>OW026368.1:48527786-58527786 GCA_932273885.2 Leucozona laternaria
TATCTTTGGTTATATTACAGAAATCGAACCTATTTTTAATACTAATTTCAGCCTCTCCAATGGCCAAGAAGAAAAAAATTGGAAAACTTGGTGCAATTGTAGAGAAGAAAGTAATTCCAGTTGAAACAGATGTAAATAAATTGGTATCATATTGTTGCGGAAGCAACATTAACAAAACCGGTGAAGACATTAAGGTAAACACTTGGCGGCACACTTCTTGTATCAATACGAATACATTTTTTTTTGCATAAATTAGCTTAAACCCGACTCCGAATATCCCGAATGGCTCTGGAAAATTAACTATCATGGAATTGTTCCATTAGAAGAACTAGATCCTGAATCGAAAAGGTACTGGAGGAGGATTCGTAAAATGGCACTTAGAAGAAATAATAAGCTTGCGAAGCTTAAAAAATTTTAACTGAGTAACTGTTGATTGTCTTTGATCACGAACATTTTATTATATGTAATTAAAACTTGCTTTATTGTATAAAGTATTTGTTTATGAAAACTGGCTAGTTTAGATACTTTCATTTGAAGTTTAATTACATTTAAGTTGGCGTGAAAAATGGTTTCTCTATTTTAAAATTTTCTCGGTAATTCAAAAATTTTCAAAACCTTGTTTGCAAAAAAAACCTTCATTGAACGACCACGATTTCTTCTTTAACTTGAGAAAGGTCCAAGCAAGAAATCATAGATAGGGTATATTTTTTTACTTTTTGACGAGCGGGGACGGCTCTACTGAAATTCAAACAAAGGCATAGACAATCACAGATAATGAAAAGGAACGAAGCTGTTATAATGGCGAGAGTGACAAAGATGTAGAAATGCAATATTTATTAATAAAAAATTGTAAATGATGTGATGAAAGTGCTTGCAACTATGGTTTGGTTAGTAAATAGTCTGCAAAGGAATTTACTTTGTACATATTTAAAAAAAATTCAAATTCAAATTTTTATATTTCACCCTTCATTCCTTACTTTGTCATTTTACTATTAAATCAATAACTTCCATCTTCAACTTCACTTTATGGAAGCATGTTGGTACGATTCCATATATTTTTCTTTGAAATTTTTATTAAACTATTTGTCAAACACAAACCTAAAAACCGAGTGTACTTTGAAAAATATATTTTCAAAAAAAATATATTTTCATCGTCGGCTCGACAACAGGGGTCCGGTCCTGGCCTCCTTCAACAAGTCTCTCCACCCATCCCGGTCTCGAGCCGCTGCCATCCAGTTGCGCACCCCAAGGCTCCGGGCGTCCTGGTCTACTCCATCTCTCCAGCGCAAGCATGGTCTACCACGCTGTCGTCTACCATAGAATGTACCACAAAGAACTTTCCGAGCAGGTTCCTCTTCGCTCATGCGAGCTAGGTGCCCTGCCCACCGGAGTCTACCGAGCTTAATTTTTGTCACGATATCTGCTTCAAGGTAGATTGAATACAATTCATGATTGTACCGTCTCCGGAATCGTCCTCTTCCTCACATATGGGGCCAACAATTCTCCTTAAGACTTTTCTCTCGAACGCGGCTAAAAGGTCGGAGTGCCTTTTGCTAAGCACTCAAGTCTCGGATCCATATGTGAGTACTGGCAGGACCATGGTCCTGTACAGCAGCAGTTTTGAAGTTATGGTGAGATTTCTGGATTTGAAGAGCTTTGACAGACTATAATTTTTTCATAGATATGGAACGTTATTTGGTACCGTAAGAAAATTATTTTTATAATAAAAAAGCGCTCAGGAGGCCATGCATACCCTTAAAACTCTAGGATATCTATATCTGCAGTCAAATTTTAAAATCGGTTTTAACCAACTGGAGTTCAAAGTTAACACCCAGGTTGGACACAGATGTTATTAATAAAAAGGTATACTCAGTCCCAATTCTATTGCAGTTTCAATCGATCACACGTATATATATCGATCAAACGTATAAAGCTATGAAACATTCAAAAATTTAAAAAAGTTTCCTATTAAATGTTAGCGCCATCCCCCAACGCATTGGATTAAAATGTCATACAAATCTTTAAATTCAATTTCATTCAATTTAGTCCACAAAAACAAATGTTGGCCCATCGCCCAACGCATTGGATTAAAATGCCATACAAATCTCTAAATTCAATTTCAATCAATTCAGTCCACAAAAACAAATAAAATTCTCTAATCTATGTTTTTCTTCTTATCCAAAACTATTTTCTTTTATTTCCTAGCTTTAAAAATATGATCAAAATCAGTTAAAACACTTTCTAGTATTATACTCTCCGCAGTAAGGAAATGATTGTTCCATAATGCGTATAAATTACGATAAAAATAAAATTAAGTCAAGAAGATTATCTAAACAATTTCAAAAACAAGTACCGATTAAGATTTGCATTCGATAGACGTTTAAAATAAATAATTTGAGCCAATTGAACGAAAGTTTCGATCGAATCGTATAGCCGATAGTACCATCCATTCACTTGAAAACAAATACAACACTTACATTTTACATTCAAGGAGTCATGATGTAAAAGTATACAATTTCAAACATGATATTGTTAAGTCTTTTGTATGATAAAAATATTTCTCGTCAACTAGAATCGTCATAAAAATCAATAATGTTGTTATTGAAATAATTGTATCCTAATCAAAAGTAATATAACTCATTAAAAAAAGTTGTTCTGTTTACTTTTTTCCGAATGATTGGCGGTAGCAAATAGTCATTAAGAAGCCTACTCAATGTGCATCGATAATTCTTTCACACCAATCACCACAATCTTATCAAACTTCCTATCGGTCTCAAGGGCTTTTCTCTTTGTCAACTACCGAGAAGACATCAATCGCATTTCGAGTATAAAATCAATGCCTTTCGGTGATATGATTTCAGTTCTTTTGGGCTAGAAGATTTTTTACCCAAGAGGCATTTAAGAGAATTATAAAAAAAAATAAAAAAATGGGAACAAAATCCCTCGTTATATTCAGTGCTTTAGTTTTGATAGCTATATGTTCCGTAGTCAATTCAAAAAGTAAGTTGTAACTTTGATTTAATGTTCTTAAATAAAGTGATTAAACAAGAAAATCTTTATCTAATATTTGTTTCTATAATTTATATTAATTTCTATTCTTAAAGTTTTACTAATATATTCTAAATAAAATATTTAACATTATTTTGTAAATATCGTTGCAGTGCAGAACTTATTTATGTGTTTATCTTAATCGAAATTTATATTGACATGTACTAAAATGTTATTTCTATATTAATCTTGAAATCGGATTTGGTGATTGTAGCCCTCGTAAATCGTTTTTCTTTTTTTTTTTTTTTTCTTTCTCGTTTACGACTCAACTGATTTAAAGCAAATTTAGTATATTTATGTAGAAATTTATTTTATTTGATTTTATTTAAATCAAATGAATTTTTGAAAATTTAAACTATGTTTCCAATCTTCCTCTCTATGTCAACACCAGATTGGGCGATTTTAAACCGAAACAAAGCACACTGAATTCAGAAGATATTGAACTTCAAAAAATCTTTTTCAGTGCAACACAATCCATTAACGTTAAAACAGCAATACGCATTAGATTTGTTCAAAAGATTTCTATCGAGACAGAATTGCGAAATTATTTTTTGAAAAATGACAATGCGTTACCGTTAAAACAGCTATATACATTACGCGTTAGATTTCTTAAGAACACTCGGCCACAAATGAAGTTATTTTCCAAGAATATGCATAAATCCTTAGCGGAGAAAATTAAGTTTGCTATTAAAATAAAATCTTAATTGATATATAAAACTTTTTTAAAAACTATAAAATAATTTCTCCCTTTTTTTAATTTATCAATAAGAATTAAAAAATAAGTTCATTAATTTAATTCTTTATTCAATTGCTCAACTGCGTACGAGAACTTAATTTTGATAATTTGAAAATAATAAATTAAGCTTTAGTTCTAAAGACCATAAAATGAAAACTATAGGTATCCGTCGGAGCGGAAAATTCTCCGATTTCATACGAATCGGCGCAACTGATTGATATTTTTTATGTAAGTATATGCATGTATATAATATATTTTTTAATGGTGAGTTATCGTATTTTTAAACTTTCGAATGATCTGTCATTTTTAATTAATTCATTACCTAAACAGTGTTAATTGATATCGTGATTTTTCAAATGAGCTTCAACATGGCAGTTATTTATCATAAAATTAAATTCCTTCTCACGCTATATCGTATTTAACTGTTTATCATGGGCGATACAAGTCTGTAAACAAATTCCTTATCGCAGAATATATCATGTTTTCATGTTCTTAAACAATGTCTTTGAATTTCTTACAAAAATTAATCACTCAGCTAAATGCACACATTTTTCATAATACAGGTGTGTACATTACGGAATAAAAACTCTTTTTGTTCGATTTTAACATGTATCTTTGAAGGAGTGTCTTAAAATGTAATTTCTTTTTCATTACCCAAAAGTTTCTTAAGTTAAATTCTCTTATTGCCAAGCCTGTGAATGTGACATGTTTCTTGGAAAATTCCATTAGGTCTGTACGGTATAAGCACTTGAACATTTTGTACGCGAAGGCAGAGACTAATAGCCAGTTCTAAAGTGCTGCCCACTTCCTTGCAGTTTTTCTTAATTTGCCTACTTTTAAATTAAAGTAGAACTAGCTTTTCTTGTTTTAGTTTTTTAAATTTTTTTTTTAAATATATGTATGAAATTTTTAAGGGCTTACAGAGTGAAATTGTGATTAGTTATCTTTAACATAAGATTCATACAATTTATACCTCCATTAAAGAACTTTGTTCGTAAAGCATACTATCTGGTATAAATTGAATACTTGTTTTTAACTTTTAAATCTTCCTCAATAGAGGTAAATTATCTTCAAAAAATATAGTAGTCACTACTGCGCAAGCACATATCAAGAATTGAATTTTCAACATATATAGTTAGTATAACTTATATAGCTTTTTTATATTACAGAAGTTCTTTTTAACTCTTTCCTGCCAGTTGTCTTTATTTTATTTTGCAATTGTTCAGCTTTAAACAGTTATATTTATTTTGGACAAGAACCTGATGATCATCTTACTACATCATCCAATATATTATTTAGTATGGCACTAACTAGAGTTTCTGCATTAAAAAATTAATTCGGATTTTCTTTAATTTTGCAGTTTTGTAAAAATTTTTTTGAAGTTCTTTTATTTCTGCAGGGAATTAAACATTAGCCGTTTTTTTTTAGGATGTCATATATAGTATAGTAAGAAATTTCCAAAAAAAAACCACCCGCAGGAGCCTGATTTTTAAATTTCAAATTAGGGTACTGTCGAACAACTACCAGATCAGAATAATTACAAAAAAAAAACACAAATAACAGAATGTTTGCTACAAATGAGAAGCAAAACCAAAAAATAACTTGTACCAAAAATTTATTTTAGTTATACACATAAAATGGAAAATTCCTTTCGATACTGGAAAAAACGTCACAAACCCATCTGCAGTAGGATTCTACTTCTGCTTTTA
Organism: Leucozona laternaria; assembly: GCA_932273885.2. NCBI lineage: Eukaryota > Metazoa > Arthropoda > Insecta > Diptera > Syrphidae > Leucozona > Leucozona laternaria. The sequence goes on from OW026368.1 coordinate 48,533,280, forward strand.
TTTTCAGTAATTCTATTGTGGATGTTGTATTTGTAACTGGTGTAAGTTCCTACTGAACTGTGAACAGCTTTCCCAAAAAAAAACACTATTATCTGTTGACGCAACCTTCTAATTCCCTGTGGAACATTGTTTATGCAGTTCTCCCGCAAAACCACCTATTACCTGATTTCCTTCATTAAATTTGAATTTACGAGAAATTCGCTTTGAATTGAACTTGCATTCTAATAGTAGTAGAAAATATCCATTTCAGAAATTAGGGATAATCTGTTCTACTGATCATACTGGCAAAGGTAGCCCGAGTTCGTTAAAGTAAACATGGTGAATCACTGCGGCTAGTGAACCGACAGTATTTGCTTGCAGAAATTGGACTCGAATGTGGCAATGTCGAAGTACTTTTACTTTTATGAACCCGACCATACTAAATCGTTACTTAACCTTCTTAATTCAGAACTAACTATACTTAGGTCTTGTTTCACAATGTAACCTGTAATATGATCCTGTACCAATATGTACATATGTCTCGGATAACTAATAAGAACTTTATTAAGTAGACATTGTGAAACAGAATATTAGACTTAATTTAGGTTTTTCACATGGGGTTGTTATTTTTCAAAATACGTTCAAAGTAATCTAATTGAAACTTTTAATTTTGTTTTTCCATGCTAAAAATGTTATTTTTGCTTGAATGCAGTGCTTTTCTTAATTTTAGGTTTCCTTACTATAAGTAATAGACCGTTACATTTTTAATAATACAAAAATATTTATTCAATAAACTTAAAAAAAAAAAACAATATCTCATTATTGAGGAACTTTATGATTAACGACATTAGATCTAAACTGTCGATAATTTGTGTAACCCAAGAATGCCACGAAATGAACACAAGAAAACACTGATATCGCCAGTACAAACAAATGTGGCAGTTTCTTGGGCACTGGTGCATATATATGACAAAAAACTAAAACTAAACTCATCACACATGAGCAGCGATAAGGCCATTTCATTTGTTGGGACATATTATTCTTATTTTCTTTTTCACTTATCAGTCGAAGTAAAACTTGAAATATAATAATCATGCATATGAATGGCAGCACAAGTTTGTCCTTATCTAAAAGTGGGAACATGCTAAAAGTAGAAATCTGTAGAAACCACGTCATCATGAAAGGCTCAATTGGATAAAGTAACATTGCAGGTAGGCCCGGAAGTAAAATAGATTTCTCGTGAACTTGAAATGAGAATAAAAAAAACGTCAACGCCGAATTGAAAAGCGAATAGAGAAAGTCCTGTTTGCTGGGTTTTCTATAGAGTTGAATTGCGCTGGGAATAAGAGTGAGGACAGTAGTGACCAAGCATATGAGTGCCATGCGTTCATTGCTAAAGATGGTTTTTAATTTAATGACCACATTCAAGACACACCAAATATTCGATACTTTGTCTTCAAAAACTCCTCGGTATATAGGAAATATGCGACGAATAAGACTGGAGAAGTTATCCCAAGAGTTAATCCATGGAAGCCAAAGAACACCGAAAGTCAGTATGACACTTGCTCCAATTTTCATTAGTTTGAGAATTCTTTGGTTGTTAGTTTTTTCCTGGATGCAGCTTTTAAGCAAGTACACAAAAAAGGGAACAGCGTGATATAGTTCCATTTGTTTATAGTTAAGTGCCAAAGAGAAGAGAACGGAACCGAAGATCAAACGTTCTTTCAGTATTGCTACAATAGCCAAAGCTGCTAGGCCCAACGATAAGTTATTGTATTGGAAGTGTCCATTGTCTATAAGTATTTCTGCCGGATAGAACAAGCATACAGCTAAGTGTTGAAGAACCAAAGTCGAATGTCCTTTGCGGCTTTGTATAGAATGAATTTCTATCACAGCTAACAATATAGCTGGAATGAAGATTAAAACATCCGCAGCTAGAACACTTAATCGCATAAAACTCTTGTGATGTTCCGATTCAAATCCTCTCGATTTGTGTAATTCAACGTAAGATGAGTTTAGTGTTTTTGCTATCTGTCCCAGCCAGAAACTATGATATGCTGTAAGTGGTGGATAATCTAGGCCCCAGTAAAGCAAATCGTTGTCAGTTGAATTTGTGTACCAAGTGGATACCGGTAGGTTGACGCAAATCTCCTGCCAATGACGTTGAGCTTCATAGTCCCCATACATGGGGGGTGTTGCAGCTCCAGAATAGTCATAGAGAGAAATTATTGAACGGAATGCAAGACCGCAGGTTATTATAGCTACGTAGCTTACTTTAGTCGTGGTTAGTAACATGCTATTGCGGCTTATTTCATTTAAACTTTCGATGAAAACTTCAATTTAACTACTAAAACCGAAAACAAAAAATTACTTTTTAACCTATAAGTTGTCAAAATGACATTTGACATAACCGTGGCGAATTCGTTAACGTATGATCGTAACTGGCTGAACACAATAGACGCGCATTCGAACGCGGGTAAGGTCCAAACCACACTACCAAAAAACGACATCGGGACTAATAGTTTTACACGTAAATACAACAACAACTTAAATCCATATGGACTTAGTTAAGTCCAGATAATTATCGGGACTTACGTATTGTAGGTAAGAAGGTACTAAGTCCCGATGTCGTTTTTTTCGACAAATCCATATGGACTTGCAAAAAAACACGCCTAATATACAACACATCACACGATACAAATATGGCTCTACGCATATGAAATTCATTAGAGCGATAGCGACACACTTCTCCCCAACACACCACACGAGAGTAGTGTGATTCGGGCTTTATGTATTTTAACTTTGACAAGTGCAATCCCGCTTTCGAACGCGAGTCTATTGTGTAAAATGCTACTATTTTGACTGTATACTAATGATTTAAAACCAGAATAATTTCCCTTCAAGTAGTAGTTAAATTATTTTTGCAGTATTTTATACAGAAAATTAACTTTATATTTGTTCAAGATAACAAACAAAATTACTTCAGTTCATTGGTTTGGCCACTCACGTCAAGAAATAAAATGATAACAGACAAATGTGCTTACTTTGTTCGCTTTATAGTTTTTACCTTGAACCACTTTGATTTGATTTCTTTGAAAATGTTATAGCTTTTCCAAAGCATATCACTAGAAGTTGTGATGGCGTCGCTAATCTCAGATGTCGTTGTTTCAACCAACTGCATCCAGGATTTGAAAAAAACCTATAATTTCGTTATTGTGACATCGCGTTGATGGGCTTGGTTCGACTCAATCATGCTGGTTCAGTGCATTTGGGTCGAAATCTTGGATCGTGCTCCTGTATTTCCGGTTTAAACCCTAACAAAACTTCAAAGCCAGAGAGAAACTTAACACACGTGTTTCTTTGATTCCTTTCAGAAATATATATTTACGCTCCTTGCACACAAATATTTTTTTGTAGCAGAAGTTTTTCAAAAAAGCGAAATTTTGTTCTCTCAATGTACTATCTACATAGTTCCAACTTTTCGAATCATAAAACAGGAACTTTTGAAGAGATTTTAAGCTACCAACTCTAGCTATCCCCCTCAGATATAAGTGACAAAAAAAAACTATTCAACAACGTTTTCACATGTTTTACAGGACAAAAAAGAGATTATTGGCATCACTTATTCTTTTGTTGAATCAATAATTGATAATTTAATTAAACGCTGAACGAGGCCATGTTTCATTTTAAATTTGCGTCCGTCTCCGTATTATATTTGTCATTTTGAGTGTTTTATTTATTTGTTTCGTTTAAAAAAAGTATTTTTGTTATTTTCTACAAAGAATATTTAACAGTTTTAACTAATAACGGATGCAACACACATCTATGTACTGCTATTTTATAATAATTGTCGGAATATCATAGTCCTAGTGATAAAACAATCACAAAAATCACAAGCCATGGATATCCCGGAATATAACTGCGGAGTGCGCCAAGAAGAAAACAAAAACGATAAATTAGCAAATTCTTATTTGATTGGTATGGATTCAGGATTTGATTCTATTTACAATGGCTATACTTCTGTGTTAATGGAAAAGAGTTTTAGCAGAGAAAGCTTCGACATCTTCAGCCCGAATTCCACAAATCGAACTCCAATTAAAAAATCTTCATCGGCCTTGAAATATCACGTATCCACACCTAAAAACAGTGCATCCATCAAAAGGCATTTATACAGCTCCTTCAACAACAGTTCGCTAAAACGATCTAAATCCGAAAACAATGAAAATGAACCCAAGACTGTTGTTAATACAAGTATTCGCTACAAACCTGATCACCTCAATGACAGTGCTTGTCCCTTTAAGGGATTGCACAACTATGATTTCTCACCACGGAAAAATATACTCTGTTCCACTAAAAATAATCAACAATCATTTATTAATGATTCGGCATTATCGATTTCGAAGAATTTGTCTAGATATGAAGAGGAACACATCGAGCAGGATTTTGTTCCCGAAAGACCTTCCAAATGCCAGCGATACGTAGCGCCACTGGTCATCCACTCAAAGAGAAAGTTAGACATACCACCAGTTGACAATAATGAAGTAGATCGAATAAACTTCTATGGAACCCAATTTTTAAACATCATTGGTAAATTGGAGCAATTTCCTGCAATTCTTGATGATATATTCAGAAGATTGAGCAGCAAAGATTTGTTGAATGTGTCCCTCGTATCGAAGAATTGGAATTCACTAGTGAAATCCAACCGGAATGCCAACTCCAGAATACAACATTATCTCAATGAATCGCGCAACTTTAAGGAGAATCTCAAGGAACCAACAAAACCTCCTGTTACCCACAATAAGCGTCCCCCATTTTCACAGTTCAATATTGCATCTACCTCGAAAAAAAACGAAGACTCATCACTCAGTAGCAGTTTTATTGAAAATCAGAATGTTGTGCAGCAGCTCTTAACCGACGAACGATTGGTAAAGTGTCCACGTTGCAGCAGAGGGAGCATTATATGTGATTCTTTAGCTCGGTTAGATTCAACTTCATTCAACTTTATTTTTGTACCTAAAACAACAACCAGTGACTTAACATTTGGAAATAAAAAGGCGGACAGTATTTGCGATAAAAAAGCTCGAGATAATAAGATCGAAAAAGAGCTACCTCAGAGCTCTGAAGATATTGGTGCTTGCACTAGCGTTAGCTGCAATTATCTTTTCTGTCTTAAATGCTTGTGCGATTATCATCCTGGGGAGAATTGCATCACATCAGGACCAAAATCTCCGTCAAAGCTTATCATATGTCATAAGAAATTAAAGGTTGAAAATAAGTCTAACTCGAAATCAATCTCCAAGCGTCAATCGTTGAGAAGATTATGTTTTTCGTAAAATCAAAAAAACTAAAACTATTTTCTTTTTTATTTTTATACTCGTATCTATGTATGTAATGCTATCATTTAATTGATTTAATTTTTTAAAATAAACTTTTATACTTATTAAAAAATCATTTCCATTTTTCTACTTGGTTGTAAATTTTTGATTTCCATAGAAAAGAAACAAAAATCGAAATCTTGATTTATAGCTGAGTTAATTGAGTGCTAAGCTAGTTGGCGTAAGTGTTTGATCAAGTAGTTTTTTTTTTCTAAATTGATAACTTCCTGCAGAAATAATGTATTTGAAAAATAATTTCGTCGTTGTCTCCCTATGTGTTTGAATGTCAATTAATTTGAAGGTCTTTTCAAAGAAGCAAGAGGCAATTAGGTTGCTTGATACACATTTGCGTTCTGGACATAGAGGAGACACAATTCACCTTTCAAAGCTTATAACATAGGATTTATCGATAAGGAAGTAGACAAAGAAAATTTGCTGGATATACATAGTTAAGTATACTCAATTAACTTAAGCTTTTTTTTCTGTTACTCATTGATAGCAGTAAGAAAACGCTGGACTTTTTTTGCTTAACTTAACTCCAAACATATTTTCATTTTGTAGTGTATTATTTAAATAGTAAACTCGGTATAATTATTTTAAGCCAATTCCATACGGAATCGAATTTACAAATGGAAAACCCCACTGATCTCTATAATAATAGCCGTTTTTTATTATCAGAGATGATCCATATAGATCATCAAAATACATGCATTACAACAACAACGCGAGATCCTGTAAATAGGATGACGAATGAAAATGTGCGCACGTTTCTTCAAGAGTCTACGTAAGTTCTCTTATTTTCATTAAAACACTAGCTGGCCCGCCCATCTTCGCACGGGTAGACAAACCTAAGCTTCGCATACAAATTACAAAAGAAAATACAAATAAATATTTAAGATACTTTTTGTAATTGAATACTACTTTCTGGGTTTTAACCCACTTTACGTTTTTAATGGCTAAATTCTTAAAAATATTACTTTCCCCACACAGAAAAAATGTTTGTAATCGAAAACCACTTTTTTCTCTTAGAAAAAAACTTTGATACACAAAAAGAGTTTTTGAAATCGAATATGTACATATAACTTTTTTGTCTTTACTCCATTTTACCCTAAAAATATCAAATTAAAAAAAAACATATCTCTGAGGCCATCCCTTAGAAATAACCTTTCAAACACAAAAAGAATATGGTAAATTGGATATTCTTTTTTGGTGTTACCCCATTTCTTCCAATAAATAAAGTGTTTCAAAAAATATCTTATGCAGCCAAAAAAAATCTTTCCACCATAAAGAATTTTTCAAATCGTATAACTAATTTCTGTTCCTACCCCACCTCACCCAATAGATACCGAACTTTTGAGCCATATACTAAAAATAACCTAACACAAAAAGAAATCTTAGATCGGATTTTTTTTATTTTAAGCCCATTTCATCCAACAAATAGCAAATTTTTGAAAAAAATATGCCTATAACCATGCCCTAAAAACAACCTTTCAAACACAAAAAGAATTTTTGAAATCGGACATGCGTTTTCTGAGATTACCTGGAACAAACAAACAAACAAAGCAAGAGTTCCGCTATATAAATATACATTTCCATAAAGGTAATCACATTCTTAACGACAGACATTTTCTTTAAAATTGTATCCAATCATTTTCCACATAAATTTATATTATATAAACATATGTACTTATAGCAAATATCATTTTTACTCCTATTTTAAACTAGCTGACCCGCCCGGCTTTGAACGGGTAGACAAACATAAGCTTGGCATAAAAATTACAAATGAATATATAGATAAATATTTAAGCTTCTTTTGGTAATTGAATACTACATACTGATTTTTGACCCATTTCACGTTATGAATGGTGAAATTCGTAAAAATAATGAAAATCTGAGTACAACCTTTATATACTTTTCTAACGAAGAAGGGATTTTCGTAATCAAAAACCACTTTTTTGTTTTTATCCCATTTCACTCTATTAATATCAAATTTTTAAAAATAATCTCTTCAACACAAACAGAGTTTTTGATATCGGATACCTTTCACCCTATAAATACCAAATTTTTGAGAAAAGTATTCCTATGGCCATCAACTCAAAATAATAACCTTTCAAACGCAAAAAGACTTTTTTTAATATTTTCTTTTTTTTACCCATTTCATCCTTCAAGTTGCAATTTAAAAATTAAATAATCGAAGAATAACGTTAACGTTATAAGAAATAAGTTTTTTTTAATCGAATACGTCTTTTCCATGTTACCCTACAAAGTGATTTTATTTATTTTAATAGTTATTCTGCTATTCGGGGCGGAGTAGGATGCCAGACGTCCCGCCAGGCGCGGGACTGTCCCGCAAAACGACATTTGCCCCGCAAGTGTGCCGTCAATATATTCTGTCCAACCTTTATTGCTTTCCCAGCACAATTTTTGTGTTCGAAAACCACCATTTTATTTTTACAACATTCCACTCTACATATAGCATTTTTTTAAAATAAACTTTCAAACTCAAAAAGAATTTCTTAAATCGGACAATTTTTATTTTTAACCCATTTTACCCTACAAATAAAAAATTAAAAAAGAATATTCTGAAGTATGTTTGTTGGGCTTTTTTGATCACTATTTTCTGTATGCAATTAAAACAATTAATCCATATTTTTTATTAATATTTCCCGACGTTTCGTTGGTTATTTTCCAACATTATCAAGGGGATAATAATTATTTATTGGACCTATAACAATACAACGTTGAATCAAAACTTATTTTCATATATTAAATTTTTGTACATACTTATTTCATGTTTTTACATTTAGTTGAGTTATTTTAATTTACTTGACATTTATATTTATTGCACTTATGTATAAAATAAATTTTGTATGTTATATATAACACTGGACAAATAGATAAATAATTTAAAACTCAAAGCAAAGACACACAATTTTTTTTTTTTTTTTTTTAGCTAACTAATATCACAGAACTTATAATATGACTGCACTGTAGCTTGCGCTTAAATTGTCTTTGTCCTCTTTGAAGTTCATAACTCTCTTGATGTTTTGTTGGATTCGTAAGCTCTCCAGTGTGAATCTCTTATTCATGTTTTTTTCCCTGTCTTAAGCTAGGAGCAGACGGCATATAAAAGTCGCAAACGTTTGCGACTCTGACGTCATTTTTACGTCATCATTTGCGACTTTGAGAGTATATCGTCTGAACACCCTTTTGGGACAGTCCGCATATGCTCGCAAACCATTTGCGGATTATGTGCGACACCCAAATTGCATATAAGTTTGCGACTTTCTTGCATATCGTGTGAACACCCTCGCATATAATTTGTGACAGTTTGCGGGCATGTGCGGCCATATGCGACCATCCCAAGCATTTGCGATGACACGAAAACCGAACATTGCACATCTCCACATATGCAGCATATCAGCTGCTGTGATTCTTCATTTTACTAGTAGAGTTGTTGTTGTGTCAAATTCTTGCATGTACATAGCTATAGCCTATAGGATTTACATTTAAACGAAATAAAATGGAACTTTAATTATTATATTCGTAAATTTAAAATTAAGCGTGGGTATTTCTCGGGATGATGTTATAATGTAAAGCAGCAACAGGGTTTTAAAAATTTCAATAAAATTGTTTGCTTTTATAATATGAAGTACATTATTTTATTTTCTATTTTTGTTTAATCTTTTTATTGACAAAATACAGCAAAACTATGTAAAGTTCAAAGAAAAAAGTATTCCACAATATTCCGATTCTGGCTGCTTTTAATATTTTCCCCACCATAATTCATTTGTTATGAATTTTCAGATGAGAATTTTTCAGATCCAAAAAAATATGAAATGTTCGCAAACCTGCATATGATTGGATTTGGGTGATATGCGGACTTTATAGCACATCGTCTGAACACCTCGCATATCCATCACAACATTTGCGACCACATTTGCGGACACATGATGTGCGAGTGCCTTGGTCGCAAATGCATTTGCGACTTTTGGGACAGTTTTTGCATATCGTGTGAACACCCCCATATGCATTTGCGACTATTTACGTGGCGTCAGAGTCGCAAACGTTTGCGACTTTTCATATGCCGTCTGCTCCTAGCTTTAGACTCTTAAATCTTCAAAATCAGCAATGTGTCCTCTTTCCGTCATATGCTGTGAGAGTCCCGTCGATGGTCTATTTTTCTTGATGTCAGCTTTGTGCTCGGCTATTCTCGTTGCTAATGTGCGTTTGGTTGTGCCAATAGAGATAAAGAATATCCCTAAATCCATTTCCTAAAAAAAACCTTTTTCAAATAAAAAAAGAATTTCTTAAATCGGATTATTTTTTTATTTTTACCCCATTTCACCCTACAAATTGAAGCCATTTCCTAAGAATAACCTTTGAAACGCAAGTTGAGATTTTTTAATCGCATACGTCTTTCTCATTGTATCCCATTTCACCCTACAAAGTCCAGCGGTTCTTGAGTTATAAGTGTTGTAACGAAAACGACTTTGTTTTATATATTAAGATATTTTATTATCCATAAAGAATCGAGATATTATTTCTTTGTCTAATTATTTTTAAAACTAATTTCTATTTAAATTTTAAATAAGATATATAATTAATTTTGCCGATTAGTATAAATTTTCATGTTTTAATCGAAACAAAAAAAAAGAAGGATATGAATTTAAACTAAATAAATTCAGTTAAATAGCAAAAATGAAGGAACTTTAAAAAACAAATTAGGGGATTGCTGATGAAGATGTCTGTGGACTTTAGGTCAAGTGAGTTAACATAAAACGGATAATAAATGTAGGGATAACACCAAAACATGAGTATGAGTGCTATCAAGGTGTTTTTACGGGGTGGGAGCAATGCACTCAGGGTATTTAACATCAATGTATCCATTGCCAATGCCTTAGGATGTCCGTCCGAGCAAATAATCTGAATCGTCAGAAAATCGTAGAATATCTTTGGTTAGTCCCGGCATGAATTTAATTGTTGCATATTTCTGGGAGTTTATATACATAATTTAAATGATACCTCTGCTACATTGATAAAAATACAAACAAATAATTATGTTTTTCTTTTTCAGAGCTTGTAGTTTGCTACCAAGGAACATGGGCAACATATCGCCACTCATTTGGGAAATTTGATGCATCCCATATTGATCCTACCCTTTGTACCCATGTTATGTATTCCTTTTTTGGTATTGAGGTAGATGGCCAGATCCGAATAATTGACCCATATCTTGATTTGCAAGAAAATTGGGGACGAGGAAATATCAAAAAGTTTATTCAGCTTAAAAACAAAAATCCTGATCTCAAAGTTTTAGCCGCTGTGGGTGGGTGGAATGAGGGTTCATCAAAATTTTCGGAAGTCGCAAATGATCCAATTAAAAGAAGCCGCTTCGTTACGTCTGCAGTTGACTTTGTAAGGGAACATGAATTCGACGGACTGGACTTGGACTGGGAGTACCCCAATCAGAGACATGAACTTACAACTCATGATGATAAAGCGAACTTTGTGACTCTACTGAAGGAACTGAAAGAAGCGTGAGTTAAAACAAAAAAACAAATGTGTTTAACAACTCATAATATTAAATTTTCTTCCACAGATTGGGTAGGTATAACCTCCTTCTAACAGCTGCTGTTGGATCAGCCGAGTTTTCTTCATCTGTGTCGTACAACATAGCAGAAGTTTCAAAGTATTTGGATATTATTAACGTCATGGCATACGATTTGCATGGTTCTTGGGATGAAGTTACTGGTATCAATGCTCCACTCTACGAAGGACCAAACGATCAAACAGAGCTCGAAAAACAATTAAATGTACATGCTAGTATTTCATATTGGTTAAATAATGGTAAGTTAAAACTTATTCGTTAAACAGATTGAGCTAGCAATAAGCACAAAAAACGTATGTTTATATTTACGCATAATGTCTATATCCTTAAGGTGTTTTGAAAATATTTGATACTATTGTAACAAATCTTCTTCTGAATTCGAACTCAGTGGACGACCAATTATTTTCTGATTTTTGGTGCTCTGCGCATACTTTGATTTTCAGCAATTCTCTATCTACCCGACTGATATTGATTTTTAAAATATCTCTCGATTTGTATAATATTTATGTACGACTTCAACGAGAGTTAAAAAAAAGGTTACATTTCCAACTGATAACTGACGCTTGATCTTGCCATTAACTGCTGTCGTGTTTCTATTTTGCAAATTATGAAATTATGGCAAAACAGAAGAAAAAATTAATCTCGTTCTCTGAGAAAGCCGCATTTTATTATCGCGCCCCAATCGTGCACTTTATGTCCTATAAGTTTTGCACACATAAATATTTATTATTTAATTCCAGGTTGAATATTTATATTAAAGTTATGTGATGTATTTTTTTTACTGCAGGTGCACCACGTGAAAAGATTGTTTTGGGTGTGCCATTTTACGGTAGAACATTTACTTTGGCGGATCCCAGCAAGCACACAGTAGGGTCACCACACACAGGAACTGGCTTACCAGGCCAATACTCAAATGAACCAGGACACATTGGCTACAATGAATTATGTGAAAAACTAAAAAAAGAAGATTGGACATATGTTTGGGAGGACTCCCAAAAGGTGCCGTACATCTACCGCGGAAATCAATGGATTGGATTTGAAGACCCAAAAAGCATTAAATATAAAGCTCAGTATGCAATGGACCAGGGTTTAGCGGGGGTCATGATATGGTCTCTTGAATCAGACGATTTTCATGGAAATTGCGGTGAAAAGTACATATTACTTAAAACAATTCATTCGGTTCTGGATAACTATCAGGGTGTATTTAACGGGCCTGTGAGATCTCCGCCATTACCAGGTGTACAAAAATATTCCGCTCCACCGATTACAACAAAAGCCCCATCAACTTTTGAGTGTGCTGATGGTTCGATGGGATATTTGAAGGACCCCACGGATTGCTCCACTTTCTATTTTTGTAATGGAAAATCTAAATACACCTTTAAATGTCCAGCAAGTTTGGCTTTCGATCCAGAAATAAACAGTTGTAACTTTAGTGATTTCGTTAAGTGTAACGCATAAATCACTAGCATTTTGTTTTTATAATTTGTAAGTTTTGGCAACGTAAATAAAAGAAGATATTTTCCAAGGGAATATATAGTATCCTAGTTTAAATATTTAACAGATTTTAATTTAATTATTTTCCAAACAGATTTAAAAAAAGTTTGATAGAGAAAGGGGAGTTGTATAAATACAAACGTATGGTTAGCTAGCTGCCCGGTAGACAAAACAAAAGAAAATATCAACAAATATTTAAACTACTTTTTGTAATCGAATACTACTTTCTGATTTTTTCTTCACGTTATGAATGACTAAATTCTTAAAAATATGGTCTAAAAGTCCAACCTTTATCACCACCCCAACACAGAAAGAATATTTGTAATCAAAATTCACTTTTTTATGTTTATCCAATTTCATTCAATAAACAATATCAATTTTGTAAAAATAACAGAATTTGCAAAATGGGATATCTCTTTTTTGCTTTTACTCCACTTTACCCTATAAATATCAATTTATTGAATAAAAATTTCCGAAAGATATCCCCTAGAAAAAGCCTTTGATATATGTATAAAAGCAATAACAATTACAACTCTGGAACACTGCCGTAATGTTTCATGTCTCTCTCTATTTTATCGCTACTTCCACAAACAGTGTTCTAGTGAAATAGCCAGCTGCATTCCTCCCCTAAAACAATTCAACCGTAATACTCGCGCTTTTACGAATGCTCATCAGTTTACCCTTGAGCCCAATTTCGGACGTACCGTCAAGTATAGGGATTCATTCTTTAGTCGCACTACAAGAATGTGGAATGCTCTGCCTGGATCTATTTTTACCTCCCATTTTGATATTCAGAAATTCAAAACTAATGTGCATCGGTATATCTCCTATTAAATGCTTCCCTATTTTCCTAACGCTCGCACTGTGTTAAAACATTTTAAGGGTAGTCAAAATCCCTTTAGTGCGCGCTGATTTAAACAAAAAAAAATCGTTTTAACCCCATAACACCCTGAAGCTAAAAGTACCAAATTTTTGAAAAAAAAATAACCCCAAAGCCATCTAATACAAATGACCTTTCAAACATCAAACAAAAATGTCCCTAAAGCCATTTCCTTTTAAGCAAAAAGAAAAAGAATTTCTTAAATCAGACACATTTTTAATTTTTCCCCATTTCACCCTACAAATTGCAAAACTTTGAAAAAAGAGTAGCATATGTTCACTGTCACCCAAGAAATCTTTTCACCAAGCTGCGTGAAAATTAGTTCAGTATTTTCTTAGTTCCTTATTTTCTTGATGAAACTGGTGCAAAAATTTGTAAGAAAAAGTTCTTTTACACTGTACCTACATATTTTTTATACAAAATCAAACACAAATAATACCACGGGTTAGATATCTTGCACAAAATAATATCAGTTGTGTGGCTAACACGATTGACAAATTGTCATTTATATTAAGAAAAACAACTAGTAAGTTCCACTTTTAATCTTGACCATTTTGCAAATTATGACAAAATATAAGAAAGAAACATTTTACTCCTTTTTTTCTTGACTTCTTATGTGAATAGTCGTATTTTACTATAGATCATCTCATGAAAATAAAACAATACGGATAGATTTTTTTTTTTTTAGATTTTATAAATTATTTTATTTGTTTTCAATATTTTAGATATACATCACAAGCTACAATTTAAAATAACAATAATTTAAACGGGCAATGGCGTTGCCGTCTGCCTGATTGACGTGCTTAAAAGTTTAAAATTGAATCAATAAGTAAAAAAAAAAGAAAAGAGAATTAGAATGACATAGTGTTATCTGAAGGGTTTATAATACAAATTCTATACAGGGTGTCCCTTAATGAGTGGATAATACTGCAGCTGGTGATAGCTGGCCTTATGACTGCTCAGAAAAAAAATATAAAAAAAATATTTTTCTTGTGGTCTCCATGGTATAATTTATTTTCGAAAAATGTTAAAAAATTCAGGGTCTCCTAAAATACCTAATTACAACGGCCACCCATAAAGGATTCTTGTTATTTTTGTATTTTAATAATATTCTTGAATAACCGTTCTAAATGATGGGTAGTAAATTTTAACACCAGCTGATGCATTTTTTGTGTTATAATTTTTTAAAATAATTTTTTTATTCAAAAATAATTCAATATTTTTTTTCACCAAAGTTTGAAAATTAATAAAGAGAAAAAAATGTATGAGAACATAAGTGGCAAATTTGATAAAAATTGGCCTGTTTAATGTACTTTCCAAAATGGTATAACACATGTTTGTGTCTACAACCATGCCCAATAAAATTGGCATTTAATCTACTAAAGTAGTTTTTTAACATTTTATCAGATGAAATTAAGTTACAAAGTTAAGTAAACACTACGACGACGAATGAAATAAATTTTAATTTTTATTGCATTTAAAAATAACCGTTATTGAATAAAGGCACTAACACATAACACATTAAATTGGCTATTAATCTACTAGAGAAGATTTTTAACACTTTCTCAAATAAAAATTGACTTGTAATAAAATAGGCATTAAAATGCATATAAAAGTATTATTTGCAAATATTGTCAATTCTCTGTCATTACGTAACGTATAACGTTGTTATACTGGTTTCGTCACTTAAACGAATTTTTGAATTTGATTAAATTAATACTGATTAAGAATGTCACAGTATACGCCGCTGGAGTATGCGAATATGCATTTAATATACGGGGAATGTAGAGGAAGCGCTAACGCAGCTGCAGCTCTCTATAGAGAGCGATATCCAAATGCGCGACATCCGGACTATCGAATGTTCATCAGAGTCCACCAATGTTTTTCAGAAGGACGAATGCCTGGTAATGGACTGGGCGGTACTAGCGGAGGACGTTTACCGCGAGAAGAAATTGATCGTATTGTGCTGAATGAAATTGAAGCAGATTCAACTACATCACACGGGTGATTGCAAGACGAACAGGGATAGGCCGTCTGGGCCCAATTTTGTGGCCACCACGTATGCCAGACCTAAATCCTTTGGACTTTTTCTACTGGGGATGTCTGAAAGAAATGGTTTATACTAAACCAATTACATCCATTACGGAATTGCGTCGTCGTGTTCAAGACGCTGTGATGAAAATAAATGAGCGCCAATATGCTTGTTTTATTGAGAGGTCCTTCATTAGAAGATGCAGAGCCTGTATCACAGTGAATGGGGGACAGTTTGAACATTTAATATAAATTTATTTAAATTACAAATATATCATAATTTTTAATACTGTTGTTTTTATTTATCGCATTTCCCATACCTAAATCAAAACCTTTTTGAAAGTGCATACTATTATTTTAGTTAGTGAATTTAGCAGACATAATAGTGACACTGGTATATCTATTGACTTTTCCTTCCAACTCAATTTTTGTGGTCATCAAACATCAAAATAAATATTTAATCATTTTTTTATTAAAAAATTAATTAAAAAAATTATTAAAAAAAAATCCAGCAACTAGTGTTAAATGTTAGTGCCTTTATTTAATAACGGTTATTTTTAAATGCAATAAAAATTAAAATTTATTTTATTCGTCGTCGTAGTGTTTACTTAACTTTGTAACTTAATTTCATCTGATAAAATGTTAAAAAACTACTTTAGTAGATTAAATGCCAATTTTATTGGTCATGGTTGTAAACACAAACATGTGTTATACCATTTTGGAAAGTACATTAAACAGGCCAATTTTTATCAAATTTGCCACTTATGTTCTCATACATTTTTTTCTCTTTATTAATTTTCAAACTTTGGTGAAAAAAAATAATGAATTATTTTTGAATAAAAAAATTATTTTAAAAAATTATAACACAAAAAATGCATCAGCTGGTGTTAAAATTTACTACCCATCATTTAGAACGGTTATTCAAGAATATTATTAAAATACAAAAATAACAAGAATCCTTTATGGGTGGCCGTTGTAATTAGGTATTTTAGGAGACCCTGAATTTTTTAACATTTTTCGAAAATAAATTATACCATGGAGACCACAAGAAAAATATTTTTTTATATTTTTTTTCTGAGCAGTCATAAGGCCAGCTACCACCAGCTGCAGTATTATCCACTCATTACGGGACACCCTGTATACTACTGAAATGCATCAGCCAAGTAGAAGACTTAGCACTATTTAATTGGACTTGTTGAATTATTGATTCAAAATAGCTTTTTAACAGGCTTTAGTCCATAAAGGCTTAACTACATAAGCCAAAAAGTACTTTTGTACAAAAGTAAAAATATTTTTTCCCGCTAGTGCAGTTGTTTTGTGAAAAAGAATATACAAATTTGTTTTTAAACCAAAATTTAATCTTTCTGCATCATTTTGATAAGTTTTCCAGTCAGAAAAACTATTCCAAAATGAGTTTGAAAATTTTCACTTTTCCCTTTTTTGGCTTATAGTTAAGCCTTAATAGTGTTGTTTTTTTTTTTGTACAAAAATCAGTTAAAATATTATTCCTATAAGAGAGTGCTGTCTCAATGAATTTATGGAGAGCTTCCCAGTTATACCCCTTAAGGATGTTCTTCGTTTGTTCCATCGTTAATTACAACTTACCGAAGTAAATAAGCCTTAAATCTTTGTAAATTGGACATATTGGGTACGTTCAGATGACGAAGGGACTTGAAGGCAAGGCAAGTTTCTCGTCTCTGATTGGCCAGCTGTCGCAAAATTTCCTTCCAATTAAGGCAACTTTTATTGGAAAGTGACTGGAAAGCTAGTCAAGAAATATCTCCCTTCATTTCAAGTCAAGTGCATTTATGTCAAAATATCAGCTGATTATATTTTGCATTAAACAGCAAGCTGAACTTCATTGTTCAGTGACTTCTTTTTTCAACGTTTGTTTTATTGTTTTGGGTGGAGGAGTTCTTAATTAATTAATAGAATTAAAAAATGCATCATTAGTAAGAAGTATTGAAAAAATATAATTTACAATTTGGAATTGACTTGTGTAAGGTGTTTTCAAAAAAAAAATATTATTATAAATACTATCTGCACTATCAACGGAAGGTAAAGGTTGGAAGTAAAGTTCCAATTTTGGCATTAATGACATCTCAAAAAAATAACTAGTTTCCTTTGTATAATTTGCGTTCAATGAATGCACTTGACTACATATGTAGTCCCTTGTGTCTGCTGAACGTACCCATTGCCAGAAAGTGGAATGTGTCTTCTTTCATTTGAATATTGCATATAGTGCAAAGATTTGTTAATGTTTTCTTGAATGGTGAACCATTCAAATTCAACATATCACATCTTGCTCTGCAAATCAGAGATATCGCTCTTAAGCTGTAAGGCCAGTCGCGCACTTGCAACTAAACAGTGATTGTGAAAATGTGTGAAAAATTGCAAAAAATCTATGAAAAATTTACCAAACAGACCTAACATGTCCTCTAAGCTGAAACCTCAACAAGCTGAACACGCTAAGAGTAATTTTCAGACATCTCTCCATTCTAAACGGTCTTCACCACAGATCTGTGGTCTCCACTACATGTCACTGAAGTGTCATGTCAAAACATAGAAACCGATACAAATCTTAAAATTAGCTTGGCTTTCCGTCGCCATTCTCATCTAAGTTGATATTTGGCCATTAGTTTTAACAAAAAATAGGACAAAATCTAAATATTACTTGCAACTTGCAAGAGTTCTAGTTGGAAGTTTTGAAAGTTTGAGTTTTAAATTGATATTTTAGCATATCCGACTAACACAAATTTGTTCCAGTTGTATTTACGAATTAAATAAAACTTTTTCACCATGAGCGATTGGAAAATGCAGCGAGAAGAAGTTGAAAAACTAATAAGTTTATACAGACAAAATAAGTGCTTATGGGATTATAGAAACAGCGAATATAAGCGAACTGACTTGAAGAGGAATGCTTGGCAAAAATTATCAGATATTTTTGGAAAAGAAGTTAATGAAGTCAAAAGAAAAGTAAAGCATTTGCGTTCCTCCTACGTTAGTGAAAAGAAAAAAGTTGATGAATATTTTGGAGTAATCCCAGCATACCGACCTAATCTATTTTATTACGACGACATGAGTTTTCTAGATCCCATTATAGTATTAAGGAAAACATTTAATTTTGAGAAATATGAAAACACGGTACGGTGTCTTGATCCTACAGTTTGATTTTTGGAGTCTAATTCATTTTTTTAGGATCCCATTGCAGATTTTAACGAAGAACCTGTAGATAATACTATTAGCGAAGATTATATTACCGAGCAAGAGGCACCAACACCACCTTTGTCACCCCAAAGACCTCCTCAGTCGCATAACAAGTTAAAGAAAAAAAAACATAGACTAGCTCCATACTATTCCAAGTTAAATGCTGCTGTGAATACACTTGCCGACATCTCAAAAAGTACTTCTGAAGACTCTGTATACACAGCATTTGGGAAAACGTTAGCGTTACAGCTGAGTCAGCTCTCACCAATAGATGCAACGGTTACTATGTCCGAAATATACCAAGTTTTATCAAAGAATGTTTTACAGTCGATGATGTCAAAGAGCAGAGGAACATTTTCCAGAGGAAAAAAAGAAACAGTGGTTGGTCATACTGAAAGAAAACTATCCCTGTCTCTGCTAACAGAGTCATTTGAAAACGAAACAGATGCAGACAATCAACCCAGCGAGTTCGATGAAGCTTCATTGTAAAACTTTGTTTGATGTTGTAACTTTAAAATTTAAATATAAGCTTGTACGTAATGATTATCCAGATTTTTTTAATAATAGTTATTATAACTTAATCAGCAGAATGTATTGAGACTGAAAGTCCGGACCTTGAAAGTTTGGTAAAAGGGGTCAATCCAAAACAGCGGACTACTTTAGAAAAAGTTATTGTATAGGTGAGTTTTATGGCGAATTCCTTTCAACAAAAAATTCGAATTTTTTCTAAACAAAATCGATTCTTTTATGTCAAAACAAATCTTGCGTTTTTAGCAAGATTTCACACTGATTTGCACACACACTATGAAGACTTGACATTTCTAATACGTCATAAATTGAAAGTCGCGGAATTTTTGGAAGACGAGTTGTTTATTTTTTGGTTGGAACGAATTCTACATAATTTAATAAAATATTCAACAATATCTTCAGTCAATACAGCTATAAAAATAATTTATTGTTGTTCATTATCAAACACAAATTTGACAAAAAAAATAGCTTTCGCGAGTGAAAGACGTGTTAGAAACTTTCAGTGCAAGTGATGAAAACTTTTCAATAATAATTTTCTTCAAAAATATATGTGCAAATAGAAGTTCAAACAAATAAAATGCACCGTATAAGCTGGCAAATATCTTTTATTTATTAATTTAATTCTATTGGTAAAACATTTTTCTCACAACAAAAACAAACAACCTTAATAGTTTTGTGAATAATTTCTTGACGTTTTGCGTCAATTGCAGCTATAAAGTCACAAACACAATCACACCAAAAAAAAATCGATTCTTTTACGAAATACGAATTCCTTTCAATTGACAGAAAAAATTCGATTCTGTTAAGAAAAAATTCGATTTCTTTTTTGAAAGGAATTCGCCATTAGTTTCTTGGCTTGAGGCTTGAGACATTTCTGTTGTAAAAACAAAATTATGCCTACTTTACCTAAGGTTAGGTAAGGTCTGAGGTGTGCTCCATCACCTGAGATTTTCGAGATATTCAAATCGAATAGTGTTAAATAAACTTGTCTGAGATGAAATTTGTCTCTAAATGTAGCAGTAATTAATTCAAGGGGATGTATGAACATACATTTAAGCAAACATGCAATGTAGGTATAAAATAATATATGTAAGGAAAATCGCTGTTGCTGGTGCAATGTTTAGCGCATTAATTAACGCTTTCTTTCTGCCAATCTATAAAATCTTACCCTAATATGAATGTAATTTTGGTTGTCTGTTTTTATATATTATTATATTAGAAAAACTTCAACAAGAATAATTTACTACGTATGTAATTTCTGTTTACAGATGATGGTGTTTTTTTTTGTTTGATACTTTTAGTTACTACATATCAATTACTGAACTACTTCGGCCACAGAGTCAGAGCAGATTCTAGTTGACTACAGGCAGAAGTACTTGGCAGTAAAGGAACACACCTAGTAGGTGTTAGCTCTGCGCAAACCGAGTATGCTCTGAGCAGAGTACGATCCGATTTAATTTTTAAATACACTTGGCCATTGGCAAATACAAATAGGATTTTGACAGTTAATGGGTGAATTAATTTACATGGAGATTAATAATTTGCGCGAGGCGAATCTTTTTTCGTCACATTTTGGCTCCGAATGTTTCGCGGCGGGATTGAGAGAGCCTTTAATTCAACTAAATTAGCTTGAAATAATATTTGAATATACCTATACCAAATCAAATGCTATTTATTTTTCATTCAGCAAAAAATCAACTGACTTTTTCACAGCTGTAACGAGAATCAACTTTCTTGGAAAAATGAAAAAGTCATAAGAGAACTCTTGTAATAAAAGACTTATCATTGAACCGGAACAGGTTCATTTCATCAAACTCGTGTCGTAGAACTATGAACTGCCCTCATGGGATCCCTCCAGTAAAAGTCTCCACTCTTTATCAATCCGTCATGTCAAAACATGGAAACCGAGATATAAAAAAATCTAAAATCTAATCTACATTTTCGTCGCCATCACCGTGGATGGCCAACAATTTGAAAGTAGATTAAATTATTTGCATTTTACAATTTGTACGTTGTACTGTTGAATGCAAGCATTTTTTAAAGTGTTTATATCTGCGAAATAAAATAAATAATAAACTTTTTCATCATGAGCGATTGGAAAATGCAGCGCGAAGAAGTTGAAAAACTAATAGCTGCTTACAAGAAACTAAAGTGTTTGTGGGATTTTAGAAGCAACGAGTATAAGCGATATGATTTAAAAAAGTATTCTTGGCAGAAATTGGGAAATATGTTTGGGAAACAATCCTACGAAGTCAAGAGAAAAGTAAAATACTTGCGTTCCGCGTATGTGAGCGAGAAGAAAAAAGTTGACGACTCTTATGGAACAAGCCAAATATACCGGCCTAACTTATTTTATTATAAAGATTTGAATTTTCTTGATTCAATCATAGTCTGTAGGAAAGGACTGAAATTTGAAAATCTGGAACATACTTCCGTGCGGTGCCATGATATCTGCCTCTGAATTTTCGCAACCTAATGTATTATCTTTTTCTTCTAGGATAACATCACCGATTACAAAGAACAAACCCCCGAAACTACTTCAACCGTGCAGTGTGTGACTGGTGCAGATGCGGTGGCGCCACCATCAACCCCGCAACCACATCAGAGGAAAGCCGAGTCACATTTGAAGATAAGAAAAGAAAAACACAGACTAGCGCCGTATTATTCGAATTTAGATGCCGCAGTAAATACCCTCGCAGAGGTGACAAAAACAACCACTGAGGAGACTATATACACGGCATTTGCAAAAACAGTAGCGTTGCAACTGAGCCAGCTCCCGCCACTTGATGCAACGGCTACTATGTCCGAGATTCACCAGATCCTATCAAAGAACATTATAAAGTCCTTGATATCGAAAAGCAGACGACAATCTTGTAGAACCAAAAGAGAAACGGTTGAAGGACATGTAGACCGAGAATTCTCCGTTTTAACAGAAGTAATCGATAATGGATTAGATGAAAACAATTGTCTCCCAAACGAATTCGAAGAAGTATCCGTGTAACATTATTTTTGTGAAAAACAATTAAGTTTGTATTAAATTATGTACCTATTATAATAACATGAAAGAAACTATTTAATATTGACTTTGTAAATTTAGCTTGTGTGTCCAGACTGGTAAGTCTCACCGTTTACAAATTACAAACTTCGAGGCGCCTCAAAACAAAACTTAACCTGCATTTCTCTTACCAGTAAACTGCGGTGATACCGGACAACTTCCCAATCAACCTCTTATAATATTTGATTTTAGATTCCCAATAGTTTCAGAAGTAACAAAATAAAAACTTTTTAATGCGAGTATTTTGTACACACAAAAATACGAACATCAAGTTATGTTTTGAAAGTAATAAGAGTACCTAACCTACCTACTTAAAGGTTAAAGGCACAGATTAGCCACATGAAGATGAGAATCCCCGGCAGCCATTTTAATTTGCCTACAAGCTTCGGCTGTCAGATATCAGATAAAAAATGAGAATGTGTGTATAAAAACCTCACGCATAGACAGTAGGGATCTTCAGACACCGGTTAAATTGTTGTTGCAATTCACATCTATTCATCGACGCGGGAAGAAATTACAAATACAACAATGTAAACAAATGGGTTTTGGAGGGTGAAACGTACGAAACATTCTCATCTTCGTATGCCTAATCTGTGGTTAAAGGCTTAGCTACATAAGCCAAAAAGTACAAAACTTTTTGGGCTTATGTAGTTAAGCCTTTACTGTCTATGGGTGAGATTCTCACACATTCTCATTTTTTATCTGATAACTGCCAGTTCAAGCTTGTAGGCAAATTAAAATGGCTGCCGGGGATTCTCATCTTCATGTGGCTTAAGACAGATAAACCAAGGTCTAAGATAAACTGGAGTTTAAAAGTGACTATGAATATGCCCCATTTTGTTTATATTTTTTTTGTACAAAAATGAATTTTTGTAGAAAAACGCTCATCATCGCGCATCATGCCTGATTCACAATGCGACGAGGAAACGGGACGTGAGCGTGACGAGAACCGCTGTCATTTTTTTCTAGTTACAAAATCGGCGGCCAATTCACAATGGAGCGAGAGTTTTTACGACAAAAATCCATTTTTGTAAAAAAAAATCAATAAAATATAAACAAAATAATTTACAAAACAATAGATTTATCAATAACTTTATATGTTAGACACAATTTGAGAACATCTTTTGTGAAAAATCTGTAAATTACTTAGGAACAATGAAAATCATCGTCACGTCGCGTCTTTTTTTCAATTTTTGGAATTCTTGGCGTGACGTGACGACTAGAAACGCTGCATTGTGGGTATCCAGTATGCTTTCATTGTTTGAAATTGGTTTGACAACTACAACTAGTTCTCGTCACGCTCACGTCTCGTTTCCTCGCCGCATTGTGAATCCGGCTTGAGATCTCGCAAATATAAACTGGCCGAATAGTCGGTTGAGTAAATTCCAACGTGAACATCGTCCAAAGCACAGATTAGCCATATGAAGATAAGAATGTTTCGTACGTTTCACCCTCCAAAACCCATTTGTTTACATTGTTGTATTTCTAATTTCTTCCCGCGTCGATGAATAGATGTGAATTGCAACAACAGCTTAACCGGTGTCTGAAGATCCCTACTGTCTATGTGTGAAGTTTCTATTTCTATACACATTCTCATTTTTTATCTGATATCTGACAGCTCAAGCTTGTAGGCAAATTAAAATGGCTGCCGGCTAATCTATGGTCCAAAGAACAGTAGTCCAGCTTTTTGACAGCAAAATTGAAGAATCAAACATAATTTGAGAAAGTGGACGCCCCTAATCGCTCTCAAGGGAGTGAAGTCTCCAATCTCTCATTCCGCTAGAGATGAGCTAAACTGTGATTTTTCAATCACAGGTATAACTGTGATTGTGATTTCTGAATCACTGTTAGTTTAACCTGTGATTGTGATTTTCAAGTTTGGAATATCTTTGAGGCCAAAAAAAAAAATTCTCAGTAAAATATAAAGTATGTAATTAAATGAGGACAACAAATAAGTAATTAAAATTAGCTCGTAGGACATAACCATGAATACAAAAATGCTAAAAATCTCAAGTCCCGAATTCAAAATTATCGAATAGCAAAATCTCGAATGCCCAAAATTTCCAATACGGCGGATCGAAAAACGGAGTATGCCAATCGATTGAGGAGGTGAAAATTACCTTGTCTCGCCCAACTCTCTAGCTCCAGTGGAAACCCGAAAATTTGCACTGTCAAAATTTTATCACGGCGGATCGAAAAACGGAGTACGCCAATCGATTTAACAGGTGGAAATTACCTTAGTGTCTCGCCCAGCTCTCTAGCTCCAGTGGAAACCCGAAAATTTGCAATGTCAAAATTTTAGTTTCACTTTTCCTTGTCCTTAGGCGTGTTTTTTTGCAAGTCCATATGGATTTGTCGAAAAAAACGACATTGCGACTTAGGAACTTCTTACTTACAGTACGTAAGTCCCGATAATTATCTGGACTTAGCTAAGTCTATATGGATTTAAGTTGTTGTTGTATTTACGTGTAAAACTATTAGTCCCGATGTCGTTTTTTTCGACAAATCCATATGGACTTGCAAAAAAAACACGGCTCTTGTGTACAAAATCACAACCAGGCTAGGAGCTCAGTTCACAATTCAGTTCTACCTTCTAGATCCTAAACTAAAAATAAAAGAGATTTTGTTTTTCTGTATTGTGATTTCGTTCAGTTGCTAAAATAATAACTAAATCACGACTACAGTTCTCGTTCTGATTCATTTTACTCATTGTTGACTTTTCTCTCGTCGTGATTTTGTTCACAGTTCATAAAGTTCATTGTGCGATTGTCGTGATTTGTGAATCGTTTCTTTTTGTTGTGATTTTCAATCACATTTAGGGCACTCACAGGTTTATTAAAGAATCGCTCACAGGTAGTGATTGTGATTTTTTGACTCACAGGTCGAAAATCGCAGGTCGTGATTTTTTGCTCATCTCTAGTGTTTAGTACCTTGTGTCACTGTCAAACAGCTTCAGTTTGGTTTGCAATTTAACCATGGATCGTCTTACAAATGAACAACGCTTGCAAATTATTGAATTTTACTATCAAAATTCGTGCTCGGTTCGAAATGTTCATCGCGCGCTGCTTCCATTTTATGATCGGCATTCTCGACCTTCTGAGCAGTCTATTCAGAAGATTGTGACCAAATTTCGCACCAAATTTACTTTGTTGGACATTAAACCACCAACACGTTTACGTACTGTGCGTAGTGAAGAAAATATTGCGGCCGTATCAGCTAGTGTGACAGAAGACCGCGAAATAAATCAAAAAAAAATGTCTGATACCGTCGCTGCATCATCTGCAATTATTGCAGAAAAAAAACCCAAGAAGGCTGCCGCCGCCAGTGGTTCTAAGAAACCAAAATCAACGCCAACTCATCCTCCTACTCAACAAATGGTAGATGCTGCCATTAAAACATTGAAGGAACGCGGTGGATCTTCGCTTTTGGCTATCAAAAAGTATATTGCTGCTACTTACAAAGTTGATGTTCAAAAACTCGCTCCGTTTATTAAAAAATATCTAAAAGGTGCCGTGATTAGTGGTAAATTAGTACAAACAAAAGGAAAGGGTGCTGAAGGATCCTTCAAATTGTCTGCATTAGCAAACAAGGAACCAAAAGCAAAGTCCGCTGAAAAGAAAAAATCAGCTGCTAAGCCAAAAGTTGCTGCTGCCGGTGACAAAAAATTAAAAAAGGTGGCTGGTGAAAAAAAAGTAAAGAAAGCTGCCGCCGCTGCTACGACTAAAAAAAGTGCTGATAAAAAGAAATATATGAAATAAATTTTAAATACTTGCATTTTTATTCCTACAGCCAACGCGCAAAAATATTTTATAATTGTTTTTTATTTCAATGGAAAAACTGACGCTTAAAAGGGTGCGTTCTACAAAATTAGGATTGTTTGATTCGAAAATCTCCTTCTTGCAAGAAGATTTCAATGAGATTTATTTTAAATCTTCTTTTGAGGAGATTTCAATTTGTATGGTAAATCTTGGAGATTTGAAGAGGATTTATGGTAAATCCTCTTAAATCGCGATTTAGTGCTCAGTGAAAACGTAGTATAAACTAAAAATAAAAGAGATTTTGTTTTTCTGTATTGTGATTTCGTTCAGTTGCTAAAATAATAACTAAATCACGACTATAGTTCTCGTTCTGATTCATTTTACTCATTGTTGACTTTTCTCTCGTCGTGATTTTGTTCACAGTTCATAAAGTTCATTGTGCGATTGTCGTGATTTGTGAATCGTTTCTTTTTGTTGTGATTTTCAATCACATTTAGGGCACTCACAGGTTTATTAAAGAGTCGCTCACAGGTAGTGATTGTGATTTTTGACTCACAGGTCGAAAATCACAGGTCGTGATTTTTTGCTCATCTCTACATTCCGCCATGTCAAAACATGAAAAATGGATGGCCATCAATTTGAAATAAGTTGATAAATAATAGTTGATTTTGATTTGTTTTACAAAACAAAATTAAAATAAACTTTTTAATTTTTCATCATGAGCGATTGGAAGATGAGGCGGGAAGAAGTTGAAAAATTAATAGCTGCTTACAGGAAACTTAGGTGCTTGTGGGATTATAGAAGTAACGAGTATAAGCTATATGACTTGAAAAGGCAGGCTTGGCAGAAATTAGGGAAGATCTTTGGAAAAGAACCAAATACAGTCAAGAGGAAAATAAAATGTTTGCGTTGCGCATATGGTAGCGAGAAGAGAAAAGTTGACAATTCCTACGGAATATATCGGCCTAACTTATTTTATTACAAATATTTGAATTTTCTTGATTCAATAATAATCTCTAGGAAGGGAACAAACTTTGAAAATACTTCCGTAGGGTGCCATTATACCTATTTTACTTTTTTAACCTAATGAATGGCATTTTTCTTTTAGAACCCCATTGCCGAGTACAACGAACAACCCATTGAGGGTTCTATTATGGTGGAGGAGTATGTGGCTGATGCAGCTGCGGAGTCGCCCCCTTCATCACCATCGCCACCTCAGAAGACAGTTGAATCACGTTTGAAAATGAGCAAACAGCAACACAGATTACCGCCTCTTTCGAAGTTAGATGCCAATGGCACAGTAAATACCCTAGCAGAGGTGACAAAAACTACCCCTGAGGGGACTATATACACGGCATTTGCAAAAACAGTAGCGTTGCAACTGAGCCAGCTCCCGCCACTTGATGCAACGGCTACTATGTCCGAGATTCACCAGATCCTATCGAAGAACATCATAAAGTCTTTGCTATCGAAAAGCAGACGACAATCTTGCAGAACCAATGGAGAAACTGTTAGACATGAAAACACAAATTTGATGGTGCAAACAGATATATCCGAAAGTCGATTATATGAAAGTAAGCATCAGCCAAACGAATTCGAAGAAGATCCCATGTCATATTAGTAATTCTCAAAAAAAAAATTCAATAAAAATTGCATTTATCAAAAAATAAAGTAGGTGCAACCATATGCAATGTTGAACTAAATTAAAACTGGGAAATTTAGGTTTTCTTGTGAGCTGACAAAAGAAGAGTTATGAAAACGAAAGATGAAACCAATGACGATGAGGAATTTCGAATATTTTTTGCAACGCTTAACAATTTTGTTGAGACTAGGAACAGTGCATATATTCTGCTATTTTATAACACCTTCCAACTCCATGTCATTTTTTGCCTACAAAATTTCTGTTCGACCGACAGGGGGTAGGGTAATTTTATGCTTTAGTCTTTTAAAGTACCTCGTCAATATCTTACATCACATTTCAAAATAAAGTGGGATGCAATTTCAGCTACTTTCTAAATCTGAATGCTGAAAATGATGATTTTCATATTCTGCTACCGCACTAGCATCGAAATATGTCAGTTTCATCATAATCACAAACACTAACATGTAATGCAATGGATATTTTCCTAAATGTCTGACTAGCTGATTTCTCAAATCACAAAATTTCTTTATAAAATTACTAGAACGCATAAACCAAAATAATTTTTTAATTAACCATAGGATTTTCAATAAAGCACGGATTTAAAAGGATTAAAAACATATAAAATAAATTTCCCCTAGCCCCATACATTTAAAACGAAAAAATAAGGCGCTAGCCCGTTGGTAAGTAGGCGCACTGCAAATAGTATGCACTAATTATTAAAGGGGCGACTCTCGACTTCCATGTGGATTAATCCTAGGACACTTGGAACGACTGATATTTAAAAAAATAAATGAAATTGGATTTTGACCTCCCCCTTATCGAAAACCTACGCTCGCTCTAGGCAACTATAGCTATAGCTACATTCCTTTGTGTTTAGTTTAGTCGGTAAGCATGGCGTGCTCTTTTCATTATCGTTCATCTCTAGTAAAATATTATTGTAACGATGAGTGGCGGCTCCTGCCCGGTGTATTTAGGGTTCTTTTCAATACAAAATTGAAAATAATCCGGAATTTGTTTAATCATTTGGAACTGATTTAGGGGGTGGATATCTGAAACAAGTCCAGATCTAGCATCCGAGATTCGATTTTTCTGCTCCAAGTTAATATTAATTCTATCGAAATAAAAATAATCACTCTCAAAAATCAACTCGCAATAAAAAGCAATTACATGGTAAAAAAGTGTTTATTTACATCAAAGTTTATCCTTACAAAAATGTAATTATAAGATTATCAAAAAGGAAAAATAACGCAGAAAACCATGTAGAAAAAAAAATTGATAGCCTTATTCAACTCGTTGGTTCTGATAAAAAAAAAAAAATTAAACTAATTTTGGCTAGGTATACATAAATATAAGCTGAAAATTGTTTAAATTTCTTAGCAAATACATTTAAACATATAATTATGTTATATGAAAAATATCACTATCTATTTTATATGTAATTACAAAGAGACTATGAATTACTCTCTGCGGGTACTCCTTTTTACCCTTGATAGTTCTTTGAAAACCAATCTTGAAAGCATGGTCATGGCAATTACATTGGAAAATATTAGCATATAAAACACTTTTTCCCATCCTTGGCTGGATATCATTCCTGCTATCAATGGACCCACCGCAGCACCTTAAAACATTTATATTAAAGATATTTTACTAAATGTTTATTAAATAGCAATATATGTACCAAT
Source organism: Leucozona laternaria (assembly GCA_932273885.2). Taxonomy (NCBI): domain Eukaryota; kingdom Metazoa; phylum Arthropoda; class Insecta; order Diptera; family Syrphidae; genus Leucozona; species Leucozona laternaria. The sequence goes on from OW026368.1 coordinate 48,562,519, forward strand.
TGAACCAGTGCCATCTATAATTGCTGTCACCGTAGCTAAAGCTTTTGAATTGCCTTCCAAGGAACTATGCTGACCTAACTCAGCGCTCACAGATGTTGTAATAAGGGCGTATGGGCCATTAACTAAAATCCCTCCCAAGAACAACAGTCCAATACTGATGGTCAATGAAATGGTTCCATAGTGGTTGTACAAGAGTAGCTAAAAAACACAACATTTGTTTTCGTTTTTCATTTTAAAGCATAAAACTTACGACAGGGCAAGCTAAAAATAGCATAATTGAGCAAGTTGTTGCTGACATTCCAGTGTAGTCGGATATCAAGCCAGCTGTGATTGCTCCAATAATCCCTCCAACATCAAATACTGTTGATAAATCGGCGCTTAAACTTGCACCCAATGTAGCTAGAACCAAAAAGAACAAAAAAATAACACTTAAAACAATAAAGTATTCTAGAAAATTACAGATTAATCTAAAATGTAAGTATGTTTTTATACGCTAACAAAATAATTAGCATGTAAAATACAACAACAACGATAGCCTATATCCGCTAAGTAAGCGTTGATAAACACTTTTTTGAATGGAGAAACCGGTGGGTGACTGACACGTCTTTTTAGGGTAGGGTAATGAGTTAAAAATGGAATGCTAATCGAAAATTCTCGGATGCCAAAATTATTGAAGTGAATGCAAATATATTTTTTGCATGGAGCTCTCCGGGCTGAAGTACTACGCTGTGTTGTCGTTTGGTTTCCTCAATGTATGGCCAATCCAGCCCCATTTTCGTTGTTTGATATCAAGATGCACTTTTCTCTGATCAGTATTATTCCATAACACAACATTTGATATGATTTGTGGCCAAAGAATCTTGAGAATGTGGCGGAGACATCGGTCTAGTCCGCTCGAGATGTCAGCGGATCACTTTGACGTTCCACAGGCATACAATAGCACGGACTTAACGTTGCACTCGAAGAGTTTCTCATACCGATTTAGAATTAAGACTTTACTCCCTCTATTCAGAAATTCTCTATTCGTAAATAAGGCAACAAAAAACCGACCGGCGGATTCCATAATCAAAGTGAATATTAAAAAAAAACCATTGCATTTCAATTTAAAGAGTGAATTCGGTTTTCGCCATATTCTAAACGGAGTGAGGTTGATAAATTTTTGTTTTTATTTGTAACGAAACAAAAAACACTTTAACACAAAAACATAATAATCTGAAAGTCTTAAATAGAACGAAGAATTCAATCAATCGAATCAAATATGACGGCTTAGATTACAAAAACGGAAAAGTAGACATTTCAGAAATAGTTTACAATTTTTCACATATTCGAAATTAGGGAAAAATTCCGAGAAAAAAATACCTATCGTGAACTATTTTTTTTTCCATCAGAATATTCCCCTGTCATTTTACAAGGGAATTCAAAATGTAAACGACAGTAAGTTCTCTAGAAAAAAAAAAAAATCTTTTTTTAAGGTCAAATTTTTCAAATTCGAAGCAAATAGATCTTCTGATTACTTTAATGGAAAGAAACCGGGATATTGACAATGGATTTACGATAAATAGACCAAAAGAAGATATCTAAAAAGTTTGGAAAAATTGTGAATGTGATCTCAAATGCATTAGTCCTTGGTCTTGGGTCATTTGCATCCTTATCCATAAAGTATAAGGAAGATTGAGCCAACCCAACCTCATGGTCCTTTCCCACTTCTATCTAATACCCACCTTCGGCAAAGAAATGCAAGCATGCATCTTAATAATAGAAGGAATAGGTATAGTTTTCTTTGATTCAGGCAAGAAATCAGACAGCGTTACAACTCAATGTTTGAACAATCGCTTGTTAACTTTAAAATTTTTTGTAAACACTGACATACTGGGGCTCTTCGCGGCTCTTCATGATCTACGCAATAAAGCTATTGAAATCTCTTGAATCTCTCAATTTCGCTTAGACTCCTTACAGATTTTTTTTTTAATTAACAACAAAAGAAATTAAACAGGTTTTAAATTAGTAATACTAACAACACAATAGCTTGTTATTCTCTTGCATTAAAAGCAAAGTATTTTCATGTAAGTTTAACTTCAAAATTTTAAAAGTGAAATTGTTAAATCTTAAGTTTCTACAGATTTAATAAACTACTCCCGATGAAGTCGAGAAATTACTGCAACTTTGTGACACTCCATATACATTCTCTTCATTTTTATCTAATAAATTTTGTGTTTCTTTTTCTTAATATTACCGTCTAAGTAACCTGTCCCACTTGAATCTTATCAACAAGACTTCAATTGACATATTTTATCATTTCGGGTAAGATCTATTTTAATTACAATACATGAAACAAAGGACGGGAAATACATAGACATTACGCTGATCGATCCTAATTTAAATTAAAGAGTCATACTTAATCTTGAACAAATATTAATTTTTGAGACAAAGGTTAGATTCTAGATTTTTGAATTTAATTTTTTTCAAGGTTTTCGTAATTCTAGTTTAAGCTTTGATATTGCTCAAAGAATGCCTTGTTATGTTAATTTATATAATATAATTATAATGAAATAAAACATAACAGTTATTTTTTTATATGCATAAGTTAAACAAAAAAAAAAACAAGACTATTTTATCTTACTTACTTGACGATTGAATGTATAGTGGCAACCAATACAGGAAAGTGTAGCTTACAAGTTTGGAAAAGAATAAGCATAAAGAAAAGTCAATCACGCCGGGTATGCTTAGTGCGCTGATTAGTCCGATTGGCCTTCGATCCTGTGTCGAAGAATGTGGTCTGTCTAGAATAGGAGTTCTTTCTGTTGGGCGGTAGCTCACTTCCTGTTAACATAAATTATACAACAGTTCTAAATACTTAAATTTATACAAGAGCAGATATGATTTATGACAAATATAGTATTCTTTTTTTTAATGATAAACCTATGGTTTGGTTTGAGCTGAAAAGAGGGTAAGCGATTTAAAGATTTTTGGTTATTTGTAAAAATAAAATATGTGAAGTAGGATATATAAATATTTCTAAGCCATAACACACTAATTAAGAACGCTTATATCGCTTCTCATTTTAATGTTCAGGGTCCAGATCAAATATGACTAACGTACATCGGTACATATCTTTTTTAATTCTTCCATATTTTCCAAACATAGGTACTAGCTTTAAAATTCATATTCATAGACTCAGTTTCACAGTAGTTGTAGTAAGCAGTGGCACTTAAGTGGGCAATGTGGGAGACTAATGCCCAATATCACAGTGCAGGATTACCTGAATAAATTACCCTTAAGTCTCCAATAATGGCCACTTATCCAGACTGTAACGCTGGGCTTAAGGTGCCAATATTAGAATATTTATGTGCCACTTATTCTGGTTTCCTATATTTTGACTTAAGGTTTTCATACTCTGCTGCGGCACTTAAGTGACCAACATGGCAGACTTGAGTGCCACTTATTCAGGTAAGTGTGCACTGTGATATTGCGCCCTAATCTTTCATATTGGGCTCTTATAAGATATTGGTAGTCTGATAGAATTAATCGACAGATGAATAAATAAATATGTAAGTGCCAATTTCTCCGAATGTGAAACTGGACTTAAGTGTGAGCTGTGAAACTGGCTCTTACTATCTAACTTGTATCCCCAAATACAAAATAAAATGACGAATAATACTGAAAAACTAAATAATTTAAAGTCCTATTTTTATTTATTTTTATTCCCTCATAAATATCTAGCAAATCTTTGAATTTCTTTGTTTTCAAGCAAACATTCATATTTCTTATTGAATTCAATGCTTCCTGTTATATTTCTGCGATCTTTGAGACCACTGCAATCTCGAAAATATAAATGGGATTGCTTAGTAAAATTCTTGAGTTTTGTTGTCAAATACAGAGGGAGCTAAATTATGGATTCGCCTGCACAATTTTTGGACTCTGGAATATAACCCGAGAAAGTGATTTTTGGTATACTAATGCCGGTCGTCCACTAGGCGCTGAACGCCCAAATTTCGAATTCAACGCATTCAACTCTAATGCACGGAGCCTTCAATTCTATTCAACCAACGAGTTGGATTCAGTTGTTGACCGTTGCTCAAAAAATTGCTCAACAAGTGTACGGGTAGTTTAAGGATCTGAAATTTAGATTTTATTGTCAAAAAATTGCTTTTTCGTTTTACTAACAGATTCAGTAAAGAATATAAAAATTTACAAAATGTTTTCTTTCAACTCATTCAGAAGATTCTATTGCTTCTTTTGAAATCTTCCCGATAAGAAATTTTATTTTGCATGTTTCGATACGTGAAGTTTCTTTTCTACGATTATTCATTATTAATGAACTGGTCAAATGGTTGAATAGGTACAAGGGTGAAAATGTGTGCAAATTTCATGTCTTTAAATAAGTTAGAATCCATAATATTTCCATCTTGCTAATTAATTTATAAATAATAAATAATTCCTTCACCAGCTAACTGATCAGTGATTATAAAAAAAGACATAATAGACAACACCACAATTTTAGTTTTTAAAGCTAAACATGCACTTACAGAATCCACATTGATTATTGTGTTAGGTGAATTGTCGATATCAGCCTAGTAATAAAATAAAATCGATGTTACTCTATAGCATGCTAGAGATGACAATGTATTAAAATTGTAGAAAACAAATAATAATAATAAACTTACCGCATCTCGAAAATCACCATCTGCTGCATCTTCAATATCTGATGAATTTGATATTCGCTCATCAATTGATTGTCTTGGATGAAAACCAGCTTGTTCAGGAGAATCGACGAGAAACAAAAATATCATAAAACCCAATACTGCAGCTATAACACCGGGAACAATAAACGACATAGCCCAATCACTTTCAACATAATGGGCCGCAATCAAAGAGCCAAGAATATTGCCGATGGAGGTATGGCTATTCCAGATTCCAAATATAAGTCCGCGTTTCGATTTGCCAAACCATCGACCGACAACAGTAACAACACCAGGCCAGCCTGTTGTCTGAACAATCCCGGCGCAGGCTTGCATGATCAGAAAATACCATAAGTTGTGAATGTTATAAGTTTTGGCGATACCAAAGAGATACGAGAATATGCCTGAGAGCATCATTCCAAAAGCAAGAAAATAACGAAGCGATACACGTTCAGCTACGAAACCTGAAACAAACATTGCGGCTGCGTATGAAAATAGGAAAGCCGAGTCCAAGGCTCCAAAAAGAGTTTGAGCATCATGTCCATCTTAGATAAATTAAAAAGAAACACCGATCAACAAAATTAATTTTAAGACTTTTTTTTCAATGATTGTTTACCGAATGGCGCATAGCCACCTTCTGTTGTGCTATTGTCTGGATTTGTGTGATTTGTGTGCAAGACGGATTTAACAACAGAAATTGGCTTTCTTGTCATGTGGTAGCACATATATGAGAGATACGTAAGAACTAGAATCGATGAATTAAACCTGCAAATATAATGGCATTTATAATAAAATTTCATAAACAAAGCATTTAAAACTACCAATATTGTATGCTAGAACCCTAAGATTTAAAAAATAAAACAAAAGGAATGCAAAATTTTAAGTTAAAGTTAAAGAGGACCGGTGACTGAAAAGACTTTCAACCATTATACGTGTATTGCGCTAAACAACACATAATTGCCCCATAGCCATTCTTTGAAAAATGCGCTTTTCATATAGGGATTTGTATACTACACACTGCACTGCCAACAAACGAATACGTGTTTTTCATTGCACGTCTATAAGGGTGGGCCTTATAAAGCTCATTGTTTAATTTTGATTGCTCCATCTCTTTAATTTCTTCCAAATAAATACAAAAAAATGTCTGCAACATTTTAGCTCATATTATTAACGTAAACCCAACCCCCAAGACAGTGGAAGTTTTATTTGAAAAAAAACACATGCAGTTTTTAATATCAACATTTTATTTTTTAAACTTTTGTAATAATTGATGAAAAAACTTAAAATTTGACTCAGATTTAGTCACTTAAGCTAGGAGCAGACGGCATATAAAAGTCGCAAACGTTTGCGACTCTGACGTCATTTTTACGTCATCATTTGCGACTTTGACAGTATATCGTCTGAACACCCTTTTGGGACAGTCCGCATATGCTCGCAAACCATTTGCGGGTTATGTGCGACACCCAAATTGCATACAAGTTTGCGACTTTCTTGCATTTCGTGTGAACACCCTCGCATATAATTTGTGACAGTTTGCGAGCATGTGCGGCCATCCCAAGCATTTGCGATGACACGAAAACCGAACATTGCACATCTTCACATATGCAGCATATCAGCTGCTGTGATTCTTCATTTTACTAGTAGAGTTGTTGTTGTGTCAAAGTCTTGCATGTACCTATAGCCTATAGGATTTGCATTAAAACGAAATATAATGGAACTTTAATTATTAAATTCGTAAATTTAAAATTAAGCGTCGGTCGTTCTGGGGATGATATTATAATGTAAATCAGCAACAGGGTTTTATAAATATCAATTTGCTTTTATAATATGAAGTACATTATTTTTTTTCTATTTTTGTTTAATCTTTTTATTGGCAAAATACAGCAAAACTATGTATGTAAAGTTCAAAGAAAAAATTATTCCACAATTTTCCGATTGTGGCTGCTTTTAATATTTTCCCCACCACAATTCATTTGTTATAAATTTTTAGATGAGAATTTTTCAGTTTCAAAAAAAATATGAAATGTTCGCAAACCTGCATATGATTGGAATTGGGTGATATGCGGACTTTATAGCACAACGTCTGAACACCACGCATATCCATCACAACATTTGCGACCACATTTGCGGACACATGATGTGCGAGTGCCTTGGTCGCAAATGCATTTGCGACTTTTGGGACAGTTTTTGCATATCGTGTGAACACCTCCATATGATAGTTTGCGAGCAATGTAGATATAGAATTTGCAACACATTTGCGACCATTTACGTGACGTCAGAGTCGCAAACGTTTGCGACTTTTCATATGCCGTCTGCTCCTAGCTTTAGGTACATGATGTATGTAAGAGTGCATTGAAAAAAAAATTGTGTTAGTGCCGGGACTCACGGTTAATATGTGTAAACATCAACGTGCGCGGATCCAAAACGGACTTGTTTTTGCTTGAAGGGGATCTTAAGATTTTTGATGTGTAAACATCTATGCTGGCGGTAGAGTGAAAAAAAACGTGAACGTTCGTGTGCAACGCTACGGTGTGCAACGTTACGATCTGCATACTACGATGGGTGCGTTCAGTGAAAAAAATCTTAAGATCCCCTTCAAGCAAAAACAAGTCCGTTTTGGATCCGCGCACGTTGATGTTTACACATATTAACCGTGAGTCCCGGCACTCGCACAATTTTTTTTTCACTGAACGCACCCATCCTAGTATGCAGATCGTAACGTTCCACACCGTAACGTTGCACGACGTAACGTTGCACACGAACGTTCACGTTTCTTTTTCACTCTACCGCCAGCATAGATGTTTACACCACAGATTAGCCATATGAAGATGAGAATGTTTCGTACGTTTCACCCTCCAAAACCCATTTGTTTACATTGTTGTATTTGTAATTTCATCCAGCGTCGATGAATAGATGTGAACTGCAACAACAATTTAATCAGGTGTGTGAAGATCCCTACTGTCTATGTGTGAGGTTTTTATGCACACATTCTCATTTTTTATCTGATAAGTGCCAGTTCAAGCTTGTAGGCAAATTAAAATGGCTGCCGGGGATCCTCATCTTCATGTGGCTAATCTGTGGTTTACACATCAAAAACAAATTGAAAAAAATGTCTCTGTGGTGCGTTCTTTTTCTATACAATAGTTAACTATTGTTAATGTGTCAAATTAAGATGTTGAAGTGCCATTGTTAAAAATGTCACACAGTGTAACATTTCATTTAGGAACGATCAAGGTTAAAAATATTGTTGATCTGTCAAACGCAATTGGTTGAAAAAAATGAAAATACATTTAGAATGAATAAATCAAAGAAATCATTTAATTGCATCAAATTTATTTCAAAAAATACTTAAAAAATGTTTACAGTTTGTTAATTATATATTAAATAAACTTTATTTTTGGAAAAAAAAGCGAATCTTCCAGCGAAATATAAGATTTTTTTTTGATTCAAAATGGACACAAATTCACTTGTTAAATTTCTACCGAAATATAAACGAAAGGATACATCAAACAAAGAATATTCATCATAAAATAGCAGAACTCGTTTTCAAAAATCGAAATCGACAGTAAAAATCTATTAAATTGAAAAAGGAAATCCAAAAATTAATATAGTTTTAACTCAAAAGAACGAAAAGTAAACAAAAGATAACCACAAAATGAAAACATTTCCAAATTCAGCTGCTTTTGACAGACTAACATTACAATTCATATCGTCGAGATGAGTTGGAAATTGTTACAAAGTGTAACATTCTGACAGCTTAACAATGAATTTAGGAACGATTTGAAGACGTCAGAATGTTACACAATGTAACAATTTGAGAATTTAGGAACGACCAAAGTTAACAATAGTTAACTTTTTAGAGAAAAAGAACGGACCACTGATGTTTTCTTCAACTTGTTTATAATTTGTTTTGTCAAAAACACATTTGTATTTTTGTAGTGAAAACAATAAAATAAACATATATTACTTTAAAGATGTATCACATAAAAAAATAAAAATATGCATATATCAGAATGCGGATGGGTCACACCAAGATAACCCACAAACATCTCATTACAAACGAATCGCCCCGCGCTTTGGCACTTCTGCGACATAAACCAATCGTATACCATGTCATTTTGTTTCATGCAAACAAATAAACTTAAAAAGCAAAAATATTGTTCAACAAAATATGTATATCCGATCTTTTAACCCAAGTCGCATATGGAAGTGTAAATAATGTGTATAGGCTTATGTCAGCACTTAATTTAGAAAATCTTACAGATAAGATAGATAAGATTTATTTCACACATATCATATTTCTTACTACTTTAGAAATCATCATTGCCGTCTACCTGAATGACTATTAAACATTTCATTAATATAGTTACACAAGTAAAATAAGTTGAATTTTTTTTTGTTTCGATATTTGCTTTTTTTAAACATAAAAATACAAAAATATGAGTTTATGATATTTTGTTTATAACATAGTTCTATTTTTCAGTAAATGAACAATTTATTTACATTGCAGTGAAATCATTTGTTCATCCGTTAGGGTATCGCAGCCAAAAAAACAACTCTCCTTGTTTCACGATAGATGGGACATTTTCCCAAAAAATTAAATGTACCCTCCCTTTCCTCCAGATTACACAAATTGAAAATGGAATCGTTTCGATGTGGAACGTTTAAGCTGAGTTTCTCTCCGCGTACCCTAAGCAACATTTAAATTTCCCCGCATTTGTTTTGATCGTTGAATCTTATATAAGCTTTATTTTCTATTCTATACTAGCTGAAAGCCCTACCACCTAATAGCTATACATTTTAAATTATGCATAAGGAACTTAAGCAATTTTAATTTCTTATATGTATTAAAAAATGAAAACTAAATTATAAGTTCAATTAGGTTTCGTATTAAGCCAATAATTAAAGATAACGTTTTCGAATATGGCCAATAATTTTGACACGATTGAGCGATGGTACAAAACTATAGCCAAAAAGTATGTGTACATAGGTGTCGTCGGGTTTCCAAAAACACTAATGTCCACACAAAAGTTGTAGTGGCAGATTAAGGTGTGACCCCAATTACACGGCCGATTTTGAAGAGCTGAAACTTTGAACTGCCATATCTCATTATCTAATGTTGGAAAATTTATGTTCTACAATTCTCATAACAGAAAAAATGTACCCAATCTTCTTAGGGACCAAAAAAATGGGAAGAAATTTAAAAATTTTAAATTAAAACGACATATGTACATACATACTTAACCTAGAAAACATAATATAATTTTATATTGCCCGCACAGAGAAAAAATGTACACGTACAGAATGACATGCCACAGCTTAAACAGATTCAAAGTAGTTTTTTTTTCAAAAATATATAGTTTTTACGGCAATGTAGTGATGTTTCTGAATTTATGGAAACCAAATTGTCAATCATTTGCTCAGTTTAATTCTACATCCATGCAACACATACTTGATGTATTTCAATCCATTTACTTTCTGATATTAACAGGAAGTCTATAAACCATAGTATTGAATGCACTTTGAAGCACGGTGTTTTAAATAGTACCAATATCTTACGTATCCAACATAGGTACATATGTAACGATGCTGATAACGATAAATTAGCAAATAAATGTGATGGCTCCCCTCCAATGCAAGTGCCTTTTGTGATTTAGCAGAATTTTCCATCAAATTTTATCCATGCATAGTTTTATTAAAATAATAAATAATTATCTCCTCTCTTAGCTTGGTTAATATTTAGTCAATTTTCAAGGATGTTTTTGAAACAGGTATGTATGTTTGGGACGAAAGGCCCCACACCAAAAGACACTAAAAATTCCTTTTTGTTATAGGTAGGTACCTTTCATTTTTTTCGAAACAGCTGTTTTTACTATATAAAACTTTTGGGTTTGGATATTCTCTGACTTAATCTTCCCAACCTAAACAGGGTCATACTATGCTACAATTCTTGTACTCATAGTTCATGTTAGTTCCCCTATAGGTACGAGCCTTTGGTTTTTCGAGTTTTTGTAAGTCGAGATTTCGCTTTTGAGATTTCAGTTTTAAAGATTTTGTAGGAGAACTAACCTTCCTTACAAGTATAAACAAATTCTGATAATTTCCATTAAGACGCCCTTTTTAACATTTATTTATAGCGCTCAGGGTATATTTACATTTTACTTATAAAAAAAACGAATACCTAGTTATGTATCTATTACACATACACAAATATCTGAAATTAATACTTTTCTGAGATAAAGATTTGGGTAGAGTAGCAAACAATTGGAATTTCCTTTGTTTTCAAATTCCTATAGGTACAAACAATATAATCAAATTACTGAAACTTTAAAATGTATAATTATTTCGTTTTCTTGGCTTATGAACAACAGTTTAGTAAATAAGAGATAGCGCTAAAAAAGTAAGGCTTCAAAGTACTTACAGAAAAAATCTGGGAAATTGAGTTCTGGGGCAGCATTTTTGTGATAGCTTTAATATAGTTTTAACACCGAATGGCAAATCATTGTAGGACGCAGACATTTTTCTTGTTTTATGTGGAACCATCAGAATTCTACTTGTTTAAACACTCAACTTCCTCTTCGTTTCTTTGATTTGCTACTGGCTTTCGTTGAAAGTTAATCATGTATTAAGATATTTCTTTTCAACGATAAGGTTTAAACAAATTAATTCAAAATACTACAAGCACTGCGAGACTGCGGCAACTTTTCAATACTGCCACCAATTGCAGTGCTGGCAAAATCAACATCGACTGGCACAAGGTTTTGTTTTTATTTATTTTTTTTTAATCTAAATCTGAATAGTTTTGAAATTTCGATTATAAATAAAGTTTGTTTTTAATTTAAGTTTGACTAATTAATTATTTAAACAAATATTAAACAGTCTGCGTTTTGTCTAGAACTCTAGAAACAGAGAAACACGACAACAAAACGAAACGAGCCACCAGCCATCCCCATCAAACAACTTCGGTTTCGGTTCAAATAAATGACAGGTGACAACCTTTACGCTTCGTTCGATTTTGTCTGATCTCACTAGTTCTAAGAAGTAGTTCTGTTTCATGAAAGGGCGAGTTCAAAGCATTAGATTTTACATCTGAATTTTCAGAATTCCGAATTTTTGGATCTTCTGTCGTTGGGTATCTGTGGTAAAAAGTTACATGACTTTTAGGACTGCCACCCACAAGGCAACTTTTAGTTGCTCACCCCACCAACTTTCTATTACTCCCGATTCATTTACATTGGCTTATATGGGAGAGCGCCCACCAGGCAACTTTGTTTCTGATTTTTTGTTTTCTTTTCAACAACATATATTCATACACCAAATTTCAGATTTTGGATTGAACATGGAAGAGTAGGTCTGTAGATTTACTTCCCGAAACTGCCAATTACTACGAGTTTTAGAAAAATTACACAAATTCTGTATTTTTTAGCAGAAGAAAGCACTCACGAGAAAGTGAAAGCTTGACTACAATCAACACTTTTTGAAAAAAACCAAAAAATGTACAAAAATTGTGTTTGAAATTTCAGATTTGTTTGTTTGTTTTATTGTTCACTTTTCCTACACCTAAATATCTTGCTACACCACTTGTCTAAAATGCAAAATCATTTCAATGGAGTAAAAACAGAAACCTCAAATATTCAGAAGTTGCTGGGGAGTTGCTCGGAAATTGGTTGGATGCCAGCAACTTAAAGTTGCCCGGTGTTGCCAGCAATTAAGTTGCCTAGTGGGTGCCCTACCATATAACCCAATGTAATTGAATCGGGGCAATTAAAAGTCGCTGGGGTGAGCTACTTTAAATTGCCTAGTGGGCGTCAGGCCTTAAAGTTGTCTAGTGGGCGCCAGGCCTTAAATAAATCCTTCAGCGCTCTGAGATGTCATTCAATGGGACGCTCCTAATTTAGGTAATGAATGAACGACCCCATCAGCTGTTGATCTCCAAATCTACAAATAAAAATTAAATTTATCTACATGCACACAAAGGAATTTTAAGAAAAGCTCGATCAAATAAATAGAAAAAAGATGACTAAAAATTTGGAACAACTTGATGACAATAATAAAAACAAGGAACTGAAAGATGCCTGGGCGGTAATAATAATTTTTACATAACAATTTTTTTCTAATTTCATCTTCTGCATCCCTCATTGAAGATTCGTCCATGCAATATGTACAAAGAAGAATACAGTGATTGCACAAGTATCAAAGCGAGATTCCATCAATATTTCGTGCACGGTGAAACGGTTGATTGTACTCAATGGTTAAATGATTATCAAAACTGTGTTAAGTACCAGGATTCAAATGGGAATAACCTTACAGCTGGTGAAGCAATTGTACAAAGTGAAGAAGAACGTAGAAATAAGCGTCTGAAACCTCATTACGCAAACACAACATGGAAAAGACGTCAGAGTCCTCCTGAAGACTGGGCAAAGCCATTGCCAGAGTGGCTGGCGAAAAAGAATCAAAATACGTATTTGGAAGTGAAAGCGAATGAAATAACGGGTGGAATACCTGTGGAGGTAGACAGCTCTTATTGTTCTATTATGTAGGCAGAGTTTATTTAAATAAATAAATGTAAAAAAATATCAATTAATGTTGCACTAGGCGCACAAGTAATTCTGAGATATTTTTATTTCAGTTTTAGGTATACAATTCACGTTAACTTGCATATAAAAAAATGTCGACCAGTTTCAAACAACCTTTTCTACTGAACTGAGCTGTCATCCAAAATAGGCACTCTTGTATCTGAAGTCGTTTGAAGTTCAGGTGTAAGGTTTCAAAGCGCACTGCAACACAACTTTAGTTGAAATTAAATTATTTTTGATAATATATTTCCAAGTACCAACCTAATAGCAAGTTGAGTGATTTTTCGCAGGATTTGGCCCAAGAGTAACCACCATTTTCAAGCATTAACTATATTTTATGAGAGGATTTTAGGTTACAGGAAGATCGTTTGGTTTTTAAAAATTATGGCTTGTATAACATTAGGAATTCCTTCGAGTTTTTCCATTCTGTCATTTTTGGTTGTTTGTTTAATTTAATTTAGCAACCAGTGCCATTAAAGATAATTCCACAATATAACATACATTTCTATTTAAAACTTCTACACTTTGCTCAAATATTTTTAAAAATATGATTTAAATTAATGAATATTTTAGTCTTATGTATATACATATTTCAAAATATTTTGTTTAAATACAAAATTAGGTTACGCATTTTTAATATTGTCAGGAAGCCTGTAATTCATACTTAGTATTAAGTTGTAATAAATTTATATTTAAAGACTGATCCAACACAATAAGTAATATGACTGCTAAGATCACGCTGTATTCGCTTCTATTCCAGTCTTAAAAAGTTGGTTGGACCTAATTGGTGATCTTCCTAGTTTATACAAAATATTTATGTACAAACTAAAAATCGATGTCTTAAATGAATTTTGTCTGTAATGGATGAAGATTAATAAATATTTTAGTTATCTAATAAGGGAATCCAAACTTACAATAGACAATACTCAAAAACAGCTCGTCTACAAATCCAACGCAAATAGCCAATAAATGAATTATACTTCGTATACATGCACTTTTGAGCATGACGCGCCATTACTTTTGGTCGATCCACAACGTCACCATGATGACGACTTATCGCTCGAATCGTATTCAGATTCCTATTAATAAAAATGCTCCTTTTTATAGTAGATATTATCTTTCATTAAAGTCGTATCTTACCTAACAACAAAAAGCATATTTCTTGGCATTTCTCGCAGAGTTTGCATAATCCTGTCGAAATTATTTTTAGCTATTTGTTGCATATATTCAATGTCTTTGTCGGAGAGTTTTGTTTTAACCTGTCCTCCATTTATTTCGAATGGAACCTGAAACAAAACCTGGGCAAAGTTTTTGTATTCATTTATATTTAGAGCCAGGGCACTTCGTTTCATTTTCTCCTTGTCTCTTAGAACGGTGGCTTCCCAAAATTCACACAAAGGAAGACGTACATTTTCCGGAACAGTTTCGTAAAGTCCATGATCGAGAATAACCAATTCAGATTCATCACTGTTCTTGGCTTTTCGGACAAAAACTTTATGGCAAAATTGATTAGTAATTATTAACATGTATTTTCCTGAACTTACTATTTCCAGGATGGGGATCTGCGTGTACAAAGCCGGTATTAAAGATCTGTTCTGCGAAAATTGTAAACAATTTAAAATCTATTTCTGGGAGATTAAATTTCTGTTTTTTCAAATCATGCATGTTGGTAATTTTGAATCCGTCGATCCATTCCAATGTGAGCACTCTCTGAAATTATCGCCATTATGTATTTATTTGGTTATCATAGCTAAGTTTTTCAAATATACCAACCAAATGTACCAACCTCTTTGGTGAAGTTCCAGTACACTTTAGGAATATACACAAACTTAAATTTATGCAAATCTTTTGCGCATTTCTCCGAGTTTTTACCTTCTTCCACAAAATTTAATTCTTGGGTGAGGTTTTTTTTAGCGTCACGGACTATCCAACCAAAATTGTAATCTTTGAAGAACAACTCAATAATATCTTGCAGGAATATGATGGTTCCCAAGTCGCTCGTGAAACGTTTTTGTAAATCACCATACTGAACCTGTGGGACATGTGAAGTATTACTTTATTTGTGTATCAAAACTATTGTAGGGGTATGGTGGACGTACTTTCTTAGTCCACTACTGCTACTACTTTGAGGATATCAATTCTCTACAACTAAAAATAATATGGAATTTTGTAATCAGCGCAATATCAATAAGCCTATGGCCTAGGGTATGGATCATCTAGGTGTTGGGTTCGAATTTTAAAGTGGACGACACGGTTGGTGGTTTCAAGTTGACTCCTCGAGTTCCCAGAGACCTACCTGGAACTTAATTGCAATTACTTCCAAAATGCATTACTCAGCTTTGACCTACTGAGATCCATTCTCCAAGTAGGGCTTTTTACCGTGTCCCACTGAATCGTAACGTCACATTAAGTGTAACGCGAAACTGCTGTCGATGATGAATACCTATTTCATAAGTTGAGGTATTTCGACAACAGTTGTGACTCAGTGGGTCATGCCTTTGTACGGTGGCATGTAATTTGGGGCACAACATAGGTACTCAATCTGAACAACTTATAAAATCAAGCAAATAAGAACGATAAAGGCTCTCCCAAACCGGCGCGAATATGCGAAAGTTCAAAGATCCGCATCGCTCCAATGTGGGTACTCTCATTTATCTAGATGTAAGACAGGCGAAAGTTTTGTCGTCATTCGGAAGTAATCGCGTTCGTATGAGAGAGCCTTAATACGAGTTTGGCTTTTGACACTTATTTCTGCGTGTAAAATACTTGTATTATCCAGAGAACCAGGGCCCTATTGCACCAACAACTTATCACTGATCACTTGCAAATATCATGAATCTTCATACCATTTTCTTGTGTCAGGATGCCATAATTTCTCCGGACGTAAGGTGCATGGACCGAATGTCCGACTTAAGTCCCATGGACATTATATCCCCAGATATTATGTCATCCCACCGCAAGAAAATCGTATCAAAATTCATGATATTTGCCTAGTGATTAGTGATAAGTTGTTGGTGGAATAGGGTTCAGGTTTCTCCAAATGTCAACAGTGTTGTAAAGACTACGAATTTAGAGAACAAATGTTTGAAAGTCTTAGTTTATTGAGAACGAAGTCAGGTAACCGGTATTAATAACTATAGAAAAGATAACTACATGGCCGCGAAGTCACCCCGAAACGACGGCACGACCCACAATCTGGAGGACTAAATACTTAAATAACCCCAAGAATAGAGAGGCGGTTAAAACATCTCTCAAAGGCTTGAGTTGATTCCACTTGGCGGATTTAAGGAGCATGGGGAATGACCATACAAACTCGGTAGATACAACATTAAAAGCATCTGTTCAGTAACTCACTCAATTTGTTGAGAGCTGACCAAATCCATAAAGAAAATAGGATTAAACTGGAGTTGATGATACAGTATAGAAAGAAGATATTCACATAGAGCACTTGCTAGCAAAACATTTTGACATTTATCTAAGAAATTTTAAGGAAGGTTACTTTTCTGATGATTGCAAGAATGAAATGATTCTTATTCACTATGACTAACTTTTACTAGATGTTTTCAAAAAATGCCACCTTCAAAACAGTTTCCCCTGGAACAGTAAATTTTTCTATCTAGAGGGCCATAAGATTGTTTAGAAGTACAAATAGAAATTGAAAAATCATAAACCCAAGACAAGCTTTGTCGTAGAGAAATGGATAGGTTATGAAGGTTTATATATTTGCGGATTAAAAGAAGACTATTGGTAAAATTAATCCTGAAATTTATTCTCTAACTTACCTTAACTGCAACATTTTCGCCTGTTTTAAGCTTAGCTTGGAAAACTTGTGCCAAACTTGCTGCGGCTATTGGCTTATAATTAAAATCTTCAAACATATCTTCTGGTAACAGTCCAAAGTCTTTCTCAAATACTTTTCGAACATCTTCTTTGGTTGTTGGCAAGCATTGATCTTGAAGCTTAGCTAAAGTTTGAGTATATTCGATCGGCAGTATATGATTAATTGCAGAGACGCCCTGGCCAACTTTGATGTAAAGTCCACCGTTCCTTAAGCAAGCATCAAGCAGTCTATTGGCACTTTTAAGATGAACTTCTTTAACAAGCTCTTCATAGTTTTCATAATTTTCTTTACGTTGAAGCAACAAGTAGTCCAAAGATATTTGAGTTGCAACTTTTAATGAACGCACAAAGCGCATTATTGCACCACAATAAGTAAAATCATTTACAACATAATCATAGACAATGAATGTTGTGAAAATGCTTGCAGTTCCTATTTTTAAATAAGGTAAGGTTTGTTTTTTGTTGATGTTATTTTTAGTCAAATGTTTTGCTTGGATAGTGCTTAAGCTACGCAATAGAATTAACTTCTGGAATAGGAATAAAAAACTTTAAAGTAAACCAATTATTTGTACAATATTGAACTATAGTTCTTACAGAGGAGGAAAACATAATATAATATGTATACAAATACAATACTTCTGTACAGTGGCAAAAGTTTTTATTTACGCTACTTGTATTTTTGTAGAAGTACCAGACCAAATTACACGGCAAAAAAAATATCGGCAAATTGACATATGTTATTGTTGTGCACTTAACATATATAAGGTCGGTTTGTTCCATGGACGGTGTTCACATTGGACTGACTCCTCCGATTTTTTTTGACGTCTCTGTGCTTTTGCTCACTTCCACTTCATGGTGAGAAAGAGATGGCCAGGAAAGACCGGATTTTTTAAATTAAATCGGATGAGTCAGTCCAATGGGAACACCGTCGTGGAATCAACGTTGAATTTTTCTTTCGTTCTGCCAAGGTGTGTTCCTTTGGGCTCCAGTATCTACTGCCAAGTACTTCTGGGCTGGCTGCAGTCAACTACTTCTACTCTAGTTACAGAATATTTCCAAACAAGAAAAAAACATCACCAATAAAAAGAAATTACGTAGTAGATTATTGTTGTTGACAAATTTCTAAGTAAAATACAAAAACAAACAACCGAAATTAAATTGATATTAAAGTTAGATTTTACTTTTGGCAAAATGAAAGCATTCCATTCATAATCTACTGGGAAGTACTAAAAAGAACTTTGCAAGGCCTAATGGAACATTAGGTTTGTTCAGCGAGGCTGTTCGGAACAGTTTCGAACAGAAAAGTACAACTTTTTGCTGTTCACTGAAGAATTTTCTGTTCTAAACTGTTCTGGTTGCTGTTCAGTGAGGCTGTCTAGAACACTTTGGAACAGTTTCGAACAGGATTTTCCGTACTAGCTTTTTAGGTAGAACAACTTAGAACAGATTTCCTGTTCTAACTTGTTCTGACGTTTACCACGAATCTGTGCTGTTCTGTTCTATTCTGTTCTGTTCTAATCTAACTATTTTGTCACTGAACAAACTTATTATTGATAAATAGAATAGAATAGAATAGAATAGAATAGAATAGAATAGAATAGAATAGAATAGAATAGAATAGAATAGAATAGAATAGAATAGAATAGAATAGAATAGAATAGAATAGAATAGAATAGAATAGAATAGAATAGAATAGAATAGAATAGAATAGAATAGAATAGAATAGAATAGAATAGAATAGAATAGAATAGAATAGAATAGAATAGAATAGAATAGAATAGAATAGAATAGAATAGAATAGAATAGAATAGAATAGAATAGAATAGAATAGAATAGAATAGAATAGAATAGAATAGAATAGAATAGAATAGAATAGAATAGAATAGAATAGAATAGAATAGAATAGAATAGAATAGAATAGAATAGAATAGAATAGAATAGAATAGAATAGAATAGAATAGAATAGAATAGAATAGAATAGAATAGAATAGAATAGAATAGAATAGAATAGAAGAGAATAGAAGAGAATAGAAGAGAATAGAATAGAATAGAATAGAATAGAATAGAATAGAATAGAATAGAATAGAATAGAATAGAATAGAATAGAATAGAATAGAATAGAATAGAATAGAATAGAATAGAATAGAATAGAATAGAATAGAATAGAATAGAATAGAATAGAATAGAATAGAATAGAATAGAATAGAATAGAATAGAATAGAATAGAATAGAATAGAATAGAATAGAATAGAATAGAATAGAATAGAATAGAATAGAATAGAATAGAATAGAATAGAATAGAATAGAATAGAATAGAATAGAATAGAATAGAATAGAATAGAATAGAATAGAATAGAATAGAATAGAATAGAATAGAATAGAATAGAATAGAATAGAATAGAATAGAATAGAATAGAATAGAATAGAATAGAATAGAATAGAATAGAATAGAATAGAATAGAATAGAATAGAATAGAATAGAATAGAATAGAATAGAATAGAATAGAATAGAATAGAATAGAATAGAATAGAATAGAATAGAATAGAATAGAATAGAATAGAATAGAATAGAATAGAATAGAATAGAATAGAATAGAATAGAATAGAATAGAATAGAATAGAATAGAATAGAATAGAATAGAATAGAATAGAATAGAATAGAATAGAATAGAATAGAATAGAATAGAATAGAATAGAATAGAATAGAATAGAATAGAATAGAATAGAATAGAATAGAATAGAATAGAATAGAATAGAATAGAATAGAATAGAATAGAATAGAATAGAATAGAATAGAATAGAATAGAATAGAATAGAATAGAATAGAATAGAATAGAATAGAATAGAATAGAATAGAATAGAATAGAATAGAATAGAATAGAATAGAATAGAATAGAATAGAATAGAATAGAATAGAATAGAATAGAATAGAATAGAATAGAATAGAATAGAATAGAATAGAATAGAATAGAATAGAATAGAATAGAATAGAATAGAATAGAATAGAATAGAATAGAATAGAATAGAATAGAATAGAATAGAATAGAATTGAATAGAATAGAATAGAATAGAATAGAATAGAATAGAAGAATTAAAGACCTTTTTTCATTGTTTTAATTCTTCTTGAACTAAAAGTTGCTGGGGTGACCAACTTAAAGTTGCCTAGTGCGCTAAGAATAAACCTGAAATCCAATTGAAAACAACATATGGTTGTGGCTACCTACTACATGATGATGGTTTGTGGATGGAACTGGTGATGGTATCAGAGACGTGTTATCCGATGCACACGTATGTCGCACACCTGCGACCTGAAGTTGTGGAACTAAACACTCTTGCATATTTGTTTTGTTTTTACGCTACCAAAAAAAAACTTTCAACTTGTTTGTGTGCAAATACGTGTAAATCTTGCTAAAATTTAAAGATTTTATTTGTTTAGAAAAATCGATTTTGTTTTCTAAGCAAATCGATTTTTTTCTATTTTTTGGTTGTAAGGAATTCGACATAAACAACGGAAAAAAGGAAACGTGTAATCAGTCTATTAGCGCATAAAGTACGCGAACAAAACTAGAATTTATCAAATCAAACAGTGAATTTTTCCACAGGGTGTCTTTCTTGGTTCCTCACTACTTCTGTCTGTCATATTCGACGGAATTAGTTGGATTCTGATTTGCATTTTCGAAGAAGAAAAATTTTAATTTTAATTATTTTTGTTTGCCTTTAAAGAATTAAATACAATAAAAAAGCATGAGCGGTGATTTTGAACCCTTGGAACCAAGTCTAAAAAACATTATTGAACAATCTTCATTAAAATGGATATTTGTCGGTGGAAAGGGTGGTGTTGGCAAAACAACATGCAGGTAAGAAATATATTTGCGAAAATGGTTACCAAACAAAAATTAAAAATATAATTTTTTGGACATTTTAGTTGTAGTCTAGCGGTTCAGCTTTCAAAAGTTCGAGAATCTGTATTGATAATTTCAACTGATCCAGCACATAATATTTCAGATGCATTCGATCAAAAATTCACGAAAGTTCCAACAAAAGTAAAATTTCAATTAATTCTGCTGTGCGTATACTTGGAGGTAAAAAGTTATTTGTTTCAGGTTAATGGATTTACCAACTTGTACGCAATGGAAATTGATCCCAATGTCGGTCTCAACGAACTTCCCGATGAATATTTTGAAGGAGAAAATGACGCTCTTAAATTGAGCAAAAGTGTGCTGCATGAGTTCATTGGAGCTCTGCCGGGTATAGATGAAGCAATGAGCTATGCAGAAGTTATGAAGTAAGTAGACTTTACTATTCACAAGAAATTAAAACTGGGTGAAATATTTTTTGTCGAAAAGATCCTTAGCATGAAATCAGTCAAATGACTATCCATTTTTTTATAATTTGATTAATTGCGACACAAAAATTGAGCAATCGAATCCAAAAAAGTTCAGTTACAGCGTCTTGAAAATAAAAACGAGATATTTTGCTGAGGTACGTTCAGAAGAGTGCAGAGAACTCAAAAAACTGAAAATATAACAAATCTGCAATTGTGAGTGCATCATACGATTTTCTTTCGCTTTTCTTAAAACCCCTTAAGTGCCCATATTCAAAACAAAATTTTAATTTAAAAAATATTTTTTAAAGAAAACTAAACTGCTTAGTTTAAAAACTTTTTAGTATTTTATTCAGATCAATATAATAAACGAGCTCTAGCTGCAAGGGCCTACCGTTCTATGATACTTAATTTACTTTCCAATATTAATTTATACATATTTGTGTCTTTTGTAAAGGTTAGTAAAAGCAATGAACTTCTCTGCTGTAATTTTTGATACTGCTCCAACTGGACACACTTTGCGATTACTTTCATTTCCACAGGTAATTAAAACAATAATAAATACAAAAATAAAACCGCTAACAATTGGCTTACAGGTTGTTGAAAAGGGATTAGGAAAACTTATGCGTTTAAAATTAAAAATTGCCCCATTCATCTCTCAATTCGGATCGCTACTTGGATTACAAGACTTCAGTGCTGATGCTTTGACAGTAAAACTAGATGAGATGCTTACCATAATTAGACAAGTAAACGCCCAGTTTAGAGATCCAGTAAGATACCATCAAAGACATTGTTGAGCATCATTCAGTTACTATACTATTTTATTTGCAGGATCAAACAACATTTGTGTGCGTATGCATTGCAGAATTTCTTTCATTATATGAAACAGAGAGGCTTGTACAAGAGCTAACAAAATGTGGAATCGACACTCACAACATAATTGTCAATCAGCTGTTATTTAAGAAAACAGACCAACAACCATGTTCGATGTGTGCTTCCAGATATAAGGTAAATTGGACTTCTTGGCATTATTATTAAGTAATATTTTATTTATTAATTTTTTTGTCAGATTCAAGAAAAATACCTTGATCAGATAGCTGATTTATATGAAGATTTCCATGTTATAAAATTACCGCTTTTGGAAAAAGAAGTGCGTGGTGGCGATAACATAAAAAAGTTTTCTGAAAACCTTATTCGGCCTTATAGTCCAAACTGATGCCACTCCTGATTTCTTGGTGTTATTAATAAATTCCATTTTTATTATTATTTGCTTTAATAAGTTAAAATATCGCAATACATCACCAAGCAATTTAGAAATCCCGATTAATCGATAAAATGTAATCGTGCTTCCAATGAAAAGTTATTTGAAGACAACGTTTTTAATTTGAAAACAATTATTTATAAGTTGGGAATAAAATAAAATATAAACATTAATACAACAAAACATAGATTTATAGAAAACACGTGACTTTTCAAAATGTTTGATGTCAATGGTCCAACTAATGCTCAAAAAGATAGCGGGCGAAAAGTTTCTTCCCCTAAGTACATTCAAACCATAATTTTTGATTTAGGAGCTTTGTCGCCCTCGATCTTTTTCGAGACTTCTTACTGCAGAGTGAGACATTTTAATGGCGAATAACTGCATAGTCTAGTTCTAGTCTAGTCCTTTGATTCCACACATTTAGTTTAAACGAAAAATATGCATTCAAATCCTGACTTATTTATTTTTTCAAAGATTTTCGGGATATCCCACTATAAAATAAAAAAATTAGCAATATTTTAATTACATCAGTTAATAATTTTTGTACGTAAAATTCGTTAATGAATCTTAAAATACCACTCTTCTCCCTTCAAAATCTATTTGGATTGAACATGAAAAGCGGCCACCCAAAGTACTGTTATCCAAGTCAACTGTTGGCAATGAATTATTAAAACAAAACATTTCGGACTGTTCCAATATTGGTCAACACGCAAAAAACCGAACTGGTACTTTTTACTAGCAAAAGGAAAATACCAGAATTTGTCCAACCGTCAATAGAACGAACCCGACTTAGTCTATCAGATGATGCCAAACATCTAGCTAGGCGCAATTCTTGACAAAAAGCTAAACTGAGGTATGAACATTTACCTTTTCCTTCTGCAACAGGATCTTTGGAAAGATCTGGGGTCCAAACCCTATCATAAGTGGATGTACACGGCCATTATAAAACCGATCCTTACATATGGTAGCCTGGTTTGGTGGAGCGCGATAGATAAAGGAACTAATTATAAAACGCCTTATAAAGTTAAAAGACTAGCGTGCATAGGAATCACAGTGGCAATGAGGTACACAGCCTCTGCGGGAATGGAAACCAGGGCAAATTCCTAAATGCAAAACTTGCGCAAATTATGCTTAGCAAACAGTTTCTAAATGCAAACATAAAAATCCCTGCAAAGCAGATTGTCCCAAAACGGAGTGGATTTTTTTTTCTTGCGCAAATTTTAACGCATTTGTCCAGATGTAAAAAATATCTTGCGCACTTCACTTGCATTTGAATTTGTTTGGCTCTGGCGTGTTAAATTTACTTAATTTGTTTTTTGAAGCAAATGGGTGAACAAAATGAAGAAAAGTTAGTAAAATTTTTAAAAACTGAATACATCAGGAGGTGAAATTGTTGTTAACAATTCGATTAGCGCATGAGGAGGTTTTTTACGCAGGTAAATGCAAAGATCAAGCGTAAAATCAAGAACTTT
This sequence comes from Leucozona laternaria, assembly GCA_932273885.2. NCBI lineage: Eukaryota > Metazoa > Arthropoda > Insecta > Diptera > Syrphidae > Leucozona > Leucozona laternaria. The sequence goes on from OW026368.1 coordinate 48,586,671, forward strand.
ATGTATTTTGAACTAAAATTCATAAACAAGTTTTTTGTTTTATATTTGCATTATTTTTTTTTAATTTGTGTTGTGGTGCAACAATTCACTAAGGTCTTTATTAAAATAATTTTAGTTTGGGAATCCATTATTTATTCCAGCAACAATCAACAAATATAGTAGATGTCCGTTCCGAAACGTCATATGCTTTAGGCATTTAAACTTGCTTCTTTCATTTGCTTTGCAAATCTTGCGTTTAGGAATTTGGCCCCATACTCATTCCACGGGCTGATATCATCTTTTACATTGACAGCCAGGCAGCGATCAAAGCTATCTCTACCACAGAAATAAAGTCCAAGCTGGTTCCATGCCGTCGCGAAGAGTTAAGGGTTCTTGCCACGCAACACAACATCAGAATCTGCTGGGTTCCTGGAATTTTATGAAATGAAAAAGCAGATGAACTGGCAAGGACTGGTTCATCGTAAGAGAAAAACCTTCACTACTTAGGTCACTGTCCGGCACTCTGCAATATAAAGAAAATATTTTTGGGTAGCTATTTCTTCAATGATCTAGCAGAAATATCAAAGTCAACAGGTGATATCATCTTGAATTTAATGAACTTCATCTACGCCTCCAAATGGCTCCATGCTCCATAGGATTTCACAGGTTATATTTTAATGGGATGGTCCAATCCATCAAGGTACCACAATGCATAAACATTGATCTAAGTGTGATGGGAACAAGATCCACCGTCAGCCCATCAACCTAACCTAACCTAATGTTGGTTAAAAACTCTGTTTTACCGGTAAATTCTATGAAATATTTCAAAACAGATTTGAAAAAAGTCCTACAGTTAAGGCTCTCCCAACGACGACGAAACTTTCGCCTGTCTTAATTTATTTACATGGATATTAATGGGAGCACCCACACTGGCGCGATGCAAATCTTCGAATATTATTCAGTCGTCGCATATTCGCGCGAATGTTTCGTGTTGGTTTGGGACAGCCTTTATACCTTTAGTTTATTTTTTTTTGATTTGTTCATTGGGCGTTTTGGATATAGTTAAGCAGGAAGTTTTGTTTAAGGTACATTTTTCTTTATTTGTTCTTTATCTAATTGCGATTATTTATATAATTCTCAATAAGTTTACAAACATATGTTTGTAAACATAATGTTTATTAAACAGTCACTCAAAGTCATATTCGTACAGAAGCTAACATGCAGTTCTTTTGCAATTAATTCGAATACCACACACTCTTGCATTTCTAATGGTCTCTGTTCTAAGTCGTTGGTGTAAATGGCCCTTTAGATTCTCTTTAGGATTAATATCCGCTTATCCTGTCGTCTTTAATAACATCTTTGACATCAAACCAAATAAAGCTCGGATTTTGTTGTGGTCTTCGAATTAATTGCAAAAGAACTGCATGTAAGCTTCTGTACGAATATGACTTTGAGTGACTGTAGTTATGTATGAATAATAAGACACACAATAATTATTATGTATTAACTAAAATGTAATTTCATTGGCTTACTACTACATCAAATATGAAATATTTGAAGTTATATTGTTGAAAGCAATTTTTTTCTTGACAAATTATAATGCCAACATACGAGTATTTCTTTTAGTGTGGCAGTATGCTGTGTGTCATAATAGGATAAGAAATGATGGGCTGGGAAGCATTCGACATTGCAAGAGCTTGTGACGTGTTTATAGTCAACCCTTGGGCCATGGCTGGGGTTAAAGTTATTTGAGATGTGCCCAGGATTTGTTGCGCATGGGTCGGGGCTAGTTGCTGAGTAGTATTCGATAGCGATGTTATATTCTGCTGTGATATAGCTAACTGCTGTCCCTGAGAAGTGTTAGCAGCGATAGCAAGTGGAGTGCCACTAGATGTTATAATTTGTGTCTGCGGAGTTGCAATGCTCACGATAGGTGTAGCTTGTACTTGAACGGGAGCAATAGACACTCCACCGATTAGTTGTGTTTGTTGTTGTGAAGTTGTTTGGGTCATAGTAACCGGATTGACAACAGCGGAGCATTGGACATTGGTCAGACGGAGTTGGGCGTTCTGGGCCAATAAGTACTCATTTGAAGCACGAAGCTCGGCAATTTTTATTTCATTTGCTTCCACACGCCTCCTTAACATAACCTGTTCTTCTTCAAAGCGTCGAACTAAAGCAACTATGTCGATTCGTTCGATATCTTCTCGGAATCTTTTGTATGCTGCTGAATTCTCGAGAGAGTCGACACTTGAAGGACGTTTCAAAGGCGGGAATTCATCACAACTTGCTCCATAGCCATTGATATGGATTGCTGGGCGACCCATTAGATCCCTGCATTCCGTGTGATTCCAAGAGGATACTGCCTGGCGCTCCATTCTTTCAACTCCCCTCAAAGATGGAGTCGGGTTTACCTTGTCTACCATATAACAATCCTTGTGGCGACATCGCCCATACATTGCAAACTCGTTGCAAGGAAATTGGTTGTCTTCGGATAGCTCTGGTGGAAACTCTCCATTGCTCTTGTAATACTCCTGTTCCTGGATGGTGTAGTGCAAGAACTTGCAATTGACTCTGGTGCAAGTTGAATTCTGGTAGTCATGACAAAAAACCACCAGGTCAGGTGACACAACATGAGGATAACGACAGTGTTTTCGGCGACATATACCACGAACAAAGTCACGGCATATACGATTCTTTAGCGAGTTGTTCGAGTTCCCATTGTTGCACATATTTGGTGCGTTGCTGTCTATGCCGTTGTTACAAGTTGGATTCATTTTTTAAGGTCACAATCGAATAATTTATCTAATTACTTATTAGCAAGTGAATTTTTACTGATGGTTCTTAACACCACTAGAAACAAGACAAACAAATTAGCTTTTGTTGTACAGATATTGTACAAGAAACTTACATTTCAATGTTTTTGGTCACTTAAAAGTGTTACATTAGAAGTGTTTAAATTATAAATCGGTCTCTTTTTTCATAATTTGAATAATTTAAGGGATAGAAAAAGGACTAGCAGACGAAATTTAATTTATTTTTTTACTTTCAACTAGCTAAGCTAAGCTACACTGCTACACACAGCGACAGCCACAGATTAACCACATGAAGATGAGAATCCCCGGCAGCCTTTCATTTGCCAACAAGCTTGAGCTGTCAGATATCAGATAAAAAATGAGAATGTGTGTATAGAAACCTCACCCATAGACAATAGGGATCTTCAGACACCGGTTAAATTGTTGTTGCAATTCACATCTATTCATCGACGCGCTAAGAAATTCCAAATACAACAATGTAAACAAATGGGTTTTGGAGGGTGAAACGTACGAAACATTTTCATCTTCATATAGCTTATCTGTGGCGACAGCAACGAAAAAAATTAAAATCATGCAATGACAGATAAAAGTGATAACCTTCAAGAAAATTTACTGACCCAACTTTGTCGATCTTTCTTGGATCATTGCAAAACGAAGTGTCTCACGCACACCTACCTCACTTCATGTTTGTAAGTGGCGTAGCGAAGACATATTTTTTTCAGTTTGTTTCTTATGAAAACTTGACAAATTTTCGATTAAAAATACGAATTTCAATATTTGTCGTTCATTTCATCTAATATCAAGTATACTAATACTAAACGTATTAGTATACTTGATAAATAAAATTGTCTTTAAATAAAATAAAAGCTTTTTTTTTCATAAGTAATGTAGAACTCGATTGGAAAAGCAATTTTTTTATTCGTTTTTGATCCGTTTCGGCTTTCACTAAGTATGGTGAGCTCTCTTTCTCACAATAAATACATGCACAAGTGGGTACATTGTATAATTCTAATTTCCATACTATAATTTGAGCCACCAAACACGGTTTCGGGGAGCTCGTCCAATTGCCCAGTTTATAATTCTGAGCACACAAAAATTTTCATCCGCCTAGTTGAAAGAGCAGACAAATTAAATACAAACAAGATTTCCCACCTAGTATCCAAAAACCCTCTTAAGCTAGGAGCGCACTCGGCGGAACTGGACTTCAGCGGAACTGAACTTCACGACTTATTTGTGGGAAATTGTATGAGCTATATCGCACTAAGCGACAACTGCACTTCACGACGCGACACTATGCGACAAAGTTGGTAATCTGACCAACTGTGTCGCGACGTGAAGTTTCGTTCAGTTTCGTGCGAAAGTGCGCACGGTGTCGCTGAAGTGCAGTTTCGCCTAGTGCGGTTCTACCTTTAGTCTAAGAGCTGACAGCATATTTTTGGTTTGGAAATATAACCAAAAATTCAGTACGAGGTTTTGTAGGTGTGTGCGTCGTGACATGGAAAACAAAAGTCTGGCAGGTTTTTTTTTGGCGCCGGTAGTGGGGGTGAGGGTTTAAAAATGGCGATTTTTACAATTTTTTATCAGAAGAATTATCACTTAAATTCTTTTTTTTTTAAATGACAAATGATGCACTGTCATTTTTCCTAAGTGTAAAGACTTTTATCTTGACGATCCGATTAATAGAACTCAAGATATAAGCTCTTTAACATGCCGCCTCCACTGGGCATCAACGATGTCCAACATCACAACCACAATCCAATTAGGCTTTTCCAGAAACTATCTTTGTCTTTTCTCTTTCTAATTTTGACATAAAAATATGTAGGGAAAACAAACAAACAACCAATCACAATCACATGTTTTTGTTTTCCCTACATATTTTTCTGTCAAACTATTGATTTTTTTTTTTGCTTGTTTGGCACTGAAGTTTGGTGAAAGTTCCAAATCCACAATCTGACTTGCATGGATTATGTCACTACATGACATGGATTTTTCTGCCTCCATTGGACATGTTCATAATCCGAGCATCGTTCATGCCCAGTGGAGGCGGCATGTAAGCGAACCTTATCAGCTTTTTTTTGGAGATTTTTGTTGTTTATTTTTTGTTATGCATAAAATTAACAAAAGTCTCCAAAAAAAAAGCTGATAAGGTTCGCTTAAAGAGCTTATATCTTGAGTTCTATTAATCGGATTGTCAAGATAAAAGTCTTTACACTTAGGAAAAATGACAGTGCATCATTTGTCATTAAAAAAAAAGAATTTAAGCGATAATTCTTCTGACAAAAAATTGTAAAAATCGCCATTTTCAAACCCTAACCCCCACCACCGGCGCCAAAAAAAACCTGCCAGACTTTTGTTTTCTATATCACGACGCATACACCTAAAAACCCTCATACTCAATTTTTGGTTATATTTCCAAACCAAAAATATGCTGTCAGCTCTTAGACTATCTCTATTCTTTTTCTTCATATTTGATTTACTGCGACAGAAAATGGGCACGATCAATCATAAAATTTGAAAATTCAGATCTGAATTTATGTTGTTGAACGCACAAAAAATCTGAATTTTCAGTTGAAAGTTGTTGTGTCAAAAGCTAGCATTTACCTAAAGGATATAATTATATATTAAAAGGAAATAAAACAGAACTTTAATTATATTCTTAAATTAAAAATTAAGCGTCAGTAGTTCTGGTGATGATATATGTAACTAATTCAGCAACAACATCAGCAAGACTATGCAAAGTTCAATGAAAAAATAATTCCAAAATATTGCGATGGAGAATTCTGGGAACATTTTTGTATGAATAGTCAATCTTTTAATTTAAAAACTCACTTATCAATAAGTTCTTTTATATAAAAAAGTATTAATTTGTTCGTGACGAAAATTAATCATCCCAAATCAACCACCAACCAGAGCGAAAATCATAAAGTTCAACTTCTATGTATAGTACTTCCACATTTCCCCCGACACAATCACTTTGTTCTGAATTTTCAGATGAGAATTTTTGTGTGAAAATTCAGATGAAACGTAACTAAAAATCACTGAAAGTCATCTAACTTTGTATGACAGCTGGCCAATCAGAAGCTGTAAAAATTCAGAATTCTGAAAATTCAGATGTAATAATTTAGCAACGTAAACTTCTTGACAGCAAGTAAGAATTGTGTTTATAATTATTTACATTTATGTGAATACGGAGTCCTCTGAGATCGGTGAAGTATGAACTGGCCATATTATAGAACTATTGGTATCACTTGTGTCTTGTGTCAAAAAAAAAAAAACAAAAGGAACACAGCTGCCATAGTTTTTGAGTGACGGTGACGGAAGAATTTTTTTAAAAGTAAAATTTTTGTGTTTCTTGAGTGTAGTTTATTTTCGTCTGAAGTGTACAAACTATTTATTTTATTTATTTATCCAGAGAAATTTATTTTAAAATTATATCCTTTTATAAGAATGTGTTAATACAGCATATTCTGTGGAATAATATATTTACATTGACGGCGGTAAGTTGAAAAAGTTTTTGATTTTGGCGAATTCATTAGTAAGAAGTTCAAGTTCTTAAAGAAATTTGTTTTGGACAAATGTAGTGCCTGTTGTTAGGAAAAATCAATAAGGTACTTAGGTTTAGGTTTCAAGGTGTCGATTAGCTTAAAAGTTATTTTTTTTAATTTCTCATTCTTCTCTTGATGTTCCCCATTTGGCAATCAATGATTTCTTTTTCTATTTCAACATACAAGGGCAGACAGGAAGTGTATTGAACTTCTAATACGGGGCCATAGTTTGGCTTAAGAATTTTATAATTTTTTTATAACAACTTATTCATAGTTAGTATTAGTGTTGTCGTGTATTATCCAAATATTAACTTTTCTTATCATAAATGTGAAAATCTTACTTATTCGCGATAACAATATTTATACATAATATTAGTCACTCAAGTTCAAGTATTATTTTATGGTTTCCCAAAGCGGAAGGATTTATTACAGTTCTTTTTTTGTTTGGTTTAATTAGGTTTACATACACTAAATACTGAAAGTTAGTATTTGTAATCCTTCGTTGTTTTTCTCCAAAATGTTTGTTATGGGTCAATATATAAGTTACTTAAGGTGACGCTACAGTCCGGTGTGGACTAGGGACCAAAACGCTCGGGCTCTAGCTAGAGTTAGAGGTCTTTTCCAATAATAACCACATTTAACGGTTTTTAAAGGGTTGCAAATGACACTTAGATTATTATTATTATTATTATTATAAATTTATTACATTGTAAGTAAATTACAAAAATAATACCAGGATTTATTAGCGCTAGCTACCAGGGCTAATGGCTAACGATCAATATATGAATTAATAAGTTAAAACAATTTAAAGATACATTTTATGTTAATAATTAATTAGATAAGCTTAAATATATTTAATTCTTTTAAAATAGATACTATAAAATTAATGTTGTCCAAAGATGGCAACCTCAGTAGATCAAGCATAGATACATTGGTACCGCGGGATGATAAAAGTCTTTTTGTGGCATTACAAACGTAAAGTAGGTGGGTAATCGTGAGTATCCCGTTATTACACAAGTGGCATATTGGTGGATCAATGTTTTCGAGAAGGTGACAGTGAGTTATGTTGGAATGCCCCAATCGTAGTCGAGAGAAACATCTTAACGTTGTACTCGAGCAGTTTGACGGATAGAGGACTGGTTCAGCTTTCGGATTAATGGTGGAGTAATAATGGTTATAGTCGTTCCATTGAGCCTTCTTCAAATTAACCAAGTGTTGTTCAACTGTGTTGTAAATGTCCCTTTTACTTAAAGCAAAAGTCGTGATGAGAGGTTCATTGACAGCTCTTTTAGCGACTTCGTCAGCGGATTCATTACCTTTTATCCCTGTGTGCCCAGGGATCCAAAACAGTTTAAGTGTGTTTTTCCTAGATATAAGTTTGTCTCTTATGTCCCGTATAATTGGAGAGTTATTGTTGATGTTCCTTACTGCGGTAATGGTGGAGAGGCTGTCGGTGCATATAATAGTTTTCTCCTTAGTGTCTATATTGATTGCGGTAAGGATAGCTGTCGCTTCAGCAGAAAAGACTGATGCAAATCCAGGGAGTAGGCTTTTATAAAGAGTTTCACCAGTATCGTTGACAACCGCAAAAGCCGTACCAAATTGATTTTTAGAGCCATCAGTGTACACGAAGTTCCAATTATTACTTTTGTAGGCAGAGGCTACCTCCAAAAAGTGGCTTTTATAGGCATCATTGTTAGTTGAAGTCTTTGGAAGCAAATTGAGAACGGTGTTGGTAGAATTTTGTGAAAAAAGCCATGGTGGATTAGAGCATACTTTTTCTGTGTTGAAGGTGAGTGGTATACCAATTTTTTCAGCCGATGAGAGTATATTGTTGATGGTAGATGGGCACTTAGGAAGTTTCTTTCGAAGAGAACAGAGTTTAGCGACAGGAATGATTGGTGATTTGTTTATTCCGGTTATTTTATGTGTGAGAAGGGCTGTGAGGTGGTCGAATCTTTCTTCAATAGAAGGCAAGCCGGATTCGGTGAGCATATTTAAAATAGGAGTTGTCCTGAATGCTCGTAGGGCTAGTCGGATTGAAGCATGGTATTCTGGCTTAAGCAATTGTAGAGAGGATCTTGAACATTTGCCATAAATTGTTAATCCATAGTCAACCTTTGATAAGATAATTGATTTTATAACTCTTATTATAGTATTAACATGAGAACAGCTGGATTTACTACATAGGTACTTAATAATATTAACCCTGGAAGATAGGCTTTTCTTAAGTTGAATACAATGTTCCTTAAAACTAAATTTACTATCGAAGATAATGCCTAAAATACTTAATTTATTAACATTGGTGATTACATTATTATTAAAGGTAAGATTTATATTTTTTGAACAGCTAGTTTTTCTACATATATGTAAGATGTTACTTTTGCTAATTGATATAATAGAACCTGAAACTTTGCACCAATTATCAATATCGGTGAGAATATTTGAAAATAACCCAGTCAAAGTTACAATGTCTTTGCATTTTGATAATATCAAAAGATCGTCAGCATACAGTGAATACCTCACAGATTGATATTTTGATAAAATTTCGATTATATCGTTAAAAGCGATAATGAAAATAACCACAGAAAGTGGGGATCCTTGAGGGATTCCGTTATTTAATTTTTTTAAGTTTGAGTATATATTATTAACTCTGGTGCGAAATTTTCTGTTTGTGAGGAATGATCTTATGTACTCAAAGATTTTTGGTCCAACCTTCCATTTGATAAGTTTTTTCAAAACAACATGAATACCTATCCTATCGAAAGCCTTTTCGAAGTCGATTGAGAAGATAGATATATGGTTCTTAGTAGAAAGGGAAGAAGCTATATATTCGTCGATGCATAAGAGGGCATCAGTTGTGCCAAGTCCGTGTTTGAAGGCAACTTGCTTGTTGCTTATAAATTTATTTTTATCGATGAACCATAGAAGTCTTTTTGCTATAATTTTTTCTAGAATTTTACCCAAACAAGGGAGTAGGGATATAGGGCGATAACTGTTGGACTCAATAGGGTTCTTTTTTGGTTTAAGCATTGGTATGATGGTGGCAGTTTTCCAAGTCTGAGGAATAATGCCACTTTCGAGAATATTATTGTAAAGAGAAAGAATTCGTGATTTGTAGATGTTAGGACAATTTTTCAGCATGGGATAAGATACTCGGTCGATGCCAGGGGTTTTGCCTTTTACCAGGTGGAGGCAATTATCCAGTTCAATGCGAGTGATTGGTAACTCAATTAATTTGGCTTCAGAAGATGCATCAGCAAGATGGGGAAATGATTGCAAGGTAGAATTTTTTGATTGAATGAAATGTGAGGTGAAGTTGCTATCATCGGAGTATGCAGACCATTTGTTTGCAAAGTGATTAGCAATATCTGAGTCATCAACTAGTGCTTGCGTACCAGTTTTTAATAACTTTATAGAGTGGGGGATGTAGTTCCCGGTTAGGAGTTTGATATCGGCCCATAATTTCCTTGGAGAAGAGTCCGAGTTTATATTTTTGGTAAAATCTTCAAAACATTTCTTTTTTGCAAGTTTGACAGATCTACGGAAGGAGGCGTTTGTCTTACGATATTCGATCAGGTTAGGGTTATTTGGATGCTTTTGAAAAATTTTCCAAGCATTTTGTTTTATTGCGCGTAACTCACTTATTTCCTTGTTCCACCATGGAGGATTGACCTTGCCAACGTGTTTATGTGATTGAGGAATCGCGATGTTGGCAGCTTCTTTAACAGATTTGATAATTTTCGATGCTTCCTGGTTTATGTTCTGCGATGGTGGCCTAATTGATAATGATTTTAAAGCATGTGTGTGGAAAAGATCCCAGTCAGCACGGTCGGTTAGGAACTTGGGTCTAAAATTGGTTCTGCCTGAATCAGTGCCAATTGATAGGGTTAAAAGAATCGGGAAGTGATCACTCCCGTGTAAATTATTAAAAGCCGACCAAGACGTATTAGGGAATAGCTGAGGGGAAATCATTGAAAGATCGACATGAGTTAAAGAGTTGTGGGTCGACAAGTGGGTGGGGGAGCCATCGTTTAGCAAAATGAGGTTTGAATGAGCGAGGAAGTCTTCGATTTTTTTGCCTCTGGTGTTGCTATGCGGGGAACCCCAAACGGGACTCCAAGAGTTAAAATCCCCTGTCAGCAACAAAGGGGTTTGGAATCTATCGACAATGCCAACTAAGTCGGACGTTGAGAATGATTGGTCGGGTGGAATGTATATATTGATAATCGTGATTTTGAATTTTAATTCTATTTCAATTGCTATGGCAGAGAGATTAGAAACTATAGGAATAGGTGTCTGCGCGAGAGATTTGTGCACCAAAAGGCCAACTCCTTGTTTGGCGGAGGTGTTCGTTGGAAGATTGTGGAAATAAGAGTTGTATTGCTTTGGAGATGCATAAGAGTGACCATATTGGTCTGCCTTGTATGGTAAATGGGTTTCTTGGAGGGAGATGATTGAAGGGTTGTGTTCTTTAGTCAACAATTGCAACTCGTGGTAATTATTGAAAAGACCGTTCATGTTCCATTGAAGAATCCTTACCATAAAATACAAAAAAAAAAAAACTCTTTCGTGCAATATGGTTTATTGTTATGTATATTGCGGAAAGAGAGGGGGGGGGGGTTAGAGTAAACGTATTGAGCTGTGGATAGCTGAATTACAATTGGATTAGTTGGTTTTTGAATTCTTTTATTTATTAATAATACCTTATGTCAAGGTATTGAATTGGATTTATGTATGATAGTTTAAGTGGGATCCCAAGAGATCTAAATGCCTTGAGGCAATCAAATACTGGGATACTTTTTTAGTTGCGCTATGGCGGCGGACCGTCCGCGGCGGGCTCAACATAGGAAATAGTTCCTATGAAAAGTCCGCCGCGACCAGCCGCCGCCGAAGGTTAGGTTGGTAATTTGGGATTATTTCATTGTGACGTCCGACACCTCGTCGTCGTCACTGTTGAAATATTCTGAAGGTTTGGAAAAGTACTGTGATTTTTCGATTAGAGATTTTGTTATATTTGAAAGAGGAGAAATGGGAGGTTCAGTATTGTGAATTGTGTTGATATTTATTAATGAAGATGATGTAGATGTATTAGAGTTATGATTTAAGTTGTGGAGTACGGTTGATGTCGAAGAATTGTTGGAGATTTTGTTAGTGAGGTTTTTGGATGGAGGATAAATGGATTGTGTTTCTGTTTTAGAAGAAGGTTTATGGTCGGGATTCGTGAGGTTTTTAGATGGGAGAGGTAAGGTAGAGGAGGTTGTATTAAGGTGGGGGAGGGCAGGTTCAGTTATTTTGGGAGAGGAATTGATTTCAGAGGTGGTGTTGGCCACTTTTGGGTTAGCAATTTGAGAGGCGTATGTGTTTGATGGGTTAATTTGTTGAAAAGTTTTTTGGTAGAGTCTTTTAGCTTCGGAGATAGAACATTTGTTCTTGGTCTTTATTTCCAGAACTTGTTTTTCTTGAATATATCGAGGGCATTCGTTAGAGTTAGACGGATGTGGGCCTTCACAATTGACGCACAGTTTTCTTGAACACGGTGTGGGTGAATGTGGGGGTAGGTTGCAAACCGAACACGTGGGATTACCGGAACATCGATTTTTCGTGTGCCCTAGTCTTTGGCAGTTTTTGCATCTCATAGGGTTGGGGAAATAATCTTTAACGCGTACTGTGACCCAGCCGGCCACAACTTGTTCAGGGTGATTGTAGAGATTGAAAGTGAGAACCATATGTCCAGTAGGCACTTTTTTGTTATCGACAGATTTCACAAATTTGTAAACACTGGTTACCCCTTGGGATGCCATTTCACTAACAATTTCGTCTTCTGGGCAATTTATTAAGCAGGGAGCGTAGATAATACCTTTGCTCAAGTTAAGAGATTCGTGAAGTTTTGCAGAAATAGAACACAAGTTTGAGAGATTTTTTGCTGCGATAAATTTATGCGCAATTGATTCTGATTTTGTGAGGATTATATTAAGGTTATTACAAAAAAACTAATGAACGAAACAAAAACGACGAGCAAGATTTTTATTTCTATGAGAAAATTTAACATACAGGGTGCGGCAACATTACTTCCTTTTTTCAAAACGCAATAAAACCCATTTTATGAATCGAAGTTTTTTAGAAATTAGGTACATGTACATCAGATATAAAAATCGTATCAAGTAGGTGACGCCCCCCATTGCCCATACACTGAATAAGCCGATTTCTGGGGATTGTCATGACTTATGACCCTTACCACCATAGCAGAAGGTATGTTGGAAATTTCTGTTAGGTCCTTGAATGGTTGGCAAAAGCAGGATTTAAAAAAAACTCATAATAAAAATCGCAAGTTGCCAAATTGGGGGAGCGAGCTGGCCACTACAAATTGCCCTTATTGAAATGCGACGCTTCGCCAAGTGTTCGCTCAAAATAGCCATCGATATTCCTTTAAAGTGTAAGCCGTTGCTTCTCCAGTTGGAGAAGCAACGGCTTAGCCCAATTCATCAAGTCGTTTCCGGTCCGGGACAGGGCCTTAGGGGCGTGTATTGGAGTGATTTCAAAAGGCGCTTTTTTTCTGACGGTCTCGCGACTGTGGGAATGAATCGCAATCTAATTGAGTGTTTTGAAACAACCATCACTTGAGTGAGCTATCACCAAGTCATTATAGGCTGGAGTTATAGCTATTTCACGGCTGCCAGGCAGATCATAAGACTCCCTTTATCGGTGCTTAGTCTATTATGTTCAATTTTAATTTGAAAACCTTTTTGCCCAGCTGATAAATTTTTATCAAATTCTGGAAATTTGTAAAACACTAATTCGTCATCACAGCTTGAAATATAACGATCAGTAAGTAAATTATAATATTTGTCATAATTTTAGTCATTAACATGAACACGGTAACACGCCGTAATCTGTTTTATAAAAATTAAATGGAATTTAGCAAAAAATTGTAACAGATGTCAATGGAGTGAAAATGTGTGGGAATTGTCCGCAAATTTTCATCCTATTTTTGTATTCGTTTTTTGAGATTGTTTGTTATTTTCGTTCCGAATATTTATGTCTTAAGACAACAAATTGTAGAAACAAAAGAATCGGTTAATGTCGAAAGCCCAAAATCCGAACACATAAAGTTTCTATATTAATTTTTTCGGAGGAAATTAATTTAAAACTGATTTGATTTGTTTCAATTAAGTCTTGGAAGTGGCTTTGTGAAGCCTTGTACTTTCGTTTCAGCTGAGTTTTTATTTAAGATTGTTCCCTGGATCCTTAACTGAATGGAGTTTTATTTAAGCATCATTAGATATTAGAAATCAAATACTCTGTTGTAAATTGAACCTCTATTAAGCTGGCAGTGAGTGAAGCTGAAGGTTTGCTTCCAAAATAACTAACAAAACACTGTACAAAAATGAACCTCCATACCTGTTTTCAAATACTTTTTTCAAAGGAAGTTCTTTAAATTTACTACAATTACTAACATTTCTTCTCTCCTACTTCCCTATCAGATTATAAGTAGATAAAAATTTAACATGTCTGCGAGTAGTTTAAGGCAATATTTCCTGCTATGGAGTGTGGACTACTGGAACTTAGAAGGTACTCATTTTTGGATAAAAGAGCATGTGATATATTTTAATTTCTTTGTTTTTCTTTTTTGGGTTCTTATCCTTATCTTTGTTGATATTGTTTGATATTTCAGTTGATTTTTTGTTATTAAATACACACCAACAATCAGAATTTTTACTTAGCAATGATAATTATATTATTTTATGGTTTGTTTACGATTTTATCAGCAATTTTTGTTTGTTTTGTTTTAATAATTAATTTTATATATTCCCAGTTATGACCGAAAATAATTTCAAATCCAGAGATATTGGCCTCCGGGCTCAGAAAAAAATTCTCTCTCGCATGGCAACAAAAAACATAGCAAAGGCCTTTATCGATGGAACAACTGCGTCACTTCTAGATAATCTCTACAAGCTTTGCAAGATGCATGTAAATACAAAAATATTTCAAAATCTCTTTTTTATAGGAAATAACTTCTTTTTTGTTTTTGTATTTTCAATTTTAGACAGGCAACAAGAAGGACGCTGAAAAATTAATAAAAAATATTATCAAAATTGTTATAAAAATTGGAGTTTTACACAGAAATAATCAATTCAGTCCAGAAGAACAGCAAGCTGCTGAGCAATTTAAACGAAAATTTCAAGTAAGTTGGGTAATAAGTTACTCAAGTCTTGTGAGTATTAAAAATTTGAGCATATTTATACATACCGCTCAATTCAAGACCGACATAACTCAAAAATTGACAATTTTGAACCAACCATAACATTAATATTTGTTTCTTTTTTTTTTGTACTTTATCATTTATCTATATATTTTCTTAATTTCAAATAACAGCGCATTATCTTCTGCACTGCAGTCATTTTTTCATATATTTTCCACGAAAACTAAATTTTAAATCGCATTTATCTCGACTTATGTCGGTCCTGTAGCAAATGAGCGATATATTTAAATCTATATATATTTTTAAACACTGGGTATTTCCCTCCGCTTCTTAGTGACAAATTGTTTTGTTATTTCACTCATCATTCCTATAAAAACCCAATTTTATTGTACAATTTTAACATTGGAAATACAAGAAAGTAAAGTCACCGATGATTGTTCAATCTTTAAGAATAGAGACCCTCTGAACTGCAGCAACTACAGAGATAACAGTCTGCTTAAAAGGTCTTATCTGCCGTGACAACCACAACCCATTTTTTTTGTGCTTTTAGTTTTTTTTTTATTTAATTAAAAATTGAATTTTTTTTAATTAAATTAAAAAAAACTAAAAGCACCAAAAAATGGGTTGTGGTTGTCACTTGACTATCACACTTATATGTATATATATATGTATATATATATGTATATATGATGTAATAACTCTAATACAAAAATATGTATTACTCCCTTAAATAACATTATTTCTTTTTTATTCTGAATCCAAGTTCTCTTAAAAATACAAAACATTTTTTTAATAAGAAAATATATTTAAATTTAATTACAAATTAAAAAGAAAACCGTATCAAGATTCATGACAATTTGCTTAGTGGTAAGTTGTTGATGCAATAGGGCCCAGGTCATAAGTTTCACTTCACTTCACTTCACTTCACTATTTAAGGCTTATTAAAGACCAAGGATTTCCTGTCTTTTTAAGTTTGTAAATTGGTCAGAATTAAAAAAAAAAAAAACTTAGTCGATGCGCATCTACCTATGACTCCACCAAGTTTCATCAAAATCAATTTAGTAGTTTAAGCCTTGTCAGCCCTATCACGAATTCCATCATAATCGGAATTTTTCCGGAACCCGAAAAAAAAACCGTTGCAGAATCCGTTCGTAATGGCAAGTTGTATGAGATTTTCCGATATGATGGATTCTGTGATGCTTTTTTCGGGACTCTCTACAAATTTCCGATTACGATGGAATGCGTGATAGGGCTGAATATGTAAGGTCAAAAATGTTTGCCTTGTTATAAGCAACCATTATAGTTCGTATTTTATACTGAGCAAATAAACTGACTAGACTAGGACTAGAAAAAGAAACTAATTTTCTTTGCATGCAAATCAATTTGTATTCAAAAGAATTACTGTCGATCAATTGTTTGCATACAAGTAAAATTATGTTCACATAATTTTAATAAAATATTCGTGCTTTATACGGAATTTTGATGGATTAACCGAGCTGTAAACTATGCTAAAGGTGCATTAGATAAACAAACAGACAGACTGAAAAACTCAGTTTCACATTTAATTTATACTAGCTGGCGCTTCGCACGGATAGACAAACCTAAGCTTCGCATACAAATTACAAAAGAAAATATAAATAAATATTTTAGCTACTTCGAATACTAATTTCTGGTCATCCACTAAAAATAACCTTTCAACATAGATATTAAACATCTGCAACGAATGTCTTGGAACTACTTTCAAAACACTCTATATATTTTCATTGCATTCACATCTTGCAAAACATAACAAACGAATCACTTATTGAAACCAAAACATTAGAATCGTGTACATAAATAATTGAGTACTCGTAAGCAAATGCACCAAATCCTCCTATGCACACACCGAGTAAAACTAGTTTGGTCCATCGCCAACCATTATCTGTTAGCGGGAGAGAACTTGCTCTTCATTAAAGTGTTTCCAACTGTTAGGCTTGTACTTGTTCCTTTTGATTCCGATTCATTTTAAAGAGATCAAAAAATGTACAGTGTTCGTTTCTTAGATGTTGATATTCAGGGACAGAATACACTAAAGGAGTGTCCTCGTTTAGAGACGGCTTCATGCAGACCTTTAATAGATATGTATATCAAAATTATGATAAATAAAAGCTTTTATGAAGTTTAAATGCCATTTTTAACAGCAATCGCCTTGAATCAATGATTATTGCAACTGGTAAATCATCGAATGTGCATGTTAATCAAAATGTTCCATAATTTCAGTTGTGCCATCGAAATATCTAATTAGCCGATTTTGGCTGATTAGCGCCATTTAGTCAGATCCCATGAAAATCAGTGGATTAACCCTACTGTAATTAAACTTTCCCTTAACTTATATTAGATACCAATATTTTCCACAACTGTTTTTACTATCAATTTCCCTTACAAAATTTTCTCTAATTATCAAGATCTCTATTAATAACTACTTCCTTACAATAATTTCCTTCAAGATCGCATATTACGGCAAGCTTTCCAAGTGTGAACTTAACCTGTCGTCATTAGCCTTACCCCAGATGTTTTTTCTAGAATAAGACCTGTTCCTAGCTAACGCTAGGCTCAACTTAAGCTCAAACCCCTTATCTTCAATTAAATCATTTTACAATTTTCTTGCTTGCAACCGAATAATAATGCTTAAATGTAACTATAACGTTACATTAGAGTACACGTGCAAGTAGAAATTCTAAATGGCCTCCAGGCCTTTTTTTATATGATATGTATGTACCTTATCAATTTATTTTTTTATTTCAGAATACTCAACTTGCTGTGATTTCTTTCTATGAAGTGGACTACAGTTTTGATTTACCGTATCTACAAAAATCATTTGCGGATTCTCAAAATGCCCTCAAATCAATTGTCCAGCCTCATTTAACAGAGAAATCTATAAATCGCATCAACGAAGTATTTGAGTTTTTCAGTGATGCAAAACTCTTGGAGAACGCATTTAAGCCAGACTCACCATACCGTGAAATAATGGGCCATATTGTTGCCGATATTAACCAAGCTATGGAGAGTGGTGACATTTAATAATAATAAAACAATCTGGTGCTTAAAAATCATCCTAGAATTTGGGTGTATCACATACATAACATAAAATACGTCCCATTTAAAAAAAAAAAAATGTCGAATTTTAACACACAAACAGAAAACAGAGTAGCAAGTTAGAAAGTCTTGTCTTATTTATTAGTGCAGTGTATTTTGTTACTTTATTTGTTAGTACATTTATAGAATATTTATATGTTTTTCTATATTATAGAAAAAAATACGAACAACTTTTTTGTACCAAAAATAAAGAAAAAAAAAACAAAAACTAAAACTAAACAATCTATAATGAAAATTTAAGCATATCGCTCCGCATCACGTTTTTACTACACTCTGACAATTTAACGAAAAACTATATCACTTTGGAAGGTTATACCTAGTTTTAATAATTAACGAAACTTTTCTAAAATAATAAAAAAATATACATATATTCAAAAACACTTAATGCGGACCAAATGGTTATAAAAGAAATAAACACAAAGCAATTATTTGAATGCTTTGATATTATAAACAACTTAAAATTGTTTGATATTAAACCACAAAGTTCATTCAACTATTTGTTTGGACAATATTTTATCCAGTACTACTTTGAATGATATTTAAAAAAAAAGACACAAGCTTACATTCCTTTTTTTTATTAGTATTTAGCCTGATTCTGCTACTGGAACATCTCGAACATTTCGGTTTGCTGCATATTCGATTC
Source organism: Leucozona laternaria (assembly GCA_932273885.2). Classification (NCBI taxonomy): domain Eukaryota; kingdom Metazoa; phylum Arthropoda; class Insecta; order Diptera; family Syrphidae; genus Leucozona; species Leucozona laternaria. The sequence goes on from OW026368.1 coordinate 48,604,992, forward strand.
ATTTCATTCCTTTCATCTTGTTTTTCATCCTTCTGGTGACCGGTAGTTTAGTTACTCATTTTAGAACTCAATTGAGAAGAGCCGTTTGTTGTTTTTTCTTTTCGGTTAAAATCATTTATTAAATTTTTATTTGGCATTCAAACAAACTTCTATAATCGTTCCATTGACGGATAGCAGAATAAGGCTAGTTGTATCAGTTATGCATATGCCATTTTGCTATTGGATGCTAAAACTAACTTGCCTACCGAAGAAAACATATCCAAATGACAATAAATGGCACAAATTATTATTGTTATTATTGTACAATTGTATTTTATATATATTTTATAAATCTCTTATTATTATTGCCAATATACACTGTTTATTAAGTTAAGTTACCAATTGTATTGCATATTTATTTTTCAGCAAGGCATATATTATGTACATATGCCATTAGGTGTTTTTTTTTGTTTAGATTAAATCGTTGGAATTAAAAAAAAAAAATCAATTAGTATAGTTTTGTAGAATGTCGATATGCATCGTCGTGCACGTGCCTGAAGAGACAAATATTAGCTTTGCAATATTTGTTTTTTACTTTATTCTTCTTCGAATTTGGCGTACAAATTGATGTTCGAATTATTATGTGTTGTGCTGCACACAATCTATGTTTAGTAAATTGTTAAAATTAGCCTAGTAATGTACTTAATTGAAAGCAACACACATAAAATATAATCTCCAATTGGAGTTTTTTTCTAAATAAATTACACAAAATCAAATAAAATTAATGTTGTTTAATTTAGATATAACTTTATTTATTCTGCCCGACTTTCATTTAATGAATCACGCTCTTTTCTAAATATTTCTAATAATTTTTCACTTGCCGATTGTTCTAAATCAAGCGGTTTGGAGGCCTCGGTATTTGGATACGTCATCAAGTTAGAGTCGGGAGTTTTGAGTAAGAATGGCGACCATGGTCCTTGGATGGAAGGCATATCTGTGTGCCACATTTTCCTAAGGCGCAAAGAACTCGATGATCCGTTTTGTAGTTTAAGCATCTGAATCCATTTGGATACGTCTTCTTTGGTTGAATTTCTGCAATTAAGCCACTCTCGATCACCATTTACTGTAAGGAGTAAACACATTGAATTACATTTTGTTTGTTATACAAATTTAAAGGGCTTGGGTAGTGTTTCTTCTTTAGACAAAAAGTTTTCATATTTTTGTTTTACGTTTTCAGAAATGTCTGGTAGCATATTTGTTACAAGATATGCGTACGAATTTGCTTTAGAAATTAACAACCGAAATGGAAACAAAACAACACACTACCATACATGTAGACAAAATTAAAGGGTATTCAAAACTAATATTATTCGCAAGGATGTTCAACCCCTTTTTCTGTCATAGACACCAGAGTGTATTTTTCTTTCCACACATTCTTTTGATACCCTACATTTGAATCCGACTTCCGTTTCTATTTAGTAACGCAACGCAATTGGTTTTTGTTCAGTGGGTCTTGTGCTTGGCTGCTTACTTAGAGATGTGGCTTCGAACACCGCTAGACAGCTTCTGATCCTAACTTCAATTGTAAGACGCCTCTGATATTTCATGAGATATCTTCTTGATAACTGTGTCAGCTAAAGTTTCTATCAATCTATTCTTTTTAACAAGTGGCGTGCAATCCAGGTTACATTTAAAAGACCTTATATTACATATGTCACTGTAAAACCTCTAAATGTGGAAACTGAAGTAAGTCTCAATATTTTGTTTTCATAATTATTTATACCGGACTTTTACTAACTTAAATGAAGGTGCTATCGTCGATGAAAAGGTTGACATTGGCGACTGAACATACCCTAAGCAGAGCAACGGAGTTGCATGACCGGGACATTTGACTCAAAGCTCAGTCTATTATCTTTATTAATATGTTCTTAGTAACACCTGAATTGGTACTATGAGTACAATCCTATAAGCATCCGGTCAGAAGAATATTTTGGACAGATCTTCTGATCAAATGTAACACAATTATCACCGAAGTGGGATACAACGTTAGTAAAAAATTTGAGATTAAATTGCGATTGTATGCTTCATTAATTTTTCCCGATCGTATTTGGCTTCCATTTCTGAATTTCTTTGGAACGGATTCCTCGATAGGACTTATTGTACAGAAGGGAGGAAAACTAAGGGGAATGTAGTCGATAATGCCATCAGGGGTACGAAAATAAGATATATTTTTGTTTCTAATTTAGCTACTACTTAGGTTATAAAGAATCGCATGTAACATGGTTAACGAATTGTGAGAACTTTATATTGGATTGTTCAGGCAAAACTGAAATAAACATGTAAACGTGTAAAACATGTATGTACATTGTACATACATAGATTAAAGGGTTTTTTTTTTTTTCCTGAAGGGTTTAGTTTCTTATGTAACTTTCTTAAAAGATATTGACTGAAAAGTTTCCAAGATATTTTCTTTATAGCTACAGGTTTCTTATTTTTATTTTCATAACTTACAATATTCGCCAACAATAACTGGTGTTCTATGACGCCTGGGTTTAACGTAGACCACAACACCGGGATTTTCTTTAGCAAAATCAATCAAATCCTCTTCCAGAAATTCTCTTAAAAGACAATTTTTAAGAATAAAAATATAATTTGCTTTGATAATGGTATGACTTGATTACCTCATGCCTTTACTGGAACCATTGTTTTTACAGAACTTTAATGTTATTCTTTGTAATTGGCATACATATCGTCCAACACCATTTTGTAGAGGTGCTCTTGGAAAACCAGATTTCAGAAACAAATGACTGTTGGACATGGCCTAAATTTGTAATTATTTATGTTTGTAAAGGCAGGGAACAAGCGAATCAAGTGAAAAATTTGTGGCCTGTCGCATAACCACCAAATAAAATTATTTGACGTTTCTTGATAGTCACAGGGATGGCTTTTGCAGTTAGAGGTTACTCGGACGCGTTCGATGAGTTGAATGTTTCTTTTTTGGGATGTCGTTCCTTCCAAAAATATGCCAATCCCGATCAAAGTCAAAATGAAGTGAGCTGTCAAACAACATTGGCAAATTTGAGATGAAAACACTTGTTCTGTAATTTGTCAAATTGGGACGTTTATTCAGCTCTAATGAAAACGTATTATTAGGCCAGGCGCGCACATGCAACCAAACTGTTTAGTTGCATGTGCGCGCCTGGCCTAAAGTTCCTTATCGGAATACTTGCCAATAGTGGTAAAATGAAATCCTTGACGAAGTCATTTTATAAAATGGCGACGTTGGGTAGTGTGTGTGTAAATTTGGGATGGAAAAGGATTGGAATAAGAAAAGGGTTGAATTATCCGAAAATCCAATCGAAAACCACTGATATATTAGAGATGCGCTCAAGGAACAAATCTGTGTACGATGCTCAATAAAAATGGGTAACTTGGTATCACTACTCCACTGCACAAACTTCAAAAATTGCAGGCTGTCTGCAAACTCAGACGTCACGTTTACGTCTAGCCTGTCTGTCTGTAGAGCTGTGCGTGCAAGTTGTGCATTTGCAGTCGGTTAGAATTTATAATTTAATTATTTTGAGTTTCACCACTTGTTTCATTTAAAAATTGCATATCTTTGCAATATTAAATAAATTCCTTCAATGAACTCGTTCTTTTGCCCTTTGTTATCTCTATTTTCTAATCCAAACAATGCGAACTCCGCAAACCTGTTCCAACACTTCGCGTGGACCACTTCAAGAACGGCATTCTGGAGATGAAGGTTTTACAGATCAGTTTTTTTTTTCATTTTACATCTAAACTAACACTTGCTTCAACGATCTTGTGTTACACATAAATTTATCTGTCCAATTTGCTTGTATTTCAGAGGAATCGGTGGCATCGCACAAAACTGAACGCTCGCAAGCATCTTCTTCATCGTTTAGTCTTCAAGATTGTATTAATGAATTCAGAGCAAGGAAAGTGCATCGTTCATCCCAATCCCAAAGCCAGAGTCAAAGCAACCAGAATACCGATGATGACTTGATAAATCAGAATAAATCCAATAAGCATAGCGAGCGTATTAGTAAACCCTGCAAAGACGGTTTCTGCTACTGTTTTACTAGTGACAGTGATGATTTCAGAATCTATAAATCTGATGAGAAGAAAAGATCTCGCAGATCAGAAACCACTACAGACGAACAGGTTAGTATTCAATAATTCAATATAAATAAGTCATTTCTAATGCGTGGAATAAAGGACGGTTTAGAAGTTTTAATGAATACTTTTTTTTAGGTGTTAATTATTTGTAATTAAAACCTACATATACGTTAGTAATTATACTTCTCATCTTTGATTTATTGTTATAAAGAACCATAGCTAACAAGGAACAACCTAACAAAATAATAAACTTGTTCATCACATATTATCCTTAAGGTTCTTTATAAATTTAGAAAGTCCCTTATTGATCCGACGACTGTTCAGTTACACAGTCAGTTACATGGGGTCAAATGTTGTGATTTCTCCAAAAAATTTAATTTTGTTCACTACGACCATTAATTGTTTCAGAAACCCGTCGACGATCAATCTTCAGATCACCCATTAAAATAAAATGAAATTATTGAAGTCTTGAAGGTAATCTATCATACTAAATAATTCTACCAAAAGTCACTCTTTGGTTGCACTTTCGATCTCTATATTGGAAAGAAGTTTGTAAATAACATAATACATTTCTATTGCACTTTTCCGAGGTTTAAGGTACCAGACTTTCATATTAACATTTAAAAAAAAAAGAAGCGAATTGTAGTCTTTTTACAAGGAATGGTACACGTGTGGTTTGATTAGCTTACGTAATTTAGTAAGTAGTAACTTTCTAATTCAAACGCTGTAATAAACACATTTAAAAAAACACAATAACTGCTAGTACTCAACACCTTCTTCAGAGTTTTTAACTTTTCTATGTATGAAGAACAGAGTGTCTTCCACACTATTACGTCCCTTTATATAATGATCCTCGGCACATTTTACACACTTAATTTTAGTCTTAAGAACTGACAGAAAATCTTACGAGTGGATGTGTAATCAAAATAAGAGTATACTTTCCTTGTTTACGCTATAATTATTGCTAAATGAAAGTAATCTCCCCTTGGATACTGGAAAATTCCGACTTGTCACAGTCGTCACTAAGCGCGGTGTAAATGGCTAGTAAATAAATATAAATTAAAGCTGAGACACCAAAAAAGCAAACGTACTTAAAAAACTAGACAGACAAAATAATCGAGGATGTTGTGGAAGTCGGTATTTGGCGGATTTCGACTCATTATCCTTGGTCTTCTTTGGTGTCATGATGTTTTTTCAAGATTTCAAGAGTATGTTTATTCACTCACTCCACACCTGAAATAGAAACCACACGATTCAATAATAATTATATATGCTAGTTCATAAACTATATCCATATTAGTGTTGAAAAGTAATGTAAATGATTTGAAATTTTAAAAATCATCTGAGGCGAATAGAAATACAATTAATGTTTTTTTTTTTTATAATTAGATTTCAGATATGTCAAAAAATAACCACAAGACAAGGAGGAGGGAGACCTTTCCATTGAATGCCGAAAAGAAGCATGATGTCAAACCGAAAAGTGGTCCTTCTCGAACAGTTACAGCGATAAGTAAATTGAAAGATTCCAGTCGCACCTCAAAAGCACCACTTATTCACATAATCCAAGAAATACACAATAATTGTGTAGTATCAGAAGTGCGTGTGAACAAACACAAAATTCATAGCAAGAGTCCTCCATCTAAGAAGCAAATGACAGCAGAACAAAAACTTATTAATATTACAGAAGACATTCCCATAAAACCAAATTCTCCTGCCTACGTGGATCGTGTCAGCGAAATAGGTAGTCTTACCGAGGAATTTCAACAATCTTCACTGAACACAAGTTCTAGGAGTAGTGATAAAAATGGAGGACGTTTGTTACAAAAACGTCTAAGTGGTACTCATGTAGAGTACAAGCCAAGAAACCTATCAACTCCTCCTCGAAAACCACCACGTAACATTCCAGTTGCTAACAGTGCACGAACTTCCATAAGCACAGCGCCTTCCATTCGCGATGCGGAAAAAATTCTTGATGATTTTCTGCGTCAGAAGGGAATCGCTGTTCCACAAATAACTCCAAGCACAAAGCACAAAAATGATCGCAAGTCCTTTCCCCTATCGAAAAGTTGCATTCCGTCAAATGATTTGATCATGTCTGCTTATCAGAAACAAAAACCTTCTTGCCCATCACTAAGTGATATTGAACGTTTAGCAAGTGAGAAATCAACCGAAAGTCACGATGGTGTACAAGAAAACACATTTACCTGGCAATCTCCAAAGATCAGAGAAATGCTTAACCTAGACACAAAATCTAAAAACTTCCAATCCACCAATCCAGAATGCGGCCCCCAAGTAGGCTGGAAAATTCCACCAAAGCTTGATATCGACACAGTGGATGGAGCTTATCATAATCTAGTTGCCAACATGGAATCAAAAAATACACCAGTCAAGTCAGAAATGCCAAACAGTAAAACTGAAAGTCAAAAATTCATTATTGCTGAACAATTAAAAAACTTTGTTTCTCATTCTCCATGGTCAAGTAAAAAACAAAAAGACAAACAAAATGTAAAAAAATCTAATTCATTTTTGAATTCATCAAAAACAAAGCTTCTAAGGTTTGTAACGAAGAAACCTTGCAAGGACAATAGATCAATCGGAGTCCAAACATCGACTGAGCTTCAAAATGAAACAGTGGAAGAGAAGAGTTTTAGTCTTCAATCACCGCCAGGCAGCTATTTTTCAAATACTCCGGCTAAAACATCAAAGAGTTCCCAAACTGAATTTGACTTTTCACGGACAGTTCAATCTCCGCCAAGGGAAGAGAAAATTCTTCAACGTAAACAGCTTTTTCCAACGCTTAATGTGCTCAAAGAGAAACCTCCTCGCAAAATAAACTCAGAGAAAAATCAAAATACAACTTATAAATCTTACAACTCAGATTTTGATAAAGATTTAAATCTAACTAAGATGGGGCAGGTGCTAAGCAATATACGTAACCGATTAGAAGCTACCGATGATCATGCAGTGGGAACATTTCGTGAGATAAAACAGAAAGAAGAAGCTGCTGGTCATACAGCCTTTAGCTACGACTGTGTCGATGGCTACGAGTACCAAAGGGTCTTTCATGTTTCGGCTCAAGCTGACATTCATAATGAGCCTGAACCTTCTTATTCGGAGATCGAAGAAGATAGCTTCTTCATTACTGGTAGTCCTGTCTATGAGAATACAACCGGCATTGAACATTTTGTCGCTGAAAGTGACCCAAAAGCAATCTATGCCAAAATCAATAAAACTCCAAAGAAGGCTAAGCTGCCCCATTCGAGCTCGTTTAACAATATAATGGAGCAAAATAGTCCTCCTAAGTTGAGGAATGTCAGTAAGACTGATCTAACCATACAGAGTGAGATATTTTTGGAGAATTTAACTTCGGAAAATAATGCTTCTTTCAATCGTTCAAATGAGAAAGCAGAAAAGATTCAAAATGCAATGCAAGAAGAAAGGTTATATAGTGAACTTGTAAGTACATAATTTAGCGTTTATGTCCTCTACCTCATGGACATGTTACATAATATATTTATAGTTCTAAATTTATATTTCAAAAACCTTATAAAGACGCTCGTTGTGCCGCTGGCCCAATTGAATAGAATTTATTGACTTCAGGGGTTTATTATTATTCTTTATCTAAACAGAGAATCTAGATTTATTGATTACACATTGTGTTATTTTTTTCAGGAAAATATCGATGATTCGTATCAGTCGGTCAACAGTTTTAGAGAATCCATTGCCAAAGAATCTGATCAAGTGTCTTATGAACTTCCGGAAGATAATGAAAATCCCATTAAAGTCCACAATTTAAATGGCAATCAAAGTACACCAAAAAAGACAACACATTTCGCTAAGGTAGAGTTTTATATTGATTCATACTAATACCAAAATCAGACACTATCCTTCTTCTATGGCCTATATGTATTAAAAAAAAAAAACATCAAGCAAAACCACAAAACTCTTATCATTATCATGTGCAATCATTAATCATTTAGTTAAAATTTCTCTTTCCATTAAAAGTTATACACACCAAAATTGGCATCTTTATTACTTCTTTTTCTATTGTTCTTGGTTCGGTTGTTATAAGACAAGTTTTTTGAATTTTATTTGCAATAATTTAAAAATATATTTAATTTAGTTTGGTATGCAAATACCGAGTGACGAATGTCTTCATCAAACATCTAGTTGTCCAGCAACACCTGGATGGCTGCTATATGACGAACAGCACTCTATTCCAGCAACAGAAGAGTCAATGAGCTTACAAGAAGAATCATCGCCCGCCAATGCCATAACTGAAAACGAAAAAACACCAAATGTTAGTTTGTGGAGATATCGGACACTCAAAGACAAATTTCGAAAGTCTTTTCGAAAAAGTAAACATTTTATCAAAAATGAAAGTAAACGCCTTTCGGGTTCCTTAAATTCACATAAACCTCTAAATAACTATCGAGTCTGTGAACCTTGGGATGAATCATCCTTGTGCATTACGAATCTCTTTTCAATGGATGACAAAGCGCCAGTAAACCACCAACTAACACAAGCAGTCAATATATGCCGACATATACCCGAACTAGAAGGTACACCAGAAATGATAGAAGCGGAACGGCTTCTTTTATTTTCCACGGTTAAAAGAGATGCCACGTACTTAAACGCAAGTATAACTTCTCAAGAAGATAAGAAAAAGGGTATTTTGATGTTGAAATCTCTTCGATTGCCAATTAAGAAGAACAACACACAAGAGCTCTTCTTTAACTACTACTATATTGGAGTGTTTTCCAATGGGAGGCAGATAAAGTCCACACAGTCAGCTGAATGTTCAAATGGAGAAGCTGTATTTAGAAATTGTAATATTTCATTCGATAATGTAAGCCCTGATTCAAGAGTTCGTTGCGATATTTTTATGCTGAGACTTAGAAAGGTGACCAGCAGCAAAAAGCCTCCTCTGAAGACAAAGGTTTGTTCTTAAATGTTTTCAAGTATGCCATGAAACTACTATTTGACTTTTTGCAGAAGTTATGTGAAGTTTCAACTTCGAGTGAAGAAATTTTATCAAGATTTCGACCACACGCCTCATTTTTTGTACAACCACGAGACTTTAAACCTTTTAGCTTGAAAGAAATCTACTCGAATGTAGGAGAAAACTTCTTCTGTTTACACGCGGAGAACTCTTTTGAATCTTCTATTATCCCAGAATCCCGAAACACGAATTTTCTGGACAAAGTGCATGTGTACGGTGAAGTGGAACAATGTTTCCGACAACATTTAACAAAGGGTTTTCTGAATGTCCAGGATGTTAACAAAAAACACAGTTGGAATCTAAGATGGTGCGAGTTAAGTTCGTTAAAATTAAACATATGGAATTGTCCGAATGACGTGGCTGAAAATGAGCCAATAATCAAGGTAGACCTTTGCTCTTGTAAATCTGTTCCAATTCAATGTGCAGCTAGAGAGGTTTGCGCCCGATCACGTTCTTTTTGCCTAGAGCTAGAGACGACAGAAACCCCTTCGGTATATATTTTTTCAGCAGACAGTCAAAGTGATCTCAATAGTTGGATAAGTGCCTTAAATGAAATCATAGATTTCATTGCAGACTGGATAAAATAATTATTTTATCTGCTGTGCAATAATTATTTTTTTTAACACAGACAGTAAAACAATTATTTGTTAAGTGTATTTTTTATTAGTATATTTTTGTCACTTGTTATGATTAATCACTGTTACTTTTATAATAAAATTTACTGTTAACATTCTATAAATTTTAAAAGTTCAAGTTATTGAGCAACGTAAGCTACAAGATTAGAAAAAGATCTGAGTTCAGTAGTGCGGATTGAAATAAAGTGGCAGATAGTTTTAGATAGCAGAAGTCATTTGTAAATGATGCAGACGTAGAATTTGACTGCTTAGTTTCGAGGTATGCATTTTTGTATGGTTACCGTCAAATTCATTGAAGCCCACCATCAAAGTTTCATAAGATCAATAAATCATAAAAATTCACCATTGTTCTGATTTCTGTTCCGAAACAAATCCTTTAACGAAATTGATTTCCGTACGGATTTAAAAAATATCCTGAATTTTACTTTCACGTAAGCCAGTAGTTTAACCTTATTTTTACGAAATCAATGAAAACCATTAAATTTGTTTAAAAAAATACATACATTAAAGAATATAAGTAGTTCCGAGTACCGTGCCATTTGGCTGAAACCATATTTCGGAAATTTTGTTAATTCTAATTTGTACATGAAAACTCCAATTAATTCTAAACTTCAAGTATATATTTTCAATCCATTGGAAAATCAAAGCGCATTCATTCCGCAAGTATTAAAACGAAAGTATTTTAAAATCAATCTGAATTTCATGTGTTCATAGATCAAGACCTTAACCGCCATATTATTCACTAGAAACATCCAGATTAAAACTTAAATCCAGATGTATTTACACTGAATTTGTATGCTTTACATCTGGATTTAAATTTTTAATCTGGATAAATCGAGTGAATAATATGGCCTTAAACGTAAAGAATGAATATTTGCTTTAAATTTAGTACAAATAATTTAATATGCTATTCCCTAGAGAAGAAACGCCTATCTCTAATAAAACAATTTTGATGTGTCCAATTTATTTAAAGATTTTGTATTAACTTCGTACCTATGAAAATATTTGTGATGTGCAAATGTAATTGATTGTAATAAATTTCAGAATTTTGTGCGGCACAGTCTCCTCTTCGAATTATGCGACGATAAAAATAGACGCATGAAAATCCGGCATATCACATATGCCGCTCTCCGATCGTGCTTGATTTTTTTTTTTTTAAGCTTTATTTTTTTATCACTGAACTTTTCAACACTTTAATACTGAGGGTTATCACCAGTATAATTTCGTGAGAATGATCATCATCATCGTCGGCTCGACAACCGGGGTCCGGTCCTGGCCTCCTTCAACAAGTCTCTCCACCCATCCCGGTCTCGAGCCGCCGCCATCCGGTTGCGCACCCCAAGGCTCCGGGCGTCCTGGTCTACGCCATCTCTCCAGCGCAAGCATGGTGTACCACGCTGTCGTCTACCATAGAATGTACCACAAAGAACTTTCCGAGCAGGTTCTTCGGAATCGTCCTTCCTCACATATGGGGCCAACAATTCTCCTTAAGACTTTTCTCTCGAACGCGGCTAAAAGGTCGGAGTGCCTTTTGCTAAGCACCCAAGTCTCGGATCCATATGTGAGTACTGGCAGGACCATGGTCCTGTACAGCAGCAGTTTTGAAGTTATGGTGAGATTTCTGGATTTGAAGAGCTTTGACAGACTATAATAGGCTCTGTTGGATTTGAGAAGCCGCCCGCGTATTTCTTCTTCTATATTGTTATCGGCTGCAACTATTGACCCAAGGTATTTAAAGGATTGCACCACTTCAAATTCTTGCTCTGCTACCTTGATTGTTTGACCAACTGTTCCTCTCGCATTCGACGCCACCATGTATTTTGTTTTACCTTCACTAATGTGCAGCCCCAGATTTTGTGCCGCCTGCCCGATCTGGATGAAGGAATCATGTACAGCTTGCTCGGTTCTTCCGATGATGTCGATGTCGTCTGTGTAAGCCAGTATCTGGCTGGACCTGTTGACGATGGTCCCTCTTGTTGCCGTGCCAGAGTCACGGATTGCTTTCTCCAACGCCAGGTTGAAGAGGAGGCAGGCCAAACCATCCCCTTGTCGGAGTCCATTAAAGATGTTGATTGGTTTGGATAGCAATCCGGCTATTTTCACTTGGCTTGTTACGTTGGTCATGGTCAACCTACATAGTCGTGTCAATTTATTTGGGATGCCGAATTCTCTCATGGCTTTGTAAAGTTCTACCCTGGCTATGCTATCGTAGGCGGCCTTAAAGTCTATAAACAGGTGGTATGTTGGGATGTTAAATTCTAGACATTTTTCCATCGCCTGCCTAAGGGTAAAGATCTGATCAGTTGTTGATTTGCCTGGAATGAAACCACACTGATATTGTCCGATGATGGTTTTAGCGTATGGGGTTATCCGGTCTTGTAGGATAGAGGAGAGTATCTTATAGGCGGTACTCAACAACGTGATACCTATATAATTGCTGCACGTTGTGACATCTCCCTTCTTATGTATGGGGCAAATTATACCTTTTCGCCAGTCTTCTGGAATTTCTTCATGCTCCCACACGTGCACTATAATCTCATGAATTGCTTGACGTAAGGCTGGCCCACCGTGTCGAAATAGTTCGGCTGGTATTTCGTGAGAATGTTTGTCTGAATTTACGTTGACCGATTTATCCAGATCGTTTTTAGTTCCCTTTCACCTACCTTCTTTCTAGTCGTGTGTATGTGTGTGTGTGTAAATGTAAAAGTAAAATGAAGAGTATACAACGAAAAAAATTGCCTTGGAAAAATCTTTCACCCGATTTCTGGAAAAATCTTAGTGCACAAATTAGGCTATAAGAATCAAGACTTATCAGACCCTGTCTAGATTGTGAATATACACTACTTAGTGTGGAGTCAGTCTTCGTTTAAACTTTGTGGAACATTTGATTTTGAACTGTGGTTAGAAGTTTGAATAAATAGTTGCGAAATATGGAAAAAATTGCATTCACCCCTATTGCGATTTGCGATTTGCGATTGTTGATTGATAGTTGTACCTGCTTCACCATCTTGAACAGCTAAATATTTATTTTTTGGGGTTTCTAGATGCTTCTCACTAATGTCGGAGTTCGTTAGTTTTTCACATTAAAACAAAAAATAAAAAATGAAAAAAAAGAACGTTTTATATTAGACGGTTTATTTTAAAATTATCAACGACAGTACTTTTAACATCAAATATATATTTTCACTTTTACTTAAGAGATAATTATTGTGTTAAGTAGTTTATTTATTTACACACACCACAGGAAGCATTTTTAACCATAGAAATCTTTAAAAAAGAATTTAAACAGTTGTTGACATTTATTTATCTTTATATTGAGATTATTAATAAATTAACCTGTGGGATCTATGTGTGAATTTGAAGAATAAAAGTAGATATAGGCATGTACATAGGTATGTATGTTATGTATGCATGTAGGTATATAAAACTGCAATAATAATATTCTTTTGATATGGGCAATGAAGGGAGGGCTACTATTTTTGATTTATTTTAATTTTATTATTGTTTGCTCATCTCTAAATTTAAACTAAAATAAACTTGTACACCTTATTGGTGGTAGGGCTATCGCCGATTTCAGTGACATAAAGAGCGGTTCCATTTGGACAAACAGCCAATGAATGTGGATTTTTGAACTCTCCCCAGTGTCCAATGATGGTTTCAGAACCTGGATCAATAGTAAATCCGCGAACGGGTAACATAGATGTGGGGCCATTGACAGCATAAACAATATCTCCGTATGCAGCTACATCAAATACGCGTCCTAAATCAGGTTCTTGAATGGTGGCAGCAGGTTGTCCTTCACCGAATGATGATTGTAAACCAGCTCTAGAGATAAAAAAAATTAATTTTGTTTTAATTACTTTTATTTATAAGCAAGAAGTTCTTACTTTGGGCATACGACGCGCATATTTTCTCTGTCAGCGATACATAAAAGGTCCAAGTGTTCTAGTAAAGTAATTCCATGGGGAACTTGCAATGACATGAATTCTGAAAAAAAAAATTCAGGTGAGTTACATTTTCTTAAAGTCTATTAAGAGCAACAATAGCTGTTCAAAAATAAAAGAGTTGCCCTGCTTAAATTTAAGAATATACAAATAACGATTTTTGAAGAATTAATATTATTATAATGTGAAGCTTACGCATGGTTTGGGGTGGCGTATGTGGAACATTTTTACTTGCGATATACATATGTACATAACGTATGCATATCGGTATAGTATAGGGCAATTTTCTTTATAAAAAAGTCGAACTCGAGATGAGTTATTATTTGTTTACAGGAGATTCCCAAAGCAATTAAATCTGTAAATTTGAAGAAAAATGCTTTACAGAGTTTTTCCTAATCTTGAGCCTCATTTTTTCTTACTTCAGGTAATAGACAAAATGTTTTACTCACGAAATTGTCAAAAAAGTCGACGAAAACGATTCAACAAATTTTATTCATTTTGTTTTATGAAGAGTGATTAGGATAACATTTTTAATAATATTGCGTACCAAAATTTTCAAAAAAGTAATTTTTTGGATTGTTTAAAAAAATATAAATTTTTATTTGAAAACTCAAGACATCAAAAACGACGAAGTCGATTTTTATTAAACTGGTCAAAGTGATTTTTTTTTAAAAAATCTAAAAGATTTTTAACAAAATTTTTTTCTTATACCAAAAACAGCGGTACCTTCGCATACAAATGTTTAAGAACTCTTAAGAAAAATTTTATATTGCTAAAAAACGACTCCTAAGATTTTGGTAAAATTCTATATATTTGATGATTCTTTATCAAAATTAGTATGGTTTACAATTAAATATTCAGCCTTATTGTGAGTTTAACCCGAACAACATTCCACCTGGAAAATTTAGCATTTTACTTTTCGCCAATTGTTAGTTTTCCCCGAAATTTCATGATAAAGGAATTCCCCTTATTTTTAAACTTCATTTCGGCCGGAATGTAAAGTCATTTCCCTTCTTTTTTGTAGGCGAACAAAATTTCGTTCGGACGAAACTCACAATAGCTTTTAAAACTCCGGGCGAACAAAAAATTTTAAGGTGAAATATTTTCGGGTGAAACTCACAATAAGGCTGAATAGCTTTTAAAATTCCGGGCGAACAAAAAAGGTGAAATTTTTTTTTGGGTGAAACTCAAAATAAGGCTGATTATTTAATTTAACTATTATTTATATTAATAGAACCTCTCTCATAGAACGCTTTTTTTTGATTTTCGACCATCTTAATATTCGATTAACCAATTAAATTTCTTTTAGAGAAGTTTGTAATAAGTTAAAATAATATTATATATTAAAATATAAGCTCAATTTTAAACTCCAAATTAATAAATACTTAAAATTGGCGGGGGCAAATGCCCCCAGAACCATACAAAATACATATTAAAATGTTTGATATAAAGCTCACTTTTGTAAATTGTTCCAAATAAATATTTTAAAAGAATAGAGCTCCAAATATGACACCGCATACTTTATCATAAAATGTAAAAAAAAACTCCTCCACTATACCTAATAACTAGCCTGTACCCACTAACCGCCCTGCTGTCGTGTTCCCATAATTCAAGTCTTATTTAATGAAGGTCTCGATTAGACTGACGATTCCTCAATCGAGGCTTGGAATCATGTTGCGCTTTCGCAGTCCATATCGTGAGAACATTTAATTATGTTTTTGAGCGTATTTTTTGCGCGTGTGTCTACTCAGCATATTGACATTTTATGTGCGATATGATTTGAGTAGACAGTTGCACTTGCTCTTCGTAAACTTGAATTATATACATTCAAATTCCCACGATATGTTCCGCTGCTATGTGTCCATAAACTCAAGGTTGTTTGAGTTTATGGAAACTTAACGCTACTCTCTTTTGACTCTTTCAATTTTTTAGGCACATATACAGGGTGATTTGCATAAGATGCATCAAAAAGCTTAAGCATGTAGGCTGGTTCAAAACAAGAAAAAAAATTGTGCGAGTGCCGGGACTCTCGGTTAATATGTGTAAACCTCATCGTGCGCGGATCCAAAACGGACTTGTTTTTGCTTGAAGGGGATCTTAAGATTTTTTTCACTGAACGCACCCATCCTAGTATGCAGATCGTAACGTTGCACACCGTAACGTTGCACGATGTAACGTTGCACACGAACGTTCACGTTTTTTTTTCACTCTAACGTCAGCATAGATGTTTACACATCAAAAATCATATGGGTGGAGAGGGGGTCAATTTGTATGTACCTAATTTTACAGGGTGATTCGCATACGGTGTGAAAAAAGCTATATCGTGTAGGTTGGGTGGAGACAAGAAAAAAAATCGTATGGGAGGGAGGTATTTTGTTTTCCGTTTTAAGTAATTTTTTTTAAAAAATGTCCCTTCCTGACTATTTCAATTTTCTAAAGAAATAGAAGAGATTTTTAGAATAGACCCCCATCCCCCCCCTTCTATACGATTTTTCTTCATTCTTGTCTCAACCCAACCTACACGCTCTAGCTTTTTGTCACACCGTATGCGATTCACCCTGTGTATGTATTACAATATTTTGTTTTATATTTTCTTGCATCTAAAAAAATTGTTTGCCTAGTAACGCCACTATGTATTTATGAATACAAATATAATTATGTATAGATTTCACAAGCTATGAATATGCAGAGTAGCGTACAAAGATCTCAGAAAATACACAGGCACAACTTCAAACCAAAATTTGGACCTGAATCCGGTCATTTCAACTCTAGACATGCCTACAAAGGAAGGAAGCGAGCTTCAAGCATGTAAACGTTGTGTGTTTTCATTGAGAAACAATTTTCAGTTCTGGATAAATCTGTTTGGTTTCAAAAAACGAACTATATTTTGAATCTAACTAAAATTTTGATGTTTAAATTACTAACGACAAAAAAAATGGTTAAAAAATATCGACTGTTTTCCATAATGGAAACTTTTTCGTAGCCGAAAAAGTACTACCTGAAATAAGACATGGTAATGATACCGCTTACCTGGAGGTTGTGGTATGGTTCGCAAAAGTCGGCCAGCTGCGTTGAACTTCAATATTCGTTGATTACAATACCCATCGGAAACGAAAAACTTAAAAATAAAATTAATTTCGGAGCTAATATTAAAAAAAATATTAAATTTATAACACCTACCTCTCCAGTTGTAGAGACTGCAACATCCGTCGGCTTACACAAGTGATTTAATGAAGAACCAGGCTTGAAGCGTTTCCCAATAGAAATCTGTGGTGTTTCCTCATATGGCTTATACTATCAAACACTTGTAAAATTAAAATCTTTAGTCTTTCTTGCTTTAAAATTACTTATCCAACCTTAAGTACTTGATGCATAGCAACATCTGTTATCCAATAGTTTCCATATGTGTCAATCGTCAATCCATGTGGCATGTAAAACATCGATGCACCCCATCCGAATTGAATACCTCCAGTTTTTGAATCCAGTACATAGATTGTATTCTCTTTAATCGGTCCATATTCGATCAAGTAAAATATGTTGCTATCATTGAATGTGCTGAAATATGGAAAAGACAATAATAGAAATCTACCAGTGAAAATTCTTCTTATGAGAATTACTTTGCATCCCAATATCTGTCGCCACGGTGGAAAATTACTGGATTACCATGTGGATCAATAGAAACTGCTGTTACTTGGCCAAACGAGTGCTTCTCTTGAGGCCAATTTTCTACGAGAATGGGTGTGGGCACATTTTGAGTGCGGTCTTCCTCGGATGTTAGCTCAGAATTTCGTTGCTCCTGATTTAATCGGAAGATTTTTTTTCTTACTTTCGTTGCTCACCCACCATATACATATAGATAGCTACATAAACTTTATACTTACATTCTCCTTTAGGCGTCTTTTGATAAGCTTTCGTACGTCATTGAAAAATTGGTCATTTAAGGACAATGCATCACCATTAGCTAGATGTAACCAGATCCAGATAAATAAAATATTAACTACCCATTTTTCTAGCCCCATATTGATTCGTCACAAGAGTTTTCAGAACTTTTTTTTTTGGAGAAGTTTTATACAGCAGGTGCTATTGCCACGGAAATAAAATAGATATGTATAATTTCCAATTGAGGGCCTGTCAATATTAGGGATATCACGTCAAATTTGGTGAGTTTGCGTATAAATTTTGAATTCAGGTGAAGTTTGTCAAATTAACTTCGTTGCTAAACTTGCACTCTTATCGATTTTCCAACGTGTTGCTCCTCTATCCAGCCCAGACCCACCCCCATCTGTTTTGCCGCCTATGCCTGTGATGCAAGCCCGAAAATAAAACAAATTACAGATACCTACTTAATTTTTGTTATTTTATTAGGGATATAAACTATGCGACTATACAAGAACCTAAAATACTTCAACTGACATTGAGCATCTTAAAGAACACATTAGATATAATTCTGGCTTCGGGGTGGCCATAGATTGCTTATGGAATTCGATTAATGCTCTTCAGCGCTTCCTTAAGAACCCCAATCCCAAGTCGGTTGTGTCCATATGTAACCGGTATTTGTCATAGAACAAAATGCATTGTAATACCGACCCGGTGACCTAATAACACAAACAAAGGCACAATTAAGACTTATTAAAAATGCAAACCTCCCTTTCGACAGCCTCACCTGCAGTAAGACCATTGAGGGCATTTGCAGCGAAACATGTTTTGAAATTCTTCCTTGCACACCTCATTCCACCAGCAAGTACGCTTAAGTTTTGCACAAAATTATTTGTGATTTTTATTATTAATGATGTTTGTTTTAGAAGAAAAAAAAAATTACTCTATTTACCTCTGTCATGTAACCGTGAACACTTTGATCAGAATAGCTTCGTTTGGTTATTCTCGAGTGCGTTGGGCTTATCATCAAAATGCAGGTGAAAATTGTTAAGAGAATCTTTTAATTAAAATTTTTAAATTGCATTTTTGTTAAAGCTTTTTTCGAAATTCATTTTTGAATACCTTTTTCATTGTCTGTCTTGCACGAAGAGATGCACTTTTTCACTGTATGCACTGATTTGGAGTCTTTTAAGGACGACCAACGAATTTACTCTACGCTCTATGTGTTCTGACCAACTCTATTGAAGCGTATATTAATCCTTTTCTGTATTGGGTTGTTTGTTTATATTCCGTTGCTTGGTCCATTGCTGAAGTACCTACGTGAAGATTCACTTTTACGTCATCATCAAATGGTTATGAAGGAAGTCATCCCTTATTGCAGAAGGTAATGTGGTGAGAAGTTCTTCTAGTTTTTTGGTGAAGCTCTCTTGTATGTATAAAAAAGATTTCTTATTCTTGTAATCTTGTGGTGGAATTATTGCTAAAATGTTGGGGATGAAAGGGTATTTAACAGTGGACCAAAAATACAAAATTGCAATTAAAGAATTCAGTTGTTATTTTATCAAAAAAAATTTACACTTTGGCCAAAAAAAATCTTTTTAACATTCAGTTTTTTTCAACTTAAAAAAAAAACAAGAATTAGATACATGAACTATCTTGCACTCGCTGCTCAGTCCCTTAGGTCCAAGTACCAAGTTTAAAGAAAATCGACCCATCCGTTTAAGCTGTAGACGAACGGACAGACAGACAGATAGAGGGACGTCATCGTAATTTCAAGTTAAATTTTTTTTTACGAATCCATAACTTGCCTTATAGTACCTACATACATTAGGATGGCCCTAAATAAAAACAAATGGAGGGGCCCCCTGAATTGGCTCTTAATAAATAAAAAAAATGCTCTTTTTTCAGAATTGTATAGCTATCCCTTATACTCTCACTGTTTCAATGAGGAAATCTTGTACTTGGACTATAGGGCCTGATTTTTAGATTCCTCCCATATATACCTATCCCCTTTTTAATTTTTGCACATTTGTACTTATAATTGTTTTTAGCAATACTGCATTCTAAAATATTACAAAAAAAATGTTCTTCAATCACAAAAAAATCGAAAAGTAAATTTTTAGTACGACGTTTGTAACACATTTTTAAAAATTTCCCGAAAACGACTCGACCAATTTTATGTAAATTTTAAAAACACGTACATATGTACATACATCTACAATTTTTAAATAATACCTGCGTACTAAAATTTTTCAAAAACTTTTAAATTTTTTTTTACATTTGAATTTTCTATTATTGTAGGTATTAATACATAATGAAGGTACATATACGTATAATGCCACCATTTTTGTAAATTTTACAAAATATGGCAGTCAAATGTGCAATTACTTCTACAACTTCTTGGCCTATCATCACGCGTAACCTCCAAAAAAATTAACACTGTCTTAAACATTAACCAAAATATCTATTTATTTTTAAACACTATTAATATTGATAATATCTTAAAGATAGATAACTACCTTCACACCAATAAATTAATTATATAAGTTTAAAAATAATTCTCACCTTGAGTGGAAAGCTTTTGTAGCTAGTGCTCTCTCATATTAGCATATAATTTGTAATTTTATGTTAATAAATAATAATAATAATAATACTTCCAAATGTTTGCATTTAACAGTAAATGCGCTCACATTGACAATTAATTGTAAGTTTAACAGTGTTTCCTTTCATTTTCACAATAAAATTGTTAAAATGATCACAATTCCTTGTTATAAAATTGACAAGGGGTTGTCAGCTTTGGTTGTTAAATACAAATTAAAAATCGGCAGCCCAAAATTGTTAAATCTTCAGGGGCCCAACTATGTAACTCGATTCAACAATAAAAACGTTCGAATTCGCAAAATCTCAACTCGCTAATTCTATTGCAAGCGCTTATAAACTGAAATAGAACAGTGCTAATTGCAGATTCTAGGGCAAAAAGTCGGAAGCACTAAAATTTGATCTTATATTTGTACATATTACCACTTATTTTAAGCATTGAAAACCACTTTCGAATAGATTCGAAAGTAGAATAAAGTTACATTGTATAGCCCCAGTAATTTTCTTTAATAATTACAACAGTTTGTAGAAACTACAAAAAGTTTTCAGTCATTGTAGCAGCTGTAAACTATACATTGTAAATAGTAGCTGTCTTGTGGGACTGTCATGCGAGGGTTCGATTCCCAGCCTCCTGTACCTAAATAAAAAAAAAGCTACTGCATCTGCGAGGAAGTGACAAATGCAACAGTGTCTCTCTTGTCATGAATAAAGTGCTTCTCATCTTAGCCTATAGCTGTCGCGCCACCAAATTAATTTTATTTATTTATGCTCAACAGCTACTGTGTCGACAAATTTTCTGATTGTAAATTTTACAACAGTACTGTAATTTTCACAATTCTGTTAACAGTGGTTTTCGGGTAGAATACAGTTAATGTAGTAGAATGAACAGCGTTTTTCAAAACGCCTATACCTACAATAAATTTTTTTGGGTGTATGTAAATTATTTTAAGCTGATTACTTCAAAACAGCCTGTCAAAAAAGATTCTGTGAAATAGAAGAGTATGTACTAGAAATGAACATTTTATATACTATTATAGTCAATTAGGTGTTATATATTTTTATTAGGTGTTATTTATTTTTATTATTAGGTGTTATATTATTTTTCTTTTTTGTAGCTATTTTGAGGGGCAGTTTTACAGCTGACACTTACCGGAATAAGTGGCAGTTTCCCATATTAGGAATTTAAGCTAAAGTTCATAGCCAGGGAAAGTGGAACTTAAGTCACCAACATCGGAGACTTAAGTGCCACTTATTCAGGTAACAGTGCACTGTGATATATTGTGAATTAATCTTTCACATCCCTCACTAAAGTGTCACTTTTCTGACTGTGAAACTGGCCCTGAGTGTAGGAATTTGTTCAAACAGACATTTTTTGAATAGTCGTTTTGAACGAAACATGTAGGTACTGACAATTACTTTTTCACTGGTAAAGGCTGCATTTGAAAATTAGTTTTTTAAATCAAAATACACGTTGCAATTTTCACAATTTTCTCCCATCCCCATATTTAATAAAAATAAAAATTTAGTCAAAAATGCTTTCCAAAAATCCTACACTCAAAATCAAAAATTTGTAGGTATATGACACTTAAAAATTTTCTTTCCAACCATATACTACATGTATATTCAAATTTCTAACGTACTCACCTGATTTATAGCATCATACACACCTACTCAGCGATAATAATCTTTCACACGTGGAAAGTGAGTGAGGAAGTGAGTATGGATGAAACGGCTTCAGAGTTGCGACATTCCACAATCCAAATACATTCCTTTGATATAATGTCGAAAATAGAAATTTGTTCAAAGGTGAGTAATATTTTGATTTGTATTTTGATGAAGGTAAAATTAAAACTAATTTATTTTGAATTCGTAAACAAATCAAATTTATATATACCAGTGGCGTTTCGTGGATTATTTAGACGGGTGTGTGATTCTAGAAAATATTTTTTTTTTAATATCAGTAAATTGGGATTTTGCAATGAATTTCCTGAAAAAATTCTATTTAGTGTTATCTCCATAGAAATTAAATCAAAATTAAAACACAAACAGTGTCATGAAATTTTGTAAGACTCCAATAAAAACTGTGTGAAATGGAAAATTCATGCTTTGGGATCTTTTCATGCAAATGGTTTAGATCCGTGTAACCAATAGTGCTCCACACTTTTTCTTGTTCATTACTCTGACTTCTAAAAAATTAACACGTGAGTGCCGAGACCACAGATTAGCCATATGAAGATGAGAATGTTTCGTACGTTTCACCCTCCAAAACCCATTTGTTTACATTTTTGTATTTGTAATTTCTTCCCGCGTCGATGAATAGATGTGAATTGCAACAACAATTTAACCAGGTGTGTGAGGATCCCTGCTGTCTATGTGTGAGGTTTTTATACACACATTCTCATTTTTCATCTGATAACTGACAGTTCAAGCTTGTAGGCAAATTAAAATGGCTGCCGGGGATTCTCATCTTCATGTGGCTAATCTGTGGCCGAGACTCACGGTTAATATGTGTAAACATCAACGTGCGCCGATCCAAAACGGACTTGTTTTTGCTTGAAGGGGATCTTAAGATTTTTTTCACTGAACGCACCCAACCTAGTATGCAGTATTGCAGATCGTAACGTTGCACACCGTAACGTTGCACGACGTAACGTTGCACACGAACGTTCACGTTTTTTTTTTTCATTCTACGGCCAGCATAGATGTTTACACATCAAAAAACTAATGCATTAAAAAGCAAAACCACATCACGAAACTGTAACCACTTGAAAACTAATACACGAAAAGCAAAGTAATTTACTTTTTTTAACGAAACTTGGTGCATTGGACGGATACAACAAAAAACAGATTAGCAGCTCAGACCACAGACTCAAGTGCGAAGATATCTTTCGCACGAGTTCACGCAAACTTCATCAAATTAATAGTCGTAAGAGTGACAAAGACATTGCGAAGATCGTCGATGTAATGTTCATTGAATTTTTGTTTGGTGCTTTAAGGAAACGGAACAGATACAAAAGAAAATAGAATAGAATAAGAGCAAAGACTGAAATCTAGCAGGCGTAGTTGGAAGTTTGAAAATCTTGGATGAGTTTATGTGAATACAACAGAATAAGTGCACAGTTTGGTTTCGTACGAGTTTACTTTATTATTTTCTCTAATTTCAGGAATTTTTCGCCGTTTGATCAGGGTGTGCAATGCACACCTTGCACACCCTGACGAGACGCCACTGATATACCTATATATACATATAGTACCTTCATACCTACACATTAAATGCCGACTGGCTGGATAATTTTAGCACTCATGAATGGACCAGTGAATATTGAAATAGAAAAACTTTGGAAAACATAGCGTCGTTTAGGGTTAGATTGTACACTTTGCATTTGGACCTTAAATTCGCAAACAAAGCCTTTAGCTAGTAGTATAGTTAATAAATATGTACATTTTTTTAAAGGATTTGAAATTCAAGTTAAATATCGTGCGGTATATACATATATCGAGACTAAACTAAATCTCAGTTTGCGGGACTGAAAAACGTATGAAAGGCGCCGCCATTCATAAAAAAGGCGTTTATACGATTTTCTTGGCTTCTATTAACCCTATAACGGATTTTTTTTTATAGATTTTAAGGAAAAAATATTTTCTAGTTATTTCTTTTAGACATTTGTCAAATGTTTGTACTTGAAAACGATTTTTACCGTTTATCTCGTTGATTTGACTGAAAAAAAAGCGATTATAATAATTCTTGTAGATAACTTAATTTTCTACATTTCTGTATATAAAGATATGACCTTAAGAGCAGGACAATAAATTATGTTCATCTTGTCGAAAGGAAGGGTTCTACAAATCTATATAAAAAAAGTCGAAAAAATCGTAAAAACGCATTTTTCAAAATGGTGGTCCCTGGCAAACGTTTTTAGTCCCGCAAACTGAGATTTAGTTTAGTCTTGATATATCACACGGTATTTAATATGATTTTTAAATCCTTTCAAAAATTGTACAAATTGGTCATTTTAAACTCCTTATTACGTCTGGATCGCAAAGACTTGCTCTTGTGGTTTAAGGCCTTCAAGTGTGTGGCAATGAATTGAATGTTCTCAGATGTAAGTTGTTATTATATAAAAAAAAAATAGGTGAGAAGAATGTAAAAAGTCCAAAGTCTTAAGAAATTAATATAATTTTTATATAAAAAGAATCATTTTAAAACATATTTTTGGAGCAAACTTTTAGACGATTTAGTAGTGTTAAATCATTTTTAGTATGATACTTTACTCTGTCCAACAAAAATTGGCAGTGTAGGCAAAATAGGACGTTTGCCTCTTATCTGGCTACAGTGGATTGCATACATCTGTCCTTCATTAAAGCTTTCACAGGGTTGTCGTAGTGTACACGATAACAATCATCATTAAAAGCTTTTTCTTAAAGCTCGAAAATCAAAAGCACCTTAACAGAAACTGAAGGAAAAAAAGCTGAACGAATTAGATACCAAATGGACTAGGGTAACTCTGAATGCACATCAAGTAGCAGCCAATCGCCATTGGCCACAGCAATTCAGTGCCCATGCGCACTCAGATGTGCCTTGAATAGGACGTTGGGTCTGTGTCCGATGCTATTGGAAATTCACGGGCGGGCAAACACTTTTTGTGGAGGAGTTATTTCAATTTAATATGGTGCAAACATATGGCACGCTACTGATTTTGAAAAAGCTTTCACATAAGACGTGTACTGCCTATTTTAGTTGGACAGAGTATTTTGCTAATTTTAAACAAGTTTAACATGAAACTATCTCTTAACATTTTACTAAAGTTCTGTTGTTCTATCTTTTTAACATATTACTAAATCCATATGTCAGTAAAGTGTTAACTAGTATCATTCTAACACCTTAGTATCAGGCTGTTTAAAATTTTGCGCCATTGATGCCAAATTTTATACGATTTTGTACAATGTTAAATCGTTTTTTAATATGATGCTAGGTTAAAAAGAGGATTTTCCAAATCAAATCGCAAAAGCTTTTATGAAGTTTGTTCGTTGAGACCTTAAGTCACCCTGTGGTCGCCCAAAAGCGTTTTATGAAAAACCTGGTTTATTCATTTTACATGTTCTGTTTACCATAACTTTGTGTTAAAGATGGAAGCAGCATAAAGTGTTTTCTATGAAGACATTATACGTTATTGGGTAATAATGGCATGGATAAACATTTTCCAAACTGCATTCCCATATCATTATCCTGACGTAACCGCGTTAGGCAGTTGGTACTACGCTTTCTGGTTTGTGTTTTTCTCCAATTCTGTGGCTTACAAAAGTAAAGCCAAGGCTTAATTAAACTGCAACTTCCAATATTAATAATGAATTTTAAAAATTCAACAAACTGTTGACTTTGCAATTGCATATAAATAGCTACAGGCTTCAATGCAATGTTTGGATCAGAGTTTAATTCAACTTGACCACAAAATGCTACCTCAATCATTTTATTTTCTCAAAATTTTGTGTTTTTTTTCTTACTTTGCAACGTTTAAGCCTTCCAAGCTTTCTTGCAGTTCTCATGTGCAAATGCAAACGCATATAAACAAATTTCTCTTTGCGCTATTTAAAAATAATAAGCATTCATAAACAAGAAATAAATTGACTTCTTCTATACTAACTACACGAATGAATGTAAACCTAAGGATATGAGTGATAATTTTAAAAATAGATCCACACTGATTCAGACGCCCAAAAGAGCAGTGAATATTTTCTGTTTGGCTACGCAATCCACATCTTTGCGAGCAAAACAGCTCGTAAGGTAGGCCCAAAACACACCGATGAATAATTTTACCATATGATGTTTCTAAAATTAGAAATATTGATGAATATTTTTGTTTTAAAATTGAAATAGATTATTTGGATATAAAAGTATGAACAGTGCACGATTATCCTCATATACGTTTCTAAAGCCCCAGCGAAAGCAGAGTGCTAATTATATTTTGAATCGTTTCGAAAAAGGTACGAAAACAGTTTTTAACTTGCTTTTGAAAAGTGTGAACTATAATAAAAATTGTGATAATCCTGTATAAATTTTAACTCGCTTTAGATGTCAGTAGTGCCCCTAATGTTCCGCGACTGGTGGGATGATTTCGATATGCCAATGCGAACTTCGCGTTTGCTGGATCAGCATTTTGGCACCGGTTTAAAGTAAATAAAACAACTAACTTTCCTCTATGAGTGTCATTCACTTGCTATAATCCTTTCAATTTATTTGTGCATCTAGACGTGAAGATTTGATGTCTTCATTGTGGAGTTCTAATCCAACAGTTCTAAGACAGGGCTATCTTCGGCCATGGCGCCGCAGTACAAACTTACAGAAGCAAGAATCAGGATCAACTTTAAACATTGATAGCGAAAAATTCGAAGTTATCCTGGATGTTCAACAGTTTTCTCCAAACGAGATCACTGTCAAGGTCACAGACAGATATATTGTTGTTGAAGGAAAACACGAAGAAAAACAAGACGAACATGGCTTTGTTGCAAGACACTTCTCAAGACGTTACCTTTTGCCAAGTAAATTTTAATTAAAAAAAAAATGATGTGTAAACAAATTTTAAATTTTATGTATCCTATAGCTGACGTTAATCCAGATAACGTTGCTTCGTCTTTGTCATCCGATGGATTATTGACCATTACCGCCCCCATGAAGAAAATTCCACCTCCACCAAGTGAACGAGTGGTTCCAATAACTCAGACAGGTCCATCTAGCAAAGAAGACAATGCTAAGAAAATCGAAACAGGAACTTCTTAAACGTGTCTGAGTCATGATTGTTTAGTGTTTTTTTTTTATATTTGATTTTATATTTTAGGAATATGTAATAATAAAAAATCTTTTCTATTTGACTATTTGGGTAATTTTTTTTTTAATAATTCGCCGCCTAATTACAAGAACTAGATAACTCGATTTTCTAATTTTAAAAATCGGCACACAGTTAGTATGTTCCTATAGTTTACTAAATGTGGAAATGTGTTTTGTAATTCCGACTTATGTACGCAGTTAATAGTTTTTTTGTAATAGATCTGTGAAGAGCACAAAGTCCAAAAATTCATTGGCCACGCTCTGGTAAATATACAACGGTATCCGAATAGGTTTGCGCTGTTGTAAACCCTTGTTAAAAAACAGATGATGCAACAACAAATCAAAGCTATCTGAAATTGGATAGGTAGATAGGATATCCGACTATCACCCGCACGCGAGCATTGGTCATTTTTAAATTTTTCTGATTTTAAATTAAAATAACACACACATAGGCGCCCGGAGGTAGGTGCAAAGGGGGGCACTTGCTCCCCCTGGCTCTGGAAAATACCACACAACTAATACCTTTTTTATTATTTACTATGAAATTTAACAAATACTCTCCATGATTTGCCAACCCCTCCCCCCCTTTCCTCTGGACCATGCCAAATGTATCTGAAAATGTCTTTATTTTCGATATTGTTGGAAAATATGAATATTTTCTTCACAGCTTCTTTATGGAGTTCATGGTTTGCCCCCCTGGACAACAATGTTTTCCGAATGTTTCTTTTGCGCTGAATTCGAATTGTTCCATCACGTGAGGTTTTCGAGATGCTTCCATTTAAAAATAAAGAAATAGTTGTTTGCTATTTCTGAGGTTAAGTAATGTAACAGTTCTAAAACTAATAATCTTCTTCTTCAAAATCCAGTTTAAGTCTTTTCAACGGTTTTGTTTTGATTTAATAAGAAAATCTGAAGATTTGTAACAATTTTCAATTACCAAACAGACCTAAGGTTCTTATAAAACGTATGTCCTAAAATTGATCTTCACGAAACTTCTGCCATATCAAAAACCACCAAACTGACCTACTTTACCAAACCACTTCAAATTTTGATCACACTTTTACGACTGCAACCGGTAAAGAGATGACATCATTGAATTATTAAAAACAAAAATCTAACTTTGGCAAAATTAATGAAATTTTATTCTAAAAATTATTGTATAAATTTCCTTTTTTTGGTTAACTAAAACAGACTTGCCAGATTTTGATGGGGCTATATCGCAAGATTTTAGAAAGATATCGCAAAATCAATATCAAATTTTACACCACAATTCAATTTAATGCACGTTTTCCGATAAACAGCACAATCTGGCACGCCTGAAATAGATCTTGTATTTATAATAGAGCGATAGGCCTTTGCAGCGAGAAGCTCATTAATCTTAATATATTTTATCTTATAATTAATTACATTTTTAATAAATAAATAATATTAGTAATAAACATTTCTTAAGACAAAATCAAAATATGTACATAATAATAATGTCATATTTATTGTAATCAAGAAATAAATAAACTCTTTGAACCACATAATGTACAGATCATATGTACATACATACATATATATCATATTTCTATTTGTCAGATAAAAATAAAAATTAATTATAGCTTTGATAGTCCGATTAATTTTCGAAAGAAAATTCAAATTCACACTTTACATCATCATCAACTCCATTAACGAGAGTATTGCTGTCTTCACTTACACTGTTTGTATGAACCTGTTCCTTTAGTTGTTTCCTTACTTTTTTAGCTGATCTCCGTGGAATGTGATCAATTTCACTCATATATCGTGTCTTCGAGTTTTTCAGGACATTTTGAAAAAAATCTTTGCTTTTGCATTCACTAAAGTCTTTCGAGGCTAATGTAACTAATCTATTAAAAACATCAAGTATATTTGTATATTTCTTGAGAGCCAGTTTGCTACTCCCTGTTCGGCTGCCTCCACCCCAGCTTACATTAACTAGAAATGATCTAGTAAAGAATCGATCTACCAAATTATAACAACAATTAGTTGAATCAAGTGTTCCATTTTCTCCACAAATCCTTTTCATTTTGGTAATCTGGAAGAAAATGAAAAAAAATATAAAGTATGTACCTATATTTTTTGAGGATGATCAGTTTTAAACAAGGACGAGACTAGAGAAATGCCAATTTATAACAGTTATAACAGTTTTTCGCCATTAAAAGTGGGCGTGCGTTAATGAGCTTCGCGCGACTTGCAAAAAAAAACTCTGGGTGCCTGAAGTATACCCACCGGCCCTGGCCCTGCGGGGCCGCATAAACAGTACTTTTATAAACCAAAACTATTATAATTGGCATGTCTAGAGTCACTTCCTTTAAACAAACCAAATATTCCACTTTGGTAGGGTCTTTGAGATTGAGTTCCAATTTATCGAGATCCTCCTCGTTGGATATTGGAACATTTAATAAATCATTCATTGGAGTTGCATTACAATTATTGGGAAATAGTGTTTGCTTTTAGAGGAAATGAAAAAAAAAATACAGGTATTACGAAAATTACACATAAATTGACAGGATAACATTTCTAGTTATATTTTCTTACGTGCTCTTCTGGGCCTCGGGGATTGTTATCGATTTCGCTTTCATATCTCTTTTTCGAATTATTCAGGACTTTATGGAAAAACTCTTCACTTTTAATTTCATTGAAGTCCTTTGAAGCTAATATTACCAATTTAGTAAAAACACAAAGAACATTTCGATAATTCTTAAGTGCCACTTTTCTACTTTCTGTACTACGGCTTCCACCACACCAGGACACATCAAGTAGAAATGATCTTCTAAAAAAGTGATCTACTAGATTATAACAACAATTATTTGCATCAAGTAGTCCAGTTTCTCCACAAATTACTTTCATTTTGGAAATCTAATGGACAAAAAGAAAAGCAAAATAGTCAATTGCACGATAGGCTCACCAGATAACATACCAAATATTCCATTTTTTTACTGTCGTTGAGATTGATTTCCAATTCATTAAGTTCCTCGCAATGCGATATTGGGGTGTCTAATAAACCCAAACTTGAGAATGCATTTGAATCATCTTGAACGGCAGTAGATTCTTTGTTCATATTACTTTGTTTCACACTCAGGCTTTTATTTAATTGATCGAGTCGATCTATGACAACACCGTTGAACTCATTTTGATTTGCAAGTTCCATCAGAATTTTATTTTGTTTTTTTAGAATTTGATCAATATTTTTGTTTATGTTTTCTAATGCAGAACTGAAATTAGTATCTCTTAAATTTACTTGAGAATTATTATCTCGCTCTGAATGGGGTTTAGTTGTTAAAGTTTTTGTTGTAACATCAGCTTCTCGAGGAAGTAACTTTTTAAAGAGTATCTGTCAAATAAAATATTTATTGACAACGAATAGAACTTTAATTTTAAATGTACCTGATTAATGCTCTGTCTCTTTTGTGCTGGTGGGGAGTTTGTTGTATCTGTATTATTAAAATATCCCCTATTATCACTGGTTTCACCTATTCGATCTATTACGGATTTTGCAGCCTCAAATGTTCTGAAGTTTGATTTTTTTAATATGCAAGGCTGTGATAACCAATATCTTTCTGGGATCGAACTTGAATTCTGTATCAATTTTTGCATTATGAATAGATTTGTTGTATTCGGCCAAAATATATTTCCAAACCTCTCCCAACCAGAGGGCACAACTGTGAGATATGTTTGGTTATGTTCAGTTATTTGGACTATTTTAAACGACATTCTGAAAAATCGAATCTTAAATGACTTCTATACGTTTTAAAATGAGATATTATTTGGTATTGGTGGTATTCATATTTAGAGAATAAGTTTATTCTTATGAAGAAGCATTTTGTCCGGTAATTTCCGGATTTAACAAAAACAATCTTTCTTTGCTTCAGAGAGAAAACGAAATCTCAAATGAACATAATTCCAAAGCCTTAACATATAAACAGATGTGGACCATATTATGTAAAAGCATAAGCTTCGCATACAAATTACAAAAGAAAATATAGATAAATATTTGAGCTACTTTTTGTAATTGAGTACACTTTCTGGGTTTTAACCTATTTCATGTTATGAATGACTAAATTCTTAAAAATATGATCATCTAAGTCCAACCTTTATATCTTTTCCAACACAGAAATAACTTTTGAAATCGAAAACCATTTGTTTGTTTTTATCCCATTTAACTCTGTAAACAGCATTTTTTAAAAATAATCTTTCAAAAACACAGAATTTCTGAAATCGGATTTCCTATTTTTGTTTTTACCCCATTTCACCAAGTACCGTTTTTTTGAAAAAAAAAAAAAATAAACCTAAAGCCATCCATTAAAAATGACTTTTCAAACACCAAAAGAATTTTTGAAATCGGACATGTGGTTTCCGAGATTAACCCGAACAAACAAACAAAGCATTGTTTTTCTTCGGTTTGTTTTTGTATATCACCTATTCCATAAGTTTTAAGTTATTTTTTACTTCTAGCAGAAAATTGAAAAAAAAATGTCTTAAGTCTAAAAGTAAGAAAATAGCTGTCTAGAATATTTTTTCTAAATAATTAAGAGAGCGGAGCAACCAAAATTAAACTATGACCTTTATAAGGACCACACTTTACCTCATGCATCTTCGCGTATAAACACGCAGTCTTTAGTCCACAATTCAAACGAAATTATTTTTGGATTTATACCTACATATTTACATACATATATGAAATTCCAGTGAGTCAAAAGGCGACTGTAATTTTTTTTTCTGGGGAATTTTGCCCCTGTGCTAATATTATTTATGTGTCGAGTTACTAATCAGAACTTTACTCAGTTTCTTAATAATTATATATGCATTAATATTTATATATATGTATGTATGTTAATATTTTTCAATTTTGTTTAACATTTTTGAGTTAAGAACAATTTACTTAGCATTGTTAAGGCATTCTTCTAAGAAGTTTAATATAACGGAAAGGAGGGCCATGGATTTGTGTATCCGTGTATCGATGGCCCCTGCCTTTTTTTCTTACCTTTTTGCACTGCTTGGTTATGTTTAGTAATTTCATCGCGCCTTTTATTTTGTCTCAACTTAATTGCAAAAGTTTAGTTAAGACAATATGAAAAGGCGCTTTGGAGTTAATACACTTAATCAAACAGCGTGTACGATAAGATGAAAAAGTGAGTAATCCTAAATGTTAATATATGTAATATAATCAATAATATAACAGTAAACAGTCATCTGTGTTTATTTTAGTAGTCCCTACCCTAGACAGTATTTAAATTTTTTGATGGAATAATGGAAAAAACTACATAGATTTTGTATTGCAATTTGTTAATAAGGCTGGACTATAAAAAATAAAGCAAAAACACCTGTTCATAACCGACATCAAATCAAAGAAACCCAAAAGGTTAATGCATAGCTAAAACCACCATTATGGTCGACCCAGGAAAAAAACCACATGACTCAAAAATGAAGTGTTTCATTTAGCAATGCAATTTTGTGCAAAAAAAAAAAGGACAGAGGTCAAACAAAAAATAAAAGAAGGGATTTCTGGGTTTACAAAAAGGTACAGCATGGCATTGTGTTACCGTTTTTTAATAATTATTTTTTCTGCTTGCTTCAAGTCAATTTTTTAGAAAATTCCCCATCCGGCTAAACGGATCTTGTCTGGGACCCAACCTACACGTTCTAGCTTTCACACCTTATGCGAATCCCCTTGTATATGTCACTTTTGAACACCAAAATTGGTTAATTGTAGAATTCCGGACTATTACCACCATAAATTTGGTAAGCGGGCCACCTAAAGTAGTTTTCCAAGAAAATTGTTGGCAGTGGGGCCTACCTGTGGACTAATCATACCCTAAGCGGAGGAGCGGGGCAGATGACCCTCGAATCTGGCCATTCAAGATAATGTTGTCCAAGAAAACTTATGACAAAAGTATGGAATGAATTATGAAAATAAAACATTTCAGACTTTTACCAACGGTGATGATGAAGACTGATGAGAAAAGTTTAACCTGTAAATTCTAGAACTACTACATTTTTATCTGTGAATTCGCCTACTCTTTAAAAAATATATTTCAGTCTGACTGCCTCAGTAGTTTATTCATCGGATTTTGTTATCTGTGCGTTTTGTTTCATTTTCAACGTTTATCGAACTATTTTATCGATCCGAGAGTTACAGAGCGTAAAGCCCGAACCACACTACTCTTCTGCGGTGTGTTGTGGAGTAGTGTGTCGCTGCCATTCCAATGTATTTCACAGATTTCGACACAACACATCACACGATAGAAATATGGCTCTAAGCATATGAAATATATTAGAGCGATAGCGACACACTACTCCCCACCACCCCACACGAAAGTAGTGTGGTTCGGGCTTAAGGACTGTAGAGTTACAGTATTAAGTCATCCGAAAATTGTTAAGACTTGTGTTTATTTTGACTCACTGATTTGGCTATAGAAGTTACTAAACTGACTCTAGGTAATGTATTCAGTTACAATTAATTACACAATTGATAGTGTATTTGGGTACTTGAATTAATTTTCGATAGTTATTGTATGTCCTAAGGTGTTCCTAAATGTTTATAAGAGCAAGCTTGTGCAACGTTGTCATGTATTTTACAATTTGTTTCAATCGAATGATGAAAAACACAACATAAAAACAAAATTAATTCAAGGATCTTAATTCATTTATTTCTTATGAAGATAGAAACAGGCTTGTAAATTAATATTTAAAAAAGTATAATTAAAACACTTCACTTATTTGGGTTTGTATAATGCTATAGGAATTAAAAATTAACAATTGATCAATCTTTAATTAATTAAACCAGCCGTTTCTTGTTTCAAACGTAAAATATCTCTTTGTAATTGTAACTTCTCCAATTCAGTTTGATGTTTTTGGGCTTCGATTTTCTGTTTAAAAATAAATTTTTCTTTTGCAAGCTCGAATTGCTTTTGCTTAAGGTCAAAGCTTTTTATTGAATATTTTAATAATCCCTTTAAATTATCATTTATCTCTATCAAGATTTTTTTTGAATGTTTTGTATATTCCCTCTGATTTTCAATTTGAGTTCGAAGCAATTCCTTTTTACATTTACGACTTAAAGGAGGCGAATATCTGTTCGGCGGTACACTGGACTCATCAATATCATGCTCTATATTTATATCATCAGACTGATCTGCTGATGAATGGTGTGTTGGTGGTTCATCAACAGTGCTCGAATTAACTGTTGAAGGAGTTTGTGTCTCAGTCAATGCGGAAGATAATGTTGAAGTCACATAGTCACCAGCTTCATTTAGGACATACCCCAAGAAATTAGCAACTTTTTCTTCGAGGGGTGACAAAGGGTACAATTTTTTCGGATATCCACGAGGTTCTACATAGTAGGTTTTGTTTTTACGTAATTTATTTCTTATGTGAGCTTTATGATCACACCAAACCTTTAAAGAACAACTTATAAAATAACATAATTGATCACATTATTATTATTTGCTTACTTTTTTCCATCCCTCTCCACCACGTCTAGGTGGGCCGTTCTTATTTAAAATATTAGACAATTCGTTCCACATATCATTGGATTTGGTTCTCGATTCGGGATTTTTTATGACCCCTTTTGAAAAATCTGGATGGGCGATCATGAAAGTTACCATCGTTTCAAATTGAGAAGGTTTGGTTTTCACATGAATTTTGTGTTCCCTAAAAATATATACACACATATAGATAATTAAAGCAATCGTTCAGTTAATAGTAAATATTTTGTATTTTTAATCCAATGGTCTAAGATCCAGCCGAAGAAGGATCGATTGTTTGGATATGATTAAATAGGTAATTGGACGAAGGCAATGTTATCGCTTCTGTCATTTTAATTTGATATTTGATCAAAAATATATACATAAGTCCACTTTGACGAATGAATAACTTTTCACATTTTGTAGGACATAAAGTTTATCTCAACATTAAAAAAAAACAACAGCTTAGTGCGTTATTTTATTTTAAGTACACGACTTGATCGCACGAGCTTGCTCTTGTGGTTCAAATGACTTTCTCACTCTGAAAATCTGTGCTTCAGTGGTTCAGATTTAGACTGCAGGTCGAGGCCAGAAGGTATCTTTGAATGGCACTCTTTTCGCGCCATGATAACGGACTATTTTCTGGGAGAAATTGAAGTCCAATATATCGAGGATATTTGGTTTCAACAAGACGTCGTTACTTTTTACACAGCCCGAGAAAGCATGGTTTTATTGCCAGAACATTTCGGCGAACAGTTAATTTCACGCTTTAGATTGGAATTGGCCGCATAGATCATGTGATGATGTATTATATTCACAAACCTATCAAAATATATACAGGGTGTTTTGAATAAGATGTGAAGTAGAGGAAGAATCGATTCCTCATCTTCTCTGAACTTGTTCTTCTCTATCCCAACAATGTAAACTCCATCGCGGAGATACTATTACAAAGATTCTAGTGATCTGGCAAATTTTGACAAAAGGCTAAACCATGTAGTTTGGGTCGAAACGAGACAAAAAAATGTTATGGGAGAGGGTCTATTTCTGTCGCTTAGGCAGGAGGGGCAATTTTCTAAAAAAAAAATACTTGAAATAGAAACTATTAAAAAAACAATGTCATGCTTGAGTTCTTCCCATCGCCATCGTCAAGAAGAGAGGCTCTTCTTCTTGGACTGATTTTAGACCAATCAGCATCCTTCCTTGCCTCAACAAATTATTTAGAAGCAGATTTTAAGACACCTTTCTATTAAAAATTTCTTATATACAAACAATAGGGGTTTAGAGGTAATCACAGCTGCTACGGCTAATCATATCTCTTTTACACTTATATCCTATGCTGAGATCGAGTACAGCGATAAGGCATCGCCATGTTTTGGAATTTTCCGAAACATTCACCGAGTTGACAATAAAAGTCGCGAGCTTTAACACACTAAAGGTGTGTCTATGTTGGAGCTCCGATAAACAATTGGATCAAAGCTGAGAAACATTTACATCGCTATTCCTATTAGTGTTTATATTGGAGCAGCGCCCCGAACAACATCAATATAAAAATTCCTCAACTTTGTTCGAATCGTTTATCGAAGCTCGCAACATAAACACACACAACATTTTACTCCTTGGGACATTTGCGTACTGTGCTAATGTTAAAGAACAAATAATGGTCTTTTATTTTGGAAATTTGTAGTCCTGAATATGGCGAAAGTTAGTCTGACTTCAGTGCCTATTCAAGTGCCTGCGGATTCCAAAATCGGCATGAAACGAATATTTCGTAATAAGCTGCTGCATTTTTTTTTTATAATAAGCCTCTTGCCGCTTGGAAAAAAGAACTTACCGATTATCAGAAGATCTAGTTTCTTCCGGAGCTGTTTTGTTCAGGGAATCTTGTTGTTTATAACTGCAAGATGTAGATGGTGTGTCTTCTGTGCTAGTATTTTGCATAGTTAACATCGGTTCATCATCATCTTCATCATCAACTAAACATTCTTCATATAAAACATTTTTAGTTACTTTGGAAGCTTCGTCTTCAGATGTTAGATCTTCTATTTTCAAAATAGATTGTATGGGAGATGATGCCATTTTTAAGATTTCTGTATAATGTATGTTGGATTAAAATCTTTTGTTTATAGCATTAAGGGTAAAATAAATAAGTTAATTTTATTCTTATTTCATTCCAGAACACGTGATAATATATAATTCGAATTTTGATTTGTATATAATTATGACTATGGTATCAACAAAAATTTTATGACAAGCCCGCGAATCCGACCCAAAGCCAAAATGCGGCGAAAAGGTGTCGCTTTCTTCGCTTATTATTCAAGCGAGTTCAATTTTCGCGCAGTTATATTAGACCAGTTCAGATTAATAAAGGTAATTCTTTCCGAAATGCTGGAGTTCCACGACCGACAAAGGCCGTTTGCCGGGAACCGAACCACCTTTGCATGTATTCTTCTGGATTTTTCTCAGTGTGCTCAATTCATTGTGGCTGATTACATGGGTCGTTTTACTGAAGAGCGGATCGCGTGAGAGAGGTAGATTTCATATGCGTAAAAAAGAGAAGGTGGAATCTACCTTCTCTTTTTTACGCACATAAAATCTACCTGTCTCATGCGATGCGCTCTTCAGTAAAACGACCCATGTAATCAGGCACTTTAACTGCAATGCAATATAATATTTCCTTTCCCTTACTTCTGCTGCTTCGTAATCTTGCTCACGTATTCACAGATAGTAAAACAGAGTAAATAAGAACTTATTTCAGTTTAAACAAAAGGATCCATTTTATTTTATTAATTTCACTTGGAATAATGAAAACAAATTCCCTGAAATGGTTGAATATAGTTTTCTTTCAGAAAACATCTGTTTTCTGTTACATATTCTCCACAACACTCTCATGTCAAAATTTAGATAGGGTTTAGCACAATTTAATTAATTGTGCACTGTCAAGTTGTGTAGTATATGGACAGTCACATATTGTGTGATATCTGTAATATTTGTATCCACTTTTTTACATTGTGTTAAATGCTCAATGGGGTAGTGTGGAAGGACTTTTGACGCTGCCTCCACGGGGCATCAACGATGTCCAACATCACAACAACAATCCGACTTGTATGGGTAATGTCACCACATGACAAGGATTTTTGTGCCACCATTGGTTTTTTTCTAGACATGTACATGTTCATAATCCGAGCATCATTCATGCCCAGTGGATCAGATTGTGTATTGGATTGTGGTTGTGATGTTGAACATCATTCATGTCCAGTGGAATGCCACCTCCCCTTTCACATAAAGAAACTAGTTCCTGCAGATGTTTGGCGTTTTCTTTTAATTTCTTCTACCTTTCACACGAAGAAACAAAATTACAAGAAATTTTCTGTAGCTTCCATATAAAGTCTATTGGTTCAACGCACGCTACCTGAGTGCCTGATTACATAGGTCGTTTTACTGAAGAGCGCATCGGTGAGACAGGTAGATTTTATGTGCGTAAAAAAGAGAAGGTAGATTCCACCTAAATTTCACCAATGCGCCAGTTTCATTATATATTTTCGGATTCAGCATGAAACGTGTGAGTGAGATATATATGGATTTTAAGGGTGTGAGATAGGGAAGGGTAGATTGAAATGAAATGTAATCAGAAGTTCAGTTAAACGACTTTCAGTAAAAAGACCCATGTAATCAGGCACTAAAGCTAGGACCGCACTCGGCGGAACTGCACTTCAGCGGAACTGAACTTCACGACTTATTTGTGAAAATTGTATGAGCTATATCGCACTAAGCGACAACTGCACTTCACGACGCGACACTATGCGACAAAGTTGGTAATCTGACCAACTGTGTCGCGACGTGAAGTTTCGTTCAGTTTCGTGCGAAAGTGCGCACGGTGTCGCTGAAGTGCAGTTCCGCCTAGTGCGGTTCTACCTTAAGTGTGGAGAGGGATTCCGAAAAAAACAATATCCCATTGTTCACCAGGGAAATTTTGTTCACACCACTTACTTCGTGCCCTTCTCTCCTACAAACAGAAAGTAGCTGGAAGCTCAGTTTCCTTGTATGAAAGGGGACTAAGAAATGTTACAGGAACTTAAGATCTGGGTAGGTGCTCTACCTAAAATCAAAGCGGTGTGTGTCTAACTTAAAAAGATGAAACGTTGAAAGGGAGACTTGGTAGCACTGTAATCATTTCGAATTCGCCGATTTTTTTAATTTTTTTCTGAGCTGGAATTGTTTTTTTGAATTTTGACTTGAATTGTTTACTATTTTATTATTGTTATTTAACTAAACAACGTTAATTTTGTTTTGTGTTCGGAAATACAATTTATATATATTCTTATTTATTAAGTACCTGAGTGATTGGCTTGTACTGGTGAGTTTTGAATACAGTAGGTATCTACTTCAAACTTCACTACTTGCATTATTGTTTTGTTATAATCTACCATCTGTTATCTATCAAGTATTATAATTATGTTACGCCTGATTATTATTTATTTGTTAAAAAAACGGAAAAGAAAAATTAATATTTCACAAATAATTAAATAGCTACTTATCTATCTACCCATTTTGTCAGGCCATACGTTTTAACACTAGATATTATTTTTAAGAGCCACCTACAACAGTTCAACAAAAAAAAAAAATAACAAGCAACATTTTTGAAATTCGTCCTTTCTGGCAGCTTCAAATAATTAAATGATAAATATTACAAGAATATGTACATACTACAAATTTTTTTTTATTTGTTAAAGGATTGAAATGTATTTTTAGTAAAGTATTCATTTTAATTTGTATCACCTTCAGCCGTAAAAACCCAGCTATATATGTACATAGTATGTAGGTATGTATATTTCATATTTCAACCATTACCAAGAAAAAGTCAAAATCCCTTTATAACAGAAACAATACACTTTCATATCTCACCTGTTTGGTAACGTGAAATTTTCAAAATTTCACAAAATTTCAGAAATTTTCACGAAACTTTGTGAAAATTTTAGTCACCAAACATTCATTGTGCAGGTATAGATACTATGTAGGCCCAGCTACATGGTATGAAAAAATTTATATCAACAACTTTCAAATGCCGCTTACCATTATGTAGTTTTGTATGCTTTCAAACATGTTGGTAGAGCTATATCCCTGGAAATTTTCTGGTACACATTTTGGTTCTACGTGCCAAATCTTTTCTTCTTATATAACCTTTAATTCAACTGTAAAAAAACGGTAGAAGAGAAATACGCACAAGCATATGCACATTATATAGTTATTGATCTTTTTATCAAAGGGCACGGTAGCGCCCA
Organism: Leucozona laternaria; assembly: GCA_932273885.2. NCBI lineage: Eukaryota > Metazoa > Arthropoda > Insecta > Diptera > Syrphidae > Leucozona > Leucozona laternaria. The sequence continues at coordinate 48,644,755 of OW026368.1, forward strand.
GCCAAATCTTGTCATTTTGCATAACAGTAGGTTTGGAGGAAAATTTTAGGTTTTCATTTTAGGGGACTTGGTGACCAACCACTTCTTAAAATTCTTTTAATTTATGTGGAGCACTTCTGATAGAATGATGAAATTTAGAAGGGCGGTAGGAATTGTTCATACAAAAGTAAAATTCAAAAGCACCAATTGGCTTAGAATTTCTCAAACATGGGTAAAGTAATTTCCTATTCCTGTCCAACACTATCGAATTCACCACCCCTTGAACTTAAATTTCGAAGTTATTTTTATAAACAAGCACTTTTAACTTGTTTGATATAAGTTTGCTTTAAAATATTACAGGGAAAGAAATAATAGCAAAATTTGCTTTAAAATATTACAGGGAAAGAAATAATGGCAACCCCTAGTGTGTCATCTGCTTCGAAAACTAAAAGACGACATAATGAAGCCTTTCACGCTGAAGAACGATCAGGTGCAAATAAAAACAAATGTAAGAGCATTATCAAACAAGTCTATGTGATGGTCAAAAACTGCAAAACACAGCAAGATCAAAGAACAGTTTTATCGACGATTAATGATTCAAAAAGAATCTCATGTGATCATTTTAATCAAAGGAGACCTTGTTTACTATCAAATGAACAAATAAAACAAAGAAAGGATTTTATTGATGGAAGCAGCGACTTGGAAAACGAAGAGAATGAAAACAAAGACATTGCAATTATTCAAGAAAATTTATTTTGGAATGATGTTCTTAACTCACAAATGACTAGAAGGAGCAGCTGTGATAAGGAAAGAAAAATAGGCAATGACAGCATTGATTGTCCCATAGTGCTTTCTGCAAGCGATGATGATGTTATTTGTGTTTCCTCGCCTTCACAATCTCAACTCAGTGTAACGAACCTACAAAATACGGTAACTACCAGCCCCTTTTCAGACATTGAAACCAAACAAGAGCAATTGTTTTGGAAGGATGTCACAGATTCATTTAAAAAACCAGAACACAATGTTCAAGTTGATGAAGAGCCTCTCGCGCTTTTAAAAAAAGATGTTTCAAAAGCTAAAGGACAAAACACCCTTCAATCCATGTTTAAACAGAATCCTCGGCCTTTAGTTAGATGCAAATTTGCTTTCAGACGCAATAATTCAACAAAAGTTCTACATCAAACAGATGAAGTCATTTGTATTGACAGCGACGAAAGCGACGATGATGAACCCTTATTATCTTCCAAGAGAATAACAAGTCCTCGAAATCAAATATTGCCTACAAAGGATATTAATAACGCTAATATAGAATCAAGAGATATTGAACACACTCAGGAAAGACAGTTTTGGCAGCAAATTGAGGATGCATTTGACAATCAAGATAACATATTTTGGAAGGATAGTGAGTCGGCATTTCAAAATCGGTAAGTGTCAATAAATTTAATTTGTTATAACCATATTATAGAATAGAAAATATTTTGTTGTTTAGAAACCTTGTTGGTTTGTTTGTGGGCTATAAATCAAAAATTGAAACAAAGTCTTTCGGGTTCGAAACGTTTCTTCCATGACTATGGGCATTAACATTAACATGACACTCAAAAATTTTAAAAAATCTTTCAAACATTTGGAATTTCAATTTTGTTGAATTTTCCTTCCTCTGATTTGGAATTTCAGTTTAACAGATTGATTGGATTTTGAGTTTTGGAATGTATAACAGGCTGGACTTACTTGCGTTTTATTATTCTTAGAAAATTGGAACATTAACAACCATTTTGGTCTATTCCCCCTCCGCCAACGCTTATAAGAGAGATCTGGTCCTCTATTCTAGAAAATACAAACATCCCTGCAAAGTAACTTCTTCCAGATCTATCTGGCAGGGTTGGTGGAGGTCTGACTATCCGACAGTATAAAATTAAGAACTAAGTGGATAGTGGAATGAAAACATCATATCAAATACAGATATCCCCATCTTCTTAGATAGCGAAGCCGCCATTAAAAGTCTGCACTCTGTCTCTACAAACCTTATAACAGCTCTTAACTGACACAGCAGTTCAACATTCATCTCTGTTGGGTGCGGGGCAATAGGGAAATCCTAAAGCTGACGAATCCACCATTTAAAGTGCTCTCAGTGTTGTTTAGCTTTGAGCAGATTGCAAAACGGCTTTGTAATAGGGCTCATAACCAGACATTGTCTAATAGGCAAGGACATGACGAGCCTCTTTGAGTACTTTCAAACGATTTTTGCAGAAGCGCTTCCTAATGAAGCTGTATAGGTGGAAAAGAGGAAGAATCGATTCTTCACCTTCTCTGTACATGTCCTCATTCCCAAAGACGTAGGCTCCATCTTGGAGATTTCTACTCCATGTGGTTAAACGAGTAGCGATAAATTCATGGTCGAAGTGTTTCAAACCTAACCTAGCTCTTTCTCAGCGATTCCCCTATATTTACCCTTTTATTTTTTCAATCAATTAATTTCAATTTCGACAGGAAAAAAGATTTTGCAAAAAAAATTCAGTAGTTTTGTACAATTATTGCCTTAGGTTAGACTCTCTGAAGTTATTGCCTTAACAGATTGAGAGACTGAGTGATTTTTGGAAACTTTGCGGCTTTCTTTCTTTATAGGCCTTCTCTTCCCGGTTGCCTGTAAGTTCAGCTCTAAGCCTATCCAGGTATGTTTAAATTCCGGACATTCCACGTGAGGATCCGAAATTATAATGTTCTTGTTTCCTTTGCTTTGTTTGTCAACATTTCGTCGCAGAAAAGTTACCCCGACGCACATCCTGGAGGCCAGGTCTCTTATTTAACCTTCGTATAGCAGGCTAGATATTTCCGATGGCAGTAATGAACTACGGTGATGTGAGAGCTGCCGTTGGCCATCCACCAGCATCCTCGCCTGTCATGGACGCTATCAGCAATAATTAATTTGAAAATAATTATAACTCCAATAATAGTACTTCAAGGTAATTCATATATCCAAGCTCCTAAAGAAATTCGATTGAGAAAAGCATGTGTGAATGTTAAAAACAATGATAATGCATGCTTCATGTGGGCAGTACTTTCAGCACTTCATCCAAAAATAAATCAGGCATGTAGAGTATCAAGTTATCAAAAATATAAAAATGTGCTTGATTTTAATGGAATTCAATTTCCAATGAAAATTCATTAAATTCCGTGCTTTGAAAAGCAAAACAACATTTCGATAAATGTTTTTATATTAAAATTGAATACGGATCCAAAGAGAAGAAATGACTTCATGATTGTGCCCGAATATGTTTGTAGGAAACCAAGAAAATCACATGTTAATTTGCTCCTTATTAAAGACAAGTACTCAGAAGAGACTGACTTAGAAGACGAAGATAGTTCCAAAAGAAATTATCATTATATCTGGATAAAAAATATGTCGCGCTTTTTTTCAAACCAGTTAGGCGTAAACAGAACTACGAAACTTATTTGCAATTACTGCTTGTATTACTCAAGGAATAAAAAAAAATTCGAGGAACACGTGCAGATCTGTCATCTGCGTTACACCACCCCGATCCGTCTGGTATCAAAAGAAGCCTGTCTTATAAATCACCTTTCTTCCATAAAAAAAGTTATGAAAAAGAAAAAAGCTCCATTTGCTATATACATTGACTTCAAGTGCAGATTGAAGGATGATAAACAAGTACCATATTCTATAGGCTTGTATGTTATGTGTTCGTACGATTCTTCACTATCATCTTACCAATTCAATCGTGGCGATGATTGTATGCAATGGTTTGCCAATGCTCTTAAGGGAATAATTGAAAATGTCGAAACTGTTTTTGTTTGTGATTTACCCAAAGCAAAAATGTCTAAAAAAGATTGGAAAATGTATGAAGCGAATAATCGATGTTATATTTGCGAGAAACCTATCACTAAAGAATGTAAAAAAGTGCGAAACAATTGTTGTTACACGGGGGAGTTCCGAGGCCCAGCACATGAGATTTGCAACATGAATTTCAGAGACCATCGTACAATATCAGTTTTTATACACAATCGCAGAGAAAATGATTCGTTCTTGCTAATGGAATATCTAGAAACCAAGTACTTCCATCGAACTGAGATCGACACGCAGACAAGGACAAAGATGAAGTTTATTTCTTTCGTTAAATATAGTGATTGCGTAATTAAGTTTAGATTTATAAATTCATTTGAATTAATTAATGGAGACTTAGATACTTTGGCTTCAAATATAAGTGAGTTTCCAGTTTTGCAGTCGGAGGTGTCTGAAAATCAATCTGCACTTCTGAAAAAAAAACTTATCTATCCCGATGATCGTTACTGTACTGATCCCGATAGATTTTCACAAAACTCTCTACCACCGATTTCAGACTTTGAAGGTGCATCTGCTGAAGACTATGACCATGCTAGTCGTGTTTGGAATGAATTCAAACTGGCGAATTTTGGGGAATATTCTGATCTTCACTTGAAAAGGTCAATTCTACTTTTGGCTGATGTGTTTGAAGACTTTCGAGGAGAGTGTTTAGACGAATTCGAATTAGATCCAAGCTATTTCCACAACTTGCCAGATTACTCATGGGATGTAATGCTAAGAAAAACCGATGTTACATTCGAACTACTTACTGACATGGATATGTTTTTGTTTTTTGAAAGTGGAATAAGAGGAGGTTTAAGTCAATGTTTGATTAAATACTCGAAAGCTAACAACGTCAGTCTAGAAAATTACAATAATCTGGAAGAAGTGAAATACTTGATGCATTTCAATACAAAGTACCTCTACGAATGGGCAATGTGCCAACACTTACCGCAAGGACAGTTTAAGTGGGTTGAAGATTTCGCTGGATTTGATGTTGAATCTGTGTTGGATGAAGCATCTATTGGGTATATTTTGGAAGTAGATCTAAATTATGCAGATGATATTCATTATGAGCACAAAGATCTGCCATTTTGCCCAGAGTACGAAAATGGGAGACTGAAAGCTAAACTCAACCACAAGACAAATTATATCATTCACTATCGTAACCTCAAGCAAGCTCTTAAAACAGGGTTGCGACTGACGAAAATTCATAGAATTTTAGAATTTAAACAGTCCGCATGGTTGAAGCCTTACATCGAACGGAATATTAAACTTTCAGCAGAATCACCAAATAATTTTGAGAAAGATCTTTTTGAACGAATGAACTATGGTATTTTTGAATATATTTCCAAAAATATCCGAGAACAAAATAGAGCGAAAATTTATACAAAATATGAAAATCGATTTGGGGTGCACGATATGGTTTCGAAGAGAGAATTTACATCTATAGACATCTTGAATGATGAATGCGCTTATATAGAATATAAGCCAAGCAGAGAAGTTCTAATCGACCATCCAATTTATTTGCTGATGTGTGTCCAAGATTTGGCTAAAACGAGAATATATGATTTTCATTATGACTATATGAGAAAGAAATTTGGTGAAAAATGCAGTATGTGCTATATGGAAAACGATTCGATTTTATATGAAATTCGAGAAGAAAATGTGTATAATGCAATTAAAGAAGATTGTAAAGAGCAATTCAATACTAGTGACTACCCGAGCAATAATATATGGAATATTCCTCAGATGAATGGAACAAAACTGGGTATGTTCAAAGATAGACACAGCGGTCGAGTTTTAAGTGAGTTTGTAGCATTAAGACGGAAGTTGTATGAATGTAAATTTGATGGAGGGGAGAAATTATCAAATATTAATAGTGTAGCAAAGCAGGTCGATGTGAAACGAATTACTTTTGAAGACTATTTTCTCATATATGATAATAAAAATAACGTAGCAAAATGATGTTACGGGTAAAGACCTCATCTCTTGTTCGGATACTTAGAAGTTTATATGAAAGGATGTATATCGATTTTCGCTTGAGGACTTAAATGACTTAAGCGGAGTTTTTTTTTTATACATAAACATTAGCTTACTATATGAAGTTAAATACAAAATTGAAAAATTATTAATTTTCTTTTAGTGTTATAATTACATATGTAAGTACCTAAATTGATTAAGCTTTTACATAATATGTATGAATGTTGTTTTAAGATATGGTACGTTTTAAATTTAATTGTTAATCGACTCTATTAATTAATTTTAAAGTGCGATGATTTAAATAATAAGCCAATTAGAGATTATTGAAATTTTTTTGCATATACTTTTACTTTTTAGATGAATGTACTTTTTGTTCAAGAGTTTACCAAAAATAAATAAATAATTTTCATAGATATTAAGAAAAATAAAATTATACACTTTTTCTATAAAATGAAAAGATGACTTTTTTTCCAAGTTGATTTTTACCATCTAATAAACGAGTTTAATTTTTTTGTGTGGCATTTTATCTAAAATCCGAATGGGTGGATTTTTATAATTTTTTTTTTTAATGAAAATTTTGAAAATCCTTCCGGCCGAAGTTTTTTTTAGCCAATTTTATGTCGTTTTCGTTTGGATGTACGGAGTACTCCTTTTACACTCCTTTTTCACTCCTACTACTCCAAAAGCCTTCGATTGGCTGTTCCGAGTAATGTTTTCGGAGTGTTCTTCTGTCCCCAATTTCATTTTGGAGTAGATGAGGAACACACACATACATATAAAGTTTTTCGTTGGATTACTTGTCAAAAGTGATAAATACTTGAAAAAGCCATTTTGTTAAATGGCAGCTTTGGTAGTGTGTGTGTAAATTTAGGAAAGTCAGTGTTTTCATATTCGATTGGAATTGAAAAGGAGTACAATTTACCGAAAATCCAATCGAAAACGACATTAGAGATAGGTACATAGCAAAAATCCACATTGTTGTTGTAATGTTTTTGTCCTTTCATCGAGATGAATAAATTATCAGGTGATAACGTGTCATTCAGCGCTTTAACGAAATCCATCGTTATCGGAAACTTGTTACGAATCCTGAAAAAAGCATCACAGAATCCATCGTGTCGGAAATTCTCATACAATATGCCATTACGAACGGATTCTGTGATATCTTTTTTTCGGGATTCGGAAAGATTCCGATTACGATAGAATCGTGATAGGGCTTATTAATTATTTGCAAATCAATCCGGATGTTTACAGTGAAGCTCTAATTTTGATTGAAGATATTTGTATGTCATTTTCGTTCGGTGCAAAATTTATTTAACACCGAAATGGGACGTGAATTAAATTATGATTGTGTCGAATTGGATGCATTTGTGGGTCAAATTTTCAAAAATTAAATATTAAACAGAAAATATTGATACAATCAAGAATGCTGTTCGTAATAAAAGAGGTGGAAGGTTTGCCCTTGTAGTCGAATTAGGGTTGGCTAACATCAATAAACATACTTAACCACTAATTATTTTCAAATACAAAGTACTTTTATAGGCCTAATGTAATTGACTATTCACTGTAATTTAATTTTCATTTAAGTAAATGTTAAAAAGCTGCTTTAGTAGGTTAAAAGCTAATTTTATTGGATATTATTGAGAATACAAGCATGTGTTATACCATTTTGGAAAGTATTTACATTAAATAGAAAACTTTTTAAAATAATTGGCGACTTATTCTTTCATCAATTTTTATATTGTTCAGAGATAGTCAAATTTTCGTGAAAATAATTATTTTATCATTTCTGTTTTAAAAAATTTAAATTAAAAAAAATGCAACAGTAAGTGATAAATTTGACTGCAATAAATCTATTGGTACAGATATTCTAGAATATTATAAAAACAAAAAAAAAAAAAACAATAAGAATCATTCACTCGTGGTCGCAATGTTCAGATATTTGAGTAAAGTCGTAAGTCTGTAAATAACATAGAGGCCACATGGGCAATATTTTTTTCAGAAAGGTCTTAAGGCCAGCTTTACCCAGTTGCAAGGTAATCCATTTTTTACGGGACACCCTGTATAATTGATTACGTGACCACAAACACGGTTGGCCTACTTTTTTGAAGTTTATAATAAGTCGAGGGGCATACATTATAATTGAAGTTTTGCATAAGATCAGAGCCGGTTTTAGCACTATCAGCGCACTGGGGCCAGATTTTTTCGGCGCCGCCTTGTCAGGTATCCAAACCCATGCGAAAAAAGTAATGAAAAAGAACAGAAAAACGTAATACCTTAAATGAATTATGAGTTTTTTCTTCTATTGATAATTTAATTACCTACCTGCACATAAACATTTGTTTGATGATTTCAGCAATTTCAATTGACAAAGTTGCCAAGTTTGTCAATCATGATTACATTGATTGAAAAAGACTAAGGTTCGGCGGTCAGCCATCAGCCGAATAGGGGGAATAACATGTAGCATACGAAAACATGCACGTGCCGTAACTATTCGGACTGGTGGAAGTGTGATCATAGCCTCTTCGCGGCGGCCGCTAGAAACAAGCCTTTAAAAAGGTTTGGCTAATATGATCAGGCTGGTTCCACAGGTTGGCAACAGGTTAATTCCCTGTTCCGTAAAACTAGAGGAATTACGAGACCAACAACAAGCCTCGGAAACGGACTGATCTCACGACGACAACCCACGCAAAGAAAACGGAATAACGATTTACGAATTTTCTTATGGAACGTACGATCGCTCTATAGAGCTCGAGCTGCTCAGCAGCTAGCCGATGCCCTGTCAAAATATAAAGCTGACATAACACCACTTCAAGAAATAAGATGGACAGGGAATGGTGTTCTACAGAAGAAAGATTATGACTTATACTACAGCTGTCATACAAAACACCATGTGCTCGGGGTAGGCTTCCTAGTCGGCGAAAAAATGAAGTCTGCCATCATCGGCTTTAACGCTATAAGCGAAAGGCTATGCACCCTTCGCGTGCGAGGCAAATTTAAGAACATCAGCCTCATTAACGTTCACGGACCTACGGAGGAGTCCTCAGACGAAGAAAAAGAGACTTACTACGAACAAGTCGAGAGGGCCCTCAATGCCTGTCCAAGGTATGACGTAAAAATCATCCTTGGGGATTTGAATGCAAAAATAGGTCGGGAGCCGGTATTCAGGCATTACGCAGGCACCCATAGTTTGCATGAGAACACTAATGACAATGGACTTCGAGTCTTAGAATTGGCAGCATCGAAAAACATGGTCGTTGCGAGTACCAGGTTCCCGCGTAAAGATATCTACAAAGCCACCTGGGTATCACCTGATGGAGTCACTCGTAACCAAATTGACCACGTGTTGATAGACCGTCGCCACTACTCGAACTTGATGACGGTACGAACGTACCGAGGTGCCAATATCGACTCGGATCACTATCTTGTTGGTATGGTTTTCCGAGGGCGGATTGCCTTGCGAAGACGTATTGCATCCGCCGATCAGGTTCGAATCAACACGGCTGCTCTGCGCAATGAAAACACCAGTAACACCTTTGGTAATGCGTTAGGACTCGCCCTAGAACTGGGTAGAGTAAGTCCTGGAGACAGTATGCTGGGCGTAGATGAGAAGTGGACACGCCTTAAGAATACTGTCATTAGTACTGCCAACTCCATCTTAGGCAGCAGTCGTAGGAATCGGAACGACTGGTTTGATGATGAATGCAAGCTAGCGACTGAGCGTAAGAATGTTGCGTACCGAGCAATGCAACAATCTCATAGAACGCGGGCACGCGAAGACGAATATAAAGAGCTCAGAAGAATTGAAAAACGGCTTCACAGACAGAAAAGATCAGCCTGGGAGAAGAACATAATCTGTGAAATAGAGAAAAGCCGAGAGCGAGAGCGAGGTCCGCACCAGGCGCGGAAGTTCTACCAATCCGTCCAAAACATGACGCAGTACACACCACGCTGCACATACTGCAAGGACGGAGAGGGAAATCTGATCACCGATCCTCAAAGCATACTGGAGCGATGGGAAGTGTACTTCAATGAATTGCTAAATGGTCAGCTCACTGCAGAAGTGGAGGCTCCACTACTTCAAGAAGAGTACCCTATGTTGCCGCCACCAAGCATAGAAGAGGTTGAGAAGGCTATAGGCCGGCTAAAGAAAAACAAAGCCCCGGGAGCCGATGGTATACCGGCCGAACTATTTCAACACGGTGGGCCAGCTTTACGTCAAGCAATTCATGAGATTATAGTGCACGTGTGGGAGCATGAAGAAATTCCAGAAGACTGGCGAAAAGGTATAATTTGCCCCATACATAAGAAGGGAGATGTCACAACGTGCAGCAATTATAGAGGTATCACGTTGTTGAGTACCGCCTATAAGATACTCTCCTCTATCCTACAAGACCGGATAACCCCATACGCTAAAACCATCATCGGACAATATCAGTGTGGTTTCATTCCAGGCAAATCAACAACTGATCAGATCTTTAACCTTAGGCAGGCGATGGAAAAATGTCTAGAATTTAACATCCCAACATACCACCTGTTTATAGACTTTAAGGCCGCCTACGATAGCATAGCCAGGGTAGAACTTTACAAAGCCATGAGAGAATTCGGCATCCCAAATAAATTGACACGACTATGTAGGTTGACCATGACCAACGTAACAAGCCAAGTAAAAATAGCCGGATTGCTATCCAAACCAATCAACATCTTTAATGGACTCCGACAAGGGGATGGTTTGGCCTGCCTCCTCTTCAACCTGGCGTTGGAGAAAGCAATCCGTGACTCTGGCACGGCAACAAGAGGGACCATCGTCAACAGGTCCAGCCAGATACTGGCTTACGCAGACGACATCGACATCATCGGAAGAACTGAGCAAGCTGTACATGATTCCTTCATCCAGATCGAGCAGGCGGCAAAAAATCTGGGGCTGCACATTAGTGAAGGTAAAACAAAGTACATGGTGGCGTCGAATGCGAGAGGAACAGTTGGTCAAACAATCAAGGTAGCGGAGCACGAATTTGAAGTGGTGCAATCCTTTAAATACCTTGGGTCAATAGTAGCAGCCGATAACAATATAAAAGAAGAAATACGCGGGCGGCTTCTCAAATCCAACAGAGCCTACTATAGTCTGTCAAAGCTCTTCAAATCCAGAAATCTCACCATAACTTCAAAACTGCTGCTGTACAGGACCATGGTCCTGCCAGTACTCACATATGGATCCGAGACTTGGGTGCTTAGCAAAAGGCACTCCGACCCCTTAGCCGCGTTCGAGAGAAAAGTCTTAAAGAGAATTGTTGGCCCCATATGTGAGGAAGGACGATTCCGGAGACGGTACAATCATGAATTGTACGCAATCTACCTTGAAGCAGATATCGTGACAAAAATTAAGCTCGGTAGACTCCGGTGGGCAGGGCACCTAGCTCGCATGAGCGAAGAGGAACCTGCTCGGAAAGTTCTATGTGGTACATTCTATGGTAGACGACAGCGTGGTAGACCATGCTTGCGCTGGAGAGATTGCGTAGACCAGGACGCCCGGAGCCTTGGGGTGCGCAACTGGATGGCGGCGGCTCGAGACCGGGATGGGTGGAGAGACTTGTTGAAGGAGGCCAGGACCGGACCCCGGTTGTCGAGCCGACGATGATGATGATGAAGGTTCGGAGTACTCATTGAACTGGAGAAGTTATAGGCTCCGTGACGGCCTTGGCGTCTTCTGAATTTAAAAACAGGTTCAATTTCAAGCTCTTCAGTCAACTCTTTTGCTGTTAAAATGGCGCTTTTAAACCCAGTTATTCTACATTCTTCCAAGAAGGCACAGATTTTTTTTTAACAATTCTGTGCAATACGAGATCCATATTTTTATTGATTGGAGAGATTTATTGACAATATAAATCTGAAAAAGTATTTCATACACCGAATCACCAATCAAACTTTGAAGCTGAAATCTTTTAACTGTTCCGCTAGAGCAGAGGCCTCATGAGAACCTTGACATCATGTTTCTAAGTTTCAGTGGCCAAAGTAATTAAAGCATCATAAATGGAACTAATTTGATAAGGGACTGCCTTAACACTGCTTATTTTTGCTTCCCAACGTGTGCCCCTGAGTTTCTTTAAAGATTCGATTGGCAATCCGAAAGGATAGAGCATTAATGTTAGGTCAAAATAAGAACGAAATCGTAGAGGAGGGGTAATTATTTCGTCCGGTTTCAGCCGAAGCCTCGCGACAGTGGGAATAACTTTGGCACTCATAGTTTTGCTTAAGCCGTTTTCTTAGTTGTTTCGCGGGGAGTTGAAGTCGTTATATGTTTTGTACTGATCAGTTTTGTTCTGAGAAGTATAGGGTAGGTTAGTTAGGCGTGACTGTCGGCGAAAACGATCTAAGAAAGTTCTTCCATACGACTCGTTGAACCATTTGAATCGTGCAAGACTATTTATTTGTGTGTTTGTCAGATCATTGGAATCATTGTAGTAGAAAGCCTAAGTCTTGCGGATAGAGTACTGAATTTATCTCCTCTTCGTTCATGCAGCTTCAGTTTTAAGTTTGAACTAATAGCATACGTTTTCAGTTCTTTGAGTTCGGTAGTTTCTTTCGAGGTTACGTTCAGCACACTTCACAATGGCGTTTACTTCTGCGTGGAAGATGCTAGCAGACTGTCCCATCGGCAAGGAGAGTTTGGTTCTAGGCCCAAAGATTTCTGCACCAGTCCCTTCGGTTGTTCTCGATCCATCGATGAACCACTTTATGGAGTGTGTTTTAAGAGTGTAGTTCACCAATTCGCTTTCCCACTCTTTCTTGTAACTTTACTCTGTTTGAAACTTCCTTACATTTATTTTTTTTATTCATACCATCTCTTGGGATGTGAAGATGGTTTGTTTCTGTGGCTCCAAGATGGCTCCCTTAGCAGCACTTTCTATAGCCACGTGTGGTGGGGTTAAGTGAAGGATAACCTTCATTGCTGCTGTAGGTCAAGTTCTCGTTGCTCCAGTAATGCATATGCATGCGAGCCTTTGTAATTTTTCTAGTAATTTCCTAGCTGTCTGGGATTAGTTCGGTACTCTTATGCCATGGAACCACACCATAGTTAATGATGGGCCTTACCATCATGATATACATCAATCTGAGGATGTTTGATTTGCAGCCCCATGTTTTACCTGAAAGTCTCTTGCATATCATGAGGGCTTTTGTGGCTTTCCCGACAGTTAATTCAACGTGTTTATTCCAGAGAAGATATTTAACTTCTCTCTGAGTCACGATTTTTTCTCCAGCTTGGGAGAAGCCTCTTTTTGGTAAATGGCACTATTGTTGTCTTGGTGGGGTTGATGTTTAGTCCTACTTCCGGCTTTTGTAAATGGAAATGGAAGTGACTCTTGACATGCCAATTATAACAGTTTTGGTTTAAAAAAAGTACCCACTTGCCCACTTTTAATTGCAAAAAACTGTTATAACTGTTATAAATTGGCATTTCTCTAGTCTCTTCCTTTGTAAATAGCTTTCAGAAAATTCGTAGGGCATCCCATACCTACGTAAGATTCTGAAAAATGCACTGGAATACCACTTTAAGAAAATAGTGTTTGGAAAACTATAGGATTAGAAACAAAAATTGACAAAATAGTTTTATCTTTTGGTGAATATATATTTATATAAATTAATTCTATCTATCTTTCTATCTTTTTTTAAAATTAATATTTATGATATGAAATTATTTCTTCAACTGTTAAGTTAAAATCTTTTAAATTATCGTCAATCCATTCATCGAATTCCTCAATCACATCTCTTGGCAATTCATCTTTATGACTCCCAACCACACCTCTTCGAACGAATCTGCTGAGGAAAACATTTTAGTGTTTTTAAAATAAATTCAAATAATTCAAACTTTTTTTTTTTTAGTAAATAAATACCTGAACTCTTCAACTTCCACTCCAGCAGCTTGCTTAATACTTTGGAATTCTTTCTCATGATTGCATGCTGGGTTTATTTTCATTTTATCAAATGACAAATGATCCACAAGCTTTTCCATTACGTCGATGGAAATTTTCTTATTTAAAAATTGACAAACATCTGACACAACTGCACGAAGATCGAATTTCATGCGTTCATAGCTGGTGAAATAAATATTCTGCTGTCCGCGCAATTGCCAAAAGTCTAGAACATGTGGCCAGAATGGATTAAAATTCACATAGCCATCCATGTAAGCGTGCATGAATTCCTCTTTGCTTCCCTTGTAGCCGACCATGCCTCTCCAGTGGTGGTAGTAGGAGATTGCAGCATCTTTTGGATTTCGGAACACGTAAATAATCTGTGAGTATTTAAAACAAAAAATCGACAAAATAAACAGAGACTTATGTAAAACTTAAAAACAAAAAAACGTCTAGTGGAGAACTTTTTGTCAAAGGAGAATGCAGGGTGTAATTATTACCTTTGGCTTCTTAGTCCAGAGTTGTTTTGGTAAAAGTGAGATTGGTAGGTGTGATTTGATCAACCTAGGCGAATCCATTTCTTCAGCGTACTTCATAGTATCATGTTCCACATTTGGAACAACACCATTGAATCTTGAATAGAATTCAATTAAAGTCTTTCAGAAAATATCGTACATATATAAGTATGTAAGTAACTTACTCCAAAAATGGTGAACGTAATGTGAGATCAGCTTCTTTTGCTTTCTCAAAATCAAAATCATTCAATATTAACCAGGTCATTTCTTGGGCCCATGTTGTACCACATTTAGTGCTCGTTAGTATCCAAACATCACTTTCTCTGACTTCGAAATTATGAACCCTGTCTAGGATGGGAGTGAAAGACTCGGCTAAAGTACAATACCTTTTCTTCCAATCACCAACAATCGGGACGAGAGGTGCTTCTTCTGTGTACACCGATGTATATCCACCGGTTATTATCATTTTTGGAATTAGTTCGTCAGGCACTGGTTCGTCATAAAAGTACGTTGTAGGCATCTTTAAAAAAAGATTTAAATTTTTATTATAATAAAAAGTTTTTTTTTTCTTTTATTTGGCGAATTGGTTAGGTACCATGAATTGTGTAATAGTTTAGGTGTAATGAATGAATGTAAACCGGATTGTAATTTCTAAAATATCTTTGCTTTAATACTATTTTGTACATGGAAAATATTAATTCTTGTTCTAAGTGAATAAATATGGTTATTTATACATAAATAGATGCTGTAGATAACCGTTGGCATGCATGTTCACATGGTGAATGCGCACATGGAAACTCTGGTCACTTTGCAGCTATGCTATAACTCGAAAACTTATCTGAATTCCACTATATTTTACTTATATACATACATAGGTATATCTAAAATAACATTTTGTTTTATTTTATTTTTATTTTTTGTAGTCCAATATTTAAATAAAAGATGTAACAACCAAAGATCTTATTAATTTTTTCTTCTTTATTTTTCGATGATTAGTTAAGCTATGATTAGACGGGTAATGTAAATGGTCAACGCACTGCCAATGGACCGTCAACGTTGAACATGTCAACGCATAACACATTGACGGTCACACGAATGAAGCTAGTCCGTCAACAGTAGCGTACGTAGGATTTTTTTGGGGGGGGGGGGCTCAGTCTCATTTTTTGTAGAAGTTTTTTTTTTTTAACGTATCACTAAAACTTGCACAAAAATTCTTTCTTATTATTAACCACCTTATATGAATAACAAGTTAAATTTCAATAAGAAAAAGACAAAAGGAAAACACTAACGAAATCCTTACATTTAAAATTAATTTTTTTTATTTGCATGCAAACAGAGATTTTTTTAAGTTTTAAATAACAAATTTAGGAAGTAGAATTTGATGAAGAAATGAAATCCATTTCCTTTTTTTTTTATTTGCAAATTGAGTCACCACATCTCCAGGCATTACATCAATTGCTTTGTGAATATTCAACAAAGCTAATCCGTTAAGCCTGGTATCTGTTGTTGTGGCCCTAATCCACGTTTTTAATTGCCTCAAAGTGGAAAACGAACGTTCTGGTTATGCAGACGTTACTTGCAGCACAGAAAGATCTCCAAATACCTTGCTCAAATTGGGATACAAGTCCGGATTGCAAAACGGAAGTGAAGCTAAAATAGTTGCTGCCATATTTATTTCGGTTTCATCCTTCCATATTTGTTTCCATATCTAAATATTAAAAGAAAACAACTTTTTGAAAACAACGCGTGGTAAGTAACCCCTTTCACCGGTGGTGTCTAAACGCTTACAACAGCTGTTTTTGATGCATAAAACTTATTTTTTTTTTTTAAATGTTCTTAAATGACAAAATTGGATTCTTTCTTAGATACCGAACTCTTCGATTCAACTTACCAAGTTTTCAGACGAGATAGGCACCACTCGAATGACTTTAAAAAACTGCTTAATATGCACTTTGGATGGTACTTTTGACCTTTCTGACGTCGAAATACTATGTATCAAAATCAAAATGGAAACAGGTTACATTTATATCATCTCAGTGTACACACCTCCAAGATCTACAAGCTGTATTTATGAGAACTGCATAAATTTAATTGAAAACATTCATGATCAAATGGAACCAAATGATGAGCTCCTAATTTTAGGCGATTTCAATCTTCCAAACCTGAACTGGACAAAATCAACAGATTTCAAAAATTTTTCTCCTGTCAACCCAACGAGTACCAATGAGTTTTTAATCATCGATGGTCTAGCGTCTTGTGAACTAAGTCAATTTAATGGGGTTGCTAACCGTTTTAATAAATTATTAGACTTAATATTTTTCTCCGACACAATAAATGCTGACGTAGCTGCAACTCCAGCCGATGTTATACTACTAGAAGAAGACCGTCACCATCCACTTAATCTAATATATATGCACTATCCCTATCAGTTCAAATGAAAAACTTGAATTAAATTTTAAAAAATATAATTTTAATGAACTAATCAATTTGTTGGGTAATGTTGACTGGAATCAAATGCTCTTAAATCGTAATATTGATGATATGTGTCTTAAATTTTATAGTATTCTATTTAACTGTTTTTATGAAACTACACCATTACGCAAATCTTGCCATAATCTTAAAACTCCACCATGGTTTGACACTCACTCAAAAAACTTAAAAATTAAAGAAATAAAGCATGGCTTAAATTTAGTAAAACCAGAGCTGATGATGATTTCAGGACTAACTGCGAACTTAAATTTACTTTCACCAACTATTTTAACACTCTTTATTCAGACTATATTTTAAAAATTGAAGATCAGTTAAAACAGACCCAAAAAAACTTTTGGAACTTCGTGAAAAGTAAAAGAAATGTTGATGGCTACCCTAACTCTATGTCATATAATAACACAACAAGTCATGATTCTCAAATAATTTCAAATATGTTTGCTAATTTCTTCAAGGATGCTTTCGATGTACCTTCTTCCTTTCAAACTTCCGATTGGTTGTTTCCAACTCAAAATTTTCCACACCTTAACTCATTTAATTTTACAATATGTGAAGATTCAATTGTTCGTCAAGTTCTGGCGACTGTTTTAGCCCTGGTCCTGATGGTGTTCCACCTTGTGTGTTAAAAAAATGTGTGTCTTATTTATCCTATTCTCTTTTTGTTCTATTCAATGAATCTCTCAGGTGCTCAATATTTCCTTTTTTATGGAAAAGTGCTTTTATAACTCCAATTCATAAAAAAGGGTCTAAGAACGAAATCACGAATTACCGACCCATCGCCAAACTTTCTGTTATTCTAAAACTTTTTGAGTCCATTATATGCAATATGTTATCTTTTAACTGTAAGTCAATTATCTGTGACATTCAACTTGGTTTCGTCCAAAATAACTCAACTATTACAAATCTCCTTCATTTTACTACTTTTTGCCTTGATTCCTTTGAAAAACGGAAACAAGTAGATTGTGTGCTTACAAATTTTAGTAAAGCTTTTGATAAATTGTGTCACAAGACTTTAGCCCATAAACTAAAGGCCTTAGGATTTAATGAAAAATTCTTGATGTGGATCTCGTCATATTTAAAGAACAGAAGTTATAGTGTTACTTTTAGAAATGAGCTCTCTGATCAATTTTACGTCAACTCTGGTGTTCCACAAGGTAGCCGTTTAGGCCCCCTATTATTTATTTCATATATAAATGACATGATAAAAAACTCCTTTGTTCTAATATAATATACGCTGATGACATTCAAATTTTCAAAACTATAAGTTCAATCAATGACTGCTCACAGCTTCAAGAAGATCTATATAGATTTAGGGAAGGGCGGAATACAAACCGACTTTTGTTGAATATAGACAAACGTAAAAAAATGTGTTTTACACGAAAAAAAAAAACAATTATAGATTATAATTATATATTAGATTCTTCTTCTCTTTGTTAGCTGTCCATTTTCTATGATTTATGTGTTATTCTTATACTTGAATACGGCTGCGTAATATGGGCAACTTACTATTCAGTTCATACATACAGACTTGAAGGCATCCAGAGAATGTTTTTTCTCCGTGGTCCCAAAAAAGGATACTACCTCCATATTTTCACAGGCTCTTACTGTTCATGAATCTCCTTTCACTATCACAACATAGATATTATCTCCAGCTTTGTTTTATTGTAAAATTAATCAATGGTTCAATAATATCTCCATCAGCTCGGTGTCGTCTAAATTGTAGTTATAGTCAATCTAGCATAAGAAGACAGTTGCCTTTATTTTTTAATTTTTTCCGTGAACGACAATGTCAAAAGTAACAAATTTAAAGAAAGCTTTTTTAGCATATTGTAGATATATTCATTTATTTAGTAGGTAAATTATTTTTTGTATTAAAATTGCATGTAAATAGCTATAAGTTCTAACGTTAGATCATTAACGGATTAACAAATAATGGACGTTTATCGACTCGATTTTTTTTTAACAACGGTAGCAGGAGTATGTTAAATATACTAAAATAGATATACATATATTTATGGAATTTCCTTTTTTCTTTTAGTTGTTTTATATTATAATTTAAAGTAGCACAACCATTATCAAATGCAATGAAAAAAAAAATGTAATACTTTTTAAAGGAAATTCCGTTAAAACGAATTTTTATTGGGGCGAATTCATAGTTTTTCAATTAATACAATTTTTTCTAATTGGATTTCTGTAAAAATAGAAGTTTATTAACTTTTTCGACTTCAAAAATATGTATTTCATTTACATAAATTAAATTAAATGAAAATTCAAGGTTTTGGTTTAACTAAGCAATAGTTTAAAATGACGATGAATAAGGGCCATTCGCCTTATACAAAGAGTATGAGAAGATTGTCTTCCTCCGATTCAAGTTGAAGTTTATTGTGTTTATGAGTGCAGTTTATTCAGGTGGTGGGATTTTATTTGGTTTTATTGTTTTTTTTTTCAAATGGAAAATTAAAATGCGTGTAATAGTTTTGGGACTTCTGCCGATTACAAGTGAACTTTATTTTGACTTGATTAAATACTGAGATTCGTTTGAAATGTCAAAAAAAAAATCTAGATTACGTGTGCTATGATCTAGTGCTTTCATTACGATATCCATATCTATAGTTTCTTTTGAATTAAAATTGAAGAATATTGTTAAAAATAAAATCTAATAAAAATTAAATTTGAACGAAAAAATAATAAAATCTATTCTTCTATTTCATTGAAAATCTAAGCATACTAATTCATTTTGCTTGGTGGGGGCTCAGGCCCCCTGAGCACCCCCCCTGGGTACGCCACTGTCCGTCAATATTACACGAAAGGCAACGCAGACTACGTTTACGTGGGAGAAAAGTATGTTGGGATTATACTCAACGCTTTGCGTCAATGTGGTCAACGAAAAAAGTCAATGCGTTGAAGGTAAAAACAATGTCAACATCGGTGTCAACACAGCTGTCAACGCATGGACAGTATTCTGCGTTGACGATCACACGACAAGACAACTTTGGGACGAAATCTTACGTCAGAGAGTCAATGCGTTGACCGTCTAATCGTAGCTTTAGCCTTGCGCAGCGCATTTGAAAAGCAGATTCTCGGAGATTCTCGAGAATAAAGCTTTGTTATAAAGGGTGTTTTTTTTTTAGACGTGTGGTTTTCAATCTGGCAATACTTTTTTCGGAGTTGGTCTTTTTGACAGCTGTCACTTGATTTATGCTCAGTTTGGTTTGCCATTTTATAATTAATAGACTTACTCCTGAGCAACGTTTGCAAATCGTGCAAATTTATTACCAAAATAATGGTTCGGTTCGCGCGACGCATCACGCGCTGCGTCCAATGTTCGGTTGACATAATCGCCCAGCGCCCAGTCAGTAATTCGAGCAACTATGGATCGGTTTCGCACCACGTTTACTCTAGTGGATATTGCGCAATCTCAGAGACGCCGTACAGTGCGCACCGAAGACGCTATTGCTGCTGTGGAGCAGAGTATAAAAGAAGACCCGAATGAGTCCATCCGCCATCGCGCGCAACAATTGAAGCTGTCGAAAATTGGACCTCTCGGCTGGAATTTTTATTCGAGCCAGCCGCGGCGGCCACTTGCCCGAAATCATTTTTAAAACATAATGGCAAACCCTTATTTTTATAATAAAGCTAAATTCTTGGCCATTTTCTTCTTGAAAACCACAAGTCTAAAAAAAAACACCCTTTACTTAGGAAATTTCATGAGAATCTCCTCTACAAAAACCGTTTGCATTTTGTACCAACATTCTAGGAACCTTTCTTAAATTCAAACAATAAACTTTATTCAAATTACATTGTTTGCAAAAATTTTATTTGTTCAACTTATTACTTAATGTACTTAATGTAAAAATTCAAAGTATCGAGTCTTAAAAATCCTCTGTTCAAGTTATAGAATTCGTAAATGGAAAAATGATTTGTTCAAGTTATCGTATTATGTTCAAGTTAACGAGAGCCCACTGTACTATCAATTTGTTTGGGGTAATATAAAAATATGAAACTTTCCATGAACATCTCTATGCAAATGAATATTTGAATTTGTTAATTTAATGTTAATTTAAAGTTCTAGATTACTAACTTATAACACTTTTGCATTAAGTGCAGCATTTAAATAAAATTGGCCTATTTACTCACTCTCACTCGATCACTCACTTGAAATCAAATTTCTTTAAATTTTATTATATCACTCCAAGATCGAATCGTATTACAACTACTTTCACTCTTTTTAAACTCACAGCACTTGTGTTTTTTTTTTTTTTTTTTTTTTGTTACCACCGCTCGTACTTACTGTCGCTTACTTTTTAAGTTATTTCGAAAACTTATGTTGTTAGGTGTAGCTAAATTTTATCGAACTTGACCATTCGATGGGTACGAATCGACTGTCCCAGTCATCCAATGACTTTGTTGGCTACAGAAAGATTAAAGTTTGACTTTGGGTCCAATTGGGGATGCGATTTTGCATCTTATACAATGGTAGTGTTGAGTTTAAGTTGCAATGGAAAAAAATAAAATGCAGTACAGATACTCTATACATATATAACACTCAACAACTTTCAGAGTTAATCAATTTTATTGAGTACATTTAATATACGTGTGTATTTGTATTCTTGTTATTTTTATTATCGAATGCAATTTTACTTCGTCGTATATTTTACATTAAATTAAAACAAAATATTTAAAAGAAAGTTTGCATAAACAAATTGTGTGTCAAGGTTTATGCTGTTTTTTGTTGTTGTTTATTATTGTTTGTATTCAGGTCCAAACCCAACAGGTGACTTTCTTTTGGAGCTACGAATTATGTTGATTTGTCTAAACAAATATTAAGCAATAGCTTAAGCTGATTAACATAAATGAGGTGTCTGTGTCTAGGTATTACAGCATTTATTATAATTGAAAGATGACAGACATGGATACAAATATGTGAGTGATTATACATTTTTTTTTAAAGCTCATATCTTACATAACTCATTTTGAATGTGGGTCAATTCTGAATAGTTTTTACCAGACAGAAGTTATTTTGGGATGAATTTGATTTAAAAGAGAAAGTTACTTTTGAATGGATGTACATAGGTACACTTACTGATCAGAACTTTTAAATTCGATGCATTATAAAATATTAATTGCACTATTATTATTTTTTATTAGTGATGCGAGTTATATAGGGTGTTTCGCATAAGGTTGGGTTGAGACAAAAAAAAAACTGTATGGGAGTGGGGGTTGGGGGCGTCTCCCCCCCCTCCGCCCGCACAGGACAACTTTTTTTTTAAATCTGAAGGGTGGGTCAGTGTGAGCATATGTAGGTGCCACTAAAATTCTGGGGTTGCAATTGCAAGCCCCCCATTTGGCCGCCATCTTGGAAAAGGTGGTGTAAAATGTTCTTTGGCTACATCTTGAGAATATGTAGGTCTCACAGAAAAAAATGTTGACACAAATTGTTGATGCAAAGTCAATATACCATTTCAATGGACGAACGGGGGAAGGGGGGGCATACGCCCCCCGCTCCCATACCAATTTTTTTTTGTCTCTACCCAACCTACCTGCTCTAGCTTTTTGTCTCACGAGAGGGTTTTTTTCAATAAATTTAATAGAAAAAAAGTTATGACCCCTTAATGATAGATATTTTTCGTCAAAATGTTCGTCTATTTTTAGTTATAACTTTTTCTTTTTTAATTTTTTGGCAAAAAAATTTAACTAAAGTTGCAGAGAATTTAATTTTCTATAAAAAAAAGTATTCACTTTTTATATATATGGCGAAAAGCATTTTACACCACCTTTTCCAATATGGCAGCCAAATGGGGGGTTTCAACCCCGAAAACCAAATGGTATACTCACACTGACCCACCCTACACATTACAAAAAAAAATTGTGTGAGTGCCGGGACTCACGGTTAATATGTGTAAACCTCATCGTGCGCGGATCCAAAACGGACTTGTTTTTGCTTGAAGGGGATCTTAAGATTTTTTTCACTGAACGCACCCATCCCAGTATGCAGATCGTACCGTTGCACACCGTAACGTTGCACGATGTAACGTTGCACACGAACGTTCACGTTTTTTTTTCACTCTACCGCCAGCATAGATGTTTACACATCAAAAACGTTGGCCTGTACTGAATGCAAGGTCAATGTAACATTTCAATGGGCTATCAGGGTGATTACACGTTCAACGAAAAAAGTCAATGCGTTGAAGTTAAAAACAATGTCAACGTAGTTGTCAACGCAGCCATCAACGCATGGACAGTATTTTGCGTTGATGATCAGGATCACACTATACAACTTTGGGACGGAATTTGACGTCATTTTGACGTCAGAGAGTCCACGCGTTGACCATTTTCGTTGACCGTCTTAACTGTTGTAAGAGACAATGTACTTACTAGGAACTATGACAGTTTGACTGTTTAATTAATTTTTCAACTTTTTGTTTTAGTAAAATTCATTTTTATTTGCTGTTAATTTCCAAGTAAGCGTAACTTAGTCGTGCACGTGCACTCTATATTACTTTATGTAACAACTACTATCTTAATGTTGTTAGTGTATTATTTAATCAGTGATTAAAAAAAAAAATAAAAATCTTACCAGTCCCGAGAATAGTTATAATTGCACTCTGACTGTGTTGGCATACATTATAATAATTTGCGATAATGATTCAAAGTACAAATATTGCACTACCATGAGAATTGCACAATTGTACAAGGGATGAACGAAGTGACTTTTGTATAGTTTTGAGGTATACATATGTTAAATTTCAAATTTCTTTTATTAGAATTTTCGTGTTGCATTTATCTTCTTCATGCTATTTTTTAAATGCTCAATTGGAAACTAGAGATCCTAGAAATTGGCCAGTCACATAGAAATTTAAGTTTTCATTTAGCCTCTTCATTGGCAAAAAAAAAAAAAAAAAAAAAAAAAATGCCATTAACAACCTTCTTCATCTGAACGCTTTAGTTATAAGGTACTAAAATATGGCTATGGAATAATGCAGCGTACGCAAAACGAAAATTGCATTTACGAGTAATTGTAGTGTAAATCAAATGTCGTGTCTCAAACTTATAGCCCGTAGAAACCATTTTTGAATGTTTTGCTCCTGTTATTGTACATATTGCGTCAATTCAGTTATCATTTTCATGTGTCGAACTTAAAATAATTGAATTTTTTTTGTTGAAAAAAAAGACCATTCTTCGGTGGCTTCCCGATACATATTGCCAAACCCAATATTTTAAAGGAAAAAAAAAATATGCACAACTGGCGCACAATTACAACTGTAGTTTGCACAAATTGAAAATGCATGTTAACGATTCAGTTATGTTATAATATTATTAACGAGAAAAAGTTGAAAAAGTCAAAAGTATATAAAAAAATATCGTCACATCTCCGATATTCTGCTGGATCACGGCGGCGTTCCTTATACTGGATTTATTGGCGAAGATTTCATACTAATGCACGATAATGCCCAATGTCAAACTGCACGAGGAACGGTCGAGTTTCTCAGGGAAGTCGGTGATGCCACGATGGACTGGCCGGCCGGCGCTAAGTCCATACTTAAACCCTACCGTGCATTTGGGGGGCGAGCTTAAGCGAAGGGTAAGAACCAGAAATCAATGAGAAATTTTATTAGAAGCTGTAATTATAGAGCTAGGGGAGGCAATACAAAATGCTGAAATAATAAAATGCACCTGATTTTTATTAAATGTATCTTCTTAATATACATATAAGACAAAGTCGGTTTAGTTTACAACACTTATGACTCCAGAACAGCTGGACCGATTTCAATGATCTTTGATTTTTTGGATTCTTCTCCGCCCCGAATAGCAGAATAACTAAAAATATATCGGTACAATTCATTTTTTACTATGAAATGGGCTAAACTGAAAAAGACGTATCCGAATAAAAAAAAACTACCTGCGTTTCAAAGGATATTCTTAGAAAATGACTTCAAGGATATTTTTGTTAAAAAAATTGCCATTTGTAGGGAGGGTGAAATTGGGTAAAAATAAAAATTGTCCGATTTAAGAAAGTCTTTTTTTATTTGAAAGGTATTTTTAAGAAAGGGCTTTAGGGATACCTTTATTCTTCTTCAATTTTATTTGTAGGGAGAAATGGGGTAAAAATAAAAAAAATTACCAATTTAAGAAATTCATTTTTTGTTTGAAAGGATTTTTTTATTAAATTGGTTACGGGATATTCTTTTTCAAACTTCGTTTTTAGTAGGGTGAAATGGGGTAAAAATAAAAAAAAATTGTCCAATTCAGGAAAATCTTTATTTTGTTTAAAAAGAGTTCCTTAGAAAATGGCTCTAGGGGTATTCTTTTTCAAAATTTTAGTATTAGTAGGGAGAAATGTTGTAAAAATAAAAAATTGTTTGATTTTAGACAACGCGTTGGTGTTTGAAAGGTTATTTTTAGTGGATGGCTTCAGGTTCATCTTTATTCAAAAATTTGGTAGTTATATGGTGTGTAATGGGGTGAAAATGAAATGTCGTATTCGATTTCAAAAATTCTTTTTGTAGGTATGTATATCAAAGGTGTTTTCTAGGCGATTACTTAAGGATTTTTTTTTTTTTAAATTGATATTTATAGGTTTATGTGGGGTGAAAACAAAAGGGGGATATACCGGATTTATTAAACTGTTCCAGAAAGCTTGTTTATAATGGGCCTTACCAATAATCAAATTTAGAGATCACTTAAATATTTAAATGGACTCTAAAAAAATAACCATACCAATAATCAATTTAATAGTCAGCTTAACGCTAAACGTGCCTTTAAATTTAAAGTGAAGAAACTCATGTTTAATTGTGTAAACACCTCGTTTGTGCTGTCAATCGGACAGCTAAAGGCAATTAGCCTTTAAAAAAATTTCCTATCTGTCGTGTCTATGTTATTCTCACTAGAGTTTGTGCGCTTTTAATTGAAAAATGTAAGTAAAATATCCAATTTAATCAATTCATTTTGTTTAATTGATTGTAGGTACATTAAAATTTCAGATTGAATTGTTGTAAATGACTGAAAATGGTCAAAAGAACTAATTGGACTCCATCAGCCATGAAGGAGTTGCTAATGGAATCAGTAAAGCCAATCATCATATTCTTCGAAAGGATCTATTCTTTTTTTATATATTTTTGTTCGGCGAGATTGTGCCACATCCTCCAAAATACAAATCCCATCAATTATATCCTAGTCGTCGGAACTCATTTTTTTAATTTCATAAGTGAACAAAGTTTAAATCTGTTTGGAACCAGAAAAAATTGTTTTTTATTTTGCAAAATAACACAAATGTCATTCAACAGCTGTCTATTTGACAAGTACTGTACTAGATTTTGTAAAAGAGCGATAATTAGTAAAAGGTGTGTTTAATTTGGTTATTGGTAAACACACAAATTAACTAGTCTTTAAAGTTTAACCTGGCATTTATCAAAACGCGTGTTTAGCGTTTGGTTATTGGTAAGGCTCAATGTAATTCCGAATTTGGAACTACAAAAAACGTCCCGAGAGCACCACGTGTAAGAAAAACCATCGTTAGAGAAGATCATTTAATACACAGAGCTTCAACTGTGGACCCATTCAAAACATCGAAGCAAATAAAAGCAGATGTTGAGTCAAAGTACGGTATTTCTCTTTCTTCTAGAACAATAAAACGACGGTTGAATGAAAATCAACTAAGGGGCTGCATATCCCAAAAAAAAAAACATTTGTTTCTAAAAAGAACTTACACGAATTCGAATTTGAATTCGAATTCTATATACTCACGTTTTCGAATTTTCGATGTTCCGAATTCCGTATTCGAAAAAGTTTTGCGGATTCGGCAGAACGAACGGATCTACAATCCGCCAAATTGACGTTTTAAATTCGGTTATCCTTTTGTTGGCGGATTACAATTTCGTTTTTGACAGGTCTTGCATACATAACAGCTGATTTCGAAAATGTTTTGTTGATCAAGTTGGTAAAACTTAAAAGTAAATCCGACTGGAAATCAGAACAATCGTTTTCAATCCGCATATCAGAACAGAATATCAGAACAGCCGTAAGAGTATAGAATCTATTTTGCTAAAGAACACCTTTTCAAAACCTATGTATGTATGAATTTTTGGAAAAACGTGCTATGGAGTGATGAATCCAAGTTCAGCTGATTTGGGTCGGACGAAAAAAAATATGTTTGGCGTCCACCTAACCAGCAACACAACCCAAAATACACCCTCAAAACAATAAAACACGGAGGGGTAAATGTTGTGGTGTGGGGAGCTTTCTCTTGGCATGGTGGTGTGGGTCCAATTGTAAAGATTAATTCAAAAATGGATCAACATATTGAAAGATCACATGATTCCATACGCTGATGACAATAAACATGGCATTTAATGCACGACAACGATCCCAAGCATACTTCTCGCTTGGTAAAATCGTGTTTAGAGGATACTTTTGCGAATGTTTTGCAGTGGCAGCCTCAGTCTTCCGATCCCAACCCGATTGAAAATCTGTGGAATGACATTGAACGCCAAATCGCAGGTAAAAATCCCAAAAACTTTGAAGAATTATGGGAAAACATCAAAAGTGTTTGGTATGCAATACCAATAGAACGCTGCAGGAAATTGGTCGAAAGTTTGCCAAGAAGATGTTTAAAGGTAAATTTACTTTTGCAGGTTATGTGCTAATATTCTATATCAAAGCTACTTTGTATTAATTGTGATATTTGTATCTATTTACTTACAGACGACAGAAATGAATGCAATACGTCAAAAGATGGATTCTTATCCGTAAAAAAATATAATACACCAAAAACATATTACGTAGTCGTGCCATAAATACTGTTACAACTATTTGAACCTGTATAATTTGACCTTCAGCTGCATACAACAAGTTGCATTAATTTTTTAATAACTACTGTTATATAGGTTTAAAATAAGGTACAGTCTTAGTTCTACTTTACAAGTGCAAAGATGGAGTCCACAATAGAAGAAAAGAGAATTGCAGTTGTTGCGCTGCATAAGGCTGGAAAATCCAATTCTTTTATTTGCAAGTCGTTAAAAAATCTCAGTATTAATCGATTGTTTGTGTGGCGTACAATTAAACGTTATATGGATACCTTAAGTGTAAAAGACAAGCCCCGGCCCGGTCGTCCAAGAAGTGTAAGGACAAAAAATGCCGTTCGAGCAGTGGCAGCTCGAATTCGCCGAAATCCCCTCCGTAAGCAGAAAATCATGTCACGAGAGATGGATATTTCAAAAAGAACTATGTCGCGGCTAATTAAAAATGATCTTAGGATGGGTGCCTACCGCCGAGTGACTGGGCAGAGATTGAATAATGCCCTGAAAAAAATTAGACACGAAAGAGCAAAAGCTTTGCTCAGACGTTACGGTGATGGGAGCTATCAAAAAATCATGTTTTCGGATGAGAAAATTTTTACCATTGAAGAAAAATTCAAAACCAAAATGACAAGGTATATGCTCGGAGTTCTCAGGAAGCAAAAGAAAAAATTGGCAGAATCCAAAGGGGTCATCATCCGAGTTCGGTCATGGTTTGGTGGGGAGTGAGCTACGAAGGTACCACCAAATTGCATTTTTGTGAGCAAGGCATAAAAACAAACGCAAAAAACTACCAAGAAGACGTTTTGGAGAAAGTGGTGAAACCACTCAACACTACTCTATTTAATAAAAAGCATTGGGTATTCCAGCAGGACTCAGCTCCAGCCCACAAAGCCAAATCGACCCAGCTGTGGCTGGAAAAGAATGTTCCTGAGTTCATCAAGGCATCAGATTGGCCCTCAGGCAGTCCCGATCTCAATCCTCTGGATTATTCTTTTTGGACAGAGCTAGAGCTGATAGCTTGCCACAGAGGACATCCGAGTTTGGAAAGTCTGAAATCAAGTCTTGTCCGAGCAGTGGCGAATTTTCCTGAGGAAAAGGTGCGTGCTGCCATAGAAGATTGGCCGAAGCGACTAAAGGCCTGTGTTAAGGCTAAGGGTGGCCACTTTGAGTAGCAAGTCAATAATATTATTTGTTATACTATTTTATATCATATTTAATAAAATTTATAACTTATTTGATATTTGTCTTCCTTATTTTGAAAGAAAAATGTGTAACAGTATTTATGGCACGACTACGTAGTATTTAAACATTAACAACTGTTCCTTACATAAACTTAAATACAAAATACAAATTAAAAAAAAAGTGTGTTCTATTTCCATGTCCACCACTGTATATGTATTTTTTTTTTGTAATTGTTATGCGAAGCTAAGGTTTGTCTACCCGTGCGAAGCCAGGCGGGCCAGCTAGTTTCAACTAATCCCTATTTCAATTTGATTTTCTATACATTCCTAATTTATGACGATTATCTCTTAAAATCCTGAAGTGTTTGTTAGGTTTTAAGCCTTTATTAAAAGCTTATGGTTTAAGCTTTTTAACGATGCCAATATCATTCATGCATTTTAATTACATCCAGAGCAATTATTGTCTTTACATAAAGCAACAGGGCGATTCCATTTTTTTGCTCATGAGTGTAGATATACGTTAACAGTAAAACAAACTAGAGTCACAATAAACGGTTTAAAACCCTCGTAAACTGCGTATCTACGCTTTCAACTCGTTCATCAACGAAGGTTATAAGAGTGTTTTAAGACGTTGTATGATCATCCAAAACATTGATTTTTTTCCTCACAAATACATATGTATTTCTATATAATGATATGTTATAAATTATTACAGAGGTATACACATACATATATGTATATAATATAATTGATATATATTTATATATTTTGTGTTTAAATTTAAATTTTTCTAAATAGGTACATTTGTTGTAATCATTTATTACCGTTTTTCATATGTTATACATAGATATATTCATTATTATTAATTTATTATATTCTTTTCATTTAAATAGAATAAAAAGAAGCCATGACCAGCATAGCCACACTTAGAATACGTTGAAGTCTATAGTTAGGTATTAAATATTTATAAAGTAAAAAATATACAATTGATTGTTTTTTTTTGTAGAAAATAAGATTAGACATAAGAAAGTGATCATTATTTTTAAGTAGAAAAAGTAAATTATTCATGTGTTAGTCACTCAACTCCTGGAAGTATATTGGTTTTCAAATTTCAAATTTAATTTTTTTTAACATAACATGCAAAATGTAGTGAACGTTTGAAACCTCAAGATAATGCACATAATAAGTACAGATGAGTTTAAATAGATTGTTGTTTTTTAGTTTTATAGTTTTTACATCTAACATTGAACCAATATTCACAGAATTCTTGGAATTTCTGTCTAAATTATTTATTAATCACCCGCCAAGTGTTGTTGTTTTGTCTAACTTAAAACTTTGAATTCCCATTTTTAGGCTTAAAAACAAGTTTGTTTTTGAGAGGCAATTTTTCGTATCAAACAAAAAAAAATACTTTACATACCAAAGTATGATGTTTTGCACACACAATACAATACATATGTAAATGTATTTCAAAAACTCTTTCATATTTTATTTTAGAAAATGCATCAAGCATTCCCAACTCAATTTATCTTTTTCGTTTATAAATTTCAATTTAATCTAATTCTTGCCCCCATAAGTTAGTGAGCAATGAGGCTGGACTTGTTGAGGCGAAAGGAAGCCTGCGAACAGCCTTCGAATTGCCTTATGTTATTTGCAAACTGGAACTCCCGTTTTTGAGCCCAACGTCACTTGTTTAGTTTTTATTTCAGCCAATGTGTGAACGCCCTGTTCTTCGAACTTTTTCCACTGGGTGTAGTTCTGCTGCATGTGAGTGATGAGATGTGGCATGTCAATGAAACCTAAATTTAAAAATTTAAATTAATGAAAAACAAAAACATGAGATTGCATAATAAGTTTTATAGACTATGTATGAACTTACTATCCCATGCGTGTATCATGTCCTGAATTATAAATTCTATGAATCCTATTTGACTTTTGGGTATACTACAAGTCGCTCGGTCAAACATGGGCATGACAATTGGCAGTGAATTAGCTTTTTCCTCATCGGTTTGCATGAAATATTCTTCGGCTATTCGTCGAGCCCATTCTACACAATAGTTGAGCGGTCTCGCAGGATTGCTTACATCAGCTACTTTAATGAGCATCCGCCTTATAAGAAGCTGGCTATCATCTTCTGATTGTACTATCTGAAATGGAAAGAAATTTTTCAAAATTTTGAGTTTGAAAATTAATGTTTAAACATTTTTTCACTTAAACAACTTTATATAAAAGAGATATCTGACTTTACAACTATTTAGGTATAGCATGGTATTGTAAGTGTTACCGACTTCTTTTAATAATTTGTTTTCTGTTTTAAGTAATTTTTTCCTCCCGATTAAACGGGGGAAAAGACCCCCCTTCTATACGATTTTTTTCTTGTTTCGACTCAACCTGCACGCTCTAGCTTTTAATCAGACCTTATGCGAATCACCCTGTATATTTGCGTGATAAAATAAATTTGCGCCAATTTAGTAGAATAAAGCTGTGTCATCAACAAAAGCTGTTAGTTTACCTTTGAAAGGCTGCCAAAATAGGGAATTTATAAAAATAAAAAATAATACTGGACCCAATACGGACTCTTGTGGGTTAGGTTAGGTTGGAAGGAGTGAGGATACGGTTAGCCGCGTCACCTCACTCGGATCTCAATGGATCCATTTTGCTCCCCAGGGACAAGATATGATAAGTATAGGGAGGGGTAGAGGAAGAAATTATGGTGGAGTGAGTGGACGCATGGGTATGGGGTGACTCCATGAACCGTCTGGAATTCTGAATGAATTTTAAGATGTTTCTTAGTTGCAGAGCCGATACGTTGGTCGCCTAGTTCGTCGAAAAAATAATGGCCGAAGGCTGCTAGGCTGAAGCAAACACAGAGAAGGTGATAGGAGAACCCTCCTCTGCCTCTTCATCTTGACACCCTCTATGCATAAGTCGGATGTGCTGATGCCCGTATTCTACTCATGTAGGTTCCCATTGAGTTGTGACCCGTTATGATTCTAACCAAGAGGGACACTTGAAGTCTGCTTAGCTTGAGTAAATGTTCCGTGTTTTTCATATCGGTTCCTCGAGACCCGACAAGTCTCAATTGCACAGACCATCTGTTTCTGTCGTTTGCGATTTTGAGGAAATACTGGTGGATTCAATGCTTTTCTTGCTCCAGTATAATAAGTCCCGATATTTCGGTTTGGCTCGAATTAAGAGATGCCCCGCTCTTGGCCAGTTCATCCGCCTTTTCGCTCCCGTGTATATTGGGGTGTCCTGGTACCCATCGAAGGGTAACTGTGTTGGTTGCATTGAGTATTCTCAACTCGTTAGGCAACGGTCTACCAGTTTCGACTTAATGACGCTTGAGGAGACTGCCTTAATTGCCGTCTGGTTGTCAATTAAAGATATCAATGCTTGTTTTTGGATACTTTATTGATCTGTTCAAGTGTGGGTTATCCGAGAAGATGTCTGATCCTACCGCATCGTTCGTCTTGGAACCGTCCGTAAAGACCGACACATGATTTGCGTTTCTGACGCGGTTTTTCTTTTGGGACACTCATATTTATCAAATTTTATTGAGCTGAGCCTGTCTTTAAATTCTACGACCTTTTCACGATTTTTTAAGTAAAAATGAGAGTCATTCATTTTGTTGTTTCAAGTTGGTACCGCTCGCATTGTGTCAAAATATTAGTTGAATGTTTGTCATTTACGATAATGGATCGCTTAACAATCGAACAACGTGTTAAAATTATTAAAACCAACTATACAAAACTGGTGATTCAAACGTAGCCGCACTTTTCGCGAATCACGCGATGATAATGGTCCTCATAATCGACCGACTACGCTAGCAATCGGTAAAATTGTGAAGAAATTTGAAGAGAGTGAAAGCGTTTCTGATGTCGTAAGGCCTGTGATGCACGCTCAGTCGAAAATATTGCTGATGGAAGTGCAATTGTTGCTGATGATTCGAATTTATCGATTACCCGTTGTTCCGTTCGCAGCAATTGAACGTGTCGTTCACCTCATTTTGGCTTATTTTGCATTTGGATTTGCATCTACATCCTTATAAAATTCAAATTACGCAACAACTGAAGCCTCCTGACCATTCACAACGCCGTAGATACGCTTCTTGGATGTTTGAACAATAGACAATAAACACCGATTTTTCAACAACATTTTCTTCAGTGATGAGGCACATTTCCACTGTATATGTAATCAAACAAAATTGCCGCATATGGGGCTCAGAAAACCCACAACTGATAGTAGAGGTGCCGTTGCATCCAGACAAAGTGACTGTTTGGTCTGCTCTATTGGCGAAAGGTGTCATTGGTCCGTATTTCTTCGAAGATGCCAATGGACAGACGGTTACAGTTATTTCGGAGTGATATGGTCGAATGATAACCGATTTTTTTTGGCCGGCGATTGAAGATCATGACTTGGACAATAATGTGGTTCCAACGAGACGGGGCAACAAGCCACACAACACGACCAATTATGGCTTTATTGCGTGAGAAGTTTCCTGGTCGCGTAATTTCAAGTTTTGGCGACGTCAATTGGCAGCAGTAAGATCATGCGATTTGACACCGTTAGATTTTTTTCTGTAAAATTACGCAAAATACCATGTTTACGCGAATAATTCCTGAACTCTAGACGCATTAAAAACCAACTGTAAATTGGCCTCGTAGATCTTGTGATTTGACTCTTCTTGATTATCTTCTTTTGGGATACGTTAAGTAGCTTATCTATACTGACAAATTTCTAACAATCGAAGAATTGGAATCCAACATTATGTAGGTAAAGGGTTTTCCAATAAGAGGTGTTATTTTGAATAGCCCGCTATTTCGGTAGCTGTCACTTTTGAAGCTGTCATTTTTTGACATTTGACAAGTAGAAACTACGCCATTAATAAAAATGGAACGATACACGCTTCCACAACGCATTGAAATTATTAAAATTCACTATAAAAATGGTGAAAATTTGGCAGAGACGGTTCGTAAAACTAAAACATTTTTGGGTCGTCGTGAAGCACCTTGTCGGACCGCAATACAGAAATTGGTGGACAAATTCGAGCTGTTGGGACAAGTTAGTGATGTGAAGAATAAAACCCGTGCACGTCGCTCAAGAAAAACTGAGAATATTGCTGTTGTAGCCCAAAGTTTTGAAGAAAACCCAGGTTTGTCCATTCCTCGTCGTTCTTTGGAATTAGGCATTCCACAAACGTCATTACACCGTATTTTGCATAAAGACTTGGGTCTTAAGGCTTATAAAGTTCAGTTAACACAAGAACTCAAGCCGGCTGATCATCAACAACGTCGTGTCTTTGCTGATTGGGTCCTTGAAATGCATGAAAATGATCCGGAATTTCATCGAAAAATCATCTTGACTAATGAGGCCCATTTCCACCTCGGAGGCTACGTCAACAAGCAAAACTGTCGCATCTGGGGCTCGGAAAACCCAAGAGTTATTGTTGAAAAGCCTCTCCATCCTCAACGCGTGACTGTTTGGTGCGGTTTATGGTCCGGCGGGGTCATTAGACCTTACTTTTTCGAAAATGAGGCTGGAGCAACAGTTACGGTCAATGGATTGCGCTATCGAGAGATGATTAATGATTTTTTATGGCCGGAATTGGATGGTATTGATCTGGACAACGTTTACTTTCAACAAGACGGCGCGGCGCTACGTGCCACACAAGCAATGAAACCATCGATCTTTTACGGGAAAAGTTTCCGGACCGTGTTACCTCTCGAAGAGGTGATCACAATTGGCCACCGAGATCTTGTGATTTAATACCTTGCGACTTCTTCCTTTGGGGCCACGTGAAAGATAAGGTCTACGCCAACAGCCCAGCGTCGATTCAAGACCTCAAAGATGGAATTCGTGAGGCTATCGAGGACATAGGGCAGCCAATTTGCGATTTGGTTATGGAAAATTTCATGAAAAGAATATGTTATTGAAGACATACTGCCACAAATGCTTGAAAAATTAATCGAAATCTTTTCCTTTTTACATAAAATACCAAATCTGAAAATTGTGTATAAATCCGTCGAGTGGTTTCCAAAATAGGAAAAAAAATTAATTTTGTATAATATGGGCGTGCCAAAAGACGGGAAAATGCATGCATGTTATTCATCAGTTCGAGGGAAGCTCAATTACTAGAATCTCCAATATAATAAAAGTGGGCGTGGCAGTAGGTGTGGCAGTGGCTGGACTATATTCCACATATTAGCTGTGTTCCTTTGGAGGTGGCGAAGCACTCACGAGTACTTTGCTAGCCATTTCCAATGGAACGCACAGAATTAATTTGCCTGCAAATCTCATCTACTCGCCATGAAAGCACGAGGAGTTGGTAGTACTAGATTATCGTTTGGATCTACTCATGAGTTGTTCGCCACCTCCAAAGGAACACGGCTATTATTAAGATAGAAGACAGATAGTATTCGTAGAAGATATAGATTATACACAATATAATTTCTGGGGTACTTAAAACTAAAACAAAAATGATAACGAACTGCTCATGATAAACAATTTTTGGTTGCAGTATACAAAAACTATTGTTCTTATCAAATATCTAATTACTTATACCAATTATTTATGTAAACCACGTTGTTGAGATTTTGAAGTTATGGTATTCAAGTCAACTGTTTTTACCCACGTGCAAAATTATGCAACACAACTGTGTGGTTGAGAATGTTCATTCTGAGATCAGTCAACATTTACAGTTATACAAGTTATAGCTGAAGAGTGTTTTTTTTTGAGAGTTTCATACTCTAGTACCTTGAGAGGGTGTAGAACTTTCAAAAACACACTAAAAATAATTTAATTTAAAAAAAAAAAACTATTTTGAATCAAAAACAAAATTATTATCAATCAAACTTACATCTTTTGGTTCCACATCAGCTCCAAAAACACTTACAAACTTTGCTAAATTTTCAAAGTGCCGCGTCATTTCAGTTGCTAGAATCATATCGATGATAACACTCCTCACAGATTTATAAGTGTCCTTGTCTAAATTCTTAAAAATATTTATTTTATCATCTCCTAAAAAAAATAACAAAGATCGAATTTGGTTTTTTAATATAATATGATGTATAAAAGTATCTATGTATCTATATTATATGTATATGTGACTTACCTAAAGTTAATTTAAAAGTAGTTGCCGCATGATGCGATTCCAGTACTGTTAAATCGTTATACATTATGGCCAAAGGACTATTTGAGTTACATAAGAAAGCTGAGGATCTGCCTGGATGATCAATGTCATGGGCTGCGGATGCAATTAATGCTGTAGCTTCATCCATTCGATCCATTACCATTTCCTTAGCAGCTAATTGGGTCATAAATGCTCCAGTTGCCTGAGAAAGAAAAAAAAAATTAAATTGTATTTACTATACAAACTTAAGTACATACTCGAAATTATTAGTGCCATTTTAATGTATGTATATATTCAATTTGCAAGTGCTTAGAAGTTAACTTAATGTTTAAGAAAAATTCTGTTTATATTAATATGTTAATGTTAATTTGAAGTCAGCAGACGCGATAGCAGTTCCATTGCAATTGCTGAAAACACATTATACTACACAACTCTACTCTCCGGAACAATTATCATGGAGCTATGTACAACCCACTATAAAAAAAGAAGTATTGGATGCTGAAATCACTTCACAACGATGTGAATGCAGTTCTACAAGGACTTGAAAGATTGGAAGGCAGCTGAATCAAACGGAATACCCGCTGAATGCTTTAAATACAACACAATACTCTTTAAAGTAAAACTTACTGAAGCGTTGAACATCCTTCTCAAATTTGGAACTTTTCCTGACCATTTTTATGAAGCACTCATAAGAGGGAGATACTGAGGATCCGAAAAATAACCGAGGCATATCTTTCCTCAATGCAACTTTAAAAATATTTTCAGATTCTTTAGCGAAGATTAAGAAATGCCTTAAAGAAGAATCTAAGTTGAGTCAATTTCAAAGCGGATTTCGAAAAGGATACTCCACAGTACGATCCCTTGCACAATAATAAATTGCATGCATTCTTCGTCGATTTCAAAGTAGCGTTTGATTCGATTAATTGAAATTCATTGTTCTATAAGCTGTACAATCTTGAGGCTTCAACAAATTTTGTGTGCACTATCGAGAAGTTGTACGAAGAAAAAACAGCATTAATTTATAATGCAAAAAAGAACGGGCAGAAAGATTTGAAGCTACACAAGGTGTCAGGCAAGGTTGAAATCTTAGTCCTTTACTTTTTGCTCTTTTTCTGGGTGATCTAGTAGAGTGGGTGACCTGCGGTGAAGAGTTTGCTAGCTTACGCATAAACGTCATAATGTATGCGGATGGCATAGTAATTATTGCGGAATCTCCGATGGCTCTACAAATGATTATAAATAAACTAGAAAATGCTGTCAAATTTTCGAATCTTATCATGAATATAGAATGAATGGAGAACCATTAAAAAAGGAGCATTGGAAATACGAGAACAATCAGCCCTATTCTGCTAAACGATTCGATCGAATCTTTCGATTCACGTGAATGTTTTATTCAATTTTCTTCAAATCATTTATTTAAAACTTATGTCTTTCGAATGCAAATCGTAACCAGTTCTTTATTTTTGAAATTCTAAAGAGAATTTCATTGCGTTCATTTTATTTTTATCGCAATTAATAGGCATTATGGAACAATCATTTCCTTCCCGCTGATAGCAGAATGCCAATGTTCACGCGAACGTTTAGCAGAATAGGGCTGAATATCTTTGAATTAGTGAAATCATACACATACCTGGGAATGGAGCTTGCGTCGTTCAACTTCGTTCATATTGCCGCAAATCTCACAAAAATATTGCTATCAAAAGCTCTAAAAAAGCTTAAATCCTAAAAGTTACATAGTTACATATGAATTTCCATCAACAAGACAATGTGGAAACTCTGATTCAACACAATGTCAATAAGGGTTTTTTTGCAAAATGGCGATCAGTCTCCTTTCACTAGAGCTGTGTAAATCGTTTATTTCAAATGATCGAATCGTTCAAGAATCGATTACCAAAATGATTCGATAATTTTAATCAATCGATCATTCCGTCGTTTTCATTCCACACAATTCATTATTTCATAATGTTCCGGTTCGATTTTTGATGAGTATACATCTATGCCGGCGGTAGATTGAAATAACAACGTGGAAATTCCTCTGTGCGATACTTTACGATGTGCCACGTTACATAGTGCGTATTCTCCAAAATGATTTGAAATTTTTTATTTGTCAAATTAAAAGTTTTCTAATGGAACTAAATCGATTGGCGTACTCCGTTTTTCGATCCGCCCTACCAAAAATGTTGGCATATTTTGACACCTGTCAAACTAAGTGTTCTAGTGGACCCATAACGTCGGGCGTGACACTATAATGGCCTTTTCGATTATGGTAATCCGGAAGAACAATTTCATACGTGTGAACGCTTCTGGAACGATTCTGAAAATAAAATCAGAAGCAAATTTCTCTTCTTTTCAGAAGAAGAACTGTCATTCTGACTCCAATCGAAAAGGCCATAAGGTAATATCCACCTCCTAAATCGATTGGCGTACTCTGTTTTTTGATCGGCAGTACTAAAATTCTGGACAGTGGAAATTTTCGAGTTTCCACTGGAGCTAGAGAGGTGACCGTGACAGTAGGTTAAAACAAACGTTGATTTTTACACATATATCAACCATGAGACCCGGCACTCAGACAATATTTTTTATTTCGGTTTCGATGAAATTCAATCTCCGAATTTAACGAATACTGTGCCGATTTTGATCGAATCCAATCTGACCCATATTTCTTTTATCCGATAAAATATATTAATAATTCAATAGAGATTGATATCGAAAATCAGGATGGAAAATCGAGAATCATCGAAATGATTGATGTTGGGATCGATTGAAATGAAAATTTGTGATTTCAATCATCAATACTTTTCGATTATCGGATCAAATAAATCGAATCTTTCCTGATTGACACAGCCTTGCCTTTCACCCCATGAGCAGATAGGTAGGTCATGGTGGGATGTACGTGAGCTCAAAGAAGATTACACAAACATTTTAAATGTAAGTCAGTGATTCTGTTTCTTATTTCAGTGGCAATTTCCGCACAAGCAGCAGTGGGCAGCAGTGTGTTTGAAAAAGCTCTGCCAAAAGGCCTGTATTGCATTACTATTCAAATTGAACAGAGTATAAAATCTTCTTAGTTTTAAACAATTTTTAACTAGTATAATACTAAGCCTGCTGAACATTCCTAAAACAGTGACAGTTCGTGCAATAAAAGTAAACAAACATACCTTTTTCACATTTTGTTTTGTCAAAATGACATGTGGAGTTAGTATGAAAGTAAAAAGATAAAATTGCTATTTTTTGATTTTAACTTTAGTTAAATTTTAAAAAGATGCGGTACGATGCTTACCCATTAAAAATTAGGAAAATCGTCTTTTTAACTCATCATCATACTAAAAATACTTTAACACGTTACTAAATCGTCTAAAATTTTGCGCCAATTATTTTAACAAATTAAAGAATGTTTTTTCTATTATTTAGAACTAAGATTTTTCACTATAATAATTACTACAAATTCTGTGTAAAACTACGACGTTTTTAAGTATGTTAACGGACTTTCACTAAAACGTATACACACAGGCATAGAAAATCACAAACATTTAGAGGAATGGACTTAATATTTATTTCTGGATTTAGACTTGCTTAACTTTTATAATATTGTATGACTCCCTAATTTGTACTTACTTGCATGACATCAGCTGCATGTGTACTGTTGTGATATGTATTTTGTGAATGATAATGAGCCTCTATAACCGCCAGCCAAGTCTTGAACACATTCTCCTCAACATTAAATGTGGCAAACACATCAAATCGTCGGAACATTTCCATGCCCAAATACAGTAGCGGCCGGTGTTCGGTGATTTCCTCTAATTTGAAAATATCAAATTCCCACGAGAGAGATTCTTCGAGAAGTTCCATGATGAGGGGTGTAGCCTGCGACACAAAACAGATTCAAATAAAAAAAAATACACCTAAATTAATTTATGTAATTATATAAACCTTCATCTTGGCTGGTAAGATTCCTGATGGCCGACTGCTTGATGTCCTTATTATAGAGTCATTTGAGCTTCTTCTTGACGAGTATATATTAGGACCCTGACAAAAAACAACAAAAGAACTTTTTTATATAATAAATTAAACATAGAAATGAAGTTAGTATAGCTTACCGTTAATAGAGCACCAATCAAATCTGTTGCTATGGGATCCTCAGTCCTTATTTCTTTCATTTGAGGGCTGTAAAGACCTTCACGCTTAAGGAACTCCATCACCTTATCAATGAGCTTTGCTTCATCCGATGAGCAATTCTCCTGTACTTGTGAGAGTAGATTAATAATCTAAAGTTATCAGTGGGAATAAAAAGTGTGCGATTAGAACAGTAACCCTAGCGGGTAGTGGGCAAACTCAAAATAACCCTACTTTTGTAATTGGTGCCTCTAACGGCAGAGAAGTGAGCTTGGCCAAACTAGTCCGGCGTAAGCCATCTGAGGCTATCGAACGGACATCAAAACTCCCCCTTCGAATCGAATGAAGCGATCCCCTTGGTGCCTCCTTAGGCTGTGGCAATGAGGCAATAAAATCTGTCTGTCCTCCGGGAACATCAAAATTAAAAACATAATGTGTTGGTTGCCTAAATAGTCAACACAACAACAGCTACTATCAGTAAAGCAAGGCTCATATTGATTAATTAAAAAAACAGAAAAAAAAAAAAAAAAAAACAATTGCAAATGATCCGCTTTGCTATTGCAAAGCAAATGCTGTTCATGACAAAATAATTTTACTCACCTGCCTATGCACGCCACAGGCACCACACGCACATGCATGGGTATGCCATCGTGTCCTTTTCTCTTAACTGTCAGGATTCCATCGAACTCTTTGATGTTCTTGCCTTGTGTGCTAATTGATGAAACATCCGAAACGAAAATATCCGCCAGCGGTTTACTTATGATTTCGTCCTTCGGTTATAACAAAGTTTGCAAAACACATCCTTTTTAAGTTAGTAAACGTAGAAACACAAATAGGAAGGAATAAAACTCCAGTCGATTATTCATTAGATGCTTACCAAACGCATGTTGAGCAATCGTTCAGCTGACTTGTTAGCGTATTGTATTCTAAGGACATCATCTGTGATAATCAGAACTTCCTTGAGGCGATGCAAAGCGGTGTACAATGCCTGCAGGTTGGATATGTACCATTTTTGTATGATTAGTTAAAAAAACAAAAAACACTCTCAAACAGTAGTTAAAATTAGAAAAAAATCATCATGCTTAAAATTCAACTGACAGACTAGATAATATACAAAGAACCTATTCTATCTGGTGGTTAACTCCACTCGGAAACAGAATTCAACATTTTTTGCGTTTGTTGGGCGCCAGAAAATATAAAGCTCATGAATTCGCAAAAAGCAGGTCAACAGTGACCATTTTAACAGACAACAATCCTATCGTTTCTTCTTCATGTAAACTTATACTAAAGCAAGATTTTTCAGAGAGAATAGCACAACGTGCCTAACGACAAAACAGATCTGTGAATAATTAACAAGATTACCTATAATTTGCAATCTATTGGATTAA
The DNA here is from genome assembly GCA_932273885.2 of Leucozona laternaria. Classification (NCBI taxonomy): domain Eukaryota; kingdom Metazoa; phylum Arthropoda; class Insecta; order Diptera; family Syrphidae; genus Leucozona; species Leucozona laternaria. The sequence goes on from OW026368.1 coordinate 48,686,071, forward strand.
CGACTAAAAATTGTATGGCAAATCTTCGAGATTTGAGAAAGATAAAGAATAAATCTAATTAAATCTTGGTTAAGTGGTCAGTGACAACGCAGTAGTAGGGCCAGTTGAACAAACGTGTTTCATCCTCGGATTAAAATTTAAACTGGGTTTAGTGAGAGATGTATACAGAGAAAACATTCCACACCAAAAATTAATTAATAGCCCGTCATATACAGGATGTTTCGCATAAGATGGGGCAGAGGGCTAAGGCGTGTAGGTTTGGTCAAGATAAAACAAAAATTGTATAGGAGGGGATGGGTTCGATTTCCCCCTGTTTAGACGCGAGGGGCAATTTTCTAAAAAAATCGACTTGAAATGGAAAAAAATCATTCAGCCTGCTTATTGTGAGTTTCACCCAAAAAAATATCTCAATTTAAATTTGTATTTGCCTGGAATTTTAAAAGCTATTGTGAGTTATGCCCCAACAAAATTTTGCTACATTCCGCCTGAAATGAATGTTCACAATAAGGGGAATTTTTCGATCATGAAATTTCGGGGGAAACTCACAATAGGCGAAAAATATAATGTCAAATTTTCCGGGTGGAATGTTGTTCGGATGAAACTCACAATAAGGCTGATTGTGAATTACGCAAGAACGATGATGCCTATCTTCCGTCCGCGTCTAATTGACGTTCAATTTCGCCCGAACTTAAATTTTTCGGGTAAAACTCATAATAAGCGAAAAGTGACATGATGTCAGTCATTCCAAGGTGGAATGCTGTTCGGGTTAAACTAAACGGTAAGGCCGATTAAAAATCAACGGCAATATTGTAGGCGTATTATATCTTTTTTAAAGTCAGAAATACAAAATTAATTTTCAAACTCAACATTTTGAAAAAAAAAAAATTGTTCAAACGTAATTTTATCGAAATTGCACGTCAATAAAGTCCAGTTTTTCAGTATGGGAGATTAAAGTTAAACTCGAGTTAACTCATCAAATTTGGCAGTTAACTCAGAATTAACTGAATAGATGCTTTTTATGTTGTATCCACCGAGTTTTTTTCAGGATTTCCGCATACATTCTCCACCAAAAAAACTGCTTCCCCCTTTAACTGTGGGGTAATTTACTTCTAGAGTTAACTTCTTCTGGCTTAACTTACCACTGAAAAACTCGACCTTAGTAGTAGTTTTGTTTTGAGTATTCAATGCTCAAAAGAGGATAAACTACTGGCCTTAAAACTATTAACACACGAAAAAGCGTCGTTCTCGAGATATTTGTTTAAAGGCGAGTTGTTCAAAATGACGGCTAAACCAACAGACATATACCGCATATAAAACAAAATTTGATGACGCGACAGCTCGTGGAAAGCCAGTGACTTACAAGTCTCAACCATTCCTGTGTGCGTGTTGTTTGTTTGCAGGAATGGGGGGGACCTACAATTTTCTACCGAATCCGAACGGCTAAGCTGAGAAGCACATATTCATGATTTGCCGGATTTTTTTTGTATTTTTATTTTTAGGTGGACGAGGCTGGCAACCGAATCCAGACCTCCGGCGTGACAGTCTTACGTACCAACTATTACGTCACCGCATATACCTGAGTTATAAATTGTAACAACTTCTTTCATTTTCTTGCTATTAATGACCTGATCGTGTAAAAATGGTCCAAAATTTACCATTATTTCTCTCATACAAACAGCGACGAGTGCAAGTAAGGTTTAATTCTATCATTATACTGATGACATAGTGCAATTATTTTACTGGCACCATTTGGCAAATAATGAAAATATACAATCAAAATGAAGCTGTTCATTCTTGCCCGATAACCAGAGCGCCATCTGCCATTATTTAAATTCGTGTAAATGCATGTCATTAATGAATTGGTTTTTCCATTAGGCTTGTTTCAAATTTATTCGGTGCGGCCTGTACTCGGTGTGCATTCGAATGTATCCGACAAGTGCGAACCGATGAGAACAGCGAGAATAAAAACCTGGGGTGGAATCGGCTAACGTGATAGTTGATTATCAATTTTTTTAATGTCCCTTTGACGATAGCTGTCTCTATCATATCTATGGAGAAATATAAAGAGAGCAATCGTAAAAACGACAATCACTTAATAAAGTGATCGCTTTAGTCTTACGCGATATGGGCCCTGATAGACACCGCTTAGCACCGAACGGCTGCGGCCCCTCGACACAGATCGGTTTCATCCGGTCTCAAAAAAGGCTTGCATTCGGAACTAGGGCACTCAAATGGCGTTTTTCTTTTTTGGCTCTGAGCAGAGGCTGAGCAATCAGATCAGAGCTCTGAGCAGATTATGATCAGAGTCCTCAGATTTAATTATGAAACACACTTGAGCACTGAACTGTCATTTCGTAGGGAATCCATTTTTTTTTCTTAATTATGTGTGAAGTTGGCTTCGCTCAGCGTTTCGCAAGATTTGCTCGGTCGTTTTATTCTGAGCTAATCGAGCAAGCTCTAAGCTAACTCCGATGGAAAAAAGAAACACACTTTGTATGCTCTGATATGTCTGAGCTAAAAAAAAACATAGAATTTTTTTTTAAAGTTCCGTGATCTGCTCTGAGTTAAAAAAGAAAAACGCCAGAAGTCAACAAAGCCTTCACACATTCACGGTTCTATACCGTTGATTTCTGTACACGAGTACATATTTTGACTGCTGAAGATCAAAGTTTTTTTTTTTTTTAATTAAAAATGATAGCAGCAGGCGTCTGGTTTCGGATTTTTCAATACAAATGTGATATGTGTGTTTGAGTGTGTGTGTTGTGAAAAGGTCTAAGCAGAAACCGAATAGGTGCCTGATACCGAATGAAACCGAATAAGTGTGAAACAAGCCTTATTTTGCTAGTTTTCTTGACAGGTGTCATTTTTGTAGAATACTCAGAGACGACCCATGTCCCAATTTCAATCATAAAATTCAATCGGGATAGTTTTGGAAGAAAAATACACTAATCGACTGGCTAACATTGTAAAACAGGCATTTAATTCCAATTAATTTAATCTACCAACAAAATTAATTGAAATCGTAGTGTATTCAACAATTATTTTTTTTTTTAGGTGTAACCCAATTCAAACTTAAACAGAAAGCCTCATTATCATTTTCCCTTTCACAAAAAAAAATATCACGCTGTGTTAAATGTAAGTCAAAAAATCATACTGAGCGTTAAACTAAGCTGATTATGCCATTTGCAACTATTTATATAAGTAGGTATACCTTTTATTCTTATCCATGATAACGAGAAGAAAAGGAAATGGAAAAAAAATCTCACGACCTAGATTTCAACTGTTAACAAAAAAAAACTTATAGTTACATAATACCGACTATCCTGGAGGAAAGACACATAACGAAGCATGTTAACGAAAGCTGCTAGACAAAATGCCATCCATAGATTCATTAAACAATAAAAACGGGAGTTATATTCAGCCACACATGTTCTTCATCGATTGCAACCATTAATGGATGTTATACTGTGGTTTGACATTTAATTTCTGAGTACCGAGGAAAGCGGAAATATGTCTTTATTATAAATTATATAAATGTAAGTATGTTTCTCAAGAATGCTCGCCCTAAATTGCGTTGTTCTTAAAGGACATTGTGGTCCAGTTTTTCAGTGCGAGATTAAGGATAAACTCGAGTTAACTCATTAAATTCGGTGAGTTAAATCCGAATTAAGTGAGCAGATGTTTTTGATGTTTTATTCACCGAATTCGTTTAGACATTCCGGATGCATTCTCCACCGAAAAACTGCTTCCTAAGTGAACTGTGGGTTAATTTATTTCTAGAATCAACTAACTCTGGTTTAACTCCACCACTGAAATGTTGGGCCTGAGTAATATGTATAAGACATAGTAAATTCTTTTACTATATAGAATTTCTGATATGATATGCTTAAAAATGCAGTTAAAGCTTAGAATGAAGTTTTTACTTTAGATGATAATAGAAAGTAAAGGTCCAATAGGTGGCATTGCCATACATGATAGGGTTCAGCTAGTTAATGCCCTGTTTGTGTACCTATCGGCTTGGCTATATTTCTATGCAAATAGATTAAAATACAATTTTGAAGAAGAAAATTAATACGTTCAGGAAAGCTTATAAATTTTGTTGACAAAAAAAAAATTAAATCGTCTTGTTGCCATAATCTCAAAAATATCGAACAAAGGGATTATGTTTTGTTTTCAATTTTAAGCCTAGTATGCTGGTAATTTGAAACGAAATTTATCTGCGGTCTCCAACACGACAGCGATATGCCAACGAAAACCACAGCGAAAAAAAAACACCTTTGAAAGTGTCTCAAGCAAACATTATTCTGAATGTTCAGATTTTGTTCACCAAAAATGAAGAATAATATTCGTGAAACCTTTAATTATGTGAATTAATTATGAATGAACACAAAGATCTCATAAATTCTTACGGGGGAGATGTAAGGTGATTTGTATTCTTGTCAAACAAAAGAAAAAAACAACACTCGGTTGTCATCAGTTTTTCTCCATAAATGTGAGTGTGCACAAGGAAATCAAAAAAAAAAAATATTTATAGAAGCCTTTATATACGTTCATTTAAATGAAGAATTTTTGGATCATAAATGAGTCACTTAAATGATTCATATCAGTGTCTAATTTCCCAGGTTAAAGGATTCAAATTGAGTTGTGATCCATTTATGATTCATTTCTGAATGAAAATGTTTGCTGAGTTCTGCATACACATATATACATATATAGTGTTTTCCAAATAGGACGGGTAGATTTTGACACATCATGGCAGTAAGCAAGTATCGTTTTGACAGTTCCCCAACAAGAAAAATTCGTCGATTTCGGTTATATGCAACAAAAATTTTATCACGGTTTTTTTTTCAGGACTTTTTCACACAAATTAATAGGGATAAATGCACTCCGCTTATTCGAAAACTCCGTTAAGTAGAAACAATTTTCTTTCCCTCAAATAATTATTTTGTTCCCAAACAGCTCCGCTTAAGTGAAACACTGAACGCATCCATACATTTTTGAAGTTTAAACACACCTTAATACAGACATTTTAAGTTTCATTCCATTCTCATCGTTCCAATCAAAAACACTCTATATGAAGATACCAATCTTTCGTACGTATCACCCCCAAAACCCATTTGTTTACATTGTTGTTTTTGTAATTTCGATTTGTGTCCATGAATAGATGTGAATTGCAACAACAATTTAACGGGGTGGGATTGTTCTGTTTTCCCAGAACAACCATTTTGTATTTGCAAATAACGCAGCCATCTTTAAAAAAATCTCAACTCACCAGCTTTTCAACATGAAAATGGCGGATGTTAGGTGGGATATCAGGATGTGTTGAAAAAAACCAATTTAATGGTGCTAAGTCTGCTATTACACTACGAATTTCTCGTGATGAAACTTCTTTTAATTTTTCTTTGAAAATTCATCCTGTAAGTAGTTCGCTGTTACACAATGATTTTTAAATCTTTGGCATTTAACAGAAAAGTCTGTAATAAAATAAATAACGTGATAAGTTAGAATTTATACATTGAAATTTCGGCCATCGATAGTTTTCTATTGGTTTCGCATATAATTACATAGCATAAAGGCTGTCCCAAACCAACGCGAAACATTCGCGCGAATATGCGACGACTGAATAATGTTCGAAGATTCGCATCGCGCCAGTGTGGGTACTCCCATTAATCTCCATGTTAATAAATTAAGACAGGCGAAAGTTTCGTCGTCGTTCTGAAGTATTCGCTTTGGTTTTGGAGAGCCTTAATGCTCTTAAAAGCCGTGTTTTTTTTTGCAAGCCCGGAGGGATTTGGTTAAAAAGAAATGATATTGTGGACTATCTATCGACGCCATCACAGAAAACAATGGAGTTTCCATAAAAACTATTGATTAGAAGTACTAAGTACATATGCAATTCACGCCGTTAGAACAGTTTACCCCCGAAAATTATGTGCTCTTAGCTATGCCTGGAGGGGATTAGTTTTTGTTGCGTTTAACATGTAAATTCCTTAGCCCCGACGCGACATAGTTTTTTTCGATCAATTTCCTCTAGGTTTGCAAAAAGGACGAGACTAGAGACATGCCAATTTATAACAGTTATAACAATTTTTGGCCATTAAAAGCGAGCGTACGTTTACGCGCTTCGCACTACTTAAAAAAAACTTTAGGTGCTTGAATTATGCCCACCGGCGGAGGACCCTGGCTCTGTGTGGCCGCATAAACAGTAATTTTATAAACAAAATCTGTTATAATTGGCATGTTTAGTCACTTCCTGCAAAAAAAACCACGCCTAAAGTCTTACAACAGTTGCGTTGATTCGCTGATTTCTCATTCGTTTTTTTTTTTTTGTCATGTTCACAGTCTGTTTCAATAATTCGAGAGCGAAATACAATACCAAACAATCGTAGAAAGAAAACAAATAATGACAAAAGACAATCGAATATACTTAAATTGATTATAAATTTTCACGTTCAATTTGTTTCCACAAACTTATCCTTATAAGGTTGGGTTAGCACTTGATAACTCGTTGCTCCTTTTATTATACTTTTTGAACATACCCATTGAAACTCGTAAATAACCGACATTTTGGTGGTGAATGTACGCTTACTGCATGTGTGTGCAAATAAAGCGTGGTGGATGTATGCTTACTGCATATGTGTGCGTGTTTCTCCTGAATTTCCCCTATATGAGCTTGTAGGCAAACTCGGATGACAGCCGAGATTGGTATCTTCATATAGAGTGTTTTTGGTTCCAATCCTTTCAACTGTCACAATTATTAATAAATTGCAACAAATTTTCTGCATTTTTTGTGTTGCAAATAAGCAGAGTCGACTGTATATGTAGATGTGTTGGTATATCAAATGAATGATTTATTTTGATCCGAAATGGTACTTTGAACGAAATTTAAAATTCTTTTAACGTTCAGTTTATTTTTTTTTTAAACATTTTATGCATTATTTAATTGCATTTAAAAGAGTGCACTTCAAAATTCAATATTTAAGTCTACAAGAAATCTATTTTTACAATGATTTCAATATTGAAATATGGAGTGGGGTAGCCCGATTCTGGCAACAGTGGAAGTGAGTCCTAAAGCCGTTCAAACTGATTTGAACGGAACTACATATTCATAAATAAATTCAAAGATAGATTAACTTGGGGCCTAACCAACAATTAAATTTAAAGATAATTAAAATATTTAAGTGAACTCTAAATAAAGAACCATACTAATAATTAATGATTTTTAAAGTAAAGAAACGCATGTTTAACTTCCTGATTAAGTGTAAACGCCACATTTGTGCTGTCATTCTGATAGTTCATAGGGAAACAGAAAAAAATTACCTTATCTGTTGTCAATTGTTCTGTAGTGTTCGTTAAAGAAGTTATAAAGGGTTTTCCAATAAGAGGTGTTATTTTGAATAGCCCGCTATTTCAGTAGCTGTCACTTTTGAAGCTGTCATTTTTTGACATTTGACAAGTAGAAACTACGCCATTAATAAAAATGGAACGATACACGCTTCAACAACGCATTGAAATTATTAAAATTCACTATAAAAATGGTGAAAATTTGGCAGAGACGGTTCGTAAAACTAAAACATTTTTGGGTCGTCGTGAAGCACCTTGTCGGACCGCAATACAGAAATTGGTGGACAAATTCGAGCTGTTGGGACAAGTTAGTGATGTGAAGAATAAAACCCGTGCACGTCGCTCAAGAAAAACTGAGAATATTGCTGTTGTAGCCCAAAGTGTTGAAGAAAACCCAGGTTTGTCCATTCCTCGTCGTTCTTTGGAATTAGGCATTCCACAAACGTCATTACACCGTATTTTGCATAAAGACTTGGGTCTGAAGGCTTATAAAGTTCAGTTAACACAAGAACTCAAGCCGGCTGATCATCAACAACGTCGTGTCTTTGCTGATTGGGTCCTTGAAATGCATGAAAATGATCTGGAATTTCATCGAAAAATCATCTTGACTGATGAGGCCCATTTCCACCTCGGAGGCTACGTCAACAAGCAAAACTGTCGCATCTGGGGCTCGGAAAACCCAAGAGTTATTGTTGAAAAGCCTCTCCATCCTCAACGCGTGACTGTTTGGTGCGGTTTATGGTCCGGCGGGGTCATTGGACCTTACTTTTTCGAAAATGAGGCTGGAGCAACAGTTACGGTCAATGGATTGCGCTATCGAGAGATGATTAATGATTTTTTATGGCCGGAATTGGATGGTATTGATCTGGACAACGTTTACTTTCAACAAGACGGCGCGGCGCTACGTGCCACACAAGCAATGAAACCATCGATCTTTTACGGGAAAAGTTTCCGGACCGTGTTATCTCTCCAAGAGGTGATCACAATTGGCCGCCGAGATCTTGTGATTTAACACCTTGCGACTTCTTCCTTTGGGGCCACGTGAAAGATAAGGTCTACGACAACAGCCCAGCGTCGATTCAAGACCTCAAAGATGGAATTCGTGAGGCTATCGAGGACATAGGGCAGCCACTTTGCGATTTGGTTATGGAAAATTTCATGAAAAGGATATGGTCCTGTAAGCGTGGTCGTGGCGGCCATTTGGCTGATGTTGTGTTCCATTATTAACGGCATACCTTCCTCTTTATAATGAAATAAACATCCGATCATTTATCTCAAAAAATGCCATTTTTCTTTGAATATCAAAATAACACCTCTTATTGGAAAACCCTTTACAACTAAAATAGGTAATTAAAATACATAGATAATTCCATCTTATTTGATTATTTGTTTATTTCAATTTCAGAGTTAAATGGTTTTCAATGGCGGAAAGAAAACGAAGTTGGTCTTCGAACTGAACGCAAGCATTGAAAGAATTGCTGGCAAAGGAGGGGAAATTATTTGCTCTCTCGTAGCAACTTTTTCGAGTTAACAAACAGGAATTTGTGACAAATTATGAAAATTTGTGCAAATTCGCAAGAAATTTTACGTTACCAAATAGACCTAATAAAAAAAAGAACTGAGCAAATGAAATGTATTCATATTTTTGATTTTCGAGAAATTCATGTAAAAAAGGATCAAAGCTTATTTGTTGACTTTTCAAAACAACATAAATGTCATTTCCACAGCAGCTGTCTGTTTGACAACAAATGTAGTAGATAAAGTAATAGAGCACTAATTAGTAAAGGGCGAGTTTAATTTGATTATTGGTAAAGGAACAACTTAACTCGTCTTTAAAGTTTAACGTGCCATTTATCTAAACGCGTGTTTAGTGATTGATTATTGGTAAGGCCCTTGATGTATAACTTTATCTTATGAGTTGAAGTGAGACAGAAAAATTCAATTTCCCAATAATATGAAGATTTAACAAGATTAATTTGTATTCTGCTAGATCAGGGGTCTGTTTCACAATGTCTGAATAAAGTTCTGAAAAGTTACTCGTTACATAAATATTGGTACAGGCTCATAAATCTATAGGAAGAAAAATCACTGTTTTCTTTTGACCCACCTGGGATATGTTCTAAAATCTAAATCCAAAAATGTTTTGTTTGGGTTGTGGACTGATGACCCTGTACAAAAATTTATGTGGGGAGTAACTAATCAGAACTTTACTCTGACATTGTGAAACCGACCCTAAGGAAAAAAGTAGCTTTTCTAAAAGTCAAAACTCAATATTTCAAAATGTGTTTACCATATCAAAATAACTTTAGTATAGTACGAAAAAAATACCTTTCATGTGATAACAATATCATTTTTCTACGTCAATTATTTCGCCTGTTATGGACAATTATTTGGAACAAAATCTGAAGTCCTTATTTTGCAATCGGCAGCTTCAAGCCCAAATATCTCGACTTTCAAATGAACGGTTTTGAAAATATTTTACTCATGTATCGGGCTTCACGTCACCTTTCATTTGATACCAAACTCGTTCGTGTACACTCTAGGCCAGAAATGGGAAACTCCCTTTTTATGGTTAATCTACGTGATTTGAAGAAAGTTTAAAAACTTAATCTTGGTTTATTTTTCGGTGGAAACGCAGTATAAAGCCAAAAATTCAAAATAAAATTCAATCGAAATATACCTATTGAAAGTGAGTGTATTGCCTTGATTAGGTTTGGGACTAAAATTTTGTAATTCTACAAAAATTGCTAATTATGATTTGTGAAAAAGGACTTAAAAATACAAACAAATCTTCTACTACTTGATTTATACCCGCTCGAAAAATTAAAGAAACTTTATTTATCTTAATATTTAAATCATAATACCTGTTGCGTGGACATGACGTTATGTGGTCTAACTATCGAATGAAGAATTTGCTTCAGTTCCGTGCAACAAATAGGCACACTTGTTGTCTCAGAAATGCACTAAAAATAATGAAAAAATCAAATTAATTTGATAATCTAGTAATAAATGAAAGTATTTTCAAAGTTTTCCTTACCCGATTTACGCCAGCGTCTAAAAGTGCAATTAATGGTAGCTCATCCTTGTCAAAAAAACTGAAAAAAAAAAGAATTAATGCGGAATATGGATAAAACATGTGCATAGGTATTTGTTTGATCATATAATGTAAATGCTTTTTGTTTTTTTTTTAAACATTAATCGGAAAAAATAATCAAAGAGAAATGTTCAAGTGAAAGGTACAACTATCAGTATATCTTCTGGGGCTATTCTAAGAAATCCTGTTGAACAACTAGGTATGGTAAAAGCATACAACAAGAAATATCTCACTTTGAAACTTATTGTGAGTAAATCGTCAGTAAACAAGATAGAAACGATAAACCCACTACTATACTATAGTCAAGATATATATAGCTACATAAGTTCAGAAAAGCCATATCTTATAGCTAAATCCAACACCTGCATCATCATCAACCGTCCAGTTGATTGAATAAATTTGCAGAGGTGTTTCTAAAGTGTAAAGTACATATATGTCTACCCACTTTCACAGGACCGTATGTGGTTCTGTTGGTTGGGTGGTAAGAGACAAAAAGGAATTCCATCGCAGATGTTTTCCATCAGTGGTTGACATAGTCGAATGCGTTTTATTGGAAATATGTTTAACATGGAAAGAACGTAGATAATAAATATCTACTCGTAGAGGTACGTACATGAGTTTTTAAGAAAAACACTTTCATCACTATGATGCCGTGTTAAAGTCCTTACATCTGAAGGATTTTTATCTATTGGGTCTTGAATGGATTTAATATAAAATCATGGATAATGGCGACACTTAATTGAATTTATTATGACGATCATCATAAACTTTTGACCAAAATAACCATCCTGGAATAATGGCAAGTTTTTGTCTAGTTTAGGCTAGTTATTTGTAAGTAGGGAAAGTCTAGACGAAGAAAACATAACAAGCCCCTACAATTCCCTCGTTGAGAAAATGAATAAAGCTTAATAATCGTGAGGCCTTTTCTTGTAAATAACAAGTTTTTATGAAAAAATGAATAAAGTTGGGACTGCGTGTTGTCTTGCTTTCATTTACAGAACTGCTGGCGCTGATGGTTGGATAAAACTTCTTCAAGTTGCTTTTTTGTTACCTGTTATATACGAGGTATTTTGAGGATAAAACTTAACTTACCCAACAAGTTTTTACTAGCAAGTGCCTCACGAGTATTTGACATGTTGTTGCAAGTAAAATTTACCACAACAAGTTTCGCCAGCCTATTTTTTTCTCCTTAATCCTTTTTAGCCTTCCTTTTTCGTTGTGGCTCCAAAATACTGGTAGAGTACAGTTGAAAACTGGTTTCCATCAGTCAGAGTCCTGCTCTTAAAGTATTTTGGAAAAGCAACACCAATAGGTCTTCGTACTTCGTCGTAGTTGTGTGACGGGCGGTTCACACTGACCGGCAATATTGTATTGTGTGACGGGCGGTCCACAAGATAACAGGTGGTGGACACAAACACTTATCGTGTGACAGATGGTCCACGGCAATCATTAAAATATAATCGTGTGACAGATTTTCCACGAAATCATCGAGTGTGCGACAGATGGTCCACATAAGGATTAATAACATGATGGATTAAACCCATGTTCAACGACATGTGTGACAACTATTTCACACCAACGTAAACTTAGTATGGCTTAATGCCCACCCTAAAGTGTCTTGAACACAAAAGTAAAATCACTTTGCGACGTGTTTCCCTTCCCCTTTAAAATCTGCGCGGAGGTCTACGGTTTTAGCTTATTTTAACTTTCGCGAAAGGCAGTGAATCCTGTCCCCTCATTTTAGTTGGAAAAGGGGGGTGATCCCATCTGACAAAGAGTTTTCCTCCTAATTCGTAGTCTGGGCCGGTTTGGGTTGGGGCATTGTTCGCGGTTTTAAATAATTTGTCGCTTACCTTTTTGCTATGGAAATTGACAAGTGGGGACTGAACTTGTCCATTGAGCTACTTTTGGAAAGAGATTGCATGCGTGGCTCGATTCGACAACGGCGCACACTTCAACTAATTGCCGGAGTGCTGCAGTTAGACTGTGACCGAATAACACACGGACAAGCGATCTGAAAGAGATAGCAATATATGGTATGGACGGCATGGACGAGCGAAGTCCGCCATTTTTGGGTTTACTTTGAAAAAGGTTACAGAAGTAAGTGGTTGACAAAAAAAAAAAAAACTAAGCGAAAAATTATTCTCGTTTTTTTTTTTGAGCGATTCGTTTTTGATCAGAAAAATTGCGTTGCGAAAAATCCCAGTTCGGGGAACAAGAATTGGAAATTTTATCGAAGAAGGTTCCAGATTGGGGAACAGTGGAGGAGATAGGATTCCGCATAAAAAAAGCTAAGTATTTGGTTGTTTGGTTTTGTCCAAAGCTTAGTGTTAAAATACTGAGTTTTATTCGTTTGGTTTTGTGGCCAGAAAAGTGGCAAAATTTTACCTCGGTTAGGCCTTCGTTTCGTTCCTTCTATTCTCCCGAAATTGCGGGACTCGCGACCGTTTTCCATACCGTTGTTTGTTCGGGAACTTCCCCATAGTGATTTTTCTTTGTGCATTTGCTGACACTCCATTGTTAAATTTTTATTTTATTTTATTCTAATTCGAACTTTTTTTCTTTCTTTTATTTGGAAAATTGGCCCTCTGCCAATTTCCAAAACCATTGTTAATTTTTCTTGTTATTGAAAAAATTCTGGGTTTTCTACCTACATATATTTATAAAGGTTTCCCAGATAAATTGGTTTTAATAAATAGTGTAATTCCAATACGGAAATTAAACCCTTCGTTTATCTCCTTTGGAATTGTTCTTTTTTTTCAGTTTCTTTCAAAAGGTAATGGTAAGTACCATAAAACTTCTTGGTGCCCATTCTTCTCAAAAGTACACCCTGTACTTAGTAATTTCATATATTATTTTGATTCAATTTTATTTATCGCTTTCGATTTATAAAATTTCATTTCCATCGAACCACCCCCAAACTGAGCTACTGGGTGGCAACACTTTAATTGCTGTCGGTTGCACTGCATCGAACGAGCCCATTTCGTAATTTGACATTTCAAAAGAATACTTTTCCTTGTCGCGACGCACGCCGGTTTTGTGGCTTCGTTTTCTATTAATTTTTAACTAAATCCTAAGTAATTAATTCGCGTTCGATTAATTTTGCAACAATGTTTTCCTCGTCTACAGAAATTTTTTCCAGTGCGTTGACTTAACACTGTAAAAACTTGCCACTCTTCCAGGCGGGGGTAGCCAGGTAGCCTGCCTGGAAAAATTGACGTTTTTCCAAAGTTTATTCAAGGTCCTGGAAAGTTTTTATATAGAATATTTAGACGAGTAAATGTGTCAAATAATCGGAAAAAAAAAACTTAACAAAACTTTTACAAGTCTATTTGTCTGCCGAGGCAAAACGGCTCATAACTGGCCAGTCCCTAGAGAGTTTTGTTAAGTTTCATTCTCTAGGCCTGTGTGGGATGGAAAAAATCCGATAACTGAAACTTTCTCAATCACTAGTAACATTTTTTAATGATTTGTCTGAAGAGCTACTAGCTTAGGCCTGTTTAGCTTAATGTGGAGCATTTCGGCATCGTCACAGAAAGATAAAAAAAAACGTCTCTATACATAATGCCATTGCGGTTTGCGGACTTAGGTAGAGGGTGTGCTGAACACATCCACATGCTCAGGGCCGGTAAAAGACAAACATTTCAGGTTTTTCTAATTTTTTGTTTTGTTTCGGAATAAAATTGCTCCACAGTAGGGTTGCGCCAGAGACCCTTGCGGATGACCTTTATCGGGCGAACACAATTGAGCTTTTTCATCAGACGTCAAAAATTAAAAAAAAAAATGAATTTGGTGGCGTGACAGCTTGTGAATACCCAGGGACCAGTGGCTTACAAATCTCAACGATTTCTATGTGCATGTAGTTGGTGTTCAGGAATTGAGTGGACCTACAATTTTCTGCTGAATCCGCCGAACGTCTAAGGTGAATGGCATCAGACAAAAACTACTCTTGGAGGGATTGTCACTTCCTCGCAAGGAGTACGTAGTAGCCGTAAAAAAAAAATAACGTTAAACAATCAAACAAATTATCTGCGATGTAGAAAAAGAAAAATAAATAACCTGGGATTTAGAAGAGACAAACTCATTTCATAGACGTTAAATAGGAACTCCACTGAAAAGAGCATTTAAAAGAGCTTTGTCTTCCGACAAGATTTTTAAAGTGTTCCTTACCTTCCCCGAAAAGTTCAAGGAACTCTTTACAAATGACCTCCGGTTTGTCAAAAAAACGCTCTATGTACTTTTGCACTGATTTTGTATATTTTTTTTAAATAATTAGCACGCACTCAAGTGGCTATGACGACCATTACAATGTGCAATTAGGAAACTAAGGAAGAATTAAACAGGAGATACACGTTGCTGACCATTACAGTGGTAGGGAAAAATAGAGCTAAGCAAAGCATTCCACGTTCGTGTGGTGCGGCTAAAGAAAGAATCTCTTGAGTTGACTGTAAGTCCAAAATTGGACTCAAGCGTTAATTAATGGCTATTCTAAGAAGCAGTGCGAATATAACGGTCGAATTGTTTTAGGGCAGAAATGCACTATTTCAACTGGCTATTTCAATGGAGTAGTGTTTATAAAAGTAGCGATAAAAAAGCGACATACCAGGTAAAGTAACAACGTTGCACAAGAGACAGAAACGTTTCCGTTATCGGTGTTGGTATATCACCCATCATTTCCAAATTCTGTCCAAAAGACTCCAGTATGTTGATGGAACAAATGACCAGATATATGTGAATGTACGCCTTATATATTATACCAGATCAAAAGTGGAATCGAATTTCTTGCATCGCTAAAGGAAGCCACGTTCTTAGTCACGTTAGTTAGTCCACAAAAGGTGGTCAGTAAAACACATATCGAAAATGGAAAACTGTTCAGTTTCCTCGATACAAGTGCCATTCATATAGACAAGTTCATAGGGGGTAGGTACCTCTTGAACTCCAATGAACAGCATTGAGTTTTTGAAGTAGAAAATCAACATTATTTTATATTCCCCATTGGAAAATGCTAAGAAGACCAGAATTTAATGAGTAATCATACGATAAAATAGGAGTCTCACATCCAAGGAGCTGGAATGTGAGCCTAGAAATGAATGTAAAAGCTGGGAGTGTCGTCTGCGAAACAAGTTAATGAATAAGAAGTTTCAGATAGGAGATCGTTGGCAAATTTGAGGAATAGAGTCGGAGACAAAATAGAACCCTGAGGCACACCAGCATTTATTTTAAATTGAGCGCGCTGAAAGGTAATTCTTAATCGAACGAAGATATTCATCGATAATAAAGGCAAGCATTTTTGATAAGAGACCCCAATATCTATCAAATGCTTTTACTTTCTCCAAAACGTAGAAAAGATTGGTTCCATTTTTCCGTGAGTTTTATACCATCAAATCACACACTGGACCTATTTCTACCAAAGCTGTACTCCCGGTCATCAAAAAGCTCGTTCTGCAAGATATTTATTAAGCTAATGATTAATCGTCAGCCTTGGAAAGAATTGACGTAAGTGCATTTGAACGATAGTTAGAGAGGAGGATGAATATTCGATTTGTAAGGGACAGGCTGATCAAGCACTGTTTTCTATCAACACCATTAGAATGGGACGGATAGAAAAGCTTACGTAGTGGTTTTTCCAACCTCTTCATTTAAGGAATAAAATTCCATTTTGGAATCAAGACAAGATGACAACGAAAGGTATACTGAATCCCTTAGAGAAAATTGTGGAAAGAACACTTTCGCAAAGAAAATCAAGACTAATTTTCATTTAATTATTATAGAATTAAACAACTTGATATTAAACTAATTAGTTGACGTTCTCCATTTACATCCCGGGAAGATGTTTTTACACCTTTAACTATAAATTATCCAATGGAAGCAAAAACCTGTCGTCATTTAAGACTGTTAATAAATTTTCATTACTCCAGAACCCATAACATCTGGCGTGGGTGGCAACTACAGGCCTCGGATACATTGGATACATTTAGCGAGAGAACGTTCCAACAAATATTATATAGCATCAGGCCACTTTATTAGGGCTTTCCTTTAAGAAGTAAGAAGGTATAGTAAAGTGTACCTATAATTAAAGCCTCCTTCTGTCCTGGCGGCCAAAAACCAACATCTTACACCAAACACCCACCTTGTTTGAATTTCGAAGCACACAATTAGGTGTTTTGTTTTTGTTTTTTATTTTTGTTTTAAATTTATTTATTACCCTTGCGGGTTGAAATGTGAATTCAAGCTGATATTCTTACTTACCTTTTTTTTACCACTGCTATTATTGTCGTAAAATGATAACCAGTTGTATGTCGTATTGACCTGAAATTAAAATCAATAATGAATTAAATTAAAAAAAAAAAATAAATAAAATGATATAAATGTATATAATGCATCAGACGAAGATGTAATTTTAACCTAGTTATGTATTCAGCATCCAGGTACTTTGATGAGCGGGCGTCAATGATTATCAGATGATAGTTGTCCATGTTGGAATTATTCTGTAGTGTGTCCAGAGCCAGCTCCTTTGATTTGACCAACGTCACTTCCAACTGCTGTCGATGGCAGGCAGTCGTAAAGACATCACATACATTGTCTGTCTTGTGGAAAACTAATAAGGCCTGTGGATGGAGTGAAATTTTTTCTTAATAAAAACTGAGAACACTTGGGGTTTTATGAAGTGACAATATATTGCCTTAAGTTGAGGATTCGGAGGTAAAACAGTTGGGTATTTTAGATCCATTACAGATTTCTGCAAAAAAAAAAGAAAAAAATTAAGTAGGTGTTAAAATGTGTGTTTATTTTATTTATAAACTGGAGTTAAAGCTACATAAATTTCACAGTAGAGTGTGGTACCAAGTCTTTTTGTTCATTTTAACTACCTCGATTTGTTACAAGACCTACGATTTAATAAAGTCCGTGTAATATAACACAAAGAGGGGCATCCCACTTTAATGAAATAATGGCTGTCAGGAAAATTTTAAACAAAGTTACGGTTTGATAATTTGCGAATACAAAATACCCTGATATATGTATGTATGTGTGGAGAAACAAAAAGGTATAGTGCGGTCAAATATTTTGCAGCCACAGATATTGAAAATCCTCTGATACCACCACCACCAACCACAAGATTATAGATGATGGTAAATCATGAGGTTCCACACCAAATATACTCAGATATATTATGAGCCTATCCTGGGGCAATTTTTTGTTCATTCTTGATCCGATTTTAATATTGAGGTGATGCTTATCGATTCATGCATTTGAGGAGAAGGGAGTTTGTGAAGAAGGGAATCGAGAAGGGACTGTTTTACGAAAAGGCCATGTCAAAAGAGAAAGTTCTCTTTTTCAAATCCCAAGGGATGTCAACACAATATACTTAGAAAAACAAGTTCTAGAAAATGTTCAAAGGAACTTTTAAGTTGGCGGTAGAGGGTAGTTGATGTGTTGAATAATTATTATACAAATTATGACACACTTTTTCTGCATGTTAGGTGATTATAAAAAGTTTATAGTTCGATTAAAAAATCATAAACTCAAAAAAAAGAGTTTATTATTAGCTGGGTTAGGTTAGGTTCGGTAGAAAGGCTCTCAGTTGATCTTGTTACCGTATGTAGATCCGTTGTGATAACCTATAGGAAATTGTATCCCACTTAATGTTAAAACCTATGTGTTCTGTTAGCAGTCAAGCCATTTAGAGGCGTTGACGAAATGCAGAAGGCTGTTCGCCGAAGTTCTAATTAGAAAGATCGTATCATTAAAGAAATTATTTCCTAGGTGTTTCTTTCTTAGGTGACAGAGTGTTGGGCAGTAACAAAAGAAGTGTAAGGTATCCTCCTGTGCTTCTTCATCGCTGCACCCATTGCAAATGTCGTCAGTACTGAGCCTCATTTTCTTTTTGTGGTATCCCAGTAGGTTGTGTCGGGTGATTATGCTGACAAGGGAACGAAGTTGTTTTATCTTCATTAGCTTAATTTTGTCTTTCCTCTGCTTATTGAAATTTTGCCATAATTTTCTAGTTGTGGCGCATGTTTTAAGCAGGATCCATCTTTCATTGGTTTTATTATAGTATTAGTAGGCTTACCAGTTGTCACAACAATATTTTGTATTGAGGTTTTAAGTTCTTCAAAGACTTCTAGGAATTTTATAATTTTCCTTTTTTGCTTGTTCTTAAGGGGAAAGGCCTCTTTTAAAAATGCGTTGCGTTTTTTTCGTTGAACTTGGGTTATTACAACTTAAGAAAAGGTTAATAGGAGTCTGTTAAACGGAAAATCTTTGTTGCATTCTTGCTTCAAAAACTTGTCGTCTGTGAAGGCGAAAATGCTTATTTCTCGACTCGGAAAGTTGGCCAATTTGCAATATTGCGTGTTCAATCACTGTATAGCTCCGTTTTTTTTTTCTTATAATTTGCGCACGCTAAAGGGATTTGGCTACCCTTTTGATGTCGGTGGACACAACGCGAGCTTAGGAAAAAAGGAGTGGTTATAAAAGGAGATGCCGACGCATATTAGTTTTAAACTTCTGAACATCATAATGGGAATTTCTGGAAGTACGAGTATTACGGTGAAACTGTTTAAGGGTAGCAATGCAACTCGCTATTTCTCTAGAACATTGACCGTTGAAAAAACGGTAGAAAAGTGAGAGACATGAAACATTCCTTCGATGTTCAAGTGACGTGAATGTTCTGATGATGATTATCATCTGCAATCAATTTGAAAACTTTTCTTTGAATACCATCCAAAAGACTCAAGTAAGTTGATAGAGCACCCGCTCAGATATGGGAGTTATATTCTATAGTCTTGGACGGATATATGATTTGTAGATAGTAGCCAGACCAGAAGGGAAAAAGAATTTCTTACATCTTACATCGAAGAAGAGTAACATCGAAACCGAAAGCAGGCATTTGCGATAAAAGAGCCTGGTGCCAGACTCTATCAAATGCTTTAGAAATATCGAGTACAATAATCTTACTTTCTCCGAAACGATGTAGAGATTTATTCCACTGTTCGGTGAGGTAACCCATGATATCACAAGTGGACCTATTGCTACGAAAGACGCATACTGTCGGTCATCTAGAAGCTTTCGTTCCTCAAGATATTTCTTGATTTTATAATTAATAAGCGTTTCCATGACCTTGGAAAGAATGGACGTAAGTGCAATCGGTCGGTAGTTTACGGGGGAGGACGATTCGCCTTTTTCGGGTATGGGCTAGACAAAAGCTGTCTTCCATTTGCTGGGAACAAGCCCTAAAGTGTAGGATAGATAGAACAGCTTACGCAGTGGCCTTGCCAACGTAGAAAAACACCTCTTCAGAACAATAGCGGGGATACTATCAGGACCAGCGGATTTATGAATGTCAAGATCTTTTAAAACTCTAGCCACTGTACGAGTGCGAAAGAAGATTGGTCCCATAGAATCATTTACGCACTCAAGTACGGGCGGGACCATGACACACTATGGCAGCGTAGAATTGGCGGCAAACTGCTAGGAAAAAAAGGTAAGCTTTCTCTGGGGAACTAACAAATGGTGTGTCATTGACAACAAGCGTCGGAATTGAGGACGAAAAACTATTTCTCATATTTTTTTTACAAATGACCAGAAATTTTTGCTACCTCTGTAACATTGTAGTATTATTTTGTGCCTTAATTCCTGGTCATGTAAAAAATTGGTTTGTCGAATAAGGACGTTTCAGGCATTCCTGGCTTGTTTGAACTTTTTCCGGTTATCCTCAGTAGGGTTGTCTTATAGCATCGGAAGCATATCTCCTTGACCCTGATAGCCTCTTTACAGCTTGTATTAAACCATGAGTTTTCTAAAGGTCTGATACTTTTAACTCTATGAAAGTTTTCATCCCCAAAATAATGAGATTAGTGACCATATTAGTGACGTTACTACCGAGGAAGCATAGTGACCAGTTAAATATCCTAAAGAAATTATTGAGACCGTCTCAGTTGGCTTTTTCATACTGCCAAACGGTTCTCTTACGAGCTCTTTCTTTAACTGGATTGGTTGGGAATGTGAATCTTGCGGATATGACACAATGGTTCGAAGTGCCTAGAGGCAATATTACACTGATATTGCACTTATCAGGGTCAGAAAAAACAAGTTACTCAAAACTTAATGCACAGTAGTTGTCATGGGGTACCAACCATATAAGTCAGCTTTGATGTAGTATATTAAGGGTACTTGGCAAATTTTTCAGCATTAATTATTTTTCGTCCACTTGACAACATTACTAGAATAATTAAAAATCTTTTGATCACAGTTATATCTATTTCAGTGATTTTCCGATGGCATGGCTTATGTTGGTTGTAGTTTGTGGCTTATTCGCAAAGACCTGCGACTTCAGACAACCCCACAAGAAAAAGTCTAACGGGTTCAAATCGCAAGATCTCGGTGACCAGTTCACATCATCTCCGTGAGATGCCCATGCCCTCGATTCAATCGTGGAGTTGAACGTACCCATTCATCCAGAAATGAGCCTTATCGCTAAAGATGCCCGTAAATGTTTAAAGCGCGTGGAACATTGCCCGAACAGAAAATTCATTTTGATAAAACAATTTTATCATTTGCACGTGTTGCTGAACAGACAATTTGACAGCTGTTGCTTCAACAATATGGCCGCTATTAACTGTAATAGTTCGGAACTCCCTATTGGAAAACCCTTTATATATTTGCCACGTGTTGTTGAACGCTATATTCGTCCATGGTGATTTAAAAAAAAACAGACTGAATATTTGACAGCCAATTTGACAGATATAGCTTCGACAATAGCCGTGTTCCATTGGGCCTTGCAAAGTACTTTTTAGTACTTCCCAGTAGATGATGAATGGAATGCTTTCATTTTGACAACAGTAAAATCTAACCTCAATATCAATTTAATTTCGGTTTTGTTTTCTTATTTTACTTTAAAATGTGAAAAATGTCAACAACAATAATCTATTACGTAATTTCTGTTGATTGGTGATGTCTTTTTCTTGTTTGGAAACATTCTGTTACTAGATTAATGAACTACTTCGACCACAGAGTAGAAGTAGTTGACTGCAGCCAGAAGTACTTGGCAGTAGATACTGGAGCCCAAAGGAAAACACCTAATATGGCCGCTATCAACTGTCATAGTTCGGAACACCCTATTGGAAGACCCTTTATATACCTACTAAAGAAATAAGTATACTGTGAATATGTATCAATTCTCAATTTGAACCACTGAATAACCAACTAATTAAATACTTTCTATTCTTTAATCAATAAAAACTTTTCCACAGATTTACATATATGTAAAAAGTATTTTTTCATACCCTTGCAGTGTATTATTCCATTATCATTTAAAGTATATTAAAGAATGTCAAGATATAGTACTCGTGTTACGCACGCAGAAGGTCAACGCAAAAGTTAATAATTGCAACATGAACCATATTCTGTCATTAGTGGTCGAATGAAATAGATCTAGTTCATTTTGGATTGGGTGGACTTCAATACTTCATAAGCCACGAAAATAAAGTTTTTTTTTTTTTTCTTATTCCTTCGGACTTTTGTTACAGAACCCACACGTAGGCAACATGATAAATGAAAGTCATCAGAAATGATATATGAGTAGTAGACAAGATAGAATGGGTGAAAGGTAAAAGGACTCGCAAAGGACAAAATCTACGCAAAAATATGCTACGCAAAAATTTCTAAGAATTAGAAAACTTTTTAAAGAAAAAAATTTGTGAATAGGTTAATTCAAGAGAAGTGACTCTAGACATGCCAATTATAACAGTTTTGGTTTATAAAAGCATGTTGTTATTGGTTCATGATTCAAAAGAAATGCAGCTTCTACCATTTAATGTAAGATCTGATTATGAAATGGATGTAATTGATTCTTTTATGAGTTTTTTTTATTTAATTCAAGTCAATAGCTGTATAAATCAATTTAATCGCATTCTGGATCTAGTTTTTGTAGAAAAAGAAATTAAAATATCTATTGAAAAGTCCGTAGCTCCAATAATTCCTAACTCTATTCACCATGATGCGATATCTTTTTGTTTTAGTTCTTATGAATATTTTAATTTGCAAAATAATAATTTTGAATTGAACCACAAGAGAAAACTAATTTTCAGGGCATAGTGAGTTACCTATCGCGAATTTCTTGGCTTTTAAATTTTCAACAGTCCAATTTGTTGTATTCGTATAATCTTTTGATTGAATCTTTGAAAGATTCCGAATGGAAAAAAAATCTTTTATCATCCCAATTCACAAATCGGGTTCCAAGCAAGAAATATCTAACTACCGCAAGATTTGTAAATTGTCAACTATACCTAAACTCTTTGAAAATATTGCTTATGATAAATTGGAATTTACGCTGAAAGAAGTTATCTCACCTTTCCATTATGGCTTTGTTGCTAGAAGATCAACAACTACGAACCTCGCAATATTTTCGAATTTTGTTCTTAATAAGCTTAAAGAAGGATATCAAATTGATGTGATATATACGGATTTCACAAAAGCCTTTGATAGAGTTAGGGCCAGTTTCACAGTCTACACTTACCAAAATAAGTGGCACTTAAATTTCCCATATTAGGAATTTAAGCTAAATTTCATAGCTAGCGTAAGTGGAACTTAAGTCACCAACATCATAGACTTAAGTGCCACTTATTCAGGTAACAGTGAACGGTGATATTGGAAATTAATCTTTCAAATTCCCCATTTAAGTGTCACTTTTCTGACTGTGAAACTGGCCCTTAATCACTCAATTTTAATAAGAAAATTGGAAAGTATAGGTTTTCATTCTAATTTAAAAAAAAAATGGCTAGTTTCTTATCTTGTATGGCGTGTTCAGTTTGTGTCTATTGATCTTTTTCTTTCAAATCCAGTTCCTGTTTTATCAGGTGTACCTCAAGGTAGTCATCTTGGACCCCTGCTTTTCTTAATTTTTATCAATGACATGCCTGATATTTTCTTGAATTCCCTTCGACTTCTATTTGCTGATGATCTTAAAATTTTTAGATGTACTAAATCTTTTGCAAGATGACCTTAAAAGATTGACAGAATGGTGTAGAATAAATGACTTATTTTTAAATGTCTCCAAATGTCATTGTTTTTTTTTTTTCAGCCGAAATTCATCTCCAATTTACTTTGATTATAAAATTAGTAACAATGTTCTCGAGAGAGTTTTAAAAAAATGTATGTAGGGGTTGTATTTGATTGTAAATTCAGTTTTATTAAGCATGTTGAGTATGTTGCTGCAGAAGCCAATTATATGCTAGGCTTCATTAAACGTAATTCCACTGATTTCACAGATCCCTACACTCTCAAATCACTTTATAGTCCCTATGTCAGATCTATTTTGGAATATTGTTGTATAATAATGGAATACATATTATAACTAACATTCATGCCAATAGAATAGAAAGTATACAAAAAAATGCACAAGGTTTGTCATTTGGAAACTTGGTTGGAACATCGAAATGCCCTCTTATACAGGGTATTTTTTTTAGAGGTATAGAACTTAAAGTTGGCAGCATATTATAACTGGCTGCCATTTTGTCACCTGTCAAGTGATTTATTTTTAGTTCGGTTTGGCATTTCATCATAAATAGACGACGAACACCGGGCACGGCCGGCGCGGCGGCGTACATTGGGTGAATGGACTTGAAACGAGATTGCTGTTGATTCCGATTTTACAAGTAAATTTTGTTCAGCGATGAAACTCACTTTTGGTTGAATGGATACGTCATTAAACAAAACTGCCGTATTTGGAGTGATGATAATCCTCAAGTGTATGTTGAGACACCCTTGCATCCACAAAAACTGACTGTTTGGTGTGCCTTATGGTTTGGTGGAATAATTGGTCCGTACTTCTTTAAAAACGATGCTGGCCAGAAAGTTGCAGTCAATGGTGACCGCTATAGAGCCATGATTACTGATTTTTCGTTCATTATTTGAACAACTATGATGTGCAGGAGCTGTGGTTTTAACAAGACGGCGCAACATGTCACACAGCTCGTGCCACAATTGATTTATTGAAGGAAACGTTTGGCAACCGCATAGTTTCACGTTACGGACCCCTAAATTGGCCTCCAAGATCGTGAAATTTAACGCCGCTTGACTATTTTCTGTGGGGATATGTGGAGTCGCTAGTCTACTCCGATAAGCCCGAAACGATTGTCCACGGGGAGGACAACATTCGCTGCGTTATTGCCGATATACGGTCACAAATGTTATAAAAAGTCATCGAAAATTGGACCTCCAGATTAGACTACGTTCGAGTCAGCCGTGGAGATTATATGCCAGAAATCATATTTAAATAATAATGCCAGAAGATTATCTTTCAAATAAAGTAAATTTCATGTCAATTTAAAAAAATCATCTTTGTTTTATTCCATTTCAAATTTCTATACCTCTAAAAAAAACACCCGTTATAACCAGATGTCAGCTTATTGGTATTCAGTCACTTTTTAACCGTCGTAAAGTTTTCTCAGTAATGTTTATTAGTGAAATTTTATCTCATAATATTAACTGTCCATTTCTTTTGTGTTTGATTAATCTGTATGCACCTTCTTGCCAGTTAAGGTAGCGTTTCCTTTTTCGTGAAGATGAACACAGAGTGAACAATGCACTCAATGAGCCGATAACTCGCTGTGTCAGGTAAACCCATTGAATTTCGGAAGTACTTGATTTCAATTATAAAACATAAATTATTGTTATACTTTTTAAGCAACTATTAATCTTGTGTATATTAATTTTGTAATTTGTCTTGTGTAAAGTAATTATTCTACGGCCCCGCAGGTCCAGGGCCTCGGCGGTCAAACTAGGACCCCCAGAGATTTTTACAAGTCGCGCGAAGCGCTTTAACGGACGCCGATAAACTGTTATAACTATTATAAATTGCCATTTCTCTAGTCTCGTCCTAATTCAAAACATAGATTAAACAAAAGGTTCGATTTACTAAAAAAACAGAGTCTTAAAGAGTATGTACCCATGTATGTCTATTAACTTGGCAATATTTGCTGTTTTTTCTTGTAAATACTGATTGAACTGAAAGAATAAATAAATCCAATCATATAGGGGCAATTTAATATAAATAATTGGATTGTGGAAAGTTATGTACAACTAGGTATGTCTGCTTAGTTTGTGTGAATACATACTTATTTGGTCATTGAAATATAAGCAATCATTCGTTAAAGGTACATAGAAGTTCCTTCAGTTTCGGAAGATTAAATAAAAGTTCAAGATATATATAGAACGTTGTAAAAACATGGGTGCAAAATCTGAAACATAAACATGTCAATCAAAGAGTCGTATGGAGTTAGTAGATTTAATATAAATTCGGTGATTTTTACTTTAATAAAATGGTCAAAATAAAGCACGATTCTAAACTCTCCGTTTTGAAAATTGGAAAAGCATCTTTTAAACCTTTTATCATATTATATTAAAAATGCTTTAACATTGTAATAAATCGCCTATGGCTTTTTAATAGAAAATGTGAAAAAGTCAAAAGATGGTAAGTATCAACTTGATACTTTTTGTATTAAAATAACCTTTTTTTAAAAATGTAATAATACTAGAACTAATTAGAAGAACATTGATAAAGTCACCTTCAATGACAGAAATACAGGGTCAGTCATTTTGTGGTTTCAAGTAAGGTGCGCTGGCATTTGACACCTGTCAAACTCAGCTGTCATTTGAAGTGTCATAGTATTAGTTGAATGTTTGCCTCAACAATCAAACAATGCGTTAAAATTATTAAAACTTACTACAAAAGTGACGATTCAAACGTAGCCACTTTTCGCGCATTACGCGATGATTATGGTCGTCATAATCGACCGACTACGCAAGCAATTGGTAAAATTGTGAAGAAATTTGAAGAGAGTGAAAGCGTTACTGATGTTGTAAGGCCTGTGCATCATCGTTATGCCCGCTCAGTCGAAAATATTGCTGCTGCAAGTGCAAGTGTTGCTGATGATCCGAATTTATCGATTTCCCAGCGTTCGCAGCAATTGAAAGTGTCATATCCGATTTTTTTTGGCCGGTAATTGAAGATCATGACTTGGACGATGTGTGGTTCCAACAAATCGGGGCAACAAGCCACACAACACGACCAATTACGGCTTTATTGCGTGATAAGTTTCCCGGTCGCGTAATTTCACGTTTTCGTGACGTCAATTGGCCACAAACATCATACGATTGGTTACCGTTAGGTTTTTTTCGGTAGAGCTTCACAAAAGAACGTGTTTACGGGAATGACATTACACAAGTTATGGCCGAGATATTGCCCGAAATGTTTGAAAAAGTGCTTAAAAATTACCTCAAAAGAATCGCATGCTGCGAATCTTTCCGAGGCGGTCATTTGGCAAAGTCCAAAATTTGTAATGAAATAAAATTTTCATCAAAAATGTATCGCTGTGTGTGTTTCATTTAGCTTTACATTCGAAACCGTAAAATTAATGACCCTTTATGAAATTTAAATAAAACTTCAGACTTTTACAAGACTATTTAAAAAATGTATTTAATACGTGTTAATAAATTTGTAGATCTTGTATCATTTAGAAAAGGTGTACATAGGTACATAAATTGCTCCTTATCTCACAAACTGGCGCATATCCGTGTTTGACATTTAAGTAAAACGCTTTTTTGTTTAATTGATTGATTGATTATATTTTTTTAACTCTATAGATAGTAGGCTTGGGCCAGTCACTAACTTATTCTCATTCGCTCATTCGGACTCCTTGGAAGGTCCGGTTTATTTTCTTCTTAACCCGGTATATCGGCTGACCTTCTTTTCCGACCTACTCGTGTGACCCTATTTCTTTGAAATACATTGGAATGACAGCGACACACTACTCCCCAACACACCACACGAGAGTAGTGTGGTTCGGGCTTTAGACCCAGGCAAGACATAGCCAGGGTCCTAGCGACCTGTTCTGGTCATTGGCCAATCGAAGAAGCAGTCGTTCATTTCCTATGTAAATGCTAATGCCCTGCTCTTGCCAAAATGAGAGCATAATCAGTTGGAAGGGCTTTTCTTGACGACCTCAACGAACTTTCTGGGATGAAGATCAAAGATTTGACCTCTTTTCTGAACGCAACGAATTGGATCTAGGGCAAATTTCGGTTTTAACTCCTGTACTGTATCCGTTGGACTCCTTTAGGCGTGCGAGAGCGGACTAAGGTTTTCTAAGGATATATACCCCTTTTAGATCCGTAAAGGGGGATATCCCCAAATCCCTCTAATAAAATCACCTTCCATCCACAGGTCAATACGAGTTATGGATGGTATCAAAACGACGAACTCCAGTGCTAATTGGGTCACTGAGCTAGGTTGCCTTGGACCGCCATTTCAAAAAAACACTAAAAAAAATGAAAAAAATCTAGTTCCCTTAGGGTCAGTTTCACAGTCAGAAAAGTGGCACTTAAGTGGGCAATGTGAAAGATTAAAAGCGCAATATCGCAGTGCACACTTACCGGAATAAGAAGGGACACTTAAGTTTCCGATGTTGGTAACTTAAGTTCCACTTACGCTGGCTAATATGGGAAACTTAAGTGCCACTTACTCCGGTAAGTGTCGACTGTGAAACTGGCCCTTAATTGTTTTACTAAATGTATATCCAAAATACAAATACAATTCGCTTTATAACGTGCTACCTGTTGAGTTGGTGATTTAAAAAAAACTCGTTTCAATTATGTAACTGAATGTTTTTAACGTACAAACATATTTGAATTTAAAGTAGAACCCCATCATCTATTATGAGGCATTTCAACATTTCTGTATTTATCCACTATATGAAACAGATGTTTAATATACATATATCTTTCGGTGAACCTTTCCACTTGTACAGTAGTTGTAAACTTTTCCGAACATTTTTGTATGCATATATGTAATTCTAATTGAATGAGTTCAGCAAAATTCGAAAACGTTTTTTTGCATGAAAGTGAATTGCCATACAGAAATATGCAATCGATTAAAGACAAGTAATTTAGTATGCGTTGCAATGGATGTAATAAAAAACTAACTCAGATTTTTTTCGTGTCGTCGTCCTCGTCATCCCCAATGTGAATTTATGAAGAGTGTTAAAAGTTGTGCAACAATCAGTCAAGCAGATGTTAAATAAAATTGAAAAACTAAATAACAGAGTTTTGTGGTTTTAACTGCTTCATTCTGAAAATGAATGCAGACAAAAAGTATAAATTGAATTTTGTTGAAAAAAAAGTTTCTTTCATATTTACATATGTATTTCAAAATATTTAAATTAATTTTTTAAAAACTATGCACTAAAAAAATCTGTATCAAAAAGAAAATTAAACAATGAACTTCTGGCATTAAAAACCTATAGGTATTGCATGACATTGTAAGTGTTGCCGTTGTTTCTGAATAATTTATTTTTTATTTTCACTCAATTTTTTTTTTAATTGCCTCGATTATTTTTTATTATTATTAATTGAAATACGATGTTTTTCTTCTTTCGACCCAATCTACTCATTTATTACAAAAAAAAAAAAAACAAAAACAAAATGTTTGTATTTTGTATTTTTATTGTTTTAAAAACAGGAATTGCAGTTCGTCGTTGTTTACTAAAACGGTCTATAATTTTATTATAGAAACCTGTTTCTTTTTTTATCATATTTTTGCGAATGTTCATTATATACAGCGTATCAAGCCTTTCATCGCTCATTGTGGACGTTAGCCAAGTGTTTACCTTTCTTAATGTAATTTCACTCTAAAATGACAAGAGCGGCCTTGAAAGCTATTTTTCATCGACCATCATCAGCTGCGTTAAGGCCCGACCAACCAAATTAGAACCGCAGCCAGGGTTGGCTGAATTAACTTCATTATCTTTTATACATCATTAACTACGTGTAGTTAATTGAATAAATTACACGCCTAATTTACTACAATTTGTTACTTTCTCTCCATTATGTAGTTAATACAGAAAAACAATACAAGAAACAAAACAAGATATAAAAATTAAAAAGGAAAATTGAAAGAGGTCTATTTAACGAGTAAAATTGTTAATATATTACTGCAGCCGCATTGCTTTATTCTTTTATTCATGTGCAAACATATATGCTGGCGGTAGAGTGAAAAAAAACGTGAACGTTCGTGTGCAACGTTACGTCGTGCACTTAACGTTGTAGAACGTTACGTTACGAAATCTGATTTGCCCCGACCAAAACAAATTGATTTTAATGCGACCGACAATTAGATTATACTTTATCGCGACCACTCATTTATATTGTTTTTGCCTACGACGAAAGCAAATTGTTTTTAGCGCGACCGACGATCATTTTAACACTTATATTTTTATATTTTTTTCTTTAATTTTTAATTATTCCCCGAACAAAATGGACGCGACACTAGTTATTAAAAAGAAAACAAAATCAAAACAAAAATAATAATAGTCAGCTGTAGGGATTGACTATTGACTGTAGGTATGGTAGGTCAATGGCTGTAGGTATGGTAGGATATCGGGTGCGTTCAGTGATACAAATCTGAACTTAAATTCTACGTTTACATTATACTGCTTTTAAACGATGCAATTTCTTCTTGCAATTTGTAGGAACGTAGGCGAGGGACGTAGGTGGCTGGGATATACAAAATAGCTGAGGTTGAACAAATTGCAGAGTTATCGGCTACTTTTGTACTTGCACAAAGTTAACAATCATTAAAAATCACAGCGTCCAATTCCATAGGCGATTGATGGTGTCAATCGATTGAAACTGCGATTTTAGTGATTTCCACTGACAACAACTGCAACTAAATATTCTAAAAACTCAAGATATATAATTCGCCGGCTATCTCATAGTGACATTCATTTGAGGTTCGTTCAGTATAAAATTAAGATTGAACTTTGAACTTGGAGTTTCATAAGGGTTGCAAGTTCGTTGAGAGTTCTAACTGGCCCCTGTTAGTCAAACCATTAAGTTCCTTTGGAATTTGGGTACGGTGTCATTTAATTGAAACCACGATTTTAGTGCTCTCCGCTGACAGTTGTTGTTTGTCGATGGTCGGAGAGTGATTACCATAAACAATAACCATGTGTAATGTGAAGTCATCTTAAAGTTGAGAGTGAACCACGAAGCAGGACCTTTCAGTACCGAACATTCACCGTTCGTTGGACACTTCACCACCAGCCTTTTAGTGCTTGGAAATTTCGTTACAGCGGTTCCCCCACTGGGTATTTCGCTGCCGTTCTTTCAACACTAAGCTTTTTAAGCACTACCTTCAGATAGGTAATGTAGTGTTTATTATTCAATATGTTTTTTTTGATGACGTTCAGTAACAAAAATCAGGCACTTGGACAAACGTTGATGTTTACACATATTTAACCGTGAGTCCCGGCACTCACATATTTTTTTTTATTTACTGGAAAACTGAAATCTTACGTCTTCTCCGTATGCGTATCACTTTTGTTTTCACTTATGGCCTTTTCGATTATAGTCAGAATGACAGTTCTGAAATGAAATGAAGAGAAACTTTCTTCTGATTTTTTTTTAGAAGCGTTTCAGAAGGGTTCACACGTATCAAATCGTTCTCCCGGATTACCAATCGAAAAGGCCATTAGCTTCGCTTTCGAAGCGATTAAATCTAAAATAAATAATATGAAGCTGTCCTAAATTTTTTTTTAGATTAGGACAGAGAAAATGAAAGTGGATTTTACTGGGCGTATCGTCTTCGGTATCTTTCATCCGAAATAAAAAAAAACAAGATTTTCACAATGGCACAGACTTTTTTTTCTAATGCAGGAAACAAATGATTCATTCGGTCTCGAAAACAACATTTTTTTTATAGTTTTTTCGCTTCCATTTTAAAAACATATAACTGAACAATTTTTTTTACTCACTTTATTGCGAACAAAATGGATGAAAAATTGATTTTTTAAAGTTTTAAATAAATTAATATGGCCCAATTGAAAATCGTTATCTATGTTTTTAATAATCAGCTGTTGCAATTATGGCACTCCAAAATTCAACTTTGAGGGTGGTGACTTTAGTTGTGAGCTTACTTGTGATGATTGGGGGAGAATTCCAAAAATGTTATCGAGTCACAAAAATCCTCACAAGGAATAGTCACAAGAGCTTGTGACTTGTGACTCCTCACAAGGTGAGAATCAGCCTGTTAGTATTTCTTAAGATACTTTTTAACTAATATCTCAAGAACGACTCAAGAGTCAGAGGAGGGCAATCTATGGAATTTGACGAAAAAAGTTAAAAAAAAAATACCGATTAGTCAAAATTTCCTATTAAGAACTGATAAAATGTTGGCAGACAAGTCTTAGCTCAGAGCCAAGGGAGGGCAAGTGCCCCCTTCGAGGGGCATGACTACACATTCTAGCCTTTTGTTTTATCTTATGCATAACGATTTTTCAATTTTTTTTACTTGAAAACATGAATTTTTCGATACTGTATGGACCCAAACAACAAGTTTCCTGTAACACGATGTTAGTTAAATTTGATCTGATTATTTAATTTGCTCTCAATTTATTTTACCTATATTAAATATCTTAATATATGTATGTATAAAACAAAATCGATTTAGTTACACCACTTATAACTCAAGGCTGGCTGGACCGATTTTATTGCACTCTGATTTGTTGGATTCGTTTCCGCTCGAATAGCAGAAAAACTCTGTACCTTGGTTCTAAAAGGCTCAATGTCCAGTTTCTTCATTTTTGGGAAATCGAAGATTTCGTTTTTTATTTCTAAGAATGCATTGTAAAATTTGAAATTAATATTTTTGCTTATTCTAGCTACTTTTTTGTACATTGACCGTTTTGCTTTCCGGAGAAAAGTTAAGTTGGGCCTTTTAAATTAAAAAAAAAAGACGAAAGAAAATTTACAGTGGTGGTTCAGAAAAAGAATACTTCTTTTTATTTTGATTCACAAGTTTTAAAACGAAAACTAAAAATTAAAATAATGAAGATTTAACAAAAGTAAATCAAATTTCTTCTTGATTTGAACTATCTGATTTGAACTACTGATCCCCAAGTTATTGTTAATCTTTTTGCTAATTTCTTTAGTGAATCATACAGCGTTACTGTCAATAATCCTGACCCTGATTTTTTTAGCTACTTGTCAAGTAGTCCACATACCTCACTCGTTTCTCTTGCTGTTAGTCAATGATCGGTTCGTAAAAAGTTAGAGTTACTTAATGATGACTTTTCTCCTGGTCCAGATGGTATCCCAGCCATTTTTCTTAAAGTATGTGCCAACGCACTATGTGAACCCCTCACAAATCTTTTTCAACTTTCACTTTCGCAAGCAGTTTTCCCTACTTTATGGAAAAACTCATTTATTTTCCCTATCCATAAAAAAGGCAGCAAGACTGAAATATCAAACTATCGTCCAATAGCTAAACTTAATACTCAATACCCAAGCTCTTTGAAAACATTGTCTACGACTCTCTTAGCTTTGACTGCAGATCAATAGTTTCGCCTCTGCAGCATGGTTTTTTAAAGGGTAGGTCTACAACCACAAATCTAACTCAGTTTGTTTCCATGTCGCTTTGTGCTCTGGAGAAAGGCTATGATGTTGATGTAATTACTACTGACTTCAGTAAAGCTTTTGATAAGATCTCTCATCAAATTATTTATATCAAGCTAAAAGCCTTTGGTTTTCCACCATTTTTCATCCAATGGGTCAGATCCTATTTAGAGAACCGCCTTTATAATGTAGTGTTTAGATGTTCTGTGTCCGATTCAATTTTTGCAACCTCAGGTGTCCCTCAAGGCAGCCATCTTGGCCCACTTCTATTTGTCCTTGCCATAAACGATATTGAGAACATCATTTCCTTCTCGGACATATCTATATATGCCGATGATATGAAAATTATGAAAATAATATCCTCATCGTTAGATTCTTCCGTGCTTCAACAAGACCTCAATTCTTTTCTTACTTGGTGTAATCAAAATTTTCTAGAACTCAATGTAAGTAAATGTCAATCTATGACCTTTTCTCGTAAACGCCTGCCTTCATTTCCTCGAACCTATCACTTTTGCAATGTCCCTGTTCCCGTGCGTCGGTAGTTTCATTTATTCGCGATCTTGGCATAATTTGTGATAAGGAACTGAATTTCCGTTCCCACATCGATCATATTGTTGCTAAAGCAAATTCTTCCCTTGGCTTTATAAAGCGCTGGTCTAAAGAATTCTCAAATCCCTACGTTACCAAATCTCTCTTCACCACATATGTAAGACCTATTCTTGAGTATGCCAGTCAGGTTTGGTCACCCCATCAATCCACGCAATCACTTAGAATAGAAGCAGTACAGCGCAGATTTCTTCGTTTCGCTCTACGCAATCTTCCTTGGTCCGATCTATTTAAATATCGGAAAAATTCACTTTGTACGGTGAAATGGGGTAAAATGAAAAAGACATATCCGATTGAAAAAAACTCTGCCTGAGTTAAAAAAGGTTTTTCTTAGGAAATGGCTTCAAGAATATTTTTTTTTAATTTTGCTATTTGTAGGGTGTAATAGGGTCAAAATTAATAAAATTGTCTGCTTTAAGAAATTCTTTCTTTTTGGGGTACAAAAATTGTTCGATTTTAGAAATTCTTTTGGTATTTGAAAGGTCATTTTTAGTAAATAGTTGGCTTTAGGGTCATTTTATGCAACAAATTGTTATTTATAGTGTGAGATGGGGACAAAATGAAAAGTTGTATTCGATTTCAAAAATTCTTTTTGTTTTTTTTTTCTCAAAAAATCGATATTTATAGCGTGAAATGGGGTAAAAAGAAATAATGGATATCCGAGTTTAAAAATTCTGTTTGTGTTGGAAAGTAATAAAAATTCGACTTAGATGATCATATTTTTTAGGAATTTTGCCATTCATAACGTGGTTAAATTCCAGAAAGTATATTTAATTACAAAAAGGAGCTTAAATATTTATCTATATTTTCTTTTGTAATTTTCATGCGAAGTTTAGGTTTGTCTACCCCGTGCGAAGCCGTGAAAATTAAAAACGAATTTTAATACGTTGCATAACCTCTTTCATATGTGCTATAAAATTCGTCAAATACATGCACGCTTTTTGGACTCACAACAGTTACCGCAAGTTGCAAATTAGAATCTATTGGAACTAGCATGGAACAAGAAGTGATAGGTACCTATACTATTTGAAATGATGAGAATTTGTCGACAGCGACTTTTTTTCTGACTTCCTTTTTTTATAAACGATGTACATATATACATTTTTTAATCTATCACTGCCTCTATAACGCCAGTGTAATGTTTTATTCTCTCAGTAAAAAAACCATTTCAGTAAAATTTGCTTCTCCTTATTTGAGAAGTTATGATATAAATTTCGAATTGAGTTATATGCTTAAGGCATTTAAATTCATCTCATCTTGGCTAAGAGTCTACATACATATGTATATTCACTCAAAAACTAAACATTTTATTGAACCTCTTGAATAAATGTGTTTGTATAACTGCTTTGTCTTATAATATCCTTTGTTTTATGAATTCATTAAATGGGACTACAAAAAAAAAATCATCTGTTGTGTTAATTTAGAAATTATTGCAATTGACACATGTATTTTCTAACAGAAACACAAAACTTTATTCTCTATAAATTTATATCTATCTACACTATGTATATGTTATGTATATGGAAGAAAACCCATCCTTCAAGTAGAATCTGTCAAAGAAAGAAGGGTGTTATTGGTTTCTGATATATACAAGTCAAGTGTACATTGTTATCATACAATTCTACTGAGAAAATCTATTCACAACAATTAAGCCGGAAACATAAACATAAGGAAACATAAACATAATCATACATTAGATTGTAGACAGGTTTATTCATGAGAATTAAGGCGAGTTTACATTTATAGATCTTTATTTTAATAATAGAGCTCTTCACCAAATATAACAACATTTACATATATCTTTGTTTCGTTTATTCACAAACGTGGAAATCATCACTTTGTGGAAACTGACATTTGTTAATCTGTTTTTGAAAGCAAATAATGACATTGCGGAATATTTATATGAATAGCACGATTATTGTAATTAAAATTACATTTTAAATATCGAAATTGAGCACATATTTTTTTATTACGTGTGGTTTTTAGACGTGTGGTTTTCAATATGGCAATACTGATTGGTCTTTTTGACAGCTGTCACTTGATTTATGCTCAGTTTGGTTTGCCATTTCATAATAAATAGACTTAATCCATAACAACGTTTGCAAATCGTGCAAATTTATAACAAAAATAGAGTCGATAATTCGAGCAACCATGGATCGGTTTCGCACCACGTTTGCTCTAGTGAATAATGCGCATCCTCAGAGACGCCGCCGTACAGTGCGCACCGAATACGCTATTGCTTCTGTCGAAAATTGGGCCTCTCGGCTGGAATTTATTCGAGCCAGCTGCGGCGGCCACTTGCCCGAAATCATATTTAAAACATAATGGCACATTCACAAAAGATGCAATCATCTGATCCACCAAGTGACATTAAATGTCAGAAAGCTGTATAGTTGCATTGTGGGCACGCAAAAAAAAAGCACGTACGACACTTTTTGACAGCTATTAAAGCCGCAGCCCCAGTTCCAGTTTCAGCATTCTATTGTGTTCAAGTATTCAAGAGAATACAAGAATCTGATTGAATTCTGTGTATATGCTTCAGCTTTTTTTGCCATCATGGAGCTTCAGATTTGTTGAAGATTATGTGTTTATTTTTTCATATTGTTGGTAGATATACCTCCGCTTAAATATTTTTGAAAAAACTTTGTTCAAAGTTAAAAGCACAACGATTTCATCACAACGATACTTCAAAAATCTTATATTACCCAACCTTAAGAGTAATTACGTACGACCTACACATAAACTTTATTTTCTTGAAAATGAGTCGTCTAATTTGACATATGGGAATAAATAAATAAAATTTATTTGGAAAACTAAGAGGATCAACAATAATCCAAAAATATTAGGTATATTCATAGACGGTGTTCACATTGGACTCACTCCGCGTGACTCATTTTGACATCTCTTTCTTTTATCTCACTCCGCCTCACTATATGAGAAAGCGAGGCAGGATTTTTTAATGTTTTTGAAAATATCCTGCTTAACTAGACCATCTCTTTCTCATCATGAGGTGGAGTAAGATAAAACAAAAAGATGTCAAAATGCGTCGCGCGGAGTGAGTCCAATGTGAACACCGTCATAGATTTGTTATTAATATATCTTCTATTATCTGACGTCAATGTCACATTTAAGAGGGAAATGTATATGTAGACAAATGAAATCATGTAAAGGGTTCTCCAATAAGAGGTGTTATTTTGAATAGCCCGCTATTTCAGTAGCTGTCACTTTTGAAGCTGGCATTTTTTGACATTTGACAAGTAGAAACTACGCCATTAATAAAAATGGAACGATACACGCTTCAACAACGCATTGAAATTATTAAAATTCACTATAAAAATGGTGAAAATTTGGCAGAGACGGTTCGTAAAACTAAAACATTTTTGGGTCGTCGTGAAGCACCTTGTCGGACCGCAATACAGATTTTGGTGGACAAATTCGAGCTGTTGGGACAAGTTAGTGATGTGAAGAATAAAACCGTCGCTCAAGAACAACTAAGAATATTGCTGTTGTAGCCCAAAGTGTTGAAGAAAACCCAGGTTTGTCCATGTCCATGTCCATTCCTCGTCGTTCTTTGGAATAAGGCATTCCACAAACGTCATTACACCGTATTTTGCATAAAGACTTGGGTCTTTTAAGGCTTATAAAGTTCAGTTAACACAAGAACTCAAGCCGGCTGATCATCAACAACGTCGTGTCTTTGCTGATTGGGTCCTTGAAATGCATGAAAATGATCCGGAATTTCATCGAAAAATCATCTTGACTGATGAGGCCCATTTCCACCTCGGAGGCTACGTCAACAAGCAAAACTGTCGCATCTGGGGCTCGGAAAACTCAAGAGTTATTGTTGAAAAGCCTCTCCATCCTCAACGCGTGACTGTTTGGTGCGGTTTATGGTCCGGCGGGGTCATTGGACCTTACTTTTTCGAAAATGAGGCTGGAACAACAGTTACGGTCAATGGATTGCTCTATCAAGAGATGATTAATGATTTTTTATAGCCGGAATTGGATGGTATTGATCTGGACAACGTTTACTTTCAACAAGACGGCGCTACGTGCCACACAAGCAATGAAACCATCGTATTTTTTTGGGGGAAAAGTTTCCGGACCGTGTTATCTCTCGAAGAGGTGATCACAATTGGCCACCGAGATCTTGTGATTTAACACCTTGCGACTTCTTCCTTTGGGGCCACGTAAAAGATATGGTCTACGCCAACAGCCCAGCGTCGATTCAAGACCTCAAAGATGGAATTCGTGAGGCTATCGAGGACATAGGGCAGCCACTTTGCGATTTGGTTATGGAAAATTTCATGAAAAGGATATGGTCCTGTAAGCGTGGTCGTGGGGGCCATTTGGCTGATGTTGTGTTCCATTATTAACGGCATACCTTCCTCTTTATAATGAAATAAACATCCGATCATTTATCTCAAAAACTGCCATTTTTCTTTGAATATCAAAATAACACCTCTTATTGGAAAACCCTTTACAAGCCGATAAATATAATTTGCTGGCCAAATAAAGGGTTGCCAGATTTTCTAAGAAAAACTGTTAAGAAAAAGACAATTTACCTAAGTGTTTCTAGTTGGTATGTTTTAAAAGCCAAGCAGAATAAATTCGAAGCTCTTCTTTGTATCGTACGATTCTTCAGTCGTTCATTCTTAAGTCTGTTATATTTTTATAAATTCATGTTTT
Organism: Leucozona laternaria; assembly: GCA_932273885.2. Classification (NCBI taxonomy): domain Eukaryota; kingdom Metazoa; phylum Arthropoda; class Insecta; order Diptera; family Syrphidae; genus Leucozona; species Leucozona laternaria. The sequence goes on from OW026368.1 coordinate 48,724,253, forward strand.
TATTATGACCGTGATATGCATTTTGACCGAATTCGAATTTCGAAAACCAAATTCTTTGATTTCGAAATTAGTTTTGAGGTTTGAAATTCATCTAGTATATATTTCGTTAATTTATATTTGAAAACCGTGTTTTTTTTTTGTGAAATATCTTCAAAAACAGCAAAGAAACTTTTCGAGTAGGTTTCATTTTAAAAATTGGGTGACGAATATTAAATAAATGTGGCAATCCAGATCAGTAAAAAAAACTTTCCCAAGGGAACAATAAAAGAAAATAAATAAACTTTCACTGGAGTTTTTCATTTGCATGTGTTTATGTTTGTTTGTCTTTGTAGGTATCAAATGATTTCATCCCTTTATGTTTTGAGGGTGTTTTCATTCACCACAGAAGGTACTTTATAAAACCAATATTGTGAAAATTGTTTAAAAAGTAGAGGAAAATGTAAATTTTGTAAAATATATTCATGTTGTCAGTTTTGCCCCTCAACCAAAAAAAAAAAAAATAATAAAAAAAAATACCATGCCTCAGTTAAGGAATAAAAATAATAAAAACTCACAATGTCCTTTTTTTGTGTAAGTAAGTAAGTAAGTAAGAGCGCAAGGAGGAGAAATATGATAAACAAGATACCAATTCAGCTAAATGATTTGAAAAAGGTGTCAACGAAGTTATCAATTACATATTATCAAATAAAATATGTGGGATGAGTTTTGTATAATAAATAATTTGTATTTAAAAAAAAAATTTGAGTATATCGAGTTATATTGAAATATTCGATGAACATGATAGAATTTAGAGTAAAGTGGGAGTATAAGTTATGAGACAGTTCACAAACACATAGCCAGATATTAGTAGAGTTTTCCATAGTAACAGATATTTTTGCTAAATTCGTATGAAGGAATCAAAGCATCCCATATAATAAGGACCATTGTACGACAAAAATTGAAATTGCTACAGCGAATAAACGACAAATTTAGTAAGCAATTGGCCAATTTAAGAAGTTTTCGAGGGTTGCTTTGCTAACTTGACACCAATTCAACAAAGCAGCACAAAAAAAAATGACAAATCCGAAATTACCAGTTTTCGATCGGTGAATGTTGCTTCGTTAACTTGACATTCATATAATATAGGGGTCGGTAATTCATTTTAGGTGCTTTGCAGATGATAAGACTATTTTATACGACAGTCCAGAAAAAATTAAAAGAGAATTTGTAACCAAAAATGGGAACATTGTCAAAGCAAACTAATGTCGTTTTCGTTTGGATTTCGGAACTGTTCCATTCCTATCTAAAATGGGAAATTTGGAGTAAAAGGAGTGAAAAAGGAGTAGCTCCGAACGTCCACTCGAAAACGACATAAATAAAGTCCTCTATTTTTATAGAGGCAGAGTGTCTTCTAGGTATGCTTTGGTTATCCTCGAGCGATATTCAGTTTTTAGGGAATTCATTTCTGGCCAGTTTTTTTTTTTCAATTTGGGTACTTGTTCGAAACGTCTTTACTCTCTCTCTCTCTTCATCTTCAGTGGATTTGTACATTTGCAAGAAAACATCCTCTTGTACGTCAATTATTTCTAATTTGAAGTCCAGACTTTGAAAAACTGAACAACTCGAAAGCTGTATCTGTCCACTATCCGGTTGGAGTTACCTCAAAATGCAATTTTAAAAACACAAAGTTTTCCCACCTCTTGGAATCTTATAGCAAATTCTTATTGCAGGTCCGATATAAGAGTTGAAAATCTTTTTATAATCAAGAATTTTGGAAAAAGAATGAATTCTTCATTGTAATTATAATGTCTAAACACAGGGAAGGAGTCTTCGGCGAAACACAGTAACACTTGAAGTCACATATTAACTTGCCTTTTCCCTATATCTCAGTTTCAGTTTTAAGGGTATTAACGTTTTTAAGAATGTCTAACATGCTGCTCTTACTATGCAAGAAATCTAAACACTCTTTCCATTCTCAGTATTCAAATTTTTCAAAAACGCGACGACTTTTTCTTATATTTGCCAAAAACGTTCGATTAATTGATCCTTACTTAGCCACCGTACACTGTTGTGTTGTATTAAGTCGGAAACTCGGAATACACTGGATCACATTCGACAAGAAACTCGCTTTGAGCTGACGATGCTGTAGAGTAGAGCAAGACCTAATGAAATGTATCAACTTGACTAAATTGTCCATTGTGCATTTTAGTGTTGTACTGAGTTCTGGTAGACAGCAAACCAGCTTTTTTCTCCTTAATTCTCATTGCTGGTCCCTTTTCCTTACCCATCATTGCTGGGATACCGTCAGTAAAAATAGACAATATTTTATCATTACTTTTATTTGCTTTTATCTTGAAGTCTTCTCGACGAAGAAGACTCGAAGGAGATTCGTCAAGTACAAGGGCGTATAGTTGGGTGTATTTATGCAAAAGTTCGTTTTCTGCAGCCAAAATTTCGGGTCTTCTTGTATTGCTTTTTCCGGATAGTATAATGCCTTGAATAACAGCTGCAATATCCTTTTCTTATTCAAAAGTGCCTAAATTACTTCCAACATGTGTACATTCTTTAAAAATATCAGAATCTGAAAATGGTTTTTTGATGCTTATTAAGCTTCCAGCATGTGCGCAAGGCTGTTTCTGCTGATTTTTCCTGCTGGCTCATGTACCGATCTAGTATATCCTATTTTATTTGATAACAAACTTGCCTGTAATTAAGTATTTGTACACATTATAGCTATATGAAATGTATATATAGGTATATTTAAATTTAAATTTAATTTAAAACTGAAAAATCAACGGTCCAGATTTATACCCTTTAAAGTCCGGTTCCGGACAGCGGTCCGCCAATCGCCGAACCCTATAATACCTAGGTTGTTAATTTACATCGGTCATCTGAACTTTCGCCTCGGTAAGTTTTTCTGTATTGATTCCCCCTTCAATTCTACAAATTTGTCACACGCGTGTCTGACAAATTTGTATTTCATAAAATATTAACAGGTGAGAAATTTGTTAGAAAAACACAGACAAATTTGTCGGGACAATTTTGTCATTGTTGCATGCTCATGGCCTACATAACATAATGCAGTGCCCACGTCGAAAAACGATGAAAAATGGAACAAAACCTATACATGTTGTTTCAATTTTCATCGTTTCTGGACCGATTTTCTCGATGTTACAAGTGGCAGAACGCAGGGACACTTTCAAATTTAAAATATCGAGGGCGCCGGCGTATTACACGGAGTTCCAACTAAGAATCGTCATCACTTTAACTTGAAAAAATATTATTTTGCATTTTATCTCAAATTCTGTCTTTTCATTGTCAACACTTTACGGTTGGTGAGTTTCCTGTCACAATTGTGAATAAAATACTGACAATATGTAAATTGTATATTTATTTTTTCATATCATAAAAGAATTTTCAGAAGGTTTCTGACAGTTCTCAAAAAATACTTGACAATTCATTATCATGACAATTTTCTTATGAACCGAAAAGTTGATAATGGTCGGGTATTTTCCCTCAATTCTAGAAAATTGTCAAATTGTTTTCATAAATTTGAAACGTCAAAAGTGCGGTATGTGAAAAGTTAAAAGATGGTGAACTCTTTCAGCTACGTTGCGTTGTGTTCGTAACATAGCCCGCGTTCGGGTGGTTGTCGGATAGAGTATCTTCCTATCCAATCATTTTCAGATAGCTTTGATTGGTTGTTGTATCAATTGTTATCAAACTAGGCTTACGATCGGGGTTTTGTGCCAAAATACTTTAAGGATTCCATCGTAACTCCGATATTCAAGAAAGGTGACCGTACAGTTCCTGCAAACTATAGAGGAATTGCTTTGCTGAACTCATCAATGAAAGTTCTCACAAATCTTCTCTACAAAAGGCTCTACAACTAGGTTGATTATAACAATCTCCCAGGAGAGCCCCAAGCTGGGTTCCTTAAAAACTACTCGACTAAAGATCAAATCTACACACTCACCAGCATTGCAGACATTTTCATCAAAGCCAAAAAGAAGTTATACGTTTTTTTTTATAGACTTCAAAGCAGCCTTCGACACAATCGACAGAAAAGCTCTTATGCTTAAACTATACAGCAAAGGTCTTTCAACGAAATTTGGACGTATTTTGGAAACATTGTATGACTTCACAACTTCTGCGCTCGCTTTCAACAATAATTTACCATACCATATACGAGGTGGAAGTCGGTGTAAGACAAGGATGTAACTTAAGCCCCCTTTTGTTTGCCCTCTTCATAGACGACATTGATGACAATTTACAGGGTGGAGCAAGAGTCTCTGCAAATCTACTTGTGAAATCCTTGAAATTTCCAGATGACATTGTTAAATTTTCTGAAACGCCTGAAAGCCTCCAATTAATGATTAACAGAATAGCTGACTACTGCCAAAAATGGAGGCTTCAGGTAAACCTTAGTAAATCGAGGTTATGATATTTCGTCAAGTTGGTGGCCAGAATTGTCGGAACTAAAGGTGGAGATTCGACAATAATGAAATTGAAGTAATAAGCATTGAATAAAAACATATAGAAGGTGACACTCGACAACTAAAAGCGCTGTGGCACAGCCGTGGTGGAAAGGAGAAACGAAATAGATGATGTAGGTTTTTTATGTACACAAACCAATTTTCAAAGGGATATTTATAAATTTAATTGTTCCCTTTTCTATTGGTTTCCATGACGATGAGGCTTCAATATTTTGTTTTGTTTTGAAATTTGTTTACTATTTTCAATCCCGAGGAAAGAAACTGTATGTATGTATATTTCTTTATCGGTATAAGTTGTTTTTAAATTTTTGTTAACATGAAGATTTGAAACTAACGCGAAGATTTGTTTTGCATATTGAAAAACAGAAAAAGCTACAAATTATGTATTTTATAGGTTGCATTTCGTTGGCAATTTAGAGACTTATAATAATTTGTTGATTTTAATTATTTTTGTCAAGTAACGTTTCAATTTTGCTTTGTTTTTTGTAACATATAGATTTTTATGAACAATGTACATATTTTGGCGAAAAATTCAAACTCTAAGTCTAGATTCAGTTTTTTGCCTGTATCTCCAATTTTACATTTTATACAACTGAAACATGCTGAACTTACTGCGTTTTATTGTTCCTTACAGATTTTAGAGCAAAATATGTAGATGCACCTATATAGTTGGTCAAAATCTTCCTTCTTAATTTTTCGATTTAATTTTAAGTCATCTTATATAGATTTTTTCATTCTATGGGTTTGTTTCACAATGTCTGATTTAAGTTCTAAGCAAGCAACTTGAAACTTATTATTCAATTATAAACTACTTTTGCTTATAAACTACTCTAAATCGTCAAAGTAATAAGTAAAGTTCTAAGTATTTTAATGGCCAGATGAAGTGGCGATTATCAAATTTACATGGCAAACGAAAATAATAACAATAATTTTTTTTTGATTTTTTTTATCAGAAAAAAACTATTTTGTCTGGAAAACTGGAATACTAATTGACACATTCATTTATTATTTAGATAGATAAATTGTAAAACGCAATTTCTTTTAATGGGAAGATTTAGTTTTCGGATATTTTAAATGCCGAGTAAGTAATTATAACTTCCCTGGGACATTGTGAAACAAACCCTTATTCTTTTGTACGATTATTAATTAACTATAGCAGAATGGTCGTTTTTTTTAATTTTGATTAAATAATCGTACACAAGAATCTGTAGTTAAATCTAGAAGTAAATTATCCTGCACGGTATGATAAAATTAAAAAAAAAATTAAAATAAAAAGGCACACATAATATGTATACGTCACAGTGTACCTAGCCCTTGTTTCACATAGTCTAATATTGTTCAAAATCTCGAATTTGAGCTACAAATAAGCATTTATAAAGCTGTAATTTTGGACATCAAGAGAGTTATTATTTTCGTATTTTCGTCCGCTGGCGCTAACTTCAGACTTATTTTAGCGAAAACAAGAAATTAGCATTTATCTATCTACAAATTCAGATATCAACATTTTTCAATTCCGCCAAAGTAAAGGACGTAAATTTGTCTAGAATCCAAGCTTTACTGTCTAAAAAAATGTTTTCAACTGCCTTGATTTTTAAAATGTTTCATTTATCAATTTGGTCAAATGAATAGGTCCATAAATTCTTTATTTGCAAAGGGTTAAATAAAAATACTTAATAATTGAAAAGAATCTATTTCATTCAAATTTCGCTAAGAATAGGTATGAGCGAATGTAGGTACTTAATCCCATTGGATTGTAAACTTATATATACCTAATCAAAATAAGCATTATTCTAAAAACCCATACATATAATTTAGCGAACTTAAACATTTTCTTCTTATCTATTTACTAAATTAAACCGGACATTATTGCAAGCCTGGCAGCTTTTTAGTATTTTACTAGTTTTAAAGAATCGATAAATAATAATTTCGTAATACAAACTTTTTCTCTATACATCCAGTAAAATAGCGTTTTATAAAATATTGCACTTTTTTTAATTTCGCCTGCAGCCTACAGTTTGAAAAAAACTGTGTACCCCTCAATCCTCTACGTTTCCCAAGCTTAAATAAAGTGGTACTAGAACGTAGCTTGTTTTATTTCCTGCATTTTTATATCTTTACCTTAACAATCAAATCAGTAGAACTGAAATCATAATTGTATCTAAACAATACAGCTTTAATATTATGAAAAACTATAACCCCTTTTTTGATTTATGTAAATAATTTGTACTTATTAACTGAAATCGTAACGAAAATATTTTCATCTACATTAATAGGCGTGTTTTTTTTCTTAATTTTCTTAATCTATATAGGCTTATGAAAACAGTTCAATGATATAAAACAACAGTAGCTGAACTACGAATATTAAATGTATTTTCTTTTGAATTTAAAGCAAAATAACTAATGAAATACCATAGCAACTAAACTATACAGCTTATCGTTAGCCTGGATGTGTATCAGGTCTTATTTTCTTTACATTTCATTAGACTGAATAGAATATGTATTCATGTTAAGGACGTTACCCTTGATAAATGTTCATATTTTATGCAGGCTAAAGACATAAGCCTTGATAGAAATCAAAATCAAGAAGTTAATTACAGACTAAGTTTATGTTGTTTTTTGTAAATTTATTTTTTGTAACTGTCTTATAAGACTATATAGATTAAGAAAAAAAACACGCCTAATATATACATATGTAAATAGCTTAATTAAAAAAAAATCTTAATTTCAAACAAAACACAAATACATTCGTTTCCATAGTAATACACACACTTTCTGAATTTCATACGAAAGAAACACAACAACCGTTTCCATAGTAATTGATTGAAATTACAAAAACAAAACTGAAAAAAATCCTTTTCAAATACACGACTCTATCCATAATTAAGGAAATATTTTAAATTGAATACACCGACCTATAATATTATTTTAGGCGACAGCAGCGCTGCCAGCCGATTTGGTATAGTTTTCCTCGAGTGTCACCTTCTATATATGTTTATTCAATGGCAATAAGTGACTATGATTACCTATAGGAGTAAAAATATCGAGAAATCTTAATCTGAGAAAACATATGTCAGAGAATCTTGCGAAATCAAAAAACGCTCTTAATGCAACGTGGGGGTCGATTATGCATAATAAGGACGTTAACTTCAACTCCAAGTTTCGAGTTTTTGAGACAACAGCCAAGGCTGTTATGTGCTACGCCGGACAGGTATGGGGGCACATTGAATTCGACGAGGTAGAAAATTTTCTGCGATATTTTCTGAAAAGAGCGCTAAGGCTTCCAAGCAGTACTGCAAATCACATCCTCATGATCGAAACGGGTCTGCCTCCGGTATTCATTTCAACACTGAAAATGCAGGTAGACTATATATTAAAAACGTTAAATATGGACGAGAACAGGCTTAAAAAAAAAACTAACTATCGTTATTTTACGAAAGAAATTATCTTGGTTCGAGACCTGGAGTTACTAAGCCTCCCATTGCGGCCATCAACTTACTCTCGCTGAAAATAGACCAGACCAATGGAAACCTCAACTTTACGCTCTAGTCAGCGCAGTAGATGTTAAAAAACTTGAGGAGTTTATCACAAGAGCGAGACAGTCAACAAATAGACGTATTTATGCAATGCTCGACTACAACCTTACATATCCAAAAGCTATTTCAAGGAAGAGTACTCGACCGCCCTCATGTCACTCGTTTTAAAAACAAGAGGAGAGTTGCCGCCATTCAACTTTATACCACACAGAGATGAGCGCCCAGAAATATGTAGCCTGTGTAATCAAGGAGAAGGAGAAAGAGAAAACACGTACCACTTCCTTTGTAGATGCCCTATCTTAATGGAAACCCGGAGGGGCGTTTTCGGGAAGAGCTTACTCGGTGAAAACGAAATGTTCAGTATTCTCAACGGAGGTGATTGGAAAATGTTGTTTCAGTTTGTCAAGCCTGCGCTTTCCTACAGAAAACAAATTATTGAAGAACTTTTTTAAAAAGAATAAATTGTTTACATTATCACTTTAAAGTTTAAAATTGTCAACTGGCAGACGGCTTAGGCCATGCTCGAAAATATTAGTATATTACTATGAATTGTGTTAAATTAAAAAAAAAAAAATAAACATTTATTAATCTAAATCTAATCAATTTTTATCAGCTGTTTTTAACTAGGGATTATAACAACATTGACAAACCTATCCGGATAGCTTTGGATAGTTACCCGAACGCAAACATTTGATTTGTGTGTGTTCAATATTTTGACAGCTATTCCGGCTGCTGTTCCAGTGGCAGCTCCGTCTCCATTGTGCAGTAAATGGGAAATCATCAGTTTTTGACAACGTATTTACAGTTGACTTCATGAAAAGGCATTGAAACCCAAGTACATAGAACGACATTTAAAGACTTTTTAAAAGTCCATTTAAATTTTTTTAGTATGTGGATAGCTTTACAGATAGGGGAAAAATTATAAATTTCAACGTATCGAGAATATTTCGTTCCGAATGTCAACCGATTGCCCTGAAAATGCATTTTTCCGAAGCAGAAAATTAAATGGAAAAAATGACGAATTTCTTGTAATACATTGACATTGTAGCCATCCTTCCATGAAATCTGACAGTTTATTGCTTGATAGTCTACATTAACTACGATTGCTGTCGGAATTACTGTCCTTGTTCTGAAAACAAGAATCAATCCTACTGAAGCGTTGACACATGTGTATGAAATCGTTATCCATCATATAAATTATTAAAGTTTATTAATTTTATGGTTGTCACTGAATATTGTTTGTGACAGACAAGAAATTTTATTTTAAATGTCATTAAATTTGGCACGATTGCCAACTTTGAAATTACAAAAGAAAATTAAATATAAAAGTGCCTATTAGCGTTTTATTCATAATTCATTACTGAACAAGGCTGATATTGTAAACAAGCAAATTGGGAAAAAGTAATGTCTTTGATGTTTATAAAAAAATTATTCTTTTATTATTTGAAGTACTTAGATGCACCAGATTGCTAAATGGGTTGAGCTTTTAACGAGATATACGGCAAGAATCTAATATTTAGGTAACCTTCTCTAAAACCGACAAAGTCTTATTTTGGTTATGTGAACTTTTTGCCAAATACCTGAAATGCAATATTATTGCAATTAAGGCTGTCCTCGAAACGAAAAAAAAAAGTATCGGCCTCGTTTCGCTAACTATCTCCAAAGCATTCAAGGCGAGATAGTATTTTTTTACAGAGATTATGTATTATAAAGATTGGAAACCTTCGTACGTTTCACTCTCCAAAACCCATTTGTTTACATTGTTGTTTTGTAATTTCGCTTCGTGTCGATGAATAGATGTGAATTGCAACAACAATTTAACAGGGTGTGTTTGTTCTGTTTTGACAGCTCGACCATTGGCCGAGTTCAACGCACATCTGAATATTCAGAATTCTGAATTTTTGAAGCTCTTGATTGGCCAGCTGTCAGAAAAAGTTCTGAAAATTCAGATGACTTCTGACAGCTGGCCAATCAAGAGCTTCAAAAATTCAGAATTCTGAATATTGAGATGTGCGTTGAACTCGGCCATTTTGTGTGTGTAAAAAACACAGCCATCTTTAAAAAAATTTTAACTCATCAGCTTTTCACCACGAAAATGGCGGATGTTAGGTGGGATATCGGGATGTGTTCGGAAAATACAGATTCAATGGTGCAAACAGAATATCTTAGGGTGCACCCATATTGTTCATAAATCTATAGCTGGCCATTCACGAGTGAGCTCTATGTTAATATTTTTTTTTAAAGAAATCGACACTTGCAGCTACCTTGGTAGTTTCGTCAAATAGAAATAATTAGTTATTATCGAAAGTGATAAAAAAAAAATGATACAAAGCTGCGTAATACAGATGATTAAATAACGACACAGATCTTACTAAATTTACATTATATATTGTAGCGAAGGTTGTGATGAGCTGAATTTGAATATTTTGAGTTTATTTTAAAAATGCTAGAAACGCTTTTTTTGCTATAACAATTAAAGCCCAAACCACACAACTCTCGTGTGGTGTGTTGTGTGGAGTTATGTGTCAACGTTGACAGATTAGTGAATAATTAGGTTACAGCCCGAAAATATTCTGTAAGAATATTGAATTCATCCGGTGTAAACGGGGAATGAAATTCTGGTGGAAAACTATAGTGCCATTGGTGCGTTTTTAATAAGAGAAACAAACAAAACAGATCGGATGATGCAAACGGTGTGAGATAAGGAAATAGTAATAATATAAAATCACTTTGAGGAGTTATCCGATGAAAGGCATATGGAATAAAGCAGCAAAGAACACTCCTAAAGCATCACTTTCAAGAGCAAATGGAAAGAAGATTTTTTGCAATATTCTGTTCTCTAGTATTGATTTATTGTCAATTTGCATTTTGTTTATTATTTTACTACCCTTTTCATATAATTGTTCAAAATCTTCCATGCAACTTTAAAATCAAATGATTTTAGGTGTCGTGAACACTTGATAGTTCGTTTCGCCATTTTTATAAGTTTTTGAACGTGCCCATTGAAAGTCACCAAGTTTTCAAAATATCGTGGTGGAAATCAGTAAGTTGCACTAGTATGAGTCAAAACACGCATACTAATGCAACTTACTTACTTCACCACGGGCAGCCATATTGTTTAGCTTGTAGGCAAACCCGAATGACAGCCGAGGTTTCCAATCTTTATAATTCATTAGGTTTGTTCAGTGACAAAATAGTTAGATTAGAACAGAACAGAACAGAATAGAACAGAACAGCACAGAATCGTGGTAAATGTCAGAACAAGTTAGAACAGGAAATCTGTTCTAAGTTGTTCTACCTAAAAAGCTAGTACAGAAAATCCTGATCGAAACTGTTCCAAAGTGTTCTAGACAGCCTCACTGAACAGCAAACCAGAACAGTTTAGAACAGAAAATTCCTCATTGAACAGCAAAAAGTTGTACTTTTCTGTTCGAAACTGTTCTAAACTGTTCCGAACAGCCTCGCTGAACAAACCTATAATCTCTCATCTTTTAGTCTCGTTGGCCTATCATTGTACTAGCAGTTTCTAGATTTAAACTCTAGTTCGAGTTTTTTTTTTCAGAAAGACACCAAAAACGAAAAAAGTCCGAGACAATAACGAGAGGAAACTTAGCTAGCCTAGATATTATTGTGTTATTTAACGGATTTGTAAATCAAAAAAAAAAACTGAATAGAATGGAAGAAATCTTAGTTTGGTGAAATACTGAGAATTTTGATTGCTCGCCACATAAAATTTGTTTGCTAAAATTCAGTTCATATTCATTTTCAACAAATTTTCTTCGGAAGATTTTAATTGAGGTAAATAGTCAGTCTTGAGATACCTATACAAAATCAAATGATTTGGTGAATTTTTTTTCAAAAACAGTTCATTAGTCTCTGAGTAAAGAACATTTAAATCCAAGAAGCTATTGTGTTAGGGACATATAGGTTTATAAAAGTGTTTTTTTTTTGTTTTTTTGTTTTTTGGCTAAATAATATCAGTTCTAAGATCGCAAGCAGAATAAAGTTCCTGAAAGAAGACACTCTGCGCTTGCGTCCACCACTTTTATGAGTTCATTTGCCTACATGCTTCACGGATGGGTGGATTTTGGTACAAAAAGTAATTTTTTGTAACTCCATTCGCTCAAAATAATAGAAATGAAGCCCAATAATTTATGGGGGTTTCTAATTTATATAGGTTTATAAACCCTTTATAAGTATGTCTTAACCTGAGTCAGCTAGCTGTTTAACTCTTAAACCTTATTTATAAACATTTTCCATCGATTGTCTAACTTAATCATTGCAATTATTGGTTGTCCAAACCTATTCCAAAGTGAGTGAAATTATGTAACGGGTGATTTTTTAAGAGGTTTAGAACTTTTTTAAAAAAAAAAACACAAAAAATTCGAAAAAATGAATGAAATATTTATTTAAATCGATAGTTTGAACCTTGCAATTTAATGTTTAAAGATAATTTTATGCAAATGTTGACCGCGGCTGCGTCTCAGGTAGCCCATCCGCTGAGTCCAATTTTGGCATACTCTTTCACACATATCGGCCGGTATCTCACGAACGAATGCATGGATGTTGGCTTCCAGTGCGTCAATCGAAGCGGGCTTGTCCCTATAGACATTAGCCTTGACATACCCCCACAAAAAATAATCTAATGGTGTCAAATCGCACGATCTAGGCGGCAAATTGACCGGCCCGAAACGTGAAATTAACTGTTCACCAAACTCGCCTCGCAATTGCGCCATTGTTTCGCGTGCTGTGTGGCATGTGGCACCGTCTTGTTGAAACCACATATCATGCAAGTCAAGAACTTCCATTTCGGGCAAAAAAAAGTTTGTTATCATCGCTCGGTAGCGTTCACCATTGACAGTAACGCTGCGATTCGCATCATCTTTGAAGAAATAGGCCCAATAATGCCGCCGGCCCATAAACCGCACCAAACAGTGGCTTTTTCGGGATGCATTGGTAGCTGTTGCAATGCTTCTGGCTGATCTTCACTCCAAATGCGGCAATTTTGCTTATTTACGTACCCATTCAACCAAAAATAAGCCTCATCGCTGAACACAAGCAGCGCCCGATGAACATTTCGAACCGAGCACGAATTTTGATAGTAAAATTCAATAATTTGCAAGCGTTGTTCATTTGTAAGACGATCCATGGTTAAATTGCAAACCAAACTGAAGCTGTTTGACAGTGACACAAGGTACTAAACACACGTTAGCTGTCAAAACCAGTGTTGCCAAAACCAAACCAGCTTAAAAATCACCCGTTATAAGTCTATAGTTACGAATTGAAAAAACATCTTGAATTAATGAAATGTTTACTGAACGTATCAAAAATTTCACAAAATTTGCAGATTAAAGGGATGTTAGTTAATATATATGAAAATATATAAAGACAACTGTTAGAATGCGTTTATAAATAAGGAGATGCCCAACTATTTAGACAAATCTAGTTAATGCGACTGTTATGGTTTCATTATTTTCACTCAGTTTCCGGAGGGGTCATGACCCCCCTCTGGATCTGCCACTCCCTCTGACTAGCTGTACACTTGAACGAACAGACTTACAGACAAACAGGCCGAAGTATGGCATGCCGAAAACAACTTTTTTGGGCTTTTGCATCATGTTTATGTTAGTTTTGATTACGTGCCCTCCCTTGCAGACCAAGGAGTCGAAACTGTTCCTGATGAAAATGGTTAAGAAATATAAACCTTTATTGAGGGATTGAATTGAAACTATTATTATACGTTCATAAACTCGAGTTGAATAATAATGTTTAAGGGAATAAAAAAAAAAAAGAAACACAATACAAAAGAAGAAAAAATTAACTTTTAACTCGCTCGCTTTCGAAGAGTTATATAATAAAAGAAAGACTATTATTCTTTAAAAACAAATCGTCCTTTAAAATGCGTGCTAAATAAACAAATTACCGTTGGCTCTCATTTTATCTTTGTTTTTTCGTCAAAACATTAGAGGCACTATTTACAAAAATAAATCATTTTATATCTTTTAACCATAAAAAAAAAACGTTTCTTCCAACACCCACACCCACACTCACACCCACATTAAAAAAAATAAAAAAAAAATAAATAAGATATAAACACAATAAAATGGGGGTACCTCGATATCGTTATCGCTAACCGCCTGTAACTCGTTATCAATTTCAAGCTGCAGCTTTGCGCCACGTGGCTTTTGGCGTTCTAGAAATCCAGTTGGACGTTTCTTCACAGATTCATTGTTAGAGCCAGATCGTTTATGAGATTTAATATGTTTCTTGCTACCTGTACGCTGATTCCGCTTATTCGTGATTTCTGACATCTTAGTGAAGCGGCTTATCAGCTCCGATTTGTCTTCCACTGTGAGATTATTTATTTGCAGCGCATAAGGATCGAGGTTCTTTAAAACTTCAGCGATTTCCGGACGATCATCGGAGAAACTGACTTGTTTTGAGCTCGGCAATGGTGTTGCGACATCGGCGCCCTCTTCAAAAACATTCCGTTCATACTCGATTTCTTCTGGCGTTAGAGAGCATCCATTTTGAACGCAAAAATACGGAGGAATTTTCACCCTCAATTGCACCGAATGACAGCTATCGCTGTCGGAATTTATTGTGGTCTGTTCGATTTTTGTATTATCACCCATCACTGCTGTTATCGATTGGTGGTCGTCTTTTTGTGTGACGCACTTGTTTACTGGCTGATAAGACTTGCAGCTCTTATTCGAGTTTTTTTGGTAACTTCCACTCAAGTGCGACATAGTGCTACTATTATAGTTTATATTGGTACTTTTATCGATTTGATATGATTCCAATTCCGATTTTTTATCTTGTGGTTTTGTTATTAAATGTGTTTTATCTGTATTTCTATTTTGGGCAAGCCCTTGAGGCTGCTGCTGCTGCGGTGGCCCTTCTTCATCGGGAATAGGACTAATCGACTGGCTAGCACTCTCGATTTCCATATCATGTGATTCTAAACGCAATTTTGACTTTCGAAATACGTTTGTAATTTTAATAAAACAATTGCGCATGTTTGAGGGACTTTTAATTTTTAATTCGACACAAAATCAAACACTGATTTCTTACACTCCAGAGCCAGATCACTGCTGGTTTGCATTGCACGAATGAAGATATACGAAATTTTGTGTAAAAGTTTCCGATAACTTTTTTCTGTTTTAAGAACAACGTCTATTGACTGACTGACATTGAAAGAATTGACACGAACAAATGTGAAACAAAAAACAGTACATATTGATTGACGATAAGACAAGACTATCGCGTTGTTTGATAAAGTTATATCAGCTTTCAGCTCTCAGCGTCTTTGGTCGCTTTCCTTTTGCACTCAAATAAACGTCTTAATATCTTCTTTTGTTCCATTCATTGTGATATTCTGGAGATAAGGAACGCCAAAATTAGATTACAACGCATAAACGACAACATTTAAGGTAATTCGTTTATAAAGACATTGTAAACTTGGAAATAAATAAAACTCAGTCAGTTATAATCTTGTTTTTTTTTTTTTTTTTTTTTATTTTTAGGCAAAGTTTGTGAAGCAATCAGTTTTTAATCAGACTGGCTCTAGTGATGAGAGTAGAAATGAAGTTCTTCCGCAAGAGCTTTTATTTAATTGAAAAATGGTTGGTTAACCAAACCAATGTCATTAACGAATAAGTTCTATATACGAAGTTGGCACATATTACTTTTTCTGTCACGAATAAACACAAAACTGAAACCGGGAATTAAAACAAGGGGTTTTTCAACAAACGGATTTGTAGCATATGGAAAATACAGAGTTTTCATGGATTGGTTTTATATTTGTGTCGTGTTAAACAACTTTCAATGATTATAATCTAGGAAAGATAGATTTTATCGTGGAACGAAAAAACCATATATAGGGTGACCCTATTTTTAAATTCCAAAAAAAAAAAAAAAAAAAAAACGAAATAAAACACGGTTTTTAATTATTATTTTTTTATTGTAAAAAATTATTTCAATAAAAAAAAATACAAAACAAACATTCCGTCATTGCTTTAAAATTAATGGTAGGCAAAATAAATAAATAAATAAAATTCAGTCTTTACTTTAACTTAATGTGAGGTTAAAATAAACGCTTAAAACTAAATAAGTATCCTAATTATTCCAAATAAGTGCCTAATGCAGATAACATTTATGTGTTTACATATTTGAATACTTTCCTGAAGTAGGTATAGATTTGTTTAATTTAATCTGGTTTTTGTTTTAAATATTCTCTGAACTATAAAAAGGTAATTTCAAAGTTAAATTTTGTAATTAAAATAGATTTCATAGTTTCGACTTTATGTACATTGTGAAGGGATCACACTAGCGACCACTTAAAATTCTATTAAAAATCCAACCATGCTTCGATACTTGCCACTTGCTTCCCATACCATGCATTGCCTTAAGCAATAGATATAAACAATGCAAAGCATTGTCTTGCCTTCTACGTCAGGGTAATAAAAGTGTCATGTTGCCCTGATGGCACGAACGGCAAGAGTTTATATAAGGTGTATAATAAAATATGAATGGGTTGATGGTGCACGATCGGTGCTCATTTGTTTAGGTTGACAAAATATGTCAACTAAGCATTATTGAACTATGCACTTGGGATAGCTGGTCGTTCACCCTCGATATCGATTATTTGTGAGGTCAAGAATCGAAGCATGGAACAATTCCGATAACATATAATTTCTTTATATATAGCAATAGTATTTGAAAATAAAAGTGGTCTTTCCTCACTGAACTCCAACCAATAAAGATCTTTTTTATTTGTTCTTTTGTGAAGCTTGCGAGCTAAAAAGAACATTCAAAGGGGCTATACTTGGTTATAGTCTAAGGGTTAAACCTCGAGTGCATTAGCCAGAGGTTCGAGCTGTTGCATTCATTGAGTGCTAAGCGATTTGTCTCGAAGACCATTGACCAGTAAAAAAAATAGTTGGTATAAGAAAACGACCAACTTCACATTAAATAAGGGCACGTTCGCATTATCATTTTGTTGAAAGAATTTTGATTTGGTTAGTTTTTCGTGTTTGTTTCAACAAAATTTAATTAAATACTGAACAAATAATGAACAGTTTTTGAAATAATGAACATTTTCAATATATTCATAATGAACATCTACTTCAAATAATCAATAGTTCATTATAATAATGAACGGATGGTCACCCTATATACAGGGTGTCCGCCGGGAAGGTATACTACTTTGTTTGTTTATAATTTTTGATTAAATGAATGAGAATGGATCTTATATTGATAAATGTTTTATTTAATGTCGGCAATTATATATGAAATACAATATTAGGTAAATGTCCGCCTCTTTTAGTCTCACAAATGCGAGCCCCTTTGAGCACATTTTTCATTACATTCTCACACATTTCACGCGGTACTTCATTAATTTCATCACGAATATTTTGTTTGAGTTTGCTCGAGCGTTTCTGGTTTGTTTGCATAAGCTTTGCTTTTCAGATAACCCCACAAAAATAAGTCCGGAACAGTCAAATCAGGCGACCGTGGAGGCCAATCAACATCACCATTTCTTGAAATAACTTGTTGTGGAAAGAGGTCTCGCAGTAATTCCATTGTAATCCTAGCGCTGTATGGGATGTGGCACCGTCTTGTTGATACCACATGTAAATCAAGCCCAAAGCATGCAGTTGTGGCGTTAAAAAATTTTCAATCATGTCACGATATCGCTCCCCATTCACAGTTACCGTTACGCCGTTTTCATTTTCAAAGAAGTAAGGTCCAGTGATTCCTCCTGACTAAATTGCACACCAGACTGTAAAGGTGACTGATGAATAATTTGAGGGTTTTCCATTTCCCAGAACCGACTATTCTGTTTATTCACATATCCATTCAAATGAAAATGTGCCGCGTCACTCATTATGATTTTTTCATGAAAATTTGGGTTGTCATGGGCTAGCTGTAACATCCTATTGGCATATGTATGGCGGCGTAAATGGTCTTGTGGAAGAAGCTCTTGTGTCAACTGAATCTTAGATGGAAACAAATGCAAATCGTTGTGCAAAATTGTGGCCAAAGTTGTTCTTTGAAGACCAAGCTCCTGAGCACGGCGGCGTCGAATTGAGGTTGATGGATTGTTTTGAACACTACTTTGAGCAGCAGTAATTTTTTCAGCCGATCTCGCAGTATATTGTGGTCCATGCTTGGGCCTATCACCTACAGACCCTCTTTCTTCGAAATCATTCACTACACGATAAATAGTGCGTTTTGTTGGCACGTTTTTTCTCCCAAAAATTTCACGTATAACTTTCTAGTCGTCACATTAATTTTGATAAAATGTTTTAACGATTAAAACACGTTGGTTTATCGAATATTTCTCCACAATAAATTTGCCAAGTGTCTACTTCACGACTACCAAATATGAACTGTCAAGACTAATGTTTACCAAAATGGCGGCAAAACAAAATAGTATACCTTCCCGGCGGACACCCTGTATATATGACGTACAAATTTTGTATAATATCTGAAAGTCCAGATTATAGGAACGCCATAGCACTCAAGAAATCCACCATATTGATAAATGCAAATTGATCTATCAGCCCTATTCTGCTAAGCGTTCGCGTGAACATTTGCATTCTGCTATTCGCGGGAAGAAAATGACTGTTCCATAATGCGTATAAATTGCGATCAAAATATAATAAAGACACTAAGATCGTTTTTACAATTTCAAAAACAAGTACTGGTTAAGATTTGCATTGAAAAGACATGAGTTTTCAATAGAATAGGGCTGTATATCTGCAGAGCAAAATATGTATGAGGATTTTTCCATACGGACTCTCGAAATTTTGAAAATATGGCAACTACATGAGGCAACTACTTTAAAAAAATTCGCAAATGGTAATTTTTTCGATTTCGGGGTCGAAGTGATAACCACTTTTATTAGTATATAATTAATAGAGGATGGTGCACTGATGTCAAAAAAGTGTGTCAAAGACGTTTAACTTTCCGCCATCCCCTTGCCAGACGGCCAGCAAAATAGGCGAAAATCAACTTGTTGGGTCGAAGTGATAACCACATGAGTGATAAACCAAAAAATCAGAAAAATTCTCCTGATTATAAAATTGTGTGTCCAAGACGTGTTGGTTTCAGCCTTGTGCTTGTCAGACTAACATTTTTCTAATGCATTTTTCAACTTCAAATCTTAATAACTTTTTCAAAAAGACTGGAGGCTTATAAAGTTGATAAAGTACTGATGGGGCTATGTATGGAATAAAAAACGGGCAATTGGCCTCCATGTCTTTGCTGGTACATAAATGTAGCTGAATATCGTTGATACAGCGCTCAATTTTCTCCTTCAAGGCGTGGGTAGTTGTGCAAGAACTTGCAACTTCAAAAATCCCGAAAGAATGAAGTCCAATGGCACGAATAATCTGAATAGACAATTTGTATCACCAAAAGAGAAATTTCACGACTAGCGATTAGGATATTACTCAATATTGGTTCGTGGGCTGTATGGCATGTGGCACCGACCATCTTGTTGAAATCACATATCGTCCAGATTCAGATCCATATCTTGTAATTTAGGCACATAAAATTGTATTATCACGTCGCAATAGCGAAAATCTACACTAAACACTTACACGTTGTGAATTCATTTGTTTCTTAACTATCACTCATGGATTTCAAGTTCTGATTAACCCCAAATTCGACAATTTTGAAAATTAACAAAGCCATCAAAATAGCTGAGTATATAATTATGATTTCATTCGATATCGATATAATATTTCTTTTTCTTATCGGACAAAAAAAATTTAACCAACAAATTAGATAGAATTGCGAAATTAATAAAATTCACATGAAATTATTTCCCACTAGAGTAAAGATATTTCCCATGTGAAGTTATTACCCGTGAAGTTACTTCCCTGCATCGTCATTTTTATAAAGAAGAATAAATAAATTATTACCATCAAGCCAATTGTTGATTGTCAAATCGAATTCCTGTGCCATATTTACATACTCATAGAGTATTTGCAATCATTGAGAAAATCTCGATTGTTGCCCTTTATTTTGATTTTTTATTTGTATAACAAAAAAACACCTCCTTCATTCACAGCAACAGTTTTTTTGAAGTAACAAAGAAATTTCACAAAAGATTTACATTTTCCAGACCGTGTTGGTTTTATAAGAAAAAATATCCACCAGCTTATTTCTTTCAATTTCCATCCACCCACGTGGGGACACACTCTTCCCTCTATAGCTTTCCTCTGTGACGCTGACTGACGCACTTCAAGGAAGCAATAGGCAAATCGATATTCCAAATTGTGAGTCTGTCGTGTCCCGTGTTCAATAATAACAAAATAACAACAATAACACAACATCTTTACTTGAATTGAATAAACGATACGAATGCCTTGGATGGTTTTCTAGGTGTTTGGCTCCTTAATTCTCTGTCAACATCGATAAATTTATATTACATTAGGTAGATATATCGAACGAAGAATGTGTCTCTTTCTTTGTTCCTGTCCTGGTCATTGTTTGTTTTTAATTCGGCATGCGATACGACAACGTGCACTACATAAATCATAAATCATGAAGCTGCAGGCGATCATCAGAACTGACGTTGTTGTCTCGCATTGATGCTAAGTTAAGCTAAGTAAATTCGATTGAACTGAAATGAGACACAGCTGGAATCGTAACTTTTGGTATAGTAGCTGGTAGTACTGAATTAGTTTAAGTGTGACACAAAATTCCAGCATCAACAGCTAAAGTCCATTTTTTTTTCATAAATATTATAGATTTCAAAATTTACACTAATTGGCATCCCGCTTTTCAGATTTCCTTATAAAATGAAAACAAATCTATGTTCACAAAATTATTAAACGTCAATGTTTAGTTAGTTGCTCCAAAAGCATCCCGCAGTCACTGCCTCAGAAGAAAACCATATGTTCCTGATATAATTTTCTGTAACAAAAACTTCAAAAGTAACTGATTTTCTCGTTTTTGCTTCGTTTTCGTGTTATAACGGTATTTATGTTTTTCAGTCATTTTTTCAACTGGGTCTAACGGCGCCAAACTATAATCCGAAAGGTGGCGCTGGAGTCCAGTTATTAACAAGTTTTATTTTAATTAACAAAAATGATTCATATTCACAATATATCTTGATTGAGTGTTTAAAAAATAAACCAATGAATGGATTAACCCTAGGGATACATTTGCTGCAAATTAATTTTTTTTCTGTAAATTCAAACCAAATTTTTGTTACATTTTACTTTTGACCAGCCTAAAGTTATGCCGTATACATATGTCACAGTTGTAGTGTTTTAAAACTGATAAAACCATGATACACTCGGGCGTATACGCACTTTTCTTATTTCAATGAATTTTTGTATAGATTTCTTTAGATCACTTTGACAATAATTGTTCAGCTAAACATGGTCATAAAAATTTGAAAATGAACATTTCCTTATTTATAAACGCATTACAATAATTTTCTAAATATGTCCTCATATATTCAGTGACATCCCTGTAATTTGTCAATTTCGTGTGAACTTTTTATTTAGTTCAAAATAACTTTTAAATTCGTTACTAGAAACTTGCCTAATTTAGTCCATTGACCGTAACAACTTTAGAATAGATTTGGACAACTAATTGGAGTGTTTTGTTTCCTTTACACGTTTTTTTGAAGAACTAAAATGATTCTCAAAGCGATATGGACCTTCATTTCTAAGCAGCAAAAATTAACAGAAGTTAGGCCATATGTAGGTACTTAAACAGTACTAGGAAAGTGTTGAAATTCTTGATCCAATCCCATCGCATTCGTGGCTCTGGAATTTGGGATTTGTGCATTCAAGAGTTTGACATTCAGGATTTTGATATTCATGATTTTAGGCATTCAGGATTATGTCCCCTTTCCGACAAAACATATAAGAGTATCTTTTGTCATGAATAAGTGCCTCTCATCTTAACCGTTCGGATTGTTATTTTTATGTTATTTTGTATGTTGTATTTATATGCATGGCTATTTTTGGCTACACTTTCCTCTCAAGAATGCGGCAACCTTAATGACAACAATATAACCTAACTTAAATCCATAGGTGATCATTCATCGGAGAACAACAAAACTCTATTACAAGTTTTCGAATTCTTTAATTAAACACTCATCAATCACACACATGAGGATGTGAAAAGTGGAAGAAATATTTCATCTTTAATGCTGCCCAATAAATCCAATGGCCTTGCTTGCTACATAGGGATGGAAACGCCTATAAACCAAATCAAAGTGGTCAACAGACGAAACAGTTTTGATAAATAGTGTAAAAAAACATGATATAGCAAAATAATTTCTTTTCATTATTTAAAAAAAAAATATACTGTCGAAAGCATGGAAATTAGATAAGATAACGTAGGAGCAAAAAGTATGCAGTGGCTTAACATTTGCTGATGTCCTTACGCTCCTTTGTTGACGTTCTTTGAAAATAAATGAAGCTTTAAAATGGAGCTTGTAAGTAGTTTCCTATATATTTAACCAAAAGTCTAAAAAGAGAGGAAATTTTCACCAAAAAATCACGTTGTTTTCGGTAAAAGTATAAATAAAATGCATTATTGTTGAATACATCATTACAGATACCGAGGTTTAATCAAAATCGTTAAAGCTCTTCTCGAGAAAGTTTGAGAAAAAAAACAAAATTGTTGTATGGCAGTTATGAGCTAAAACAAAAATTCGAATTCCTCCTCTAGGGAATTACATTAAAATGTCCTTTGCTGAAATTGAAGAAAATCCGTCCATCCGTTTAGACTCTATAGCTTGATGTAAACCTTGTTGCGCCGACGACGCGTAGACTGACTGTGGTCGGTATATGACCAAAACCACTTTTTTCAACTTTTCGTTTGTATAATAATTTTAGATTTAATCAAAGCCACGTTTGGTAATAAATTCTATCGGAAGGTCGATCATTTTAAAGAATTTAATCCTTCTTCTACTTCACTTCGTTCCAATTAAAAAAAAAAAACTCCAAAGTTTTTTTTACATGTTTGGTTTATGTGAGAGTGACATATTTTACCTGGTTATTTGTATCCATCGATTCATCTTCCGGTGTCAGGGCCAGAGATGACTTCCTATGCCCAAGCCTGCCTGACGAACTTGATGTTCCAGTACCTGCAACATGGAAAATAATAAGTTTAAATTTACGTCTACGCGAAAGTAAATCTGTATTATTTGTATTGCATACGTATGTAAATACGAGTATAGATGTATATGTTCCCAGACTATAAAGTAATATGATTTAAAATAAACGAGTTTTCTCGCTGCAACTGCAGATGGAAAAACAAATTCAAAAATAAAAAAAATCTTCTTCAAATTACATTATCCAAGTGATTGAATTAAAAATGTGTGCATACAGTGCGAACGCAAAACCAATTGACATTGTGTCGGATCGGATCCATCAGACGGGTAGGTAGGTTTGTACATACATAGGTACTGTAATTCACTTTCACCCACCGCAGCAGTCAGTTCAGTTTTATATGGCAGAACAAACCCTTACTATTCGCCTAAATATAGAATGCAATTTTCTCTGAAGCAAAAACCGGAAAGCGAAAAGTGTGAGCAAAGCAACTTCCAACTTTCATGGTGTAATTTTAGGCGAAGCTACATTTCTGTCTCGATTGCTTTTTGAACTTCGATGAGTGTGTTATCAACGTCTGAGAGTGATTTTGACATCGGCAGTGCAGTGTAGTCAGCAAATTATTGTAGTTTGTTTTTGTTTCATGTGCGATTCGAGTGAGCTGCAAGGGGTTTATTGGCCAATGTCTGTATTGATGTTCGAAAGTAATCTATGTAAGGTGTTTTTTTTTACTTCTAAATGCTAAAAAGTTAGACATGAGTGTTTTAATATATTAATTTCACAGACTTTTCGAAAATTTTAAGTATCTTTTCGGTGTCAGTCACGTCTCGGCCTTGTTTTATGTTTTGTTTTCATGTTTTTTGTGGAAGAAGTATTGAACTACATTTTAAGGCGCTAGTTATATTTCTCGTTAAAATCATCATTGAAAATTTAAATTTTTAATTTTGAGGCACTTAAAAAGAAAACTTAGGGCCAATTTCACAGTCGGCACTTACCGGAGTAAGTGGCACTTAAGTTTCCCATATTAGGACTAAAGGCTAAGTTTCATAGCCAGCGGAAGTGGAACTTAAGTCACCAACATCGGAGACTTAAGTGCCACTCATTCAGATAAGTGTACACTGTGATATTGCGTCTTAATCTTTGACAATGTCCACTTACATAAGTGCCAATTTTCTGACTGTGAAACTGGGCCTTAGTTTATATTGCCAATTATATAGATGGTGGCTTAATTATTGCTTCTTGCCGATATAAATGTTCATTATAGACCAACTGTCCAGATAAAATGACTTTTATTGGTTCAATGAATGAACTACCTTATCAAAAATAATGATTGACATTTTAAAAGTCATCTTAAGTGAAAGGTAGACCTAAAATGATTTTATTTTTCACACAAATTAATTATTAAGTCATCATCTGTCATATTAGTATCAAAATAATCAATGAATTTGGTTTAAGTGCCTGAAAAATTAAAATTAAAATTTTCAATGATGAAATAATGGATGATTAGTTTCTAGCGGATAAGTCTAAAAGCTGCTAAATATTTACATTAACATTGAAAAATTAAATTTAAAAATAGTAGGAATGATAAGTTTTTTTATTTTATTCTCTTGTGCTGAGGCCACCTCTCTCTTGTTAAATTTCAAAGTTTTCTTGTTTCGTTGCC
The DNA here is from genome assembly GCA_932273885.2 of Leucozona laternaria. Taxonomy (NCBI): domain Eukaryota; kingdom Metazoa; phylum Arthropoda; class Insecta; order Diptera; family Syrphidae; genus Leucozona; species Leucozona laternaria. The sequence continues at coordinate 48,749,013 of OW026368.1, forward strand.
TGGTTTCGTCTCACTGGTGCTGGTGGGCAGGCTTTTTTAAAAAAAAATGCAATATTTTGTGAATATTTTTGTAACAGTTGTTAAAAATCATTCCTTGAGTTTAACTAAAAGATTGAATTTAATTGATTGCTGTAAAACGAATGGTGGCAAAAATTATTGCAATCTTTTTGATATCAAATGACTAATGATTGCATAATTAGCAATTGAGGTCTTAATTTGAATTCAATACATGAAATTTTTGTATTGATGTTATCAAGGATTCCATTCACAAATCACAAAAGATTGTATTCCTTCAAACAAATCAGTTTCTCCATAATCTCAAATAATGAAATATTCATGTATGTTCTAACACATGTAAAATTGTGTGAGATGGACTGTCAAGTCAAATTTGAATTCCACATCATTATACAAAATTTGTTCATTAATTTTGAACATTTGTTTGTACTAAGTGAGAAAGTGTGAAAGGGCCTTAAACAGTCATGGAGTAACGTAACGCAAATAAATTTACAAAACTTGATACAAATTTATTGAATTTTTACTACGATTTGTGCATCGCGGCTATGTCCCCTTTCACACGAGGAAACTGAGTTGCCACCAACATTCAGTTTTTTGGTGAGAAGGGCAAGAAGTAAGAGGGCAAAATGAAATCTCCCGGGTCAAATATTTGACGAGATTTTTTTGACATTCCTCTTCACACACACAGTAGAGTGTGTTCAACCAAACTATTTTAAAAGGAAACTACAGAAAGTTTCCACGATATTTTTTCTTCGTGTGAAAGGTGCAGGAGATTTTTAAGGAAATTAAAAGAAAACGTCAGTAAAATCTCCAGCAACTTGTTTCCTCGTGTGAAAGGGGACTATTCGTTGATACTTATAACGGGTGATTTTTTGGCTGGTTTGGTTTTGGCAACACTGGTTTTGACAGCTGACGTGTGTTTAGTACCTTGTGTCACTGTCAAACAGCTTCAGTTTGGTTTGCAATTTAACCATGGATCGTCTTACAAATGAACAACGCTTGCAAATTATTGAATTTTACTATCAAAATTCGTGCTCGGTTCGAAATGTTCATCGCGCGCTGCTTGTGTTCAGCGATGAGGCTCATTTTTGGTTGAATGGGTACGTAAATAAGCAAAATTGCCGCATTTGGAGTGAAGATCAGCCAGAAGCATTGCAACAGCTACCAATGCATCCCGAAAAAGCCACTGTTTGGTGCGGTTTATGGGCCGGCGGCATTATTGGGCCATATTTCTTCAAAGATGATGCGAATCGCTACCGAGCGATGATAACAAACTTTTTTTTGCCCGAAATGGAAGTTCTTGACTTGCATGATATGTGGTTTCAACAAGACGGTGCCACATGCCACACAGCACGCGAAACAATGGCGCAATTGCGAGGCGAGTTTGGTGAACAGTTAATTTCACGTTTCGGGCCGGTCAATTGGCCGCCTGGATCGTGCGATTTGACACCATTAGATTATTTTTTGTGGGGGTATGTCAAGGCTAATGTCTATAGGGACAAGCCCGCTTCGATTGACGCACTGGAAGCCAACATCCATGCATTCATTCGTGAGATACCGGCCGATATGTGTGAAAGAGTATACCAAAATTGGACTCAGCGGATGGGCTACCTGAGACGCAGCCGCGGTCAACATTTGCATGAAATTATCTTTAAACATTAAATTGCAAGGTTCAAACTATCGATTCAAATAAATATTTCATTAATTTTTTCGAATTTTTTGTGTTTTTTTTTTTTTAAAAGTTCTAAACCTCTTAAAAAATCACCCATTATAAGGTGTGTTCCTTTGGGCTCCAGTATCTACTGCTAAGTACTTCTGGCTGCAATCAACTACTTCTACTCTGTGGGCGAAGTAGTTCAAAGTAGTTCATTAATCTAGTTACAGAATGTTTCCAAACAAGAAAGAGACATCACCATTCAAAACAAATTCCGTAGTAGATTATTGTTGTTAACATATTTGTCATTAAAAGTAAAATACAAAAACAGACAACCGAAATTAAATTGATATTGAGGTTAGATTTTAATTTTGGCAAAATGAAAGCATTCCATTCATCATCTACTGGGAAGTACTAAAAAGTACTTTGCAAGGCCCAATGGAAGACGGCTATAAATGGAAAATAGGAAGAGAAGCAATTTGGTATCTTCCGCCCCAAATGAAATGAAACCAACTTCAATTTGATTTGTTGTTTATTTTGTTTGTGTTGTGCTCAGATTTTTCTTTGGCTTATGTGTGGGATTAAGGCCTGTTAATCTCTGATAAACATTATTAAATCTTAGTTTTTTTGGCAACAAATAAAGGATATAGGTGTTCGTAAAAAAAATCAATGTGCACAGGAAGATTAAGATGTTGACGGCTTAGGGCCAGTTTCACAGTCAGTCATTGCACTTAATGCGCAATATCACTGTGGATGCTTACCCGAACAAGTGGCACTTAAGTCTCCGATGATGATGAATTAAGTTCCACTTACGCTGGCTATGAAACTAAGCCTAAAGTCCTAATATGGGAAACTTAAGTGCCACTTATTTCGGTAAGTGTCGACTGTCAAACTGGCCCTTAGACTCTAAATTAATTGTTTCCAATCAGTGGTCAATTACCAGTTCTAGTCGGAGATGCAATATTTTCAACTAAATCAAAGTGTGTAGGACTAGACAACCTACACCCTGATTTTATGAAAATCTTTTTTCCACTCATTATAAATTACACTGTCCATATCTTCATCACGATAATCATGCTATCTACCTATCCAAGTCAATGGAAAAGATCGAAGATAATATTCGCGACGCTTTGGATGAGGATAAGCTTACAATAATGACGCTGCTGGATTTTTCTAAGGCTTTTGATTGTAGACATCACCTTCTGCTGTGCAATAAGGTATGTAAACTTTATATTTCTCAAACTCTGTTAATAATCTGCTTCATTCCTATCTATCCAATCGTATCAACTAATTTAAAAATTAAATTTATTCTTTTCACAAATGCAGGGGTTCTTCACGGTTCCATTTTGGGTCCTCTATTGTTCTCTCTATTCAATAACGATCTTCCTGTTGTCTTAAACCACTGTTCTTACAACATACATTTATGCTGATGATATCCAGCTGTATATTAGATTTTCATACAAAGATATTAAAGCTACTTTTACAAAAATGAATGAGGACTTAAAATTAATTGCTCCATGGTCTTCTCAAAATAGTTTGCTGATAAACCTAACAAATTCGGTTGAATTTCTTCCTATCTTTTTAAACAACACCTGCATTGAAATGGTTTTAAGCGCTAGAAATCTTGGGATTTTGTTTAACATCCAATTGTCTTTGGATAATCATATTAACAGCATTGTCTCAAAACTCTATGGCTTATTAAGTGGTCTCTCCGTAGCTAAAAATGTCCTTGCTTTGGGAGTAAAACTTAAATAAGTCAAATCCCTGATTGTTCCTTTTATTTGCTATGGATGTGAACTTTTTGGCAATCTTGATCTTAACTCCATTAGAAAACTCAGAGTTGCGCTTAAGTCCTGTGCTAGGCATACCCAATTCGCTTTATTGGATGTACACTTTATAACTTTTATAAGCTTTAATTATAAATCATGCTCTGTAACATTATTCGCCAAAAAGAGTGCAGATTATCTTGTTAGTAAAATTAATTTTTCAGCTGCCAGGATTTGGAATCATCTTTCAATTTCTATCAGATCAACAATCGAACACAAAATTCAATTTTTAACTTTAGCTTTTTTCTTACCTCTCAAATGTAAACTGGAATCTCTTAGTTATTTTATAATTTTAAAATATACTTATAAACATGTTTAATATGAACTTTTGATACGCATTTATGCGCAAAGATGGCTTTGTCTTACATTGGCCACGTTCGGGGATCAATCCAAAGCTATCCGGATAGGTTTGTTGAAAAACATCTGATGTCAGCTGATGCAACAACAACTCAAGCTATCTGGAAATTTTTGGGATAGGTGGATAGCCTATCTGATAGTTGCCCGAACACGGCCATTGATTAATTTTTTTAACGAAGATTTTTTTCGGAAATCGAAATGTTTAGACAGATTGAACGATTTTTCCAATGAGATTTTTTCGTTGTCTTCTTAATAATTTTTTTTCATTGCTGCCTCCTTCATTTTACATTAAATTTACTTAAACTATCAAATAAACGGCACATTAACACAAAATATATACAAGAAACTGGAAAGAAGGTGAAAGAGAACGAAAACAGAATGGAAAAATCGTTATGTCGTTTTCGATTTGAATTTCGGACTATTCTACTCCTTTTTGGTTCCAATCGAATATGAAAACATGGAATTCCCAAATTTACACACAAATTACTAAACGTCGCTATTTTACAAAATGGCTTTTTCAAGCATTTACTACTTTTGACAACCTGTCCTTCCGCCTGAAAACTTTGTATGCATGTGTATGGCTGATCAATACCTGTCATTAAAGCCCTAATTGAGGTTTAATGTAGGATCTATTCATTCACTCTCAATTAGTTTTCACAATTACTTTTTTGTTTGCTTATTATGCTTGTAATCAGGAATTCTGATTATTCAAAGTTAACTAAATTTAAACCCCTTTCTTGAAATTAAAAAAAATGTTCCGTTATGAATTAGTTTTCTATAAATTCTTATCAAAATTTTTTACAAAACTGTTTTTTTGCGCTTACTTAAAAACCCTGCGTTATGGAATGATTTCAAAGTCGTATTTGGAACTAGTGCATTAAAGCCATCCGAAAAAGCATATTCTATTTTTCTAAAATAATATTGTTTAAATTATAACAGTTTCGTTTATGGAAGTACTGTTTATGTGGCCCCGTAGGGCCAGCGCCTTCTGCCGCGCATTGTGATCCAATATGATTTTTTTCGTTCCAAAAATCATAACTTTTGACCGAATGAAGATATTACTACAATTTTTTTTTTCTTCTTAACTGAAATTTTCCAGGTTTTAAGTGATCATAGAAATCATAGGCTGAAGTAAGGTTTTCTTAGAAAATGGAATAAACAGAGGAAGGAATTAAAGCAAAATTTTAAAAAGAGCTAAAATTTTTCGATTTTGTAAATAAAAAGTCTCCGGCTATTAAATTGTTCACAGGATATTCCAAAATAAAATTGTTCACAACAGTGGATGCATACAGTTAACGAACCAATTTTTTATGTTTTTCGCAAGTATTAAAACAGTATTTTTTCATTGTATGGCTGTTTCAGTGACCAATTTTATGTGAAAAAGTGTAGGCAAAAAGTACACGAACTAAAGTTTTAATACAACATTTTGTCGTCTTTTTTAAAAATTAATTATAGATATAAGTTTTCAGAAAAAAATAATCCATAGTCTATAGTATATATATATGTACATATGCACAAGGATTATTTTACCTGCACCCAAAAGAAGGTGTTTATTCAAAAATTGACGTGGAAGTGGGCGGATTTCTTACGTTTTCTAATTGAAACTTTCACGTTTTCAGCTCTTGTCAGAAAGGAAATAACTAAAATATTCCAAAAGTAAAATTGGCTTTTAAGACCAAAATGTTAGCAGCGGGAATATGCTTTTTGTAAACAAATTACATCATCTCAAAGAATTGCAAAAAAAACAGCTGAAATTAAGCAATATAGCATATGGTTAGGCTACAATATCCTGCTCTATTCAAATCTCAAAAACTCAACGAGTAACTGTGATTTTGTTTAATTTATTAAAAATGTTAAAAAAAAATTTTTATTTTTTTTCCAATTTAAAATTTTAATTTACTTACCTACAAATAAAACAACCACGAAGCATCGAAGAAAAGTAAGATTTTTCATGAGATATAAAAATGGATCGTAAAAAAAAACCTAAAAACTTGAAAACGACTGGACCAAATTGGATACTTCCTTTTGTGGTTTTGTTCCTAATTGCTTCCGCGAAGGCTTAGGAAAAAAGAATAGTCCGAAAACTCTCAACAGGCGGCGCTGTAGGCAACTATTTCGTTTTTCTGTTCAATTCAATTACCGTTCCACAGGTGGAGCTACAGGCGGTTATGAAATGGCTTTTGAGACATGATTTTTCAACTTTTAGTATTTGTAGGTTGAAATGGGGTCAACAAAAAATTCGTTTTTTGTTTGAAAGGTTTTTCTTAAGAAATGGATATTCTTTTTTAAATTTTGTTATTTATTTATAAGGTGAAAAGGGCAAAAATAAAAATTTTTCAACTTTTGTTATTTGTAGGGTGAAATGGGGTAAACATAAAAACTGTCCGATTTTAGAAATTCCTTTGGTTTTTGAAAGGTATTTTTTAAGTGGATGGCCTCAGGGATTTTTTTTTTTTAGAAAATTGGCATTTATAGGGTACGAGCGAAAATTAGCATCTGATTTCAAAAAATTCTTTTTGTGTTTGAAAGATTATTTAAAAAATTGCTGTTTATAGAGTGAAATAGGTTAGAGACAAAAGTGGTTTTTGATTACAAAAATTGTTTTTGTGTTAGAAAAGTAATAAAGGTTGGACTTAGAGGAGCGTGTTTTTATATATTTAGCCATTCATAACGTGAAGTAGCTTAAAACCCATAGAGTAATATTCGATTACAAAAATTGGCCTTAATTATCTATTTATATTTTCTTTTGTAATTTTTAAGCGAAGCTTAGGTTTGTCTACCTGTGCGAAGCCAGGCGGGCCAGCTAGTATGCCATAATTGCAAAAAGGAATATAAATAAATTAGTTTTTTTTGTTATTTTTGTTTGCTCTAGAACAAAATTGCCCAACTTTGAAAAGCTATATTTACCAAAATTAAAACCAAAAAAAAATATTTTGTTTGCTGTTTTTGAAGATCTGTTTATATTCCTATTAAAAATAAAAAAAAATATATAGGATTTTGTATTCTTGCCACGATTTTTGGCTTTTTGGACCACAGTGCAACGTTGAGGATAATTCGGGCACCCAGTTGTTTTTCAAGTCGTGCGAAGCTTTTTAATGCACACCGACGCCTTCCTTAAATTCAGTTCAGTGTTTAATATCGCATATCCCACTTTCAGATCACAGTAATATAAGCAAACAAAAAATTTGTTTGTCAAAGCTAATTGACACTGAATAAAAGAAACGCGTCATTCGTTTTGGCTTTATGAGGGTTAAAAATCCCTTTTTAGAAGGAGTATTTCGTCGTTTTAGCTAAAACAGGCTTTAAATTAAATGAACAATTAGTTAATGGAGGCAACGACAGTTCAAATTTCAAATTTTAATTTAATGGATAGTGAATAAATGAGGTGTTTTAAAGTGAAGTAGCATTAAAAGTGTCATCGCTCATACGACTTTAATTATTTCTTAAATTAATATTTTTAACACAGTTTACCATATTTTTATATTCTTGACGGTTGACGCTATGATTGGCCTGCACCTGTACCCAAGGGTTGCTCTATTATAATTAGTTATATGCAAAACTATAACCTATGCACATTTAGTTAAATTTATCTTAATTTTTATACTTGCTTTTCCTTCAATTAATTCAGGCCTTACATATTGTGCATAATCTTTTTCATTTAATCTACAAACTACATAATTTTCTTAAATCCGCAATAAATTTTTAAGCAAATTACACGTGACTTAAAAGAAAAAATAAACATAATTTATTTACCAGTGGAATCCTGTCCAGGAGAAAGTAATTCGCTGGTAGATGCGGTGGAGACGAGCGTTTCACTGCTACCAGATTGCAAGTCACCAGTTACGATTATCATATTAATATTTTTTATTTTATTTAACATTTACTTGTAATGCGGTTTATTTTTTTCAATTATTACAAATTCACTTGATTTCGAAATTATGTCACTCGTCACATCACTACTTTTTTGTTTGTATTTTACATTTTAAATATCTTTTTTGTATTATTCATAATTTATTGCATACATACCTACATGTATGTAGATACAAACAAACTTTTTTTTTTTTTTTTTATTTCTGTTGTTATTGCCACTATTTAATCAGATTTCGATTTATTGATGACGATTTTGAGCTTCTGGTCTTCCCATAACTTGTTTATCAATTCGGTTATTTTTTTTTTCTCTGGTGTATATAAAAAGTGAATTAGAATGATTGTGTATTTATTGTTTTATGACTGAGTTTTTCTGTTTATTTGATTTTCGATAAAAAAAAAACAAAAACAACGAAAATTTAAAAACCATTTGAAAATGACACGGCGCGGCTTCTTCGTTAGTTTTGATGCAAAAGGTATACGAATTAGGACTATACTACATGGCATTCAGCAAACCCAAACCAAACCCAACCCAACCAGATTCAAAAGAAAAAGATACACAATTTCAGTTGTCAGTGTCACTATAGCAACCAGATAAGATAAAAGCTATTCAAGTGTGGATAAAGACGAATTAAGGGGGAACCATCTACATCTACATACATTGACTAAACCTCTGATGACGTTGACTGTCAAGATTTTTTTTTTTTTTTCTGGTTGAATAGTTGATGCGAACACCATGCATACTCATGTTGTATTTAGAGATACAGTATCTACGTTTAGATAAAGAAGGCTAATTTACCCTCTGGGAAAGTCGACCAAAGGTGCTAACAAACTATACAGCGCAAAGTTATTTTTTTTTTTTCGTAAATAACTGCTAAATACTCCAATACACGTTTGAAACAGCCGCCTTGTAACCGTTTTTATAGAGTGATTGTGCGAATAAAGATAAAATTACTATTTGCTTCTAATGCAATATCTATACCTATGGTTCTTTATATAGGTACTTACTAAAATTCCTTATCACGATGTTAAAAATGTGCTCCTGATGGATCGATATAACAATCCTAAATCTATTGGAACCGATGCGATGGTGCTTTTGAATAAAATGTACACATAATATATTTTTCAAGTATTTTTTTTTTTTTTTTTTTGATAATGAACCTAACAAGGGTCAAATTTAAAAAAAAAGGTTGCTTTTGGCCTCTGGTAGATGAAAAAAAATATTAAATCGTATTATTTTTTCCCATCTTCATATATGTACATACATATGTGTACATATAAAATAAGGAATGTTTATAATTTATAAAACCATATCAGAATAATAAACATAAGATAGATTTTTAGGGTTGAAATTGAGAGAGGTAAGTAAATCAATGAGGGTAACAAAGTTAAGTTACGTTATAATTTTGATGTTATAAGAAGACTTCGAACCATGGATAAGAATTAAATTACAAAAAAGGAAAATAATGATCAATTTATGGAGGACTTGTTGTTAATGGTCATTCTATATTTACTGTTTAAAAATTCTTAAATTGGTTGGAATTATTAGATTGATGATTAGATTAGATGAATCTTTATTAACAAGGAAAAATACATAATATATATACAATTTTCAATAAGATATTAAAGCATGGCTATAAGCCGTCTGCCGCTTTCTTAAATTTACTTTAAGAGATTACAAAATTTATCAAAAGTATTTTAGTTATTTAAAAAAAATCAATAAAATAAAGTAACAAAATTACATCAACATAAAGGGTTTTCCAATAAGAGGTGTTATTTTGAATAGCCCGCTATTTCGGTAGCTGTCACTTTTGAAGCTAGCATTTTTTGACATTTGACAAGTAGAAACTACGCCATTAATAAAAATGGAACGATACACGCTTCAACAACGCATTGAAATTATTAAAATTCACTATAAAAATGGTGAAAATTTGGCAGAGACGGTTCGTAAAACTAAAACATTTTTGGGTCGTCGTGAAGCACCTTGTCGGACCGCAATACAGAAATTGGTGGACAAATTCGAGCTGTTGGGACAAGTTAGTGATGTGAAGAATAAAACCCGTGCACGTCGCTCAAGAACAACTGATAATATTGTTGTTGTAGCCCAAAGTGTTGAAGAAAACCCAGGTTTGTCCATTCCTCGTCGTTCTTTGGAATTAGGCATTCCACAACCGTCATTACACCATATTTTGCATAAAGACTTGGGTCTTAAGGCTTATAAAGTTCAGTTAACACAAGAACTCAAGCCGGCTGATCATCAACAACGTCGTGTCTTTGCTGATTGGGTCCTTGAAATGCATGAAAATGATCCGGAATTTCATCGAAAAATCATCTTGACTGATGAGGCCCATTTCCACCTCGGAGGCTACGTCAACAAGCAAAACTGTCGCATCTGGGCCTCGGAAAACCCAATAGTTATTGTTGAAAAGCCTCTCCCTCCTCAACGCGTGACTGTTTGGTGCGGTTTATGGTCCGGCGGGGTCATTGGACCTTACTTTTTCGAAAATGAGGCTGGAGCAACAGTTACGGTCAATGGATTGCGCTATCGAGAGATGGTTAATGATTTTTATGGCCGGAATTGGATGGTATTGATCTGGAAAACGTTTACTTTCAACAAGACGGCGCTACGTGCCACACAAGCAATGAAACCATCGATCTTTTAGGGGAAAAGTTTCCGGACCGTGTTATCTCTCGAAGAGGTGATCACAATTGGCCACCGAGATCTTGTGATTAATCACCTTGCGACTTCTTCCTTTGGAGCCACGTGAAAGATAAGGTCTACGCCAACAGCCCAGCGTCGATTCAAGACCTCAAAGATGGAATTCGTGAGGCTATCGAGGACATAGGGCAGCCACTTTGCGATTTGGTTATGGAAAATTTCATGAAAAGGATATGGTCCTGTAAGCGTGGTCGTGGCGGCCATTTGGCTGATGTTGTGTTCCATTATTAACGGCATACCTTCCTCTTTATAATGAAATAAACATCCGATCATTTATCTCAAAAAATGCCATTTTTCTTTGAATATCAAAATAACACCCTTTATGTCATAAAAATTGTTTTTTTTTTTTAATTTACATATATAAAAAAAAACTAGATTTAAAGGAAATATATATCTTTGCTCTTTTTATCCAGTTTTTAATTAAAAAAAAGAAAGTATCTAAGGACCTTATTTAAGAAGTTTACTTGAAATTTAATATTTCACCTATGTTAGGTTGAAAAATTGCTACATCTTTAATAAACAGGCTTTTAGTTTAGCTAAAACAAAACAAAGGATTATGGTTTATTTCAATAGTGAAAATGAGCTTTTAGTTTAGCTAAAACAAAAATTATGTGCGTGTATTACTCACGAAAAATTCAAATATGTATTTCAGTAGTTCTTTGCATACGAAATATATTGTGCAAGCAACTTCCAACCACATTCTCCATTCAGAACACCAACACATTCCTCGAACAACAGATAACTCTTTCTAAAGTAAAGTCTGCGTATTTCTTGTAATTTAAAACAAGCTGCTAAGAAATGGAAGACGTTTTCATTTTGGTTTAAATTGCACAGAGAACAAATAGGGTTAATGTCTGTTCGATATGGTCTGAAATTAAGTTCGAGAATTTCCGTTCTGATTTTAAATATAAGAATGATGTTTGATATAGAGATATCATTTCTAAAGTAGTTTCCGTCACCCAAGTTAAAATTTAAATTCCTGTATAAAGCCCTAGACGTTGACTCCCTAGCTCTATCAAGGTTGATCTGATAAATTTTCTCGTCTACATCTGAGACATTGTTGGCACTCAAATTCAATGGAACACGATGTTCCAAAGCAAGTTGTTGCCAATTTTTGAAGGGAGTATAACCACATTGAAGGGAAACAAGTAATATTCTTTTGTGTAAGTTGTTATCAGGCCTTTTCATAACTTTAGACAAGAAATCAGCATTAGCCTTCAAATTTCTTACATAAATTTGTGGTATACCAGATTCAACATAAATAGCGTAATTGGGAGTGTTCGACGGTAATTTAAAAACTCTTTTAAAAAAGTATATTTGAATTGTTTCAAACTCCTTCATCCATTGGTATCCGTCAACTTCGTTACCATAGCAAAAGCAACAGTTTATGGTGGCGTCAAATAATTTTTTAAAAAATGGTGCCCACATTGTATTTATTGCTGCTTTTGCTACAGCCAATTTTTCTTTTATATGAGCCCGTATACTAAGATTATGTGAAATAACGAAGCCAAGGTATTTGAAGTCATTAACGACTTCTATGTTGGTGCCATCTAGTGTCCAGTTCCCTAAGTTTCTATCACGACTATGAGTCCTAAAAATCATGATCTTAGATTTGGCTGCGTTAATTTTGAGATATAAGTCACAGTAAACTTTCAGCTTATTTATTTGGAGCTGGAGTGTTGTTGGGTTATCAGCAAAAATAACGAGGTCATCTGCATACAACAGGAGTTTTAAACATATATTCCCAAAGGAAACCCCACCTGGTAGATGACTCTCAATATCGTTGATAAACAAAGCGAACATAAACGGACTCAAAACACAACCTTGCGGGACACCTGTTTCTGATCTAAAAGAATTTGACTGTCTGTTACCGCTGTATACCACTGCCGACTTATCTACTAAGAGCTGTTCATAAATGCGAATAAAGTGACCTTCTATTAATGGTATCAAATGCAGCCTTAAAGTCTACAAAAAATGCAAATAAAGGTCCAATTTGACCCAGCGTCGAAAGATTGGCTTGAAAGCCAGCTTGAAAGCAACTAATTACGTTGTTAGACTGTACCCACCTTGACAGCCTTGACACGCAGATTGCACCAGAATGATTTAGAGTCTCTGTAGTCAATAAGACTTTTAGCCACTTTCTTAAGGTGCTGTTCTTTTTTAAACAACATAAATCCTTATATATTTTATTTTGTTGCAAATAAAGGTTTTTGAAAGCATCATTATTTGATTCCCTAAAAAGGTTTAAAAATTTGAAGGATTTATTTCTGCTTTTTCTGCATTCCTCGTCATACCATTGGAATTATAGTCACAATATTGTACATACGTACTTGGTCGTTCGTGTGTTTTTGACAAATTGAGCATAGAAACAATGGACTCTTTTGAGGAAATCAAATACGTTATTTATCATCGTTAGACCGGGGATATATGTATCTATAACGAAACGGCTGATAACGGTCGTGTTGATTGAAATTGAAATATTCAACTTTTTCAAGGTCCCTAAGTGATCAGTTCAAAAATTAAGGATACATAATAACTCTAGCTAATTTCTGTTTCTTTGGGCTTAATTTTGGGCCCAATTTTGCAGTGCTAGATAATCACAGTTCCGGAATTTAATATAATTTAATTTTTAAAACATATGTTTTTCACTAAATATAGATTCAAGTAAATTCAATACGGAAATCAAAAGCGTAGAATACCTTTTACTAATCTCTGTTCTTTCGGAGTTAACTCCGAGTTAAATCAGAGTTATCCTGCAAATAGTTTAATCCCGAGTTAACTCAAAAGTAGTTTTTCAGTGGAGAATTACATTTAGTGGTCAAAAATCTATCGAAATCGAGTTGCGACAGTATAGAAATCAATGCTTCGCTATCGAATTCGAGATGGCGCGACTATGAAAATCACCCTTTCAATATTATTCACCCTTTGAATAGATTTTGACACGCATCTTTCAGAAATACCAATTCAGTTAATCCAGAGTTAACTTTGTTGAGTTAACTCGGAATCTAAATTGACTGAACAACATGTTTCTTGAGCTAACTCGGGTTAAACCCCAAAACTAAGATAATCTCGCACTGAAAAACTGACCCTAAGTTGTTGGTTGAGTCAATTTTTTTCAGTACGAAATTAAAGTTAAACCCTATAGTTAATTCATCAAATGTGGTGAGTTAACTCAGGATTAACTGAACAGATGCTTTTGGTGTTTTTTTCGGCGGAGCACTTTTAGTCGTTCCGCATGCATCCTTCACCGAAAAACTGCTTCTTAAGTTACTTGTGGGTTAATTGACTTCTAGAGCTAGCTAAAGAGAGGAAACTATTTCCCCTTCTTGTCAATTTTTACCCGAGAAATTTGTTCGGGCAGAATCTGGCAAGTTCTGTTTTCTGTCAAAAGCCAGTTAAAGTACAACAACAAAAAAAAATACAAAATGGCTTTTGTTTACTTTTACTTTAAGTTTTATTTTCAAGGATAGAGGTGAATTTTGTTTTAAATTAGTGAAATAATTCACAAAAAAATTCTTTAATAAATAATTTCTATTCAAAATCTGTGTTTATTGTCTATTGTGCAGTGCTTTTTGTTTAGAAAAAAAATATTGAATTTAAATATTTAGGTGATTAAAGAAAATTTGTTTTGATGAAATTTAAATGAGTGGTTTTTAATTAAATTTTGCTTAAATTACGATTTTTCAAAACTATATTGTATTAAATTGCTTGAATTGCTTTCACTTCTGTTGTTTTTTCACTATAAAATTCCATAAAAAAAAAGTAAAATTACAAATGTAATTCCAATTTTAACGCTTTTTTTTACTTTTTTTTTGCTATGGGGCTCGTTTTTTGTATATTTTTGGTTGACGTTTAAAATGTGGACAACATTTTTGGTTCCAAGTGTTTTTGTACTTTTGGGCAATTTCACTTCCTCCTGTGAGAATTTCACCCCCTTTCCATTGAATTTGACAGATTGGCATTTTTAGTCCGGAAAGTACCCGCATAAAACCTATTCACAATCTCCGTAGTGTTATCTTCATGGTCAACATTACTGAAGTTTGTTGCGGTTGATTTGAAATGTCAAAATCAATGAGTGTATTTAGTGAATAAGAAGTTATGCCAATTTTTAGAATTCTTTAATGCTGGGCTTACATGACTACCAACAGAATTAATTTATCCATTCTTCTGCCTATTTTTTGACATTTAATTGCCAGAATACTTCCAATTTGTCAGTCGTGTAAATCCAACATAAGGGTATGTTTAGGGGGAGTGCTATTTTGAATATTGAATTTTTGAACAACAACAACAACTTAAAAGTGCTTCCACCAATTTGCTTACGAATTAATTTAGAATTCGTTTATTTGGCTAGAGATACAGCTGTTTTCAAGGGGTGCCAAGCCGCCTATCATTAGTCTCCTCTTTATTAGTGGTGCTGAGCTTTGATCCAATTTTATTATGAAAAACTTGCTACATGCCCAGCATAGGGATCGAACCTACGATATCAGAAGTTGCTCAGTCTTAGAAGCCGTATGCACTACGCATTCGGCCGCGTTTTTTTCTCAAAAACGACTCCTACGATTTTAATACAAATTTTTGTTTAACATTTATAAATTTTACATTTTACCAAATTTCTGGAATAATTGCGCTTATGACTCGTTTCATATTGAAAATATAAACATATCGTAATATTTTCAAAAAAGTGAAACCCAAATTTTGTAGTTAAAGTTCAAATACACGTTTTTTTCTAAACAAAACAAAGCATTTATTGCGAGATTAATTCGAAGAGCAAAAAATATTTCACGAAATATTATGAGACGATTAATATCCCTAATGACCGCACTTAAAGTGCTGCGAATCAATACAAAAAATTTGGTTCGCAAGTGTTCTAAAACAAAAATATCAAGAGTCCCAAGGCATGGAATATTTATTTTGACAATTGCGGAGTAAGATTTCCGAAACGAGTTTCGTCCAAATGCTCAGCTTAATAGAAATGTTATCGTTTAACACATCACCAAACTTTATATCATTAGGTCGCATTTTGCGCTTAATTATTTATCTAAAACAAACCCTGAATGACAAAGTCAAGTTATAGGTATAAGTTATAAATACTTGTGCAAACCTATGCGTGCTAGTAGTCAATACATTCAAAAACCTTTTAACAACATTATTTGAACCCAATCATAGTCGTTTGCAAAGCAGAATAATAATACCTAATTATAATGAAAACAAGAGAAAAGCTGCGTGTTTGCATATCAAATGATGCTGTAAGCTGTACCTATTTAGTTGAGGTTCACCAAGAATGTTCTTTTTAATGATAATTTGTCTGAAAAGTTTTTTTTCTTAATACATATTATTGGAATTTGAAGCTGCAGATGCTTAATTTGCTAAGTTAAATTATCTTTCTTTTTTATTCGTGGACATATGTATTTCTATACCTATGTATGTATGTTAAGAGTACCTACATTTATATAGTTTGGTAATTTCGTAATTTGTCGCCTTGACAGATTGAATGCTGAAGAAATGAAAAGTTTAATGCCGTTTTGGTCTCTGAGCTCGTGAGCATCATTTTAGTTAGGGTTGCCAACATTTTGTCTAATCTTTTGAGTATTAGCTTTAGAAAAATATAGTTTCTTATGAAAAGACCAAGAAAAACCGCCTCGGGAAGATTCGCAGCATGCGATTCTTTTGAGGTATAATTCTTAACCATTTTTTCGCACATTTCGGGCGGTATCTCGGCCATAACTTAAGTAATGTTGGTTTTTAATACGTTTAGAGTTCTGGGATTATTAGCGTTAACATGATCTTTTGCGTAGCCCCACAGAAAAAAATTCTAACGGTGTCAAATCGCATGATCTTGGTGGCCAATTGAAATAGCCAAAACGTGAAATTACGCGACCAGGAAACTTCTCACGCGATAAAGCCATAATTGGTCGTGTTGTGTGGCTTGTTGCCCCTTCTGTCTTGTTAGAACCACGTATCGGCGAAGTCATGATCTTCAATCGCCGGCCAAAAAAAATTCGTATATGACACGTTCAATTGCTGCGAACGCTGGGAAATCGATAAATTCGGATCATCAGCCACACTTGCACCTGCAGCAGCCATATTTGCGACTCAGCGTGCATTACGATGATGCACAGGCCTTACAACATCAGTAATGCTTCCATTATGTTCAAATTTCTTCAGAATTTTACCGATCGCTTGCGTAGTCGGTCGATTGTGAAGACCATAATCATTGCGTAGTTCGCGAAAAGTGGCTTCAAATCACCACTTTCGTAGTAAGTTTTTATAATTTTAACGCGTTGTTCGTAAATGGCAAACATTCAACTTAATATTAGACACTTCAAATGACAGCTGAGTTTGACAGGTGTCAAATTCCAGCGCTACCAACATGAAACCATGAAATGAATGACCCTGTACAACCATACATTTCTTAAATTTTGTAAAGTTCTCGAAACTTATATATCACCACGATTTAATTGAAAATACCCATGAATAAAAAATGACACGTTCGGAGTTTGAAATCTGACACTTTGTGTGGTAGATATAAACGTCTGAAGTTAGGACTGGGTTAAAAAAACAAAAACCTTTATTACCTGGAAAGTCTAGAATAGACCTATTACACCGGTCAACGTCATTTTTTTATGGAGCAGGTATAGAGAAGCGACCTTGCCTGAAACAGTTTGAAATTTTATTTCACATCGAAAAAATACTCATTTCTATCGTAAATAAATTAACTTTTTTCCATAAAGCCCAGTATGCTGCTGATGCGAAACGAAAAATCCCATACAAAAATGACACAACGAAATCATAAACGAAAAATGTTGTTCTCCTTTTCGTTCTGCAGTACGCTGTTCGATTAGCGAAATTGATAGTTGTAGCAGATTATTTGTAGAGGTCTCCGCTTTTTTTTCGCACTTGAAGCCTAGTACGCAGATCACGTTAAAATTTATCTTCCATACAAATTTCCTCGAAAGGAATTCTTAGCCGAGCAGTACGCAGTTCACGAGCTAAATTCCAAATGTCATCTAGTACTTTATCAAAAGGTCTCCAATTAATTTAGCGCGCGAAATAATGCTGAACACATTCTTTCACAGATAATTTTTGACATTTGTGAATCAAGACCAAAGATACTCAATAAAGAGATGAGAATTTTTTTTAAGTTTCACCCTGCAAAATCTACGTTTTTTGTAATTTCGTCTCGTGTCGACGAATAGATGTGAATTGCAACAACAATTCAACGAGCTGTGTGAAGAACCGTGCTGTAAATGTGTCAGGTTTTTATACATACATTCTCATTTTGTATCTGCAAACTGACATTTCAAGTATGTAGGCAAATTGAAATGGTTGCCGAGTATTCTCGTTTTGATGTGTATAATTTCTGCTCACTTTATTATATGTCGAAGCTTTTAGCAAACGTTTGTAGAGATAAAAACAGTAGAGATAAGATTTAGTTTAGCGCGATCTGCGAATGCTGCTGATGCGAAACGAAATTTTTCAGTGGTCTCCAACACGACAGCGAAATGAAAGAAATAACAAATACAAACACGAACAAACCTCAAATGTCACTTTTCCGCACACACAATTAATGGCCCGGGCAATTAATTCAGTGCGAAAAAAAGGACGAAGACCTCCCCAAATTATCTGCTACAATTATCAATTTCGTTCATTGAACAGCGTACTGCAAAACGAAAAGGAGGACGAAATTTTTCGTTTATGATTTCGTTGTGTCATTTTTGTATGGGATTTTTTGTTTCGCATCAGCAGCGTACTAGGCTTTAATTAGTTGTCTGCGGAAATGTGACATTTGAGGTTTTTTTTTGTTTGTAATTGTTGTATCTATCATTACAGCATGGATTTCTGAAATTTCTTTGCGTTTGTGTTTCTTTTTTTTTTGACAATTGGTGACTCTTTTAGTTGTCATTTTTTCTCTGTATTTTTCGTAAGAATTTCGCTATCGTGTTTTGGAGACCACTGACAAATTTCGTTTCGCAGCAGCAGCGTACTAGCCTTAAGACCCAAGACTTTGGTCTGGAGTGCTTGACAACAAATGCAAGCTTTGAATGAGTTTAAATGACTTAAGACTTTAGACCAAGACAATTTTAGATGAATGTTTTCCTGAAAATGTACTAGCAAATATTTGGTTGTTTTTTTTTGTTTTAAAGGTGGAGCGATATAATTTGGCAACACCTTTTTCTTTGACAGCTGATTTGACAGTTCTCGGTTGCTTTGAGCAAAGATTATCCAAACATGAAGAGGAAAATACTCGGCACTTCGGCACCCATTTGAATTTGCCGACAAGGTGAAATGTCAATTTACAGATACAAAACGAGATAGTATATGTAGGTATGTATGTGTAAAACCCTCATACATTGACAGTAGCGATCTTCACACCACTCAGTTGTTGTTTTAATTCACATCTTAGCATCAACATGAGATCTAATTACAAAAAATAAAAATATAAGCGAACGAGGTTTGGAGGGTGAAACGTACAAAAGATTCCCATCTTGATATCGTCGAAACACAATGATATCCAGAAAAAAGTCACCGTTTTGGCGCCTCATGCCCGAAATCATATATTAAGACATTAATGTAAGTAAAAACAATTCCATGGCTATTAAAAAAATTTGCCTATATTTTATTCCAATTTAAAATTCTCCACCTCTAAGAAATAAAAAAAACCCTATTTACAACCCTATTACACCGTTTTCAATAAAAAGCTATACTCGTGTGCTTGATATAATTGGAATTCGTGGACACATTTTATTTTAATTGCTTTATAATATTGAACACGCCAAATTTGATCAAAATCTGCCGATTAATTCTTGAGATATTTTCAATTTAAATTTCAACTAAAACGATTCTAACGGCACTAACTGACATTTGACAATGTGTTGGCACCCTAATAAATAAGAAAATGAAATTTCATGGAAATCGGGTGATTGTGGTTTATTCGCATAGAACTGGGACAGAATGATGAACAACAGATTTGAAAGATGATGTCACCAAAACAAAATGGCCGCCACAGACAACGAACATCTACAGATTGAAAAATCGGCTCTAAAAAGAGTACAAATTTGTTCGTTGCCTATAACTTTGTCCAGTAATAATTCAAGCCATCAGAAAATAGTAGGCTGACAATATGCATTCTGTAGCTTAAGGAATAGCAAGAAATATATGATTTAGTACAAAGCTGAGCAAAAATACCAGATTTCCTTTTCAGAGGACTTAGTTTGCAGTCAATCGTTTAGCTACCAATTTTAAGTGTGATAATTATTTGTTAATTTCTACGAATAATGTAAATTTGTTTCATAATCAGGAATAAAAAAAACATTGTTTATCTACCTTATAACACAATAAACATACCTTGTTATTTAAGAATCAACTATGTAGGTACCTAATAATCAAATGTTGGCTTATGAATGACGCTCAACTTTAAAATTCGATGAACCAAAGCTTAAACCTATACTATTCATAAAGCGTGTATAAATAATTAGATCTCTAGACACAAAAGAATAATCTACAATCAGAATTCAAATGTCGTAGGTTTACGTTTATAGTTTATACCCCAGCGGTATGGACATGGACGTCAACATTTCACTCGGGGAGTCACTGGCGTGTTCGGCGAGCTGCTTAATTAAGAACGAAAAGTCTCCCAATCGAATCGGATCCCGACTCGGGAGATTTGATGAGGTTTAGCTCAGTACACGATGACCTGCCCCTAGCATCATCAGAACAAACAATAGAACTCAGATTTGTCTGAATAATTACGTAAATTAAATGATTCGATCCTAATTAAATGCTCACATTCTATGCAAATGCCACTTGTTCTCTAGAGTCAATCGCATCAGTTTTGAAATGACGTTTCGGACGCTCCTATGTGCACCAGCCAGCTGTGAGCAGATCCCAGACGGCAAACGCAAAAAGGCACCACGCTGCTGCTGCTGTTGCTGCTGCTGCTTGCCTTGGATCGTTCGTTGTGCCTTGTGCAAATGTGCACATTGAATAGACTCTCTCTCCTGCGCCACCACCCATCAGCTATATAGTGTCAGTGGTGCAGTACTCGTATAACTTTGGTCAGGTCTTTTGGACGGTATTTAACCTACTTTGGTTCATTTGAGCGGTGACGTGTGCTGCCTTTTAAAAAGTTTCTACAACTTGTAATCGCCTGGGAATTACTCGAAGTGAAACGACCGACGCTATGCGTTGAAATACTTTGCAGTTTTTTATAACATAATACATATTGCAGTTGCATATATGAATGTATCTTACTTGACAGCGCAGCGAATGGAATACAAAAAAAGAACAGAAAATGTGTAGCATTTTTTTTTTAAATACAAATACAAAAATGCCAATGACATCATTTGCATTTTTCAAATACATAATTTTTATGTTGAATGACATTTATAACAGTTAGATGTGTATTATGCTTAAAACAACTTAAAAATTCGCTCATATGTCAATTAAGACGAGTTAAGTTATATGTTTTTTTTTTTCTGCAGCCTAATTTATAATCGCATTATAGCGAATGCATAGGGATATACGCTCCTTATAATGCCTCTAAACACGAAAATGTTATTTATAAAACTTATGCACTGATGAATAGAGGCATTATAAGCTAAACGCGTTTGGGGGTTGAATGTAACCCCCGTAATATTCACGCCGTTTTAAAGTCTGTTTAAAAGCCCTTTAGTCGACTACATTTAACCGTGAGTTAACCGATAGAATTTAATCGATAAAGTCTTGTTTAAATTGGTAATATTCACCCCGTTTAAGCAAAAAATGCCATTCGATTTAACTTAGTTTGCGACTCAAACCGAACGTCACATAGCATCGCAACTTTCAGAAAAAAAAAAACAAAAAAAAGGGTTTTCTTGGCATAAATAGTTCATGTTATTTTAAATGTTCTTGAAAACTACTAGAAGGCTTTTGACGTGAGCATCTGTTTGCTGATTCATTTATTAATCTTTTCAAGTTTATTGAACTCTTTGTGCCTGATTACATGGGTCGTTTTACTGAAGGTCGTTTTACTGAACTCATGACTACACGTCGAAGAAAAATCCTTTCATTTCAATCTACCCTTTCCTATCGTACTCCCTTAAAATCCATATATATCTCACTCACGCAATAAAAAGCGTTTCATGCTGGATTCGAAAATATTAAATGAAACTGGCGTATCGATGGAATTTGGGTTTTGGTCTACCTTTCTCTTTTTACGCACTTAGAATCTACCTGTCTCACTGATGCGCTCTTCAGTAAAACGACCCATACAATCAGGCACTTTGTTCTGTTTCAGTGTTGAATCAAAATGAACAAAAAATCTAAAACTGTGCAAGAACAGAAAGTGCCGCCAAAAGAAAAAAAGGGAATTCAACTCGGGCCGAACGCCTTACTCAATTTGATTTGCTGTGTGACTTAGTATTGGCCAGCGACGTCACTACGATTGTCACCAACAAAATAACACCGTTCGGTCGCAAAAGTGGGTGGGAGGACATCACCCGAATTTTCAATGCAACACCAGACGTGACAGTGAATTGTATATTCTGGTTTTTTTAGTGGTATAGAACTTAAAGTTGGCAACACTTTTTTAACTGGCGGCCATTTTGTCAGCTGTCAAGTGATTTATTTTAAGTTTGGTTTGGCAATTTTGCATTTAAACATGAATAGACTGACGGCTGAACAACGCTTCCAAATTGTATCCAAATTGTGCCCAAAACAAGATTGCCGTTGATCCCAATTTTCAAAAGCGAATTTTGTTGAGCGATGAAGCTCACTTTTGGTTGAATGGATACGTCAATAAACAAAACTATCGTATTTGCAGTGACGATAATCCATGAATTTGCCTCCAAGATCGTGCGATTTAACGCCGCTTGAATATTTTCTGTGGGGAAATGTGAAGTCGATAGTCTACGCGGATAAGCCCGAAACGATTGACGATTGATCGGAGGACAACATTCTCCGCGTTATTGCCGATATACGGCCACAAATGTTTTAAAAAGTCATTGAAAATTGGACCTCGAGATAAGACTACGTCCGAGCCAGCAGTGGCGGTCATGTGCCAAAAATCATATTTAAATTATGATGCCAGAAGATTATCTTTCGAATAAAGTAAATTTCATGTCAAGAACAGTTCACTCGGATTTAATTTAATACTCGCACTGAAAACTGGACCTTAGTCTTCGAATCGGTTAATTTTAGTTTTTTTACTTGCGAAAATTGTTACTATATGGCAAGTTATGTATTCGTACAAAAAATCGAACTCGAGATTTTGATCAAACTTGACATTACGATGATAGCGAAGACGAAAAATGTGGGTCTCGCAAAAACGTCCGTCTGTCTGTCTGTCTGTCGGTTCGACTACAGCCTAAACGGATGGGTCGATTTTCTTTAAACTTGGTACCTAGCGTATTTTGGACATTCCCCCCACCCGTTTTTTTCTCTTTTTTTTAGGACCAAAACTAACAGTAGCTGTCATACAAAATTTGTTTTTAAGAACTCAATAAATTTAAATAGTTATAAGTTGCCGTTTGATAAAAAAAATGGTTCCGAAAAATAGTTATTAATGGTACCTCCCAAAGAATAATTTTTTTGATTTTCGCTTTTCTCAAAAACGGTTAAACTGATTCTGATCAATTTTCTTATGAAGAATTATTGACACATTCTAAATAATATTGTGTACCAAAATTTTCAAAAAAAATATTTTTTAGATTTTTAAAAAAAGTTTTGAATTTTTTTTTTTGAAAACTCAATATTTCAAAAATGACTCTGTCGATTTTTATTAAACTTGGTAAATAGCAGTTTTTTAACTTTATCTAGAAGATTTTTGACAAAAATTATTCTAATACCCAAAAATTACGGTGCCTCCCATACAAATGTTTAAAATCCGTTAAGAAAAATATTTTTTTCTTAAAAAGAACTCCCACGATTTTGATATAAGTTTTTTTGTGTGTTAAAATTAGTACGATCTGCCATTTAAATTTTATATTTTACGTTTATTAACAGTACCTCTCATAGAACGGTTTCATTGATTTTTTACTATCTCAATATCTGATCAACCGAATAAAATTAGATTTTTGATACAGAAGCTTGTAACAAATATAAATAAAAGTACGCAGCAAAATTTTCTAAAAAATAATTTTTGGATTTTTGAAAAAAAAATTTCAAAATAATTTTTTGAAAATTCGATATTTCGAAAACGGATACCAGATTTTTTTGTAAAGTTCAATTTTTAACTCAAAATTAACAAATACTTAAAATTGGCGTACCAATTTTTTTTTTGTTAACGACATTTTATATAAAAAAAATTAATTATTTTTAAAACCGCTTCTACAATTTTCAAAATTTTCTTCTCATAAATTAAGATTTATATAAGAAATCAAATGGTGTATGGGTTTAAACAGATTTAAAGTATTTTAATCAATTTCTTTCTAATTTTGTTGATTTAAAAAAATTTACCAGTTTAAATAATATAATTTCCTTTTATGCATATTGCATATTTGCAACACTAGGCTATATTGTTAATTTTTGTATACTCACATAATACCACCTGCAATTAAACTAAGATTTGGCAAATGGATAAAATATAGACTCCCATAGCTAATTTATTTCAGACTATAGAACCACAATGTGATCGCTCTTAAGAGCAAGTTCGTGCGACCCAGTCGTGCATATTTTTTTTAATTATGTTTACGAATTTTCTAAATCCTGAAATTATTGAGAATTTTTTCACAATTCACATTTAGTAAAATCCAAAGGCTAATTTGATTTGTGAAACGAAATGTACTTCTAGGAATATGCCCCATCCTTATATCGATTCTTATTATCAGCAAATATTAAAATGCCTGAAATCGTCTTGGAAACATATTAACTTGTATAAGTTCTTCATTATGAATTCCTGTTATGCCAAAAAAAGCACAATTTACATAACTTGCGATTTATATGAAAAATTAATTCGGGACCAAAAATAAAATTAAAATCTTAGAGTAATTATTCATGGTATATTCTTACTTGGAATCATAAGTCACAATACGAAATTTGTGTTTGGCTTTATGAACTTTAAATTAAGAACACGAGTATCTACATATTTTCGAACGAAAAACTTGCGTAATTTCTTGCATCACCGATCTTCAAAAATTAAATAAAAATTTAAAAAATTTTCAAACAAAAATCTAAGATTGTAATTATTGATTTAGTCATATCATATACGGGCGTGACTGTAGTTGAGTGTTGTTTTTTTTTTAGAAGTTAATAAGAAGTGGTTGGTTTGAAATCATTTTACTTAAAACCAATCACTTTCCTTATTGGTTGTACGTTTGTCTGATGATGGGCTATACATACATATACTACTATTAGATAAGTTCAGTCATCAGAATAGACAATTAGTTTCAGAACAATTCGTATAGATATCTGAAAATTGGTGCAGATCTTTATTAGATCGCATGAACTGGCTCTTGTGATTCAAAACTATAATATAACTATACACATTGGGGCATATTCATAGTCACTTTTAAACTTCAGTTTATCTTAGACGGGTTTATTCAATGTTATTTAGATAGGATATAACCAGGTCTAAGATAAACTGGAGCTGAGTTTAAAAGTGACTATGAATATGCCCCTTTAAAGATTTATAATAATGACTCAATAATAGCTGTGTTTTATTGGTAATTTATAGCTAGCGCAATAATCAAGTACCAATAAAACGCTTTGGCTGTGTTAATAAAACGCTTTAGCAACTTTTTGCTGTGTGAGTGAAAAACAACATTAAGGTTCAAGTCATGAATACTTTTCAAGAGCGCCATCTTCATCTTCAAAGTTCTATCCACTCTTTTACTGTCTAATTTATCAACACTCTTTGTTTTTGTTTTTGTTTGCCAAGGGAAATTTTACTGCGCTGGCTATAAAATTACCAATAAAACACGGCTAATGTTATGATATCTTTACCGAATAAAAATTTTAAAAGTCAAAAAAGTATATTTCTTTTATTCTTGTTGTTTATACTCTTCCTCCCCTCCTTTTTTTAATTAAGATCCTGGGCAGGGATGTCACTTAATTGCCATAGCTTTACTTCTACAGCACTTTTTTCGAAAAATAAATCTACTGCCTTTAAATCAAATCTACTGCACTTTTGGGTTTACGAAAAAAAAATCATTCAATAAATAATCCATAATATAATTTTTCAATTCTGTCATTGAATGAAGTTATTCTCATTCTTCATGAAACCCATCCTTTTTTTTTATCCATGCAGCTTTTATCTATTGGTTTTGTTTTGATGACAATTGTCAGAGTAAATCTGGGAACGCAACGATTTTATTTATTTGAGTTTGTTTTTCGATTCTGAGCAAAAGGGAAAGGATGGATACATTTTTAATAAAATAGGCACGGAAAAGGTACAATTGTTTTTTGAAGTGGTTGAACATTGATATACATATATTTATATGTACATAATTTTATTTGTATTTATGTATTTAGTAGTGAATTAAAAAAAAAGGTCTGCAAAAGAGGAAAATCAATGTATTGATCAAGTTGCCGGTCCCAGCAGAAGTTTGTAAGTTTTTATTTCTAAAAGCCGATTTTTCAATCATCAATTTAACTTTCAGTTCAGAGGATCAGAAGAATAAATAGGAACAAATTTCTCAACTTCTCAACATATATTAATTTGTTTTCAATGGCTAAGTTCTAAGTTCTTTACTAGTTGAAAGGGGACAAGGAACTAAAGGGTTTTCCAATAAGAGGTGTTATTTGGAATAGCCCGCTATTTTGATAGTTGTCACTTTTGAAGCTGTCATTTTTTGACATTTGACAAGTAAAAACTACGCCATTAATAAAAATGGAACGATACACGCTTCAACAACGCATTGAAATTATTAAAATTCACTATAAAAATGGTGAAAATTTGGCAGAGACGGTTCGTAAAACTAAAACATTTTTGGGTCGTCGTGAAGCACCTTGTCGGACCGCAATACAGAAATTGGTGGACAAATTCGAGCTGTTGGGACAAGTTAGTGATGTAAAGAATAAAACCCGTGCACGTCGCTCAAGAACAACTGAGAATATTGCTGTTGTAGCCCAAAGTGTTGAAGAAAACCCAGGTTTGTCCATTCCTCGTCGTTCTTTGGAATTAGGCATTCCACAAACGTCATTACACCGTATTTTGCATAAAGACTTGGGTCTTAAGGCTTATAAAGTTCAGTTAACACAAGAACTCAAGCCGGCTCATCATCAACAACGTCGTGTCTTTGCTGATTGGGTCCTTGAAATGCATGAAAATGATCCGGAATTTCATCGAAAAATCATCTTGACTGATGAGGCCCCTTTCCACCTCGGAGGCTACGTCAACAAGCAAAACTGTCGCATCTGGGGCTCGGAAAACCCAAGAGTTATTGTTAGAAAGCCTCTCCATCCTCAACGCGTGACTGTTTGGTGCGGTTTATGGTCCGGCGGGGTCATTGGACCTTACTTTTTTCGAAAATGAGGCTGGAGCAACAGTTACGGTTAATGGATTGCGCTATCGAGAGATGATTAATGATTTTTTATGGCCGGAATTGGATGGTATTGATCTGGACAACGTTTACTTTCAACAAGACAGCGCTACGTGCCACACAAGCAATGAAACCATCGATCTTTTACGGGAAAAGTTTCCGGACCGTGTTATCTCTCGAAGAGGTGATCACAATTGGCCACCGAAATCTTGTGATTTAACACCTTGCGACTTCTTCCTTTGGGGCCACGTGAAAGATAAGGTCTACGCCAACAGCCCAGCGTCGATTCAAGACCTCAAAGATGGAATTCGTGAGGCTATCGAGGACATAGGGCAGCCACTTTGCGATTTGGTTATGGAAAATTTCATGAAAAGGATATGGTCCTGTAAGCGTGGTCGTGGCGGCAATTTGGCTGATGTTGTGTTCCATTATTAACGGCATACCTTCCACTTTATAATGAAATAAACATCCGATCATTTATCTAAAAAAATGCCATTTTTCTTTGAATATCAAAATAACACCTCTTATTGGAAAACCCTTTATTATATTGTCGTAATGCGATCGGAAATTGAGCTCACTATCACAAATGACGCTTTAATCCCGAATGGTCGTTACTCTGGGAACAAGGCAATGATTTAGAAAATAGTCACGCTGTAGTGGGCGGATACATTTGCGGGAATATGTGATAGCTTGGCATTTGTTAACATTAAGTTCTTAATTGTTTTTTTTTTGGCACCAAATAAAGACATTATTCAAATCATTCTGCAAATGTAAGGCATCATTAGGTGCAGAAATTACTCTAAAAATGTTCATGTCATCCGCATAAGTCGATAGTTCAGAATATTCAATTACAGATTCGACGTCATTGATTGTCAAGATAAAAATAATAGGTCCCAGATGACTGCCTTGCAGGACGCCAGATTTCGCAATAAACGATTCTGAAATTGAAGATCTAAACCAGACCCAATATTTCCGGTCCGATAGATATGGTTCCATCCATTGAACGAAACCAGGGTTAAATCCAAGGGCTTTAAGTTTAAATGAGATAATTTTATGAGAAATTTTATCAAAGGCCTTGCTAAAATCATCAGTGGGTATAACATCAACTTAATTTTCCACATTGATGGAAAAATACCTTGACAAAGAGATTTTTAGAAAAGACTAGCAAGGGGCAGGGCCAAATTGGCTGGCACACTTCTTTAAGACAATTGCCGGCAAACCGTTTGGTCCCGAAGGGAAATCATCTTTTGAGTTTATTAATTTTGTGGACCACATCATCAACATGAATGTTGATTGATACAAGTGACGTTTGGTTACAGTTATTTAAGTAGAAAAGGTAGCTAAGATCTGGTTCAAAATTATTATCAACTGAAAAAGCAAGAGCGAAAAAATTTGCAAATAAATTAGTTATAATCTTAGAATCATTAGAAGAATGATCTAAATACTTAAGGGTAGCAGGATAACCATCAGACCTTTTTTTTTTAGGTTAATGAATTGTCAAAATCGTTTAGGATCAGAGATAATTTCGAATTGCTTTTTGATGATATAAGCATCAAAAAGCAGTTTGGAAAGAACGAAAAATTCATTGAATGCGTCCAGATAAAGGGAATAGCCGGTTTCTGTTCTAGATTTTTAGTATTTTTGCCACACACTATTTCGGGAGTTACGTAACGTAGTGAGCGAAGTTCTTAAGAGTACCACGAAGGTGACGTTGACATGTTTTTCAGGGGTACATAAGGTACATATTGCAAAAAACATTAAAAAATAACTGAATAAAAGTTGGTGGTTAACGTATCTATCCTATTATTTAAATTGGAATTAAAAATTATATCAAAATTTAAATTACTAAGGCCCAGTTTTTCAGTGGTGAGTTGAAGCAGAGTTAGCTAAATCTTGAATTAAATTAACCCACCGTTAACTGGGGAAGCAGTTTTTTGGTGGAGAATGCATGCAGGACAACTGAACAAACTCAGTAGATAAAACATCAAAAGCATCTGTTCAGTTAATCATGAGTTAAGTCACCAAATTTTATGAGTTAACTCGGGTTTAACTTTAATCTCGCAATGAAAAAACTGGACCTAAGTAGTTCGTTCAGTTTATTGAAGTCAGCTTTACGGATGTTCAAATGATATGTATGTATTTTCAGACTCTAAATCGGGACGGCCATGATCGAAGGCAAAGGTTAAAGATAACGGAGGGTGATAGAGGTCTATTATAGAGGAAAGAGTTAAACTACTTTCCTCTACGATACAGTTATGAGAATAATTAGAAAAAATGAAACAGAATGACAGAATCGACGACGTTGAGGAGAAATTTCAAGACCTAACCCATCAAAATTTGTTTATTAATACTAAATCTACTGCAACATTGAATCTATACCGCACTTTATTTGCAAATCTACTTCGGAAAATTTTTCAAAAAGTGTCAACCCTGATCCTGGGTATGCCCTTGACTATACGGAACTCTCAAAGAGATGTGAGTCTAGTCTGCGACGACTTTCGATGGTTTAACTTCTTCATCTTTTGAAATAATTAAAAAATTCAGTCTTCAAGCAGTGACGCATAAGCTGTGAAACACAATTTCGTTTCCACTAACCAAAATTGAAATTGCCTGACAAAATTCTCACACAGTTAATAACATTAGCTGATATGTCAAAAACTTGTTCGATGTGGACGAGCACTTAAACTTAATTTTATATCCTCCTGAAATTAACCCTGTAGGTTTAATGAAAAGTGCATCATATTCTCGGTAAACAAAAAATCGAACACGTAATAAAATAACACAATTTTGTTAAATTAAAATTCCATCCACTCATTTCAAGCTTGAAAAATGTTTACATGTAATTGGCCCCAACTTCCAACGGTTCTCCAAAAAAAAAGAAACATGTTTTCATTTCATTCATCTCCTTGTATTATTAAGGTCAGAAATATCGATGATATTCTGAAATTACTTCGTTTACACATACGTATATGTAATATACGATGACGTATAAAGATGCTTGGTTAAACCCCTCTGTAGCAGAGGGACACACCCTTTCTCAATCAATATTAAATTGAGCTATAATCATGTACTGTGGGTACTGTGAGTCGCGCGTTGAAAAATTGAAAAAAAAAACAACTACTCATTATTCAATTAAAATTACATTTATCTTCTTTTTTTTTGAACAAAGTGCATCGGTCGGTCCAGTCGTGTGGCGGAGATTCGATTGTATATGTAATTCAATTCAAATAGTGAATAAATTTCTCAAATAATCATTATTTTTTCCACTTAAATTTCATTTTCAATCCTTTGCTTATGTGCTGAGCTGATGTACCTGCAATTCGACATCATAATGTTGAGATATACCTCGGGGAAATAATTTCAGGACTTGAATAAGAAAATTTGCATAAAGGTCACTTTTGCATGAATATTCTTCATTCAATGCTATGAAAGAACCTTACACTAACCACTCGTGATCCTAAGACGATGACGGACGTTTAAAAATCACAACCAAAATACTAAATTGCTTAATTCTGTATACATAGTTTAATATATTAAAACTGCTTGTTGCATATCAATTGATTTACCCGACCGATACCCCATAATCTAAGAATACTAATTTCAATTTCAAAACCAATCTTAATACATAATACGAAGAGACAAAAAAAAAAAAATAAAATATTTTAAGTCCATTAAATCTGATAGGGGATTTTGTAAATTGATTTCGGAATACTCCTCAAGTGTGTGTTTATTGAATTATAATTATCACCGATTGATCGCTTGAGGGAACTAAAGCCCAAAACCAGGGCAGGTGAGTTTATGGGTTGTTCTCGTATATGTGCGTTTGTGCGTTATCTGTGTTTTGCTCGCATCAATGTACGTTTTTGTACCCAACCCACTATACCTACACATTGTAAAACGAAACACAATAATGTAGGCTTTTTTTGATGTTAAAAAAAAAATAAAAAAATATATACATTAACGTAAGTACATTATGATATACTACGACTACAGGTGGTACCCATTTATTTCAACACTATTTCACCGTGCGATTATTTCTTCGATAAGAATGAAGATGATTCACAATGATAAACATTTGTTGTCATGATGCATTACCTATATCATTACAGGTACAGAGTTGTTTTATTTTTTTATCAAAATTTTAAAAAACTCTAATTGAATGACCTGTTCTTTCATATCCATTTTTTGTTGCTTAAAATACTAGATTTTGTGTCATGCTTGCATCACTGATCAGTGCCAAGATGTTCCCTACAATAAATAATAATTGCTGCTTAAATATATCTCTATTATTAGAGTAAAACAAAAATCAAAATCGGTAAAAATAGCGTAAGCTCCTCTTGAACATCTTGTTAAAGACTTATTAAGTCCATAATTCGTTCTATGGAATGGTTCAAGGAATAAACTCGTTGATCGCAGACATCTCGAAGGAGCATAAATCTCAACCAAAGACAACAAAAGAGGCAATTGATAGGGTCAGTGTGGGTAAATATAAACAGATGGAAATGTAAACAGAGCTCAAATTCCACACAAATATTGCATTCTTGAACGCACCCACTGAATAAACCTTCGGACATATTTATTATCTGTCACATACATGACAATCATTCGTGTGTTTACAGTTTTTAGTTGGTAGATGTTTTTTTTATGAAGTGTTCAATTTAAAAGTGTTTTACAAGTCTGGAGGCTTCGGGAAATATCAATATTTTTTAAACAAAATTCAGACGTACATTTTTTTAATGTACTTTTAAGTTATAAATTTGATTGACATTTCGAAGGGATTTATCTTTTTTCTTCTTGTTTAAATTGGACATAGAAAATATTATAATTTGGGTAAATGTAAACAAATTTGTGGGGTAATTGTAAACATCATATTTTGGTTGAAATTTAGAATTAGTAAAATTTAAGTGTGTTATTTTATAAATGATTTGTTCCGAAAAACTCATTGGTTCAAGAAATGCTGGAAGAATAACAAAATCATGACCTTCAAATATTATGCATATCTTTTAACTTTCTTGGAATGGTTGCCCCTGAAATAAAGAAGATTTACAAGTTTTTATAACAATTTAAAGCCTCTGTTCAAAATCTTCAAGATGATTTACATTGCTGTTTACATTTACCCCATAAATTAGAATAAAAATAACAATAGAACTGGGTAAATTTAAACATAATAATACTATCCGTTATTTAAAAAAAATTTAAAGTAATTTTTAAAACTTTTACTACAGAAATATTATATCTTCACGTTATCATTCATATTTCTTTGTTAAATTTTCAATTAAAAAAATTGAAAAAGTTCTAACTTTAATTTTTCAAAAAACAATAGAAAATTGTTAACAATTACCCGCATTGACCCTATGGTTATTTAATATTTCCCTCACAAACATAACCGAAATCTAAAAAGTACATATTTACGACGGACTTTGAGCTTAACTGAGACAATAAGTTGACAACGTGAATCGTACGAGGGCATTCGAATATTCCAATGCAAACGATCAATTACAATTCTTGTAAAACGTTTTTGAATATTTCCAATCCTTTCAGAAGAAGTATTATACAAAGGGCTCCATATTACAGGAACATTATTCTAGAACGGATCGTACAAAGGAAATAAAAAGAGGTTTTGAGTATATATGGGTCAGTGAACTCCCTAGAATTTCTCTATATAAAACCCAGCATGGAGTTAGATAAAGCTATACAATGTAGTATATGTGAAGGTCAAAGCTTAATTTTTGATCAAATATGTCGCCAAGATCTTTCTTATCAGTAATCCTAGCAAGGGATCTTATAAGTGTAAAACACAGGAAACTGGTTACGATAGAAGAACATAACTTTACATTTCGAAACATTAAGAAAAAGAAACAAAATTTTAACACCACTCAACAAGACGAAAAAGGTCTTTTTGAAGAAAAATGCATAGGGAATTTATTCTACTTACAGTAGATTTTGAAGTCATCAGCAAACAAAAGTTTACTTGAAAACCAAATATGGAGTGGAATATCATTTAAAGAATTAAGAACAGGTGAGGACCTAGGTGGCTTCCTTGAGGAACACCGGAGGAAACATTAATTTGATGGGAGCTTATATTATTTATATGAACAAATTGCATACGATCACAAAAACATGACTAGGAACTACTTCAGATCTTCAGAATACTAGAGTTGTTATTGCCTTAAATTAAATATTTCGACCTTAAATGTTCTCCTTGGTGACACTGGCTGTTGGTCGTTCACAGAAATAAAATTAGAGCGTAATTTGGCGCCTTTTTTAACCAAAAAAGAAAGAAGATTCTTAATTTATATCAACAACGACGCCGCCAGCCGCCGCCAGATAGGCAAGAAGAGCAAGTAAGTAAGAGTTTTTTTAAAATATCAATTTTTTATAAAAAATATATTTTTTTAAAATATAAAACCTCTCCCGCCTTTTCGAATTTGTTCACACCTTCTAATAATAAAATAAAACAAAAGAAAATAAATCGTTTTATGTTTCTTGTTTGGCCCAAGAAGCCGCCATTTTGATTTCTGTTGATCCGTAGCCAACAAGAGTGGAAACCCAAATCTTTTAAATTGTTAATCATTAATACAGTGGTTCACTCTATCAAAAGCTTTTTAGAAATCTGTGTAGATGGCATCACATTGAGATCCACTTTCAAGAAAATTAAAAACATTATTACAGAAAATCATAAGATTTGTTTTGAGGAAGATTTCCCAGTAACAAAACCGTGTTGATGAGGTGAAATTATTTCTTTCAGAAGGAAAGATAGTTTTTTTAAAACGTTTTTTTTCAAAAAGTTTGGGAATAACGAAAAGTTTACAAATTGGTCGATAGTTTGTACATCTTGCTTCGGACCAGCCTTGTGAACTTGAATTATATAAGACATTTTCCAGACTTTCAAAAACACACCTGAGTCGCGCCAATAGTAATATAACAGCACTTTTAATTTTTGTTTTGCATTCTAACTGTATGCCTGTAAGACCTGAGGTCTTTTAATTGCAACCTGAATTGCACGGCACTATAGTTAGAAGGAATAGAAGGATAGGAAAGAATTTTTTGCTAGCACAGTGGACTAAGAAATAAGATATTGATAATCTCATGGAATCCCACGGCTCAAACCCGCACCTGTAAGTTAGCAGACAAGCACTACTGCGCCATTGTCACCCGCACTTGCGCATTTATTTAGTAAAAAAGGTGATATACAATCAGAACAAGGTTGTTTATCCAAACACATACTTTGCAGGTCTTCTATAACATCGGTTTTACTAATATAAAAGTTTCCCATATCGATTGAACTATTAATGGAGTCAGACACAGAAGAAGTAGGAAAATCTGATGTCGTGTAAGCTGATTGAAAAAAAGTCCGCAAACAAATTGCAAATTGTGTGAATATCGGTGGAGCTATTATGTGAATAAAACATGTTATTAGGGGAATATCATTATTACGGCTGTTCTGATATTCGGTCGAATTTGAAAACGGAAACGAAAATTGAATCCGTGCGGATTGAAAACGATTGTTTTGATTTCCAGTCGGATTTACTTTTAAGTTTTGCCAAATTGGTCAACAAAACATTTTGGAAATCAGCTGTTATGTATGCAAGACCTGTCAAAAACGAAATTGTAATCCGCCAACAAAAGGGTAACCGAATTTAAAACGTCAATTTGGCGGATTGTAGATCCGTTCGTTTTGCCGAATCCGCAAAACGTTTTCGAATACGGAATTCGGAACAGCGAAAACTCGAAAACGTGAGGATAAAGAATTCTAATGGAAATTAGAACAGCCGTGTATAACTCTCTTTTCCATATATGTAGCTCCAGAAAAATTTTCTATTACCAAAGAAAGTATAAATAAATATTTAAGCTTCATCGAGTACTAATTTCTGGGTTTTAAACAACTTCACGTTATGAACGGCTTAATTTATAAAAATATGATAACATAAGTCTAAACTTCATTACTTTTCCAACACAGAAAGAACTTTTGTTATCGAAAACCATTTGTTTGTTTTTATCCCATTTCACTCTATAAATAGCAAAATCTTTCAAAAAAAAAAACAGAATTTCTTGTATCGGATATCTTATTTTTGTTTTTACCCTACCTCACACAATAGATACTGAATTTTTAACAAATTTTTCACTAAAAATAACCTTTCAAACAAAAAATGAATTTCTTAAATCGCACATTTTTTTTTCCCATTTCACCCTACAAATAGCATATTTTTGAAAATATTTTCTGTTACTTATTATTTATGTTTCTCAACGTTACAACCTTTCTTGAACTTCCACAAATATTTCAAAATATGCAAAATCAGTTCAGTCATTCTCGAGTTTTAGCGAGACAAACGAACAGCAATTGATTTTTATAAAGGGTCCGCCATCCTACGTTTTTTTTTCAACTAGTGCTTATTTCATGAATGGTAACACTTAGCTCATGTCTGATTTGACAGATAATTAGTTTAATCCTTCCGCTAAACGAATATGGTTGTGTATGCGCTTCGCTAAGTGGGCCTGCGATCGACTTAGAGAAGATGCCGATTTTGCCAAAAAAATCATCTTTTCAGATGAAGCTCATTTTGATCTTGGCGGGTAGTAAACAAGCAAAATTGTCGTATTTGCGGCACAGAAAACCCGCACGCATACATTGAAAAGCCGATACACCCAAAACGAGTCACTGTTTGTTGCGGATTTTGGTCCAGAGGCATAATTGGGCCATTTTTCGAAAATGAGCAAGGAGTTGCCGTTACTGTCAATGGTGATCGTTTTCGGGCCATGTTGAACGAATTTTTGCTCACAAAAATTGAAGATATTGGCAACATTTGGTTTCAACAGGACGGCGCGGCGCTACGTGCCACACAGCCGAAGCTACACTCGATGTTTTGCGCCATTTTCAAAAAAAAAAGAAGTTATTTGACGGACCCTTTATATCATATCATATAGATTATTATGAACTTCGTATTCGCCTTGCAAACGCCGATAGTTACTCCAAAAAGTTATATCGTTATTGGATTTTCAAAATAACTTGTACGCTTTATTTTTCCTGTTTTTTTAAGTTACATAGCCTTTTATTAAACCATAGAGGTTTAAAATTTGATTAGGATTTTTTCTTAGGTACAAAACGATCTATTGCCTCATTTTAAGACTTTAGGAAAATATCATACGAAACAGGTATAGTTAATTATTCCTGGTTCATTATTCTAAAAGACAGCAAATCGATTGCAATGCAAGAAAGATGAGAGCGAACAACGATTAATACTCCTTCACCTCTTATTGTTAAATTTATTTTCTCCAAGTCCTTACGAAAAACATTTTACTAAGTGTTATCAAGTAGTTCAGAATTATGATAATCAACAGTAAGCCAATTTTCAGTAAAGGTAATAACATCATAATGAGAAAGGGAAGAGTGAAGACACAATTGATGAAAAGACGTATAAAAAAGAGTTAGCATCAGAATTGTGGTATACATTTCTTTATGGAAAGTGTATCCTTGAAAACTTTTACTTTCCCTTCAAGTTTCGCACAGAGTTTTATTATACCTACCTTCTAAATATTTATCTTAACGTAAATAATCGAAATATTTCCCAGACGTGTCGCGTTCTTCGTAGGTATAAGTATTACTCCCTCGAGATTGAATTTTGTAATTCGAAAGTGTCGCGAATTGCGATGAGTCTCGGTTATTATGAATAATTTCAGGAACATGAGGAATGAGGTTGACACATGGGAAAATTGAAATGTGCTTTTTTAAATTAAAAAAAAAAAGAAACATCAACTTCAACAGCAAAGAATGCGATTGAGTAGCTTTAACTAAAATTTAATTTATAAAATATTCTTATTTTTGTGAGGCATATGTTTGTATAATGGGTGATTCATTCAGTCGTAGATAAATTTTGTTTAAAAAAAAAAATACAAACGAACCATTACATTTGTTTTTTTTTTATGATTATTTCTTTCAAATGTCGACTGTAACTGAATTGCCACTAACATACTTCTTTAAAGTGCTTTCAACCCTGATACTTACAACTTTTGATACTTCGTAAAAGCTGTGATACCATTAACTGTGATAAATCTGACGAAATAGCTCAGGAAATCTTTTCCTTACTTGACTGATATGAACTCTAATATTAACTATCATGATTATTACCGATGTCGTAAACGACGAGCAGAAATTTGAATTCCATTTGTCGTTTTCAATCATTCACTCTCGTTTTAACGTCGTATGTAAATGTCAAACGTTCGTCGTTGAACGACTCTCTTCTGCATTTTGTATGACGAATAGACACCACGACTAACGCAAAAAACGACAGCATCTGGTCGTTCTAGATTTTGCTAACGACAAGAAAATGGAAGGACACAAAATCATAAGTATCTGATTGATAACAAAAAAACATGCAGATTGTTTGTATGAGGATTTTCGAAGTACTTTAGAAAAAAAAAATATGTGAGTGCCGGGACTCACGGTTAAATATGTGTAAACATCAACGTTTGTCCAAGTGCCTGATTTTTGTTACTGAACGTCATCAAAAGAAACATATTGAATAATTAACACTACATTACCTATCTGTAGGTAGTGCTTAAAAAGCTTAGTGTTGAAAGAACGGCAGCGAAATACGCCGTGGGGGGAACCGCTGTAACGAAATTTCCAAGCACTAAAAGGCTGCTGGTGAAGTGTCCAACGAACAGTGAAGGTTCGGTACTGAAAGGTCCTGTTTCGTAGTTCACTCTCAACTTTAAGATGACTTCACATTACACATGGTTATTGTTTATGGTAATCACTCTCTGAGCATCGACAAACAACAACTGTCAGCGGAGAGCACTAAGATCGTGGTTTCAATTAAATGACACCGTACCCAAATTCCAAAGGAACTTAATGGTTTGACTGACAGTGGCCGAATTAAAATATCCAGTTAGAACTGTCAACGAAATTGCAACCCTTATGAAACTCCATCTTTCCATCGAGTAAAACTTACAAAAAGTTCAATCTTAATTTTATACTGAACGAACCTCAAATGAATGTCACTATGAGATAGCCGGCGAATTATATATCTTGAGTTTTTAGAATATTTAGTTGCAGTTGTTGTCTGTGGAAATCACTAAAATCGCAGTTTCAATCGATTGACACCATCAATCGCCTATGGAATTGGACGCTGTGATTTTTAATGAATGTTAACTTTGTGCAAGTACAAAAGTAGCCGATAACTCTGCTATTTGTTCAACCTCAGCTATTTTGTATATCCCAGCCACCTACGTCCCTCGCCTACGTGCCTACAAATTGCAAGAAGAAATTGCATCGTTTAAAAGCAGTATAATGTAAACGTAGAATTTAAGTTCAGATTTGTATCACTGAACGCACCCGATATCCTACCATACCTACAGCCATTGACCTACCATACCTACAGTCAATAGTCAATCCCTACAGCTGACTATTATTATTTTTGTTTTGATTTTGTTTTCTTTTTAATTACTAGTGTCGCGTCCATTTTGTTCGGGGAATAATTAAAAATTAAAGAAAAAAATATAAAAATATAAGTGTTAAAATGATCGTCGGTCGCGCTAAAAACAATTTGCTTTCGTCGTTGGCAAAAACAATATAAATGAGTGGTTGCGATAAAGTATAATCTAATTGTCGGTCGCGTTAAAATCAATTTGTTTGGTCGGGGCAAATCAGATTTCGTAACGTAACGTGCTACAACGTAAAGTGCACGACGTAACGTTGCACACGAACGTTCACTTTTTTTTTTCACTCTTCTGCCAGCATAGATGTTTACACATCAATAATAAAACCATTATTTGTTTGTTTAATTTTATTTAGCAACCAGTGCCATTAAAGATATTCTACAATAGTACATAAACATAAAAACATTGTGCTTACATATGGGTTGGAAGAGATAAAGTATCTGATTTATCTCTTTATTGTCTTCGCAATCGTAGGTATTAATTGTGGTTTTTCTTAATTTTCATTTTCACTTTGCAAGACAAATAAATTGCGCTGAAACATTTTTACTTCTATTATGCCCGATTTCATAAAGGACTTTTAAATATTTAAAAGCCCATTTCGAGTTTAAATTGGATTTTTCGGTTTCACCAAGTGCTTTTAAATTTAAAATCCTTTTAAATGCCCTCATAAACTAAAAGCCCATTTTGGTCTCAATAAATTTTAAAAGTGTGATTTGTGAAGTCTAATATGTCAGATGTCAGCCGACGAGTAAGAAAATTATAGATGATGTTTTGCAGTCACTTTTTTATTTAATTTTTGCAAATATAAATTGTGAATAGGTCGAAATAAAAATATAGTTTGTGTGTAGAAAATAATCTTTTAAGGCTCTCCCAAGCCAACGCGAATACTTCCGAACGACGACAAGACGAAACTTTCGCCTTTCTTAATTTATTTACATGGAGATAAATGAGAGCACCCACATTGGCGCGATGTGAATCTTCAAACATTGTTCAGTCATCGTATATTCACTCCGAATGTTTCGCGTTGGTTTCGGAAAGCCTTCATAATTTGTTTGTTTTTAGAATAATTGATTGTTCATCTGAGGATGAAGAGCAACATAAAGTACGTCCAAGAATATTCCGAGTTCATGTTGGAATCCGTTCTCCAAATATTTTTTTTTTCGTAACATTTTTTTCTATATATATAGTGCTTTTTCACGTGCATTTTGAATGTGAGAGGGAAACAACCTATTTCCATATCCAGGGATGTGAGGCAAACCCAATTTTAACTAAAATTTCCTCTTTTTTAAATGGTGAAACTGGAAATATTTAAAGGTCTGATAAAATTTAAGAGGACTTTAGATAAAAGGGAATTTAGTGTATTTTTATGAAATCGGGCATTAATCTACTAAATTGACAGATTTCAATGCCAAACGATACCTATTTAGCTATCGCGAAAACGATATCTATTTGATGATATCAGTTTGACGATTATCGTCTTACGTGAAGCGCGACTATCGCCAAAACGCTATCGTCTGACGATACGCGTTTTACGGAATGACCCCCAGTATTTTTTCGCTGCAGTGAACATTGGTTGAGAAACTATTTTTTCAGCTCAAAACTCCGACAGTTTTTTGATAATAACTTTTAATTGGAAAGAGTTGTCAAAGTTTTATTGGAGGCAGAAGTTTTTGAAAATACATTTATCTTCAAAAGTAAACAACCAATCAGAGCCAAGAGCAAGACAGTGGCCGAGTTCAACGCACATCTGAATATTCAGAATTCTGAATTTTTGAAGCTCTTGATTGGCCAGCTTTCAGAAGTCATCTGAATTTTCAGAACTTTTTCTGACAGCTGGCCAATCAAGGGCTTCAAAAATTCAGAATTCTGAATATTCAGATGTGCGTTGAACTCGGCCAGTCCCATTAATGAGATATATTTTTTTTCAGAATAGCGGACAACGCACAAGAGCATTTTGTTCGAATTTTGTGGTTTTAGAATCTCCTGTATTATATATAAACAATCAAAAAAATACTCCATAACAACTGTGTAGATGTTAGATAGTCACTTCAGTCAATCGACTGTCTGGGGTAGCTCAAACTTGTTAATAGTTTGCTGGGTCGGCCGACTTATACTTTACCTTAGAAGAGTTTGAGTTTTAACATTTTAATTTCATTGAGAAAATAGCGAAATAAAATATTGGAGACAGTTGTTTTTCTTTTTTTTTTTTTGTATATTGAGTCTCAATCTTAATCATTGAATGCGAACGCTTAAAAGTCCTTCACATATACTATCTAACAGCGAATAAATAGGCGTCCACATCAAATATGGCTGACAAAAAAGAAAAACATCCTCGAAACGTTACAAAAGGAAAATACACCGCAGAATAGATAACTGAATTTGAAAGTTCATCTCACTCAACTTGACAGTCCATTTTACTCAGTTTTAATTGTTAACATCATTTTGATA
Organism: Leucozona laternaria; assembly: GCA_932273885.2. Taxonomy (NCBI): domain Eukaryota; kingdom Metazoa; phylum Arthropoda; class Insecta; order Diptera; family Syrphidae; genus Leucozona; species Leucozona laternaria. The sequence goes on from OW026368.1 coordinate 48,789,795, forward strand.
AAAAAAATGGATTTTATAATCAGGCCTATTTAACTTTATTGGCCTAGGTAAATTTTAAAACGCGAAACCATTACTATTAACACATAAAACAGCAGCTGTATTTCTTGAGTGATAAGGCATTTTGTTCTTTTTGGATAATAATTTATTTAATTATTGCTTCTTGTTGTTCATTTTGAGTAAGTCACTTTTGAAAAGTTAAATTATATGTATTGTGGTGCTACTGGAATTTTTTTTTATCATCATATATTATTATTGAACATAAATTATATTTTATTGCATATTTGCAATCAAGAAAGAAAAATAAATTAAAAATGGGCATATACTCAATTGTAGGTGTGTAGTTAGGTATTTTGATATTTTAATATTTACTATATCAAAAAAAATCAGGTATAACTATAGGTACGCTGGTAAAATGTTAATAAAACTGCACGTTCTTAAAAATTCCTGAGAGTTTTGTGGAGATTCATGGTGGGGAGTATCATAAGTATTAATGAATTTAAGATAAAATCAAATCTGCTTAAGTCCGCAAGGTGTTAACCAAAGCAAAACGGAATTCACTCTACCAAACTCTGTCGCTTTCATCCAGTGCTAGATATCTGGGCGTAGTTTTCGACCATAAATTAAACTGGAAATTAAATATTGAAGAACAGGTAAAGAAGGCCTTCATAGCTTTCTAGGCCTACAGTAAAAGATGATACTACGGACGTACACAGCTGTAGTACGACCGAGCCTCACATATAGATCGATTGTATGGTGGCCCGCTCTTGCCAAGGCATATAACATCAATAAGCTCAAAAAGATTCAAAGAACAGCTAGTGTTGGTACCACGGAGGCCTTAAGATCTTGCCCAACGGATGCCCTTAAGCGTTTTTCAGCATCTTTTACCACTCGATTTACACATTAAATATCTGGTATCTTGCAGCGCGATAAGACTGAAAGAATTCGAATTCCTGGTTTGCCAAACCCTATGGTCATGACAATATAGCTAGCTTGATTCCCAATGATATTTTTTCGACTCCAACCGCCTATTGCACCCCTACTTTGAGTATGGGGGGGTATTTTAACGTTAAAATTCCATCTAGAGAGGATTGGAATGATGACCTCGCGACGAGAGACTTACGTCTCAAGATGGAGTGTGGTGTTGGTTCAGGAATCTTCTCTGATGAGTCCTTAAATATCTCCAAATCTTTTCGACTTCCTGACTATGCTAGTGTTTTTCAGCCAGAATTACTGGCTATTATAGGGAAGCATGCAAAATATTAAAACAAGGCCCAAACCAAAATCGAAATACTGCAATTCTGATAGACAGTCAGGCGGCTGCTAAGGCAATTTCTGCAGCTACATCATCGTCAAAATTGGTCCAGCAATGCCGAGATGAGCTGGCAAGCCTGAGTGCCCATCTTATAGTGTCACTCTTATCTGGGTAACGGGACGCTGTGACAATGAGGTAAATGAGCGGGCAGACGAATTACATAGGCAAAGATCAGCCCTTCATAGCGCACTTGCGGAAAGAGTTTACATTCCTCTCGGAGTTATTAAGGACAATATAAAGGGTTTTCCAATAAGAGGTGTTATTTTGAATAGCCCGCTATTTCGGTAGCTGTCACTTTTGAAGCTGTCATTTTTTGACATTTGACAAGTAGAAACTACGCCATTAATAAAAATGGAACGATACACGCTTCAACAACGCATTGAAATTATTAAAATTCACTATAAAAATGGTGAAAATTTGGCAGAGACGGTTCGTAAAACTAAAACATTTTTGGGTCGTCGTGAAGCACCTTGTCGGACCGCAATACAGAAATTGGTGGACAAATTCGAGCTGTTGGGACAAGTTAGTGATGTGAAGAATAAAACTCGTGCACGTCGCTCAAGAACAACTGAGAATATTGCTGTTGTAGCCCAAAGTGTTGAAGAAAACCCAGGTTTGTCCATTCCTCGTCGTTCTTTGGAATTAGGCATTCCACAAACGTCATTACACCGTATTTTGCATAAAGACTTGGGTCTTAAGGCTTATAAAGTTCAGTTAACACAAGAACTCAAGCCGGCTCATCATCAACAACGTCGTGTCTTTGCTGATTGGGTCCTTGAAATGCATGAAAATGATCCGGAATTTCATCGAAAAATCATCTTGACTGATGAGGCCCATTTCCACCTCGGAGGCTACGTCAACAAGCAAAACTGTCGCATCTGGGGCTCGGAAAACCCAAGAGTTATTGTTGAAAAGCCTCTCCATCCTCAACGCGTGACTGTTTGGGGCGGTTTATGGTCCGGCGGGGTCATTGGACCTTACTTTTTCGAAAATGAGGCTGGAGCAACGGTCAATGGATTGCGCTATCGAGAGATGATTAATGATTTTTTATGGCCGGAATTGGATGGTATTGATCTGGACAACGTTTACTTTCAACAAGACGGCGCGGCGCTACGTGCCACACAAGCAATGAAACCATCGATCTTTTACGGGAAAAGTTTCCGGACCGTGTTATCTCTCGAAGAGGTGATCACAATTGGCCACCGAGATCTTGTGATTTAACACCTTGCGACTTCTTCCTTTGGGGCCACGTGAAAGATAAGGTCTACGCCAACAGCCCAGCGTCGATTCAAGACTTCAAGGGTGGAATTCGTGAGGCTATCGAGGACATAGGGCAGCCACTTTGCGATTTGGTTATGGAAAATTTCATGAAAAGGATATGGTCCTGTAAGCGTGGTCGTGGCGGCCATTTGGCTGATGTTGTGTTCCATTATTAACGGCATACTTTCCTCTTTAAAATGAAATAAACATCCGATCATTTATCTCAAAAAATGCCATTTTTCTTTGAATATCAAAATAACACCTCTTATTGGAAAACCCTTTATACTTTCAATTTTTCTCACCAAATCCAATCGTAGGTGGAGCAGTCTAAGCAACTGTCTTATATCTAGAAAGATTTGGCCCGCCCACAATAAAGCCAGAAGAAAGATGTAATTTGTAGACCAAGGCAAGAGATTTCCAGGGTCGTTGCAACATGCACCGGGCATTGGCCAATAGGAGAGCATGCGGCGAAACTGGGTATTTCTTAGAACACCCATTGTGTTATAGCTGTTAGAACCAGCAGGAAAAGGAAACACTAGTTCACTTCCTGTGTAAATGCCCTGCTTTAGCCCGTGTTAGGATACAATCACTTGGAATGGCTTTCTTTGACGAACTTGACGAAATTTTCGAACTGAAAATCAAAGAATTGATCTCTTTCTTAAACGCGGCTAAATGGCTCTGAGACGAAACTTGGCTTTTTGCTGTCTAACTTGAGGCTTTAGATTGTTGTTCTACAAACCCATTCCTCAACCAAAGGTTCAAACGAATTTTGGTATCAAAACAGCGCTTGTTGTGCTAATTGGGTCAGCGAGGTAGTCGGTTCGTTGGCCGCCGGACCTAAGTCCGCAATACCATTAAGAGTTGAGGTGCGAAGCACGATTTGAATTTTTCTTTACGCGCAAAAGTGCAATGAAGTCCAAAGCTATAAATTGCAAAATACACTCAAAATCTTAAGGGCTTTTATTGGAACTTGATATTGTGGATACAGCCACACAGATATGGACGGGTCTCTGCCAGTAGGCACAGACCTACATTTTTATTTAAATAATATGCTCAAATTTCCCTTATAGCGTGACACCTTAGGCACATTTTTTATTTTTATACAGTGACCCTTGTACTATCGCATGTATAAAAAGAAATCCAAAAATCCTATGTGTTTTTTTTTTCAATCATATCTCATACACATTCACATATGTATGAAGGCACCTACTGTTTACTTTTAAGCAAATTCCTTTGTCGCCATTAAAGAGAATTTTTAATTAAATGAAGTACTCAATTGAACGTTGTTGTTTGTTTAGTCAACAATTGAATTTAGATTATACAAGAATTTACTAAAAATGACAAGTATGTTAAACGAATAAACAAAACAGCTCTGGATTGACAAAATTTTGCTGTGCTATTCCTTCAATTAAAACAAAAAATGCATTGCAAACAATTAAAAAAAAAAAAACAAAAAAAAAAAAAAACAACAAATATTAACAAATTATTTTATCTCGCTCACTTGATTATTAGTTATTATTGTTTTGTTTTGAATAAATAAACGCGCGCCATGCTGTTATTTTCATCGTTTCTATGCAAATTGTCTTAAAGATACAATTTAAAAAAAAAAAAAAACATTTCAGTCCCCGCCGCCGCGCGCCGGCCGCCTCCACACCACTAGGTGGCGATCCAACAGATCGTTAAGTCGCAGTGCGGTTATTACTCCATCTACCTCACACCGACTGTACGAAACGAAGGAAGGCGAAGGTGTGTTAACTTGTTTGTTTTATCTGTTCACACACGCATAGAATCGTGTAAACATGGATTTATATTCACAATAACTTTTATAAGCACTGCACGGTTTTAATTTATTAAAAGAACGCTAACCTCTATAACATCAGGCAGATCTGATTGCACTTTTTTAACAACTGCGATAGGCGCATTGAGCACTCGAACGAAAGTCGAACTCGAATTAAATACACTTTTTTAATTTTGTGTTTTTTATCCACGCCACATTTGCTGTCAAACTAAAAAAAAAAAAAAAAACTACATCATAGAAACTTCAATTTTAAGACAACACTTAATTGTATCGCCTACGGATTCTTAAGTTGAACCAGCAGAGCAGTGAATTAATATGAAAACCTCGCACTAATCCAGCACAGCCACCGACCGACTCTTCTTCTGCTGATGCTGAATGCTGATAGTCATGTGAAGTGAACTTGTTTTCGATTTTTTCCGTCTTCGTTTACGACGAAAACGACGAAGACGATTAGGTACTCTAGTCTATGACGGTGATGTTTCCATTCGATTTGTGTTGCGCCTCCACTAATCGTAAAAGCCCGTCGGAAAAATGTCAGGTTATTAAAATTAATTTGTTAAATTTATTTGTTGCTTAATTTTCAAGTAGCACGAACCACAAAGCTTCGAAAAACCTAGACGGAAGTTCCGTAACACCAACGCTTTTCCAGAGCAAACCGTTTGAATTATTTTGCAACGAGGACGAGACAGACTATAATGTGACGTTAATAGTAGCGATCACTTTTATCTCATAACAATGTCAAAAGCAAAACATTTTATAACTCATTTGAAATCACGAATGAACGAAAGTAAAACTCAACTCGACCTTCGATCAGAGCGACTGTTCAACGACTAGCACGGAGCGCTGCTGCAGCAATGACTGCCGGGAACGGATTATTGATCATATTCAGCAAGTGGCTGCTGGCTGGGCGGCTGGTGTCAGATAACCTGCTATCTGCCAGTGTAACCATGTTTACACCAGAGCGAGAGAGTTTGCTGCTACCCACAGCTTGAGTAAGCTAGTGCTAGTGTAGAGTAGACCACCGACTACTCTACAGTTAAGGCAATAATACTCAGCTTCAACTTGGTCTAGCGATTGCAAAAGGCAGTACATAAAATAAATCTGGGTATCACACACAGAAGGGCAAGATGAAAATAAATATGTGCAAAATTGCAGGGATTGACGGCGAACGAAAGTTTATTACTAGTTTATTTTTTTTTTTTTTATGTGTAAACAAGAGTGAAATAAAATCATGAACTTTCCTCTGTACGAAATTACGAGGTCACACTTTTCGGTGTAGCACATTACGTTATGGAAGTCAGCATAGTAGTTTATTGGGTACGTTCAGTGACAAAAAACTGAAGATCCCCATTAAGCAAACTAGTCCGTTTTGGATCCGTGCACGTTATTAACAATGTATGGACGACTTCGAATAATGATCCAAATATGGATCTTCAAAACTGCTCTTGGACGAACGTTATTGTTTACGCATATTAACCGTGAGCCCCAGCACTCACACAATTTTTTTTTTGTCTTGCTACAAGCCATACCCTACACATATCAACACAATTTTGGTTTCCGAAACAAGGGCGTAAACAGGATTTCGATCAGCAGGGGCGGGGGAGAGGTAAACCATTCAAAACAGTTTTCGCCTGTTGAGAGTACCGAAAATGGACTCTCTTATATCAAATGCATACCATTCTCAAATTCATCAAGCTTCAACGCCTTATTAAAAAATGTTAAAACCAAAAAAAAAATAATTTATCTTATTTAAAACCCGACTTTTATTTTTGCATTTGTTCAAATATAAATTCTTAAATGTCATTGTTTTGTTGCGATGCTAGTGTCAGTCAATATAGTTTTCATAGTGCTTATTGCTAATGTGTTGGTTATGGCGGTTTTGACGAAAATGTCATATCTGCGTCAAAAACGCATTTGCGCGAAATGTTCTTAAATGCAAACTGCAAAAGTTCTTTTTGTTTTCGAAAACTCAAATACGAATTTTAACTGCTATTGGAAAGGATTACATCATCTGCAGCGCAATATATACATTGAGATGACGATCGTATTTAATTACGTCAAATTTGCTTGCGAAAAAAAATGTGTGAGTGCTGGAACTCATGTAAACATTGACTTTCGTTCGGATCTACATAAGTTATTGAACCTACCCAATATACGCGTCAGATCCAAGACTTAAGTTTACTCAACCCCGATATAGAGTTTGGGACATAAAAAAAATCTGTTGATGAATCCAAACTCAACGAATGTAAATTATGCGTTAAAAAATGAGGATAATTTGGCAGTCAAATTTGACTTGACGGTCTATATAAAACTAAAACTTATGGTTTCGAATATAAAATTTGTTTTGGAAATGTAAAACTCATTTTGTAAAAAGTGATTTTGAGGAAGTTGTTGTTTAGAATTGTTAGAAATAATCTTCGCTAATAACCACTAACGCCCATCCAGATTAAAAAATTAAATTCAGTTTAAAATTAATTTTAATCCAAACACTAAATCCATTTCTATATCTACTATTCACTCGTTAAATCCACATGTAAATCCAATTTTTGTTAAATCCAATGTAAATAAATTGTAATCATAGTCATATTTAAAATGTTGGTAAATTAAAAGTGAGTTTAAATGAGTTTTCTGTGACTGTGACTAATTTTGATTGTTATAGTTTACTCTTTCACAATTTGAAGTTAAATATGTAATTCAACAAACTTAAATAATTTAATCCACACGGAACATTTGGTTATAAATAGGAGCCTGTATCCATTTGATTTTGACTTTTAGTTTTTTTTTTTTTTTTTAATGAGTTTAGCAAACGCCGCGCCGCCCCATTATGTTTAAATAATTTTATTTGAATGCAAAATAATTATTTGTATGCAAAACAATTGAAATTCCAAGCTCGTATTTTTGAAAAGAAATTTCTTGCGAACGGCGTTTCGAGAGTAAAAGTTTAACCCCAAGTTACGTGAATTTAAAATACAAGGAAAACACGAAACGTTAACTTTATTGTGTATATCTATAAGTATGTAGGATTGTAGGTGGGTGGTATGCCTAAAGGTTCGATGGAAATGAGGTCACCGATGTTTTGTGTGGCGGATTTATTTCATTTTGAAGGGAGCTTTAGACTATATTGTTGAACAAATATTTCAAGCTTTAAAGCGAGCTACTTTAAATTCGATTTTTGGTCAGCATTTTATATTAAATACTCTGATGTTCGACGATCGTTTCGTGGGGATGGAATAGCAAGTGGCATCAGCAGCAGCAGCAGCAGCTTTTGTTGTTGACGTCACTGGGACAGCAATTTAAATGCCTTGGAGTTTTCGTTGGAACATAAATATGAACTGCCACCATGAAGAGGACATTTACATATGGGAGAGGATTATGGACGACATAAACAAATATAAGTATTTGAGAGATGTGTTGTATCTTACAGTGGGACAACTTGCAACTCTTTATAAATCGATGATAAAAATATTTTGTCTCAAACATTTGTATATTAAATATGTACATATGTATGTTAAATTAGTAAAAATCCGTCAAGCCGAAGTTTTTGTAGCCCATTTTTTTTAGAACTATCTGATTTTAAAAATTCCTTTTGTGTTGCAAAGGCTATATTTAGGGGATGGCTTTAGGGGTATTTATAGGGTGAAATGGGGTAAACTAAAAAGTAGTATTTATCTGATTTGAAAATTTTTCTTTGTATTTGGAAGGCTATTTAACAAAAAAAAATTCCTGTTTAGGAATGGGCAATTTCATAAAGCCCTTTTAAATATTTAACAGGCTTTTAAAGCTAAAAATGACGTTTGTTCCATACAAAATATGCCATTTAAAAATCTAAAAGCCTGTTAAATATTTGTTAAACCGAACATAAGTCCGCTTCAATAATGTCTGTTTTTTCGCCCAAAACCCTTTTGGAACTCATAAAAATGTTCGTTATATATTCATATCTAGGTTCATAAATATTATGAGTCTTTGAAACGGGAATCAGCCTGAGTTTTGAAATGCAAAGTTTCGAAAGACAAATAATCAAAGAAACATAGTTTCAAAGAAAATTATTGTAAGTATCGTAGTACCGTCAACTGATCGACCAATTTCCGGAAACAAACATCTGTCAATCGTGTGAACTGACAATACCTCCTTCTACTTCCCAAAACTTACAATTTTTACCAATATTAGTCGAAAGTTCTGTCAAAATTCAAAAATGTACCTAAAAAAAAAATAAAATAGGACTAAAATTGGTAGAAATTTTTAGTTTTGAGAAACAAACGAACCGACCTAATATTGTCAGGTAGATTATTGTCAGGGCATTGTAAGACCAAGCATCAGACAGGGTCAGAATATGCCGACCGACCGTGTGAACAGACAATTAAGCATTGTAAAGTAGTTGGCTATTGTCAGATCATTGGCAGCTTTTGTCAGAGTATTGACAGTTTTTAGCAATATTAGCCGTGTTTTTTGCAAGTCCGGAGGAATTTGGTTGAAAAATACAACATCGGGGATAAGCGACGCCATTACAGAAACAAAATGGAGTTTCCATACAAAATATCGATAACAAGTATGCAATTCACGACGGAAACACAGTTTTTCTCCGTGCTTAAGTTAAGCCCCAAGAATTCTCTACGCTTGGCTAAGCCCGAAGGTAATTTTTAGTATTGTTGCATTTAACATGTAAATTGCTTAGCCCCGACGTTTATTTTTTTTTTTCAAAATTCACCAGCCTTGATTTACTGACAGTTTAATCAGAAGAACAAAATAAGGCATCCACAGTACGTTATAACCATAATGTATGTCCATATGTTTTTAAATTATTTAATAGTACTATAAAATGAGCACATTGGCCCCACTGTGTGTCGCCGTTGGTGTCATATTTTTGTTTTTCTTATTCATTTTTTTGTTTTTAACTTGGCAAACAAGTTTTGTTTGGACAATTTCTGTGTCGGTTGAGTGGAGAGCACAGTATTGAATAGCCATAGTTTTTGCAGCTTGTTTGCGAGTACAACACATTTGAGCAAGATATTAGTGAAGAGATAAGATTCTTTTAAGCTTTGCCATATACGGCTCGAGCCAAACGCAGATGACATTCTTTTGGCTCTTAATACTACATACAAAATTAGGTGCGTATAGCGTAATCGCATATATGTACATATAGGTGTAGTGAATTGGCCAACAGGTGGCCCTTTAGATGTCGACGACTTAAACATGTAATTGGATACTTTTTTAACTTCATTCATGCGTTCATGCGTTTAAAATAAAACAGAGGCGGATACACTTCTTCTTGATGGACAGTAAGTTTATTGATCGCATGGTCCATTCCATAGGCCGTTGGCTTTTATGTGTGTGAAGTTCTTTGATCGTTTGGCATACTTGCTATGTAAGTTGTAAAATCCGAAGAATGCAAGATAAGTAACTGCAGATGACATTTCTGGCATAGAGGAATTTGTATAGTAGTTCTACTTGACGGGTGGCGGTGTCATTTACGTGTGTAAGCTGATAAAATTATTGCATTGGATAAAATGAATTTTCTAAGACAAATGTCTAAGATCTTGTTATAGAGTATACACAGAACAGTAGTTTTAATAAGAATTTGCTTTTTGGCTGGTTTGTCTTCATGAACTCGCCAAAGGTTTTCAACGCGATTCAAGTCAGGGTGCTGAGCTGGCCAGTCGAAAACCCACTAACCCGAAACCACTTTTCTGCCTTTCAACTAGTGCGTATATTCGGGTCATTTTCCTGTTGGAAGACCCATTTTAGAGAAGTTTAAAATTTAAATTAAAGCTGAATAAACAAGTACCTAATCTGTCCAATACATTTCTAAAAAAAAAATGAAAATTTGTATCTTCTGCTGTTTTTCATGGTTGCGCAATAATATAGTATTTTTAAAAATTATCTGCGTAAATTCTCAACACAAAAAATTAATGATGTTTGTTTTATTTCAACGCAATCATTTTCCACAAGGATACAGCTCATCGAAGAACATTAAAAATAAAATGCACGACTGGGTCGCACGAACTTGCTCTTAAAAACAAAGTTAGAAATAATTTAATTAAAATACTTCTGAAATTGTTTTGAATCCAACGTGTTGTACACCATCTGATTTCTTTAATAAATCATGAAAATAAAATTTTAAAAATCTTAGGGATTTTAAAAATAATAAATTTTGTGTGTAAAATTTTGACAATATTTTTGAGAAACATAATTTGGTACGCCAATTTTAAGTATTTATTAATGTGAAGTAAAAATTGAATTTCAAAAAAAAATTCACTAACCCATTTTTGAAAAATCGAAACTTCAAAAAATAATTTGAAATCTTTTTTTAGTATAATTTTTTTTTTTAAATTTGGATATGAAATATAATTTTAACCACTAGTTCCTCTACACAAAATTAATTTTAATCGGTTAATTGAATATGTAATGAGATAGTCGAAAATCCAAAAAAAACGTTGTATGAGAGGAATAGTAAAATGTAAAATTTTTTAATGTTAGGTAGGTATATGGTATGCCATACTTTTTATCAAAATCGAAGGAGTCGTTTTTGAGCAAAATAAGATATTCCTTATCAGTTCTTAAACATCTGTATGGGAGCTACCGTTATTTTCGGTTATAAGAACAATTTGTGTAATTTTTTTTTTAATATTTTGTAAAAAAAACACATTTTGGCTAGTTTAATAGAAATCGGCCGAGTCGTTTTTGAAACATTGAGATTTCAAATAAAAAATATCAAACTTTTTTAATAATCCAAAAAAGAAAAATTTTTTACTAGCTGACCCGAAAATGTAAATAAATATCTAAGCTTAATTTTGTAATCGAATACTACTTTACCTACTTCACGTTATGATTGGCTAAATATGTAAAAACATGATCCTCTAAGTCCAACCTTCATTACTTTCCCAGCGAAGAAATATCAATTTTTTTTTAAATAACCTTTCAAACACAAAGAGAATTTTTGAAATCAGATGCCACTTGTCGTTTTTATCCTATTTCACCAAAAGAATTTCTTAAATCGTTTTTTTTTTTTTTTTATTTTTACCTCAAACGAAATTTGAAAAGGCATATCCTTAAAGCTATTTCTTAACCAAAAAATTTTAAACAAAAAAAGAATCTAACAATTTTTTATTTTGACCCCATTTCACCCTACAAATACAAAAAGTTGAAAAATAATATCCCAAAAGCCATTTCCTAACCACCTACAGCGCCATCTGTTAAACGGTAATTGAACTGAAAAACAAAATGTGCACCTGCAGCGCCAGCTTTTGAGAATTTTCCTACTTTTATTTTTTCCTAAACCTTCGCGTAGCAATTACGAACAAGCCCGCAGAAGAAAGTATCCAATTTGGTCCAATCGTTTTCAAGTTTTAAGCATATCCGAACACACCACGACCCATTGTTATGTATATAGATTAATCATTCATCGTAAAAAAATTATCAAAATCAGTTGAACCGTTTTCGAGATTTTTGCGAGGTGCCATTAATAACCATTTTTTCAGAACCATTTTTTTTTTCATTGAAAGACAGCTTGCTCCTTTTTCATTTATTTAATTAAAAGAAAAATCTGTTGAGCCGATTTTGAGAAAAATAAGATTTTCCATTTTGAACAAAAAATTTTGTATAACAGGTGCTGTTATTTTTAATCCTAAAAAAAAGAAAACGTGTCTGGGGAAGGTCCACAAAACCAAAAAAAAAATCATTAAAAAACAATGATTTCACTCACAATGCCATGATATAACTTTTTTGTAAAGCCAGAAATCTCTCCTTTAATTTTGTTTTAAAATAATGTTGTTATAGTGAACAGTTTTTGAAAAATAAATTTTCAAACTCAAAATTTAAAAAAATTTGTTCAAACTAATAATGTTCAAAATTTTACGTTATTAAGTTGTATTTCTGATTTCAATATTCAATGCTCTTATTAATTTTTAGTTAGATGCTAAAATCTTTTCTAGTTCTTTAGAAAATTCAAAATAACAGAAATAAAATTACCTTAATTTGACTCCAATCCGTTGCTTGAGTTGCTCTAAGAATCCATTACGAAGGTAGTTAAGTAGATTTAGTTATTTTTCAGTTTTCTCAAAAAGTACAAGACATTTTAGCATCCGGTTTTCTGTTTTTGACTAAAAACTAATAAGAGTGTTAAATTTTAAAAACAAAATTGGTACTTAATTACGTAAAATTTTGAAAAAATTAGTTTAATTTTTTTTTTTTTAATTTTGAGTTTGAAAATTAATATTTCAAAAACTATCCCTTAAACCGTTTTATTTAAAAACAAAATAAAAGAAGACATTTCTGGCCTTACAAAAAAGTATATCATGGCATTGTGACTGTAATCGTTGTTTTTTATACTTTTTTTTGTTGGTTAGTAATTTTTTTTTTAGAAAATTGTCCCTTCCGGCTAAACGATTTTTTTCTTGTCTCAACCCATCCTACACCAAACACTCTAGCTGTTTGTCACACCTTATGCAAATCACCCTGTATGTACCTTTACTGCAAGTAAAACCTGAACAAATTCGCGTGCCCTTAAATTTTTTGCTTTAGGACCAGTTTTACAAACGTGGTTGATATATTGACCCGTGGCTTAGCAATTTTAACTCACCGATTTTGGCGGATTAACTGAGGTTTAACTACATGGTTCAGGCATGTATAGTTGGCTTTTAGCACACTCTTGAACCTTCAACCATCGTTGAACCTCTGTTAATCCCCCGAAATCTGTTTCAATTGAATTTAATTATACACCGTCCAATTTCGCTAGATAAGCCACCCACTTTCGGGTTAAAGGGACCTTGCCTCTCTTGGATTCGCAGTCCAGCTCGCACGCAACTCTGTTGCTCTGCTTACAGTGTGTAAAGTCCAACCAATGCCAACAGTTTTCTTGGACAAATGAAGAAAACAATTCGTGCAGGATGCAAATACGATAACATAAAAAACATGGGTGACATTTGGGGATTTTTGATTTTTGATGTTGTGAATTCTTCGATTTTGGTTTGTGGATTTTGAGCTTGGGGGTTAATATTAATTTGTGGATTTGTAAAATTGTGGGGATTTTGGTTTGTGGGAGTTATTTCGATACCCCGGTTGTGATTTGCTAAAGCAGAACCTGAGTCTTAGACACGATGATGATGTTGGTAATTTATTTCAATAAAAACTTCAAGTGACCTCAACTCCAAAAGGAGTTTCGCCCAGGTACAACAGTGGCTCATCAGTTAGATTTTCTTTTGGAATTGAGGTCACTTGAATTTTTAATTGAATTATATTTAATCACTCCACTTATACCCAAGTAATTATTCTTCGTCAATAACTAAATTAAGATTTAAATCGTATCTATACTTACTTCCAGTTGTTCTCCGTACAACTGTATGAATAGTATTGAATCCAGCTAAATTCCCTAGCGCCGCAACAGTTACTATGGAATCCTTCTTTCCGCTACTTATCTAAAAACAAAGACAAAAAGAAGTTTTTTTTTTTGTTTAAATTTGGCGATAAGATTTAGAAATATAAAAATAGGCATGTTTTTTTTTCTAATTTATCTCGGCTCAGACAAAAAATTAATTTACAAAAAAAAAACAATGTTAACTGAGTCTGTTATGAACTTGTTGATTTTGATATCTATATCAAGACTTATGTCCTAACCCTGTATAAAATTCGGATATTTATCAAAGCTTATGTTCGTAAATTACAAACATTTTCTATCCAGTCTTGTGAAATGTAAAGAAATAAGACCAAATAAACATCCAGGCTAACGATAAGCTGTATAGTTTAGTTGCTATGGTATGTTGTTAGTTATTTTGTTTGGATAACGATATTTCCGTAACCAAGCCTTGTAGGAGGTTGCAATTTTCAGTTTCGTATAGAAAATTAACAGGCCTTTTCTCCAATATCAATTTTCAAGCTTTGGTTCTCGAGTTATCCAGATCCCAAATGATATTCCTTTGTGTACTTCGATTCAACCTTAAAAAGGGTGTCGATGGCGATATTTCGGCAACAAAGCCTCGTAAAGGGTTGCGGTTTGCAGTGGCGAATAGCAAATTAACAGACCTTTCCAGCGACGTACAAATTTCGCCAAACTTTTTCCAAAAAAATTTTATTGCATCTTGCATCTTTTTTCGGATTTTCAAAAATGTTTGCAAAACCCATCGAGCTATACATCAAAAGAAAGCTCTTTTCAAACTCTATCCGCAAAAGTGTGTGGAAGGTCTGGTTCTCAAAATATTTTCATCCAAAGTGATTGTTTGATTTTACTGCATTTCCGTCCAAAACATTCAAACGCGTTTGTGTTTGGATAGCGATATTTCCGTAATTGAGCCTCAAAATCGGTTGCGGTTTTCAAAACTGTTGATTAAATTTTTAAGACCTTTTTAAAACTCAAAACCAAAATACTCTTCGAGGTTTGGTTCTCGAAATATTCGCATCCAAAGTCAAATTACTGTATTTCGATGCAACCCTAAAAAATGCTTTGGATAACGATATTTCCGTAACCAAGCCTTTTAGGAGGTTGCAATTTTCAGTTTCGTATAGAAAATTAAGAGGCCTTTTCGCCAATATCAAATAAATTTTTTTTCAAGAATGGTCTTTTCAAACTCTATCCGGTCAGAGCTCTAAAAGACCTTTCCATCAAAAATGTATCGCTCTGTGAGTTTTATTAAGCTTTACTTTCAAAACCGAAAATGACCCTTTATTTAGATGAGAACATGTTTGAGGGCTATTTTTGAGTTTTCTCAAAAAAAAAATTGAAAGAATCCGAAAAAGGGGCTACTTGTACATAACTCTAATGGGTTTAGTATTGGCTTGATTGAAAAGAAAATAATATTATCTCTTGGAGACTTTGCCATTTCCCCGGAAAAGGGCAGTGGCCTTGAATAATAAAAGCCATTTTCCTTAGATATGACTTTGGCCGGAATCCGATATCAATCCTATATAATTATGCAGACCTCACCCTGCCTATAGAGTATGGCTGTCTGGCTACGGCCGTGGATCCCTACTTTAATTGTTGACAGCACTGAAGTAGATATATCTACCCGTAGAAATGTCATAATTAACCAACGGATTAAATTTAACCAATATTTTATAATTTACGTCTACCAAAAGAATAAACCATTCTACTTCATCCTATTGTGTCTGTTTCTTACCACTATAAGTTATAATAAGGCTTTGTTCAATGACAAAAATGTTAGATTAGAACAGAACAGCACAGATTCGTGAAAAACGTCAGAACAAGTTAGAATATAGAAAATGGCTACCTTAGTCTTAAAAATAATAAAACTTTATTAAATAAGAATCACAATTGATTATTTTCAGAAAAAAAATTACAACAGCTGATTTTGACACTTCTCATAAATCTACTCTAAGTTGTTCTACATAAAAATCCAGTGCAGAAACTCCTGTTCTAAACTGTCCCAAAGTGCTCCAAACTGACTCATTGAACAGCAAACAGAATAGCTTAGAACCGAAAATTCCTCACTGAACAGCAAAAAGTTGTACTTTTCTGTTCGAAACTGTTCCGAACCGCCTCATTGCGTCAGTTCGATCGCAAACCATAGATATTTTGAGTCGTATTTAATTTATAAACTGCAATTATTTAACTTTAGGAAAACCAATCGGGAATGAATTCTTGACGGAAAATTTAAGCCGGTTACAAAATTCCAAAAAAATGTCTTCAAAAAGTTTACATCCGCTTATGCTAACAGATACTAAATTAAAACCTGTGGAGCAAATAATGGCTAAGCCCGTTCTATGCGCAGATCCCAACTCCCTGATAATATTAAAGTCAGTGAGTCTTTAAATTGGGATCCGCTCGTTTTTGTTCTGTGCCCCTTATATCCTTCAGGGCTTTTCTTATAAACAATTGAAGACTATTACGACATGAAAATTTTAAAATCTTGACGTTTATTTCAATGTTATTTTAATATGTAAATACTTTTTTGTAGCCTAATTTAAGCCGGAACCAGATATATGTCTCGTGTTGTGTGTTGTGGAGTCATGTGTTGCTATCGCTCTAATGTTTTTCATATGCGTAGAGCCATATTTGTATCCTGTGACGTGTTGTGTCAAAATTTATGAAATACGTTGGAATGACAGCGACACACTACTCCCCAACGCACCAACGCACCACAAAAGAGTAGTGTAGTTCCGGCTTAAGTGTACCATTTTGCATTTTTTTTGTATTTCAATAAAATCCTTCCCTGCTTATAACTGTTCGTTAGCTGACGCACAATCACTTACCTCAAATCCCAATACTTAGAAAATGAAGTTGTTAGCAGCAAGTATTTCAGTCAACGCTCAATGGGGCTCCCAATTTTAGTCTTTGGTTTCGTGGTATCCGCCCCCGATAAATATACCTATACATTTTGATTTTATACCCACATTAAAAACAAATGTTTTCCTCTGTTATGATGCCTTTATGTGGTTGTATTTTATAGGAAACAAATGAAATGAAGATGTGACGTTAGATGTTAAAGTTAACTGACAATTGTTTGACATAAATCTGATTATAAAGAACAAATGTGGTAAATAGATTGAAAGGAACGACAACGTTTGCCACTTTTCATTTATAGATAAGAATAAATGGAAGGCTGGATATTGGATATTCCGGAAAGATTTAAAACCTTTGTTTAATTTTCCACGCAACAAAATTGAATCACTTTTACGAGTCAATTAAATATTTCATATTTATATTTGGAGTTAGGTATTTTGTGAACAACTTTTGACATTTATACTCCTCGAAATTTGACTTTGACTGCGAGTTCCTCTTCTATTCTCTATTTTACTTCGATGGAAAACAAATGTGTACAAAGGTTGGAACATATCGATCAACAACATGCATTGTGACGTTGGGGTTTATGAACAATTCGACACTCCGTACGTTTGGTTCATGGTCATTTAATTAATTCTGAATTAATGCGGACGAATAACAAATCTGGAATATAGTTTTCTAATAACGTTCTCGGATCCAGGTAATTTGATTGTGCTCATCTTAAACTTCTCAAATAAATTTAAATTTTCAAACATACACATCACGTATTTATACGTGTTTTGGGAACTGAAGACCGTTGCTACTGTGGCATATATAATTCAATTATTTTGGAATATGAATCAGTGCTGCATGGAAGCATTCAGCTTTTTCCATGTATTAAGTAAATGATGTTTTCTAGTTTATTATTGATGTATTTAGTTAAGTTTTTATTATATTAACAATTATTTATTTATTTATTTATTTATTTCATCAATGGATATATATCAGCTGATTACATTTAATACTCTTAAGATTTAAACTATAAAATACATATATATATATAATTTAACTATACTGTATACATGAAATTGAATCAATATTATATAATTTACAAATATTAAATTAAAGCATTTAAAACATTTCGTTTGAATTGGATTCTATTCATTACAATGTCGACTTCATTGCAAATAGAGTTAAACAAAGATAATGAACGCGAAATGGGCTCATTTAACCCATAATTAGTTCTGTGAGTTGAAACATAAAAAAGAACACATCTGTTCCGTAATATTCTCTCGGGGACATAGAATCTTATAAGATTGAGTAATTCAATAGAATTAATACGATTTGAAAGAATATCCTTTATAAACATTATGCTATGAGTCTTTCTTCTGACTTCAAGTGTTTTAATATCAATCAGAGCACATCTTGAAAGATACATCGGCATATCACCTGACCAATTTAAATTGCGAAGTGCAAATCGCGTGAATCGTTTTTAAATTTGCTCAATTTCAAGTATTCCATTCGCATAAAATGGATACCAGATTATTGAACAATATTCGAGATAGGGAAGTACAAGTGAATTAAACAAAGTTTTAAGTGTATAAGCATCTTTAAATTCGGATGCGTTTCTTTTTAGAAAACCAGGAAGTGAGTTGCCTTTTGAAACTATAAAGTCAATATGGGCACGAAAGTTAATTTAGAGTCAACGATCACACCGAGATCTTTTACCAATTTAACTCTTGAAAGAACCTCAGTGTTGAATTTGTAAATAAAGTCAATCAGGTTATGTGACCTAGTTGCACTAAAAATTTGCATTTTGAGAAGTTTAGTTCAAGGAGATTATATTTACACCATTCAAGGAGCAAGTCTATATCCGCCTGAAGTCGGTTGCAGTCTAAAATCGACTGAATGGCATAGAAAATTTTTACATCATCGGCAAACATTAGACAAAGTGCGTTTTTAAAAACTAAAGGTAAATCGTTTATAAATAAAAGGAAGAGCAATGGACCAAGGTGACTACCTTGAGGAAGACCTGAGTCCACATGAATAGGACTTGAGTGATGTCCACTTATCACAACAATTTGCTTTCTATCAGAGAGATAAGACTTTAACCAATTGAGAAAAGAGCTACTACAACCCATCGTCATTAGCTTTTATAAAAGCAGACCATGATGGACTCGATCGAATGCTTTGATAAAGTCTGTGTAGACGACATCAACTTGATAACCTAATTCCATTAGGTTTAAGTAATAGTTAGTAAAAAGACAAAGGTTCGTGGCCGTTGAGCGACACTTAACAAAACCGTGTTGACACTGTGATAATGACTCTCTTACAGAAAAATAGAACTTGTCAGTTATGATCTTTTCTAACAGCTTTGGTATAGACGAAAGCTTCGAAATGGGGCTATAATTATTAATTAAATGCTTTCGACCACTTTTATAAATCGGATTAATAAATTATGTTTTCCACTCTTCTAGAAACTCACTCGATGAAAGAGATTTGTTAAAAAGAAGAGTTATGGCAACACCAATTGTGGAAGAACGTCTTGATTACATCAAAGGCGGTATTTTGTCATACCCCGCTTTTTTGGAAACATCGATTTCGGATAAAGCATCCAAAACTTCTTCCACAGATAAACGAGGAAGATCAAAGTTAATTAATGGGTCTATATATTTAGGTACATACAATTAACGTCATGAATAAAATCAATATTGTAAGACGACTTGAAGAATTTTGCAAAAAGTTGACAAGATGATTTTATATCATTAGAATGATCACTATCGTATTCCATCGACTGAGGAAAAGAGGAGGTACTGTTACGCTTAGAGTTTATAAATATCCAAAACGATTTACTGTTTTTCTTTATGGTTGATTCAGTGGTATCTATATATTGCTTGTATAAGAAACGGTTAAGAAAATCAAATTCTCTTCTGAATTGAAGGAACCGATTTCAATCACTGATATACCCTGTTAATTTAAAACGTTTGAAGGCTTTGTTTTTTACATTTTCTCAGTTTTTTAATCTTTTATTATGCCATGGGAGTTTGAATGGCTTTTTTCCCCTGGCTTCCAGATCCCGATGTTTCAATAATTATTTTTTTAATTTTTTACAAAAGATATTCTCATTTGTCCGTTTTCGTTAGTTTATGTTTTTTTTTTTTTTTTTTTAACCAAACAGAGAAGATAGAGGAGAAATTAGTTGGCTTACAAGCTCTGTTTAAAATTTAATTATTAAAGAAGTAATAAATAATATACTATACTCTTCAATTATTTTAACAACTAATTCACTTTACTGCCATCAAAAACAAAAAAAAAAAAACAATCTTTAAAAGCTACTCAAAAAATATGAGAGTTTTTTTCGGTGGTTCATAATTTACGTTTGCCGTTGAAATCGTTTGCAGCTGCTGTCTATTTGAATTTGACAGGGATATTATGGAATTGGATTCCTCCTTTCTTGTGTTGTTCACCAGTGTTGTCATTGTTGTTTATGGCAAATTAAGCTTGAGAGATATTACTTTTTGTACCATTGTTGTTGGCGTTGCTTCTTTTCGTAGCAGGCCTTAAACCAGAGATTAACAATTGTAATTGATTTTCTCTGCTTCAAATGTTCAATGAATTGTATCTGACAGTTTCAGGAATTATACGAAGCATCAATTCTAATTCATCTAAGTGATTTTGTTTGGACGATTCGTGAATGTTTAAGAAAAGGTTTGCCCATATATGACTTACTCTATATAGGCGGCAGGTATTGGTTTCGTGTGAAAAAAATTTCGAGATTGTAATCAAAACTAAAACTACGATGATCGAGAAGTCCGTTTCCACTTCCGTTTCCACTGTAATTTGAGCTAGAGCCGTGGGTGGACCGATTTGCTTAAAATTTGGTACATACCATATGTGGTGATTTAAATTTTCTTGAAAACGTCTCTCACGATTTTGATTAAACTTCTTACCTATCATGACCAAAGTGAGAAAATTTCGTTTCACGTTTTTAGCAAAAAATTCACACATCAAAAATGGGGTGGTCTGACGTTTTTTGTAAAAAATTGTAGTATATTTGAGATGTTCACTTAGGTATAGACATTTAATGGCAATTTTGCAATAATATGGTGCTACTATTAGTTGAAACACTATTGCATTTAAATTTTTTTTTTGAAAATATTTAGTTTTTTTAAACAAAACAAAAACAATTTTCTTATAGCCATATTATTGACTCGTTCTAAAACTAGTTTTACGGCAAATTTTTTCTAAAGAGGTTTCGAGTTTCAAGGTTCGGTATTATTCAAAAACTTTTTTACATTTAAAATTTGAAATCTTAAAACTAGTTTTGGATAAGACTCGAAATACGTAAAACCAGAAATAACTAGTTTTCGGACCTTTAGATCTAGTTTTGGCGTTTTTTCGTATTATTCATACAAAATTCAGCATTTCAACTAGGGAACGTCATTTAATTAATTTGACATTTTTTTTGAAAATGCACGTAATGCAGTATTCCGTGAATTACAGAGATGCAGATAATTTCTTATGCAGCAAGAAAAAGACAATTTGATGACTTCTTATTTTCTGATAGCGAAGAAGGTTATGACAGCGGACACCATACATTTTGCGCAGCCATGCAAAAGTTGACAAATGGGACGATTTATCGTTTTATCTAGCGTACTTTTGAGCCACACCTAGAAATACCAAATTATACGGTGAGAACCAAATATAAACTGTACAAGGTATGTGCATTAAATGGGGAAAAATGTCCTTCAACAGATCTCGTTATCTTGGCCCTGATCAGAAAGAAATTAATTTGTTTCGGTTTGTTGGAGATACAGTCCAGGTCTCTCCGCCTACCGTCAGCAACTATTTGCCTTTAGTGTGCGATGCGTTGTTGAAGTATGTTTACACATTTATTCGAATACCAGAGACAGAAGCGGCAGCATCAGCGTTTCAATCTTTAGCTGGTTTTCCGCGTACTATTTGAGCTATAGACTTCACACACGTTAAGATATTGTCCAAAGGAGGCTCGCAGGTATTTACTTTTTTACGATTTTTCGTGAGATGCAGAATTTCAGATTCTTTCATTCTAAACAGGCTGAATCGTTTTCGCAACCAAAGGGGATATTTTTTCGCTGAACGTGCAAACTGTTTCTTCCGCCAATTTAAAGATTTTTGATATTGTAGAACGGTGGCTTGGTGCAAGTCATGATTCAACAATATTTTCAGCATCCAAATTGAAAATACGAATAGGTCAGTACACTATGGTGGGTGATTCGGGAATTCAAACATACCGTATCTGGCTAAACCTTACACAACTAACCATCACAGGTTAGCTACGGATCCTTTATGAAGCGTTGGTATCAAGAAACCCTCATACGTACTCGTGAAACGGCAGTACGGTGTACTGAAAAATCGCTTCCCGGTACTTCGACATGGTTTAAACGTGGTGCTAACGAAGCAAGATTACTTTAATCAGCATCTTCAATAAAGTCCAATAAAAAATTACTTACGGCCAATTTCTTCACAGAGTCCTAATGCTAGTACCGGTACTAGTCCTAAAATAAGTACTCATATCGGTATCAACTAATTTCTTCACACAAGTTCTATGTCCTAGTTCTGTCAATTTTGTACCGAGTACTAAAGGGTTTTTCAACAGGGACGCTACAAAAGTAGAGCAACAGGGACAGCAAACGACGCCATATTTCTTGCTGCTCTTTTGACATTTCTCTTCTTTCTCTTTGCCATTTCATGATGGAAAGATTTATCAGCCAGCAACGAGTCGAAATTATTAAAATTTACTACCGAAATTCGGAGTCAGTGGCCTCAACGTTAAGAGCGCTACGTCCAATTTATGGTCGTCATAATCGTCCTAGCAGATCAACAATTGAGCGTCTAGTGGACAAATTTGAATCTAAGTACAAAATGTTCCCGTGCCAGTGAGACAAAGAAGTGCCCGTAGTGTCGAGAATATTGCTGCCGCTGAGGCTTCAGTTGCAGAAAGCCCAAATGTGTCTCTCACACGTCGTTCTCAAGCGTTGGGCATCTCTGTGACGTCGTTCTGGCTAATTTCGCGAAATGATCTTGGCCTACATCCTTACAAGATTAAATTGACGCAAGAACTGAAGCCGCTTGACCACCAGAAGCGTCGTATGTTCGTGAAATGGTCTGAGCAACAACTTGAAAATGATTCGGATTTTCATCGAAAAATCATCTTCAGCGATGAGGCTCATTTCTGGCTGAATGGCTTCGTCAATAAACAAAATATGCGGTATTAGTCAGGCAGCAATCCACACGTACTCCATGAGTCATCATTGCATCCCGAAAAAATTACGGTTTGGTGTGGTTTATGGGCCGGCGGCGTCATTGGGCCGTACTTCTTCCGTGATGATCAAGACCGGCACGTTACTGTGAATGGGGATCGCTACCGTTCAATGATAACCGAATATTTTTGGCCCCAATTGGATGATATGGACTTAGAGGACATGTGGTTCCAACAGGACGGCGCCACAAGCCACACAGCGAATTTCACAATCAATTTATTGGGAACCAAGTTTGGAGAACGTGTTATCTCACGAAATGGTCCAGTCGCTTGGCCACCTCGGTCGTGCGATTTGACGCCTTTAGACTATTTCCTGTGGGGCTACGTCAAGTCTATGGTCTATGCCAACAAGCCAGCGACGATTGATGAACTTCGTACGAATATCGAACGTGAAATTTCAGCAGTATCCGCCGATTTATTCTTGAAAACCGTCGAAAATTGGGTTCAGCGTCTGGACTTCTGCAAGCGTGCCCGTGGTGGCTATGACAAATTGAGGTCCATACATAATGGCATCGAACGCACTTTCACAGGAATAAAGAATTTCATTGAAATCCAATACCGTTTTTGTTTTATTTAAAAAAACTTTTGTACCGCTCTTATTGAAAAACCCGATACCTGGTCTAGCTAGACTGGGTACTTGGCTGGCTTAGTTTAGTACTTCTGTGAAGAAATTAGGCGTAAGTATTCTATTTTGAGTAGGTAATACATCAGTGTACATTTTACTGTGTAACATTACCTATACTTGTCCATCAAATGTTTTTGTTTTTGAGTTCGACTTTCTAAGCTTAATACTAAGAAAACTATCTAATCAATGAACCCATTTTTACAATTGAAAGGATTCACTTAATATTTAATTGATTTATGATTACATTTGCAATGAATATTTTGGATGAATCATCTTTCAACAACATATTGAATGGTCAATGGACACATATTATGCTTCTCATTACAGACATTTCATTGGACTGCATCAGCTTAAATTATTGTTATTTGTATATATACACACAAATTCAGGAGTCTTTCAATTCAATGTTTACCGGGGCGCGCAGAGAATATGGCTCATTCAAGTGCCCTTCCAAATTGAGTTAGTTTATATATTGTCCTCAATGTTTACCATATAGCCTGTATCCCCACCTTCCATCCATCCATCCAGCCAGACTAATAATAATAATGATCCACTCCTTTATGAGGGTTTCAATCGTGATTCCAGAAGGAAATATCAACATCATGAATCAATACTTTGCGGACAGAAGACAGAACAGAACAACGTTGCTGCTGAAGGTGGTGGTGGTGGGCCTGGGCACTGGGCAGTGGTGGCTGCATGAGACTGAGACACTGGGTTTCATACTACACCACACTGACTTCATTGACTTATAATAAAGGGCGGTGGAATTTTTGGGATGGTCAGCAGCCGACTGAGAGGCAGTCTGTAGTAGTAATTGGAAGACTTTATTAATTTATCGTTTATATACATAAATGGACAGTGAGGTTGGAAAAGTGAATTGTTTTTTTTTTCCTATTTATCCTGTGGACGACCACAGTTCGGTCATGTGTGGAGGTTTTCCTTAACTGGGATTAATTTTAGAAATGTAGGTTTATTGGATGGGATTTGAAGAAGTGAACAAAGTTTCTGCAAGCGTTTTATGTAATCCTGGAGTTCCTATAATCTAGTTTGCCTCAAAGATGATATAAACTGGGTTATGAATCGGAAGATATATTTAATTAGACATACTTTAAGGTTTAATTCAATTTTCAGGCATCCGCAAATCGCACAATTTGGAAATAAAGACACATTTTTTTAAGGTTTAAAATCTGTCATACAAAATATTTGATACTTCAGGCAGAAATATTAGCTTCTGAAAGTTAAAATTTGCAGTATCTCCAGAGAAAATGAAGTCTTCAAGTTATAAATGTATCATTAAAAAGTAATTAACTTATAACAAATCATTGCCATTTTGTTTATTTAAGTGTACAACGAAGTCTTGCCGAGTTGTCTGGCTTGACAAATGGAAGAAAAATAATGTGTACTGATGCACCTGTTCGATAAGCACCAGGAGGCTATTTCTATATGTACCTACCTAACTGCAAATAGAAATTCGTTATATTACTTTTAAAATGAACCAACAACAACACAATCAATGAAAAAAAAAAAAACAAAACAAAAATTTGATTGAATAAGTTGATTTTAATACATAAATAAGTAGGAATGCCAGAATTGTGACAAATGAATTGTTTTTGAAGTAAAACTTCTTTTCCGGCGCTGGGGGTAAAAATGTTCATATGGAGCTGTCAGTTACATGACAAACCGACACTTTTTATCTGTCAAAAACCGACAGAATTTTTCGCGACAGATTTTGCCATAGCTCTAGGTATATAAAAACTTTTACCCACCAATAATTATTTAAAAAAAAACATCTTTTTATACCGAAAAAGAATGTTTTTTTTGGGAAGAGAGCCACAAAAACTAACCGGCACAACATTTAAACACATAATTTCATTAAAAAACCACATGAAAATTGTTTTTTTTTTTTAATTCTACACAGCGAAGAACAGCCACCAGAACAGAAAACGATTTTCATTATTAAAAAAAAAAACAAACAAATATATTTTTCGACCATATTTTTAATTTAAATTATTAAACACTTAATGCTAGATAACACAAATCGGTTTTTTCCAACTTAGCTTATAAACTAACTACTTAAAATGAACAAATAAATTTACCTAAAATAAGAAAAACACAAAGTAAACAAAACTATCTTGTTGAATGTTGACAAACGTAGACGAGCATTGCCATATACGAGGAATCCTTAACCCGCTGACAAATCTAAAACAGCATTGCCATATGCATTTGGAATTAGTCCTCGAACACAATGGATGCTATAAGAAAACGAGACGTGAGTGTGGCGAGATCTCGTCGTTCTTGTTAAATTAGTTTCAAACTATGACGAGGATATGCATAATAAAGCATTTCACGTCGTCACGTTACGTAAAATTAATTGATTAAGAAATTGTAAATCAGTAAGGGTGCTTTCATAAATGCATAGTTGCTTTGTTTACATGCGATCAATTGCAATCATATTAACTTCATACAAAATATTTGCGCATGTGTTTTAAACTGCATTTATGAACACTTTTTCTGATTTGCGTCATATTTCATAGGTCATAGGGAAAGAATTTGACAGATGGAACAATAAAGAAAAGGAAATCGTTTATACTATATACCTATCTCTTTCTTTAATAAAGAAATTCAGATTGCATGTGAGTTTTTATAGTTGCACATTTGCGCTGCAAATATTTGCGGTTTGCTTTTATGAAATTCTGACATTTATCATTTGCATTTATGAAAGTTATGCATTTGTCAGACTTTCGCAATCATGCATTCATGAAAGCACCCTAAGCTTTAACAGCCGTAGGTATTTTAATTTCCCCCAGATCTGATCCGGATTGGATTTGCACACGAAAATACATTTATTAGAAAAACAATTCAAGGTCCTGCTTTGCTTTTGGATTTGCAAATCCATTTTTGAACACACACCTTTAGTACTTCCTTGCAAAAATTAGTTTTAACGCTGACGGGTAGATGGCTTTTTGAGTAAAAACGAAGACAACGAACACCTACAAATAAATACACAAAAGGACAAAAAGAGATGGGCATATAACATTTTTTTCACCGTGATCATGTTTGTTTTATTATCATGATCTTATCCGGATCAGATTTGAAGGATAATAAAATGCAGCTAATATTATTATTTTGTTAAATCTCGTCAAATGTCTCTTGCCATTGAATTGGGAAATGGTTTTATAATTCCAAAATGCTTACAGTGAATAATGTCACGCTCTCGTCTCGTTTTCTTGCGTCTCGTTTCCTTTCTTAAATCTCGTCTCAATTTCGGAGATTTTACTGAGGTGAATCGGTGAGTTGAAATCGGTGAGTTGAAATTGCTAAACCACGGATAAAAATTTGAATCAAATGAGAACCTCAGTTAACTCGCCGGAATCAGTGGACTAAAATTGCTGAACCACGGATAAAAGTTTGACCGACATCGACGTTTGTACAGCTGGCCCTTACGTGCAGCAACATATCGACGAAAATTACTTTTTCAACACGACATGACCGCTGTTCAAAGCTTGGGCATGAGATTTGACGTTTCATGTGTGTGAGTTTTTTTTCTGGTTCTCGCTGAATGTGATGGTATATGTTGAAGGAAAAAGGTAGAAGTAGTGGGGAAAGGAATTTCTGTATGTGAAACGACATGACATAATTTACCCAGTAGTAAAAATTCGCTGATTGGATTGTGGTTGTGATGTTGGGCATCTGAATGCCCTGTGGAGTCGGGGTGTAATGGCTAAGAGAAAATCGTCAACTTTAGTTGGATTATCTAACCAATTTGTAAAGAATTCATTATAATCTTAAATCAACAATTAATTGTTATGTTGGTTTATACAAACTGTTTGTACGTTTATAAGTAAGAATATGACAGAGGCGAGAGGCTTTGTTTGAGAGAAAAGAAGTTTTACTTCTAGCGGGCGTACGTCACTTCACACATATGTTTTTATTTTAATTTAACTGATAAAATTGGACCTGAGTCGATACATTTTGTTTTATAATTATGCAAACAAATATCTTAAGTGTATTGTATTGGTGAGTAATTAAACCTTTTATTTGATATCAAATTGAGCAGAAGCAATTCACTTCAAGTACGAAAAAGATAAGAGTTATTATGTATACATTTTTAATTGAAAAGTAATGTATGTATGTTTTAGATGCTTAAAAACATACCTATTATTTTAAAATGGGTTGGGTACGAAATCTCAAATGCAAAATCTCAAACAGCAAAAATTCCTGAAAATATAAAATCCCTGTTTACTTAGTCCCAGTTTTTCAGTGGTGAGTTAAACTTAATCTAAATATAACAAATGGAAATGTCTTAAGCAATGGATGTCTATCTCGTTATTGAAAAACAAAAATTAAAAAGAAAAAGGAGCTCTGTTTACTTGTTAAAAAAAACATCCTAACAACACAAGATTAAAAAATTATTATGTAAATATTTGTCAGGAAGTGAAAACCGAAATACCTCTGTGTAAAAATAATTATTTCAGAGATAAATTAGCTATGAATGTTGGAAACTTGAAAAGGGAATGGCAGGTAATTAATGAAATTCTGTACAAAAATAAATCAAATTCAGACATTATTATAAACAACAATAATCTGACTGTATCCGAACCTTTAGAAGTCGCTAATTTGTTCAATAAATTTTTTCTCTTATATTGATGTTTGCCATGGTAACACAAGTAATGCTTTTTCTTCTACAGGCTTTCATGATGATATTTTAAAGCAAACAGCACTTCAATCAGAGAGTTTCTTTTATCACTTCTCTAGAAATTCATAAAATTATAAAATCACTGAAAACATCTAACTCCTCGTCTTTTGATGGGTTATCTGGTTTCTTACGATTCTCAATTTGGGTTCAGAACTGGAAGATCTACTGAAAGTGCTTTGCTGACATTGTCAGGTGAAATTTATAATTGTCTTAATTTTTTTCAAATTCCTTCAACATTATTTACAGACATCACTAAGGTTTTTGACATGGCAAACCATACTCTTTTATTAGATAAACTTTTCAAAGCTGGTTTCAGAGGCTTTTTGCATGCCTGGTTTGCTTCTTGCTTGTGTAATCGCAAGCAAGTTGTTTAGTTTAAAAATGTTTCAAGCTCTCGTTGTTCTATAAATCTAGGTGTTCCTAAAGGCTCTGTCTTGGGTCCAATATTGTTCCTTATAAATATATGTCAACTTATTATTCATTCAACCTTTTAAGGGCAAAGTAACAGCATTTGCTGATGATACGACACTCTCCTATGTTAATAAAAGCCAACTTGATTTATTTTCGGATGTTAATTATGATTTAGATATAATGGGTGATTTTTTAAGAGGTTTAGAACTTTTTTTAAAAAAAAAACACACAAAATTCGAAAAAATGAATGAAATATTTATTTGAATCGATAGTTTGAACCTTGCAATTCAATGTTTAAAGATAATTTCATGCAAATGTTGGCCCCGGCTGCGTCTCAGGTAGCCCATCCGCTGTGTCCAATTTTGGCATACTCTTTCACACATATCGGCCGGTATCTCACGAATGAATGCATGGATGTTGGCTTCCAGTACGTCAATCGAAGCGGGCTTGTCCCTATAGACATTAGCCTTGACATACCCCCACAAAAAATAATCTAATGGTGTCAAATCGCACGATCTAGGCGGCCAATTGACCGGCCCGAAACGTGAAATTAACTGTTCACCAAACTCGCCTCGCAATTGCGCCATTGTTTCGCGTGCTGTGTGGCATGTGGCACCGTCTTGTTGAAACCACATATCATGCAAGTCAAGAACTTCCATTTCGGGCAAAAAAAAGTTTGTTATCATCGCTCGGTAGCGTTCACCATTGACAGTAACGCTGCGATTCGCATCATCTTTGAAGAAATAGGCCCAATAATGCCGCCGGCCCATAAACCGCACCAAACAGTGGCTTTTTCGGGATGCATTGGTAGCTGTTGCAATGCTTCTGGCTGATCTTCACTCCAAATGCGGCAATTTTGCTTATTTACGTACCCATTCAACCAAAAATGAGCCTCATCGCTGAACACAAGCAGCGCGCGATGAACATTTCGAACCGAGCACGAATTTTGATAGTAAAATTCAATAATTTGCAAGCGTTGTTCATTTGTAAGACGATCTATGGTTAAATTGCAAACCAAACTGAAGCTGTTTGACAGTGACACAAGGTACTAAACACACGTCAGCTGTCAAAACCAGTGTTGCCAAAACCAAACCAGCTAAAAAATCACTTAGGCGTTGATTCCATCAACATAACTTGGTTATGAGCAGTAAAACAAAGTTTATGCTTTATTCACTCAAAGATAAGGCTTATGAGGACATGCCTTTTTATTATCACTCACCTAACTGCTCAAAATTTAGTTTGGGACGTGACCCTATATTATATAATGAACAAGTTTCCTGTAGTCACAATTGTTTTAAAATTGAACGTGTTGTTTATTTCAAATATCCAGGTATTATATTAGATCAGACTTTTAGTTGGTCAGACCATACTTCCTAGACATTGTAAGATAACTTTATCATCTTAGCCTTTATTGTCATCTTCTAATATTAAAACTTGTTTATAATGGTTTAATAAAATCTAAGCTGCAGTATGAAATTTCTAGTTGAGGAGGCACCTATTTTAATAAAATTGAACCGTTATTAATTAAACAAAAACATGCAATAAGAATAATCTGTAAAGTTAATCGTTTAACACCCAGTCATGATTTGTTCAAAAATCTCAAAATCCTGCCTTTGAGACATCTGTACTGCTACAAAGTTTTGAAAATATTTTTGGATAATTCTGGTTTTTATGACGCGAGAGTTCTTGATAATTTCAACTTGCGTATCAACACCAGAAACTACGTAACTATACCAGTAGTTCATAAAACGCACTTTTCAAGATTGTATTGTGTTACAGCTCCACGTTTGTTTAATCTACTTCCAGTTGATCTTAGATGTGAGAGAGGGAGATCAGTTTTCCTAATATATATAAAAAAAATGGCTTTTTTCTTTCAACCATTCAGAAATTGAGAATTTACTTATACCAAACATTTAAAAATTAAAAAATATGAGTAAACATTTATTTATTTATCTTAAAATAAAGTTATTTGTAAATCAGAATGCTTTCCCCATCAATATTATAGTTTAACTTTTTTTTCAACCAGTAAAGTACATTCGTCACTTGGCTTTTGGCAAAAGATTGTACTAAACTATTTCTTAAAAAAAACTAGCCATTGAAAATATTTTAAAATTGTTATTATATTATAGATACTATTATGTTTTTTGTAAGAAATGAAGGTGAAATAAAAAAAAAAAAAAAAAGAGTAAGTTAATTTTAGAAGTAAATCAACCCACAGCTAGCTGAATTGGAAGTTTTTTTGGTGGAGAATGCATGTGGAACGACTAAATCCTGAGTTAACACACCAAATTTTAACTCGGGTTTAACTTTAATCTCGCACTGAAAAACTGGACCTTAGTGGAAATTTTTTGGTAATCAGCGCTGCATGTGATTCATTTGACAGATCCTGGCCAAATGTACGTTTTCCCGCTGGTTGTACGTTTTCCCGCTTCACGTTTTCCCGCGTCATGTTTTCCCGTATAACGTTTGCCCGCCGAGTCCTACTTTTTTTTTCAATACAAAGCGACAGCGCATGAACAAAATTCATTCCCATAGTATTTGGTTCTGTGTGGTCACGTTAAATATTATAGGGTTGTTAGGTTTTGGTAGGTTGTCGGTAGGTAAGGGGCTAGTTGTTGGGTTGGTTGGTCGTGGCCGTGATTGTAGGGAAGAAAGGTAGATTGACGTTGGCCTGTGTGGCCATTTAACTCCTTTTTTCCAAATACTTTGGTAAGGTTCTGGACCTGGGACAAAGGTTCTGGAGGTGGATCTGGAACCGGGACGAATGCTTGGCTTCACTATTGGATTTGGGGTAGGTGCGAGGTTGAGTATTTGCAAATTTTTTTTGGATTTAAAGAAACCTCACTGTTTCAAGCAAATTATTATTTTGATGTAGATACTGGATTTTGTTTTGAATTTGGTTGAAACAGTGAGGTTTCTTTAAATCCAAAATAAAATTGCATATAACCAACCTCGCAACTACTCCAAATCCTATAGTGAAGCCAAGCAGGGGGTTGCCGTAAACTATATATATATGTCTAAATGTAAAATTTATTTGGCCGGAAATTATATATTTTTATAAAGTCCATTATTTTTATTTTTGTTTAAAAAAAAAAGAAAAAAAAAGTTTAAGGAAAAGGTTTTTTTTTTTTATTTCCAAAAAAATAAATAATCTCCGTATAGATACAGAACCATCTTTGTCCAGATCCAGGCCCACCTCCTTCCAGATCCTGATCCAGACCCGCCTCCGTCCAGATCCAGACGCACCTAAACAATGAAATAAATAATTTTGTTGTATTTGTAATCTGCGGGATTTCGTAAGGATCCCGTCAAAAAGTACTAATTAGTATTGCCTATCCCGCCGCCAATCCAGTGAAAAATTTCTATAGGCAATCATTCCGCGGGATATCGTGTTGCGGGATTGTAGCAAAAAAAACACCCTTCAAATTGGCGGGTAAACGTTACACGGGAAACTGATTTGCTGGAAAGCGTAGTGATTCCGTATGTAAAATATCCTTCCAAAATCAAGAATGAAAATTCCTAGTATTTTTGGGTATTAAAAATCACGTAAAAAAGTATTGAAATTTGTAATGAAAAAGTGGTTAACTCCGAATAACTTCGAGATTCTGTAATTAGAGATTTTGCATTTCAGAATCTTAACTGTTTTACAAAAATTTCAATAATAATAATAACTATACAATTTTAATAAAACAATTTACAGAAATTGTTCATAAACTTAAACCAGGGCTATGTCATAGGTCAGCACTAAGTGGTTCAAGCAGGTTGGTGAGACTTTGTTTTATAAATTAAGATACAAGGTTATATCATTCGCATAAGGTGTGGTGTGACAATAAGCCAGAGCGTGTAGATACGGAAATTCGGCGAAAAACAAGCCTGAATAACATCTTTACCTTTCGACAAACGATGAGACCAATCTTAATAACTCACAAATACTTATACCTACAAAAACCAAATCGTTCAAAGCTAAAAAAAAAACTAAAATCGCGTAAAATGAATTTGGGTGATTTAACATTTGTTTTTGTTTTTTTTTTTTGTTGATAATATGCCAATTATGTCAAAACACCTAAAACTTGATGTTTAGTTAATTTTGATTCTTGAACATTTAGCTTAGTTTGTGACAAATCATGCAATATCAAATCGCCTAATTATGGAAAAGATGACAGATTGCCAAAAAATGTGTGTGCCTGACGCACAAAAATTAAAATAAACTCTAGTCGCAATAAGAATCAAACAATTTCAAGATTATGTATGTATATAGTAATTATATGTATATACAATATACATAATGTACATAAAGTGACAAATCGCCCAAAAAGTCTTATGACATTTAACAAGAAAAGTGACTCAAATATTTAACAGTTAAGTCGTTTTATATTACTTATAATATATTTATGTTTAGATATAATTAAGTATGTACATATGTATATACATATGTGGCTTGTACGTGTGCATGTATGCAGTTATCTACAACATATGTTTTAATACTTACTGTCAGATTTCGAAACACTTCATCAATTATATTGTTTATTGAAGTGATTTCGTTTGGCAATTATATTTTTTGAACGAACAGTAATTTTTTTTTAAATGTTCTAGAAATTTTATATCTATACAAAAATAATTATTTAAGAACAACCCTCTAACGATTTTTGAACTTTTTACTTAATAGGGCAAGTATATTTCGTGTACCAAAAAATTTCGAGGTTATAATCAAAACTATATAACTACTATGATCGAGAAGGCCGAGAAAATAGGTTTCGTCATGCCGTCCGTCGCGTCACATCGCGTCGCGTTGGTTTGTGCGTCACACAGTGGTCTAAGGGCAGAAAAAAGCTCTTTTAGAAAGTCATATGTAGCCTTTTTATTTATTTGTGTAACTACTCTTAGATAAACAGAGCTTAATGATTTCAAAGTATTTTTTAATGGGTGCTACCGTGGATAAAATTTCCCTGGGAATGTTTTCCATCTTCGCAAATTTGAAACGCACCTGGAAAATTTATTCCCGATACCATTAGATTCCGATGGATACTTTCAACCATTAATCACGTTCCAAATTTTCGAAGGAGGGAAACATTCCCAGGGAAATTTTATTCACGATAGCGATAGCTCCCATATACATAATATGTTCTTATTTAAAAAAACCCTCAAGGTTAAAAAATATTTTATTCAAGTCGCGAACAATATTTTCAACAAACTTTTAAATGTCTTTTCCCGAAGTTTCATGTAATAAATTATGTAAATTTATAAATATCATTTTATTGGTCTATTCTTGACCATATCTAAAATAAAAAAAAATATATGTGTATCCATATTTTCGTAACGTAATGTGCTACATCGTAAAGTGTGACCTCGTAACGTCGCACAGCGGAAAGTTCTCGTTTTTATTTCACTCTAAAGCCGGCCTAGATGTTTACACATCAAAAATAATAAATCATTAAAGAATCCTTTTATAAGTAGTCTCAAACAATGGCACTTAAAAAAATAGTTTTTTGATGAAAAGGTTTAAATTAAGCTCCACTTTCCTCCACGTAGTGACGTATATCAACGAGTGCTTTATACTTTTAAGTTACAGGACACAAAAAATCGGCTGCAGATACCTGAATATTTCGGAGTTATGTTGAAATTTGTGTCACTTAATCGGGTTTAAAAAAAACTCGGTCGTGACTGTAGTAATCAAAAAGTATTAATTTCTTCGGTACTAACTGGTAACGCCCATTATTTTTAGAAAAAAATGTGAACGTTTATTTCAAAAATAAAATTAAATTAATTCATTGAAACATATCTGAGAAATTCGATTTTTTGCGAAACCATTTATTTCTGCGTGCAAAATTTTTCAACATTCAACTAATTTTTCTTGGAAAAATATATGAAAAAATATTATTATTTTACGGTAGTTTGAATTATATGTTATAGCTTAATAAAGAATAGACAAATGGATTAGGTATTATCCTACAGTTTTTTTTTGATTTTACGCAAAAAGTAGGGACAGGTAAAAATAAAAAAATGCACGACTCTATTTTTATGCTTCTTTTCCATTTTCTCATTCAGCATTTGTCTATATTCATTAGTTACGATTTCACCAGTCTTTCATATTTGTGTACTTAGCTGTCGTACCTACATACGTTTGTATTAATGCATTTAAAAAAAAGAAAGAAGTAGACTGCGTCCTTACAGATCCTGCTAAAAAAAACTAAGAAATCTGGATTTAATCGAATATTCTATTTTGTGGCTTCAATCTTATACAATGTTTCCACCGAAGGTTTATCTCAATTTAGATTAAATAAGTCTACGTAGTGTTTCCACCACACAAAAAGATTAAAAAATAGATTAACTTTGACAGTACCTCTCAAAATGCAAATGTTGTTTCATTTTTTCGTATAAAGTTGAAGTGAGACAGAAAGTTTCATGTTTGACAAAAGTAGCAAGAAGGGTTGGATTTTCCAATGAATGCGCTCAGCGCGACATAAATTGGTTTGTTCGACTTGTAAAACTAAAGGGTGATTTTTTAGCTGGTTTGGTTTTGGCAACACTGGTTTTGACAGCTGACGTGTGTTTAGTACCTTGTGTCACTGTCAAACAGCTTCAGTTTGGTTTGCAATTTAACCATGGATCGTCTTACAAATGAACAACGCTTGCAAATTATTGAATTTGACTATCAAAATTCGTGCTCGGTTCGAAATGTTCATCGCGCGCTGCTTCCATTTTATGATCGGCATTCTCGACCTTCTGAGCAGTCTATTCGGAAGATTGTGACCAAATTTCGCACCAAATTTACTTTGTTGGACATTAAACCACCAACACGTTTACGTACTGTGCGTAGTGAAAAAAATATTGCGGCCGTATCAGCTAGTGTGACAGAAGACCGCGAAATGTCGATTCGGCGCCGTTCCCAGCAGTTAGGCCTTTGTTACAGCACTACGTGGAACATTTTGCGGAAGGGTTTGGGCATAAAGCCTTTTAAGATACAGCTGGTGCAAGAACTAAGAACCAGCTGACCTACCACAACGCCGAATTTTTGGTGAATGGGCTCTTGGAAAGCTGGCCGAGGATCCGCTTTTTTATCGAAAAATTGTGTTCAGCGATGAGGCTCATTTTTGGTTGAATGGGTACGTAAATAAGCAAAATTGCCGCATTTGGAGTGAAGATCAGCCAGAAGCATTGCAACAGCTACCAATGCATCCCGAAAAAGCCACTGTTTGGTGCGGTTTATGGGCCGGCGGCATTATTGGGCCTATTTCTTCAAAGATGATGCGAATCGCAGCGTTACTGTCAATGGTGAACGCTACCGAGCGATGATAACAAACTTTTTTTTGCCCGAAATGGAAGTTCTTGACTTGCATGATATGTGGTTTCAACAAGACGGTGCCACATGCCACACAGCACGCGAAACAATGGCGCAATTGCGAGGCGAACAGTTAATTTCACGTTTCGGGCCGGTCAATTGGCCGCCTAGATCGTGCGATTTGACACCATTAGATTATTTTTTGTGGGGGTATGTCAAGGCTAATGTCTATAGGGACAAGCCCGCTTCGATTGACGCACTGGAAGCCAACATCCATGCATTCATTCGTGAGATACCGGCCGATATGTGTGAAAGAGTATGCCAAAATTGGACTCAGCGGATGGGCTACCTGAGACGCAGCCGCGGTCAACATTTGCATGAAATTATCTTTAAACATTAAATTGCAATTTCAAACTATCGATTCAAATAAATATTTCATTCATTTTTTCGAATGTTTTGTGTTTTTTTTTTTAAAAAGTTCTAAACCTCTTAAAAAATCACCCATTATGTATGCTCGGTCCAAGAGATTCTTTAAAAAAAAATGTTATGATGATTTTGTTGCTTTAATAGAATAGTTCATATATGTACATATTTTTAAATTATTTATTTATTTATTTTATATTATTTGTTGAGTACCTATGTACATATATAGTAATCTAAAAAAGAGAATGTCTCAAAATTGATGAAATAAACTAAACTAAACTAAATTTTGCCTTAAATTAAAATTCAAAGTAATAACCAAAGACCAAACTTACCTTATCATAATCAGACTCATTTTTTATTTGCATCGGATTCAATAGTGACTGGTTGCATAAATTCGTATTATTTATATCATCATTGTGAATACCGTCATTGCCATTTTGGAGACTACATCTCCTTCGTGTCCGACGGAAGTTAATGCAAAACAAGATATTGCCATCCTTTTGGTCTGACAAAAAACTCGGCGCACAACCCATGGCACAGATTTGAATTGCAATGCGGCAAGAGCTATATATGCTTTATACTTTATAGAGGATGCTCTTGCTGAATTTCCTTTCTTATGACGGTGTCCTTTGTCACACTTTGCATCTAATTTTCATAACGATAATGATATTCCATTTTATAAAATTTCTCTTGTTTTCTTCTCTTCAAATTTCGCGACAGTTTGCCGTTTTGGGTCCTTGATGCGCGTTCAGAGAAAGTATATTTTTTTTTATTTGTGCTGCTGAGCCGAACATACACGAACAAAAAAACAAAAAAAAAACAGAATCCTTCTCGTTTATTTTGTTAAATTTTGACTCCTCTTTAAATTGCCTTAAGAATACGATCACACGCTCCGATTGTGATTTTTCGACAAAAGGATGTGTGGGACATTTTTTTTTCTTCTTCACATGCCAAACGCACTACTTTATAGTTAACGGTGTAAGTACAATATTTTTCTTATTCAAAATGTCAAAAATTGAATTATCCTTTTTTGCAGTGTTTATTGTTCACATTGATGAAAAGGATGTCTGCTGCTTGGTTGGATACATCAGCAACGGTAACTTTCAATAAACAATTCATTCAAGGACGCATGAAGATTCTAAAAAAAAAAAGAAACAGAATAAGAGGGTAAAAATGAATCAATGAATAGCTAGATGGAATGATTTCATAAAAGGATCATCGTTTTTAATCTACAAACGTTACGTGTATGTTATGTATATGTATACAATCTTTTCATATTTATATTTATGGAAATGAAAAGGATGAAAAAGTTAATAGGAATTACATGTACATATGTATGTAAGTATACAATATATAAAAGTTCTTTTCACAACCACATTCTTATATTGAAACCCTACAACGCAAAATAATCGAGAGAGTTAATTAAAAATCCTCATAACAATGAACCATTCGCAAATGCTCGGTTAAGTCGTTTTGTTTTATCAGAATTCTATGCGAAAAACTAATTTTATATTAATTGAATTTTAAAAACAGTTTCAGTACCTATGAGTTTGTATGTTTTATTTTTTTTTGAAATTATGTATATGTATGTATGTCTAATATGTAGGTTACAATGGGAGTTAGGTCAGTGCCGTCAAAAGTTGGTAAGGGGGTGTTAAAATGGCCTAGAAATTCGGAGCAAAAATTTATTATGTAGGTTCGTAATTTTTGTTCATAATAAAGGGTGTTTTTTTAGACGTGTGGATTTTAAGAAGAAATCAAACTCATATAACTTAATGTTATGGCCAAGAATTTAGATTCATTATAAAGATAAGGGTTTGCCATTATGATTTAAAAATGATTTCGGGTAAGTGGCTGCCGCGGCTGGCTCGAATAAATTCCAGCTGAGAGGCCCAACTTTCGACCAGTTTTTGCAGCACTTGGGGCCTTTTGTCAGCAATAACGCGCCGAATATTCTCTTTCAAGGCGTCAATCGTCTCGGTTTTATCTGCGTAGACAAGCGACTTCACATAACCCCACAACAAATAGTCCAGCGGTGTTAAATCGCACGATCTTGGAGGCCACGCCGCGCCGCCGCCGTGCCACAGGCCCACGACGCGACGCAAGATAATGCGCTCACCAAAAGTTTCCTTCAATAAATTGATTGTTTTATTGGCTGTATGGCATGTAGCGCCGTCTTGTTGGAACTAAATGTCGTTCACATCAACATCCTCCAATACAGGGACGAAAAAGTCATTAATCATGGCTCTATAGCGTTCCCCATTGACTGTAACATTTTCATTTTTGAAGAAATATGGACCAATGATTATCATTGCTCATAGAGCACACCAAAGAGTGACTTTTTGAGGATGTAACGGCGGCGGCGTCTCAACAATGGGTTGTGGATTATGATCACTCCAAATACGACAATTTTGCTTATTAACGTACCCATTCAACCAAAAATGAGCTTCATCGCTGAACAAAATTTTCTTGTGAAAATCGGGATCGGTGGCCATCTCGTTTTGGGTCCGTTCGCCGAACGTGCGACGCACTTGATGGTCGTTGATATTTTTTTTGCTTATTTTAAAATAATGGCGATTTTACGGGATACAGAAATCAAACAGAAAAATATGCACGACTCGCCCGAACTTGCTCTTGTGGTTAAATACTGTGTGTAACCCCACATTGAAGATGCATGATGTATATATTTAACGAGAAAATATTAAAAGAGTCAAAAGTACTAAAACAATGATTTTTTGTTTTTAAAAAATGTTTTTTTTAATTTTTAAATGCATTCTTGTTTAAACTATTAAGAAGCATCAGACTGAAAAATTATAGCAAAATCGGTCTAACCATAGCAAAGATATACACGAATAACCCAAAAATAATAACATTTTCTCAAAAAAAAAAAAAAACGTGGAATACATAATTCTGTTATGTGATTATTTTGAGAAAAACCTGAAATGCAGTTTTCTCACAATTGACTTGGTTATCACAGGTGCGAAGTTTAATCAATATCGTTAGAGCCGTTTTCGAGAAAATTTGAAGAAACCAAAATATTTGTATGAGAGCTTCACGTTCTAGATGAGTTTAAAACAAAAACTCGATTTTTCCTCTAGGGAATCACATAAAAATGCTTTGTACCAAATTTCCTGCAAATCGGTCCACCCGTTTAGGCTCTAGCTCAAATTACAGTGGACGCACCGACGCGACGCACAGACCGACGGACGGCATGACGAAACCCACTTTTTCGGACTTCACGATTATCGTAGTGTTAGTTTTGATTATAACCTCGAAATTTTATTTTTAACCGAAACCAATAATTGCCCTATAGAGCAAGTAAAAATGGAAAATTTCTTCAGAACATATTTCACTCATGTGAGAAGTTCAACGTCACCTTTAATTTGATACCAAAAACGTTCGTGTACCTACACTTTTGGCCAAGGCTCCATGGTAATATAGGCATTCCCTTTTATCCCATTTTTCAACAATGTTAGGTTTTATAAACGGTCTGGCGGAGCAAAAGCCGCCTTCAAATGGTCTTGCGCCCCCGATTGGGAGAGTATTGTCTAGGGAGGGGTGCATACGAATTTCGGTTTGATACAATTATCCCCAAAGTTGATTTTTCTGAGTTACCATACTAATTATCACTGCTAGATTTTGATTTCTGTCATAAGATTTAGCACAGTTTTCGACTCATAGGCTTACTTTTTGGTTAGCTTTCACACACCCCAAAATTTGGTGTGAGCTCTTCGTCTAATAGTGTTTAGGTCATAGAACTCCGAATTCCGAATATTTTTCGTCATGCCTCCGATTTTGAAAAACAAACAAATGTGTAAACATCAACGTTTGTCCGAGTTCCAGTTTTTATTTTTTAATTGAACGTACCAAATATACACAATGCCACTGTATCTTTAAGTATTACACGTAACGTGCTACACGTAACATGCCACACGTAACATGCTACACATGCTTAGTTTTGCCCTCCCACTAGCATAAGTTTACACACGAAAGAAATACATACATGATTGTTTGAATTCTCAAACGTTTTTGTTATTATTCTTTTTATATTTTTACGTGAGGAATCAAAGTTAACTTACTCTCCATTATGATTAAAGAGTCAATTGGAATATCTTGCTTCGATTAAAAATTAAAGTGAAAAGTTCGATTTAGAAAATGCACATTTTGGGATTTAATAGGTTGGCAAGCAATAGCAATCGATTGAGCGTTCTACTGTACCT
Source organism: Leucozona laternaria (assembly GCA_932273885.2). Lineage (NCBI taxonomy): Eukaryota > Metazoa > Arthropoda > Insecta > Diptera > Syrphidae > Leucozona > Leucozona laternaria. The sequence goes on from OW026368.1 coordinate 48,830,328, forward strand.
AGCTACTTAAAAAAGTTGACACCACGCACCTGCGAAAAATTGATTTCCATGCAAATCATTGCTGTTGTTGTATCAGTAAAGTTTTTTTCAAAAAATAAATGTAGAGACCAATAAACAGGGCAATATTTATGTTTTGAACGGCTGTCAATATAGAGTGGGCCAACAAAGACCTACCAATGTTCAGGGCCGGACCAACCATATTGTGCAAGATGTGCAAATGCACTGGGTGCAAAATTCTGGGGGCGCATTACCAGGAGCAAGAAAATGTAATCTGATCATGCGCAAATCAATATATACTGCCATTTTCATTTTAACCAAAAAACTTGTTCAAATAATACCAAAATAACATCCATCCTGTGCTAAGTTATTTCTTGCACACTAAATAACTTCACTTTTATTGTAGATGTCAGTAGACCTACGCATTGAAAGTCTACTTCCTGGGTAATGTGGAAAAGTCTTATGCATGTGGATGTATGTATGTATGCAAATATACAAAAGGGCGGTTTCTACAAATCTTGCACAGGGCGCAAGTTTGGCTGGGGCCGGCCCTGCCAATGTTAAACAACTGATTGTGTCCACATCTATGCCGGCCGGCGGGCGGTAGAGTGAAATAAAAACGTGGACCTTCCTCTGTGCGACGTTACGAGGTCACAGTTAACGATGAAGCACGTTACGTTACGAAAAATCTGCAAAGTAGAATATTAGGATATTAGGTACGTTCAGCGACAAAAATCTTGAGATCCCCTTCAAGCAAACTAGTCCGTTTTGGATCCGTTCATGTACCTTGTCAACAACGTATGGACGATTTCGCATACGTATCCAAATATGAATTCTCAAAACTGAGCTTGGACAAACCTTGATGTTTACAAAGCGGTGAGTGCTTACTTTAATAATGTAAGATATTAGACCACAATAATAGATTTTACTGAATTAAGATAAATGAACCCATTCACAATGAACTATTTGTGTTCATATATGTTGGTTGCATTCTGTAAAAGCTTGTCATGGTGTTTTTTTTTAATTAAATTTAAAAACGCGAGGCCTGGTCTGAGCCTGACAGAGGCGTAAGCAGCCTGAAGCGTCAAGCTAATTCCTGACATTTGGTAGCCCGAGTTGCGAGTTCTATGTACTTTATTTCTTACGAAAACTACATAAACATATAAAGGGTTTTCCAATAAGAGGTGTTATTTTGAATAGCCCGCTATTTCGGTAGCTGTCACTTTTGAAGCTTACATTTGACAAGTAGAAACTACGCCATTAATAAAAATGGAAGGATTATTAAAATTCACTATAAAAATGGTGAAAATTTGGCAGAGACGGTTCGTTCTTCCGCAATACAGAAATTGGTGGACAAATTGGAGCTGTTGGGACAAGTTAGTGATGTGAAGAATAAAACCCGTGCACGTCGCTCAAGAACAACTGAGAATATTGCTGTTGTAGCCCAAAGTGTTGAAGAAAACCCAGGTTTGTCCATTCCTCGTCGTTCTTTGGAATTAGGCATTCCACAAACGTCATTACACCGTATTTTGCACAAAGACTTTTGTCTTAAGGCTTATAAAGTTCAGTTTACACAAGAACTCAAGCCGGTTGATCATCAATAACGTCGTGTCTTTGCTGATTGGGTCCTTGAAATGCATGAAAATGATCCGGAATTTCATCGAAAAATCATCTTGACTGATGAGGCCCATTTCCACCTCGGAGGCTACGTCAACAAGCAAAACTGTCGCATCTGGGGCTCGGAAAACCCAAGAGTTATTGTTGAAAAGCCTCTCCATCCTCAACGCGTGACTGTTTGGTGCGGTTTATAGTTCGGCGGGGTCATTGGACCTTACTTTTTCGAAAATGAGGCTGGAGCAACAGTTACGGTCAATGGATTGCGCTATCGAGAGATGATTAATGATTTTTTATAGCCGGAATTGGATGGTATTGATCTGGACAACGTTTACTTTCAACAAGACGGCGCTACGTGCCACACAAGCAATGAAACCATCGATCTTTTACGGGAAAAGATTCCGGACCGTGTTATCTCTCGAAGAGGTGATCACAATTGGCCACCGAGATCTTGTGATTTAACACCTTACGACTTCTTCCTATGGGGCCCCGTGAAAGATAAGGTCTACGCCAACAGCCCAGCGTCGATTCAAGACCTCAAAGATGGAATTCGTGAGGCTATCGAGGACATAGGGCAGCCACTTTGCGATTTGGTTATGGAAAATTTCATGAAAAGGATATGGTCCTGTAAGCGTGGTCGTGGCGGCCATTTGGCTGATGTTGTGTTCCATTATTAACGGCATACCTTCCTCTTTATAATGAAATAAACATCCGATCATTTATCTCAAAAAATGCCATTTTTCTTTGAATATCAAAATAACACCTCTTATTGGAAAACCCTTTACTTGTCTAAGTAAAATTGTCTACTTTGTATTTTTTGAAACACATATTACGTTGTCATAAGTCATAACTCGAAGAATTTACTTTTAGAGAAGAAAACAAAATCTCAAACTTTTAAAGCTTAGTATAACTCATGACTTTTTGAAGTATAAAAAAGTGTCGTATGCTAATGTATTGTTGATGTACCTTTGTTAGTTTATCGTATAAAACTTTATCGTTCTTCGTTTTTATGTTATCAATATCTGTGACAGTACCTAGAAATTCATAAACTTAAAGTGGATCCTATTACACATATACATTTATGTACCTCTACATATATTTATACTCGAAAGTGGTAAACACACAATAGGGTAGTTTATATATACTATTAGGGAAACATCACCGAAAAACTTATTCGGATATCAAATTTAATTGAACCCAATAAAACTTTCTAACGAGCTATTATTTTCAGATAATGTATATGATAGTCCCGGATATGGTTTACCCCCAACATAACAGTTGGGCACCACACTAAGCAGTGTCTCTACGTCTTGCTTGGATATCATGAAACAGTTCTTAAAAGCTCACTTAATTATGATTTTGTATGAGGGGATGTTCCTAAAATTTTTATTACATTTATTAGGTGAAATCGATTTGGTGCCTGCGAACATCAAATTTCTCACACCACCATGCCATACCACCGTGCTAAACAATCGTTTTCTATAGCTTATCGATTTTTGGCTCAAACATCATGAAACACTCTAATGACTTTGGAGTATAATGTTTGCTGTATCGTTCATCATTATGAAATAAGCAATCAATTTTTAAAAATAATAATCAATTAAATTTTTGTTTTTCGAAGTGCAAAGTTTTATTCAATTTTGAGAAGATACTGGAGAATTCATCTTTGGCAAAGTTTAGAGTTTCATGGGAAATGAACTCAATGAACTAATGAAATGTAAACTTTTTACAAATTTAATGTGCGTATAAACACTTTTATTAGTAATAGAGCTTCCTGAATGACTTTGTGGGTTGTGGCACCGAAGCAATGTAGGAACTCGTAACTCTTAGGTCTAAGTGAAATTAATTTGCTACATTATTAAAAGAGAAATGATGGATATTTTTTAATAGGAATTTTAATTTAGTTTTTTTTTGTAGTAAACCTTTTTTTTTTGAATTCGGGAATTATTCAAATTCTAAACTCTTCTTAAAATGCGATGAGTTCATAATTATAATGTTGAACACTTTTGAGATTGGCAGGTTATTACATCAAGCTGCTTCTATAACAAAAAAAGTAGTTTGCTTGGTCACTGGAAAATTCTACGCTTGTAATATATTTAAAGACTTTCTCAAGAGGAGTAGGGATCAAAATTCTGTCTGATGCATTTGACAAATTTTAATTTTAAAAACTGGTCTTCTCAAAATTCTGTCTTACAAATAATGCAAATAATAAAAGAGGAATTTTAAAAATGCCGATTTATACTATTGATGTTCTTGGACTTAAAGCCTAGTACGCTGTAGATGCAAAACTGAATTTTTCTGTAGTCTCTAGCACGACAGAGAAATTGGAAGTGTCAGCAATTGCATACAACCATGAAGAAATAACAAGTACACTAAAGTATAATACTCTCAAATGTCACTCTTCCGCACACAATTAATAGCTTGGGAAATTAATTCAGAGTGCGAAAAAAAAGACGAGACTTTTCCAAATAATCAGCTACAATTATTGTCAATTTCACTATTCGAACAGTTTTAGTTTGTGATTTCGTTGCGTCATTCTTGTATAGGATTTTTCGTACCGCATCAGCAGCGTAGTAGAGGCTTAACAACGGAAAGTTTCTATTGTTATAAAGGGTCCGCCAAATAACTTTTTTTTTTTTGAAAATGGCTCAAAACATCGAGTGTTGCTTCGGCTGTGGGGCACGTAGCGCCGTCCTGTTGAAACCAAATGTTGCCAATATCCTCCTCTTCAATTTTTGTGAACAAAAATTCGTTCAACATGGCCCGATAACGAACGCCATTGACTGTAACGGCCACTCCTTGCTCATTTTCGAAGAAAAATGGCCCAATTATGCCTCTGGACCAAAATCCGCACCAAACTCGTGACTCGTTTTAGGTGTATCGGCTTTTCAATGTATGCGTGCGGGTTTTCTGTGCCCCAAATGCGACAATTTTGCTTTACATACCCGCCAAGATCAAAATGAGCAAAATCGGCGTATACACAACCATATTCGTTCAGCGGAAGGATAAAACTAATTATCTGTCAAATCAGACATGAGCTAAATGTTACCATTCACGAAATAAGCACTAGTTGAAAAAAAAACGTTAGATGGCGGACCCTTTATTAAGCAGATTTTTGTAACGTAACGTGCTACATCGTAAAGTGTGACCTCGTAAGGTTTTTAATTCACTCTACCGGCGCCGGCATAGATGTTTACACATCAAAAAGAAGTTTCGAGGTTTTATTGAAACGAAACATTATACGCTTAAGGAGTCCAAGAAAGTGGTTTCGCCAATCGCCATACAGTGCCGTGCGTCGCGTCGGTGGGCTCAGAACATAATTTGTGATTCTGTAGGGGAGAAATTCGATTTAGCTCATCTAGAACGGAAAACTGCCATATAAATAATTTTTTTTTAAATTTCCTCGGCAAAAGGAATGAAAATTACTAAACCCTGTCCAAATTCATTTAAGTTTATTTTATTTTCCCTCAGCTTTTTGGCGAAAAATTCACATAACGGATAAGCAATATATTAAAAATTTTCAAGAAAAATGTTTTATTTTTGCGTTATTTCAGCATATTTCTGTAATAGCTCTATCAATTATTGTGTTCTTATTTTTCATGCATTTATTTCTAAAAACTAGAAGCAACATTGCATTCCAAGACTGTAAGTAATTTTTACACTTTTCCGTATACAATATTTAATAAATCTATATCTGCTTAATGTGATTTTCAAGTCCAAGCGTTTTAGTCTTGAACCACAAGACCAAGTTCATGTGAATTTCAGTCGTGCATATTTTTGTAAAGAAAACGATTGTGGTTTCAAGAAATTCCAATGGTTACAAAATCTTTAATAATATGGTGATTTTTCAGTCGAATTATTTTTTTTTCTGAAAATTTCGTGGTATTGCAATGTAAAAAAGTCTTAAAAACTGATATTTTTTTAGAAAAAAATTAAAACACACCTTCACCCTATTGGTTATACCTTAAGTTTCTTTACATTTTTTTTTCACTTATAATATGAAATTTTTTTGCCAAACTTCAATAATTTGTTAGTTAAAGCTGGAAGAGGAAGATTGCTTATTAAAAAATGCTCTGCTAAACCGTGAAATTATTGAAAATAAAAAAAAAAACTGATGGTGTCACGAAACGCTACAAGAATAAAACGTGGGAGAAAATCACGAATGTTTTCAATGTTGCACCACCATTGCAGGTAGTTGCAGTATGAATCATTGTTAATTGAGGAAAGAAAGCAAGAATTAGAAATTAGAATTTTAGAAGGTATGAAAAAGAACGATACACTCTTGATCGGAAATGGAGTGCCTTGGATGTTGAGCGAGCTGAACTTGAACGGGAGAAGGCAGAGCTGGATCGCGAACTTTCAGCCGTTGATCTGCAGACATCAAAAAATCAACTTGAATTCGAAAAAGAAATGCAAGGAGTCGTAGTGCCTTCTCTCAAATCATAAAGGCTTAGTTCCGTCATCTCCACTTTCACTGCTCGAAGAAGATGACGGCCAATTTTCACAAAAATAAATACTTCGGAACATACATATATGTATATTTTATGTATATATTGTTTTGGCGATAATTGAAGCGATAATTGAAGAAAAAAAAACAACTTTTTTACTCAAGTTTTCTCGGCCAACATCTACTTTTTCCAGGAGTTGAGAAATCTTAAGTTGATCAACTCAAGAGTTGAAAATCGAAAGTTGAAAACGTAAATTTTGAGTGAATAAAAACATATTCACAAGTTGAAAACAATAATCCTCAAGTTGTGTTCAACTTTGAGTGAATATAAAATCGGTCTTAATAAAACAAATTAAATTTTTAAGTAAACATTGAAATTTTGTGTTTAGTTAACAAATCGCTTAATAAAAAATCTCGATTTGTTTCAATATAATGAACTTCAGATCTCTTTTGTAGTTTTGATAGCTAAGCATCAGTCTACTAGAAATTTAATTTTTTAATTTAAATTACTTGGAAGTTAGAACCTACTAGCTTTGATATTTTCGTCTAATCGCAGCTTTACTGGCTGAACCAAACGGTGATGACGCTGTAACAAACAAGAAATTTAATGTAGCAGCAGAAGTTGAACGAGCTTCAGCTAAACAATTCATTATCTGTGTGCCTTTGGATGTGGCGAAGCACTCATGAGTACTTTGCTATCTATTTTCAATGGAACGCACAAAATTGAATATTCCTAAAAATCTCATCTATGCTCGCTCTGAGAGCCAGAGTAGTTGGGAGTACTAAATTTTTGCTTGCATCTACTCATATGAGTACTTCGCCACCTCCAAAGGAACACGGCTAAATATGTTCAGACAGTTTTGGTCATCCTCGCCAGATGGGTTTTGATTTTTAGGACCAAAATAACGGTACACAAAACACAACCGTTTAGGAACATTTAATTTGTCGGCGCTGTTTATTTGAGCGGTGTGATGTTGTCCAGTTTCAAATGTTCCAAAAGGACTTGCATGCGTTGAAACAATACAGTGCTTAGTAGAGCTGTGTAAATCGTTCATTTCAAATGATCGAATCGTTCAAGAATCGATTACCAAAATGATTCGATCATTTTAATCAATCGATCATTCGATCATTTTCATTCCACTCAATTCATTATTTCATTCTGTTCCGATTCAATTTTTGATGTGTAAACATCTATATGTCGGCGGTATAGAGTGAAATAAAAACATGGACTTTCCTCTGCGCGACGCTAGGACGTAACTACAAAGTTACGTAGCGCGTATTCTCGGAAATGAATTGACATTTGGACACCTTGTCAAACTAAGTGTTCTAGTGGTCCCAGAACGTCAGCCGTGAGACTAGGGTTATACCCACCTCCTTAATCGATTGGCGTACTCCGTTTTGCGATCCGCCCTAACACAAATTTTGGTATATTTTGACACATGTCAAACTAAGTGTTCTAGTGGTCCCAGAACGTCGGCCTTGAGACTAGGGTTATACCCACCTCCTTAATCCATTGGCGTACTCCGTTTTTCGATTCACCGACGCCGGCCGTACCAAAAATGTTGGCATATTTTGACACCTGTCAAACTAAGACAATTTTTTTATTTCGATTTCGATGAAATTCAATATCCGAAGTTAACGAATACTGTACCGATTTGATCGACCCCATTCTGACCCATGTTTCTTTTCTCCGATAAAATATATTAATAATTCAAAAGATATTGATATCGAAAATCGAGATTCATTGCAATGATTGAGATTGGGATACAAAATCGAGAACCATCGAAATGATTGAGATTGGCATGAAAAATCGAGAATCATCGAAATGATTGAGATTGGGATCGATTGAAACGAAAATTTGTGATTTCAATCAACAATACTTTTCGATGATCGGATCAAAAAAATCGAATCGTTCCTGATTGACACAGCCCTACCTGCTTAGGACTTCAAAGAAAGAATAGTGTAGGTGCGTACATACCAAAATTTATACATTATTTGTTATTATTATCTTTTTGTAATTAAAAGCAAACCTAAACAAGCGGAAACACAATCTTAACAATTGTAACACTCTATTGGCAATTAATTTAACAAAAATCAATACAAGAACCTTCCATAGAACGGTTTTTTGATTTTCCTAAACAAGCGGAAACAGGAGTCCCTTTGGTAATTTAATTCCTTCAAAGACGTAAGGTTGATGAAATTTGAATTTTTATTAAAAAATTAAATTAAAATTAAGGCTTTAAATTGTCAATATACTTACATATGTAAGTACATTACATGTACATATGTTTAAAATAAAAAAATAAAATCTATATTATATATTTTAAGGTGCATGGCAAGAATTTTTTTTTTATTAAAGTACACAGTTGTTATCTCTATCTAAATATTCCTTTGATTGTATTTCTTACATGTGTAGGGTATTCTTCCATCGAAAGCTATGTTTTTCAAATTCAAATAGATATGTATTTCCCGCATCAATTACTTAATCAAAATAGAAAAATACTTTTCCTTAACCCTTTAGTTTTAATGAATAAGGGGTCAGTTAAAGTTAGCATTGAACATTTTTAAATTTGAGACGTTTAGATACCCAAAAGTTTTTTTTTTTTTTTTTTTTTTTTAATATCAAAACAAAACTTATTAATTAAATTATAACTTTACTGAAAACAAATATTTTTATGGCCAAACTTTCCACCTGAAATCAAAATATATATTTATCAATGGAATGGAAAATTCCTCTCAAAAAGGCACGAAAAGTGGAAAATAATGATTGTGAAATTAGATTAATATTTTCCTAACTTTTCAATTAGTTGGCATTAAAATAAAAAAAATAAAAAAAAGCCAAACCTAAAAAAGGCTGTAATCGTAATGTGGTGGTAAGGTCACTCAGGTGTTGTTGTTGTTTCATTCAAAGCTTCAATCGAAACCTAATAAAAGTTTCTATTAAAATGCAATTTATTTTAACTAATTAGATTACATGGAAAGTATAAAAATTGAATTAAAATAAAGTTCACAAACTAATGTTTCCTCGAATTTCATTGCTCAATTGTGCGAACAAAAACAAGCTAGTTTGATTTTAATAAATAAAATGCATTCTCGTCGGTCGGACAAAGTCGACAAAACTATTTCGAAATATGCAGATAGGTAGGAAGGTAAAGGTAGTGGGAGTTAAACCTATAGTTAAAAAATATTTTAAAACTTGCGTTGCAAAACAGTTGACTTTTGTATACGCCAAAGTTCTAACCTTTATAGGAATTATTTTACAACTTAAAAGTGGAAAAGGAATTCCTCTATGTCAGCCTCTTTCCGTGGCTCATCAATATTTTTTTTTTTTTGAAATGAATGAAAATTGAAATTGTGTAGCTCCACTTCATAGAGTAGAAAAAAGTTGGTTCTGCAAGCAAGCAATGTGTTTTGTCAAGCAAAGCAATGCAAATTTATTTAAACCGCTTTTCACAGTTCAAAGAATTTGCATATGCTCTATCCTTTAGGGATATAAAAAAGTTTTTCCTTTGCTAAAGCCTTTCTAACACAAATTAAATTATTTATGACTCGACTGTGATATGCAAACCACAACGAAACTAAATTTAAAAGTTATCAATAACTGTTCTTATACTCTGATAAATATGAGAGAAGATATAAATTAAATTAAACATTTAACTCATAGAAGATAGAGTAAGGGCCTGTTTCATAATGTCCGAGTAAGGTTCTGATTAGTTACTGGAAACATAAATATTGGCATAGGGTCATAACTCCACAATCCAAAACACTTTGGTGAAAATTTCAAACAGCCTGATGCAAAATTTTAGACGATTTAGAACGGTGTTTAAACGTTTTTAGTATGATGCTAGGATAAAAAGAGGATTTTCCAAATTTGAAACAAGTTAGCATCGTATTTTCTTTTTAACATTTTATTAAAGTTGAAATTAACAAATGGCTACTTTATCTTTCTAGTATCATACCAACTCCATATGTCATTTTGACAATACAAAATTTGAAAAAGGTATGTTTGCTTACTTTTTTGCATGAACTGTCACTATTTTAGAAGTGTTCAGCTGGAGTTTATTAAGAAAACAGTCCTAGTATGATACTAGTTAAAATTGTTTGAAACTAAGAACATTTTAGTAAAGAGTTTGAAAGTTAATTAATTCTTAAGTAGTATCATGCTAACACCTTAACATCAGGCTGTTTAAAATTTTGCACCCTTTATGTTAAGGTATTAGTATGATAATAATTAAAAATTTACGAACTTTCAAACTATCTTTACTAAAATGTTCTTAGTTTTAAACAATTTTTAACTATAATCTGTTCAATAAAAATTGTCAGTACAGGGCTTGTATGGACGAGCTTTTTCCAAAGCAGTGGCGCCTGATGCACGCTCACGTCACTGAATTGGGACAAAATTCCACTAAAAAAACTAGCAAGCTACTGACTTACGTATGCGAATTGTTGTTGTAATTCTCCGCAAAAACTCCACCATGACCGGTGTATCCCACTGCTCAAAGGATAAGGGATACTGATGGACGGTCGTGCGATCGATACGATACGATATTTTTGCTCATCCAAACAGCGTTACCTTTCTCAATTGTAAGCAAATTCAAGAGCTTTTTCTATGGATTTTATTAAGTAACTTTTAAGATTTGAAGCTTTTGACAATAAATTCATGAAGTTGAGTATTTAAATGGTGAAGTATTATTTATAATTTAAACTACGGAAACCCTGTGAGAGCTTTAAAGAGGGACAGGCTTATGCAAGCCAATGTAACCAGACTGAGAGGCAAACGTCCTATCTTCCCTGTATCTACTGACAATTTTTGTTGAACTGAGGATAGTGCTGTAATTTTAATAATCTGTAAATTTATGTTCTGATTAATAAATAATAATAACAATAAATTGTTAAATATATTTTGTTTGCATTTATTTATGAATTTATTTTTTATAATCTTTTTGTTATTGATTATTTATCTATTTATTAGCTAATTAATTAAATAATTAATTTATTTATGTAGGTACCTACTAATTTATTTATTAATTAATTTATTTATTTAATTATTTGATCATTTTTTTTTGTATTTATTTATTTATCTGTTTTTGCATTATGTATTTATTTATTAAACTATATGTTTTTTGTTTTAACATTATTTATTAATAGATATGTAATTTCTTTTGATATTTTTTTTTTTGATTAATTTGTTTGTTAAATAATAATTTTTTTATTATTTATAATTTAATTATTTATTTATTAACTCATTGAGTTGAATTAAATTATCATTTTTGTATAATTACATTTTATAATAATTATTTATTTATTAACTCATTGAGTTGAATTAAATTATCATTTTTGTATGGTTTGAATGAACGTTTTTTCGTATTTTCCTTCGATTTGTTCTTTTAATTTATGTAGGTATTTATATTTTTTTTGTGTTATACAAAAAAATCAGTAATAAGATAATGTATCAATTCTCTGAATAATTGTAAAATGTTCGGTCGAAGACTTTTTTGAAAATATTAATACGAAATACATAAATAAACCTACGTTGATAAAGAATATACGAAATAGTGGGTCCCCGACCTGCATTCTAAACTACTGAATTAATTATTTTCAAACTTCCAACTTAAGATTTAAAGGTCACTCTAGAAAGGAACTTAATTTAGTTAAGGTTCAAAAATAACGTTAGGTACCTGCCATAATACAGCCGTTATGAAAGAGATAATTTGTTTGGGAAATGTTTGTAACGATTTCGATAAAAAAAATCGTGTTTTCTGCTGTAGGTAGAAATTTGGTATGAATTTCGGCAAAATCAAATTTTACCAAAAATTATTACTAACGGTTCCGCCCCTAGAACTGTTTTTTTATTTTTTATTTTTGACCTTCTCGTTAACGTCTTAACCTATTTCGAACAAAATGTGTATTGCAGGAGGTACTTTTAATTCGAAATAATTTTAAATACAAATGTGTTCAAGAAAACTATTTTGAGGATTTAAAAATATTAAAAAAAAATCTTGAAAACGAGTCTTTTATTTTGGACTCAAAACTTTTTCAGGATTTGTTTTAGCAAATTAAAGAACGATTTTAATGCTTCTTTAACATTTTCTCTAATTTATGATGCATTTTCTAATATATAAAATCTTTGAAATTTTAAGCAACTTAAACCACAAGAACAATTTCGTGACTTCCAATCGTCCATTTTTGTATAAATACCAATTCCACACAATCTACTTCATGAAATCATTCAAATAAAGAGCTCTCATCTCAACTTTTAACAAGTTACCATATTGTTAGTGACTTGACTACAAATATTAAGTATGTAGCAATTTTCTTTGGTTGTTTTTGTTCTGACATTTAATTAAAAATCTCAGACATGCAGGTCACAGTTGTAGTATAGCAACAGTGTGGTTGCCTTGATTAAATGCATTTAATAAAATAAATTCTATTAATTTCTTCAGTTACTTTTGGCGATGATGGTTAATTTAATAACACAGCTTTGACAAAGTTAAACAACTATTTGCTCATAAACTGAGTGGTAGCACTTATCGGAAATGTTATAAAATTGCAAATTTCCATAAACAATAAATCATTCCGTTCAAGCACACTCTGAAGCAGATACGATCTAAATAATTTTGTTTTTAATCGTCAAAAACAACAGATTCAGATTGATTGATTGACATACAAAGAAGGGTACTTTGTATTTATAATTCCTATGTCAATAAGTATTCAAGTATGTAATTAACATGCAAGGTTTAGATTACTTAAGTTCTTATTTTTTTTCTTTTTGTTTGTAAACATTTCGATTCCATTTGATGACTTTTAATCCTAGAACTTGAAAAAAAAAATCAGTTTTTATTGGAAGCACAAGACTTGACCATTATATGGCTTCTCAGTCATCAAGTGGATTTAACCATTTGAACCGAAGTGTATGTAGATATTTATGTTACATTGAAAGTTCGAAACATGGTCATTTAAAAATAAAGCAAAGGGGTAAACATTTTCATACGCACACTCTACCTACCCAAAATGCGTGTGTTTGTAATATTGTTTTGTGTATAAGCTGAAAAAACTAAAATTCTGTGATTGTCATTCAAGAAACGGACATGCAGGACACAGAATTTCTTTCAAAGAATTTTATGAACAAAGAGTTAAATTGTCTTTTGAAAAGACACTTAATGAGCATAATGTTGATCAAAAAGTCGAGCTCAGATGAATACTGACACCATTCACCATCACCATTTACATAGAACGCATGGTTCTGAAAATAGTTTTTTTCTCTATTGAAATTTTATATTTCAGAGACAAACTAAAGAGTTGACAAAGACAAACATTGAGTGTAGCTTCGGCTGTGTGGCACGTAGCGCCGTCCTGTTGAAACCAAATGTTGCCAATATCCTCCTCTTCAATTTTTGTGAACAAAAATTCGTTCAACATGGCCCGATAACGATCACCATGGACTGTAACGGCCACTCCTTGCTCATTTTCGAAAAATGGCCCAATTATGCCTCTGGACCAAAATCCGCACCAAACAGTGACTCGTTTTGGGTGTATCGGCTTTTCAATGTATACGTGCGGGTTTTCTGTGCCCCAAATGCGACAATTTTGATTGTTTACATACCCGCCAAGATCAAAATGAGCTTCATCTGAAAAGATGATTTTTTTTGGCAAAATCGGAATCTTCTCTAAGTCGATCGCAGGCCCACTTAGCGAAGCGTATACACAACCATATTCGTTTAGCGGAAGGATAAAACAATTTATCTGTCAAATCAGACATGACCTAAGTGTTACCATTCACGACATAAGCACTAGTTGAAAAAAAAACGTTAGATGGCGGACCCTTTATTAACGATTTCTCTTTAAATCTTACTTGTACTTAATATGATATAAAAAATAATTTTGGATATTTCAGTCTAGTTAAATTTGAAGTTCACTTAAAAAAATTCATTGTGAAGCAATTCCTTAAATGTGCCCTAATTTTATAAAGGGGTAAAGCATATTTTAATTGCAATACACATTTTTAAAAACTACATACTTTGAATGTGTTGGTTAAAGGTAAGTTTTGTATCAAGATGAACTCCAAGGTACTTTACGGATTGCTCCCATGCTACTGTGGTAGCACTTATTTGTAACTGATTGATGGAAAGATAACAAGCTTTTCTTTTTTTTTGTGTAAAAAAGATGGCTTGCATCTTCCCAACATTCAGCTTAATTTTTTATTGGCTATAATATTTTTCTATACTCTGTTGAATTTGAATGTGCAGTACAAGCCTTATGGGAGAGCTTTTTCAAACACACTGGTGCCTGTTGCTGATTGCACGGCAGCTTAACTTAAGAAATTGCCACTGAAACAAGAAACCAAATCACTGACTTACATTTAAATTGTTTGTGTAATCTTCTTTGAGCTCACGTACATCCCACCATGACCTATCTGCTCGCCAGGTGAAAGGAGAAGGAGACTGATCGCCAAACGCCAATTTGCAACCAACCCTTATCGACATTGTGTTGAATCAGAGTTACCATTGCCTAGTTGATTTAAATTCATATAGCATTTTCTTTGGTGTTTGCTATGTAACTTTCAGAATTTAAGCTTTTGATAGAAATACTACGGCAACCATGTGAGAGGTTTAAAATGGAGATAGCTTATTGAAATCCATAATAGTATGGGTGAAAGGCAAATATCCTTTCTTCTCTGTACTGAACATTCAAATTGAACAGAGTATAGTATTTCGATTATGTTTTAGACAAAAAACTCCAGTGTCATCCACTTTAGATTTGTTTTCTCTATTTCATCTCGCTTCAGCATAAGTCAGACAAAATGTAGTATTTGATTTTTATGGTGTGGTGCTAGAAAACTGAAATTTTGGCAAATGATAGAAATTACTAATCTGAATATGAATATAAAAAATTATAACCCTAGAATACCCTTGAACGATGATAACGGCGCTTTCACATATGAACTCTTATCTCTTGAGTGCATAACGGGATAAATTTGGTATTTCTAAACTTCGTATATAAATAAATAAATTGTGGTTATTTCGATACCTTACTTATTATCCTACGTGGTATATAAGCGGTACAATCTTAATTTTAAATTGATCAAAACATCAAAAAAATTGAATGGTTGGACCATTGCCGACCACTAGGTACCCATCAGTGAAGAACCCCACTATCTAAATCGAATATTTTAATTCGAATTTGATATAATTGGGTTTAAAAATCATAACTCCCGTTCTTCTAATTTGATCTTAAATGTTAAGGTTTCTGAGTAAAGCCAACATGACACGCTTAATTTTATAAAAAAAAAATCATTGAAGTGGGCAGACATTTTTATACTAAAAGGGTGAAAAAGTGCAGCATTATAAATTCAAAAGTTGATGAAAAATTTAACAATTTGAATAAACAAAAACGACATAGTTTCATTAATAAATTGATTACTCAAAAAGTTCTATATGAGCCTTTATGATTAAGCTCTGAAAAGACTCTCATTGAGGCAGTTGTTCGATTTGTGAAAAAATTATCATTTTTTACATTGAAACTTTGAAAAAAAATATAAAAACAATTTGAGGGAATGTTTGTTTGTACTTACTTAATGGAGTTAATAATTAAAAAAAAAAAACATATTAATATTGAAGATACGAAAAAACTTTTAATCAATTATTTTTGGCAAGTATATTTCCTAAATATATATGTAGGTAATTACACAGTTGTACATCCAACACATGGGTTAGAATTAAAAAATAGTTAAATTGCATACATTTAAAACATAATGGGGCATATTCATAGTCACTTTTAAACTCCAGTTTATAAAGGGTTTTTCAACAGGGACGCTACAAAAGTAGAGCACCAGCCAACAGGGACAGCAAACGACGCCATATTTCTTGCCGCTCTTTTGACATTTCTCTTTAGTAAGGTTTACCATTTCATGATGGAAAGATATACGAGCCAACAACGAGTCGAAATTATTAAAATTTATTACCGAAATTAGGAGTCAGTGGCCTCAACGTTAAGAGCGCTAAAAATCAAAAAATCATCTTCAGCGATGAGGTTCATTTCTGGCTGAATGGTTTCGGTATGGTATTGGTCAGGCAGCAATCCACACGTACTCCATGAGTCATCATTGCATCCCGAAAAAATTACGGTTTGGTGTGGTTTATGGGATGGCGGCGTCATTGGGCCGTACTTCTTCCGTGATGATCAAGACCGGCACGTTATTGTTGTGAAGGGGGATCGCTACCATTCAATGATAACCGAATGTTTTTGGCCCCAATGAGGTTCCAACAGGACGGCGCCACAAGCCACACAGCGAATGTCACAATCAATTTATTGGAAACCAAGTTTGGAGAACGTGCGTTATCTCACGAAATGGTCCAGTCGCTTGGCCGCCTATGTCGTGCGATTTGACGCCGTTAGATTTTTTCCTGTGTAGCTACGTCAAGTCTATGGTCTATGCCAACAAGCCAGCGACGATTGATGAACTTCGTACTAATATCGAAGGTGAAATGCTTGAAAACCGTCGAAAATTGGGTTCAGCGTCTGGACTTCTGCAAGCGTGCCCGTGGTGGCCATGCAAAAGAAATCGAGTTCCATACATAATGGCATCAAACGCACTTTTACAGGAATAAAGAATTTTATTGATATCCAAAACCGTTTTTGTTTTATTTAAAAAAACTTTTGTAGCGCTCTTATTGAAAAACCCGATATTAGACTGGGGTTTATTCAATGTTATTTAGATAGGATAAACCCAGGTCTATGATAAACTGGAGTTTAAAAGTGACTATGAATATACCCCAATGATTTTTAACATTGTTTCGCGTTCACTAAGGTGTTGATAACTTTTTTATTTATATATTAAATATAAAAAATGTGTTTTTGAAAAATTCTTATATTAAAAAAGACTGCTAAATTGATCCTCCTTTTGGCAAACTATATGGCTTATATATTTCGACCACGCCCTGAACAAATGGTTTTAATTTTTCAAAATTCTGTTCAACTATACCTAAGACACATTTTGATGTATAGAACATTGCTGTAGTGTACTTTGCTCACGAGCTTCAAAATTACATTTCAATTCAATTGTAAGCAAATTCACATTTGGATCATTTTAAAAAAAAAATCAAAAATTGTCGATCCAGCTGCATAAAATTAGCTTTAAGTCGAGTAACGCTTCTTCGATTTTGAAAACCTATGATAAACTATAGAATCAAACTTTTAAAGCGTACTTGAATTATATTTGCATTAAATTTGAGTAGCTGACAGGTTTCCAATCGCTTAAAAGCACGTTTTACACTATATTTACAATTATATTCTCATTTTTGAAACGATCTTCAAAATTTATATTTTATAATAATTTGGACTAATAACCGGTTATTTTGGTTTATCAAAAAAATCAAAAATATTTCTACGTTAACCGTCAGCGAATACCTCATGTATTTTATAGGCTACCCATAACTCAAGACCAGAAATCGCTACTGCTGCAGCAGAGGTGAATATTAAACTGCTGTGTCATCTCAAAGAGAGATGATCAGCAGTTAAGAGCTTTTAAAGAGTTGGTAGAGACAGATTCCAAGGATTGTATGGCGGCTTGGCTATCTGAGAAGATGCGGATATCTATGTTAGATATCACGTTTTCTTTAAGCCAAGACATGACTTCTTTTATCGCCAAATGTTCCGCCTAGAACACGTTGCAGTGATTGGGAAGGCGAAAGGAAAAACTTAAATTCATCCTGTCTGAGTACACACCTAAACCAACCTCAGTTCATCAGTTTTTGATCCGTCCGTGTAGAAATGAATTGATTCATCTTCAAGGAATGCCAAATCCTCCCAGATAGATCTTGAGAGTATGGTGACCTGAAACTTATGCTATTTGGAATTGTTCCGAATGATTCTAGAATGATGGAGTGACCAATGTCACTATAAGTCAACTGTGAGGAGGCTTTAAGACGAATGGCTGTGTTTGCAGCCGTGCTAAATGGAACATAATATCCAATGCAGCAGAAGGGGTTGTTTGGAGTACTCCACCCATACAACGGGAGGCTGAACATTTTACCTTGCTTAGTTTTTCACAATTTGTAGTTTTATCTAAAGCGCTCTAACATACTGTCAAACCGTATGTAAGAATTGGTCTGACAACCGAGGTGTATAGCCATAATGAGTAATGCTGGATTTAAGACTTCATTTGTTTCCTACGGCTTTTTTGAATGAGATGATTGCCACAGTGGCCTTTTTGAGTCTTTCATTTATATTCGGTTTCCAACTTAACTTCTTATCTTAGATTAGGCCCAAATATTTTGTTTTTATTTTTATTTATTTGACTTCGTCTGAGAATTTTAGTGGAATCCTTTTGATAGACGGAGGGTCTTTGTGGGGGATTATGTATTTCCTTGAGAAGAGGACAAAATCTTTTTTGTGCTATCTGCCCAGTTAATTAACTTGCTTAAAGCGTTTTGTGAGACTTCTTTTAATGTGTTAAGATGCTTTACTGATATGGAAATAGCAACATCGTCCACATAGGCAATCATTCTGTAGCTCTCCGCTTCCAGGCTTGTCAACAGCTCATTCACTACCAATTTCCAAAGAAGGCGGGAGATAGAACACCGCCTTGTGGCATACCTATAATGACAGATCTTCTTGCAGGAAAGTAACATTTTGTTTAAGTATAGAAGAGCGAAAAAAAAACTAAGAAATAGTGCACATGTGGCTCAGATCAAACATTTCCATAAACAACAAAAACCACTAAAATCTTCTCTACCAGACTTCGTGATTCTCAATGTCCATCCACAAAAATATACGACGGTTATATTGAATATTCGAACTGACCGAGCTGTGGCAATCAAAATTAATTGTGTCGAAAGAACTCCAAATCAACAAAACATTATAAAGCATTTACTAAGAATCAACAAAGAAAATTAATTTAAAAAAATTAAAAAAATAATTCGTAAACAAAATATTCTCAAACGTACATTATATGTAGATACCATTCAGAGAACGCCTGAAATATATCATTCATTCTTGAAAAAGAAAATTCCATTAATCAAGTACATACCTATTTAACAGATCAAAGAAATCCTGCGAACAAGCAGATTTTTCTTCTTAATTTTTAAAGCTTAATGCCATCGTTTTGCTGAAACCAACAACACTGCGCCAATGAGCGCCATGCCACCCTCAGCTCCTAAGACACAGCGAACACATTCTGTGTTCTGTGTTCTGCGATCCACCTATCTTCGGTTGCCAATGTGAATTAAGATTTATATATAACCTGCATTATTGTCTGACCCCTTAAGATTGCTTGAGGGTGAAAAAATGCTTTACTTAATTTTATCAAACGTGCGATACTCGCAAAGAAAAACATACGGTATTAGCGAAATAGCATCCAGAGGAAATTAATTTTCTTTCTTCGCAAAGAACCAAGAAGTTTTGTGTGAGTTTATATTAAAAGTATGTTGGACACATATATTTTTTTTACATATTTCTCGTACAGTATTTAGCAAAAAAAATTATTCCAATTTTTTTTTTTGACTTTTGATGCAAGAGATTTTTATGTCAAAAAATATTAAGTAATTTTTTTGTAGTAAATTGAGCACTTTAAGGGCCACGCAATGAGCGACAAGATCCTGAGCAGTTGAAAGAAATTGAAGCATGTTATGTTGAGGTTATTGAGCGAAAAGCGACTTTTCTGAGCGGCAAAGTGTCAGCCGTGTTTTTTTTTGTAAGCCCCAGGGAGATTTATCTAAAAAAAACGACATCAGGGATTAATGACGTCATCACAGAAAAAAATGGAGTTTCCATAAAAAACTATCGAAAACAAGTATGTAATTCACGCCGGTAATACAGTTTTTCTCCGTGCTAGATTGAATCCCTTAGAGGATACATAATATGGAGTGCTTATTTTTATTCGAATGCGAAGCTTTCATAGGGGTCGCTGTTCAAGTTTCGGTAAGTTAAAGGCACTGAGTTTTCTGCACATTGGAGAAAAAAAAAACTAGAAAAAGAAGATATTGGAATCTTTAAAATAATAAACAAACACTTATTAATTTCAAGAATTACTTCAAAGTAGAACAATTTAGAGAGAAAATAAGCAAATTATGACTTACAATTGATAGCAGCTGTACGATATCCTCTGAGACCTAATCTAACCCAAAGTGAAATAGTGCCCCCTATCATGGTTTCAGGCACTAGAATGCATTAGAAATAGAAACGAGCACTCCATATTATATAATTAATCCCCGAGGATTCTCTGCCCATAGCCCGTGCGCTAACCCCTTCTGGGTTTAGTTGTTGTTGCATTTAACACGTATGAATTGCTTTACCAATTTCCTCCAGCTTGCAAAAAAACACGTCTATCTATTACAATGTTTGCTAACGTTACTTAGCAACGGGATTTTCACATCTTAAGGTTGTTTTTTTAGACGTGTGGTTTTCAATCTGGCAATACTTTTTTCGGAGTTGGTCTTTTTGACAGCTGTCACTTGATTTATGCTCAGTTTGGTTTGCCATTTCATAATTAATAGACTTACTCCTGAACAACGTTTGCAAATATCGTGTAAATTTATTACCAAAATAATGGTTCGGTTCGGGCGACGCATCGCGCGCTCCGTCCAATATTCGGTCGACATAATCTCAAAATCGCATAAATTCGAGCAACCATGGATCAGTTGCGCACTACGTTTACTCTAGTGGATAAAGCGCATCCTCCGAAACGCCGCAAAGTGGTGCGAGACCGGAAAAAAGTCTCTTGGAAAAGTCAAATCTATCCTTTTAAACTTTATGTTTAAGTACTCTTAGATAACCCGAGCGTATGATTCAAAAGTATTTTTTAACATATATATTGTATGTTCTGATTGGCACTTATAAGAATAATATTAACATGTGTGTCAAATTTTATTAAAATCCGTTTAAAAGTTCAGATTTTACAGACTTTTTTCCGCTCTCCCATACAAACATCAAAAACCTCAAATTTTAGAAAAATGTCAATAGCTTTGTTTCTAATTATTTTTTTTCAACCAAATTTCGACCAAATATGTATAAGACTAAACTTAACATGTTTGCCAAATTTCATTTAAACCCGTTGAACCGTTCAGATAAAACAGACTTTTTTCCGCTCTCCCATACAAACCGAATCACTGTGCGCCGTACAGTGCGCAATAAAAGCGGTATTGCTGCTGTGGAGTAGAGTATCGAAGAAGACCCGAATGATTCCATCTGCCATCGCGCGCAACAATTGGAGCTGTCGAAAATTGGGCCTATCGGCTGGAATTTATTCGAGCCAGACGCGGCGGCCACTTGCCCGAAATCATTTTTAAAACATAATTGCAAACCCTTATCTTTATAATAAAGGTAAATTCTTGGCCATAACATTAAATTATATGCGTTTTATTTCTTCTTGAAAACGACAAGTCTGAAAAAAAACACCCTTTTTCATACTGAAAAGTATCGTCACTCAATAAATGATCAGTTGTTGTTCACCTCAGTCGTTCTGCCGTTAGAGCGACTATCTGTTGCTCTTTGCTCAATGTATGCTAGTCCAATCTCTTTACACCCGTTAAGGTTTACAAGGTTCCTGCAACTTGGACTTCTTTCTAAGAAAAAGAAAACTGTTTGTGCAATTTTTTTAGCACAGTACTGTGTTTACCTTGTTCGTAGGGATATTAATTTAATATTCAAGGTAAAATCAAAGCAAAAGATTAAGTTTTATCCTGGGAATTTCATAAATTAGAGAAATTAGCTTTTGCTGCTGGCATTTTGTATATAGGGTGAATGGAAAGAACGATATAATATTATTGGTATATAATTTCACTGTAGAGAATGAGAGAGACCTGGCAGATGTATTCATACTTACTATTTATACTATAAATGGGGATTTGGCTAGAATTTTGTCCACAACAACTTCTTTCATAATCATTTTGCATTCGAATTATTTCGTTTCTGCATCTTTGTCTTAGTCTGCCAACCGAATTTAACTTGCACAATGATTGTTCATTGCTTCGCATTGTTTATCTTCTTCGAACCACTCTCACGTTGCGGCTCATTATTTCAAATGCTGGTGCATCATTAAGGGGGTGTTCATGAAGGTACATATATTGGAAAACATTAAAACTAAAATGTTCACTAATGCACATCTTCAACTCGCTCCTTACTATCTACTTATTTATCGCTCCAGTTTCAGGGAACCACTTGAATACACCAAGGTGTATAAAACCTAAAACACCTACTCTATTGCGAAATACTAACTTAATCATATACCTTGAAAAAAAAAATTAGGAGTTTTAACTGTGTATAATGGATTCTTAGAACATATAAGACCTAACTTCATCTTGTTTTTATTTTTTTACCATTTCTGGCAATTGCTCTGCTTACTTGAAATCCAATTAGTAGAACATTAGTTACTTTTACCAAAAGTACTGGAGCATTAAATGTTGGTATTGGTTCCCTAAGTAGCATTTAAAAGTGCCTTAATGATGCCATCAACAAAATTTGTTCTGCTCACTTTGCTGTGCTAACTTGAGGGACGTCAAGATGTGGTTTTTGTAAGTCTTGTCTTGGTTTTGTTGAGAGCGAAAAATGTCTGTACCGCGGCATCGGTCTGGTATAAAAAAGTCGCGCCTCGGTCTTGTCTCGGTTTCGTCTCTACATCGGCTACTAGATCGAGACTATTATTCTCCCAAGACCAGCCCCTAAATGTAATAATTTAAGCGTTGGTTTTTACCCTCGAGAGACGATTCAATATAAAACAAATATTGTTATACTCATACTCATTAGTCATAGTCAGAGATTGTTCTTAACTTAAAAAAGTTAATACTTATAAATGGTCCGCCATCTTACGTTTTTTTTCAACTAGTGCTTATTTCGTGAATGGTAACACTTAGCTCATGTTTGATTTGACAGATAATTAGTTTTATCCTTCCGCTGAACGAATATGGTTGTGTATACGCTTCGCTAAGTGGGCCTGCGATCGACTTTGAGAAGATGCCGATTTTGCCAAAAAAATCATCTTTTCAGATGAAGCTCATTTTGATCTTGGCGGGTAGTAAACAAGCAAAATTGTCGTATTTGCGGCACAGAAAACCCGCACGCATACATTGAAAAGCCGAAACACCCAAAACGAGTCACTGTTTGGTGCGGATTTTGGGCCAGGGGCATAATTGGGCCATTTTTCGAAAATGATCGTTATCGGGCCATGTTGAACAAATTTTTCTTCACAAAAATTGAAGAGGAGGATATTGGCAACATTTGGTTTCAACAGGACGGCGCTACGTGCCACACAGCCGAAGCTACACTCGATGTTTTGCGCCATTTTCAAAAAAAAAAAAAGAAGTTATTTGGCGGACCCTTTATTCTTTTTCATAACCAACTCAATTTTCCATAATTTTTTAGTATGACTTAAAGAGTTAGTTGAACAATTTTTCAACTTGAAATTAAAAATTAAATCCATTTTTATGATCAGTAAACGATTTTCATTGGCTACAAGGGGGGGCAAAACCATAAAACTTAGGTATTTATTCGACCAAGGTCCAAATTCAGAGGAGGGCAACCTATGGAATCTGACGAAAAAAGTGAAAAAATGACTAATTAGTCAAAATTTCCTATACCATGTTGCTGGACAAAAGTCGTAGCTCAAAGCCAGGGGAACGCAAGTACCCCCTTGCCCCCCCCCCTGCGGGCTCCTATGATCAGGATGAATATTTGCAACGCGTATCATCAAAAGTGGTAATACCTGTAAAGTTTGTAACCATTTTATGCAATAGGCCTGAATATGTGTAGTAACTTTTTTAGAAATGCCAATCGAAGCTACAAAAGTACATCTTTTTTCATGAAGTTGTTGGAGTACGAACCTTCAAAATCAAAAAACAAAATTGTCTTAAAAAAAAATATAGCTCTCAGCCGTGTTACTCTTAAAGTGAGGTCCTACCAATCTAAAAACGTGTGACGAATGACGATAATCATTCGTGCATATACACTCCAATGTCTCTCCAATGACACATTTTATTTTTGGCACTCAAGTAAAATGTACATAATTAAAATTTTAGTCTGCTTCCATTGCATATATCGGTCTGCCATATTTTATTTTGATTTAGAAAATCCGATCAAATCAATCTCTTCTGCGATTCGACACAAAAGGCCATTAGAGTAGACCGATCGTTTACATGCTGGCGTTTTCTGTTTTCTGTTTTGCGTCGTGCTTGTGATGTTTAGCTTTTGCAATTTACCCTCAAACCCGAAGCACAAACAAAATATTAAGATAATTACAACAACAACTGGAAAGCCACACAGCCATAAAGCCATATGAAGTAAATCGAATGTGACAAGAATGCAGAAACATTAAGCTGCCATTCAATTTGATGTCTTCACTTTTTTTTTTTGGCATTCATCTTTAGTAATTCAAATGATCGTTCTTGAACTAGAAAAACAAACCAGCAACAGCTTGTGCTCTATACGCTATACCCTATACTGAAGTATGGCTGGAAGATGGCCAAATATTTCATTGGCGTGCATTCGGGCAACGGTCATTTTTTTGTTTTTTTTTTTTTGTTTGTGCTGAATACACACTGAGACTGAGAGTAAAAATAAATACCTACTAAACTAGATTGAATTTAAGAACACTCTTGTATAGCTTGAGTTCAAACATCAGCAACTTTTATGTTCGTTTCGAAAATGTAAATAAACAAATTCACCATCAGAACAAAGCGCAACATTGTTTTTGTATTTGTATATTGAATCCGAAATTCGTGCTTTTTGGTTGTTTTTTTTTTTCTTTCTCTTTTTATTAGAAAATGAAGTAAAAAAAAAATGTGTAAACATTAAAAAAAATAAAAACCTGAGTAAAAACTTTTTTATGAGACCTGACTGAGGAATAATTGCATCGGTTATTTCACCTGACGGACGGAGAGATTTGGGAACAATTTATTTACAAGATGAAGGCAATGTGCGATAATAATATTTCTGCCAGATTTGTTCTGTGCGTAGATAAGGCAATAAAATCATTTTATTTATATTCAATTAAACAGGCCAAGTTTATAAATATTTTTTTTTTTTTTTGTTTCGAGTGGGAGGGGTGATATTTATAATCTGTTGAATTAATATATTTACTTTGAGTGTCGAAAGAAAAACTACATGAGTTATCATTTTTTTGAGAAAAAATATAAAATTAAATTTTTAAATAACATTTTTATCGTATTTTGAACATCTTCAATGCTATAAAATGATTTAACAGCCTATAAGAAAGACAACACAAATGTTTTAAGGAAAAACAAAAAGTTTTAACTTTTTTGAAAGTATTCATTTTATTATAGATACTAGCGGCTACCCGCCCGCTTCGCCATCCGTCCCCCAAATCCTCTTGCGTCATAAAAAAAATATCAAAGGTAGTCCTTGTTCAAATTGGTACTGTTCGCTGACGATGACGACACTCTAATTTTATTACTTTAAACGAGCTATTCTTGTATATATACATATATATACATATATATATTCTTGGTTTCTGGAAAACGGCTCCAACGATTTTGATGAATATTCCATAGTTTGCTCTAATGCAGGAGAAAAAAATTAAAAAAATATTTTTAATCAAATCCGCCCACTGCCACGCCCACTTTTTTATTTCATTCATATTTTTTCGGAAATTCCTCTATTTCTTGTAGATGATCCAAATGATTTTGGTGAAATTCTCAGAGTTTGTTCTTTTGTGCAAGAGAAAAATTAAAAAAAGAGTTTTAGTACGATCCGCCCATTGCCACGCCCACTTTTATCGTATCTTAATTTCTCGAAAACGGCTGTAATGATTTGTATGAAGTTTTCAGAATTTGTTTTTATGAGCAAGGAAATAAAATTAAAAATATCATAATCAAGATCCGCCCACTGCCACGCCCACTTTTCTTATTACTTAGTTTTTTTTTCGGAAACAACTTACCTGACGATTTGAATGACATTTTCAGAGTTTCTTTTTATAAACGAGAACAAAATTAAAATTTAAGACTTAGTGAAATCCGCCCACTGCCACGCCCACTCTGCCACTTCCACTTTTATGATTTCTTGGTTTCTCTGAAACGGCTCTAAAGATTTGGTTGGAATGTCAAGAGTTTGTTTCCGTGGTTGAGCAAAAATTATGAAACTGGTTTGTATTAAAATCCACCCACTAGAACGCCAATTCTTAACATTTATTGGTTTTTCGAAAACGGCTCTAATAATTTGAATGAAAATTTCAGAGTTTGGTTTGATGAGCAAGGACAAAATTTTCAAAAAGTTTTAAGTTAGATCCGCCCACTACCTCACCCACTCTTCATATTTCCAAGTTTCTCGGAAACGCCTCAAACTATTTAAATGAAATTTTCCGAGTTTATTTTTATGAACGAAGAGAAAATGATTTAGGGAAATCCACCCACTGACACGCCTACTTTTATGATTTCTTAGTTTCTCGGAAACGACGCTTAAGATTTGGATGACATTTTCAGTTTTATTTCGTGAGCGAGAATTAATTTGTGAAATTGGTTTTAGTAAAATCCACCCACTGCCACTTTTCTCATTTATTGGCGGTATATCAGAAACTGCTTTCACGGTTATGAACTGCTTTAACTAATGAACGATAAAAAGTTTAAAAACAAGATTTAGTAAAAACCGGCCACTACAAGACTGCAACGCCCAATTGTCTTATTTCTTGGTTTCTCGTTAACGGATCTAGTTTTTGGACACAAATCAAATGATTCCTGAATCCTGCCCCTGCACCGATCACTTCAATTTTTACTTGGTTTTTGGGAAACGGCCTTACCTACCTATTTTGATGAATTTTTCAGAGTTTTTTCTCATGAGTATGTTTAACAAAGTTTTTTTTATGAAAAACCGAGAACATCAACTGATAATAAACTTTGTTTCTAATTGTCTGATCTTCAAGGTTATGATGAAATTTCAGGCTACATATAAAAATTGTTATTTAAGGACTAAGGACATTAACCATGTGTTATTAATTTGATTTTCTTTTTAAAAATACAAAAGTTGATAAGAAATTTGAGATTTTCGAAAAATTATATAAATGTGTTTTATAAAGATTGATGCACATATTTTTGCATTCATCCACTCTCAAAGTATGAAAATGTGCTGTCGGCTCTTGTACTATAAGGGGACTACTTGGGATAGAACGTAGATGTGGTTTTTGATGCTTACATTAAAAGCTGCAAAATTGATCCTTCAAAACAATCATGATTTCGCCCTTGCCCAATACTTTTAATATATAGTTTGACACCTAGCCTGACACTTGAACTTTAAAGATTTTAACCTTCACAATTAGAAAAGAAGTTTTATAAAAAAAATAACAAAATTCTACTTAATCGATCAAAAAGGTAATTTTGGTAATTTTAAACGATCATCTCCCAAAATTTAATCCATCCCCTTAATAAGATAAAAATCAGAAACCCTATAAACTTTAATGTCCACTGTAGTGAAGGCAGTAGCTTTAACATAACAATTTAACGCTTTTTTGTCAATAGTTTCATGCGAGCGTATTTCCGCATATTTTTGTAAACTTTTCTAACCAAAAATGGCTCAGGCCGT
Organism: Leucozona laternaria; assembly: GCA_932273885.2. NCBI lineage: Eukaryota > Metazoa > Arthropoda > Insecta > Diptera > Syrphidae > Leucozona > Leucozona laternaria. The sequence goes on from OW026368.1 coordinate 48,857,905, forward strand.
AACTAAGATGTTAAGTGCCCCATGCACTTTTCCGATGCCAACGTAATGAAATATAAAAAGACAACACATTTTCATTACAGAACTCTTTGTTTATTTTTCATAAAAATTAAATTTTTTTTCATTACGCATTTTACATTTCCACGCGTAAATTTTCCTACGGTAAGTTACAACTTTCCCATGTCAAATTTCTAAGATCCCGAGCAAAGCTCGGTCTCTCAGGTAATTTTATTTACATGAGTTCGTAGATACAGTACAAATTTTGAGAGCAAAGACTTTTAAAATTTTGGTTTTTAGTTTTGGATTGAAACGATAACAAGATCGTCATCCAAAGCCTTTTAAAAATCGTTAGTTCGAAGTACACTAATATCATTTTGGATGCAAATACTACAGAACAAAACCTCTGAGAATATTTTAGTTTTCATTTTTAGCAAGGTCTTGAAAACAGATTAGATCCCATTTCTATTCAACCTAAAATATTAATTTTAAATTTTCCAAGCTAGTTTAGAATTAAATAAATAAAAACTTGGCAAAATATGCCGTCAGCCTTAGTGGCTTCAATATTATGACTTAGTTACATTGTTTAAGATTTTTGTTGTTTTAAATGTGGCAAAATAAAAAATAGACACAGTAGAGGTGTTATTTTGATATTCAAAGAAAAATGGCATTTTTTGAGATAAATGATCGGATGTTTATTTCATTATAAAGAGGAAAGTATGCCGTTAATAATGGAACACAACATCAGCCAAATGGCCGCCACGACCACGCTTACAGGACCATATCCTTTTCATGAAATTTTCCATAACCAAATCGCAAAGTGGCTGCCCTATGTCCTCGATAGCCTCACGAATTCCATCTTTGAGGTCTTGAATCAACGCTGGGCTGTTGGCGTAGACCTTATCTGTCACGTGGCCCCAAAGGAAGAAGTCGCAAGGTGTTAAATCACAAGATTTCGGTGGCCAATTGTGATCACCTCTTCGAGAGATAACACGGTCCGGAAACTTTTCCCGTAAAAGATCGATGGTTTCATTGCTTGTGTGGCACGTAGCGCCGTCTTGTTGAAAGTAAACGTTGTCCAGATCAATACCATCCAATTCCGGCCATAAAAAATCATTAATCATCTCTCGATAGCGCAATCCATTGAACGTAACTGTTTTGTTCCAGCCTCATTTTCGAAAAAGTAAGGTCCAATGACCCCGCCGGACCATAAACCGCACCAAACAGTCACGCGTTGAGGATGGAGAGGCTTTTCAACAATAACTCTTGGGTTTTCCGAGCCCCAGATGCGACAGTTTTGCTTGTTGACGTAGCCTCCGAGGTGGAAATGGGCCTCATCAGTCAAGATGATTTTTCGATGAAATTCCGGATCATTTTCATGCATTTCAAGGACCCAATCAGCAAAGACACGACGTTGTTGATGATCAGCCGGCTTGAGTTCTTGTGTTAACTGAACTTTATAAGCCTTAAGACCCAAGCCTTTATGCAAAATACGGTGTAATGACGTTTGTGGAATGCCTAATTCCAAAGAACGACGAGGAATGGACAAACCTGGGTTTTCTTCAACACTTTGGTCTACAACAGCAATATTCTCAGTTGTTCTTGAGCGACGTGCACGGGTTTTATTCTTCACATCACTAACTTGTCCCAACAGCTCCAATTTGTCCACCAATTTCTGTATTGCGGTCCGACAAGGTGCTTCACGACGACCCAAAAATGTTTTAGTTTTACGAACCGTCTCTGCCAAATTTTCACCATTTTTATAGTGAATTTTAATAATTTCAATGCGTTGTTGAAGCGTGTATCGTCCCATTTTTATTAATGGCGTAGTTTCTACTTGCCAAATGTCAAAAAATGACAGCTTCAAAAGTGACAGCTACCGAAAAAGCGGGCTATTCAAAATAACACCTCTTATTGGAAAACCCTTTATGTCGAGAACTAGGCCTTCCACAAGCTCTTGGTTTATGTGGACGGATAGAGTTGGAAAAGATGTAAAGCCCGATGGGTGTCGGAAACATTTTTGAAAAACGTTTTAAAAATATAATTTTTTTTCTTCATTTTTTCAAAAGTCTGTTAATCTTCTATTCGGCACTCAAAACCGTAACCTCTTACGAGGCTTGATTGTGGAATCAACGTCATCCAAATCCTCTTAAAGGTTGGTTCGAAGTGCACTAATATCACTTTAGATGAAAATATTTTCAGAACCAGGCCCTCCAAGCTATTGGTTAAAATGTGGTGAAAGAGTTGAAAAAGACCTTGCTTCTAAGGAAGAGCTCGATGGGTCTCGGAAACATTTATCAAAAGACGTCAAGAGAATATATTTTTTTGCAAGGGTAGCCCATGATTTTTTTCAAATATTATTACAATTTTTATTTTATTTAAGATTTGTCAAAACTTTTATATCAATGGAAAGGTCTGTTAATTTTCGATTCAGCACTGAATACCATTATCTAATAGTTTTTCGTTTTTTTTTTTTTAGAGAGGCGACAGATTATTTTTTTTTCCCTGAGCCAAAATGTGATTTCACTCAAAACTGACATCCTTCGCTTGTTTCATTCATGTCGTAATCGATGTTTTTTAATTCATCTGCGTATGAGTAGCGTTTTTAATAACAGATTACTTTGAAAACTCAGTGAACTCTGCCAAACAACTTTTAAAGACAAAACGATAGATACTTAAAGCGAATCCTTAAATTCAAACATGAGGAATAATTTGAATTTCACCAAGGAAACGCACTCTCACAAATTCTTGTAACAACATTATTTTGCTTGGGTAATTTACCGCATCACCTATTATTTTTATTTCCAGATGAATGTTTCTGTCTGGTCTTCATTAACATTCTCTAAATAAGTACCTGAAGCTTTGCAATGCAAAACATATTATACGGATGTTATTCTATAATGTATCTACATATGTTTATGTCTCGCCATGGTTATTTGGGTAGAATATGCAATAAAAGCAAAGCACAAATATACTTTCAGTTCAGATTTTATAAACTCAATTCTGGAGAAATTCAGTCAGGCAATTAACAAATTTCTTGCAAAACACTGAAGTACTCGTACCTTAGATGAGTTAAGCAACTTCTGTTATCTTGCATCCTCATGGTGATATTACTTCAGTGGTTTTTCAAGTATTAATTAGAGATGAAGTTCAGCAGCTGTGTGATCAAATTAGGAGGGATTTTGAAGGCGAGGAATGTTGTTACAAAATATGCCCAACTCAACTTTGGGTACTTTTTAAACTCGTAAATTATTCTGAGGGTATATTTTTTTTCGGTTTTATTCTCTTCTGCGATGACTAAAGATCCTTTTTGGATTAACAATTAAAATACATTTCCAGTGGATTTCCTTTTATAAAATCGCTGAACGCCCGCTCCCGCGCCGCCGCGCCGATAGTCCTTCATTTAGGAGACTATATAACCTATTAAAATACTTGTTCCGAATTTTGTTTTGTATCAATTACTTCTATTAAGGAAGCCAATAAATCAAAATGTAAATGTAGTTACACAGAAAAGAAACCCTTGAAAATACAAACTAAAGCTATTAGGCTTAGATGCTTTGATATCCTTTGTGCATCTAAAAGGTTAATAGTTAAACCCCATCTTCCAGGGGATGAACGTCCACTCAATTACTAAGGTTTCATCGACGACCCATCGTATTTTCTCTCATTTGTTATAATAAAGCAAAAATGGGATTGTTGTTGGGTTAGGTATGATAAGTGAACTTTTTGAATGGTAGCTACGTCCTTAGTTATAGGAGTCATCAGAACGTGGTAATGCGATGATATAAATAAATAAAATCTTCAAAGGATGACTGAGTATGAATCAGATTAACAACGTTTTTAAACTAACTTCAAAATGATGCTGTAAGAAGTCAACTTAGAAAAGCAATGAAGTCATGAGAGTAGATCCAATAACTGTTACTGAAATTTTCAATTTCCAGGGTTTTTCGGTTTTGTGTATTACTAGAACTTTTTTCTTGGGCAGCACAAGACGGTCTCGGGGTCAACCCTACAAAAACTGAACTAGTCCTGTGTACGAAGAAAAGAAAATTAGAGGACTTAACTCCTCCCAACTGAAACTCTGAAACTTTCTAAAGAAGCTAAATATCTGGGCGTAATCCTTGATTCCAAGCTGACCTGGAAATGGAACACAGAGGAAGGAAAGAATGAAAAGAGCACTTTTGTGCCTTTTACACATGCAAAAAAACCTTCGGTACAAGGTGGGGTATGCGACCGCAAGTCATCCAGTGGATGCACGCGGCGATTATTCGTTGCATACTTCAATTGTGTGGTGGAACGCTGTAGTATAGCTATCTCAAGAACCTAAACAAGGTATAAAGACTAGCCTGCATAGGAATAACGGAAGCACGGAGGTCTACGCCACAAGCAGGACTCGAAATTATCTTCCAATCTTGGACTAGTACATGAGATGCATGGCGGGTATCGATCGACAATTGTTTAAACAAATTCCCTATCAAAAACCCACTCAGGAAAAAATATAGCAAATCAAAGTTGTGGTAATGCTGGACTCTCTGAAAAATGCAATTTTAAGGTTTTTTGGGTTAAAAAAAAAAACTGTCGCGACAAATTTTTTTCTTTTACTACTAATTTACGACAAATTCACGACAATTAATGGCATACTTCGTTTTTTCTTTGAGTTCATTTTACCCATTTTGGAGGGGTGGTAATGCTAACTTGACTGTCAAGTTAGCATTACCAGGGGTTATTTTTAAAAAAACAAGCGCGACAATTTTTTTTCTTTCACGACAAATTTACGAAAAATTCACGACAATTAATATAATTATTATATTTCTAAAATTTTGAAGTGGTAATGCTAACTTGACACACATGAGGCATACTAAACAATATTTCCAACACCAACCAAGTCAAATTCTTTTGGGTTCCTGGACATAACAATATAGAAGGGAATGACATAGCAGCTGAAGGCGTCAGTATCAAATAGAGAAAATAGTAGCCAAGAAGATATGGGACCAGACGTCTCGATTGGCATGATTAAAAGGAAGATAGACATAACAACGAAAGATTTCTGTAGGAGCTGTCAGGATGTAGAAGAAATTGAAACCATTAAACACCTGCTCTGCGATTGTCCAAACCTTCAAACAAATTGCAGAACAAGGGTAGTAGGATATTTTCATTTAAGTGTTTTTTTTGGCTTCTTCAATTTTCAATATTTTTGCATGAATCTTTGGAACTATTGGATATGAGTGATTCTGTACTTGAAACAACTTTTGAATTTTGAAAAAGGCTGGCTAAAAGCATTTTTATAAAGATCAAAAACTTGTGGATTTTTTTTTTTAAATAAGATTTTATGGCGATTTTATTAATGTCGGAACACTATATTTTCTCAACACATTTATTTATCATAAATTATATGAATATAAAGTTAAAAAAAAAAAATAAAATATTAGAGAGCCGTTATTGCGTTTAAAAAAAAAAAATTGAAGGCCTTACTTTTGAACGTGCAGGTCCAAAAACTTGGAACAATGTTCAAAACAATCTTGAACAACATTCAAAATTTTGATTTTCGAAAAAAAGGCGGTGCTAGGTCAAAAACCGTATTTTAGGTCTAAACTCCCATTTTTGAATATTTTTCAAAATAAATTTTGGAACAATGCGGAACGAATCGGGAACAACCTGGAACAATTTTCAAAATAACAAATTAAAAAAAAAGGGGGCTAAAAGGACAAAGTCATTTTGACCGGCAAATGATCTTCATTTATGACGCAGAAGTTGCAATCGTCCTGCTTGCATACATGTTTTTGGTAAACGTCAAATCATTTTTTTGCAAGCGCATTTGACGTTTTCGAACAAAAGTATCCAAAAATTTTAAATAACTTTTAAATTTTGTGAGAAAGTGTGCTAACAATCTACACATTTTACTACAAAGCTGCACCACAGATAATGTTTTCAAACATGTGACCTAAGCAGACTGCACTTTCGAACACAATACTAAGGCAGTAAAATTTGTAATTGCGTTTTCGAACAGAAGACTTTTTCAGTTTTCGCTTAAGAACATTCTCCAAAATAATTTCTAAAAGTATTGGAAAACGGCTAACAATACCCACTGAACAATGACTACATTGAGGAACTCCAGGCAAAACTTTTAGTATTAGATATACAATTCCCTGGCAATCCATGAATACCAAAAATTTGAAGCTTAGTTATAAACATTTTGTGAAAAATTGTATCGAATGCTTTGACAAAATTTGTGTAAATGGTATCAACCTGGTAGCCAGATTCAAATTAATCGATGATGATCCTGCTTTAGCTGTTTTTTAAGATCGCAAATGATCCATATGGCTCATTAAAATACAGGCATTACAAAAACAACACGAGATGTTGCTTTCGGGATCACGTTTCATGAACCAAAAGTTTAGTTTTTACTCTTGCTTCGCAGCTTTGCAAATGGTAAGAAAGTTTAAGCTGCAGTGGAAAGAAAAAAGACAACGAATATATGAAAAATACACAAACGTTAGGATAAAAGAGATAGCTGTGTTTTATTATCTTCTATCGGGATCTGGATTAACTTTTACCACGTGCTACAAAAACAATTTTGAAAATTTCCCAGTATTTTGTTTGTGTATTACGTGTTTAAAGTAAATCCAGATCCCGATAGAAGATAATAAAACACAGCTTGTTATACAACACAGATGTCACTAAGATCCGTTTCGTTTTATTTTCATAAGATGATCTATATCTGAAATCAATGATTTCGTGAAGTCAGTTATTTCATTAAATTTTTGGTCTGCATTGAAATTAATTATTGCTTGTAGACTCTCAGGGTAAGAACAGTCAATTTCAACTTTAATTAAAAGCCTCTTAACCATCAGTTGCTTCTCTTTCTCTTTTATTTTAAATGAGCAGATCTGTGAATCGATTATGTGTGTGTACAGGTGTTTTTTTTAGACGTGTGATTTTCAATCTGGCAATACTTTTTTCGGAGTTGGTCTTTTTGACAGCTGTCACTTGATTTATGCTCAGTTTGGTTTGCCATTTAATAATTAATAGACTTACTCTTGAACAACTTTTGCAAATCGTGCAAATTTATTATCAAAATAATGGTTCGGTTCGCGCGACGCATCGCACGTTGCGTCCAATATTCGGTCGACATAATCGCAAAATCGCATAAATTCGAGCAACCATGGATTGGTTTCGCACCACGTTTACTCTAGTGGATAATAAACATCCTCAGAGACGCCGGATAGTGCGCACCGAAGACTCTATTGCTGCTGTGGAGCAGGGTATCGAAGAAGACCCGAATAAGCCCACCCGCCATCGCTCACAACAATTTGAGTTGTCAAAAATTGGGCCTCTAGGCTGGAATTTATTCGAGCCAGCCGCGGCGGCCACTTGCCCGAAATCATTTTTAAAACATACTGGCAAACCCTTATCTATATAATAAAGCTAAATTCTTGGCCATAACATTAAATTATATGCGTTTTATTTCTTCTTGAAAACCACACGTCTAAAAAAACACCCTTTAGATATGAATTTACGTAACTTGGATTAAAGGAAAATTTAATATTTAAGCAAACTTAACTAATTAACCTTTGAGAGGCGTTTTAAGAAAAATCTACTACGGCTGTGTGTATGTCTAATGTAAAGGGTATTAATATTAAACAGATATATGTATTCATAAAATTAACTTTTACTTCTATATAACCCAGTTTTTTTTTTAGTTTCCAAAGAACAATTACAATAATTTAATGGCTTAACAATACAAAACATCAGCGCAAAATAATGAGGACAGGTAAACTTGAAGTAGAACATTTAAGTTCGCGGCATTTGTATAGTTGGATGTTTACTATATTTGCTGAACCTTCATAAAGGCATAAGGTTATTTCAACACCTTTTAATTATCAATTGAACATTGATGAACTAATCATAATAACAATTTGCAATTTTGTGCAATGTGAATTCATATTTTTCTTTTACTGACAACGAATAGTAATTTAAAAAAAAAATAATTATAAACATTTTCTGTCACTACGAATATTATAGAACTTTTAAATATGTGGTTGACACCAACTACCTATAAACCATTTTTCCAATTTGAAAATTCATTAGAAACTCTTATCCCCTGAGTGCAAATAAATTCTGTTTATAGTTATAGGTAAAAGAAAGAACACATATTTCATTATAACTGCATATTGCATTCCACTCATAATATTTTTCTCAATTACTAAACTTTTAATGAAGCAATAAATCAAGAAAAACAATAGGCTATAAGGCAGCGTTGACGTGCTTTTCATATTCAACCGTAAAAATTAAAAAAGGCAATTAATGTTTTTATTTTTTTATTGAGCCCTATTCATATCAAAGATCAAGTTGAACAAACAACTTTAATTAAGCTTTTGTTGTGTTTTTTTTTTTTTTTTTTATTGTCCAATACACAAGAAACAGATTTTTCCCTGACAAAACGGGCACATAAAATTATGCATAAGCGTAATTAAAGGATGTTTACACTGACAGCCATTTGCTGTGATATGTTGTTTAAATTAATTTATGGCGATATTTTAAATCGGTTTATAAAATTAAATCCTTTTTGATAGGTATACGAGTAGATTCTGATTGAAAAATACATTTTTATGTGCATCAGTGTGTGAACAGAGATAACCGACTTGACTGACGTTTTGTTAATATTTGTATAAATAAATACACAGGTACTCGGAAAAAAATTATTAACAATCAAAAGGAAAATTAAACAATAAATTTAAAAATCCCTTTAAATACAATTTATTCATAAATAAAGCCTTGAATATTAAAAATGTAGAAACTGAATTTCTCGAATATGTAAAGGGTCTTCCAATAGGGACTTCCAAACTTTGACAGTTGATAGCGATAACATCACGTTGCAAATGATAAAATTGTTTTATCAAAATGGGTGTTCTGTTCGGGCAACGTTCCGTGTGCTTCGCCCATTTTACGGTCGCCATAATCACCCTGCCGAGGGGACTATTCTTAGTGTGGTGGAAAAATCGATCGGTAAGCAAAAGCGAAGGGTGTTTGGAGGTCTAGACAGGCTGTCCACGAACGGATTCTGTTGATATATTTATATAGGTATTCATAGTTTGGAATTGATTTAGGGGCTATCTTCGCAAGAAGGATGGTTAATGAAGAGATATGGACATGTCCTTGACTTGTGGGAGGGGTGGCCAAAATTGGCTACAACAGCAGGCATACCATCTTTGCTCTGAGCGCACAGCAATCTTGGTGAGATCATGGGATAAAGTTGGAAATTGATAGTATACGGTAGAGTTAGGGAGAAAAGTGTTGTATAAGCTAGAAATATGTAGGCCCAGATCAAGGCTTGTTTTTGAATAATCTTTTAGGATGAAGTAGGTTAGTGTTGGTTAGTTGAACATAAAATTCTAACATAATTTCCCATTTTTTCACCTATAGGTATCGGTAAAGTGCTTGAGTGTAATATTTCATTTTTCATTTTCTTTCTCTTTCTTTCAAATAATAATCCAATCTTTAATAAGAGTAGCAATCCTCTCTTCTTTTTTTCCTATATTTTTTGTACCGGGTAGATTTTTTTAGAAATTGAGAGTGAGAAGTGTTTTGGCGAAAGGCAAGAACTAACCCTTCCGACGAGCTTGGCCGAGCTAAAACAAGCGTGACACCGCCTTTCCATAAAACATCAAAAAAACCTCTGTGGCAATATACTTAAGCTCATTTCAACGATCAACCAACACCCGTACGTCGCGTCGGTGAAACGCAAGATCTGCCGAAAACATCACCGCTGTCGCTCACAAAAACTCTGCCTTTCACACTTACACAACTTGGCGAATTTTGCGTCGTGACTTCGCCCTGCACCCGTATAAAATTCAACTGACGAAGGAACTGAAGGTAAACGAGCATAGACAACGACCTGTTCGCAACGCTTAATGGGCCCTGAAACAGTTAGAAACTGACCCAAATTTTCATTGAAAAATCATCTTCAGCGATGAGGCCGATTTCTGGATGAATTGGGTACGTCAACAAACAAAATTCTTAAATTTGGGACGTACCAATCCACATAAGATCCAAGAACGTCAAATGCACCCCTCAAAAGTCACAGTTTGGTGTGGATTTTGGGCTGGCGGCGTCATCGGTCCATATTTCTTTGAGAACGAGCGCTATAGGTCGATGATTACCAACTTGAATGATATGGACACCAACTACATGTGGTTTCAACAGGGTGGTGCTACGTGCCACACAGCTCACGCCACATTAGAATTTCTGCACGAACGATTCGAGGGCATGGTCATATCACGTGCAGAAGATGTTAACTGGCCACTGAGGTAGTGCGATTTCACCCCGTTAGACTTTTTCTTGTAGGGTTTCCTGAAGTTGCAGATCTATAGAAATAAGCTACAACCCACAGCGGCCCTCAAAGCCAACATTACCCATGCCATCGGTCAAATTCAGCCTGATTTATGCGCCAGAAGAGTCATGGAAAATTAGATATTTCGGATGCGCACCACGGCCACCTAGAGAAGCAGCGGCGGACATTTGAACGATGTTATATTCGGTAGATAATGGGATCAATATGCCTTTCAAATGAATACAAAATGTCAATGATATCTCATACACACTTTGTTTTATTTAAATTTAAAGAAAACACGCGCTTAATGAACGACCCTGTATTGTGAATTTGAATAAAATTCTAATACGATACCTACATATATGTATGAAGTAAAAGATGCCAAAAGAAAAATTTTGATAAAATTTGTTTCCAGAAAATTGACATTTTTCTTAAAGCTTGGGATGGTATTTATTTACTCACTGCAGCCCAGGCTAGCTCGAGAAAATTCAAAGCGCCTTCAAAATAATGCATATTTAAAATGTTTAATTTCGATTTTTAATTAGAAATGGGGTTACCATGCTTTATGTTTTTGCATCATTTTTTTTATTATTTTTGGAGAAAAATATATGTAGGTATTTTTATTCATACATAGTTATTTCGTTTTTTTTCATTAAACTAGTAAATGCAAACTGCCGTTATAGTGCGGTTTTTCAAGTTAAAGTCTACTATGCTGCTGATGCAAAGCAAATAATTTTATACAAAAATGACACAGCGAATAATATCGTTCTACTTTTTGTTTTGCAGTTCAACGTGCGAAATTGATATTTGTAGCAAATTCGCCACAACGACGTCACAGAGATGCCCAACGCTTGAGAACGACGTGTGAGAGACACATTTGGGCTTTCTGCTTTCTGAAGCCTCAGCGGCAGCAATATTCTCGACACTACGGGCACTTCTTTGTCTCACTGGCACGGGAACATTTTGTACTGTGCCTGTGGATTCAAATTTCTCCACTAGACGCTCAATTGTTGATCTGCTAGGACGATTATGACGACCATAAATTGGACGTAGCGCTCTTAACGTTGAGGCCACTGACTCCGAATTTCGGTAGTAAATTTTAATAATTTCGACTAGTTGTTGGCTCGTTGGATGGAAAGATCATCATGAAATGGCAAACCTTACTGAAGAGAAATGTCAAAAGAACGGCAAGAAATATGGCGTCGTTTTCTGTCCCTGTTGCTCTACTTTTGTAGCGTCCCTGTTTAAAAACCCTTTAGTACAATCAAGTTTGGAATGAATGGTAAGGTATAAAAATTTGAAGTGCCAAATGAATTTTGTATAGTTAAACAATTCTGAATTGTGCATGTCTAATACCAACACATGATTAACAGCGCATACAACTGAAGAGAAAAATTCTTAAAAAATAGTTGAAATCAATTCTTTAAGAATCACCTATATATGTATATATGCACAAAACACACATTTTTATGCATGTAAATACTTTTTTTTAAACAAGAAATACTGTCATCTCATCAAAAATTAGAAGCAAAATATATGAGTTTAATATAAAACGTACAGATTTTTAAAGTCGTGGTTTCAATAGAAAAGACATGTTAGTTATTTAGTCAAAATCACATTTTTTAAGTTATGGTAACCCTAAAATATATAGAAATCATTTTGTTCATATTTAAATATGGCTGATTTTGCTTCCTTGCTTTTTTGATACAATTTGAATATTTTAATCAAATCCAAAAAATTAAAATTCAATACATTTATGAATTGAAAAAAAAAAAAATCCGGATTATTAAAATAAAGGTTTGCAAAGTTAGATTCTAATTTTTAGGTAAAGCATTCTAATATTCCAGGATTATATATGACTACCCTGGATTACATTCTAGTCCTTTCGAGTTATACATTCTAATCCTATGGATTAAATTCTAATCCTTTCGTTGTTACAAATAATAATTTTAATACAAAACTATTAGAATGTAATATAAAATTATAACAAAAAATGTTTTATGGTTATGGAATATTAAAAAATAATACTTAATGTGTTAAACACTTCTGTAAAACGAAGAAGGTGAACAAAAAATATCGCAAAATGTTAAACCTTGTGCATATTACATTTCCTTAACTGGGAGTGTAACACAATTTTTACCAATTTGTGTTGTAGTATAACCCAAAATATGTTTTGTTAAATATCATTTTAGGTTTAGTTTAATTATTTGGCATGGAATAAATCGTTCCGTATTTAAATTTAAGCCAGCAGTTCATACTATTTTGTATTGAATTGAAAATATTTTCCTTTTTAAATACGGACTTTATTAAAAATTTAGAATTTGTTGTATTACTTTTAGGGAATTATTTTTTGAATGATGCTTTTCATGAGTCATCGTCAGATTTAAAATAAACCGTCCCGTATTTAAATTTAAACCAATACTTGTATTGTTTTGAAAATATTTCTTCTTTTGAATACGAGTTGGAATAGAATTTAAAATCAATAGCATTACTTTTGGGAAATTTATTTCCAAGTAATCCTGTCACTGTCATTAGTACTGCCAACTCCATCTTAGGCAGCAGTCGTAGAAATCGGAACGACTGGTTTGATGATGAATGCAAGCTAGCGACTGAACGTAAGAATGTTGCGTACCGAGCAATGCAACAATCTCATAGAACGCGGGCACGCGAAGACGAATATAAAGAGCTCAGAAGAATTGAAAAACGGCTTCACAGACAGAAAAAATCAGCCTGGGAGAAGAACATAATATGTGAAATAGAGAAAAGCCGAGAGCGAGGTCCGCACCAGGCGCGGAAGTTCTACCAATCCGTCCGAACCATGATGCAGTACACACCACGCTGCACATACTGCAAGGACGGAGAGGGTAATCTGATCACCGATCCTCAAAGCATACTGGAGCGATGGGAAGTGTACTTCAATGAATTGCTAAATGGTCAGCTCACTGCAGAAGTGGAGGCTCCACTACTTCAAGAAGAGTACCCTATGTTGCCGCCACCAAGCATAGAAGAGGTTGAGAAGGCTATAGGCCGGCTAAAGAAAAACAAAGCCCCGGGAGCCGATGGTATACCAGCCGAACTATTTCAACACGGTGGGCCAGCTTTACGTCAAGCAATTCATAAGATTATAGTGCACGTGTGGGAGCATGAAGAAATTCCAGAAGACTGGCGAAAAGGTATAATTTGCCCCATACATAAGAAGGGAGATGTCACAACGTGCAGCAATTATAGAGGTATCACGTTGTTGAGTACCGCCTATAAGATACTCTCCTCTATCCTACAAGACCGGATAACCCCATACGCTAAAACCATCATCGGACAATATCAGTGTGGTTTCATTCCAGGCAAATCAACAACTGATCAGATCTTTACCCTTAGGCAGGCGATGGAAAAATGTCTAGAATTTAACATCCCAACATACCACCTGTTTATAGACTTTAAGGCCGCCTACGATAGCATAGCCAGGGTAGAACTTTACAAAGCCATGAGAGAATTCGGCATCCCAAATAAATTGACACGACTATGTAGGTTGACCATGACCAACGTAACAAGCCAAGTAAAAATAGCCGGATTGCTATCCAAACCAATCAACATCTTTAATGGACTCCGACAAGGGGATGGTTTGGCCTGCCTCCTCTTCAACCTGGCGTTGGAGAAAGCAATCCGTGACTCTGGCACGGCAACAAGAGGGACCATCGTCAACAGGTCCAGCCAGATACTGGCTTACGCAGACGACATCGACATCATCGGAAGAACCGAGCAAGCTGTACATGATTCCTTCATCCAGATCGAGCAGGCGGCACAAAATCTGGGGCTGCACATTAGTGAAGGTAAAACAAAGTACATGGTGGCGTCGAATGCGAGAGGAACAGTTGGTCAAACAATCAAGGTAGCGGAGCACGAATTTGAAGTGGTGCAATCCTTTAAATACCTTGGGTCAATAGTAGCAGCCGATAACAATATAGAAGAAGAAATACGCGGGCGGCTTCTCAAATCCAACAGAGCCTACTATAGTCTGTCAAAGCTCTTCAAATCCAGAAATCTCACCATAACTTCAAAACTGCTGCTGTACAGGACCATGGTCCTGCCAGTACTCACATATGGATCCGAGACTTGGGTGCTTAGCAAAAGGCACTCCGACCTCTTAGCCGCGTTCGAGAGAAAAGTCTTCTCCTTAAGACTTTTCTCTCGAACGCGTTGGCCCTATTTGTGAGGAAGGACGATTCCGGAGACGGTACAATCATGAATTGTACGCAATCTACCTTGAAGCAGATATTGTGACAAAAATTAAGCTCGGTAGACACCGGTGGGCAGGGCACCTAGCTCGCATGAGCGAAGAGGAACCTGCTCGGAAAGTTCTTTGTGGTACATTCTATGGTAGACGACAGCGTGGTAGACCATGCTTGCGCTGGAGAGATGGCGTAGACCAGGACGCCCGGAGCCTTGGGGTGCGCAACTGGATGGCGGCGGCTCGAGACCGGGATGGGTGGAGAGACTTGTTGAAGGAGGCCAGGACCGGACCCCGGTTGTCGAGCCGACGATGATGATGAATCCTGTCACTAATGCTTTTTATGAGACTTTATCTTCAAATATAATATCGATTTGTTGTATTTTATTCTTTTTTTGTCATAAATCAGGGAAATATCAAACATTTAATTCAAAATATATATTACTTATTTGAATATAAATACAATACAAAATGTATTAAAAAAATGTGTAATATTTTGGGAAATATTAAATCTAATACTGCTTGCATTGAAAATATGCTGTAATACTTAAGTAGGACTGAAAAGTAGTCAAAGATATCGTTTGTAGTCAAAAGACGGTCGTCTAATCGATCGCTCGTTTTATAGTCTCACGCTTTTTGGATCCAGTATTTTTGGTGACTCCTATACCGTTTGTACTTTTCGATATTTTGTTTATATCAATAAATATTTATACAATTTGAAATATAAACACTTCTTATCAGTATTCCATATTCTATCTCTTTAATCAAGTAATAAGGGTGAAATGCCCGCTGTTGATTTTCACTTTATTTACAAATTATAATAATTGTATACTATATACACATACATAAGTATCTACCTTAAAAAAAAGAAACTACTAACAGATAAATGAGATAATCGATAATAAGAATCTGATAAGTTAATAAATAGATATAGATATAAACACTATCTCTATGCACATACATATAATGTAAATAAATATACGAAATTGTACATAAATACAAAAAACAATCTCATATTGCCTTAG
Source organism: Leucozona laternaria (assembly GCA_932273885.2). Classification (NCBI taxonomy): domain Eukaryota; kingdom Metazoa; phylum Arthropoda; class Insecta; order Diptera; family Syrphidae; genus Leucozona; species Leucozona laternaria. The sequence goes on from OW026368.1 coordinate 48,873,479, forward strand.
TAAAGTTCTGATTAATATTATTCGACGTATTCCATATTTGCACAGCCACATATACATATTATGTAGTCTACAGGGCAAAATTATCATAACTCACTTACATTTCACAATATCTGAATAAGTCCAACTAGCAATTAAACTAAGTGTCGATTGTCAGTGCTATCGTTATAAGACAGATAAATGTTTTGATTTGGACTTAAAATGAAAGTTTTTGTTGTTGTTGTTTCATTGAAACCTTCATAACTAATTTTTCATAAATTAAATTTTAAATCATTTTTTAGAAAAAAATTGGTACTGTGAAAGAACTATTACTTTGATTACTTTGCTAGCTCTAAGATTTTTGGCAACGAATATGGTTGTGTATACGCTTCGCTAAGTGGGCCTGCGATCGACTTAGAGAAGATGTCGATTTTGCCAAAAAAAATCATCTTTTCAGATGAAGCTCATTTTGATCTTGGCGGGTAGTAAACAAGCAAAATTGTCGCATTTGGGGCACAGAAAACCCGCACGCATACATTGAAAAGCCGATACACCCAAAGCGAGTCACTGTTTGGTGCGGATTTTGGTCCAGAGGCATAATTGGGCCATTTTTCGAAAATGAGCAAGGAGTGGACGTTACAGTCAATGGCGATCGTTATCGGGCCATGTTGAACGAATTTTTGTTCACAAAAATTGAAGAGGAGGATATTGGCAACATTTGGTTTCAACAGGACGGCGCTACGTGCCACACAGCCGAAGCTACACTCGATGTTTTGCGCCATTTTATTTGGCGGACCCTTTATAATTATTTAGGGGATTCGTAGTACGAACTATTACGACGGGGACTGTGATAAGTCCGATTATCTATTGCTCCTTACCTCATTTTTTGCCATTTCAATTTGTCTGTAAATTTGTTTTCTTCTGCCTCTCCAAATGCAATAAGAGCATTCTGATTTTTTTTTTTTTAAACACACTTGACCAGTTATCTGTCAAGCGTCACGTTGTCTACCATTTCAATGGGTTTTTGAGTTCCCACCCTTAATTTGGCTTCAGTCTGACGTTTAAAGTGCTTAACTGTGTTTTAAGTACGGGTTAAAAAGTTTTTGGAAGCTCGGAGAAGCTTTTCCTTTCCCGGCATGAAAAATGAAAGTGAATTCAGTACAGAGCGTATAGCAAATTTAACATACACATTTTTAGCTATAACAGCAAAAAATACCTTGTTCATTTCACTAATGAAATGATTTTTTTAAGCACAGCTGGTTGGATGTTATTCGTCAAATTTAATGGAGCAGTGAAATTTAAACATCGTTGAGTTCCCCTATAACATTATATTCTATATGCTGATTTTAATTGTAATTTGTTAAGCTCGCATCTCCTCATACAAAGCATGGGCACGTTTAATTTTGAACCAGTGAACGCACTCCAACTCATTTCTTTGGTGGTGGTGCAACTATTTTAGATTTATTTTTTATTAGTGATATTAGAAAGGTAGCTTTGAATGACCAAATTTCGGCACTTGTACTTTTTCAAAGCACGACTTAATATTTTTAACCATGGATTTCGGTTTTAATCACACTAACAAACAAATTATGTACCGCGACTTTCAGAGCATTGATATTCAGCCTCTAGAAGAAGAAACAAGAGGTAAAAATTGGGCAAGCATTTTCTATATGCTCTCAACAAATGACCAGTTGCAGTTCTTAACTGAAAATATTAGTACTCTTTTTGATACACATGTTCCTTTAAAAACTAAAATTATGAAACTGAAAAATAAACCATTGTTTACCCGTAATATACGCTTATTATTGGCCAAATGTGACGGACGAGCCTTATAACTACTGGAAGCGTTACCAGTTAAATGCGTCAAGGAAAAAATTATTGTACATTGCGTAATAAAGTGGTTAAATCCCAAATATATATTCAAATCAACTTAGTACCTCCTTAAATAGTCATCAATTATGGACTAACTTAAACAACATAGGCGTAGGAAATAAGTCTAATGTCACAGAAATAATTTATATTGATGGTAATACTTTAAATTAAAAATTTGTTTGCAATACCATCGCGACCTATGATGAGTTCTGAAACTCCAATTTCGTTTGTAGACCATTGGTATAGTACTGGTTTTACTTTTAAAACAGTGGATAGTGTTGATATTGTCGAAAGCGTACTGTCCATAAAGTCAAATGCTGTTGGGCTTGACGAAATTCATCCTTCATTTTTAAAAAATAATTCTGCCAATAGTATTGCCGTATATCACCTTTATTTTCAATACAATCTTAACCTCATGTGAATTTCCTGAACTATGGAAATTGGCAAAAATTTTACCTCTTCCTAAAAATGCAATTTAGGCCTATTTTAATTTTGCCTTTTTTGTCAAAAGTATTTGATAGAGTCATACAAAAGCAAATCAGTTCTTATCTTGCTGCTAATAATATGCTCACCCCCAAACAATCGGGATTTCGTGAAAAACAAAAACAAAGTTGTGTCACGGCTTTACTAAATCTAACTGATGACATTAGACAGGCGTTAGATAGGGATGAAGTTATATTTTTGGTGTTGCTTGACTTTTCGAATTCTTTCGACACAGTATGTAAAAAGCTTATACAGCACTATAATTTTGCAGGATCTGCTACAAAGTTAGTTTATTCCTATTTAGCAAACAGGAAGCAAGCGGTCCTAGTTGGTGACAAACTATCTGACTTTTTGCCAAATGTATCCGGTGTCCCCCAAGGTTCCATTTTTGGCCTCCTTCTGTTCTCGATGTACGTCAATGAGCTTCCAACTATAACTGAAACTTGTTCTTCCCATATGTACGCAGATGACGTCCAATTATACTTGAACTGCCCTCTCGGGCTTATTGAGCACTGTGCTTCTCGTGTCAATGAAGACTTGAATAATGGTCTAATTTTAAATCCAAAAAAGTCAAAGTGTTTAGCGATATCAAGGAATAAACTAGATCTTTCTTATTTTCCTCCGATAGTGCTACCATCGAATATGTCGAAACGGCGAGAAACCTCGGTGTCATATTTAACCGTTTTCTGACTTGGGACAATCATATTAATTCCCTCGTCGGAAAAGTATATGGCGTGCTGCGTACCTTGTGGGTAACTCAGTCATTTACGCCGTTTATTACTTGCAAGGACCCTTATTATACCGATATTAAGTTATGGATGCGAAATTTTTTGCAACTACAATTCTATAAGCAAAAGAAAGCTCAACGTCGCTTTCAAAAGCATTGTGCGCTGCGTATATGGATTAAGAAGATATGACAGATTGTCTGGTTTTCGCTCTCGTCTGCTTGGTATGCCCTTTGAAAATTACATTCAATTTCGGAGCTTGACAGATATTTTGCTAACTCGCAACATAACAATACTGTTATGACAGAATAATAATAGCATCATCGTAAAGATCTCGTCAATTGATTCATCCCCGCTATTCTTTCTTAACATCTGAACGCCAATTTTTTGTAAATGCTCCGTTTACGGAATTCTTTACCACGTTTAAAAAATCTGTCTGAGTGTGAAAATTTGACAAAAGGTTTGCATTTATGCCCTTAGACCACCCTCTGTGATAGGGGCCAGTCAGATTATTATAATTCTCACAAACAACCGGGTCGTAGTAAGCTTACTTCAAGGTACAAAATTTACCACTTAATATTTGCAAAAAGTACTTTTATAGGCCTGATAATGAATAAGTGACTCGTCACTTTAACTTAATTTTCATTTGATTAAATGTTAAAAGCTTTTCTTCAGCTGTTGAAAAGCAAGTTAAATATCCATGTGTTGTACCATTTTAGAAAGTACATTAAATACACAACTTATTAAAATAATTGGCCACTAATGCTCTCATACATTTTTAATTTTTTAGAGATGGTCAAACTATGGTGAAAATATATATATTTTATCATTTTTGTATTAAACAATTAATTTTAAAAATTTAAATTTAAAAAATGCAACAACTAGTGTTAAATTTGACTGTCCATCTTTTAGTACAAATATTGTAGAATATTATAAAAATAAAAAAAAAAACAGTAAGAATCATTCATTCGTGTTCAGATATTTTAGTAAAGCCATAATTTTTTAATTTTGTGAATGTGAAATATTATTTTTAAAATTTTTTTCTGCAAAGTCTTCAGTCTAGCTCTACCCAGTTGTAAGGTTATCCATTATTTGCGGGGCACCCTGTTGTATATATGTCTCATTATGGAACAATATTTGTTGTATGACAAAGGATGTAGTATTAGGTTCGATGTATTTTTTGTCATATAAATTTGACTATCACACTTATTTAGGTATATGAAACTTTTGAGACATAGGTACTTACATATTTGAAAAACTTGTCATATTAATATAATGATGTAATACTGCCTCTACGCATTTTCTTATTAATTTAAGTATATAAGTGTGAGGTTCTGGAGATCATAACAAAAAAATTGTTTTTACATACATACTTTCATAATGGTATATTCATATCTTCCTTCACAAAATACACACTGTTAAATATACCCTCCCATCCCTCCCGTCTTTCCAAGAAAAAAATTCTAACTGGAGACGAAAACTTCCACTCCAATAAATTTTTCTTTAAGAAATGATGTATGGCGTATGAGTGATTTTTTTCACATGAAAAAAATAAATCGCCCGGTTGTAACAGAATATGTATATGCTGTAGAAGTCTCCATTAAAAAATTGTTGGCAAATCAATGACAAATCACATCATCAATCAAAAAAACCTACATTACGTGTATTAAAAATCCGATTTACTAGATTTTTTAGATTTTTTATTTTTCTACTTTTTGGACAATTAAATGCAAATACCTACTCCTATGCTTGACATTAGAAGACTATAATTCTTCTTTTGCTGGGATAGTTCAAAGATTTTGCTTTTTTTTCAGAGAAAAAACACCTATTCAGAGGTTGAATTTACTTATTCGTTATATAATTTCGTCTGACAATTTTAAAGGGCTTAGTTGGTGTATTGCAATTTTAGCCATACCTAATGCGTACAACTTGAATGATTTTTTTTGCCTAACAGAGGATCGTTGTCTATCCTGCCATTCAACTGTCTAGAAATAGTTTATGGTGCATGCAATTTGCCCTGCATGTTTATTTTCGATACATTTAAAAAAAAAGTGGTCCTGTTTTATGCTATGTTCAAGCTGGCATATGCGCCGAAGATATTGAAACTCGCATATTTGACACTCTTCTACACATAACAGCTGAAACTGAGTACAGAAAATAGAAAATTCCAAAATAATGTCATCAATATTAAATTTGCAAATTTGCATCTGGTTCTCAGCATCAACTCTGTATACCTCCTGTCGTATTCTCAATTTTATCTCGGCACACTTCTGTTATGACTTTCTAACCTTGGATAAATCTTTTTACAACTTTGTGGTGGCAGTCTAGATGCATTACTGAAATTTCGATCACTTAGCTACCTGTATAAAATAATTCAAACCCAACAACCTGACTATCTACACAGCAGGCTGAATTTTACCCACTCGACAAGGTCATTAGTTTTCATACAGCCTCGATCCAAGTATCTGAATACTCAGCATCAATTTTGTATCTATGTCATTGGCCTTTGAAACTCTCTGCCCATCTCAATAAGAGGAATTAGAAGCATAAGAAATTTCTCATCTTACTACTTTACTTTACTTTTTATTTATTTGGCAAATCGTTTAAATCGTGTAATCGTTACAGGCCCTTTTTGAATTAGCTCCATATTTTCATTTTATGTAATTAGCTTTTTGAATTCCAAAATAAATGTAATGGCTTGCAATAATTTACAAGACGTATGTCTTAATTTGTAAGTGTTTTATAAATAAATAAATTATTGCCAGCAGCTATAAAGCATCGCGGAAAATAGTCAGATCGTTTAAAATACCCAAATGTATAGTTCTGGATGAACATACACATACACAAAATATCAAAACGTAATTTCTATCCAATTTTAAAGTCATCATTTTAGACTTTTTGTTAAAAAAGGCAAAACAAAGATTGCATGAATTCTTTTACATTCTTTGTGCTTCGCATTGAAAGTATTGTAGAATGAAATGTAGTGAAAATACTCCACGAATGTGAACTTCTCTAGAATAGTTTTAATAATACAAATTCGTTCACAGTCAAATTCCATCTTACTCGAATTTGTTTGCCATATTTTTCCATTCCCTTCAATTTTCCATACAAAAATCATACTCTAAGTCGAAAGTCCCTCTAACATTCTATCGATTCTTAGTCAATCCTTGCAATCCTTTTAAGTCGGATTTTTCTCTCAAAATCAAGAACACACAATCAGATACCTTCGGTGTAGCGTCTTGTGCATCAGTGCGTTGTGCTTCTACCTACCTACCCTTTCTCAATAGAAAGTGCATCTAACGAAAAAACATACTCCATTAAAAAAATTGCAAGGCAACATGTAGACAATTTTAAACTTGAACATTATTCTTACTAGTGTTGTTGGTTGGGTTCCAAACAGTTACAAATTACCAATTTTTGTAAGTAATTTTGATTAAAACAACTACATATGAATGGACTTACATGAATATTTAAAAAAAGATAGTAAATTAAGGAGTCAGGAGTTAAGCTTCTTTAATTTATTTGTGGAGACTTCTTTTTAAATTCAAAAAATGCGTTTACACACACAACAAAGTATTTTTCCCTCTTACTCGAATTTTTCCAAAAATACATCTCGAAGTAATTTTGATATCCCGTCAAAAATTGGTTTAGAGGGATTCGACTGTATATTTGCTCTTCTAAGCAGTGTTGTCGAATAAATTCAAATTTTGTAATCAAAGTCCAGATCCTATTGGATCCGAAAAATATTAAGTTTCTACATTATATGGTTTGTCTATCTATAGATATGGTAATTACCGATGTAACAAAGAATTCTGCATTGGAAGTTCCATAATTGTCGACTTAGGTTTCCTTCAAATAATCGTATGAAACCACCTTTGAGGCTTGTAGCTATTCTAAAGTCCTATCACAATCAACGCATCCAAATCAACAGATTTCTAAGTACAGAGTCTACGAATTGATTTTAGTCTAGGTTTATAAAGACTTAATGGCCGGTTGCATTTTGGGATTCGCTTCACGATTCGACCACTGGATTCGTAAATTCATTTGATACTCCATTCATAGAAATCAGTTGCAATGAAACTGTAAAAGTGCATTTCCTGAAAAAGCCTGTTCAACCAGCGGTTTGGCTAATGTTTGTGCTGAAACTATGGTATGAAATTATTTTTTTTCAAAAGCCACGATGAGGTAGTAAATCTTGCTATTGCCTCCCAGACTATATCGTGTCTTTGATTTACATATTTCTTAAAGAAAAATTTAGTAAAAAAAAAACAATCCAAAGGGAATGTCCATTTTACTATGGAGCTTTGGCCCAGAGTGTACACGAACGAGTTTGGTATCAAATGAAAGGTGACGTGAAGCCTGATACGTGAATAAAATATTTTCAAAACGTTCATGGGACAGTCGAGATTTTCGGGCTTGTAAATGCCGATTGCAAAATAAGGACTTCAGATTTTGTTCCAAATAATTGTCCATAACGGGCAAAATAATTGACGTAGAAAAATGTTATTGATATCAAATGAAAGGTATTTTTCTTATCTTTAAAATAATACTATTATTATTTATGTTATATGTTTAACACACTTTGGGATATTGAGTTTTGAATTGTAGAAAAGCCACTTCTTTTGCGCTGTCTTTGCCACACCGATATTTTTGAAAAAAATCAGTGATGAAATATACTTTTTTAAGCTCTAGTGAAAAGTTTATTTTACTACCTTCAGTTTTATATAAAATTAAGTGCACTTATTAATTAAACTAGTTCTTGTACACTCTTCGCCAGAAATGGGCAGTTCCTTTTGTCATTCTGATTTTTTTTTTTTTTTCAAATTGAACTGATTTTTAAATTGTAAGGATTACCTACTCTTAGGTCCAGTTTTTAAGGGCGAGATTAAAGTTAAACCCGAGTTAATTCATCAAATTTGGTGACTTAACTCAAGATTAACTAAAAAGATGCTTTTGATGGTTTATCCACCGAGTTTGTTTGATCGTTCCGCATGAATTCTTCAACGAAAAACTGCTCCATCAGATCACTGTGGGTTAATATACTTCTAGAGTTAACTAACTCGGGTTTAACTCACCACAGAAAAACTGGACCTTAGTAGCCTTATTGACGAAAAAGCCGGACAAAGCACGGGGGCTGGCCTCATCCTGATATAGGAGTAAAAATCCTATCCGAATCAAATCAAAAAACGCGCAGCTAATGTAAAAGGGCTTATAATGATTGAAATGAATAAATGTTCGTAGTTTGAAGAAACATACAGCATTAGTCGTATTTTATTTATTATTCAGCAGCTACTGCTTTTTTTTCATTTTGTGTGCAAAACAAAATCAAAAGAAACTCTGAGTATTATACGATTTGTTTTTGTTTAGCGTTAAAAATTAAAAAAAAGAAAAACAACTCAATTATTATTGTCATTACTTTAAAATATATCTTAATAGAGAATTAAAGGGTGTTTCTGTTGGAGGTATAGAACTTTAAGTTGGCAACACTATTTTAACTGGCGGCCATTTTGTCAGCTGTCAAGTGATTTATTTTTAGTTTGTTATTTCAACATGAATAGATTGACGCCTGAACAACGCTTCAAAATTGTGCCCAAATGGGCCCAAAACAAGATTGCCGTTGATCCCAATTTTCATAAGCGAATTTTGTTTAGCGATTAGGCTCACTTTTGGTACTTCAATAAATAAAACTGCCGTAATTGGAGTGATGATAATCCTCAAGTGTGTAAATTGCGACACCGTTACATCCACAAAAACTGACTGTTTGGTGTGCTTTATGGTTTGGTGGAATAATTATGGTCCGTACTTCTTTAAAAACGATGCTGGCCAGAAAGTAACAGTCAATGGCGACCGCTACAGAGCCATGAATACTGACTTTTTCTTTCATCAATTGAACAACCATGATGTGCAGGAGCTGTGGTTTCAACAAGACGGCGCAACATGTCACACAGCTCGTGCCACAATTGATTTATTAAAGTAAACGTTTAGTAACCGCATAGTTTCACGTTACAGACCAGTGAATTGGCCTCCAAGATCTTGCGATTTAACGCCGTTTGACTATTTTCTGTGGGGATATGTGAAGTCGCTAGTCTACGCCGATCAGCCCGAAACGATTGACCACTTGGAGAAAAACATTCGCCTCGTTATTGCCGATATACGGCCACAAATGTTTTAAAAATTCATCGAAAATTGGACCTCCATATTAGTCTACGTCCGAGCCAGCCGTGGCGGTCATATGCCAGAAATCAAATATAAATTATAATGCCAAAAAATTATCTTTCGAATAAAGTAAATTTCATGTCAATTTAAAAAAATCATCTTTGTTTTATTCCATTTCAAAGTTCTATACCTCAAAACAAAAAAAAAAAAACACCCTTTAGATGTAAGTTTGCATTGATTTTAATATGATGTTGAATAAGACAGGTTTTTTATTATTTTTTTTTTTTCAACATTAAATTGTTGAATGAGACAAACAATATTTTGTGTCATTGTTTTTGAACTAAAATGTCACCTTTTTGTAGATATTTCATAACCATAATATCCAAAAACTGGAATTTCACACAGCGCTTAAAGTCACAAATAAAAAGAAAAAAATACCACAAAATATATTGCTTTAACATTTTTTATTAAGACTTTATTATTTCATAGAAAAAAGCAAAAAAAAAAAAAAATAACAATTAGCACGCTATTTACAGCTCTTCTCATATATCTTAATACAAACAAAAAGGTCTACTAATTTAAAAACAAACATTTAATTAAACGAAAATATAAAAACTTCAAAAGCTGATAAAGAAACGAAATGAAAAATAATAAAAAAAAAAATTCAAATTGAGAAGGTATCTACATATACGACGCGACGTACCTTCCATCGTCAAATAAAGAAAAATCATACCTATCTACACTTCATATAAGAGTGATGCACATATCGAGACATAGTAGATATGCTGAGGAAACAATACAACTATAAAGTTCAATATTTGATTATGGTGCAGCAATTTAAGATAGCACGAAGCACCATTGTGTCTGAAAAAGTTTTGATTGTGACATAAGAAATTCATACCTATTCATATGAAAACCGAAAATATAATGAAGCACTCAAAGTCATATTTTCTGGCATTGATTGATTTCATTTAAACAGTTGGGTAAATCAATTAAAATACATAGAATGTTGAGCATATATATTTGAATGAAACAACAAAACCTTTTTTGTGACCACCAAATTGAGGCTGGAATTAGAGATATTTCACAAATCCCATCTCGATCATCAGATTCCTTTTAACTGATGCGTAGTGGTTATCATATAAAAAACTCCCTTTTAAATAGAATTTTTTTTTTTGACATTACAAAAATCGCATACCTACATTTGCAGCAACAAAAAAAAATTACAGCTGCTCATATAAGAAAAACTTTTCTTACTAAATTTATCTATTTTGCGATTGAATAACTTGGCACATTGAACCCATAAGATTCATTCTAAAACTAAAAATATACAAAATGTCCTACGACAACACACAATTTTCCTCCAACCTCCGCCAACGCCAACTATTCCTCAAAATAAGGTAAGTACCTATATACATACATATGTACATGTTGAAATACTCGTACATACAATATGCATTACAAAAAAAAAAATGCTCACGCTCTCTGAAGTCTAAACTCAACCAGCTGAAAGGCCTAATCAAATCAGCAGCACCTAGCGAAGTGCATATGTATGTACGTATGTATATGTAAATGAAATGATAATCAAAAGAGCAACCCAAACATAAACGTACAATTCAAAATCAAGCCTCATCCCTATCAATTGTGTAAAACTGTCGCCTAATTCTCACCTTTTATTAAGCAGCGCCGAGTCAAGCCCCGGGGGGGGGGGTATATAGGATCCACAACAATAGCTGATGAAGATTGCGTCTTCCCGTAGACTCCGTATCGTATATAGTCGTCGTCGCCCCCAATATAGTTAGTTATAAGCTGTTAGCTAAGTGACGATGACTACCGACAATCGACAACCAAACAACGAAGAAAAACGCAGGGGGTGATGCTGTAGCCACCTATCTCCTCCTCCTCCACTGCAGTCATCAAACGGTCGCAGCTTGTATCAAACGCTCCTATCTTCTCTTTCTCTTTTTTTTTCTTTTTTTTTTTTTGTTCTTATAAACTTTTCGCTGAATCCAGTAGCAAGATGATAATAAACAATTATAAGCGTGGATATGTGCAGTACTGCTCCAAGCTGATAAAAAGTGCTACTGCTACTGTGTCACCTATAGCCACTTGTTGAATTCAGAATACGACAATACGTTGATGTTGATGCGCGTGTTGCCTTGCAATACTACGTCTACGACCTACGAGTACTTGCTCAATCTCTCGAATAAATAAAAAAAAAAAAAAAAAACAACAACAGAGAACCACGTTACATATTAATGATGACAGGAATAACAATAATTGAAAACAACACCATTCATCCGTGAGCGAGACTCACAATCACAATTACCGATATTTCGTATTCAAAACGCGTGCACAGTCCCCGCTGGCAGATTTCACTGCGATTTTAACACAAATTAAAAAAAAAAGAAATAATTTGGGGCAACAACAAGACAGGAGAAAATTTTTCCAACCAAAAACAAAAGCCAATAATTCGCACGACGTGATTTTGGTTCGAATGACGACTCCAATTCACCGTTTTTTTTTTTTTTGTCAACTTAAATTGCACTCCCTGCATCAACTGTACTATAAATCTGAATCAGTATCAGAGGTTGCTTCAGTTAAGCACAGCAAAAACAAAACTAAACGAACACGCAAAGAAATAAAAGGTGTCTTCTTATCGCAAAAAAAATATTCGCTATCACAAGCACCGAGGTCCCCCTAATCGCTTGCTTGCACCATCGAACCGCACACAATACTAAAAACTAAACTTTTGGCACTTAAAACAGAGAATACTGAAATCGAAATCAAAATCAAAATCAAAATCGAAATCACAAATTCAGAATCACTATTCTCGCATTCGTCGGATTCGTAGAATTCGGATTCGGTACCCACAACTCGCCGAGCACCAAAACCGAGCACAGCCACAGACTCAGCGTAGAATCGTGTAAGAAGGAAAATAAAATTTTATTATTTAACTTCTCTGTCTATCCGATGCGTTTTATCAAGTTAAATTATTCCCATAAAAATTAATTGGATTTTTTTTTTTTTTATATTTTTATTTTTGTTTACGTTTCGCATTTTTTTTTTTTTTTTTTTGTAACTGATTTTTTTTTTTTTTTTTTTTGTTACTGATACTGAAATGGAAAGAATTTATCGTAGAGTTTCGTTAGCACACGGAAAAGCAAAGCAACAACTTAATAAAACTGTTTATCTATCTGTTGATTCAGAATCCCGACTGATGGTTTTTAAATAAGATGCGAGATGGTGGAGCGTGTTCCCTGTGCCTTTGCATTTGCCTTTGCCTGTGCGTATTGGCTTTCGCACACAGAGGTTTTTGGTACGTTTCGGTTTCGTCCCCAGCAGAGCAGCTAAGGAATTTACTTTGTGTCTTGTTCTTGTATCCCCAATACCCCAATGCCCAATCCCCAATTTAAGTTAGTTCTCTGTCAATGTCGCTCTCTTTTTTCTTCTCACAAATACAATACCACAATACCATAAAAGAATTATAAGATACGATTTTATCCTCTTTCGGTTGTTTGTGTAAGTTTTGACGGAACTTAACTGAATAGTGAATACTAATGTGCTGAATCTGAAAGTCAGCAAAATTTGTGTCTGATATTTTCTCTTTTTTGTGCACCCATGCCGCTCTGAGGAGGTGGAATGTGGTTGTGTGAATGTAAATTTTTTTTGTAGACAGAGAGACTCACCATACTTCACCAGCACCTTATGCAGAGAAACACCAATCACCCACTCATTCCAATTCCAATGATAACAGACGAGACGACCAGGTTTTTATCAGCGCACAACGAATGAGTAAAATAAAAAAAAAAAGAAACAAAAAAACGAATAATTTGGACGAATACTTATTTCAGAAAAAAGCTTTCAAGTCACGTAATTTTGCGGAGAGAGTAGTCGAGACCAGACACATATTTAACGCATTCATCTGGATATAAATATATTTATTTGGTTGTCGCATCGGTGGCAGTGGCATGCTACCAATTTGATAAAAAAAAAAACAGAAGTTAAATGAGGCGAAGAATGAATGAAAGTGATTGCAATCTGATTTTACTTGGTTTCTATGTAGCTATGCATTCGTAGAAAAAAAATAAATTTATTTTTTGATAAAATATGATAATGGAATGATTGGCTTTAAAGAAATTTTTGTTTGGTATTCGATTTTGTTTATATGCTTTGTATTTACGATTTTCAAGAAAGATTTTTACAAAGCACTTATAAGGCACTTGTAAGAAGTAAAGAAACGATTATGGAAAAGAATTGTTTGCTGGTAGTAGGTACCCTCACGCTCCCCTTCCATCATAAAGACGCTTTGATTTATTTCAATTATAATGGAATTTTTGTGAAAACTCAAAATAGGTTTCGTACCCCCTCTCGTATCCCCCCTCTGGGTTCCAAGTCTTACGAACATTTCTTTGAACAAAATATAAAAACTATGTATTGCAATTCATAGATTTTCATTAGTTTTTACATAAATTTGAGTTAAGTCCATATCAAATTTTCTTACAGCACAAAAAGTCTTAATTCTTGTATACGAGACCATTCACTTCATCTGGGTCATAGTGGAAAAAATCCTTTATCACACCTGTTTTTAAAAAGAGTAGTAAATCTGAGATATGCAATTACAAGCCCATTGCTACACTATCTTGTATTCCTAAGCTTTTTGAGCAGTTGGTCTGTGATGGTTTGACTTTTGTCTGTAAAAGTATTATTTGCAAACAACAACATGGTTTTATGAAAAAGCGATCTATACGGTACCAAATTTACTTACATTTTTAAATAAGTGCTCTAATGCATTAGAACGAGGAAAAGAACTTGACTGTATCTATACGGACTACTCGTAGGCTTTTGATCAACTTTCTCATGAAATTATTTTATATAAATTAAAATATTATGGGTTTCCCCCTGGACTAATCACTTGAATTTCATCCTATCTCCAAAATAGATCCTACCAAGTTAAATTCAGAAACATTTTCTCCAACCCCTTCATAGCCAGATCGGGAGTTCCTCAGGGAAGTCACTTAGGACCCCTTCTCTTTATCTTAGCTATCAATGATGTGCACCTCTGTATAAGTTATAGTGAGATACTAATTTTTGAGGATGATATGAAAATTTTCAAAAGCATTACATCTGACAATGATCTACAAGATGATATTACCAGAGTTGTTACTTTGTGTGATGAAAACGGTTTGAATCTTAAAATATCAGGAAATGACTTTTTCTAAAAAACGAACTCCTGAGTCAATTGACTATATTATATCGCAGCACACTTTACGTCGAGTCCATGGTTTCAAAGACCTTGGAGTGCATTTTACCTCTAATCTTGATTTTTCGGAGCATATAAACTTAATCGTCAACAAGGCCAGTTCAATGCTAGGCTTTATTAAGAGATGGTCCAAGGAATTTCAGGACCCGCATGTTACTCTCGCTCGTTACAACTGCTTAGTTCGCCCCCATCTTGAATACGCGTCCCAGGACTCCTTTTTATGAGATCCATAAAAATAGATTAGAAGCGGTACAGCGTAACTTTATTCGTTTCGCTTTAAAAGGCCTACCGTGGTCCGATCCCTACAATCTTCCTCCTTATGAACATAGGATTAAACTTCTCTTCAAATTCAGCCCCTGTCACAAAGGAGGATCAATAATGATATAGTTTTTTCTCATCAACTTATAACTGGCGTCATTGATGCACCCGATTTATTAAGTTGTATTAATTTCAATTATCGTGAAGGAAACCACGATATTCGTAGTTTTGATTCAATGCATCTACCTTACCACCGTACTAATTATGGCATGCATGAACCATTTACTCGCATGGGCAAACTTTTGAATTTGATCTCAAATATTTTTGACTTTAATGTAAGTAAGAGTAGTCTTAAAAATACATTAAAGACCAGTGTTCCACGCTCTTAATGTTTGTGTTATGTTATTTTAATTCTTGTCATTTCATTTCTTGTCTTCATTTTATATGCATGAGTATTTGTTTCTCAATGTTTTGTAAATTTTTATTTTTCTTAATGTAATATGTCCAGTTGTCTTGTAGTGTGTTAGACTTATGTAATTTATCGACCTACTAACAACTAACACCGCGCTAAGTGATGACTGTGACAAGTTGTTTTTCCCAGTATCTAAAGGCGAAAAAGCCCGAAGGGAAAAGAGATATTGTTATAAATGCTTGCATTTTGATAGCGTCACATCAATTTTCGAATAAACAGATATGAAAGCAAGTTCATTTAGTCTTGCATTGCTCATATCTCTTCGGGACACTGTTTTAATCGTTTGTATCGTTGAAAAGATTCTTTCAACACGCTGGAAGTGTGTCCGAAACCGTGAGCAATACCTCTTAAGTAGGTTTTGTCACATATATATTAAGCAATTTCAAAACTTTGGTAGAAGGATCACTCTACGATATTTTTGCTTTTTGTTTTGCTCTCTGGTGTGTTTTTTTATGATATTTTGGATAGTTATTTTGCAAGCGATGGCAACCAAGCGTTTGGATACTGTTTTCTAATCCAGCTATCCACTTTACGGCCAATTTCTTCACAGAGTCCTAACGCTAGTACCAGTACTAGTCCTAAAATTAGTACTCAAATCGGTATCAACTCATTTCTTCACACAAGTTCTAGTCCCTAGTCCTTTCAATTTGGTACCGAGTATTAGTTAGGTCTCGGTACTAGCTGACTCCTCAAAATCAGCTAGTACCTGGTTATTATACCAGTCGTTAGTACTCAAATCGGTACCAAATGATTTCTTCACATAAGTACTAAGCCCTAGTTCTGTCAAGTTGGTACCGAGTACTCCTTAGGACTCGGTATTAGCTGGGACTTTAAAATCGGCAGTCTAGTGGCGCTAATACCTGAATCAGAGTAATTTCTTTCATTTTTTCAATGAATTCGTTGCTGATTTTCGATAGTTTTTTGGTTGTAGTTTATTAAATAGGCAATAAATTCGGATTTTATTGGTTTTGTGGATTTTTCATTTTCTTATGGTACCTAGGTACATATATAATGTATGTATTTTGTAATGACCTTATAAGTGTAGGGACTGAATCTAATTTTTGTTGGTCGCAATTTAAAATTTTTGTTTTGCAAGCTAACTTCGTACTGACCCCACCTTTACTTTAGTACTTTTAATCCACACCAACTGCAACTTTACGTTCAACTGCACAGTGAAGAATAAGTGAACCGAACATGAAATGGACACAATAAAGGACATTACTCCAAGCCTGTCACACACATACGTACACAGAAAATTATCAAAAACTCCACGCAAAAACTAACACACAATCTTCTAACGATATCAAGTGCTTCATCTGGAAGCTGATTCACCACTGATCACTCCTGTAAATGTCGGCAGGATTTCATTGCAATTCTGCATCTTCTCACTCTCTATACTACTATAAAATTGACACAATTCATTCGAAAATAATTTAAAATAAAATCGCTCAGTCAAAATAAACATCAAAATAATATTTGAAATGCCAAATTATTGTCAAAATCAGAATTAGACCAGTTTTAGACGTATTAAGTCCTAGTACCGCTTGGTGAATTTAGATCCGGTACTAGTGATGTGAAGAAATGTATAGGTACTAACTTTTCGTTAGGACCGAGTACCAGAGCTAGTACCTGGTCTAGCTGGACTGGGTACTAGGCTGGTTTAGAACTTCTGTGAAGAAATTGGGCGTAAGTGACCTGCCGTATTTGCGGCTCCGTCATAGCCTTGGCCAATACAATACAATAATTGCTCATATATTAAGATGTAGTTCTTCACATCGCTGCAGTATGGTTTTGGTCAGGTTTCTAGAAGTTTGGTCATCAACGAGAACAAAACCTACAAAACTTCAACAAAAAACAGTCGACATATCGAAGGCATATGGAAAGTTGTTCAGCACTAGAAAAATCCATTCTTTCGTCAGCGAAGACGTTGAAACTACTTGAATCTGATAAATTGATAAACGGACTTATTGTATATTTCGGTTGTAGTAATATCAGAACATGTCTCCAGGATTTGATTTTGTATATCTGAGCTCAAATAGTCTGTGTTTTTAGAACTAGAAATGACGTGATTCTTTAAATTGTTGTCCCCAGATTCAATTCTGAACTGAAGGAGAGCCCTTAGTTTTCCATATTTTGTGTGGGCCGAGTAAGATATATAGCTCCACTATCATCGTCACCCCCTGTTCTGCGCAAAATAAAATAGTCTAGAAAAAATAATAGGTCTTATTACAGCTCTATTTTCAGCTATACTGCTACTACTGGGAAGCAGCATCTCTTTTGTTTTCCAGCAGCAACGTTTCCCATATCATTATTTTTATTCATTTGTGGTTTTTATTATTCTGAGATCATATAATTTTTGTTATTTATATTTTGCAATATTTTGGCTTCGTCTTTTTAATAATTATAAATGAAGATAATAATTGAAGTTTTTAACTGATCCCAAATCAAATAAACTATACCTTTATAGTCTTCTTGTTTTTTGATTTGAATTGATATATTCTTTAGTTTTTACTTATATACAAATCATTTCAGGGGGGGGGGGGATTCAGCCCCTCAAGCTTCAGGGTGGGTCTGCCTTACAGTAGTTGTAAGCCACAAGAGCAAGTTCGTGTGATCCATTCGTGGATATTTTTTAATACAAGAGCTTCGAAAATATCCTCCAATTATTTATCGAAGCTGTAACACAAACACACCCTATACAATGTATCAATGAATAAAATATGTAGGTAATTACATAAATAATTTTGTATCACAGATATGCTTGATGTTTTGTGTTCGAAGTCGCATCAACAACGAACAAAAGTCTGTTTAACCACAAAAAGCGTATACTTAGGTCCAGTTGTTCAGTGCAAGATAAAAGTTCAACCCGAGTTAACTCATCAAATTTGATGAGTTAACTCAGAACAGATGCTTTTAATTTTTTATTCAACGAGTTTGTTAAGTCGTTCCGCATGAATTCTCCACCAAAAAACTTCTCTTTCAGTTGACTATGAGTTGATTTTCTTCTACAGTTTACTAAATCTGGCCTTAGAGAACATAGAGTCATTTCAAAAATAATACTTTCCAGTTTCGGTTCAAATTAAAAAAAATGGACCACATTACACATAAAAAAAAAAACATATCATATTCAAAATGCCAGGTCTATGTAACAATTTTTAGTAAAACAAAATTCGTAGTTAAGGTAACAATAACATCAAACGATTTATGTATGGCATACACAATTGTTCGTACGCAAATGCGGTTTATAAAGGGTTTTTCAACAGGCACACTACAAAAGTAGAGCAACAGGGACAGCAAACGACGCAATATTTCTTGCCGCTCTTTTGACATTTCTCTTCAGTAAAGTTTGCCATTTCATGATGGAAAGAAACACGAGCCAACAACGAGTCGAGATTATTAAAATTTACTACCGAAATTCGGAGTCAGTGGCCTCAACGTTAAGAGCGCTAAAAATCATCTTCAGCGTTGAGGCTCATTCCTGGCTGAATGGCTTCGTCAATAAACAAAATATGTGATATTGGTCAGGCAACAATCCACACGTACTCCATTCATCATCCTGAAAAAATTACGGTTTGGTGTGGTTTATGGGCCGGCGGCGTCATTGGGCCGTACTTCTTCCGTTATGATCAAGACCGGCACGTTACTGTGAATGGGAATCGCTACCGTTCAATGATAACCGAATATTTTTGGCCCCAATTGGATGATATGGACTCGGAGGACATGTGGTTTCAACAGGACGGCGCCACAAGCCACACAGCGAATGTCACAATCAATTTATTGGAAACCATGTTTTCAGAACGTATGTTATCTCACGAAATGGTCCAGTTGCTTGGCCGCCTCGGTAGTGCGATTTGACGCCGTTAGACTATTTCTTGTGGGGCTACGTCAAGTCTATGGTCTATGCCAACAAGCCAGCGACGATTGATGAACTTCGTACGAATATCGAACGTGAAATTGCAGCAGTATCGGCCGATTTATGCTTGAAAACCTTGGAAAATTGGGTTCAGCGTCTGGACTTCTGCAAGCGTGCCCGTGGTGGCCATGCAAAAGAAATCGAGTTCCATACATAATGGCATCGAACGTGCTTTCACAGGAATAAAGAATTTCATTGATATCCAAAACCGTTTTTCTTTTATTTAAAAAAAAATTTTGTAGCGCTCTTATTGAAAAACCCGATACATACCACAAATATATTCAATATTTTACAATTACAAATATTTGTGTTCAGACGATTTGTATATTTCTACACAAATGGAATTTGCGTTGGTCTTAATTGATCGCGTCTTGACGTAAAGATATTCAATAAAATTAAATATTTGCTCCCTTGCTTCGATTCGTTCTATTGTCAAAATATTAAAAATGTTAAAGAAAAAATATGGTGCAATTATTTTGACCGCGTATTTACTCAAGGAATACAAAAGCTAAAAAAACTTCATCGAGTTGCCACTCAAGAGCTATACTTGTTGGAGAAAAAAAATGGCTTGATCATTCCCAGGCGGAAGGCTTGTGTGCAAAATTACTCGTTGTACAATTTTTTTGTCCAGAATTGTACATTATAGTTATAGTATTTTGCGCTTCAGTATTCAACATTTTTAGCAATTTGTAGCCGCACTTACCACTACCCCATCTTCTACTACATTTTTTTTGGATTTCTTCAAAAAAATGTACATATATATTTCGAGAGATATTTACTAAAGTCAAAAGCAGTAATTAAAATTTAGGTTACTTTTTAGGATAAGCACAAGAAGTAAAAACAATGCTGTACACTAAAATCCAGCCAAGTATTTTACCCCATCAGCCGTGGTAATTTTTTAACGTTTACGTAAGTTTTTTTTTCTCAAAATCCTATAAATTAAAAAGTATTCGATATCTTTTTTGTAGAATTACATAAGCTACAAGTTGTATCTTAAATTTTTTTCAAAAAAAAAATATTAAGTTTTTGATGTATTTAACAAAAAACAAAACTTCAACTCATGCGAATTTTTGAAGTTCTTTCAAAGTCGTAAAGATTGTGTTTGTGACCTTGAAGAAATCTTTAAAATTCTTTAATAGAACCTATGTCTGATCAACTACTGATATTTTAAATTTGGCTTTTGTTAGGCCTTATTTGCCTGGGCTACAGACACAAAATTAAATTTGTATTAAAGAGAATTTAAAGCTATTTCAAAACTTTACAAAATGTTCATTTAATTCAGTAATGACATAACCTGACTAATTGGATAATTTTTAATATGTAAAGGTTTTTCCTAAGTACCTACATACATTTCGAAATTCAGCAACACCGAAAAATTCACGTGCCATTTCTCCAGGCAAATACTGACAATTAGAAAGTTTATTTTAGTGTTTTTTGAAAAGGATGCTTTGCTTTTGCAATAATAATATTTTGCAGTGTTGCAGTGTTTTTTTACATTTATAAACTCAGGGTTTCAGTTCACAAATAGTAGTGGTAATGGTTAGTGTGTAGGACTGTCATCCCGGTGATCTAGGTTCGATTCCCAGCCTCGTCCACCCTAATATAAAAATCCGCTACTGCTTCGCTTGCGAAGAAGTGACAAATCCTCCACACGACTATCCTTTGTCATGAATAAGTGAATAACTGCCTCTCACCTTTAGCCATTCGGAAAACCAGTACATGCAAAAATTCTTTCGAATCAGATTTTTTTGCAACTCACAAAAGCAAAATTGTTAAAAACCAAGTGCATATTTAAGCATGATGGGCTTAGGAGAATAACCTTCTTTAGCCATTTCCCAATACAATTTTTTTATAATGTGGTTGTGGTAATGTCTATTTATATATCAATATGAAAATGAATTTACGAATTCTATAAAATAAAAAGACTCATCAACTTATAAAACCAATAAAATATTGATCCAAATAATGTCTAATAAATTAAAGTAATTCGTGCCAATGCCACAATATACTATAACGTAAGCGTATTTAAAATAAAAATCAAATTCATAACTAAATACAATCATACGTTTATTTTCAGCGACCAAAAATATATTTTCTGACAATAAAACCACAACCACATACTCTACTGACTGACCATTTCAAAAATATTGTGCAACCACAAATTCCCATCAAGAATAGTTCTTTCATCTAAATTCTATATCTATTTTGTTATAGACGAGTCTATAAATTTTGCTGATTTTTCATATTTATATTTTTCAACAATAAAAATATTTTATAAACAAAAAAAAAAAATATATACATATATCTTGATTTCGCATCTGCAAGTTTCCAGCGTCATCACAGATTCATCTAAAAATAAATTTCATCAACTTTTTGTTAAATACAAAAAAAAATAAACCTGCACAAATAAGACAAAATTCAAATAAAAAATAAAATTGTAATGTTAATTTTACGTGAAATAATAGATAATTATTTGATAATTATTTCATCTTAATTGGCGTACTATCGAAATGTTACTGTTTTCCAGATGACAACAAAATTGACAAACAAATCATTGCGGCACAAATTCTAAATATCAATTGAATAGCTCATTTACCTAAAATGAAAAAAAAAAAAAATAAAACAATGCCCCACAGCTATCAAGCTATAGTTCATAAATTGGGGTACATACAAATCTTAGGCACGGCGCCAATTGATTTAAATAAAGTATCTACGCAAAGTTCTAAGATTAATTTACTTATTAGTTTTATTCGAACTAATTGAGTGAAGTTAATCAAAAAATACTACTTTAACGGTGCATTTTGTTGCTGTAGATACATATGATGATAAACATCAAACCAGATATTCAGCCACAGAATAAAGAGATAGGTAGTTGAAGAGATTCAAGGAAAACACTGAATCTGTTTGCTGAAAACCATGCGAGAGCCACATAAAAGCTCTGAGCTTTCTCGTCTCTATTTTACGTATCCTGTGAATGCGCAAATACAATGTCTGAGTAAAATCTCTTGATTAGAAAAATATTCTCACATCATTGCTCTATTGTTGTTGAGTTTGTATATTAAATGTTAAATATACTTGCTAATTTAAGGTACGGATGTGCCATTGAACCAATTTGCCAAACTTCTGCTACCCCTTTCCAACTGTTGCTTCTTGCTTCCAATATAGGTACAAGCTGAGAGCAACTACGGAATGTTCTTGCTTGATAGTCTTTTTGTTCGTGGAGAAATTAAATTCCCTTTAAATATCAGGAAACGGAAATAGTAAAGATTCAAGCCGGTAGAGTCGTCGTCTTTTTCCCAGAAACAGGCACATACATTATATTAAGAAGTTTATTCCTTCTGCACACACGAGGAAAATAGCCTCGGTAAAGTTAAGTTGTGGTGATGTTTGTCTTTTGTGGATGGAAGGGAATTCTCCCACATTAAAGTTTATCTCCATATCCTCTTATAGACGCCACAATGCAAAGCCATCACATGTCCTGAAAATAAAGTAGGTATGTATGTTGTATATTGGTAGGTACCACCGCGCGCCGACGACATTGTCATGTTGATACAGAAAATTCCAAGATGGTGACAATTCAACAGGAAATTTTATAGAAACCCTGGAGCCATTGTGTTTAAAACCTTTGTTCTGCTCCTTTTGCTTAAGAAAATGCTTTCAGAATATACCTATATGTATTACTTAGCTGGAGTGAAAAGTATATGTGTATGTAGGTATGTACGTAGTTTTCGTATACCCTCCTATTTACAGATATAAATGATTCTGATTTGACTCCGTCAAACATTGTCCTTGATCTTAAATCAAGTGGTAAGGTGAATGATTGTACTTTTGTATATCTAATACATGTTCATATAAATACAATAATGGCTTAATAAAGCTAAATGAGCAAAAAAAAACAAAAAAACAACAACAACTGTGTGTAGATATGTGTATTTTTGTTTCTCGATAAAGTAATATTGATTGTTGTCGTTTTCAAGGTAAAGATTTACTACAGCAGAGCAGTAGAGAGAATTGACTTGATGAGAAAAGGTGGTATTTTGAATTTAAATTACCTATACATAGAAATCGTTGTTTAAATAAGTATAATGAGGTCCTGAATTCTTGTTTGCTTATTCAATTGTTATTGCAAGTTCATTTTGCTGCATTCGATAATTTACTTGCAATTTTCTAAATTGGTCATTTTAAAAAAGTTTATATTTCTATACCTGTAGTTGGTATATGTGAGCCTTACAATTTGGTTCGATTGACATTTGTTTTTTACTGTTAAAGATATTCAATCATGAATTTATGTACGTAAATAATGAATGTACTGCATATAGAAAAAAATAGTCAGTACAAAAATTAATGAAATCATAATGCAGTTTCTACCTTGTTGAAAGCTTAAAATGTGTGAAAATGTCATGCCAAATATTATAAAGATAGTCATTTAAAGTTAAGGGCCTGTTGTGAGTTTATTATAGAAACAAAGTTTTCACGGGAACAGAACATTTCAAGTAAATTTGACTAACATAAATTCATCACTAAAAAAACTATCATCGGATGTACCTCAAGGATCAGTATTGATCCATTGTTATACATAACCTACGTTGCTGATTTTTCAGAAATATGGAATTGTAAAATAGCAATGTTTGCGGATGGGAAGTGTACTTCAATGAATTGCTAAATGGTCAGCTCACTGCAGAAGTGGAGGCTCCACTACTTCAAGAAGAGTACCCTATGTTGCCGCCACCAAGCATAGAAGAGGTTGAGAAGGCTATAGGCCGGCTAAAGAAAAACAAAGCCCTGGGAGCCGATGGTATACCAGCCGAACTATTTCAACACGGTGGGCCAGCTTTACGTCAAGCAATTCATGAGATTATAGTGCACGTGTGGGAGCATGAAGAAATTCCAGAAGACTGGCGAAAAGGTATTATTTGCCCCATACATAAGAAGGGAGATGTCACAACGTGCAGCAATTATAGAGGTATCACGTTGTTGAGTACCGCCTATAAGATACTCTCCTCTATCCTACAAGACCGGATAACCCCATACGCTAAAACCATCATCGGACAATATCCGTGTGGTTTCATTCCAGGCAAATTAACAACTGATCAGATCTTTACCCTTAGGCAGGCGATGGAAAAATGTCTAGAATTTAACATCCAAACATACAACCTGTTTATAGACTTTAAGGCCGCCTACGATAGCATAGCCAGGGTAGAACTTTACAAAGCCATGAGAGAATTCGGCATCCCAAATAAATTGACACGACTATGTAGGTTGACCATGACCAACGTAACAAGCCAAGTAAAAATAGCCGGATTGCTATCCAAACCAATCAACATCTTTAATGGACTCCGACAAGGGGATGGTTTGGCCTGCCTCCTCTTCAACCTGGCGTTGGAGAAAGCAATCCGTGACTCTGGCACGGCAACAAGAGGGACCATCGTCAACAGGTCCAGCCAGATACTGGCTTACGCAGACGACATCGACATCATCGGAAGAACTGAGCAAGCTGTACATGATTCCTTCATCCAGATCGAGCAGGCGGCACAAAATCTGGGGCTGCACATTAGTGAAGGTAAAACAAAGTACATGGTGGCGTCGAATGCGAGAGGAACAGTTGGTCAAACAATCAAGGTAGCGGAGCACGAATTTGAAGTGGTGCAATCCTTTAAATACCTTGGGTCAATAGTAGCAGCCGATAACAATATAGAAGAAGAAATACGCGGGCGGCTTCTCAAATCCAACAGAGCCTACTATAGTCTGTCAAAGCTCTTCAAATCCAGAAATCTCACCATAACTTCAAAACTGCTGCTGTACAGGACCATGGTCCTGCCAGTACTCACATATGGATCCGAGACTTGGGTGCTTAGCAAAAGGCACTCCGACCTCTTAGCCGCGTTCGAGAGAAAAGTCTTCTCCTTAAGACTTTTCTCTCGAACGCGTTGGCCCTATTTGTGAGGAAGGACGATTCCGGAGACGGTACAATCATGAATTGTACGCAATCTACCTTGAAGCAGATATCGTGACAAAAATTAAGCTCGGTAGACTCCGGTGGGCAGGGCACCTAGCTCGCATGAGCGAAGAGGAACCTGCTCGGAAAGTTCTTTGTGGTACATTCTATGGTAGACGACAGCGTGGTAGACCATGCTTGCGCTGGAGAGATGGCGTAGACCAGGACGCCCGGAGCCTTGGGGTGCGCAACTGGATGGCGGCGGCTCGAGATCGGGATGGGTGGAGAGACTTGTTGAAGGAGGCCAGGACCGGACCCCGGTTGTCGAGCCGACGATGATGATGATGATAATGTTTGCGGATGACACCGCTATTTATAGTTCAAATAATTTTGGCCATGAAATTGAGAACGATTTACAAAATGCGCTAAATAAAGTCTATGATTATTTCAAATTGTGGAAATTCAAACTTAATGCTGACAAAACACAGGCCATATTTTTCACTAGAAAAAGGAAAGCCTGTGCCTTACCACTTGGTCAGCTTAATATAAACAATTGTGATGTCCCGTGGGTTAATTCTGTCAAATATCTTGGTGTGTATTTAGACAAGACATTACCTTCCCGCGACCATATTACAAATACCCTCAACAAAATAAGCATTGCTAATAAAATGCTATACCCCCTTTGGTATATGTAAAGTAATTTTTATTTTTTCAAGCGATAATCGTGTATGCATGTTTAGTATGGGGAATGTGTGCTTAATCACACATTAAAAAATTACAAGTTTCACAAAACAAAACTTTGAAAATGATGACAAATCTACCTTGGCTTTTTTCAACTCAACTCTTACATGAACAAAACGGTGTACTTCAAATTGCAAGAAAACATTGAAATTCTTAACGAAAGATTTACTTGAAGTGATTCCAAAAATGTATTAATACAAAAATTAATAGATCAATAAAAATATTCCTTATATAAATTCTTTGTGTATTTACGTTAATTTATTTATTTATGTACCTATTTGTTATTTTTTAATTTGCTTAGTCTGATATTTATTTATTAATATATATTATTAATAGTAAGTTTTCTTTTCATTTTTCCAAACAAAATCATCAATTCAATTGTTTTTACTAACTTGTTCTACTGTGTTTGTGATTATTTGATCTCCTGAAGAAGACAGCAACCCCTGTCGAAACGTCGGGAAAGTAAATGAAATAATTGTTTCATTGCACAACTAATGACCAATAAAGCCGAAGAGGAACCAGATTCTTCACCAAAATAGTATCCCAACTTGGTCAAGCTAAAATAAATTAAATATATATTATTTTGTTTTTGTCATTTATTTGTTTAAAATATTTATTTATTTATTTATCTATTTATTAATTATAATTATTAGTTTTGTTGTTTATTTATTTATTTAATTAATTAATTTATTTATTTATTTATATATTTATTTATTTATTTATTTGTTTGTATGTTAATTTATTTAATTATATATTAATTACTTTTTTTATTTATTCATTATTAATTTCCTTTATAATTTATTTGTAAGATATAGTTTAAATATCAAACCTCTGAGCAAGCTGCGTATTATTAAAAATTTGTAAAAGCATTTATCTATGAAAATAAAATATCTATCTATGTCTGGCCAAGATTTCATGATATTTGAAACCTTTTGAGTATTTTTATTCTCAAAATGCATTTTAGGTACGCATACGCCATAGTGACTATTTGACGCCCTGAATAGCAGAACAACTATTAAAATATCGTAAAAAATTCACTTTGTAGTGTGAAATGGGGTTAAATGAAAAAGAGGTATCCGATTGAAAAAAACAACTTTACCTGCGCTTGAAAGTTTATTTTTAGGAAATGGCTTCAAGGATATGTTTTTTATTAATTTTGCTATTTGAAGGTGAAATGGGGTAAAAATAAAACAAATTTTCCGACTTAAGAATTTTTTTTAATGTTGGAAAGGCTGTTTTTAGAAAATTGCTTTAGGGATATTCTTTCAAAATTGTATAACTTTTGGGTTGAAATGAGATAAACACAAAAAAAAGGGTTTTTGATTACAAACATTCTTTTTGTGTTGTGAAAATAATAAAGGTTGGACTTAAACCATATTTTTAAGAATTTATTCATTCATAACGTTAAATGGGTTAAAATCCAAAATGTATAGTTTAAAGGCCAGTTTCACAGTCGGAAAAGTGACACTTAAGTGTGGAATGTGAAAGATAAATTCCCAATATCACAGTGCACTGTTACCTGAATAAGTATCACTTAAGTCTCCGATGTTGGTGATTTAAGTTCCACTTAAGCTGGCTATGAAATTTAGCTTAAATTTCTCATATGGGAATTTTAAGTGCCACTTATTCCGGTAAGTGTCGACTGTGAAACTGGCCCTAAATATTTATTTTTATTTTGTTTTGTAATTTGTATTCAAAGCTTAGGTTTTTCTAACCGTGCGAAGACCTATCGGAAATTCCGTTTAAAATATTTTCCCTCGGAATTTTATTGTTCACGTTCTTACTATTAGGAATTCCCAACGAAATATTTTGCTCTGGAATAAGGAAAAATGATGAACAAATATTCGAACTTTATTTTCGAAAAGTTTGACAATTTATTCTTGAAGAACTTTTTCAGAAGTAGTTCTGGAAGTAGTACAGATAATTCATTAAAAGAATGTTCAGACTTCTGTACAGCACCCCAAACTACATAGTAGACATTGAAACGGAAACATCACCACTGCGCATTTACACACTCAAGCTACTCTTCGATTACACCCGGAAGGACGGAACGTATAATATCGCCAAACACTTCCAAGGCCAAAACATACAGTTTTTTTTCAGGGAATGGTCGAGACTAGGCGGGGAACATTGTAAATATCTCCATTAAATTATGTGTCACATAGAACTGACGTAGATTCTTCGTGTACTTTATGCAATCTTAAGTCCACATTACACGATAATAGAAGATATATGACCTGTCATTATGTTTTATATATGATTTCTCAAATGAGCTGTTATTCTAATTGTGTCTACGACTTTCGATTTGATTTCTCAACGTTTTTTGAGAGAATTGCCTTGATTGTGTGTTCTTCCCGCAGCATGTACCTCGATAATGGTTCCACCGATTAAGTAAATATGTTGGATTGCAAAATACAAAAATGCATATTCAATGTCTTGATCCACAGGAGCAAATTCAAGCCATCCAATTGTAAATTTTATTATCTTAATTAATTGAATAATTTTAAGTACGTATACGCCATAGTGAACATTTAAAATTTTACTCTTAATTTCAGCATATGTAAAGTGCACCGGAACCACAATTGACGACTTTTGACAATAATTAGCTTGGACAGAGGAGCAGGTACAAAACTACTGATGGCCGATTTATGTTTTCCCACGAACATAAATTGGTGTTGCGTTGAGTTTTGATATATCGACTTCCCAGTTTAAACGAAAAACAATTATTTGTCATTGTACCTTAGCTTTTAAAAGAACTTATAAGTACGAACTATTTCCTTGGATAAAACAGTTATACAAACTAAGCCCACCCCAAAATAACCTTCTTTGTTTCTATCAGAAACTACCTCAAGTAACCATATAAATAGATCCCCTACCATACCACCATGAAGTATTTATATACTCAACTTTTAAAGATGACGATTGAAATGTATCACTCGACTGCGAACAGTTTCAAGTCATAAGATACACCTTTAATTAAAATCTTAATTAAAAAAAAAATATTTACTTGACATTAGCTATGTATATGCACTAAACTCACTAAATAAATATATACTTATGTACTTATTTTAATTTGTATCATTTTGCTTGAGGACGAGGATCCATTTCAAACGTTGATATCACTTTCTTTTAATTTAACACAATCTGTTTTCTAAAAGAGTACTCATGCAATCTTTCAGCTTAAATTAAATTTTCCTTCTTCTACCTGCATTCTGCTATCCAATAGCATTAATGTAAGCTAATGAATTATTGGCCATGAAAAGAGTAGGGGTTGTTTTTTCGTTTGCTATGAGCAACAATTTATAGCAATTTTATTTTCAACATTTTCTTTAACTCCTTATAAAGAGAAGCATCCGTGTACTTTTATGGCGCGCCTTTGTAATTCAAGAGGGCATTATTTGTGTCATGGCTTAAGTGAGTAATGATTTGTTTGGTCTTCTCAGATTATCAAGCTCATATCCGCAATGTATAACAACCATGCCGAGCTGACAAGTTAATTTGGGAAACTGGAAACAAATTAAAACATAATTTTTTGCGGCACCAATAGATAATGGAAATCCTTGAAGCGGCAAGAGAATAACGACGGACGACCGACGACTGTGGGTTTATTTTAAGAGTTATATAAAGTGAGGAGTGTCATTGAGTTGTGATGACTTTTTCTTTAATATTTAGTTTAATTTCAAAGGTAATTTAAATTTACAATACGATGTCTCGGGGGGGAATGCTTGTGAGGTTAAAAAAGAAATAGTAAAGACAAAGATGCCACAACATAATCTTTGATTGCATTGTAAATGTTAGGGGAATAATTCTTGAACAGAAGATATCACTTCAATCATTCTTTGATCTTTCCATGTCAACAAACATAAAGGTTTTTTTGTCAAGTAATTTAAGGAACAGCTGGTCAAACAATCAAGGTAGCGGAGCACGAATTTGAAGTGGTGCAATCCTTTAAATACCTTGGGTCAATAGTAGCAGCCGATAACAATATAGAAGAAGAAATACGCGGGCGGCTTCTCAAATCCAACAGAGCCTACTATAGTCTGTCAAAGCTCTTCAAATCCAGAAATCTCACCATAACTTCAAAACTGCTGCTGTACAGGACTATGGTCCTGCCAGTACTCACATATGGATCCGAGACTTGGGTGCTTAGCAAAAGGCACTCCGACCTCTTAGCCGCGTTCGAGAGAAAAGTCTTAAGGAGAATTGTTGGCCCCATTTGTGAGGAAGGACGATTCCGGAGACGGTACAATCATGAATTGTACGCAATCTACCTTGAAGCAGATATCGTGACAAAAATTAAGCTCGGTAGACTTCATTGGGCAGGGCACCTAGCTCGCATGAGCGAAGAGGAACCTGCTCGGAAAGTTCTTTGTGGTACATTCTATGGTTGACGACAGAGATGGCGTAGACCAGGACGCCCGGAGCCTTGGGGTGCGCAACTGGATGGCGGCGGCTAGAGACCGGGACGGGTGGAGAGACTTGTTGAAGGAGGCCAGGACCGGACCCCGGTTGTCGAGCCGACGATGATGATGAATTTAAGGAATGAGCAATTATAATAATAGACCAAAAGGCAAAAGTGGCAAGACAATAAACTCGAAAATTGCGAAAAACCGAAATATCTTGAAAACCTGACGTGATGGAGTAATTCAAAGTCAGGACATCAAAACCATTCGGAAAAGTAAAATCTGGTTCAAAGGAGAAGAATTGTGCCGATCAATGTAATCTTGTAATAATAATAAAAAAAAAATGTTTATTGACTCGCATCATCATCACGAGGGTCTTTCACCTCAGTAAAATTGTAAATTTCTTCAGAAAAGCAAAAGGATCCAATCAAAATCAATTCAACTTCCGCTCAAATATTTCCAGAGTAAATGTCTTAAATGCTTGTCCAGAAATCAATTTTAAAAGCCCTTTGTGAATTGTTTGCCTGAGAATTTATGATCCTGTGTCAAAATAAAAGCGTTTGCACTTTTCGGGTGCTGCGCGAGATCATCATCTTTTGACTTTTAATAAACTAAGGAAAAATAATAATTAATGGGCCATCATTAATATTTGCGAAACTTTGTCTTTTCGAAAATTTATCTTTAATGCTGAATACTATCAATCACCTCTATTCTGCTAAACGTGCTTCGGGGGAATGATTATTCAAAAGTCCTTAATTTATTTCTTACTATACTTTCGATGGGATGACTTTACCCCTGTTGAAACTCGACGCGAACTCATATTGGCGCAAAATTTTAGACGATTTAGTAAAGTGTTAAATCATTTTTAGTATGATACTAGGTTAAAAAGAGGATTTTGCTAATTTTAAACGAGTTTAACTTGATACTATCTCTTAACATTTTACTAAAGTTAAAATCGCTAGATTGCTGTTTTATTTTTCTAACATATTACTAAATCCGTATGTCACTTTGACATAGAAACATTTTAGAAAGGTAAGTTTGCTTCATTTTTTGGACGAAATGTCACTGTTTTAGGCGCGTTCAGCTTGAGTTTCGTAAGAAAATGGGTTTAGTATGATACTACTTAAAAAGTGTTTAAAACTAAGAACATTTTAGTAAAGAGCTTTTAAGTTAGTAAAGTGTTCGCTAGTATCATGCTAAAACCTTAACATAAGGCTGTTTAAAATTTTGCGCCATTAGCTTTAATTTTACCCTAAGTATCGTATGCTGAGATAGTTGAAAGCAATATCGATCCACTATCTCAACGGAAATTACAAGTTACTTTCAGTGAAGCCATTTGCTTTATCTTTCAGTGTTACGAAGACATGACCATGTCTCTGATTTTTCCAAAAAATCTACTGGGATGCACTTTGCAACAATTCATTAATGCTATAGGAACTGTTTATTTCTGTATAAATTAATCCATCTTAAGACACCGTTCTATTTATTTATCGTTCCCCTGAAGTATCAATATCATTCCTCTTACTATAGTAATTACCTAAACTCGTCCCGTTTATTTTTCATTTGTGCTGTAAGACTCTGGAACTCGCTATCGCCTCCAATCAAATTAATAGAGTTAACTACATTGAATTCAAACATGCTATCTTTTTTTACTTCTCATCTCTCTCTCTTTTAATTGTACATACAAAAATAACTTTTTTATCTAAACATACATACATTTATATACTAAAGTACTATAAAAGATAATATCTTACTTAGGCCAGCAGAGGAAAAAAAAGATTTTTCATATCAGGGGTGCCAGCACGAAACTTGATACAATCGAGGATTGTCGATCTTCGCACAGTGGCCCGTTTAGGCAAAAGTGCTTGCGAAATTCATTTTTCGGGTGGGTTTATAATGCAAAACTTTTACTTTTTTTGATTTGACAAATGTTTGGAGCTCTAGTAATCGAAAAAATTATTTCATTTGTATGAATGGTTTGACTTGTAGAGCGAGTCAAAGTTGACAAATTTTTATGGTTAGAAAAAAACAATTGTTTTTTTTTAATTTTGAGTGTTAAAACTAGGAAAAAGGTGTAAGTAAAACTTTTTTTTTGTTATTTTTACTTAATATATGTGTTAATTGCTATAATCAGAAATGAAAAAAAAATAATAAATTTTTTTAAACTGCTAAATTTAATGTTTTTTGAAACTCCCATTTTTGCACGCTTTTTCGACTTTACACTGAGTAGAAAAAAAGCTTCAAACATAATCAAGCCAAGCTCGACGGATAGTAAATCCTTATATATCTCTTCATATAAAACCAAAAACTCAGCTGCATAAAGTTGCATAGAGCTGAGTTAGAGCGATTTGATTTAATGAAGTCTGTATTTTTTTCTGAGTTTTTTTTTGTCAGGTGCAAAAAAAATCATGGAAAATATTTTTTCTCTGTTTTCCAGGTATGAGTGTTGGTTTGAAATAAAATGGTTTTGTAATTTAGAAGGAAAAACCTACCTAAGTTTTTTAAAACGGTTTTATAGCTTATTTCTTGTGACCTCTAACAAGACTTTTAAGTATGAATGTTTTTGACTTCGGGTATGATTAATTATTGTCAGGTAGTTTGATGGATAAGAGTTTTTAACTGGATTAGAATTTTTTTTAAAGATTTAAATCTTATAGGTAAGCAGATTACCTTATTAGAATTTCATAAAATTGAATATTTTTAGTGTAGGTATTTAGTTTTATAAAAAAGTAGTTGTATAAAAAGATGAAACATTTAGATGAAATTATCATTGAAAACTTGAACGAGCAGTTGGATAAGGAAAAATTATTTTAAATGGATATAATATACAATGTTTTGTTTGAACTTTTTGTCAAAGATGAGAGTCTTGAAGAGTTCTTTTTTTGCTGTAATAAGTGAATACCAACTATCCGGTGAAAATTTACCGGAAAATGAAGCATCGATCGAGATTATTTTTCAATGAGGAATGGCAACCGGACAAATGAGCTTGGACTTGATGTAGATAAACCAAAGCAATGATGGAAACACTTCAAGGAGATTTTTGAACAATCTGAGGCAACCGCTCGAATAACTGGAGTCAATAAAGAGGTTATAACCAGGATCAAAACAATACTTAATGTTTTGAATAGCGGGGAAGTAGTGAAAACAGCTAAATTTGGAGAGTACACCAAAAAAACCGCAGAGTTATTGAAACAAAAGTACACTGAAAATCAACTCACACCTACTCTTCAAAGTTTCAGAATTCGACAGAATGAAGACCTATTTAACATGCTAGCAGTCTCATCCAATCCACTTACTTCTACCTTAAAGATCTGAAAGCGCAATACTCACCGGAATTATAAGTTTATTACGCATTACCCCGGACTTAGATGATAGTTTCCAAGAAATTTAATGTTTGTATGTAAATTTTTGTTCCTTTTATTTTGTTTTTCTACTTTTTGAATTCTAAAGCCCGAACCACACTACTCTCGTGTGGTGTGTTGGGGAGTAGTGTGTCGATGTCATTCCAATGTTTTTCATAGATTTCGACACAACACAACACACGATACAAATATGGATCTAAGCATATGAAATACATTAGAGCGATAGCGACACATGACTCCACAATACACCACACGAGAGTAGTGTGGTTCGGGCTTAATCTATCAATAAAATACTTTATAAATTTACTCTCTTATAAAAAAAAAATAAAACAAAATAAAAAAATCAATTAATATAAAAACAAAAACTGATTTTCTTCCCCACTGTTTCACTCAAATTGGTTTGTTTTCTTCTTTCCCCACTGTTCCACTCAAATTACTTCATAAATTGACTTTCGACCTTTTTAAAATTAAATACCAATTATGTTAACCACGTTAACAAAAACTTCTTATTTCAGCAGCAGATTCTGAAACACCCTGTAAATATTTTTTTCTTAAAATTCACAAACTTAATAGCCTTGGAAATTTCCTTCAAAACCAAAAAAAATTTTTGGTGATATCTTTATTCGTTTAAGAGATATGATTTTTGCAACCAAAAAAGTCAATATGGGCCACTGTGCGTCGGTCAACTCGAAGAAAATTATTTTTGGCAGCACGTAATTTGGGACGAGTTTCATTGTGCCTTCCGCTTAAAAATGTCATTGTGAATAATTTTTTCCTCCAATTCGTCGATTTTTTTTTTTATGTATGGACCTCCATCCGTACCTTGAAGTGAAGTTTATTACTCCTTAGCTTATTTTTGACCTTGTATTTTAGATCACTCCAGGGGCCCAATTCCGCAAACGTGAGTTTTCTGTGTGCACACACAAATCCGTGTAAACAGATCAGATTTTGCGATTTCGCAAGAGTGAGTTGCCAATTTTTTTACAGATAACGTGTACACAAATAGGCAAATTTATTCACCCTTATTTTGAGAGTGAAAAGAAAGTGTTCACGAAAAATTATTTACGCTTATGGAATTGGGCCCCAGGTGTAAAAAAAAAGGATCTGGAAAATGTATATGTATGTATATACTTGTATTTTAACAATAACCTACCTTTTTCCAATCTTTAAAATTTTTGTTGGGAACCCTCTGTCGTCAGGGAGTCAGTTAATTTTTCCCACAGCAAATTGCAGTTTTTCCTCCCTTGGGCAGTTTTAAGAATTCCCCTGGCTAAATCAGAGTGAAAACTCATAAATTTGGTCAAAATCTCCGTTCGCTTTTTATTTATGGACATATTATTTTGTTTTTCCAATTTTTATCTAAAAAAATCACTGCTAACGATAAGTAATTTCTGTCGAGTGAAAATTTGTGTTTCGAATGTCATTTTCAAGTTTGTGTGCTGCCAAATCTGACAATACAATCGAGGACACTCGATTGAACCAAGATATTTGCTGCCAATGCTCGATTGGATCGACAAAACTCGATTCTATCACGTTACGTGCTGCCACCCCAGCCTTATTTTGAGTTTCACCCGAAACAACATTCCACCCGAAAAATTTGTTATTTCACTTTTTGCCTATTGTGAGTTTCACCAGAAATTTCAAGATCGAAAAATTCCCCCAATTGTGAACATTTATTTTGGGAGGAATGTAATGTCATTTTCACTTCTTTTTTGTAGGCGAATGAAATTTCGTTCAGGCGAAACTCACAATAGCTTTTAAAACTCCGGGCGAACAAAAATTGTTTAGGTGGAATATTTTTCGGGTGAAATTCACAATAAGGCTGAATGCAAAAAGTATATGATCAAATTTTTGATTGGATTTGGAAGCTCGAATGTTCTTGAGTATAAAAATAAAATCGCTGTTGTGTGATATGTGAAAAAGCGCAATTCACATATTCTTTGACGAAACAATGATATCAATAGTTCCTCAAGAGAAATTTTTTTGGCTGCGGTATTTGGCGGTTTTTCAAGTCAAACGTGTATCAACAGCCTTCGATATAAACATTTCGATAGACAAAAACAAGAACAAAAGTAAATCATAAAACAAAAAAAAAAACAAATCTTCAGTGCGTTTGCATAGTCTACGGACGTACCATCAAGTTCAAGCATAGATTAGAACCAACTACAAATACAGCACCACCTGCAGCACCTTCATTGCTAAAACTTATTTCATGCAAATTTAAAACTAAATGTGAATTGCATGTGGCTGCAAAAAAGCGGGTGTTAAGTGGTGTATTGTCTTATCTAATTGTTGTGGAGAATCCTGTAGTTCGAATAGTAGACTTTGATAATAATGAAGATTTTTCAAGCCAAAATTTTTAACTCTTTGAGCCGGGGCCATCAAAAAGGGGAAGGTTTGAGTAATTAAAAAAAAAAACACCACATAAAAAAAACCTGCGATTGACTCTACCTCTTTGGTGGTGGGGAAATGAGTCAGTCCTGTTCGTGAAAATTTCATCCTTATATAAATACAATTTGCAAACCATAAGTCGTAAAAAAAAAATTATAAAAACTTGTAGACAATTTTATGCTCTACAACTTTGTCTCGAATTTTGTTTTCATATTATAAACCGTTACTGAGATATAAGAGAAAAACTAAAAATAGCATACTTTTAGGAAATTACAAAAGCTATACAAATATTCAATAAAAGAATGAAAGATACACCCCTATCATGGTATCCGTTCGGAACGGAATTTTCTCCGATTCGTACAAAATTGATTTTGTAAAAGTGAAATGTTTCATTTCGTCATACGATTAAAACTTTTCTATATTATTTCTTGTAACTTACTAGCACTCGGCTGCCTACAAAGGTAAAAGATCAGCCAATAAAAAAAATATCAGGCCTTTTTTGGAGAAAATTCCATTCCGATCGGATACCATGATAGTGGTCATAATTAAATTTCCTATAAAAATATAAAAACAAATTTAATGTACTATAAGCCGTTATTTAGATATTGGGTAAAATGGCGACTGACGCACAACACTTACAGCCGCGCCAAAAATGTTCTCAAGAACATCCCAGCTTCCAATTTCAATCAAAAAATTTGATCATATACTTTTTGCAAAAAAAATCTTATGCCGACTGGAATAACTTTACACTATTATTAATAATAAATGAAATAAAATGAAAAAAAAAAAATACCTCCATAGATCCTTCACCAGAATTTGACAGTTAATAGCTTCACAGTCTATATTTGACTAAGCGTAAGCATGTCAACGTCGTCGTATGATTGTCCAAGGCAAATAATACTTATTTTTGCTCTTGTCCTCTCCGCGTCAACGCTCAAAGTGTTCGGATGTGGTCAAGATATGTGATCGGAATTTTAGAGTTGAAGTCACTTGAACTTTTAATTGAACTGCACTCTTGTTATAATGCAAAGTTTGATTAAAAACTCGAAAACAGACTTGGTTCCCTGCGAATCGAAAATCGATGTACTTTTGATTACAGGCAGTCTAAGCTAAGGACAGTAAGTATTGAACACACCTAAGCATCTAAATTTTTTTTTCCGACAATATCTTCATAAATTTATCAATACTAGATATTCGTAATGGAAGCAAATACAGGGTGTCCGCCGGGAAGGTATACTACTTTGTTTGTTTATAGTTTTTGATTAAATGAAAGAGAATGGATCTTATATTGATAAATGTTTTATTTAATGCCGGCAATTATGTATGGAATACAATATCATGTAAATGTCCGCCTCTGTTAGTCTGACAAACGCGAGCCCTTTTGAGCACATTTTTCATTACATTCTCACACATTTCGCGCGGTATTTCATTAATTTCATCACGAATATTTTGTTTGAGTTGCTCAAGCGTTTCTGGTTTGTTTGCATAAAATTTGCTTTTCAGATATCCTCACAAAAATAAGTCCGGAACAGTCAAATCAGGCGACCGTGGAGGCCAATCATCATCACCATTTCTTGAAATAACTTGTCGTGGAAAGAGGTTTCGCAGTAATTCCATTGTAATCCTGGCTGTATGCGATGTGGCACCGTCTTGTTGATACCACATGTTAATCAAGCCCAAAGCATGCAGTTGTGGCGCGTTAAAAAGTTTTCAATCATATCACGATATCGCTCCCCGTTCACAGTTACCGTTACGCCGTTTTCATTTTCAAAGAAGTAAGGTCCAATGATTCCTCCTGACCAAATTGCACACCAGACTGTAAAGGTGACTGATGAATAATTTGAGGGTTTTCCATTGCCCAGAACCGACTATTCTGTTTATTCACATATCCATTCAAATGAAAATGTGCTACGTCACTCATTGTGATTTTTTCATGAAAATTTGGGTTGTCATGGGCTAGCTGTAACATCCTATTGGCATATGTATGGCGGCGTAAATGGTCTTGTGGAAGAAGCTCTTGTGTCAACTGAATCTTAGATGGAAACAAATGCAAATCTTTGTGCAAAATTGTGGCCAAAGTTGTTCTTTGAAGACCGAGCTCCTGAGCACGGCTTCAAATTGAGGTTGATGGCAGGGCTGCCAGTTTAGGGGTTTTCCCCCTAGATTTAGGGGCTTTGTTTGTCGTTGGGGGGTTATCTGGGGGGACGAGATATTTGGGGGGGGGGGGAATCTGGGGGATTAATTCAGAGCTAAAACGTTGATAAATTGTATAGGTATTTAAACAGCTGAAAGTATTCCACGAGTTAGATATTCCTTACATTCTGAGTGTCAGAATTTTAAACCCACAGAAGAAATGCTGAAAACTTTCAAAAGTGAGAAAATGTATCAAACCGACGCGACAACCAAAATGAAAATGACGATAAAGTATTAGAACATTTTTAAACAAGTGCAAAAAAAATTTTGAATTCATTATATTTTTATTTTCATATTAATTTTTGGTGAGTTAAACCAGAGTGAGCTAACTCTAGAACTTAATTAAACCACAGTGAACTGAGGAAGATGTTTCACAATATCTGAATAGTATATTTTATAATTAAAGCTCGAAGTATTTTCATGGCCCGATTAAGTGTCGGTTAGGATTAACAAATTAATGTACTTGGCAATTTAAATATTATTCATTATTTTTTTTTCCAGTTTTCATCAGTCAAAACTATTTTGTCTTTAAAACTGGAACATCTAATTGACACATACATACATTTATTATTTTGAAAAAATGTGAAACGCTAAGTTTTTTACTGAGAGGATTTAATTTGAATGTCGAGTAAATAATCAGAACTTTACTCAGAAATTGTTAAGAAAACCATAAACAAATTATCTTTTTTAAAATTTTATTTTTATTGTAGCTATGTGAATTAATTAAATATAAAATTAAAAACAAATTTAAGAGCTGTGAATAAAAATAAAAAGTTGAAAAAAAATTTAGGGGTTTTTGTTGATAAAATGTGGTAATCTGGGGGGTTTCTAAATTTTTTCTGGGGGGAAATTTTTTTTTCATCTGGCAACACTGTCGATGGATTGTTTTGAACACTTCTTTGACCAGCAGTAATGTTTTCAGCCGATCTTGCAGTACATTGTGGTCCATGCTTGGGCCTATCACCTACAGACCTTTCTTCTCTTTCTTCGAAATCATTCACTACACGATAAAAAGTGCGTTTTGTTGGCACGTTGTTTCTCCCAAAAATTTCACGTAACTTTCTCATCGTCATAGTAATCGATGATTTTTTGGTTTATCGAATATTTTTCCATAATAAATTTTCCACTCGTCTACTTCACGACTGCCAAATATGAACTGTCAAGACTCAAGACTAATGTTTACCAAAATGGTGGCAAAACAAAGTAGTATACCTTCCCGGCGGACACCCTGTACAAAAGCGTTTCGTTTTAAAAGAAGAATTCGGCTACAGCGAATATTTTGCTTCAATATGGTACGTCACATATCGCCTCTGAAATATGTGTTACTCCAGTCTTTTAGAAAATTAGTTTTGAACGCAATTTGTTAGCTCAATTTAACTATACTAACCATAATTATTGATTAAATGTTCTTAAAGTCAGACATCTGATTTCAATTACGTAAGGTACAAGGAAAATATTTTCTTTTAATACTCTTCTTGAAAATTGCCATTATACGGAATTAAATACTTTTATTGCTTCACCGACGATATGTCTCATTTATAGAATACCTATGAATCTTTTCAAGTTTTCTACTTCTCCTTTTAGAAACATTATTTGCAATTTCCATCAATACACCTACACATACACAGCCATGGCCAAAATAATAGCAACACTTCTTACTTTTAAGTAATACTGTATGTTGCACTTTAGATAGGTGGATGAGTGAAAAAATGTCTGCATCATACCAACGGTAATTGTATCATCAATCTATTCTACGTATAATCTTCCGAGTAAACAAAAGGCATTAGTATAAAAAAAAGCTTACAAAAGTTAGCTTGTTGATTGAAAAAGACAAAATTTTGGTGAGATTTTAGTCTTAGAATAGTT
Organism: Leucozona laternaria; assembly: GCA_932273885.2. Lineage (NCBI taxonomy): Eukaryota > Metazoa > Arthropoda > Insecta > Diptera > Syrphidae > Leucozona > Leucozona laternaria. Next base: position 48,913,488 of record OW026368.1, read on the forward strand.
TTGAAATTTTTAGTAATTTTTTTTTTTTGAAATTACACTTCGCAATGGGTAGTGTGAAACACTGAACTGAAGATCAACGTGAAGCCATTTTAGCCATGCATAACAGGGGAGAATCTATTAGAAAAATAGCAAACATTCATTGGAAGCTTTGCAAGATTAGTGTTTAATGCTATGAACTCCAGAAAAACCAAAGAAACCAGAGGGCGCTAATCTTAAATGACTGGAAGAGATAGAGTCACTTTAGTAAGAAAAGCTAAGGTGAATCCTTTCATGTACTCTAAAGATCTGCAGCGTGAAATAGAAACGCAAATCAGTGCCAGAACTATTCGTCGTATCCTAAAGGATGTTGATCTTCACGCCTTATAACCATTGAAGGTACCATTGCTAAAAAAAATACGTACCCAGAAGCGGATTTATTTTTCAAAATCTTACCATAAAAAAAAGGCCAAGAAACAGTGGAGGAATGTACTTGGAGTGATGAAACTTAAATAAATTTATTCGGAATAGATGGTAAAGAGTTTGCCCACCGCCCAAAGTGCGAGACCTACAATCCGAGGTACACAAAATCAACCGAAGGCCAGGAGGTGGCAGCATAATGCTATGGGGTTGTTTTTCTTGGTGGGGCGTTGGTCCAATATTTGTTATGGATCGTATAATGACAACGTTGTCGTATGTGTACATACTGCAGACTGTTATGTTGCCGTGGGACTATAAAGATAAGCCCCCTTAATCGCGTTTCCAATAGGACAACAACCCCCAAGCACAGGACAAAGTCAACAAAGCTCTGGTTTCAACGAAACAAAATGGCCGTTATTGAGTGGCTTTCGCAATCTTCGGACCTTAATCCTATTGACAACCTCTGAAATGAGCTAAAGATTGTTATTAGTAAACAAAACCCTTCCAACAAAGCCGATTTCTGGAGAATTGTCCAAGAAAATGTTGTATTCGGTCCCCAAGGAAAAGTTCCAGAAGTTGGTAGGCTCTATGCCGAATCGAAAACATGCAGTTTTAAAAAATAAAGTTTTCTTTTAACTAAATATTAAATTTTCTCTGCTAACAAATAAAGAAAAATGACATTGGTTATCAGAAATTCTTGTTTTTTGTTAAATAAATCAAGTGTTGCTATTTTTATGACCAGCTTGTGAGAAAGATTACTGCAGACTGACCTGGAAATTTTTCAAACCCCTTTAAGTTTTCAAAAAATTTTACATAAACAAAATTGATAAAAGTACTTACCACAAAAATTCAACATAAACATTTTTGAATATTTGCCTAATATAAGTACTAAAGGGTTTTCCAATAAGAGGTGTTATTTTGAATAGCCCGCTATTTCGGTAGCTGTCACTTTTGAAGCCGTCATTTTTTGACATTTGACAAGTAGAAACTACGCCATTAATAAAAATGGAACGATACACGCTTCAACAACGCATTGAATATATTAAAATTCACTATTAAAATGGTGAAAATTTGGCAGAGACGGTTCGTAAAACTAAAACATTTTTGGGTTGTCGTGAAGCACCTTTGTCGGACCGCAATACAGAAATTGGTGGACAAATTCGAGCTGTTGGGACAAGTTAGTGATGTGAAGAATAAAACCCGTGCACGTCGCTCAAGAACAACTGAGAATATTGCTGTTGTAGCCCAAAGTGTTGAAGAAAACCCAGGTTTGTACATTCCTCGTTCTTTGGAATTAGGCATTCCACAAACGTCATTACACCGTATTTTGCATAAAGACTTGGGTCTTAAGGCTTATAAAGTTCAGTTAACACAAGAACTCAAGCCGGCTGATCATCAACAACGTCGTGTCTTTGCTGATTGGGTCCTTGAAATGCATGAAAATGATCCGGAATTTCATCGAAAAATCATCTTGACTGATGAGGCCCATTTCCACCTCGGAGGCTACGTCAACAAGCAAAACTGTCGCATCTGGGGCTTGAAAAACCCAAGAGTTATTGTTGAAAAGCCTCTCCATCCTCAACGCGTGACTGTTTGGTGCGGTTTATGGTCCGGCGGGGTCTATGGACCTTACTTTTTCAAAAATGAGGCTGGAGCAACAGTTACGGTCAATGGATTGCGCTATCGAGAGATGATTAATGATTTTTTATGGCCGGAATTGGATGGTATTGATCTGGACAACGTTTACTTTCAACAAGACGGCGCTACGTGCCACACAAGCAATGAAACCATCGATCTTTTACGGGAAAAGTTTCCGGACCGTGTTATCTCTCGAAGAGGTGATCACAATTGGCCACCGAGATCTTGTGATTTAATACCTTGCGACTTCTTCCTTTGGGGCCACGTGAAAGATAAGGTCTACGCCAACAGCCCAGCGTCGATTCAAGACCTCAAAGATGGAATTCGTGAGGCTATCGAGGACATAGGGCAGCCACTTTGCGATTTGGTTATGGAAAATTTCATGAAAAGGATATGGTCCTGTAGGCGTGGTCGTGGCGGCCATTTGGCTGATGTTGTGTTCCATATTAACCTTCTTCTTTATAATGAAAGAAACATCCGATCATTTATCTCAAAAAATGCCATTTTTCTTTGAATATCAAAATAACACCTCTTATTGGAAAACCCTTTACATAAAATATTACTAAAAATTAGGGAGTGTTGCTATTATTTTGGCCATGGCTGTACATACATACTTTGTAAAATTCCATCATTTCTTAATAATATTGCTTTAAATGAAGGCATTAAATTGTTAGGTACAAAAAATTGCTTTGGGCTCAACAGTACAAAGGTGCTAATTAAGTGCTTTAAGAAACAACACAAACAAAAAAAAAAAACAGCTCCTCTTTCTCTTTCTTTTCGCAGATGCTCAGCCGAATTCTCGACTACGTAGAAACAGTTTTATTTGCTGTAATGTGTGGGAGCGTTTCTATGAAATGCCACACTTTGTCTATAGACCAAGTGGAAACATTTATCTCCAAGCTAAATTATTTTAATGCGGCACACAATTAGGAAATAAAAAGTACACACATAAATTAGAATTCAAACATTTTAAAATCCATTATGATGGAGTAAGAAGGTCCTGAAGACCTTGTTGGTCCTTTTGAAACCCTTGCTGGGTCCAAGATTATTATTTTGTTTTGTTTTTTTTTTTAATATTAAAATAAAACGTACATATTTGCCATTTCGCGGATTTTTTTTTCTAAGATTTTATTTTAATATATGTAATAACCAAAATGAATAATGAATTCACAACTCAAAAGTAAAAAAAATAACGGTAAGCTTATCGCTTTTCCTTCACGGTGCTATTTATAATAATAATTATTTAATAACACTAGATAAATACAATGTTAACATTAAATTATATACTTAGACAAAAAAGAACCGAATGCGACTTTTATTCTTAATTACAATTAATATTATATTATTTATATTTATGGATATTTTTTTTTTTTTTCTTGCACTAAGCTAAAAATATTTTTAAGAAGAACATCCAGGTTTTTGAATAAGTTAGCAATATGCACAGTTTATTCTAATATAACATTACACTAAGCTATTTACACTTTGCATTTTATTTTGCCAACTTAATATACAAAACTTATCTATCGAGAAATCAATTAAATAAAATTTGCCTTTAAATGTCGCATTCGAGACACTAGCACATTTCTTATAAAATATTTAACTAGGTAAAGATTTTATTAGATGCTTATTTTATGGTTATTATGGTAGGTATGTATATATTTTGTTAGTTAATGAAAATTTGTTAGCTTCATTTGCACAATTAAATTGTCAAAATCGATTCAGTTGTTGAAGTCTCCTATAAGTACCTATTTAGTTTACACGCGTTTGAAGATTTATTAAAACTACAAACAATTTTGTCGCTGGTTTGCTCTCAATTATTATTTTTTTTTTTATTTTGTAGTTTGTACAATTCTTAAAAATTCCATCAATATGAATTAAAAAAAATGTCTTTTACGATTTCAAAAGTGTTTCGTACTTAATAAGGAAAATTTTACAATTTTTTTTACAATGTAAAGATGAAATGGTTTGTTTTTTTTTTTTTTTTTACTTGAATATCCTGACAAAGTTTCAAAAAAAAAAATTATTATCACTCCACAGGAAACACTATTTTCAGATGAAATAGTATAACGTGAGTGGATTTTATTTATTTGAAGTAAGCAATTATATGGCTTAACTTAGTGTGACTTAAAATCTAAATTCTTGTCGACCTATATTTACATCTGGAAAGAAAATAACCGTCGGATCCTTTGGTATTTTGGTGTGTTTCAATTAAATTGTCATATTGGCAACTAGTTTTTTGTTTTTTTTTTTAACCACTGAAGATTTTTTGCGGAACCTTTAGCCTTTTGTTTATGGTTGTATGAGGGGCAAAGGCCTTTCATCTATGCGATTTTTGTTCTGAACATCACTCGGTCCGTTGGAAATTAGACTGGCTGGAAGTGGGAGGGATGGTGTTGTTGATGCGTTTGTTGTAGAGACTGTATTTTGAGACAAAGTTGGGTTAGCAATGAGTACTCCTTCGTAGTTCATTCCATTAAGTTCGAGATTCACAACGAGTTGTTGTTCTCCATTGGCGCCGGTAGCTGGAAAATAAAAATAATCATTAATTCCAATACGTTGACAAATATTTAATTTGATATATTTTGGTGAGGGAAATTATCAGAAAATGTCACGATGAAGTAATTGTCCTTGAAACTTATACCGGCATAAGCTGAAGCCAAAATTAAAACTCTAATGTCGTTTTTGTTTGGATTTCGGAACTGTTCCATTCCTATTGAAAATGGAAAATTTGGAGTAAAAGGAGTAAAAAGGAGTAGCTCCGAACGTCCACTCGAAAACGACATAAGGGCAGTTTTACACTATCATATAAATGTGCCGAGTGAATATGGCTCAAAAGTGTCATTATATACATAAGTGTGATAGTCAATATGACAATTTATATTGTCATATATATAATGGGACATAAATATATGTGTATGACAGTGTAATACCGTCTTTACTACTGTGTGTTCATTACCCTGGACCCATGTTCTGTAATGCCGTTTTCGAGTGGCCGTTCGGAGTTACTCCTTTTCCACTCCTTTTACTCCAAATTTTCCATTTTATGTAGGAATGGAACAGTTCCAAAATCCAAACGAAAACGACATAACTCTCGCATCGATAAAATCAGTTGAGAAACGATGGAAAATGGAACAAAACTCATTTGAAATAATTTAAAATAAATAAAATTGAAAATTAAAAACTTTGTTTTATTTTAAAGATATGTATCTATTTAATAATATCACAACATTAGTTTTAAAAACAAGCGACGCGTTTCGGATCTATGAATCCATTATCGGGCTTATGCTATTGGACTGCGGTGTTAATTAGTTATTGTTGGTGTTTTCAAATTTCACCACACAACATGGAGACTACACCACGCACAAAACTCATATGATTTGTTTCAATTTCCATCGTTTCTTGACTGCTTTTAACCATGCGAGAGTTACAGAACATGGGTCCTGTTTACACAAATGGATGTGAAGATCGAATCGAATCCGAATTGAGATTTCGATCACGGACCAATCGAAAGATTGATTCCAAATTGAATCGAAGTGTTCCTTCTTGGAGTCTATGGTGACAGTTTTGATTATAGTGTGTCCGTTTGGAATAGGTATAGTTTTTATGCATCTCTTTTGGTTTCTTCGCATTCCCGAGGCATTGCACAAAACGGAAAACAAAAAAATACACACACACTGAAAAGCAGCTGTCATCTCGATTCTTTAATTCTTTTATCCAGGTCTAAACGGAATAATTTGGATCGGTTCTACTCGAAACGGATCGAGAAATCCCATTTCAACTCAATGGAAGTCTAAACGGAATTTAATCCATCCTGTGTGAACTAGTTAAATGGCAAAATATTGTGAGCGCACATCATCGCCCAGCTGTCAAATACTGTCACTAGAAAAAAACCGGGAAATTTCCGAATCTGTCAACGTAAAAAGTGACAGCCATCATTTTGTGACAACTGAAAGGTGCAAAATTGCAAAACAAAAATAAATAATGTGGCACGTAGTGGCATTCTGTTGGAACCACAAATGTCGTTCACATCTATATTATCAAACTAGAGCCAGCAAAAGTTGGTTATCATCGATCGAAAGCGCCACTGTTGTTGCTGATGGCAATGACATCGTCGTTTTCGAAAAACTACGAACACTCACAGACAGCGACGATGTTTTCAATTGATTTTGAGTTTTGTGGACGGAAGGTTGTTGGCTGATTATTCACTGAATCGGTCGACTCAAATTTGGCAACAAAAATTTAGATAAGCGACTTGGAACTGGAAGGACAACCGTGTAAACCGTAAAATGGGCGCAACACATTGATATTAAAGTTTTAACATTTGGCCGTGCTGTTCAAGGTGATTTGGCATCAGTAACTGAATGATAAATAACTGATTTGACAGATGTCACCAACATGGCCGCCACAGCCACCAAAATCTACACGCGCAAATTGCAAAACACTATATTTATATATCGGACACAATTCTTATACACATGTATACATATTTGCTTTTAAATTTGAAAAATAGAAAAAAACAAACAAACAAAGTGATGATTTTGACGTTTTTGAATAAACCAGAGAGGGATACATTGTTATTTTGTAAAATGCTCATTGCCCAGTTGATTACTCTGAGCACTCCCAAATTTTCTTCGTCAGTAGAATTAAATATACAAATGTAAATAGGACCTCTCACCTAGAACCTCAAAGTCGATCAAACTATCTCTTTCTTTTTTCCGAATATTGTCAAATGGAACATGATAGATTGCAATTTTCAATTACGTGATGAGAATGAGTCTACATGAAATATTTTTTTAATTTCTTTTCAAATGTAATTTTCATAGGAAAACTTGAGCTAAGTATTATGGACGGCAAAACTAAGTATCCGAAAATAGTAACTTGAGTTCCAAAAGTATGCTTTTAAATTTCCTCATTTAAACCTACGCAGATTTTACAAATTGTGGCAAACGTGTAATGTCATACATTGTTGTTTCAAAATCTCCATTGTTGCTACAGCTATGTAAGCAGTTTCTCTGTCCTGCTGGAACCAATAATAAAGGGTGTTTTTTTTAGACGTGTGGTTTTCAATTTGGCAATACTTTTTTCCGAGTTGGTCTTTTTGACAGCTGTCAATTGATTTATGCTCAGTTTGGTTTGCCATTTCATAATGAGTAAACTTACTCCTGAACAACGTTTACAAATCGTGCAAATTTATTACCAATATAATGGTTAGGTTCGCGCGACGCATCGCGCGCTGCATCCAATATTCGATAAAGCTCATTTTTGTTTGAATGGGTAGGTATGTTAATAACAATATTGTCGTATTTGGAGTGATCATAATCCACAAACCATTGTTGAGACGCCGTTACATCATCAAAAAGTCACTGTTTGGTGTTCTCTATGGGCAGAGGGAATCATTGGTCCATATTTCTTCAAAAATGAAGCCGGCCATAATGTTACAGTCAATGGGGAACGCTATAGAGCCATGATTAATGACTTTTTCGTCCCTGAATTGGAGGATGTTGATGTGGACGACCTTTGTTTGGTTCCAACAAAACGGCGCTACATGCCATACAGCCAACAAAACAATCAATTTATTGAAGGAAACTTTTGGTGAGCACAATATCTCGCGCCGTGGGCCTGTGGCGTGGCCTCCAAGATCGTGCGATTTAACACCGCTTGACTATTTTTTGTGGGATTATGTGAAGTCGCTTGTCTACGCAGATAAAACCGAGACGATTGACGCCTTGGAAGAGAATATTCGGCGCGTTTGACGTCATTTCCAAAATAATATGCCAAATTCATTACTCTCGAATCAAAGTTTGAAATAACTAAATAAATTTAGGCGTGCGCTTGATTATATACATAAGTCGATTGGGTTGTGTTTGTTTCAAAATTAAATTTGAACAACGTTGTTGCTAAAATAATTGCATTTAATTTCACTCTATTCCTCAGGCTTAGATAAAAACTAATTTTTTATCAAACCGCATGGATATGAAGCGAGTAGTAGAGAATGTGTGTTGGTAGAAATAACTGTAAAATCATACTTTTGTTTTATGAGAATTGCTTACAAGGAAGCATGCCGTTGCTCAAAAATACATAAATTTAATCGAGAATAAAAAAACAAAACAAAGAAACACTTTGTAGATAAAATAAACCTAGATAACTTACATTTTCGAGACAATTTGAATTGCATCCCCGAAAGGAGCGACAATTCTGCATTGCTTATAATATGGCTGACTTCCTTTTCTGGCTTGACCTGCAGCCGGCTTGGTTGAACACTGTCGATTTCGTTGTTGCTGCTTACATTATTCGAATTTGAATTTAACTTTTTCGGTGAGGAATTTATCACCGGCGATGAAAATTGACCACCATTTCCTTCTGTGAGCCCTTTCGATGTCGTCATGTCATGATGATTTAGCTCCAAATGCTCCAGAGATGTATTAGCCGATGTGTGATGGCCAGTATCTTCTATCTCTTCGTGTTCCTCGTGAAAACTACTCCGAACTGGTGGAATATACATATTTGTTGGGAGTCCTCGTTTAGCTGGTGGTGGTTGATTGAAATCTTCTCTATCCGAATTTGCCCCCAACTCCGAAGGTTCACGTTCTCGCTCTCGCTTTATAACAATATTTGGCGGCGAATCCGAAAGGTTTAGCGCCTCACTAAAAATAGGTAAAGAACTTAAATTAGTTTAAGCACATTAATCTAGAATTCGCCGTAGCTAAGACACCAACCGTTGTGGTTCGATTCCCTGTGGTGAAGTATTAACCGAAGCTGGTGGACTTGTGTTGTTGTGGTACATCGACCACAAAGCTACACGCGACATTTCGAGGGCATTCAATGCATCGCGGGTTGTAGTTTCTGGACTCTGAGATCTAGGACGAGGTTGTTGTTCCTTTTTGGGTTGAATTAGTTTTAAATATTCCATCATACGTTGTTCGATTTCATGTTGCACCAAATTGGGCACCTGACCAAATGCTGGTGTCATCAGTCTGTGATGAGCGGCTGCTGCTGCTGCCGCTGCTTGTGGATTACCATGGGTTACCAGAGCAAGTGGAGACATTTGTTGTATTGCACCTGTGAGATTATTTCGTCCCATTGGAGACTGAAATTGATTTATTAAAAAAAAAAAAAACTTATTAGTTGAATGAATTGATTTTAATTTATGGTTACTATTTAAAAAAATTTTGGCAAAAACAGCAAGTTGATGAGGTCTGAGTGTGAACATAAATTGAAGGCTATTTTGTATCCTTTACCCATCAGGCTCCCTTCATTGACATAACTATAGTTTTGGTATAGGTATACAGGGTGATTCGCACAAGGTGTGACAAAAAGCTAGAGCGTGTGGGTCGATACAAGAAAAAAATCGTATGCAAGGGGGGGGGGGGGGGGAGTAGGAACAATTAAAAGTAGATATCGGTTATATTTGATTAAATTCACTTGAAATAATCACCACAGTTACGGAATCCGATGAATGAACTGCGGAGGGAATCAGATTCAATTCTGAGATTAAGCAAATAGTTAAAAAATGTCAAAATTTAGTCTGACGCCCTCCGAAGCTCATTCATCGGATTCTGTAATGAAGCTGAATGAAAATAAATTCTTTGGTTGAACATAACTTTTTCTCTGAAAATAGGTAGCTGTTTTATGTATCAATTTCTCCACCAAATTCTCATGTAAGAATTTATCTATGGCTTTAGCTGATATTTGGAGAGCAAAATTGGAGCTAAAATTAAGCGCAAGTTGCGAACTTTATTTTAAGTAACAAATTCAATTTTTTTTTTATATTAGGCGCGCACTAAAGGGGTTGATACTACCCTTAAAATGATATACACAGCACGAGCGATTAGGTAGATTGGAAGGGATTGAAAAGAAGATACCGATGCACATTTGTTTTGAATGTCTGAAGATCACAATGGGAGGGGAAAATTGTGCTGGGTAGAGCATTCCACATTCGTGTAGTGCGACTAAGGAAAGAATCTCTGTACGTCCGAAGTTGGGCTCAAGGGTAAACTGATGGGCATTCCTATTTGGATAAGAATAGAGAGTTTCCAACTGTTAAAACCATGAGAACCATTGGTTGTTGTCCAATCTTACCCATAGACCTCAAGAGTCTTTCTGATCACGGGGTAAGGTTTTTTGATAAAAACAAATTAGGAACAAAATTGTAACAGGTGGGAATTGTTAGTAGTTAATAAGGGAAACACAAAATTAGCCTTCCTTTCCCCCCTCCCCACCAGGACTTGCCAAAATTTTTCGACTTTAATTTTTAAAATCAATTTCTGCCAATACTTAAATTTCTCGGAGAGTAAAATAGTGTAAGGAACAAAAATATTCAGCTTGAAATGTTTAACATTTTGTTATAAGTTTACTCCTATAAGTTTACCCTTCAGCTGTTCCCCCAATTTAAACACTTTTAAAATTCTTTCGATTGCTGTTGGTTGAACAGGAAAGATAGGTAAGTATATCGTCGAAAATGTTAAGCTTGAAGTTTTGAGTAGTTCATTTCACAAATGCGATTCTCTGCAGTAAGTGTCCAAAAAAATTATCGCAAAGGGCGGTAGTTTTTTTTTCATGTTTTGTACAACAACAAATAATTAAAGAAATGAATTTCAAATGTGTAGAAAAAAAGCTGTAGAAGTAGATCTCATTTTGTTAATTATAAACCCTTTTCTCTCCGACTTATATATAGAGAAAAAAACCATGGGTAAAATTGAATGGACTCTGGGCCCTTTTCCAATATTGCTCAACAGTGATGAAACTTATGTCATATGAAAGCTTTTGGAGAGTTCTTTAGTTCAATATGGGGCAGCTTAATAATTCAAATCGAAAGCGAAAATGGTGCTTTGGCACATTTTATAAAAAAAAAATATTGTTTATGGAAAACAAATTATTTAAAAAAATGGCAACACTTACTAAAAATTGTTTTTGAGAACCAGAAGTATGCTCTTTTATTTTATTTTTAAATCAACTTATTTCTTTAAAAAGTTTTCGAAAAAACTACTTACAAGTTCAAAAATGGTAAAAAACAAAAAAACTAAATACTGATTTTTTTCACAATTTTAAAAATTAAGTTCTAAATTTACTACGTCTTTTAATTCTTCATTGAATACAATCAAAAAGAGAATTAGAATTGTGAAAAAATAAGTATTCAATCTTATTTAATTTTTTTTTTGCATTTTAAATACTTTTTTTTATAAAATGCGCAAAAACTCCATTTTCGCACTAGATTTCAATTTAGCTGCCATACAATGAAATTAAGAACTTTCCATAAGCTTTCATATGACATAAGTTTCATCACTGTTGAGCAATATTAAAAAAGGACCCAAAATGCTCATGGTCCTTTAAATAAAAATATTTTAAAAATAAGTGGTAAATTTGTGGCAAGGGCTGGGGGGAATAGGTTCCCCACTTTTTTTTTAAATTCGGCTAATGAGGGTGTGCCATTTTTGTCTGGTTTGACTGTTCTTAAGTTAAATGTGGTAAAATGTGTGTTTTTTTTTTTAGTGCATGTAGGTACAGGGTGGCGCAAGAGAAACGAAAAGGTTTGAATAATCTTTAGCTTTATTAATACATTTTTGATGATTTGTTTTCAGATTTTTGATGTGCAAAGAAGACTTTGGGAATTCAAAATGGAGATATGAATCACTATAACAAATTTAACAGAATTTTATTTTGAAAATCAACGTTCAATAATTTTAACGCCGTTCTTAGATTAATTGCTCGTCTTTGACAACAAGGCAGTGTATCTGACCTTCCTCGAACTAGAAGACCATCACTAACAGATTGTATTGAAGAAAATATGCAGCGAGTGCAGGAGAGTGGACGAAAATTCAACAACATCAACAAGGAGACGTGCAACGCAAATTGGGTTGTAGAGGGGCTGATGTGGATAAGCACCTCCAAATATGGTTTCGCCATTAAGATGGACCCACAGCGCTTACAACAAGCCAAACAATGACGCTGTAACGAGACATTTTCGGAATATACACTGTTGCAAAAAAGGAGGGATTTCAATTTGCCACAGCGCTCTCTTGATTCAACCGCTCCCAATTTCTTCGTTTGGGGCTATTTTAAAGACAAATTATACGTCAAAAAGCTTGAAACCATATTGCAACTAAAAAATACGTGTGAGTGACGGGACTCACGGTTAATATGTGAAAGCATCAACATTTGTCCATTCGCAGTTTTGAGGATCCATATTTGGATCCGTATATGCGAAGTCGTCCATACGTTGTTGATTACGTGCACGGATCCAAAACGGACTAGTTCGCTTGAAGGGGATCTTCAGATTTTTGTCGCTGAACGTACCCAATATCCTACTATGCTGACTTCCGTAACGTAATGTCAATGTGCTACACTTGTAGTGTGACCTCGTAACGTCGCACAGAGGAAAGTCCAAGTTCTTATTTCACTCTACCGCCGACCGACGTAGATGTTTACACATCAAAAATAATATTCGAGAAGAAATCAAAGCAATACCAGCTGTAATTTTGCGTAGTCAGGGAGAAAGTCTTAAAAAGATCGAAACTTTGTTAATCTGAGAATTGACGCCACTTTCACGACAGTATTTTCAACACAGCGAAAACTATACTAAACTGTTGATTTGAAACAGCAATTTCAATGAACCAATAAAACCATTGCTAACTCGTTAGTTTTAAAAACTAATATCTACAGATAGATTGGATACATATGTATGTACATATGTATATAAGAATGTATGTATATTTTTAAGAAAATATGTAAATTTCACAGCTTAATCGAGTTGATGCAAGGCTAAAAGACATCTCTCATTGACCACTAAATATATGCAATGCAATATATTGGTAAGGTAAACTTCGACCGACTTTTCTTTTCTCACACCACATCAGTTACCATTGACCATTTACTTTACCGCATTACCCAAGACTATACAAAACTCTTGTACTTACCATTTGCATCTGGTTGTGCATTGCCTCAAATTGACCATAGCTGGAACGACGTCCCTCTCGGCGATTACCATCGATCGCAGCCTGCAGTTCAGCTGGCGAACTCAAGTTTTTCTTTTCACATTCGTAAGGATAGAGATACTTCATATACCTAGAAGAGAGAGAGAGACGATTGAGTATTAATATAAAAACGGAATAATAATTAATTTATTTTTTTTATTGATTCAAAAAGAGAGACCAATAAAATTATAGAAGAAAAGTTCAAATATGTCGAGGAATGTATATCTACAAGATGTAATGAATGGGAACCATTTACAAATTACTTTGGTCATAAAACGCAAGAGGACGGCGGCGGCGGCGCGGCGAGCGGCGTATATAATATACATTTCAATAAACAATTAAGATATTGTTTGCTGGTTATGGAGCTGGGGTTTCCAAGATATATGTGAAAGACCAGCAGAGGAACAAGGCTTCAAAACAAAAAAAACGACAATAACAATCGTTGATGATGACTACGAGTAGAGTACATACATATATACATCTCTTTCGAATGCGTGAGGAAACCAGTTTGCCGTGAAGCTTAAAGTACTGGAACTAAACATATTTTCCCTTTTTATTAATTGGATGGACAAACATAGACGCAAAGACAAATATCTATGGAATACCTTTTTTCACTCCGAAGACGTTGGATTTCTTACATGTACAGTTTTTTTGTGTGTTGGTTGATATATGAAATGAGTTTCTTATACCAAACGAGTAAGTGTGTCTGCGAGAGTAGCAATGGAAAAAACAAGAATGAAAACAAAAAACACAGGGGTGAAGCCGTTTTTTTTTTTTTTTCTTTAATCCATCATCAACTAAACGGGCAACACTTGTATTTTTATAATTATACCGATAATGGTAATCATTGAGAGAGGAAAGGAACTAATTAACCAGAAACTGGTAGTTATCTGAAGATATCGAAATGGTGATTTTATAGAATAAATATGTTATAAATCAAAAAGATGTTTAAATGATTGCCGTAACATTGTAGCGATATTATCGGTTGGGTGATTTGAAATTTATATAAATTAGTTTCGTGGATCTTTGATTATTTAGAGTCCAGAAATGGCATGTTTACCTACGCGTTATAACGGCCATCTTTTAAAATGGCCGACAACGGAAATTTTTCTTAGATACATCTTTTGAACTTAGACTTGTTTCTTGTTCTTTACAAAACAATAACAACAATTCGCCACTATAATTTTTGTAGATAGACCAAAGCGTTTTTGCACAATTTGCTCAAAATCAATTGGTTTTATGAACAAAATAACTTAGTAAGAATTAAATAAATTACATCTTTTACCTTCAGAATTTTTTTTTCAAATAAATTGATAGTTTTCGAGAAAACTGAATTTCACCGGCTTTCACTGCCCTACGTAAGTTGACTCTGTTAGCCGAGAATTAGACTTTTCTCGTCTTGTGGTCGTGTTCGTGGCCAGCCCTATTGAGAACGTACAGTGTTGGCCAAAACTAAAGCACGAAATGAACTCACCTTGGAAAATATAGGTTTAGATATTTCAAAATACATATATGATAGTTTTATAATTTTTCTAATAACAACATGTATGGCTTTAATTCACAAGCATTCATTTTATTATAACTCATCTTTTATTTAAAAATCAACAAGTAATTCAGAATTAATTAAAAAGTAAGTGGACGAAACGACTTTAGTTTAGCAAAAACTCGTCTGAATTTACTCAATTTACTCTTACTTCAAATTTAATTGTTCCTTTCTACTCAAGCATGATCTAAATATTAAAAAAAAAATTAATTATTTATGTTTCATCGGGCCCATTTCAAATTGAGTATTAAAATTAATATAAAAAGTGATAAAAAGTATCAAAGTAAATATTCCAACGGATTAAAAGAAAAGCTAATGTCTGCTTTCACTAACGGTGAATCAAAAACATTTGTTCGGTATGAGTCGTACGGTGATTTCGCAAAAAAAATAGCTCGATTTCGTGCATGGGGAAATGTCAAAACGATCCATAGTGGCGATAGGCATTGAAAAACTATCGGTCGCGAAGATAAAAGAATCATCAGGAATATCAAAACAGATCCTTTCATGTAGACAAAAATTTTGCAAAATAAATAAGGCTTACAGATCTCAAGCAGGATTATCTGGGGAAGAGCGGTTGATCGTGGGCATTCTATCTTACCGAATAAAAAACCCATTTATTTCTAAGAAAAATTGACGTACGAGACTATGGAGTTTGCGAAGACGCACTTAAACTAGACTGCGGAAAAATGGAAAACGGTTATCTTCTCTGATGAGAAGAGAATTTATAGGGATTCGTCGGATTTCGTACGGTACGCAGGCCAGAGAGCAAACGCCTAAGCCCTTTGTTTCACAAAGACCATAGTTTAGCCGGTGGAGACATATTATTGTCTGGGTATATTTTTCCAGTCAAAGGTACAGGCCAATTCACAAGGTAAATGGTGTAATGAATCGTTTCATGTATCGGGAGATTCTTTAAAATGGTCTCCTTCCTCATGCTGAGGAAAATATGTCTTTATGAAGGCTCTTCCAACATGACAACAATCCCAAACATACCGCGCTTAACTTGTGAAATATTTACTTAACGAAAACCGTTCAAATTGATCATTTCAACTCCATTCTTCAACGATCTGGAAAAATATCCGTATGCATAAAATTGACAACCTTCTTGACTCCATGGCTCGTTGACGTGCTCCAGTAATTAAAAATAATGGCACGGCCGGCACTAAATATTAGCAAAAGAACATGTTTAGCATTTATATTTTTATGTATTCGAAAATGTGCATTAGTTTTGTCCTCACCTTATTTTTTAAAGAATTCCCAGTTATATTGTTGATTATTAAATAAGGTATGAGTTATGATAAAAAAAATTGCTTATAAATTAAAGTCTATTATATTTTGATTAGAAAAAATAAAAAATTATAAGATTATCATAGATTTTTTTTTATTTTCTTTAAATTTTTCCAAAATGATATATTTTCGTGCTTTAGTTTTGGACAACCACTGTATATAAACTCTTTCTTGAGTCAAATAATATGAATTTCTTGGCACTCATATAGAAACCAATTCTTATTGCGTTAACCTCATTTCTTTTCAAATTCATAGATGTGCTGTTTAATGCGCAGCTTTAACAATTTTTAGGTCCAGTTTTTCAGTGGGGAGTTAAACCGAAGTAAGTAAATTAACCCAAAGTTAACTGAGGAAGCAGTATTTCGGTGGGGAATACATGTGAAACGACTAAACAAGCTCAGTCGATAAAACATCAAAAGCTTCTGTTTAGTTAATCCTGAGTTAAACCACCACATCTGATGAGTTAACTCGGGTTAAACTTCAATTTCTTACTGAAAAATTGGACCTTAATGTCCAGCAAGATTAGAATTTTCAATGATTTCAAATTAAGAATCAACAACAAATGTTTTTATGATTTCAAATTTAAAATTAACAAACAAAAATTTAAATGCTGACGTATCTCAAGGCTCCGTTTTGTCTCCGAATATCTTTTTCATTTACATAAATGATCTCTTTTCTGTTAGTTCTACAAAATACGATGTTTGTAACACAAAAAGTGTGGAGAATCAATGGAGTTATTTATTAAAATGTTCATAGTTTTAAACAATTTTTAACTAGTATCATACTCATCTTTTTTCCAGCGGGACACGCCAAGGAAAGCGACAGTTCGTGCAGAAAAGTAAGCAAACATACTTTTTCCTTGTCAAAGTGACATATGGAGTTAATATGAAACTCAAATGATAAAATAGTCATTTGGTGATTTTAACTTTAGTAGGTAACATGTTAAAAAGATAGTAGGGTTTTCCAATAAGAGGTGTTATTTTGATATTCAAAGAAAAATGGCATTTTTTGAGATAAATGATCGGATGATTATTTCATTATAAAGAGGAAGGTATGCCGTTAATGATGGAACACAACATCAGCCAAATGGCCGCCACGACCACGCTTACAGGACCGTATCCTTTTCATGAAATTTTCCATAACCAAATCGCAAAGTGGCTGCCCTATGTCCTCGATAGCCTCACGAATTCCATCTTTGAGGTCTTGAATCGACGCTGGGCTGTTGGCGTAGACCTTATCTTTCACGTGGCTCCAAAGGAAGAAGTCGCAAGGTGTTAAATCACAAGATCTCGGTGGCCAATTGTGATCACCTCTTCGAGAGATAACACGGTCCGGAAACTTTTCCCGTAAAAGATCGATGGTTTCATTGCTTGTGTGGCACGTAGCGCCGTCTTGTTGAAAGTAAACGTTGTCCAGATCAATACCATCCAATTCCGGCCATAAAAAATCATTAATCATCTCTCGATAGCGCAATCCATTGACCGTAACTGTTGCTCCAGCCTCATTTTCGAAAAAGTAAGGTCCAATGACCCCGCCGGACCATAAACCGCACCAAACAGTCAAGCGTTGAGGATATGGAGAGGCTTTTAAACAATAACTCTTGGGTTTTCCGAGCCCCAGATGCGACAGTTTTGCTTGTTGACGTAGCCTCCGAGGTGGAAATGGGCCTCATCAGTCAAGATGATTTTTCGATGAAATTCCGGATCATTTTCATGCATTTCAAGGACCCAATCAGCAAAGACACGACGTTGTTGATGATCAGCCGGCTTGAGTTCTTGTGTCAACTGAACTTTATAAGCCTTAAGACCCAAGTCTTTATGCAAAATACGGTGTAATGACGTTTGTGGAATGCCTAATTCCAAAGAACGACGAGGAATGGACAAACCTGGGTTTTCTTCAACACTTTGGGCCACAACAGCAATATTCTCAGTTGTTCTTGAGCGACGTGCACGGGTTTTATTCTTCACATCACTAACTTGTCCCAACAGCTCGAATTTGTCCACCAATTTCTGTATTGCGGTCCGACAAGGTGCTTCACGACGACCCAAAAATGTTTTAGTTTTACGAACCGTCTCTGCCAAATTTTCACCATTTTTATAGTGAATTTTAATAATTTCAATGCGTTGTTGAAGCGTGTATCGTTCCATTTTTATTAATGGCGTAGTTTCTACTTGTCAAATGTCAAAAAATGACAGCTTCAAAAGTGACAGCTACCAAAATAGCGTACTATTCAAAATAACACCTCTTATTGGAAAACCCTATGATGCTAACCCGTTTAAAATTTGGAAATTCCTCTTTTTAACCTAGCAAAAATGCTTTAACACCTTCCTTAATCGTCTAAAACTTTGCGCCAGAGTAAATTTGTAAATTTAAAGGTCGATTTTTTTTAGTTCTTAAAAGATGGTTGCATACCGAATAACATTGCATGAGCAGAATAATACTGAAAATACCGTTAGTTTATTTTGTATCGCATTTCACATTCTATCATAAAATAACAGTGTTTTCTTTTTGCGCCACTCGAATAGAAACAAAAGTCGCTGAGATGGGATACGCTACAATATTAAAAATAGTACATTTTTAATATTGTAGCGTATCCCTAGCAAAAGTGTAGTCATCAAATATTATTCCTTTATTCGGATGGCCGCATTTAATAAAAAAAAAAATTAAATGATACTCTCGCCATTTTCCCTAAGTCTGAAGACTTTTATCTTGACGATCCGATTAATAGAACTCAAGATATAAGCTTTTTAAGCGAACCTTATCGACTTTTGTTGTCGCTTGTTTGACATACCTACATAAAATCTCAAAAAAAAAATCGGATAAGGTTTGCTCAAAAAGCTTCTATCTTTAGTCTTTACACTTAGGGAACATGACAGAGCATCATTTCTTATTTAAAAAAAAATGAATTTAATTGATAAAGCTTCTGAGAAAAATTTATAAAAATCGCTATTTTCAAAACATCGCTTTTTTTATAAATAAATAGAAGTGATACGTTAGGGTAAAGGGGGCGTCCTTCAACACCATAAAATAGAAACTGCCTTAGTTGGATTTTTTTTTCTGTTTTTTAATAAAAAGCCTTATATGCCAACATATTTAGATTGAGATTTTTCAAAAACATTTCTATCAAATTTAAGTTTTTGGAAATAAAGTGGAAAAGTTTCGAAGGTGACCGGGCCACTAAGCTGGGCACCTCAAACAGTACCCCAAATCAATGAAATTTGAAAAAAAAAATAATTGTCTCTATTTAAATGGGGCGCAGTGTGTATGTAGATTTATGACGTCAGTAAAATAGTTCTCTTCGAAATTAAATGAGATATAAGAAAAAATAATATTTTCAGATAAAAAAAAAAAAAACATTGTATGGTAAAAGTACAAAGCTGAAGCTTGCTGATAAAACAAGTCGAAACATCCACAATTTTCATTCGATTTTGATTAACGATAATTCGTTTTCCTCAACATTAAAATCTAAATGCCAATGGATAAGAAATGTGTGTATTTAGACTGTTGCCAAAAACGGTTTGAGTCTTTAGAGAAAACGAGAAAAATAGCTTTAAATTTTAAATACCCAATATGTATTCAAACAGACCTACAACTTCTATAATGTCACTTGCAAATTTCAGCCTTTTTTTTATTTGTAGCACAGTGATATGATTTATTCTGTTTTTAAAAATGTTTTTTTTTTTTTATGTGTAGGTGTAGCACAGTTTTATGATTTATCCTGTTCTATCTTCTCAATTCATTTTAAATTATTTAATAAATTTTACGATTCAAGAAAGTTCTTACATATTTCTTCTTCTTTTTTCAATTTCTTCGAACTTGATTGCCAAACATTTTTCTTCGATATTCTTTCTGTAAAATAAATTTCGGTTAGTATACTGCGTTATCATAATTTTTGATAATTTTTAAGTTGGACTTAAGGTCTAATCTACATATGTATATGTATACAAATCAATGTGTATCTGTGTATAGAACTTATAGAATCGAAAACCCCCAAACCGATTTCCACCCACCTCTACACCCAGTTTTCTTATATTAAAGTTTTTATTTCGCATTACCAAAATTCATATAAAGATTATTGAGCTGACTGATTTGACAGGCGCGAATTGACATCACAGTTACCGACGATCAGCAAGTAGCCAAAAACTCTTTTTGTTGAACATTCAAGCACAATTCCGGCGTCTTTTAAGTAGATACAACAGTGTTCGTTACTAGAATGCAGAGTTTTGGGCTATACTGACGGTCAATCTCGCTTGATAACTCAGAAATTAAGTGCGGAGACTATACTATTGGGATCTGAAGGGTTAAGTGCCGAATAAGTATTTTTTAATCAATCAAAATTTAAATTAAAAATGTTTAGTTCCTGGAAGTATTTGTTTTTCTAATCATTTTCTAAAACTCAGTCTTTGATTACGCATAAATTTGAATTAAATGTGAGTGAAGATTTACCTACACCCAACCCATATACATGGTGGCGCAAAATTAATCACAATATCGGAAGATGGATATAATTTTTGCAAATGGCGTCGTACGTCAATCATATTTGACATCTGTCAACTAGACAGCTGCAGAATACAAACAGACAAGGAATGGAGAGCTAGACTCCGCTGTCAAGACAACCTCAATCTCAGCAACGAAGAGAGAGTGTCGAAAATCATCATGAGCGACGGGGCGCATTTCCCCTTAAGCAGTCAAAAATTAAAATCTTCGTTTCTGGGGCACTGAAAATCCGGGTGATATGGACGAAGAGCCATTATATCCACTCAAAGCCACTGTGTAGTGAGGCGTTCACACGGGAGGAGTGATTGGGCCGTATTTTTTTGAGGACGCGATCGCAAATACGGTCATTGTTACTGGCGAACGCTACATGGCTACAATGATAAACGACTTCTTACTGCCGGAATTGGATGAGCGGGACTTGGTGAACATGCGGTTTCAACAAGACGGTGCAGTCGCACACACAGCACGAGCCACAATGGGTACCTATTGTGAAGGAAGCGTTTCCTGGTCTCGTAATCTCCCGTTTTGGCGATTTGGCTTGGCAAGATCGTTCGATTTAACCATCCCAGACTTCTTTCTTTGGGGCTACTTGAAGTAGCGGGTTTATGCTAACAAGCCTAAGTCAATCACAGCCCTTAAGGGGAATATTCGACAGGAACGCGAACAGTTACTACCGGAAATCTTGCGGAAAGTCATGAAAAATGCTATAAAATGGGCACAAATGTGTATCAACACAGGCGGCAGTCACTTGACGGATATCATCATTTCCACTTAACAGAAAAAATTGTAAAGGTTTCAAATAAACATTTCCATCACTCTAAACCATTTTTTTTTATTTAGTATAAAAGTAATTCTTCCTCTTTTATTTTTCTTCTTCTTTTTTTTGCTTACTTTTCCTATAAATACTGCAAAATATAAACTTCGAGCATAACTCTTAAATCATAATGCGAATATCGATTAGAGCCACATCACAATCATGAATTTTATATCACAACCCGTGCCGCCGACCCACCGACATCTTGGCAATAGTTGTTTCAGTTTCAGTTTATTTCATATAACAAAACCGTAATGATGCGAAATAAAACAAGAGCATTTAAATGTTTTCAATTTATTTATGCACTCAATTCTTCCTCCCGCATGCTTTTCGCCGATATACTTTCCACGAATATACATACCTACATACACAACCAGAAACAAACCAATCGAAACGAACCTCCGAGGTTTTCAAATTAACGTCGAGATTTTGATGGATTTCATCCTACGCGTCTTGTCTATACTATACACGAATATGCAATATGTGTAGTGATCATTCGGCAAACGGACAGTTGGCAAATTTTATGCCATTACTCATGGACAAGCTGAACTCGGCGGCCGGCGTGTGTAAGGATATATGGACTCGACTCGGCTCTGCTCGGCAGGCACTAACTAACACAATCTTTATATGCTGTGCAAGCGGAAAATATCCACCTTTCAAGACCCCGACCGACGCGACGGACGCGTAGCCCGACGAACGGGGAAGATATAATGTAATTCATCAAAAAGTTTGAATATTAAAGTGTAAATTTCGAAATGACTCCATTCTGGCGGGAGATGTATGTTTATGTTTGGCATATGTAGGGGAAACTGAAGTAACAAGGCTGATGGCAATATTTTTTTATTTTATGGGATTGGGATGATTTTTTTTTATTAAAAAAATTAATAAAAAAAATTTTATGGAAATCTAGTGCTTTTAAACTTAACACATTAAGGCTGATTTTGTTCACCCAAAGTTGAACATAACTTAAGGATTTTTATTTACAACTTGTGAATTTGTTTTTTTTTTTTTCACTCAAAGTTTACGTTTTCTCCTTTCGATTTTCAACTCTAAAGTTGATCAACTTTAGATTTTCTCAACTTCCGTTAAAGTAGAAGTTGTAACGGCAAACTTGAGAGTTAACATATTATACAAAAGTTTTTTCTTTTTATTTTTGTTTCAAAAGCTTGTTCGGAATTAATTGTTTTTGGGTAAATTGGTTATCAACTTCTCCGGGCAGTGAAGAAGATGGTAGGTACTGACGAGCCTTGTACCTTAAGAGAAGGCAGTACAAGATGTTGCCATGCATTGGAATTAAAAAGTGGGACGACTGTGACTTTATTTTTCATTTTCGTCAACAATGGTTTTGGTAGATTTTTTTAAAGATTCACTCCATTTCCGACTAGAGACAAAGTTTAAATTTTATTAATATCTATACTTAAAAGCTCACTTTATTCGAATTTAGTTCCCTTATGAAAAGCAGCCAAGTGGACTCCACATTTCTTTTTCGAACGCAAGTTGATTCTTTGAGTTCAATGGCTTACCGATCGCGATCCAGCTTTTGTATTCCCTAGCTCGCTCAACACCAAAGCAGCCCTTTTCCGTTCAAGAACGCCTTCTAACATTTCTATATATTTTGCTTTCTTTTCCTAAGTTTCTGCTTTCCCTCTGACATACAGTGTTGGGACCTAACTTGGAGATTCATTAACCAATTTCTGTTGGCGGTAACTTTTGTGCGACCATACGTTTCTTGGCAGTTCCGCTGAATTAATTCCGTTCCAAGCATTACAGAAACATCGATGATTTCGTTCTCATCTGACTTATTTGCTTATATACGGCATGTTGCATGGTGCAACACTGAAAGCCTTCGTGATTTTCTCGCACAATTTATCCTAGTCGCACACAGAATAACACACAAACTTTGAAAAACATCGATTTGATTTACCCAACAACAGATTCAAATTTGAATTTGAAAATGACAGTTTTTGTTTTATTTTTCGCAAATATCCCAGGGATATTTTTCAAACTGGAAGTTTGCGAACTTTAAATTTTCAACTTGGGGGTTGAGAAAAAGATTAGTGAATAAACAGACATTTTAACTCGCGTTTCAACTCTCGAGTTGAAGTCAACTCTTAAGTTGGCCTACTTGAGAGTTTGCCTTAAGTTGAGCAATAGTGAATAAAATAGCCCTTAAATAATATAAAGAGCATCAAGATTAGCAATTTAAAAGGTCGATTACGTATACTTTTACTAAAACTGAAATACAAGGTGGCCCAAATTATATACTGGCGTTCGCCAGTAACAGTGACATTATTACCGATGGCGTCCTCAAAAAAAATACGGCCCAATCACTCCTCCCGCGTGAACGCCGCGCGTGCCGCACCACTCAGTATGGCTTTGAGTGGATATATAATGGCTTTCGTGCATCACACTCGGATTTTCTGTGCCCCAGAAAGGAAGATTTTGCTTATATACGTAACCGCTTAAGTGGAAAGCGGTGTGATGAAAGTCGCTCATGATGACTTTCGACACAAAATCGTCTTCTTTGTTGTTGTGATTGAAGATGGCTTGATAGTGGAGTCTAGCTCTCCATTGCTTGTCTGTTTGTATTCTGCAGCTTTCTAGTTGAAAGATGTCAAATATGATTGACGTATACGACGCCATTTGCAAAAATTACAACATCTTCCGATAGGGTGATTAATTTTGCTCCACCTTGTACAACCTCTTGTCTTTTGGTTTTTAGCAGCAAATTAAAGTCGTGATTTTTAAACTTCTGAAAAAATATTTTGATGAAGCAAATAGCCCATCAGATTATCGAATCCGGCGGTGGGAGTAAAACTCAAATTTTTCAATTTCATGATTACCGAATCCAATTTAGAAGTTTTTTAAAAAAAAAAAAATTAATTTTGAGAAAAATAAGTGAAACACCAAGGTTTCAGTTTCTTTCACTTTGTTTAAAAAGAAAAATCGATGGTCAATCGAGAATAGTAGTCGAACGAGAAGAATCACGATTGTGCTCTACCGACCATGGACAAAGCTCCAGTTTCACAGTCCAGAGAAAGTGGCACTTAAGTAGCCAATATACAAGATTGGTTCGCAATACCACAGTGAACATTTACCTGAATAACTGGCACTTAAGTCTTCGATGTTGGTAACTTAAGTGCCTCTTAACCTACGATTAGATGGTCAACGCGTTGACTCTCTGACGTCAAAATGACGTCAAATTCCATCCCAAAGTTGTCTTGTCGTGTGATCGTCATACTACTTTCATGCATTGACGGCTGCGTTGATACTTACGTTGACATTGTTGATACCTTCAACACACTGACTTTTTTCGTTGAACCTGTAATCACCCCGAGCAAATGTTAGGACACATTGACGCAAAGCGTTGACCATAATCCCAACGTTGACATGGCATACTTTTCTGCCACGTCAACATAGTCTGCGTTGACTTCCGTGTGACATTGATGGACTAGCGTCATTCGTGTGATCGTCAATGTGGTAGGCGTTGACATTGTCAACGTTGACGGGCCATTGGCCAGTGTGTTGATGACTTTTTTGGTGACGTCAGAGAGTCACCGTCTAATCATAGCTTTAGTCAGGCTATAAAACTGAGCCTTAAGTCCACTTAAGTGCCACTTACTCCCGTAAGTGTTTACTGTGAAATTTCTGTCTTGCTGGGTCCAGTTTTCCAGTGCAAGAGCATACTATTTTCGGGGTTAAACCCGAGTGAACTCCTGAAACCGGTTTTTCAGTCAATTTAGATCCCGAGTTAACCCAACAAATTTGGTGAGTTATCTCCGGATTAACTGAATAGGTATAATTCTGACATTATGGAAAGGATATAGTGGCCCCATCTCGATTTCGGAAGCGAAAATCTGATTTCTATGGTGTCGAATTTCGATGTCGATAGATTTTTGACGCAACTATTAGTTTAAGTTAAGACTCATCTGAAAACTTCTTCATAGGTATAATTTATTTTCCGGAGTAACTAACTCTGGTTTAACTCAGAGTTAACACAACACTGAAAAACTGGCCTTTTGTGTATCAAAATTAAACACTTGTAGGTACACCACACTTATTCATAAAAGAACTAAAATATTTATAAAAAATTGTTAATCGACAAAACTACTAACTGACGTTAAGTAGAAAATCTTAAGGAAAATCTACTACAGAAAACTAGTATTAAGTCTTCCACATACACATCATGTTTCTTTGATATTAAGAGGAGAAATTATCACAATTGAAAAAATGCAAGATGTAATACGTAAATCAGCACCAAAAATCGCAAATAAAGCAACAAAGTCAGAAGCAAAACAACAATGGTTTGACGGCGAATGTCTTCGAGCTCGAGAAAAAGTCTTCGCCTTTCTGAAGCTATTTAGGAAATACAACACTCTTTATTTCAGACAAGAGTATGCAAAAGAAAAAACACGTTTTAAAGAGATCTGTTTAGTTAAGAAAAGGCAGTATTATGAAGGAAAGGCTCAAATTATTATTGCGTCCAGAAATATCAAGGAGTTTTGGAAAGCAATTCGATGTATAAATGGAAGGAAACTCAAAGTCAGTACAAACAAACCTGACCTGAGCTAAAAACACACTTTCAAGCACTTTAAAGTGTAGAGACTTTGGCGTTACCTTTCCAATACTGTAATAATTATATTCAAACGGATCAACCATTCACATTTACAGAATTGAAATCGGTATTAAATGATTTGAAAGAAGCCAAAACACCTGGAGAAGACCTTATTACACACGAATTTTATAAATATTGTTCTGATGAATTCGCCACCTATCTACTTGAACGCTTAAATGAATTGTACGAAAACGATTACATCCCAACATGCTTTGTAACATCAGTTATTCTCCCAGTTTTCAAAAAAGGAAATCAGAACATGGTTGAAAACTACAGAGGAATCTCACTGCTTAAAACAATTCGTAAGATATTTGGAAGTATTTTGTACAATCGCCTTATCAACTCGGTTGAGGGACACCAGATACTCAGTGAATGCCAAGCTGGTTTCCGTCAAGGATATTCCACTGTTGATCAGATCTTTACTCTAACCACTATTTTTGACGTCAACCGTTCTGATGGTAAAAACATCTATGCGTACTTTGTCGATTTTAAATCAGCATTTGACAGCGTTGATAGAGACCTTATGTTCTATAAACTATCTGCAATAGGATTACCATTTAAAATGTTGAAAACGCTAAAAATATTGTATAAAAACTGTTCAGCTAAGGTCTGGGATGGGGTCATTATGTCCGAAAGTTTTAAAACACCATCAGGGTTGCGACAAGGTTGCATCTTGAGTACGCTTCTGTTCTCCCTTTTCCTAAATGATATAGTTACATATCTGAATGGAGGGATCGATATACGTGGGATTAAAATTAAAGTATTGATGTACGCAGACGATATAGTGTTGTTAGCTGAGACGCCCATTAAACTACAGATGATGATAACCAAGTTGGATGAGTACTGCAAACTTTGGAATCTCACCGTAAACCGTGCAAAATCCAATATAATGGTGTTTGGTAGAGGAAAGAGACAGCGGAATGGAAACTATATCTGGAAACTCGATGGAGAACCTGTGGAAGTAGTTGATAACTATAAATATCTTGGCTTGATTTTGACTCCTCAAAACAGTATGAAACTTCATCTAGCAGAAAAACTGAAAAAAGCGAAAATTGCTATTAGCTCAACCTGGGTTACTTGTATGAAAAATAAAAACATAGGACTACGAGCGAAATATCAAATCTTCGAGGCCACAGCGCGGTCTGTTATGTTATATGCGGCACAGGTATGGGGTTATCTGCAAAATGAAACTATGGAACAACTTTTAAGATTTTTCCTTAAGCGAGTGCTGCGCCTTCCTCAGACTACTCCAACATATATGTTACACATTGAGATTGGACTTCCAACAATGTTCATCACAACGCTGAAACTTCATTTCGATTATGTCTTTGAAGTTTTAAACATGCCTCCTTCACGCCTACCTAAAATTGTAGCTCTACATGCCCTTGAAAAAAAACTGTCATGCTTTGAAAAATGGAATGAGCTAGCGAAGAAAGCTGGATGTCCACTAAATCTAACAGGGTTAAACCTCCAACAAACGAAATGTGAACTTTATGGTATCCTGCAGATGCTCGATGAAAAGATGCATAAGTCATTCGTCAATATATAGAGCATATTACTCCAAACTTGAACACGACCTGAGCAAAATGAGCTATTTTGAAAATAACGTCGATGTAGACAAAATCTCTACGATATTTAAAACAAGAGGAGAGTTACTGCCATTAAATTTGATACCTCATCGTTCTGATCTACCGATCCAATGTTGTCTATGCAACTTGAACGCTCGAGAAGATATAATGCATTTTGTAGGAGTATGCCCCATATTATCAGAATTGAGAAAACTGCACCTAGGAAAAGCAATTTACACACAGGATGAAATTCTTCAGCTTTTGAACGGATGTGACTGGACTGTCCTTTACAACTTTGTGAAATCTGCACTACGATATCGAAACCAAATTTTAAGAGAAGAGTTTTAATAAACATAATTCAAAAAGAAAATTAGCTATATGTATTATGCACTTTTAATGTACTTTGTTTAAATATCATAAACTTGTCAATCTGGCAGACGGCTTATGCCATGTCTTTAAAGATTTGTAAAACGAATTCAAAAATTGTGAACATTATGATTGTAATAAAATCTAATTCAATCTAAATCTAAATCTACACATCATGTACACTTTCTCACAAAAGGTGAATTTTTGCTCATACACATTCTGATTTGACCTTGTAAATAACATAATGTGTCACTAGTGTTTGACTTCTTTTTATCTCTAGTGTATGACAAAAATAATACAGGTTTTTTTTAACCTTTTTACTTCTTTTTAATACACTAATTTCGTTAAGAATGCAACTAACAAAAAGTTAAAATATCAACTTGGAAAATTAGTTTCGCCGGGCTTCTTCTTTTTACCAATAGCTTAAAAAGTAAAATGGTCAGAAAAGATACACCATTTTAAACCCCACCGATCATTTTAAAAGCGCACCATACTCCCCTATACAATTTGAGTCGAAATTAAATTTCAGCAATAAAATTGCCATAAAATGTTAAGCCAATGAATTTTTAAATCAAACTCCTATGAGTCATTTTATTTTGTCTGTACATTAATACTCCAAAGATTTGTCGGCAGCAATTTTCTGGACCATTAGATCACGCGCATTTATCGATTTGAATTTTCAAATTATCAACAAAAACAAAAAGTATTCGAGATCATTGGCCGGCAATACCGCATCAGCTCAGTGCTAAGCAAGCGGGTGCAGCACACCTCCGCACAATCATACATTAATTGCAGAGCAAACAGGAATTTGTCATCACCCATCATACCGACGAAAAGTGCTGTTAGTTGAATGAAAATTAATGACAGATTCGAGACGATCTTTACATACACACTCGCAGAGCCAAGCACTTCCACACTCACACACACACGCTAGTACAGAATATCGCAGATATTTCTACCTACAGCATCAACCGAATAGTTAATGCCGAGATACTATTTGCATAAACATTCGTTTGAGCTATTGCCGCTCGCATCCATCAGGACTTGAAAATGCGATGTCGCACACCGCTCCGTCGCGTCATTCCTCCTGATGGTTATGACCAAAATACCACGAACTTTATATCAAATATTTGAATAATAGGCTTGGAAATCATTGCATTGATTGTGTTAATTAAATTAATGCGCCGAGCGAGAGAGCAAAGAGCACACAAGTAAAACACGAACGTCGCGTTGCGTCGCCGTCGCCGTCGGACGAGGATGATGGCCAGGATAATATTTGATTTGCTGGTGGTACTGGTACATGATGATGATGCACTGCACCATGGTGCGATCTGTTTACTTTTGTCCGGCTCCGCTCCCAAGATCCTTGTGATCGTCGAGCAACTACATACATGTCCGTCGGTCGGTCGTCCAGCGTCCATCAGTCGAGTGGTTAAGAGACTTTGCTCGTTTTTTTGTTTGCTTTCATGAATAGGTAATGTGAATGGCTTTTATGGATGGAATAGGTAAATTAAGCGCGGTTCGATGGACGATTCACGTTAACAAGCGTTTAAAGTGTGACTTTGAGTTAACACGATTTATATAGGAAAATTCATTCGTTTGCTTTTGTTCTGACTGTGTGATGATGATGATCGACCGACCGACCGACGCTACGCGATGATACCGATGATGATGATGATGATGATGATGCAGTGGAATGTAAATAAGATGTCGGAATCTTATTAAAACCGATGGATGTGCTCGCTTGCTCTTTTGTTGAGGTGTTTTTTTTTTTTTTTTTTTTTAAACAAACGCTTTATTGTTAAATAGTTTTGAGAGTTTTATATAAAATTAATGGGAAATTGAAGAGGATTCAATAATGCACATCGTCGTTTCTATTATTTAATCATTAAACAATAATAATGACATAATCTACTTGTAGCTTTTTTTTACTGTGAGAAGGGGAAACGATATTTTTCTTCAGAATCTTTCTGTTTCTTTTTCACACCTCTACACAAACAAACGTATTTTTAGTTCGATCGAAAAGAAGGTGAAACGATTCTTTTAACCATCACACAAAATTAACCAAGAAAACAAGCCTTAAAACAGGGTTTAAACCCAACAAAAATGTAAAGTATAAATTCATTATCATCGGTTAAGTCAATGTTAATTTATATCATCACAAATTATTTCTACATAAAATACATTTAATTCCATATTTTTAGATTTATTTAATTATTACAAACACATTTCTACAGTGTTTTTGTATAAAAATTATAAAAAGAATTTGTTGTTTTTCACTTAATCCCTGTTTAAAACTCAGTAATTCCGTCGAATTCGGTGAGTTAAAATCTTGATTCTAGGATAAACCACGTTTGTATTTACAAGTCGGAGTAATGCTATTAATAGTGGAATTCAAATTACAGCTTTTGAGTTTATGTCCCATTTCGAAACTGCTCTCAACGTACATGGTTCACTAAATACTACATAAATGTCGAAAAAATGCCTTCAATATTCATCCCATTACGACTCGATGGCCCAATAGACCTGCAAGAACTCAACTGGCTATAGTCTCAGGAAAGGAAAACAAAGCCCCGGGCATAGACGGTATACCCTATGAATTTTATAAAAATGCAAGTAATTGTTTTATTGGAGAAGTGCACACTTTTTTCAGCGAAATTTATAAAACCGAAACAATACCATCGTCTTTTAAGAAATCAATTATCTTTCCGCTTTTTAAAAAAGGTGACGCGAATATTGTAACTAATTACCGTGGACTATCGTTTTTGGACACCCTCTACAAGTTATTCACCACTATACTCTTAAACCGCCTTACTGCCAACAACAACAATATACCAAACAAATACAAAGCTGCTTATCGAAAAAAACTATAGTACAATCTTTCGTGCCTTATTCATCTGCAACTAAGCCTGAAAAAAAAAGTTATACGCTTGGTTTGTAGATCTTAAAGCTGCTTTCGATAACATCAATAGACAAGCTCTGTTTCACAAGCTTCTAGTATTGGGTATATCAGCTAAAATGATTAGAATTATCAAATTACTGTTTCAATATACAATTGCAGCGGTGTGGGACGGGAGGGAACAGTACATCCAATTTCTTCAGGTCGAACAAAGGTGTTAAACAAGGTTGCGTCTTAAGTGCCCTACTATTCGTTTTGTTTCTAAATGACCTGTACTCTGAACTTCCATTTGGACTATTTTTTAGAGGGTTTAGAGATAAATGTTCTCCTGTATGCCGATGATATTGTGCTATTAGCTGATAGCCCTGCGATGCTACAAACTATCATCAACAAATTCAGCATCTACTGCGCAAAATGGAATCTTGAAGTAAATCTTGACAAGTGCGAAATTGTAATTTTTAAGAATGGAGGTCGAAGCAACGGTATTTTGTCAAAAGATGTTTCAACCTGCCTGAAAACACACCAAACTACATATGCAGCACATATTGAAACTGGCCTCTCGAACGCGTTTCTCACGACACTCAACGTACATTTTACATATATTCGCAAGGTTTTCAGTTTACCCAACAACAAACTACCTCGTATTCTTTCAGTGGCAGTATTGCAACAAAATATTTATTGGGCCCAGTAATGGTCAGACCTTTTCCAAGAGACTGGAATGGTTTTCAGTCCCGAAACACGCGTTTACGAATGGAAACAGGCTAATCACGTGCTTTTGGATAAGCTTAAAGAACAACTGTGGAAGTATTTCACTGATCGTACCCTGCAATCGCAATTCCACGACGAATACTGCAACTTATCATTCATAGATGTACCCAACTATTTCGATGACTCAAATTCACGTTATATGATAAGTCTTATCTTAAAAGCAGGATGTGGGCTATTTGATTTGAATGGAAGGGCTTTTCGCAACCACACTGTTGGTTTGTCTAAGTTATGTAATCTAGATGCAACTGAGAACACCTACCACTTCGTCGGGATTTGTGTTAATTTTGAAACCTACCGGAGAATATTTGTAGGACCTGAAAGGTGCGCCGAACGGATTGAGTTGTTTTATCGAAAAATTGTGCTCAGCGATGAGGGTCATTTTTGACTGTATATATACAAAAAAAAACTTAATTGTCGGCTTTGAAGCGAAGATAATCCACCTGAAAAGCCACGGCACCGTTACGTCCCGAAAAATGGACAGTCTGATTAGGTGCCTGGGCTTTTGTTTTTATTATTAGCGTACTAAAGGGATTTTGATTACCCTTAAAATGTTTTAACACAGTGCGAGCGTGGGGAAAATAAGGAAGGATTTAATAGGAGATACCGATGCACATGATGGTTTTGAAGTTCTGAATGGAGGTGAAAATAGAGTCACGCAAAGCATTCCACATTCTTGTAGTGCGGCTAAAGAAAGAATCTCTATACTTGATGGTACGTCCGAAATTGGGCTCAAAGGTTATGTGATGGGTATTACGGTGGAATTGCTTGAGGGGAAGAATGCTACTTGCTATTTCGCTAGAACACTGTTTATAAAAATAGCGATAAAATAAAGAAAGACATAAAACACTGAGGTGGTGTTCCAGAGTTGTAATTGTTTCTGTTATACTGCTATCACCTATCAATCTTAAAGCTCTATTTTGAATCCTATACAAGAGATTCAAATGAGTTAAAGGAGCATCTGCCCAGATGTGAGAGTTCTACTCCAGCTTTGGAAGGATAAAAGCTTTGTAGATTAATGAGAAGGGGCGAAACATTTCTTGCATCGCCGAAGAAAACTTAGACATTTAGCAGCATTTTTGGCAACGTTGAATATGTAGTCATTCCACAAAATGTGGTCTGTGATGCACATACCGAGAACTAAAAGCTATTAGGTTTCTTCAATGCAAGTACCGCTCAAGGATAGCTTAATGACTTTTTCTGAATGGCATAAATGAGAAAGAGGTGGCGCTGCGTGCCATACAGTAAACGAAAGAATCAACCTATTAAATGAAAGATTTGATGAACTCAGAAAATATCGACGCCGCGCCAGCGTTATTTTGTCTGGATGTAATGGCATCTCTTGAACTTGTGCAGGTTCAACTTCAGCCCAAATATAGCTGACCTAGAGCCTTTTGCTGATACGAAACATAAATATTTATGTTCTACTTAAACGCTTATGTTCTACTTTTTCCTCAGCGTAAACTGTCACATAATTTCATATGTAGAACATAAATTCTTAAGTTTCGTTTCAGCAAATGGGCCCTAGAACCAGCTTTCAGTGGTGAGTTAAACCGGAGTTAGCTAACTCTAGAAGTAAATTAACCGATAGTGAAGTGTGGAATCAGTTTTAAGGTGGATAATGCATGCGCAACGACTAAACCAACTCGGTGGATAAAATATCAAAAGCATCTGTTCAGTTAATCTTCTGGTAACTCACCAAACTTGATGAGTTAACTCGGGTATAACTTTGACCTCGTGCTGAAAAACTGCACCTTAGTCATTAACTCAAAATTGGGCCTCATAACTGAATATCCGATCTTCTTGATTCTTTTCGAGAGCCCTAGAACTGAAATGATGCAGGACTAAGGGCCAGTTTCACAGTAAGAAAAGTGACACTTAAGTGGGGAATGTGAAAGATTAATTCCCAAAATCACAGTGCACTGTTAACTGAATAAGTATAGCAAAGTCTTCGATGATTGTGTCTTAAGTTCCACTTACGCTGGCTATGAAATTTAGCTTAAATTACTAATATAGGAAACTTAAGTGCCACTTATTCCGGTAAGTGTCGACTGTGAAACTGGCCCTAAGCTTTTTCCATGATGAAATGTCAAACAATACTAAACTAAAATAAAATGCCATTTTGACACGATTCACGTGTTATCTGTCGTTAATCCCTTAAAAAATAGTGACTCAACATTTTAAACAACTTTTACGATTTTAAAGATATTAGCACGATATAACTTGACAATTTTCTTACTATAAAGCTCTCATGCACCCTTTTTGGCATTTGTAAATGTCAAAATACGAGCACCATCGGATTTAGTATGATACTTAAAACATAAAATAGATATTTGGGGGTTTTAGCTTCACTAAAATTTTAAAAATATAATAAGATGCTCATTCGTTTGATATTTGGAAAATCCTCTTTCAACACCTAGCATCATACTAAATATGCTTTATCATCGTATTAAATCTAAAATTTTGGGACAATAGGTACATACCTCTAAGTGTATAACCCTTTATTAACCATGGACGGCGCATGAGACATACTTCTATGGAGAGACAAATTTTCCATCTTTGTATCAATGCTGATTTTTTTGATACATTGCATCTACTTATTCTACAATTACTGGTAGCCAGGAAGGAGTAAGTATCATTTCTCCAAAACTAGCTAATCTCACTTTAGATATTGATGAAAATTCGATTCGATGGTAAACTTGCCATTAAAAGAAAAAAAAAAAATCAGAAGTGGGATAAATAATAAGCGGATGAAGGCGCCTTAGAAATACGTGAAGTGTTGAAGCTCTGCAAGTTATAAGGGAGTTTCCCTGGGAGATGATTTAAAAGAGCAGCCAGCTTTTTTAAAGAGCATAGGTTGTGAGCGTTATGGAAAAGCGTAATTTTATTTATATTTTCAGAAGTTCAATAGCCTTACAATATTTCAGAAGAAACTTCTTCCAGGAAGAGTATTTTGCCTCAATTAATTGATCATTGAGCGCTCACTGAGATTTGTTTCTCTGCTACGCGCTTATTGCAAGTCGACGTGGAGGTGTATGACGATTAAGATGAACACACGCAGCGAAACGCATGAAAATTGATATTCTTATATGTTTATTAAAACTTTATAAGACCTTTGTTAAACCCTGTTAATCTATGTAACTTTCTTATTCAACATAGCCTATCTCAACTTCCCTCTTAAATGATAATGAAAACCTATAACGTCCATCATAATAAAGGTACTCTTGCCGAAGCACACGCCCTTCATTGAAATCACAATCCAATGAAAAACCTCTAATCCCACAACAATGACCACGGCTATAATATCCAACAACCAACCACCATCCAATAAACTTTTCTTTTTTTTTTATTTTTTTTTTTGTAGCGAAATCGTCGACATCAATTTAAAAATGATTACACGGTATTATAATTTAGACGATAACAAAACATGGAAACTATACATTTTTAGTTTCTTTATTATTCGACACGACCCTATATCCAATAGGGAAAGACTTGTGAGTATGAGTAAGTCATGTTAAAACAGAGCTGGGCTGGGAGTCATGTATCGTAAAGGTGCACGGGAAATGTCGACAGCTTAAACGAACGAATATTAGCCAAGCCATCAGAGAGACCTACCTATATTTTTTTCTGGCGGTTTCCATCGTCGCATTTTATGGACAAAAAACCAACGAACATTAAAAAATGCGTTAAATAGTGTATAATTATTCACTATTACTACAATGGGCGATAAATTTCCGACAGTGTTCACAAAAAAAAATAAATTAAAAATAATAATAATAAATGCGCACCACGCCGCGCCACTCCAAAGATACAAACCTAATAAATGCCTGCATGTTGGTTGGTGATGTGTCGTTAAAAGTCTAACGCACCACTCCCCCTTCTCCTCTCTCTCTCGAAACCGCCAAAACTTGGAGTGACCAATACAACGCCAACAAAGAAAAATTCAATAACCCATAAGTACATTAAAATGGCTACATTGTATATCGGTGAAGCCATTACCATTAGACGAAATTATTGCGGACACTCTGTCTGCTGCTGCCTCATAGTGTAAATCATAGTCAGACCGCAGCCTTTTATAAATCGATTTAAAACAACCACATTCGAGCTTTTTAACTAGCTATGTATACGAGTATATGGGGGGGCTATGACTTCTTGAGAAATTAAAACAATATTTTCCTGAGGTTTTCTTCCGAGTTCCGACCGACACTCCACGACCGACACCAGGGCAGGCGACCTCTCACAGTCGGTATGGTATTGTATTCAACGTTATAAGTTATATTTAAATAATATTGGTTTGTGTACTTATACTTACTGTGTGCGCAATGTAAATGCTGCACTCGTTATGCTCGATGGCAGATGTAGGCCTTTGATGATCTCCTGCCATAGCTTCTTGTTGATAACATCGACGAGCCCACCCCGGGCAATTACCAAGTTGTAGAGCTCGTACAGATCAAGAACTGATTTAGCCATGATTGGTAAGCGATTAATGGGCGAACCTGTGGGTTAAAATGATCAAGATGTTGTTTTTTTTTTTAAATTTTCGAAAAAGTCTTAACAATTAAAATTATAAATATAAAATGTTTCAAAATTGAAACGATATGCAATTTGTATTGCATGCATCACCGGGTGCGATATGACGCACAGTAGGGTATTTGTGATTATAAATTGACTAATAATGCATACAAGGATTCTTAGAACTTATAAAAAGAAATCGAAATCGAGATAAACATTACGATAATAGAGAACACGAGAAAAATGGAGTCCACAATTTTGCCTCTTTTTCTGAACCTCGAACACGCCGAACTGCAATTCCAAACGGCTCAATAAATTTCTTTCGATATTTAGGGCGGTTAAGACTTAAAGGAGGTTTCCTAGAGAGGAAAAATAGTCTTTTTCTTTATGTACTTTTAGGGCTCAGCCACGCAGTGAGCGACAGAGCGATAAAATATTAAGCGAAAGACAATAAGATTGTATAATGTATATGG
The DNA here is from genome assembly GCA_932273885.2 of Leucozona laternaria. Lineage (NCBI taxonomy): Eukaryota > Metazoa > Arthropoda > Insecta > Diptera > Syrphidae > Leucozona > Leucozona laternaria. Next base: position 48,949,831 of record OW026368.1, read on the forward strand.
TCATGGTCATGGCCCCTTAGTTATTGAGCGACATGCGACATTTCTGAGCGACAGAGGCTCTGCTTTTAAATCTGTTCTATTTTTTGTATTGAATCCTAACGCAAAGTAGAATACCAACGGAGCGATAACCATGTTTGAGAAAATTACTGACCAACGCAAATTTTATAACTAGCTGCTCCAAAAACTTGTCGCTCAGTAAATTCCCAGTTGTCGCTCAGTTTCTCTGCCGCTGTGTCACTGAATTATGAGCGCAAAGTAGAATACCAACGGGGCGATAACAATGTTTGAGAAAATTACTGACCAACGGAAATTTTATAACTAGCTGCTCCAAAAAATTGTCGCTCAGTAAATTCCCAGTTGTCGCTCAGTTACTCTGCCGCTGTGTCACTAGTCACTGAATGCGTGGCCGAAGCCTTATAATAAAAATTTATAATTTTGAAATTTTGTCCGAAATTCCACAATTTTCTAAAACAAAATGTCTATAGACGTTATAAATTTTTTTTAAAGAAATCTATCTTTAATCCTTTCAGCTTTTAGATTCCAGTTGGTAAAAATGTTAAGCATAAGTCCCTTGTAAAGGGTTTTCCAATAAGAGGTATTATTTTGATATTCAAAGAAAAATGGCATTTTTTGAGATAAATGATCGGATGTTTATTTCATTATAAAGAGGAAGGTATGCCGTTAATAATGAAACACAACATCAGCCAAATGGCTGCCACGACCACGCTTACAGGACCATATCCTTTTCATGAAATTTTCCATAACCAAATCGCAAAGTGGCTGCCCTATGTCCTCGATAGCCTCACGAATTCCATCTTTGAGGTCTTGAATCGACGCTGGGCTGTTGGCGTAGACCTTATCTTTCACGTGGCTCCAAAGGAAGAAGTCGCAAGGTGTTAAATCACAAGATCTCGGTGGCCAATTGTGATCACCTCTTCGAGAGATAACACGGTCCGGAAACTTTTCCCGTAAAAGATCGATGGTTTCATTGCTTGTGTGGCACGTAGCGCCGTCTTGTTGAAAGTAAACGTTGTCCAGATCAATACCATTCAATTCCGGCCATAAAAAATCATTAATCATCTCTCGATAGCGCAATCCATTGACCGTAACTGTTGCTCCAGCCTCATTTTCGAAAAAGTAAGGTCCAATGACCCCGCCGGACCATAAACCGCACCAAACAATCACGCGTTGAGGATGGAGAGGCTTTTCAACAATAACTCTTGGGTTTTCCAAGCCCCAGATGCGACAGTTTTGCTTGTTGACGTAGCCTCCGAGGTAGAAATGGGCCTCATCAGTCAAGATGATTTTTCGATGAAATTCCGGATCATTTTCATGCATTTCAAGGACCCAATCAGCAAAGACACGACGTTGTTGATGATCAGCCGGCTTGAGTTCTTGTGTCAACTGAACTTTATAAGCCTTAAGACCCAAGTCTTTATGCAAAATACGGTGTAATGACGTTTGTGGAATGCCTAATTCCAAACAACGACGAGGAATGGACAAACCTGCGTTTTCTTCAAATCTTTGGGCTACAACAGCAATATTCTCAGTTGTTTTTGAGCGACGTGCACGGGTTTTATTCTTCACATCACTAACTTGTCCCAACAGCTCGAATTTGTCCACCAATTTCTGTATTGCGGTCCGACAAGGTGCTTCACGACGACCCAAAAATGTTTTAGTTTTACGAACCGTCTCTGCCAAATTTTCATAATTTTTATAGTGAATTTTTAATAATTGCAATGCGTTGTTGAAGCGTGTATCGTTCCATTTTTATTAATGGCGTAGTTTCTATTTGTCAAATGTCAAAAAATGACAGCTTCAAAAGTGACAGCTACCGAAATAGCGAGCTATTCAAAATAACACCTCTTATTGGAAAACCCTTTAGTTAAAATTGTCGCACGTAGACAGCAATTTATACATTTAACAATAACAATACAAAAAGGGAGTTCCACAAGGCTCTTTACTTTGGCCTGTTTTTTTTTTTTTTTTTTACTCTAATTATGCAATCTCAGATACATGAACCAGATTAATTTTAGAAAAATGTCTTTGTTTTCCTGTCAAAATACTGAGGAGAGAAGAAATGGGGTAAATACAAAAAATGATATCCGATTTTAAAAATTCTTGTTGTGTTTGAAAGGAAGTACATATTTGAAAATGTTTGAAAAGTAATATATAAAGGATGGAATTCGAGGATTACTTAAAATGGTGAAATGGGGGTACATCCAGGAGCTGGGAGTTAGGCCACGGTTACGTCCAACGCTAGTAAGCGATTGCTCTATTTTGTAGTAGTGCGTTAGTAAGAAAATCGTGGACAATTTTTCATGCTAGCTTCTATTTGCTATAGCAAAGTAGATTTTACGGAAGCTATTTTTAGCCCCCACATTCTGGTTGTATATACTTTGACAACAAAAATTTACTGTCAGAAAACGGGATGGTTCAGCTGGCCAATCATACATTTATAACGTAAAGGTAGGGCGCATGCAATACATATTATAGTATAGCATGTCTGAGCCCCTTTTTTTGGTTTAAAACTTGGCCGTTTTAATTTGGAATATTATTTTTACATAAATTTTATATGCTTTATTAAAAATTGTTAAGAGGTAAACCTTTAGCTTAAACGGTATCAGCCTTTTTTGGGACAGAGGACAGGCATATGAAAACAACCGGTTTGTAAACTTTAAAGTGGACTAAATAGCAAGATACCTTGTTTGACACTCTTAAACCCCATACCTATTAAAAGTAAGTTACTGCTAGCTAGAAATACTAAAGGTACTTCACACAAATTTATTATTTCATTTAATTTACCCATTTTCCACAAAAATAATTGAGGATCGTTTTTTTTTTCAAAACTCAACAAACTCTAAAAATCCGAAAATGAGATATGCAGCTATGGTTTTTGCAAAACTCAACAAAATACTTCGAACAAAAACTTTCTTACCCTAAAATAACGGTATATTGGTATTGGATCAACTAACAGCAGCATGCATGATTATATGGATTATAGATAAATAATCCACTACTTCCACATAAGGCTGAAAACACATTGTATCAGTCAAAACGTGTTATGTTTTAATAAACACCAAACGAAACACAATGAAACAAACAAAATCTTTTCCCTTTTCTGTTTCGTTTGGTGTGTATAAAACTAAAATTTTCTACAAAAACTTCCAAATAAGTAAAACACCAGAGACAAAAAAAATAAAACAATCACAACAATGAAATTTTAGGTGCAGGCAAAATTATTAATATTTGATAACTGGAAACAAGGCCACATTCAAGCATGGAAATAAGACCGCATTTATGAAAAACAGTGAGGTAAGTATGCTGCCCCTGCAACCTCCCTGCTTGGCTTCACTATAGGATTTGGAGTAGGTGCAATGTTGGTAATATTCAATTTTTGTTTGTATTTATGTGAAGTTATTTCCTAGTGAAGTTATTTCTCTGTACCAAAATTTTATTTTTGAGAAACAAAGTTCCAGCCGTGTCGACAACGAAACATGTTTTGCTATTTCGCCCTGTTTTTTTTTTTTTTTTGTTTTGTCGTGTTCGGTGTTGCTTGCGCTATAAGGACGTGTGTAATAATCGACAATGACGCTGGTTATGTGTTCATTAGTTGTGTTTTGGCCTTGTTAATACAAGCCATGTGTTTTAGACAAAAAGTTATAAAAAACAGAAAAAACAAAAAATATGTTTTTTTTGCTTCGCCTAGATGGTGTGTTTTGGTTCATAAGAATCAATGGATTCTTGTTTTATAACGCAGAAAAACACGTCTTGACTGATATGATCCAGTGTGTTTCCAGCCTAAGAAGTCATAGCAACATGCCTCCCGATCGTAGATGAGTGTTTTTGAAAACCTTAAGTTGGAGGAAGTTCCGAAAAAAAACAGTGTCTGTAAAAAATATGACTGAAATCGAAAAGCTGATGAAGTTTTTTGTTGTTCCGGATAATGTTCGTTATTTTAAATTTTAAATTAATTTTTCACTTGTATTTTATTAATTATTGTTTTTTTTTTTTAATCTATTTTAACACTAATTTGACTTAATCTTATTTCTTACATTTATTTTATTTTTAAAATGTATCTATTTTGTTTGAAAAAATAAAAGTTTTTGAAAAACTCAACAAAAACATGACTTTGTTCCGTTTTTAAAAAAAAAACGCACGATTCTTGAGTTAAAAATTAAGGTGAATGCTTCTAAATAATTTCAACAAAAATTAACTTGTAAATGAGATGTGCAGTTAAAGAGAGGTCTGCATTTTTTATACTTTCCCGAAATTGTTATTTAAATTCAAACAGGAAATAAAATACCTTTTCCTGAAATTTTGCAAAAACGATCCTCAATTTGGTTTCAGTTTTGTTTTTAGCGATTGAGACCCACTGTTCGAAAGTGGCGTGCAAAAAAAAAAAAGAGACAAAGCACAGTGACAAACGAATGAGTGTCAAGCAAAGTGTCACGAGTAATTTCCATCATTTTATTGTGTATTCTTTTTTTTGTTTCTTTCTTCTGTTTGTGACCTTAAATTCTTCAAGGAAGAGGAGTAAGATATTTTAAAAATACACTCACAACCAGAACAGAATTTAACAAAAAAAAAAAAAATAAAAGCAAATTAACGAAACGCGGCAGCAATTTGAACAAAATCATTTAAATTTACAAAAATGCATTTGACGTGCGCTTCTGTTTGACTATTGCAGCAGGCAGCAATGATGAGTTGAGTTGAGTATATCGTCTTTTCTCTCTCATAATTCTGGTTCTGATGATGTGTCGTTAATGACGGTACTTCTTTCTTAAAGACGACGAAACTTGGGGTGGGTAGAATAAATTATTCTCACCAGCTTTTGCGGTTTCTTATACCACCATATTACCTCACATCATCTCACAATCTTTTTAAATGAATTTTATAATATTTTTATGAGACACATAAATTGTGTATTTTTAGTTAGCAAAATCATATATGACACTTCATAGCACCATATACCATCACACACTTTCAGTACACTCTACTCCGGTGATGGCATGTCATAAGACTCACAAGGCAGAGTGATTGAATTCATATGTAAATTAATTATTCTTTTTCAGAGGGGGTCTTCTGCTAGCCTTTTGAGCCTGTTGTTGTTTTTGTGGGTATTTTTTTTTTTGTTTTTCAATAAGTACCTACTCTTATTTTCTATCTATTTTTTTTTTCTCTACTTATTATTTTTTGGTCTAAATTAGATTTTCAATTTGAAATCAGGTTTTGTATGTTTTGTTCTGGTAAGGTGGGTGCTGGTGTGCAGTCACATGGAACATAATTTTCTTTGAAATATTAGACTTTGATTTTTTTTTTAAACTATTTTTTTAAGTTTCAGATAACCACAAAGCGGAAAAGTTTTGAATGCATTGCACACTATATCAGCAGTTGTGTACAATATTGCCATTTTAGACGATTTCCACATAAATGGTATTATTTTTCAAATGAGATGAGAAGGATTGATTTTTGTATTAAGGACGAAAAGAGGGGGTTGATTTGAAGCGTGAATGACATTTATGTAAGAACGGTTTGACAAAAAAAAAAGAAAAATATAGTGCATCAGTGTATATGCGTTTGTGTAGTAACACGCACACTATAGGCAATAAATCTTGAAAAAGCGAAACATTCAAGGTAGGAAAAGGACTAGGAAAAATGGATTAAAAAAGCCAATAATTTTGAGGAAGCTAAAATAAAGCTTGTAAAATTTGCATAGCTAATTGTGTACATTTTCAAAATTTTAATGGTATCAACTTTCGGATTAAGAATACAAAAAAAATCATCTTACCATATTTGATCATTTCTGAAGTCACAATATCTTGCAACTGATGGCTCGTTACAATATTTTTAATAAATAATATAGAATATCATAATCCTATATTGAGAATAAATTAATTTTTGTGAGAGGCTTGCCATTAAGAAAATGAAACTCTTATAAAGGGTGTTTTTTTTAGACGTGTGGTTTTCAATCTGGCAATACTTTTTTCGGAGTTGGTCTTTTTGACATCTGTCACATGATTTATGCTCAGTTTGGTTTGTCATTTCATAATAAATAGCCGAACGACCATCAAGCTCGCACGCGGTGAATGGGCCCAAAACAAGATGGCCACCGATCCCGATTATCACAAGAAAATTTTGTTCAGTGATGAAGCTCATTTTTGGTTGAATGGGTACGTTTATAAGCAAAATTGTCATATTTGGAGTGATCATAATCCAAAAGCCATTGTTGGGACGCCGCCGCCCCGCCGTTACATCCTCAAAAAGTCACTGTTTGGTGTTCTCTATGGGCAGAGGGAATCATTGGTCCATATTTCTTCAAAAATGAAGCCGGCCATAATGTTACAGTCAATGGATAACGCTATAGAGCCATGATTAATGACTTTTTCGTCCCTGAATTGGGGGATGTTGATGTGGACGACCTTTGGATCCAACAAGACGGCGCTACATGCCATACAGCCAACGAAACAATCAATTTATTGAAGGAAACTTTTGGTGAGCGCATTATCTCGCGTCGTGGGCCTGTGGTGTGGCCTCCTAGATCGTGCGATTTAACACCGCTGGACTATTTTTTTGTGGGGTTGTGTGAATTCGCTTGTCTACGCAGATTAGCCCGAGACGATTGACGCCTTGAAAGAGAATATTCGGTGCGTTATTGCTGACAGACGGCCCCAATTGCTGCAAAAAGTGGCCGAAAATTGGGCCTCTTGGCTGGAATTTATTTGAGCTAGCCGCGGCGGCCACTTGCCCGAAATTATTTTTAAAACATAATGGGAAACCTTTATCTTTATAATAAAGCTAAATTCTTGGCCATAACATCAAATTCTTTGCGTTTTATGTCTTCTTGAAACCACACGTCTAAAAAAAACACACACTTTATAACGAATGAGATGATCAGATGACATGTTATATTAAATCTTCGAAAATGAAAAATTCTGTCAAATCGTCTTACGTTAAAAACATAACGTGCAATGTTGTTAGTAATAAATAAACGCGTTTTTCAGGGACTAAAGGGACAGACAAAGCTGGCGTAAATTTCCATAGACTTTCCCCACGGCCATGTAAATGAGTCTATGCCATGTGAGCGTTCATTTCAAAGGATTAAAAAGCATACCATTATCGTCAGACCAAGTGGCAATCCTGTTTAAGCCAGCCAGCAGACCAGCACAGTCCTCAATTAAACCCAAAGGGCAATTTCTATATATTTGCACGTTCTCGGCGTATACATGGTGAAGAAAGACGACACTTTCGAGGGAATTTCATTCACCTATAGCGAGAACAAAATCGGTCCAAGAATAGACCCCTGTGGTGTTACTAAGAAAGTTGGACGTTTTGTACATATTTGAGCAATCTTAACTAATTAACCTTTGAGAGACGTATTAAGAAAACTAATAGATACAGCAGTTAATCTTTGAATAGCATTAAAACTTCTGTATTTTTTGAGTTATCTAAGTGATAATTTACTAAAAAGACTTCAAAATACACCTGGGAATTCTTTGTTGAAGTTTGCACGATATGGTATCCTTCAACTTGAAAATATTAGCTAGTAAACAAACAACACCGACTTTGGGGAATCCAATACCAAAAATGTACTTATTCGATTTTTTTGTTCCAACTCTGAAGAGGACACACTTCGAAGTTATTTAATATGCTTAAACAAAAAAAAAAAAAATTCTGTAAATGTGTATGTAATTCGAAACTAATAGTCGCTAGGTGAACTACAAAAAATCCCAATCCCCTGGATAATAGCATTTCTTATGATGCTTATACTTAAAATACAAAGAAATCCAATGCATCAAACAAAATAACAAAAAAAAAAAAACTATAATTCCTCTCAAATTTAATTACTTTCGCAGACAGTCGGCTGTCTATTCGATCTTTCAAATAAAAAGTCCATCATTCCCAAGGACAAATCCAAATATTTGTGAAACTTAAACTTAAAACACCTCCATCAAGACTCCTCACGGCATTCACACTTCACACAGAGCAGTTTCTTCTTATTATATGGTCGATACTCTATCTAATTGTTTATTATTTCACCTGATTGTATCCCCAGCAGCAATGATAAAAATACCAACATCACTCTTCTTCTCATATAGAGATTTTTTTTTATTGTCGATTAGCCATCGTTTTTATTGCATTTCTCATGTTTATTCTCAGCCTGACGCAATTAATCCTCGTATATAGTGTGTTTTTCTCTTCTCAATTAAGTACACATATATCTTCCCTCTTTTCAGTGCTCCTTTCTTTCCCTTTAACATTCAAATTCGAAAGACTGTTGTAGTAAATTTTTTAAGTAAACTTAACAATCACAAAAACAAAAAAAAAATACGATCCCATTAACATTGTATCCGAAGAATTTGTATAGAGATTTATTTCAGAGTTTTATTAGATAACATTGAGAGGATAGCAGTGTAGCTAAAAAGTTATAACAAATGAATGAATCCGGATCATTAAAAACTTTTTCTGTCGATAATTTCACTTGAATTTATTAAAACGAAAAAAAAAAACACAAAAAAATTGGGCAATTTTCGATGTTGTTTTCTCACATCAGCTTTTTTTTTTTTATTTTTTTTTTTTTTTATTTTTGAAGTTCGATTTTATGCCGGGGAAATCAATCAAATAAAATGATAGACATGTTGATTGAAGCAAAAAAGTAGTATAAACAAAGATACATTTACGTACAGACATTTTGGAAGGTACCTTTACTAACCTATAGCGATCGAATGCACGGTGGTGCGGCGCAACGCAGAGTCGAAAGGGGTTCCTTCCGTCATCCGTTGCAACTCGGAACGTGCAGAAGGGAAGAACAACACGCACAGCTCAAATTAATGTAATCAAAATATTTTGAGAATTTATTAGGCATCGCATTCAAATGTCTGCCACTGCACTACCATGCCAATGCCACCAACACCGCCGGCCAGCCGCAAGTTGAAGTACTTATACCTTTCCTTTTAAATTTCGGAGTTTAAGGTAAATTTTCTCCTAAAGGATGAGTGACCGATCGAGACCGAATTCCATTGCAAAGCGAACAACAACAAAAAGTGACAGCTTCCAATCAGAAGACAGGACAAGCACGAGAAGAGAACATGCAATTTTACAATGGTAACGATTTTTTGACACATCTCGAATAAACAGATGATAATAAGTTTAATAAAAACTACAAAGTATTGAGTACTTCATAAACTGTGATCGCCAGCCGGCCGGCCGGAGCAATGTTTTCCAATTAAAATGTTAATTTTAGAATGCTCATACCAAAATTCGATCCATCATCGAAGTGCGCACTGACAATATTTCACCAAACACCCTAGATTCATAGAATACAACCACCCACTTCTTCACTTATTTCTCTGAATTTCTTATTTTTAACATACAAGTTTATTTGGCTTTTCAATTTTGACAACCTGAGCAGATTTGTGCGAACTGCCATCTGTTGGTTAATTTTTGAATTATTTTATTTATCCACTGACAGCTCTTATATGCTCAGAAAATTGGGAGAAACTTAGGGCCAGTTTCACAGTCGACACTTACCGGAATAAGTGGCACTTAAAATTCCCATATGAGAAATTTAAGCTAAATTTCATAGCTAGCGTAAAGTGGAACTTAAGTCACCAACATTGGAGACTTAATTAGTGCCATACTTATTCAGGTAACAGTGCACTGTGATATTGGGAATTAATCTTTCACATTCCTTACTTAAATGTCACTTTTCTGACTGTGAAACTGGCCCTTAGTGTTATAATCGGTCTTTTATTAAAAAAAAAAAAATGTGCATTGGACGCTGTTGGATCTTATACGGATTGGTATCGTCCCAAATTCGACAATTTCGTTTGTTGACGTACCCGCAATCATCCAGAAATGCGCCTTATCGCTGATAATGATTTTTCAATGGAAGTTAGGGTCAGTTTCCAACTTTTCCAGAGCCCATTCTGCGAACGCACTTCGTTGTCTATGGTCGTTTATACCTTCAGCGCCTGGGTCAGTACGGGTGCAGCCCCAAGTTTCGACGCAAAATTCGGGAAGTTGTGGTCGCAAAAGGCCGAGTTCTTGTGAGCGACGCGAAATCGACTGCCTTGGATTCTCCTGCACACTCTCACGGAAAGCGGCGATGTTTTCGGCAGATCTTGCGTTTCGTCGACCCGTATGGGTGGGTTTTGGTTAATCGTTTACTGAACCAGACACAAAGCAGTCTGCGAATAGTCCTCTCGGTAGAACGACAACGAAGAATGGGCGAAGCGCACGGAAAGTTGCCCGAACAGAACACCCATCTTATCATTTGCACGTGTTGTTGAACGCTATATCCGTCCATGGTCATTTGAAAAAACAGACTGAATAAATGACAGCCAATTTGACAGATGTTGCTTCAACAATATGGCCGCCATCAACTGTCAAAATTCGGAAGTCCCTATTGGAAGACCCTTTATTTCCGCGGTTCGAAATGAACCGATCTACGATTGAACATCGTTGGGAAATATTTATAGCAAAATGGATGCTGTGTTGCCGAAACAGTGCAAATTTTGAATAAAAATTTCAGTCAAATTAATTCACCGATTGCAGCTGCTATAGCCGCGTTTGTAAAGAAAGTACAAGTTCAAGCGACTACTGGCCCTTTATTGAGCGCCAATTCTCTTGAGCAGCTAGTTGTGAAAATTCAGTTGCTAAGTAACGTTCTCAAACTCTGTCAGTGCGTGGCCAGGCTTTAAGACGACAATGACAGAAACGTCGCTAACGCATAATAACTGATGGCTTATGTCCAGAAATTGAAGATTTGGGGTCGGGTGAGCTATGGTTCCATCGAAATGGGGCTACGTGCCGTACAAGCCGTCCAACAATCAATTTAAAAGTAAGGAAAATGAGCATGCCAGTGGACGGATTTTCCTTAAACTATCTTCCGAACATTCCCGCTGCTAATACGAACAAACTATGAAATTTCCAACTCAATCCGATAGCCGATTCGCGATATTATACGAGACAAACACATAAACATTTATTTTTTTAGATTCGAAAAACAGATTTTGTCATATGTAATTGACCTCGGGTGTAAAACTACCTAGAGCGAAAAAGTAGGTGCATAGTGTTAGCACAACAACGCTTGATGAACGCCTGAACCACAGTACACAGCGTCAATTGAAAGGACCCACCAACAACAACAACACAAAAAAAAGTGACTGAGTGAGTGACTAGTCTTCAAATTGGAAAATTTCGTCCAAGTTCCAAGATAAACATGTGTTCATCATCGGATGTCATTCAAAAATCAGAAACTGATCCGAAAATAGATCACTTTACGATTTCTTATTCTAATTCTTTCAAACTTGCATATAGTGTGTGGTTTTGGTTTATGATGTGGATGAATAGTTGCTTCGCATAGAGGGCGCGCGCAGCAATTGAAACACAATGCAAATAAAATAATAATTATCCTGGGCCTGTATGTGGAATATGACAAGTTTCCCCCTGCCATACCATAAGTTGAGTATAGTTTTTCGATGCAGGGATCGTGCAATATTGTGATGTGGCATCCCAGCTCCACACCGCACCACGGTCAAATATACTAAAGTATGGATTTAGATTAATGAATCAACATCAGAGTTGTGTTCTTATAGTCGAGACTCGAGAGTTAATGTCTTTCTGATATCTTCTTTGGTATCAGGGCGTCTCGACGAGGTTGGATTGTGCAAAACGGCTTGAAGGAAGATATGATTGAATGAAGGGCTCCTCTCCTTTTGGTTGGTGGAGTGGTGTATGATGTCTGCAATGTGTCTGGAATAATGGATTTTAGTTTTTCCTCGATTCTTTTTCTTTTAATCAATCACAAGTTTTTCTGGCTCTCCTTCGCTGAGATGCACATGCAATGTTTGTGTTGCTGAATTCTGAACTTTGTGACATTAGTTAAATAAATCATTTAATGGGAATTTGTATGTACATATGTATGTGCAGATTGTCAGAAAAAAAAAATAATTTCAAGTCTGAGGGGGATTTATTTTTGTACTGCTGCGCTGCCGCTGATGTGATCCTTAACGGAATTAAACATACAAAACGAAGATATAAAAATATTGTATTTATAAGAACGAAGCAGATTGTGAATTTGTTTCTCTATTTACGAGCAACAAGAGGTAAATTATCCTAATAATATTGGCCAGCAATGACAAATCTAAAATCCAAAAATATTATTGAAGAATGCCCAACTGGAAATATTACAAGTTTTTGACCAGTTTAGTCAAGGCCCTGGAAAGTTCTCAGTAGAGATACGATTTTTAATCTTCAATATTGATAGTCGATAAATATTGAAAATTGACAATTAACAACCCAATTGATAAAAGTTTTAATCATTGAGAATGGTGCAGACAATTGTGAATTACAATGATAATTATCAACGAATTCAGTTTTTTTTTAAATAAATTAAGTTTTAATGTAACAAATTTCAATATTTATCAACTATCTATTGATAAATTGACAATCACAATAGGGGTGGAGGAAATCTTGTCAAATATTCTTTAGGCCCTTTCTAGAAAAAAAAGCTTTTTGCCAAGTTTTGCTATCTTCTCAAAAATATCCATAATACAAAAAAAAAACTTTAAGACCAGAATAAAAAACTAAAGTATAAAGTACATTCATTTTCAACATTAGAAGCGTTTTTTTCTTAACCTATATAATCTTAGAAAACAGTTCAATAATATAAATTATTATCTGTTGAACTCAAAGCAAAATTACTAAGAATACTATAGCAACTCAACAATACAGCATATCGTAAGCCTCATTAGACTGGATAGAATATGTGTTCAAGTTAACAATCTAAACCTTTAAATGTCCTCATGTTATACAGGCTTAGGATTTAAGCCTTAATAGATATAAAAATAAACAAGTTCATCACATTCACTCATTCACAAAAAAAACGTAAATAAATTTTTTATCCAAGCTGAGATAAATTAGAAAAAAAAATCGCCTATTGTAATCTGTATTGTATTGTGAATTAGCTCAGTGGTTAGCGTATCGGACTGTTAAGCGGTAGATCCTAGGATAGAATCCAAATGAAGCTTTTGTTTTTGTTTGTCTATTGAGGCGAAAGAGTTTATAACTGGCAAAGGAATAGCCAATTTTGATTTTAAGCCTTAATAACTCCTTATCGGTATTCAAAAGTTACCCGCCATTTTTAAACATTTGAAAAATGTATTGACGTTATTAATAGCAGCACTCTAAATATTTTTAAATTGCCAATAACTTTTGACACGATTGAGCGATTGTCACAACATTATTCTTAAAAATGTTCTTTATGTCATCACTGAAAAAAAAAATGGTTTGTAATATCAATAAACACCGTTTATTAACTGTTTTTTCATTGTCTCATTAGTTTTTTTGTTTATATTATGAACATTTTTTGTCTTAAAAACGTCTATACTCAACAAAAGATTTGTTGTCTCATTAAAACTCCGTTTATTGAAAATTTAAATTAAAACATTAATAACCCGTTGCGAGTATCTAAAGATAAACGTTTTTTTTTTGAAAAAATAAACTCATATATTGCGCAAATAATTTTTTCATAAAACAACTTTTTGTTTACTTTGATTAATGCGTTTATTAGAGCATTAAATAATTTATTAAAAGTCAATAAACATTTTAATTGATTTTGACAATTGTTTTTATTATCGTAATAAACTCATACATTGCGTTAATGAACCGTTTGTTGGGGAAAGAGTTTTGACTTCTTTTACTTTTATAAACAATTCTTTATTTAAAATTAACTATTTTTTTTAACGCCAGTTACCACACTCTACGAAAAATATCCTTGTCATAAAATTTTTTTTTCCATAGAGCTAAACGGAAGTAGAAACCTAGAATACTAATAAATACGGATTAATGTTTAACAGTTTCCTGCGCCAAGTTGCGCGTTGTGCCAAATAGATTTGTATATCACACAGACGGAAATGTGAAGTACAAAGTGATTATGTTTTAACATTGTTTCTACGTATTGTTTAGTGGGTAGCGTGTGGCATTGCTATGCGGAAGGTCCCAGGTTCGGATCTCAGAAAAACCAAGTATGTATATATACCTATGTTTATTTTTTTTGCAAATCAAATATAATCGTATCTATACATTTCAGAATAAAAGGATGCAGCTGCAAACCTCCTACATAGTGGGAAAAACTACAAAATAAATGCACCCAAACAAAAAAAACTTATTATATAAATGAAAGAATATACATCTATCCAAACATTTAAAAAAATAAACTTGAAACTTAAGATAGTTTTAGCCATTTTTTTTAAAAGTGTGAGTTTTATGTGTCTTCCAATTTGTGTTTTTTCCGGCCACGCCCAACTAAATATTAATTTTTAAATATAAATTATAAATAAATGAATATAAAACAATATGTTGTTGTTAGATACGATGTTTAGAAACCCAGTTACAAGAAAAGTAACTCGTGCACAAAGTTGGTGTACACAAATGAGTACACCGGAAGAAACCATGCAAAGAAAATCCAAAACAAAATTTTGAAAAAAATATATTTTAGACAGTGAAATGTTTCTGTTTTTTGTGGTTGCTGAAAAACGACCGCCAGCAAAAACTTTTCTGAAGTGAGGGGGGGTTTGGGTTAGGTGATAGTAAAATGTACGTTCAAGTTTTAATTTAACCTCAGTAAAATCTTTTAAATGATTCTAACTTGTGAGCTTGACGTTGGAGAGAATAAGCCAATCCTCTGATTTGAGTACCTTAATAAATAAATAAAATACAGAAATAAAACTAGTAAAAACTCGGAAAAAGCAGATTTAAGTCCAAATCATTTTAAATTAGAATTTATTCAAACTGAAATAAATAATTTCCTCCCGCAATATTGAATTCTCTGGTCAGCGCTATGCCAATGTATGCATTGGTGACCTCTCTGTTTGCCACGAATATTGCGCAAATATGCTACTGATGAAGGAAAAAAGAACATCGGACAAGACAATATAAAATGATGAAGTTCCAATAAATTAAGTCTCTAACGGCCAATTTCTTCACAGAGTCCTAACGCTAGTACCAGTACTAGTCCTAAAATTAGTACTCAAATCGGTATCAACTCATTTCTTCACACAAGTTCTAGTCCCTAGTCCTTTCAATTTGGTACCGAGTATTAGTTAGGTCTCGGTACAAGCTGACTCCTCAAAATCAGCTAGTACCTGGTTATTATACCAGTCGTTAGTACTCAAATCGGTACCAAATGATTTCTTCACATAAGTACTAAGCCCTTGTTCTGTCAAGTTGGTACCGAGTACTCCTTAGGACTCGGTATTAGCTGGGACTTTAAAATCGGCAGTCTAGTGGCGCTAATACCTGAATCAGAGTAATTTCTTTCATTTTTTCAATGAATTCGTTGCTGATTTTCGATAGTTTTTTGGTTGTAGTTTATTAAATAGGTAATAAATTCGGATTTTATTGGTTTTGTGGATTTTTCATTTTCTTATGGTACCTAGGTACATATATAATGTATGTATTTTGTAATGACCTTATAAGTGTAGGAACTGAATCTAATTTTTGTTGGTCGCAATTTAAAATTTTTGTTTTGCAATCTAACTTCGTACTGACCCCACCTTTACTTTAGTACTCTTAATCCACACCAACTGCAACTTTACGTTCAACTGCATAGTGAAGAATAAGTGAACCGAACATGAAATGGACACAATAAAGGACATTACTCCAAGCCTGTCACACACATACGTACACAGAAAATTATCAAAAACTCCACGCAAAAACTAACACACAATCTTCTAACGATATCAAGTGCTTCATCTGGAAGCTGATTCACCACTGATCACTCCTGTAAATGTCGGCAGGATTTCATTGCAATTCTGCATCTTCCCACTCTCTATACTACTATAAAATTGACACAATTCATTCGAAAATAATTTAAAATAAAATCGCTCAGTCAAAATAAACATCAAAATAATATTTGAAATGCCAAATTATTGTCAAAATCAGAATTAGACTAGTTTTAGACGTATTAAGTCCTAGTACCGCTTGGTGAATTTAGATCCGGTACTAGTGATGTGAAGAAATGTATAGGTACTAACTTTTCGTTAGGACCGAGTACCAGAGCTAGTACCTGGTCTAGCTGGACTGGGTACTAGGCTGGTTTAGTACTTCTGTGAAGAAATTGGGCGTAAAAGAAATAACTTTTCCAAGTATCTGTAGTAGCAACACGTTGATACCGAACTTTCCTCGTATACTGAGAGAAGTATAGGAAAACCAGTACACGATATACGATAAATGATAAAAATATTGCTGTCCCAATAAACTTTTTTATAGTACTTTTTTGGTTCAGTAGTCAGCTTTCCAAAAACACTCATATCGACCAAATTAAGGTAGATAACCCAAGACTTTGTTATAAAATTATTGAACTTTGGACTGCGATATCTTCAAAAATATGTCAAGATGGTGAATACTTTGTGCTCTTATATTTTTGTATTGAGCAAAATTTAATCCAAAAAAAAAAAATATTCCCTACAACAATGCCTACAAATCTTTGGCTAAATATTTTTCCTGCTAAAACCAATCGTTTCAGCGATAAATCTGCAAAAATCAATTCGCACAAAATGGTGGAATTAACCAGGGTCATGGCTTCCCAAAAACCTGAACTTAAGCTCTCTAATCTCTCACTTTCAAGTGTAAACAAAATCGGACTGTCATAAATTACTTCCATTAAACGTTTGTTTTTTGTTTCACTAAATTTTTTGTACTGTAATACCAAAAGATATTTTTCCACAAAAAAAAAAAAAACACATAATGTAGCTCAGTCGGAATGTATTTTTGAAATTGGAAAAAATTAAAGAGTGGATTTTTGCCAAACGTTAGGGGAGACTTCCTCATATTGCACAATTACGTTGGCCGCCACCTGGATGATAATGGGCGAGTTATTTAACAATTTGCCTTAAATTCAAGATGGCGACTAACGCAAATGCGCTAGGATCCAAAAAAACTCGAATGTAGACTCCTTAAGAACCACATAATTATTCGCAACAAAAAAAAATTCCCTCAGCATGTTTGTTTGTACATTCCGACTGTACTAATAGTAGATACATCTATTTGATATTTCAGGCATAGGCATGAAAAGATAAGAAAACATAGATATAGATTTACAAAATCACTTACGCATTAATAATAGTTAAGAACGTAGAAATTACAAATTGGAGGTATATTGCTAACAAGACCCCGATAGCGCTAAATAACAACAACAGCGGCCACAAAAAAGTCTCAAGTTTGTCTGCACGGTTTAATTTTTGCACTTCAGAAGAAAATACTTCCCCCGCTTTTAACCCCCCTCCCCCAAAAACCCTATTTCTTTCATTACTTCTGTTGAAATCTGATACATATTGTAATATAGGTACTAATAAACCCACAGTCGATTTTGCGTGCAATATCCTACAGCAAAAATATTAAAAGCGAGTCTTAGCACTAGTTGTATATTTTCAACATAACCCTGCTAAACAATCTATTTCACTTCTGCACCCCTGTCAAATACCAACTTGGCCATTGCACTTGTCCTTTTCAGTTCTGTTCTGAGTCTGAGCTCTGAGTCTGGAACGACTTCTTTACTTCTTTTCACTTGAAAGTCATAAAATTATTTTTTTTTTTTTTTTTGTAAAATAAATATGAACAAAGAAATGATGAGCATTGTATGTATAATAAGTATGTTCATGTACACATATTTTAAGGGAGGAAGGAAATCGAGAGGCTTATGACATTTTTATGATTTCTTGGCTTCAAATGAAAAATGATATCAATATCGTCTGATGTGAATGAATCGTTGACAACAACACAATACACACAACCATAACAAATGAAAACCCATATAGGACACTTCACGAAGTAAATATGAATATAATAACAGAATCAAACGAATCAATTTAGGTAAAAATAAATTTGTAATTTAATTACAAAACACAAACGCCTGCCTTGGCGATATGGGGGGAATCTCCCTATGATATTTCATACCATGTGTACCTGTACTTATAATGGGTGGTTTTTTAAGAGGTTTAGAACTTTAAAAAAAAAAAAAAACACAAAAAACTCGAAAAAATTAATGAAATATTTATTTGAATCGATAGTTTGAACCTTGCAGTTTAATGTTTAAAGATAATTTCATGCAAATGTTGACCGCGGCTGCGTCTTAGGTAGCCCATCCGCTGAGTCCAATTTTGGCATACTCTTTCACACATATCGGCCGGTATCTCACGAATGAATGCATGGATGTTGGCTTCCAGTGCGTCAATCAAAGCGGGCTTGCCCCTATAGACATTAGCCTTGACATACCCCCACAAAAAATAATCTAATGGTGTCAAATCGCACGATCTAGGCGGCCAATTGACCGGCCCGAAACGTGAAATTAACTGTTCACCAAACTCGCCTCGCAATTGCGCCATTGTTTCGCGTGCTGTGTGGCATGTGGCACCGTCTTGTTGAAACCACATATCATGCAAGTCAAGAACTTCCATTTCGGGCAAAAAAAAGTTTGTTATCATCGCTCGGTAGCGATTCGCATCATCTTTGAAGAAATATGGCCCAATAATGCCGCCGGCCCATAAACCGCACCAAACAGTGGCTTTTTCGGGATGCATTGGTAGCTGTTGCAATGCTTCTGGCTGATCTTCACTCCAAATGCGGCAATTTTGCTTATTTACGTACCCATTCAACCAAAAATGAGCCTCATCGCTGAACACAAGCAGCGCGCGATGAACATTTCGAACCGAGCACGAATTTTGATAGTAAAATTCAATAATTTGCAAGCGTTGTTCATTTGTAAGACGATCCATGGTTAAATTGCAAACCAAACTGAAGCTGTTTGACAGTGACACAAGGTACTAAACACACGTCAGCTGCCAAAACCAGTGTTGCCAAAACCAAACCAGCCAAAAAATCACCCGTTATATTTAATTCTACTGTGTTGTGACGGTCTTTTTATCATAATGCGATGACAGAATGAGCTCTTCTTATTCATTTTATAACTATGCGTATGCATAATAATTCACAGCAAGTTGACAGGTTTTTTCTATACCCTGGAAAATTCGAAGTTATTTGCTGATGGGGGTTGAGGACATTTATTGTGGTAGGTAATGATTTTTTTTTTTTTATTGATCGATCATTTATTATAATTTTTTAAAGCCCCTGATTTTGTTTGGTTTCTGTTGCAATATAGAGTTAGAAACCTTTATAAAAGCTGAAGAATTAACAATGTAAAACAATTTAAGTTTAAAGAAAACAAACATCTGTACATATGTGTGTAAAGAAAACAATAGGAATAACAAGAAGACACAACATATCACAACAGCCTTAAGAAAAAAAATAAAAACATTACATAATTATTATTATCCAGAACAGGGTTGTCACTTTGCTGCAATTGCAGTAGATCTACTGGACTTTTTTTGAAAAATAAATCTACTCCCTATTAATCAAATCTACTGCACTTTTGTTTTGCTAAAAGAAATCTTTTCAATTCTGTCATTGAATGCAGTCATTCTCATTCATGCATACAGCTTTCGGCTATCGGCTTTGTTTTGATGACAAATTGACAGCTGTCAAAGCAAATCTGTCAACGCAACGTTTTTATTTATTTGAGTTTGTTTATTTGTTTTGATTGTGAGAAAAAAGGAGGATGGATACATTTTGAATTAAATCTGCACTCAAAAAGTAAAATTGTTTTAAGTGGTTGAAAATTGATATAAATATAAGTTTATTTTTCACAAATTCACAAAAAAAAAAACTTTCTGCAGAAGAGGAAAATTAATGTGTTAATCAAGTTGCTGGTCCCATCAGAAGTTTGTACCTATGTTTATATATGTATCTATGTAAGTACTTTTAAGATTTTAATAGGCAGGCAGATTTTCTTAGTTAAATTTTTAAAACTAATGCTGCATTTACACGACTGACAAATTGGCAGTATTCTGGCAATTAAATGTCAAAAAAAAATGACAGAACAATGGAAAAATTCATTATTTTGGCAGTATAGTGACAGAAAAATGCCAATTTGTCAGTCGTGTAAATCCAGCATGAGTGTTTTTTTAGTGACAGAGTCGACGACTTTGAGGACCAAAAAATTTCAAGACCTAACCCATCAAAATTTGTTTCTTGAAAATATAAATCTACTGTAAAAACATTGAATTTAATGCATTTGTTTTGCAAATCTACTTAATTTTTTTTTTTTTTTTTAAAGTGGCAACCCTGATTCAGAGATCCATGTTATGTTCTCTTTGACTTAAATGTCGTAAACATTACTATAGAATACTTTATTGCATGCTATGAAAATTGCTCATGGAGGCTACTTATAGTATTCTATAAAAAAATTCTTGCCACATATTGCTCGGCTCATAGAAAGCTATGGATAGTTTTCTATGACACGCAATTTTTCGTTTGACATTTGTGGGTTTGTTTGAATTTTGTTTGTTTTGTGTGATGTTGTTCTATTCTCGCAAATATGAAAAAGTAAGCTATGAAAATGCCCAACCAACATTTTATGGCATACTATCGCTCTTTCTTTCTATCAAAAGTGACAGATGGTAATCTATGAAATATTTCAGGTGGAGATCCCGTGTTATCGATCCTGAGTGAAAACTTTTGCTCAAAAATAAAAGGATTTTTTAAGACAAAATTCAAATACAACCTGAGTGTTGACGTTTATTAATGTCGTTTTCGATTGGATTTTCGGTCTATTCTACTCCTTTTTAATTCCAATCGAATATGAAAAAAAAACTACTTTCCTAAATTTACACACACACACACTACCTAAAGCCGCCATTTAACAAAATGGCTTCTTCAAGTATTTATCACTTTTGACAAGTAATCCAACGAAAAACTTTATATGTATGTGTGTGTTTCCCGCGTTTACTCCTTTATGAATTTGGAAAGAAAAGAACACTCCGAAAACATTATTGCGAACAGCTAATCGAAGGCTTTTGGAGTAGTGAAAAAGGAGTGCAAAAGGAGTACTCCGAACATCCAAACGAAAACGACATAAGATTGCACTGATGACTCATGGAAAAATGGGACTTAATGCAACCAGAGGCAACGAAAGTTGAATCCCGAAATCCGGAAAACTCACAATCAAATCAAAATCCAAAGAGGCCCAAATCTATCACACGCCAAAAACGTGCAATCGAAGATTTTGGTTTTTTTTTAGGCGCACAGTGTAAGTTATAGGCTGGAAAAATTTAGAACAAAGTACTAAGTAAAAAAAATCAAGAGAAAGTTGACAGAAATTGACATATCCGTCTGCCAGAGCATGACAAAAAAAAAAACGGTTCCATCATCCATACATACTGCGGAAAATTGACGAAAACCTTGCCTTAAAATAAATTATAAAATAGATTTTCAATAAATCATACATACAATCAACAAGATTTCATCGCAAGAAGTCAAAAGCACTTTTCATCTCTTTATTATAAAACTAGCTGGCCCCGCCCGTCTTCGCACGAGTAGACAAACCTAAGCTTCGCATAAAAAATTCAAAAGAAAATGTAAATAAATATTTAAGATCCTTTTTGTAATTGAATATCTACTACTTTCAGAGTTTTAACCCGCTTCACGTTATGTATGGCTAAATTCGTAAAAATATGATCATCTAAGTCCAACCTTTACTACTTTCTCCATAAAAAAAGATTTTTTTGTTATTGAAAACCACTTTTTGTGTATTTCCCATTTCACTCTATAAATATCAAATTTTTAAAAATAACCTTTCGCACCTTTCAAACACAAAGACAATTTTTAAAATCGGATATCCCCTTTTTGTTTTTACCCCACTTCTCCCTATAAATATTAAATTTTTGAAAAAGTACTCCCTTAGAAAAAACTTTGATACATAAAAAAATTTTTTGAAATCGAATACATACATACTTATAACTTTTTTGATTTTACTCCATTTCATACTAAAAATAGCAAAATTTTGAAAAACATTTCCTTAAAGCCATTTTCTGAGAATAACCTTTTAGACACAGGTAGGGTTTGTCAATTGGATACGCCTTTTTCATTTTACCCCATTTCTACCTCCAAATGGCGAAATTTTCAACAAAAAAAATATGCCTATAACCATCCCCTTAAATCAACCTTTCAAACAAAAAAAGAATTTTTGAAATCGGACATGTATTTATTCGTTTGGGAATTATTGTGTTCCGATTTCTGAGATCTCAAAAATCTGAACTAGTCTAATGCGTACCATTCTTTGTAGATACAACAGCGATGGAACTAATAATTTTTGGATATTCTGGAACAGAGAAACCAACAACAACAAAAGTTCAGTTTTCTAAATTATCAGAGATCTTTAAGTTCCTGCACAGAAACTCACATCACATATGTAACTAGCTGCTGTCAAATTTTGAAGAGCAAGGATGATTTTCTCTCAAAAATGTCAAAACTGGTCGAAAGTTAAGGATCGCGTATTCATAGTAATCCGTGTCCTTATACCTACTACTTAATGTGAATGATACGCAAGATGTTTGGCTTCCATTTTTTTACACTTACATAAACATATAATAACATTTTTTTTGCACTGTGAATTTACATATGTCCACAGAAATTTATTGGACGGAAAATCACGTTGGGGGAAATTTTTGTACTCTCTCGAGAGGGTTCTCTTCTGTGCAAAAGAGTAGAGGCTTCACACAAATGCACAGAAATTCAACGTTATGGATTTTTGTTCAAGAATGCACCATGCACTTATGCACTTCTTGAATTCAATCAATAAAATATAATTCTTCTTCACATAAGATAAATTGATAAAAGAAGGCTTCCTATTCTTCTTCTCAAGGAAAAAATTCTGCGCAGCTTTTTCACAATCTGTGCTATAATTTTGAAAACATTTAAGGATTCCAACGACGGACGGCGACGTTAGACAACTTAATTTTTATTTTAAAACACAACACAATCTCTGAGATTATTGAGGAGTTATGTACATAAATTTATCTTAGACAACAAAACTCACCACAAACCAGGAATAAGTTCTAAGGAAAACACTAGTATAGCTATTTGAAATTTTGTAACTTTGATTGCAATCACTTCACTTCTACCAACACTTTTGGGAAAAATTTTGAATTTTGTAATTTTCCGAAACGATGTTTAACCAAATTTATAAAATTTATTATGTAACTGAATTTGTTTTTGAATTGAAAATCCAAAGTGAACTAACAAATGTTTTTTTTTTTTTTTTTTGAGGAAAAAGAAAGAGAGTGAATTTTGTATTTTCCAATATCTAACTTAAAAGTGTCGATACACTTTGGCATTGTGAGTTGAGACCATCGATACATTTTTCTATAGCAAATAT
The DNA here is from genome assembly GCA_932273885.2 of Leucozona laternaria. Classification (NCBI taxonomy): domain Eukaryota; kingdom Metazoa; phylum Arthropoda; class Insecta; order Diptera; family Syrphidae; genus Leucozona; species Leucozona laternaria. The sequence goes on from OW026368.1 coordinate 48,973,106, forward strand.
TTATAAGATCGAGTTTAGGTTCGGGTTAAAATACATATCTTGCGAAAGAACTAGCCATGATAATTATAAGCGGCTTTTTTTGATTTTCATTCATAACCACTTAAACTTTCATTTTTCACACCTGCGGCCTTGGAGCGTTACGGAAATGTTATATTTTTCAATCTGTCTTGCATGAAAATTGTTTTTATTTTTTCCAAACTAGCTAGTATACACTAAAGATTTTTTTGTAGAACGGAATAAAGGACGCGGCTGATTATTTTCATATCTGAAAGAGGGCTATTATGAAAGCTTTAGTCCATGGGGTGGGCAATATTTTGGAAATAACGTTTTATTTTTTCCGATTTTTCTCGATTCCTTAGAAACAAACGTACATTTGTCTTGTGATAAAATTCTAGAGCACACTATTTTCAGCATTTTGATATATTTTTGAGGATCATGCAATAATAGAGGTCAAAGTTATGACTCTTTAGTCAAGTACTTTTTGGTTCAAACGTGGAAGAACGACAAATCATTGTTGACGTTCCTTCCATAGAACTTAACTTTATTTCAGGCTTAAAGTAGTAAATTCATAAAAATGACGTTAAGGTGTTAAATTGGTGTTAAGTTATAGCTATCATGGAAAATTTTAATTGTTAATTTTGAGACATTGAGAGCTTATTTCACAATGTCTAAATAAAGTACTGATTAGTTATCCGACACACAGGGTCGTAAGTTCACAGGAAAAAATAAGAACTGTCTTTTGACAAATCCTTAAATTTATTTTTGCTGGCCTGTGGACTTATTAACCTGTGCCAATATTTATGTTTCGGATAATTAATCAGAACTTTACTCAGACATTGTGAAACAGGCCCTTAGAAAGTAAAAATAGTAATTATTTTGATGCCAAAATTAAGCTTGTGACTTTAGATTCAAAAAAACGAGGCAGTTTAGATAGTAAAAGTCATTTTATGTGAACGGTTAAGCCAAAATGAGTTTTTTTTGGGCATGAATAAATAATTAAAACACCAACTTTACTTTGGCATTAAAACAATTATCTGCTGATTTAACAATTAAAATTTTTAAATATGAGGTTCAATGATAGCTAAAACTGGCGCCTAAAGTAGTAAATTCATAATATATTTCATTTTCACTCAAAACTAAAGGGTCCGCCAAATAACTTCTTTTTTTTTTTGGCGCAAAGCATCGAGTGTAGCTTCGGCTGTGTGGCACGTAGCGCCGTCCTGTTGAAACCAAATGTTGCCAATATCCTCCTCTTCAATTTTTGTGAACAAAAATTCGTTCAACATGGCCCGATAACGACCGCCATTGACTGAAACGGCCACTCCTTGCTCATTTTCGAAAAATGGCCCAATTATGCCTCTGGACCAAAATCCGCACCAAACAGTGACTCGTTTTGAGTGTATCGGCTTTTCAATGTGTGCGTGCGGGTTTTCTGTGCCCCAAATTTGACAATTTTAATTTTGAATTAAAAGATAAGAAAAAGCCAGCACTACATCCGGATTAGGCTTTTTGCGCCTTTTCATTTAGAATATTTGATACTTTCTCCTATAGCGGACTATTTTGAAATTCCACTTTCTTTAACATAACCGCAAGATTTCTTAAAAGGCCGATCCACTACAACTAACCTTACGGAATTCGTTTCTAAAACTCGTTTCTGAATTAGAGAAAGAAAATAAAGTGGACCACAGATTTGTAAACCTTTTGATAAAATCAGTCACCAATTAATTTATCTTAAACTTACAAGCCCTCGGTTTTTCACAATTTGGTATGTCATGGCTCAGATCATACCTAGAGAACCGCCAATATAGAGTTCAGGTTTTCAATCTCCGATCCTATCTTTGAAACTTCTGGAGTTCCTCAAGGGAGCCAACTTGGGCCTTTGATTTTTGTCTTAACAATAAATAAAAAAGGTGGAATGAATCGTCTGTTAACACTGAAGGCCATCTGTTAAATCTTATAGCTTAAAAAAAAACTGACCAAAACTAGCTCGATCGAAAAAGGTCAACAACCTAATTTCCACTGAAGTGTTAAGCTTAATCTTCCAATTTTCAATCCCATAATATGTATTTGAAACACAAATATTATATTTCCAGTTTTATAACATCATCTCCAACAAAATACATTAAATCAAAACACAAAATTGAATAAATTCCCAGACCCAAAAAAAAAAAAAAAAAAAACTTAACCAAAATTTACATCAAAGTGAGTGATTATAGAAAAACTTACCACGCTTCTGCATGAAAGAAAACAAGTCATCAAGGAACTCTTTGCGTTTAGGGTCATCATTGATTTCATAGAGCTAAAATGGTAGAAAGAAACAAAAACAGAAAACAAACAAAATTACATTATTATCATAGGTATTCACGAGAAAATAAAAATGAAAAAAAAAAAAAATATACGCAATTATTCTACAGATAACCGGATAATAATATCGTGTTTGCTAATTGGAATATAACAAACCCGAACCCCTAACAACTGCTTTACCAACCCCATAGGTATATTGTATACAAGACTATGCCAACCACACATTTTATGTCAACACCAATCTGACCTTACCATTGAAGAAGAGTGCACCTCATCTTCTGTTCGTTGTGGCAGATTTGATCTACCGATAACCCTCTTTTGTGCTAATATAATCGCCCGGCAAATCCCTAAACACCTAAGGTGTTACAATGCACCCCGGGTCTTCGGAAAGGGCATGCGCCGCCGCGTCCGACTGTTCAATGAGCTCTTATAAAAAAAAAAAAAAACACAATCCCTCGTCACCATACTCCAGCCCAGGGCAAGTAAAATAAGTATATTCTAAGCAAACAAAAAGATTTTCCCAAGTATCTTTGTAGGGTATATCATACGGTTTACGGCCGGCGGCATACCTATAGACTCTCTATGAGGTGATACTCATTGATCATTTTCATTGTGATCCGATACAGAGGAGAGGAGTGAAATATTTTGACTTTCTTGTTCATAGAATTTAACAAACAAAAAAAAACAAGAGTTTGTTGCTCAATCCCAGATCTCAATCTCAGAGACACAAACAACAACAACAACGAGCATAAAAAAAAAAAACCGCACATGATGGAATTTTTGTATCTTTAAGATATCTTGGTTAATCACTTTTGGAGAGTAAGCGAATTTATATCCCGTCGAATGTTGTGCACGATTTGAACAGATTGATGTAGTATCGCGATTATTCAAACTTCTCGAAATGCATTAAATCGCCAAGTCTATAACCTAGAAAACCATATGTTCCTCGGTTTTGATTGATTCCAATTTACCACGCCCATCACGCAACTCCAAATAAACTGCAACCACCATGCCGCACTCGGCACTTCTCTATATATATATATATATATATATGTATGTCTGCTGAAGATTGAGCTGGAGCTGGAGCTGGACCCCTTTAGCTTTAATCCTGATTACATTACAAGCCATTCACTGTGCCACTCATTAATGGCTCTCCTGATGGTCCTGATGGTGATCAGATGAAGGTATTCTTGTGTGTATGAGTGAACATGCTGGCTCTTGAGTTCGCTCCTCCCAGGGATTTATGGCCATATCCACCTGAATCTGAATTGATGGAAGCATAAAACGGCCGGCACTCGTCTTTGCCATAGCTTGCGTCTACAATACACGTCTAACAATATTCACCGCCGCCACCGCGCGCCGCCGAACATATCCTTCATAAATTTAAATTAAAAACAAAAACTTATTAAAAAAAAAAACAAAAAAATCCAATCACAAAATGGTATTCATGTTGTGATGTGTACATGTGTAGTTGTAGTTTATATTTAGTGAAGTTTTGTTAGTGCTATATAGCCGGGAGGGCTAAGAAACAGACCCTAAGTTGATGGCTGATGGAAACGGCCCTTTTATGATGTTTCCTCCTTTATAGCTCCTCACCTCTTTTCCATTGCTTTTGGTAGGTATGTATGTAGGTATATTGTAATTTTCATTGCGAATTATGAGGGCGTCAATCCGCCCATCACAGCTTTATGTACGGGCGAATTTATGTGATGGATTTGGCTTACCTAGCCTCCGAACGGAACGACGACGACGACGACGACGTGAGGTGTGTTTAAATTTTTTTTAATTTAAATGAAAATGCAAACCCTTCGAAATATAAATATGTATGTATATGTATGAAGCTATTTAATAGCTATATTTCTCTGCCCCATTTTATGAATTGCGGTTGTAAATAGGATAAACTACCTCTACCTCTAACAACTGCTGTATGGAGTTCAATTCCAATTAAAGTGAAAAGAACGTTTAAAACAAAGAAATTTATTTAAGGAGTTATTCTATAAGTTCGTTAATAATCGACAAGGCAAAAATGTATCTAATAAATACATTTTTCTTATTTTCACATCGAAGTACGCATCTTATTTAAATATTAATCAGTATCAACTTTGTGAAGCAACAAAAAAAAAACATAGAAAACATGGAACGACAAATTTGAAATTATCACAACTAAGTAACGGCAAATTATGCAACTAACCTAACCACTTTTCGATCGGTGAATGTTGTTTCGTTAAGTTGCCATCACTCATTTAATATTATTATGCCTCACCATATCATATGAGTTTTGTTCCATTTCTCAACGTTGCTCGAAATTTCTGAACGTTTCTCTACAAATTTTATAGATGTGAGAGTTACTAAATGTAGACACAGGTTTTAGTACAATAATAATAATAATGGCGGACAATTTTCGATGATTCAGTACGATGTTAATTCATTTTTATTATGATAAAAGATGATTTTCACAAATTTTGAATTCTTCTAGATTATCAAACGAAGAAGAGTTCGAAAACGAAATCGATATTATGAGACTTTGACATTTGCAATATGTCAAAAAGGTATGTCTTTCTATCACCCTTTCGAATTGTACCAGAATGACAGTTCTTATTTTGAAAAAAAAAGAAGAGAAATTGGCTTCTGGATTTTGTTTTCAGAATGGTTAAAGAAGCGTTCACACGTATCAAATTTTTTTTCTATATTACCAATGAAAAAGGCAATCGTTTTTTTTTGCACGAACTGTCATTGTTTTAGGCGTTATCCGTTTGAGTTTATTAAGAAATTTTTCAGTTTTTTTTTGTTTTTAAGTTGACCCTAGTACTACGCTGCTGATGCCAAACGACATTTTACTTTGATTTCCAATGAAACAATGAAATGCTAACGAAAACACATCTGACAAATATTCATGCAGAGTTTCACCAATTGCAAAAAGAAGACAAGAACAAATCAAAACCCTTTGCTTTATAAACATAAAGTGTGTTTTAGACGTGTGGTTTTCAATCTGGCAATACTTTTTTCGGAGTTGGTCTTTTTTACAGCTGTCACTTGATTTATGCTCAGTTTGGTTTGCCATTTAATAATTAATAGACTTACTCTTAATCAACGTTTGCAAATCGTGCAAATTTATTACCATTACCAAAATAATGGTTCGGTTCGTGCGACGCATCGCGCGCTGCGTCCAATATTCGGTTAACATAATCGCAAAATCGCATAAACGGATCGGATTCGAACCACGTTTACTTTAGTGGATAATGCGCATCCTCAGAGACGCCGTACAGTGCGCACCGAAGACGCTTTTGCCGCTGTGGAGCAGAGTATCGAAGAAGACCCGAATAAGCCCATCCACCATCGCTCGCAACAATTGAAGCTGTCGAAAATTGGGACTCTCGGCTGGAATTTATTCGAGCCAGCCGCGGCGGCCACTTGCCCGAAATCATTTTAAAAAAATAATGGCAAACCCTTATCTTTATAATAAAGCTAAATTCTTGGCCATAACATTAATTATATGCGTTTTATATCTTCTTGAAAACCACACGTCTAAAAAAACACCCTTTATAATAGGAGTACCACCAAAAATAAATACGAATTACTAAAATTGCATTTTCCGCATACAATTTATGTTCTGTGAGTAAAACTATTGGAAACTTCTCCAAATTATTTTTTAAAATCTTTTTTGGCAATGAAATCTTATGTATTGAAATTAGGTTTCATTTTTGAGCTTTTGAGGTGATAATTGGACAATGTACAAGAAGTATGAAAACAAACTGACGGCAACTGAGATGCAGATACTTCGCATGAGAGCAGGAGTGACAAAGCCTGATCGAATTAGAAGTTAAAAGATCCGAAGAAGCCGCCACCTCAAAAATACCATCGTAAATAAAATACAGCATGAAACTCAGCTGGTACTGTCATGTACTAAGGACAGACTCTGAGAACCCCGTCTGAAATGCATTATCATACAACGTTCCGGTATAGTCTTGAAAGAAAGGCAGGCCCAAAAACTCCTGGAAAAAAAAAACAAATGCAACGACACCAGCATTCAGTTGGCCTCATATATGGAACAATCCATAACCGGGAAGCTTGCCGACATTTTCTGATGTTAACCCGACGAACCCCACAAGCAGATCAGTGGTGAAGTGGGAGAATTGTGATCCCTTTCGAGATCATAACATCGTTGGCAAAGAAGAAGAAGAAGAAGCAAGATGATAATTCATCAGTTTGAATTCCAAAACACTTTGCTTGATTATGTTGAGAGCAGTGCTAGGGGATCATGGGAAAAATCCTTTTTCTTGAAAACTTCGACCTCAATTGAACACAAAGATTCTAATCTATTCTTCTAGAATCAGCGAAATATATGATTTAATAAAACGCTTTACAAAAAAGTATAGCATGGGATTGTAAGTGTTACCGTTGTTTTTTTCATAATTTTTGTTCTCTTTAAGTGAATTTTTTTGATGTGTAAACATCTATGCTGGCTGTAGAGTGAAAAAAAACGTGAACGTTATTGTGCAACGTTAAGTCGTGCAACGCTACGGTGTGCAACGTTACGATCTGCTTACTAGGATGGGTGCGTTCAGTGAAAAAAATCTTAAGATCCGCTTCAAGCAAAAACAAGTCCGTTTTGGATCCGCGCACGTTGATGCTTACACATATTAACCGTGAGTCCCGGCACTCACACAATTTTTTTTTAGAAAATTGCACCTCCCGCTTAAACGTGGTAAAATAGACCCCCACCTCTCCCATACGATTTCTTTCTTGTTTTAACTTTTTGTCCCACCTTATGCGAATCACCCTGTATGCATGCATATGTAGCTTAAACTTTACAAATTCAAATAATATTCTTTAATATGTAATATATAAGAGACTTAATTTGAAAGTGAGGATCAATTCTAGTGATGATACTGAAAAGCTAAAGTTTCTTTCATTACATTATAACAGAGTATATAAAATCTAAACTTGTTGTTTTTAATTGAATCACATTTATTTATGAAGGGAAACATAATTAAAAACTTTGAGATACAAAGGGAATTTTCACACTTGTTGAAGGAATTTTTTTTAAAAATGCCTCCAGCAATGGTTGAGAGTATCATTTCGATTGGATCAAATGCTCTTAATATTGACGAAATTCATCCGGAATTAATTTTTCAAGGCAATTATTCCAGTTATTCTACTTTTTATCACACACACATTTAAGGCTCACGGAAATAAGTCCCCATATCAACTGAGTTTGACATAATTGAAAATTAACCCACTTTTTTGAAGTGGACTTAGTTATGAGAACTTAGTACACATTCAGAAATATGAAAAGGGGACTTAGTTTCAAGAGTAGCTATAATTGAAAACAGATTTTAAACTTATAACTTGTAGTTATCATACCATCTAATGGGCGATTTAACTTTGGCTAGTTTAATATTCTTGAAAACTGACTTTCGAAAAGTAGGTTTTAGCGCTTAAGCGCATTTTATTATATTCTGTTCCACAAAAAAAGTGTTTTTCAAAATTTTGAAAAAAAAAAAATCATAGAAATTTGAGAAGTTGAATTTTGTTCTTTTCAGTCCCTCAAATGTCACAATTAAAAACTTTGATGTTCCTACTCTTGCCTATGGCTGCTGACTACGAGATATTTCAAAAAAGTGTCGGAATTATATTCGGCGGATTAACGTTGTCAACTACAACACTGCAGTTTATGCACATCAGCGCGCATTCATAGTCGTTTTTTAAACTAATCTTTTACTACTTCCGTTAACCTTAATTGGATCCAGTGTCGGATCCAGGAATCAGTCAAGGGGGGTACCAACTGCCCAGTTCTCTCAGAACCATTTCCGTCATTACATGTAAGAATTTTAATCATTGGTATCGTTTTCGAAAAAAAAAATTAAAAAAACCATTGTAGGAATTCAGCTACCCGTTTTAGATAAGTTAAACAAAAGTAACAATCTTTTGGAAAAATAGGTTGCACAGACTTACAGAACGACGCATCACGGTGTGAAGAAACCCTTTTCGGGACCGAATAGAAATTTCAAATCGATTAAATTTTCATTTTTATTTGCGATCTATACGGAATCTTGAGTTAAGGTCTTCATGACAGATTGATTAACAGTAATTCAATGTAAACATTTCTGGTTACATTTGGAGGGGGGGTCCGGACCCGAAAACCACCCCCGTGGATCAAGCACTGATTGGGGCAGTGAACACATTTCTGTATTTATCAAAATTAGATTTTATTGAGTTAATTAGACTACAAATATTGGAATGACAAACCACAGAAACTAAAATAAATGTCATAAAAATAGTAAATGTCATAGAAATAGTAAACAGAAGAGAGGGAGAGACTGGGTCTTTTTCCATCGGTTAAGTTGGGAGACACAATTTTCTTAAACAAAAAATTAAAAGGCTTTAATCAAATGATGATATTTGCTGGATAAAATGATAATTTTGATGAAAGGTTTAATATGTTTATGAATGTTTGACGTAAGCTATTGAACATAACTTTAATATGTTAACGTCTATAAAGTATACAAAATTAGTAGCATCCATTTGTTTAGGAATAACTGGAATATATTTTGGAAAAAATAAAATTATCATCTGACAGTTCAATTTTTAGTATAAAAAAGGTTGCTAATGAGCCTTTTCAGGGGTGGAATCGGCTAAGATGATAGTTGATTATCAATTTTTTGATTAACGGTTGCACGATAGCTGTCTCTATCCTATCCATATAGGGAAGGATAGAGTCAGCAATCGTAAAAACTTAATCACTTAATAGAGCGTTCACTTTAGTCGATACGGGCCCAGTATACCAGTAAGTAGGACACTAAAATTTATGCAATAAACATTAATACAAAAATTTAGTAAGCTCTCTGAAAATAATTTGTTTAAAACCTTTTAAAACCCTCTCCACTTCACGTTGCTCTATGAATAAAATTACAAATGTTCAATTAAATAATTAAAATAAACAAAAGAGATTTCCTGATTCAACATGAGCAACTAGAAACGTTTGGGAAAGTAGGGCACAAAAACGCACAATTAATTTCAGAAATGAAAAAAAAAATACTAAACAACTATTTATTTCACAACCCAGCTCCTCGCGTTTCAATTATTTATGAAAATATGAAACCCAAAGGTGGATGGTATCTTTTTTTTCATATCAAAAACAACTTTTAATCAAACACCGAACTCTTAAAAATCACAAAAAGCTTCTTTTTTTTGTTGCATCAATAAAAAAATTCTTCTCAATTTATTACGAAGCATGTCTGATACAACGTTTAAGTTTGCATCGAAAAGTGGTCCTAATTTTGTTGCAAAGTCCAGTAGCTGGCATATTCTTGTTGATGATGATCCATTAAAAGGGTATAATTTGTGGCACAAACACGAAAATCACATGGAACACAAATGAAAACAACACAACAGCAACAACAAAAAAAAAAAACTAAACCTTGCTAACCAAAGACAAAACACTTTTTGCGGTGTTGCATGCAACACGATTATCACGCAACGCAATTAATTCAAATCCAGTTTTGTATATATCAAATTTTACCTCATGAACTTGATCCTCCGTTAGTAACATTTTTATTCTTTTTTTTCTTTTGTATTTATTTATAAATTAAACGTCCTTAATAATTTAATTTTTTTAATTAACAACCAATTTAATTTATTAGATTAATCAAAATCCTTAAATTGAAAACTCGATGTCCGATTATTCTAATCAAACGAAATCAACGAAATCGATTCAGCACCAACGATATTTGTGTCAGAAAAAAAAAAAACGATCTTTCGATATCAAGAACCGTTAATAAACTAAAAATAGAAAATTGAAAAACCAATCAATGCATAATTGAGATGGAAAAACTGAAAAACACAACCCCCAGAGCTAGGTATTTGTGCTTGTTTGCGTTTGTGTTGGTTCCTAGTATACGGTGTGTTATACGGATCGGGGATTAAAATAAAGCCGCATATAGACAACAACGTGTTTAGTTCTACACAACATACAAGGACAATCATAATCCCATATAGTGTAATTGTCCCTTCTCGAATGCGTATTCTAAATAGGGCTTATAAAACAGATACAGATTATTTACGGCAGCAACAGCATGTAATTTGATCCTTTCCAGGAAGGCAGGCTATACAAGACGATAGGGACGACAAAGTAACGAAGATTCCAAGTCCAGGTCAGGAACAGGCGATCGGCCTTTCCGGGAGTTCGTTTGTGCTGCCTCTTAATTCAAAGAGGGATAATAAATGATATTTTATATATAATACGCCGCTGTGTGACATCAGCCTCAAATATAAATATCCTCTATCTCTGTCACACTCGTACTCCTGTCAATTCGATGAAAGAGTATACAGAAAAATAATAAAAATATAAGGATGGTTGTTTTTTATGGAAGGATGTTGATTTCAGATTCAGGGTTGTTTGTGCAAGTATTAAGGACATCGTTTTTATTGGGTACATCATTTGCGAAGGGCAAGTAATATGTCGTCTTTGAAAATATTTTTATTTGGTTGTGCCACTCAGGAAAGGTTTGGTATGGTTTCACACAGCAGCACTCATGCTGTAATTTAAATTTGCATTTGTGTAGATTATGAACCAATGTATAGTATATTAACAGATGCCATTAAGTAATAAATAATTGTGTGTCCTTAAAGAATAATATTAATTTCGTCGGAAATGCATTGATTTGCAAGATTATGGATGGATATAGCGTTTGAAAAAACCGTTTTCTTTATTTAAGGCTTGAAAAATAAATAAAATGGTCGCAATTCAATGCAAACGCATGATAAGTCCATTTTTTTTTTAGATATTAACATTCGATATGTACAGTACATCCTTGAATTTGTTATGGATTTTTTACTTGTATTGTTGTTTCGAATGTTGATTTGGTCAGCAGATTATTTTTGTGGTAATGGGCTGTGACGTGCAGTTCTATATTCTTGAATAGTTCGCTGTAGCAGGTCATACAACTTTTACAAAAAAAAAATTGATACACATATAAAAAAATGCCTCGTCATGCAATATGGATGCCATAAAGTGCAGTCGAATATGCGATCTTACTTTTAATAGCAGCTGAACACTTCATGTTATTAAATTGCTTAATACGCGCTCTAATGGGATTTATTTGACAATTTGAGTTAACTGTGATTGAAATATCTATTTGTTTTGAGTTTTTTTTTGTTCATTTATATTTGTAGATAGATAGATAGATAGGTAAATTCTTTACTTTTTCGATTCAATTTGATAAAAAAAAATTTGACCATCCTCGGGCGCCATTTAATATTTCATATATAGACTATTGAGCGACAAAATACTGTCTTGGAAATATAATCGTCGAATTTCTTGTAAAACCGAGCAAACTGCATTCAAGTGGCAAATATCTTCAGATTCTCTCCTGTTGCACAAATTATAAGTTTGTTTGAAGGTCGGTTCTGTGTGGAACATAGTTCAGATTAGATAGATAGGCCCTTGCTAGAAGAGTATTTAACATTAAAGAAGCTTTCTTTACTTGGAATTTGATAGTTAAGGTTTCTGTAGAATGTTCTTGAAGCTGAGGTTGAAGCTCTAGTTAAGTGCTGGTCTAATATTTTTCCATCAGTTTCAGCAATAATTGTTGCAAATATATCCTGCTATTCATAAACGTTCCTTTCTGTAAGAGTTAAACAAAGGTAAGTTGGCTCAAAAAAACTGATTTCTAAAGACTGCTTTCGCTTCTCCTCACCATTTTTGTTAAATAATCTGTATGAACTTTCAGGTTTGTAACGTAGATAGGTGCGTTAGACCAGTTTCTACATATGTCTCATGTCGATGTTAACAGAACTTTCTGAGATACCTTAATTCGCGTGCTATATCAATACGATCATTGTTGAGCCGCCAATTTTCTTCAGCTAATCTTCATGATTTTAGTTTTCTGTGTACATTGATGTGAAGGTCCCATGTTTGGCAGTAAGCCTCTAGTCTATTGATTTGCAGCTGAAGCGTAAAGGGGGTTTCAGCTATCAAAACCAAGCAATCTGCGTAGAGTAGAACCTTGATCAGAAATTCGGGAATTACGACGTCTCCTAGAAGTATATCAGATATTCCGTCGATAAATATGGCAAACAAAAGGGGACTCAGAATACACCCCTGTGGGACACCTGCTGTTGTCTCAAACTACCCCGATAAACTGGATCCATCCCAAACTGCGCCACTTGATGTCGATAGGAATAGCTGTGTGAAGCTAGATCCCGAACTCAACATTTTTTTTTGGAGCGGGGTAATCAGATTCGTTTGTCCTCCGTTTGTTCACGTTTCTCCAGGAAAAAAAATCGTTTTTCCACCCTCAGGTAAAAAGTTATTAAGCTTTTTTGTTTTTATAGGAAACCCCCAAAATCAGAACACTTGTCCAAAAACCGCAATTCTTTACTTAGGAGGATGGGACTAAGTGCAAAATATTCAACTTTTCAATTTTATAGCACCAAACAAAAAAAATTAAAAATTTATTTCTCTATTAATATTATTATTTATTCTTTCTATTTTCACTAGATTTACTTTGTTAAGTAGATACTTATAATAGGTATTTTATGTAACGTTAGAATTTAGTGGATTTTTTAATAAATAAAAATGCCTGCACAATCAAAAACAAATCCAGATTTTATATTCGAAGTTTTAAAACGGGTATGAAATTTTCGATAAATATGGGAATTTAGAACTGAGGTGAGATGCTGTGTGAAAAAAATGCATCCAATGACTTGAAGACCTTATACAGTGGTAACACTTTAAATTTCTTTGTAAGAAAGCTGGGATTTATAAACCAAACTTTAAAAGCATTTTGTTGTATCTGAATGCGATGTAAATAAGGCGAATACTCCGGAAAAATGAATAAATAATAATACAAACATAAAAATAAATAATTACAACAACTGGGCACACAAAAGTGACAAAAACCTGAAATATTTAATGACTGATCACGAAACAAAAAACAACTTCTTCAACGAAATATCAAAAAAACTAAACTATTCAAAGCAGCCAAATTGATCGACTCCTCGAACACTTATGATTTCAGTTGAAAATATTAAAATATTTATTTAATAATATTTTATACAATTTAATCTATTTTATTTTATTTTATTTTATTTTATTTTATTTTATTTTATTTCATTTGACTTGACTATTATTGGGTAATACACATAATATAAACATTTTTTTCATGGGCAAACGAATGCAATTGGGTTATAGCAATAAATCAATAAATTATCCAATTTGTTTACTATGGGGTACTGGTGTGTTATTTAAAAACTTATTTTTGCTTTGTTTATTTTTTATTGGAGATATTTTTTTTAAATCATTTTATTTAAAAAAAAAAATTCTTTAAAAAGCACAGTAAAAAGTCTCTTAATTAACTGACTTTTTGGAAGATGATTCCTTTTCAAAATGGATTTGATTAGATCAAGTTCTTCAAGTTCTGCTGTGTGACTGTTTAAAATCTGTAATACCATTGCTTGCTGTTCTGAACTCATGGTCTGATAATTCGAATGGAAGATTAAAATTTATGTTGTCTACAAAAAAGAAAACAATTAATACAGCCCCATGTAATTTTCTGACGATAGGTTCAGAAAAGTGGGATGATTTTCAAAAAGGGTCGAAAAACAGTTTTAAAAAAAATAATCCCATGGTCACATGTAGAAGTGCTTGAAAGAAGTGCCACGCCTAAAACTTTCGCATTTTAATACACTTCTTTCCATCTCTTTTTGTGAACAAAACAAAAAAGGAAGAAGGGAAAAAAAACTAAAATAAAAAAAAGGAACAAAAATAATTTTGGATGGAAAAAAAAGGAATCAACATGCCACAAGTCTGGCAACACTGAATTATTCTGTTGTTCATTTTATTTTGTAGAGGAATAATAAAACACAAATTGAAATGAAAATCAGAATGATTAAGTTTTAAAAAGCTAACCTATTACGGGTGTGACATATGGACTTTAAACTATAAATTTAGGCTTAGCCTGATTTACAAATTCTAACAGATTTCTTCTGACAGTATATCACGACATTTTTCTTACCCCCCAACAATAAAATATTTTTTGATGTGTAAACATCTATGCTGGCGGTAGAGTGAAAAAAAAAACGTGAACGTTCGTGTGCAACGTTGCGTCGTGCACTTTACGTTGTAGCACGTTACGTTACGAAATCTGATTTGCCCCGACCAAAACAAATTGTTTTTAGCGCGACCGACGATTGTATCATTTTAACACTTATATTTTTTATATTTTTTTCTTTAATTTTTAATTATTCCCCGAACAAAATGGACGCGACACTAGTAATTAAAAAGAAAACAAAATCAAAACAAAAATAATAATATTCAGCTGTAGGGATTGACAATTGACTGTAGGGTATGGTAGATCAATGGCTGTAGGTATGGTAGGATATCGGGTGCGTTCAGTGATACAAATCTGAACTTAAATTCTACGTTTACATTATACTGCTTTTAAACGATGCAATTTCTTCTTGCAATTTTTAGGCACGTAGGCGAGGGACGTAGGTGGCTGGGATATACAAAATAGCTGAGGTTGAACAAATTGCAGAGTTATCGGCTACTTTTGTACTTGCACAAAGTTAACATTCAATTCCATAGGCGATTGATGGTGTCAATCGATTGAAACTGCGATTTTAGTGATTTCCACTGACAACAACTGCAACTAAATATTCTAAAAACTCAAGATATATGATTCGCCGGCTATCTCATAGTGATATTCATTTGAGGTTCGTTCAGTATAAAATTAAGATTGAACTTTTTGTAAGTTTTACTCGGTGGAAAGATGGAGTTTCATAAGGGTTGCAAGTTCGTTGACAGTTCTAACTGGATATTTTAATTTGGCCCCTGTCAGTCAAACCATTAAGTTCCTTTGGAATTTGGGTACGGTGTCATTTAATTGAAACCACGATCTTAGTGCTCTCCGCTGACAGTTGTTGTTTGTCGATGCTCAGAGAGTGATTACCATAAACAATAACCATGTGTAATGTGAAGTCAGCTTAAAGTTGAGAGTGAACTACGAAGCAGGACCTTTCAGTACCGAACCTTCGCCGTTCGTTGGACACTTCACCACCAGCCTTTTAGTGCTTGGAAATTTCGTTACAGCGGTTCCCTCACTGGGTATTTCGCTGCCGTTCTTTCAACACTAAGCTTCTTAAGCACTGCCTACAGATAGGTAATGTAGTGTTAAATATTCAATATGTTTCTTTTGATGACGTTCAGTAACAAAAATCAGGCACTTGGACAAACGTTGATGTTTACACATATTTAACCATGAGTCCCGGCACTCACATATTTTTTTTCTAGTAGGTAATGCAATATATACATTTATGTACTTTTGTTACGGGTGTGACACTTGCCTTTTTATTTATCAAATGCCCATAAACTCTTCTATTTAGATACTTCTGAATAACCAAATCACACCCGAAACTGCTCAAATCAACAAACAATATATTATCTTATAGTTATATATAGTTATATTAGAAAAATATTTTGTAAAATACAGGGTTCCTATCGTATACGTACATAGAAAGTGACTTTTGTATAGCAATCGACTACTAAACGGTTTTAACTGCCAAATTGGTAATAGAAAATTAAGTTAATGATATTTTTGATTTCAAAATTTCATTATTCAAGCTATTTTAGTAATTAACTATTTGTTTCAATCAAAATTCTTATTTTTTAACTGAGGACCGATTCATATCGAATCACCCAAATGTGTCTAGAGTAAATCAACAGCCACTTTTTTTTCCTTCAGCCTGAGTCTGACCCATACTCGATTTACTTAGAAAAAAATTCACCACAAACCAATTGAAATCATAAACCACACAAGACCATACCTTTTCCTACATTGTGTAATTTTTAAAAATCCCTCCACACAAACAAAGTCATTTAAGGTAGATATACATAGTATCCGATTTTCTACAAAACCTATTTTGCATATCTAGATATACCGGCCAGGATTATCAGATTACCACGGCTCGTCAAACCGTGCTGGCGGGCGGTGGAATAAGAGAACACATACTATAACGAAGAACACACAATCTTAGTTATAAATCAATCCAACAAACTTGCAATGCCAAGAAGGACGTCTAATCCGTTTAAAAATAAAATCCCAATTCAAATTGCACCCTTTAGGTTCATTATGTGGAAGAAATAGATAGCTCACCTGCGGTGATATGCCGAGTTTTCTTGAAACATTCTTTTCTCTATTGTTCCTATTTTGTATTTATGTATTATAAGGTTTTCATTTTGTACGGACAAACACCCCCAAGCAAAGGAAAATTAATCCCGAATTCATGCATTACTTTGTAAGATTTCATTAAAACTTTATGGATTGAGTAGCTGCTAGGATTCCCATGAAAATCCTTACATTTTTATACTCCTGCGCAAATTAAACGTAGACAGGGCCAGCCAGCAAGCATAGACAGCAAATAACACTTGATGATGATATGGGGAACAACAACCTCGTTCGTCTTAAAGTGATAAAACAACCCAAAGGACCAAGACGGCTAAATATACAATTATTCTCCTTACACGTATCGCACAGGTGATAATTTCATTAGACCCCAACTCACAAACTTCCCTCGTGGGCAGATAATCACGTTGCACTGTTTTTATATATGCATCAAGCATCACTTTTGTTGCTCACCATTATAATTAGTTGCAATTAAAAGCAGGAGAACTATAGCATCTTCATCAACAAGTATATTCCCAACAGCGAGAAAAAAAGATTTTTCAAAAATTAACACTTTGTCTTCATTAAACAAATAATAAAAAAAACTCACTGTCGGACCTTGATACCGATTCATGATGCCTTGGACGACGATGTTTTTGTGTGCCCCATCTTAATACGCACCGGGGACAGATGGTTTTGGCTGATAAATTCTCAACGCCACACAGTTTTCAGTCAAAAAAAAAAAACACAAAAAAGATGATCCCTGTTCCTGGATGCTCAGTTGCTCAGTTAGGTGTGAGCGAGCTAGTGGAAATTCACTTGAACTTGAAAAGGACGTTAAAAATTAGTCTCGGTTCTAAATTTAGAAAATTGCCATCGAAACATAAAGATCGATCGACACATTAATTTATTGGAAGTAGGCACATGTGGTTCGTTATTGGTACAAACAAATCGTGGCGAGCGAGACGGGGACACAAATTCACCATAGGCTATCGATTCATTATCACATGTGGTATCCTTAATTTGTAACAGAATGGCGACATTTACATGTACAACGTTCTTGCATTAACTTGCCATTTATATGTTGTAGATACCTACATTTTTGTTTTTTTTTTTTCGTTTTTAAATAAAATTCTTGGAAGTGTTTCTGAATATAGAAAAGTTATTAATTTTGAAAATATTGTCATATCTGGTGGCTTCAAGGTTAAGGGCAGATAAATGCATCCATTTCATGTGTTTTTTGTCAATGAAGTTAATTTTCAATAAAGAAAATAAAGAGTTTGGTAGGTAGTACAGTACACTCGAGCTAACGTGAACACTGACTACTGTGAATTCTGGACATTTAAGGACATATTTGTATTTTTAACCGATTGACAAAATAGTATGAACTATGTAAACGAAAAAAACAAATTAAAGAGTTTTTCTTATTGGACATACTTTTTCTGTTTTTAGCTAGCCGTTAACTTTGACATTTGTTCAATGACTATCTACACTTATTCATTGATAAAACAAGATATTGTTAAAATTTGTAGTATGAAGTTCTAAAACAGATATTTACTTTTAGTTGTTTATTTTAATTTAAGAATTAGATACATAATCTCGCAAACAAATTGAACCTTCTTTGTTTTTAATTGATCACTTTATCGCGAGTGTACTTTAAAGCAATAAAACGAATTGAGTCAAGTCGTACAGAAGGATAACAGAAATATTGTTTGACTCGAATTGCGTGTTTAATTATTGGCCGTTTTCGAAAACGTGACCTGCCTCAAAAATGCATTTGCAGAATTTTCTTAAACGCAAACTGCAAAAGTCTTCTGTTCGAAAACGCAAATATACATTTTACTGCATAAGCATTGTTTTTGGTAGTGCGCACTTTGCTAAAGGCACATGTTCGAAAACATCATCTGCGTTGCAGTACTGCAGTAAGAAAATGGATCCATTTAATCCATTTTGTTTTGGCAGAACAATGGAAAAATTGATACTTTTGGCAGTTTAGTGATAAAAAACTGCCAATTTGTCAGTCGAGCAAATCCAGCATTAGAATTGTTCGAAAACGTCAAATGCGCTTGCAAAAAAAAATCATTTGACGTTTTATTAAATAATTTAAATTTCTTCTATGTAAATCAGTTTGATAGTAAAAAGTCCTGTAATAGAAAACAATTTCCATAGAAAACCAACAAAAAATTCAATTTTATTTTAGCTTTAAAAAATGTACTTTCATCTTCAAAAATAAAACAAAATATATAAAATTAAATTAATTACAATTTTTCCACACACGTAATTTAACTATAAAAACTTAACTTTTGAGATTTCAGAGCCATTTTATTGTTATTAAAAATTAAATTTTTTTCAATCTATTTTTGAATAAACATTATTTTTTGTATAAGAATAACATTGTTTTAATAGCATAAATCATGTTTTAGGTTGTTGAAAACTTATTTTCAAAATGTCAGTTTGTTAGAGCCTTCCGACTTATAGAAAACTTAAATACATATAAAAAATATACGTGTGGCTAAGTGGATTTAAAAAAAAAAAATCAATTGTCACCTCACATCTTTTGGTCTGGAAGCTTTCACTTCTCTCAAGACGAATTGTATTTTTTGGAATGAAACGACGAGGCGTGAATTACATACTTCTTATCGATAGTTTTTATGGAAACTTTTTTTTTTCTGTGATGGCGTCGATAATCCCCGATATCGTTTTATTCGACCCATTTCCTCCGGCTTGCAAAAAAACACGCCTTTTGTAGGTACTCGTGTTGGTAGGTATAGGTATACATATGAAATGATGTACCCGATTAAAATTTATACCTACCACTCTATTGATTTAAAATGTATTACTGATGGTTGCAATTCATTCGAATTTTTTAAATGTTTAAACTTTTTTGTTTGTTTACAACGAAAAAAAAAAACAAAAACCTAACTTACCTGTCGAACTTGTTTGTATTGCTCCTCAAAACTCCAGCCGTTATTTTGTTGTGAGGAGTTGGATGTTTCGCTGGATGTTGATGAGTTAGACGCAGGATTAACTAATTAAACAAAAAAAAAAATGGCGATTAGTTATCTTAGTTGCTACATATTTATTTAACTTTTAAATTATTATAAGAAAGAATTTCAACTGTGTTAATTTTAGTCCCGTCAAATGCTCGAAACTTTCCGCTAGTGAAATTAGATTTTAGTATATAAATTTATAATTTAAGTGCGGTTGTCTATTGACACTTATCCGAACTACATAAGCTGCAAAAGCATCGTATTTTTTTTTGCTTCAAAATTTTGAGTTTAAATATTAATTTTTCATAAACTTACAACTTTATTTAAAAAAGAATGGAATTAATTAAATAAAGCTTTTTTTAAAAAAAAGCTATTCCGTAACATTATAAGTATTGTCGTTGTTTTTAATAATAATTAGTTTTCTATTCCAAGTCACATAATTTAAAATTGGACCAATAGCTAAAGGATGTTCAAAATGTAAGGAATCTTTTCAAATTTGTCGCCATTTTTAACAGTTGCTAGATTCACCGATCTTTTATCCCATTATAGTTAAAATGAATCGCTGCGCGAGTCAACGATGTGTTTTCATTAGTATATCATTTTTTTTTTTTTTTTTTGAAAACAGGAATCGACTTGGAATGAACTTCTTTTGACGTGAAGATAAGGATGAATAAAATGGTTTAAACTAAATTTTGAGACGCGAATGATATAAATCAGAATAAAAAGTAAAATATCATTTTAATATTTTCAAACCTTTATAATTAAAAATTACATTACATTGTTTGAACTTTTTATAAGTTTAAAAGTTTGAAATCAAAAAAGTTAGTATTGCAACATTTTCTACAACAGCCCATAATTATGCAATTTTGTTAACATTGAAAAAAATAAATTATTAATTTCATATTTCAATTTCAGTATAAATTAATATACACTTAGAAGCTTCTTAGAAAAAAATATCAAGAAGTTGTTTTAGAAATTTTCCAAAAAAAATAATATAACTATCTATATTCAAAAGTTCGAAAGACAGTTTTTGAAAAATTTGTATTTCAGTCAATTCATTGAAACTATTGAGTATGTCGGTTTCATTGGAGGTAGGTACTGAACGTAGATACCGGCTTTTGGTGAAATTGTTTCTTATTATAAAGTAAACCGAACAAGGAAAATATTTTATCAAAAACTTTAAAACGGTTTTTGAGAAATATAAGATTTTTTTAACGGTTTTTTAACAGTTGTATGCAAGAATAAGTTTTTCATGCCGCTAGGAAAAAATCGCTTGGACAGAGTACTGTAACGGGATGCCAAGATTTAAACATTTTTTTTTAAATATTTGGTTTGTTCAACGAGGCTGTTCGGAACACTTTAGAACAGAAAAGTACAACTTTTTGCTGTTCAATCAGTCTTTCTGGAACACTTTGGAATCGTTTAGAACAGAATTTTCTGCACTTGCTTTTGAGATAAAACAACTTAAAACAAATTTGGGAGAAGTGTCAAAATCAACAGTTTTAATTTTTTCAATGAATATAAAGGGTGTTTTTTTAGACGTGTGGTTTTCAATCTGGCAATACTTTTTTCGGAGTTGGTCTTTTTGACAGTTGTCACTTGATTTATGCTCAGTTTGGTTTGCCATTTCATAATTAATAGACTTACTTCTGAACAACGTTTTCAAATCGTGCAAATTTATTACCAAAATAATGGTTCAGTTCGCGCAATGCATCGTGCGCTGCGTCCAATATTCGGTCTACATAATTGATAAATCGCATAAATTCGAACAACCATGGATCGGTTTCACACCACAGTGCGCACCGAAGACGCTATTGCTGCTGTGGAGCAGAGTATCGAAGAAGACCCGAATAAGCCCATCCGCCATCGCTAGCAACAATTGGAGTTGTAGAAAATTGGGCCTCTCGGCTAGAATTTATTCGAGCCAGCCGCGGCGGCCACTTGCCCGAAATCATTTTTTAAACATAATGGTAAACCCTTATCTTTATAATAAATCTAAATTCTAGGCCATAACATTAAATGATATGCGTTTTATTTCTACGTGTGAACCACACGTTTTAAAAAAACACCCTGAAGTTAAAAGGGCTTTATGAAATCGGCCATTAATCTGTCAACTGTAAAGTAGAAAGTTTTTGAAAGGTTTGTTTGTCTAGGACGACTGAATTGGTAGGTATACGTATATATACGCTGAATTGCTACCATTTTTGCCAAATTTTGTTTAAGACATTAGTGATCAACAAATAATTATTAAAATATATGTAATTGTTAAGTCCAGAAAATCCATGAATGCGTAAACCACTCCCATGGAATGGATACATTTAAAAATACTTTCTAAATATGTACAGTCAGTCAAACTCGTATTCGAACACACGGTTAAATGCAGTTTTTTTCAAATACTTCAAGGACTGCAACATATTCCGAACTGTTTTTATTTGAAGTCAAAGATCTTACGAACATTTAATGTGTGATTTTTTAGCTGGTTTGGTTTTGGCAACACTGGTTTTGACAGCTGACGTGTGTTTAGTACCTTGTGTCACTGTCAAACAGCTTCAGTTTGGTTTGCAATTTAACCATGGATCGTCTTACAAATGAACAACGCTTGCAAATTATTGAATTTTACTATCAAAATTCGTGCTCGGTTCGAAATGTTCATCGCGCGCTGCTTGTGTTCAGCGATGAGGCTCATTTTCGGTTGAATGGGTACGTAAATAAGCAAAATTGCCGCATTTGGAGTGAAGATCAGCCAGAAGCATTGCAACAGCTACCAATGCATCCCGAAAAAGCCACTGTTTGGTGCGGTTTATGGGCCGGCGGCATTATTGGGCCTATTTCTTCAAAGATGATGCGAATCGCAGCGTTACTGTCAATGGTGAACGCTACCGAGCGATGATAACAAACTTTTTTTTGCCCGAAATGGAAGTTCTTGACTTGCATGATATGTGGTTTCAACAAGACGGTGCCACATGCCACACAGCACGCGAAACAATGGCGCAATTGCGAGGCGAGTTTGGTGAACAGTTAATTTCACGTTTCGGGCCGGTCAATTGGCCGCCTAGATCGTGCGATTTGACACCATTAGATTATTTTTTGTGGGGGTATGTCAAGGCTAATGTCTATAGGGACAAGCCCGCTTCGATTGACGCACTGGAAGCCAACATCCATGCATTCATTCGTGAGATACCGGCCGATATGTGTGAAAGAGTATGCCAAAATTGGACTCAGCGGATGGGCTACCTGAGACGCAGCCGCGGTCAACATTTGCATGAAATTATCTTTAAACATTAAATTGCAAGGTTCAAACTATCGATTCAAATAAATATTTCATTCATTTTTTCGAATTTTTTGTGTTTTTTTTTTTTTTAAAGTTCTAAACCTCTTAAAAAATCACCCGTTAATATTTAAGACCAACAAAAAATACCACCCCTTGACAAAAATGAATATTTCTTAACAAAATTCCAAAAACTTAATTTAAAAAACAAGTCAAATTCGTTTTCGTATTATATACCAAATGTTTTATTATAGATTCAAACCAAAAACTTACAAGATCTCAATATTTTGTACCATAGTCCTAATTTTGCATCCCATGCTGTAGTCTATTTGATCAAAATTTTCAAAATTTGTTTCTCGTTTCTGTTGCAATTTTACCACACTTATTACGAGTACGAGTTTGATTGACTGTATGTGTATATGTATAATATCATTTTATCCATAACATTGAAGCTTCAAAATGTAAATAATCCTAAGAGAAAAAGCCCGGTCGATTAACTTAGTTTTTAAATTATACACACAGCTTAAAGAGATCTACACCCTATTTACAAAGCGAAACTAATTTAGTGGAAAAGCAAAGATTTGGGGAAACCTTACCGTCTTTTGTGCTTGGTGCTGAGGGCGACGTGAACGAGAAACCATTTGACATCGATTGGGAACTCGTTTGTGATTGCGACTGTTGTGAATGCTGCTGCTGCTGTTGCTGTTGCGTTGATGATAGCAAGCTTGGTTGCTGTGGCTGCGGTGATTGCTGCGATAGGTTCTGCGGGGAGTGGTTGAATGTGTTGTGTGAAGTTGGCGGAATTGTGAATGCCGTATTGATGGGTGTTGGAATGACATTTGAGCCGAAGTTACTATGTGATGGATAATCTTGATCCTGTTTTTTTTTTGATTATTATTTTATTTATTTTTGTTATAATTAGGAAATTATTCATGACCTTTTTTAAAAAAAAAAATTAAACTTAACTTACCATGAGGCCCACTTTCATATCGCGGACTTGCATTTTCAATTTCTCCAGCACGTCGTTGTGCTGTTGCTGGAGGTTTGGTATGCTGTGCAGGCCACCCATACTCATGAAGTTTCCCAGCGCACCGAGCGGATGATTGGCTCCGAACTGTCCATGATGACTATATGGACACGAAGTCGGCCTTAATACATTATGAATCATGTTTTAATGCTACAATAGAGAACTACATACCTCATTGGAATTTCTGAATTGTGTTGTTCGGGGCTCCTGCCACCTCCGAGTCCTACGTAGTCCATGGTCATTCCATTGACCATTGAGGCGTTTAATCGACCGGTGTTTTCGTCATCCATTGACTCACAGTCTCTCATGTCGTCCTCGGAGTGCTCGTCGTTGGACTGCAATGAATAGAAGAAGGAAGAGAAATATTGAAACACATGCGCACAATCTATAGAATTATTGCTTCGATTTATTGGTACATTTATTGGAACAAGCTGGCTATAATTCCGATTGCATTTGGAGCAACAAAACAACATGATATGCCAGATCAACTTGAACTTCATATCGTTGTCAACGTTTGTTTTAGTGGTTTAATTTTTGTGTACAACATGAAAAGGCTTGCTGCGCGACTCAATCGAGCCCCATTTGTTTACAATTTTTAAGAAGATTGGCAACGCATGGGTTATGCCATGCGAAAGGAAATATGGTTTAGTAGCGTTTTCATGTCTGTCCCGGTGATGC
Source organism: Leucozona laternaria (assembly GCA_932273885.2). NCBI lineage: Eukaryota > Metazoa > Arthropoda > Insecta > Diptera > Syrphidae > Leucozona > Leucozona laternaria. Next base: position 48,997,538 of record OW026368.1, read on the forward strand.
ACTTTAATCAGAGAATGCAACGTGACAAAGGAACGAATGGATATGTCAATAATAAAACAGAAATAATAAAGCAATTCGACACAGAACACGATGTTGCGAAAATCTTCATTTCTTCTTGCTTAATTAATTTATCGTTTATACAAGGTGAGCTCAAGGTTTAATATAATTTCATTAATATGAGGCCGTGAGTGCAAAAATAGTGTAACCCACATTCGCTTTTGTGATTATGTTAAATTTTAAATCAATTCAAAACAATAGGAACATATAATTTACTGTACATAAATACATTCATATTTCTAAAAAGGTTATGGCCAAGCTATGTATATGTGTATGGAAAAGCTAAGAAATTCAATAATCAAAATGGAGTCACTAATGTCGCTAAGAGGAAAAATACGACATACTATTTTCGGATTTCTTTCAACACTATAGGGTTAAGCAAAGTTAGGCTAAATGCCCTGCCCTAGCCCGTTTTAGGATGCATTCACTTGGAAAGGCTTTCTTTGACGACCTTGACGAACTTTCCGAACTGAAGATCAAAGACTTGATCTCTTTCTTTCTGACGAATTGGCTCTGAGACGATATTGGGGCTTTAGATTGTTGTTTCACAAACCCATTCCTCAACCATAGGTTCAAACGAGTTTTGGTAGCAAAAAGGCGCTTTTTGCGCTAATTGTGTCAGCAAGCTAGTCGGCTCGTTGGCAGCCATTCCTACCTACCTACCTACCTACCTAAGTAAGGGGAGGTTAGGAGCATTGAAGATTGTTGAACTGTGATGAGGTTATCTGTGAAATAGATTCATTTTGAATGCAAACTTTTGAAACAAAATAACCAAACTAGAAAATTGTCCAATTAAATGGTTTTTCAATATGATTTCATAATTTGTATATGCTTATGTGACGTACTTGTATAGAGACATACAATCTTTTCGATATCAAATGAATGGTGATTCCATAGTTTGAAGTCGAAGTCTTATAGTGAATTCAATGAATGCAAAGTTCTTCTAAGGACGTCGGTTTTGGTTTCATTTCTTCATGCGAGCATACCTCTGTATATATTTTGCTTCGCTATATCATTGAGCTTTAAACTATACTGATTTGAGATCCGAATCCTCAAACTATCCGTATACTTATTAATGAGAAAATTGAGATCGGATTATATCCGGATAGTGCCGGTTATCCGGATAGTCAAATGAGACAGTTGAGATCCGATACTATCCGGTTCCGGATAGTGTTGGATACCCGGATCCAGATTCAGATGCGCATCCAGTTTGGTAAATTAAGTTTATAGTAACAGGTAAACGAGGTCAAAAACGAAAATTTAACTGTTATAAAACTTGAAAAAAAGCGTTTGAAAAATTTTGTTATTGCCCTCTTTTACCTGATAGTTTAAACTTAATTTATCAAATCTGAATCTGGATCCGGATATCCGGCACTATCCGGATATTCTCGGATCTCAACTTTCTCATTCATAAGTATCCTGATATCCGAATAATTTGAGGAATCGGATCTGAAAAATGTGTATGGGCAAACATTTATGCCACTATTTAAACGTCAAATGTTAGAATCGACCAGAGTCGCCACGGATCTATGATAAATAACTATATTATCAACACCTCATGGCCAACACAGATCAACCAGTGATGTAGTGAGTATTGTTTGCTCCCAACAAAATTATGATATAGAACCGCCTATCTTTCGCTAGAACCTGCGTAGCCAATCTAATGCATACATACAGCAGTTTCCCGGTGATCACGCTCAATGCAATTTGATGTGAAAATGTCGTTGTGAGCACGTACGTACGCGGCTTATCCAGAAAATTATTAAATTCATGACTTGTTGATACTTCACCCTTATTCCATAAACCGTTTTAGTTAAACGACAAGGCTCTTGAAGTGGATATTGGAGTTTTAGAAAAACGACTACCGTTTTAATGATTAGAAGTGTAAAGAAAGAAACGAACGGTAAAATTTTAGTTCTACTTAAACGCCAATTTTCGCTTCTGGAGCCGTGTCGTTTTACTTGCGTTTTCGAAAAACTCCTTGCGGAATAAGGGTGAATTCCGTCTTCAGAAAAAGTTATGCTAAATGAAAGATAAATGTTATCAAGACGATTTGATTTATTATTAGATTGATAAATGATGCGAAGGTTTTATAATACAAATTCTATATACTACTGAAATACATCAGCCAAGTAGAAGACTTAGCACTATTCAATTGGACTTGTTGAATTATTGATTCAAAATAGCTTTTAACGGCTTTTAGCCTATACAAAAATAGTAGTGATAAAATAGTAGAAAATTGTACATCCATACCAAAACCAATAAAATTTACACTTGAGCAAACCCTTTGCAACATCTCTGTTTGGATTTTGTTTTTATATTTGACATCAAATTTACATTTTTGACTGAATTCCTATCTGTCAATTTCTCCCCAATTAAATTTCTTGCACAGAAATTGTCAGCTAGAGGTAGAGGTCAGCATGGTTCTGTTTCCGTTTGATCTTCTATTACCAATCTGACTTATTTGACTTCGTGCGTCACAAAACGTAAGTGGAAGTAGTATAGACTGGTTTTAGTAAAGCCTTTGATTCTGTAAACCACCAAACACTTCTGAAAAAAAACTTTAGATTTTTGCTTTTCATTCTCACTTTCTTCGTTTGTTATCGTAATATTTATCTTATAGAACACAACAAGTTAAGATTGGAGATACATATTGAAACATCAGGTGTCCCGCAACGTAGCAACTTGGGTCCGCTCGTTTTTATAATTTTAATTAATAATATTGTCTCGGTGTTTTAGTATTGTGAATGCTTGATTGATGAATTATATCGAGGATTTGAAACTATTTTTAAAAGTTTCGAGTGTGGATGATTGTCAAACTATTCAATCTGATATTGATTCTATATCAAATTGGTCGTCACACAAATGGCCTTAAATAGAATGTCAAAAAGTGTGACTTTATTTCTTTTTCCTGAAAATCTCAAAGTGTGTTATTCAACTATGCAATATAATCTGTTTGCTTTAGATTGGGTTTCAAGTATCAAAGACTTAAGAGCCATTCTTGATTTCCCACTTTCTTTTAAAAGTCCTTTCGATTATTTAGTTCCTAAGGCCAATTCGCTAGTACGTTTCATAAAACGACATGGAAAAGACTTTAGAGATCTTTTCGTGTTATTATCCCTGTTTACAACTCTCTTGTCAGATCACTTTTGAAATACGCAGATGGTATCTTGAGTCCCGTTTATAAAGATCATTCGGATTGAAAAAATTCAAAGACGATTTACGAAATATATATTTAAAAAAATGGGTTGGGATTGTAGCCATAGTAATGAGGCTAGATCCCAATTACTTGGAATAAAGTCGTTACAATCAAGGAGAAAAATTCATAGTGTAATGCTTATTAGAGACTATACTATTCTACCATATTAAATTTCCATCGCTTCTTGCTTTATTACCAATCTATGTTCCCACGCTAGGTCTATGAGAGCTAGACTCTTCTTATTCCAAAGAACTCATTTGACCAATTATGGTAGTAATGAAACTTTATCAAGGTTTATTGTTTATTTCAATCAGGGTTGCAAAAGCTTAATTCACTTCTTAGCTTAAGCTTTGCTTTAATTTAAGCTAGTGGCTCACTTATGAGTTAAAAAAAAAATTAATTCATAAGCTAGTAAGTGACTTATGAATTGAAAAATATTTAATTCATGAGCAGGTTAGTGACTTAAGAGAGCTAATTGCTCATTTGGAAATTCTTAAGCTCGTTTTAAGTGCATAATTATAAGCGAAAGGGGTTTTGAAGCTTTTGAAGAATTTTGAGTGAATCGCCTGGGGCATTGATTTAAATGTGGTTTCTCGAGTAGTGCGGGTTTTTGGATTGGTTTATGCGTATGTAATGTATTAATAAAATTTAAATATTAGCTTATGAATTAAATTTTTCTTAATTCCTAAGTCACTAACTAGCTTATGAATTAAATATTTTTAATTCATAAGTCAGCTGCTAGCTTATGACTTTATGTTTTTTTTAATTCAAAAATTTGCAACCCTGATTTCAAGTAGTGTCAAATATTATTTTTTAATCTTAATCGTAATAAATTTAAAACTCAGGTATTATATTGATTGCTTATTGCTTTTAGATTAAATAAATAAATAAATGTTTTACTCTCCTCTTCTGCACAAAACTGCCCAATTTATGAAGTATGTGAAACAGATTTGTGCAAAAGCTGGTGACAATTGGCAGTTTTGCGAAAAGTCTGGAACAAACTAAATATTTAAGGAAGGAAAAATTAAAACTGAGATGGCAGGCTTAATTCAGTTATAATTCCTAATATAAGCCGATATAAATCAATATAAACCATTATTAGGAGCCCCACTGGTTTGATTTAAGAAATTAAATTATTTTTAAATTGTTTTTCCCACAATATCTTCTTAAATACTAACAATTTGTTGGGAAACTTTTTTTTTAATACATTTTCCAAATAGAAAGTAGATAGTATTCCGAAATTCAAAATTATGTTTTTCTTTTTTTAATATGATTTTATCACATTGTAAAAATAAGCTTCTCTTTTTTTTAATCATTAATTTTTGTTATCATATACCTGTTTGTATTTTACAAACAAAATTTAAAAATACAAATTAAACACATTTTACAACAACCATGTATGCATGTACCTACACTACATGAGTAAAAGTCATAAAAGCTGTTGCGTAAAAAATAACATTCTAAAAAAAATATGATAAGAACTGAATATAAAGTTTCGAATATACATATGTAATTTAATTAGTTTTTAATGTTTACAAAGAAAATTTCCGATACCTATTTGAATATATTACGATTGTAATAAAGTATAGTTATTATACGTTACCTATATGTGTATAAAATATCTCAATGTGTATTAAAAAAAAAAAAATAGTTGTCTTATTGTTCTTTTAATGTTTTCATGACAGCACTGATTTATGAGTGTTGTCGCGTTGTCGCATTAATGCCGACTAGAGGGTAGCTGATATATTGCAATTAAAAAAAAAAAAAAAAATAGTACCCACAGTTCACGGAATAATATATTAACAAATGAAATAAATTTATTTCTTATCTTTGCAATTAACCTTTGCTGATGACTCTATACCTGCGAGTGCATTAAATTGCATTATTTTCATGCACGTCTTTCGTCAAATCAAATTGATTTGTTAAAGTAAATTAATATAAATATAAAAATAAAAATAAAAAGTCATAAAAAACGTTGATGGATATTATGGGCATTAGCGCTCGATAAATATTTTAAAAGATATCATTTAAGCTAAAATGACAATCCATAAGTTAGAATCATTAGATTGGCTAATGGGCACTGCGATCAATCAGACACTTCACTTACCAATGTTGAACTTAAGAGTTAAAAGCAAGTTTCCAATAATTATAGGAACACTCTATTCAATAAAATTCGATTAACTGCTAATTGTATAGATGCCGCATTTGTATAGGAGTGACAAATTGACATAATGAGTGTGTTTCTTTATTTATTCCGGATATGGAATAGAATAGATGGAAAAGACAAAGGGGCATATTCATAGTCACTTTTGAACTCCAGTTTATCTTAGACCTGGGTTTATCCTATCTAAATAACATTGAATAAACCCCAGTCTAAGAAAAACTGGAGTTTAAAAGTGACTATGAATATGCGCCAAAATTTTATCCAAATTATCCAAGACGGAATGAATAAAGAAACAAAACAAGAACAAAAACAAAAAGAATGACAATCACTTGTTCGGTGATAAAGGGTTTTCCAATAAGAGGTGTTATTTTGAATAGCCCGCTATTTCGGTAGCTGTCACTTTTGAAGCTGTCATTTTTTGACAACGCATTGAAATTATTAAAATTCACTATAAAAATGGTGAAAATTTGGCAGAGACGGTTCGTAAAACTAAAGCATTTTTGGGTCGTCGTGAAGCACCTTGTCGGACCGCAATACAGAAATTGGTGGACAAATTCGAGCTGTTGGGACAAGTTAGTGATGTGAAGAATAAAACCCGTGCACGTCGCTCAAGAACAACTGAGAATATTGCTGTTGTAGCCCAAAGTGTTGAAGAAAACCCAGGTTTGTCCATTCCTCGTCGTTCTTTGGAATTAGGCATTCCACAAACGTCATTACACCGTATTTTGCATAAAGACTTGGGTCTTAAGGCTTATAAAGTTCAGTTAACACAAGAACTCAAGCCGGCTGATCATCAACAACGTCGTGTCTTTGCTGATTGGGTCCTTGAAATGCATGAAAATGATCCGGAATTTCATCGAAAAATCATCTTGACTGATGAGGCCCATTTCCACCTCGGGGGCTACGTCAACAAGCAAAACTGTCGCATCTGGGGCTCGGAAAACCCAAGAGTTATTGTTGAAAAGCCTCTCCATCCTCAACGCGTGACTGTTTGGTGCGGTTTATGGTCCGGCGGGGTCATTGGACCTTACTTTTTCGAAAATGAGGCTGGAGCAACAGTTACGGTCAATGGATTGGGCTATCGAGAGATGATTAATGATTTTTTATGGCCGGAATTGGATGGTATTGATCTGGACAACGTTTACTTTCAACAAGACGGCGCTCCGTGCCACACAAGCAATGAAACCATCGATCTTTTACGGGAAAAGTTTCCGGACCGTGTTATCTCTCGAAGAGGTGATCACAATTGGCCACCGAGATCTTGTGATTTAACACCTTGCGACTTCTTCCTTTGGGGCCACGTGAAAGATAAGGTCTACGCCAATAGCCCAGCGTCAATTCAAGACCTCAAAGATGGAATTCGTGAGGCTATCGAGGACATAGGGCAGCCACTTTGCGATTTGGTTATGGAAAATTTCATGAAAAGGATATGGTCCTGTAAGCGTGGTCGTGGCGGCCATTTGGCTGATGTTGTATTCCATTATTAACGGCATACCTTCCTCTTTATAATGAAATAAACATCCGAACATTTATCTCAAAAAATGCCATTTTTCTTTGAATATCAAAATAACACCTCTTATTGGAAAACCCTTTATGTCAAAACAATTCAAATTCACATTTCTACATACATTTTTATTTTCCGTAATTATGTATTCCTAAAACTTCAAAATTGATAATTTGTTACATTAAATACTTAGCACTTATGGCGTCGCACATTTATTCGCATGGTTTTACTGTTTTTTTTTTTTTTTAATTATTTACACCAATGTGAATATGCCATAAAAGACAATAGGCACGACATCAATTCCACCCTGAACGTGCCCAGTAATCCTTTTATTCCAACTTTCACATGGAATGAAAAGAATGCATTCCAAATTTTCCAGAATGAATACAAAAAAAAAAAACAACAGAATTGTTTATTTGGAATATTCTTGTGAATAAAGAAACACAAAATGCATATTCCGAATATTCTAAACGTTTGGAATTAATAAAGAAACACATTCACAATGTGTTCCATATTCTTACCATTAATAACATTATCGTGTAGATGGTTCAAAATCTCCAATTTTAATTTTTTTGATGTGTAAACATCTATGCTGGCGGTAGAGTGAAAAAAAAACGTGAAGGTTCGTGTGCAACGTTACGTCGTGCAACGTTACGATCTGCATACTAGGATGGGTGCGTTCAGTGAAAAAAATCTTAAGATCCCCTTCAAGCAAAAACAAGTCCGTTTTGGATCCGCGCACGTTGATGTTTACACATATGTATTAACCGTGAGTCCCGGCGCTCACACAATTTTTTTTGTTCAATAGTGACAAGTGAAAGTGACATTTAATTTTACTACCAAGTAATTATTGGTCTGCAAAATTGACATTTTTGTCTGTCACAGCAACCAAGAATTCGAATCCGATATGTGAAATTGTTTCATTTTTTGTCATATTTTTCACAACGAAATAATTTATTTCCTCTTCAAAATCCATTTTGAATCCTGAGAAATCCTCATTTGAAATTTACCAGTGTTACAAAAAAAGTAGTTCAAGTTGAATATTTTAGAATAAATTAGGTGAAATGATGATTTACTAACGTTTTCTCGAAAAAGAAAGAATTGATTGAAATGATTCGAATGTAATTCTGAGTCCTTTATTTCTTTTTTTAGGAGGGACCATAATAAAATATTCATGCCTATTACCGATGTCGTAAACGACTCGAAAGAATACGACGAGCAGAAATTTGCATTCCATTTGTCGTTTTCAATCATTCACTCTGGTTTTACCGTCGTATGTAGATGTCAAACGACGTTGAACGACTCTCTTTTGCATAAGACGAATAGAAACAACGACTAACGCGAAAAACGACAATATTTGTCGTTCTAAATTTTGCTAAAAATAGAAGGACACAAAATCATAAGTATCCTTGTTAAGCTATTTAATTTATAAAATAGTTTAATGTTAATATATTTATCAACAAAATAAATTAAATATTTTTGTATTTCATGGTAAAAAAAAAAAAACAAATCAGATACAATTCTGGGTGTTTGTCGAGTTGTTAAAAAAAAAAATATGCAGATTGTAAGCGGTTTTTCAGAGTGCTTGAAACAAATGCTGAAGAACTGAACAACATAAATATATGTAGGCCCTCATGCATGAAATGGAGGGGATGGATCAAAGTTTTGCATCAGAAATTCATATAATCACTTGCGGATCAGTATTGAACACAGCAAATATCTTATTATGAATTTACACAAAATAAAAAACGGCCAGCTTTACTTTCTTCACTTGAAGAAACTGTGGCAAACTTGCTCTATTTAAACAAAGAAGCTATTCTTATCAGGAATGGGCCTAGAATTCGTTTGCCGACTTCTTCACAAACCATAGCTGCGAGAACTTTTATCATCTCACACCTCATTTACAATCCGTAATCCATTTTTAATAAATGTATTTTGCATTTCTTCATTATCGTCATTATCGCACTACTTACATTTATATTGCTTTACTTATCATTTAAATAATTAAATCTTACCACAAATGATGATTGTTCAATTGCCATCAATCATGATATCTTTCAATTGTGGCCTTTTTCCTCATTTAAAAATCTACTACACATCTGCCGCGTAGAAAAAGTTATAGAATACCATTTGACAAAAAAAACGAAAAGACAAAGAAAACGAGATTCGTCGAAAACGACAGACGGCATCAGTAATAGAGGTGATTAGTTTTGAACGATTTCATTAATTAAAAATATCTAGCAAATTAAAATTTAATATATGAAAATTTAATCGAGCGAAATTCAAGATAGATATCGCAAACTTAATTTTATATTGACAGAAAACTAAAAATACAAAAAAATTAAAACACATTGTAATAAAACATTCAATCTGGCAACCTTTCGTACACTTAAGATTAAACACTAATGTTTACTCAGATACATAACTGATATTGGAAAAGTTTCTAATAGTTTCCATGCATTGAATTTCCTTTTTTTTGGCAACTCTGATACTTTTTCGTCTGCCTGCATTTTTATTAACTCCCATCAGTGACTAGTTGCCGACCTATTATTGCTAATATGTCTGTGATTCCAAAATTATTTGATGCTTTCATTTGAAGTTCAATTAATTGCGATAAGAAACATGTTTTTAATAAACAAAACCAACTAAATACTAGAAATTTCCTCCATTTCACGTTTTTGTGTCCTGATGCTTTTGAAGATAGGGAACAAGTTGACTGTGCATTCACCGACTTTAGCAAAGCGTTTGACAAGTTATGTTATAAAATACTATTACTAAAACTCAGGAACAAGGGATTTAATGATAGTTTTGTAAAAGGAAGTGACTCTATAGACATGCCAATTATAAAAGTTTTGGTTTATAAAAGAACTGTTAATGCGGCCCCACTGCTGGTGGACATACTTCAGGCACCCAGATTTTATTTCAAGTCGCATGAAACGCGTTAACGCACGCCTGTTTTTAATGGCGAAAAACTGTTATAACTGTTATAAATAAGCATGTCTCTAGTCTCGTCTTTTGTAAAATGGATCTCGTCCTATTTAGAAAACAGATGCCATAGTGTTTCTTTTATAAATGAGCGAGTAGCTCAGTTTTACGTAAACTCAAGAGTTCTTCAGGGTAGCCACCTGGGGCCAGTTTTTTTTTTATATTATAAATGACATAGTCTCGATCACCAGAAATTCTTCTGTTTTTATATATGCAGATGATGATGACATTAAACTCTACAAAAGAATAAAATTGTCTATTGACTGTATACTTTTACAAGAGGACCTCGATAGGTTTAGTGCAATTTAAATCGCCTATGTGTTTTTTTTTTATGGAAAAAGACACAGTTACACGTTTTATATGTCTCGATTGAATAAACTATCTGTATTTTCTGACCTTTGAATAATTAAATTATAAACTGACATTTAATGATCACTATAATTTTAGAATAAAAAAGATTATTACGATTTGTAACACGTTTTTCGCATGAATTTCAGATTTTCTACATTTTGAAGCTTCTTTTTGTGGCTCTTGTGAGACCAATTCTAGAGTACTGATGTGTCATATCGGCCCCTTACTGCTCTGTCCAGTGTCCATATATCGGATTAGAAACGGTGCAGAGAAGATTTTGAGTTTCTGCCTTCGACTTCTCCCCTAGTCGCAGAGACTTATTCTACATTACGTTTTTATGCACTTGGATCAATGCAAATCTCTATTGCTGATTTTGCTGGTGTAAGTATTTCTTCCGTATGCAGTTTATTGCCAAAAGTTAAGCGTGCCATCACTAAAAATCATTCGAGATTCATTAGGATGCCCCAAACTATTTTTGAAATGAGTGCAACTAGTGAGGAGTTCTATAAATTTGCTCGATTTCCGCGAACAATTGGTGCTATTGACTGCACTCATGTCAAGATTAAATCTCCTGGTGGGGAAAATGCAGAAAATTATCGCAATAGAAAGGGTTGGTACTCTTTTAACATGCAGGCAGTGTGTTCAGCCAATATGAAAATTATAAATATTGTCTCACGCTGGCCTGGTGCATCGCATGACCAAACTATTTTCAATAACTCGAAACTCAAAATGCAATTAGAACGGGGTGATTTTAATAATTTTATAATCATTGACGATTCGGGTTATCGAAACACAAGTTATTTGGCGACTCCCTTTGTCAATCCTGACAGTGATTTGAAAAATGTGTACAATGAAAGTCAGATTCGTACGCGGAATGTAATAAAGCGGACATTTGGAGTTATAAAACGAAGATTTCCAGTGTTATCTATGGGCATGCGACTTAAGCAGACAACAATCAAGTTAATCATCACTGCCTGCGCTGTGCTGCATAATATTGCAATCGATGAAAAAGAAAATTTACCACAAACTGAATTGGAAGGATTGACGAAATGATGGCTGCGACTGAGATTCCAAGCACAAACACAGCTGAAGGAAATGATCGATATACTGCCCGTGATTTTTTACTTAACAATTACTTTCGTACTCTATAAAAAAAAATTTAAATCCAAACAATAATGTATATTTATTAAAAGAATGATTTTTTATTGAATAATTCATATATACATATGTATGTATCAAAATTCAAAATCTGTTGTTGTTTTATTCTTTTTATTTTAGGTAAACTTTGAAATTTTAATTTGTCGCAACTTGACTCTTGATTCGTAATCTATTTTTCGGACCTCCAGCAAAGCAATGTGTGCTTCGTGTTCCTTCTGCTGTTGGCTCAAACGTGTTTGATGCTCAATTTCACGCATTTCTAACTCTCTCTCAATTGACTTTTTTTTCAAATTATGTAAACAATCTTCTTTGTCGCTGTTTGATGATGTTGGGCGCTTCAATTTATGCTTGTTTGGCTTACGTAGCATAGAGGGGTTATATTGCGACCAAGATTCGTTTTTCAATTGCTCTGGTATTTCTGGAGGCAAAACTGGGCCCTGAATCAAAATATCATCTAGAATCACAGCTCTGTCAAAAATATTATTTCGCTGAACTTCTACCGTTTGCGTATTGATTGAATCAAGCGGTTTTTCAACATCGTCACATTCATTCATCAACGATTCAAAATAAGGCAACACAACATCATTTGATTTATCATCGTCGTCATCGTCCAAAATTGGTGACGTACCATGGATTGAAATTGATATGACTTTCGCCAATTCAGCCATTGCTTCAGTTTTTGGGTGCCACTCTGATATTTCTTTTCCTCCACCAGTTATTTTTCGACTTGCTTTTTCAGCTGCAAATTGTTTACGAAGCATAGTTTTTATGTTCGCGTATTTGTCCTTAAGAGCCTTGCTCGGCCGAGCCTGAAATAATGTATGGATTTATTGAATAAAATTTAAAAACACAAAATAATAATCAAGAACAGAACAGCATTACTTACAACATTTGGACATAATGAGTTGAATTCAATCACAATTTCTTCCCAAACGCGTTGCTTTTCTTTCGTAGTACATGCATCGGTTTTTTTTATTCTCAATAACTGTTGCGCGTCGTAAAATGCATTGAAGAAGAATATCTTCTTCCGATTCTGTAAAATTTGATGTACGTATGCGTTTTTTCAACATTTTTATTATATAAGAATATATAGGTGGATTTTTTAAGAGGTTTAGAACTTTTTTTAAAAAAAAAACACAAAAAATTCGAAAAAATTAATGAAATATTTATTTGAATCGATAGTTTGAACCTTGCAGTTTAATGTTTAAAGATAATTTCATGCAAATGTTGACCGCGGCCGCGTCTCAGGTAGCCCATCCGCTAAGTCCAATTTTGGCATACTCTTTCACACATATCGGCCGGTATCTCACGAATGAATGCATGGATGTTGGCTTCCAGTGCGTCAATCGAAGCGGGCTTGTCCCTATAGACATTAGCCTTGACATACCCCCACAAAAAATAATCTAATGGTGTCAAATCGCACGATCTAGGCGGCCAATTTAACCGCCCGAAACGTCAAATTAACTGTTCACCAAACTCGCCTCGCAATTGCGCCATTGTTTCGCGTGCTGTGTGGCATGTGGCACCGTCTTGTTGAAACCACATATCATGCAAGTCAAGAACTTCCATTTCGGGCAAAAAAAAGTTTGTTATCATCGCTCGGTAGCGATTCGCATCATCTTTGAAGAAATAGGCCCAATAATGCCGACGGCCCATAAACCGCACCAAACAGTGGCTTTTTCGGTATGCATTGGTAGCTGTTGCAATGCTTCTGGCTGATCTTCACTCCAAATGCGGCAATTTTGCTTATTTACGTACCCATTCAACCGAAAATGAGCCTCATCGCTGAACACAAGCAGCGCGCGATGAACATTTCGAACCGAGCACGAATTTTGATAGTAAAATTCAATAATTTGCAAGCGTTGTTCATTTGTAAGACGATCCATGGTTAAATTGCAAACCAAACTGAAGCTGTTTGACAGTGACACAAGGTACTAAACACACGTCAGTTGTCAAAACCAGTGTTGCCAAAACCAAACCAGCTTAAAAATCACCCGTTATATTGCAATAAATTCAAATATTTATATTAAGCTTTTTGACAGCTGATTAATTCACAATAACGTAAAAATCCCTGGGAATTTTTAATAAACATTTAAATTTAAATATCTTATTAAAAACAAGGTATTTAACTAAAGGTGGTTGAACAAATAGAAAACTTAAACAGAGTGTACCTAATGGTTCCAATAGATTAAACCGACTTTAGCTAAAACGACAAAAAACGCTTTTTAATTGAGAGTGAATAAATTGGACCTTAATCATTTAATTTCAATATTTAATATATTTTACTTCCTTATCTTTTCTATAAATTACAATTTTAAATGTCTTAAATTTATTTAAAGCTAAGTACAGTAAGCTACATAGGTATATCAATTATTATAAAACAAATTTAACGTTAGTATTTTACGGTGTGTTAAGAGCGGAGTGCTTGAAAACTACACAAACTTTTCAGTTTCTAAAGTCTCATCTACTAAGGCCCAGTTTTTCAGTGCGAGATAAGCCTAGTTTCGGGGTTAAACCCGAGTTAACTCCTGAAACATCTGAAACATGTTTTTTAATGTTAACTCAACAAATTTGATGAGTAACTGCCTGAACAGAATGTCAGAAAGCTGTACAGCTGCATTGTGGGCACGTAAAAAAAATACGTACGACACTTTTTGACAACTATTGCAGCTGCAGCTCCAGGTTCAGTTGCAGCATTCTATTGCGGTCAAGCACTTAACTCTGGATTAGCTGAAAAGACATTGTCAAAAATCTATTCAAATCAAGGTACGACACTATGGAAAAAGGTGGTTTTCATAGTGGCGTCATCTCGAATTCGATAGCGAAACATTTATTTCTGTACTGTCGCACTTCGATTTTGAGAGAATTTCGACAACTAGGAGTTAAATTTAATTCTCCACTGAAAAACTACTTTTGAGTTAACTCGGGATTAAAGTATTTGCAGGATAAACTAACTCTGATTTAACTCAGAGTTAACTCATGCACTGAAAAACTGAACCTAAGTATTTGAAAGAAGAATTCAAAAACGAAAGGATTAAAACAAAAATACTTATAAAATTGAGTAGGTATACATATGTTCCTCTCGTTTTCGTTTAAAATTTCTATATTTGAATTACCATTTTTTCATATTCCTTTGTCCTATTATAGATACATTGGGTCTAGGTCTAGGTGGCCTTAAAATTAGTTTTCTCTTAATTCGTAAAACAATAGATTTTTTTTTTTTTTTAATTTATGCATCCTATTTTACTTAATTTCTGGGAATTTTTCAATTTCAATCGACATCGACAATATTGTATACCTACTCTCTAAAGTGGTTAATAAACATGTGCTTCACTTATGTTTGGGATTATTATATAGCTCGTTGTACAAAAAAAAAAAATATAAATGTCACAGGACTTTTATAATACGATTGCTCTCGCAGTAAAACACAAAGGACCATCAAAAACTATCCAGACAAAAATAATAATAATACCTACTTGTCTCATGCGCAAAGAACCTTTTGCCAAATTTCCCGGAAGTATTGATTTGTTTTATGATCCCTTCCATCATGAAAAATGACGCCGCCAGCAGCGGCAGCAGCAGCAGCAGCAACCACCAATGTTGAAGCAAAATGAACGATTTTATCTGAACTAATATAACGCCACGATTGGAACGACAGGCATGCAGCGGCAGCTACAAGTAGCAGCAGCACTGTTTCTATATAAAATGGTAGGTAGGTATACTTGACTTGTATAGAGTTGTGTGAATAAATTAAATACAAAGATAAAGCTATAAGCTATGAGAATTGCATTGCACGGGGAATATGAATTTTATACGAATAAAAGGCGGAGCTTAACTCGCTATTCAAATCTTTAATACTACCAGTTTATTCGCTTTGTTATCCGCTTAATTTGTTTCGCTGTATGTTTGAATGTATCTATTAAATGATACTTTTGTATCTGGCAATTGCATTTACTTCATACGCGATCTGCCAGTAATTATTGTGCTATGGTTCGGACGAGTCATGAATTACTGTGTATAGCGACTACTTTAGTTTTTTGGTATTATGTACTTTTTCTTCTGTGATGAGATTGGAGATTGGTATCAAAAAGATATTGTAAAATATATCATCAGGGTATATTTCATATGTTTTACGTTAGTTTTTTTTTTTAGTTTTTTGTTTTAACTGGCTGATGCTCAAAATGCATGCTTATTTAACTTCTATCTGATGAGTGAATCTTTTAAAAGGTTGTGGGTTTTTTGGATCTGTCATCATTATAAGTTCTATATTCTGTACTTTAGGATCTAGGTATTCATCGTTCTCCATTCAGAGATGGATATCTATAAAACGGAAGTATTGACAAGACGAGTAAAAGATTTCAGTAATATACCATAACTTCTAATGAATAAGTCCAAATTTGACTCTGACCACAGAATTGTTAGAGCAAATATAAAAATCAATCACTCTAATAAATAGCACCCTAAAAATAAAAATTTACCTTTGATGGAAGCAAATCCCCCCGATATGAGTATATTAATGACTTTAATCGCATATTAAATGATAGCTCAATCTTAACCTACTCAGAAAATATTTAAAGCTTACCTACTTCTCAGATAAAATTGTCGAACTTGCATCTATAACTATATAGAGGGTGTTTTTTTTAGATGTGTGGTTTTCAAAAAGAAATAAAACGCATATAATTTAATGTTATGGCCAAGAATTTAGCTTTTTTATAAAGATAAGGGTTTGCCATTATGTTTAAAAAATGATTTCGGGCAAGTGGCCGCCGCGACTGGCTCGAATAAATTCCAGCCGAGAGGCCCAATTTTCGACAGCTCCAATTGTTACGCGCGATGGCGGATGGACTCATTCGGGTGTTCTTCGATACTCTGCTCCACAGCAGCAATAGTGTCTTCGGTGCGCACTGTACGGTGTCTCTGAGGATGCGTATTATCCACTAGAGTAAACGTGGTGCCAAACCGATCCATGTACATGCCCATGGTTGCTCGAATTTATGCGATTTTGAGATTATGTCGACCGAATATTGGACGCAGCGCGCGATGCGTCGCGCGAACCAAACCATTATTTTGATAATAAATTTGCATGATTTGCAAACGTCGTTCAGAAGTAAATCTATTAATTATGAAAGAGCAAACCAAACTGAGCATAAATCAAGTGACAGCTGTCAAAAAAACCAACTCCGAAAAAAGTATTGCCAGATTTAAAACCACTCGTCTAAGAAAAACACCCTTTATAAGCCCAGAAATAAAGCAATCAATAAACTTAAAAGTTCAAAAAAGTCCTTGATAGAGCGGAGGGACAAATCGAGAACAAAAAAGAATATCAGCTCCATCGAAAAACTATAACTTAAGGAACTACGTTAAACGTGCAAATCGCTTATTAAAAGAGACCTTGAGGAGTTCAACATCAAACTAATCAAGAAAATGTTGGAAAACACGAGGTCTATAAAAAAGATCAAAAGAATATTGGAACCAACCAACAAATGGATAAATAATAATCTATAAGGTCCAACAATAAAACTATATAACGCTACGAAGATAAATAAACACAGTGGCTACAGAATTCTACAAAAACCTTTACAAATCTTCTTTAAATCCAAATATTCCAAATCCGTTCGATTCGACATCGGAAGTTCCTGCATTACAAGTTGAAGAAGTGGAACAGACAATATGATATTTAAAAAACAATAAAAAGTTCGAAAATGATGCTATTCAATACAAAATGCTAAAGATAGTTTTGCCGATAATATCTGAATTATTGAACAACATTTTGAACTTCAAAGTTCTGCCTTTACAATGATTCAAAACAGAGATTATATTGCTACACAAAAAGAGAACTAAAAGCGAAATTAACAATTATCGCCCCATAAGTAATTATAATGTGAACGATTTATAAAGTGTTTTCAAAATGTATATGTCATCGGAGTACGACAAGGTGACCCTATTTCACCAATGTTATTTGCTGCCGTCTTACGAGAGGTGTTCCGATCTTTGACGTAGAATAGTTACGGCATTACGATAAATGATGAAAATTTGAACTATTTACGGTTCGCAGACGATATTCTACTTATAAGCTCTTCAGTCTCAGATCATCAAGAAATGATAACAGAGCTAAATGAAGCATGTATCAAAACTGGGCTCCATATATAAATTTGGATAAAACTAAAATGATGTCAAACTCCGAGCAGTTACCAATATATGTTAAAGAAAACAAAAACATACAATTAAGGCTCTCGAAAACCAAACGCCAAACATTCAGAGCGATAATGAGACGACTTAATAATGTTCGAAGATTCGCATCGCGCCAGTATAGGTTAGGTTAGGTTAGGTTAGGTTAGGAGGGGTGAAAATATGGCGAGCCGCATCATCGCACTCGGATCTCAATGGATCCCCAGGAAATAATTGATGTGAAGGAAGAGGATGGGTGGGAAGGAGTTAGAGGAGTTTAGATCTGGGTATGAAGGGCCTCCTTGAACCAACCCGAACATTGAATAAATTGCACGATGTTTCTTAGTGGCAAAAACGAGATGTCGCTCAGTTCGTCAAAGAAGTAATCTCCGAGGGCCATTTTTCTAGTTCTTACTAAGCTGGGGCATTCACAAAGGAAGTGATAGGACCCCTCCTCCGCCTTTTCATCTTGACACCCTGTCAAGTCGGATGAGCTGATGCCCATTCTGCGCATGTGGGTTCCCATTGAGTTGTGACCCGTTAGGATTCCAACCAAAAGGGATAGTTGAGGTCTGCTTAGTTTGAGAAGGAAGTCTGTTTTTTTCTTTGAGATGTCTGGCCATAGATTCCTCGAGAACAGACAAGTATCAAGAGCTGACCATCTATCGTTTGCGGCTTCGAGGAAACATTTGCGAATTCTAACTTTTTCTTGTTCTAGTGGCATAGAAACGGAAGAATCAAGAGAAGATCCTATTTTGGCCAGTTTATCCGCCATTTCGTTTCCATATATGTCACAATGTCCTGGGACCCATCGAAGGGTAATTGTATTTGATGCATTGAGTAGTTTTAACTCATTTCGGCAACACTCTACCAGTTTAGACTTTGTGACAATTGAAGCAATTGATTTAATTGCCGCCTGACTATCAATGAAGATGTCGATGTTTCTATTTACAAGTTCAAAAGTGGCAAGACTTTTTGCCGCCTCGTAAATTGCAAGCACCTCCGCTTGGAAGACACTGCAAAAATCTGGAAGTTTTATTGATCTATTTAGGGGTGGGTTATCTGAGAAGATGCCTGACTCTACCCCATCAACCATCTTGGAACCATCTGTAAAAACCGAAACATGATTAGTGCCAGTGTGGGTGCTCTTATTAATCTCCATGTAATTAAATTAAGACAGGCGAAAGTTTCGTCGGCGTTCGGAAATATTCGCGTTGGCTTAGGAGAGCCTTAAAGGATAACAAATGGCCGGAAACAATTCTGGAATATTAGAGATATCCTTGCGGCAGATTCAACTCCAGGAACTATAAAGTACCTACTTAATGGATACTGCAGTTTTCCCAGTGCTGACTAACTGCCTGAACACAATGGAGACGGAGCTGCAACTGGAACTGCAGCCGGACTTGCTGTCAAAGTATTGAATACACATAATTTCAATGTTGCGAATACAATGCGACGTAGCTGCAAACGGAGCCGCAGCCGCAGCTGCAAGAGTTCACCAACTTTTAACTTTTGCGTGCAGTATTTTTGACATTTCAAAATTGATGGAGGCGAACAAGCCCATTTGAACTCGATGAGTGTTTATATAGGGGTTCAAATAAGTTTCAAGCTGTCTTCAATCCCTCATGTTATAGATATCAGTGCTTCTGAAATCAGAATATCGGAAAGCTGTACAGCTGGATTGTGGGCAGGTAAAAAAAATTCGTGCCACACTTTTTGACAACTATTGCAGCTGGAGCTCGAGTTCCAGTTGCAGCATTCTATTGTGTTCAAGCAGTAATGCATCACAGACATGGAGTAATAATAAAAACAGTGTGAATAAATTGGCAGTTTCGCAAAGAGCAATGGAACAGTATATTCTTAAAATTATCAGACGGAATTCCTTTCACAAAGAAGAAATAAAGAAGATGTTGTTGTTAAAGCAAGGAAAACAAAATGGGATTGGGCAGGATATATTGCGAGACTAGACGATAATCGTTGGACGAAACGGTTAACTGATTGGATACCTGTTTGACAAGAAGAGAAAAGTTGCCTGGCAGACAAACGGACAAGATGGAGAAACAACGTAGATCGAACGTAGAGAAAAAGAGCTACCCATAGAGACGACGAATTGCCCATAAAACAAACACTAGAATTCACAAATCGCAACACAAACAAAACCACTGTTATTATTAATTTCCATCCCGGTGACACTGCCAGCAAAGTAATCGAAGCTACACCGAAATTAAAAAACACTGGAATTGTAATACATCGCGAGCAATCAATTATAACACGGCAAAAAAGAAGGGCACTCTACCAAATCAAAACTAAGCTGTTAGATATTGCACCGACAACAAAGATTGTTATAAGAGGAGTTAAAATAAACATTAACAACCTTTCATTTTCTTATAACTTCTCGCGAGGTTTGGTTGTAAACAACGCAGATGAATTTACGTTTATAAAAAACACGTTTGGAGAAGGTGGATTGCAGTTCTTTGATATTGACAACGTCACCAACGTCAACAGCAACAGCAACAACAATCGTCAGAACTATCCGATGACAGCGCCAGCAGTTTCACAAGGAGAATGCAGCAGACAACTTAACCAACGTCGAAATCAAAGTTAGGGTAGTGTTGCCGTCTGTCATTTAAATTTAAAAATTTTATGTTATAATGTGTCTGGGCTAAAAAACAAATTAATTATTCCAGATTTTTTTAAATTCATTCTAACTTTTGATATTATTATTTTAATTGAAACATTTCTTGAAGAAGGTAGTGAAACACAATTTATAAAATATTTTAAAGAATTTTCTGTCAAATTTATTCCAGCTAATAGAAGTAACGTTTTTGGTAGAGCTAGCGGTGGCATTTTAATCGCAATTAAATGTAATTTGAATAATTTTGTGAAAATTAAGTCGATAAGTAGGAAAACTGTTATAGAGTTAAACCATAGGCATGACCACTATTACATTATTCCAACTTATCTAAATTGTAACAATTGGGTTAATGATTTTGATGATTTAAAAATTTTTTTCAATGAAAATGAACTGCAGAATATTTTAGTAGTCGGTGATCTAAATGGAAGAATCGGTAGTTTTCAAAATCCAGCTTCTCTGGTGCAAAACGTTTCGCATTTGTTTGAAGGTGTAAGAAACTCTATGGATAAAGTAGTCAATAGTAGCGGGAGACAACTTATAGATTTTATTGAAGATTTTGGTTTGATGGTACTAAATGGTATTACGAGAAGTGACAAGAGAGGTGAACTTACTTTCGTTTCGGGTCAAGGTACTTCAGTTATTGATTATTGTTTGGCGAGAGGTAATTGGATTAGTTTAATTAATGATTTTGAAGTTCCACTCGCAAGTTACTCTGGCCATTTGCCAACAGTAACATCTCTGAGGTTTGAAGGTGTGTCATTGTTACCGAACAACGCAATCAAAAGCATAAAGTGGGTAGTAAAACGTGCTGAAGTGTTTAGGCGGCGACTTGATGCTCAATTAATTTGCCTTCCTGTTGAGGAGCATAGTGATTGTGATCAAGCCGTGGAAATTATCTCACAGTGTATTAGACAGGCTTCGTTCGTGGAAAAACCTCGATCTGTTAGTATGTTTGTTGCTGAATGGTTTGACTGGGAATGTAAGAAACTTCGGAAAAAATCTTTCTCCTATTTGAACCTTTTCAGAAAAACCAGTTCAATGTTTTTTAAAAGGCTCTACTTAGAATCAAATAAGTTATACAAAAGTATCTGTATTCAAAAACAAAAAAAGTATATCTGTGATGTGGCTGCTACTCTTTCACTCTGTAAGGACTCAAAAACGTTTTGGTCGAAGGTGAGACTGCTAGGTGGCTGTAAAATTGTATCAGCTTCGGCTATTGAAGTGGGAAAACTTGCAGACTACTTCAAAGAGCTCCTAAATCCGGTAGAAACTCATTTGCCATTCCAGTATGCTCTACCTTTAGTTGTAGTCCCTGAACTTGATGGGCCAATTACTATGAGAGAGTTGCAAGAAACCCTCAAATCAATGAAAAATAATAAAGCAGCAGGGGTTGATGGCATACCTGCTGAATTTTATAAGAATTCAACACCGAATTTCATGCAGCAAATAACATCTCTCTTTAACAGATTTCTAGAAGCAGAAGCAATACCAAAAGCATTTCGGAAAGCGTGGATTTGCGCTATTTTTAAAAAAGGCGATTCGCAGCTTCCAAGTAATTACAGGGGTATATCGATACTACCCTGTCTTAGAAAAATATTCACCCATCTTTTATACCATAGGTTGACGAGATGGGTTGAAGAGAGGAAACTCCTTAGTATTTTTCAAGCTGGATTTCGCGCGGGACTATCCACGGTGGATCATATTTTTGCTCTAACAAATATAGCCAAAATGTTTTTAGGAAAGAAAAAAAAATTATATGCTTTTTTTGTCGATTTTAGGGCAGCTTTTGATACAATAAATAGGGCTTCTTTGATTTATAAGCTATCAACTTTAGGTTTATCGACAAAGTTTCTCAATTTATATAAGCTACTTATTACCGATACCTCTGCTGCTGTATGGAATGGAGTTTCAATGTCCGATTTTTTTAATATATGTGCTGGTGTTCCACAAGGGTGTGGGCTTAGTCCAATTATGTTTGCATTATTTATTGATGATGTATCCAAGGATTTCCCGGGAGGAGTTAAGTGTGGTGATATTCTAATAAAGATGCTTCTATACGCGGACGATATTGTCATACTAGCAGATACCCCAACATCCTTGCAGCTTCAAATAAATAAGCTTAAACGATTTTGTGATTTATGGGACCTTTCAATCAATGCCACAAAGTCAAAAATAATGATTTTTGAAAGCTCTCGCCGAAAAAGACTTCTTCACGAAAAATGGTTTTTAGATCGTGAACCCTTAGAAATTGTCAGCGAATACAAATACTTAGGATTTTTAATAACATACAACCTTGATCTCCGCCCACATATTAAAGAAAAATGTGTTGCAGCAAAAACAGCAATAACCCTCATGTGGAGTAAATTTTATTGTAATAAATATGTTGATGCTTCCGCCAAGTTCAAGGTATTTGATGCAACCATAAGAACATGTCTCTGCTATGCAAACCAAGTTTTTGGGTATCAAAACATTGAAGGTTTTGAAGTAATCCAGCGTTTTTTCTTTAAGCGCATTTTTAAACTAGCTAGTACTACTCCAACTTATGCTATCCACGTTGAATCCGGTATACCACAAATATTCTTAAAGAACTTAAAATCAAATGCTGATTACATAGTTAAAGTAATGAATAGGAACGATTCGAACCTTCAAAAACATATTATGGAATACGCCTTCCGTTGTCAGCTATCGCCTTTTAAAGAGTGGAACGAGTTGGCTAATCAATACGGTCTGAATCTCAATCTCAGTAACACCACTCATAACGATTGGCAGGATGAGTTCTATAGATGTATAGCTAAAGTAGATGACTCTCTTTATCTACAATGTTTGAACAAAGCCCAAACATCTACAACTCGTCTTATTTATAAAGACTTAAACCACGTACTCTATACAAACAATTATTTTAATGAAGAACTTTCCTTTAGCCAAATCAGTACTGTTTTTAAAGCTAGAACAGAGATGATTAACTTAAATTATAAACCACACAGAAGTGAACTTCGCCCGATATGTAGTTTGTGCAACCGAAATGAAATAGAAAATATTTATCACTTTCTAGCTGTATGCCCAATATTACAAGAAATCCGCAGACTTTATTTTTTAAAGAGCTTTCTTACACTTGAGGATACAAAGCAGATTTTGAATGGTAATTTAGGTTGGAAAACTCTTTGTCACTATATTAATCATGCCTTAGGTTACCGTAACAGTTTTATAGATTTTGTATAAAGAAATGAATGTTATAATTAAAGATAAGGTTAAATTTATTTTATTGTATATTAGGTTAAAAATAATATCATGTTTTTTTAAACTTTTTTTTCTTTTTTTTACTTTAACTTTGTCAATTTTTTGAAAAAAAACTCGAAATAAGTCAATTTAGGCAGACGGCAATATATGCCATGCAATTATTCTTAGATATATACTATTGTAAAAATATCGAGAGGTTAAATAAAGAATTTATAATAATAATAATAATAGAGACGTCTGGGGAAGTCTGGGTGGCTTTTGGTCATTTAACATATTAAATTTAATTTTCGATCGTATTACTAAAAAAAACAAAAGGAGAGAAAAAGTAGAGCAAAGGAGAACGCTGAAAACGAAAACGATTAACAAAATTTGGTTCACATTTTCCGTTTTCGAAACGTCATTTGCTTCAAAAATGCAATTGAAAGATGTTCTTAAACGCAAACTGCAAAAGTCAGCTGTACGAAAACACAAAACGATATCTTTATGCAAAAGCATTATTTTCGATAACGCAGTTTCCTTAAGTCATATGTTCGATAACATCATTTGCTGCGCAACGCTGCAGTTAAAGAATCGAGTTGACGACAAAAATATTAAAAAACCCAGAGATTAAAATGCTTTGTGAATTATTGTGGAATTGACACAATTGCATCAGTAATTTAAATGATCGATTGCCTTAAAAATATATAAGAACGCATCCTTGCTCAACCTGAAACTACTTTTACAACTTTCAACAAAATAGAATAGGTAAACAATTCATCAGAACAATAATTCATAATTAGGCACTCACGCTATGTCAGGCAAATCTAATATGTTAGATCTCTCTCGCAAAATTTTTCGTCTTCCGTTTTCCGTTTCCTTTTTTCCCTTAAAAGTGACAATAGTATTGAATCTATTTTTATCCTTAGTGAAATTTCACTTCATAAAACAATTAAAAATGACAGTTCGAAGTAATTGCGAAATTTTCGAAAACAAACCAATTGTAGAACATGGAATTTCATTTCACGTGAAATTGAAAATCGATTTTAATTCGATTTAGTCCGAAATGCAGAACATGGGCATTAGATTTTTGTTTTTTTGTTGTTCGTGTGCGGATGAAAGTTGATCGCGCAGCATATAGCATTGAGAACCGTGTTCCTATAAACGTCAAATTAGTTTGGCAAAAAACTGACTGACAGATTTTGTGCAAGCAGGAAGATTCCACATTTGACATTTGATGGCCATATCTGCGTCAAAGAATTACGATCATTTCAAATTGATTCATTAAACTGACGTGGATTTTTCCTTTTCGAAAAAGGCCATTTAGATACGGAGATTCTCAGCGGCATAAAAGATTAAATTATAAAATTGAATTTTTCAATGTAAATATGTACATATTTAGCAAAATATTCCCCTCTCATTTATTCACAAACGTCAAAATCATCATTTTATGGCAAGTAAATATTTTTGAAAGGAAATATTCGCATTGTGTGTGATATATGCATAAATATATAATATGGCAAGATTATTGTAATTTAAATTACATCAAAATTGAGTACAATCTTCTTTAAATATATGAAACTGTTTTTTTTTTTTTCGTTTTGAAAATCCCCGTCTGTTAGTTGACACAAAATGATGACTGTCACTTTTGAAGTTGACCAATTTCGAAATTTCCCTGAAGGGATGGATAGATTTTGACAATTCGTGGCGGCCATTTCCATTTTATGGTTTACCATATGGTCTGCTTTCCAGTTGCCTTTTCAACGTTTTCGGTGGCCAATTCGAATCGACCAGTTCAGTGATCAAAAACCGCCAACACCCTTACGCCAAAAAGTTTTGCGAGATTTGCCGAAAACATCGCCGTCAAAGGACTTCTTCAAAAACGAAAACTTCTTCCAAATTGGATGACAAGGATGTGATTGACATTTGATTCCAACAGGCGCGGCGCACTGTGGTCCAAAATGACTTTTTTGGTTGCAAAAATCATAACTTTTGAACGCATAAAGATATCACTACAGTTTTTTTTTTTTTTTTCCTAAAGAAAATTTCCAAGGCTATGAGAAAATATCTTAACAGGGTGTTTCTTAATCAAAGGCTGAAGTAAGATTTTCTTAAAAAAACAAGGCGAATTAACAGAGAAAGAAATTAAAGGAAAACTATAAAAATAGTTAAAATTTTGAGAATTTAAAAAAAAAACGTCTGCGACTATTTAATTATTCAGAAGGTGTTCCAAATTAATTTTTTTTATAACACTGGATGCATTAAGTTAACGAACCAATTTTTGAAGTTTAAAGCAAAAAGAACAATATTTCTTTTTTTTTTTTTAATTTTGTGGCTCATCGACATATCTTTTAAACTGTTTCAGTGACAAATTTTTTTAAAACAGTGTGATAAAAAGTAAACGGCGCTTCATGCTACGTAGCTGATGTCAGAATGGCCATTCTGCACGAGCGATTTAAAAGCATGGTTATTTCACGCAGAGGCGCCGACCGACGCGACATCGAGAACGTGCGATTTGACTCCGTTAGACTTTTCCTTGTGGGGTTTCCTTAAGTCGCAGAGACTTATACACACCACCGATGACCTCAAAACCCACATAACCCTTACGTCACTCAAAATTCTGAGCTATGCGCCATCAAAGTCATTGATTGAACCTCTGGGATGTCAAATACTCGTGAGCTTCTTGTTAATAAAAAATTGTTGGGAAATTCATCAATCTCCTCAAAAATACCATGTATACAGCAAAAGCTTAAGAACTCTAGGGACAAATGGTATGTAAGCGATGGCGTGGTTCTAGCTAATTTCGATAATCACCCTTGCTTACCCAATATCTAGTATAAATGTAAAACTTTCTAGGGCCCAATTAAAAACAAGATTGTTTTTATAGGCGGGTGTAATTTGCTACATTATAGCATCGCCCGTTGTTACCTACCATAGCGGCGTTGTCCTAAGGCTGAAGGGTGGCATTAACTCCTAGCTTATATGTATGTACCTGTACTTTTTTAAACGAACTTAACTGCGTAGCAAGTTTACCCTTTTTAACCACTTCCTCAACTCTGGTTGCGATGTGTGTGAAAAGAACTAACGCCAGATTATTTGCCTGTCAATTCCGCTCTATATTTTTTTTTTTAATAAGGTTACACAAAAGTCATATAAAAATATTATCGACGGACGTCTATGTGTGACTATAACAGTATATTAACAATATTATTTGTACTGTAATAATAATTGAATTATTAGCAACTCACGATCTATATGCTTTAATTAAGGCCATCAACATCATCAACAACTACATGCTGCGATAAAATGCAAATATACATAAACCTACATATAGATATAGATACATACATTATATCGTAGGATTATGCGACTTTCTGATGCATCCATTTGGCGCTAATATGTCGATTTCATGATTTCATTCGAAGACCGAAGAGTTTCTGTTAATTTTGCATTATTTAGAGAGATCGCCCGCTGTGTTACTTGCGTTGGCTGTTGAAATCGAAATCTTTAAACAATTCCAAGGTAAATGCAGCCAGCTTTTGATAGCTGCACGGCAGGTGCAATATAAAGCCTCATCGTCTAATCAACATTTTTCACAAAATCAGAAAATCACAACAACAACAAAAAAAAAAAGAAGAAAAACACCAAAATAAACCCTCACTTGCCTCCTTAAGTTTGACATGTGGTGTGGATGTGGTGCCTCTTGAGTCTTGAATGAGGGAGATTGTCGACTATTTATGGCACCGCACCACCATCCACCAGGCCAGAAGGGTATATACTCTCTCTTGCTCCATATATGTGTATATGTATGTAAGTGGTGGCCATGGTGTGTGGAATGGCTTCAAGACTCCAACGGGAGGCGAAAAGATAATGGAATCGGTGTGATTTGTGGCACCCAGCGCGAGAAGATTTAATGTGGGAACTTTCTGTGCTGGCGCACAGCACGTGCTCTCCCCGACCCGAATGCCCCGAGTATGCGGAGTGCGAGAAGATTGTCGACCAACTATACCTACACTCGTATATAAGTAAAATAGAAGCCACTTTCAGTACCTAATATGTATAGTATATCCGATCTCGAAGTAGCTCGATGACAACAGGTAGGAAGGTGCGATGCGATGCGATGTAGGTATAGTTGAGGCTAAGTGAGTATGAATGACCTTTGAGGGGTATCGACTTAAATTTTGTTTCTATCTATAGATATACCGCCCGCCCGTACGACAAAGACATTATTATGTGTGCGAAATTTTACCAACCAGCATAAATAGAACTCGCTGAGGGTGCGTTTTCTTGTGTGTTGATTGAAACTATGAGATAAAGTTGACATTTTTATTTATTGTCATATGTATATACGAAGTTTTGACATTTCCCACAAACTGTAAAATTGAGTTCAAAGAGGTCATGCCTGGAATAACCTCATCTTATATATGCGCACCATCAGATTGTGTCAATTGACTTTTGCAACGATAATGTGAGTGGGTGACACACAGTAGGTATAGTTGTTTTCAATTTAATTTTAAATATCATAAATTGATGAGGCGAAGAAAATTTTTGAAATTATCATCAATTTTGGAGATATGTATTGTTATATATGGGAGAAAGTTAATTACGTGCCAATAGGGGTAGCCAAGCTATATATATTAGTATATATCACAGTTGGATTAATAATAATTTCTTTGATCCTAACAAGATTGTCACGGAAGTATTTGATTAAATCTTAAATTTAGCTTAATCACTGCTGCTGGTTTGTATAGTAAAGATTTTTGCGGGTACAGATTTGCTTTGTTGTGACAAAAATTTACATTGAGTCTATGTATTGAGCAGTTTACATATACTATGGCATAGTTTTTCAGTGGATAATGCACGCGGAACGACTAAAAAAAACTCGGTGGATAAAACATCAAAAGCATCTGTTCAGTTAATCCTGAGTTAACTCATTGCATTTAATGAGTTAACTCGGGTTAACTGGACCTTAAAGGTGTATTTATCTATCCCCATGTTAAGGCAGGAGAGGCAATTTTCTAAAAATTGACTTAAAACAAAACAAAAAAAGGTTTAATTAATACTAAGCAATGGATTGGAGTCAAGTTAAGGGAATTTTATTTCTGTTATTTTCAATTTTCTAAAGAATTAGAAGAGATTTTAGCATCTGGTTTTTGATGTTCGACTAAAATTTAATAAGAGCATTGAATATTAAAAACAAAAATACTACTTAATAACGTAGAATTTTGAACAAAATTAGTTCGAACCAATTTTTTTAATATTTATTTTTTTTTTAATTTTGAGTTTGTAAATTAATTTTTTAAAAACTGTTTACTAAAACAACTTTATTTAAAATGAAAAGAAAAGAAGAGATTTCTGGCTTTATAAAAAGGTACAGGATGGCATTGTAAGTGTTACCATTGTTTTTTTTGTTAATTATTTTTAATAAAAATAATTTTTTATTTTAATTTGAACAAATTTTCAGTGAGGAATTAAAATTTTCAAAACATTATATTTTGTATACATTATATTGCAAAATATCCAAGGCCAAAAATATTCGCTCTCATGTAAAAAAAGCCGCCTGAAAAATGGCAAGTTTTTGTCAAATTAAGTCAAACCGCCGGAAAGTTTTCAGTAGGAAATATCAAGACGCAAACTTCCTAACTTCACAAATATTTTCCATTATTTCAGACGGGTAAAATTACACAAACGCATTCAGTACCTACTTCAAACCTCGGTGATTTGGGAAAAAAAAATCGGTACCATAAAAAAAAACAGTTAATGTTGTATCGTTTACGGATATTTTTTTTTTCAAAATCTATTTCTCTTACGGAAAAAAAGTGTCATAAATTTTGTGGTGTAGAATTTTATGCATAACAATTTGTCAACAAAAAAAAACTAATAAAAGTCAAACTGAATTTTGACAGTAGTTTTCTAATCTTTAGGGTACTTTTTTGGCTGTGCCTAAGACAGCTAAACAAAGTCTTTTAGCAAAATCTATTAGGAGTTTTTTTTTTTGCTTTTTACTGCGAGATACATTTAGAGAATGAATTGAATTTTGTTTTTATTTCTTCATGTTTTTTTTCATCAGGGATTAAGCTTACTGAAGAAACCACAAAAAAAAACGATCCAAGTTTCACAACTCAGCGTTGACGTTAAATATACAAAAAAAGAGAATTAATTGTCATGTTTGCGCAGGTTTTTCAGTAAATATAGGTATTGCTCCTACAAAAAAATAGTGATACAAACTTTTTTGGGTGCAATCGCATAAGATAGGTGCCTACAAACTTTATCAAAAAACTTAAAACTAGTGGTGAAAAAAACTGAATTTTAAACCTGTTAAAATATTTAAATCCATGGTCTTAATGTAGGCCTTGTGTGAATTTTATTAAAATTGGTTTAAATTGTATCTAAAGTTCAATTTTTGAAATCAATTAATCTATTCGTGGAAACGTCAAAATTAAATCTCGGATAAAATTTAATCGATTTCGTAACCCGTTTAACGCATGGGCCTAGAACAGTTTTTAGGAAATGCTAGGAAATAAAAAATGCTGTCCACCAAAATTCAACTTCTTCGGAATTTTGTGGCTTTTTCTAATATGTTTTGTGTGTCTCTTGAGGCAACGTGGTACATATGTAACTCGCAAGGGCCTAACTAATTTCAATAATAATAGTCCATGCTATCCCCTTGTAAGTATCTATGTAAAACTTTAACTTTAACATTATTGCATCCTTTTGGAAAACAGCCCATATACTTGAAGATGCATAGCTTTAAATATATGCAAATAATTGTATACAGGTGAACCACTATCATATAGTAAATTTCTATCGGAAAATTATATGCGGAAAATTGTTTTTTGGGCGAAAGCATTATGCCATATATACTAAAGTTCCTACTAACTCTATTATCTTTGATTATACGTTATCAGTCTTGCTTTTGTTACCGCCTGGAAAAATTGCAAGTTTTTGCCAAGATTAGTCAAGACCCTCGACACTATAGCCGAAGAAAACGTGTCAAATACTCGTAAGGCTCGCTTGCTAATAGAAACTTGTTGTCGAAGTTTTGCTATCTCCTCAAAAATACCCCGTCTATACAAAACTAAAACAAAAGCTTTATGATCACCATACAAAGGTTATGAAAAATTAAAGTATGAACTTATTCATTTTCAGCATCGTTACACTGTATTTTGAATTAGCTCAGTGGTTATAGCGTAGGTATTCTTTAGCTAGCATTAATTTAACTAATTTTATAGGATATTTTCCATCAAAAATATACCAACATTTCTTGTGATAATGTCTCCCAATCCCAATATTTAGTAGAAAATCTTAGGAAGAAAAAAATAATTAACCAAATAAAAATAATCCATCAAATAATTAATGCCCATATAAAAATATATCTAAAAATAAAAATCAAATAAACTGTTTACGGCTAATGCATTATGCAAGTTTTAAAAAAAATAAATTGAATCGGTAGTTTAAAGAAGGAAACACACCAAAATAAAATGTTTGCTAAATTGAACAACAAATATTCATCTTCTTCTTCTTGCTATCTACTTAGATTAGATGTTTGTACATATTTATTATTATTATTATTATTATTTTTTTTACAATGTAATGAATTACAAAAACAATAATTAAGAGCTATAGCTACCAGGACTAACAGCTAATTGTACATATTTATATTTATGTATCATGCAGTTTTGATCAACAGGAATCAACGCAAGTGAGTAGGTATAATATTTGCATAATGTTGATTTCGATTCTTTGAATGCTTGTTGTTTCCTTCTTCAAACTATTTTGATTAAATTAAAAATATATTTATATACATAATGTAGGTATGTACCTATATCAAATGACTATTTCAAGTTTTGGTTTTATAAAGGGTCCGCCATCTAACGTTTTTTTTGCAACTAGTGCTTATTTAGTGAATGGTAACACTTAGCTCCTGTCTGATTTGACAGATAATTAGTTTTATCCTTCCGCTGAACGAATATGGTTGTGTATACGCTTGAACAACGCTGGGAAATATTGCGACATTACTTTGAAAATCATGGTAACGTTGCAGAATGTGTGCGAAAATTGCGTACGGATTTTGGAAGAAGAGAAGCACCGTCAGCTCCGTATGTTCGTTATCTTGTGAAAAAAGTGAAAGAAACTGGCATCCTCATCGATAAACCAAAGCGTGAAAAGCCAAAAACAGTGCGTACACCCGAGTATATTGCTGCTGTGGCAGAAAGTGTGGGTGAAGCTCCATCAACATCAATTCACCGTCGTTCTCAACAATTGAACATTTCGGAGACATCATTCAGACGAATTTTGCATAAGGACCGTGGTATGACGCCATACAAAGTCCAATTGGTTCAGGAGTTGAAGCCAACTGACCATCCAATGCATTTTCGCTTCGCTAAGTGGGCCTGCGATCGACTTAGAGATGATGCCGATTTTGCCAAAAAAAATCGTCTTTTCAGATGAAGCTCATTTTGATCTTGGCGGGTATGTAAGCAAGCAAAATTGTCGCATTCGGGGCACAGAAAACCCGCACGCATACATTGAAAAGCCGATACACCCAAAACGAGTAACTGTTTGTTGCGGATTTTGGTCCAGAGGCATAATTGGGCCATTTTTCGAAAATGAGCAAGGAGTGGCCGTTACAGTCAATGGCGATCGTTATCGGGCCATGTTGAACGAATTTTCGTTCACAAAAATTGAAGAGGAGGATTTTGGCAATATTTGATTTCAACAGGACGGCGCTACGTGCCACACAGCCGAAGCTACACTCGATGTTTTGCGCCATTTTCAAAAAAAAAAAAAAAAAGTTATTTGGCGGACCCTTTAGAACAAAAATCATAAAAACCGTTATAAGTCGAAAGCGAAGCGAAAACGAGAAAATTACCTCTTAAGTTTTTCGACTTGAAATGACCTCAGAAACTTATGGTTTTCTTCTGAGGCGATGATTTGGGGACACCCTGTATAGGTACCTACTAATTCGTTAGGTGTTTATTAGACTAAACTTGCGAAACTTGACTAAGTGTAAACTTATTTTTTACGAATATCTTGATTATATGGGGTCTTTTCGCGATAGCATTTCCAGACGTCCCAGTTTACCCGAATTTAGACGTTAATTCAACTGTCCCGCTGGGATAGTTTTGTTCCTGTTTAACAACATCATTTTTTTCAACCAGACAGCTGTCATTTCAAATATGCAAAATATGTCTCTTCGTTTACTTCCAAAAACTGCTAAACAACTAATTTTATGCCAAAGTTCTGTTAAAGTACATATATGTTTATCAATGTACATATGTATATATCAAAAAAATAAAATTGGACTAAAATTAGTAAAAAATTGTCAATTTTGTGAAGTAAAGGAACAGCCCTTTAAAAAGACAGTTTTCACATTGAACTCACTCTTCGCGACTCAATTTGGATGGAGTCTCTTTATTTAACCTTACTCCCGCATCATGGTGAGAAAAAGATAGTCAAGTAAAGCTGGGATTTTAAAATTTGTTTTTACTAATGATGGATTAAAAAATATAGTACCTGCATATGTATATGCAGAATTTATGTTTTTTAAGACCTACTCACTGCTTTTTAATATAATAATTTAATAATTTTGATATATTGAGTTAATATTCCATATTTTTGTCCCATCTGTCTCACCGAGATACGAGACAAATCTGGCAACACTAGTTCACGTAGTGTCCAAAATAGCGAATTTCTTTGTATTTCAAGTGGGAAAGGGTTCATATGGAACAACATATTTGACAACACTGTGTGAAAAATATGATTGTTTTATCATACCTATATATGTGTTTATGTACGGAAGACATAGCTACATGTCAAACCATGGTGTATGGTTTTCAAACATTTTTTGAAAACTTGTGTTTTTTCATCAAAGCATAAAAATATGTCTTAATGTCAAACGATTTCGATAAGAGCAATAGGTATAAGGACCTACCCTACCTAATATGACTTAATGTTGATAATGCAATCAGTTTTTTTAATCAAATTAAAAATAAGCTCATGTTCCGGGTTAAAGAAATTCTATAAAAATAATACCAACAGTTTCAAGTTGGTAGCGCTGGCATTTGACACCTGTCAAACTCAGCTGTCATTAGAAGTGTGATAATATTATGCCGAATTCCTTTCAACAAAAGAATCGATTCTGTTCAGAATTTTGCGTTTTTACCAAGATTTCACTCCGATTTGCACACACACTATGAAGACTTGACATTTGTATTTTACGTCAAATTGAAAGTCGCGGAATTTTTGGAAGACGAGTTGTTTATTTTTTGGTTGCAACGAATTCTACATAATAAAACAAAATAGTAACACACACAATCACACAAAAAAAAATCGATTCTTTTACGAATTCCTTTCAATTGACAGAAACAAATCGATTCGGTTTAGTAAAAAAATCGATTCTGTGTAGAAAAAATTGGATTTTTTGTTCCAAGGAATTCGCAATTTACGATAATGGATCGCTTAACAATCGAACAACGCGTTGATTCAAACGTAGCCACTTTTCGCGCATTACGCGATGATTATGGTCGTCATAATCGACCGACTACGCAAGTAATCGGCAAAATTGTGAAGAAATTTGAAGACAGCGGAAGCGTTACTGATGTTGTAAGGTATGTGCATCATCGTGATGCACGCTCAGTTGAAAATATTGCTGCTGCAAGTGCAAGTGTTGCTGATTATCTGAATTTATCGATTTCCCGCGGGCGTTCGCAGCAATTGGTCGAATGATAACCGATATTTTTTGGCCGGCGATTGAAAATCATGACTTTGACGATACGTGGTTCCAACAAGACGGGGCAACAAGCCACACAACACGACCAATTATGGCATTATTGCGTAAAAAGTTTCCTGGACGCGTAATTTCACGTTTTGGCGACGTCAATTGGCCACCAAGATCATGTGATTTGAAATCGTTAGATTTTTTTCTGTGGGGCTAAGCAAAAGACCGTGCTTACGCGAATAATTCCCGAACTTTAGGCGCATTAAAAACTAATGCTGCATTTACACGACTGACAAATTGTCATTTTTCTGTCATTATACTGCCAAAAGAATGAATTTTTCCATTGTTCTGTCACTTTTTTGACAGTTAAATGCCAGAATAATGCCAATTTGTCAGTCGTGTAAATGCAGCATAACATTATTCAAGTTATGGCCGAGATACTTACCATCCGAAATGTGTGAAAAAGTAGTTAAAAATTACCTCAAAAGAATCGCATGGTGCGAATCTTTTCGAGGCGGCCATTTGAATGATATTGTTTTTCATACTAATGGCAAATAGGTATAAACTTTATAATTAAATAAAATTTTCCTGAAAAATGTATCGATGTGTGTGTTTTATTTAGCTTTACTGTACCTAATACATAGTACATTTACCTAGGTAACGATGGATTTGAAAGATTTTCGAACAAAAAGCAACCCATGCATTGAAATTTTGGGTTGATGTTATCTTTAAAAGCATCTTACAAAACTACCCGAAGATTTAATTTTGTTTCGAAAAAAAAATTATTTTGTAGGCATCTTCGTAAAACCATGTGCACCGCTTTATCCATATTACCTACATATATGTAAGTATAACACATCTACTATATTATACACAAGTTCTACGGAGCCACAAAAGCATTATTATGGATAGTTAGGTATTCCTAGGTACCTAACCATAATTCAATTGGCAAATATTTGAATTATTGATTAATGTGATCTGTGCGCACAAGAATTGCCTACATATACACAGGCATGGGCCTACATATTTATTGAGGGAGAAAAAGTGAAATCTTAAAGCAGAAACTTTAAGTTCCTATATTTGTCCAATTAATCAACGTGAAACTTTTTATTAATTCCACAGATTTATCCGATTGCCACTTTGTTCTTCATCTTCATCTCCTAGTCAAACATAAACAAGCCCACAACCATTTCAACACCAAGTCATAATTGGTACTTGGTAGGAAGGTAGGTAGGTAGGTAGGTATAAACAAACTAAAAGGTTTATTATAAAATTTAATAATAATTAAGCTTTCCACAATTCATCTGCCATTTTGTTTACTTACCACAAGTGAATCATCTCCCAAGTCCGAATCTCTTTCCGCCGCATTATTTGATCGAATACAATCCATATTTAATTTCATTCGCCTTTCGATGAATGTCAACACACACCTTTACCTTTACACAAACACAATAAAAAATAAAAAAAAAAAAAAAACTGCCACTTTATTGGGATCGAGTGTGAATCAACGGTTACGTTAAGAGTTATTTTGCCGTTATGAGTTTTAGCTTAGAGAACTGCTTTTGTGACGCAGTACAAATATTATTTTTTTTTCTTTTAAAAAATCTTATTTTTTAAATAATTTGATTGTTTTAGATACAACAAACACTTCACAATTTATTATAAGACACCGGTTTTAAGACAACCCCAACGAGATGCATCAAATTCTGTAGGTATTTGTTTTTTTTTTTTTTTTTTTTTTTTTTGACGAGTTATTGACAGGGGGTCATGCACCTACTAAAAGTTACACTCGCTTGCGCTACTGCTACTAATCCTCGGGTGTGATGTGATGGAGCATCAAGAATCGCGGGCAAAGATGTCAATATTTATATTTTTATAAAACGAAAATTTCTTCCACACGATGCAACCACTTTTTAATTAGAAAGAGATCACCTTTTTTGTCAACGATCCAGCGGGCACCCAAAAACTATTGAAATGATAAAAAAAAAAAACAACTTGCGACTTGATGTAGGTACACTAACGTCACTCAAAAGGAATTGTACCGTTTATTAATTCGCCACCTCTCCCGGGAGTATCAAGAGAAAATCAATCACGGTTTTATGAAGGGAAACGCGTGCATCCAAAGAAAACAGTGCCAATGCGGGCTTGCAATTGCAAACAATATTATTTCTATTACAAGAATAACACAATAATTCCGTTGTCAACTATCGTGGCCATACTCCGAAAACCGAATGAGAAAAGAAGAGGAACAGCAAAACGATGGTCGTCATTGCGTTCCGATTTCAATCGAACTTAAAGGAATATCATGGAATCGAATGATGTTTTGATTCGTTCGTAGATGGAATAATTGGAGAGGGCATCGATAAGTGAAAGCGAGTCAGCAGTATTGTTAGAGAGGGGCAGCTAGAGGGATGCGACCTTTATGTAAACAAAATAATAATTGATTAGTGTGGGCTTATCGAATTATAGGGACATTTTGGAAAGCGGAACAATTGATTTACTAACAACAGGGTTTTCTCTGTTGTTGGGACTTCCTTATTTTCATTGTGCACATGCACAGCGCTTCGCTTAATGCGCCTCTACTGTTTATTGTATTGAATGAAATCGGGAAGTTTAATAATATTCCTCCTGTGTTGTGTTGCTTTGCCTTTCTGTGGCCAATCCCGAACTGGTTTGGATCTATGACGCCCTGTTTGATATGGGCGTGGAAAACATAATCAATTGAATTGGCACAATGAAAGTGGGGAATTGCTGTTCAAGGTGCTGATTTGATTCGTTGATGAAATATATGCGTGGAGGGCAATGAAAGGTGGAAATAAAATGGAGGCGATATTGAATTGGAATACCTAATTAAATTTTCTGTTAAGCGAAAATAACAATAATAATACCTACGAGGTAGGATGATGTAGCTCGCCGATTTTAGCTGAACCTCAAAGTTGAAAATTGCAATATGTATCTACACAGGTTCCTACAACCTACCTAATCCTCTGCATAATTTTTGAATATGTATGCATGTAGGTACATTAATATGTACCTAACTAGGAAAGGTGAGTAGGTAGGTACCTATGTTGTGGATTGTGACTGATGAAGATTTAAATAGGAAGCTTAAGTTAGTGCAAATAGGTATATCTACCTATAGTGCCGCGAAAAACCGATAAAATTCTTCCGCATTTTTCAACACATCATATAAATTGGTACCTATCTATATTATCTTTGGTCAAAATTCATCTTATTGTGGTTCAACCACATAACTGACTCGGCGGAAAAATTATCCAGAAAGGATTCTTTATCAGATAAACAGAACAGTAAAATTGAAATTAGATGAGTCCATGCTTCAAGGCCGTAACCAGGGGGGGGGGGGGGGGGGGGGGGGGTGAGGAGTGCATTTCTAAATCACTCTTTTTCGCTTCAGTAGGTATGATATTTTAATCAAATTTCTGCTGTAGTTATTAATATTGTTTAAAATTTTCTGATTTTAGTATAAAGAGTATCTAGGTTTCTTCACAAAAACTCTAAATATTTTGATTTTTTCTATACCGTGTGCTACTAGAGACACAGTTGTCAAAGAGTGCAACAAGGATCTGTTTCCTAACACCCACAAGCTTCTACAAATTCTGGCGACATTACCGGTTTCAACATGCACACCGGAAAGAACATTTTCGACAATGAAACGTCTGAAAACTCATTTAAAAAATTGTACCGATTAAGAAAGGCTAATAGGATTGGCGTTAATGTCAGTACATCGACAAATTGAGATTGACACTGAGGAAGTTATCGATGTATTTGAAGCTAAAGCTGGTACGCAGCTGATGCGAAACGAAAAATCCCATACAAAAATGACACAACGAAATCATAAACGAGAATTTCGTCCTCCTTTTCGTTTTGCAGTACGCTGTTTGATGAGCGAAATTGATAATTGTAACAGATTATTTGGAGAGGTCTCCGCTCTCTTTTCTCTCTCAATTAATTACCCGGATCATTAATTGTGTGACATTTGAGGTTTGTTCGTGTTTGTATTTGTTGTTTCTTTCAATAAAAATACAAAATGTCTTTCTATGGCTTTTTTTACGCTTGTGTTTGTTTTTGTTTTTGCAAATGGTTACGCTTTCAATTGTCATTTTTTCGCTGTGGTTTTCATAAGCATTTCTCTGTCGTAAGGCCAGAAGACTGAATATACAGCCCTATCACCGTATCCGTTCGGAGAATTCTCCGATCGGAGAAAATTTCCGATTGGGGGATTTATTTGCTTTAAGCCTAGTACGCTGCTGATGCGAAACGAAATTTTTCGGTGGTCTCCAACACGACAGCGAAATGCTTACGAAAACCGCAGCGAAAAAATGACAATTGAAAGCGTCACCATTAGCAAAAAAAAAAAAACAAACACAAGCGCAAAAAAATCACAGAAAGCCATGTTGTATTGAAAGAAACAACAAATACAAACACGAACCAACCTCAAATGTCACTTTTTCGCACACAATTAATGTCCCGGGCAATTAATTGAGTGCGAAAAAGAGCGGAGACCTCTCCAAATAATCTGCTACAATTATCGATTTCGCTCATCGAACAGCGTACTGCAAAACGAAAAGGAGGACGAAATTTTTCGTTTATGATTTCGTTGTGTCATTTTTGTATGGGATTTTTCGTTTCGCATCAGCAGCGTACTAGGCTTTATGCGGTAACTGAATCGTTAACGAAATATAGACGTGTGCCGACGCATGTATTTGACTTTTGTCAAAATAAAATATTTTGGAATAAGTCGTGACTCGTGAACTTCCGCAAAATGTCTGCCTTTGAGGTCATAAATTTAACCAGCCGGTCGTATTGCACCTGGTTTGTTTTTTTTTTCTAAAAGAAAGGCACATACATGTTTACCAAATAAAAAACGATTACTTTACGAATCTTTTTGTTGGAGCGTCCATTTCAGTCTTTAATTTTATTGCGGGAAATTTTCCACTTATAATTTTCTGTCGGGGAAATTGGAAATCAAATATTTTCATGCATCGCATGAATTCGTGATGCGTTGCTGCCACTTTGACATTTCATCGGCATGCAAAGCACGAATTTGACATTTTCAACGCACATTAAATTTCTTTTCGAAGATCTGTCCGATTGGCCTATCGGAACGGCTACAATTATACAAAATTCGTATATTTCTTAGAAATCGGAGAAAATTTTCTTTCGATCGGATACGATGATAAGGCTGATAGTTTTTTTTGTTTAATATGTAATACTTTTGTAGTGATACTATATTTAATATTGATGTTATGTTCCTACCTAATAAATAAACAATAACTTTTATTGGAACTGTACGATTATTATCTTTTATATAAATAATAACTTGTCGTAAATTTTTCTGCTAAGGTACCTATTCAACAGAACTGCATGATATATACAATTATAGAGTAGGTGCTGCAAATATGGCCCATGTTGGTAATATGGCCCACCGTAATATTTCCCTACTGGAAGAGCATAGGTTACCCGCTGTGCATTTATTCCGAAGATAATCTTAGTGGTTTTGATATATTAAAAAGTGGAGACTCAGGAGCAGGAAATGTGCGCGGAATTTGAAGTTTGAATTTTTTTACATTGGCCATAAAATTTTTTGGTAAATTTTTGTAAGTGTTTTTATACTAACTTTTGCGCAAATATTTTAATGTTTTTTGGAGACTTAGTTGTGTTTAGATTTATATTTCATCATGTGGAACCAAAATTTTAAATATATTTTTTAAAGTTGGTTTAAATTAAAAGTACAACGAAAAGGCTATATGCAGGTAATATGGCCCACCTCATGCACCATATACACCACCCTGGTGCATATTTAACACCGGGCGAAAAAACAAAGTGTTGGTAATATGGACCATCACATTTACCATATACACCAACCTGGTCCATATTTAACACAAGGCGGTCCATATTAGCAGCACTTTTTTTAAAAATGTTAAAATGAGTTTTTTTAGGTTTTTATTTATATATTTTTAGTAAAGTTGTTTTTTATGCTTTTTGTTATGAAGGCTGATTATAAAATAATTTCTTTAAGTATTAAAAAAAGAAACAAGTCAATTACCGAAAAGCTGACTGTTTTATTTACAAAAAAATTAAGGGTGGGCCATATTTGCGACACTTACTCTACATATGTATATGCATTTACCTACATGCCCAAATGTTCAAAACACAATTGTGAAAAAAATTTCTGGCTACGACCTTGCCATGCTTTGCATATTTTTAGGAAACAACTGAAATGTTGCATATACGAAAATGAATTCATTTTCTTCTGAAAACCGCTCTTTAAGGGACATTACAGAATTTAATAAGTAAGAAACGAAAATTGATGTTCTAAAATAATTTTCGGGTGAAGACGAGAGAAAATTGGATCGGTGAGTTTTTTTCTTAACAATTTTCGGGCAGCTCAATTAAATACCTGATTCGCTCAAACATTTTTCAATTGTTTCCCAAAGCGTTTTGAAGAAGTTCTCAGCATTCTCCCGATCTTCTTCAAAATGCTTGTACCTTTATAAATGATCTAATCTTTTAAACTTATAATAAATTCTAGTCAATTCTGTTAAATATTTGCGACTTGTTCAAGTCTCGACGAGTAATGAGCCATTATGGACAATGCAGACTAAAAAAGTCGAATTCGAACACGAGCAATAAAGGTTTTACAGTCCTTCCATTACAACGTCTTTGTTTTCGCTGAGTACTCGTACACTTTTGTATTTTGCTGTCCATCTTTTTTCAGGGAATATAATATTTTCTTCGCAAAGAACTGTCCGGAAATAAATTACATATTTCTTTTATCGTCCTAACAGCATTTCTTTCTCGAACACTTCGTTTACATTATTAATCACTAAAATTAATAAAATATTCAATTAAATTTTCCAATATTTTTTCGTATGACTAACATATACGTTTAGAGTTAAAGAGTTATGTGCACAGGCGCCCGGAGGTAGGGGCAAAAATTTTAACAAATACTTGTCTTCTCTCCATGATTTGACCCCCCTGGCTCTGGATCATGCCAAATGTGTATCTAAAAATGTCCTTATTTTCGATATTGTTGGAAAATTGTTTTTTTTTATTTTTCTTCCCACCTCCTGTGGATATGGGGCAATTAAGCACTGAAAATATATATCAGTTGAATTTACTCTGAGGCAAATAAGCACTGAGAGAACCCAACAATTTGCGGCATATAGAGCTAAAGTGGTTTCTGTAACTTTGTAAATAATAGGGATAGAGCATTGGGGATGGGACCTAACGATAGAGACTATTCGAATTAGTATAACTGCATATTTAACTCAGTTTCCCGAAAAAGTGGTCTATGGGGCACTTAAGCACTCAGGCGGCGAAATATCTACTTGTCTTTTTGATGTGTAAACATCTATGCTGGCGGTAGAGTGAAAAAAAACGTGAACGTTCGTGTGCAACGTTAAGTCGTGCAACGTTACGATGTGCAACGTTACGATCTGCATACTAGGATGGGTGCGTTCAGTGAAAAAAATCTTAAGATCCTCTTCAAGTAAAAACAAGTCCGTTTTGGATCCGCGCACGTTGATGTTTACACATATTAACCGTGAGTCCCGGCACTCACACAATTTTTTTGTCAGAGTTCATGATTTGCACCGAATGAATTGTTGATGGCAATTTGTGTGAAGTTTTGCACTACGATGGATTCTGTGAGTTTTTTTTCGAAATTCGTAACGAAGTGTCCGATTACGATGAAGTTCGTGATAAGGCTGAATAATGAAGTAAATATTTAAATTTTGTATGCATATGTACACGAATAAAAAGTGTAGATTTTCGAAAAATTAAGTTTCTTATTTAAAAAAAAAAAAGTTTGATTAGGAATTCGAAATTTTTGTTTTGAATTTTCAAATCGATTAGTAATTTTCTCAAAATCTTTTTATTTTCATTGCCTAAAAAAAGGAACTTCGGTAAAGCCATACTTTTCCATGCAAATTTGAATTCCAAAAGTTTTAGTTACTATGGTGTATCAAAATAAAAAGCAAATATCTATATCTATATGTATTAATTTCTGAAATCTATCAAAGAACAATGAAGGCCAAAGGATTTCGAAACTTTTTTTTTTGAAACAGTCCTTCGATACTTGCGTAACTTTGGCTTTTCGAAACTTGTTTCTTTTTTTAAAATTACATTTTCTTTCTTATTTGAACGGTTCGTGAATGGATCTTCAATAGTTCTCGCATGATAAATTCGAAACAAACGATATTTTATAGATCCACATCCTAGTGGTTCGATCGTGGAAATTAAATTTATTTTAAAGGAACCAAAAAATAAGATTCGCGAAAAATAAAACTCCCTTTTGAATTTTTCACGAGAGAACGAATGATATTTTATCGTTCTATGAACCTTGCTTTTTATACGCAAAAAAATTTGCATTTTAACCACAAAAATAATATCAAATAATCCCAAATTAACATCCAAGACAACTGTGCTAAAATATTTCTTGCACACTAACTAACTTCACCTTTATTGTTGCATTCGATATCAAAGTTAAATCTTAACTTCAATATACTCTTTGGTCACTATTACTTCTTCGTTTTAAAAAATTTTCAAAACGTTTCATTTTTATTTGATGATTTTTCGACAACTTTTCGTAACAAACGCTTATTTGCAGATGAAAAATTTCTCTTTGCATATTACTGAAAAGCTTTTCAAAATTCTTAATATAATTTGCAAAGTTTATTTGTTTGGTGAAACGAAAAGAACAAATACTTTGCAAACTAAAGAAAATGTTCACTTTGCCAAAATATTCCCTGAGAGCGGTTGGTGAAACGAAATTTGCAAAGTTAAAGTGAAAAGTGTTTGGTGAAATAAGTCCCAAGTAGTTTATTTTGTGTGTACTGTAATTAACGAAATTCAATTGAAAGACCTTAAATCCAAATGGGTTTTTCCCAGAAACGACAAAAACGAACTGTCGAATTGGCCAAATGTCGTATCGGGCGAATAACACATTTGGACTAAAAGTTGCAAAAAACTTTCACTGGAATTTTAATAAAATCTTAAAATAAAATACCTTATAACATCGTATACCTACTTAATCGTCCAAAATTGTGCGTCATTATTTTATTTGTAAGCATACAGGGTGATTCGCATAAGGTGTGACAGAAAGCTAGAGCGTCTAGGTTGGGTTGAGACAAAACAAAAATCGTATGGTAGTGGAGGGGCTTAGCCGGGAGGGGGAATTTTCTAAAAAAAATGGCTTAAAATAGAAAACAAATTATATTAAAAAATAACGGTAACATTTACAATACCAATGCCATGCTATACCTTTTTGTAAAGCCAGACATTTTTTTCTTTCGTTTTCTTAAAACCACTCCTGAAACTGAAACAACAAATTTTGTTTGATAGCGAAACAGACTTCAAGTACCTATACCTAGACCTACTTATGTTTTATAAAATAAATACCGTATCATTTTTTTTAAAGCAATCGTTCACTAATTTCAAGCTGTTCCTTATCATTATCATACCTCGTTGAACTTTGTTGTTTTTTTTTGTTGTTGTTGTTTCTATTTAAGGGAGCATCAAAAACCTTTAAGCACCCGTACTCATCAATTGAAAATCAACCGGAAATTAGTAGAGGCAGTAATTTATCTCCCAAATCATTAATCAACGCCATAAAAATTGCTTTCCTCTCTCGTGTAATATTGTTTTACTATGGAATTGAATGTATATACGTATATAATATATAGAGTTGCAGTTTTGTATATTTGTTCAGCTTTGGCAGTTCGAGTTATTCACTCTTTCATTCTCTATATAGATTGGATTCGCATTTAACGTATAAGTAATGGGGGAAAAGTGTGCAAATTGGAATCTATTTAATGAAATGTTTTTGAAATTGATGGAGTTCGTTTTGCCACTATTAGTTAGAAATGAACATAAGAATGATACTTGAAAAGCAATAATAATGATTATACTATTCATAGCTATAAAAAAAAAACCGTAACAGAATATCTTGAAAAACTGGCACTTCCATAGATTAATTAAAATATAAATATTCATACATATTATCTTCTTCTGGAAATTTTCCCCTTCTAACATTTCAATCAATCTCTTGGTTTTATTTTCTATTTATCTATACTCTTTTTGTAAGCTCTTTCGTAGTTAAATAGAACAGATAAAGAAATAAATGATAATTGATTGACAATAGACCGATGAATTAATACGAATAAGTTGGGGTACCGTCCCTGAGTTTTCAATGGCGTAGGTATGCAGGGTCATTCGCATACGGTGTGACAAAAAGCTAGAGCGTATAGGTTGGGTTGAGACAAGAAAAAATCTTATAAGAGGGGGTCTACACCCCCCCACCCCCCCTCCCCGTTTAGCCAGGAGTGGCAATTTTCTAAAAAATTGACTTAAAACAAAAACTACCTATTAAAAAACAACAGTTACACATACAATGCCATGATACACTTTTTTTTAAGCCAGAAATCTCTTATTTTATTGTGTTTTTAAATAAAGTTGTTTAAGAGAACAGTTTTTGAAAAATTAATTTTCGAACTCAAAATTTTGAAAAAAAAAAAA
This sequence comes from Leucozona laternaria, assembly GCA_932273885.2. Taxonomy (NCBI): domain Eukaryota; kingdom Metazoa; phylum Arthropoda; class Insecta; order Diptera; family Syrphidae; genus Leucozona; species Leucozona laternaria. The sequence goes on from OW026368.1 coordinate 49,042,228, forward strand.
TTAAAAATTTTGTTCAAACTAATTTTTTTCAAAAATCTTACCTTATTAAGTAGTATTTTTATTTTACATTTTTAATGTCCTTATTAATTTTAAGTCAAAACATCAAAAACGGGATGCTAAAATCTCTTCTAGTTCTTTAGATCCTATCCACTACGTAGCTAGTAAAGTAGATTTAGTTATTTTCAATTTTCTCAAAAATTACAAGACATTGGAGCATCCGGTTTTCTGTTTTTGACTGAAAACTAATAAACGCATTGAATTTTGAAAACAAAATCAGTACTTAATTAAGTAAAATTTTCAAATAAAAAAATAAAGTTTGCAATTCTTAAAAAAAAAATTTTTTTTCCAAATTTTAAGTTTGAAAAATTATTTTTTCAAAAACTATTCTTTAAACCTTAAAAAACTTATTAAAGACAAAATTTCTGGCTTTACAAAAAGTATATCAAGGCATTGCAAGTAATTATAAACGTTGTTTTTTTAGTTTTTTTCTGTTTTAAGTCAATTTTGTAGAAAATTTCCCCACCTGGCTAAAAGGGGGAGGGAGGGGGGTTGTAGACCCTTACTCTTCTTGCACACAAAAATTTATATAGCACAAATTCGCAAAGGAGGGGACATTTTCTTCTCTCTCGATGTGCTCTGTCGTTGCAAACTTTTTCGAGTTAACAAACAGGAATTTGTGACAAATTGTGCAAATTCACAAGAAATTTCACGTTACCAAACAGACCTAATATATCCACATTAAATGGTGATGCGCTTGCCAAAGAACAGCGAATTTCACTTATGTTTTTTTAATTAAAATATTGATAATTTTGAAATGCCTTGTACACCCACGAAGCTTATGACGTTATAGCCTTTTTGGGAACTACTTATTTAAAACATAAACATCAGACTCCTTTTTGTGAGGCTTAAGCTTGGGATAAGTTCGGTTTTAGTTGAGAAACTTCTGTCCAACACTTGTCAGGTGTCATGACACTTCCCCATACACATCACACCAATGGTGACACCGACACAAAAAATGAAAAATGTTTGATTTTTGGTGTCGGTGTCTCGATTGGTGTGCACACAAGTGTTGTGTCTACGGGCCCTATTAGACGTAGACCATAGCTGGTGACTGGATTGAGGAGCCAATGGATATACAATACATACCTATATACTAACCATCAGGCTATACAGAATAAATCGAGTGATCAATCCGAAAGCTGGTTCTATTGTTTATCAACGCCATTTATTTTTTTATTTTAATTTAGCTCAATACAAGCGAAACTTATAACTTATTCTATCGTTGGTTTTTCGTTGTTTTTTTTTTTTTGTTTGTATTATTTATTTTATTTATTGGTTTCGGCTTAAACTAATAAGTGAAGAAGATAGGGGGTCTTAGGACGAGTTGCAGAAAGAGCTTCTTAAAGGTAGTGAGGAAGTACGGATATGGTAGAGTGATATTGAATTTTTTTATGGAGTGCTTAAAGAAGAGCCCGAGGGGCGATCTTATTAGAAGTTGTAGAGGAAGTTTCTGAGAGAGGATATACTGATGTGAAAGTCAAGGGTGTACACTGGGCAGTGAGGTATTTGCCAAACGCAACACTCTTGATATCGGTTCAAAGAAGCCCTTGTTTGTGCGGTGGTGAGGTGGCCGGAAGAGTGGAGAGGATCTGAGGTTACGTGGGTTTGCATAGATCGGGATCATTTCCAACAGATTAGGTGAATCGATTGTCCCATTTAAGAGTTGGTGCAAGGAGATTGAATCAGCGACTTCTCGACGTTTTTTTAAGACCAAGATGGGGGCAAGATGATATTATTGGACCACGGGAGGCCGCGGAGGGCGAACCGAAGAAACTACGTTGCACAGCTTCAATTCTTCGGGAGTAAGAGTTCTAATATGGCAACCAAACTTGGCTAGCGTATTCAATCTTCAAGGAGATAATGTAATAGGACTTAGTGACGTAAGGGTTCGAGAATTCTTCAGGTTAAGACCAATGTTTTTTGAAGCCAAGAGAGGAATTGGCCTTGTTAATTATTTGATCGAAATAAGAGCGGAACTTAAGCTCACTGTCAAAAATAATCCCAAGGTCTCGAATGGAACAAACTAACTGAGCAAATAGCATCTTTACTAGCCTTTTCCTTTTTTCGATTTTTAAACCAACGTGTTTATTTTTCTATAATTTTTGAATCTTATTGATTTTCATGAGAATGACGAAATCTCTGGTATACAATTAAACACACATTTCCAAATCTCATTTTTAATCAGAAAAAATGTAGTTTTTGAACTCATCTCTACAATTTATCTAACCAAAAACTATTTCTTATCAGGGGCTTCTTTGGTTTTTTTTTCCCCATTTGTATATGACCTTACTGGCAAATCAAATTAAACAATCAATCAATCAATATCTTCCAGAGGTTGACAAATTTCGTGGAAATCGATCATTTGATTTGACAATATCAATTCCAAGCGTTTGTAATCCTATAAACATTGTCGTTTACATTCGATGTTACTTACTTCTTCAAACATGCACACACCCTGTATAATCGCGCCCAGTGTGGGTATTAAAGTCTTATACCTCGCTCGATAGCTCTTCCCATCAGGCAGTTGCTGAAATGCCATCGCACTGACACTATTTTTTGTATTGTGTGATGGCATTCGGCGCCCCCTTCGGAGAATTACAAAGTGATTTTTTTGTTATCCCTCGTATGTCTTTATTGTATTGTGTTGTGTTGGCCACTTCAGTTGAGAGGGGGAAAACACTTGTAATTGTCGATTATATACCAACACTGCATCAAGCATACTCATCACGACTCACGAGTCACAACAGGTATCGCCGCCCAAACCCCCGTCCGCAACCATTTTCGTCTACAACTTCTCACATCATATTCCGCATTCAATGGGCAGTTAACTTGTGTGCTAACACATTAAGTCGATACTTTTTTTGTGTCACCCATCGCCATCATAATAAAGCCAATGTGAATTTTCGAGCTTTTGGTATATTCTCATCCGTCATTGTGTGCTTTGCCATGCAGACAAATTCTCACGGCCTTACATCGAAATATGAAGAAATTAGATTCAACTGAGAACTTTCCGCCCGAACTTATGTATGTGAAAATATGGAGATGGTGACCAATATACGTCTTGAGATCAAACAATTTGACGTTTTGTTTCCAACTTTTGTAGGTATATGAAATTTTTTCGGAGATCAAAAACTGTCAATAAACAAACGAGACCACAGAGGAAAGCGGCGAGCGAAGAGCGATTCACTTTCGATTTGTTTGAATCTTGAAAAAGTTTGCTTTGTTGGAATTAGCCGGCTTTTGTTATTCATTAAGAGAGTTCAGGAAACAAGTCAATCAGGCGCAAATATTGACACATGGATGGTCAGAATATAATTTATCATCATGTAGATTTTGAATGTTTCTCGTTAATTGGTTTGCACTTTGAAATGAGGCATGAACTACAAATTGGGTTTTTTTTTGTGATTATATTTTTTTTTAATAGGCTTTCTGAAGAATTTGTTAAAGGTGTGATAGATTAAAAAATTAAAGTTAGATTTGTAGATCAAAGGTGTGGCATTTTAATGGTAATTCAAAAAAAAACGTACGTATATCGTCATCATCATCACTCAATGGAAACTCCATTTGTTTGGGATTATTTAATGACAAGAATTTTAAAATGTTGGAGTTTATAGTGTTTTCAATTTCGATATGGAGCAACATAGAATTAAGAGAATAAGTTCATAACAGGTATCTATGTTTGGAGAAAAATTGACTCAGGGAGTTTTGCGTGATCGACTATATGATGTTCAAAGTTTAAACGAAACAACAGTTTTTTCCTCAGTCTAAATGGAACACAATACGTAAACTTGTTATTTTTTTTAATAAAGGGTTTTCTTTTAGACGTGTGGTTTTCAAGAAGAAACAAAATGTTATGGCCAAGAATTTAGATTTATTATAAATATAAGGGTTTGCCATTATGTTTTAAAAATGATTTCGGGCAAGTGGCCCGCCGCGGAAGGCTCGAATAAATTCCAGCCGGGAGGCCCAATTTTCGATCAATTTTTGCAGCAATTGGGGCCGTATGTCAGCAATGACGCGACGAATATTCTCTTCCAAGGCGTCAATCGTCTCGGGCTTATCTGCGTAGACAAGCGACTTCGCATAAGCCAAACAAAAAATAGTCCAGCGGTGTTAAATCACATCCTCCAATTCAGACACGAAAAATTTATTAATCATGGATCTATAGCGTTCCCCATTGACTGTAACATTATGGCCGGCATCATTTTTGAAGAAATATAGACCAATGAATCCCTCTTCCCATAGAGCACACCAAACAGTGACTTTTTGAGGATGTAACGGCGGCGTCTCAACATACACTTGAGGATTATCATCACTCCAAATACGGCAGTTTTGTTTATTGACGTATCCATTCAACCAAAAGTGAGCTGCATCGCTAAAGAAAATTCGCTTATGAAAATTCGGATCAACGGCAATCTTGATTGGGCCCATTTTCACAGATATTTAACACGCTTTTAAATTTTTAAATGACGTATTTTGTATGGAACAAACGTCATTTAAATATTTAAAAGCCTATTAAACAGTTAAAAGGGCTTTATGAAATCGGCCATAAGTCTATTTATTATAAAATGGCAAACTAAACTGAGCGTAAATCAAGTGACAGCTGTCAAAAAAACCAACTCCGAAAAAAAATTTCCAGATTGAAAACCACACGTCTAAAAAAAACACCCTTTATAAATATATTTCTCCTAGTCCCTACAGAATAAGCAAAACTAAAACTTTCTATACATTCTTTAATTATTACTTATGTATATGAAATATTGCATGCGCCCCACGCTTTCGTTTAAAATGTATGACGAGAACCAAATTGGATACTTCCTTCTCCGGTTTTGCTCCGCGAAGGTTTAGAAAAAAGAAAAGTTGAAAATTCTAAACAGATGGCACTGTAGGCGCACATTTTGTATTTCAGTTCAATTCAATTACCGTTCAACAGGTGGCGCCAAAGGCGTTAGGAAATGGCTTTTGGGATATTCTTTTTTCAACTTTTGTTATTTGTAGGGTGAAATGGGGTCAAAATAAAATAATTTTTCGATTTAAGAAATTCTTTTTGTGTTTCAAAGATTCTTAGGAATAAGGTTTAGGGATATTCTTTATAAAATTTTGTTATTTTTAAGGTGAAATTGGGTAAAAATAAAAAAAATATCCTAATTAAAAAATTTTTGGTGTTTGAAAGGTTGTTTTTTAGTGGATGGCCTAAGGGATTTGTTTTTAGAAAATCAGCATGTATAGGGTGAAATGAGGTAAAAACGAAAAGTGGCATATGAATTCCAAAATTCTTTTGTGTTTGAAAGGTTATTTAAACGAAATTTCTATTTATAGAGTGAAATGGGATAAAAACAAAAAAAAATGGTTTTTGATTACAAAAATTCGTTCTGTGTTAAAAGTAATAAAGGTCGGATCATGTTTTTACATATTTACCCATTCATAACGTGAAGTGAACTAGCTTAAATACTTATTTATATTTTCTTTTGCAATTTTTATGAGATGCTTAGGTTTGTCTACCCGTGCGAAGCCGGGCGGACCAGCTAGTTGTATATAGAAATAAAAACAGAAACAAAACAAAGCAATAAAACTGTCACAATATCACAACTTATTTCGATGCTTTCCAAACTCTTGCTTTCATTGTAGTGGAAAGTGATAGTATAACATTTAAGGTCGAAATATATTTTATGTTTAGATATGGACAAGCTCAAAGTTAAACAACTACAATTTGTGCTCAAAAACAGAGGATTATCGACGAAGAGAGTCCTTATTGCTAGAATCCTGGGGCATGATAAAAAGAAGGCAGACCGCAGAGCTTACAGCAGTCAGAATCAGTACTCGAAACGAGTGAAAACAAATTAACTTCCCCTGAAATGAATTATGCCGCTGAAGATGAAAACGACGCTATGATGTTGTCTTAGACGGGTATACATCAGTGGATGATCAAGAGCTTAGAACGAGGGAATATGATATGCGGAAAATTGCTGAAAAGTTGAAAGGACTAGAGGGAACTGGAGCTCAAATTATGGATACAAGACCTACACGAAGTATCAACTGCAGCATCAAAGAGATTGCAGGTGTTATATCGCCAATGTCGACAGAAAGCTGGGTGAATAAGGTAGAAGCGCTGTCAAAGATTTACGACTACCACATTTTTAAGAATTAAATAAATCAACAAACAAAAGTTCCTCGAAACCATTGAAGGTCCAAACAGGGGTTGGTGAGGGAACACATTGTTAAGTATTTTGCTGTGCAATCAAAGCAAATATCAACATTGTATACAGAATTCTCAAATTTTTCCTCGAAGTCGCAAACGATAGATGGCAGCATCAGCAATTGATACTTGTCGGGTCTCGAGGAATCTATGGCCAGACATCTCAAAGAAAAAAACAGACTTCCTTCTCGAACTAAGCAGACTTCAACTATCCCTTTTGGTTGGAATCCTAACAGGTCACAAATCAATGGTAACCCACCATGCGAAGAATGGGCATCAGCTCATCTGGCTTATTCAGAAGGTGTCAAGATGAAGAGTCAGAGGAGGGCTCTTATCACTTCGTTTGTGAATGCCCTAGTTTAGTAAGAACCAGAAAATTAGGTATAGGTACGCGAACAACCCGGGCGGAACTTTGATGGGGTGAAAAATTTAGAAAAAATATGAATTACGTATTAATAAATTAAAGCAACATTAAAGAATATCCAATTTAATGTTAAAGATTAAAAAAACAACAGCTGGACGTTAACGATGAATTCAACTTAGATCTCGCATCTCATGATCAAGACAAAGAAGAATTCAAGCTCAAACACTTGCAGTTAATGGCTTTTATAGCTTCCACATAACAATCAGTGGCAATTGCATAGGAGCTAAAGCCCCCAACCCCCATAACTGATATTCCTAAAGTAAATTTAGTAAAAGACTTAATAGTCAATTCATGCAAATTGAAGTTGTTTACAAACTGTTTTCAAATCATTCCACAAACAGCAAATGTCAGAATATTTATTCAATTTTCAACAATCTGGCTGTCAAAATCTTCCGTCTTTCCTAGATCCTTGTGGGAATCTCACACTAATGTCGTTTTCGATTGGATTTTCGGTAAATTGTACTCCTTTTCAATTCCAATCGAATATGAAAACACTGACTTTCCTAAATTTACACACACACTACCAAAGCTGCCATTTAACAAAATGGCTTCTTCAAGTATTTATCACTTTTGACAAGTAATCCAACGAAAAACTTTATATGTATGTGTATGTTCCTCATCTACTCCAAAATGAAATTGGGGACAGAAGAACACTCCGAAAACATTACTCGGAACAGCCAATCGAAGGCTTTTGGAGTAGTAGGAGTGAAAAAGGAGTGTAAAAGGAGTACTCCGTACATCCAAACGAAAACGACATAATTTTCATAGTATAGCCTGCGGGCACCAAAAGCAAAACGCAATGATTTGAGAAAAAATTATAAAATTTTGCTGATTCAGTGCGAAGTCTGGAATACATAATTCCCAAATCCTTAATTATTCGGTGTTATGGGCTTAGGGATTTAGAGAAATGTCTTAGTATGAATGAATCCTTGTTTACAGTGCCCGTGCGAAAAAAAAAGCAATGGAAACATTTTTGCATGCCAAATTATTGAGACGAATACTAAAATATTTTTTGGCACGCTTGGTATGTTTTGAAATTCAGCATTAATGTCCTGAAATTCGGGTTTATTAGTAGGTAAGGTACCTATTTGCATTTTTATATTCGAGATATTGCCATTCGATATTATAGGTATACTGGAGCTACCGAAAGCCAAATAATATTAAATCAGAAACTTGAATCATGAGGAAATTGTTTTTGTATTTATTTCCTATCTCTCCCCCTTGGAGCATTTGTATATAAATTGAAAATTTTTCAAAATGAGGACCACTATTATTCTTTTTAGGTTATCCATTCACTCCCGAAATTTGCTGGTATGATCTTAACTTAAACCACCATAAAAACAAAAACAAAAAAAAAACATACCCACACAGGTAAGGTATTGACATATTAATTTGATCGGAAATCTTGTGCAATTATCGGCAATTGAAAATTTTTCGTGCGCTTGATAACACAAAGGAACCAACAAATAAATCCAAATTAATTTCGCTGCTCAACTGAACGACTCATTTACGCCACCTATACATTATCTATACGCTTTATTATATGGTTAATTCTTAAAGACACTTTACTTCCCCTTCGTATCTGATTGATGTCCAGATCCGGCATGGGCATCGAATAACAAAAAAAATATCCGTCTGTCATTATTTGATGTAATCATATTACATTACCACACAACACACATTCCTTTGCCTTTCTTTATGAAGACTCAATAATACATTGGGGTGAATTATTTCTTATCCTTTTATATGTAAGGTTTACCTTTAGAAGGATAATGTAAGAAAAATGAATCATAAGGTTTCTTTCAATAGGTTTTTTCTCGTAAAGGTGTTTCATTATATGTTTTCCTCAATCAAAGAAAATCATGGATTTTCAGCTCGAGCTCCCTTTTTGCTATACCTATTATTGTTTAGCTGGGTGGTGAAGGATTGCGGTAGGATTATTGTGGACTTAATAAAGTCTCAATGTCTCATGTGTTGTATAAAGCAATTCTGTGGGTTTGCAAAGCGATTAAAAGAACTTAATATCGTTGATCGATTAGTTGCCTTTGGCAAATTAAATTGTAAATATGTTGTTATGTGGAATAAAGGATGATTAGTAGAGTAAAATGCAATTATTTTAAACCATGATGACAACAAAAATTCGAATAAAAAGAATTCAATAAATTGTGATATTTCAAAAAAAAAGAAGGCAAATAACTACGCAAAATGACTCCAATTGGTCGAATTCTCGCACTCGACTAATTGCAAAGGAACAGACTCTGAAAATGAAATTAAATTTTATATTGTATATTCATGTACCTATGGGCTAAACATAAATGGCAATTTCAACAACAGGACAACGCTAAGTGCCCATTTTTATATTTGGTGATTTGACACTTGGGGAGTCTGTCATGGTTGCCAATATTTGTTCGACCGTTTTGACTCTTGGAAATCCTTATTCTGTTTTTTTTTAAGCGATCTTAGGTAGTTTTTTTTATTCTCCGGTTTAATGTCCTTATTTCCTTTACAAATTTCGGTATTTTTTTCCAAAAATTCTGCCCTTTTTTTCCAAAACAGTTTCTGGTTTAATTTTTCCGGGTTAGTTTCCGAGGGTGTTTTTTTAGAGGTATAGAATTTTGAAATGGAATAAAACAAAGATGATTTTTTTTTGCTCTTGCACATCATGGTTGTTCAATTGACGAATGAAAAAGTCAGTAACCATGGCTCTATAGTGGTCACTATTGACTGTAACGTTCTGGCCAGCATCGTTTTTAAGGAAGTACGGACAAACTTTTCCACCAAACCATAAAGCACACCAAACAGTCAGTTTTTGGTGGATGTAATTGTGACTCAACATACACTTGAGGATTATCATCACTCCAAATATGGCAGTTTTGTTTATTGACGTATCCATTCAACCAAAAGTGGGCTTCATCGCTAAACAAAATTCGCTTATGAAAATTGGGATCAACGGCAATCTTGTTTTGGGCCCATTCACCGAATCTACGCCTTTCTAGGTGATCCTGTAGCTTCAATTCTTGCAATGCCAAACCAAACTAACAATAAATCACTTGACAGCTGACAAAATGACCGCCAGTTAAAACAGTGTTGCCAACTTAAAGTTCTATTCCTCTTAAAAAAAAACTCCCGTTAGTTGCAATAAAAGACTGTGCTTTTTAGGATGTTGTGCAGAGTATATTTGAGTGAGAAGCTCTCCGCTGTGTATTCACCTACAACTGATGCCTAAAATCAGTGGTTCCATCAGTATCATGACATCATCAAAGATAGCCAAAACCATAACAAGAGCATCAGCAATAAAAGAGTATCAAGTTAGCAGAAGAGTGGAAGGAAGTATTTCGGAAGACTGGACTATTAGATTTATGTTGTAGATGGGGTTTAAGGCACTCACACAGTACATTTGTAGATGGGGTTTAAGTCTTGCGACAACTACCGAAACATATCCTAGGTACTGTGTGAGTGCCTTAAACCCATCTTACACCTTACACCAGATTCTACAAGTTTTCTCAAAGCTCTGTCCATCAACTCCGGTTCTGATGAAAATCGGGTACATATAATCTGAAATTGAGGTTTAAATGCCTTGGCAGCAAATAAGAGAGGTTGAGGAGTCTTAGGCCTGTAAGAAGCTGTTTGTCCGGCTCCCCATCCTTGTAATTAAATCTACCAAGAGTCTATACCCCCACGAAAATTAATTAAGTTACGATGCAACAAGCTCCGGATACGGACGGATTTACTAATGACGAACCAAGCAAACATTTTAATGGACAACAAACTTCGGACCTGTATACGTGGATTGTTAGGTCCTTGAAAAGGCCACGAATAGAGAAATTACGGAAGTCCTATTGGAGCAGAATCCAAAGAAGACATAACAGCAATCCAAAACAAACGATGGGATAAGGGCCGGGAAAAGTATATACTATTACGATGGCAACTGTTACCGAGAATAAAATCAGCGTCGTTTTTGGGTGTGATGGATTTGTTGGTGGAGGCAGGCTTATGCAAGAAGTCTTGAGTTTCAAATATGAATAATGAACAAAGCCGCGTATTGCAGCATCAATACAGATGACAGATGAGCTATTTATTAAGAAATGCCAAACTCGTCTCTTGGTGCAGGATAACGATGGAGAAATCACGCTACTATCCTTCAAGGCGACTTCTTTATTATCGTTCTTGAAAAAAATAGTGAAAAACACTGCTGTGAATACTAGATACACAATCTTTCAAAAGTCCGTCCAAAACAACGCGTGATGTCAGTATCGCTTTTGTGAGCATATAAAAGCAGAAGTGAAGAATCTGGGTGTCGTCATAAAAGACACCCAACACCAAAGTCTTGGATAGAACATTACCATATAGAAAGCTCAAACTATGAGGTATAGTTAAGGACTTCGTCTCCATAGGCCCCCCCTATATATCAACTTGGACGACGGTACCAGCCAACGCTGAGATCATACGACAAATAACTCTTGCCAGTCGCTGCTTCTTCCGTCTGGAAAGGCAAATGTCCCTGTATAATACCTAATTAGTCCGGTCCCCTTCCTTATATGGTGCAAAGGCACGGGTAGAAAAATTCACTAAGTGATGTATGGTCCCGTCTGCATAAACAGGATTGGAGTAGAAGATACAACAACGAACTATACGGACTGAACAGGGACCTAGCCAAAAACTAGCCAACGATTGAGATGACTGGTTGTCTTAGGGCGAATGGACACCAAAAATGCTGCCTGAAGAGCCTGAATCCAAACCCGAGAAGCGGATTGCGGGCGCATTAGTGGAAGATTAGGACTTAGTGAAAGAGAACATAACTTAACGTGTGAATCTGCTAAGGGAACAAGGTGGCATCTTCACATATATAAAGTTGAGACTGCTGATGACATTGTTCTTTTATCAGAATCTCCTACGCAACTTCAAGACATGATAGTCAGATTGGAAAGATACTGCGATACCTGGAACTTATCTGTTAACCTGGATAAATCAAGCATAATGATTTTTAGAAAAGGTCATGAAAGATACGCGAGAAATGAACAATGGATATACCAGGGAAAGGAAGTTAGAGTAGTTAAAGAATTTAAGTACCTTGGCGTGATCATTTCATCCAACATTTGTATGAAAAAGCACGTTAAAGTAAAACTTCAGGAAGCAAAGGCTGCCATATGTGTTACATGGAAAAAATGCATTGCAAACAAATCTATAAATCACTCATCTAAAAACAAATTATTTCAAGCAGTGGCAAAATCTATTATGCTTTACTCATCGCAAGTGTGGGGCTACAAGGAATATGATGATGTTGAAAAATCTCTGCGTTTCTTTTTGAAGCGAGTCCTTGCCCTTCCTTCCACCACACCAAACTAAATGCTACATATTGAAACAGGTGTGCCTCCAATGTTTATCGACTCACTCAAGATTCACTTCGATTACATGATTTAAATACTCCGAATGGACCCTTCTAGGTTAGTCAACAGACTGTTAATATATCTCATCGCAAATCAGCTAAACTTTGTACAAACGTGGATTAATCTTTCTAATTCTCTGGATGAATCGATCGAACGTGATACAAAAGATCTATCGGCTTTTAAGAAAACTGTTTACCGACTCTTCGCGAAAGATATCGTGAGAATTTCATCAGCCAGGCTAAATCTTCGCAATATAGAGAATACCATAGCCAGCTTGAGTTTAATCTAGGTGAATTAAATTACTTTAAAGATAAGTATTGTACAGAAATGATTTCTCAAATTCTACGAGCCAGAGGGGAAATTCTTGCCCTGAACTTTATTCCTCATATAGGCCAGACCATCAGCTTGAATGTGAAATCTGCAATACGCACGAGAGAGAAAATATTGCACACTTTCTTGAATCATGTCCAATTTTTAAAGAAATTCGCAGGAACATTTTCGGAAAGAACATGTTCGAAGCTGCAGAACAGAAGTAATACAGATTCTAAATGGCATGGAAGGGTTGGAGAAACTGTACAAATGTATTCGACCCACAGTGGTATTCTAACAGAAAGCTTTTGATGTCAATTTCATTAACTGTATAGAAAAAAAAAAAAAAAACATTGATTTGGTTTATGTTTTGTCATTTCACTTCATTTATTGTTTATTAATTGAGAATTTTTATTTTTTTTTTAAATGCACAGTATTTATTAAAATTTAATTTTTTATTTTTAATTCTGTCAATCTGACCGACGGTTATTCTTAATCAGGTCTTAATCGATTTGTAATCCAATATTGTAAATCTGAATTTTTTACCTGAATAAAGTCTTTTCTATTCTAGCAAGTTGAGACTTTTCATCGACTTCAAAACAACGTATATGAAAGCAATCAGGGTCATACTGTATCTATGCAATATATCCTCCGAACAATCCAAACCTGCACTGGATTAAGGTTCGGTCCACCTTATAAAGCTACAGCCTGTGTGTGTTTCAAGTCTGACTGAAAACCTAGTATCAAAAGAAGACTAATCGCAAGAAAAACGCATTCAGTATGAATATAAAGGGTCCGCCATCTAACGTTTTTTTTTCAACTAGTGCTTATTTCGTGAATGGTAACACTTAGCTCAGGTCTGATTTGACAGGTAATTAGTTTTATCCTTCCGCTGAACGAACATGGTTGTGTATACGCCTGCGATCGACTTAGAGAAGATTCCGATTTTGCCAAAAAAAATTATATTTCCAGATGAAGCTCATTTTGATCTTGGCGGGTAGTAGACAAGCAAAATTGTCGCATTTGGGGCACAGAAAACCCGCACGCATGCATTGAAAAGCCGATACACCCAAAACGAGTCACTGTTTGGTGCGGATTTTGGTCCAGAGGCATAATTGGGCCATTTTTCGAAAATGAGCAAGGAGTGGCCGTTACAGTCAATGGCGATTGTTATCGGGCCATGTTGAACGAATTTTTGTTCACAAAAATTGAAGCGGAGGATATTGGCAACATTTGGTTTCAACAGGACACGCGCTACGTGCCACACAGCCGAAGCTACACTCGATGTTTTGCGCCATTTTCAAAAAAAAAAAAGTTATTTGGCGGACCCTTTATAATCCTGTTTCCACTTTGTATCCGTCACTTTACCTACCAGACATAGTCTTGGAGTTTGGTTTGTAACTCACCTTTATTTTCATGTTTGCAATCTTTCATTCCTTATGGTGGCTCGGTCTGGTATATCTACATATGCATAGAACTTTAGTGAGATCATACTATTACATGCCTAACTTCATAAAACTAGGTAGGTATAAGCTTTTTGGTAGCAGGCCATTAGCTTCTCTTTCATCAGCATCAGACAAGTTATCGCGATCATTTTTATGAGTTGCGCAGTTTATAGTTTACTTTTTATATTGTCTATTAAAATAACAACTGAGTTTATGGCTTTGAACACGGGGACAAATGAAAATTATTAAAACTGATCATGAATAATTCAAAACGGTATAAATACTGCCGAAATGAATACAAATAAACACATTTCTCCACAATAAATCTATCCGGGGTCAAACCACAAAAACTCAAAATAATGTCACATGCGATGCATCATGAGAACTAGCTATAGACCGCCAGGAGATCAAGAGATCATCGATGGACCCTACTTACGTCTATGTATTTATTCGAACAAAAAAATCCGTTGTATAATAATGTTTTTACTGTCATTTCTTTTGTTCATTCCACAAAGGATTTCTAGCTTTTATCTAATAAAAAGAATCAATACCACTACATATACACATAGTATATGTATGTATGTATAAAATCTTCCGGAACACAATACACAACGACTGTTGTGTACAGAGAGGGGGTAATATTTTTTGTATCAATAAACTTGTAATTGGACGCGCATCATCACATTGTGTTTAAGAATATTTTTGTTTGTTTATCTGAATTTAAATAATTGTGCAATCATTTGTTAGTCTATTGTTCAAACTGTTTTTCAAATTTTATAATACATGTGTATATTGTTTGTATCTTGTTTGCTCTTTGACAATTGTATATCTTTAGGAAGCAAATGTGAACATAAAGAACGAGAATTCAAATTTTTTTAATATTTTACAATAGAAAATTTACTTTGTTGCAGTTTAGTGCAACCACCGGAAACATTTAAAGAAGTTTGTGGTACAACGTATATGCAATTCATTAAATATTTCATAACAAGTAAATTTTTGAAAAGACATCCGCGCCTTCGAACAGTAAAAAAAAATATGAAACCGGTGTAAGCCTACTATTTTAGGCATTTTCGCATACTTCTACTATACTGGCACTGATACACTGACGAGAAAATTCATATTGACAAGTTAAAACGGCTTTTTCAATGCATCACATCGAACATGGTGAAAGTCAAAGTCTGTCGCAAGTTCGCTGCTATAATGTTACAAGGGATTTGTTGCAAAACATTCCATCAGAGAATTGGCTTAAAGAAAACTCAGCAAAATGGAATCTAAGAATATGTGAAGAAGTTTAAGGGAATTGAAATGATTCCACAAGCATTAATTAAATGGAGGAGACTAGAGATATGCGCCAATTTATAATAGTTATAACAGTTTTTCGCCGTTAAAAGTGGGCGTGCGTTATCGCCCTTCGCGCGATTTAAAATAAAAAATTGGGTCCCTGATGAAGTATGCCCACTGGCCGCGGAGGGCTCTGGCCCTACGGGGCCTCATAAACAAAACTGTTATAATTGGCATGTCTAAGGTCACTTCCTAATTAAATATACTATCAATTATGAATAGTGCATAATAGTACATATACCAATATCGTGTAGGTACTAGAGGACCTTTTAAGGACATGAAAGACCCCTTGGGCACACTGAGTTTGGTACACTTTAAGAAAGCAAAAGCTATAAAATTTAAATGAAATCACGTCTCTCGCTTTGGTGGGATCGAAAAATGTTGATATTTGAATTTGTAACTCGTATTGTGTCTTAATTATAAAAGTTTCCGCAAAAATATGTCTATGACGGTGTTTAGATTGGACTCACTCCGCGCGACTCATTTTGACGTATCTTTCTTTTATCTCGCTCCACCTCAATATGGGAAAGATATACTCAAGTGAGGCAGGAGTTTTTAATTTTTTTGAAAATATCCTGCCTTACTAGACCATCTCTTTTCTCATCATGAGGTGAAGTGAGATAAAACAAAGAGATGTCAAAATGAGTCGCGCGGAGTGAGTCCAATGTGAACACCGTCTATGAAGTTAGCGGAAGAAAATACGAAAATAATGTAATTCTCTTGGTGTCAAAAATTATACCTTTTTTAATTGCTAACTTTTGTGGATCATTTTTTATTTGCTTTTTGCTTTTCCGGTTAGTTCAAATAAAACGGAAGTTGGCACACAAAATCTAAAAAAATGAGATTTTCAAAAAAAATGTTTGCAAGATATTATAGCTTTTTAAATGCTTATGTTTTGTGCTCAAAAGTTTTATTTCAAAAGTGAGCTGCCAAATTCTAAAAAAAATAAGAAAATTCAAAAATTTTGTTTGCCTGAATTTGAAGTTATATAATTTCGTAGCTCTCATAGTTTTTTTTTCTGTTACTTATACAAGTTTCCGCTAAAATAAGACGTTAACCCATTTATAACGGTCAACATTTTCAAAAAAAAAAAATGTTTTCCTAGAAATTGAAGCTATTTATCTGCTAATTTGTTGCGCAAAAATAAATTTTGTAGTACTTATTTTTTTTAGATTTATGTTCTAACTCCCGTTTTTTTAACTACCCAGAAAGTACCTTTTTAAACTTAAAAAAAAACTTTAAAAATGATCCATAAAAGCTATACCAAATTAATTTTTGCGCAGTATTTAAAAAGCTACAATTTCGGACACCAAGAGAATTATTATTTTCGTCCGCTAACTTCAAACTCATTTTAGCGGAAACTTTAAAAACAAATTAGCTACAAATTCAGATATCAAAATTTTTCGATTCCGCCAAAGTAAGGGAAATCATCCAGAGTGCGTTTTTTTTTTTTAATTACTGATGGTCAGAGCAGTTTTTTACGTTATGGACTGATTGGGCTACACCCAAGGGCAGCAACATTGTATATTATATGAAAGGTACAAAAAATTAACTTGAAATTCATATTATACTTTCGTTGTACCTACTTACACACTTTTTGATGGATAATGGTTTAAGGACCCAAAAGCAATGACGACAGCAATACGGCTGTCGATGATATGGTTTAGTTTTGGTATAACTATTCATTTATATACTGGTGGTTTGTGGTATTCCCGGCCGATGTTGCAAAAAATAATATCTTGCTTCGCGGTAGGACCCTTTTGTTATCAATTGCTTGCAAAAATTATCAAACAAATTTAGAATAGCTGCTGTACAAGCCCCAGGACATAAAGTGCCTAATATATTTACTATCTGTAAAGAAGCTGGTTAGAAACATCACCGCATCCACCCTAATTTATTGATGACCCAGGGTCAGCACAATAACGTGGCTAAGCGCCAACCCTTCTAAAGCTATAAATCTAAAGCTATAAATAACTTTTAAGCCAATTTTTCATAAAAATGTTCAATAAAACAAAAAATAGCTGCTATAATTATAGAGGGAACAAAATAAAATGTAAGAAGTGAAAAAAAAACCATACAAATTTGTATGGGAAAGTATAATGGCCTTAGGACACGGTTTAACGAACTTTTAAATATACTTTTTTGGGGGAAAAAAGTTTGTGAGGACTTTTGTTTAGGTTTGGGTGTGTGTGATTAAAAAATAAAAGAATTTGCGAGTTCAGAGGAGAGTTCAATTTGTATCTCGTCCTTTAACCTGTTATACAGGGTTCCCAGTCTAGGCCCCCCCCCACAGATTTAGGGTTTTTTTGTCGTTGGGAGGTAATCTGGGGGGACGAGATGTTTAGGGGGAAATCTGGGGGGATTCATTTAGAGCTAAAAGGTTGAGGAATCGTATGGGTATTGAAACATATGACAGAATTTTTATCAGAATTTAACACCAACAGAAGAAATGCTGAAAACTTTCACAAGTGAGAAGATGTATCAAAAACCGAAGCGACAGCCAAAACGAAGATGACGATAATGTAATAGAACTTTTTTAAAGAAGTACAAACAAAAATTGGTATTTCTTTATATTTTAATTTTCATATTTATTTATTTCTCGTGAGTTAAACCAGAGTTAGCTGACTCTAGAAGTAAATTAACCCACAGTGAACTGAGGAAGCCATTTTTATTTTGATTATTAGTCAATTATCAACCTCCCTTATCTTTCACAATATCTGAATAGAATGACTTATAATTAAAGTTCAAAGTATTTTAATGGCCCGATAAAGTGTCGATTAGCAAATTTACTTGGCAATTTAAATATTATCAATTATTTTTTAAGTTTTCATCAGTCAAAACTATTTTGTCTGAAACGCTAAGTTTTTTACTGGGAGGATTTAATTTGCGGATAGTTTAAATGTTTAGTAAATAATCAGAACTTTACTCAGACATTGTGAAGAAAACCCTTTCTTTTATTACTAATAACTTTTTTAGAAATGTTTTTTTTTTTTTATTGCGGCTACTCAACTATTGTGAATTAATTAAATTTAAGATTAAAAACAAATTAAGGAGCTGTGAATTAAAAAATAAAATGTTGGAAAAAATTAGGCATTTTGGTTGATAAAATGTGGTAATCTGGGGGGGTTTCTCAATTTTGTTGGGGGGATATTTTTTTTCATCTGACAACACTGCTGTTATAGTATAGTATAATATTTGAAAATTCAACGATTACTCTTTTTCAAGGCTTGCTTTGAATGCTAAACAATATTATTAAAATAAAGTCCATAATTTTAACGACTGTTTCCCAACTCTCGGTAACGGAGAAGACGTGAGATGTTTAATTGTATTGAAGCTTATTGTAATATTTACAACACACCTATCAAGAAAACAGCTCCTAATTAAAGTAGTATATTGAAAACAATTTATTTAAATCCTCAATTCACATGGCGATGGTCCATCACAATTTATAGAACAGATACCACCAAATAATCCAAAATGCCCTGGGTAACAGATTTTTTGAATAGTTTTCATTTCATTTGCCAAAATTAGTCGATTTATCTTTTATATAGTTTTTTCATATACTTCGAATTCGATTTTCATATAATCGAGGTTCCAATCTAAGTGGTTTTCGGCATATGCCATCCGTCTAAAATCACATTGCCGCATAAAAAGTATAAGTTCATAAATGTATACCTACGGAAATTTATAGGAAATTGAGTGCTAAACAAAAACAATTCCATACTTTCGAGCTCAGATGAACATAAGTTGATATAAATATAAATCCATATACCACACCGAAAAATAGTTTTTATAATGAGGAGATATTTTTATACCCAAACAAATTGTTTGAAACATGCAATTTCAGTGCATTTGTTTGAATAAATTTAGTACACCATAACACTCTTTCACGTCTTTTTTCCTCAAAATCTGTTGTATCTATACGGAATTTTATCCCCAAATTAACGTCACTTTTTAGGAAATGCTGAAGACTTCAAAATAAATCTCTCCACTACAATTCACCTTTGTTGGGCTATTACGAAATTTCAATTTAATGGAAGAAACAATTCATAGTTCACGACCTCTAGATAAACATATTTTAAAAAATCTGAGAAATGTTGGTAATATCGGTTGGGTTTAAAATTTACTTAAAAATATCGAAAAATAATTGGAAGTAGCTCCAAATAAAATTCTAAATCCATAACACCACCGTCCTAAATTTGGGACTCCAAACTTCTATAAAACTAGTTTTGCTATGAAACTAGTTTTGAAACAATTCAATAATATTGCTGTAAGTGAATATATCGCACAACCAAAAAACTTGACAAACAATTTGACACATTTATATTTTGATTTAACAAACAAATTAGGAAAATAAAATAAAGCCTTAAACATTCTTATAGAAATTAACTATTATAATAATATAAGAGATTTCTTTTCACGTAAATTAGTAAAGATTGAGTACGGACTGGTGAGTCTCACCGTGTTTACATTAGAAACTTTGAGGAGCCTAAAAACATTTCGCCGTTGAAATAACAACAAACGACACTCATGACTCCGGTTTTTAGATTTTCTTTGTCCCTCACGAGATGCCTTATCCCACACTTCTCACACTCAATCTTCCCAATCTTAACACCTTCTTTGATAATTTTGAGAAAACGCGTTACAAACTAGGTAAATAATTGTTTCATCTTAATAAAATAAAATAAAATTAAAAATTGAGAAATGTTGCTGAGGTTTGTTCATATTTCTGAGATTGCTGAGAACTGAGATCTCAAATAGCGTTTTCGTTTGGTCGTCCGAAGACATTCCGAATGCTTCTCAAAGCGTTCGATTGGCACTAGATGACATTTCTACTTGTCTCTCACTTCTTCGTCTGGAATACCAAACGAAAACGCTTACCCCGAGGCCACACGATCCAGTACTGGCTAGCCAGTTGGGTTCATACATACCTGTCAAATTCGTATCTGAACACTATAGTGTCCCCGAGGACTCTTTTTTCTTTAGCGGACTCGGGGATACATTTTTTTTAAAAGGACACATTTTTTCACAATCATTTAAATTCAAAAATCTTTCAATTTATTTTAAAAAAAGAACGAAGATGAAATAAGTAAGTTTTTTTTTTATGAAATGTAAGACTGACTATTACATTGAGTAATATTATGCATTAAAATGTTTTAACTTTATTCTTAATTTTCTTTTACTAAACAATAAATTGCTTTGGTTATTAACTACTTAAATTCGTATTTTTTTAAATGTTATGAGTTTATTTTCAAAAGCACACATTTTTTCATTCAGAGGGACACGCATATATGTAAATAATATCGCCTGCCGTAACACTGATCTGTGTACTGTCTGTGACGTAGGCGGCACTCCACTTGCCGAGCAAGTTGATTGCAAGTGAGTCGTTCTTTTTCTCCACTATAACTAACTTTGGTTGATCTTTAAATTCATCATTAAAATTTTATTTCTTTGCCAAAATGGTTAGCGGTTTTTTTGTGAAAATTATAGCCAGCGCAGTAATGAATTCTGAATAAAACGCTGGTAGTCACTTTTATATTTACTTTTCTTTTGTAATTTAAAATTTTGTTAATCGTGCCCAATTTAATGACATTCGATGTCAAAATTAATTTCTTATCTGACACAAACAATAATTAATGACAACCATCGGCTACGATGACGATAGATTAAAAAATCTCTGAAAAATTCGTAATTTTGTCCATTCTCGATGCTTTCAAATATAGGTAATTTTTGCCCTATCTGCCAAGTCATCTACTGTCAAACTGCATTGCAGAATGGCTACGATTTCGGTGGATTAAAAAACCTGTAAGTATTCGAAAATTTTGAGATTTAATTTTTTTGAATAGAGCAAATTTAGAACTTTCTGGTGACTCGTAACGAAATATTCACAATCGTCAAATATTCTGTCATGTTTCGTATAAAAGTGAATTTTAACATTAAAAAATGCATACAAATTGCACTGGCCTGCTGGCTCGTGTGGCCTCCGGGTATAAGATCTCAAAAACAGAAATCTAAACTGATGGTGCAACCTGTACTCTATTCTTAGCTAACCTGCGACTTTTCACTCATTAAACAAAACTTATTCATCTTAATATTATTGATGTGTAAACATCTATGCTGGCGGTAGAGTGAAAAAAAACATGAACGTTCGTGTGCAACGTTACGTCGTGCGACGTTACGGTGTGCAACGTTACGATCTGCATACTAGGAAGGGTGAGTTCAGTGAAAAAAATCTTAAGATCCCCTTCAAGCAAAAACAAGTCCGTTTTGGATCTGCGCACGTTGATGTTTACACATATTAACCGTGAGTCCCGGCACTCACACAATATTTTTTATGATTGAATGTACTATCCATGTCATGAATATTTATTTTTAGAAAAAAATAAATAAAACCAATCGTAACGTTAATTTATAAAAAAAAAAAAAAAAATACACACCCAAAGCTTCAAAACAGATTGTTGACTGATTTCCTCATCACCAAATGTATCTAGTTCAGTTTTAATGATCATTTGTTGTTTAGCCGTAGGTATATATTACTATGTGTAGTTGGTGGTTTTATTTTTAGTTAATATATTCATCGTGTTTTGAACTGTCACAGGTACGGATGATGCGAAACGAACAATAATTAATTTGAATTTTCGTTTGCGTTTGCGTTTGCGTTTACCGCAATGAAATGTCATTTGCCTTTGAATACAATATTTCAAAATAGATACATTATATTGGGGGAGCTCTCATTTAGGTGCGGAATGTTTCATTATTTCAAATGAGCATCAAGTTGCCCTGGCCCCTTGTCTCCTTGCCCCACCCAAAACTGCCATCAGTAGCTTCGTTTCGGTCGCCATCAGCGAGGCGACCATATAGTATGTATGATGTATGTATAGGTAAGGTATAGGTACGTGCGAGCTCGAATATCTGGCAACATATTATTCCTTGGAATTATAATTTATTTCTTGTTAATGGATTTCTGTCAATCAAAATAATGTGATTGATTAAGTGAGAAAGGAAGAAACAAAAAAAAATAAATAAATATTATAAAAAGAAAATTCAATGTATACCAGTATGTTTTGTATGTGTAATTTACCTATACGAGTATGTAGAGAAATTGAATCTGAAGCTTTTCCTCTTTGAATGGCAATGGAAGTTTTTTTTAGTGTGGATGTATCAAATTTTAAATTTAAATGCGGAAAACACAAACCAAAACAAACACGCCGCCATCGCCATGGCCATCGGACCGCACCGCCCCGCCGGCTGCCACCCACTCATTCGAAAAATATAATTTTCTCGAAATCACTTTTCTAAAAGAATAACTTGAAACAATTTGTATTATTATTTTTGGAACATGTAGACATTATTTTTGTTACATTTTATCGCTTAGGTACATTAAAGGGTTGTATCAAAGATTTTCGATGTCCTAAAAGGACGCTTATAAAATTAAGGTCGCATTCAGTAGCGTACGTAAGTTTTCGTTTTGGGGGCTTGAGGGATTGTTAGTCTCAATTTTAATGAACTATTTTATTTTCCAATTCAGTTGTTTTTAATATGCATTTTATGGATAGATATATTTTGGCTAGGTGGATACTGTCGTGAAAAAAATGTTTTTTGTAGACATTCATTTAAAAAGAAATTTTATAATTTTTTATTTAATAGATACTCCAATATTGAACCTTCTACTTAGCAAAAATTTGTTTTATTATTGACATTTTGCGTTTAATTCACGAGTTAAGGACAGCTCATAAAAATATCATGCTATAAAAATTTCATGCGAAAAGGGATCATGCGAGAAAAATATCATGCGAGGATATCATGCGAGAAACATATCGTGCGAGAAGCATATTGTGGGAGAAAAATATCATGCGAGAAATATATCATGCGAGACATATTATATCATTTGAGAAATATATCATGCGAGAAAAATATGATGCGAGAAACATATTACGCTAGAAAAATATCATGTGAGAAATATATCACATGAGAAATATATCATACGATGAAATATGAATTAAAAATACGATGTGTTTGTATTATAATTATTTAATGTATTTAATAATTTTATGGAAATGCAGTCCAGCTGTTACTTAGTTATAATACAATACAGGGTGGCGCAAAAATAGTCACCCGGAGCAAAAGTTGTCACCCGATGTTCTTTGGCTGTAATTTTGTTTATGACTGAAAAACTTTGGCTCTACGTTTGTCTTAATTTTTTTGTTTCTGTTTACTTCACAAATGTCAAAGTAGAATTGACATTTGCCGCCATTTGCGAAACTTATAGCATCTGCCGATAAAGTGTTGACTTTAGTCCTGGTTGACTATTGAATGTATTCTCTATTGAATTTAAAGCAAAGCAACTAATAAAATACCATAGCAACTAAACTATACAGCTTATCGTTAGCCTGGATGTGTATCAGGCATAGGCGCCTGGAGGTAGGGGCAAGGGGGGGGGGGTCATTTTAACAAATACTTATCTCCTCTCCATGATTTGTCGTGCATATATAATTATATCGCAATTCAAAATTTTCAAAAACAAAATTTTGTATACACATTTTTTTTCAAAAATTTGATATCTCAAAATTGGGTTTGTGTCTGCCCCCCCCTGGTGCCTTTGGTATCAGGTCCTATTTTCTTTACATTTAATTAGACTGCATAGAATATATATTCAAGTTAATAACATAAACCTTGATAAATGTCCATATTTTATTTTATATTTTTTTTAATCAAAATCAACAAGTTAATTACAGACTCACACTCAGTTAAGGTTGGTTTTTTTAAATAATTTTTTGTGACTGTTTTCTAAGGCTATATAGATTTAGATAAAAAAAAAATATGTGAGTGCCGGGACTCACGGTTAAATATGTTTAAACATCAACGTTTGTCCAAGTGCCTGATTTTTGTTACTGAACGTCATTAAAAGAAACATATTGAATAATTAACACTACATAACCTATATGTAGGCAGTGCTTAAAACGCTTAGTGTTGAAAGAACGGCAGCAAAATACCCAGTGGGGGAACCGCTGTATCGAAATTTCCAAGCACTAAAAGGCTGGTGGTGAAGTGTCCAACGAACGGTGAAGGTTCGGTACTGAAAGGTCCTGCTTCGTTGTTCACCCTCAACTTTAAGATGACTTCACATTACACATGGTTATTGTTTATGGTAATCACTCTCTGAGCATCGACAAACAACAACTGTCAGCGGAGAGCACTAAAACCGTGCTTTCAATTAAATGACACCGCACCCAAATTCCAAAGGAACTTAATGGTTTGACTGACAGGGGCCGAGTTAAAATATCCAATTAGAACTGTCAACGAACTTGGAACCCTTATGAAACTCCATCTTTCCATCGAGTAAAACTTACAAAAAGTTCAATCTTAACGGTATACTGAACGAACCTCAAATGAATGTCACTATGAGATAGACGGCGAATTATATATCTTGAGTTTTTAGAATATTTAGTTGCAGTTGTTGTCAGTGGAAATCACTAAAATCGCAGGTTCAATCGATTGACACCATCAATCGCCTATGGAATTGGACGCTGTGATTTTTAATGAATGTTAACTTTGTGCAAGTACAAAAGTAGCCGATAACTCTGCAATTTGTTTAACCTCAGCTATTTTGTGTATCACAGCCTACAAATTGAAAGAAGAAATTGCATCGTTTAAAAGCACTATAATGTAAACGTAGAATTTAAGTTCAGATTTGTATCACTGAACGCACCCGATATCCTACCATACCTACAGCCATTAATCTACCATACCTACAGTCAATTGTCAATCCCTGCAGCTGACTATTATTATTTTTGTTTTGATTTTGTTTTCTTTTTAATTACTAGTGTCGCGTCCATTTTGTTCGAGGAATAATTAAAAAATAAAGAAAAAAATATAAAAATATAAGTGTTAAAATGATAAAATCGTCGGTCGCGCTAAAAACAATTTGCTTTCGTCGTTGGCAAAAACAATATAAATGAGTGGTCGCGATAAAGTATAATCTAATTGTCGGTCGCGTTAAAATCAATTTGTTTTGGTCGGGGCAAATCAGATTTCGTAACGTAACGTGCTACAACCGGTAAGTGCACGACGTAACGTTGCACACGAACGTTCACTATTTTTTTCACTCTACCGCCAGCATAGATGTTTACACATCAACACGCCTATTATTAAGACTTTTTAGAAGCTCTGTATAAGAAAATGTATTTAATTCGGTTTAGTTCTGTGGGAATTCTCTTATGTCGTTTTCGTTTGAGCGTTCGGAGTTACATACTCCAAATTTTTCATTCTCGATAGGAATGGAATGGTTCCATTCGAAATCCACCCGAAAAAATGATATTAATATCTATAACGACTTGTCAATTCCGTAGTTTGTACCAAACAAATTTCGCAAATATAAAACAATTTTAATGTAACCCACTTTATAATTATTATTTATTGCCGTTTACGAACACATCTAATTATTTGAGGCGAAAAGATGATGAGCTTTTCTCTTTCGAAGTCCTTGATTCTCTTAACCCTGGTATGTGTTATTTTTTCGCATATTTTTTTTATTTGGAATAGCCTATTTGCGCTGTCGAATTTTATAGCAAAGCACTGAATAATGTTGATGGATTTATTTGATTCTATATATGTATATGTATTCCTCTTTCTCTTTTCTAAGCAAAGGTACCTCGTGTCGTATGTAACCAAGTCATTTTGGTATAATATCTGAGCCATATTCATTCATGCTGCCGACATCAAGTTGCAGAAACACAGCAAACGCCAAGAAGTAGGTACTAGTAAAGAAAATGGTAAATTACTCTGTCATCTTAATGTTATTTTGTATACAGTTAGCAAGTTTTTACCTGTTTTTGTGTCAAATTGTGATGATGGTTTATTTTAATAAATAAACTGTTAACGGTAAAAGAAGTTTTAAAATTCCATGCTTGATTGAGGTAGATACCGGTAAGTTAATAAAAATAAATAATTTAGTTGGATTTTATGTACATTTATGTAAGTGTGAGTTGAGTTAAAATCAAATGTGGCAAAGAAAAATAGTTAGAATTTTATGAGAATTCCTTAATCCTTATTTGTCGTTTCTCTGGCATTCCCGTTATGTACAGCACAGTGAAATTAAATTGTCGGTGTAGGAAAAAATATCAATGTAAATAAATGTAGATAGTTACCTATACCAATATGAGAATTTCATACATTTATTGAAAATTCAATATCAATTTCAATTGAAGCCATACAAAAATCTAGAATTAATTTTTTCTGCTTGTTGAACTCAAATTTTCAACAAGTTTCCTAAAACTTAAGGTAGAACTAGAACAGTCGGAAGGCCACGCAAGTGCGGTCGTACGAAACCGAGCGAATACAAAGAATTCATTTCTTGTGCCCATAATTGCGATTTGGTAGGTACTGTTCGTCTAGTTTTCGTTAACTTTTGCCGTCGGACGTGAAGGGCGCTCATCGACCGCTCATTCGTAAGTGGATGGATGCAAAAATCAAAATGGTGAAAGCAAATTAAAAAGAATTTGGCGTTTGGTGCTTAGATTTCGACTTTTGTTCGGATTTATGAGTTAAGTAAAATTTTAAGTTTTCTTTTAATTAAGTTATATTATAACATCGAATGTTATTGGTTTCGCAAAGTAAATAATTAAAAGCCTCTCTGCTATGAAAATTGACATTGAACAAACAAGTATTTAATTTGTTTTCTCTTTCAACCATTTAAGCGCATTATGGGTTAATTGTGAAATTGACGTTTCGGAAAGCTATACTTTTCGGTCGGTTTTGACATAAGCTTCCGACAGCTCCCACCTTTTCTAGTTTTACCTTTAGGCTTTGTTCCTATGGGTTTTGACAGCATATTCTGAAAATTTGTACGAAATTTCACGTTACAAAGCAGACCTATTTTGAAATTT
Source organism: Leucozona laternaria (assembly GCA_932273885.2). NCBI lineage: Eukaryota > Metazoa > Arthropoda > Insecta > Diptera > Syrphidae > Leucozona > Leucozona laternaria. The sequence continues at coordinate 49,069,275 of OW026368.1, forward strand.
AAAAATGTACAAAAAGGGTGTGTTTTACTTAGTTTTTAACATGAGCTGTCACTATCTTGGACGTGTTCAGCTGCAGTTGCAGTTTATTAAACAAAAAAATAGGTTAAGGGCGAGGCTAGTTGAATAGTTTTTAAAATAAAAGAAAAGTAAATAGGTAGATATACTATTTTTAAAATTAGAAAAATGTTAAATAGTATCACAAAAATATCACATGACTTTTTTTTCTGGGAACGTTATTTTTGAGTAAACAACATAAATCTGAATCTTTCATAAAAGAAAATATGTAGGGGAAGTACGTCTAAAATGATATAGGCACGGTTAGCTTTTTTTATTAACAGAATTTATATAGAGCATTTATCCTACTGTCTTCATTGTTATGTCATTTTTCAATACATTGCACACATTTACCAGTTTGTTTTTAAGTTTAAAATACAAATATGTATATTAAAATAAAAAAATGTTATAAAAAACCTTAAGAAAATACATTTTGTCCATATAGTATGGACAAAATGACATATTTATCATATGGAAAAAATGACATACAGCAAATCTGGTGGGTCCATAGTGGTTCTTTAGTTAATTTTGTCTAAAATGTATCAATAATTATCAGTATAGATAAGAATTTGTTTCTAGAAAACTTTGTGAAAAAAAAACAATACCTTCAGGTTCATATTAAATGCATTACTCGCAAATGAATTGTTTGGTGTTCTTTGGAAACTCAGCCCAAGATGCATGAGCCCAATGATTACATTTTTGCAATTTTTGCTTGAAGTTATTTTTTCCAATAAGAGGTGTTTTCATTATAAAGAAGAAGGTATGCCGTTAATAATGTAATACAACATCAGCAAAATGGCCGCCACGACCACGCTTACAGGACCATATCCTTTTCATGAAATTTTCCATGACCAAATCGCAAAGTGGCTGCCCTATGTCTTCGATAGCCTCACGAATTCCATCTTTGAGGTCTTGAATTGACGCTGGGCTGTTGGCGTAGACCTTATCTTTCACCTGGCCCCAAAGGAAGAAGTCGCAAGGTGTTAAATCACAAGATCTCGGTGGCCAATTGTGATCACCTCTTCGAGAGATAACACGGTCCGGAAACTTTTCCCGTAAAAGATCGATGGTTTCATTGTTTGTGTGGCACGTAGCGCCGTCTTGTTGAAAGTAAACGTTGTCCAGATCAATACCATCCAATTCCGGCCATAAAAAATCATTAATCATCTCTCGATAGCGCAATCCATTGACCGTAACTGTTGCTCCAGCCTCATTTTCGAAAAAGTAAAGTCCAATGACCCCGCCGGACCATAAACCGCACCAAACAGTCACGCGTTGAGGATGGAGAGGCCTTTCAGTTTTCCGAGCCCCAGATGCGACAGTTTTGCTTGTTGACGTAGCCTCCGAATTGGAAATGGGCCTCATCAGTCAAGATGATTTTTCGATGAAATTCCGGATCATTTTCATGCATTTCAAGGACCCAATCAGCAAAGACACGACGTTGTTGATGATCAGCCGGCTTGAGTTCTTGTGTTAACTGAACTTTATAAGCCTTAAGACCCAAGTCTTTATGCAAAATACGGTGTAATGACGTTTGTGGAATGCCTAATTCCAAAGAACGACGAGGAATGGACAAACCTGGGTTTTCTTCAACACTTTGGGCTACAACAGCAATATTCTCAGTTGTTCTTGAGCGACGTGCACGGGTTTTATTCTTCACATCACTAACTTGTCCCAACAGCTCGAATTTGTCCACCAATTTCTGTATTGCGGTCCGACAAGGTGCTTCACGACGACCAAAAAATGTTTTAGTTTTACGAACCGTCTCTGCCAAATTTTCACCATTTTTATAGTGAATTTTAATAATTTCAATGCGTTGTTGAAGCGTGTATCGTTCGATTTTTATTAATGGCGTAGTTTCTACTTGTCAAATGTCAAAAAATGACAGCTTCAAAAGTGACAGCTACCGAAATAGCGGGCTATTCAAAATAACACCTCTTATTGGAAAACCCTTTATTAGGTGTTAATATGTTAATTTTTATAAGTATAGCAGATTTCCAGAAATGGTCGGTATGTCATTTTGTACATATATGTCATTTTGGACGTACTTCCCCTATACGTAAATTCCACTGAAAGCATCCAATAATCCTTTTAATATCTAATGCGTAACCATTTCCACCGATGACCCCTTAACCGGGATTTAATAAGATCTAGCATACCCGGCCATAATCTTCTTGTAGATTTCAAATAAATCTTATAAATTCTTCAATTTTACAAATCGAACTAACTTTTGTATAATATCGTGCTGAAAGCATTCATTGCAAATTCGATTTGTTTGCTTCTTCTGATGTACATAAAACTTATACTGTCTCACTTCATCTTCATAAGAAAAAAATGGAAAATGAATCATCGGAAATTCGGAGCATATGTATGTATACGTTCAAGAAAGTAGGATTATTTTGAAAACAAACACTTGTTATGTTTCTGATGCAATGAAATCGTTTACGAACCAGGTGTGTTGCTTACAACAAGTATAGGTATTAATCAATACACTTAAATAATAATTGCAGATCTCATTAAATTTTTATTCAATAATAATTAGAAGAGCCCACATATTGCACATCAATCGATTCGAAATTTTGTGGACATTTAAGGAAAGTGACCAAGAAAACATAATTTATGGGCAAAATATTTTTTAATTATTACTCACTTACATATATGAACTTCATTTTTTCTCCTTTGTTTTTAGGAGTGTTTCAATGAAAAGTATTAAGCTATGATTAGACGGTCAATATGTAAATGGTCAACGCATTGACTGTCTGACGTCACCAAAAAGTCATCAACACACTGTCAATGGACCGTCAACGTTGAACATGTCAACGCACAACACATTGAGGATCACACGAATGACGCTAATCCGCCAATACACACGGAAGTCAACGCAGACTACATTGACGTGGCAGGTCAACGCTTTGCGTCAATGCAAATGCATTTGCTCAGGGTGATAACACGTACAACGAAAAAATTCAATGCGTTGATGGTAAAAACAATGTCAACGTAGGTGTCAACGCAGCCGTCAACGCATGGACAGTATTCTGCGTTGACGATCACACGACAAGACAACTTTGGGATGGAATTTGACGTCATTTTGACGTTAGAGAGTTCTTCGAAAATTTTCGTTGACCGTCTAATCGTAGCTTAACACTTGCCTAATAAAAAAAATATTTTTTTCATTTTTTTAAGAACGACTTTCCATATTTGTTGGTAATCAACCTTTCTATTTTATTTGACATTGGAGCCTGTAAAGTATGGCCATCATGTTACGCATTATACTCTGGTCTAAAATTGGAGAAATCGGCATTTTTACGAATTATCGAAGAGAGGTAATGAGGCTGATTAGACGTTTCCTTTTTTCGGTTGTTTCGTCTTTTTGTTTGACAGATTGGGTGAGAGGTGTAGGAATGTAGGGGGAACGGAGCTATGTTTCTACACCCCTCGCCCTATTTATCAAAAGGACGAAAGACGAAACAACCGAAAAAAGGAAACGTCTAATCAGCCTCAATGTCACTGACATTGTTTTGCGCAAAATAATCTACAGTTTGTAATTTGTGCTTGCTGTTCAATAGGTCTGTCCTTTTCAAACATTTTTGCAGGAAAACAAAAGTAAACTGTAAGCTGACGACGAATAAATAAGAAAATTGCAGACCCTAGACCCTGATTTTTCATAACGGCTGTAAAGTGTTGAATGGCAAGTACCTTGAAGCGATCTTGTAATGTGAGTAGGTATTTTTCAAAAAAAAAATCATAAGCTACTCGAACGAAAAACCTTTTGTTTTCTTTGTTGAATTCAAAGCTAAGTATTTCATGGTCTTTATAATAATAAATTGATCATCACCCTTTATATTTTTTTTGTCTCCTCCCAAAGTTCGTAGACTCTGACATGCCTTTAACCAAACGTTATTTAAATTTTAAATAAAACCTCAAACGGAGTGACAACTTTGGAAAAAATGTACATTCGTCATCAAACAAAAAATCGATGTCTTTATTTTGGACCAACATAAAAGATACAAAATGCATTTATCACTCAAGTCCAAAATGCAGAGAATAGTCACATTATACCTACATACCTACAGTTTAGGACCTTAAGTTTCCAAAACGGTACCAAGTAGGTATAGATACAGCATACTTCGTTCATTAATTTCGAATTTACGCGAGGAAAATTGAAATTCTGTGGTCGGATTATTATTATTATTTTTAATAAACCTTGGTGCGCGGCGCGCTGTGTGTTGTCGCATCGTTTCGAGCGTGCGAGTTGTGGTGCGGCTGGGTCTCTTTTAAGGCAACACATAAAGACGTCCAAATGGACAAAGACTGCAAGGTAATAAGGAAGATTCAGTACGTGCTGGTGCCATCATCATCATCGCATCAGCATCAACATCAATGGTCTCGTTGCGGGATGCCTCATAAATTCAATAGCGTTGACTGTTTAACAAATTATTTATAGAAATTTAAATAAGCTTATAAGCGCGATGGTGTTGGACTTCATCATACATTTTATTGTTAACTGTTTCGCTTTTGCGTTTACACGCAGTTATTACTATGTTGTGTGGAACAACAGACTGTATAGGTAAGGTATACATTTTTTGACAAATGAGTCTTTTATTTTCACCTCAATAATGTCAAATTATGACACTTTGGCTTATAGTATTTGTAATATTTATACACGTATGTATTTGAGTATAGAATTTGAATTTGTGTATGCGATGAATCTTAACAACAGTTCTTTACTGGGAATAAAATACTTAGAGAAAATCTGAGTTTGCATGATTAAAAAGAAAAAAAAAATGTTATAGGTACATGACGAAAATAGGTTTAGAGAGTTTTTTTATAGGTAGAGTATTCCCATGAGATATTTGAGACGTGAATAAGATGTGACACAATTGATTTATTTTTAGAAGACTTTGAATGTCAATAAAATAGTCATATACAGGGCCGGTCAAAGGCCAAATTGCGCCCTCAGCAAGACCGACCTTTGCGCTTCAGTTCGCAATTGTTGGCCCGATAATACTTATTTCCAAAACTATCAAACATTTTCCAAGGTCCTCTTTTTGATGTGTAAACATCTATGCTGGAGGTAGAGAGAAAAAAAACGTGAACGTTCGTGTGCAACGTTACGTCGTGCAACGTTACGGTGTGCAACGTTACGATCTGCATACTAGGATGGGTGCGTTCAGTAAAAAAAATCTTAAGATCCCCTTAAAGCAAAAACAAGTCCGTTTTGGATCCGCGCACGTTGATGTTTACACATATTATCCCCTACAGACCTATTCCTCAATTTTAAATAAATAAATACTTTTATTATACAAAATACGTACCTACATAACTATTGTAGTGTTTGGTGGAGGGCAGATGTGGGCAGTGAGATTCAAGGTCGATTCACTCGCCCATGTTCTACATTCCATTTATTGTGAATTCACATGAGGGAAGTGAATTTGAATGTTCCACAATTCGTTCGAAATTCTTATTTTTAATTGGATTTTCGAAAATAAAAAAGGAAGTTCTTCATTTTGGTTCATTCCTTTTTCTGAATGTACGTAGCTATACATTGTGCAGGATTTAAATCTTGCACGTATGAAATTTACTCAGAAGAAAAAAAATCGATTTTCAATAAATTTCAATCGAATTGAAATCCCAGGTTTAGCAATTCGTTTGATTGCGAAAATTTCGCATTTACTTCGAACTGTCAAAATTGAAGATGCTTCTTAAGTAAACTAACACTGCGGATGAAAATGGATGCACAATTATTAGCATGTTTAGCTGAAAAAAGGAAAAGGAAGGTTGGAGAAAAAATTAGATGAATAATTTTGAGTGAAAAGTCTAACATTAGATTTGTTCTGATGAATTGTTTATTCTTATATTCATTGTTTAGTGGTAGAATGTTCATATCATATCTCCAAAAGTACTAGTAAATAAATATTTAAAAGAAAAAAAATATAAATTTGGCTTTCATTTTGCACCAGGAAATACAAAATTACTTGGAAATGCGTCAATTTCAAAAGTTTTTCAAAAATATTTCACAAACCATAAACGAAGTGGAATGTGCACTTGTTACTTCAAAATTAGCAATGAAGTTCTTGGTTGAGTTCATTCAATTGAGATCTATTCCATATAAAATTTGTTGAGTGGTTGTGCAAGAATAAGAACTGCACACTATAATTTGGATTACTTTGTTCATCTGATTTTGTCTGCTCGGAACGAAGCAGTGCTGTTTGGACCTTTGGACAATATAAAGTTCTAGATGAATTATTTTAAGTTGAGCTTAATTATAGCTATGAATACGAACTGAATTTGTAGTTGGTTATAGGAATTTAGAAAATTAATTGTCTGAGGAAGTAGTGAATTCACGAGGCGCCTATCATGGCTTAGCGCCATCTGCATGTGATCATTTTGCCCATATGGGTGGGCATTTAAAGTGTAAAATGGGGTAAAAACTGAAATTGGTTTCCGAGTTCAAATATTCTTTTTGTGCTTGAAAGCTTATTTTTAGTGGATGGCTTTAGGGATATTTTTTTCTTAAAAAAAATGGCATTTATAGAGTGAAATGGGGTAAAAGTGCAAAGGGTTATCCGATTTTAAACATTCTTTTTGTTTTTTTTTTTGTGCATGGTGTAGTTTCCATGTATGTATGTGTGATTTATGATAAAATTTAAAAATTTAAAATAAATAAAATCGAAAAGAAAAACTTCGTTTTATTTTAATATATATATGTATGTATATTTAATATTATCATAAAATAATTTTAAAAAAGCGACGCGTTTCGGATCTATGAATCCATCTTCGGGCTTATGCTGTTAGACTGCTTAGTAGGTGGCTTACACATAAACTTAAGCAAGTTGCTTCGTCAACTGGCTTGCCTTTTTCGAAGCCAGTTGAGCAGCCAGTAGTGCGTTCACTTTTTTAACCACAATCAACATTCAGCATACCTGCCTCTTATTCAAATTTCTGAAGTGTGCAAAAAATAAGTTAAGAGAAATTTAGTTTGCAATTTGTATGAATTTTTAAAATATTAAAATTCATTTTTATATGAAACTTAACATTCCTTGACAGAATATTTGACGTTTGCTAATTTTCGTTACAAGTCACCAGAAAGCTTTAAAGTTGCACTTTTCAAAGAATAAAATCTCAAAATTTCCGGATTTTAGAGATTTTTGAATCCATCGACATTGTAATTTGACGGTTTATTGCTCGACGGATAGGCAACAAACTGTATTATGACGTCTGTAGACAGTTTTAAAATTGTTTTTTTTTTGTCCGAAATAAAAAATAATCTCAAAAATTCGGATTTTTAGAGGTTTTTTAATCCATTGATATCGTAGCCATGCTTCAGTGGAATACGAAAGTTCATGTCTTGAAAGATGGGGGACAAATTATATTTGATCGTTTTGAGAACATTTTGTTCCAAATGTCAACCGATTACACTGAAAATATATTTTTGCAAACCAGAAAATTAAATGCAAAAAATTTCAGATTTTTAGAGGAAAGAATTTTTTTTCATTCCATTTTTTCATTCCATCAAAATTTTTGGAAAAAATTCAAAATTTTCATAAAAAATTCAAAATTTTTGTTTATTTATCTGTTTTAATCAATTATCTTTGAAATATCATCCAAAGTTAACTATAGTACAGAAAAAGAACGACCCACTTGCAAGCAACTTGCTTGGCAAGTGGAGTGCCGCCTACGTCACAGCCAGGTATGAACCCAACTGGCCAGCAAGTACTGGCTCGTGTGACCTCCGGGTTAGGGGTATTTTTGTATTCAAAAATTTGGTATTTATAGGGCGAAATGGGGTAAAACTGAAAAGTGGTATACGATGTCAAAAATTGATTTTGTGTTTGAAATATTATTTTTAATAAATTCCTATTGATAGAGTGATATAGAGGGATAAACCAAAAAAATGGTTTTCTATTACAAACATCTTTATGTGTTGGGAAAGTAATAAAGCTTAGACTTTAGTGACCATAGCTTTACTAATGAAGCTATTCATAATATGAAGTAGGTTAAAACCCAGAAAGACGTATTCGAATACAAAAAGTAGCTGAAATATTTATTTATATTTTCTTTAGCAATTTGAATGCGAAGCTTAGGTTTTTCTACCCGTGCGAAGTCAAGGCGGGACATCTACATAGTTATTTAAAAATAGTTATTGAAAAAACACAACAAGTTGATAAAGCATGAATCTGAATCTAACTATGGACATTTCATCACTAAAATTACAACGTCAAAAATTTGTATTCCTTATAGTCAGTGATGTGCCTCATCGGTCCTATTGAGAAATAAACACTGCCCGATAGCTAAAGATCAAATATTTACAAGACTACCTGCCAAAAACAGTTGTTTTTTCCAAGTTAAATAGTCTTTAAGTTTTTGTACAACAACAGCTAGTTTGGCCACTGGTTCACGTGACAATCAGGTGTAAAATTTGACAAAATGAAGACAAGTGAAGTTATTTAAATCGACTTATAACTTAAAGCAAAAAGGCTGATCAGTTGGACGATACCAAACCTGTAGCAGACGCCATCAAAATAATGACAAAACTGACCCTATATCACAAGTGAATTGCGTAAAGCTATGATTAGACGGTCAACGAAAATGGTCAACGCGTTGACTCTCTGATTTCAAAATGAAGTCAAATTTCGTCCAAAAGTTGTCTTGCAGTGTGATCTTCAACGCAGAATACTGTTCATGCGCTGACGGCTGCGTTGACACCGACGTTGACTTTTTTTTACCTTGAACGCATTGACTTTTTTCGTTGAATGTGTAATCACCCTGAGCAAATGTTAGGAAACACTGACGCAAAGTGTTGACCATAATCCCAAAGTTGAGATGGCATACTTTTCTGCCACGTCAACGTAGTTTGCGTTGACTTTCGTGTGACGTTGGCGGACTAGCCCCAATCGTGTGATAGTCAATGTGTTATGCGTTGACATGGTCAACGTTGGCAGTGTGTTGAGGACTTTTTTGGTGATGTCCGAGAGTCAATGCGTTGACTATTTACACTGACCGTCTAATCATAGCTTAACAATTTCTTCCATTTATTTCAGGACATTTTTTTCAAATTCTTTGACATAGATTCCGACAGACATTCTTGAAAAAACAAAATCATACCGAGTAAACAAAGTTTAAGTGAAAACATTCTAACATCTTAACTTATAAGTCGGCACTAATTTCCATCCGTAAAAAATTGAGCAAGTGAATGCCACATTTTATTTTCTCCTCAATTTCAATTTTTTTCATTTTTCAATTATTGCTGACCAATCCTGATAATTACAGCTGTTCTGATATTCGGTCGAATTTGAAAACGGAAACGAAAATTGAATCCGTGTGGATTGAAAACGATTGTTCTGATTTCCAGTCGGATTTACTGTTTAGTTTTACCAACTTGATCAATAAAACTTTTTCGAAATCAGCTGTTATCTATGCAAGAGCTGTCAAAAACGAAAATGGAATCCGCCAATAAAAGAATAACCGAATTTAAAACGTCAATTTGGCGGATTGTAGATCAGTTCGTTTTGCCGAATACGCAAAACGGTTTCGAATAAGTAATCCGGAACAGCGAAAATTCGAAAACGTGAGGATATAGAATTCCAATGGAAATTTGAACAGCCGTGAATATTTCTGGTTTCTAAAAATACTGAGATATCTGAGAGTTTGGAAAATAAACTAACCAGCTCTTCTGGTTTACTTTTGACCAGAGAAACTATACCGAGTTTTGTTTATGTTTTCTTACATTTTCTCCATTGTTAATCTAATTCTTGCCAAATTCGAAGACTCTTTCTGGTATTTACAAACGCAGCGGAGCAAGTTTCTTATTATTTCTCTCAAATAAATTATTTGATTTCAATTTTTTTGTTTGTCAGGCATATAGTTTCTGGCTTACATTATTTAAGATACGTAACGTGTACTTTCCATTCAATACGCACCGCAATCATCATCTTGTCAATAATTATTGTATTCCACTAAGAATTGTAAAACATATTAAGCACGTAAATAAAATTGTATATTCGTTTTGTTTGGCGTGAGATACTTTTTATGTGGCTGGCGACTACGACGACGACGACGAATTGCTAAATAATAATTATCGTTATTCCAACAAGAGGTACATATGTACCTCGGCCCAGGGACACTATACAACGCGACGCGATGGACCCAACCTTCGTTCGACAAAATAAAAAAAAAAACTTCATTCAATTACGACGACGATGCATGGATCACAGAAATTATTATTCAGAGCTCCATGATGATGATGACAGATCTCATTTCATCTCATGATGACATGTGTGTATAATCCGGCTTGGTCTGGTCATGTAGGTAAATCGAAATTTATCATTACAAATGGTGTTAAATTTTAAATAAAGATCTTTCAGGTAATAAATTCTCAATTGTGTACTTTCACACACAATGACACAATACGTCCGGTATTATTTGAGAAATGTATGTAGATACATAATCGTTTGGCTTTGGTTTTGTATACTCAAAGGAAGTATATTGTTCGATTAAAATGTCAGTTGACGTATTGATATAATATATAGCTAACTATTTGTCAAAAGTGCATTGAGTTCATTAAAGGGTTAAGTTCTTTCATTTGTTGAATGTTTTAAATGGCATATTTGGCTCTTTTTTTGAAAAAATATTTCTGAAATACCTATAGTATGTATAGTATATTTAGCCAGATTTCAATGGGTATTCTATATTTCATTGGGTAAGAATTGTTTTAAGGAAGATGTTAGAGTAGCTTTTAGGGCTATCAGCCCTTTGCATAATTTCCGCAATCTATAGATTTGAAGATTGATCTAGTTTTTCAATATTTTCTATAAACGAGAGAAATTACAAAACTCTTTTTCTTTGTAGGGGATTTAATTTTAAGTAGTTGTACGAAAATTGAATATATTCCAAGAAATTTAGAAAAACCTAACAATAGAGATAGGCGAGCGTAAGATCACCGATCCCATTTGACTTTTGAAAAACTGGACACACTAGACGAAAACCTTGAACGTCCAATTTCTTCACAGGGTCCCAATGCTATTACCGGTACTAGTGCTAAAATTAGTACTCAAACAGGTATCAACTCATTTCTTCACACAAGTTCTAGGCCGTAGTCCTGTCAATTTAGTACCGAGTATTAGTTAGGAATCGGTGCTAGCTGATCCCTCAAAATCAGCTTGTACCTGGTTATTATACCAGTTGTTAGTACTTAAATCGATACCAAATGATTTCTTCAAATGAGTACTAAGCCCTAGTACTGTCAAATTCGTACCGAGTTGGTACTATTTAGAACTTGGTATTAGTTAGGACTTTCAAATTGGCAGTCTACTGGCGCTAATACCTGAATAAGAGAGATTTCATTAATTTTCTTCAAAGAGTTCGTATTCAATATCGATAGTTTCTTGGTTGTTTTTTTTATTGGTATAATTTTTTTTTTTTCTTATTCTAACTGCAACTTTTCAACTGCACATGCACAGTGAAGAATAAGTGTTCCTTTTATTTATATACATACGTGGGATGACAATTGGATATGTTGTCCATCATGGACGTTAATGCTGCCGTAAAATCGAGAAACAACGTCTCTTTGAATAGAACCGAACATGAATTGTACACAACTTCTCCAAGCTTTGTCACCACACATACATACGTACACAAAAATAAAAAAGTCGAAGCACAAAATAACATATTTTAATCAAAAGCTGATTCAGAACACAGCACCACTGATCACTCCTGTATATATTATGTCGGTAGGATTGCATTGCCATTCTGCATCTTCTCACTCCCTATGTAGCAACCACGACCGTTTTTCTATTAACTGCGTAAATCGAAGACCAGAAAATTGTTGAAGTCACATTCGAGTGACAAATTTGATAGTTATCTTAAAATGGATATTATGTCCATTCTTTTGTTAAAATAGACATAATCCATTCGAAAATAAAATTAATTATTTCTCAATCAAAATAAATATCAAAATAATATTTGAAATGCCAAAATTGTATCAAAATCTGAATTATACCAGTTTTAGATGTATTAAGTCCTTAGTACGCTTGATGTTTTTAGATCCGGTACTAGTGATGTGAAGAAATGCTCAGGTACTTATTTTTCGTTAGGACCGAGTACCAGAGCCAGTATCTGGTCTGGCTAGACTGGGTACTAGGCTGGCTTAGTATACTTCTGTGAAAAAATCGGGCGTAAGAGAATTTTTCAATTTCTCCCAAGAGGCACTGGGAGGGAAATTTTAATCGCTTTAATCGATGATATTTTTAATTTCGTTCTCCTTGGAAGTACTCTGGAGGTAGCACTGCAAGAGGTCATAGAACCTGCTCTTTTACGCCTGCAAAACTTTAGATAAACATGTATTTTTTTTCAAAGCCAAAGGTGCGTTACACTTTCTATGCTTTATAGGTATACAAAACAGTGCTGAGAGTCATTTTTGAGAAAAATCCCTTTAACTAATGCGAAAATTCCCATTTTTGTCCCACAATTTTTTTTTTTTTCTTTTTATTTACTACAAAAAATTAAAATATTTTTATCAAGTAAGTATAAAACTGAAGTTATTTTTCTAATAAATTAAATTTCTTACATAAATAAAATATAAACAACTAATTTAAATATCTTCTTCGATTGTAGGTAATGACAAAAACTTTTGATCTTTAAAAAAGACGAATAGACGTTAAAGCGAACTGTACAAATTTTCTCAATAAAAAATGTTTGTTTAGTTTTAAATATTTATTCTTTCTGTTAATAAGAAGACTTATTTGAATTAGAAATTAGAATTCTTTAAGTGATGGGTCCTTGAAGGGATTTTTTTTCATTTCGTTAAAAGTTGTAGATATCATTTACATAAATTATTTTTCGCATCGATAATAATACGATTGTTTTTAATTATTTCATACAATTTTGGCCTAAAATATAAATATTTTCATCTTGTAAAAATGCAGTCCTTGATACTAAGTATATTCATCTTCAACTTCGTAAATTGTAAAGTGTAACCGATTTTTACGATTCTTTTACCCTATTTTGGTATTTTAAAACGTTTCTAGAAGAATCATTTAGAATATTTGTGGTAATCTGTTACCTGTTAAAATTTTATAAACAACAAATTCCCACTAGAAGTGTTTGTTATCCTTTTGTCCTTATTGAGGTAGAAATTTTCAATAAAAGGGATTTTTCCCACGATCCCCCAGCACAAATTAAAAATACGGCTTCCTAGACTTTTAAATTTAACTTTAAAATTTAAATAGCCTGCAATGTGGTAGCTGTGGGGCAGCCTTTGGCACTTCATCGCAAATAATATCTACTAAGAGAATAACTTAGGAAATTGAAAGTGGAGCTATTTAGTGAAATAATTTCTCACTTTCTTTGAAATCATACTCCATCACTAAAAGTGGGAAAGGTTCCCATTAAAAGAGTTTAAATTCTGCAGTGGAATTATTTTCCTGCAACCCAAAAAGCAACATCTAATACAAATCCCAACACTAACATACTTTAATTATACAAAATTATAACATTACATAATATGTATGTCTTTTGGCATTTGAAATTTTTCATCTTATGGTTTTTTTATTATGATACCTACATCATTAGAATTATTATTATACATACTAATTATTAACAGAAATCATGAAGAATGAGTATTAGCGTAAAGTAAATATTAGAACAACACTAGTTATATCTATATGATATGTAGGTACGTATACAAGACATCACCTTGCGTGCGCAATGTTTCAATTCATTTTGGTTTCATTTCGATATTTGAAAAATTGAATTCAAAATGCGCATACACCAGACCTGATGATAATGCTCATATTAAGGTCGATATTAAATTATTCGCCCTTTATTTTTACCAATAATAGACATAGATACATAATATATCCACGAAGTGCGCGTGAATGGGGCGTATGCTTATTTAATTGGAACGATGGATAAATTAAACAAAATATAGAATTAGCACAACCAATCCAGAGCTCGCTACTTCGATATACCATATTTTCGATGATGACGTAAATATTAATAAATAATAATAATCAAACTGATGCTTAATCATATTGTTTCATCGGTCTTTATTTTTGTGTTGCGTTTGCAAGTATTTTTACTTGCGATTTTGACATGCACATTCAAAGTATAGGGACAAGTTTTTACTTTCTGAATAGGAGTAGAAGACAAATCAATACAACAAATGCAAACTAGAAAAAAAAAGATTTTGGCACCATTGCAATATTCTCTGAACGTGTTAGCTTCATTCTAAAAATATTGACTCAAATCTTTTAAGCCATAAACTATGAAGATGAACCTAAAAAATAAGGATCTTTGAAAGGTAGGTACTATTATCGAATAAAAATGTTAATTATAATATCTATCTTAACTTACAAAAGTTAATGGAGACCAGAATTTTTCTAACTTCTATAAAAAATTGTATGGTAAAAGGTACCCATATTTTTTGGTTCTTAAAAAAGGGAACAATATAGATATTTGAATTACATTCCTAGAAAACTAGGCATAAAGTCTTTTATAGCCTTTGCACAGCACAACAAACCCAAAACGGGGATTTCGGCAAAAAGTTTACGAAAACTCATAAAGCGTTGACACCGAACAATTACCCGTTTTCGTTGGACATTTGAATTGTTCTTAAATCAGCTGATGTATGATAGCTTGAACACAATGGACGCGACAACCGACAAGGGCCGCGATACTTTGAAAAGCATCAAAAGTTAAAATAAAATAAACAAACTCGTTTAAAGTGTGTTTTGATTGAATAAATTTCAGCTAAAGCAGCGTAGAGCCGTAATGCTAAATCCATAATATAAAAAAGAAATTAAATCATATAAAATCGGAAAAAAATCAACTTGTTGAAGCAATTTTTATTAAAAAAATATATATAACATAATTTTATTAAATATAAAAGAGAAAAAACAAAACTTCATACATTTCTAGCAATCAAACTAAAGCGTAAGCAACTACCAGCCTCGTGTTACATTGCCGTCAGAATTCATACATTTTGATTTTTTAGTTTCGACACATCCAAACTCTCTTTCAGATTCGCATCAAACATTTATACCTTCCGATCTTTGCCTCACAATACCCCATTTTATTCCCTTTTGTTGCATAAAAATATTTGCCTGTATTCATTGTTTGTTTCATGTTATCGTAATTATCACATTGAATTTATTAAAATGTTTCTGCAGAGTAGAACACAGAATCAATAAAACAAACACAGAATAATTAATAACAAACAAGCACAAGAGATTACGAGAATCGGATGAAAATTTCTCGCCGAAGATGTGTATTTCCCACAAGTTTCATCGCCTTGGCCACATCTGTTCGTGTCGTTAGCAAATAACTGAACGTTTGAAGCCTGGTTTTTGAATTCAATTCGTAAGCGAAATGCCATGTTTATTAGTTAGGACGCGCGTCCCATCGCGTCTACTGTGTTCTAGGACAGTCAAAATTTAATTTCTCGTTTCATTTTGACGTTGGATTGAGCGCTGAATGCATCGAAAGGTGTGTTTGTTTAGTTCAACTTTGAATTCCAACATGTTTTCGACAAGTTTTATCTCAAAACTTGTAGTTTATGAAATTTTGTGGTTTACAAAAATGTATGGGAAAACGTTTTTGAAACGGGCGTGAAAAGGCTATAAGACTGTAGCCATAATTGCGCGCCCAATTTTGTTCACCTTTATGTAAATGAATAGAAAATTGAAATAAGAAAAAAATTTACCTGTCAAAAATTGAAGCTCTTAACAGGACATTTTTTTAAATCACAAATTTTCAAAAAAAAAATTAATCCTTAATTTTGTTTATAAAATAATTTCAAACTTATAAAAAAAAAACTCAAAAGATTATAGATACTATCTTTTTTAAATTTATATTTTATTTAAAAGTCCAAAACCAAGTACAGTAAAACCTTAAACCAAAGAAATGACTGCTAATAATTCTTCAAATTTTGAAGCCATAATTTTAGCATCCGGTGCAATAACCAGATTAATCCGCTTTTTGAAGAAATATGTTTTTGATGCAGAAATACCAATCAAAAGAAAAACACCGCATCGTTCGGTGAAATAATAAGACAACTCTAAGTATACCAAAGTTGCATATAAATAAGAAAAACACAATTTTATACTGTCAAAAAGTAGAGTGCGTGAAGTTAGCAACCGTTTTTGAGAATTTGTCATTTTAGAAAATTGTTCAAGGCTGTTTCCGATTTGTTCCGAAATATTCAAAGTTTTTTTTGTAATATTCAAAAGCCGTGATTTTAGACTCAAAAAGTTTGTTCTAGTTGCTGTGAACATTGTTCATAGTTTTGAACCTCTGTGTTCAAAATTTTAAAAGTTATGGCCAAAATTCGAAAAAATTCTAGCCCCCTTTTTTCGAAAATTCGAAAATCGAAATTTGTTATTTTGTTTCAGTTTTTCAAAAGTATTCTTAACATTTTGCCAAAAAATTAAAGTTGTTCAAGGTCTATTTGTAAAGATGCCTTCAAAACTTTTTTTTCGCGAAAACGCAAAAATTGGTTGGCCAAAATTTATTCAAAAAAAAAATGTTTGATTCAAATTTTTTGATGATAAATACATTGACAAGAAAATATTGTGTCTATTTATTCATATTATCACCCTAACACCGAATTTAAAAAAAAAAAAACATCGACAACTCCTTTAGACCCCTTTTTCAAAAATCCAAAAGTTGTTCCAAGTTCAGAATTGGTCAAATCCAAAGATTCATCCAAAAATATTGAAAATTGAAGATTTTAAACCGAAAAAACACTTTAAATGAAAATATCCTTTTATCCCTGTTATGGCACCTCTTTTTTGAAATGCAAAAATTCAAAAAATTCTTCTAATTTGTTTCAGAATTTTGTTTCTTAAAATTGATTTTTAATATTTCAAAGACGGTTAAAAAAAAAAAATGGCAGCACTTAACTTACTATAAAGCGTTTTATATAAAAGATAAGACCATCGGGTTTTCAGTGTTCATTCAAGATTTAATAAACGTAGTGAATACTAAAAGAAAAATAAAAGAGAATTAAAATTGTGAAAAAATCGATAGGTATTCAATTTTTTGTTTTTCGCCATTTTTGAGTTTGAAAGTATTTTATTCAAAAACTTTTAATAGAAATAAATTGATTGAAAAATAAAATAAAAGAACAGATGGCTTTCAAAAAAGGTAAACACTTTTTCGTAAGCTATAAGCGGAGGAGATGGCGCAGCGGGGGAGATGGTGCACCTTTATTATTCAATCAAAACCCTTACACCCTTTTTCTGTTCATTTTATCACTTCAATTCGAAGTAGCCAGTTTTCTATATGGTTTGTCTATGATGCAGAAAAAGAAAAAATATTACAACAAAAACAAGTAATGTTTTTTTTTTGCATTCTTTGGATACTTGGATGTTACAGCAACACATATATGCATACAAGTATTGGCAATGACCTCTATGTAAAAACTTTGTTAAAAATATACCTGCGCTTTTTTGTGTGTTTAAGATTCAGTGAAAATGAAAAAAAAAGAGGAGATGGCGAAGTTTTTTGAGGGTGAGATGGAGCATTCAATAGAACACTTTTCAACTTTTGTCTCCTGCTGCGCTACACCATCTCACCGGCTAAAGTTTTTTTATGATTGAAACTTATGGGGTATTCCATTGGTAAGCTCAGATTTTAATTAAAAAATTGATTTTTGATGTGTAAACATCTATGCTGGCGGTAGAGTGAAAAAAAAAAGTTAACTTTCGTGTGCAACGTTACGTCGTGCAACGTTACGTCGTGCAACGTTACGACGTGCAACGTTACGATCTGCATATTAGGATGGGTGCGTTCAGTAAAAAAAATCTTAAGATCCCCTTCAAGCAAAAACAAGTCCGTTTTGGATCCGCGCACGTTCATGTTTACACATATTAACCGTGAGTCCCGGCACTCACACAATTTTTTTTTTCGTGGCGAATGGAATACGATATCAAATTGATCTGCATTTGTCATTGTATTTGTGCAATTCCGTTCCTGTGTCAATATTTCAAAAATATCTGCATCCCTTGAAGCAGATGAGCTTGATGAAATTACCAATTCATTTTAAACTCATACATTTATAATGAGCGATTATTTTGAACACAATTTTCACACCACTATTCGCTTAATAAATTCTTATTATAAGTACCCAACACCAAAATTTAATGCTCCAGTACTTTTGGTAAAAACTTATTTAAAACCTCCACTGGCTTGAAATTAGTAGGTACCCCATTATAAAAAAGAAAAATGTATCATGCAATAAAAGTATCCTGCGAGAAAAGTGTCATGCACTAAAAGTATTAGGTAATGGGCACGTTCAATCACAAAATCTGAAAATTCAGATCTGAATTTATGCTGTTGAACGCACAAATGAATTTTCAGTTGAAAGTTGTTGTGTTAAATGCTAGCATTTACCTAAATAGTTCACATTAAAACAAAATAAAATAGAACTTTAAGTTCTGGTGGTGATTTAACTAAATCAGCAACAAATTACAGCAAGACTATGTGAAGTCTAATAAAACAATAATTCCACATTTTTCTAAGAATAGTTAATCTTTTGATTTAAAAACTCACTTATCAATAAAAGTCCTTTAATGTAAAAAAAGTATTAATTTGTTCGTGATGAAAATTAATCATCATAAATCAATCAGTAAGCAGAGCGAAAATCATAAAGTTCAACTTCTATGTATAGTACTTCAACATTTTCCCCACCACTGTCACTTTATTCTGAATTTTCAGATGAGAATTTTCGGCTGAAAATTCAGATGAAACGTAAGCAAACGTAACTTAAAGTCACTAAAAGTCATCTTACTTTTTATGGCAGCTGGCCAATCAGAAGCTCCAAAAATTCAGAAATCTGAAAATTCAGTTGTAAAACGTAATGCGTTGAACGCGCCCAATATAAGAATAAAATTTAAAGAAAAATATAAAAAACCAAAAAAAAATAATAAATATTTGTAATTTGATTTAATTATTTATTTAATTTAATTATGATTAAACTAATATCACAACATTATTATTAATTAAGTTTTTAAGCTACGCGTTTCGGACTTATGTCCATCATCGGGCTAAATATAAATTAAACTGCCAAGATATGTTGTTGCCTCATGTTGTGGGTGATGTTTGTTTCGCTGGTAAGTATTGTTGTGTTATGTGTTGTCTTCTTTCATCTTCTCTGTTTTTATTTGGAAGTTAATAGCTGTGTCATATAGTGCGTTATTTTTGATTGTAAGTTTATCGTTGAGTAGGTTGTCTTGTTCTTTTTTACAGGCTTTGTATATTTCGTATTCTTCCAAAGCATCCAACGTTGTCCCTTTTTTGCATATGTGCAAAGTTGTCAAATTTGATTTGAAATCTGTGTAGGTATGATTATCATGTACATAATAAAATTTCATGCAGTAAAACTTGCAATTAATAAAAGTTGCATGCAACTTTTATTACATGCAATAAAACTTGCTTGTAATAAAAGTATCATGCAGTAAAAGTTGCATGCCATAAAAGTTGCATGCAATAATAGTTGCATGCAATAATAGTTGCATGCAGTAAAAGTTGCATGCAATAAAAGGACTAAAACGATAGTCGTTTAGACAGTTGCTAACATCTTTCCCTTTAAGACCTGATAGAGGTCGCTATCGTCCAAAAGACAATTATTGTTCAATTGACCGATTGTTCTACGACCTCCTTATTGCCAGATCTTCTATCAAGACTCGTGAAAAATTAACAGGAGCCCATTTTAAGTGTAGATAATACAATGTTTTCTCTGAATTTGAGTTGAAATTTGATACAACTTTAGGTTTGTTTCATATGAACGTTCCATGTTCTCTTTGTTCGAAAGAAATATTACACATTAAAATTCTGGAAATGTTAATCATAATGTTTGATTGGTTTTCGTCAGAATGATGTCAATTAAAATCAGCTTACATTTTTTTTTAGTTCAGATTCAGACATCGAACGATTTTTTCTTGCGAAATGATCCTTTTGATATTCATTTTTATATTAAAGTGCCAAACACCTATATAGGTACATACATACATACCTACCTGATCTACTAATGGCCTTAATCGTTAATCTCTGCCACTTATTAATTTAAGTTTTATGATTCGTTTCTCTCAGCGTATAGATGATGATTTATGATCAAGAACCATTTTCCACAGCAAAGTGATCATCAGAGATCAGACTGAATCAAAGATGATTCCGCGTCGTCCGTCGTCGTATTCTCATATATATTGAAGTTTTAATAATTATATTTTGTATAGTCTCCGTATCCCGAGCTTAATGTTTATCTATATATGTATTTAGTATTAAAGCATTTACCGCGCTGCTTGAATCAGATTTTTTTTTAATTAATCTAAATGATTTTCATCCGACATGAGTATGCTCTGTGTAGGAGTGTTTCTGTATGATTGTGTCAGTGAGGCGCGGAGAGGGGCACGTCGAAAAGAGAATCAATCATTGATGGCTTTGCTGATGCAAAGTATTAGATAATTTGTTAAGTGTTTGCTATTAAAATGAGATTAATTACTGGCAATTATCAATTTGTCTTCAAGCAATAGATGATGCGTCCGTCTCTACTAAATTTTGTAATAGAATTCGAATTGTGTGAAAAGACTTAGTGCCGCTGGGCTAATCCGATCATTTATTAATAAGGTAACAATAGTATTTTGTTTGATAAAAAAAAAACACAACAAACCATTCTCCCCCTGGTCCATCTTTACACAAGAAATTCCCTAAATGAAGCTTCCAGCATCTCGTTTACCATCTGTGTATATGTCTCCTGGAAGAATCATCATTAAGACCAATCTTGAATAATTGAATGTGTGATGTGTTAAAAATAGAAATGCAATTAGAGCGCGGATGCTGCTGTCAGCAGCCGACAGATATTGAGTCGACCTATACATTTTATATTTACATTGCTTCCGCAGAGTTTGACTCGTTTCTAATATTTAACTCATTGGCATTCAATGGAGGTTTACATTTATCACAAAAAAAATCGGATAAAAACAATTAATCAGTGATGTAATAATGTGCATATGTAAGTATGTAATCAAGATGAAAATCTATATTTATGCAGCAATACTGTATTGAAATGTCATTGGAATCAATTTGAGATCTCTAATTTAATTCAATCTAGAGCGTACAGGACACAAAGGAGATAGATTTATAAGGTAGTATACATGATCTATCACCTATATATGGTGACACCAACAGTTTGCACTTAGAACCAAGCCTAACAGACTCCGGTGTTAAAATTCCACCCTGTGCCATTAAACAGGAAATTGGTAAGAAGATAATAGAACTTTCCAATGACAGATGGAACTCACTCGTAACTTGTACCACTACAAAGAAACTGTGGCCTAGCTACAATAAGAAAAAAACGGACAAAATTATGAACCTGAAAAAAAGATCCCTGAATCTTTTGATAGGAATTATCACAGGGCATAATCACTTGGGTTATCATAGAAAGAAGATGAGACTAAGTACTGCAGACATTTGCAGAGGCTGCGGAGACGAAGAAGTGGAGGAGGATACCCTTCACTACCTAGGTCATTGTCCGGCACTCTGCAATATAAGGAAACAATTTTTGGGTAGCTATTTCTTCAACGATCTATCAGAAATCTCGAAGACAACAGGTGATAACATCTTAAATTTAATGAACTTCATCAACGCCTCCAAATGGCTTGATACTCCATAGGCTTTCATAGGTTATATATTTAAAGGGATGGTCCAATCCATCAGGGTACCACAATGGATCAATATTGATCTAAGTGTGACGGGAACAAGATCCACTGCCAGCCCATCAACCTAACCTAACCTAACAGTTTGCACAATTCTCAAGCATTGAATGTACTCGGTTCATAAATAAAAAAGGTTTTTTCAAGAATAAGAAGCATTGAATACTAAACGCCACACTAGGAAGCACTTAATAAAAGTGTGAAAAAAATAAGCTTAAACAAATATTTTTCTCAATTTTTAATTTCAAAATTTTGAGTTTAAAAATATTTATTTTTCCAAATCTTTTTATTGAAATAACTTGGTTAAAAAATTAAATAAAATAAAATAAAATAATGCATTTCTATGGCTAAAAAGTTCTTGGTTTTGATTTTTTTTTCATTTTAAATATTTTTTTAGAAAGTGGCCTGGGCCCGTATCGCGAAAGACTAAAGTGATCGCTCTATTAAGTGATAGTCGCTTTTACGATTGCTCACTCTTTCCTTCTCTATAGATAGGATAGAGACAGCTATCGTGAAAGTTACAATCAAAAAATTGATAATCAACTATCACCTTAGCCGATTCCACCCCTGGATAAATAGACTCCCCGTCAATTTACCATCAAAATAATAAAGACAAATTAAACTTGACATCACCATGTGTTGTTTTTCCATAAATTTTATATTAAAGCCTAGTGAGCTTCGTTATTTTTTTTTTTACTTGCTCTCTAGTAGTAGGTACATTTCAAACTAAGTTTTGACATCACAAAAATTTGTAATAAGTTATTGACTTTGCATTTTATTGTTCCTCAAAGTCTTAAGCTTATAAACAAAATTTGGGGTATTCCCTTCCCCGTTTTGTCCCTTCTATTTTGTATATTTATTTATTTCAATTCCTGTTGGTGGGAGAGAAAAAGTGTGTAAGCACAAAATATTATGGCCTGAGTCCTGAGAAACAAATGTTCAAAATTCTAATTGAGTACTACTTCAAAAAACCGAAAAAAAAACAATAGTTTGATAAAAATCACCGCTAGAAATAGGCGTGGCAAAAAACTGTATAGGCAAATTGTTTAGAATGAGATTAACTAAAAATGTTTCGTAGAACACAAGCCTCTATCTTATTAATTTCACGTATTATATTAATTTTTTTTTAAAGTAGGCGTGTCATTGGGTGGAAATTTTTGTGATTTAGTCTCACACATACACGAGTCCTTGAATATCTCCAAATCTTTTCGACTTCCTGACTGTGCTAGCGTTTTTCAGGCAGAATTACTGGCTATAAGAGTTGCATGCGAAATACTCAAACAAGACCCAAACCCAAATGGAAATGGAAATACTGCAATTCTGACAGGCAGTCGGGCCATAGCTGCGGCTAAATCATTCTCCAAAAAATCCAAATGCCACGATGAGCTCGCAAGCATTAACGTCAATCTTAGTGACACTCTTATCTGGGTATACCGGGTCACTGTGGCATATTGATGGAAATGAGCGGAAGACGAACTAGCTAGACAAGGATCAGCCCTTCATAGCTCACTTGCGAAAAGAGTTTACATTCCTCGCGGAGTAATGAAGAGCCAAGGCAGGACATTGCCAGGGAAGTTACAACATGCACCGGGCACTGGTCAATAGGAGAGCATGCGACGAAACTGGATATTTCTTACAACACCCATTGTCCTAGCGAACCAGCAGGAAAAAGAAACACTAGTTCACTTCCTCTGTAAATGCCCTGCCCTATCCCTATTAAGGATACAATCACTTGGGAAGGCTTTCTTTAACGACCTTGACGAACATTCCGAACTGAAGATCTCTTTTCTAAACGTGACGAAATGGCTCTGAGACGAAATTCGGCATTAAGCTGTCTTACTCGGGCCTTTAGATTGTTGTTCCACAAACTCATCACTCAACCATAGGTTCAAACAATTTATGGTATCAAAACGCGGATTTTTTGCGCTAATTGGGTCAGCGAGCTAGTCAGCTCGTTGCCCGCCATTTCTACCTACCTACCTACCTCAGACGCGAACCTCAATACTGTTTTGACAAAATAAGATTTGGAACCTTGAATATGTCTCGTCAGTTAATTCGTCCCGAATTTTTTATAAACTCAGTCCGTCAGTCGAATTCTTTACCACGACGTATTTAAGAAATATAGATACAAATCACAAGAAGTATTAAAAAGGATGTAAACAAAATATGTGAATTTAACTGTATGAAATTGAAGATTATCTAGTTTCTCTTTCTATTGTTTTAGTTGATATTTATATTATTTACCAATTAATTGCTCTACTGATTAAATAAGCTTTTGATTAGATTATAAGATATTGTATCTTACAGTTACTAAGCAATCACGAAATAGAATACATAAATAATATAAATAAAAAAGCAATATGAATGAAATAATTGTATACGGTTCTATGAGATGTTATGCTTTGCTTGTGTGTTCTAAGAAGTAATCCGTCTCTTAAATGCCCAATTTGACGAGTAATCAGCGCGTAATCAGTAATCACCTTCAGCTCGACATCACATGTCACAGACTATTCAACATTTATTAATAAAAATTACAAATTGACAGACGTGTAAGTTCTATCACGCGCGCCGTTTATTAAAAAAAAAAGGGTAAAATAATACTGCATTTCAGATTTTTGATAAAGAGTTCGCATAACAGAAATAAGGGTTTGATGTTTTTTTTTGGAGAAAATTGACTTGATTTTTGGTTTTTTCACGTTTATCTTTTTAATCATTATATCGATTTTGTAATAGTTTTTTTTTTAATCTGGTGCTTCTTAAAAATTTAAACGATATTGCAAGGCTCCGTAGCACGAAAATCAATTTCTAGACGATCAGATCGTCGCCTCTTTGCTACTGGCTGGTCTTCCTGAAGACTTGTAATGGCTGTTGAAAATTTCTCTTAGAAGCTGACATCTGATTCTCTTCTTAAGCTCATGAGGTACATTTTTTATTTTCTCCATTTCAAGTTCTAGTTACAGCTTTCTTTCGATTTTCCTTTTTCCTCAGCAAGGTTATAAAGAGGAGTTTCCAAATTTTAAACGAGTAAACATCGTACTATCTTTTAAACATTTTACTAAAGTTAAAATCACCAAATCAGGCTGCTTATGTTTTTTAGTATAATCCTTACCCCATAATGTCACTTTGACAATAACAAAAATGGACTTAGTATGAACCTAGCTAACAAATATTTTAACAGCTATATTATTGACAACATTTTAGATAAGAGCTTTAAAATTAGACAAATATATTGTCTAACTTTTTTTTTCAACTAGTGCTTATTTCGTGAATGGTATGAGCTAAGTGTTGTTAGTCTGATTTGACAGATAGTTAGTTTTACCCTTCCGCTGTAAATATAGTTGTGTATACGCTTCGCTAAGTGGGCCTGCGATCGACTTAGAGAAGATGTCGATTTTGCCAAAAAAATCATCTTTCCAGATGAAGCTCATTTTGATCTTGGCGGGTATGTAAGCAAGCAAAATCGTCGCATTTGGGGCACAGAAAACCCGCACGCATACATTGAAAAGCCGATACACCCAAAACGAGTCACTGTTTGGTGCGGATTTCGGTCCAGAGGCATAATTGGGCCATTTTTTGAAAATGAGCAAGGAGTGGCCGTTACAGTCAATGGCGATCGTTATCGGGCCATGTTAAACGAATTTTTGTTCACAAAAATTGAAGAGGAGGATATTGGCAACATTTGGTTTCAACAGGACGGCGCTACGTGCCACACAGCCGAAGCTACACTCGATGTTTTGTGCCATTTTCAAAAAAAAAAAAGTTATTTGGCGGACCTTTATAAAGGGTTTTCCAATAAGAGGTATTATTTTGATATTCAAAGAAAAATGGCATTTTTTGAGATAAATGATTGGATGTTTATTTCATTATAAAGAGGAAAGTATTCCGTTAATAATAGAACACAACATCAGCCAAATGGCCGCCACGACCACGCTTACAGGACCATATCCTTTTCATGAAATTTTCCATAACCAAATCGCAAAGTGGCTGCCCTATGTCCTCGATAGCCTCACGAATTCCATCTTTGAGGTCTTGAATTGACGCTGGGCTGTTGGCGTAGACATTATCTTTCACGTGGCCTCAAAGGAAGAAGTCGCAAGGTGTTAAATCACAAGATCTCGGTGGCCAATTGTGACTACCTCTTCGAGAGATAACACGGTCCGGAAACTTTTCCCGTAAAAGATCGATGGTTTCATTGCTTGTGTGGCACGTAGCGCCGTCTTGTTGAAAGTAAACGTTGTCCAGATCAATACCATCCAATTCCGGCCATAAAAAATCATTAATCATTTCTCGATAGCGCAATCCATTGACCGTAACTGTTGCTCCAGCCTCACTTTCGAAAAAGTAAGGTCCAATGACCCCGCCGGACCATAAACAGTCACGCGTTGAGGATGGAGAGGCTTTTCAGTTTTCCGAGCCCCAGATGCGACAGTTTTGCTTGTTGACGTAGCCTCCGAGGTGGAAATGGGCCTCATCAGTCAAGATGATTTTTCGATGAAATTCCGGATCATTTTCATGCATTTCAAGGACCCAATCAGCAAAGACACGACGTTGTTGATGATCAGCTGGCTTGAGTTCTTGTCTTAACTGAACTTTATAAGCCTTAAGACCCAAGTCTTTATGCAAAATACGGTGTAATGACGTTTGTGGAATGCCTTATTCCAAAGAACGACGAGGAATGGACAAACCTGGGTTTTCTTCAACACTTTGGGCTACAACAGCAATATTCTCAGTTGTTCTTGAGCGACGTGCACGGGTTTTATTCTTCACATCTCTAACTTGTCCCAACAGCTCGAATTTGTCCACCAATTTCTGTATTGCGGTCCGACAAGGTGCTTCACGACGACCCAAAAATGTTTTAGTTTTACGAACCGTCTCTGCAAAATTTTCACCATTTTTATCATCATCATCGTCGGCTCGACAACCGGGGTCCGGTCCTGGCCTCCTTCAACAAGTCTCTCCACCCATCCCGGTCTCGAGCCGCCGCCATCCAGTTGCGCACCCCAAGGCTCCGGGCGTCCTGGTCTACGCCATCTCTCCAGCGCAAGCATGGTCTACCACGCTGTCGTCTACCATAGAATGTACCACAAAGAACTTTCCGAGCAGGTTCCTCTTCGCTCATGCGAGCTAGGGGCCCTGCCCACCGGAGTCTACCGAGCTTAATTTTTGTCACGATATCTGCTTCAAGGTATATTGCGTACAATTCATGATTGTACCGTCTCCGGAATCGTCCTTCCTCACATATGGGGCCAACAATTCTCCTTAAGACTTTTCTCTCGAACGCGGCTAAGAGGTCGGAGTGCCTTTTGCTAAGCACCCAAGTCTCGGATCCATATGTGAGTACTGGCAGGACCATGGTCCTGTACAGCAGCAGTTTTGAAGTTATGGTGAGATTTCTGGATTTGAAGAGTTTTGACAGACTATAGTAGGCTCTGTTGGATTTGAGAAGCCGCCCGCGTATTTCTTCTTCTATATTGTTATCGGCTGCTACTATTGACCCAAGGTATTTAAAGTGAATTTTAATAATTTCAATGCGTTGTTGAAGCGTGTATCGTTCCATTTTTATTAATGGCGTAGTTTCTACTTGTCAAATGTCAAAAAATGACAGCTTCAAAAGTGACAGCTACCGAAATAGCGGGCTATTGAAAATAACACCTCTTATTGGAAAACCCTTTATATAGAGTACATCAAAGATATACATTATTTACTAATAAAATATTTTGCTTTTGTAAACTGAATTTAGTTTGAGAATAGTTGTATTCACTCGCTTAGTCCAGATTAAAAATTAAATCCAGATTTAAATTCAAAAGTTTAAGTACTTATACATCGAGATTATTTTGGACATGGATAAAATGGACATAAATTTAATAAATAAGGACTTAATAAATCCGGCTTAAATAAATCTGGATTAAAACTCCATTTTAATTCAAAGTGGCCGTAATAAATTTTGAACGCTTGCGTTCTTTAAATAATTTTGTTACCACATTTAATAACGAAATCACTCAAGTGTAATACTTTATATATACGTAATATTAATTGTTAAAAATGATTTAATTTAAACGATAGCTATCAATAAATTTACCTTCGACCATTACCCTTTAACTTGGAATTGTCGTTGAACACCGAGGATGGCATCTTAAGCTTAATCCTTGGTTGTTTTAACATTACAGACAAATTGACATAAGACAAAAATTGCAAGAGTAGAATCACATTAAGGAATATCTGCACGATTTTAATAAGTTTAGACAAAATGGCAAGTTCCTTCCGTTCCTCAAAAAAAAAAAAAACAAAAAAGCTGTCTAATAAAATTGATACGTTTAGCAATAGCAATATCACAAAATGAGTCATCAAAAATACACAAATATTTGTTTAGCTCACTCGCAGCTCCTTAGTTCTGTTTCTGTCTGCCACTGCATGACTTTCACTTCTCACCAAAACGACAATAATGTTTTAATGCATTTTCGTTGGATGATAAGTCGTTTAACTTTATAATTTGTCTTGGAGTGTCTGAATTGAATTATTTATTGGAAGACGCACGGAAGGAAGGCAAGGGAAGGGGATGAGATGTAAATTTCTTACTATGGTTCTATAATATAAACGATGTTGGAACTTGAGGGGGAATGATGGTCGCAAGAAGGTAAATAAAATAAAATTTGAATTCATTTATTCTCGAGATTGTAATAAAGATGATTTTATTGGGCACATATGGAAGTAGATATGTAGGTAGAAGGCTGAAATATGAGGATTTATTCAATCAAAGGCTTGAGATTGAGAGTCGAGAATACTTTACATTGGAATTTTTTAAAGTCAAGATTTTGTTCAAATACAGCTGACCCATTCAAGTATCTTTGATAGCCCTTTAATACATATATATAAATTTTCAAAGAAGAGCTTATTAAGTATACGTACATACATTTTGAATCAATTATAAAGAATACAAATTTACGAATTCCAGTTTATTTGAAGTTTGTGATTCAGCTGATTATTAACTGTTGTGCTGGCTACCGTTTCAGTGTGTTTGTTTAAGAATTAAAAAGAAATCAAAAAGTTGACAGAACCAACAAGCAATAAGGTACCTTCATATTATGTATGTATGTATGTATATATTGAACTAAATTAAAATGCACCACTTCGGGTTTTTTTTGTATTTCTTATTGTTAACGACTATTTTTGGGTGTTGGGTTAGAACTTGAAACCTAAGAAAATAATTTTTGTATGGGTATGTAGTAGGTACCAATATAATCATCATATAATCAGAACCACATTGATTAAAAATTTTAGACGATTCCGTACGATGTTAAAGCATTTTGCGCATGATTCGAGGTTAAAAAGATGATTTTCCTAATTTTATTAATTAAGTTAAAATCACCAAATGCATATTTTATCTTTTTAGTATCTTAATATACGAACTCCCATGTCACTTTGACAATGTGCGCGTTCAAGGCATACATATCTGAAATTCAAAGCAGAATTCTGAATTGTTTGATTTTCTGATTGGCCAGCTGTCATAAAAAGTTAGATGTCGTCTGAATTTTTCAGATAAGCTCTTATTTTTCTTATTTTGAACCTAAATATTTATGTTTTGTTTCAGCAAATGGGCCCAAGAACTTTATCTTGTTCAAAACCTAATTTTTCTGATCTGGCAATACTTTTTTCGGAGTTGGTTTTTTTTTGAAAGCTGTCACTTGATCTATGCTCAGTTTGGTTTGCCATTTCATAACTAATAGACTTACTCCTGAACAACGTTTGCAAATTGTGCAAATTTCTTACCAAAATAATGTTTCGGTTCGCGCGACGCAATATTCGGTCGACATAATCGCAAAATCGCATAAATTCGAGCAAGAATGGATCGGTTTCGCACTCTAGTGTATAATGCGCATCCTCAGAGACGCCGTACAGTGCGCACGAAAACGCTATTGCTGCTGTGGAGCAGAGTATCGAAGAAGATCCGAATGAGTCCATCCGCCATCGCGCGCAACAATTGGAGCTGTCGAAAAATGGGCCTCTCGGCTGGAATTTATTCGAGCCAGCCGCCACGGCCACTTGCCCGAAATCATTTTTAATACATAATGGCAAACTCTTATCTTTATAATAAAGCTAAATTCTTGGCCATAACATTAAATTATATGCGTTTTATTTCTTCTTGAAAACCACGCGTCTATAAAAACACCCTTTTTTGAATAACGTGGTGTTCAAATGGAAGAGCCCAGAGTCTTTAAATTGCAGAAGCCTGTGACCGGATATGTTTCACGCTTCGGGTGGTTTCGGTCCGTGTGTTATCTGTAAGGGCTTCCATCACGGTCTTGGAACAATTAATAAAACAATGGATTTCAAGTGGCTCCATACGAAAAAATTGCAGGGGGGTAAATGAGGATAGCGTTAGACAGCATTAGAGATCGCCTCTATAAGTGAGATGGTTAGGTTAGGTTAGGTTAAGTTAGAAGGGGTGGTGTTGCGGCAAGCATCATCTCACTCGGATCTCAGTGGTGTGAAAAGGTGGAACGGTGGATAGGGTGGTAGGTGAATAGAAGTTTTAAGTATGGGAAGCCTCCTTGAACCATCCTGAATTCTGGGTGCATTTCAGGATGCTTACTAATGGCAAGGTTCAGATTCAGATGTCGCGTTGTTATAAGTGAGATGAGAGGAACGGAAGATTTTTGGGTAAAATGTCCTTGCCTACCGGGGTGTGACTGTTGTAGGAAGATGTTCACACACGATCCAATGAATGAAACCGCTTGAAATTCCATGAACACTTTCTTATTTCAGCTCTATATTTTTTGGTCTTGTGGTCATGGACACATTTTCTGTACCCCAAGCAGTCGAAAGCACGATGCGCGGCGGCGATCGATCCACTCAAGTTTCCAATGTTTGTTACCTGCCTGGATTCCAAGGTTTTTAACCCTCTTTTTCGAGTAATCATCCCACTCACGCAACTCCGCTGCTCCACAACAGGTTTCTTGAACAACAGTACCTTGGGTTGCCCCATTTTCTGTTTTTAGGTTTTGATAATATTTACATCTAATTTCAGGTGGGGAACTATTCCAAAAAAATCTAAGGTGTTAATAATCCTCCCTCTCGGTGCGAATGGGAATCAACTCAGCTTTTAAAAGTGGAACAGATTTCCACTAATAATTCCTGTGGAATAAATTCCCTCCTGCAACCTGGGCCCTCCGCCGAGGGGCATACGCATACTTCAACTTCGGGCAACCAGAGTTTTGTCACGTTACAGCACGCCCACTTTCAATGGCGATAAACTGTTATAACTGTTATAAATTGGCATTTATCTAGTCTCGTCCGCATTTCATATCTCTCCCACATATTTAAACAAAAATTTTGAGTCGGGCCTCACTTGGCTATTACTTTCTCCCCGTGAATTCAGAGCGAGATAAAATACTGAGAAGTTAAAATGATTTGGTGGAGTGACACCCATTTGTGAACACCATCTTGAAAGAATTTGTAGTACTATATCTAGGGTAGAAATTTATACCTACGACTGGATGCCGAGAAAAAGAAATCTCATGAACATTGCTAAGGCAACCCCAATCACTGCCAGAATTATCGTCTAAAAGATGTTTCATCATCCCCACCAGTATGCAAAGAACCACCGATGGCGACCGAAATTTAAGTTTCTTTTACATCAAGATTATAAATGTTGAGCTGAACCCTGGGCATTTGCGAGATTTCTCTCGTCGAGAACCAGATTTCTTGAAGAGAACGTAGTCAATACCGCTCCCCGTGGCACGTCACTCTTGGGGAATCGCAAAAAACTCCACACTTGCAGATTTGGGCTCCAGGATATCTCTGAGAGAAATAAAAATATTCACTCTGAAAACACTACTTCTCACAGAGTATCGACACATCATGTCTAAAAAAAATTTGCGATAGAACTCAATACGACTGTCAAATTCGTGTTTTGAAACTGATTTTCATATTTTGCTTCCACACTTGCATCCATTTAAATCAGTATCATCATAACCTTAAATACTGAAATGGGTTAGAATGAATGACATTATGAAAATATTGATGATTGATGATGAAACTAATTCCAATATAATTCTCTTATGTCGAATCATAGCTCAATGCATTACCTAATTGGAAGAAATCGATACTCCAATACAGAGATTTAAAGATATTGATAAACCCCTCAATAAACCCTTTAAAAATAAGATCTTTGATTTAAATTTGATTTGATTGATTTGATTTGAAGATTTGATTTAAAATTGCAAAAGTAGGTACCTTGCAGTGGGAAAGCTTTAGTAGTTGTGCTAACGAAACAAAAAAAAAAACTTTGACAATAAATATATTATAATCTGTATAATTATACGGACTAAAGGAATTTCTCATTTCATGGAATCGGTTGTATATACATACCTAGGTATTTAATCACAATAAGCTGTTTTAACTCATAAAGCTTGCATCCGCCTGCTGTCGTCGCGTGTAATAACACTGAGCGATTTATAAACTTCACACATGAAATCATTCTTTCATCTTTAGCCATCATAACCAAGCTCTCTCGCTTCTCGCAGCATCACCATCTCCATCACACATGCAGCAGTCAATATACCATGCTAATCATGAAATTTACGTAGAAGTCGTAAAAATGTTTCTTTATTAATGAAAAAAATTGAAGTTAGGTTAACAGCGATTCGCGCAGGCCCATTTAATTTAAGATTTCGAAAACGGCACGCACAATCTGCAGCATAAATAATTCAAATGGATGTCTGACCTGACGTTCGACGCGCCATACCAGTGTCAGTGACTATTATAAATATAAGAACCAGTGCTGCCTCCTTTGTGTGGTGTTCAGCAACTGCAACATTGTCAGCTGTAGCTGTATATAGTATATGGTAAGTTTGCACTGTTGGAAGTGCGATACACTGACTGTCAACGAATATTGTTCAGATTTGATGGAATACTTTATTACCATGGAGAAATTACAATTTAATTGTAAATCTCGTCGTCTACGTCGCGTCGTCGGTCGTCGTCTGACTTTGCAGCACTGCAACAGTTTCACAACAAACATATACTCCTGCTTACAAGTCGTACACATCATTCAAGTCGATAAAAGCCCTCAAGTGAAAATTTTAAATGGTTCCACTATTAAATGCTTTGCCTTGTGGATTTGAATTGTGTTATGATGACAGTCACTGTGTACAACTTTTCACTATATCGAACGTGCCAACCGCCTTTTTTGCTAATTTGAATCTGCACACTGAAAAAGAAAAAAAAAATGCAATGATTCTATAGCTGTTATTTAACTTGTTTTACTCACGGATTGGGTTAATTGAATAAAAGATATTAAACTGTAATCGATTTCGATTTAATCAAACTGATCTGTCACCCTGGGGGCTGATATGTACAGGCAGGTAGATTCGATCGGGAATTGGATTCATAACTTAAATGCCTTGTTAGGTGGTAATGGAAGAAATCATTTAAATGGTTTTTAGTGTGTTGGGGAGGTTTGACAAAAAAAAAAAAACAAGCCCTGTTTTAAACCGAATTTATTACTAATTGAAAGCGAAAGGGAACAGAAGCCAGTTAATTTACAAAGAAAACTTGGACATAAAGGAGAATGGTCATTTTGTACTGATGGTTTTTTGTAATATCTATTGGTTCCTATCAAAAAGTAGACCGTTTCTATATTTACACAGAGAAAACTTTTCATTAAAACCGTTCGAACGGTTTTTGAGAAAACTAAGATTTCTGATGTGTAAACATCTATGCCGAGACGGTAGGATAAACTAAAAACGCCGGCATTCCTCTGTAATACGTTATTATGTCACACTCTACGATGTAGTACGTTACGTTACGAAAATTTGCATAGTAGAATATTGGGTACGCTCAGTGACAAAAATCTAAAGATCCCCTTCTAGCAAACTAGTCCGTTTTGGATCCGTGCATGCCGCCGTAGTCGACAACGTATGGATGACTTCGCATACGGATCTTAATATGGATACTCAAAACTGCGCTTGGAGAAACGTTGATGTTTGCAAATATTAACAGTGAGTCCTAGCAGTCACACTTTTTTAAACAGTGTTTTACCATTTTTCTATCGACACAGTTATTTTTGTCCCTATGAAAAAATGTTTTCTAAAAATCATCTGAATTTTGTTCAAAAAAAGAGCAGTGCAATGTTTTAAAAAACTCGACTGGGTCGGTTTTGAAATATTTGTTTTGAAATTGGTGGCAAATAGGTATACAATATTATTAAAACTTTCTCTAAACGTCTGCATAAAAAATTTAATACAAATCAGTTGAACCGTTTTCGAGAAAATCAATGTCAACTTAAGATTCGATTTTAATCCTTTAGAGCAGGACACTTGAGAGGGGGGACTGTTTTCAGCTTATCTGGCTTTCAGTTAATCTGGGGTCCCGGTTCTTGGAGCTACCATAAAGGCCTAGTCCATAAAGTTGTGAATTGGAAATTGCACCGTCGCGTCCTTGCGTTGAAGTTACTACCAGGAAACGTAGTTATCTAGTTGTGAAGTATCAACAATAAGCCTCGTATATGATGTGCGTGAAGTTAGCATCGCCATTTTCGATTTTCAAAAAAAAAAAAATTGTGCTGTATTATGCGCAACTTGTGCTGCGTTGTGCCGTAAATCTTTTTGCAAACTTCGCAACTTTGCAAATTTTACGCATGAATTTTTTGCCAAAATCAAGATTTTCTGAAATTTAAAAGTTGTGCTGTATTGTGCACAATTTTTCGTTCTAAGGATCAAAAAAAAAAAAAAAAAAAAACATAGTTGCAGCTTTTATGGGCAATGCGAAACTTTGCGAAGCCCCATAGCGTGAAGTTAGCATCGCCATTTTGGATTTTCAAAAAAAAAAAAATTGTGCTGTAATGTGCTCAACTTGTGCTGTTTGTGCTGCGAATATATTTTAAAAAATTCGCAACTTTGCAAATTATACGGATGAAATTTTTTGCAAAATCACGATTTTTAAAAAAATAAAAAATGTGCTGTTTTGTGCTTAGTTCAAGCTGCTTAAAGCCGAAGAGATAACAAAAAAATTCCCATATTTGCAACTTTTATGGGAAAAAATTGATTTGGCGAATCGTGAAGTTAACACCGCTATTTTCAAAAAGAACAAAAATTGTTTTGTAATGTACTCAACTTGTGCTGCCTTGTGTCATAAATGTTTTTCAAAAATTCGCAACTTTGCAAAATTTACGGATGAAATTTTTTGCAATATCAAGATTTCTTTAATTTTCAGTATTGTGATGTATTGCTTAAGGTTTTTCATTTTAAGATTCAGAAAGATAAAAAAAAAAAATCACATATTTGCAACTTTTATGGGAGCTACTAGATTTTGCGAAGCCCCAAAGCGTGAAGTTAGCACAGCCATTTTGGATTTTCAAAAAAAAAAAAGTTGTGCTGTATTGTGCTCAACTTGTGCTGCCTTGTGCCGTAAATTTTTTTCCAAAATTCGCAACTTTGCAAATTTTACGGATACATTTTTTTGCAAAATTACGATTTTCTTAAAAAGAAAAGTTGTGCTGTTTTCTGCTTAGTTTGTGCTATACAAAACCGAAAAGATAAAAAAAAAATTTGCATATTTGTAAGTTTTACGGCAAAAAATTAAATTTGCGAAGCGTGGAGTTAGCATCGCCATTTTGGATTTTCAAAAAAAAAAAAGTTGTGCTGTATTGTGCTCAACTTGTGCTGCCTTGTGCCGTAAATTTTTTTCCAAAATTCGCAACTTTGCAAATTTTACGGATACATTTTTTTGCAAAATTACGATTTTCTTAAAAAGCAAAGTTGTGCTGTTTTCTGCTTAGTTTGTGCTATACAAAACCGAAAAGATAAAAAAAAAATTTGCATATTTGTAAGTTTTACGGCAAAAAATTAAATTAGCGAAGCGTGGAGTTAGCATCGCCATTTTGGATTTTCAAAAAAAAAAAAGTTGTGCTGTATTGTGCTCAACTTGTGCTGCCTTGTGCCGTAAATTTTTTTCCAAAATTCGCAACTTTGCAAATTTTACGGATACATTTTTTTTCAAAATTACGATTTTCTTAAAAAGCAAAGTTGTGCTGTTTTCTGCTTAGTTTGTGCTATACAAAACCGAAAAGATAAAAAAAAAATTTGCATATTTGTAAGTTTTACGGCAAAAAATTAAATTTGCGAAGCGTGGAGTTAGCATCGCCATTTTGGATTTTCAAAAAAAAAAAAGTTGTGCTGTATTGTGCTCAACTTGTGCTGCCTTGTGCCGTAAATTTTTTTCCAAAATTCGCAACTTTCCAAATTTTACGAATGAAATTTTTAGAAAAATCTTAAATTTCAAAGTTTTGTGCTGCAAATTTTTTTTTTAATTCTAAAAATAGACTATTTTTAAAACAAATACATTTTATGCAATCAAAAAATAAAAAATAATTCGTATTTTCAAAATACTCGCAACGTCCTGTCTTCGTTTTTTCCTAACTGTCAGTTGTTTTTGTTTCTTGTTGCAAATGTGGTTTGTTTACATTTTCCATCTAAAAATTAAAGGGTTTTAGTTACAATTTTCAATAAAGTTTACACTCAGATGTTTTATTATTCAATTGCAAATATTCCTAAATCCGAACCCTGAACTGATCCCACCTTATGGTTCACACCGAAAACACATTCCACATAAATATAAAACATTTAAAGACAACAGTTCTTTATTGCCATTGAGCTTTGCCTACAAGCTGAAAAATCAGCTGATATATAAGATTGCATAAGGTTGTGTTTTTTATAATAATTCTACTTCTACCTCCTTCTTACTGCATTTCACTTGACTATTCATTCATACGAAATGAATAGCCAAATACTACATACTACAATCTTAATCAATTCGTTTAGATTGGTGGAACGTACGTAGGACCAGCATCTTTAGATGGAGTATTTTTGGTTCACTGCAGATTAGGCATGTGGAAAGCAACGTTCCACTTGTCTGTCAATGGTCGCGTTCGAATTTGTATCCAAAGCGATTTGGATAGCTTTGACTCATGATACAACTAAACAAGATAGCGCATTGCGCATCTTGACATTGAATGACGTCATCGACGCACACAAATTTTGTTTTTTAAGATTAAAACAAATATTTTTCGACTCAAATGTAATAATTAAATATTAAAAATCGTTTCTTAAAATCCATTCACTTGTTATTTGGATTCTAAACAAACATTTGTTTAATTAAAAGTACCACAATGTCGGGCAATTTGTGCGTCGATGACGTAGTTGCGCAGAACAACATCAAAATAAAAGCAGAAAAGCAGAAAAGCGCTATCTGTATAGTTGTATCATGGGCTTTGACTGCTTTTACCTGAGAGCAATTTTTAATTTACGCTTCTCTTTTATTTTCCTTCTAATTGGACTGCTTTTACACTACAGCGATTTTTAATCTTCGTTTCTCTTTTGGTTTCCTTCTAATTGCAAATACCTTTAACACGACAGCGATTTTTAATGAAAGTTAACTTTGTGCAAGTGAAGAAGTATCATCTCTCTGCACTCTTTACTCCACTTGATTAAACGAAGTTATCTCAGTGGACGACGAATGAAAATAAAACACACTCGAACAAGAAGGAAAAGCCCAAAGAAGAATGAGCAATATCTCTGCAATTTGTTCAACCTCAGCAATTTTGTCTACCCCGGCCACCACATACGTCCCTCGCCCACGTGCTTAAAAATCGCAAGAAGAAATTGCATCGTTTAAAAGCAGTCTTGGAAACACTTTTAAATGCTGCGATTTTTAATGGATGTTTGACGCTGTTTAGATTGGGAAGATTGAGTCTTGTATCATGGCAGTTTGTAAGCAAGAGAAGTGTGAGGTGGGGGATCTCGTGAGGCACGAAGAAAACATAAAAACCGGACTCATGAGATTTGTTTTTTTGTTCAATGTGCGAAACTAGAACGTTGGCCGTGAGATTAAAATAATATCAACCTCCTAAATCGATTGGAGTACTCCGTTTTTCGATCCGGCGTACCAAAAATGTAGGCATATTTTGACACCTGTGAAACTAAGTGTTCTAGTGGACCCAGATCATCGGCTGTGACACTTTAAGGTAATATCCACCTCCTAAATCGATTGGCGTACTCCGTTTTTCAATATAATGTACCAAAAATGTAGGCATATTTTGACATCTGTCAAACTAAGCGTTCTAGTGGACCCAGAACTTTGGCCATGGCTCTAAGGTGATATCCACCTCCTAAATCGATTGGCGTACTCCGTTTTTCAATCCACTGTACCAAAAATGTAGGCATATTTTGACATCTGTCAAACTAGTGTCCTAGTGTACCCAGAACGTTGCCCATGGCTGTTAGGTAATATCCACCTCCTTGTGTACTCGGATTTTCGATTCGCCGTGTAAATTCTGTGGTGGCTTGTGTAGACAAAATTGCTGAGGTTGAACAAATTGCAGAGATATCGCTCTTTCTTCTTTGTGCCTTATTGTTTGAGTGTGTTTTATTTTCGTTCGTCGTCCACTCAGATAATATCGAGTAAAATAAGGAGTAAAGAGTGTATAGAGATGATTCTTCTTCACTTGCACAAAGTTAACTTTTCATTGAAAATCCCAAAGAAACGGAGATTAAAAATCGCTCTCGTGTAAAAGCAGTCCAACGTGCTTAAAAATCGCAAGAATCAATTGCACCGTTTAAAAGCAGTTTTAGTGCAATATAACTCATACAATTTCTTAAAAATAATTGTTTTGCCACGTCGTGCAGTTCTTCTGAAGAGTTCCATCGAGTGCGGTTAACCTAACATGCCGCCTCCACTAGGCATCAACGATGTCCAACATCACAACCACAATCCAATCCACAATCTGACTTGTATGTATTATGTCACGACATGACATGGATTTTTCTGCCTCCATTGGATTTTTTAAAGACATGTTCATATTCCAAGCATCGTTCATGCTCAGTGGAGGCGGCGCCGCCGACATAATACATACAAGTCAGATTGTGGATTGGATTGTGGTTGTGATGTTGGACATCGTTGATGCCTAGTGGAGGCGGCATGTTAGGTTAACCGCACTCGATGGAACTCTTCAGAAGAACTGCACGACGTGGCAAAACAATTATTTTTAAGAAATTGTATGAGTTATATTGCACTAAAACTGCTTTTAAACGGTGCAATTGATTCTTGCGATTTTTAAGCACGTTGGACTGCTTTTACACGAGAGCGATTTTTAATCTCCGTTTCTTTGGGATTTTCAATGAAAAGTTAACTTTGTGCAAGTGAAGAAGAATCATCTCTATACACTCTTTACTCCTTATTTTACTCGATATTATCTGAGTGGACGACGAACGAAAATAAAACACACTCAAACAATAAGGCACAAAGAAGAAAGAGCGATATCTCTGCAATTTGTTCAACCTCAGCAATTTTGTCTACACAAGCCACCACAGAATTTACACGGCGAATCGAAAATCCGAGTACACAAGGAGGTGGATATTACCTAACAGCCATGGGCAACGTTCTGGGTACACTAGGACACTAGTTTGACAGATGTCAAAATATGCCTACATTTTTGGTACAGTGGATTGAAAAACGGAGTACGCCAATCGATTTAGGAGGTGGATATCACCTTAGAGCCATGGCCAAAGTTCTGGGTCCACTAGAACGCTTAGTTTGACAGATGTCAAAATATGCCTACATTTTTGGTACAGTATATTGAAAAACGGAGTACGCCAATCGATTTAGGAGGTGGATATTACCTTATAGTGTCACAGCCGATGATCTGGGTCCACTAGAACACTTAGTTTCACAGGTGTCAAAATATGCCTACATTTTTGGTACGCCGGATCGAAA
The DNA here is from genome assembly GCA_932273885.2 of Leucozona laternaria. NCBI lineage: Eukaryota > Metazoa > Arthropoda > Insecta > Diptera > Syrphidae > Leucozona > Leucozona laternaria. The sequence continues at coordinate 49,108,805 of OW026368.1, forward strand.
AACGGAGTACTCCAATCGATTTAGGAGGTTGATATTATTTTAATCTCACGGCCAACGTTCTAGTTTCGCACATTGAACAAAAAAACAAATCTCATGAGTCCGGTTTTTATGTTTTCTTCGTGCCTCACGAGATCCCCCACCTCACACTTCTCTTGCTTACAAACTGCCATGATACAAGACTCAATCTTCCCAATCTAAACAGCGTCAAACATCCATTAAAAATCGCAGCATTTAAAAGTGTTTCCAAGACTGCTTTTAAACGATGCAATTTCTTCTTGCGATTTTTAAGCACGTGGGCGAGGGACGTATGTGGTGGCCGGGGTAGACAAAATTGCTGAGGTTGAACAAATTGCAGAGATATTGCTCATTCTTCTTTGGGCTTTTCCTTCTTGTTCGAGTGTGTTTTATTTTCATTCGTCGTCCACTGAGATAACTTCGTTTAATCAAGTGGAGTAAAGAGTGCAGAGAGATGATACTTCTTCACTTGCACAAAGTTAACTTTCATTAAAAATCGCTGTCGTGTTAAAGGTATTTGCAATTAGAAGGAAACCAAAAGAGAAACGAAGATTAAAAATCGCTGTAGTGTAAAAGCAGTCCAATTAGAAGGAAAATAAAAGAGAAGCGAAAATTAAAAATTGCTCTCAGGTAAAAGCAGTCAAAGCCCATGATACAACTATACAGATAGCGCTTTTCTGCTTTTCTGCTTTTATTTTGATGTTGTTCTGCGCAACTACGTCATCGACGCACAAATTGCCCGACATTGTGGTACTTTTAATTAAACAAATGTTTGTTTAGAATCCAAATAACAAGTGAATGGATTTTAAGAAACGATTTTTAATATTTAATTATTACATTTGAGTCGAAAAATATTTGTTTTAATCTTAAAAAACAAAATTTGTGTGCGTCGATGACGTCATTCAATGTCAAGATGCGCAATGCGCTATCTTGTTTAGTTGTATCATGAGTCAAAGCTATCCAAATCGCTTTGGATACAAATTCGAACGCGACCATTGACAGACAAGTGGAACGTTGCTTTCCACATGCCTAATCTGCAGTGAACCAAAAATACTCCATCTAAAGATGCTGGTCCTACGTACGTTCCACCAATCTAAACGAATTGATTAAGATTGTAGTATGTAGTATTTGGCTATTCATTTCGTATGAATGAATAGTCAAGTGAAATGCAGTAAGAAGGAGGTAGAAGTAGAATTATTATAAAAAACACAACCTTATGCAATCTTATATATCAGCTGATTTTTCAGCTTGTAGGCAAAGCTCAATGGCAATAAAGAACTGTTGTCTTTAAATGTTTTATATTTATGTGGAATGTGTTTTCGGTGTGAACCATAAGGTGGGATCAGTTCAGGGTTCGGATTTAGGAATATTTGCAATTGAATAATAAAACATCTGAGTGTAAACTTTATTGAAAATTGTAACTAAAACCCTTTAATTTTTAGATGGAAAATGTAAACAAACCACATTTGCAACAAGAAACAAAAACAACTGACAGTTAGGAAAAAACGAAGACAGGACGTTGCGAGTATTTTCAAAATACGAATTATTTTTTATTTTTTGATTGCATAAAATGTATTTGTTTTAAAAATAGTCTATTTTTAGAATTAAAAAAAAAATTTGCAGCACAAAACTTTGAAATTTAAGATTTTTCTAAAAATTTCATTCGTAAAATTTGGAAAGTTGCGAATTTTGGAAAAAAATTTACGGCACAAGGCAGCACAAGTTGAGCACAATACAGCACAACTTTTTTTTTTTTGAAAATCCAAAATGGCGATGCTAACTCCACGCTTCGCAAATTTAATTTTTTGCCGTAAAACTTACAAATATGCAAATTTTTTTTTTATCTTTTCGGTTTTGTATAGCACAAACTAAGCAGAAAACAGCACAACTTTGCTTTTTAAGAAAATCGTAATTTTGCAAAAAAATGTATCCGTAAAATTTGCAAAGTTGCGAATTTTGGAAAAAAATTTACGGCACAAGGCAGCACAAGTTGAGCACAATACAGCACAACTTTTTTTTTTTTGAAAATCCAAAATGGCGATGCTAACTCCACGCTTCGCAAATTTAATTTTTTGCCGTAAAACTTACAAATATGCAAATTTTTTTTTTATCTTTTCGGTTTTGTATAGCACAAACTAAGCAGAAAACAGCACAACTTTGCTTTTTAAGAAAATCGTAATTTTGAAAAAAAATGTATCCGTAAAATTTGCAAAGTTGCGAATTTTGGAAAAAAATTTACGGCACAAGGCAGCACAAGTTGAGCACAATACAGCACAACTTTTTTTTTTTGAAAATCCAAAATGGCGATGCTAACTCCACGCTTCGCAAATTTAATTTTTTGCCGTAAAACTTACAAATATGCAAATTTTTTTTTTATCTTTTCGGTTTTGTATAGCACAAACTAAGCAGAAAACAGCACAACTTTGCTTTTTAAGAAAATCGTAATTTTGCAAAAAAATGTATCCGTAAAATTTGCAAAGTTGCGAATTTTGGAAAAAAATTTACGGCACAAGGCAGCACAAGTTGAGCACAATACAGCACAACTTTTTTTTTTTTGAAAATCCAAAATGGCGATGCTAACTCCACGCTTCGCAAATTTAATTTTTTGCCGTAAAACTTACAAATATGCAAATTTTTTTTTTATCTTTTCGGTTTTGTATAGCACAAACTAAGCAGAAAACAGCACAACTTTGCTTTTTAAGAAAATCGTAATTTTGCAAAAAAATGTATCCGTAAAATTTGCAAAGTTGCGAATTTTGGAAAAAAATTTACGGCACAAGGCAGCACAAGTTGAGCACAATACAGCACAACTTTTTTTTTTTTGAAAATCCAAAATGGCGATGCTAACTCCACGCTTCGCAAATTTAATTTTTTGCCGTAAAACTTACAAATATGCAAATTTTTTTTTTATCTTTTCGGTTTTGTATAGCACAAACTAAGCAGAAAACAGCACAACTTTTCTTTTTAAGAAAATCGTAATTTTGCAAAAAAATGTATCCGTAAAATTTGCAAAGTTGCGAATTTTGGAAAAAAATTTACGGCACAAGGCAGCACAAGTTGAGCACAATACAGCACAACTTTTTTTTTTTTGAAAATCCAAAATGGCTGTGCTAACTTCACGCTTTGGGGCTTCGCAAAATCTAGTAGCTCCCATAAAAGTTGCAAATATGTGATTTTTTTTTTTTATCTTTCTGAATCTTAAAATGAAAAACCTTAAGCAATACATCACAATACTGAAAATTAAAGAAATCTTGATATTGCAAAAAATTTCATCCGTAAATTTTGCAAAGTTGCGAATTTTTGAAAAACATTTATGACACAAGGCAGCACAAGTTGAGTACATTACAAAACAATTTTTGTTCTTTTTGAAAATAGCGGTGTTAACTTCACGATTCGCCAAATCAATTTTTTCCCATAAAAGTTGCAAATATGGGAATTTTTTTGTTATCTCTTCGGCTTTAAGCAGCTTGAACTAAGCACAAAACAGCACATTTTTTATTTTTTTAAAAATCGTGATTTTGCAAAAAATTTCATCCGTATAATTTGCAAAGTTGCGAATTTTTTAAAATATATTCGCAGCACAAACAGCACAAGTTGAGCACATTACAGCACAATTTTTTTTTTTTTGAAAATCCAAAATGGCGATGCTAACTTCACGCTATGGGGCTTCGCAAAGTTTCGCATTGCCCATAAAAGCTGCAACTATGTTTTTTTTTTTTTTTTTTTTTGATCCTTAGAACGAAAAATTGTGCACAATACAGCACAACTTTTAAATTTCAGAAAATCTTGATTTTGGCAAAAAATTCATGCGTAAAATTTGCAAAGTTGCGAAGTTTGCAAAAAGATTTACGGCACAACGCAGCACAAGTTGCGCATAATACAGCACAATTTTTTTTTTTTTGAAAATCGAAAATGGCGATGCTAACTTCACGCTAAAAAAACGATTAGCTTCTAAAATCTAAACGCTTAGTACGATTTTTTTTTAAATTACGGCACATGACAGCACAAGTTGAGCACATTGCAGCACAACTTTTTTTTTTTTGAAAATCAAAAATGGCGATGCTAACTTCACGCACATTCGTATATGGACAGATTTATTGATCACAAACCCTCTAAACGATATAACGAACTTTTGATGTGTATGTGAAATGATAGGTGCCTTAATAGGAAACATGCAGTCATAACAATTAGTGGAGGTCCTGGGTTTCTGCGATGGAATCGGTTGGAACGGGAAGGAGAAAGATGAGAAGAACTGTTTTGTATTGCGTATACTACGGTCACTGTTTTCGATATCAAACGCAGCGGCCATTTATATTTGTATTTGTCATTAGAGGCAGAATTTGGCAAGAAGGCTTGAGTTTAAAGTACGTGACAATTGTGTTAGGACAATTATCGCATCGGGGCTAAATTTTCCGAATTAGAGATCAAGACAATTTTAATGCCAAGCTTGAAAGAGAAGACAGTCAGACAATACATATGTATACAGCCTGCACGACACCGCCTCCAATAACGGATTCAAGCTGATCGACTGGTAACTAGGACGCAGTTCCCATATTTAAAAATCCACAACAAGGGAACTTGGAAATCTAAAAATCATACAACCATCAACCAAGGAGTCAACGTTGACTTGGACCACTACCTAATTGTAACCAAAGTATACGGCTGCGGATATCCCGACCACGTCAAAAACAGGAAAATACTGTGAGGAAGTTCGACCTTCGAAGTCGCGTCGGACGGCCTCAATCGCAGGAGATCGTTCGGTCCTTTTCTGAGCGAGTCTCTGTTTTCGAGATAACCTCTGATGGAGAGACATGTATACGTGAATACAAAAATTGCTAGTTTTGCCATATACTCGTCCATTTGTGCAGGATCAAAGATGGCAAAAACAACACGATACCTGTCATGCAACTGCTTAACGTCGTCGCCTAGTGGGTCTCGCTCTCGAGTAGACTACATGCACTATTTCAATGTATTTAATTGAACTGGCCTTCAAATAAAAAGAACAAACGATCAAAATATATAATATATGTAAATACAAAATCAAAAATGTCATATCAAAAGCTTATCCATTTATCATTTCCCACGTCTTAACCACTGACGTAAGGTCCCTATACAAAAGTGGTTCTCCACGGGAATTTAAACATTTATCTAAAATGTCATGAGTGGATTAATTCAATTCAAGAAGAAGACGTTTATCATCAACCACCTAACGACAACAACAAAAAAAAAAAAAACACAACATCTGTGAATGTTTATCTGTGTGTTACGTAAACATCAAAAATCTTACAGACAGTTGCTCTCCATTTTATTTTCAAATAAACTTTCCTTATTTTCCATACAACATAAAAGAGAATTAAAATCAAAATTAATTAGTTATCATCCTATTCTTAAAATAATATTATTAATAAAATGGGCCGACACCGAAGATGAAAAATGATAAATCTCTAAGACGCGCCACATATGCTGATGCTAGTTCTCTCCATAGAAGTGGCGACATTGAAAATTCGCAGCCACCTAAAAAATTATAAGAGTGCCGAACTGTGTCCAGAATTTAGAACTTTACCAAAAGCCTAAGTGTCAACTGCATTAATTAATTTGTCTCTGTCCGTCCCAACATCACACTCCTCCGCAATCAAATCAAAACATATATAAAAAGAGTAGAGTAGGTATATTTCCAGAGGGAATACAATCTATGGTATACAAAAAAATCCATGACTGGGCGTATGTTCTTACTTTAACAAAGCGTATAGAGAATTAAGTTTATAAGAACCAACCGCTAATTTTGGAAGTGGAAGATCTTCCAATAGGGACTTCCGTCAAATTGGCTGTCATTTATTCAGTCTGTTTTGCCAACTCACCATGGGCGGATATAGTGTTCAACAACATGTGCAAATGATAAAATTGTTTTTTGATGTGTAAACATCTATGCTGGCGGTAGAGTGAAAAAAAAAACGTGAGCGTTCGTGTGCAACGTTACGGTGTGCAACGTTACGATCTGCATACTAGGATGGGTGGGTTCAGTGAAAAAAATCTTAAGATCCCCTTCAAGCAAAAACAAGTCCGTTTTGGATCCGCGCACGTTGATGTTTACACATATTAACCGTGAGTCCCAGCACTCACATAATTTTTTTTTCAAAATGGGTGTTCTGTTCGGGCAACGTTCCACGCGCTTCGCCCCTTAACGGTCATCTTCATCATTTCTGGATGAATGGGGTACGACAACAAACAAAATTATCAAACTCGGGATGATACTAATCCTCATGAGATCCAAGAGCGTCCAATGCATCCCGAAAAAGTCACTGTTTGGTGTGGAATTTGGGCTGGCGGCGTCATCGGTCCAAATTTCTTTGAGAACGACACGACGTTCACCAACCCATCACCGTCAACGGCGAACGCTATAGCTCGTTCTACCAAGTTCTTTTGGCCTGAATTGGATGATATGGACACCAACGACGAGTGGTTTCAATAGGACGGCCGGCGCTACGTGTCACACACATCACGCCACATTGGAAATTCTGATGGTTAATGGGATGGGGGTTAAAAAAAGCTATTTTTTTTTTAAATGCTCCCAAAAATCAGCCGAAATAGTTCAATTACAAAGCTTATATCTTAAGTTCTACTAATCGGATCGTCAATATCTTTCGGCTCAGGGAAAATGACAACTTGTATTTAATTCTCTATCATCCCCATACGTACATGTTTTCGCAAGTCCGTACTTAGCCTTTAAACTACTTATGTATTATATTATGCAGGTTTTCCATGTGCTCTTGAATGGAAATAAAAAGATCCGAAAATATAACTCACAAACGGACAAGCGCAACTGCCAACGGTGTTGTTCAAATCAATTCAAATTTTATTCAAATATCAGTGGGAGCATTAAAATTGAGAACAAACAATCGCTCATGCCAACCAGAATAAAAAATATATATTTTTGATATTAAATGAGAAAAATTGAAATGAAGGAGCAAGATTAATTGCTGCGTGGATTGCTGACTTTGGCTAATCAATTTTATTTAGATTCTTGGAGCCAACGAAGAAATAAAATATTATTTGTATAATAATAAGATTTCCTCATCCCACATGTATTGCTTTTGAACTTATTTATTAATATTTCAGTTTGAAAATTTCAAACAATACTAATTCGAAATTGTAGACAAAATTAAAAATTCCGCAAATTCGGAGTCCACAAAACCTAGCAGAGGCACACAAGAGAAATAATGTTTGCACTACAACACCTCGTAAAGTTAATTGTGTAACATTTGAAACATCGTGTTGTTAAGGTCTTAGCATGATACTACTTAACAATTTTCTTACTTTAGAGCTCTAACTGTAATGTGATTAGTCTTATACAATTTTGAACTAGTATCATACTAAACCTATTTTCTTCACATTCTCCAGCTGAGCATGGCTAAAACAGTGACAGTTCATGCAAAAAGTAAGCAAACATAAAGGGTTTTCCAATAAGAGGTATTATTTTGAATAGCCCGCTATTTCGGTAGCTGTCACTTTTGAAGCTGTCATTTTTTGACATTTGACAAGTAGAAACTACGCCATTAATAAAAACACGCTTCAACAACGCATTGAAATTATTAAAATTCACTATAAAATGGTGAAAATTTGGCAGAGACGGTTCGTAAAACTAAAACATTTTTGGGTCGTCGTGAAGCACCTTGTCGGACCGCAATACAGAAATTGGTGGACAAATTCGAGCTGTTGGGACAAGTTAGTGATGTGAAGAATAAAACCCGTGCACGTCGCTCAAGAACAACTGAGAATATTGCTGTTGTAGCCCAAAGTGTTGAAGAAAACCCAGGTTTGTCCATTCCTCGTCGTTCTTTGGAATTAGGCATTCCACAAACGTCATTACACCGTATTTTGCATAAAGACTTGGGTCTTAAGGCTTATAAAGTTCAGTTAACACAAGAACTCAAGCCGGCTGATCATCAACAACATCGTGTCTTTGCTGATTGGGTCCTTGAAATGCATGAAAATGATCCGGAATTTCATCGAAAAATCATCTTGACTGATGAGGCCCATTTCCACCTCGGAGGCTATGTCAACAAGCAAAACTGTCGCATCACCCAAGAGTTATTGTTGAAAAGCCTCTCCATCCTCAACGCGTGACTGTTTGGTGCGGTTTATGGTCCGGCGGGGTCATTGGACCTTACTTTTTCGAAAATGAGGCTGGAGCAACAGATACGGTCAATGGATTGCGCTATAGAGAGATGATTAATGATTTTTTATGGCCGGAATTGGATGGTATTGATCTGGACAACGTTTACTTTCAACAAGACGGCGCTACGTGCCACACAAGCAATGAAACCATCGATCTTTTACGGGAAAAGTTTCCGGACCGTGTTATCTCTCGAAGAGGTGATCACAATTGGCCACCGAGATCTTGTGATTTAACACCTTGCGACTTCTTCCTTTGAGGCCACGTGAAAGATAAGGTCTACGTCAACAGCCCAGCGTGCGTCGATTCAAGACCCCAAAGATGGAATTCGTGAGGCTATCGAGGACATAGGGCAGCCACTTTGCGATTTGGTTATGGAAAATTTCATGAAAAGGATATGGTCCTGTAAGCGTGGTCGTGGCGGCCATTTGGCTGATGTTGTGTTCCATTATTAAGGGCATACCTTCCTCTTTACAATGAAATAAACATCCGATCATCTATCTCAAAAAATGCCATTTTTCTTTGAATATCAAAATAACACCTCTTATTGGAAAACCCTTTAGCTTTTTCAAGTTTGTGATTGTCAAAGTGACATAATATGGAGTGAGTATGATACTTAAACGATAAAATAGGAATTTGGTGATTTTAACTTTAATAATAAGGGTGTTCATTCAACGATGTAAAACCCTGAATAAGTTTACCATTTTTGCGTAAGTTTACCAGTTGGTTAATGAACTGTCAAAATTTGTATGGGAAATGATTTACACAATTTGGATAAAATTCTTCAGTGAATTTGGTGCGGAAAATGATTTCGTAAACTTAACCAAAACCAAACATCGTTGTTAGAATGAGGCGTGTTCAAAAATATTATTCGTAAAATATCCCATAGAACTGTAACATTCGCATCGAGACTAGTTACAGTTAGCCATAAGGTTGTTGTATCAAAACGGCGTAATCCAGTGCTAATTAGGTCACTGGGCTAGCATGGCAGTGATTTCTACATACGACCCCTTGTATACAAATTTTAAAGGGAATCGTTGGAGCCGTTAACGAGTAAATCAAAAATAATAAACAATTGTATATGGTCTACATTATGCGTTTTTCTTTTTTAGCTGAGAGCAAAGCATTGAACTGTCAAAAAATATCCATGTTTCTTTTTTAGCTCAGATACATCAGAGCGCTCAACTTGTGTATGTCCCCTTTCACACGAGGAAACTGAGTTGCCAGCAACATTCAGTTTGTTGGTAAGAAGGGCAAGAAGTAAGAGGGGAAAATGAAATCTCCCCGGTCAACGATTCGAGGAGATTTTTTTGACATTCCTCTTCACACACACAGTAGAGTGTGTTCAACCAAACTATTTTAAAAGGAAACTAAAGAAAGTTGCCACTGTTTTGTTTCTTCGTGTGAAAGGTACAGGAGATTTTTAAGGAAATTTAAAGAAAACGTCAAAAAAATCTCCAGCAACTTGTTTCCTCGTGTGAAAGGGGACTATCTTTTTTAAATCAGAGATAGCTTGGAGCGTGTTCGTTCCATGAGCTCAGAATAAAATGACCAAGCAAACAGAGCAAATCGTTGAGCATATAGCCAAATTCATACAATTTTCATGTAATTTGACAGATTTTACTTCATATAACAAATCAGTGCTCAAGTAATACGTTGTAAACTATAGACCTATTGCCAAATTACAACTGATTCCAAAAATTTTTGAATCACTTATAAAGAAAACAATGTACGTGGCTGTTAAAAAATATATTTCACCCTTACAACATGGATTTGTTAGTGGTAAATCAACTGCAACTAATCTCACTCTATTAACTAACTTTTGTGCTAATGCTATGGAAAAAGGAAACCAAAAAGGCGTTTGATAGAGTGAATCATAAAATACTGCTAAGAAAGCTTGAATCTTTAGGTTTCCATGGCCAACTATTGAATTGGCTAAAGAGTTATCTCACTAATCGTACTCAATATATAAAAATCGGGCCAATTAAATCGGAGCAAATGTTGAACGTCTCGGGAGTTCCTCAAGGCAGCCATCTAGGCCCAATTTTGTTCTTGCTGTTTATTAATGACTAACCTTTATGCATTTCAGATTCATCTTGTCTGATTTTTGCGGATGATGCTAAAATTTATAGAATAATAAAAACCCTTACAGATTGCATGCAACTGCAAGAGGATCTAAATTAATTATTTAAATGGTGTTATTCTAATGACCTTTCATTAAATATTGAAAAATGCCGTATTCTTTCATTTTCAAGATCATCTTTTCCAATCACGTATGGTTATAAAATGTTAAACAATGAGCTTGAGAGAGTTTGTAACCATAAAGATTTAGGAGTTATATTTGATTCTAAATTAGATTTTCGGATGCATGTTGATTACATTATTTCCAAGCTTGGATTTCTGTTTAGGAACTCGAAAGAATTTATGTGTTCTTTCACCTTCAAGGCCCTTTTTGTTAGCTTTGTGCAACCTGTTTTGGAATATTGCTGCGTTGTTTGGTCACCATACTACAAAAATTCTTCGAATAGAATTGAGAAAAATTCAAAAACGATTCACGAGGTTTTCGCTTCGACATCTTAATTGGACATTACCTTTGCCACCGTATAAATCCCGACGTGTTTTAATTGACCTTAAAAGTCTTGAATCAAGAAGAGTTTACTTTCATATTTCTCTTGCGCGTTATCACATCGATTGCCCACCCTTACAGTTGCTATTTAAACCTTACACTCCTGCACGTTGCCTAAGACCAAGGGTTAACCACTATTTTTGTATCCCGAATCACTCCAATGTTCTAGAGATGTTTTCAAAATAAAAATAATGAAAATCATATTTATTGATGATAATTGATAATATTAACCGATTTTATTTGTTTTTGATGTGTAAACATCTATGCTGGCGGTAGAGTGAAAAAAAACGTGAACGTGTGCAACGTTGCGATCTGCATACTAGGATGGGTGCGTTAAGTGAAAAAAATCTTAAGACCCCCTTCAAGCAAAAACAAGTCCGTTTTGGATCCACGCACGTTATTGATGTTTACACATATTAACCGTGAGTCCAGGCACTCACACAATTTTTTTTTTTTTAACTAACGTATGTATATATTTCATATATATATATATTATATATTTATATATATGTATATCATTAATTTATATATATGTATATCATTAATTTCAATACTTTTATTTAATTTTTAAGCTTATAGAATTGTTAAGTCTAAGAAAGTGTTATATAAAGGGTGATTTTTTAAAATGGTTTGGTTTTGGCAACACTGGTTTTGACAGCTGACGTGTGTTTAGTACCTTGTGTCACTGTCAAACAGCTTCAGTTTGGTTTGCAATTTAACCATGGATCGTCTTACAAATGAAAAACGCATGCAAATTATTGAATTTTACTATCAAAATTCGTGCTCGGTTCGAAATGTTCATCGCGCGCTGCTTCCATTTTATGATCGGCATTCTCGACCTTCTGAGCAGTCTATTCGGAAGATTGTGACCAAATTTCGCACCAAATTTACTTTGTTGGACATTAAACCACCAACACGTTTACGTACTGTGCGTAGTGAAGAAAATATTGCGGCCGTATCAGCTAGTGTGACAGAAGACCGCGAAATGTCGATTCGGCGCCGTTCCCAGCAGTTAGGCCTTTGTTACAGCACTACGTGGAAAATTTAGCGGAAGGATTTGGGCGTAAAGCCTTTTAAGATACAGCTGGTGCAAGAACTAAAGCCAGCCGACCTACCACAACGCCGAATTTTTGGTGAATGGGCTCTTGGAAAGCTGGCCGAGGATCCGCTTTTTTATCGAAAAATTGTGTTCAGCGATGAGGCTCATTTTTGGTTGAATGGGTACGTAAATAAGCAAAATTGCCGCATTTGGAGTGAAGATCAGCCAGAAGCATTGCAACAGCTACCAATGCATCCCGAAAAAGCCACTGTTTGGTGCGGTTTATGGGCCGGCGGCATTATTGGGCCATATTTCTTCAAAGATGATGCGAATCGCAGCGTTACTGTCAATGGTGAACGCTACCGAGCGATGATAACAAACTTTTTTTTGCCCGAAATGGAAGTTCTTGACTTGCATGATATGTGGTTTCAACAAGACGGTGCCACATGCCACACAGCACGCTAAACAATGGCGCAATTGCGAGGCGAGTTTGGTGAACAGTTAATTTTACGTTTCGGGCCGGTCAATTGGCCGCCTAGATCGTGCGATTTGACACCATTAGATTATTTTTTGTTGGGGTATGTCAAGGCTAATGTCTATAGGGACAAGCCCGCTTCGATTGACGCACTGGAAGCCAACATCCATGCATTCATTCGTGAGATACCGGCCGATATGTGTGAAAGAGTATGCCAAAATTGGACTCAGCGGATGGGCTACCTGAGACGCAGCCGCGGTCAACATTTGCATGAAATTATCTTTAGACATTAAATTGCAAGGTTCAAACTATCGATTCAAATAAATATTTCATTCATTTTTTCGAATTTTTTGTGTTTTTTTTTAAAAAAAAGTTCTAAACCTCTTAAAAAATCACCCATTACTTATAGGCAATAAATAAATAAATAAGTGTGTTTCAAAATTAAATCAGAGAGCTCTGATTGTACTCTGCTCAGAGCATACGTACTCAGTGCACTGCTCAGAACTTAAAAAGAAAATCACCTATTATTAGAGCCGTTTTCAAAATAAATAACCTTTTTCATAATAGATGTATGGTAGGTACTATTTTTTTTTATAGAAAACAAAATTCAATTTTCCGTCTAGGGAATCAATCAAAAACCTAAAATCCCAAGTTTGAAGACGATTGCTTCAGCGGTTTAAGCTGCAGCTACAGACATACATATACATATACCAACTTTTTCATGTTCTTTATCATCGCAAGTAAGGTCTGATTAAAATCTTAATTTTCTTAACGAATTTACTATATCGCAAGTCAAAATGCAATGTCGTCACACAAATATACAATAAGAGACAACAATAAATGTTGTGTGTTGTTTTTTATATTTTTTTTAACTAGAAATAACAATTGGGGAAGTTTAAAATGTACATAGTTCTGAACACAAATCTGAACATGTCTAATCTGTCACACGCCTAATCTGTCAAACGAAAAAGAAAAATTATATTCAAACGAAACGACAAGCCGGAAGGAATAAAGTGACTAATGTTCGGTTTCACAAATATTTAACAGGCTTTTAAATTTTTTAAATATTCTATATGGAACAAACGTCATTTAAAGATTTAAAAGCCTTTATGAAATCGGATCTATTAGCTATGTAAAATAAAATGCACAAACAATCATTTTTCCCGAATAGTTCCAAAATTAGTAAGTCATTAAAAGCTATTTTCTCATATAATTAAAGAAATTTCATTTTGTTGCTTATTTTTGGAATCTCTCGGTTTACTTTTTTGTATGTTCTTAAGAATTTATAGAAACAAAATAATTTTTTGGGTTAAAAAAGTAGAAAATAAACATCGATGCTTAATCTTCGACATTTAATCTTTGACGTTTAACGAACAGCTGATTCATTTACGCAGAATTTACCCAAATGATTAAAGTGGCGTTCATTCAAACATTTGCTTTCACTTACCAGTTTCCACAATTCCTTAACTTATCTACGACGTTGCATGATGAATAGATACCCTTAATATGTATTTAAAATTTGGAAAATCCTATTTTTTTCTATAGTCTCATACAAAAAATGCTTTAAAATTTTGCGCCAATATTATTATTTATTATTTATTAAATATAAATTTTCAACCATTTTTGATCATTTCGATACCATAGGTGGCTCCAATCTTACAAGCAAGTTTTTGTACAAGAGCTTCTGGGATTGGTGGCATCTTTCCATATATGTGCTTAAATTTTATTACCGACATTTTGTGAAACCTCATATCTCACTGTGCAAGAATTCATTTATATTTAAATCCATGATACATAAATTTAAAATTGGAATTCTGTGCTAAATAGTTCTGTTTTCTTTTCTTTAATGTTGTGTTTCTAAATATATGCTAGCTGTGTTTTAGGTAGAGTGTATATAGCTAGCTCAGCAAAATATGTACACGCAATTTAGCTTAACACTTTCACCAAACCAATTCTACTGTAAGAATCATAATTATGATGTTTGATTTTTATAAATTGACTGTTTGATTAATTTATTACTCCCTTATTAATCTCCAAGGCCTTTGATATAGTTAACCATAGGATATTCATATCAAAGTTAAAAAAACAATTTTGGTTTTCAAATAAAGCAGCAAATATGATTCTTTCATATGTAAGTGGGAGAAGCCAAGCAGTTGTTGTCGATGATAATTATGTCCCGTCCCTTAAAACTTCTCTCAGGAGTTCCACAGGGATAAATTCTTGTTCCTTTACTATTCACTACTCGTATAAATGATCTCCCGCTCCAGGTTAAATACTCGTCACCAGATTTGTATGCTGATGATGCTCAGCTTCGACTTAGTTGCAGCCTTGGTTTCTTTGATTACCAATAAATGAAATACTGATTTGAAAAGCATATTAAATTGGTGTAACACAATTAGCTTACTCCTTACCCAGAAAAGTCTAAATGCTTAGTCATATATAAAAGTAAACTTGATAACAGCTATTTTCTTATCATACATCCTGGCAATCAACAGCTGGAATATGTCGAGAAAGCCAAAAACTTAGGTATCCTATTCAACAACACTCTTACTTGGGATGACCATGTTCAAATGGTTACCGGAAAATAGGGCTGTGTCAATCAGGAACGATTGGATTTTTTTGATCCGATCATCGAAAAGTATTGATGATTGAAATCACAAATTTTCGTTTCAATCGATCCCAATCTCAATCATTTCGATGATTCTCGATTTTCCATCCCAATCTCAATCATTTCGATGATTCTCGATTTTCAATCCCAATCTCAATCATTTCAATGAATCTCGATTTTCGATATCAATATCTTTTGAATTTTTAATATATTTTATCGGAGAAAAGAAATATGGGTCAGAATGGGGTCGATCAAATCGGTACAGTATTCGTTAACTTCGGATATTGAATTTCATCGAAACCGAAATGAAATAATTGTCTTAGTTTGACAGGTGTCAAAATATGCCAACATTTTTGGTACGGCGGATCGAAAAACGGAGCACGACAATCGATTTAGTCTCACGGCCGACGTTCTGGGACCACTAGAACACTTAGTTTGACAAGTGTCAAAATATACCAACATTTTTGTTAGGGCAGATCGAAAAACGGAGTACGCCAATCGATTTAGGAGGTGGGTATTACCCTGGTCTCACGGCCGACGTTCTGGGACCACTAGAACACTTAGTTTGACAAGTGTCAAAATATACTAAAATTTTTATTACGGCGGATCGAAAAACGGAGTACGTCAATTAAGGAGGTGGAAATTACCTGAAGTCACGCCAGTTCTCTAGGTCCTTTAGAACACTTTTAATTTGACAGGTGTCCAAATGTCAATTCATTTCCGAGAATACGCGCTACGTAACTTTGCACATCGTAACGTCGCACAGAGGAAAGTCCAGGTTTTTATTTCACTCTACCGCCGACATATAGACGTTTACACATCAAAAATCGAATCGGAACAGTATGAAATAATGAATTGAGTGGAATGAAAATGATCGAATGATCGATTGATTTAAATGATCGAATCATTTTGGTAATCGATTCTTTACAGCTCTACTGGAAAAGTATATGCATCTCTGCGAATTCTCCCCTTATCAAAACACTTTACTCCTCAGCATATTCGGATTCGCTTAGCAAAAATATTAATCCTTCCGATTATAAAATATGGATGCCAAGTTGTGAGTAGGAAAAGAAACTTTACAGTAGCGTTAAATAATGTAATTCGTTATGTTTATAATCTCAAGCGATATGACCATGTTTCAAGCCATCATACCTGTTTGAAATTTTAAGCTCGACTCGTTAATTTATGTTATTACAACCAAGATTTACTTGCAGGAATTCGGAACGTCATATTTTTGTAAATGTTGTCAGGCAGTGGAACAGTTTGCCCTATTTCACTCGAAAATTTCTCGCAACCAAGCAGTTTGATGCGGCTCTATTCAGGTAATTGGCAGTATATTAAAAATTAAAATAAAGTTTTAACTTAAAAAGAACCAAACGGTTAATTAATTAGAAATCAAATACAACATTTTGTATCTTGCTTGTCATTTTATACTTTATTATAACTAAATTAAATTCACCCTTATTTTTTACTTATTATCAGGCTTAAATTATTACAGGCTTAAAAGCCTGTTGTAAAAGATTCAACAACAAACCTGGAACGAAATCCTGAATTCGCAAATACAATTCCACAATCTCGAATTCCAAAATTCCGAACGCCATCAAGTACTAAGATATTCAGGATTTTAGGATTTAGGAATATGAACGCTCTTATTTTTTATTTTCACTGAACTATAAAGACTTGAACAAACGAGTTGACTTCCAGTGTTTGCCAATGTTTGATATCGATTGTAAAATTTTTGCCAAAAAAAAACTAAAACAAAATAAATCCATTTTAAAATTCAGAAATGTAGGTATGATGAAAATTGGACAAGAAAGTAACACAAAATCTACTCATTGAAATCATTCAATTCAAATAAAATATTATTAACTAAATAATATGCATGTAGGTATACATATCTATTGTAAATAGGTATATTTTAAGTAAAAGGTGCAGAGTAGTTCCTTGGAAAGACTGATAAGTACCTTACGTACCGATGATAGTTTTCCACAAAATGCTTGCCACAAATGTATAACTAACTAAAATAAAATATGTTCTATCGAAAGGAATCTAGTCAAGTATTAATAACGCGTTAATCGATATGGAAATCATGAGTTATGAACAAAATGTACACCAATATTGTATACAAGAATCAGTGAAGGAGGGTAGAAATGTACTGCTTTCATATAACATTTTTATTATAATAATAATGTACCTATAATCGCATTCAAAACAAACATGCAATTCATAAGATAGTGTAATAAACAGAATGTACATTGAACACTTGGCAGGTTTCAAGAAAAATATATAAAACGATATTCCCTCTTGTGACAAACTTAAGAAATTCGATGGAATTCGTATTAAATTAACACTGCAGTTCATTTAGTTAGGCACACTTTTTAAATCTTATTTTAATTTCATAAACATAAATGTACAATAATAAATGGACAAGTGTTGCAGTTTCTAAGTTTAAGACAAACTTAACATTACACTCATAACGAAAACCAAATTATACTGTCCTTCGTCTATCAGAAGATACGTCTGTTCATCCATGTTTATATCGATCTTAAGCGGAAAGGATTTGCTTCAAATTTTGTGAAGAGCATTTTTCTATAACTCCTTATAAAGGGTCCGCCAAATAACTTCTTTTTTTTTATAATGGCGCAAAACATCGAGTGTAGCTTCGGCTGTGTGGCACGTAGCGCCGCACAGTGGTGCGAGAGCGGAAAAAAGTCTTTTGAAAAAGTCATGTCTATCGTTTTAAACTTTATGTTTAAGTACTCTTAGATAACCCGATCGTATGATTTAAAAGTATTTTTTAACATATATATTGTATGTTCTGATTTACAAGCCCTCAAAGTTGAAAAATAATTTTACTCAAATCGCGAACCGTATTTTCAACAAATTTTGAGATGTTTTTTTCCGAAGTTCCTGTAGATAAATTCGCTAGCTTCTTAAATAATTTAATTGGTCTATTTTCGATTATCTAAAAATAAAAAAAAATATTGATTATTTATAAAAGATACCTTCTATAAGTAGCCTGAAGCTTTAGTACTAAGAAAAAATGCTTTTTTTTAAAACTTTTTGATTTAAAAAAACAGCTCCAAAAGATACCAAGAAAGTAAGTATGCCACCATATGCTCCATACATTCATGTTAAAGCACAGAAAAAATCAGCTGCAGATACGTGCAGATGTGGAAGTTATGCTCAAAAATGTTTCACTTAATCGGATTTCAAAAAACTCCGTCTTGACGGTGGTGTTTACCAAAAAGTTTGATTACTTCGGTATTAATTGTCAGAATGAACTAGTTAAGCCCATTATTTTAAGAAAAAATGTCAAACTTTATTTTAAAAATAAAACAAAATTAATACATTGACCCAGGGCTGAGAATTTCGATTTTTGCGAAAGCATTTACTTCTGCCTGGAAAATTTTTCAACTTTCAACTCAATTTTCTTGAAAGCAACACACGAAAAATAATATAGTTTTATGATATTTTGAATTATATGATAGAGCTTAATACAAAATAAAGAAAAGGATTAGGGATAATTCTTTATTTTTTTTTAATCTTTCGCTAAAAGTAAGGCAGGTAAAATAAAAAAAAGTGTTTTTTTTAAGTTTTATTGCTTTGTTTTTGTTGTATATGCTTAGAAGAAGAAAATTCAGCAGGAGTTTCGTGAAAAACTGGGCATCATTGTCGATCTTGTAAGACAAGGTACGGGGACAAGTAATGACGGCAACACCTCCAGAAGATTTTTTGCAAATCCAACCATGACTTCAGAAATCACTGGAGTTAGTGAATCCATAATTCGGCGGTTTGCTGTTATCCTTGAAGTAATAACGTCGAATGAAAAATTAGACTTAAAAAAATATGCAGCTTACACGTGGGAAACTGCTGAACTGTTTGTTGAGAAATATAAATTGTACAATATGCCAGCAACCGTACATAAGGTTTTGATTCATGGAGAAGAAATAATTAAAATCTGTGCATTTCCTGTTGGATAGCTCTCAGAGGAAGCCCAAGAATGCCGAAATAGGGATTATAAAGCCTACCGCAGGTTTCATTTGAGAAAATGCAGCCGAATTGCGACGAATGAAGATGTGATGCATCATATACTCATATCCTCAGATCCAATAATAACAGGTTTAAGGCCACAGGCAAAAAAGAAAATACTTCCAATCAAATCAGACGCTAAAAACCTCATTTTCGCATTATAAAATCACTACTTCATAATTGTTTTTTATTTATTTTTTGTAAGTTTTTATCTATTTATTTATTTAATTGTATAACATACATAGTTAATGATAATATTTTATTCAAAATAAAAAAATAAGATTTTACTAAAAAAAACTTTTATTTAAATATAACATCAAAACCCTCAAATTTTATAAAAATGTCAATAACTTTTTTTCTAATAATTTTTTCTGGACCAAATTTGGACCAAGGATGTATAAGACTAATCTTGAAATGTGTGTCAAATTTCATTAAAATTCGTAAAATAGTTCAGATTTTACAGACTTTTTTCCGCTCTCCCATACAAACATCAAAACACTCAAATTTTAGAAAAAAAGTCAATAACTTTTTTACTAATGATTTTTTCTTAGCCAAATTTTGAAAAAATGTGTTTAAGACTAATTTTAAAATGCGAATCAAATTTCATCTTAATCCATTAAACAGTTCAGATGTTACAGATTTTTTTTCCTCTCTCCCATACAAACATCAAAACCCTCAAATTTTAGAAAAATGTCAATAACTTTGTTTCTAATTATTATTTTTCAACCAAATTTTGACCAAATATGGACAAGACTAATCTTAACACGTTTGCCAAATTTCATTTAAATCCGTTGAACCGTTCAGATAAAACAGACTTTTTTCCGCTCTCCCATACAAACCGAACCACTGTGCGCCGTCCTGTTGAAACCAAATGTTGCCAATATCCTCCTCTTCAATTTATGTGAACAAAAATTCGTTCAACATGGTCCGATAACGATCGCCATTGACTGTAACGGCCACTCCTTGCTCATTTTCGAAAAATGGCCCAATTATGCCTCTGGACCAAAATCCGCACTAAACAGTGACTCGTTTTGGTTGTATCGGCTTTTCAATGTATGCGTGCCGGTTTTCTGTGCCCCAAATGCGACAATTTTGCTTGTTTACTACCCGCCAAGATCAAAATGAGCTTCATCTGAAAAGATGGTTTTTTTGGCAAAATCGGCTTCTTCTCTAAGTCGATCGCAGGCCCACTTAGCGAAGCGTATACACAACCATATTCGTTCAGCGGGAAGATTAAACTAATTATCTGTGAAATCAGACATGAGTTAAGTGTTACCATTCACGAAATAAGCAGTAGTTGAAAAAAAAAACGTTAGATGGAGGATCCTTTAGTTCACCCAGGTGTCAAAGGAAAAAAAATAATTTGATTAATGTATCTACATATGTACATACCTATGAAAAAAATTAAAATATTTTTTTTTAATTTCAAATAGATATATTAACCAAGTGAATCGTAATGTAGTTTATACTAAAGAATTGCAACATTATAACAAGGTGCCTATTTGTAAGCTGCAAAGTACTGGCTGCTGCCATGCCACATAAATAATTAATAATTCAATTACTGGGCTTACACTTCCTATTCAAGTGCATTCTGTGTTCTTGCTTTCTCGCCAGGTCTCTCTCTCTACATATGTATATATTTAAAAAACATGCCTAAATCAGCTTAAGTCAGAATAATTTCGCATTGATGTGTGTAATTTCGTTTTAGTGTGTGCCTTCACATGCACAAAATTGCGACTCTTTGCAAAACTTTTTTTAAAACTGTTTTGTGTGTCTATGGAATGGAAGTTATATCTATACCCTGTTCCTTGATACATAATTATGTAGAAACTTCGGGTTCTATTAAGATTTTATTTCGAAAGAATGAATGGAGAGCTTATGGTGATGCTTATACTAACGGGTGATTCATATAGACTCATTTTTTTTTCAATAGGTTTTTTTTGACAGATCACTCAGTATTGTTTGACAAATCATCATGGAATTTGATTTTTCGTGCGCTTCGATAAACATATGGTGCGTATCATCGACCTTACGAGTCCGTTATAGCCTTTACAATCCGAAAATTCGAGTCTCAGTGAAAGTTATTAGATAAAACTCTACCGAATTGACCACATCCAGCCCGTAGTGAGGAGAACATTGCGGCTGTGGCGGCGAGTGTGGCTGAAGACCGTGAGCAATCGATTGAACGCCAATCTCAACATATGGGTTCATCGTATTCGACTTCTTGTTACCGGAAATTGAAACCCGTGATATCAGCAATATTTGGTTCCAGCAATACAGGGCTGCAGTACACACAGCGTGCGAAACAATGGCTTTATTGAGAAATAACTTTGGTGGAAAGGTATAGTTTCGCGATTCGGACCTGTAAACTGGCCACCTAGATCGTGTGATATCACATCTTTAGATTTTTTCGTTGGGGTTATGTGAAGTCGAAAGTATTCGCTGATAAATTAGCTATGATTCAATATTTTAAAGCCCACATTACTCACTTAATTTGGCATATACCGGTCGCAACGCTGCGCTAGAAGCAGTGATCCAAAATTGGCGTATAGCCGCAGGCACGAAATATTATTTAAAAAAGTAAATTTACGAGAATGTTCTTTCAAATCATAATAAAGTTTCTACCATCCAAATTCATTTAATGTTTTTATTTGAAATTAGAAAAAAAAACAGGTCTTAATAAATCACCCTTTATAACTTCTAAAGCATCCAATCTAATGTACCTAACTCATAGAGATGTAAAATGTCATCAAACACAATTTGCGAAGCATTTTTAAATCTATTTTTTGAGTTCGTAAAATTATCTTGTTTAGTTTTTGTTTGAAGGTTAAAAGAAATTTTCCAAAATAATTTACCATAGCAGAGCTACAAAAATCTTGAAGGCCAAAATCTCAAATTCGAATATCTTAAGCATTGTCTGAAGAGTCTATCAGAACTATTAATATTAATTTACTGCTTGTAGAGCATCATAAAACTCTACTCTGTTCAATTTGAATATGAAGTAAAGGGAAGATAGGACATTTGCCTTTCACCCATACTATATTATGGTATTTAATTAGCTATCTACATTTCAAAGCTCTCACAGGGTTGCCGTAGAGAGCATTTAAAATGGCCGCAAATCTCACAAAAATATTGCTATCAAAAGCTCTAAGAAAGCTTAAATCCTGAAAGTTACATAGCAAGAACCAAAGAAATTGCCATATGAATTTCCATCAACTAGGTTGGTTGCAAATTAGCGATCAGTCTCCTTTCAGCTTTGGGGATGTAGTGAACTCAAAGTGTTATGAGTGTCTTGTCTGTGTGCTTTTTCAAATACCTGGAGAGAAACCAGAAGAAAAACGAAAAAAACTTAACTATGAATATGACGTTCCTGGATTATTTTACTAGTTGATAACAAAAATCCAAATTAAGTAGTACAATCAACTTTACAAGAAATTACTAATGAATTTATTATATGTACCTGTGTATGTTATAATTAAAAATTAAACATGATCAAAATATTAAAAGCATACATATTCTGTAAAAATCTCCTTTGCATTTTTTTTTATTCTTGCTCACGAATCCTCGATTTATAAAGGCTCACGCCGCGCCCTTGAGCATTCTCATAGTGCTCGGCTCGTGAGACGAGAGCGAGTCGAATTAATGAATGAAGAAATTTTTGTAAAATGATACATTTTGTTTTTAAGCAAAAAATATATGGAACGTTAGGTGTACTAATGCCATTCGTTCACTCGGGCGTATGCGCTTTATTTTATTTTATTTTATTTTATTTTATTTTATTTTATTTTATTTATAGTCTAATAAATTAGGTACCAAATTACTATACCTACCTTTTTAATGATAAACTACTGGAATTATATATTATATTATGTACATATATGTATGCGATATGTAGGAAGTTCTATGGCAAGTTATGAATTCGTAAAAAAATAGATTTTGAGATTTTGCTCAAACTTTATAAAAAGAAGTTGGCTTGGCAATGATGTCTACGGCTACTGCTTAAACGCCCTGGGTCAATTTGGTTTAAATTTGGTACCTATCGTTTTTAAAACGAAATATCCAATTCCCCCCCCCCCCCCCAACATTTTTTTTTTTTTTTGTACTCGCGTTAAGTATGTTTGTTTCCCGAAAACGGTTGAATTTTATTTCCACTCACTATTTAAGGTACTGGTTTATCTCCCTCAGTCAGGCTAGAGCAGATATTTAAAAAAAATACATAAAATGTAAAAAAAAAGTTAAAAACTATGGTAATTCTAACGTAAAGTCCTTTACCTTTAAAAATTATATATGAAATGGGCATTTCACTACCCCGTCAATTGATTTCGGATAAATGTATGTATGTGTTTAACTAAAGGGTATTGGTATGGTTCAATTATGTATGGAACAAAATATCGGCCAAATGGCCGCCGCGACCTCCGTGGCACACCTCCATCCGATGGTCCAAATTTTCGATGACGCTGAGGCATAATTGAGGTTCTATGCCGTAAATGTGCCGAATTATCTCATCCTTTAGCTCTTGAATTGTTGCTGGCTTATCATAGTACACCTTTTCTTTCAAATAACCCCAAAGAAAGAAGTCCAACGGTGTCAAATCACATGATCTTGACGGCCAATTGACATCGCCACCACGTGAGATAACACAGCCATTGAATTTGTCGCACAAAAGAGCCATTGTTTTGTTAGCTGTGTGGCAAGTGGCACCGTCCTGTTGAAACCACATATCGTCCACATCCATATCTTCCAATTCGGGCCAAAAAAAGTTCGTTATCATCTCACAATAGCGAACACCATTCACAGTTACTGCCTGACCGGCCTCATTTTGGAAAAAATACGGCCCGATGATGCCGCCAGCCCATAAACCGCACCAAACAGTCACTCTTTGTGGGTGCATTGCTTTTTCGACAATCACTCTTGGATTATCATTCGCCCAAATGCGGCAATTCGGCTTATTGACGAATCCACTGAGGTGAAATTGTGTCTCATCACTGAAGATAATTTTCTTCGAAAATTGATCATCCACTGTTGCCATTTCTTGCCACCATTCTGACCATGGACGACGCGTTGCTCGATTGTGTATCTTTCTATCGTTCAAATTGAGTTAGTCTGAAATTGAGAAATGTCAAATGAAATGCAGAAAAATACTTGACGTTTAGGTGTGGTTCACATTCAACATCGGCCCTTAAAATTTAACCACCCTTTAGTACACCCATACCTACTAATAAAATTAAGTGAGACCCATTTCATAAGTTCTGATAAATTATTCGACACATAAATATTGGCGCAGGGTCGTAAGTTCACAATCTAACATCATTGGTTTTGTTTTTATAACCTACGACAACTGTAATTTTTTCTCCTGTGGTCTTATGACCCTGTTACAATATGTATGTGTCGAGTAACTTATCAAAACTTTATTTAGGCATTGTGAAACAGACGCTTAGAACAAAAACTATGAAATTTATAAATATTTCCCAACAAATACAAATATAAACTAACATATATGTACATGTGTAAAGTTCATCACTATAAAGCTAAATAAAATGGATTCAGATGATGATGATTTCAATTATGCTTCTATACCTACCTCTCAACATCATCTTCTTATACGTGATATCAAAATCCCCTATAAACTAGATGAAAGGAAGCGAATTTTTAATGTTCCACTTCTAAAATCTTTATGTCTTTTTCGGCGAATGCATTAAAAAAATCTGCATTATTTGTTGCAAAAACCATCGCCTTACTTTGATTTGATGCGCGATGATGACGGTGGTGGCTGGTGGCGGTGGGTGCCATGCCTACTCTGGATGGCAACGTAAATGCTGAATCTCTGTTATTGCAGTGTCGGTCGGTCGCTTTCAGTTTTAGTTCATCTTTGGCAACATCCATCAATTGCGGTCCACGATTATTCTGCGAATAAATCAAATCGTTTTGCATTCCGCTAAGAGCAGACAGAAAATCGTTTATTTATAAATTTTATTACATCTTTAACATAATTCAAAGACTTGGCTGGATATAAAATGAATTGCAAATCTTCATTTGATGCAAGCCGCTTCGGGTTTGTGTGTGACTTATTTCATTTTTAATTAAAATATTATTGAGTCGCCTACACACAAAATATATTTTGAGTGAGATTTAATTTGAAATGTCGATGAATGTACTTGTACAATTATACATACTACATATGTAGGTACATAAATGTAAAATAATAACTTTTGTACGTTCTTGCAGCGTACAATAAAACATAAAATGCACTCCTGGATCACATCAACTTGCTCTGTTGCGGTTTAGCCTTAAACTCAACAGAAGTTGAGTATGGAAAATTTATGAAATTGGATTATTAATATTGATATATGTTTATATGTATATATGTATGTGTCTTAATTGACAATATTGAGGAATACGGGAGCAGAAACAAATGTTGTCATGTTTGCGAAAAGTGTCAACACAATATTATATCGTAAGACAGAATTTACACGACTGACAAATTAGAAGACTGGCAGAAGAATATACAAATTCGTTTAATGCCAGTTTTCCGACAGATATATACTGCCAATTTGTCAGTCGTGTAAGTCCAGCAAAAAGGTGAAAATCTAGGAAAACAACTGAAAAACTTATTATCACATGAACTAACGAAAATTAATCCAGATCCAGAGAGATCTGAAAAAAGAACTGTTTGAAACGTCATAAGCGGATGTTAAGTAGATTTCTGAAGTTATACAATTTCTACGTGCGTTGAAGCTTGTGAGTAAAACTGCCAGTGACATGATTACTATGCCATTGCGGGTGACACCAACGCTCGTATACAACACCAAACGATTCAGCACTAAAATTTGATTGTACATCAGTAGAACAAATGTTCTCACCGGACAAAATGCGCAATTTTGGTTTATTTTCCCAAATCACTATCCAATTGGACAATCACCTCAATATAACTCAATTTCAATGAAATTGATCATTGGCTATAATAAAATGGGCTAGTGATGCAATGCGAGAATTGTTTGCCCACGAAAAAAGTGTGTACATAGACTTTCATACGTGGAGACTTTCATCTTCCGCAACTTTGCTTAGGATTCGAAACAAGAGTATGAGCTCGATTACACGATTCCATTTGTCAGTTGTTTCGTCCTTCGTCTTTTTGAGAGATAAGGTGAGGCGTGTAGAAACGTAGCTCCATTCCCCTTACATTCCTACACCTCTCACCCAATGAGTCAAAATGACGAAAGACGAAACAACCGATAAAACGTAACGTGTTATCATCCTCTATTAGGGGGCTGAACAATTTTTTGGTTATTCGAGTATATATTTTCCATTGTTATAGGTATCAATTTTGTCATAGTTTTGTAATTTGGCGCTTCTCAATAGTTCAAACAATATTGCATTTTAAATTTTTTTTAAAAAAATTCAAACTGACAAGAAAAAATCAAACAAAAAAATTCATTTGTTGTTACTTTTTTAACATTTTCTCGTTTAAGATAAGTATCATAATAAAGGGTGTTTTTTTTAGACATGTGGTTTCCAAGAAGAAATAAATCGCATATAATTTAATGTTATGGCCACGAGTTGAGCTTTATTATAAAGATAAGGGTTTGCCATTATGTTTTAAAAATGATTTCGGGCAAGTGGCTGCCGCGGCTGGCTCGAATTAATTGTAGCCGAGAGGCCTAATTTTCTACCAATTTTTGCAGCAATTGGGGCCGTATGTCAGCAATAACGCGCCGAATATTCTCTTCCAAGACGTCAATCGTCCAGCGGTGTTAAATCGCACAATCTTGGAGGCCACGCCAAAGTCCCACGACGCGAGATAATGCGCTCACCAAAAGTTTTCTTCAATAAATTGATTGCTTCGTTGGCTGTATGACATGTAGCGCCGTCTTGTTGGAACCAAAAGTCGTCGACATCAACATCCTCCAATTCAGGCACGAAAAAGTCATTAATCATTGCTCTATAGCGTTCCCCATGGACTGTAACATTATGGCCGACTTCATTTTTGAAGAAATATGGACCAATGATTCACTCTGTCCATAGAGCCCACCAAATAGTGACTTTTTGGGGATGTAACGGCGCGCGTCTCAACAATGGCTTGTGGATTATGACCACTCCAAATACGAGAATTTTGCTTATTAACTTACCCATTCAACAAAAAATGAGCTTCATCGCTAAACAAAATTTTCTTGTGAAAATCGGGATCAGTGGCCATCTCGTTTTGGGCCCATTCACCAAACGTACGTGTGACGCGCTTGATGGTCGTGAAATAAAATGGCAATCCAAATTAAGCATAAATCAAGTGACAGCTGTCAAAAAGATTAACTCCGAAAAAAGTATTGCCAGATTGAAAACCAAATGTCTAAAAAAAACACCCTGTATTAGGTGTGTTTCTTTGTACTCTCTTGTTCACTTTAAACAAAAGTGCACGGCTTCTTATAATTCTGTTTTTATATGCTCTTAGTTCATAAGCGGAGAGGTTTATCGCCATTAACTAAGAGGAATTGATGTTGTATTCTACATGGAAATTATGTCTACAGCGGGTATACATATACATCCACTAAAAAACACACCTTACCTTACCATTAACATTTATATCTTTACGGTGTGTCTGCATTACAGTTGTTAACTAGAAGAGCAAGTTCGTGCGATCCAGTCGTGCATATTTTTTACTTAAAAGGACCTAATAACAAATTTGTTTTTCTTTTTAAATTCAATGAATTAAACGCCAGGAGTAGCAAAACTAATTGAACTTCACCCGCCCCATTAACAAAAAACCATGAACGTTCATCGTTCATTTATCTGCAATAAAGGCGACTATACAAGTAGATAGAACCAATAAATTAAACTCATTGATTAATGATTTCATAGATCATTTGTTAAAGCTTTGATATAATTACATTTCAATACACTGTGCTCATTGCCCATGCCCAGCCCATGCTCATAGATACCACCAACCAATTCTCAAAATAATGAATCAACAAAAACACACTTAATTTAAATTCGAATGATGTTTCCGAAGAGGATCTGAGTTATATTGGTGCAGGATACGTAGCAAGTGTATATGTATAGATGAAGCCACAATTCCACCTTTCTTTTGGGTTGTAGTAGGTATAGTACCTAAGGGTTGAGCAATAAATTAAACACCAATTATATGATCATTAATAATGTTTTTTTTTTTTGATGTTTTTGAAGATGATGGAGGTGTATTGGATGAGAGGATAAAAGCAAAACTTTGCTTTTCCTTAAGGAATTAAATAAAATACATGCCCTACGCCTTTGTATGAATATACGTAAATATTTACATTTTAACATACATATTAGATAGATAGAAAATTGGGTGACGATTCATGTGCCATCTGGGTTTTCTTCGATAAATGTGAAGCGGAAAGATAAATTAAATAATGATTTGGTCGCACATAATTGACACTCTTCCACCTCAAGTGGTTGAGAATTCTTACAATTAGTTCTTAAACAAAATTGAGTTTTTGAATACAATGTAGATGCCAAGCCGATATGTACGGAATAAATATGCAAAAAAAACCTATTTAATTAAAAAACAATGATTTTGTTCATTAGATTTAATTTAAAAAAAGTTCATTGAAGTGCTTTTAAATATCAATTTAATTTTTAATATTTATTTTTGTTTCTGTCTTCTAAACTAAATACATTTGTGGGCCAACCAACCAACTGCAAATATAATTAATAAGTATTTATGAAAGTATAAAAATGAAAGAAATTTTATAATTTATAATTTTTTGTTTTATTAAAACTAATATCACAACTTATTTTTGTTAATATTGCTATACGCGTTTTGGAAACTAAATTTACGTCTTCAGACAACTTTAATATAATTTTGGTTTGAGTTATTTGCCACTTCCACTTGCCATCTTTGTTTACCTACATTTGTTTATACGATTTTTTCTATATTACGGCTGTTCTGATATTCGGTCGAATTTGAAAACGGAAACGAAAATTGAATCCGTGCGGATTGAAAACGATGTTCTGATTTCCAGTCGGATTTACTTTTAAGTTGTACCAACTTGATCAACAAAACATATTCGAAATCAGCTGTTATGTATGCAAGACTTGTCAAAAACGAAATTGTAATCCGCCAACAAAAGGATAACCGGATTTAAAACGTCAATTGGGTGGATTGTAGATCCTTTCGTTTTGCTAAATCCGCAAAACGTTTTCGAATACGGAATTCTGAACAGCGAAAATTCGAAAACTTGAGGATATAGAATTCGAATGGAAATTAGAACAGATCTTGTGTTGAATCTGCCATAATGATAATGTTGCAACTATAAATTCAACTCCCGCTCAAAATTTTTTAAACCTAAGACACACTTTTTGTTATGAATTATTGTCAACTGTACAAATGCCATTTCTGTTCCTATAAACATTAATGAATATTTTTACAAATTTCCAAGTAATTTGCGCATCTTCTTATGCTACATCCACTAAAAAAAAATTACGTTGTGCGAATTTTTTATTCACCGCAAATACGTCAGTGCTCAGTTTGCGCGGAAAATTATTTTAATAAACTTGATTCTTGATATTTCCGCCGACAACGGTTCACAACGCAATTTCTTATTGATATGGACGCGGCTTTGTATTCAAGAAAATCATAACTTCAATTTTTAAAAGACAATAAACAATGAGAAAATTCAAACGTAAAAAAGAAGGTGGAATCCCACTACTATGGATTTTCAATTCAAAAAATCATAAATTAGGTTCTATAGAGACTAATAACAAAATTTCAATTTTGTAAGACGCTGTTTAGATTGAGAAAATGAACAACCCGGTCCTTATTTCATAAAAATTGACACGAGCTGACAATTTGTCACACTTGTCGGACAAATTTGTATTTCATGACGGTGTTCACATTGGACTCACTCCGCGCGACTCATATTGACATTTCATTGTTTTATCTCACTCCAACTCATGATGAGAAAGAGAGAGTCTAGTGAGGCACGATTTTTTCAAAAAAATTAAAAATCCTGCCTCACTTTCTCATATAGTTGTGTAGCGTGAGATAAAAGAAAAAGATGTCAAAATGAGTCGCGCGGAGTGAGTCCAATGTGAACACCGTCCATAAAATATTGACAGGTGCAAAATTTGTTAGAAAAATACAATGACAAATTAGTCATGACAATTTTGTCATTGTCATATACTGACACATATGTCGTGACAATTTTGACATTCTATGATCTTGAAGTTTGTCATGGCCTATATACATTGTCCATAACTTTACGCAGTACCCACGTCGAAAAACGATGAAAAATGGAACAAAACCTATGCATTTGTTTTAATTTTCATCGTTTCTCGATGTTAAAAGTTACAGAAAGCAGAAACTCTTTCGAATTAAAAATGTCACAGTTGTCGAAGTTGTGTTTT
This sequence comes from Leucozona laternaria, assembly GCA_932273885.2. Taxonomy (NCBI): domain Eukaryota; kingdom Metazoa; phylum Arthropoda; class Insecta; order Diptera; family Syrphidae; genus Leucozona; species Leucozona laternaria. Next base: position 49,139,152 of record OW026368.1, read on the forward strand.
ATTATTAAAAAGTGAAGTGTATAAAATACCAATTTAGTGCGTCAAAATCATTATCTATTCTTCGTTTAAAATGTCGAGGGCGCCAGCGCCAGCGGCGGCCGACGTATTACACGGAGTTCCAACTCCAAAAATATTATTTAGCATTTGAGTACAACTTCTATGTCTTTTCATTGTCAACACTTGACCGTAACTAAGTTTCCTGTCACAATTGTCAATTAAATACTGACAAATATGTTAATTGATATATTTTTTTCATCTCATCTCATAAAAGAATTATCAGTACAAATTTGTCAGAAAATTCCTGACAATTGTCGAAAAACACTTGACAATTCATTGTCATGACAATTTTTTATGAACAAAAAAGCTTAAAATTTCCAGTATTTTCCGAAAATTGTACAAAATTGTCATATTGTTTATGGAACAGATTTTGACAATTGTCGAGTTGTAAATTAACAAATTATCACTTGTCACAATTGTCAATATTTATGAAATAGGGCCCTGGTAGTCGGACTGAGGTTGCCTAACATTAAGTCACATACTTTACCATTTAATATTTGGAAATACATAGTACCAATTTAGGCCTTATAATTGACTATTCACAATAACTTAATTTTAATTTTATTAAATGTGAAAAAGCTCCTTCAGTAGGTTAAAAGCTAGTTTTATTGGTTGTTATTGTGATCACGAGAACCATTTTTAAAAGTATATTAAGACGACAACTTTTTAAAATCATTGGCCACATATTATGCTCTCATACATTCATATGTTTTTTTTAGAGATGGTAAAATTTGGTGAAAATAAATATTTTATCATTTTTGTATTAAAAAATATGCACGACTGGGTCGCACGAACTTGCTCTTATGCGCGATCACATTGTGGTTCTATAGTCTGAAATAAATTAGCTATAGGAGTATATATTTTATCAATTTGCCAAATCTTAGTTTAGTTTCAGGTGGTATTATGTGAGTATAAAAAAATTAACAATATAGCCTAGTGTTGCACATATGCAATATGCATAAAAGGAAATTATACTATTTAAACTGGTAAATTGTTTTAAATCAACCAAATTAGAAAGAAATTGATTAAAATACTTTGAATCCGTTTTAACCCAACGCGATGTACACCATCACATTTCTTATATAAATCTTTATTTATGAGAAAAAAATTTTGAAAATCGTAGGAGCGGTTTTAAAAATAATTAATTTTTTATATATAAAATTTCGTTAACATTTTTGAGAAAAATAATTGGTACGCCAATTTAAAGCATTTATTAATGTTGCGTTAAAAATTGAACTTCACACAAAAATCTGCTACCAGTTTTCGAAATATCGAATTTTCAAAAAATAATTTTGATTTTTTTTTTTTAAATCCAAAAATCATTTTTTAGAAAATTTTGATACGCACTTTTATTTATATTTGTTACAAGCTTCTGTATAAAAAATCTAATTTTATTCTATTGATCAGATGTTGAGATAGTCGAAAATCAAAGAAACCGTTCTATGAGAGGTACTGTTAATAAACCTTAAATATAAACTTTAAAAATTTTAAATGGTAGATCGTACTAATTTTAACACACAAAAAAACTTTTGTGAAAATCGTAGGAGTCGTTTTTGAGAAACAAAATATTTTTCTAAACGGTTTTTTAACATTTGTATGGGAGGCACCGTTATTTTTGGGTATCAGAATAATTTTTGTCAAAAATCTTCTAGATAAAGTTAAAAAACTGCTATTTACCAAGTTTAATAAAAATCGACCAAGTCGGTTTTGAAATATTGAGTTTTCAAAAAAAAAATATTAAAACTTTTTTTAAAAATCTAAAAAATATTTTTTTGAAAATTTTGGTACACAATATTATTTAGAATGTGTCAATACTTCTTCATAAAAAAATTGATCAAAATCAGTTTAACCGTTTTCGAGAAAAGCGAAAATCAAAAAAATGGTTCTTTGGGAGGTACCATTAATAACCATTTTTCGGAACCATTTTTTTTATTAAACGGCAACTTATAACTATTTAAATTTATTGAGTTCTTAAAAACAAATTCGGTAGCGTTTGATTTGAGAAAAATAAGTTTTTCGTTTTTGGCCAAGAAATTTTGTATGACTGCTACTGTTAATTTTGGTCCTAAAAAAAAACAGAAAAAAACGGGTGGGGGGAATGTCCAAAAAACGCTAGGTACCAATTTTAAAGAAAATCGACCCATCCGTTTAGGCTGTAGTCGAACCGACAGACAGACAGACAGACAGACAGACAGACGGACATTTTTGCGAGACCCACTTTTTTTGACTTCTCTATCATCGTAATGTAAAGTTTGATCAAAATCTCGAGTTCGATTTTTTGTACGAATCCATAACTTCCCATATAGTACCTATATCGCAAGTAAAAATTAAAATTTTAAAAATGCAACAACTAGTGTTAAATTTGATTGACTATCTATTAGAAAAGATATTCTAGCATATTATAAAGATTAAAAAATAATTAAAAACCTTTCATTCGTGGACACAGTGTTCAGATATTTGAGTAAAGTCGTAATTTTTTTGAAAAAAACGCCATTACATATAGGCCACATGGGCAATATTTTTTTTCTGAAAAGTTTTAGATCCAGATTTACTCGGTTGCAAGGTTATCCATTATTTGCGGGACACCCTGTATATAATCAATTTTCACATTTAAACAACATTATACTTAAAGGCCTCTTAACTTAAACGCCATCCACCGCGTTTAAAGGTTGGGTACTCAATGGCATCTTATATACCTATATTTTGACATCTGAAACGAATTTTTTTTTTTATTTGTTAGAGAAATGTGAATGTACAAGTACATAGGTAGAGTTTTCAGTATTTTGTTTTACTGAAAAGAGATTCGTGATTTTTGAGATGTAATAAAATTATTTCGATAAAAAAAAAATACAAATACTTTACATCCAGTTGCTTCTATCTCTCTCTTATTAGTTAAAGAGCAGATTTGTGAATTTTCTTGCGTTACGTTATATTACGATCGTTTAAGTTAAGTACCTAGCAATAGAACATCGATTATAGATAAGAATTTAAGTGTTAAATTTAAGCAAATTTAACTAATTAACCTTTAAGAGGCGTTTTAAGAAAATCTTATAAATACGGCGTTTGTTTCCACCACATTTATCCGTTCATCTGCTTAACGGATGAGTGGATTTCGGTACACACTTTTTTAAAACTCTAATTTGTCAATATAATAGGAATGAAGCCCAGGAATTTACGCAAATATTTTTTGGATTACAAGTTTATATACTCATTTTAATCTGTGTCTAACTTTAGGCAGCAGACCAACAAAACAGCTGACCAAAATAAACAATTTTCATCGAACCATGAATCAAAGAATACAAGATTACGCTACATCTATTTTTTCACTTTGTTGTTGTAATTTTGACTACGCGTCGTGGCGGTATACGAGCCAAAAGAGATTCACTTTTTGTTCAATTTGTATGAGATATATAGGGGCGCGAAAACTTAAAGCTATTTACATTTGTTTTTAAAGTGAATTGTTTGTAATAATGTATTTGAAATATTGTGCTATGTTTTTCTAATAGTAACAATAATAAAAATAATAAAACATGAAGGAAATATGTTTTATTGTAAATTTTGTTTTTTGGTGATTTATATTTTTTAAAACAGTTTAACATAAATTTTAAAACAATTCCCGGTGATATTTTTTTACTTTTAAAACGAAAAGCCTTTTTAATCATTTAATTATCCGCACACGAAAAGCCATCTTCACTGCAATTTACTTTACTGTGACATTTGTTATTGTTGTTTTGGCTCGCATGACGTAGAAGTGGCGCAATCTTGTATTCTTTGATTCATGCCAACGACCTATTCTAAAGTGGCTAAAATGTAAGTCAAGTTACGAATTGTAAAGGCTTAACTACATAAGCCAAAAAGTACTTTTGTACAAAAGTAAAAATATTTTTTTTCCCGCTAGCGCAGTTGTTTTGTGAAAAAGAATATACAATTTTTTTTTTAAATAAAAATTTAAGCTTTCTGCATCATTTTTATAAGTTTTCCAGTCAGAAAACTATTCCAAAATGAGTTTGAAAATTTTCACTTTTGTACTTTTTCACTTTTTGGGCTTATGTAGTTAAGCCTTAAAGATATCTTCAATTAATGAAATGTTCATTGAACGTATCCAAAAGTTTATGTAGTTTAGACGCTGCACTGTTTAGATTGGGAAAATTGAGTCCGGTATCACGGCAGTTTGTAGGCAAGAGAAGTGTGGGGTGAGGAATCCTTTGAGTCACGAAAAAAACATAAAAACCGGACTCATGAGTGTCATTCGTTGTTGTTTCAATGTGCGAAATTTGAAATTGTTTTTCTTTCAATGTATTTTGAGGCGCTTCAAATTTTGTTATGTAAACACGATGAGACTCACCAGTGCGTTCTCAATCTTCCCAACCTAAACAGGCTCTTACGGATTAAAGGGATGTTGGGACGTATTAAGGCAACTTTTGAAAAGTGTTTATTTATACAATGTGCACGTTCAATCATAATTCAGATCTGAATTTATGTTGTTGAACGCACAAAAAATCTGAATTTTCAGTTGAAAGTTGTTGTGTCAAATGCTAGCATTTATTTAAAGGATTTGCATTAAAACGAAATAAAATAGAACTTTAATTATATTCTTAAACTAAAAATTAAGCGTCAGTAGTTCTGGTGATGATATATGTAACTAAAGCAGGAACAAAATACAGCAAGACTATGCAAAGTTCAATGAAAAAATAATTCCACAATATTGAAATGGAGAACCACAAACCAACTTCTATGTATAGCACTTCAACATTTCCCCCACCACTATCATCACTTTACTCTGAATTATCAGATGAGAATTTTTAGCTGAAAATTCGGATGAAACGTAAGCAAACGTAACTAAATGTCACTAAAAGTCATCTAACTTTTTATGCCAGCTGGCCAATCAGAAGCTCCAAAAATTCAGAAATCTGAAAATTCAGATGTAAAACGTAATGCGTTGAACCCACCCAATGGCTATAGCTTTCAAAAGATGTTCTAAGGAAATCTAATAAATACGGCTGTTTGTGTTAATCATTTTCTCTGAGGTTCTGGGAAGGTCATGAGTCATGACCCAAATGACAGCTGTTATAGTATGTATAACTACCCCTCATATATAAATAATTAGGTACAAAAAGTACTATTAGTGAATCAATGTTCTGGTTTTCTCTTGTGAGAAATACATTATGTCAAATCGAAAAGGAATCAATGTCACTTTCATGTTTCACATTCTGAGATCCAGTAGGTGTAGAAAGCAACTTACCAACAACCAACTTCCAATAGCTTATTTGGTACATCAAACACAATCCAATTTCATATACAAAACGGCTAATAACAAATGTGACAGTCAAGAAAGCTTCAGTGGATAATATTCTTTTCCTGGGTGAATAATATTAATTATATTATATTATTAAGCTTTCCATTTTAAAAATACAAATTTGTAACCGAAAAATATTTTCAAATTGATAATTAATTGTTTTAAATTGTATTATTCCTCATACAAGTAAAAAGAAATAGGTCCATATCAACTGGATATGGATGATGTCCAACATCACAACCATAATCGAATCCACAATCTGTTTTGTATGGATATGTCACCATTTCATGGATACTTCCGCCTCCATTGGTTTTTTCTAGACATGTTTATAATCCGAGCATCGTTCATGCTCAGTAATGGCGGTATGTTTCAACAACATAATTATAAACAACGAGCACGACGCGACGTTTCGTCAAAATCAGTACATCAAAGTAAGTGAAATTAACTAGTTTTCTTTGATTTATGCTCTAGGCTCTACGAGAATGTGGTTGTGGATAAAGTTGGTAACCCGATTTTTTGTATCCAATTGGAATCAAAATGAAGTGGAAACTTCCGAAAACCTATTGGAAAACGGATATAGCACTAAACAATCTGGTACCTGCCATAATTTTTAATACTTCTAGTACAATTTCGGATGACGTCAATTTAGCTGCGCTCACTTAGCTCTAAAAAAGTCTAGTTACAAAAATGTAAACAGAGAACCGAGCACAATTTGTTATTGTTGTGTCTCCCTCTTTCTCAGTTGCGCAACAATACTTTTATTTCGGATTTCGACAAAAAATTATGTATTCCTCTTTCAAGTGCAAATTTTTATGATAAGGAAACGTCAATTTTTTTTGGCATTTAAACGAAACGAATGAAAAGTATAAATTTTCTGTCACACAGTAGTTCATAGTGCAAACTGCAAAAAGAAAAAATCTCTTTTCGGGGTGTGACGATCAATTACAACTTTTTTTCCAATTAAATGTGTCCACCACTGGACGAATAATTATCCAAAAAAAGATGAAAAACGTCAAGTGAAATAAAACCTTTCAGTGAACTACATAATCAAGTGCGCATATGAGCAGCATCCAGCCAAACTATTGAATTCCTAACCGAGAAGAAAGTTCGTTTCAAGGTCAGCTGCAAAGGGCAAAGGAATGGCTGGTGACCTGACAGGATGTGCGGCTCTTAAGAAATCAAAGTCCAAAGGTAGCGATAAGGACAATGCCAACAAGCGGGAGAATGGCGATTCATCAAGCAAACCTAACACGGTTATGCAGACAACTCGCGGAGGTCTACGAGTTTATAAAATAGTAATTCTGGGCGATGGAGGAGTGGGAAAATCTGGTTAGTACACTTTAATTTGGAATACTTACATTTATGTACCTACTACATGGGAAAAATCAATAATTTCTTGACTGAATTTTATTTTTCTTTCTTTAAGCTGTAACATTGCAGTTCGTAAGCCACAGTTTCCTCGACTATCATGACCCCACTATTGGTATGTATAAAGTTTACATTTTGTTGTTATATAAAAAAACAAATATTATGAACAGTTTGTTAAGCGACTGAGGTACATTTATTTACCTTTAGATGAATGCATTGATAAAACTTTGTTTGAGCATCAACAAAGTATCCATATGGTTAGGCCCGCAAACAGAAAGTTCATAATAAATTTCTCACCATTAAGTTCTTGGTAATAGTTTTGAAGATGGTTGAACTGTAATCATGTTTAGATTTTGAGATTAAGTAAATCACAATATTTTAAGTTGAACTGTAATCATGTTTAGATTTTAAGATTAAGTAAATCACAATATTTTAAGTTCAATAGTTTAACGTTAGCCTGCTTTGCTTCTAAATTGTATCCTAGAAAGATCCTAGTCTTTTCTTGGTCTAGTTACAGGACGTGCTCGGGCCATTCCAATATCAACTCAGTGCGCCAGCGGTCCACATATTTTGATGGAAATAGATCGAGCTGGGCTAGTATCTACAGCTGCGGTTGTTGTAGTTATCATTGCACTCTGAAATTAGTCATGTTTTTTTAACATTTGTTTCCTTATGTCAAGGTATTGGACAGGATACTTCTTGGATGTTAATTATAATCCGATATTGTTTATAAACATTGAGTTTGATGCGTGACTGTTGCGCAAACTATTGCCATCCAGTTGCGCATGAAATGTCTTCGGATGTCTTGTCTGATATATTCTTTCAGTGAAAACAAGATCATCTTCGGTTTATAGTATCGACTACTATAAAAATCCTCAACGATACGATCTAGTTGCCCATCCTAGTTTTGTCTACCGATATCTCTAATGCTGTCTACGTCTCTATCTCTAATGCTGTCTACGTCTACGGAAATTAAGTCCAAGTTAAACTACGGACTTAAGTGAATCGTTTTTCTTTCTAACACTAAGTTCTATGAGGATAAGCAGTTAGTTTGTTTGTAGACATTAATATTTGAAATAATTTAAAGAAAGATTTCGTCTGGATTTAATTGTTTTATACATATTTAAAAATATTGTATAATAAGATCTGGTTCCTTCATTAGGCTTTACGAACTTAATATTTGTACAAAGTATAATTTTACGAGAACAATGAACACTTATAGTAATATCAATTAATTCTCCTGTATATCTCTTTCATAGAGGATTCATATCAACAGCAAGCTGTTATCGATGGCGAAGCTGCTTTGTTAGATATACTTGACACTGCCGGTCAGGTCGAATTTACTGCAATGCGTGATCAATACATGCGCTGTGGTGAAGGCTTTATAATTTGCTATTCTGTTACCGATCGTCATAGTTTTCAAGAAGCATCCGAGTACCGAAAACTCATTACACGTGTTCGGCTATCAGAAGATATTCCTCTCGTTCTCATTGCGAACAAATTAGATTTGGAAATGCATAGAAAAGTAAGTACCTTAATTAAAACAAAATTTCATAATAATTGAAATAATATTTCGTTTTATTTTCAGGTATCAACGGAAGAAGGTAGAAACCTTGCCTCACAGTTTGGTTGTCCATTCTATGAGACATCTGCTGCCCTGCGGCATTACATTGATGATGCTTTTTACAGTCTTGTAAGAGAAATTCGTCGAAAGGAACAACAAAAAGTAAGTTATAATTGAATTTTAAATTTTCTTTTGTAATAAGATACACATTTAAAAAATACTCATTGAAAAAATCGCTCCAGTATCAATTGTTTTCAAAAGTGACAATGGGGAGTAACTCAATGCACTGTTGATTTCATGTTGTGAGTTCGATCTCAAAGTATTCGGAAATATTATCTATTATTCAAAACTCGCTATGATATGCACAAAGATAAAAAGCCGATTGATTGCTAAAGATTAGTCAAAATTATTATTTAAATAAGTGTGGTACTTTCCATTTGCAATTGAATCAGGATCTGCAAAGAAATTGTACAAAACTAAGAATTTAAAAAATTGAGGACATTTCGCGAAAAAATTTGCACGACACGGCATCTGAAACTATGTGTCCTCCCTTTAAAATTAATTTTGAATCTTTTCAATAGTATTTTTTCCTCCTCGAAATCGTTAGTTTAAAATTTAAAAATAAGTCGTTTAAGGCCATTTTATTCACTCGATTCATCAAGATTAAAAATTTATATCCAGATGTAACGCATACAAATTCAATGTAAATACATCTGGATTTAAGTTTTGATCTGGATGTATCTAATGAATAATATGGCGGTTAATCACAATACTTTGAGGTATGTTATCCAGGCTCAGTTTTTAATAACGAGATCATCAAAGTTTTGGGGTTAAACTAGATTTAACTTCCGAAACATGTTTTTCAACCAATTTACATCCCGAGTTAACTCAGTCAATTTATTATAGTTTTTTATCGGTTTCGATAATTTTTTTGAAAACTAGGAGTTAAATTTAATAATCCACTGAAAAACTGCTTGTGAGTTAACTCGCGTTTAATTTATTTGCAGGACTAACTAACTATGGTTTAACTACGACTTAGCTCAGCACGCAAAACTGAAACTTAGGCTTAGTTTGTAAGTTCAGGATCCTAGTTTCTGGGTTAAACTTGAGTTAACTCCTAAACCATGTTTTAGATGTCGCTCTCCTTTCAAATCTATTCTTATTTTTAGTGAATCTTGAGTGCCAAGTAGAATATCTACGCAGCAATTACAATGTTTGAGAACATATTTTCTATTTTCTATGCAGATACGTTAAGTCTACGCTGACTATCACGAATTCCATCGTAATCGGATATTTATTACGAATTACAAAAAAAAATATAACAGAATCGATCGTATTCGAAAATCTCATACAAATTGCCATTACGAACATATTCGGTGATAGTTTTTGTAGGTTTCTCAATTCTTTGTCACTTAGGTATTTTGACAGGTTTTACACACTTTACTGAAAAAAGAGAACAAGCAGACCTACATATTTTAATTTGAAGCTTCAAAGTCACATTTTCATGTTTGTTTATGTGCCTAACCTATACTAAGCAACAATAAGTAGCAGTTTTCTAAGTTATCAACCAAATTGCTGAAACTTATGCGCACAAAAAATAATGTAATCATTTACAGTTTTCAAAATTATATCATTAAAATTAATTTATCTTCTAAGGACAGCAATTAATTGTCTGAAGTTAGCACTGACTTAATAAAAATCAACCTTTAGTTTCTCAATCTATCACACCACCTCCCTACCGGTGTCCCCCATGAAAATGTATCACTCTTCCTCAATTCGCAGGTATAATAATGTTTTTCATCAGGTTCGGTCAAAGTAACCTTTTTTTGTTGTATTTTATGAATCTTGATGTCTTGAGCAAATGTCCTTCATACGCATACAAGCATTTAGTTTTTTTTTAAATATATGTAGAGGTGAACACAATACAATCATTTCAACGTTTTGTATTCCACCAACATTTTTCCAATCAATGTACGTAGCACACAGGCTATACCCGACCGCTGAATGTAAAGTGCCAGTCTCCACAATCGGTGCAACAGTTGGTTGTGAGCAATCATAACATCATCATCCTCTAATAAAAATCGTTTTAGCAAAAAGTATTTTGTCGTTATTAAATAAATTAATTTTTGTACTGTATATTTCTAGGCTCTTGGAAATGGATCAAGTTCGGAGAAAATAAACTCTCGCCGAAGAAGTCGCTGGTGGAGGATACGATCAATTTTTGCTTTAGTTTTTCGTAGACGAAGAAATTTAAACTAATCCCTTTAATTTTATTCGTTCGTATGAGACGCGATAAATATTCAAAATATTTTATCTAATCTATAAAGTGTGAGTTTCTTAAATCAAAAAAACAAGACCCTTGAAGTACGTAAAATCGCTTTAAAGGATGAGGAGGAAAAAGACCTCGTAACTTTTAGACCTTCCTAATCCTCCTATAACATTATCTATAAAGGCTTACACAAACCTATATATTTATGTGTATGCTCATAACTGGTTCAATAGGTTTTGAGCCTTTAGGACACGCACAAAAATTGAAAGTAATATCATATCCCACAGATAGTAAAGGAAACTATACCAAAAAATCTTAAAACTTAAGTTACAATTTATGTATTGAAATTAATGTTTGTTACAAGTAATTTAATTTTTTTTTTACTTTAATTAAAAGTGTATATTTTTGTTAAGAATTTAATTTAATTTATTATTAGCTTTAAATTAATTTGTTTTTTTTTTGTTCATGTTGCATTTATTTTTGCAAATATTATAATTTAAATAAAGAAAAAATTAACTAATCCTTAGATCAGACATATCCAGTCGATGTTAAGGCGTCAGGCTTAACCAAATAGCAATACCGGTCAAAACAAGCAAACAAAAAAGCATTGAAAACAACAGTTTTACTAACATACAAAGTATATTTTCAAAGCACATTCACTCTAATAGTTTAATTACAAAAAGAAAATAAGTTAAAGCATCGCAAAAAAAACAGATTTGTTCTTATAATACCTACCAAACCATCTGTGATTTTAATTAAGTACCTTTTTAGGTGGATACAATTTAAGAAAACAAAATAATAGCACAATACAAAGTATATACCTACATTTAAAAATATATTACATAATATATACATTTATAAACTATATTTCAAATCAAAAAAGTTAAGATTATATCCTTTTGTTTCGCTGTTATCTTATATTCCCTTCTTTACCAATATTTCAATTTTAATTTAGTTAGTTTTATCGATATTATAATTAAACGGAACAATAATTTTTCCTCTGGGTGCATTGGATCTTTAAGTCAATATGAGTCCTTTTTATCATTTTTATTCCTTTCTACTCTAATAATAAAATATGAAGGGAACAAAAAAACTAAAGCCGAAATGTTGAAAAGCTCAAAAATATTATAAATATTTAAATAAGAAGCAATTAACTCGAAATAATCCTACATTTTGTAATAAATAACAAAACCATAGTTTATTATTAAATAAACAATATTTTAACAATAGCTTTGGTTTCCCACTAAAAACAAAAAAAAAAACAAAATATGTAGCCTCATCAATAATGGTAGTCTGTTCTAGAAAAAAAATTGTTGTTTTCTATTGTTAAATTAAATTGTGTCTATAACAAATAAAACTATATTTATGCTCTAAATGAATACTTGTTAAGTATAAAATATCTATTTAGTAAGTTATTTGTTTTTAATGTTTTAAATGTGTAAAAACCATAACAATATAATTATAAAAAAAAACTACTACTACTACTACTACTAATTATGTAAATTTGATGTTATGAGAAGTTATGGATTAAACTAAAATATCCGCACACACCACCTTGTACACTAATACATTAAAATCTTTATTATATTGTGTACCTGCAATAAGATGGCTAAAATCTGCAAAGTGTCATCATCAAATAAATTACTGCCTTTTCATGTGTTTTCCCTTGATTGGCCTCAAAGAGCAAATCTTTATATAGAGATTTATTTGTATTTAAAAAATAACTTTTTTTACAATCTGAAAATATTTATCAAATGTTATGTTTGTTTTTTTTTTTTTTTTTTTCTTGAATACTGTAATTTTTTGTTGATTACTTACTTATTCAAAACATGTGAAATACAAAAGTCCAAAGAAACATTTTATAGCTTTTAATCAAGAATTGTTTGTAGTAAAAGAAATTAAAATAAATAACTAAATTAAACAAATAAAAAATCATTGTGTATATTTCTGAAAAAAAAGTATGCTCGACTGTCATACTTCTCTGGTTATATAGAATTTATTGTTCTCACAAGAAAATTGGAACTTACAAGTAAATATAGGCGTTCTACAGGCATACAGGGTTTTATTCTCGAATGCCGGGCGGATCGCTTTTGATGGCGGATTTGCATTTTCGTATTCCCAAAAGCGATTCGATTTCCAATATGGAAAGCGAAAACGCCTTCCAATGTCATTTTACTTTGTTATTCAAAGCAAAAGGTTGATAGGTGACGGATTGCTAGCGGATCTAAACAAAATGTAAATATTTATAAAAAAAATTTATTATTTTTGTTTGTATCTTAAATGGATACAGAAACATTATACTCATGGCCTATTTTCGATAGGGGTCAGAATGATAGTTCTTCTTCTGAAAAGAAGAGAAATTTGCTTCTGATTTTGTTTTCAGAATCGTTCCAGAAGGGTTATTCACACGTATCAAATCGTTCTCCCGGATTACCAATCGAAAAGGCCACCAGTGTGTGCAAAATCAAACGGCGAAGACCTTCTCCTCAACAATCTTCTCTGGGCGTTTAAATTACACACATTTTCGCTACTTTCTTCGCTTTCAGCATGCAGATATGTATATACCTACTTATTGAATCCCTGCTTTAATTAAATTACAAAATTGTATACCTACTTAAAATTTTAGATCTCGATTTTTAGCAAGATTTACACAGATTTTCACACGCACTTGCACACACACCAAAGAAAAGTGACTTTCACCAGTGTTGTTTTAAAAAAGGCACTCATACAATCATAAAACAAAATAAAATCACGTTTTGTATTCGTTTTGCCAGTAAAATTTAAGATCTGACACCCAAATCTGAATTGGTCGAAACGAAAGCCAAATAAGTAAACACCAGAAAATTATTTAGGTTTCCCTATTTTGTACGAAACACATCCTGTATTATACACCTAAATAAAACACCTCTTCTATCTCCTGGTCCCTATAAAATCCTGCATGAATTACACTACAAATTCCGCTTTTACAAGCAGTTTCGTCCTTTTACGCTGAATCTTTGAATTTATCTGAATCTATGCCAATTTATAACAGTTATAACAGTTTTTCGCCATTTAAAGTGGGCTTGCGTTAATGCGCTTCGCGCGACTTGAAAAAAAACTCTGGGTGCCTGAAGAATGCCCACCGGCGGAGGGCCCTGGACCTGCGGGGCCGCATAAACAGTACTTTTATAAAACAAAACTGTTATAATTGGCATGTCTAGAGTCACTTCCATATTAATAATGGAATAGCTTCCAAACTAGTTATTATTTCGTCTTCAATAATCTTTTGGAGATATCAGTGTATCTAATATACACAAATTCTGGGAATTTCTTACATTGATTTAATCTATGCAAACAAAAAATAACTAACATCAGGCCTCATAACGAGGGCTAAACCAGATATTTTACTGTCTTGCTTCACACATCATAATATTTATTCAGTAATTTCATTGATCATCAAAGTATTTACAAATTTTTGATTTTATAAATTCTTTTTCTAAATCATTTGCAAATGAAACATCAACAGCCCTCAAAGATAGATCTTCGATATCCTTTTTCGACAAATCAAATGTTTTTTGGGCTATTACAAACTCATCGGACAATGTAGTGTCAAATACTCCTGGATCGTCTGTCTGCAAATCAAGTTATTATTAATTACGTATCTATTTTCAATAAGTCAGAAAAACTTACACATAAAACAACAGGATGTTTTGATGAGTGAAGATATTTGAAATGGTGTTCCCGATATGATTTAACGGTGGCACACTTAACATTGCTTGTAAGGCAGCACTCAATGGGAATTTGTTTTTCTTTTGCTATACTCAAGTTTTCTGAGGACATAAATGTTCCATGGCCACACCTGTCCATTCCGAACTGTAACATTTTATAGGTTTCTTCGTCATTATGAACTTCAGCACAGTGAAGTGCAAGTTTTAAATTATTATTGCGGGCTTCAGTTAATACTTTAGTGTAATCTTCAAATGAACCCAAGGCAGGGTTTCCACTCAAATCTATGCCCTTAATTAAATCCAAATGGGTTTTCATAGCCTCGATGACCATATTGATTGTATCTTTTGCCGTTTCTATTCCCTTTGATCGATCAATGGACGGCAACAACTTGACACAAATGCCAGGGTACAGGGAACCTGCTAGTCTGTGGGCTTATTTATTATAAAATTGTATATGCATTTTTGTATTAACTTATTACTAAGCCACTCACCGTATTGTTTCTAAGACAGTTCGTAAATAGTCGCCTTTGGATATTTTACCGGTAGCTTTCGGGGTTGTTCGCAATTCCAAATAGACAACATTGTCCATTGAAAAATCTCTTATTACGGAAAGTACAGCTCTTCTTAATCCATCTTTTGTTGTAGTTAGAGCATGTGCTATTGGAAATTTTTTAAAACATCTAAAATAAATGTTAAATATAAATGAAAGATACAAAATTGCTTAAATTAAATTCACTCGTCCAAAGAAGATCCTTGCTTTTGTTGAAAGCTTTCACAAATTTTAATAAATTCATTATTAGTATCTCCATATTCTAGTTTTCCCAGTTCTAGAAGGGTCTTGGTGCTTAAGGAACCATTCAGGTGGGCGTGAAGCTCCTGCGAGAATAAGTATTTGAAAAATTCTATTTTTATGAATTATTTTATCATGGGTTCCCCAAAAATATGCTTTCTCTTTCCGTCCCTCCCGTTCGGTTACTTCGTCCTATAGATAAAGGCTCTATGCATGTATTCGAAGTAAAAAACAAAATTGCAGTGATTCATGTTGGCTCCTCCAACAATGAATCCCATTTCCCATTCCCTACAATATGCTGCCTCCACTGTGCATGAATGATGCTCGGATTATGAACATTTGTAGAAAAAAAACCAATGGAGGCACAAAAATCCATGCCCATGCATGATTTTATAGTGGCTGTGATGTTGGACATCGTTCACCTTCAGTGGAGGCGGTATCGGAAAAGCATTGAAAGGATCTCAAAAACCTCGTCATTATCATGGCTTCATTTCAAGAAAAATATGGTTTAGTTAAGATACGAGCCGGTCTAGTATAGACAGTGAAAATGAGATTACCTAATAGGTATACATATGTACGTACCACCTTGGGCATGCTTTTTATAAATTTTTCTGTTTCCATTGGAAATTTTGAATTTTAAAATAGGAAATTTGGAACATCCACCAGACTTCAGTGCGAAACAAGTAAAAAAAAAATCAATAGTTTGACAGAAAAATATGTAGGGAAAACAAAAACATGTGATTGTGATTGGTCGATTGTTTGTTTTCCCTACATATTTTTATGTCAAAATTAGAAAGAGAAAAGACAAAGATAGTTTCTGGAAAAGCCTAATAGGATGTAAGCCGCAGATTAGCCATGTGAGTAAATACTGTGATGTACACAAAACAGGAACAGCTTTTTTTTTCAAGTATTTCTGAAAATGGGCGCATTCACTAATGTCAAAATTCAACTAGCTTTTGGAATGCAAAATTAGGTTTGTTCGGGTACTTTCCGGACCAAAAATGGCAATCTGTCAAATTTTGAGGAGTGGGGATGAAATTCTCATGTGGCTTTCATTTCAACCAATTCAGATTTGGGTGTCAGATCTTAAATCTTACTGGCAAAACGAACACAAAACGTGATTTTATTTCGTTTTATGGTTGTATGAGTGCCTTATTTAAAACAACACTGGGTAAAAGTCACTTTTCTTTGATGTGTGTGCAAGTGCGTGTGAAAATCTGTGTTAAATCTTGCTAAAAATCGAGATCTGCAAAATCGACTTCAGATCGACAAAAATTCGTTGTTTTTGTCGAAAGGAAAGGAAAAACTTGTCACAAATTAAAAAAAATCAAAAAAAAATCGATTTTTTTGGTCGAAACGAAAGTACGCGAACGCTTTGAACCAAAAATGTTGCCCACTTTTTAAGCGTCAACAAAAAGTAAACAAAAAAAGAGCCCCATAGCAAACAAAAAAGTAAAAAAAGCGACAAAATTGGAATTACTTATGTAATTTTACTTTCTTTA
The DNA here is from genome assembly GCA_932273885.2 of Leucozona laternaria. Classification (NCBI taxonomy): domain Eukaryota; kingdom Metazoa; phylum Arthropoda; class Insecta; order Diptera; family Syrphidae; genus Leucozona; species Leucozona laternaria. The sequence continues at coordinate 49,155,705 of OW026368.1, forward strand.
TTGAATTTTATAACGAAAAAAAAACAACAGAAGTAAAAGCCATTCAATGTAATTTTTGAAAAATCGTAATTAAACCACAATTAAATTAAAAAGCACTCAATTAAATTACACCAAAGCAAAATTTCTTTTATTAAATATTTTAATTTCAATGTTTTTTACAAGGTTTCGAATAGATTTTCTTTATTAAATACATTTTTTTGGGAATTATTTCACTAATTTTTAACTAAATTAACTTCAACACTTGAAAATAAAACTTAAAATAAAAGTAAACAACAGCCATTTTGTATTTTTTTGTTCTTTAACTGGCTTTTGACAGAAAACAGAACTTCCAGATTCTGCAAGAAGAAATTTCTCGGGTAAAAACTGGCAAGAAGGGGAAATAGTATTTTCTACCTCGCGAGCACTCTCTTCTGCCCAAAATGACACGAAATGGAAGTACGCGAACATGATTGGAGCAAATCTGGTAAAATCAAGTAGTTTTGGCTGGTTTCGGACTAGTACGCGAACAGACTTATTGCACTACAAAGCTAGTCAATCCTAAACTGTCATATTAATAGGTGTGTTCCTTTGGGCTCCAGTATCTACTGCCAAGTACTTCTGGCTGCAGTCAACTACTTCTACTCTGTGGTCGAAGTAGTTCAAAGTAGTTCATTAATCTAGTTACAGAATGTTTCCAAACAAGAAAAAGACATCACCAATCAAAAGAAATTACGTAATAGATTATTGTTGTTGACATTTTCCACATTTTAAAGCAAAATAAGAAAACAAAACCGAAATTAAATTGATATTGAGGTTAGATTTTACTTTTCGCAAAATGAAAGCATTCCATTCATCATCTACTGGGAAGTACTAAAAAGTACTTTGGAAGGCCCAATGGAACACGGCTAATGACAGATGTAAAGATATGAAGTAAGAAACATTTGTGTTTTGTGAACTTTGACTAAACTTTTTTACAGTTTAAATTATGGCGAATTCCTTTCAACAAAAAATTCGAATTTTTTCTAAACAGAATCGAATTTTTTCTAAACAAAATCGATTCTTTTCTGTCAAAACAAATCTTGCGTTTTTAGCAAGATTTCACACTGATTTCCACACACACTATGAAGACTTGACATTTCTAATACGTCAAATTGAAAGTCGCGGAATTTTTGGAAGATGAGTTGTTTATTTTTTGGTTGCAACGAATTCTACAAAATTTAACAAAATATTCAGTCAATACAGATATTAAAATAATTTATTGTGCGTTGTTCATTATCAAACACAAATTTGACAAAAAAAAATAGCTTTCGCGAGTAAAAGACGTGTTAAAAACTTTCAGTTCAAGTGATGACAACTTTTCAATAATAATTTTCTTTAAAAATATATGTGCAAATAGAAGTTCAAACAAATAAAATGCACCGTATAAGCTGGCTAATATCTTTTATTTATTAATTTAATTCTATTGGTAAAACATTTTTCTCACAACAAAAACAAACAACCTTAACAGTTTTGTGAATAATTTCTTGAAGTTTTGCGTCAATTGCAGCTATAAAGTCACAAACACAATCACACCAAAAAAAATCGATTCTTTTACGAAATACGAATTCCTTTCAATTGACAGAAAAAATTCGATTCTGTTTAGAAAAAATTCGATTTCTTTTTTTAAAAGGAATTCGCCATTAAACAAAATGTATAATTTCATATTGCACCATTAATTTCGTTTTGAAAATATCTTCCACCAAAAATTAAACTTGTATTTTCAACGAACAGCTGATTGTGAAACGTCAAAATCATTAGCCACGTTCGGGCAACTATCCGATAGGCTATCCACCTATCCCAAAAATTTTCAGATAGCTTAAGTTGTTGTTGCATCAGCTGACATCAGATCATTTTCAAGAAGGGATTAAAACAACACAAACCTATCCGGATAGCTTTGTCCGCTTTCACACGAGGAAACAAGTTGCTGGAGATTTTTTTGACGTTTTCTTTTAATTTCCTTAAAAATCTCCTGTACCTTTCACACGAAGAAACAAAATCGTGGAAACTTTCTGTATTTTCCTTTTAAAATAGCTTGGTTGAACACACACTCTTGTGTGTGTGAAGAGGAATGTCAAAAAAATCTCCTCGAATCGTTGACCGGGGAGATTTCATTTTCCCCTCTTACTTCTTGCCCTTCTCACCAACAAACTGATTGTTGCTGGCAACTCAGTTTCCTCGTGTGAAAGGGGACTTTGGATTGATGACCGAACGCGGCCATTATCCACTAACCCTGAGGCCACACGAGCAAGTAAACAACTTTGGTTGATCTTTCAAACAAAATAGATTGAAAAAATCAAAAAAAATTTGGAACGAATATTAAAGGAAAATGCAAAAATGGTTAACAAACTTTAATAATTGAAACTATGGACAGCGAAACATAAGAGGGAATAACATTATATACTTTAACTAAAATTAATGTACCAAAAAAAAAACTACAGGCGTCAAAATACATTTTGTTAGCTATCCGTCTGTAAAGCACAAAACTTTCAAATTCCATTGAAGGTTGTATACGATGTCAATGGATTAAGAAACCTCCAAAAATACAAAATTTTTTCCATTTTTTTTCTGCTCCGGAAAAATGCATTTTCAGGGCAATCGGTTGATATTTGGAAATAAATATTCTCGATAGGATCAAATAAAATTTGTTCCCTATCTGTCAAGCCACAAACTTTCAAATTCCATTAAAGGATGTCTACGATGTCAATGGATTAAAAAACCTCTAAGAATCCGAAATTTTTTCCATTTTTTTTCTGCTACGGAAAAATGCATTTTCAGGGCAATCGGTTGATGTTTGGAAATAAATATTCTCGATAGGATCAAATAAAATTTGTTCCCTATCTGTCAAGCCACAAACTTTCAAATTCCATTAAAGGATGTCTACGATGTCAATGGATTAAAAAACCTCTAAAAATCCGAAATTTTTTCCATTTTTTTTCTGCTCCGGAAAAATGAATTTTCAGGGCAATCGGTTGATATTTGGAAATAAATATTCTCGATAGGATCAAATAAAATTTGTTCCCTATCTGTCAAGCCACAAACTTTCAAATTCCATTAAAGGATGTCTACGATGTCAATGGATTAAAAAACCTCTAAAACTCCGAAATTTTTTCCATTTTTTTTCTGCTCCGGAAAAATACATTTTCAGGGCAATCGGTTGATATTTGGAAATAAATATTCTCGATAGGATCAAATAAAATGTTCTCCCTATCTGTCAAGCCACAAACTTTCAAATTCCATTAACGATGTCATGAATTAAAAAACCTTGAAATTTTATTCTGTGAAAAAGGAAATTTTAGAGCTTTTTGGTGATTTGTAAAGAAATATTCGCAATCGTCAAATATTCTGTCAAGCAATGTCAAGTTTCGTATGAAAGTGAGTTTTTACATTTTTAAAATGCAATCAAATTCCAAACTAAATTTATTTTAGCTTATTTTTTGCACAAAATCTATTTAATTCAGAAATTTTAATAAAAGGAACGATGATTGTTGATATAGTTAAAAAAAAATGAACGCCCTACTTGCTTCTCTACTGGCTGCTCAACTGGCTTCGAAAAAGGCAAGCCAGTTGACGAGAAAGTTGCTTGGGTTTATATGTGTTAGTGAAAAAATGTGTATGTATTGGAACTTGCTTGCCAGTACTGGCACGTGTGACCTCCGGGTAAAGCCTGAACCACACTACTCTCGTGTGGTGTGTTGTAGAGTAGTGTGTCGCTTTTCCAGAAACTATCTTTGACTGCTTTTAAACTATGCAATTTCTTCTTGCGATTTTTAAGCACGTTGACGAGGGACGTATGTGGTGGCCGGGGTAGACGAAATTGCTGAGGTTGAACAAATTGCAGATTTATCGCTCATTCTTCTTTGTGCCTTTCCTAATTGTTCGAATGTGTTTTATTTTCATTCGTCGTCCACTCAGATAACTTCGCTTAATCAAGTGGAGTAAAGAGTGCAGTGAGAAGATACTTCTTCACTCGCAAAAAGTAAACTTTTCATTAAAAATCGCTGTCGTGTAAAAGGTATTTGCAATTAGAAGGAAACCAAAGGAGAAACGAAGATTAAAAATCGCTGTAATGTAAAAGCAGTCTTAGTCTTTTCTCTTTCTAATTTTGACATAAAAATATGTAGGGAAAACAAAGAGTCGACCAATCACAATCACATGTTTTTGTTTTCCCTACATATTTTTTCTTTCAAACTATGGATTTTTTTTTTACTTGTCTGGGACTGAAGTCTGGTGGATGTTCCAAATCGCTCTAATGTATTTCATATGCGTAGAGCCATGTTTGTATCGTGTGATGTTGTTTTGAAATCTATGAAATACATTGGAATGACAGCGGCACACTACTCCACAACACACCACACGAGAGTAGTGTGGTTCGGGCTAAATAGCCTTTTCGATTGGTAATCCGGGAGAACGATTTGATACGTGTGAATTATTCTGGAACTATTCTGAAAACAAAATCAGAAGAAAATTTCTCTTCTTTTCAGTGGAAGAAATTTCTACACTACGGCGGAGGGGAAATTTCAAATAATTTTTTTGCAAAAACAAAACGAATCTTCCAGCGAAATATAAGGTCTGTTTGGTATCTTTTTTCAGCAAAATGTATAAAACCTGTCAAAACACCAAAGAGAGAACGAATTTCTCAAAAATGGAGAAATTTACAAGAAAATTAACAAACGCAACCACTTTTGTCCACAAAGGGTGTGTTTCTTTATTTTTTCCGGATAAAGAATAGAAAAGACGGAAAAGGCAAAATATCTACCCAGAATATCCAGAATCAAATAAATAAGGAAACAGATTTTAATTGAAAGAATATCCAACTATCAGCTGTTTGGTTTCATCACAAAATATCATTTTGCGATTATTTCTGATAGAAGAAACAAATAATTATTTGTTTTGCAAATTGTAAATTAATTTTTCGCTCACGCATAAGCATCATGAAGATACAAAAATACTTATCACAAAAACATGCTCACCCAGAAAGAACGCATTCCAATAATTCTAGAAAGAATAAAGAAACAACAAAAAAGTATATCCGGAATATTCCAGAGAATAAAGAAACGCAAAAGCGGTGTTCCAGATATTCCGAATATTCGGAATAAATAAAGAAACACACCCAAAATGTCAGAATTTTACTCCTCACATCAACAATCACGTGCCTAAAGTCTGGCTTTGTTAACAATTTGCGTTTAATTTAAAAAAAAAAAAAAACAAAATCACAAAAAATATAAATTTATCAAGTTTTTTATTATTTATAATGTTAATTTTCACATACCAGAAACCACAATTTCAAATTAAAAGCAAAAGATGCTAAGAGCTGGGTGTTTTGACAGACTTTACTCTTCTTGCACACAGAAATTTATGTAGCACAAATTCGCAAGTTGTCCAATGGAGGGGAAAATTTTTTCTCTCTCGATGTGCTCTCTCGTTGCAACTTTTTCGAGTTAACAAACAGGAATTTGTAACAAATTGTGCAATTTTGTGAAAATTTGTACAAATTCGCAAGAAATTTCACGTTACCAAGCAGACCTATAAGAAATTATTTTAATTCAAAATGGACACACATTCCCTTGTATAGTCCCCTTTCACACGAGGAAACTTAAGTTGCCAGCAACTTTCACTTTTTAGGGGAAAATGGCACTACGTAAGTGGGGTAAGCAAAATCTCCCCGGTCAACAAGTGAGGAGATTTTTTTGACATTCCTTCTCAAACTTATGGCGAATTCCTTTCAAAAAAGAAATCGAATTTTTTCTAAACAGAATCGAATTTTTTCTGTCAATTGAAAGGAATTCGTATTTCGTAAAAGAATCGATTTTTTTTTGGTGCGATTGTGTTTGTGACTTTATAGCTGCAATTGACGCAAAACGTCAAGAAATTATTCACAAACCTATTAAGGTTGTTTGTTTTTGTTGTGAGAAAAATGTTTTACCAATAGAATTAAATTAATAAATAAAAGATATTAGCCAGCTTATACGGCTATTTCTTCTATTTGCACATATATTTTTAAAGAAAATTATTATTGAAAAGTTTTCATCACTTGCACTCAAAGTTTTTAACACGTCTTTCACTCGCGAAAGCTATTTTTTTTGTCAAATTTGTGTTTGATAACGAACAACGCACAATAAATTATTTTTATAGCTGTATTGACTGAATATATTGTTGAATATTTTATTAAATTATGTCGTTCCAACCAAAAAATAAACAACTCGTCTTCCAAAAATTCCGCGACTTTCAATTTATGAAGTATTAGAAATGTCAAGTCTTCATAGTGTGTGTGCAAATCAGTGTGAAATCTTGCTAAAAACGGAAGATTTGTTTTGACAGAAAAGAATCGATTTTGTTTAGAAAAAATTCGATTCTGTTTAGAAAAAATTCGAATTTTTTGTTGAAAGGAATTCGCCATTAGGTAGTGTGCGTTCAACCCACAGAAATTACAGAAAACCTTTACGATTTTGTTTGTTCGTGTGAAAGGTACAAGAGGTTTTAGAAGAAATTAAAAGCAAATGTCAAAAAATTTCCAACAACTTGATTCTATTTACGTGTAAAAGGGGAAAAGTACTCAATTGTATTGTTGATTTGAGAACGAGAAAAGATGGCAGCTCTCATCTCGTTTCATTGTGAATTGGGCTTGATTTTCAAAACAATTTGTTTTTGTATATTTTATTTTAGGATTTAAGATTTTAGAAGAAACATCAATATTCTCTGCTGTTTGTTGTGTATTGTTATTTTAAAATGGGTTACTGTATCGTTGCTGGTTGTAAGAATTGTCCTGGAAAACAAAAAAAGAAATTTAGATATTACTCATTTCCAAAAGACAAAGCTATTTGTAAGAAGTGGATTGCTGCTTGTGGAGACCGAAAACCATTCAAAGCTGTTACTGCTCAAGTCTGTTCGGAACACTTCACCGAACAGGATTTCAGGCTTCAGGATATTTTGTTAAAGGTGCCGTTGGAAAAAAGACGTCTTAAACATGGTGCAATTCCATCCCAGAATTTAACTAAAACGAATGAGAATGACAGTGAACAAAAATCGCCTCACAGCAAAAAGTATGTTTACAAAGAAGAGCGCATTCAGAAATTGTTGGAAGAATGCCGGGCACCAGCTAAAGAAGATATTTTAGTATATCCTATGAAAAGTAATAAAAAGTAAGTACCTAACTGATGTATAATATAAGTTAAATATTATATATATATATTAAATATTTTCACACTTTGTATTTATATTAATTCCTATTCACCTAGAAAAATTAAATAACTTGCAATTTCTATGTTAAAAAAGGAATTTTATGATTGTAGGTACTGAAGTTTATTTTGTATTGTTCAAAGTCTAATAAAATTACCTACTATTTAATCAATTTGGGGAATATATCCTCCAAAAAATCTTAAATTCAAGTTACAAAATATTATCAATTAAAATCAAGATCGCATTATAAGAAGAGTGAGATAATCAGCCCTATTCTGCTATCCGATTGAATGTTCCATTCAATTTTCCTCAAATTATTTATTTAAACTTATGTCTGTGCAATCCAAATCTTAACCGATACTTGTTTTTGAAATTCGAAAGAGGATCTTATTGTTTGATTTATATCGCAATTTATACGCATTATAGAACAATCATTTCCTTTCCGCGGATAGCAGAATGCAAATGTTCACGCGAACGTTTAGCAGAATAGGGCTGTTATACCTATTATAAAATTGGCATTTCACTTGTCGCATCCTATTAAGAAATGTTTAGTCACCGATATTATGTAGGTTCTTTGTTATCAATACATCTCAAGTACGAAAAATACCTCTTCATTCTTAAATATTCCTATTTTTGACCTTTTTAAATCAAAATAATAGCTCCCTCAATCTTAAACCTATGCTAATTATAATTATTTTTCATTCAAATGGATTTAAGTTTTACTTATAATTTTTTACAGAAAAAAAAATTTGATGAAGTCTGAAACTCTTCCAATCGACCATACATACACACAAACCAGTGGCTTCGAAAACAAGACCACTCAAACGGAGTAAGTTATGATTTATGTAATCTGATATTTTATTTACGAATATTTATTTTTTTCAATAGAATGGACTACGAGTGTAGCAAGGAGTTTCATATTATGCGTTTAGAATCTGAGAACAAAAAATTAGTGGCTGTGATAAAGAAGCAAAGCAAGCGGGCAGAAGAAAATGAAACAATAAGGAAAAACCTTGAACGAATGATGACAACCGGTCAAATTAACCGAATAATTTCTCCCGGCTCGCAATCAAAATGGAGTGCAAAAGATATAATGCAAGCCAAAGCATTGTACTCAGCTGGGCCAGATGTATACAAACTATTAAAAAAGACAAACTACCCACTTCCTGGGTTGTCGACTTTGAGAAGTTGGGTTGGAAAAATTGATGTGAAACCTGGAAAACTCAATTGTGTTTTTCAATTTATGAGAAAAATGAATTTAGACAACCAAGAAGATCGATTGTGTGTCCTATCTTTCGGCAAATTAAAATTGAGAAGAGCAAAAGGAGTTAAATTCGCTTATGTTATCATGGCTATAGGACTTAACAAAAATTGGTCCCATTTTGTATACTATGACTTTGGTGTACCAACAAGTTCTTCTATTTTAAAAAAAATAATTATAGAATTAAATAACATCGATTTTATTGTCACAGCAGTAGTATCTGATTTGCCGTCAGTTGTGTGTGAAGAACTTGGGGTATCTGCGAATAAGCCTTACTTTAATAATCCAAGTGACAAATCAAAACCAGTTTTCTATTTCATTGATGCTCTGCAGCTCATCAGGCTATTATGGAAACGTTTCATAAAAGATGGATTTCTCTTAGATACCAAAGAAATCAGCATTCTTCCCATAAAGGAAGTTCTCGCTTTAAATACATTTGATCTACCAATTTCACATGAACATCTTTGTGAGAATAAATGCAAGCGCGAAGAAATAAACCATGCTATTAAATTCTTTTCATCATCAATATCCGATGTGATAAGAACATGTTGGTATCTTGGAGGAATCCAAACAACTAATGTTTTAGAAAGTGCAGATTTTATAGAAGTTATCAGTAATTGGTTTGAGGTTTTCAATTCTAAATGTGGCTCAGAAAAAGAAACAACGAAAGCATATGGAGCAGATCTAGAAACCCAAGAAAATTATCTTACATTAATGTCTGATCGAATAGACAGTTTAATGCCTGCAAAAAAACACACCGAAATTAAAAAAGGAATACAAATAAATAACAATGCCCTGCCTCTTATGTTAGAATACATCTCAAATAAGTACAACATTAATGAAATTGGAACGAAAAGTATCAATCATGAACATTTGGGGACTTTCTTTAATGTTATAAGCACAAAATGTGGCCGCAAAAGCAACCCAACAGCATTAGAATTTAAATATAGACTTCGATGTTTTCTTCTCAATAATAATCTTGAATAAAATGATATGAACATAATATTCAAAAATAAAAACTATTGAACATTTTAATAAATTATAAGAAAATTTTAAAATGTCCAGATTTTTGTATCAAAGAAAACAATATTTGGTTAAAAGAGCCGACATTTATACAACCGAGCCGACACTCAAGAAAAAGTAATTATACTTACTTGTTTTATCAATGAAAACAAATGTAAGCCTTTTCTATCCTGGGCCCGTATTACGAATTACGAAACGAAAGGCAAAAAAAACGATACCCAAGAAAACGACAGTCATGACATAAACCGATTACGATTTACGAGAATGGATGTCTGAAAATAATGCCAGATAAAATAAAAAAAAGAGGAGTACCAAACAAACATAATAAATAAGTGACATCTACATAAAGTCACGATCCAAAACTATAAAAAAACCACTGCCAAAAGCAGTCGTAAACGAAAACGAGTATCGTTTTTAAAAAACGACTATCGTAAATCGTAATCGCAAAGTAACGATAACGACGGATTTTGAACGATAATCGTAATTCGTATTACGGGCCCTGATGTGGTTGAACTATTCCTTAATGTTGGTGACCAAAAAATTGTACCACTTCTAAATAATTTAACAGGAGATTTGACATCATCCGTCGTAGAACTTAACTATGAGGGCACTATGTACATAAGCGTGATTTGTTTTCTAAAGAAAGTTAAACAACATTTGAAATGAAAATGTTAAAATTACACTGTTTTTACGTGCAAATTGTTGGTTTCGTAAAAAAAATCGAACTCGAGATTTTGATAAAAAATTGAGTCTTGCAAAAACGTTCGCCTGTTCGGTTATAGCCTTAACGGATGGGTCAATTTTCTTTTAACTTGGAACCTCCCCCCCCACGCTTTTTTTTTCATTTTTGTAAGGGTCAAAATTAACGGTACCTGTCATACAAAATTTTGGCCATTTTTTCTCAAAATCGGCTCCACAGATTAAAAAATATAAGTTCAAAAATGTATAAGATGCCTTTCTATAAAAAAATGTTTGTTTTCCAACCAGGGAGTGCTGTCAGATTGTTTTTTTTTTCTTTTTTTAATTTCACACTGACACTTCTGACATTTGGTGGCAGAGATCCATAGTACCTTCTATAGCCATGTGGTTTAACTGTCGTTTTAGTAAAACGACAATCGTTACAAATTATTTAAATTTTCACCAATTTTAAACTTTTTCAAAGAAATAAAATATCATTTCTTGATGTGCCTTCTGACTTGTGAAATACTTTAAAAAAACCTATTACAAAAAATGCACGTTACAAATAATTGAGTATACACACAAATGTTTTAAGTTTGTGAAAGAACGTTCATGCTTAAGATATTTTACTCTATGTATACGTTATAGAGGCTATTATTTGTATGATTATGAGTCTTGTTTACATTATTCTCTGTTTTCATTCAGTGGCGATTCCTCTCAGTTTGTTAGTTTGGCGGCGCCAAACCTACAATTTCAACTTAAATGTACATACTACAAATAAATTATTTGTATTAAAACTTAGATAGAGAACATTCTTTTAAATACAAAAAACATAACTTCCCTATGCGTTTAAATCATTATAAACCAGCAAAACCTATTCAAATCACTACAACCCCTACGTGCTATATTAATCCCATAGTTCAATATGGACACCGTCACGTCATACAAAGTATCTCGCTTCATATTTTGCTTTCAACTTCGGTGTTGAGTTGGTTACAAAATTTGCGCCATCAAATCTCATACAAACTACACTATTATTCCCGATGTGCTGTCTCATTCTTTCTTTAAGAACAGACCGAACAAATATTTACAATGGTTGGCTCTAATAAAAGAGCCAAACTGGGTAGAGAAATGCGAGACAAAATGTAGTATTTGATTTTTATCTTTTTAAGGGATGGTGCTATAAGGCTGAAATTTTGGTAGATGGTAGAAATTACTGATCTAAATATGAATATAAAAAATTATAATCCTAGAATACCATTGAACGTTGATAACGGCAATTTTTGAGCGCTTTCATATATGAATTCATATCTCTTGAGTGCATAAATGGATATCTTTAGTTTTTATTAACTTTGCATATAAATAAAATTACGGTTATTTCGATCCTACGTGGAATATAATCTTAACAATCTTGATTTTAAATTGATCGAAAAATTGAAATTACCTGGTTGTACCATTGCCGACTAGTACCCACCAGTGGTGATCCCTGTTATCTGAATCTATTGTTTTAATTCGAATTTGATATGGTTGGCTTTAAAAAAACATAACTCTCGTTCTATTAATTAGATCTTCAATGTTAAGGCATTTGAGTAAAGCCAACATAACACACTACATTATGTAAAAACATCATTGAAGAGGGGCAGGCATTTTTATACTTATCTAAATTCAAAAGTTGATGAAAAAATTCACAATTTGAAAAAATAAAAAATGCTTATTTATTGCTTAACCTCTCTTCTAAAATTATTTTTTGCAATGTTAGGTGCTAGAATTATTTTAAATGTTTTTTATGCAAATAAAATGCATTTAAATTAAAAAACAGATCGACATAGCTTCATTAATAAATTGATTACGCAAAAAGTTCTGCATTAATCTTTATGATTAGGGTCTTTAAATACTATCATTAAGGCATTTGTTCGATTTGTGAAAAAAGAATTCAGTTTTTACATTGAAACTTTGAAAAAAATTTAAAAACAATTTGAGTTAAAGTTGCGGGTATGCAAATTGGCTTAGAGTGAAAAAAATCGCTACTTTCGAGCCTAGAAAATCAATCAATTGAATATTAAGAAATAGAAGGTATCTTTAATACACAGTTATGAATCCTAACTTATGCTTCAAATATCCAATAAATAGCATTTTAACTGAAAAATAACTTTACTCGATACAAAGAGGTGTTATTTATCATTTGGGAATATATACCTACCCCTGGACTCGGACGCTTTTTTCGTGGGTCGTTTTGGAGTATACTAATAAAATGGAGCGGCTTTAAGTGCTGTGCATCAGCTAACATCTCATGTATTTTGTAGCCAACCCAGAACTCAAGACCAGAAATCCCCCCTGTTTTCATTTACCCTAAGGGTAATTTAGTTTTTGTTATACTCGTATAGGGGGTATTTCTGAAGGTAGCAAGAACCTCACGAGCATTTGCGAAGTTTTCCTCGTCTAGATTTTCCCTACTGCAAAATTATCAGGGACTTGATCAAACTTGGCAGAAACTTGCTATTTTCCCAAGTATGAAAAATGGTAAGGGCATTGGATGTAGCAAATATAACTCATTTTTTGGTGAGTGTATAGCCAGCTCAGAAAAATTTGTAGACGCAAATCAAATCATCATTTCTCCAAAATGCAATTGCATCTCATGTGTGACATTAAAAAACATAACCATTGACAATTTGAACTTACTTAAATTAGTGAATGATCTCACAAGATTGGATGCATATGAATCTTTTTTCCCACAAAAAGACCGAAACACGCTAAACTTACACGGCAATATCAAATCCTGCCTAATTAACATTATATGCCAAAGCTTAGACAAAAAAAAAAAATCGGTATGATCTTTGATCGTAGCTGTGTTATGGTCCAGCAGGAGAAACGCCGTTCTTCTAAGTTTGATGCCCAACGTTTTGTCGTAATTGCTGATGAAAAAGCTTCGAAATGTATTCAGGTTAGTTACGTGTCTGTTTTAGTTTAATTTATTAAGGGCCAATTTTTCAATACTCAGTTAAGCCATCAGTTAGTACTTATTCTTCAGATACACCAAAAATCAGTTTTTCAACAATGATACAACTAATTCCTAGGAATAAAAAAAAAAACTAATTCATATTGTTTTGAATAGGTATTGTATGAAAATGGACTGCTTTGAAGTTATCGACCATGTTATTATGAAGAAGAAAATACAAATCATCAATCAAGAAAAAAAGGACATTAGAAATAGGCCTAATCAATTTTCGGAATGGGAATACGTGGATTTCCGAAGAAGATTCAGGTTCAAAATATGCACGACTTGATCGCACGAACTTGTTCTTGTGGCTAACCGCTGTGTGTACCCACTTATTGAAGCTGCATCATGTATATATTTAACCAGAAAATATTCAAAGAGTCAAAATTACCCACTAAAAAATTAATATTTTGTCTATAAAACAGTGTTTTTCAAATTTTGTACATGCAATATTATTTAAACCACGGAAAAGCACCAGAGTGAAAAGTCATAACAAAATCGGTCAAACCATCAAAAAGATATACCTACTTGAATAACCCACAAAATAAGACCATTTTCTCAAAAAACGCGGAATACCTAATTCCGTTATGTGATTATTTTTGAAAATAAAATCTGAAATGCAGTTTTCTTATAAAAATTGGAATTTCAACTCCTGGGAATCACATAAAAATGCGCTGTACCAAATTTGAAGCAAATCCATCCGTTAAGGCTCTAGCTCAAACTACAATGGGCGCACAGACACACAGACCGGCGGTCGGCATGATGAAACCCACATATGTAACAATTATTTTTAACATTTCTTATATTTTCCATAACAAATATTTAAAAGAGCACTTTTTTTAAAAATACAATTCAAATACCTACCCATGGTATTTGGTATAAACAATAAAACAAACACGAAATACGACTAAAAGTGACGTTTTAATTTGAATATTTTTTTAATTTGACATCATCTGCTATTAATCTTTAGAATAATCAACCGAGTGTTTACTTTTGATTGAAAAATTCAATGCTGTTATCTGACCGTTTAAGAGTCTAATAACTTTATTCCTCTGACAGTTAACTGACTCTTTAACTGATGATTGAAAAATCGGCTCTAAATGTAAAGTTTTTAAACAAAAAAAATAAACAGTTTGTGGTGACTCAAGTGAAGTTAATCTAAGGTGTTTTTCATAATAATTGTTTAAATTAAATTTATCGAACTTCACGTCGTTCAACATATCAGCCCAATTCTAAACATTCCCCGGGAGACGTGTTCTCTCGGGAGTAGTAGTACCTACTCTTATTACGAATTCCTCCAGAGAAATTCCCGGGAATTTTTTGTTTAGAATACGGGAGTAGGGAAAAATTTCCCGGGGAATTGTCATTTAGAATTGGGCTGATAATTTTCGGATTACCCGTGTAATTTATTTAAGAGTGCACTTTAGTACTCACCCGCACCCCGTGTACATATATTCTTGATGAAATTTCAAATCACTTTTTGTTCTGTCTACAATTTTGCGTAGCTTGCTATACACTCTGACCAAAACACGGTTATACCACTACATGACGTAAAGTTTTGAAAAAAATCAGTTTGAAATTTTGTAAGATTTATAAGCACCTATTAAAATTGTCCTAGCTCTTATAGAAGCTGGGCATATTGGTAGTAGATATTAAATATCACTGAAAATGTGAACTGACATATTTTTTTCTTTCGAAGAGGAATGTCCTTTTGAATGTGCGCGGTAATCTCAAATTTTAACCGGAAGAAACCAGACCGGGTCGCTAGTTAAATATAAGATGTTGCTCAACATTTTATTTTATTTTGACAAAAAAAATAACAGCAAACAAAAATCAATATGTATTTAATATTTGAAATTATGTTTATGTTGGGAGCGTACAATACAATAGTACAATGGAAGGTGAAATTCGTTTAAACAATCGACTCCATTCGAATGCGTGTGTTATTCGCCATCCATAACATGGAACTATTCCTTATTGACTATGCAAAAAAAATGATCTTTTGTAGGAAATTACTACAAGCCGTTAACACTTTTACGTCCAACATTAATACAAGATTAAAAGAGTTTTTACTACGTTCAAAAACATGAACTTTTTATTAATATAATTGAAGGTACAAAAATTAAATATCTGAAAATGCATAGTTAATATACGTGGACGTTTTCCATATTTAAGCGCATTGGATATATCCAATGTAAGTTAAAAATAAAAAAAATAAGAAGAGACAACCTTAGGTGTAGTAAGGAAGAGTAAACTTTTAACAGGAGTTAACTGAAAATAGAAATCTACAGTTTTGGTAACAAATAAAAATGAAATGAATGAGCTTTTAAACTCAATCTTATTTCTGTTTTAACTGCAATTGAACGGAAAATAGTTTGGTATCTATAAAATATATTCAGTATAATTGCAATTTATTTGAATGTGCTCTCAAGTTATGTTTGTAAAGTTAGGCACTTTCAAACATTCATCAAAAAAGTATTTTGTTTAGTTCTATAATTTTCTTATCTATAATTTATAATTGATTAATTTATTATTTTTTTTTTAATTTTCTTTTACAAAACATTGTATAGTAGTGAACTCAAAACATGGTTTATATTTTATTTCGTACAAAAATACATAAATACATCCATAAATCGAAATAATAATAAAATTAATGCAAAACTGTACGCAAGAAAATAATTGTAAAAATCAATTCGTGTTTTGGTTTTGATTTGTATATATATGTTTGTATGTATATTGTTTTTTTTTTTTTTTTTAAGTGAAAAACTGAAGATGCATTACGTTGGTAAAAACGTTTTGTTTTTGTTTTTCTGAAGAAAGTTGTTGTGGAGGTTTGACAGAGGTTATAATATATTAGCACTGTAGATTGGATTAGATTCCAATGTGAAATTATAATTGTATTCACCATTTATATGTATGTATTATTATATATATTTTTTTTTTTGTTCAAAACGAAATCGAAAGTCTATGTTTTATGAAATATTTATTATGATACACGCATACATTATTAATTATAAATATCCAAAGAGAAAATAGTTTGTCCATTTCAGGTTTGCAACTGAAAATAAAAGAAAACAATAGGTATTTTGTTTTAAGTTGTATGGGGTAGAGTTTTAATTTCTATAAAACGAAAATAATAAGCAACTTAAGTAAAACAGCTGAGGAAGTTTTTAAGCAAACAAAACGTCTGGATTTACACTGCCCATTTTTGTTGATGTAATCGTGTGGGATTTCGAAGTACAGCCAATATGTTCCTTCCAATTTCACACGATATTTGCACTGCTGAATGGAAAAATAGTATGGAATTAGAAGGATCATGTCACATCATAGATAAATCGGCGCTGGAAAAATCGGGCAATGTAATCCAGTTTTTAATGAGCTGATTATTTTTGGGGAAAAAAATTATGTAATTTTAAGAGAATAAATTGGAATTTTATAATTATAAAGAAAAAATCCATTAAATAACGTCTTTTTTTTAATAAAACCCGCTATTTTTGTTTGAATTAAAAAAAAAAAATTGAATTTGAAAATTTGTGGTTTGCAAAAATAGAGCCAGTTAAAAAACGCGACCCAAAATCGTACAGCCCTATTCTGCTATACGATTCGATCAAAACTTTCGATTCACGTGAATGATTCATTCAATTTGCATCAAATTTATTATTTAAAACATATTCCGTCCTTCTTAACCAGTATTTGTTTTTGAAATTGTGAAAAGAATCCTTTTGTCTTCATTTTATTTATGTTAATCGCAAATTATGAATTATGGAACGTTTAGCAGAATATACATAGCAGATAAATAATATTATAAATCAAAAACGAGAAATTATTTGTTTGTTCATTATTTTAAACAAATTAATTAAGTTTTTTTGACTTAAAATGATCTCAGTTTGGTTTTCTTTTTCGGTGGTGACTGTGCGACACCCTGTATATTGATTTATACACATACACTAAACTGCAGCTATTCCATTATAAGCAGGTCCAATTAGATGTTTGAGGAAGAAGAAACAAGGGATGCAGAAAAAAGTAATCATTTTTATTAGCACTGCACGATATATCTATGAAAGTTTATTGTGTTCTAGCACGCTGCTCATGAGAACCGAATCCCATAAGATACGTAAACCAGTCATATTACTAACTGCTTTTCTTAAAAAAATTGTTTTGATTTAAGGCAATATAAGAAAGCTTTATGGGTGGTTTGAATGAAATTAAAGATTTCCTCAAAAGGACCTAAGCGCACTGCATGGAGTACGCCTATTCTTAAACTTGCCACTGCTCTCCGTTTTATGGCAGGAGGTGCAAAAGTGCAATGGTAATAACCTCAATTTAGGGCATGCTCAACCAACTTTTATAAAAAAAAAACCGGAGTTCCGGGAAGTATCTTAATTAAGTATATTCATATGTAATTCGATTCTAAAGGCGATATTACACTATCACATATATATGTCCGATTATGCCATATAATATATGACACCATATTTATTGTATGTCAAATTAGTATTGGGCTTCATGTATTTCTTGTCATATAAATTTGACTATCACACTTATATGACACTTTTGAGACATATTTATTTGGCAAACTTGCCGTATTTATAAATGATTGTAATACTGCCTTAAGTTAAATAAAGAAAAACTCGAATTCGGAAAATCATAAAATGATTCGAATAGCTTAATTAATGACCGAGTTCTAATTAAATTTTTCAATAAATTCTCAAACACAACTGAGAGATAGCAGGGGCCCAACTATGTAACTTGATTCTACAATAAAAACGTTCGAATTCGCAAAATCTCAGCTCGCTAATTCTTTTGCAAGCGCTTATAAACTGAAATAGAACAGCGCTAATTTAATAATCTGTGGCCAAAAGGCGGAAGCTCTAACATTTGATCCTATATTTATGCATATTACCACTTATTTTAAGCATTGAATAACCACTTTCGAATAGATTCGAAAGTAGAATAAAGTTACATAGTATAGCCCCAGTGTTGTTTGATTTAGGTACTTATAGCAACTGGAACATAACTCAACTGACTTCCATAACACCTAAATAAAACTTAAAAGGCAACCATTTAGTTAGCTCTCCTGGTTGATCCATGATCGGCTTTTGACAGACAACTATGGAGTTGTTATCGACAATACCGATTGGTGGATTACAACTCAACTTCATCGTAGTTGCCTTCCATGATAGCGCGATTAATTGCCCAGATCATTGATTGTGTAGGGAAAAATGCCATTTGAATTTAATAAGTGTTTGTTTTTGTTGTATTTTTCATTAAAGCATGGCTTTCGGCGAATCCACAGACAGACAAATTTGCTCAAGGAAGCAAAAATAAGTACGTATGTACATTCGGCTCTATATGCAGATGTTGCTAAATTCTTTCACAGTGCTTGGCATTAAGTTAACCAATAAACTACTATATTGAATTAAAAAACGACGAGATATCGACCCTTTCATAATATACATTCAGCCCTTTCACGAACTCCATCGTAATATTTCCGAATCCCGAAAGAAAACTATTACATAATCCGTTCGTAATGTCAATTTGTATGGGATTTTCCGATACGATGGATTCTGTAATACTCTTTTTCGGGATTCGTAACAAGTTTCCCATTCCGATGGAATTCGTGATAGGGCTGATTAACTTTATTTTATTGAAAATATTTTATAAAAGAATAAATAAAATATTTGAACTCACCATACAAATAGTTGCTAAATCACGTTTTTTTTAATTTAAAATTTCAAGACCGTAATAAATATCTCCCCCATTCAAACTCTCTTTATTTCGCGTTTCAATTGCAACGCTTTTTTCTTGAAGCCGTCTCAACATCAACTTGTTCCCATCTAAGCAAATTGGCTGAGGAACTTGCTTGCATCAGTGATAATTATTTAACTATATTGCTGCCATCATCTTTGTTTGCAGACCTAGGTTTAACGCTGATATCGCACCGTTTCTCCTGCTCACAGAAAATAGTGCGGTTTTCCATTGGTAAAAAATCTTTTTTTATCCAGATGTGCCAAAACAAAACGTGCCTTTGATTGTGCACAAAATTGTGTTTCTTATCAGAAATATCAATTTTGCAGATCTGGATTTTTCGGCAGATTTATATCTTCTTACTAACATGACCTTACACCAGGAAAATTGAGATTGACAGCTACCAGCTCCACTGTCACCAATATATGTCTAGAGCTTTAATGACAATTTGCATTCGTTATATCGGATATCAGCAATACTTATTTCTTGAACACCAATTAAGAACACATTGGATTTTGTTGTTCCTAGAATTGGTTTATCCTCCTCCTTAAATACTTCTTTCAATTTTGACAATTTTTTAAATCGATTTTGTTGCGATTCCTCATATTTTGATTCAAAGAAAGGTTGTTCCCATTTACCCTTAGTTCTTCTAATAAGACTGCTAACAAATATCTGTTCTACTCGAGAAGAACTCACAATATTGTTTTCTATTAGGTACTTGTAATCTTTTCTAAAATCTTCATTCGAGGTTTTTCATCATATTTCAAAAGAGGTCCCCTTTTGCAAATTGACATTAAGCAAATATCTCCCATGCAAGGTCTGTTTTATAACAAAGTTTCACAAATCGTTACAAACGGTTGGTAAAAGCCTATAAGGGTTGCCCCTGCAGAGGTTATCGTCTGGCGATAATCCTGTTGAATGAGTGGCAATGTTTTACGCATTTTACTGGCAAAATATTTAAAAAGTCTATTAACATATATATAAATGTGTTCGTGAATGCAGACCAATTCTCCCAAAATTGAGAGAGTACATCTCTCGTGAAATTTAAAGTAAACATGGAATATAAAAAAAGAAACATATTTTCCTCAATTTATCAATTCCATTTGTTTATAGATATTCTTTTCAATAGAAGTTACGTCTCTCACAGTTAAGAAAGTAGAGAAAAGTTAGAGCATGTGGCAAACTACAAACATTAGGCCAGTTCAGAAAAACGAAATCTGAGATATCTCAAGGGTTGCTTGGCAAAAATTCTGTTTTACTGACAATTACTAAGGAAAATAGAGTTTTGATTCGATTGCTCACTTTTTGACAAGGCAAAATTTTTGGAATTTCGCTTTTCTGAACTACCTACCTATTATTTTTTAATTCATTTGTAAGATAATAATTGATAGTTAAAACTAATGGCACCTCAGTAATGTTATCTTGTAAAAAAAAACATAAACAAACAAATAAAAAACAAATTACTTTGCTTCAAATAAAAAACAGCAAATTTAATAAACAAGAAACGAAAAGATACACAAAATGGAAAGCAAGAACTTACAATCTATATTAAGGGTAAATGCAATTGGGCATTGTAATTTATATATATGTTTTTTTTTTAATATCAGTAATAAATAGATATTTTTTTTTGCACAGCATTGCAATTGATTAAAGTAGTATTTTATTTAATAATAAAAAAATATTTCCAACCTTTTAATCCTAAAATTCCATCGGTTGCTTGCTTTGCCGCCATTTTATCTCTGTTGTCGTTCATCTATCCGAATCAATTTTTGAAAATAAATAAAATACTTGTATTCCATCTTTTTTGCTGTTGATGTTTTGCTTTGCTTTCCCATTTAATTGTAACCGTAGATGTTAAATAAACGGTATTCATTTTTTTTTTTATGTACGAATTGTTTCTCATTTCTTTCATTTCCATTTATTTTGTTGTTGTTGTAGTAGTTGTTACTGTTGCTGCTGGTCTTGTTTTTGATTTGATTTTGTTGTTTTTTTAAATATAATATATATAATTTTTCAAAAATTGTAAAATAAAATAAAATAATAATAAAAGATGAAACATCGATCAAATCCACATTTGATGTCGTAGTTGCTCTCTTAGAGCAAAAGACATTTGGTCTTCTTCTTCTTTTTGACTTGTAGGGCAGCTCTAGTAGCCGTTTCGAAAACATCTCGTACACCTTCCTTTGACTTTGCGGAACATTCCAAATAAGCAAAAGCATTTATTTTTTCGGCCATAGCACGGCCTTCTTGTGGCTTCACAGGTTCTTGCTTCATTTTAGCTAAATCCTTATAAAGTTTAATTAAAATAGTTTTTTTTTTCTTCATACATAAGAATTGTTGCATTTCCATCAACTTACTCTAATTGTGTTGGGGTCATTTCGAAGATCTTTCTTATTTCCCACTAAGATGATAGGGACATTTGGACAAAAATGTTTAACCTGTGCAAATGTATTGTAATATTAGAAAACTTCAAACATTGTAGTTAAAAAATATGTTACTTCGGGTGTCCATTTTTCTGGAATATTTTCTAACGAGTCAGGTGAATCGACTGAAAAACACATTAAAATAACATCTGTATCTGGATAACTCAGCGGCCTGAGTCTATCGTAGTCTTCTTGTCCAGCTGTATCCCATAGAGCCAGTTCGACCTAAAAAAAAAACGAATAATTCAAGATAAATTTTAATAATATTTATAAATAAGAATACTTTGTGATTTGAGGTATTTAAATTGGTAAAATGATAGAAGAAGCGACATATTTTCCAGATTCTCTTATTTCTATCCCGGACTCTTTCTGGAATTTAATGAGTGCGAAGGAGAAATCAGAATATGTTTCTATTTTGCACTCAAAAGATTTCGAAAAGAGTCATCATGTAACAGAGGAAGCAAAGAACAAAGCTTCTGAGTAAATGGGAGTATATGAAACTTGTCACAAATTTTACGCAAACAAGATATCAATCAAACGCACTTTACCAATGGTTTTTGTATTTTGAATTTATTTCCAACGTCAAGAAATTGAATATATGTACATTCATATTTGAATTATCCCCGGAATTGTTTAAGAAATGCTAGAAGCTTTGATATTTCAAAGATTTTGAGATGATTTCATATTCAATCAAATCATAAAGTAAATATCACGATTCGGACAGTTGGCAACAGTAATCTAATATGTTAATATAAGTGTAGTGAAATTTAAATGATTTATTTTTAATTTTGTTTAAAGTTTGTATTTCTTTTGCGATTCATTGAAAATTTTTATTTTTACAAATGATTTTTTTTTTAAGGGGCTGGGGAAGGAAATTTGTTTATACTACGTATTCATTACAGCCGCAATGAGGTAATTTCGGAAGTTACAGATAAACTTTTTTCATGTCAAATTTGCTAACTCTGTTTTTATAGCTCGTTTTATTTAACTTTTGAATTTGAATTGGCCGATAATGGCTGTGGTTTTTGTTTTCTCTTTCTGTTTGTTTTGTATGTATTTCGTTTTCATATTCAGGAATTGCTATTTGTCTTTTTTCTTTTCACTTCAGTTCCAAATTCCTAACGATTTGCAAAGCTGCGAAGCAAGAGAAAAACTAAACTTTTGGTTCATGAAACGTAATCCGTGAAACGTGTTGTTGTTGTAATGCATGTATTTTGATGATCTATGGATCTCTGATAATATAAAACGGCAAAGATAATTTAAAAAATAAATGTTTAAAATTTTGAATTTCGACATTTTTTTTTAAATATTTTTATTAAAATAACATTTGAAAACAAAATAAAGAACAAAATCCTTTCCCTGATTAATCAGAAAAGAAAAGTATTTATGTCGCATATGTATGTATGTGTTAACTTGGTGGTGTTTGAGAGAAATATGATAACTTCAATTTCAAAGTGGTCTCTGTGGTGGTCACACTCAGCATTTACAAAATTGTTGGTTATGAGCACCAGTTTCTAGGGCGTCATTTAATCACCTCTCTTGCGCTACGCCCGCTCAAATTTGCATCTCGTATACTACAGATCCTGGGCTCTAAGACCGAAAATATGCTAAAACAATTAAATTGAGATCCGGAAGTATGTTGCCCGTTTTTTAGACAAAATTGTGAGACTTTTCGAGTGGGCTGACGCTGAGTGCCCATTACTACATCACCAAAGAACCGCTGGGAACAAGGGAAAATTACGGGGTGAAATAATTTTTTCGTTGATTTCGATGCCTGGTTCAACAAAAATTAAGGGTGTCTTGCCGCTGGCTGGCACGAATTTCATCGCATCTCAGTGACTAGCATACCTGCAGCATCCCAATTCATTGGACTTAGCATAAGGTCGATTTTAGAGGTCATGCTCTGAGGCAGACGTCAAACAAATTTTGAGTCCCCTGAGGAAGCCAATGCTGCGTAAAGAATGGGATCCAATAATCCAGAAAGCTTGCGGCCCATAATCAAACATTTTGTACAAAGATTTAAGCTGTGCATTCGTGCTAAGGGTGCCTACTATGAACCCGATTAAATGTATGATAACTCAATTATTATACTACTATTAATTTTGCATTATCGTTCAAAGGGAATTTTTTTATTAAAAATCTTGTATACACTGTTTCTTGCCACACTGTACATTGGTGATTCTCTGTTAAAAGCTCGTTTTTAGAATTCAAAATGTTTCCTACCTGAGTTTGAGAAAAAATGATGATGATAAATTACGCAATAACTGATACTAAGGCGCCAGTTATAGCTATCATTGAAAACCATCATTAAAAACTTTAATGACTAAATTTGAGACGTTTAGAAAGTAAAATCATTAATTTTGTTGATGTAAAAATAAAGCTGATATCTTGAATTAATACTTAAGTAAAAACAAATGTATTCGGTCTTAAGCTTCGCAATAAAATACAGTTTAATTTTTCAGTAATCATTGGTAAGGTAGTTCAATCATTGAAATAATAAAAGTCGTGGACGGTTGGGCCAAAAAGAAATTTTCTTCATATTTCCATCAAAATATGCACTGATTTTGCTTTTTAAGTCCCTCAAAACCAATCATTAAAATTTTAAATGATGAGTTTCAATAAAAGCTATAACTGGCGCCTAAGTCCGTTTGTTTTTAAGGATTTTATCTTGCTACGGAAATGGCGCCTTCATTACACAAATAATAATTTTATTTATGGAAATGATAATGTGGTGGTGAAATGACAATGTCCACTAATTTTTATATTTAAGCTAGTTAGTATTTAAAGCAAATACGTTACTGACCTCAGGATTAAAAGTTTCAGAAAATGGATATTGATAAATATGAGAAAGAGAAAGAAACGTTTTATAAATTTCAGACTTGAAACCATTTAATAGAACTTGCAATTACCGTCTCCAAATATAATTTCTAATCCAACGAGAGAGGATCAATTACCAAATGAGCACGCATTTAGGATAAGAGAGTTTAATGCTAAACTCTTGTTAAAGCTTTTGAAATATCAAGTGCGTTAATCTTACTTTCACCAAAACAACGTGCTAAAATCAATTGAGAACTCAATGGATTTCCTCAGAACTAAAATTATTTTTGAGTTTTCAGTACTTAAATTGCGGTTTAATAAAACGAAGTCCAATATATGTATGTTGCATTATTTTATTAGCACCCGGTTTCCTTTTCTGACACAAATTTCTGACATTTCGTCAATAAATATATAAATATCTATCAATTTCCTTTTGCCCGTAAAATTTCGTGGCATAGGTGTAATGTAATTGTATTAGTCCATTAATTTAAAGTAAATTGTCATTTTCGCTGTTGATTGATAGTTTTTTTTATATATTTTAACGGTATTGATTTTAGAATAGATGGTGTTTGTGTGTTAAAATATCAGTCGGAGAGCTCGCAGCACTTTTAACGTGTAACGAGACCAAGATGTGCAAAGTGCATCAAAAGTAGGTACCTACAATTTTTCTGAAAAATTAAAGAAAATAGTGATGTTAATGATTCCAAACAACCTCTTATCCTTGATTGACAGATTGATAATCAGCCTTATTGTGAGTTTCACCCGAACAACATTCCACCCGGAAAATTTAACATTTCAGTTTTCGCCTATTGTGAGCTTCCCCGAAATTTCCTGATCGAAAAATTCTCCTTATTGTGAACATTCATTTCGGGCGGAATATAATGTCATTTCCACTTCTTTTTTGTAGGCGAACAAAATTTCGTTCGGGCGAAACTCACAATAGCTTTTAAAATTCCGGGCGAACAAAAAATTTTAAGGTGAAATATTTTTCGGGTGAAACTCACAATAAGGCTGAATGAAAATAATGCTTCTAATGAACTTTAAAAATGCATAATACTCAAAACGAGTCGCAACGAGCCATTACTAATTTTATTTGCAGAAAAATTGTACTTTTATCATTATTTTCATATATAAATTTGTGTTGTATGCACTATGCTACAGTATTTATGGCTTTTCAACTCATATAAAGGATTTAATGTTCTTGTATAACTAATTCTAAATCCATTTTTCATTCCTTTTTAATGTCCCAACGATGTTGTTTAACCTAGTCCCTAGACCCCAAATTTATCAAAATTCTATCTCAAACAAAAATGTAAATGAGATGACCTCGATCAAATTCTATAAACCTAGTTTTGTTGGTTAGAACTTTGTCAAGAAATTGGCCGTAAATAAAATAATAAATTTCAACAAATTGACATTTTGCTCAAATCCTAAGGTTATTATTTTCGTCACAAAATATAACAAAATCTTCCATGGATTGTCCTTATCCATTGAAAGGGAACCCGGACCTTATGCGGAATTTCACTATTCCGAAAAAAAGACGGAACCTTATCTTTCAGGAAGCAAGGTTGTACTCTAACTATGTACATAAATTTCACATTCATAGAAATTATTATGTATAATACCTACTTGTGTTTATATACCTACATATGTACATATACTTTTTTGAATTTGGCAAATAGAGATAACAAATTATTTTTAATCTAGAAAAAACCATACAGAAGTGCAGTTTGCCTGATCAATTATTGTTTATTTTTCTCTTTATTTATCTAACTTACCTACCTCCAAATTGTCTGAAATTAAATTATTACATTCCTATTGTAAATCTTAAAATCGGTTTTTGGCACACTTGTTGTAAATAGTTATCCGAGAACAAATTAATTTCTTATCATTAAAAAAAGTTTTAATCGAAGAATCACTATTATAACTCTGTTATAATTGCCCAAAAATAGCTTTAAGAAACGATAACACATGAGAAACTATATGTTTGTATATGATTATTCCATAGAGCCAAGTTTATAGGTATGTGGGTGAGGAAGGCATGTTTCCCCTCGGAGTAAACAAAAAAACCTTTACAGCGAAAAATTGACTAAATGTAGATATATATCGTGAAACGCACCACTTAGCAGAAGTAATGCGGACTGGACATTTTTTTTTAACAAAAATTCACTTTAGGTACCTAGGTGGAAAAGAATTGCTCACGTGAAGAAAAGAAACATGGATGGAGATTTGCGATAGACCACAATTACATCATCGCGAACTGTAAAAACGACACAATTCATCATCATTTCATCGATGGGCAAATGAATACGGCTAGTGTAATGATCAATTTAAAATATCACCTTATCAAGGCTAAACAGGCGCCGGCATTCAACGAACTCCATTATTTCTGTCTTCCTAATCCTAACCCCTGCAAAACGATTTCTATAGAAATTTCCAGGGCATCTCATTACGGCATAAATTAGTTTGATGATTAAGAATATATTCAAATCTTGTCCCTAAATAATTTGCTTTATTTTAAGGAATCAATAACAAAAAGAAATAAATAAAAAAAAAACACAATCTTCAAGTACAACAGGCTTGTTGAATGTCGAATCTCATTCCCACACACACACATTGATACTGCACACCCTTGCACACTTCATTATCACACATCTACAAGACTAGATTGAAGCAAATCAAATAAAAAAAGTAGCTGCTGGCTTTTTGATGATGATTTTGTTCCGTTGAAAAATTCCTTAAGTAATTATGAGTCATTTCCTTGTGGAGCTATAATTCTTGCTTCGCTCATCATAATGCAAACGATTGAAACAGAGGAGCACCTAAATGAATTGGAAACGCCACCAATAGGTCTATAAACTTAACTAAAGCTAATCAAAGGCAATCTGTTGCTTCCAAGGCAGCAGCAACAAAATGTGATATCTCACGAAAAAAATATATCGCTTAGCTACAAAGCATGCAGTAGAGCCGCAGAGAATAAAAAATAAAGTGGTTTTATTATTATTATCTGTACATACCTGTTTGCCATCAACTTCAATATCTGCGACATAGTTCTCGAAGACTGTTGGGACATAGACCTCTGGAAATTGATCCTTACTGAAGACTATGAGGAGGCATGTTTTACCACAAGCACCGTCGCCAACGATAACTAACTTCTTGCGAATTGTCGCCATTGGTTCTGTTTTTAATGTTTTTTTGGAAAGAAAATAAATAAATTTAAAATCACTCGATATCTAGTTTTCAATTAGAAATTTAATAATTATGTAGGATCGAATTCAAATGGTACTCTCTGTAGCACGTAAAATCAAGTATTCTCATAGAGAAAAGACGAAAAAATAAAATTGTATGTATATACTATGGATATGTGCAGTAGCAGCAGGAGAAAAATTATTTTATTTCCTTGGCCACTAAATTATAAACACAAAAAAAAATATCACGAAAAGTTTTTAATTACTTTATTTGTTTTTATACTGCTACAAGAAATGTGATTGATTAAAAGTATTTATTTTCCGATGGAAAATTATTTAATTCGACGGGATGAACAACGCCTTTAATTTTTTGACGACAAGAACGAGAGCGAAATACAAATAAAATGGCGACACAGAAAATTTCGCTGAATACGGACGATTTACGTACTGCTCGTGGCTGTGTTCCCATTCCCGCTTTTTTAATAGAACTTCAGAAGGGTAGCGAAATAGTAACAGCCGTGTTCCATTGGGCTTTGAAAAGTACTTTTTAGTACTTCCCAGTAGATGATGAATGGAATGTTTTCATTTTGCCAAAAGTAAAATCTAACGTCAATATCAATTTAAATTCGGTTGTTTGTTTTCTTATTTTACTTTAAAATTAGAAAAATATCAACAACAATAATCTATTACGTAATTTCTTTTGATTGGTGATGTTTTTTTCTTGTTTGGAAACATTCTGTTACCAGATTAATGAACTA
Source organism: Leucozona laternaria (assembly GCA_932273885.2). NCBI lineage: Eukaryota > Metazoa > Arthropoda > Insecta > Diptera > Syrphidae > Leucozona > Leucozona laternaria. Next base: position 49,183,790 of record OW026368.1, read on the forward strand.
CTTTGAACTACTTCGACCACAGAGTAGAAGTAGATGACTGCAGCCAGAAGTAGTTGGCAGTAGATACTGGAGCCCAAAGGAACACACCTAATGACAATAGTAGCATAATCCATGGTTAGATTGTGCCTTTTTACACTTTGATGTTGGAGCGTACTTTTTCTATTCAGTCAACTATGATTAATGTGCCAAAAAAAAAGTGTATTACTTCTGTTCGTTTACTTTCCAAAACTTATTTCGAATTTTATACAATATCCCGTTCTTTTACGCTAAAATTGTGTGTGTAGTTTTGGGCAGAAGCGAGCCATCAACAGAGAGCTAGCTAGAAGTCAAATAACAACGACCAACTACGCAATGGATGTTGTTTACTTTTTATTTTTTATTTTATAAAATTTATGAATCGCAGAAAAACTTTTTTTAAGAAAATAATTATTAAAAGTTGTGTTTTAGAATATCATACTAAAATATTGAAGAAAGAAATTTTAAATGAGTTTTTATAGGTTTTGTTGTAATTTTTGTTTACACTTTTGCTATGAAAGCTCTTTCTTTAACTTTTTTTAGTGTTTAAAAGTGGGAGACATTTTTGATTCAAAATGTTATTGTACTTATGGACAATTTCACTTCTCTCCGAGAGAAGTTCATTCCCACTACTTCAAATTGACAAAATAAATAAAGAATTAACAAATTTCTCTGCCAGAAAGTTCATATCGGCTCCTTAAGATCTAATCTAACAGACTTGTTCGTTTTATCTCCGCAAAAACAAACAGTCTAAATTTGTATGGGAACAAAGCTGACAAATTTATCTCACGTTGATGCGGAAATCGAGAAGATAAAACCTGATAGACTTAGAAAAGTCATATGTGACATTCATAAAAGCGGGAAAATTGAATGTAAAATCTTTATATCCTAAAAAAAAGTATAAAAAGAAAAACCAAAAAAATAGCCATTTTCAATGGAACGAACAGAATTAATTTTCCTGCAAAACTCATCTACTCGCCAAGAAAGCACGAGTAGTTGCTAGTACTAGATTATGGTTTGGATCTACTCATGAGTAAATAGAGTTTAATAGAAGCATTTAAAACATGGTACATACATTATCAATCATAACCGACAGTTTTGACTGATGTCAGTGATGCTCCTGACAAACCATGGTCAAACCAGAATGCACACATAAGCAGTCGTCAGTCAAAACTGTTAGTGAGTATTGATAATGTGTACCACGCTATAAGCTAAAGGCTTTTAGAAGTTGAATAGAAAGTGCCTAGATAAGGTCTTGCTAAAATTAAGTAGAGACTTTTCTTGTACATAGACAACAAATTCAAATGAAGAAAGATTTTTCTTGTCAAATTTTCGATTTCGATTATATAATTTTGGGAGAAAGATCTTAAATGTGTATGGAATTTGGCTTTGCCTTTTCTTGATTTATTGTATGTAGTTTTTAAAAATAGTTTAAAAAATTGGTTCGTCTTTTTCTATTTGTTTTTTTTTTCTTATTTTGGAGTTGCATTTTCTTTAAAAAAAAAAAAAAACTGTGGAAGAATGGGTGTATCATTTATTTCCTCATACGGTTAAGCTGGTGTTTGTCACTTTATTGTATGCTAATAAGTCTTATAATAAAAAAAAACACGGTTTCACTGATATTTAAAAAACAATACGTTTCATTAAAAGAACATCCCACCAAAATCTATACAATCTTTTACTTCCCAATCTTCCTCATCGGAAAATGTTTTGGAGAAAAAAACAATACTGGGTAAGGTCGTACAAACAAAAATTGTGTATAACGCTTTATTTAAAATAATAAGATTATTGAAAGAAATTAAACACGAAATTAAGGGTTTTCCAAGGACGGGTAGATTTTTGACAGTTCATTTCGGCTATATTGTTTTATGGGTTGTTGATTTTTTTTTTTTATTTTTCAGACACTAAAAACAAATAACAATGGCAAGTTGCAGGGTCGAACAACACGTGCAAATGATAAAACTTTAAGACTGTCCCAAACCAACGCGAAACATTCGCGCGAATGTACGACGACTGAATAATGTTTGAAGATTCGCATCGCGCCAGTGTGGGTGCTCCCATTAATCTCCATGTAAATAAATTAAGACAGGCGGAAGTTTCGTTGTCGCGCCGAATGTTTCGTGTTGGTTTGGGAGAGCCTTTATTCTCAAAATATTTCGTAGCAACGATGATCGCGTTGTGTTACGGTTTACATGGTCGTCTTTCCCAGTAGACTATTTAAAGTCCAGTCCACTGGTTCAGTCAACAGTCATCCAAAACCCGTAACTTAAGGAACTGGAAACCCACAGACTGATCCAAGGTATATAGAATACCTCTCTCATGGATAAATGAAAGCGAGTGTGACTTAACATTTGTTTTTGTTCCTCTTTTTTTCTGTATCCGGTTTTGCACCAGGTGACGTAGATGCGCAGAACGAACGTAAAGTTCATCGTTGAATATTATAACATGTGTTCTTCATACCATGAGTCTGATCTATGCGCCAGTCATCGAAAATTTGACCTCTCGGATCCACGCCACCCAACGAAACCGTGGAGGTCATTTTTACATATAATGCCATTAATAGTCATTTCAAATTTAAAAAATCGCTGATATCTCACACACAACTTGTTTTGTTCAACTGCAACATCTACCCATCGCTATTGGAAAACCTTTTATAATAAATAAAACAAATTAATACCATTAATGAATTATTTGAATGTTTCCAAATAAATGATTAAAAAAAAGAATTTAATACATGAAAATACATATTATGTATCACATAATTTAGAGATTGAAATATAATAGAATAAAGTTTTAAGGATAGTTTTTTAACAAGTTCGTTAAGAAGGAAATATTAGAATTATGTTAATATCAACATTATTTTAAAGTTTCAACTGGTTAAATACAAGTGTCTACAATTTCAGGTTACATATTTTCATTGAAATAAAGGATATTTTTCCTTTAGAGATAATTATTTTTATGAGAACTCAATCCTCGTAACTATGGAATTTATAGGAAACGTTTTGTTTGCAAAGGATAATGCTACAAAGCTAAAGAAAAGAGAAGACAAATGTTTTTACCGAAATTGAAAGAGATATGTTAAAAAAATATGGTGAGTTTAGTTTTGCATGTTTGTTTTTGATCCGTTGAAACGTGATTTGTAGCTTAATTGAATTCATTGTTTGGTTTTAGTTGTTGTTGAGAATGTATTATTAAGATGATGGATCTAGAATACATAAGAGATACTTAATTTATTGCTTGAAATTGTAGTTTCCTAAAAAATTTTAAAAATTAAACTACGTTAAAGTTAGGTAATTAGTAAAAGGTTAACGCCAATGGTGCCTTCAACAAATTGTGTATTCTTTTCTAGGTTTAAATCTCTGGAAAAATTAATTTTTGTATGTCAAAAATTAAAAGAATGTTCACGTGAGGATCTATAGAAGCACGTACACTTTTTTTGTTACTTAAGCTAGTAGGTCCTTGCCTTTAATTTCCGTAGTTTTCAGTATACTCGTACTCTATTCAGGATGATGTTTGCTACGTCTAAACCTCTGTAAGTATCCTTACTAAACCAGCATAAAGATATTTTGTTATGTTAAATTTAGTTGTTTCCTAAAACAAAAAAAAAATCAATTCAAAAGTGCATACAATGCAATATTTAAGCGTCCTTTATTCAGAAGTACTATTTTAATTTTTTTTCTATGAAGGAAACGTATCATTGTTGGTTTTTTTTTAGGAAAATATGTACTTCGTATTTCCCCTGAAAACATTTTAACAGATGTACTAATATCGCAAAAAATAGTAGCAGATGTCTCCTTAATTAAGTGAAAGCGTGTGAAACTGTGTGATGACATAAACAATTTTCGACTTTAAAGTATTCTTGATGTACTGCGTTAAATCAATGTATATACATAATTGGACTTGTAATGCATATCGAGCTTTGGTATTATTGATTTTGTCGACTTTTTTAAAAAGTGAATAAATCAGTGTAAATGTATTATGGACTACATATGTACGAGTATTCGTATTTATTATTTTGAACAGCGATAAATGTTATACAAGGGAAAATTATTTTAAAATGCAAACCAAACAATTTCAATCCGAAACAAATGCAGTGAATGGATGATTAAAACAAGTGAATGCTTATTTGAATTATTTTTATCATACAAAATCTCCCTGCCGCCTGCCCTGCAAATGGTTGAAGCAATTTTTATTTATTCGAACTGTTTGTCAATAGCTGGTTTAAGCATAAGCGAAATTAAGCATTTAAGCAATTAAAACAAGCTGGGTAATGATACATTTGAAATATGTTTAACCATAAATATGTTTTTTGTTTTCATATTTAAGATATATTTTCATGTTCGAAAAGATTTCGCATCGATATTTTTCCTTTCTTTGATTATTTTGGTCATTTGGTAGGCAACAAAATTTAATAAAATTTTGTTAAAGCTCAGTTGCTCATTGCTCTTAAAGACAACACCAAAATACAGTTGAGTCTGAGTTTTCTTACTATTTTAGCTAAAAAATTTTGTAAGCAACAAAATTTTGTATTAATTCTTAATAAATTAATTAGTGAAATATTTAAATTTAGATTTTATGTATTAAAAAAATGCTTGCAATCTATTGACAATCAGGACTTCAATGAAAATCCCACGGGTTTAAAATGTCTAGCAGATCATAGACAACTGAAAGTGGACTTTTAAGGATTATGGAAAATTTGGTCCCAGGACGCACTTAATTAGTTTTAAAATGTCATAATGAAAGGAGCTTTTATTACTTTTTATTTTTAAACAAAAATGTTAAACAATATTCGCTCTTTAAAATACGTGTTATTTAACACACGTTTTTGTTTTGTTGTCTACGGGTCTAGATCAGGATTATTTCTTTGAAATCGTTGGAATGCTTAAAATGTCTTAGAGCCACATTTTTGAGATCAAAAAATAAAATGCTGTATAATGAATCAAATATTGACTGGGTAGGTATATCCATTATTTCATTTGCTTTTCTTTTAACGTCAGTATTATACCAACCTCATTAATATACTTCTTTCTCGTTTACATTCCTCACCCAAAAATAGCTGTAAGCACTTGGTCAACAAACATGTTCCCTAGGGCGGTCCATGATTATGGGGGAAAAATGAAAGCAAAGGTCACCCCACCCTCTCAATATGTAAAATTTTAATATTGTATCGTTACAAGTTCGTTTACCTTTAAAACAGTTCAGTTAAGATTTTTTTAAATACATTTTTCAAAAGCTATTAACTCGAAAAAATAGCTGACCCGCCCGGATTCACACGGGTAGACAAGCCTAAGCTTCGCATAAAAATTACAAAAAACAAGAAATTTTTACATTGGTTTACTGTTAATCAACCTATTTTATCATATGATAATTTTTTCACTCCTAGAGCAATCTTTGTTAAGCTGTTAGCTTCACCTGAACTTATTTATTGAAATTGCAAATTAAAATAATATGCCTGTAAAGTGAAAATTTCTATAAATTTTCACAATTTGCTGCCAAAACTGGACTTTGCAAGTTCAAAAATTTAAAATAATAGTACTATTCAAAAATCATAATTGGCATCACCAATTAAATACGGGCTGAATTACAGCGTAGTTCTAGCTATCATACACGGCTGGTTGAATTTCGACCTGCCACATATTTGCATGTTGGCAACAGCGACCATTATTTATTGGATGTTTATTTTATTTGCGATTTGCAAAGAATTAAAATGAATGCTCCTTTCTTCAGAAACAGCCTATGGATGGGACAAGAGTTCAATCATTTTGTAAATCATATTACTTTTTCATACATAGAACAAGATCTTATCCAATGAAATATTTTAAACCTAATTTAATTAAGTTCGAACAAAGGAAAAGGACTTGTGGGGTTATTCTACAATTATTAAAATGATGAATATAGGACTATGTAGGTACTAATTCAAAATATTCTACAGAAAGATGGATGTTATGAGCGAAAGTTAATTTTAATATAGAAATGGATTGCACTCCCGTTGCGTCATTAAATGATGCTCTATTTAGGACGGAAAAATACAATTTGATGTCGTTTATAACTTGAAAATGCACCGCCGCCGCCCCGAAAGCAAAGTAAGTGGCAATAATAGCAAGAAACAGGATAATAATAGAAATATGAGACAATTAACGCAAGCAACACAATAATACCTGAGTTAGTATCAGATGAGACGCATGAAAAACACCACATAACTAAATTCCTTCACTTCATGCAAAGCTATTAAATTTCTCTACCTTCCTGGTCAATATTTAAAGTATTTGATTAAAGTTACACAAAAAGACGAAGCACAATATATTTGATACAAATAATTTTTAACTGCGTTTAATCAAAAGAATAGTTCACTTTTCACTTTTTCTACAACACTGAGCAGTGAGCACAATTTGCACGAACACAGCTATGCTAGTGCTGTCAAGATTTGATTCAGCGGATTACTACCAACTGTCAGGAGCTTTTTTTATAGCTGAATGCCAACTGCTGGAGTTTTGTTCAACAAAAATTTGCTCTCAAGGGTAGACGGTAGACTCACACTGAAATAATAGGTCTGCTCCCGTACAGTTTATTTGACTGTATGACGATGTTCACATTGGAATGTCTCCTCCGATATAATTTGACTTTTCTATCAGTGGGAACAGATCTATTTTTCTTTTTTATCTTAGATTTTAAGAAAATGGTTTGCAATCAAAGTAAACAACAAAAAGAGAGGGGAAACAATAAAATTGATTCACTAGATTGGCCGTTTACGAGTGACGTTTTCGGAGTGTTTTTCTGTTCCCAAACCTCGTCCAGATCAATAAAAATTTGCATTGTGCACCGTGTTCGACGCAAATATTTATGTAGACGCAACAAACAAAATACGCCAGTGTGGACATCCGGACGCACACAAATTTGTGTGTCACATTCAACGCACGCTATCCGATTCCGATGGATTTTCGGCGCACACGAAAATATTTGCGCCGCAAAGGTGTTTTGATGTTGACAAATTGATGAATCAAGTTTATAAAAATTATTTTCCGTGCAAATTGAGCACTGACGCGCTGCACTTTAAGCACAAATTGATTCCAATATAATTTGAAATTCTCGGCGGAAATATTTGCGGCGAATAGAAAATTCAAGGCGCACGGCACACAACGTATATTTTTATTGATCTGGACGCGGCTCCAGATTCGTAAAGGAGTGGACGAGGACACGCACATACATATAAAGTTCTTATGGCCGATTTCATAAAGCCCTTTTAACTATTTAACAGACTTTTAAATCTTTAAATGACGTTTGTTCCATACAAAATACTTCATTTAAAAATTTAAAAGCCTGTTAATTAATTGTGAAACCGAATATTAGTCTGATTACTTGTCAAAAGTGATAAATGCTTGCAGAAGCCATTTCGTTAAATGGGCGACATTCAATAGGGTTTTGTGAGTAATTTTGGAAAGTATGTTATCATATTCATTTGGAATCAAAAATAAGTAGAATAAGCTCTCCCAAACCAACGCGAAACACTCGCGCGAATATACGACGACTGAATAAAGGCTCTCCCAAACCAACGCAAAACATTCGCACGAATATGCTACACGCCTGAATAAAGGCTGTCCCAAACCAACGCGAAACATTCACGCGAATATGCGACGACTGAATTAAGGCTCTCCCAAACCAACGCGAAACATTCGGAGCGAATATGCGACGACTGAATAATGTTCGAGGATTCGCATCGCGCCAGTGTGGGCGCTCCCATTAATCTCCATGTAAATAAATTAAGACAGGCGAAAGTTTCGTCGTCGTTATGAAATATTCGCGTTAGTTTGAGAGAGCCTTTAATGTTCGAAGATTCGCATCGCGCCAGTGTGGGTGCTCCCATTAAGGCTGTCCCAAACCAAAGCGAAACATTCGCGCGAGTATGCGACGACTGAATAATGTTCGAAGATTCGCATCGCGATAGTGTGGGTGCTCCCATTAATCTCCATGTAAATAAAGGCTCTCCCAAACCAACGCGAAACATTCGGCTTGACAACGAAACTTCCGCCTGTCTTAATTTATTTACATGGAGATTAATGGGAGCACCCACACTGGCGCGATGCGAATCTTCGAACATTAAAGGCTGTCCCAAACCAACGCGAAACATTCGCGCGAATATGCGACGACTGAATTATGTTCGAAGATTCACATATCGCGCCAGTGTGGGTGCTGCCAAAGAGCCTTTAAGGCTCTCCCAAACCAACGCGAAACATTCGGCGCGACAACGAAACTTTCGCCTTAATTAATTTAATTACATGAAGATTAATGGGAGCACCCACACTGGCGCGATGCGAATCTTCGAACATTTTTCAGTCGTCGCATATTCGCGCGAATGTTTCGTGTTGGTTTGGGAGAGCCTTTAATCTCCATGTAAATAAATTAAGACAGGTGAAAGTTTCGTCGTCGTTGAGAATTATTCGCGTTGGTTTGGGAGAGCCTTAAATGTTGTCTGTGTGTTGATTTATCTCGGTCGTTGATTTTTAAGTTGAATTCAATTAGAAGATTTTTAACTTGCTTATGTGTGCGATCATCGTTCAACTAGTGATTAAACTATTCAGTCTCGTAAAAATTGCATGTGCGCGCCTAGCCTAAGAGTAAAGTCTGTCAAAACACCCAGCTGTTAGCATGTTCTGCTTTTAATTTGAAATTGTATATAAATAATAAATAACTTGGGAAATTTATAATTTATGTAATTTTTTTTTTAATTAAACGAAAATTGTTAACAAAACCAGACTTTTGGCATGTGGTTGTTGATGTGAAAAGTAAGATTCTGACGTTTTGTACACAAAAGTGGTTCAGTGCGTTTGTTAACTTTCTTGTAAGTTTCTCCATTTTTGAGAAATTTGTTCTCACTTTGGTGTTTAGACAGGTTTAACACATTTTACTGAAAAAAGATACCAAACAGACCTATACATTAATCCCTAGTGGAGACTGGCCCCTGACAAAGTCTGGAACACATCTTTCTTAAGTTCACTGCAGAACAGAGGGTGCATCGAACGGATCTATCTAAAATATTCATTTCATCCGTCAACTTTATTTGGCGCGGACGCAGCCGCAATCGTTGGTTTTGAAGTTATTAAATTTTAAGCAATACATTTTAAAAAGATGCAGCGAGGTATCGATTCCTATTTCTGTAAAGTTTCTACTAAAAAAGCTGAAACTACCGCATCAACCAAAAGAAAGGCTCTTGTAATATCCAGCGATGAAGAAAAAAGTCCAAAGAAAAATTCGAACTCAACTCCAAATAAAAAAACGAAATTTTCAAAAAAAGACGAACAAGTCAAATCAAAGGATGCCTTGTCTAAACCTGAAAAATCTCTCAAGCCAGTTGATGTCACGGCAATGTTTGGGGGTGAAGCTACTCGAGAATCTAAAAAGCAATCCAAATCAACTACCCCGTTAAGCAAAGACAAGAGCAGCATTGAGGAACCCAGTCCGCCAAAGAATACATCTAAAGAGCCAAAAGTCACCTCACCCACTGCCGCTAAGAATTCACATAATGTTGATATCGTAACTACGAAAACAAATAAAAAGAAGAATGCCTTGTCTCAGCTGCTCGACGAACTTGTAGAACCAGAAAACCTATCAACTACACCAAAGAAGAAAAACAAGAATGCATCTCCAAAAGAGTCGGAATCTGCTGAAATTGATCAAGGAAATTCGAAATCATCAACAAAACATAAAACACCAGTAAAAATTGAAGATACAGATGATTTTATTCCAGAATCCGAGAAAAAAGAAGTTAAAAGCAAACAATTTAACCGTTCTACCAAAAAGGAGAACTCTTCAAATGTAACCGGAGCATCTAAGTCTAAAGAGAGTAAACAATCGGACTTAGAAGCAAGTATTCTCTCTGACGAGGAAAGATTCGAACGCAAACGAGTGGCTGCAGTTCTTTACCAGAAATTTAAAAACAGGCAGTCTGTCATTAATCCAGGCAGTAAGGAAATTCCAAAAGGGAAACCAAATTGCCTCGCAGGGTTAACGTTTCTTGTTACTGGAATTCTGGAGTCAATCGAACGAGATGAAGCTAATTCTATTATTAAGGAGCTTGGAGGAAAAGTTTCTTCAACTGTTGGTATGTATTTGTTCGACAAAAAATGTATGTGTGTTATTAACATGAATTAAAAGAAACAATTCATATATTTAAACTCGTTTTCAGTAATAGGACAAGGTATTGGGAAAAAAATAATGGGTATTATTTGTGAATTACATATTCTTAAAAAAGAATGATCCGATAAAGATTAGCAAAAAACGCAAGAGAAAACTTTAAAGTAGACGGCAACCTAACACCATCAAAAAATTGGTATTTCCCCACTAAATGATTGCCGAGTTTTCCAAGTCATTAAAACTTGAAGTATTTGTATTATAATATTTATACTAAGAAATTAAGTAAGCGACTGTTAATCTCAAATTTATGAAATTAACTAAACTATTACACTATAGGTACGTTGTCTTTGCTAAGTAGGTATGTTACAGTCAATCTAGCTTATAATTTGTAATAGACTGTTATTGTTCCTTAAAATCGAATAGTCCAGTCATTTGGGCCTTCAAAGTTTAATAGGGGTTTAGAATATTGGCATTTTTATAAATTTTGAGGTGCGATATTTCGAAAACAGTTTTTGCCAATATCTGCTCCCAAAAAATTGTACGATGGAAACAGTCGTGAGGTAAATAATTAAAGCAAAGCATAGATAATTTCCTAAATAGAACCTATTACGTTATATGGATTCTTTTTTTTGTAAGATAAATATTTTAAAAAAATAAGCAGCGCACAGTTTTTCATAATTAAAATAATGAATCGAGTTAGATTCATGAGCAGTATGAGATGAGTATTCAAATTCTGTTTTCACAGTATTATGCAAAAACTGGATTTTTTGTTCATATCTAGGTTGTTTTTTTTTTCAAATTATCTCGAAAAAGACTATATCCATTTTGATTAGTCTTTGTACTGTTTTTGAAAACAGTTGTCAATTTTTTGGGTTACTCTTGTATATCTGGTTAATTTCATTCGAAATTCGCACAGAGATATTTTCAATTACGTAATTCAAATAGTATTGCATTTAAATTTGTTTTACATTTTTTAAGTCGCACAACAGGAATGTGGAATGCTTAACCGGGCTCAATTTTTCCCTCCCATTGCGATGTTCAGACATTCCAAACCATGATCCGTGCATCGACATCTCCTTTTAAATCCTCTCCAACTTTCCTAAACACTCGCGCTGTGTTTGGACATTTTATGAGTAGCCATAACCCCTTTAGTGCGCGCAAAATATAAAAAAAAAATCAATTATTTTTATAAACAAAAGAAAAGTAAAGAACAAATTAAGTCTTTAGTATTCTTGATGTTATTAATCGATCCACGTTATCATAAGTCTGAACCACAGGACCCAGATTGTGCGATCGAGCCGTGCCTTTTATTTAAAGCTTTTTTGGAAGGGTGTGTAAAGGCTTACAGTCATTCTAAATGTTCACCTGTGAATTTACCCTCAGGGAATTGAAAGCTTTAGGATGCAATACATTTATTCCAAGTAGTAATCTAAAATTCTAAATACCAGGAAGGTCAGAATGACGGAAAACATAACAAAAAATCTTGCATTTCTCACTGAGGTGAGACTTAATTTTGTCAGTTTCATTCTTCAATATTGTGATTCTTCCTTCTTTTAATAAATTTTTCCTTCTTTCTCTTTTTGATTTTGAGTAGATGAAATTAGAATTAGAAATTAGTTTAAAAAGAAGATATTGATTTTTTTTACAGGTAAACGACTTAATTACATCATTGCTGGTGAAGAAGCTGGACCAAAAAAACTTGCGGATGCTGAAGCACTTGGGATTCCCCTTTTAAATGTTGATGATTTTTTCAATTTGATAAAAGAAAAATCAGGTCAAAAAGTCGAACCAGGCAAAGAAGTCATTGAACCCAAAACATCAACCAAAACATCTGCGAAAGCCAAGAAAACTCCAACTAAGCGTAAACATGATGAAATACAACCTAAACACGATGAGATACAAATCAGTTCAGAGAACATCAAAAAAGAATTGAAAGACTTTGAGAGCAAAGTTGGAAAAAGTATTAAAAAAGAGGCTACAATTAATGAAGTTACCGAAGAAAAAAAAACAAGTATGGAGGAGAAAAGCGTAGAAATTAAACACGAAGCAAAAATTGTTTTCGAAGACAATGTTGCATGGGTAGATAAATATAAACCAACTTCTGTTAAACAAATAATTGGACAACAAGGACCGGCAAGCAATTGCACGAAACTTTTGAATTGGCTCACTAAATGGCATACCAATCAAAGTGGTTCAAAAAAAATGCAGAAACCAAATCCTTGGGCAAAAAATGATGATGGCAGTTATTTTAAAGCCGCTTTACTCTCCGGCCCTCCAGGAGTTGGTAAAACAACAACAGCTTCTCTAGTTTGTAAAGAACTGGGTTATGATATTGTAGAATTCAACGCATCAGACACCCGCAGCAAGCGTCTTCTTAAAGAAGAAGTGTCTGAACTTTTATCAAATAAATCTTTGCATGGTTATTTCGCTGGCAGTTCTCAGGTAGTATCCAAGAAACATGTTCTCATAATGGATGAAGTTGATGGAATGGCAGGCAATGAAGATCGAGGGGGTATTCAAGAATTGATATTACTTATCAAAGAATCACATGTACCTATAATTTGCATGTGTAATGATCGTAATCATCAAAAAATGCGTTCACTTGTGAATTACTGTTATGATTTGCGATTCCATAGACCGCGTTTGGAACAAATTAAAGGTTTTATAAGGAGTATTTGTTTTAAAGAGAAAATCAAAATGAGTCCTGAAAAAATTGATGAGATTATTCTTGCTACCAACAATGATATACGACAGTCAGTGAACCATATTTGTTTATTAAGTTCTGGGGAGGATATTGAACTTAAAACGAAGGGTACAAAAACAGCCCAAAAGGACCTGAAAATGGTAAAGAGAACTACAATTTATTATCGTGGCCTTATTCTGCTATTTGTAGACGTGAATTTTAATATTGTGCTATTCATCGTAGGGAAACAGTTGTTTCACCTTTAAATAGCGTGCATATAAATTTCAAATGCAAAATCAAAATAAACAAATGCTCTTGAAAATGACAATCATAAAGCGGCAACGCTTAGCATTCAAACGATAGAAGATATAACAAATTGGGTTTAATTCGTTTCGTGTTTTTTAACTAGGTTTTTTGTTGTTGTTTCGTTTATATCGTTTCGGAGACTTTGTTTTCGAAGAATAAATAGTAATGAAAAAACAAAACATTCAGGAAGTAAAGAGAAATTTTTTTATAAAAAAAAAAACCATAAAACCCATAAAACCCAAAAAGAAACTGATGTGAGGCAAAATGTTTACGTGAATCGAATAGCAGAATAGGACTGTATCACAAGTTTATTATTTCTTTTCATAAAATAAATATTATTTAAAAGTCTCATTAAAAGTCACACAATTTCAACTTTTTATGTAGTAGATGAAAACCCTGTGTGCGTGTGACTTATAATCAGATCTATCATGAATTCCATCGTAATCGGAAACTTGTTACGAATCCCGAAAAAAGTATCAGAATCCGTAGTATCGGAAAATGTCATAAAATTTGCCATTACGTTCGTAATAGTTTTACGTTCTTTGATAGTTTTTTTTCGGGATGCGGAAACATTCCGATAACGATGGAATTCGTGATAGGGCTGAATGTTATTGCCATGTACCTTTCAATAAAAATTTTTTAAAATATTTTTTTTTTTTTTTTAATTTAATTTAATTTAAGGGTCCATGGGAGGTTGTACGAAAAGTTTTCTCGGCTGAGGATCACAAATTAATGTCTTTGGCAGATAAAGCAGATCTATTCTTCCACGACTATAGCATGGCCCCTCTCTTTGTTCAACAAAACTATCTGATGGTATCACCTCATGGTCCAAAGTAAGTCGATATTTTGTATTTTGTTTACGAAGGTAACTATTTAGGAAGTGACTTAAGACATGACAATTTATAACAGTTCTGATTACGGAATGACCCCCCTGATATATAGGTACTGTTTTTATGGCCTCGCTGGGTCAGGTTCTTTCGCCGGTGGGCATACTTCGCGCACCCACAGGCTTTATTTCAAGCCGCGCGTTGAATAATTCATACTTTTAATGGTAAAGAACTGTTAATAATTGGCATGTCTTCAGTGTCGTCCATTTTACAACTATTCTTCTAAAACTTTTTCAAATGTTAGTTTAGAAAGAAAGTTTTAAAATTAGTAAAACAAATGTAAAAATTGACATTTCATGTTTCTTGAACAGAAAGAACAAAATGTACAACTGGATCACACAAACTTGCTCTTCTGGTTCAAGTTGAATTTTCAGAACAAAACTCTGAGGTTTTTCAATAAGAGGTTGCCGTATCTCCACATTTTCACTGAACTTCCAAGTATAGTATATTTTTTTAGAACTGTGGTGAAATCTTATTTTATTCAAAAATGTTTCCACAGGCTCAGATAGGGTAAGACGATTAATTCGATCATCGTTTAGACAATAGCTGTCTCTTTCACAAGTAAAGGGAAATATAGCCAGAGCAATCGTAAAAACAATGATCGTTCAATCGATCGTCTTACGGCTTGATTTTTATGTGATTGGAAATTGGAATTTTTGTAGCTGTCAAGCTGCCATACAACAATTTTCGTACTTCAAATGACATAACGGACAGAACCATTCAACGGTTTTTGAGAAAATGGTCTCGTTTTTGGGACCGATCTTGTTATAATTTTAAAGTGGGCGTCCTTTAACGAGCTTCACGCGACGAAACTCTGGGTGCCTGAAGTATGCCCACCGGCGAAGGGCCCTGGCATGTCGTGTGTTATAACTGGCATGTCTAGAGTCACTTCCATTTTTTATATCTTAGCTTTTCTCGAAAAGGTTGATTTTATGGAGAATTTTTTGAAAAGTTTTGATTATTTTTTGACCAACATTTTCAAAATCATATTTCTTTGTTTTCACATTCAATTTTTTGTTTTTGAAAATTCAATAATTCGAAAACATCAGAAACCAAGTAGTTTTTTAACACTATCTAAGATATTTTATTAATCTTATAGTCAAAATTAACGGCATCTTGTATACAATTTAACAGCTATATTTTATTAATTTCGTGATGATCCTTTTCTGTTTAGTTTATATTATTTTTACTTTTGTAGTTAATTACACTTTTTTTTAGATCGGAAGTCCTAAAAAAAGTAGCACTGACTGCTGATGCTTTAAGCTTAGGAGATATGGTTGACCGGCGGATAAGATCAAATTCAGCATGGACTCTACTACCAGTACAAGCTGTATTAAGCTCAGTTCTGCCGGGTGATTATATGGAAGGTCATTTCACCGGTCAGATAAACTTTCCTGGTTGGCTGGGAAAATATTCTAGGAGTAATAAACGCAGTCGGCTTGCTCAGGAAATTCACGATCACACAAGAATACGAACGTCTGGTTCTCGTCTCTCTATTCGCATGGACTATGCACCATACCTCCTATCAAATATAGTAAGGCCATTGAGAGATCTAGGATTAGATGGTGTCGAAGAAAGCTTGAAGGTACTCCAAGAATATCGGCTTTTAAGGGAGGATATAGATTCACTTATCGAACTGACTACATGGCCTGGAAAAAAGAGTCCTATGGATGCAGTCGACGGACGAGTAAAGGCAGCTTTGACAAGGTCATATAACAAAGAAATTCTTCCCTATTCATATTCCGCAGTAACAAATGTAAAGAAGAAAAAAATTGATAATGAAGGAGACGATTTATTGGGAGTAATGGATACAGAGGAGGGTGAAGCAGTAGCGGCAGTTGAATCTGAAGAAGAAGATAACAGCCTCCATAATGATAATCTTATCAAAGCCAAGAAAAAACCTGCTCCATCGACATCAAAAGCATCTAAAAAAACAAATGCACCTATAAAACCAAAGACTGCAGGAAAGTCTAAAAAATAATTAAACTAATATTTAATAAAGAAGTTATGAAATACCTACACTTAATTGCAAAGCGATTTTGTTGTTCAAATTACATGTTAATAAAATAATAATTTAAAAATATTACATATATACATATAAAACGATCATGTCTATACATCATAATCCGTCTTTGTTTCCTATAGGTCCACAAACCACTTAACCTGTATTATGGCAGTTTGTGCGTAAAAGGAGTTTGGAATGTGGCCGCAACTCACGAGTCTCATTTGTTGTTGTTTCAATGTGCGAAATGTTCGTTTCAATGCATTTTGAGGCGTCTCGAAAGTTTTGATGTAAATACGCAGAGATTCATCAGCCTCTTTTCTCAACCTAAACAGGTGCAAAAGGACTTGAAATCGGCCAATGATAAAGTAAACTGAACATAACACTACTAAAATTCAACTGTCCAGACATAGGCAGACTATGGGCCATTTCGAATCTGTACTGTGCGCTTTCTTTTTTGTCTCGTTTGTTTATTATCCGGGTGTAATGTTGTTCGGGTGAAACACACAATAAGGCTGAATGTTTAAAATTTCATCACTTTTGTTAAAAGGAGCCACCGTCAGAATACATTAAAATCATCATTTCAATATTTGTAAAAATGGTTTGCCGAGAAATTATTGGTAATTCCAAAACTGCACTTGTTACAAAATTGTTGTGATGTTATCGAATCGCTTTCCAAATATGTACTTTGAAAATATTTAAGTTGAATTTTGATGATTTGGTGGACATAAATAAAAACTAAGCATTGATTTAGCTGAAACTTTTACAATTTATTTCGCATTTGAGATAGATGGCGCTTAACACAAAAATCGCTGAACACTCAAAAAATGAAAATCCCATTGCTTTGAAACTTGCACAATATACTTTGTATAAAGTTTTGCGATAGTTTCTGTCCACTATAGGCGGCTAGTAAATAAATATGTATATAATAATTTCATAAAACAACGTCATAACATAACACATATCCATAGTTTATTTAAGTCAAGATTAAAGGACAAAAATAAAAAAGAAAAAAAAATTAAATAAATATCAGCTTTTATTTAACAATGGATTTACGTTTCCCCGTTGGAAATTGTTGAGGTTTGTTGTACATTTGCTTGATGTACATAGAAGCTGCTTCGTCCAATGTGTTATACACATATGAAGCAACACCTTTGACTTTTGGTCCTTGTTTCAAAAGAATTGAAGATGGCAATGGTATTCCACAAATTGCTAAGCAATTAACACATGTGAGTAAATCAAGAGGAATTGTTGGAAGTAAATAAATTTGTCTCAACGGATAGTCTACACCTCTTACGATACCTAAGAAATTAAATTAAATTAAATATTTTTTTTCAGTACATAATTCTAGTAACATTAAAATACCTATTCCAAAGCACTCGTTTGGCTTTCCAGGTTCCATACGACAAAGATAAACAAGGTTTCCAACTAATGTTTTTACTAGGTCTTCTTTACCAATTTGGTCATCTCCCAATTTAATAATGTTCAAGTCATCTATAGAGGCACTAAAAAAAAGAAAAAAAAAATTAATGAACCGCCGACTGCAAAGTGGAGTGGGAATGGATGTATGAGTAACCAAGATATGAGTACGTGGGATTTTAATTATAAAAGTCGTCATCAAATACAAAAATCTGGAATGTTTTTTTTTATTATTTTTGGTTAACTCAAGATTTAAGCTTTTTAAGCGTTGTACTAACCAAAGTGGCTTGACGTCAGTCATCCATTCAGCATGTCCTGTAAGGGTACTACTTAGCCTTGACAAAACCATTGCTAGTCTCATGTCTTTTGGTTTCATAGTCATCTCATTTTTAGGACCTCTGCTCCGGGGTATTAAAGACCTAATCAAGGTTAATTGATGTTGCGGAACAAACTCTTTACTAGGCGTAAATATGTCTCCAATGATATTTCTCTCTATAGACTTCACATTGTCTTTGATCATGATTATATCGAAATCATTTATTTCTCTGTCACTTTCAAACTGGACAATGTTTGAGGGTTGTAGAAGACTACAAATCACAGAAATCAATTCATCGCCAAATCCTTTGTTGTAGCCCATAGTATTTACTATCCATGGAATGTCTTTGTAATCGCTGTTTTCATTGCAGTATTCAAATAACGCCTTTAAGCTCTCAATATACGCTTCCAGTGAGTTAATTATACTGATATGCCCAACCAAAAAGGACTTATCTGGCTGTTTATTAAAAAAGTAGCCAGGGCCCAGCAATGGTTCAGTCAAAATAGTAGCACTTACAGTCTGAGGTACGAACATCTCTGGCTGACCAATATCCAGGTCTACCAACAAGATTTTTTGATGCTTGTTAAGGTTTTTATTGATCAAGTAACGCGCCAAAGTCGATTTCCCAACTGATTTGCCACCGATTATCAAAATTTTACTGTTGTTTTGAACTCGGATGGTATTCCAATCGGGATTGATGAATAGGACATTGTCAGTATTTGGTGTCATTATGCAACGTAGGAGGAATTCACTAGTGTAAAATGGACGATCACTTTGAATGGAATTCATATTTGGAAACAGATCCTCAACCATATATTTCTTTAGCATATTGACGTTCTTGCTTTGATCGTTACGTTCGAGTATCAGGACAGCATCCTGGGTAGGCTCGAATTGTTTAAGAATTTCTTCCAAGTCCGAACGAATAAAAAATGGTGTCAATGAAAGTATTTCCTTCTCGTTTAAGGGAACATTTACGTCTGAATGTGATGGTTCAATTTTTAACGAACTGTAACCTCGCGGTGAAAAGATTTCCAATACTTCATTTCGTTTTGGATTGTAGCCAAATATTTCTACATTCCCTGCGAGAAGTTTAAGTTTCACTGTTCCATAAATGTATAGTGGATCTTTCAGAAGAACTATAACATGATTGCAGTTAATGGCGTTAAAGAACATTGTTCGAATAGGGGCCTTTGGGTGTGATGACGATGACTTAGTAGAATTATTTTTGTCTTTCTTGTTATTTTCACTTGATTGTTCTGTTGTTGTTCCAATAGATTTTCCAGATGGCAGCTCATTATTTGATGGCGAAACAGGTGCAATCTTAGCTTTTTTGCTGACATGAATTGTTTCATCCATTATTTTTTGAGGCGTTTCAATTATTGTTTTTGTTGAATTTTCGCTGTTTGCATCAACAACTCTTTCGGGTCGTTCAACACATATTTTAGAAGACTCACTTGAAATTGAATCATTGTTTAAAATCACATTATTGATAGTATAAACCTTAAACATCAATGGATTATTACTATAAGAACTACAAACTTCTTCCAGTACGGAGTTAGGAGTCGCTTTTGGTTGGGGTTCATTTGACTTTGTATCGAAGAATGTTTCCATTTCGGGGATAGCTTCAGCTTTAGCCTTTATGACTTCAGGTGTCATTGGTTTATATTGTTGTTCAGAATTTGAAATATCGACGATTTCATCGCACGAGCCACAATCACAACTGCTGCAACAACTATGAGATGAATTGCAACTTGAAGAATAATAACTAGCAGTGTCGTCAATATTTTCAATTGGGACCAGCTCAGGGCAGCTATCATCGCTATCGAACATAGATTCAACGTCATTTTCACTTGTAGTTTTATTTATTTGATTTTGTTTGCTGGCTAGCGGCAAAGGATTTTTGATAGTAGAAGCTCTTTTGTGATCTGTGGCTTTTGAAGGCATTTCAATTATTTGAGCGTATTGGGTGTCACTATCAAAACCGATGTCATCAGTTGATATATCGTACTTAACTGCTGTACCTGAAATTGAAAAATTGATTTAAATCTTTAATTTAAAAAGTAATTGAAATTAAACACAAAACGGTAATCTATAAAAATACTGTAAATTGCCATTTTGTGGGGATGGGCTGGCCACACCGGAATTTCAAAAAATCTGATGAGATGCTGTTAGGACGGTGTTACTCCGCCATTGGAATATTCATGGCAATTTTGAAACTATACTCTGTTCAACAAAAATTGTCAGTGCAGGGAATATAGGACGTTTGCCTCTCAGCCTGGTTACAATGGCTTTCATAAATTTGTCCCTCTTTGAAGCTCCCACAGGGTTTCCGTAGTTTAAACTATATATGATACTTCACCTTTCAAATACTAACTTCATAAATTTGTTCTCAAAAGCTTCAAATCCCAAAAGTTCCATAACAAAATACACAGAAAAAGCTCTTGAATTTGCTTACAGTTGGGAAAGGTAACTCTGATTGGGTGAGCACAAACACCGTAGATGACGACGAGCGCACGATCGTTCATCAGTGGGATACAACGCTCATGGTGGAATGTACGACTTTTTACGGAGGATTACACCAACAATTCCCATACGTAAGTCAGTGGCTTGCTAATTTGTTCAGTGGATTTTTTCCCAATTCAGTGTCGTGAGTGTCCATGAGGCGCCACTGCTTTGGAAAAAGCTCTCCCATAAGCCCTGTACTGACAATTTTTGTTGAACAGAGTATAGCAATATTTTACTACCGGGTAGTCTTAACGATTCCTAATTTTCCTCTGCTTCTTAAAAGAAGCATAGGAAATACATCTAAACTATTCACCACAAACTAAAACTAATAACAAAAATTTACTGGTAGGTATATTCATAATTATTGGAAAATTTTCAATTAAAACAGGTTCAAGAATAGCCCAGCATACATGGGTATAGCAAAATAAACTATTTTCAATTTACCTTTGGCGATGTAAATATCTTCAGGAAGATTTCCAGGTGGCTGATAGGATTCATCATCGGATCCGGAAAATTCTGATGAATAATCACTAAAATACTCGTTTTGGTAGTCCTCTGACGATTCATTCTCAGATGATTTGCTTCCATATTCTGAATCAGTTTCTTCGTCTGAATACTTAAACTCTAATTCTTCCTCTGTATATTCGCTCTGTGAATCGAATGAGCAAGATGTTGTTTCCTCAGAATCCATATAGGTCTCATCAAATAAAAAATCGAAACAGGAAGAATAATTTTGATTGCTATTAACACAAGAACCTTCGAAGTCATTTTTTGCGCGCACCAAAGCTTGTTCAGTATTTTTAGGTTTGGTTTTAGGGCTCGAATCAATTTCCGATTCAGAGTTGATTATTTGTTTGTGTTTACGCTTCAGCTGACGAGGACTTGAATCCAAGTCAGCATCGAACTCAGATTCAGAGGTTTGAGGACGTAGGGGCCCCCGACCTTGAGTATATTGTTCTCTTTTAGCCGACTTTTGACTCAACACCAGCTTGCCCTTGGTTTTGGACGGTTTACCTTTTTTAGGTGCTCCAAATATTATATTTGATTCGCCTTTATCAGTCTTCTTTTTGAGAGATTTCACCTGCTTGGCCTCGATTCCTTTGCCGTTGTCGGGCTTTTGTTTCTTTGTTTTGAAATTATCGTCTGAAGTCGGAGAATGTTCCGAGGTGTTGGTACTTTTTAAATGCTCCATTCTTTTCTTTAGCTTTCTTTTAAGGGAAACATCATTGTCCTTCGAAATGACATCACTACACGTAAAAAACTTTTCATTTTTCTTTGAAGTAGTTGATTTAATGTGAACGTTTTTACGGCCCTCATTATTCAAATTAAAACCAGAAAGCTTTTCAGTTTTAAGATTTTTTTGAGTCTCTTTTTGTTTTAGTGCTGCTCTACCATTGACATTTTTGTCCTTAGTCTTACCGTTTAGTTTAGCACTCTTCGATTTTATTAAATTAGATTTTTTATTAAGTGGACCGGGTTTTTTTTCTGTAGTATGAGAACTATTTGCTTTAAGATATATTTTTTGACCAGCTTTTTCGAGTGGTGACAGTACTTGCTTATCAAGAAGCCCTTTCAGCTTCTTTCTAAGTTGGTCACGATTTTTTGCATTCATAGGCGGCTTTGAGGCATTAATAATTTTTTGCTGGCCTTTTGTATTTCCTGTAACTTTGTTTTTCATTATGCTATTTGTAGTTGCTTGTGGATGGGTTATGTACTAAAAAAGAAAACAACTTAGGATATTGGTTTCAATTAACTGTAAATTAACTTACAATGAAAGAATAATTGTACGAACCAATTATTTAAATAATTTCAGAAATAAGGCCGACTATTATAACAACAAGAACAAGTATCACCGCAACGGCTTATTATTTCAAGATTAACAAGCTGGACAGCAACACAACAAGCAAGCATTTGCAGTTTTGCACCCAAAGCATGTAAAAGCTCACAGCGACAGCACGTGGATCGTGGAGAAAAACTATTTTTGACAGAAATGAATTTTTTGCACCTGGAAATTCATCGGACTATGTTCCTGATTTCAACAAACACAAAAATCATTACAAAATAGATTTGTTCGTTTACTTCCCAAAAGTGTCAATTTCTACCAATTTTTAGTCCAATTTTATTTTTTTTATATGAATTTTGATAAAACTTTGGAGTCAAATTGGTAGTTTTTTGGAAGAAAACAAACAGAGGTACTGTGTACTGGCTGTACGAAGGCGGCACTCCACTTGCGAATCAAGTTTCTTACAAGTGGGTCGTTCTTTTTATCTACTAGACGGTGTTCACATTGGACTCACTCTGCGCTACTCATTATTGACTTTTCTTTGTTTTATCTCACTCCACCTCATGATGAGAAAGAGATAGTCTAGTGAGGCAGCATTTTTTCAAAAAATTAAAAAACCCTGCCTCACTTTCTCATATAGTGAGGTGGAGTGAGATAAAAAAAAGAGATGTAAAAATGAGTCGTGCGGAGAGAGTCCAATGTGAACACCGTCCTATAGTTAACTATGGTTGATCTTTCAAACAAAAAATTAAAAGACATTTGCAATGAATATTCAAAAAAAAGGATGTTTTTACATTGAATTTATTGCAAAAATTATTATCAACATTTTAAAAATTCATACAAGTTGAAAACTAAATTCCCTTAACTTAGTTTTTGCACACATCAAAAAAGGCAAGTCAGTTGACAAGCAAGTTGCTTAATTTTGTGTATATTAGTAAAAAGGTACTGGGTCGTGTGGCCTCCGGGTAAGCCACTAACAAAAACTAACTGAAGGTGTAGGGGAAAAACAAAATGCCTGTAGTGCTTGAACCACAGATTAGCCACATGAAGATGAGAATCCCCGGCAGCCATTTTAATTTGCCTACAAGCTTGAGCTGTCAGATATCAAACAAAATATGAGAATGTGTGTATAAAAACCTCACGCATAGACAGTAGGGATCTTCAGACACCGGTTAAATTGTTGTTGCAATTCACATCTATTCATCGAACTGGGAAGAAATTACAAATACAACAATGTAAACAAATGGGTTTTGGAGGGTGAAACGTACGAAAGATTCACATCTTCATATGGCTAATCTGTGGCTTGAACAGCCTCTGCGTGCCTGATACTCGTTTCCGGAATTGTTGGCAATACACAAAACAAACAGTACTTTTCCATCATTTGTTTGTTTGAGAAGAATTTGTATTTGGAAATTTTAGAACGTGAACCATAATGAAATGCATAGAATTTAAAATATATTTTGGTGTCTTTCTCTAAATTCTAGTAATTATACCATTTTTTATATTATATTTTTTTTATTTATAAAAGTATTTAGATATAATCCCTTTTTCAGTGGTTTATTTAATGTTTTATTTAGCTACATACATTTGAATTTCAACAACGGTATGTAGGTACGGAGGAAACCAAACATGGATGGACCAAAAGAATCGTTTTCAAAATTCAAAAATTTTCTGAATATTTTATTCATTCGGAGAAAAAAAGAAGGATTCAATGTTAACGATTTTAAGAAAGACGAATTTGAATACATACAGTTTGTTGAAATCTATAAGATAATTTTAATTTTCTGCTACAGAACTACATCTATCTTTTAAGGCATCATTTGGAGGAGCTGTTGCCATTGATGTCAATAGAGGAAGCGCAGCGGATCAAAATCTATTTTCATAATGCTTACATATTCCATTTAAACAGTCGGTTATTGAAATTCTTTTGATTTAACAGTTGTTGTAATTGCTATATTAATCATTTTAGATGGATTGGGGATAGCCAATATTTTTCCACGGAGATCTTTAACTCCAGATCGTGTTAGTCTCCTAAATGATGAAGTAGAACAATCTTTTCAGCAAGAAAGACTTGAAGATGGCGAACAATCATCTCAACAAGAAGTACATGAAACAGAGCTGCGAACCGTTGATGATTCTGAACTGTATTCGCAGCAGTTTGAACCAGAACAGACTCCTCTTGAATCTGACAATCGGATCCAAACTCAAAAGAGCGGCCCTTTGATGCAGAGTACACCATTGAGTGTTCCTTCGTTGCCCTATGCACAGCAGCAGGAAAAAGGAGCTGTTCAAGACGTTTTCCTTGATGATATAATTTCCCAGATAAATATTTCACCGATTCCTGTAGAATCTGCACTTTTAAGTTCCCCTCATGTTCAGCCAACGACCATACCCACTTCTAATCAGCAACTGAACGAAGTATCGTTCTTAAGGAATTTTGAGAACATTGAGGGAGGAGAATACTTGCATGAACAACCATCAGTTCAAAACATTCCCAGAAAAACTCGGAAAAGGCCAAATGTTGATCTTTTTCTGGTAAAATATAATAAAAGATAATCATTTATTGCTAATCTCAAAGGAATTCTTTCAGAGAGAACCTAAAAAAAGGATGGATAAAGTAAAATTCGATGTTCTTTGTTGCTTCCCTCATAAAAACAGAACTGACATGCAAATAAAACGATCAGAGAAATCTTTTTTGTAAGTAAATATAATTTAATAAGTAAGTAAGTATAGTAAGTAATATAATTACTCTAAAATGTCGCACATTCGTTTTTATTTTTTACCTCTTGTTGCGAAATAAAAAAAGTTCCTTCAAAAAACTTCAAACAAAAAATAATTTAATAATGGCACACTTAAAATATAAATAAATGAAATTAGCAAGTCCGAGATACGAGTAAATGGACATTTAATCGAACTTAACGAGTTTTCAAATAGACATCTAAAAACTCGGTAATATAAGTTTTAAAACTGGTCGATAAAGGCAAAGTTATATAATTCATGATACAGTTATGAAGTAGCGATTATTTTCTATCCGAAATACATTACAATTTCTTATTTCAAAATTTTGTTTACTGGTTTTAAAATAAAGCAAGGATATGTAAATGTCTGGGTAGGTGCTTCTTAAATTCACTTGAGTCTCTTATCATAATTCAGAAAAGAGCTTTAAAAATAATAGATTATTGAAATATAATACAAATTTGGGTCTCTGGAGCAACGCGGGCGCCGTCGAGCACCATTACTACCCCGATTTGACCTCTCCTTTAATAAACTAGTTCTCTAGTAAAACAATTGTTTGCATTCCTTCCTTTCAAATTTAATTAAAATACTTTCTTCTTATTTCTCACAGATATTTTTCATTGAACCGTGGAAAACAAACATATATATCAGGTAGAAGTAATACTGCTATACCAGAAGGTGAAACGGGGCATACATCGCAACAGAGAGTTAGTAATTTTTCCAATGTCTTGCGAGCTCATGCGAGTCAAAGGTAAGCTAAATTAATTTTTTTTTTACTATCAATAAATCAATCAATTCCATTTTTCGGGAAAATCAAAGAAAACGCATTAAAACTTTTAATATCCTTTTAAGTTTCATATAAGCTTACATAAAATTAAATCATTCTCTTCCAGCCAAAATTCTGTGGAACAACCAGTACAAATAAGTCAGATGAACTCAACCCGTTCACCTTTAACACCGCAAGGTCTATTGCAGACATCGCTTCCGTTCACTCCTCTAAGAGGGGATATATCAGGGTAAAAATATATAATTTTAAGTCCTAATCAAAATTTAAAGCTCTTTGTTATAGTTTTGAACCCAGAATGGTTATAGATCAAGCTTCAAGTTTTCCAACGCGTTCTTTGTTACGTCAACAACCTTTATTACCAATACCTGAAAGAGAATCTTCAATACATATTCCACTCAATCAACAAGTTGAAGAGATGTCCATTAATGATCCAGCAACATTCTCTAATTTTCCTAGAGAAGATCCAGCAAATACTGAAATGTTAGAAGGGCAATCATTGCAAATTGCATACAAGGATCCTTCTCAAAATGAAACTCAGCTAAATAAAGTTCCTTTAAATAGTTCTGTAATAAGTGTCCATCAGTTACTTGAAAACGAACCCATTTTCCCATTGGGAATTGCTGAAGATCAACCATCAAATGTTCCTGGAGAAATTATTGATCAACCTCAACCGCCAGTCGATTCGTTAACATTGGATCAGCAAAGTCTTGCGATAGATCGCCAAATGGAAACTCAAGAAGGTTTATTTACAGGAACAGATGCTCCCACATCAGTTCCTGAATGCTTTCCAGATCAACCACTTATGACTGAAGCAGTTCCTACGCAATTACAGCAATCTATTGCCCAAGACCACGCCGTACCACTTGTAGATGAACATAGCGATAATCGTCAGTTCAGTTGGTTCGAAGTACTCCGACCAAGAGTTGATCAAATAGAATATCCACAAGAAGTTCCAAGTCGAAGGAAAAGAAGAAGGCGAAGGAGAAGAGACAGCACAGATCGCGATGTTCGACCACGTCGTCTGTACGATCTTCCGGCTATTCCAAGGAGTCACTCTCATGAAAATATTAATGAATTGGCACCTGTTGGCGTTCCAGATGAAATAGCACAAAACCAAGAATTAAATAACTTGGAAGAATTTAATACCTCTGCACAAGTTGAAGTTTCAAATCAAATGATACAAAATCTTCAAAACTTATTTATTGATTTGCCAGGAGATCCATTAAGCCCTCCTGCTCGATATTCTGAAGAGATAGATGGAATTTCACACCAAGTTACTCAATATCCAACTCAAATTGAAAAACAGTTAAAGGACTATTTTGAGTTAATAAAGGTAGGTAACAGTTAGGGAGCAGGGGAGCACAACTGGATCGCACGAACTTGCTTTTTTGGTTCAAGGCTATATGAGGCTCAACTGATTTTTGCGAATTTGTTTTTGACTAAAATCCGAAACGCAGTATTATAGCAATATGTTGCTTTAAATTACAAGTACAAAGTTGAATTGAAATCTTTTCCATCGGAATCGGAAACTTGTTACGAATCCCGAAAAAGAGTACATATCACAGAATCCATCGTATCGGAAAACCCCATTCAAAATTAACATTTCCAACGGATTCTGTGTTCCGATTTCGATGGAATTCGTGATTGGGCTGAATAAAATTTTGAGAAAAACGAATGCGTTGTATGACATATTTGCTCTTTAGAGTTACTTTGCTTGAATAAAATAACGATGTAGGCGTTGACCGACGGATGGTGTGACGAAAACCACATATTTTTAGACTTCTCCATCATCGTAAAGTTAGATTTGTTAAACCCTCGAAATTTGTTTTACTAGAAAACAACACTTTATTTGATCTATGCATCAATACTTTGAGCATATTTTAAGGAGTGCAACCCGGGAAAAAACAAATTGAAAATTATGAACACATACAAATTGAGATAGCGAATCCCAAATTTTATTTTCTCAGAAATTTTGCTGAGATAGTCTACACATATTTCTGCTAAAATCTCTGAGATATCATTTTTCTGAACTGGTCTAATAGGTATTCACTCTTCATTCCGTAAGACGTTTTACAAAAACGACAGTAAAACGACACGGCTCCAGAAGGGATAATTGACCTTTAAGTAAAACTAAAACTTTACAGTTCTCTTCTTTCTTTACCTTTCTAACCACTAAAACGGTTGCCGTTTACTAAATTCCAATTGCGAATTTTAGATCCGTCTCGTTTTACTAAAACGCCTTGCGGAATAAGGGTGAATATAAATCGGCGTCTCGCAGAAAAATACCTACAGTTTATTTCATATTAAATTTTAATTCTCTGCTGCCACACGTTTAAATCATGTAAGTCGCTGCCACCAGCTCCTCCCTATTTATAAATTGAGTATGCTTAAAACAAAAGCCATAATTTTATCATGTTAATATTTTTTTGCAGCGGGCAGGTAGAAAGTTAGAATACGTCAATTGGGAACGTTTTGATTCTTTCTTATTTAATGAGGTTAGTTTTGAAATATTTAATTAATATTTAAATAAGTTGAAATGTTTTGTTTAAAGAACGATCGCTTTGAATTGTACACAAATATTTTTAAAAAAATAATTAAAGATAATTATGTGGCAATGGATCGACTCTATGAACAAGGAACTTCAAGACTTGAAGCTGCTAAAGGATTAAGATTTATTCTTGGTACGAGTTTTTTGTTTTTTTTTTTTCGAATGATTATTAAACATTTTTAATAAGTTTTTGTTTGTTAATTGTAGATTTGAAAACGATGGGTCTCATAGAAATCGAATCGATTGAGACACGAATATTAGGAATCAGATTAATATCAGCTATTAATACTAAGAAATTTTAGAATTTTATATGCAACTTTTTTAATCATTGTTTAAGTTTGGAAAATAATTATGTTTAAATATTTCATGTTAACAGAACAATTGTGTCGTAAATAAAATGTTATTATAATTTTTATTTTTGTTGTTTTGATACTTTCAAGAAGGTGTGCTTATTGTTGTTGTTTTCGTGTAAAAACATTCCAGAAGAAGAAGAAGCTAAACTGAAGTATAAATAAATAAAAAGGTTTAAAATAAAATTATTTAAATATACAAAAGAAACTGATTATCATCGATCGCTAGCGCCCTCCGGTGATGGCAATATCATCGTCTGACAGGACATTTGTTGGCTGATTTTCGACTCCACTGAGCATAAACGATGATCGAATTATGAATATGTACAGAAAAAAACCAATGGAGGTACAAAAATCCATGTCCATGCAGTAGCATATCCATAGAAATCAGATTGTTGATTGAATTGTATTAGTGATATTTATAATCCAATTCATTCCCCAGCGTTCTCATGAAAACACAGCTAAATTCAATTAAATTAAAATATAACTAGTCTAATAGCCGATATCAAATTCCATTATATTATGACACAAAAATGGAAAAAATCAAACTCCGACCCACACAAGATGTGCAGAGAAAACCCTTCAGACTTTGGCAAATCTATAAACCCACGTACTCATAAGTTATGAAACCACTTTTGACATTTTCTGAAGGCTCTTTTCCAATGCATTTGGCCGTTTTCGAAAACGTCATCTGTGTCAAAAATGCGTTTGAAGAATGTTCTTAAACGCAAAAGTCTTCTGTTCGAAAACGCAAATACAAATTCTACTGTATTAGTATGTATTCGATAATGCAGTTTGCCAAAGTCACTTTGTCGAAAACATCATCTGCGTTGGAGCTGTCCAGTAAAAAAATGGAGTTGACGAAAGAGACAGACAGGAATGGTGATTCGAGAGTTTGTTAGCTATTTAACATTTTTGGATGTCAGTCAGGGAGTCAATAAAACGAAAAACACTTCGCGGCTGAAAATGACGAGCGAAAATGAATCTGAAGATTCTGATGTAATTGGCTTTTCTTCAAAAATGCCAACTGCCCTTGCAGAAAAATCATTTGACGTTCATCAAAAGATAGTGTGCAAGCAGGACGATTGCAACTTTTGCGTCATAAATGACGATCAATTACCGGTCAAATTGACGTTTGCGAAAACGGCCTTTGTCTAACTTCTACGCCTTCTAATTAGACCAATTAAAAAAAATAATTTAGCAGAATTTGTTCATTTGAGATAATACCACTCTCCGAAAATAAAACACTCAAACGTTTTAAAGACGGATTTGTTTCCATTTCTTTTTCAATTTATTGTTTTTGGTAGTTTACATAATATATGTATTAATATATATTATGAGATTATGTTATAAATATTTTTTTTTTTTTAATGAAAATATTTTATTGTTTTAAATTTTGTATTAGTTTTGGAAACATTATTAACTTATTAATTACAATCATTTTTCCAACAAAACTTATTCTTCATTTTTATTTATGTATGTATATTTAATTTGTTTCTTTTAATAAAATTCATAATATATGAGATTTTTTGTATAAAATTTTTTGTCGTGTTTCAATATAAAGATGATCCGTTTCGGGTCTCACGTAATATGTGTACAATCTAAAAATACAAAATTACAAATATTTTTGTTTTTTTTTTTAATTCTCTTTTTTATTAATTATTATTTTTCATTAATATTTTCACGTTCCGATGAATGTCTCTGGTATTCTTGTCTTAATGCAAAATGTAATACTTAAATTTATATTTTTAATTTTTGTTTAGTCCCGTGTAATCTAATTTTTTTCGTATAATCAAACATTTATAAATATTATTGTTTTATATTATAACTTATCTTAAGTTTGTTTTCGGTTTTCTTTTAATTATACAATTCTTTTTTTTGTTTTTTTTTTAATAAAGAAAAACGGTCTATATTACTTAAATATTACACAAAAAAAAAATATTAAAACGATAGTCATAGTGTTCGACAGTTTTGTTTGAGTTAAAAAAGAATAAACAAACAGATACATTGTCAATTTAAAAACAAAGAAGATGTTTTATTTTGAGTTAAAAAAAAGAGAAGAGAAGAAATAAAGAATGCAATAAAAGTGTTTAATACTTTTGTATGATTGTTGATCTTGTTAATATTTTTCTATTTTAATTTCATTTCGTTATAAAAAATATATATACTTAAAATTTACATTTGAAATCATTTCACCAGTGATTGCATTTGTGTTCAAAATATGTACGTCGATCAAACTCTATTGATTGGTTTTAGGATTTTTCACAGTTCTCTACGCTATAGTAATATGTTAGGTATGTATAATAATAATTATAATAATAATATAATGTATATATATAATTTTCATAGTTAAAAATACGATTTGATATTATTGATAGGAGCGATTTTTTCTACGATTTAATTTCACATTTATAATCTTATTACTTGAGATGGGATATCGGTTGGTTTTTGTCGAGTGGATGTATTGCAATGAATTTTTTTTTTAATTTTATTTATAACAGAATTTATTTATTTACAGAATTCAATTCCTGTACAAATATATTTTTTAACTTGATTATACAATTAAGAAAATATTTAGGTTTTTTTTTTTTAATTTTTGGTATTTGTTTGGAAGTATTTCCTTCGAACAATTTAATAGATAATTGCTTGGGAAACATGAAAGTTTAGATTTGAAACTCATTAAATGGGTTATTACTTTTATGAACTACTATTAGTACTTATGATCTAAATTATTATTTTTTTTTTTTAAATTCGTTCGACACCTAAAGTAATAAGTCGCGTCGCACTTTTGAGATTAAATTCTTGTTCTTTTTACAAAAAATGAAAAAAAGTAAATGAAAATTTAACAACAACAAAAAAATATAGTACCTGTAGGAAGAGCCGATATCATTGCTTTTATAGATTTTTGATGCCATATGTAGGTAATTAAGTTTAAAAATGAAGTGAAACAACTAGCAAATGGCACTGCATCGTCGGACAGAAAGAAATTGTATAATAAATATTTAAGAACGTTTACATTTTTGTTTAAATGCATTTAGAGCCGTGATGTTATACACCTTTGTTCCAGTTTATAGGCTAAAATTATACATTTTTATGAGTAATTTACCAAGTTTTGGCTAAGTCAGTTTTCCTAGATAAAAATAAGAAAGAAAGTGGATATGTGTGTTTAAAACATACTCTTGCAGTATGTACGCACAATTAAAAAATCAGTCGATAGTAGTTATTTCAACTTTAAAGTAGCCAAATAGAATTATATAAAAAAAAATCAAAATATTTAGATTTAGCATTTGTGACTCGAGTTTTGAACGTTAAAAAATGATAATTTAATAACTTATGGCGATACGTATGGCGGAGGTTTTCTATAGGATGGAGTCACTGGGGATTTTCCTCGCATTTCCCGACCGCCGACAATAACTGCTGGCGGAGGAACGTATTCATCAACATCGTTGTCACCTGAAAATAAAGATTTGTTATTACCTTCAATATAACAGGAAAATTCAATGAAATTAATTAAATGTATTTTGTAAAACCTTGAAAAGAGACAAATCTTAAGGCCTAGTTTTTCAGTGGTGATTAAAACAAGGGTAAGGACATAAATTTATAATGGAGGACGAATTATTAATTAATTGAAGTTGTAATCCACCACTAGATATTATCGATCACAACTAGTTGTCTTTCAAGAGCATACAATCGGACAACTGACAAAATGGCTGCCTTTTTAGTTGTGTTTTAGTATTATGGAAGTCAGTTGAGTTGTGTTCCCGTCGACATGACGCGTCATAAGTACAAAAATCAGAGAAGTTCTATTTCTCAGTTATGTAGTACATTGTACGTATGTATGTATTCGAAATCAGTTTTGATATACTTTATTTTATTGTACTTACCATCCAAATTTGTACTGCTGTATGGTGGTAGCAGAGGCGGTTTTTCGTCCTTCAATATTATAGGAGATTTATTACCAATTTCAGGTTTTTCATCTAACTCGTCTTGGAAAATTACTGGTATTCCCTTAGAGCGAAATGATTTTCTTTCCTCTTCATCCCCTTTTCAATAAAAAATCAGTATCGTTAGAAAAGTTAGAGCTAATAAAAAAAAATGAAATATATACCCAATTCCATTTTGCCAGTTAATCGACGTCTATGCAAGACGCAAGCTATCACCGATGCTAAAACAATCATTACCACTATTATAACTGCTGGTAAAATAAATGTAAATAAATAGTCATCGGTGAATGTCGAAGTTGTGTTTGGTTCTTCAGTCTTAATTGGGATAGTGTCACGATGAATGACATCGGGCACAATAGCTGTATAATTAATAAATTTTAAGAACAAATTAATTGCGTTCAATTTCATTTGGATTTAGCTTTACTTACGATGACAAGATCCTAGGGATATAACTTGAACATTCGTCAAATTAAATTCACTTCCTATGGTTTTCTTAACACGATCTCGAAGAAGAGTGTCTTGATGGAAATAAACATTTCTAACTGCTTCAATTTCTTCTTCGGGACATCGAATGTGCGATTTGTACAGAGTTGTATTGTAAAAGTTAACAATAGTGCCATCTGAATCATGGTGTGTGGTTATTGATCTAATTTGAATATAGTGTGTTGTCTGATCACCGAATAGTTGAGCAATGCGTTCTACGAATTTTCTTTGCATATCCGAATTGAATTGCTCGTGTCGAATTGCTAAGTATGCTTTGAAATAAACACTGAATTCACGTTTTGGCGCATGGCCAACAACTACCACAAGTGCATCGGTTGCTGTCAGACCACCACTGTCCTCAGCTTGGAGCAAATATTCTTCAGAACCCATATCACCACTCTTTGGAATACCAAAGAACTCCTGGTTCTTCGAATCAAACTGCAACCAATGTCGTGTACCGAGCTCTTTACGATCATTTGTCAACAAAGACAGTTTAAGATCTGTTGCATCGTTTGGATCATAAAATGTATCCGCGGGAACCTTGTACACAAGTAAATGCCCAACTGTAGCATTCACCCGGTCCACTTGATTTCTTGGCACAGGAGGGTAGTTCTTTGCCATGTGCGATGTTGGTTTTGGCTTAGGTACACTCTGCTTTTGACAGGGGCCCACTGTCTGACCACTTACGGACTTAATACTAAGCTCAGGTTGTACTGACTCGGACAGTTTTTCATTTAGACGTTTAACCAACTCATCTAGTTGCTCATCCGGACATTCACTCTTTGGTAGTGTTTCATTTGTGTATATGAACGTTGCTGTATTCGGATCAAGTTGATTTTGACGTACTTCTCTTACTACGATGGCAAACATTGAATCGTCTCCAAGGGTGCTTACAATTCCTACAAAAAAAAAAAAAACAAATTCAGTTTAATAAATTTGTGACTTCAATTCAATTAACATACCTTCAATCAATCGAAGTTGCCAATCAATGTTACGAACGTATTTCTCGATAAGCTTAACTCCTATGCTAATTTCGTGGTTTACACTGCGGTGTCCCTTATGCTGCTGTACAGATATGTCTACAGTTTCCAGCACTGTTTCATTACTACTATCTGTAGCAGCCAATTTATATTGCCACCTTGATACAGCGTCTTCGAGTGGTCTATCAAAGGAAGTCAAAGATAAATTTTAATTTTTTTTTTTAAAGAAAACTTACAATCCATAAATTTCTCTTGACTCCGCATTGAATTGAATCCATGACGTCGATTTCAACTCATTGCCATTTTTATCTAAAAGATCCAATCGCAAGTTAGTTCCATCTTCACTGTCATAGAAAGTCTCCAATGGAACGGTCAATGTAAATGGCTTTCCTGCAGTAACTGGGTGTTTCTTGAGGCGATTCTTAATGATCGGTGGCGTATTGACAGCCTCCGGTTCAACAAATTCTGTAGTTGGAATAGTGGTTGTAGTTATGGGTTTTGGAGTTGTAGTCGTGGTAGTTGTAGTAGTTGTTGATGTGGTTGAAGTAGTTGTGGTCGTTGTAGTCGTTGATGGTGCTGTGGTGCTTGTTGTCGTACTTTGTGTTGTAGTTGCTGGAAGTTGAGTTGAAACCGTTGGCTAAAATGTAAATACAAATTAGAGGGAACATAAATAATCACTTACAAATACAAAAAAATGGGAAGTTAAAGTAAAAAATACATAAAGGGTGTCCCAAAGCTTGACAATTTTGGAATTTTTATACGCGTATGAGCTTAAAATGTTAAAAATATTTGACTACATAGTTTCAAGTCTCCATTTTCAAATTAACCCGTATCGCCTGAATTTTCAATTTTTCCATACAAAATACACTTAGATTTCTTAGTATTTCACTTAAAATTGTAAAAGTTGATGGAAAATTTTCAAATATCTACCCCGTAAAAAATCGCATCCAATAACGTTGTTTTTGTGTATTTATTGTTATAACTGGGTATATGTATATTGTTCAAAAAATCTGTAAGACTTCTCATAGAGTAAGATAGTCTAAAAATTTTCCATCAACTTGTCCTACAATTTAACCGATTTTGAATGGAAAAATTGAAAGTTCTTGGAGAATATTTTTTTAAATTTATTTCGACCTATGCGTATTAAAACTCAAACATTTTCAAAAATTGGGACACCATAATGTGTATACACGTCTGCATTTAAATTGACCGATTTTTCAAGTGCTGAACGGCAAAATGGTGTAATTAGAAAGGAACATTTCAAAATCTCATACGATTGCAAAAAAAACCAAAATCAGCAGTAGAAAAAACAGGCAAGGTGTGTAAATCAAGACTATGTATATTCAGCAGGCTTGCAGAAAAATTCGGAGATTGCATTTAATTGTGTATTTATATTTTCATATTCTGAAAAACGAAAGGTCTTTCCATTGTTTTTTTTTTTTTGATGTGTAACTCTGCGCCTCCACTAGCAATTTTTATTTCTACCTTCATTTCAGCAATGATTGCAGACTTTTTTATTGCTGCGTTCAGTGGGCAAACTATTGCATAAAATCTTTTTTTCTTCAGGTTGCCGAGCAAACAACACTTATTCTATATACAGTTGAAATGCTTGGAACTCCAATTCAAACTCCTACCCTACATGAAAAGGTGGAAAATTGTCATTTGAACTGA
The DNA here is from genome assembly GCA_932273885.2 of Leucozona laternaria. NCBI lineage: Eukaryota > Metazoa > Arthropoda > Insecta > Diptera > Syrphidae > Leucozona > Leucozona laternaria. The sequence continues at coordinate 49,219,333 of OW026368.1, forward strand.
CATGAGACGTCAAATTATTTCTTTTTTTATTGCCACAGAGATGGTAAAAAAAAAGAAAAAATTGGGTACGTTCAGATGACGAAGGGACTTTAAGGCAAGGCAAGTTTCTCGTCTCTAATTGGCCAGCTGTCGCAAAATTTCCTTCCAATTAAGGCAACTTTTATTGGAAATTGACTGAAAAGCTAGTCAAGAAATATCTCCCTTCATTTCAAGTCAAGTGCATTTATGTCAAAATATCAGCTGATTATATTTGGTCATTAAACAGCAAGCTGAACTTCATTGTTCAGTGACTCCTTTTTTCAACGTTTGTTTTATTGTTTTGGGTGGAGGAGTTCTTAATTAATTAATAGAATTAAAAAATGCATCATTAGTAAGAAGTATTGAAAAAATATAATTTACAATTTGGAATTGACTTGTGTAAGGTGTTTTTCAAAAAAAAATATTATTACAAATACTATCTGCACTATCAATGGAAGGTAAAGGTTGGAAGTAAAGTTCCAATTTTGGCATTAATGACATCTCAAAAAAATAACTAGTTTCCTTTGTAAAATTTGCGTTCAATGAATGCACTTGACTACATATGTAGTCCCTTGTGTCTGCTGAACGTACCCATTGATTTCATGAAATTTGGATATTTCCATTGCATACCCGATTTTTAGAAATAAACTAAACATCTATGCCGGTGCACAGTGCGGTATTTTGACTCATCAATTTTCTCAATTTTCCCTCCCAGGATTAAGCTTGTGTTCCATAACAGGTACATAACCAGGCTACTCTTTGGTGAAATCTATCTATAAATTGGTCACCCCCGTTCGCGACACCTTAAGTTGCAACTAGCACTAGTTGTATAAGCACGATTTTTTTTTGCGATTTAAAAAAAAAGTTTATTTTCTGCCAATCTTAGCTTTCAAAACCATTCACAAGTTTTCACCTAAGAAAAAACAGCCTTTAAAACGACCCTTAATAATAGATTTTTATAAAGGGGTTTCCAATGAGAGGTGTTATTTTGAATAGCCCGCTATTTCGGTAGTTGTCACTTTTGAAGCTGTCATTTTTTGACATTTGACAAGTAGAAACTACGTCATTAATAAAAATGGAACGATACACGCTTCAACAACGCATTGAAATTATTAAAATTCACTATAAAAATGGTGAAAATTTGGCAGAGACGGTTCGTAAAACTAAAACATTTTTGGGTCGTCGTGAAGCACCTTGTCGGACCGCAATACAGAAATTGGTGGACAAATTAGAGCTGTTGGGACAAGTTAGTGATGTGAAGAATAAAACCCGTGCACGTCGCTCAAGAACAACTGAGAATATTGCTGTTGTAGCCCAAAGTGTTGAAGAAAACCCAGGTTTTTCCATTCCTCGTCGTTCTTTGGAATTAGGCATTCCACAAACGTCATTACACCGTATTTTGTATAAAGACTTGGGTCTTAAGGCTTATAAAGTTCAGTTAACACAAGAACTCAAGCCGGCTGATCATCAACAACGTCGTGTCTTTGCTGATTGGGTCCTTGAAATGCATGAAAATGATCCGGAATTTCATCGAAAAATCATCTTTACTGATGAGGCCCATTTCCACTACGCTACGTCAACAAGCAAAACTGTCGCATCTGGGGCTCGGAAAACCCAAGAGTTATTGTTGAAAAGCCTCTCCATCCTCAACGCGTGACTGTTTGGTGCGGTTTATGGTCCGGCGGGGTCATTGGACCTTACTTTTTCGAAAATGAGGCTGGAGCAACAGTTACGGTCAATGGATTGCGCTATCGAGAGATGATTAATGATTTTTTATGGCCGGAATTGGATGGTATTGATCTGGACAACGTTTACTTTCAACAAGACGGCGCTACGTGCCACACAAGCAATGAAACCATCGATCTTTTACGGGAAAAGTTTCCGGACCGTGTTATCTCTCGAAGAGGTGATCACAATTGGCCACCGAGATCTTGTGATTTAACACCTTGCGACTTCTTCCTTTGGGGCCACGTGAAAGATAAGGTCTACGCCAACAGCCCAGCGTCGATTCAAGACCACAAAGATGGAATTCGTGAGGCTATCGAGGACATAGGGCAGCCACTTTGCGATTTGGTTATGGAAAATTTCATGAAAAGGATATGGTCCTGTAAGCGTGGTCGTGGCGGCCATTTGGCTGATGTTGTGTTCCATTATTAACGGCATACCTTCCTCTTTATAATGAAATAAACATCCGATCATTTATCTCAAAAAATGCCATTTTTCTTTGAATATCAAAATAACACCTCTTATTGGAAAACCCTTTATTATACCAGATGTCTCTAATTCCAGCTTGTCTATGACCAGAAAACAGCTCCATGAGTTGACAAGAGGAAGCTCACAAAAGCTCCTTGACGATAAACTTGAAGATTTGGATAAAAAACTTATGGATATATCAAAGTGTCGCCCAGAGAAAAAGATGAACTTGTAAAAATTATCATGGCATTCAAACCAAATTATAAAGGAAGATGGCAGCTCTGCAATAGCACAGAAAGGCGTTTCTTGGATAAGAATGAAGAGTGGCTTAGCGAAGAAATAACACTACCTGTTGGCATATTTCCCGAAAGGTCTAAAGGTCGCCCAAGCAAAGAATTCGGGGAATCAAGTGACCGAACAAAACGTCGAAAAACAGTGGAACTTCAAAAGAGTGTGTCTGTTGATGAACTGACATACGCGGCACAGATGAGTCAAAGAGCGGCGGGAAATATTGATAAAGCCAAAGTGATGCAGGTTGTGACCAAAACTCCAAACAGGGCTATGAAGTTTCGGAAAGCAGCAGCAACCAAGAAACACACACCTGAAAACGCTTTGAGGATATTGGTCGAAGCTAATTTAACTGCAAGTCAATACGAAGTGATTCATCAGGCCAACAGAGATATATATCCGTGCTATACGTATGTACGTGTATAAAGCTAAACAAGACTGTTACCCACCAAAAAGCGTCAGTGAGACAGTTGCCGAGGTCAAGCTCCAAGATTTAGTGGATCACACAACATCGCGATTATGTAAATATTTGGAACCAGAACTCTCACAGTGCCTTGAGAACAGGGGTACAGATTTAGAGCTAATATATAAGTGGGTATGCGATGGATCTACTCAAAGCCAATACAAGCAGAAATTTGAAGATGACGACAATAGCGATGCAAATATATTTTTGAGTTCCCTTGTGCATCTCGTCTCAAGTCTGGGAGTCAAATTATATGGCAAAACATCCACTCTTCATCACCAAGATGGTGCAGACCAATACGGATTCGTTATGTTAAAGAAAGTAAGGACATAACCAATGAAGAAATCGAATACATTGAAAACCAGGCCCAAAATCTTCAAGCAACAACAGTAAGCGACAGTATAAGAATCAACCATGTACTGCTTATAACAATGGTCGATGAAAAGGTGTGTAATGCAGCTACAAATACTTCAAAAAGTTTCAACGACTTGGCTTCTACAGAAACAGAGAATCCAGAGAATTTCAGATTTGGGCTATCAATATTACACGCCAGGATTAGGTTTTTCGAATTTCTGCTGCATCTGTCCTAGAAACTTAAAGCGGAAGTGCATAAGGGACGCGTTACAGAAAAAAGTGACCGGGAAAAAATTCAAGCGGCCAAGAGACAGATACAAAAAGAGTTCCACGATAAATTGGGCTTACTGGTGGACATTCCAATAGGAAAGAAAGGATGGAAAAACAAAAAAAGATTAATCTGTTTATTGAGTAATTCACCTGTAATCATAAAATATACAACTAATACACATCTCAAATTTTGGATTTAAAGGGTTGCAGGTATTTTAAATTGGTTACCTGCATTAAGAAAATTACCGGATGTAAATCCACTCATAAAAAAACGAAAAAATGGGATTTCAGCGAAAAAAAGTATCTTTCAGTATTTGTCTAATTTCTTAGAAACTATAATATTTATTTGAATGAGGTTTTTTTATTTTATTTTTTTAATTAAAAAAAATGTCCTTAATATTGCAAAATTTTATAAACAATCAGTTAAAAAACGAAAACAAAATTTTTCTTTCTAAATTTCATCTTTAAAACTTAATTTCTCAAAAACTATTTAATCAAACAACTTGAATCAAAAAAACAAAATAAATAATGAAATCTTAGATTTAAAAAAAGTTATAACACAACATTGTACGTGCCATTTTTGATTTTTAATATTTTTTTTCTCCCGGCTAATTGGGAGGTAAAGGTAAAAAAAGGAAACTTTATCCTTCCAAATAACTCTTTAGTCATTTGGTACCTATTTGATGTGAAAAATGTGCCCAAATATTTTTGGCCAGGTTTTAGACCAAAATACCGCACTGTGCGGCGGTGGTGACATAAAAACATGAAATTTCGTCTGTACGACCGACGTAATGAGGTCACTCTCTACGATGTAGTACGTTACGTTACGAAAATCTGCATAGTACGATATTGGGTACGTTCAGTGACAAAAATTTGAAGATCCCCTCCAAGCAAACTCTTCCGTTTTGGATCCGTACACGTAGTCAAGAACGTATGGAAGACTTCGCATACGGATTCAAATATGGATCTTCAAAACTGGGCTTGTACAAACGTTGATGTTTACACACATTAACCGTGAGTTGCGGCACTCACACAATTTAACACTTTAATGCCAAACTTACCATAGTATTTTCTTCTCCTTCTGGTGTAGTCAACACTTCCGTTTCCTCGCTTTCTCCGAATAAATCAATTGGTGTAAAAGACGTAGATTCTTCTTCAAGCAAACGCGGTACAGGCGTGTCATTCTGTTAAAAATATTCGTTTATTATTTTTATTTTCAAAATAAATCTAGTTTTATAAACAAAAATACAATATGAAAAATTATTGGTGAAGAAAAAAAAAATGAACGAAAAATATAATATATGTACAAATATCCCAAGTAGGTACCAAATAAATGTTTTAAGCGGACGTTACACCATTGAAATATATAGGTAATCATTGTGGAAAATGAAAAATGTTTTTATTTTTGAACATAGACAAAAAACAGTCACAAATATTTTGACATTTAACATTTTAAGATTATGTTAACATAATAAATATGTAATATTACTTTTGAAAAGCGATTTTTTTTTTTTTTTAATATTTATGTATACTTACGCTATCTAGGTATGTATTTATATCAAATTAGAAAAATAGCGTAGCATATAAACAATTAAAGGTTTTAAAGAGATGAATAATTGTCCGTCACTTCTGAATTGGTTTAGCCTATCCTTAATTTAACGCAGTTAATATCCATAGGCCTGGTGTATAGGTAGGTTACTATCGCTATTCGATTCATTTATTTTGGAAAAAGGCCAAATTATACATAATTATGGGGTAATTTCCCAAATTAAATTTGGAAATTACGCCAGGAAATGTTTTCATTTTAAAGGAGGGACAGAACAAGAACACGATTTCGCGCCCACCCCCACCCCCACGCGCAAGCGCCCGACATGCCCAAACGCTTTCGCGATTCCTTAGAAAGAAGAACAAAATTTTGTATGGAATTTTTTCTGGCGTTTTTTACAAAAATAAATCTTGTGTAATTTCCGGGAGCCCTATTCTATGTTTCGATTTTTTCATCATGGTTTACAAGAACAGCGCACACATAACGTAGTAAAGGGTGTTTTTTTAGACGTGTGGTTTTCAATCTGGCAATACTATTTTCGGAGTTGGTTTTTTTGACAGGTGTCACTTGATTTATGCTCAGTTTGGTTTGCCATTTCATAATTAATAGACTTACTCCTGAACAACGTTTGCAAATCGTGCAAAATTTATTAAAAAAATAATGGTTCAGTTCGCGCAATGCATCGCTCGCTGCGTCCAATATTCGGTCGACATAATCGTATAAATTCGGGCAACCATGGATCGGTTTGCACCGCGTTAACTCTAGTGGATAATGCGCATCCTCAGAGACGCCGTACGAATTAGGTCTGTGTCAATCAGGAACGATTCGGTTTTTTTGATCCGATCATCGAAAAGTATTGATGATTGAAATCACAAATTTTCGTTTCAATCGATCCCAATCTCAATCATTTCGATGATTCTCGATTTTCCATCCCAATCTCAATAATTTCGATGATTCTCGATTTTCAATCGAAATCTCAATCATTGCAATGAATCTCGATTTTCGATAACAATTTCTTTTGAATTATTAATATATTTTTTCGGAGAAAAGAAATATGGGTCAGAATGGGGTCGATCAAATCGGTACAGTATTCGTTAACTTCGGCGATTGAATTTCATCGAAACCGAAACAAAAAAATTGTCTTAGTTTGACAGGTGTCAGAATATGCCAACATTTTTGGTACGGCGGATCGAAAAACGTAGCACGCCAATCGATTAAGGAGGTGGGTATAACCCTAGTCTCACGGCCGACGTTCTGGGACCACTAGAACACTTAGTTTGACAAGTGTCAAAATATACTAAAATTTTTATTACGGCGGATCGAAAAACGTAGTACGTCAATTTAGGAGGTGGAATTTACCTGAAGTCACGCCAGTTCTCTAAGTCCTTTAGAACACTTTTAATTTGAGAGGTGTCCAAATGTCAATTCATTTCCGAGAATACGCGCTACGTAACTTTGTACATCGTAACGTCGCACAGAGGAAAGAAAGTATACGTTTTTATTTCACTCTACCGCCGACATATAGATGTTTACACATCAAAAATCGTATCGGAACAGTATGAAATAATGAATTGAGTGGAATGAAAATGATCGAATGATCGATTGACTAAAATGATCGAATCATTTTGGCAATCGATTCTTGAATGATTCGATCATTTGAAATGAACGATTTACACAGCTCTAGTACGAATGAGTCCATCCGCCATCGCTCGCAACAATCGGAGCTGTCGAAATTGGGCCTCTCGGCTGGAATTTATGCGATCCAGCCGCGGCCGGCGGCCACTTGCCCGAAATCATTTTTAAAACATAATGGCAAACCCTAATTTTTAAAATAAAGCTAAATTCTTGGCCATAACATTAAATTATATGCGTTTTATTTCTTCTTGAAAACCACACGTCTAAAAAAACACCCTTTACCTATCTAATTGGGGCTAGGATTTTGATGTACTATGTACAATGAGAAATATGCATTTAAAACCATGATAATTTTACCCTACATTTTTATTATTTTTCAATTAATTAGAAACAAGACCAGTGCAGCAATTTTGTGTTTGGAAAAGGTACGATATTTTGAGAACCATACATAGGTCTGACAAAAAAAAATATTCACAATTTTTTTGTAGAAAATTTAATTCTCCACAAGTTTGGTTATAATACTTTTAAATTAAAAACAAACAAGAATTGAAAATAGACGAATATTTACAAGTAAGTGAATTTCTCGAGATTTTTTGAATGCTCAGAATTATAAACTTGATTATTTACAAGTACATAATATCCAAAGCAGATAAAAAGTGGATTAAATATCTACGATTAAATATGGAATATTCCCAAATTTCGAAAATTTCAGTCCACAATAATTATTTCGATGGAATTGTACGACACCCCATTTCACTTTCATGAGGTGAATTCACAAAGGATCGGGAATCTGGAGGGATTTTGTTTCCCCGAAAATTATTATTCTACACAGAAAAACACTTCAAAAAAGTAACTCGGAACAGACAATCGAGGCCTTTTGGAGTAGTTGGTGTGAAAAAGGAATGCAAAATGAGTACTTCGAACGTTCAAATAAAAACGACATAAATATGTTTATTTGTATTCCTTTTGTACTCCTTCATAAAGTCGGGAACAGAAAAGGTCTCCGAAAATATATCTTGTTACAACTAATCGGAGGCTTTTGGAGTAGGAATGGAAATGAATGTCCAAACGGAAACGACATTAGGCAAGTTTGAATTTCTACTGAAAACCTGGTTTTCTTTTAAATTTTGACATACATAAGTATGTAGGTCCAGTTTTTCAGTGCGAGATTAAAGTTAAACCTGATATTTTTTCCACCGAGTTTTTTTTAAGTCGTTCCGCATGCATTGTCCACCGAAAAACTGGGTTCCTCAGTTAACTGTTAACTCTAATTTACTTTTAGAGTTAACTAACTCTGTCTTAACTCACTACTGAAAAACTAGGCCTTATTGTATAAATTATTTAATGCAATAAAATATTAAAAACCATAAATGATATATCACTATGTGAACCATATTTAAAGATTGGACTTTAATATTTAAAGAGTCAAAATTTTTGTGACCAAATTTTCAGTTATAAAATATTAATATTCCCACAATGATCACAGATATACGTAAAGTCGTTTTTCCCATCACCTTTTTGCTTAAAACTATTGGAGATGTTGCTGTTGAGATGTTAGTACTTGGGGCGACTGTAGTTTTCGTAGTTGACATTGGCGTTGTTAGTTCAATTATTTGTTCTGTAACCCCCGGGGGTGTAATTGTTGTTATTGATGGAGTTGATGAAGTTAATGGTATAATAATTGTTGATGTTGTTGCCAAAATATTTGGTGTTGAGACGTGCAAAGTTGGTGTCGTTACTACAATGGTGCTTTCAGTTGTTGTTGTAGTTGTCGCATTTGTGGTTTTAGTCATTTGAATTGTATTCACTTTGTTAGTTACTACTTCATCCGTTATTAATGGCACTAACGTACTACTATCTTCGGGTTGCTGTTAGAGAGATCGACAAATAACAAATGTAAAATATAAAATACACCATGATTATTTGAATTTTCTAATTGCTGTTATTTACTATTGTATTTTTAAGTGAAAAAACAGTTAATAAAATTAATTTAATTAAGTAACTAATATTTTGTAATTTAAACTACGTTCTTTGTTATAATAGAAAGAGGTTAGATTATGTGATCAAATAAGTGCACTCATATAAATAAAGTATAAAGTTTTAATAAGTATATAATAAATAATGGAGCCAATTGAACAAAAATTAGGAAAATAAATTAAATGAGAAAAAACATAAATAATATTATTAGAAAATACTATAGAAAATTTATTATCTTATGACTTATGAGTATGAGAGGAAGGGCCTTAAAGAATAACCAACAGACGTCGTCTTTTTAAAAAAAAATGTTTTTGAACTAGCAAAAGGGGACCAGGTTAGAGCTATATACATATCATTGAAAATTTTAATTTATAACTTTAATATTTATTAAATAAAGCTTATAGTTCGAATAATTATTCCAGTAAAAAAAATTGATTGCAGTTAAACTGTCCACATGAAATAAATTTTAATTTTTAACTAAAATAATAAGATACTCAAAATAACGGGTGTTTTTTAGAGGTATAGAACTTTAAGTTGGTAACACTATTTCAACTGGCGGCCATTTTGTCAGCTGTCAAGTGATTTATTTTTAGTTTGGTTTGACTTGCAAGAATTGAAGCCACAGGATCACCTAGAGAGGCGTAGATTCGGTGAATGAACCCAAAACAAGATTTCCGTTGATCCCAATTTTCATTAGGGAATTTTGATGAAGCTCACTTTTGGTTGAATGGATACATCAATAAACAAAACTGCCGTATTTGGAGTGATGATAATCCTCAAGTGTATGTTCAGACACAGTTACATCCACAAATACTGACTGTTTGGTGTGCTCTATGGTTTGGTGGAAGTGAAATAATTGGTCCATACTTCTTTAAAAACGATGCTGGCCAGAACGTTACAGTCAATGGTAACCGCTATAGACCCATGATTACTGACTTTTTCGTTCATCGATTGAACAACCATGATGTGCAGGAGCTGTGGTTTCAACAAGACAGCGCAACATGTCACACAGCTCGTGCCACAATTGATTTATTGAGGGAAACGTTTGATAACCGCATATAGTTTCACGATACGGACCCGTGAATTGGCCTCCAAGATCGTGCAATTTAACGCCGCTTGACTATTTTCTGTGGGAATAATAATAACAATAAGCCCGAAACGATTGACCACTTAGAGGACAACATTCGTCGCGTTAATGCCGATATACGGCCACAAATGTTAGAAAAAGTTTTTGAAAATTGGACCTCCAGATTATACTACGTCCGAGCCAGCCGTGGCGATCATATGCCAGAAATCATATTTAAATTATAATGCCAGAAGGTTATCTTTCGAATAAAGTAAATTTCACGTCAATTTAAAAAAATCATTTTTGTTTTATTCCATTTCAAAGTTCTATACCTCTAAAAATACCCTTTAAAAGCTATTTTTGATATCAAAATAATGACTAATTTGGCTTTTGAAACATTCAAAGTAAGAAATTAATTTTCAATAATAGGAATTTTATTTTTCGGTTCTATCAATCCTAATTTAATTCCAAGTTAAAAAATAAAACTTGCTTTCCAAAACCAACTCATCCTAAGAGCCAAACGGAAAATAAATAGTCCAGTTTCACTCGTTTTTACTACTATACTATGGGCTATATAATGGGCTTATCCAATTTTTAAAAAATCCACAAATTTTGATTCAGAGCTGCAAAAACACCGATATTGACCTATCTACCAATGGGCACACAAATCGATTTTTTTTTATAAAAATTAAAATTTTGCAGATCTAGATTTTTCGGCATATCTGATCAGTTTGACAGCTACTAGCTCAAGAGTCTTAAATATACGCTAATACCGTAATCCATCCGCAACGAAAAAAAAATCAAATTTATGATCGAAATTTTAATTTACGAAAGGAAAACCCCATAACTTAGCCCATTTCTACAAACTTTAAGTGCTTTGTACATGAGAAGAGACCGGATTGGTCGGGAATTTAGACATTTCATGCACATGATTGGTCGCTGACTGACTGATTGCAAATTTTCATAAAACGTAAACAAGTAAAATGAGATTTTTGAGGTTAAATGAGGAACGAATTTTCTATTCAACGGTTTGTCCTGATTAGCAGTTCAAAGTTTGCCAGTTTGCAGAAGATAACAGGTTTGTTCGCTGAGCCTTGAAGTCACCCTGGTGTCACCCAAAGAGTTCTTTGAACCCTGGTGAAAAAGTTCTGAGTTCTTGTTTTTTTAGACCTGGGGTAACTCTGAACTCCCCCTGAAGTTAACCTAAGTCCCCTTTCACAGGAGGAAACTGAGTTTCCAGCAACTTTCACTTTGTAGGAAATAAGGGCACGTCGTAAGTGGGGTGAACAAAATCTCCCAGGTCAACAATTGAGGAGATTTTTTGACATTCCTTCTCACACTTAAGGTAGTGTGCGATCAACTAACAGACTTTATAGGTGTGTTCGAGTACTAGTCCGAAACTACCCATTTTTACCATTTTTAGTCCAATTTAATTTTTTTTATATGGACTTTGACAGAACTTCGGACTAAAACTGGCAGGTTTGGAAAGTAAACGAACAGAGGTTATATGACTTCCTCATGAAGCCATTTTAATTTCCCTACAAGCTTGAACTGTCAGATTTCAAATAAAAATGAGAATGTGTGTATAAAGACCACACACACAGACAGAAGGGATTTTCACACAGCCTGGTTAAATTGTTGTCGCAATTCATATCTATTCATCAACGCGGGATGAAATTAAAAATATGTACAATAATGTAAACAAATGGGTTTTGGAGGGTGAAACGTATGAAACATTCTCATCTTCATATTATGACTAATCTGTGATGAAAACTACAGTAAATGTGCGCGTTTAACGCATATCTGAATTTTCAGAATTCTGAATTATTGGAGCTTCTGATTAGCCAGCTGTCATACAAAGTAAGATGTCATCTGAATTTTCAGAACTTTTTATGACAGCTGGCCAATCAGAAGCTCCAATAATTCAGAATTCTGAAAATTCAGATATGCGTTGAACGCGCCCAATATCTCTTACGATTATGTTTCTTCGTGTGAAAGGTACAAGAGAGTTTAGAAGAAATTAAAAGCAAACGTCAAAAAATGTCCAGCAACTTGTTTCTTCACGTGAAAGGGAACTAGATTTATGATGTGGCGGCTTAAGGTAAAGTGACATGAGTTATGAAGCATTTTTGTTTTGTTGTGGATTCATGTGCTGTAGGTAATTCTATATTTTTAAAAAAGAAATTGAAAGCATAGGTACACAAATTTAATTTAATGATAATGAATAGAAATAGAAAATGCAAACGTGAGAAGTTGTTTTCATTAGCGGGGTTCACATTCAACGAATTGTCACCCGACGCACGCGAGTCGTTTTGCGTTCATATTCAACTACTGTTACTGTCTTACCGACATGGTGCGAATTTCACTAGGTTTGTTCGTTGAGCCCTGAAGTCACCCTGGGGTCGTCCCAAAGCGTTTTTCGAAAAAACTTAAAGCGTTTTTTGAGACCTGGGGTCGCCCTGAACTCGCCCTGAAGTAGAACTAGGTATTTTGCTGTGGCGAGTTGAGGTAATGAAAAAACTGCCAAAGTGACATGAGTTGTTATGCATATGTTTTGCTGTGGATTCATTCGCGTGCTGCAGGTTGTTGTTTGAAAGAATATACAAATTTAATTTAAAGCTAACAAAAAGCAATAGAAAATGGAAACGGTGTAAGTTGTTTTTATTCATTTTTAAGATATTTGAAACAAATTTTTAGTTTCAACAGAACTTTTTTTTTTTGCTTTTAATGTCAACAGCCGTTGAGCGATTTTTGTGAACAGAAAAACAAAGTTTTTTTTGACAATTCTTGGGGTTGTCAAGAAAACCTGGTTCAACCCTGGGTAAAGTTAAACGAACGAATTCAGTGCATCAATTTAGTTTTTTCTGACAGATAAAATTATCAAAACATTTGAATTACACAGCCAGTCGATCAAGCAAAATTGATAAAAAAAAACTCTTAAGAAGGGGGAATAATCACCAAAATTCTATTCTCTGTTCAACAAAAATTGTCAGTACAGGGCTTTTGGGCGAGCTTTTTCCAAAGCAGTGGCGCACGATGCACGCTTACGACACTGAATTGGGAAAAATGCAACTAAAAAATTAGAAAGCCACTTACATACGTATACAAATTGGTATTGTTATTCTCCGCAAAAAGTCGTACACTCCACCATGACCGTTGTATCCCACTGCTGAAGGGATAGGGATACTAATGAACGATCGAGGACTCGTCGTCGCCATCTACGACGTGTGTACTGAAATTGTCCTAATCCAAACAGAGTATCCGAATTGAAAGCAAATTCAAGAGCTTTTTCTGTGAATTTTATTGATGAACTTTTAGGATTTGAAGCTTTTAAGAACAAATTTATGAAGTTGAGTGAAGTGTTATTTATAATTTAAACTACAGGAACCCTCTGAGAGCTTTAAAAAGGGACAAGTTTATGCAAGCCAATGTAACCAAACTGAGAGGCAAACGTCCTATCTTCCCTGTATTGACAATTTTTGTTGAACAGAGTATAGTAGAGGCACTGCGCTGTAGTGAGCGACAAACCTTTAAAAAGTAGTTCCAAATTGTTGGCATGAGTATGTTGTACTTGGTGGTAAGACTAATGTTAATTCTATTAACTAACTATTAAAAGGTTACCGTTGTAACTTCGAATTTATGAAGTCTCGTGAAAACCTAACAATTAGAACGAAACCGTATACTTAAAGTAAGTCCTTCTGTGGTATTTATCGTTATGACATTTTTGTTTAAAATCTCCATTTCGATTGAAATTTACTTATTATCGTATAAAAAGTAATCAAGCATTGTAAAGGGTTTTCCAATAAGAGGTGTTATTTTGAATAGCCCGCTATTTCGGTAGCTGTCACTTTTGAAGCTGTCATTTTTTGACATTTGACAAGTAGAAACTACGCCATGAATAAAAATGGAACGATACACGCTTCACCAACGCATTGAAATTATTAAAATTCACTATGAAAATGGTGAAAGTTTGGCAGAGACGGTTCGTAAAACTAAAACATTTTTGGGTCGTCGTGAAGCACCTTGTCGGACCGCAATACAGAAATTGGTGGACAAATTCGAGCTGTTGGGAAAAGTTAGTGATATGAAGAATAAAACGCGTGCACGTGGCTCAAGGACAACTGAGAATATTGCTGTTGTAGCCCAAAGTGTTGAAGAAAACCCAGGTTTGTCCATTCCTCGTCGTTCTTTGGAATTAGGCATTCCACAAACGTCATTACACCGTATTTTGCATAAAGACTTGGGTCTTAAGGCTTATAAAGTTCAGTTAACACAAGAACTCAAGCCGGCTGATCATCAACAACGTCGTGTCTTTGCTGATTGGGTCCTTGAAATGCATGAAAATGATCCGGAATTTCATCGAAAAATCATCTTGACTGATGAGGCCCATTTCCACCTCGGAGGCTACGTCAACAAGCAAAACTGTCGCATCTGGGGCTCGGAAAACCCAAGAGTTATTGTTGAAAAGCCTCTCCATCCTCAACGCGTGACTGTTTGGTGCGGTTTATGGTCCGGCGGGGTCATTGGACCTTACTTTTTCGAAAATGAGGCTGGAGCAACAGTTACGGTCAATTGATTGCGCTATCGAGAGATGATTAATGATTTTTTATGGCCGGAATTGGATGGTATTGATCTGGACAACGTTTACTTTCAACAAGACGGGGCTACGTGCCACACAAGCAATGAAACCATCGATCTTTTAATTGAAAAGTTTCCGGACCGTGTTATCTCTCGAAGAGGTGATCACAATTGGCCACCGAGATCTTGTGATTTAACACCTTGCGACTTATTTCTTTGGGGCTACGTGAAAGATAAGGTCTACGCCAACAGCCCAGCGTCGATTCAAGACCTCAAAGATGGAATTCGTGAGGCTATCGAGGACATAGGGCAGCCACTTTGCGATTTGGTTATGGAAAATTTCATGAAAAGGATATGGTCCTGTAAGCGTGGTCGTGGCGGCCATTTGGCTGATGTTGTGTTCCATTATTAACGGCATACCTTCCTCTTTATAATGAAATAAACATCCGATTATTTATCTCAAAAAATGCCATTTTTCTTTGAATATCAAAATAACACCTCTTATTGGAAAACCCTTTAGGTACATATGTATGTATATGTAAATTGTAAAATTAAAATTGATATAGAATTAAAAGAAAAGAAGAAGTGAAAAGTTAGTGGCTTGGAAAGGGAAATAGCATTAAAACATTACATCTCATAAGATTTTATCAAAAAAAAAAAAAAAAAAAAAATAGGAAAGGAAAGGAAAATTAAGAAAATATATAAAATGTTCTAATATTTTGGAAATTGCAATCCTTTTGCTAGATCACTATTACCTTTGGCAACAATGTAGTTGGGGTTGTGCTTGTTAAAAGTGTCGTTTGTTCTAACAATATTGGAGTAGTGAAGACGCTCGCAGGGTTTTCAAGAGAAATTGTTGAACTCTTGCTTAACTTTACCGTAGCACTACTTCTACTACTACTGCTGCTGATGTTGTTGTCCTTGGTTATAACTGGCAGACGGGTTGATGTTACGTCAATTGGTATAGGAGTTGTTAGGTCAAAATCATCATCAATAACAAAATCGTCATTATTCTCAAGTATATCCTTAAAGTCTTCTTGTAAGGGAGATGAATTTATTTTGGAGTCAACGAACGGTGTCATATCCTTTAATCTATTTGTGTTCTCGATTGTTTTCGTAATATCAAACTCCAGTTTTGTAACACCTTGAGCCATATCTTCGTCAATATTTTCATTTCTGACAAGCGGTTTGAAATCATTTTTCTTATGCTTTATTTTGTTTGTATTTTCAACTACATTTTTGTCAAGAGGAATTTTCTTGATTTTACTTGTCTCTTTTATTTCGGGCTACAAGTTCAGTTGAGGAATTTGCCAGTGTAGGAATTTTTTTATTTTTTTTTGTTAAAGATTTTTCGTTAGGTTTGCGTATTTGTTTATTTTTGGTTTGTATCAAGTTGGAAGATGAATTTGTGTTATTAAATATAATTCAACACACGTCAAAGAAAAGACACACGCATACAAACACACACACAGTAGTACAGTGAGGCAGCAGTGAGGCAGAAACAGAATAAAACAAAGCATATTTTACAAAATAAATTATAGAAAATAGTTTTTTTGTTTTTTTTTTAAAAAAAAAAGAAGCTTCTTGTGTCTCAGAAACGGACACTATTTCCTTAGCTAGTAAGCCATACGTTTGCTATTTGAATTGAATTTTCAAAAAAATTCAGTTTGAATCAATTCAATTTACATAACTGTGCAAGGATTACTAACAATCAGGATTACACATCAACAACAAAACATAACTTAATGAAAACCAACAAAAAATATAAAAAAATAGAAAACATAGGTAAATGAAATGAATTTAGTTTTTGAAAATTAAACAACTTTAAGTGTTTTTTTTTTAGTTTGTTTTACAGTGTTTGACAAACGGTGCTTGGTCATTTCAATAGCGTGATTGTGTGAAAATTAAACTAATAGCTTTCGCAAAAATGTTAACTAAGCAATTATTTATTGTGGTGTATGATTTATCTAGATATTTATATATGCTTTAAAATTTAATTTCCAATGTGTATGTGTGTAAATATTGCAGCATTACTAACTATAAGAAGCAAACTAACACTTACCTTTTCAGCGCCATGGTGATGTCGATGAGCGTGTGTAGTTACTTGTGGAATTTCGGTAACAGGTTCCCTATAGAAAGCAATTAGATTTTTTTTATTAAATATTAAATCATTTTTTTTTAATAGATCTTATAACTCGACTTTATCAAAAAAATTGGGACTATTAATCAAATAAAGAAGCAAACTGAGATGCCATAGAAAACTTTTATTTATTCATGCTTAGGTACATAACCTTTATGCATGTAAATAGTGAAAAATAATAATCACATAAAGTAAGACCTTAGATAAATTTGGAAACTTGAAATTCATTGAGTAGTGTAAGCAGTTTAGAGCTGACAACCAAAATGTCAAAGCACTCTGACTTCTAAATTTCAAAACCTAAACTACTCAGATGACGTATGGTCACACATAAAAAGGTGGTTTACGTACATATATCCAAGTATGCAATATGGAAGTACGTAATATACAAAAGAAATCTCGTAAGATCTCTTTTTTTATCTAAACTTACTCAAATTCGTCCTCTGGATCTTCGTCTTCGTAGTCATATTCATATTCTTCTTCACCGGAACCCTCAGTTTGTCGTCTAAAGCGCTGAACCCTATTTTTGTTTGTTTATAAATAATATGAATTGTAATTGTTCAGTTTTTGTAGCTCCAATATATTATTAACCTGTTGCTTAGTTTTTTCCGCCATATGACCCACCATCCGAAATCGATTCCAGCAATATCATTGAGCGCTCCATCTTTCATTTGTAATCCGATTTGGTTAGAAATTGGTTCACCAGCTGCAAAATAAGTTTGGCCACATCCAATCTAAATATAGAAGAGGGGTTTAAAATATGTATAATCAAATTCAAAAGACAACTATATGTGTATGAAATTATTACCGTAAAGTCAATTCTACCCAATCTTCTATTCGTATCAGGCTTATTTGGTCCTTTTCTGATTGAGTTTTTGGACAGGTCTAGAATTTCTCGTTTGGTCACAGAATCAAAATCTATGAATTCCTGCAAAATTTGTTTTCGTTTAGTTTTGATTATAAGAACAATTATTTATCTTTGCATTATAGTATAAATACCTTTGGAATTGCGAAGAATTTCGAAAGTTTATTAAGAATTTTGGTTCGTTTCTTCTCTATGAGATCTTTCCAGTCATTAGATTTAAGAATTAGTGAAAGCATTATTTTACTTTCTGTATATGGACATTGTGAGTATTCTATTGTATAGGGATTTTTATAAAGTAAGATCTTTTTGGGTTCCTCTTGAGGTTCACCTAAAGCAGTCTGCGAATTAAAAAAAATAAATAAAAATATTAATAAGTTTGAATATAGAAAGTGATTTAGTAATAATACTAAATGAAGTTCAAATGGTAGGCACGTGCGTTTCAGTGGACATTAGCATACTAAGGGGCAGCAAACGAGATAGGAAGCGAGAGTAGTGTTCTAATTTAGCATTTTTCTTCTTTTATCAGGCTGAAATACTTAGTGAACACCTTAATTGGAGCACATGCCTTTGGGGAGCGGTCTATCCGGCTCCCGATTCTTGAAGTTATACTAAGGGTCTCTTCATGTAAAGTTGATCTAAACCAGATTGACTAAATTGCGTTCGACTCAAAACACTTCCTCAGTATTATTGATGTCCGAACGTTCCGAGGGGCCAATAATGACTCCGAACACTTTAGGTAAGCTACGGCAGGCGGTGACTAGGGAGTATGTATCAGCTCATCTCCAAAATATTGTCGGATGAACCTCAGCATTGTTTGGCAGATCCTCAAAAAGCAAACCCTCTGAAGTGCGCCAAGTCCAGAGGCATCAGTCTACTTAACCTCGCCTACAATATCTATTCTGCCACCTTAAATTGTTCGTATATATGAGTGTACCTTAGCCGAGGAGGTCACAATTTCCAGAACTCAATTTCAAAATTACCCAAAGTGCCCACTTTACAAGTGAAACAATTTTGTTTGACGTTTTCCGAAAAAGCAGAGGATGTTGTTTGGATGCCTTCCAACCATTTCTTTTGTGCAAGAAATATTAAAATATAGTAAACATAATAAGCAATAACAAAAATTACAAAAACAGAACAATTTTTTAAGGTAAACACAAACTGTCAGGCAACAATTTGCTAATGGCCGCAATTTACAATAGACGCGCGTAAGATCTGTTTTCTTATTTTATCGTTATAAAACCCAAATGCGAACGCAATTTCATTGACAATTAGGTGATTTTAAAATTACGTCAATGTATGGGAAATTGTGCAATTTCGAAGATGATTTTGGAAAATATTCAAAAATTGCACAATTTTGTCCGGTGAAATATATATTACAACTCAAACTCCTATGAATTTTAGAACAGATGAACCACCTGGAAAAACAATATAGTTTTTAATGAGCTAGCAAGAGTGAATAGGTATAGGAATTGGGTAGGCCCTCGCCCTCGGGATTCGAACCTGCGACCTTTAGCTTACCGATACGATATTCACTAAGCTAATTCACAGTACCAGAATTAAAATTTTGAAAATGAACAAGAATGAAGAAAAGAACGAAAACAGTGGAGTGTATTGTTTTTGTTTTAGGGGAATTTATGTTGAATAAATTAAATTGTCGAAAGTGAATAGGTTTATAAAGGGTCTACCAATAGGGACTTCCGAACTTTGACAGTTGATAGCGGCCATATTGTTGAAGCTACATCTGTCAAATTGGCTGTCATTTATTCAGTCTCTTTTGCCGATTCAACATGGACGAATTTAGCGATCAACAACACATGCAAATGATAAATTTTTTTTTATCAAAATCGGTGTTCTCTTCGGCAACGTTGCGCGCTAGCTTGTTCAACAAGTTTTTACTAGTAAGGACCTCACAAGTATTGAACACATTTTGCTCGTCAGGTTTTCCCCAGCTGAAAACTTTCTAGATCACTGATTAAACTTGGCACAAATTTAAATTTTTTCCAAACGGGAAGTTTTTTAACAGACCCATTATGATTTTTTTTTGGTTAACGTTTGAGCTTAATATTTTATTGAAAAAGGGATGAGGTTTTTCTTACCTGAATATCATCATTGAAATTAAAATCGCGCTCTGCCCTTGTTGATAGTAGAAAACTTAATGTAAGTAACGATAAACTACGGATGCTTAGCGGAATCATGTTTGTACTTCTCCTTGAAGACGACTGTGTGCTGTGTAAAAAGTTTCTTTATTTGTTATTTGTGAAAGCCAATAGCAAACGTATAATGCTAATCCAGAATATCCCAAGCACACTCCGTTCCACTGAGATAAATAATTCAAATCATGTTGTATCTGAAAGAAATAAGAAAAGATTTAAATAAAAGCAAACAAAATTAGAACAAAATAATTGCACTTGAGCATACAAAATTGAAGAGAAAAAAAAAATAGTTATGGCTTCAGTCTGTTTTTCCCTTTGATTTTTTTTTTTTTAAACTCAGAAAATTCATTCTGAGAAAATCTGGAGTTGCACTAATTATAGCACTTGAAAAAAAGTATTCAATAATAATTCGCATCTTGGCCTCCACCTCGTCCACCTTCTACATTATAGGGCGTGTATGTGTATATTTAATAGGGATTAAGCAAACATTATGCTTGCTTTGCATGGTGCTGACTGCTGAGTTCAACCACGTGTTTTTCTCGTGTATAGACATAGTGAAGAACAAAATGGTTCGAGGGGATGGATGATAGAAGTGTATAAACAACACTTTCAAAAAGGTTACGGGTATGACCCAGATTCCTCATGAACCATTCATAAGTATCTTTCCATAGCGTGTTGACAGTACAGTGAGTGCAGAAGCAAAAAAGCCAACAAACAATAGATGGCGATCGATTGTTGAAGAGCGGCACATAATAAGTAGTTAATAATCTCTGGCATAGAAGTCACATTATCCTCTGAACAATGTGGCATAATGGTAGTTCTAATACTTTCTAAGAGAACCTTACAGTTTTTTTTGTTGTTGTTGAAAAAAAAACGCTGTTGCCGGTCTTCTCTAGTTCTTTGTATCGAGGAAAGTGCAGTGATTTTTAAGGAGTCTCCACAAATGAAAATGTATTTTTTATTCACTTAGTTGCAGGTTTGTATTCAATTTTTTTTTCTCGTATGTATTTTGTGTATTGAATTGCATGTATTGTATTGCATGTATATTGTATAGGTTAAGAGTCATTGATAAACAACGTCTTAGGTGTATTATTGAGTTGAAATTGAAATACTATAATTCCTAAAGAAATAAAACAAAATTATTTCTGATATTGCAAAAATCGTCAACACTATATATTTTAATTGTGTGAATTTTTACCCAAAAACATTGACCTTTCTTACCCAAAATGACAGCTGCTTTTAAATGTGTTTATATTTCAATTTGTCTTTTAGTTAAAAAAATAAGTAGACAGAAGGGGTGTTTTTTTTTTTCATGCCCGGAGGAAATTGATCGAAAAAAACGACGTCGGGTCTAAGCAATTTACATGTTAAATGCAACAACAACTAATCAACTTCGGGCTTACCTAAGCGCGGATAAATCTCGGGGCATAACTAAATCACGGAGAAAAACTATGTTACTGGCGTGAATTGCATACTTGTTATCGATAGGTTGTATGTAAACTACATTTGGTTTTTATCGTTTTTTCCAACCAAATCCCTCCGGAACTAATCCTCTCCGTACTTAGCTAAGCGCACAGAATTCTCGGGGCTTAATTTAAGCAAGGAGAAAAACTGTGTTAACTTACAAAATGGAAACTCTATTTTTTCTCCATTTTTTTTGCGTTGCTAAGTCTCCGTCCCAAAGTTGTCTTGTCGTGTGATCGTCAATGCAGAATACTGTCCATGCGTTGACGACAGCGTTGACACCGACGTAGACATTGTTTTTACCTTCACATGAGTAAATGTTAGGACACATTGACTCAAAGTGTTGACCATAACCCCAACGTTGACATGCCATACTTTTCCGCCACGTCAATGTTGTCTCGTTGACCTCCGCGTGACACTGACGGACTAGCGTCATTTGTGTGATCGTCAATGTGTTATGCGTTGACATGGCCAACGTTGACGGTACATTGACAGTGACACAATAGATGACTTTTCTAGTGATGTCAGAGAGTCAATGCGTTGACCATTAACATTGACCGTCTAATCATATGGCGTTTTTCTTTTTTAACTCTGAGCAGATCACGGAACTGTCAAAGAAAAAATCTATGTTTTTTTTTAGCTCAGACATATCAGAGCATAAAAAGTGTGTTTCTTTTTTCAATCGGAGTTAGCTCAGAGCTTGTTCAATTAGCTCAGAATAAAATGACCGAGCAAATCGAGCGAAACGCTGAGCGAAGCCGACTTCACGGGTTGGGTACGAAATCCCGCATCACAAAATCCCTTATCACGAAATCCCGCATCTGGAACTTGGACAAAGGAGACATTTTTTTTTTCAAACAAATTTCTGGAGATGAATCTGGAACCAGGACAAAAGTTCTGGAGGTGGGTTTGGAGCTTGGACAAAGGACACATTTTTTTTTGAAACAAGGTTCTGGAGGTGGATATGGAACCAGGACAAAAGTTCTACAGGTGGGTCTGGAACTTGGACAAAGGACACATTTGTTTTTGAAAGAAGGTTCTGGAGGTGGATCTGGAACCGGACAAAGTTCTGGAGGTGGCTCTGGACCTTGGACAAAGGACACATTTTTTTGTTTTTGAAAACAACTTTTTTTAAAATTTAAAAAAAGATTCTAGAGGTGGGTCTGGAACTTGGACAAAGGACAATTTTTTTTTGGAAACAACTTTTTTTATTAATTTACAAATTTAAAAAAATTGCGTTTTTGCCAGATAATTTGGTATGGTTCTGGAGGTGGATCTGGAACTGGGACAAAAGTTCTGAAGGTGACTCTGGAACTTGGACAGATGACAAATTTTTTTTGTATTTGGAAACAACTTTTTTGCAATTTAAAAAAAAATTCTGGGTTTGGGTCTGGAACTTGGACAAAGGAAAAACATTTTTTTTTGGAAACAACTCTTTTTATTCATTTACAAATTGAAAAAAAAATTGCTTTTTTGCCAGATATTTTGGTAAGGTTCTGGAGGTGGATCTGGAACCGGGACAAAAGTTCTGGAGGTGACTCTGGAACTTGGACAAAGGAAACATTTTTTTTGGGAAATTAAACCGTTTTCCAAGAGAAAAGTTAATTTTTTTTTAAATATTTTTTCCAAAAAAAAAAATTTTCATCTCTGTCCAGGTCCAGAACCACCTTCGTCCAGGTCCAGAAATCCAGAAAAATATTATATTCGGAATCACCAACATGCTGCGGGATTTCTTAACGATACCCAACTTCACACATAACTAAAAATTAAAAATGGATTCCTTATGAAATGACAGTTCAGTGCTCAAGTGTGTTTCATAATTATATCTGAGGACTTTGATCATATCTGCTCAGAGCTCTGCTCTGATCGCTCAGCCTCTGCTCAGAGCCAAAAAAGAAAAACGCCAATAGCTTTAAAGAAACCTTCAAAATTTAGCTCGAGAATTAATGGGCCGAACCATTATTATTTCGTGAGCTAAATTTTGACAGATAGTGATGTACAATAAGAAACCACTCGGCTAAAACACTTGGCTAAATTTTGGAGAGAATTTTGTTTGAAAACGAAAATTTAGCGTAATCTCTGTACTAGCCTTATATCTCAAATAAATGATATATTTATTATATGATAAATGATATTAATATATATACAGGATTTCATAATAAAATAGTTGAGAGTGTGTCTATTATTTTTAGAATTGTTAAGTATATTACTTTAATTATTCAAAGGTGCTTAATCTTTTTAAGTAAGTAAATACTTGCAATCCAGTCGCGCATTTTATATTTATTTTGCACAGCACTATACGTCATAAAGCATAACGATCAACAAAGTGCCTAACCAATAAAGTGTCTATATGCTTGTCCTTCGGTGAAGAGGAAAAGGATATCATATTTGTTGGACAAGATGACAGCTCAGGCATAGGTAATGCTTATTTATTGTATCTGATTTGAATCGTTAAAAAATATGCTAAATAAAATATATAAATATACAATAATTGCTTGATGTTTATGTGCATTTGTTTTGTACTGAGATTTATTAGTTGAGGAGCTGCCGAACAAAACCGGACTTGTGCTCTGAGGAGAAGAACAATAAAAACTAACCAATTATTAAGATCTGTTTATTATAAATCGTAGATTGAAATAAATATCTATTTCTGTTTGGAAAATAAGTTTTACTAGTGAACGCCTTGTTGAATAGTGCTAAGTCTTCTACTTGGCTGATTTATTTCAGTAGTACAGGGTGGGCCAAATAAGACCTACCGATGTTAAATACGAATATACGCACAATTTGCTTTATAAAAAAAAAACCTTTAGTGTAAAACAAATATTTGGAAGTTTAAATAAAAATTCACGTCATACCGTTTATTGATCGGTCTCTGCGCCTGAGCGTTTGTGCGCCCGTCGTCACTTGAGCTATAGAGCCAGCTATTTTTTTTTTTTTTAATTTAAGCCCGATGTATTCTGTATCTTGATTTTATTTTTGGTGGTTAGCATTTTTCTCGTAAAACACTTCGATTAGCTTTTTCTTAACGTAATACTCTATTACCATGTAGGAAAAATTCATGTATGAAATATTCTCATCAATGAGTGCTCCAGGTGGTCGCTTCCCAATTTGTGAAGATGTGAAGTGATAAATTTGATCACAGCTTCAGAGGTAATTCAATTCTGGATGTGTAGAAAAATAGAATAAAATGTCAAAATTTCTCCACAATGATATACGATGAAGAACTAATATTATTGCGGAAGTCTGTCTATACGTTGAATTGAATTAAAAGGAATAGTTATTTTATTATAGTCGTATTTTATTATCGCCGATGATCCATATAGATCATCTCATGAAAATAAAACAATACGGATCTTAGTGACAACTGTGTTGTATACCTATCTCTTTTTTCCTTACGTTTATTAATTTTTCATTTATTGGTTTTCTTTTTTCTTTACACTATACAGTTCACAATTCCTAACCATTTGCAAGGCTGAGAAGCAGTAGCAAAAACTAAACTTTTGGTTCATGAAACGTGATCCCGATAGAGAGCAGGATCTCGTGTTGTTGTTGTAATGCATGTATTTTGATTATCTATATGGATCATCTCTGATAATAAAAAACTGCTTATGAATAAATGATTAATTGATTTTAAACATTTCGTAGGGAAGGACGCAATTTCATCAGTTTGATAAATGTAGGTAGAAAGATACTAGTTAACAAAAGTTAAATATCTTTGTTAAACATGGTGCATTTATTTATTTAAATTACTCAAATATGACAGACAAGACAAGACAAATAACACACGGGCTACACATGACATAGTACCTCTGATTCTACCAATTTTTTTCCAGAGTTCTGTCAAAGTTAATATACAAAAAATTAAATTGGAATGCAAATGGTAAAAACTGGTAGTTCTTGGGATGTAATCGAATAGACCTAGTTTCATTCCGACGTCAATTCAGATTATGAAATGTAGAGGTGGAAGATGAAATTTTAAGATCCCATTGAAAATTGTATGATCTGATTTGACGTTTGGTGAAAAATTGTGTGTGGTGTGGAGTGTGATAGGATTTATCTTGAGCTGTGTTTAATTAGTAAAAACTAATTTAAAATTGGGTAAAACAGCAGAAAACCGTGAAAACAAGATAGAACAGAAAAGTACAGCATCCTTTTTTATATGTGAAGACCGTTGCCTATCACTAACATTTCAATTGTGTGTTTTTCAATTTCAAGCATTGATTTAATTATGATTTGTTATTAATGATTTTTATAAGGAATTTAATATTAAATCGAACTGTTTTCATATTCTTTCATGTTTGTTCTTCATTTTGAATCCAAAAATCTAATAGATGTATGTAGTAAATACATAAATGTAGGTACTTCTCTGATAAATTTTAGCTTTTTACTCTTCTAAAGCACATAAATCAGCTGACGTTTTGACATTTCGCATTCACTTCCGAATGTAGGTGCAAAAAATTCATTGAACACAAAGTAACAGAATGTATAGAACATTTTAGGGCAAGGTTTTAACTCATGAAACAAACACTTCTAAACTTTTCTGTTGTTTTCTGTGCAGAACATATTATTAAAAATACTTTTTAGTACATTTAAGGGCACACTTTGACAGCTATTTATCATAACCCTTCAAGCAAACCAGCCCGTTTTGGATCCGTGTACGTATAGTCAACAACGTATGGACAACTTCGCATACGGATTCAAATATGGATCCGCAAAACTGTGTTTGGCGGCTTAAATAAATATGGAAATTAGAATCAACACGGACCTACTTGTTCATGTTTTGTGAGAAAGAGAGCTCACCATACTCAGTGAAAGCTGAAACCAAAACGGATCCAAATCGAATCAAAAAAAAAAAAATACTTCTCCAATCGAGTTCTACATTACTTACAACAAACAAACAAAGCCTTTTTTTTCATTTAAAGAAACTTTTATTGATCAATTATAAAAAAAAAAAAACATTTACAAACACATTTTGTCGCACTAGGGAAGATGAAATGGACGCCAATCATTAAATTTGTGTTATTTATGGAAAATTTCTCAAGTTTTCATAAAAAAACAAACTGAAAAAAATGTCCTCGCTACTCCATTTACAACAATGGACTGAAAAAAAGATGTGGGGAAAAAAACTGCAGGTGCAAACTCAAAGTATTTTTGTAGGTACGCGTGAGACACTACGTTTTGCAATGATCCAAGAAAGACCGAGAAAGTTGGGTTAGTGAATTTGCTTGAAGGGAATGAGTTCGAGAATCGCACAAGACATTTTCGTGAAGTGATGAAATGAAAAATTGCTATGAAAACAGAAATGATATTATTTTTATCACTTCATAGCTTCACAAATGCTTTTTTAATAACTCATATCTTTATCAGGCTACTATTTCTTCATTTAAAATGATTTGCTCTGGAGGGAGAGTAGAGCTGCCGGGACTCCCTGGTCTTGACATTGATTCCATGAGTAAATCATTAGACACCTAGATGGCTCTACTGTAGCAAGCTTTATATATTTACAATAGGAATTCCTGCCATTGGTCGTCTTCTGGGTGCTATATAGTTCCTCGCAAACTAAATGAAATAGGTAAACATCATGCACAGGTCAGTTATTTATATATTTATTGTTTGGGTTAGCAATTGCCCATACTCCCTGAGGCACAATAGCTATACTTTATCGTAAGTGCTATATTTTTACGTTCGCGTAATCTGATTCGCAATCATATATCCATATCAAAGATTATGATTTCAAAGCAATTAAAACTTGATATTGATATCTGATATTAAACTGGATTGTGTTATCATTTTAATGCAACGACCCGGGAGTCTGATGGCCCTGTCCCTATTTTGAAATAGGTTCAGCTAGTTTGTAGGTATGTGAAGTGTTTTTCATTTATCTTTAATTTTAAAAGGTATAACTGCAAACAAAGTCAATTTTGTGCATAGGTCTTACTTGTTCTAACTGACCTAGATACATTAAGAAAAAAAAACAAATTATATAAAAAAAAATATTCTCGACTTGATCGCACGAACTTGCTCTTGTGGTTAAATACTGTATGTAACCCAACATTGAAGATGCGTAATGTATATATTTAACGAGTAAATTTTAAAAGAGTCAAAAGCACTAAAAAATAGATTTTTCGTTTGATTTTTTTTTTGTTTATAAATAGTGTTTTCAAAAATTTGTAAATGCATTATTGTTTAAATTATTGAGAAGCATCAGATTGCAAAATTTTAACAAAATCGATTTAACCTTGGCAAAGATATACGTGAATAACCCAAAAATAAGACCATTTTCTCAAAAAACGTTGAATACCTAATTCCGTAATGTGAATTTTTTGAGAAAAACCTGAAATGCAGTTTTCTTACAATTATTACAGGTACGAAGTTTAATCAAAATCGTTAGAGCCGTTTTCGAGAAAATTTGAAGAAACCAAAATATTTATATGGCAGCTACCCGTTCTAGATGAGCTAAGACAAAAATTGGAATTTCCCCTCTAGGGAATCACATAAAAATGCTCTGTAACAAATTTCATATAAATCGGTCCACCCGTTTAGGCTCTAGCTCAAATTAGAGTGGACGCATGGACGCACAGACGCACAGACCGACGGACGGATGAGTGACGAAACCCACTTTTTCGGACTTTTCGATTATCGTAGTGTTAGTTTGAATTATAACCTCGACATTTTTTTTTACACGAAACCAATACTTGCCCTATAGAGCAAGTAAAAATAGTTGTATGAACATTTAAGTTCCTAACTTTAAAAAATAAAAATCAATTATTTTTGTACAAACGCCAACCAGGCCAAACCTCTTTGTTCGCTTATTTCTGCAATCTTTTTGAGACAGTGTGCTGTGCTGTGCATTTCATATTCAATATCCATATATACATTAAAATTCAAATCATGCACTTTGACTGGCGTCCGTTTCTTAAGTTCATAAACCATCTGCCCCTCCATGGCACGGCAGGCAATCCTTCATCTGGAATCTTTCGATTCCCCCAACACACGTTCATTTTTACAAAAGCAGGCATATCCGCCCGCCACGAAGCTGTTGCTTTTATATAATGTATGTATGGACGCTCGGCAGAACCTAATAAAGATTCTTGGTTTTTTTTTTGCTTTTTTTTTTTTTTATTTTGATCAAAAGATACCTACTTTCGGTGTTTGTTATTTTTAGAGATTCATTTGTCGTCATCGTCATATATTACATGAGTGAGTATACAAAATACAAAACCTTTCAATTTTCATTACTCTGCCTGCGTACGTGTTACACTCGTGTCTTAAGATATCCGTTGTATACGGGTTGTAAGTGTATGTATATGAGGAGATACAGATAGTTATGCTTCTTTCAGCCCACGCAAGTTTTTTGTAAGTTTTTTTTTTTTTTTTTTTATTGGAGGTAAGTTTTGTACTGATGCACCCTATGCCACTTGGTTAAACGCTATTGAATTCAAAGAGTGTGACTGTTGATAAATGTGTAGATTTTTTCTTTTCCCTAAAAGGAAAATTATAGAGAAATGCAGTGCCAGATTTACTGGTGAGCAGACAAGGCAGGTGTGTAGGGCATGATATATCGAGGGCAAGAAAGTTCCAAAAATTAAATTATTCTTTTGTGTATTTCTTCTCATTTTGGGATTTAAGTATAGAGTTGTCTCTTTTGGGGTTGACTAGGTCCGTCCAACAAGGTGCCGGTAGGGGTTTAAACAGACCCAGGACTGTTAGGTTATCGAAGCAATGACTGTCACATTTGGCTGTCAATTTTTGAAGTTGACAGATTCGCAAGGAGCTACATTCGGGGAGCTCAAGTCATTCGAAGTTTGTGTATCGTTTTTTTTTTTTTTAAATTGTGAAATATTTTTTGAATTAGCACACTCGTTGACAAAAAGCGTCTTATGTTAATAACATTATACAAAGTTGACATTTGCACATCTTAACCGTGAGCACAATGACGGCGGCGGCGCCCTGCAAGCAAACATCAAAGTACTTAAGGCATCAAGTCTATACCTACTACGACACTGTGCATTCCTTGAGGGTGGAAATAAGTAATGATTATGGTATTGGTAGGTACCTATTAATATTGGGATCATGTCAGAGAAATAAAGTTCAAATGGATGTTTAGCTCGATAAAAAAAAAATACCAACTCGTATATCATATCACAGAAACTACTTAAATTTAGTGGAGTTTTTTTTTTTTTGTCGAATATAAATTATGTATGTGTTTGTATTTACCCATTAATGAAAAGCTATAGCTTTCGATAAAGATGTATTGATTCCAATCCTGATGGTAAATGAATTGAAAAAATTTATCATGTGGAATGCCTATTTATTCTTAACACGTTCTTCGAATTAAAATTAAAATCTTTGAAGCCAATCACATTGATTTAATGCACAGGTGACGATGTTTTACAAATTAACAAGTTCGAATCAAGCGTAGAATGCTCTTATAGGCTGTCAGCATAGCACATTACTGCGATAGCGGGGGCAGAACGTATACTTGTTTATATATTTTGTCAGTACATAAGTTAAAAAAAAGGCACAATATTGTAAAGATACAAATATTTTCAAATATAAAATCTAAAAACTAAAAAAAAATTCTATGATAATACAAATTAATTGTGATGGTATGAATTTATATTTTTGAAAAAAGTACCCACCCCTAAATGAATAACCATTATAATGTGGTGGGTCTTAAGTTGTTAAGCAAAGCACTTTCTTAAAGCATAATTATAGTTTATTCCTTATAAAGGGTCCGCCAAATAAATTTTTTTTGGAAAATGGCGCAAAACATCGAGTGTAGCTTTGGCTGTGTGGCACGTAGCGCCGTCCTGTTGAAACCAAATATTGCCAATATCCTCCTCTTCAATTTTTGTGAACAAAAATTCGTTCAACATGGCCCGATAACGATCGCCATTGAGTGTAACGGCCACTCCTTGCTCATTTTCGAAAAATGGCCCAATTATGCCTCTGGACTAAAATCCGCACCAAACAGTGACTCGTTTTGGGTGTATGGGCTTTTCAATGTATGCGTGCCGGTTTTCTGTGCCCCAAATGCGACAATTTTGCTTGTTTACTACCCGCCAAGATCAAAATGAGCTTCATCTGAAAATATGATTTTTTTTGGCAAAATCGGCATCTTCTCTTAGTCGATCGCAGGCCCACTTAGCGAAGCGTATACACAACCATATTGTTCAGCGGAAGGATAAAAC
The DNA here is from genome assembly GCA_932273885.2 of Leucozona laternaria. Lineage (NCBI taxonomy): Eukaryota > Metazoa > Arthropoda > Insecta > Diptera > Syrphidae > Leucozona > Leucozona laternaria. The sequence continues at coordinate 49,249,534 of OW026368.1, forward strand.
TAATTATATGTCAAATCAGATATGAGCTAAGTGTAACCATTCAAGAAATAAGCACTGGTTGAAAAAAAAACGTTAGATGGCGGACCCTTTATTATAAGCAGGGTTCGTAAACGCACGCTCAAAATAAGCTTTCAAATAAGCGCTTATCAGATACACTCGCCCATGAGCCATAAGGTGTGATCACTTTTAGTTTGGCTCGCGCTCACGAGCGTTCGATTTATAATCGCTCACATTACGAGCAAAACCGCACGCTCATGAGCGTGAGACGAGAGCGAGCCAATTTAGCACCCCGAAGATTTAAAAATTCAGAATAAAATAAAATACGCACGTTAAATTGTTTTGCGTAAGATATTTTTAAATTTTTTTGCAAGTTATATAAATTAACGAATTTATTTCAAGCAATCTCCATTAAATCGTAATTCAATTTAAAGTGGAGCAGAAAATAAAATGGAAAAATTTTCGGATTTTTCAGAGGTTTTTTAATTCTTTGTCATCGTAGCCATTCTTCGATGAAATTTGACAGTTTATGGCATGTTAGATAGGGAAAAAAATATATTTTGAAGTGTAGGGAATATGTCGATCCAACTATCAACCGATTTCAGTTAAATCGCAGTTTTGCGGGGCAAAAAATCAAAAGTTCAAATTTTCAGATTTTAAAGGCTTTGTAAATAATTTTCAGATATTGTTATCTGTTTTCAATTTCAACAAGTCGAAAACCCACTAACCAAATGGCTCGATCTTTAATGGCCAGCTTACGAATTTGTATTTCAAGATTCAAAATAACCGTTACTCAATAACTGGTAAGAATAACTGTTAGCATGAAATAACTGTAACTGTTATAACAGTTATTCAAAAATAACTAGGCCATCACTATCATAAACGCATGTTGAAAATAGGTGCGTTTTATTGGTAATTTATAGCTAGCGCAGCAACACAAGTCCAATAAAACGCTATACCCACTTTTATCTACATACACTGTTTATTTCTGTGGCTGTGTTCGCAAAGTATTCTTGTTTCCACAGTACATAACTTTATGTCATAATAAATAATATTCGGATTTTCATTCGGACAAATATCTTAGAACACAAATATCTTAGAACACATCCATTTTTAAGTGAAAAGAATCTATGTTACCGACAGGTTCAAGTCTTTAATATTTTTGAACTGCACAACACTATTTGTCCACTTTTATATTCACTAATTTTCTGGCTAATTTATCGGCACTTTTGGTTTGTATTATTGTTTGCCGAGGGAAATTTTACTGCGCTAGCTATAAAATTACCAATAAAACACGCCTTTTATATTGTATTGGAAAAAGGAAAACCCATTATGCTCACCATTGCTCGTATGAGCGCTCATAACAGCCCACGCTCGCATGATGTTTTCGCTCTTATCCATGAGCGGGCGTTTCGCTTATGCTGTTATTGCTCTCGCCCATGAGCGGGCGTTTCCCTATTGAGTTTTTGCACTCGCTAGCTTTTGGACCGCGGGTACGCTCGTGGGCAAAATATGAGCTGAGAGCGTTTTATAGGAGCACTCGTGTGCCATTAAATATTAACTATTAAGCCTACTTTCATCATTTTCATTTTAAAATTACGAGAAGGATTCCCTCGTAAAAATTTAAATAATTGTAAAATTGAATTTCCTCATATGTACATACATACAGAGACATACATACATATATATTGTCAAAGTATTCAATTCATCCTCATTAAAATTTCGAACTCTCATCATCCCTTTTTGTTTGCTAATTTTGCGAAAATGAGTCAAATACCTTCTTACGATGTAATTTTGAATTTCATTTCCTTTTCAACACACTCCATTATGCGGGTAGATACTCAAAATATGTATAACGTAAAAAGGAACCCCTTTTTGATTGGGATTAGGGAAGCAAACAATAAACAAATGAATTGAGAAACTCTTATCACTTTTTTTTTTTTTTTGTTTATTTGCGTTACGTTAAATGTGTTGTGGGATCGGGAACGAGATGTATGATTCATATCTATACAATCCTTTTTTTGTTGTTGTTGTAGTTGTTTTTGTTCATTCATTCATTCAATCTATCAGTGTGTGTTTTGTGTGTGAATACGAGTTGAAGAGGTCGTTTAGCTGATTCTTAATTATGTACTTTAAAGTGAGTATCCTGTTATGTATTTTGGCAAAACAATGAGTCTTTTGTTAGACTATCCCCCTTTATTTTTTGTGGCTCAAAAATGTCTTCACTTTAGAATAACACTTCGAAAATACAATTACATACTTCCCTTTGTTTTATTTCACACTACCCTAATCGAAAGTATTTAGAATGATTGATAAATGGATGTTAAGATGGGATCCGATAAGTTTCAACTAAGCGTTTTAGCACATCGGTATTGGGACTGTGACTATTATGTGAAAGTGCGGATTAATATATGAAGTTAAATATAAGAAAAGTGGGTGTGGCAATGGGAGGAATTATAGGAATGGGAAAAATTAATTTTCAAACTTTCCCGCCGCGCGTCGCTAATAAGAACAAACCCTAAAATATTCAACTTAATCGGACTAAAGAAAACAAACACACAAGTATTAATATATGTAAATTAATATAAGAAGATTCAAATTTCAGTCCCTTTCTATAAAAAGCTTTTAATTAAATTAAAAAAAAAAAATAAGCAAAACCATAAGCCAGCCAAACCTAACAGAAGAATACTATCATGAATTATAAATTCAAAATGCGACACTTTTTGTTGCCCGTATACCTAATACCTAAACGAGCAAACATACATTTAACAGATAACCATGATGCAAATATGATGATTTATGCATTTTTATGAAAATGAATTTCCGCCCCAATGCGAAAGCCAAATGAAAAAGTAAAAAGAAGCCAAGAACTGAAACGTGATCAATTTAAAGAATGACTTGACTTCGTTGGCGATCAAGAGCGTCTTTGATGCTTCGATAGAGTTGTGCTCGAAGTTAATTCTTTTTCTATGATTTTGTATCGAAGTATTTTTTTTTTATGGATTTTACCTTCTATCATGCGTAGCAAAATTAAAATAGACCTTCTTATAGACCGATATTTTCTTGTTGTAATTATGTAATATTGACGATCATTAAATGTCATTGGCATTGTTTTGCTTTGATAAACAACTTTTCTGGCTTCACTGGTTCTGAAAGTATTCAAGTTGGAATTGGGAGCCATTAAAGAAGCAAATAAGTTGACAAGCGGGTTAATGTAAGATTTTATGTAACGTTTTTTTTTTTTTTTTTAAATATTAATCGATTTAGTACGATGTTAAAGCTTTTCTAGTGTGAACACGTCTTAACAGTGACAGTTCGTGTAAAAAAATACTAAGCAAACATACCCTTTTTGACATTTGCAAATGACAAAACTGCCATTTGCAGTTAGTCAGCCTTGTTATGAATTCCATCGTAATCGGAAACTTGTTACGAATCCCGAAAAAAAGTATCACAGAATGCATCGTATCAGATAATCTAATACAAATTGCCATTACGGATTCGGAAACATTCCGATTACGATGGAATTCGTGATACGGCTGAGTATTGCTTTGTTAAACTACAAATAAGTTAAATTAGAACATAACAGATTTGTGAAAAACGTCAGAACAAGTGAGAACAGTAAATGGCTACCTTAGTTGTCAGTAAAAAATAACAACAATTTTTTCCGAGTATGCATATATGCAGTTTTTATGCATATGCAGTTTTTAAATGAACAAATACACGTCTTAAAAATAATATAACTTTATTTAAATGGAATCAGAATTGATAAAAATTCACTTTAGAAGAGATTTAGAAAAAAATCAATCCAAAAATGAAGGAATTTTCATTGACAAAATTACAACAGCTGATTTAGACACTTCTCACAAATCAATCTGTTCTGAATTGTTCTACCTAGAAAAACAAGTGTAGTGTTCTAGACAGATTCATTGAACAGCAATCAACACAGTTTAGAGCAGAAAATTACTTATTGAACAGCTAAAAGTTGTACTTTTCGGTTCTAAACTGTTTTCAAGTTTTCCGAACAGCCTCGTTGAAAAAACCCTATGATAGGTACTTAAAAGATAAAAAAGGCATTTGTCATAAAATGTTTATATGCTGCTCTTTTTAATTTAGGGCCAGTTTCACAGTCGACACTTACCGAAATAAGTAGCACTTATTCAGGTAACAGTGAACGGTGATATTGGCCCTTAGTATCACACTAAAAATGCTATAACTTCGTACTAAATCGAGTAAAATTTTGCGCCTTGTTTTCAACGTTTTGCGGGCAAGCAAATAATTATCCCAGTTCTGATTTCTGTTCCCAAACAAATACATAAACGAAATTAATTTTCGCATGGATTCAAAAAAAGTGCTCTGAATTTAACTTTCTTTCGCCAGTATTCAAACCTTTCTTTTACGAAATCAATAAAAAACAACATCGAGACATCAAATTTGTTGACAATACTGTCCCAAATGTCTTACAACTTACAATTTTGTCAGAAACGTCATTGACAAACGATCATCTGACAATCATCCGAATATGTCTGAATACACAATTTATATAAGGTGCGTTCGCGTACTAGTCCGAAAGTACCCAAAACATTAAACAAATAAAAAATGGCTGTTGTTCACTTTTTCTTTAGGTTTTATTTTCATTAAGTAGAATTGATTTTGTTTTAAATTAATGAAATAATTCCCAACAAAATTATTTTAATTATAATATCTATTCAAAACCTGTATTTATTGTGTATTGTGCAGTGCTTTTTGTTAAAAAAAAATACTTTGAATTTAAAATATTTAATTAAAGAAATTTTGTTTGAATGTAATTTAAATGCTTAAATATTGTTTTTTTTTTTTTTTTTTTTTTTTAAGTGAATTGAAATGGTTTCACTTCTGTGGTTTTTTCATAATAAAATCCCAATAAAGAATGTAAAATTACAATAGTAATTCCAATTTTGTCGCTTTGTTTCATTATGGGGGCCTTTATTAGACTACTTTTTGTTGACGATTAAAAATTGGACAACATTTTTGGTTCAAAGCGTTCGTGTACTTTTGAACAGTTTCACTTCCCTCTGAGAGAATTTCATCCCAACTCTTCAAAATTTGACAGATTGCCATTTTTAAACCAGAAAGTACCCGAACAAACCAATAATTTAAAGTCGATTAGGACATTTCTAACCCCATTTGAAATTGTCAGATGTCATAATTTTACACATTTGACAATTGCTTCATTGGTTGAGCATTAAATTGAATTGAGGCTGCAATTTTTTAATTGTTTACTTAATTTTTTGGTGATGAAATAGGAAATGGAAATATAAATGGGAAAATATTGTTTTGACGATAACGATGTGGCATCATTACCACAGTCGCCGACACGCCGCCGCGCCGCCGCAAAACAAACAAACATTAAAATTCTCAATTAATCATACTCGCTGTATTTCATTCGCTGCGTCGGAAGTGCAAATTTTGTTGTTCCAATTGGTTGGATTATTGTTTTGTTCACACTTCTCTGTAAAAAAAACACAACAAAAAAAGTTTAAATTTGTCTGACAACGCCAACAGATCTACTAATTTTTTGAAAACAGCCAACAGTGTGAATTAACAATTTTAAATCTGTCAATATTGTCAGAAACGTCATTTTTTATTATTAGAATTGTTTTTACTCTTGTCGGTAGATGGCTAATTGGTTTTGCAAATTTTATAAGTAATGTGAAATAAACGAAAAAGAAAAAAAGAGATGGGGTACTTATAAAAAGCTGTTGGTACTCTGATTAGTATTGTTTTATTTTCATGGCATGATCTATATGGATCATTAGGGATAGTAAAATGCGGTTATTGTCAGCCCATTGTATGACAAAGACTTTGGGACAAAATCTGCCAACCATGTGAACAGACAATTTAGCATTGTACGGAAGTTGGCTATTGTCAGAGCATTGATAGATCTGACAATCGTGTGTATTTAGCTCTATACTATTGCTTTCGTGTATTGATTGAGTTTATAGAAGATATTCAACGACAGGCTCAATGGGCTATAAAGTACCATCGATCTGGGTCTAATTGTGGAGACCTCAATCCATCCTGTACTGTAAGTAAGTATATGGTGATTTTTTAGCTGGTTTGGTTTTGGCAACACTGGTTTTGACAGCTGACGTGTGTTTAGTACCTTGTGTCACTGTCAAACAGTTTCAGTTTGGTTTGCAATTTAACCATGGATCGTCTTACAAATGAACAACGCTTGCAAATTATTGAATTTTACTATCAAAATTCGTGCTCGGTTCGAAATGTTCATCGCGCGCTGCTTCCATTTTATGATCGGCATTCTCGACCTTCTGAGCAGTCTTTTCGGAAGATTGTGATCAAATTTCGCACCAAATTTACTTTGTTGGACATTAAACCACCAACACGTTTACGTACTGTGCGTAGTGAAGAAAATATTGCGGCCGTATCAGCTAGTGTGACAGAAGACCGCGAAATGTCGATTCGGCGCCGTTCCCAGCAGTTAGGCCTTTGTTACAGCACTACGTGGAAAATTTTGCGGAAGGATTTGGGCGTAAAGCCTTTTAAGATACAGCTGGTGCAAGAACTAAAGCCAGCCGACCTACCACAACGCCGAATTTTTGGTGAATGGGCTCTTGGAAAGCTGGCCGAGGATCCGCTTTTTTATCGAAAAATTGTGTTCAGCGATGAGGCTCATTTTTGGTTGAATGGGTACGTAAATAAGCAAAATTGCCGCATTTGGAGTGAAGTTAAAAAGTTCTAAACCTCTTAAAAAATCACCCATTATTTTGGTACAGTAATGTTAAAGATTTCTGTTCTTAATTATTAATTAAAAAATGCACTTTTATTTATGCATGCAGAATGTGTAAAATATTGAAGTATGAATGTTTTGCTTATTAACAATGAATTTTGTATAAATTGAAAAAATTTACAATTCATAAAATATCGACATCTTAAAAGAACTTTGGAAAATAGCCGCGAAGATTTTAGTATTCAAAACACGAAAACACAATTGATTTTACTTCGCACTGCATTACAAAAATCATAAAAAAATGCAGTTATGAATAACAATGAATGCGAATGCTAATTATATTATTTGAACTGAAAAAGGTATTGTATCCTCAATTAAAAAGGCGCCAATTCAATTGCAAAAGAACAACATTTTTTACAAAGTGTATTTACTGATTAACACTTTATAAATTCTTTCGACACATAACCACAAAATCATAAAAGGAAATAATGACATCATGAGTGTCTTTGAAAATATTAACATTTAACACCATCTTAATTTTGTGTGCTGGGTTGTTTGAAGCTTAAAACAAATTAAGAACCCATGGCATTGGAAATAAATGAATTCTTGACAAGTGTTAAATTGTTCTACTAATCTCCTTCCTTAAATATGCAACGATTTGTTGGCTTATAAAATGAGGGCGGGGAAAACAGAAAGTAACAGAATAAACAATCGCATAAATGTTTGAGCAGGTAAAACTGCTGCAATTGATAAGACCTGCATTGGGATGGAGTTGGTCACGTAGCTTCGGTATCGTTAAAATCGTTCTTGAAAGAATAGTGCAAACACTAGAGGCACAATCTTCCAATGACTCGCATACGAAGTTGATACTGACATATTCGGAAGAACACAGCGTGATATCACAGTGTCATTTTTTTGAGTATTGAGATGAAACATTTGGTTTCTTTTTGAATCATATTAAATCTGTTCGTTTACTTTCCAAACCTGACACTTTCTACCAATTTTAGTCCAAAGTTCTGTCAAAGTTCATATAAAAAATTAAATTGAATTAAAAATGGTATAGAAATTGGTAGTTTTGGACTAGTACGCGAACACTCCTGTTATGTCATTTTGACATTGACAGCTCTTATGCTAGGGTTGCCAGAAGTTTGACTAGCTATCGAGATTTGAAATCCCGGACAAGTTAGTATTCCGAACTTCCGAACTTTGACAATTGATAGCGGCCATATTTTTGAAGCTACATCTATCAAATTGGCTGTCATTTATTCAGTCTGTGTTGGCAAATTGCCATGGATGGATATATAGTTCAACAACACGTTCACTGGTGTTCTGTTCGGGCAACGTTCCGCGCGCTTCGCCCATTTACGGTCATCTTCAGTGGTGAGGGCCATTTTTGGATGAATGGGTACGTCAACAAACAAAATTGTCGATTTGGGACGATATACCAATCCACATGAGATCCAAGAGCGTCCAATGCATCCCGAAAAAGTCACTGTTTGGTTATCGGTTTATATTTCTTTGAGAACGACGTTGGCTAACCATCACCGTCAACGGCGAGCGCTATAGGTCAATTATTACCAACTTATTTTGGCCTGAATTGGATGATATGGACCCTAAAGACATGTGGTTTCAACAGGACGGCGCGCGCTATACGTGCCATCCAGAATCCAACTGACGTAAGGTTTATTTTGACGTTTGACAGTTCAATAATTCTGTTCGTTTTGAATTTCCTTTTCTAAATTTTTTGTTCTGTAAGTTTCATTAATTTGAGTAGTTTCCGATTGATTTGAAGAATAGGCAAGAATTTTAAACAAGTACCTACCTAATTTAAGACCCAGTTTCACAATCGAAGCTAATGGCACTTAAGTGGCCAGTTGTGACATTTTAAGCCCAGTTTCACAGTGCAAACTTAAATTAATGAGTGACACTTACATAAGTCTCCCATATTGGCCACTTAGTCAGACTGTAAAAATGGTCTTAAAATGCCAATATGGGAATTTTAAGTGCCACTTACTTTTGTAACAAACACATTCCCGAACAATGAAGAAGAACTATGATAAAGGTTCATTAAAAAGAGGAAATACCCGGAAAAACCCGGGCAGATAGCAATCCTATCTTATGCGCTGAACAAATTGACAGAAAGTCAATATTATATTTCCTCGGTACGAATGTTTATAAATACTGAAAAATTATTTCCAAATTGGATTTTCTTACAGCTATATTATAGACTTGTTTCAAAACTAGTTTAAAATCAAAACTAGTTTTATAGATGTTTGAAGTCCCACGTTTTGCACGGTTTTGTGAATTTAGGGATTTATCCAAAGTTCTCGAGTTTAAGGTGTCAACATATTTTTTGAATAACACAGATTTGTGCACTTCCAAGCATCTATAAAACTAGTTTTGAAACAAATCAATAATATGTCTATTTGTTTCAACTAGAACTACAACTTTATATTAAAACATTTATTTTATGTGTACATATTTACAAATTGTATTTTTTATCCCCTCAGATTACCTGCTAGCATTCCTAATCAATGTTTCACATTCATATCATCAAACAACCCGAAGCCACATTTCGAAATGAACATTTTAACTAAAGAAGTTTACATTAAAAGCTTTAATATATTTACTATATACGTATACGTATGTATATAATGTATATGAAAACTGAATAAAAGGAAGAACAAGGATACCGGTTACCCCACTTAACCTGTCTTCCTATGCCCTATGCCCACATACGCTATCCTATACAAAGTCAGTATACCTATCCCTACAATCTAATATCATATGTAATTGCAATAGCATGATGTCACTGGCTGCACAGCCCCAAAGGGATGTAATTTAGTTCGAACGCCCAGGCATCTAAATATCTCTTACTACAGAGAGAAGACCAAAGAATCTTAGGCAATATTCTAATCTCTCATCAAACTCACATCTCTTCACATACACAAACAACAAACAACAAAGGCTATGCAGCAAATTCATTCTTCTTATTCTCTGATGGAAATAGGTGCATTTTGTTTTAGAATCAACTTCCTAAACAACTAGACTGTGTTCTACTCCAAAATTCCACCCACATCGACATCGACCCTACCAAGAAAAGGAGTAAACCTGCTACCACTTCAAAGAGGTATAAGTACTCTCCTATAAATAAAAAAGGTAAACGACTATAACACAATGGCTTTGGTTACAAGTTACAACTTCTTAATGTGGATGTGTGTGTGTGTTTTATTGTGCGACACTGCAACACTATTTCCACACTTATTCGCTATCACCGACCGAACGACGCGACGCGTAGTACAGTGAAACAAAATAACTTGAACATTTGCATTTTATCAGTTTATGTTCACTTTTTCCTATGAAACCAAACACTTATGGAATTAGCCAATGGTAAAAAAAAATTCCAGATCTAGATCTGTCAAAGTACTAAAGGGGAAACAAATTGGTTTTTGTTTTGACCAGACATCAATTTATTTACACCTCTTTTTATTAACACCACTACACTATACACTACTACAATTGGCAGCTTCACAGACACAAATATACATACTTTAATAATATACAACAAGAAAAATCAATCTGCAACAGTAAATAATCCGCCACGAAAAAATCAAATTTCAGATCGAAACTTGAGTATTCCAAATGTTTTCTTTAGTGAGTCTAGATGGACTGACGACTTTGCAGGTCGAGTCGACTAAAACCATGTAAGACTTGACTGTCAGATTGAAATGGAAATGTCAACACAAGAATTCGAAGATAAGTCTATTATCCACCTCGAAATCGCATTACAATCGAAAGAATAAGAACAACCATTTTATTTGCAAGGAAAGCTTGCACATTGAGCCAAAGGGACACGTAAAATGACAGCTGTTAAATTATTTTCGAACTGGTATTTCGAAAGTCGAAGGATGTATCAACACAATATGAAAACCAGCTTCGTATTATAAGCTGTAGTCCCTTTGTATGATATTCGAAAGGAAGATGCTCGAATGTTGCCCCAATGCGAAAGAACACCTTTAAAATAAGTATTTTTTCAAGTTCCGTATTTTATAATAAATTTTGGAATTTCGTTCGCTACCTTTAATTTAGTCTGTCCCACTGTCTGACGACATACTTGGGAGGGGATCAGTCGTTGTGTTCAAAACTAGCGGTCAAAGAATTTTTTATTTTGTTCAATGTAATAAGGGTGCGCCATGCAAAGCGCGGCAGCGTATCTATCTACGCGGTGCGATGCGGTTGTAAAGATTCTTTAATGCCTACATCGCTTGACCTATTTATTAGTTCGTCCGAAAACTTGCCAACAATTTGCCACACAAAAAATAGAAGAAAATGTTATTTCGGCTGGCTGTAGTATGAGCTCCCATCAGTGTTTGTTTTTTTTATTTGTTTTGATTGTTGGCGTTTAAAATAGAAAGAAATCAGAGAAATGATTCGTTTGGGAAATTGGGAAAGCTTCTTTTTTTTTTGTCTGATGGTGAGCTCCAATATTGCATTGTATGATTCTTTTATCGAATAAAAGTGTTGGGAAAGAATGAAATGTTGGGGCAAGTATAGTGTGTAAGTTAATGACAGCTTGACTTAACCACAGACAAATCTTAACCAAATCAATTTTAAAAACAGAAATATACACAGATTTAGATTTACAGTTTTATAAAACAAAAACTTCCTACTTCAAAAAAGTTACCAAATTACCTTTCTATGTTAACTTGTTTTAGAGGAATAAAGCGTTAAACTCAGATTACCGTTTAACTGGAGGACATTCTTAGGTACAAACAGAATGACATAATTGCACATGGGGGGACAAAGATTGCCCCATAACAACCCTTTTGACTTTTGTTACCAACGCATGCCCGTGTAAACACATAGTGTAAACTCACTCTCGGTCTTCGTGAAACTCACTCATTAAATTTGTCTCTGATTGGATTCATTTCAGAAGAATATAAGATTCGTCAGGTTTTTTTTTTAACTTCTAAAAAACTGTGATTTTAAAAGAGAATTATTTTAGAAACCACGAGCGCAAACGGAGACAAAGAGTAAGTAAAAAGAAAAGTTATAAATAATGTAAATTGAAATAAAGTTTTTTATAGTCTTTTCCTTCAATAAAAGCTTGTGGAAAAACTCATTTAATTTGGTATCCGTCCCGTCGCGTCGCCAGGAAGTTGGCGACAACTCTTATAAATAAAACTAACAAATTTAGTTGTTGGACAGCTTGTGGAGAACCAGGCCCTTTCTTGTGTGCGTGTGGAATGGATGGACCTACATTTTTTGACGAACCCGAACGGCTGAGGTGTTAACATTAGGTGCGTTGGCGTCCTAGTCTTAAACTACCCATTTCTACCATTTGTAGTCCAATTTAATTTTTTGTATATGAACTTTGACAGAACTTCGAACTAAAACTGTCAGTTTGGAAAGTAAACGAACAGAGATATTGTTGCAGTAAATTTTTTTATTTCAAAACATTTCCAACAATTCTTGGATTGTACCTACGTATACCGTTCTGAACTCAGTGCTTTATCTCTGTCACAGTGTCTCTCAAATCATTGAATTTGCATTTGGCTTTATTTTCAAATAAATATAATTTTTGGCATTTTGGCTTAATTCATTTGTCATAGCTTAACGTTATCATCGTTGGCAGAAATGATAATTCATTTGATTGAATTTAGAAATGGTATTAATAAAATAGTAAGACTAATTTTTAAAGCATGTTTTTTTTTTAATGAAATGCAATTTCCTTTTTTTTTTTGTTAAAGAATAATTTGAAGCCTTCACTCAATATTGTGATAAAAGAACATTTTATTTCTTTCGAAACTTGCTTTCAACTTATGTTGCACACTTGTTCAGCAATTGTTTTCAAATAAAATAAGTACCACATAGCTAAACTATTCTTCAATTGAATTGAAAAGTACGGAAGAGAGAAATAACTTTTCAATTCCCCAACAACATTATGTATTTTCATTTCACAAACGGAAATTAAAAAGTCTGCTGCTATATAGAGCTGTATTTCTGCCCCCTGCAGCAGCAGCAGCAGCAGCATCGACATCAGCATGGCATATGGAACTTTTATAGATGATGGGAAACCGAAACCGAATTTACTCATTTGGAAAGATATGTGGAAATGAAATGATATCATTTTTCTATCATCATTTTATGTACAAAATGATGAATGTGAGCAACATTATAGGTACTCTTTTGATCTGTATAGCTGTCCTGCACTCGTTGGTTGATGTTTTGTTAGTGAGTGATGGTGCTTGGTGATATCTGTTTTTTTTTTAATGAACACTCTCATGATATGTTTCGGATAAAAAGAAAACAGTCGACAGCACCCGACGTGTAATTTTTTTTAACAATTAGTTCATGATGTTACACAGTGGGTCAAAAAGTCAATTGAAATAAAGTACTTATGTATATGAGGTGGGTACTAATAAATAGAACTACAGTCGATTACAAATTTAGGGTGCGAGGCAGATTAAATGTAACTCAATTATGTGCCAGTTGCACGTGTAGAAAAATAAATCTCATAATCTTACAAAGAAGAGAATTTTTGTTTTAATTTCTTCTTGCTACAACTGGTGCAAGATGGTTCCGGAAATAAATCCAAACTGCGAGAAACCAAGGGGCAATTTAAAAGAAGAAATATAAAATGTGAAAACTTATTTAGAAAAGTAACAGGGCCTCTCCCCATAGCTTCAACAAACCAATAACTTTTTCCTTTTCTATTGTTTTACATAGCAGTTTTAAGATTCGATAAATAATAACTTCAATTTTGTGAAAGTGTACCACCTAAAAGTAAGATTTTTTATTGTTTTCAAGCATCATAAAGCTTCAAAATTTCTGTAGTGTCTTTTAAGCGGATATGATTGCAGCAAAATATCCCCAGATCTTTTCCCACATTATGTGAAATAGACAATATGTAGGTCCATATAAAAAGCGTTTTTTTTTAGAAGTGTGGTTTTCAATCTGGCAATACTTTTTTCGGAGTTGGTCTTTTTGACAGCTGTCACTTGATTTATGCTCAGTTTGGTTTGCCATTTCATAATGAATAGATTTACTCCTAAACAACGTTTGCAAATCTTGCAAATTTATTACCAAAATAATCGCCCGCTGCGTCCAATATTCGGTCGACATAATCGCAAAATCGCATAAATTCGAGCAACCATGGATCGGTTTCGAACCACGTTTACTCTAGTGGATAATGCGCATCCTCAGAGACACCGGCGCCGTACACTGCGAACCGAAGACGCTATTGCTGCTGTGGAGCAGAGTATCGAAGAAGAGCCGAATGAGTCCATCCGCCATCGCGTGCAACAATTGGAGCTGTCGAAAATTAGGCCCCTCGGCTAGAATTTATTCGAGCCAGCCGCGGCGGCCACTTGCCCGAAATCAATTTCAAAACATAATGGCAAACCCTTATCTATATAATAAAGCTAAATTCTTGGCCATAACATTAAATTATATTCGTTTTATTTCTTCTTGAAAACCACACGTCCATAGTATAACATTGCGAATTTTCCATAGCCTGGTCTTGTAAAAAATAAAACAGTTATCTTGGTTTAAACGCACAACTAAGCATCAATACAAAAAAGTCGTTAAATGAATGTAAAGGGTTTTCCAATAAGAGGTGTTATTTTGATATTCAAAGAAAAATGGCATTTTTTGAGATAAATGATCGGATGTTTATTTCATTATAAAGAGGAAGGTATGAAGGTATAATGGAACACAACATCAGCCAAATGGCCGCCACGACCACGCTTACAGGACCTATGTCCTCGATAGCCTCACGAATTCCATCTTTGAGGTCTTGAATCGACGCTGGGCTGTTGGCGTAGACCTTATCTTTCACGTGGCCCCAAAGGAAGAAGTCGCAAGGTGTTAAATCACAAGATCTCGGTGGCCAATTGTGATCACCTCTTCCAGAGATAACACGGTCCGGAAACTTTTCCCGAAAAAGATCGATGGTTTCATTGCTTGTGTGGCACGTAGCGCCGTCTTGTTGAAAGTAAACGTTGTCCAGATCAATACCATCCATTTCCGGCCATAAAAAATCATTAATCTCGATAGCGCAATCCATTGACCGTAACTGTTGCTCCAGCCTCATTTTCGAAAAAGTAAGGTCCAATGACCCCGCCGGACCATAAACCGCACCAAACAGCCACGTGTTGAGGATTGAGAGGCTTTTCAACAATAACTCTTGGGTTTTCCGAGCCCCAGATGCGACAGTTTTGCTTGTTGACGTAGCCTCCGAGGTGATGAAATTCGATGAAATTCCGGATCATTTTCATGCATTTCAAGGACCCAATCAGCAAAGACACGACGTTGTTGATGATCAGCCGGCTTGAGTTCTTGTATTAACTGAACTTTATAAGCCTTAAGGCCCAAGTCTTTATGCAAAATACGGTGTAATGACGTTTGTGGAATGCCTAATTCCAAAGAACGACGAGGGATGGACAAACCTGGGTTTTCTTCAACACTTTGGGCTACAACAGCAATATTCTCAGTTGTTCTTGAGCGACGAGCACGGGTTTTATTCTTCACATCACTAACTTGTCCCAACAGCTCGAATTTGTCCACTAATTTCTGTATTGCGGTCCGACAAGGTGCTTCACGACGACCCAAAAATGTTTTAGTTTTACGAACCGTCTCTGCCAAATTTTCACCATTTTTATAGTGAATTTTAATAAATTCAATGCGTTGTTGAAGCGTGTATCGTTCCATTTTTATTAATGGCGTAATTTCTACTTGTCAAATGTCAAAAAATGACAGCTTCAAAAGTGACATCTACCGAAATAGCGGGCCAAAATAACACCTCTTATTGGAAAGCCCTTTATTATCTAAGTTGATCATCATTATCATCAAATATTTCCGTTTGGTATACCAATTCATATCCTATATGTATATTTTTTGAAATATCTTAGCGTTAAACAGTTTTATTCAAATTATTATTAAAACAACCAACTAAAGAAAAAATTTCACCAATTAGAAAAGAAATGTAAATTACTTGCAACTTACAGCAACATAATGCTCTTGTTATTATGGAAATTGAAGTGAAACCGTTTTAATGTTTTAACCAATCACAAAAATTAGCACCACTACAAGAAGATACTACCACTTGAATAAACTCTCTACTAACGGATTTATGTTAAATAGTGAGAAAAAAAGAAACAACGCAAATTGCAAGTTGTCATTAAGTTAACTGAGTTAATAGTTTTTCTTTCAATAGAAGTACCTAGTATGAAATTTTCTACTTCTAAATATATTCTTAAAGAAGAATCTCTAAGTATTAAAATATCGTTACCTGCAGTTCGAAATGTTTGCTGAATATGCAGCAATAGGAATAAAAGAACCAAGTGAAAGCAGATGCACGCCGCGCTGCGCCGGCCGCCTGTCCAGCATATAGTTGTTCATGCACGCGCATAAGAATCAATTTGTTGAATATTCAATATTTTTGAAATTATAAGTAGTGTCCTTAAAGAAAAAATGAACTACATTCATATGTATACACATTATGAACAAAGGTTCACTTAACTTGTTTTGTTTAATCTAGAATTTGTTTTACTAATTTTAAACAATTTTTGTGAGGTTTTGAAAGAGATAATTTAAACAATTCAATTCAAAAAGTCAATTGTTTGCTGACAGCAAAGAAAACTTCTTGGGCCTTACCAATAATCGAATTTAGAGATAACTTAAATATTTAAGTGAACTCTAATAAAGAACCATACCAATAATCAATTTAATAGTCAGCTTAACGCTAAACGTCACTTTGAATTTTAAAGTAGAGAAACGCATGTTTAACTTACTGATAAAGTGTAAGCGCGACATTTGTGGTGTCATTCTGACAGTTCATATAGGAAATAGCTCAGAGCTTGCTCAATTAGCTCAGAATAAAATGACCGAGCAAATCGAGCGAAGCCAACTTCACACATAACTAAAAATTAAAAATGGATTCCTTATGAAATGACAGTTCAGTGCTCAAGTGTGTTTCATAATTAAATCTGAGGACTCTGATAATAATCTGCTCAGAGCTTCGATTTGATCGCTCAGCCTCTGCTCAGAGCCAAAAAAGAAAAACTCCAAATGGCAGACAAAAAAAGAAATCGGTCCTCGAACTGGACACTAGCAATGAAGGAGTTGCTGGTAGAGGCAGCGAAGCCCTTTTCTTTCATCATAGACAGGAAACTGAATGATGGCAAAACTATGAAATCGAAATTTCAAGCTTGGCAGACCATCGAAGAAGTGTTCAATTCTAGCAAACTCATTTTATTTTGTTTGAGAAATTCACTTCAAAATTCAAAAGTTTATTTGTTGACTTTTCAAAATGACACAAATGTGATTTCCACAGCAGCTGTCTGTTTGACAACAAATGTAGTAGATAAAGTAATAGAGCACTAATTAGTAAAAGGCGTGTTTAATTTGAATATTGGTAAAAGCAAAAATTAATTCGTCTTTAAAGTTTAACGTGGTATTTATCTAAACGCGTGTTTAGTGATTGTTTATTGGTAAGGCCCCTTGAGTTATTTTATTAGAAATGTTGAATTTTCCCACCGGGGAAAATGGCAAGTTCCTGCTAAGATTAGTCAAGTCCCTGGAATTTTTTCAGTTGGGAAAGTCAAGGCAAGGAAACTTGTCAAATACTCGTAAGGCCCTTGCTAGTAAAAACTAATTGGGCATGTTTTGATACCTCCTCAGAAACACCCCCTATATGATGGAATGGAATGAATGGGTGTGTTTGAGGGAAGAGCGTTTAAACATGAGTAAGTGGTTCAGATGGGTGAATTGTGCGTTTGGGGAAGAATTAAAACAATTTTTCTACTAGGTTTCATTGGACGGACTGGGAGTGAGTAGATTTAAAACAACCTTCATGTAAAGGTAGCCAGTATTAACTTTGATTTTGAACAAAATACATGAAATATCTTTAAATAGTCGTTTACTTGTATTCAATTGGGAGAATACATTCTCTTATTAGTTTTTATTTATTTAAACACAACTTCGATGGGCATTATGCTCACCACGACTGGGCTGATGAATGTCATCCGAGAGAAAAGGTTTTGCAAAAAGTGGACGGATAAAAACCAAGCTGTTTTCAACCATGGCGAATCGATTAATTTTGACCTTCAAGTAAATTGTTGTGCGAAAAGGGTCAGCAAAATGGCTGAATAAAAATGACACTGTCAGTTTGCAATTTGACAGTTGGTTTGACAGATATAACTGTCTGCAGTATTTACTAGGTTAAAAACAAACTCTTATTAGCTGCGTTCCGCACCTAGTTTCAGACCGCCAGATTTAGGCATTTTTAGTCCGAAGTTAAAGAGAGCACTCAAATGAGAGTAAAATATTTCCCCTCCCTACCAGTTTTTCTTCTGGCTATTTCTCGCTGATTGCCAAATGGCAGTTTGACGTACGCCAGATGACAGCATTTGTCGTTGTCGGTTGAATTCAAATAACAAGGTTGCCTTAAAGTTATTTATAATTTATTTTTAGTTGTGGTAGATGGGGATGTTATTTATTATTATTATTTTATTAATCTTCTAACTGACCAAATAATTTTTATAAAATGTAAGTCATTTAGGAAAACTGTTTCTGGAGAATAAAATGTTAAATTGAATATTACATATTTATTGTTTATTCTAGTCTTTTTTGAAGAAAAAAAAAAAACACACTGAGCTTCAGACATTTTGAGACTTTTCCTTCTCTCTGAGAGCATTTTAACCCCACTCCTTAATATTTGAAATTTAGCCAGATTTAGTGCGAAAAATCTCGGGAACAGACTTATTAACGGGTGATTTTTAAGCTGGTTTGGTTTTGGCAACACTGGTTTTGACAGCTGACGTGTGTTTAGTACCTTGTGTCACTGTCAAACAGCTTCAGTTTGGTTTGCAATTTAACCATGGATCGTCTTACAAATGAACAACGCTTGAAAATTATTGAATTTTACTATCAAAATTCGTGCTCGGTTCGAAATGTTCATCGCGCGCTGCTTGTGTTCAGCGATGAGGCTCATTTTTGGTTGAATGGGTACGTAAATAAGCAAAATTGGCGCATTTGGAGTGAAGATCAGCCAGAAGCATTGCAACAGCTACCAATGCATCCCGAAAAAGCCACTGTTTGGTGCGGTTTATGGGCCGGCGGCATTATTGGGCCTATTTCTTCAAAGATGATGCGAATCGCAGCGTTACTGTCAATGGTGAACGCTACCGAGCGATGATAACAAACTTTTTTTTGCCCGAAATGGAAGTTCTTGACTTGCATGATATGTGGTTTCAACAAGACGGTGCCGCATGCCACACAGCACGCGAAACAATGGCGCAATTGCGAGGCGAGTTTGGTGAACAGTTAATTTCACGTTTCGGGCCGGTCAATTGGCCGCCTAGATCGTGCGATTTGACACCATTAGATTATTTTTTGTGGGGGTATGTCAAGGCTAATGTCTATAGGGACAAGCCCGCTTCGATTGACGCACTGGAAGCCAACATCCATGCATTCATTCGTGAGATACCGGCCGATATGTGTGAAAGAGTATGCCAAAATTGGACTCAGCGGATGGGCTACCTGAGACGCAGCCGCGGTCAACATTTGCATGAAATTATCTTTAAACATTAAATTGCAAGGTTCAAACTATCGATTCAAATAAATATTTCATTCATTTTTTCGAATTTTTTGTGTTTTTTTTTAAAAAAAAGTTCTAAACCTCTTAAAAAATCACCCATTATAACAAATACACGACAAAAAAAAATAAAATTAAAACAGAAGAGTCGTGAGTTTTTGAACACCCTATAAATTATACAGAAATAAAAATGAAGTAACTTTTTAAATACAAAATTGAAAAATTTATTTTTTCATGTTTCGATGTTAAAATGTGGTAAAAATACAATTTTTTAGCGTGATGAGTGTGGTCGTTCTTTGTTCATTACCATAATGTGGTGACATTTTATGATTCTCTCTTTGGACTTGCATCTTTTGCGAATCCCACAGTCGACATGGGTTTGACTCGGGAGTTTTTTTTTCACAATTGAGCAATATTTTTTTTAAACAATTAAACTATAGGCCTTAAGGACCCAAATCTGATATAAACAATTTTAATTGGGTTTTTTTAAAGAAAAAATGCGGTATGTATTTGCTTTTTTTTTCTTTTTTTTTAATTTTATTTACACCCAACATTCCCAGTTTCGTATTTCCTATATACATTTTCAACTTGCTGATGGTTGTTTTCTTCTCTAAAGATTAATACACGCACGCAAAGTGTCAAAGACCTGCCACTTTGTTTTAGAGAAACAGAAATTAATATTGCTTGTTCGTTTTCAAAATAAAAAAAAGAAGCAAAACGCAGTAGAAAACAACTGCAAAAATACTATTTCGAAGAAGTTTCTTCCCAGACAGACATTGGCTAGGTGATATTTTAAGATGCATTTCTATTTTTAATTATTGACAAACACCGAACGCAACATACATACTCTGTTTTCTAGGCACGTGCATTGGAATCATTGTATCCATCGACATCGATTTCCAAGATTAAGATATACATACGCATATATGTGAATACATAGATCCAGATTTAAAATGATTCACTGATGAGAAAATATCTTCTCATCTTGTTAAAGGGCTCAATTTGTTTGCTGATGCTAACTTTGCTTATGCTTTGAATATAATCAAAAGAACAGAGAACATCAGTTTTTTTTTTACAATTTGTTTTAATTTAGTTTTTGTAAATATCATGTCAATGAAAAACTTGTTCTTGCTAAGCGATCCGTAAAATACTACCCCAGTGCATTAAAGACTGCTTGATTATATATTTTTCGTTTTTTTTTTCAATTTTTTGTGTAGGCCACTGCCTGCATGTTTATATTATTTAGTTTATTGTTATAGTCCGAAAGGTAACGTTTCAAAAGAAACTTTAAAATTTGCTAGGATCTCATTAAAAATTAGATTTATTTCTCCAGCCGAGATTGTATTTTTGTTGTATACAAGGTGTTTTTGAAAAAAGATAGGAAAACTGCTCAACAAGTTTTTCCTAGCAAGGGCCTCACGAGTAGATATTTGAATATTTTTCCAGGTGGGTTGATGATACATTTTTAACCTTTAAACATTTAAATATTTTCTGAAGTCATAATATTTTCAATACGTATTCATTATATTGCTTTGTCCAGTTTTTCATTACGAGATTAAAGTTAAGCCCGAGTTAACTCATCAAATTTGGTAAGTTAAATCTGGATTAACTCAACAGATGTTTTATTCACTGAGTTTGTTTAGTAGTTTCGCATGCATTCTCCACCCAAAAACTGCTTCCTCAGTTAACTGTGGTATAATTTATTTCAAGAGTTCGCTAACTCAGGTTTAACTCACCACTGAAAAACTAGGCGTGCTCTGATATTACACTTTAATATTAATGTTCAACGCAAACGGTTATATTCTACATTTTCTTGGGCTTAAACTGTCATATAAGCTCTACTGTTGAACATAAATATTTAAGTTCCGTTTCAGAAAATGGTCCTTTGTTCTCAAAGTTGGGATTCCTAGAAGCGAATTTTGCGTATATTGTTATGAATGGGAAATACCAAATTTGGTATTACACATACGGACATGCGTGTGGTGCGGCTAAAGAAAGAATCTCTACACTTACATACGGGGATAAAACAGATCCTTGTGACACACCAGAATTTATTTTGTGCATGTCAGAACTGATCCCATACAAAGCTACTTATAGTGGAATGCCTAGAAGATAAATTCTAACCGATCGAAGTAGAGAATCGTCGAAGCGAAATTCATCAACAACAATAACAAAGCTTCATGCTAAACTTAATCAAATGCTTATTATTGGAATATCAAATAAAATTATTTTCCTTTCAACTAAATGACGCAAAGATTGATTTCATCATTCGGTGAGATAATCCATCAGATCCCCGGTTGACCTTCTCCAACGAAAACCAAGTTTTTTTTTCTTCAAGACGATTTACCTACGTTTCTATGATTTTGGAAAAAAGAGATTTTACGTTAAATGGTTGATAATTTGAGGGCACTTTTCAGGAAAGGGCTGAACAATTGCTGTTTTCTATTTACTCGGAAATAGAAGAGTAGAAAAGGATTGATACAAACAATTATTACTGCTCAGCACTATATAAGGAGGATGTGCCATCATTTTTGCAAAAGGCGTCAAATGTCTACAGATATGTTAAACGAGTTTTCTTCCGAAAAATTTCTGAATTCAGTCTCAAGCATTGTTGGTTCCAGCAGCTAAAACAGCTCGGGAACGATGGAGATTATGAAATACCAATTTATAACATTACAAACAAAAGCATCACATGTGGTTGCAGAACCAGTTGTAATCGACAAAATACAATTCGGGAGTGTGAGGTCCTTAATTTGATTAATTGCATTGGGCGCTAAATTAATTTGGTGCTAACCGCTAGACTATTCCAAATAGATTTACTATGAGTCTCAGTTCACATCTTCATAGCTGCGTGGTCCCTATTTACGTCATAGTTGTATCCAATGTATCTGTCCCTGTGGTCCAGATATGCATTATATTTTCCATTAGTTCAAGAATAATTGTCAAGTCCGACGTAAGTATAAATACCTTCAAATTATTTAATTTATTTACCTATTTTCACTATAGATCAGAAGTTGTTCATAGAAGCCAGAATAACTTTGTAGTGCATGCGGAAGTCCAAAGAAACACACCTTACATAAGGGTGTGACTCTAATATTCATGATTTTTTAAATTATTCACAGAATATTTTAAATTAATGAAAGTAAATTGAGTAATCTCTAGAAAGTATGATTTATATAAATTAATATATAATATAGTACATTTAAACAAATATTGCGTTAGGTTACGAGTGTGAGATTAAAAAAATCTGGTGATTTGAGACCGTGTTATCGAATGTGGATGTGGTTAAAAAATTTGATCCGCGGTTTTATATTAGAGATATGAAACAAAACAATGAAAAACTACATATGAAAAATTTTGGTTCGGAATTGTAAGGGGTGTGGTCACATCCGTCGCAATAAACTGTTACTATAAATTTAAACTATCAAACTGTAACTCTTGTTTTATTTTTATAAGCAGTACCTTGTCCATTTTTCGGTGAAAAATGGCTTCCAATATGAAACTCTAACGCTTCAGACTATAATAAAGGAGGCAGATACCCTAAGTTTCCTCTTTCTGTCGTTTGTGTAGTTTCACACAAAGTTTATTACTATGTTTGTCCGCTATTAGCGGAATTCATTTTAGTTTTTTTTCTTAAAAAAAAAAAGAAAAATATATGCATATGTGTAGATAATCATGAACAAGTAGGTACATATGTACAAGATACATACATTTATATTGCACATGATGTTAACATTGAGAATGTGTTGTTTAACGCAATTAATCCTACAGAAAATTCTTGAACACCCATATGCTTCAAAGTGAGTCACTGAGGATCTTGGGATTCAAGCAGATGATTCAAATTCTTTTCGTTTGCATCAACTCGGTTAACAAAAAGAATGTGTTAAAAAGTTAAGAATACAAGGTGGGGCAAAAATAATAATAAGCCTCATATATACACGCATGTCACAGAGGATAAAAGGATAAAGATGATGGCACAGCTTGGCAAGACATATAAGAAGTGAACTAAATATTTATGATATTAAATTTGTCTTAGGACATTTAACATATTTGGTGATTTAGTCGGGAAGTAAAGTCGGCAGAAAAACAGCTCCGATAAAACATTCACGCTGATCGACAATGCTTCGGACGAAGTAGGCAGTTCCCACATCGCAATATTCACTAGGGAACATGGAGATCTCTTCATCAGCCAACCAGATTGACCACAACTGACAACGCCAGGCACTCCCCCAGTACCGTGTATGTCCGAACGTTCCAAGGGGCTAAAATGGATTAAGATTGCAGATATTCCAGCCCCAGCTTAAAAAAGCAAATTGTGTAAGGAAGTTGGACGACGCAAGAGATCGCCAGACTCTATGCCACTAACAAACAAATATTGTGAAGCAGTGGCACCATTGCCAAGAACACATGAGAAATGCCGCTTCTGACATGCTGGAAAGCCCTGGTTTGACGAGGAGTGACAGCAAGCTCATGATGCTAGACAAGAGATACACAAAGCGGCCGTGCAGCGACTTCTCATAAGGAAAAAGAAGCAGCATTAGAAGTGGGCGATCAAAAGGTATAAGAAGAACCTCTCAAGTTTACATGGCCCAAATCGAAGCCTGCGTAGATGATCAAATGGAACATCACAGTAAAATAAATTGTAGGCGATGACTCGATGCTGATGATATGGAAAAACCATTTCTGCAAACTTTATAACGGCGATAACTAATCGAATTCCGCTACCAGGCAGATTGTACCATCACTCTACATAAAAGACCCGATGTAGACCAACAATTCCGTCAACCAGACCTAATCGATTTTAAAGCTGGGTATGACAGCATGAATTGAGACGAGCTACATATTACGTTCGGAATGCCGAGTATAATTTATTTATTTTTCTGATGATGATGAACATAATTATCCTCGAAATGTCGCTGATGAAGAAAACTATTATTCTTTCCACTGACTTATGAAATTGATGAGAATACAAAGACAATAATGGGTGTTTTTTTTAACATAGCACTTAATACAGACAGTTATATCTGTCAAACCAATTGTCAGATTGCGCAACTGTCAATGCTATTTTTATTAAGTAGCCTTTGCAATTTTATCCTGATGGCATACACGCTTCAACAACACGTTTTAGAAATTTGGTGGCAAAATTAAAGTTCTGTTTGCCAAACTTGCACCCGACATAATCGACCATCTGAGACCGCTATTCGCCGTAGTGTTGACCGTTTTCGCTCAATATTTTCTTTGATAGACGCAGATATACACATAAGAGTGAAGAGAATATTACATATGTTGAGGAGAGTGTTGAAGAAGATTCAAATTTATTGATTTGTTCACAACAGCTTGGTCTCTTTCCGTTCACTTTAGGTAAAATTTTACGTAATGATCTTAGCTTATAAGATCCAACTCGTATGCAATAATTGAAGCCGAATGACCAACAGTAACGTAAGCGTTGAAATTTCGGGGAATGGGCCCAAAATCAAGAGACATTAGCTCCGCTGTTTTATCGAAAAATGTATTGTGTTCAGCCATGAGGCTCATTTTGGCTCAATGGGTATGTTAACAATAGAAATTGTCGTATGAGATTATCGACACGCCACTGCTGTTACATCCCGAAAAATTCACAGTTTGTTGCAGTCTGTGGGCTGGTTGGGTCATCGGACCATAGTTTTTGTTTTTAAATGAGGCTAATACAGAGTCATGATTTATGACTTCTTTACTCCCCGATTGAATGGCATAATTGTAGAATATATGTGGTTCCAGCAGGATGGCATTATGTGAAATATACAGCAATCGAAACAATTAACTTATTGAAGGAACAAATCGATGATCGCATAATTTTGCGTAATAGACCTGTAAATTGGCCTCCAAAATTTTCGGATGTGACACATCTTGATGATTATTTTCTTTGGGGATATTCGAAATTCGATAGACTACCCTGTCAAATTAACAACAATCGATGCCTTGATAGCCAATATCATTCACGTTATTGAGGACATACAGCCACGAATGATTGAAATAATGGACGAAAACTTCGCCCCCGGATGACAGGGTAAGGAAAATAGGGAAGGATTTAATAGGAGATACCGATGCACATTGGTTTTGAATTTCTAAATATCAAAATAGGAGGTAAGTGATGTGAAGTGCGGCTTAAGAATGAATCTCTACTTCTGAAATTGGGCTCAAGGGAAAACTGATGAGCATTCGTAAAAGCGCGATTATTACGGTTGAATTGTTTTAGGGGCGGAATGCAGCTGGATAATTCACTAGAACACTGTTTGTGGAAGTAGCGATAAAATAGAGAGAGACATGAAACATGACGGCGTTGTTCCAGAGTTGTAATTGTTTCTGTTATACTTATATCACCTATAATTTTTAAAGCTTTTGAAATATCAAGTGCAATTATTTTACTTTTCCCAAAACGATGTAAAGATTTGTTCCACTGTTCGGTGAGATATACCATCAGATCACCAGTGGACCTATTGCTACGAAAGCCATATTGCCGGTCATTTAGAAGCTTTCGTTCTTCAAGATTTTCAAGAACAAGAGAAAAAAAAAACAAAATAATTTGATAAGTTATTAAAGGGTCCGCCATCTAACGTTTTTTTTTCAACTAGTGCTTATTTCGTGAATGATAACACTTAGTTCATGTCTGATTTGACAGATAATTAGTTTTATCTTTCCGCTGAACAAATATGGTTGTGTATACGCTTCGCTAAGTGGGCCTGCGATCGACTTAGAGAAGATGCCGATTTTGGCAAAAAAAATCATCTTTTCAGATGAAGCTCATTTTGATCTTGGCGGGTAGTAAACAAGCCAAATTGTCGCATTTGGGGCACAGAAAACCCGCACGCATACATTGAAAAGCCGATACACCCAAAACGAGTCACTGTTTGGTGCGGATTTGGGTCCAGAGGCATAATTGGGCCATTTTTCGAAAATGAGCAAGGAGTGGCCGTTACAGTCAATGGCGATCGTTATCGGGCCATGTTGAACGAATTTTTGTTCACAAAAATTGAAGAGGAGGATATTGGCAACATTTGGTTTCAACAGGACGGCGCAACGTGCCACACAGCCCAAGCAACACTCGATGTTTTAAAAAAAAAAAACTTATTTGGCTGACCCTTTATAAGCAGGTACACAAACCAACGTAACTTAAGTGACCTCAACGCTTAAGTTGAAAAAAAATCTACTTCTGCGTGCGTTTTGACAATTCCACTTACAGTTATTTTGGTTTATATGTATCTTGTGTGTGTTGAGAAAAAAGTTTGAATATCTTTTCAAGAGGTAAGAAAATAATTTGCTCTACAAATCTTTTAAAAGAAACTTGTAGTTTTTAAATAAAAATAGTTTTACAGGATGTCTGAAGAAAATTGATTATTTTAGTGAAGTGAGTATTTGTATAATTCTAAGCTTAAGGCATATAAAAATGTGCAATGAATGAATGAATGAATATTGTTGGGTATAATTACATTGCGACCTTAAGACTAATTGTGTCCCCCTTTTGGAACTGGATGAGGTTACTCATTCTACAGCTCGACCTCCAAATTAATCAATTTGAGGAACTCGAGAATTTGGAGTACTTTTAGAGAGGATAGTTTGCTCTCTTCTATCTATATGGTGGTTGCCCATATAGATAGATGCCTATGTCTTTGGTGTATGAGTGCATCACATTTATCAAATATGTAGGCCGGCAGCGTCTTTTCATGAGCGTTGCAGAATCTGCAAGTGGCACTGCTTACTACTAGACCAAGAATATTTAGGTGTCTTCTTAGCTTGCAATGGCCAGTGAGGATACCCGTAATTATTCTGAGTTTGTTCCTACTTAAGCTGATGCAGGATAGAAAGCGTTCCTGATTATAGCTTCCAATTAGGAGTTTGGCTTGTCTCAGTTAATCTTTTTGCCTCCTCTTCTGATTTGATTTTGTTTTTAATCATTTTTTCTCCTATTCCGCAGTAGGGTTCTGGCCCCCTTAGGGGTGTTGTTGCCCCTATTTTTGCTAAGGAGTCTGCCTCTTCATTTGCCTGAATTCCAACGTAGCCCGGTACCCAATGAAGTGTGACATTGTTGTTCTTGCCTAGTTCGTTAAGTGTGCTCACACACTCCCATACATACTTTCGAACTGATATTATATGAGTTTAGTGCTTTGAGTGCGGCCTGGCTATCTGACATGATGGCAATGTTTTGGTTATGGTAATTTCTTTCGAGGTTGCATTCAGGACACTTCTCAATGGCATTTACGTCTGCCTGAAAGATGCTAGTAGACTGTCCCATCGGTTTAACATTTAATGGCGTTTGCCTTGAGATTGTAGTTCATTGTTTCGCCTACCCACTCTTTCTTGTTACTTAACTCTGTTTGAAAATTCTTTTCTAATCATTCCATCTCTTGGAAAGTCAAGGTTTGGTGCTGTGGATCTGCACATCAAGTCTTTTTCTCTATAGGACCAATGATTTTGCCCATGATTTGTAGAATGACACTTCAATTATTTTTAATCAGCTGATTCTCTTAAAGTCATCTGTCATGTCGACGCGTCCGTAATTCTTGTAAACGTACGAACGCATCACTATAAACGCGAACGCCATTAGATTTTTACTTCAACCACCGTATGAGGGACCTTTTACTGCCTTAAAAAAATAGATTCTAGATTTAGAAACATAACCAGAAGAATGGGAAATTGAAGTAGATGTTTAGAAGAACGGTCATCTTTTACCGCCAAAGTCTAGAACGCTGCTGATGGGAAACGAGTTTCTTCTGTTATCTGCAACACGACAGCCAAATGCTTACGAAAACCACAATGTTGTGTCATTTTTGTGTGTATCCTAGGCTTCAGCCATCGATAGATCTACACTCATCTATACAACTTCAAAATTATAACACCAAATAAACTTTTCCTTTAATATTCTTTCAACTCACCGAGAACTTATTCAATCAATTAATTTAAAAATGCAAGATCTGAAAATAAAAAAACATTTTTTTATTTAAAAAAAAAAATTAATTAAAAATATGCAGTGTTTTATAGACATATTTAATGTTGACATTTAAAATGGAATAAAAAGCATATCTTTTTTTACTAAATTAAAATCAAATCAAAGACTGACTTACGAATCTAGCGACTTGGAAAAAGGTATTGCAGTTATTGGGTTAGAATAACTCAAGGTAACATAAAAAAGATGCCACTAAAGAATTCTAAATCAGAATCGCGAAATATAGAAACTAGGTTGAAAGTAGAAACACAACCAACTAATTGTTCTTGTTTCCATAAAAGTTAACATCTATCATAATATAGATACACAGGTAGGTACTATACGCATACAATACTTCATAAAAGGGTGATGTTTTTGTCGAAGGGTTCTCCCCCAATATTTGTATGTAAGCCGTTTATATGTTAAATGAAGTGTGATGTAATTGAAGGGCAAATGCGCATAAGAATTTATTCACCTTTCAATAATGCACTAGAAATAAATAGAGCTGGGCCGAATTACCGCATGAGTTATCGAGTAATACGTGACTGAATTATGTGAGTTTGGCATTACCGCTCACGTTATGGAGTCATCATCCCGATAGGTTTTACTCGTTCTTTAGATCACTGATGGCACTCACTCGATCAGTCAATGATGCCGTAATTTGGCCCCAGAATTTACGGTGCATTAAATTTAAAGGTAATCTAGAAAATATGCATGACTGGGTCGCACGAACTTGCTCTTATGTGCGACCACAATGTGGTTCTAAAGTCTGATTTAAATTGGTTATGGGAGACTATATTGTATCTATTTGTCAAAAACATAGTTAAGTTGAAGGTAGTAAAGGGTTTTCCAATAAGAGGTGTTATTTTGAATAGCCCGCTATTTCGGTAGCTGTCACTTTTGAAGCTGTCATTTTTTGACATTTGACAAGTAGAAACTACGCCATTAATAATTAAAAATGGAACGATACTAAAACATTTTTGGGTCGTCGTGAAGCACCTTGTCGGACCGCAATACAGAAATTGGTGGACAAATTCGAGCTGTTGGGACAAGTTAGTGATGTGAAGAATAAAACCCGTGCACGTCGCTCAAGAACAACTGAGAATATTGCTGTTGTAGCCCAAAGTGTTGAAGAAAACCCAGGTTTGTCCATTCCTTGCTCGGAAAACCCAAGAGTTATTGTTGAAAAGCCTCTCCATCCTCAACGCGTGACTGTTTGGTGCGGTTTATGGTCCGGCGGGGTCATTGGACCTTACTTTTTCGAAAATGAGGGTGGAGCAACAGTTACGGTCAATGGATTGCGCTATCGAGAGATGATTAATGATTTTTTATGGCCGGAATTGGATGGTATTGATCTGGACAACGTTTACTTTCAACAAGACGGCGCTACGTGCCACACAAGCAATGAAACCATCGATCTTTTACAGGAAAAGTTTCCGGACCGTGTTATCTCTCGAAGAGGTGATCACAATTGGCCACCGAGATCTTGTGACTTAACACCTTGCGACTTCTTCCTTTGGGGCCACGTGAAAGATAAGGTCTACGCCAACAGGCCCAGCGTCGATTCAAGACCTCAAAGATGGAATTCGTGAGGCTATCGAGGACATAGGGCAGCCACTTTGCGATTTAGTTATGGAAAATTTCATGAAAAGGATATGGTCCTGTAAGCGTGGTCGTGGCGGCCATTTGGCTGATGTTGTGTTCCATTATTAACGGCATACCTTCCTCTTTATAATGAAATAAACATCCGATCATTTATCTCAAAAAATGCCATTTTTCTTTGAATATCAAAATAACACCTCTTATTGGAAAACCCTTTATTATGTGAGTATACAAAAATGAACAGTATAGCATATCCCTCAAGTTAGCAGAAAAAAATTTCTTTGATGGCGCTTATTTAGTGCTAATTAAGTACTCAAAAACAAAAATTAAGTACTCCAGTACTTTTGCTAAAAACTAATGTTCTGTTAACATTATTTCAAACTAGCAGAGCAATTACCGGAAATGGTTAAAACGTAAGAAAAAAAAAAGTTTGGTCGCATATTAAAAGGCTATTTAGGTGCTCCAAGAAACAAAATAAAAACTTTAGAAAAAAAAAAATACTTTTGAAAAAAATTAAATTAATTTATTTAGGTATTCAACTTTTTTTTTATACAAATCTATTTTATTAATGAAAAGCTCCGCTAGTTGGAATTAACTACCCTATTATCAGAAAGATTTCCTAACAATTGGGCCAGAATTGAGCTCTTCTAACTTTAATTGCATGAAACTTTTAATGCACGAAACTTTTACTGCATGCAATTTTTACTGCATGCAACTTTTATTGTATTGCCGTAAAAGTTCGCTGCAAAAAAGTTGCATGCAATTAAAGTTAGAAGAGCTCAATTGTTGGAATATATTTCTTAAATTGCGATATTTAATTCGATCTAGCGGATAAAATACCCACCAAGATCATGCGATTTGACATTGTTAGATTTTTTTTCCGTGGGGCTACGCAAAAAACCGTGTATACGCGAATAATCCAAGAACTCTAGACGCATTAAAACCCTAACATTACTCAAGTTATGGCCGAGATACCGCCCGAAATGTGCGAAAAAGTGGTTAAAAAGAAATCGCATGCTGCGAATCTTCCTGAGGCGGCCATTTGGTTGATATTGTTTAATGGCGAGGTCCAAACTTTATAGTGAAATAAAATTTAAAACAAAATTGTATCGCTGTGTGTGTTTTATTAAGCTTTATTTTCGAAATTGAAAAATGAATGACCCTTTATAGTGAAATCCTTTGCTTCTTTCACAAAAAAAAAACTTCAAATCAATTTGTGTTTCAAGTTCAAGAGCGATTATTTTTTTACGAAAATGTTAAACTTTACATTATAAGGCTGATTAAATTCGAGTTTCCTATGCTGAAAGCATTGCAAATTTGACAGCTGTCAAAAGTGCTTAATACGTCCATTGTAAGCCCCAACACATTTACGAAAATTAATACCTACCTAACCAACGAAACATAAATAACAATTTAATTTCCCGAAAAAAAATATTCTGCTCTAACGAACTCTCTTTTCCACCACTCTGGTAAGGAATGTTAATAAACAAAATTACCACAGGGTCGGGGACAATCCTTATGTGAGTAACGAGATACTATTACATGACCAACTAAATTACTGCTTGATGCGCATTGTGGTCGGTCAGGCGGCGGCACGTCAATGGGGGCTCATTTTGTTTCCAAAAAGATGAAGGTCATACTGAATATAGTCAACGGTAAGTGCTCTAGGCGCATGTAAGTCGTATGGTTTCAACAAAACTGCGGGGCGGAATTTCCACACATACGCAATCATGCAATCATAAGTGAATGCTCTAAGTTGGCATTATTTTACTTTTTGGTGACGTCAACTGGTCCTCAAGTTCATGCGCCATTGAATATTTTCATTGAGGTTTTAATCCTGACCGTTGGAGCACTTAAAATCCAACACCTCTCTGTAAAGAGTTATCGACTCGATATCGAGATTAATGCCCGATTTCATAAAGGACTTTTAAATATTTAAAAGCCCATTTAGAGTTAAAATGGGATTTTTTGGTTTCACCAAGTGCTTTTAAATTTAAAATCCTTTTAAATGCCCTCATAAACTAAAAGCCCATTTTCGTCTCAATAAATTTTAAAAGTGTGATTTGTGAAGTCTAATATGTCAGATGTCAGCCGACGAGTAAGAAAATTATAGATGATATTTTGTAGTCACTTTTTAATTTAATTTCTTGCAAATATAAATTGTGAATAGGTCGAAACAAAAATATAGTTTGTGTGTAGATAATAATCTTTTAAGGCTCTCCCAAGCCAACGCGAATACTTCCGAACGACGACAACACTTTCGCCTTTCTTAATGTATTTACATGGAGATAAATGAGAGCACCCACATTGGCGCGATGTGAATCTTCAAACATTGTTCAGTCATCGCATATTCGCTCCGAATGTTTTGCGTTGGTTTCGGAAAGCCTTCATAATTTGTTTGTTTTTAGAATAATCGATTGTTCACCTGAGGACGAAGAGCAACATAAAGTAAGACGTCCAAGAATATTCCGAGTTCATGTTGGAATCCGTTCTCCAAATATTTTTTTTTTTTCGTAGCATTTTTTTCTACATATAATAGGTTTGTTCAGTGACAAAATAGTTAGATTAGAACAGAACAGCACAGCACGTCAGAACAAGTTAGAACAGGAAATCTGTATCCTGTTCGAAACTGTTCCAAAGTGTTCTAGACAGCCTCATTGAACATCAAACCAGAACAGTTTAGGTTTAGAACAGAAAATTCCTCGTTGAACAGCAAAAAGTTGTACTTTTCTGTTCGAAACTGTTCTAAACTGATCCGAACAGCCTCGCTGAACAAACCTAATGCTTTTTCACGTGCATTTTGAATGTGAGAGGGAAACAACCTATTTCCATATCCAGGGATGTGAGGCAAACCCAATTTAAACAAAAATTTCCCTAAAATTTCCTTTTTTTAGATGGTGAAACTGGAAATATTTAAAGGTCTGATAAAATTTAAGAGGACTTTAGATAAAAGGGAATTTAGTGTATTTTTATGAAATCGGGCATAAGTGACTCAAAGTCTAAGAAGAGGATGCAAGAAATGAAATTTCGGAAACGACTAAACCACAGGAGGTATTTTTTTTCAAATTTTGAACTTAAGGTTATTTAGCAATTAAAATATTGTTTTTAAACTATTTATTTAGATTTGTTCTAAATTACGATTTAAGATGTATATTATTACACACTTAAAAATGACTTCCCAATTTTTTTTTTAAATGTTGACAAAATTTTCATATAAAGGCAGCCAAATAACTTTCCTTTTTTTTTTTTGAAAATGGCGCAAAACGTAGCGCCGTCCTGTTGAAACCAAATGTTGCCAATATCCTCCTCTTCAATTTTTGTGAACAAAAATTCGTTCAACATGGCCCGATAACGATCGCCATTGACTGTAACGGCCACTCCTTGCTCATTTTCGAAGAAAAATGGCCCAATTATGCCTCTGGACCAAAATCCGCACCAAACAGTGACTCGTTTTGGGTGTATCGGCTTTTCAATGTATGCGTGCGGGTTTTCTGTGCCCCAATTTTGCTTGTTTACTACCCGCCAAGATCAAAATGAGCTTCATCTGAAAAGATGTTTTTTTTTGGCAAAATCGGCATCTTCTCTAAGTCGATCGCAGGCCCACTAAGCGTAGCGTATACACAAACATATTCGTTCAGCGGAAGGATAAAACTAATTATATGTCAAATCAGACAAGAGCTAAGTGTTACCATTCATGAAATAAGCACTAGTTGAAAAAAAAACGTTAGATGGCGGACCCTTTATTTATTTATAAGAAAACAGCTCCACAGTTTTTGAAATTTTGTTTTCTTAAATTCCTATCAGATTTCTCTTCATTTTGAGATTTCAACATTTTTATTAGTTCTTTTAGCAATTTAAAAATTGAGTTCCATGCTTCTTTGCCATTTTCTCTAATTTATTATATGCATATGCTATGCAAGTTCTATAATAAAGGGTGTTTTTTTAAAGGTATAGAACTTTGAAATGGAATAAAACAAGGATAATTTTTTTTAAATTGACATGAAATTTGCTTTATTCGAAAGATAATTTAAATATGATTTCTGACATATGACCGCCGTGTCTGGCTCGGACGTAGTCTAATCTAGAGGTCCAATTTTCGATGACTTGTTCCAAAACTTGTGGCCGTATATCGGCAATAATGCAGCGAATACTGTCCTCCAAATGGTCAATCGTTTGGGGCTATTGGCGTTGCCTAGCAATTTCACATATCCCCACAGAAAATATTCAAGCGGCGTTAAATCACACAATCTTGGAGGCCAATTCACGGGTCCGTAACGTGAAACTATGCGGTTACCAAACGTTTCCTTCAATAAATCAAATGTGGCAAGAGCTGTGCGACATATTGCGCCGTCTTGTTAAACCCGCGGTCACCGTTGACTGTAACGTTCTGGCCAGCATCGAATAGCGACCCCTATGAAAGCTTCGCATTCGAATAAAAACAAACACTCCATATTATACCTATGTCCTCTAAGATACCAAACTAAAAATAAATCACTTGACAGCGGACAAAATGGCCGCCAGTTAAAATAGTGTTGCCAACTCAAAGTTCTATATTTCTAAAAAAAAACACCCTTTATAAAATCTTTAAAATTCTTAGCAACTTGCACCACAAGAGCAAGTTCGTGCATTTTATTTGAAACTTTTTCATGCTATAGCAAGCAGTCATGCGAATACTGTCAATGTGCGCGTTTAACGCATATCTGAATTTTTTGAGCTTGCCAGCTGTCATTAAAAGTTAGATAGATTTTCAGAACAAAGATTCTTAAACAAAGATTCTTAATCAAAGATACTCAATATAAAGATGAGAATGTTTCGTACCCATTCTTTTAGATTACTGTTTTTGTAGTTTTAACTCGTGTCGATGAATACCTAGATGTGAATTGCAACAATAATTAAACGAGGTGTGTGAGGTTTTTTTCAAGCTTGTAGGCAAATTTAAATGGCTGCCATAAGGATTCTCATCTTCATGTGGATAATCTCTGATCTTAAATGAGATTAATTTATTCCCAGCTTCTTTTTATTTATTTCAATCCGTTAATAAACTAACGTAAGAACCAAGAACTATTCATAAACAAATACATATAATAATATTTAACTACAATAATATGTTACAAACAAATTGTTTAAATTTTTCACTTTTAAAATTGTCCTTTATAGATTAAATTAAAATATAGTATCTACTTATTGAAGACTGAAATCAATTCGTTTAAAGGGCTATTAGTGAAATCAATTGGTTTAAAGGGCTATTAGCACAATAGTTAGTTGGACTGAATATTGGAAATAAAAGCAACCGTGTCCTTATATACTAGTCAGGCTGAAGCTGAAGTTCAAACGACACAGAGTTGGTAGAGATAATATTGATCCATTGATAAGTTTAATAATAAAACAAAGTTCAAGATACTGTCTGTACTTCGAGAGTAGAAGAAGGTTTATTAGCCACTGTTATAAGTGTAGTGAAGACGGGAATCTTAAGCTTTTTAAATCTACTGGGAGAACTCAGGGAAAGTATAGACTTTTAAATTGTTTATTTTAAAGTCCCTCAAATTTTCATAATATAGACACTTATCATCACCTGGATGTGGAATAAACGCTTTAAGAAAACCTCCATAATACAAGTACCTCAATAATCTCAAATGAATTATCTTCATTTTGTTGTTAAAATTGGTTTGATGTAAGATTTGCGTAACGAAATTTGTATGTGGCCTCCAACACGATAGCGAGCCAATTGCCAACAAACACAAAAAAAAGAATCATAGATATAATATAGGTTTAGAACTTTTTTAAAAAAAAAAAACACAAAAAATTCGAAAAAATGAATGAAATATTTATTTGAATCGATAGTTTGAACCTTGCAATTTAATGTTTAAGGATAATTTCATGCAAATGTTGACCGCGGCTGCGTCTCAGGTAGCCCATCCGCTGAGTCAAATTTTGGCATACTCTTTCACACATATCGGCCGGTATCTCACGAATGAATGCATGGATGTTGGCTTCCAGTGCGTCAATCGAAGCGGGCTTGTCCCTATAGACATTAGCCTTGACATACCCCCACAAAAAATAATCTAATGGTGTCAAATCGCACGATCTAGGCGGCCAATTGACCGGCCCGAAACGTGAAATTAACTGTTCACCAAACTCGCCTCGCAATTGCGCCATTGTTTCGCGTGCTGTGTGGCATGTGGCACCGTCTTGTTGAAACCACATATCATGCAAGTCAAGAACTTCCATTTCGGGCAAAAAAAAGTTTGTTATCATCGCTCGGTAGCGTTCACCATTGACAGTAACGCTGCGATTCGCATCATCTTTGAAGAAATATGGCCCAATAATGCCGCCGGCCCATAAACCGCACCAAACAGTGGCTTTTTCGGGATGCATTGGTAGCTGTTGCAATGCTTCTGGCTGATCTTCACTCCAAATGCGGCAATTTTGCTTATTTACGTACCCATTCAACCAAAAATGAGCCTCATCGCTGAACACCATTTTTCGATAAAAAAGCGGATCCTCAGCCAGCTTTCCAAGAGGCCATTCACCAAAAATTCGGCGTTTTGGTAGGTCGGCTGGCTTTAGTTCTTGCACCAGCTGTATCTTAAAAGGCTTTACGCCCAAATCCTTCCGCAAAATTTTCCACGTAGTGCTGTAACAAAGGCCTAACTGCTGGGAACGGCGCCGAATCGACATTTCGCGGTCTTCTGTCACACTAGCTGGTACGGCCGCAATATTTTCTTCACTACGCACAGTACGTAAACGTGTTGATGGTTTAATGTCCAACAATCTTCCGAATAGACTGCTCAGAAGGTCGAGAATGCCGATCATAAAATGGAAGCAGCGCGCGATGAACATTTCGAACCGAGCACGAATTTTGATAGTAAAATTCAATAATTTGCAAGCGTTGTTCATTTGTAAGACGATCCATGGTTAAATTGCAAACCAAACTGAAGCTGTTTGACAGTGACACAAGGTACTAAACACACGTCAGCTGTCAAAACCAGTGTTGCCAAAACCAAACCAGCTAAAAAATCACATTACATGCTGAATTGAAGAAAACAACAAATAAAAATAAAACTCAAATTTCACTTTTCCGCAAACTATTTATGGTCCGGGCAATAAATTCTGAGCGAAAAAAGATCGGAGATTTCTCCAAATAATCTGCCTTACAAATATCAATTTCGCTCGTCGAATAGCGTACTGCAAAACGAAAAGCAGAACGAAAATTTGCGTTTATGATTTCGTATTGTAAAGAGGGACATATTCACTAATGAAATAATAAAATTGCTGATGTCTTCAACATATACATATGTATGAATATCAGCACATGTTAGTCATCAATTGCATAAATTACCAGTGCATTTAAAATCTTCTAAAATAACTACGTGGATAAGGTGTGTGTGTGAGTGTGTTCTTTAAAACTAAATATGATACAAAATCAAAATTTCAATATTTCGTAAACAAATTTGTTTGTTTTCATTTCGGTTGCACATACACATATTTTAAAATAAATCTTATCTTTTTCAGATAACGTACTTCACCTTTTCAACTTGCCGCATTAATTTAGATTAAATTCATCTGAAATTCAAAAGAATACAAAAAAAAAAAAAAAAAAATATTAACATATAACATTGCTTTGCAACACATATTCGATGCAATAATAAATTGTGAATGCTCCTGTTTTCTTGACCTACTGTGATCACAATCAATCGTATATACATAAGGTTAATTATTAATTAATAAATAGAAGAACATACAAGAATTACAATGCTATTCATTTTTCAAGCGGTTCCTTTCTTCTTCTTAAGCATAGAGTTCAATTTACTTGGTATTCGTATCAACCATGGCGAATAAATTTGTATTTAAAAAAAAAAAAACACTTGACTATCATTAAAAACTGAAGCACTAGTTTTGTTGATTTTTCATTCGAATGACGTCAGCTGTAGTACTTGCACAAACTTTGGTTTGGTTAAATGAAATTATTAGTGTAACTCACTCATGTAACTCACCCATTATATTCCAGGGTGGCATTGAAGTAATTCTTTGACCAATAAAAATGGAATGCCTCGCACAGAGTAGTATATCAGTATCAGTAGTGTTGTGTCTATGTACATTCTACTCCCAAGTCGTCTTCATAAACTGGGGCGGACTAAATTTGTGGAGGCCCTTAAGTCTTAAAACTTTTTTTTTGCAATTGTCATATAACGGGTGGGCCATCTAGTGGTTTCT
Organism: Leucozona laternaria; assembly: GCA_932273885.2. Taxonomy (NCBI): domain Eukaryota; kingdom Metazoa; phylum Arthropoda; class Insecta; order Diptera; family Syrphidae; genus Leucozona; species Leucozona laternaria. The sequence continues at coordinate 49,287,631 of OW026368.1, forward strand.
TTTTAAATCATTAGGTTATTTTGACACTGACAGCTGTTTCCCGTTCGAAATCTTGACAGAAAGTCAGTATCATACCTTCGTGGAACGAAATGAGTCGCTTTACGCTTAAAAAACGTTAGGAAATATTAAAAACAAAGTGAGTGCTGTGTAGCCCAAACAGATTTGGGCGAAAAATCATCTTTTCTGACGAGGCGCATATTCATTTCGGCGGCTACGTTAAGAAACAAAACTGTCACACTCGGAAAACCAGCACCCTATTTTCAAGAAGCCAATGCATCCACAGAGAGTGACAGTTAAGTGCGGATTGTGGAGTGGTGATGGCATTATTGGACCGTTTTCTTCGAAAATGAAGCTGATGGGAACAACGTTTCGGTCAACGGTGGGCGTTGCAGAGCCATGTTAACCGACTTTTTTTTTTAAATGGGCACATAGCCCATGCTACAATCGATCTTTTGCGCAACAAATTCCCGAATCGTGTTATCAGCTGTCTTGGCGATGTCCATTGGGCTCCTCGGAGCTGCGATTTGTCCCCTTTGAAGTTTTTTTTTTGTGGGGAACCGTGAAGGACAGATGTTATGCCCACAATCCGGAAACGATTCAAGCACTTAAGGCCAATATCATCCAAGCAATACGTGAGCTACAGCCCGAATCCATCAACAATGTCTTGGAAAATTGGAGTGACAGAATGCGCTACTGCGAAGCCAGCCGAGGCAGCGACGACGTTGTATTCCATAATTAATGGGAATTTTTGTTCTTTCTAATAAAGCCATTATACACTGAAAACATTTAATTTTGTTCATTTTTTTCCATTGTTAAAAAGAAACTGTGTATTTGGCTCACCCTGTATAATATAATTCTTTCAATTAAATAACTACAGATATTTAAATATAACTCAAAGCTGCACTGTGCGTCTTCAATTTATGCAAAATCCCAGTGGTATACTTTTTAGTTTGATTGCTGTAGGGTAAAGTCGGGTGATATGGCTCCAAAGGAGCTCACTTAATAACTAACTAATAATAAGATATCAGACTATCATTAAGTCGAGAAACCTACTTAAACTTCTGAACTACATACATATGCAAAGAAAAAAAAAAGAGTGTATTTGAAGTATTTTTTTTGTTGTAAAGTATTAATTATTATCTTAGGGCCAGTACAAACATTCCGAAATAAGTGGCACTTAAGTTGCCCAAATTGCGACTTTAGACTTAGGGCCAGTTTCACAGTCAGAAAAGTGGAACTTAAGTGGGCAATGTTAAAGATTAAAGCGCAATATCACAGTGCACACTTACCTGAATGAGTGGCACTTAAGTCTCTGATGTTGGTGACTTAAGTTCCACTTACGTTGGCTATGAAATTTGGCTTAAATTCTTTATATGGGAAACCTAAGTGCCACTTATTCCGGTAAGTGTCGACTGTGAAACTGGCCCTTAGCCTCAAGTCAAAATATGGGAAACTGCGTAAGTGGCACTTAAGTGATCAACATGGGGACTAAGTGCCACTTACTCAGGAAAGTGTGCACTGTAATATTGCACCCTCATCTCCCATATTGGCCACTTAAATGACACTCTCACTGAATGTGAAACTGAGCCTAAGGGCAGAAACAAAAGTATTCGGAGCCGGGTGAATACTTCTAACAAGCGTGAGACATGTCTCTTTGTTTTATTTACCGATAGTTATCTATGAGCGTACGAATTTCTTCGAGTTATTTGAAAAAAACGCTGGAAATGTCAAAAAGGAGATTTAACACGTCAAAATCACAGAAAACATGGCTTTGGTGCCATTTCATAACCGCTATTACTTTTTTTCAATTCTATGAGATTTTTTAAACTATGTCCTCTTTCACTCGAAGAATTTGAGTTTCAAGCAACTTTCACTTTGTAGGAAAGAAGAGCACGACGTAAGTGGGGTGAACAAAATCTCCCCGGCCAACATTGAGGAGATTTGTTTGACATTCCTTCTCATACTTAAGGTAGTGTGCGTTCAACCAACAGACTTTATATGGAAACTACAGAAAATATCTCTTAGGATTTTGTTTCTTCGTGTGAAAGGTACAAGAGATTTTAGAAGAAATTAAAAGCAAACGTCAAAAAATTTCAAGCAACTTATTCTTCGTGTGAAAGGGGACTTTGGAGAGGATGAAGTGCTTTTAATATTAAGGTTAGCAATTTTAATTACTTAAATCAGTTTACTTAAATTTTATTACTATTTTCTATATAAACTCGAGCTGAACAAGCTTAAGACAATGACACTTCGTGCAAAAAAAAAGCAATCAAACATACCTACCATTTTTGAAATGTCAAAGTGACATAAATGAAGTTAGTATGATATTAGAAAGATAAACTAGACATTTGATGAATTTAAATTTAATGAAATGTTAAAATTACAAACTTCTCTTTTATTATTAATAATATTGCTGATGCAATGTTTTTAATCCTATTTTAATCATGTTAATATCAACAGAGGAAGCGTTTAGATTCAAAAGCTTGCACATTTATGATTAAGAGGTTTGTGTATGCCATAGATTATTTGTACAAAAATTCATATCTTCGTAAGTTGTAAGCTGCAATTAATGTCAATACAGACTTAAAATTGAGGCGTATCAATTTCAACATTTATAAGTTGATAAAAAAATACTAAATATTATTAACACGTATTTGATAAAGTTTGGATCTGCAGAAACTGGATACTATGTTCCTCCAAATAACAAATTAGGGTATATCCTTTAGTGTTGTAAACTTTCTTTCTACAAACTTCTGTTTCACAAGATAAAACTTGAATTTATGAGGAATTTTTTTTTAGTGCTGCTACAATTTGTGGGGGTAAAATGCCTTAAATTGTATTTTATTGATAATTGCTTAAATTTCTATTACGAACTTATCTCTCAAGTTAAATCAAATTCCTTATGAACTCGATACATCTTGAGGAGTTGTAGGTATACGTGAAACCCATGGACAGTAAATTATACTTTGTCTCATAGGAAATCCGGCACTGCTTATCAGAGACATTGTACAGTCACATCGTTCGTTCTGGATGCCTCCCCTACATCTACAAAACATTTTGTGTGCAACAATTCAATTAAATAGTCGTTTGCCATTAATTTTAAACAATTGTGCGTCAAGCGACAAACCACGCGTTAGCTAAACGAAATAGCATTCACATTTTACTGAAACTGGAAATGTCATTAGCGCTAAATATTTTCAAACATACACTTAAAATAAATAAACGCGATTTAAGGTTTTCCGCTGCGCTGTGGGAGAAGAGGCGTATATATAAATAATTGGAGTTCATTGGTGAAATGGATTTAATTTTTATTAAAAGAAATGTGAAACGGATATATGGGTCATGACTCGTCTGGGGAATTGATGCAAGCACAAGTACAATAAAATTAACTTGACCTCAATATTATGTAAATGTACAAACTTGAAAAAGAAATTATTTTCCTTTGGCAATATTAATGTATACCGACCTTTACCATACACAAACTTTTCTTATCATACCTACTGTTTAAAAACAAACACCCCTTTTTTCAAATCAATGAGCCTAAGTGCTAAGCGACTTCAACCTTAGATGAATGTGAGCATGAGCTAAATAACGCCACCGCTGGCTCCCACGTCGCACAGTGGTGCGAGAGCGGAAAAAAGTCTTTTGAAAAAGTCATGTCTATCGTTTTAAACTTTATGTTAAAGTACTCTTAGATAACCAAAGCGTATGATTTAAAAGTATTTTTTAACATATATATTGTATGTTCTGATTTACAAGCAATCAAAGTTGAAAAATAATTTTACTCAAATCGCGAACCGTATTTTCAACAAATTTTGAGATGTTTTTTTCCGAAGTTCCTGCAGATAAATTCTCTAGTTTCTTAAATAATTTAATTGGTCTATTTTCGATTATCTAAAAATAAAAAAAAATATTGATTATTTATAAAAGATACCTTCAATAAGTAGCCTGAAGCTTTAGTACTAAGAAAAAATGCTTTTTTTTAAAACTTTTTGATTTAAAAAAACAGCTCCAAAAGATACCAAGAAAGTAAGTATGCCACCATATGCTCCATACATTCATGTTAAAGCACAGAAAAAATCAGCTGCAGATACGTGCAGATGTGGAAGTTATGCTCAAAAATGTTTCACTTAATCGGATTTCAAAAAACTCCGTCTTGACGGTGGTGTCTACCAAAAAGTTTGATTACTTCGGTATTAATTGTCAGAATGAACTGGTTAGGCCCATTATTTTAAAAAAAAATTTCAAACGTTATTTTAAAAATAAAACAAAATTAATACATTGACCCAGGGCTGAGAATTTCGATTTTTGCGAAACCATTTATTTCTGCCTGGAAAATTTTTCAACTTTCAACTCAATTTTCTTGAAAGCAACACACGAAAAATAATATAGTTTTATGATATTTTGAATTATATGATAGAGCTTAATACAAAATAAAGAAAGGGATTAGGGATAATCTTTTATTTTTTTTTAATTTTTCGCTAAAAGTAGGGCAGGTAAAAATAAAAAAAGTGTTCTTTTTAAAGTTTTATTGCTTTGTTTTTGTTCTGTATTGCGTAATTTTTTATTACCTGTAAGGATTAGTAATGGCTTATTAGAATAAAATCTCTTACTTAAATCTATTTATATAAAGGATTAATGAAAAAAAAGTCAGTATTGAGTTATTGAGCATTTGTGCAAGGTGCAATAAGTGAAAGTGAAGTTAAATATAATAACAAACATATATAGTGAATTCAATACATTAAAATGGATTCAATCGAAATTCCTTATTCGGTGTTGTGTAGTGAACTTATTACTAATGGGTAAGATGTTCAAAATCTTCGACCATATTTTGTAAGGAAATACCCCAACTTAATTTCTGAGCAAATAGAAACTGTGCTATCAGAATTAAAGAAACGTTTTATTTCTCATTTTTTAAGTCGATGGAACGCAGTTCATAGAAAAAAAAGTCATTTTAAAAAAAAAATACACTTATTGGCTCGAAGGAGTTTTCCAAGTAGACCTAACCCAAAGTGTATTGCCCGAAACGTCAACTAATATGGGAAGACCACGAAAGAGTTTTGACGAATGCTGTGATCGAGCTAAAAGGTATAAGAGGGACGAAATTAGAAATATATTTCCTCGAGAAGAGATAAACTATGCAGCAACATCAGAGAGCTTTTCCTGTTCACAATTTGATCCGGATAAGGCTCTTGCATTATTTATACAAGCAGAATTGTCGAAACGCCAATATGAAGTATTGAGACATGCACTAAAAGACGAAGGACATGATGTTTTTCCACCTTATATTAAATTACTGGAAGCAAAGAAAAAGTGCTATCCTTTAGATATAAACATTACGGAAAGCTCAGCAAGTGTGCAACTACAAAAATTGTTAGACCACACTGTAACAAGGTTATTAGAAGGAAAGACATCAGAGGAGATAACCAGAATTGTAGGACAGTCTTTAACACTGTACACTAAATGGGGATGCGATGGTGCCTCTGGACAACCACAATACAGTCAAACATTTGACAATGAAGAAACTTCGGACGTTTATGACATCTTTGGTACCAATTCAAATGACTATGGAGGAAAACAGGGATATTATTGTGTGGAACAACGATCGATTATAAATTTAATTTTATAATATATATATATATTCAAAATAAAAAGTTAAGATTTTACTAAAAAAAACTTTTATTTAAATATAACATTAAAACCCTCAAATTTTATAAAAATGTCAATAACTTTTTTTCTAACAATTTTTTCTTGATCAAATTTTGACCAAGCATGTATAAGACTAATTTTAACATGTTTGTCAAATTTCATTAAAATTCGTTTAATAGTTCAGATTTTACAGACTTTTTTCCGCTCTCCCATACAAACATCAAAACACTCAAATTTTAGAAAAAAAAGCCAATAACTTTTTTACTAATGATTTTTTCTTAACCAAATTTTGATAAAATGTGTATAAGACTAATTTAAAAATGCGAATCAAATTTCATCTTAATCCGTTAAACAGTTCAGATGTTACAGATTTTTTTTCCGCTCTGCCATACAAACATCAAATCCCTCAAATTTTAGAAAAATGTCAATAACTTTGTTTCTAATTATTTTTTTTCAACCAAATTTTGACCAAATATGTATAAGACTAATATAAACATGCTTGCCAAATTTCATTTAAATCTGTTGAACCGTTCAGATAAAACAGACTTTTTTCCGCTCTCCCATACAAACCGAACCACTGTGCGTCGTCGCGGCCGCAGAACTGAAAATACACATCTTTGACCATTCAGCTATGAGCGTTTATGTCATTTAATGGAGTTATAAGTATATAAGATCATTCAACCGGAATAATTTTGTAATTTAATTGAAGTATTTTACTTATTAACAAGATAAATATTAACGAGGGACAAAATGTTCATGTTGTCCATATGAATGGATTTTTGTTTACTGTTGTTGCATGTTAAAGCAACATAATGAAGGGAAATGTGAAGCAATTGAAATGAAGAAAATCGTTATGTGTACAGTATATATGTACATTATACATACATATGTACATAGATACTGCACCTAAAGTTATATCTTCTCCTCATCATAACTTTTTAAGTGTAAGTAATCATGCAATTCTGATTGGTGCGGTGGTTTACTTTAGAGAACCAATGCCGCAAACTTTTAGATGATATAGTACGACGCACGACGTTAAAGCAATTTTAGTATGCCACTAGTTAAAAAAGAGGATTTTCCAAAATGTTAACGAATATAGCATCGTACAAAATTCTCATTTTATCTTTTTAGTATACATCATATCAAATTCATATGAAACTTTGACATTTACAAAAAAATGTCAAAAAGGGTTTGTTTGATTAGTTTTCTTACTTGAAATGTAACTGTTTTAGGCGTGTTCAACTAGAGTCTTTTAAGAAAATAGGTTAAGTATGATATTAGTTAAAGTATTTAAAACTAATAAACTTTTAGTAAAGAAATAAAGAATTGTTAGGTAGTGCCTTAACTTCTGACTGTTTAGAATTTTGGGCCAATATTAATTAAACTTTTTTGAAAACAAAAATTGAATAAAACCCAAATGTTGAAATACGCTTTTTTTTTTGAAATAAATTACTTGGATTAAAAAAACTCTGAAACATTCGAAAATGTTTCCACTTTATTTTCTGCTCCGGAGAAATGCATTTTCAGGGCAATCGGTTGACATTTGGAACGAAATATTCTTGATACGATCAAATAAAATTTGTCTCCTATCTGTCAAGCCATCAACTGTCAAATTCAATTGAAGGATGGCTACGATGACTATGGATTAAGAAACCTCTGACAAAATTCAAAATTTTTCCAACTTATTTTCTGCTCTGGAAAAATACATTTTCAAGGCAATTTTAAAACTATCTGGTCTTTTTTGTAACGGAATATTCTATAGACGTCAAAATACAGTTTGTTGCCTATCAATGGAGAAATGAATTGTCAAATTCCATTGAAGGATGGCTACGATGACTATGGATTCAAAAACCTCTGACAAAATTGAAAATTTTTTCATCTTATAAGATGCTCTGGAAAAGTACATATTCAAGCCAATTTTACAACTTTCTGGTGTTTTTTGTAACGAAATATTCTACAGACGTCAAAATACAGTTTGTTGCCTATCAGTCGAGAAATAAACGTTCAAATTTCATTGTAGGTCAAAAAATCTATGGCTACCAACCATTCGGAAACGAATATTTTTCTGCAACCGAGTTAAGCGCCATCTTAACATCTCAGCATTTCAACAATTTATAGCTATTCTATGTTCACTCTGATTATTGACTTAGATTATATTCATTTTTCGATTTGTTTTTTAAAACTTAAATTTTGAATTTTTAAAACAAATTTGTTTTGGCTTAAGAACCAACGTTCTAAAAATTGTCCGGAAGCTATATTGAAACAAGAATTTCTAGCTTATTAAAAACGAGGTTGAAATAAGATTTCTTAGAATTTCCGAGATTAACAGACTTTCGTCGACGAATAGGCTGGATTTATGAATGTTTTTCTTGATTTCGGTCGTTTTTTTTTCTGATTGTACTACGAACTGAACAATCACAATAATTTTTAAAAAGTTTGACTTTGCATTCTATTATTCCTCAAAGTCTAAAACGGAAAGAACACAGGATGATACAAAAATACAAAACGTCTTCATATTAAGGCAAGAAATCGTGTTTTATTGTACCACACATCAAAGAGAATATAAAAACGAAATGTTTTTTTATTGAAAGTTGGTTTTTGTGTGATAACACACTCGCATTAAAGCTGCAAAGCTTACGCACCATCATATTAACATTGAACGTTTGAATGGAACAACAACCACCTGAGTGAGCTACCACCAAGTCATTAAAGGCTGGGGTTATAGCTACTTCACAACTGCCAGGCCGATCATCAGACTCCTTTTAGTGGTGCTTAGTCTATTACGTTCAATTTTAATTTGAAAAACTTTTTTCCCAGCTGGGAGTTGAACATAGACCAACCGTCTTCAGAACCAATCGCACTACGCATTGAGCTACCGAAGTCACGTCATCAGGTCCAACCCAATGTCATGTCATGACAGTCGTGTAAATCCACAATAAGAATATGGTTTTTATATTTATAGTTTTTAAATTGACGCAGGTAGATTTTGGCGGCCTGTGGCAGCCATGTTGTTTCGGTGACATCTGTCAAATCGGTTGTTAATTATTCAGGTACTGATGCTAAATCACCATGGCACGTTACATCATTGAACATCACGTCCACCAAATGATAAAACTTCATTATTAAACTCTCTTGTGGCAATGATGCGTGCGTTGCGCCCATTTTACGGGTTATACGGTTGGGCTTCTCAGTCGGCTTTTAAACGTTTGGTGGCCAAAATTGAGTCGACCGATTCAGTGAATAATCAGCCAACAACCGTACGTCAACAAAATGCAAGATTTACCGAAAACATCGTCGATGTTTGTGAAAGTCCGGACTTCTTCCAAATCGACGATGGCATTGCCATCACCATCAACAAAGAACGGTCGATGATAAACAATTTATTTCCGCCCAAATTGGATGACATGCATGTGAACGACATGTGCTTTCAACAGACCAGTGCTTCTTTCCATACACAGCAAACGCCACAATGAACATTTTGCATGAACGATTTGAGGGTAAGCCTAACTCTTGCGGAGGTAACGCGAATTGGCCACTAAAATCTTGCGATTTAATCCCGATAGACTTTTTCTTGAAGTCCCCGGTCTATGCGAATAAACCACAATCGACCGATAACCTTACGATGAACATAACACAGGCCATCGCTCAAATTCAGCCGGACCTATGAGGAAGAGTCATTGAAAATTGGACCTCTATGATACGTGCCACCTTAAGAAGCCGAAGCGGGCATTTAAACGATTTCATATTCCAAGTCTGTTAATACCTCACACAAAGCTTGTTTTATTCAATTTCAACATCTACCCGCCCTTATTGAAAAACCCTTTACATGACTTCAATTTGAATTTATTACCATTTTAATTATTTCGAAAAAAATTGTGTTGAATTAAATTTATTCTTTTTGAACGACTTACTTACATATATGTACATCAGTAGATCTCTATACACCCTGATGGAGAGTATTGAAAATATAAAGAATATTCTCTTCTATTTTTGTTCGAACTTTCTGCATTTCAAAACAATTCCCTGATAGTCGATTCCCGAATCCTCTTGCTGCACTGACTTCTATTTTTGTGTTCATAATTACAACTCATAAAAAAACAGAAAAAAACCCTGAAAGTTTCACACCAATCTTATAAATGTTATAATTTAAATTAATTATCTTAAATAAAATTTTATTTCAACGCGGAAACTTTAAGAACTTGCCGCATCAATTGCTCTCGACGAAGTATGAAATCCTATTTTAAGATTTAAGGAAAGAATCAGTGTAATTATTAGAAAAAAAATGAACATAGAATCTTTTATCGAGTCTCTGACAAGAAGAAATAGTTTTTTTGTGTTGTTGCTTTGAAGTTTGGTGCTTGAATTTTGATGTTTTGGATAAAAACAACTTGCAATAGATGACGGGTGTTTTTTTTTTTAAGGTATAGAACTTTAAGCTGGCAACACTATTTTAACTGGCGGCCATTTTGTCAGCTGTCAAGTGATTTATTTTTAGTTTGGTTTGGCATTTCAACATGAATAGACTGACTGACGCCTGAACAACGCTTCCAAGTTGTGCCCAAATGGGCCCAAAACAAGATTGCCGTTGATCCCAATTTTCATAAGAGAATTTTGTTTAGCGATGAAGCTCATTTTTGGTTGAATGGATACGTCAATAAACAAAACTGCCGTATTTGGAGTGATGATAATCCTCAAGTGTATGTTGAGACACCGTTACATCCACAAAAACTGAATGTTTGGTGTGCTTTATGGTTTAGTGAAATAATTGGACCGTACTTCTTTAAAAACGATGCTGGCCAGAACGTTACAGTCAATGGTGACCGCTATAGAACCATGATTACTGAATTTTTCTTTCATCAATTGAACAACCATGATATGCAGGAGCTGTGGTTTCAACAAAACGGCGCAACATGTCACACAGCTCGTGACACAATTGATTTATTGAAGGAAACGTTTGATAACCGCATATAGTTTCACGATACGGACCCGTGAATTGGCCTCCAAGATCGTGCAATTTAACGCCGCTTGACTATTTTCTGTGGGGATATTTGAAGTCGCTAGTCTAGGCCGATAAGACCGAATCTATTGACCACTTGGAGGACAACATTCGCCGCGTTATTGCCGATATACGGCCACAAATGTTAGAAAAAGTTATTGAAAATTGGACCTCCAGATTATCCTACGTCTGAGCCAGCCGTGGCGGTCATATCCCAGAAATCATATTTAAATTATAATGCCAGAAGGTTATCTTTCGAATAAAGTAAATTTCATGTCAATTTAAAAAAATCATCTCTGTTTTATTCCATTTCAAAATTCTATACCTCAAAAAAAAAAAACACCCTTTATAAATATATGTAAGTATTTGCTTTTATTCACACGAGAACTCAATAAAATGCCGCTATGGTCATAAATTTGGTCATGGTAGAGAACAATTATTGTACAAGGGCTATTGTTGTAGGTACAACGAGTTTGTTGATTTGATTGTCAAATGAATATTGTGCCTCTTCTTGGAAAATCTCTCTGGCCAATTTTCAGATTAACTTTATGTTAACCTTCCGAGCGAAATAAAACATAAAGATGTTTGCATTGTGTATAAGGATGATTATAAACAGATCATAAACACTACCATTTGGATACATTTCGGCTGTCATCTTCCTCCCCACAGAAAAAGAAAGCTTTCTCCGCTTTCAAACAAAATATTCACATCACCTTAACACTTTAAAGCTATGAATCAGTCATTTTTGTTCTATGTGCTTCCCCAACCGCTAAAATAAACAATGAAAGATATTCTTCTACACCTGGAACGGAACACCTCTGAATCATTTAAATTTTCTCGAACTCTAAGTATACCTACTCAAGGTGAGCAAATTTTTTTAACTAGCAAAATGATTCACAACAATAATAATTAATCTGTTCATAAATTTCGAAGAAGAATCTTTCGTACTTGCTGTAAACATTGATTAAAGAAACTAACGCAACCATAGAGAGAAAACGAGAACAATGAACCTAAATGGCTTCTCCATTGAATAAAATTGCTACATAACAAAAATACACAGGTAAATGTACATCTTCATGCGAAGCTATACACATTTAAGGTTCTTGGTTTTTGCACATGGAGTGACACAGTTTTGTATAGTTGATGTGGAAAATTAAATTTTTATAGATTATGGGATCGGTTGGTATTGTAATTACAAAAAATTGTTATCGCTGTTTTGTTATCTGAAACATTTTGAATGGCGCATTTTATATGTCACAATGTTTTCAACCGACACCTAATATTTTCGTTTATCGTTTTTGTATGTTCAGGTAAACAGGAATTTTTGAGACTGCAATCAAAAATAAGTAAATAAAAATCAGACCAGTTTATTAGACTTTCTAAGGGCTATTTTATTCACTCAAAGTTGAACTTTAGAAAATGTTTTCATTCACCTCAAGTTGACTCGCTCAACTTTGCATTTTGACAGATGGAATATAACTCTCTTAACTTTTGATTTTCTAAACTCCACAAAATAGTGTAGAAGTTAGCCTAGGAAACTTGGGATGTTACGTCCAACTTAAGTTTTTTTTTTTTAATTTCGATTCATTCCCTCTAGTTGCTGATTCGATTGTACAGCAAAATAAAAAAAAAAGAAACAAATTTAATTAAATATGAATGGTAATAATTATTTCTGGGAGGATTGGCTATCATCTTCTTCGATTAACGAAGATGATGAAGAGGAGGAGAGTTTATTTATTGAGAGACGGCAATACAAAATGTGTATACGACTTTGGGTAAAAAAATAAAAAAAAAAACCCTTTGACCTTGAAGGAATGGTATTTCCAGGGGTCGCACAATAGTAAAATTGGTGTCAAAATTGCCCCAAAAAGTTGCTAAAAAACTGCATACCAACTTAACCCATACCCACTTTTCCCGTTATGGGCGTTTTAGTGATTTCCCTTCCCTTTGACCCTGAAAAAACGGTACTTTCACTGATCACAAAAAAAAAATTGAATTGGTATAAACATTTGCGCGACTTCTTAAGCTTTCATATGACACCTCCTTTGCCCATGTGCCAAGCCCACTTTTCGAGTAATGTGCGTTTTAGTGATTTCACTGAATTTGCACTGAATTTGCACTGAATTTCACCCAAAAAAACAAGGTATATTCATTTTCGCTCTCAATGCATCGTCTAGGGTTGAATATGTTATAATTTTGTTTGTGTTGGGTTTTTGTTCATTTACTTTTATTAACTGTTATTCTGTGCTGTCACTAATTTTGTTGATGTTTGTTTGACGTGTCACCAATTTTGTTGATGTTTGTTTGACGTTCGTTCAAATCTAAAGTCGAAAACTTATGGCCTTTTCGATTGGTAATCCGGGAGAACGATTTGAAACGTGTGAACCCTTCTGGAACGATTCTGAAAACAAAATCAGAAGGAAATTTCTCTTCTTTTCAGAAGAAGAACTGTCATTCTGACTCCAATCGAAAAGGATATTACATTTTATGTGTCATCTGTCACAAATATCTCAGGGACATTTTGTAAATTACAATTTGGCCAACTTTATTTTTCTAAAGAAGAGTTAAAGAAGAAATTAGGTAGTGAATAAAAGCAATTTTCAACTTGTATCGAGTTGGCCTAAACTCTTGAGTTGCCCAATTCTCATCTTTTATGCAAGTTGAGCTTTAGTGAATAAAAAAACACTAAAACGATCAACCTAAGACTTTTGAATTTTGATTAATGAAAATTATTTGGAGTTGGCCACACTATTGAACGCAACGCAAATCAAGTTTTTGGGTTAATGATCTCGGCTTGATAAATTAAACCACGAGTCCAATAAAACAATGAAAAAGATATACATATATCATTTAAGATGAAAGAAAGACAAATCAGGCGCATTACTGAAATCAATTGTTATAGTAACATGACATCAGGCGGCACGGCGCAAAGTGCAAAGTGATATACTGAAATATTTTTTGTATTCCTAATAAGAAATTTATCCCTCTCCTTTATTCCTTGGAAAAAGTTATACACTAGACACATTTTAGACACTCAAATACATACCTTGCAGCAACAACAAACAGCAGATAATTATCAGGAAATTTAAATTTTTAGTGAGAGTAAAGGTAGTATATCGTGGGTACATAATATGTCACTTTGTAAAAATAAAAGATTCCAAAGTAAAGTACACTTATATGACGTGCTCATTGGGCACGACAGTGAATTCAAAATAAACAAATCATTGTTCGGGTGACCCTTTCAAATTCAAATTTACAGAAATTGAATTTTGTACAGGTGATTTGAAATAAATAGAAGAAGTGTTTAAAACTTAACAAAAAAGATAAAGTGAAGTAAGATCACTAATCATTCATCGCTCATCAGTGTGCTTAAACTTGATTTACAAGAATCCGATTATGGGATGCGATAATTTTGGAATAACTGCAAACGTAACTGGGATCTTATTACCTAAAACGAAAACGTTCGTACGATATATCGTTTTGACACTGACAAAGTTTGACAAATTCAGATCGGCGTTTATGTTGTTGAACGCAAAAAAAATCTAAATTTTCAATGGTAACTTGTTGTTTCAAATGCAAGCATTTACCAAAAGGATTTACATTAAAACGAAATAGAATAGATTTTTAATTATATTATTAAATTAAAAATTAAACGTCAGTAGTTCTAGTGATGACATATGTAACTAAACCAGGATATCAGGAACAAAATACAATAAGACTATGTAAAGTTAACCGAAAAATTTATTCCGCAACATTGCGATGGAGAATTCTGGAAACATTTTTCTATAAGAATAGTCAATCTTTTTATTTAAAAACTCTAATAATAGTCAATCTTTTGATCTAGAAACTAACTCATCAATAAACAATAGTTCTTTTATGTAAAAAAGTATTAATCTGTTCGTGATGAAATTTAATCATAACAAATCAACCACTAACCAGAGCGAAATTCATAAAGTTCAACTTCTGTGTAGTACTTCCACATACCCCCCACCGTAATTTCTTTACTCTGAACTTTCATATGAGAATTTTTGTCTGAAAATTCAGATGAAACATAAGCAAACGTAACCAAAAGTCACTAAAAGTCATCTAACTTGTAAATTTTATTTAGTTTTTAATTAGAGGTGACGTTTTTTCTTATTTGTTAATCTTTTATTTTTTAATAAAATCACTGAAAAAACTTATTATTAAAGAAGATGAAAAATACTTCTTTACTAAATTTTATAAAAATTTACATTTACTTTTTTTTGCTTTCAAAGCTTTTTTGTAATAAGGTTTTCCATTAGTAAATTCAGATTTCAATTTGAAAATTGATTTTTTTTCGTGGCGAATGGAACATGATTTCAAATTGATTTTGTTTGTCATTGTATTTCTTCTGCGATATGTCAAACGTAATGACGCATTCCAAAAAACTGGGGAATATAAAATTCGTTCGTGCGTTGTGAGTGAGAGGATTTAATGATAACTACATAATCGATTTTTTAAAGTAGAAATACAAACTTTCCCGAAAGAAGTCGAATAACAAAAAAAAAGGAGAACAACACAATAATAATTGTCAGTTGTCAACGCTACGCCAGAATAGAAATTAGGACGTTTTACTTGCACTTACAAAATTAACGATCTGGAGTGGAGAGGACACACTACCTCATTAGAGTTCATTATTTATATTCATTCACCCTTATTGTACGAAACGTTTTTTTAAAATGACAAATGTCATTTTCAAAAATTTTTATTACGAATGGCATTACGGATTCATTTTACATGGCGTTACGCTGTGAGAAAAATTCCACTAACCCTCACTAAAAATGTAACTTTTCAATTTATATTTTTCTTTTATTTGTGTTTTTTATAAAAAATATTTATTTAATAAAGGGTTAAAATAACTAATCCGGAGCAAATGAGACATCTGATGGAGTTGATGGAACGAAATAAATCGTTCGCAACCAATTTCAAGAGAAGAGTCTCACAAACTGAAGAAAAAAAAACTAATGAGAATCCATATGCCTCAAATTAAACTCCCTGATACCACCACTTAGAACAGAAAAAGAGGGACAAGAAGTATAAAAAATAAAATCAAACGGATTACTTATCTATCAGCTGTTTCAGTGGAAGGCGTTTTGATCAAAACGAGTGCCGTTTAAGGATCGCAATACCGACTCCTAAACGACGTGAAAGTGACTCGCCACAAAAAGTGACAATTGTCCTTAAAGAAAAACGAAAAACACCTATTGTAATAGGGGTGAATATATCAAATTCAACGTGATTTATCTATTATTTGACTCTACAAAGAATCTTAAGGATATATACCAATAAGAGGTGTTATTTTGATATTCAAAGAAAAATGGCATTTTTTGAGATAAATGATCGGATGTTTATTTCATTATAAAGAAGAAGGTATGCCGTTAATAATGGAATACAACATCAGCCAAATGGCCGCCACGACCACGCTTACAGGACCATATCCTTTTCATGAAATTTTCCATAACCAAATCGCAAAGTGGCTGCCCTATGTCCTCGATAGCCTCACGAATTCCATCTTTGAGGTCTTGAATCGACGCTGGGCTGTTGGCGTAGACCTTATCTTTCACGTGGCCCCAAAGGAAGAAGTCGCAAGGTGTTAAATCACAAGATCTCGGTGGCCAATTGTGATCACCTCTTCGAGAGATAACACGGTCCGGAAACTTTTCCCGTAAAAGATCGATGGTTTCATTGCTTGTGTGGCACGTAGTGCCGTCTTGTTGAAAGTAAACGTTGTCCAGATCAATACCATCCAATTCCGGCCATAAAAAATCATTAATCATCTCTCGATAGCGCAATCCATTGACCGTAACTGTTGCTCCAGCCTCATTTTCGAAAAAGTAAGGTCCAATGACCCCGCCGGACCATAAACCGCACCAAACAGTCACGCGTTGAGGATGGAGAGGCTTTTCAACAATAACTCTTGGGTTTTCCGAGCCCCAGATGCGACAGTTTTGCTTGTTGACGTAGCCTCCGAGGTGGAAATGGGCCTCATCAGTCAAGATGATTTTTCGATGAAATTCCGGATCATTTTCATGCATTTCAAGGACCCAATCAGCAAAGACACGACGTTGTTGATGATCAGCCGGCTTGAGTTCTTGTGTTAACTGAACTTTATAAGCCTTAAGACCCAAGTCTTTATGCAAAATACGGTGTAATGACGTTTGTGGAATGCCTAATTCCAAAGAACGACGAGGAATGGACAAACCTGGGTTTTCTTCAACACTTTGGGCTACAACAGCAATATTCTCAGTTGTTCTTGAGCGACGTGCACGGGTTTTATTCTTCACATCTCTAACTTGTCCCAACAGCTCGAATTTGTCCACCAATTTCTGTATTGCGGTCCGACAAGGTGCTTCACGACGACCCAAAAATGTTTTAGTTTTACGAACCGTCTCTGCCAAATTTTCACCATTTTTATAGTGAATTTTAATAATTTCAATGCGTTGTTGAAGCGTGTATCGTTCCATTTTTATTAATGGCGTAGTTTCTACTTGTCAAATGTCAAAAAATGACAGCTTCAAAAGTGACAGCTACCGAAATAGCGGGCTATTCAAAATAACACCTCTTATCTTTAGAAAAGGCGCAAGTTTTATCGCTCAAATTAAATTAAAAATCGGCACATTATCCAAAATCTGATTATCATCCGAAATCTCTCGATAGAAAGCCAAAACGAACACAAACTAAATTTCCAATACCAGTTTAAAGACGTAACAGATAAAATATGATTTGTTTTTTTTTTTTTAATTTAAACGCTCTTAAATACAGGACGTTATGACAAAATATTGTAATGATTGTTTTTCATTTTAAATTCAAAAAAATTAAATGTTTTGGGTGGCGTCCTCCAGTGCCGAACTACAACACTCATGTCGTATTGCCTGCAACTCATCGTCCTAGCCCCAATGTGTTTCGACTGCTGGTGTGAAAAGTCAGATTTAAACGTTTTACACACAAATGTCGTTCTTTTGATTATTATTTTCTTTTTTTAATTTATCGCTCTTTATGAGAAAATTTTATGTAGTATTAATATTGACTTTTGAGAAATAAGCTTTTTCAAACACTTTCAGAAAGTGACCTTAACACTTGAGTCCCTAAGCTTGTCGAAATACAGAAATCAGATGCCAATGTACTGTATTGAACTTTACTACACTTTAACTGGCGAATAGGTATCTGATTCCTGAAAATTGTCCAGTCATCACAAACATTACTGCTGAATCATGTCGAATAAACGCTGCAATAAAATAAAAGAATAGTACATATAAGACAAAACTACATTTTTGTGAAGATCAAAAGGAACATTTTTGTTCAAATCTCATACTCATCAGAAATCCAAATCATTCACACTCACTCTTGTTTTAACCAAACGAAGCCTTGAAAGACAATTTTGTGAAAAATTAGTTCAAGCTCATTTTTTTTTGCGTTTTTACTTCGTAGTATTTGGTCGAAAAGAGAAAAAAATTAATTTTCCAGCAACACCTGGCGTTTACAGTTTACTATTACTCAGCCAATAATTGCTGTTGTTATTTTTATCCGTTAGGCTTTAATATAAACAAAACATTTTTCAAACATAAACAAAAACCAGAATCGAAGCTCATGGATTTTAAGCAGAAATAAGTATAGGTATGTTCAGTTCATGTGTGTTTTTCTATTTATAAATTAAATACTTTTGATGGTTACTTTGGTTTTCTCGCAAAAAGTGTAGGAATACACACACTATAATAATTATTGAACGTCGAGTTGCTGGTTAATGTACATAAAAACATATTCAGCACTTAAGAGGCCTGATTTAGCCTACACCTTTGCGATAGTTGGTATTTTTTTTTTGCAAAAATCAAATCAAAATGTATCTTTACAAGAAAAATGAAAAATGAAAAAAAAAAGTATTCTTTTTCTATTTATTACTTGGTCATTTGCCATAAACAAATATACATACTCTATTTTTGTGAAGTTATTTCAAACTTTTGAAAGTATTTATTACAAATCTAATTAATAAGCACAACTAAAAACGTCTATAGCAGGGAGCAATGGCCTTTCCTGACAGGCAATACACACAATTCCAAGGGAGCTGCCTATTTGAAGGGATGATTAACGAAATCTCAAGTTGTGTTCAGATGGAGACCCTGGCTCTGCACAAACAATGCTGCCAATAATAATGTTATCTGACGCCGAGCCAAAGGAACTAAAAACCTCACTTTTGATACCTCCAAATAAGGCATTTATATGTTGCTCAAAATTACATTGCACTGGCCCAATTTCGTAAGTGAGAATGATTTTCCTTTTATCCTTTCTATTGACGTTAAAAATATTATCGAATAAATGTGCTTATCCGTGTACACGTTATCTGTCATAACATTTGCACATCACTCTTGCGGAATCGCAAAATTAAATGTGTACTCTGATTTTTGTGTATACAGAGAAAACTCGCGGTTGCAGGATTGGGCCCTAAGATGCATCATCTGTTAATAAATTTTATTTATAAAGCTGTTTTACATTTTTTTCTTAGTTAAAATAGAACCATTTTTGCTAAACATAGATGTGTTAAAAAATAAATTTAATAAATTTGCCTGCGAAGAAAAAAATTATGATTTTCATCGCATACAACTTTTCTCCTAAAATAAATTGTTTCGGAGATCAATTTGCATTTTCCAATATGGCTGATTTCGAACTTTTTAACTTACTTTCTTATGCTAGGAGAATTCATTTTTTACTATGCCCCAGCTGGGCTAATTGTTAAAGACGTAATATTTGATTTTATTTTTTGTCAAAGAATAAGGTTAAATAAAAAGTTTATTTTTTTGTATGGTCGGTTTTATCTTTGTTATGCGTACAATTGTTCATCTTAATATATTTGGCTCCATCGAAATTAAGAAAAGCATGCTGACCTACAGTTACACGAATTGAATATTAATGCAGCGAATGATGCATTAGATAGTTAAGGTTTCTTATAGTCAATGCAATTCAACTTCTTCTCATTGCTTGAACGTTCATATATGTTATTTAAACCAAAAAGGTTAGTAGTTACCAAATGTAAAATTTGGTTCAGTAAAAAATAACACATTAGCACTTAAGCCAGCCAGTTCCGTTTATAAAACAAAAAGGTATAAAGTCTTTGCCTACAATGATTGCACAATTAAAGCCATTTCTATCTCTTCAAAGAGAAAATTAGCATGTTTAACTATTTTGTTCTAATGAAATACAAACAGTCGTATTGTTTAAGACAAAAAAAAAAATTATAGCAGAACTATTGTCAGGATCGAAAATGTTAAATACAAATGTTTCTTTCTTATGTGTGAAGTTTGTCTACTGAGGTTTAAAGACATTTTGAACATTAGTATCAGAAATACTTCATACAGTGTAAGAGGAATCCGCTTGCTGTTTTGTTTTATCCAAACTTAATTATGGTTATTTACATTTAAAAAACCGGCTCTCAACTAAATTAACACAAAACATGCTCTAAATTTAAAAACAATATAAGCTTTGTGTTTTATTTCTTAAGCGGTTTTATTCACCCCGATTACAGAATTCATTTTTTTTTTTACTAGCGAAATATTAAAATTGAGTTGGATTTTGAAATTGGAGTGAATATGAATTGTGAATTTGAAAAAAATAGTGTTTTCACAAATCTGAATCATTTTACAGTTAATTGCTCCAAAAGTTGGAAACTCTGTATTTTCAACTTTATGTTGTGCCGATTTTAGAGGCCGTTAACTATTTTCTCTTATATAAGTTCAGAGGTAATTTTAATGCAATATCTACTACGATCAGTTGCTTCATAAAGTGCTAAGGGCCAGTTTCACAGTAAGAAAAGTGGCTTTTAAGTGGGCAATGTGAAAGATTAAAGCGCAATATCACAGTGCACACTTATGTATATCTGAATAAGTGGCGCTTAACAGCCCGATTCTCCGCATTATCAATGATACCTCACAAGTCACAAGTAGAGGTGAAATTAATATTGTGACTTTTTCGAATTCTCCCCCAGAGTCACAACTTATGAGAGTCACAAAAACAATAGAAATTGTGATCTCCTCCATAGCAGGTCACAACTCACAAATTACATGTGTTTTAAAAATTTTATATGATAATATATTTATTTTTTAAACAACATTGAATAAGGAAAGAGAAAATTTAAAAGGATTTGATTGGGCGAAATAAAAAAAAACAAGATTTTCACATTAACACATACTTTTTTTTCTTCGCAGGAAACAAATGATTCATTTTTATTAGTTTTTCACTTCCATTTTACAGACCTATATATACAAAATTTTTGTTAATCACTTTATTGCTAAAAAACTGGATGAAATTTCAAAATAAAATTTTAAATAAATTTATATGGCCCAATTGAAAATCTTTCTTTATGTTTTTAATAACCAGCTGTTGCAATTATGGCACTACAAAATTCACCTTTGCCGTGGTGAGTTTAGTTGTGAGCTTTCTTGTGATGATTGGGGGAGAATTCCAAAAATGTTATCGAGCCACAACAATCCTCACAAGGAATAGTCATAAGAGCTTGTGACTCCTCACAAGGGGAGAATCGGGCTGCAAGTCTCCGATTTTGGTGACTTAAGCCATACTTACGCTGGCTATGAAAATTAGCTTAAAGTCCAATTATGGGAATCTTAAGTGCCATTTATTCCGGTTAGTGTCGACTGTGAAACTGGCCCTTAATGTCACACTCGTAACAAAAATATATGTAAGTTTTATTACTACGAAAAAAACACAAAAAAATAGTTTGGAGAAGTAAGACCTAACGCCAGTTGAAATTTCATTGAATTTAACAATAATACAAATTTATAATTTTAAAGACGTGTCAATCCCGCAACAGTTAATCACTTTGTTCTTAAAAAAAAACATAAGTTATCCCATATGATTAAAACTACTGAAAATCTAGTTGCAGTTGCAAGATGAATTAAACAAACAAACCTTTTGAAATATTCACCACTCAATCAAATGTCACAAACAAAAACATTTGCCGAATGTTATCCAAATAATTTAACAAAAGTGTATTTTTAACTGTAGCCAGACCAATGCTAAGTCGGCAAATTGCAATTAATTTAAGAAGTTATAGTTATTATAATGTATATATATATTAATAGTATAATGTACTATAAATTTGTGAAGACTGTACAAAAAAAAAACTCAATAAAATTTACTACTACTACTACTAACCATTTGCCGAATTGCTGTCAAGAGCAAGTAGATTAAATTTCGCCGTGATACCTAAGCAATATTTTGTATACTGATATACCTTCTCTAAAATAAAATAATATCGCGTTTATTTACAGAAAATGGAACACAAAAATAAAAACCTGGATGCCTACAGCAAATGCCCTGAAGTACATGTTATACCTAATATTACAACGGAAACGACAATTCAAACTTGTCGAAGTATTTTTGCTACATTTGGTACGCCAAAAGTGTTTGTCAGCGATCATGGATCAAAGTTTAATGCGAAAGATTTTCAAGTGTTTTTGAAAAACAATGGGATACAACACAAACAAGGTGCACCATACCACCCGGCTACCAACGGTCTCGCTGAACGATTTGTACAAACAATAAAAAATAAGCTGAAAACTGCTAAATGCCAAGCAAACAATTTAAAAAGTGCCATTTCGAAAATTCTGTTTGCATACCGCTGAGCTATTCACCCAACTACGGGTAAGTCACCAGCCATGATAATGTTTGGGCGTCAAATACAATCCCGACTAGATTTATTCATTCCCAAAGAGACAGTAGTCGTACCTGAGCGTCCAATTCTAAAAAAACCATTTTTAATGGGAGAAAGAGTGGCCGTAAGAGATTATTTATCGAATGACAAATGGAGATTCGGAAGAATCACAGCAAAACAAGGAGAACTTCACTACGAAATCAAATTAGACGACGATCGAGTTTGGAAGCGACATGCTGATCAAATCCCAAAAATTGGTGATGAAGTACGAATTCCTGCTAATGATCATATACCTAGTGATACCCCAGGATCAGAAAAAACATCCCCAACAAGAGAGGAAAATGTACCACAGCTGTTAGACCCTTCTTCACCAAAACACACCGAGCCAACATCAAATGAAGCCTCGCGGGACATACTAGATGATACCTTAGCTGACTCCCCAAGCCTGCCTGCACCATCACCTTGCAAATCGAGCGTCTCGGAGGCACCACGTTATATTAAAAATAACACCCCAAATGAAATGCAATCACGTCGTTCAAAAAGAACTATCCGCCCACCGGAACGTTTTAAAGATTTTGTAATGTAATAACTTAATTGTTCCTTTTATAAAAAAAAAAAATTATTTAAATTTTCTTATTTACCTATTATTCAACAAAATATGTATTATGAAGAAATATTGTGAGGGGAAGAGGTGTCAGAGGTTAGCTCTGTCTCTCTCTTATTTTGACAATTAGAAGAATAAGTAAGCAACCAACAAGCATTAAATAAAATGAAGTCAAAAACACTCTATATGAAGATACCAATCTCGGCTGTCATCCGAGTTTGCCTACAAGCTCATATAGGGGAAATTCAGGAGAAACACGCACACATATGCAGTAAGCGTGCATCCACCACGCTTTATTTGCACACACATGCAGTAATCGTACATTCACCACCAAAATGTCGGTTATTTACGAGTTTCAATGGGTATGTTCAAAAAGTATAATAAAAGGAGCAACGAGTTATCAAGTGCTAACCCAACCTTATAAGGATAAGTTTGTGGAAACAAATTGAACGTGAAAATTTTTAATCAATTTAAGTATATTCGATTGTCTTTTGTCATTATTTGTTTTCTTTCTACGATTGTTTGGTATTGTATTTCGCTCTCGAATTATTGAAACAGACTGTGAGCATGACAAAAAAAAAAACGAATGAGAAATCAGCGAATCAACGCAACTGTTGTAAGACTTTAGGCGTGTTTTTTTGCAGGAAGTGACTAGACATGCCAATTATAACAGATTTTGTATATAAAATTACTGTTTATGCGGCCCCGCAGAGTCAGGGTCCTCCGCCGGTGGGCATAATTCAAGCACCTAAAGTTTTTTTAAGTATTGCGAAGCGCGTAAACGTACGCCCGCTTTTAATGGCCAAAAATTGTTGTAACTGTTATAAATTGGCATGTCTCTAGTCTCGTCCTTTTTGCAAACCTAGGGGAAATTGATCGAAAAAAAACAATGTCGCGTCGGGGCTAAGGAGTTTACATGTTAAACGCAACAACAACTAATCCCCTCCAGGCATAGCTAAGAGCACATAATTTTCGGGGGTAAACTGTTCTAACGGCGTGAATTGCATATGTACTTCTAATCAATAGTTTTTATGGAAACTCCATTGTTTTCTGTGATGGCGTCGATAGATAGTCCCCAATATCATTTCTTTTTAACCAAATCCCTTCGGGCTTGCAAAAAAAAACACGGCTTTTAAGAGCATTAAGGCTCTCCAAAACCAAAGCGAATACTTCAGAACGACGACGAAACTTTCGCCTGTCTTAATTTATTTACATGGAGATTAATGGGAGTACCCACACTGGCGCGATGCGAATCTTCGAACATTATTCAGTCGTCGCATATTCGCGCGAATGTTTCGCGTTGGTTTGGGACAGCGTTTATGCTATGTATATGCGAAACCAATAGAAAACTATCGGTGACCGAAATTTCAATGTATAAATTCTAACTTATCACGTTATTTATTTTATTACAGACTTTTCTGTTAAATGCCAAAGATTTAAAAATCATTGTGTAACAGCGAGCTACTTACAGGATGAATTTTCAAAGAAAAATTAAAAGAAGTTTCATCACGTGAAATTCGTAGTGTAATAGCAGACTTAGCACCATTAAATTGGTGTTTTTTTCAACACATCCCGATATCCCACCTAACATCTGCCATTTTCATGTTGAAAAGCTGGTGAGTTGAAATTTTTTAAGATGGCTGCGTTATTTGCACATACAAAATGGTTGTTCTGGGAAAACAGAACAATCCCGCCCCGTTAAATTGTTGTTGCAATTCACATCTATTCATGGACACAAAACGAAATTACAAAAACAACAATGTAAACAAATGGGTTTTGGAGGGTGATACGTACGAAAGATTGGTATCTTCATATAGAGTGTATTTGAATGAAGTCATAGACTGCTTTTAAACCATGCAATTTCTTCTTGCGATTTTTAAGCACGTGGGCGAGGGACGTATGTGGTGGCCGGGGTAGACGAAATTGCTGAGGTTGAACAAATTGCAGAGTTATCGTTCATTCTTCTTTGTGCCTTTCCTATTTTCTCGAATGTGTTTTATTTTCATTCGTCGTCCACTCAGATAACTTCGCTTAATCAACTGGAGTAAAGAGTGCAGTGAGAAGATACTTCTTCACTTGCACAAAGTAAACTTTTCATTAAAAATCGCTGTCGTGTAAAAGGTATTTGCAATTAGAAGGAAACCAAAGGAGAAACGAAGATTAAAAATCGCTGTAATGTAAAAGCAGTCATAAGAGCAAGCCGCGTTTTATTTTCTCCGACACACATATATATTACAAATATCCACGTCAGAATTATATATTGGACAAAAACATTTTAAATGTAGAAAATCAAGTTACATTATATAATAGGTAGTTCTTACGTTCAAAGACTCTTGATGCTCATCATTTTTAATGTTTGTATTCACGAAGTTCAAGAAGCTAGAATCCAATCAAAAATCTCGTACGGCACCTAAATTCACACACTGGTGAAAAATTGATCCAAGGCTAGGTTTGAACTTCTCTGATAATCAGGTTAAGTAAGAACAACCTTTCCTTTTCGCATCATCAAACATCTATTGAAAGTGTTCTGGGGTCAAAATGGAAGCGTGTGATACAAATATTTCGGCTTTAAAAGAAAATGCGAAAAATTTTAAAATCCCTGATGTTAAAGTTTTAGTGTGATACTACCTACCTAACAAATATCTAATATTTAAGGGGTTAGTTCAACTAGTATCATACTGGAGCCTTAGCGAATTATTACATGGGTCGTTTTACTGAACTCGTGACTACACGAGTTCAGAAAAATCATTTCACTTCAATTTACCATTCCCTACCTTACACCCTTGAAATCCATATCATCTCACTCACACGTTTCATGCTGAATCCGAAAATATTAAATGAAA
Source organism: Leucozona laternaria (assembly GCA_932273885.2). Lineage (NCBI taxonomy): Eukaryota > Metazoa > Arthropoda > Insecta > Diptera > Syrphidae > Leucozona > Leucozona laternaria. The sequence goes on from OW026368.1 coordinate 49,313,403, forward strand.
CTGGCCCATCGGTGGAATTAGGGTGGAATCTACCTTCTCACTGATGCGCCCTTCAATAAAACGACCCATATGTAATCAGGCACTTATTTCTTAATAAACAGTGACAGTTTGTGCAAAAAAATAAGCAAATATACCTTTTTCACATATGTGGTGACAAATGGAGTTATCCCCGGTTTAGATTGTAGCTTTTCACAACGCAATGACTATGGTTTTGTAGGTGAGATCGGTGAGGGGAACAGAGCTCCTCACCGGTCTTACCTACAAAACCATCGTCATCGCGTAGTGAAAAGTCAATCTAAACTGGGTCATAGTATGTATATGTATGAAACTTAAAAGATCAAATTGCCATTTGGTGATTTTAACTGTAATGATGCAAACCACAAGAGGCACAACTGTGGGAAAGTCAGTACTTATGGACTTACAGACGTAAGAAAATGGCCACGTTTATCGAGGAATGGTGTTGAAATATGAAACAAGGACGTTGAACTGCCTTTGGACGCTTTGATGTAAAAATACTAGTTTTCGGGGATGATATTATTATATTTACTATGTTTGGAAAATCCTTTTTTTAACCTAGCATCACACTAAAAATGGTTTAAATCTACACACAAAATAAATTTAAATACTCATACGCTACAATTTTACAGTAACTATTTAGTTAAATTTGTATCGGCATATGATGCAACCTAGAAACTCATTCACGTTGACCTAGGCAAACTACTAAGCCATATTTTTGAACCGTAACATTTAACTATTGTATAAAGTAAGAATTATCATAATATTCATAACTTGAACGAGTATAAATTATCATTATTTAATGTAGGTATTACAAAACCAGATGTAGGTATAATAAGTTGTATACAAGAAAACCTAACGATTTGCTAGACAAAATGGAAACAACACATTTAAAATGATTCAGCATCTGGAATGGAAATTAAGTATATTTTTTTTACTGAAGTAGTCTATCTTTATCTTCTATACATAATAATAAAAGGCAAGCAAGTTCGTATGACTAAACAGAATAACAAATAATACATCAGCAATTAAAATTTGTCTACTCGTGCAAAGCCGGGTCGGGCCAGCTAGTAACGGGTAAGGTTTGATGCATCGTCAAACAAGTCAACTCCAAAGCTGTTATTAAAAATAAACTTATTCAACTTTATTTAAAATAATTTAATTTCTTGAAACAAGGAAGTAAAAGAAGAGCAACAAAATAAACGGGGATCAAATTATACTTTCGAATTTTGAATTTGGGATTTTTTTTTTTAAAAATATCCTTTTTTGACGATATTCTTTTTTCACTTTTTCTTTGCTTATAAGTTGGGCACATAACACAGAATTTGCTCTGTGACTAAAAGCAAAAAGAAATTGTAAATATTCTATTTTGGTTTGTTTACTTAAAGTTGGTAGATACTTTTACAAAACAAACGAGGTACATATTTACAACCAAGTAGAACATATACATACATACATAGGTATACCTATACACAATCAGTAAAAATACTAAAATTAGATTTTTTCTTTGTTTTGAGACATTTCTATTGTATGTCTAGGAGCCTTGACGGGGAGACGGACGTAAGGACACTAGCATCGTTCGTAGAGATTTTCTATAGAAAATCTACAGGTTATATCTTGATTGGGTCGCAAGCGACCTGAGGTCCGTTAAAAATGTCTACGAACTTTGCAAACGCCCTGATGACAGTTCCTTTGTGGCGTTTCTTGACTGGGCTTCATAGGGCCGAAGTTGTGCATATGATTGGTTCTTACCCCGTAGAAAAAAATACTTGTGCTCCCCAGGATATGGGCAAGGTAAATAAAGGGTTTTCCAATAAAGGCCGGTCTGTGTTCCAATGGACTCGCATACATCGAATTTGATAGGATTTGAGCGATGGCCTGAGTTATGTTGACTTTGAGGACATCTGCAGGCTTCGGCCTGTTGGAATAGACCTGCAACTTCAGAAAACATCACCAGAAAAAGTCTAAGAAGTTGGTTATTATCGATCTGTAGCGCTGGGAGTTGGAGGTGATTCGAAGAAGTACGGAATCTCACGGACAAAGGAGATTTTTTTGGCAGATCTCGCCTTTCGTTGACGTACCGATTTCGACTTATTGTTCACTTAATCGTTGAAAAGTCGACTGGGAAAGGCAACCATGTAAACCGGAAAATGTGCGCAATGAGCGCATTGTTGCGAAAGTCAATGGCCGCGTTCGGGCGGTAGTAAATCTATCTGTGATAGCTTTATATCTGATTTGTTTGTGAACGATTAAAACTGGATGGGTAGCATTGGCTATCAAAAGTCAGAACAGATAACAAAAGGGAAAACAATTGAGTAACTAACGCGACGATTTGATTCCCATTTAATTGCAAATCACTTCTGTATCATCAATAAATTGTATGTAGGTATTCAGTAGGAACCATTCCAAGTGATATTGGTATATAATATTTTAAACTTTATTTATATATTTTACCCTTTAAACAAATACATTCAGAACCGACACCAAAAAACAAAAAAAAATAGGCAGATCCAGGTGTAGTCAGCTGTTCGTCAAATTTCAATCAGATCGTTTAGTACCTTTACCGAAAATTTTAGGATAGCTGAGATTTGTTTGGTTCATCAGCTGAATTTTCCTATGGGATTACAACAACACAAACCAATCCGGATAACTTTGGATAGGCACACGAACGCGCCCAATTCCAGCTTTGGCTAGAGAACTAAGTTGCTGCAGACCACACGAGTAATATTTTGTGGTTCTCAACGAAAAAAGCTAGGCAGACGCAGAACTGAAGTTGGTAGGTTCATGCTATATGACTTTCTTTACATAAATAGAAGAGCTTAGATGTTGTAGTTGTAGGTACCTACTTAGCTAAAACATTACGATTAGATTTTCATACGAAATTATCGAAATTCCCAAATTGATTAAGGCTATAGACAATTAAATCTCAGATTAAAACAAAACCAACATCAAACAGAAATTGTGGCTATGTATAGTCAAATAACTGGTCGAACTGAAAGGCCCCCAAAACTGTTTTGATTTAAAAAAAATGATAAGTAATTGCATGGTGGTCATATGGTTCTTAAACTCTTTGCATTCATCCCAGTTTGTTGTTTTATCCCCACAAAAAAGTGTCACCCAATTTCCTGTAAAAATTTAATATCTATTTCCTATAATCCGAATCCCTTGTGGTTCAATATACCTACCTACTATTGCGTTCGACAGAGCATCCCTCCTTGCCGTTGTTCGAATTAAGGCCCCCCAAAAAACAACTAAAGCAGAAGAAGAACAAAGGGTTTTGGTGTATAGCGCTGCACCAATATTCACAATAAAGGAGAACCAACCAAATTGAGAGAAAACTCTTCTCGCTGCTCCTCCTCCCACTCGTTTCCATGGAAAGTTGATGGTCCATAAATAAATAAAAGGACGAGAATGACGATGAGCGAGCAAAACACAAATAAACCAAGTCCAACCATGATCATATATCTGCAGGCGCTGGCTGGCTGGCTGCCTGGGCTGGTTGTAGTGTGTGCTTGTGCTGCTGTTGTGCATACCATTGCCATTGGAATGGGTGCATGACCCACACACAAGACATAACGCACTCATCTCGACGACCAAAGGCAAATTTCGATCAAATTAAAGGGGCCGGTTAGCCTGCTGGCCTGCCACCAGCATCCCTTTTCCTATACATATTTTACGGCTGTTTGGATTTTTGACTTTTATTTTCCGCAAACATAGACTTTAGGTGGATTTAAACGCAGATTTATGCTGAAACATGAACATGTTCCAAAATTAAATTAACAAACAAAAAAAAAACAACATATTTCGCTGGCTAAGCAGACTAAAAATTGCTACATGGAAGGTGTGCAAATGCTCCGACGCTGGTTCTGTGATGTTGCTTCACTTGTTTTTTTTTTTTTTTTGGAAAAAAAATAATCGATTTTCTTCTCCCTGTGATGTTGTCTACTTCCGCCCTGTGCTGTAGCAGCAGAAACGTAAACATAGGAGGAGTTGAGAGAATCGAGACGAGAGCTGAGCGTGAGCGCCCAGACCATTGATTTAAGTTTTTTTTTGGCTGCTTCCTGCTGCCAGAGACATTGGGGGAACTTCGTCAGACTTACCGCAATTTAAAATGTGGAGAAATGATGTCGGTCGTTGGGTCGTTGGAACCGGCTGCTAGCTATTTTGTTGTAAGTCCCTGGTGGGTGGAAGTTATTCCGAGTTTACATACAAAATCAAAGAACAAAAAACATAAATTGTCAAGCCTATCACTCGGTTTTTGCCACTCAACGGCGTGAACAGCTGCAAAAATTTCAATAAACACACACGCACTCCAGGCAGAGGCACTCAACTTCTGCTGGTCTCACTCACTTCTGGTAATATAAATCCATGGAAGGTGTATTCACCGCGGACGCGTGAAAACAAAAAAAAAAGGGCAACTAAAATCGATTTGCGATTAGAGAAAGAAAGTCTAGCAGAATCACTGAAGTCCGAACATTGTTTTCAATAAGAACTTTTAGTTTTTTCCAAACCACAATTAGTTATTGAGTTGGGAAATTTGTCTTTCTTTTTTTCACAAATTTCTGGCTGAAATAAGCAGAAAACTTTTGACTGTGTGTTCACAGCGACGCCCTTCGTCGAGTCGTGGAGAACTGGATATGAAACATGAAAGTGAGTTAAGTTAGCTCTGGGCGAAAATATTTTACACACGGCGAACTAGGAAAATGTATCAAAAAAACCACTTGTAAAGAGTACTGCGCACCGGAATGACAAAATTAAGAGAGAAATTGCTCAGTCGGAATTTAAAAAATGACAGCTTTTTGACATTTGGAAAAGTTGTGAACATAGATGTGGTTTATATGGGCGAGATTACATTTACTCAAATTGACACAGTAGAGAAACAGAATAAAGCCCGAATCACACTACTCTCGTGTGGTGTGTTTGGGAGAAGTGTGTCGCTATCGCTCTAATGTATTTCATATGCGTAGAGCCATATTTGTATCGTGTGATGCGTTGTGTCGAAATCTATGAAATACATTAGAATGACAGCGATACACTACTCCACATCACACCACATGAGAGTAGTGTGGTTCGGGCTTAACAAATAACTTGCTTGATAGACTCGTGAAAAAATATAGAAAAAGGTTATTAGAATTGAATAATCATGCCGATTATGGAATTCGAAATAATGAATTCACGATGATTCGCAGTGCTGTATTCTCTTTTCTTTTCATGGCGAATGAGTAAAGAGGAAGGATTGCACTGTACTGCGAATCCAGAATTGCGAGGTCCATAATCGGCACGAATATAAACAGGATTTGTCACGTATTTTTTTTTCATCTAAAATAATTTAATGTGACTGAAAAATATGAGCAATGAATGCAAAACATTTCATTTTCAGTGTAAAAGAGGACTAAGAAATTATCAAACGTATTTCTATGATTATTGACTAGTTACTTCGAAATAGTTGGAATTATGTTTTATTTAATGAATTAAAATGTCACATAAGTCACAGTGGACATACGACTGTCAAATTTGGTAGTATTCCTGTCAATAAACTGGGAAAGTATAGATAAAACCAGTACCTTAATGACAGAGAGCTAGAGCTGAAATAAGGTATTTTCGCAAATTTCAGAAAAAGTGTTTTCATTACAAATTTGCTAATTTCGTTTGACAGCTCATTTCATTTTGACTTTGATGTGGGTTGTTCTTGTTGTTTTCAATGAATTTCACATTGAATGGATTCCACTTGGGTGTGTTATTAAAGTTTTTACGTAATTTCTTACCGAATTTCGTGCAAATTTGGTTGAAATTACTTCATTTCGAAATGTGAATTTGTATGGGAAATGGATAATTTCGAATCGAATTTGGAAATTTTCAACGAAATTACTTATTATAGCCGTGTTTTATTAGTAATTTTATAGCCAGCGCAGTAAAATTTCCCTTGGCAAACAAAAACAAAGAGTGTCGATAAATAAGCCAGTAAAAAAGTGGATATAAAAGGGGGTATACATAGTTAGAACTTTAAAGATGAAGATGGCGCTCTTGAAAAGTATTCATGACTTGAACCTTAATGTTATTTTTTACTCTCAAAATGGATGTGATCTATGATATTTGTAGTTTGGTGGAGACAAAATGGATGTGAACTATGATATTTGTAGCGAACACAGCTTGGTAAAGCATTTTATTAACACAGCCAAACCGTTTTATTTGTACTTCATTATTGCGCAAGCTATAAATTACCAATAAAACACAGCTTATATTACTACGTTTTCATTACAGCAAATGAGGTAATTTAGTTGAAAATTTCAAAATTCGATTCCAAATTACCTCATTTCCCGTACATATCCAAATTTCGAAATGAGATAATTTCAACCACATTTGCATGAAATTTGGTAGGAAATTACGTGAACACTTTATGAAAACACCCAAGTGGAATCCATTCATTGTGGAATTTATTGAAAACAACAAAAACAAGCCAGATCAAAGTCAAAATGAAATGAGCTGTCAAACGAAATTAGCAAATTTTTAGATGAAAACACTTTTTCTCTAATTTGCGAAATTATATCATTTCGGCTCTAATGAAAACGTAGTATAAGACCTTGTTTAGTTTGTGACTTTTTACTACGCCATGACAGTGATTTTGTTGGTCAGATCTATGAGGGGAACAGAACAGCATTAGATAATCGAATCGTTGTCAAAGGTCCAATTGCAGACTCGTAGTTAAAATTTGACCAGTGGTTCAGCCTTCAAACTCACCGGTTTTGGAGCATTAACTGAGTTCGAGGATAGTTAAGTTTAATGGCCGATTTCATAAAGCCAATTTACCTATTTAACAGGCTTTTAAATCTTAAAATGACGTTTGTTTCATACAAAATACGTCATTTAAAAATTTAAAAGCCCGTTAAATATATGTGAAACCAAACATAAGTATCTGATATTAGTGAATTACATGCTAACGGGTGATTTTTAAGCTGGTTTGGTTTTGGCAACACTGGTTTTGACAGCTGACGTGTGTTTAGTACCTTGTGTCACTGTCAAACAGCTTCAGTTTGGTTTGCAATTTAACCATGGATCGTCTTACAAATGAACAACGCTTGCAAATTATTGAATTTTACTATCAAAATTCGTGCTCGGTTCGAAATGTTCATCGCGCGCTGCTTGTGTTCAGCGATGAGGCTCATTTTTGGTTGAATGGGTACGTAAATAAACAAAATTGCCGCATTTGGAGTGAAGATCAGCCAGAAGCATTGCAACAGCTACCAATGCATCCCGAAAAAGCCACTGTTTGGTGCGGTTTATGGGCCGGCGGCATTATTGGGCCATATTTCTTCAAAGATGATGCGAATCGCAGCGTTACTGTCAATGGTGAACGCTACCGAGCGATGATAACAAACTTTTTTTTGCCCGAAATGGAAGTTCTTGACTTGCATGATATGTGGTTTCAACAAGACGGTGCCACATGCCACACAGCACGCAAAACAATGGCGCAATTGCGAGGCGAGTTTGGTGAACAGTTAATTTCACGTTTCGGGCCGGTCAATTGGCCGCCTAGATCGTGCGATTTGACACCATTAGATTATTTTTTGTGGGGGTATGTCAAGGCTAATGTCTATAGGGACAAGCCCGCTTCGATTGACGCACTGGAAGCCAACATCCATGCATTCATTCGTGAGATACCGGCCGATATGTGTGAAAGAGTATGCCAAAATTGGACTCAGCGGATGGGCTACCTGAGACGCAGCCGCGGTCAACATTTGCATGAAATTATCTTTAAACATTAAGGCTCTCCCAGACCAACGCGAAACATTCGGCGCGACAACGAAACTTCCGCCTGTCTTAATTTATTTACATGGATATTAATGGGAGCACCCACACTGGCGCGATGCGAATCTTCGAACATTTTTCATTCGTCGCATATTCGCGCGAATGTTTCGCGTTGGTTTGGGACAGCCTTTAAATTGCAAGGTTCAAACTATCGATTCAAATAAATATTTCATTCATTTTTTCGAATTTTTTGTGTTTTTTTTTTTTAAAAAAGTTCTAAACCTCTTAAAAAATCACCCGTTAGTACTAACGTTAAACCTCAGTTAATCCACCGAAAACGATGAAAATTGCTGAATCGCGGATCGCAATATACTAAATTATGTTCGTTTTTGACAACAACAAAACATATATGTTTATTTAAAATTTGGGAGGCTGTCTAAGTTTACGCAACGCTTATAAGTACGACTTTTTAGTCATTTTTAAACTGTTGCTACAAAGGTTAAAACTGATTTTAAATGAATTTTCTATGAATAATTTTGTTTGCAACCAACCATTTGTAGAATTGTTTACGGGTAATTGAAGCAAGTCAGCCGGTAAGTGGTATCTGGTAAATATTGTATTGAAAATATTTTACAAAAATAATGAAAAAATACAATAAAAAATTTATCTTGCTCATTCTTTTCTGGCACAAAGGCCAGTATCTTCAGAGTGCAATAGAATATAACTTCGTGTAATCGTATGTCATTATAATAATGTGGTTTGTCCATTCTAAGCCAGTTTTGTGACAATACTTTTTACACTTTGTCAGTAGGGTAAATATGGGTATTGTCATTAATTTACAAAATGGCGCTAAACAAATATTTAAATTTAAACTATCTCAGCATAATAGGTGTGTTCCTTTGGGCTCCAGTATCTACTGCCAAGTACTTCTGGATGCAGTCAACTACTTCTACTCTGTGGTCGAAGTAGTTCAAAGTAGTTCATTAATCTAGTAACAGAATGTTTCCAAACAAGAAAAAGACATCACCAATCAAAAGAAATCACGTAATAGATTATTGTTGTTGACATTTTTCTAATTTTAAAGTAAAAGAAGAAAACCAAACCGAAATTAAATTGATATTGAGGTTAGATTTCACTTTTGGCAAAATGAAAGCATTCCATTCATCATCTACTGTGAAGTACTAAAAAGTACTTTGCAAGGCCCAATGGAACACGGCTAATGATAATGGCGGCGGCATTATTCAAAGTAGCAAAACGCAGAATGGAAAGCTACCCTTAACTCCCTCAACAAACTGAGCTACTCTTAAAATACGAATTTGAGCCAAAACGATACAGCGGCATCTTAGAAATTGGGCTAATTCTCCTAGGGTTCATTTCTTGACTATAATATAGCACATTGTACATAATCTTAACAAAAGAGGGCACAGCTTAGTAAGTGAAATTTCTAACCTTTATCATGTAGCAACATTGGAAACTATTTTTATTTTTTGTAAAACAATTATGTAGCTTTCCAGTTTTGTACTAAAACTTATTTAACTTTATAGGTAGACTTTATTAAGGTAGATAAGATATCCTCGGTAGGTCGTTAATCGAAAATGTCGAAAATACCTTAGTTATATTGGATTTTTCCGTTGATTTGTTTTGTTTATGATAAAAACGATTTGAGTAATTTGTTTATGCATTAAATAAGAAATATTAAAAAGTATCTACTGGACTGCAAAATTATAACAAAAACGATGAAGCTCTGCACCCTTAAAAAACGCTTTTCCTGTCCGTTAAAATTTAAAGTCAAAATTTTTGAGCAAGAATTATTTTTGTAGCTTTTATGGGTAATTTTTATATCAATTTCAAGTTTCAAAATAGAAAAACATTTCAGCATTTTGGCCGTTACATATTATTATGGCGAGCACTTCGATAACAAAAAAAAAAAAAAACAAAAAACTATGTGAACTACAGTGTTACTTGAAATTCGTGGAAAATAAAATGCATGGCTGGGGCGCACGGTCTTGCTCTTATGTGCGATATCACACAGCTGCTGCTTTAAAGTCTGAATTAAATTAATTATGGGAGCCTATGTTTTATCCAGCTGTTTCTGGCAGGTTATGATTAAAGTAGTGTTATGTAAGTTCATATACAAAAATTAAACAGTAAAACACCGGGTTGCACAATGAGCATGGAAATTATATTATTTAAACTGGAAAATTTTTTTAAATCAACAAAATTAGAACTAAATTGCTTAAAGTACTAAAAAAATCGAGTTTTCAAAACAAAAAATAACTTATTTTTTTAAATCTAAAACAATTTTTTTTTGAAAATTTTGTTCGGCTAAAAAAGAAAATCATATTTTTCTCAAATTCGGTTCCACAGATTTAAACAATAAATTCAATAAATTTTATTTGGTCTAGTGAACAAAAAAAAAGCTAAAGCTAAAACTTGGATTTTTAAGTAAAAGCTAGGTTTTTGGGGAATAAAAATAAGCTTTAACTAGCTAGTTAAAGATGTCTTTTGGTAATAGCTATTTTAAAATAGCCAACGCTAGATTCATTTAGTTTTAACTTGGTTTTCCAGCCTAAGCTTCAATTTGTGTGAATAAAAATAGCTTAAACTAGAATATTATAGTTAAAGCTACAAAAAAATCAAGATTTTTTTTACTTGTCTAGAAACCTTAGAGTAGCTCTTATTTTTATTATTGTGTTTAGTTATAGTGCGAATATGGCCGAGTTGATACGCGTAAAAAAACCAAAATTGTATAAAAAACGGTTGGAAATTAGTGATGAGGCTTTTCATAGTTTTCAAAAGAAAATGTTCAGTGGCTTTCTGATTACTTTTAAGGAGATTCAACAGAGCACTGACCTCTGAGCAGAGAATGCAGATATTTTTGAGATATTTGTGTGAACTTGGATTTCAGTGCGGTGTAGGACAAGATCTTGGAGTTGAATGCTCTTCTGTATGCAAGACTGTTAAGCACGTGGCCACCAAGTTATGGAAAAGGCTCACATTCATATTAGATTTCCGTAGAGTCACAGAGAAATCGAAACAGAAAAGGCCAAATGGACGGAAAAATAAACGCTTCCCGGAGCTTTTGGGGCAATAGACTGCACCCATATTGCTATCTCCAAACTCCCAAGATTTTTTGATGAATAAATTAATCGGAAAGGCTTCCACAGCCTTCATGTACAAACCACATGCAATGCAGCCGAAGATTTCACAAGTGTGGACGCCCAGTGGCCAGGGTCAATTCACGACTCATAGATCTTGAAAAGATCATCAATTTATGCATCTATGAACGAGAATTTTCACGTAAATGCTATAATTCTTGGAGATGCTGGGTACGGAATTACAACTTGGCTTCAAACACCTTACAAAAATCCTCAAACAGATGCAGGCAACAAATACAATGAAGTATTCTGCCGACAGCGTGTCATAATAGAGAGATGTTTTGGCCAAGTGAAGGAGAGGTTTTCATGTCTGCAATACAAAATTAATGTTGGAACAAGCATGGTTCCCCCCTTGTCATTTGTTGCTGCGTGCACCACAATCTGGCACCACGATCTTCAAGCTTCTTCCCTCCCAGATAGACAACAAAAACAACCCCTAGACGAAGACCAAATTGATGATAACAACTCAAGCTAAAATAAACCTTCGTAGACGAGGGCAGCAGCGCAGAAATTAAATAGCTCCAGCAAAGACTGACGGACAAAATGATAAAAAGATTTTTTACCGGCAACCAATGCTTTCCCTATATAACAGATAAAAAGTTATGGCAAAACAAAATGCAAAGCAACCTTCCTTTTTAATTCGGTCTATATAAAAACAGTTCTAGCTAAAGCTATATAAGTCAAAACATGTGAATAAAAAACCGAGATCTTAAATAACGAAGCTAAAGCTAGATTTTTCCAGCTCAAGCTATTAAGCGTTATCATTTTTTTATTCACATGAAATAAGGCTTAAGCTAGAACTGTCTAGCTTTAGCTGCTAGTAAAAGCTATGACTAGTTGGCTTTAGCTTCCTTTAAAAAAAGTTTTTACTTTTTTTTATTCACAAGACCCATTAGTTAAGCTGCCGTTTAGTAAAAAAAAAATGGTTATTAATAGCACCTTCCAAAGAACTATTTTTTTTATTTTCTCTTTCTTGAAAACTGTTCAACTGATTTTGATCATTTTTGTAATGAAAAGTGATTAATACATTTTAAATAGGTATCTAATATTGTAAGCCAAAATTAAAAAAAAAAATATTTTTGGATTTTTAAAAAAGTTTGAAATTTAATTTTTAAAAATATCAATATTTCAGCAACGACTAGGTCGATTTTTATTAAACTTCCCAAGAGCAGTTCTCCGTTAACAAAATTGTATACATAAGAAATTTATTATTTTAAAAACCACTCCAACGATTTTAAAAATGTTTGTTCTCATAAATTAAGATTTATATGAGAAATTAGATGGTACACATCGCATTTGGTTCAACACAACTTCAGAAGTAACGGGTGATTTTTTAAGAGGTTTAGAACCTTTTTTAAAAAAAAAACACAAAAAATTCGAAAAAATGAATGAAATATTTATTTGAATCGATAGTTTGAACCTTGCAATTTAATGTTTAAAGATAATTTCATGCAAATGTTGACCGCGGCTGCGTCTCAGGTAGCCCATCCGCTGAGTCCAATTTTGGCATACTCTTTCACACATATCGGCCGGTATCTCACGAATGAATGCCTGGATGTTGGCTTCCAGTGCGTCAATCGAAGCGGGCTTGTCCCTATAGACATTAGCCTTGACATACCCCCACAAAAAATAATCTAATGGTGTCAAATCGCACGATCTAGGCGGCCAATTGACCGGCCCGAAACGTGAAATTAACTGTTCACCAAACTCGCCTCGCAATTGCGCCATTGTTTCGCGTGCTGTGTGGCATGTGGCACCGTCTTGTTGAAACCACATATCATGCAAGTCAAGAACTTCCATTTCGGGCAAAAAAAAGTTTGTTATCATCGCTCGGTAGCGTTCACCATTGACAGTAACGCTGCGATTCGCATCATCTTTGAAGAAATAGGCCCAATAATGCCGCCGGCCCATAAACCGCACCAAACAGTGGCTTTTTCGGGATGCATTGGTAGCTGTTGCAATGCTTCTGGCTGATCTTCACTCCAAATGCGGCAATTTTGCTTATTTACGTACCAATTCAACCAAAAATGAGCCTCATCGCTGAACACAAGCAGCGCGCGATGAACATTTCGAACCGAGCACGAATTTTGATAGTAAAATTCAATAATTTGCAAGCGTTGTTCATTTGTAAGACGATCCATGGTTAAATTGCAAACCAAACTGAAGCTGTTTGACAGTGACACAAGGTACTAAACACACGTCAGCTGTCAAAACCAGTGTTGCCAAAACCAAACCAGCTTAAAAATCACCCATTATTTTCATCAATTTATCTCTAATTTGTTGATTTAAAACAATTTTCCAGCTTAAGTAACATCATTTTCTTGCATGCATATTGCATAAATGTGCATTGTGCAACACGAGGTCAATTGTTAAGTTTTGTATATTCACATAATATAGGGTGTTTTTTTAGACTCCGAAAAAAGTATTGCCAGATTGAAAACCACACGTCTAAAAAAACACCCTTTACTAACTGCAACTTAACTAAGTTTTGGCAAATGGATAAAATATAGGCTCCCATAACTAATTTGTTGCAGACTTTAGAACCACAATGTGATCGCCTATAAGAGTAATTTCGTGCGACCCAGTCGTGCATATTTTGTATATGTATATGGTTTTAAACTTTTAAAAAAAATTATTCTTTGTTTTATTTAACAAACAAAACTTCGAACAAAATAATGTCTCAGATTGTATGTTTAGCTACTTTTGTTAGGTATTCTTTTTTATTAAAAAAAAACATTAAATTTATAATTAAATATAATTTAAATAATTAATTCGTAATAACAAAAAAATATATATTTATGGTTTTACGTACATATTATTGAAATTCTGGGGATACATACTAAAGTCAAAGTGATCTTCTTCAATTGAAGTAAAGTGGTACCACTGATCGGTGTACGCAAGTAAAACGTGTTGTATTTTTTCATTGTTTTAGATTTTAACAGCTCACTATTTACTAGCTCTTAACATGAAAACTTGAATATTAAAGCAAATTGAATATCGCAACAAATTAGGATTTAAAAAGCTACAATTTTGGACAACAGGAGAATTATTATTTTTGTATTTTTGCTTGCTAACTTCAGACTTACTTTAGCGGTGACTTTAATTGTGTGCGGAAAATGTGTAGCTCGCATAGTTTCGTAGTTATTAATGGTTGGGCGACGCACAGTGGTTCGGTTTGTATGGGAGAGCGGAAAAAAGTCTGTTTTATCTGAACGGTTCAACGGATTTAAATGAAATTTGGCAAACATGTTTAGATTAGTCTTATACATGTTTGGTCAAAATTTGGTTGAAAAAAAATAATTAGAAACAAAGTGATTGACATTTTTCTAAAATTTGAGGGTTTTGATGTTTCTATGGGAGAGCGGAAAAAAAATCTGTAACATCTGAACTGCTTAACGGATTAAGATGAAATTTGATTCGCAATTTAAAATTAGTCTTATACACATTTGGTCAAAATTTGGTTGAAAAAAAATAATTAGAAACAAAGTTATTGACATTTTTCTAAAATTTGAGGGTTTTGATGTTTCTATGGGAGAACGGAAAAAAGTCTGTAAAATCTGAACTATTAAACGAATTTAAATTAAATTTGACACACATGTTAAGATTAGTCTTATACATGCTTGGTCAAAATTTGCTCAAGAAAAAATTATTAGAAAAAAAGTTTTTGACATTTTTATAAAATTTGAGGGATTTGATGTTATATTTAAATAATTTTTTTTTTAGTAAAATCTTAACTTTTTATTTTGAACAAAATATTATTATTAACTATATATATTTTAATGTATTGAATTCACTTTATATGTTTGTTATTATATTTCACTTCACTTTCACTTATTGGTTGATCTAAGAGTAAAAATTTTTCTTACACACCTTGCACAAATGCTCAATAACTCAATACTGACTTTTTTTTTAATCCTTTATATATATAGATTTAAGTTAGAGATTTTATTCTAATAAGCCATTACTAATCCTTACAGGTAATAAAAAATTACGCAATACACAACAAAAACAAAGCAATAAAACTTAAAAAAAAAACACCTTTTTAATTTTTACCTGCCCTACTTTTAGCGAAAAATAAAAAAAAAATAAAGGATTATCCCTAATCTTTTTCTTTATTATGTATTAAGCTCTATCATATAATTCAAAATATCATAAAACTATATTATTTTTCGTGTGTTGTTTTCAAGAAAATTGAGTTGAAAGTTGAAAAATTTTCCAGGCAGAAATAAATGGTTTCGCAAAAATCGAAATTCTCAGACCTGGGTCAATGTATTAATTTTGTTTTATTTTTAAAATAAAGTTTGACATTTTTTCTTAAAAAAATGGGCTTAATCAGTTCATTCTGACAATTAATACCGAAGAAATAAAACTTTTTGGTAAACACCACCGTCAAGACGGAGTTTTTTGAAATCCGATTTAGTGAAACATTTTTGAGCATAACTTCCACATCTGCACGTATCTGCAGCTGATTTTTTCTGTGCTTTAACATGAGTGTATGGAGCATATGGTGGCATACTTACTTTCTTGGTATCTTTTGGAGCTGTTTTTTTAAATCAAAAAGTTTAAAAAAAAAGCATTTTTTCTTAGTACTTAAGCTTCAGCCTACTTATAGAAGGTATCTTTTATAAATAATCAATATTTTTTTTTTATTTTTAGATAATTGAAAATAGACCAATTAAATTATTTAAGAAGCTAGAGAATTTATCTACAGGAACTTCGGAAAAAAACATCTCAAAATTTGTTGAAAATACAGTTCGCGATTTGAGTAAAATTATTTTTCAACTTTGAGGGCTTGTAAATCAGAACATACAATATATATGTTAAAAAATACTTTTAAATCATACGCTCGGGTTATCTGAGAGTACTCAAACATAAAGTTTAAAACGATAGACATGACTTTTTCAAAAGACTTTTTTCCGCTCTCGCACCACTGTGCGACGCTCGACGCACAGTAGTGCGAGAGCGGAAAAAAGTCTTTTGAAAAAGTCATATCTATCCTTTTAAACTTTATGTTTAAGTACTCTTAGGTAACCCGAGCGTATGATTTAAAAGTATTTTTTAACATATATATTGTATGTTCTGATTTACAAGCCCTCAAAGTTGAAAAATAATTTTACTCAAATCTCAAACCGTATTTTCAACAAATTTTGAGATGTTTTTTTCCGAAGTTCCTTTAAATAAATTTTCTAGCTTCCTAAATAATTTAATTGGTCTATTTTCGATTATCTAAAAATAAAAAAAAATATTGATTATTTATAAAAGATACCTTCCATAAGTAGCCTGAAGCTTTAGTACTAAGAAAAAATTCTTTTTTTAAAAAACTTTTTGATTTAAAAAAAAGCGCCAAAAGATACCAAGAAAGTAAGTATGCCAGCATATGCTCCATACATTCATCTTAAAGCACAGAAAAAATCAGCTGCAGATGCGTGCAGATGTGGAAGTTATGCTCAAAAATGTTTCACTGAATCGGATTTCAAAAAACTCCGTCTTGACGGTGGTGTTTACCGAAAAGTTTGATTTTTTCGGTATCAATTGTCAGAATGAACTGGTTAAGATCATTATTTTAAGAAAAATGTCAAACTTTATTTTAAAAATAAAACAAAATTAATACATTGACCCAGGTCTGAGAATTTCGATTTTTGCGAAACCATTTATTTCTGCCTGGAAATTTTAATTAAAATTTAATTGTTTTTTTTTTTTTTTTTTATGTATTTATCTATTTATTTATTTAATTTTATAATATATATAGTTAATAATAATATTTTATTCAAAATAAAAAGTTAAGATTTTACTAAAAAAACTTTTATTTAAATATAATATCAAAACCCTCAAATTTTATAAAAATGTCAATAACTTTTTTTCTAATAATTTTTTCTTGACCAAATTTTGACCAAACGTGTATAAGACTAATCTTAACATGTGACTCAAACTTCATCAAAATTCGTTTAGTAGTTCAGATTTTATAGACTTTTTCCCGCTCTCCCATAAAAACATCAAAACACTCAAATTTTAGAAAAAAACGTCAATAACTTTCTTACTAATGATTTTTCCTAGCCAAATTTTGACAAAAGGTGTATAAGACTAATTTTAAAATGCGACTAAAATATCATCTTAACCCGTTAAACAGTTCAGATGTTTACAGATTTTTTTTCCGCTCTCCCATACAAACTTCAAAACCCTCAAGTTTTAGAAAAATGTCAATAACTTTGCTTTTTTTGTTCAACCAAATTTTGAAAAAAATATGTATAAGACTAATCTAAACATGTTTGCCAAATTTCATTTAAATCCGTTGAACCGTTCAGATAAAACAAACTTTTTTCCGCTCTCCCATACAAACCGAACCACTGTGCGACGTCCACCTGATCAAAAATCGAAAACACAGCTGCTGAGATGGCAGCGTATGGACTGTGACGCCCCATCGGGACGATTTTTCAAATATACTCCTGATTTCTGAATCCTGATGGACTACGCTGCAGAAGAAGACCCCAACTTAGATGGCGCCCTAAAATGGAGACAAATTTCAATACTCAAATAAATTGGTGTGCATAACTGGGAACCGGGCTGGCTGGAGGGGCTTGTTGGTTAGACCGAGGCCGTCATCCATTCTTAACAGTAATCCCCATCTAAAGTAAGAAAGTAAGTAAGCTGTAAGTGAGTTTTGTTATACGGATCTTCGATATATTATAAAAGCTGAACAATTTAGTTTAAATAATTCATTTATTAAAATAATTTCAACAACTCAAGTTGGTCGAACTCTTGACTTCGAGAGTTGGCGCAATTCAATCTTGTTTGACAGCTTCATGCAGGCAGACGTCATACATCGTGGTCCTGTTGTCACCTTGAATTCTAAGGCCCTGTTTAGGGTCGTAACAGTAGGTTTATTTGTAACCCTGAAGTCACCCTGGGGTCACCCCAAAACGATTTTTGAAAACCCTAAAGTCACCCTGGTGAAAATATTCTGTGTTTTGAGACCTGGGGTCGCCCTGAACTTACCCTGAAGTAGACCTAGGTATTTTCCTGTGGCGAGTTGAGGTTAAGAATAAACTTTTAAAGTGATATGAGTTGTTATGCATACGTTTTGTTGTGGATTCACGTGCTGCAGGTTATTGTTTATTTTTTAAGAAGAAATTGAAAGAATACACAAATTTAATTTAATGTTAATAAATAGAAATAGAAAATGGAAAGGTTTTAAGTTGTTTTCATTCATTTTTAAGACATATTTAAAATAAGTTTTAATTGGGTTGGGTGTAGCCCATCCCAGAACCACTGGTCCCAAGACAACTCATCCCCGACGACTCATCCCAATACCCAACTGGTACCGGGACAACTCATCCCGGTACAACTCATCCTAAGGAAAGTATGAGATGCAACCCCCTTGCTTGGCACACTATAGGATTTGGGGTAGGTGAGAGGTTGGTGTATGCAAAGTACTAAATCACAGCAACAAAGCGCTGTTTTTCTTTGTTTCGCACAAAACATCCAAGGGATGAGTTCTAATTTCTGCGATGTGTTGTCCAGTGATGAGTTGTCCCGGGATGAGTTGTCCTGGTACCAGTTGGGATTTGGGATGAATGGTCGGGGATGGGCTGTCTTGGGATCAGTTGTCTTGGGATGGGCTGGGTTGACACCGTTTTAATTATCTAAGCACAAAGCCCTGTCAACAGCCCTCGAGCGCTTTTTAAGAATCGAAAAACCCATTTTTTTTGACAATTCTTGGGTTTGTCAAGAAAACCTGGGTCAACCCTAGGTAAAGTTCAACGAACGAAGCTAGTAGGTATAAAAACCGATTTTTAACCAAACTCAAACCATTTATATTAATTATTTAATTTTAACACGTATTTGATTTCTATAGATTGATTGAACTTTCTTTAAAATCGATTCGTTTTCTTTCAATGGAAAAAAATGTAAGCTTTAATGTATTCAAATAACATATAAGGTAGTACTTATGTACTAATATTACAGATACGTAAGTATGGATTTTCTCTTTACGTATAGGTATGTATAGGTACCTACCTTTCCTATTCGAATTCGTTTATTATCATCGCTAAGGTTTAGCAGTCTTAGAATGAACAAATATCTTTTAGCAGTGTTGTTTTAAGCCTTTTTAATTCCAACCAAGCCTTAAGCGACAATATAAATAATGAATGAAGCACCCCAAAGACTATGGCGACAGATGATTTTACACCCGAAAGAAAGAGCATGATGTCTGTCCTCGGGCAATTTTATTTCTCCTGCAATTGACACACTGGAGTTCTATACCTTTCTGTATATTCTATAATCACCTTTTTGACCTATATCTACCGTTTACACATATTATTGTACCTATGTGTATGAACTTCGTACGCATACAGGGTGATCCGTTTAAGTTGAGACTAAATGCAAGGACGTTTAGATAAGGCCGAGATGAGATTCGCAGTGTTTGGGAGTTGCCAACTTTGCCGAATTATACCTATACTATAGTATTTTTGCCAAAATCCCGTATGGACAAAATCCCGAATGCCAAAATCCCGGTGGCTAAAATCCCGAATACCATAATCCCAAATGACAAAATTACGAATGCCAAAATCCCGAATGGCTTAGTACTTTTTTTCGTATTAAAAACAGAGCGCGCGATTTATAATACCAAAAAAAGTACTAAGCCATTCGGAATTCTACCATTCGAAATGTAATGATTTTGAGTTTGTTATAGTTTATTCGTTCTTTTAAGAATAAAAAGATTAATTAAAAGCAGCAAAAATGAACAGAAGTCAAGTCAAGCCAAACAAAACAGTTTTGTTTTTTTTTGTACTAAAAAAGTATTGAAATTCTGGATTTAATTACGAATTAATTCGAGATTTTTCGGCATTCGGGATTCTGGCATTCAGGATAGTGGGATTCTCATTTTCTGGCATTCAGATTCTGGGATTTTGAGATTCGAGATTATGTCCCCTTCCCTTGTTAAACTTCGCCAGCTGCGATTGGATTCAGTAAGAAAAGTTGAGCCTTTCATAACTCCAAGCGAAAAGTTAAGTCCTTCTGAAAGTGAGCTTTGAAGGATTTGGAAAAAAATTCATGAACCAACACCACACTCCATTTTTGAACCATCATCATCAGTAAAAGTAGTTGTGTCTAAGTCTCTCGTCATGACGCGACGTCATCCTTCCAATCCTGTCTGGATAGACATAAAACTTTAAAATCCTTACTGAGATCCAGAGTAGGAGTGTAGTATGTAGTCCTTCGGTGTTGAGAACACATCACTGGGAATCAAATTTTTGACATTGCTGTGACCATATGGTTTAACAGTCCAACAATTTGACTTCTTCGCAGTCTCATCCCGCTGCAGGATACTAAATATTTAATGTGTCAATCAAATACAAGACGCTTAAGGCATCCGTCAGGCAGGACCATAGCACCCTTGTGTTGGCAACGCTCGTGGCGCAGTTACAAACCCTCCTCAAAGCCATCTCCGTGACCACGTTGATCACAGGTAAGAACTTTCCTGAAACCAATAACACCAAATCATTCGCATACGCAACCACATTCCCGCCATACCTCTCCAACTTAACGAGAATATTGTTCATGACTAAGACTCACAAAAGTGGAGATAGAAAACCACCCTGAGGTGTTCCTCTATTGACGTGTTTGGTTATATATTACCTATCGCAGCCTTCTATCGTTGAACATGGATATTATCCATTCTCTGATGTAATCCTCTACACCGAAGTCAACGAGTGTTTCTAGAATGGATTCGGTTATGACGTTGTTGAAAGCTTCTTCTAAATATATCTAAGAAAGTGACTAGGGTATATTCTTTGAAATGGATTGTTTTCTCAATTGAATGTACTATCTCATGAAGAGCAGTCTCCGTGGACTTCTCCTTAAGATATGCGTGTTAAGCGACATTCTATGGGTGTTGAGATAGAAAATGTTAACAACTGCGAAAACCTTAAAAGCTATATACCATTGAGTTCTTTTGGAAATGGGTCGACACTCTGACTTTAAAAATAAAATAATCACCCTGTGTAGTAGATTTCTTTATTCATTTGAGTTCAGAAGGAATTTCAAAATCAATACTCGACTGACATCCATTTAGACCAACACAAGCATTCTCAAAAAGTACAGTAAAATGCCAAATATGATAAGATGAACTAAACAGTAGGTATTCAAAAGGTCTACATTGGTGCCTTATCTATATATAGCAAAGCTTTTGTTTTCATGAATTCTCGCTCATTGAAAATAAATAATTACACTTATATGAAGCATATATAATAGAACCAAGTGAGTGCAGAGTTATTCGATATGATATCATGGCTTAATGATGAAGTTTTTAATTAGGTTTTAGATTGTGTAAGAGCACCCATATTCTACGTAAGAACTTACATTTGACTTTGACACCTAATTATCAACATATACAGATTCTACCAGGGTTCGAACATTGGAAATTAAAAGCCAAACCAACAACTTATGTAAACCATTATATTTACAATAAACTTCATCTAAACAAAATTCATTTAGAGTTTACCTACATTATGACTAGCTAGCCATTTCCGATCCGAAATAACATCTATACCATGTTAAACAAATATTGAGTTTCCATATCAAGGCTGGCGGTCGTAATTACTCAGTGTTCGGATTCAAAAGTTGCCTTACCTAATGGAGATTTTTGCCTGCAGCTCTGCTTTTTAAAACAAATTGTATGGAAAATGATCAAATTGATGAGCATAGCATGACCATCAGTATTTAGGTAGGTAGGTTTACATCACATCGACAAAATAAAGGAGATTATTTTGATATGAAGGTATAGGTTTATGAAAACCAAGAATTTTAAATAATGTGTTTTTGATTGATTTGAAAAACAGATTGCTAATATAGTCAGGGAGTCGACCGACCTCTCTCGGCTATTGAAAGAGTGAAAACTAACTAATAGCTTACGGTCGAACATTCACAGAACCACTGCGCTGTTTGTACGCAAGTTTTTTTACAGGTGGCCTTGGTTGGTTACCACTTTCAGTTGAATTTTTGTTTTAGTACCTATATATGTACATATCCTATCAGGGATTTTTATAAATGGGATCAGGACAGTAGTTTTGTGATCTTGTATTTATTAAGTAAGGTTTTGTTTCTATATACTTCGAGCGTCAGGTAAGATTTTCACAGAAGAGGTATTAACATTAGAAAAAGAAAATTAAAATAAAACTTTTAAAAGAGTCCTTATAGTTTAGCAGATTTTGTTAAGACAAATTCATGGCTATTTAAGTGTTCATAGGGTATCCTAAGAAAAAATGTACCATGACATCAGTGGATGCATAAAGTTGACGAAACAGTTTTTGAAATGTTTAAGTAAGTATTAAGACAGTAATTTTTACATTTTGTGATAGATTAATACATCGTATAGACTATTTAAGCGATATATTTGATGTGAAACAGAGTTTTAATATTCTTACGAGTTCGAAACCTGCCATATAGTAGGTACCAAATACTAATGAAATGCTTAAAATAGAGGTTTTTACTGGAAAAAGCTGCTAAAATGAAGAAAATGGTTACGTTCCCATGGGTATATCTACTTATAAGTCAATTTTGAATAAAAACTAATTTTTTTACATGAAATATTAAAGGCTTAAGTTTCTACTTAATTTTTCTTTGAACATGCCTTACGCCTATCTTTGTCCTCAAAAAAGTTATGAGAAATTTAAGAAAATAATAAACAGCCTGATCTTTATTAGTATTAGTATGTTACTACTTAACTATTTTCTAATTTTAAAGGTTTTTACTAAAATGTACTTAATTTTAAACAAAGCTAAAGGGTCCGCCATCTAACGTTTTTTTTTCAACTAGTGCTTATTTCGTGAATGGTAACACTTAGCTCATGTCTGATTTGACAGATAATTAGTTTAATCCTTCCGCTGAACGAATATGGTTGTGTATACGCTTCGCTAAGTGGGCCTGCGATCGACTTAGAGAAGATGCCTATTTTGCCAAAAAAATCATCTTTTCAGATGAAGCTCATTTTGATCTTGGCGGGTAGTAAACAAGCAAAATTGTCGCATTTGGGGCACAGAAAACCCGCACGCATACATTGAAAAGCCGATACACCCAAAACGAGTCACTGTTTGGTGCGGATTTTGGTCCAGAGGCATAATTGGGCCATTTTTCGAAAATGAGCAAGGAGTGGCCGTTACAGTCAATGGCGATCGTTATCGGGCCATGTTGAACGAATTTTTGTTTACAAAAATTGAAGAGGAGGATATTGGCAACATTCGGTTTCAACAGGACGGCGCGGCGCTATACGTGCCACACAGCCGAAGCTACACTCGATGTTTTGCGCCATTTTCAAAAAAAAAAAAGTCATTTGGCGGACCCTTTATTAGTATCATGCTAAGATTATTTTCTAGCTGAATACACCTAAAACAATGACAGTTCGTGCAAAAAAGTAAGCAAATTAGCCTTTTCACATTTATTATTTTCAAAGTGACACTTGGAGTTAGTATGATACTAAAAAGATAAAATAGGCATTTTCATGATTTTAACTTTAGTAAAATGTTAAAAAGAAAGTACTTTGATAGCCTTAGCCTAGCTTCACACTAAAAATGCTTTACCATCGTACTAAATCGTCTAAAATGTTGCGCCGTCAAGATTGGACTCTAAAATAATCCCTAGCAAAAGAACAATTAAAGTAACAAGATTAATAAAATAGACGGAACCAAAATAAAATCATATAATAAATAATATTTATGTTTATATTCTGACTAAACATTATTTTTAAAAAAGACACTGAGTTTTGTAAAGGCCTGCTAATTTTCTATATGAAACTGAAAGTTGCAACCTCTTACAGGGCCTGGTTGTGGAAATATCGTTATCCACAGCCCTTTTTAGGTTTGCATCGAAATACAGTGAAATGACTTTGGATGCGAATATTTCGAGAACCATACCTCGAAGAGTATTTTCAGTTTTTTCTTGAATTGATTCATTCTGGTTTCACACTTTACTTATTTAGGAAGGATTTTAAAAAAAAATAATTCCATCATGAAAAATTGAGTGTTGTGTACTGCTTAGTCCACATCGTTCCGGTCTCAATTTGACACCGTTTCTCAAATTAAACGGTTAAACTTCAGACACCTCCAATATTCCATCAGACAAATATTTCGGGAGAATACCATTTACCATTACGCATTCTAAAAATAAAAAATCATCGCATCATACATCAATTTTTTACTTGCGAATATACATAGGTATCTATAGGGTTTTTCAATAAGAGCGCTACAAAAGTTTTTTTTTAATAACACAAAAACGGTTTTGGATATATCAATGAAATTCTTTATTCCTGTGAAAGTACGTTTGATGCCATTATGTATGAAACTCGATTTCTTTTGCATGGCCACCACGGGCACACTTGCAGAAGTCCAGACGCTGAACCCAATTTTCGACGGTTTTCAAGCTTAAATCGGCCGATACTGCTGCAATTTCACGTTCGATATTCGTACGAAGTTCATCAATCGTCGCTGGCTTGTTGGCATAGACCATAGACTTGACGTAGCCCCACTGGAAATAGTCTAACGGCGTCAAATCGCACGACCGAGGCGGCCAAGCGATTGGATCATTTCGTGAGATAACACGTTCTCCAAACTTGGTTTCCAATAAATTGATTGTGACATTCACTGTGTGGCTTGTGGCGCAGTCCTGTTGGAACCACATGTCCCCCAAGTCCATATCATCCAATTGGGGCCAAAAATATTCGGTTATCATTGAACGGTAGCGATCCCCATTCACAGTAACGTGCCGGTCTTGATCATCACGGAAGAAGTTCGGCCCAATGACGCCGCCGGCCCATAAACCACACCAAACCGTAATTTTTTCGGGATGCAATGATGACTCATGGAGTACGTGTGGATTGCTGCCTGACCAATACCGCATATTTTGTTTATTGACGAAGCCATTCAGCCAGAAATGAGCATAATCGCTGAAGATGATTTTTTGATGAAAATCCGAATCATTTTCAAGTTGTTGCTCAGCCCAATTCACGAACATACGACGCTTCTGGTGGTCAAGCGGCTTCAGTTCTTGCGTCAATTTAATCTTGTAAGGATGTAGGCCAAGATCTTTTCGCAAAATTCGCCACAACGACGTCACAGAGATGCCCAACGCTTGAGAACGACGTGTGAGAGACACATTTGGGCTTTCTGCAACTGAAGCCTCAGCGGCAGCAATATTTTCTTTCAAGAGAAATGTCAAAACAGCGGCAAGAAATATGGCGTCGTTTGCTGTCCCTGTTGCTCTACTTTTGTAGCGTCCCTGTTGAAAAACCCTTTACAATTTCTTTAATATCTTAAAGTATTTAGTAATATGCATCTTAAAACGTATTTAAAAAAAAAACACCGTTCACAATGTATGTAAACATATTTATTTTTCAAAAACAAAATCTTAATTTTCGTTTAAATATCCAAAAGATATTTTTTTGAAAATTTGCAATAATATTATTTAAGACTTAGAAGAACCTTCAGCATACATTTTTTTTTTTTTAGGGGTAGTTATTTCATTAAAATATTGACTTTTGAGCGATATTTCCCTATTTGGGCGTTGTTTCATTTTGCCTTGCCTAACTCTTTATTTTGGACTTTATTTCCTGTTAAAAAAAAAAAAAAAAACAAACCCAAAACAGGAAATACAACCCAAAATGACGAAACAAGTAACAGCAACAATTGTTTGGGTTTTTTTGGGCGTTATTTCCAAAAACCATTTGGGCATTATTGCCTAACGCCTATAAAAATGTTTTCGAAATCGCTTAGCCGTTGATAATGGTTCTATGATAGATAGGTATTACCTTCAATAACAGTGCTTGGTAATTTTCATTTAAACCGAAATGTAGACCATGCCTACAATAGCGTACAAATTTTGTTTTATCAAAATCGTTAGAACCGTTTCCGAGATAAATAATCTCTTTCATGCCGGTTGTATGACAGGAATCGATATTTTTGGATCTAAAAAATTAAATCTCCCCTCTAGGGAATCACTTAAAAACCTTAAATTCAAAATGTCAAGAAAATCGCTTCAGTGGTTTAGGCTGTAGGTTGTGCTACAGACATTGAGACAGATTTACGAGAGTCAGTTTTTTTCGTAATGTTCAATTAAAATCCTAAGGCCGATTATTTAACGAAACTTTAACCTGTGCTATAAATTACTTACTTAATATGTATGTATCACAAGTAAAAGTCAAATCTTTGGTTGAATGAAAACTAAGAACTATAAATAAAGATAAACAAAATGGGGCATATTCATAGTCACTTTTAAACTTCAGTTTATCTTAGACAGGGGTTTATTCAATGTTATTTAGATAGGATAAACCCAGGTCTAAGATAAACTGGAGTTTAAAAGTGACTATGAATATGCCCTTATGTCTTCATCCTTATTTTAAAGCCCAATTTTTCAGTTAAACATGAGTTAAATCATCGAATTTGATGAGTCAACGCGCGTTTAACTTTAATCACGCACTGAATAACTGGACCTAAGAGTAAAAACTGAAACTCTTTTCGCTATTTAGAATTTTTTTAGTAATGCTGAATGTATATTGATGTGTAAACATCTATGCTGGCGGTAGAGTGAAAAAATAACGTGAACGTTAGTGTGCAACGTTACGTCGTGCAACGTTACGATGTACAACGTTACGATCTGCATACTAGGATTCCCGGCACTCACACAATGTTTTTTTAAATAAGGCAATTCGTAAGGTGCGCTGATCTGTTTCCGGGCACCACTGGCGTGTGACAAGCAAGATTTGCTAAGAGACAGAAGCTTTAAAAAAAAATCTAATTTCCAAGGCCACCGCCACATGGCTGTGTTGTTAGCTTTCAATACATTAACTTAGTTACAGAAAATCATTAAAAATTAAAAACAAAAAAAAAATTGTGTGAGTGCCGGGACTCACGGTTTATGTGTAAACATCAACGTGCGCGGATCCAAAACGGACTTGTTTCTGCTTGAAGGGGATCTTAAGATTTTTTTCACTAAACGCACCCATCCTAGTACGCAGATCGTAACGTTGTACATCGTAACGTTGCACGACGTAACGTTGCACACGAACGTTCACGTTTTTTTTTTTCACTCTACCGCCAGCATAGATGTTTACACATCAAAAATGTTTATAAACATTTGATCAAACGGATACAGAACGGTGTTCTAAAACCACTGTGGTGTTTTATAAAGTTCTATAAGCGATTTTCTATCGTGGATCGCGGTTACACTTATGGTAGAATCCAAAATATGCAATGCAGTATATTTCTACATATGCCCACTGAATAAATATAAATTCCTTTTAGTAAGGCGTTGTCGGGATTAAAGTATTCAACCCAAAATAACTTACAGTTCATGGAATTAAAAGTATGCGGTTTTCAAATAAGAGTAAGAGTCTTAAATTAATGAAGAAGCAATATTAATTTACTCTAGAGTCTAGAAGTCATTAATCTTTCCCCAAAATAGCTTTAAATACATCATTAAATAAAATCTTCATATGCTAATGATCTAAAAGTTATTGTCGCCCTATATAAATTAACCAATATACCTACCTACAACTCGTCGTCAATGAAACGCATTTCCTCTGTTGTGGTATAGTGTATAGCCAACTTGTTAAGCCTCCACAACCTACAGCCTACTTTACTAAATTAAATACCCAAAAATAAAACCCTTTTTGCTAATTAAATTGGTATAAAGTATAGGCGAAGCTCATCCACATCCACATCCACATCCATTTGGAATGAATAGACGGAATATTTTGTTGCAATTGACCAAAAATACTTGTGGCACATATCCGCAATCGGTATTCAGAACACGGTGATGAACTGTGATGTTCATCATCAAATGTGAAAATTAACTGAAAGGAAATGGAAAATTATTAAAATACATACTAGAGGATCGTATTTTTGCATCTTTTTCAAGTTAAATTGGCGCACCCGACTGACAGGATTTTGTGGCCAAAAGCGAGCGTACTTTGTGGCGTATCCATTTGCCTGGTTACCCATACCCATATGTCCGTATATATGGTTTTCGAGCTCGAAAAGAATTTTTCATTTTCAGGCCGACATATGTAGGTATACGAGTATGATGTTATATTTATAAGCTCTCGTCCTCCTCAGGGTGAAATGTCTATACTCATATAACGAGTAAAACACATGATACGGGCCAGGTCAAGGGCCGAACCCTCCTCGTATTGTCAATTTTCTGCTGGTCACAAAATATTTACTGAGTGAGGCGGCTAGATAAACCGAAAAGGCGAAAATTGAAATATCTATCAATTTATTCAAGTTTTCAGCACTTGCAGTGATGCTGATGATACTGTGGCAATGGTACTCGTACTCGTTACACTCTCTGTCTCTGCTCCAGTGGACGACGACGACGATGTGGCCAGCCCCAGCAGTGAGTATAGAGTACATCAACCGGGTCTGATGGTCTGCTCTTTCCCCGATAGCCGTCCTGCCTGACGAGGACGAACCGTAATGGAAAATCAATGGCAATTTGTACTATCGAAAAAGTTATCTATGGTTGCATCACTTATGACATGAATATCCCCCATGTAGAGGATATATACGCCTAATTAAACTTTCGATTAATCATTCGGATACTTCAGCGAAATATCAAATTAGAATGAACACGTTACGAGTACACACCATACATATACTATATCCAAAGCAGGGAATGCCCTTTGGTTTTTATTTTTGTTAGAATTTGATTCTGATTTCAAAATTTTAATCAGATATTTTTAACTAACATTGATGGGAATTTAAAATACTGTAATGTTCTGCCTAGGTTCGATAGTAAAACTTATTTCCTTTAAATAATAACTTCCACTCACTTACTTTTCAAAATAAATACACTTTATTTCACTTCAAATCTATTTTATTATTCTCCAATCACAATAGTATGCAATTTAAAATTCACTTCTGGATACACTTTTACTTCTTACTTTACGTTATCACATTCAAAATTAAAAACTATCTCTACTCGCTCGAAAACATCTCCTTATATAGGGAAGTAAATAGTTCTAGTCTTCACTAGTATCCACTGGAATATTCGAGTATATCTCCTTCTAGAAGTTTCCTTTCCAGTCGCTGCCAGATGGAACATTGGAATTGATACTCAGCTGAATCACAAGATGGCGCTGTGAACGGTTGAAGGTTTGATGTTTAGTTTTTCCGAGAGATGGCGCTGCAAACAGTTAGAGGATTTTCTCTTGTTTCAAATTCAAAGTAGTTGGGTCATTGACTTATTATATATGGACTGCCAGGAGCCAACTTCACGTTGACGCCACTTTAAGCTATGCGTTACAAGCGCCGAGTTCAGTCCTATCGGAAAATACAGATACTACTGTTTGACATTTGTATCGAGGATTTTTTTGAAGGATTTTTTTCCATCTGATTTCATTTTTCATTGGGTACGTTCAGCAGACATAAGGGACTAAATTTTACAAAGGAAACTAGTTATTTTTTGAGATGTCATTAATACCAAAATTGAAACTTTACTTCCAACCTTTTCCTTCCGTCGATAGTGCAGATAGTATTTATAATAATATTTTTATCTGAAAAACACCTCACAGAAATGAATTACGAATTGTATATTATGATTTCTTCAATACATGCATTCTGTCTTTCCGACATCCTTCACGTTGGGTGACGCTGAACGTGACTGAGATTTTTCACTTCTTGTCTAGGAGCAAATAAAATTTTCTTTCACTTAAATCGATAACCATTACCGCTGTTTGTTGATTTCATTGGTTGCTATTGTTAATTAGTTTCGCAATGATTCAACTTTGTTTTCATACTTTTTTTAATTAATAACAACAAATTACTAAACAAACATCATCCAGAAGAATTCTGAAACTGAATTGCAAAATAAAAACAAACAATAAATGTCAAACTAGTGCTAAGGGTTATTAAAAAAAAAAAAAAATCCCGTAACCAAATCCGAAAATTTCCTTTTTTTTACAAACAACTTCTCGCTTAATTTTCATGTCGAAGTTCATAAAATAAAATAAAATTAGTAGAAACTCCCAGATTTGAAAAGTAAATGAGTAGAGGTAGTATTTTGCTTTACACTTTTTGCTAAGAATATTGAATATATTTAGTAGGCGTGTTTTTTGCACGTCCATTTGGATTTGTCGAACAAACGACATCGGGACTTCTTACTTACAGTACGTAAGTCCCGATAATTATCTGGACGTGTAAAACAATTAGTTCCGATGTTGTTTTTTCGACAAATCAACATGGACTTGCAAAAAAAAACGCCTAGTAGTTTTAAGTACACAGTTTAAGCGCGTTTTTATAGGGAATTCTAATCCTCTACAATTTCGGTAAAGATAAATTTTACTGATAAATTAAAAGTAAGGTTCGTTCCTTTACTCCAAATTTTTGGGCATTTTTGTACAATTTTATTGTTTTTTTATGAACTTTGACAGAACTTTGGACTGAAATGCACAAAAATCAGAATTTTAAGATAAAGGAATGAACCTATGAATAAGTTATAATTAAACAAAATACGAACGTTTTCAAGAAAAATAAGATATCTAAAAAGCTGCTCGGAAGTTGCCTAGTGGGCGAGTCGTATTTATTAGATTTTTGACTAGTTAGACAGTTTATAATTATTTCGAAATAGTTGGAAAATACTTTATTTGATTATACAAAAAATATTGCACTATTGCAGGTTTAGACAATAGATTCCATTGTCTTAAGGTAGGTAAAAAGTTAGAAAACTTTAGACATTAAAAATGTTTTTTATAATTTGGACGGCCGTCTAAAGTAAGACGGCGTTTATAAATACGATTGTACGAATTTTTCCTTGAAATAATGTTTTAAAAATATCTTCCTTCACTACATATCTTGAAATGGAGAAAATAAATTTCATTGAAAAATCTTTTATTTCGAATATGACTCTAAAATCAAAGGTTTTATAAAATAAATCAAAAAAGGATTTTTTTCAGAGCTCCCCCAACACTACGCCGTTTGGTGACTTCCTATGACCATAGATGGCCTTACATTCTATGAATGAAATTTCATTCTAAGGCGAAGCATGTAACAGATGCGCTAAAAATAGTATTTATTATCGGTAGGCCCGAACTTGTCGCTGATTTCGCTTTGAGAACTGGAACCATCATCTCCGCAGGTTATGTATGGAATTGACAACCAACTAGCAGTCCATATATAATAAGTCAATGAGTTGGGTAATTATTAAATCGTTACAATACAACTAATTTAAAAATGCGATGTATACACCCAGTTTTTTTTTTTTTTACAGAAGTACTAAGCCAACCTATTACCCATTTTAGCTAGACCAGGTACTAGTTCTGGTAATCGGTCCTTATGAAAAGTGAATAACGGGCAAACACAATATTTTGATAAAATTTCTAAGGCGATGTTTTATTTCATTGAAAATTGATTTTATTTGTTTTATAGTACTCATACCTTTTTTCTTTTAATGTACTGAAAGATCGCTCTTCTGTAAATGTTGTGACGGGAATGAAAACGAAAACCGATAAAATTCTTCCGCATTTTTCAACACATCACATATATATATATTGGTATATTGACTTTGGTCAAAATTCATCTTATTGTGGTTAAACGACATAACGGACTCGGCAGAAAAATTATCCAGAAAGGATCCATATTTATCAAATATCTTTTGAACAATCAAATTGAAATGGGATGCCTTGCATATTTTTAGGAGATAGGAAAAACGACTCTTTTACAGGCCGTCTCCACTTGATATCTGTATCGCCAACGAAATCTCTGATATCAAAATCAGAGTATTTTCTTCTTTCTTCACTGGGCAGCCCATGTCTTGACATTTCATAAGCAAGATTTTAACGTGTATGTATCTCTGACAAACATTAAACGATAGAAAGAGAGACAAATAATAATGAGAGGAAATTACTTATTAAGTCTGTTCGCGTACTAGTCCGAAACCACCCAAAACTACAAATCTACTTGATTTTATCAGATTTGGGCCAATCCTGTTCGCGTACTTTCATTTCTTGTCATTTTGGGCAGAAGAGAGTGCTCGCGAGAGAGAAAACTATTTCCCCTTCTTGGCAATTTTTACCCGAGAAATTTCTTCGGGCAGAATCTGGTAAGTTCTGTTTTCTGTCAAAAGCCAGTTAAAGAACAAAAAAAAAATACAAAATGGCTGTTGTTTACTTTTATTTTAAGTTTTATTTTCAAGTGTTGAAGTGAATTGTGTTTAAAATTAGTGAAATAATTCCCAAAAAAAAATGTATTTAATAAAGAATATCTATTCAAAACCTGGTATTTATTGTGTATTGTGCAGTGCTTTTATGTTTACAAAAAAAAACATTGAAATTAAAATATTTATTTAAAGAAATTTTGCTTTGGTGTAATTTAAATGAGTGCTTTTTTAAATTTAATTGTGGTTAAATTTTACAAAAATTAAATTGAATGGCTTTCAATTGTGTTGTTTTCTTCGTTATAAAATTCAATAAAGAAAGTAAAATTACAAAAGTAATTCCAATTTTGTCGCTTTGTTTACTTTTTTGTTTGCTATGAGACTCTTTTTTTTGTTTACTTTTTGTTGACGATAAAAAAGTGGGCAACATTTTTGGTTCAAAGCGTTAGCGTACTTTTGGACAGTGTCTGAGAATTTCATCCCCACCCCTCAAAATTTGACAGATTGCCAACAAACCTATTGTCATCTGCACAAAAAAAAAAAAAAAAAAAAAACACACCCATCAAATTTGATGTTAGGATTCGATGTCAAAACAAAATCGAAGTGCGGGATCGCTAACATCCCAACACACCACAAAGCAGCCCACACACACACCACTTGTGCGCACACCAATCGCGAAACCGATGCCAAAAATCAAACATTTTTTGATTTTTTTGTGTCGGTTTCTCCATTGGTTTGATGTGTATGGGGATGTGTCATGACGCCATCAGTGTACACACAAATGTTGTGTAGATGGGCCGCATAAAATAACGCGACTCCATAAGACTTTTCATGTTAGGATGAGTATTCTGAGAGAAATTATCTCTAGTGGAGTCGGCCTATAAGGGATATTAGAGAGTCCAAGCAAGGAACGAAAATTGATGTTCTAAAATAATTTTCGGGTGAAGACGAAAGAAAATTGGATCGGTGAGTTTGTTTCGTTACAATTTTCGGGGTTTGGGCAGCTCAATTCAATACCTGATTCACTCAAACGTTTTACAATTTATTGTTTCCCAAAGCGTTTTGAAGGAATTCTCAGCATTCTCCCGATCTTCTTCAAAATGCTTGTTAATGACCTGATCTTACTCTGATCTACTTAATAAATTCTAGTAATATTTGCGACTAGTTGAAGTATCGACGCGTAATGAGCCATTATGAATAAGCTGACTAAAAAGTTGAATTCGAATACGGGCAATAAAGTTGAAGGGCTCGTTGTTTTTGTAACACGGTTTCCCTCGTCAGTCAGTTTTTGCAGTGGTTACAACGACTTTGTTTTCCCTGAGCAGGGCCGGACCAACCATATGTGCAAATGCGCAAGGCGCAAAATTCTGGGGGCGCATTACCAGGAGCAAGAAAATGTAATCTGATCCTGTGCAAACAAATATGTACTGCCATTTGCATTTTAACCACAAAACTTGTTCAAATAATCCCAAAATACCATCCATCACATCTGTGCTAAGTTATTTCTTGCACACTTACTAACATCACTTTCATTGTTGCACTCAAAATGTGGTAAAATTAAAGATCCCACTAGACCTTCGCACTGAAAGTCTACCTCCTGGTAGTGTATGTATACAAATATAAAAAAGAGGCGATTTCTACAAATCTTGCACAGGGCGCAAGTTTGGCTGGGGCCGGCCCTGTCCCTGAGTACTCGTAGACTTTTGTATTTTGCTGTCCATCTTGTTTCATGGAACAGAAGGATACTGGGAATATATTTTCTTCGCAAAGAACCGCTCGGCAATAAAGTAAATATTTCTTTTGTCTTCCCAATATTAGCAATAGCACACTTCGTTTAGGTAAATCATTTATCATTAAAATTAATTTGTGTGCCTTTCGATTCAAATCTTGTGTTCATTTCCATATCCAACTCAATTTTCCAATACTTTTTCGTATGACTTATACGTTAAGAGTTATGTGAACAATTTTTCAACATGAAATGAAAAATTAAATCCATTTTTATGATCTTGATCAGCAAACGATTTTCATTGGCTATGAAGGGAACAAGAACTGATAAAATGTTGGTAGACAAAAGTCGTAGCTCAGACCCTGGGGAGGGCAAGTGCCCTCAATTTCAATCATCAATACTTTTCGATGATCGGATAAAAAAAATTGAATCGTTCCTAATTAACACAGCCCTATATAGTTAGTAATTGTCTTAACCTGCTAATAATTACAAAGTGATGTAGAACTCTCTTTTTACCTAAGGAATGGTCTGTAACTTTTAAAAATATAATGTTTTAATCAAATACCATGCTATCTGGTTCTGGCCTTTGTCTGCGGAACGCATTGAAAATACTTTGCAAAAACTCTCTTATTTACCATCAATCGTCATTGGCTGTTTTACCAATAATACTATTTGTATAGTTATTCAATGGTCGTAATACCTAACATTTACCAGTGAATACTAGCATTTATCCCAGTTCGGAGTTTTACATATTGTAATGTTCTACCTAGGTTCGATAATAAAACTTATTTCCTTTAAATAATAACTTCCACTTATTTACTTTTCAAAATAAACACACTTTATTTCACTTCAAACCGTTTTTATTATCCTCCAATCACAATAGTATGCAATTTAAAAATTCACTTCCGGATACACTTTTACTTTATACATTACACAGTCACATTCAAAATTAAACTGTGTCTACTAGCTCGAAAACATCTTCTTATATAGGGAAGTAAATAGTTCTAGTCTTCACTAGTATCCACTGGAATATTCGAGTATATCTCCTTTTAGAAGTTTCCTTTCCAGTCGCTGACAGATGGAACATCGGAATTGATACTCAGCTGAATCACAAGATGGCGCTGTGAACGGTTGAAAGTTTGATGTTTAGTTTTTCCAAGAGATGGCGCTGCAAACAGTTAGAGGATTTTCTCTTGTTTCAAATTCCAAGTAGTTGGGTAATTATTAAATCCTTACAATATATTCAAAACAACAATAAAAATTTTTACCACAAACACATATTTCCCTTCAAAATCACCCTCACTTAACATTACCAAATAGCATTTGAAACAAGTGTTTATATGTGTTTTGTTTTCCATATCTTCTCCATTTATTGGAATTGCAAAAACATTTAATTAAATTGAAATAAACAAATTAAAAAAAAAATAAGGGCAGGAAAGGAAAGGAAAGTAGGTACAATTTAAACCATTATACCCTTCACCAGAAAACCACTTGACGATATGAACTGCGTGACTAAACACGAGTATTTAATCCCAAATGGAAAACACATAGATATAGCCAGGTACCTATACCCTATACTATATAGCAAGTAGCAAGTCGGAAACCAGAAAATGAATTGAAAAACACCGCTAGTCGAACTAATGTATATTCGGTTTGCAAATGTGGAAAAGATTCCAGTTCATTGCTTCAGAATGGATTGCAGAAGATGATGGCTCTTGTTTTCCTTCACCTGATCGGTCCTCGCAACCCCCCTAAACCATTACCAATCGACTTTGGACAAGAAGCTCACCCCACCCAGTATATACCTACCATCAACCGATAGGTAAAAGAATACAAAAAAATAGAAAAAAACTAGGTAGATTCAGTGGCATTTGTCTGTATCTTTGGTGGCGTGCCTTCGAAAAATGTTTTCAACAAAATGTATCTGCATTTTCACATATCCGATTACCCGAGCTATTGGACGGACACAGATATAGGGATACAAAATACGAGTATGTATGTAGGTACAATCCGCACTTGAAGTAAATTTTCTCCAGCACAATAATTCCTCTGGGAAATTGAATTGAAAATATTTAAGTGGATTGGACAGTTTGGGGTCACCATCAGAATAAACGACAAATTTGCATGTCTTATCACAAGACGTCCAACTAAACACAGTCTGTTGTCTCTTCTCTATGCACAACACTGGCTAAGGCTAAGGCTACTCCTCTCCAACTCTCTAACCAATCACCTATTATTAAGTCATATGCTTTAATTTCTTAGATTGGTATGAAAGTAGGTGTAGGACTTCATGGGAGTTTGAAAACGAGTCTAATGTATACAAATACATACATTCATGCGACATTCAACGCTAAGTGAATTTGTGATAATTGTTGGGTTCGTTTCCTAATTTTAGCTTTGAACTTTGTTCGTTGTTCGAGTCTTCAAGTTAATTATTTCGTTTTACCCACAAATTATAATTATAAATAATCTCTTAAAAAAGAATATTTTTTTTTATAAATTGAGATTAAGTGTTGTAAGCGGTTTAAATAAGGAATGTTTAAGGGCAAGTTGAGACTCAATTAAGGCTAATTATTCGTACAGATGTTCGAATCAAGAATCATCATACAGGTATATGTTTTCATTTTAACAACATTCGATGTCATTCTTTATTTTCGATTCAAAACAGCTTTTAACGGACTTAAATCCACGGTGCGGCCGGTGCGGCCGGCGTTTCGTCCTGGCGATCTCACTTGGAATCATCAGTGCCTTGTTAATGCCAAAAAGATCAGTTCGTCTCACATAAGTAGATTTCATGACGAATATCTTGTGTGAACTATATCCAACAAGAATAGAATTCCATATCATTAAAGCTGGAAGTTATCATTTTGATTTATTGCAAATTATTTCTTAAACGTCTATACTTTCCCGTTTTTTGACTTTTAAACGTTCATATCTCGATTCCGAGGTTTTTTTGAAAATATTTGTTTTACATAGGTATACGACTTTTTTTTAAAGGATCTTCAAACAGGGCCTTGCGAACTTTGACAGTTGATAGCGGCCATATTGTTGAAGCTCCATCTGTCAAATTGGCAGTCATTGTTCAGTCTGTTTTGCCAAACCACCATGGACGAATATATCGTTCAACAACAAAGGCAAATGATAAATGGGTGTTCTGTTTGGGCAACGTTCCGGGTGCTACACCCATTTATGGTCACCATAATCGTCCTACTGAGAGGAGTCCACTGTTTCAGTAAAAGATCAACACCCGCAGGTCGACGAAATGCAAGGCCTGCCGAAATCATCGCCGCTGTCCGTGAGAATGTGCTAGAGAATCCGAGCCTTTCGCAGACCACAACTTGGTGAATTTTGCATAATGACTTGGGCCTGCACCCGTACAAAATTCAACTTGCCCAGGAACTGAAGATACCAATCCACATGAGATCCAAGAGCGTCCAATGCATCCCAAAAAAGTCACTATTTGGTGTGGATTTTGGGTTGGCGGCGTCCGTCATCGGTCCATATTTCTTTGAGAACGACGTTTGCCAGACCATCACCGTCAACGGCGAGGGCTATAGGTCGATGATTACCAACTTCTTTTGGCCTGAATTTGATGATATGGACACCAACAACAAGTGGTTGCAACAGGACGGCCGGCGGCGCTACGTGCCACACAGCTCGCGCCACACTGAAAATTGTGCACCAGTGATTCGAGGGCATGGTATGGTCATCTCACGTGGAGGTGATGTGACCTGGCCACCGAGATCGTCTGGTTTGACCCTGTTAGACTTTTTCTTGTGGGATTTTCTGAAGTTGCAGGTCTATGCGAATAAGCCACAAACAACAGCGGTCCTCAAAGTCAACATTACCCATAATGCCATTGGTCAAATTGAGTCTGATGTATGCGCCATTCATAGAAAATTTGACATTTCGGATACGGGGATAGCAACTGTCTTACCAAACTTTTTATATATTGGCGATTACGGTTATTTTAAAAATTTAAGAACAAGGAACCGGAAAGCTATTTGATAGCTGTTTTAATAGATTTAGATTTAGATTGTTTATTGTAGCTGAATTATTATAAATTTTTTTCATTAAACCTATATTGCACAATTTACAGAGACTTGGTATAAAACTACCTTACTACTGAAAAATTTATAACAATGTTTTTAAATATCAAAGTTCGTAATAAATAATTGGTAGACGGAAAAGCTACAGTAAAAAACCTTCTTTCAAAATATGAGATAGAGAGAAGGGGAGGGAATAACTAACCTCGATCAAATCGCTGACTTTTTACAATTGATTTTTTTATAAATAATATTTGATAATATAACTATATACCTACATATGTATAACAAAGAACAAAATGTGTGTATCACACAATATTATAAATATAAAAATAAATTAATGAACAAGTAATAAACAAACATAAATGTAAATAAATAAGTGAACAATCAGATGAATTTATAATATATAAATGAATTATTCGACAAATTATTAAATAAATAAATAAATAGATAAATAGATAAATAAATAAATAAATAAATAATTAAATAAATAAATAAATAAATAAATTAATAAATAAATAAATAAATACATAAATAAATAAGTAGATAATAATAACTAAAGAGAATATCACATAGGAAGAAATAAATAAATAGATAATTAAATAAATAAATAATAATAAATAAGAAGAATATCACAGAAGAAAAAATAACTAAATAAATAAATATTATAGATAAATGAATATATAAATAAATAAATATAAAAATAAATAAATATATCACAGAAGAAAATAAATAAATAATTTAGTATGTAAATTTTTACAAATAAGTAATTTAATCTATGTTAATATATTTCTATAATCATAAAGTTAGATTTGAGATGAGGTAGTTATCAGATGAACTACATGAAATGTCGTATTTATTGCATAGATTAATTATTCTACTAGGAATTCTTTCAACGTTTGTCAATCTATGTAGTTCCTCAGTCGAATATTGCCACGGCAAATTAAGCATCATTTTCAAAATTTTGTTTTGCGTTCTTTGTAACCTAAGAATATGACTTTTTGCACATTTTCCCCAAACAGGTGATCCGTACAATATTATGCTTTGAAAAATTACTTTATATATAATTAACTTATTTTCCTGACTAAGCTTTGAATTTCTATTTATAAATGGATAAAGCATTTTTATTGTCACATTAACTTTATTAATTGTTTGTTGGATATGTAATCCAAAAGTTAATGTTTTGTCAAGATGCACACCTAAGTATCTGGCGTTGGATTTCCATTCTGTCAGTGATCCGTTAATTCTTAACCTTCCGATGGGTAGAAAGCAAGCTTTTCTTTTCCTTGTTACAGACTATTTCCTAGGCAAAAAGAAAGTTCTGCATCGCTTTGTATTAGCAGTTTAGACAATTGCTAACACTTTTCTCCCATCGGAAATATTTATTCTTCCGCTAGCATGCGATAATTTTTGCTTTGGAATAGGTTTCAACTTAATTGAATCAAGTTACATGTGTAGGTTTTCCATCTTATAAATACAAATATAGAATCTACTCATATATGTACAATGTACCTACAAGTTGGTAGTGAAAATCATTCGGTATCAAAGACAAACAATATTATTCATTATGTCGATTTAATTTTATCATTGAAATTGAAAGGCATAAAGCTAATTGACATTTACACTATATTCACCAATATCCACCAACTACATAAACATCATAGTGCAAATAAATACAGAGCAAAGGCCATGTACGTAGGTCTTATAGTCTCCGTCTTAAAAACATAAACATATTGTTTGGCCCTATATGGCTCACAAGAAATGCTTATAAATAAATGCGAGAAGGTTAATCAAGAATAAAATATTTCATCTGCGACTTGGTTGGCAGCTAGCGTCTTTTTTTATTTACTTATTTTTTTTTAAATAGACAAAGCATCAATATTATTGTCAATAGAATATAATTATGTTCGCAGAATTTTAATCTTTATTAAAATATGTAGGTAGAGAATTGGTAAAAAATATGTTGCTTTTTTGCCATCACATTTGAAAAAAGTTAGCAACATTAAGTCCCTATATACATTGATGCCTTTGTTTAATGTGTACGCACGGTTAGAGTTTGATGTTGTTTTGATTACATTCCAAGCGAAGGCAAAATTTATTGGAGTATCTACTTCAGTGAATAAATTTGAATATGAATTTACTTCAACTAAAATTCATAATGACAGCCAAGCAGAGATTATAATATTCTCTCCGCATGTATACCTACCGCTGGCTACCAGGACTTGGAAAATATGAAAAATTTATGTATGTTGCACAGAGGCGACGACAACACTCACATTTTAGGGATGTTCAATGTTCATATATTTTTAGGTGGGGGGGTTTTGATGTTTACGTTTATTTGATATTTTCATTGTTTCTTTTCGCATCTTATTATCATTTTGACGTGGCTTAGTCGACCGGAAAATTGTTTTTAGTTACAAATTTCTCATGTGAGTTGAGGGTTATGGGGACTGGGGACAGGAGTGTGATCCTTTTGCTTCTGATTTGGTGCTACAAGTATAGATATAGCATAGTTGAACAGAGCCAAATGTACTTATGCTTACTACTAGCCAAATTGTATCCCAGGACTTGAGTATATCTTTGGATTGAAGAATAACAAGTTCAAAATATGAAGTAGGTATTCATGTCATTTCGTATTATTTTCAAAGTAATTTCCTTTGAAATTTAAATTAAAAGTCTTCCTTAACTGCAACCCTACCAACATTGGCAGAGACACCGAACTTTCACTTGTTAAATTGTGTGTATGTAATACAGCTCAGCGGTAAATGAGAGTTTCCGCACTCACACCAAATTTGTTGAGTTAACTAACTCAAAATTAATTCGGGATCAAATTGACTGAATGACATGCGTTCAAGTAGCGTTTTTAACGTGGGTCGGGGTGAGATTTTTTAATACCGAGGTAAGACTCTATTTTGACAAGACATTATAAGATACGTTCGTTCACTTTTCATTATTAAATCAATATATACAATGTTTTAAAAATAATCTGCTCAAAGCGAAAAAGTCCACATATTGAATCTGCGCTTCAAATAGCAAAAACTCTAGTAGCCGGTACCCTCCAACATAGTATAACTATTTTTATGTGGACTACAATCAAAAATATTAGCAACTTTAATTTAGCCATCAACGATAGTTTTCGAACAGCCTCAGGAGCTTTTAGAGCCACTAACATAGAAGCTCTAAGATTAGAAGGAGACTATGACTCCTTTGAAAACTTTGGTAAAAAAAGGGCAATTAATCTGACTAGTAAATCGCTTACAGATTCAACTCATCTTCTCTTCAATGCTGCTGAAGTAGCCATTAACACAGCTAAAACGAAGAAGAAAATTTCTATCTCAGCGCTAATAAAAATGATATCTTTACTTCCCAATTTAAGCTCCTTTTCATCCAATAATAGGCAGATATTAGAAGGTACGCCACCATCTTGGTAAAGAAATTTACTTCCCATTAACACTGATCTTGCTACATTCAAAAAGGAAAATACTACTGACGAAATTTTTAGAATGCTTCACGAAGTGATCTTGATCTTGATGATCTTTGCCTTTAAAGCTGATATGATATTTTACGCAGACGGTTCAAATAAAGAAGAAAACTGGTCTTCATACGCAGTCGTCCAACTACAACCAAATGCGAAGACATCTATTATTCACCAAGCACTCTTACCTGAGTGCGCAGGAAGCTATACATCAGAACTTACAGCAATTTATAAAGGCATCTCTGTTGCTCAAAAATACCCTTCCCGATCGTTGATTTTAACAGATAATCTTGGCATTCTCATGGGTCTTAAAAATGATACAAATAAATGTCCTCCTATGGATGCTATAAGAAAATGTTTATATGCCAATGAAATTATTATGCTTGCATGGATACCTGATGGACATTCCTGAATTAAAGGAAATGAGGCTGCAGATCTTGCCGCAAGAACTGCTATCAACCACCCACCCATTGTAGAGTACCCCAAATTTTACCAGCTCTTACGCAGAACATTCATCGAGGAAAATAAAAAAGAGCTTACCGAAAGTTGGCGAAACTCTGAAACATTTCTACGAAAACATCAACCTGCCTACACGCGTATCCCATACAATCGGTCTTTCAACAGAGAAGAGAGCATACAAATTTTCCGGATTAGAGTTTTAAAAGCTCTTTTCAACACTCAACATTACTATAATGCTGGAGATCCTAAGCAATGTTCGAACTGTGGAACGATACTCTCCGTTTGGCATATCCTTGTCGAAAAACACACTGAAATCTTTATTTTGCAATCATTTGATGCGAAACTCGTGCGTGTACACTCTTGGCCAGAAATGGCAAATTTTTTTTGTGCTTATAACCAAAAATTAAAAAATGATTGTAATTAAAAAAAATTTAAGAGAAAAAGGGGGTGATTTTTTAGCTGGTTTGGTTTTGGCAACACTGGTTTTGACAGCTGACGTGTGTTTAGTACCTTGTGTCACTGTCAAACAGCTTCAGTTTGGTTTGCAATTTAACCATGGATCGTCTTACAAATGAACAACGCTTGCAAATTATTGAATTTTACTATCAAAATTCGTGCTCGGTTCGAAATGTTCATCGCGCGCTGCTTGTGTTCAGCGATGAGGCTCATTTTTGGTTGAATGGGTACGTAAATAAGCAAAATTGCCGCATTTGGAGTGAAGATTAGCCAGAAGCATTGCAACAGCTACCAATGCATCCCGAAAAAGCCACTGTTTGGTGCGGTTTATGGGCCGGCGGCATTATTGGGCCATATTTCTTCAAAGATGATGCGAATCGCAGCGTTACTGTCAATGGTGAACGCTACCGAGCGATGATAACAAACTTTTTTTTGCCCGAAATGGAAGTTCTTGACTTGCATGATAAGACGGTGCCACATGCCACACAGCACGCGAAATAATGGCGCAATTGCGAGGCGAGTTTGGTGAACAGTTAATTTCACGTTTCGGGCCGGTCAATTGGGCGCCTAGATCGTGCGATTTGACACCATTAGATTATTTTTTGTGGGGGTATGTCAAGGCTAATGTCTATAGGGACAAGCCCGCTTCGATTGACGCACTGGAAGCCAACATCCATGCATTCATTCGTGAGATACCGGCCGATATGTGTGAAAGAGTATGCCAAAATTGTACTCAGCGGATGGGCTACGTGGGACGCAGCCGCGGTCAACATTTGCATGAAATTATCTTTAAACATTAAATTGCAAGGTTCAAACTATCGATTCAAATAAATATTTCATTCATTTTTTCGAATTTTTTGTGTTTTTTTTTTTTAAAAAGTTCTAAACCTCTTAAAAAATCACCCTTATTAAGTACATTTTTAAAATATAAAGTAAGAGAATTACCTATATTAAAAATCAAAATGTTACATATGGAACTTCCTCAACCAATTTATTTTTTTTTATTAATTTGTTCATTTGAAAATTGTATTCTCAAGTGAAGCTAAAAATCCTGTGTACGCCCTTGCAGTTGGCTTTTTTAAATAAGCTATTATAAGAAGCCATATTTTACTAGCTGACTTGAGCTTAATTTTATTCACCCAAAATCTAGCTGTTAGGTACTTAAAATACAAATTTTAGCTTAAGCTTCTTTCTGATTCACAAGACCCATTAAATCCGTACTCAAGTACAAATGCATTCAGGTGTGCAACATTTGAAGTTAACGTCATTTTGATTGTATGATTTACATTTCATTTGGAAGAACGATAGAATTAAAGTTATTTTATTCACACCCCAAAGTCCCAAAGAATCAACTAAATCACAACAAGAACGACAAGAACTATAACATTAGGTAAATGACTTGAACATTCAATTAAAAACTCCTAAACTCTGTTAGTTCAGTGTTGAATAACTTAGAAAGGACATCATATCATCCGCTGTGAATTGTGATTGTGAGTGATATAAATTTCATACAATTTGTTTTATTACACACTTAAAACGTGAATTCAAACACAAGCACAAGCATATCCATTTAAATTGCCAAGCTGAAACATTACACTAGATGGCGTCATAAGTCATGTTAAGTGAGTGGAAAGCACTAGATTTACCCTTTCATTCTAATGAGAAAAACGACCTAAAATGACCGTTTGTGTTAAAAAAACGATTAATGTTCAGATATCATCTAAATTTCGACAACACACCCTCAGCCTCAGAATGCGATGGAACAAAAAAAAAAAAAAATAAATAAAACAA
Source organism: Leucozona laternaria (assembly GCA_932273885.2). NCBI lineage: Eukaryota > Metazoa > Arthropoda > Insecta > Diptera > Syrphidae > Leucozona > Leucozona laternaria. The sequence goes on from OW026368.1 coordinate 49,357,413, forward strand.
CAAACACAATATTTTAATTGTCATCTATAGAATTACACTCAAAGTGTAATCTCCCTCTCATGTGTGTGTGTGTGTGTGTTTGTTTGTTTGTTTGTAGGTATGTTGGAGTTTCTATTTCTGCATTCCTATACTTTTCTTGTTTACTCGTATCGTCCATCGTCCTTGTTCCTTCTCTCGACTCCTCGAAGCCATTTTCTGTCGGAGCTAAATGAAAACTGATGTTAAATCCACAGGAACACATTCACATTTACACTTCATTTAATTAAGTTGTCAAATTACATTAAATTTTCGTTTGTACCGTTTTACCCCATCAATTAAATTCGATAGAGAAGAATTTCGAAAATCTATGCCACGTCGCTCGACGTCCTTCGTCGGGGTAGATTTTCAGTACATTTCAGTTTGCAGCACACACACATATTCCATTCAACCATCAACCATCACCCCATGTCCCTGTCCATTGTCGCCACCCCATTCTGCTTTCTGCCAGTGAGTAAACAAACCCAGACCGACCGATCGCCTGACCGTCGCGTCGCTTCGGTCGTCTGTCCGTTGGACGACATTGAGGAATCAGTAGGGCGCCTTTTCGTTAATTACAGAATTAACACCCTTCAATAGGAGCTCCGCTCATCTTCATGCCTCATCCACCCACTTCTGCCCCGCTCCGGTCCGCTCCACTCTGCTCTGCTCTGATCTAACGTCAACAGCATGGTCCAGGCCAGGGCAACTGGACCAGAAAGCAGTCTCTCACCCGCACAGTTGACAAACGAGTCACTCGAGTAGACTGTTGCTATATTCCAATCTGGCACTGACAGAGTTGGCATATCATTTAAATTGGCAAGTGGGCTGTTGTTGGGGGTGGTGATTTAGGCGGGACGGTAACGGTATCCTTATAGCTATAATGTGGTGCTCGGTGTAAAGTAACAGCATTGTTTCGGTTTTCGGTCGATGTTTATCTCTGTGTGTTCTTGTGTTTGATGTTGGTATGTTTGTCTTGTGTGTTGTGTTGAATGTTGATGATGTATATGCCTTAAATCTGATAATGGAAACATTAATTGTAAATTTGCTCTGTTCATGCGGCTATATGGATATAATATAGCTTTCCTTCATTGTATCTCTCTCTGATGGACTCTGGGGCAAAGTCCAAGACAAATTTAGAGTATCTTTTACTCAAAATCTTAATGACGAGCGTATCACTCGGAAGGAATCCATATAATTTCTAGGATAATTTTGGGTAATATGATATTGAATGGAACACCAGCCGGGGAGTGCGAATGGCAATGAAAACTTTCCTCTGCATCATGGTGAAGATATTATGGGTTCATTTAATTTGTCACAAAAAAATTCGAAACTGTTCTTTCCCATTCTAGAACTGAGAAAAACAAGTCAGTTGCAAGTATCCTTATCATTTGGTCTACATGAATTAAAAAAATTTCCCTAGAAAATGCCCAGAAAACCAAGGTGCCAAAGCTATTTTGCTGTAGCCAGAATTTCGAGTTCCCTTTTTTTTATCTCTCTTTGGAATAGGTACATACATATAAGGTTTTGCTTGAATTGAAAAAAAATCTCGTGTTCGATATCTTTACATAAATAATTTCAAAAGTAGATATTCTACACATCAATGATTTTATAAAAGAAATCAACTTCAGGCAATCAATATTTATGCGTAAAGAAGCAAAAGAACGCCTTATTTTATTCAAAGTTGAAGAGATTATCTTTTTTTTGATTTAAAATGACAGTCTGTGTAATTTAAGCTATTTGATTTTGTATTTATAAAAGTATACATAACATATAAAATACATCTTTCCAATTCATGCAATCCAAAGGAAATAATGTAGGCAAACACATATAATTTCTGAGAAAATACTTTGTGTAAAATCGCCTTTAAAATCAACTTCACATTATGTAGTAGTTTGTATGATTTAAGGACTATTCTGTGTCTGTCGACCCGTACAAATGGCATGAAAACTTTACCAAATAGGTATACAAAAAAAAACTTCTCTCAATGCCAATGGAACACATTAATAAGTTAAGAACATTGAACATGAATCTCTCCTCACAAATAAAGGACCTTTCTGCAGAAATGTCGTAGGATACATCAGCTATACGGTGACCATTTGAGAGGTTACAATAATAAGCTATGGGCGAATTTTTGAATAATTCCTAAAACATATTTTGATATAAGTTGGTAATACGGTAGCATATATAACATGAACGGAATGGGCCCACAATTTCGTGTGTTTGTCTGCCTGTTCCTCAAACTTTAACGATTTTCCTTAAAGTGGTTTGCACATTAGACATACGACCTGCGAATTGCAAATAGACGTGAATTTCGATATTTCATTCATACGGGTAGTCGCTGACAACTGTGAATTGTCAAAAAACATAAAGAAGTAAAATGAGTGTTTGAGGTTAAACTCAAGCGAATTTTCTTTTCGCCAGTTTGTAGAATGCGTTTAGATGTTGTGGATTGCGAATTTACTTTTGACAGTTCGCAGAAGGTAAGTTTTTAGTCGTGTAGAAAACATTTACATTGTATTACATCCAAGCCTATGAATCTTTTGCCTTGGAGTAAGCCACTCGTACGTAGAGTACTTAATTTGCCCTGATTTAATAAAATGAAGGGTTGAAAATGAAAATTTTTCCATTTAATCTTTTTATTTTTCACGGGAACTGTAGCCTGTCAAAATGTTTGAGGTGAATACAAAAATTACTTTTGCATGATTGGTTTATAGTTTCATGCAAAAACAAATTAAAAATTGTGTGAGTGCCGGGACTCACGGTTAATGTGTGTAAACATCAACGTTTGTCCAAGCGCAGTTTTCAGGATCCATATTTGGATATGCGAAGTCAACCCTACGTTGTTGATTACGTGTACGGATCCAAAACGGACTAGTTTTTTTTGAAATGGATCTTCAGATATTTGTCACTGAACGTACCCAATAACGTAACGTGCTACATCGTAACGTCGTAAAAAGAATGTTCACGTTTTGATGTGTAAACATCTATGCTGGCGGTAGAGTGACAAAAAAACGTGAACGTTCGTGTGCAACGTTACGTCGTGCAACGTTACGGTGTGCAACGTTACGATTTGCATACTAGGATGGGTGCGTTCAGTGAAAAAATCTTAAGATCCCCTTCAAGCAAAAACAAGTCCGTTTTGGATCCGCGCACGTTGATGTTTACACATATTAACCGTGAGTCCCGGCACTCACACAATTTTTTTATTTCAGACGTACGTGGTGGTTGATGGTTCATTAAACCGTTTGACTCGAATTTCACCACCAACCGTTGAACAGTCGACTGAGAAGTTCTACAATGTAAACTGTAAAATATGTATGACAAATAAAAAACAGTAAAATGAGCAACAGATAAAATAAAATTATGCAGTAAAAAGAAGTCATGCGTTGACGATTACGATGAGGCCGTAACGTTGATTTGACTTGGGCTCCTCTTCAAGCATCTCACTGCTCAAGGTTCTCCTCCGTGAGTCGTGACCGCTTTGTGCTAGGGACAAGGGTTTCCATACAGATTCCCGGCCGTTTGGTTCCTTTGGACGCATCTTCAAGAAGTTCACTCGACAAGGTTCTTCATCAAGAGTTCCAAGCGCTTTGTTCTCTAGGTTGTTTACTAGGGACATAAGGCTTCTGATTCCAGATCCCGTTTGGACAAGATGGTCCTCCTAGAGTTCCGTCCGCTTTGTTTCTTAGTTTGTATGCTAGGGACATAGGGTTTCCGATAAGGATTCCCCTGTGTTCCTCCTCAAGGATCCCGCTAGACAAGTTTCTCCACCGAGTGTTTCCGATCATTTTGTTCACCAGGCTGCGTGCTGGCGATACATTATATGAAGTACCGTTTCAGTTATTTTTAAGCTATTGCGATTGTTTTATATGAAATACCGTGTTATTTGATCTTAAGGGAAAGAATATTGTGAACCAAGTTTATATAAAATGCCTTGTTAGAAACTTGAAGTAATAAATTAATGAAAATTAAATTAATTAAAAGAAATAAAACCATTTCATTCGTAGTTTAAGACCCTCCAAGTCCAAGAGTCATAGCTGCTTTGGGATGAATCCCTGACACCGGCAAGCTTGCCTCAGCCACGAAGAAAAAGCATCTCAACATTAAGAAAGTTGAATCACCAAGATTAAAGTTTCCAATTTTTCGAAGTCAAAATGGAATCTGTTTGATGAAATCCTAACTGGGTTTTGTTCATAGTTTTTCAATGTGGCTTAAGCCTATTGTGAAAACCACACAGTTTTTAACTCCGATGGTGTGGAAAATTGTACATTAAATACAAAAAATTGATATTGTATAACGTTTTCGCGGGTTTTTCTTGAAATCTATTGATCCGACCAATAAAATGTTCGAATTATTTTTTGTGCAGAATTGCATAAGTTACAATTTTTACCTTCTCACTTTTTCATAAAAAAAAAAAAAAAATATTTTTCTAGATATTTACCTAATTTCAGTACCTTTTATCTTCCCTTTAAAATACTTTACAAATGGTCAAAATTGGTTTACTTTTTTGGCAATGTTTCGTCAGAATAGGCATAAAGGTATACATTTTATTTTTTTTTTAAATAATCTAGACTAAAAAAATTAATAAAGCACAAATGGTCACTTTTAATATGATACCCAACCCATACCACATCCAACAGAACGATATTAAAAGAAAATTATTATTTGTTTGATGTTTGACTGAAAAATAAGCAAATAATTGGATCCCCATTCTAGAAATGCAACCAATACCGCATTATTAGTAGAGGTATAGTCGAAATCGGAACTCGACAACGGAATAGGAATCTTCTCTTGTGAATCGACAATCCCAAAAGGTTATATCAAAGACGTCAGCGTGCGTTGTCGGTCGTTGCGTTGGTGCGGTGGAAGAGGCGAGTAGTAGGTACTTTTGGGAGCTAATAATGTTTATAGCAAAGTCAAAACTGAGAGGCAATAAAAAAGTTTTTCTATTCTTGATTGTTTGTGTGTGTTTGTTTTTGTCATACACACATGACATATTCTATGGGGGTAGCTTTGCTTTATGTTTTTTCTACATACGTAATGAAGGTACATAGGTACATATTTCGAATAATTGAATTTTGTTGAAATTTTTTTTACCAAAAATCAATTTTAAGAAACGAATTTCTGGAACAATTTGGAAAAGGCCTAGAACAACCAGGAACAATTTTTTCAATTTTAGATTTCTAAAAAGGTTGGCCAGAACAAGGATAATAGAATATTTTAGTTTCAAGCATTTTCTCGGCTCCAAATCTTCAATTTTCAATATTTTAGGATGAATCTGGAATTCGCAAAAATTGGACTTGAGCGATTTGGAACAAATTCTGGATTTGAAGATTTAAAAATAAAACATTGGAGAGCCGAGTTTTGCATTTTTGAAAAAGGCCTTATTTTTAAAAATAGACCTTTTCCAACTTTAATTTTTTGAAACCTAAAAAAAATGTTAAAAAAGTTCGATTTTCAAAAAAAGGTGGGCTAGGATTTTTTCGAATTTTGGCCATAATTTTTGAAATATTGAACATAGAGGTCCAAAAACTTGGGACAGTGTCCAGAACAATCTAGAACAATTGCTGATGAAGCAAGAGAAATTGAAGTTTAAGCGCCGACAGGCAGAATTCTGGGCCGAAGCAACATCAAATGGCGTTTTTCTTTTTTGACTCTGAGCAAAGCTCTGAGCAGAGGCTGAGCGATCGGAGCAGAGTTCTGCGAGCAGATATGATCAGAGTCCTCAGATATAATTATGAAACACACTTGAGCACTGAACTGTCATTTCATAAGGAATCCATTTTTAATTTTTAGTTATGTGTGAAGTTGGGGATCGTTAAGAAATCCCGCAGCATGTTGGTGATTTCGAATATAATATTTTTCTGGATTTCTGGACCTGGACAAAGGTGGTTCTGGACCTGGACAGAGATGGAATTTTTTTTTTGGAAAAAATATTGAAAAAAAAAATTTTGTTTTGTATGTTGCGATACTTAGATGGAAAGGTGGCATTTTGTAGATAACCAGTGTCCCATTTATAAGTCGCTAAGATGCGTGGTTCAGCCGAAAATAGCTTTTAAAGAATCTTAGAAGAGGTAGGAAGGTAGGTAAAATGGCGGTTCTGAGAACATCTGTTCCCGAAGAACCCAATTAGCGCTGTAATGCGCCGTTTTGATACCATAACTCGTTTGACTTGATTTGTTTCTTGATATATAGTGTTTTAGTCTAGACAGAATTACTTAGGTGCCCTACAAGAGCACCAGGCTCACAACTGTGTGCTAGGTGGTTCCGGTAGGGTTGAGATCCAACCATATAGCCCTTCACCAGATCCACTCGTGGCTGTGCCTATACTAAGCAAGGTAATACCTACTAGGTATATGTCAGTGCTTTAAAGTTTTCACCAGTTATGGAGTTGGTGATTGTCCGAAAAGTTAATAACGAGTTTGCTGATTGATAGTGGTCTGTGCCCTCGATCTCAAGGGAATGTTAAGCTCACACTGTGTGCCAGGCAGTTCCATTGGGGTTGAGAGCCATCCGTATAACCGATCACTAGATTTACTTGTGGTTGGGCTTTTTCAAAGTCAAGGCATACCTACCTAGGTTTTGTCAGAACTTTAAGTCCTTCACCAGTTATGGATTAAGTGGTTGTCCGGAGAGTTAGTGACGGTATTTGTATTTGAATTTTGTATTTGTAGTGTTTTACCTAACTTATTAGGCCAGCAATAGTCAATCGGGAATGGGCCCGAACCGGAGTCGAAAGCGATACAGTCCACGACTACCGATTCACCGAACCCCGCTAGACTATCGCTAGTCCTTACACTTCCAATGCAAGAGCTGTGATGAAGTTATTGTTTGAATTATTAAATCCATCTGGTGCTGTTTAGAAAAGTGATAAAATCGCTTATCCTTTTGTTCGACAGCACGGTTAGGTTATGGAGAAAAGAAGAAAAGAAGAGGTAAAAGAGGCGATTTTCTATTTCCACTTTGGTATTCTCCGGTGCATCGAAGGCTTTGCTTTGCCGTAAGAACAGCAACATACACAAGACAATACAAAATTCAAAATCTTCAAACTATTAAAGTACATACCTATTTTTGGCAACTTATACGCACTTCCAGCTTGTCGTTACAATTTTGGCTCTATCTCATGGCACGATAACTAACTGGCTGAGTAGTTTGGTATTATTTAAACCTAGAAAACAAAAATTAAACTCTTCAGGTGTTTTTCATTTTTAGTTCAGAATAGAGTTCTGACTCTGAGCACACTGAACTATTTTTGAAACACACCTGAACCGTCAAAGCTGTCAAATGCTTGTGTTCAGCATTTAACTCTGTTTCCTCAGTTATTTGATTCTGAGCTCATAGAGCGCACTCGTCATTCATTTCGTGGTTTCAAGTTGGTAGCGCTGGCATTTGACACCTGTCAAACTCAGCTATCATTGGAAGTGTCAGTTGAATATTTGCCATTTACGATAGTGGATCGCTTAACAATCGAGCAACGCGTTAAAATTACCAATTAAAACTTACTACAAAAGTGGTGATTCAAAAGTAGCCTCTTTTCGCGCATTACGCAATGATTATGGTCGTCATAATCGACCGACTATGCAAGCAATCGGTAAAATTGTGAAGAAAAGATGAGCGACACAACACTACCGCGTAATTTCACGTTTTGGCGACGTCAATTGGCCACCAAGATCATGCGATTTGACATCGTTAGATTTTTTTCCGTAAAAGATTGTGTCTAGGCCTGAACTATAGACGCATTAAAAACCAACATTACTCAAGTAATGGCCGAGATACTGCCCGAAATGTGCGAAAAAGTGGTTAAAAATTACCTCAAAACATTCACATGCAAGCGGCTATTTGAATGATATTGTTTTTCACACTTAATGCCAAAGTCCAAACTTTATAATGAAATAAAATTTTCATCAAAAATGTATCACTGTGTGTGTTTTATTTAGCTTTACTTTCGAAACCGAAAAATGAATGACTCTTTATACTGCAACAATAATTGTAATTAAAACCAATGAACAGGTTTAAAATAATAAGGTCGTCTCTATTTCGCCTGTCCAAAAGTAGAATCAGCACAATTTTCGATTTATAAGACTAAAGATTACTCTGAAAGACAAACTACTGTGTGACCTCTTGCTGTTCGATTAATATTTATTGTGTTTCCACTGCAACCCCGTTGAGATTATTTCACCATCGTCTTAACCAACCAATTTCATTTTAGTCCTTTTCGTTTGTAAATGCACAAAATAATTTAAGTTTGAGTACGTGCGTTGAAACTTGATAAGCTTTTTCCTCAAAAAAAAAAAAAACAACAAAAAAACGACAGAGTGGTGGAAGTGTGAGTATAATCACCCAACGTGGCGTGGCGGCGGGAAAAATAAACGAACCATACTTTAGAAGGGCGAAACAAATATTTCCGCTCCCATCCGAGGCAAAGAGTATATATGCGAACAACAAACCGACACTGTGGCGGCGGCTGGCGGCTGGCGGCTGGCGGCGGCGGCAGCATCAAGTATGGCTTTGGATATATGTAGGAGTAGATAGGTATAGTATAGCGGCCAAATAGAGTCACACTGAAGGTATTCCATTCTTCTAACGCAATTAATGTCAAAGTCTACTCGATTTCCCTTATGAAGCAGTCCAAACTACGGGTGGTAAATTAAAACAAACGGCCAACGCGTCCTGGTACATTTGTCAGTTGTCAAGCTTTCGAAGCGTATAGTCCCTTCTCTCCATCACTTTATTTGGAAGATGAAGAGGGTTACTTAACTTTCATCCAGTCCTATGTTATACACAGCCCCCTTGTTGCCTCCCTTGTGTCCTCTGTTCCTTGTCAACCGAATCCGGATCATTCGCATGCCAGTGTTGGTGACGAGTAAGCCAAATTAGTTTATCCTAAATGTTTGTAGCTGATATGCGAGTTCTATGCGACGACCAATGACGATAAGGACGACGCGACGGACTGTCCCAGTACAAATAGTGTTTCGTGTTGGACGGTGGCCATGATGGATTTTTGTCCACTGGCACTGACTCCGACAGTCTGTGATGCGACATTTTTGGACGTGTCAACAGAATTAACATGTTGACCTTACAAATGCCAATAAATACACACGACACTGGATGTTGGTGCAGAGAGGACGTTCGGTGGAATGACCTATTGAAATGTTGGCCATCGCACGTTAAAGGCATCTTGTTGAAGAATCAATTTACATTGATCCAATAAATTATTATTTTATTTCACCCAATCAACTTATGAATCCGAAACTTAAATCTGATCCCTTATTATTTTTATGTAAAGAATCGTCCGACCAACGCACGAGACGGTCAGACGTACTGACTGAAGAGAGACTTTATATATAACTAGAAGCATAGGAATGGGTTGCGGAATGCGATTCAATGTTAGGGACAGCTTTAACTTGAAACGACATCATCATCATCTTCTTATTATGAATATACGAAATTCTATTCTGAAGTGCCTATTTGTCATATATTTCAAATATTCAAGAACAACAAAATGCTTCGCCCTACGATGTTATGTGGCTAGGCATCATAATTGCAACGCACATATGAATAGGGAATGCCTGGTGCTCAAATTCATAGCATATCACTTTTATATGTGAGCACAATGTGCAGCGGAAATCTGTATCAAGGATATTCATGTACTTGTTAAGCATGTGGGGAGTTTACAAATTTAATACCCTGAATTATGACTCGCCTAGCAATATAAAGAGTCCGCCATTTATAAAAAATTCTAATTAAGTGATTAAGAGGGTTTTATGCACCATAGTTAGATTTACTAAATAATGGGATCAAAGGCTATTGTCTTTTTAAACTTGACTTGCTGTTTCTAAAACTAAAATTTATCTTACCAGCAATGAAACAAAATTGAAGATATTGCCTATGTTTAGAGAGCAATGGGAGGTCTATTAATTGTAATCTATGACCCAGGAGAGAAGTCTAGGGCAGAAATGAAAAAAATCTTCTCTGCACTGCTTGTAATCTAGTTATATGGACAGAGTAGCAAGGGGCCCATATGACACATCCGTACTCGAGAATTGGTCTCACAAGAGATACGAAAAGAAGCTTCAAAACGTAAGATTCCCAAATTCACTCGAAAAACGTTTTACAAATCCTAAGACCCTATTAGCTTTTTTTATTATAAAATAAAAGTGATCATTAAATGTCAGTTTTGAATCCAGAATTATTCCAAGATCAGAAATTACAGACAATTTATTCAAGGGAGACAAATCAAACATGTAAACATGTGTACTTTTGTCATTTTTACGTGAAAAATGCATAGTTTTACATTTGTGAATATTTAAAAAAAAAGACGATTTAAATTGCACCATTCCCTTAATCTATCAAGGTCTTCTTGTAAAAGCAAACAGTCAGTGGACGATTTTATTCTTTTGTAAAGTTTCATGTCATCAGCATAAATAAAACAGAAGAATTTTTATAATGATCGAGACTATGTCATTTATAAAGAAAACTGGGCCCAGGTGGCTACCCTGAGGAACTCCTGAGTTAACGAAAAATTGAGCTGACCGCTCATTTCTAACCGAAACACTATAGCATCTATTTTCTAAATAGGACAAGATCCGTTTTACAAAACTATCATTGAATCCCTGGTTTCTGAGTTTATAAATAGTGTTTTATGAAATAACTTGTCAAACGCTTTGCTAAAGTCGGTGAATACACATTCACAGTCAACTTGTTTCCTATCTTCAAAAGCATCAAGATGGGAAATGGAACACATTTGTAGTAGTTGATTTTTGTTTAACAAAACCATTCTGATTATCGCAAATTCAGCTACAGTTAAAAAAAAAAAACATTACATATGATTGACTCAAATAATCACAGAACAGTTTAGCAATAGGTCGGTAATTAGTTACTTCCCCTTTTCATCCTTTCTTATGGGTGGGCGTTATAAATGCACTCTTCCAAAATTTGGGGAAAATTGAGCTTTTTAAAGATTCATTAAAAAGAATATATAACGGGTATGACGGATAAGAAATACATTTCTTCAAAATAAAGGATGGCACACCATCATCAGGGCTGTCGTTTCATTTTTTGAGAATGCAGTACTTCAAGAAAAAAAAGCAGTACTCCAGTAAATACAATATTTTTCATATAATTATTTTTATTTCAAAAATAAGGAACACCAAAATCGGTTCAGTTGATATTCTCTAAATAAGTCTAAAAAGTTCAAAAGAGCTCTCCACTAAGATTCCAGGTCCTCAATGGTCATATTCTCCGTAATGTTTGGAAATATAGATATGAGTTCTACTAAACATTCACCCAAATTTCTTGGGTTGAGTTTTTCGTTAAATATTCTTATTAAATATTTGATAGTGTTTTTAAAAAAATTATTTATCTGTGCTCATCAAGGTATGAATTCTGGGGTATTCAGTTTGAAACGCTGTATCTTTGTTAGTAAGTTTTAAAATAAAGGATATATAAGTCAAGCATATTTTATTTGCAGAATTTAGTTCAATGTTAATATCAATCTGCTAGGTCACATTTTGCTTCGAACCCAGTAAGAAGAAAAAAGTGTTTTAGAGATACTAATTGCTCTAAAACTCTGTTGGCAACGCCTTCAAGAAACAGGGATCTTGTGAAAGACATTTTAAAAATTTTATGATTTTTGATATGGAAATACTCTTGAATTTTTGTTTAATTCTGTTGGCTTTTTTGGGTTAAGAGAGAAGAACTGCGTTTAGAGAGAAGTAGGAATAATGAAAATGATTGATTTGAAGTTTATGTATGAAAAAGCAGTTCAGGATAAAAAAAACAGTACTTTAGCCGTGTAGGCAGTACGGGCTTTCTAAAAGCAGTACAAATACTGCAAACTACTTTAAAGAATCGGATTTCTAATTACATGTAAACAAAACTGCTTTAACAATTTAGGGCCCTACACACCGTCAATGTTAGCTGACAATATTACTTGAACGAGTGTCGATTCAGGTAACATTGAGCAGTTTATATTGATATATTGACGAAACTCAAAATTTTGATTTTCTTCAATGTTCACTAATAAAATATTGACGGGTTGTAGGATTTATCAATTTTACCTGACGTGATCGCATCGTGAAACGGTATATATTGTAGCAAGCTTACAGAATTTGATTAAAAATGCTTCAATTATAAAGGTGAAAATTAAAATTAAGATTCTGAGAACAGATTTCCGGGAGAATTTAAAAATATTAACACTTCTTAAAAGTCAGGATTAGTAGAAGAAGAAATTTACCAGTCAACATTTTGGTTTGCCAGGAAACTCTAAGAAGTAGATTCAATAGCAGAGAATTGATATTTTAACAGAAAAACAAATTTTTTGTATTATTTTCATTTAAATTAAGTCAAATTTAGACCCATGCAGACCTCATCTGAATTTACCAAAAAATGCACGAGAAACATAAATTATCTATTAGTATCCATCGTCTTTGAAGTTTACGAAACAACTAAAAACAATTCAAGCAAAATCATTGTCAATGATCATTGATACGTGTGGAGGCTTATTTTTATCAATGTTACTTGACAAAAAAAAAAACGCCAATGTTACCTGACAAGTAACATGGATGGTGTGTAGGGCCCTAATGAGATATTTGGGAATAATCAAAAAATAAGGTGATTTTCTCAAAAAAACGTTCAAACTCTATATCTTTCTTGGGAACTTTTTGGCAAAACCATGAAGCGCAGTAATGTTGCTTACATTACCACATAGAAGATGCGGTGCATCCGTTATATGCGTTGAAAACAACAGACTTATTGAAAGAAATGCCAACCGAAAAGCAAATTTCGTCTATTCATTATAAAATGTTGGGTTTTGCCCAAAGTATAATAGGCTATCAGTCATTCATTACCAATCGGGAAATTGTTAGAATTCATCATCATCGTCGGCTCGACAACCGGGGTCCGGTCCTGGCCTCCTTCAACAAGTCTCTCCACCCATCCCGGTCTCGAGCCGCCGCCATCCAGTTGCGCACCCCAAGGCTCCGGGCGTCCTGGTCTACGCCATCTCTCCAGCGCAAGCATGGTCTACCACGCTGTCGTCTACCATAGAATGTACCACAAAGAACTTTCCGAGCAGGTTCCTCTTCGCTCATGCGAGCTAGGTGCCCTGCCCACCGGAGTCTACCGAGCTTAATTTTTGTCACGATATCTGCTTCAAGGTAGATTGCGTACAATTCATGATTGTACCGTCTCCGGAATCGTCCTTCCTCACATATGGGGCCAACAATTCTCCTTAAGACTTTTCTCTCGAACGCGGCTAAGAGGTCGGAGTGCCTTTTGCTAAGCACCCAAGTCTCGGATCCATATGTGAGTACTGGCAGGACCATGGTCCTGTACAGCAGCAGTTTTGAAGTTATGGTGAGATTTCTGGATTTGAAGAGCTTTGACAGACTATAGTAGGCTCTGTTGGATTTGAGAAGCCGCCCGCGTATTTCTTCTTCTATATTGTTATCGGCTGCTACTATTGACCCAAGGTATTTAAAGGATTGCACCACTTCAAATTCGTGCTCCGCTACCTTGATTGTTTGACCAACTGTTCCTCTCGCATTCGACGCCACCATGTACTTTGTTTTACCTTCACTAATGTGCAGCCCCAGATTTTGTGCCGCCTGCTCGATCTGGATGAAGGAATCATGTACAGCTTGCTCAGTTCTTCCGATGATGTCGATGTCGTCTGCGTAAGCCAGTATCTGGCTGGACCTGTTGACGATGGTCCCTCTTGTTGCCGTGCCAGAGTCACGGATTGCTTTCTCCAACGCCAGGTTGAAGAGGAGGCAGGCCAAACCATCCCCTTGTCGGAGTCCATTAAAGATGTTGATTGGTTTGGATAGCAATCCGGCTATTTTTACTTGGCTTGTTACGTTGGTCATGGTCAACCTACATAGTCGTGTCAATTTATTTGGGATGCCGAATTCTCTCATGGCTTTGTAAAGTTCTACCCTGGCTATGCTATCGTAGGCGGCCTTAAAGTCTATAAACAGGTGGTATGTTGGGATGTTAAATTCTAGACATTTTTCCATCGCCTGCCTAAGGGTAAAGATCTGATCAGTTGTTGATTTGCCTGGAATGAAACCGCACTGATATTGTCCGATGATGGTTTTAGCGTATGGGGTTATCCGGTCTTGTAGGATAGAGGAGAGTATCTTATAGGCGGTACTCAACAACGTGATACCTCTATAATTGCTGCACGTTGTGACATCTCCCTTCTTATGTATGGGGCAAATGATACCTTTTCGCCAGTCTTCTGGAATTTCTTCATGCTCCCACACGTGCACTATAATCTCATGAATTGCTTGACGTAAAGATGGCCCACCGTGTTGAAATAGTTCGGCTGGTATACCATCGGCTCCCGGGGCTTTGTTTTTCTTTAGCCGGCCTATAGCCTTCTCAACCTCTTCTATGCTTGGTGGCGGCAACATAGGGTACTCTTCTTGAAGTAGTGGAGCCTCCACTTCTGCAGTGAGCTGACCATTTAGCAATTCATTGAAGTACACTTCCCATCGCTCCAGTATGCTTTGAGGATCGGTGATCAGATTTCCCTCTCCGTCCTTGCAGTATGTGCAGCGTGGTGTGTACTGCGTCATGTTTCGGACGGATTGGTAGAACTTCCGCGCCTGGTGCGGACCTCGCTCTCGGCTTTTCTCTATTTCACAGATTATGTTCTTCTCCCAGGCTGATTTTTTCTGTCTGTGAAGCCGTTTTTCAATTCTTCTGAGCTCTTTATATTCGTCTTCGCGTGCCCGCGTTCTATGAGATTGTTGCATTGCTCGGTACGCAACATTCTTACGTTCAGTCGCTAGCTTGCATTCATCATCAAACCAGTCGTTCCGATTTCTACGACTGCTGCCTAAGATGGAGTTGGCAGTACTAATGACAGTATTCTTAAGGCGTGTCCACTTCTCATCTACGCCCAGCAAACTGGCTCCAGGACTTACTCTACCCAGTTCTAGGGCGAGTCCTAACGCATTACCAAAGGTGTTACTGGTGTTTTCATTGCGCAGAGCAGCCGTGTTGATTCGAACCTGATCGGCGGATGCAATACGTCTTCGCAAGGCAATCCGCCCTCGGAAAACCATACCAACAAGATAGTGATCCGAGTCGATATTGGCACCTCGGTACGTTCGTACCGTCATCAAGTTCGAGTAGTGGCGACGGTCTATCAACACGTGGTCAATTTGGTTACGAGTGACTCCATCAGGTGATACCCAGGTGGCTTTGTAGATATCTTTACGCGGGAACCTGGTACTCGCAACGACCATGTTTTTCGATGCTGCCAATTCTAAGACTCGAAGTCCATTGTCATTAGTGTTCTCATGCAAACTATGGGTGCCTGCGTAATGCCTGAATACCGGCTCCCGACCTATTTTTGCATTCAAATCCCCAAGGATGATTTTTACGTCATACCTTGGACAGGCATTGAGGGCCCTCTCGACTTGTTCGTAGTAAGTCTCTTTTTCTTCGTCTGAGGACTCCTCCGTAGGTCCGTGAACGTTAATGAGGCTGATGTTCTTAAATTTGCCTCGCACGCGAAGGGTGCATAGCCTTTCGCTTATAGCGTTAAAGCCGATGATGGCAGACTTCATTTTTTCGCCGACTAGGAAGCCTACCCCGAGCACATGGTGTTTTGTATGACAGCTGTAGTATAAGTCATAATCTTTCTTCTGTAGAACACCATTCCCTGTCCATCTTATTTCTTGAAGTGCTGTTATGTCAGCTTTATATTTTGACAGGGCATCGGCTAGCTGCTGAGCAGCTCGAGCTCTATAGAGCGATCGTACGTTCCATAAGAAAATTCGTAAATCGTTATTCCGTTTTCTTTGCGTGGGTTGTCGTCGTGAGATCAGTCCGTTTCCGAGGCTTGTTGCTGGTCTCGTAATTCTTCTTGTTTTACGGAACAGGGAATTAACCTGTTGCCAACCTGTGGAACCAGCCTGATCATATTAGCCAAACCTTTTTAAAGGCTTGTTTCTAGCGGCCGCCGCGAAGAGGCTATGATCACACTTCCACCAGTCCGAATAGTTACGGCACGTGCATGTTTTCGTATGCTACATGTTATTCCCCCTATTCGGCTGATGGCTGACCGCCGTTAGAATTAGCTCCGCAAATAAATACTATGCAAAATGCCAAAATACTTGCAAAGTTTCAAGAATTCGGCAGAATGAAGACCTATCCAACATTCTTGCAGCCTCATCTGACCCAATAATTCCTTCTATATGGCATTCCAGAATTGAAAAAAAAACCTCAAAGCACGATACTCCCGGAAATGATTAGTTTATTAGAAACAACCCCGGATTTTGACGAAAGATTACAAGGAATTTAGTTTTTTTTTTATTAACATTTTTGGTGTGTTTATTTTTTTTCTGTACTGTTAAACCTGAAATATATTATTGGAATTGTTTATTATGCAATAAGATTTAAAAAAAAAAATAACCTTTTTAATGTACAAAAGAAAAACCATTTTGAAACACTCCGTTGTTACTTCATTCAGTAACGTTTCAGTTGTATTTATTCCTCGCCTCTTCGGATAGTTAACTTAAGTGCCTTGCACATGAGCGGCGACCTGAGAGTCCGTAAAAATCTTTTAAATCAATGTCTAGAGCAACTTAAAATATTTGTTTTTGTTTTTACTTTTCATTAACTAAATAAATAACCCAATGAACAAATTTAAATAGGAAAAACTGAGTAAAATAAGTTTAAATTGGAAAATTATGTATTTTAATGTTTTCTACGCGACCGAAAATTTAACTTCTGCGAACTGTCAAAAATAAATTCATCTGAACGCATTCCACAAACTAGCGAAAAGAAAATTCGCTTTAGTTTAACCTGAAACACTGATTTTACTTCTTCATGTCTTATGACAATTCGCAATTCTCAGCGACTACTGATGTACCAAGTTTAAAGAAAACCAACCAATCTGTTTAGGCTGTAGCTGAACAGACAGACTGATTAACGTTTTTGCGAAACCCATTTTTTTGTCTTTCCTATCATCGTAATGTAAAGTTTGATCCATAACTTGCCAGTGTTACTGCAGACGAAATTATATTATTTATGTGTCCCCTCTGAAAATGTGTCCTTTTGAAAATAAATTCATAATATTTAAAAAAAAAATACGAATTTAAGTTGGTATTACCTAGGGTCCGGATTTCTATGTAAATACATATTTTTTTTTGGACAGCCGTGGAAGCAAATGAATAATGTGGTTTTTCGAACTAAGAAATTTCTGTTGAAATGGCATTCAATCTTAACAAAAATTAAGAATAAAGTTAAAACATTTTGATGAAGAATATTACTCAATGTAGGTAAATAGTCAGTTTTACATTTCATAAAAAAATAAAACAAGTTTATAAATAACCTTATTTATTACTTCTTTCATCTTCGTTCTTTGTTTATAAATTAATTGAAATTTTCTTGAGGTTAAATGATCTTGAACAAATGTGTCCTTTTTTAAAAAAAGGTGGCCCCGAGTTCCCTAAAGACACTATAGTGTCCCAGCGGTAACTGATTCGCATAAGGTGTGACAAAAAGCTAGAATGTGAATGTGTAGATTGGGTCGAGACAAGAAAAAAATCGTAGGAGAAGGGCTCTATTCTCAACCTCTTGTAGCCCGAGGGAGCAATTTTCTAAAAACTTGACTTAAAACATGAAAATAATTATTGTATTCAAAAACAACGGTAATACTTAAATCTCATGCTGAGCCTTTTTGTAAAGCCAGAAAAGTCTTCTTTCATTTTATTTTATTTGATTTTATTTTATTTTATTTTACTTAATTTTATTTTATTTTATTTGTAAATAAAGTTGTTTTAGTAAACAGTTTTTGAAAAATTAATTTTCAAACACAAAATTTAAAAGAATAAATAAAAAAAACTTTTGTTCAAACTAGTTTTGTTTCAAACTTTACGTCTTTAAGTAGTACCTTCTATTGTTTTTCAATGCTCTTATTAATTTTTAGTCAAAGACCAAAAACCAGATGTTAAAATCTCTCCTCGTTCTCTAGAAAATTGAAAATAACAGAAATGAATTCTCTCAATTTGACTTCAATCCGTTGCTTGTTGCTCTAAAGATCCTATTTCCACTATACGTATATAGTAAAGTTGATTTATTTATTTTAAATTTTATCAAGAATTACAAGACATTTAAGCATCCGGTTGTCTGTTTCTGACTTAAAATTTATAAGAGCAAATGGTACTAACCATTAAAAATTGTTCTCTATATTTTTGTATCGCACATTATGCGAATCATCCTGTATATCGCAAATAATAAGAATAGTTGTTGTTCGTTTACTTTATATCACCAATCTAAGCTGTAAGAGAGCTTTGTTTGACTTTTAGAAACCCTTTTATCAGGTGCATCAAGTTAGCAGGCCACTTTTCAAAATTCAGAATAAAAAGTATGTAGTAATTAGCTGCTATTAAGTTGCTAATTAGTTACGAAAAAAAAATTAATCGCTCTGTTGACGTCAAGTTAGCAGGACACCCAATTTCTCGAAATCCGAAAGTGCGATAAATTTTTTTTTGCGTAACTAATTAGCGATTAATTCATTTTCAGCAAATATGTACTTCCGGATCGTTTAAATCTATTTTTGGAAAAGGTGTCCTGCTAAGTTGACGTCAAGTTAGCAGGACACCCAATTTCTCGAAGTCCAACAGAGCGATTAATTTTTTTTTTGCGTTACTAATTAGCAACTAAATAGCAGCTAATTACTACATACTTTTTATTCTGAATTTTGAAAAGTTTCCTGCTTACTTGATGCACCTCCTTTTATCAGTTCAGTTATGGACTTTTGACATTTTTTAAGGTACAATTTTATGTCAATTTCTTTTCGTAAGAAATTCTTATTTCAGAAGAAGATTCTAAAGCACCCTGTTCATATTTTTTAGTTTAATTCTTTTAGTTATAGTCTTGATGGAAATTTTCTTCAATATTCTTATACCCACATAAAAGATGGCGCACCCTGTACAAAATTTAGTTTACCAGGAAACTTTAAAGAACATCTTCCATTAGTTTCTAATCATCCTTTTGACTTAAAGTTTGAATTGTTTAGGTAACAAACTTGTCGACAGATTTAAATCTTATACCAGCATTATCAAACAAAGAGCATAATTGTTTCGAATAATAAAAACAATTTTTTGTTAATGATATCGAAAGGGTCAAGTCTTCAAGTATCTAATAATACCTTTACTTTACTTTTATAATTATTTTAATTAATATTTCTAAATATTACCAAACGCCAATTCTGGAAGAAGTGTTCAACGCCTTCTTCAGTTGAATTCGAAAGGAAGCAAAAAGGCAGCGAATTAACTACGAAAAACAAACTTATTATAACAAGAGTATGTATTGTATATGTATTAGCATTGTATTGGGGTTAATTAGCGTACAAAATATATTTTTTTAATTGAACACAACATCTAAACAACTTTTGTTTTGAGTCCTATAGGTAATGATAGGGCCATTCTTGTTAACGCAATTCAATACACGCGAGTAATCAGAATTAATGACCAACAGCCCATCCCATCCCATCCCATCAGCAACTAGGTTGCGTAACATTTCTCGCACTTTACCCACCCCCCCCGCCAGTCTTGTCCAATGTATATATGAGTTGGTGACATCCTGATCAGCTCAACTTACCTGATCCGTTTTGCGCTGGCAATATAATCAAACTGATTATTGATATTATTGATAATGGCTTTGTTTGCCGGCTGAATGAATTAAAGTTATTATTTTTTGAAGCATAAGGATAAGGAGCAAGGTAGGACAATACAGCATAGGACAGGACACTCCAACAGCCACCGATGACGATGGCATTGGACATCGTGTTGTCACACCCTCATTTGTGTTCACGATATGAAAGACACGACAAACAAAAAACTCCCTGTCATCTTTAAGTGGTGGATTAATAAAGGAAAAAAGACGAAGGACCTGGTAGAGGTATTGATTGCACAGTTACACTGGCTCCGTCTTTGCTTTTGCTATAGGTATATGTAGCTGGCCGTTGTCCTCGTTGTTTGGCGTTGCTATTGGAATCTAGTTACGTGCGATCCGACCCACTGGCGAGCGAACAACGAAGCAGCAAGCAGCGTGGAGATATATGTAGACGTACCTATGGAGCGTTATCATTATTGTGTTTATTATTTCTATTAATTCGATGAAGCCGCCCCACATGTTGACCCGTTCCATGCGCCCCATATCCTTAGTCCTTAGTCCTCAGTCCCTATTCTATTCTCGTATTATGCTCGTATGTCGCAAATGTGACACATGAATCTAAACATGCTATAACACTTTTTGTGGGATGCCTGCCCTTCATGTGGCATAATGATGTGCTGGGTGCTGGCATACAGCTGAGTTCTTTGTTATTTTCGCTGTCAGTTTGAATATGTTTTTTTGCTCTCCAATGGCTTTCAATGTGTTTACTTAGTTAGCCTATTGAAAAGGAAATGGGCGTAATGGCACTCGATGAATAACATACTAACGAGACATAATTTCGGATCAAATAACATTGTTTTGCATTTCTATTTTTTTTTTTTTTTTTTTTTGTGAAAAACTGAATAAGTCAGGATTGAGAAGTGGGGGTCCCCATTCCCCTTGTGCTGGGATTGTAAGAATTTCAAAGAACTTTGATTCAAATTTAAAAAGCACTTAAATAAAGAAAACTGAATGTATATATGTGCGGTGCGGGAAGTGCAAGTTCATTAAAACTCAATGGGAAGCTTTTTCAAAACATTTGCCACCATATCATACATATGTTCAGATGGGGCTTTGAATATTATAAAGTTTGGAATGCTGAGCCACCTGATGAATGGGTTTAACCAATCGTTAAAGGTTTAATTAAACATTCTTTCACAATCCAATAATATCTAGATTGGATTTGGTAAGATTATAAACAAACAAACAAATTTTTGTATGTAAAATTCTCAAATTTTTTTAGCCACTTGAATAAAGGGTTTTTCAACAGGGACGCTACAAAAGTAGAGCAACAGGGACAGCAAACGACGCCTAATTTCTTGCCGCTCTTTTGACATTTCTCTTCAGTAAGGTTTGCCATTTCATGATGGAAAGGTATACGAGCCAACAATGAGTCGAAATTATTAAAATTTACTACCGCAATTCGGAGTCAGTGGCCTCAACGTTAAGAGCGCTACGTCCAATTTATGGTCGTCATAATCGTCCTAGCAGATCAACAATTGAGCGTCTAGTGGAAAAATTTGAATCCACAGGCACAGTAAAAAGTGTTCCCGTGCCAGTGAGACAAAGAAGTGCCAGTAGTGTCGAGAATATTGCTGCCGCTGAGGCTTCAGTTGCAGAAAGCCCAAATGTGTCTCTCACACGTCGTTCTCAAGCGTTGGGCATCTCTGTGACGTCGTTGTGGCGAATTTTGCCAAAAGATCTTGGCCTACATCCTTACAAGATTAAATTGACGCAAGAACTGAAGCCGCTCGACCACCAGAAGCGGATTTTCATCGAAAAATCATCTTCAGCGATGAGGCTCATTTCTGGATGAATATGGCTTCGTCAATAAACAAAATATGCGGTATTGGGCAGGTAGCAATCCACACGTACTCCATGAGTCATCATTGCATCCCGAAAAAATTACGGTTTAGTGTGGTTTATGGGCCGGGGGCTTCATTGGGCCGTACTTCTTCCGTGATGATCAAGACCGGCACGTTACTGTGAATGGGGATCGATACCGTTCAATGATAACCGAATATTTTGAGCCCCAATTCCAACAGGACTGCGCCACAAGCCACCCAGCGAATTTCACAATCAATTTATTGGAAACCAAGTTTGGAGAACGTGTTATCTCACGAAATTGTCCAGCCGTTTGGCCGCCTCGGTCGTGCGATTTGACGCCGTTAGACTATTTCCTGTGGGAAATAGTCAATTCAGTGACGATTGATGAACTTCGTACGAATTTCGAATGTGAAATTGCAGCAGTATCGGCCGATTTATGCTTGAAAACCGTCGAAAATTGGGTTCAGCGTCTGGACTTCTGCAAGCGCGCCCGTGGTGGGCATCCAAAAGAAATCGAATTCCATACATAATGGCATCGAACGTACTTTCACAGGAATAAAGAATTTCATTGATATCCAAAACTGTTTTTGTTTTATTTAAAAAAACTTTTGTAGCGCTCTTATTGAAAAACCCGATATAAAGATATGTCACTAGGTCCTTTAAGGTAACGAAGATAAAATTTACCAAATACGGTAGTTAAAATGTACACTAAAAAGATTGTTCGTGTATTAAGAGCGAACTATGAGCCAATATATTATGCCTATGCGTCAAGCTCTACAGAAATCGGGAAAATAGAAATTTTTGCTGAAATAAACTCCCTTGGAAGATGTTCATATATGAAAGTTGGGTGGTCATTTTTGAAAAATAAAGAGAACTATAGACAAAACACGAAAGAGCCACATCAGAAGCAGATGGAATTTAAATTCTGACATTGCCCTCCAATTCCGGTAACTTTGCCCCAAAAATCAAAAGAGTTTCGTCAGAATGAGCCCTAATACAGGAAGACGTATTTTAAAATTTGCATAACGTTTTAAACGTCTTCAATTAAAAAAAGAAAACACACCGATGAATCCAATACGGAAACAACGATGTGGGATGAAATCTGGACCAGAGTGTTTTTTTTCGGATAAAAAGAATTTAATTGGACGTTCCAGATGGAATTATCATTATTTACACAATTAAAAAAAAAGGAAACACATATTTTTGGAGCTAAACAATAGCCAGTAAGTAAGTATAATCTATAATGGTCTGGGATGCGGTTAATTGGTATGAAACTGTGTTACGAATCGACTAAAAAGAATTTATCAAAAAAACAAAAGAAATTACGTATACGCCATGATGACCAATTTGGTAGTTTTTCTAAATCTAAACTTTCACAATCCTTAAGAAGACAATTAACCGCGAAGACAAAACAAGAAAAATAAGTTAACAAGCTAAAATTATGAGGCACCCTGTCATGCGAATGGAATTCGAAATTCTTGTTTGGAATTCGCAATTGCGGTTTCGTTCAATTGTTTTCGATCAGGAAGCAGCTTATTTGCCTTTGCGAAAACTTGGATTAACACCAAGTTTCCTAAATTGGTTTTTTCCTTTTGGACCACCAACCACAGAAGACCTCTCGCCAAAATGTTAATTTTCTTTAAGGCACAATTAGATCTAAAATTTGAGTAACTTTCTTTTCACGGTTAATGTACTTTTCCTCGTAATCCAGTTAAATTCTTCCCATACAAGGGGTATCAAAAAGAAAGGATAAAAGAATTGGGTTATCCAGAAGAAACCTAAAGCGAGTGAGCATATATTAATAATTATAAAAGAAGCATTCTCCGACGACATCTATTTCTATACAATACTCGAGATCTTTCAATTCTAACCAGGGGTAATTAAATAGGCTTTTCTGGTTGGCGCTATAAAAAAATTCATCATTTTGACGTTTCACCCATGTGCACGCACAAGTACCACAGAATTACTTATAGAAGGATTTAAGAATTCTAACGGATTTAAATTCGTATTAATTCGTATTAAGTAGCTAAAAGGCGCAAGTGGGTGGTCGGATAGAAGGAATTAAGGCGCTTAATTGATTCACACCTCGTAAAGGTATTCAATTTTCTTTCCCTTCAAAAAGCCTTCTTAAATACTTCTTTACTCCTTCTTTAAGAAGTATAGCATTTCTTTAAAAAAAAAAGATTTATTTATTTTTTTGATTTACTTTTATTTCTTTTGTATTAATACTTATTTGTTTTGGTCTTTCATTTTTGTACTTTTATTTTCTAGTAGCTGTGTTTTTTTATCTTCTATCGAGATCCGGATCTGAATCTAGATTTAACACATAATACAAAAACGAAATAATTGAAAATTTTCAAAATTGTTTTTGGATCACGATAGAAGATAATAAACTATTTTTGCTTTTTCCTGTAATGATGTAATTATTATTTTCACTGTAGTTGAAGTCAATTTTTGTTATTTACCTGTGCTTCCACCGGGATTCTAACTCAAGTTCTTTAGCATGCCGTTCCTGTGCGCTACCTGCTCAGCCAATCTCATGCATTTCAATGCTTGTCTAAATTAAGAGCTAATTGAAACCGTTTTCGATTTTCAATTGTGCAAAAGAATTGACGTACAAAGTTTACTCGTAGTAAAAAAGAAGCAATTATAATACCGACATTATATGAGTTAATTGAACAAAGTCAATACGATAGCATAATGGTTATTGGTGATCTCAATGCCAGAATTGGAAAAGAAGAGGGAAGAGAAAATTGTTTTGCAGGTAAAACAAGAAATTCAGAAGATGAAGTTAATAATGCAAAAGGAGCTAGATTACTGGAGCTATGTGATTCATTTGGATTTCGTATTCTGAATGGGACGAGTTTATCGGACACAAGTGGAAAATATACGTTCGTGGGAAAACAAGGCTGCTCAATAATAGATTACTGTTTAGTTCGAGGCTACTGGATATCTTTGGTTAGTGATTTTGAAGTTTTATCTGAACAATATTCCGACCATATGCCTATTGTTGCACATTTTGGTACTGCTATGATTGAAAGAGAAGACACGAGAGAATTACAACTACCCCCTAAATTACTGTGGAAAGAAGCCAATGGAACTGCTTATAGACTCAATCTCGACCTCAACTTGCAGATGGGAGCAGAGTACAACATAACCGATATTGAAAATCTAATAAAAGCATCTTACCCGGTCTGCAGACAGGTACATAACAAAAAGTATGTTGTTATAAAGAAAAATCGTTTGACATTGAATGTGAAAAAGCGAGGCGAAAATCGTTCGGATGGCTCAAGGCTTTCCGAAAATTTGGTGGCCAATATTTTAAAAATCTTTACATTCAAACAAACATAGCCTTTAAACAAATCTGCAAGGAAAAAAAGAAAAGACACATAGAAAACGAAGCTCTCAAACTTACATGTTGTACAGATACGAAACCATTCTGGCTTGCAATAATCAAATTTAACGGTAAAGCACCTAAAATTGGCACTCAACTAGACGCGAGGACACTGATGAACCATTTTCGAACGCTATTGAACCCAACAACTAATATACCACTAGTTAGCTATGCAACTAAAATGAAATATTGGATGCACCTATAACACAAGAAAAAGTCGTTGAAGTTTTAAAAAAAACTCAAAGACGGAAAGGCACCAGGACCTGATGGGATCCCCATAGAATTCCTTAGATATGCGACAGTCAACGTAATCAACAAATTATCGATATCTTTTAACGAAATGTTGAATACTGGTAACTTACCGATACAATTTAAACAAGCTATTATATTTCCCATCCACAAAAAGGTAATTCAGCGGATCCTTCAAATTATCGAGGTATCTCGTTTTTGAATTCATCGTATAAGATTTTTACTAAACTTTTAAATAATCGCATGTCAGAGTGGATTGAAAATAATAATCTGATTAAAGAATGTCAAGCAGGATTTCGAAATGGTTATTCCACAGTCGACAATATATTCGTACTGCAAAACATCGCGGGAACATTTGTCGAACAAAAAAAGAAATTATTCGCCTTTTTCGTTGATTTCAAGGCAGCATTCGACAACATTGATAGCAGAGCTTTAATATATAAGCTATATAATGTGGGAGGGTACTCGAAAACATTTATCACGATAACCAATCGGCGGTATGGAACGGAATTGAAAGATCTGAATGGTTTGAGACAAAAATGAGAGTTAGGCAAGGATGCGCTCTAAGTCCATTCCTATTCGCCATGTACATCAACGACTTGACAGACTTTCTACCAGGGGGCATTGAGATGGATGGTGTTTTGATAAAAGCGCTTTTATTTGCAGATGATGTGGTACTATTTGCATGTTCACCAGAGTCTTTGCAACTAATGATTAACCGTCTTCATTCGTACTGCCAATTATGGAATCTAACAGTTGATCTCTCCAAATCAAAAATAATGATTTTTAAAAAAGGAGCTGGTAGAACATGCAGAAACGAAAAATGGTATCTTAACCGACAACCCATTGAAATTGTGAAAACATACAGATATCTTGGTGTTACAATTAGTAGTAATCTAAGTATGGAGCCTCACTTAAAAGAAAAATGAATAAAAGCCAAAAGTGCCATATGCGCAACCTGGAAGAGATGTTTTTCAAATCACCTAGTCGATCATGATGTGAAGTATAAAGTTTTTCAAGCTGTATCGGAATCGGTGATGTTGTACGCAGCTCAATCCTGGGGGTACTGCCAGTACGAAACAGTGAAGAAACTGCTGAGGCATTATGTTAAAAAATGTTTCAATCTGCCAAGTACGACGCCAAATTACATGATAAATATAGAAACTGGATTATCACCACTTTTTATAAAAACATTAAAACTGCATACGGACTATGTATTGAAAGTCCTAGAAATGCCGGATTATAGACTTCCAAAAATAATCGCAACTAAATAGTACAATAGAAAGGAGAACACTTTGGTACAAAAAACTAGAAGATCTTGCAACATACTGTGGCATAGAATTCAACTCGGCGAATGAAAAAGATTTCATAAACAACCTAATTTCAAAGGTAGATGAAAGATACAGAGCTGATTGTATAAGTCTAGCTACTACGTCAGTACACAGGTCAACATACAGCATTTTAAAACATAATTTGTTCGAAAGAAACTATTTTCACATTGCAAACAGTAAGGAAATTATATCTTCTATTTTTAAAATGCGAGGTGAACTTATTAAACTTAATTACATCCCTCACCGTCCAGATTTACCAATTTACTGCAGCCTTTGCAACCTATCCGAGAGAGAAGATGTCATCCATTTTATTGGAAGGTGTCCTATTTGAAAAGATATCCGAAGACAATTTTTTGGTCGCAACGTAATATCTAAAGAAGAAGTTTTAGCCCATCTCAACTGTGAACACGATATTATACAACTTTTCTATAAATTTAAAAATAAAAAAACACATATATTATTTTTCTATATTACACTTATAAAAAAAAAACAAACTTGTTATTAAATGTTTAATTTTATGTCAATCAGGCAGACGGCAAAGCCATGCTTATCGATTTTTTGTAAATAAATTTATAAAATAAACAAGAAAAAGCAATAAATCTAATAATCTAATCTAATCTAATCTAATACCGACATTGTGTTAAATAAACAAATATGCACAGCGAAAATTCCACGAGTTTAAGTTGCTTCAAAGATTGAAAAAAAATGGAATTGCATTTTTTAGTATTTAATACACTTAAAAACGTATTTTCAAAAATGCAGTAACACGTGTTCAAAATATAAATTTTTTCAAAAAAAAAAATGATTTTTTTTTAAACTAGGCTGGGAATCGAACCCAGGCCTTCGACATGACAGACATACGTACTAATCATTACACCACCGGCTACTACTAGCATCAATTGGTGCAATTAATATTACTATTTTTAGAAGACTTAAAGAAGTATTAAAGAATTACAAAAATGCTGATTTAATTCCTTAAAAAAAAAATCGATTTTAGAAGGATTAAAGAAGTATTAAGGAAATAAAAACACCAATTTAAGAAATACCAATTTAAGAATGTTTTAAGTATAGAAGTGAACATACCAATTAAAGTTCTTAAAGAAAATACCTAATTAAGAAGAAATAAAGAATGAATAACGTAGCCATATATTGGTATACCAATTTAAGACTGAATAAAGTATGAATTAAGAAATGTAATACCGAAATTATACTATTTTGTGCCACTTCTGAAGCTTTCTCCGATCGAAGGATTTTCCGAATGGATACGAAGATGAACTGATTAACTCAAACATTTTATACGTATGTTCAATCTGTTAAGTTGTTTTTTGTATCAACAAAATATTGGTCACTACTACACCACATTCTTTTACAAACATGTTTTGGAAGGCCAGTTTAAACAATCCTATGTAATTATCTATTTTCGAAATAAAGACCTTCTTCGAAATGGTTAAAGAAACTTGTACAGCGTTATAGGTATTTAGGTAAAGTTCTGTTAATTTAAGCGCTTCACAAAAGACTTCCAAATAAATTAAAGATAATTAGCTTTCGGAACGAAGTCCACATCAACTGTTTCCCCCTACTTCAACCTATATAACTACATCCGCCCGGTACCTCAAGGGCCAAAAGGATATTATTACTCTCGCCATCTAACCGGCATGGCAGTCTCGTATTATACGTGTATGCTTTCACTACTCTCATCTCATATACGTGTAGTAGAACTCGCTTTCAATGTATAAACTGTGGACGGGACTTCGACTTGAAGCATGCTGATTTTCAACCATGGAACAGCGCAGCGTACTACAGCTTCTGAGGGTGCTTTTAATTTGTGCTCGTTTGTATCCGATGACACTATTTCTAATATCATAATTTTAATTTATAGATGTTGTCCCATATTATGTGACTGTTGGTTCCGTCGTTGTCGTTGTCGTCGTCCCGTGCTGTGTGGTAGCGGTGCGGTGTGGTTCGACCAGCTCACATGACGCACGACCACGTCATTTGAACCATTATATGCGGCATCATGCTTCTTTTCGACGAACAACAAACGACGCCTCCGACGCGACGGACGAGAGAATTACGAGCAAAGCCACAAACAAGCCCAACAAAATTTGTAGGACAGCAAGAGCAACTTGAACTATATGTATAATGTGTCGTTGTAGTTGTCGTTGTCGTTGGCGCCCGACTGGGGAACTGATGAGGCCCATTTTGAGGTTTTATTACCCCCATTACTTTCATTACTTTAAGGGTTCATCAGAGATACTTTCGTCATCGTTTTTGCATTGGTATCGTGATGCGGAGAGACAGACGCGGAGGCCGAGGTAGTGATGGCAGCCGGAATCGGGAGTCAACACCGTTTAAATGAATATCCATATTCAACCATTCATTGGCCGTTTGGTTTGCAGGACTCACACTCCCCACTCACACTCATTTTGTAAAGACAATATTTGCATGTTATATACGTTTACCTGCTTGTGGTTGGAAGTTGTGGTAAGAATTTCGGTTCAAATGAGAGGTTTTCATACGTAAAGTCTGTTAATTGTGTTCCATAAAGTAGTAAATATTAATGGGTGTTATATTTTATTAACTTTATTTGTGTATGCTATATGCGGAGTAATTACAAGCTTTGTTGGTCTATCAATTAGGGTGTATGTATAGGAAATTTCTGAGGAAGTCATAATTATTTTTGACCTTCTTTAGTAAAAACATATACAATAACACAGAGAAAGATTCAATAAATGCAATGACCAAATAATGACAATAAATGAAGTTAACATTGTAATGCCCGGCGCGGCGGCAAAATGATATTAAGTAAATTATAATTAGTCTATTCTTTTGACATGCTATATTCTTTGTGGATGTAAGAGTCAGATGTCCTTTATTTTATACGAAGCATAGTTTTATTTTTGAAGTTCTGTATAGGTAAATCGTTTGGTTGGTTTTAGGGACTCTAGAGAAATGACATATTTTATTATATAAAAGCTCTACTATACATCTATTGAAACTCGGGTTTCTTCATTATTTACTTTTTTTTAAAATGTTTGTTCTGACAATTCTATAATAAGGGTGATTTATTGGTTTGCTTATATGCGGGGTTGGACAGAGCTTGAACAAGGACTAAGTTTTGAACAAATACCTCCATCAATATATGGAGCTTACTCGTTTAAGGCCAAATTTGTCAGTGCGACATCATCAAAATATAGGGTTATACTCTCGCTATCCCCTGCAATATGATTTTCAGTCTCGAGTTAAGACCAAATTCTTTGAGTTAACTTTAAAAAGAAATTCGAAACGGGTTGAAAAGTTTTTCTAGCAGCTTTTAATTTAATCTTTTTTTTGTCTATATATAAAAACGAGTTTAACTTTTGTGTGTGACCTTATATCTTGAATCCGGCTGGGTGGATTTCTATAATTTTTTTTTTTAAATGAAAGGGGACCAGTATTTGTAGATGGTTTAGAAAATTTGAAAATCCGTACAGCCGAAGTATTTGTAGCCCATTTTTTTTAGAGCTACATCGCAAAAGTCCACTTTGTTGTTACATAACAAAAATATATGTAACTATTAATTTAGATTTGATTTTTTGGCAGAAATAAATTATTTAAAATTTAAGTTGAACAAAAATAAAATATATTTCTGTCAAAAGTTTTGGAGACAGAAGTCAAGTTTTAGGTGTGATACCAAACGCATTTTTGACAGTTAATAAATTATTGCCCGATTTTTTTTTTCAGTGGTGAGTTAAACCAGTGTTTACTAATTCATGGACATTAATTAACATACAGTAAACTTAAGAAGCTGTTTTTAAATGGAGAATGCATGCAGAACGACTTAAGAGAATAAATCCATTTATAAAAGCCATTTCCATTCCTTATACAACAGTTGAAGAGAAGATTCTAGGAATGTGTTCCAACATTGGTGGTTTGGAATCTATAGATACAAATGACAGTGATATACAGTCACAGGTTAGTAGCTAAGCTACATACCTTGATTTATACTCGTATATCTTCTAGGACATACTTATGCATTGTCCGATAATGAAGTTGAAGGGATGCTTGATATTATAGAGAACCAGCCGGCATTTGAGTCTGCTGAAGTAACTCTTGAAGTTCCGATACAGGCAGTTGAAGAAGAATTGGAAAAAGTTGAATCTTTGACAACTGGAGCTTGTAATTTTTCAACTGAAAATGTAATTATTTTTATTTTATTTTGAATTTTCTGTTTTTGGTAGTGGTGAAGTTAAAAATAATTGGAGAACATGGAATCCAACTTCACTGAAGAAGAAAAAAATTGTGATTGCCGGGACTCACGGTTAATATGTGTAAACATCAACGTGCGCGGATCCAAAACGGACTTGTTTTTGCTTGAAGGGGATTGTTGTGGACTCCTGGGACGGGTCTTCAAGAAATGATCCGAGGTCAATGAGGCAGGAGCTTCGGCCTGAATTACAAGCTAAAGCAAAACAAAGGCGTAAGTAGAGGGAAAACAAAAATAAGGTTAGAAAATTACCTCGTTCCAAAACTTAGTGCAATTGGAATCCAGGAATTACTTAGGGAATCCAGACTTATTTTGTTTCAAGCATGGTAATCTGGAATTGATAAGCATCAGTGCGCATTATATTTGCTTTCTAGATATTTAGATAAACTAACCAAAAAAAGTATAGGGAGAAAAACAAAACACAAATGAAATTATGCCAAAGTAGAAATGTCAAAAGTCGACTTGGTTTTCTAAGCAAAGCGAATGCCACCTGTCGGGTAGTAGAGGCATTTAATCGGTAGATTTTACATGCTTGATAGTTTTCAACCTTTAGTTACGAAGAACCGGGAAACGGAAGACGAAGGTTTAAAGTCCAACTGACCAATTAATACGTTGGTAGTTGTAATAGAGGTAATAGGTTGGATATGATGATAGGCGCTTCGAAATCGTATGATCCAAATTGTGTGGGAGGGAGAATTGAAAGGTGGTGTGATAAGCCGAGGCTGGCAATATATTAGTCAATCAATATTCCGTCCAACGTGCTAGAAGATAGACGGCTTTGCTAATAGCATTGGGTATTAAGACGAGGTACTATGTCGGATAGTGCGATAGTTTAAAAGAAATTTTAGCACGAGTTGTTTTTTTTTTACAAAAGTGCTCAAGAAAATAAAACTATAAAACGATAAGAAATTATACAAATTTAAGAGCAAGGTAAAATCATAGTGAAAGTGAAATTAAATGAAAAAAAAACTCATTTTTGCAACTTTCAGGAAAATCTCTCGCTAATCTCGGGCGCCTAGAGGTTCCTAGGGCGGAATATAATATCGACGGAAACAAATTAAAAATATAATATAATATCGACGGAAACAAATTAAAAATTCCACTGTTTCTAGAAAGGGTGAGTTAAGTGAAGAGAGAAGTTTTTTTTTAAGTGAGACTTACGAAAGCAATAATTCCTATGTAGGCCTATCCAGACTCAAGGACATTGTGGCGGCCGTGAAATACCACAGAGAGTCGAGGCCGCCATCATATTTTGTTGGAAGTGACCTCCGCATAACAGCGTGGTTTCCCTGAAGCCTGACCATTAAAGTCTCAACCCACTTAGCTTGGAGTAAAACTTGGATGAGTTAACCACATAGCATCATCATTTTCGAGGAACCTTGCCCGAATACTTAAACTCCAGGAAGAAAATACCCCGTGGTCCTCGTCTGGTTGCCCAAAAAAAAAAAAACAAATTATTTTTGTTTATGTAGAAAACAGTGGATAGAACGTATCCTTCGATACCTACAGTTAAAGACATTTGCATAATTAGCAAATCTTATTTTTTTCATTCTCATATTTCTTACGATCAATATGAGAAAATATTGAGAAGAGTAAAAAGAAACCTATCCTACAAAAGGCGGGAAAATCTAAAATAGAACCGCCCTTGTTAAACCGTCTGAAAAGGTATAGTTGCAAAGCTACCTTTGCAGATCGATTTTTTTTTATATACTAATTGTAACAGTGATGTTATTGGCGTGAAATTTTTGAAAGAGTTTCAGTGTGTTTTTAAAACTCAATTCTTGTTTGTAAGTGATGTTTTTTTGTTTCCTTTTTTTTTGTGCGACTCGCCTATAGTATATAAAGATATTATTTTCACCTCCCTTAGCAGTTACCCACAGAGAGCTTTTTTTAGGTAAAGTCTTGGGAAACGGGTTAAGATAGAGGTACTAAAAAGGGTACCGTTAGATAAATTCTTCAGATTACAAAGGAAACCAACCTTTATCACGTTCGATTTTTCTTTTGTCACCTTTGTTAATTTTTCATACATTTTAGCTATGTAGTAAGATTGTAAGTTTATGCAGTTACATTATTAAATAAAATTTCTTTCTCACGCCGTTTATGTACGAAAAGTCAAAGTCTTTTTGTTCGCCGAATGTATATCAGCTAGGATGAATTCTTGAAGAAAATTTATAGGGGTGTGAAAGGTGAGTGAAGATGCGGTGAATATGGCTTGATCTAACATCAAATTCTATAGCAAAAGGGGAAATCCAAATATAAGCCTACGGATTCCATGGCTGGCAAAGGGTATTAGGCATGCTGCATTGACATCAGCAGCGCCTTGGTGTAGTGGAAGAGTCTGTCCGAGTTTTGGTTGTTGGTCAAAGGTAAAGTTTGACTTTAAGGCCTGATATATGTGTTGTTGCGAGTGAGGTTTAGCTTCGGGTACAAGATCCCCCCCCCCTTCCGGCGAGTTTAAGCTGAGCGATGCTAGCAGGCCACGTTCCTGAAGCTAAGCGATCATATCCTCTTCTCTTCCTATCCTAACCAAACTCCTGCCTCATACCTTATCTCTTACCGTCCTTAATATCACCTCCTACCCCTCCTTTTGCCACGCAACAGGATCTTAAGATTTTTTTCACTGAACGCACCCATCCTAGTATGCAGATCATAGCGTTGCACACCGTAACGTTGCACGACGTAGCGTTGCACCCGAACGTTCACTTTTTTTTTCACTCTACCGCCAGCATAGATGTTTACACATCAAAAAGATCCATGCCTTAGAAAAAATCCATCAATACAAAAAATAAAGTAAAAGTTTGACGAATTGGGAGACGCAAGAATGGAGTTAGTAATGCTGCAAGTTGAAATTGCAAAAAACGAATAGCAAAACAAAAAGGCTGAGCACGAAATGGTCAAACAAGAACATGATATAAAAATTTAGAACCTTCAAAATGAAGATAACAGAAGACAGGAAGAACACATACTTAGAATGGAAAAAGTCAATGAAAACTATTGATTTATATGTTTTTTTTTTTTTTATTTCTGTTTGCAATTTAATAATTTGCTACTTTTTGTTTTATAAAAATAATTTCTTTTGTTATGTTTATTTTATGAAAGAGCTAGAAATGTAAAGTATTCCAAAACCATACATACCTCTTGTTATACTTTGGGAAGATGTAAGATTCGATTGTTGTCCTGGAATAAGTTCATCAGGATCTCGCTCTACAAATACTTCAGGATCTTCCGGTGGTTCTTCATCATTTTTCTCGATAGCCATGTTATGCAAAACTGCAGTCGCTACTATTATTTCTTGAACAAGCGGTAAATTACACCGCATTCCAATGCTTAAAACAGAGAATCGTCTCTTCCATACTCCAAAACATCTCTCAATAACATTTCTTGTTCTTATTTGTGACTTATTATATAAACATTCTGTTCTTGTTTGTGGATCGCTCAACGGAGTAATGAGGTAATCATTTAAAAAATATCCACTATCTCCTAGTAAAATACCATTCCTGAAGTGTCCATAATTAAAATTATGTTTAATGGCAGAGTTTGAAAATATGAGGCTATCACAGTGTTGCCAGCTGAAAAAAAAAACTCCCCCCAGAAAAATTGAGAAACCCCCCAGATTATTAAATTTTGTTCAAATTTTTATTTTTATTCACATCTCCTTAATTGGTTTTTAATTTTAAATTTAATTAATTCACAATAGTTGTATAGCCACAGTAAAAAAACAAATTCTAAAAAAGGTACTTAGTAATAATAGAAAATTTGTTTAGGGTTTTCTTCACAATGTCTGAGTAAAATTCTGACTATCTACTCCACATTTAAATTATCCGCAAATTAAATCCTCCCAATAAAGACTTCGTTTCACAATTTTCGAAATAATAAATGTACATATGTGTGAATTAGATGTTCCAATTTTCCAGACAAAATAGTTTTGACTGATGAAAACTAATTAATTAATAATGCTTAAATTGCCAAGTAAATTTGCTAATCGACACTTCATCGGGCCATTAAAACACTTTGAACTTTAATTATAAGTTCAGATATTGTGAAACATAAGGGAGGTTGATAAATTGACTAATAAGTTCCAAGTTGTTTATTTAATAATTTGAGTGCGCGATTAAAGATAAGCCCGATTTAAACCATCATATTTGGTGGATTAACTCCGAACAGATTCTTTTGATGTCTTATGCAACAAGTTTGTTTAGTCATTCCGCTTACATTCTCCACCCAAAAATTTCTTCCTCAGTTGACTGTGGGTTAATTTACTTCTAGAGTTAGCTATATCTGGGTTTAAATCACGAGAAATAAATAAATATAAAAATTAAAATATAAAGGAATTACAATTTTTTTTGCACTTCTTTAAAAAGTTAGATACATCGTTTCACTTGTGAAAAATTTCAGCATTTCTTCTGTTGGTGTAAAATTCTGCAACCCAGAATGTAACTCGTAGAATATTGTCAGCTGTTTCAATACACAAACGATTCCTCAACCTTTCAGCTCTAGATGAATCCCCCCAGATTTCCTCCCAAACATCTCGTCCCCCCAGATTACCCCCCAACGACAAAAAAAGCCCCTAAATTTAGGGGGAAAACCCCCAAACTGGCAACCCTGGGCTATCATGGGTGGACCCAGGCCATCGAGCAACGACGTCTTGAATTTTTAAACGAGATGAGCACAAGACTTAAACATTTATAGAAAAATAACCTTTTCGATTTTGAAAGTTTTCAGCTGTATCTCCACCTAGAAAAATGATTGTTTTGATTTACGTAACATTTTAAAAGTTAAACCTTTTATTACCTTTTGAAATAATTCATACATACGCGCGTACAATCAATTGCTGCAAGTTCCCTAGGAAGTCTTGACAGTTGGTAAAATTCTTGTTGAACTGAAAAAAATTTCATCTTCTTTTATTTGCATTTTTAAAAAAATATTGGCCTCAAGGATGCAATAGCTTTTGTTACTCTTTTAATTATGACACGAAGAGTAGATGCATGAACTCCCCCAAAATCACCGATTGAAATATAGAAACTGCCACTTGCATAAAACCTAAGAGCTATCAACAGTTGTGATAGCGGCGAGACACATTGATTTCTATGGTAGACAAAATGGTTCGAAATAAAAATAATACACATTCATTTTCAGACTGCAGCGTATATTGATGTGAATATTCTTAAGGTAATCTCACCTGTCAGTTTTGTGTTCAATTTTGTATACTATTAAGGCTAAGGCGTACTCCACCGTTTCTTTTTTTAACCTGAATCTTCTTCGAAAGTCCACATCTTCCCATTCCGAAAAATGATTAGGTCTACTGCTAATGACATTTTTTTTTTGAAAATGGTTCCAATAGACCATTTGCATTTTCTTCTTCAAGAATAAAATCCTCGATAACTTCAAAGAAGTCCATTTTCATATGAAATTCCAAACAATATGAATTGAAAAACGATTATTGTTTTGACATTTAATTTATTTATACCTGAGAATAACTCCTTATCCCGCTCTAAAATGAGCAGATAACTTTATTCCGCTAGTAAAAGATTTATTCCTAGGAATTAATTCTATCCGATTGTTGAAAAACTGATTGTTGCTCTATCTGAAGAATAAGTACTAACTGAGTGTTTATATGACTATTGAAAAATTGGCCCTAAAAGAAATACTAGTGGTTACCCAAACTTTATGTCAAATTCATCGTGAACTAGTCATGAGCGTAAGGTTATCGCAAACATGTTTGCAAACTTCCTTAAAGAATCTTTCGAACATAAATACAAACCATGAGAACTGTTATCAGACAGACTTTTCTTCTTCTGAGGTTAATTTCCCTCTCTTAGGTTCAATTAATTTTGAAATAAACGAAGATACCGTTGTACAAAGTATAATGAAACATGGATGACTGTTTTAGTCCAGCCCCTCATGGGCTGATGGTGTACCATCATCTATCTTAAACAAATGTGTTGCGTATTTGTCATATCCGTTATGTGTTTATGAGTCCTTAAAAAGTTCACTTTTCCCCAATATCTGGAAAAGTGCATTCATTATACCTGTGTAGAAAAAAGGTCCTAAAAATGAAATAATGAACTCCCGACCTATAGCTAAATTATCTGTGAGACCGAAAGTGTTTGAGTGTATTATAACGTAATGTTCTTGCCTCTCACTGTACCTTAATTATGTGTGATAATCAGCATGGCTTCGTCAACAAAATATTTACGGTTACTAATTTATTCAACATCACATCTTTTTGCTGAGATGTTTTTGAAAACCGTGGACAAGTCAATTGCGTATTTACCGATTTTAGTAAAGCCTTTGACAAGTTGTGCCATAATACATTAATTTTAAAGCTGAAAAATCAAAGTTTTAATCTCAACTTCTAAAATTGATTGTGTTGAGTTTCTTAGTGAGTGTTCGAATCATTTTGCTGTCAATTCTGGCGTCCCTCAGGGCAGCCATTTAGGTCCACTTTTATTTGTCTTATTAATAAAAGACTTGGTTTCAATCATACAGAATTCATCTGTCCTTATTTATGGTGATGACATTAAGCTTTTCAAAAGTATAAGATCTACTTCTTACTGTCTTTACTTTTGCAAGAAGACTTATTAAAATTTAAGGGATGGTGTAATCAAAATCGTCCTGTTTTAAATGTTGATAAGTGTAAAACCATGAGTTCCGTTTGGTTTTAATTATACGTTTGATTCATGTCCTTTAAGTAAAGTCTCCGTGGTTTCTGATTTAGGAGTTATTCTTGATCCTAAGTTAACTTTTAATTATCATTTGAACTACATAGTTAAAAAAACTAGTAGGGTCCGATTTACGTGACCCTTATGCTCTTAACCTTCTCTTTGTTTCATTAGTAAGACCAATACTTGAATATAGTTGTGTAGTGTGGACACCTCACTACTCCATTCATATAAAAAGTCTTGAAGCACTTCAGAGAAGGTTTTTGCGTTTCTGGCTTCGTTTTATTCCATGGTCACAAGAAAATACACTTCCCCCTTATTCTCAAAGACTCGCTTTAATAAACCTTCGTTCACTCACTTATTATAGGAAGTATTTGCAATTCTGTTTTATGGTTGGAATTATTAATAGGTCAATATCATCTCCATCTAAGTTCTAAGTCGGTTAAATTTAAATTTTAGTAGTACCTACAAGTATACCGAAGACTACAGCAGCCATTGCCCCATATATTAAGTAGATTAAACTATGGTACAAATAAAACCCTCAATCAATTGATTACAATATTTAATAAATTTTACTTTTGTATAGAGTCTGTAAATGATAACTCACCAAATTAGCTCTTAAATCTGTACTCTTCATTTTTTTTTAAATAGTATAAAACGGTATATTTTAATAAAAAATATTTATATCTCTTATATCGGTTTTTCCAATAAAGATTTGACAACTTTTTTGAGATATCTCGACAATTTTATTAAGGGTTTGTACGGAAGTACGTTTTATAAACTTACCTAAAATACATTCCACAAATTGAGCTATCTTTCAATAATCGTCAAATAATTGATGGGTCTAATATACAAATCAGCTTTACACATGGTCATATTACCCAATAAAATACAATTCATAAAATTTCGAAACAAACTGGTTGTGTTTTATTTCTTTGTTGGACAATTAATTTTTAACTAATTTTTATATAATTTAGTCGTCAACATTTTGTCCTTTGAGCCGAATTAAATGCTGACTGTATTTTAGGTAAGTTTATAAAAGGTATGTTTGCATCGAAATTTAGTTTGAAAGACAATCAAAATATTTATATATGGAATTCGATGTCGTCGAACCCGTTTAGCCAAAGCTAAGTGACGACAAGTCATATACTAGGAATTTCGGAACTAAATTTTAATTATTTTGCCCATGTTCTGCATTTCACTTATTGTGAATTCACATGACGAAAGTAAATTCAGGGGCCGAATTACCGCATCAGTTATCGAGTAATACGTGACTGAATTATTTGGCTTTGGCATTACCGCTCACGTTTTGGAGTCATCATCCCCATAGGTTTTACTCGTTCATTCGATCACTGATGGCACTCACTCGATCAGTCACTGATGCCGTAATTTGGCCCCAGGTGTTCCACAATTCGTTGGAAAAGCTAATTGTGAATTTGAATTTCGAAAATGAAAATTAGTGTTTTGCAATTCGGTTAATTCCTTTTTCTGAACATATTAAATTCACTTTGTGAATTATTGTGTAATTGACACAGTTGCAGTTACTTTCATGATTGGTTTGTTCGATTTTCAAAAAAGGATAAGCAATTCATCAGAACAATACTTCATAGTAAAGTACTCACGCTATGTCAGGTAAATCAAAAATGTTAGTTTTCTCTAGCAAAATTGTTTGTTAATTTTTTCTCTAGAGTTCCACATCCTTTTGTCCCTAAAAAGTGGCAATAATATACATCCATTTTCATTCACAGTGCAATTTCACTTCATAAAACAATAATTAAAACTGCATGTATCTTCAATTTTGACAGTTCAAAGTAATTGCGAAATTTTCGAAAACGAACGAATTTTAAATAGAATATAGAATTTCATTTCACGTCAAATTGAAAATCGATGTCAATTCGATTGAGTCCGAAATGCAGAACATGTGCTTTTGTAAACGTTCTTCGTTCTTCAACTCCACCATGATGAAAATATTGTTTTTACTGAGTTTTTTTGACATTGACAGTTTGGTCATTGGTTTAAGGGTGCGTTCACAGTGAAAGTTCAAGGTTGTCAAGTCGCAATTGGAAAACCCTTTATTTATTGCACAATACAGAAGAAGATGCATGTTCAATTTTAAGTGAATTCAAAGCCAAACAAATTCTTTCTACATATTTTTTTTTTAATTTGTATGTTAAACTAGCTGACTCGACAGTCGCTGTCCTGTTTTGGTGTGTCTGGAATGTAATTCATATTAACCTCTTAAAGAAAAAAACAAAATCCTTAAACAATCCTATTCAGTTCATGTAAAAGTTGTTCCATTTGCGCAACAATGCCTCACTTTACCCCTAAATCGACGGCACAACAATGATTTATATCATCAACAGAATTTCCAAGGAAATATAACTGAAGAAATTTGTATGCAACATTCACTGGTAGCAACACTGGTTTCAATCGTAAGCCCTTATAGACTTATGCTGGTCAAAGTTGAACTTTCGTCAGTTGCATCAAAAGACAAGTGGAAACCTAGAATTTGACAGAAATGACAGATACAAATGACATCATTTCCGATTTTTAATATATGAATTCAAGCTGTTACACGCCTCGCACAAAAGGTGGAAAAATTACTAAAGGGTGTTTTTTTTTAGACATGTGGTTTTCAATCTGGCAATACTTTTTACGGGGTTGGTCTTTTTGACAGCTGTTACTTGATTTATGCTCAGTTTGGTTTGCCATTTCATAATAAATAGACTTACATTTGAACAACGCTTCCAAATTGTGCCCAAATTGGCCCAAAACAAGAATTTTGTTGATCCCAATTTTCATAAGCGATCATAAGAGATTTTGTCTCAAAAAGTCACTGTTTGGTGTGCTCTATGGGCAGAGGGAATCATTGGTCCATAGTTCTTAAAAAATTAAGCCGGCCATAATGTTACAGTCAATGGGGAACGCTATAGAGCCATGACTAATGTCTTTTTCGTGCCTGAAATGGAGGATGTTGATGTGGACGACCTTTGGTTCCAACAAGCGGCGATACATGCCATACAGCCAACGAAACAATCAATTTATTGAAGGAAACTTTTGGTGAGTGCATTATCTCGCGTCGTGGGCCTGTGGCGTGGCCTCCAAGATCGTGCGATCTAATACCACTGGATTATTTTTTGTGGAGTTATGTGAAGCGGCTTGTCTACGCAGATAAGCCCGAGACGATTGACGCCTTGGAAGAGAATATTCGGCGCGTTATTGCTGACATAGAGCCCCCATTCCTGCAAAGAGTGGTCGAAAATTGGGCCTCTCGGCTGGAATTTATTCGAGCCAGCCGCGGTGGCCACTTGCCCGAAATCATTTTTAAAACATAATGACAAACTTTTATCTTTATAATAAAGCTAAATTCTTGGTCATAATATTAAATTATATGCGTTTTATTTCTTCTTGAAAACAGCAACAAAAAAAAAACACCCTTTATTATTGACACTGTAAACTTCCACCCTATAAGTTCAGGAACCTCAAATCTTGGTTATAGGTCCATTCACTCTCTTATATATTGTAGGCTCTTGGTCTATATAATTTATAATAATGTACATTATCTATATGTGCCTTCGAAAAACTAGTACAACTTCTCTATAATTATGAATCAAATATTATACAAAACGCATAATCAACAAAAGAAGTTATTTGAAATTTTTAAAAGCCTTTGAAATGTGTTGCCCTTGTAACACACTAGGGATGAGCGATACTGAAAAAACATCGATGTTAACGTCGATGTCAACATCTATGACCCAACATCGATGTTAATTATTTTCGAGACAGAAACATCGATGTTTTTTAACATCGGTATTTTCTTAAATTATTTTCCTTATCAATTTTATTTGTCAAATAAGTTCAAATTAGTCATAACAATATCTTTGTTTTTGACGTATTTTTGAAATAAAAATTACAGCCAGTTCATAAGGTACATGAGCTCATCATAATGGTAATGTAAACGTCCAACTTATCGAAAAGAAAAGAATTTTCATTTTTTCACCAAATATGTACGTTTAACTCATTCAAAATTCCTTAATTGAATATTTCGAGAACCAAATATCTAAGAGTATTTTAAATTTGAGTTTTGGAAAGCTTTTAAAAATTCAATGCACAATTTTGAAAACCGCAACCGATTTCGAGGCTCGATTACGGAAATATCGCTATCCAAACGCAAACGCGTTTGAATATTTTGGACGGAAATGCAGTAAAATCAAACAATCACTTTGGATGAAAATATTTTGAGAACCAGACCTTCCACACACCTTTGGTTAACTTTTGCGGATAGAGTTTGAAAAGAGCTTTCTTTTGATGTATAGCTCGATGTGTTTTACAAAAATTTTTGAAAAGCCGAAAAAAAGATGCAAGGGGTTAGCCCATCATTTTTTTCAAAAATCAATAAAATTTTTTTGGAAAAAGTTTGGCGAAACTTTTGCGTCGCTGGAAATCTCTGTTAATTTGCTATTCGCCACTGCAAACCGCAACCCTTTACGAGGCTTTGTTGCCGAAATATCGCCATCGACACTCTTTTTAAGGTTGGATCGAAGTACACAAAGTAATATCTTTTGGGATCTGAATAACTCGAGAACCAAAGCGCAACCCGTTACGAGGCTTTGTTGCCGAAATATCGCCATCGACATCCTTTTTAAGGTTGGATCGAAGTACACAAAGTAATATCATTTGGGATCTGAATAACTCGAGAACCAAATCAAATATATCATTTTTTAATTCAAGTAACTACCTCTAGTCTTTCGAAAATTCAAAATATTTATGTTTTTAAAATCGATATTTTCAAATATCGATGTTTTTAAAAATGTTTTTCTTTTCGTTTTTTCACCAAATATGTACCTACGTTTAACTCATTCAAAATTCCTATATTGAAATTTGTTTTTTAACATCGATATTAAATCGACAGCGATATTTTTTTTAAAAAAGTTCTTTTTTGTTCAAATACTTTAAAATACATATCTACATTAGGTGTTTTCACGTTTTTCTGAAATCAAAATTTCATAAATGTGTTTATCATATGGTAACGTTTTCGAAATGAAAATTTGTGTTTTTTTTTAATTTAATCGTTTTGAAAATTTCGATATTTTTCGACATTAATTTATTGATCATCGATTGTGCGACATGATGATTTTAATGCTTGAACATCGATGATAAAATATTTCGCTTAAATGAACATTTAACAAATTTAATAGCAGCAATGTATTAAACAAATTGAAATTCTTTATATCTTTTTTTGATTTTTATTAACATATGGTAGCATAGCGAAAGATTTCACGTGAAAATATAAACCCTATGAAGAAATACAAAAAAACTGCATATGTGAGCGGTGCTTTACTGTTCGGCATAATTTGATCCCTCTACATTTTACTAGTAGAACTTGTAGTTCATTTTATGTCGATGTTTTGGATTTGACATCGATGCTTCGATGTTACACATGGTAGAACATCGATGTTGAAACCATAGAGTACCTATATTACCTAGAGAACCGACCGGTACCCCTCTTGCCTTAAACACCCGCAAATTTTATTTGAGGTGAGTAAGTGAAAACTCTCTTAGTTTACTCTTTTTTCCTTATCCGTGAATCCGTGTGAATGGTGGATATAAAAACAAATTGGCGCATTAGTTCAAAAAGGTACGTGTCTACGGTTTAATTGTGAACAAAGTGGTGGCATTAGCTCAAAAAGGTACGTGTCTACGATTTGCACACCTAAATCGTAGACACGTACCTTTTTGAGCTAAGAAACTAGAGTGCGCTTCCAATTTTCGGTAGGTGTTTTTGTTTTTTTTTTATACATAAATATTCAAAAATATTATTTAATTTATTACCCGGGAGCAACAATGACCGATATTCTTCATAGTTTAGGTTGACAAAAGGTTAAAAAAAGAAATTTGACTACGAAATTAATAAATTTCTCAATTTTTGAATTTAACGGATTTTTTTTTTGAATCCCTGGGCGGTCTTATCCACCTTATTGAGCACTTTGAGCAATTTGAGCGAAGTCCTTTCAATTGAAGCCATGTTGGTTCGGTCCCATTTAAAATGCATTGGACAACAACCCCATACAAAACTTAATGGGCATTTTCCTCTCAGTACAGCTTGTAGGGTGGAAGAGAACGACCGCCTAAGTCGGTTCTCTAGGTAATATAGGTACTCTATGGTTGAAACCATGTGTAACACTTTTCTCTTAACATCGATGTTTTGTTAACATCGATGAACATCGATCTTCCCTATATCACACAATAAAAATAATAAATTGAATAAGAGAACCTCCTTTAAGAGTCCCCAAAAATAAAAAAACAACTAATTCAATCAAATTAAAATTTTGTATAAATATGTGTGTATATGTATAGGCAATAGCAAAAATTTCTTTCAATAAGCC
Source organism: Leucozona laternaria (assembly GCA_932273885.2). NCBI lineage: Eukaryota > Metazoa > Arthropoda > Insecta > Diptera > Syrphidae > Leucozona > Leucozona laternaria. The sequence continues at coordinate 49,401,203 of OW026368.1, forward strand.
TCAAAAACAAATTCTCAATGAAAAAAAAGCACTTACGAATCAATTGCTGTGGGCCTATCATTCTTTTATTGAGAAAGACTTCACTTTTGTTCCACGTTAATAATTTTAGAAAAAAAAACGTCTACTTTAGAACTGAAAAACGTTTCACCTAAGCGGGAGTCCATTCAATGCAAACGGTACTTATTGTCCCCTTAAATGACTGACTCTCAATAGGTTAGTATACCTGGGGATGGTAATGGAAAATATATAGAAACTCCCGGACGGATGTCCAAAACATACAGATTTCGTAATTCTCATTTTATATAAATACCTAAATGGAAAGGAAAAAATCAAAAAAAAAAAAAAAATAGAAAAATTTCAATCTTATACTTCTTCCGCTTTCCAACTCCTCGACCTCGCATATATATGTATGTAGCAGCTTCATAAAAATCAAATAAATCAAGAAAAAAAAAATAAGTTAAATATTAACTTACTTCCTTGAAAGACATCAGTCTGGCGGGCGGTCGGTGGGAGCGGGATTTGGAGCGGGAGGATAGCATGGCCTATTAGGGTAAAAAGTACTTCGTAATCCGATTGGAGCGATATAATATACTCTGCTCAATGGGCAGCTAATGCCAATAGGTTTATTTGCCAACTTTGAAAGTTCCAACTTCTTAAAGACTTTACGAATAAAAATTCGAGCTAAAGTAAAATTGTTTTAATAACCGAACGTGGGTTCCCATAGTGTAGTCAACATTTTAAATCTGCGCGAAAAAAAGGAGACAGACAAAGACGTACTTGAACGCTTCTTTGATTGAATTGAGTGCCTTGTTGTGGATACAGTCGATATTTGTATGGGGGTAACAAACAACAAGAACAATGCGCCTGTTAACTATAGATGAAGTGTTGAAGTAGATTATTTATATTATTGACACGAAAAATAGAAGTTCTTTTGTTTCGCTAAAACCGTTAGAAACACAAAAAAATAGTTTTCTGACATGTTACAACACAAACATTGTAAAAATCACCTTTTCCAATTCCAGAAAAAGCTAGTTATCAAGTTTTATGAAAATCAATCCAGCCGTTCAATCCGTTGACCTGGATATATGCATACAAATAGACAGACAGACAAAGTTGCGGGACCCACAGTTTACGGGTTCTCTATCACTTACTGTCATATATGATCAGAATAACGACTTTGAATTATATCGATAATGCCCATGAAAAGAGGTTTATGAGCTAAAACTGCAAAAAAATGATTAGGTACGCTTAAAGGGGTATATTTCTGCTAATTTCTTATCAAAATAAACTTATTTAATCAGTCATATTAAGAGCTTAAGCCTGTGCTTCTTTTCATTTAAGTATGTCCCAGACAGTGCTGGGATCATGGGGAAAATCCCTTTCTGGGAAATTCAACCTCTAAAGGGGAAAACGAAAACCCGAATCATTTTGTGGGAATTTCTTGTTTATAAAATCTTACCCGAAAAGAGATTACCAATAAACAAAAAATATAAAATATTCCTTTATAACTAAATATTGGAAAAAGGGGAAATAATGTAAAATAAATTCCTGCCAGCATTATTTTTTGAAAATTTCACAAGACCTGAAAATTACACACAATATACTTTAAAAGAAGGTGAATAGAGTATAAACGAGCAGATATGCCTACGTATATTAATATTTAAGTCCACCATTTTAGGATTTTGTTGAAAACAATACAATTATTAACAAGACGAACAATAACTGTGGAAATCATTTTTATGAAACACTTTTCAACGAAGTTAAAAATATAGATTACCATTCAAAGATATTGAAAAGGCAGATTCTCTCAATAATATCAAAGGCTTTTGAGGTAGAATTAAATCCTTTCCTTCTTTTGCCAGGGATCTAATTTACTTAAAAAAAAGTCCAATACGTAAATACTTAGTGAAAATATTTCCCTTTTTTTCTGTGGGACATATAAAGGGATATAAAAAAGATTCGGGGGACAAAAAGGGAATTTTCCGACAGCCTGAAAGGATTTTTCTCAACAATGCCCCCAATCACCAATCCTACGCAGCTTAGTGGAAGCATTTTGTAACAATATTTCTTTTCTCTTTGGGCTTTTTCGCCTTTAGATACTGGGAAAAACAGCTTGTCACAGTCATCACTTAGTGCGGTGTCAGTAGATAAATATACCTACGTCTACAAGACATCTGTACAATTTACATAAAGGAAAATATAAATATACAAAACATTAAGATACAAAGACTCATACATATAAAATGGATAAGAATTTAAATCACATAACACAAACATTAAAGACCGTGGTACACTGGTCTTTAATGTATTTTTAAGACTACTTTTACTTACACTAAAAAAAAGTTCTGAGCAATCGAGAAAACAATTTTTTTTAGATTATTTTCTTAAATTTTTCCTGCTTAAATTTTTTCATACAAATTTTTAAACCACCCGGTTAAATAGAAAATCTATTTCCGATAAAAGTTTTAAGTATTAAGTCAGATTCTCAAAATTCAGCTTTGTTTTCGAGTCTCACCAAAAATATTTAAAAGTTGCCAGTGTGAAAACTCTGTGTGAATTGCATGGTTGAATTTGATAAAACTGAAAAAAAGAAAAAACTATGCTATACTTCTCAATACAAAATTTTAAACAACTAAAACTCCTCTCGACATAATTACGAACATAGCAAACGATATTATTATCGCTTGGTTTGCCAACAAATAAAACTCTGACCGTTCGAAGTAAAAAAATGTTGGTAAATTTAACTTTTTCCTACACTGTTTCACAAACAAATTGGCCATTTATAAGATATGTCGATGAACCACTTAATACTTAATACTTGCTAAAAACTTCAACAGTTGGTTCGTTAACTTTAAGCATTCACTGTTGTGAACAACTTTATTTTGGAACATCCTGTAAACATAAATAAACATCTGCAGACTTCTTTTTTTCACAAAAGTCACAAAATTTTAACTGTTTTCAAAGTTTTCTTTAATTTTTTTCTCTTTTAATTCCCTTTTCTAAGAAAATCTTACTTCTGCCTATATGATTCAGAAACCAAGCAATTTTCTTAAAAACCACCATTTTTATAGCCTTAGAAATTTTCTTTAAAAAGAAAAAAAAATTTGTAGCGATATCTTCATGTGTTCAAAAGTAATGATTTTTGCCAACAAGTCATTTTGGACCACTGTTCGCTGGGGGCGCAGTGCGTCCGGCACGTGGTGTGAGTCTATTTATGATGAATTGCCAAACGAAAATAACCTATAAACAGCCAAGAACTGTCACAGAAAACAGTGTTGCCGATTTAAAGTTCTCTGCCATTAAAAGAAACCACTTTACATGTATGATATATATTCATAGGTACTTGAAATCTGCGTTTAATGATTTTGGGTTTGTGGATTTTAGTTTTGTGATTGGGGATTTCGGTTTTGGGTCAAGGGTACCCAACCCTCCGCTCAATACGAGAGTCCTCGACTGGCGACTATAAACTTGTAATTATTTATAGTTTTTTTTTGTGTTAAATTTTATTATTGAAAATACGTTTTGTAAATAAGAAAACCTTAATTCCAAGATTTATTAGAAACTAGTTGGCCCACCCGGCTTCGCACGGATAGACAAATCTAAGCTTCACATAAAAATTACAAAAGAATATATATAAATAAAAAAAAACACTGTTTTGTTTTCATCCCATTTCACTCTATGAATAGCATTTTTTTTAAATAACCTTTCAAACACCATATGAATTTAAATCGGATATTTTTTGTATTTGTATCCCATTTCACCCTACAAATGACAAGATTTGAAAAAGATTTCCTAACCACCTTCAGCGCCACCTGTTGAACGGTAATTGAATTGAACTGAAAAATTAAATGTTAGCCTACAGCGCCACCTTTTGAGAATGTTCCGACTTTTCTTCTTTTTTTTTAAACCTTTGCGTAGCAATTACGAACCAGAAGTATCCAATTTGCTCCAGTGTCCAGTCGTTTTCAAGTTTTAAGCATCCGAACACACAACGATCCATTTTATATATATAGATAACAGCTTTTTTATTATTTTAATAAAGTCTTATGTAAAAAATGTACAAACCGAAGTTTCTGAAAATTGTACCTAACTGCATTTATTTAGAATGGTTTTATTCAAAAAGCATAAACATTAGGTAGGTAATTGAATACAAATTGTAGATAAATTAATTTTATTTTTGAAATACATAATTAAGTTTTTTGATGATGGGAAACACCAAACATATCTAATTAATCTTATTTTGCAATCAGTGGACAATTGGTAAGCAATCAATGCGCCTACTCTTAACACGCCAATTTATTTGCAGCTTCATCACCTCAATTTGTAAAAAAAATGCATTTTTATTAAAATATTTGGATGCTACTGCCTAAGTGTGTGTGTGTGTGTGAGTTTGTAGTGCAGATAAAATGATGGATTAACATACACAGCTCATAAAAGAACAAAAGCTATGGGGTTGTGTTGATTCCGAATATCCGTTCCGTACACATAGAGCATAAAGCTGTGATATCTATCATATCCTTCATAGGTATACAAATAACAAATAAAATATAAAGTAAGTACTGTTATATAACTATGTGAATGTGAAGATGTGCGCGTAGGTACTAACTGTTGTAGCTCTGCTGCTGAAGGTCGGAAGTCAGAGCAGCAGTTCAGCTTTCGGATTATCCTTGTTTGTCGTGTGATTTCCTTTCGCCCAGCAGCCATTTGCGTGTTTTTTTATTTTATTCTTCTGTTGAGTATTTTATTATATTGTTGGTTTCCAAGGGGCTTATCACTTGATGCCATGACAAAGATCAAATGAAGAATCCGAGATAAAGATGTTGTAGTTGATCCTGGGGGGTCAGTCTGTCATTCAGTTTTAGATGGCAAGTTCTTTAGCAATGCATTGGACTGACGACAAATCATTTTTCTATAAGTTTGTTGGGTTTGACACCACGATTTTGTGGCAAAACCAATGTCCGTCACATTTTTTTTTTGTGTCATTAACGTCACTCTAGCCAGTGGGCAGATGTAAACACTTTAAAATATTTGTCTTTGTCGTTTGTCCTTTGATTTTAAAAAATATTTCATAATTGAAGAAGTGGCGGATGAGTTAAAGGGTGTGCAACTTTTGGAAAAAAACACCAGATGTCTTAGATTCTCTTAATAAGATTGTTCAGTGTAGGAAATTCAAAAAAAAAAAAAAATATAATTCAACATAAATAAAAATATGGAAATAAAAAAAACATACAAATATGAAAAACAGGGTGACTTGTGCGAAACAAAAGAAAATTCAATGGAGGCCTAAGGTTTCACTGATGCATTGTACCTGCATGATATTCTAGCAAAAAATTGGCGATGTTGAATGGTGATAGAATGAATTTCTTGTATGTATTTGGAAGGTGTACCCAGGGCATACAGTAACCCTCAAAATATAATGAAAACATTTTGTTCATTTTGCAACATGGCTGCTGTTGATTGATACTTTAACTCTTGTTTTAACATCTCTATGAGATCTTTGGATGATGATGAAACGGAAAGCAACACAGATTAATGTGTTTCGTTTGACAGTACTTCTTATGGGAACTAAAATGCTCTTATGGGACTTTAATTTGACATTTAACTTTCAAACGAAACACATTTGTCTGTTGGGCGTTCCTTTTTATTGCAATCGCCAACTATTATTAAGAAATTTAAATATGAAAGCAAAAAATCGATAGTTGTGTTAGATTAACATTTTGAAACAATGGAACAAAATTATAACCTAACAATTTTTCGAATGAAGAAACAATCAAAGTTCACTGGATATAGCTTGGTGTTATTTAAATCACTCCAAGGCTGATGACAGCCGCTGCAACAACAGGATAAGATATACCATAAACATTATGGGATACTCATGGTGATTTCCATTAGTACAATTAATAAGGTTGTTTCGATCAATTCTATCAAAATAATGCTTTTGAGATCGATTTTTCGGCAGATTGTTTCCTCTTTTTAATAACACTTATAATATTAACTACCTTAAGTTTGAAATGTGTGCTTTTTGTTTAGTATATTTCGGTGCTGAAAATTGTTGTTAAAATATTTAAAATCAAATTCACTACTACCAGTTCTACAGCCCTGAAATTATTTAAACAAAGAGAACAAAAAATCAACCAAAGAAACTTGCTCGCATAGAAAACAATCAAACTTTTCTTTGAAATCTAAAACTACACCTGCCACCACCAATCAAATAACCAATCCGATAGAAACATGAACAGAAGCAAGTTTTGTGAACAAAAAGAACGCACTGTACAATTCAACTATAACATCTGTTCGTTTGATATTCAAAGCTGGCGTCGTAGCTCCTATTAGAATCTTGAAAAAAACTTATTTATGAATAGTCTCACTGAAGTATTATTATGGGATTATAAAGACTAAAAATGACAATTAGAGTTTTAATTTCATAACGAGATACTTATGAGACTTAAATAGATTTAGATATAGGATTTAAGTACTTTCAAATTTAAAAAATGCTTAGCTCTTGCAATAAAAATGCTATGAGACGAATTTGAGTTTCATAACAAGAGATTCATTCTTAAGTATATAGAAATAGGGTATATAAGAATCTTATGGGAGTTCTTTTCAGATTTGAAGAGCTTAACTCCGGGAGTTTGTTAGTTGGGCAGTATTGCCGGTGAAGCTTTTGAAAAAGTCGCAAAAAAAAAGGGTCACGAGGGAGATAAAGTCACATTAGGAAAATTTTTATTGCCAGGCACCGTTAATTAAGGTAATTTTCTTATTTTACTGAAATGCAGTCCATAGGTACAGAATAGTGGATATTTATACACATTTTTTATAAAAAAATTGTTAGTCATTACCGAGATTTAGTACGTCTTTCATAATTTGGAGAGCGAAATTTTTGCAGTTGTACTTTAGCTTTAAACGTCTTTCGATATAATTTTAATTAAATATACCGCATTGCGAATCAGGTAGGTACCAGATTTTTAATTCGCTTCTCGAATGGTTATAGGGCAGGGCAATCTGTTGGCTTACTTTTTGGTACAACATCAACTATTGGTAAAAAACATGTATAAGCAAAAACAAAGAAACTTGTCCTATATTTGACAATTCCCTGAGTTCTGCTGCGTGTGATCATTTCTTGCTGTTATAAATGAAAATAGATATTTTAATGGGGGGTTTTAATTTTTTTTTTTTAAAAGAGGACAATTAATCATGTCTATGCTTTTTTCTAGAAATGGGGTCAGAAAAGTCGCAAGACTTTTAAAAAGAGTCAAAAAGCCAGTTTAAAAAAAAATCTTCTAATGGTCGCACGAGGCAAACAAAATGGTCAAAATGCGACTAAAGTCGCACAGTGGCAACCTTGACCCAGAGTGTCGCACCAAACCAAACCAGTATCTTCTGCGTTCAATTTTCTTTTTATTGAGCAAAATCTTTTAATGCTCTCAAAGTCATAGCCAAGGTGGAGTCAGGCCCGGCAGAACAGCTTCAGCCAGAGTGGGTAGTTGGTGTAAGATGTAAAAGCTTAAATTCACTATTAAACAAAAAGTCATAACATTTTTTTCATTTTGAGTTTTTGTTTATTCTTTTGATGAAACACTAGTTTCTTAATGCGAATACTGCGCTTCGTTTGGAGTGTTTTGAAATAAATTTATTTAATAATTTATCCAAATTTAGATTTTCCGTGTGGTCGGAATGAACATGCAATATAGCAATATTGTTGAGCTGATCCTGCAGCATTGTTGACCTAAGGTAAGATTTTAAACGACAAAGAACGGAGAAACTTCCTTACAAGCACGTATAGCCAGGGAGGGGGGGGGGTGTAGGGTTTGAGGGGCTTTGTAGGTTTTATTTTCGTTGATGACCAAACTTCTAGAAACCTGATGACCAAAACCACACCATACTGCAGCGATGTGAAGAACTACATCTTGATATATGAGCAATTATGGTATTGGCCAAGGCTATGATGGAGCCGCAAATACGGTAGGTCACTTACATAAGTGGAGTGCAAAGCAGGATTAGAAAATATCCAAACGCTTGGTATGTACATTGTGCAAGCCATCGCTTGCAAAATATCTTTCTAAAATATCATAAAAAACCACACCAGAGAGCAAAAAAAAAAGCAAAAATATCGTCGAGGCATCTTTCTACGGAAGTTTTGAAATTGCTTAATATATGTGACAAAACTTACTTAAGAGGTATTAACTTCTTGCTTACGGAAGAAAGAATCTTTTCAACAATAAAAACGATTAAGACAGTGTCCCGAAGCGATATGAGCAATACAAGACTAAACGCACTTGCTTTGATATCTGTCCATTCGGATATTGATGTTGATCCAGATGAGGTGATTGGTCTCATATAAAAAAAAATCAATACATTTATTTAAAAACTAATAAAAATCATACATAGTTTTTATTTTTTGTTTAAAGAATTGTTCGTAAGACTTGGAAGCCAGCCCCTCCGAAACAAAATCCTGACTACGGCCTTGCTTCATTTGCGCAAGATGATCCGGACGGGGAATAAAACCTCGACTCCAGGCGTATTTTTGCAAAAAACCAACATCTTCTCTAAAATCGTTTGCTTGCTCATTCTGTGTTTTCAAAAGCTGTATGAATACATTCCTATCGCTAATAAGTCTTTGTAAAGCTGTTAAAAATTTAACAGTCAATTTTAAAAACCGCTATCGATTTCGAGGCTCGATTACGGAAATATCGCTATCCAAACACAAACGCGTTTGAATGTTTTGGACGGAAATGCAGAAAAATCAAACTTTGGATGAAAATATATCGACAACCAGGCCTTCCAAACGCTTTTGGTTTGGACGTCCGGATAGAGTTTGAAAAAACCTTTCTTTTGATGTACAGCTCGATGGGTTTTGCAAACATTTTTGAAAAGCCGAAAAAAAGATGCAAGGGGTTAGTCCATCATTTTATTTTTTCAAAAATCAATGAAAAATTTGTTGTCAAGATTTGTCGCTGGAAAGGCATTTTAATTTGCTATTCGCCTCTGCAAACCGCAACCCCTTACGAGGCTTTGTTGAGGAAATATCGCCATCGACACCCTTTTTAAGGTTGGATCGAAAATACACAAAGTAGTATCATTTTGGATGTGAATATTGCGAGAACCAAAGATTGCAAATTTTTTTGATTTATATCGACGGAAAAGTCTGTTAATTTTTTATACGAAACATAATAATAATATATCCACAACTAAAAGCGCTGCGGCATGGCAGCGCCGGAAAGAAGAAACAAAATAGATGATGTGGGTGTTTTTGTTTTTTTTTAATCTCACACTATACCTACATACTATGAACATGAGGCTAGTCAAGATTTTTCATCTGCATAAATATACCTTCATCGTAGCTATAAGCCCTCAATTAACCTTGAGTCACGAGATAAAATACGTGCGATCAAGTCGTTCATTTTATTTTTAAAGCTCATGTACCTACCTACCTAGCCATCACTTATTTTCTAAGCGAGTGCTGTCTTCGATCAAAGGATTCAGTAAACCTTTTGTGCATCATCTAGTCTCCAGCCATATAGGATTAGAGAAGAAAAACTGATTCTGCGGCTGCCATTACTATCAAAGAAGGGTGACATGGCACCCCGACAGCAGCACTATAAACCCATACGCTCATACAAGTCTGTGATCTGACACAAAAGCCTTCTTGTACGAGGTCACTATAGCAATTATATTATTTCATTTTGGCACTTGTATGAGTGCAAATGTTTGGTGGCGCCTCATTAACTGACCAGCCGTGTCTCATTTTCCCCGCATCATCATCATCATCATCAGCATAATCATCATAAAAGAAAACTCACAGTCACAGCACCAATGCCTTCATAGTCTGTTGCTTTCACTCTGCAATTCCATCCCAATAAGGCTATCTCGCATCATGGGGTTGTTTGTGTCTATGCAACAGGGTTTCCCGTTTCATTCAACTTTGGCTTTTCATTTTATAATACTCTTTCATATTTTATTATTTTGTGGAAGAAGGTTTCTCGTTATAGTACCTATACGTATGCTCTCCTAATGGTCTACATTTTATTCTTTAATATAGGATAGAAGCACTATGTGGCGATAATCTCTGAAATTCCGCCACATTGCTTCCCCTCTATACACAACCTTATGCAGCTGAATTGTACCGAGTGCAAAAAACAGTCTCATTTCTTGTGTCAGCAGACAGCTTTTACTTGAGTAATTTTGAATTGGATGATGGGGGAAAAGTGCCAATTTTATGGTAACTCTTGAAGTCAGTGTTCTATTTTTTGTTTGCAGAAATTGGTATAAAATGAAATTTAAAAAGTTGGGGTGGGGCAGTGTGAAGGGAGTGGGGGGGGGGGGGGGGGGGTGGTGGTTGATTTAATGATTTTGTTAAAGTAAAAAGGATTGTTAGATCTAGATGAATATGGAAACGTATTTTTGTATTTATTTTGAAAAGAAGTGGCATAAATAAGTTTATCAATTGAAAAATATACAGTTAGGAGTCCAAGAGGTGATAATGGTGATGTAAGTTGTAAGTTGGTTTGGATGAGAAATTGGATAATGCGTAACAAGGAAGTCACAGATTAATAGAAGGGTATAAAAATCAAATTATATGAATACTACCCATTTCCATAGGGTTTTTAATGGCGTTCATATGCCTTTTGTTTGTTTATCATTATAGGTAGGTACCTATAAGTATTATAGATTATAAACAATTATGGGATAAAATTAGAAAATATGTACAAACATTGGGATGCCATGCGTAGATGAGCATATGTTTTGTTAATTTGAAAATACCCCTTGAAAAGCTTTTTCGTGTTTGACCTTATAGCAGGTAAGTTGCATTATGTGGAAATAAACGGACTGCAGTGTTTTTCACTTTGTTTCGCAGTTCTTATAGGAATACATTATTTTGATACCTGGCTATCATGCAGGCTTACTTACTTGCTGTGCATCTACATATAGGTTCCTTATCTATCGTTCTGATTTTGTGAAATTTTTCCCAGGCATTTCCAGTTCTAGAAAAAGCTTCCACGTGACCTAGAAAGCATTAGGTATACTCATGTAAAGAGCATGTATTACAATGTACCTTCATATTTGAATTAAGCATACAAAAATTCAGATCTAGAGCAAGAAATGGTCTAATTTTGAAAGAAAACAATAGTCAAACCCCCAGTCAAAATAAAGGGTTTTTCAGTAGGGACGCAACAAAAGTAGAGAAACAGGGACAGCAAACGACGCCATATTTCTTGCCGCTCTTCTGACATTTCTCTTCAGTAAGGTTTGCCATTTCAAGATGGAAAGATATACTAGCCAACAATGAGTCGAAATAATTAAAATTTACTACCGAAATTCGGAGTCAGTGGCCTCAATGTTAAGAGCGCTACGTCCAATTTATGGTCGTCAAAATCGTCCTATCAGATCAACAATTGAGCGTCTAGTGGAAAAATTTGAATCCACAGGCACAGTACAAGATGTTCCCGTGCCAATGAGACAAAGAAGTGCCCGTAGTGTAGAGAATATTGCCACCGCTGAGGCTTCAGTTGCAGAAAGCCCAAATGTGTCTCTCACGCGTCGTTCTCAAGCGTTGGGCATCTCTGTGACGTCGTTGTGCCGAATTTTGCGAAAAGATCTGGGCTTAAATCCTTACAAGATTAAATTGACGCAAGAACTGAAGCCGCTTGACCACCAGAAGCGTCGTATGTTCGTGAATTGGGCTAAGCAACAACTGGAAAATGATTCGGATTTTCACTGAAAAATCATCTTCAGCGATGAGGCTCATTTCTGGCTGAATGGCTTCATCAATAAACAAAATATGCGGTATTGGTCAGGCAGCAATCCACATGTACTCCATGAGTCATCATTGCATCCCGAAAAAATTACGGTTTGGTGTGGTGTATGGGCCGGCGGCGTCATTGCGCCGTACTTCTTCCGTGATGATCAAAACCGGCACGTTACTGTGAATGGGGATCCCCACCGTTCAATGATAACCGAATATTTTTGGCCCCAATTGGATGATATGGACTTGGAGGACATGTGGTTCCAACAGGACGGCACCACAAGCCACACAACGAATGTCACAATCAATTTATTGGAAACCAAGTTTGGAGAACGTGTTATCTCACGAAATGGTCCAGTCGCTTGGCCGCCTCGGTCGTGCGATTTGACGCCGTTAGACTATTTCCTGTGGGGCTACGTCAAGTCTATGGTCTATGCCAACAAGCCAGTGACGATTGATGAATTTCGTACGAATATCGAACGTGAAATTGCAGCAGTATCGGCCGATTTATGCTTGAAAACTGTCGAAAATTGGGTTCAGCGTCTGGACTTCTGGAAGCGTGCCCGTGGTGGCCATGCAAAAGAAATCGAGTTCCATACATAATGGCATTGAACGTACTTTCACAGGAATAAAGAATTTCATTGATATCCAAAACCGTTTTTGTTTTATTAAAAAAAACTTTTGTAGCGCTCTTAGATCGCACGAACACGGTACAGCAGATTGCAAAATTATAACAAAATTGGTCCAACCATCAGAAAGATATACTTGAACAACCCAAAAATAAGACCATTTTCTCAAAAACCGAGCAAAACCTTATTCCGTTACAGTTTTCTTACAATTAACTTGGTTATTACAGGTACGAAATTTAATCAAAATCGTTAAAGCCGTTTTCGAGGAAATTTGATAAAACCAAAATAATTGTATATGGCAGATACCCGTTCTAGATAAGCTTAAACAAAAATTCGAATTTTTGCTCTAGGGAATCACATAAAAATGCTCTGTACCAAATTTCATGCAAATCAGATCACCCATTTAGGCTCTAGCTTAAATTACAGTGGACGCACCGACGCACAGACGCACAGACCGACGGACGGCATGAAGAAACCCAATTTTTCGGACTTCTTGATCATCATAGTGTTAGTTTTGATAACAACCTCGAATTTTTTTTTATACGAAACCAATAAAAATAATTAACACACAAAATTTAACACAATTAAAACAATAAATAGCTAATGCTGAGTGAAAAACATCTTTCTAGACACGTATTTTATCGTTTTAGCCAAATCCGGTATTAAAATCCATTTGAAATTTCATAAATTTTCTTTTTTTTATATGTAATTGGTGAATTTTATATCCAGCGCAGCAATGAATTCTAAATAAAACGTTAATAGTCACTTTTATATTTACTTTTCTTTTGTATTTTGAAAGTTGGTAATCGTGCCAAGTTTAATGGCATGCGATGTCAAAATAAATTTCTTATCTGTCAGAAATAATAATCAGTGACAACCATAAAATTAAAAAAAACTTTAATAATTGATGTGATGGATAACGAAACAAATGAGGTAATAAATAACACATACTTTAACTAAAATTCATGTTGCAAATTTATATTCACATGAAACGATCATTCTTTTAATTGTTTGAAATGTGTTCAGGAGCTATCGAAGGTTCCTTTTCGCATGTGGCTTACACGGAGCATAGTTAATGTCCAGTGAACATCAATTCCATACGTGTCAACGCTTTTGGTTCAAATTGAGTTCAGAAGGATTGATTCTTCTTTTCAGAAAGAGCAACGAGGACAGTAATTCCGACACCAATCGCAGTTAATGAAGACCACAGTACACAAATCTATAATTAATATATGTACCTTGAATGAAGACTATCAAGCAATAAACTGTCAAATTCGAAAAATCTGAAAAATTCGAAATTTTTCCATTTTATTTTCTGCTCCGGAAAAATGCATTTTCAGGGCAATCGGTTGACATTTCGAACGAAATACTCTCTTTGCGATCAAATTTAATTGGTCCCCTATATGTGTCAAGCCAACATCTTTCAAATTCCATTAAAGGATGGCTATGATGTCAATGACGGTGTTCACATTGGACTCTCTCCTCTGATTTTTTGATGTGTAAACATCTATGCTGGCGGTAGAGTGAAAAAAAGCGTGAACGTTCGTGTGCAACGTTACGTCGTGCAACGTTACGCTGTGCAACGTTACGATCTGCATACTAGGATGGGTGCGTTCAGTGAAAAAAATCTTAAGATCCCCTTCAAGCAAAAACAAGTCCGTTTTGGATCCGCGCACGTTGATGTTTACACATATTAACCGTGAGTCCCGGCACTCACACAATTTTTTTTTGACGTCTCTGTCTTTTTGTTCACTTCCACTTCATGGTGAGAAAGAGATGGCCAGGAAAGGCAGGATTTTTATTTTAATTTTTTGTGAAATGTGATGTTTTCTCTGTCTGTGATTTATCTTTGGCATTTAAATCCGATAGTATCCAATTTTTATTAATTGGAAACATATTTATTTAATAAGATTTACATTTTGTAGGTGAAACATTTTATATTAATCCTTCAACAAACATTTTATATTAATGACTGCTGATGAATGTCAAAGTGAGTCGGATGCGTTCATTCACATTAGTTTGTGTCTGAACAATACAAGTTGGATTTATGTCAAAAAATAAGAGGAGACAGTCCTATGTGAACACCACGTCAATGGATTAAAAAACCTCTGTAAACCAAACAAAATTGAGATTTTATTTTTTGAAAAGGGCAATTTAAGAGCCTTCTGTGACTTTTCTAACGAAATGTTCCCAAATGTCAAAATAAAGTTTTTATTTCGAAATGAAATGCCTTAACATGATACGCATGTCTGAAAAAAAAAAATATGCAGCCGACTTTCTTTATCCGGTATGCATTTAAGAACACATCCCATTGTCAAGTAAAAAAAATTTATTTCTAGCAACCATTCGGAAACGAATATTTTTCTGAAACCGAATTACGGGCCATCTGAATATCTCAGCATTTAAACAATTTATATGCTCTCTATATGTTCACTCTGATTTCTGACTTATAAAGGGTTTTCCAATAAGAGGTGTTATTTTGATATTCAAAGAAAAATGGCATTTTTTGAGATAAATGATGTTTATTTCATTATAAAGAGGAAGGTATGCCGTTAATAATGGAACACAACATCAGCCAAATGGCCGCCACGACCACGCTTACAGGACCATATCCTTTTCATGAAATTTTCCATAACCAAATCGCAAAGTGGCTGCCCTATGTCCTCGATAGCCTCACGAATTCCATCTTTGAGGTCTTGAATCGACGCTGGGCTGTTGGCGTAGACCTTATCTTTCACGTGGCCCCAAAGGAAGAAGTCGCAAGGTGTTAAATCACAAGATCTCGGTGGCCAATTGTGATCACCTCTTCGAGAGATAACACGGTCCGGAAACTTTTCCCGTAAAAGATCGATGGTTTCATTGCTTGTGTGGCACGTAGTGCCGTCTTGTTGAAAGTAAACGTTGTCCAGATCAATACCATCCAATTCCGGCCATAAAAGATCATTAATCATCTCTCGATAGCGCAATCCATTGACCGTAACTGTTGCTCCAGCCTTATTTTCGAAAAAGTAAGGTCCAATGACCCCGCCGGACCATAAACCGCACCAAGCAGTCACGCGTTGAGGATGGAGAGGCTTTTCAACAATAACTCTTGGGTTTTCCGAGCCCCAGTTGCGACAGTTTTGCTTGTTGACGTAGCCTCCGAGGTGGAAATGGGCCTCATCAGTCAAGATGATTTTTCGATGAAATTCCGGATCATTTTCATGCATTTCAAGGACCCAATCAGCAAAGACACGACGTTGTTGATGATCAGCCGGCTTGAGTTCTTGTGTTAACTGAACTTTATAAGCCTTAAGACCCAAGTCTTTATGCAAAATACGGTGTAATGACGTTTGTGGAATGCCTAATTCCAAAGAACGACGAGAAATGGACAAACCTGGATTTTCTTCAACACTTTGGGCTACAACAGCAATATACTCAGTTGTTCTTGAGCGACGTGCACGGGTTTTATTCTTCACATCACTAACTTGTCCCAACAGCTCGAATTTGTCCACGAATTTCTGTATTGCGGTCCGACAAGGTGCTTCACGACGACCCAAAAATGTTTTAGTTTTACGAACCGTCTCTGCCAAATTTTCACCATTTTTATAGTGAATTTTAATGCTTTCAATGCGTTGTTGAAGCGTGTATCGTTCCATTTTTATTAATGGCGTAGTTTCTACTTCTCAAATGTCAAAAAATGACAGCTTCAAAAGTGACAGCTACCGAAATAGCGGGCTGTTCAAAATAACACCTCTTATTGGAAAACCCTTTACTATATTCATTATCCGATTTGTTGTTGTTTTCGTGTAAAAATTTGCTGATCTGGCTTCTCACTTTTTCAAAAAAACACGCCTAATGTTAGGTACCTACATTCATTCAATACTTTATACATATTAAAAAATATATAGGGTGTCCCGTCAATAATGGATAACCTTGCATCTGGGTAAAGCTGGACTTAAGACCTTTCAGAAAAAAAAATATACATAAATTAAAATATTGCCCATGTGGCCTCTATGTTATGGCGTTTTTTCAGTTATGCTCTCATACATTTTTATATTTTTTGAGTAGCTCAAACTTTGGTGAAAATAAATATTTTATCATTTTTGTATTAAAATATAAATTTAAAACTTATCTATTAGAACAGATATTCTATTTAGAATATTATAAAAATAAAAAAAATAGTAATAATAATTCACTCGTGGTCGCAGTGTTCAGATATTTGAGTAAAGTCCTAGTTCTATAAATTTTCTTGAAAAAAAAACCCATAACTTAGAGGCCACATGGGTAATATTTTTTTTACATTTTTTTCTGACACCCTTCATAATTCGTTAGGCTTTTCCATGATTTCGGCTGGAAGTAACAGCATTGAAGCACAATCCGGGCTCTACTTGCGTAGGTGTCCTCATTGCGCTCATAAAGTGAAAAATGGTAGTTATGAAGAATATGAACGTATTCAATTATTCAATATTTTAAAAATATAAAAAAAGGGTTTTTTCCGTAAGTACTATGAACATACATAACATGTCTGTACAAATAGATTTAGAAAATATGAACGTCAGATACGTTATTTTAAAAAAAAAGTAGCAACTTAAATAAAACCCCTGCTGTTCAAAAGTAAATGTAAGAATGAACAAAGTATTTTTACGTTAACTGGAACCAAATGAAATCAAAACTGCCTGTCAAAGGCATGTTTCTAGACGTCATTAAGTACACACAGAAAAGCAATACAAAATGTGTGTACAAATTTATAGTACAGATCCACCTACTCTGATTTAGGCGCTTAGATACAGCTCCTGACAGCAATCCTAAACACTCAAGTATTTTTATTTCCTTTGAAAATTCAAAATTTCAGAAACACACATTTATTTTTGTAAAACGAAAACACGTTGAGGATACAGGTGGAAGTCATGTAAGAGAATCTTTATCGAAAACGAATAAATTTAGATCAAAATCAATTTTTCAACACATGTAAGTTGTATTTTTATGTTCTATACTTAAATTGAGGTAAGTACACAGTTCGAGTGCGAAAATGAAATGTCCATTCAAAAGTAACAGTGAACTCATTAACAAAGAAATGAGTTAGGAAGATGTAGATATCAAAAATGAAAACGAAAAGTGAAATTACTGCACGATAATTTTCACGACAAACGCAATAAATCAATTTTTCCAGTAAAAGCCTAGTACGGTGCTGATGCGAAGCTTTCAATAAGACTGCGAAATGGTTGCGAAAACAAAATAAACAAATGCGAACTGGGCATAGTGCGCAGTTGGGAGTGTAAAGTTTGCAATGCACATTATAGAGTGGGAACTGGGAAGTGTGAAATGAAGAAGATGAAGTGTGGAGTGCAAAGTATCTAATGCAGAGTGCGAAGTGTGTATTCCAAAGCGTGCAGTGAGGAATAAGGAGTGAAAAGTACGGAGTGCAAAGTCGAATCCGAAGTGCGGACATCAAAATGTTAAGTGCACAGTGTGGATTGCAAAGTAAAGGAGTGTGAAATGCGGAGTCCGCAGTGAGGAATGTGGAGTGCGAAGTGTAAAGATCCAAGTGCTGAGTTCGAAGTGTTGAGTCCGAAGTGTGGAATGTGGAATGAGAAATGCGGAGTGCGGAATGCTAAGTTTGAAGTGTGAAATGTGGAGTGTGAAGTGTGCAGTGCGAAGTGTGCAATGCGGAGGTTAAAGTGCGTAGATTGGAATGCAAAGTGTGGACTGCTAAGTGCCGAGTGAGAAGTGCAAAGTGCGGACAGCGACGCCACGTGTGGATTGTGGAGAATGAAGTGCAAAGTGTGGAGTGTGAATATTAGAGTGCGAATGGAAGAACGCAACGTGATGTGATGAGGACATGGTAAGAAAAAAATGTTGAGCTTTCTAAAGTGTTTTTCAATAAGGGAGGGTAGATGTTGAAATTGAATAAAATAAGCTGTGTTTGAGGTATAAGCAAAATTCTTTTTTTATTTTAAAGGTCCATGTATGCTATTATGTATGGAATATGACATCGTTCAAATGCCCGTGGCACGGATCCGAGTGGTCCAATTTTCAAAGACTCTACCGTACCTATAGATCCGCTTGAATTTGAGCGATGGCCTGTGTTATGTTCACCTAAAGGGCATCGGTTGATTGTGGCTTATTCGCATATAGACCTCAGCGATTTCAGGAAACCCCACAAGAAAAAGTCTACCGGGGTCAAACCACATGACCTTGCTGGCCGAATTCACGTCACCTTTGCGAGATCTAACCTTACCCTCAAATCCTTCATGCAGAATTTCAATCGTGACGTCCACTGTGTAACACGTAGCGCCGTCCTGCTGAAACCACATGTCATCTAGGTTCATATGGTGCAAGTTGGGCCATAAGAAATTGGTTATCATCATTTTGTAGTGCTTGCCATTTACGGTTACCTCATCAACATCGCGTCGTTTTCGAAAAATACGGACCAATGAAAGCCGCCAGCCGGTCCAAAATCTACAGCAAACGTTCACTTCTTGAGGATGAATTGTCACCCTGGTGAACCTCGTGTCAGTTAGTGTCGTTACATATATGAAAATTTTGCTTGTTAACATAGCCATTCATCCAAAAATGCGCCTCGTTGCTGTAGATGATTTTTCGGTCAAAATTTGGGTCCACTTCCAAAGACTCCGAGGCCCAGTCAGCGAACAAATGGCATTGTCTATATGGTCATGAACTTTGAGCTCCTTTTTCATTTGGATCTTGTGTGAATGTAGCACCAAATCCCGATGCAAAATTCACCAAGTTCAAGTCTGCGAAAGGCCGAGTTCTTATGCAGGGCGAGGGTTCTGCTGTGCACTTTCATGGACTGCGGCGATGTTCTCGGCCGAAATTGCGTTCCTTGATTGATTTCCAAACCGCCCATCTCAAATTTGGCCACCAAACGTTGAAGAGTCCACTGTGAAGGGCCGTCTACCGTTAAAAGGGCGCAACGTTTGCACTAACGAATACTTATTTTGATAATAAAGTTCTATCATTTGCACGAGCTGTTTAACCGTGTTTATTTTCATGGTGATCAGTAACTGAATAATAAACAATAGATTTGACAGATGCCACCAACAAAAAAATGGCTGCCACAGGCCGCAAAACATCTACCCGCGCCAATTGAAAAATCCTTTGTTTATATGTATAGTAGAATGATTCACAATAGCTTTTAAGTCATTTAGTCAACAAAAGTTGGCGTTTTGGAATCATCATCAGTCGACTATTGAAAAGCTTGTCAACTCCCTTGTTTTTGAAAAGTTCAGTTCATCTGAGATCTATATTTTTTGTGAAAATTGACTTTTATGTATAGGAGCAGATATAGAGTAATACAAAATCTCAGGCGCTTATGACAAACAATAAAAAAAAAAAAGATGATTAAAAACATATCACCCTTCCTTGAGCTTGATTTGTTGCGCTGTAAAAAAAGAATAATTTTTCCATTTACACTCAATTTAGAATTCCTTTGCTTTATTTTACTCGCAGACTTCTTTAAAAAGACGCTCAAATTGAAAAAGAAAAAAAAAAAACCACCCCCAATAACTTCCATTCAAGTAATTAAGTTTTCGGTCATGTGACCGGAAAATTTTTCGTTCACGGAAATGGGGTATCATAATTATTTGTCTTTTATAACCGAAGCTTGTTCCTTAACGCTACACAAAAAGCCATTCAACCCCCAGTTTTGCAAAGCAACACTTTATTCCTAATAAGGGGAAATGATATCAATCTATGATTCCTTGCTATGTAGGGTAGGTATGTTCAAAGCGTTCGCGACTGGGGAACTTCCCATAACACTAGAGGTTGGTTATGCCTCCAACTCCAACTCTAACTATCAACCATTAACCATCAACCATGCACCCTTACCCTCACTCGAAGTCTTTTAAACTAGAAAAAAAATAGGCCAGTGCCAGAGCAACAAGTAACATATGTTCCAACAAATGCTTTTGGGGGCTTCTTGAAAGTTCTGCTGGTCAGAGTTCTCAGACTTGAAAATTGGAATAAAAAATATTGCTCACTCAATAATCGTTGAATGGGGTCGGTTGGTGGCGGAGTTGGTCTAAATAAAACACATTCGGACACTCGAGTTCCTTTGTAACTGTTGCTTCAAGCGCAGTCTGGGCTGCTGCTCCTGTTGCTTAATAGTGCAATGCGCATGTTCATACACAAAGAGTGTTTTTCTCCACTTCGGTGTATTTCATAGATACGTAGTAGGTAAGGTACATTTCGTGTGTCGTCCTCACAGTCTATGCGAGTAAAACTTTTTTCCTGATGTTTTATGGCAGAAGACGACGATAAAAGCCACGTTAGTGTAAGCAGGATTTCCCTTGGGAATGGTACTCTTTGATTGTGTGCGTTGGAGACATACCGCACCCTAGTAACTATCACCAGAGAAAAAGTCACCCGAAGAGCAGGCAAACACGTTCAGTAGCTATTCGATTATTATCGGTTCCATTCACCCATCGAGCTGGGAACCCGGCAGTTATCGCATCACATACCGACAATGACAGTCGGAAGTTGACTTTCACCGTGAATACTTCTCAAATTTTTCTAAGGTGATTAAAGTTAAAAAAATAAAAATAAAAAAAAAAACATTATCAGAGGGGTTTTAACATTTTATACATTATAACCCATCAGCAATACGCCCGAGTAAATTAAAAAAAAAAAAAGCAAAAACTTTCGTATGACTTCTCTTGATTAATTGATTTAAACAATATAGTGCAGGACTTTCCCTTATCGGATGATGGGTTACACTTACATTTGCGAGATAGATTCCGCTACGATTTCGAGGAAGACTAACGACTGCAAGTTGACATTTTGGTAGCCTGCAGCAGTCTGTTCTCTGTCTGAAGTCGCCTTGGCAATTCATATTAAATTGAAGCTTCCATATATTTATATTGCCAGCGGTTATTTGTTCTTCGAACGGGATCAAAAGGATTTTTATCGAAAAATTTAATTGAAAATACTTCTGTGAATGTCTGTGTGGCGGTGTATAAAATGGACACTACACTATAACGTTACCGATGAGCGATTTGGCGATACCACACACACACACACACACAAGCACACATTTATACACATCCCTATCCGTATATATATCTGAAATTTATACACTTTTTTCCAACGTTACTGCAAATGGGTGTGTTGTGTCGCCTTCGGGTCCTGCTGCTGATATAAATTTGATGTGCCATATGGAAGTGAATCCCATGATAGTGGACTGTGGATCTCCTTTTGAAATCGCTGCATTCTGGTAAGTACTTGCAAATTACTTAAATTAAGTTATAGGCTTTTGAAATTTAACTGAGGAATTTGCACAATTTGGTTTGTAGAGTAGAATTTGTGTGTCTGTGAGTGGGTGGGGAATAAGGCGAACCATATGTCTCATCACATCCATGTCGCGTCGCGTCGCGTCGTCGTCGGACGGAAGTTGGGTTGATGTTGTAAACATATGGTAGTTTGGAAATTGAATTTCGTAGGTAGGTATATTATGACGAATTTCTTTTTACAACGCGCGATGACGACGTATACCTCTATGTAAAAGAACAAAGGCTGGTAGTATGCACGTGGTTTATTCGTGTAAAGCTGGAATTACATTTGACTTACGTTCTTCGGTGTTTGATGGTTGAAACGGAACACCGAAAAATTCAAAACCGATTAGAAGTACCTATACATAGTTTGTTGTTCGTGTTCGATTGTATAATTTATCTGCCGGTTTTTTTGGGCAAGATCGTCCTATAGTTTCCGAGTTAAAATCGGCTTAAGTTTTTAAATTTGGTGAGTTCTTACTCCAGTTTAATTTTAATCTGATACTGAAAACTGGGTCTTGGACTTTCCTTGTTCTGCGTACAACAGTGAATAACGAACAACGTTTATAGAATTTGCACCCGAAAGTCTGAATGCAGCTTTTGCGAGAGAGTACAAAACACGAGACGAAAATGACTTGCTTTCACATTAGAATATATCTGTAGAAGTCCTGATTTTCACAGTGAAAAAAAAACACGTCCATATGGATGCATTTTTTTAAAGAAAGAGGTTTCAGTTTCGGTTATGGTCGTCGATATTTATGTACATACCTATATCTTTTTTTTGAAATTAAAAAAATCTTCTATCAAATGCAATAAATATTTTATTTTACGGGCCCATATCCTGCCTGAAATATGCTCAAATATGTTTATGAACACAATTATAACTGCATATGTGCAGTCATCATACTTTGTTTAAAATGAGTTCATAATAGCAAACGTTGACAAAATGAGAAATATAAATTATTTGTTAGAAGCTTTTGATTTGATTCGTTACATACATTTAAAAAATGGCTATCAACAAAAACATTTTAAAACTTATATTTCTAAGCTTTTGCGGAAGAAACCGTTATTGAAAACATGGGACACAAATTGGCAGAAATAAGAAAATTTAAAAAAAATTCGAAGAAAAAGGAAAATGTTTATGAATTTGAAAATTAAAAAATAAAAATTTCCTTAAAACGATCAAGGAATTTGCGGATGACATTTTTCAAAACCATTTTCGGATGACCAGGCCCTATTGCACCAACAACTTATCACTAATCACTTAGCAAATATCATGAATCTTGATAAAATTTTCTTGCGGTGGGATGACATCGTATGTCCGACTTAGGGCCCATGGACATTATATTCGCAAACATTATGCCGTCGCCCCCCAAAGAAAATCGTATAAAAATTCATGATATTTGCTAAGTGATTAGTGATTAGTTGTTGTTGCAAAAGGGCTCAGGTCTACATTTCAAGTATGTCGCTTTGTATTCATAACTATTTCTTACAGAAATTACACAGAACTTCCAACAGTTTGTTTTGAACGAACTTAAGCCATTTTGGAAAAAACTTAAATTGCGGACGGCCGAAAATAGTTATGAGGCTGGCAGTCTACCTCACTATTTGGAAGCTTGCAAATAATTGCTCTTTTAGAGAAATAAGCTGTTTATTCATAATTGCTAAAGGATCAATTTTCAAATACTTTATTCAAAAAAAAAAGTATATTAAATGGCCAGATTCAAAAGATGATCAACTAAACCTATTGGATAGTTTTGCATGCTTGAGAACCAATCTGTTTCCGAATGTTCTTGGGTGTGTAGACGGAACCCAAATTCCGATCATAGCTCCCAAATCGGACCCCACCACTTACTTTAATATTAAAAGCTAAGAAAACCAAATAATATTACGATTATAAATAAATTTAATTAAAAAAATACTCACATTTTCCCCTCTGCCATTTTCGTCCAAATTCACCAAAACAAATGCCACCTTGACCGCAAATTGACTGTCGTTTTACTTTTATGAACACAAGTGTTGCCATGCTCACGTAGAGCTTTTGCTGTTTGTTTACATTTGGCAGTACTGCGGAAGTTTTACAATTACGAACTCAGCCATAGTTAACATAGTAAATCAACACAAAAAAACTACATTAAATTGGTTAAAAAATAACCACCCACTAAAATTCAATTGAATAGTTTATGACTAGAATACGTATTTACTATTATACCATAACATGGTTTATTGATCCATATATCTTAGGTAAAGAGAGTTTTATAAAAACAGTGCGTCCTTCTTTTTTTTCATAGAAAATGTAATTAAATTTTAAGCAATAATTTTTAATTTTGATTTAAATTCAAAATTGATTACAAGTCTATTACACAGCTTTCCGCCACTACTTTGTTTTATTTTTTTAAGTTCTTTCACATCTGCTATTTTGTCGGGTGATGTCATCTTTCAAACGTTTATTAGATAGATAGATTGGATTTTTATTTTATAAATGTTAAATGTTTAGGCAAAATCACTTAACTCTAAAACAACTTTATTAGAATTAATAAGTCTAATAAAGTTGTGTTAGAGTTGAGTGATTTTGCCTAAACATTCCGAGATCGGCAATGGACATAATTTAACAATAGGTCTCTTAAGAATGGAGTTCTTAGTCTTTACTGTGACCACACGAGTTAGTCCATCACGTCCAGGATGAAGTTCTATGATACGTCCAAGAAGCCATTTACCTGGAAGATATCGCTCACCTACTATTAAGACTAATGAGTCCATTTGGATTTTTTCAATTACTAGTTTCCATTTAGATATAGATTGAAAACGCTGTATATATTCTGAGGACCATCGAGTCCAAAAATTTTCCAACATACGTCTGACGTATTGCCATCGAGAAAGTCTTGAAAGGGGAATCATTTCAGATATGGATGGTTCTGGTAGAGTATTAAGTGCTGATCCAATGATAAAATGACCTGGTGTTAGGGCATCAATGTCATCAGGGTCGTCTGATATTGGGCACAATGGTCGCGAATTGAGAACAGCTTCGATTTGAATCAGCAGAGTTGAGAACTCATGGAACATAACATCGATCTAGAAGAAAAAGCACAAGTATCTACTACATATCAAGTTGAAAATAATGCTGCAAGTTTTAGGTGTTATTTTGATATTCAAAGAAAAATGGCATTTTTTGATCGGATGTTTATTTCATTATAAAGAGGAAGGTATGCCGTTAATAATGGAACATAACATCAGCCAAATGGCCGCCACGACCACGCTTACAGGACCATATCCTTTTCATGAAATTTTCCATAACCAAATCGCAAAGTGGCTGCCCTATGTCCTCGATAGCCTCACGAATTCCATCTTTGAGGTCTTGAATCGACGCTGGGCTGTTGGCGTAGACCTTATCTTTCACGTGGCCCCAAAGGAAGAAGTCGCAAGGTGTTAAATCACAAGATCTCGGTGGCCAATTGTGATCACCTCTTCGAGAGATAACACGGTCCGGAAACTTTTCCCGTAAAAGATCGATGGTTTCATTGCTTGTGTGGCACGTAGCGCCGTCTTGTTGAAAGTAAACGTTGTCCAGATCAATATCATCCACTTCCGGCCATAAAAAATCATTAATCATCTCTCGATGGCGCAATCCATTGACCGTAACTGTTGCTCCAGCCTCATTTTCGAAAAAGTAAGGTCCAATGACCCCGCGGGACCATAAACCGCACCAAAAAGTCACACGTTGAGGATGGAGAGGCTTTTAAACAATAACTCTTGGGTTTTCCGAGCCCTAGATGCGACAGTTTTGCTTGTTGACGTAGCCTCCGAGGTGGAAATGGGCCTCATCAGTCAAGATGATTTTTCGATGAAATTCCGGATCATTTTCATGCATTTCAAGGACCCAATCAGCAAAGACACGACGTTGTTGATGATCAGCCGGCTTGAGTTCTTGTGTTAACTGAACTTTATAAGCCTTGAGACCCAAGTTTTAATGCAAAATACGGTGTAATGACGTTTGTGGAATGCCTAATTCCAAAGAACGACGAGGAATGGACAAACGTGGGTTTTCTTCAACACTTTGGGCTACAACAGCAATATTCTCAGTTGTTCTTGAGCGACGTGCACGGGTTTTATTTTTCACATCACTAACTTGTCCCAACAGCTTGAATTTGTCCACCAATTTCTGTATTGCGGTCCGACAAAAAAAAATGTTTTAGTTTTACGAACCGTCTCTGCCAAATGTTCACCATTTTTATAGTGAATTTTAATAATTTCAATGCGTTGTTGAAGCGTGTATCGTTCCATTTTTATTAATGGCGTAGTTTCTACTTGTCAAATGTCAAAAAATGACAGCTTCAAAAGTGACAACTACCGAAATAGCGGGCTATTCAAAATAACACCTCTTATTGGAAAACCCTATATTACCAAATTGTTTTGTACATGTGTCTCGTCGATGGTTTTCCTTCCTATATATATCTATATCTACATCCTACGAACCAACGCTATACCGAAACTGTAACCTGGAACCACTTTGTATCGTATTGTTGATATATTTTCATAGCATGAAGAAGACATTTTATTAAATGGTAACATTCGATAGTGTGTGTGTCAAACGAAAACGACATAGTAATTGTGATTTTTTCAATCAGCTTCTCAATTCCGAACCCTGTCTGTCAGCTGTCAGAATCATCATCTGTCGGAAAAAACGACATCGGCGATACCATTACAGGAAAAAGTGGCGTTTCCATACAATACAAAAAGTGTTAAAAAAGTTAAAGTAGCAAACAAAAATAAAAACTAGATTTCTTGAAAACTCTCGTCTGAATTCGGGGTAATTTCTGACAAACTTATCATTTCTGCAAAGCAGCGTTCTTTGAGATCCTTTTCAGTTCGAACATGCCTGAGTGAAGAAATAAGTGGTTCGCAAGAGGCTGCAAGCACATCGTATAAGTCTTCGTCTGGCGAATGCTTGAAACCTTACTTGTATTTGGGTACTTATATACTTCTTATAATCTTTATTTTTAGATCTCATTCCGCTTTGGTAATATCATTACGTTCTATTGGCTGCAATCCACTTTGAATCAGCGGTTAGATAGAATGATGACAACTTTTTATCTTATTTAGTTACTCCTTCATTATTAGCTAAAAGTTTATATTTATTTTTACACCTGTCACTTTAGGAAATTTAAATTGTGTTGTTTATAAAAATATAACTGACTATGACTTACCAATTACTTTTACAATTCACCAAAACTCGTTAACATATTATAAAATATATTACCTAGATAAAATCCTGTCTTAAGTTTTCAAATAAGCGCTAAGATATTTTATTACAAAAGATCAAATGAACTAGCCTCTTTTTTGAACAGTGTTTTCTGCAGTGGATTATGAGGTAGTTAAACAAAGACACAAGGATCGTAAAATATTTATTATATGTTGCTAAGAATACCTACATTTTAACATGTGAAAAATAACTTGCAGATTTTAGGTTTTAATAAAAAAAATAAACTGCAATTTCAACCATAAATTCATTAAAATAACTTTCAACTTTCTTAAATAAAATCTCTCTAAAACGCAAAGCAGCAAAAAGGGGCAGCTGGTTTTCTTAGATAATGTTTCAAAAATAGTCACCGATTAAAATTTCCTTGAGTTTAGACCAAAGATTCTCAAAGGTTTTTTTATATCTCAACTCAAAGTAAAAAATTGATTCAAAAGCAGCTTTTCGAAAACCTAAAAATTTTCGAAAATAAAAAAGAAAAAAAAATTGGCTTAAAATTGAAATCAAAATAATACATTTTACCAGCACAACTAAAAACAAGTGTTATTTTTTAACCCAATTTTAAGACCTTTACGCCGAAACTCTGAAAATTTACATAAAAAAAAAATCTTTTTCCTTTGATTTTAAAAATAAAACAACTTTGACTGCCTGTATCAGGCAAACCCTTTAACCGATTTAAACATTTTTTTTGTCGCTTTTTTAAAATACCAAAATTTCCGAATGCAGTAAATAAATTAGTTTTGGAATTCAAGCGTATGCGAAAAATGATTTTTGCAACGGATTTAAAAAAAAAATGGCCCAAAGTCCGCCGGAAACACAGTTTTTCTCCGTGCTTAAGTTAAGCCCCGAGAATTCTCAGCACTTAGTTAATCCCTGGGCCGAATTACCGCATCAGTTATCGAGTAAAACGTGACTGAATTATGTGAGTTTGGCATTACCGCTCACGTTATGGAGTCATCATCCCCATAAGTTTTACTCGTTTATTCGATCACTGAATTCACTCACTCGACTAGCCACTGATGCGGTAATTTGGCCCCTGATGTGATTATCTGTTGCATTAAATATAATAATTGCTTAGTCCCAACGTCGTTTTTTTTTTACCAATTTTCTCCAGGCTTGCAAAAAAACAAGCCTACTTTTAAATTATGCGTATATTCGACCAGGAAAAGTTCCGCACGCCTATAGGGCTGTGCCCGAGTTAAGAAAAAGATTCAAAAAAAAAAAATGTTTGATACGGGGCCCCCAAAGGACTAGCTACGTCACTGATTGATTCGAGCATATTTGAGATAATAATTGATTATTGTTGTTCGATGCTCGAATTAATGCCAGAATCGTTTATCAAGTTCGAATCCAAACATACCCTAAGAAATTTTACCAAACCATTATATATATAGTATATACGCTTAGGCCGATGGGCAGTGTATTTAGAAAGTAGCTGTATATTGTGAGTGTAAATTTCATAATCTCGGACTTGGATTTTGATAATTTATTTTGACTAGTTAAAGTTAGTTTTCCGCTGAAAACTGCTTATACTAAGCTCTAAGGCATCAAAATACTTGCACTGAGTTTTTATAATTTTTCAAAGCTTCAACTTTTAAGAACTCTATAAAAAATAATGCCCCAGGGTATCTGAAGTCAGAAAAAAATTAAATCTTCTTGTTTTTGAAGGCATTTTATATACACAACCGTTTGAAACATACCTGATACCCATACCTACTACAATACTCCCTCCCAGCTCGCATGCTGGTTGGTTTTTTTATGGGATCTTCATATGAACTCAAGTTACCACCACAGTAAAATTATACTTCAACTTTTCTCCGTGATACGAATGAAGGCTTCCATTTTTATAAATTAATAATTTTGTTTTTGAAATACCAAATTTACGTGTAACTTTATATCAAATAAGAAGGTTTAATGGGGGGAGGCGAAGGGTTTGCATCCATCAGCTTTTTTTTTGTGTTGTCATCTTGCCTATCATTCTCAATTTTTATATCAGAAAATTGGAACAACCTTATGTGTAGAGATAGATGCATGAGTACGTATTTATATCGACAAAAAATTGGCTTGAAATCTATTTGAATTTTTGGAACATGTATGTATGTACATACCTAAAAACACCACATAGTATGTACACACGTAGATATATTCATAACGTATGTTTTACCTACATTTATTATTCATGCATATGTTAAAACCCTATATAGTAGTTGTCAGTTTAAGACACAGTTATAAAAGGCACGTAGGATTGTATTTTTTTTTTTTTTTTTTTTTTTTGTACATTCCGAAACACACAAAATTCCCTTTCCCGCATCATAACAGGCTGAAATATGCTTTGTTTTAATTTTAAGTTTGTTTATAAGAATTGAGAAGAATTACAGTATTTTTTTCTTTGATCATACACACATATTATGTATGTATTATCTTTATTGCTTATAAAACTTAACTTCATTTAACTACACTTTTATACTCAATCCCAATGGACCAATTTTATAATTTATTCCGATTCTGCGATTAAATTAAATAGGTAGGTATATGCTAGGTTTATCTATGCGTAAGTGATGGATTTATGCAAATGTTCATGTGTCCTGCAGCGCATCCTAACACACTTCCCATTCAAAAGTGTATTATTTTTGACTCAAGAATTAAAGAAAACACTACATTATAACTATAATGATGAGAAAAATAAGGGGTTTTTCAACAGGGGCGCTACAAAAGTAGAGCAACAGGGACAGCAAATGACACCATATTTCTTGCCGCTTTTTTGACATTTCTCTTCAATAAGGTTTGCCATTTCATGATGAAAAGATATACGAGCCAACAACGAGTCAAAATTAATAAAATTTACTACCGAAATTCGGAGTCAGTGGCCTCAACGTTAAGAGCGCTACGTCCAATTTATGGTCGTCATAATCGCCCTAGCAGATCAACAACTGAGCGTCTAGTGGAAAAATTTGAATCCACAGGCACAGTACAAAATGTTCCCGTGCCAGTGAGACAAAGTTCCCGTAGTGTCGAGAATATTGCTGCCGCTGAGGCTTCAGTTGCAGAAAGCCCAAATGTGTCTCTCACGCGTCGTTCTCAAGCGTTGGGCATCTCTGTGACGTCGTTGTGCCGAATTTTGCGAAAAGATCTGGGCCTACATCCTTACAAGATTAAATTGACGCAAGAACTGAAGCCGCTTGACCACCAGAAGCGTCGTATGTTCGTGAATTGGGCTGAGCAACAACTTGAAAATGATTCGGATTTTCATCGAAAAATCATCTTCAGCGATGAGGCTCATTTCTCAACAGAGTCATCATTGCATCCCGAAAAAATTACGGTTTGGTGTGGTTTATGGGCCGGCGCGGCGGCGTCATTGGGCCGTACTTCTTCCGTGATGATCAAGACCGGCACGTTACTGTGAATGGGGATCGCTACCGTTCAATGATAACCGAATATTTTTGGCCCCAATTGGATTATATGGACTTATAGGACATGTGGTTCCAACAGGACGGCGCCACAAGCCACACAGCGAATGTCACAATCAATTTATTGGAAACCAAGTTTGGAGAACGTGTTATCTCACGAAATGGTCCAGTCGCTTGGCCGCCTCGGTCGTGCGATTTGACGCCGTTAGACTATTTCCTGTGGGCTACGTCAAGTCTATGGTCCATGCCAACAAGCCAGAGACGATTGATGAACTTCGTACGAATATCGAACGTGAAATTGCAGCAGTATCGGCCGATTTATGCTTGAAAACCGTCGAAAATTGGGTTCAGCGTCTGGACTTCTGCAAGCGTGCCCGTGGTGGCCATGCAAAAGAAATCGAGTTCCATACATAACCCATACAACTTCGAACGTACTTTCACATCAGGAATAAAGAATTTCATTGATATCCAAAATCGTTTTTGTTTTATTTAAAAATATCTTTTGTAGCGCTCTTATTGAAAAACTCGATACAAAATATGCACGAACGACTGAACTTAATTTTTTTCTGTTTAAAAAAAAAAAATATTTTGAGAACATTTTTAAATACACGCGCATGTTCTACATTTCGGACTTAATCGAATTAAAATCGATTTCCAATTTCACGTGAAATGAAATTCCATGTTCTACAATTCGTGCGTTTTCGAAAATTTTGCAATTACTTCAAACTGTCAAAATTGAACGGGCATCCATTTTTAATGGATTGTTAGGTGAAATTACACTATGGATGAAAATGGATTCACTATTATTGACACTTTTAAGGGAAAAAATAAGGCGGAACTCTAAAGAAAAAATTAGACATACAATTATGCGAGAGAGTACCTTACTGTAAAGTATTGTTGCAATAAATTGTTGATTCTTTTTAAAGGTAGTTTCAGATTGAGCAAAGATGCGTTTTTATATGTTTTAAGGGAAATCAAACCAACCAACCAATCATGTAAATAACTGCAACTATGTCAAGTCTACAATAATTCACAAAGCATTAACAAAGTAAATAGAATACGTTCAGAAAACGGAATGAGCCGAAATACAGAACACCAATGTTCATTTTCGAAATTCAAAAGAATTGTTGAACAACCAAACTAACTTTCGTCATGTGAATTCACAATAAGTGAAATGTAGAACATGGGCAAACATTTTGTTTGTACTATTAAGTGGCACCAGTGGCCTTTTTCACCAACTTATACAAATTGTTATTTACAAGCGCTTTCTAAAAAATTTTGTGAAAAATCGATTTATTTTGTTTCACAAAATGTTTGTTTGAATATCTTTATTTTCGTTTCATCATCAAGAGTAATTTTTGTTTGTAGCTTACAAGTATATTTGTAAAAGTTCAGGTATTTTTGTAAGTTTCTGTTTCACCAAATAAAAGAATTTCACAAATTTTTTTTAGTTGTAGAAACATTTTTACAGAAGAAAGGTCATGTGTAATTTTATTTACAATTAGTTGGCCCCGTAGACAAACCTAAGCTTCGCATAAAAGTTAAAAAAAATTAAATAAATATTTAAGGTACTTTTTGTAATAGACGTTCCCCTTTCTTAGCTATGAATATTCAATTCGAACCTGGAAAAAATAATAAAACGAAAATATTGTTTATTTTAATGCTTTTTTAATACACAATATTGTTAGTTTTCTTTTCTTGCGCGTAAAAAAATAATGTTGATGGTTTTCTGACACGGGAACAGACGAAATATTGGTCATGTGAAAAATATGGATTTTCAAGATTGATGCCACAAACACTTAACGATTGCCCTTACGATGCAAGCCGCACTGGAAATTGTAATCGTTCAAATTCGAATGGTTTGTCGTTCGGAATCATTGGGATGCGTGGAATCAAATCGTTTTCGCCTTTGTACTTCACCTTCAAAATTGTTGGCTTCGATGACGTTTTTCATTAATTTCTTCACCGCAAGCCGGGTGCCATTACAAAGACGTGGCTGGTTTATGTTCCGCAACATAATGATTACCGATCCGACTTTTAACTGCAGACTATGAGGTGATTTTCCAGTCAATTCCAGTGAATTTAAAAATTCCGTTGGATAGTTGACAACATCATCTTGGTTAGTAACGGAATCAACCCATTTATACTTATGTCACCAATTCGCCATATATTTTTATATATTTGGTTGTTGCAGCCAATATAACACGTTCACTAAACAAAACATGATTTTTGTAATTTTAAACAATGTATTGGAACACCATCTCTATGAGTTCGGTCATTGATTAAAGTAAAGTGACAAAAATTGGCAGGGAACATAATGTATCCAGACGATGTGTCAACTGGAATTTCGCCATTACTAACGTAGAGCAATTGTTTTGAAAAAAAACTTCTCCAGATCGGTCGTTCTTAATTTAAGTGTTTTGAAGGTTTTTCCATAAAATGGACGACTCCAAACATGCCATAAGTTCGTCGGCTTGCAATGATCGTGGAATCACTATCACTGGAAATGTTTGTCGAAAATTACCTGACATTAGAATCATCGCATCACCACCAAACCGGTGTTGGTTGTTGTTTAAATCATGCCTCCAAAGATTTTTTGTTTGCCATCGTGCATTCATCCGAAACGATCAATTTGCTTTGCTGCACCACTTTGGCTATCGCAGAATTCCTCAAGAGGTTGCAAGTCGGAGTTTCATTAAGCTGTTCGACCACCTTCCAAGAACGTAGCTGCAATACCTGATGAAGTAAGTGCAATTCCATTTTTCGATCGAATCGTTGCCAATATGAATAATATTTAAAACGTTTTCCAGTTCCAACGGGAGCATCTAAAAAAAAATTCCGCCAGTTCTATCGTTCACCACTTTCATGAGTGTATCGTTGGCATATTTTTGTTCCTGATTTAAACGGGGAACGTTTCTTTGAACGGCTTATCTCAACGCCTCGGAATCGTATTGGATTTCGCGTCTCAACTCATGATTAAATTTGTCAGTTCTCACGCACTGACAAACTGATGATAGAATTTCATAATCGGCTTGAAATTTATTTATTTATTTTCTTTTTTCGACAACCAACTGATACTTTTACAATTTTTGATGTGTAAACATCTGTGCTGGCGGTAGAGTGAAAGAAAAACGTCAACGTTCGTGTGCAACGTTACGTCGTGCAACGTTACGATATGCATACTAGGATAGGTGCCTTCAGTGAAAAAAAAATCTTTAGATCCCCTTCAAGCAAAAACAAGTACGTTTTGGATCCGCGCACATTGATGTTAACACATATTAACCGTGAGTCCCGGCACTCACACAATTTTTTTATATTTCTGAAACAAAACTGTTCTGCATTC
Source organism: Leucozona laternaria (assembly GCA_932273885.2). NCBI lineage: Eukaryota > Metazoa > Arthropoda > Insecta > Diptera > Syrphidae > Leucozona > Leucozona laternaria. The sequence continues at coordinate 49,434,848 of OW026368.1, forward strand.
CAACAAAAGAGACCAAAAAGATCGGACCTCATATAACAACAATAAAACAGACAAATTTCTATATAAATATTTGACAACCAACTGCCAGTTACAAAAAAAAGACAAAAGAAAAAAGATTAAAAAAAGACAAAAGACATCAAATGTTTCACAGCTTGGAACATTTTGTATTGGAAAATTAAATTTTCGTTTTTAGTATTTTCCGTTACTTATTATTTATGTTTCTCAACGTTTAAACCTTCCCTGAACTTCCACAAATATTTCAAGATCAAAATTAGCGAAATCGGTCCAGCCATTCTCGAGTCTTAGCGAGACAAGAAAATTTTGCTTGATTGACAAAAATTAATGTTGTTAAATGATTTTTTAAGAGCTTATAGTTACGTCATTGCTCTGGCAGCTAACTGAACATTCTAATATTGGACTAAAATATTATTATGGTGAAACTTATTGCCATTTAAAACTAGCCAAAGGTCAAGTATTGTACTCAAAAGTTTGCCTGGGTCTATAAAAACTCATATTTTTGCTATAATTTTTTACATTTTGCTTTTGATTTCACAGTAGGAGTACAAATTATTAGACCTCAAGTAGTTGAACAGTGAACAGACCTTATTTGAGAAAAAAAAACGTGTTTTTCCAAACAGTTTTTCAATCATGAAAATTACTAAAGCTGACGCTTGGGGCTTGGAACTTAAGTAGCCAGTGTAGAAGAATAATGCCCAATTTCACAGGGCAAACTAACCTGAATAAGTAAAGCTTAAGTCTCTTATATTGGCCACTTAAATGTGACTGTAACAATTTGCTTAAAATGTCAATATTGGAATCGTAAGTGCAACTCATTCTGATAAGTGTGGAAACTGTGAAACTGGCCCCAAAGGTGATGAAAGTTTCTGATTTTTGAAAGTTGTTGTTAGTATATCAATACCTTTATCGCTTTATGGAACATTGCATACTTGAACTTAAAACACCCTGTAGAGTACAAATAGTTGAACTTTCGGATATCCCTGTGTTCTTTCATTTTAACATAGAACATTTCTTTCGGGTTGATTCATGGCACTTTTTTGCGTATCCATACTTGTGTCAATTATACATTCCGATGAATATTTATTGTCGTCTCAAATTAGAATTTCCATTGACGCTCAGTTGCCGTACAAGAAAAAAAAAAAAACCGAATGATATAGAGGACATGTAATATCATCCCACACAATATGTATGTATAGATGCACATATGGCTATACCATATCAACCAACCATTTTCCATGGGTATAGTGTGTGTTTTTTTTATCATTTGGCAATAAAAAATGCAAAAATTCCATGAATCCTTATATTAACAAATATATCACAATCAACATCAACAGAAAAGTAGAGAGTGTAGAAGATGACTCCTTTTGCTTTTGTCTGCAATCATGTAACGAGGCCATTATTCTGTAATGCATTCATCTAGTAAACAAAGATGGTTCATGGCTGCGAACATATTTTGAGTGTGAAAGTGAGAAATCGATTTTAATTTTTTTTTTTTTTGTATTTTCATTCGCTTTTGCGAAAAATATCCTTTCATCAGGTGAAGTTGGTGGATGTATTTGTTCACACAAATTTTAGGAAGCTATCAAATTATGTGCTGACATCCGGGTCCGGAGGAAAGTTTTAAGCAGTTAATTATAGTTTCTGATGAACGATTTTAATAAGCTGTCAAAATTAATTCTCGGATAAATGAGCAAGTACGCCGTTGCCTATTTAATTAACCGACCTATTGATTCAAGATATAAATCAATGCAGCAAGGAATCTGTACGAGTTTATGAGTAAAACAAAATTAAAATTTTATTGGCTTACACTTGATACAGGGAAAGAAAGAAATTTAGCATATTTCATGAAACTCATATTAAGCCAGTAAAACGGACATTGCAGCTTTGTTGAAAGGTTTTGGGTCCAGAGGTTTACCTAGAGTTGTCTTTTTTCTGTCAACGGAGAATTAACGTCTCTATTTAAGTAGGTATTGTGTACCTATACTCTCCTGAAAATCCTATACGTTTCCGCATTTAATCCTCCTAGTTTCCTCTATGCATAATATGAAGTTTGAAAAATTTTAATGTTGCCGATGTCTTTTCGACTTTCTTCTAAAGACCTTCGGTACACGATGGGGCATGCTACCGCAAGTCATCCAGTAGATGTTCGACGTATACTTGCCTACGGTTCGATCGTGTGGTTGAAGTCTGTATTAAAGGGTAGGTATCTCAAAAACCTGAACAAGGTACAGAGACTAGCCTGCATAAGAATAATGGGGGCACAGAAATCTACGTTATACAAGCAGGCCTGAAATTATTCTCAATCTTCTAGTTCTGGACGAGTACATAAGATGCATAGCAGCTAATAGTGGATTACGACTTAAAGGAATGGGCTCTTGGAAGAACAACACCTATGGTCATGGGCCTTTCTTGCAAAAGTATGACACAATGGCCGGGCTTGATGTGACGACTGACTACGTACGACCTGCAATAGATTTAAACAAAAAAACTCTGTATTTTAATACCCGAAAAGCATGGAGGGGAACCCAACTCACTAATCAGTGAACAGGATATCCCCTTCTACACTGATGGGTCAAAAATGGAAGAAGGAACAGGAGCTGGGGTGTTCTGTGAAGCTCCTTACCCCAGTTTTTTTAGCTTTCTTCGGCCTGACCCTGGATCCGCTCAACTATCTCAGCTATAGAAAAAAAGCATCACAAACTTCAGTTTATGCAAAAATTTGATTTTAAAGTTTTGGGAAATATTATTTAAAGCCCCTCAATTATTTGAAAATTAAAATGAGGTTCATTGCACAATTCCAGTGGTAGCTTCTTCCGTTAATGAAGAGGTGATTCAGATAAGTTATTTTTTAGCTTTTATCAAAACTAGATAGCTCTTAGTTTATTTAGGGTAATGCAGTTCATTCCAATGAGAAAGAATCTGCACAAATATACCTACATCCAACTAACTTAAAATGGTCTCTAATTAAGCTCTTATTAAAAATAAAAACGAAAGCGTGATGGCAGTTAACTTTTCTATAAAGTAGGTATCTAATTTGCATTCACTAACACTTCAAATACACCCATAGCTACATATATGCAAATTTAAAAAAAAAAAAATCAACCAAACAAAACAAATTGAAAGCCCGTATATATTTTCAAATAACTAATCACTCTACGGGCTCTGGCTAAAAACTTTTTAAATTAATTTTCAACTACCTGGATATTTTGCCAGTACCTACCTTTACCTACCTATCTAGACCTACCCACATCCACAGCCGCTTTATTTATAAGAGAAGTTGTGTTTTGTGCGAAAGTTTATGATGCAAGTTTGAGCTACAATCAGGCTTGCGTAAAAGGTTCTACGATTTTATAATGAAGCCCCAGATGGTTTTTGTTTGATTTTTTTTTTTTTTCTATGTTTGCGACCGTTCCTATATATGTAGCTCGTCGATTCCAATTATCACTTCCAGCATTAAAAATAGCAACGGAGTGGAGCTTAAAACGAATGTGTACATAGGGAATATAGGATCACAGCACAGTGCAGCTCGAGTACATCGAACGTGTGCGAGGACACCTGAGTTGGATGTTTGTTTGTGCGATAGAATCCATACCTACCATTTCCCTGGCATTGGCATTTTTGTTATAACTTCTTGCGATAGGTCTATGATGGCACTATATGCTTGATGGTGGATGTGGATACCTATGTAGCTCCGTTCAAATATGCAAATTCGTCGTCAATTGGAATTCATTGTCATCACTATTCTTTATAAAAGGTTGAAACCTATAAAACCCAGCCCATCTCTGTCCATTTGCATTTAAGACGATTTTATTTGGTTGCAATATTTGACATGAAGGTTGCATAATTTTGTTAGCAGAGTGACTGTTTTTTTTTAAATTTAATTTTAAAATATATTTTCATGCACACACTTAAGAGTATTTGTTCTTGTTATTTGTTAAAAGTTTGTTATTACACACAAAATTGGATTTTAAATCTAATCGGATATACGTTTACGTATACCGTCCAAAACCCACACTTAAAAATACACTGCGATTTCAACGGTACAAACAAGGTTTGATATATATACATTTTGCATTTCCTGACATTCAAAGCTGAATTTATAAACGCATCATAGCGAGTGCATATAGACCTATTCACTCCTTATAATTCCACTAAACGCAAAAACGTTATTCATAAAACTTATGCAACGTTGAATAGAGGCATAAGAAGATAAACGCGTTTGGAGGTTGAATATAGTGGCTACATAAGGATGTTTAAGTATCCAAATGTCACTTTGACTCCCACACAGACGACAATAAATTACAATGTTATAAGGGTGGCGCTTATTTTGTGAACGCTTAAATATCTTTTTTGTCCCCTCCTAAAAGCTATATTATAGGTACTTTGCACAAACAAAAATATTGTTAAATTTCTTTGATATCGGCTGAGGTCGACAGGTCGACGTGACCCACCGTCCACCGAGAAGTTAAAATATTTCCTTAAAAATACACGCAGTTTTCCGGCTTTTAGCTACTTAAAATGTCGGTGAAAGTGTAAGAGTTGATGGAGATTCTTTATTTTTAATATACATACATGTGATTAGATGTATGCCAAAATTAAAGTTATTTCACTACTTTCAGTGGGACACACAGAATAAATAAAAAAAATTACCAAAAAAATGCCAGCCTAATAGTTGTTCCTATTTTCTTCGCAATTTGATCACACTGTCAGTGAATGGAATAATTATTTCAATGAAAACCATGATTTTTGTGTTCTAATAGGAAATAGTCTAACGGCGTCAAATCGCACGACCGAGGCGGCCAAGCGACGGGACCATTTCGTGAGATAACACGTTCTCCAAACTTGGTTTCCAATAAATTGATTGTGACATTCGCCGTGTGGCTTGTGGCGCCGTCCTGTTGGAACCACATGTCCTCCAAGTCGATATCATTCAATTGGGGCCAAAAATATTCGGTTATCATTGAACGGTAGCGATCCCCATTCACAGTAACGTGCCGGTCTTGATCATCACGGAAGAAGTACGGCCTAATGACGCCGCCGGCCCATAAACCACACCAAACCGTAATTTTTTTGGGATGCAATGATGGCTCATGGAGTACGTGTGGATTGCTGCCTGACCAATACCGTATATTTTGTTTATTGACGAAGCCATTCAGCCAGAAATGAACCTCATCGCTGAAGATGATTTTTCGATGAAAATCCGAATCATTTTCAAGTTGTTGCTCAGCCCAATTCACGAACATACGACACTTCTGGTGGTCAAGCGGCTTCAGTTCTTGCGTCAATTTAATCTTGTAAGGATGTAGGCCAAGATCTTTTCGCAAAATTCGCCACAACAACGTCACAGAGATGCCCAACGCTTGAGAACGACGTGTGAGAGACACATTTGGGCTTTCTGCAACTGAAGCCTCAGCGGCATCAATATTCTCGACACTACGGGCACTTCTTTGCCTCACTGGCATGGGAACATTTTGTACTATGCCTGTGGATTCAAATTTTTCCACTAGACGCTCAATTGTTGATCTGCTAGGACGATTATGACGACCTTGTATTGGACGTAGCGCTCTTAACGTTGAGGCCACTGACTCCGAATTTCGGTAGTAAATTTTAATAATTTTGACTCGTTGTTGGCTCGTATACCTTTTCATCACGAAATCTTACTGAAGATAAATGTCAAAAGAGCGGCAAGAAATATGGCGTCGTTTGCTGTCAGTATTACTCTACTTTTGTAGCGTCCTTGTTGAAAAACCCTTTATTAAACAGGGGGGTCATTCCGTAATTCGATTATCGCCACACGATATCGTTTTGACGATAGCTTTGCTTCACGTAAAAGCGATAATCACTACCGACTGGACGATATCGTCTTGACTATCGAAAATTTGCTCTCCGTAACTCAAAAATCGTCAAAACGTTATCGTTAAATCGTTACCTATTTAGCTATCGTCTTGCGTCGTCTTGTTTGTTTTTGTAAGCAATTTATGCATTTTATCATATGTAGGGTTTTTTCAATAAGGGCGGGTAGATGTTTTCGGTTGATCCTGGGTTTCGTTGACGAAAAGTCGTTGGCTGATTGTCCACTGAATTGGTCGACTCAAATTTGGGCACCAAACTTTGGATAATAGACATGGAAATACAACCATGTAAACCTTAAAATGGGCGCAACGCACGTATCGTTACCTAAAAGATTTTTATATTAAAGTTCTTTCAATTGGACGACACGTTCAATCGTGTAACTTGCCATGATGATTTGGCATCAGTAAATAATAAACAAAAGATTTAATAGATGTCACCGTCAAAATCTGCCCGCTGCAATTGAAAACCCTATAATTAATTATATGTAGTTTGAAGGATAGGTGGATAACCGATTTGTTTAGGCGACTTCACGTTTTGCCCGCACTTTTCTTCACTTCTTCTAAATAAAAATTGATATTTTTTGGGCGTTACAGACAAAAATAAATTACAGACTTGTCATTTATGACAATGATTGAAAAGTCAATCCTTCTCAAACTGTGATTTATAATAAACGATTAATGAGACGATAGTGATTGTGTTACGTGAAGCAAATTGATGACGATATCGTGCACGATTATCGTTTAGACGATTATCGTTTTAAAAATTAAGGAATGACCCCCCAGAACCGTAATCTAACTCGACCTTTCGGTTCATATGTAAACGTAGAATAAAATTCAGACCCTTCAAGCTAATTCACTGACCCAACTTTGTCGGGCTTTCTTTGATCAATGCAAAACGTAGTACAAACTTTTTTTTTGTCTACAGACTTTTTTTTCAGCATATTTTTCAATTAATTTTTGAAGGTTGCGTAGCGAAGAACATATTTCTTTTTAGTTTTTTTTTTCTTATGAAAACTTAAAAAATTTTCGATTTATAATACAAATTTTAATGTTTGTTGTTCATTTCATCATTTCTAGTGCGACAAAATGGGTTTGGAAATGATTTATGTTTATACCTAATTGAACGAAAAAAGTTTCGTTGCATCAAAAAAGGCTTGTGTATTGTAGGTAATGTAGAACTCGATTCGATATGGATTTGTTTTGGTTTCAGCTTTCACTGAGTATATGGTGAGCTCTCCTTATCACAATACATGCACAAGTTGGTCCGATTCGAATTTCCATACTTGTTTGAGCTGCTAACGCAGTTTTGAGGATCCATATTTGGATCCCTAGGCCAAGTATAGTCCATACGTTTTTGGCTATGTGCACGGATCCAAAACGGGCTAGTTCGATCGTACCCAATATTCTATTATGCAGATTTTCGTTATTTAATATGTGCTACACCGTAAAATGTGACAGAGGAAAGTCCACGTTTTTTAGTTTACCCTAACGTGCGCCGGCACAGAAGTTTACACATTAAAAACGATTCTATGGCCGTTAGGTAGTAACAGTTTTTGGTACATTTTTTTTTCCTAAAATTCATACCATAACTGTAATAGAGTAGACACAATTTTGTATGTATCTCAATATCGTTCGAATAGTTTTCGAGATAAATTATTTCTTTTATACCGATTGTATGGCAGGTACCGTTGTTTTTGGAGCTAAATTTAAATTTCAATTACTTCTCGTAAATAATAAAAAAAAACCTTATTTTCAAAATTTCCAGAAAATTTCTTCAGTGGTTTATAGGCTTTAGGTTGAGCTACAGACAGACATATAGACAGGCAGAATTGCTGGACCCACTTTTTGTCGTGTTTTCTATCATCATAATGTCCTGTTTGATTAAAATCTCGAATTAAATTTTTTTTACGAGTCCAAAACTTGCCCTATAGTACCTACATATGTACAAATATGGCAAGTAAAAATTAGAAAATATAACAGCTTAGTTTTCTAGAGCGAATTTACAATTTTTAGAATTTTCTACTTTTTTTTCATAGCGAAATCATTATAGTTTCAATATCGATAGTCTTAGGGCCAGTTTCACAGTCAGAAAAGTGACACTTAAGTGCGGAATTTGAAATATTAATTCCCAATATCACCGTTCACTGTTACCTGAATAAATTTTTTCGGTAAGTGTCGACTGTGAAACTGGCCCTTAGTCCTTTTTTGCTAGACTAGTCAATTTAAGTGTGCTTACTCTATAGGCTAATTCTTACTAAACTGTCCTCCAACGGATCTCTTGGCTGGGAACCTACTTAAGTATATTCATGAAATGGATTTGCTCCTACCTGGAAAACTGGTATTACAATGTTTCTTTCAGTTCTGCTCATTTCAGTCATTTCATAGCTACCTCCGGTGTATCCCAAGTTCCCAAGATAGCCTCTTAAGTCCTCTTCTTTCTATTTTTACCATTATCGACATTGGAATGGTCATCAAACGTTCCCATATCTCCCTTAACGCCAACGATGCAAAATTTTTCAAGACAATTTCCTTGACACATGATTCTACTCTTTGTTTTAACTAGACATTAATATTTTCTCAGTTTGGAGCCTCAAAATTTACTTGCAGCTAAATATTTCCAGATGCCAATCAATCACTTTAAAATCTTTGCCTTCTCCGAAACCAACCCATTTCAACCGAGAAGTCGATTCGTGCCGTTGGTATAATTTATGTGACCGATGGGTCAGTTTTCTGACAAATATTGTCGAAATAAATCTTAAAACCAATTCAGCATTTGGCTTTTATGAAATGTTGGTCCGACGAATGCTCCAAGCCTTTCAATCTATACGATAGACACGACCCCTCTAGATATTTAACAACTTTAACAGATCTTTTTTGTAAAAATAGCTAGAAAATAACTTTGCAAATTGTCTCTTTTTTCCAAAATGCGATAAAAATAATTTTTTTTTTTTTTTAATTTTTTGTGAGGAGTATTATCATTTAAACTCCTTTTTAAAAAAAGGAAATGGTATACTTGGTTTGGTTAATAGAACTCAAGATATAAGCTTTTTTTTCATCTACATTTTTGGAGATCTTATGCATAGTAAAAAACAACAAAAAAGCTTATACAGCTTTTAAAGTCTGGTAACGCTCCTGAAAAAAAAAATAATCTCTGTTTTACGAATTGATTTTGAAAAGACCTTTCTTTTGATATACATATGTATGCATGTCTCTATAGGTTTTTTGGCTGATTATGTTTATGGCAGATTATGCATCTTCAAAGGTTGCGTTCCTTAAAAATTCGAAACTAATAAAAACAAAATCTTCATTGTTCATAGTAAAACTACGAATTCGGTCTACACAAAATCTCAATTTGCTTTGCATTGATAAACAATTTTGAAATTTCTTTTCTGACAAAAAAAAAAAAAAAAAATAATAAGAGATTTCTCAACTTCTCTCGTAAAAATTGAAGCATCCTAGAAATTCTATGCATTATCTATGTACGAATATCATGTATATTAGATGATGGAGACAAATTGAAAATCTACAAGGGGAATGTCCCAAAAGGGTTAGCTTTGACCAAGTAAATCGCATTATGAAGGGATTCTTTTGAAATGCATATTGAAACGATATTTCTTTTTCTTGATTCCATGAAATATGTTTCTTTTTTTTTTTTGTTATTATAGTAGTTGTGTCCCTAACAGAATTCCTTTCCTTGGAACACTAATAGTATGTGGACAAAATGAAGAATTTGGTTTGAATTTAAGATCAAAGCTGGTTATGGTGAATATATCAAATCAAATTTGATTTAATGCTTAGAAAATTGTTTATGTAGCTAGCTATGCCGCACCTTTTCAGCTATCATAAAATTGAATCAAGGAATCAAAGTCCTTAAAAAGGATACACGCTATATAACCCAATCCATTTTTCTTAAAGGCTGTGTAGAAGTCATATTGTAGAGACAACACAAAAAGAAACAATTTTAATTACGATTACTGTTATCTGGGCCAATTAAAAGGTCTCATTATGTGGCTAATAAAAAAGTTAGAGTGCTCCTAAGTGGCGCAGGGCGGGCCCCTGTGACGAACTTAATAATACTCGATCTTGCAGTATAATTGAGTCCTCATAGTTCCCCCTTAGCCTAGACGAATAAAACGTTGCATACTTTTAATTGCATTTTAAGTTGAATTTAATTGTTATTTGCTCAAAGATGGCTTTTAAGATTCTGCCTAAAGCTGTACCCGCTGCAGCAGGTTACACGACAGGAAGCTTTGCATTGAAATTCAAATAAGTTACAGCTCTTGCATTTATTCAAACGCCTGACTACCTGTTGTGTACGTTGTATATAAATCACCGAGGATTTGGAAAGGATTTTTCAGATGTGAATTCTGGATGAGGCCAATGTGAGCTATAAAAAATGTACACCTATTCAATGTAAATGGCAGTACAGCACCACACCCTCTTAAGCAAAAAAATAAAACGAAAGCGACGTTAAAAAAGAGAGTAGGTATAGTATATCTTGATTCATATGGTGAAGCAGGGGTTGATACTAGACTTAAGTTCCTATACACATATAAAGCCATCAACAAAACGTTGATTTTAAAATTCTACCTAAACGATTTACTGATATTTATAACAACAACATAAAGATCGTAAAAGAATGGTCGTTTATAGCTTAGATGTTTTATGTGTATGTGAGACACTGCATGGTATACAAAATTAGTTGCAGGACGAAAGATTGTCCCTTTGCCACAATAATAGGAGTATCTAAGTAAAAATAAATAAAATCGGGCAGAACAAAACATTAAATATATGTTTTTTGTTTAAACGATTTACGGAAATTGACGTTAAGGAAAGAATATTAAAAACCATCAGTGGATGTGTTCCTATATATATAAAAATTAGGTGTTATTCGTATATGAATATGGGGTATTTATGTATATACCTACTCCAAAACCTGTGATATAATATTTCAAACAGTTTATGAGAGGCTTTAAAAGCAATATCTGTGAAGGGATTTTGTGAAATTGTGACGAAATAACTAATAAATTATTTATAGGTATGTTAGCACAAAAAAATGGTGTTAAAAGGGTATGGATCTTATAAAAAAAAAAAAAAACTTGAAACCCTTTTTTATTAAGGGTCTAAGCCACTGAATCATATCAAACCAAAATAAGAAATCTTATTGTCATTAAAATTTGAACTGCATAATATCTGGAGCTGTAATATTCGCAAAAATGATAACATTTTTCCATTTAAAATCATCTTAGATTAGCTATTAGCAGAGTTGGTGCCTAGAAAAAAAAAATATCGTGCCACATTTTCTGAAACACCTTGTCATTTTCGTGCTAAATGAAAAAAACACGTTCTTGTAAAGGGTGTTTATTTTAGACGTGTGGTTTTCAAGAAGAAATAAAACGCATATAATTTAATGTTATGGCCAAGAATTAAGCTTTATTGTAAAGATAAGGGGGCATATTCATAGTCACTTTTAAACTCCAGTTTATCTTAGACCTGCGTTTATCCTATCTAAATAACATTGAATAAACCCAAGTCTAAGATAAACTGGAGTTTAAAAGTGACTATGAATATGCCCCAAGGATTTGCCATTATGTTTTAAAAATGATTTCGGGCAATTGGCCGCCGCGGCTGACTCGAATAAATTCCAGCCAGGAGGCCCAATTTTCTACCTTTTTTGCAGCAATTGGGACCGTATGGCAGCAATTTCACATAACCCCACCAAAAATAATCCAGCGGTGTTAAATCGCACGATATTGGAGGCCACGCCATAAGCCCACAACGCGAGATAAAGCGCTCACCAAAAGTTTCCTTCAATAAATTGATTGTTTCGTTGGCTGTATGGCATGTATCGCCGTCTTGTTGGAACCAAAGGTCGTCCACATCAACATCCTCCAATTCAGGCACGAAAAAGTCATTAATCATGGTTTTATAGCGTTCCCCATTGACTGTAACATTATGGCCGGCTTCATTTTTGAAGAAATATGGACCAATGATTCCCTCTGTCCATAGAGCACACCGAACATTGACTTTTTGAGGATGTACCGGCGTCTCAAAAATGGCTTGTGGATTATGAGCACTCCTATTACGACAATTTTGCTTATTAACGTATCCATTCAACCAAAAATGAGCTTCATCGATGAACAAAATTTTCTTGTGAAAATCACGATGCGTCGTTCGAACCGAACCATTATGTTGGTAATAAATTTACACGATTTGCAATCGTTGTTCAGAAGTTAGTCTATTTATTATAAAATGGCAAACCAAACTGAGCATAAATCAAGTGGCAACTGTCAATAAGACCAACTCCGAAAAAGGTACTGCTAGATTGAAAACTACACGTCTAAAAAAAACACCCTGTATATGTAAATATTCATTTTGACTTGGTCCAGAATTTTGTGAGGCGTTGCGGTCAGGAGTTTGTGCCTGCTTCTGGCTTCTAGTAGATTGGATTATAATTTTCCACTTAAAGATTGAAGTCATACATAATTTGAGTTGGGTGCAATGGAAATAATTGAAGAATGTAAAAGCAAATAAAAATAAAAAGCTCTTCTGAGTACCGATTGGACAAGCTAATTTTTTACACTGCGTTAAAAAAATATTCTAAAAATTTTACGAATCAACACAAGCACGGGTGTGCTAGTATTAAATAAGAAGCAACAAAACAGCTAGCTGAAAAGTGCTCATCTAAATGATAAAATCTAATATCGAGCCGTAACTGTAAGGGAATTGATATATGTATATGAAGGTAAGCGTAGAATTTGTTTTTAATTCGAGATGCATTATTTTTTTGTATGCTTTTTCCTTTTTGTTGAATTAATTTGGTTGAAAGAAATAAGAAGAACTTGAAAAAAACTTGCACTTGAATTAAACTATAAGTCTGCAGTGTTCAGTGTATTTCGATGTCTTTATCTCCCCTGGTAGGCTAAACAATTCATCCAACACCACCTAAAGAGATTAAAGAACGCATTGAATTTGCAAAAAATCCAAGTTTTCCTTTCAGAAATTATTTCAAACAAGTCTAAAGGCCGTATTACCTTATCATGTAAATATGGCAAGTTTTCCAAATAAATATGTATGTCTCAAAAGTGTCATATAAGTGTGACACGCTGGATTTAGTCCTTCGGTTTTATCGTCCGTGTACGTTGTTCGTTATTGGTCGTACGCTGAAAAACGAAGGTCTAAATTATAACACCGAACAACGAATGCACACCGAATGAAGAACGAATTAATTCAAAGTGGCTTTGAATTTTCGGTGTTCGATGTAACCTGACCATCAACGAACAACGTGAGTGTAAATGCGAAAAATAATTAAATGGAAAATTCTTTTTCAGTGCCGTGCAATGAATTGGGATACTCTCCACGTTTTTCCTATTATAATTTTATAATTTTACAGATAGAAAATTGTGAAACAATTTAAGAAATGTTACTCCCCTTAGCTAAGTTACGAAAGATTAATTCTAGTGTACATTTAATCAAAAGAAAAAACGACGAAACATTGAATTAAATCATTTTACAGAAGTAAACCCTGATTCGCAATGCCTGATTCACAATGAAACGAGGAAATGAGGCGTTGACGTGACGAGATCTCTTTGCAGTTGTTCTCCCTTAAAAACCAATTTTAAATAAGAAAATAATGCAATTCTCGTCGTCTCGTCACGTCATAGTTTTGACAAATTGAAAAAAAAACCTACAAAGACGACGAGAAATGCTTAATTGTTTTCTTCGTCCAGCAGGATCTTTTCTTTTTTGTTCGCTGTTAAAAGCACCGCCACTGCCAATAATGTGTAGTTATCCATTTATTGCTTAAAAGAACGAATTGAATATAAAAACGGACTAATCAAGTTGCTTCTTCGTTGTTCGTTGTTTTTAGGAAGAACGAACAATGAACAACGAACAACGTTCACTGAATGAAGAACGAAGATGTAAATCCAGCTTGATACTACGGTACGGTACCACTGGCCACCGCAAATTGATAGACGGACATTTCACCACCGCCAATTGAGTGTTGGATCTTCAAGTGCTGCCATTTAGTGCGAAATATTTGAGTGCCACCGATTTAAGTGTCAGATTTTTCGTGTCTGGATATTTTATTTTCGTGTTGGAAAAGTTGTGTAGATTTTATTAGAAATGGTTAATTCACAATAAGAACTCATTTATATTGTTTTCAATAACAAATCGTATATAGAAAATCATTTTTTAACACCATTTTTACTGGCGGGAGGCAATTTTTCATGTTTTATTGTCAATCGTAGCAAATTGAAAATTGGGTCAAAATTTGAAACAAACAATAGAATTCGCTTATTTAGCAAGATTTCACTTTAAATTGCAATGAATAAAATGTTCTTAAATGTTGCACCATGCAAAAGTTTTTAAAAAAAACATGGCTATAACTGGCAAATCTGTATTCTATTGTGACTAACCACATTTTTATTCCAAAAGAAACAATGGGCATACGAATAAATAGCACTTCATTGTTCAATACCTGTATGTAGGCAGTGGAAAAAAGTCTAGTGTTGAAAGATCGACAGCGAACTACCCAGTGGCGGAACAGCTGTAACGAGAATTCCAAGCACTAAAAGGCTGGTGGTGAAAATCTGGTGGTGAAGTGTCCAACGGTGAAAGTTCGGCACTGAATAGTCCTGCTTCGTAATACTACTTTGTCATACAACATATATTGCGTCATATTTAATATAGCATAATGGGACATATATATATAAATGACAGTGTAATATCCCCTTCAGTTTAAATATTAGTAACAACGATTTAAAAACTAAAATAAATTGATTCAAAATAGCTTTTAATGGCCTTTCGTCAATAAATATTGGCGTTTCATCCCAGCCTTGTCAATATGTAATTTTTGTTAAGTTCAGTTCATCTTACGTGGATATTTTGACTGGAGCTTTGTCTCGGACGTTTGCACTTTCTTGTTGCCTTGAATATTCCCTCGATATAGCCCAGCCAATATAATTAACGTTTTGGTTGACTTTAAATGTTATTAATTTGATATATTAAACTCTCTTGTGAGTGTGTAGGTACTCTTTGTTCAGCTTAATCAGCCCTATTTTTTTACGTTACCCTCCTACTGCATTGTATTGAATTAATTGAATTGATTTTTATTTACAGATTTCATTCGGATATTGAAAGCAATTGGTGAGTTTTGTTTCTAATATTTTTAATGCATATCAAAATAGATCAACAAAACATTTTACCTTTAAAAATCCAATAGATTGAACAATGTATAAATTATTTTTAATTTCATAGATACAAAACAACAATTCATACCTTACCATTATTTTCCATTCTGATGGCCAAAATAAGAAAAAAAAAAATAACAATTTAGCCGGAAGGATTTTCGTTAAACCTTTTAAGTGAAAAAAATCAAAAAAAAAAATCGTACTTTTCGTGCTTGAAATTTAATCTGAAATTTAATCTCTGTTTACATTTTATTTTTGCAAGCAACAGTCACGCGTTTTTCATCAGTGTGGGTAACGGAACGGAAAGAAGTTACTTATGCTTTGTAGGTACCTACTCAATTTTAATGTCTAAAAGCTGACTTTTCTGTGAAGCTTAATTTCCACACTAACCTCTTTCTTCTAGGCTGAATGTTATTTAAAATTAACTCTTACTCCCATCTGCAATTGGCATCTCAAAAAGGAACAAAAAATTAACTTAAAAGGTATTATGTCTGCCTCATCTGCGTTTTCATTGAGAGAGCTAAGGTTTTTTTTTTTTTTTTTTTTTGTTTCTTTGGTTGGTTGGTTCTTTCGCTATTTTCTTGCTGAGTTGATTTGAATTTTGCCCTCCGGTTTCACTTTATGATTTTATATCTTTTCTTTTCAAAGAAGCTTCATCATTTTCTATAGGAAAGGGTGATGAATTTAAACTCAGGAAGCCTACAAAACGCTGAAGATAATTTTAGTCTCTAAATGATTATATCTATAGGCAGTTTCGTTTGTTTGTTTGTAAGTTACCTAATTGGGAGCGCATGTATAGATAAAGGATATACAAATTTGCTCTGGGACATGTTTATTCTAAGAACAAAAAAAAAAAAACATCACTCATCGCATTCCTTATATATAATAAGCAAATTGTTAGTCTCATTCACACTTGATAAAGAAAAGTTTTCAACTTCGTTTGCCGAAATTCGCTTTTGTGTATTTGTTGTTTTTGAAATTCGTTTGAAATTTTCCTTAAAAGTTTTAAACTGAAAGTCAAATAATAATTTTTTTTGTTGGTAGAAAAAACTTCAGTTCAGCTAAATTGACTAAAATATTTTCATTTTTTAAATTTAAAAATGTATTTAAATGTGAAACTGAATGAAAAAATGTAAGCATTTTCTGTTTGCTGAATGAAGGATAACAATAGCAAATTCAGTGGAGTGACAGCTCGTAGAGAACCAAAGCATAGGGATTTGTAACTTACAACAATTACTGTGTGCGTGTTGCTATTCGGCAGGAATGGAGGGGACCTACAATTTTCTAAATTGATTTTAAGCATTCAACATGCAGCTGGCCTAGATCCTACGACTATACTTACGACATTTAGGTCCAGTTTTTCAGTGATTTACTTCTAGAGTTAACTAGCTCTGGTTTAATTCACCACTGAAAAACTGGGCTCTATAGATAGGTACTTACTTTTTTCCAAAATAAAAAAAAACAAATAATTATCATACATTAGAACCATTTCTTGCGTTTATATTTTTTTCATTGTTATAATTTTCGTATCAAATGTTGAAAGTTACTGCGGATAATTATGGTCCTTTCTGAAGTTACAATTTTTATTGAAGCCTTAGTTTCTATTTCAATATCTCAATACACTTTGGACTTTACTTAGCTCCAAAGGAAAAATGCTGGAGACATGGTTTAACATTATCTAAGTCTAGATTGTCAATTAACCGGGCCAAAGCGTGAAAATAATTGTTTACCATAAATTGCTCTTGCGACAAAACTATGGTTTCATGGGCTGTCTGGCAATTTGAATTGTCAAATTGGAACTCAATGTCGTCGAGATCATGGGGTTCAATTTTAGTCAACAAATAATCGTTGTCATGGCGCGATATACTTTCTGGCCAGTCTCATTGTTGAAGAAATGTGGACCTATGATTTCAGCAGCCCATAAACCACACCAAACTGTTGTTTTGTCTGGATAGAATGGCTGCTCTTGAACTTGTTTGGGTTGCTCTATTGCTCAAATACGGCAGTTTTGCTTTTTGTTGTAGCAATTACGCCAGAAAAGGGCCTAATCGCTAAACAAAATTTAAGTTGAAAACACATTCATTAATTTCTCGGAGATTATTGAGTTTTGTTATAAGTAGAGCAGGGCTCAGCCATGCAGTGATTGATATAGCAACTGAGCAACAACTAGCTATTTATTGAGCGACAACTCATTTCAGCAGCTATAGTTGTGAAAATTTCGTTTCTAAATGACTTTGTCAAATATTATAATTGTTCCATAGATATTCACCCTTTATTACGATTGTCGTTTTACTAAAACGACATGGCTCTAGAAGGGTACACTTGATTATAAAATAAAACTAAAACTTAAGTGTTCTCACCACTCTTCACCCTTCTCACTATTATAGCAATATTTTTATTTTGCAACGCCAATTGGAGCTTCTAGAGCCGATTCGTTTTATTAAAGCGACAACCGTAATAAAGGTGATTGATTGTATTTTGTTACTGAGGAATCAATAAATAATAGAACAGATATTTTACCGAAGAAAAATCGTGCATCATCAACAGAAGTTATTCCATTAAATTTTATTCCGTACACAAATGATCTTCTAGATACATGTGGTTTGTGTAATATGAGGACGCAAAAAGACGTGTTCCACTTTATTCTAAGATGTCCAATTCTGGCATCAGAAATCCAAATGTCAAGCAGCTGTCTAAATACGTAAAATGGGCTTTAAGATACATTAAAAACATTACTGATGAGCTGTTCTAATGATAATAAAATAAAATACAAGAGATATTAATTTCATTAAATTAAATGTTAAACTGTAACTATAATTTACTTACTTAAGCATAAAATTGTCACTCTGGCGAAGTTGATCTATCGCTTAGAAATGTCAATGTCTACGGCGTTGCCACAACCAAACAATCTCATATGTTTAAATTTTTGTCTGTCGCTCAAGACTTTGTCATTCACTGCGTCAACAAGCCCTAACTATTTTCATGATGAAATGTCAAACAATACTGAACAAAAATGCTATGACAATTTCACTAGACCCACAATTTGGTCTGACATTAATCCCCATTTAAAAAAGTGCAAAGGGTCGTTCTTCTTTTGAAGATATTTGAATTTGTATTCTTCTAGATCCTTAAAGGGTTCGAAAATCTTTAAAATTTGGAAATAGATTAGCAATAGTTGGAGTATACAAATTTTGTTTCCACTTTTAATGAATCAAAACTTGGGCGCTTAGGGGATGCATTGGGAACTTCCTGCAGTCAAAGTAAAATATATAAATATATAGATACTCACATAAGTTAAAAAATTTCATTCCATATTTCAGAATAATCTCTGTTCATGGAAAAGTTCCTTCATCCTAGCCGTTCGGGTTTATTGGTTTTATTGGTGACACCTATCTAAAACACGACCCGATACATTTTTTTTTAACCAAATGCGAATAGAATGTAAGACCGAAACAGTTCACATTGATTGTAATGCAAATGTTTAGATTTAAAAAAAATTTCAAATATATATGAAAATGTTACACTGGTACACTGTGACGTATGCGTACTTTTTATATTTATTTTTTTCATTTTTATGTACATATACAGGGTGTCCGCCGGGAATGTATACTACTTTGTTTGTTTATAATTTTTGATTAAATGAAAAAGAATAGATCTTATATTAATAAATGTTTTATATATAATGTCAGCAATTATGTATGGAATACAATATCAGGTAAATGTCCGCCTCTATTAGTCTCACAAATGCGAGCCCTTTTGAGCACACTTTTCATTACATTCGCACACATTTCACGCAGTATTTCATTAATTTCATCACGAATATTTTGTTTGAGTTGCTCAAGCGTTTCTGGTTTGGTTGCATAAACCTTGTTTTTTAAGATATCCCCACAAAAAGAAGTCCGGAACAGTCAAATCAGGCGGCTGTGAAGGCCATTCAACATTACCATTTCTTGAAATAACTTGTTGTGGAAAGCGAGGTCTCTCAGAAATTCCATTGTAATCCTGGCTGTATGCGATGTGGCACAGTCTTGTTGATACCACATGTTAATCAAGCCCAAAGCATTCAGTTGTGGCGCGTTAAAAAGTTTTCAATCATATCACGATATCGCTCCCCATTCACAGTTACCGTTACGCCATTTTCATTTTCAAAGAAGTAAGGTCCAATGATTCCTCCTGACCAAATTGCACACCAGACTGTAGCTTTTAATGGATGCAAAAGTGACTGATAATAATTTGAGGGTTTTCTATTGCCCAGAACCGACTATTCTGTTTATTCACATATCCATTCAAATGAAAATGTGCCTCGTCACTCATTATGATTTTTTCATGAAAATCGGAGTTGTCATGGGCTAGCTGTAACATCCTATTGACATATGTACGGCGGCGTAAATGTTCTTGTGGAAGAAGCTCTTGTGTCAACTGAATCTTAAGTGGAAACAAAATGCAAATCCTTGTGCAAAATTGTGGGCAAAGTTGTTCTTTGAAAACCAAGCTCCTGGACACGGCGTCGAATTGAGGTTGATGGATTGTTTTGAACACTTCCTTGAGCAGCAGTAATGTTTTCAGCCGATCTTGCAGTACGTTGTGGTCCAAGCTTGGGCCTATCACCTACAGGCCCTCTTTCTTCGAAATCATTCACTACACGTTTTGTTGGCACGTTGTTTCTCCCAAAAAATTCGCTTAAGTTTCTCATCGTCACAGTAATCGATGATTGATTTTGATAAAATGTTTTAACGATATAATCCTGGAATATTAGAATGTTTTACCTGAAAATTAGAATCTAACTTTGCAAACTTTTATTTTAATAATCCGGATTTTTTTCAATTCATAAAAGTATTAAATTTTAATTTTTTGGATTTGATTAAAATAGGAAGCGTCCTTTTTTAATCCAAGAATTTTAAAATACAATTCAAATTGTATCAAAAGAGCAAGGGAGCAAAATCAGCCATATTTAAATATGAACACAATGATTTCTGTATATTTTAGGGTTTCCATAACTAAAAAAATATGATTTTGACTAAATAACTAACATGCCTTTTCTATTGAGACCACGACTTTAAAAATCTGTAGGTTTAATATTTAATTCATATTTTGCTTCATATTTTTGATGAGATGACACTATTTCTTGTTTAAAAAGAAAGTATTTACCTACATAAAAATGTGGGTACCGATCGTTATGTGCATAATGTACATATATAAGTGGATCTGAAAGAAATTTTTTCAACTATTTTTTAAGAATTTTTCTCTTCAGTTGTATTTTTCTACCTTAGCATTCCAAACTTGATTGTACTATAACTATTTATTCTCCAAATAATCTGCTACAAATATCAATTTCGCACGTCGAACTGCAAAACAAAAAGTAGAATGATATTTTTCGCTTATGTATCATTTTTGTATAAAATTATTCGCTTTGCATCAGCAGCATAGAAGGCTCTAACTTGAAAAACAGTAGATACTCCAGGACGATACATCGTGACATATTATATTAATTTTATGGCAATGTTCGCATAACATTAACTCCGCACTATAACGGTAGTTTGCATTTATTAGTTTAACAAATACCTACATATATTTTTCTCCAAAAATAAGAACAAAAATTATCCAAAAACATAAAGCATGGTAACCCCATTTCTAATTAAAAATCAAAATTAAACATTTTAAATATGCATTATTTTGAAGGCGCTTTGCATTTTCTCGAGGTAAAATGTGAAAATCAGTAGATAAAATTTCAATCGCAATAATATTTTAGTTCACTTATGCAAAAAACAATAAAAGAAATCAATGGCACCATTATAATTCAGATAATAACTTAGTGATTGACTTACAAAGATAAATACTCTGACAAAAATAATCATTCATTATTTGTTTTTGTAAACTAATATATTTTTGGATTCATGTTAAGTAATCTGGTTTAATTTTATTGCATAAAAATAAATTTGTATTATTATTCTTATAAAATTTTATTTAAATTCAATACAGGGATATTAAAAATTAATATATTGTGCATTTTAACTCAGAAATGAAGAATTGCATTCAATTATACATGTGCTTAGAATTCATTCGATGAAATTACAAATTATATCCTTTTGTATTATATTCAATAGCAACAAAACAATTCGAATTGAAGTTATTCTATTAAAATTAGATTAAATAATAATATAAACGAGATTAAAACTCAATAAAATAGTATAGAATTTCAGTATAATGTATTATTTTGAGGGAAAAATTTCCCCAGCTATTGGGAAATTTTTTCCATTCATAATATTGATTACATTTCAATATTAAAAAAGGATTAACTAGGTTTTTAAACCGTTGCATGTATTTAATTCTAATAAAATTTTGGTGTGGTCCGAAATACAATACAGATTTTTCTGAAAAATAGTCCAATATTTTTAACCGTGATATTTTAATTTCCAAGTAAATTTTCTAATCGAAAATTCATCTGGCCATTAAAATACTTAGAACTTTAATTATAAGTTAGGCTATTTAGATATTGTGAAACGTAAGTGAGGTTGGTTATTGATATATGAACATATGTTATAAGTTCCAAGTTGTTTATTTAGAACTTTAATCAGACATTGTGAAACAAGCCCTTAATGTTTTTATTCGAAATAGAGTTAAGATATTATTTTTATATCAATAACAAAGCCTTATCATTTCTCGACGTAAAAATTCACCGATATAACGACCATCGATTGTTCAACTGGCATAACTTCGGGCAGGTTAGATGATTTCAGTTCCAACCAACCCAAACACATCACAATAAATATTGAATCAAATTTAGTTAAAAATAAGTCTTTGATTTAGTGACAAACAGTTTAACCCTGCCAACGAGTAAAAAGCCTTAAAAACTCTCAGTGATGATGGCTTTAAATTTAACAAAACTCTCAGTCATTTGTTTACCAAACTAAAAACGGAACCAGACAAAGACAAACTAACTGGTGTCATCTACAAAATAAATTGCAAGGGCAAACCAAATGAGCCTTGCAACCTGTGTTATATTGGAATTGCGAAAAAAATTTTGCGTCAACGCATTGCTTACCATAGATCTATCTATAAAATCATATATATAGAGTTCTGATTTTGAAGGCGTCAAAATCTTACAAACACAGAAAAATGTTTCTAAACGTTATACCCTAGAAACATTGCACATATTGAAGAAGGTTCTGGAGGTGGATCTGGAACCGGACAAAGTTCTGGAGGTGGCTCTGGACCTTGGACAAAGGACACTTTTTTTAGAATTTAAAAAAAGATTCTAGAGGTGGGTCTGGAACTTGGACAAAGGACAATTATTTTTTGGAAACAACTTTTTTTATTAATTTACAAATTTAAAAAAATTGCGTTTTTGCCAGATAATTTGGTAAGGTTCTGGAGGTGGATCTGGAACTGGGACAAAAGTTCTGAAGGTGACTCTGGAACTTGGACAAATGACAATTTTTTTTGTTTTTGGAAACAACTTTTTTGCAATTTAAAAAAAAATTCTGGGGGTGGGTCTGGAACTTGGACAAAGGAAAAACATTTTTTTTTTGGAAACAACTCTTTTTATTCATTTACAAATTGAAAAAAAATTGCTTTTTTGCCAGATATTTTGGTAAGGTTCTGGAGGTGGATCTGGAACCGAGACAAAAGTTCTGGAGGTGACTCTGGAACTTGGACAAAGGACACATTTTTTTTGTTTTTGGAAACAACTTTTTTGCAATTTAAAAAAAAATTCTGGAGGTGGGCCTGGAACTTGGACAAAGGAAAAATTTTTTTTGGGAAATTAAACCATTTTCCAAGAGAAAAGTTAATTTTTTTTAAAATATTTTTTCCAACAAAAAAAAAATTTCCATCTCTGTCCAGGTCCAGAAATCCAGAAAAATATTATATTCGGAATCACCAACATGCTGCGGGATTTCTTAACGATCCCCAACTTCACACATAACTAAAAATTAAAAATGGATTCCTTATAAAATGACAGTTCAGTGCTCAAGTGTGTTTCATAATTATATCTGAGGACTCTGATCATATCTGCTCAGAGCTCTGCTCTGATCGCTCAGCCTCTGCTCAGAGCTTTGCTCAGAGCCAAAAAAGAAAAACGCCAAATAATCATATTTTTTCTGTTTCTATGTATGTTCAAATGTAAAAAGAGACTAAACTTCATCTGAAGTCTAATTTTCTACCGTTCAATGGTTTTTGTTTTATTTTTTAATAATCATTTATAAATTTAAATTTTTAAAATCTTATAACCTTATTAATAAGTGAGTTTATATTTTGTTTTACATATTGTCATTGTACATCTTTGTAATAAATTAATTTTTTTTTGTATCATAAAAATTCGGCAGCAACCTCTGTGGAAACGTCACGTCGAAAGTAAATGTAACACAATTGTTTCATTGCAAAAACTAAAGTGACTAAAAAAGCCGACAGATATGAATCTCTTCCAACGCATAAAAACATTTTACATAAAAATCACTTTATACAAATTGAAGTTCATTGTATTTTTCGTCTTCGTTTACATAAACATTATGTAATTATGCATGTTATTTGACTATGTCCTGGATCAATATTCACAGGAATCTTTAATTTGAACTCTTGGTCTACTTAAATATACGTAAGGGACAATAACCCAAGGAATCAAATTTTCTACAACTTAGCTATACAAACAAAAAATTATCATTCCAAATAAGTTTTACTCAGGATGAACTTAAAGCTCTTAAAACAAAAAAAAAAAAAAACAATCTACGACTATAACTGCCATCTAAACGACAATTTTAACTTTTTATTCTCAAATCAAAATATCAGTTCACAAAATCTTAATACAAACGACTGAATTACCTTCTAATTCTTGCATAAAAAAACTTTGACAATCCTGTTTCGTTATCCACAAAGGCTCATGTAAGCAATTTAGCCTCCCTAATGAAAAGCTGTTGCGCAACAACCTAAATTTTATGAGGCTACCACCGCTTTCGAAAGCCCTGCTAAATGCTCTTATATTTCGTCTGATGGCATGGCACACCTGAAAGAAAAAACTTACGACCGGCTAGGGATACAAAGTACAATCCAGATTATAGCATGGAAAACGGGAGTCAACCTAAGCAATAATATTCCAGAGCCCATAACCAAAGCCACATTATTGTTGCTGCTGCTTATTCTTGAACTTTTTGGGTGTGGGCTTGTTGGTAAATGAAGACAAACTTTTGGCAATTACCGGTTCACATAAACTGTTTTTGCTGAGAACAAACGGTATAGAGGTGTTGAACAAACATCCATGATTATGGCATTATTCCTTATTTAGCTGCTAATTTACCTACGAAGGCATGTAGGGTATAGGTATGCTTTGTACATGGTCATTTTTGTGAATACGATTTGGTAGAATGAAATCTGCGGTTTACTTTTTCTTCCTCAAGCCCCTCTCCCACACCGTCTATTGAAACTATTTGCCAACAATTATACACCTTCAAATCCGGATACTACAACAGAGATGGGGTCCTTTCGGTTACAATACTTCTATTTGCAGGGGCTTATTGATTCTTCACACAGCTCTCTCAGAACTAATAAAGTAATGAAACTTTTTCAATCAATCTTTTTGTAAGTGCAAACAGCAAGCGTATGGTTTCGCAATACAACTCAACCACCATCGCAAAGGAAAATTCATTGCAATCGGCAAACGGAAAAAGGGATAATTTTTCAAGTACGCTATAGTTATTGGATTCCCGTACATAACTTATATACATAATGCGGTAACAATGGGGAACAATAATTATAATCGATGGGAACTATATACTTCCGATCCGACGAGCAAAGAAGTTGTATCTTTTAGTTGCACCCATTTTATTACTTGAAAAAGGGTTATGTTTGCCAATCATCGTTGGAACTTGTGTCTCTATAAAACTCCACTCCCACTACAGAGAAGAATTGTGGAGGATTTTACTGGTAAATAGTAAGAAGATGCCTGAAGTTAGAAACTTTTATTGTTTCCTTGTTTTACGATAGTTAACCTCAGTGAAAACCATAACAATATTTTGGATTTCCAAAAGCTATAATTGTACATATAGCGTCAATTTGAATCCTTATAAGTTCGTTAAGTATTTTATCTGATATTTAATAATAAGGTATATTACATATGTGTGTAAACATATGTGTGTAAACCTATATGGTTGAATCTATGAATAGAAGAAAAGGGGTGCCTTGGGAGTCTTGATATTTATTTTTCTGGTTGATTTTACAACAAGAAATAACATAAGCTCATAATAATCATTAAAGAAACATTGTTTGAACTTTGAGATCAGAGAATATTACAATCCTTAACCAATTGAACAACAACAAAAAAAGTTTGTTTCTTTTTTTAAAAAAAAAAGCTTTAAAAAAATATTGTTCAATATAATTCAACGATCGTTGCTTTATTAAAAAGATATACCTTCCGATTAATAACTTTTTTAATTATTTTTTTTTTTATTTTACAGTAAAACCTTCCGATTAATTAAAGAATATTATTTAATGCAAATGACTGTCAACTAAATTTTCTATACAATATCGATAGTTTCGGTCACTATTTCACGAGTAGCTTGCCCAATATTGTTTTAAGGTACCTGAATCATCTATAGATTGTTTGCAAGGCTTTGATTTTTAATGGAAACTCCAATGATGTTAAGTTATCCATATATACATATATATTTTTCTTATATTTAGGGCTTTATGACAGTAGAAATGTTTTGTGTAAATATAAAGATCAAAGTGGATGGCAACGCTGTGTAGCGTTGAACCTTATCATATAACAGTAAATGATCTCGCAGTTTGTGGTTTATGACTCAGATCTGTTAGCATTATGTTATGAACAAGAGATATGCGTCTGACATCATCGTCGTTATCCACTTTACAACCCTTATTGTTAGTTTAGGATTATATGAAACTAGAGATAAGATAGGTTAAAAATTGTAAATGTATTTGTAAGCTAGTTTTATGTTTTGTAAAAATAGTTAAGAAATAAATGAGTTCAATTTTAGTCTTTAAAGAAGGAGGATGTGTTTTCTTGCCTTCGTTCGGCTTGCGCGATCTAATGGGTTTTCAGAGAGTTTGTTCAAATGACGTCAAATTGCAGATCCGTGGCCAATCATTTTCACCAAAATAACTGAGTGTGTTAGCAATAATTCGGTTTTTGGACTGACTGTGCGGCACGAAGCCCCATGTTGCTGAAGCCTTTTATTCGCGTCGCATCGTCTTGTAATAAAAATAGGCCAATAATGCCACCACACCAATAGTATAACTGTGATTAGGAGTGGATTGGATACATGTACGGGAATATGTTCGGTCATCAGTCATCAATCAACAGACCTGTGTCTACCAGGCTCCCTTAACAAACTTGCGTAGAGCAGCTGCAGTGCATGATTTTAACCGAAATTTCTATTCAAAATTTAGATTATTTAAGCAACAAAACAAATAGATGTATCTTTGCAGCATTTCCCAACGTTCTTCAAGCGTAAATTAAACAGATCCATTTCGTATCGCGTAAACATAAAATACTGAGTTTCTGTCAATTACAACTTTACGGTCCTCTGTTGATAGGATAAAAATGATTTGATTTATCAATAATTTATTTGAATACTTTTGTTTGTTTATTTAAATTAATGAAATACTTAAATCAGTAGCTAAAGAAAATATAACAAAACTAAAAAAATAAAAATGAAAATACAAATAAAAAAAAATACGTATACGCCAGAGTGCACCATAGCCACCTGCGAATTAGGGAGACTAAAAAGTGGTAAAAAACAATAAATTCTGTTCAAACTTGAGAACACATATAATACAGGGTGGCGCACGAATCGTGCTACAAAAACAAAACGTAATAACTTTTTTTCTGTGTGAGAAATTGGCTTGTTTTTTTTTTATTTCATAGGTTACTATTAAGATTTTATAAAATGAATGTTTGAGCTAACTAAACTGGGATTTCGATAGTGCAACGGTACCATGCTTTGCAGTCCTTTATTTCCATCAAAAGTGAGTTTGGTGGCACTCCCCCGCGTAGATGGACGAATACGATCCATAAGACAGAACTGCACTCAGACCGAGTAAGTTGAATACAACTTAGAAATTTCAGGGCATTTTTGTTTTAGGTTAAAGTTTCCTTGGTAACTTCTTATTGTTTTTCCTATACACCAAATGCGGTGTTTGGAAGATGCATGCGTCTTTTCTATTTATTATTTCTTTTGATTTAATTTGTTTTTCTTTTATTATACTCACTTCAGCCCCAGTGCCTACTACTAATTTTACAGTTCTGTTAACGCCTTTATCTTAAGGTAATTTGACAGTAGGAACACTAGGTACTTTAGGCTGAAGATACCCCCTATTGCATTGTTTTTCTATTGTTGTCGAGCTTGGGATTTTCAGCTCGACTTGTGATTTCTGTGATTCTTATCCTTTGATGGCACTCGGAAACGTCATGGTTTTGACGACCACAGAAGACACATATGTATGTGTCTTGTATTATAAACCCTTGGAGGATTTGGGTTTTTTTGAAAGTTGTTGGGGTCTCGATCCTTAAAAGAATTCTTTTGCGACCCCACGTAATTTGTTTGAGTTTTTCTACAGTTTCTGGAATCGTTATTATGCATTTTGCATATTGCCCAGAAAGGAGTATTTTTACTGGTAATACAATCACTGCGTAAGTGACCCCTTTTTTTGCAGAAGCTGCATATTATGCCTTCTACAATTGTACATTTGTTTTTGTTTTGAATGTCATTTTGAGGCAGAACTTGGGGTTGTATAATTGGGTCTGGAGTCAAAAAATTGTGATTGGGGTCGGGGGAATTTTACTGGGGATTTGGTAATGTTTGTTAGGGTTCAGGTTGTTTGGAACCATGTAGGACTGTACGCATTTATATATGGATTATATTGTGAGGCACTGTTCATTTGTAAGTTTTGAAAATTGTATAACAAGGGTTCAAATTGTTTGGAAAAGGTCGAAACTGTGCATTTGTGTGCTGATTATATTGGGCTAACTGTTGAAGCCGTTCCATATGCCATGATGCTTTTTGCACAATACTTTCATAAGTTTCATCACCTACTGCAAGTAGATATTGGCAAAGATGTGCTCTTTAGTTGGAGCAAGCATGACAAGACATAACAAGTGATCAAAAGTTTTTGTTTAGTTGCTTCGTTTTTTTTTTTGGCTTTATTTGAAGTGGGCCTCACGCACTAGACAACCGCATAAAGAAACCAGCAATAGAATCAATTTTTTTTAAATTTTACTTGAATTTTTCAATAAAAACATTTTTAATTTACCTAGAAAATAATCATCAGAACCCCGGTGTTGCGTAATTTAGAATTTACATATATATTTTCTATCGCGGATACCTTTCTGTCACAAATTAAGTTTTTGTATAGAATATTAGGTTTTTTGTTTAGAATTAGTTTTTAAAAATTAAAAATGTAAGATAAAGTTTGTTTGTTTATTTTTCAGTTCTTATGCATGCATGGAGTGTCAATTTTGGCAACGGATTGATGGCAAATCTTACCAATTATCACAATATTTGAAACAGATTTTTCAGTTAATTTAAAACACCACTAATTCTTTATCCAAAAACTTCAAAAGCCAATTGAAAATTGCAAAGTACATACCAGACAGTGTTTTAAGGGAAAATTAGAATTTCCAACCAATTAAAAAAGTCATTATTCAAAGGTATGAAACGGAAAATGTTCGTGTTTATTTAAAATCGTCATTTTCATTCGAAGAATATATTATACCAAAATATTTTCCGTTTTTAAATTCACTGGAATTTCAATTTCGCACTCGTACTCATCTTCATCGTCCTCACAATTACTGAATATACCCTTGAAATGCGGTTGGTTTTGTGCATGTCTCTGTATCGATATAACGATTTGGACATGTGCTAATATTGTTATCAACTCTCTAAAATGACAGTATCGTTCAGGTTCAGCCAGATATGAACAATTTTTGTGAGAGTCAATTTGGCCACGACTTTGTTCTGGCAAAAATCATTATACTGGAGATAAATAGCTGCCAAATATACATCTGCTAATTAATCTATGCAATTTTTAAACAACTGAGGGGCGATCGTCAAATTTCAAGAAAGCATCAATAGCAGGCAAAAGTTCTTCGCTTTCACATTGAAATCGTTGTTGTAAAGACACGACTAGTTTATCGCTAACATTTTCACGGAACTCATCGGTTGTACAACCATTTCGAAAGTTGACCATGACCGTATTTCTTTATTCAACTCGATATTATGCAGGAACTTATATAACCGTCAGTAATCACAATTTTAATGTTTAACTTACTAACGAAACCGGATAGAATTGGCAGTCTCTTACAATTTTCAAGAAATATAATAACATTATTCACATCAATTGACATATGTATGTATCAGGGTTAATTAATCTACCTGAAGTTTTTTTTAATCTTTGAAAAATTAATGAAATATCACCTAAAAAAAGCAATACTATGTCAATTTTCAATATTAGTCAGAAGAGAATAATATTAGTTATTTATTTATTCATCAAGCAGAGACACAGCTCTAATAGACTACTTAAAAATAATTAACAATTTAAGAAAAATATATCGAAATAAATACTTACCACCGTTATTAAGACTTAATAACAATCTTTTTTTAAAACAATCTCTGCTTAAGTTTAAATTAAAATCAATAACAGTACATAACGAATTACCGAGTTAAGGGTTCATTTTTTCCATAATTAACCCTATGAAAAGGTACACAAAATAAACGATTACTTCGTAAGCCATGACTTGGAACATGAAAACTAAACAACGAAAGCAAATGAGGGCAATTGATTTTGTAATTAATTAAATCGCTCACAAACATGACATCAAAATATCTACGTCGTGTTTCCAAGGATTTAATGCCTAATAACAAACACCTTGTATTATATGATGGCATATCAATATTCCATCGTAAAATCCGAATTGCAGTTCTAGTGAAGCGTTTCTGTATTCTTTCAATTCTCTTTGAATGGATAGCATACAAAGGATTCCAAATGGAGGAACAGTATTCTAAAATTGACCGAACGTAACAAAAATATAAAGATCTTAAGGTGAAAGGATCGGAGAAGTCTTTAGCATTCCTAGAAATAAATCCAAGCATTGAACTGGCCTTAGAAATGATGTAGTCAATGTGGTTAGAAAAAGAGAATTTCAAATCAAAGATCACACCCAAATCTTTTTTTTCGGTAACTTTGGATAGAGAAGATCCTTGTATATTGTAGGAATACAATATTGGAGACACACCACGGTAAAACATCATACTATGACATTTAGAAATATTCAAATGCAGATCATTATTAGTACACCAAACAGATAAGTTATATAGATCGTTTTGCAGGTTTATGCAATCCGAAATAGATTTTATACGTAAGAATAATTTAAGGTCGTCAGCATACATTAGACAAAGACTATTAATAAAAACACTCGGAATATTATTGATAAATAAGAGAAAAAGAAGGGGTCCTAAATGACTTCTTTGTGGAACCCCGGAAGTTACCACAACCGAGTTAGAAATAAAGTTGTTAATTCGGACGTGCTGAATTCTACCAGTAAGATAGGATTCAAACCATTTTAATAAGTTAGAATGAAAACCTAATTTATGAAGTTTGGCAATTAATAATGAGTTGATCAACCCTGTCAAACGGTTTAGAGAAATCAGTGTATATAACATCACATTGATACCCTTGTTCAAGAGCACCTAACACATAATTGCTAAAAATCGCAAGATTGGTCGAGGTTGATCTGCCACCGATAAACCCATGCTGCAGAGGGGAGATTATTTCTTTCACTGAGAAAACAAGCTTATTATAAACAATTTTTTCAAATAGTTTGGGAATTACAGATATTTTACAAATGGAACGATAGTTTATAACTTCATTTTTAGATCCAGATTTAAAAACAGGGTAGACATAAGAATATTTCCATTGTTTCAAGAAGTATCCATCTCGAAGAGAGCGATTTAAAACTATTTCAAGAGGGGTTACAAAAGAAAAAGCACATTTTTTTTAAATAAAGGGAACAATTCCATCAAATCCTGATTATGCTTTTCATCTTTTAATTTTAATAATTCATCAAGGATGTAGCTTCTCTCCACATAGAACTGCTCTTGATTTGATTGTAAATGTAAACACTTTAAGTTATTTTCTGCTAGTTTGAAAAATTTAGAGGTATACTACCATTGACTATTTTCTAAAGTGTAGTTGTAGCAACATAAATATTTGTATTATTTTCAAAATTCTGTTAACTAGGTATTTCAATGAAAAATAAGAATTTCTGTCTATGTAACATCGAAATAACTGCCATTTTTTGAGGATACATTTAATATCGTCATCATTCAATGAAAACTCCTTAAGTCCATCTTTCCCAAAACTCTCTAAATTCTATGTTGATCTAGATACAAGAAACATATATCAAATTGTTGTTAGTTAAAAAAAAAAAAATATCTTAATACACATGAAATAGACTGCTATATGCCTGTCTACCCGACTACTTGTTTATTTGTTCGGGATCTTCGAAACCACTTTACAAATTTTCACGGAATTTAACAAAGGTGGAAGACTTTAAGGAGTGATCTAGCTACGTAAACAAATATCAAATGATCCTATAGAAGAAAGGATAAAACTTTGATAAAAACATTAAATCTACAGTATTTTCATCTTTCACTCAACTCTACACATACATAGGTACAAATGTAGGTATATTTAAAATTTTGAGTGTCGTGATGGCACAAAGTCGCAATATTAACATTGAATTTCTATGGAATTTATTTAACCCAAGGGAGTTGTGGGAGGGCCAGCAAGCAACAGCTAGAGGATTAATATTTTTTTACCTCGAAGTCAGGATAGTGAAAGAAAATAAATTAAAAATAAATAATTTTTTTAAAGTCAGTCTTGGCAAATAATTCCAAAAGGGCCATGTTTTCTTATCGCCTGTTAATATTAATTATAGGCCCAACCTACGTGTTTTTGTATATATTTTCGTACATTACATATATACCATATATATCTATTGTTAACAAATGCTAAAGAGAATTTCTGGCATGCATTGATGATACTTTTATTGTTATCAGGAGCTTTTGTTCCTTCAATAACGTAATTAGATTCATGTTATGATAAACGGCATACAACACTCCTTGCTCTGTGGGTAAGTTCATATCACACACAACTATACACTCACTCGTTTATTTAACAAGAAGCCAACCCGAAGCCATCCCGAGCACACGTGATGTTGTGTGCAAATCATGTAGGTACAGCTTAATTACAAATTCATATATTAATATTAATGCTTTTAAGCATTCCTAATGGGTGTTAAATGCAGAAGAAGTTACTTAAACATATCACCGGAGCTGGAGTTGGAGATGTAGCAGCAGCAAGGACATCAAGGATCCCACATGGATGCGACGACGCAATTGCCATAATCAATTAAGCATATACATAATGAATACGTGTGTAATATACGGCAAATTTGTGTTCAATATTATGTTTAAATAAATGTGAACATTGGTGAATTTGGAACTATGTAATTCAAAGACAGGCAACTTTCACACAAAATGTTAATTATGATGAAGACTATCGATATCATTTAAATGTAATGAAGAAGGCTTGAATATATTGAGTATACGGTGGATATTGTTTAAGAAGTCGGGTTTTTCAATAACAGCGCTACAGAAGTTTTGTTTAATAAAACAAAAATGGTTTTGGATATCAATGAAATTATTTATTCTTGTGAAAGTACGTTCGATGCCATTATGTATGGATTTCGATTTCTTTTGCATGGCCACCACGTGCACGCTTGCAGAAGTCCAGACGCTGAACAAAATTGTCGACGGTTTTCAACAGTAAATCGGCCAATACTGCTGCAATTTCACGTTCGATATTCGTACGAAGTTCATCAAGCATCACTGGCTTGTTGGCATAGACCATAGACTTAACGTAGCCCCACAGGAAATAGTCTAACAGCGTCAAATCGCACGACCGAGGCGGCCAAGCGACTGGACCATTTCGTGAGATAACACGTTCTCCAAGCTTGGTTTCCAATAAATTGATTGTGACATTCGCTGTGTGGCTTGTGGCGCCCCGTCCTGTTGGAACCACATGTCCTCCAAGTCCATATCATCCAATAAGGGCCAAAAATATTCGGTTATCATTGAACGGTAGCGATCCCCATTCACAGTAACGTGCCGGTCTTGATCATCACGGAAGATGTACGCCGCCGGCCCATAAACCACAACAAACCGTAATTTTTTCGGGATACAATGATGACTCATGGAGTACGTGTGGATTGCTGCCTGACCAATACCGCATATTTTGTTTATTGACGAAGCCATTCAGCCAGAAATGAGCCTCATCGCTGAAGATGATTTTTCGATGAAAATCCGAATCATTTTCAAGTTGTTGCTCAGCCCAATTCACGAACATACGACACTTCTGGTGGTCAAGTGGCTTCAGTTCTTGCGTCAATTTAATCTTGTAAGGATGTAGGCCAAGATCTTTTCGCAAAATTCGCCACAACGACGTCACAGAGATTCCCAAGGCTTGAGAAAGACGTGTGAGAGACACATTTGGGCTTTCTGCAACTGAAGCCTCAGCGGCGGCAATATTCTCGACACAACTGGCACTTCTTTGTCTCACTGGCACGGGAATATTTTGTACTGTGTCTGTGGATTCAAATTTTTCCACTAGACGCTCAATTGTTGATCTGCTAGGACGATTATAACGATCTTAACTCTTAACGCTCTTAACGTTGAGGCCACTGACTCCGAATTTCGGTAGTAAATTTTAATAATTTTGACTCGTTGTTGGCGCGTATACCTTTCCATCATGAAATGGCAAACCTTACTGAAGAGAAATGTCAAAAGAGTGGCAAGAAATATGGCGTCGTTTGCTGTCTCTGTTGCTCTATTTTTGTAGCGTCCCTGTTGGAAAACTCTTTAGATATTATTGAAACACACCGTTAATCAAAATTTTTAATTTTTTTTAATTTGAGATGTTTAAAACGTAAAATCTGTTTTCATTTTGATGCATAAATAAAGCTTCTCATTTGAATGATATATTTTAGTGACCAGAATAATTTGGGCCAAACTGTCCATCTTAAGTGATGATGTATGTTTTTTTTCAGATACACTACACACTATCTCTTTATCTATATTATAAAGTCACGTAAAAATAATAGCGTAGCTTCGACTAATCTTCCAAGAGTATCTCTTGTTATGAAAAAGTTCCTTTCACTCTATCCGTTCGGATTCGGTACAATATTGAAGGTTCTCTTCATTAAAGCGGGATATACATTGTTCAAATGCTTGTCATGCATAGAGAGTGTATTAGTAAAAATGAAACACGTATACATTGTGTGTATGTTTGAAGCAAAATCAAAAAGTTTTGATTTTTGTTCAATCAGATAGCCAAAATTGAAATAATGTATATTTGAGAATGATTGCTTGATCAAGCATAGGCACATTTTCGCATAGAAATTTAATTAAAAATAAATGATTGAAAACTCATGCATGAAGTGTGTATACAAAACGTCAAAAAAAAATTATTAATACACTCTCACATGCATGACAAGCATTTGAACAATGTATATCCCGCTTAAAATTATTAGGCAAAAAAAATCACATCTGAAATAAATTAGAATGTCATTTTTTGCTTTAACGAAATTTTGACAGAAAGCCGACAGTATACATATGCATGGCATTACGTTGCTATAACAATAACAAGTAAACGAGTTTATTTAAATCCCTAAATGAAGGAACTATGGAAAAGTACTCTGCACGATATACACATCAAAAATATAATTTGAAAAATGAGGATATTATTTTATGGACACTGATGCAATAAGTTTGCATTTTTAGGAACATTACGTACATGTCAACACACTTTGAAAAGAAAGGGTAAATATTGCTTAAAAAAAAGCTTGCAGGGACTGGTTTATTCTTTCTTCTTTACCACCCTAATAAAAAGACTTTATAAGTTAAGTCTTTATCGACACTTAAAATGTTATTGTTATATAAACTGTTATATGCAGACTTTTTCTTTTAGTGTAGAAAACTGAAGTGAACAACCACCCTTAGTTATTTTTTTTAATATGTGTATTCACTAAAGTGGTTATGACCCTTAAGTGTGCTCTCTCACAAACACCGAAATATACGGACCGGAACGTGACGACCAACAAGATAGAAATGTTGTCAACAGCGATTGTTCAATCATTTTGACAGTGGAAAGTTTCATTGTTGGTTCGAATGTTTCGAGTTGGTTTGGGACTTGTATGTATTATTACTACCGGTTAGAAAACAGCATACGATTTAAAAGGAGATATCGAAGCACATTGGTAATGAAGTTCTAAATATCACACATGAGAGTGAAAAACTGAGCTTCGTAAAGCATTCCCTATGCTTGACACATAACACTGTTTGGAAACGAAGCGGTAAACTAAGTAGAGACACTAACTTGTTGCATGTCAATTTCCTACATTTATTACTTGCTCTCTAAGACAGGTATTGATTTCCTGTAGAAGAAAAATTTCGAGGTTTTAATCGAAACTGACACTGCAATCATTGAGAAGTCTGAAAAAGTAGATTTCCTCTTACTGTCGCGTCGGACGGTCTGTTCCTATTTGCTTCCTTGGGTCTGTGCGTTTGCGTATCCCCTGCGTTTATACTGTAATTTAAGCTAGAGCCTAAATGGGTTGGCTGATTTGCTTCAAATAAACTAATTCATTTATATATATGTTATCATCAATGCATCAGTGGAGAAAGGTTTTCAGGTCGATGCAATTTATACAGATTTCAGTAAAGCTTCTGATTCTGTGAACCCCAAAATCCTTATTAAAAAATTAGAAAATTTCGTGTTTCATTACTCAATGTTAAATTGGATATCGTCTTTTCTAGTTGGAAGAAACCAATGTGTTTTAATTGATAATAATTATTATTCAAGACAGATAAATTGTCCATCAGGAGTCCCACAGGGTAGCCATCTTGGACCTTTGCTATTCATTTTATTTATACATAGATGATATTTTTTCTGTTTTGAAATTTTGTGAATCCTTAATATTTGCTGATGATTTAAAAATATTTTTAAAAATACAAAGCACTAAATTAAAAAAAAAAATAAATACATTTGGTCCCTAAGATAATTTGTATGTGATTCCCTAGAGGGGAAGTTACAATTTTTGTTTTAGTTATCTAAAGGGTCCGCCATCTAACGTTTTTTTTCAACTAGTGCTTATTTCGTGAATGGTAACACTTAGCTCATGTCTGATTTGACAGATAATTAGTTTTATCCTTCCGCTGAACGAATATGGTTGTGTATACGCTTCGCTAAGTGGGCCTGCGATCGACTTAAAGAAGATGCCGATTTTGCCAAAAAAATCAACTTTTCAGATGAAGCTCA
This sequence comes from Leucozona laternaria, assembly GCA_932273885.2. Classification (NCBI taxonomy): domain Eukaryota; kingdom Metazoa; phylum Arthropoda; class Insecta; order Diptera; family Syrphidae; genus Leucozona; species Leucozona laternaria. The sequence continues at coordinate 49,471,296 of OW026368.1, forward strand.
TTTTGATCTTGGCGGGTAGTAAACAAGCAAAATTGTCGCATTTGGGGCACAGAAAACCCGCACGCATACAGTGAAAAGCCGATACACCCAAAACGAGTCACTGTTTGGTGCGGATTTGGGTCCAGAGGCATAATTGGGCCATTTTTCGAAAATGAGCAAGGAATGGCCGTTACAGTCAATGGCGATCGTTATCGGGCCATGTTGAACGAATTTTTGTTCACAAAAATTGAAGAGGAGGATATTGGCAATATTTGGTTTCAACAGGACGGCGCTACGTGCCACACAACCGAAGCTACACTCGATGTTTTGCGCCATTTTCAAAGAAAAAAAGAAGTTATTTGGCGGACCCTTTAGAACGTGGTAGCTACCAATCAACAAATTTGTTTTTTTTTTAATTTCTCGAAAACGGCTTTAACGATTTTGATTAAATTCTGTGCATGAAATGACCAAAGTGATTGTAAGAAAACTGTACCTCAAGTTTTTGGTAAAAAAAAATTCACATAGGGGAAAAATATCCATTCCAGGATTTGTTTTTAGCAAATGATCATATTTTTGGTTTATCCGCGTATATCTTTTCAATTGATAAACCAATTTTGCAATAAAATGATTCTTAATGTTGCATTTAAAAATGTTTAAAACAAAATTTTAAACAAATAGATAAATCTAACAAAAAATCCATGTTTTTAGTATTAACTTTTAATTTTTCTACTACTCGTTGAAGATGTCATTGAATTATTAAACTTTTAACGTGCGTCTTTAATATGTGGCTGCAAAACAATTATCAACCATAAGAGTTCGTTCATATTTTTTTCGATTTTTCTCGATTTTGAAGTTATTCTTTCAACACAAGCCGTGTTCCTTTGGAGGTGGCGAACTGCTCATGAGTAGATGCAAACAATAATCCAGTACTACCAACTACTCGTAGTCTCATGGCGACTAGATGAGGTTTGTAGGAAAAGGAATTTTGTGTGTTCCATTCAAAGTACTCATGAGTATACTTCGCCACTTTCAAAGGAACACAGCAAATAAAATGTTTCAAGGGATGAGTAATTTTCTACTTTTATAGGTGCGTTTTCAAATTGGCTTTCTATTAATTTATAAAAACACTTTTAAAGATACATACGCAAAAGCTGTTAAAATTTACCTTTTCAGTCAAAAGCCTAAAACCGAGTTTTTTTTTTTATAAAGACTGAGTGTTATCTACATAACAAAATTATAAGAGCCATACTTTCTTAATGTCTTTTAAAAAATCTATCAAAAATGAGCCCCCCCGTATAAACTTCTGCCTTAAGGTATAAGAGAAATAATAACGCACTTCTCTTGCATTTCCTTTATTTAACATATCCATAAAGATATACAAAATGTTGATATTATGCTCAAATTTATAGTCCAAGAGCTGGCCGGCCATTATATATCCTTTAAAGCCATATAGGTTTGTTTACAAATGCTAATACTAATGTAAAATTCCTGTGATAGCCTGACGTGGTTTATTATCATACTTTCCTCCTATATGTTGCCATTCCTTGTTGTTTGTGAATGCTTTACATTAACGCTCTGCAAATATTCAATATTAACTGAGCATGCTTTCACCCCCCATTAGAATCACAAACAGCCAATAGACACTCAAACTAACAACCATCATTGTGTCGTTTAATTTCAATAATAGCACATCGATTCGTTAGACTCTTGAACCCTCATTTACAAGGCATAATATTGTTTAAAAAACAATATTGCAAATTAAACCCTTTTCAATTGCTGGAGACACGGAATGTTTATCACTTCAACCATTTCACAAACCCTAGAAAAAAAACAACTACTATCAAAAAAAAAGGATAAAAATGAAACAAAAATATTCAATAAATCATTGATCCTATTGGTATTGCATTGTTGTGTGAACATAAGGATAGAAATCGATGGAAAAGGTTTTCTTCTGAGGAATTCTGGTACAGAGAGCAAACGAAAACGATAGATATGGTCGGTTTGGTTCGGTTCGGTCCTGCTGATGCTCGTCTGTTGTGTGAGAATTTTGTATTCTTTTGCCTCCAAGCTGCCTCCCCTGAGTTTTTTTTTTAGAGGGGTTGGATGCTCAAAAAGAACAAAGACTATAAGTTGTCAGTCTTTGTCACCCCATTATAATATGGAAATATCATTGAGTGCAGGAGACTTCAGCGTTCTTTTATCGTTATTTTCCTTTGCTTTGGTCTTTTCTTAATCGAAGAGGAAACTTGTGTGTAATAAAACATAATAAAAGCATGCCCGACACGCTCTTATAATATCGTACGGAAATATACGAACATGAAGGAGATTCGATATAAGTAGAGGAGGCCATATGGAGGAAACATAAATACGATTTAAGAGAACATTATAAATAAGCATTAAGTTTTCATAACTTTCATTCTGACGGAAGTATTAGAGTTTTCCCAAGCAAAGAAATTGTTTTAGGAACAATATGCAAAAACACAAGTGTTTGTCTTTTAGCATCATATTCGAAAAGCTTAAGAAATCACCATTTTTGTTTAGGACTCAGCGTGGACTCAAATAGTGGGACGGCGATATCTCTTCCCAAGTTTGTTCGAAGTACTTATACGGTGTTATATTTCTTAATGGAGAGTATTTGGGATTACTGATCAATTTTGAATCACCAAAAAATTAAACAAACTCTGAATGGCCGTGCATTTTGCTTCCTTATAATCCTGTACTTTTGGAGTCCTTCTACATTAAGTCTTGGCAAAAAGGCAGGAGCGGCGCTCGTGGTGATAGTGACCATTTAAGAGCCAAACAATCGGCACTGCAATACGCTCCGGTCAGAAACTAGTGACATATCTTGGTCCAAAAATCGTTGGCATCGTTGATGGAACATGGGTTGATACGATAGACGACGAGCCAATTGGCAACAGTCCATTTTCTGCAAGCATCCATTCCAACTAAATTTGAAAGCATTGAGCTGATGGCCACACACGATCGACCCAATTTGGCTCGTGGATTTTCGACTTGCAGAAAATCCTGAGTCTGAGGCTGAGTCCAATTACGCGATGAAGTTTGGCTCCGCTGACTTAACTGCAAGAGCGAATCAGTGATTAGTTGTTTTTAGACGTCTGATTTTCAAGAAGAAATAAAACGCATATAATTTAATCTTATGGCCAAGAATTTAGCTTAATTATAAAGATAATGGTTTGCCATTATGTTTTAAAAATGATTTCCGGCAAGTGGCCGCCGCGGCTGGCTCGCATAAATTCCAGCCGAGAGGCCCAATTTTCGATAGCTCCGATTGTTGCGAGCGATGGCGGATGGACTCATTCGGATCTTCTTCGATGCTCTGCTCCACAGCAGCAATAGCGTCTTCGGTGCTCACTGTACGGCGTCGCTGAGGATGCGCATTATCCATTTAAGTAAACGTGGTGTGAAACCGGTCCATGGTTGGTCGAATTTATGCGATGTTGCGATTATGTCAACTGAATGCGTCGCGCTAAGCGAACCATTATTTTGGTAATAAATTTGCACGATTTGCAAACGTTGTTCAGGAGTAAATCTATTAATTATGAAATGGATAGCCAAACTGAGCATAAATCAAATGACAACTGTCAAAAAGACCAACTTAGAAAAAAGTATTGCCAGATTGAAAACCACACGTCTAAAAAAAAAACACTCTTTATAAATTCTCAATGGATTTGGTGATGTTCGGGAAAGGTGTTACATGTGTAGTTCACCTTTGTGTAGCCCGAATAATCAATGAAAAAATGAAATGGTCGAATTCAACTTATTCCAATTGTTGTTTTAAAATTAACAAATTGAAAATGGGCTGGATCATTCGTTAGTTCTTTTACAGAAGGACACAATTTTACAAAGGAGCTTAAATTCCTGCGAACTAACAATGATTTTTTTTAATTGTAAACTTGTAGCAGATACCGTTTGAACGTTCAAAGAGAACTAACCTTTTCCGATTTTTAAAATTTCTAGCAATTAAACGCTGATAAGGAACTGTTATATGACATAAAAATCTAATCTTGTAGGCGATATAAAGAAAGCGATGTTTCTGTAGTTAGCGCTGTTCAGAGCATCTCCTTTTTTTGAAGATCGGGAAAATAATGATGGGGTTCCATTCATCGGACATGTCTTCCTCTCACCATGTTTTGCAGATGAACTATACGGTGAATCCTTCTAATCAGGTTGTTACTTTCCACTTTGAACACCCCTCCAGCAGCCTTATTCACCTTTAATTTAGATATTGCTATCTTCACTTCGTCTTGATCGGGTGAGCGGAATTGTTGGTCACCCACGTCTTTGTTTAATGGTGCAATACAGATGGATGAGGCCTTTCATAATATAAGTGCATTCCATTTTAAAATACTCAAAAGAAACAATCTTTGAAAATATCAGATGGCATTCCGACAGTTAGTCAACAAGGAAAGGTGCCTTTAAAAAATAGTGAATAAATACTACAGGAACATAGTCCAGAAAGGATTTTCTATTCTCAACTTGTAGGCAATAAACACTTTAACTGAAGCAGACTCAGCTTTCAAGCGCCCCTACATGCCCCCGCCAGGGGATGATCTCTTACGATTTCAGCCATTCAATATCAAATTTCCCCACAGCATGGTTATACGAAAAGGTAGTAGTCCGGTTCAATGTTAGCACCTGGAAACTTTCGGACACCCATAATACTGGGGTATTGTTGGTGTCGATGATCGATCGCATTGAGGTCGGTCATATTGATTGATCGAATATCTCCTTTTTTCCTTGTAAATGTTATTTCGTCGGAACTGGGTACTAGGTATGCCACAATGTTTCACCCAGCAGCAAAATAAAGCAGTCTTTATCCATTATTGGTGGATGGTTTTACTTTCCGATTGCACCTCCAATGTTCTAATATCTCATCTAGGACAAACTTCACACCCAAACAGATGTAGTGAATAATCGCAGTTTTCTAACCATATTTTACCACACATATCCCATCGCATGTCTTTGATCTCGTTGATATCTACTTTCCGGCAGTCTAGATTCTGCGTTTTATCTTCGGCTGCACGTGGCCTTACATTTCACGGTTGAATAGAGTCCGTTGTATTCTCCACTTAATATTGTAAAGAGTGTTTATTTTAGAGGTAAAGAACTTTAAGTTGGCAATACTATTTTAACTGGCGGCTATTTTGTCAGCTGTCAAGTGATTTATTTTTAGTTTGATTTGGCACTTCAACATGAATAGACTGACGCCTAAACAACTCTTCAAAATATTGCCCAAATGGGCCCAAAACAAGATTGCCGTTGATCCCAATTTTCATAAGCGAATTTTGTTTAGCGATGAAGCTCACTTTTGGTTGAAAGGATACGTCAATAAACAAAGCTGCCGTATTTGGAGTGATGATAATCCTCAAGTGTATATTGAGACACCGTTACATCCGCAAAAATTTACTGCTTGGTGTGCTTTATGGTTTGGTGAAAAAATTGGTCCGTATACTTCTTTAAAAACGATGCTGGCCAGACCGTTACAGTCAATGGTGACCGCTATAGAGCCATGCGAACTGACTTTTTTATTCATCAATTGAACAAACTTTATGTGCAGGAGCTGTAGGTTCAACAAGACGGCGCAGCATGTCACACAGCTCGTGCCACAACTGATTTATTGAAGAAAACGTTTAGTAACCGTATAGCTTCACGTTACAGACCCGTGAATTTGCCTCCAAGATCGTGCGATTCAACGCCGCTTGACTATTTTCTGTGGGGATATGTGAAGTCGCTAGTCTACGCCGATAAGCCCGAAACGATTGACCATTTGGAGGACAACATTCGCCGCATTATTGCCGATATACGGCCACAAATGTTGGAAAAAGTCATCGAAAATTGGACCTCCTGATTAGATTACGTCCGAGCCATCCGTGGTAGTCATACACCAGAAATCATATTTAAATTATAATGCCAGAAGATTATCTTTCAAATCAAGTAAATTTTATGTCAATTTCAAAAAAATCATCTTTGTTTTATTCCATTTTAAAATTCTATACCTCTAAAAAAAACACCCTTTATTATACGGAAGCTTGCAATAATTTATAAGCTATTTTATCATAAAGTGTTAAGACTAGTGTTATTTTTTTAAATAAATTGAAATTACAATTGAAAACATTTGGTTTGCTTCACTCGTCATCGATCTGTCATCGTCATAAGCCTGAACTCCAAATATTTCATAGTAACCCCTATAAAGTTTTCACCAAGCAGTCCAGATTCAGTCATGTTCCTACCTTACGTAAATAGTTTTAAAAAGAATAACAAACATTTAGCTGAAACTACCAGTGCTGTCTCCGCTACAATTGCTCTTCCATACATATTTAATACTTTTCGTATGGAAATGATGTATAACGCTCATAGATATTGCTGCAGTAAAATAATGTGAAACTTTAGTGCTCTCCAAAAAGACATCACTTTTCACTCTTAACTCTCAACTGTCTTTGATGCATTTAATTCAACAACTGATTCAACCTCTTAAATGAAGAAAATCTGCCAAATATGTCGAAATGGACTGATTAAAAAATATGTAGGCGGACACTTAATCTGCTTTAATTCTGGGTGGTCTGATGGCTGACCTCCTTTTTATCGCTACCAAAACGAAGTATTTTTTTTGTTTGTTTAATTTTTCATATTCTTTTTCCTATATAGGGGCACTTTCGAGCACTTCACTATAGCAGCTTTTAAAAATGTTCCACTCTCGTATTTTTTTAAACTTATTTTGGCTGAGTGAAATTCGTGGGGATAAATTCTCATGTAGCTTAAAAATATTGTGTCCATGTCGATACGTTTTTCTATATAAAATTACGTTTCCACTGCACCCGGGGCATTTTAATCGTTTAATAAATGAGAGAAAACACTCATGCCGGATCGCACATAATACTAAAAGGTTACGTTTCGCCTGGCCAGCTTGTTGGGATCGGCGACGGCAGCGCTCGGAAATCTCTCTGCCAGTTGCAATTCCAATCCCACCCATATGCAACGCCTGGGTTATTTCAAACCCCGCCCCCAAAAACTCACTCATTCTATGAATCGACTGTGGATTTTATTTTTATAACTTTCAAAATGCTGCAGGATGGGGCAAATAGCCTTTTTAGAATTGCACCAAAGTAATTTTAAAGTATTACGGCAAATGACCTTAGCAACGATGATTTTTTCAACACCGGATTGCAGACTACAGAGCCCATGTCCATGTTCAATCTCTAGGTGGTGCGAGAATGTGTTAAAATATAATATATAAGGGATGACTCGAACTCGATAGGGTTGTTCTTGGTAAGGATGGACGGATTAAATATTAAACCATATTGGTGAAAGTTACATTACATTTGAATGTGTGTGTGTGTGTGTGTTTTCGAGATTCAAACCCATCGACATTGCAACTACGGAGTTTATGCATAAATACGAGTTGGAGGAACCAGTGATCCGACAATAATGGCCACGGGAAATGTTTTAAAATAATTACAATTTTTGTTCGAATGAAATCACTTAAAATAATATGTAGGTGGCTATTGTGTAAGGGTTGCAATAACAGCAGCTTATTGAGTCGGTGGTGGCAAAGAACACAGAAGTAAACTATTTAATGCCATTATCACCAATGATGTATACATAAATTGGAAATTATGTAGGTACCTGACGTCAGGTATTTTTGCAGAGATAATTTTTTAATGATGGTTTAATAATAAAGAATAAATCATTATTTAAACTGGATTGCCTTGGCTGTTTCTGCTTCATAATTTATTGTTAATTATATATTGTCTTAAATCGGAGCATATCATCAGATATCAGATGCACAGAATTTTAAAAATACGAATTTTAAGCTGTATGCGATAGATGAAGGGGAGAGGAAGCAAATAACAGAACTATACGGGGCAGAAAGATCTAAGCCGATTTTCGGCCTGAGTTTTAGCTCAAATATACTTTCAGTTGAGAACTAAATATAATTAAAACCTTCTTTTAAAACTCTTCCCTAAGAAACATACATAGGTACATCAGGCAAAGTGATGTTGAATTCAGTTAAAATCATGAAATAATAAAAGCAAACAGTTTTAAAAATATGAATTTGTTAAAAGGCATCCAGACAAGCGCAAGGTTGAGATTCCCCATTGTCAAATTTCACTCTACAATTCTGGACAAATGATATTTTTTTTAATTTTTCAATGCATTTCGTGTCAAAAAATCAACTCAGCATTTATTCAAGACAGCTTCCTGTATATTGTACTCTAACAAGCTCAAATAAAATTCTTTCCCATCTCCACCATCAACGCGTAGCCAGTGAGGGGATTTGAGGAACTGGGCCACCCGCATAACTTTGGCTAATAATCTGTTTTTTTTTGGATTTTTTTGTTGGATTCGTATTGAAGTTAACACAATAGTCGGAATATCGTAAAAAACCCGAAATTACATACTTTCAGGGTTGATGGTGGCGATATCTGAATACTACCTTTGTTTGAGAAGGAGAATTCCTTGAATAAAATTGGTTAACCAAAAGGTGGCGTTACGCTCTCAGACTCACGATTGACAGCCCAGTTGTATACATATTCGATCTTTTCACATTGACGATTGATACAAACATTGACTTATTATACATGGACTGCCAGGAGCCAACTTCATGTTGACGCCACTTTAAGCTATGCGTTCCAAGCGCCGGGTTCAGTCCTATCGGAAAATACAGATACTACTGTTTGACATTTGTATCGGGGATTTTTTTGAGGGATTTTTTTTCCATCTGATTTCATTTTTCATTGGGTACGTTCAGCAGACACAAGGGACTACATATATGTAGTCAAGTGCTTTCATTGAACGCAAATTTTACAAAGGAAACTAGTTTTTTTTTGAGATGTCATTAATACAAAAATTGAAACTTTACTTCCAACCTTTACCTTTACCTATTGTTAATTAGTTTCGCAATGATTCAACTTTGTTTTCATACTTTTTTTTAATTAATAACAACAAATTACTAAACAAACATCATCCAGAAGAATTCTGAAACTGAATTGCAAAATAAAAACAAACAATAAATGTCAAACTAGTGCTAAGGGTTATTTAAAAAAAAAAAAATCCCGTAACCAAATCCGAAAATTTCCTTTTTTTTACAAACAACTTCTCGCTTAATTTTCAAAACTGTTAATTTGTACAAATTTTAGTTATGTCGAAGTTCATAAAATAAAATAAAATTAGTAGAAATTGGCAGATTTGAAAAGTAAATGAGTAGAGGTAGTATTTTGCTTTACATTTTTTGCTAAGAATATTGAATATATTTAGTAGGCGTGTTTTTTGCAAGTCCATATGGATTTGTCGAAAAAACGACATCGGGACTTCTTACTTACAGTACGTAAGTCCCGATAATTATCTGGACTTAGGTAAGTCCATATAAATTTAAGTTGTTGTTGTATTTACGTGTAAGACAATTAGTTCCGATGTTGTTTTTTCGACAAATCCACATGGACTTGCAAAAAAAACGCCTAGTAGTTTTAAGTACACAGTTTAAGCGCGTTTTTATAGGGAATTCTAATCCTCTACAATTTCGGTTAAGATAAATTTTACTGATAAATTAAAAGGAAGGTTCGTTCCTTTACTCCAAATTTTGGGCAATTTTGTACACTTTTATTGTTTTTTTATGAACTTTGACAGAACTTTGGACTGAAATGCACAAAATCACAATTTTAAAATAAAGGAATGAACCTATGAATAAGTTATAATTAAAAAAAATACGATCGTTTTCAAGAAAAATAAGATATCTAAAAAGCTGCTCGGAAGTTGCCTAGTGGGCGAGTCGTATTTATTAGATTTTTGACTAGTTAGACAGTTAATAATTATTTCGAAATAGTTGGAAAATACTTTATTTGATACATATATACAAAAAATATTGCAATATTGCAGGTTTAGACAATAGATTCCATTGTCTTAAGGTAGGTAAAAAGTAAGAAAACTTCAGACATTAAAAATGTTTTTTTTATAACTTGGACGGCCGTCTTAAGTAAGACCGCGTTTATAAATACGATTGTACGAATTTTCCTTGAAATAATGTTTTAAAAATATCTTCCTTCACTACATCTCTTGAAATGGAGAAAATAAATTTCATTGGAAAATATTTTATTTCGTATATGACTCTAAAATCAAAGGTTTTATAAAATAAATCAAAAAAGGATTTTTTTTCAGTGCTCCCCCAACACTACGCCGATTGGTGACTTCCTATGACAATAGATGTCCTTAACTTCTATGAATGAAATTTCATTCTAAGGCGAAATATGCAACAGATGGCGCTATAAATAGTATTTATTATTGCCGGTAGGCCCGAATTTGTCGCCGATTTGGCTTTGAGAACTGGAACCATCATATCCGCACGTTTTGTATGGAATTGACAACCACCTAGCAGTCCATATATAATAAGTCAATGGATACAAAGCTGTTGTGTCTCTATATAGTGCGTAAATTATTGCTGTTTTTTTTTCACTTTTAAATCGTCAAAAATATTTCGCCGTTTCAAAAGCAAAGTGAAAAAAGGTATTTACTCAGTGCCCAAGTGAAATTCAATGGATTGGTTTTTAATTTTGTCCTTTTTTAGAGAACATTGTGATTTCCAATAGTAAGGTTGTCGGCATATCGAGTCTGGAGTTGCGTCAACACAAATTCACTGTTTTTCTGCGATTTGATAATTTAAATAATTCATTTATTGTGTTGTGAATAAAGTAAATTTATGTGTCTAATGCAATAAATTGAAGGATGTGCAATTTTAAATTCAGGACTTTTCTTTGTAAGTGTAATAAGGCCACATATAAGACGATCAAATATTGGATGGAAGTGTATGCACATCTTAATGAACAAGCCCGCGTAAATAAAATGTATTGAATTCAATTTAAACTCAAAAGAATTTCATTCTTTCAATTAGAGATGGTCGACTTTCGAAAGGGACATTAATAATATTAAATCAATTTTAGGCGAAACGAAGTTCGCCAGGTTAACTAGTTTTTGTATAAAAAGGTTTTTATAATATAAATTTTATAATATTGAAATAAAACAATCAAGTAGGCAATTATTATTAGAACTATTTAATTGGACTTGTTGAGTCATTGATTCCAAAATGCTTTTAATAGCCACAGAAGGATGGTTATCCTTCCACATTAAGACTTCGTGAATCTATATCTTTTTGCAGATTTTTTCAGCGAAGGATTTTCTTTTAACGATACCGAGGTAGACTTGAACTATTTCAGTTATTTTTTCAATTATCCTCATACCTCCTTTACTGATATCAACATTTCCCTATCTTCTCAGTGGTGAGTAAAATTACTCAACTGAAAGATGATTTTTCAACTGGTCCAGATGGTCTCCCAGCAATCGTTCTTAAAAAATGTATTGGAAAATTAGCACAGCCTCTTACAAAACTCTTCCACCTCTCCATTGTAAGTGGTAATTTCCCTAAGATGTGGACAAATTCTTTCATTAACCCTGTCCACAAAAAACCACGGACCCATTGCCAAACTCTCTTGTATACCTAAACTTTTTGAAAGTATAGTGTACGAGTCGCTGTTTGTTCACTGTAAAGCAATTTGTACCTCTAAGCAGCACGGGTTCTTAAAAGGACGATCCAAAACAACTAACCTCACTGAATTCGTTTCAGAAACGCTGTCTGCCACAGAAGAAGGAAAAGAAGTTGATGCCATTGCAACAGATTTTAGTAAGGCATTTGACAAAATTTCCCACAATATCATTCTTTTTAAACTTAAAAAGCTTGGTTTTCCTCTTTTGTTCACCTCTTGGATTCAGTCATACCTAGTTGACCGCCAGGATCGAGTGCTCTTCAGAGGGAGTATCTCCAAACCTATTCATGCATTTTCTGGTGTACCCCAGGGAAGCCATGTGGGACCACTTATTTTTGTTTTGACTATAAATGACGTTGAGCTGATTTTACCTCAATCTGATTTTACCTCAATATGAGAATATCGAAACAAATTTTTACCCCCGACGATGCACTTATGCTGCAAGCAGACTTAAATAGCTTTTAAAATACTCGATTAATGGAGTACCTGTTCTTATTGTAACCTCCATTCGCGACTTGGGAGTCATTTGTGACACTCAACTCAATTTTCGCTCCCATTACAACAGCATTATAAGCAAAGCCAACTCAACACTCGGGTTCGTAAAACGCTGGTCAAAAGAATTTTCTTGTCCATATGTAACCAAATCCCTTTATATGACTTTTGTTGGACCTCTCCTAGAATATGCCTCACCAGTCTGGTCACCATATTATTAAGTTCACATAGATCGTATTGAAGCCGTCCAGCGCAGATTTTTACGCTTCGCTTTGCGGGGTCTTGGCTGGGATGATCCCTATAACCTGCCTTCTTATGCCAACCGTCTTAAAATTCTGAACCTTCAACCGCTCAAATTATGCCGTGATACTGCTGACATCGTTTTTGTTCACCAATTAATAAATTATGGAAGGGAGACAAACTCAAAGTTAATTTCTTTTTTTTAAGCAAGATATCCGTCAGAACTCTTGGGAACTTTCATAAATTACCTCTTCGAATAACAACCCTCAATAAAATTCAACCGCCGACTTCTCGTGGACCGTTTTTTTCTCGAGAAGTCATGCTCCTCTCTCCCATAGATCTTCCAGGTTGATTTCTCTGGAACCTTAGTTCTAGTCTAAACAGTCGGTATTGACTGGTAGCCCACCAGGGGTCCAGGCATCGTAACATTAAAGTCTGGAATTTAAAGATTTGCACCAATCACTTATTCGAATTACAAATTCTAGTATCATAGGGCTTAAAATTCACATTTGCTTAATGTTAAAATTAATGAAATAATTTTTATTCTTAAATTAGGAAAAAAAAATGTGCACGCCTGGGTGGGCGCACGAATTTACTCTTATATGCAATTACACTGTCTTTCTGAAGTCTTAAATAAATTAGTTATGGGAACCTATATTTTATCCATTTGCCAAGACTTAGTTTAGTTGCATTAAGTATTACGTGAGTACACAAAAATTAACAATATATAGCCACATATTGCACATATATGCATGAATGAAAATATTATATTATTTAAATTGGAAAACTGTTTTCAATCAACTAAATTAGAAATAAATTGATCAAAATACTTCTGAAACAGCTTTGAGTCCAACACTTTGTACACCATCTGATTTCTTATAAAAAAAAATATTTAAAAATCGTAGGAGCGGTTTTAAAAATAATTTATTTTTTATATATAATATTCTGTATACATTTCTGAAATAAAAATGTATACGACAATTTTATGAATTTATAAATGTTGAATTTAAAACTTTTAAAATTTAGATTTTTCAAAAAATAATTATATTAAAATCCAAAAATAATTTTACTATTATTTGTATTTGCTACGAGATTCTGTATAAAAAAATGTACTTTTAGTCGGTTAATCAGATAATGAGAGGTATTGTTAGTAAAAGAAAACTGTAAAATTTAATAATTTTAAATGGTAGATCGTACTAATATTAATACACAAATAAAAAGATTTTTCATAGAGGTTTTTAAACATTTGTATGAGAGGTACCCCTATTTTTGGTTTTTAGAACAATTTTTGCTAAAAATCTTCTAGATAAAGCTAAGCAACTGCTTTCTGCCAAGTTTAACAAAAATCAACTAAGTCGTTTTCGAAATATTGAGTTTTCAAAAAATAAATATTTTTTGGAAATTTTAGTACACAATATTATTTACAATATATGAATCATTCTTCATAAAAAATTAATCAAAATCAGTTGAACCGTTTTCGAGAAAAGCGAACTTGGGAAGTGGCCTTAATAACGGTTTTTCGGAACCATTTTTGTATTTAACGGCAGCATATAACTATTATAATTTATTGGAGTTTTTTTTTGAATCTGTATAGTCGATTTTGAGAAAAATAAGATTTTCCTTTTTGGCCAAAAAAACTTGTTGACAGCTACCGTTATTTTTGCTCCTAAAAAAATGAAAAAAAGTGTAATGGAAATGTCTAAAAAAAGCCTCGTACCAAGTGTAAAGAAAATCGACTCATCTGTTTAGGCTGTACCTGAACAGACAGACAGGCAGACGGACGTTTTTGCGACACCTACTTTTTTAGTCTTCTCAATCATCGTAGTGTTAAGTTTGATCAAAATCTCGAGTTCGATTTTTTATATGAATCCATAACTTGCCATATAGTACTATAGTAGTAGTATAGTATATATAGCAAGTAATAATATAAAATATAAAGGATTCTTGGCAAAACTTGAGCTCATAAATTCCAAAAATAGTCGCGGAGCCGTTTTAAAATAAGAATTTTTCCGAGTTTAGCAGAATTTCGTCAAGGAATATAAAGGGTTTTCCAATAAGAGGTGTTATTTTGAATAGCCCGCTATTTTGGTAGCTGTCACTCGACTCATCTGTTTAGGCTGTACCTGAACAGACAGACAGGCAGACGGACGTTTTTGCGACACCTACTTTTTTAGTCTTCTCAATCATCGTAGTGTTAAGTTTGATCAAAATCTCGAGTTCGATTTTTTATATGAATCCATAACTTGCCATATAGTACTATAGTAGTAGTATAGTATATATAGCAAGTAATAATATAAAATATAAAGAATTCTTGGCAAAACTTGAGCTCATAAATTCCAAAAATAGTCGCGGAGCCGTTTTAAAATAAGAATTTTTCCGAGTTTAGCAGAATTTCGTCAAGGAATATAAAGGGTTTTCCAATAAGAGGTGTTATTTTGAATAGCCCGCTATTTCGGTAGCTGTCACTTTTGAAGCTGTCATTTTTTGACATTTGACAAGTAGAAACTACGCCAGTAATAAAAAAACGATACACGCTTCAACAACGCATTGAAATTATTAAAATTCACTATAAAAATGGTGAAAAATTGGCAGAGACGGTTCGTAAAACTAAAACATTTTGGGTCGTCGTGAAGCACCTTGTCGGACCGCAATACAGAAATTGGTGGACAAATTCGAGCTGTTGGGACAAGTTAGTGATGTGAAGAATAAAACCCGTGCACGTCGCTCAAGAACAACTGAGAATATTGCTGTTGTAGCCCAAAGTGTTGAAGAAAACCCAGGTTTGTCCATTTCTCGTCGTTCTTTGGAATTAGGCATTCCACAAACTACATTACACCGTATTTTGCATAGAGACTTGGGTCTTAAGGCTTATAAAGTTCAGTTAACACAAGAACTCAAGCCGGCTGATCATCAACAACGTCGTGTCTTTGCTGATTGGGTCCTTGAAATGCATGAAAATGATCCGGAATTTCATCGAAAAATCATCTTGACTGATGAGGCCCATTTCCACCTCGGAGGCTACGTCAACAAGCAAAACTGTCGCATCTGGGGCTCGGAAAACCCAAGAGTTATTGTTGAAAAGCCTCTCCATCCTCAACGCGTGACTGTTTGGTGCGGTTTATGGTCCGGTTTCGAAAATGAGGCTGGAGCAACAGTTACGGTCAATGGATTGCGCTATCGAGAGATGATTAATGATTTTTTATGGCCGGAATTGGATGGTATTGATCTGGACAACGTTTACTTTCAACAAGACGGCGCTACGTGCCACACAAGCAATGAAACCATCGATCTTTTACGGGAAAAGTTTCCGGACCGTGTTATCTTTCGAAGAGGTGATCACAATTGGCCACCGAGATCTTGTGATTTAACACCTTGCGACTTCTTCCTTTGGGGCCACGTGAAAGATAAGGTCTACGCCAACAGCCCAGCGTCGATTCAAGACCTCAAAGATAGATTTCGTGAGGCTATCGAGGACATAGGGCAGCCACTTTGCGATTTGGTTATGGAAAATTTCATGAAAAGGATATGGTCCTGTAAGCGTGGTCGTGGCGGCCATTTGGCTGATGTTGTGTTCCATTATTAACGGCATACCTTCCTCTTTATAATGAAATAAATATCCGATCATTAATCTCATAAAATGCCATTTTTCTTTGAATATCAAAATAACACCTCTTATTGGAAAACCCTTTACTTGTCTTATCAATGATTTTTTCTCAGTGTATACCTACACTTGTTTTATTTTCTTTTTAATGTACAAATTTATTTTTTTAAATCTAAAACAAGAAAAAAAGTGATTTTTGGAAACTTTACCACCCTCCATTAGTTAAACGCCTTTTTTGAAAAATAGTAAAAATAGGTGGGGCGTGGTTGGGCTTTTTGAAATAGCAAAAAAAAATACAGTATGTTTTTTGATTAAAAAATAATATTTTTCCTAGAAAAAGAACAGTGTCCCCTTTCAACCTTCTACTTTTTAGAATTTGACAAACAATTTATAAGACTATTTACAGCCATATTATTCACTTCAGGTTTAAATAAGGTTTAAGTGAATTTTAAACCTGTCCTACTCCTATTAATCCGCCTTTTTTAAACTTTTTAAATTTAACTTTTGTTCATAATATTCACTCAAAACGCGCATTAAACTCGGTGGATTAAAAATGCATAACAATCGGATGTAAAATTGTTTAAACATGACTATAAACCGATTTTAAACATACAGAATGTATTTCCTTTTTTTTGTTTCTCGTTGTATTTCAAAAAAACTCAAGTTGCTCTAGCTTTTTCCGTTTGAACACAATTTTTGCTTTTGAGTAATTGAAAGCAAAACTGTGTATGTACTATGTACGTATGTTCACGTGAGTAAAAACTTTAAATGTCACTTTGCTTGGCTAAAATGAGTAAATATACTGAACATTTAGTTTACACCTGGGTTGAACTACCTTAGCTCCGTGAAGGGCAGTTAAAATTGAATTGGTTTAAACGCGACAAGGTTTAATAAAAAGGGTTAATTAACGGATTTGTCGAGTGAATATTATGCACTTGGGTTGAAACTTTGAGACTTAACTAACCATTGACCAAGGTATTAATTTAAGACCGGATTTATTAAGTTAATAATATGGCTGTTAATATCAAAATCTAAATTAGTACTAAATGGCTTAAATTTTTTTTGAATTTTGTTTGATTAAGTTGATTTGGAAAACAAAATAAAGAAATTGATTTCATGGCGTTATGGTGCTTCTCATAAATGTTTTATGTCCCAAACCTAGCTTTTGGACTACTTCGATAATTTGACATTTTTTTGGACGTGGGAAATTTTTTCGAATAGTTATGTGGTTTTGGTCTTAATGTTGTTTATGCTTTTGTTCGCTTTTCAAGAAACTAACGTAAATTTGTCCTGGATAACACATTCTCAAATTTTGATGTAGTTTCAAAGATGATGCGAGATCGCAGTCTAACACTATAAAACTGTATACAAATGCATAGCTATATCATTGGTTTGGGAGAACTGATGAAGCCTTGTTAACACATTTTTCTCGCTTCACTGTTCCCACACCTTAGTTGGATAAACTAGTTGAGCAGCTTTTGCAACAAAAACTTAGTTTACCTACTATTTTCCATGGTTTATGGAAAGGTGGTGTTTTTTTTT
This sequence comes from Leucozona laternaria, assembly GCA_932273885.2. Lineage (NCBI taxonomy): Eukaryota > Metazoa > Arthropoda > Insecta > Diptera > Syrphidae > Leucozona > Leucozona laternaria. Next base: position 49,488,702 of record OW026368.1, read on the forward strand.
AAAATACTAAATAGAATTAAAGCTAATAAACCAAATATTAAGTTCCAGAAGTTTTAACCAATAATAAAGGGCAACTACCTAAGAAGTCGCAGAAATTTCCCTGTTTTTTTTTGTACAAATAGAGTAAACGAAACGAAAATTTATAAATGCAATCAAATCGAACCCTCATGTTTTCTCTTTCCATTGCAAACTTCCATCTATAAGTCGAGTATTTCCTCCTTCACCATATACCATGTATGTATGTGGCAGTACCTACCTATATGTTAGTTATAGTAGTGGCAAATCACAAATTTTACAATTTATAAAACCGCACTCTTAACAGCATCTGTTGTCCAAATTGACAATTTCCCATTTAACCGGAACTTACACATTTCTTTTTCATTCTTCTTTTCTATTTGCAGAAAATACTCAAAGTTCCAAGAGTTCTCTTCTTCTATGTACCTACCTACCTACCTATACCTCCTGTTTGCAGATCGACCAAGAAGATTTATTTTGCTCCATATGCACCAAAGAAGATATAGCTTTATATTAGAAAAAAAAAAAGAAAACAAGGAAGAAAACCAAGCCATTCGAATATGGATTTTTGTGTCCTTTCCTTCGATCCTTTGATTTGAATATATACAGTTACTGTGGAAAAAAAGTCCTCCGTCCTCCACCACACAGTAGCTTTATAGGTACCTATAGGAACTATACAGAAAAAGCATTATAATTTCCATACAAACAGAGCTAGTCAAGCAGCAAGAAATTCAGCCTTTTCACATAGCATTATCTGCGTCTATACGCTCCAATCCAAGATACCTTCCGAATACCGCTTGGAATGGTGAAAATGGAATTCGTGAAGGGATGGAATTCGGAGATTTCCTGAATCCTGATAGCTTATGCGATGCCAGATTGTGAAATCCATTGGATTGGGCTGGGCTGGGCTGGGCTGGGCGTTCGGCTCGGTTCGCAGTTGGAACACTATAAAATTCCATGATGCTGGCTGTGTGCTGAAGCTGATGAAGCTTCAGGGAATTCGATTCGCCCCATCTCAAAGCTAAAACCAAACCAAAGAGCCATGAAAACAACACAAAACCATATCGCAGGAAAAACGACACAACAAAAATAAAATACAAAGTAAAAAATGCAGAAAGTATGCTGCTAACATTTTTTTAGATTTTAAAAATGTATAAAAAAAACAGCATCAGCATAGTTTCAAGGTACATACTTATGCTCATGCTCACACTCACATTTCTGGTGTAGTGTATTATGGCACATAGCCTCCATTATCCGATTATGCTACATAGGTAAAACTTTATCAAGGGCTTAATTGATTAAAGACGGGAGAGGGAGGGAGATTTGCATTGCAAATATTTGCTCCAAAGTGCCAGGACATCCTCGTATAAAAATGATCTATTGTCAGGTGAGGAGGGTTTCAACCGACAATATGGCTAAACTTTTCCAATATCTCAATTATCTTTGGTTTATACGTTTATAGTGAATTGCAGTTTGAACAAAAAAAAATGTGCAGACGTATCCTTTAGTCACTTTTGTTTTATCTCAGTTGTAGCAAATATTTCTACATCGACTGGAAGAGGGCACATCCGGACATCTACTTACATCTACATTCCATATTATCTACCTATGAAATACATACATATATTTTTTTTTATAATTTCACTTTAAGTTTACCTTCTTTAATGAGCAAAAAATTTGTATAATTAACACTAATGCCTGAACGATAACTCTCGTCCAAGTTGATGTAGTGTAAACGTAGAGTAAAAATTAGAAAGTCATTAAGCAATTTCGCAAATGGTTTCTCTCGTAGGAAAAGGGGACGGGAAGGCATAAGGATTTTCAAAGGATATGATGAAACTGCATTAAATATACGAAAAGATATTTGCAGCTCGTCCATAGAGTTAGGGTAATATAGGCACTGAGCAGGCAGCTGCTGGGCGCTGGCGTTGGCGCTGGCGCTGGGAAGAGAGTAAATAACCAGACGCTGTGATGTGTTATATGAAACTTCGGGGAAGGGAAATCAGATAATTATTCTGATTATATTTTGATGTTTACCCTGTCACTGTTGGACAAGATTGAAAGATGACTTGACACATTGAGAAGTGTTTTTTTTTTCTCCTTGATGGTGTGTTTTATTTTTTTCTTTATTTTATTTACTCATACATATAATATGACATGATTTATTATTTTGTGTCCACTGTCAAGTACAACTTGAACACGAATAGGCGTTAAAGAAAATCATGAAGTTTTAAGTAACAGTCCCAATATTAATCAGTTATTAAAAGAAAGGTACCTATGTAACTCTACCTTTATTAGGTATGGGTATAGGGTATATCTGTATTAAGGTGGTCCTTCCCAGTAGGTAATTTCGTCCTCAATGAAAAATTTAGGTGAATAGAACAATGAATTCATCAACTACTTTTAAAGCGGAACAGCATGCAATGATTTCATTAGAAAAAAGTTATTTCCTTTTTCCTCAATTCGGTATTTTCATACCAACTATAGCGTTTCCTTTACTTGGTACAAAATTTCAACTGAATTCAATGCTTACAGTCTAGCACAAAAATTTAGTGAACAAAAAATCATGCAATGATGTTACTCATGAAAAGTATAATGCATAGGTTCATGAGTTCTTGAATCCATCAATGGAATTAGACAGTTGATGCCCGATTGACCTGAAAATGCATTTTTCCACAGCAGAAAATAAAATGGATACATTTCCAATTTTTCACAGGTTTTTCACATCCACTGACATCGTAGCCATCCTTTATTTAAAGTTTGTTAATTGTATGGTTGTCACTTATTATTGTATGTGACAGATAAGACATTTATTTTGACATCGAATATAAATAAATTTTGCACGATTACCAACTTTACAAAAAAAACAAAAGAAAAGTATATGAAAGGTGTTTTTTTTAAAGTTTGGTTTTTAATCTGGCAATACTTTTTTCGTAGTTGGTATTTTTGGCAGCTGTCACTTGATTTATGCTCAGTTTGATTTGCCATTTCATAATGAGTAAGTCTTACTCCTGAACAATGTTTGCAAATTGCAAATCGTGCAAATTTATTACTAAAATAATGGTTCGGTTCACGCGACGCATCGCGTGCTGCGTCCAATATTCGATAAAGCTCATTTTTGGTTGAATAGACGTTAATAAGCAAAATTGTCGTATTTGGAGTGATCATGATCCACAAGCAGAGGGAATCATTGGTCCATATTTCTTCAAAAATGATGCCGGCCATAATGTTACAGTCAATGGGGAACGCTAAAGAGCCATGGTTTATGACTTTTTCGTGCATTAATTAGAGGATGTTGATGTGAACGACCTTTGGTCGTTATTGATGGAAACTTTTGGTGAGCGCATTATCTCGCGTCGTGGGCCTGTGGCTTGGCCTCCAAGATCGTGCGATTTAACACCGCTGGACTATTTTTTGTGGAGTTGTGTGAAGTCGCTTGTCTACGCAGATGAGCCCGAGTCGATTGACGCCTTGGAAGAGAATATTCGGCGCGTTATTGCTGACATACGGCCCCAATTGCTGCAAAAAGTGGTCGAAAAGTGGGCCTCCTGGCTGGAATTTATTCGAGGCAGCCGCGGCGGCCACTTGCCCGAAATTATTTTTAAAATTATATGCGTTTTATTTCTTCTTAAAAACCACATGTCTAAAAAACACACCCTGTACATAATTTTGGCCCAATCTTATGTTTGCATTAGAACTTGAATCTAAAATCTAAATGCAATACTAGGCGTGTTTTTTTTTTTTGAAAAAGTGAAAAGCCAGAAACTTGACATTGCTTTACAGATAGGGGACCAACTTTATTTTGACGAATATTTCGTTAAAAAATCACCAGAAAACTCTAAAATTTCCCTTTTCAAAAAATAAAACCTCAAAATTTTTGAAGTTTTGGATTTTTGTTTAATCCTTCGACAATGTAGACGGGTGATTCCACAAACATCGATTTTGTCCACTGTTTCAATATTCCAGGGGACTGATATTAGAAATGCGGGTTACAAAGTTTAATTAATTTTTTTTTGCAATAAAATCAATTGTTGCAAAATATTTATCTAATGTATAACGAGGATTTATTTTTTAAGGTCACAATGGTGAGATTCATTTTAGTGTGGTACCTGAAATAAAAGAATGGCAATGATTGTTCGTTGCAAAAACGAGAAGGGGACACGTGAGGGGACTGAGAATTAAACACTTTGAAGAATTTTTTAAGCAAGAAAAAAAAATGAGACTTTAATAAATTTTTTTGGACATGTGGATATCAATCAGATTAAATTTAGTAAAAACAAATCAGATTAAATAATTGAACGGATTTTAAAATATCTTCGGGGCCGCCAAAAATTCCATTGTTTGTAGAATCACCCTTACATCTTTCAATGAAATTTGACAGTTTATTGCTCCACTGATAGGCAACAAATTGTATTTTCATGTCTGTAAAATATTTCGTTACAAAAAACACCAGAAAGTTCTATAATTGCGTTTTTTCCGAAAACGAAAAAAAAAAACACAAAAATTCGGATTCTTAGAGGTTGCTAAATCCATTGACATCGAAGCCTTCCTTTAATGGAATTTGACACTTGATAGCTTGGCAGATAGGGGACAGATTGAAGATTGCATAGAGAATTTTTCTTTTCAAATGTCAACCGATTGCCCTGAAAATACATTTTTCCAGAGCGGAAAATAAAATGGAAATTTCTTTAATTTTCTCTCCAACTGGGTCGCAAACATTATGTATTTTATTCAAATACGTATTTATAGTGAAGTCTTTGACATTTCTTTCTATTGTCAAGACTATATTGGTATTTAGCATATCAGACATTTTCGATGCAGATAAACTGCGATTAAATGGCTTATTTCGGGTTCAAAAGCAGCAAAAAGAATAGGAAAATAATTGGGTATGATAATACTCTCGAATTTGGTGTCATTTTGTGGCCAACTTGCACGACTTAACATTAATGAAAACTAAACTAAAGCTTCCAAAACTCTTAGCTCCACAAATGCCCTTTTCAGCATTTTTAATAAAGACCCTTTAATATGTTTTTACAGGGTAGGTTAGAAACAGTTTTCTTGAGGTTAAATGATCGTGAAAAAATGTGTCCTTTTTAAAAAAATGTGTTCCCGAGTCCCCTAAAGAAAAAAAGAGTCCCCAGGGACACTATAATGTCCCAGTGGTAACACTGGTAAGAAACGAATAATTAAAGCAAACTAAACGAAGAAACTTTAATTCGTCATGCAACTAGTTCAAAAGGTTGGCGTTTGGAATCATTCTGCAAACAAAAAGAACAACTTTCCAAAATTGATTCGAACTTGCATAGAAGGAAGAAAATTTCGATGGTTTTCTAACTAAACTATAATCTGCCATGAACATTTTATAAATTTGCAACATCTTTTCCATCACACACACATTTTCATCCATCCAATATAAAGATCCACATCAATAAACCAATTTGAATCAATCATTCTCAAAGTTTGCGGTCATCAATTATTTAGTTCGATGATAACGAGTAACGAGGACGAGAATAGCGCTCCACTCACCTAAAATAAATTTAATTGATTGAGAGTAGTTGTATATAGTAGGAAGGTATAGTTGTATAGTGATGTGAAGTGTGTTATTGATGTGTGAAAAAAGGGCGTTGGCATCAAGAACCACAAACCACTTCTTTGAATGTCATTTTGCATTATTCTCGAATCCAGCTGTAAGGCTGTAATCTACCCCCCACACCCCAACATACACTTCTCAAGGTGATACATTAAATTTTACTCAAATTTCATCAGAACAACCGAAAATAACCTCAACCGCACCGGCTGGTTTGTAACTTTTCCATCGCTTCATTATCAGCTTCATTTTCTTTCCCATATTGTAGGTAGGTTAGGTACATAAAGGATGTGGGGGTATCTACGAATAAAATAAAATATTTGCTCCACTTCATTTCTAGCGATAGTGTGTGAGTATGTGTGGGTGTGTCTCGTTTCTCGTCCTTCGGGTACGCACACTGTTTCTCATGGCCTCACAGAGCCACGGCGGGAGGGCGGTTTGCATTAAGTTGACTGACATTATGATTGATTTTCAGTCGTGATCTGATGGAATTATTTTTTTATACCCCCCACCCCACTTCTTGGTCCGATGTTGACTGCCATACTGAAGCTAGTGGTAGCCATAGTACCAATCAACCCACTTTATCCTATTTCATGAACAAACATAACCCTTCAAAGACTGTGTTGCGGAGTAATTTGTTGACAGGGGAGTTATAATTGCGGTTGGTGGGAATGGGAAATGTCCCTCAAGTTGCCATCGCATCGTGGTCTGGGTGCTGTGACTTAACTTGATAGCATAGCAATTTAAGATTTAAAATTCGTTCTTCGTTCCGTGCCCTAATTGATCATTTTTTTTTCTTATTTCAGAGTATATTCCATCCGCCCCCACAGAATCCCATGATCCCCAGCAAAGCTGTGTTCTGGAAATTAATTCGCATCACAAATAGTTTTTAACACGTTTTCCATTTTTGTTTCTTCCCTTTCCCATCATCAGTACAGTTCCAGAGTAACTGAGAAGAGAACTCCAGAATCAGCTATAGTCTATAGACCAGCGAGTATTTCGTCGAACTGTCAAGGGTATTATACGTATCAACGTCCGAGAAAAAGAAAAACAATACGGGAATTTCCATTAAAAATCACTATATATGTAGGTTGATAGACTAAAATTCGAAATGAATTTTATTTTTTATTTTATTGTCATGTATTTTGTATTGCTGATGGCTGATTGCTGGCGGTTACTCTCTTCGACTGTGCTGTGCATTGCATATCCCTTTGTCATTGTCTATCTCTATATAGTCGTGTACAAATCACAAATAATTCCAAAATCTGAACCAACGTCACGAAGTATTTGTTCTTCGTGACAAACAATTTGAGCCTCGCTGAAATCATTGTGAGCCTGATGGTGGGGTAGAAATTATTCAAAAGGATAACAACTAGCTTTGCAGGGAGGCAGTAGCATAACACCCACCCGCCATGGTACATAATAGGGTTTTTTTTTCGTTTGATATCCATAGGACAATACTTATGGTTTGCCTTTATAAAGAAATACATACATAATGTTATGAAAATTATTGTTGTGTGTTTAAAAATATTGGTCGAATTTAATGTGTTTCAAAATACAAGGGCGGAGTTGTCAAATTTCAATGTGGGACTTGTGATGTGCTTTTTGCTTTCCAGCCGAGGTTATGCTCGCCGGTCTCGCCAGGGTCGTTCTGAAGAAAACACGAAACTTCAAAGGAAAAAGGTCGTAGAACCTTATTAAAAAATCTTTATTGAAAACAATTCTATCTTTATTATAAAACACAATATTCTCTATTCACTATAGTTCACTGGTACTTCGGTTAAATCTTATTCGGTTTTAAAACTGGCACCACTATTACGATGTCAGGTTTGGGACGGGATGAGGCGGCATTCGCACGTCTTCAGCAGGTACTACGCCCCTGGTGGCACTCAAAACAGCAGGCTTAACGCTCTGGTAGATCAGCAGGTACTACGCCCCTGGTGGCACTTAAACAGCAGGCTAGAACGCTTTGGTACATCAGCAGGTACTACGCACCTGGTGCCACTCAAACAGCAGGCTTAACGCTCTGGTAGATCAGCAGGTACTACGCCCCTGGTGGTACTCAAACAGCAGGCTAAACGCTCTGGTAGATCAGCAGGTACCGAAGCCCCTGGTGGCAATTAGGACGTTTGACTTCGAACTAAGATTCCTTACCACTGGTGGGGGGAAACCTTAGTAAGAAATGGCTGGGCAATCTCTCCTACCTAACTTTGTCTTTCCACGAAACCCCTTACCACTGGTGGGGGGAAGCAAATGAAACTAAATGACCAGACCGACTCGACTTGTCTACCACTGGATGTAAAATGATCAATAAAACCAAATTTACTTATGTCGTCTGACTTTGCGTATGACCGAACGGGTCATTTTCGTCCATCGGAGTAGGCTCTCTTGTTACATTTTCAGTAAAGACTGAATGTGAGTTGTATAGTGATGAACGAAAAAGTATAATCGTGTAGATTTTGCTGTGACGTCATGCGTCCATGGTATGTGTGAATTGTGTGTGGTAAAGTACAATTCTCAAAGTAAAAGAAGTGAAGTAGCATGGAACGCTTCGTTGCAGACTTTGTATATCCACATCATAAGTTCGACGAAGGTATGGTGGCTTATAAGCTGTCCCTTTAAATTACCTTGGAGAAGTGAAAAAGTATGAATTAAATCTATTACTTTTCAAATCACATAAGAATAAAGTGTAGTACAGTCGACTGCTCCTATATGCACTTTTGAAGGTTGAAGTTGAACACATATAAAAAATGACATTTTAAGTTTCATTCCATTCTCATCGTTCCAATCCTTTCAACTGTCACAATTATTAAAAGTAGTTCTGTTTGTTGTTCGAGGTTATTTATGCTTTATTTTCGCAGGACCCCCAATTTCTCAGAATCCGAATGTGCGATTAATTGTTTGTTTGGCTAACTAATTAGCAACTAAATAGCAACTTATTACTACATACTTTTTATTCTGAATTATGAAAAGTCTCCTGCTAACTTTAACACCTGCTTCATTTTATTATGAACGATTATTTCTCACATAATTTAAGACACAATTTTTTTCACACCCGACATAAAGTAACCAAATCAGAAAACGCTTTGGAAACTGACTGCTGTAAATTATGTTGGTGTTAGTATAATAGAAAGGTAAAAATGACCAAAATCGGCATTTTGACAAATCCAAATCAAAATAAATTGATTTATTTTGCCAATTTATAATTTTTGAATTAAATTTGTTTTTAAAGAAAACTGACAGGCAAATAAATAATTGACGAGTTGCAAGCTCCAAGGTTAGTTTTTCCGGTGGCACAACACATACATACATACCTGGAGAAAAACTTAATTAAATTTCAGAGTAATGCTTCCGGTCACGAATGTCACGAAATAATTAAATCAAAATTCAAAAATGAGATTTCAGATATTTTGCTCCGTCAGAAAGATTTTAAGTTAATAAATATCTTTTCTCAGTATTATGACAGCAAAACTGAGAAATTTTATTGAAGAATCCTGGTCCGCATATAATCGAGGTTTCTGAGATCACAGTATAGCGTGCTTTGCTTTTACGTCCAACAGATGGTGCTGTCTTAAAAAGACATATAGCAAAACACGGGCCTATGCGAATGCAACATTGCGTTGATTCAAAATTCTAAAGCAATCGATGAAGAACTTTTGTAAATCTTATATTTTGAATGCAAATATGAAATTATACCTCACTTCACTTCATATCTGTGTTTGATGGTTCCAATATGTCATGTAGGTTCACATATGACCGAAATCCTCTTATATTCTGCATAGCAAAAAATCAACAACTTGTGTTGTTGATCCGAAATAGACCGATAAGGTTCACTTAAAAAGCTTATATCTTGATTTCTACTAATCTGACCGTCAAGATAAATGTCTTACCACTTAGGGAAAATGACAGATTATAATTTCCTATCTAAAAAATATGCACGACTGGGTCGCACGAACTTGCTCTTATGTGCGATCACATTGTGGATCTATAGTCTGAAATAAATTAGCTACGGGAGTCTATATTTTTATCCATTTGCCAAAACTTAGATTAGTTGCAGGTAGTATTATGTGAGTATACAAACATTCTGTTTAAAAAATTATGTTTTATTCTGTAAATCAGTTAATGAGACAGTCGAAAATAAAAAAAAAAGAAACGTTCTATGGGAACCCAACTAACAATTTAACTTGTATAAGTTTCGAAACAAGCTATTTTCAGACTGCTAAAGTAACAGTAAAAGGCTTTATGCAAGTAATTTTGCCGCACATTACGCAAGCTATTTAACTTCTATAAGACTTTTGTTGACAAGTGTTATAACAGGTGTTATATTAGCTTGGTTCAGCAGGGTATTTTATGACAGCTAATGCTAAAAGCTTGCTTTGGATGTTATAAAAAGGCCCTACAAAAGCCATTTGATGACAGTTGTTGATAAAAGCTTGCTTAAGATGTTATAAAAAGGCTTTAACCAAGCCTTTTAATGACAGCTATTTGCTAATAGCTTGCCGTAAGTGTTTACATAAAGGTTCAAGTAAATCTAATCTGGAAATAAAAAAAAAAAAAATTATTTTTGTATTGTTTAAGTATTGTGTTTTTATTGCATTATTTTTATTTCTATTGTATTTTTAGATATACCTATTCCTCTTCGCAGTCAGCTCAGTCAGCTCCCCAAACCTTTTACATTGCATTCTTTGATGATTAAAGTCATATTTTAATCATACAAATTTGTATGTACCTGGGTTTGAACTCGAAACCTTCCGCGTACCACTCCAGCACTCTACCACTACGCCACTCCGTTGTTAAGAAAATGTCATCAAATGGGAACTACTTGATAGCATATTACTTTAGTTTGTATAATGTGTTTATTGGCAAGCCTTACACAAGTTTTTTGCATTGACTTGTCGTGGAGAGCCTTATAGAAACTATCATAGCTTTAATTTTCAGTAAACAAATTCGGAAGGCCTTATACAGGCAATTTTTAAACTTTATCTACAAGCCTTTTATAGAACTTGCCAAACTCACTTTAAAAAGGCCTTAAAGCAGCTACATATTTTCTAATTGTCAAAGTTTGAAAAATGTAGCATGTGGAAATATGCTATATGCAAGCTCTATACAAGCTATTACTCGCAAAATTCGAAAAATTGGACCTTATACAAGATAAATTGTTAGTTGGGAGGTGCTGTTATTAATTTTTAAATGTGAAATTTGATAATCTTATATGCTAGGCCTTACTAATTATTAGGGCTAGGATTTTCATGCACTTAAAAATGCAAAATATGCGCTTAAAATATGCTCTTAAAAATGTAAAATATGCACCTAAAATATGCATTTAAAACCATATCCCTTGTGAACCATTTGTATGGAAAAAAACTTAGTATTAAGGTTTATGTAACAAATTCGGTCTTTATTATCGAGGAACATAAAATTATATCAATAAAAACAGAAAAATAAATTGGGATTATTGTGCTTGCTAAGCGGAATATCAGCTGCAACAAATGCCTCACATTAATCCATATTAAAATTGTTTTGTGTTCTCAACGAAAGGAGTTGTGATGTGACTGCGATTTTGCAGAACTACTAGATTGTTTTCCCAGTGCCGTATATGTTAAATAGATTTCAGGTGTTGGTCAATTTGAAATTTATTTCTCGGAGGAGAAACCTTTGTTACACAATTTTACAAAAATTAATTGTTGCATCGGTTGTTAAAGTGTGCGAGTTGTCCGACACATATTTTTTCAGATTTGCATTTACAGACGGCTTCGCTTTCGGCATTGTTTCTGAATTAACTACAGATCTCAAATTAATCGCTTGATTAAATAATTGAATTACTTACAATTTCACTTTAAAGCAAATCCTAAATTTAATACAAACTTTTATCTAAAAAAACAATACAAAAATTAAAAAAAGATCAATATGTCTGTTTGTTAACTTGCAACTTCTTGCTACTTTTGGCTACTAACTTGTCAAAAATTTGTATGGGATTTGACAGCAAGTTGTGCTACGTCGTACGACGTTTCTAGTTACCAAACAGACATAATATGTGAATATAAATGTCAAAAAAAAACAACTGCTGTCATATATACACAACTAAAACTAAGTCCGCATTTACATTGCCCGATTTTTCCAATGCCGATTTTTCTTTGTTGTTGTAATCGTGTGAGATTTCGAGGGACAGCCAACATGATCCACAAGATTTTTCCATTCTCTCTCAGACGATTACAACAACAACAAAAAATCGGCATTGGAAAAATCTTTCAATGTAAATGCCGACTAACTTTTATGCATGTGTAAAATGGAATACTGAAATATGAACTAAAGCTGTCGTGGAAGTTGTCCACAGAAACTGATTAAAGTATAAATTTAAAGGCACGTGTGCATTTTTTACTTCAGGATTATTTTGTTTTTCGAAAATATGCACAAATATGCATTTATTATTGAAAATATGCAATTAAAAGTAAAATATGCATTTATAATAAAATATGCAAAAATATGCACTAACGATTAAATGCCATTTTAAAGCAAATTGATTGATTCGTGTTTGTATTTTATTCCTGTGTTTCTAAAGTTTCTCAAAAAAAATATGCATTTGCATGAAAATCCTAGCCCTACTAATTATGCTACAGAAAAAATGTTTATCAAAATCGTAGGTGTCGTTTTTGAGAAAAAAAAAATTTGCGCAACGGTTTTTAAATATTTATGGTATAGGAGGTACCGTTATTTTTAATTATAGGAATAATTTTGGTCTAAGATCTTTTAGATAGTGTTATTAAAATGCTTTTTGCGAAGTTTAAGAACAATCTACCAAGTCGTTTTTGAAATATCGATTTTTCAAAACAAAATTTCAAACTTTTTTTAAAAATTCAAATAATATTTTTTTGAAAATTTCGGTACACAATTTTATTTAAAAAAAAAATTAACAAAATCTGTTGAACCGTTTTGGAGAAAAGCGAAAATCAAAAAAATAGTTCTTTGGGAAGTGGCATTAATAACCATTTTTCTGACCCATTTAATTTATTTAACGGCAACTTATAACTATTTAAATTAATTGAGTTTTTAAAAAAAAAATTCTGTATGACAGGTACTGTTAGTTTTGGTCCTAAAAATAAAAAGAAAAAAACGGATGGGCGGAATGTCCAAAAAAACGCTAGGTAATAAGTTTAAAGCCTATCCGTTTAGGCTGTTGTCGAACAGACAAACATGCAGACAGACAGACACACAGGAAGACAGACGCCGACTATCGATGTTTAAGCAACCCTAATAAGGTCACACAACAAATCAGTTTTAAATTGAGTAAAGCGTTTGACCCGAATTGAATTCTATTTTTATTCTTTTGGTGGCACTTTCTGTCTATGCAAATTTTAAATATTTTGTTAATTTTGATTCAACACTAAAACACAACAAAGACTTGAATAAACTTGAGAATATTAATAAATAAATCAGCAAACTTTTGCTCAAAAGCCATACTCATACGATGCTATCCGAAGTTCGGTTTAAATCACAAATTTAAACCGACGTAAACCGAATGTAATTTTTTGCTTAAACGTGGTGAATATTACCAATTTAAACGAGATTTTGTTTTTTAAATTCTATCGGCTTAAGGACTTTTAAACCGCATATTTTCGTTTCATTTCGATTCAGTGATATCGAATTTCTAAATTCGTAGAAGATTTTTCAATTTCGAATGTGCTGATGGGAATGGAATCTGTCATAATTTTTTAGTTAGATTCTGTGATAGGGCTGATTTTTTTTATTTAAATTTCTTAAAGAAAACATGAATATAAATTCATCCAGATATATATGTACCTACATATATATATGTCGAAAAATAACGTCGGCATTTTTGTTTTTTATTTTTAAAATACAAACCCCGCTCTAACAAGAATTTTCAAATTTGCTGTCCAAGGATATAATAAATGAGTTATGCATGATACTGTATATACATACTAATTTCGAACGTTTAGTTAAAAATATAAGTATACATTAATTTTTAGGAATACATTTTCTGTATAGGCATGCTATGATCTTATACGTCTATTCATTGCCATGAATTTATAATAAAATCTGCTCCATACTAATAAAAGCATCACATATAGGTACCTATAGGTAATTCATATTAAATTCTTTATTATTTTAATCCATAATAGATCTATCCATAACATTCACTTTGAAATCATCGCTGACAATTTTGATTCTAAAATATAAAAAAAAAAAAATAAATTGCGTTAGCCGTTTGGAATACCCTAAAACAACTTGCAGAAATAAAATCTCCAAGAGAAACCACTTTTAATGTATTTTATTTTAGCCTGGGCACAACCGAATAGGATGGTATAAAATAATTTATTAGTGCTGCAATGATATTACCAAGCTGCTCCCTCATCCCTCATCCCCCACACCCACACCCACACCCACACCCATATCTATCTTAAAATGTTTTATGTTCAATTTCAGTTCAGGGATTTACCTGGAGTCTATCCCTTTATCCATTTTATGGTTCTCGAGCTCTTAGTCGTGATTTTTTATTTTCAGTCTGATGTCTGCAACTACTACACCCGGTCCTAGCACAAGTTTTGTATATGTTGTATATACATGTATAAAGTATAGTTGGAGCTCTCTGTATGGTGCCATCAAAGGATGATATTTCATTGTGTAAAAGAAAGACCACCTAGAAAGAAAGAAAGAAAGAAAGGCGGATGGATGGAAACTGCTTTGCTCTGATGGAGAATTTCTAGGAACAAGTGTACAAAACTTTCCCACCTTCCAACTTCCGACCCACCTATGAAGCATCATGGACTCATGGAGTAGGTATGGACTAGAAATAGAGATGAAGATGGCAATATTCTATTGTCTTAGAGTTGTTGGGTAATGTATTTTGTCACCTTTACTTTTACCTTGGTCCCACATCAACTTTTCACTTGAAATCATTTGAATTCGAACAACATGGAACGCATCATTTATTTTTTTTATATTTCTTTGTCTGGCATTGCATTTTATGATTTTTTTTTTCTGCTTTGCAACTTAACAAGGAATCGATCTTTGAGCATTGACGTAAGTTCGAAATTTAAAATTCAATATTTGTATGTATATATAAATTTAAATTTTAAATTTGAATGCATTGGGAAAATGATCCCTTTATGCTTTATCAGAATTGTTTACAGGGAGCATTGGATTTCTTCAACCATAAGTAGACTTTTATTTCTATAAGATACTGTATAAAAGACCGAACTGGGACAGATCCAAATGCTGGATTGTAAAGGGGTGTTAAGAGAGGTGTTATTTTGATATTCAAAGAAAAATGGCATTTTTTGAGATAAATGATCGGATGTTTATTTCATTATAAAGAGGAAGGTATGCCGTTAATAATGGAACACAACATCAGCCAAATGGCGCCACAACCACGCTTACAGGACCATATCCTTTTCATGAAATTTTCCATAACCAAATCGCAAAGTGGCTGTCCTATGTCCTCGATAGCCTCACGAATTCCATCTTTGAGGACTTGAATCGACGCTGGGCTGTTAGCGTAGACCTTATCTTTTACGTGGCCCCAAAGGAAGAAGTCGCAAGGTGTTAAATCACAAGATCTCGGTGGCCAATTGTGATCACCTCTTCGAGAGATAACACGGTCCGGAAACTTTTCCCGTAAAAGATCGATGGTTTCATTGCTTGTGTGGCACGTAGCGCCGTCTTGTTGGAAGTAAACGTTGTCCAGATCAATACCATCCAATTCCGGCCATAAAAAATCATTAATCATCTCTCGATAGCGCAATCCATTGACCGTAACTGTTGCTCCAGCCTCATTTTCGAAAAAGTAAGGTCCAATGACCCCGCCGAACCATAAACCGCACCAAACAGTCACGCGTTGAGGATGGAGAGGCTTTTCAACAACAACTCTTGGGTTTTCCGAGCCCCAGATGCGACAGTTTTGCTTGTTGACGTAGCCTCCGAGGTGGAAATGGGCCTCATCAGTCAAGATGATTTTTCGATGAAATTCCGGATCATTTTCATGCATTTCAAGGACCCAATCAGCAAAGACACGACGTTGTTGATGATCAGCCGGCTTGAGTTCTTGTGTTAACTGAACTTTATAAGCCTTAAGACCCAAGTCTTTATGCAAAATACGGTGTAATGACGTTTGTGGAATGCCTATTTCCAATGAACGACGAGGAATGGACAAATCTGGGTTTTCTTCAACACTTTGGGCTACAACAGCAATATTCTCAGTTGTTCTTGAGCGACGTGCACGGGTTTTTTTCTTCACATCACTAACTTGTCCCAACAGCTCGAATTTGTCCACCAATTTCTGTATTGCGGTCCGACAAGGTGCTTCACGACGACCCAAAAATGTTTTAGTTTTACGAACCGTCTCTGCCAAATTTTCACCATTTGTATAGTGAATTTTAATAATTTCAATGCGTTGTTGAAGCGTGTACCGTTCCATTTTTATTAATGGCGTAGTTAGTACTTGTCAAATGTCAAAAAATGACAGCTTCAAAAGTGACAGCTACCGAAAATAACACGGCTATTCAAAATAACACCTCTTATTGGAAAACCCTTTATATACTCGGATATAAGAAATAATGTTTTTGGATTTTCAGAGTTTCTTATATCTGTGTTGTACCTACTTACTGTATACATAAATAAGTGTTTTCGATTTTCTGCAATTTTTTTTAATTAACATTGAGTTTAAGTAAGACAGAACTATGTATAAGTTTTTGCAAAAAAAATATGTACTTAACATCTTTTAATTTAGAAACGTTATGATGTACTCAAAACTTCTGAAATATAGAATATGCTTTGAAAAAGCTGACGACCACTACTCCGGATGGAAGCTGAAGTAGCAATGGTACGTAGGTAGGTAAGAATAGATGGCGGCCCAGAGCAAACTCGCGCCGTGACCCAATTAGCGCTAGAGTGCGCCGTTTTGACACCATAACTCGTATTGACCTGTTGGGTGAAAAGCGGTTTTATTTTTATTTTTATTTTTAATTTTTTTTTTTTTGTTAATATTATTGGAGGGGTTTGCACATATACCCTCTTATGGGTCCTAAAAACGCCCTTATTCAGCTTACGCGCTGTCTAAAGGAGTCCGAAGGGTGAGGTGAAGGAATTAAGGTCGAAGCTTGACCTAGATCCATGAGAAAAGCAATCAAATCTTTGATCTTTATCTCAGAAAGTTCGTGTAGATCTTCAAGAAAAGCATTTCCAAAAGATTTCGCTCTCCATCTGGCCAGAGCAGGGCATTTACAGAGGAAGTGGGCAAAGGTACGTACCTAAATAATTTTATTTTCAATTTATTTAAATTAAAATTTACTTCTTATACCGCCATGAATAAGTGCAAAATGTTCATCAACGAAAAACAAACTTGATCGGCCACGCGTATTCTTGGGTTACTAACACACTGTTTATGTTGTTATTGCTTGAGAATACACGTAGTTAACAAGCTTATACAACATGAAAAAAGTGCATTGTGAAATTTACTAATAAATTGTATTAATTATTTAAAAAAAAAACACATTCGTGCATATTTAGTTGCATTGGAGAGACTTATTAAAACTCAAATCAATTATTATGTATGAATGTGCATAATATTTAATTTTTACCTTATAAGATTTTTTATTTTTTTAAAAATAGTTTCTTTATTGTTGTTTTGATTTCCACAGTTAAATAAATAAAAAAAAATATATTTAATTTTAAATTAAGTATCTATTCATAAATATAAATATTATTTAATTAATGTGACTTTTCAGCTTCAACTAATTTTTTAACGTTTGTTTGGTTTATAAAAGTAAGTATATTTTTGTAAGACTCGGAACGGAACAAGGACTAATCACAATTGGTAAAGTTACATTTCTTTTATTATTACAGACGTTTTAACTTTTTATTAAATAACCCGTCGCCACTTGTACCTTAAAAATTACGAAATTACGATTGAGCGTCTCCAAACAGGTTTTCTATGATAATAGATTTTTAATATATTTATTTATGTACATTATGCTTATGGTTATTTATCAAAAAAACCGCCAATCCTATTTTTATACAAAATCCATACAAACATACTTTAATTATTATACATATATTAAAAAATACAAAAATACGAACTTAGTTCTATTCAATAACAGCCCAATTCTAGACATTCCCCGGGAAAATAATTCCTCGGGAAATAACTCACTGGGAGACGTATTCTCTCGGGAGTAGTAGTACCTACACTTATTCCGAATTCCCCGAGCAAAATTCCCAGGAATTTTTTGTTAAGAATACGGGAATACGGGAGTAGGGAAAAGGGAAAAACTTCTCGGGGAATTGTCATTTAGAATTGGGCTGTAAATGTACTTCAAAAAAATTACCCGATTTGTCATTCTGGCAGAATAGTTGACGTATGTATCTACATTAGAAATTTTACTGACTTACCACCATAGGCTCCCACAGGAAGGGCAAGGGGGGGCACTTTGCCCTCCCCTGGCTCTAGCTACGACTTTTGTCTACTTTTGTCATTTGAATCGAAAGGCACACAAATTAATTTTAGTGATTTATGATGTAAACGAAGTGTCCGAGATCAGAAATTCTGTTGGGACGATAAAAGAAATATGTACTCTATTCTCGGACAGTTCTTTACGAAGAAAATATATTCCCAGCATCCCCCTGTTCCGTGAAACAAAATGGACAGCAAAATACAAATGTATACGATCAGGGAAAATAGTCATTATAATGAAAGCATTGTAAAAACTGTAGGATGAGGGAAACCGTGTTACAAAACAAGGAGCCCTTCAGCTTTACTGCTCGTATTCGAATTTGACTTTTTTAGTCTTGTTCATAATGGCTTATTACTCGTCGATACTTTAACTAGTCGTTAATATTTTACAGAGAGTTGACTAGAATTTATTAAGTGTAAAAGATCAGATCATTTTCTTGAACAACCATTTTGAAGAAGATCGGGAGAGTGCTGAGAATTCCTTCAAACGCTTTGTTAAACAATTGCAAAATGTTGTAGTGAATCAGGCATTGAATTGAGCTGCCCGAAAGAAACAAACTCACCGATCCAATTTTCTTTCGTCTTCACCCGAAAGTTGTTTTAGAATTGACAAATGCGGAAGAATTTTATCGGTTTTCGCAGCACTATCTATAAGACTTTTAAATTCTGTCTCAACATTTACAGAAGAGCGATATTTCAGTACAAAAAGAAAAAAAGGTGAGTACCATACAAAAAATTAAATAAATTTTCAATGAAATATATATGTATTCGCCTCAAAAAAATGATCAAAATATTTTGTTTGCCCTCCCTTTGAAAAATCCTACGGGCACCTATGCTTACCACACCTGCGAGTACCTAGTAGAACTTGTTACCAAATTATATAATTTTTTTTTAGAGCTTACTCACGATAAACGATATTATGACAACAGCCCACAACGCTTATTAGCTACACTAAATATATAATCAATGAAATTGTAGCTGTAGTAGAAGTTGGATTAACTAATAGGGCCCATACACCACACATGCCTGCATGGCCAAATAAAAGAATGCACAATCACGCTTCAACATACACTACTCATGCAAACTGTACAATATTTAGTCGTGTGTTCATCGCTGAGTTGACAACTTCTTAATATTTCAAGCTTGACTGAGCAAATGTAGCACACACACCACACATGCTTGCATGCACAAACAAGAAAATATCAAAATTTTTTGAAATCACTCATGCCGCATGCACAACCACACATTCAACACCATACACTCGCAGTTTGCATGGGCAATCACTCTATTGCGCATGCAGGCATGTGTGGTGTATGGGCCCTATTAGCACACCATGCACTTCTTGCTACAGCTTCACGTTTCACATAATTTTATTCTCACTTGAATACGCCTTCCCACAATCTTTCACAATTATTGATGTGTAAACATCTATGCTGGCGGTAGAGTGAAAAAAAAAACGTGAACGTTCGTGTGCAACGTTACGTCGTGCACTTTACGTTGTAGCACGTTACGTTACGAAATCTGATTTGCCCCGGCCAAAACAAATTGATTTTAACGCGACCGACAATTAGATTATACTTTATCACGACCACCATTTATATTGTTTTTGCCAACGACGAAAGCAAATTGTTTTTAGCGCGATCGACGATTTTATCATTTTAACACTTATATCTTTATATTTTTTTCTTTAATTTTTAATTATTCCCCGAACAAAATGGACGCGACACTAGTAATTAAAAAGAAAACAAAATCAAAACAAAAATAATAATAGTCAGCTGTAGGGATTGACAATTGACTGTAGGTATGGTAGATCAATGGCTGTAGGTATGGTAGGATATCGGGTGCGTTCAGTGATACAAATCTCAACTTAAATTCTACGTTTACATTACACTGCTTTTAAACGATGCAATTTCTTCTTGCAATTTGTTGGCACGTAGGCGAGGGACGTAGGTGGCTGGGATATACAAACTAGCTGAGGTTGAACAAATTGCAGAGTTATCGGCTACCTTTGTAGCACAAAGTAAACATTCATTAAAAATCACAGCGTCCAATTCCATAGGCGATTGATGGTGTCAATCGATTGAAACTGCGATTTTAGTGATTTCTACTGACAACAACTAAATATTCTAAAAACTCAAGATATATAATTCGCCGGCTATCTCATAGTGACATTCATTTGAGGTTCGTTCAGTATAAAATTAAGACTGAACTTTTTGTAAGTTTTACTCGATGGAAAGATGGAGTTTCATAAGGGTTGCAAGTTCGTTGACAGTTCTAACTGGATATTTTAATTCGGCCCCTGTTAGTCAAACCATTAAGTTCCTTTGGAATTTGGGTACGGTGTCGTTTAATTAAAACCACGATTTTAATGCTCTCCGCTGACAGTTGTTGTTTGTCGATGCTCAGAGAGTGATTACTAGGGCTAGGATTTTCATGCATTTAAAAATGCAAAATATGCGCTTAAAATATGCTCTTAAAAATGTAAAATATGCATCTAAAATATGCATTTAAAACCATATCCCTTGCGAACCATTTGTATGGAAAAAAAAATTATATCAATAAAAACAGAAAAATAAATTGGGATTATTGTGCTTGCTAAGCGGAATATCAGCTGCAACAAATGCCTCACATAAATCCATACTAAAATTGGTTTTTGTTCTAAACGAAAAGAGTTTTGCTAGATTGTTTTCCCAGTTCCCTATGTTAAATAGATTTCAGGTGTTAGTCAATTTTTTCTCGGAGGAGACACCTTTGTTACACAATTTTACAAAAATTAATTGTTTAATCGGTTGGTAAAATGTGCGAGTAGTCCGAAACATATTTTTTCAGATTTGCATTTACAGACGGCTTCGCGTTCGGCATTGTTTTTGAATTAACTACAGATCTTGATTAAATAATTGAATGACTTACAATTTCACTTGACAGCGAATCCTAAATTTAATACAAACTTTTATCTAAAAAAACAATACAAAAATTAAAAAAAGATCATCGACATGAAAGTAAATCCAGAAACTAGAACTAGAATAGAACAAAGAAAACTCAAAACATAGATAGACCACAAAATTACCTCTTCCAAGTTACTCACACAGAAACAAATTGAAAACCAAAACTAAAAAACATTACGCTTTGGGAGAGTGTATAATATGTCTGTTTGTTAACTTGCAACTTCTTGCTACGTTTGGCTACTTGTCAAAAATTTGTATGGGATTTGACAGCAAGTTGTGCTACGTCGTACGACGTTTCTAGTTACCAAACAGACATCATATGTGAATACAAATGTGAACAAAAACAACTGCTGTCATATATACACAACTAAAACTAAGTCCGCATTTACATTGTCCGGTTTTTCCAATGCCGATTTTTCTTTGTTGTTGTAATCGTGTGAGATTTCGAGGGACAGCCAACATGTTCCACAAGATGTTTCCATTCTCTCTCACACGATTACAGCAACAACAAAAAATCGGCATTGGAAAAATCTTTCAATGTAAATGCCGACTAACTCGTTTGCATGTGTAAAATGGAATACTGGAATATGAACGAAAGCTGTCGTCGAAGTTGTCCACATAAACTGATTAAAGTATAAATTTAAGGGCACGTGTGCATTTTGTACGTCAGGATTATTTTGTTTTTCGAAAATATGCACAAATATGCATTTATTATTGAAAATATGCAATTAAAAGTAAAATATGCATTTATAATAAAATATGCAAAAATATGCACTAACGATTAAATGCCATTTTAAAGCAAAGTGATTGATTCGTGTTTGTATTTTATTCCTGTGTTTCTAAAGTTTCTCAAAAAAAATATGCATTTGCATGAAAATCCTAGCCCTAGTGATTACCATAAACAATAACCATGTGTAATGTGAAGTCATCTTAAAGTTGAGAGTGTACTACGAAGCAAAACCTTTCAGTACCGAACCTTCACCGCTCGTTGGAAACTTCACCACCAGCCTTTTAGTGCTTGGAAATTTCGTTACAGCGGTTCCCCCACTAGGTATTTCGCTACCGTTCTTTCAAAACAAAGCTTTTTAAGCACTGCCTACAGATAGGTAATGTAGTGTTAATTATTCAATATGTTTCTTTTGATGACAGCATATTTTAAGTTTTGAGGCACTTAAAATCAAATTCATTGATTTCAATATAAAGATGATGATAACACTTTGTTACAGTAAAAAATTACTTTTAAAGTGACCTAGTAGAGGTTGTGGGTATGACTGAAAACTATCACAGAACCTCAAAATTTCAATTTACTGTCAAAAAAAAACCGTTTTTTTAATGTTTTCAGACTTTAATAATTTTTTTAACCAATTTTAGATTTTTTTACATTTTCAAAAAGAGGAGTGTCCGTCCTTTTAAAAAATATAGACTTTTATGTTCATACTACATATACAATTGTGTGAAGATTTTTTTGATTGAATCTAAAAATTACACATTTTTTCAGGTTTTTTTAGACTTTGAAGACCTTTTTCAGCTGCATTTAGAATGTAATAAAAATGTTAGGTCTTTTATTTGTAACGAGGTGTTACATGCTATCCACTTAAATTCATTACCAGTATCACCAACATGGCTATACCCACCAGGTACCTTTAGAATCGGAAAGACAACTCGAGATGTGCATATGCTGCCGAAGCAACAACAACATAAACAGGATATTTTCATTCGCCTCCTTACAATTAACACTCACTGGTTTCGGAAAAGGTATGATGAGGAGCCACTCCGGCGAATGAAAATCACCCTTTCGGTCAGTGCTCAAGTCAATAGAGTTAGAGTAAGCTTGACTCAATAAATCAGTTTCACTTAAGCTGTGGACGAGTGAGGTCGATTAGGTCAAATTGCCACCAGGGGCTCCGGTACCTGTGTTGTACTTGTGCGTAAGCCTAGTTAATACTGCCACTACATTCTTTTCTGACACAATATTATCTTAAGAGTACCATTATTTGACTGCATTTAAATGAATATGATATTGTACATTATTTTGTTCAATCAAATTAAAATAACAAAATAGAATACAAATAAGGGATCCCTAGCAGGAATTTTATACTGTTGATATACTATCACTGCACATGACATGATTTTGCTAAGCTATCGGTCGATGATGAGGGAGGGAGACGATGAACGGATGAACACGAAATAAGTTACAAAAGAATTGTTTTATAATCGAATTTAAATGTTTCACAAAACAAAACCGACCAACTCACACTTTTCCATAATGCCTTTCATTCCATAAGAAACAATTATTGTCCAACTTATGTCGTTTTCGAGTGGACGTTCGGAGCTACTCCTTTTTCACTCCTTTTACTCCAAATTTCTCATTTTCGATAGGAATGGAACAGTTCCGAAATCCAAACGAAGACGACATTAATGACTGTTTGACTCCGAACTCAAGTAGCTTATGGTTGACGGTGATTAGGACAATAGAGACAATAAAATTTCACTTATTAAACCAATCAAGCTTGAATCCATGTTGCTTTAATATTTTTATTAATTTTATAAAAAAAAAGCCTTATCAAAGTAAACAACGTTCAACACATTACGTTTTACATCTGAATTTTCAGATTTCTGAATTTTTGGAGCTTCTGATTGGCCAGCTGCCATAAAAAGTAAGATAACTTTTAGTTACGTTTGTTTACGTTTAATCTGAATTTTCATACAAAAATTTTCATCTGAAAATTCAGAATAAATTGATAGTGGTGGGGGAAATGTTGAAGTACTATACATAGAAGTTGAACTTTATGATTTTCGCTCTGGTTAGTGGTTGATTTGTGGTGATTAATTTTCATCACGAATAAATTAATACTTTTTAACATTAAAGAACTAATTGTTTATTGATAAGTGAGTTTCAAAATCAAAAGATTGACTATTAATTAAAGTTCTGACGCTTAATTTTTAATTTAAGAATATAATTAAAGTTCTATTTTATTTCTTTTTAATGTAAATTCTTCAGGTAAATGCTAGCATATCACATAACAACTTTCTACTGAAAATTCAGATTTTTTGTGCGTTCAACAACATAAATTCAAATCTGAATTTTCAGATTTTGTGATTGAACGTGCCCAATGCTACGGAAAACGAATTCAAACTGACGACGACGTTCAGAAATGTCAGTTTACTTTGGTTTGTGTGCAAGTCTCCTTTCAAACAAGGAAATTGATGTCGAACTCCTTACAAGTTACAACAAAGAAATCGAATTTTTTCTAAATAGAATCGATTTTTTTCTAAACAAAATCGATTCTTTTCTGTCAAAACAATACTTGCGTTTTTAGCAAGATTTCACACTGATTTGCACACACACTGTGAAGACTTGATATTTCTAATACGTCAAATTGAAAGTCGCGGAATTCTTGGAAGACGAGTTAATTATTTTTTGGTTGCAACAAATTCTAAATAATTTAACAAAATATTCAATAATATATTCAGTCAATAGAGCTATAAAAATAATTTATAGTGCGTTGTTCATTATCAAACACAAATTTGACAAAAAAAAAATAGCTTTCGCGAGTGAAAGACGTGTTAAAAACTTTCAGTGCAAGTGAAAACTTTTCAATAACAATTTTCTTTAAAAAAATATATGTGCAAATAGAAGTTCAAAAAAATAAAATGCACCAACAAAATGACAGCGTATAAGCTGGCTATTATCTTTTATTTAATAATTTAATTCTATTGGTAAAACATTTTTCTCACAACAAAAACAAACAACCTTACTAGTTTTGTGAATAATTTCTTGACGTTTTGCTTCAATTGCAGCTATAAAGTAACACAAACACAATCACACCAAACAAAAATTCGATTCTTTTACGAAATACGAATTCCTTTCAATTGACAGAAAAAATTCGATTCTGTTTAGAAAAAATTCGATTACTTTTTTGAAAGGAATTCGCCATGAGTTTTCAGCAACTTTCAGTTTGTTCGAGAGAATGGTATGATTAGGAATTAAGTGGGGTGAACGAAATGTCTTCAGTCAACAATTGAGGAGATTTTTTTGACATACCTTTTCACACTTAAAGTAGTGTGCGTTCAACCAATAGACTTTATATGAAAACTGATTTCTTTGTGTGAAAGGTACAAGAGATTTGGGAAGAAATTAAAAGAAAAACTCAAAAAATCTCCAGAAACTTGTTTCTATTTTTGTGAAAGGTGAACAAGTGTGTCTGAAAGTATGTATAAATCTGGCTTTGGCTTCATATCGAGAATTGAAAGATTAATCGAAAAAAAATCATTTTGTTTAATTGGTAGGAAAGTGAAATCTAAAACAGATCAACTAGACCCCCAGAAAGTTCAATCTTTTTTTTTTTGGATGGAAAACCACATAAATTTACTGGGATACATTTTAGTGGATTTATTTGTATGTACAAATCGACTGAAGTGGTTTAGGAATATATTTTCTATTTATTTGTTAAGCTAAGTGTACAGGGGCCAGATTATGTAACAAACGAAACGAAATCGATCATTCGTTTTCAAAAACGAAAGAATTTATGCGAAAACGATAATTGGCATTCTGTATCGCATTTCGTTTTTGTTTCTGTGTTTGTTTATGCTTCGAATCCAACAAAATTGTATTGCATACTTCTAGGATGTTGACAGTTGTCAGATATCTTGAGATGAGATAAATTTTAATCGATACGTAAAACTTAAGAAAATCGATAATAAGGTACGATTTAAGTGATAAAATGAGGAAAAACTTAGAAAAAAAGGTACGTAGTTAATTTTTTAGGAACTTCAACTCCAATTTCAGTGATGGTTAAGTATAAAACATTAAATATCGAGTGAAGAAACATTCTATAAGTACCTACAATAAATTTTTCATCACTATTATTGTTACAGATTGTATTTATTTGAACAATTTAACTTTTTGTTGGAAAGTAAATGTTTAAAAATAAAGTACTTCGTTCACAATGTAAGTTTTTCTGCAATTAAATTTTACCAAAAATAATTTTCTTGTATTTTCTTTGTTTTTCAACACAACACCAGCCCAAAAGGAAATTTTACTGGGATACATGAATAAGTATCCAGCAATGGCCACAATTGTCTTGTATTTGTTGAAAAAATAGCGTTTTGTCTCATCCTCTTCGGATTCTGATCTGCTTCTGATCCATTCTGGGCAAAATTGATCTTCTAACGCTTCTAAGACTTCGTCGAAAATTTATGAAAAAGTGCTTTGGGCAAACGAAATCATTTCTAACTGACCATTGGTAGCTTCCTCCACCCATTAGCTCTAAAATAGAGCAAAGTCTCAAAATGGGAGGAACATATGTACAGTCGAACTTCCATAACTCGAACTTCTTTAAGTGGAATTTCTCTATTACTCAAAGTTTTATTGAGAACTTTGCATTTTCAACTTTATTTTCATGAATTTTGCTCTCGATAATTCGAACTTCTGTAACTCGAATCTTTTTTATTTTTCTCAATTATTAGATTGCGTTTGATGGCAAAAAGTCCCATTTAATCGAATTTTTTTCTTTGGGTCTAACTTTGATGATTTTCTGAAGTTTTTGTTGGGATGATAGGGACGGCTATGTTCAGAGTTTGTATGTTTTTCATTTGAACTTCGGTTTTGAACGGGTTAAGAATTTTTAATGCGCGGAAGTTCCTAGTTAGGTAGATATATTTAATTTTTTTTCTTGTGGGAATAGGATGAATTCACGAATTTTAATGTCAGAAAGAAAATTAAAGCATCTTCCTTTTGAACAGAAACTGAAGGCCCTAAAATATTTTTTACCTCAAAGTAAACTTTCCATTATACCGAACAACAGAGAAAGCATTGAATAAATGCTGACACTTCAAGAAACAAAAAAAACATCAATAAGAAAAAAATCTCTTAAATTTGAGTGTTGACAAGGCTGTCTCAAAATGGTTCACTGAAGCCAGCAATGAAAACCTCTCAATTTCAAGGACAGTTATAAAGCAGAAGGCAGAAAGCAGAATTTCAACGTGACAACAAATTGTACATAAAAAGTTTTAATGTACGATATTTTATTTCAAATAGAAATGGCATTCTTCAAAAAACACGCTGGATCGTTTTTTCAACATCAACAAATGCTTAGTGTTTTTTTTTAAGCTTCTATTAATCAAAAACCATTTTCTCCAATTTTTAATATTCCATTTAATAAAATAAAACAGTTAAAGTAAAAATAAAAATTGTGTCCCATTTCTTTAAATCGAAGTTTCTATAACTCGAATTTCGTTTCTTTAATTTTGAGAGTTCGACTTATGGAAGTTCCACTGTATATTATTCGCGTCCCTCTTATTATGTGCATATATTTAAATGCTATTTTATTTAGTCGAAATCGTTCAATAAAGCTAAAAGTTGCAACAATTTTACTTAACAACATTAAATTACAAATAATTGAAGCCCACCTTTGGTCTGGCAACGTAAATTGATCCGAAAGGTCTCTTAGATTTCTTCTTACATTTCTCAAGACCAATGATTCCGAATCACTATTTTCTTCCTCACTGTTGCTCAAAACGCAATATATTCACGGATCATATTTATTTATTTATAAAATTTTTTTTTGTCAAATTTATTGCAACTGAAGCACTCACGAAGAAAACGTCAAAGAAAAGGCTGTCGTAAAATTCTTTTCGCATGTGCGAACGAAAACTTTCGTTTTGTGTGTTACATGAAGCAAATCGTTCGCACGCGCGAAAACGATTGTTCGCTTTTGTCTTACAGAATGTCACCCCAGTTCTTCAACGAACAAAAAACTACATGCAATTCTTATGGGAGTGATTTATGCAAAAAAAAAAATTCTGCTGAAAAATATTTTTATCGAACTGTGAACTTAACCCCGGAAAAAAATTATACCACCACGATTTTTGTTCCCGCAAAAATCTACAAATGTTTTTCTTCGGGAAAAAAAATTTCTTTCTCACCATCAATTTTTTTTCGGAAAACCTTTCGGTGAATTCAGATTTCATTCAAAATATTTTATTTTGTTCGTAGTGGATGGTAAAGATTGATTTATTTTTGTAACGGTATATGTGTAGGTATATTCGTGAAGATGGTAACAATCAAACTTATGGCTGCCAATTGTACTGGTGTAGAACTCGTTCGGAGTGTGATTTACTTATCATTTAGTTTAATTTAATGTTTGAAAATAAGGACCTAATCGACCGAACCAGAGTTTCAATATAAACAAAATGGGGCATATTCATTGTCACTTTTAAGCTCCATCAGTGTAAGATAAACAGAAGTTTAAAAGTGACTATGAATGAAAACTTTATTTGTTAAATACATTTGATCATTTCTTTTTTTTTTTGAAAAATGTGTAAATTACTAGGCAAAAATTAGTGATTTTAATTATGCAGCTTTTCTCTAAGAACATTTTAAATATTGATTTAATAATTAATGAGGTGTGCAAATAAAAATTTTTGGTGCGCAAATTAAAACTCCAAATGTGCAATTTTTTAAGCCCCTGCGCATTTCGAAATTCGACATGGATACCGAGATATGGCCTTTTTAAAATTGCATACAAAGTGAAAATTGTTTATATTTAAAAAAAAAGGTGATGTGCAATTTTTTGATTGAATAAATGAAAGTGCAATTAGAAATACATCGGATAGCATTTTCCTTGTAGTCAAAATCGACAATTCGCCCGCTGGCGTCGCGTCGCCGTGGTGTTTCCTCCCTCACATTGTGAATCAGGCATTATTAGTATCGTCTAGGTCTCGTTTGTCGTCTCTGTTTCTCGATACCAGCCCTACTGACAACAATCTTGTTTTAAGGGCGATATTTATGTGTACACTAAAACCCGGATAAGTGCCTCACCATAAATGCCTCGTTTTGAGAGGTACATATACGGGTTTTAGGCAGTTTTAAAAAACTAAAAACTGTAATGTTATTTAAAAAATAGGAAAATACATTACATCAACTGACTAGTATCAGTTACCTTTTAAAAAGCGAGTTACATTATGGAATCAGATTTTAATCATTTTCGCTCGAGTTCACCGTCATCAATGTAATGTTGTTGCATGAAACACAAGGAAGCGCTAGATGAAAAGAAGCTTTTGCCTTTTTCTACTGATTTCATTTGTGTGAAAGAATTTTTTTCAGGTAAATTTCAATAAAATTAAAAAAAAAAAGGCAATTAAGCGGGGAATGTACTTAAGCCAAAGTTTGAGTTTTATATGAAAAAATGCTCAAAATTTTGGTTTTCAAAAAAAGGTAGGTAGATACTTATGCGGGTTAGGCACTTATCCGGGTTTAAATGTATAAATATTTCCAGAACTTTTTTTTTGTAAGATGCTGTCTCCGCTAAGCTTCTTCTGCATTATTTTAAATGGCCAATTTGGTTCTGCTGACCGGAGAATCCCAAAGGCATTACAGCACATAACTCGCCATAAATCTATCAAAAATAGTGTAACGTGCCTTTTGTGGCTGTGAACTGTATGTCAATAACTGCGGTTTTAAGTTACTAAAGTGACGTTTCGGGAGTTGTTACACCCTCCTTCAGACTAATGGATTAGACAAAGTTAATTAAAATAACTCAGACCTCTGAAGATCGGTGTCACCAAGCCCAAAAAGTCCATTAAATAAAACGCAATTATTGATCTACAGGCAACAAGAGGTACATAAATTTGTATCGAAAAAAAAAAAATTACTTAAAACCAACAACCAACTACATACATACATTTGATCATAATGAAGTCCAATACAATATGAGTATACAGACAACATTGTGATTTATTTATTTCATTTCAAGAGTTATCATTTTTAAAAACATCTATTTCATTTTCATTATTAAATAGGTACACATTGAATCACTATCAATATTATTTAGTATCATCATAATCATAAAGCTGGCCGCAAAAAAAAAAAAGCCAACAAGATCATCGTAACGTTAATACATAATTTAATTTAACTTAAAATCAAAAGAAAATGAGCACAAGTCAATGGAATACGACCGACCACTCGACCAGTGTTGCTACATTGCTCGTAATCTTTTCGCCAATCTAATTACATAAACAGTTCATAAAATATAAAACTTAAAAATTTAAATAAAATAGGGAAACCATCTTCTCATCATCGTTCGAACTTCAAAAAAAAAAAAAAAAAAACAATAATTTCACGTCCAGGTTTTAGATTTCAGAAGAACGGATAGATTGAGCTGAGACATAAATTACAAAAGTCTGCTATAAAAATCAAGAGGAAACGTTCGAGCAGTGCTTTTTTAATTTCCATGCTTTTTTGGCAAGGCGAAATAATTACAAAAATAAGAAAGTGTGGAAAATAGAGCCAGTGTATATGTATCTGTAATACGTCGCCGTCACAAATATTCAGTTTATCTCGTTTTTACTCTGAGAGGGTTGTCCGAGGAGCAGTCGAAGTTGGATCGCTGTGAGTAAAATTGCTCACTTCTCCGCTTATGCTGTGCTTTTCATTGGTTTCTGCTGTAGCTGCTCCTGTGTTCGCATCCGTATTACTCTGCACAGTCACCTCTGCTTCTCCTTTTGTCCTTTTATCAACGATGCTTCCTTCACCGGATTGCTGGTGCTCATGTGAGCAATTTGATTCTATTGTTGATGGTGCTTCACTGCCTTCATTGTAAGGCGAGTGTTTCTGCGATGCGCCTTCTTCTTTTGGTGCAGTAGAACTGTATCCACCGCAGACGGAATGGAATCCTTTTCCATTCATTGTGGGGGAAACTTCGAATTCCCGACTCCGGAGGAATGGAGCGCACTCTTTTGCCGCAGCGATTTTCATTGAATCGACATTCGGCTTTGAGACGATGCTAATGCCGCTGGAATTCACATGGGCTGATAGGTTAGTGGAAATTTGTTTGTCATTTTCTCTAGATGGGGGTAATGGAGTGACCCTTTCTGCGGAGTACGAGTTTGGTTGTTCGACCGCGACATCGGTATTCCTTTCGGTTGGTGCCAAGTATTGGTATCCAGTTGGCTGCGCTGTCACCAAACTTTTTCCAGTCCGTGGTTCATCGGGTGAGAGTGAGGGTGTGCTTTTTGGTGGTGAAATGGGGTTAGTTTTATAGTTTTCGGTAGTTTCTCCTGCAGTTTCAGATGTGATTTGATTTTCATTGTTTCCAGATGAAAGAGTGGTACTTTGACATTGAGGTGTTTGCGGCTCGGTTCCTGTGCTACTTGTCATCTCGTTTGCAGGGCTACCTAAACAGAGTGAATCTTAATAAGTTCTCTTCGATAATCAAAACAAACAAACAAAAATACATACTTGAGGTGTTAGCAGGTGGAGCCGTTGCTTCTATGCGAACATGTTGATCTGTCAGTGGGGCATTTGTTGCGGCCGCTGAAATATGAAAGTTTGCCGGATTTATTTGGATTGAATCCAAATTAATTCGTTGCAAATTTCCAATTTCAACTCGCACTCGGACGGGCGCCATCCACCCTGTTCCGAAGAGTACACGCCGTAGTGTATTTATGGCATGTGCTCTTGTCTCAAATAACTGCCGCAGGAGCCCACCCAGCATGTTGTTGGCAATTTGATTCCGGATAATTTGATTATTGGGAGCGTTATTGCGGAGTAGACCAATACGATTTGCCAGCCCTACACCGGCGGCACCGGCGGGTGTATTCTGTCCAGCTTGATTTCGTGCGATGATAAGGAACTGGGCTTGCTGAATTATAACTGGTAGCTCATAATGATGGAAGAAGTAAAACATCGAATGCTGGAATCGAACAAAAAAAAAACACGCATAACATTCAGTTAATTCAATTAAATTTATGAATTATAATATGCTGTTGGAAGATTTCTATACAAAGCAATAAAATACAAGTACAAAAAAGGCCTTAAATTTGTGCGCAATCATTACGCTGTTGCGTAACACAATACAGGCAGAACTTTTTATTTGTGAATTGAGAACAAAGAGACCAAAAATAACGACAGGTAAGATTTATGAAATGAATTCGGTGACAGCGGGTATACATAAAAACATGACATGTATGCATGACTGATATTAAAAAAAAATTATGATTTTAATTTTATCACGTTAATGCTAATTAATCAATTTTTTAACTCCTCGCCTCCTTTGACATAACGATGAAAGAGAACTCGCAAATCTGTCTTTGTGTCTGTCTGTGAAGGCGATATTACACTGTCATATATATATATATGTTTCATTATGCCATAAAACATAAGACACATTATTTGTTGTACGACAAAGGGGTTAAATTTTAAGGGCCGATGTTGATTTTGAATAAAACACAAATTATTTAGGAAATAAGTGCCATTTCTTTTTATTATGATAATATTGGTATGTTTCAATTATGTATGGAACAAAATATCGGCCAAATGGCCGCCGCAACCTCGGCGGCACACCTCCATCCGATGGTCCAAATTTACGATGACGCTGAGGCATAATTGAGGTTCTATGCCGTTAAGTGCCGAATTATCTCATCTTTTAGCTCTTGAATTGTTGCTGGCTTATCGACGTACACCTTTTCTTTCAAATAACCCCAAAGAAAGAAGTCCAACGGTGTAAAATCACATGATCTTGACGGCCAATTGACATCGCCACCACGTGAGATAACACAGCCATTGAATTTGTCGCACAAAAGAGCCATTGTTTTGTTAGCTGTGTGGCAAGTGGCACCGTCCTGTTGAAACCACATATCGTCCACATCCATATCTTCCAATTCGGGCCATAAAAAGTTCGTTATCATCTCACAATAGCGAACACCATTCACAGTTACTGCCTGACCGGCCTAATTTTGGAAAAAATACGGCCCGATGATGATGCCAGCCCATAAACCGCACCAAACAGTCACTCTTTGTGGGTGCATTGGTTTTTCGACAATCACTCTTGGATTATCATTCGCCCAAATGCGGCAATTCTGCTTATTGACGAATCCACTGAGGTGAAAATGTGCCTCATCACTGAAAATTATTTTCTTCCAAAATTGATCATCCACTGTTGCTCATTTTCATAATAAGCCTGAAAAACTTTAACGCGTTGCTCGATTGTGTATCTTTCCATGGTTCAAATTCAGTTAGTCTGAAATGGAGAAATGTCAAATGAAATAAACTTGACGTTTAGGTGTGGTTCACATTCAACATCGGCCCTTAAAATTTAACCATCCTTTATTAGGCTCCATGTATTTGACTATCACACTATATGACTCTTTTGAGACACATTTATTTGAAAAATTTGTCATATTTGTATGATAATCTAATACTGCTTTTACTCGACCTACAGCCACTGAGCGATTTTCTTGAAATTTTGAACTTAATGCTATGTTTCCACCGAAGGTTTATCTCAATTTAGATTAAATAAATCTATGTAGTGTTTCCACCAGACGAAAAGATTAAAAAATAGATTCACTTTGACAGTACCTCTCAAAATGCAAATGTTGTTTCATTTTTTCGTATGAAGTTGAAGTGAGACAGAAAGTTTCATGTTTGGCAAAAGAAGCACGAAGGGTTGGATTTTCCAATGAATGCGTTCAGCGCGACATAAATTGGTTCGTAAAACTATTTGCTCTATGAAGATTTAACAAGATTCATTTGAAATCATCTACATTTACGAAATAAATTTGTATGGTAAATCTTCGAGATTTGAAGAAGATTATGGCAAATCTTATCAAATCTCGGTTTAGTGTAAACAAAGTATTAGGTGGAAACAAAGTATAAGGTTTTTCTTATGGTTCCCTAGACGGAAAATTGAATTTTTTTTTTTAACTCCAGAAGTAAAAGTATGGAACGCCATAGAAACATTATGACAAACAAAATATCTCGGAAACGGCTATAACCATTTTGATAAAAATATATGTGTGTACTGTTGAAGGTATGGTATGTAATGTATTTTGGTAAGCAAACATTTTACCAGAATCTTATTAACGGTACCCGTCATAGAACCATTCATTTGATTTTCGACTTTCTTGTTAAGGGCTTGACTGATTTCGATCAACATTTTTTTTAAAATACCGGCCAATGAATTTGTTTGAAATAAATTTACTCAAAAATGGCGCTCCAAATTGTTTATTTCTCCATTGAGAGGGAAGCAAATTATTTCATAAAATCTGTTTCTTCCCATGGGAAGTCAAGTGGAAATCTTTTCGTTTCTGTTTAAATATTTCGTCTCAACTGCTCGATCCTTCAAAAAAAGCAGTACAGATGTCAGTTAAACTGACATTAGACGTCAAATTATTTTTAGATTGATTGTCATAGAGATGGTAAGAAAAAATGCTGAAATCGATTTTCCGGTATGACCGATTTCTTTTTAAAATGGATTTTTACTCACAGAGGCCATCAGGTAAAAATGCTTTGTAAATAGTTAAGTTGGTGGCGCGACAGCTCGTAGAGATTAACTTTCAACCATTCCTGTGTCCGCGTTATAAGCTTGCATGAATAAGAGACATCTACAATATGTTTCCGAATCCGAACGGATAAGAGGCACTTTTTCGTGACAAATCTATTAGGGGATTTATTACCCCAGGAGAGAGTAAGGTTGAGTACACCGCCCCCCCTCTATTTTTTTTTTAACTAAATTCTTTCAATTGGGGAAACACAAATCAATAACAACCTTTGTAGGTGCATATACCTCATCACAACATAATGATTTATGAATATCTATTTTTTAGACATAGCTACATTATGTACGTATAGAATAGGGTGATCTTGAAGTTTTTTTTTAAAATCTAAAACTTCAAATCTGCTAAATATTCTTAAAAAATTTCTGGTTGTCAATTTTAATAAAAACACATCAAGTAGTTTTTAAATTAAAAAATTCTCAAGAAAAAAAAATTAAATTTAAATCAAAAAAATTAAAATTTTGGTATACTCATTTGCAACTTTTTTTTTAACATTCTCAATAACAAATTATCGAAATCAGTTGATATGTTTTTGAGAAAATCGGAAATAAAAAAAAAAACTGATCTATGAGAGGTAACTATTGCATTTTTCGTATATTTTTTTTTTTTCATAAAATGGTAAAAAAAATTGTAAAAATCACTGAATTTATTATTAGTTATGGGCATGTTTTTCAAGAAAATGAGATTTTTATTATTTGCTAAAAAAAATTCTTCGACAGATACCGTTATTTTAGGTTAACAAAAAAGTGAAAAAAAATAAAAATTAGGCAAAACGTTTAAAGAAAATCGACCCACTCATTTAGGCTGCAATATAAAGGACAGACAGACGGACAGAATTGCGAGACCCATATTAAATAATATTTATTTTTTTTTTAAAGTTCAAACTTATTTCATTTATTGTCCACTTTGAGAATCAATTAATTTTCTGCGCCCCGAAAGATTTTGCCGCCCTAGGCCCGGGCCTCACGGGCCTTATCCTAAATCCAGCACTGCCGAGAACACTACATAAAGTTGTTATATATGTATAAACGACATTAACTTTCGGTGGAAAACATTCCTAACTTTAATAGAAAATAGGACAGGATTGATATTTAGATTGGTTTTTGAATTCTGAGAATAGGAGGGTCGAAATGGGCTAGTAAAGCATTCCACAATCGTGTAGAAATAAGAAGTTCTACATACAAACTTGATAGTACGATCTGGGTAAATTTGTGAAATTATTTAAAAGTAGAAACTATAGCTATTTTACTTGAACACTGGTTTTAAAAAAAAGCAATAAAATAAGGAATGACGGTGGTCGAAAAACCTAAATGTTTTAGTTTAGGTTTTGCCTCTGTTTTCTATTCGCGTGGATAAATAGGATAAAGTAGGACGGATGAAAAAGCTTACTAAGTGGCTTTGAGTGGAAGAACACCTTGTCAGAACGAAGTCTGGGATTCCAGGCGTGTTTTTTTTTTTACAAACCCATACAGGATTGGACGAAAAAACGAAATTTGAGCTATAGAACGTCATCACAGCAAAAAACAACTTCACATTAACAAAATGCCATAACTAGGCGTGTTTGTCGACATCAGGGCTCAAAAAATCAATTGTCAACGCAACAAGAAGCAATCCCTATCGGGCTTACCTAAGTGCAGATAATTCCCGGCACTTAAGTTCAGCGCGAAGAAAAACTGTTATCGGCGCGCGTTATATACCTATTTGCTATCGATAGTTTGTATGGAAACTCCATTTTGTTTGTGTGATGGCGTAGCTAATTCTTGGAGTCGTTTTTTTGTCAAACAAACCTCCCGGGATTGGAAAAAAAAACACAACTAATATTCAGTGTTCCCTTTTTGTCTTGTCTTGTCAGAAAGATAAAAAAAATGGATTTGAACTCGTTTACACTTGGTTAACACTGACCTGGAAGTGTATTTAAACATTTTTTTTTTAAGTTCAGGTACAAATTGAATTATAAAATCCAGTCAAAAAAACAGTTGACTGGATTTGTTTTTCATTTCCAGCTAACGGCTATAAAATCCAGTCAAATTTGATTGGGAAACCAGTCAAAATGGCAACACTGCTAATATTACTTTCGATTTATCATTGTACGGCAAATCAGAGGAAAGTAAAAATAAGTTTCGTTAAGACAATAATTATTTCGCAAAACAACATAAAACTTAATTCCAAGTCATTTTCATCCAAGTGAAATTCAATTTAATGACAAGAATGTGTATAAAACACACAAAATCTTTGATACTATAACTCGTATATTTTTTTAATTTCTTTCCATGCAAATTTTATCGATATCAAAACGATATTTTGTAGCACAGTTTTCATTAAAGTTAACAAGTCTTAGAAATATGGTTCCAAAATGATGGTTCTGTGCGCCAACCTTATATACTACCTACATCATATTACACCCGACATAATCGGACATCTGAGACCGCTATTCTCCATTTTGGCACATTTTCTTTACAAGTGGTAATGATCCCAAGACGCATAAGAAGAGTACGTACTGAAGAAAATGTTGCATCCGTTCAGGAGAATCTCGAAACAAATCCAAATTTATCGATTCTACGTCGGGTCGTTCACAACAGCTTGATCTTGGTTTGAAGGCTTACAGGATTCAGTACGTTAATTGAAGCCGAACGACCATCGTTTGCGTCAAAACATCGGCCCAAAATATTCTTAGAAATTTTTAGGGATACATAAAGTCTCAGGTCTATATGCTAAGAAACCATCAACAATCGAAGCATTAGTAGTCAAATAACTGTACTTTTTTTTTGTATTTCTACGCAAAAAAACTAAGTTAGGGGCCGGTTATAGCGATCAGGAAAACGCATCAGGAAAAATTTTCTTTTGAATAATTGAATGTGTTAACTTAAAATTTGGAAAATAAAATAGATACGAATCTATGAAGAATCACAGAAAGTTCCGTGCAAAGGTAAACAACTACTATTCAAATATTAACAATATCGATAATGGCATTCCACAAGGATCTCCCCTTTCGGTGGTGCTTTTTATCATTGCATAGGCAACATCATCACTCAATTCAAAAACGTAAGCCATACGCTATATGCTGACGACCTGTATATATTATCAAAATGCAACGACACAGTTCGCACCCAAAGCATACTTAATCAAATTCTTGTAAGCATAAATAGCTGTTGCACCCAATCCGGAGCCCTTATATCTCTCAATAAAAGTAAACACCTTCACGTTTGCAGAAAAATTAATTGTTCTAAGCCCGTTATTGAGCTTAACAATATTGTAATCCCTTCTGTTAACGACTTAAGTATTTTAGGAATTATATTCGACAATAAGCTTAATTTTAAGTCACACTGTTTAACTTTAAAGAAGAAACTAGCTACCAGGCTTAATGTTATAAGATATCTAGCCTCTAAGAATAGCTGTATACATATAAACAGTCTTATTAATGTAACAAAAGCAATAATTGTATCAAAAATAGATTACGGCCTCGCCATATACGGTAACTGTCGAAAAGCCACACTTCAAATTCTTCAACTAACATACCATTCTGCAATAAGATGTAGTCTAAAAGCATTTAAAACTAGTCCAGTAAAAAACTTACTTGCTGAAGGAGGTTTTTCATCCATTGAAGACAGAAAAAAACAGCTAACATCCCGACTTTTACCAAAAATATACAATTCCTGCTGATCACCAATATACGCTGATGCAACCAAAATTTTAAACAGAAAAAAATCTCCAAAAAATTCATCCGCCCTCTACAACGCCTTGCAATTTGCTAAAGATATTGGTCTCAACCCAGTTCTGAATAAGACAGCCTTCGGAAAACACCCTCCATGGCTTCTACCGCCCGACTCAATCAATACATACCTATCAAAATTCAAAAAAGATATCACCCCAAAGGAAATATATCGTCAAATATTCAACAAAATGATTAACACCTTTCCCAAAATATCTTGGGATATCGTTTACACTGATGGCTCAAAAAATGAAGATAACGCTGGATATGCTATAGTCAACTCAAATGGAACCCTCATTCTTGCCGAAAGGACACCACCTTACTTTTCAATTTCCACCATCGAAGCTCTAGCTGTACTAAAAGCTACGGAAAACGCCTACAAAAATAAGAGAAAAACTGTTATATGCACCGATAGTCTATCGACAATAACTGCAGTTGAAAATATAAATGATCAATCACCCTACATTACAAAAATTCGGGAAAACATCATCAAACTAGAAAATAGCTTAAAACTAGTCTGGGTACCAGGCCATATTGGCATACATGGCAACGAAATCGCTGACCGTGAAGCCAAGTCTGTGTCCACGGACACCAACACAAATATTTCAAAGTACCAGCCAGTACAAAAAGATCTCCTTAAGCTTATCAATTCTCACTGGACTCGACAAAAAGAAGAACTATGGACCCAATACATTCATCACTACTCCTCCATCAATCCAAAGCCAGATCCTGCTATTTACCCTTCAAATACAACAACTTCCAACAAAAACTTTTTAAGGCTACGAATCGGACACACAAAGCTGACACACAGTTACCTGCTTAAAAAGGAACCTCCACCAAAATGCCACTTCTGTAATCTTAACCTTAATTTATCCATAAAACATTTAACCGTCGATTGCAGCTATGTTAAGAAAATCTCAAACGAATTATTTAACAAAGACTTTTGTACTCTCCTTACGATTCCTTCAGAACAAAACATAAAAAATGTAAATATGCTTTTAAAAAAATTAAACCTTTCAAATACTATATAATATCTTTAGCTTCATTTCAGTTCCGGGGACGGTCGGAAGTGATCTCAAGTCATTTTGAACCCTCTCCCGACCGCCCCTTAACTGTGTTTTATTCTATATACATACATATTATATTCCTATATTTTCTATCTTAAAGCCTCAAGCCCTGGTAGCTATAGTCCTGTTCTATATATATTATACTATACATTTATGTAACGTTTAATAAGTTGTAATAATACTAATAATAATAATAATTTTTTCACAAAAAAATCTTTCCTTAGGGCAAATATTTTTTTCTTAATAACGCATTTATTTATTTTCCTGATGAAAATTCTGTACGGAAAACGAATTTTGCTTTTTTAAGAAAAAACATTTATTTTAGGTATTTATTTGTTCCAAGGAAATTTTTTTTTGGGAAAAAATTATTTTAAGTAGATTCGTATCTAATAGATTCGTATCTATTTTATTTTTCAAATTTTAAGTTAACACATTCAATTATTTAAAAGAAAATTTTTCCTAATGCGTTCTCCTGATCGCTATAACCGGCCCCTTAGTTGGATTAATCTCAATTTTTTTGAAATGAGAACTTAGAAAATTAATAAAGCAAAATAAATAAACCTCACTAAATCTATTATTGTTCCTTTGTATCAAATTATTTCAACCAAAAGGCAAAGAACGAATGAACGAAAAATCATTGTTGAATAATATAAAATATTATTTAATTTAAAGCAAATCTTATTCAACAACAGAACTTGAGGTTTCAGTTTTCTTTAGGAACAAAAAAAAAAAAAAAAAAAAAAAAAAAAACTTTTGCAAAACTCACCGCGCGCCGCACACACTACCAGACTACTACACAGGCTTCAAAAAACTCATAGACAAAAGAAGCACACCATGCAACGGAAATCCTATAACCGAAAATTTTATAAACAAAAATTAATTGAAACTCCCATCACGTGGGCGCGCTCTCCGGGTGCATTGCTGTTCACGTGATAAAACATCACTTAATTAATTCACGTGTCACCATATTGCAAGAATACTAGAAAGGGGGTCGACTATATACACATATAATACGAAAAGACAATGAAATAAACTGAATCCTTGAAATACGACTATATTGTATATACATGAATTGAAATCAAGATACCTACATAGTTATGTATATAGGAACATTTTAAACTCCGTGTCATTTGATTAAGATTACAATTGATTTTTTGAAATTATCGTTTAAAACCAAAACAATGCTTTAATCTTCTTTGCTAGTCTTTCATTAAAAAAGGAAGTTCTCCTTTATTATAACTTGATATACCAGACTAAAAAAGCCTTGTTCATCTGCTATCAAAGTTGGTTCATGTATACTGATTTGTTTCCTTCAAATCTGAAACATAACTTTTTGAGAAAAAAGATTAGGTAAATCTGCATGTAGTCTGTTGCCTGTAGTGTTCCCAACGCGCGAATACAAGTAGATTAACTTTAACAGTATACGTGTCGAAATGAAAATGCTCTGTCATTATTTTTATAAAGGGAACTAAGAAGGAAAATTTTCCTGCATTTTATTTTATCGTGAAACGGTGAAAATAGGGAATAAATGCGTCTAGCCTCTGGCGCAATATTAACACAGGATTAATACAGTTAATCGACTTTATTAACGAATAAAACTGTAAGGTAAATTCCATGATTTGACCTCTGTGAAAGTAAGCACTACACTTTGCTTAATACAGAAGATTAATAGACAACACAATTAAATGAAACTTTCTTGTTATAAATTAGTTACGGAACAACAGAAATTTTAGAAAATGTGTAATTGAGCCTAGAACGGTGCTGACGCGAATTGAAAAATTCATTCAAAACCAAATCATTGGTATAACTGTTCTTGCATAATTTTCTGATGTGTTTTTTTTTTGGTAAGAATTTCGTTGTCCTGTTGGAAACGACAGAATACTGTAAACTTGGCATAAGTTAAAAAAAAAACAGAGTACGAAATTTTTAAAAAGTAATTAAGTTGTTTGTGTTCATAATGTGTGGTAAGCTGGTAAGGCGAACGCCACCCATATGAGCTTATGAAAAACACTAAGGCACACGGTATAGAGAGTTAAATGTGGGATGTTTAATGAACACTCATGATGAGTGTGCTCTATCTGCCTTGAGCAAATTCAACCTCAGAATTGCTCTATTGTGTAAGGTTTTTAAGATAAAGGGTTTTCCAATAAGAGGTGTTATTTTGATATTCAAAGAAAAATGGCATTTTTTGAGATAAATGATCGGATGTTTATTTCATTATAAAGAGGAAGGTATGCCGTTAATAATGAAACACAACATTAACCAAATGGCCGCCACGACCACGCTTACAGGACCATATCCTTTTCATGAAATTTTCCATAACCAAATCGCAAAGTGGCTGCCCTATGTCGTCGATAGCCTCACGAATTCCATCTTTGAGGTCTTGAATCGACGCTGGGCTGTTGGCGTAGACCTTATCTTTCACGTGATCCCAAAGGAAGAAGTCGCAAGGTGTTAAATCACAAGATCTCGGTGGCCAATTGTGATCACCTCTTCGAGAGATAACATGGTCCGGAAACTTTTCCCGTAAAAGATCGATGGTTTCATTGCTTGTGCGGCACGTAGCGCCGTCTTGTTGAAAGTAAACGTTGTCCAGATCAATACCATCCTATTCCGGCCATAAAAAATCATTAATCATCTCTCGATAGCGCAATCCATTGACCGTAACTGTTGCTCCAGCCTCATTTTCGAAAAAGTAAGGTCCAATGACCCCGCCGGACCATAAACCGCACCAAACAGTCACGCGTTGAGGATGGAGAGGCTTTTCAACAATAACTCTTGCGTTTTCCGAGCCCCAGATGCGACAGTTTTGCTTGTTGACGTAGCCTCCGAGGTGGAAATGGGCCTCATCAGTCAAGATGATTTTTCGATGAAATTCCGGATCATTGTCATGCATTTCAAGGACCCAATCAGCAAAGACACGACGTTGAGTTCTTGTGTTAACTGAACTTTATAAGCCTTAAGACCCAAGTCTTTATGCAAAATACGGTGTAATGACGTTTGTGGAATGGCTAATTCCAAAGAACGACGAGGAATGGACAAATCTGGGTTTTCTTCAACACTTTGGGCTACAACAGCAATATTCTCAGTTGTTCTTGAGCGACGTGCACGGGTTTTATTCTTCACATCACTAACTTGTCCCAACAGCTCGAATTTGTCCACCAATTTCTGTATTGCGGTCCGACAAGGTGCTTCACGACGACCCAAAAAGGTTTTAGTTTTACGAACCGTCTCTGCCAAATTTTCACCATTTTTATAGTGGATTTTAATAATTTCAATGCGTTGTTGAAGTGTGTATATAGTTCCATTTTTATTAATGACGTAGTTTCTACTTGTCAAATGTCAAAAAATGACAGCTTCAAAAGTGACAGCTACCGAAATAGCGGGCTATTCAAAATAACACCTCTTATTGGAAAACCCTTCTTATTCAAAAGTCCAAAAACCAAAATATTTATATATATAATTGGTTTCTCAAAAACGGCTCTAACGATTTGGTTTGAAATTTTCAGAATTTGTTAATATGAGCAAAGAAATAAAATTAAAAATATCATAATCTAGATCCACTCACTGCCACGCCCACTTTTCTTATTACTTAGTTTTTTTTTCGGAAACGACTTAACGATTTTATTGAAATTTTCAGAGTTTCTTTTTATGAACGAGAACAAAATTAAAATTTAAGACTAAGAAGTAAAATCCACCCACTGCCACGCCCACTTGTATCATTTCTTGGTTTCTTGGAAACGGCTCTAACGATTTGGATGCAAATTTCGGTTTTTTTTAACCGAGCAAGAAAAACATTTAAATATGTCATAATTTAGATCCGCCCACAAACACGCCTACTTTTCATACTATTTCTTAGTTTCTCGGAAAAGACTTACGAATTGGATGGAAATTTTTAGAGTTTATTTTTATGAACGAAGAAAAAATGAAAAAGTTTTATTTAGGAAAATCCGCCCACTGCCACGCCCACTTTTATGATTTCTTGGTTTCTCTTAAACGGCTCTAACGATTTGGTTGGAATGTCAAGAGTTATGAAATTGGTTAAAATAAAAAATCCACCCACTAGACTAGAACGGAAACGGCTCTAACAATTTGAATGAAAATTTCAGAGTTTGGTTTGATGAGCAACAACAAAATTTTACAAATGTTTTAAATTAGATCCGCCCACTACCTCGCCCACTTTTCTTATTTCCAAGTTTCTCGGAAATGTCTCAAATTATTTTAATGAAATTTTACGAGTTTATTTTTATGAACGAAGAAAAAATGAAAAAGTTTGATTTAGGAAAATCCACCC
Organism: Leucozona laternaria; assembly: GCA_932273885.2. Lineage (NCBI taxonomy): Eukaryota > Metazoa > Arthropoda > Insecta > Diptera > Syrphidae > Leucozona > Leucozona laternaria. Next base: position 49,532,117 of record OW026368.1, read on the forward strand.
ACTGACACGCCTACTTTTATGATTTCTTGGTTTCTCGGAAACAGCGCTTAAGATTTGGATATCATCTTCAGTTTTATTTCGTGAACGAGAATAAATAAGGAAATTGATTTTAGTAAAATCCACCCACTGACACTTTTGTCATTTCTTGGCGGTATATCAGAAACTGCTTCAACTGTAATGAACTACTTTAACTAATGAACGATAAAAAAGTTTGAAAACAAGGTTTAGTACAGTGGCGGATCCAGAGGGGGGGGTCATAGGGGTCATGACCCCCCCCCCCCCCCAGAAGCCCAGAGCAAAAGATAAACAGTCGTATTTATTAGATTTCCTTAGAAAACTTTTGAACAACTAGTCAATAGTTGGACATCTCCTTATTTATAAACGCAATATAAAATGTTTATAAATAAGGTTTTGAAGTTGGGCATCGGATATACTCTCGGTAGGTAAACAGCGGCGGTTTGAGTAAGCTGTGATAAACTGCTGAAACTGCTAGAATCACGGACGAGTCTCGTAAATAAAAGTCGTGTGACAATTTAATAAGAGAACCCTTATCTCTAGTGGGGTACTTTTTTTGAGTCACAGCGGCTTTTCGGGTACAAAAAGAACCATTTTTTTGTATGAGTCCCAATGGTGTGATATCTTCTTTCTTCTGTTAGCTATGTCCTCTTAAACTACCTTGATAAAAAAATATTTTTACTAATCTAAGAAATTTTGATGAAACTAAAAATGAACTGACTTTTACCAAAAAAGTAGTTATTTTATTCAGCTCTCGTTAACTTATTCTCGTCTTGGTATCGTCTTGGACTTGGGGCATTTTTTGTAGTTTTGTAGATGAAATATCGAACCAGTGCCTACGTTCTGTAACTCTCGCATGGTTAAAATTAGTCGAGAAACGATTAAAAATGGAGCAAAACTCATACCATTTGTTTTAATTTTCATCATTTCTCGACCGATTTTAGCGATGTGAAAGTTACAGAATGTAGGCACAGAGTTTGAATATAGAAACTGCTTAGTATATTCATTGAAAAAATCAATTTTATAATTAAAAATTGCAATGTTTTAATTTTGAATCTTTTCTGCCAACATCACTTAGATCAACGATACTATCGATAGGTAACTAAATGTAATCCCGATACTTTTCTCATCTCCAGGAATTGCATACATTTTATATCATTTTGTCGGTGATTTGTCCTCGGGCAACGTGACCCCCTCCAAACTGAAATCCTAGATCCGCGCCTGGTTTAGTAAAAACCGGTAACTACAACGCCCAATTGTCTTATTTCTTGGTTTCTCGTTAACGGATCTATTTCTCGGATACAAATCAAATGATTCCTGAATCCTCATCACACTCATTTGTTCTTGGTGTTTGGGAAAGGGCTTTACCTAACGATTTTGATGATTTTCTCAGAGTTTGTTCTCATGAGCGGGAAAAAATTTAGAAATTAGTTTTTTGTAAAATCCAGTGCCAACGCAATGAAATATAAAAAGACAACACATTTTCATTACAGAACTCTTTCATTACATTTTACATTTTCACGCGTAAATTTTCCTACGGTAATTTACAACTTTCTCATGTCAAATTTCTAAGATCCCAAGCAAAGCTGGGTCTGCCAGGTACTATTTATTATGCGACACACACGGACCTTAATACGCAGCGTATATTAGCCAAGGATAACAAACTAATAAAAACGTAGTAGATTTTTACAGTCAGTCCTGAAAAACTACAAATGATTCTAAAAAATGCTAAGCCAATAGTTAAAAACAAATTTTTTTTTTTTAAACTATAAAATAAATTATTCTGAAACTACACTAACCCATCTATTATTTAACTTAAAAAAAATAAATTTAAATTTGTTTTAAATTTTTGGTTGAACATTTTCTTAAAATACATACGTACTGTCTTTATGTTAGACTTATAAAGCCTTTAAAATCTAACTTCTAAACACTTATAAATTTTCAATTCGCACGTTATATTTTTTTTTAACTATTCAACAATGATTTGTTAAATTTCAATTACACTAATAATAGTAGGTAATTGTGAATTTCTTAATTGTTAAGATTTGTTTGTACATTTGTTAAGTTCCAAATTTACTTGTAGTTTCGTGGTACACAAACTTTTGTAATTTGTATAGGTAGTTTTGTGGTACAGGCCTCAGATAGAATGCTTATGAAAATTTGATTTCATTCTCGAAAATACAAAATCCGCTCTTATGTATACATATATACCTAAACCTGCACTTAAACTATCAGCCATACGGTTCAAACGAAAGTACTCAATGTTAGGTTAGGTAAGGTTAGGTTAGGTTAGGAGGGGCGTGCACAGTCCGAAGGCTGTTGCGTTCACGGGGGCCTATTGGTCCATTGTGATCCCCTTTATATAAAAAGCAGAGGTGCTGCTAAACTAATGACTTGCATAGACTGGTTCATTTACGAACCAGTCTGTGCTCTTTCTCATGTTTGCCATTGAGACCTGCGCTAGATCGTCCAGTTCTTCAACAAATCTGTTTCCAGAAAATCGGAGGCGATTTGTTTGAATGTTTGGACAATCGCAGAGCAGGTGTTTAATGGTTTCAATTTCTTCGACGTCCTGACAGCTCCTACAGAAATCGGGTGCTAATACACCCAATCTAGTGGCCATTGTGCCAATGGCACAGTGTCCCGTTAGTATACACCTATCAAGATTCTAATATTCTTTTTACTTAGCGATAGAATGTACTGAGTTTTCTTTTCATTAATTTTAGGCCATAAGCTTCTAGAGATAACGCAATCGTTCCTGGACATCCAGGAGTTATTGATTTGCTCTTTCATAATTATGTCTATCTTCCTTTTAATCACGCCAATCGGGACGTCTGGTTCCATATCTAATTGGCTACTATTTTCCCTATTTGATACTGACCTCTTCCTTGCCAGTTCATCTGCTATGTCGTTCCCTTCTATATTGCTATGTCCAGGAACCCAGCAGAGTTTGACTTGGTTGGTGTTGCAAATATTGTCCAGTATGCTTCGGCATTTTGCTAGTGCCTTGGATCTAATAGTCTCACTGCGGATAACACTTTGATGGCAGCTTGGCTGTCCACGAAAAATGTTATCTCCGACGGGTTCAGTTTTTTATTGTGAATTATTTCAGCCGCCTTTTCAATAGCGTACATCTCAGCTTGAAAGACAGTACACTCATCTGGAAGTTTGTATGATTCTCTAATATTAAGAGTTTCACAGAACATCCCAGCTCCTGTTACATCTGTCATTTTTGACCCATCAGTGTAGAAGGGGATGCCGTGTTCACTGATTAGTAAGTTCGGTTCCCATCCATGCCTTTCGGATAATGGAGAAGTATTTGTTAAAATCTATTAGGGGTGGTACATAGTCAGTCGTCACATCAATTCTGGCCACTGTGTCGTACCTTTGCAAGATAGACCCATGACCATAGCTGCTGTGCTTCCAAGAGCCCATTTCTTTAAGTCGAAGTGCACTCTTGGCTGCAGGACTGGAAGATTGAGAACAGTTTCCAGCCCTGCTTGTGGCGTAGATCTTTGTGCCCCCGTTATTCCTATAAAGGCTAGTCTCTGTACCTTGTTCAGGTTTTTGAGATATCTACCTTTTTCTATAGCTTTCCACGACACGATCGAACCATAGGTAAGTATAGGTCGAACAATCGCCATGTACATTCATTTAAACAATAGAGAAAGTAATACACTTCCTGGGAACCTGCCATCCGCCGAGCTTTCTGGGGAAAAAACATTATAAATCTCGACGAAATTATCAGGATTCTCAATGGTCAGGACGGCCTAAGCCAGCTTCGTTCGTGTTGCTATGAATTATAGAAACCAAATCATCAATGAAGCCTTTAAATCTCAACCGAATCCTTTTCAAACCATTAGATAAAAACTAGAGCCTAATCGAATTTATATATGTATATTTTAAGTAAATAATAATCTCTTTTTTCTGGCTGACGGCAAAAGCCAATGCTAAACTTTGTGAATGGTTAAACAAATAAGTAAAATTTTTAAATATAATTATTAAATAAAAATCACTACTACTTAGGGTTTTTCAACTGGGACGCTACAAAATTAGAGCAACAGGGACAGGAAACGACGCCATATTTCTTGCCGCTCTTTTGACATTTCTCTTCAGTAAAGTTTGCCATTTCATGATGGAAAGATATACGAGCCAACAACGAGTCGAAATTAATTATTAAAATTTACTACCGAAATTCGGAGTAAGTGGCCTCAACATTAAGAGCGCTACTTTCAATTTATTGTCGTCATAATCGTCCTAGCAGATCAACAATTGAGTGTCTAGTGGAAAAATTTGAATCCACAGGCACAGTACTAAATGTTTCCGTGCCAGTGAGACAAAGAAGTGCCCGTAGTGTGGAGAATATTGCTGCCGCTGAGGCTTCAGTTGCAGAAAGCCCGAATTTGTCTCTGACACGTCGTTCTCAAGCGTTGGGCATCTCTGTGACGTCGTTGTGGCGAATTTTGCAAAAAGATCTTGGCCTACATCCTTACAAGATTAAATTGACGCAAGAACTGAAGCTGCTTGACCACCAGAAGCGTCGTATGTTCGTGAATTGGGCTGAGAAACAACTTGAAAATGATTCGGATTTTCATCGAAAAATCATCTTCAGCGATGAGGCTCATTTCTGGCTGAATGGCTTCGTCAATAAACAAAATATGCGGTATTGGTCAGGCAGCAATCCACACGTACTCCATGAGTCATCATTGCATCCCGAAAAAATTACGGTTTGGTGTGGTTTATGGGCCGGCGCCGTCATTGGGCCGTACTTCTTCCGTGATGATCAATACCGGCACGTTACTGTGAATGGGGATCGCTACCGTTCAATAATAACCGAATATTTTTGGTCCCAATTGGATGATATGGACTTGGAGGGCATGTGGTTCCAACAGGGCGGCGCCACAAGCCACAAGCCACACAGCGAATGTCACAATCAATTTATTGGAAACCAAGTTTGGAGAACGTGTTATCTCACGAAATGGTCCAGTCGCTTGGCCGCCTCGGTCGTGCGATTTGACACCGTTAGACTATTTCCTGTGGGGCTACGTGCGTCGAGTCTATGGTCTATGCCAACAAGCCAGTGACGATTGATGAACTTCGTACGAATATCGAACGTGAAATTGCAGCAGTATCGTCCGATTTATGCTTGAAAACCGTCGAAAATTGGGTTCAGCGTCTGGACTTCTGCAAGCGTGCCCGTGGTGGTCATGTAAAAGAAATCGAGTTCCATACATAATGGCATCAAACGTTCTTTCACAGGAATAAAGAATTTCATTGATATCCAAAACCGTTTTTGTTTTATTTAAGAAAAAAACTTTTGTAGCGTTCTTATTGAAAAACCCGATACTATACCTATACCTAGAGAACCATTGTTGACAAAATTATAAAATCAATGGGTCTAAGACAAATACCTCGTAAAAGTTATTTAGGTAATAAAAAGAAAGCCAAAATTTCAAGTTTAAAAACCAACAAAAATAAATTTTGACAAAAAAAAGGATTCATCAAAAAAATAGGCACCAATTAAGTGAATCTGACTGTATATTTATATAAATGTATGCAGTCCAGCAATTTTATGTATCTCTTGAACCCAAGCCTGACTTCCCGACACACGCCCGACCCTGAATAAGTGGGTGAGAGGGAGTTTTCGCTATATTTTCCTATAGAACAGCAGCAAACAGCAATAAAGCTACATTTTTCGAACGGAAAAGGATGCAGGGCTTTTACAAAGTTAAATTTATCTATGTTTATGGAGAGAAGGCCACAGTACAGGTATGTTTGCGTTTCCTGTTCTGATCTGACGATTAAATTATTATCTTTATATCTGATAGTTTATATCTACACAGCACATACGTATGTATGATTATAAATATATGAAACGAATATGCAATTATGGTGAATATAAAGGAAATGCAATCCCAATTGCAATGAATAGGCGATAATCACACACATACCTACTTGTCGTAAATTTATGTATGTTTTGTGCGTATAGGTACATTGTGGTATCTCATTTTTAATTAGTTAGTACAAAACAAAACAAAACAACCACAGGTACAAATAAATATTTTCTCAATTTGAAGGGATATGCATCAATAGTGATGTCGATTGTCGATGTCGGTCGGTGTGGAACGATATACTTACCTGGATGAAGAGCCATGATGAAACGAGAGCCAGACTTCGGTTTTGTCCACTGAATCGATAATGGTAGGCATAGAATGAGAAGTGATAAAGGTAGAAGAATCTGCAAGAAGGAATAATTGTCTGTGTTTTAGTTCGTATACATATACGAGTATATTAAAAATATTTTAATGAAATAATTCTTTATTAAAGGGTCTCGTAGCTTTTGCTTGTCATTAAGAAAAATGAGTATCTCTATTCAGTCTATTCAAGGCAAACGGTTGAGTATACTTACTTCAAACTGAGAATGTTGCGCTCAATTATATAGTTTCTATAGGGAATGTCTTTATTAAAGAAAACAGTAAAGGTATTTTTGTATAGATTGAGCTGCTACATCAGTACAAAAGTTACAGGAATGATCTTAATAAATTTATTCTTTCAGAATATTTAATACTTTTTCCATACCTTTCAAACGGAGTTTAGTAGCAATTAGTAGTAAGAAAGTATGGTAGTAGGCCAAATATTGAACCACTCTCTCAATAGTATATATTGATATAGGATAGAAAAAGGGCTTACTAGTGTACCCACATGGTTGGGAAAACTTAGGGCCAGTTTCACAGTCGACACTTACCGGAATAAGTGGCACTTAAGTTTCCCATATGAGGAATTTAAGCTAAATTTCATAGTAAGCGTAAGTGGAACTTAAGTCACCAACATCGGAGACTCAAGTGCCACTTATTCAAGTAACAGTGCGCTGTGATATCCGGAATTAATCTTTCACATTTCCCACTTAAGTGTCACTTTTCTGACTGTGAAACTGGCCCTTAATGTCATGCTGTGAATGTTCAATAATTTTTGCAAATATGGCTTCAAATATCTACAGACAGATGTTAAATGAGTTCTTGAATTGGGTCTATTGTCGGTTTCAGCAAAACGCGGAGCATCTGCTCACACAACTCGGGAAACGATGCAGATTTTGAAACCCCAATTTATATCATTATGATATTATTTTTGTAAAAGTATTTTTGAGCCTAGTAACCAAAACATCCCCTACCGGTGGGAAAGCGGAAAAGTTAATGCCATAGAGAAATGTACCAACTAATAAAGGGTTTTCCAATAAGAGGTGTTATTTTGAGTAGCCCGCTATTTCGGTAGCTGCCACTTTTGAAGCTGTCATTTTTTGACATTTGACAAGTAGAAACTACGCCATTAATAAAAATGGAACGATACACGCTTCAGCAACGCATTGAAATTATTAAAATTCACTATAAAAATGGTGAAAATTTGGCAGAGACGGTTCGTAAAACTAAAACATTTTTGGGTCGTCGTGAAGCACCTTGTCGGACCGCAATACAGAAATTGGTGGACAAATTCGAGCTGTTGGGACAAGTTAGTGATGTGAAGAATAAAACCCGTGCACGTCGCTCAAGAACAACTGAGAATATTGCTGTTGTAGCCCAAAGTGTTGAAGAAAACCCAGGTTTGTCCATTCCTCGTCGTTCTTTGGAATTAGGCATTCCACAAACGTCATTACACCGTATTTTGCATAAAGACTTGGGTCTTAAGGCTTATAAAGTTCAGTTAACACAAGAACTCAAGCCGGCTGATCATCAACAACGTCGTGTCTTTGCTGATTGGGTCCTTGAAATGCATGAAAATGATCCGGAATTTCATCGAAAAATCATCTTGACTGATGAGGCCCATTTCCACCTCGGAGGCTACGTCAACAAGCAAAACTGTCGCATCTGGGGCTCGGAAAACCCAAGAGTTATTGTTGAAAAGCCTCTCCATCCTCAACGCGTGACTGTTTGGTGCGGTTTATGGTCCGGCGGGGTCATTGGACCTTACTTTTTCGAAAATGAGGCTGGAGCAACAGTTACGGTCAATGGATTGCGCTATCGAGAGATGATTAATGATTTTTTTATGGTCGAATTGGATGATATTGATCTGGACAACGTTTACTTTCAACAAGACGGCGCTACGTGCCACACAAGCAATGAAACCATCGATCTTTTACGGGAAAAGTTTCCGGACCGTGTTATCTCTCGAAGAGGTGATCACAATTGGCCACCGAGATCTTGTGATTTAACACCTTGCGACTTCTTCCTTTGGGGCCACGTGAAATATAAGGTCTACGCCAACAGCCCATAGCGTCGATTCAAGACCTCAAAGATGGAATTCGTGAGGCTATCGAGGACATAGGGCAGCCACTTTGCGATTTGGTTATGGAAAATTTCATGAAAAGGATATGGTCCTGTAAGCGTGGTCGTGGCGGCCAATTGGCTGATGTTGTGTTCCATTATTAACGGCATACCTTCCTCTTTATAATGAAATAAACATCCGATCATTTATCTCAAAAAATGCCATTTTTCTTTGAATATCAAAATAACACCTCTTGTTAGAAAACCCTTTATATAAAGCGTGTCGTGCACGGGATCGATCAATACTTTAAAAAAAAATACGATTTGAAGAATATTGACGGTGATTTCGAATAAAGTAATACAATTCGAAGAATGTTGGTGATTTCGAATATAATATTTTTCTGGAGTTCTATGAATCTGGACAAAGGTGGTTTGTGACAGAGATGGAATTTTTTTTTTTAAATATTTAAAAAATTAACTTTTCTCAACTCAAAAAAAAAAACTTTTTTCCTAAACTTTTTTTTTTTAGAAAAAAATTGAGATTATTGAAATTGTATTTTGTTTCTTTTTTGAAAAAAAGAGTATTGAAAAAACTTAAAAAAAAAAGAGTTTTTTTTGTTGAAAACTGTTGATATTGTTGCCTGCCAGGTGACTGAACATACCCTAAGCGGAGCAACGGAGTTGCGTGAGCGGGATAACCACCCGAAAAAGGGAGTTAAAATCTTTAGAACCCGCGCAGCGGGCCACCCCAGCTACTGTTGCGCAAGAAAACTGTTGACATAGACTCCTGCCTGGCGACTGAACATATTCTAAGCGAAGGAACGGAGTTACGTGAGCGTTTAGAGAACCGAAAAAGATAGTTAAAAAGCATTTTTTTTTATTTGTAAAATAAAGTTGAAAAATGTTGTTTCCAAAAAAAAAAAAAAAATTTGTTCTTTATACAAGTTCCAGACCCACCTCCAGAACTTTTGTCCCGATTCCAGATTCACCTCGAAAACTTTGTTTAAAAAAAAATGTGTCCTTTGTCCAAGTTCCAGAGCTACCTACAGAATCTCCCCAGTCAGACCCACCACCGTCGACCGACCAGATCCGGACACAAGCTCATAGTCGTTTGGCCCAGAAAAAATACTAGGAAACATCGTTCTTCGTGATCCTCATACAATCGAGGCACCAATTCCTACGGAAAATTTAATACGCTGTCGCATTGTAGTAGATCCTGCGGGATTTTGTGATGCGGGATTTTGTACCCAAACCCGTCGTGCACAGCAAGAAATGTCGTTATTATTATGTTATTTATTTTAACATTTAATATATACCAGGTTATGGAAATGCTCGCTCACAAGTGCTCATTTAAAAGGCATCAGCTCATTTTCCGCTCACGAGCGTGAGCAGTTTTCAAAAGCATATGAGCTTGTGTGTGAGGAAGTGCAGAATAAGGAAATGCGCACTCATATGAGCAAATTTTCAAAGAGCATATAACACACATGACTCACTCATGGCCATGAGCAGTTTTGAGCAACTCGTGAGCATGAAAAATTGTTCCAATAGGTACAACACGAATTTATGAATTGGTTTTCTTTTTCCACGAAATTGGAACATTTTGCATGCACACGCTCATTAGAAAAAAATGGTTTTCAAAAACAGAAACACTTGTTTTTCTTCTTAAATGCAGGCTATGCTGTGTTATGAATTCTTTATGAATTCTATGATTGCATTCGCCTGGTTTTCCTTAGTGGATTTTCTCAATATATTTATTAAAAGAATGTTTTTTTTCTGAGAATTAGAATTTGGACTCGATTGAGGAGTCGTAGATTCCGCTTCAAGGGAACGCTCTCATAGGAAAAAACTCGAATTTAAGAATAAAAAAAATTTAAATTTTTGAGGTTTTTTACAAGCAGCGTATACTGTATAACAAGTTATATGCGTTCATTCGTGGTTGTGTACAAATTGGGGAAATAATAAAGGGAAAAATAATGAAAATATTTTGCAAAAATTACTCCGTGGGTTAATCATTCTTAAATGTTAATTGCTCGCGAGCAATAATCGACTCGCTCTCGTCTCAGCAGTTTCGTTATCGAGCATTGAAAATCGAGCACTCGTGAGCAAGAACAAAAATAAAAATGCTCACAGCTAATAACTCGTAACTCAGAACTTCTTATAAGTGCTCATTCGCAATTGCCCACTCACGAGCAGCTCATGAGTCAGCATTTTCGTACCCTAATATAACAACAAATATTATCCACCAATTCTGTTTTAATTCAAATTTTGTCCATTGTTACCTTAATTTACCTAACTGCTATACTCTTTACCAAAGACTGTTTTTTTTTATATAACGACTCTTTTAAGAAATGTTTTCAAAGTAACATATTTTTATAGCGCACTCAACACAGTGTATTAGCATTTCTCCCAAAGTCAACGAATATCAGCAACTGGATTTTTGTATTCAAATTTATTCAAATCTGCTCTTCATGATATACACAGCGCCACATTGATGTTAATATAATCATTTAAATTGCAATTTTGGCTGAGATCAGAAGCCCACAATGAACACTGAACTCTTATTGTTTACCTACAGCAGACTTATTGGTTTTCAAGCTAAAATGGTTTCTGTATGACTGTCGTTTTACTATAACAATAAAAATAAATAGAAATTATTATGAAGAAACCACTCGATCCTTGTAACACATTTAATTGCAAATAAATTGTGTGAGACCAAGAGAAAATGTGGTCGAACACAACACACAAATATTATATAGGTATACATATACCTAGACGAAACCATGTTAAGAACAGAAGGACCATAAAGGGCTTGAAAGTCCTTCTCCATTTCCTTAATAATAAGGTTGCGGTTAAGTTATGTCCTTGTCTCTTATAGTTTGGTGTGCGGTTATGAATATGACTTCAGCAATATTCTACAACAGTTAACTGGTATAATAATCTTTTGGATATAGATAAATATATTTTATTTTGCAAAACAATTTTAAAGGTTATGTAACCGCAAATTTTACAATTCAGAGATTTGACTGCACTTATCTTAGGTAGAGCTTTACCTATATTTTCCACAGAACTCGTTTATATTACAGGCAAAAACGAATGTTGCTGTTAATTCTAAACTAGTAGAAAATCGATTATAGGAAAGAATCGATGTTTATCTCATAGGAAAGACGTACTAAAGAGTATGCTACATACATAAAAGCTGCAACTCATTGTGGCAGTAATGTCACCGAAAGTATCGATACAGAAATAACCCCAAATTGATTTTCTACGAGCAAATTTTTAAACATTATTTCTGTAATAATGCTTTCGACAGCACTGGAATAATGAAGTGCAGCTTTTGTGTGTTTGTGTGTAGCACACATTCTATAGTATTCCGGAATGGAATATGCATACTGCTGCCTTTTGCTATTAATTTATAAATCAAATCTATAGGTTTCGAAACAATTGAGAGGGAGTAACACCTTTTATGATACGTCATTTTTGAAAAAAAAAAAAAATCAAACGAAGATATATTATCATTCACAAAAATGAAGAAGCAGAATTTGTCGTTGTTCTTTGTTTGTTAGTAAAATAATTACCTTAAGAAATAGAAAACAAAAAAAAAAATAAAGAAGAAAATATGTTTGGAGTTTTAGTTTTAAATTACAAAAAAAATTCTTTAACTTAGCTATGAAAAATTTCACGAAGAAAACACAACCGAATATATTAACAATACTAAAAATGAACAGCTCTCTAGGGTAACATCATTGACAACTTTAGAAAAAAAACACACAAAATTAAACCCACCAAAAAAATACTTTTGAATATAGACGGCAACGCTTAAATATTTACAAAAGTTCCCTTCATTCCCAATTTGATAGAAATAAAAAAAAAATAATAAGAGAAGAAAATGACAATAAGTTTGCACACAAGTTCAACGAACCTCTAAAGTCCGATTTGTCCACTAACATTTTTCAAAAAAAAATTGTGAAATGTGTACATCGAACGATTTCTTCAACGACATTTTTTGTTGTCCTCTTTTAAGGTTTAAGGTTTACACCATTAAACGAAAGACGCATTAACACTAAACACACACAATAAACTGGAAAGAAGGAGAAAGAGAAGCAAAAAAAGACTGGAAAAATCGTTGAATCTAAATTCAGACTAAATTAAGACTAACTGCCTCAACACAATGGAGACGGAGCTGCAACTGGAACTGCAGCCGAAACAGCTTTTAAAATATTGAATACACACAAAATTCGATGTTACGAATATAACGCAACGTAGCTGTAATCGGAGTTGGAAGAGTTCGCCAACTTTTAGGCCTGGCGCCCACTAGGCAATTTTAAGTTGCTGACCCCAGCAACTTTAAGTTGCTCCCTATTCAATTACATAGGCAACTAAGTTGCCCAGTAGGCGCTCTCTCATATAAGCCAATGTAATTGAATCGGGAGCAACTAAAAGTTGTCTAGTGAGCGGCAGGCCTTAATTTTTAAGGTACAGCACTTTTGACGTTTCAAATAGTAAGAAAAAAAAAAACAAACAATAGACCGTGTCGATTGCGGATTTATGTCGCGAAAAAAATATAAATTAAAAGAAAAACTAAAGTGTGTTTTATTAGACGTGTGGTTTTCAGTCTGGCAATACTTTTTTGGGAGTACGTCTTTTTGACAGCTGTCACTTGATTTATGATCAGTTTGGTTTGCCATTTCATAATGAATAGACTTACTCCTAAACAACGCTTCCAAATTGTGCCCAAATGGGCCCAAAACAAGATTGCCGTTGATCCCGATTTTCATAGGCGAATTTTGTTTAGCGATGAAGCACACTTTTGGTTGAATGGGTACGTTAATACGCAAAATTGTTGTATTTGGAGTGATCATAATACACAAGCCATTGTTGAGACGCCGCGCCGCGCCGTTACATCCTAAAAAAGTCACTGTTTGGTGTGCTCTATAGGCAGAGGGAATCATTGGTCCATATTTCTTCAAAAATGAAGCCGGCCATAATGTTACAGTCAATGGGGAACGCTAAAGAGCCATGATTAATGACTTTTTCGTGCCTGAATTAGAGGATGTTAATGTGAACGACCTTTGGTTCCAACAAGACGGCGCTACATGCCATACAGCCAAAGAAAACAATCAATTTATTGAAGGAAACTTTTGGTGAGCGCATTATCTCCCGTCGTGGGCCTGTGGAGTGGCCTCGAAGATCGTGCGATTTAACACCGCTGGACTATTTTTTGTGGGGTTATGTGAAGTCGCTTGTCTACGCAGAAAAGACCGAGACGATTGACGCCTTGGAAGAGTATATTCGGCTCGTTATTGCTGACATACGGCCCAATTGCTACAAAAAGTGGTGGAAAATTGGGCCTCTCGGCTTTAATTTATTCGAGCAAGCCGCGGCAGCCACTTGCCCGAAATCATTTTTCAAACATAATGGCAAACCCTTATCTTTATAGTAAAGCGTAATTCTTGGCCATAACATTTAATTACATGCGTTTTATTTCTTCTTGAAAACTACACGTCTAAAAAAGAGCACCCCTTATCTAAATTAAAAAATATAGAAAACCAGGCCTTTTTGATTTTATTTTATTTAAAGTATTCAAAAAGCTGTAGAGCTGCATTATGGGACATAAAAAAAGCATGTACGAAATATTTTGCCAGCTGCACCAGCTCTAGTTCCAGTTGCAACATTCTATTGTGTTCAGCAGTAAGTCTGAACTACTTCAAGAATGTGTTGACTTCATAATTCCATGAAGAATTTTGACTCTTTACTCAAGTATGAGCTGTGATCTCATTTCACTCAGTCCAACAATTTCTCGCAATCAATGACTGTATAACACCCCCTCGTTTAGTACAAAACACCACACCTCACTTTTCTTTAAAGGGGGCTTTTTTTTAAGTTTACATTAAATACAAATATTCATTTATACCTAGTTCTTCAACTAAAACCGACAAAAGCAAACAATTGCGGGATTCTATTAGGAATTTTAGGACACCAACAAATTTTATTTGTTCAAGAACTTATTTTGGTCCGAATGGCGGAACATCCACGTGAATTATGGTGTTAAATTAAGGTGGCACATTATACCACGGCCGAAGCTTGTTCAAATCGGGGTCACTCAGTCCATGCGGGCAAACTCACGAATGTGTGTAAACAAAACGATACAAACAAAAACAAAATTATTTATTTACACACAGTACGAGTATGCTTTGGCTTGTGGCTACGGTTTTCTGGAAACACACCCTCTTTTTCTGCATCAAAAACACAAGAGTCAAGAGTCAGCCACAGGTATGTATTTCCAATCCACAACCGATAATTGAGCTATTTTCAAGTTGTGTTTAACTTTACATACCCGATTCCGATATATCTACCACCTACCACCCCGCCAATAACGGGGGCACAGTCTATGTAATCCTTTTGAAATATACAGTTTGAAGTTTGAACATAACAAGCAAGGCAAACCGCACCTCACTCCCATTTCCATTCCATTCCCATCATCGTCGAAATCTAATTGACTGTTGTTGGTATACTTGGTACGTTTCAATCGCGCTCTCAAGTCCCAGAGTCAACTGGGTGTGCCCGAAGTGTAAACATATTAAAATCGACTCAAGTCATAAGAACTCCTCTCATTTCTATACCGAGTATAATATGTCCTTCAGTTCTTCCGCCGCGCCACCCCCTCTTTCCAGCTCTCTCTTGGGGTTGGTGGTGCTTAATTAAGTTTCTGTTGAAATTACGTGAAATTGACATTGCATCATGGATGTATCAATACAATGTTGGTCTATTTTACTGACGAAATTGTATATTCTAGCTGGGTTCGTATAATATTTCAGTTTTGTACGAAAGCGGTAGAGCATGGGGGGGTTTAAAGGCTTTCAGGTAGTTTAGAAAAACAATATTAAAAAAATGATAAAATAATGGTTTTTTTTTACATTTGGAAATTATTATAAGTTATTGCAACTGTAGTTCTCTTTTTATTCTATAAAGTGAAATTGCGAATATTGCAAAATTACGAGCCCCTTGTATCTAATCATGTAGACTGTTTCGGATGAAATACGAATGAGGGTTTTTAGAGCCGTTTTCGAATAAAACTTTTGGCAATTTGTTTATTTTTTCCGCCATTAATATATTTATTTTAAATTTCAATAATTACGAAGCTGAAATTTCAAATTGAATAGACGTAATAAATTCAAATGAAGCTGACATATCTCTCACAAATATCCCGGTTATATTTTGAAAAACTCAACTATAGGCCAAATTTTCAAATTTCAACTTTCAAGTTGAGATTTTAAGAAGTTAAGAAAAGTAATTCTCAACTTGCCAACAGCTGGCCAACTCTGGAGTTTTCGGCGAGTTGAACAATAGTGAAGAAAACCGACCTTAGTTATCCGAAATTGAAAAAGAAACAATTAAGTAACTCCTATAACAAAACAAAGTGCAATTTTTTTTTTTGTTTGATAATTAGCGCGCACTAAAGGGAATTTGACTACCCTTTAGGAAAATAAGGAAGGATTTAATAGGGGATACCGATACACATTGGTATAGAAGTTCTGATTTCCAAAAAGAGGGGTAAAAATAGATCCAGGGGAGAAAAAATTCTTGCAATGCCGAAGAAAATCTGGACACTTAGCCAAATTTTTGAATATGTGATCATTCTACAAAAGGTGGTGTACATACCGAGAACTGAAAGCTTTTCGGTTTCTTCAATGTAAGTACCACCCATGGATAGTGACACAAGGGTGGTGGGTTCCGCTTCAACGACAAGAGAGACAGCATTGAGTTTTTGAACCGTTAAATTCTACACGGACAATGCTGTCGAGATCAGAATGAAGTATTTTGAATGAAATGAGCCATACGTTGCCGCTCTAATTCCACATCCGAAGGACAAGGACGTTACTCTAGAAACAAATATGAAAAGCTAAGGGTACTGTCATCAGCCAAAACAATTGAATGGATTAGAATTTTCAGACAGAAGATCATTGATGAATATCAGAAAGAGAGTCGGAGACTAAACGGAGCCCTGGGGCACACCAGCATTTTTTTTATGAATATCAGACTAAAAACTATTCAATACGGCTTGTATTGAGCGGTGGGAAAGGTAATTTCTAATCCAACAAAGAAGAGATTCATCAATACCAAAGGCACGCATTTTCGATAAGAGAGCTTGATGACCAATCTCAATCAAGTGCATTAATTTTACTTTCACCAGAGCGATGTAGAGATTTGTGCCACTGTTTGGTAAGAGTGAGATATATTATCAGATCACCAGTGGACCTATTGCTACGAAAGCCGTACTGACGGTCATTAAGAAGCTTTCGTTCTTCATGATATTTCATAAGCTGGAAATGAAGCAGCGTTTCCATGACCTTGGACAAAAGCGAAGTAAGTGCAATTGGACAATGGTTAGAGGGAGAAAAAGATTCGCATTTTTCAGGCACAGGCTGGACAAATGCTGTTTCCCACCCAGCACAGGAACGAGACCAGTAGAGTAGGCCAGATGAAAAAGCTTATGCAGTGGTTGTGACAGCGTTTAAGAATACCTTTTCAAACAATGGGAGAGAAACTATCCAGGCCAGTGGATTTGTGTATATCTATCCTTTGAAACTCTTTGTAACTGCACGAGTGCGAATGAAGATTTGTCCCATAAAATCGTTTACGCTCTCAAGTAAAGGAGGAGTCAGAACATTTCCTGCCTGACAGCTTCGAATTAACAGCAAACATGTGCTGCTAGCAAATTGGCTTTCTCTAACAAGCTAACAGCAGAGGTGTCATTGAAGTAGTATTTCGTATGTTTTTGTTTGCAAATAACCAAACATTTTTCCTAACTTCGGGATATTCTATAGTAGTTTTTGCCTTAATTTTTGGTGATGCAAATATTTGGTTCGTCGAATATGGACTCGAAATTAGAATTTATTCCATTTATGTAACTAAGGCCCGTTTTCTGAAACGAAACTTAAATTTGTATGTTCAAAATAAGAGCTTATGTGACAGTTTACACAGAGGAAAAATTAGAACATAAGCGTTTAGTTTGAACTTAAATATTTAAATATCATTTCAGCATAAATAAATGGGCCTTAAGGAGCAATTTCGTTATCTAAAAATATCCAATAAATTCTAAATTCGATCAAAATATCCAAAACAGGAGTTCTTTCAAAGGTTATAACACTCCTTACTTTGCATGGAAACTTTTAGATTTTATTTTGTTATGAGTTAATACATGCGTACTGCATGGAGACCATTACCGTTCGAAGCGAACAAAATTTGCCAAATAGAGCAATTTTCTTCACTATAAGGAACCAATGAAAGCAAACAATGATGAATATTCATTTTACTTTTCTTTTTATTTTAATCCGACATGAGATTAAAACTGTCGATTGCAGTTGGTTTTCCTTCTCGTTACAACTGGACGTCATTGTCGTTGAATAGACTCTTGCTGTGAGTAAATCAAAAACAGTTCAATGCAAAAAAAAAAAAGATACAAAGATGGGAGTTATCTTATTGGCAAGCACGTGACATGTAATATTGTATGTTTTATTCTATACTTGTCTATTTTTATTTTATTTCGATAGGTACATTTAAGTGTGCATATAAGATAAGGCAAGGGCAAGTTACAGACTCGTAAATTGAAGAATTGAACAAATATAAACAGTTTTGTAATTTTTTGTTTATGTGAAACTTTTGTTGAAAAAAACATGGATAGATTTGAAAAAAATATTTATAAACCATAAACTATTGAGGATACCTGCAATAAGAAACTCTACTCGGGGAAGGGCTAGCGGAGGATGTCTTTACGGCATCAAAAAAAGTTTAAAATTTGAATGTTGTTTTATAAAAGAATTAGAAAGAGATTTGATCGAGATAAAAATGGGAACATTCAAGCTGTATGTCATTCCAGTTTACTTAAACTGCAACAAGTGGGCACAAGATTTTGAAGACTTATACAATTTTCTTTTGCAATTCGGAAAAGAAGACATCATGGTTATGGGAGATTTCAATGGACGAATAGGGGCTACACAAATCTTTAACGAGGATCCCGAACTCTTAATAGAATCAATTAAAGACATGAGAAACGCAACATATGAAAAAATTGATGGAAACGGCAAGAAGCTAATCGAAATGTGCGAAACAATTGGATTGACGTTGTTAAATGGGCGAAGAAAAAGCGATGAAAAAGGACATTTCACATTCACTCGGAGCACAGCGTGTTCGACAATCGATTACTGCTTCGTAAAGGGAAAGTGGCTAAATCTGGTAGCTGACTTCAAAGTGGATGAGATGTTACATTCAGATCATTTTCCAATATCTGTGGAAGCGAATGTAAGGTTTCAAGTTGAATCACCTTCCACTCAACAGTACTTATTGCCAAAACTACGGTGGAGAGAAACAGATCGTTTGAAGTATACAGAGAATCTTAACCTTGTTGCTAGCAATATCGATGAAAACGAACTTCATTCTATAAGAGGTATTGATATTCTTACATCAGCTGTAATGGAAGCTGCTACCCCACTGCAGACAAAGACTACAGGCAAGGGCAAACAACCTTGGTATGACTGGGAGTGTGAGTCAGCAAGAAAAAAATCCTTTACTTATCTACGCCTGCTAAGAAGAATTAATTCCACTTACGCGAAAACTATGTATCACGAAGCAAATCAAAAGTATAAAAGCTTATGCATAGCGAAGCAAAAGGCTTACACGGAAAATCTGGCAACAATGCTTGTGAACATCAATGATAGTCGGTCGTTCTGGAAGACGGCCAGAATGATAAATGGCGCACAGTTCGCGAAAGGTATTAAAGTGGAAACATTCCTTTTAGCTGAGCATTTTGAAAAATTGCTAAAAACTCCTCCTAAACAAAACCCAATACAATATGCACTACCATGTTTGCAAGATTTGGAAATGGACTACCCCACAGACATTCACGATATCAAAAAAGTACTAAATCGATGTGGATCCAATAAAGCCCCGGGTGAAGATCGAATACCATATGAATTCTTCAAAAATGCTACAGACGACTTCCTACAAAAACTAACGTTGACATTGAACTTCATATGGTCTACGAAGGAAGTGCCTGCAAGTTTTAAGAAAAGCCAATTTTTAAAAAACGAAATCCCACTGACCCAAACAACTATTGAGGCATATCATTTCTAAATGCGGCTACGAAAATCTTCACAGGAATCTTACTAGAACGTCTTACAGACTGGGTAAGCCAAAATAACCTACTAAGTGAATTCAAAGCTGGTTTTCGAAAAGAATACAGTATACGATCGATAATGTATTCTGCTTGACAAGCATCGCTCTGACCTATCTGGACAAGGGAAAAAAACTCTATGCGTTCTTTGTAGATTTCAAGTCAGCTTTTGATTGCATCGACAGAAGAGCTCTATTTTTCAAACTAAGCAACCTTGGAGTTTCAACAAAAATGTTAATGATACTGGAAAAACTGTATGAAGAAAACATATCCGCAATATGAGACGGAAACACTCTTTCCAGCTGGTTCCAATCAACAACAGGTGTAAAACAAGGTTTTCTCTTGAGCCCACTACTCTTTTCAATTTATTTGGATGATTTAACTACGTTCCTACCTGGAGGCATAGTGTTTGATGGTTTTGCAATAAAACTTCTTCTTTACGCAGATGACATTGTCATATTTACGGAAACACCAAACATGCTTCAAATTATGATAAATAAACTGCAGTAGTATTGTACAGTATGGAACCTGCAATTAAATACGAATAAATCGAAAATCATGGTTTTCCGAAATGGAACAGGTAGCTACGCTAGAGACGAAAGGTGGACATGGCAAGATGAGGAACTTGAAACGGTCAAACAATAAAAGTATCTTGGAGTTTTGGTCACATCAAAACTGTCCTTCGAGAAACATCTCGAAGAAAAACTCAATGAGTCCAAAAAAGCAATAAACTGTACTTGGAAAAACGTTTTAAGCAAAGGTATCATTGCTCCAAGTGTGAAATTTAAAATCTTTGAAGTGGTGATGAAGTCAGTTATGTGCTACCCAGCACAAGTTTGGGGTGTTTCTGAATTTGAAGAAGTTGAAAAACTGCTAAGATATTTTATTAACATACATGTTGCATCTGGAAACAGGTCTACCACCACTCTACATTCACACACTTCGACTGCACTTCACTTACATTGTAAAAATTATGGGACAACAAAGCCATCGTCTAACAATTAAGATTATTTCATTTCTTAAAGAATGAAACCTACAATTCTTCACCTAGTAGTAGAGATTGTCTGCTGAACACGGAATCCCACTTTTTGAACAAAGAAATAGTTCGCTGAGCTTTAACTTTCAGCTGCTTTTAACGAAAATTGCAGAAGCGTCAAGAATTGCGTTTAAAACACGAAGTCACCAAAGCCAAACAAAAAACACTTATAAGCTACTGGAACACGATCTTTGTGGAAAAAACTACTTTGATGACCAATATAGTTTCGATTTTATATCAACGATATTTAAAGCCAGAGGTGAGCTAATCAAGCTGAACTACGTGCCTTATAGAAACGATGTAAACACCGAATGTACTTTGTGCAACCTGGGTAGCACAGAAGACATACTTCATTTTATTGGAATCTGTCCCGTCCTAAACTTAATTCGTAGAGCATTATGGGGTAAAATCACGCTGCCATCAGAAGAAACTATTCGCGTCCTGAACGGAGAAAATTGGAAAGTTCTCTATGACTATCTGAAATCGGCCATTAAATATCGCCAACAAATCACCAACGAAGCATTTTAAAATTATCCAATACATCCAATATTATTCATCTATTTTTTCTTTTTAATTCAATGGAACTCATAAACTTAAATACTCTATGAAGAAATTGTATATAAAGAACTCCTTTTTCGGCTGACGGCAAATCGCCAATGCCTTTTGTGAAAATTTGTATTAAATTATATATTTATGTATCTGCATTTAATGTCAATAAAATCACTTTTACTACTACTACTTGAACAAATTTAAAATACACCAAACCTTAATTTATTTGATAATTTATGTATTCAGAGCTTTTTACGTACACAAAAAATCGGTGACTTTAGGTCGCTTGGACGCTTGGTTCAGCTGAAAATCGCTTTTGAAGCGGTAAAAGGGCGATTTTTAAGTCGCTTTTTCGTACAATTTGATGTTCGGCGCACTCCAGCGCTATAATTGGGTCACTGAGCTAGGTTTTTCTTCGAGGCCGCCATTTCAAACTACCTTCCTACCTTGACGTTCACAATATAATATGCTTTCTTACGTCGCCATCACGTCGCTAAGAAACTTGGTTTGGTGGAAAATCGCGTTTCAAGGGGTGAAAAGTCCATACATTCTATTTTTTTAACAGAAAAACAAAAAAATATTTTTTAAAGGACAAATTTGTATAGACTTTGGACTAAATTTCAATATTGCTTAACAGTGTTGAAACTTATGTCATATGAAAGCTTATGGAAAGTACTTAATTTCATTATATGCCAGCTAAATTAGAATCGACCGCGAAAATGGTGTTTTGGCACTTTTTATAAAAAAAAAGGATTTAAAATGGAAAAAAAAAATATTTAAAAAAATGGCAACACTTACTAAAGAGTGTTTTAACTTTTTTGAAAAATTACAATTATTATTTTCGATTAAATTTACTTAAGTCGCTACTGAGATTTTATAACAATTTTATTTTAAAGCTAAATAGTCAATCTTTACGATAATGCAAGAATTTTACATAATATATGTATAAGAAACAAAAAATTGAAGCATGGTTGTGTATTATTTTTTTGGATTTTCCTTTCAAGTCCGTTTGGTTCATCAGTTTGAAAGTTAGTTTTCTATAAGACTTTGTAGGAATAGGTATAAAGTAAAGGGTGATTTTTTAGCTGGTTTGGTTTTGGCAACACTGGTTTTGACAGCTGACGTGTGTTTAGTACCTTGTGTCACTGTCAAACAGCTTCAGTTTGGTTTGCAATTTACCCATGGATCGTCTTACAAATGAACAACGCTTGCAAATTATTGAATTTTACTATCAAAATTCGTGCTCGGTTCGAAATGTTCATCGCGCGCTGCTTCCATTTTATGATCGGCATTCTCGACCTTCTGAGCAGTCTATTCGGAAGATTGTGACCAAATTTCGCACCAAATTTACTTTGTTGGACATTAAACCACCAACACGTTTACGTACTGTGCGTAGTGAAGAAAATATTGCGGCCGTATCAGCTAGTGTGACAGAAGACCGCGAAATGTCGATTCGGCGCCGTTCCCAGCAGTTAGGCCTTTGTTACAGCACTACGTGGAAAATTTTGCGGAAGGATTTGGGCGTAAAGCCTTTTAAGATACAGCTGGTGCAAGAACTAAAGCCAGCCGACCTACCACGACGCCGAATTTTTGGTGAATGGGCTCTTGGAAAGCTGGCCGAGGATCCGCTTTTTTATCGAAAAATTGTGTTCAGCGATGAGGCTCATTTTTGGTTGAATGGATACGTAAATAAGCAAAATTGCCGCATTTGGAGTAAAGATCAGCCAGAAGCATTGCAACAGCTACCAATGCATCCCGAAAAAGCCACTGTTTGGTGCGGTTTATAGGCCGGCGGCATTATTGGGCCATATTTCTTCAAAGATGATGCGAATCGCAGCGTTACTGTCAATGGTGAACGCTACCGAGCGATGATAACAAACTTTTTTTTGCCCGAAATGGAAGTTCTTGACTTGCATGATATGTGGTTTCAACAAGACGGTGCCACATGCCACACAGCACGCGAAACAATGGCGCAATTGCGAGGCGAGTTTGGTGAACAGTTAATTTCACGTTTCGGGCCGGTCCATTGGCCGCCTAGATCGTGCGATTTGACACCATTAGATTATTTTTTGTGGGGGTATGTCAAGGCTAATGTCTATAGGGACAAGCCCGCTTCGATTGACGCACTGGAAGCCAACATCCATGCATTCATTCGTGAGATACCGGCCGATATGTGTGAAAGAGTATGCCAAAATTGGACTCAGCGGATGGGCTATCTGAGACGCAGCCGCGGTCAACATTTGCATGAAATTATCTTTAAACATTAAATTGCAAGGTTCAAACTATCGATTCAAATAAATATTTCATTCATTTTTTCGAATTTTTTGTGTTTTTTTTTTTTTAAAAAGTTCTAAACCTCTTAAAAAATCACCCATTATTATAAATTTCTGTAAAAGCTTATTTTATGGACATTTTAAAATAACTTCAGGATTTTAATTTTATTGTTTAGTTCACAAGTAATTAACTAAAATGTAAAAACAAAATGAAAAAAAAAAATATTTTTTAAGTTCACTGAGACTTTAAGTAGTTGGCCATGCTTTACGTTTAAATTTGATTTGTAGCTTAGGATTTTATAAAAAAAAAAAAACATTTATGAGAATCAGCTGCGGAAACGTGCGGTTTCGGAAATTATCAGCAAAAAAGTGATAAAAGCGAGAAAATTAAACGTCGCTATTTAAGCTATAATAAAATATATTAAAAAAACAATACCAAGAATCACAATGTCATCTTATACCTTTTTTTAAAGCTAAAAATCCATTATTTAATTTGCTATTTAAATCAAGTTGCTTCATGAAACAGTTTTTGAAAAACTAATTTTCGAACTAAAAATTTTGGAAAAAAAAACTTTACTTTTTTGTTCAAACTGATTTTTTTAAAAATTTTACGTACTGTTTTTAATTTTAGTATTCAATGTATATCAATATCAAGTCAAACACTGAAAACCAGAAGGCTCTAAGACTTCTACTTTAAAAGATATGAGCAAATATCAAAAT
This sequence comes from Leucozona laternaria, assembly GCA_932273885.2. Lineage (NCBI taxonomy): Eukaryota > Metazoa > Arthropoda > Insecta > Diptera > Syrphidae > Leucozona > Leucozona laternaria. The sequence goes on from OW026368.1 coordinate 49,556,135, forward strand.
CAACTTCGTTAAAAAAAGAAGAAAAATCCAATTCATATTTCCAAAGAATATTTCAGCTACCCTCCAGGTATGAATGAGGTCAGTTGTTTAAGATATCTGCTTATATCTTTTAAAGTATAAGTCCCAGAACCTTCTGGTTTTCAGTGTTTGCCTTCAAATTGATAAGAATATTGAATATTTTAATTAAAAACAGTACTTAAATATGTAAAATTAAAAAAAAAATTCAGTTTGAACAAAAAATTAAGTTTTTTTTTTCAAAATTTTGAGTTTGAAAATTAATTTCTCAAAAACTATTCGGTCAAACGATTTGATTTGAAAAGAAAATTAAAGAATGGATTTATGGATTTCAATAGCATGACATTTTAAGTGTTGCCATTTTTTTTTAATAATTTTTCATCTGTTTGAAGTAATTTTTGTATAAAATTGCCCAGCCACTTATACGGGGAGAAAAAGACCCCCCCCCCCTCTCCTATGCATTTTTTTTCTGACCTCAACCCAAGCTACACGTTTTAGTTTTTTGTCATTGTCACACCTTAGGCAGATCACCCTGTATATTATTCCATGGAATATTTTTAGTTTTTTTTTTTAATATGTATTATTACTATTATTCTTATTAAAATCATTTCATTAGAAACGTTATACACTCTTATTTATTCGTGCAAAATGTCAACGCTCTATCTTTAAAAACAAAAAAGTTATGGATTTTTGATCCGAAACACACCATTATTTTCCACTGTGCGACGTCAGCTTTGAATGTCAAACGAACAACTGTTTTAGTTGAATTGTACAGTGCGTTCTTTTTGTTCACAAAACTTTCTTCTGTTCATGTTTTTATCGGATTGGCTATTTGATTGGTGGTGACTGGTGACATTTGTAAATTTAGATTTCGATCAAAAGTTTGATCGTTTTCGTGGCGAGCAAATTTCTTCGGTCAATTTTGTATTCTTTTTGTTTCGATGTAGCTAATTTCGGGACTGTGGAACTAGTAATAGTGAATTTGATCATAAATATTATATTTCATCACTGAAACATAGTAAATATTATTAGTGTTAATAAAAAGAGGAATCAATCTGCCGAAAAATCGATCTCTCGAAAGTTGATTTTTTATTAGAAAAAAAACATTTCAAAGGCGTTATTTTGACAGAACTGAACGAAAAACCCGTTTTTTTTTTACTAATGGAAATCTCAATGAGTATCCTATAATGTTTATGGTACATCTAATATTGTTGCTGCTCGAATGCGAGAGGAACAGTTGGTCAAACAATCAAGGTAGCGGAGCACGAATTTGAAGTGGTGCAATCCTTTAAACACCTTGGGTCAATAGTAGCAGCCGATAACAATATAGAAGAAGAAATACGCGGCCGGCTTCTCAAATCCAACAGAGCCTATTATAGTCTGTCAAAGCTCTTCAAATCCAGAAATCTCACCATAACTTCAAAACTGCTGCTGTACAGGTCCATGGTCCTGCCAGTACTCACATATGGATCCGAGACTTGGGTGCTTAGCAAAAGGAACTCCGACCTCTTAGCCGCGTTCGAGAGAAAAGTCTTAAGGAGAATTGTTGGCCCCATATGTGAGGAAGGACGATTCCGGATACGGTACAATCATGAATTGTACGCAATCTACCTTGAAGCAGATATCGTGATAAAAAATTAAGCTCGGTAGACTCCGGTGGGCAGGGCACCTAGCTCGCATGAGCGAAGAGGAACCTGCTCGGAAAGTTCTTTGTGGTACATTCTATGGTAGACGACAGCGTGGTAGACCATGCTTGCGGTGGAGAGATGGCGTAGACCAGGACGCCCGGAGCCTTGGGGTGCACAACTGGATGGCGGCGGCTCGAGACCGAGAGACTTGTTGCAGGAGGCCAGGACCGGACCCCGGTTGTCGAGCCGATGATGATGATGATGAATATTTTTGCTGCGTCGGATGGTATCAGTTTTGGAGTGAAGGTTATAATGTTGTTTTATGAAGGGTTTATACATCAGCCAAGTAGAAGACTTAGAACTATTTAATTGGACTTGTTGAATTATTGATTCAAAAAAGCTTTTAACGGCCTTTAAAGCATACAAATTGGCGTTTCGTCCCGGCTGCCGATCGCACTTGGACTCATCAGTTGGCTAGTGAGGGCCTTGTCAATACGCATTTTTTTGGAAGTTGCTCGGAAATTGCTTAGTGCGTTGCAATTTAATAAGTTGCCCGGTTTGCTGGCAATGTCGATGGATTGATTGAGTGATTTCCACTGACACTTGCAACTTAATATTCTATAAACGTCAAAATATATAATTCGCCGGTTATTTTTCAAAATACAAATTGGAATTCGTTGGAGGTTCGTTCAGTAAAAAAATTAAGACTGAAATTGGTGTTAGTTTTACTCGATGGAAAGATGGAGTTGCATAAGGGGTGGACGTTTGTTGACAATTCTTACTGGATATTTTAATTCGTCTCCTGTCTGTCAAAACATTAAGTGCCAATTATTTTTGGAGTTTGGCTACGGTGACATTTGATTGAAACCACGATTTTAGTGTTTTCCATGGACAGTTCTTTGGTTTTGTCGATATTCAGAGTTCGTTTCAATTGTAGTGTTGGTGTTGATTCATGATCAGTACCGATTTTTCACCGTTCGTTGGACACTTCACCACCAGCCTTTTAAGCGTTTAATACACGATACAATTATTGTACTGATAATCGTACAAAAGTTGAATCGCATACGATGATTGTATCGTGTGTGTAAGCCAAAGTATATCCGCTGTACTGAAATCGCATCGTCGAATGCTGTAGAGCGAAAATGAGCGGTTGCATACGACAGTTGATGAAATCGTGAGTTAGTCGTATATGGTGTGTGTGCTCACTTTCTATATCGCAACCGATGTCGGTAATACTCAAGTCGGTACGACAGATTGTACCGTGTATCGAGCGCTTGAGTGCTTGGAAATTTCGTTACAGCGGCTCAGCAACTGGGTATTTCGCTGCCGTTCTTGCACTGTTTACAGATAGCTAGTGTTAATTATTCAATATGGCCATGTTTCTTTTGAGTACGTTGGAAAAATATTGATGTTAGATGTCAGCTATGTAGATCATTTTTAATAGTTTTTTTTGATAAAATCAATGAAGATGGATGCTTCTGCAACATTTAGCAGCTTGATGCCGACCGTAGTAAAGAGGCTCACTTTTGGGTTTATAATTACTCGAATTGTAGTTTATGAAGTATGGCAAATCCAAAAGAGAATGACAAAACTGAACCACATCGAACAACGGTCTAAGATATTTTTTTTTTTTTTTTCAGAAATGATATTAATAATTTTTTTTTTGTCGAAAATTTAAACATTGATCCGAAAGATATGTGGTTCTAATTGAACTTAGCTGACTCCTCAATTTTCAACAAAATTATTTCGTCAGACATACCAATAAATTGGCCATCTATCATGTGATTTTTCCCAACTCGTAACCCTCTGGCTTTGCTCAACTAGCAAAAGGAAAACTCTCCACGTCAACAGTCAGCGCTTTATAAGGAGATAAATAGAACGCTAAATGTTAGATAAAGAGTGTCCCAAATTCGGACCAAAAAAGTGCCTTCAGAGTTTTCGAGGAAGAAATACTACTGAAATGGAATTAAAACATAATGCCATTTCATTAACTAAATTTTTTTTTTTTCATTTCATTTAATTTATTATTTCAATCAAAATTTACAATGACACATTAAGATTTATCTTTTAGAGCATCTAAATACATTTTACAAGATTAGGGATTTACAAAAGAAAGAAAAAGAAAAGGAAACTATGTACATACATAAGCTAGATTATTCAATAAATAACGGGTGATTTTTTAGCTGGTTTGGTTTTGGCAACACTGGTTTTGACAGCTGACGTGTGTTTAGTACCTTGTGTCACTGTCAAACAGCTTCAGTTTGGTTTGCAATTTAACCATGGATCGTCTTACAAATGAACAACGCTTGCAAATTATTGAATTTTACTATCAAAATTCGTGCTCGGTTCGAAATTTTCATCGCGCGCTGCTTCCATTTTATGATCGGCAGTCTCGACCTTCTGAGCAGTCTATTCGGAAGATTGTGACCAAATTTCGCACCAAATTTACTTTGTTGGACATTAAACCACCAACACGTTTACGTACTGTGCGTAGTGAAGAAAATATTGCGGCCGTATCAGCTAGTGTGACAGAAGACCGCGAAATGTCGATTCGGCGCCATTCCCAGCAGTTAGGCCTTTGTTACAGCACTACGTGGAAAATTTTGCGGAAGGATTTGGGCGTAAAGCCTTTTAAGATACAGCTGGTGCAAGAACTAAAGCCAGCCGACCTACCACAACGCCGAATTTTCGGTGAATGGGCTCTTGGAAAGCTGGCCGAGGATCCGCTTTTTTATCGAAAAATTGTGTTCAGCGATGAGGCTCATTTTTGGTTGAATGGGTACGTAAATAAGCGAAATTGCCGCATTTGGAGTGAAGATCAGCCAGAAGCATTGCAACAGCTACCAATGCATCCCGAAAAAGCCACTGTTTGGTGCGGTTTATGGGCCGGCGGCATTATTGGGCCTATTTCTTCAAAGATGATGCGAATCGCAGCGTTACTGTCAATGGTGAACGCTACCGAGCGATGATAACAAACTTTTTTTTGCCCGAAATGGAAGTTCTTGACTTGCATGATAAGACGGTGCCACATGCCACACAGCACGCGAAATAATGGCGCAATTGCGAGGCGAGTTTGGTGAACAGTTAATTTCACGTTTCGGGCCGCCTAGATCGTGCGATTTGACACCATTAGATTATTTTTTGTGGGGGTATGTCAAGGCTAATGTCTATAGGGACAAGCCCGCTTCGATTGACGCACTGGAAGCCAACATCCATGCATTCATTCGTGAGATACCGGCCGATATGTGTGAAAGAGTATGCCAAAATTGGACTCAGCGGATGGGCTACCTGAGACGCAGCCGCGGTCAACATTTGCATGAAATTATCTTTAAACATTTAATTGCAAGGTTCAAACTATCGATTCAAATAAATATTTCATTCATTTTTTCGAATTTTTTGTGTTTTTTTTTTTTTAAAAGTTCTAAACCTCTTAAAAAATCATATATAATATAGAAAAAGAAAGAAAGTATGAAAGAATTCCAGAACTCAAGAATAGAATATATTTATATTATTATTTTAAATTTAATTTGAAAAGTGCGAAAATAGTTTCCTCCGAAATGCTGCAGGTGCGATAGTGCTTTGCAATTCATTAGGAAGTAAATTCCATAGACGAATTGCAGTTACGTAAAATGAGCGTTCTGCAGTGCAGCCTGAGAAACGTGGTAAGATTAGCTTTAAACCTCTCTGCGAGTAAGCAAAGTTGAGAAATTCAACAAGATACCCAGGACCTCGATCATGGATAATATCATGAAGTCTCAAGGGAAGCCTGAATTTCAAGTAATCGTCGAGGCTTATACCCAATAAATTGTGACGTAATTGTGAAACACTAAAACATCTAGGTATAGAGTAAACAAACCGAACACAATCATTTAAAGCAACATTCAGTTTTCTCCTACATACACAATCTAGAGCTGGATAAACACTTGAATTATAAGTAAAATAAGGCATTATTAATGACTTAATCAGATGTTTCTTCATACTGGGTAACAAGAAGTTCGAGGAAGATCTTAAACTCCGTAGTCCATAGTAAATTTTTCTTATTGTATCAGAAATTGCTTTACAACAACTCATATTAAAGCTTATTTTGTAACCCAAATAAGTGACATCTTTAACATACTTGATGATTTCGTTATTAAGAATGACCGAAGGAAAATCAACAGGGTTAATCTCATCTCTAGCACATAACAAAGCGACAGACTTGGATGGATTCAGAGTCATATGATTATCATTAGACCACATAAAGATTCGGTTGAGATCATCATTTAATCTAGCAATGCAGTCTTCCATCAGACCAATGGGACGAAAAATGTAATGTATAACATCATCGGCATACAAATGTATCTGACTGTTGTAAATGAAATCTGGCATATCATTTATAAATAATGAAAACAACAATGGACCAAGTACCGAACCCTGGGGCATTGCAGCATTGGTGGTAAAGGAATTCGAGGAACCAACCTCAGTTTTAATACGCTGAACTCTGTTAACTAAATAGTTGCGCAAAAGCTTAAGAGACGAATTTGAAAAATTGAATTTAGATTTGAGCTTAGAAACAAGAGTAGAAAAATCTATACAATCAAAGGCCTTAGAGAAATCTAAAAGAACGATGACTGCAAACTTGTCAGAGTCGAGCGCAAAACGGATATCAGTTGTAACTTTGATAGCTGCAGATTCACAACTGTGCGAGCTGCGGAACCCGGATTGCCATACAGATAGTAAGCGGTGTTCATTAAGGTAAGACTGCATTTGATCGTGCATTACTTTTTCAAGTAACTTTCCTAGAAAAGATAAAATGCTAATAGGCCTGAACTCAGAGGGCTTAGACTGGTTAACTTTTTTGGGTACAGGGATTATGTTTGAATTTTTCCACTCCTCCGGGAATTCACCACTATATAAACAAAAGTTAAATATATGGAGCACGTAGTTCATTATAAGTGGTAAAATAAGCCTTACAAATTAAGGTGAAATATCATCTGGACCAATCGCATTAGATTTAACTGATTTAATTGAATTTCAAATCTCAGAAACACCGATACAAACAAAAAAAAGGAATTTCCATTGTCAGGCATATCAAAAATACTCTGGGGGCATTCTGAACTTGAGAAGGGGGGAATCAGAGCCTCAACCATCACTTCAGGGCGAAAGGGACATTTGTTTTTGCTTTTGTCTTCTGTTACTCCAATTTTGTTCAAGTTGTTCCAAAGTTCTCTAGAGCTAAGTGATGGATCAAGTTTCTGTAACAAATAAGAACGTTTGGAGTTACGAATAGTAGAATTGACTTTGTTTCGAGCATAAATATACTGCCTTTTGTTAAATATGTTAAATAGATATTTTTAATACTAAATAAACATTTTTTACTTCAAAATCGATTTCAGTTGTTCTTGTTTCAAACAAAAATTAACTCTTCAAAAACACTCTTCATACAATAAGGTGTATTTTTATGAAAACAAGAGATTGTTCAAGCATAAACACATCCGGCCATTTTTTAAAACCACATATTATAAAAAGATAAAAATCAATTATTTTGATCTCCTCAATAATCAAAACAAAAAAAAAGTACATAAAACTGCGTAAATTGGTTGAATTTTTTCATCGTTGGGACATTTTGCGCGGCGACCCAAGATAAGGACGCGAAGGCAACCGATGATGACAGAGAGAAAGAAAAAAAAAAAAAAAAAAACTCTCTTTTATTTGGGAAAGTTCCCATTCATTTTGTGGAAATGCAATGTCAAGCTATGATGCCAAAAAAACAACAGATAGCTGATTGAAAAAATAATGATGTGTTTCCCCGACAACCAGCAGCACCTCATATACTATACTCACTCATACAAGAGTCAGGAAGCATCTGTAAAAATCTACATCCTATATAATTTGTTTTGTCACACAATACTTATTTCCTGAAAACATAAGTTTTAGTACAAAAGCAGTAGGTATACAAGTTGTTTGCATGACGTTTGATGTACAGGACCGGACTAATGTTCGGTTTCATAAATATTTAAAAGGCTTTTAAATTTTTAAATGACGTATTTTGTATGGAACAAACGTCATTTTAAGATTTAAAAGCCTGTTAAATAGTTAAAAGGGCTTTATGAAATCGGGCATAAGCTTTTTTGTAATGTCCATTATGTATAAAGGAAATTACTCGTATAAGTAATTTATTTATTTATTCGACTTAATTCAAGCTTATTTTAAAACATAAAACTTATTCTAAAATTAAAATTAACTTTGATAAGGATGAATTAGGGGGGTGATTGAGAAGAGGAAATTTTAGGCAGGGTAAGCTGAGGTTAAAGTCGAAACAGTTGAAGTTTTCATTAATCATCTCAGCGTGCGAGAAATAGGTTCGTTGGAACCAGTAGGTTTAAGGTGTGTGGGCAGATAGAAGAGACGAGGATTTCTTAGATTAGGGGGGTTTGTGTTAAAAAAGATAGGGTTGTAAAGAGTTGTAGGTACATACAATGGAATTTGAAAGTACTCGACGAATGAAGAGGATGTCAGTTATGTCTCTTCGTTTTTTCAGCCAATTTAAGTTTATTAGTTGAAGACGGTCTTGATGGGCCTTGAAGGATTGTTCCAGGACAAAGCACGAAGGGCAAATCGTAGGAAACGACGCAGAACGCCATCAATTCTTGAGATGTATTTAATGTTAATAAGCGGGCCACATTTGACAGACGTATTCGAGGAGTGGGCGAACAAAGGATATGTAGAGGGATCACGTCACGTAGGGGTTGGAAAATTCTTTGGACCACCGCAACGTTTCACCAAGTATGTCGTCGATATGCATTATAAAGTTAAGCTCACGGTCACATAAAATACCAAGTTCGCGAATCGACTCCACACTGGACATGGGTTTATTACGTACCTACAAGATAAAGGAAGGGAGGAGATTTGATGCGATTACTTGAAAAAGTAACTGAATGCCATTTTTGGTAGTTTTTGTCCTATACTGGAAAACTGCTGGGGTCTAGTTGAAAAAGAGCAGAATCATGTGTAGAAGAAATAATCTTGAAAAACTTTGCATCGTCGGCGCGACGAAGATTGAGACATGAGAATGTTTAATAACCACGTCAATATCATTAATGGTCAGAATTAAAAAAAAAAGAAAAAAAAGAGGACTTAAGTGGGTGCCTTGGGGGACCCCGGAGGTAGCTAAGGAGGGACTGGACTGATCTGAATCGGACATTGTAATAACTTCTATCAACAACTAACCAAAAGTGACTTCTTTCACGTTTCATTCCATTTTAGCGTTTAGTTTTACTCAAGATATAGAACAAAAATGGAAGAATTTTGAATATTGAAAGAGAATAAAAACACGTCATGTATGTATTTACACATCTTTGTAAAATATTTATACACACATTTTAAATATAAAATTTTGTATTTATGTAATATTAAAAAAAAAAAAATATCTTTTGGAACTCGAACACTTAAAAAACTAAGAAAAATTAATGACTCACTTCAATGTGAAAATGTTTCCCCTGTCAGAATAGGTAGAATGTAATGGTTTTCAAAGAATTATCAAGACATGTTTTTTTTCGAATAACCTGTTTTCGCTGAACAAAGTGTGTTTATAATTACCCCAGTTATCAATATACCCCTTTGACCGCACATATTTCAAAATTATGTTTTAAAATTTCATTTACTACCTTTTTACATCATCTCTTATTATGCAGAATTTTTAAAATGTAAATACAATGCACGACTTGATCAGACGTACCTAATTGTTTTTATATTCAAGTAGATAAGAGTTTCAAAATTTGTATAGGTAGGTAGGTATGTAAAAACGTATTGATGTTATTAAAAAAAAATGTTAAAAAAACCATGGGAATAATTCTTAACATAATGCCATCTGATTTGTTGAACAAATATAAATTTGTATTTCAAAAACAATTGTGTATTGATAAAATTTTTAAAATGTTTTTTTAAGAAAAAAAATTGATATGTCAAATTATAGTATTTATCAATGTCAAAATAAAATTTTAAAAAAAAACATATTTTTGTTGAAATTTTTGTATACAAAAGAACGTCAATACTAAAAAAATTTCTATGGGCTTTACTGTTACTAAAGGCTTTTCGTAAATTGTATTCCGAGGGCAAAAAAAAGATGAAGTCATTTTTTTTTCAAAATTAAAAAAAAAAAAAAAAGATTTCATGGGAGGTACTGTTAATACTGGTTCCTTGCAAAGCCAATTTTTATTTGGCAAAGTTCAGCTTTTAACAGATGTTTTTGATGTCGAGTTTACTAATTACCTACAGCATTTTAAGATGCAGATTTTTTGATAAACAGCGTTTTAAATGAGAGCATGTTTAAATTCTAGTTTTTAAAAATTTTAAAGTTCTGCTTTTTTTTTTGTTTGAAATCCTGTAGTTTCGAGATTCTGAAGTCATTATTACAGAATTTCGAACTTTTAAATTAAAATTGACTTAATGGACTAAACACCATATTGTTGCTGCTTCAAAACCAACAACATAAAATCAACTATTTTAATCATTGTTTTTGGAAATCACCCTAATGCCACGCCCACTTTTCATAAATTTGAGCTTTCTCGATAATTAACATCCCAAGAATTAAAAATTCAATTTTTATAACTTTGATGACCATTTTGAAAACATTAAAATTTAGCAAAAGTGTACAATAGTCACTGAAAAATTTAGTAGATCCTTATTTTTTTACTTTTAACCGAAAATTAAAAACAAATTCTTTATGTGTAGAAATAAGATAATAAATAAGTACATAAAGAGTGTTTTTTTTTAAGAGGTATAGAGCTTTGAAATGGAATAAAACAAAGGTGATTTTTTTAAATTGATATGAAATTTACTTGATTTGAAAGATAATCTTCTGGCATTATAATTTAAATATGATTTCTGGTGCATGACTACCACGGATGGCTCGGACGTAGTCTAATCAGGAGGTCCAATTTTCGATGACTTTTTCTAACATTTGTGGCCGTATATCGGCAATAACGCGGCGAATGTTGTCCTCCAAGTAGTTAATCGTTTCGGGCTTATCGGTGTAGACTAGCGACTTCACATATCCCCACAGAAAATAGTCAAGCGGCGTTAAATCGGACTATCTTGGAGGCCAATTCACGGGTCCGTAACGTGAAACTATGCGGTTACCAAACGTTTCCTTCAATAAATCAATTGTGGCACGAACTTTGTGACATGTGCACATCATGGTTGTTCAATTGATGAACGAAAAAGTCAGTAATCATGGCTATATAGCGGTCATTATTGACTGTAACGTTCTGGCCAGCATCGTTTTTATAGAAGTACGGACCAATTATTCCACCAAACCATAAAGCACACCAAACACTGAGTTTTTGTGGATGTAACGGTGTCTCAACATACATTTGAGGATTATCATCACTCCAAATACGGCAGTTTGGTTTATTGACGTATCCATTCAACCAAAAGTGTTGGAAGATTATGCCTTGACCGTAAAATGGACGTAGTGCGCGATATACGTATTTCGAACAGAACCATGATTTTCAAAATAAATTTGCACAATTTGGAAGCGTTGTTCATGCGTCAGTCTATTCATGTTGAAATGCCAAAGCAAACTAAAAATAAATCACTTGACAGCTGACAAAATGGCCGCCAGTTAAAATAGTGTTGCCAACTTAAAGTTCTATACCTCTAAAAAAAAAAAAAAAACTCTTTATTAACATGCATTCTTTTATAGGTATTTGTGTCAAACAAATTTTTTTTTTTTTTCAATTGTTACCAACGTTTGATTTTAAAAACTATATGCTAAACTAAACAAACTCAGTGGGGAAAAAATGAAAAAGCATTTGTTCTGTTAATCATGAGTTAACTAACAAAATTTGATGAGTTAACTTTGGTCTCGCACTGGAATACTGTGACCATAGTATGTTACTTTTTTGTAAAATAAATATTGCGCAAAAATATGTTTGTTTTTTTCATATTCTTTGATATTGAGAGAAAATAATTTGACATCGGCAAATTTTCTTCATCAAAAGAAAAGGCTGGGGAGAGGAGACTGTTGATAGGCGGCTTGGCACCCCTTGAAACAGCTGTATCTCTAGCCAAATAAACGAATTATAAATTAATTCGTAAACAAATTGGTGGTAGCACCTTTAAGTTGTTGTTGTTATTGTTCAAAAAATTCAATGAAATTGACGGAATAAAGAATGGTCAAGTCTTATAAACTGACATTCTAGTATGAATAGTACAATAAATAATAATAATAAAAGAAAAGAAAAGGCTCCAATTGGAAAATTTTATTAATACAATTTTTACACCTGACTTATTACTTTTTGTAAATTAAAACTATTTTTTGAGATGGATTTCACATTCGGTCCAATAGTGCGGCACTGTAGTCCAAAAAACCAAAAGTTGTGGCAAAAATACTCCTCGTAAACTAAAAGAGTTTTTGAAACTTAGGTAAATATACGAATGAACGTTGAAAAGAAAGAAAATTATAATCTGATCTACTTAAAGCCAAATACTGTCACAAACTTCTCACCCAATTTTGGACCATGGTGGAGAACTTATTAACCATAAAAATTTTAGAAATAGGAAAAAAAATTATTGATTAAAATTTTGTTCCATTTACACTGTTTCACATAAAATTGGTCACTGAAACAGTTTATAAGATATATCGATGAGCCACAAAATGAAAAAAATACAGTTTTTATACATGCTAAAACTTCAAAAATTTGTTCGTTAAATGTATGCATTCACTTTGGTGAACACTTTTATTTTCGAAAACCCTGTGAACAATTTAATAGCCGCAGACTTTTTTTTACAAAAAATTCTTTAATTCCTTTTTCTAAGAAAATCTTACTTCAACCTATGATTTAGAAAAAAACCTGTGAAGTAATTTTCTTAAAAATCATAGCCTTGGAAATTTCGTTTATAAGAAGAACCAAAAAACTGTAGCGATATGCGTTCAAGAGTTATGATTTTTGCAATAAAAACAAGTCATTTTGGACCACAGTTCGGAGCAGCCGGCGGCGCGACGCCGGCCGACGCCCCAAATACCAGCTACTCAATACAAAATATATTTTAGCCTCATGGTTAATCCAGCCCTGGTTGTGTATAATATTCAAGTTCGAGTCGAGAAGGGGATGATGCTGCCAGTAGGTAGGTACTTTATTTGAAGGTATAGAGCTCTACGTCAAGTAACAGTCAAGTGTATGATGGCAAAATCAAGAGCCACGCAAAACTCCATTCAGGCTACTTACATACATATAGATACATTTATACTGTTTCCATTATAAGAACTCTGGAATCAAAGACTCTTTTTCTCTATTTTCTGCACACTACATCAAAGGAATCCAGAGGAAAACATGGTTCTTCCTTTTATTATCCCTTCCTAATTTTGTTGTTTTCTTTTTATTTTGTATTTTTATTCATTTTTTTTTTTTTCTTCTTCTTTTTTGGTTTTTGGTGTAGGTACTTTCGTATACTTTCACCCTCTGTGATTGCCATATTTGTGGTATTTTATATCTCAAGCCCAATAAGTTAATTTCAGGGGGTTGTTTTTGTTGGGGAGTGTTGTCATAGCTGCAAGTGGGCGCATCATGCTTCTTATTTTTCCCGCTTAGTATATTTTAAAAGGTTTCTAAATGATGTATTCCTGGTGAAGAAGAGTTTTACGTACCGCGGCAGTGGCAGCGGTAGCGGCAGCGGAGGGCGTATAAATTAAAATGAATAATTTGATGATGCTGCCGCAAATAATAACATCAGGTAAGAGTTAACATATATATGTATGTAGATAGGTTAAGAAGAAGGCCTTTTCGCTGCGCAAACATTAGAACTCGACTTTGGCTTTCGACTTTTCGGTGTTTTTTTGAATGTTTTATTCTACTTAATTACGTTTCCCCTAAATATGCTGCCTCGATGGAGCCACTTTTCTGCAATTGTCGAGCCGCCAGCACCAGAGAAAAAAAATATTCAATGTTAGGTACTACTACGGGCCCATTGGCATTCCGGAGATGGTGGGGAAGGTATAAGTTTTTTCCTCGAGTTGTTTTCTAAAGATGCAAATTTTTGTAAGCTTATTTTTTTTTTTTTTTTTTTCTTCATTAATGGAGATGGTTTCTAATAGATATTTTTTTTTTTTATGTAAGTACGGTAAAATGTAATGTTTGTCTTTAATTAGTCTTCAATATCGATGGAATGTCATTTGCTTAGCGATATACAAAGTAATTTGACTAATTTGGGATTAAAGAATGTGGAATGCTTTTTTGTGTTGCCAAATAGAAAAATAATAATAATAAAAATATTAAATTGCAGAGGGTGCAGTTGCCTGGATTCGATATGATGGCAGTCTTATACCTTTCCATCAGCTTGAATGATGTGACATTGTGAGGAAGAACAAAATGTAATGGTAATTTTAAGGGCACTTTTATGTGCTGTTTCGTACCAGATATAAAATTAAAATTGAAATTAAGGTAGATATAGTCACTTTAATTGGGTCTTCATAAACTTGAAATGAAAGAAATGCTCAACTTTGTATGTTCCGCTTTTTCTTAGACATGGTTTTCTTTGGTTTAAGTTTAACAACATTTTTTGTGAAAAAATACTAAAATTAATTATGTATCTCTTAATTTTTTTTTTTTTTTGTTTTTTAGGTTGAATATGCTGGGACCGTATTACGAATTACGATTATCGTTCAAAAATGATTACGTTTTACGATAGTGGTTTTCTTTAAAACGATACTCGTTTTCTTTTACGACTGCTTTTGGCGGTCGTTTTTTATAGTTTTGACTCATGACTTTATGTATAGCTGTCACACATTTATTATGTTTGTTTGGTTCTGCTGGTTTTTGATGTGTAAACATCTATGCTGGCGGTAGAGTGACGTTGTAGCACGTTGCGTTACGAAATCTGATTTGCCCCGACCAAAACATATTGATTTTAACGCGACCGACGATTTTACAATTTTAACACCTATATTTTTATATTTTTTTCTTTAATTTTTAATTATTCCAGGAACAAAATGGACGCGACACTAGTAATTAAAAAGAAAACAAAATCAAAACAAAAATAATTATAGTCAGCTGTAGGGATTGACAATTGACTGTAGGTATGGTAGATCAATGGCTGTAGGTATGGTAGGATATCGGGTGCGTTCAGTGATATAAATCTGAACTTAAATTCTACGTTTACATTATACTGCTTTTAAACGATGCAATTTCTTCTTGCAATTTGTAGGCTGGGATATACAAAATAGCTGAGGTTGAACAAATTGCAGAGTTATCTGCTACCTTTGTACTTGCACAAAGTTAACATTCATTAAAAATCACAGCGTCCAATTCCATAGGCGATTGATGGTGTCAAACGATTGAAACTGCGATTTAAGTGATTTCCACTGACAACAACTGCAACTAAATATTCTAAAAACTCAAGATATATAATTCGCCGGCTATCTCATAGTGACATTCATTTGAGGTTCGTTCAGTATAAAATTAAGACTGAACCTTTTGTAAGTTTTACTCGATGGAAAGATGGATTTTCATAAGGGTTGCAAGTTCGTTGACAGTTCTAACTGGATATTTTAATTAAGCCCCTGTCAGTCAAAGCATTAAGTTCCTTTGGAATTTGGGCACGGTGTCATTTAATTGAAACCACGATTTTAGTGCTCTCCGCTGACAGTTGTTGTTTGTCGATGCTCAGAGAGTGATTACCATAAGCAATAACCATGTGTAATGTGAAGTCATCTTAAAGTTGAGAGTGAACTGCGAAGCAGGACCTTTCAGTACCGAACCTTCACCGCTCGTTGGACACTTCACTACTAGCCTTTTAGTGCTTGGAAATTTCGTTACAGCGGTTCACCCACTGGGTATTTCGGTGCCGTTCTTTCAACACTAAGCTTTTAAAGCACTGCCTACAGATAGATAATGCAGTGTTAATTATTCAATATGTTTCTTTTGATGACGTTCAGTAACAAAAATTAGGCACTTGGACAAACGTTGATATTTACACATATTTAACCGTGAGGCCCGGCACTAAAATATTTATTTTGATTTTATCTGGAAATATTTTCAGGCATACCTATACATTCTCGTAAATTATAATCTGCTTATGTCATGACTATCGTTTTCTTGCATTTCGTTTCGGAATACGGGCCCTGAAAACTGATATCTTCAATAACAGCGCAGCGTACCACTACCTCGTTGCAGTCAAGTTATGGTACCAATGTGAAAACAAGAAAATAATGTGCAATTCAGTACCGAGATTTAGCTATTTCGGCGAGTGAGGCGAGATGACTCGCCTTACTCGCTGACTCATCTCACTTTATTCGCAAAAGTGATTTAGCTATTTAAGTAAAATGAGTAACTTCGAAATTAGTTTCGAACACTCAAATGTCATATCCAATGACTCTTTTTTATGTTTTATGTTTTGTGTCTTTGTTTTTATTTATTTGACATAAAGAAGAAAAATATTAATAAAAGGTTAAAAGGAAAAGGCAAAAAAGAAAAGTGTAAACAACAAGAAATCAAAAAAAGTGTTCGTCAAATATTATTTTGTGTATGAACGTAATTATTTATTTGTAAAGGGTTTTCCAATAAGAGGTGTTATTTTGAATAGCCCGCTATTTCGGTAGCTGTCACTTTTGAAGCTGTCATTTTTTGACATTTGACAAGTAGAATACGCCATTAAAAAAAAAAAAGGGAACGATACACGCTTCAACAACGCATTGAAATTATTAAAATTCACTATAAAAATGGTGAAAATTTGGCAGAGACGGTTCGTAAAACTAAAACATTTTTGGGTCGTCGTGAAGCACCTTGTCGGACCGCAATACAGAAATTGGTGGACAAATTCGAGCTGTTGGGACAAGCTATTGATGTGAAGAATAAAACCCGTGCACGTCGCTCAAGAACAACTGAGAATATTGTTGTTGTAGCCCAAAGTGTTGAAGAAAACCCAGGTTTGTCCATTCCTCGTCGTTCTTTGGAATTAGGCATTCCACAAACGTCATTACACCGTATTTTGCATAAAGTTAACACAAGAACTCAAGCCGGCTGATCATGTCGTGTCTTTGCTGATTGGGTCCTTGAAATGCATGAAAATGATCCGGAATTTCATCGAAAATCATCTTGACTGATGAGGCCCATTTCCACCTCGGAGGCTACGTCAACAAGCAAAACTGTCGCATCTGGGGCTCGGAAAACCCAAGAGTTATTGTTGAAAAGCCTCTCCATCCTCAACGCGTGACTGTTTGGTGCGGTTTATGGTCCGGCGGGGTCATTGGACCTTACTTTTTCGAAAATGAGGCTGGAGCAACAGTTACGGTCAATGGATTGCGCTGTCGAGAGATGATTAATGATTTTTTATGGCCGGAATTGGATGATATTGATCTGGACAACGTTTACTTTCAACAAGACGGCGCTACGTGCCACACAAGCAAAGAAACCATCGATCTTTTATGGGAAAAGTTTCCGGACCGTGTTATCTCTCGAAGAGGTGATCACAATTGGCCACCGAGATCTTGTGATTTAACGCCTTGCGACTTCTTCCTTTGGGGCCACGTGAAAGATAAGGTCTACGCCAACAGCCCAGCGTCGATTCAAGACCTCAAAGATGGAATTCGTGAGGCTATCGAGGATATATGACAGCCACTTTGCGATTTGGTTATGGAAAATTTCATGAAAAGGATATGGTCCTGTTAGCGTGGTCGTGGCGGCCATTTGGCTGATGTTGTGTTCCATTATTAACGGCATACCTTCCTCTTTATAATGAAATAAACATCCGATCATTTATCTCAAAAAATGCCATTTTTCTTTGAATATCAAAATAACACCTCTTATTGGAAAATGTATAAAAACAAATATGATGTAATAAAATAATTATTCATTTATTCTTACCACAATGATTACACTTTCCTTATTTCTTTACCTTCAAGCATAGATATCTTAACAGAAATATTTATATTTACCTCCGATGTTGTTTTTGCAATTTCATTTCTCCTCCGATAATAGATGTGCAACAATTTCTTAAGAAAAGAACACATACTTATGCAAAAAAAAAAAAACTAAATTTACCAACACAAACACCAAGTCCTGGCAGAAATATCCGGCGAGTAATCTGACATTTCATTTCACTCGCCAACTCACTCGTTTTACTAGCTAAATCTATTTTCAACGAAAAGTGACTCATCTCACTCACTCGCTGCGGTTTATCGAATTAGCTAAATGTTTAAAAGGCCTAAGGTCTTACGAGCATAAAGGTTAAATTATTATTTAAATAAACCACGACGGTAGACATGGGTAACTCAGCAAAATTTGCTGCGCTGATACACTAACTCAAGTGCACTTTACTGTATCAGCGTAACTCACTGACTCACTAACTCAATAGCGCAATTTTTTTATTGCTTCGTTTGATACACAATAACCCACTAACTCAATTGCGCACTGCGCAGTTCGTCTGAACATTTTTTGTGAGTTAAAGAGAGAGTTTTGTGTGGCGTCAGATCTCAGATAGATAGATAATTTCGCTTTCTGTATACATTATATATGGGTCTATCGGTTGTTTAAAGTCACTCTCTTTGCAACTGAATGGTGTAAAGATGTTATTTGTGAAAAGAGCGGCGGTGTACAAATGACATTTGGGAAAAGGTTGTTACGTATACAATTGAGCAATGGAGTTACAGATAGAGAAATGTGCGTTACTGTGTTAGTGTGTTCAAACAAATAGACATGAATTCTTATATGGAATGGTGTCTGAAAATATATGGTGTGTTTATACCTACTTTTTGACCAATTGAAGAACATATTGTATTCACAGTGCGAATCGCTTGTTTAAGGTCAATCTTTTTGCAACCGTAATGGAAGAAGGATTTTCCTTGGGAAAGGCAGTTGTGAAATGATTAAAATGAGCTACGCACAGCCTTTTTTTCATTTGCATCATCGCATCGTTCATCTGTTTGTGTGGAGTGGCTAGCGCTGCGCTATCACAGACAAAAAGCGCTATTCAACTATTGATTTGGAGAGTTGACATATTGCGCGTTGGCGCTTTTGAGTTATTGAGTTGCTGAGTTACACATTGCTGTATCAGCGCAGATAACTCAGCTGCTGCTTCAACTCACTGAGCCAACTCAGCGCTGCGTTACACATGTCTACACGACGCACATTGCGTCGATGTCTATGTCGCCAACAGCATCTAGTATTGAAAACCACTGACAACTCCCAAGACTTCATCATAGATG
This sequence comes from Leucozona laternaria, assembly GCA_932273885.2. Taxonomy (NCBI): domain Eukaryota; kingdom Metazoa; phylum Arthropoda; class Insecta; order Diptera; family Syrphidae; genus Leucozona; species Leucozona laternaria. The sequence continues at coordinate 49,574,960 of OW026368.1, forward strand.
CTGATTCACACTTCCTGCGCACAATACAGCTAAAAAGGATCTTAAAAAGCTGTGTTTTTCGAAAAGGAAACAACTAGAACAGCAAACTATAGCCATTATGAATTCATCAAGATCTTCAGCAGAGTTTTGGAAAGGCGCTAAAATTATCAACGGCAAAATAATATTATCTCATCATCATTGAAAGCGTTTGAACTTCCTCAATTTTTAACCCTTCCACACTACGCATCTTCACTTTTCACTGAGGAGTTCTTGGATGCGCCATTAACAACTGTTGAACTTCAGTATGTAATTGACAAATCTAAATCGGGAAAAACTCCAGGAGATGACCGAGTACCAACAGAATTTTATAAAAACGTTTCTAGCGAATTCCTTTATATACCTACTAACAGAGGAGTACAATCGTATATTTGAGACAGAAAGTGTTCCTGAAAGCTTCAAAAGAACAATAATAAAGGGTCCGCCAAATATCTTCTTTTTATTTTGGAAAATGGCTCAAAACATCGAGTGTAGCTTCGGCTGTGTGACACGTAGCGCCGCACAGTGGTGCGAGAGCGGAAAAAAGTCTTTTGAAAAAGTCATGTCTATCGTTTTAAACTTTATGTTAAAGTACTCTTAGATAACCAAAGCGTATGATTTAAAAGTATTTTTTAACATATATATTGTATGTTCTGATTTACAAGCAATCAAAGTTGAAAAATAATTTTACTCAAATCGCGAACCGTATTTTCAACAAATTTTGAGATGTTTTTTTCCGAAGTTCCTGCAGATAAATTCTCTAGTTTCTTAAATAATTTAATTGGTCTATTTTCGATTATCTAAAAATAAAAAAAAATATTGATTATTTATAAAAGATACCTTCAATAAGTAGCCTGAAGCTTTAGTACTAAGAAAAAATGCTTTTTTTTAAAACTTTTTGATTTAAAAAAACAGCTCCAAAAGATACCAAGAAAGTAAGTATGCCACCATATGCTCCATACATTCATGTTAAAGCACAGAAAAAATCAGCTGCAGATACGTGCAGATGTGGAAGTTATGCTCAAAAATGTTTCACTTAATCGGATTTCAAAAAACTCCGTCTTGACGGTGGTGTCTACCAAAAAGTTTGATTACTTCGGTATTAATTGTCAGAATGAACTGGTTAGGCCCATTATTTTAAAAAAAAATTTCAAACGTTATTTTAAAAATAAAACAAAATTAATACATTGACCCAGGGCTGAGAATTTCGATTTTTGCGAAACCATTTATTTCTGCCTGGAAAATTTTTCAACTTTCAACTCAATTTTCTTGAAAGCAACACACGAAAAATAATATAGTTTTATGATATTTTGAATTATATGATAGAGCTTAATACAAAATAAAGAAAGGGATTAGGGATAATCTTTTATTTTTTTTTAATTTTTCGCTAAAAGTAGGGCAGGTAAAAATAAAAAAAGTGTTCTTTTTAAAGTTTTATTGCTTTGTTTTTGTTCTGTATTGCGTAATTTTTTATTACCTGTAAGGATTAGTAATGGCTTATTAGAATAAAATCTCTTACTTAAATCTATTTATATAAAGGATTAATGAAAAAAAAGTCAGTATTGAGTTATTGAGCATTTGTGCAAGGTGCAATAAGTGAAAGTGAAGTTAAATATAATAACAAACATATATAGTGAATTCAATACATTAAAATGGATTCAATCGAAATTCCTTATTCGGTGTTGTGTAGTGAACTTATTACTAATGGGTAAGATGTTCAAAATCTTCGACCATATTTTGTAAGGAAATACCCCAACTTAATTTCTGAGCAAATAGAAACTGTGCTATCAGAATTAAAGAAACGTTTTATTTCTTATTTTTTAAGTCGATGGAACGCAGTTCATAGAAAAAAAAGTCATTTTAAAAAAAAAATACACTTATTGGCTCGAAGGAGTTTTCCAAGTAGACCTAACCCAAAGTGTATTGCCCGAAACGTCAACTAATATGGGAAGACCACGAAAGAGTTTTGACGAATGCTGTGATCGAGCTAAAAGGTATAAGAGGGACGAAATTAGAAATATATTTCCTCGAGAAGAGATAAACTATGCAGCAACATCAGAGAGCTTTTCCTGTTCACAATTTGATCCGGATAAGGCTCTTGCATTATTTATACAAGCAGAATTGTCGAAACGCCAATATGAAGTATTGAGACATGCACTAAAAGACGAAGGACATGATGTTTTTCCACCTTATATTAAATTACTGGAAGCAAAGAAAAAGTGCTATCCTTTAGATATAAACATTACGGAAAGCTCAGCAAGTGTGCAACTACAAAAATTGTTAGACCACACTGTAACAAGGTTATTAGAAGGAAAGACATCAGAGGAGATAACCAGAATTGTAGGACAGTCTTTAACACTGTTCACTAAATGGGGATGCGATGGTGCCTCTGGACAACCACAATACAGTCAAACATTTGACAATGAAGAAACTTCGGACGTTTATGACATCTTTGGTACCAATTCAAATGACTATGGAGGAAAACAGGGATATTATTGTGTGGAACAACGATCGATTATAAATTTAATTTTATAATATATATATATATTCAAAATAAAAAGTTAAGATTTTACTAAAAAAAACTTTTATTTAAATATAACATTAAAACCCTCAAATTTTATAAAAATGTCAATAACTTTTTTTCTAACAATTTTTTCTTGATCAAATTTTGACCAAGCATGTATAAGACTAATTTTAACATGTTTGTCAAATTTCATTAAAATTCGTTTAATAGTTCAGATTTTACAGACTTTTTTCCGCTCTCCCATACAAACATCAAAACACTCAAATTTTAGAAAAAAAAGCCAATAACTTTTTTACTAATGATTTTTTCTTAACCAAATTTTGATAAAATGTGTATAAGACTAATTTAAAAATGCGAATCAAATTTCATCTTAATCCGTTAAACAGTTCAGATGTTACAGATTTTTTTTCCGCTCTGCCATACAAACATCAAATCCCTCAAATTTTAGAAAAATGTCAATAACTTTGTTTCTAATTATTTTTTTTCAACCAAATTTTGACCAAATATGTATAAGACTAATATAAACATGATTGCCAAATTTCATTTAAATCTGTTGAACCGTTCAGATAAAACAGACTTTTTTCCGCTCTCCCATACAAACCGAACCACTGTGCGCCGTCCTGTTGAAACCAAGTGTTGCCAATATCCTCCTCTTCAATTTTTGGCAAAAAAAAATCGTTCAACATGGCCCGATAACGATCGCCATTGAATGTAACGGCCACTCCTTGCTCATTTTTGAAAAATGGCCCAATTATGCCTCTGGACCAAAATCCGCACCAAACAGTGACTCGTTTTGGGTGTATCGGCTTTTTAATATATGCGTGCGGGTTTTCTGTGCCCCAAATGCGACAATTTTGCTTGTTTACTACCCGCCAAGATCAAAATGAGCTTCATCTGAAAAGATGATTTTTTTGGCAAAATCGGCATCTTCTCTGAGTCGATCGCAGGCTTAGGGATAAAACTAATTATCTGTCAAATCAGACATGAGCTAAGTGTTACCATTCACTAAATAAGCACTTGTTGAAAAAAAAACGTTAGATGGCGGACAATTTACTTTCAATCTGGTAGACGGCCACTGGCCAAACCTTAACTTAAGAAAATGATTAAAAATTTGAAATTGGAAATTTTGCGATAATAAATTTTTAAACTAACTAACTAACTATAAAGGGTCTTCCAATAGGGACTTCCTACATCTGTCATATTGGCTGTCATTTATTAGTCTGTTTAACCAAATCCCCATGGACGGATATAGCGTTCAAAAACACGTGAAAATGATAAAATTGTTTTATCAAAATGTCTGTTCTATTAGGGCAACGTTCCACGCGCTTCGCTCATTTACCGGTCATCTTCAGCGATGAGGTCCATTTCTAAATGAATGGGTACATCAACAAACAAAATTGTTGAATTTGGGACGATACTAATCTACACGAGATCCAAGAGCGTCCAGTCTCCAGTGCATTCCCAAAAAGTCATTGTTTGGTGTGGATTTTGGACTGGCGGCGGCGTCATCGGTCAACATTTCTTTGAGAACTATACGTTGGCCAGGCCATTGCCGTTAACGGCGAGCGTTATAGGTCGATGATAACAACTTCTTAGGGCTTGAATTGTATGATATGGACACCAACGACATATGGTTTTAACAGGACGGCACTGAGTGCCACATAGCTCAAGTTACATTGTAAATTCTGCACGAACGGTTCGAGAGCATGGTCATCTCACGTGGAGGTGATGTGAACTGGCCACCGAGATCGTGCGATTTGACCCCGTTAGACTTTTTCTTGTGTGACTTTTTCTAAAGTCGCAGCTCTATGCAAATAAACCACAAATCAAAGCGGCCCTCTAAGACCATGCGCCATCGGTTAAATTCAGCCTAATTTACGCGCCATCGGAGTCATGGAAAATTTGACATTTCAGATGCGCGCCACCCAGAGAAGCCGTGGCGGACATTTGAACGGTGTTATATTCCCCACATAATGGCATCGATAGGCCTTTTAAACGAATACAAAATGTCGATGATATCACACACATACTTTGTTTTATTTAAATTTAAAGACAAGAAGCGCTTAATGCAAGACCCTGTACTAATATTTAAATTTCTCAATTAGAAGACAGAGGGTGCTGGCCCTCCGTGGCCGCATAAACAGTAAAAAACTGTTATAAATTGGCATGTCTAGCCTAACCCCGTCTAGAGTTACTTCCTTTAAAAAAAAAGCACATCAACGATTATAATTATGCGACAAGTAAACCAAAGTTACCAATGTGTTTTGTTGCCTATAGTAACGCGTCATCATTTCCAGGGAGTATAATGACAATTTCCATCTTGTTTGCATATCATTACTTATCCCTTATACCCAATGCACCTACTTAAAATAATTAGCAAACAATTAGGAAGTGCGAATTCAAGTACTTACATTTACATAACCAATGGAATAGAACGTTTCCCACCCCGCAACAATCATAATCCGAACGCAACTAATTACGTTGATTGCCATATCATCAGGATTTTAATTGAAACAAATAAAAATATAAACGACACCTTTGGATCTTCCGTCGTTCGCAGCAGCTTAAGCATCTCTAGAATCTCTGCAAATCCTACCAAAAAGCAAAAGCAAAAAACAACAACATAATATTATATCAAGACGAATAAAGCTTAGGAATTTTAAATCTTCCCTCTTGGGAAGAAGAATTCAAAACATTTGGCTTATTAGCAATTCTTTGAATTCGCCATCGCCATCAGTATAGGTATAGGTATCGTATAAGAAACTTCCAAAGAGAATTAATCTTTTGAAGGACTCGTTGAAACGCGGATTTAAATACGAATTGAAACAATTAAACAGAAATTAGCAGCAGCACCATAACGAAACGAATATAGAAAGAACACCAAAAACAAAAACAAAAAAAAAAACAAATACACCTCCCGTCAGAAGTCGCGGCTTACGCTTATACAGAGGTAGGTAGGTACTTGTACTTGAAAGTTTTGAAGGACTTTGTTTTCATTTTCTAATTGCCTTTGTAAGTTTTCTGTTTTCTTTCAATTCAATGAAAAATGTTTGGTTTTATTATTTATTTTTTGTTTGCACTTACCTAAGCCAGTGGCGTTTTGTAATGCTGGTATGGCAACAAATAGCATCGTATTGATCTGCCATCCAAACAATTAAAATTATATAAAAAGCGGTGGAGGTGTCATTGAAGAATTCCGACATTATGGCTTCCATTCCTGCAAGTAATTCAAAACAATTCTTTAAAATAAAATTATGTATTTTTCTAAGTAAATCCAATAAGAAAAATATGGAATTTGTCCTAAAAAGAGGATAATAAACATTTATACACCCCGCATAGTATAGTACAGATATAGTACATAAATGTATGTAAGTAAAGGGGTTTTCAATAAGGACGGGTAGATGTTGAAATGGAATAAAACAAGCTATTTCTGAGGTATTAACAAAATTATTTTTTTATTTGAAAGGCCCATGAATGCGATTATGTAAGTTAACACCACGTTGTAATCGCTTCTTGGAATTATGAAATAGTTAATAGAAATATTGCACTTTTGCATTTCCAATGAAGCTAATTCTGGGAAATGCAAGAAATACTTTCGAAGCAGCTTAAAATAATTTTCAATAAATATCGGGTTTTTCAATAAGAGCGCTACAAAAGTTTTTTTAAAAAAAAAAAACAAAAACGGTTTTGGATATCAATGAAATTCTTTATTCCAGTGAAAGTACGTTCGATGTTGTATGGATTATGTATGGAACTCGATTTCTTTTGCATGGCCACCACGGGCACGCTTGCAGAAGTCCAGACGCTGAACCCAATTTTCGACGGTTTTCAAGCATAAATCGGACGATACTGCTGCAATTTCACGTTCGATATTCGTACGAAGTTCATCAATCGTCACTGGCTTCTTGGCATAGACCATAGACTCGACGCACGTAGCCCCACAGGAAATAGTCTAACGGCGTCAAATCGCACGACCGAGGCGGCCAAGGGACTGGACCGTTTCGTGAGATAACACCTTCTCCAAACTTGGTTTCCAATAAATTGATTGTGAAATTCGCTGTGTGGCTTGTGGCGCCGTCCTGTTGGAACCACATGTCCTCCAAGTCCATATCATCAAATTGGGGCCAAATATATTCGGTTATCATTGAACGGTAGCGATCCCCATTCACAGTAACGTGCCGGTCTTGATCATCACGGAAGAAGTACGGCCCAATGACGGCGCCGGCCCATAAACCACATCAAACCGTATTTTTTTTTCGGGATGCAATGATGACTCATAGAGTACGTGTGGATTGCTGCCTGACCAATACCGCATATTTTGTTTATTGATGAAGCCATTCAGCCAGAAATGAGCCTCTGAAGATGAGTTTTCGATGAAAATCCGAATCATTTTCAAGTTGTTAGGTTAGGTTAGGTTAGGTGGGGTGAAAATACGGCGAGCCGCATCATCGCACTCGGATCTCAATGGATCCATTGTGGTCCCCAGGAAATAGTTGAGGTGAAGGAAGAGGATGGATGGGAAGGAGTTAGAGGAGTTTAGGTGTGGGTATGAAGGGCCTCCTTGAATCAACCCGAACATTGAATAAATTTCAGGATGTTTCTTAGTGGCAAAAACGAGATGTCGCTCAGTTCGTCAAAGAAGTAATCTCCGAGGGCCATTTTTCTATAGTTCCTACTAAGCTGGGGCATTCACAAGAAAGTGATAGGAGCCCTCCTCCGCCTCTTCATCATGACACCCTCTGCACAAGTCGGATGAGCTGATGCCCATTCTGCGCATGTGGGTTCCCATTGAGTTGTGACCCGTTAGGATTCCAACCAAAAGGGATAGTTGAGGTCTGCTTAGTTTGAGAAGGAAGTCTGGTTTTTTCTTTAAGATGTCTGGCCATAGATTCCTCGAGACCCGACAAGTATCAAGAGCTGACCATCTATCGTTTGCGGCTTCGAGGAAACATTTGCGAATTCTGCCTTTTTCTTGTTCTAGTGGCATAGAAACGGAGGAATCAGTTTGGCTTGGATCAAGAGAAGATCCTATTTTGGCCAGTTTATCCGCCATTTCGTTTCCATATATGTCACGATGTCCTGGGACCCATCGAAGGGTAACTGTATTTGATGCATTGAGTAGTTTTAACTCATTTCGGCAACATTCTACCAGTTTAGACTTTGTGACGATTGAGGCAATTGATTTAATTGCCGCCTGATTATCAATGAAGATGTCGATGTTTCTAGCGGGTGATTTTTTAGCTGGTTTGGTTTTGGCAACACTGGTTTTGACAGCTGACGTGTGTTTAGTACCTTGTGTCACTGTCAAACACCTTCAGTTTGGTTTGCAATTTAACCATGGATCGTCTTACAAATGAAAAACGCTTGCAAATTATTGAATTTTACTATCAAAATTCGTGCTCGGTTCGAAATGTTCATCGCGCGCTGCTTGTGTTCAGCGATGAGGCTCATTTTTGGTTGAATGGGTACGTAAATAAGCAAAATTGCCGCATTTGGAGTGAAGATCAGCCAGAAGCATTGCAACAGATACCAATGCATCCCGAAAAAGCCACTGTTTGGTGCGGTTTATGGGCCGGCGGCATTATTGGGCCTATTTCTTCAAAGATGATGCGAGTCGCAGCGTTACTGTCAATGGTGAACGCTACCGAGCGATGATAACAAACTTTTTTTTGCCCGAAATGGAAGTTCTTGACTTGCATGATATGTGGTTTCAACAAGACGGTGCCACATGCCACACAGCAAGCGAAACAATGGCGCAATTGCGAGGCGAGTTTGGTGAACAGTTAATTTCACGTTTCGGGCCGGTCAATTGGCCGCCTAGATCGTGCGATTTGACACCATTAGATTATTTTTTGTGGGGGTATGTCAAGGCTAATGTCTATAGGGACAAGCCCGCTTCGATTGACGCACTGGAAGCCAACATCCATGCATTCATTCGTGAGATACCGGCCGATATGTGTGAAAGAGTATGCCAAAATTGGACTCAGCGGATGGGCTACCTGAGACGCAGCCGCGGTCAACATTTGCATGAAATTATCTTTAAACATTAAATTGCAAGGTTCAAACTATCGATTCAAATAAATATTTCATTCATTTTTTCGAATTTTTTGTGATTTTTTTTAAAAAAAAGTTCTAAACCTCTTAAAAAATCACCCATTATTTACAAGTTCAAAAGTGGTAAGACTTTTTGCCGCCTCGTAAATTGCAAGCACTTCTGCTTGGAAGACACTGCAAAAATCTGGAAGTTTTATTGATCTACTTAGGGGTGGGTTATCTGAGAAGATGCCTGACCCTACCCCATCAACCATCTTGGAACCATCTGTAAAAACCGAAACATGATTAGTGATTATGACCTGGTTGGCCGCCCAGAGATCCCTTGAGGGTACATCTGTTAAGGCCACTGGGTTGAAATCAATGTGCGGTGCAGTATAATCCGTTTGAATGTCTTTGTCCATGAAAGTCATTATGGTTTTGCGCCCAAAATGGCCTCCTACCCAGTTATTACATTGGTTTAGTCTTAGAGCACTGTTGGCCGCCACTTCCTTCGTAAATAAATCAAGTGGGGCTAGTGAAAGAAACGTTTCCAAGGCTGCGGTAGGAGTAGTTTTCATGGCACTAGTAGTTCCAATACATGCGAGTCCTTGAATCTTTGTTATAGTTTGTTGATTGGTTGCCTTTTCTAGGGCTGGCCACCAAACCAGACATGCGTACGTCAAAATTGGCCTTATTATGGCTGTGTACATCCAATGAATGGTTCTGAGGCTGGGACCCCATCTACAGGTATAGAATGCTACTGAGGCTTTCCTCTTTCGTTCTTTAATATTTTCTTTCCAATTTAACTTACGGCCTATTACCAAACCAAGATATTTAGCCGTACCAGTGATCTGGAGCGGAGTCCCATTTATGGTGGGAGGATCTATGTTCGGAATATCATGTTTTCTTGTAAACAAAACTAGTTCTGTCTTAAGTGGGTTGACATTTAGTCCGCAATTACTGGCCTAATTACTGAGCTTGTCAAGAGATGTTTGTAAAAGCTCGCACAGTGTAGGTATAAATTTACCTGATGCCATTATCACGATGTCGTCGGCGTAGGCAACGACCTTCACACCGCTTAAGTTGTTGCTCAGCCCAATTCACGAACATACGACGCTTCTAGTGGTCAAGCGGCTTCAGTTCTTGCGTCAATTTAATCTTGTAAGGATGTAGGCCAAGATCTTTTGGCAAAATTCGCCACAACGACGTCACAGAGATGCCCAACGCTTGAGAACGACGTGTGAGAGACACATTTGGGCTTTCTGCAACTGAAGCCTCAGCGGCAGCAATATTCTCGACACTACGGGCACTTCTTTGTCTCACTGGCACGGGAACATTTTGTACTGTGCCTGTGCATTCAAATTTTTCCACTAGACGCTCAATTGTTGATCTGCTAGGACGATTATGACGACCATAAATTAGAAGTAGCGCTCTTAATGTCGAGGCCACTGACTCCGAATTTCGGTAGTAAATTTTAATAATTTCGACTCATTGTTGGCTCGTATATCTTTCCATCATGAAATGGCAATCCTTACTGAAGAGAAATGTCAAAAGAAAGGCAAGAAATATAACGTCGTTTGTTGTCCCTGTCACTCTACTTTTGTAGCGTCCCTGTTGAAAAACCCTTTATTATTCATTCTGTAGATTACCTAACAATAAAGGTCGAAGCAACCTGCTTCGGAAAAAAAAATATTTTTTTTTTAAAGTAAAAGAGGAAGAAATGCCCGTCTCGGCTTCTTACGGTGGCACGGATCCTAGTGGTCCAATTTTCAATGACTCTTCCACATAGATCCTGCTGCATTGCAGCGACGGCCTGCGTTATGTTCACTTTAGGGGAACCGGTCGATTGTGGTTTATTCGTAGACCTGTGACTTCAGGAAACCCCAAAAAAAAAGTCTAGCGGGGTCAAATCGCATGACCTTGGAGGCCAAGGTAAAATCGTTCATTCAGCCCTGTCATGAATTCCATCGTTATTGGAAACTTCTTACGAATCCCGAAAAAGTATATCACAGAATCCATCGTATCGGAAAATCTCATACAAAATGTGATTGTTTTTTTTTCGGGATTCGGAAACCTTCCGATTACGATGGAATTCGTGATAAGGCTGATTATTTATTTCAAAACGTTACTTACTTACAAGGCTTACTTACCGCCCCGTAATTTTAACGCCAGCCGTTTAAAACTCCGTTTAAATGCTTTTAAAGTTTAAACCGACAACATTTAACCGAAGTAAACCGATAGAATTTAAACAACAAAATCTCGTTTAAATTGGTAATATTTATCCCGTTTAAGCAAAAAATGCCATTTGGTTTAAATCACAAATTTAAACATCAGCATCGCAAGTATGGAAAAACTAAAAAAGGGTTTTTTTTTTTGGCATAAATAGTTCTTGTTATGTTTAATGTTCTAGAAGGCTTTTTAGCATCTGTTTGCTGATTTATTTATTAATTATAACAGGTTTATTGAATTCTTTGTTGTGTTTCAGTGTTGAAAAAAAATGAACAAAAATTCAAAAATTGTGCAAGGACCAGAAAGTGCCGTGAGTTGTATATTCTTGTAAATTATTTGTCTTTTCTCTCTTTTCCCGAGTGCAGTCTCGTCTCCTCTTTTTCTCTTTGCCTGTGTCAGCAGCGAACGGAAAATCGTAGGTTTCGTTGAAACTGAGTAAGTCAGTCATGCTGTTCTCGGGAATGGTGCAGCTTTCAACGACTGGCTTGTCCTTAACCACCAGTGGTGCTCCGATTACTTTACAGCTGGCCTGAATATTTTGCGCTGACTGAATAAGCAAATAAAATGGTGAATATTAGCTAAAACCATTTAAACCATACCTAAACGACACGAAAATGCCTCGTTTATGTTGGAGTCGGTTTATCGTAGTTAAACCGATCATTCGGCTTAAATTTTGGTTAGTGTCGGTTTAAGTGAGTGAATATTACCGATTAATCAGTTGGACAATCTCAAACATTCTACTGGATTTAAACCGACGTTAAACGGCGTGAAGTCCCCATTTAAAAAAAAAAAAATCAAAAAATTCAAATTGCTCCTCTGAATTCAATGTAAAGTTTGCATATAAAAGTCCTTTTCTCATATATTACGCAAGCTAGAAACTTGCAGTATAGGTAAGGTTCCAAATTTGCAACTTTTTTGCAGTTCCATCAGACAAAAATTATACCCAAAATTTTGAAGTCCTAAATTAAAAAATGTCTGCTAACTTCACTGTGAAGTTCATGAATAAGTGTCTACCACCTTAGATGCTCGGATTCGGCAGACAATTGTTGGTACATACATATGTCCCCTTCATTTCTATACCGACAAACAACACGTACGCAGGATTGGTTAAGAATTGTAAGTCTCTAGGCCCTGTTTATCCAAGAGCTGTCGCGCCACCAAATTTAGTTAAATTTTGTACATGGGGTTTTTCGCTTGCCAATTACTTTGGGAAATGATTCTTGAATATGTTTTTAGAAAAAAATCGTATTGGGGGATATTTTTGAAGTATCTTTTTGTTTGTTTCAGACATAAGGCTTGGAAGATTTAATAATCAATAATCTACACTCAAAGTGCGTACCGGCCATAAGTTCGAAACAGATCCCACTATTCGTGCTGTGGCTGTGGTATCCAAGTTTGAGCGATATGGGAACATTGGAGATGAGATGAGACGTACGGGCAGACCTCATAATGGCCGATTGGCACAAAATATCCAGGTCGCTCGTGAAAGTGTTGCAGCTAGAACTGAAACATCGACACGATGACTATAAACACAGTTGGGTATACCGTGTGGCACGATTCGTCGGATCTTGAGGAAAAAATTTGCGCCGTTAAACCTTACAAAATCCAGTTTGTACAACAGCTAAATCCTGGTGACCTAAAAAGACTTTCAGAGTACTGCACTCTTCACAGCTGTTCTTAAAAGTGGGTCAAAGTTTTATGTCACGTTTTAGACAGTTAACCTTACACCAGTATAAGATAAATGATCGAAGTCTAATTGAAGATTAAGGCAGTCATAAATGGAATTTACTTTTAGAAATAATTTAAGATTATCAGCGTGTATGAGCCATTGACTGAATGTTTTTACCAATATCATCGATAAATATTATAAATAAAAGTGGACCAAGATAACTACCCTGGGGAACTCCTTACGTACATCTAATAGATCTCGACATTTGGCTATCGATTTTGACCTTTTGGACTCTATCAATTAAAAAAGATGAAATCCACTGAAGGAGATTTGAATGAATCCCGAAACTTTCAAGTTTACGAAGCAGTATTTGTTATGGCATACTGAATCAAATGCCTTACTAAAATTCATGTAGATAACATCTACTTGGCTTTAACATTCAACAAAATTTATAACGAAAGAGGAAAGATATGCCAAATAAGTGGTAGTAGTATCTATAAAATAAACCTATGTTGGGCGCCACTCAGATGTTCTTTTACGAAGAAATTGAATTTGCTCTTAACTGAACTTTTGAAAAGTTTTGGTATCGCGGACATCTCCAACAAATCCCTCTAAATTTTCAATCCAGATTTGAAAATTGCGATCAGAAAAGCAGATTTCCATTCATTCAAAAATATTCCGGAAGTTAAAAATAATAAGCAAAGGAAAACAGATAGAATTAGAACATTTTTTTAAGACAAGAGCAGGAATACCATCGACACCAGGAATGTGATTTGGCTGAAGATCCTGTAGACCATTTAATATACATCAGAGAAATCGAAGAATAAGAAGAACAAGGTTTCCCGGTGAAGCTGAGTAAACCGATTCAAAAAATTGAGTGAAAAATCTCGAGAGCTTTATTAATATCAGAAGAATTTTCTCCTTTAAAATTTATTGAAATTCGAATGCTAATTGATTTCCGTTTAGAATTGTTAAAACTCCAGAATTGTTTCGGATCATGATTCAAATTAAACTCAACATTGGAGATATAACTTATGTGCAAGAATTTGCTGAGAACCATTGTCAATTTTGTTATGCATTTCAGACCAAAAGAAATTGTGTGAGTGCCGGGACTCACGGTTAATATGTGTAAACATCAACGTGCGCGGATCCAAAACGGACTTGTTTTTGCTTGAAGGGGATCTTAAGATATTTTTCACTGAACGCACCCATCCTAGTATGCAGATCGTAACGTTTCACGACGTAACGTTGCACACGAACGTTCACGTTTTTTTCACTCTACCGCCAGCATAGATGTTTACACATCAAAAAAAAAAAGAATTTTTTGCCAGAATCACACAAAAACGATATCACTCACTTTTTAAAGACTTAGAAACTATGACTCGGACTTGGCTAGAACCCAACTAAAAGTCAATAAATTCAATGAATCATTGAAAATAAACATTTTTAAAATTAATTTCTAGACTTCTTTCCTATTTAAGGTTATTTTTTTGTAATTTTTTTTTCTCCAATTCCAGTTTTTCGATGGGAGATTAAATTTAAGCCCGAGTTAACTCATCAAATTTGGTGAGTTAACTCAGGATTAATTGAACAGATGCTTTTGATATGTTTAATCCACCAAGTTTGTTTAGTCGTTCAGCGTGCATTCTCCACTGGACTGATGCCTCAGTTAACTGTGGGTTAAATTACTTCTAGAGATAGCTCAGTCTGATTTAACTCACCACTGAGAATTTGGGCCTAAGATTTTAAAATAATTTGCAGATAGACAACTCAGAAAAAATCAAGCTTAAACTAAGCTGCCTTGTGTTGAATCAGATAAATCTTTAAATAAATAATTCGTATTATCTAATCGAAAAATACTTTTTGAATTATCGCCAGCTTTTGGGTCACTAAGTCCCATTGTGCGCTGGTCGATAAAAAAAACCCACATCCATTCCTATTCTTTACTAAGTTCCTTTATATTCTATGGGGATCCGGTTTTATTACTCCTCCGGTGTAACAATAAAGGCATTCATTAATTTCTCCACCAAATATTTCACTAATATTTTTGATAACAATAATTGAGGACCGAATCAAATGAAGTGGATTGTTACTATTGTACTTCATTTTATATAATTTTGTATAAGGATAAAAAGGTGCATCGTATCTCAATCTTATCCGCATGTATACCTAAACTAATTGGATAACAATTTTAATCTATATATTTATAATTTTATAGTAGGAAAACAACTTATGGAGAAACTCATCTAATTAATTCTAATGAATGCAATTACGAGGGATTTGTGAACACTTTGTATCGTATCTCGAGAAATAATCATTCTGAAGTTTCTTCCATACACCTATACTATAATTGAAATCTATTTTGCAACAACAACAAAAACAACGTTGTGTTCTAAAATTAAAAAGAAAAAAAAAAAAAAACAAAAATCTTCAAAGATATTTCAGGATTTTTTTTTTTTATTTTTAATTTGTTTCAGTTATGTAGGTATACTATGTGTCTTAGACAGTGTAAATGAACATAAATTGAATTTGTACACGCAGAGAAGAGAGAAGATTAAAATTTTATATCCATTTATCATGAAGGGAAGTAAACTTAAAATTGTCAGGGAACCGTAAGTTAGTAGACTTTGAATACGATTTACGAGTGGGTAAATGTTATGATAAAATATTTTATGTTACTGTGGGCATTTTAATTATTGCAAGGTTTGTTGTATTTTTTAAAGATTAAAAAAAGCTATATATTTTGATCTAAGGTAAGTTTTATACCTTGTAGCACTTTACAAAGAGATGCAATTTTTGATGTGTAAACACCTATACCGGCGCACAGTGGCCCGTATTGATTTTTTTGGTTGCAAAAATCATATCTCTTAAACGAATAAAAAAATCGCCAAATTTTTTTTTTGGTTTTAAAGGAAACTTCCAAGGCTTTAAAGTTTGTGAATTTTAAGAAAAAATATTGACAGGGTGTTTCAGAATCTGCTGCTGAAATAAGAAGTTTTTGTTAAGGTGGTTAACATAATTGGTATTTAATTTTAAAAAGGTCGAAAGTCAATTTATGAAGTAATTTTAGTGTAATTTAAGTGAAACAGTGGGGAAAAAAGAAAACAAACCAATTTGAGTGAAACAGTGGGGAAGAAAATCAGTTTTTGTTTTTTTTTTATTAATTGATTTTTTTATTATTTTTTTATAAGAGAATAAATTTATAAAGTATTTTATTGAGAGATTAGAATTCAAAAATTAGAAAAACAAAATAAAAGGAACAAAAATTTACATACAAACATTAATGGGTAATGCGTAATAAACTTATAATTTCCGGTGAGCATTGTGCTTTCAGATCTTTTTGGTTTCTTACATGTCTTAAGGAAGAAATAAGTTGATCGGAAGAGATTGCTAGCATGTTAAATAGGTCTTCATTCTGCCGAATTCTTGAAACTTTGCACATATTTTGATATCTGTACTTCTTGTAGTCAGACTCCTGGGCTTAGTGGTAGTGATTGGTATTCAATGACATTTTGACTATGAACCAAAATTTTATGAAGAGTAGGTGTGAGTTGATTTTCAGTGTACTTTTGTTTCAATAACTATGCGGTTTTTTTTGGTGTACTCTCCAAATTTAACTGTATTCACTACTTCCCTGCTATTCAAAACATTAAGTATTATTTTGATCATGGTTATAACCTCTTTATTGACTCCAGTTATTCGAGGGGTTGCCTCAGATTGTTCAAAAATCTCCTTGAAGTGTTTCCATCATTGCTATTTCCAAATCTTTGCTTTGGTTTATCTACATCAAGTCCAAGCTCATTTGTCCGGTTTTGATATGGAGAGATGAAGAAAGTCATTCCTCATTTTTGTTTATGAAAAATAATCTCGATCTATGGGCTTCGACCTAATTTTATCAATGCTGTAATTAAAGCTTTTTAATTTTGCTTCATTTTACGGTAAATTTTCACCGGATAGTTGGTAGTCACTTATTACGGCAAAAAAGAACTCTTCAAGACTCTCATCTTTGACAAAAAGTTCAAACAAAATGTATTTTATATCCATTTTAAATAATTTTTCCTTATAAAGGGTCCGCCATCTAACGTTTTTTTGGTTGAACGAATATGGTTGTGTATACGCTTCGCTAAGTGGGCCTGAGATCGACTTAGAGAAGATGCCGATTTTGCCAAAAAAAAAATCATCTTTTCAGATGAAGCTCATTTTGATCTTGGCGGGTAGTAAACAAGCAAAATTGTCGCATTTGGGGCACAGAAAACCCGCACGCATACATTGAAAAGCCGATACACCCAAAACAAGTCACTGTTTGCTGCGGATTTTGGTCCAGAGGCATAATTGGGCCATTTTTCGAAAATGAGCAAGGAGTGGCCGTTACAGTCAATGGCGATTGTTATCGGGCCATGTTGAACGAATTTTTGTTCACAAAAATTGAAGAGGAGGATATTGGCAACATTTGGTTTCAACAGGACGGGCGGCGCTACGTGCCACACAGCCGAAGCTACACTCGATGTTTTGCGCCATTTTCAAAAAAAAAAAGTTATTTGGCGGACCCTTTACAACTGCTCGTTCAAGTTTTTCATCTTTTTATACAACTACTTTTTTATAAAACTAAATACCTACACTAAAAATATTCAATTTCATGAAATCGTAATAAGGTAATCTGCTTAACTATAATATTTAAATCTTTAAAAAAATTCTAATCATACCCGAAATCAAAAATATTCATACTTAAAAGTTTTATTTGGGGTCACAAGAAATAAGCTATAAAACCGTTTTAAAAAACTTAGGTAGATTTTTCCTTCTAAATTACAAAACTATTTTATTTCAAACAAACACTCATACCTAGAAAACAGAGAAAACATATTTTCCATGATTTTTTTTATGCACCTGACAAAAAAAAACTCAGAAAAAATGACCGACTTCATTAAATCAAATCGCTCTAGCTCAGCTCTATGCAACTTTATGCAGCTGAGTTTTTGGTTTTATATGAAGAGATATATAAGGAGGACTATCCGTCGAGCTTGGCTTGATTATGTTTGAACCTTTTTTTCTACTCAGTGTAAAGTCGAAAAAGCTTGCAAAAATGGGAGTTTTAAAAAACATAAAATTTAGCAGTTTAACAAAATTTATCATTTATTTTTTTCATTTCTGATTATGGCAATTAACATATATATCAAGTAAAAATAACAAAAAAAAGTTTTATTTACGCATTTTTCCTATTTTTTACACTCAAAATTAAAAAAAAAATTAAAAACAATTGTTTTTTTCTAACCATAAAAATTTATCAACTTTGACTCGCTCTACAAGTCAAACCATTCATACAAATGAAATTATTTTTTTCGATTACTAGAACTTCAAACATTTGTTAATTGAATAAAAGTAAAAGTTTTGCATTATAAACCAACCCGAAAAATGAATTTCGCCAAGCACTTTTGCCTAAACGGGCCACTGTGCGGCGGTAGAGTGAAATAAAAACGTGAAGCTAAGAGCAATGTTCTACGTTACGAGGTCACACTTTACGATATATCACGTTATGTTACAAAAATCTGTATAGTGGGATATTGGGTATGTTCAGAGACAAAATTTTTTTCTTTTGGTTTTTAAAGAAATTGAAAATTATCCAAAATTGTTTAATTTGAGGCCCATATTATATTAAAAAAAAATATCATAATCATATCATATCATTTTTTGAAATAACTATAGCCGTGCTTTGGTGAAAATTATAGCCAGCGCAGTAATGAACTATGAATAAAACCCTAATAATCCCATTTTTATTTACTTTTCTTGGTAATTTTTAAGTTGGTAATCGTGCCAAATTTAATTACATTCGATGTCAAAATAAATTTCTTATCTTTCACAAAAAAATAACCAGTGGCAACCATAAAATTAACAAACTTTAATAATTGATATGATGGATAATGAAACAAAAGTGGAAACAACATAATATACTTGATGTACCTAACAATAAACTTTTCAAGTAAAAATCTTATTATCACTTCTGAAAATTTAAAAATTTATATTCACTTGAAACCAACATTTTTTTACTGTTTTGAAATGCCTTCAGACGCGTTCGATAGTACCTACCTACCTTTTTGCATTTGGCTTACACGGGGCGTAGTTAATGTGCAGTGAACATCAATTCCATATGTGTCAACGATTTTGGTTCAAATTTAATTCAGACGGATTGAATTGTTCTTTTCAGAAAAAGGACAGTAATTCCGTCATCAATTGTGGTTAATGTAGACTATTAAGCAATAAAATGTCAAATTTCATTGAAGGATGGCTACGATGACGATGGATTAAGAAAACTCTGGAAAAATACGAAAATTTTTCCATTTTATTTTGCAAAAAAAATTTGCAAATTTGTCAGTCGTGTAAATCGAACATAAGTCTAAAATTTTACTATTTTTAATACGGCAGTTTTGTTTATTGACATATCCATTCAACCAAAAGTGAGCATCATCGCTAAAAAAAATTCGCTTATGAAAATTAGGATCAACGGCAATCTTGTTTTGGGCCCATTTGGGCACAATTTGGAAGCGTTGTTCAGGCGTCAGTCTATTCATGTTGAAATGCCAAATAATTCTAAAAATAAATCACTTGACAGCTGAAAAAATGGCCGCCAGTGAAAATAGTGTTGCCAACTCAAAGTTTTATACCTCTAAAAAAAAACACCCTTTATCTAAAACTTTTTATTTGAATAACTTTATTTAAAAAAAAAAAAACAAGATAATAGATTTTTGGTTTAAAAACAGTTAGTTAGCATTATACTGGTTGCTGTTGTTTTTATTAAAAAAATTGTTTTCATTTTAATTATTTTATTTAAAGTTGTAACTTCAGCCTTAACGGAGGGAAATACACACCTTTACCACAACAACTTGTCTTGACCCAACCTACACATTCTTACTTTGTGTCGCATCTTATGCGAATCACCCGTTATATGAAATCAAAATTATTTACAAAATATTAACATGTATGCAGTTTGCTTCGTTTTGATAAACTTAAACTACTAATGCACTTTACAGTGTACATCGCTTTCGACCAAGCTAAGTAAAATAAATAAATGAACATAAAATAAAATTACACATTTCAAGTATACATGATGGTTTAAGTGAAGCAAATATTACCGTGTTTCCCAAGTTTTTCTTTTTATTTTTATTTTTTTTTTATAATGGCCCCTTAAACGAATCGCTATCAAAACATTCAGATCATAAGCATCGTAAAGAGGACAATGTTCATCAAGATTCTTACATTTTCCGATTGACTTGTGGAAGCAAAGTGGATACACAAAAAGAAAAAAAAAAAAAAAAAAAAAAACCGATGCAATCCGACCTCTCCTATTCAACACACTATGGATACCATGGAAGCTTAAATAGACCTGAGCCTGAACAAAGCTAAGCATGTTGAAGAATTGCTTGTTTGCATGTTTACCCGGGTCTCGGAGCTCGGAGCTCGGAGCTCGGTAGTTGGTATATATAGTAAATAAGATAAAACCAGGATTTTCCAGTGGCTGTATAAATTAATAGTGTGCAAAGTAAGTTGATAAAGATGACTGTCAGTACACATAAACATCTCTACAACATTCAACAACGGAATGGAAGAAGAAGAACAAGACATTCATTGGGGTTGAGTTGGGTGTTTGGTGTTTGTTGGTGCGCTGGGTGTTCGTTGTTCGGTGTTCGGTGTTGGGGAATGACTATAGCACTTCTCCTGACTGGGCTTTGGAAACTTTCAAAGAATATTGTCGGTGAATATTATAATTTAAAGTCGGTAATTTGTTATTCAAGTTGGATGGGTCTGTTGCTGCTGTTGCTACTTTTTTTTTTATACATTAAATTATAAATCAAGGGGAGGCAGGAGAGGAGAAAGGAAGAGACAGTGGTTGCCAAGGTGGGCGGCTTTTGATGAGAACAAAGACAACAAAGTATGAAAAGAGCCCATTGGCATTCATCCGAGGTGAAAGAATGAGGGTGCCAGAAAAGATCAAAAGCGTGCACTCAATTTAACTTTGCGCTCGCACTTTTGCTATTTTACCCAAGTGGATTTGCCGCACCGCAAGGTTGGCCTTCTTGCATTTTGCCATATAAACTTGTTGTTGGTGCGTTTCGAATGTAAAACGTGAAGTTAGCACAGCAGATGCTTCTTTTACTTTCATTTGGTTTGTAAAGATGATCTGCGATTCAAGAATGAAGAGAGTTTTTTGTATTTGTTTGTATTTTAAGGAGTAGAAATATTGTATTTCTTAGGGTTTGGTTGATCCAAATACTGAAGATTTAAATGGTTGACGAGGATGATAACTCTACAAAGAGTAAACATTATAAAGATTTAAAAAGCAGTTGACCATAATTTCAATTGAATTGAAGTCGAAAAAAGTGTTAAACGGCATTGTTGGCTTTATTGTCTTTTGATGGCATTTTTGTAGTATTGTGCCTTTAGCTACAACTATAGGGACAAGGACAGGGACTAGGTGAAGAGCTTATTGAGCCTTTTTTTGGACTGCATGAGATAGGTATGTACATTCTACATTCAGATACATATGTACATACATCTAGATTTTAAAATAAAGTAGATTTTATTTTGAAAAAGATTTGTATCCATCTTTACTTTTTTTTTTGATTTTGTCCACCCCCAGTTTATAAAGGCGAGAAAAACTGGTGGGATTCGTGTCGTTGTGTTAGTTTTGTTGATGTTTTGTCAACAAGTTAACTGAAGGTCCGTCAAGCTGGGTTCGCCACGACAGAAATTCAAAATTCTAATGATGCAGGATTGAAGTTCCAATTAAGTACTAATTTAGTAGGTACTTCAATTTTGATTTGGAACTAAAATCCCTTCCTTTTCAAACATGCGGTGGACCCAGTTTGACGTCAAGCTAGGAACACCACACCTTTCAAACACAAAATTTCTAAAAAAAACTAATGATGTCAGATTTATGTTCCAATAAGGGGAAATTATGTAAATAAAGGGTGTTTTTTTTAGACGTCTGGTTTTCAATTTTTGATTTAAGATAGCAAAACATACAAAGAGGTTAGTTATGATCCAACAGCGAGAGTACTAAGAAAAGTGAGACAGAAAACAGCAGAGAGTAAATCATTAACGAAGAAAACAAACATTACACCATCTTGTCCCCAACTACCAAAACTATATGGTCTTCCAAAGGTTCATAAGGATAATGTACCCTTAAGGCCAATTGTCAGCCAAATTGATTCGCCTACGTACCTTGTTGCCAAAGAATTAGCTATTCGACTTAAACCATTGGTAGATGACTGCGCTTCTTCTGTAAAAAACTCGCAGCATTTTATATCAATAATAAAAGATATAAATATGAATGAAAATGAGATTATAATTAGTTTTGATGTAACATCATTGTTCACGAATGTACCGGTACTTGCATGCCTAGAAGTAATAAAAAGAAAATTATATTCTTCCCAAGATGACTCAAAACTAGTAGAACTACTTCATATGTGTCTTACATCCGGATATTTCCTGTATAAAGAAAAATTGTATCTACAAATTGATGGAGTAGCAATGGGTTCACCAGTTGCTCCAGTAATTGCAGATATTTGGATGCAACATTTTGAAGAACAGGCAATACAGGCATCTCCAATAAAACAAGTATTTGGAAGAGATATGTTGACGACACCTTTTGTATTCTCAACAAAGATGAAGTTCATATATTTCTCAACCACTTAAACTCGGTGCATCCAAAAATCAAGTTTACAATGGAAATTGAAGAAGATAATTCATTGGCATTCTTGGATATTAAAATTATGAAAAAACAAGATGGTAGCCTAGGACACACGGTATATAGAAAGGCCACTCATACTGACAGATATTTAAATGCAGCTTCTCATCACCATGTGTCAAACTTTACTTCCGTGGTATCTGCTCTGGTAAACAGAGCAAATGCAATCTGTGATAGGGATCACCTTGAAGAAGAGTTAAAGCACGTAGACGCAGCTCTTTTGAAAAATGGTTACAGCTACAAAAAACGATCGTGGAATCCGAAACAAAGAGGTACAGAGAACTTAACTCAACAGAATGAAAAAAGAGCCTTTCTTCCATAAAGAAAAGGGGTTTCTGAAGGAATTGGAAGAATTTTGTCTAAGCATGGCATAAAATCGATATTTAAGCCACCAGCGAAAATTCGCCAAATTTTAAGATCGCCAAAAGACAAAATTCCATTGCGAAACCCGGGAGTATATTCTATGCCCTGTAGTTGTGGTTCTTCGTACATTGGTGAAACAAAACGCGGAATAGAAACAAGACTAAATGAACACATAAAAGCCATTCAAAAGAACGAAGTAACCAAATCCGCGATATGTGAGCATTTAGCTTATAACGAGGATCATTTTATAAGATTCGATAAAGCAAAATCGATTGCTACGGAAAGGTTTTATGTGCCAAGACTGGTACGAGAAGCTATTGAAATAAAAATACACAAAAACTTCAATCGTGATCAAAGCTTTAATCTTTCCTCTGAATGGGATCCTCTCATAAACAAATTGAAGAAAAACAAAATAAATAGTGAAAACAAAAATCAAAACAATCTCAAGCATACATCGAATCACAACAACAATCTATGCAGTTAGAGCAAGTACCTCCTCAACTGCAAGCACAAACAACACACCGTTACAATCTTCGCACAAGAAGAAATTAGAGACAAAACAACACCCATCCATAAACCATCAGTAAACCGGTGACCACGACAAGTGTAACCCTGTCGAATCGTCGGGTAGTCGATCTCTATGATCAAAAATTAAAATCGTGGTAAGTCCGAAAAGTGTCTTATTGAAAAATGTCTGGTTTTCAAACTGGCAACACTGCTCTCGAAGTTGGTCTTTTTGACAGCTGTCACTTGATTTATGCTCAGTTTGGGTTTTCATAATTAATAGAATTACTTCTGAACAACGTTTGTAAATCGTGCAAATTTATTACCAAAATAATATTTCGGTTCGCGCGACGCATCGCGCGCTGCGTCCAATATTCGGTCGACATAATCGCAAAATCGCATAAATTCGAGCAACCATGGATCCTCAGAAATGCCGCACAGTGCGCACGGAAGACGCTATTGCTGCTGTGGAGCAGAGTAGGTATCGAAGAAGACCCGAATGAGTCCATCCGCCATCGCGCTCAACAATTGGAGCTGTCGAAAATTGGGCCTCTCGGCTGGAATTTATTCGAGCCAGCCCCGGCGACCACTTGCCGGAAATCATTTTTAATACATAATGGCAAACCCTTATCTTTATAATAAACCTAAATTTTTGGCCATAACATTAAATTATAAGCGTTTTATTTCTTCTTGAAAACCACACGTCTTAAAAAACATCCTTTTTTAAGGAAATGTCAATTTTTCTGTGATGGCATTGCTTTAGGTTCCATTCTAATCGGGCTTGCAAGAGAACACGCCTTATGTCGTCCCAAAATGTGCCGTCGTGAAACCAACGCTATTTGTCCTCTTTGCTGTCAACTTGTTGAAAACAGTACCTTAAATTTTGACGATCAATGAATTCTTGAACAACAACAACAACTTAAAGGTGTTACCTACCACCAATTGTTTACGAATTAATTTATAATTCGTTTATTTGGCTAGAGATATAGCTATTTCAAGAGGTGCTTAGAAAAATGATGATGCTCCAAATGCATTTGATAAACAAAACAACCCATTTTCGACCTGTGACGTCAGTGGTTTTAAGCAGCGGAATGCGTAGTGCATACGGCTTCTAAGACTGAGCAAATCTTATATGCGTGGGTTCGATTCCTATGGTGGGCATGTAAAATGTTTTTCATAATGAAATTGGATGATAGGCGGCTTGGCACCCCTTGAAATAGCTATACATATCTCTAGCGTCGAGCCAAATAAACGAATAAGTTAATATGTTAGTTAATTTGAAATTCTGTTTTAATTTTTTTTTCTTCAAAATTTTGTGTTAGAAAATTTTTCAAAAACTGTTCGAATGAAGGGATTTATGGCTTTACAAAAAGGTATAACATGGCATTGTAAGTGTTACCGTTGCTTTTTTAAAATTTTGTTTTCTGTTTTAAATCATTGCATAAGAAAAATTCTTCCACCTCAACGGGGGGAATGTACACCCGCCATCCCAAAGTATTTTTTTCTGGTCTCGACCCAACATGCACGCCCTAGCTTTTTGTCACACCTTATCCGAATCACCCTGCATGTAATATGTTGCCACTCGAATTCAAGAGCTGGGCCTTTGCTTTATAATAAATGTTATTAAAAAAGTGATTGGCACTCGAATTTCAATTTCCCTTGACTTGACTGCCAAAAAAAAAAAAGGAAAAAACTTTTAAATTCACCACACTATTTTCTCACATGTTAAACAATTGTCATGCAAATTAAATAATTTAACAAATGACATTAAATGCTGTTGCCTTGTATAATGTATATGCAAGCACATTTCGGTGGAATTAAGATGTATTATTGCATTTTTGCACACCATTTTATTTTTTTGCACGGCTTCTGATACTCGTTATTTTCTATAGGTTTGTACAGGATCATTCATTTTGTACTTTCAAGTTGGTAGCGCTGGCATTTGACACCTCCTGTCAAACTCAGCTGTCATTTAAAGTGTCATAATATTAGTTAAATGGTTGCCTCATCAATTTAACAACATGTTAACATTATAAAAACTTTCCACGAATGTGGTTATTTAAACGTTGCCACTTTTCGCGAGTTACGCGATGATTATGGTAGTCATAATCGACCGAATACGCAAGCATTACTGATGTCGTAAGGTCGTCTGTGCATCGTAATCGTAATGCACGCTCCGTCGAAAATATTGCTGCTGCAAGTGCAAGTGTTGCTGGTGATCTCAATTTACGGTTACAGTCAATTCGGAGCGTTACGATTGAATGATAACCGATTTTTTTTGGCCGGCGATTGAAGATCATGACTGGGCCGATAAGTGTTTCGAACAAAACGGGGCAACAAGCCACACAACACGACCAATTACGGATTTATTGCGTGAGAAGTTTCCTGGTCGCGTAATTTCACGTTTTGGCCACCAAGATCATACGATTTGACACCGTTAGATTTTTTCTGTAGGCCTACGCAAAACACCGTGCTTACGCGAATAATCCCCGAACTCAAGACGCATTAAAAACACACATTACTCGAGTTATGGCCGAGATACCGCCCGAAATGTTCGAAAATGTGGTTAAAAATTTCCTCTAAAGATTCGCATGCTGCGGATCTTCCCGAGGCAGCGATTTGAATGATATTGTTTTTTACACTTAATGACCTATCTTTATAATGAAATAAAATTTTCATCAAAAATGTATCGCTGTGTGTGTTTGACTTAGCTTTACTTTCGAAACCGAAAAATTAATGACCCTATACAAATACAAAATACTGATCTAGGATGGTTTAATGGAAAAATCGAGCATTTAATTAGCAAGAGAAATACTGCATACAAGCGTTGGAAAAGATTCCGTGTTCCATCATTTTTTATTGATTATAAAAGGCTACGAAATGCTGTAAACATCGAGATCAAATCATCAAAGCAAAGATTTTAGGCCTCAAAGTTCGATAATTTGACTTCGGAAAAATTGTGGCGAAATATCAAGTCTCTTGGTGTTTCTAAACACTCAGAATGTGCAGATGAAGCTTGCGATGGAAACGCACTGAGTAAATTATTCGTTGGCTCCTCCTCGACCAGAAATGTGACTTTAGATGATGGAATTTTCAACATTAGCAATGAGACTGACTCCCTACCAAGGTTTAGTTTCTATCGAGTAAATGAAACGCAGGTGTATAAAGCTTTAAATGAGATAAAATCAAATGCAATCTGTCTTGACAAAATGCATCCTAAGTTCATCAAAATGACTCTTCCGTTCCTTTCACCTTATATATCCCACATCTTCAATACCATCTTAACCACCTCCTGTTACCCTAAACTATGGAAAGCTTCCAAAGTTATCCCAGTCCCCAAGAAGTCCAACTCAAAACAGAAAGAATACCGCCTAGTATCCATTTTGCCTTTCATTTCTAAAGCTTTTGAGAATAATGAGCCAGCAAATTACATCTTTCTTAAATACTCATCGACTGCTTTCCCCTAACCAATCTGGTTTCAGACCAAAACACAGCTGCACCACAGCACTTCTTAAAATAGTCGATGATATACGGCAAGAAATAGACAAAAATCTTGTAACGACGATGGTTCTCCTTGATTTCTCTAAAGCGTTTGATTCGGTTCCGCACACACTGCTCTTAAATAAATTAAGATATAATTTCTTCTTTGAAAGCTCAGCTGTTTTGCTCATTCAAGAATACTTAACCGGAAGAACTCAGGCTGTTCTAGTAAATGATGAACTTTCTGATTTCCTTCCCACGCATGCAGGTGTACCACAAGGATCTATCTTAGGTCCACTCCTTTTTACGATTTTTAATAACGATTTACCTGCGATCGTCAATTACTGTAAAATTCATATGTATGCTGATGATGTTCAAATTTACCTGAGCTATAGCATTGGCATGGTTGAAGATGCAACCGCAAGAATTAATGAAGATCTGATGCGTTTTGTAGAATGGTCTCATAACAACCTCTTGAAACTGAACTCAAATAAATGTCAGGCTATTGTTGTGAGTAACAATGTGCTCGAAACCTCATATTTTCCAAATATTGTACTAGATGGCTCTACCTTAAATTACGTTCAAACAGCAAAAAATTTAGGTGTTGTTTTTAATCAAACGTTGTCATGGGAAAATCACATTTATTGTGCACTGGGTAAAACATATGCTGCATTGCGGGTTCTTCATACTACTGGTAGCTGTCTGCCTACGAACACAAAACTGATAATCGCCAAAACACTTGTTCTTCCCATTTTGCCGTATGGTAGCTTGATTTTCTCCTGTTTAGACAGCAGTAGTAACAGGAAACTAAATGTGGCCTTTAACAATATTGCCCGCTTTGTTTATGGCTTAAATCGTATTGACCATGTATCTAGGTATGCAAATAGTATCTTTAATATGCCCTTGAGTAAATATCGTGATTTCCAAGCTCTAGGTTTCCTATTTAAGCTGAATCAGAATAAAAATCCTGAGTATCTTTTTGAAAAACTTATTTTTCCGACATCACAAAGAAGTAAAATATTCATTACACCTAGCTTTAAATACTCTAACTCTAAACGGCAGTTCTTTGTGCACACGGTAGGTCTCTGGAATTCTCTCCCTGCCAACCTGCGAAGACTAAATAACAGCGAGTCCTTTGAAAAATCCTTAAAGATCTACTTAAGAAGCTAAAATCATTCATTTATAGTAAATTTAACAATTAAAATTTAAATACCTTTTAATTTTTGTTTTTCACTCTTTTTTCTAATGAAATCCTTTTCTTTTTAATTATAATTATTAACCAAAATTGTACAAAGTATAACAAAAAAGACACTATGTTTTAATATACTTATGTTTTGAAATCAATAAATACATAATACATACATATAGAAATAATTGAAGGTAGGTATGGCAAAAAATGATTTTAACTTTTGAAATTATTACATACATATATCTAATTACAAAAATATATTTGTATATTAAATTACAAAAACATACGAAAAAATATAAAATCATTAAAGCCATCCACTTAAATTGTATACGTCGCTAACCATTGAACTTTTTTTTTGTTGAAATTGAATACTTAACAAAAAGTATGAATATTGTTTAATTGGTAAATGTAATGTGATGTAATGTAATGTAATGTAATGTAAATAAAAATAAAAAATTATATTTTCAAATTGAATTATTTTGTTCATAAAAAATGTATTATTGAAATATTTATAAACATCTGTCAATGTTTGTTAGAGACAAACAAACAATTACGAAGAGGGTTCTTTAAATGGGGTTTTCCATTGATACGGGTGTGACACTGATACTCATGATTTTATAAAGTATTTATGTAAATAATATTATAAGTTAATAAAATCAACCTTTAGTTTTCCATTATGGTGTCTGGGTGATGTCTTTTAAATAAATTAGTACCTAAAACGAGGTTTGATTATAGAATCCATTTAAGTTGGGTGTGACCTTAGAAAACTGGTGATTTGCAAATGGGCGGGTTATCTAGTGTGCATTTGGTGTAAAATATTCCATGAAGTCTTTGCCTTATTCAGAAAGATGATTTTTAGTATCTGCTAATAAATATGAAATTAAACTATGCAAAATTGTCCGAAAAGATATAATAATGGTTTATATTGTTAGAGGTGTAGTTGGTTAATGTTAACGATGCGACACAATAATTAAAAATAACAATAACTACACAAAAACAACAGTATTACTCTTTAAAATGGCCCTGACAAGGCCCTGACAACGCCCTGTGAAAGTCCTTTGACTCATATCCCTTACATTAAGTCGTAGTAAATAAAGTCTAGATTTTTAATGCGAACGCATTTCATCGCATACCCATGACAGTTTTAATTTTTATTACGAAATTCGCCGAAAGTCGTATTTTCTTGGTAAAAATTGTCATTTTTCTAGTTTGATATTTTGGGTACGAGCTGAAAAATTTCAAGCGGAAAATAAAACGAAAGCAGGGGGCTTAGCTCGTAACATCCATGAAACAATCGAGTTCAGTCCATGTAATCGAGTATAGGCTCATTGGCTCAGTCGTTTTTTTTTTTTATATTCGATTGAACAAAATAAGGAACGGCCTATGCTCGATAGCGAACTGGCTGTGCCCTGGTATTTGAACAACTTTACACACGGATATTCGATTCTTCCAATAGTTGATTAAATGCAGATTCAGACAGACAAAACAGCTTTATAAAGCTATGGATCCACAGTTAATTCTTATGATAAAAAATGTGCACGACTTGATCGCACGAACTTGCTCTTGTGATAAACAAATGTGTGTAACCACACATTGAGAGAATATTAAAAGAGTAAAAAGTACTCAAAAATTGATTTTTTGTTTGATTTTTGTTTTGTTTATGAAAAAATGTTTTTGAAAATTTGTAAATGCATTATTGTTTAAACAATTGAGAAGCATCAGATTACAAAATTATAACAAAATCGGTCGTACCATAGCAAAGATATACGCGAATAACCCAAAAATAAGACCATTTTCTCAAAAAACGTGGAATATTGGTTATTACAGGTACGAAGTTTAATCAAAATCGTTAAAGCCGTTTTCGAGAAAATTTGAAGAAACCAAAATATTTGTATGGCTGCTACCCGTGCTATAGATGAGCTAAAACAAAAATTCGAATTTCCCCTCTAGGGCATCACATAAAAATGCTCTGTACCAAATTTCATTCAAATCGGTTCACCTGCTTACCGGCTGCCTAGCTCAAATAACAGTGGACGCACCGACGCACCGACGCACAGACGCACAGACCGACGGACGACATGACGAAACCCACTTTGTCGGACTTCTCAATTTTTCTTTTTTTTTACACGAAACCAATACTCTTCCTTTAGAGCAAGTAAAAAAAAGACAAAATACTTCCCATTCCCACTAGGAATCCTCTAAGCTCATGCGATCAGAGTTATCTCGAGTCGATCTTGATAAGTCTTCCCTTCGGCCTTCACTTCCATCTTCAAAGAAAAACAATTCTTTTATTTTTAATTAAATTTTGGTACTCAAATTACCATTTTTTTGAATTAATTTTTTTTTTTAATTTACTTTTGGTAATCAAATCACAATTTGAGCAAAACAAACAAAATCCGAATTTTTTGGAGGGTCAAAAAATATTATTTGAGGGTATTATAAATATTTTGAATTTCTTTAAAAGTACATACGTTACTAAATCAGTTTTTACTTGCGATATATAGGTATGTATGTTTATGGCAAGTTATGGATACGTGCAAAAAATCCAACTCGAGATTTTGATCAAACGAAAGACGAAAAAAGTTGGTCTAAACGGCCGTATGTCTGTTCGAATACACCCTAAACGTATGGGTGGATTTTCTTTAAACTTGGTACATAGCGTTTTTTGGACATTGCCCGACACATTTTTTTCCGTTTTTTATTTAGGACCAATTATAAAAATTTTGTTGGCCGAAAAGGAAAATCTTGTTTTTCTCAAAATCGGCTCCACAGATTTTTAAAACAAAAATTCAATAAATTTAAAAAGTAATAAGCTGCCGTTTAGTAAAAAAAAAAAATGGTTTAGAAAAATGTTTATTAATGGCACCTCCCAAAGAAGCATTTTCTTTCTTTTCACTTTTCTCAAAATAGTTCAACTGATTTTGATCAATTTTTTTATGAAGAATGATGAATACATTTTGAATAATTTTTTGTGCCAAAAAAGGATGTTTTTTTAAGATTTTTTTTAAAAAAGTTTGATTTTTTTTTTGAAAACTTGATATTCCAAAAACGACTTGGCCGATTTTTATTAAACTTGTTAAAAGGCATTTTTTAACTTTCTTTAGAAGATTTTAGACACAAATTATTCTTATAACCAAAAATAATGGTACATACCTCCCATACAAATGTTTAAAAACCGTTGAGGAAAATATTTTTTTTTGCTCAAAAACAACTCCTATGATTTTGATAAAATTTGTTTTGTAAATCAAAATTATTAGACTAAATTTTACATTGAACTATTTTTAACAGTAGGTACCTATCATTAACGTTTTTTTTTTTATTTTCGACTATCACTTTATCTGATTCACCGAATAAAATTAATTTATTTGTACAGAAGCTTGTGATGAGTTTAAATAATATTGCATATCAACAAAAAATTATTTTCGAAAACAGGTGGAAGATTTTTTGTAAAATTAATGTTTTGACTTCACATTAATAAATACATACTTAAAATTGGCGTACCAATTTTTTTTTCTTAAAAATGTTAACGAAATTTTATGTACCAAAAATTAATTATTATTAAACCCGCTTCTATACGACTTTTAAAATATTTTTTTCATAACTTAATATTTATATAAGAAATCAGATGGTGTACATCGCGTTGGGTTAAAACGGATTCAAAGTATTTTAATCAATTTCTTTCTAATTTTGTTGATTTAAAACAATTTACCAGTTTAAATAGTATAATTTAATATTCCATATGTGCAACACGGGGTTATATTTTTAATTTTTGTATACTCACATAATACTACCTGCAACTTAACTAAATTTTGGCAAATGGATAAAATATAGGCTCGAATAACTAATTTATTTCAGACTTTAGAACCACAGTGTGATCACACATAAGAACAAGTTCGTGCGACCCAGTCGTGCATATTTTTTACCTAATTTCTTTTGTTTGTGGCCGTATATCGGGCACAATTTGGAAGCGTTGTTCAGGCGTCAGACTTTTCATGTTGAAATGCCAAACCAAACTTAAAATAAAACACTTGACAGCTGACAAAATGGCCGCCAGTTAAAAAAGGGTTGCCTACTTAAAGTTCTATACCTCTAAAAAAAAACACCCGTTACATACAAGTATCACAGTTAAAGACACTTTGAAACAGGAACACAAATAATTGCTTCCGAAGCCAGTGTTGCCATTTTCACTGGTTTCAAGTCAGATTTGACTGGATTTTTTCGCCGTTAGCTGGAAATGAAAAACAATTCCAGTCAACTGTTTTTTTGACTGTTTTTTTTTTATTCAATTTGCCCCTGAACTTAAAAAAAAAACATGTTTAAATACACTTCCAGGTCACTGTTAACCAAGTGTAAACGAGTAATTATGGAGTGAAATCAACGAACATCTCGAATCTTTCTGACAAGACATCTGAGTTGACAACAACAAAGAGTACAATTTTGTTTTGAATATTAATAAAAT
This sequence comes from Leucozona laternaria, assembly GCA_932273885.2. Lineage (NCBI taxonomy): Eukaryota > Metazoa > Arthropoda > Insecta > Diptera > Syrphidae > Leucozona > Leucozona laternaria. The sequence continues at coordinate 49,607,164 of OW026368.1, forward strand.
ATATTTTTGTTTTCGTTAGAGAAAAAAATTGGTACAGTAGCCCCTCGATAATGTGAATTACCAATAATGTAAATTTCTCTATAATGTGAACTTCTGAAGTTTTCGAACTCTAAAATGTGAATTTCTTTTGTTATATTTCTCTTTTTTCACTTGTTAGTTTTGCATGCGATATAAAGAACTAATTAACCGTTGTTTTTCTAGACATATTACAAGGTTTCTAATGCAACTGCAGGCCAGACAGTGTGTCCTGCGAGTTGTGTAGAAAAATTTTACATTGCCATGCTTTTGCTATGATGTTTTATGATCATTATTTTATTTTTCATTTTATCTAAACTGAATAAATGTTGAAACTGTGCTTTAGGAAATAATTTTGCGTTCTTATAAATGAATACGAAAGTTTTTTCAATCAGTTTGTAAGAACTGAAAAATGTTCCAATAATGTGAATCACTCTTAAATCCAAAAAAACCCTTGTTTTAATTAGTACAAATTATCCAGGGACTACTGTAGTTTCATTTCATATTTGACTGTTTTTTTTTTTTTGACTTGAAAGAAATGTCTTTATGTTTGACTGTTTTTTTTACTGGATTCGGAAGAAAAAAATCCAGTCACCAAGTCAGATTTTATTGGATTTAGAATTTTGAAGTGGGAACACTGTTCGGAACACGTGTTGAATTGAAGTGCTCTTTGATTTAAGGACAGAATTTACAAAAATATTTCGAATTCATTTAGCATCAGGTGTAATCGATTTTCTGTTTAGTTTTTTCTCCGTTGCTAAGGAATCTTTACTATATCGTACCAGTCTGAAACTGAAGATTCTGATTTTACATTCTTGTAAATCTCAAATTCAACAACAAATATACACTTTATGAAGCTCCCATTTAATAAGACTCTAAATATTTCTACACACGCATTCATGTAAGTATGTATTGGATACCTACCTTCTACAATGTTCATAGAATCTTTTATACAATGTATAACAAGTTCAATTTGAATATTCTTTTTAAAAGAGAACTAACCGTATAATACAATCCAAAACATTCAGTGAAATCGTAACTGCATTATTTTTAGGTTCTCTGTTATGTTTCATATGTCCCAGCGCAGTATTTAACAACATAGACGCTATCATTGCACGTATACACTATACATATAAATGTTGTGCTTGATTCAACCAATTGTTCAGACAATACATTTATGAAATTAAACAAAGGTCCAAAATTCAATCAAACTGTTCCAAAATATTATTTCCATCCTAATTACGTATTCGCAGTGAATCTTTGTCCATCATGAATGGCACCCAAATTCCCATATGGTAATGTGAAATGAAATGACAACGTATACATAGGTTGGTCGGGTGGATTGGAGTGGGGTGGTGTGGTGTGGTGTGGTGGGTTTTCGGAGGGAAATGCGGTGTTTGGACTAAAATCTGATATCAGACATGGTATCACGTGACATCGAAAACATATCTATTGAACAATTGTATTTAGCTTTTCATTGAAACAACAAGGATATCCACAAATACCGCAGCCTCACATTAATATACTTATGTATGTAGAGGTATGTTTAATATGTACATACATATATGTATAGGTTCGTGCATCACATACACTCCCGGGTATTTGAATAGGTTTAAAAATGAACTGTTCCATCAGAGATCAATTATTATTAAATTATGGTGAGTTGACACTACTTTTTAATTTTACGAGGGAGACACCAAACCTTATAGAATTTTTTTTTTCTTATTTTGCTTAAAAAGTTGATGAAGGGAGTTGTTAGAAAATTCTCAAAATCACCATAAAAAACTTTATCGCACTTTAAAAATTGTTGGAGAAACGTTCCGCGCTTTGCTTGATTTTTATCCTTGCCCCACAACCGTTCTGTGGAGCCGAATATTTTAGGTTGGGTGGCAAACCGAGGCGATAAATAACTCAGCCAAAAACCGTACATCACTGAATCGCAATCTGCTGAAAATATCGCTCATATGCGAGAGAGTGTATGGAAAAACCAGGCAATCAATTACTTATCGTTCACAGGAACTTGACCTTTCTTCGACTTCAACTTGGCGAGTTTTTCGTCGGCATTTGGGGAAAACCCGTATAAAATTAAACTTACCCAGGAACTTGAAGTAAACGACAATTATAGACAAATCCCTGCGTTCGCTGATTCTGCTAAAAAAAACCATCGAAGAAGCCCATCTTTGGATGAATAATTGTTTGAACAAGCGAAATTGTCGGATTTGGGACGATACCAATCCACATGAGACCAATCCACACGAGGAACACCAGCGTCAAATGCATCCCGAGAAAGTTAATGTGGTCAGAATTCCGGCTTGAAGGCCGATTCATCATCAGTGCTTCTTTCCAAAACAAAGCTGGTATTGCTATAACCGTCAAGTGCGAATGCTTCAGATCGATGATAAGTCAGTATTTGAGGGCTTATGTGGATGATATGGTTTGAACAAGAGCCCATGGCGAGATGGACATTCTGCACGAGCGATTTGAAGACGTAATATCACGCGGCTGCGAAGTGAACTATCCACCGAAATCGTGCGATTTAACGTCTTTACAGCCAATTTATTCACAGGGTTCGGTATACTAGTCCGGTACACTAGTCCTAAAATTAGTACTCAAATGGGTATCAACTCATTTCTTCGCACAAGTTCTAGGTCCTAATCCTGTCCATTTGGTACTGAGTACTAGTAAAGAAATCTGTACCGACTAGTTCCTCAAAATCAGTTAGTACCTGGTTATTATACCAGTTGCTAATACTCAAATTGGTACTTAAGGATTTCTTCACACAAATACTAAGACCTAGTTCTGTCAAGTTGGTAATGAGCAATATTTAGAACTCGGTAAGGACTTTAAAATCGACAGTCTAGTGGCACTAATCAGAGTTATCAAAGTTATTTCTTTCATTTTCTTCAATGATTTCGTTGCTGAATTTCGATAGCTTCTTGGTTGTCATTTTTTTTTAAATAGGTAATAAATTCGTCTTTTATTGATTTTGGTACATAATGTATACGTATGTGGGTGTACCTACATTTTAATGACCTTATACTTATATGTATGTGTAGGGACTGTATTGAAGTTTTGGTGGTTGTATTTTACTCATTGGACCATAATCCCGACAGCTCTGGATAGTCCTCAAATGCGACTAATGCATTGCATGAACCGAACATTAATTGCACACAATAAAGGGCATTTCTACAAGCCTGTTGCACACATATCATGCACAAAATAACACGCAATCTTCTACTTAAATCAAATGCTTCATCCGGAAGCTGTTTCTGAACAGACCACCACTGATCACTCCTGTAAATTTCTGTAGGATTTCATTGCCATTTTGCATCTTCCCACTATTTATGTAGTAACGACGACCGTTTTGCTACTAACTGTGCAAATCGAAGACCGGAAAATTGTTGAAGTCACTTCCGAGTAATAGTTGATGCTGCAGTTATCGTAGAATGGATTCGAAAAATAAAATAAAAATCGTTCAGTCAAAATAAATATCAACATATGTAATATTTTAAATGCCAAAATATTGTCAAAATCAGAATTAGACCAGTTTTAGACGCATTAAGTCCTAGTGCCACTTGGTGAATTTAGATCCGGTACTATAGCGATGCATGTTAAGTATAATGCTCAGGTACTTATTTTTCATTAGGACCGAGTACCGGAGCTAGTACCTTACCTTGTCTAGCTAGACTGAGTACTAGGCTGGCTATGTACTTCTGTGAAGAAATTGGGCGTGTTAAGCTATGATTAGACGGTCAATGTAAGTGGTCAACGCATTGACTCTCTGACGTCACCAAAAATAAGTCATCAACACACTGCTAATGGACCGTCAACGTTGACCATGTCAACGCATAACACATTGACGATCACACGAATGACGTTAGTCCTTTAATGTCACACGGAAGTCAATGCAGACTACGTTAACGTGGCAGAATAACATTTGCTAAGGCTGATTTCACGTTCAACGAAAAAAGTCATTACGTTGAAGGCAAAAACAATGTCAACGTCGGTGTCAACGCATCAGCTGTTAACGCATGGACAGTATTCTAAGTTGACGATCAGACAACTTTGGGACGGAATTCGACATCAAAGAGTCAACGCGTTAACCATTTACATTGGCTGTCTAATCGTTGCTTTAGAGTTTAGACGCCTTCCTTTGGGACTATTTTCAATCGCAGGAATAGACAGGTTTTCTAGGGAGTTCCTTAGTTCATGCATTACTATAAGATTACCTATAACTGGGAAAGTTTGAGGGTCAAGATTATCGCACCGAAAAACATTATTTGAAACCAAAGGTTCACATTTGGTTTTTCTCTCCTGTCATGGGCATCAAACCAAGCTCATCCGCGTTCTTGAGAGGCTAGAACGCTAGACCTGTTAAACTTAATTCATAACTGAGTAGTACTCAAAGCGAAGAACATTAATTCATCGGTTTTTTTTCGGCAGATCAGCGCGGAAAGCCCAGATAATTTAAAAAGACTGATTTTAAAGTTCGTTTTGGATTTGTAACGTAATCGCTAAAGGCAGTACCATCAGTGTTGCCGCTGAAACAATTTGAAAGAGTCTCCGAGACAAACAAAGGGGCCCATACGGAGATAAATAAAGTCTTTTTCAAAAGTATAATTGACCCAAACTTGTGTTTAAAGCCAATTTTTCAAATCATTCAACAAAATTAAGAGCTGACGTCATAGAATTGCAATTCTCGACTTTAATTTATTTAGAATGGGTCATTTAAAAAAAAACTATTTCGGCAGAGGCACTGCTATGGGGCAAAGTTAAAATATTTGCAACAAAATTTTATAATGAAAGTTTCCAAACAAATTGTCTTCCTTTTTCATGGTTTGTAAAGCCTTATCCGTAGATTTTATCTCAAGAAGTTTATATTCATTAATCAGCCTTATTGTGAGTTTCACACGAACAACATTCCACCCAGAAAACTTGACATTTCCCATTACGCCTATTGTGAGTTCCATCCGAAATTTCATGATAGAAACATTCCCCTTATTGTGAACATTTATTTCGTGCGGAATATAATATCATTTTCACTTCTTTTTTGTAGGCGAAAGAAATTTCGTTAAGGCGAAACTCACAATAGCTTCTAAAATTCCGGGCGAACAAAAAATTTTAAGGTGAAATATTTTTTGAGTGAAACTCACAATAAGGCTGAATAATAATTTTAGCTGAGAAACTTTGTGAAATTGAATTATTTTCAAAAGAAAGTGTAATTTTGAATACTTTTCAAATGAGAATCTTAGTGAATCTATAAAAAGCGGACGATTCGGTAATTTTTAAAAAAGTGGGGTGCGGAACCCAAAATAGGGGCCATTTGGCCACCCTAGGGATCAAACGACAACCCTGGGCAGTAACCTAGAAATAAACACATTTTTGTTTTCAGGTGAAATTGGCTGGGATTTGATCACTAAACTTCTTTCGGCGCGACAGTCAAACAGTTCAGGATAAAATAAAGACGAAATAAAGTGCTTCCAAAGTGGAACTAATTCATTACACCTGAGTGTAAAGCGTCACTCAGAATTCTCTGACTGGTCGACAAAATCGATTTTCGATGCGACATACAGCACAATGGATCTGATTTTATTTTAACAAATAATTAATTAACCAAGCAACCGTTTAAACATGAAACACTGTACCTACCTATTTCTATAACATTCGAAAAGGCATTGCCATCGTACCAATTTCTGTTTGATCTCATTATTTTGGTCATCAGCTGTGCGAAGAGGAGCGGACATCAGCGACAACGGGAGAAAATAGAGCTGCTGTGGCATAGTTGAACTTTGTTGATTAAAGAACTCTTTTCAAAATAAAACCATAAGCTGTACCAATGCCTACCGATTAGTTTTAAGTAATCAGCAATCAGAATTAGTTAAGGTTTCTCTGTGATACGCATTTCTCTTTTATACCTATACCTATAGGGAAGTAGGTATTAAGTAATTCCCCTACTCCACTGCGAAACCTGAAATCTGGAGGGCAAAGGTGCAATCTGATTAGCACATGGCTTTAATTAAAATAAATTATTACAATAATTAAGCGTGTAAATTCGCTGATTTAATTGGCACCAGCTAATATTTTCATTAAACTGATTATTATAGTCCCTGCTTTTGAAATTTAACTCAACCTATTTTATGTTGGGGTTGGGGTTTGGATTGGAATTGGAATTGGGACGGGGTCGAGTTTCATGTCAGAATAATGATTCCTGCAATTGCAATGAGTGATTGAGCAGCCCATAAGGGTTGGCATAATTCGCAAACGTGGATTCGGCAGATGGAGTGACAATTTGCAATAAATCGCAAATTAGTATTGCAAATTGAATCAATAACTGCAACTATATTGGGAATTTAAATCACAAAATTCAAAATTAAATTCCATGCTTGAATTATTATTACTGCAAATCTTTTTTTGTTGCGGTTTTATATAGTTGTTATATTTAATCATTGCATATAGTGATACATTTTTAATATATGTATTTGTGTTCATCCAGGTAGAAAGTACTTTTTTTTAATAAGGGTGGACATTTTTGAAGGGCTTGCTCTAATTGTATGAAATTTACAAAAGCCACAACGGTGTCATTACACAAGGGATAATAATAATAACTGCTCTTTTTTTTTAATTTAATCATTTAATTATTGTATCTGAAATTAATGCGTATAGGCGGATGATGTAACTATTGTTTTTTATTTTGAATTTATTATTATGAAATTTGTAATCGGCTAATCACAAGGTTACATACAACTATAAGTAATACAAAATTGTTATTGTACCTACATTCAAAATCTGCTAGTTTACTCATTATCTTTATAAGGTATCAATTGAATGATTTTTTTAATTAAATTACATATTTGTGTTATGTCACCGGCAAAGTACATATCTGCATAAATACAGGGTGTCCGCCTGTTTGTTTCTTTATACTTTTTGATTAATTGAAAGAGAATGGATCTTATATTGATAAATGTTTTATTTAATGTCGGCAATTATGCATGGAATACAATATCAGGTAAATGTCCGCCTCTGTTAGTCTCATTACATTCTCACACATTTCACGCGGTATTTCATTAATTTCATCACGAATTATTTTGTTTGAGTTGCTCAAGCGTTTCTGGTTTGGTTGCATAAACCTCATTTTTCAGATATCCCCACAAAAAGAAGTCCGGAACAGGCAAATCAGGCGACCGTGGAGGCCAATCAACATCACCATTTTTTGAGATAACTTGTTGTGGAAAGCGAGGTCTCTCAGTAATTCCATTGTAATCCGCCTGGCTGTATGCGATGTGGCACCGTCTTTTTGATACCACATGTTAATCAAGCCCAAAGCAAGCAGTTATGGCGCGTTAAAAAGTTTTCAATCATATCACGATATCGCTCCCCATTCACAGTTACCGTTACACCGTTTTCATTTTCAAAGAAGTAAGGTCCAATGATTCCTCCTGACCAAATTACACACCAGACTGTAGCTTTTAATGGATGCAAAAGTGACTGATGAATAATTTGAGGGTTTTCTATTGCCCAGGACCGACTATTCTATTTATTCACATATCCTTTCAAATGAAAATGTGCCTCGTCACTCATTATGATTTTTTCATGAAAATCGGTGTTGTCATGGGCTAGCTGTAACATCCTATTGACATATGTATGGCGGCGTAAATGTTCTTGTGGAAGAAGCTCTTGTGTCAACTGAATCTTAAATGCAAACAAATGCAAATCCTTGTGCAAAATTGTGGCCAAAGTTGTTCTTTGAAGACCAAGCTCCTGAGCACGGCGGCGTCGAATTGAGGTTGATGAATTGTTTTGAACACTTTCTTGAGCAGCCACGTGTCTTCTTCACGACTGCCAAATATAAACTGTCAAGACTAATGTTTACCAAAATGGCGGCAAAACAAAGTAGTATACTTTCCCGGCGGACACCCTGTAGTAAAAATTATTCAATATTTAATTCATATTTAATTCATAGGAAACCAAAATTTAAAACGAGGTTCACATTGGACTCACTCCTCTAACTTTTTTTGACGCGAATCTCGGACTTTTTTTGTTCAGACAAAAACTTATGTGAACACTTTCGACTCAATCTTCCGTTGCAAGAAACACCGATTTCTCCTGACTTTTAGAGCTATTTCCGATTACCCGATTTTTTATGTAAATATGACATTTTCTCTCGATTTTAAATTATACAAAGTACAAGTAACTAAATATATTTTCTTCATTTTCCTCTCGCTGATATTCAGAAAGAGTTTAGCATTTTTATTAAATTTAAAATACTTTCAAAGTTGTTTGCTCAATTTCACATTTCGATTGATTAAAGCATTTCGAATAATATTTACTTAAACAAATTCTTCAGTCAATGTTGAGAGAACTTTTTCTCCGATAAACTTTAACAAAACAAAAATTATGAATGAACTTGAAGTTAACACTTTATAGGGTTTTTTTATTTTTTTAAAGACTAAAGTTTAAGGAATTTAATCATTGTTTGGAACTAAAGGTTACTGATGAATTGTTAAAAAAAAAATGCAGCCACACATATTAATGTTAATTTAAAATGAATTGTTGTTACGAAACCTAAATATTTAAATTCAACATAAACGTATAGGTGTTTTTTTTTTGTGTATAAGCTGTCGCATAGATGCTGTTTACAAGCAAATGGACCTATTTAATTATTTGATGGTAACACTGCTGTGACGTAAAATAGTTGGATTTTATATTATTCAAGTGTCAAAGAAAAAGTACAGACAGAAATAACAGATGCCACAAAAGCAAATGTTAACAAAAATCCATGCAATACTCTGGTGTCAAAAAGCACTACCTAAATTATTAAAAAAAAACGTTTACTAAACGAAAGATAAACGCTATACAAATAAATTTATTTACTAAAAGATTGGAAAAAATAATACAACTTAGCACAACTACCAAAACTAAAATAAATATGAAACTAACACTTGGACAACCCTTAGTCAACAGCTTTATTTTAATTATTTTTGTTATTTGAATTTAAACTGACATTTTTTGACAGAATAACCTGCCGATTCTTCTTGGGCAGAAATTGTCATGATGGGAAAATGTGAAGTTTGTAACAGGATTTGGGAAAAATAGGCAATAAAATGTGACAATTGCAGTTTTGGTCAAGGTCTGGAAAAAAATAAGGATTTTTTTTTTATTTTCTTTTGTGAAATCTGTTTTTTCTGGCTGTACTTTATTTTTGGCACTTAAAGCCTACAGCGGCGTTTCCCAAAGTGTGCTCCGCGGAGCAATTGGGGCTCCACAAAAAATATCCAAGTGCTCCGCGGAAAAATAAAAACAAATAAGAAAATTCGATTATACTAGTCAATTTTGTGCTTCTGAACTTGTCATTTTCATCGCAGCAATGCAATTCGAAATGTTCCTTTAAAATAAGTCAATACATTTTCATACAAACAAACGAAATATAGGTACCAAAAATAAATAGATATAGTTTTTGTTCGGAAGGCAATCAAATACCTCCTCAAAAAGGTGTAAATCAACTTTCTACTCCTCGTTGGATCTTGTGGAAATTGTCAAGACGTCAAGATAAAGCCGCCACAAAAGAAATTCAAAAATCTAAGTTGGCAAGAATTATGACCTAATTAATTAAGTGCCGCAATATTAGTTCAAGTGCCTTAAGATTTAAACCTTAAACCAAACCTTTTTACAAACCAAAATGCAGTTTTGATGACATCACTTTCGTCAAGATAGAAATTAAAAAAAAAAACTAATGATGCAGAAATTAGGGACTAATTTGGTGCTAATTAAGTGCTGCAATATGAGTTCAAGTGCTTTACAATTTCACCTTAAAACTAGATGCAACAATTGCATGCATTTGTAGACTTTTTAAATTTGATCTTTATTTAAGAAATTAAATCAGCGAATCAAGGATGTCATTAGGAACTTTTGAAAATATCAAATTTTTTTTCTACCCCAACAATACACAGGTGCGAATCAGGGGCCGAATTACCGCATCAGTTATCGAGTAATACGTGACTGAATTATGTGAGTTTGGCACTAAAGCTCACGTTATAGAGTCATCATCCCCATAGGTTTTACTCGTTCATTCGATCACTGATGGCACTCACTCGATCAGTCACTAATGCGGTAATTTGGCCCCAGGATTCTTCACCTACGTTAGAACCAAAACAAAATACAGATCCCGTCTCGATGCAGAGTCAGGTAATCGGTTGCAGTTGTCACAAATTCAACCAGATATACCAGCATTATGCACAACAAAACAGGGAAATTAGAAGGAACTTTCTAAGCTATTTATTGAAATACACTATTATGTATATAAAATTTTATAATATTATCGAATTCCTAATTTTCTTAAATTAACATTGTTTTCGTTTTTTTCGTTGAAGTTACTTGTTTTTTCTGGAATTTAAGAAAAAAATAAGAAAATAAAAACAGTTATTGTATTTTCTACATACACATCATATCTGCGAAAAATAGCAGAGCTCCGCGAGGAATTTTTCATCTGAAATATGCTCCCCGACTTAAAGATTGGGAACCGCTGCTCTAGGAGATTCAGTTCCCTACTTCAGTCTGACTCTAAAACTAATTGCACTGGATTATAATACAGTGGAACTTCCATAAGTCGAACCCTCAAAATGAATGAAAAAAAATTCGAGTTATAGAAACTTCGATTTAAAGAAATGAGACAAAATTTTTAGTTTTACTGTTTTATTTCAGTAAAAGGAATATTAAAAAGAAGAAAATGGTTTTTGATTAATAGAAGCTTAAAAAAAAACATTAATCATTTGTTGAAGTTTTTTTTTCATTCTATAATTTATAAAAAAAAATTCAATTACACGTCCTTAGAGACTGCCTTGCCAACACTCAAATTTAAGTGGTTTTTTTCTCATTGAGGTTTATTCGTTTCTTGAAGTGTCAGCATTTTGTTTATACTTACTCGCTGTTCTCTGTTGTTCAGTATAATGGAAAGTGTACTTTGAGGTAAAATATATTTTATGGCCTTCAGTTTTTGTTCAAAATGGAAGATGCTTGAATTTTCTTCCTGACGTTAAAATTCTTGAATTCATCCTTTTCCCACAAAAAAAATTGAAACCTAACTGGGAACTTCTGCGTAAGAAAAATGTTTAACCCGTTCAAAACCGAAGTTCAAATAAAAAACATACAAACTCTGAACACAGCCATCCATCATCCCCAAAAAAAAAACATTCGAAATTCATCACAGTTAAGGCTCTCCCAAGCTAACGCGAAACATTCGAAGCGAATATGCTACGACTGCAAATGTTCGAAGATTCGCATCGCACCAGTGTGGTTGCTCTCATTGGCAGGTGAAAGTTTCGTCGTCGTTCGAAAGTATTCGCGTTGGTTTGGGGAGCCTTTAGACTCAATTACTTTTCCGAAAAATTTAAACAAAAGGGATTTCACCAATTAGAGAAAAAGTTCGAATTGAAGAGACTTTTCGCCATCAAACGCAATCTAAAAAATTGGAAATACAGAGAAATTCGAGTTACAGAAGTTCGAATTATGGAGGGCAAAATTCATGAAAATAAAGTTTTAAATGCAAAGTTCTTAATAAAACTTTGAGTAATAGAGAAATTCGAGTTATGGAAGTTCGAGTTATGGAAGTTCGACTGTAATTTTGTTCCTTATTTGAATTAATGGGATGTATTCATAGCAACTTTCAAACTATTGCCAAGTGTTAAATTAAATAATTTTCGGAAATTAATTCTTAGGGTTTTTCGTGTCTATATTTGAAGCTATTATTATTTTTATAGTAGAATAATCACATTATCTCTTTTTTTAATTAACAGTAAGCCATTTGATCTTAAGTATCAGTTTTGTAAAATCTGAGTTAACTAAGCGATGATATTTATAAAAACGGGTTTTAATGTCTTTTTTCGGATTCACAGACAGACACACCAATGTTATTTTTATAAATATATTTACACTCATCACTTTGTAACGCGATGTGTATTGAATTAAAGTGTTTGTTTGTTTATTTGAGGTGGGGGTGGCGGTGCTCTTGGTTGTATATTTTTATAGGAGATGTGAATAACTTTTTTTTTCTATTCGCTAAGATAGAATTCTGATACCAAATGTTGAGATATCCACATATAAACATTTTTTGGAACCTTTGATCTTTATATTTTGTATTAAAGAGGGTTCAAATGATATTAATCTGTGGAAGTTTCCTCAACCTTATTTTGCAAACGAAATTACTTCATAAGCCTTCGTATCTTGTCAGAATCCTTGATGGATAAAAGTAACATTTCGTTATTCTTAGCTGCAGTTTGGCTGTATCTGATGTTTTATATAATTATTATGTAAGCCAATTGGCGATTATATTAACAACGATGTTCTTTTATTTTTAGCAAGGTACTTTCTTAATAATTCTGATTTAAAAAACACTTACCGACTAACGCCAATATAACTGTCAGTAAAGGAGCAATTGGGAATCTTGCTGTCACATTAAACTCCAACATTTGAAGCAAATCAACTAAAACAAAGAAATTAATTCAAGACATGCTGTCATCAGTATATGAATTGCATGATAAAACATCATTAAACATACCGATGAAAACAAAAATCTGATGATGTGAAAAACGCAATAGCATTGAGATCGAGAATGTCTGAAACGTGTTTAATTAAAATTGAATATTTACATGATGACTTTTGGCTTGGATAAGATTACTTACGAATAGCAACATAACACAAAACGCTGTTGGATAGGAACTCCATGCGGCCCACCACATCGAGACAAAACGATAATGCTCTCCTGTAATTACGTTCCTTAAATAGCCTTTATTATCCTCTTGCTCAGCAATTACACGAACAGAGGCCATCAGTAGATCATCGTATCTGCGTGCAAGAATTGAGTTTTTTTTTGTTTTTAAATACATACTTTCAAATTGTTTAATTAATCAGCGCTCACCCTAAAAATTCTTTAAGGAGGAATTTACTGAATGAATCGCCAAAGCATTTATTGTTCATTGGATCTAATTGAACGACTCGCACTGGAATTTTGAGTCGTTGGCGTGTTGCTTGAGAGAGCCTTAAATGACCATATTCCAAGGAATACTCCACAATGTATTGATCTTCTACAAAAAATATTAAATTACATGACATTTATTGTTCTTGTTCATGAATCATGATGAATGTTATATGCATCTTACCATCATATTCAGTATTTTCCGTTGGAGTGGTTTTTTCATTTGATGCTGTTTCTTTCGATAAATCAGGAGTGCCATATTCAAAGTATTGCACCGTGGTGTCATTTGCAGCTATTGTACCAGCAGCGTAGTATCTTTGACGTAATTGGCCAGATGTTCTTTTAAGGAGTTCTTTGTACTTGCTATAATAAACCTGTGATTGGGGACCAATGCCGTAGTAGCTGGAAAATAAAATTATTATGAATGACAATAAGGAAAATTACATAGTTCATATGTATGTATATGCTTTCCATGGAGGTTTGGGTTAGTCAGAATTTTTTTTTAAAACCAAATTCAAGATACACAGAGAAAACTGTAACTGCAGAAATGGCATCATATAAATTCTGACTAAAGGGCTTATGCTATAGTTTTAGGAAAATTTTGTTTTCATTTAATAAAGTCAATTATACTTCAATACTAAGCTCATACTGATCCATTTAAATCGATTATTAGTTGGATAGAATCAAAATCAAGCTAGCTAGGACGCTAGAAGTGACATGACATGAAGACCGATAAAAGATCAGGAAATTCGTTGGTTATACTTCAAGTCGTTAAACACATTTAAATAAGATATAGAGGGCTGATAAACAAATAAGTATTCAGTGTATTATTTTTCTAAACTACAAAATTTCTCGTCATCATTTGGATTAAATAAAATTAGAATAAAATGTATTTTCACTCAAACTCCTTTCTAGTATGAATTTTGTTGACATTTCGCAATAATTTTAATACTTAAATTAAATCTGATATTTTACCTAAATTTAAAGATCCAACTATTAAAACTCAGGCTATGAGCCTCTTTAACCAACCATAGCCGTGTTCCTTTGGAGGTGGGAAGTTCTCATGAGTACTTTGCCAGCCATTTTGAATGGAACCTCAAACCTCATCTACACGCCTTGAGAGCACGAGTAGTTGGTAGTACTAGATTATTGTTTGCATCTACTCATGAGTAGTTCGCCACCTCCAAAAGAACACGGCTCATATCGATGTTTTGTTCAAGATTTATGTTTTTTTTAAATCTATTATTATATTTGTTTTGGTGAAATATCGATAAAAGTGCATCTACCACAAATTTTGTAGATGAGATTTGGCCCAATAAATTTGTTGAATAAAATTTTTTAAAACTCGCTTTTCTTAAATTTACTTCGCATTTTTAAAATCAAAATTTAAATTAAAAGTGGCTTCAAACACCATTTTAGTATAAAATTTGATAACTTTCCATAAATGTTATACACAAATATAGGCTGACATTCGACTTTTATTTGAAGGTTTTTAAAGATGCGACTATTAGAACCCAAATTAGAATCTTCGTAAGTGGACTTTAATTTTAGAGATTTCGCATTTATAGCGGGTTCTCTTCACAGAAGCTCGTCGTTGCCAACCGACCAAGAAAGCCTTCTTTTCGATTTTGTTATAATATAATTTGATAGTTCCACCAACCACTATTGAAGAGGTAAGCTTAGCTATAAAAAAGCTTAGGAACAACAAAGCCGCCGGGTCCGATGGATTACCAGCCGGACTCTTCAAGTACGGAGGGGATGTTTTAATAGGACGCATGCATCAAATCATCAACCAATTATGGGTGGAAGGCAGCATACCCGATGTTTGGACGATCAGCTTCATATGCCCCTTCTACAAAAAAGGCGATTCCATGTCTTGTAAGAACTTTCGAGGCATATCCCTGCTAAATTTCGCTAAATTTTGTGCAGCACTTTGAACGGAAAATATAAGTGTATTTCCAACGAGTTTCAAATCGAGACCCACCATTTCTTCATCGACTTCAAAGCCACTTATGATAGGGTTCATCGTCACGAGCTCTATGGCGAGATGGCCGAACTCGAGATCCCGGGAAAACTGATCCAGCTGTGTCGCGTGACTATAGAAAACACGTGGTTTAATGTACAACTGGGAAGTAGCTTTTTAGAACTCTTCCAAAAATGGGCACGGTTTCGACAAGTAGATGTGCTATCATGTGACTTCTTCAATCCCGTTCTGTAGCAGATAGTGCGTAGAGCAGGTTTTAACACGGTAGGCACTATTTTCAACAGATCTATCCAACAACTTGGGTATGCGGACGATATAGACATCGCCGCTCGCAAAGTGCTTTAATAGAGTCCTTCACGGCGATTAAAGAAGACACAAAACTTGAAGTAAATGAGGACAAGACTAAGTATTTGCTACCAACAAGGAAACAAGCATCTGTCCACCGCCTTGGACAAAAAGTCACTATTGATAGCAGTAATTTCGAGGTAGTTAAGGAGTTCATCTACCTTGGAGTAAACTTAAACTCCACAAATGACACCTTAGTGGAGATTTGGTCTGGATGACTGAAAGTAGTGTGCCCGGGATCGAGGAGGATGGAAACCTGCCGTGTCTTAGTCTGCCAGTGAGATTCCGAATGCTAACATTTTCGGAAGTGCGGATTATGCTTGTTATGGTTATTTTTAGCAGGTTGGTTGTTAGATACCAATTAGAAAATCTATATGGAAGGTAATAAACACAGAAATGTTGTTAATTTCATTCAAAGTGTTTTGCTTACAGATTTTAGGCTATACGTTAAGTTGGAACTTTTACTTTAAAGGACTTCATTGATATGTTGGTAGGTATTGCATAATGCCTTTTTAAAATAGAATCTTTTTTTAAAGGGGGCGAAAACTGCTGCTACATTGATGACTCAATCAAAAATTACCAATTTTTTAAAGTAAAATTCAACTTGGAGGGAGTCGACCGTATTTGGTATCAGCAGTGAATTTGTATTAATAGATAAAATTTATTTTAAAATATAAGTATTCAAATAAAAAAAAAAAAACTTTCAAAAAACAGTCAGAAAAGGGATAAGGCTTAAATGTATGTATACCAAAATTTGTAATATGATGTGTAAACTTCTAAGCTCTCCTTATGTGGAAACTGGAGATGTAACGGCAACGAAATGCAATTTCCTGTGGTTGGGACAGTCATTTTTTGTACAAAATCATTTTTAGTGTGCACAAGATTAATGGCCGATTTCATAAAGCATTTTTAACTATTTAACAGGCTTTTAATTCTTAAAATGGCGTTTGTTCCATACAAAATACCTCATTTAAAAATTTAAAAGCCTGTTAAATATTTGAAAAAACCGAACATACATCTTGGAAGCAGCTGAAAAACAGCCCACATATTGGAATTTGTTTTCCATTGAACTTTGTTCGAAGAAATTAAATAGATAAGAAAAAGTGTGGCGAAAAAAGTGTTTTTTCAAAAATGATAAAATAAATAATTTAAAAAAGTATTCGGCAACCACAACTGATAGAGAAAAAAGTAACGGACAACAGAAATTTACATAGAATGATAAATAGAGAGAATGTATCATTCTCTCATAAATCATACTTAACACTTAAATCATTTTTCACAAACACCAAATCTTAAATAAAAAAAAACAATAACAACAGCACAACGTAGTTTACGAAATTGAATGCAAAGGCAAAGAGAACGAAAAATGTGAGCTGGTATGCATAGGCCAGGCAAAGAGAAACTTAGGAACAAGATTATCTGAACACGAAGCAGACATAAGGAAAAACAAAGAGACAACAGAGCTTCCTCAGCACATTGGACACTCGATGGACTTCTAAGGGGTAAGAATATTGGACAGAGAGAGGAAATTGAATACAAGGCTTACGTTAGAAAGCTTACGAAATCAACAAAAAAAAGTGAGGACAAGGGACACAAAAGAAGACATAGATTGCATTAAGCAAAGCTATGCAGCACTTTAATCAAGTACCTGAAGCCTAAGCGGTGATATAAATGTTATTTATTGTCTAATTTGATAGTTTTCATTATATTTGTTATTTATTTTCAATTTGTGTCAGTGGCGTAGTCGGCAGGGTGGTTAATAAAAAGTATGATATGATTTAATATATATGTATAAATTAATTGTATTAATGTAAATTATTGTCAACATATTAAATAAAAAATAAAACCCCAGAAGAATTAAGGAATTCTAACAAAACGTTGGGTGAAGAATGGAATAATGTCTTTTTTTTCGCATTCAAAAATCAAATAGACGAAAAGAGCCTAATAAAATCTAGTCATCTAAAAAAGGTAATCATTTTTATTTGAACAATTAACAAATATATCAATAAAAAGACAGTCGGCCCTATCACAGGCTTCGTCCTAATAGATTCGGCTACGAATCATAGTTCCCGTCATAAGAAAAATATGAACTCAGAAAATGGGTGGCAATATTTCTGTTACGACGGCAGCTGCGATACTTATTTTTTGGGTTCGCCTTCACCGTACGAGTCTAATACGACGAGACTTGTAATAAGGCCGAGTTTTTACACTGAAAACTAAACGAAAAATATAATATGAAATCAGTTTTTGTGGCCAAATTAATTTTTACTTTGACTAGCCTTAGAGCCAAATGGTTTTCCCAACTAAATGATTTTGTGGACTGCTATAGCTCCAACCATTTGTTAATTCAGTGAATTAAAAAGTTTAGCATTATAAAGCCACTCTAAAACCGATTTTTTTTGCTTTTGCTTAAATGGGGCATTATGAGCACTTGTCAGTTGTTCAATGACAATTATACAGATTTTAGACCATTTACAAGATGAAAAAAATAACCACAAGAAATTGGCAGAAATAATATCATTTTTTCAGCCATGTAAATCCATCATAAGTAGACAAATCTTTTATAAATTACCATGTCAAGCAAATAAATTAAAAAAAAAGCAAGACAAATCAAAAATTACTAATTATACTAACATAACAAATTTAATTTATTTATGTAGCTAGATTTAACCAGAAAATTACCCCAAATTGAAGTCAAAAAACGAGACGTAAAGTACCCAACCTGCATTTTTAGGTTAAAGACCCGAAGAGCCACTGTCAACATTTACCAAACAGCCTTTGTAGCCACTCACAGTTAAAATAATTAAATTTTACAAATTGAATGAATCAATCAAGTTTTCGTGCTTTTGAACAATAGTTTAAAATTGCTTAAATTAAAAAGGCCCAAAGTCAACAAATTCGTCATTATAGTTGGTACCAAAAAGGAGATATACATATGTATGTAGTTCACTTTAAAAGTACCTTTTTTCTCAAGAATAGCTCTAACGATTTTTATTTTAACAAAAAATGCGAACTTCTTGTTTATGGGTAAGACGCCTGACGACTTTTAAGGGAGAAGCGGGGTGATAATTTGTTTAGGGTTTCAGTTATAAACTATTATTAACTTACAAATTCTCCTGCAAACTCCTCATAAGCATTCGATCTATCCTGGCTGCCTCCAATTGAGCTTTATGTTTGTCTAAATTCGGCAGGACTTCCACGCTAAATTGAGAATTTTGAGTAATTTTACTCACTTAATAAATAATTTTGAAAATAAAAGAAATACCGGAGAACACCATCTCTAGGCCAATCTTTAACATCCATCAGGCATGTAGCTGGATTCTTAATAAATGTCACATGAATATACACCAAGGCAAAGAAGAATCCCAACGCCTTCAAAAGTATTATTAGTTCTAATGCTCGCTGCATTGGTCTGGAAAAGACATTAGTTAGCATTTATAACAATTAACTATTTAAAAAAAAAAAATTATTTGAAATACTTCGGAAATATCTGAGCGTAGAGCAATGCCGCCTTGAAGTAAATGGCATGGAATAGCCTGTCCCGCACGTTAATCAAAGCATTCTGGAAAGTAAATTTTAAAGGAAACGATGTTACTTGACCAATAAAAAAATCCATACGTCTTACTTGAGTGTTCCTGTTTCGATTGTTAGCGTTATTAACGGGAGGTGAAATGATAACATCCGGATTGTTGCCATTGCCATTCTCTGGGCGCGGCATATTCGTGTTAGCTGCTGGTTCGGTCATTTTTTCTTCTTGTTTTCTTGTATGTAATCCCTGAATTGGATTTCTTTTCGAAAAACGGGTAGTGAATAGTTTTGAATGATGATTTATATGAATATCTTCATGCGCAACATTTTAGTCTTTGCTTTAAACTGTGTATTTAAAATATAAAAACAAAAGTTTAATGCACTTTCAAATCAAAATGCAGAAATTCTATTTATAAAAACAGCAAGCACCAATATGAATATAATAATAACAGAGTTCTTGTCAATTCCAGAGACAGGTGATTCAAGAACAACTCAAAATAACTTCTGCTAATTATCACTTAAATTGCTGCTTGTATTCGAGTCTTTATTTTTGGATTTTTTATGGATTAAGCTAGATATGACGCAATTAGATTATTTACCAACCTTTAGCTTAAAATCTAGTCTAGAGCCTAACACTGCTGAAGTAATAAGTAAATATTTTAAAATATTTATCCAAAACTTCGTAATTAATTTATTTTCTCAAACAATTTTGAAGGAACAGACAATTTTTTGGCAAAAAGCAAACTTCTGATTCTGACGTTCTGACTAGAAGTCAGAACAACAGTTGAAAAATTGTTGACAGCTGTCATGGATGTTTCGTGGAAGAAAAAATTTTGTCAAAACAAATAAAAACACAGGGATGTTATGGAGAAAGAAAGTACTATTTACCACTAGATGGCACTACCGTAGCCTTTTAGCAAGCCCGTATCGGGGAAGCGGAACACATACCGACTCTACGGGACAGTATACAAGTGTATCTCTTTATTCATTCCAAACACTCAGAATGTTCGGAATAAGCATTTTGTGTTTCTTTATTCCCAAGAATATTCCGCATAGACCATTCTGTTGTTGTTTTATTAATAATTCTAGAATTTTGTAAAATGGTGACGTTTAGTAGTGTGTGTGTGTTTAAATTTGGGAAGTCCATGTTCTCATATTCGATTGTAATTAAAAAAAAGTAGAAAAGTCCGAAAACATTTGGAACAATTATGAAGCTCCCGGTTGTCAAAATAATTAATTTACATGGCGATAAATGAGAGAATTTATATGATTTATCTCATATACGTAGAAGGTATATAACAATTATTACAAAAAGCACAAACTATCGACAAGGTGAAGAGCAAAAACAGTCGCTTTGGTGTAAGTAGACTCACGAATTTTAGTGTCAATTTGGCATAGAAGTCTTGCGTTGCCTTGTGAGAACCTGTTAAACAATGATTTTTTAGTCTTGACTCGAATTTGGCAGTTATCTTTTCTTTTGTTTCGGTATAATGAAATCAAAAATACTTAATTGGAGTTTTACTTATTTTGGCTCTGAGCACAGATTACCCACCTGAAGATGAGAATCCCGGCAGCCATTTTAATTTGCCTACAAGCTTGAACTGTCAGATTGAAGATTCAGAATGGGAATGTGTGTATGAAAACCTTACACACATAGACAGTAGGGATCTTCACACGCCTGGTTAAATTGTTGTTGCAATTCACATCTATTCATCGACGCGGGATGAAATTTCAAATACAACAATGGAGGGTGAAACGTTTACGAAACATTCTCATCTTCATATGCCTAATCTGTGGTTCTGAGCAGTGGCTGAGCGATCAGAGCAGATTATGATCAGAGTCCTCAGATTTAATTATAAACACACTTGAGCATTGACCTGTCATTTCATAAGTTTGTCTGTCAAATCAGTAATGCCGAATTCCTTTCAACAAAAGAATCGATTGATCTACTCTCTCCACTTCTATTTTTTCACTTTGTTGTTGCGATTTTGACTACGCGTCGTGACGTAATATGAGCCAAAAGAGAAACCCTTTTTATTCAATTTGTATGAGATATATAGGGGCGCTAAAACTTAAAGCTATTTACATTTGATTTTAAAGTGAATTGTTTGTTATAATTTGAAATTTAGAAATATTGTGCTATATGTTTTTCTAATAGTAACAACAATAAAAATATTAAAACATGAAGCAATTGACTGATATTTTCATTTTTCCACACCAATCTGCTCTTTTTTTGTTGTTTTTGGCGATTTATATTTTTTTTTTAAATTTAACATTCATTTAAAAACAATTATTCTCGGTATTACTTTGAAAAAGAAAAGCTTTTTTTAATCATTTAATAATCCGCACACGAAAAGCCATCTTCACTTAAATTTACTTTGCTGTGATATTTGTTGTTGTTGTTTTGGCTCGTATGACGTAGAAGTGGGGAAATCTTGTATTCTTTCATTCATGACTCTCAAGTACTTCGCCACCTCCAAAGGAAACGCCTAAAGAAAACAACGTAAATACATGAATCGATTTTTATTGAAATAACAAACAAGAAATAGAATAATGTCAAAAATGAGTCGACGGAATTTCGCCCTCTTCTCAGGGACAGCTTGTTTTCCGTCTCATCTTTCTTCTCTTTCACACTCATTATGTTCGAAAAAAGTCATGAGTCAAAAGTTGTCGTACGTATAACAGGCTAGGACCACACTGGATCAGTTTTTGTTGCATTTAACTACATTATGTAATGTAGGCACCTTGACGATTCACTCGCCTATAATCCACATTAAAAATCAAATCCAGTTTTATATTAATTTAAATCCAAACATTAAAACCAATTCTCTATTGTTCACTCGTTAAATTCACATTTAAATCCAGACATGAGACTTTTCAGTGAAATATTGAATTGAGTTATTACTTGGAGTATCACATCGACATGTTTTTTATTTTAGTTTTTGTTGAGTACATATTCATGTCAGTTACTTTTTATAAGTGTACACACATAGGCTTGCAATTAAAATTAATATGATACAAAAGTTAAAGATATAACAATACAAAATTGCCAGATTAACTGAACTTTCTTTGGGACCACATAAGTTTTGGTATTCAAGTGAAACGTCACCACTTTGGCCTTCTTCAAGCAGTATTTGCTGCGTATCTGCAAATTAATAAATTAAAACTACCAAACAAAAAAAATTAAATTATTTAAAACGAAATCACCGTTCATTTTTTTATATACTGGGCTTCAAGTTCAGTAGGAAAATATTTGATAGTAACTGACTGAAAGACTGAAACCGAATATCAAAATAGGATGAGTTCATATCGAAACATTGGAGCAACTAACATCAACAATGGTGCAAATTAAAAAAGAGGCAGACGGTAGTCTCACATAGTTGCTCTCATGCCTGATGAAAATTAAAGCACTATTTTTATCAAACCAAGATTTCATAGATAATTCAGAGTAATTATTTTCTGTTTCAATATTTTTGTTTAATTTCTCTAGAAGATTCAAACTTGGCTACTCAAGACGGTGTTCACATTGGACTCACTCCGCGCGACTCATTTTGACATCTTTCTCTTTTATCTCACTCTACACAACTATATGAGAAAGTGAGGCAGGATTTTTAATTTTTTTGAAAAAAACCTGCCTCACTAGACTCTCTCTTTCTCATCATGAGTTGGAGTGAGGTAAAACAATGAAATGTCAATATGAGTCGCGCGGAGTGAGTCACAAATTTCAATCAAAATACCTAAATATATTGGGGCATATCCATAGTCACTTTTAAACTCCAGTTTATCTTAGACTGTGGTTTATTCAATGTTATTTAGATAGGAGAAACCCAGGCTTAAACAATGTCCATTTCCTATTATGTAATTTTAAATTAAGCCGAAAATCAATCCAAACTATTGAAAAAGATTTTGTATTCACAATTTCAAAAATCCCCTGCCGTAATATCTTTGTTGGCGAAACGAAAAAAACCCATAAAAAACGACACCGAAATCATAAACGGAAAATATTCGTTCTGCCTTTTGTTTTGCATACCAGTACGCTCACTGTTCTAGAAGAAAATAGATAGTTGTAGTCTTGTAGCACAGTACACAAATCTAAGGTAATATATTGCGCAGGTTGTCAGTCAGAAATTAAACATGGCGGCTCGAGTGTCCACGAAAACTGCACATGGCATTACTAGAAACAACAACAAATATAAGCATTTTGACAAGTAAAGAGACACTGGATCCGCCATTTTCACAGATGCGCAGAACTGAACAAAAATTTAAACGCTAATGATATTACCTTTAATGTATGTACCTTGGTCTTGTAGCACATGAATCAAATAATACAAGATTATGCCACTTTCACGTCATAGGAGACAAAACTTATTTAACTTTTTCTGTAGAGAAAGGACAACTAATCGCGCAAAGTTCAAAGAAATGTTCACGCAAGAGGAATGTTCACGCAAGATAAATCAAAATACCATGCTCATTTTTAAATTGTTTCTTAATGACTTTTAAATGTCAACAAATGACAGCGCAGACAGAAAAGTTCGGAAAATGGTAAGGAAGTTCAGGAATCGATAATATAGTTTATTCGGGGATTTCAATAATTGAAATTAAAGCGAGCTCGAATAATTCACATCTCTTCATCGGCATGGAATGAAATTACAAAAAACAAAAGGGTAAACAAATAGGTTTTGGTTTTTTGGAGGGTGAAGCTAACGAAACATTACCCATATGAAGATGAGAACGTTTCGTACGTTTCTCCCGCCAAAACCCATTTGTTTAGGTTATTCTTTTTGTATTTTTACCCCGTGTCGATAAATAGATGTGAATTGCAACAACAATTTAACCAGGGGTGTGAAGATCCCTACTGTCTATGTGTGAGGTTTTTATACATATATTCTCATTTTGTATCTGCAATCTGACAGTTCAAGCTTGTAGGCAAATTAAAATGGCTGCTGGGGATTATCATCTTCATGTGGGTAATCTCTGGTTTCCATACAGACTATATCGATAACCACAGTACACAAATAAAAGGTAATATATAGCGCAGGTGATTTTGACCACAGATTAGCCACATGGAGATGAGAATCCCCGGCAGCCATTTTAATTTGCCTACAAGCTTGAGCTGTCAGATATCAGATAAAAAGTGAGAATGTGTGTATAGAAACCTCCCACATAGACAGTAGGGATCTTCAGACACCGGTTAAATTGTTGTTGCAATTCACATCTATTCATCGACGCGGGAAGAAATTACAAATACAACAATGTAAACAAATGGGTTTTGGAGGGTGAAACGTACGAAACATTCTCATCTTCATATGGCTAATCTGTGATTTTGACAAGTAGAGAGACACTGGAACCGCCATTTTCACAGATGCGCAGAACTGAACGAAAATCAAAACGCTAAAGGTAGAACTAGAATAGGCGGGAGCTGTCGGAAGCTTATGTCAAAACCGACCGAAAAGTAGCTTTCCGAAACGTCAATTTCACAAGTAACCCATAATGCACTTAAATGGTTGAAAGAGAAAACAAATTAAATAATTGTTTGTTCAATGTCAATTTTCATAGCAGAGAGAGGCTTTTAATTATTTACTTTGCGAAACCACTAAAATTCGATGTGATGTAAATTAATTAAAAGAAAACTTTAAATTTTACTTCACTCATTCATAAATCATAAAAAAAGTAGAAATCTAAGCACCAAACGCCAAATTCTTTTTAGTTTGCTTCCACCATTTTGATTTTTTGCTTCCATCCACTTACGAATGAGCGGTCGATGAGTGCTCTTCACGTCCGACGGCAAAAGTTAACGAAAACTAGACAAACAGTACCAAATCGCTATTATGGGCACCAGCTATGAATTCTTTGTATTCGCTCGGTTTCGTACGACCACTTGCGTGGCCTTCCGACTACTCTAGTTCTACCTTAATGATATTACCTTTAATATGTGTACTGTGATCGATAACCAGTAGGTATGTAATTCACGCCGGTAATACAGTTATTCTCCGTGCTAAACTTAAGCCTCTTTCTATGTAGGTACTTAGCTAAGTCCGAAGAGGATTAGTTGTTGTCGCATTTAGCATGTTAATTGCTTAGCTCCGAAGTCGTTTTTTTGTGCCTAATTTCTTTCGGGCTGGCAAAAAACACGCCTGTTATCAATAAAACCAACTCCCGATGCAGGTTTTTTCACAAATTTTGACTCCAATTAGTGAGATCCCCCGGAGCGCGGTGGAGTCAAACCAAGGCCCTTTTAAACTCGATGCAGGTTTACAAAGACTCAATACCTCACATTAACTGGATATATTTTTACCTACATATGTACTTAATTAAATACAATTTTAAGTTTCATGAAATTTTAGATTTCCATTTTTGTATGAATGCATAACTTCGCCCTAAAACTAAATTGTTTAGCTTCCGAAGATAAACAAGAGCGAGGGTAAATTCTTCGTACCTATATGAAGAGGAGGATAGTGAATTTGTGAAGATTGACGATTTCCAACGTCCAACTCGATAACAAAATTGCTGACATAGCCATTTCTGAGAAGAAGAATTCAACCAATATCTAAACAATGTGAGGGCCATGGATTAAAAAAAAAAGAAGTGGTATACCTATACATATGTATGTACATAAGTATCTAATGTTACAATACTGCATTCAATTGATAATGATGAGGACGTGATAATTTAAAAGAGCAAACAAAGACAATCAGTATGAAAATAAAGATGACACAAAAATCAAAGCATTATATTTTTTGAAATATTTTGACTAATGACTAAAGGCTTAACTACATAAGCCAAAAAGTACTTTTGTACAAAAGTAAAAATATTTTTTTTTCCCGCTAGGGCAGTTGTTTTGTAAAAAAGAGTATACAAATTTTTTCTTAACCCAAAATTTAATCTTTCTGCATCTTTTTTAAAAGTTTTCCAGTCAGAAAAACTGTTCCAAAATGAGTTTGAAAATTTTCACTTTTGTACTTTTTCACTTTTTGGGCTTATGTAGTTAAGCCTTAATGCCGTCATATAAATATGGCTAATTTGTGTGTACGACACATTATAGCCGTGTGTTTTTGCAAGCCCGGGAAGATTTGGTTAAAAAAATACGATATTGGGAATTAGCGACGCCATTACAGAAGCAAAATGGAGTTTCCATACAAAGTATCGATAACAAGTATGCAATTCACGCCGGTAACACAGTTTTTCTCCATGCTTAAGTTAAGCCCCGAGAATTATCCGCGCTTAGCTAAGCCCGAAGGGGATTAGTTGTTGTTGCATTTAACATGTAAATTGCAGGACAGGACGTCGTTTTTTTCGATCGATTTCCTCGGGGCTTGCAAAAAAACACGGCTATTATATAATAGGCCGTATAAATTTGTTACCAAATTTATATGACAGTTTTGACTGTTGAGCAATTATTATTTTGCAAATTTCCATATTTGTATACATATGTACGATAAAAGGCGTGTTTTTTTTGCAAGCCTTGAGGCAATTGGTCGAAAAAAAACGACGTCGGGCTAAGCAATTTGCATGTTTAATGCAACAACAACTAATCCCCTTCGGGCATAGCTAAGCGCAGAGAATTCTCCGGGTTTAACCTTAGAGGATATATAATATGGAGTACTTGTTTTTATTCGAATGCGAACCTTTCATAGGGGTCGCTGTTCAAGTTTCGGTCACTGAGTTTTCTGCACATTGGAGAAAAAAACTAAAAAAGAAGATATTGAAATCTTTAAAATATTAAACAAACACTTATTAATTTCAAGAATTACTTCAAGGTAGAACAATTTAGAAAAAAGTAATCAAATTATGAATTACAATTGATAGCAGCTGTACGATATCTTCTAAGACTTTATCTTTACCGAAAGTGAAATGGCCCCAGGCACTACAATGCATTAGAGATAAAAACGAGCACTCCATATTATATATCCTCTAACAGCCTAATTTATTAGAATTCGGTAAACACCTCTAAGCGGCTGAATTGTTATGTAGTTCATAAGCATTTATGAAGCCGCTATTCCACGTTGAATAAATCCTAATTCATAAAATATTTCCCGCTTGTGTCAAATAAAGTACCAAGAAGGGAAAATCTATTACGTTTTACTGCCACAATTGATTGACAATACTAAGCTCTGAAAGCGAAAAATCAATAAAAGAATTCTGCTGCTCCGATTGGATTAGTTTAAATTTCTTTTAATATTACCGTGTTAGCAAATATAGTTTAATATTTTAGAACAAAAAATAATTGTTCCATTCACTGACAGTGCGATCAAATTGAGAAGAATATAGCAACATCTATTAGGGTGGCACTTATTTTGGTAGTGTTTTTTTTTTTATTTATTTATTCTGTGTGTCCCACTGAAAATAGTTAATAAACTTTAATTTGGGCATACATTTAAGCACATAATCTATATTATAAATAAAGAATTTCCATCAAATTTTATACTTTCACCGACATTTTAAGTAAAAGTCGGAAAACTGCGTGCATTTTTAATGAAAAGTTTTAACTTCTCGGTGGGATACGTCGCCCTTAGCCGATTTCAAAAAAAAAATTAACAACATTTTGGTTTGTACAAAGTAGCTTAATAATAAAGCTTAATCACTTTCAGGAGGCGACACAAAAGATATTTAAGCATTTCCAAAATAAGCGCCACCCTTATAACATTGTATTATATTCTCGTCTGTGTATGAGTCAAGGTGACATTTCGATACTTAAACATCCTTTTGTATGCACTATTCAACCTCCAAACGCGTTTAGCTTCTAATGTCTCTATTCAACGTTGCATAAGTTTTATGAATAACATTTTTGCGTTTAGTTGAATTATAAGGAGTGAATAGTTCTATGCACTCGCTATAATGCATTTATAAATTCGGCTGTAAGGGTTTAACTTAAGCACGGAAAAAAACTGTGTTATCGGCGTGAAATAAATACTTGTTATCGATAGTTTATATGGAAAGGTAAAACATTAACAGCCGAATTTATAAATGCATCATAGCGAGTGCATAGAACTATTCACTCCTTATAATTCAACTAAACGCAAAAATGTTATTCATAAAACTTATGCAACGTTGAAAAGAGGCATTAGAAGCTAAACGCGTTTGGAGGTTGAATAGTGCATACATAAGGATGTTTAAGTATCGAAATGTCACTTTGACTCATACACAGACGAGAATAAAATACAATGTTATAAGGGTGGCACTTATTTTGGGAATGCTTATATATCTTTTTTGTCCCCTCCTGAAAGTGATCAAGCTTTATTATGAAGCTACTTTGTACAAACCAAAATGTTGTTAAATTTTTTTGAAATCGGCTAAGGGCGACGTATCCCACCGAGAAGTTAAAACTTTTCATTAAAAATGCACGCAGTTTTCCGACTTCTACTTAAAATGTCGGTGAAAGTATAAAATTTGATGGAAATTCTTTATTTATAATATACATGTGCTCAGATGTATGCCAAAATTGAGGTTTATTGAATATTTTCAGTGGGACACACAGAATAAATAAAAAAAACATTGCAAAAATAATTGCCACCCTAATAGATGTTCCTATATTCTTTTCAATTTGATCGCACTGTCAGTGAATGAAACAATTATTTCAATAAAAACCATGAATTTCTTGTTCTAAAATATTAAACTATATTTTCTAACACGGCACAAAAGAAACAGTAACAAGAATAGGTACATTATGCAATATTAAATGAAATTTAAACTAATCCAATCGGCGCAGGAGAATTCGTTTATTGACTTTTCACTTTCAGAGCTTAGTTTTGTTAATCAATTGTGGCAGTAAAACGTAATAGATTTTCCCTTCTTGGTACTTTATTTGACACAAGCGCATTATAACTATAATGTGTTGGGAAATATTTTATGAATTAGGATTTATGCAACGTTGAATAGTGGCTTCATAAATGCTTATGCACTATATAACTATTCAGCCGTTTAGAGGTGTTTAGCGAATTCTAATAAATTAGGTTGTAAGCTTATGGCCCCGCCCAGGCGCCCACTAAGCAATTTCCCAGCAACTTTTGAGAATATGACGTTTCTGTTTTTAGTCCATTGAAATTAAACTTGATTTTGCATTTTGGAAAGGTCAAGAATGTTTTTGTTTTCTTTCTGTAGGTGTAGATATAGGTGTATAGTACACTTTTCTAAAGACAGCTTAATACAAAAAAACTCAAACATATTAATTTTCAAAGTATCTCGGAAGTTGCTCGGAACTTGCCTAGTGGGCGATAGGGCAAGCAACTTTAGTTGCTCAGAGTTGCCAGCAAAACTTCTGTTGATGGGCGCATCTAGATTTTTTTTTTACAATACCAAAAAACTGTTATAAATTAGCTATTCTCAAATGTCATCCTCTTCGTGTTCCGCAAGTTAGATTTTGTAATTTTACTGTCACATACATCGTTCTGTCAAGAAATTATTGCGTAACGGCTAGTTCTAAATAAAATTGCATCGGCAGAAAGTTCTGCTGATTTTCTATTCAGAACTGAAAACCGCATAATAACTGTAGCCGTGTTGTTCATCTTGTTGCATATTATATTTATTTTTTGATGTGTAAACATCTATGCTGGCGGTAGAGTGAAAAAAAACGTGAACGTTCGTGTGCAATGTTACGTCGTGCAACGTTACGGTGTGCAACGCTACGATCTGCATACTAGGATGGGTGCGTTCAGTGAAAAAAATGTTAAGATCCCCTTCAAGCAAAAACAAGTCTGTTTTGGATCCGCGCACGTTGATGTTAACACATATTAACCGTGAGTCCCGGCACTCACGCAATTTTTTTTTACGTTTGTTTTGTTTGAATGTATTTGTTTTGGAAGTGACTCTAGACATGCCAATTATAACAGTTTTGGTTTATAAAAGTACTGTTTTTGCGGCCATGTAGGGCCAGTAGGGGCCTTCGCCGGTGGGCACCCAGATTTTTTTTTTCAAGTCGGGGGAAGCACGTTAACGCACGCCCACTTTTAATGTCGAAAAACTGTTATAACTGTTATAGATTGGCATGTCTCTAGTCGCGTCCATTTGTTTTTCTTTACACTACAGTCTACACTACCTTACAGTTTGCAAAACTGAAAAGCCATCTAATCGCAAGAGCTAAAACTAAGTTCTTGGTTCATTAATCATGACACGTGATCCCGTCCCGGTAGATAGCAGGATGTCATGTTGTTGTTGTAATGCATGTTTTTGATGATCTAATCTAAACGGCTCATCAGCTTGTATAAGATTCGCAAAAACGAGGAAGAAAAGAATTTCTCATTCTCACTGCTAAGTTAGTTTCTGCTCTAGACAGATGTCGGCTAAGCATTCGAGATTCTGTTTATATTCTTCAGGCTGCAGTAGAAGCCCTAGGACTAAACTTTGACGATTTTCCAATAAATAAATCCTCAATTCAACGTGTTCGGACGCAGATTAGAAAAAAAAGAGCTGCATCTATAAAGAAAGATTTTCAAAATGATGTTCCCGAAGTCGTGACTGTACACTGGGATGAAAAATCATTACCTGGGGGGTCATTCCGTAAAACGATTATCGTCAGACGATAGCGTTTCGGCGATAGCCGCGCTTCATGTAAGACGATAATCGTCAAAGTGATATCATCAAAACGATATGGTTTACACGATAGATAAATAGGTATCGTTTGGCATTGAAATCTGTCAATTTAGTAGATAAATATTTAGAAGTAAAAATGTTTCAGCGCAATTTATTTGTCTTCCAAAGTGAAAATGAAAATTGAGAAAAACTACAATTATTAACGATTGCGAAGACAATTAAGAGATAAATCAGATCCTTTATCTCTTCCAATATCTTTAAGGCACTGGTTGCTAACAAAAAAATTAAACAAACAAATAATCTTCTTATTATTGTAATAATAGATTAATAGTCCAACGTTTTCGGCTAGCAAAAGAAGCCTTTGTGATGGTACTCGAAATAATAAGCTTGCCAGACGGCTTTTCAATCCAATCGGCGGCTGCCGCACCAAAACAAAACACATAAAGCAATAAACAACACAAAAAAGTTGTAGGTGTGCTTTTTTACTACAAATTTTCTGTCAAACCCCATAAAAAAAAAAAAAACATTTTCACTACAGTTTGAGAATTTGTGAAATATACCAAACAATCTCAAACTGAAAACGATAGACGAGACCTTAGTCCCCTTTCTCACGAGGAAACAAGTTGCTGGAGATTTTTTTGACGTTTTCTTTTAATTTCCTTAAAAATCTCCTGTACCTTTCACACGAAGAAACAAAATCGTGGAAACTTTCTGTATTTCCCTTTTAAAATAGCTTGGTTGAACACACTCTACTGTGTGTGTAAAGAGGAATGTCAAAAAAATCTCCTCGAATCGTTGACCGGGGAGATTTCAATTTCCCCTCTTACTTCTTGCCCTTCTCACCAACAAACTGATTGTTGCTGGCAACTCAGTTTCCTCGTGTGAAAGGGGACTTAGTGGTCGAGTTACGTGAAGCAAATCATTGACGATAGCGTTAACGATAATCGTTTTGACGATTATCATTTTGAAATTACGGAATGACCCCCCTGGCCTTATCGTAAGAAGTTTCAAAGAAGAAAGACTTCCTATCGTTATCACGTTTGGTAGAAATGAACAAGTTCTTTCTGTGTCTCAGCTTGAAAATTCTTCCGGAAAAGAACAATCTGCAGTTGTTTTTAGAGCGTCAAGTGACTGGAACCTTGAAAGTAAGGTACCGGTAATGTGCTGTGACACAACAGCATCTAATACCGGACGCTTCAACGGTGCATGTGTGCTTTTGGAACAGTGACTTGAAAGGGAGTTGTTACTTGTTCATTTTTGGCTGTCGACATTACATATATGTATCTACGTGAACTTGTTCTGAAAAGTGTTTTTTAAACTAAAATACGTCAAGTAACAATAAGCCCAGACATTCCCATTTTAAAAAGTTCCGAGACAATTGAAAGAATATTGATTCTTCTATCCTTAAAACTTGCTTGATTTTTGATTCTGCTGAACTGGAGTTAGACATGACTACCGCGAACTCATTGAGCTTTCTGTCATATTTTTGAGGAAAAATGGTAACAAGGAATGGATGATCCAACCTTCAGGTGCAATGCATCAAGCAAGATGGCTGGAAAGAGCAATTTATTCACTAAAAATATATTTATTGCAGTCCCAGCTTAAATTAAGCAAGCAGCAAAGGCAAAGTCTTAAAGTGTTTTATTGATACCAAATGGAACACCTGCTCTTAAAAGTTGAGTTTTGAGCAGGTGCTGCTTTTTATTCATACCACAGTACCTACCTAAAGAAAAATACAAAAATCACAAATTTAAAATAAATTTATTCAGCCATAAAAATTGTAAAATAATATTAGGTATCATTTAATCTTGAATGTTTTTTTTTTTTGTTGTTGTTGTTTGCTTGTGTTGCATGTGGAGAACTTATTACATAATAATAATGATAATAAATCAATTTTTACAATCAGTTGTTTTTTACAGCGTTTTCTTTGCTTTTTTAGGAATTGACATATATTTACTCTTTGCATAAATAGATAACAGCATTAGTAATTGTGATTTGTTTTATATTTTTTTTTTTTTTTTTGTTAGAGTTTTGTTTTACTTTTCTTTAAAGGTTTTGTTTTTTTTTTTTTCTTTTAAATATTTTTTTCATAATAATATTCGATAAGAATGGGACAATATTTGGTTAAGTGGACTTTTTGGGTGATGTGGGGAGGGATTCACACAAACAAAAACTTGGTGTTGAGTGTTTGCTTTGATTTGATTTGATTTGTGTTTTGGTTCTTGCGAAATCGGTGTACAATAATTAATAATTATTATTTTATTATGAAGTTGGATAGTTTAACAGAGGGGCAGTTTAAATATACACATACTCACATAATGAAGGTGTTTACATATAAATTGACATTATCTACTTTATATTGATTTTAGTTTACAATTACACTCATCAATCGCTGAATTTTTAATGCTTTGCAGTGAATTTAATTTAATTTAATGGAAATATGGAAATTGCTTATGAGCTTGATAATTTGGAAAAAAGAAATTGGATTTAGAAAATCTATAGAAAATGAAAAATTCCAAATTTGTTTGTATAATCTTAGAAGTCATGACAAATTCATCACAAAGGACGCACCACGTGAATATATCTAATAGTCTTGGTAATTTGTATACATATCATCACTATAATATGTTCCATACAAATTGTCAGTACAACAAATGTATGACGTTTGCCTCCCAGTCTTTAAAGTTTTTGTACAGTTTCCGCTGTATGCATAGTAAATTGACACAAATTGTAGATTTCTCAAAAGCTTTACCAGTCCAGTCAAAATAGACAGACAAATATGCAAACCTAGACAAAATTCGCTTAGAGCTAAAAATTGGTAAAGACCTTTCACTCATCATTAAAAATTAATTGTTAAAATTGTTGATACATAACCTAGAAACTTTTCATAAACTAATTTGCAAAAGCTCCCACAGTTTAAGAGAAAATGTAGTATGTACTATGTAGTATGTACATAAGAAGAACCGATACTTTCGACATTCAACATTGAATAACTTTTTTTTATACATGTCGGATTTATGGGGACTTTTTACAATTCATTGTTAAGCGGGATATAAATTGTTCAAATGCTTGTCATGCATGTGAGAGTGTATTAATACTCTTTTTTGACGTTGCATATACACACTTCATGCATGAGTCTTCAATCATTTATTTTTACTTAAATTTCTTTGCGAAAATGTGCCTGTGCATGATCAAGCAATCATTCTCAAATATACATTATTTCAATCCTGGCTATCGGATTGAACAAAAATCAAAACATTTTGATTTTGCTCCAAGCATACACACAATGTATATGTGTTTCATTTTTACTAATACACTCTCTATGCATGACAAGGATTTGAACAATGTATATCCCGCTTTAGTGATGTTTTAAAGGTCTGTACCAAATTTCAGCTCTATACAAATTTTGTTCTCGATGATCGTCTATTTTGACTGGACTATACAAAACACAACAAAAACCCGAAAGCTCTGACAAAACCACTGAAAAGCCTTAACGATTTGCTTTCAATTAGGAATGATACATAATGATGGTAACTGTGGCCTATAGCACCAGTTTACAATTTACAACAACAAATTTGTGACTGTAATCCTCAATTACGAATTTTTTAAATATATGAATTTTTGTTTACAAATTTGTAAAGAGACTAGAAAATTCTACAATATTTAATGTTGCACCATTTATGTTTACAAACGTAAGCTACAAGTTTTATTCACAATTTTGTTGATCGTAATTGAACTTTTCATACTCTTTGAACACATCTATATACTGTAGATTTATCAATACCGTGCATGTCAGCAAATCCATGGTATTGCCTTCCGTTTCCATGACAGTGTAATGTTGTTAGAAGCTGCTGTCTTGGAGGTAATGCCCAATTCCTGTCGGTTTAATGTTGTATTTGGGGTATCAATTATGGTTCTTATTTCTTCTGCCTTAGAATTACTCAATCAAAATGGAGTTTCCACACAAACTATCGTTAACAAGTATGCCAATAAAGCCGGTAACACAGTTTTTCTCCGTATGCTTAAGTTAAGCCCCGAGAATTCTCCGCGCTTGGCTACGGCCGAAAGGAAATAAATAGTTGTTGTGGCATCTGACATGTAAATTGCTTAGCCCCGATGTCATTTTTTCTAATTGTTCAACTGGCGATATACTTTTTTTGAACGATGAAAATCGCTTCAGAATTACTGGTGTCACTATTGCTGTACCTTAATAAAATAAAACTTGTAGAAGAATTTACAAACGATTTTTCACCTGTAGAATTTTTTCACAAACTTAAACAAATTTGTGATCGCTTTTACTATCGTGCAACAGAAACCTACAAAAAAGGAACAATTTCCACTGGGTAAGTCATTGGTTTAGTATTTTTTTCAGTACCGTGTCATGATAGTGAATACAGGGACCACGGTTTTGAAAAAAAAAAGTTCACCGAAATCCCAGAACTGACAATTTTTGTTGAACAGGTTTTTATCGGTTGTTATAGAAGACATATCACTCTTCATTTTTGAATATTTTTTTTTGCTTTGGGCCTAAGTTTTTTTCATCTAATTCTGTTATGTTGCACTGCACTCACTCGAAATGCCGCCCATCAGAAATGCAACCATAATACTGCCCTGTGCAAATAAGCATTCTGCACACATACAAACAGGGATTTGAGCGAAAGACTGTATAAAAGCCAAAAGAAGTTGGCGCAGTGAAATTAGAGTAAGCGTCGGCATGTTCGCCACCGAATATTAATTTCACGTTACGTCAATAATAACCCAGACATGCCGATTATGGAACTTGCAACAACTCCTTCGAATTCATTTTTCATATGTTATGTCGTCTTAATTTGGATGTTCGGAGTACTCCCTTTCCACTCCTACTATTCCAAAAGCCTTCGATTAGCTGTTCCGAGGCACAGTACACAAATCTAAGGTAATATATTGCGCAGGTTGTCAGTCAGAAATTAAACATGGCGGCTCTAGTGTCCACGAAAACTGCACATGACATTACTAGAAACAACAACAAATATTAGCATTTTGACAAGTCAAGAGACACTGGATCCGCCATTTTCACAGATGCGCATAACTGAACAAAAATTTAAACGCTAAGATATTACCTTTAATATATGTACCTTGGTTCCGAGTAATGTTCTTGGAGTGTTCTTCTGTTGCCAATTTTATAAAGGAGTAGACGCGGAACACACCTATAAATATAAGGTTTTCGTTGGATTACTTGTCAAAAGTGACAAATACTACTTGAAGAGACATTTTGTTAAATGTCCGTAAATCTGGGGAAAATGGAATCAAAAAGGAGTAGAATCGACTAAAAATCGAATCGAAAACTACATTAAAATCTTAAATTATTGATCTCTAAAACAAAAGCTGCTAAAAATTTGAAGACGGTTTGGGAATCGAAAATAAAGTTCATTCGACAAATCCAAATCCAGTAATTGACATGATGATTTGTGAGTTTCATGTTACTATTTATAAATATGTTGTTCTTTCAACCGTTAACAAGTTTATGCATTAAATACATTTTAGAAAACCGTTTGTAACTCTACGAATTTTTTCGTTGAAGAGGAAACAAATTGTTGTTGTAATTCGTTCTTAAAATTAACATTGTTGTTTATTCGGCATTGAGAGCCGTTTGCTGATACTGATAGGAAACTAAAATATTTATTTTCAACATAAGAGCTTATGATTTTCGCTGAGGAAAAAGTAGAAAATAAGCCCTTAATATGCTGTTCACCAAAAAAATTAAGTTTCGTTTCAGAAAATGGGCCTTAGTGTGTTTTCGTTACTGAATTTCATTGGCTCAAGCATAGAGTACGTAAGAGCTGAAATTATCTGGAGAACCGACTGATACCGCCTCCATTGCCTGAAACTTACGCAAAATTCACTTGAATACTTTAAGTACATCTGTGAATTATTGTGCATGGGAACAAAGTGGCAAAAGTAAGGAGAAGAAATTCTATGGTATCCAAATTTTTCGCACAACTTCAGTTTTTGAGTGAATAAGGCATTTCTCATGATTTCTGTTCAAGTATTTTGACTCGATGTTAAAAACAATTCGACTTCAATTCAAATGCGAAGGGGATGTGTTGTCAATCATCAACCAATAATGGGTGAAAGGCGAAATTAACGATGAAAGGGCTGTAGGTCTATTTACATCCCATCTACAAAACAGGTGATATTATTTCGTGCAAAAACTATACTTACCTAATGCAACTTATGAAACTATGTTTTTAGTTGGAAAATAACATAGTCGTCAAAAATATAGATTGTTTCTCACTTAAAAAGGGATGTGTTCTAAGATATTTGTTATTTAAAAATACCGAAGCGCGTCTTCACACGTTATTGACATGCCCGAATGAAAATCCGAAAATTATTTTAGTCGAGATAAAACTGATTTTATAGTATCTCGTTGACGTTTTGGATTAAATATTCTATATACGTCAAAATATATTTCGTTCCATATCTGTCAAGCAATTAACTGCAACGTAGGATTGCTGAAACATCATAGCCAAGACAAATTTCACGACTTGTTGATAATCATGACATAAAGTTATGTACTGTAGAAACAAAGAAACAAGAATACTTTGCGAACACAGCCACAAAAATAAAGAGTGTACATAAAAGTGGATATAGCGTTTTATTGGTACTTGGAATGCTGCGCTAGCTATAAATGACCAATAAAACACACCTATTAACGTTTTCGGTCTGACAGATCAACCATAGACCAAAAATCTTAACACTGAAGCAAATCCACTGCAATTTAATCAAGTGATCCATGATCGTGATTTTGTGCACTAATTGTTGACAATAGTAACTTTAAAAATGTTTTCTGTATAAATTTGTATTGTTTTATTATGTATATAAGCCGTGTTTTTTTACAAGCCCAGAGGACATTGGTAGAAAAAAAACGACGTCCTTTCCTGCAATTTACATGTAAAATGCAACAACAATTGATACTTTTCGGGCTTAGCTTAGCACGGAGAAAAACTGTATTATCGGCGTGAATTGCATACTTGTTATCGACAGTTTGTATGGAAACTACATTTTGTTTCTATAATGGCGTCGCTAATCCCTGATATCGTTTTTTTTTAACTAAATCCCTCCGGGCTTGCAAAAAAACACGACTATCTATGCCGACGGTAGAGCGAAATTAAAACGTGGACTTTTCTCTGTGTGACCGACGATATAAGGTCACACTTTACGATGTAGCGAGTTACGTTACGAAAATCTGCATAGTAGGATATTGGGTACGTTCAGTGACAAAAATCTGAAGATCCCCTTCAAGGAAAAAAGTCCGTTTTGGATCCGTGCACGTAGCAAACAACGTATGGACGACTTGGCGTAGGAACGGATCCAAACATGGATCCTCAAAACTGTGCTTGGACAATTGTTGATGTTTACACACATTAACCGTGAGTCCCTGCACTCACACAATTTTTTTTAATTATTATTATGCATGTGTTAGTTTACAGTATTTGGTAATCAACTAACACATGCACTTACGATGAGCCTCTGATTGTAGGTTGCAGCTTGCTCTAAGCTCACTTCAACAAAAAATCTGAATTAAAAAAATTGTGTGAGTGCCGGGACTCACGGTTAATATGTGTAAACATCAACGTGCGCGGATCCAAAACGGACTTGTTTTTGCTTGATTTTTTTAAGATTTTTTTCACTGAACGCACCCACCCTAGTATGCAGATCGTAACGTTGCAAACCGTAACGTTGCAAACCGTAACGTTGCACGACGTAACGTTGTACACGAACGTTCACGTTTTTTTTCACTCTACCGCCAGCATAGATGTTTACACATCAAAAAAAAAATCCTGGAAAAGACCAAAGAATTTTAAGTCGAGACGCACCATCTTTTCATGGACTTCAAAACCCAATATGATAGCATTAATCGTCAGGTGCTCTATATGGCCGTGGCCGAAGTTGAGATCCCGCGAAAAGCGATCGAAGTTTGTCTGTGTCACAGATTAGCCACATGAAGATGAGAATCCCCGGCAGCCATTTTAATTTGACTACAAGCTTCAACTGGCAGTTATCAGATAAAAAATGAGAATGTGTGTATAAAAATCTCACACATAGACAGTAGGGATCTTCACACACCTGGTTAAATTGTTGTTGCAATTCACATCTATTCATCGACGCGGGAAAAAATTACAAATACAACAATGTAAACAAATGGGTTTTGGAGGGTGAAACGTACGAAACATTCTCATCTTCATATGGCTAATCTGTGGTCTGTGTCGCGTGTGACATTACAAAATACACAGTGGCCGAGTTCAACGCACATCTGAATATTCAGAATTCTGAATTTTTGAAGCTCTTGATTGGCCAGCTGTCAGAAAAAGTTCTGAAAATTCAGATGACTTCTGACAGCTGGCCAATCAAGAGCTTCAAAAATTCAGAATTCTAAATATTCAGATGTGCGTTGAACTCGGCCAGTGCAATGTACAACTGAGTTAAACAAAAACATTAGATTGGCTTAGTAAATTTCTGACGGACGTCCGAAAGTTATTTATCATTTTTTTATAGTTTGGACGATGAGCTCGACCAGTTATCCAAAGTCTTATATGAAATTCGATATTCAGGGAAATATTTGAAAGAAAAATTAAAAGTTGTTTTGTTTTGTTCTTCTCAACTTCAATGTTCATAACAGGCGTTAGGTATATCGATTCACTGCATCGCATTTAATAAATCAGCCATTCTTCTGTCTATTTTTTAAGATATATGTAGGTACAAATCAAGTTTTATATTTTGATAAATACTAGTTTTCGTAATTATTCTAATCTTCGTTTGCATGCATTACTCGTAGACACCACCACAAACTTTATATGTTACATAAGAGTATGTTTGCTTTTATATTATGTTTTGATTTTGTTTTCTTATTAAACTTCGTACAAAAATGTCGCCTATACATATTTATTTAGTATATTATATATATTTATTTTTATATATATTTCTTTATAAATTAATATATTTGTTTACATTACTTTTCCCTTTCTTATGTTATTCGCACCTGCTAACACCGGTATATATCAGCTATTTGTAATTGGTCGGGTTCAACGCAAGTTATATGTTTAGTTAACTATTGTATGGCCTCTGGTTGATACACGGTACAAAAAAAAAAAACAATCTTGTAGTTGACATTGAAAGCTAATCAGAGCCATTAAAAAAAGATAGTATAGACTAAGAATCCAACTTGTATTGAACACGGCCATGTTGTTTTCCGAGAGTAAAAGTGCGTTTTGTTTATACAAGAACGTCGATTACATAAGAATATATTTTTTTTTGTTCAACTCCCTTCTCTTTCTTTTGTTTTATTTTAGCGTTGCATTTAAATCTTTTTTACTTTATTTTCATTTATATATAAATAAGCTACATTAGAGTTTGTTTGTTTTTTTTTTTTACTTTGTTCTAAATTGTTGGTGGTTGATCAGTGTTTATCATTATTATTTGTTTTCGTCTGTATACATTTACAAATGATATTTTTTTTACGCATTATATTATTCTATCGCCATATTAATTCTTTTTTTTTTTTGTTTTATTAATTTTTACATTATTTTTATATTTTTTTTCTTGTTTTGTATAAATATCTCTAAAAAACAATTATTATAATAATTTTTAATTTATTTGACTAATTGAAGAAAATGATATAGGTTGTCTGTTTTTTAGATCACAAATAGCGTTATATATCTTTTTTTTTATAATGATGAAATTACGTTCATGTTAAGGTATATTAGTACGCCTATAAAGTAAGCTTAACCTATCATGCAAAAAACCAAAACATATTGCGGGTTGATGAAGAAAAATATGTTTAAAATTCAAAAAAAAAAAAAAAAAAACTTGTATGTAGCACTTTATACTTCTTTGATTTCTTAATTGTTTTTTTTTTTTTTTTTAGTTTTATTGCGGCTAGTTTGGTATATAATTAGTTTTTTGCTTGTTTTTTGTTTTTGTTTTTTTATTCCAAAATTGAATAAGTTATTTATAGTTGAAAAATAAAACAACAATTAAGTATATTCCTGGTATTATACAAACTTAATACAATAAAACAATAATATTGTACTAACGTCGTCAAGTGTTTTGACTATTTATGCTTTTTCAGAGGATTCCAGTTTCGACGTTGTGCGCTGTTCCCAGAGTTGCCGGATCAAAATTTAGTTGAAGTTCACCTGCTAGTACTATTTCTGATATACAGCCAATTATTCCCGTAGAGTATCTTCTTCTTGTAAAATATGAAACATCAGACATGCCACCTTAACAAAAAAAAAAAAAAGTGTAAATACAAAAATTATTATTTATATCGATTGAATTTTTAAGAATTTTATGTGTAGGAGTAATAAGTTTACTCATACCTTCCTTAAATGCAGTTTTCCTACCAAAAATGCGCTATGAAGGATACAATAAATTTT
Source organism: Leucozona laternaria (assembly GCA_932273885.2). Lineage (NCBI taxonomy): Eukaryota > Metazoa > Arthropoda > Insecta > Diptera > Syrphidae > Leucozona > Leucozona laternaria. Next base: position 49,647,944 of record OW026368.1, read on the forward strand.
TTAAGAGAACCGCAACTCCTCATCACAAATTTTTGACACGAGATTTTTCGGAAAAATAAAGGGTCTTCCAATAGAGACTTCCAAACTTTGACTTTGCCATATTGTTCAAGCTAAATCTGTCAAATAAGCTGTCATTTATTTAGTCTGATTTGATGGATATAGTTTTCAACAACACGCGCAAATGACAACATTTTTTTTTTATCAAAATTAGTGTTCTGTTCGAGCAACGTTCCGCGCGTTTCGCTCATTTACGGTCATTTTAAGCGTTCATTCATTTCTGGATGAATGGGTACGTACGGATATTTAAACGATGTTATATACCAAACATAATAAAAAGAATACCAAATTTTGATGATATCTCACACACACTTTGTTTTATTTAAATTTAAAGATAGGAAGTGCTTAATGAATGACCCTGTAGATGAGTGTACCAGAATTTTTAGGACAGCTTGGGAACGCGGAAAAATTGTTTCAATTTTTTTGCGGAATAATTCGTCGGTGGTGTTCAACTTTTTTCGACTAAAACAATTCGACTAAAAACTGTAGATTATACAATAAATACTTCCTTAGATATCTATCCCATCACTATTTATCATATACATATGAATTCTAATACACACACTTGGATAATTTATACATATACTCTTTCTTATAAAAACACAACTTTGTACTAAATAAATTCATTTCTTTTGTAACGTGCTACGAGTTGCCTTCTTTTTCTTTTTCTTTTCCCTACTTTCGACTAACAAAAATTCGTCTGAAACAATTCGATGGAAATATTTTCGCCAAAGTAATTTAAAACAGAATCTATTACACACCTACTTCAAAATAACAATTAGCTTGACACAGTGAGGCAGCATGCCATCGCCATATACCTACCTCACTGTATATATTCCGTTAACTCTATAACGGGTGGGTCATACAGTGGTTTCTTTTTAAATCATAGGTTATTTTGACACTGGCAGCTGTTTCCCACTCGAAATTTTGACAGAAAGTCAGTATCATGTCTCCGCGTCCGCGGAATGAAATGAGTCGCTTTTCGCTTGAACAACGTTGGGAAGTATTGAAAATCTATTTCCAAAGTGAGTGCTGTGTAGTCCAAACAGTGCGTTTTTTGAAAAGGCTAAAAATCATCTTTTCTGACGAGACGCATTTTCATCTCGGCGGCTACGTTAACAAAAAAAATTGGCGCACCTAGGGCTCGGAAAACCCGCATGTTATTGTCGAGAAGCTAATGCATCCACAGTTTGGTGCGGGTTGTGGAGTGGTGGCATTATTGGACCATTTTTCTTCGAAAATGAAAATGGTTAACGGTGGGCGTTACAGAGCCATGTTAACCAACTTTTTTTTACCAAAATTAAAGACATAGATTTGGATCACCTCTGGTTCATTCAGGATGGCGCGCCACACAGTGGTTCGGTTTGTATGGGAGAGCGGAAAAAAGTCTGTTTTATCTGAACGGTTCAACGGATTTAAATGAAATTTGGCAAACATGTTTAGATTAGTCTTATACATGTTTGGTCAAAATTTGGTTGAAAAAAAATAATTAGAAACAAAGTTATTGACATTTTTCTAAAATTTGAGGGTTTTGATGTTTCTATGGGAGAGCGGAAAAAAAATCTGTAACATCTGAACTGCTTAACGGATTAAGATGAAATTTGATTCGCAATTTAAAATTAGTCTTATACACATTTGGTCAAAATTTGGTTGAAAAAAAATAATTAGAAACAAAGTTATTGACATTTTTCTAAAATTTGAGGGTTTTGATGTTTCTATGGGAGAACGGAAAAAAGTCTGTAAAATCTGAACTATTAAACGAATTTTAATTAAATTTGACACACATGTTAAGATTAGTCTTATACATGCTTGGTCAAAATTTGCTCAAGAAAAAATTATTAGAAAAAAAGTTTTTGACATTTTTATAAAATTTGAGGGATTTGATGTTATATTTAAATAATTTTTTTTTTAGTAAAATCTTAACTTTTTATTTTGAACAAAATATTATTATTAACTATGTATATTTTAATGTATTGAATTCACTTTATATGTTTGTTATTATATTTAACTTCACTTTCACTTATTGGTTGATCTAAGAGTAAAAATTTTTCTTACACACCTTGCACAAATGCTCAATAACTCAATACTGACTTTTTTTTTTAATCCTTTATATATATAGATTTAAGTTAGAGATTTTATTCTAATAAGCCATTACTAATCCTCACAGGTAATAAAAAATTACGCAATACACAACAAAAACAAAGCAATAAAACTTAAAAAAAAAACACCTTTTTAATTTTTACCTGCCCTACTTTTAGCGAAAAATAAAAAAAAAATAAAGGATTATCCCTAATCCTTTTCTTTATTATGGATTAAGCTCTATCATATAATTCAAAATATCATAAAACTATATCATTTTTCGTGTGTTGTTTTCAAGAAAATTGAGTTGAAAGTTGAAAAATTTTCCAAGCAGAAATAAATGGTTTTCGCAAAAATCGAAATTCTCAGACCTGGGTCAATGTATTAATTTTGTTTTATTTTTAAAATAAAATTTGACATTTTTTCTTAAAAAAATGAGCTTAATCAGTTCAGTCTGACAATTAATACCGAAGAAATAAAACTTTTTGGTAAACACCACCGTCAAGACGGAGTTTTTTGAAATCCGATTTAGTGAAACATTTTTGAGCATAACTTCCACATCTGCACGTATCTGCAGCTGATTTTTTCTGTGCTTTAACATGAGTGTATGGAGCATGTGGTGGCATACTTACTTTCTTGGTATCTTTTGGAGCTGTTTTTTTAAATCAAAAAGTTAAAAAAAAAAGCATTTTTTCTTAGTACTTAAGCTTCAGGCTACTTATAGAAGGTATCTTTTATAAATAATCAATATTTTTTTTTATTTTTAGATAATCGAAAATAGACCAATTAAATTATTTAAGAAGCTAGAGAATTTATCTACAGGAACTTCGGAAAAAAACATCTCAAAAGTTGTTGAAAATACAGTTCGCGATTTGAGTAAAATTATTTTTCAACTTTGAGGGCTTGTAAATCAGAACATACAATATATATGTTAAAAAATACTTTTAAATCATACGCTCGGGTTATCTAAGAGTACTTAAACATAAAGTTTAAAACGATATACATGACTTTTTCAAAAGACTTTTTTCCGCTCTCGCACCACTGTGCGCCATGCCAAACAGCCCATGCCACAATCGATCTTTTGGGCACCCTATTCCCAAATCGTGATATCAGCCGTCTGGGCGATGCGATTTGGACGTTTTTTTGTGGGAAACCGTGGCGGACTGATGTTGTCAACAATCCAGAAACGATTCAAGCATATCATGCAAGCAATCCGTGAGCTATAGGCTACAGCCCGAAACCATCAACAAGGTCTTGCAAAATTGGAGTGGCAGAATACGCTACTGCGAAGCCAGCCGAGGCAGCCACTTGAACGACATTGTGTTTCATAATTAATTGGAATGTTTGCTCTTACTAATAAAGCCATAATACATATATAAAATTTAATTTTTTTGATTTTATTGCATTTTAAAAAGAAACTTGTATTTGGCCAACCCTGCGTATTTTTGTTAAAATATATAATTTATTTGACCGGAAGTTATAGTTTCTAATTCTAAGTTTTAGTTTATTTAAGTCGATTTTTTTTAGTCGAATTGTTTTTTAGTCAAATTGTTTTTTTAGTCAAATTGTTTTTTAGTCGAATTGTTTTAGTCGAATTATCCGAAAACTGCTAGTCCATCCCACCTCGAAAAACAATCTATTTTTTGACGAGGCTCTAGAAAGTTTTGAATTTAAACTTATAGAAACTCTCTAGGGCCTCGTAAGTTTAATAACCTTTGGTCTAATAGACAGACAAATGTTGTTTAAGACCTCAATAGTAAAAATGAACCGAAGCAACCTAAAAAGCTTATCCATCCAGGGGTTTTTCTAATGTTTGGACAAAAGATATCCTTTGGTTTGCTTTTACTAATTTTTATAAAAAAGATTTTACTAGTTACTCACTAAAAGGCCTCACAATCATCTTTTTGTATACATTTTCTCAACGAGGGACTGTCATGATTCCTCGTCTAGATTTTCTCAACTAAAACCTAACTAGTCAGCGCCTAAAAAAGATTTCCCATTTTTCAAGGTGGGATAGTTTTTGTTTAAACCACTAACCCATTAGAGACCAACCACCCCAAAAATAGAAATATATTAAAAATATTTGAAATGCAGGCTATTAGTACTTAAACTTAAATAATTATTCAAAAAAATATTTTTGTAACTGTAGGGAAAAAGGGGTACCTACACTCAAATAAGTACACTGGCCTTGTATGCGAGTTTTAAAAAAGAAAAGAGTGGTCTTAGACTTCTTTTCAAAGTTCTTGAACCTTATAGACTACTGAATTGAAGTTTTTTTAAATTTGCTATTGAAAGACACTAAGTGTACCTAATGAAAAAGCATTATAAAATGCCAAATTTTATGGAAATTGTACAAGATTGAAGCTTTACATCGACATATAACTTTAGCATATACCTTATTCACTGTTACCGAAGGCAAAATTATTTATGTGTCCCTCTGAATTAAAAAATGTGTCCTGTAATGTGTTTGTAAATGAGTCCTTTTTGAAAATAAATTCATAACATTTGAAAAAATACGAATTTAAGTAGGTAATACCTATCCAATAGATCCAATAGAAAATCTTAGAAAAAATTAAGAATAAAGTTAAAACATTTTAATGCATAATATTACTCAATGTAGATCAGTCTAACATTTCATTTAAAAAAAAAAAAAACAAGTTTATAAATAACCTTATTTATTACTTATTTTATCTTCGTTCTTTGTTTTTAAAAAAATTTTAATTTTCTTGAGGTTAAGTGATCGTGAAAATATGTGTCCTTTTTTAAAAAAAAAGTGTCCCGAGTCCCCTAAAGAAAAAAAGAGTCCCCGGGGATACTGCAGTGTCCCAGTGGTAACTCTGGTGACAAATCCTCCAAGAGTGCCTCTTTTACTCCTTTCCATGAATAAAGCCTTCTCATCTTAGCCAAAGGCTCTCCGTGAGTTGTCGCGCTACCAAATTTATTTTATTTATTTATGCTGTACATTCAACAATAAATGCTGTTTTATTGTCAAATTTTTCTTATGAACAAATTACAACAGATGCTGCTATTTTCATAATCCGTAGTGGAATCCACAACTATGCCTCTGTTAAATTGAAAACAGGGGTTTTCAGGTCGATATCAACATTTCTTAAACCAATTTGTGGGGTGTACGATAGCAAAATACTGAGCTGTTTTGTTGAGGTGCATCAAGTTAGCAGGACAGTTTACAAAGTTCAGAATAAAAAGTATGTAGTAATTAGCTGCTATTTAGTTGCTAATTAGTTACGCAAAAAAAAATTAATCGCTCTGTTGGATTCCGAGAAATTGAGTGTCCTGCTAACTTGACGTCAACTTAACAGGACACCTTTCCCAAAAATACATCTAAACGATCCATAAGTGGATATTTGTTGAAAATGAATTAATCGCTAATTAGTTACGAAAAAAAAAAAATGTAATCACACTTTCGGATTCCGAAAAATTGGGTGTCCTGGTAAGTTGACTTCAAGTTAGCCGATTTCTCGGAATCCGAAAGTGCGATTAATTTTTTTTTGCGTAACTAATTAGCAACTAAATAGCAGCTAATTACTACAAACTTTTTATTCTGAATTTTGAAAAGTGTCCTGCTAACTTGATGCACCTGTTTTGTTGCTGTATAGAAATGTCTTTTCCACGACGCAAAGTGTTGCAAAAAAAAAGGAGCAATCATCTTCAGACAATAATATTAATGCATATTGTGGACGTTTATTAGTGGTATCACTCTTGTCATCTTTAAATACTTTTTAATGCACTAAATACGTGTAAATCAATGCTAAAAATTAAAAATTTCATTTGTCTAGAAAAATCGATCTTTTTTTCTTAACAAATCGATTTTTTTTGAAACGGAATCGATTTTTTGGATGGAAGGAATTCGGAATTACATAGATAACTGAGTATCGGCGTATGTTTATTGTTTATGCACGATTACCAAAACTGGATAGGTTACATTTTTTTCTTTCAAAAGTAAGGTTTGGTATCATTAATTTCTATTGAGTTCCATTTTAAATGATACACATTTTAGTATAGTTTTTTTTTTTATTTTATTTATTAAACGAACAAAATTCGATGCCAACGACATCACAAAGAAAAACAAATAGTCAACTGTGAATTGAATCAGCTGTTCTTCAAATTTCCCATCGGATAGTTGAGTTTACCGAACATTTAAGCATATCTTGAAATTTGTCTTTGACAACAGATGTTTTGTTATCATGAGCTGTATTGGCCACCTTCAGGATTAGATATACTTGAATCTCGAATATAATTCAGTATCGGCCGTGTATCTTTTAGAACGACCAAAACCGGATAGGTTAAATTGCTGCTTAAATCAGTATTGTAGTCAGCCTGTTCTTGACAATACTCGTCGGATACATATGAGTATACCAACATTTTTAGAATAGCTTCAGATTTCTTTTTTGGCAACAGCTGTTTTTTCGCCAGTTACACATACACATATCACTTTGGATACAAATCTAAATGCGGCCATACGCACAAAGGATTAAACAAAAAAAAACAATTACATAAAGGGTCCGCCATCTAACGTTTTTTTTTCAACTAGTGCTTATTTCGTGAATGGTAACACTTAGCTCATGTCTGATTTGACAGATAATTGGTTTTATCCTTCCGCTGAACGAATTAGATCTGTGTAAATCGTTCAAATGATCGAATCGATCAAGAATCGATTACCAAAATGATTCGATCATTTTAATCAATCGATCATTTTCATTCCACTCAATTCATTATTTCATACTGTTCCGATTCGATTTTTGATGTGTTAACATCTATATGTCGGCGGTAGAGTGAAATAAAAACGTGGACTTTCCTCTGTGCGACGTTACGATGTACAAAGTTACGTAGCGCGTATTCTCGGAAATGAATTGACATTTGGACACCTGTCAAATTAAAAGTGTTCTAAAGGACCTAGAGAACTGGCATGACGTCAGGTAATTTCCACCTCCTAAATTGACGTACTCCGTTTTTCGATCCGCCGTAATAAAAATTTTAGTACATTTTGACACTTGTCAAACTAAGTGTTCTAGTGGTCCCAGAACGTCGGCCGTGAGACTAGGGTTATACCCACCTCCTAAATCGATTGGCGTACTCCGTTTTTCGATCGGCCGTACCAAAAATGTTGGCATATTTTGACACCTGTCAAACTAAGACAATTTTTTTATTTCGGTTTCGATGAAATTCAATCTCCGAAGTTAACGAATGCTGTACCGATTTGATCGACCCCATTCTGACCCATATTTCTTTTCTCCGAAAAAATATATTAATACATAATTCAAAAGATATTGATATCAAAAATCGAGATTCATTGGCGCAAAATTTGTCGACGATTTAGTAAAGTGTTAAATCAGTTTTAGTATGATACTAGCTTATAAAGAGGATTTTACTAATTTTAAACGAGTTTAACATGATACTATACATTTATCAACATTTTCTTAACATTTTACTAAAGTTAAAATCGCCAGATTGCTGTTTTATCTTTTTAACATATTACTAAATCCATATGTCACTTTGACATAGAAAAATTTTAAAAAGGTACGTTTGCTTAATTTTTTGCACGAAATGTCACTGTTTTAGGCGCGTTCAGCTTGAGTTTCGTAAGAAAATGGGTTTAGTATGATACTAGTTAAAAAGTGTTTAAAACTAACAACATTTTAGTAAAGAGTTTTAAAGTAAGTAAAGTGTTAACTAGTATCATGCTAACACCTTAACATCGGGATGTTTAAAATTTTGCGCCATTGAAATGATTGAGATTGGGATTGAAAATCGAGAATCATCGAAATGATTGAGATTGGGATGGAAAAATCGAGATTCATCGAAATGATTGAGATTGGGATCGATTGAAACGAAAATTTTTGTGATTTCAATCATCAATACTTTTCGATGATCGGATCAAAAAAATCGAATCTTTCCTGATTGACACAGTCCTAGAACGAATATGGTTGTGTATACGCTTCGCTAAGGGGGCCTGCGATCGACTTAGAGAAGATGCCGATTTTGCCAAAAAAATCATCTTTTCAGATGAAGCTCATTTTGATTTTAGCGGGTAGTAAACAAGCAAAAAACCCGCACGCATACATTGAAAAGCCGATACACCCAAAACGAGTCACTGTTTGGTGCGGATTTTGGTCCAGAGGCATAATTGGGCCATTTTTCGAAAATGAGCAAGGAGTGGCCGTTACAGTCAATGGCGATCGTTATCGGGCCATGTTGAACGAATTTTTGTTCACAAAAATTGAAGAGGAGGATATTGGCAACATTTGGTTTCAACAGGACGGCGGCGCCACGTGCCACACAGCCGAAGCTACACTCGATGTTTTGCGCCATTTTCAAAAAAAAAGAAAAGTTATTTGGCGGACCCTTTATATTAATTAACTTTGGTTAATCAACCGAACGGTCTCCCATTTGCCTGTGGAATATTTAATTTTCATCGCTGCGGAAAAAAACGTTTACTGAAGCAAAACTATTAGCTACAAGATGCCACAAAAGTTGTCAACCGACGCAAAAGTTGAACACTGCCGACGAATTACTCTGCAAAAAATCGAAGCAATAATAATATAATACAATAACCTCTGTTCTTTTTATAAGTAATTGAATTTTGTTTGACATCATTATTTTTCTCAATAGTAATAAACTTTATAAACACATAATAAACTTTAGCAATAGCTCATATCAATTATTTTAGAAGTATATGAATTAAAATAATTTATTTGAAACTGTATAAACATTTAGGAAACCCTAACTCAACATGTGTGTTGTATTATTTTTGCCAAAAACAATTTAAACACTTTAATTATTGGAAACATATTGAACAGAAATTGCCTTCTACTTCCTCGACGACGACGATACGAATAGGTACAGTAAAAGCCAGCCAAACGGAAATGTAAAACGAATTATTTCCTCCCCAAGTCAATACAAAATCGATGGCTTTCTATATAACTGCCGTTACTGACACTGGCAAGTGGCAAGCCTCTCCACACCCTAAAAAATGTTTACTTTGCAGGTGCGATATAGAATAGAGACTATATGGGTTCATTACCGCCCCAACTATACGTAGATATTTTCAACTTCACTCAACAAACAACCCTTTTCTGATGGTTGCTGAAGCTGGTGATGGTTTAGTTTGTCTATGCTATAGTATATTCTATATTGACAGCGAACCGACATAACTTACCAACATAGAGTCCAGTGTCTGTGTTCAACTGTCTTAGCTTCCCTGGTGACCTATGCACAACGGACTTCCGGCCATCTACCTCCAAGAAGCCTTCTTGAGAATTCCTGTATGTAAATACGAAAACAAAAATTACATCACAATGCACTTCAAGCACACCGAATTAAACAAGCTTCCAATTCACCTACCTTATTGCTCGCACCCTATGCCATAGCCCATCGCTAACTCTAGTCATATTGAACTGGACATTGGCCTCGCCGGATCCTAAATTGTAACGCAGGTGCAGATAGCTATAAAAAAGAACCATCATACCCATATACTTATACATACATATGTGGAAACCCTTTACATATAAATAATAAAAGGAAAAAAGGACTTACCCGTTTTCAATGCCCAACGATAGGTAATCATCAGTGTCGAGAGCACTCTGCCGACCTGTCCAGAGGATGACCCCATTTCTCGAGTGGGTTTTGATCCGCAGATTCAAATCAATTTTATAGCTGATTATCTGGCTCATGGTTTCGGCGTCATTGTAGTGAAAATAGCTGTCGGTGCCGGTGAAACATGCCCCCAGACTTTTTCTAATCACGGGCCCCTGCTCCGAGGACGACGCCGACGACGCCAACGAGAAGGAGGGATCATAATTTGCGCCTGTTTTTGTTGTTTCCACTGTGTTGGCTGGGATGGTAGTCATTGAGAGGTCATCGACGCTGTTCTTCATTATGCGTTCCATGTCCTGAAACAGCTCTTTTGTATGGTAATTCCCTTCATCCACGACCAGAGGATATCCAATGATGATCCCATTGTCGGCTGTTTGGCCTTTGGTTGTCGATGATGGAGGCTCGTGAAGGGGCCTCCTGATGCTTTCATCAAAGTAATTGTTTTGCTTTTTATGGTACTTCCACCTATGAGACGACGACGACGGTCTTTTGTGCAATCTTTTTCTGGGCCTGCCTGTTGCCGACACTTGTTCTTCCTGAAGCACATCGGAATCTGCTTGGGAACTGTGCTTATTATCTTCTTCATATTGAGACTGACCCTTTTGAAGCGGCACATCCAAGTCGCTATTGTATCGAGACCTTTGATGCTTTTTGTGGGGTTTCGAAAAATGTGAATCGGTTGGGGGCACTTGTGGGTATTCTTTTGCCGGGGGCTTAGAATCTATGGGTTGCTGCTGAAAGTGTGTAACCGACATATCTAGTAGCTGCAAATCGTTTTTATCGAAGTGGAAGTCCTTCTTTGGAGGTATTTCAGCTTCGGCTTCTAAATGTTGGTGGTTGTCAGGAAAATGGAAATCATGACTGACGGGGGCATCGTTGATATACAGGTCGTGGTCGACAGGTGGTGTATCCTTCGATTCGGCTTCTAAGTAGAACATTTCCGGTGTTATGTGCTCACTCCATTTTGCTGCTTTATAGCCGAGTGGTTTGTTGGCAGGCACTGCTGTTGGTTTGGGGGTCTTCCGGTTCCTTTTGGATTTGGATTTGGAATTGTGCGATGGATTGTCTAGTGAATTTGCTCTAGAAAATTGTGTTGATTGACGTTGTGGGTAATGACTTTTATTGTGTTTGGAGGAATAGTGCTGCTTGTTGGGCTGCTGATGCTTATGATGTTGGTGTTGGTGGTGGTGATGGTGTTGATTATTTCCATCAATTGACGGTGGACTATAGGTATGTGTTGGCGGTATGCCCGTAGTTTTGGGGACAGCAACACTATCGGGGGTTTGAATGTTGCTGGACGTCGGCGTCGTCGTATTGCATTCTGGGTTGAATTCACCGCACCGACATTCATAGTTTTCTAACAAAGGGAGGCACTCTGAAAGCGGCCCGCATGGTTGGGCATTGCATGCATGAGGGCAATTGTCAACGTTTGTACCACCAAGTGCTTCACCAACAATGGACATAGTTCTGCTATTTATCTTGACCTGCAGAAGGGAAATGTTTTTCACCACATAAAAAAAGAAATTCAACAGTAGGTATTTGAAAAAAAATCATTCGTATGTCAAAGGAAAAGAGAACTTTTTTTTTACATAACCTAGATGATGATGGTTTAAACAGCTGACTGAATAGGCGATTCGCCAGATCCAAGTTCAGTCAAATCGAAAACGCCATACTGGGTAGATACTTGTTTTGAAATCGCTTTGAATGATGGGGATTGTGCTTTGAAATAATACACACCTTTGAACTAAACAAGTAGGTAGATAGACAGAAAACATACTGGTAGAAACTTTGGAAGACTCAATTCAACAAGTTTGAGAGATAAAAGTACATAAGTCTTGAGAACAATCAAAGTTCCCATATCGATTCCGGTTTTTGTCTTACTGGGAATTTCTGTATTTTAACAGTTTTGCTCATTGGAATTTATCTGATTTTTAGCGGTTAGTAAAATGAACGCCCATAAGAAAATTGCATCATTCAAAGTTTATTCAAGGTCTGTTACATTCCATTGCGTGAACAGTAAATTAGCTTTCGAACCATGTATCAGAAACCACGGGTGCGATTTTAAAGATTTTTCTTGTATTTGATAGGGCATACTCATAGGGACTCAGTTATGTTAGTACATTATAGTCTTAATAAGCTGCAGAAAAAAATGGAATTTCGGAAAAATTTCACGGAAAATTGGAAAATTCGGGAAAAACTAAAATTGATATTTCAATAGGATTTTCGTATGCACTCGCGATTCAAATTATGACTGTCGCGGTTTTAGCAAAATACACCCACTGCCACGCCTTGAATAAATGAATGAATATTGTTGAGTATAATTGCACTGCGACCTTAAAAATCTATTGTGACACCCTTTTTGAGGCTGGAGTAGGTTACTCATTCCAAAGCTCGTCCTCCCCTTGAGGAACTCGAGAACCTGGAGTACTTTTAGAGAGGAAAGTCTGCTCTTTTGTGTCTGGTGGTTGACCAGATGACCATATGTCTTTACATTACCCAATATGTGGGCCGGCGGCGTCTCGGGCGTTGCAGAATCTGCAAGTTGCACTGTTTGCTAGGCCACGAATGTTAAGATGTCTTCTTAGCTTGCAGTGGCCAGTGAGGAGACCCGTTATTATTCTGAATTTATTCCTATTTAAGCTGAAGCAGGATAGAAAGCGTTTCCGATTGGAGGTTCCAAGTAGGAGTTTGGCTTGTCTTTTTTCCTCCTCTCCTCTTCTGTTTTGATTTTGTTTTTAATCACGTTTTCTCCTATTTCGCAGTAGGGTTCTGGCCCTGTTAGGGGTGTTGTTGCTCCTGTTTTTGCTAGGGCGTTTACCTCTTCATTGCCTTGAATGCCAACGTGGGCCGGTACCCAATGAAGTGTGACATTATTATTCTTGCCCAGTTCGTTAAGCCTGTCCCATACTAGTTTTGAACTGATGGCGTATGAGTTAAGTGCTTTGAGTGTGGCTTGGCTATCTGACATGATGGCAATATTTTGGTTTATGTAATTTCTTTCGAGATTGCATTCAGCACACTTCACAGTGGCATTTACTTCTGCCTGAAAGATGCTAGTAGACTGTCAAATCGCAAAGGATAGTTTGGTTCTAGGCCCAAAACCCTGCGCCAGCCCCTTCACTTGTTCTCGATCCATCAGTGTACCACTTGATGGCGTTTGCTTTAAGAGTGTAGTTCACCGATTCGCCTACCCACTCTCTCTTGTTACTAAAATTTTGTTTGAAAATTCTTTACAAAGTTATACTTTTTGGCCGTACCAGCTCTTGGAATGTCAAGAAAGTTTGTTTCTGTGGACCTACAAATCGAGTCTTTTTTTCTATAACTAATGATTTTTCCCGTCCCAGTTCCCTCTTTTGCAAATTTCAAGATGGCTCCCTTAGCAGCACTTTCTATAGCTACATGTAGTGGGGTTAAGTGAAGGATAACCTCCATTGCTGCTGTAGGGCAAGTTCTCATATTGCTCCAGTGACGCATATACATGCGAGCCTTTGTAATTTTTCTAGTGATTTCCTAGCTGCAATTAATTCGGTTCTCTTATGCCATGCAACCGTACCATAGGTAATGATGGGTCTTACCATCATGATAGGCATCCATCTAAGGATGTTTGGTTTGCAGCCCCATGTCTTACCTGCAAGTCTCTTGCATATCATGATGGCTTTTGTGGCTTTTCCGACTGTAAATTCGACCTGTTTATTCCAGAGGACTTTACTGTCTAGTGTTATACCTATAGATATTTAACTTCCCTCTGGATCACGATTTCTTCTCCTGCCACTCCTTAGTTTATTATGTATATTTGAGATTTCTCCTAATTTTGCAACCACAGAAAGCTGAAACGTTGTAGCTTAACTCTCTTTAACATCAGACACCTTCAATTTGGAATTGAGCTCCCGAGAATAATATGCATAATTTTTTCATAATTTCACTTCCTTAGGAATATAAACATTTTGTATTTAAGATGTTTATTTAGGTTTGAAATTTTCTACACAAACAATCTTAGACCTAAACCATTTAATGTGAGTTTGTTCGAAATCCGTCCATTTCGTATACTTGAGTATATCCTTACTTAAAACTATCTACAAAATCTGAATTGTTAAGTTAATACCTAATGTACTAGAAAAAGTATAAAAATGAATCAATCAAAATCTTTTGGAGTGCTGACTATTTAAACGTTTTAACGTGCACAAAATGAAACAAACCTTCTGAATGCATCCCGCAAAGTATCCTCTGTATCGTATAATTGATGGCAAGACATCAGAATTAGGAACACCTCCAAGATAGACAGCGTGCGGTAAGGATAGGTGCCAGAAGCCATTAGATGATATGGTCATTACTTCCGGTAGTTGGTCCACCTGTAAAATCAACAAAATTGACGTCTTAAATATAAGAGTAATAACGATCACCCTACAACTACATCAACAACACCCAACAAAGCCAACATTTTAAACAAAGAATAAATAGTAACACAAATAAACCGTATATACATACCTTAAGCACTGCCAACCTTGCAGTCCTAGACACTTTTATCGTATGCCACTGTCCAGTTGTAATGGGGTAGTCACTCCTGTGTTGCACAATTAAATTTAAATACGAATTAATTGATGCGTGTAGTAGGCAAATTAAGAACGTTATTATAGTAGGTATAGTATAGGCACCCATATGTTTGTAAAAATCTATACCTATGTAGCCACTGCTACACATAGCTACTGAAAATGTTAATGTTAACATAAACCATCTTTTTTTTTGGTGTAAATATAATTTATTTTGGCTTTAGCAAAGGCTTTGCCACTAAAATATGGGTCACTGCACAAACGAGAGTCGAGAATTACTTTTTTTTGATATGACTTACATGGACGAAGGTAAAGGTACACACAACTTTGTGTAGCACTTTGGAATTTCAAGTGACTGCGGAGTGTGTACTATGATATGCTCTACCTGACCCACCTGAGCTTATCAAAGATTAACAAAAAAAAAAAAAAAAATACGAAAGCAAAACCACATTTAGTTGAATTTCTTTACATAAATTATTACAAAAATATTCATTTCCGCAAAATGTGACCTAAATAATCTAATAACATAAATAAGTCTTACATGAATTTTATGGCCTTTTAACACACTTTTTTGACTCATAATCAAACTCCCCTGCCACCACCAAATTAAAACAAAAATTTAAATTTTGAGATATTCGAAATACGATTCAGGAACGTGGGATGTGTCTCATGTCTTAAAGTGGCAGAAACATGTGATTAGGTGAATACCATAAGTAGGTAATCGAAGATTAAACAAATTAGAAGACATGAAATCTGCATTACAGCTAATTCGTTATTCATCTCCCCGAGGATATCGAATAAGAAATTAAAGTCATTATTCTTCTTTTGAAATACATCCAGACGCAAATTATAATGCTTGCTCTTTAAGTTTGTCCTTAGATTAAAAAAAAAATAAATAAAAATATTTGAAATGCTAAAACAATTTCGGAAATAGAATAATTGAAAGCAGAGAGTAGGATCGTAGGGTGCTATTTGATTTTGTTTATAATTTTATATGAATTTATTGAACAAAATTTAAAAAAAAAAAATTATTACAGTGGATTTAGAGGGGTTCACATTCAACGACATGTTCATCAACAAAAAAAAATAAATATAAATAAATATTAAAGCAAACTTTTGTAACTGAATACTATCTACTTCATGAGTTCTAACCATTGAATAAACATAACGGGTGTTTTTTTTTAGACGTGTGGTTTTCAAGAAGAAATAAAATGCATATAATTTTATATTATGCCCAAGAATTAAGCTTTATTATAAAGATAAGGGTTTGCCATTATGATGTCAAGCAAGTGGCCGCCGCGACTGGCTCGAAAAAATTCCAGCCAAGAGGCCCAATTTTCGACAGCTCCAATTGTTGCGCTCGATGGCGGACGGACTCATTCGGGTCTTCTTCGATACTCTGCTCCACAGCAGCAATAGCGTCTTCAGTACGCACTGTACGGTGTCTCTGAGGATGCGCATTATCTACTACACAAGAGTAAACGGGGTGCAAAACCGATCCATGGTTGCTCGAATTACCGACTCTGCTATGCTGGGTGATTATGTCGACCGAATATAGGACGCAGCGCGCGATGCGTCGCGCGAACCGAACCATTATTTTGGTAATAAATTTACAACAATTTGCAAACGTTGTTCAGGAATAAGTCTATTGATTATAAAATGGCAAACTAAATTGAGCATAAATCAAGTGACAGCTGTCAAAAAGACCAACTCCGAAAAAAGTGATGCCAGATTAAAACCACACGTCTTAAAAAAACACTCTTTTTAAATAGAAGGTGACACCTGGGGAAAACTCTACCCCAAATCGGGCGGTAGCGCTGCTGTCGCTTAAATTTATATGATAGGGCTTTGTATTCAATTTTAAATATTTCTTTAATTCTTTAAAATGTCGTGTATTTGAAAAGGAATTTTTCAATTTTGTTTTTATAATTTCTATCAATTACTATGGAAACGGTAGTTGTCATCCAAA
Source organism: Leucozona laternaria (assembly GCA_932273885.2). Lineage (NCBI taxonomy): Eukaryota > Metazoa > Arthropoda > Insecta > Diptera > Syrphidae > Leucozona > Leucozona laternaria. The sequence goes on from OW026368.1 coordinate 49,664,210, forward strand.
ATAATATTACTTTGTGTACTTCGATCCAAACTTAAAAAGGCTGTCGATGGCGATATTTTCTCAACAAAGCATTTAAGGGGTTGCGATTTGTAGTAGCGAATAGCAAATTAACATACCTTTCCAGCGACGCGACGTAAAATCGACAAATATTGAGAAATTTTTTGTATTGATTTTTGAAAAAATGATGGACTAACCCCTTGCAACTTTTTTTCAACTTTTAAAATTGTTTCCAAACCCATCAAGCCGTACATGAAAAGAACGGTTTTTTTAAACTCTATCGGGACTTCCAAACCAAAAGCGTGTGGAAGGTTTGGTTCTCGAAATATTTTCATCAAAAGCGATTGTTCGATTTTATTACATTCAAAAGCAAATCAAGTGCATTTCTATGAAAAACAGAAAACTTTTAGTTAGCTATTGGTTTTTAAGCAATCATTTTTTTCAGAAAGTTGAAAAAGTATTCGGCCTTTGAGTTCAATAAAATATTTTGGGGCTTTTTCAAAAATTTTGAAAATCCATCCAGCCGAAGTTTTTGTAGCCCATTTTTTTAGAGCTACATCGCAAAAGTATACGATTTCAAAAATTTCCTTTTGTGTTTGAAAGGATATTTTTAGTGGATGGCTTTAGGGATATTCTTTTTTTAAATTTGGTACTTATAGGGTGAAATGGGGTAAACTAGAAAAGTAATAGGTATCTGATTTTAAAAATTGTCTCTGTGTTTGAAGTTTATATTGAAATGGGATAAAAACAAAAAAAGTGGGCTTCGATCATGAATGTCAATTGTAAATAAAGCATTATCTCAGTTGGGAATGATAGCACCTAATCCTTCGGCGCAGGTGCGCACTGAAATGCGGCTTAAATTAAATTATAATGGATACATTTGTGCGGTCAAATGTTTCAAAATTTAATATATAACAGAAACGCGCATATGATACAATCATGCATGGTGTTCGTAATGAAAGGGTTGGAATGTTGTTTTAGACGCAATTGGTGGAACTGGAAAGAAAAATTTTATTTCATTATTTCTAGCGACCACATGATCAGTAATCCAAATTTATTTGGCACTCGCAGAGTATTTCCAAATATAACACAACAATTCAATGGTTCAGTGAACGAGCAATTTTGGCTGGAAAAAATAAAGACGTGAATGATATTAATGCAGACATCTTAATAATTATATAATACAAAGTCATTTTAGTTGCAACACTTATTACTCAAGAACAGCTGGACCGATTTTAATGATCTTTTATTTGTTGGATTCGTCTCCGCCCCGAATAGCAGAATAACTATTAAAATAATTGAAAAATTCACTTCGTAGGGTGAAATGAAAAAAGTATCCGATTAAAAAAACTCAACTTGCATTTGAAAGGTTATTCTTAGGAAATGGCTGCAAGTGCATTTTTTTTAATTTTCAATTTGGAGGGTGAAATGGGGTAAAATAAAAAAAAAGTCTGATTTAAGTAATTCTTTTTTTATTTGAAACGTTTTTTTTTTTAGGAAATGGCTTTAGGGATATTCTTTTTCAAAATTTGTGTATGTAAAGTAAAATGGGGTTCAAATAATAAAAAAAAGTCCGATTTAAGAAATTCTTGTTGTGTTTTAAAGGTTATTTAAAAAAAAAAATTATTTATACGGTTAAATGGGGTAAAAACAGAACGGTGATGGTTTTCGAATATAAAAATTCTGTCTGTGTTGGGAAAGTAATAGGTTTGACTAAGATTATAATATTTTTCCGAATTTCAATATCAATAACGTAAAGTGGATTAAAACCGAGAAAATACATAGTATCCAAATACAAAAAGGAGCTTCAATATTTATCTATATATATTTTATTTTGTAATTTTTATGCGAAGCTTAGGTTTGTCTACCCGTACGAAGCCGGGCGGGCCAGCTATTTAATTTTTGTTTCGATGGACAAAAATATAAAACAAAACATTATAAAGGTTGATTTGCATAAGATGTGACAGAAAGCTGGAGCGTGTATGTAGGTTGGGTTGATACAAGAAAAAAAATCGTATAGGAGCGGTGTCAATTCCCCCCGTTTAGCCAGGAGGGGCGTTTTTTCTAAAATATTTAAAAAAAAAATTGTTACAAAACATACATAACATATACATATTTCCAATGCCATGCTATACCTTTTTGTAAAGCTAAAAATCTCTACTTTTATTTTATTTTTAAATACATAATGTTGTTTCAGTGAACAGTTTTTAAAAAAATAATTTTCAAACTCAAAATTTTGAAGAATTTTTAATTTTTTTAATTTTTTCCACAATCTTACGTTATTATTCAATGCTTTTACTCATTTCTTATTAGGTAGGTAGTAGAGTAGATTTAGTTGTTTTCAATTTTCTAAAAAATTAGGTACAAGAGATTTATAAAAGCATTGAAATTATAAAACAAAAATACCAACATTTTGAGTTTGAAAATTAATTTTTCAAAAACTGTTCACTAAAACAACTTTATTTAAAAATAAAATAAAAGACAGAAAGAGTTTTCAGTGTTTGATTTTGAATTGATCAGACAATTGAATGGTAAAAACGGAGGTTGTACCTACTTAACAAAGTAAATTTTTGAAAAAAAATGAGATTAAAAATAAAATTAATTTGACAATAAGTATTTCCTCAAAAAAGTTGATTTAAAAAGAATGATGAAGTTATAACGGAATATAGTAAGGGTCGCTGTTGTTTTTGAATAATATTTTTTTTTTATTTGAAGACTCTTTTTCATAAAATTGCCGCCCCCCCCCCCCCCAAAAAAATTCTTTAAGTTTTTGATGCATCTTATGCAAATCACCCTGTAGCCTGTATATATGCCTACAGATACAGGCTAGTTATTAGCGTTAACTAATGGAGGAGTTCTTTTTCACAGTTTATGATAAAGTAGTGTCATACTTGCAGCTCTATTCTTTTAAAATTTTTATTTGGAACAATTTCTCAAATGAGCTTAATATCAAACATTTGAATAGGTATTTTGTATGGTTCTGGGGGGGGGGGGCAATTGCCCCCTTTGCTCCCCCCGTAGTTACGCCACTGTGTACAGCATAGTGTTTTCAATAGTTAATAGGTAAATGTAGTTACCTAAACATTTGAAAATTATTTAAAATACCTATACATACCTAAATAAGAACATTATTATTCTTACCTCACTAGAGCTGGACCGCTCCCCAAATCAAAAGAGAACTCCACAAATCCCATATCCAAGGACAACCCAATAAAGTCTCCATGATGTTCATGGCCAGTGTATAAAATAATACCGTCCGTTTCCAGTGGCTTAATTACAACCTTCAAACAATCAAAATAAAAGAAATACACGGTGAGTGTGTGTGTGTGCGGAAATGTGAAAAGAACTTCCAAAACAGCTAATTAGCAAGAAAGAACAAATTATATACCAACCTGAAGTTCAAGCCAAATAAGAGCACTGTCTCCCAAGGGTGCATAACGCAGGTAAGACGATCCATTAAATGAGGGCACCTGCAAAAAATCGAGAGAATATTTAATGCACCATACTTACGGGTAATTATTGTAGTGATGCGACTTCAGCATCGTTTTGTGCACCCTTAACACCCTTCTGCATGTTGTTTTTTTTTTTTTTTTTTATTTACAACAACCCTTCAGTCGCTCTCTCTTTCTCTATGATAATCTCTATAGGATTTACTTGATAGGCTGACATTCATGCAAAAGGGGTTAAGGAAAACCCCCAAGTGGGTAGAAAGCTATAAGAAAAGTTATCCATATGTGTATTTTGTATTTACTTGCAAGTCTAGTCTAAGTTCACAGAGATCTCCGACGAAGCCCATCGGACAGAGGCAAATTGCACCTTGATCAGATGGCAAACATTTTCCTTCGTGCTGACATGGATGTTTGTAGCATTTGTCCGTTGTGCAGTCCTCTGGAAAAAAAAAACAAAAAAAAAACAAAGGTTAATATTATGTGATGGCCTGGGTGTTTTATGGGGCGTCTTCCTATACATGTTTCATTATTAATTAGGTTTGCATTAAACAATACGTCATTAGTGTTTGCAATTGCCTGAATTTTCCGTGTGATAAGCTTCTTCGCGCAGGGTATTCGGTTTGGGATTGGGGGTTGTGTGATGAAATTTAATGGGTAACCTAAGCTTGGTGTGAAATGCTTTTCAATGGTTTCCTACTCTCGATATGTATAGTTTTTATATAGACTACTTGGATTTCACTTGATGTTTATAAAAAGGAAGCAAACCGTGTTTTCTTAAGATTTCCTGTCCTCAAATACTCTATTTTGAATATAATGTATGGAAATCACACATAGTGATGGGTTAAGAATTTTTGAATTTAAATTTGTTTTATTATTTAATTAGCAAATTTTCCTACAACAAAAAAAACATTGAGCGGTAGGTGCAAATTTCAAAAAAAATCACTTAAAATTGAAAAAAAAAAAATTTTAATTAACGGTGGTAATTACAATAATATTCTTTTGAGCTACTTAATCAGTATTTTTAAATTCTCTTACAATTTTATGTATTTATGTATTTTATGCTCAAATTTTAGGAGGATGCATAATATTATTCATTACAAGGTATTTATTTAAGTACCGCATAAATAAAGGGTGTTTTTTAAGAGGGGGAGAATTATAAATTGAAATAAAACACAGAACAATGTTTTTAATATCAATGAAATTAGCTTTATTTGACAGATAACTTTATGGAATTAGTGTTATTAAATATTATTTCGGACATGTCGTTACCGCAACGTGGCATCATAATATGCATGTAATGCCCGATGAGTTTCTCGGATTAAAATATGTTTTTCGGGGCGGCGAGCGGGCGCACAGACCACAGTTCAAAATGACTTTTTTGGTTGCAGAAATCATAACTTTTGAACGCTATAATTTGTTTTTCTTCTTAAAGGAAGTTTAAGAGGCTATGAAATTAATTTAGAGAAAATATATTTACAGGGTGTTTCTTAATCAAACGCTGAAGTAAGATTTTCTTAAAAAAAGGAATTAACAGCGAAAGAAATTAAAGGAAATATATAAAAATAGTTAAAATTTTGAGAATTTAAAAAAAAAAAAAGTTATTTGATTATTTACAAGGTGTCCCGAAATAATTTTTTTTCATAAGTTAACGACTTTTAAATTTTTGAAGTTTTAAGCAAGTATTAGAACAATATTTTTTTCATTTTGTGGCTCATCGGCATATCTTACAAACTGTTTCAGTGACCAATTTTATTTATAACAGTGTGATAAAAAAGTAAACGGACCAACATTTTAATAAATATTTTTTTATAAAATAAAATAGAATACAAAATGCGTCTTATTTAAATTAATTATAGATTTTTATAGTTTAGTCTGAACATTCATCCAAAGATTTTGAACAGTGTTGGGAAATAATGATTACTTTTTGTAATTTATTTCAATTGCAAGTAATTAGTAATTGAATAAAACAAACATTTCCATTACTTGTAATCGCAAAAAAATTCAATTACAAATTACATGTAATCGAAAATAGTAATGGGTTTTTGCGAGTACTTAAAGGAAAGCACTGTGTTAATTACATTTAAGGTAATTGATTTCTTGGATTATAATTCATTACATGTTTTTATTAATTAAAATAAATAAAAAAATAACAATGAAGATAAATAAAAGGCATTTTAACTATTAGCAGAACAGTTGGTTAACCTCCAACAGCACTAACATGTTAAAGTTAGTGTCGTTGTTGTCGAGGAGTAGCAACAATTCCCGCAAAAGAAAAAAGACCTTCAACGAGTCTGATGCACTAACAGGTTTATTAGCGATATCAGGAAACCATTTGTGTAATATCACGTTCAATGTAAGTGACAAAAAAATAAATTAATTGCATCAATTCCTTTTTTGACGATTGAAATTGAAATTCTTTAATTACATGTAATTATGTAATTAAAGGATTTCAATTATTAGTTACATGTAATTGAAAATCGTCAAAAAAAGAATTGATGCAATTAATTCTTCAATTACATTTAAAAGTAATTAAAAAGGTGTTTGGAGATTTCAATTACAAGTAATTGTAATTGTAAAAAACTCTTCATTTTTTAAAAGAAATCTTGTTTTTAATCTATGAGAGTCACTTCATTTTGTTTTAAATTTATAATTTAATTTTCTTAAGTTTAGTTATGGTTTCTTCATCGTCACTTTTATCTTTGTATTGGTTTTGAAACAAAATTACGATTACGCGAACATCTTGAGCATTTGAAACATTGACAAAATGTTCGAAAAGGATTTTTATTGAAATATTCATATGGAAGTTTAAAGTTGCACGCTCCCCTCTGGAGTCAAACTTTCTGAAAAATAATTCTATTTATCCATTGTCCATAGTATATATGAATATGTTTAAGAATTATTTTACCTGCCACCTTATGTACATTGCACCTAACCTCTTTTTTGGAGTAGTGATAAAGACCTAATATTTTCTGCTACCTGTTTTGTTGGACCATAAAATAATAATCCATAGTTAAATATTTCTTTCAACATTTTATGGAGCAGGCAAAACTCTCAATTTCAATTTTCTGGTATTGATAAGGTAAAAAAGAAATTAATTTCCTACTTTTGGCAGGTTATAAAAAAACAAAAAGGTTTAAGGATTACAGTTTTCTTTCTTGTCTAGGTCCATTCGTATTTTCCTACTTTTGTTTCAAAAACTCTTAATTTAAGAAAAATTATTCAAAAAGGGGCGTGCAAGGCACGGATTACAAAAATTGAATGTTCAACATAACAGTCAGTAGTTCGTTTACAGAGTTTAAGCCCATTTGTTTTTAACAATTGCCAGTTAAATAAGAAGGGGTGTGGAAGTGGGCGTATTTTTGTATGATTAAGATTATAAAAAAACGTTTTCTAATTGAAGTTAGAAGAGAATTTCACGTTCTTAGCTCTTTCGATAAAGGAAATAACTCAACCATTCCACCAAAAAATTTGCTTTTAAGACCAAAATGCAAGCACCTTAGAACATGCTTTTTTTTAAAACAAATGAAATTTTCTCAAAACATTGCAAAAAGTTGCAGCTGCAATTTTGCATATGGCTTGACAAATAGTTGGGCTAAAATATCCTGTTAATTTTTCAGCGGGACTCAGCAAGCTTATTTTTTTGTAGCTCTATTCAAATTTAAAAAAACTCATTAAAATAGGGTTTTTTTTTGTTTTATTTATAAAAAATATTAAAAAAAAATTGTTTTTTATTTGAAATTTTAGTTTACCTACAAACAAAACAACCACGCTACATTAAAGGAAGCTAAGATTTTTCATAAAATATATGATTTTTCATAGAATTGCAATAAAGAAAATTTGTCATTTTTTTACTCTAAAACCAAATTGCCCAACTTTGAAAAGCTATATACACAAAACTATTTACCAGAAAATTATTTTGTTTACTGTTTTTGAATCACTATCTTTATTTCTATTAGAAATAAAAAACAAAACATTAAAAAAAATATCGAATTTTGATTTTTTTTTGCCGCGAGTTTTGGCTTTTTGTACCACAGTGCGGCGGCGTGAGTCTGTTCATGATAAATTGCCCAACTAAATTAACCTCAAAATAAACAAGAGCTCTCACATCGGATGTCACATAAAACAGTGTTGCCAATTTAAAGTTCTTCAACTTTGAAATAAAACATCCTTTACATACGTTTATCAAAAACAATCAAATCATCTGTCAAATTTTTGGTAGGAATGCAATTAAAATGAATTTGATTAGCAAAACAAATTATTGCTGTGTTTTTTTTTTTTTTTTGTTTGGCTATAAATGGTGCACACATTTTGGGAATAATTCTATGAAAATATAACTCGCAGAGTTGAGTTGCAATTCAAAAACTTTGGAAATTGAATTTAAACACTAAAAAGTTATGCTTTTCATAATTATATTTATAATACATACATATTTGAATTTTATAATCTAATTCTATATGTATTAAATAATAATGTAGTCAATAATAATGTGTAGGTTAACTTACGAATATCAAATCCTTTGGATACATCACCAAGTGGATGTTCACTAAAGCTATATTCATGTTCGTTGGCAACAAATCTTCGTATACAGCCGACCATTCCTTCATAAACGGGTAGGCGTTTTGCTAAACCAGTAATGTTGCCTGTGCCACCTAGAAAAACGGGCTCCCTAAATGTGATCCTTGAGAACAGACCCTGAAATTGAAAATGGTAATAAATGTTAATTGATATGTTTAAAATCGGATGGAGTGTTTATATGTACGTTCATTATATAGATTCACAGCCTTAGAACTCAAAGTCTACCCCATTGTGCGCAGAGGTACATACTCCCTTTTAATTTTTTTTTTTTTAGCACACCAATTATTTTCAAATACAAATGTAGCTTGACATTTTTTCTCCACGTTATATATATTTATGTTTGAGCTGTCAAACAAAATATTTTTTCACGGTTATACTATACTACCTTTTGCGAGGAAGTGACAAATCCTCCAATAACATGTTTTGTCTTCTTAGCAGTTCGTGTTTTGCAGAAAATAGTAGGTCTCCACCATACCTGCGGGCAACATGCTCACATGAATGGTAAATAGTTGTAAGTCGTTATGAGCCCTGGTTTTACACGATCTGTTGAGCCACCAAAATGTATTTATTAATAACAATATGGAGGAACAATATGGAATGACAGCAATATTCTGGTTGGCACCCTTAAGGAGGAAAACCTTGTTGAAATGAATCTGGAAGAGACTTCCTAAGCAAAGTCAAATTGATCATCAAGAATTTTTGTCCCTATGGTACGCAATCTAGGGAAAGTTCTGTTTGGAACCCACTAGATGAAATTTGCCCAAAGGCTGCCTTTGGATAAAAAAGTTCCATCGATTTCGTATATGGACACCCTTTACAAAAGCCTATCTAACTTGCTTAAGCACTCTCAATATGTAATGGCGGCGGGAGTTCGGCGTAACATTCCCAACCAATCTACCAGAGAATTACTGGGCGAACAGGAGAAGAAACTTTGATAATAAGAAACTTTGAGTTGTTTCTTTAATATTGTAAATACCGCATTTCTTTCAGTCATCATACCAACTCTAGGTCTAAATTGGATATCTATTCTTCATGTCTTTGCCTTAGATTGGTACCCACCAGTGGACGTGAAAAAGGCAATTTTGGTGTTTTACTGCTTCATGTTATATTTTTCGTCAAAATCGAATGAGAACAGAAAGTGGGAAAGCTCAAACTTATAAGGAATTTAAAGCATTAATTTACTTTGAATTAAAAAGTCACTAAAGTGGGTGCATTTTATAGTCTGTTGTAACGTTTTGTTATAATTTCCATTTACGGTTAAAATATTAAAGCACAGAGTTACGAAGAATTTATAGAGTTAACAAAACAGTTAATGCTGCCCAGCGGTTGGCACTCATATAGTCAAAGTTTCATTCTCTCTTTGTAAGCAGAAAATATTAATAAAAATTTATAGGGTGACGACTAAAGTCGAAATATGTGAATATGAATATGAGCTCTTATTGTTAATTTAACAGTAAACAGATACTACATATATGCGTATATCACTCGCAAAAGTTACTTAAATCTACTTTATATTTATTTACTTCTTTTCACCAATTGCAATGTGAAAAAAAAAGAAATTGACTGTAAAAAGGAAATATTTAATATTTATTCAATGAAATTTAATAAAGAATTTTGTGCATTATTAAGCTCTGAATGCTCGGAGCTATTACTTTTATGGAACACAATTTAAAAGAGTATTATTGTAACTTGCATTGAAAAATAAGTCCAAATAATTTTTTTAAATATACACAGAAACATTTGCTCAATCATAATTATTGTAAAATGGTAAGAAAGTGAATTATTGAAAAATCAGTTCACTCGGGCGTATGCGTACTTTTATTATTAAATTTTAACACATTTTCTTCAATTTTTGTTGATTGATTGCTCAAAAAAAAACTTCCCCAGATTTTCATATGCAGGGAGATTTTATAAGCGTCTTGCCACTTTTAATAAAATGGTTTAAAATACAGAAGTAGACAAATAAATATAACATTTTGCTTTGCTTCTGAAACCAGGTTATGCTTTTCCTGAAGTTTTGGGTGTTCTATCCTGAAAGACAATTCAATATAGTTAAGTTTTAGGAGAGAAGTATCTCTTAATGTTGCATTATGAACAGGGTCTTTCATTAAGCGCTTCCTATCTTTAAACTTAAATAAGAGTGTGAGATATCATCGAATTTTGTATTCATTTGAAAGGCCTATCGAGGCCATTATAAATGGAATATATAACATCGTTCAAATGTCTGCTGCGGCTTCTCTGGGTGGCGCACATCCGAAATGTCCAATTTTCCATAACTCTGGCGCATAAATCAGGCTGAATTTGACCGTTGGCATAGGTTTGATGTTGGCTTTGAGGGCCAATGTGATTTGTGGCTTATTTCCATAGACCTGAGACTTCAGAAAACCCCAATAGGAAAAGTGTAACGGGGTTAAATTGCAGTTCACATCACCTCCATATGAGATGACCATCAGACCATGCTCATGATCACATGTGGATTGGTATCGTCCCAAATTCGACAATTTTTTTGATGATGTACATACCCGCGTTCATCCAGAAATGAGCCTCATTTCTCAAAATGACCCTAAATGGGCGAAGCGTGAGGAACGTTATGCCCGAATAGAACACCCATTTTTATAAAAATGTTTTATTATTTGCGCGTGTTGTTGGACGCTATATCTGTCCAAAGTGATTTGGCAAAACACACTGAATAAATGATAGCCAATTTGACAGATGTATAGCTTCAACAATATGCTATAAACTGTCGCTATAAACTGTCAAAGTTCACAAGTCCTTATTGAAAGACCTTTTATTTATATGCATAAACACGAATATATAAAAACGGTTTTTTTTAACATTTAGGTCCAGTTAACTCATCGAATTAGGTTACCTAACTCAGGGTTAACTGAACAGATTCTTTTGACGTCTAAGCCAACGAGTTTGTTTAGTCGTTTCGCTTGCATTCTTCACCAAAAAACTGCTTCCTTAGATTATTGTGGGCTAATTTACCTCTAGAGTTAACTCACTCTGGTTTAACTCACCACTCAAAAACTCACTTATCTCATAAACCTGAGTGAATTAAGTAAAAGTATATTATTAGTATATTCGGATTTGAGACATCAAAAAACCAAATAAAAGATTAATCTACAAATTTTCGAAAAACGAAATTGTGTCAACAACCATGGAGTATGCCACTATTTTACTGAAGTATGAAAACGGGTCCTTGTCTATGCTTTGAATTCAACAATAATATGTATGCAAATATAGTTAATATATATGTCGGCTGTTTGAGAGACGCATAAGATTTGATTCCTCAGAGGAATCGTTCAGTTATCTTATTGGATGTGACATTCCAGTGGGTCCCCCGTCCAATCCACATGACATGACTATTGACTAATGGATTGTGTTGGTTTTCTCCATGACCAAACCTGACGATATGATTTTTAAAAAATTAACTTGTCTATATGCAACAATATAGTATAAAAAGCCTCAAACATTTCCTCAGAAAAACGAAAAAAAAGTAAAATTATAAAGTTCTATATGATTTCTGGTAAACGTTAATTTTCGGAGACTTAATTCTATGACTCCTTTTATATTAAAAAATATCCTTTTGAAAAGTCATTCCATAACTTTAATCCATTTTTATTTTATTAAAAAAAAAAAACAGCTAGAAAATTATATACATAAAAAACATCTTCTTATAGAAAATTAGCTTCAACTTACATATATGCATCAACATTTTTGTCATTCCATCAAAAGTCAAGCTATTCATTAATTCCATATTCACCAATGGCTTTGTGCTGACAACCAAGTAAGCAATTACTATGTTTACTAATTGGATTATCATTAATTTAATTTAAAGAATATTCTTATTGTTGGCACGTTGAAGAAAAAAAAGCTTCTATAGCTGAACATTGCTTTACTAAGTATGTGTCTGGTATTATACTATCTTGCCCTCGAAATTGAAAAGAATTCAAAAGTTAACAACTATACATATAGGTAAATGTATGAATATTTTCATGTTACATTAACATCACCAAACATCCTAGAAATATGTATAGATATGTCTACATCTACATACATATGTTCATAGGTGAATAGGAAGTTCATTTTAACATTGTTTCAAAGTGGATCCTTAAGTATTGGTAGGTGTGGGGGGGGGGGGGGATATCATGTAGGGTAGAATTGACTAAATCAGTTTTAATAAAGAAAGGTACAATATTTTCCCCTACAATATTTTTTCATACTCAATTTTGAAGACTAAAAGATTTGAAAATGGTTGTCAGAGCACAAAACATTTTGTGACAGAATATATGTAACCTTTTAAGTGATGTTCTTCCTTTGACCGGGAAATATTAAAGTGAAAGATGTAGATGATGTAGAGTTCCTTTTTATTTTGTCGAGGTTATTTTAAGTAAAAACGAATCAATCATTCGTCAATTTGCCCCTTTTGTGCTTAATAACAACTTTTGAAGAATAAAATTGTTTGCCTTTGGAGGATGAGTTAAAAATCAGTTACGAAATTCATCGTATTCGGTAAATTTATATAACAAGAATATATGCACAGCACATATAAATGTACATATCTATGTATTCTAACCACTCTATTTATAAACGTCAAACAACTGCGTGAAAGAACTTCCACACCTGTCAACTTGTAATTCATATTAATCAATGGTGATTGAGAGGAGGTAAAAACGAAAATAAGTATTTTTGTTTTTGTTTTTGTAGACTTTTTTTTAATGAAATTCAATTTAGGCTTTTTGTGACCTTTAGCTCAACTGTGTTTTGTCTAGATACAGCAGTCAGGCTCATTAGTTTACATGCTGCTGTACCCTTCTAAAGACGCAAAATTTTTGAAGACAAAAAAATATATTTTTTCTGGGTGCATGAGCTTAACCAAGTTCCCCTATAATAATATATAGTTTACAGTGCTTATGCGCTTTTAATTTAACTAAGAGTGGATAACCATCGATCAAAAGTTTACGTCAATTTGGAATGGTTTGTGATTTTAATGAGTGGATATCTTTAACTCGCAAATTTTGGCGTAACCATGTAAACTGTTAAATGGGCGCAACGCACGAATTGTAGCACCAAATGATTTTAATAGTAAAGTTTTTATCATTTGGACGTGCTGTCTAATCGTGTAACTTGCCATGGTAATTTGGCATCAGTAACAACAGATTTGACAGATATCACCAAAATAACATGGTCGTCACAGGCCGCCAAAGTCTACCCGTATCAATTTCAAAACACTATATTATATAGTTTTGAATTGTTTATAAATCAATTCGTTACTCTTTAAATAGTAATGTCCTTAAAGTGTGCAATGTGTATTAAAAATTCTTCTCTTGTACTAGAATCATATGCTTGGCCTGGGATTACTATAGTATGCCATCATCCACGGCTTCACAAAAGTACTAAAAATGGTACTAGCTCTGGTACATACGGTCCTAACAAAAAGTTAGTTCTTGAGGATTTCCTCACGTTAGCGATAAGCCCAATGTTTCCAATATAAAGGGTGTTCCAATAAGAGGTGTTATTTTGATATTCAAAGAAAAATGGCATTTTTTGAGATAAATGATCGGATGTTTATTTCATTATAATGGTATGCCGTTAATAATGGAACACAACATCAGCCAAATGGCCAATTCCGGCCATAAAAAATCATTAATCATCTCTCGATAGCGCAATCCATTGACCGTAACTGTTGCTCCAGCCTCATTTTCGAAAAAGTAAGGTCCAATGACCCCGCCGGACCATAAACCGCACCAAACAGTCACGCGTTGAGGATGGAGAGGCTTTTCAACAATAACTCTTGGGTTTTCCGAGCCCCATTTGCGACAGTTTTGCTTGTTGACGTAGCCTCCGAGGTGGAAATGGGCCTCATCAGTCAAGATGATTTTTCGATGAAATTCCGGATCATTTTCATGCATTTCAAGGACCCAATCAGCAAAGACACGACGTTGTTGATGATCAGCCGGCTTGAGTTCTTGTGTTAACTGAACTTTATAAGCCTTAAGACCCAAGTCTTAATGCAAAATACGGTGTAATGACGTTTGTGGAATGCCTAATTCCAAAGAACGACGAGGAATGGACAAACCTGGGTTTTCTTCAACACTTTGGGCTACAACAGCAATATTCTCAGTTGTTCTTGAGCGACGTGCACGGGTTTTATTCTTCACATCACTAACTTGTCCCAACAGCTCGAATTTGTCCACCAATTTCTGTATTGCGGTCCGACAAGGTGCTTCACGACGACCCAAAAATGTTTTAGTTTTACGAACCGTCTCTGCCAAATTTTCACCATTTTTATAGTGAATTTTAATAATTTCAATGCATTGTTGAAGCGTGTATTGTTCCATTTTTATTAATGGTGTAGTTTCTACTTGTCAAATGTTAAAAAATGACAGCTTCAAAAGTGACAGCTACCGAAATAGCGGGCTATTCAAAATAACACCTCTTATTGGAAAACCCTTTAAAATTGGGAACAGAAAATTACTTTGACAAAAAGCTTTTTCACATGCCTTAATGGTTCATTCCAAGCGCAAGGTTTATCAATTCTTCTCTATTTTTTTTATTTTCTGAAATCAATTTGTGAATATTTTACTATTGTTATACTTAGTAACTTTTAAGGGAAATTTTGTATTTAATAAAACGAAACAATTGATATGAATCAAAGCAAATACATAATCTGTAATTTTTTTCAGGGCCAGTTTTTCAATGCAAGATTAGAGATAAGCCCGAGAAAACTCACCAAATATTTTATACTCCTAGTTTGTTAAGTAGATCCACCTGAATATTTCACTTCTGAAAAACCACGGTCAGCAAAAATACGGTCTTAAAATTTAAAAATTAGCCTGAAGATCTTTCAATTTGAAAATAAAACAGATTCAATCAGTAGGTAAAATTTGTAATGTTTCCTAATTTTAAAAACTTATGTATTGTTAACCGTTTTCATTTAAAATTTTAAATTTTTTGTACATTCAAAATATTATAACAATATTGCCATCAGAGTTGGTTTGTATTGGACTAAATGTTTTCTTATTGCAAACGATCTTGCTTAGCTTTCTGAGCAGCAAAACTACTAATAATTGCATTGAAATTCCATTTCTTGGACAAAAGTGCTTCGATGCATAGTACAGCAGGTCCTGAAACACGATCTTGTAATGAGCACGAGTGATAAATTTTTTTTTATTCTGGAGAGATGTTAAAGGAAACATCTACGCAACCTACGGTGACATCTACGTTTATATGGCGCAATATACACGCAGAGTAACACCAATGTTTGGGAAATTCGTCTTCAAGTTCTGGCGGAAGTTCTGTTTCGAAATTAGCTTCATAAACGTGTTTCAGTCGAAATAATTCTTCCTACAACTCTTGGGATACATGCGATTTGTACTTTTGGATAAAGCTTGTAGCGGAATATTGAATCTAAATTTCGACCATTGTTAAAAAGTTCAAATTTGTCATGGCATCGAATTGACGAGAAATTCCAGATATAATGGAATCAACTATGACGTAAAAGGTGTTTCTTTTGAAATTTGTTTCTTCGACTGTTTCAGTTTGTTTTACTCCTCGATTTTCTTCGAAATGTCTCTTCAATTTTCTTCTTCGGGTTGATGAGAACGAATTTCGAATATCTTCCAATTAAGTCCAGGCCCAACTGCTTTGCATACCAATAAAATTCTATCCAATTGGTTACGAATCAGATGTAAATTGGAGATCAAACATTGCGAGGTTTCGAATTTCAACGCCAGAAGAGATGTGTTTGGCTTCAAGAATGACTTTCATTTATAGCGCTCAGAACCTTTCACCAAATCGAAGACATCAGGACACGTCCAAATACATATGTTCATATATTTCAAAAAGCCATTTACATCTCTTCGAGCTTCAGCGGTTAAAATGATATGATAGCCGTCTAGTAATTTCCTTAGGTTTTTGAGATGATTTGCCAATGATTTCACAGCCTCAATTCTAGCTGACCATCTAGTGTCAGAAAGTTTGTGAAGGGACTCTTAATTAGAAAATTGTTTGTGCTCGGAAAAAAAACAAAGCAATTTTCAATCATTTTCTTTAAATCGCCTGAGGTGGTCAATTTTTTTTAGATATTTTTTGTCAAAAAAAAATATTTTAAAATTAGCCAGGGGGCCAAATCCGTAAGTGTTATTTTTTCTTGACAGATAACCTCATTTTTTTTTAATTTCCGGGACCCTAAAAACTCTCGGGAATATGTTAATGTTTGATGCGGAACTGGGCCCCTGGTTGTATGAAAAATCTATCTCAAATTGAAACAACAAAATTAAAAAAAAAATTAAGATTCAACCTATTGCTTAAAAATTTCGGGGACCGTTGAAAATCCTGGCCTGGAGGAATTCCCCCTTCAAGCAAACTAGTCCGTTTTGGTTCCGTGCACGTAGTCAACAACGTATGGACGACTTCGCATGCATATCCAAATATGTTGATTCTCAAAACTGCGGTTCGACAAAAGTTGATGTTTACACATACTAACATACAACTACATACACACTTTCTTATATAGAGTGTAGCCATTCACAAAGCATATCCGTTTTTTCGTCACAACAAATTATTTATTAAAATAACCTTTTTGTTTGTGATATACAAGTTAATTTGTGTGTTATAGACTCGAATACTGCTACATCGGTTGACTATGGCAAGGTTCAGTAATTCAAATTCAAACAAAAATAAAAGTAATTTTATTTTGAAAGTATTTGTATACCCATAGATATCACCGCAATAGTGTATAGTACATATACATACATACATTTAATTAGATGTGGTAAATGCATAGACCATAAAAACAAATTTTCGACGAGTCTTTGTATGAGATACTGTTATTTAATTTATTTTAATAACTAAACTATCAAGCTTCAACTTTGCTGATGGTGAACACGTTGCTATGCAACACCACAATTATTCAAATGCGGAATAAACACACACAATAGAGTTAGTTTATCTACTCATTAACCCTCAAGCACCCCTAAGGTGTCCCTTTAATAATTCAGATAGTAAGTACTAAATAGCAGTAAATACATCACCCAACAAAGGCTTACCTAAGTATAAAGTATTGATTTTTATTACCTTTAATGTTTTGGCAACCTGATACGTGTGGCGTTGCTATTAGCAGCTCGTTTTTATTAATGATTTCGATTCACTTAATTTGTTTTATAAATCAATATACATATGTACATATTTATGGTTAAAGCTATCAATTAAATAGTAAATAAGAAAATAATCAACTTAAAATGTTCAATAAAGTTTTTACGAATAACCTTGTGTTGTGTTTGGATTTGTATGAAATTTATATTGAAAGGTTTAAGCAAAACACAATTTCATTTAAATTACCTTTGATCGTCCTTGTACACGTGAGCCATGATTTAATAATAGCCAGGCATCCCACCGGTGTCTGTATATTGTTACAGAGTTCCATTGATTGAGTTGAACCATTTCTTCAGAACGAACACTGCCAACACCAGAGCCACAATCAAACCTTGAATTTAAAGAACAGAATTATATAAATATATATATTATATAAAATGAAGATATACGAAGATATTTATATTTCTATAGTTTTGACTTGCAACTGAGAAAAACCACAAGGACTTCAATATTCTTTAAACTTTGAGTTCATATAATTGTATGCACTCAATCATGATGTTGTTCACTAGAAGTCCTCATATTTTAAATTATTTTCAAGGTTAAATATTGTTCTTAATCAAACTTGATACCTACATATATAACAAGAGGAGAAAATTTGTGATTTAGTTTGTTGCAAATTCTTAGAAATTTCGTTGAAAACACAACATTCAAATGTTCAGCTAGACGTCACACATTTTTACTTGTGATATATCGGGTTTTTCAATAAGAGCGGTACAAAAGTTTTTTTACATAAAACAAAAACGGTTTTGGATATCAATAAAATTCTTTATTCCTGTGAAAGTACGTTTGATGCCATTATATATGGATTTCGATTTCTTTTGCATGGCCACCACGGGCACGCTTGCAGAAGTCCAGACGCTGAAACCAATTTCGACGGTTTTCAAGCATAAATCGGCCGATACTGCTGCAATATCACGTTCGATATTCGTACGAAGTTCATCAATCGTCTTTGGCTTGTTGGCATAGACCATAGACTTGACGTAGCCCCACAGGAAATAGTCTAACGGCGTCAAATCGCACGACCGAGGCGGCCAAGCGACTGGACCATTTTGTGAGATAACACGTTCTCCAAACATGGTTTCCAATAAATTGATTGTGACATTCGCTGTGTGGCTTGTGGCGCCGCCCTGTTGGAACCACATGCCCTCCAAGTCCATATCATCCAATTGGGACCAAAAATATTCGGTTATCATTGAACGGTAGCGATCCCCATTCACAGTAACGTGCCGGTCTTGATCATCACGGAAGAAGTACGGCCCAATGACGGCGCCGGCCCATAAACCACACCAAACCGTATTTTTTTCGGGATACAATGATGACTCATGGAGTACGTGTAGATTGCTGCCTGACCAATACCGCATATTTTGTTTATTGACGAAGCCATTCAGCCAGAAATGAGCCTCATCGCTGAAGATGATTTTTCGATGAAAATCCGAATTATTTTCTAGTTGTTGCTCAGCCCAATTCACGAACATACGACGCTTCTGGCGGTCAAGCGGATCTTTTCGCAAAATTCGCCACAACGACGTCACAGAGATGCCCAACGCTTGAGAACGACGTGTGAGAGACACATTTGGGCTTTCTGCAACTGAAGCCTCAGCGGCAGCAATATTCTCGACACTACGGGCACTTCTTTGTCTCACTGGCACGGGGACATTTTGTACTGTGCCTGTGGATTCAAATTTTTCCACTAGACGCTCAATTGTTGATCTGCTAGGACGATTATGACGACCATAAATTGGACGTAGTGCTCTTAACGTTGAGGCCACTTACTCCGAATTTCGGTAGTAAATTTTAATAATTTCGACTCGTTGTTGGCTCGCATATCTTTCCATCATGAAATGGCAAACTTTACTGAAGAGAAATGTCAAAAGGGCGGCAAGAAATATGGCGTCGTTTGCTGTCCCTGTTGCTCTACTTTTGTAGCGTCCCTGTTGAAAAACCCTTTACATATAAGATGTAAGTACTTAAGCAGGCCAAGTTTTGGATTCGTAAGAAATATCAATCTTGAAATTTAGATGATAGATAAATCCGCAAGTTTTTTTTTGTCTGTCTGTATATGTGTGTTTCAGAAACAAAACCCAAAACTTTAATAAGTTTCGAGTACCTAAATCGAGAAAAACTTGTATCTTCTAAACCAAACATCTGTTAAGACTGATTCAATTAGCATTCCCCACAGTAAAAGTCTTAAAGCATGATCTAGGGTTTTTAGTCTTAGAGTTATAGCAAAAAGAAATATGGATGTAATGGATTTTGAAATTTACCTCTTGATTTCAACCTAAAGCCTATAGTACGCTGCTGATGCGAAACGAAAAATTCCATACAAAAATGACACAGCGAAATCATAAACGATAAAAATTTCGTTCTCCTTTTCTCTCAGCAGTACGCTGATCGATGAACGAAATTGATGATTGTTGCAGATTATTTGGAGAGGTCTCCGCTCTTTTTTCGCACTCAATTAATTGCCCAAAGCCCCAAACCATTCATTTTGTGAGGAAAAGTGACATTTGAGGTTTTTTGTGTTTGTATTTGTTGTATCTTCCATTACAGCATGGCTTTAGTGTTTTTTTTTGCGTTTTTGATGTGTAAACATCTATGCTGGCGGTAGGGTGAAAAAAAACGTGAACGTTAATGTGCAACGTTACGTCGTGCAACGTTACGGTGTGCAACGTTACGATCTGCATGCTAGGATGGGTGCGTTCAGTGAAAAAATCTTAATATCCCCTTGAAGCAAAAACAAATCCGTTTTGGATCCGCGCACGTTGATGTTTACACATATTAACTGTGAGTCCCGGCACTCACACAATTTTTTTTTTTTTTGCAGTTGGCGACACTTTTAGTTATCATTTTTTCGCTGTGGTTTTTGTTATCATTTCCCTGTCGTGTTGGAGACCACTGAAAAATTTCGTTTCGCATCAGCAGCTTAAGGCTTAACTACATAAGCCCAAAAAGTGAAAAAGTATAGAAGTGAAAATTTTCAAACTCATTTTGGAATACTTTTTCTGACTGGAAAACTTATAAAAATGATGCAGAAAGCTTAAATTTTGGTCTAAAAAAAAATTTGTATAGTCTTTTTCACAAAAAAAACTGCGCTAGTGGGGAAAAAATATTTTTACTTTTGTACAAAAGTACTTTTTGGCTTATGTAATTAAGCCTTTACTAGGCTTAATAAGAAAAACAAAAAGTTCAATTTTAAAAGATCAAAATAACAGTTTTATTATTTTTTTTTAATTTAAGCGTCCTGCAAAAAAGGTACACAAATGTTAGCATTTTACACTGCAAGCAGCATTATTAAATCATTATTTATTTTACACTCGAAGTTCTTTGAAAATTGAGTGGGGTTCACAGAGAAGGTGATTTTGTTCCATTATGTTCTTGAAGCATTCACGTTTTCCACATTTTTGTAGAACTGGGGTTCTTCTTGAGACCTCCAATCCTCTTCAAAGTGTTTGATCACAACTCCTATTATGTTCCAAAAATTTCAGAAACCTTTACATGGTAAAGATTTTGCAAAAGTCCTACCAACTATTCGGGAATTCATAACGTGGATAGAAAAGTTTTTCAATTAAAAGTTTAAGATTAAAAGTGTTTTTCGAAAGGATATAATATATATAATATATGTGGATATAATGGATTTTGAGGCAAAAACTTCAAGTGGATAAAATGGGTTTTGAAATTAACTACAGATTTTGAGGTGTCATTTTTATGGTATAGAATGCGATTTGGGATTCAAACTTGGCCCAACGTATATGTGTTTGAACGTTACGAACAAAACCTCGTACTTAAGTCATTTTTTTTTTTAAAGTGGGTATAATGGGTTTTGTTTCTGATCCACACATAAATATGCATTTCTGTCCTCGATCTACAGCCTAAACCACTGTTAAGCGATTTTCTTAAAATGTTGACCCTAATTTTTTTAGATAAGCTAATCCCTAAAGATAAAATTAATTTTTGTCTTGTTTCAGGTTGAAAGCCCCCCTATTTGGCCGCCATCTTTGAAAAGGTTGTGTAAAATGCTTTTTCGCGATATCTTGAGAACCATAGGTCTCGCACATAAAAAATGTAAATGCCTTTTTCATAGAAAATTAAGTTTTAACTAAAGTTGTAGCTAATTTAATTTTCTATGAAAAAGGCATTTACATTTTGTATGTGCGAGACCTATGGTTCTCAACATATAGCAAAAAAACCTTTTACACCACCTTTTCCAAGATGGCGGCCAAATGGGGGGCTTTCAACCCCGAAAACCAAATGGTATACTTACACTGACCCACCCTACACATTAAAAGAAAAAAAACGTTGTCCTGTACTAAATGCATGGTCAATGTAACATTTCAATGTAGCGAAGCCAACTTCATTTGTTTTTTTGTAGTGATTTGACAGACACACCTATGAAATGACAGTTCAGTGCTCAAGTGTGTTTCATAATTAAATCTGAAGACTCTGATCATAATCTGCTCAAAGCTCTGCTCTGATCGCTCAGCCTCTGCTGAGAGCCTTGCCTGATTACATGGGTCTTTTTACTTAAGGTCATTTTACTGAACTCGTGATTACACGGTGAAGAAAAATCCTTTAATTTCAATCTACACTTCCTTGTCTCACACCCTTAAGATCCACATATATCTCACTCACACATTTCATGCTGAATCCGAAAATATTAAATGAAACTGGCGCATCGGGTGGAATCTACCTTCTCTTTTTTACGCACATAAAATCAACCTGTCTTACCCATGCGCTCTTCAGTAAAACGACCCATGTAATCAGGCACTAAGTGCAGTAGCTATGAATGTAAGTGGAAGATGTTATATTGTTAGACATGAAAGTTTTTTTTTTTGTAGTGAGGTGAGGTTCAGAGGAGGAGAAAATTGAGTACGAGGGTTTGTAGGTGCATGCATCTTTATATCGAAAACAAAAGTTTGGCAAGTTTTTTTTTGGCGTCGGTGGTGAGTGTGGGTTGTTGCAAATAGCGATTTTAAAATTTTTTTCTAAAAGAAGGATTATCCCTTGAATTAATTTTTAGTCCAAAGCCGTTTTACCAGGGCTACCTTCGTAGCTCTAAAGAGCCAATTTGGCCCTTTTTTTAGGTGTGGCTCTTTGGCTCCACTATTCTAAAATCATCCAAAATTTGTTTTTTTTTGAGATTTTCGTGGCTTTTTTTACTCTCTTTCAGAATGGTGTATTTATTTAAATTTCTTTTTTCATAATTTTTCAATTTTCCGCTAAGTAAAAACTCTTTGTAAAAAATTGTTTGAAATTTTTGCTCAGAGTAAAAAATTCTTTGAAATCTGAACGCGTTCATTTTCATTAAAAAAAATCAACTTCTTATTTTTAGTTTTTCGCCTAAATATTTCCCGAATGTAGCAAAGAGAAAGAATGACTTGAATGTGCCATATTTGGGATTTAATTTTCAAATGGTTTAGCTCTTCTCTGTTGTATTTATTTTTTACAACGTTTTTTTTTTTTGTAAGTTTTTGTTATTTTTTTCGTTTCAATTTTGAAACAGATATTTCTTGGATTTTTAAAAAAAGTTTGCATATTTTTTTTTGACAACTCGACATTTCAACAACGCCTTCGTCGATATTTATTAAACATGGCAAAAATAATTTTTTAACATTACCTAGAAGATTTCAGACAAAAATTATTCTTATAATAAAAAAAAAACGGTACCTCCCATACAAATACTTAAAGAACCGTTAACGAATTTTTTTTGCTCAAAAACGACTCCTGTGATTTTGATAATTTTTTTTTTTTGTATCAAAAGTAGTAAGGTCTAGCATTTAAAACTATTGAATTTTACATTGAACTATTATTAACAATACCTATCTATCATAAGAAGGATTTTTTTCGACTTTCTACCAATTTTTTTTTCTTAAAAATGCTAACGAAATTTTATATATAAAAAAATAATTATATAAATAAAATAAAATTTTGTTCTCATATTAAGATTTATTTTATATAAGAAATTAGATGGTGTACATCACGTTGGGTTAAAAAGAGTTTCAGCGCTTCATTTTAGTCAATTTTTTTTCTAATTTTGTTGATTTAAAACAATTTTCCAGTTAAAATAATATAATTTCCTTGCATGTATATTACATATGTATGTGCAACACGGGGCTATATTTTATAACTTTTATATACTCGCATAATACTGCCGGCAACTTTACTAAGTTTTGGCAAATGGATAAAATATATAGGCTCCCATAATCTATTTATTTCAGACTTTATAAACACAATGTGATCGTAAGAGCAAGTTTGTGCGACCCAGCCGTATATTATTTATTTTATATACTCATTTTATTGGCTCTTTCCCAAAATCTGGAAAGGTAGCCTGCGTTTCACACATCAAAAATTTTGCTATTTCTTGCTAAAGAGAGCGCTAAAATGAGAGTAAAACATTTCCCCTCCTTACCAGTTTTAGTCCGAGGAATTTCTTCTGGCTATTTCATGCTGATTGTCAAATGCCAGGTTGACCTATGCATTTGTCGGTTGCACTCAAATAAC
This sequence comes from Leucozona laternaria, assembly GCA_932273885.2. Classification (NCBI taxonomy): domain Eukaryota; kingdom Metazoa; phylum Arthropoda; class Insecta; order Diptera; family Syrphidae; genus Leucozona; species Leucozona laternaria. The sequence goes on from OW026368.1 coordinate 49,687,888, forward strand.
AAGGTTGTCCAAGTGTTAATTTTATTTTAATTTTGGTAGATGGGCATGTTGCAATCAAATAATTTTTATAAAATGTTGAACATTTAGCAAAACTGTATTCGAAATATAATATGTAAAGTGCAGTGTTTTTTGAAGAAAAAAAAAATATTCATCAAGATTTATCATTGATCTACGGCAACTCTAGTCGAGTAGAATTGTGACGTTTGGTCCGAATTAGCGCCAAGTATTGTGCAAACCATTTCCGACATTTTGACAGTTTTCCTTATCTCTGAGAGATTTCATCCTTCTCAAAATCCATCCACTCCTCAAAATTAGACATTTAGCCAGATTTAGTGCGAAAAATCTCAAAAACAGACTTAGTTTGAAAGGTCTAATTTAGTTTTTTTTTTTTTTTGGTAAATTGAGAATTCATCCCTCTTTCAGTTTTGTACATGTTCTCTACAAAACACACAGCAAATATCATAATTCTAACAGAAAAAACACTTCTGACCCCACTTTTTCTTCTATATCTTTATCATCATTATGAAATATTCGATTACAACCTTGAATTTTATTTGCATACGGATCCATATAACAAGCATTAATTTTTAGGGCACATACAACATGTAAATCGCAAAGTAACACGTATTTGTATAAACTCTTATTATTTCGTAAATATCATTTAATGCTCGTAGTCTTGGGGAATATGGTTGTCAACAAGAGTTCAAAATTGCAAAAAAAAAAAAAATTTCAACAGGTGCTGAGTTGGGTTTTCTGAATTGCTGCTTTAGCACTTTATCGATATGTGTATGTATACAAACTTACATGTGTATAAAGCAGAGATATAGACTCATGACTTATTCTGTTTTTTCCAGGTTTTGGTGAATTTTCCGCTTGTAGTAAGTATATGTATAGATACACTTTATTCCTTCTACAACCTACATGCATTGTGTGCGTAGGTGAGTATATATATTGAAATATAGTTGGAGGCACCACAAAGCTAAAGCTACCCTAGCAATATGATTATGCAACGACTTTATTGAACCTAGAGATTGGGGTTGGTGTGTGCCTTACTACTCTCGTAAATTTCTGTGCCACTCTGTGTTTCGTTCATTCGAATATTGCCCTGGGATATGGCATAAGAATGAGCTTCCTTTTTTTTTTGTTTTCGTTTTTACTCACATAGTCACATTCGAGGAAATGAAAATAAAAGAAAATCAATAAATACCCGTCCTCGGAGTTTATGAGGGCGAATTTGTAGAATGTGGAATAACGTCGGATTTAATGGTGTCTTTTGACATTAAAATCGCATAAGAATTATTATCAACTTTAGATTTCTTCTAATCTACTTACCAGAATTCAATGAAGCCCTCATGTATGAGTAACGCCATAAAATCTCCAGTTAAGTCATCCCTCTCGCCGGTTAAAAGGATAATGCCTTCAACAGATTCCGGTCGAAACTCAACTCTTATCTGGAATGTTTTGCAGCAAAAATATAAAAAAATCAATAAATTCTTTCACACCTTTTCATAAACAGCTGATATATAGATATATAAATTGGAATAGAAATAGGGACACATACCTGTACATGCTTGTATGCTCCACGTAAGGCTGGAAAGGCCAACCAGGACTTTTTTGAAAATCTAGGAATCCGAACCTTAGTATCTGTGTGTATATAGAGATAAGTAAATATAGTATAATAAATTGTAAAGGTAATCCAATTAAGGTGGCAATGTGATGGACGTTAAGAAGGGTCCCATGTGGTACTTGTGTCGAGAGGGTGTAATGCAATTAAATTAAGTATTCAATCTGGCAAACATTACTCATATTTCAAATTTGATTCCAAGCAAAAAAAGATAGCTATCGGCATTCGGCACTCTTGTAAAACTTAAGGGTTTGTTTACTCATAAAATAAAAAAAAAAATAATAAAGTGTTCAAGCCTGTTTTTCGAGCTAAATGAAGTTTATTGCACTTGTAATATTTTGCCTGGATATTTATATGGGGGAGTAATGACCATAAGCGACACTCCCTACATACTTAATAATACCGATTTATGTGAATTTTCGGGGCGGGGAATGTTGTGGATAAATTATATCTGAGGGTAAATTCAACTATATGCTCCCCAACTAAAGCGGTATTTTCCAATATATAAAGGGTCCGCCATCTAACGTTTTTTTTCAACTAGTGCTTATTTCATGAATAGTAACACTTAACTAATGTCTGATTTGACAGATAATTAGTTTTATCCTTCCGCTGAACGAATATGGTTGTGTATACGCTTCGCTAAGTGGGCCTGCGATCGACTTAGAGAAGATGCCGATTTCGCCAAAAAAAAAAATCATCTTTTCAGATGAAGCTCATTTTGATCTTGGTGGGTAGTAAACATGAAAAATTGTCGCATTTGGGGCACAGAAAACCCGCACGCATACATTGAAAAGCCGATACACCCAAAACGAGTCACTGTTTGGTGCGGACTTTGGTCCAGAGGCATAATTGGGCCATTTTTCGAAAATGAGCAAGGAGTGGCCGTTACAGTCAATGGTGATCGTTATCGGGCCATGATGAACGAATTTTTGTTCACAAAAATTGAAGAGGAGGATATTGGCAACATTTGGTTTCAACAGGACGGCGCTACGTGCCACACAGCCGAAGCTACACTCGATGTTTTGCGCCATTTTAAAAAAAAAAGAAGTTATTTGGCGGACCCTTTATTTGTAATTCCATAACTTAAAAGCTCTATTTGGTTATCTACGAAGTAAATGTAAGGATGTGCCAGATCCAAGATGCATCAGATCAGATACCCAAACCTTTAAAAATGGTTCCATATATTTATTATAGAGGAACCCTATCTTACATTGATTTTGAAATTAAGACGTTTATAACAACGTGGAATGTTGATACAAAATTAGATCTTTTCATCTCTTACATGATGCTAACTACTCTGTACCTTCAAATTAATTCTCTCCTAAGAACTGTGTTTGACAGCAACTCTTGCAGAATTGTTAAAATCTGGGCCTTATTGCACCAACAACTTATCACTTAGCAAATATCATAAATCTTGATACAATTTTCTTGCGGTAGGATTGAATAATTTTTCCGGACATAATGTGCATGGATCGTATGTCCGACTTAAGGGCGATGGACATTATATCCGCAGACATTATGTCATCGCACCGCTAGAAAATCGTAATTAATTCATTATATTTGCTAATTGATTAGTGATATGTTGTTGGTGCAATAGGGCCCTGGTCTGTGTTCTCATTTTTGAGAAAGAAATTAAAACAATTGTTTTTTTTTAACCCAAAGCGTTCCCATGTAAATTCAAAAGCTTTTATTTATTTGTACGTTTTTCTTGTTTGGCCCAAAAAGTAGCAAGTGAAATTTTTTTTCGATAAAAGCTTTTATGATCTTTGAAGCAGGGACTGTTTTAAGTGGTAATTGTTATGTTTTCTGGTAATTACTATTTTAAATTGGTAGGTAATTCTAAAAATTAGGTGATATTTTATTAATTTTTCAAAGATTTCAAAAAAAAACTTCAGGCAGATTCATTAACCCTAATAGGTACTTTGTCCGTTGATGTGAAAATGTTATTATATCTCTTGAAAATTACAAGAGACTGCCAAGTGCCAATTCCATTCGGTTTCGTTAATAAGTTAAAAAGTAAAATTGTGTTTACTGACTGTAACACGTTCCTGCATAATATCGAGTTGAATAAAGAAATACGGTCAAGGTCAACTCGCGACATCGATGATTGTACAAATATACAACCGATGATTACCGTGAAAATCTTAGCGATAAACTAGTCGTGTCTTTAAAACAACGATTTCAATATGAAAGCGAAGAACTTTTGCGTGCTATTGAGGCTTTCTAAAAAAATTGATGATATTCCCTCAGTGATTGAAAAATTGCAAAAATTAATTGCAGCAGATGTAGATTTGGCAGTGCTTTATCTCCAGCACCTATAATGATTTTTTCCAGAACAAAATCGTGGCCAAATTCACTCTCAAAAAATTGTTCAATATCTCTCTCAACCTGAACGATACTGTCATTTTTTTAAGATTTGACAACAATACGCGTGCACGTGTGCTGGCTTGCACGCTTTATTCTGCGGATTTTGAAAGATATACATAAAATGCTAATAATCTCTTGAAGACAAACATAAGACCAATTTTGTGCATCGAGGCTGAGAACAAGTATATATTTATGTATCGTTTTCAATTTACCGAACATGGAAAATTTGGAATCCGAGATTATTCATCAAGAAATGACTGTCAATGTTGCGACTAATTCGTTCAATTGATACAGAAACAAGCACCACAAGAAAACAACCGCATTTCAAAAAAATATTCAGTAATTGTGAGTACGATGAAGATGAGTACGAGTGTGACATCAAAATAAAATTCGATCTATTCCAATAAATTTAAAAAAAAAATGTCTTATGTACTTAAAAGTGAAGATTTTAAATAACCACGAACATTTTCCGTTTCATTCCTTTGAATAATGACTTTTTAATTTGTTGGTATAATTCAGATAGTCTCAGCTTTGAAGGCAAACTTTTTTAACGCCAGCACACTTAAATCATGGTTTTTACATTTTATATACATAGATTTAATTTAAGAAAGATTTCAGCATTCAAATCTTATTGTTAGACGCTTTCACTGTCCTCAGGCTGGAATTTCTTTAAATTAGAAACTTTATTATCCGATTTTTTTGCATAAGTCGTGATGATTCTGTTTATCTGGACCATCTAAAAAGCTTTTATCGATGCTTCTGGTAATATAAGGGGAAGGTGAAAGAGGTATAATGCGTTCCGATACATAAATGTGAGAATAAAAATTGTCTAGCTCTAATACGTCTTTCGGGAGCATATATGTTGATCAATGCTAACAAGCTAGGTGAAACGATGTGATATTGTAAAAGATCTCTTACAAAAACTATATTCTGCACGATTCTTCTATCCTTCAGTGAATTTAGACCGAGAAAAAGGCATCTAGTCTTGTATTCAGGCATACTGGGCCAACTCATTCTATAAAACACATACCTTGTGAATCTACGCTGTACTCCTTTCGAGTGATTTGAATCGGTGATATGATCCGGATCCCAAACTACTGCGCAATATTCTAGAATTGGTGTAGCCAGTGAATTATATAACTGCAACAGTGTTGAAAAATTTGTAAACTCGCGAGAATTTCGCTTTATGAAACCACAAATTGAATTGGCTTTAATAATAACATAATCTATGTGTAATGAAAAAGTAAAACGATGGTCGAAAATAACACCAAGGTCTCTAACATCAGTTAGCAGTTTAAGATAAACATCATTTATACATTAACTGTAAATCAGTGGATTTTTAAGCCGATAAAAGGACATAACATTGCATTTTTCGATATTAAGTTTGATTCCATTTTCGTAAGACCATTTAACAAGAAGGTGGAGAGCTTTCTGAAGTATAAGGCAGTCGTTTAAAGATTGAATAGATAGAAATATTTTTGTGCTTTTACTGAAACAAGGGAGGATAACAAATCATTTACGAAAAGGATAAACAAAAGTGGGCCCGAGTGACTTCCTTGAGGTACGCCTGAACTTACATTGAAAGATTGTGAGCACATATCACCAATTGTAACACGTTGTTCTCTTTTTAGTAAGAAAGATTCAATCCACAATAGTAAGTTTGAGTGAAAACCAAAATCCCTTAGTTTTTTTTAAGCAAAATTCTATGATCAACGGTATCAAAAGCTTTGGAAAAATCACTGTAAACCACGTCCATTTGATTTAATTATATTATTTAAACTGGAAAATTGTTATAAATCAACAAAATTAGAAACAAATTGATTAAAATACTTTAAATCTGTTTTAACCCAACTGGATGTGCTCCATCTGATTTCTTATATAAATATTAATTTATGAGAAAAAAAGTTTTAAAAATCGTAGGAGCGGTTTTAAAACTAATTAATTTTGTACATATAAAATTTCGCTAACATTTTTGGAAAAAATTTTGGCTCGCCAATTTTAAGTATTTATTAATGTTGAGTTAAAAATTGAACTTCACAAACAAATCTTCTACCCGTTTTCAAAATATCAAATTTTCAAAAAATAATTCTGATTTTTTTTTTTTTAAATCCAAAAATAATTTTTTATACAATTTTAATATGCACTTTTATTTATATTTATTTAAAGCTTCTGTATAAAAAATCTAGTATTATTCGGTTGATCAAATATTGAGATATAAAAACCGTTCTATGAGAGGTACTTTTAATAAACGTATAATATAAATTTTTAAAATTTAAAATGGTAAATCGTACTAATTTCGTTTTTGAGAAAAAAAATATATTTTTCTTAACGGTTTTTAAACATTTGTATGGGAGGCACCGTTATTTTTGGGTGTTAGAATAGTTTTTGTCAAAAATCTTCTAGAAAAATTTAAAAAACTGCTTATTACCGTGTTTAATAAGAATCGACAAAGTCGTTTTTGAAATATTGAGTTTTCAAAAAAAAAAAATTCAAACTTTTTTTAAAAATATTATTTAGAATGTGTCAATAATTCTTCATATAAAAATTGATCAGAATCAGTTGAAAATCAAAAAAATGGTTCTTCGGGAGGTACCATTAATAACCATTTTTCGAAACCATTTTTGATTATTACTAAGTTTCACAAAACTAGGATTTTTTGTGGGCTTTTACAGCAAATTGTGAAAATTTAAACTATTAAAGAGACCTATGGATATATGCATACATATTTATATTTAATTTGTTTTCAATTTGTCCACATCTCCGAAATCTTTCGATTCACGTGAATGTTTTATTCAATTTTCTTCAAATCATTTATTTAAAACGTATGTCTTTCGAATGCAAATCTTAACCAGTTCTTTATTTTTGAAATTCTAAAGAGAATTTCATTGCATTCATTTTATTTTTATCGCAATTAATAGGCATTATGGAACAATCATTTCCTTCCCGCTGATAGCAGAATGCCAATGTTCACGCGAACGTTTAGCAGAATAGGGCTGATTGATTATCAATCACAATAATTGCCAATACTTGAGTATCAATGTATCATTAATTTTTATTATTTTAATTAGATGAAATAAAGGTGTTTTAGAAACAATTTTGGCCTCTGAATCGTGTTCTAAAATTTCGGTATCCATATTTCTTATGAGGAAACAACTAATGGGTGATTCGAAAAAATGAATGAAATATTTATTTGAATCGATAGTTTGAACCTTGCAATTTGATGTTTAAAGATAATTTCATGCAAATGTTGACCGCGGCTGCGTCTCAGGTAGCCCATCCGCTGAGTCCAATTTTGGCATACTCTTTCACACATATCGGCCGGTATCTCACGAATGAATGCATGGATGTTGGCCTCCAGTGCGTCAATCGAAGCGGGCTTGTCCCTATAGACATTAGCTTTGACATACCCCCACAAAAAATAATCTAATGGTGTCAAATCGCACGATCTAGGCGGCCAATTGACCGGCCCGAAACGTGAAATTAACTGTTCACCAAACTCGCCTCGCAATTGCGCCATTGTTTCGCGTGCTGTGTGGCATGTGGCACCGTCTTGTTGAAACCACATATCATGCAAGTCAAGAACTTCCATTTCGGGCAAAAAAAAGTTTGTTATCATCGCTCGGTAGCGTTCACCATTGACAGTAACGCTGCGATTCGCATCATCTTTGAAGAAATATGGCCCAATAATGCCGCCGGCCCATAAACCGCACCAAACAGTGGCTTTTTCGGGATGCATTGGTAGCTGTTGCAATGCTTCTGGCTGATCTTCACTCCAAATGCGGCAATTTTGCTTATTTACGTACCCATTCAACCAAAAATGAGCCTCATCGCTGAACACAATTTTTCAATAAAAAAGCGGATCCTCGGCCAGCTTTCCAAGAGCCCATTCACCAAAAATTCGGCGTTGTGGTAGGTCGGCTGGGTTTAGTTCTTGCACCAGCTGTATCTTAAAAGGCTTTACGCCCAAATCCTTCCGCAAAATTTTCCACGTAGTGCTGTAACAAAGGCCTAACTGCTGGGAACGGCGCCGAATCGACATTTCGCGGTCTTCTGTCACACTAGCTGATACGGCCGCAATATTTTCTTCACTACGCACAGTACGTAAACGTGTTGGTGGTTTAATGTCCAACAAAGTAAATTTGGTGCGAAATTTGGTCACAATCTTCCGAATAGACTGCTCAGAAGGTCGAGAATACCGATCATAAAATGGAAGCAGCGCGCGATGAACATTTCGAACCGAGCACGAATTTTGATAGTAAAATTTAATAATTTGCAAGCGTTGTTCATTTGTAAGATGATCCATGGTTAAATTGCAAACCAAACTGAAGCTGTTTGACAGTGACACAAGGTACTAAACACACGTCAGCTGTCAAAACCAGTGTTGCCAAAACCAAACCAGCTAAAAAATAAGCAACATACCATTTCAAAAATGCCTGATATAACTTCAGTATGGACTTAATTTGTTAGTGGGTTCTTCCACCCTGTCCGTCACTTACAACCGTGCGCGTAATTATCAGGTGTGTGGATTTAATCAAGTGAGAATTAAATACATTATTTAAAGAGAAGCCATAAAAGATCTATGACGGACAGTGAACAATTTTCTACTCAAGAATATTTCAGTCACTTTAAAATGGAAAGTGTGTTCGAATGCGGTTCAGGAAAACATCTATTTGTCACTGATTAATGATGCAATGGTCCTCATAGTATATAAATACACCAAATTGCATGTGTAAATATAAAATAAAATATAATAAATAAAATAAATTGAATCATAATGTAAAAGAGTCATATAAAATCTTAAAGTTCAACTCCAAATGTTATTCGAGTGAAACAGGAAATACCTACACATATTTATAGCTTTTTTTTTCTTATGGAATAAAATCCCAATTTATTGGAATATAAAACTGCCAATGACGATGTCACCCCCTTAAAATTATTTTCGGGTATAGATTTACAATATAAACAAAGAACGCCATTCCACAAATACAATTTTTAAGAAATTTCGTATTCTATAAATAGGTATTGCTGTTCTTTCTCACAGAAACCTTATCAGCGCCACAAATCCATTTGATGAGATAAATAAAAAGCAAAATATATAGAATCGCATTGCCAAATAAAAGATTGTGAATTGCTATAAATAAGTTTAAAGTTGAAAAATAATGAAACAGTCAAATTTTAGTATTTGCACTTAAATGCCTATAACATTGGAATTGTTTAATAGATGTTTATTGTAAATATCTCATTTTCGACGGTAAAGTACCTTTTTTATGTAATAAATCCAAAAGAATTATTTTGTTACTATTTTTTTATTCTCTGTTCTCATAATTGTTCAAAAATGCCATTTTTCTAGATTTTTTGATCCATATAACTAATTGATGGCGATTTAATAATGTTCAGTCGAAATCAGATTTGTTGTTCCTAAGTCAATGTTTAATTTAATTTTATTTTATTTTATTTAATATAGTGAAAAAAAAAATAAATTCAAAAATGCATATCTCTGAAACCTATACCCAATCCATTTTTTGAATATGATTTTTGGGTTTAGAAAACAACTAAAAATATTGGCATTTAATGTTCATTTTGCCGGCAAACTACTGTAACGCTATATCATTAGTCTTGGCAATGTAAAGTGGGTATAACAATGAATGACTCTGTATCAACACGATGGCATTAAAATGGTATTAACATTGACGTCAGTCATATATGTTCATATTTTTTTTTTTGTATGGGAGGGTTATCGAATTTTCCAACAGGCGCGAGTCGATTTTAGCGGCCTGTGGTGACCATGTTGTTTTTGTGACATCTGTCAAATCTGGTTTTAATTATTCAGTTACTGATGCCAACTCACCATGGTAAGTTACACGATTGAACAGCACGTCCAAATTATAAAACTTTATTACCAAAATCTCTTGTGGCAACGATTCGTGCGTTGCGCCCATTTTAAGTTCGGCTATATTCAACGTTTGGTGGCCCAAATTGAGTCGACCGATTAACTGAACAATCACTCAGCACCCGTACGTCAACGAAACGCAAGACTCTTTTTTTCGAAAATATCGCCGATGTTCGCGTGAATTCTTCCAAAACTATGATGGCATTGCAACCACCATCAAAGGATTTTGCTACCGATCGCTGATTAACAATTTATTTTACCCCAAACACGATGACATGCATGTGAACGACATGTGGTTCCAACAGAACGGTGCTGGGTGCCACACAGCATACGCCTCAATGGACAGGACATTCTGCATAACCGATTTGATGTTAAGGCTAACTCTCGTGGAGTTGACGTGAATTGGCCGTTATACTTTTTCATTTGGGGTTTCCTGAAGTCGCAGGTCTATGCAATTAAACCACAATGGTTCGATATCCTTCAGGCGGATCTTAGCGGAAGAGTTACTGGGCCTTACTAATAATCAAATTTAGTGTTGAGGTTAAAAGAAAATCTTCAGATTTTAGAAAATCCGCATACCAATAACGACTTTAATCTCCAGTTTAGTCGTTAGCAATATGTCAAAATTTAATACACGGAAATCCATGTTTAAAGTCGAACACTAAATGAAAAGTGCTGCCCTAGTGCTGTTTTATGGTACCGAAATTTGTTTTTAATACTTAATTCTACTCCCATGTTATCAGGTCGATTTCAATAGGTATGGGTATATTCATGGGTTGGTTTCAATCTTCAGATTTTTCTTAAAAGCGAAAAAAAAGTGTTTCATTTAGAAGTACTTCATTTATTGTTTGTATTTTTAGGTAGTTATGTGCAACATAAGTTGATTGTTTTATTTGTTCATACAGTGTGCACTTGTGGAAATCAGAATTTCGATAATAATCTTAATTTAAAAAATACAAAGGCATAAAAGTCATCGTAAACGTTCGTAAACAGTCGTAAGCTTTGTAAATCTTTCAGGTTTTCCATACAAATTTTGATAGACTTACGCATTTGACGACTTTTACGAATTTTACGACGACTTATCGACATTGCGTGAATACCCTTAGAGCCAGTTGTTCACAATAGGTCAAGTTTTTGATACAATTTTCAAAATCCTGGTTAAATGGTGTAAATCAACCGAAATCAGCTGATTGGCTTAATCCATGATTGACAACTCCAAGCTATGGATTTTTTGATACAAGTGGAAATAATCATGGATAACAGATAACACACTGTGAAAAAACTGGCCCTTACTGTTTAACAATAGAAAACCTAAAAAAAAAAAACAGTTAAATACTCAAACAAAATATTTTTATTTGAAAAAATGTTAAGTTTAAGATTTTCTTCGAATGAAAAATATTAAAATAAAGTATAAGAAATATATTTCCTTGTTAAAAAATATGGTGTTATTAATTTAAAAAATAAAATGCTCCAATCAATTGACGTACTATTAGTACTTTAATACATTCTGTAAAAAAATAATACGGCAATACTTAACTTTGAAGGAATAGAGCAAATTATGACAGTTCCTGCTTTGTTGTTTTTTTTTTATTTATGTGACAGTGTTGCAGAAAATAAAGTTATCCAAAAAAAACTTAACAAACAAAACATCAATCAACAATTTCATCATCGCTTGCTACAAATGCAATCGTCCCGGCCATTATGCACGTGACTGTAACTCCGGGCTCCGGGCGGTGGTGGAGGAATGGAGGCAACCCGGAGAAATGCTACAAATGCAACCAAACTAGGCATTACACTCATGCATGCCCCGAGGAGTCGTCGCAATGGAATTGATCACATTTCCAAACCCAAATGGATAACCCAACATGCTACAAATGCAACAAACTCGACCACTGGGCCCGCAACTGTCCCGAACAGATGTACGATAGCCGTAGCTCGTCCAACTTCATTTTATCGTGTTACAAATGCAACAGAGCCAGTCACATTTCTAAGTAACCAAGACTTGCTACAGCTGTGGTAAGAGCGGGCATCTGAGGTGTGAATGTGGCGACAAGGGAGGACGCAAATAAGCAGAGCGATGGACTTACGATGTTTTTTTCGGTAGCTGGCAAGAGCGTTCCCGAAAAGTAAAAATTCGCCTTCTTTCTTTATAAAATATTGTACCTACCTACTTGTTTTACCTACGCCCCAAAACAAAAAATAAGAAAATCTGACTACAATATTAAAATATCACTGTGATTGTTTTTTAATTTTAATTTAAAATTACTGGACCTGCTGATAGAAATAATATAAAACCAACTTGGGTTTTAATTGTTCCTCCAGCAAACGACTTAATTATCTGAATTCATAAATAAATAAACTAAACTAAATAAACTAAAAATAAATTAGTTGGTTGCCTCCGGTTGGAACTTTAACAGACTTTCGTGGAAATTCTGACAGTTCATTCAATTTATTTTCTCATTTGTAGTAAATTTTGTAATAGATTCAAGGAAAGTCTGGACACTAGTTAGTGAAAGGGTTAAATTGTTTATTGGTAGCATTTTGTTAAATCTTAGCACTTTGTTTTAACCTTCCGGTTAACTAATAGTCGACATTAGCGTTTGATTATTAGTAAGGCCCATTGAGAATTGGACCACTCGGATCCGTGTAACCGCAAACTGTGGCGGGAATTTGAACGATGTCATATTCCATACATAATGGCATACATAGGCCTTTCAAATGAAAAATTTATCAATGCCTCACACACAGACACAGCTTGTTTTATTCTATTTCAACATCTACCCACCCTAATTGAAAAACCCTTTAGTAAAATGTTAGAAATAATAACAATTTGCCAAGCAATGGGTCGTATGCTAAAAGATGAGCAAGATCTCTGAGTGCGAGTTAACGAGCTTGACTTCACATGTGAGTTCGATCGAGCAGAGCCGAACTCGGCCTCAGTTTCATATGCAAACTAATTAGTTCGCTCCCAACAATTCTGACTCCATGGATGTTAGATCGATCTAAAAGCTCTTCATCTTAAACAATTTTGATTGTAATTTTGTTGCAGTAAGTAGAAGAAATAAAAATGTCTTCGGAAAGCGAGAATGAAAGTGTTGCATTTAACGAGTCATCAACCAAGGAGTGATGCCATACCCTTCATCGCCCATCAGTAATATTGCTGTGGAGTTATTACTCATATGGTAATATATGAAGGCGTTTTTTTTTTTTAAATTCGAGAGTCGTTAACGGAACCTGGTCAGCAAAATTGTAAATTTTTCATCTGCGTTGCGTGTAGCTTGAAGGTTTATTGAGTAGAATCCTTTGCGGTTAGCTTAATCGTCATGGTGGTATAAAAATTTCCTTATTTGAATATGAGTGAAATCTAGAACACAAATTGCATACGGAATTTCGTACTTACTGCTCCATAGCCTTTGCTCTTGCTGCTATTCTTCTGAAGTGTGTGGAAATTTGATCCAATAATTCGCACGGCTTGCGATCTTATTTGAAACTTGCTGCACTAGTCTGTGTATAGTTGATTGGTGTATGTCAATATTCTCACCAACTCCAATTTGAAACCCATGGGTCTCCTATATATATCGCAGAAAATTTCTTATTTTTTCTTAATTTGTTAAAGCACCACCGCGTGTTTCTAGGGTCGGTTCCAAAAACTCTTCAGTCAACATTTGGACTCCCTCTTCACTAAATCGGTACAACTGTCGAAAATCTTCACCAACTGGACACCCTGTCATATCTTTATAAATTCTATTCGAAATTAAAAATTGCTGAAATTCGGCCATCTTGACGGTTGCATAAGGACTGAGTAAAAGAAATGCCATGATTGATAATTTGTGAGATTGATCTTATAACGGGTGATTTTTAAGCTGGTTTGGTTTTGGCAACACTGGTTTTGACAGCTGACGTGTGTTTAGTACCTTGTGTCACTGTCAAACAGCTTCAGTTTGGTTTGCAATTTAACCATGGATCGTCTTTCAAATGAACAACGCTTGCAAATTATTGAATTTTACTATCAAAATTCGTGCTCGGTTCGAAATGTTCATCGCGCGCTGCTTGTGTTCAGCGATGAGGCTCATTTTTTGTTGAATGGGTACGTAAATAAGCAAAATTGCCGCATTTGGAGTGAAGATCAGCCAGAAGCATTGCAGCAGCTACCAATGCATCCCGAAAAAGCCACTGTTTGGTGCGGTTTATGGGCCGGCGGCATTATTGGGCCTATTTCTTCAAAGATGATGCGAATCGCAGCGTTACTGTCAATGGTGAACGCTACCGAGCGATGATAACAAACTTTTTTTTGCCCGAAATGGAAGTTCTTGACTTGCATGATATGTGGTGCCACATGCCACACAGCACGCGAAACAATGGCGCAATTGCGAGGCGAGTTTGGTGAACAGTTAATTTCACGTTTCGGGCCGGTCAATTGGCCGCCTAGATCGTGCGATTTGACACCATTAGATTATTTTTTGTGGGGGTATGTTAAGGCTAATGTCTATAGGGACAAGCCCGCTTCGATTGACGCACTGGAAGCCAACATCCATGCATTCATTCGTGAGATACCGGCCGATATGTGTGAAAGAGTATGCCAAAATTGGACTCAGCGGATGGGCTACCTGAGACGCAGCCGCGGTCAACATTTACATGAAATTATCTTTAAACATTAAATTGCAAGGTTCAAACTATCGATTCAAATAAATATTTCATTCATTTTTTCGAATTTTTTGTGTTTTTTTTTTTAAAAAAGTTCTAAACCTCTTAAAAAACCACCCTTTACAATCAACCATTTGCTCATCTTTTTGCATATCAAACCGAGTTCTATCTCATGCTTTCAAAATTAGATCGGTCTCATCACTGTGAGATCGAGCTCAACAAATGAGATCTAAATCGGTCAATAAATAATAAAATAAAAAGCTAGGAAAGTTCTCAAAATAGTGAGAAAACAGCTTGAACTCATTTTTTTGCATATATATAAAATAAAACCAAAATTAATTATATCGTTTTTGTTTAATAATAGATTTTTAATTATTATCACAAATTTATTTGAATTTATTTTTGCTACAGGTTTCGAAGTTAATACTCCATCATCGGGTGAACTACTTTATGGCTGATTTCCAATGACGCGTTCGCGTTAGTGATGCGTTCGTGTACGTTTACAAGCATTACGAACGCGTCGACATGACCGATGACTTTAAGAGAATCAGCTGATTAAAAAGAATTGTAGTGTCATTCTGCGAATCAAATGTAAATATTTTGCGAAGGTCTTTAAATTTAAAATGAACAACAATAAATCAGTTGTCGAGAGTAGAAATAGTTGCTAAAACATTCTGCTGCTGTTTCGGCCTATGAAGAGGTTTCAGAAGAAAAACCAAAACGGCGTTGGTAGGTTCCGGAGTTCCATCTAAGAATAGATGAAGAATTATTTGCCTTACATTTTGATAAAATGAAAGCAAAAGACCCGGAACATTTTTTTTTCAAAACAACAAGGATGTGTCGTCAACCTTTCTACTCATGCTCCTTCACTAAAATAATACATTTCTCTTCAAAGAAATCTTATAAGACAATTTTTATTCTATAACTTCAAATTTATGTACAAATGTTTCAAAGTCTAATTATATTCTTACCTCTTGAAAACAAACTCAAATTTTTTTGAACACACACAAGATACATATTAACTAACATTACTGTCAAAACGCACGCAGAAGTAGATATTTTTCAACTTTTGCGTTGAGGTGGCTTATGTTACGTTGGTTTGTGTACCTGCTAATAGATGCCAAATCGTAACATTATTGTCCAACGCGTCATTGTAAACACTATACATAAATTTCTATGTCTGAACTTTCGCGTTGACAGAAGAATCTTTCAAAGCGACGCCCAACGCGGCATTGGAAATCAGCCATTATTTTTTACGTGTGACCCAATGTATGTATGTATGTATTTTCAAAACAGAAAGGGGTACCTAGTTATTTACATAGCAAGCATATTAAATATGTATTTATTTCAAAATCTTTATTTATTCCAAGATACATTTATTTATCGCAAAAAGTCAGAGTTATGATATATCCCCTTTCCAAACAAGATATGGAATAACAAGCTGCGATATCATATTTTAAATCAATTTTTTTTTTTTTTTGTATTTTAAATATTTCGAGTACATATTTCAATTAGTGTTGGAGCAATATGCGGGGGCAATTTTTGGAACATATTTCATTTCACAATCAAAGACAAAAATTGGGTCTGGCAAGTGACATCAAATAAAAAAATACATTAATTGGGTTCATATCACAACGGAATGAAAATTTATCTTTATACTGAATATTTCGTGATATTTCCATAGGCATATGCTTCATGACCATTTTTATATGTGTGTATATAGCAACAACATTATAATAATTTTAAGGACGCAAGGAGAAGGGATGAATGCATTACTGTATATCGAACCATTGATGTCCCTTTTGTATATCGTAAATCAATGTGTCGTATACAGCAATTTGTCAGTGTCTTTTAACTCACGTCCCTCTTGACAGAAGACTGGTTGGCCAATGCCCGAGTTTCATTACAGTGATATTATTTTCACATTCTACACCATCTCACCATCGCATCGGCATATCTCTTGCAGTGCATCGTAATTGAGTCAAGTGTTGTATTACACCATTATATCGTCACAAAACAGCAGTGGGTTGTGGAAGAAACTGCATTCGCCAACCTTTTGCGTATTAATCACTGCTTGTCATGAGACTTAAAAAGAAAAACACAAAACAAGCTGAATAAAAGGGTCAATATGTATTTTCGGTATATGTAGATATGTATGTACGTTCGATGTTCGAACGATGTTTGGGTTTGTGTATGCATAAATAAGTTCAAATAAAGAAGCTAAATAAATATTGTGCTTGGAAAATTTAAACTCTTTGTCGGTTTTGAATGTGATTGTGCGGATTCTGTTCAATCAACATGAAATTTGATGTGCAACCAACATGCCTTAAGGTTGTTCATTTTGCATTTTGAGAATTAATGAGAATTTGGAATATAAATGCATACACTGATGGAAACCTATCAGTGAACAGATATTCATACCGCATCCCTCGAAAATGATGAAAAATTACAATGAGTCAGTGATGATATTTAAGAACCAAGAAATACGAATTTCCATTTTAAATCCACTTTCACTAAGTGGAGATAGATACATGCAAAGCATAGGGACCTACATATGTATATAATTTTCATGATAAAGATAAAGCGATAAGCTTCCTTGATCTATATGTATCGGGTTTTTCAATAAGAGCGCTACAAAAGTTTTTTTAAAAAAAACAAAAACGGTTTTGGATATCAATGAAATGCTTTATTCCTGTGAAAGTACGTTCGATGCCATTATGTATGGAACTCGATTTCTTTTGCATGGCCACCACGGGCACGCTTGCAGAAGTCCAGACGCTGAACCCAATTTTCGACAGTTTTCAAGCATAAATCGGCCGATACTGCTGCAATTTCACGTTCGATATTCGTACGAAGTTTATCAATCGTCGCTGGCTTGTTGGCATAGACCATAGACTCGACGCACGTAGCCCCACAGGAAATAGTCTAACGGTGTCAAATCGCACGACCGAGGCGGCCAAGCGACTGGACCATTTCGTGAGATAACACGTTCTCCAAACTTGGTTTCCAATAAATTGATTGTGACATTCGCTGTGTGGCTTGTGGCGCCGGCCGTCATGTTGGAACCACATGTCCTCCAAGTCCATATCATCCAATTGGGGAAAACAATATTCGGTTATCATTGAACGGTAGCGATCCCCATTCACAGTAACGTGCCGGTCTTGATCATCGCGGAAGAAGTAGAATGACGCCGCCGGCCCATAAACCACACCAAACCGTAATTTTTTCGGAATGCAATGATGACTCATGGAGTACGTGTGGATTGCTGCCTGACCAATACCGCATAGTTTGTTTATTGACGAAGCCATTCAGCCAGAAATGAGCCTCATCGCTGAAGATGATTTTTCGATGACAATCCGAATCATTTTCAAGTTGTTGCTCAGCCCAATTCACGAACATACGACGCTTCTGGTGGTCAAGCGGCTTCAGTTCTTGAGTTAATTTAATCTTGTAAGGATGTAAGCCAAGATCTTTTCGCAAAATTTGCCACAACGACGTCACAGAGGTGCCCAACGCTTGAGAACGACGTGTGAGAGACACATTTGGGCTTTCTGCAACTGAAGCCTCAGCGGCAGCAATATTCTCTACACTACGGGCACTTCTTTGTCTCACTGGCACGGGGACATTTTGTACTGTGCCTGTGGATTCAAATTTTTCCACTAGACGCTCAATTGTTGATCTGCTAGGATGATTATGACGACCATAAATTGGACGTAACGCTCTTAACGTTGAGGCCATTGACTCCGAATTTCGGTAGTAAATTTTAATAATTTCGACTCGTTGTTGGCTCGTATATCAAAAGAGATATATGTCAAAAGAGCGACAAGAAATATGGCGTCGTTTGCTGTCCCTGTTGCTCTACTTTTGTAGCGTCCCTCTTGAAAAATCCTATATAACTACGTTTTTACCAGATGGTTTGCGTGGATGTTAACCCAC
This sequence comes from Leucozona laternaria, assembly GCA_932273885.2. Taxonomy (NCBI): domain Eukaryota; kingdom Metazoa; phylum Arthropoda; class Insecta; order Diptera; family Syrphidae; genus Leucozona; species Leucozona laternaria. The sequence continues at coordinate 49,706,349 of OW026368.1, forward strand.
GTTGTATGTCATTAATAATTTACCTATAAAATGCATCTGTGCACAGCAAAACTTTTTATATGCAGATACTGAAGAATTATACTAGTTCTTTTAAGTAAGAGCAGGCTTCCCAGGTTTTCATAACAGTGTATGGTAAAATTAAAAAAAAAATCATTGAATCATTTCAGCTTTATTTTAAATTCAAGTAAATTGATGATTTTCGCTGTTAAACACTGTCCAAATCTTATTAGATAACTTTTAGAACCAACTTAAGCGTTTATGTTCTCCTTTTTCCTCAGGGTAAACTGTCACATAAGCCCTTAAGTTAATCTTAAAGATTCAAGTTCCATTTCAGCAAAAAAGGCCTAAATACCACAAAAACACGCTTGAACATATAGCAAAATGACATTTTATATCAATTATTATTATGAACATACAAAAATTAATAAAATGTGTCTCATAAACCACGCACTCTGGCAACCCAGTGAAGGATTTGCAGTGAAAAAAAAAATTTGCAGTTTTGTGTATTTATGTGGCTGTATTTTATGTGTAAGTCACTGAACTTTACAATAATTGAACATTAACAAGATCATCATTCTTAATTCGGCTGATGGGTAACTAATTGCCAAACCAGACAGTGGGGCCAACAACTGCGGTTTTGTGAAAAAAAAATGTAAGTCGTATCGAGTTATATGTAGTTTTGACCCGTGGATTGAATGTTGGAGCCAAATTGATACTTAGTGCAGGTAAAATAGGACATTGGCATTTATAATATGTACCTACCTACTATATGTACAAAAAGGGAGAGACTCAGTGTTGCCGAAGAATAATGTTTGAAAGTATTAGAGAAGAAAAAAATTAGCAGTACAGATATTTTTAAACCATTAACCATTTAGTTTAGTTTAGTTTAGTTTATTTCATCAAACAAAGTTACAATTCTTTAGTGATTACTTGATAATATAATATAAAAAACAAAATTAAAAATGAACAATAAGTACATTATACTAATCATTGCCACCATAAAGGTTACTTAAAATTAAAAGCAGATTATTTTTAAATGAAAATCTACTTAGACTAAAATCGATCATATCGCAAACGCTATTAGTTACTCTCAAACACCTAGACAATGGTTCGTTGGCTGCATAATTTGTTCTGTGGTATGGAATCTTAAAAAACAATCGGTTTCTAAGCAACCTCGTAGGAACATTGAAGTTAATTAAGGCTAAAATATCGGAACAATCAATATGATTGGCCAATACGTCACGAATGAACATAACGTCAGAGAACTTTCTACGAATGTTGAGAGGCAAGATTCCAAATAATTTACATCTTGTTCCATAGGAAGGCATATCTATATTCCAATGAAGCCTTTTCACTAATACTCTAGTAAATCTTTTTTGGATTTTTTCAATTCTAAAAGAGTGAACTTCATACGAAGGGCACCAAATAGTATTACAATACTCAAGAGAAGATCTAACAAACGCGTAAAACAGACATTTCAATGTGTATGGATCACAGAACTCTTTTGAATTGCGCAAGATAAAACCCAACATTGAGTTACCTTTTGCTACTAAAAAATCTATATGTTTTAAGAAATCAAGTTTTTGGTCAAAAATTACACCAAGGTCCTTTTTAGAGGTTACTACTGAAAGAAATGTATTGTTTATTTTATAAGAAAAGTTAATTGATGAACGATTTCGAAAAAAAGTTAAACTTTGACATTTTGCAATATTAAGGTGTAAGGAGTTAATCAAACACCAATTCGATAATCTCTCAAGATCTTCTTGCAATAAAATGCAATCATGTTCTGTTTTTATACAACGAAATACTTTCAAATCATCCGCATACATGAGGCACTTTGAATTTAAAAATACGTTAGGAATGTCATTGATAAATAATAAGAAAAAAAGAGGGCCAAGATGGCTTCCCTGAGGCACTCCCGAGGTAGCGGTGATAGGTGAAGAGAGAACGTTATTTATACGAACATATTGAATACGATCCTTTAAGTATGCATCTATCCAGTTTAAGAAGTTAGAGTGGAAACCTATTTTTTTTAACTTTATAAGTAATAAATCATGATTAACCCGATCAAATGCATTAGAAAAATCCGTATACACAACATCAAATTGATACCCTTTCTCAAGTCCATTTAATACATCGTTAGAAAAAATTGTAAGGTTTGTGCTAGTAGATCTACCAGCAACAAAACCATGTTGGCATGGAGCAATAATGCTTTTAAGAATTGGGGTTAATCTTTCATAAATTAATTTTTCAAAAACTTTTGGAATTGTTGTTATCTTACAAATAGGGCGATAGTTAGAAACTTCCTGCCTATTGCCTGATTTATAAATTGGTGTAATTAAAGAACGTTTCCATGTATTTAAAAACTCACCACTATCGAGGGAACGATTAAAAATTATTTTCAAAGGTACTGCAAATACTCTAGCACACCTCTGTAAGATAATAGGAGCGATTCCATCCATGTCAAGTCGTGTGTCAACTTTAATTTCAGATAAAGCTTGTTCAATTTCCGAAGTTGAAAGGTTTAAACTTCCAATATTAAAATAACTATCAGAGTAATTGAATTGATCATCAAGAAGTATATTCGGAGTAGTAACTAAGTAAACGGATTGAAAATGACTAGCAAAAAGGTTAGATACAACTGAGAGATCAGATGATGATATGCCATTGTGACGCATTAGATTAGGAATGCCATTTGATTGTTTTTTAGCGTTTATAAATTTCCAAAAACTTTTACTATTGGATTTTAAATCATATTCAACAGATAATATATACTGATTGTAAAGAAATTTATTCAAAGTATCGAAATTCTTTTGCAATATTCGATATTGTTTGTAAAGATCTCGGTCATTGTTTGATCTGCGAAATTGCTTATAAACTTTATTCTTTTTATTATTGAGATTGATTAATCTTTTATTAAACCACACTGGTTTCAAACCACTTTTAATTTTTACTTTAGGTGTGTATAAGCTAATTGCATTATGTACAATTCTTAGAAATGAATCGTAGCACTCATTCAAATTAGTATTAACAAATAATGCATGCCATTCCGTTCCATTGAGATAATTATTAACTGCATTGAAATTTGTCTTATCAAAATTATATTTGAAATTTGAATCAGGAGTTGAAGGTGAAAAATACATATAAAATTCTAAATGCAAACTGAATGCGATATGATGAATTGTGTTAGGAAAAAGTGAAACTATAGAGTTGTCAATACCCACGCACAATTCTGAATCCACGAAAACCAAATCAAGCACATTATTAAAAGAATTATGAAAATAATTTATCTGTCTAAGATCAAATTGTGCAAAGGTATCCACAACTTCACAATCATGATTAAATATAACATTAAAAGGAACAAGTATTTTCTCATCCGGATCGTAGATCCATTTAACGTTTGGCAAATTAAAATCCCCTACAATAATAACTCTTTGGTTTTCTTTACGACTTTTTAATAAAGTACTACAATTATCAATGTGAGCTTTATACAAATTGAATGAACTACTTGGTGGAATGTACGAGACAATAAGAATAATTTCATTAATGGAATCAAATTTAATAATTAGAACTAATTGGTCAACATCGAGATCGAGAGCATCAACTGTAGACGGCAAATCAATTTTAGTACATTGAAGTGAAGAGCGCACAGCAACGAGCACACCTCCTCCTCTCTCACAATTAAGTAAATCATAATTACGATCTTTGCGAAAGACTGCGTACTGGTTATCATTAAACATCTCTGCATCATGGTGATCATTATTAAGCCAAGTTTCTGTCAGGGCGATAATATCGTATTGCAAAGATGAGGAAAAGAGAAGTACCTGCTGCATTTTAGTGCGAAGACCTCCTGTGTTTTGATAGTATAGATAAGTGAAGGAATGAGAAGAATGAAGAGATGACGAAATTGACTGTCAATTGGGTTGCGGCTGTGTTAAAGGTTGTTGGGTTTCGGTGGATGGTGACGGTGATGGTAGTGGAGGCGGTAGCAGTGGCGGTGGCGGCAGCGGTGGTGAGTGTAGTGATAGAGATGATGACGATGATGTACCCGTAAGCTGAGATGTGGGTATTGTTGTTTGAGAGCGAGGTGGCAATTCATTATTATTGTTTTCTCGCGAGACAAATTTTTTACGTGAACATAGCATGGCCATACAGAGCAATCCATGATAACCGAATATTTGGAAGCTGGAACACTTAATTTAAAATTAATAAACTTAAGTTTAGTCAAATCAGTGTCTTTTTTGACCAACGAATAGCATTTAAATTGATTGGGTGGGATGTTCGATTTTTGTGCTATGTGTTTAATTATATCTTCGGGTTTAGTGTCTTTATTAAACCTTGACAAGTGAACCCATTTATATTCTGGCAAAGCACACAAAGAAGCCGAAGAGTCAGTACCGACTATTTTTTTTGTATTTGATGTCTTTGAAGACTTTTTATTAGAATGCACTGGTTTCCATTCAGAATTATTATTAATCAGAGGGAGTTGGGAGGCAACATTCACTGGTTTTGATAAATCAAGATTAAGTTGAGATGATGCATTTGAATCGTTTGATAATAATTTTTGGACATTCTCAATCGCCATAGGTACTCCCGAGGGGGAAGGCGGCTGGTCAATTTTTTGCAAATCGAGAGGATTACTCGGGTTGAGGGAAGACGAGTCAGTGCCTCTCTCAGAGTTGTTGGGATTTTTTTTTGCAGTTTTGCGTGGGGGAGAGTTATTGATAAATAATGTTTTGAGAGCACTAAGATCATTTTTCATCACGCACACACTTTGGGAGAGCTCATGGAAATTATTTATGAAGGTTGAAAGGTTAATGTTTGCACAAGAGTTACATTTCCAAAATAAATTTCTATTGATTAATGATTTATAATTATCATCAGATAATTCAACACAATTTTTGTGAAAGTAACGACCGCAGTAGAAACCACACTCAACGTATTCAGAACTTTTGGAACGTTTTATGGCAATATTGCAATATGCACAAATCTTAGACATTTGAAGAAGTAATCAAGAACCGTCTCAGAGAGAAATTAGTCGAAGACTGATTTAAACAATATTTTAAGGTATGATTAAGCTCTTCCTGAATCTTGTGACCTTCTTGTTTTCAGAGGATTCAAAACAATTCTCCAAAACCTAATGTACCAATTCAAGTCACTGTTCTTGAGTTCCTGCCACAACCTGTACAAGAGCAAGACTTCGAGCAATATATTATTCGAAATGTTTTCGTCTTAAAAAATCTTTGAATTCGATAGCTGTGCTTGCTTTTGCTGTATGAGGAAATCAAACATAATATCTAGATTTTTTCTTAAAAAATATTTGAGTATTCTGTTAGCAGATTTCTAAATGCAGCTACGAGTAGTGCTTTTGGAAAACACTGATGAGACTATAGAAATGTCAATTTATATTACCTATAATTTTAAACGCGCTTCACGCATATCTTCAACAAAAATGTTATAAATTCCCATGTCTTTGATCATTTTCAAATACAAAAAATATACACGACTGGATCACACGAACGAGAATTTCTCCACAGGTAGACGATAGTGGGCAGTGAACTAACTATAGCGAAGGAGGAAATTTCGATGAAATTTATCAAATTTCTTGATTAATAACTAGCTGGCCCGTCCGGCTTTTCAAGGGTAGACAAACCTAAGCTTTACATAAAAATTAAACAAAAAAATATTATTAAATATTTAGGCTAGGTGCTTTTTGTAACTGAAAACTAATTTCTGAGTTTGAACTCACTTCACATTATGAATGTTTATCCCATTTCATTCTATAAATATCAAATTTTTAAAAATATCTTTCAAACAGAATATTAGAATGGGATATCCCTTGTTTGTTTTTATCCCACTTCATCCTATAAATATCAATAAAAAAAAAATCCTTAAGCCTTCCCCTAGAAAAAAAAAAAACTTTGATTTACAAAACGAATTTTTGAAATGGAATATAACTTTTCACGTTTACCCCATTTCACCCTATAAGTACCAAATTAAAAAAAAAACCTTAAAGCCATATAAATAACCTTTTGAAACACCAAAGGAATTTCTTAAGCCGAACGATTTTTGTTTACCCTATTTCACCTACAATTAACATAATTTGAAAAAGAATATCTCTGAAGCCGTTTCCTAAGAAAATCCTTTAAATAAAAAAAATAATTTCTTAAATGGGATAATTTTTTTTAAATTTTACCTCATTTCACCCTACAAATAACAAAATTTTAAAAATATCCCTTAAATGATCCCCTAAAAACAGCCTTTCAAACAAAAACAAATTTCTTAAATCGGACTATTTTTTTATTTGTACCTTATTTCTCGTCCCTATAAATTACAAAATTTGATAAAGAATATCTCTGAAGCCATTTGCTAAGAAAAACCTCTCAAACAAAACAAGAATTCCTAAATTGGGTATTTTTTTTATTCTTACCCCATTTCACCCTACAAATAGTAAAATTAAAAAAAAAAATATATTTAAAGCCATTTCCTAAGAATAATCTTTCAAACGCAGGTAGAGTTATGTATTTCAATCGGATACGTTTTTTTTATTTTATTAATTTTTTGAAAACAAAAAATCCTCATGCCATCCCTTAGAAGCCTACAGAGCCCCTGATGAACGGTAATTGAATTGAACAGAAAACGAAATGTGTGCCTACAGCCCAACCTGTTGAGAATTTTCCCACTTTTCTTTTTTTCTAATCCTTCGAGTAGCAATTACGAACAAACCGGCAGAAGGAAGTATCCAATTTGGTCCAGTCGTCTTCAAGTTTTAAGCATCCGAACAAACCACGATCCATTTTTATATTTTTTTGCCATGCGGAATCAGAAAAAACAAGTTATAAATGTGTGCGCTAATGAGTTATAAGCTGTTATGCTGGATTTACATGACTGTAAAATTGTCTGTATTACGTCAGTAAACTGTCAAAAAGCTGTCAGAAGAATGGATAAATTCATTCTTTTGGCAGTTTACTGACAAAAAAACTTGTCAGTCAACAAGAATGTTAACATCATTTCCGCTCAACGATACTTTAGAAATCAAAAATTAAATAAAAATATAATCGTCATCACCTCTTTTAAAATTGAAATTAATTCTTCAACTGTTATATAGATGAAAATAAATTCCTTCTAAAAATCACCTTAAAAAAAACTCGAATTACCAAAAATTCCCCTTGCCCAAAATACCACTTCAACCAAAAATTGCTGGAACATAATGTAGATTACTTTTTACTCATCCTTTTTCCGATGGTATATAGAAAATTCATCCTCATCCGATAATCCCCTGATTTACTACAAATTACTTGTTAAATATCGATTTCAGCTTTTTCAGTGACAAACACTACTTTTTTGCAGCGTACAAGAGTCAGTCAGTGATGAGCATGAATATACCTATAATTTATTTTATTTTGTATTTCTTTTCTTAAAATAATTTTTTATTTTCTTTAAATATAAATATATTTCGATTTAATGATATTTACCTTAATTTATGGTGAATTATTTTGCAAACGTGTTTCTTCATTTTTACACTTTCCAAATAAATCGTATTTGAATATTTCATACTTTTAATGGTAATAAACTGTTGCAAAGCTCTTTATCGCTGCATATATAAAAAATGATTGTTGTTGTGTCCCAACATTAAAATTAGTCTAAAGCTAAATCATCCAAATACTATTTAAGATGTTATCTTTGTCAGCTGTAAGGCCATTATGTTAGAAAAAAGCTTACCAGGGAATTATTATAAAGAGAATTTTTGAATGCACTTTTATGAATGTATGGACAAATTTACAGAGCAACAGCAGAAATTCTTGAGTTCAGCAATTTTTCGTACATATCTACATGGTTATTCCTCCAGTACAAATAAATGAAGGTTGTGCACGAAAACGGTGACGCTCACGCTTAAGATATACAATAAAACAAATCTACACAAAATTATTTTCACAAAATTTACATGCTCTAAAAACACTCTTGTTATATCCAAGACCACATGAATACAATTCTTAAAAAGTAAATTATTATTGATTTTCTTCTCACCATCTAGACAGCCATTGCCACTTTTACCGAAATTGCACAGGCATCTGGGGATTCCTTCATCATTGATATCACAATTTCCATCCAAACCACAGTCCAAAGGGCACGCATCTCTGCAAAATAAAAAAAAATAATTGTATTTTACTAATATTTAAAATAAGTTTGAAACTTTTTAATTGATAGTTATTTAAAAAATTAAAAAAAATATGTAAATCGGTACCTACACAGTTTACAACATTACACTGGTCAACAATAATCATGCCACACGAACTCTGATAACTTAATCTGTATTATACCTTCATACGTAATTTGCAGTAGTTTTTGTTTCGGTTGACCTCAGATTTCTTATGATGTGTTGCTAAGTATAAGCGGTACTACGACGATAAACGCAAGCAAATAGCCGTTAAACAAAATTTGAAGGTTTGAATGAAACAACAACCACCTGAGTGAGCTACCACCAAGTCATTATAGGCTGGAGTTATAGCTATTTCACGGCTGCCAGATTGATCATCAGACTCCTTTTAGTGGTGCTTAGTCTATTACGTTCAATTTTAATTTGAAAAACTTTTTGCCTCAGCTGAGAGTTGAACATAGACCAAGCGTCGTCAGAGCAAATCGCACGACGGACTAAGCTACCGAAGCCACGTGATCAGGTTCAACCCAGTTTTTATTGTTAAACCATTGCATTTTTATTAGCTACACACAGGCTGGTTGTTGTACATTCGGTTTCTTTCTTTTTTCTCCGTACTCGATTCATAGGCCAACAATTCGTGGGACATATAAAGAGGGAGATTTGACGCTTGTAAAAAATTCAATGAAATTGACGGAATAAAGAATGGTCAAGTCTAATAAACTGACATTCTAATATCTAAGTATGAATAGTACAATAACTAATAATAATAACTTAATAGTCAAGAATTGATTTCATATCAGATGGTTCACTTAAGTGTTGTTGTTTCATTCAAACCTTCAATATTAATGTGATGGTACGTATAAGCCTTGCAGCCTTAATGAAAGTGTGTTATTACACAAAAACCAACTTTCAATATGAAATCAATTCTTGACCAGCGTCAAGAATTCTTAATACTCACTATGAATTAAAAAAAAATATCAACTTTTTCCAATTTTGAAAAAAGCTTGTTTTATTGTTTTTTGCTCCTTGATAAGAATAAATATGCCAGAAAAGACATTTATTTAATCGGAAATAATTTTTTCTTTTTTATTTTCACTGAACCTTAGATTATTTCCTAGTGGTCGTACGTTCGGAAATGAAAATTGTTGCGTGAAACTGAATAATAAGAACCGATTCATACTTCACTTTTATGTTTTGGTACCCACTTCCACTTCATGCTGAACTTCACACAAGTGAATTAGGCGTCACTTTTGTATGAAAATTTCAATATCATTCGAAATGAGTACTAGGCTATAGGATCCCGAAAAACGGGAAAAATCCTGCTCAATCTGGCATCCCTGTACGGACCATTAAGTGTGAGCGGAAAAATGACGTTTCAATTCTATCTATGTTTCTATTCATTTTTCCATTTATTACAAAGACATGCTTCTGTGATTTTTTGATGTGTAAACATCTATGTTGGCGGTAGATTGGAAAAAAACGTGAACTTTCATGTGCAACGTTACGTCGTGCAACGTTACGGTGTGCAACGTTACGATCTGCACACTAGGATGGGTGCGTTCAGTGAAAAAAAATGTTAAGATCCCCTTCAACCAAAAACAAGTCCGTTTTGGATGCGCGCACGTTGATGTTTACACATATTAACCGTGAGTACCGGCACTCACACAATTTTTGTGTTTATTTTTTTTTTTAAATGTGGTGACGCTATAGTATAACCATTTATACTTGCTCTATATAGGACACGAATTGGTTTTGTATGTAAACAAAAATTCTGTAATCAAAACTAACACTACGATGATAGAGAAGTCCAAAAAAAGTGGGTTTCGACATACCGTGCTTCGGTCTGTGCATCTTTGTGTCCACTGTAATTTGAGCTAGAGCCTAATTGGGTGATCCGATTTGTTTCAAGTTTAATACAGAGCATTTTATGTGATTCCCTAGAGGGGAAATTCGATTTTGTTAAAACTTCGCACTGCGTTTCAGGTTTTTGTCAAAAATTCACATAACGGAATTAAGAACTTCACCTTTTTTGACAAAATGGTCTTATTTGTGGGTTATTCAAATATATTTGTTTTGATGGTTCGAACGATTTTGTTATAATTTTGCTGCCTGGTGTATACCTATATAATATCGAAAACAAAAGTCTGGCAGGGATTTTTTTTTAAAAGCTGGTGGAGGAGGGTTGAAAATAGCGATTTTAACTATTTTTGTATTTTTTTTTTTTAATGGAAAATGATGCTCTGCCATTTTTACTGACTGTAAAGACTTTTGTCTTGAAGATCCGATTAATAGAACTCACGATATATGCTTTTTAAGCGAACCTTATCGGCTTTTCTTGGAGACTTTTATTGTTGATATTTTGCAAAACATAAAATCTCCAAAAAAATCCGATAAAGTTCGCTAAAGCTTATATCTTGAGTTCCTTTTGACAGATTTTTAAGATAAAAGCTTCTGCACTGAAGGAAAATGACAGCATCATCTACTATTTATTTAAAAAAAAGTAAATTTTAGGTGATGATGATAGTGCTTTTGAAAAAAATTATAAAAATCGATATTTTAAGTAGTTCGCCCCCACCATATCACTGCCAGACTTTTATTTCCATAAAACGAGTAGGTGTATGCCTACAAACTCTCGTACTCAATTCTTGGATATATTCCCACATACCCCACATTTGCTGTCAGCTCTTAGACTAAAAATATATCTGTGTTCAACAAAATGTTTGTTAAATGTCATCCATACTCTTCCTTTGATTTTGACATTTCTGAGAAAAAATATTCGATTGGAAGATACATTGCCAAAAACACTCAAACTAAAATCGTATTTTTACAATGTAAAAAGTAATTGAAGAAAAAATGTCATAAAGGTCAAAAATCCAAAAGTATTACTTACAGTGCTGTTCTTGAGAGATTCCTTAAAATTGGTTTATTCGGCTTCAATAAAGTTAAGGGTGTTTCAGTGTGCACCACTTTGTTGGGTGATGATGCTAGAGTAACAGCTGTCGCATTTGTTTCTCGCCTCCCCTGTTCTTCTGCCATTTTAAGGCTATCTGCCATCTTGGGATCTGGTGTAAGTGTCGGTGGCAGGACCGAAGTCGCTTGCAACTGATTGTACTCGTTTTGATATGTATTTGCATCGACTGGCCGCAAGTTCAACTTATTGTTATTGACATCGTCATAGACAGACATATCCAGTTTCGAGTAGTAGTCGTCCTCCAACATATTGCTGCTGGTAATAGATTTTTCAAGTGTTTCCGCCAGCGCAGGGGCAGAACTCTCCTGCGAGGAGGCAAGTGATGATTTCGTAAGTTTATTATTTAATCGATGGAGCTCGGGGTGTTGCAACTGATTTTGTTGCTGTTGCAGCCATTGGATGCGTTGACTTAGTTCGTTTGTCTCTGAATCGGTGTACATGTCCAAGGAGTTTGTAAGGTTTTTCGAATTTGAATTAACGTTTTTGAATTCAGGTACAGGGTTTAAGTCTAATTGATCGTCGTTGAAACTAATGCTATCTGAAGATATGTAGTAATCTTTTGAATTGCTATCGATATATGAGTTCGATTTTCGATGACTTGTCGAGAGGTTTTCGGTGCCCGCGATGAAATCATCGTATTCATCTGTTTCATCCTCTCCCGAGGTAAGTATTTGGTAGCTCCCATTGACACCGTTCGCCAGTTTGGCACTGAACGAGGCACCTTTTTGGTAAAGTACGTCCTCTTCGGATTTTGAGGGACCATCCGGTGGGAGGGTTGAATTGATAACTGCAAATTAAGAAAAAAAAAATTGAAGATTTTATTTAACATGAAAACTAACCACTGAGATGCTGTAAAAGAGCTTAAAATAAATTTATATTTTGAATGGGGAGTTAAATCTTGATTAATGAACCCGTTCTTCCCACCCAAGTTTGCATCATTAAATCTTCACAAAGTAGGTATTTGGATACTTAACGCCCATAAGACTGAATGAATATTCTATTTTAAAGAGGATTGAAAGGGGAAATAGACCAAACTATATATAAAGCACATGGGCATACAAAAATAAAAAAACATAAAGATTTTGGTTTCACAAGGCCTTGCGTTTTTTGGGTTTTCGGTTGACTTTGTGTAATAAAGTGTAGACTCATAACAACGGCAGGATAAAGCAGTAAATAAATAACTGAAAGTAAATTGTTTTTAGGGCAACTAAATGAAAATAATGTTTATATTCACCAACAGTATAATTTAAAAACAAATACAAATTAAAGATTCATGTTTGTTAAAGCAGTGGTTTGTCATAAAGGGTTTTCCAATAAGAGGTGTTATTTTGATATTCAAAGAAAAATGGCATTTTTTTCATTATAAAGAGGAAGGTATGCCGTTAATAATAGAACACAACATCAGCCAAATGGCCGCCACGACCACGCTTACAGGACCATATCCTTTTCATGAAATTTTCCATAACCAAATCGCAAAGTGGCTGCCCTATGTCCTCGATAGCCTCACGAATTCCATCTTTGAGGTCTTGAATCGACGCTGGGCTGTTGGCGTAGACCTTATCTTTCACGTGGCCCCAAAGGAAGAAGTCGCAAGGTGTTAAATCACAAGATCTCGGTGGCCAATTGTGATCACCTCTTCGAGAGATAACACGGTCCGGAAACTTTTCCCGTAAAAGATCGATGGTTTCATTGCTTGTGTGGCACGTAGCGCCGTCTTGTTGAAAGTAAACGTTGTCCAGATCAATACCATCCAATTCCGGCCATAAAAAATCATTAATCATCTCTCGATAGCGCAATCCATTGACCGTAACTTTTGCTCCAGCCTCATTTTCGAGGTCCACTGACCCCGCCGGACCATAAACCGCACCAAACAGTCACGCGTTGAGGATGGAGAGGCTTTTCAACAATAACTCTTGGCTTTTCCGAGCCCCAGATGCGACAGTTTTGCTTGTTGACGTAGCCTCCGAGGTGGAAATGGGCCTCATCAGTCAAGATGATTTTTCGATGAAATTCCGGATCATTTTCATGCATTTCAAGGACCCAATCAGCAAAGACACGACGTTGTTGATGATCAGCCGGCTTGAGTTCTTGTGTTAACTGAACTTTATTAGCCTTAAGACCCAAGTCTTTATGCAAAATACGGTGTAATGACGTTTGTGGAATGCCTAATTCCAAAGAACGACGAGGAATGGACAAACCTGGGTTTTCTTCAACACTTTGGGCTACAACAGCAATATTCTTAGTTGTTCTTGAGCCACGTGCACGCGTTTTATTCTTCACATCACTAACTTGTCCCAACAGCTCAAATTTGTCCACCAATTTCTGTATTGCGGTCCGACAAGGTGCTTCACGACGACCCAAAAATGTTTTAGTTTTACGAACCGTCTTTGCCAAATTTTCACCATTTTTATAGTGAATTTTAATAATTTCAATGCGTTGTTGAAGCATGTATCGTTCCATTTTTATTAATGGCGTAGTTTCTACTTGTCAAATGTCAAAAAATGACAGCTTCAAAAGTGACAACTACCGAAATAGCGGGCTATTCAAAATAACACCTCTTATTGGAAAACCCTTTATTTTAGTATTAAGTAACCATCCTTTAAAACAAAATTAAAAGAAAAACTATACTAAGCCAATTGAAATAGCATTTTTGGAAAAAAAAACACTGTTTTTGCTAGTGTTGGTGTTTTACAATATTACTGAGATAACCTACCCCCCTCCCTCCCCGTTTTTGCCATTGTTAATTTTATTATGATTTCTATTCATCAGAAATAAAAATTTTGAGACAAAAAATATAAACATTGACGTTTCGAATATTATTTGTGCGACTCTCTGTAGTTAACTGGCAAAATTATCAAAAAATCAGCATTTTATCCCACAAATAAAAATCAAAATAAAATTAAAATTAAAAACTCTAAAAAGTAGGGAAGTGGCTGGGCTGGGAGCAGGTATACTCCAATTTTGTTTTAAATATCGAGGTATCATAACATTATTGTTGCATAAATGTTGTCTTAGTTATTTAAAGGACGAGTTGCTTCTTTACTATTTACCCTAATGTATTACATTCATGTTCTTTAAAATTAATTCTCGAAAATTCTAAGAATCCCAAGAACAAGTTTGTGCGATCCAGTTTTGCATATCGCAAAACCTAAAATCATAAAGTTTTTAAAATAAAACCAAACTTTGATAAATACGTGAAATATAAAAAGATGTTGTAGATATACAATTTCATTTCAAAATTTTGAGTTTGAAGATATTTTTTTCGAAAACTATTTCAAAATTAAATAAAAGGTTTGTACTTGCAGGCTTAAAAACAAAATTGTGTGAGTGCCGGGACTCACGGTTAATATGTGTAAACATCAACGTGCGCGGATCCAAAACGGACTTGTTTTTGCTTGAAGGGGATCTTAAGATTTTTTCACTGAACGCACCCATCCTAGTATGCAGATCGTAATGTTTCACACCGTAACGTTGCACGACGTAACATTGCACACGAACGTTCACGTTTTTTTTTTCACTCTACCGACCGCCAGCATAGATGTTTACTCATCAAAAACTAATGGTCAGACAGATTTTGGTAAAATTGTGTTATCAGCATGGTGCTTTTCAATAGTTTAAACAATATTGCAATTCAAAATTAAAAAAAAAAAAAAACATTTATATTTAAACAAACTCTTAAACAAAAAATTTTTTCTCGTTAAAGAAATAAAGGATGTTTTTTTAAGAGGTATAGAACTTTGAAATGGAATAAAACAAATTCGAAGTATAATCTTCTGGCATTAAAATTTAAATAGTATTTCTGGCATATGATCGCCACGGCTGGCTCGGACGTAGTCTAATCTGGAGGTCCAATTTTCTATGACTTTTTCCAACATTTGTGGCCGTATATCGGCAATAACGCGGCGATAATGTTGTCCTCCAAGTGATCCATCGTTTCGGGCTTATCGGTGAAGACTAGCGACTTCACATATCCGCACAGAAAAATGTCACACGGCGTTAAATCGCACCATCTCGGAGGCCAATTCACGGGTCCGCAACGCGAAACTATGCGGTTACCAAACGTTTCCTTCTATAAATCAATTGTGGCACGAGCTCTGTGACATGATGCGCTGTCTTGTTGAAAACACAGCTCCTGCAAATCATGGTTGTTCAATTGATGAACGAAAAAGTCAGTAATCATGGCTCTATAGCGTTGCCCATCGATTGTGACGTTCTGGGGCAGCATAGTTTTTAAAGAAGTATAAGGACCAATTATTCCACCAAACCATAAAGCACACCAAACAGTCAGTTTTTGTGGATGTAATGGTGTCTCAACATACACTTGACTATTATCATCACTCCAAATACAACAGTTTTGTTTATTGAAGTATCCATTCAACCAAAAGTGAGCTATATCGCTAAACAAAATTCGCTTATGAAAATTGGGATCAACTGCAATCTTGTTTTGGGCCCATTCTGGCACAATTTTGAAGCGTTCTCCAGGCGTCAGTCCATTCATGTTGAAATGCCAAACCAAACTAAAAATAAATCACTTGACAGCTGACAAAATGGCCGCCAGTTAAAATAGTGTTGCCAACTTAAAGTTCTATACTTCTTAAAAAAAAAGATGTAAAATCATGCATCTTCAATGTGTGGCTACATAAAATTGTTAACCAAAAGAGCAGGTTCGTGCGATCCAGTCGTGCAAATTTGTTTGTCTTGATCTAATGTAGGTTTTGTCTCATTGAATAAGTACCTATCACCTCTTCTTTTTCTATTTAGAGCCAATTTATCCATATCCAAAGTGGATTTTCAAAAAACCCAATATAAATAGTTTCCTAAAAAATACATACATTATGTACATTATATCGTCATTGATACTGCAACAAGCCGTATGTACCTTTTTTGTGAATTTTCAGAATCACGGAAAATTTTTGAAATACGACTTTTTTAAGTATCAACGATAATAATGTGTCCCAATCTCTTGGATGTGGCTGGTTTTCATTAAACTCACTTGAGAGTCGTTTTGTAAATAATTAAGAAATGAGCTTTAAAAATGATAGAGGTCATAGCTGATAAGTTCGTGCGTCGTTTTGGTAAATCCCGCTTCCTATTTTTTCGCTATACTTTTGTTTAGTCTCAGTACACAAATTGTGGAATTCAAACCTAATGTTTATTACTAAATATATAAATTTTGTAATCCCTTGAGTGCGTGTAAACTTTACAAAAAACAAAGGATTTTTCTTACCTTGACAGCTATAGCCATTTGCATTCAATTCGTATCCTTCTATGCAATCACACTCGTACATTCCATCATGTATTTCATAACAAAGTTGCTCACAAGGACTTGTGTGCCCACAATGACCTAAAAAAAAAATTTTTTTTTATTAAATGATCAAATATTAACATTAATAAAGTATTTAAATCAATCTTCTGTGATATGTATAAGATATGGCTTTGAACTTTCAATGGAATTTTGAAGTTGTAATTCTATTTTGTTATATGTTTTAAGTTGTGAAATAAGATCTTGGATAGTAATTAATTATTATAATTATACTGGTATTAAAAAACAACGTATTGTTAGGCTCGATGTGCTGTTCTGAATAAACCTTCAGATGCTACCAGCCCAGAAGTGCAATATGAACCGTTGTAGCCAGAAATCTATTTGATGTGTAAACATCTATGCTGGCGGTAGAGTGAAAAAAAACGTGAACGTTCGTGTGCAACGTTACGTCGTGCAACGTTACGGTGTGCAACGTTACGATCTGCATACTAGGATGGGTGCGTTCAGTAAAAAAAATCTTAAGATCCTCTTCAAGCAAAAACAAGTCCGTTTTGGATTCGCGCACGTTGATGTTTAGACATATTAATCGTGAGTCCCGGCAATCACACAATTAAGTGATAAAATTAAGTGATAAAATTAAGTGGCTTGACAGTCCAACACACTAATCTTTATGCCAAGGGGTCCTACCTCTAAAATATATATAAACTGAAGATAAACATCATGTTTACGGACAATCTTGCTCACTCTCACTTCATGGTGAGAAAAGGAAGGGAAAGCTAGGCAGAATTTTGAACATGTAAACATTTATGCGTGCGGTAAAGATTTAAGGTAGAACTAGAATAGGCGGGAGCTGTCGGAAGCTTATGTCAAAACCGACCGAAAAGTAGCTTTCCGAAACGTCAATTTCACAAGTAACCCATTGTTGAAAGAGAAAACAAATTAAATAATTGTTTGTGCAATGTCAATTTAAATGACAGAGAGGCTTTTAATTATTTACATTGCGAAACCACTAAAATTCCATGTGATATAAATTAATTAAAATAAAACTAAAAATTTTACTTCACTCATTCATAAATCAGACAAAAAAGTCGAAATCTAAGCACCAAACGCCAAATTCTTTTTAGTTTGCTTTCAACATTTTGATTTTTGCATCCATCCACTTACGAATGAGCGGTCAATGAGCGGTCAATGAGCGGTCAATGAGCGGTCAATGAGCGGTCAATGAGCGGTCAATGAGCGGTCAATGAGCGCTCTTCACGTCCGACGGCAAAAGCTAACGAAAACTAGACGAACAGTACCAAATCGCAATTATGGGCACAAGATATAAATTATTTGTATTCGCTCGGTTTTCTACGACCACTTGCGTGGCCTTCCGATTATTCTAGTTCTATCTTTAAATTAAAACGTGGCCTTTACGTGTAATACGTTTTGTGTAGCACGTTAAGTACAGTAGGCTTCGATACGGTTGCATTATGTATGTTCTCTACATTCAATAACGAACATTAATGTTTACAAATCTTAACCAGCACTCACATATTTTTTGTTTTATTTTTTTAAATTTTGGATTGATTTTGACGTTTGTTTTTGTGCTCAGTTTTGACGGCTCTGCTCAACATCAAAGAAAATCAGTCGTGTTCAAGCTGCCTTTTAGATTCACGGTTTCAGGAGTCTCGCTCTTATGTTTTTCATATATATGTGTATAGGGCCATATTTGTATCGCGTGATGTGTTTTGTCAAAATCTATGAAACACATTGGAATGACAGTGACACACTACTCCCCAACACACCACACGAGAGTATTGTGGTTCGGGTTTAATTCAGACACATAATTTCGTTACCTATACACCATTAAATTTAATGTTTTGATTTAAAGTCGCGTCGGAGAAAAAGTGTCATGTTAAGTTGGAGTATTTTTCCTCTCAACTTGTCTTTCACATCTATTCTTCTTTTTTTGGAAAGGCTTTCTTGTGTTCTTGCGATGTCGGTATGTTTGTATGTATGTCAGTATGTCTGTCTGTACCTTGACCTACAGCCTAAACAACTGAAGCAAATTTTTTGAAATTTTGAAATTAAGGTTTTTAAGTGATTCCCTAGAGAGTAAGGTTAGGTTAGGTTAGGTAAGGTTAAGGTTAAGGTGGTTGTCCAGCGGGAAAGCTTGACAAACTTAGACCATGATTTGGTCCATTGTGCTAAGAATCAAAAATTCACCAGCGCAAATTGCAAGTTGAGGCTAACCACATTTTCGTCAACAAATACGCATACTTCAGTATAGCTCGGCTGATGATGGCTGAGCTTAGGAGACCGGTTAAACTATTTCACTTGAAAATATAAAATACGCCGTGCAATGTGCAACTAGCGAAGAGTTTCTCCAAACTATTCCAAAGACGCACAGGTTTGTGGCAAGTATTTGAGATTTCATGTGATTTTTTGAAAAGGATAGTAACACAGTGCAAGCGTTAACATATGGAAGACACTATCTGCAACAGATCTTTCTGATGTCGGAACTACTTGGGTATATGTAGTATGTAACCCAGTAAAGTCATTCATGACCATTAAAGATCAGGCAAAACTTGTTGGTCTTGAATTAAATGACGACAAATACAATGATTGTAGGAGCCCGTGGTGTAATGGTTTGAACGTAGGACTTTCATGACCAAGGTCGTGGGATCGAAGCCACAGTCTCAGCCATCTAGAATCAGATATTCTTTTTGTTCATCATGAGTTGTCGGGCAACTTAAATTATCTATTTTAAGAAAACGACGTGTCTATGTATATATAGGACAAAACATCACTATTAAAAGCCGTAACTTCGCGGTAGTTAAGTCTAGAGTAAACATTAACTCCACGAATGACATTTTGGATTCTAGACTCTTTGGATGCTTTGGAGACTAGACTATTTCGAAAGGAAAGGATTCAAATATTCATTTGTATAATTTAATAAAAGTACAGTTCATATCTTTAACTGTAAACATTTTGTAAAAATAATAATAATAATAGGCCTCTTTTCAAAATATGGAATAAGCATGTCCCAGAAAAATGATATCCCAACCTTGTTGTCAAATTCCTGAAGAAAACAAAATTTTGATTTATTTACCCACTCTTTGACGGAACGAAATCTCTGAGATCTTATTTTCTTAAACGCGTCTAATTTGTTTTTTTTTTTTTTTTAAACCAAAAAATGGTTTAACTAATATTTTGGCTTGCAATTGCAATATTTTTAAAATCTATGATCAAAATGCTACCTACTGTCACTTCATATACGAAATCAAAACTGTTAGAGATTTTTTCGAGAAAATAAGCTTTTGCTACGATTTCATTGCAGTCACTGCCAGACAGAATTTCGGGAACTAACTTTGTCTTCTTCTCTATAATCGTAATGCAAAACTTGCCACATAGAACCTTAATGTACGATAGCAAGTAAAAATCATTGCAAGTGGAAAATTTAAACATTACAATATAAATTTCATGATTTTATGTAGTTAAAGTTTTCGAATTGATATGTACATTGTACATACATATATATTTTTATGACGCATTTCTGCATAGATCTTTTCAGTGAACGATAAATGAAAATTGAACTAGTTATGTCCGGCGCGGTGTGGCATTCAATATGCATCAGTTATTAATTTATTTTACACAGAAAACATTATTGTTTTAATTTTTACACACGAAGAAATATAGCAGCGCATTAATTCAAACATTAACAAAAATTATTTTACTATTTTTTTTTTGTATTCAATGTTCAAAATATACAATACAACAAAATAATTGTGCGATGACACAACAATTAGTCAGAAGTTGAAGCTTTGCTCTGGAAAATAAATACTTGTAGGTATATATTTATTCAACCCAAGTTCACTTTACTCCAGAAACAAGAGAAAATTGTTCTTTTGCTCCTATTTATACCTTTCAAAATACACACAGTAATTCATGTACAAGTGCGTTGTCCTGGCTGCTGGCTGGCGCTGGTGCTGATGTGTGTTTGGTGTAACATCCTTTGTAGCGAAACGTCCTTTTGAAGTACCTACTACATTCCTGCCACAGAAAAAAACATGTCACCCACAAATGGATATCTGCGGTTCAACATCACGTCCTGCTGATGCTAGGCTATGTTTAGGTTCCCTCATTTCTTTGGTATTCCAAGTAAATGTCGGTCATGTCAGATGAAAATGATATATGATGTTGTGCAAAGATAATTAACACCCTTATTTCAACAACCTGATGTTGAGTGTGTGTCCATAAATTAAATTTTTAAACTTTTATAGTAGGTGTTTTAAACTTACATAAAATTGTTACCTTCCTTGGAAACACTTGTTTTAATTCTGACTCCTGTATTCAAGATGGAATAGGAATTTAATTAAGCTAACAACAGTCATTTAAAAGAAACAACAACAACAGCAACAGCAATGCCTTAAGATATTTTAACGTCTAATGAGCCTTGTAATTTCTGTAACACTTGACAAGGGCGTAAAATAATAATAAATTGCTTGGATTGCTTTTAAATTGAATGAGCGGGTGATATTTTGGAAATTGTTAATAGATTAAGTACAGATATCTTACAGACACCTTTTGCGTTGATTTTCTGAAGGAAATCAGTTGAAATTATGCAGTCATAAATATCAAATTCATATTTGAAACATCATCATCATCGGCTCGACAACCGGGGTCCGGTCCTGGCCTCCCTCAACAAGTCCCTCCACCCATCCCGGTCTCGAGCCGCCGCCATCCAGTTGCGCACCCCAAGGCGCCGGGCGTCCTGGTCTACGCCATCTCTCCAACGCAAGCATGGGTTACCACGCTGTCGTCTACCATAGAATGTACCACAAGGAACTTTCCAAGCAGGTTCCTCTTCGCTCATGCGTGCTAGGTGCCCTGCCCACCGGAGTCTACCGAGCTTAGTTTTTGTCACGATATCTGCTTCAAGGTAGATTGCGTACAATTCATGATTGTACCGTCTCCGGAATCGTCCTTCCTCACATATGGGGCCAACAATTCTCCTTAAGACTTTTCTCTCGAACGCGGCTAAAAGGTCGGAGTGCTTTTTGCTAAGCACCCAAGTCTCGGATCCATATGTGAGTACTGGCAGGACCATGGACCTGTACAGCAGCAGTTTTGAAGTTATGGTGAGATTTCTGGATTTGAAGAGCTTTGACAGACTATAGTAGGCTCTGTTGGATTTGAGAAGCCGCCCGCGTATTCCTTCTTCTATATTGTTATCGGCTGCTACTATTGACCCAAGGTATTTAAAGGATTGCACCACTTCAAATTCGTGCTCCGCTACCTTGATAGTTTGACCAACTGTTCCTCTCGCATTTGACGCCACCATGTACTTTGTTTTACCTTCACTAATGTGCAGCCCCAGATTTTGTGCCGCCTGCTCGATCTGGATGAAGGAATCATGTACAGCTTGCTCAGTTCTTCCGATGATGTCGATGTCGTCTGCGTAAGCCAGTATCTGGCTGGACCTGTTGACGATGGTCCCTCTTGTTGCCGTGCCAGAGTCACGGATTGCTTTCTCCACCGCCAGGTTGAAGAGGAGGCAGGCCAAACCATCCCCTTGTCGGAGTCCATTAAATTATTTTTACTTGGCTTGTTACGTTGGTCATGGTCAACCTACATAGTCGTGTCAATTTATTTGGGATGCCGAATTCTCTCATGGCTTTGTAACGTTCTACCCTGGCTATGCTATCGTAGGCGGCCTTAAAGTCTATAAACAGGTGGTATGTTGGGATGTTAAATTCTAGACATTTTTCCATCGCCTGCCTAAGGGTAAAGATCTGATCAGTTGTTGATTTGCCTGGAATGAAACCACACTGATATTGTCCGATGATGGTTTTAGCGTATGGGGTTATCCGGTCTTGTAGGATAGAGGAGAGTATCTTATAGGCGGTACTCAACAACGTGATACCTCTATAATTGCTGCACGTTGTGACATCTCCCTTCTTATGTATGGGGCAAATGATACCTTTTCGCCAGTCTTCTGGAATTTCTTCATGCTCCCACACGTGCACTATAATCTCATGAATTGCTTGACGTAAAGCTGGCCCACCGTGTTGAAATAGTTCGGCTGGTATACCATCGGCTCCCGGGGCTTTGTTTTTCTTTAGCTGGCCTATAGCCTTCTCAACCTCTTCTATGCTTGGTGGCGGCAACATAGGGTACTCTTCTTGAAGTAGTGGAGCCTCCACTTCTGCAGTGAGCTGACCATTTAGCAATTCATTGAAGTACACAGTATGTGCAGCGTGGTGTGTACTGCGTCATGTTTCGGACGGATTGGTAGAACTTCCGCGCCTGGTGCGGACCTCGCTCTCGGCTTTTCTCTATTTCACAGATTATGTTCTTCTCCCAGGCTGATTTTTTCTGTCTGTGAAGCCGTTTTTCAATTCTTCTGAGCTCTTTATATTCGTCTTCGCGTGCCCGCGTTCTATGAGATTGTTGCATTGCTCGGTACGCAACATTCTTACGTTCAGTCGCTAGCTTGCATTCATCATCCAACCAGTCGTTCCGATTTCTACGACTGCTGCCTGAGATGGAGTTGGCAGTAAATACATATGTAGGTATTTCTATGCTATCTAGTGCTGGATGATTTTTCATTATTTTCAGCATTACTCCTCGATAAGGTGCACTGCCCACAAAATTCTGAACAATTGATGTAGTTTTTTTCTCGATTTGGGTGTTATTTCCTTTTTTATAAATTTTATTTTAAAAGAAAAAACGCCCAAATAGAAATTTTAAAAGTTAAATGGGAAATAAAGCCAAAAATTGGAAGTATCGCCCGAAAAAATCCAGAAAAAGTGAATAACGCCCAAATGCTAATAAAAACCGCCCAAACAAAAATCTTGCCAATAAACAACAGTACTGAAACAACTCCGTCTTAAATCAAATCAACTTTATTTCACTTTAATAAAATAAATAGTGAGGTATGTATGGGGTGCATACCCCATACCCCCCAAGCAGGGGGTTGCAGGGGGCAGCATGCTCCTCCCCATACATTCCTCACTGAAATGATTTAAATTTCACTTTGGAAATATCGCCCAAAATTGAGGAAATAACGCCTAATTTTTTCAACAACAAAAATTTACATTGAAGTCATTTTGGCGATATTTCCAATTTTTTTTATTTTTTTCGGGCGATAAAAAATGTATGCGAAATTTCCAAATCGATTTGGGCGTTATTGCCTCACGCCTTGTTAATCACACATTTTGTGTGTATAGGGTGGCCCGTAAATAATGAATAACCTTGCAACTCGGTAAAGCTGGACTTACAACCTTTCAGAAAAAAAAAAAAACATAAAAACAATATTCCCCATGTTCAATTCAAATTTCACTTAAATAATTGTTATACTTGCGTGCGGGAAGAATCGAAAGTCGCGTCACTCAATTGCGTATTCAACTTAAATTTAACTTGATCGAACACAATGCCTTATGTCGTTTTCGAGTGGAAGTTCGGAGCTACTCCTTTTACTCCAAATTTCCCATTTTAGATAGGAATGGAACAGTTCCGAAATCCAAAAGAAAACGACATAACACTCCCCATTTTGTCATGATTCTTAAAGCGTGAAACAGATTAAACCACCAACAGCACCAGCGCCGTCACAAGCAAACAGCACGCTGGCAAGCAAATATTTTTGAAACACTTTGCCACAGCACCAGCCACCAGAAAAACATGGTTTTTATAATTTTTTTGTAGTGTGGTGCCTCTGAATATCGCAGTATTAAAGTTGTTAGCAATGGACTAGCAACAGCAAATTTAGAACTTAGTGTTGACCACAGATTAGTCACATGAAGATGAGAATCCCCGGCAGCCATTTTAATTTGCCTACAAGCTTGTACTGTCAGATATCAGATAAAAAATGAGAATGTGTGTATAAAAACCTCACACATAGACAGTAGGGATCTTCAATAGGCTAGTAGGCTAAGTTGTTGTTGCAATTCACATCTATTCATCGATTCGGGAAGAAATTACAAATACAACAATTTAAACAAACGGATTCTGGAGGGTGAAACGTACGAAACATTCTCATCTTCATATGGCTAATGTGTGGTGTTGACCGATTGAAATACATTGGTTGTAAAATAATAGCGGCCGCTGTTGCTGGTGACGTTGCTGGTTCAATCTGTTTCGCGCATAAATCAACTACGCCGCCGCCGCCGCCGCCGTCCACTAGCCACCACCGCCACCACACCCAAAGGAGAAAAAAAAAAGAAAAAGAAAAATTATAACTTAACGGTAGAACAAAATACAAAATAATAATAAGCACATCAAATATACCCAGAAAAAGGGAACGTGAAGTATTTATTTTAAAGAAATATAACGCATAAAGCAAAAAAGGAAGCCGACAAGAGTCTCTGCTTAAACAGCCCATGTTGCCTCTATGTTATGAAATTTTTTCAATTTTTTTTAAGGAATTACGACTTTACTCAAATATCTGAACACTGCGATTACGATTGAATGATTATTATTGTTTTTTTTTTTAAATATTCTAGAATATATGTACTAATAGATGGGCAGACAAATTTAACAGTATTTGTGGCTTTTTTTTTAATTTTTATTTTTAAAATTAATTTTATGATAGAAAATGATAAAATATATATATTCTCACCAAAGTTTGATCGTCTCAAAAAAAAATAAAATTGTAAGAGACCATAAGTGGCTAATTATTTTAAAAAGCTGTCTATTTGATGTACTTTCTAAAATGGTGTAACACATGCCTGTGTTCCCAATAATACCCAATCACATTAGCTTTTAACCTACTAAAGGAGCTTTTTAAAATGTACTCAAATGAAAACTTAGTTACAGTGAAGTATGTTACTTGATGTTAGCCAACCTCAATCTGATTACCAGGGTAAACCTCGGCCCGGTTGCAACTTCTATTGCATGCTCCTTTTATTGCACGCATTTTTTATTGTTTTAACCATTTCTGATGGTAGCGGAAAATTAGTTTTTACCAAAAGTACTGGAGCATTAAATTTTGTTGTTGGGTACTTAATTAACATTTAATAAGCGCTTAATGATTTCATCAAACAAATTTTGTTCTGCTTACTTGAGAGACATCTATTAATTAAAATAGTGATTTTGAGAGATATAGAACCTCCCAAACTCTCAAGGTTATGTGCTGGTTTAAAATAAAAAGCCACACGACGCTTAGGTTTAAAACTGTCCTTGTGGGATTTTAGATCTTTTAAAAACACACTACTAATAGTAGGTACATAAATACATTTATGTGTGTCCTGCCAAAAACATAGTGTAGTTGAATGTAGTATTACGTGAGTTTACAAAAATTAACAAAATAGCACAGTGTTGCTAATGGAAATTATAATACTTAAACTGGAAAATAGTTTAAAATCAACAAAATTATAAATAAATTGATTGAATTACTTCTGATACTGGTTTGAACCCAATACGATGAACGCCATCTGATTTCTTTAATAAATCTTACTTTTTGAGCAAAAAAAAAATTTTTAATCGTACGCGTGGTTTTTAAAATGATTAATTTTTTGTATATAAAATTTTGTAAACAAAACAAATTTGGTAGGCCAATTTTAATTATATATTAATTTAGAATTAAAAATTGAATTAAAAAAAAAAATCAGCAACAAAAAAATAATTTTCCAAATATAATTTTTTGGTAAATTTTGAAATGCAATGTTTTTTTAAATTTATAGCAAGCTTCTGGATACTGAGACAGCCAAAAATCAAAAATATTATTGTAAATATAAAATTTACTGTTAATAATAGAAACTTTATAAAAGCCGTGTTTTATTGGTAATTTTATAGCCAGCGCAGTAAAATTTCCCTTGGCAAACAAAAACAAAGAGTGTCGAAAAATTAGCCAGTAAAAGAGTGGATATAAAAGTGGTTATACATAGTTAGAACTTTGAAGATGAAGATGGCGCTCTTGAAAAGTATTCATGACTTGAACCTTAATGTTGTTTTTTACGCACAAAATGGATGTGAACTATGATTATTGTAGCGAACACAGCCTAAAGTTGCTAAAGCGTTTGATTAACACAGCCAAAGCGTTTTATTGGTACTTGATTATTGCGCTAGCTATAAATTACCAATAAAACACATCTAATATTAGAAGGTAGATAGTACTGATTTTGACACACAGATAAATTTTTATCAAAATCTTTGAAGTCAAGAAAATTAAAAAAAATCGACCGAGTCGTTTTTCAAATACCTACATAATGGGCCTTACTAATAATCAAACGCTAATGTCGACTATTAGTTAACCGGAAGGTTAAAACAAAGTGCTAAGCTTTAACAAAATGCTACCAATAAACAATTTAACCCTTTCACTAACTAGTCTCCAGACTTTCCAAGAATCTATTACAAAATCTACTACAAATGAGAAACAAAATTGAATGAACTGTCAGAATTTCCACGAAAATCTGTCAAAGTTCCATAGAGCAACTAATTAAGTTGTTTGCTGAAGGAACAATTAAAGCCCAAGTTGGTTTTCTATTTTTTCTATCAGCAGGTCCAGTAATTTTAAATTAAAAAACAATCACAGCGATATTTTTATTTTGTAGTCAGATTTTCTTATTTTTTGTTTTGGGGGTTCGGTAAAACAAGTAGGCAGGTACAATATTTTATAAAGAAGGCGAAGTTTTACTTCTCGGGAACGTTCTTGCCAGCCACCGAAAAAAAACATCGTAAGTCTGCTCTGTTTAGTTGCATCCTCCGTTGTCGCCACCTTCAAACCCGCTCAGATGCCCGCTCTTAAACAAGCTGTAGCAAGTCTTGGTTACTTGGAAATGTGGCTCTGTTGCACTTGTAACACGATAAAATGAAGTTGAACGAGCTACGGCTATCGTTCATCTGTTCGGGACAGTTGCGGGCCCAGTGGTTGAGTTTGTTGCATTTGTAGCATGTTGGGTCATCCATTTGGGTGCAGGATTTGGAAATGTGACCAATTCCATTGCAACGACTCCTCGGGGCATGCATGAGTGTAATATGCCCGGTTTGGTTGCATTTGTAGCATTTCTCCGGGTTGCCTCTACTTCCTTCGACACGGCCACCTCGTCCCTTGCGTAAACTCCGGAGCCCGGAATTACAGTCACGGGCATTATGGCCGGGACGATTGCATTTGTAGCAAGCTGTGATGATGAAAATGTTGATTGATGTTTTGTTTCTTATGTTTTTTTTATGATAACTTTATTTTCTGCACCTTGTTTTCGACGGTTCCACTGATCTGAATCGAAGAAGTAGAACCCACAGAGGCACAGACACAACATAAATTAAAAAAACAACAATGACGGAACTGTCATAATTTGCTCTATTCCTTCAAAGTTAAGTATTGCCGTATTATTTTTTTTACAGAAAGTATTAAAGTACTAATAGTACGTCCATTGATTTAAGTGTTGAAGCAATTTTTTTTTTAATTTATAACACCATATTTTTTAACAAGGAAATATATTTCTTATACTTTATTTTAATATTTTTCATTCGAAGAAAATCTTAAACTTAACATTTTTTCAAATAAAAATATTTTGTCTGAGTATTTAATTGTTTTTTTTTTTTGAGGTTTCTTATTGTTTAACAGTAAGGGCCAGTTTTTTCACAGTGTGTTATCTGTAATCCATGATTATTTCCACTTGTATCAAAAAATCCAAAGCTTGAGTTGTCAATCATGGATTAAGCCAATCAGCTGATTTCGGTTGATTTACACCATTTAACCAGGATTTTGAAAATTGTATCAAAAACTTGACCTATTGTGAACAACTGGCTCTAAGGGTATTCACGCAATGTCGATAAGTCGTCGTAAAATTCGTAAAAGTCGTCAAATGCGTAAGTCTATCAAAATTTGTATGGAAAACCTGAAAGATTTACAATGCTTACTGTTTACGAACGTTTACGATGACTTTTATGCCTTTGTATTTTTTAAATTTAGATTATCGATTATCGAAATTCTGATTTCCACAAGTGCACAAATGTATGAACAAATAAAACAATCAATTTATGTTGCACATAACTACCTAAAAATACAAACAATAAATAAAGTACTTCTAAATGAAACACTTCTTTTTCGCTTTTAAGAAAAATCTGAAGATTGAAACCAACCCATGAATATACCTATACCTATTGAAATCGACCTGATAACATGGGAGTAGAATTAAGTATTAAATACAAATTTCGGTACCATAAAACAGCACTAGGGCAGCACTTTTCATTTAGTGTTCGACTTTAAACATGAATTTCCGTGTATTAAATTTTGACATATTGCTAACGACTAAACTGGAGATTAAAGTCGTTATTGGTATGCGGATTTTCTAAAATCTGAAGATTTTCTTTTAACCTCAACACTAAATTTGATTATTAGTAAGGGCCAATGGGTTCACAAAAATAAATTCTAACTTTTTTAAAAATCAATTTTTTTTTGAAAATTTATAAAAAAGTGATCATCGAAATAAATTTACTTTCGGAGGTGTAATTAATAAACAAATTTCAGAATCATTTTTTTTTTTTACTGAAAGGCAGCCTATATCTAGATTTTCTTTTTTGGCCAAAACAAAATTTGTAAATATGACACGTAACCGTAACAAACGTTATTTTCGGTCCCGAAAAAAATGAAAGCAAATCTATCTGGGGAATGTCCAAAAAACACTAAGCAGGCCCACCAGGCAATATGGGTAGTGTGGGTGGTAAAAACAACTCGAGATTTGTCGAGTGGGTAAATTACCCACTCGAAATTTCGGTACTTTTCAGAATAGCTTAGCAATTTTCAATCTCATTAATGAAAAAAAAATGAAAATAAAAAAAAAAAAACGACCGACGGCAACACAGAACCGGTTTTTTCCCGGATGAATTCATTCCCGGTACTCTCTCTCTCTCTCTCTCTCTCTCTCTCTCTCGTGTGGGCTCTTTATAGTGTGGGTCTTCTTTTTCGTCTTTCTTTGTAGTAGTATTTACAAGTGCAGTGATGGTCGAAGATGTAGAGAAATGATATAATAAGCAGCGTTGCCAATAGTGGAGCTCTATCTGCATTTTGCAGGTTTTCCACCCATTCCCAGACTTTTGAAATCTTTGAATCTGCACTGCAGATTTTGTCTGCAAAATGTGCCTAAAAAAAAATATTTTGTTCTTCTTTTGTTCTCTTTTAGTTCTTTTTACTACAAATCATCAGTACCGGTACTGTATGCTGTCATTTTTGTTAGCATTCAGTCCTTTTTTAATCATGAAATCTAATTGAGTGAACGCAGTCATTTAATTAATGATAATTAAAAAAAAATTAAGTATGGATGAATTATTAAATAAATTTATTTCATAACTCTACAAACAAAGTGCGATTTTCGCATTAAGAAACTAGTGTTTCATCAAAAGAATAAATAAAAAACATCAAATGAAAAACTGTTATGACTTTTTTTTATAAGTGAATTTAAGCTTTTACATTTTACATCAACTACCCACTTGGGCTGAAGCTGTTCTGCCGGGCCAAGTACCAAGTTTAAGGATAATCGGCCCATCCGTTAAGGCCGTAGTCGAACAGATAGATAGACAGACAGAAGGACGTTTTTGCGAGACCCACTTTTTTCGTCTTCGATTTTTGTTATGAATCCAGACTTGATTATCATATAAGTACCTTTATATACCTTTTCACATATCGCAAGTAAAAAGGAAAAATAAGCATTGATGTCCATGCCAAAGCCTAAAAGAAATACAAAATTTGTTTCTTCTCCTCTTCCGATGCCAAAAAAAATACCAAATCCACCTTTTCATATTGTAGGTATGTGTGTATTGTATCTACGTATATAATGAAGATATACATTTGTCCATAGCTGAATTCCATCTGTGTGTCAAGATAAATTAATAATTATTGTGTTTGTGGGGGTTGTTTTTAAATCTCCATATCTAAACTATTATATGTCTGTTATTGTCAGATTGTCCTGTGGTTCTGTTTTCACTTGCTTATATATGAAGTCCATGTTGTTCTATTGAAAATTCTGGTTCCATTGAGGGTAATCAATAACATTAATTACGCGCTTAACAGTTATAGACCCAGACTAATTTTGAAATTTTTATTTCCCCATGGGAGAGTCTCCTACTTTAATTTTAAGAACAGTGAAAATATTTGTCAGCTTAATGGCATTAGACTGCATTTATTTTGTTTAAACTTGCTATTTTTTTATTTGCATCAAATATACCTATTACCATTTTCTGCGTAGTATAATTATTGCAGGTCAAGGTTTTAGATCTAGTTTACCCTTAATCAATTTTTTTAAATATTTTTAAAAATATTTATTTGTGAGCTCAATGTTTTCGAATCTACATCTACATCTATCTGCATCTATATAAAGGGTTTTCCAATAAGAGGTGTTATTTTGAATAGCCCGCTATTTCGGTAGCTGTCACTTTTGAAGCTGTCATTTTTTGACATTTGAAAAGTAGAAACTACGTCATTAACGATACACGCTTCAACAACGCATTGAAATTATTAAAATTCACTATAAAAATGGTGAAAATTCGGCAGAGACGGTTCGTAAAACTAAAACATTTTTGGGTCGTCGTGAAGCACCTTGTCGGACCGCAATACAGAAATTGGTGGACAAATTCGAGCTGTTCGGACAAGTTAGTGATGTGAAGAATAAAACCCGTGCACGTCGCTCAAGAACAACTGAGAATATTGCTGTTGTAGCCCAAAGTGTTGAAGAAAACCCAGGTTTGTCCATTCCTCGTCGTTCTTTGGAATTAGGCATTCCACAAACGTCATTACACCGTATTTTGCATAAAGACTTGGGTCTTAAGGCTTATAAAGTTCAGTTAACACAAGAACTCAAGCCGGCTGATCATCAACAACGTCGTGTCTTTGCTGATTGGGTCCTTGAAATGAATGAAAATGATCCGGAATTTCATCGAAAAATCATCTTGACTGATGAGGTCCATTTCCACCTCGGAGGCTACGTCAACAAGCAAAACTGTCGCATCTGGGGCTCGGAAAACCCAAGAGTTATTGTTGAAAAGCCTCTCCATCCTCAACGCGTGACTGTTTGGTGCGGTTTATGGTCCGGCGGGGTCATTGGACCTTACTTTTTCGAAAATGAGGCTGGAGCAACAGTTACGGTCAATGGATTGCGCCATCGAGAGATGATTAATAATTTTTTATGGCCGGAATTGGATGGTATTGATCTGGACAACGTTAACTTTCAACAAGACGGCGCTACGTGCCACACAAGCAATGAAACCATCGATCTTTTACGGGAAAAGTTTCCGGACCGTGTTATCTCTCGAAGAGGTGATCACAATTGGCCACCGAGATCTTGTGATTTAACACCTTGCGACTTCTTCCTTTGGGGCCACGTGAAAGATAAGGTCTACGCCAACAGCCCAGCGTCGATTCAAGACCTCAAAGATGGAATTCGTGAGGCTATCGAGGACATAGGGCAGCCACTTATGGAAAATTTCATGAAAAGAATATGGTCCTGTAAGCGTGGTCGTGGCGGCCATTTGGCTGATGTTGTGTTCCATTATTAACGACATACTTTGCTCTTAAATAAACATCCGATCATTTATCTCAAAAAATGCCATTTTTCTTTGAATATCAAAATATCACCTCTTACTGGAAAACCCTTTATATAAAATGAATCGTGGTGGGTTCGGATGCTTAAAACTTGAGAACGAATGCATCAAATTGGGTACTTCCTTCTACGGGTTTATTCGTAATTTTACCGCGAAGGTTTAAGAAAAAAGAAAAGCCGAAAAAGTCTTAACAGGTGGCGCTGTAAGCAAAATTTTCGTTTTCCAGTTCAATTCAATTACCGTTCAACAAATGGCGCTGTATGCGGTTGGGAAATGCCTTTTGCGATATTCTTCTTCAACTTTTCTTATTTGTAGGGTGAAATGGGGTAAAAATAAAAAATTGTCCGATTTAGGAAATTCTTTTTTGTAAAAGGTTTTTCTAAGGAAATAGCTTTAGGGATATTCTATTTTAAATGTTGTTTAGGGAGTAAAACCAAAATAAAATCGGGTTTAAGAAATTCTTTTTGTAATTGAAAGGTTGTTTATTAGTGGTTGGCCTCAAGGATGTCTTCAGAATTTAAAGAGTAAAATGGGGTAAAAATGAAAAATGGCATCTGATTTCAAAAATTCTGTTTGTGTTGGAAAGGTTATTTTTAAAAATTTTATATTTATTGAGTGAAATGGAATAAACACAAAAAACAAAGGTTTTTGATTACAAAAATTCTTTTTGCTTTGGGAAAGTAATAAAGGTTGGAGGAATTTCGGAATTCATAACGTGAAGTGGGTCAAAACTCAGTATAAGTAGTATTCAATTACAAAATTTTTAATTTTATGCGAAGCTTAGGTTTGTCTACCCGTGCGAAGCCGGGCGGGTCAGCTAGTAGGAGTATATGTATAAAAATAATTATTTATTAAAGTAATTTAAAAGTATCTGTATAAATAATTAAATTTAAATCAGTTTAACCGAGAAAGTCGAAAATAAAAAAAAAAAACACGTCTATTGGATGCACTCTTAATACTGACTTAATGTAAAGGGTTTTTCAACAGGGACGCTACAAGAGTAGAGCAACAGGGACAGCAAACGACGCCATATTTCTTGCCGCTCTTTTGACATTTCTCTTCAATAAGGTTTGCTATTTCATGATGGAAAGATATACGAGCCAACAAAGAGTCAAAATTATTAAAATTTATTACCGAAATTCGGAGTAAGTGGCCTCAACATTAAGAGCGCTACGTCCAATTTATTGTCGTCATAATCGTCCTAGCAGATCAACAATTGAGCGTCTAGTGGAAAAATTTGAATCCACAGGCACAGTACAAAATGTTCCCGTGCCAAAAGAAGTGCTCGTAGTGTCGAGAATATTGCTGCCGCTGAGGCTTCAGTTGCAGAAAGTCCAAATGCGTCTCACACGTCGTTCTCAAGCGTTGGGCATCTCTGTGACGTCGTTGTGGCGAATTTTTCCAAAAGATCTTGGCCTACATCCTTACAAGATTAAATTGACGCAAGAACTGAAGCCGCTTGACCACCAGAAGCTTCGTATGTTCGTGAATTGGGCTGAGAAACAACTTGAAAATGATTCGGATTTTCATCGAAAAACCATCTTCAGCGATGAGGCTCATTTCTGGCTGAATGGTTTTGCCAATAAACAAAGTATGCGGTATTGGTCAGGCAGCAATCCACACTTACTCCATGAGTGATCATTGCATCCCGAAAAAATTACGGTTTGGTGTGGTTTATGGGCCGGCGGCGTCACTGGGCTGTACTTCTTCCGTGATAATCAAGACCGGCACGTTACTGTGAATGAGGATCGCTACCGTTCAATGATAACCGAATATTTTTGGCCCCAATTGGATGATATGGACTTGGAGAAATATTGAGTTTTTTTTAAAAAAAAAGAAATAAATAAAAGAATATTTTTTGAAAATGTTGGTACAAAACACTCTTCGAACTCTTTAAGACATTTTCCATACAAAAATGATCAAAAACAATTGAACCGTTTTAAAGAAAAGCGAACATGAAAAATGGTTATATTATGATAGGTGTCGTTAATAACCGTTTTACGAAGTTTGACGTAGGCCTTAAGATACTCCTAACTAAAGCCTAGTGGCTTACAAGGTTACAAGTCGCAACCATTCCTGAGTGTGTAGTGCGTGTTGTTTGTTTGCCCAACAGATGCCTTAAGAATTTTTCTGCATCTTTTACCACTCGATTTACACATTAAATATCTAGTATCTTGCAGTGTGATAAGACTAAAAGAATCGAGTTTTTGGTTTGCCAAACCCTACAGTAAGGTTATGGCACTATCACAAATTTGATTCGGAATGAGATGTTTTCGGCTCCTACCGACTACTGCACCCCAACCTTTGGGTAACAGTGGGGATTTTAAAGTTAGAATTCCATCCAGAGAGGATTGGCAGGATGACTCGTGACTTCAAAACAACTATCTACATCTAAATCTTTTCGACTTCCCGCCTATGCTAGCGTTTTTCGGACAGAATAACTGGCTATAAGGGAAGCATTCAAAATACTCAAACAAAACCCAAACCAAAATCGAAATACTGCAATTCTAACAGACAATCAAGTGGCTGTTAAGGCCATATTGCTGCAGCTACATCATCCTCAAAAATGGTCCAGCAATGCCGCGATGAGCTCGCAGGCCTGAACGTCAATCTAAGAGCCACTCTTATCTGACCCCCGGGTTACTGTGACATTGAGGGAAATGAGCTAGGCAAGGAATAGCCTTTAAAAGCTCACTTGCGGAGAGAGTTAACATTCCTCTCGAAGACATGAATGGCAATATACTTTCAATTTTTCTCACCGAACCCAATCGTAGGTGGAGCAGTCTAAGCAACTGTGTTATACCTAGAAAGATGGGGCCCACCTAGACTAAATTCCCAACAAAAGATCTAATTTGCAGACCAAGGCAAGACATCGCCAGGGTGGTTGCAACATGCACCGGGCACTGGGCAGTAGGAGAGCATGCGGTATTTCCTAAAATACCTATTTTCGTAGCTGTGCAACCCAGCAAGAAGGAAACATTAGTTCACCTCCTCTGTAAATGCCCCTCCCTTACCCGTTTTAGGTTGCAATCACTTTGAAAGGCTTTCTTTGACGACCTTGACGAACTTTCCGAAATGAAGATAGTTCGGAAAGTTCGTCGAAGTCGTCAAAGAAAGCCGTTCAAAGTGATTGCAACCTAAAACGGGCTAGACGCGACAAATTAGCTCTGAGGCTAATTTCGGCATTAAGCTCTCTGCCTCGGGGCGTTAGATAGTTGTTCCACCAGAGGGTATTCCCACAAACCCATTCCTCATCCATAAGTTCAAGTGAGTTATGGTATCAAAACGGCGCTTTTTTGCGCTAATTGGGTCAGCGAGCTAGTCTGCTCGTTCGCCGCCATTTCCACCTACCGACCTACCTTACCTTGTTTGCAATAGGTTATAGCCTACCTATCTTTTTATAAATAATTTATTTTTTTTAATCTGAGGGCAAGTTTTTGAGACAAATCAATCCATATAGCGGGCCCTTTTAAAGAAAGGGGAAATAATTGGAAAGAATACGTCAAATTTGTTTGATAGCTTTAAACTTTGAGGAATAATAAAATGCAACAGATCAACCTGCTACAAAAAATGTTTCTGATTAATTTTACGTGTTTACAATTTTTAGTTTAGTTTGACTTTACTATAATATGTAAGGCATAAGCAGACAAAATTCCAATTTTATAGTCGTCACCATATCATCATCGTTATAACAGGCTCGATTAAAATACCAAGTTCTGTTTTTATTATCTATTATTATCTTCTTTGAGTTCTGACTCTTATAGCAAATTCATGGACTATTATCATAAAAAAAACAAAGAATTCATAATATTTTCCATGGAAAGCGAAAAAACGACAAAGATACATTGAACCTTCTTCTATTTTATATTTTTGTAGCTCATAATATCAGGAATGTTAATTTTTACGACCAACCTGTTGGGTAAATATATTCATCTTTATAAAAAGGGGAAAAGTCTCTATTTTATGCTATTTGAAAAGAACATGACAAAAATTCAACTCATATTATTTATTTACGTTTTTCCAATTTCCTATACAAAACCAATTTCCGGTGCATTTGTGTCTTCCTGATTAAGGTCCTTTGAGTTTAGAATTTTAATTTTTTTAATTCTCGATTTATACTTGTTCATGATGAAAGAATTATTATGGATTTGTATGTATGTGTGTTGTATACGTCAGGAATTTCCATTTATAATTTTTGGCTTTCAGATTTTTACTTATTGGGAAGAATTTTATTTCTTATATATAGTTATATATAAAATAAATATATAATTTTTCATATAAAATACATATATTTTTCTAATATTTAATTGTGAGTTTTTATATACTCATCTGAAGTATTTACTGACCATTGTAATTTTGTATAATCTGTTCAATTTGAATATGCAGTACAGGGAAGATAAGATATTTGCCTTTCACCCATACTATTATGGAATTCAATAAGCTATCTGCATTTCAAAGCTCTCAGAGGGGTGCCATATTGAGCATTTAAAATTGCCGCAAATCTCACAAAAATATTGCTATCAAATGTAACTCATTAGCTTGTATGTTTTGGGTTTAAAAAAAAATGAAATGGGACGTTTCAACCTTGTTAGGTTATAGCGGCGGTCTTTTTGTTCAACGATCATCTGGAAAAAATTGCTTACAGATCATATTCATACCCAAACTGCTTACTGATTATAAAAATATAAGTTTCTTGAATTTTTAAACTTTACAAATTGCTTCGTGAATATTTAGAAATAAGACAAAAATATTA
This sequence comes from Leucozona laternaria, assembly GCA_932273885.2. NCBI lineage: Eukaryota > Metazoa > Arthropoda > Insecta > Diptera > Syrphidae > Leucozona > Leucozona laternaria. Next base: position 49,743,013 of record OW026368.1, read on the forward strand.
AAAAAAAAAAATTATTTTAAGATTTTAATTTGTTTAGAAATTTATTTTATTTGTTTACAATAAAATCACTCCAGCTGTAAAAGATATAAGTGATAACCCAAAATTGAGGCCATTTTTTTTAAAAAAATGTAAAAACCCTATTTTCTTTATGCGATTTTTTGCCAAAAACTCTTAAGGTTATTTTCTTAAGATCATTTTGTTTACAACAGATACGAAGGTTTTCAAAATTGCCGTTTTCAAGAAAACTGTTGTATGGAAGAACTATACCCGTTCTAGATGAGCAAAAACAAAATTTCTCTTTTCACCTCTATAGGGAATCATATAAAAACGGTCTGTACCAAACTTGAAGCAAATCATTTCACCCGCTTAGGCTGAGCTCAAATGAGAGTAAACGGACGAACAGACAAATAGACCCTCCGTAGGGTTAATTTTGATTAAAACTTGCGACATTTTTGTGTACACACGAAACCATAACACTTTGACCAATAGAGCAAGTTAAAATGAAGAAGAAAATGACAATGGTAATAAAGAAGAAATTCATGAATAAAATACAAAATAGAATAAAGATACACTCACTGGCACAATTAGTCGCCCACCCGTTTTTTTTTTATTATCACCGCAGATTTTGTCAAATAATAAGCCAATTTTACATGGGGTATATCGGATATTGTATATAATGATTTAGTAATAAAAATAGCCCTTTAAAGTTTTCACAACATGGATTTAATTATCTTTATCACTACAAAATGGTACTTTTTAACATTACATTTTTTTTTTAATTATGAGTATAACCTATTACCTCCTCTAGCTCTAATGACTTCCTGGAGCCTATTTAGAATTCCAGCATTAATGTTTTGAATATCCGACTGAGGGATATGGTCCCATTTGTCTACCACAGCTATCTTGAGGTCCCTATATAATGGTGGGTGGGTGGGAGCTGGTATCCTTGTCCGACCCCGTTGCTTAAAATTGTCCCATATGTTATCTATAGGATTAAAATCAGGACTGCGAGATGGAATACCGACCTCGTCAAGATATTCAGTGACAGATCTGACATTAAGATAAAATGCTCACCAATAAATGGCACGAAACACAACGTCGCGTCGTCGTGATCTTAGAGAACTTCTTCCACATATCTCTGAGCTTTCACACTTCCACTATCAAAGACCACGAGATCGTTACGAGCCTTGTAACTCAAGCCTTCCTATATCTTTATCGAACCTCTCTGATAGCCCACTGTTTTTACTATTGTATATGGACCAAACCTCGCTCAATGCATGTGTGCATTTCTGATTCCACAAAAATTCAAACATTTTGATTTTGCTTCAAGCACACACACTGTATACGTGTGTCATTTTCACTAATCCACTCTCACATGCATGACATGCATTTGAACAGTGTATATGCCGTATTAAAGCTACGCTACTTTCATCTAATAACAGTATGTTCTTCCAATGATCAGTCGTATACGTACTTTAATAAGCAAATTCTCGGGAAAAACAAGGTCTACCTATACGGTGCTGTGGGAGTAGAATTCCATCTGTTAGCCTTATTCTTATCGTACGTTCACTAACACTTATACATTTCTCACTTCAAAGAGACGAGTACGAGCGTAAGTAGCTTTAGTAGGGCGATTTCTCAGCACATTGTTGACAAAAAAGCGGTCGTCCCGGGCGGAAGTGCACCGATGTCTGCCTTGGCAAGGTCTTATAGGAACCAGTCTTCCGAAATCTTCTGGGGGGTCATTCCGTAATTCGATTACCGCCGCACGATATCCTTTTGACGACAGCTTTGAATCACGTAGAAGTAATAATGACTATCGACTGAAAGATATCGTCTTGACGATCGAAAATTTGCTCTCCGTAACTCAAAAATCGTCAAAACGTGATCGTTAAATCGTTAGCATTTGAACGATACCTATTAAGCCATCCTCTTGTGTCGTCTTGTTTGTTTTTGTAAGCAATTTATGCATTTTATCATATGAAGCAACGAATTGTAGGGTTTTTCAATAAGGGCGGGTAAATGTTTTCGGTTGATCCTGGGTTTCGTTGACGCAAAGGCGTTGGCTCTGATTGTCCACTGAATTGGTCGACTCAAATTTGGGCACCAAACTTTGGATAATGGACATGGAAGGACAACCATGTAAACCGTAAAATGGGCGCAACGCACGTATCGTTGCTTAAAAGATTTTTCTATTAAAGTTCTTTCAATTGGACGTGTCGTTCAATCATGTACATAACTTGCCTTGGTGATTTGGCATCAGTGAATAACAAACAAAAGATTTAATAGACAGAACAGCGTCAAAATCTGCCCGCTGCAATTGAAAACCCTATAATTAATTATATGTTGCTTAAAGGATAGGTGGTTAACCGATTTGTTTAGGCGACTTCACGTTGTGCTCGCACTTTTCTTCACTTCTTTTTAATAAAAATTGATATTTTTTGGGCGTTACTGACAAAAATAAATTACAGAATTGTCATTTATGACAATGATTGAAAAGTCAATCCTTCTCAAACTGTGATTTATAATAAACGATTGACAAGGCGAAAGTGATTGTGTTACGTGAAGCAAATTGATGACGATAACGTTCACGATTATATTGTTTTAAAAATTACGGAATGACATCCCTGATGTCTTGTTTTGAGCCACATCAAGCGGTCGAAAAATCCAACGTTGGCTGTACCCAACATCCACTTTCATTTTCTTTTATTATTTCGAGTGGTAAAGGTTCACAAAAACACTTTTGAATATCCAGAATCAAATAAAACAGGAATTAAAGTTTCATCTATTAAATTGACAAGAACATCAAATTCGAATAGATTACAAAAAATGCATTTAAAACTATTCAATTTATGATTAACATACTCACTTAACAAAAATCATTCATCGAAATAACCGTTATTTTATGTAAACAAACTTTGTCGCATTAAACATAGATGGGCGGGTAATTATGCCTGTGAGTGTATTTAAAATTTTGAATGCGTCAAAAAAAAAAAACACTTTCAATAAAAATTATCGATGAAATAATTAAATTGCTATTGTGTTTGATAAATATTTCATTCTTCTTGTGCCTCAATATTTTATTAGATAGCGTTAGAAAGAAACTTATATTTTATTTATATTTTGAAAATGAGATTGATGACACCTTTGATGATTGTTCATTGTGACGTAAAGGGCCCGCCATCTAACTTTTTTTTCAACTAGTGCTTATTTCGTGAATGGTAACACTTAGCTGATGTCTGCTTTGACAGATTATTAGTTTCATCTTTCTGCTGAACGAATATGGTTGTGTATACGCTTCGCTAAGTGGGCCTGCGATCGACCTTGAGAAGATGCCGATTTTGCCAAAAAAATCATCTTTTCAGATGAAGCTCATTTTGATCTTGGCGGGTAGTAAACAAGCAAAATTGTCGCATTTGGGGCACAGAAAACCCGCACGCATACATTGAAAAGCCGATACACCCAAAACGAGTCACTGTTTGGTGCGGATTTTGGTCCAGAGGCATAATTGGGCCATTTTTCGAAAATGAGCAAGGAGTGGCCGTTACAGTCCATGGTGATCGTTATCGGGCCATGTTGAACGAATTTTTGTTCACATAAATTGAAGAGGAGGATATTGGCAACATTTGGTTTCAGCAGGACGGCCGGCGCTACGTGCCACACGAGCCGAAGCTACACTCGATGTTTTGCGCCATTTTCAAAAAAAAAAAGTTATTTGGCGGACCCTTTATATGTACTTTAAATGTTATGTTTTCATGATACTTATCTCCATGAATTTTTCAATGATTATGTTTTAATATTGACTACATGAAATTTGGTCCCAATAAAAAATGGCCGCTTACAAAAAATAGAGAATGGCCCCAAAAATGTGAATGCGAAAGGCAAAAAGCAACAAGAAAGGATTTGGTGTAACTTTGAATTGTTTTGGTGCCTATTTTCATTTTTCATATTGGGGTAAAATGGGTCGGGGTCAAAATCCTATATGAATCATAATTTTGCTTTTGAAAATTCTGTTTTTAAAAATGCTGTAAAAGAACTATCGTGTTGATGATGGCAACGGGGCAGTGGATGTAGTGCTTGACTGCTATTTTAGAGGTGTGGGTTCGAGTCCCACTCTAGGCAGGGTTCTTTTCTATGTTCCCCCAGTTATACAACTGGACGCCACCCGTGGGATTCCATGAGACAATCAATACCTTAATTCTCAGTCCACTGTGCCAGCAAAAATTCTTTCCTATCCTTCTATTCCTTCTAACTAGTGCCGTGCAATTCAGGTTGAATTTAAAAAGACCTAAGGTCTTACAGGCATATAGTTAAAATTATTATTATTATTATCATTATTATATTAATGTAAAACACAAATGTGTGGATTTCTTAAAATTATCAAAACGATATTTCCTATTAAATATTTTAATATTTATTTTATTGACACTTTATCATAAGCTTAATGAAAAACAAGCTTCTTTTCTCAAAATCGCAGGTGGGAAGGTAAGAAAACAAGCACATTGCGCGAGTCATAAATTTTTTTTTTTTTTCATTTAGATAATGGATTTGTACCTATAGTATTTATTATTAAATATATTGCAGTATGAAAAGCGTATATTGTATAATCGTCAAGAAATTGTGAGAACCATTTTTGTCTTTTCGCGGCTCAAAATGTTAAATAAGAATGTTAATATTCTACTCTAGATCTACAAGATCGCTTTGGTCTTAAGAAACCTCTTTAGGACTCTTATGCCGCCAGCATCAAGTATTGCGAATAAATTGTCAAGAAACCATCTGAGATGCTGAATATGGTGTGCTGGGTTTTACACGACTACCCCAGAGAATCCCCTGGTTTGACGATGAGTGCCAGCAAGTCCGTGTAGCTAGACTGGATGCATACAAAGCTGTGCTACATCGCAGGAGCTCTTCATGCAGAAGAGAAGAGGGGAACACTGGCTTCTCCTTCTCAGAAGGAAAAAGAACTAGCTAAAGGGATATATAACTAAATTAACAAGCCCCGATCTGAAATCTGCAAGGACGATCAATGAGCTGATGTCCTTACTGGTGAGCTGTAGACAGCCGCAAGCGATGAACTGATTAGGAGTGTGTACCAGTTCATCTAGAAAATATGGTTGGAGGAAATCATGCCCGATCCTGAAGAAAGGAGAACCTCGGAATTGCCCCAAGTACAGAAACATCATCATCAGGTGTGAACGCCTGAAACCGTTCGTCAATAAAGTGGTTCATATCTGTTTTGCTTTAGGAAATTCCACCAACGACCAAATATTCACATTACGGTGGACTTTGAAAAATCTCACAAACTTCAAATCGATATCTAGCACCTTTTCAACAATTTAAAGCCGCGTATAACAGCATCTATAGAGATGAGCTATATATGGCAATGTCTAGTTTTGACATCACGATGAATGCTGCACGCTACTCCATTAAGGTCGGTAAATACCTCACCGACACTTTTTAATTAAAAATGGATTTAAACAAGGCGATGCGACTCCTTTAACATCGTTCGGGAAAGAATAGTGCAAATTATTCCGTTGACAACAGTGACACAATCTTTCAACAGTGCGTTCAATTACTTGCATTTGCCGACGATATTGACACAATCTGAAGTATAAAGCGTGCTGTCAGCAGCCCTTTTGTGAGTATTGAGAAACGGAAGCGAGGAATATGGGTTTAGCAGTCAATAGAGGCAAGACCAAGTATATGCTGTCATCAGACAGCTTATGTCATGCTAGACAGCTTAAACTTTAAGGTAGTTAGGGAGTTTGTCTACCTATGCTCCGCTAACAACTTGAACAATAATGCCATCACTGAGACAAAACAAAAAAAAACTCTTGCCAATCACTGGTTCTTTGAGCTAAGAAGGGAATTGAGTAGCAACGGCATCTCTTGAGCAACTTATGTTTCCCAGCATAAAACGCTACTCATCCACGGCCCTATTTCTTAAAAATTGACAGGTGACAATTCTACAAACTTGTCACACTGGTCTGACATATTTGTATTTCATAAAATATTGAGAGGTGACAAATTTGTCAGAAAAATACAATGACCTGACAAATTTGTCATTGTTTGATCTTAAAGTTTGTCATGGCCTACATAACTTTATGCAATGCCCACGTTGAAAAACGATGAAAAATGGAACAAAACCTATGCATTTTTCTCTTCTCTGTTTAAAATGTTTGAGCGTCGGCGTATTTCACGGAGTTCCAACAGAGAATCGTCATCACTTTCACTTGAAAAAATATTACTAAGCATTTTAGCTCAACTTCTGTCTTTTCATTGTAAACACATGGCCGTAACTGAGTTTCCTGTCACAATTTTCAATTAAATACTGACAAATATGTGAATAGTAGATCATTTCATAAAAGAATTGTCAGTACAATTTTTTTCAGAAAATTACTGACAATTGTAGAAAAAAAACTTGACAATTCATTGTCATGACAATTATTTTTTGAACCGAAAAGTTAACAATTGTCGGGTATTCTGCGACGATTCTATAAAATTATCAAATTGTTTATGGAACAGATCTTGACAATTGTCGAGTTGTAAATTAACAAACTGTCACCTGTCACCTGCCGCAATTGTCAATGTTTATAAAAAAAATGGCCCAGTTCATATGGTCAGAAGCATGGATTTTGCAAATGTAGATAGAATGCTTTTGGTTGTTTTGAGAGGAAGATTCTGCGGGCGATGAACGTGGAGTGGAGGAGAAGATACTACAACGAACTGTTCGACTCTGTCCCAGCCAAAAAAGTAAATAGCCAACGACTTAGATGGCTGGGAAGGAATGGACACTAAAGGTTTCTGACGAGAGGAAGTGTGGGGAAAAATTTACCGACGATCTACATAGGTCGTGATACATTCAAAAAACATGTTATCCTTATATTAACTTTCCTTAATCCTGGCGGTTAGTCATTATTTGAATTTTGAAAAACAATGTTCTTTAATAACATAATCGGTCATGTAACTATAAAACTATAAATGCAATATGAGACAGGATGCGGCATTAAGCACACAAGGCCATAGCCAGACCATTTATTCTGGGGGGGGGGTTATTTTTTATAAAGTTATTATTTATTATTTAGGAACATAACATCAATATTAAATAATGGGTGATTTTTTAAGAGGTTTAGAACTTTTTTAAAAAAAAAAAACACAAAAAATTCGAAAAAATGAATGAAATATTTATTTGAATCGATAGTTTGAACCTTGCAATTTAATGTTTAAAGATAATTTCATGCAAATGTTGACCGCGGCTGCGTCTCAGGTAGCCCATCCGCTGAGTCCAATTTTGGCATACTCTTTCACACATATCGGCCGGTATCTCACGAATGAATGCATGGATGTTGGCTTCCAGTGCGTCAATCGAAGTGGGCTTGTCCTTATAGACATTAGCCTTGACATACCCCCACAAAAAATAATCTAATGGTGTCAAATCGCACGATCTAGGCGGCCAATTGACCGGCCCGAAACGTGAAATTAACTGTTCACCAAACTCGCCTCGCAATTGCGCCATTGTTTCGCGTGCTGTGTGGCATGTGGCACCGTCTTGTTGAAACCACATATCATGCAAGTCAAGAACTTCCATTTCGGGCGAAAAAAAATTTGTTATCATCGCTCGGTAGCGTTCACCATTGACAGTAACGCTGCGATTCGCATCATCTTTGAAGAAATAGGCCCAATAATGCCGCCGGCCCATAAACCGCACCAAACAGTGGCTTTTTCGGGATGCATTGGTAGCTGTTGCAATGCTTCTGGCTGATCTTCACTCCAAATGCGGCAATTTTGCTTATTTACGTACCCATTCAACCAAAAATGAGCCTCATCGCTGAACACAAGCAGCGCGCGATGAACATTTCGAACCGAGCACGAATTTTGATAGTAAAATTCAATAATTTGCAAGCGTTGTTCATTTGTAAGACGATCCATGGTTAAATTGCAAACCAAACTGAAGCTGTTTGACAGTGACACAAGGTACTAAACACACGTCAGCTGTCAAAACCAGTGTTGCCAAAACCAAACCAGCTTAAAAATCACCCTTTAGTATCACTACAAAAATAGGTACCTATTAAATATTTTTATAAAACTATCATCGTATCCAATCGGAAGAAAATTTTCTCCGATTCCTACGAAATGTACGAATTTTGTATCATTGTAGCCGTGTTCCGATAGGCCAATCGGGCAGATCTTCGAAAAGAAATTTAATGTGCGTTGAAATATCAAATTCGTACATGAATGTCAAAATCGTACGATGAAATGTCAAAATGCCATCAACGCATCACGAATTCATGCGATGTATGAAGATATTTGCTTTCTGATTTCCCCGACAGAAAATTAGAAGTGTAAAATTTCCCGCAACAAAATTAAAGACTGAAATGGACGCTCAGTCACAAAAAGATTCGTAAGTAAGCGTATTTTTATTTGGTAAACCTGGGCCCTTATCACGTAAAACAAAAACGATCGGACGATATCGTTTCCACCATTGCTATCTCTATCGTATCTGTAGAGAAAAATAAAGATAGCTATGTTCAAAACGATATCGTTCGATATTGTTTTCGTTTTACGTGATGAGGGTCCTGTATCTTTCTATTAGAAAAAAAAAACAAACCAGGTGCAATACGACCGGCTTGTTGAATTTATGACCTCAAAGGCAGACATTGCGCGGAAGTTCACAAGTCACGACTTATTCGAAAATATTTTGACAAAAGTCATTTTATTTTGAAAGTACATGCGTCGGCACGCGTCTATATTTCGTTTACGATTTGGTTACCATAAAGCAAATAAATCCCCCGATCGGAACATTTCTCCGATCGGAGAATTCTCCGAACGGATACAATGATAGGGTTGTATACCTATTAAGACTTCTGGCCTTAGCTGCAAATACATTGATAACTTCCTCAGTGTCAACCTCAATTTGTCGATGAACTGACATTAACGCCAATCAATCCTGTTAGTCTTTCTTGATCGGTAGAATTTTGTAAATAAGTTTTCAGACGATTCATTGTCAAAATTGTTCTTTCCGATGGCACATGTTGAAACCGATAATGTCGCCAGAATTTTTAGAAGCTTGTGGATGTTAGGAAACAGATTCTTGCACTCTTTGACCGTTGTGTGTCTAGTAGCACACGGTATAGACAAAATCAAAATATTTAGAGTTTTTGTGCCGGTTTCTTGATTTGTACCGAGTGCGTGGTGGAATGCCACTGTGTGCACACTTGCATTATGTGCATGGGCCGCTTTAGATATACCATATGCAGTTCAAGCAAAAGGGGTTACGTCGTTTGTGGTTGTACTTAAAAATTGTCAGGGTAGGTACGGTAGGTTCCTTCCTATGTTCATTAAAAATTATAAAGAAACCTAGATACTCTTTATACTAAAATCAGAAAATTTTGAACATTATTAATAACTACAGCTGAAATTTGACAAACTGAAGCGAAAAAGTGTGATTTAGAAATGCACTCTTCAAACATTTCGGAGGGACCAAACCCCTGTGATCCCCCCCTGGCTACGGCCTTGCAAGCACAAATCACGCTTTAATAAAAAAAAAATGCTTTAAAAACTGTTAAAAAGTCGGTAGAGTTCCTATTAGAAGTTTAAAACTTGAGTTTTAAAGATCGAATGTTCAAGGTTAAGAATTCAAATCCATATCAAATATAAAGCTTAATTTGTGGAAACAAGTTATTGGGGGTCACAATGTATTCATGACTACTTAACAAGATTCCAGAAAAAAAATCAATTCAATTTTATCAAAGAATCTATGTTATTATTATTTTCTTAATTGGCGATGGCGTTCTGTTGTGCACAGGTACGTAGCGAAGGTAGGGGGGGGGGGTTGAGGGGCTGAAGCGCGTGGATAAATATTATGTACTCAAATATTCTACCAATAAAAAATTATGACATTTGATGCAGTTCATACAAATTATGTAAGTATCTTTATCTTGAATCTCTACGCAACTATCGATTTGAAAATTGTATTCGGATTTTTGAATGTACTCTTTTGAGTTGCATTAAAAAATCAAAAGCTAAGCTTTGTCTATAACTCTTAGGTATGTTTTTATCAGATTGGTGAATGTTATATTGAGTTTTAAGCTTGAACAATCTTAAATTACTCAACCCTAAAAACTATAGTTAAGTTTTTGTATCCTTCCATGACGAATTACGAAAATGCAAAAAAACTTCCATACATATACATAGGTTTTTTAACTCGGGTTTTGAATAAAGTAAAGTATTAACAATGAAATTTAATCTCTGTTTGTTTGAACATTTTTGAGTCTTGTCAAGTTCATGTGAACCAGAAAAAAAAACGCATCCATCGAATCTCAAATTCAGCAATTGTCTACCTGAAAGGCAGACAATTTTGATAAAGGTATGATGAATAAAAGCTCTCTAGACGACAATACCCAACAAAACATTCTTTCACCAGTCTTGCTTCCCAAAATGACAGTGCATAGATCTCAAAAAAGAAGCTTCCAATACAAGTGGCTTACAGAAAAGTTTCATTCTTCTGGGTTTTGGTGCAGTTGAGCAAGTGAATGAAATGGAAAAATTGACATCTTACTTCGATAATGGAATATCGTTATTAGCTGTGAAAGCTGATGAGTACATTCTTTGGTACGAAAAAATATGGTCGAGTGATCCTTCTACCGAAGTTTTGAAATTGCTTGATATATGTGACAAGATTTAATTAACAGGTATTAACTTCTTCCTCACTGTTTTGGACACACTTCCAGTGAACAACAGCCGGATAGTCTTATATAGTTTTATGTTTTTGTTAAAAGAATTTCTTGTAAGACTTGAAAGCAAGCCCCCTACCGAAACAAAATCCTGGCTACGGCCCTGGTTGTGCATTATATTTATGGGTATATTCACGTTATCAGTATATTTCATCTTCAATGTTATGTCTAATATCCTTGAACAATAAGAGGGTGGAGTACGAGCGTCGCAATCAGGCCTTACCTAGAAGCATATTCATAGTCCTATTGTTTATGTCTCGTTAAAAAGACACATGTCAAAATATTCATACAATTATATTAACAATGGAAATATAAGCGCTCCGTCAAAACGCTCATGAACTCAACTTTTAATCTATCGGGCGTATTTTGTGTTAAATCAATATGTAAGCAATTCTTTTATTTAAGATCCTGGGGGCTTTTTTATCCGATAAGTTTTTTTCTCTGCAAAAAATCAAATAAATATAAAAATACAAATACATAGGAAAACGTATTTATGTACATTTTGTTAAATACAAGGTCACATTTAGTGTGCGATGTATAACTATGTCTAACACATGTTTCTATATAAAGTTTCATAATGCCCTTGGTAAGCTAAAACTACTTATAAATGAAAAAGAGCTCTTTCATAACGAAATTTTCCATTTGAAAAAATTCCACTGATGATTACAACAAAGATAATGGTTTTGTATAAAATCTCATTTGCAAAACTCATTTCTCCACTCGAAAAGATTGTGTGAATAAGACTGTTAGCCTTGTTAAATAATATAACATGTGTATAGGGTTGTATGTGGCTTTTTTTTTCATACCGGCCTAAAGAGCTGCGAATTCGAAATCACAAAATTACTTCTGAGTACCTACATACTTCAACAATAATGAAGATTGACAGTCTTGAAGATTAAAGAAGCGTTCCATGAGTTAATGACTTTATTGCATGGCAACAAGCTCGCCAAAGGTTTTCTTCCTTATTTCCATAAGTCATACCCACAGACATAAACTTAACTTCATCAAGGCCTCCTTACACTCGTAACAACTTCATATAGGTACCTACCTACCTACCTAGTTTATCGGCCAGCAAACCCCCTAAAGGCATTCCAACCAACCACAATAACCTAGCCCTTTTCAGGCCAGCAACAAGTAGGATCATCAAAATAGACTTATTGGCCAGGTTAATAAATTATATTTTGTATAGACATCTATTGTCTACTAGATTACCCAGCATATTTTCGCAAAAATTGCAAATGCAACCATTCGCAATTAAATTAAATGCCATTACAATGATATAACTTAATTACCTGGAAAACCAAACACAGTAAATTAACAGTAGGTCAAACTGGTTGGTTGTGCAGTGCATGGTGCTTACCTTGAAATGCTGCTTCCACATTTAGTTCTGCCTCAGCGCTTTTAGCCGCAGCCAGTACTGTTACGAGGATTAATCCATTAAGCCACATTTTTTTGTTATCCTTTTGTTCCGATTTATTCCAAAAACCAATCACACATCCAAACGCGCATATCTATAATATTGTGATGGTATTTTGTTGGTCTGATGGTGTTGGGTATAAATACGTACACACACATAAAAATAAAGGATATAAAATAAAATTAACAAAATGGTCTAAAAGGATGCGTTCGTTCGTTCCTGCTGGAAGGAAGAACAATAAAAGACAAAAAATATACAAAATATACAAAACAACAAGTAACAGAATAGAGGAGGATGAATAAAATGGAAGAAAATATGTGTCATTGACAAGAAATCACAAAAGGCAACTTAGATACCACGTCCGACGCACCGCGCCACAATACCATTTCGAAGCAGGCCGAAACGACACGACACGACAACAATGCGATTCCGATTCCCTTTTACGAACTTGCGTATCTCTATCTCTACATTCTACACATCCCCATAACGAACAATTTTAATTTCAGTACTTCATTTTTATTCGGTTCTTGGGCGCCTGTCAAGGGGGCGGATATTATTTAGGGGCGCTTGAAATTTTTATTTTCTTCTCAAACTATTTTTGTATTATAAATTGACGACAACGCGAATTCAGTAAGCTTAATTTTCCACTCTTTTCTTTCGTTTTCTTTCAAGAGGACGAATCCTTTATATATATATATATATTTTTTTTTTGTTTTATTTTTATTTTTCTTTGCTTATTTCGAGTAAATTCTTCGATGACTTCTACATGAGAGGGTGGCAATGGCAGACAACCCAAAGAACAATACACTGGCACATCGATTTACTTAATACACATTTGATTTTAAGGATCTCTGCCCGCACACGCACTACCACTCAGTATTCCTATAACGATTTTTTTCTCTTTTACAAAAAAGAAAAATAAAAAAGAAAAGAGGCCGAAATATTTCTTTTTTCTTAAAATAATATTTTTGGTTTTATTTTTTTGTCGAATTTAAAATTTATATCAATTTCAGACAGAAACTGGAGACTACATTAACTGTAGCTCTGTACAATACAAACCAAACACAAAGGAGGAATTTATTATACCTATAGGTACCTTTGCAGTGTTTTTTTTTTTTCCATTCGTTGCCAACAACAATAAAAAAAAAAATTAAATTCACACTCACAGAAGTACCTAAAATGGTGTTCTGCTTCCGTCCTTTTGAGCACTGATGGTATTGAACGACATAAGTGACTAATGACTTTGAAAAATTACACACATTAAAAGGACATTTTCACAATGGCAACTAATTGTAATGGTTTTTTTTTTATTATTATTTTTTTGTTACAGAAACACAGAGTGTGCGGGTGTAAGGAACTCTTTTTAATTATAACTCTAAGATATTATAACTTTTCTTCAATTACCTACTCACTTTGCCGGAAATATGTATTAAAGTTATACAACTAAAAAGGACATTTTTTTCGTGTCCGTTTGCTTGAAACAAAAAAGCACAGACAAAAACCTTTTCAATCGTTTCGAGAAAAAAGTTTTTTGTTATATTTTAGAAATGCAGAAATTTAAGAATGAAGTGAGAAAAAAAAACTTTATCTGCCCTTAATTTGGGTTTTCCAATAACCAACAATATGAGACGCTTTCCACGGGAACCGTAATCACTCGCTAACGTTCTTAAACTGACATTATGGTTGATTCAGGCGAGTTTTCTCCACTTTTACAACTCAGCGTTTTCCAGCGCTGGCTGTGTGCATGTGTTGAATTTTGACTTTATAACATAAAGGCTGCCTTACAGGGTGGTAAAATCTCTAAGGCACACACAAAGGGGTGAACATACACAAAAACGATGACAACGAAAACCCCCCCGACGATACATTGGGAGAGCGCATGTTCACTCAGGCCGGGGAGCAGGACAACTCCAGAGCAGGTAAGAAAGATAAAGCGCAGCTGATCAGCTCGGGCACAAGGATTAGGCTTTAATAAGAGGACTGAGAAGCACGGAGCAAGAGTGCCTCTTCAATTTTGTTTGAAAACTGACAGAAGGTGTGCTGTGCAACGGTTCGGCAGCGACAGCGACAGCGACAGCGACAGCGACAGAGGCAGGTTGGTTATTTGATAATTTCTACTTTTGATGGGAAAAATCGATATTTGAACTATACAATGGAAATATAACCAACAAAATGTGTTCGTCCACCTTTTGAAATGTTCTTGCCATTCATGGCGTAGTAGAAAACAACACAAATAAAGAACAAGGAGCAGGTGGGGTATATGTAGGGTGTACAGTAAACAGGGTGTCCCACAGTGTGTATTGTGTACGTTTTTTGATGCGGCATTTTTGTAATGGGTGGTAGAGTGGTAGGTAGGAAGTCTATAACATTTACATAATTTTTTCGTTCGGAATCTGAAAAACGGGGGCGTTTAATGAGACGCTTATGTGAAGAATTTCCCGCCTTTTTCTTGGTTTTCGTAGTTCTAGAGTTCTATATAGTATATATAGACTATAAAGGCTATAGACATAGAGCAACATTTTCTTGCCTTAGGCTGATGATGGAAATGAGATAATCATCAGAAATACAATACTCGTATAGGTAATGGGCCAAAAATACCTCGAAACAAAAGGTTCGGGGAGAGAAAAGAAAATACCTTTTGTTTTTATGACTAGGCTTCATATAGTAAGGTATGCGGCCACACAAAAAATATGCTTTATCCTCATTTTATTGAATGGTTTTTTTTGCTTGCTTCCGCCAGCCCCAACATTGCGTGCCAGACGTAATTTTGTATATGAAATGTGAATCTTAAAATTACATACATACCATACATACATACATATATGGATATATATACATATGAATAGGTTTAGTGTGCTATATGATGTGTATAATTTTATATTTATAGTTGAATAATTCATGTAAAAAAGTTAAACTTTCTGTAGACAAAACAACAAAGCCCATCACCATCACTTTGGAAAATGGTTTCTGCGTGTACTAAAGGTATTTGTCTTTTGGTTTTGAGTTGGTCTTCTACTTTGTCTATTTATATAGTTTTAATTTTAATGACCAAAAAGCAGCCATTACATAATTAGACATTTTTGTATATAGTCGAAATAATTCGATTTCAGGGGAATATACATTTTATTATGGTTTCAGATTTTAAGCGTAAAATTCGTACGAATTGTTTTTAAAAGAGGTGAGTTCATTCAATTTTAGTTTGTTCGTCGGCTTTAGAAACCAAACGACATGATTTAAACAAAATTCGGACAGGTCGCGGGCAATTTTGTAATGTATAGCATTCAAAGAAGACACGAGTGTTAAAACGTAACACAAATAATCTATTATATTGGTACATAAATGTGTTTATCACCAGTAAAATTATTAGCCATTGAAGTAGAGTTTGGAGAGTGCGTTGGATTATGAAGTCGTCCAAAACCAATGTCTGTCTGTACCTCGATCTACAGCTTACACCATTGAAGTGATTTTCTTGAAATTTTTTTTGCGACTCTCTAGAAGAGAAATTTTTTGTTTAGCTCTAAGAATCTCGGAAACAGCTATAACGATTTTGCTAAAAAAAAAAAAGCGATTGCAACGGAATTTAGTAAAGCATTTGACAAAGTATCCCACAATGTTACTATTTTTAATTTAAAGCTAAAATGGGAACCAACATTGATGTTTATATCTTGGATTCTATCGTATTTAATTGATTTTCAATATACAGTCCTATTTAACTACTGTAGTTCCAATCCTATTTGGTAAACATCTGGTGTCCCTCAAGGAAACCATTTAGGTCCTCTCATCTTCTTGCTTACTATTAATGATGTCGAACCTGAGCTTGAAGGATCGGACAAAATGGCTTCTTCACGTATTTATCGCTTTTGACAAGTAGTCTGAAGATTCACCTTATGTGTACGTATATATGGGAATAGAAAAACACTACAAAAACGTTACTAGGAACAGCCAATTGAAGGCTTTTGGAGTAGTTGGAGTGAAAAAGGAGTACTCCCAATGTCCACGGCGATTTAAGTGCTGTCCAGTGACACTTTCCACTAAATACTCTACGTTAAAATATAGTACCTTCCCTATTTATCCAGCAAAACATTGACAAATTGATTCAGTGGAATGGAATAGCTACTATCTTTCTATATTACATCAAAATATAATAAATTATATTTCTCACACCTTAAAATAGTATTTGAGTGCAATGTAAGCTTCCACTAACTACTTTCCTTACCCCTCTCTTCATAGGCACCCGCAGGGAGGGGGGCACTTGCCCTTCCCTGTCTCTGAGCTACGACTTTTGTCTACCAACATTTTATCAGTTCTTAATAGGGAATTTTGACTTATTGTTTATTTTTTCAATTTTTTCGTAAAATTCTATAGGTTGTTCCTCCATGAATCTGAACCTTGGTCGAATAAATACCTAAGTTTTATCCTTTTGCTCCCCCTTGTAGCCAATGAATATCGTTGACTGATAAAAAAAAAAGGATCTAATTTTTTATTTTATGTTTGAAAAATTTTTCACATAACTCTTTAACTCTAAACGTATAAGTCATACGAAAAAATTATGGAAAATTGAGTTGGGCATGAAAAAAAAAAAAAAGATTTAAATCGAAAGGCACACAAATTATTTTTAGTGATAAATGATGTAAACGAAATGTCCGAGATCACAAACGCTGTTGGGACTATAAAAGAAATATTTACTCTATTCTCGGACAGTTCTTTGGGAAGAAAATATATTCCCAGCATCAACCTGTTCTGTGAAACAAGATGGATAGCAAAATACAAAAGTCTATGAGTAATCTGGGAATACATAGTCGTTGTAATGGAAGCACTGCAAAAACTGGGGGACGAGAGAAGGCGTGTTATAAAACAACGAGCCTTTTGACTTTATTGCTCGTGTTTCAATTCGACTTTTTAAGTCTGTTTGTTCATAATGGCTCCATTACTAGTCCATAATTGAACTTGTCGCAAATATTTTACAGAGTTGACTAGAATTTATTGAGCTTAAAAGATAAGATCATTTAGAAGCATTTTGAATTTTGAAGAAGATCGGCAGAATGCTGAGAATTCTTTCAAAACGCTTTGGGAAACAATTGAAAAATGTTTCAGTTAATCAGGTATTGAATTGAGCTGTTCGAAAATTGTAAAGGTTTTCGCAGCACATGTATAGGACTTTTCACTCCCGTCACAACATTTACACAAGAGCGATCTTTCAGTACCCTAAAAAAATTAACTCAATTTTCAACTGCCCTTCCCTGGGAAAAATCCCACCGGCGCACCTATGCCTCTCTTCCTTCCTTACTTTTTCAAGAACTCCTTTTACCGCCAATAATATTTGTTCACACACAAGTGATGTAACAATAGTTTGCTTAATAAACATTTCTTTTGAATTCCATTTCGATTATTTTGCATTAATAACGTAGATCGGCAAAATTCCTAATGAATGTTTGTATAACTGCAATATATATAAATTTTTTACTTATAATAATAAATTTAGGGAATCAAATCTTCAATGATATAAAATGGTTTTATTTTCTTAAGGCATAACTCATAAAAAAGGTTATGTTAGATACATACATACCAATGCACCTTAGGTGAGACACCGGGGCTTTCACATTTATCAACACTATCACCTCCAACTTAAGCTTCTCAGACGTCCTTTCCACAAATATAAAAATAAATTTAAACCGCCCCACTTTATTTTCTGACAAAAAATAATGTTTTGTATACAAAATAAAAATAAAACTTTCTTATACCAAAGCTATATAATATGGTAGCACATCGCAGAATGGCATTCATGTGCGCTCAATAAAACCTGGAAATAACTTTTCTCCGACTAAGAAATATAATAAACTTTGAATATGACTAAAAGTCTGACACCTACTTCATAAAACTTATTCATGACAAATCACACCCATCCGAAATGTTAATGCCGTCGTCGGCGTCGTCGTCGTCGTCATCGTCGACTTTGAGCCATATTCACAACTTTATGAGACTGTCTGTCTGTCTGTTTCGTATCGTCCTTACGTTCTGAACTTTATTTAGTACAAATATTATGTATGAAGGTGCTTTAATTAAATAAAACAATGAATGATATTCAGAAAATATATTCGAGAGTTATACATACATAATTGAATTCACAAAAAGTTCTCCTGCTTCTTCTCCATCTCCATGGAGATATATATGCAACCAATGAATAAGAAAATGAGTCTGTATTTTATCTGATTATTAAGTTCGATAAAAATTTCCATTGATTCACAAAATAACGTTACTTTTGGCTGTGTATTTTCAGAGCTCCAAGCTACAACGCCAACGTTCGATAAAAGGTTCTACTTCCGATATGAATTTCACACACCTTACAATGGGTCATTAGCATTCTCTGGCCCTCGTCAAGGATGGATAGTTTTAGCTACGTTCATAAATCTTAATTTCGTTATTCGAAATTACCACTTGGTGTGTTCATTAGATTGCTGTTCATAGATCGACAGGGAAGGACAAGCCAGAGGAGGTGGTGTTCCTTAATTGAACAAGGGAGGGGCGGTCTCCACACGTACCCAAACCTACCTACCTACCCACCTAAGTTGTACGAAGCAAATTAAAACTTGGTTAAATGGACTTTTTGATGTTTCCGTACGGAAATGTATTCTTATATAATTACCTGTAGCTAGCATATTTCAAAATTATTCACATAGTTTTAGTGTCTACCATTATCTTGCAAAAAGAAAAGGGACAGATCAAAACCAAAGACTGAAAAATGAAGGCTTTCCTTTCAACTCCCTTATCTGTACGTGCAAAAATATTTACAATTTTCAATAGATACAAATTTCTATACTAAATAGATAATAAATATTTCAAGGAATTTAACACACATGTTGGTTTTACGCCTTCAAAATTACTTTCTTTAATTTAGATGGTCTTATTAGTGAAAGGTTGAACTTCATCCTTCACCAAGAAGAATAAATAACGTGGAAAGCCGGTACCTGCTACTTGTAGTTTAAACGTCTTGATTTACGTTAAGATTCATGGATGTTTGTGCAGTGAAGTAACCCCTGATAATAAAACACAGTTTATCAAAAACCAGTGCAGGAAATAACTTGATTTATATTATTTTTAAAATGGAATTGACTCTAGACATGCCAATTATAACAGTTTTGGCTTTTGGCTGTACTGGTTATGTTTCCCCGCAGGCCCAGAGCCCACCGCTTTCCACAATTAACAACTATTTTTAGGGTTAAAAATATGGTAACCAACTTTAAAAATTATTTTAGTGTTTGGAAGGTTGTATTTGGATGGACTTAGAGGATGGCTTAAGGCTTAAATATTTTTTTAAATCAAATTATTTATAGGGGTGAAATGGGGTTAAAACAAAAAAAGTTACCTATCTTAAAAAAATCTACTTGAGAGGTTATAGTTACTTGGAGGATGGCTAGATATTTTTCAAAATTAACTTATCAGTAGGGTGAAATTGGGTAAAAATGGTAGAATTAAGGAAATATTAAAGGTATATTTATTTATATTTTAAAGTATTTTTCTTTAGGGATGCAATCATAGTTAAATATTTTGCATTGTGTAGTGTTACTTAAATGAATAAACGAATAAAGAAGTGATATGATTCATCAGCCAGCGTATACAGGTTTCGAATTTTCAGTTGGTACTAGTTACTACAGAACAAACTGAAAAATAATAAATTTAAATTTGTATCTATATCTATAGCTAGAGTTTTAAGGGGGTTTACGATTGAATTTTTGGCTCCCCAAAAGAAGATGAAAAAGGACCAAAAAAAATTAAAAGCTAGGTTATCTATATATCTAAAGCTAGAGCGTATAAGTTGGGTCTATTCTCCTCCGTTTAGCCGGGAAGGGTAATTTAAAAAAAAAAAATTAACTTAAAACAGAAAAAAAATTACTAAGAAACAACGGTTACAATTACAATGCCTTGATACACATTTTTGTAAAGCCAGACATCTCTTCTTTTATTTTATTTTTAAATAAAGTTGTGTAAGGTTCAGTTTTTTAGTGTGAGATTAAAGTTAAACCCGAGTTAACTCATCGAATTTCGTGAGTTTACTCAAGATTAACTTAACAGATGCTTTTGATATTTTATTTACCGAGTGTGTTTAGTCGTTCGGCGTGAAGTAGCCATCAAAGACCAGCTCCCTCAGTTGTTAGTAAGTTAGTTGTGGGTTAATTTACTTATAGATATAACTAACTCTGGTTAAACTCAACACTGAAAAACTGAGCCTTAGAGAATTTTAATTAAATTAGTTTTTGAAAAATTAATTTTCAAACTCAAAATTTTGAAAAACTTCAACAAGGAGAAAATTAAAAGCCAGTTTCACAGTCGACACTTACGAAAATAAGTGGCACTTAAGTTTCCCATATTAGGAATTTAAGCTAAATTTCATAGCTAGCGTAAGTGGAACTTAAGTCACTAACATCGGAGACTTAAGTGCCACTTATTCAGGTAACAGTGAACGGTGATATTGGGAATTAATCTTTCAAATTCCACGCTTTAGTGTCACTTTTCTGACTGAGAAACTGGCCCTAAAGCTACTTGGGTTGCCTCGGAGATCGATTTGAAGTGAAGATATTTGCCTTTAGTATGCAGCTTTTTCAAAAGGCTTAACCCAAAGATTTTTGCGAGCGAATTCAATTGGCCGCCGAGTTCTCCAGATTTAACCGCTCCTGATTTCTTCCTTTGAGGACATTTCAAAAAAGTAAGCCAGAAACTAAAAAAAAAACAAATTTGAGAAGAAAACCAAACAATATCATCTGAAAATTTGCGTCATATAGTCTTGTAAAGAATGTAACTTTACGAAGCTTTACGAAACTTTTCACTTTAAAATTAAAAAAAAATCCTTGTTGGTATTTTTTAGTATTTTTAAAATAACTGAAAAAAATCATAGTCACTGAATTAAAGACATTATAGATTATCCAAACCTTTTCACTTCCTTTTATCCACCATGTATAAATCAACCAACAAAAAAATAAATATACGCCACAGTGAACTTTATCAATTTATTAATCTTACAAATCTGTATGTTGTTTTAAGGAATTTTAGTTAGAATGAAGAATACTATCTCTAGCCAAGACAGTCATTTGAATTAAATTTTATCTCTTAGCTACTAGGAAGATTTTTTGTCAATAACGTCATTAACTTTTGTAAAATATTGTCAAAAAAAAGCACCTTTTCTTCTTTTTTTTGCTAGTATGTTATCACTAAATTCATTCAAAAAGAAGGAAGTAATTCTCTATCATTTTCCACTTTATCACTTTAACGTTGACGATTTAATTAATTGAATTCAAATATCAGCTTTTTCAGGTAACCTTACCTTTTGCTTATTTTTTGGAGATTTTACACAAAACAAAAACTCAAAAAAAAAGATAGGTCCATATATATGTATGATTTCGATTTAGCAGCTGCTGGAAATGTTAAGGGTATTCATGCAACGTCGGAAAACCCGGATAAACCTCAGAAACCATATAATTTTATCTCCGCAGAAACGAACTGTCAAAATTTGTATGGGAGTATTTTTCTGCAGATCTGATAAATTTATCTCATCAATTTGATGTGGAAAGCGTAAAGATAAAAGTGATAAATTTAAAAATGACATTTGTGATGTGTTTGATGTGACATTTCACAAGTATTTTTAAGGGGTGTTCATACAAACGTCCTGCGGAAAGTTATATTTTTCTGCAAAGCGGAAATTTATTTCGTTGCATGAATACCCTTGTTGTTTGAAAATATTTTATATACTATTATATTCACTGTGCTTCAGTGACTAGGTCAACTTCGTTGCTTCGAAGAGCCTCAATCCTGTTCTTAAGACCAGCAGACAGTTACTTGGCATTTTTATTAATCTTTCGGGTGTCGTTTTGATCGCGAGACTCTTCTACCTCCTTAATCTGGGAGGCTGTGTAACGTGTATGCCCTTTCCTCTCTACGCAGTATCTTCTTTTCTACCCTACTCTTGGCTTTTCACTCTTTCCTGGCTGGCTTGTGGCATTTTTGCATGTGCATCTTCTGCAATCTTTTTGCAGTGCATACGCATTCATTATTAGTTGTGAATATCTCTGTTTCTATGTTAAACGAGTTATTGTTTAGAATCAACTTGGTCTTACGAAAAGTCGCTCTACCTTTTTTATGGACCTAAGTTTTCATTGATGTATGTAACCCTAGAATTTATAACACCCTAGAATATGCATTCTAGGGTTAAGAAAAAGAAAAAATAGACTGCGTCTTTACAGACTTTAGTACGGCGTTTGATAAACTTTCGCTACAAAAGCTAAGAAATCTTAGTTTAAGCGAAAATTTTGTGTAGTGGCTTCAATCTTATTTATTAAACAGATCTTATTCAATGTATTTTTATGGTTTCCCATCAAATAATTTTCTGTCAACCCTGGAATACTACAGGGCGGTCATTTAGGTCCTCTTTTATTTATAATATTAATAATATTCTAATTGTATCATTAATGCGGACGATATTACTGTTTTTAAACCTATTTCTCGTATTAGTGATTGTGAAATGTTACAATGTGACCTTAATTCATTTTTTGACTGAAATCTAACAAACAGTTTGTCTCTTTATATCAGTAAATGTTATTTTACGTGCTATACAAGAAAACTTTCAGTCATTTCTCTTAATGTGTTCGTTGTCTTATTTGATCGTAAGAAATTTTATCCCGAATAGGGTAAGATCTATTAAACCCAAAGAAAACTCATGGTTTGATTCGAGCTGTAAAGAGGTTATCAGGGTCAGAGAAGTTAGCTTCCGTTGTTATAAGGCCAACCCTACTGAGGAAAACCGGAAAAAGTTTCAACAAGCTAGAAAGACCTGTAACGTTCACATTCGACGAACCAAATTTTTACATGATCAAAAATTACGGCGAACAATACTACAATGTCCCAAAGGTAGTAGAAATGTTTGGTCATTTGTAAAAAACATACGAAATACCACCTCGTCCTCGGTTCCAACGCTCGTCTTCAATGATACTCCTTTTGTCAGCTCGCTTGATAAAGCCAATTTGCTTGCAGCACAGTTTGCTGTTAATTCGACGCTGCCAGAAGAAGATATGACTCCACTTGTACTTGAGAATGACCGGCAGTATGGCTTTCGTAGCAATAGGTCCACTGGTGATCTGATGGTATATCTCACCGTACAGTGGAACAAATCTTTACATCGTTTTGGTGAAAGTAAGATTATTGCACTTGATATTTCAAAAGCATTTGATAGAGTTTGGCATCAAGCTCTCTTATCGAAAATGCGTGCATTTGGTTTTGATGAATCTCTTCTTCGTTGGATTAGAAATTACCTTTCGGACCGATCAATACAAGTTGTATTGGATGGTTTCAAGACTGATATTTACAAAATAAATGCTGGTGTGCCCCAGGGCTCCGTTTTGTCTCCGACCCTCTTAATAATATTCATAAATGACCTGTTATCTGAAACTTCTTATCCATTAAACTGTTTTGCTGACGACAGTACTCTCAGCTTTTCATATTCGTTTCTAGATTCACATCCATGTTCTTCAGATGTGGAACTTCAACGGCAGCGTATGATAAGCTCATTAAATTCTGATCTTGACAGCATTGTCCAATGGGGAATCAGAAACCGTGTAGAATTTAATGCTTCTAAAACTCAATGCTGTCTCCTGTCGTTAAAGCGGAACCCACCTCCAATGCTGCTATCTGTGAGTGGCACTTGCATAGAGGAAACCGAACAGCTTTCAGTACTCGGTATGAGTGTCACAGACCACCTTTTGTGGAACGACCACATATTTGTCATCGCCAAAAACGCTGCTAAGTGTTTAGGTTTTCTCCGTCGATGCAAGAAATTTTTCTCCCCCTCTGATCTGGCTGTAATCTACAAAGCCTTTATTCGTCCAAAACTTGAGTACAACTCCCATATTTGGGCAGGTGCTCCAAAAACCTACTTGAGCCTATTGGATAGAATACAAAAGAGAGCTCTAAAAATGATAGGTGAAAGAACTATAACGGAAACATTTACATCTCTTGAGCACCGTCGTAATGTTTCATGTCTATCATTATTTTAGCGCTATTTCTAGTGTTCTAGTGAAATAGCCAGTTGCATTCCTCCCCTTAAACAATTCAACCGTAATACTCGCGCTTCTAGGAATGCTCATCAGTTTACCCTTGAGCCCAACTTCGGACGTACTGTTAAGTACAGAGATTCTTTCCTTAGTCGCACTACACGAATGTGGAATGCTCTACCCAGCCCTGTTTTCCCCTCCCATTGCGATCTTCAGACATTTAAAACCAATGTGCATCGGTATCTCCTTTCCAATCCCCTCCAATCTACCTAATCGCTGTGTATATCATTTTAAGGGTAGTCACAACCCCTTAAGTGCGCGCTTAATTATAAAAAAAAAAAATTAAAAAAAAAAATGTTCACATTATTTAATCGTAATATTATGTATTAGACCAATCAGTAAATTTTCAACTAAGTTTAACTTAATTTTTATTTAATTATTAAATTTTTAACACCTTAGTCAGAACTTATATATTTTTTTGAGCTGTGAATAAATAAATAATTGATTCTATCATTTTTAGTAAACCAATTCTGCACCTTTTCATATGGCGTAGCGGATATTGGACTATTTCAGCTGATCAAAAAGGGATATTTGGTACAAATGTAAAAAGTCTTAAAACATTCTTTTCCAAAGAAAAAAAGATTATTGAGCTTAATTTATCAAGAACTATTTCATCAATATTTCAACACGTAAGACTTTTTATCACTTTGCCTATTTTTCTGTTTGTATCTGTATCTATTTGCGTAGCTATTTCCGTAAAATTATTGAACTGATTTTGATAAAATTTGACTTATAGCTAAATTGGTTTAGGAGCAAAAAAAAATAGAATTCATGTTTTAGTGTAACGTCAATTTTGGTTGCTCGTAGTGAAACAAAATTTTAAAAATTATCAACCAACCCTTTTTTTTATTTTCTTCTAGCAATTTCAAGTTTACACTCATACAGTTCCAAGTCCCTAAAGTACATTGATTGCAAGAAATAGTAATTAAACCCACCTTAAAATAGGTAACCAATTTAATACAGGAGAAGTGAGAAAAAACTCTAACAAAATAATTAAATTAAGGTGCGTTTTAAACCAACCACAGTAAGAGCTATTCATAAGCTTTGAATCTAATAAATTTTAAATGTAAATAAATTATTTACTTTTTGTTTGATTTATCAAAAAAAAAAAACCTTAACAATAACCCTTTTCTTCGCTTTCACTAATCTAAATTGCACAAAATGTTTTATAATATAATAGGTGAGCCAAAGCCACTGTGAAATACAACCCCTAAGGCGTTTGAGCGTTTTCACACCCCACAACTTCCTTTGTAGCAGTTGAATATCAAATGCTGTAAATAAACTTTTTTGTATTGATTTATTTTAGAGAGGAGAACGACTATGCTTTAACATTATAATAGGGCTTAGCTTACACATTATTTCATAGGTATACCACGTTCCATTCTCTCGAAATACAAACACTAAGATATGAATGCATTAAATAAACTTTTTCTTTAAAAAAAAAACCCTAAGCACCGTATTTTCCGCGTTCAAAGTTGCATTATGTCACTCAAACGTTGAATAAAAGGTGCGAGAGAACATTCTATTATTGCCATATTTATATATTTTTTTCTTCCTTATTCCTTTCAGAGCCCTCAAAATATCTCAGATCTCACTTCTATTTCTGGCACAAGAAGCAGGTAGGTTCTTATGGTTCGTTGGTTGGTTGGTTTGTTGGTTGCTGGGTTGTTTGGGGTTGGGGCAGCACAAAAAATCAAAATCAAAAACCAAGCATTTGCTTTTAGCGAAAATGCATACTGCATTTTCCATGAAAGGATCTCTTAGCCAGGCTAACAAATGCACTCAACCAATGCAAGTGCAAATAGTAAATCTCGTGAATGTGCACAGTGAATAGTGGTGTCAGGAAGGCTATGCATGCGAACGCCCATCAGGAAAAGGATGCATTTTTCGATATGGACTCTTAAACGAAAAACGAAAACGAAAAAAATGTGTAACACAAAGAGCCCATGGTTTGTTCCACTCACTCCTGCAGATACAAATCTGAGGCTATTTAAAAATTCAATCTATTGCCTTGCCACAACATAGACATAGAAATAGAATTGAATTGAATATATCCCGGAACTGGCTTTCACTTCAAGATACCTACTCCTACGTGCGTACACAATTCCATGAATAGCTAAGTTGTCGAATAGTCCAAGGAAACATCATCATCATCATCATTTGTTGAGCACGCAGTGGAATCATTAAATTTATTGAGTCGAGCAAATTTATTTCAATTATCCCTGCTGCTCCAAGGGATAAGGCGTGCGCGTCGGGACGCGACGTTAAGTTTATTTGTCTTTCTACAACTTCATTCACTGTTTGTCTATCGAAGTTGAAGGGTATACTTATGTTTTGGAGCTTGCAATGCTATGTCGCTTCTCTATTGTTGTTGGGTTGGTCGGTGTGTGTATGTTAATAATGTCTGCCGAGACCAAGTGCATTGATATCGCGAAAAGTTTGACACAGCTCTTAGATAACTTCAAGGATGCAAGTTATCTACCAAGGGATGTGCACTTCGGCTTAAATTTAGCCTACAAATTACTTTCGGGTATAGTATATAGTTGCCTTGTGTATTTTATCAAAAATAATTTCGATTTAAAAACAAGAAACTGTTAAGGAAGCGCTTTGGCAAACCCCTCTGGCGACAGGGATCGAAATGAGTTTTATTGGAAAACTTTAGAGTATTTGAAAGTTCTGAAGAGTAGCAGCCACACTCGAAATATTTCCGTGAACGATGAAATAAGTGAGCAACCAACTTAGAACTTATACCAACGACGACATTGTCGTCCTTTCTTTGAACTCTTAACAAAAAAAAAAATTAAATAAAATAAAATATAAAACTTTTGCAGTCTTGCAAAGTATTTCGGAAAATTCTGAAGTGTGGCAACGTACTATTAAACACCGACATTTGGATATAGTGAAGTCTAAGGACACGTTCTCGGTCTATGAATGGATTGTAGACAAGGGACATCCAAAAGCTTTAGACTCAGGTAAGAACATGTGCCTTAAAATTTGTATGCATCTCAATTTGTGTGTTTTTGATGTGGCTCTTATGGCTTGTTGCAGATAAGTGTATGAGCCAGCTGGGATCAACAAAAACCTGTGTAATTAGTTCAAAGTGCGTGTCAATGATGACTTCCCAAGAACCAGCATACGGCTATCATAAAACCCATCAGTACGTATTTAGAAAATAGTCTCGTAACTTTATTTTAAAATTGTCTTCATGTACACACACATACATTCTTTATAGGCACATAGATGCATGTAGTGAATAATTTTAATTATTTTTCATAAAATGTCAGACTAGGATTTTTTTATGAGACGTTGGTTTGCTATTAGAGAATTTCGAGTGGACGGTTTAAAAACGCCATAGCAGTTTAAGACTTTTTTCTGAAAGTTTTTTAATTAAATATTTGTCAAATTCATTCGGTCAACATTGTAGTCATTTGTAGGGCAACGAAATGTATGATGTTGGAGTATATTTTTTGAAACACCTATTATTGTCTTAAATGCGAGTTAAAACTAAAAAGCATACGACTAGGTTGCGTCGAACACACATCACACTGTCTTTTAAAGCCTGAGTGTTTTAAAGCTTTTTATTATTTTTTAATATAAATAAATTAGTTTTGGGTGTAAAATCGTGGTTTAGAGTTTTGTTTGCAAGGCCCGAAAATCGATTTGTAATGGGGTTTTCCATTGGTAAAATAAATTAATGTATTTTTGATTCGGATCTGTCAAAAAACCGATTTCGACAATTTTTGAGTTAAATTGGGCACATTAAATTGAATTCTTTTTGATTTAAAATCAATTTTGCAGATCTAAATATAATTTACAACTGTGAGTTGGCAAATGTGTTGTTTGATTGGATTTATGTAGGTATTTCAGGAATGAAATTTGTGTTGAAAATATGTGAGAAATAAATGGAAAAGTTTAAAATGAATCGATAATTTCATCAAGTTCACCTTTCTCTTCTAAAAGGGACGAAATTTGTATTGAAATATTGAGAGAGAAATAAAACTACACAAATACAATGACAAAAATAAATCAATTTGAAATCGTCTTCCATTCGCCACCAAAAAATCAATTTTTAAATTGAAATCTGAATTTACCAATGGAAAACCCCATAAAAAAATTGTTTCTTTTTACCGCTATTTGTAAGGTCGTATTTATGCATGGCGCAGTGTAAAAAGTCCACAAGTCAAAAGTCCACAATTTACTTTTGACCCACTTGGATGAGTTACAAGTCCACAAATAAATTGTGAACTTTTAACCCACCCAAGTGGGTCAAAAGTCCAAAACATTTCGAGTCGTAAGTCCACAATATTAAGGAGAAGGTGGGTCATACGTCCAGAATTATTGTAATGACTTATATAATCAAATATTTTCGAAATGTGGTTTATGAAAAATAAAAAAATCCGAGACCCAAATTTATCGCAATGCGAACATATCCGATAGTGAATTACCCTAGTTTAACCACGGGAAAGCAAGAAGTGTCAAGTCGCTGACGCTGCTTATAGTTTTTTATATGCACAGAGTTTTTGATTTTCCCGCGGTTGGGCAAGGTTATGTTTGAGTGCCCACTAATGGATAATTTTCAGGTCCTCATTGACATTATCTATTGAACTTGCAACATTAGTAAATGCGAACATATGAACAGAACAATGCGTGGGTATACAAGCAGAAGGCACTAAGTCAAAAAACATAGTTTTGAGTAAATTGATATATAATATTTGTTTACTCTTGAAAATTCAATACCGATGGTAATTTCTCATCCTATCACATAAAAAGCTCTATTGACATTATGACTTAAGTTTACAATTTAAAATTTAACGTTTCGCTAAACCAATTCGAAAAATATTGGAGCAGAACTAAAAAATATGCTGACTTAGTGCTTTTTAGCTGAATTGATATTGCACTAATGTGTGAATTAGTCAATTATAACTGAAAAAATAAATCTGAAAAAACATTTTTTTTAATGAATTTAACACTTTAAGAGCAAGTAGGAATAAGAATAATAATAACAGTAAGAAAATAAAATAATAAGTAAAGGCCTAGATGGGGTAAGAATAATAAGTTAATAAAATGAAGAAAACGGTATGGTAAGTTAGAATAATAAATTTAAGAAAAAGTCAGAGTTTTAATAAGTTCACAATAAAAACAAGTTAAGAATAGTTTAACAATAAATAAAGAAAGAGGTTGGAACTATTTACCATCGCTTTCTTTTGATGTGTAAGGTTGTGCAGATTATTCACTATTACCTACTACCGGAAAACTTTTAAAAAATTACTTTTCTTCTTGACCAAAACTGCCAAATTGTAACAATTAGGTGCAATTCGCTCTTATGTGTAGACTACAGAACAGTAACTCATCACCTATTTAAATCAAAAAACTTAGTTTTGATGACAGGTAAAAAGCACTAAGTCCACTTTAATGCTTTCTTGCTGTATTATTATAGAATAAAGTGTTTTTTCTATGGCAGCCAAAATGCACTAAGTCAACTTAGTGCGTTTTAACAGTATTATAAATTATTTAACTGACTTAGTGCAAAACTAAACCTCAAATAATTCATGTTTAACGTTGCATAATGACTTAGGAGGTGTTTGGATTACATAGATATCATCATTCTTATGATCACTTTGCATTCAAATGTAAAAATCCTAAAAAATTGACTTAGTGCCTTCTGCTTGTATACCCACGAATGTTTGAACTTTCCAGGTAGTTTATTGACATAAATGGAAAACAAAAGTTGTATAGTACAGTAGTAGTAGTACAGACTCTTGGGGAACAAGGAAGGAATGAAGACATTCTACTACCCACTGCCACGCATTGTTGGCGGTCAGTTAAATAAGAGTGCAATAATTTTACTGCAAATGAGGAGAGACCGAGTGGTTAACAATATCAAACGCTTTTGAAAAATCAAGCAATGTTAAAAAAGTACAACAATTCTCATCCATAGCTTTACGAATATCATCAACAACAAGCAACAATGCGGTTTTACAACTTCTTTTAGCACGGAAGCCGGACTGAAGGGAGCTTAAAAGATTATTTGCGGAAAGATATCTCTGCAACTGCTTGGAGTATGGCCTTTTCAAAAACTTTCGATAAAAACGGCAAGATAGAGATAGATCGATATTCTGTTTTCAAACGCTTTTGGGATTTGAGAATTGGAAGTATCTTAGCTTTTTTCCATGAAAGATTGTATTCACAAGTAGTTAGTATGTTATTAAAAATGTAGGTAAAATGTATTTCAGAATAAACGGAAGAAGAAGCTTCAAAAATTTTTGATTAAAGTCGTCCAATCCTGTGGCATTTGACTTTACTGAAAGAATGGATTCCACAACGTCTTCATCCGTTAGATTCATGAATTTTAAACTTTGAAAATTGCCCTCTCTAACTTGTTCCCATATAGCAATTCAGGCTCAATATTAAAATGCTGCGCTGGTTGCTCAGAGAAGGAAACAAACTGCAAGTGGAGCATATCACAATATTCATCCACAGCAACTACCGACTGCTGTTTTCCATTCCCATTAACATTAACGCATATTTGCATTAACGCATATTTTAATATCATAGATTTTATCAATATTTTCAAAGTTTTATTTATTAAAATTGGAAGTTGTAAGCACATGGAGAATTAGGGCTGCGTGACGGCAACAACTTACAACTTTCAAGGCCCAACCATTGCTATCTTCGGTTGTTATACGACAGGACCTACAATTTTCTTGAAGTGCTAAAGTACTTGTATCTTTTTGGTACACCTAAAATTACCGACTTATCTGCGAAATATGTGCTTGATTAATGGAACCTCAGCGCTGTTTTCCCGATCAGCAGTCATCATAGTTTCCTTAACAACGCCTTTTGTTTTCTGCTGTATTTTGTGAACGCTTGAAGTCGTTATAAACAGCTTGATAGACCTTATTATGATTGTAGGAAAATCAAATATTCACATTAGTCCAGATCTTTGAAAAAACCCAGAAACTTTAAATCGATACCAATCATTTTTTAAACATTTTCAAAAACGCTTATGACAGAATCTATAAAGGCCAGGGTGATTCGCATAAGATATGACAAAAAAATAGAACGTGTAGGCTGCGTCGAGATAAGAAAAGATCGTATAGGAGAGGTGGCCACTTCAATTTTCTAAAAAAAATTATTAAAAAACAACGGTATCATTTACAAGGTCATGCTATACCTTCTCTTCTTTTATTTTCTTTTTCAATAAAGTTGTTTTAGTGAATAGTTTTTGAAAAATTAATTTTCAAACTTAAAATTAAAAAAAAAATTAAAATAATTTCGAACTAATTTTTTTCAAAATTTTACGTAATTAAGTACTATTTTTGTTTCAAAAATTCAATGCTCTTATAAATTTTTAGTCAAAAACGGAAAATAGGATCCTTATAAGTATGTCCCTTCTGCTTTTTGAGAAAATTAAAATCAACTAAATCTACTTTACTACGTACGTAGTGAAAATAGGATCTTTAGAGCAACAAGCAACGGATTGGCGTTAAATTAAAGGTAGTTTCAATTTTCTAAAGAACTAAAAGAGATTTTAACATCTGGTTTTTGGCGTTTGACTAAAAATACTACTCAAAAACATAAAATTTTGAACAAAATTAGTTTGAATAAAATTAAAAAAAAAAATGTTTTCAAAGTTTTGCGTTTTAAAATTAATTTTTCAAAAACTGTTCACTAAAACAACTTTATTTGAAAATAAAATAAAAGAAGAGATTAATGGCCTTACAAAAAAGTACCCATAGCACGGCATATTGTCATTGTTACCGTTATTTTTAAGTCTCATTGGACGTTCCGGGATCTTAGATCCCCATAAATGTGGGGTATTTGCGAAATATTGATGCTATCTAAAAGATCTTAGTGACTTCATAAAAAAGGATAACTAGTTTCGATATAGTCGGTCAGCCATAGGTTTTTTAATGAATTTTTAAAGATTTTTTTCAAAGTCATAGAGATTTTAAGCACCTCATTAGAAGCATATTCGAAAATAAAAAAATAGGTACCATCTGAAAGGTAACTAGATCTTCAATCCTTGGTCAGCCATAGATTTTATTTTTTCCAGATCGTAGGGATTTTCAGCACCTCATTTGTAGGATACTCGTAAAGAAAAGTATACTATCTGAAAGGTCTTAGTGACCTCAGAAAAGGTCAATAAGTTTCAGTAATTGTTCATCCTTCAATGTTTTCCAAAAGCATTTCAAATGCTTTTCTCGAATGAATAGGACCGTTTATTCTAAGATCTTTCAATAACTTGCAGCCATAGGAGTTTTTAATGAATTTTCAAAGTTTTTTTTTAAGGTCGTGTGATTGTGAACTATGGCTGACCAATTGTGACACATCAAAATGGACCTATAAAGTTAACACTCACAAGCCGAGAAAAATGGCGACAACCTATAACTTCTTAACTATTTGAGATAATTATGTGAAGTATATTATTTTAAATCTTTAAAATAATAAATTTAACAGCCATATTATTGACTTGTTTCAAAACTAGTTTCATAGCAAAACTATTTTTATAGAAGCACGGCTTTATGAATTTAGAGTTTTATGCAAAGCTATTTTTAATTTTTCGAGTTTAAGGTGTCAAAATATTTTTGAGTAATACTGGTTTGAGCACCTCCAGGCATCTATAAAACTAGTTCAGCAATGAAACTAGTTTTTAAAAAAAGTCAATAATATGGCTGCAAATGAAATATAAGGATAAGGATATCATCAGATCTTTCTAAAAATAAAAGGATATTTTTTAGGCCTCTTTGATCATGAAATATACAAATTTTGAAACTAAAACCCAAAATATAGTACCGTTTTGATTATGAAATGCATAGAAATTGAAAAACGAGTATTGAAAGATTTGTTTTATTAAAGAAACATACCTACATGAGTTTAAGTGTGTATAAAACACACACATAAATTCATTAATTTATACTTTCAAAGTATTTTGTTAATTAAAAAAACAAGTAAGTTTAATAACAGAGTTTTAAAGGAACTACAGTTTACATTGTAGTTAACAACAACTGTTTTCCAGGATGTACGACTGACCTTATTTGCAACGCCAACATCCGATTTATAGCTGAATTATCCCCTTATTTTTAGAATATCAATCTTCTGAGTCAGCACGAATCGTTAGGTATATTCTCAATCAAACTACGTCCTCTACTTTGGCGGAAACATTTTGGGAGAATCGAAAAGCGTCTATATCTGAATTTGTAACTAATTTAATACTAACTTGTTGCGCAAACCAAAAATTTGTAGCGCACATAGCTTCATATTTATTTAAATTTCAGCTTAAAAAAAAGTCTGAAGTAAGCGGACGAAATTTAAAATAATTAAGAATTTTTAAAAGCTCTTGAGTTGCGCAAACCTAGATTTTGTAGCTCAATGTAAATATTCAAGTTTTCGCTAAAGTAATTCTAAAGTAAGCGGACGAAAGTACGAAAATATAAGTTCTCCAAAATTTTAGGTTTTTCAAAATGCTAATTTGTTGCGCAAAAAAACAATTTTTAAGTTTAAAAAGCCCATTTCCGGTCAGTTCAAATAAAACGGAAGTTGGCATACAAAATCTAATAAAATGAGTTTTTTAAAAATGTTTTTTGCAAGTGCTCGAAAGTGAGCTGCCAAAATGTAAAAAAATGAGAAAATTCAAAATTTTGTTTGCACGAATTTGAAGTTACCCTAAACAAATAGTTTCTAGCGAAGTGATCGAAATTTCCAAAAAAACGAATTTTAGAGTTTTTTCCCAGAAATAGTAGCTTTAAATGCCAATTTGTTGCGCAAGAATCTTGTAGTTTTTATGAATCATTTTTAACTTGCGATATATATCGGTACTATATATTTATTATGGCAAGTTATATTCGTTATAAAAATCGAACTTCACAAATTCTATATCTTTAATGTCATTTGCAGAATACATATATAGGTCGGTTTTGAAAACAAAATCATTTATAGTGAAAAATAGGTCTGTTTTGATTGTTAAACAAATATTAGATAGGGTTATTTTGGTTCTAAATTCAAAACTCAAGTGCTTATAACTTTAGAAAATAGATTGATTTGAGATAAAAAAAAACATAGATGCTATCTTGTAGCTTGTTTGACTGATGTCAGTCTTTCTCAGCTGACAGCAAATTTTGGGTGTGGAAATTATAACCAAAAATTAATACGAGGGTTTGTAGGTGTATGTGTTGTGATGTGATGTCGAAAACAAAAGTCTGGCAGGTTTTTTTTTGGCTCCGGTGGTGGGGGAAGAGGGCGATTTTTAAATTTTTTTTCCAGGAGCATTATCACTTATTTCGTATTCTAAAAAAAAAATAATTTGTGAGTATTTGTGAAATGTATTTTCAGGTTATTATTTTTTCTTCTAACTTTGCTGAAGGGTTGCTCAAACTATATCCCACACAATCAGTCTATCGATGTTTTATTTGCAGAGAAGTGTTCCGACGTTTACAAAGAACAAATGATTTTATTGCAAAATGGTATTCCTAACGAATACAGGGATTTATTTATGGAACAAAGTAAGTTTTAAGCGTCTCAATTTAGTTATCAACCATAACAATTTTCTTCTGATGATTTTATAAAATGATATGAAATTTTGTTCTTTTTTTGTATAAATATTCAGGCTTGTTCTGTGGAATATTGGGATATTCGGAGTTTTTAGCCATAACTGTTCTTAAACCAATACCTTTGTGGCAGTCAAACAATGGATGTTTCAATTCGGAATCTAAAAGCTTGGGAAACAAAATTCCAGAATGCACGAATCATATTAATAGTTTAGGATTGGCCTTGTACTCAAACATCATTTTACAGTTCAGCGATCAGTTGAACATGAATTAAAATATTTGTTGATCATAATGGAAACTAAAAAAAAAACTTAAATAAATATTTCGAAGTCATTTTAAACTTTTTAAAGCAGGTCAACCTACATAATATTATTTATTTAATTATTAGTGCTTAATTATAATTTTACATTTTTATCAAATAATAATTAAAATTATTACATGCTACAAGAGGTTTTTTCATCGATTTGAAAAAAACTTTAACAGTCCCCAACTCATAAAAAAGGCCATATAAAATATATTAGTTATTACCCACCATATGGATCTCTGCCACCAAATGTCAGAAGTGTCAGTCTGAAATAAAAAAAAAAAAAAAAAAAACAATCTGACAGCACTCCCTGGTTGGAAAACAAAATCAAATGCCGAAGGCACGAAAGCGAGCCAAAAAGGTCGTGTGTTTAATAATAGTGATTAATATGTAATAAAATTAGTTTTTTTGTATCAAACACTTGAAAAAATGTTCACTAGAATGTTTAAACACTAATTATACGTAATTCGATCGCAAATTTAAGTTTTCAGTTCCAAATACAAAAAATAATCAAATGACCGGATTTTTAACACTGCCAAGAGCATGTAAATATTTTCCAACCAGGGACTTTTTTTGTTGTTGTTTTTAGATGTCAAATTAGAAAGAGAAAAGACAAAGACAAATCTTGGAAGACCTCTATTGCTTAACTCCATTACATGCCTAATGGCGAATTCCTTTAAAAAAATATGCACGACTGGGTCGCACGAACTTGCTCTTATGTGCGATCACATTGTGGTTCTATAGTCTGAAATAAATTAGTGATGGGAGTCTTTATTTTATCCATTTGCCAAAGTTATGTAAGTATACAAAAATTAACAATATAGCCCAGTGTTGCACATATGCAACATGCATGCAAGGAAATTATATTATTTAAACTGGAAAATTGTTTTAAATCAACCAAATTAGAAAAAAATTGATTAAAACACTTCTGAAACTGTTTTGAATCGAACGCGATGTACAACATCTAAATAGTTATGTTAATCTCAATTTATGAGAAAAAAATTTTAAAAATCGTAGGAGTGGTTTCAAAAATAATTAATTTTTTATTTATAAAATTTTGTAAACATGTATGAAAAAAAAAATTGGTACGCAAATTTTAAGTATTTATTAATGTGGAGTTAAGAATTGAATTAAAAAAAAAAATCATTCACCCGTTTTTGAAATATCGAATTTTCAAAAAATAATATTGAATTCTTTTTTAAAAATCCAAAAATATATTATTTTAAAATTTTGATATACAATATTATTTTAACTGATTATAAGCTTCTATATAAAAAAATTTATTTTAATCGGTGAACCCGATAGTGAGATAGTCGAAAATCAAAAATACCGTTCTATGAGAGGTACTGTTGATAAAACTCAAATGTTAAATTTCATATTTTAAAAAAGTAGTTCGTACTAATATCAATATACAAAAGAAATTCTATCAAAATCGTAGGAGTCGTTTTTGAGAAAAAAAAAGATTTTCCTCAACTGTTTTTGAACATTTGTATGGGAGGTACCATTGTTTTTGGATATAAGCACAATTTTTGCTAATAATATGTTAGACAATATTAAAAAACTTTTTTTTCCCAAGTTTCTTAAAAATCGACTGAGTCATTTTTGAAATATTGAGTTTTCAAAAAAAAAAAATTCAAACTTTTTTCAAAAATCGAAAAATAATTTTTTTGAAAATTTTGGTACACCATACTTCTAACATTACAACAATCCTTTTTCACAAAAAAAATTGTCTAAATCAGTTGAATACTTTTAGAGAAAATCGAAATTCAAAAAAATGGTTCCTTAGGAGGTACCATTAATAACCATTTTTCAGAACCTTTTTTTTCATTTAACGGCAGCTTATAACTATTTAAATTTTTTTGCGTTTTTAAAAAAGAAATATGTAGAGCCGATTCTGAGAAAAAAAATATTTTCTTTTTTGGCCAAAAAATATTGTATGACAGGTACCGTTATTTTTGGTCTTAAAAAAAAAAAGAAAAAAACGGGTCGGGGGAATGACCAAAAAACGTTAAGTACTGAGTTTAAAGAAAATCGACCCATCCGTTTAGGCTGTAGTCGAACAGACAGACAGACAGACAGACAGACAGACAGACGGACGTTTTTGCGAGACCCACTTTTTTTGACTTCTCTATCATCGTAATGTAAAGTTTGATCAAAATCTCGAGTTCGATTTTTTGTACGAATCCATAACTTCCCATATAGTACCTATATCGCAAGTAAAAAGAAATCGTATTTTTTCTAAACAGAACCGATTTTTTTCTGTCAATTGAAAGGAATTCGTATTTCGTAAAAGAATTGATTTGTGTTTGTGTTACTTTATAGCTGCAATTGACGCAAAACTTCAAGAAATTATTCACAACACAAAACTATTGAGGTTGTTTGTTTTTGGGTTACGAAAAATGTTTTACCAATAGAATTAAATTAGCCAGCTTATACGGTGCCAATTTGTTGGGTTGTTTGAACTTCTATTTGCACATATATTTTTAAAGAAAATTGTTATTGAAAAGTTTTCACTTGCACTGAAAGTTTTTAACACGTCTTAAAATTATTTTTATAGCTGTTTTGACTGAATATATTGTTGAATATTTTGTTAAATTATGTAGAATTCGTTGCAACCAAAAAATAAACAACTCGTCTTCCAAAAATTCCGCGACTTTCATTTTGACGTATTAGAAATGTCAAGTCTTCATAGTGTGTGTGCAAATCAGTGTGAAATCTTGCTAAAAACGCAAGATTTGTTTTGACAGAAAAGAATCGATTTTGTTTAGAAAAAATTCGATTCTGTTTAGAAAAAATTCGATTTCTTTGTTGTAAGGAATTCGCCATAAGCTTAAATCGTTTTCGTTTGGATTTTGGAACTGTTCCATTCCTATCGAAACTTGGAAATTTGGAGTCAAAGGAGTGAAAAAAGGAGTAGCTCCGAGCGTCCACTCGAAAACGACATTAAAGAACTCGTATTGTCTATGGTTCAAATGTTCATACATCGTGCCCAAATCGTCACTCTTAACCAACACGGTTTCCCAAAGCGTAGATTTAAGACTTTGTGCAAACAAAATTGATCCAATTTCAAAATTATTCTTAAAGAGATTTATTTTCATATGACCATCGTGTTAATTCTTGAGCTGCAACTGACAACTCCCAATTCTGTGGTGCGAGAAAACATATTAACGAGAAAAGTGTCATGCGAGAAAAATATCATGCGAGACAAATATCATTCGGGAAAAGTATCACGCAAGAAATGTGTCATGCGAGAAAAATATCATATAAAGCCCTATAGTACTCTCACGGCGTCGATTTTTTGTACGTTCGGCTTGCTCGTTGCAGGCGTTGTATTCCCACAAAGGAGAATATGAAGAAGGAGTCGAAAGTAAGTTATAAGAACGAAACGATTGTACAATATAGTTTTATTGTTATTGCCAGCAATAAAACGAGCTAAGTAAATATCTGAAATTGCATATGTTGCATCATGGGCCACATTTCACCACGGCTTGAATTAATTTCCAAGCACTTTATTTCATCGCACTTTAGCATTTTTTTTGCATACATTTTGTCATTTTTTTACTTATTTTCATTTCATTAATTTCAATGGCGTGTTTCTTCACTGAAATTTGAATCTGAAACTATGGAAATTGCAAAATAAATACTCAAACAATGCGAAAGTTGACATGTGGACTTCGAAAATTTTTGATGAGAGCCCTCATAACTTAAGAGTGGTCAGGACCACTGATAAGTCTTATGAGCGCTCTTAAATATTCACTATTATTGCTTGGTGAATAGGTTTATGAGCCTTAAGTTATGAGCGTTCGGTGAATACGCCTCAATTTCAAATTAATTCTTGACCGCGTCAAATCTTTCATGGAATCTCCCTTTTATACTTTATGTCAAACGAATTGTTGGCTGATATATCGAGTAGGGAGAAAAAAGAAAGAAACCGAATGTACAACAACCAGCCTCGGTGTAGAAAATAAAAATGCTAGTTTATTCAATGGTAAAACCATGGACGTATAACGTCCATGGGTAAAACAATAAAACCTACACTGGGTTGACCCTGATCACGTGACTTCGGTAGCGCAATGCGTAGTGCAATGGCTCGCTGATCTCTGAAGACGCTTGGTCTATGTTCAAGTTCCAGCTGGGCAAAAAGTTTTTCAAATTAAAATTCAACATAATAGACTAATGTCGTTTTCGTTTGGATTTCGGAACTGTTCCATTCCTATAGAAAATGAGAAATTTGGAGTAAAAGGAGTGAAAAAGGAGTAGCTCCGAACGTCCACTCGAAAACGACATAAACAATACTAAAAGGAGTCTGATGATCGGCCTGGCAGCCGTGAAATAACTCCAGCCTATAATGACTTAGTGGTAGCTCACTGAAGTGGTTGTTGTTTCATTCAAACCTTCAATTGGGCTTTTCGGGAAACTATCTTTGTCTTTTCTCCTTCTTGTTTATACAATTATAGAATCCTAGTCAGAGGTTAAACAAACAAATACAAACACACAACAGCGAATTATTTTTTCAGTGATTTTTATTATTCGCTGTTTTTAATTAAAATATAAGTATATAAATATATATCGTAATAGGCGTGTTTTTTTGCAAGTCCATATGGATTTGTCGAAAAAAACGACAGAGGGACTTAGGAGCTTCTTACTTACAGTTCGTAAGTCCCGATAATTATCTGGACCCATGTTCTGTAACTCTAGCAAGGTTAAAAGCAGTCGAGAAACGATGAAAATTGAAACAAATCATTTTCCATCGTTTCTCGACTGATTTTATCGATGCGAGAGTTATGTCGTTTTCGGTTGGATTTCGGAACTGTTTCATTCCTATCCAAATTGGAAAATTTGGAGTAAAAAGAGTGAAAAAGGAGTAGCTCCGAACGTCCACTCGAAAACGACATTACAGAACATGGGTCCTGTGCCTACGTTCTGTAACTCTCGTATGGTTAAAATTGGTCGAGAAACGATGAAAAATGGAACAAAACTCATACGATTTGTTTCAATTTTCATCGTTTCTCGACTGATTTTATCGATGCGAGAGTTACAGAACGTAGGCACTGGACTTAGCTAAGTGTATATGGATTTAAGTTGTTGTTGTATTTACGTGTAAAACTATTAGTCCCGATGTCGTTTTTTTTCGACAAATCCATGTGGACTTGCAAAAAAAACACGGCTAATATTTAGGTGTGTTTTTTTGAGCTAGTTACTGGACCAATTCCGCAATGTTCCACATTAAGCTATATAGTTACTGAAAACCAAATGTGCTGTTAACTTGTGTTGGTAGAATTTGCATGTGACATTTCGGCTTAATGTGAAGAATTTCTAAGGATCTCAACAAAACACGCCTATTAATGGATGCTTAAATTTCAGGGTAATAACATTTATTCAATAGTTAGAAACGTCTTTGTGAGAAAAAAAAACAAGAACTAGACCAAGAAAAATACTTTATACGAAAAGTTTTCCGAAGTGGACTAAAATTCATAAGAACAAATTTAATAAAATAACTAAAATTTTGAAGTGTTAACATGATTTTAACATTCGGAATAGGACTTTGATCTTTTAATTATTATAAGCAATTTAAACATAAAACTTTTCTTTTGCAATAATATTTTGAGACAATTTAGGATTCACAAATCACTTTGTTACTATTCGAACCATGTTCACATGGCACTAACACAATCAAAGAGTTTGTTTAACCTCTGACAAACTTTTAACTGACGTCTGGGCAGACTTCCTAATAGAAATTTATCCGAATTTACTTTATTTCGGCTTAAGCTAAGTATACAGTTATCCAACAAAAAAAACTACATGCAATCCTTATGGGAGTGATTTTCGGCACAAAAAAAAATTTTTCGACTGAAAAATATTTTTATCGAACTGTCAACTTAACCCTGGAAAAAAAAATTATACTCACCACGATTTTTTTCCTGCAAAACAATGTCAGTGACATTGTTTTGTGAAAAAAAATCTAGTTTGCCACCACGAATGTTTTTCTTCCGGAAAAAAAAATTTCTTTCTCACCATGAGTTTTTTTTCTTTCAAAAGAACTGTATACTAATGTCGTTTTCGAGTGGACGTTCGCAGCTACTCTTTTTTCACTCTTTTTACTCCAAATTTTCCATTTTCGATAGGAATGGAACAATTCCGAAATCCAACCGAAAACGACATAAGCTTAATGAAAATGTAGTAAGCAAAATAACCCATTACAAATATCTATGAACACCCCCATTATGTTCCATATCACTCCTTGCACTTCCACCTTAAAGTTTTTCCATTTTCCAAATATCACGATGTTCCCCTCTACGATAAAAAGAGTCCACTATACTTTAAAAAAAAACTTTTTTCGCTCTTTGTCATGTTAATGTCATTTTCAAATCAGCCGTCAAAATTTTCTCGACACAAAAAAGTCCCCAGTCGTGTTTTTATTGAATTTTAACTCTGTCACTGTGTATGCACTGCGTTTTTACATAAAAGAAAAAAATAATTAAAACAACAAACCTTTATATAAACTTAAATAAAAATGGCAGAAAACAAAGAGGAGATCTTTGCAAATTTTCAAGTAAGTATAATTCCATCCATGAAAAAAAAAAAACAAAAACATTCAATTTTATTATCTGCGTAAAAAAGTCGGAGGTTAGGAAATGTCTCGCAATGACATTTCTTTCCTCCTCGTATTGTGACTAATGAAGAAATTTCCATGAGTTCTCCAAAGAAATTCATTTGCATTTTTTTGTTTATAAATGAAAAATACATCGATTTTGCAGAGCATCACTGGGATAGAAGACATCGGAGAAGCCTTCTCTCATCTCGAGGAATCGAACTGGGACCTAATGGTTTGTCAAAGCGAATTTTTCTTCTCGAAGTGTATTCTTCCATTGTTTGTTCGTTGTTGTTTTTTTTTGTAGGCTGCGATTCAACGCGTCATGCCTCAGGAAGAAAGCCCCATGGAAGAGGCGTCCTTCAGTTCGAGCAGGGCAACAACAATGAATACTTTCTCGAGTGCTCCTTCCAATTTCAACAGGTGGGACTCCAGTGGCGCTGAGAGTGCTTTCGTGCCAGGTAAGCACTATCCAGGGGCAAACAAAGAAATCTGCTTTTGTTTGAATTTTGACTTTCAACTTCTTGTGTGTTCTTCACAGTGGCGTCCACATCTGCAGAGGCGAAACTTATTGATCTCACATTCGACACCGATATAGACTCGTTACAAAAAGAAGTCCAAACGCTGACATTCAACATACACTTTAATCAACAAATTTACACAATTAAACTGCCGTCTGTTGCAACTGTTGGTAAGGTCTCTCCATTTTTGTTTTCCATTAATCAGATTGCTTGTAATTTGCATTTTGTTTTTTTATAGGTCATTTGAAAGAAAGAATTTTCAATACAACAAAAGTTCCAATATGCCGTCAAGCTATACGGGGCTGGCCTCCAGCTAAACTTCAAGATGCACAGGACTCATCTACACAGCTGTGCAACTTAGAATTAACATCAGAAAATGAACTTATACTTATTGATCTTACGGAAGAAGGTTATATGGACGATGAGAGGTGAGTGTTTAGTCTTAATTTAAAAACCAATAAGATTTTAGTAGTTTTCGCTTTCGTTTGTGTGAATCGTTATATTTATTTTATGGGGACGAACTTAGAGAAAAATGTCAAATATTTTATCGCCGTTTAAAGTAGGCGTGCGTTAAAGCGCTTGGTGCGACTTGGTAAAACAAATTCTGCTTCCCGAAGTATGCCCACCGGGAGAGGGCCACGGCGGAGGTGGCATAAACAATACTTTCATAGCCCAAAACTGTTATAAATTGGCATGTCTAGAGTCACTTCTTATTTTAATATCAAACCTCTGAAAATCCTTATTGAATTAGTTTTTTCCGACAGTTTTTTTTCTTTATATTATGAAAGTTTGTTCTAATACTAATAATTTAAAGTAAGTTTGGCTCTTGACAGGCAGGTGTACTATCATCCTTGCTCTGAAGCCTTGAAAAGTAAAATTAAAACATTTCCAAATGAACTTGTTTTTGAAAATTTCTGTTCAACTCCTCTTTGGAAGTGATTACAAAATAATGCATTCTGCCACTTCAAAATTGAAATTAGTACCGATTTTATGACAATATATTTAATAGGATTATTCATAATCTGATGCAACAGCCTTTGTAAGATTGCGAAATTTAATTTTTGTTTGTAGATCGTGAACGCAATTGTTGTATTCCATACAACACTGCAGCAAATTCACAAAATTTCACAAACATAAAACAGCTGACATTAAGAATGATGAATGACAGTTAGCATTCTGTCAAATACACGAGTTGAAATTTTACACTATTGTCTTAGTTAGGCTATAGTAAAAGTGCGAAAGTCTTGTAAGATTTTAACAAGCATATTTTGTTGTTGGTGTGTAAGAAAATGGTACAGTTGCATTTTTACAATGATTATAGACCAGTTTTAACGGCCGGTGGCTACCCCTAACGTGACACAAATTTTTAAGCAACGATAAAAGTTTAAAATTGCTTACAGTGGTTAGCGCTTATGGGGAAAACAGTAGAATTTAATATTAATTCCACCAAGACGATGATTACACCCTTAACCAAGTAAAGGCTTCTGTCACTCAAACAAAGATTGAGCTTTAACATTATAGGAACCATATCAGATAGGAAACTTCTCCAGTAAATAATTCTGAATAACCTTATGACATGCAAGAGACTTGCAAGTAAATCATGGTCGTGTATAAATCGTTACTTTTTTTGGATTTGCATGGCACAGTAGCAAACGTTCTGGACATTCACTCCCAGATGAGTATAGTGTCTTTAAGCTGAGATTTACGCAATTGAAAAAGCCGCTGAAATAGTTCACAAGAAAAAACTGAACTCCTCGGAGACCACATTTTTCGTAGACAGCCAAGCTGCCATCAAAACATTGTCCAGTGAGACTATAAGATCCAATACAGTAGCAAAATGCCGAGGCATAGTTAACAATATTTCCAACACA
This sequence comes from Leucozona laternaria, assembly GCA_932273885.2. NCBI lineage: Eukaryota > Metazoa > Arthropoda > Insecta > Diptera > Syrphidae > Leucozona > Leucozona laternaria. The sequence continues at coordinate 49,787,093 of OW026368.1, forward strand.
AAACAGGTCAAACTCTGCTATATTCCTGGACATAGCAATTTAGAAGGGAATGACATGGCAGATAAACTGGCAAGGAAGGGATCAGTATCAAATAGGGAAAATAGTAGCCAAGAAGATATGGGACCAGACTTCCCGATTGGCATGATTAAAAGGAACAAATCAATAACTCCTGGATGTTCAGGAACAATTGCGTTATATCTAGAAGCTTATGGCCTAGAATTAATTAAAAGCAAACTCGGTATATTATATTGCTGAGTAAAAAGAATATAAGAACCTTGATAGGTGTACTAACGGGACATTGTACCATTGGCACTATTGTCACTAGATTGGGTGTATTAGCACCCGATTACTGTAGGAGCTGTCAATATGTCGAAGAAATTGGAACCATTAAACACCTGCTCTGTGATTGTCCAAATCAAACAAATCGCCTCCGTATTTTGGAAACAGATTTTTCGGAGAACTGGACGATCTAGCAATAGTCTAAATGGCAAACATTAGTTTAGGAGCATCTCTGCTTTTTATATTAAGGGGATCACAATGAACCAATAGACCCCCGTCAACGCAACAGCCTCCGGGCTGTGCACGCCCCTCCTAACCTCACCTAACCTAACCTATGTTTCTCAAAGGAACACATTTGGAGAAAAAGCTGTAGGAAATGTTAATAGGTCGCAGTGTACTTAAACAATCTATTATTTAAAAAATGAATGGGTACGTCCAGAAGAGGTAAGGACTTGAATGCAAGGCAAGTTTCTCGTCTCTGATTGGCCAGCTGTCGAAAAATTGCCTTCTAATTAAGGCAACTTTTATTGGAAAGTGATTGGAAAGCTAGTCAAGAAATATCTCACTGCATTTCAAGTCAAGTGTATTTGTGTTAAAATATCAGCTAATTATATTTTGTCACTAAACAGCAAGCTTAACTTCATTGTTCTGTGACTTGTTTGTTTTCCTCGTTTGTTTTAATGTTTTGGGTGAAGGAGTTCTTTATCAAAATGATGGAAAATATTTAATTAACAAATACATCATTAGTAAAAAGTATTAAAAAATTTTAATTAACAATTCGGCATTAATATGTGGCAGGTGTTTTTCAGATAAATAATATTATTATAAATACTTTCTGCACTATTAACGGAAGGTAAAGGTTGAGACTTGGAACTAAAGTTCCAATTTTGGCTTGGCATTTATGACATCTCAAAAAATAACTAGTTGACTACATTTTTTGGCATTTTTTTAGAAATTTGCCACTTCCGCTTAAATGATAAGAAAAAAAAAAGGTCCAGCGTTTTGATGCATCTCACAAAAATTGCAAATTACCATGCATACAAAATTAATTTTTAAAATGACGCTGGGTGTGACACACACTGGTGATTTTCCATTGATTGGTGTTAATTGGAAACTGGAAAATCGATGTTATTTTACTTTAAGAAAATTCCTATCAGGTTTTCAATATGCCATCAAGTGAAGACCAATATAAGGCCATTTACTCTCGAGATATTCGAGACGAAAAACATATAGCAATAATTTTACGTAGTTTTTTTTTATTGTCAATTAATTTTTTTACAAACCCTATCAAAGATGTAATTGTGTCTAAAATGGCGGAGTCGATAGCATTATTTGTTCGAGACGAATGACATTTTACATTTTATTTATAATCGATTTTTTATATTATCTGTGAAACAAAAACCATCCGAAGTCGGCATCCTTATTCGTTTATTTGAGATAAAGTACGTACACTCCCACAGTCTTCTCTCTTAAAATTATCACCCTTATTCCGTAAGGTGTCTTAGTAAAACGATACGGCTCTAGAAGTGGCAATTGGAGTTTAAGTAAAACCGTTTTAATGGTTAGGAGGGTTAAGAACGAAGAGCACGCTAAAGTTTTAGTTTTACTTAGACGCCAATTAACGCTTCTGGAGCCGTCTCTTTTCCGTAAAACGCTCTACGGAATAAGGGTGAATAGATTCGAATTTAAAGGACCTTGAAATGTTTAGCTTGTTAAATCAGAAATAACTTCCAATAAAAAGATAATAAAACTGCTCTCGGGCTGTTTTTCAAAAGGTGTGCTTATTAGCAAAATATGTACACACCTAAAAAAATTGCATATCATTAAATTTAATTCTTAGTTCATGATTGTTCAGATCTCCTGCAACACTTAAAATCATTTTGTACTAAAAATGATTGTCCCAGGTTCGTATTCAATATTACAAGTGTTGGATGATTTAAAAACATCAACGTAGCTTATAAACAACTGTTGTATTTTATCTATTAGGGACTGTAAACAATTTTCAACAATTATACTACCTTATGTATTTTTTTTTTTAATTTAAGATAACCTTGTCCCTGGTTGTTTATCCTTCGGCTCACGCAAATATTATTTTATTAAAATAAAAATTTGTGATTTGCTTAATTCAGCCCATGAAAAATGTTTTAGATTTATCAGAAAGACTTCCACGCATTGAGTTAAGTGAAAAAAAGTAAAGTAACGAGGAAAAGATCAGTTCAAAATTAGTTTGCAATGAATACAAAAGTGAACTCTATGCTAAAAAATAAAAAAGAATTGTGTAAACAGTTATGTATTATAAAGTATAGAGCAGAACTTGTCGTCAGCGTCACTTTTATTAACCAGAATTAAGCTTTATCTCTTTTCTGAGTCTTTTTTGTTTGTTATTTATTTTTTTTGTAAATGTCTTAAAATTTGGTTTGATACTTTTTTCGTTTGATGTACATACCTACTTAATAAAATCCTTCAAATGAAACATAAACATCTTGTTTCTATTGATTAGTTAGACCAAAATATATACAATAATACAATCATTCTTACTTAACTTAATGCTAAGCCCATTTTTCTTTTATTTTTTGCAGTGACGAAATTATTAAACGTTTCGAAAAAATATTCAATCTGAATATAGTACAACAGCCTGAAGGGAAAGAAATATCATTAAACCTTTCTGGCAAAGAAACTATACTCCAAGTGAAAACAGACGTTTACTACATAACTAACATACCAGTGAGACACCAGGAATGGACTGGCTGGCCAGTTGGATCGGAAAATGGAACCACTTTAGCTGTAAGCTCAAATTTAACTTTTTCACTTGAACATTGAATTTTATTCATTACAAGCTCCTGCTTCTCCTTTTTTCCACAGCAATCAGGCATTGAGCTCTCTCATAATCTAATCCTCCATTCTAACGCTGACAAAGGGAAGAATAACTCCAAACCTAACAAATCCAATAAGTTAGTATTCGAATATCATTAAACTTTCAACATTTTGCTTTACCATCTTTTAATTTTAGCAGCACAGTTGTTGTCGACAGCGATAGTTCGGCTGATGAATTCGAAGATGCTTCTGATTTCAATGCGTGTGAAGAGTTCTTTACTGACTCACCGCCTGTTCAACCACAGTCTCGTCACTTAAGTAAACAACATCATCGACTGAAACTTCTAAGTTAGGCCTTAAAAAAAAATCATTTTGAATTTCAGTTCCAAATCACACCGATGACGAAGCCCGCGGATCGACACAGTTTGTTGACAACTATATTCAAAGATTTGGAGAACCACATCCAGTATTTTTTCGTGGAAGCTTAGAGGACGCTCTCAAAGAAGCCTGCCACAAACCGGCCAAAGATGTAAGTTATATCCATAAAAACGAATTCACTAACTTACAAAAGTTGATCTAATTTTGTTTCGAACAGAGAAAACTTCTGGCTATTTATCTACATCACGGGGAGAGCATACTTACTAATGTATTTTGTGATCACCTAATGAAGCATGACAGCGTTATTCAGACTCTTATTCAGAACTTCATTCTCTATGGATGGGATCTAACATTCGATAGCAATAAAAATCTGTAAATAATACTCCATGATCATTTTCAATGAGTTAGAACTAACAAAGTCTGTTTTTTTTGTATTTTAGATTATTATCTTCAGTATCAGCATGCGTAGGAAACACAGCTTCTATGACTGTTCGAAATATCCCATTAGATAAATTACCAGCAATTTTGATAATTGGAAAGAGCCGACTGTCTGGCCGCAGCGTGTGCGAAGTCTTATCTGTGATTCATGGTAAGTAATCAATATTAATTTTTGGCGACAACAAATATATTTCTTTGAAACGAATCCTTTGTGGTTTATGTACATAGTTATGATTTTTATATATATCTGTTTACAAACCCGTAATGTGGGGTTGGATTTTCTACAGTACAGGAATTATTTTGTTGACCACTGTTCCTACGCTCGCTTCCTCAAGTCATTAAGACACCTATCGTTTTCGCTTTTCATACTTTTCGATTAGAAAGCTTCTGAGAAGAGGAAAATAAAAATCCGCCTTTAAAATCAATCCGTGGTGCTTTCTGGCCGCAGCGAACCTATAATGATTCCATCAGAGGCTTATTTAGACATTCAAACCTTTTGATGCTATTTTATGGCATCTGAAAGTATTTAAAATTAATTTTGAACATTTCGAATCTTTTTTAGAATTTAAAATAATTACCTACACCACGATAAATTTGCTGGTTTCAAAATATCTTGTTTAATTATTCATGTCATGTTATTTAAAAATATAAAAAAAAAATGTATTTACTTCAAAGGGAACGTTGGACTAGACGATTTGTTCTCTCGGTTAATAGAGGCCGTAGAAATGTATTCTGAACATGTTCAAGTTGAAATCCGAGAAGAAGACGAACGGGCCGCTAGAGATCAAGTGAAAGCTGAACAGGATCTAGCCTATCAAGTGACGTTGCAGGCTGACATGGCCAAAGAAGCAGCTAAAAGACAGAAAGAAGCAGCCATTGTTGCAGAACGTCAGCGTTTAGAATCAGAGCAGGCCGAACAAGATGCCAAAAAAGAGTCAATTCGTTTTGAAGTAAGTTTTTCTCCTTAACTTTGACCAATCAGTTTTGCTTAGTATTATTTTCAGGCCGAAAGAGCCCTTCCATCTGAACCAGAAGAATCTGAATCAAATATCACAAAAATTCGAATTAGGAAACCCACGGGAGATTTTCTTGAGAGAAAATTCTTTACCGAAAATACTTTAAAGGTATGTTTCTTTTCTGAACTATATTATAATATTTACAATGTTAAAACTAAACTAATTATTTCTCATAAGGATTTGCTGAACTTCATAACTTCCAATGGTTTTTTGGTTGACGAACACAAAGTAATTGCCGGTTGGCCAAGAAGAGATTTGGCAGCAATTGAAACTAATCCAACATTGCAAAGTTTAGGACTGTATCCACAAGAAACAGTGATTCTCGAGGAACGATGATTCATCAAGGTTTATTAAAATAAACAAATAAACGAAACGAATAACTCATGCCTATTTTGCTAAAATATATTCTTCATAAATTAATATCATCTTTTTAATTAAAACTTATATTATAAAATACAAGAAAAATAATTTAATGAAGTAAACAAAAACATTAAACAAATACTGTAATTGAAAATAAAATTCAAACATTTCATAAAGGGTAAAATATCCGTCGTGTATAAATAAGCCTTTCAATATTTTTTTTTTTTTTTGTAAGTAGCTACCTACTATTTTTTAAAAAGAGCTATCTTGTATAAACAGTCTATAGACATTTGAATCTACATGGGTTTGCCTGCACAATTTTTTCTGACGTTCTGTGAAACAATTAATAAGTTCAATTTAAATACGAAAAATAATGACAAAAAATAATAGTTCTCTTATCAAAAACGCTCCATCTTGGCAATACAATAACTGATGGTCTAAATAAATTTTAGTAAAATTGAGAACAAATCGAAGAGTTAACACTAGCTCAAGCATCTGTTATTTATGTTCATGAACGGAACAATTTTCATATCGATTGGATTACTCGTACATGAGATATTAAAGTTTATTATATGAAAAACTGAATTATCTTATGAATATTATGTACATATATAGCCGGGCGTTCAAATAAGAACAAAACAATTGGTCTGTGAACTTATGACCCTGTGTTTTGAGTTGTCTTTGAGTTTTTTTGTATCACTTTGTGTGGCTGAGAACTTTCGTGCATCTCCACATTTATTAGAATTGTAAATTGTGTGATAAACGATGCAATCGTCGCATACAACAGAAATCCTTTCAAAATTTTGTATCGTACATTCCCCGCTTAAGACCCGTTATGAAATTTTAGGAGTGAATGACGTTGTGGTATCGAATAAAAAAGTCTGGAAGATCATAAGTTCACAATCATGAAAAATATGCGTGCAGCCATCAACGAGGCTTGTCTCTCCGAGCCGAATAAACAAGTAGCTAAACTGACTGTTATAAACTGACGTTTCGTTAGTCACTCTCTTTTAAATTACTAATGTACTTCAGGTTAATTGTGAAATTTAATCGTAAGACTTATGACCCTGCCCCAAAATAGTGGTATCTCCCAGTTTTGTACATAGGCATACTTTTTTAGTGCTTCAGTCGTATTTCGTGCATGGGTCGCTTAGATCTAAGCACATTAAGCTATTGGTCATAATGTGGTGCGAATATCTTATTGTTTTAGAGCTAATGCCTGATTTTCTTTTAACGTATACATAAATCTCACGTTACCAATCAGAACTCAATAGAAAAATAAAAAGGCATAATATCACTTAGGTCTGCATTAACGCTGCATCCTGAAGCAGTCTGATATAAAATGAGCTAAAATAAATATTTAATATTGTGCTTGAGTGGTTGAGTTTTTTTATTTTCTTTTTATTAAACTTCCAATTTACATATTTAGTAAAATCTAGTGACAAATGTCGTTTTTCAGTTGGAATTAAAAGCTATCAAAACAAAAATCCTAATTCAAATGTCAGGAGACTATGGCGCAAAAGAAGTGAGTACATATTAATTTAAAATTTACAACAGAGATAGTTTAAATATTGTAGAAGACTAAAGACTATGCAGTTTATAACGGAATCGTGATAGTTATGAGTTATGAATGTTCTCGGGCAATTATGTATGTACATAATGTACTTAATACAAATAACAAAGTATCCCTAAATCTTTAAGCCGCGTCCAGATCAATAAAAATTAACGTTGTGCGCCGTGCGCCTTGAATTTTCTATTCGCCACAAATATTTCTGCCGAAAATTTAAACTTATTTCGGAATAAATTTTTTCTTAAAAGTGCAATGCTTCAGCGCTCAGTTTGAGCGGAAAATAATTTTTAATAAACTGAGGAATTAATTTGTCCACATCAAAACACCTTTGCGCCGCAATATTTTGGTGTGCGCCGAAAATCCATCGGAATCGGATAGCGTGCGTTGAATTTGACACACAAATTTGTGTGCGCCTGGACGTCCACATTGACGTATTTTTTTTGCATCTACACAATTATTTGCGCCGAATACGGCCAACAACGCAAATTTTTATTGATCTGGACGCCGCTGCCTCTACACTTTTCTACAGCATATCCTCGGTATTCCGAAATACCCGTAAGTATTGGCTTTTTGTAGTCGCTTTCAGAGAGGGGAAGGTGAAAGTTTATAAAAACGGAAATATTTGCAATGCACAATATTTATGGTAAAGGGAGTTTTTTTAGGGGGAGGGGAAAGAATGGAATAATAACGAAAAACTTTTGAAAATCATTTCTTTGATGAAACCAGGCAAAAATGTCAGCAATCAATTTTTTAACCTACGAAGTCTGTTTTCGGCACCAACATATTATTTTAACCAAAGTGATCAAAATTGTAAAATTTATGAACATTTCGAATGAAATTTTGTTCACGGTAAAAACTATTTATAACTTCCACAATTTGCATACTATTTACATTGAGTACCTACCTACAGATCCTTGTAATCAGTATTGACAGCTCCCCTGTTAAAGGTTTATTATACTACCATACGGGTCAAAAAATAAAAATTAATCCAATGTGTTGCCAAAAATGGTCTTGAACGCTACAAAAAGTGAAAATAAAAGTTTACATTTTAGGATACTTCGAAACATGTGCGAAACAACTAGTTTTAAATTTGACTACCTACATATCTATTGGTAGAGAAATTCTAGAACATTATTAAAATAAAAGTAATCATTCACTCGTGGTCGCAGTGTTCAGATATTTGAGGAAAGTCGTACTTTTCATAAATTTTTTTGAAAAAACGTCATAACATGGAGGCCACATGGCCAATATTTTTTTCTGAAAGGTCTTTAAAGGCCAGCTGTACCCAGTTGTAAGGTTATCCATTATTTACGGGTCACCCTGTATACAGCTAATACAATAAGCAGCTTTTTATGAAAGGATGCATTTGGAAGGAACTAAAAAACTCGGACAATTAACCAACAAAAGAATTTGTTAAATTAATGCAGAGTTAACTCACCAAATTTGGTGGGTTAAATCGGGTTTAACTTTAATCTCGCACTGAAAAACTGAACCTAAGGACCAGTTTTTCAGTGCAAGATTAAAGTTAAGCCCGAGTTATCTCATCAAATTTGGTGTGTTAACTAAAGATTAACTGAACAAATGCTTTTGATGTTTAATCCGCCGAGTTTGTTTAGTCGTTCTCCATCAAAAAACTGCTAACTCAGTTCACTGTGGGTTAATTTACTTCTACAGTGAACTAACTCTGGTTAAACTCACCACTGAAAAACCGGGCTTAGTGTAGTAATAGCAGCATTTAATATCGCTGATGATCTATATAGATCATCTATGAAAATAAAACAATAGGGGTCTTAGTGACAACTGTGTTGTATACCTATCCCTTTTTTTCCTTACGTTTGTTTATTTTTCATATATTCGTTGTCTTTTTTTTGTACACTGAAGCTTACATTTCCTAACCATTTGCAAAACTTAGAATTAATAGCAAAAACTAAGCTTTTGGTTCATGAAACGTCTGAAACCCGATACAGGAGCAAGATCTCTTGTTGCTGTTGTGATGCATGTATTTTGATGATCCATATGGAGCATCTCTGAGAATAATAAAATACGACAAATAATATTTCCAGAATATCATCAAATACATAAATAATTCGTTCGGCTTAACTTTAGCGTCGCATGAATGTTAACCTTTTAATTTTATTTTAAAAGAAAAACCTTAATAAATTAAAGTTTAAAATGGTTTTGACACCAACGCAATATACACCCTCTGATTTCTTTAACAAAATTTTAAAAATCGTTGGAGCGGTTTTAAAAATATTTTTAAGAAAATAATATGCTACGGAAATAAGTATTTATTAATATGGAGTTAAAAATAGAATTTTGATTAAAAATAATTTTAATTTTTGTAGTCCAAAACATATTTTGTTTTCAAAATTATACTAAGCAGTATTATTAACACTTATTAGCCGTGTTTTATTGGTAATTTTATAGCCAGCGCAGTAAAATTTCCCTTGGCAAACAAAAACAATGAGTGTCGATAAATTAGCCAGTAAAAGAGTGGATATAAAAGTGGATATACATAGTTAGAACTTTGAAGATGAAGATGGCGCTCTTGAAAAGTGTTCATGACTTGAACCTTAATGTTGTTTTTCACTCACAAAATGGATCTGATCTATGATATTTGTAGTTTGGTGGAGACAAAATGGATGTGATCTATGATATTTGTAGCGAACACAGCCAAAAGTTGCTAAAGCGTTTTATTAACACAGCCAAAGCGTTTTATTGGTACTTGATTATTGCGCTAGCTATAAATTACCAATAAAACACAGCTATTATCAAAAATTAAAAAAAAAAAAATGTCTATTAGAGCTATACTTTTAATAATGGCTTACCTACTGTTAAATTTGTTCCTGTTAAATGGTGCATAAGCGTACTTAAATTAGCCGTGTTCCTTTGGAGGTGTCGAAGTACTCATGAGCATGGGTAGATGAAAACGTTAATTTAATATAACCATTAATTTATATTCAGAATATACTTTCGTTTAAATTGCCTGTTTTTTTTTCAATTAAAACATTTTTCTTTGTGTTAAGGTATGCAGAAAGTTTATACGCCTACTTCGTCCTCAGTTTGGCAAAAAGTTTTATGGACGAAATTATTTTAAATTAAAACAAAAATCAATATTCTTCATAATTATCAAACAAACATTATAGTCTTTGAGAAATGAAAAATATACATAGTTCTTAAATAGGTAAGTATACTCTTAAGAAATATAAAAATATTTTTTTTTATTTTTTTTAGTAGAAAATTAAAAAGAAAAGAAAAATATTAAATATTCCTTGTGAAATATTTATTTTATTTATTTAACAAAAATATTTAATTCCAAATCAGTTAAGTTTTCAAAACAAAAATAATTATTTTTTTCATATTTTGTCTGGTGTTTGTAAAAAAAATATAATTCATAAAAGCTTTTATGAAAATAGCACTTAATTGAAACCACCATCGACGCCGACGATGGGCATACGAAAAATTTTATACGCACCGAAAAAAAATAGACCAAAGAGAAAATCAGATTTTGAACTACAAATATTGGTTAAGTAGTTGTTGCTGCAAGAAAGTATAAATGCATGTAAAAATGTATAAAATTGTTTGCAAATATTTAAGCTACCAATTCCAGAAAACCCGGGATTCGAGCATTATAATCCCGGGAATTTTGGATCAAAAAATGAACCGTGATCGCCGTATTCTGGATTACAATCTCTAATAGCAAAGTACACACTCAGGGATACATCGCCACCTCCAAAAGAACTTTTAGCACGCACGGCTATTAGCACACAGCAATTTGTATCCAAATCGAAGAAGTTGTTTTCGAGAAATACAAGCTTTTTCTAAACGATTTTAAACATGTTGTGTTGTAAGTACCGTTATTTTTAATTATAAGAATAATTTTGAATGAACATTTCCTAATGACTCAAAAGCGTATCTATGGGCGTTTTTCTATTTTACTTCAGAGTAGAGCTCTGAACAGAGTCTGAACACTCCGAACATACTCTAAGCGTGCTCTGAACTGAGCGTGCTCTGCTCTGAGAGTTCTTCCTTCCTTCTTTTTCCACTTGTCAAATTTGTGTTCAGCTATTCAACTCCGTCTGGTCTATCAATTTATTCTGAGCTCATAGAGCGCGCTTTGAACCTGCTCTGAACATGCTCAGAGCGAAAAAAGAAACACAAAACTGGAGCTCTGAATGCTCTGAGCTTAAAAAGAAACACGATTTTTTTTTTGACAGTTCAGGCTATGCTCTGAACTAAAAAAGAAAAACGCCCTATACATAGTTACTTTTTCTGTTTTATGACAATTTTTTAACATATTCAGCCTTATTGTGAGTTTCGCCCGAAAAAATATTTCACCTTAAAATTTTTTGTTCGCCCGGAATTTTAAAAGCTATTGTGAGTTTCACCCGAACGAAATTTTGTTCGCCTACAAAAAAAGAAGTGAAATGACATTACATTCCGCCCGAAATGAATGTTCACAATAAGGGGAATTTTTCGATTGCGAAATTTCGGGGGAAACTCACAATAGGCAAAAAGTGAAATGTCAAATTTTCTAGGTGGAATGTTGTTCTGAATATAATTTGCATCTTATGCGAAACACCATGTACAATAATGAGTTGCTCTGTTAAACGCATTCCCGTATTTCGTTCGCTGTTTTAACAATTCTGAGAAAATTTAAAGAAAGTTCTAGCGTTTGCAAACCATATAGGGGCAGTTCGATATGGGATTTCTTTGAGAGAATTTTCGTACCGAGGTAGTTGTGCTCACTCTTCAAAATTGTATGCTGATTTTTAAGGAAATAATCATAAAAACATACATATTTAAAATCTCTCGACTTTAATGACTAAGTTTTGGATAGTCAACACTCAAAAAACAACTATTGTACCTGGGCGAAACGCATTTATGGAGTTAAGCTCACTTAAAATGTATTCAATCGCTCCCCTTAAACAGAAGAATTTTTCTTTTCAAATGTTCTTCATATTCTATTACTCAAAAAAAAACGCTCTATTTTATCAATCTTAATTGAACACCTATTTACACCCATATACTTTTGTTTTTATGAATCTTTTGTTGAAGTTGCATACATAAAACTTATCGAATCTCAAGATAATGTTCCAAAAAGCATGTTTTGAAGTGAGCTATAGGTAGCTATAAAGTTTTTCTATGACCAAAAATCACGCACTCGAATAATAAAACACTCGTATCGGTATGGTAACTACACAATTCCAATCAATTTTTAGTACCAACAGGCGAGAACTTGTTGCTGTATCGAAATTTTATCGTATCCTTGTACATTTTCATATCTCAGGTATATGTAGTTAAGGAGTTCGATTTCATATTGAGACACGGGTTTATTGTTATTCAATTGGGAATAATTGACAGACATTTAGATCATTGTGAGGTTAATATTTTCGATAGAAAGTCACGAAATCATATTCTTACATATACATAGGGACATATACATATATGTAAATAGGTACGTAAGGCCTGGCATTACAATATAAATTTATCGATTTAACAATCATAATTTCCAAAAAGCAGTTCGCTTTAGCTTTGAGACCTTGTTACCTCAACATGGCAGGAAGTTGGTCAGGTTTGATGCAAATATACCTAGGCCGGAAAAAAGAAAAGGTAAATGCTTAGGAGTTCTATTTTTATTTCGATAATTCGTACTTCTATTGTGATTTGAACATGGTTAGACATAGGTTTAATTTTTGACGAGCGAGTGTATTTATTTGGTCGGAGAAGAACTACTGACTTATTAGTATTTCGTCAACGAAAAGATTTTTATTTGTCTTTCATATTTCTAGAATGGCAGATCCTCACGATCCACTTCTCATAGAATGAGCCTGTTTCTTGGTGGCGGAACACCGAAGGTAAATTTAAACGGTGACTTATAGGATACCTATATATTATTAAAAATGTTCTCTTTATAGGCATCAGCATCAGTACCTCGGTATATGCCATCGTACAGACTAGAACCACACAATCCTTTGAACCGAGAGCAATGTGAGATTATAATGAAAGCCGTGATGGACAAGGCTTTCGAGGATTTCATTTATAGTTCAAAGCAAGCCCAGGATTTGTGTCAGCACATAAGTGAGGAAATAAAAACTCGGATCAAGGAGAAAAACTACGACAGGTCAGTGGAAAAAGTCAAAGTACCTCTTGTTTCCTTCACATTTTTATAATTTTTCTGAAGGTATCGCCTTATTTGTGTTGTTACCATTGGCGAAAAGTGCATGCAAGGTTTTAAATCAGTTGTGACTTTTCTATGGGATGCCGAAAAAGATGGATATGTAAAGTACGCCTATGATACACCGGATTTCTTTGCAAACGCAACTCTTTATTATTTATACTATGACTAGATCTGTTTGTGAATACATTTTTAATAAAAATCTATTGAATATAAAATTAAATGTAGTGGAAGTACATAATGTATACATAAAATACATGCAAAGGGGAGAGTATAAGATAGTTAACTCATTATTGCAATAAGTTAGTTAGGGGAAAATGTAAGCATTTTAAACTACTGTAGTAGTCTTTAAAGTCTTAAGAGGTGTACATTGTTCCATTTGCCGAAAATGCTTGACAAAAAATGAAAGAAATTAATGTCGTTTTCGAGTGGACGTTCGGAGCTACTCCTTTTTCACTCCTTTTACTCCAAATTTCCCAGTTTCGATAGGAATGGAACAGTTCCGAAATCCAAACGAAAACGGCTTAAGTAATGTCGTTTTCGGTTGGATTTCGGAACTGTTCCGTTCCTATCGTAAATGGAAAATTTGGAGTAAAAGGAGTGAAAAAGGAGTAGCTCCGAACGTCCACTCGAAAACGACATAACTTACGCGTAAAGCGTTGGTACTTTAAACTAAAATAGATAAAACTCGAAATATACATAGGCAGACTGTTAAAATCAAATGCATTTGGAGCATCAGCATTTTCCTAAGCGCCAAGACAGCATACTTAAAAGCACTTAGAAAAATGCTGATGTACGAATGTATTTGAGAAACAACCAACACATCTAGACCTGTGACGTAAGTGTTCATAAGCTGTGGAATGCGTAGTGCATACGACTTCTAAGACTGAGCAAATCTGATATGCGTGGTTCGAATCCTATGGTGTGCATGTAGAAAGTTTTTCATAATAAAATTGGATTAAAAACTTAGCACCACTAATAAGGAAAGGAGACTGATGATAGGCGACTTGGCACCCCTTGAAATAGCTGTATCTCTAGCCAAATAAACGAATTATAAATTAATTCGTAAACAATTGGTGGTAGCACCTTTAAGTTGTTGTTGTTGTTCAAAAATGCATTGAAATTGACGGCATAAAGAATGGTCAAGTTTATAATAAACTGACATTCAAGTATGAATAGTACCACAAATAATAATAATAAATATTATCTACTTATAAAGAATTGCAAACATTGTAAAATTAAATTGTGAAAACATTTCTTAAAAATTATTTGATAATTATTTATTAGGGTCGATGTAACTTAATGTCGGTATCTAAAGGGTCATTAATTTAACGGTTTCAAAAGTAAAGCTAAATAAAACACACACAGCGTTTGGACTTTGCCATTAAGTGTGAAAAACAATATAATTCAAATGGCCGCCACGGGAAGATTCGCAACATGCGATTCTTTTGAGGTAATTTTTAACCACTTTTTCGTAATTTCGGGTTGTATCTCGGCCATAACTTGGGTAATGTTGGTTTTTAATGCGTCTAGAGTTCGGGGATTATTCGCAAAAGCACGGTCTGTTGCGTAGCTCCACAGAAAAAAACCTAGCGGTATCAAACCGCATGATCTTGGTGGCGAATTGACATCGCCAAAACTTCTCCCGCAATAAAGCCATAATTGATCGTTTTGTGTGGCTTGTTGTCCCGTCTTGTTGGAACCACATATTGTCAAAGTCATGATCTTCAATCGCCGCCGGCCAAAAAAAATCGGTTATCATTCGACCATATCGCTCCGAATTTACTGTAACCGTAAATTCGGACCATCAGCAACATTTGCACTTGCAGCAGCAGTATTTTTCGTCTGAGCGTGCATTACGATGATGCACAGACCTTACGACATCCAGTAACGCTTCCACTGTCTTCAAATTTCTTGACAATTTTACCGATTGCTTGCGTAGTTGGTCGATTATGAGGACCATAATCATCGCGTAATGCACGAAACGTGGCTACGTTTAAATCACTATACTTTTGTAGTAAGTTTTAATAATGATAACGCGTTATTCGATTGGTAAGGCAAACATTCAACTAATATTATGACACTTCAAATGACAGCTGAGTTTGACAACTGTCAAATGCCAGCGCTACCAGCTTGAAACCACGAAATAAATGACCCTATATATACTAAAAAAAAATAAAAAAAAAATGTAATTTATTCAACCGACTACCGAATGAAAATTTTAAAGGGCGATCTAAACTACTAAGATTATATAAGAGTATAGTGTCTAGACTACGTCTAGACTGTCTTAATGATCGAGACCATCAATACCACCTACACTATCTACATCATCTCGACTGTCTGGATTCTAGACAGCCTAGAACACCTATAAACCAACTAGGCCATCATCTAGATATTTTGGCTATTTAGCCCACAGTACACAAATCTAAATATGTGTACTGTGATCTAGCCCATCTGGACTATTTACACCAACATATCCATTAATTTGGGGTTTGAAAAATAAAAAATTCGATGTTTGTATGCTTTGCAATAATTTGTTCTTAATAGTTAAAATTTTATACTCACTTATTTTACCTTACTTGGTACTCACCTACCTTACCTTACCTTTTATTAAGTTCACTGATTGTTTGGACCTACATATTACATATACCTGTTCAGCTAAGATTAAGGAAACCATGCTTGTTTCTGTCATAAAAGATCTATATCAATTCTGAAAAATAGAAGTGTCTGACTGATTTGGAAAGTGATAAGCATTTTGTCATAAATCAATTAAAAGTTATGAATTAAAACTAGAAATCTTCAGAATTAACAATCAAAATATTCAATTATCGAATTAAAAATATAGCCGAATTGATGTCTGGGAATTTATTTAAACACGTGCTTACTTCGTGGTTTGTACTTTGATAGATAGATCTAGTAGATATATTTAGTTAATGCAAAATTATCTCAATTTTATTTTTAACTGTGCTGACTAATTGATAGACAAGAGAGAGACGCGTTCATTTTGCCAAAAGTAAAATCTCACCTCAATATCAATGTGATTTCGGTTTTTAGTTTTTATTTTATTTTATGTACATTATGTATATATTTTAGTTTTTGTATTTTATTTTATATAAGATAAATGTCAATATCAATGTTCTACTACGTAGATAATTTGAATTTCTTTAGATTAGTGAACTTCTTTGAACTACTTCGACCACATAAAAGTGGAAATAGTTGACTGCAGCCAGAAGTGCTTGTCAGTAAAAATACTGGATTCCAAAGGAACACACCTACTAATATGTGATATTGTTAGAAAATGTATAAGTACCTTAAGTGTGCTAATTGTTAAAAGTTTTAACAGTTTATATTAGTTTTTTTTGCTTAATTTTGTTTAACTATGCAAATGAAAACATGTGCATATGTACATTTTTTACTTGCGATATATAGGTACTTTAATATAGCAAGTTATGTATTCGTACAAAAAATCGAACTCGAGATTTCGATCAAACTTGACATTACGATGATAGGGAAGACGAAAAAAGTGGATCTCGCAAAAACGTCCGTCTGGCTGTCTGCCCGACTACAGCCTAAACGGTTCGTCGATTTTCTTGAAACTTGGTACCTAGCGTTACATTCCCCCTACACGTTTTTTTCTTTATTTTTAGGACTAAAACTAACGGTACATTTCATACAAAATTTGTTGGCCAAAAAGGAAAATCTTATTTTTCTCAAAATCGGTTCCACAGATTTTTTGAAAAAAAAACTTCAATAAATTTAAATTGTTATATGCTGCCATTTAGTAAAAAAATGGTTCCGAAAAATAAAGGGTCCGGCATCTAAGGTTTTTTTTTTTTTTCAACTAGTGCTTATTTCGTGAATGGTAACACTTTTTTTTTAGATAGATCTTTATTGTAACCAAATTTTTATAAAATTTTTAACAATAAGCTCATGTCTGATTTGACAGATAATTAGTTTTATCCTTCCGCTGAACGAAAATAGTTGTGTATACGCTTCGCTAAGTGGGCCTGCGATCGACTTAGAGAAGATGCCGATTTTGCCAAAAAAATCATCTTTTCAGATGAAGCTCATTTTGATCTTGGCGGGTAGTAAACAAGCAAAATTGGGGCACAGAAAACCCGCACGCATACATTGAAAAGCCGATACACCCAAAACGATTCACTGTTTGGTGCGGATTTTGGTCCAGAGGCATAATTGGGCCATTTTTCGAAAATGAGCAAGGAGTGGCCGTTACAGTCAATGGCGATCGTTACCGGGCCATGTTGAACGAATTTTTGTTCACAAAAATTGAAGAGGAGGATATTGGCAACATTTGGTTTCAACAGGACGGTGCTACGTGCCACACAGCCGAATCTACACTCGATGTTTTGCGCCATTTTCAAAAAAAAAAAGAAGTTATTTGGCGGACCCTTTAGTTATTTATGGTACCTCCCATTTTTTTTTATTTTCGCTTTTCTCGGAAACCGTCCAACTGATTCTGATCAATTTTTTTATGAAGAATTATTGACACATTCTAAATAATACTAAATACCAAAATTTGCAAAAAGATATTTTTTGGATTTTTAAAAAAAGTTTGAACGATTTTGATAAAAATTTTTGTGTGTCGAAATCAGAAAGGTCTAGTATTTAAAATTATTAAATTTTACATTGAACTATTACTAACAGAACTTATCATAGAACGGTTTATTTGATTTTCGACTATCTCATTATCTGACTTACCGATTTAAACTAAATTTTTTATACAGAAGCTTGTATTAAGTATAAATAATATTGCATATCAAAACTTTCAAAAATAATATTTTTTGTTTTTAAAAAATATTTAAAAATTATTTTTTGAAAATTCGATATTTCGAAAACGGGTGAAACATTTTTTTGGAAAATTCAATGTTTAACTCCACATTAATAAATAATTCAAATTGGCGTATCTACCAATTTTGTTTCTTGAAAATGTAGTTAACAAAATTTTATAAATAAAAAATTCATTATTTTCAAAACCGCTCCTACGATTTTTTAAATTTTGTTCTTATTCATTAAGGTTTATGTAATAAATCAGATGGTGTACATCGCGTTTGGTTCAAAACAGTTTCAGAAGTATTTCAATCAATTTCTAATTTTGTTGATTTAAAACAATTTTCCAGTGTAAACAATATAATTTTCTTGCATGCATATTGCATATGTGCAAATCGGGGTTATATTGTTAATTTGTATACTCACATAATACTGCCTGCAACTTAACTAAGATTTGAAAAATGGATAAAATATATGCTCCCATAACTAATTTATTTTAGACATTAGAACCACAGTGTGATCGCACATAAGAGCAAGTTCGTGCGACTCAGTCGTGCATATTTTTCCCGATGTTTCGCAGAATATTCGAGGATGTTTATTTAGCTTTATCGTGAACAAAATCTCCACTGGTTTTTTCTTCCGTAAATCGCTACCATTGAGGCTGGTGAACCATATTTGTGCATTTTAATTGTATATTTGAAGGGGTAGTTAGATAATATAATACGTATCTACATTATAATCACCGAATTTAAATATAACTAATAATAGTTTTTCACTAAATAGCCTTCATTGTTGTATTTTTATTTTATAAGCTTTGTAAAAAAAAATAATTTGTTTTTATAAACTATCAGATCTTACAGCAAGCAGCAACTATGTGACCAAAGATTATTGTCAATACAATAATTGTGTATACGTACACTGGACTTATCACTTAGTGCAGTATTAGTTGTTAGTAAGCAACAAACTACAACAAAAGGCACACTAAGAAAAACATTTATTAAAATTAAAATTTAAATTATGGTATTACAAATATTTATGAGCGTGATTCCCTGGTCTTATTTCGTGCTGTTATTCAAACCTACTCCAATTGGAGTAGATTTACTCCGATTTTAAGAAACAAAAATGTCTTCATCGACATCGACACTGCGCTTTTTTGAGATTGTCTATTATTTTTTCACGAAGAAAAAATCTTTAACCAAACTGTATAAACAAATTAAGTTTATAAAACAATATAATAAACCAATTTATTTTAAAATAATATTAATAAAATAAAATTATTATTTTAGTATATAAGTTAGTTTTAGATTTAGTCTGAATCTGTAATGGTTGAAATGTATATGCAATTTGTGTGATTTACTTTTGAAAAAATACATGTTTTTAAAGTTTGAGGTTTTTTTTATTTTCAAAAATCTACTGGGGAAATTTACGTTTTATTCCAATTTTGTTTTCAAATATGCACCTTTCCAGAGATGTACGCATAGAGTGCGGATAGAGAGTTTGAAAAAAACCTTTCTTTAAATGAATATCTCGATTGGTTTCGGAAATATTTCTGAAAATCAATTAGACCATGATTTTTTTCAAAAATCAATACAATTTTTTATTAAGATTTTTTTCACACCAGAAAGGTTTGTTAATTTTCTATTTGCTAATTGCTACTGACAATCGAAACCTATGTCGAGGACCGATTGGGGAGTATCGCTTTCCATCAAACACTTTTGTCTATCTATCTAACCCTGGCATAATTTATGAATTTATGTATGTTATTTTTTCTGTCCGGCACTGAAAACAGCAACTTCTTCCAAAACACAATTGCGGAAATACTTATAGCTATCAAATACCTTTTGTAAAAATCGTAAAATCACTTTGTTGAATTTGCATGGAAATATTTCGCAAACTTTTGCTTTACAGATGCGGATAAAGTTTTAAAAGAACTTTCTTTGAATTAATATCTTGATGGGTCTTGGAAAAATGTTTGTAAAATTATTGACAAATTATATATATTCTCGAAATATTTCCATTCAAAGTGATGCTATTGAATTTCCAATCCTTAAAGTGTTTGGACGGCAATATTTCCGAAACCAAGTCTCGTAAGCGTTTGCGGTTTTCAATGCTTACTAAAATTAACAGACTATTCCATCGAAGAAATTTTGCAAACCTTGAAAAAAAATATCTATGAATTAAAAAATAATAATTTTTCTGGTACCCCTTGAGGTATACATAATCAGCCTAATTTAGTAGAATTCGCTAAACACCTCTAAGGCTGAATAGTTGTGTAGTGCATAAGAATTTATGAAGTCACTATTCAACGTTGCATAAATCCTAATTCATAAAATATTTCCCCACACATTATAGTTATAATGCGCTTGTGTCAAATAAAGTACCAAGAAGGGAAAATCTATTACGTTTTACTGCCACAATTGATTTGGTTATATAAACGGCAATTCACTCAAAATTCTTCAAAAGCTTTAAAACCACTTTCGTTTATAATTATGCACTAAAAAAAGGTTACGAATTTCCGAATCAGCAACTAGCTTATGAATTCATTTTTTTTTTTAATTCATAAGTCACTAATTAGCTTATGAATTAATTTTTTTTAATTCATTAGTAACTTACTAGCTTATGAAATAATTATTTTCAATTCAGAAGTTAGCCGCTAGCTTGTGAATTAAAGCCAAGCTTAAGCTAAGAAGTGAATTAAGCTTTTTCAACCCTGCCATGAACAAGTGCCATTAGGATTTGGCAGAAAATTGTTGGTCCCCTCTATTCCTGCCGACATTATACGCACACAAGAATGGTTGAAACTTGTAAGGTTGTAAGCCACTAGACTCTGATTTTATTAAAAATTTTTTTTTGCTGGGGGCTTCGAATTTTCATTTCAAAATATAACTAAATGCTTTTTTATACAAATTTATTCACCCCAATGCATTCCTAAAATATATACTTAACAATGAACTAATGCACGAGCAATCAGAAAGCTACTTACCCTAAAATTAAAAAAAATAAATACGAGTAGCAAATATTTCAACCATTATTCGCATAAAAATAAATGTAGGTACCAACCTATATAAAAAGCATATTTATGTCTAAATATTAATGTGATTAATTGATTATTCCTACAATCCGAATTGAGAGACGTTTTAATTGAATCGCGTGTGCATATGTACATTCCCCTTCATTTTGAGTCAGTCTTGTTTATTAATTTCACCTTAAAAGATCTTTTTATTCTCGCATATGGAATTGAAACAATAATTATAATCTATTTAAACTCCTATTATACGTATTGCAACAATCCCATCAGCCAACGCCGCCACGCATATTAATTTTTTTGGAAAAAAAAACTAAGAAAACCCATGACAACAAGTCTACCTGGTAATGACCACAATAATAATGATTTCATGTCAACTTCGAGAATGCGGTTGTTCATATTCATTTTTGTAGATTTTCTCAATGAATCACCACCGACACCGAACTGATAATCTCTGAAGTGAGTACCAACCTGTTGTTCGCGTTTACGAACTTGTCGTAAAAGGTAGTAAAAGTATGTAGGTACACTGTCTGGGTTCTTGTGCCCATTTACTTTCGATAGATACAGTCATAGTTGATACTCCGAACCCACCCAATATCTATGTAATGTGCATAGAAGAAAAAAAAAACCTGATAATCCAGATAAAAAGTTATGTTGCTCCAAGCTCTAAGCTCTAACTCTAAAACTAATAAACCTTCCTGCTCTTGGAATTCCAACTCTGCGAACTCCGAGCACCGCGCAGCTATGTCGAAAATGTGCGATAGAGTGGAGGAATGTAAAACTTGCCAGCAATCCAGTCTCAGATTGCCAGAGAAGGTGAACAGGGGAAAGTAGTAACAGACTTAGGTATAACTGCTACCAGATAGACAGCTAACCAGTCTTTGGTTAAGAAGTTAGCGATTAGTTTGAAACTTACTATCGAACGGTTGGGTCGCTGGTTTCTTCTTCCAGTTAACGCGGGCTATTCGTATTCATCCGTTTTCGGTGCTCACCAGTGGCAAAACAATAATAATTTTCAATAATAATTCTTCTCTCAGCGGGGGGTTAAGAGACGTGTATTAGTTTAGTGGTGTGTTGTGTTGACCGCAAAGCATAAGTCACGGACTGTACCAATAGTTTATACAGTGATCTGCGAGTGATTGAAGAGTTTCACTCACCAGATAAATCAACATCTCATATCGAAGTGAAACGTTAATCAATTTCAGAAGGTAGGATATGGAGTTCGATGAAAAATCGCAGTGTTTTTTTTTTTTTTGCAAGTCGTTTTTGTGTTCAAAGGCTATAGCCACACCCGAAGGTCGCTAATGGTTCTCATCGGAATGCTAATTTTATTTCTCGTATTTTTAAAGCCGATTGTCAAGCCAATGATACGTATTTACTGTCAGAACCTGTGATCCGTTTGGATGCACATTACAGTTTTGTTTGCAAATTGTTTACCAAATAAAGAAGCGCCTCAAATTCCATTACTAGGGCATGCAATACCATTTTTGTGAATATCAGGTTGGCGTTGGTGACCTAAATCGAAGGGAGCAACTACAGTGATTTAGAGAAAAAGTTAAAACGAAAATTTCGTTGAGGAAAAAGCGTCAGAACTGTTATGGAAGTGTAATTTTCTTATGTGCGACTTTTTCAGCATTGAATGGCGGAATGTGAAGTTAAGAATAATAAGATATCGTTATTTCTATGCCTCGGGCAAAAATTCAATTTCAATGATGTTTATTATTTATGCTATTGCGACTTGAGAGAGTGTAAATTGATGTTTGAATTGAGAGTTGTAAGTAAGCAAGTAAGTGGGTAAAACTTGTGCTTGTGCTTGACATGGCCTCGTTCTGAATTATTTTAATATCATTGTAACGACGTCATTTGATTGAAATCTATAAGAGAGTAAGAAATTAAATTTAAAAGTCGAACTTAATTAGATATTCAGTTTGAGTATTTTTTTTTTTAATGAAAAAATTTATAATTAGAAATCTTAACTCAACTTAACTAGCTTGTACTTATTTCAAGTAAAACGGAAATTGTTTGGTTGGATTACGATTCAGTATAGGTACTTGATATTGTACCAAAAGCAATTAAATGAATGGATAGATGGGAAGAAAAATAAAGGTACACAAAGAAGAAAGAACTGCATATAGAAGTTAGTGCAAACATTATAATGTTATTCAACAACAAACAAAAACCTTGATTGAACTGTCAATGGAAAGATTTTTCGTTGTGTTATAAACATGATGTCACGTCATGTTGAATATTTAATATATGCATTTTGTCTACATCTACATTATGTCGTTTTTTTGTTGTTATTCTTTTTATAGCAAAAAGGTTTATACTTAAAGTGCTGTATGAATGATGTAAGGAGTTTTTTTTTAACATTTGCAAAACAAGCGGATATAGGGAATGAAAGTAGTATCACGGCAGTTGAACGACTCCTGTTTATAAAGGGTCTTTCAATAAAGGCGATCGATTGTTAAATGTAAATAATATTTGATGTATGTGAGCTACATATCCACACATTTTTTTTAAATTTGAAAGAGAATTTTAAAGCATTATGTATGGAGTATAACGTCTTAAGATTTCAGCTGCGGCTTTGCTGTATGACACGTATTCGGGAAGTCAAATCGTCGATTAATTTGTAGCATAAATCTGGTTGTATACCTAAGGTCGATGGCGTTCAATGGCATCAATTATTTGCGATTTATGATAGTAAAGGGTGTTTTCACGAAGAAATAAAACGCATATAATTTAATGTTATGGCCAAGAATTTAGCTTTATTATAAAGATAAGGGTTTGCTTTTATGTTTTAAAAATGATTTCGGGCAAGTGGCCGCCGCGGCTGGCTCGAATATATTCCAGCCGAGAGGCCTAATTTTCGGCCACTTTTTGCAGCAATTGGGGCCGTATGTCAGCAATAACGCTCCGAATATTCTCTTCCAAGGCGTCAATCGTCTCGGGTTTAGCTGCGTAGACAAGCGACTTCACATAACCCCACAAAAAAAATAGTCCAGCGGTATTAAATAGCACAATCTTGGAGGCCACGCCACAGGACCACGACGCGAGATAATGCGCTCACCAAAAGTTTCCTTCAATAAATTGATTGTTTCGTTGGCTGTAAGGCATGTAGCGCCTTCTTGTTGGAAACAAAGGTCATCCACATCAACATCCTCCAATTCAGGCACAAAAAAGTCATTAATCATGGCTCTATAGCGTTCCCCATTGACTGTAGCATTATGGCCGGCACACCAAACAGTGACTTTTTGAGGATGTAACGGCTTTTCAACAATGGCTTGTGGATTATGATCACTCCAAATACGACAATTTTGCTTATTCACGTACCCATTCAACCAAAAATGAGCTTCATCGCTGAACAAAATTTTCTTGTGAAAATCGGGATCGGTGGCCATCTCATTTTGGGCCCAATCACCGAACGTGCGACGCGCTTTATGGTTGTTAGGCTATTCGTTATGAAATGGCAAACCAAACTGAGCATAAATCAAGTGACAGCTGTCAAAAATACCAACCCTGAAAAAAGTATTGCCAGATTAAAAAACCACACTTCTAAAAAAAAACACCCTATATAAAAGGAAGAGGTCTCAAGGCGGAAAGTATATTATCATAGTTCATAGATTTGTAGAACTTGTAATTGACAGCAACGCCAGTTTTTTATTGGAAGAAGTAGGTATACGGACCGATGATTTCGACAGACCAATATCTATGCCAAACAGTGATTTTCTCGGAATTCATTTGGTGCTGGTTCATACAAAAAGTGGGCCTCGTCGCTTAAGATAGTTTTGTTGGCGAATTTTTGTTTGTTGAAAAAAAAACGTTTCTCGAACGGACCTCTGATTGGTTGATGATTTGCACACGTTACTGAACAATTCGAGCGTCTCTATTGAAAGACCCTCAATACCCGTGTTTTTTTTACCACGGCTATTCATACTTTGAAATTGGCTGTAGGTACATGTACAGTACATTTGCATGTCACAAAGAAATAATCCTTTTGAGCCTGCTCGAATATTCTATTGGAAGATGCAAGGAATAATCATTTCAACTGTGTGACAACATTTTAATGGCTGATTTCCAATGCCGCGTTGGGCGTCGCTTTGAAAGATTCTTCTGTCAACGCGAAAGTTCAGACATAGAAATTTATGTATAGTGTTTACAATGACGCGTTGGACAATAATGTTACGATTTGGCATCTATTAGCAGGTACACAAACCATCGTAACATAAGCGACCTCAACGCAAAAGTAGAAAAATATCTACTTCTGCGTGCGTTTTGACAGTAATGTTAGTTAATATGTATCTTGTGTGTGTTCAAAAAAATTTGAATTTGTTTTCAAGAGGTAAGAATATAATTAGATTTTGAAATATTTGTACATAAATTTGAAGTTATAGAATAAAAATTGTCTTATAAGATTTCTTTTGAAGAGAAATGTATTACTTTAATGAAGGAGCATGAGTAGAAGGGTTGACGACACATCCTTGTTGTTTTGAAAAAAAAATGTTCCGGGTCTTTTGCTTTCATTTTATCAAAATTTAAGGCAAATAATTCTTCATCTATTCTAAGATGGAACTCCGGAACCTAACCAACGCCGTTTTGGTTTTTCTTCTTAAACCTCTTCATAGGCTGAAACAGCAGCAAAGACTGCTTTAGCAACTATTTCTACTCTCGACAACTGATTTATTGTTGTTCATTTTAAATTTAAAGACCTTAAAATTTGATTTGCAGAATGACACTGCAATTCTTTTTAATCAGCTGATTCTCTTAAAGTCATCTGTCATGTCGACGCGTCCGTAATGCTTGTAAACGTATACGAACGCATCACTAACGCCAACGCGTCATTGGAAATCAGCCATAATTTTTATAAACGAAAATCAAACTATACTTTTGCCATGCGTTGTGATGAGCTGGATTTGAAAGAATGTCTCTAACACGTTAGGTTTTTTTGTACCTATACATATGTATATGTGTTCTATTTCGAAAGTTATATGTTTAAGATATCAACAAGTTTGCTATTGTTTTATTAACGGCTTATAAACGACAATACGTGTGCAATCGTTCAAATGGCCGGTGGCCAAGGCATCCGAGAGGTCCAATGAATTATCGATGACTATGGTTCTTCGTTTTTGGCTTAGACTACGGTGGATGAGTAATCTGACAAACATGCGATGACAATGAAACTGTCCCGACAAACTCGAGCTGCTTCTGGCCAACCAAACATGCCCACTGCCAAGAGCTTTTATAAGAAGTCAGTTCTGCCGTATATTTCCTCAAATGTCCCGTGCAGAAAGGCCACTGTGCCGTCCAGTTGAAGCAACAGGTTATTAATCTGTATCATCCAATTTTGGCCAGAAGAATTTGGTTATCATCGATCGATAGCACTCTCCGTTAATGGCGATAGCAATGCCATCGTCGTTTCTATTATCACGAACAGCATCAGCTATGTTTTCAACAGATCTTGCGATTCATTGACGTACGGGTGTTAACTGATTGTTCACTGATCCAGTTGACAACAAACGTTCAATAGTCGACTATTGGTCTTTTCCATTGGTGTCAAAGTAGCACCTTCACACGTGTTAAATTGTTCTTTCGGATTATACCGATCGAAAAGGCTATCAGCCGAATTCTAAATGACAATTCCCCGAAAAATTCTTCCCTTCTCCCTACTCCCGTATTCTAAACAAAAAATTCGAGGGAGTTTTTCTCGGGGAATTCGGAATAAGAGTAGGCACTACTACTAACGAGAGAACACGTCTATCGGGGAGTTATTTCCCGGGGAGTTGTGTAAACGCGAGCATCGTTGCCACAAGAGATTTTATATTATAAATTTTTTGTCATTTGCACAGTTTTCTCTATGCTATAACTTACCATAGTGATTTGTTTTAAGTGTATGAAAAATTAAAAAAACACAGGAAAATTAACAACAAATAAAACAAGTCGTCGTGAACTGTCAAAATCTAGCCACCCCTATTGCAAAACACTTTATGTCACTAGTTAATTTGTATGTTCCAATAAATTTGCAACGGCAACTGAAAATACTAACTTTTCTCTTCAAATTTATTTTTGAATTTAATTGATTTCGTTCCTTTTTAATAACAAGCCAATTATTTTAAAGTATTCACCTTTATCCTATTTATTGTTTATTCCCGAATATGCAACACTATTATGATTTCTAAAAAACTTTGTGATATGATTTGCAGAGAAGTTATTAGAGTAAAGCCCGAACCACACTATTCTCGTGTGGTGTGTTGGGAGTAGTGTGTCGCTATCGCTCTAATGTATTTCATATGCGTAGAGCCATATTTGTATCGTGTGATGTGTTGTGTCGAAATCTATGAAATACATTGGAATGACAGCGAAACACTACTCCACAACACACCACACGAGAGTAGTGTGGTTCGGGCTTAAATTGAACAAGCAACATAATTGTAAACTGACTCGGTTTTCCACCATTATCTTACCCAAAATAAAGCGAAGTTTAACCAAATTTGATGAAAATAAATTCATTAATTTATTATTTTAATTTCTAGTTGTTAGTCCACTTTTTTAATCCTGCTCCATATGGCGTACAAATTTGCCGAAACTCCTATATAGCTATATATAAATTAAAAAATCATACGGAACGGAAATGGCACGGTGAATCAACAAATGTGGCACGGTATTCTTTTGTTGGACGGAAACCCTGAACTCTAAACCTATAACTGCTCAAATAAACATTTGACGCAAACCTTTTTACTTGCCCTAGAGAGCCAAACATTGGTTTCGTGTTAAACAAAATTCCATGTTTTATTCAAATCGAAAACTACGATGAAGGAGATATTCAAAAAAGTGTTTTACGTCATACCATACTCCGGCGAGTGGCGTCGTGTCGTGCTTGCGTCTGTGAAGGTGTACATCAAACATTGGCCATTTTTATGTAGCATGAATTGAATGTAGAGTGTATGTATGTATCTAAGTACAACGTTTTTCACATTTGTTATAACTTGAAATTGTGACATGACAATATTCGACAGTTTTACTGTAATAGACGAGTCAGTAATCAAAAACAGGTTAGATATTTCATGTGGTAGAAAAATTCTATTACACACACATTTTTATATGCATTCATTCTATTAAGAGCTCTTAAAGGTAACAACAATAAGTAGATAACGGAAATGTTATTTATAATAATCGCCACCTATAAGTGCAAGAATTTTTCTTTTAGTTTTGGAGACAGCCACGTTATTAGGTACCTCTATAGCTACTTGAGGCTGAAGAAGATAATTTCAATTTTTCGTTTTTATTATCTTCACGGCTATACGGCTATCTAATATTTTTCCATTTAAAAATTATAGGGTGTTTTTTCTTAGAGGTATAAAACTTTGAAATGGAATAAAACAAAGACGATTTTTTTAAATTGACATGATCTTTACTTTATTTGAAAAATCTTCTTTAAATTATAATTTAAATATGAATTCTGGCATATCACCGCCAGGGCTGGCTCGGACGTTGTCTAATCTGGAGGTCCAGTTTTCGATGATTTTTTAAAACATTTGTGGCCGTATATCGGCATTAACGCGGTGAATGTTATCCTCCAAGTAGTCAATCGTTTCGGGCTTATCGGCGTAGATTAGTGACTTCACATATCCGCACAGAAAATAGTCAAGCGGCGTTAAATCGCACGGTCTTGGCGGCCAATTAGGCTTTTCCAGAAACTATCTTTGTCTTTTCTCTTTCTAATGTTGACATAAAAAAATGTAGGGAAAACAAACAAACGACCAATCACAATCACATGTTTTTGTTTTCCCTTCATATTTTTCTGTCAAACTATTGATTTTTTGTTGGTTGTTTTGCACTGAAGTCTGGTGGAAGTTCCAAATTCACGGGTCCGTAAAGTGAAACTGTGCGGTTACCAAACGTTTCCTTCAATAAATCAATTGTGGCACGAGCTGTGTGACATGTTGCGCCGGCCGTCTTGTTGAAACCACAGCTCCTGAACATCATGGTTGTTCAATTGATGAACGAAAAAGTCAGTAATCAAGGCGAGCCCCAACATCGTTTTTAAAGAAGTACGGACCAATTATTCCACCACACCATAAAGTTTTTGTGGATGTAACGGTGTCTCAACATACACTTGAGGATTATCATCACTCCAAATACGGCAGTTTTGTTTACTGAAGCGTTGTTCAGGCGTCAGTCTATTCATGTTGAAATGAAAAACCAAACTTAAAATAAATCACTTGACAGCTGACAAAATGGCCGCCAGTTAAAATAGAGTTGCCAACTTAAGGTTCTATAACTTAAAAAAAACACCCTTTACATACATAGGTAGTAAACTAAAACTATAAAACCGAGGTACCTAAATATTTAGCTAAACAAATAGTACGTTTGTTAATTATCCAAAACTGCCGCAATTTGTATTTCTTTCGGACAAAAATTATGAAGTTGTCGACAGAAGACCCCTAGAGAGAAAAATATTTCCTCCCTGAAATGTGGGTTTTGTCAAACGCTTGCATGCAGTCAAATAACAACAAACAATACAAAATGTCTGTTCTTAACTTTAGGTTTTTTCATTTGGTGAATGTGAAATTTATTATTATTATTGTTATTTGTTCATCTTTTATTTAATAAAATAATTTGAATAACATTTATTAATTAATCACATTGGTAAATTTTTTAAAGAATATTTTTTTTTTAAGTTTTGTATTTCTTGAAAATTAATTTTTCCCCACATTTTTGACTTGTGCGAAAACGCTTTTACATGTTCTGGTGTGGCTTTAGCACCATGCCACATGTTTGTAAATTCCAATTTCACAGATTCGCAAAACTAAAGTGGGTTTTTTATTTAGGAGCTGTGTTCAACGACTGTGTTATTATCTGAATCACTTAATTTCCCATCCAATGCGATCCTGACGATCTACCTCTAAAAAGATGTTTTTTAAATGACAATTTGTGCATTATATCTTTAAACAATTAAACAACGATTAAACAAATCAAGATAGTCAACTTTTTAAATTAATTATAAGCACTTAGAATAGTCCTACAAGGTGAAAGGTATAGTGTATCTCAATTAGGCACTTTCTTTCTTTATGATTTGATATATTAACACTCATCATCATATTGCTTCCTTCTTGTATAGAAACATAAGAAACCGCTAACAGTCAAGGTGAGATGTGGTCGATCAACATTGAACACTTGCCATCGCAACAAAAAACTTATCTCTGTTTTGTGGTTTTCGCACTTAAACGAGGCTTCTATTAATAAAATTAGCTTTAAAGTGTAAATCTAAATGCAATTTTGTACTTGCTCTATGATTGCCTATCGAGCATGTAATGGTTTCGTGAAGAAACTTTACCGCAGGTTTTTAACCAAACTCAAAACTACGATGATGGAAAAATCCAAAAAAGTGGTTTGAGATTTGAGTGAAAGTAAAATATCGTACATCCCATAAGGGCATTATTGTTCGTCAGTGTGTCCACTGTTGTTTGACGTAGAATGCAAACGGATGGACCAATTTGTTTGAAATTTCGTAGAGGTGAAATTCGAATTTTGAACGGGTAGGATTTCTTGGAGAGCAAAACATATATTGGAAATAATCAATTAAAAAAAAGATTAGGTAGTTCTTTCAAAAATTAATACAAATTTATGTAATTTACAAAATTACCTCCTGTAGGTAAAAAAAGGTTTTTTACATTTTTAAACGGGAATACCTCAAAAACTTGAGCTTCAAATTTTTAATAAAAAAAATCAATGTACATAGTCAACAAATTTTATTTTTTAATATTTATGGATTTGTTCTGTGAATTTCCTATACAAATGTTTTTGATGTGTAAACATCTATGCCGGCGGTAGAGTGAAATACAAAAGTGGACTTTCCTATTTGCGACGTTACGAGGTCACAGTTCACGATGTAGCACTGTACGTTACGAAAATCTTCATAGTAGGATATTGGGTATGTTCAGCGACAAAAATCTGAAGATCCCATTCAAGTTAACTAGTCCGCTTTGGATCCGTGCACGTAGTCGTAGTCGTAGTAGCTTGGACAAACGTTGATGTTTACACATATAAACCGTGAGTCCCGGCACTTCACTCATATTTTTTTAACCAATGGAATAACTGTTTTTACTGTGTTTACATAGGATCCACATTCATAAATGTACGACATTCGTGCTTTTGACTCAACTTGATGAGTAAATTCACAAACGTCAAATGTTTGTGTAGCGATCCGGCATCACTGCTTTTTTGCGATGCTGATGCTTTCACAGCTGTTGCCGATGCGATGCTGATCGCTTATCTGTTTTACGTTAAAAAACATTTAACGGCGTTTAATTATCATATGGTAGTAATATTATTAAAAACTTAAAAACTGGGACATAGGCTCTGGCCCTAGACCTGGGAAATAAGTTCTGGCCTTGGGTCTGGAACTGGGACGGAAGTTCTGGATATGGGACAAAGCTTCTGGAGGTGGATCTGGAACCGGGACAAAAGTTCTGGAGGTGGCTCTGGAACTTGGACAAAGCACAAATGTTTTTGTTTTTGGAAACAACTTTTTTAAACATGGAGGTTCTGGAGGTGGGTCTGGAACTTGGACAAAGAACAATTTTTTTTTTTTTTGAAACAAGGTTCTGGATATGGGACAAAGCTTCTGGAGGTGGATCTGGAACCGGGACAAAAGTTGTTGAGGCGGGTCTGGAACTTCGACAAAGGACAATTTTTTTTGTTTTTGGAAATAACTTTTTACAAACTCAAAAAAAAGTTCTGGAAGTGGGTCTGGAACTTGGACAAAGGAAAAATTTTTTTTTGGAAATAAAACATTTTTCATAAACTTTGTTTTACAAATTTAAAAAAATGCTTTTTTAACTCCCTTTTTCGGTTCTCTAAACCAATCACGTATAACTCCGTTCAGTCGCCAGGCAGGCGTCTATGTCAACAGTTTTCTAGCGCAATAGATTTTAACTACCTTTTTCGGGTGGTCATCCCGTTGCTCCACTTAGGGTTTGTTCAGTCGCCTGGCAGGCTCTTATCAATGTCGACAGTTTTCAACTAAAATTAAACTCTTTTTTCAATTTTGTTTACTTTTTTTAAGTTTTTTTTTCAAAAATCTCATTTTTTTTTGTCAAAAAAAAAGTTTCGGAAAAAGGATTTTTTTAAATGTTTCCAACTTTCTTATTTTTTTTTAAATCTCATTTTTTAAAAAAAAAAGTTTAGGAAAATAGTTATTTTTTTTTTAATTTTTCCAAAAAAGTTAATTTTTTTAAATATTTTTTTTCAAAAAAAAAAAAATTCCATCACTGTCCAGGTCCAGAACCACCTTTGTCCAGGTCCAGGAGTCCAGTCCAATTGTGTTATTTTATTCGAAATCACCATCAAAATTCTTCCAATCGTATTTTCAGCGTACCCTCTGAGGGATTTCGTAACGATCTCATCAACAACTTATCAAGATATTTCTCCATGCTTCTTTGCTTAAAGTTTCCGCATCAGTTTATGAAACTTTGCAAAAATGAACAGTTGGCGTCTAAAGTCATGCTAAATGTTTGCGTTTGTGAACGTTTGACTTTAAGGATCGAGCATCATTATTGCAGTGATGCGTTTATGAATTTACACGATGAGTATTGATGTAAATTGTCTTTACCTTTAAGTAATCGTTACTTTTGAGTGATTACTTTGATTACTTTTTCATAAAAAAAATACAAATGCATATGTCACACTTTTAGCTTTGCATCACAAACAAAATAAATAAGAAAAGAACTTTAATTATCTGGTTTCCGTTTCCTATTTTAGAAGGAGAGACAGAGTTTTCACAAAACAGTCTGCCAGGTTCAACTTTAATCCAAATTTCTTGCGATATGGCCAGAAACTGGTGCTTGGTGCGTTCAATAAAAGTAGCGTAACTGAACGCATCAGTAGAACGTGCAGGCAATCCACATATCGCGTAGATGTGTGCCATTCCATTGGTTCATATGTGCGTCGGTTTGCGAATAACTTAAAACTGAAATTATTTTAAATGAGGATTTTCACCCCCTCCCCTTCCCTAAAAATTATCTTTTTTAGAAAAAAAAATCTCTCCAGAAGTAGTCTATTATTTGTTCTTTATTTAAATACTTCAACCTTAAAGATCGGACAACTAAAACCAAAGTAATAGGCTTCCAACGACAACGATATCATAACTAAAGCGAGAAACAGATTGGCACAGCAACTTCAACATCAACTTTGGCAGCAACGAAAACTTTGACATCAAAAGTCATGTAAAATAGATTACCAACGTGAACAGCGCTTTTGACATAGCATAAAAACATATATAAAATTTGTCACATTTTCATTTTTTAGTGTTGATAAACCTGAAAAACTTCGCTTTAAAGTTGGCATCATATGCACAGCGACATCGAATTTAGGGTTTAGGTCTAACGTTGATGTCGATGTCGATTTTGCTGTGTTAATGTATTCAAAGCCATTTAAAGCCACTAGTTCTAAAATGAGTGATGCGGTTGTCAAAATTGCTGTTGAAGTTGCTGTGCCAATCTGTTTCTCGCATAAATTATCCATCCGAGTATTTTGTACTCGGATCTCGCACCCGGACTCGGTCTGCCAAACGATTACTTTATTTACTTTGAATACTTTGATTACTTTTCGTTTCTATTGGATTCGATTACTTTGATTACATTGTGATTTGATTACTTTTGGGTTTTGGATCAGGATTGGATTGCAGGAGGGGTCTGAAAAGGCAAAAACTTCGTAGACAAAACAAAATAAGGGTCGCATTGGGCTTATGGTCACAGGGTGATTCCAAAAAATGTGACTTTCGTTGTTCTTTGAGCGATTTCAAAGAAATTGATACAGATTTCTTCGCTGTTTATACTTTCTAACTTTGAATATAACATAGAATACCGAAAGATTTTTCAAACCAACCAACAAATTCAAAAACCGAAAATTTGCACATCATTTCCTCTTCCGGCATGATGTGGACGATACATGCATACAGCTGTTTTGACAAAATAGCTAATGACGTTTTTGAGCAAAAAAAAAGACTTTAGAAAATTTCGAATTTTGAATCATAGAATACCCAAAAAATACAATAGGCGTGTTTTTGTCTAATCCCGGAAGGATGCCACAAACAGACTTTCGATAGCAAGAGTAGACATGTAATTCACGCCGGTAACACAGTTTTTTATCTGGGCTTGTGCTAACACCTTAGTGATATAGTTAACTGGCTGAACACAATAGACGCTCTTTCTATCGCGCGTTCGCACCTGTCAAAGTTAAAATACGTGAAATCTCGTTAAAGTGAATACAATGGAGACGCAGCCGCGAACGCGACTCTGGGAGTTAAATAAGTTTTAATAATCACGCGTACGAACGCGCGATCGAACGCGTGTCTATTGTGTTCAGCCAGTAATGTTGCATTTAACATGTAAATAATTGTTGAGCACTGACCTGTTTTTTTCGCCCAATTCCGTCGGGGATTTAATGGGGTTTTCCATTGGTAAATTCAGATTTCAATTTCAAAATTGATTTTTTTCGTGGCGAATGAAACACTTTTTCAAATTGATTTATTTTTGTTATTGTATTCATGTAGTTTCATTTCTGTGTTAATATTTCAAAAAAAAACTTAATTTCTTGTCTTGATGCACTTTAAGAAGATATGAGCTTGATGAAGTTACCGAATAATTTTAAACTGGCTCCATTTATTATGATTTATGAATATAATATAATTTTGAACACAATTTTCACACCTTAAATAAATTAATCAATTCAAAACACACTTGCAAGCTGACAGCTGTAAATTATGTTGGTGGTAGTAATGACGGAGGGGTCATGAATCAAAGAATACAAGATTGCGCCACTTCTACGTCATACGAGCCAAAACAACAACAACAACAAATGTCACAGTAAAGTAAATTTCAGTGAAGTTGGCTTTTCGTGTGCGGATAATTAAATGATTAAAAAAGCTTTTCTTTTTAAAAGTAATAAAATATCACCGAAAATCGTTTTAAAATTTATGTTAAATTGTTTTAAAAAATATAAATCGCAAAAAAGCAACAACAAAAAAGCAGAGTGGTGTGGAAAAATGAAAATATCAGCCATATTTCCTTCATGTTTTATTCTTTTTACTGTTGTTACAATTAGAAAAACATATTGCACAATATTTCAAATACATTATAACAAACAATTCACTTTAAAACAAATATAAATAGCTTTAAGTTTTGCGCGCCCCTATATATCTCATTCAAAATGAACAAAAAGTGATTCTCTTTTGGCTCGTATTGCGTCACGACGCGTAGTCAAACTTACAACAACAAAGTGAAAAAATAGAATTGGCGTAATCTTGTATTCTTTGAATCATGATGAGGGGTAAATCTGCCAAAAAATTAAGATCTGCAAAATTGATTTTAAATCAAAAATAAATCAATTTATTTTGCCCAATGGAACGCAAAGATAGTCAAAATCGGCTGTTTGACAGAAAGAAATCAAAAATAAATTGATTTATTTTACCAATGGAAAACGCCATTAGAAAGTCAATAGGTAAGGTACATTGAGGATGCAGGTACCAACCTATGAGAACATTTTATTTTGTACATATACATAATTACATTCCGCACTTTTAATTGTACAAAACCAATACCTAGTTGATTTATATATCAAAGCAAGTATAATTTATTATTCCAAGAACCTGTTTTAATTATTTGATTCATTATTTTCGTCGCAATTCCATTTTGAATGTATACCCACCGTGAAAACGAGTCACAGAGCCATTCTACTGAGCAATTTACAAAAACCTTGCCTTCGAATGTAGTTTGTGAACATTGTGACTCAGAAAATCAACAAACAAAAAAATAAAACTTTAACCTGACATCACAAGGTTGGTTATTTATGAGATGAATATTGTCGGAACGCAGGGATTTCCCATTATATTCTTTAAAAAGTATCTCAAGCTATTCATACGTCGTATTAAAATTCCACAATATTCTCGTGATCAGTGTTTCAATTTTGTAGTAGATATATTAATAATTTCTATCAGAGGAACTCGTGTAGGGGTTCCAGTTCAAAGGAAATTAGTAATTAGGTATCTATATAGGTATAGGTGGTAATATACAAATATGTAAAGCAATACCAAAAAAAAAAAACTCGTTGCTAATTATTGACATGCGAAACAAGACAGGTCATAAACTATTTAAACCAACAATCCAAGATCACCATCACAAACTGAAAATTAAGACATTCTTGACAGTGACCTCACACGAGCTACTTTATTTGAATCATAATGACTTTGAAGCCAAATCGAAAATTGGATCAATTGCGTTTCGGAAAAGCAAATTAATCTTAAAATCTCAAATGAATATATATTTTATTGTTAAGAAATCTGATGGTTTAAACCTTGAACGAAAATGAAAAACATAAAAGGTTTAGTTATAGCCGGCGCGGCGCGACGCGACGTAGCGGGTGCAATGTATAGGAATAGAGTTTTAAACAGGTATAAATATAAACCTTGTCGTTTTAATTTGCTTGCAATGTATTTCACTTATGATAATGCATAAGTAATGCTAATTTAATTGCATTTATAATGAACTTCTACAAACACATTTAACAAAAGTATACAAAGTAGGTGATTTAGTTTAACTGAATTAGTAGTAGGTACCTACCTATTAGCCGGTGGACTTTCTTTTATCACCTGGAATTCAAAAGAAAAATATGGACGAGATTATGTAGATACCGCACGAACTTGCTCTTGTATAGTTAACCACACATTGAAGATGTTATATAGTCCAATAATGTAATGATTCTCTATCAAAGAAATATTTAAAAAGTTTTAGGTATAGGGTCATTAATTTTTCGGTTTCGAAAGTAAAGCTACATAAAAAAACACACAGCAATACATTTTGGATGAAAATTTTTTTTCATTATAAATTTGGACTTTGCCAATAAATGTGAAAAATTGATTCTTTTGAGGTAATTTTTAACCACTTTTTCGCAAATTTCGAGCGGTATCTCGGCCATAACTTGAGTAATGTTGGTTTTTAATGCATCTAGAGTTCGAGGATTATTCGTGGCCAAATGAAAACGTGAAATTACGCGACCAGAAAACTTCTCACGCAATAGCCATCTTGTTGGAACCACATACCGTCCAAGTCATAATCTTCAATCGCCCGCTGGCCAAAAATAATCGGTTATCATTCTGATCATCAGCAACACTTGCACTTGCAGCAGCAATATTTTCGACTGAGCGTGCATTACGATGATACACAGGCCTTATGACATCAGTAAAAATTCCACTCTCTTCAAATTTCTTCACAATTTTACTGATTGCTTGCGTAGTCGGTCGATTATAACGATCATAATCATCGCGTAATGCGCCAAAAGTGGCTACGTTTGAATCACAACTTTTGTATAGTAAGTTTTAATAATTTTAACTCGTTGTTCGAGCGATCCATTACCATTAATGACAAACACTCAACTAATTTTATGACACTTCAAATGACGGCTGAGTTTTGACAGGTTTCGAATGCCAGCGCTACCAGCTTGAAACCACGAAATGAATGACCCTGTATATATCTACTAATAAAATGGAATTTTTTTTTTGTTTAAACAAATTTATTACAAAATTTTTAAATGAAATATTGTTCAAATTATTTAGATGCACCAGATTGCAAAATTATAACGAAATCGATAGAACCATCGATATGATTTATGTAGGTATGCGAATAACCCAAAATTAACCCAATTAAAACTAATTTTGCGCAGTGTTTTCTATTTAAATTAAATAAAAAAGTTCTTCAAAGTTAGTTCTCTTGTCTACAAGAATGTCAGACGTTTTAGGGATAAATATAACAGAAGAGAGGGTAAAGGCACATTTACCAAAGTAATTGTTTGTAATCTTTTAAGAAAACTAAATATCAAAACATCGTCGATTTGGTTGTTTATAAGAAATATTATTACATGATTTCTAATAATCGGATCTTCAAGGTTCAGGTTTTTATAGCCAATAAGTCATTCACACTGGCAAATCGGCTAGATAAAGAGTATGTCTGAAGAAGGGTGTAACTAACTACGACCGATACGTCACTTCAACAATATTGAATAAACAAACAGGTACCTACATCCTTATACTTTCTGTTAACAAAAAGGCCACAAAGAAAGAAATTAATAAATAATACCATAAAGATATACTGGTCGCGTTTTTAAAGTTAAATAAATATGACCGCACAAATAAATTATTTATTCAATTTTCAAAGGAAGTTGGTCTACTTTTCAGTCAACCCTTAACACGCACAAAATTTGTCCTAATTCTTGGTCCTTATTTAAGCTAGACGTGCGGTGAATTTCTTTTTCAATTGTTATACATTTATTGGAGAGATTGCCAGTGATAAAGAAAATTTATTTCAATTACTTAATAACTTATGAAGTAAATTGTGATTTCTTGAATCGTTAAAGGAATTTATAGTTCTTTGACCCAAAAAGAGTGAATTTTGGTGTACATATTTATTTTGTTGGTTTATTTTAAGATTTCAGACCTAAGAAAAAAAAACAGCAAGACAGGGTGGTTTGTTATAGAGACAAGAAAAAAATAGTAAAGTAGGATGTCACTTAAAAAATCAATCAATATCTACCTCAAGAACTAAAAGACGTAAAACTATAATACCAGTTCAAGCGATTGCGTTCATAAAGGTGTGTTTGGAAAGTTGACTACGTCTTAATAATTATAATGTCTGACAGCTACGCCCATGTTCTGCATTTCGAATGAAACCGCTTTTCCATTTCAATTTTCGAAAATTTCAAAATTATGAACTTCGAACTGTAAGGTGCATACACTTGTAATGGTTGTAAAATTACACTGCGACTTGAAATGGATGCAATATTAGACGTGTTCCTTTGGAGGTGGCGAACTGCTCATGAGTAGATCCATAGAGTACCTATATACCTATAGAGAACCGACTTAGGCGGTCGTTCTCTTCCACCCTACAAGCTGTACTGAGAGGAAAAAGTCCATTAATTTTTGTATGGAGTTGTTGTCCCATGCATTTTAAATGGGTCCGAGCCAACTTCGCTTCAATTGAAAGGACTTTGCTCAATTTGCTCTGTTTGCTCAATAAAGTGAATAAGACCGCCCGGATATTTAAAACAAAAATCAGTTAAATTCAAAAATTGAGAAATGAATTAATTTCGTAGTCAAATTTCTTTTTTTTAACCCTTTGTCAACATAAACTATGAAGAATATCGGTCATTGTTGCTCTTGGGTAATAAATTTAATAACATTTTTGAATATTTATGTTAAAAACAACAAAAAAAAACACCTACCGAAAATTGGAAGCGCACTCTAGTTTTAATGGCGGCATTAGCTCAAAAAGGTACGTGTCTACGATTTAAGTGTGCCTTTTTGTACCGAATGTCGCCATTGTACCTTTTTGAGCTAATGTCGCCATTTTGTTTTTATATCCAACATTCACACAGATTCACGGATAAGGAAAGAAGAGTAAAATAAGATAGTTTTCTCTTACTAACCTCAAATAAAATTTGCGGGTGTTTAACGCAAGAGGGGTACCGGTCGGTTCTCTAGGTAATATATGTATGTACTCTATGAGTAGATCTAAACGATAATCTAGTACTACCAACTGCTCGTGCTTTCATGGCGAGTAGATGAGATTTGCAGGCAAATTAATTCTTTGCGTTGCATTGAAAATGGCTAGCAAAGTACTCGTGAGTGCTTCGCCACCTCCAAAGGAACACGGCTATTATTGGAACTAAGTTGTTAACAGCGTCAACTTTATGTAGCTTTCTTAAGAGCATAGAGTACCTATATTACCTAGAGAACCGACCGGTACCCCTCTTGCCTTAAACACCCGCAAATTTTATTTGAGGTGAGTAAGTGAAAACTCTCTTAGTTTACTCTTTTTTCCTTATCCGTGAATCCGTGTGAATGGTGGAAATAAAAACAAATTGGCGCATTAGTTCAAAAAGGTACGTGTCTACGGTTTAATTGTGAACAAAAGTGGTGGCATTAGCTCAAAAAGGTACGTGTCTACGATTTGCACACCTAAATCGTAGACACGTACCTTTTTGAGCTAAGAAACTAGAGTGCGCTTCCAATTTTCGGTAGGTGTTTTTGTTTTTTTTTTAAACGTTAATATTCAAAAATATTATTTAATTTATTACCCGGGAGCAACAATGACCGATATTCTTCATAGTTTAGGTTGACAAAAGGTTAAAAAAAGAAATTTGACTACGAAATTAATAAATTTCTCAATTTTTGAATTTAACGGATTTTTTTTTTTAATCCCTGGGCGGTCTTATCCACCTTATTGAGCACTTTGAGCAATTTGAGCGAAGTCCTTTCAATTGAAGCCATGTTGGTTCGGTCCCATTTAAAATGCATTGGACAACAACCCCATACAAAACTTAATGGGCATTTTCCTCTCAGTACAGCTTGTAGGGTGGAAGAGAACGACCGCCTAAGTCGGTTCTCTAGGTAATATAGGTACTCTATGCTTAAGAGTGGGAACACCAATAAATTTGTTTATTGATAAGGTATATCATATATCACCAAATGTTTACATAAATCACAAATGTCTTGAAAAGGAAAAAAATTAAAATACTGTAATGTTCTACCTAGGTTCGATAATAAAACTTATTGCCTTTAAATAATAACTTCCACGTATTTACTATTCAGAATAAACACACTTTATTTCAGTTCAAATCGTTTTTATTATTCTTCAATCTCAATAGTATGCAATCTAAAATTCACTTCCGGATACACTTTTACTTCTTACTTTACGTTATCACATTCAAAATTAAACTGTCTTTACTCGCTCGAAAACCTCTCCTTATATAGGGAAGTAAATAGTTCTAGTCTTCACTAGTATCCACTGGAATATTCGAGAATATCTGCTTCTGGAAGTTTCCTTTCCAGTCGCTGACAGATGGAACATTGGAATTGATACTCAGCTGAATCACAAGATGGCACTGTGAACGGTTGAAGGTTTGATGTTTAGTTTTCCCGAGAGATGGCGCTGCAAACACTTAGAGGATTTTCTCTTGTTTCAAATTCAAAGTAGTTGGGTAATTATTAAATCGTTACAATACGTTTTTATTCAATTTATTAATAATCGAAAAAAACGACGTCCTGTACTGCAAATTACATGTTAAATGCAACCACAACTAATACTTTTCGAGCGCGGAGCATCTGGGGCTTAACTTAAGCACGGGAAAAACTGTGGTACCGGCGTGAATTACATACTTATTATCGATAGTTTGCACGGAAACTCCATTTTGTTTCTGTAATGGCGTCGCTAATCGTCGATGTCATTTTTTTTTAACCAAATCCCTCCGGGCTTAAGTTAAGTCCCAAGAAATTTCCGCGCTTAGCTAAGCCCCAAGGGAATAAGTTGTTATTGCATTATTTAACTGAACCAGTCGACTCGAATTTAGCCACCGAAAATTGAAAAGTTGACTGGAAAGGACGATCATGTACATAGTGCCTAAATACATGGGTCGTTTAACTGAAGAGCGCATCGGTGAGACAGGTAGATTTTATGTGATGCGTAAAAAAGAGAAGGTAGATTCCACCCAAATTTCACCGATGCGGCAGTTTCATTTAATATTTTTCGGATTCACCATGAAACGCATAGAGTACCTATATTACCTAGAGAACCGACTCAGGCGGTCGTTCTCTTCCACCCTACAAGCTGTACTGAGAGGAAAATGCCCATTAAGTTTTGTATGGGGTTGTTGTCCAATGCATTTTAAATGGGACCGAACCAACATGGCTTC
Organism: Leucozona laternaria; assembly: GCA_932273885.2. Lineage (NCBI taxonomy): Eukaryota > Metazoa > Arthropoda > Insecta > Diptera > Syrphidae > Leucozona > Leucozona laternaria. The sequence continues at coordinate 49,828,675 of OW026368.1, forward strand.
AATTGAAAGGACTTCGCTCAAATTGCTCAAAGTGCTCAATAAGGTGGATAAGACCGCCCAGGGATTCAAAAAAAAAATCCGTTAAATTAAAAAATTGAGAAATTTATTAATTTCGTAGTCAAATTTCTTTTTTTAACCTTTTGTCAACCTAAACTATGAAGAATATCGGTCATTGTTGCTCCCGGGTAATAAATTAAATAATATTTTTGAATATTTATGTTTAAAAAAAAAACAAAAACACCTACCAAAATTGGAAGCGCACTCTAGTTTCTTAGCTCAAAAAGGTACGTGTCTACGATTTAGGTGTGCAAATCGTAGACACGTACCTTTTTGAGATAATGCCACCACTTTGTTCACAATTAAACCGTAGACACGTACCTTTTTGAACTAATGCGCCAATTTGTTTTTATATCCACCATTCACACGGATTCACGGATAAGGAAAAAAGAGTAAACTAAGAGAGTTTTCACTTACTCACCTAAAATAAAATTTGCGGGTGTTTAAGGCAAGAGGGGTACCGGTCGGTTCTCTAGGTAATATAGGTACTCTATGATGAAACGTGTGAGCGAGATATATATAGATTTTGAGGGTGTGAGGTTAAATTGAAATTAAAGGATTTTTCTTCACCGTGTAATCACGAGTTCAATAAAACGACCATCAGTAAAAAGACCCATGTAATCACGTACATACATCGGAAAATGGGTGAAACCCACGCCACAAAATATTTTGATAATGAATTTTTATCTTGGACGTGTTGCTCGACGCTGTTACTTACCATGTTGATTTGTCTTTCTCTTTAGTGTCGGAAAAATAAAAACAAGAAAATTAACAACTTATGCAACACGGCCACCTTGATCTGTCAAAATCTAACCGGCTTGGAAATCCTTTTATTTATGTCGTTTTCGGTTGGATTTCGGAACTGTTCCATTCATATCGAAAATGGAAAGTTTTGAGTAAAAGGTTTGAAAAAGGATTAGCTCCGAACCTCGAATCGAAATTTCTCATCAGTTTTTTTTTTTTTCCTAAAAGAATGTTCGCACCACAGATTAGCCACATGAAGATGAGAATCCCCGGCAGCCATTTTAATTTGCCAACAAGCTTGAGCTGTCAGATATCAGATAAAAAATGAGAATGTGTGTATAGAAACCTCAGGCATAGACAGGTAGGGATCTTCAGACACCGGTTAAATTGTTGTTGCAATTCACATCTATTCATCGACGCGGGAAGAAATTACAAATACAACAATGTAAACAAATGGGTTTTGGAGGGTGAAACGTACGAAACATTCTCATCTTCATATGGCTAATCTGTGGTTCGCACTAACTTATAAAACTGCATCAAGATATGTATTATAAATGTCTTTCAAAAGATTTAATTATTAACTAACTAACCAAATAATTGATAGTACTCGTAACAATAAGTTATTATTATTATATTGTATCATCGTATAGTAATCTTATTTTTTGTATACAATTAATTGAAACCATCCACAAAAATCTAATTAAAATTAATTGCCAATCGTTTGTCTCTCTTGTCATTAGTGTCTCAAAACTAGGTCCTTCCTCCAACTAGTCAAGGTAATCAAAGGCTTTATGCACCTATACTATACCTACTTATACTTTGTAATGAAATGGTTCGCTGTGCAGATAAGTCATTTCGTATTCACCCAAGCGTACATTCACGGTCACACTCTGTGGTCGCGCTGTCTTGTGTCCCCCAAGAGTCACTCCCAAATTTACGCAAACCAAGTCATTGATTTATTATTGTAACCGCACAATGCAATATACATAATTACATTTTTTAAGATATGTAAGTAAAGCTAAACAATGTTGCAATGTAATTTTTGGCAACAAAAACATTTCTTTGCAACAGTTTGTTTGGTAATTCACTCAATCTTTCTTTTGATTTTGGGCCAAGACGTTTATGTTTTAATCATTCATTGTAATTAAGGCTGGCAAGCTTGTTGCTGTTTTAATCGTTTACATAACTATGTCGGTAACTAACTGCTGCAATTACATATTTATAATAAAAGGAAGCGGATTTTTAGGGGGCTAACATGGGTGTAATCTTTCTTCTTTCAACCGCTCTGAATACAGGTCGAATTTCTTACAGTTTAATAATGAAACGATGTATACCTACGTTATGCCGAATTTACACAAGTGACAGATTGTCATAATTTCTGCCAGAAAGCAGGCAATATCTTAATAAATATATAAAACAAAGTTGGTTTAGTTACACCATTTATAACTCAAAAACGTCTAGACCAATTTTAATTATCTCTGATTTGTTGGATTCGTCTCCGCCCCGAATAGCAGAATAACTATTACAATATCGGAAAAATTTACGTTGTAGGGTGAAATGGGAGTAAAATGAAAAAGACGCATAGGATTGAAAAAAATGTTTTTGCGTTTAAAAGTTTATTCTTGGGAAATGACTTCAAGGATATTTTTTTTTATTTTTTTTATTTGCAGGGTGAAATGGGGTAAAATTAAAAAAATGTATCCAATTTAAAAATATATTGGTGTTTGATAGGGCATTCATACGGAAATTGCTGTAAGGGTATTCTTTTTCAAAATTTTGTCCGATTTAAGAAATTTCTTTTTTTGTTTAAAAGGTTTTTTTTAGGAAATGGCTCTAGGGATTGTCTCTTCCAAATTTTGTTATTTGTTGTGGGAAAAATAAAATGTCCGATTAATATATTATTTTGATTGTATGGCTTTAGGAATATTTTTTTTTTTTTAATTTTGGTATTTATAGGGTGAAAGGGGTAAAAATGAAAAGTTGTATCCGATTTCAAAAATTATGCTTGTGTTTGAAAGGTTATTTTAAAAAAATGCTATTAATAGAGTGAAATGGGATAAAAATAAAACAGACCAAAATTCTTTCTGTGTTGGGAAAGCAATAAAGGTTGGACTTAGAGGGTCATATTTATACAAATTTATAACGTGAAGTGGCTTAAAACTCAGAAAGTAGTATTCGATTACAAAAAGTCAACACATAGTATTTTTTTTTGTTATTTTTATGCAAAGCTTAGGGGGCCAACTAATAATGGATAAATGAATTCTTTAATAACGTGCATTTATTTTTTATTATTATTATTAGAAGCTTTACTTATTTTTTTTCTTTAACCAACGAGAATATAGTCTTAGAAAACAGTTGAAAAATACAAAACAACAATAATAGCTAAGCGTCAATATTAAATGTATTCTCTATTGAATTTGAACCATTATTTATTTTCAGACATGATTCAGCACAAATTCCTAATTGCTACAGTCGTAGTATTAATTATATCATGGTCACCAATATCAAGTCTTCCACATGGTGCTCCAGAAACAGTGTGCGACACAATGATGCCATATCATAGTGGCATAGAGCCGGCAAATTCGGTACCACCCTTCCGGATAGAACCATCTGCAGCAATGATTGGTCAAGGACAAACGTTGAGGGTCGACATTGTGGGCGCTCCTCAGGGCCTAAATTTCGGCGGTTTCATGATCCAAGCTAGAAATAGGAACCCACCTTACCAAATTGTAAGTGCGGTTATCATGATATGATATTTTTAGCATTTTCTAATATTAAACACTTTTAGTTGGGTCAATTTAATCCTACTGCAGATGGTTCGGCAAAGCTGATGAATTGCGAAAACTCAGTAAATAATTCAGCCACTCATTCCAATGCCGATCCGAAACCAGTCATTACTCTGGAATGGCAATGTCCGGTTGACTTCCTTGGCCAAATTGTGTTCAAGTAAGTACAAAAATATTGCATTGTCCATTTGATTTCTTGGTGACTAAAAAATCCTTTAGTTCCACAGTCGCACAAACCTATGATACATTTTGGGTTGGCATTCCATCAAACCCTATTCAAGTTGTGAAGCGAGAAATTGCTCCTCCCGTTATTGGTATATCAAGCACCCGTCCACCTCTAACAAACACCATAAGGAACTATGTGCCTGTACAAGATAAGCCAGCACCAGTGGTATGTAAAATATATAGACTCAGTTCAAAACAAAAAGTTCAAAATATATATATTATAGCCCAGAGTAGATGATCCTTTTTACACCGGCTGTGCCAGGAGTAAAACATGCTTTGGATATCCAGACGGATGTGTCAAAACTAAATCTTGTGTAGCTGTTACGTCAGTCATTGTTCGTGGTGATATCTACGAGTTTGAGCTAAAGGGAGCAACAAGTAAACTGCAGATCATAATTTTGCACAAAAATTCTTATCTTAAAGACTTTTGAACTTTTTTTCTTATAGGCGAACCAGCTTATCTTGCATTAGGACTGTCAAATGACGACAAAATGGGAGACGATTTGGTAACAGAATGTGTTGCTCAAAATGGAAACGTGGCGTTGTACACATCCCTGACGTCCGGAAAGCCCAACTATGGAACCACTAGAATTGGAGTTGTAAGTTATTTACTCAATCTATAGTTTTTGTACGAAAATATGCTATGAATACATGTTATTTGGTATCACTTAAGTTTTGGAATAGTCCGAAATAATCTGCGTTTCGGAGTTAAACCCGAGATAACCCGCTAGGAAACGACAGTAAAAAAACGGCTATCTAGCTATAGTAATGCGGAGATAGTGCTGTCAATAAAAAAAAGCAAATGCTCAAAACTCCCCAATGGACCACTTACTTCATTCATTTTTACGAATAAAATTCATGAGCACTCTCAAATTTTTGTATGAAATATCTTCTCTGAGTATTTTTTTCTCTAAGATCCAGTTTTTCAGTGGTGAGTTAAACCCGATTCAGATAACTCAAGAAGTAAATTAACCCACATGTAACTGAGGGAGCAGTTTCTTCATACGGAACGACTAAACAAACGCGGTGGATTAAACATCAAAAGCATCTGTTTAGTTAGTCCTGAGGTAACTCACCAAAATTGATGAGTTAACTCGGGTTTAACTTTAATCTCGCACTGAAAAACAGGACTTAAGTACCCACTCAGTACTTACTTTTAAGATCTTCCAATTAACTGTCTTACGTTCGCAGCTGATTAAACTTATGTCTGGTAAATACCAGGCATAACTTTAATCAGCTTTATTAAAACTTTTTATGAATTTTTAGCCTCAAAAAAATGTCAAACTTGTTGATTCATCGCTGATCGATGGAAAAATTTACTGTAAAGTCCAGAGGGACATAGTTACAACGGTTCAAGGGCAAATGTTTGATTTGATGAACAATCAATATTTTATTATGCTAGCGCTCGGTAGAAGCGTTAACGGTAAGATAATTTGGCATCCCATGGTATCTGAGTTTTCATTTAAACCACACATCTTTTTAGAAAATGGAGCTGGTCACCACAATATCGGTCGTATTGTTTCCGGGAAAGCAATCATATTATCTGAAGTTCAAGACCTCTCAGGATCATCCAATATTTTGCTTCGACTTCATGGTGCTTTTATGATAACTGCTTGGATTGGTTCGACTTCCCTGGGAATACTTTTGGCCCGGTATTTTAAGCAAACCTGGGTTGGAAGTCATACATGCGGAAAGGATCAATGGTTTGCGGTAAGGATATATATTTGATAATATAGCTTGTCGTTGTTTTAAACATGTATGTATGTATTTTTTTAGTGGCATAGGATATGCATGGTGACAACATGGGCACTTACAATGGCTGCATTTGTGATTATATTTATTGAAATTGGAGGCTGGTCAGCTGCCCGCAACCCGCACGCTATATTAGGTGTTATCACGACAGTTTTATGTTTCATTCAACCTATCGGAGCGATATTCAGACCCGGACCAAACGACAAAAAAAGGCCAATTTTCAACTGGCTGCATTGGTTAGGAGGAAATTTGGCTCATATCATTGCAAGTATGATTGTTTTATCTTTTTTTTTGAATTTACATGACGATTTTTATATCACTTTTAACTTTTTATAGTCGTAGCTATATTTTTCGCCGTGAAGTTGTCCAAGGCAGAGCTTCCCGAATGGATGGACTGGATTTTGGTGGCGTTTGTTGCCTTCCATGTTATTGTTCATTTAATATTTTCGGTAAGTGACATGTTCTATGCCGGTTTGGGCGTAAAAGAAATAGGGTATAGGATTGAAATTTGAAAGCATGTTTATTGAGCTCAGATGAAATGTCAAACGCTTTAAGCGGTTAAAGATCTGGGGGGTCATTCCGTAAAACGATTATCGTCAGACGATAGCGTTTCGGCGATAGTCGCGCTTCACATAGGACGATAATCGTCAAAGTGATATCATCAAAACGATATCGTTTACACGATAGCTAAATAGGTATCGTTTGGCATTGAAATCTGTCAATTTAGTAGATAAATAGAAATACAAATGTTTCAGCGCAATTTATTTGTTTTGCTAAGTGAAAACGAAAATTAAGAAAAACTACAATTAATATGATTGCGAAGACAGTTATGAGATAAATCAGATCCTTTATCTCTTCCAACCCATAGGTAAGCACAATGTTTTTATGTTTATATACTATTGTAGAATATCTTTAATGGCACTGGTTGCTAAATAAAATTAAACAAACAAATAATCTTTTTATTATTGTTATAATAATTCAAACCATTATAGTCTTGTTCAACGTTTTCGGCTATCAAAAGAAGCCTTTGTAAAGGTACTCGAAATAATAAACTTGCCAGACGGCTTTTCAATCCAATCGGCGGCGGCCGCACCAAAACAAAACACAAAGCAATAAACAACACAAAAAAGTTTTCTGTCAAACCCCATAGAAAAAAAAAACATTTTCACTACAGTTTGAGAATTTGTGAAATATACCAAACAATCTCAAACTGAAAACGATAGACGAGACCTAAGTGGTCGAGTTACGTAAAGCAAATCATTGACGATAGCGTTAACGATAATCGTTTTGACGATTATCATTTTGAAAATTACGGAATGACCCCCCTGTTCGTTTGCTGCGTATTTCTACCAATTGCAGTTTAATTTAAATTTTCGTATAAGAACTTAGCAGAATTTTGGACTAAAATTGGTAAACGAACAGAGTTAAATTATGACAGTGAAGAAATAAGGTCTGTTCGTTTACTTCCCAAAAATGCCAATCTTATGCTGGATTTACACGACTGACAAATTGACAGTATTCTGGCACCTACCTGTCAAAAAACTGGCCGAACAATAGAAAATATCATTCTTTTGGAAGTATGCTGACAGAAAACTGCAAATTTGTCAGTCGTGTAAATCCAGCATTAGTCCAATTTTTTCATTTTTTTTTTTATATGAACTTTGACAGAACTTGGAACTAAAACTGGTGGATTTTTCAGAGGTGTTATCAGATGCCCTAAACGGCGACATTTGGTTTGTACCTCTAAATTTTTTTACAGTTTGCCCTCAAAACCCATAGGAAAAAACCCTGTTTTGGGAAACTTGTTGACGATTGTGATATGTTCGCCTGACAATGGCCTATAAATATTATCAAACAAAATTGTTTTGTTCTCATTAAGAATTTTTTTGGTCCATTATCTTTTCAGTTTTGAGAAAAAAAATGTTGACAATTTGTCAGATGTGTAAATACAGCATAAGTTAATGTTTTAGAATATAAAGGTTAGAATTGAAATTCTAATTTTGTCACTTTGTTAACATTTATGCTATGTATGCTCTTGCTTACTTTTTGCTTACTGAAAAAGCGTTATTTTACTTTTGGACACTAGTCTTTGAGAGAATTTCATAACCACTCCTCAAAATTTGACAGACATAATGCTGGATTTACACGACTGACAAATTGACAGTATTCTGGCATTTAACTGTCAAAAAAATGACAGAACAATGGAAAAATTCATTCTTTTGGCAGTATAATGACAAAAAAATGCCAATTTGTCAGTCGTGTAAATCCAGCATAACAAATATTTTGCAGACATTAAAAGTACAGGGCTAATAATTTTGTTTTTGTGAAGTTTGTTTTGTTTACATTTTTATTAGATAGCTCGCAGCAGATTTTTGACGTAAAAAGAAACCAAAAGATATTCAGCCTTATTGTGAGTTTCATCTGTGAAATATTTCACCTTAAAATGTTTTTTTCTCCCGGAATTTTAAAAGGTGAGTTTTTCCAGAACTTGTACGATGATTTATATATCATGCCGCTTTCGTTCACCTCCAAAACACAAGTGAAAATGTTACCTCTTAATGGCGCCCGAAATGAATGCTCACAATAAGGAGAACCTTTCGAGCATTTAACATTTTTCGGGTGAAAACTCACAATAGGCGAAAAAAAATGTCAGTCATTCCGGGTGGAACGTTGTTCGGGTGAAACTCACAATAAGGTTAATTAATGTAATTTTTGGTTGTATTTTTGAACTGCACCGAAAACGGAACATTCTGAGTAGAAGTGAATAAATAAAAACGACATAAGTGAATGTGCAAATCGCATTAAAATTACAATTTCATAATCAGCCTTGGCTTATTGTGAGTTTCACCCGGACAACATTCTACCCGGAAAATTTGACATTTCACTTTTCACGTATTGTGAGTTTCACCCGAAATTTCATGATAGAAAAATTCCCTTTATTGTGAACATTCATTTCGGGCGGAATGTAATGTCATGCTCACTTTTCTTTTGTAGGCGAACAAAATGTCGTTCGGGCGAAACTCACAATAGCTTTTAAAATTACGGGCGTACAAACAATTTTAAGGAGAAATATTTTTCGAGTGAAACTCACTATAAGGCTGAATATGTTGATCCATAAAGTTATACGAAGAAGAAGAAAAACGAAAACAATAGAAATATATTGTTTAGGTACCGAAATTCGTTTTCAAGAAAAATGGCATTAGAATCTTTCTTTTCCTGCTAAAAAAATCTATTGTTAGAAACAAATAAAACACATTTACCTATTTAAAGCGGTATTTGGTCCTGACGATAAGTTTTCTTTTAAATATATTCAGGATTTCCTATTTTTAATTATGAAAAACAATATTTAATCCGAGCTCCGTGTTCTTCTTTCTACTAATCAGTTTATAGGTTTGTTTTATTTTGTACAGAAAGAAAAGTAATTAATGCTATCTTTCCTTCTTATTGTAAAGAAATGAATCCCTTTTTGTTGTAAATATTGTGCTAAAAAATTGATTTCTTATACTAATTATGTGTTCAAGTTTTCTTTGAACAGACTTCACTATAAGTCCCCGTTAATAGGTGTTTTATTGTTCGCAGATTGGCGGGTGCATGGCTGACCGCCAAGTGAGCCAAAGAGTGAATTCATTCCCCATGGGTGATATGTCAGGAACTCGAAATGGCATAAAATTGGAAAGAAAAATGGATGCACCGGTAAGATTTTTAAATAATTAATCATTTTAAATAAAAACAATATTTTGAATTTTCTCTTTTTTTCTGTAATTACAGTTTGCTAGTTTCCGTAAAGGACTATTGAGTGTCTACATTATTGCCCTGATTTTCTTCGTAGTTGCACTAGATATCATTGTCTTTTTGGCGCCAATTGATCGAACATACGATGAAATCAAGAGCAAATTAGCTCAATAATCAACAATATTTATGTATATCATACAAATGTTTTTTTTATATTTTTATATTTAATTTAAATGTAAATTAGTTGTAAAAAAAATTGGTTTCACGGTAATTCTGAGAAATCCAGTAACAAGATGGCATAGATTCTGCGGGGAAAATATTCAGTGAAAAAGAAAATTATAATTGTATCGCAAGTTACAAGATACTCGCATAAGAAATATATATGTATGTAACTTCTCTGTGAAAAAATAACACTGGTTAGTGTGAAAACATTAGACAATCTAAACCCTGAAAGCCAGGAAGCTTAATAATTTGAATCAAATTTAATTTGAATTTTACAAAATTTTAAAAACATAATCAAGGACTTTTTTTATTTCAACTTTTACTTGCTTTAAGGTAGTATCTTTCTGTATGTAAGCTGATGATTTTTTCAAACCACTTTGTTCATTAAATAGTATCTTTGTTATTTTTCTGCCAACTCAGAATTGATTTCTCAAAATTGATGTGCTCCCGATAATGTTATTCTCTCACAATATGATAATATAAGAACATTATATGTGTATTTAGGTATAAATATATACAAATTTTAATTTAAATTAATAATATCCATTTCGATGCCCGTAATCAATAGATATAAAAGTATTGTATATTTTGTTGTATGTTCTTTTGTACAGTTTTAATTTTGATACTTATTTTTTTTGTATATAAAAAGATTTAATACTATTTTAAGAATAAGTCTAATTTATTTTATAACAACAAATAAATGTATATTTAAACACTAAAAAAAAACTTTATTTCAAACGGAAAACCCAACCTCAACTAATAATTTACCGATACAATACTCGTAAAGTTTCTTAAAGTTTTACCCCATTTTTGTATTTAATGGGTGATTTTTTAAGAGGTTTAGAACTTTTTTTAAAAAAAAAACACAAAAAATTCGAAAAAATGAATGAAATATTTATTTGAATCGATAGTTTGGACCTTGCAATTTAATGTTTAAAGATAATTTCATGCAAATGTTGACCGCGGCTGCGTCTCAGGTAGCCCATCCGCTGAGTCCAATTTTGGCATACTCTTTCACACATATCGGCCGGTATCTCACGAATGAATGCATGGATGTTGGCTTCCAGTGCGTCAATCGAAGTGGGCTTGTCCTTATAGACATTAGCCTTGACATACCCCCACAAAAAATAATCAAATGGTGTCAAATCGCACGATCTAGGCGGCCAATTGACCGGCCCGAAACGTGAAATTAACTGTTCACCAAACTCGCCTCGCAATTGCGCCATTGTTTCGCGTGCTGTGTGGCATGTGGCACCGTCTTGTTGAAACCACATATCATGCAAGTCAAGAACTTCCATTTCGGGCAAAAAAAAGTTTGTTATCATCGCTCGGTAGCGTTCACCATTGACAGTAACGCTGCGATTCGCATCATCTTTGAAGAAATAGGCCCAATAATGCCGCCGGCCCATAAACCGCACCAAACAGTGGCTTTTTCGGGATGCATTGGTAGCTGTTGCAATGCTTCTGGCTGATCTTCACTCCAAATGCGGCAATTTTGCTTATTTACGTACCCATTCAACCAAAAATGAGCCTCATCGCTGAACACAATTTTTCGATAAAAAAGCGCGCGATGAACATTTCGAACCGAGCACGAATTTTGATAGTAAAATTCAATAATTTGCAAGCGTTGTTCATTTGTAAGACGATCCATGGTTAAATTGCAAACCAAACTGAAGCTGTTTGACAGTAACACAAGGTACTAAACACGCTTCAGCTGTCAAAACCAGTGTTGCCAAAACCAAACCAGTTAAAAAATCACCCGTTACATACATATGTACGGGAGCAGCAAATTGTTAAATCAAAAAATAAAAATTCAGCTCACTCTTCAGTAAATACTGAAAAATCAGCGGTTATTTTTTCTTTACTCAGTTTAAAACAAAAATTGTTAGTACAGGATTTATGGGCGAGCTTTTTCCAAAGCATTGGCGTCTGATGCACGCACACGACACTGAATTGGGAGAAATACCAATAAAAAAAATTAGCAAGGCACTGACTTACGTATACGAATTGTTGTTGTAATTCACCACAAAAAGTCGTCACTCCACCATGACCGTTGTATCACACTGCTGAAGGGAAAGAGATACTGATTTACGATCGTGCGCTCGTCGTCTTCCTTGTTCCTTCATCTACGGTCAGTGTTGCCAAATGAAATTAAAATCTCCCCCCAGATTACCACATTTTAACAAAAAAAAAAAAATGTATGTACATATATTTTTAATTTTAAATTTAACTAAAGGCAGAATTACATTATCATATAAATATGGAAAGATGCCAAATAAATATGTCTCAAAAATGTCATATAACTGTGATAGTCAAATTTATTATGACAAAAAATACATGGAGCCAACATATCTTATGTCATATTTTATATGGCATAATAGGAAATTTATATATGACAGCGTAATATCGCCTTAATTCACTTAATTGTAAAAATAGTAAAAAAAATTGTTTAGGGTTTTCTTCACAATGTCTGAGTAAAGTTCCGATTACATATTTCTGTATTCGTTCTGATTCGACATTAAAAATAATAGAAAATTAAATCTTTCCAGTAAAAAACTTAGCGTTTCACAATTTTTCGAAATAATCAGCCTTATTGTGAGTTTCACGCGAAAAATACTTCACCTTAGAATTTTTTGTTCGACTGGAATTTTAAAAGCTATTGGGAGCTATCGTGAATAAAAGTTCCCTGGGAATGTTTCCCTCCTTCGAAAATTTGGAACGTGAATAATGGTTGAAAGTATCCATCGGAATCTAATGGCATTGGGAATGAATTTTCCAAGTGAATTTTGTTATAATTTCAATAAGCGAAATTTGAGCTTATGAAGCGGAGTTGAAAAGTATTGGCGTTTCAAATTTTCGAATATGGGAAACATTCCCAGGGAAATTTTATTCACGATAGCCCCCATTGTGAGTTGCGCCCGAACGAAATTTCGTTCGTCTACAAAAAAGAAGTGAAAATGACATAACATTCCGCCCGATATTAATGTTCACAATAAGGGGAATTTTTCGATCATGAAATTTCGGGTGAAACTCACAATAGGCGAAAAGTGAAACATAAAATTTTCCGGATGGAATGTTGTTCGGGTGAACAGTAAGGCTGAATAAATGTACATACATATGTGTCAATTAGATGTTCCAGTTTTCCAGACGAAATACTTTTAACTGATACAAAATTGAAACAAAGGTAATATCATGATAACTAATTAGAACCTTAAATTTCAGCCTTATCTTATAATAATACCATTTACCACTTTAAGTCCCCTCAATTATGAGTGGGTATTTTCTTCCATTGTTTATTATTTACAAAGAATTCTACGGTTTTATGGTCACATATTTTATATTTTTATTTATTTCCCGTATCACAATTCTAATTGCTTCAGAAGCGGCTGTTATTCTTGTCGGCTCTGTAACTATTTGCTTAAAAGACAGTCATAGTTTTGCAAATTTTATTTTCTCCGCTTGAATTTTGTAAAAAAAATTATATTACCAGCAATAACTATGTTATCGGAAAAAATGACTGTCCTTTCTAACCATACTCTAAAATTATCAACAAAAGTATTAACAACGAAGTAAGGCGAACTACATATATACATAGGTTCTGCTATGACAATTCATTACTTTTATAAAACCATAGCTTACCAGCTGCTAGCCGCACACGACTAATATACAGCATCATCCCAACGGTGTGTCTTGAATTTGAATCACAAACTTAACCATATTATAATCTTCCAATGAATATTTTTGTTGGTTTTGTTGGCAAATAAACAATAAACACAGATAGGTTTTCCATTTTTCACCATGCATTCATTAAGTTTCTGATCACCAGCGCCGTGAGAACAAGTTTGCTTAAGATTGCATTCAACACATCAGCACTTGGAGCATCTTCTTACATAGAACGTTTCAAGAACTCAATTCGTAATTTTCCTTCCTAATTGCCCTTCAAAAATAGCAAACCATTTTATTTGGTTCCTATCTTATCTTCGTATTGTAAATATGGATTTTTTTCTTTGATTTCCATACTTATTTCGTCTTCTGCGAACATTTTAGGTAAACCAAATATTTGTATTCTAAAATCTCACTCTTAAAAAATTTGGTCATTATCTTTCGTTTCTTTTCGTAAATTACGCTTAAGTTTTTGTACCGATTGATCATATACGCATACGCCATCTCTGCCCTTTACTTGCAGTTTTGACTTGGGACACTTGAATGTCTATTGTATACATTATCATCACAGTCAAAATTCATGTTTATTTCAGTTACTGAGTTGCAAAAACAAATACTTCTTGATTTAATATCCTCAGATTTCACCTTTGCTAAGATTTTTTTTGTTTGCAATTTCTAGGCCTAATGAAAACGCAGTGCATATCGCTTGACTCACACCCACATGGAGTGTTATGAATAAAACGATATATGAGTGCATTACAATTTGTTTTCTTTGTTGATTTTAATTTTTAATCACGAATAAATACAGAAAATGTATAATGAAATGCGATTGAATTTATCAACCTTAACCTATTAAATCAATCACTCAAGAAGTGTTTTAATTATTCAAAACAATTCTGAGAGATACATACATATGTACGTATATTTCAGAACTAACGGAGGATGAGATGAAGAAATAAAGCTCATAACAGCCGAAGTGACAAAGTTCCACAGAATAAGAAATATATTCAAATGAACACTAGAAAAATAGAAGGTCAGCTCAAAGGAATGACCTCCAGGATCCTGACAAATAATATCGAAAAATCAATACAATTCCCAGTAGAAGCAAATAGACTAACAATTTCTTTGTTGGTGTCAGTCACGGAATAAATAAAAACCTCGAAGTGTAATGACGCTTTATGCACTCGAACTCCCGAATAAATAGATCAGTAGCCAAGTTTGGTTAGTGAACACCAGACGCCTTCAAGGAAATCGACCGCCTCATAGGGAGAAACAAACCACTACCAGAAGTCATGATTAGCAACAACACCGAGCTGACATCAATGGTTGACAAAGTTGAAGCTTTTGCCACACACTTCGAGCAGAGTTTTACTCCACAGCGTCATCAACAGATCCGGCCTTGTGGGAACCTTCATCCAATTGACTCAACTGGCAAATACGCAAACAGTACAATTTAATGACACTTGCCCAGCTGACGATCCAAGGAATAGACAACAATTCTGCAATCCGGAGAGAATAGCAGATATCAACAGCAAACTGAAACCAAAGAAGTAAGCTGGCATGGATGGAATTTCCAACTATATCCTCAAACGACTTCCACAAGTTTTTATGATAGTTCTGGCAATTATCATAAATAACTGCATCAACAACTGCTATTTAGCACATAAGTGGAAGACAGCAAATATCGTGGCAATCCCGAAGAAAGGCGCTAACAACCTAGTTTCCAACTACAGGCCAGTTTCACTCCTTAACAAAATCAGCCAGACTCTCGAAGAAGTCATCTTCAGGAGACTCAAGAAGTACGGCAGTGAACACAACATCTTCAGTTGGGATTCCGTGAAAGACACTCCACAAAGCATCCACTACTGAAGTTCCATTCCGACGTCACCACAACGCTCAGTAGCCACCGAGCCACAGTTGGATGCTTTTTGGATGTCGAGAAACTATTCGACAGCGTATGGATAGAAGCCCTCATCCATAAGCTCCGACTCATTGGCATTCCACAGTCATTAACAAAAAATGTATTTTCTTTTCTTTCTTCCAGGAAATTCTTCGTGGAAATTGACAGATGCAAGTCAACGGTGAGAAACATCAAGGCTGGAGTCGCCCAAGGATCGAAGCTCGGACCATGATGACATCTGACCAACCTGTGTCAACCGATTGCGAGAACCTTCTCTTTGCGAAAGACCCCTTCATATATGCATCGTCAATAACGCCAGTAATAGCAGCCCGAAGTGTTTAAGCCCACACACGGAGTACTACCAGAAATGGGGAATCCGAATCAACACCTCCAAATCGGAATAAGTGTGTTCCAGGAGGCCCGCTATCGATCGGCGGCAACGTGCAGAAACCTGGTCCTGGAGTTTCCGGCTGGATCATTTATTCATGCCAAGAAGAACGCCAAAAACCTCGGAGTCAACTTTAACGAGCTGCTGAGATTAAACCCACACTCTAAGGCAGTGTTAACAAAGGCGAACTAAGCATTCCACTAAGTAGACCAACGAAGCTGCTGATATACAAGCAGCTACTAAGACCTAATTTAATTAAATTTTGTTTGTATTCAAGAGTAAGATACTCAGGATATGCACTGGACTTCAATTCGACCATCAACTGAGGAAGCACTACAGCAACAGGAGATATTACGAAGAAGCGAACATCAAGCCACTGTACCAGTTCCTTGCACAAACTGCTAGCAAAATCATTACAGTCGGCATACTACCGCGGCTGAACGCCGAACCCATCACCCAAACGCGAGATGAACCTTGCCATCGATATTTAATTTTTAGCCATCTATATTATTTATATTATGTTTCCACATTTTGAAATATTTTGTCAATGTACCTATATAGTTAGGCCCCCTTTGTGCCAGCAAAATTAATTAATATTCATTTTATCCTTATAGTTTTAAATTAATCAAATTGTTATAATGTTCAATAAAAAAATCTTGATCTTCGGTTGGTGATCCATTCTAAAGCGAAAACATTATACCCATTTTATTTTATCAAAAGCATTTTCCACAATTGTATTGAATCTCTTTGAAGTCTTCATTGCCTGGTGGCTATAGCGTGAAACCACCAAAGATAATATAAAACTACCAGGTTTCAAACTCCAAAGAACTCCAATTTTATATTTGTTTTAAAAAACAAGAAAAGAATAGTTCGGGCAACAAAAGTTTAGAATATTTATAATGTACAAATATAATAAAACACTAATTATTATTATTTAATAAAAAGAAAAAAACTCTTACCAGAAATGCATGCAAGACAAGTATTTCATGAACATTAACAAGTCAATAGGGTGAGTTGTCAATCAATTTGGGATTCTATTATAGTTTTAATATTCCAAATAATCTTGCCATAGTCAAAAGACCATTTTCTGATAATATAAAAGAAAAAATTAAAATCAATTCAAATATTATAGTTTTTTTCAAGAAAATACTCACATTTTTTCTTGAACTTTTCCCATTTCGATTACTGTTAATTTGTGATATTCAGAAAAATTTTTATTTGCATTTCATTTTCTTGCACTTCGTTATCCTCGTTTTCAATTTTATAAAAATGTGAAAAAAAAATCACCCATAAGAAAACCATTAATATCACATTTACGTAACAGGTTTATTGACTTAGTAAAAATTATTGCAAACATATTTAAAAAAAAAAAAAAAACAAAACAAAACAAGAAGATAGTTTCTATAAGAGTAGTTTTGTGCTAACACAACATCTGAATATTTGGCATGCAAATATTTATGAATGAACGTTTACTATAATTTGATATTTAGGAATTATGATGTTTTATTATTTTAGTTGTATAAATGAGGCTGTGAGTGCAAAAGTGATGTACCCCATAATTTAGAAAATCCGGTATTTTTTTTCTAATATTTTACTTTCTGGGACTTTAGACATAAACATACAAGGGTATTGTTTTGAGTCGATTTAAAACCAAATATGTACATACAGTCACACAAAAAATGTGGGTCACTCCACTTCTGCACTCACACCCTCAAAATACATTAATTTATTTAATAAAGATTTTTTTCGATACCATCAATTGTTTAATTTTATAATTACAATAATGTATCCCATATTTTGACATCCCGCAGAATAAAATGTTCTTTCTAAGATTTTACATTCATTGGAACTTTAAGACTAATGTTTAGTATTAATGCTGTGGAAAAAGTAAGTTGTATAGTAGTTATGTAAATACGATATGGGAGATTATAGTATATGTTTTAGTTTTGTATAATTTTTGGACATGACTTTTACAATGTATATAATCCATTAAGGTTGTTGTATATAGAAAATTGTTCTTACATTTATATAGCTACTTAGTGTACACATTTAACAGTCATCTTAACTATAGTTTTTTGTTTTTTCTTTTTCTACTATATTTATAGTTCATAATAATAACTCATCATAGACACAACTGGACAATTTAATAAAATAGTGCCTTGCATAAATTCCCTCCAAAAATATTTGAATTTTCTAGACTTTAAAAATGTACAGTAATATATTTGGCTCAGAGACAATGCCAATGTTTTGAAAATAAGCTTAAACGTATTGCACAGCTGGTTGTAGCAAAAGTTAAGGCGAGGATTTTTGTATTTATGTAAAAGAAATATTGTGTATTTTTGATGACTTTGAAAGATTTCAAGAAAGAGCGTAGCATTATTAATAGACTGCTTTTTAGTGCTGCAGAACATTAATTATTTCATATATATAGATGAAGGAAACTCAAAGAACAATAATTTTACTAAAAACAAGCACGACTTGACCATTTGCAAAAATCTTTTAAGATTCATATATACTCATCTTAAGGACGTTACTTCTAATCGATTCTTCTAAGTATGTAATTGGAATAATTATTATAAAGGTATCCTGATGAAATGAAATCGAATTCCATTCGAAATCAAATTATGGAATGCCTCAAAGAAGCATAAACTTCACTTTGGTGCAGTTAATATATATTATATTTGTTTATGATTATATTTAGCTTAAAGCTTTTTTGCATTAGAGTATTTTTATTTTTTTAATAAATTTTGTAGCGCAAATAACAATGAATGGTTCTTTTCCGAAACAAAACAAAAAATTAATGAAAAATGGATTTGATTAAAAATTACTGCATTGAGATTACATTGAATAAATAAAATAGTTTTTATATTTAAAATTGCAGTCATTTAAATTTTAAATTTGAATTATCAATCATCCAGTTTCAATTGTATGGTAAAAAAATCTTTACTCATTAGTTCTTTTCAACTACTTTTGGTCCAAATTTTGGTGTTTTTATTCAAACAGAAAGTTATTTTTAGTCATTTGATCGAACTTTTCTCAAGGATCCCCGATTGAATTTTGAAATTGAATCCAATAGAACCGAACGAGTGCTTTCTTCATTGACGTTGGCAGCACTTTTGTGTGATATGGGCTGCTCGACGGGAGCTGTTGGTGGTAACGGCGGTGGCGGTACTGCAGGCAATGGAGATGCTATAATAAAAAAAAATAGTTAAAGTATTAAATTTAAAGTTTTCTCTGGGCGTTATTTGAATAGAATCTATTTTACAAGCTTTCTGTTGGGCTTCAAATGAGCGCTAAGAGATAACTACATATTTAGGAAAAAACATAAATGTTCTCAATCGACATACAAAAAATAACTTTCAAATTGCCTACTTACATATATACAATTGGGCTTAGAAAGAATCATCGTGGAGCGAATAAATAAGGATTTATACGGGAAAAACCCTAAAATAAGACTATTGTTAAAACGATTACAGTTTAATCGGTTTATAGTTTTAGTCTTACGCGATCTGGGTCGAGGAGTCTTTTTCCTCCTTCGACGAATTCAAGGAGGAAAAGATATAAGATCTCAGAAACGTCGGTTGGCCAAATAAAAAAAATCACTCTGACGCCGTTTTTATCATCGGACGTAGTGCTTTCGCTCCGAATGTTTCGCAACAGTTTAGGAGAGCCTTGTGCCTGTAAATTTAGAATACCTACGTATATGAAGTTGAAACAGAAACAGCCATAAAACTGGCAAAAGAATGAATTCGTCAATTCTTCTAACAGTTTTTTGACCGAAATCCTTTCGATTAGTCAGTCTTTTCTCCTTTAATCCCTTCTAACTAATGCCGTTGCCGTGCAATTCAGGATGCATTAAAAGACCATAAGCCTCATTGGAGAAATCCGTAACTACTGTTCTGTTAATATACTCTTTTGTAACCTCAAATATGGCATACATACAAATAAAAAACTAATTAAGTAATTATCGGGGAGTAACAAAATGGGAGAAATACTATTTCGCGATGAAGTATAACATCCAAAATAAATGGCGGCCCAGAGCAATCTAGCTCAATGACTCAATTAGCGCTGGATTGTGCGGTTTTGATACCGTAACTCGTATTGACTTGTGAATGGAAATTGATTTTATTAGAGATATTTGTAAATAAACCCCTTAACAGATCTAAAAGGGATATATCCAAAGAAAAATTTAGTCCGCCTTCGCGCGGTCTTTGAAGTCCAACGCATCCAGTAGAGGAGTTAAAACCCAAGTTTGTCCTAGATCCACTTCGTCGCGTTGAGGAAGGAGATCAAATCTTCGGTCTTTATTGAGGTCGCCAAGAAAATCATTTCCAAATGATTGCCATCTCATTCTGGTCAGAACGGGGCATTTACAGAGGAAATGGACGACTGTTTCCTTTTCCTGCTGGTTCCCAAAACTACGACAATTAGTATTTTAAGAAATCCCCAGCTTCGCCGCATGCTCTCCGATTGGCCAGTGACCAGAACAGGTCGCAACGATACTGGATATGTCTCGGCCTGGGTCTAAATATCAAGTCAGTTGTTCGGGATTTATTAAAGATGGGCTAGATCTTTCTGGATTAACGCAGTTTGTTAAACTGGGCCAACTACGATTGGATGCAGTAAGAAAAATTGATAATATTTTGCCCTTCAAAACTCCAATCGGAATTTTGACTCTTTCCGCAAGTGTGCTGTGAGGGATTGATCCTGGCTTGTCCAGTTCGTCAGCCCGCTCGCTTTCCTCAATTCCACAGGTACCTGGAACCCAAATAAGAGTGGCCCTGAGGTTAGCATTAAGCATTGAGAGCTCATCCCGACATTGTTGAACCAATTTAGTGGTATTTCGGTTTTGGTTAAGGTCTTGTTTGAGTAACTTGACTTGCATGATTCCCTAATTGCCAGTAATTCACATTGAATTACACCAGCAAAGTTGGGTAGCTGAAAAGACTTAGAGATGTTCAAAGGTTCAGAAAAGATTCCTGAACCAACACCACACTGATCTTGGAACTATCAGTAAAAATCAGTTGAAGTGTCTCATCACGACGTCATCCCTGCAATTCCTTCTGGATGGAAATATTTAATGAGACCCAGGGCAGAAGTTCAGTAGTCAGTCGGCCAAAATAAATGAGTAGTTAATAGTTTAAATTAAGCAACAGGGAGGCGTCGATTTGTTAAGCATCTCTTTGAATATGCTGCCAAGTCTGGTCGACAAATTCCAATGTTTTCTTTGTGCAATTGCACTTGCCAGAGGCCGTTCTTAGCATTTATTTTACAACAATCTTGCATTTGATAAATTGTGCAGGATTTCTTCAATTGTTGAAAATTAACGGTGAAAACTAAGCGAGTATTTGGTATACAAAAGGCGGGGCAAAAGTGTGCGATTTTGAAATTATTTTTATCATTCGTAACAAATTAAAAAAAAATATTGCCACACAAAAATCATTTATTCGGTTATTAGGATGCATTGAAGAAGTCCGAATTTCGTCGCAATAGTCTGTGACAGAATGATGTTTTAGTACGAACCTAAAGAATGCGCCCGACTTTTCGAAATATTAAAATGTAAAATACTTACAGCTATTCACTGAAGACGGCGGGGGCGTTGAAGCGGTGTCGTTTGATACATTAACACTTACAACACTGTCAGTTCTGTTAAATGGATAAACTCGGGTAGATAATGATCCCATATTTCCACCGGCCCCACCGCCGCCGCTAGAAGTAGATTGCGCTCGCCCATTGTTTGCCTGGAGTGAGTTTTGTTGTCTCAGTTTTGATTGCTTGTGTTCTAATTTCTATTTATAAAAAAAAAAGTATTTTATATTTAACACAAACAAATAAAATAAAAAAAATATATATTTACCGCCTTTTGCTTAGACTTTTTGCGCTCTTCTTCTGAACTCATCAGTTCCTGAACCCGTACCAGACGTTTTTGGTTCTTAACCTTTAAAAGCAAATTTAATTTAAAACAAAGTGGAAAATTGATAAATTACTATCCTATTATACCGATTTTTGTTCATCCCTTAATCGATTTTCACATTTTTGCGTGGCAATGCGAATTTGTTCTTTGGCATTTACGGATAATTTTAAATGTGGTTTATTAGGCCCCTCAACCGGACTTGTAAGCTCTCGTAGACTAGGAACATGCTCAGTAAAGAATCGATGCTCTATAAGTTGATCCAATGTCGGAAGACCAGCTCGGCAAGCCTCTTTTGACAAAATTAATTCTAATACATTTTCTACAAATAAAGAAACAAAAATATTAATTCCACGTTTTTTTTTCGCCAGAAAAATGATATGTATATGTATTACTTAAATCTTCGGGGCAATCACTTATTTGACGAGCCACTGATTCTTGTAGTGGGTAACCCATGGTCATTTCGAAGAGCACATGTCCAAAGCAGTAAACATCTATGATTTCAGCTGAATGAAGTTTACTATGCTGAACAAAGAATGGACGATAGAATGCCGGAACTCCCAAAACATAGTTTTCAATATCTAAAAGCCTCACGCAATCGTCTTCGATAACAATATTTCCAGAATGGAGGTGGCCTACAAATAAAAATATAGATATTAAGCAAAAAATATATCCGTTTTTTTTTTGCAGAACAAAATTGCTCCTTACACTCATGAATGCGAAATTTTGTTTGAAATCAGTTAGGCATAACATTTTATGTATTTGTACTTTTAGGTTTAAATTATAATCTAACCATTTTGTAAAAATAATATAGAATAAAGTGAATTCATTTGAAAATCCGGTCGCTACTATGTCATAATTATTTTTAAGAAGATACAATTACCTACGGTTTTATTTAAAATTGAAATCTATTACGTACAAATTTATTTTACTTGTCATTGTATTTATACTTAATTTTAAATGGATTGTCGCAAATATTGTGTTATGAAAAAAATTTAGTCAAACACATCTTTTTTAGTGAAACTTTGTATTAAATTCATACACTTTTATTAATTTGCACGTTTAACTCGAAACTTACCATAGGGCATTCCCTTAGAATGTAAAAAAGACAAAGCTTCCAGAATTTGTCGTCCATACAGAGCAATTTGTTTCAATGATAGCGTAGTTCGTCCCTTTGGGTTACCATATTTGCTCAGAAATGTATTTTTCGGAGTTGCCATGCAAAGAATATCTTTTAGAGTCCCCTGTTTGTGGAATCTAAAATAATAAAACACACAATTACTAACTACATAGACAATCATGAATAGAATATTAATTTTAGACTTACTTTCGTACAACAACACAGCCATTTTCATTGGATGCTGCATAGATAATCGAATCTATATAATGATGTTGCAAACCTACAAAACTTTTAAGAACACTATGGATCTCTTTGTCATCCATATATTTGTCCGGACCGAATTCAATCCATGCCAAAACTATTTCTCCGGGTCCGTACAACCCCGAGTCTAAGCTTCCACTGCCATTATTAGATGAAGCAAAATGCTTTGCTTGATGCGATTGAGATCCACTCTTCACCAAATGCTTACTACTGGATTTCTCAGGTGGCTTAGGTGTTACTTTAAAGTAGTGCTTCCTGAGACGCCATCCAATTGCGCCCATTGTTTGTCCCAATAAATATTGTCCTTCCGTTCGAAGGCATAATGATGCATTTTGTACGGCTTGATCTATTTATAAAAGAAATCATCCATAGCAGTAAGTTTTGGTTTTGATTTTCCACCATTTTAATAAGATATTATTTAAATTTTTGCTCCTCACACACTTAACTCATAATTTGAGTGATACCTTTGACTAACCCTTCTAAAAAGGGAGGAGGGAGGGAAAATATCCATACAAAATGTTAAGCACTTAGGCATAAAAGAAGGCGGCGAATTTTGTTCAATATATTGTTATGCCTTCGAGCACAACTTGTATGAAAAATAAAGAAGATTCCGCAAATTAAAATGTCTTCAAGATTGCAAATAAAAACACAACACGAATTTGTTCTTTGAACTGGTTGTTTATTTTAAGAGAGTTGTACATAAACTAAAGACTAAAAAACTTAGCTATCTTGAATTGCCGTTGCTGCTACAAACATAAAATAATGCACCTTTTGCGACTCAGCAATCTGGCTGCATTCTGCTAATTCTGCTGATATAAAGTTCTGCTGCATTCTGACGATATAATGTTCTGTGGGAACATTTCAGAAACATGATCCCAACTCTTAATTCATTTTATATTCTGTTTTTCTTTTTGGTATTTTAGATATTATATGGCATGACACCATAACAATATAGCTGCTCCTAGTTTTCTCGACAAGTCAAAACGTGTAAGATGGACAGTCAAACCATTGGAGATGGCCGTCAAATCTTATGTGAGGAGATTTTTTTTTTGTTTCCACACTATTATACATGTTCGTTTTTTTTTTTGGAATTTCGTGCAATTTTTTTTCTGTTTCAGTACTTGGGACATTTATACGCTTTTCACACTGAACTATTTGCCCAGTTTTAATCCGATAATGGAAATATTTTACTGTAAATAGCTGTGTTATGCTGAGATCCTTAACGAACACACTAAGCTAAATTCTCAAATGCAAATTCCAACAACGACAAGTCAACAGCACATTTGCTTTTTAGTAATTATATGGCTCAATGCTTAATAAAGGGGAATCGGCACAGTTGCGAGCTTAACAATCACGCCAACTGGTTACTTTATTTCTTGCGATTACCTATGTTTCTTTATTTTGTAGCGGAAATGAGCTGTCATGAGAGTTGGATTTTCAAAGAAATGACTTACACTTTTAAAAATCATGCAGGCACCTTTAAAAATCATGCAGACATTACCCCAAGGTATCTTAGCAAAGATTTGCTCGATACAAATCATGAAACCTATATTTTGTTTAATGAATCAGCGATAAATCTTTGTATGAATAAGAAATCTACGTCAACATGCATGACTTCACTGTGTTGGGAGTCGTACTCGGTCGGATCCAATTTTCGTCAGAGTTTTTAGCTGAATTGTAGTTTTAAGAAACATGCTTGCGGGTGGCAAACAAAATGTTTCAATACTCGATTAACGCCGCATGACTTCTGAATAGCCACCAAAAGACTCTAAGCGACATCTAAGTAAAGTCAATACATAAGTGAAAGAAAAAAAAATGATCATACTCTTTCCGAAGTTATGTACAAATTGTTTCATTGCGCGGTCATTTATGCTTAGAATGTAATTAAATTACATTGGATACGTTAAGTAACATGCAATAAATTGTCCTGACATTAACTTAAAGAACTAATAAAAAAAACTCTTGGTTCTTATTTATTATAATCTGACAAAAACCTTCGTCAGATTATGCATCCACTGTTACCGTAGCCTAATCCTACCCCATCTAGAATAAGCGATACTTATTCTCTACTAGAGGCGGGACTCGTTAATTGTGACTTAAGAACGTGAAAATTTATTAGATTAAGGGTTATCCTTATCATGTTTTACATAGTTGCCAAACAATTGAGGATTTATTTAAAACTTCCATTTACTAACAAAGCTTTTTTTAAAATTCCGCCTACAACAATTAATTGTTGTTAATAGACAGAAAATAGTATAACTTACCGTGAAATGATTGTGAATAGCTGTCCGGGTCAACGAAGCGCTTGGCCGGCAGCGATGATGCTAGTATTGGATTCATGAGGACCGTGTCTATGTACTCTTGCAGTTGTTGACGCCGTTCAGCTATGAAGTCAGGGCGCATATTACCAATGAGTTTCTTACCGGGCATCGGCAATATAATACCAGAAGGTTGGAGATGCCGATTAAGCTCGGCGAAGTCATTGTAGCGGCGTAATATTTTCCAACTATTTTCTTTTAATGGTCCCCGTTGCAGACGGAGAAGATACTCCTACGAAAATACATTAAAATCAATTAGTCATGCATGGACTGGCTGGCTGGACAACAACAACCAGAAAGAAAAACTTACCGTATGTCCATGGACCGTCTGGGCCGTTTCTATAAAGCAATTTATTTGTTGGGTGTCATCGAGGGTGATTTTTCTTTCGTGTTTTTGTTCAAATATAGCCATTGGTTGTCCAAACAAAAAACGAAAACATTTTTGTGGTTCGTACGTAAATTTTTCTTTCCCGAACCACTGATGGTGGACACTCACCAGAAGGTGTTTTTTTTTCCTTTCTTATCGCTAAAGTATTGTTTTCACTTATTCTAGAACTAGTTTAGTTGGAATTTTTAACTGGAAAATTAAAATTGAATTGGGAATTTAATTGGAAAGAATATTCTATTCTAAACCCTTAACGATTTTCTAGGAATCTTGGTTGGATAGGGAAATGGATATTTTAATTTTTTTCCATTTTTTTCGTTCGTCAATTTATGACTGACATTTGAAATGTGACATTTCATTTCTTTTATTTTGATGTTGGCAGCAGGTATATTATGATTGCATTCAGCCAGTTGCTGTTTATCGAATAAAAACGACCCCTACTGTAAACCTGAGGATAGGTCTTTTAAGTGAAATTGCTCGGGAATTTGCACAGGTTGTAAAAAATTCCTGTTTGTCAATCAAAAAAAGTTGCAACGAGAGAGCAAATGAATTTGTGCTACATAAATTTATAGGTCTGTTTGATATCTTTTTTCAGTAAAATGTGTAAAACCTGTCAAAACATTAAAGTGAGAACGAATTTCTCAAAAATGGAGAAACTTGCAGAAAACTTAGCAAACGTATTGAACTACTTTTTCGTACACAACGTCAAAATCTCAATCGGCTGTTCTAACAGTCTTTACTCTTCTTCTATCCAGACATTCATGTGGCATAAATTTGCAAGTTATAAAATGGAATGGAATTTATTTGCTCTCTCGTTGCATTTTTCAAGTTAAGCTAAGTATACAGGACCCATGTTCTGTAACTCTCGCATCGATAAAATCAGTCGAGAAACGATGGAAAATGGAACAAAACTCAAAAAAAAAATACATGCAATTCTTATGGGAGTGATTTTTGCCAAAAAAAATTTTCTGCTGAAAAATCTTTTTATCGAACTGTGAACTTAACCCCGCAAAAAAAATTATACTCACCACGATTTTTTTCCCGCAAAACAATGTCAGTGACATTGTTTTGTGCAAAAAAATCTACGAATGTTTTTTTTTTCGGAAAAAAATTTCTTTCTCAGCCTCAATTTTTTTTTCGTTCAAAAGAACGGCTTAGGTTTCCATTAGGCACATTCACAAATAAATATAAAAAAATGTTTTTTAGATGTCAGCTGAGCTACAAAACTAATAATTATTTTATAAACCATATATACCAAAAACTATTAAAATGCTGTTTTCCTAAATGTATGCAACTCTTTTGCTGTCATGATGATGACCGAAAAACCGTTGCGTTTAAAGTTTACTAGTAGGCTAAGATTCAAATTTTATTGAAGTTGTTATTGTTTGTAGAAAGGTTTCCAAATATAACATTCATAAAGTAAAGATGGCCAACAACAATAACATACTTTTATCGTTGTGTTTATTACAAACAAGTTGAAATCAAACCAACTGACGACATAGGCGCCTGCCTGGCGACTGGACATTCCCTAAGCGGAGCAACGGAGTTGCGTGAGCGGGTGTGCCCCCGAAAAAGGGAGTTAAAATCCTTTGAACCCGCGAAGCGGGCCACCTACCGTACTGTTTACTACAAAAAGACTGAAACCAAACCTACTGACGACATAGGCGCCTGCCTGGCGACTGGACATACCCTAAGCGGAGCAACGGAGTTGCTCGAGCGGGTGTGCCCCCGAAAAAGGGAGTTAAAATCCTTTGAACCCGCGAAGCGGGCCACCTACCGTACTGTTTATTAAAAAAAAACTTGATACCAAACCAACTAACACAAAAAAAAAACTTTTTCCGACACAATTATATCAAAAGTGTAGTATACTCTTAGGTGAATTGCACATTTGCTTTAGTTAATGCTCTTTGGTTATTATTTTTAGTCAGTCAATTTATATTCACTTTTAATTCATTAAAATTGTTAATAGATTTAACTTTTTATACTGTTTTATGATTGTTTTCGACACACTGGATATTGTTTTACAGGAATATGCCAAAATAACCATTTTTCAATGCATATATTCAGTAAATTAAGTAGTTTTCATGAACCTACGGTGCAAACTTTAATTGTTTATAACTTTGTTAATAACAATTTCCGTGCAAAAAATTTTTTTTTTCTTGTTTTATACGCTATTTCACAAAAATTGAAATTTTTTTTTTTCGCGTATGTGCCTAATGGAAACCTGACCCAAAAGAACTGTATACTAAGCTTTAACAAACAGGAATTTGTGACAATTTTTGCAAATTCACCAGTTTCGTCACTGTACCTACAATTTTTTTCAGTTTTTAGTGTATATTAATCCCACACTTTGTACATACCACCCCGCGTTCCAAAAAAAGAACGTTTTTCGTTCTATAACAATAAAGAGTTATTTTTTTTAATAAAAACCAAAACGTAGTCCATCCTAAAATTATTTCGAAACTACCCTACTGTAGATGATGAGTATTTGCGTCACAATCTGTCCCCCTAAAAGTAGGCTCTTTTTAATTGTGAGGCAAAAACTAAAAAAGGCATAGTTTTCGGCGTTTTAAACATGAAAGCATTTGTATGCACGCAAGGAAGATAATTCTATCAGAGACCCCATAATTATTTTTGTACGACGAGCCATTCTCGAGATGTTGGTTAAAACGCGTTTTTCAAAATGACGATTGAAGCATAGCTCTTACAGCCGCGCTTTTTTTTTGTTCATTACACAGAGACGACCAATTCCAATCAAACAATTTGAGCGTAATAATATTGCATTTCAACATTCCACCAGTATGCCTGACATTTCACTTTTCAACCGAAAAATGTTAAGGAAAATTCTATCCATTGTGAACAGTGGTAACATTGTGTAAATTCATAAACGCATCACTGCATTAATGATGCTGGATCCTTAAAGTCAAACGTTCACAAACGCAAACATTTAGCATCACTTTAGACGCCAACTGTTCATTTTTGCAAGGTTTCATAAACTGATGCGCAAACTTTAAACAAAGAATCATCGAGAAATATCTTGATTGATGAGATCGTTACGAAATCCCGCAGTACGCTGTAAATACGATCGGAAGAATTTTGATGTTGATGTCGAATGTCGACCTGGACAAAGGTGGTTCTGGACCTGGACAGAGATAGAATTTTTTTGTTCTGAAAAAAAATATTAAAAAAAAATTAACCTTTTTCAACTTTTTTTGGAAAAATTAAAGATCCCAAACTTCAAAATCTTTTTTCCTAAACTTTTTTTTTGACAAAAAAATGAGATTTTTGAAAAAAATATTAAAATAGAGTAAAAAATTGAGTTTTTTGAAAAAAAATAAAAAGAGTTTAATTTTAGTTGAAAACTGTGTTGACATTGGCGCCTGCCAGGCAACTTAACATAGCTTAAGCGGGGCAACGGGATGACCACCCGAAAAAGGTAGTTAAAATCCTTAGAACCCGCTCATCGGGCCACCCAAAGAACTATTACGCTAGAAAACTGTTGACATAGACGCCTGCCTGGCGACTGAACGGAGTTACGTGAGCGGTTTAGAGAACCGAAAAAGTTAGTTTATGAAAAATGTTTTATTTCCAAAAAAAACTTTTTCATTTGTCCGAGTTCCAGACCCACTTCCAGAACGTTTTAGGAATTTGTAAAAAAGTTGTTTCCAAAACAAAAAAAATGTCCTTTGTCGTAGTTCCAGACCCCCCTCCAGAACTTTTATCCTGGTTCCAGATCCACCTCCAGAACCTTGTTTCAAAAAAAAAATTGACCTTTGTCCAAGTTCCAGAGTCACCTCCAGAACTTCTGTCCCGGTTCCAGATCCACCTCCACAACCTTTGTCGCAGATCCAGAACCTCTGCCCCAGTTCCAGACCCAGTCTAGGGCCAGAAACTATGTCCCAGTTTTTAAGTTCTTAATAATATTACTACCATCATTGATAATTAAACGCCGTAAAATGTTTTTTAACGTAAAACAGATAACCGATCAGCATCGCATCTGCAACAGTTGTGAAAGCATCAGCATCGCAAAAAAGCAGTGATGCCGAAGCGCTACACAAACATTTGACGTTTTTGAATTTACTCATTTTCAATTATTTTTTGGAGCTGAACTGAAAGCGGCATCATGTAAAAATCAATCATCGTTCGGGCGAAACTCACAATAACTTTTAATATTTCATTTGTTAAAATGAAATATTGAGAAAACTCTCTCTCTGCTGACTGGTCGAATGAACATACATTTACCTCGAATCTTTATCCACACAATCTATCAAAAAAAAGGAGCTAATTTAAATATATTATAATTAACGCATTTATTTTATTTTTACATAGTGTATGCATCAATACAAATTCATTACAAAAAGATATACAGAGTGCAAAATCGGCTTATCGATTTTTTTTATTCTGCATTATATAATTTACAATGTTTTTACTCGCCTTATAAAATAAATATAAATCTGCAACAAACTTAATAAAGCGAATTTGTTTAAAAATAATTCATTGAACATGTGACGGGGTACATTCTAAATGTATGTATAACAAAAATTTCATTTAGTTCAACTAAACGTTATGTTAAATTAATTCCTAAGAAAAGGAATTTTAAATGAAGTTTGCAAGCGTGGGCCGTGTATTATTTACAAAGTTTTTTTTTTTTTTTAATTTCTTCAACTAATGAAAATGATTCCTTTTTAATCCGGAGTGCATGAACTTATACATGATATTTAAAAAGCGGTCATACTTGAGGATTGGACTCGTTTTCTTTAAGTTCAAGATGTGCTAGGGTTCGAACAACTACGCCACGGTTAACGGGTGTAAGGTTTTGGCAAATTCCAACAACGGCATCAAGTGTTACTTCAGGACATTCCTAAAATATTTGAAATAAAGATTTGAGACAAATTTGAATAAAAAAAGGCATCTTATGCAACTCACCTGTAAAAGTGTTTGAATTTTTGATATAATCGCGTCCTGTTTGACTGCATTTATGTTTCTCGAAACCGTTGATTCAGATTTCTTCTGTTCCTCGTACCAACGAACCATTTCTTCATTGCTATCCCAAACGTAGGCCTAGGAATCAAACTTTAAATTATTCCAATCGAATATTATTTATTCATAATGTCAAACCTCAGTCGCTCCCTTCTCTTCAACCAACCATCTTCGAAGCATTTGCTTTGCTTGACCCACAGACAAATTGTCTTGGGCTTTAATGATTTTTTTTGTCATCGAATCTTCTAACAATAACCGCCGTAGACGCCAGTATAGCCAGGAACGAGATTCTCGCCAGGGAACAATTTCATTTATACATTGCTTCTCCAACATTCGCTCAGGCGTGTCATGTAAATCGGCAAAATGCACGGCAACAGTGTGGTAGACGTGAATCAGTAGATTTATCCGGGTCTTTGTTTTCTCCTCAATTTCATGTTTCCTAAGCGTATCTCCAGTAACTTCGTCCAGCTGTTTTTGAAGCTAAAAAAAAAAACAAAACTTAAGATTGTTAGTATTCAAAATATCTCAAATTATGTTTGTCAAAAGTACCAAAATAACGGCGGGATCCAGTCGCTGAATTGTTTTTACCAGATCTTTTTCTTTGTACTTTATTTCGACAATGCCTTCGGGTTCCAAGACCCCAGCTCTCGCTTCTGGATCGGCATATGTTTCCATGTATCTTGGATTAATAAGAGAATCCAAAACGGCCCAAGCTCCGCCGCGGAGTTCAGCATTAGGTGGCAGGTAAATTAGAACTGGATGTTTATATTCTCTTAATCCATCGACTATGTAAGCTCCGAACTTCACAATCTGTTCGTACATATCCTTCATTCCACCGGAGAAACCTCTCCAATTGGCAAAAATCAAAAGCGGAAGTTCTTCGCGACCAAAATCTTTAATGGCTTGAGCGGTTTTGTACGACGAGTCAGGATACCAAACTTGACCAGCTTGTTGCAATGTCTTAAGAAATAAAAAAAAAATTGTTAAACCTTCAAAAATTATTGAGTTTTAGTCTTAAATTACTTTTGCTTCCGAATCTAAATTCGCAGGATCGGCTGGCATTTCCACTTCAACAGTTCTTGTTTCAACAGCAATGACACCGACTGGCACACCACCGAGACGAGCTCTTCCAGTTACAACAGTTTTTGCCCATGCCTGCATTATTTCATCCCATGAACCCCTGTCAAAGAAACCAGTTTCCCATTCGTTCATATTGGCTAAAGAGAAACAATTATTAAATAACAGAAAATAGACTCGAAAATACTTTTCTTACCAGGATTAACTCGACCGGCAAGCATCCATCGAGGGTCGTAGGGAGATTTCGTAGGCATGAATCCAATTGGGCGGGTGATTGGATCATTGGGCAATACTATAGGCAAATCACCGCCAATATAAGCAGGAATGTACGAAAGCCATGTAAGGATAGTATGTACACCATCCAAGTCAATTGCTGCAAAAAAATTTAATAAAAATCATTCAACCAAGGTTACATTTCTCATACCTTCAGTCTTATGAGATACACCGTTGTTGTACATAATTTGAACACCACCGAGTTGATTATTCGATGCATACACCTTCCGCCCTAATAACTAAAAAAAAACAACAAATAAAAACAAAAAAAATTACAAAAGTGATTCCAAAATGGCAAATATATGTATCCCTTGCCTTATTTAAAGCTGCATATCCGGTAAGGATGATGTGCGAATTATCAATTTGAATAACACGCTGCCCTAAACGGACCAAATACGAACCGATGCCGATGGTTCTACAAGTCACCATTGAAATTGTAACAATTTCTTCATAGGCTTGTGATGTCTCACCAGCAATTAAACCAGCATATCTCAAATTTTCCACTCCCAGTCCATCGTCTTTACCAATAATATCTGTAATTTTATAACGTGGCTCTCCTTCGTCTTCAATGAGAATTGCACGTACCGAATTAAGACTGGCAACCTTGCTGTAGTCTTCGGTACTCAGATACAAATACTTAAAACCTTTATCGGGTTCTTCTGGGTCTTCCCATGCAACCTTGAACATTGCTTTCACTTCCTCAGCCAGTCCGATTCTAGCACCACTGTTCACTGATATATAAATCTGCGAATTGATATGGATAAAATAAGTTAGCTTGATATATATTTGTCTTACCCTTGGAACTTTTCTCTCTCGTGCTAACTGAGATGCTTTGTGGAATAAAATATCCTCCATAATGCCAAAGGATCCAATGAAGAAGGTCAGGTCGTTAGCAATCACTATTATTTCTCTTCCGCTGGGGTATTCTGGGGTTGCTAAAATTATTCTCCAGGCCACCATGCCACACTGTTTGAAGAAAGTTTTAATTTAATATCTATTGGCTCTTACTGCTCAATCCATTCTTGTCAAAAAAACACTTCTTACATTGTTTTCTCCAGGAAGGCGCTTCATTTCAACAAGGCTATCTCCATCCAATACTAGCTCTACACATTCAAGCAAAATCTTTTCGGGAATTCTAATTTCAACAGTTGGTCGTGCCTTTGAAAAATCTTTCCATTGCTTCTCAGTCATTTGACGGAACATATCAGGAATGTCATATGCATATGTTGTCCCATTTGATTGGGCTTGGAAGCGTTTTTGTTGCAAAAAGTCTTTTGTCATGTATGGTGTTGAAATAGGATGTCCATTTAGTGAACCTTGTTTGTCTCCGTATGCTTGGAATTTTATCTAAAAAAAAGTTGTTGGTAAAATAATTTGTTTCGTGTCATAGAAATTAATAACTTACGATGCCAGTTTCGGGATCTGTAACTTCCGTGTACATTGATATATCCAAAAAGTAACCAGAATCATTCGCAATGCAAAGGCGCACAGCTTGAGTAGCCGACTGGGGACTTTGACGAATGACCATTTTGAGTTCTGCTTGAAGAACTCTTAGCTTCCATAATCGAGGACCATAGCGCATAATCATTTTCGTCACAGATTCTTCAATTTTTGCGGGATCCATTATAACAGTTGGAACGAAATTTAAGAAAATATGATTGCAATCTGTACGCTTAGCATGTGGGTGGGAGAAAGCTACTTCCAATTCGTCCATTGCTTCAAGCAACACACGTTCTCCTTCGTTTTGCAAATATTCAAATGAAGCTTCCTACAAAGATAATTATGAACTTCTAATAACTGTTGTAATTTTTATTTTTCCTAACAAACCTTAGTAATGAGATCGGAATGACGAATAATAGAACGAATGAAAAACCGATAGTCGCTCACTTCTTGACCCTTGGATACTTTCGCTCTACCCAAATACAAATGCATTTTTTGATTTGATGTTGGTAAGGCTTCTAGGTCGTATGTTCTCATTCTATTTAGCTCCAATTGGAAGGCACAAGCTGGTTCTAAATGTCGATATATACGATCCTCTTCGAAATTATCTCTTGAGCGATAGGTAAAGAACTTGGGGAACTGGCGCCTGCAATGAATTCAAAGGTTTTAGAATTCAACACTACGAATTCTACAT
The DNA here is from genome assembly GCA_932273885.2 of Leucozona laternaria. Classification (NCBI taxonomy): domain Eukaryota; kingdom Metazoa; phylum Arthropoda; class Insecta; order Diptera; family Syrphidae; genus Leucozona; species Leucozona laternaria. The sequence continues at coordinate 49,862,603 of OW026368.1, forward strand.
TTTAATTTAATGTATACTTTTTCAAACAAGCAAATGTTATTCGGCGCACACGTCGTTGATACAACTCCTCCCGATGCAGTTTACAGAATGTTCCAAAAGCTAATGCCATCTGTACATCGTCCATTTCACCAATTTCACGAACAGCTACACTTAAAATGTGAATAGGCTCTGTAGATATAGCTTCTTCTGCGGCATTAGCTCTTGAAACTGGGTCAGACAAAGAAACATTGATAGATGTGCTGAGTCTGCCGTCAGAAGCTGAATCTGCTGCGTCAACAGCTTCAAGAACCTTTGGTATGGATAAATTCAGTAATTAAATTAAAAAAAAAAATATATTAATATTACCTTAGCACTAGCATAGGCTGGAGTTGATAAGTCTTCAAGAAGATCGAAGATTTCATCAGAATATTGTTCGAAATGTTCGAACGAATTAAATGCTGCCATGCACCCCGTCCGCATAAATGTTGCACCTGGAGACAAGGTTGCTTCTATTCCATCCAGCGACATATAAGATTGGATTCTATAAATAGTTTATGGTTTTATAGACGTTTTTCCTTTGAGAATATAAATCGAAAGGTTTACCTATTTGGATGTGCAGTTGGCAGGACAAATTGGAAATGCACCAACGGAACTTCTCCGGATAACTCCAAATGCTGTAAGCATGTTAGATCATATGATATATACGCTCTTCGGACATAAACTTCCAAAGCCGCATTGCAAACAGCGCGATTTGTATGGTAGAAGAAATCATGCAGAATATCAAAAATTGATGTTTCTGACAAAATTAGGCGTTGTAAGTTTTCCGGATGAAAATCATGTCCATACATGTCAACAGCAGACAGGAATATTGACTCCATTTGATTGTGGCGTAGTTCATAGGCAGGCTGATGAGCTGCTATGAGAACTTGCCTCGAGCGCAGTGCAACACGTGAATGTTCTGCGCGATGTAGAGACGTTAGTTCACTCAAAGTAGTTGCCAGTTCGTCTGTTAGACCGGGTTCATTGGCCCACAAGTGATCAATTAATAGTGTTACCAGAAGATTCTTCTTCGATACCTGGCTGTGCGAGAAAATCGTGTTAACAACCGTCAACATATCGTCTTTATGCCTTTCTCTTATCAATCCGACACATTTATCATAGTGACCATGTTGAAATTGAGACTCAACTTCATAGTATTGTCGGAGGAGTTCGTGGACTGCAGCTTTCATACGACCACGAATTCCATTCCGGTATCGTTGAACCAGTTGAACGATTCCTTGAGTGGTAAGGAAAAATACATCACGATCGGCACGTTTCTGCAAAGTAGCCGCGTGGCAGTCGATTACACTAGCAATTTGTTGCGATGGGAATTGAGCTAGAACACTAGTTATATTGCGCTCGTATAATGTCATAAGTTTTCGAATTTTTTTCTCAACTGAGATTGGAATACGCCCGGAAACAGATGCTATGACTTCTTGGAGTTCAAGCAAAGGCAAAGATGGATCACGAAGACTCTGCATAAATTTCTCGATAACTTCACGAAGGCGGGGAGCGTTGTAGGGATCTGGGAGGCAATATCCTGAGAGAGTGTTCTCCAATATGGCTTTGTAACTGTTGTGCACTCGGTTGAGTTTTTCTGGTATCGAAGAGTTTTCCGCCACAGGAAATCCACTCTTAAATGGCTGAGCTTTTGTGACCAGTGATGGGTCATCGAGCTCCAGATGACCAAGGAGTGTGCCTGCATCGAGAACTGCTCCTGGACGACGGATAAATGTTACAGTGCCCGCTTCTGAAGATGTCAGCGTCATTACCATTTTCATCACCTTTAAAATAAAAAAAAAAAAAATACATACATTTTTGTTCTAATGTTTAAGGATTTTAAATAAAAACTCACTTCAATTTCAGCATATGCCTGTCCCTTATTGACATGGGCTCCATCTTCTACAATCAAATTTATAAGTTTACCAGCAGATGGACTGCGAAGAAGCGAAGGATCATTTTCCTTCTCGAAAACACAAGTTTGATTACCAATCACAATTCGATAACGATCCACTTCCTCTTTCATGTAAGTTGTGTATGATGATCCTTCGAAGGACAATAACATACCACCATCGGAAAGCTTATGAACTTCGACTTCTTTAAAGGAGTTGTTCATCAAGAGAAAATAAGTGTTTTGTCCACTTTTTGCAGTTTGAACTTTATACCGATTACCATCGTTGATGAGTTCAACATCGATTACATTTGTTAGGGTATTTGCAGCTTGAATTTGTCCCTTTTCCAGAGAAGTTTGAAAACTGGAGAAAGCTTCAGAGATTTGTCGATCAGCGATATGAAGTGCTCCGCAAATCACACCTAAAAGAATATTGGGCTTTTCGGATTGAACTCGCTCTGCGATCAACGCATCTAACCAAGCAGTATCAATGCTATTGTCTAAGAAGCTGTTGGTTTCCAGCAATGTGATGAGATACTCTACAGTTGTTCGGAAATCTCCACGAATAGATAGTTCTTTTAGAGCTATTACTAAGTTTTCTCTAGCCTGCTGGCGATTTTCTCCCCACGAAAAACAATGTCCAAACTGTGAGTCTGCAAATTCATGCAAACCACCAGAAGCTGCTACACTGAAGTAGCCCCACACATTTTTACTTGAACGGAAGTTTAGTTCCTGAACGGTTCCCGAACTGGGCTTAAAGCCTTCGTCTGGATTTTCGGATGTGATACGGGCTGCAATGACGTGTCCTAAAGGAACGGGCTTATTAGCAGGATTCTCAAAGTCTATTATAGAAGTTCCCCAAGGAGATTCCCCATAAAGCAAACGAATGTCTTTCAAGCGATATAATGGAACACCCATACCGATCTAAAAAACAAAACAACACACATAAATAAGTTATACAATTAAAGGTTCAACACCAACTATCACTTACTTGTAACTGACAAGCTGGTAAATTAACGTCTGCAACCATTTCAGTACAAGGATGCTCTACTTGTAACCTTGGATTCAGTTCGAGAAAATAGTATTTACCCGACGTATCGTAAAGATACTCCACAGTTCCTGCGCTTACATAACCAACCATTTTTGCTAAACGTACAGCAGCTTTTTCCATATCCTCAAAAACTTCTGGGTATGCAACTATGGCAGGAGCTTCCTCGATAATCTTTTGGTGTCGTCGCTGTATAGAACAGTCACGACCGAATAAGCTAATGGCATTGCCATATTGATCAGCTAATAATTGAACTTCTAAATGCCTAGCACCACGCGCCAATTTCATAACAAAAATCGGGGAACCAGGCACTTCAGCTTGAACTTGACGGAATAAGGCAGGGAACTCGTCAGCAGTATCTACTCTTCGAATACCTTTGCCTCCACCACCTTCAGACGCTTTAATCATGACCGGGAATCCTGAAAAAAGGATAATTTTTGTATTTCAAGTTGTTTCATGTCTTTAGCAACATTTACCAATTTTCGCAACGGCTGCTAGTCCCTGCTCAGCATTACTTACACAACCACGGTTGAATAGATCGGAAGAGATTTTTATTTTCTTTCCTGTGTATTGGGCTTTTAGCTCAGAACCGGACCAGGGAAGTGTTGGAATTTCCGCAGTTTGTGCAACAATTGATGATGCAACCTTGTCACCAAGTGCCCACATAGCTCTATCAGGCGGTCCAAGAAACACCAGACCTTCTTTGTGGAGTAATTCTGGAAGTTTAGGGTTCTCCGAAGCATGACCCCAACCAGCCCAAACAGCCTACGTTTTAAATTATATAAAAGAGAAAAAAATTGCTGAATTTGACTATGTAGGTAGTGGTTTTCATAATTAAAAGCTTAGTTGAAATTTCGATTCGTAAATGTCGTAAGTAAGCTTTAGTCTTCGATAAATTATTATTCTTGATTTGTTCGTATTCTCTTTCTTAAATTTAAAAAAATGGTTCAAACTAGGCGTTTTTTTAACAGAAAAAAAAACATCTGTTACTAAATTCTGGGCGGCCATGACCTGACCGGTCACTAGTTTCATATCTTCAACCCTCAATATTTGAAGGCCATTTTCATTCAAAAAGATAGATAAAATAGATCTCTCACAAATGATAACTATTAGATATTGCTAGTTGACATACTGGCAGAAGATGAATTGATTGATTACTATATCAACCAGGAAACGGATATGCAAAATAACTTTATTTTTTGCCAAATGGTATAAACATTTTGTCAACAAAATTATCCTATCTACAAAATATAAATAAAAGTTATTTTAAAATCCCAAGTTGGCTCTAATAAAGTCAAGTGCTCAAAAAAGTGTTTCAAATATAAAATTTGATTATTTGTTTACTGGACTGACTATAAAGAACTTTGGATATTGTACCCAATCCAATGTGAACAGGTGATAAAAATCTACATTAAATAAAGTAATACTACATCACAACTTCATATTTGCTAGAGTCGTCGGGTTAATTAATAAATTAACACATCACACCATAAAGAATCCGCTTACTACCCCACTCAAAATATTGTTTGTCAAATAGTAAAATTTATAAAGCAAACAATTTTCCTGATAAGATGGTATTATATTTTTCAATGAAAACATACCTGAACTTGAGTTCTCAGTGCAATATCCACAATCAACTCGACATTTGCATAATTATTGTTATTTGATCCACCAGGCACTGGTACATAGTGGTCAGCCATTTTTATATATTCAGCATTGGCTTTAAGATCTTCTGGTGTTACCTGGTTTATAAAAAAAAAGTAATTAATTAAATTATTTATTTATAACGATTTAACTTTACACTCACCATTACAACAAAACGAACAGCACGTTCGTTTTTAAACATCTCGTACGACCATCTGCGTATGGAACGCATACATTTAACTGCCGCAATTCCATTATTTGCAATTAGAATTTTATTAATAACTCTCGTACCACCGAACCTCTTAACGAACTCTTCGGTGGTGGCAATGAGGAAATCGCGCTCTTGATGACGTTCGAGTCCCAAACCTGTTCCACGAGACATACTAGGCCTAAAATGTTAAAAAAGTGAAATTTTTTAATATTAGAATTAGGAAACGAAAAAAAAATCTTTAAAAAAAAAACTATTATTAATGTGTATTACTTAAGTGAGCCAGAAGTCTGAGGTACATTTAACAGAGCTGGATTCTGGACTCCTACTTCCCCTTGTGCAACTAAATTCCTAGGTATTTCCGCTTCAGTTAAATCATTCATATTGTTTTGCTGTTGATCAGCTGAATCCACAATGATTTGGTTGTTTGAGTCAACTGTCGAATCCCAAGAGGAACTTTGTTCTCCAGTTTCAACCAAAACAAAACGCTTGCTCGCACGACGCTTCAGCATTGTCAAAATCAATATGGCTATTAAAACACAACAACCAGCGACAAGTTTCTCATTCATTTAAGACTGCACAAGAAAATTCAATGCGAAATACCTGTTGGATTCGCAAATTCAGTTCAATGTTTACTGAATACGTCATTCATAGGGCGATGACCCACTTTAATAACTTTCTTTTGATATATGTACACGTTAAAAAAAAGCACAATTAAATAATTATGAATGTAAGATACGTTTTTCTTTTTAGTTAAAAAAAAACTAATGCACTGCTTTGCAAATCTTTCTATCAACGAAAATGGACTGAAGAATGACAAAAAATTAAATCACAAATTGGTCGTCTGCCGTCAAATTCGACAATATTCCTAGCAAGTAACCCGACACTTGTGCTATATCGATTCCAACTGACCAAAAATTTTCAATTTGTTTGCTTCAGACCTGTCTAGCCATTTAACCCCACCATCCTACCAACCTTAACTGAAAATTATATTATTATACACTACACGGTGTTGTGTTTTTTGTAATTACTACCTGTTGGCTTATAGAGTTTACATAGCAGTGGATAGGCAATTTGTTTACATCTTCAAACGATTGTATGAAAAACGTATTGAAAATGATAGTGTACTAGTGTCTATCTCTTAAAAGTGTTGTTTTTAGCGGCAGTTGGTTTCTGTTGTTTATCCTTTGTGAATCAAGTTCATCAAATAAATTACTTATTTATTTATTCCTAATTAGATTGTTTTACATATAAAACTTAAATGATAATTGAAAATTGTATAGAAAACCAACAACGATGTGAGCCGTCTATTGTGAAATCGGTAAGTACATTTTAACACTAAACTTTTATTTCACAAAAATCAAGTTAATGTTGACATAAATAATGCAATGAAATTATTTATTCTATTGATTTTTTTTTTTCAAAGGAAGAGATATTGTTAAGTTGCAATTAATTTTATCATCAACTTAATCAATTTTTTTAAAGGCATTTTCAAAAGGCTAATATATACCTCTGTATGGGGCATCGATGTGACGTCAAGGCTTTAAAACTTGCAAATATGTATTTGAATGTGTTTTTTTTTCAATATACATAGGTTACGAAAGTCTGATTTGTTTTTCTTTTTCGTTTAATATGAAAAGAGCGAAAGAAAAAGTCAGCGAAGCTTCCACGAAACTAATCAACGACTGACGTTTTCACGACTCATGTACGTAATGGGAAAACGCTATTATTATGGCGCAGGGGCATAAGTGCACAGGCCAAAAGTTCATATTCATGAAAAGTAAACGTGTCTGAAAAAAAAACTCCAGGTGCCCGAAGTATACCCACCGGCGGAGGGACACTTTCTTTTGTATTTATTCTAATTGTCGCTCATTAAATTTTGTCCTGAGGACTGATGCTGTAAAATAATAGTGCGTGTCCTCCTCGTAGATTCTCAGTGAGTGCGTCAGTAGTTGACTATTTTTCTATTGCGTTAATGTGTCATTTAGAATATTTTGCCGGCGCAGATTAAGACGGTGTTCACATTGGACTCACTCCGCGCGACTCATTTTGACATCTTTCTCTTTTATCTCACTCTGCACAACTATATGAGAAAGTGAGGCAGGATTTTTAATTTTTTTGAAAAAATCCTGCCTCACTAGACTCTCTCTTTCTCATCATGAGTTGGAGTGAGGTAAAACAATGAAATGTCAATATGAGTCGCGCGGAGTGAGTCCAATGTGAACACCGTCTAAGCTTTCGTGCATGTATCATGAAAATATTTGTATATGTATATATATACAATTTTTAATTTAAAAATATGGCTCATTCCCATTTAGCATATGAACTCACTTTCCATGAACAATTGCATATTGAACTACATAATTAAGAAATTCGATTTTAGGCTCGATGTCGTAAACTCATGAAGTCCACAATACAAAACTCCGAAGTATAGATAGTCATACGGCTTTAACTATCGCTACACCGTATTTTGCTCAGCCTCCGCAATTTCTTCCACAACTTCTCAGATTTCTTCTCGACTATGCTACTCCCAGTTCTGGGCTCAATTGTTCTCATGCCTCACAATGGAATTTTCACAGTAAGCATTGTTTTGCTAATGTTTTACACAGTAAAAAACCCTTCTTTTAGTTTATTTTATCAAAAAGTAAGTAAAATGGGATGCTTTTTGAGGAATAAATATTTTAGAAATGAAAATCAAAATTTGCTTGATTTTTATTTTACTTTCTTGTCACTACTTCATTACAACTTGACACATTTATACGTACTTATAATTTCAGCAAACATTTACAAAAGGTGCAAATCAAATTTAAAAAATGATATGTTTCATTCAGAGCCACAGTAAAAAGGGGGTTATTAAGTCGTTTACGCATGGGTTCATACAATTCTATTGTTATATCGATAACAAACTGAGAAAATAACAACTCACTGCCAAAATATTTTTTTTTTTTAACTAAACTTCACCACAACTACCGAATATTAATTTTTACCATCGAAAGTGCTTAAGGTATTTTGACAGTAAAACAACGAGTTCTGATCAGTTTTTCCCAAACAACTTCAATCTAAATTTCGCGTTCAGCTTTTTTTGTAAAGTTATTTTTTTTATTATGTACATGTACTCAGTTCTATTTACTTTTATATTTTATACGAGGAAATTCCTTGCGAACATTGCTACGCTACGCCGTATCCTCAAATGACTAATTTAAATTAAATCAAGTTGAAATTAAATCAATGAAAGTAATGATACATTTTTGTATCAGAATAAATTTATAAATTTATATACGAGTACATTAGCCAATCATTTTTAACTGGATTGTACAATATTATATTGTCAAAACCTGTCTAGGTGTTACCGTCAACACCAATGATTTTTAATAATTTGAAACTGTATCTTTTGAAACGATGATGCTAATTGTAAAAATGTTGGCTATAATTATTCTGACGTTATAAAAAAATTATGTTATTCTTTGAAAGTTGGTTTTTGTGTGATAACACACTCACAGTTAGGCTGCAAAGCTTACGCACAATCATATTAATATTGAAGGTTTGAATGAAACAACAACCACTTGAGTGAGCTGCCAGGCCGATCATCAGACTCCTTTTAGTGGTGCTTAGTTTATTATATTATGCCAGAAAATATTCAATACTTTTTGTTTTTAAATATTAGCCTGGAAAACTTGTCCAACGTGTTTTAATTGGAAGCGACTAGACAAACGCGAATTTATAACAGTTTATCGCTCGCATTTATAAAGGCGGAGGGCCCTAGCCCTGCGGACACGCATAAACAGTACTTTTATACACGGCAACTGTTATAATTGGCATATCTAGAGTCATTCCGTTTTTATGAGGAAGAGCGACTCGAGTATTTGACATGTTTTCCTCATCTAGATTTTCCATACTGCACATTTTCCTGAACAAATTTTCTCTGAACGCTTTCAACATTCCTTGCCATTCACTGACCAATTTTTCGTTTCCAGACGAGTGATAATTATGAGATACGCACATCTACAATGCTCACTGCTCAGCTCTTTTACTAAGTACAAAAGGCCTTGCGTACCTACACTAAACTAAAAAAATTGTAAGTTCATTTTCTCAGTAATCACCAAATTAACTTAAACTTATGCCGCGCAATAAAATAATATACCTTTCTAAAGATATTCAAAAACATTAAATTTAGATTTATGTGCGAAAACAGTGAAATCCAAATGGCTTTTAAGTATATAATTATTGTTTTTTCTTTCTTGATTAACTCACCTTAAACGCTTCCGCTTATCTACTACATCACCATTAGCCCTTATGGGATTATTTCCTTGAGGAAATTCATCAACAGCTTCGGTCGCTTCTTGTATACTCGCTTCGATTTCATCGCCTACCTAAAATATTAAAACAAAAAAAAAGTTAACAACAATATTAATCAGTATTAATCTCTTGTGAAAAAATCAATTGTTCTTACCAAAAAACTAGGCCTCTCCGAGGTACTCATTGCGACACTTTTAAGTAAACTATTTGTATTGTTACAGACTCCGTTTTGTATAATTAAATTTTCATTAGAAAATTGAACCCTTTTTATAAGGTTATTCGGTTTTGGCGGTTCCTCTGCGTTGGCGGCTGTAATGAAAACGCGAATTGGTTTTTTTTTTTTTAAATTTTTGTTACAATTTGTTTTGAGAAATATATAAAAGTTCTTACATAAATAAAAGTGTTTATAAAGTTTTCCAATTAATGTTGCAATTAAAAACATAAGGATACACGTAAGATACATTGGTTGTTGTTAGTTAAATAACTTATGAAAGCGGTGCCAATCTACTTTTCCGATACGTCGTGCACGCAGTCATTACTAAAATAGAAATGGACTATTTAAAAAAAAAATACTTCCTCTATAGCTTCGCAATTACAACATTAAAAATTTAATTTTATTCACGAATATGTGCAGAGACAACAAAAAAAAGTCGATGGATTTTTGTTAAGCTAAAGCCGTTTATTAAGTAGCTCATGTTTTGTGTATTAATTTATACATTTATTCAGTTAAATATGTTGTTTTTAAAGGTTAAATCAATTGCAACTAACTAGGAGGCTCCATTAGTTTTCCAGGTCAATGACATTTGAATATCACATTGATAATAATTGTGACGAAAAATTTCGCATAAGAAAAAAAATAATTATAATGCAATATTCAAATTCTTGCTATAAGCTATAATTTATTCTTCCTGTACTGAAGAACTATGCGTTCAAGCAAAGGACATACGTTTTGGCGGAATCGGTCAGCAGTCGATATAAACACGGCTTCTGTCGTGGCATTATTAAATTAAAACTAGAAGCCATTATTTATTAGTCTAAGATTTTAAAAAATTCAAACAAATCTTCTGAAGGTACAAACTAATAGATATCATGGATGACTTCAATGTTAAATTTGTTGAGCAATACTGTCGTTTTATTAATTTACTCAGCAAGGAGAGAACTGGTGTCAAATAGCAATAAATAAAACTATAAAGCTCGAGCGAGACTTTATGGTATGGAAATAAAAAGAATATGAATTAAATGGGGAATCATCCTAAAGCAGTGAACAAGCTTTTAACCACATCATTACTTCATAATCAATAAGTTGGTTAAAACCAATGTGTCACATTACCCAAGATACTTCAGCAGACTAGCATGGAATAGATTACATTGGATTATTTATTTATAGAAATGCAGATTAAATTTGATTGCTGTGGGACTTTTATTGGCAGTTTATCTGGAACAAGTGGCTTCCTATCACTCTAGTTAATTATATTTGAATAATGAATAATAATTTATGATTCTTATTTTTAATTTATGTCAATATAGTATCATATTCACTTTTTTATAGTAACACCTTCAAAATGATCACAGCTTTACTACATAAACTCGTTTATCGATAAAATAAGATAAAAGAATTTGTATGCAAGAAGTTCAAACGTTATATTTCTTCAATATTTCATTGAATAACGCAAGAATTTAAAAAAAAAAATGACATTTTTGTTTGTGTAGAAATGCAAATATTATTTTTAAGAATGGGATTTAAGTGTTTAATTCATTCTAATCTTAGCTTATATCTTCTAAAAATATATTTGAGTATTAGTATATTTGAGTATTATTTAGTGTCCGTCCACGTCTTATAAAAAACAAAAAAAAAACAAAATAAAACACAAAATTCACCTTTGAAACAACAATAACAACGAATCGTTTTTTTTTTGTCGATCGGATACTTGAATTTTAATAGAGCACGAAGAACCTGCTACACGAAGGAATTCATAATTGAAACCTCTTAATCAACCGAATGTCTAACTTCAACTAACATTGTTGTGCCTAATTCAGTTTAATCCGACTAGTATAAAAATTCCCTCGCGACCTCAACAGAAATCAGCAGTTCACTGATTAAAAATCAGCTGAGGTGGTATAAGGTCGTAGGAAAATGTGGCAAAACACGCTCGGCTCGGACATCAAAACATTGATCGTGGTGATGATGGTAGCGTGTATTTGTGTTTTACCTCTCACCAAAGACTCCAAATTTGTATCAATATTAGATGATTTAAATTTATGGGAATTATGTACCAACATACATTTGCTTGTATATTTAAATAAAAACAATGTGAATAGCTTCGTTAAATGGATTGTACATATTTTGTGTATTATATACCGATGAACGACGATCTTATGCTAAATATACTTTTTTTTATAAATTTGCGAACGATAATAAAGTGGGGTGATTTTTAAAAACATTCAGTCGATGAAAGAAAAATATACAGCAACGTATTTAATTGATAAGAAGAAATTGTTGTTTAAGGTGATGAAGTGCAAGAATGTGTTTATAGGGTTTGAACAAAATTTTAAATAATAATACAACAGTCAGACAACAAGACACGGGATTTGATATATTGAATCGTCGTGGAGCATTGGCGTTTTTATTATTATGTTGTTTATCTTAATGGTGTTTAATCGCACGATCTCGGCGGCCACTTGAAGACTCTGTTTCGAGAAATCACTCGATATACAAAGTTGAAAGTTGTTACTTGAAGTGATTTCTATTTATTTTTTTTCACAGTGATATTACGGCTCTATGAAATTCTATTTTTTACTTGCGATATACATTACATATACAAATAGGGCAAGTTTGGTATTCGTAAATAAAATTGAACTAGATATTTTAATCAAAACTGACATCGCGGTGCCAGAGAACACAAAAAGTGGATCCAAAAATTCTTTCTGCCTGACCCTTGAGAAACTAGTAGGAATTGTTTCATGTTAGTTGTGTTAGTTTTGTGAAAGTATGACTAGTAGTAATATTGATGGCGATTTGGGAATGCAAGAGTGTCACAAAATTCAAGCATGATTTGAATTTCGCGCCATTTATGAGCTTAAGTTTTGCTACCGAAAAAAAAAAGACAGCATGACAGCTTACAGGTGAGGATTATTAAAAGTGGAGCGCTACACGAAAGAACAACGCGTTTTCATTATTTAGCTGCATTATAAATTTTTTCGATGAAATTTTCAACGATGAGGCTCATTTTCATCTGATGGCTTTGTTAATTGCCAAAATTGTGGCATTGGGGCTTCAGAAAATCCACGAGTGATTGTGGAGAAACAAATGCATCTACAAGGTGTGTCACTGTTTGTAACGGATTTGGACTGGAGGAATCATCGGAACATTTTTCTTCGAAAATGTGGCTGGTCAGGTAATAACAGTTAATGGTGCTCCCTATCGTGACATGATAATCCAGTTTTTTGTGAACATGTGGTTTCACCAAGACGGTGCCATATGCAAATTAGTCTTCTTTCTTGTTAAAATATACACTAACACATTCCGCCTGAAAATATTGAAAGTTTTTTGACAAGTTTTATAAAGTGCATCGAAGTTTTCAATTGGGAAAGACGAGGAAATAAAAAAAAATATCAAAAACAAAAAACTTTATAACCACCATTCAATGATATGAAAAAATAAAGTAGGTACAACATAAAGTAATTTCAACATTGTACTTTCCCACTTTGCTTTGCTAACATCTCTGCTCGAATCGTTTATCGCAGCTTCATCATAAGCGAAACTGTACATTTTTAAGAAAAACTATTTATTAAATTTAGTTTCTTTTGTTAATTCTAGAAAACGTAGATAAAATAAAATTATTATGAAATAAATTTATGATTTTTACTCCAGAAGCTGATAAGTCTGCCCACAAGTGTTTCGATTATTATAGGTGTTCTGTTCGTTTGCTCTTAATTTGTTCGTTGTGTTTAAAGGTATAGTCTCGACTATAGCCACCAGTATGACCTGCGACAGTCTCATTTGTTCATATTTTATTCACTTTTACAATAACCACGATGAGTTAGGTAATCTAACAGTCTACCTGACTAATAGGCTATGTCCTAATTGACACCCATTGAACGACCGGGCGCGAGTGATGGCCGCTCTATCGGATGATCAAAATATCAAACTTCAATAAATCAATAAAAATGTGTTCTAATTAGAAATTAAACTCGTTCCCGCTATGAGTTAAAACGGTCGCACATGTTCGTTTCAATAGCTAAAGAATTTTCATAATTTGCTGTCATAAAAATAATGAAAAAGAAACGAGTTTGTGAACATTTGTAAGAATTTTCAAGTTACTAAACATTATAACTTTCGATACATACATGCATAGTTACTATGTGACAAGTTTTGGATTCGTAAACAAAAATATGAACTCCGGTACGGTACACCGTTATGAAAGAGTTTAATATCTCGAAAACAACTCTAACGATTTCGATTAAAGTGTTTGTGTACACTATTGTAGATATGGTCTGCATTTTGGTAAAAAAATATACCAAAAATTGTCACTATCGGTACCTGCTATAGAATGTTTTTTTTTTATTTACGGCTTAACTAATTTCGATTAAAATTTGTATTTCAATATGCAGGTTTTTATTTTTATTTTGAAAAATCAATACATATCTTGAAAACGGGTTGATGAATATGAATATATTGAAATTAGGGTTTTAGTTGTATGTTAATAGGTAAATACTTAAAATTGGCGCATGGCAACTATGTATATTTTTAAAAAAGAAATTTTATACATTATTTACATACAAAATACATTTTTAAGAAAACCGTTCAAACGATTTTTGGAATTTTGTTGGCACAAATTCATACTTTTTCAAGAATGCAGACGGAGTTTTTTATTTTGAGCTCAAAATTTTTTTAGAAACTGTTCTGGTTTCGACCAGGACTTTATCCCATTCTACTTATTTGTGCCGTTGGTTCCGACTACGGCCGGGGACTCTATCCCATTCTATTTGTTTTGTGCTTATAGTTTCGGCTAGGGCTGGGGACTCTATCTCATTTATATGAAGTACCGTGTTACTTATTTAGGCAAACCTATTGTAAAATTATATGAAATATCATGTTAGATTATTTTAAGTAAAATTGAACTTTTCTAAAGTCAAATAAAATTGACGCATAGCTGGAGTTCTGAACTCTTCAAAAAACCGAGTTTTTCTTGCTTTCTTCGGTCTGACCCTGGATCCGCTGAACTACTGAACTGAACTGAAAAAAAGCATCACATTTTGGTGAGTTTCATGCTTTTTTACCATTATTTTTTATTTATTGTATATAGTTGTTTTATAAAATTCTAAACCACTTGAACCAGATCCGAGACGTATATTTTGCGTCTTTCCTATCATGTTAATGTAAAGATTGAACAAAATATAAAGTTCGATTTTTTTACGAATGCATAACTTGCTATAAAGTACCCAATCTATGCATATTTTTGTACCTACATACATACATATGTATTGATATCTAAAGTAAAAATTAGTCTTGTTTTTAATTTAATTGCACTACAAATACAAAGTAAACAAAATAATTATTCAACTCCATTCAGATTAACCGGGTTGTGGGCTTGAAACCATATTTGTATATGAATACATTTGTAAGACAACAATTTATAATTACGTTCTTTTTGCCAATGAAAGATAATTATTTTGAATTAAAAATAATATGTAGTATATTTTTATATATTTATACTTTGATATTAAAATGGTATAAAAAGAATATAAAACAGTTATTCAAAAATGGACGCCAAAGGGGTAGGTTAACTTTTTAGCTGTTAATTAGGCAAAAACATACAAATATGTACATATCTATTGTCATTTACCATACCATACAGATGATTTGGAATCCAAAGTTCTTTGTTTTGCGAAATCTTTGAAATATAAACATGCCCATTTAAAATACCTTCGCCGGAAAGATATAGCTAGAACAAAGAGAAATTGAATATACATAAGCACAAACAAGGTAGATATGCGTGTGCAATCAATAATTCTTGTAAGGTATGATAGTGTGCATTGTGATTGATTGAAGCACGCTAAAAATAATAGTTAAGGAAGTCTTCCACGTTCGATCAAAAATTTCGTATATATTTTCATGTGAAGGAACTACCTTTGATAGTAACAATGTTTTTCAATTGTATTCATTCCGATTCATTTATTACACTTTTAGATTATCAGTTTAAAAAAAAACAATTTTTAAACCCATGGCCTTGGGTCATTCCTGAAACGTCTTGCTTTTCAAACAGTTTTGTTAATAGGTTTGTTCGTTGGACCCTGAAGTCACCCTGGGGTCGCCCCAAAGCGTTTTTTGAAAAACCTGTAGTCACCCTGGTGAGAAAACTCTGTGTTTTTTGAGACCTGAGGTCGCCCTGAACTCGCCCTGAAGTAGAACTAGGTATTTTGCTGTGGCGAGTTGAGGTTAAGAATAAACTGCCAAAGTGACATGAGTTATTAAGCATATGTTTTGTTTCGGATTCATGTGCTGAAGGTTATTGTTTATTTTTGAAGAATAAATTAAAACAATACACAAATTAAATTTAATGCTAATAAACAGAAATAGAAAGTGGAAACGTTAGAAGTTGTTTCTTATTAATTTTTAAGACATATTTGTAACAAATTTTTAGTTTTAATTATCAAAGCACAGAACTTTTTTCTTCCTTTAAATGTCAACAGCCACTGAGCGTTTTTTGGGCAACTGGAAGACCCAGGTTTTTTGACAATTCTTGGGTTGTCAAGAAAACGTTGGTCAACCCTGGGTAAAGTCCAACGAACGAAGCTAATAATTCGACAAGATGTATCTATATGTACGAAAAAGACACGCCTAGGTCACAGGTGTCAAGATTATTTCAATACTACCGTTACTAGTTATTTTGTGTAGTTTCTTCGCATTAAATATTATGTATTTCAAAAATAATCTAGAAACCATATTTCGAACGGAAGACCATACACATATGTAGGTACGTAGGTATTCAAATTATCAATCAATAAGGCAAAAATATACAACAAAAATACATTTAATCGGTTATACTTTAATTTAATTTTAATTTCAATATATACATATGTACATAATAATTTATTTAAAAAGTTCTTTTAATAACTTTTTATCTTTAAACTGATAAGCATGATTTTCAAAGTCCAAAATAAATAGAAAACCAATAAACACAATCAGTTACAATAAAAATACACGGAATCTTTTACTTCATGGCAATTTGTCTTCTGTCTAATCGAGATTCTAAAAAAAAGTCACCAGTCTAGTCTGTCTCACTATTCTAAGTAAAAGCGATCAACACTGCTAAGAAAACACAATAACAAATTACTTTCTGCTTATCCGGCACAATAACATATTTGATAGGTACGCCAAGATCGTATGATTCGATTTAAGTTGAATGTTAATGACCTGACTAACTAACTATGACGTAAGCTAGCACCTTTGCCGGCCGCCGGGAAACCTGTTTTGCTAACGAACACAGCATCAAGCGATTAAGACTTATCCACCTGTTAGACACAGTCCCCTACTAGATATACTCGTTCAAAAAGTTATCAAAATCTGCACTGTATTGTTTTTAGAGATAAATATGACGACATTTATTATTTACCTAAGAAACTATGACTCAAACTGTCGTTTGAAAAGGGGAATATAAATACATCGTAGCTCTTGGGCTGGAACTTCCTCTTTGTAAAGCGACACACATACATTGGAGCATTTGTATTCAAACGAAAGCAAACAGTTTGTCTTCAGAGAAGATTTTTCAAATAAATGCTGAATTAAAATCCGATATTTGAAATAAAGATTTTGAGAATATTCGAAACAAACAAAATCTTTTCTTGCTTTTTGTTCATTTACACTTAGTAAATACTTCGAAATGCATAAGTTATATGGAATTTTTCTTTATATTAAATACAAAAACGGAAATAAATCCGGTTCGAAATGTTTTGTGTTGCATTAACCTCCTTTACACCATTTTTTGTAAAGCTCAATTGGAAACCAGAGGTGGTACAATGAAAACGAACTATGTTCACTCACAATGTTGAGTCTGTGCTTCATAAAAACTAAAAGACATAAGCCAAGTGGTTTATCGTATGCAGCTAAAAACTGATACACATGCATTTAACAACATTCTAAAAACATTAATGCATATTACGAACAATTTTGAATAAAAAAAATATGTACGACTGGGTCACACGAACTTGCTCTTATGTGCGATCACAATTGGTCATTTGCCAAAACCACAGTTTAGTTGCAGGTAGTATTATGTGAGTAGGTATACAGCACATACGCATGCATGGAAGTTATATTATTTAAACTGGAAAATTGGCTTAAAACAACAAAATTAGAAATAAATTGAATTAAATACTTCTGAGACTATTTTGAACCCAACGCGGTGTACCCCGCATACATGCATATATCGCAAGTAAAAAAATTAGCATATTCGTACAATTTTTTTTCTTAAAAATTTTGAAATTAAAAAAAAACTATTTATTGAAAATATTTGATTTAAAAATGGTTTTCTGGCTTCAACAGTTTTTGATCGCATTCGAATAAAAGTTCCGATAACTTCTGACTCGATTGAGCGATTCGATACTAAGAGGTCACTTAAATATTTAAGAATAAATAGATGATAACATTTATCTAAAAAATATTGGATTAAACATTAACGGATGGAAAAACAAAATTTGAAATTCCGAGAAATTACACTTCAATAAATCGTTTTTCTTTTTTTTTTCAAAAGTGTTCAACTATTGGGAGGCGATCCTACAAAAAAAATTATAATTCATGAAATTAAATTTATGTTGTATAATTAATTAATGAAGCACTTTTTTTAAGCCAAAATTATTAGTTTTTCTTTCGTAAATTGTCCTTTAAATTTAGGGTTTTATAAGCAGATTTAGGTATATTTTCCTTTTTCGCGGAATCGGTTTGATTCGGGTCTAGAATCCCCTTTGAAAGCACATCATTTGCTCGCAACTGAGTCAATTTAATAGTTAATATCGAACAAATACGGCTACTATTCAAACAATAAGAAAATGCAACATGAAACTTAGGACCACTCCACAGAAGTTAATTTCGGTTAGATTTTATGTGCATCTGATCTACTGTGCCCGAAGATTTGAATTTTTTTTTATTTCGGCTTTTTTTTCTGATTGGAAGTAGTCCCACGCCGCACACCGTACTTTAGTAGGATAACTTTTGTATACGTATAGGAATGGCGCGAGCGCTATCATCCAATAAGAACACAAGGTCAGAATATTTGTTTTATGTAGTGGTAGCAGGTAGCATGTGCTACACTGCTACTCCCTTGGAATGCGCATGAACCGAACGGCAATTTTCTATTTTCTTCATTAATTTTTTTTTTCATGCAAACTGTCATCTATAATCTTATCATTTCTTTCTAATGATTATTTATAATCATGCAATAATATTTACAAATTAATCGTTTATTTTGTTTGATTAAACCATTTATAGTCCCTGTCGAATTAATCATTCAGACTGCGACGATAGAAAAGACGTGAGCTCAACGAACTCATGACACCATTGACAACGGTTCGGGTAGGATACACAGAGGACGAGGACGATTTTGTTGAGGGAATTCTATTAGCGGTGTGTTATGTTTTAACTGCAAAACTTGATTTTTACATACTTGTTTCCATAGTAAGTACACAATTAATTCAATGGACAAAACAATTAAAACACAAGAGTTGCTTAATCAATCGATGGCTTCTTGAAGTTAATTGCAACTAGGCAGAAAAAAATTGTAGCAATACAGCTTTCGCGAAAATTGATGCGATTCCTTTTTGTCTCGAGTACGGCGAAATTTTACAATAATAAAGCGTCAGAGAATTACTATATATAACTGCAACTTGTTTTTTTATGTACCGGTAATCACCTTTCTTTAACTTTTATTTTTTCTTTAAATTTGCACAAACAAAATAATTACGGGTCTGCCCTTTATTTTCCCGTTCTGCGAATATGATGACAGGGACAGCATACAGCAACTTTCTTTTGAGACAAACAAACAAAGATATATAAGGCCTGTTCAGATTATTGATATCTATAGGTTTGTTCAACGAGGCTGTTCGGATCACTTAACAGTTTAGAACAGAGAAGTAAAACTTTTTGCTGTTCAATGAGGAATTTTCTGTTTTTAACTGGTTCTGTTTGCTGTGCAATGAGTCTGTCTGAAACAGTTCAGAACAGAATTTTCTGCACTATAATAAAAAACTATATAGAATAAAGGCTTAACTACATAAGCCCAAAAAGTGAAAAAGTACAAAAGTGAAAATTTTCAAACTCATTTTGGAATAGTTTTTCCGACTGGCAAACTTATAAAAATGATGCAGAAAGCTTAAATTTTGGTCTAAAAAAAAATTTGTATATTCTTTTTCACAAAACAACTGCGCTAGCGGGAAAAAAAATATTTTTACTTTTGTACAAAAGTACTTTTTTGGCTTATGTAGTTAAGCCTTAACTAGAACAGAGAGAAGTGTGAAAATCAGCTGTTTTGATTTTCAATAAAAATAGTTTGTTTTTTTGATTGATTTTTTAATGAATCTCTTCAGGGTACCATGTTGTTTTTGTGATGCATGTTTTTTAATGATCTATATATGGATCTTAATTGATAGGTAATTGTCGCAAATTATTTGTAGAAGTTTCATTTGACTTTTATTCCTGTTTGCATTTGTTGTTTCTTTCATTCCAGCATAAATTTCTTTGATTTTATATAAGCCGATTGTGCTCAAAATTGAAAGCAAACTGTTTAGTTGCATGTGCGCGCCTGGCCTTAGAGACCACAGCCAAGTTTCGCATCAGCAGCGTCCTAGTCTTGAATATTTATTGTGAATGCCCAGTTGTACCAAGACTTTCGCCTGTCTTAATTTAACTAAGTCGTCCCATTTCGCACGAACATGCGACGACTAAAGGCTGTCCCAAACCAACGCGAAACATTCGCGCGAATATGCGACGACTAAATAATGTTCGAAGATTCGCTTCGCTCCAGTGTGGGTGCTCCCATTAATCTCCATGTAAATAAATTAAGACAGGCGAAAGTTTCGTCGTCGCTCTGAAATATTCGCTTTGGTTTGGGAGAGCCTTAGGCCAGGTGCGCACATGAGTGCTCAAAATCGCAACCAAACTGTTTAGTTGCATGTGTGCGCCTAGCCTTAATGTTCGAAGATTCGCATCGCACCAGTGTGGGTGCTCCCATTCATCTCCATGTAAATAAATGAAGACAGGTGAAAGTTTCGTCGTCGTTCTGAAGTATTCACGTTGGTTTGGGAGAGCCTTTAATTTTTTTAAATCTTTTTGTGTGGTATAAGCACTACTTAGATTATCTAAATTTAGATAAACCTTGGGTGGGAAACCACCTTTATAATTTCTATTATAATTATGTAAATTAGTAATTATTTTGTGGATATAATTGCTATTAAAAGAAAAATAGATATTTGTTTTGCCAATGACCCAGTTTAAATTGTGACTTTTCACACCGAAATGATGATGGTTTTGTGAGATTAGAGCTCGTCACCGATCTTCACTATAAAACCATCGTAGTAGTGAAGAGTCACAATAGGCGTTTTTCTTTTTTGGCTCCGAGCGGGGCACAGAGCGGGGCGTGAGCGAATAGAGCTTGCTTCAAACCGGGCGTGAACTGAGCGCTCCGATTTATTTAGGAAACACTATGGCCAGGCGCGCACATGCAAGTAAACAGTTTGGTTTCGATTTTGAGCACTCGGGATTATATGAGAGTCCGTCGGTTTATGTGCGCGGACTCTCATATAATCCCATAGTGCTCAAAATCGCAACCAAACTGTTTAGTTGCATGTGCGCGCCTGGCCTATTGAGCACTGAACTGTTGTTGTATATATTTTTTAATAAAACGTCAAAATTGTCAGCTTTGTTTGTGAAATTGGTGGTTATATTTTCAAGTTTGTTTCTTTTTGGAATGGAAAATGCAATTATTCCACAAAAACTGAATGAACTTAGCTGCGCTCTGCTTTTCGCTCCATGTACACGGTCATTTTTTTCCGAGCTCATCGAGGGAGCCCCGTTCGAGGTCTGAGCTAAAAATGAAATACAAGTTGAGAGCTTGGAGCGCTCCGAGTTAAAAAAGTAACACAGTTCTTTTTTGGACAGCTCATCAGTGCACCGCTCGGAGCTAAAAAATAAAAATGACTAATATAAACGGTCAATTTCATCGATAAATATAAATTCCTGGACTAGACGCGGCCATTGATTTCAACTCTGAAGTCGTTCATGCGTGTGGACTTGAAGCCAGCCATAATCAGCCAGCTGTCAATTTGACATTTTTTGACAGAAGAATTAAAAAAGTTCTGCAAGCCTTCCAAATTTCCAATAAACGTTGTTATTAAATTTTCGCGCGAAACAAAATTAATAAAACAATTTTTTACTATAATATTACTTATCATCTAAAGATATGTTTGAAGTTGAACAAATTCGTGCCGATCATAAAGATGTTATACATGACATAGCCTACGATTATTATGGAATCCGTATGGCTACATGTTCCAGTGACCAAACTGTTAAAGTAGGTATTATTTATGATTTCAAGCATTTATTTATTTTTATTAAACTTTCATTATAATTTCTATAAAATAAAGGTTTGGGATCAGGATAATCAAGGGAAATGGACAGTAACTGCCAGCTGGAAAGCTCATTCTGGTTCTATTTGGCGTATTTCTTGGGCTCATCCAGAGTTTGGACAAGTTCTGGCAACATGTTCCTTTGATCGCACAGCTTCAGTATGGGAAGAAGTCGTTGGTGATAAAGTAACCGCTACCATGAGTCCTGTTAAACGTTGGGTCCGACGCACTACACTTGTCGATTCTAGAACAAGTGTGACCGATGTAAAATTTGCACCCAAGATTCTAGGACTTCTATTGGCGACCGCTTCGGCGGACGGAATAATTCGTATTTATGAAGCGCCAGATATTATGAATCTATCGCAGTGGCCAGTCCAACATGAAATATCATGTAAATTACCACTTAGTTGTTTGTCTTGGAACAAGTCGATGTATATGTTGCCTTCCCAATTGATTGCTGTAAGTATGATTTAATTTTAATAAGTTTATAGAGCTAATCGATTAGTAAATCGACCCATAAAAATTAGCACAGGGTCATAAATCAACAGGAGAAAATATCACAGTTGTCTCTTGACCACCTGAATAGGTTATAAATCCTAAAATAAATGTTGTTAGATTATGACCGTGTTACAATATTTATGTACAATTATGTGTCGAGTAAACAAACAGAACTTTTCTTAGGAATTGTGAAACAGGCCCTAAATGCTTGCAAAATAAATCTACATATTATTTTAAAATTAAAGTTGAAATTGAATAGGTAGTTTGAAGAAGGAACAAATTTGTTATATCTAGACATATGTTGGTTTTCGATTTTAGACTCTTGGTCCCTTCCTCAAACCACCAAATCAATCTAAAAGCAACCTAGCCTCAACAGTGTATCTACTAAAACTACAGTAAACGAACTCCCTTGATGTGCAACTACTTTTTGTGCAAAACATTCTTTATTAATTAATAGCCATTTTGCTTTTGTATTCGATCAAATAAATTCACACTACATCCTAATAAATTTGTCCGGTGTTCGTTACTGCTTTATAGTTAGTAGTCGATCGTTCACATTCTCTATATACGTATTTCTTGCCCCCTCGAGCCATCAGAGAGATTTCATTTATATTGATCCTAGTGATTTGAAGAATGCCTATAAATTGACAAAGCATTGAAGATTTTTAATTAATAATAATAACATAGTTAAGAAGAAAGTGTGAAAAAGTAAAAAAATACTAAAATTATTATTTTATTATTTTGTATACTAATTTAATATAATATAGATATTTTTTCATAAATATTTATATGTACATATTTACATGTACTTGCAATGACAATATGACTTATTTTCAAAAATAACTAACATAAATTAATAATCGTTTGAGCAATTTAAAAAAAAATAACAAAAGATAGAAAATCATAAGTTCCTACTCATAAAAGTTTTTTTTCTCTGATTGTTTTGTCTACCAATAAGAAGTATCTGTTTATGAAATGGGAACTTAAATTAATGCGGAATGTTCTGAAACAGAAATAAGACAATTTTCTCAAAAAGTCTCAACATTTTTGTACACGAACTCTGTTCAAATTTTAAAATTACACAAGAGTTCCGTTTTTTTTTCAGCGAATATTTTTTCTGCACAAATTTGTCACCTTACTTTTCAGGGCATATGTCGACGATTTGTCAAGATTGTTCCAAAATAAATGTTTCTGTTTTAAGAATCCAAAGTTTCCCAACAACTGTTAAGCGAAACAAAAAGTCATTTGAGTGCTTCATTTGTTTTCGGAGATTTCGAAACCAAAATATTTTTGGATTCATATTTCTATTTTAAACTTTATGTTTAAACTGCAATGTGTTGGGGCTGTCTACAAAGGAAATAAATAATAAGATGGAACGTTTAATAATATTTTCGCCATGCTGTTCTTTTATTTGCATTAACAAATAAATATTTCAACAAAGTCACAACTTCATTTAGTCCAATCAATTCGGCATGAAAATTTTAAATTTAAAAGATTTAGAGCCGTTTTCTGATACGAAACATAAATATTTATGTTCTACTTTTTCCTCAGCGTAAACTATCACATAAGCTCTTATGTTCAACATAAATTCTTAAGTTTCCTTTCAGCAAATGGGCCTTAAAAAACGTATGCGTTTTCTTTACCTTTTATTACACACATGTGCGTGAGTGTGCGTTGTCTTACCCTTCATTCCTCATATGAGTTTTTAAAACTGCACACGAGAAAAGTATGGATAGAAATATCATATATTAGCCATGATAGAAAACTATCTGAACGTGCTCTTGACATTCCCCACTCGCGAGTATCTGTGTTTGTTTGCGCTCAACGGATTTTCCACAACATTGCAGTTCTATTCTGTTGTGATCTGACTTTTCCTCACCACACAAACTTTTGAACTTACACATATTTTATTCACAAAGCAATGCTGGATTTTATTCTGATAATGGACAAGTTCGATCACAAAATCTAAAAATTCAGATCTGAGTTTATGTTGTTGAACGCTCAAAAAATATGAATTTTCAGTCGAAAGTTGTTGTGTAAATGCTAGCATTTACCTACAAGATTTACATTAAAACGAAATCAAATAGAACTTTAATTATATCCTTAAATTAAAAATTAAGGGTCAGTAGTTCTGGTGGTGATATATTTAACTAAATCAGCAACAAAATACAGCAAGACTATGTGAAGTTTAATGAAAAAATAATTCCGCAATATTGCGATTGAGAATGAGTCAATCTTTTGATTTAAAAACTCACTTATCAATAAACAATAAGTTCTTTTATATGATGTATAATAAAGTATTAATTTGTTCGTGATGAAAATTAATCATCATAAATCAACCACTAATCAGACCGAAAATCATAAAGTTCAACTTCTAAGTATAGTGCTTCAACATTTCCCCCACCACTATCACTTTATTCTGAACTTTCAGATGAGATTTTTTTGGCTGAAAATTCAGATGAAACGTTAGCAAACGTAACTAAAAGTCACTAAAAGTCATCTAACTTTTTATGGCAGAAAAGTAAAACGTAATGCGTTGAATGCGCCCAATAACACTAATTTATAAAAATAATACAATTTTATGGACATTGAACGCCATCGTATATATTTGACCTCGCTGAACTCGAAAATCGCAATGAACATGTTTTGAATGGTTAGGTTTTCGAGATATGAATTTTTGAATATTTTATTTGCAGTTTTCGAAAGTAGCTTTACAATTAACCCATACATTGAGTTAGGAATAACTTATATGGTTGCAGATGAGTTCGATTGAACGTTGTTAAATTGCTGCTGAAGATCACATCTCTCTTTTTCTGATAAGTTGGGAAGTTTGAATGACATGGGCCCAACTATCCAAAAAAATGAAAACAAAATTTATTCTTTTACCAAAAAAAAAATAATGAAATCATAAAAAAATAATATGTTTTGGAAGTTAACTTTGTTGCCTGGCGATCTACCATATAAGCCAATGTATTTGAACCAAGAGTAACTAAAATTTCCTTGGGTGAGCAATGAGTTTCATCAAGGTTGTTGAACAAATTGTCGTCGGTTTAGTAAGTCCCCCTTGACACGAACAAATATATTGCTGTAGATTTAAAAAAAAAGGTAAAAGTTAATAGGTTTACGCTGCCTTTAAGTAAAAAAAATAGTTCCAAAAAATTGTTATTAATGGTACCTTCCGCACCTCGCTTTTCTCGAAAGCGGTTGAACTCATCTTGATAATTTTTTTTTACGGACAAGGATTAATAAACTTTAAATAATATTACGTACCAAAATTTTCAAACCAAATTTTTTTTTGGATTTTTTAATAAAAGTTTGAAATTTCGATTTCAAAATCGATTTGGTAGATTTTTATTAAACTTGGCAGAAGCCTTTTTTTTAACTAAAATTATTCTTACTACCAAAACTAACGGTAAATCTCATAAAAATGTTAAAAACTGTTACGGAAAATCATATTTGCCTCCTACCATTGTGATAAAAAAAATTCCAGTTTAAATAATAAAATTTCCATGCATGCATAATAAGAGCAATACGCCGTTGATATATTGTTCATTTTTGTAGACTCACATAATACTACCCGCAACTAAACTATATTATGGCAAATGGATAAAATAAAAGGTCCCATAACTTATTTATTTCAGACCTTGGAACCACAGTGTGATCGCACATAAAAGCAAGTTCGTGCGACCCATACGTGCCTTTTATTTTGTGTGCATTTCTCCAAAATATAGAAACATGATCGAACAGTTAATAGTACAACAGTTAAAAGCTACATTGATTCATAAAATTTCTTCATAGAGTAATTTTTTAATTGGGAATGGTCTAGTTTTATAATTCGTACGAAAAACATACAAAACTCCACAAACAAATTTGAAAAAAAAGGTATGGAATAAAAAAAATGAGTAATAAAATCAAAGAAATAAATCCAATCACCAATATACTAAAGCTTTAATGTCTCTGCTTCGCCACGGGTGCAATGGCTTAAGGGCGGAAAATCCTTGCTGGCTTTTTAATTAGATTTTTAAATAACCCTCAAAGTTTCTCTGTCAGCGATTGCAGTTGTCCCAAAACATGGATTAAATTTATCCTATTTTAGGTATTTAAAAATGTTCAGCTAAAAGATAAAAAGATTTCAGTACAAAAAAAAAGATAAGTTTTAAAATATGCTTTTGTGTGAGATTTCCCGGGCCACTATAACATTGACTTTAAAGGTTTTGTTTTGTTTAATTTAAGTAGAAATTAAATGCATGCAACAAAATTAATTAGACTACGTTGTAATTACTTATTGAAATTAGAAATCCACATAGATGAAACTTTCGTGTTAGATTCAACTTCCGTGGAAGGCTAAATCCTCTGATAATATGTATCTGCAAAATTGATTTTAAAACAAAAAAGAAATTATTTTTGTGTCATAAAAAAATTGTCAAAATCTGCTTTTGAACAGATCCAAGTAAGGAATAAATTGTTTTGTTTTTAAAAATGGACAACCATATCGTCATCAGATTTGTATCTGAAATTTGCTATTTTTCTTGGAAAATAGGTTATTATTTCGGATTGTCATTGTATTGGTGAAATTTTATGTTTTTTTTGATCTGAAATTTAATTTTTTTTGTTGCGAAAGGATTCGTATCTGTGGAGCTGTCAAAGCTTGTAGTAAATTGTATTGGTGTTGGTACATTGCCGATAAATCAAATAAACTCAATATGTTTTGTTATTTACACTTCTATTTTCTCTTTTATGCTATGCAGAAAGCTATCACCACAACATTTGTTGTTTTTGTTAGAGTAGAACATTAGACAAATTTAAGAGATAAGAGTTGGCTGCACAAATTTTACAGTTATCATCCTATCCTATTCTGTTTTGCCTTGGCCAAAAAAATGTTTTTAGCCGATCACCAGAATTGGAATAGACTCAGAGGCTTCAAGTTTAGTTTCTGATTAGGTGAATTTCGTTATCCCTTGCAATTTTTGATTAAATGGGTCGTGGTGCAGTCCGTACTACGGTGGAAAATCTTGGCCTACCGAGAGAGCAATTTGATAACCAGGCAGATAGCAGAAAAAATCGCTAGAAGTCAGACTGTTGCCCGTCAGGAAAGCACTTACGACTTACGAAGAACAAGGAATTCTCCGAGAAGCCTCAAACTCAATGTACTCTGCAGCCAAAATTCGATTAACTTTGGGAGTAAATACAAGTGTAGCTACCGTACGGCTTGCCGACGTTCGTAAGCATAATCGATCTCTTTTTGGTCGGAGTCATTGTTTTCGTTCTTCTTCTTAGTAATGATGATATTAAGTTAGTAAACAAAAATTAATACAGGAATCAATTTCTAGCTACACCCTGGCGCAAGATTTTAGGTCAATAAAATGAGTTTCCAAAATTTACACCAGCTATCATCGTATACAATTACAAATGTGAAAAGGATGTATTCACTATTCACTTACTTTTTTTTTTGCACGAACTGCCATTGGCTTAGGCGTGTTCAGCTGGATTTTATTAAGAAAATAGGCTAAGTATGTTTCTAGTTAAAAATTGTTTAAAAAGAAGAACATTTTAGTAAAGAGCTTTAAAGTAAAAAAAATTGTTAAGTAGTATCATGCTTATACCTTAACTGATTAACTTAATGTTGAATATTTTCAGGCTGGAAGTGATGACGTCAGCTCTTCGGCTGGCAAAGTTTTTATATTCGAGTACAGTGAAAATGCTAGAAAGTGTGCTAAAATTGAGACTATCAACACAATAACAGATCCAGTACATGATATGGCTTTTGCACCAAATGTTGGACGAAGCTACCACGTCTTGGCTGTTGCAAGCAAATATTTGTACATTTTGAATTTAAAATCTATATCGTGAGTATCAAGTTTTTTTTTTTTTTTAATACAACATTGAATCATTCTAATACAAGTTTATACATTTTATAGAGATCCAACAGGATCGGCACGCTTAGATATTCAAACTGTAGCTCAGTTTAGTGATCACAATTGCCCAGTTTGGAGAGTTTGCTGGAACATAACTGGAACCATGTTGGCATCTTCTGGTGATGATGGATGTGTGCGCATTTGGAGAAGTAATTTTTTACAAACATTTTTATAAAATCGTTTTATTAAAGAAGCCTTGTCTACTTTAAAGTGAACTATGCAAGAAACTGGAAGTGTGCTGCAGTACTTAAGGCTGAAGGTTGTACACCATCGGTTGATACATTCCTACAAACGGCTACATCTTCCAATACAACGACACCGGCGACAACTAAATATTATAAACGTGGAATAATAAGTAATCCCAATCAAGTTCCATGGCATTGATAAAACTGGTTCCTGTTACTGATAGTTTTTTTTTTTTGTAATAAAAAAGCCTAACAGCTTCCGTGTGTAAGATTTGTTGTGTTCTTATTCTGTATACGCACTTTACCTCTAAAAAATATTGCCCAAAGGATATTTCCATACATGTAATTAAAATTAGGTTTTTCTCTTACCTTAGTGTGACAAAAAACACGCACAGCCCTACACCGAAGACTTTTAAAAGAAAGCCACTTTTTGGACTTCTCCATCATAATATTGTTAAGTTTGATTAAAACCTCGAACATTTTGTTTACACGCCACCAATACTTACGCTGAAGAGCCAGTCAAAAACTGCAATGCGTGTTTAATTTCCAAAGCTGAAATATCATCAATATTACAGTAGAATTTCGTTATCATATATCAAACTAAAAAAAAATGCTTTGGTTAAATTTTTAGAACGTATTATATTTTCTTATTAACTAAGTTAGCTTGCTACGGATGTTCGAGTCATAACAAAAGTCTTTTATTTGTTTAAAACTCTAAATCTACTTTAGGAGTTAATACTGTAGGAATAGCTTTTTATTTATTTTGTTTTGATGAAGTTAACTCTAAAAGAAAAAAAATATACATATGTACATATATCAGCGAGTCAAAATAGAAACTATAACTAATTTCATTTGAATTTTCTATCCTTTGGATAGACGACAAAAAAAGCATCAAAATATAGATAAATGCTTACATACATATATATATAAACATTTTCAGAATTCAAGTTTGTCGATTTGTTTTTTTTTTTTCTAGAAGGAATAGAATTTCAATCTGAATTTTGTTTTGTTTCCCTTTAGGGCACACATAAGGCTACTTCAAACAAATCTATTGGAATGATTTCTTTCTTTTAAACATAAAAATACCCGATTAATATTTAAAGATCTAAACTAAAGACATACCTATTTTGCATAGACCTATCTATTTAGCCTAGTTCTACCTAAAAAGTATTATTTTTTTCTTTAATTAAACTTAATCCTAAATACATTGGCACTTAAAATAAAATCGTATAATAAAAATAAAACCTTACATTTTTCTTCACTTAAATTAATTTTTTTTTTATCGTAGATTTAAAGTGTCTATTTTTTTTTATTTAAAACTATTAAAATTTCCTTATAGCACGCCCTATAAACAAGACATAAAACCTTTTCATTGCATGAACAACAATTTAAAGGTGCTACCACCAATTGTTTACGAATTAATTTATAATTCGTTTTATTTTGGCTAGAGATACAGCTGTTTCAAGGGGTGCCAAGCCGCCTATCACCAGTCTCCTCTTATTAATGGTGCTGAGCTTTAATCCAATTTTATTATGAAAAACTTTCTACATGTCCACTGTAGGGATAGAACCCACGATATCAGATTTGCTCAGTCTTAGAAGCCGTATGCACTACGCATTCCGCCGCTTGAGACCACTGACGACACAGATCTTTAAATTTTTATGATTAAAACAAATAGTCCAGTTTTTCGGTGCGAGATTAAAGTTAAACCCTAGTTCACTCATCATATTTGGTGAGTTAACACAGGATTAACTGAACAGACGATTTTTATGTTTTATCCACCGGGTTTGTTTAGTCGTTCCGTATGCATTCTCTACCGAAAAACTGCTTCCCTACTTAATTGTGGGTTAATTTACTTCCAGAGTTAGCTAACTCTGGTTTAACTATCCACTGAAAAACTGGGCCTTAGTGTTAAAATTTGTAATAAAATTGGTTATGATTTGAATATGAAATCGAAGATGGTTTAATTTGAATATTATTTGTAAAGCACGACAAACTGTATATTGTCATAAATAATTTAAAACCACCTAACGATAATAAATTATTAAGTAGAAAACCATTCAATTTAATAAGTTTTGACCCATTTTCGAGAGGCTGGTTCGTTAAGTTGATATCAATAAAAAAACGTAGAAAACATGGAACGACAAATTCCAAATTATCACAATTAATTAACGGCAAATTATCCACCTAACCATTTTTCGATCTATGAATATTGTTTCGCTAAGTTGACACTCATAATAATTCTTGTTATGATAATTATGTAATGGTGATACACTCTCTTTGTAACTCCTCGTTTCAGATGATGAATATGATACGGATGATAGTGAAAATAATCGGCACAAACGCTACGCAAAAAACTGAATTTTAATTTAAAAACAAAAATCTGACTGTTAACATTGAGAGACGCCTGTCAGGGGGTTCGTCAAAGGATTTTGGTCTGTGTTTTTGCACGTTCATAAAAGTTATACCTATGTAAGTCACTTTCGGTTTCGGTTTTAAGCAAAAACATAAACAACAAAACTGGATTTTATTGAAAAATTTCGAATTGTCAACATTTGAAGATCTCTGCCGGCGGGTTCGTCAAGGAACTTTAGTCTAAGTTTTTGCTCTGACACTTGTGGGAGTATCGTGTAACAAATGGCAGCAAACAAAATAACAACATTTTTTACAAACTACTTCCGGTTAGGATTAAAATTTACAACATTATGCAAATGAGTTGACTTTTTCACACTTTGTGTCGAGTTTTACACATATTGGTCACACCAAAATGCAGACAGACAAGTTGATTCTTGTACAGCGCCCGAAGGCTATCTATTGATATGCCTTGCAACATTAAATAAATGACTTGACTTCTTTCATTTTTGCCACACTTTTGTGTCAAACTTTACACAAGTTGGTCACACCAAAATGCAGGTAGACAAGGTGATTTTTGTACAATTAAATTAAATTAAAATTAAAGTAAATTATAGATGCAAAAGTTATCAGAGGAGATCTGCAACTTAGACAAGGGATGGCAAAGTGTATCTCATGTAACGTAGCATCTGTGACCAAAAACAAAAAAAATTGTATTTCATAAACCTTCTGTCCGTTCGATTTAATATTTTTAGCAAATCTTGGTATGAATTTTTTTTTTTATTTGTTACACCGAAAACTTCCTTAGCTTAGCCTCATATCAACATACGAAGTAGTTTCCAAGTCAGTGAAATAAAATATATTTTATATAAATAGGAATAAGGAACCGGTAACAAGCTGTTAGTCTTCACCTGGCCTTACATAATTAATAATAATTTGGCCGTTTTTAACAAACATTAATGAAACAATTTTAGATTTTAAACTTTTATACTCGCGATTATAATTCATTTTTTATATTTATTTTTTTTTTAGTAACGTTTTTTATTATTTATCTATTATAATTGCCATGCCTTCGGCTGAACCATAGAGTTGAATGTTTTTAAAGATATTTTAAAATCGTACGAAGCAAACAATACAAAAATTCTATCTATATTAAAACTAAAATTATTCACCAATCCGAGTTTTTTTTTAACTACATTAAATTCGAAGGATAATTTCGGATCCATAAATGGGTATAAAGTCCGTGCAATAACAATATGTATCCAATTATAAATAACTAAACACTCAAAAGTTTCACATTTCATGCAACACAAAGAATTAAACAACTCTCTAGAGAAATCTTTTCCATCTTGTCAGCAAGAAATTTTATTTGATAATGACCGAAATCACTCAGTTATCTTCAAACCACCCTTGTTAGTATAGATGTGTACATATAGATGCGTCGTACTATGTTTTTCGCCGCAGAGAGACCATAACATTGTAATTCTATGTGAACTTTTGTATCTTACTAAAAGTTATTTTTTGTGATTAGAAATCTTTTTCATATAAAATAGTATATTTCCACCCTTATACCTAACACACACAATCATTTCATCCCTTGACGATTTCCAAATACGGAAACGGAAGGTATAGAGTTAAGAATGATAGAATTCGTGGGAATCAATCTGTAGAGGTCTTTCTCACGCATATTGGACACGTGCTTAACACACTTCCTTTTATTGCTTTGAGAGAAGCGCTTCGTATATTTTTGAATTGAAAATTACGATTATAGTCATATTTGGGGGATTGTATTTTTATGTGAAAGGGACATAAATGTTTTTCTCATGTATTAAATAATATTTCGAATGCGTTGGCTTAAAATTTTTCGTAAAGTACTTTGATTTGTAGCATTGCAGGTTATGTATATGTTTGTACATATATTATATACCTTGTTTGTAAGAAAACAAAAGGACAAGAGCGAATAAGCATATATTTTTCTAATTATAATAAATCAGAAAATATAGAAAAACATTTAATTAAAAAAATACAGTTTTCTTACAGTAATTAATTTTTTTTTTTTTTTAATATTGCTTACATGGACTACATGTCTTGCTGGTACGGTTGGGGGGTAATGCGCGCCAAACTCGCTGTCAGGATAATGTGTTAAGTACCTACTGTGCCTTGTCTCGTCGGCCGAAGAATTTGGTATTTTATGCTTTAGACTTTGAACCTTTTAAGTGCAACATAATTTAAGAAATTAATAAATTTTTGATACATAAACATGGTTTCTAAGAAAAAAATACTGTTTTGTGATTTTCAATTCCTCAAAAATATAAATATATTTATATGTATGTATGTACATTGTACATTCTAAACACCTACTTAAAATCAACTGGTTTTTAGTTTTGGACATGAAATCGGTAAATGCATTTAATATCAAAAATAGCAGGTACTTAAAGCTGTAGTATTTTGATCAGCTTGAACTTTGTATTTTGTATTATATTTTCCAAACTTTATTTAAAAATAAAATGAAAGAGTCGATTTATGGCTTAAAAAATGGTGTAGGATCACATTATAGCTCCTTTCATTGTCTTTAATAATTTTGTTTTTTTTCTGTTTTTTTCAATCCATGAATTTCTTGTATATACGTTTTTGAAAAAATCTATCCATTCAAAAAATCAACTCTATCAATTCCGGGTGAGAAAACAAACGCCTCGGCATGGCGGGCCTAAGCTGTTCAAATCGACGACTATAGTCTACTCCCTTAAACTTCTTTATATAAACTCCTATTTGGGGTTTTTACAAATCCTTTTGCAAGATGTGGGTATTTGACCATGAAATCGATGAGTGCCCCTATTTATAGAAACATACATGGGTCAATATTTCAAAATATCAATATTCTACGGTCAGGTGTTAAAAGCTTAAAAAAATATTGTTTTTTTTTAAATATCTTATCGAGAAACGATTCTGCCAAAACTTTTTTAATGTGGACTCGTAAAATAAAAAAAAAGAAAAATTTACAATACTTTCGAAATTTTAACTTGAACACCAAAAATGTTATTACCATGGTATGTCCCAAGCCGTATACCTTCCCTCATCAAATGGATTTTTGTTTGTGTTGTAAATCGGTTTGACCATTTTTAGCTTTGAAGAAGAAACCCAATTTTGAGATATCGAATTTTCGAAGAAAAAAAAAGGTGAATTAAAAAAATTTTGACGTCCAATATAATATTAGCTTTTTGGAAGTTTCTATAAATAATTTAATTTAGCTGCATTCAGCCAATAATGAAAAAATCAAAAATATCGTTCTATGGGAGGTACCTACTGTTAATAGTTGTCCGTACTTACTTATTTAAGCACACAGAAATTTTTTTGGAAGTTTTTGTATAAAAAGCAAGGTTTTTAGAACGAAAAAATATCATTCGTTCTTTCGTGAAAAATTCAAAAGGGAATTTTATTTTTGATTCGATCGCTTATCGTATTTTTTGGTTCCTTTAAAATAAAATTAATTTTCACTACCGAACCACTAGGATGTGGATCTAAAGGGTGATTTTTAAGCTGGTTTGGTTTTGGCAACACTGGTTTTGACAGCTGACGTGTGTTTAGTACCTTGTGTCACTGTCAAACAGCTTCAGTTTGGTTTGCAATTTAACCATGGATCGTCTTACAAATGAACAACGCTTGCAAATTATTGAATTTTACTATAAAAATTCGTGCTCGGTTCGAAACGTTCATCGCGCGCTGGTTGTGTTCAGCGATGAGTCTCATTTTTGGTTGAATGGGTACGTAAATAAGCAAAATTGCCGCATTTGGAGTGAAGATCAGCCAGAAGCATTGCAACAGCTACCAATGCATCCCGAAAAAGCCACTGTTTGGTGCGGTTTATGGGCCGGCGGCATTATTGGGCCTATCTCTTCAAAGATGATGCGAATCGCAGCGTTACTGTCAATGGTGAAAGCTACCGAGCGATGATAACAAACTTTTTTTTGCCCGAAATGGAAGTTCTTGACTTGCATGATATGTGGTTTCAACAAGACGGTGCCACATGCCACACAGCACGCGAAACAATGGCGCAATTGCGAGGCGAGTTTGGTGAACAGTTAATTTCACGTTTCGGGCCGGTCAATTGGCCGCCTAGATCGTGCGATTTGACACCATTAGATTATTTTTTGTGGGGGTATGTCAAGGCTAATGTCTATAGGGACAAGCCCGCTTCGATTGACGCACTGGAAGCCAACATCCATGCATTCATTCGTGAGATACCGGCCGATATGTGTGAAAGAGTATGCCAAAATTGGACTCAGCGGATGGGCTACCTGAGACGCAGCCGCGGTCAACATTTGCATGAAATTATCTTTAAACATTAAATTGCAAGGTTCAAACTATCGATTCAAATAAATATTTCATTCATTTTTTCGATTTTTTTGTGTTTTTTTTTTTTAAAAAAGTTCTAAACCTCTTAAAAAATCACCCGTTATTTACTAACACGAACTTTATCGTAATCGGATACTTTTTACAAACCCCGAAAAAAAAAAACTCACAGAATCCATCGTAGTGCAAAACTTCACACAAATTTCCATCAAGAATACATTCGGTGATAGTTTTTTCGGGATTCTTAAGCCGCGTCCAGATCAATAAAAATTTCAATTTGCGTTGTGCGCCGTGTTCGGCGCAAATAATTGTGTATATAGATGCAAAAAAATACGTCAATGTGGACGTCCGGGCGCACAAAAATGTATGTGTCAAATTCAACGCACGCTATCCGATGCCGATGGGTTTTCGGCGCACACGAAAATATTTGCGGCGCAAAGGTGTTTTGATGTGGACAAATTGATTCATCAGTTTATTAAAATTATTTTCCGCTCAAACTGAGCGCTGAAGCATTGCACTTTTAAGCTTTTAAATTAATTCCGAAATAAGTTTAAATTTTCGGCGAATAGAAAATTCAAGGCGCACGGCGCACAACATAAATTTTTATTGATCTGGACGCGGCTTTAAACAAATCCGAATTCGAGATAGGACTGATTATCAAATAAAAATCTTAATATCCGTTTAAACAACTTGTCCTAATAGCCCACAAAACAGATCAGGTTTAAATTAAAATTGTATACTTACGCTATAAAAAAATTATATTAACGTTTATTTTCTAAAGACTACGGTGTATATATATTGTACTTCATTCCTCTACATTTCTACACCCCTCACCAAATGTGTCAAAAAGACGAAACACGAAACGACCGAAAAAACGAATCGTGTAATCATGCTCTATCTCTGTCTTGTTCATTTCTAAACGTCAAACTCATGAGTTTGGCTCTTATGACATTAAACTTCCATACACTTCACTTCAACTGAATAAGCTAACACATTTTCAAAAGTAGTTTGTCCATTTTTTCAAACGTTGTACATTGTCCTTGATTAAATATTAACTAAGGATATTTTCAGATACATTTGGCATGATCCAGAGCCAGAGGGGGGCAAATCATGGAGAGAAGACAAGTATTTGTTAAAATTCATAGTAAAAAATGAAAAATTTGTTAGTTGTGTAGTATTGTTCAGAGCCAGGGGTGGGCAGGTGCCCCCCCCTTGCCCCTACCTCCGGGCGCCTATGATGATAGTAGTTATTAAAAATTTACTAACTTTAAAGCTCTTTACTAAAATATTTTCAGTTTAAAATAACTTTGAACAAGTATAATACTAATGACCGATTTCGTAAAGCACTTTTAACTCTTTAACAGGCTTTTAAATCTTAAAATGAAGTTAGTTCCATACAAAATACGTCATTTAAGAGCCTGTTAAATATTTGTCAAACCGAATATTAGACGCATTTCTTTGTTTATAATTAAATTCCATACAAAAACGCTTACCCCATGTTTATTACCGTTATAAAAGTTACAATTCTGTTCTAATATCCTCTTGCATATGCATTTAAAAAAATCAGTTTCGGAGAAGATATAATACGGTAACGAGTATTCACGCCAGTAACACAGTTTTTCTCCGTGCTAACTGTATTACCCCGAGAATTTTGTGCGCTTAGATAAGTTATTGTTGCATTTAACATGTAAATTACATAGCCCAACAGCGTTGCCACAGAGAAAAAAATATTAAGGGCCATTTTGGGGGGCCATTTAATAAAAGTGCGGGCCACAACTCGTCAGAGAAAATTTTTCAAAAAATAAAATTAATTATGAAAACGACATTTTTATTTATATTTTGATACTAAGTGTTTGCTATAACAAGTTTTGTTTTTTTTTTATTATTTTTTTAATAAATACAGTAGGTACCTATCACACTTCTTTCAATTCAGTTTATATTTATGGCGGTCAAATACCTACTTAAAAAAATAAATCAAAAAGGTTAATGTTGAAAACAACATACGGGTGTGACAGTTATACTCATATGATTTCATAAATTATTATCATAATACCTATTCTAAGTTAATAAACTAAATCTTGAGTCATCTGTAAGACATACAAATTTAATTTTTAAATTGTTACGATTGTAACGATAGTTTAATTTTTCACATGTATTTTTCCTATTGTAAAGTGAAGTTTGTTTCTTTTATTTAAGTGAGGAGGATTCCCACATAAATTGGCTTACATTCCCATGAAGAGTAGATTTCTCTAGGATTATATCTATATCCATGCATTTTAAATTCCGTGTCAAGAGACAACATAACTCAAAATGAGTTGAAAAATAGAAAGACTAATTTTATGATATGGCAACTTGTTACGGGTGTGACACAACAGAGACTTTAGACTATAAATTCGGGAAAAGCATACATTTTAAATACAATGAAATTTCGACAAGCGATATATCAGTCCCTACTTCCCAACATCAACAGTTTCATAAAAACATTGGATATGTACATACAAATAAAAAATATATGTAGGTATCTACATACTTTCATATTTTTGTTAAAAGCGTCAGAATCAGCACAATCGATTAACAATAAAATTGGAAAATCAAGGTTTTCAACGCATGAGCAGCATAGCTACGCTTTTGAAATAAAACATTCAAGCTTTATGGCTTTTTTTCAAATTTAAATTCATATTTTGTGTTTTTAGTTGAGACCCTGTTTATATAGCATCAAGAAGTTCAGTGCAACACCTCTATAGTTATGTAGGTAATAGTAGGTATTACATTTGTTTTAATTCAGTGTTTGTGAACTTGTTAAAGGGGAAATATTTTGTTGATTTTTGTGATGGAATGTGTATTTTGTGGAATTTATTTTTTATAAATTGAAAAATTTCTTGTTGGCCCGGGAACAGTGGGCCAAATGGCCCGATCGAGCACATTATGGCAACGCAGAGCCCAACTTCGTTTTTTTACCAATTTCCTCCAGGCTTGCAAAAAAAAATTGTGTGAGTGCCGGGACTCACGGTTAATATGTGTAATCATCAACGTGCGCGGATCCAAAACGGACTTGTTTTTGCTTGAAGGGGATCTTAAGATTTTTTTCACTGAACGCACCCATCCTAGTATGCATATCGTAACGTTGCACACCGTAACGTTGCATGACGTAACGTTGCACACGAACATTCACGTTTTTTTTTCATTCTACCGCCAGCATAGATGTTTACACATCAAAAACACGCCTATTGTAGTGAAATGTTCGGCCTATACCGTGAAACTGACGTACCCACAAACGTAGCAGTTCAGCGTTTGAGGTGGCTGGGTCATGAAGAGTGAATAGACACAAATAATCTGGCCTGGAAACAAAATTTGAGTCCACCTCAATGAACTGACAACTTGTTATATCATCTTTGGCTATAGTTTTTCAGTGCGAGATTTAAGTTAAGCCCGAGTTAACTGATCAAATTTGGTGAGTTAACTCGGGATTAACTGAACAGTTGCTTTTGATGCTCTATCCACCGAGTTTGTTTAGTCGTGCCTCATGCATTCTCTACCGAAAAACTGCTTCCTCAGTTCACTGCATGTTAATTTACTTCTAGAGTTAGCTAACTCTGGAGACTGGCTAACGATTTGGAGACTAGGCCCATCACAGTTTTTCAGTGGTGAGTTACCACTGAAAAACTGTGATGGGCCTAGTCTCCAAATCGTCTGGGATTAAATAGAGTTCAAATTAGGCCCAAATATGAATCACCTACTCAAAAACTCAACCTGAAAGGTGAATAGTACCTGTTATCTAAACTCCAGTACATATATGTACAATACATACATAATGTGCAGCCATATTTGGTATTTATTGAACTTCCGTCTCCATTGGAAGTTCAAATATGCCAATGTTTACAAATAACTGCTGGCAACTTTACTTTGATACATAGTAACCCAGCGATACACTCCTAGTCCTAGGTATCAACGACCTCTTTCACCTTGCACAGTGACCTTCATTTCGTGACACCATGTGGCTAGCGGCATACTACTTGTTGGGGCAGCACACGTCCACACTGTCGGTCGTGTGCGCCTTACTCAAACGCGTGCTCCACATCTTCAGCGTGCAATTGTGTCAATCGTCGTCAATTATTATACAATAGAAAGATGAAACTTGTACTTGTAAATTATATACCACATTCACATATTGTTTCCAGAATAAAAACGCACAATCATCAAACATGTTATCTCATTCTATTATATCCTGTTCCTGATGTTGATAGATAAACTCTTCTTAAAATCATCGAGCAGTTCGGAAGTATTTTTTTTTTTTTTTTTTTTTTTTTTTTTTTTTAATTTCAACATAGAAAAAGAACATCCTCATTGAAAACAAAAACTATGTTAGTCTCACTCTTTTGCATGCAAAATTCTATAAAAGATCATGATTGACATGTTCACCCATGTTTTTGTTTTTGTTTTTGTTGTATTTTTTTTTCAAAAAACTATAAGGGATGGTTTGCTAACGAACAACGTTGATATGAATGTTTCACCAGTTAGAGCTCGTTGTACGGTGGTAGTGCGGACAAGTGAAAAATGGGGTAGGTAGTGTTGAAAATAAATAATAAGGGTGGTAATGTTTACCAATGGCATCAATGATAAAGTAACCTTAAATAGTTGAAAACGGGCGAATAAAGCATTGAATTTTTGGGAGGGGATGGCACATGTTCTGCATGCGTAGGTCGTGCGTCTTTAAATCAGTCGAACGACGTCTGCACACACGATAAGTCACGTGCTAGAGAGCACACGTGGGCGAATAGAAAAATTTTCAAAAATACACCGATTTCTTTCTTCAAACTATAAACTAGTGCAACTTGTTTTTTCGAATCATTTTTTTTAAAAATAAATACCTTTGAACATTTAAAAAACAAAAGAACTTAAATATTTTGTGAACTTATAGTGCAGTTAAAGTTTAGTGTTTATATATACAAAAAAAAAAAATGGAACACAACATTCACAATAATGCATTACATTGGGGATACAATCCTGCATCTACTACGCACAATCACTGGGTACCGCCACCCCAAACAAGATCCGCTAAAAGGGCTCTATCCGAGAGTGACTGCGATGAGCTCTACTCGGAAGAATCATCAAAGGAACAGTAAGTGTTATATATAGAAATATTAAAATCTCATTTGGACAATATATTTCTAACGTCTTGGTGGCGCTTTTGTTATTTTAAGGGTATCGCCTGGTGAGCCTGGCAGTTGTCAGTTGATAAGTCGTAAAAAGCGACGGGGTGTCATCGAAAAGAAACGTCGAGACAGAATAAATTCTTCTCTAACCGAACTGAAACGTCTTGTGCCATCAGCATATGAAAAGCAAGGGTCGGCTAAATTGGAAAAGGCAGAGATTCTACAACTTACGGTTGAACATTTGAAAAGCATGCAGTCGAAAGGTGAGTTTCTTTTTTTTTGTAAAATGAACGGAGAGTGGGTGCATAAATTATAAGTGATTTTGGGTGTAAACAAACGGATTTTTTAACAGCTTCATATAAATTTTTATGTAGGCACTGTGTTAAGCCTAGTTCACACTTTAATGCAAAGTGAAAACAAAGCCCATGGTTAATGTTAATTTGCATTAAAAAGTATTTAAAGACATAGTGTTATTTTCAAATCCAAGGATATAACAAAATTCACAAGCGAAAGCTTCCTTCGACAAGATATATTTTTCGCCTGCTCCTGAGCTTTTATATGAAGCTCACTGAAAGTGAAATTCACTTGCTTAGAGGCGTTTGCTGATACGAAACTTAAACAACGAAGTTTAACAAAAACGCTTAGCTATGTTCCACTTTTCTTCAGTGTAAACTGTGACATAAGCTTTTACGTTGAACTTAAATATTTAAGTTTCGTTTCAGCAAACGGGCCTTAGTGATTTTTCGTCTCAGTTGATTAATCACCTATACAAAAGGAGATAGAGTGCTTTTAAATTTGTGTCTTGCAAAATCTATTAAGGGCTGGCCAAACAGAGAGCTTTCTTTGTAAAAAATTACAAAACGAAATTGACCGTCGTGTTCTTTTCTTGCTTGTAAATTGTTGACCCCACCGCCCGACCGCGTTCAGCTAGGCTAACTGGCTACCTATCCAACAATTTAAAATACCTTCGAGTTGTTGGACCTGCTGTATTTTAACAAGGGATTTAAAAAAAAAAAAAAACAAAAATAGTTGCCCCGTTTAGAGAAGAAAAGCCTTAACTCGTCATTAAATCGATGCGTGTCACTTAGCTCAATTGGCCAGGTGCGCACATACAACTAATCAGTTAGAGTTACCAGACGTCCCTCTTTAGGGGGGACATTCCCCTTTTTTCATAGCAAAATACTGTTTGTCCCCACTATACAAACCTCCGTCCCCCTTAGTAAGTACAACTTAAAAAAAAAAACATGCAATTGAAAACTGTAAAAATATGTGATTAAATATTTGTATAAAAGGATTATCTGTGAACGCATCCATTTGCAGTTCAATATCATTTCAAAGTGAACGCATCCACTTAATGAACTACATTTTTTTACTCTGGTGTTATATTTTTCAAAAACATGTTTTGTCATCCTTTTTGAACACTTGTCCTCCCCTAGAAAACTCACGATGTCCCCCTTTTCGTTATTTTAAATCTGGTAACCCTATACTCAGTTTGGTTTCGATTTTGAGCATTATGGGATCATATGTGAGTCCGCGCACATAAACCGGCGCCCACTCCCATATAAGCCCATTGTGCTCAAAATGGAAACCAAACTGCTTAGTTGCATGTCCGCGCCTGGCCTTAAGTTCCGCGGAAATGTATTCCAAAGGCGAATAGCAGAAATATTGTCTTTTGGATGTTAGACAGATGAACTGTGGTTAAATCAAACAAGTGGATCTGTTGGATGCCGAAAACCGGTCAAATCTTCTTAGATTATAAATATAGCGGAAAGTACAATTAAATGCTACTCGCAGCTTTCTTTTGCATACAGTGTCACAGTTATTAAATATTTCACAACCATATACCAGTACTGGAACAACCAAGGCCTTAGCAAGAATTAATCTCGTGTTTAGTGGTGTAAACTTTTAGAAAAGTTTCGATGAATTCAAGATCGTTGATTGTACATGCGAGAATAAGATGGGACCCAAAGTTGATCCTTGTGGAACGCCCTTTACTAAAAGAAGAAATTCTGATGAAGTAGTCCTTGAGGACACAGCCTGTTTTCTTTCTCTAAAATACGACAAGACTAACTTTACTGCGGAGGAAGACATCTTATGTCTTCGAATGCATTCAAAAGTGCGGTGGTACAACTATGTTTGGCATGGAATCAAGGCTGATCGGAAACCAGGGCCTTATTTCATTAACATTGACAATTGCGACAGGTGATAGGTGACAAATTGTTAATTTACAACTTGACAATTGTCAAAATCTATTCCATAAACAATTTGACAATTTTTTTAGAATTGTCGCAAAATACCCGACAATTGTCAACTTTTCGGTTCATAAAAAAAATTGTCATGACAATGAATTGTCAAGTATTTTTCGACAGTTGTCAGGAATTTTAATACACCTCGACATTTAAAGAGCAGAACAAATGATGATTTTGATCGTTTCGTCGAGAAACGATTTCAAACCTACAAGATACTCATTAATTTGCATATATGCATAATGCGTTCTCAGATTTTGCATTATAAACAAGCCAATTTCATTTGTAAACCAAGCACTTGCTATTGGCCTTACCCTACCGGTTGGTCAGGGAACATGTGGATCAAAAAGATCATTTATGTTATTATGAAAAAAATCAACTTGGTCATCCGGCGAGTTCATACCATAAACAAGATTACAAGGAATAGAGCGAATATGGTTTTCAAGAGCAGTACTGTCTTTATTTTTAAAGTTTCAGAAACTATAAGTTGACGTACTAGGATGTACATTGAAGTGCTCGGAAGTGAGTAGGCATTTGGCTATTTACTGCATGTAGATCAAACGCGACCATATTTTTCAACCAAAATATTGCTGTTAAATTCGCCGCATACAAAAAACATTGCTGGCGGTTGTTAAAAATTCTTCCATTAAGGAGTACACAGGTGTTAAGTCAACATTCCTATTTGGCCTATAAACGCTTTCTAAATAATTAGATTTTTCCCCGTTAACTAAGTCTACAAAAAGGTATTCAACAGGACAGCCATTTGGCGAGAAACATTTCAGTTCACAGTTAAGACCTTTTCTTACACAAATAGCTACAACTCCACCAGTGCGATTTCTCTTATCTGACCGAAAAATTGTATAATCATAACAACATCCTTTATATGTGATGAAAACCAAGTTTCCGAAGTACAGATCGCATCAATTTAGACTTAACAAATATTTCTGTAAACTCATCTAATAATTAAGGCAACCAGATTTTGTGCATTAAGATGACAAACTTTAAGCCCTTACCTAACGACTACAAAACACCCTTATCATTGATTGCCATCGCCCAGGGACTTTTTTTATTTAAATATAGTTCATAAGAGTAAGCACTAAGATTATGTTTGTCTGTCCATGACCATGAAAGCCTGGAACTGAAAAAATTAAAAAAAAAGCTATAAAAGCTTTCCACTTTTATGAAATTGATTTTTGCAGTTAGCCCTATATGGATCACCATTTTGATGTATTAATATTTAGTAAATTATTCTTAAAATTTTACGAAGCAATGCGAGGACGGGTCTACTAGTATTATATTTATATTTGATTTAGATTTAAATGTCTGTTCAACTAAGAAATCAACAGAAGTCATGTTGAAATTTAACCGCCACTAGCAACATTCATTTCTGTGAATTCTAAATTGTCCTATATGTATGTATGTACATCGGCCGAAGCATCTAAAAGAATATGGTTTTGTATGACAGCTTCTGACACTTTAATTGAAACATGAGACAAAGTTTCCCAATAAGCATTTTTCCTGATTTACGACAAAAACACACAAGAAATTATTTTCACAAAATCCGAAATAAATGAGTGTTTGTGACACTTGAAAGGGCAGCAATATTTACGAGTTCAGTATTCAGAGATACATTTAACAAGCACTTCCATACATACATTCATACACAGATACATTAATGTCAAGAACTTGAATAGGTAGTTGAGGGTGGTGTTTCTTTTGAAATTTCGTTTTCAAAAACGGAATATTAAATACGACTGTGGCTTTATTTTATTTTTGTAATTAAGTGCCAAAAATCATTTAAAAATTTGTGTCATCTGACTATAAATGTTAGGTCACTAAAACATATTACATACCTATTGTTTTTACTTTAATATTTGAATTAAGGATTTACAACACT
This sequence comes from Leucozona laternaria, assembly GCA_932273885.2. NCBI lineage: Eukaryota > Metazoa > Arthropoda > Insecta > Diptera > Syrphidae > Leucozona > Leucozona laternaria. Next base: position 49,906,919 of record OW026368.1, read on the forward strand.
AGGCAACAAAAAGCTGTATAATGGGTGCTAATTTTAAACCAAATAAAGGGTGTTTTTTTTAGACGTATGGTTTTCAATCTGCCAATACTTTTTTCGGAGTTGGTCTTTTTGACAGCTGTCACTTGATTTGTGCTCAGTTTGGTTTTCCATTTCATAATTAATAGAGACTCACTCCTGAACAACATTTGCAAATTTATTACCAAAATAATGGTTCGGTTCGCGCGCTGCGTCCAATATTCGGTCGCCATAATCGGGCAACCATGGATGGGTTTCGCACCACGTTTCCTCTAGTGGATAATGCGCATCCTCAGAGACGCCGTACAGTGCGCACCGAAGACGCTATTGCTGCTGTGGAGCAGAGTATGGAAAAAAACCCGAATGAGCCCATCCGCCATCGCCGGAAAAAATTGGTGCTGTGGAAAATTGGGCCTCTCGGCTGGAATTTATTCGAGCCAGCTGCGGCGGCCAATTGCCCGAAATCTTTTTTAAAACATATATTGCAAACACTTATCTTTATAAAAAAGCTAAATTCTTGGCCATAACATTAAATTATATGCGTTTTATTTCTCACCACACGTCTAAGAAAAACACCCTTTACATAAATTATTTCTAATACCTTCTATCTATCTCATTCCAATTTTAGAAAAAGAGAACACTAACCGATAGCTTAAGGTCAGACATTTTAATTTCATTTACTGTCATATTTCTATAAATGAGGTAAAAGCAAAAATTGCATTTTCATTTTAACCGAAATGAGTTCATTTCGCAAATTACAGAAAAAGCATTACATCTCACATTCGCTAATTTAGTTTGACAGATCATTTCATTTTGTAATTTGATTTGGTATTATTTGCTTGTTTTTTTTTCTATTTTTTATGCATCGATTTTGGACATTTTCAATGGATTCCACTTGGAATGCATTCGAATTGGGTGTGTTCGTAGGGTTTTAACGTAATTTCCTACTGAATTTCGTGCAAATTTGAAAAGTTAAATTTTTACTAGAAATGGAATGATTTCGAATCGAATTTGGAAATTTTCAACGAAATTATCTCATTTACCCTAATAAAAACGTAGTAGGTATAAGATTGTTTTCTTTATGAAACAAGTTGTTGAATATGCTTTTGGTGGTGACTACCTCATGTCGGACCTCTTGTATGAAAACAGGTGTTTTTTTTTCTTACTTTGCGTTTAACATCTTGAAAACTAGAAAAACGAAATATGTATTTAAATTTCAGAATTTGTCAACGTCAAAAAGTGACAGCCATCATTTTGTAGCAACTAACAGATGCAAAGGACGGTGTCCACATTGGAATATCTCCTCCGATTTTTTTTGACGTCTCTGTGCTTTTGCCACCCACTTCATGGTGAGAAAGAGATGGCCGGAAAAGTCAGGATTTTTAATTTTTTTTTTTAAATTAGTGGATTTGACGTTTCCTTTTGTGACATCTGTTTTTTCTTTCTGTGATTTATTTTTGGCACTTAAATTCTACAGAATCTAATTTTCGTTCAATTGGAAACATATTTTGTAGATATTTAAGAAGATATTTTGTGAGTGAAAAATGTCTCAAGCTCAATAAAATAGGTTACTAAGGTCCAGTTTTTCAGTGCTAGATTAAAGTTAAGCCCGAGTTAACTAATCAAATTTGGAGAGTTTACTCAGGATTAACTGAACATATGCTTTTGATGTCTTATCCATCGAGTTTGTTTAGTCGTTCCGCATACATTCTTCACCAAAAAAACTGCTTCCTCACTTAACTGTGGGTTAATTTACTTCTTGAGTTAACTAACTCTAGTTTAACTCAGCACTGAAAAACTGGCCCTAAGAAGCGAAACAAGTTATTTTGTATTGAAAAAGGTCTTAGGTATAATTTTGAGGTTAAAAAGGGAGCAAACTGATTTCTTCAAAAAATTAAGTTATAAACAGGGGTATCTAGCCCCCTTTGCCAATCCACTCAGCGGATCCGCGTATGTTAGCCCAGCATTACGTTTTGACTCAAATTTTTTTTTTCATTTCTTCATTTTCATCTCCTGTCTGAAACTTAAATTCTTTCAATTGTTTCAAGAAAAATAGCAAGTGAACCCACATATTGGCAAGCATCTCAAGGCAAAGCAAATAAAAATGAAATTACTGTCCCTGTCACTTCTCACTGATTGTTGCATTTATAAAACTGACAACTGGACTGAATAGCTATATAATGAATTTTCTTTACAGAAGTCCTTTTGTAAAGTCAACGCATGCAACAATACTTGACTTCTCAGAAACGTTTGCACAACAACAAAACGTCATGTTTACAAATTGTATCACTAGTATCTGCACCTATTTAATTTTACTTAATGCTCGTACCTACTCTATTAAGTAGGAAATGTCGAAAAAAAATTGATTCAAAATGAAGAATTTCTTTAAAGTATTATGCGATTGGCGTATCTATTTCTCGTTTTATTTCTAACCTTTTAAATTATGTGGGCTACAGGAAACGGAAATAATATAGCTGTTCCCCTTGATTTAAATAATATTACAAATAACCCCTACCTAATTGAATGTCCCCTTAAACGAACAACTGAACTGTGGCACAAGAGCAACAAATACTGTTATCAATTTGTGACGCAATATCTACTTTTTTAATACTTCTAAATTTCAATTTAAATTCATTTGTGCTACTATGGACAGTGACCAGTTGCAGTTCAGTGTATATGGATATCGGTGGTGTGGTGACTAATCTTTACCTAGAGATACCATAAGCATCATACTCCCAATATGTTTTCTTTTTTTTTTATATGGAAGAGGCATTTGAGTTTGAAAGTAAACAACCCTTTATTGTTGCTTCTTCTTAATATTCAACAATATTGTTGCCACGATATTTTTATACGGTCTGAGTTTCACCCCTAAAAGCAAGAGAAGACAAAAAATGTTCTCACGATTTACGAATTTAATACAACATACAACAATAAATGCATATAGCACAAAATACAGGGTGTACTTGGTGCTTGCAGTCTTTGTTCGAGAGAATTATGTGGTGGGAATATAAATAGTATTATTTTATTACTCCCACCGTACGAAAAAAAGGTATAGGTACCTAACTAGAATGTGTGTGTGTGTGCTATTGGTGGTGGCTGTATGGTGAGTTTCGTTCACCCTCATATCAATTTGCTTTTATCTGAAAGTGGACGTGTGGGAACAATTTACAAATCCGTATAGATCTTATATCCCTCATAAGTTGTGCCGTTTTTGGGAATGCGAGTTGAACATATAGAAATAGAAATTAGATTCTTATAGCAATGATTTTCCCACAGAACGAAAAATTTATAAAAAAATTTTTTTTTTTTAGGAGGCGATTCGATGGGTTATGATCCACAAAGGCTTGCAATGGACTATCACATTATTGGATTTAGAGAGTGTGCAGCAGAAGTGGCACGATATTTGGTCACTATTGAAGGCATGGACATTCAAGATCCGTTGCGGTTGCGCTTGATGTCACATTTGCAGTATTTCGTTCAACAACGTGAAATATCAGCGAAAACCTGCCACAGTCCGAATTGGTCTTCAGCGGCATATCAACCGAATTGCACAACCACTTCATACCAGGGTGGATATCCGATTCAAACAAGCGCTACAAGTTCTTATGTTGCGAACCTGATGCCCACAGCGGTACAATTGCCGTACCCGACGTTAAATTCATCGCCAGTCGCGTCGTCGATGCACCAGCCACCACCAGTGTCCCATAGCAATCGATCGGTACCACCGCCGAGCAATAACGATGGCGCCGCGCTGATGCCCCACACTAGCCAGCAGCACCAGCCCCAGCACATTCAACCCTTACCAATTAGCAGACACGAGACTCAGCAGCATCAGCCTCTCTACCCACCGGAGCAGACGCACGAGCATCAAGGTTCTACCTACATTGAGCTGACTAGTAGCAGCCATAGGAATTCATCTGCCCCAAATACTCATCCCTATGGAAACCCATCTGAATACCCTGTTAGTAGTGCCCAGGAGAATAATCCATCAACATACGGCTATGCTGGGGCGAATGGATCTAAACCATATCGACCATGGGGTGCAGAAATGGCGTATTAGACATTTTTGTTATATGCCTAAAAACACTTAAAGTTTCCTTATCAAAAAAAAATACCCATCTAAGTCATTAAAGAAATTACAAAGAAAGAGTGTGTGATAACTATTTTTGATATATCTCGAAATAGTTTAGATGATAAGATTAATTATATTATTAATTTATATTTTTTTATAATATCGAGGGGATAGAGCTTTAAAAACAAAAAAAAAAAATATATATTTTTAAGAATTTATCAATTTAAAGAGGAAAGACATATTTTTTAAATACTGTATCGATGCCCTTCTAAAAATACTTTTTTATTTTACTTTATTTTTTGATACTTACATATGAATAATATATTTTACTATTTTTATAAAAAGAAATGGGCGTTTTTATTCTTTTGTACGGGGACTATCCACCCCTTATGGTTTATTGCTTTACACACGATGGAAATAGTGTTTAAAGATTGAAACAAGTGATTTTAAACGAGTTTTATAGCTAACAATTTTGGCGAGTTCAGAGAATAACTCATAGGGTTTGTATGAATAAAATGGAGCACCTTCTCAAAATTCAACTTTAAAGAGCAGGTGCTCCTTTTCGCATGAATAAATAACTTGAGAAGGTGAATTGAACATCAAGGATGGAAGATCTACGTGCTTGATGAGCACTCAACTCCTCAAAATAAGCACCTGCACCATCGTAGAGTAGCACTCCATCGAGAGGAGCACATACACCAATTTGGGAGTTAGCTCATTTGGTTGCTCAACGTTTTTTTTTTTATAAATGGGGAGTTCATGCCAATTTTAAACCGCAAGGTAAAATTTTATAAAAGAAAAATAGAAGGATTTTCAAATGATTATCGCGTTTTATACAAATTTAACAAAGCGAATGTGGATATCTTGGCGAATCAATTTCTTGAGAATAGTTCAGAAACAAGGAGTGGCACCTTAACAAGTATTGAAAAATGGGAATTTTCCTTCGCTACATAGGTGATCCTGTGCGTTACGTTCTGTAACTCTCGCATCGATGAAATTAGTTGAGAAACGATGAAAATTGAAACAAATCGTGTTAGTTTTGTTCCATTTTTCATCGTTTCTCGACCAATTTTATCCATGCGAGGGTTTCAGAACGTAACAGGCACTGGTTTTCAAACTGGAGTTGGAGAAGACGTTGGAGTACACCAGTCCACGGTCTTGTAAGTGCGGCAATAATCCAGAAGTCAAACCTTTGGATCAAATTTCCTACAAGTACTGATGTTGATTAACTCCAGAATGGAAAACGGGAATGGTAAGAAAAATACAACTTTAGTTCAGCAACAGGTGCAATTAAATGCACTCATGTTCCTATCATCAAACCAGATGTTAATGGGGACGAGTACGTTTACAGAAAAGGATTCCATAGCATTAATGTTCAGGCAACATGGACTTCCAGAGATGAATTTACGAGTATTGACTTTTCATGGCCAGGATCGGTACATGATTCACAATTTGGAAAAATTCTCTCCTATTTAAAATCATAGAATGGAATGGAGCTAGTGGCATTTAACTTGGTGATTCAGGATACGGACTCCGTATGAAAATTCAGATATTCCTGAGAAAATTTTATTTTGCAATAGGTGCCTAACTCGCGAATGCGTTAAAATTGAACGATGTTTTGCACAATTCAAGCAACGTTTTCCCATCCTTCACAATGAAATGCGAATCAAAACAGTAAAAGCTCCGTTTCTAAGTTCTAGTTTTTCAGAGCCTACGTTTGCTTTTTTTATAAATCATAGAAATGAGTTTCCAATACAAAAAAAAAAACTATTGAATTTTACTCGGGGTATGAGAACACCTTCTCCATGTGAAGGAGGAGGTTCTCACTAGTTGGACTATAATTTTATTCATACAAAACGGGAGCAGGTACTTTTTTTTAGAACCTTCTCTGATTCTTATGGAGCACCTGCTCTGAGTACATACTCCGTTTTATTCATATCACCCGATATTTGTATTGACATATCGATTTGAAGCATCTTAGGGCTAGTTTTCAGTGTGATATTAAAGTTGAACGAGAGTTAATTCAGCAAGTTTGGTAATAACACTGAATTAAACTAGTGTTATCTTGCAAATAAATTAAATCCGATTTAACTCATTAAGCAGTTGTTCAATGGAACTTTAACTTTTGATAGTTGTCAAAAAATTATCGAAATTGAAACACAGCGCTCTTCTTCAACTACCGAAGAATTTTTAGCACACGCAATGGAACATTTTTAAAACTGTTGTAATATCCTATTTACCTCTTCAATTGTATGTTTTTGGAAAATATGTATTTACTCCAAATGAAAAACGGTTCCGAGAAAAAATCCAATAGGTATATATTGCTAAAAGAGTGGTTTCAAGCAAGTGACGCGGAGTGTTTTTTTTCATATGCCTGCCTATCTTACCCCGAGGCCACACGATCTAATACTGGCTGACGACCAGTTGGGTTCATACATTGAATGTCAAATTCGTATGTGTGTATTGGATGTGACGTAGGCAGCACTCTTCTTTTTCTCCACTATAGTAAGCTTTGGTTGATCTTTCAAACAAAATCAAAATACATTTGGATTGAATATTCAAGGCAAATAAAAAAATGGTTAACAAACCAAAATTATTCATGTGTATACCTTAAACAAAACTTTTCAGTTTTTGTTTTATTTTTTGTGTTCCTACAGACATCAAAATGCAGTTTGTTGGCTATCCGTCAAGCAATAACTGTCAAATTTCATTGAAGGATATCTACGATGTCAATGAATTAGAAAACCTCTGAAAAATTCCAAACTTTTTCCATTTTACTTTCTGCTCCGGAAACTACATTTTCGGGACAATCCGTTGACGTTTGGAACGAAATATTCTCAATTCGATCAAATGTAATTTTTTCCCTATCTGTCAAGCCATCTACTGTCAAACTCCATTGAAAGATGGCTACGATGACGATGGATTAAAAAAAAAATCCGAATTTTTAATTTTTTTTTGTTTCGGAAAAAAGCAATTTTAGAACTTTCTGGTGATGTTTGTAACGAAATATTCTACAGACGTCAAAATACAGCCTTTTGCCTATCCGCCCAGCAATAAACTATCAAATCTAATTGAAGGATGTCTACGATATGAATGGATTACAAAACCTCTAAAAATAACGAAATTTTGATATTTTTTTTTTGCTCCTGAAAAAGGCAAACTTAGAACTTTCTGGTGATTTTTGTAATGAAATGTTTGACAGACGTCAAAATACAGTTTACTGTCTATCCACCGAGCATAAAACTGTCAAATTTCATTGAAGGATATCTACAATGTCAATGGATTAAAAAACCTCTAAAAATCCTAAAATTTTGGGATTTTTTTTTAAAAGGGGCAATTTTAGAGCTTTTTGGTAATTTGTACTGAAATATTCGCAAACGCCAAATATTCTGTCAAGAATTGTCAAGCTTCGTATGAAAGTGAATTTTAACATTTTAAAAATGCATAGGTACAAATTGCAAAATAAATTTCTTTAAACTTATTTTTTGCACAAAATCGAATCACTTCCGAAATTTGAATAATAAAAAGGAACGATGAATGTTGACTATATAGTTAAAAAAAATTAACGCACTACTGGGTTATCTACTGGCTGCTCCACTGGCTTCGAAAAAGGCAAGCCAGTTGACGAACAAGTTGCTTAAGATTGCGATCATTAGTAAAAATATTTTAGTGTATTGCAACTGGCTAGCCAGTGCTGGCTCGTGTGGCCTCCGGGTTAAACAGAATTTTTACAACTAAAATAAATTAAAAACAATAGTCACATTTGCCAACTGTCAGCTGATAATTGCTTTGTGGTGCTGCCAAATTAAGATCTAAATGATAAATTAAAAAAATATTTTTTTTTGCCCAATGGGAAAATAGTTAAAATCAAAAATGTACTCATTTTTGTGTACATGGTGTATAAGGTGCGATAAAAAGCTTGAACGTGTAGGTTGGGTCGAGACAAGAAAAAATCGTACAAGAGGGGGGTCTATACCCCACCGTTTAGCCGGGATGGGCAATTTTCTAAAAAAAAATGACTTAAAACAGAAAAAAATTATTAAAAAAACAACGTTTACACTTACAATGCCATGATATACCTTTTTGTAAAGCCATAAATCTCTCCCTTAATTGTGATTTAAATAAATAAGGTTAATAAACAGGTTTAATAAACATTTTCAAACTCAAAATTTGGAAAAAAAAAAAATGTAAACATTTTGTTCAAACTAGTTTTGATCAAAATTTACGTTATTAAGTAGTATTTTTGATTTTAATATTCAATGCTCTTATTAATTTTTAGTCAAAAACAAAAAACAAGATGCTAAAATCTCTTCTAGTTCTTTAGAAAACTCAAAATAACAGAAATAAAATTCCCTTAATTTGACTCCAATCCGTTGCTTAGGTTTCTCTAAAGATTCTATTTCCACTTTAATAAAAGGTCAATAAAATAGACCCTTCCTTCCATACGATTTTTTCTTGTCTCGACTCAACCTACATGCTCTAGCTTTTTAACACACCTTATGCGAATCACCCTGTACATGGAAAACCCCTTGAGAAGACTCGGCTTACAGTGCTCCAGGCGGCCTCAAAAGTTGACACCTTTGCACGTTGTTTTTTATTTTTCTATTTTTAATAGTTAACTTATCGATACTTATTTCTATTTGAATTCTGAGATAAAAAGGAAATGCAAAACGCTTGACCATAAGTTTGAAAAAAATGCATTTAGCAAAATGAATTTAAACAAACGAAACAAGAAAATAAAACAAACCTGTTTGACTATTATGGATCTAGTTTCCGCACCTAAGCCCCAGCAGTTCAATCCTTAAACGTTGAATGAACCTAATCCCTTTCCAATACTGCGTAAACGCCACTTGAAATCTAAGCACAAACAATTATTTAGGAACAAGTTTTTAAATACCCTCTAATTGTTACCAAGAAAACAAACAACTTTCCACCTTTTTTTCCGCGTAGTGTGGTAGCGCGCGCAAGGGATTATAGGATCTATTGAATTGGAAGTAAATACACTGCATACGTGCTCATAACTTCTACCGATAACGATGACCAGTGGTCATTTGAATATTAGGTATACTTTCTTTTTGTATCAATTCTTGTTTTTTTTGTATCTAAATAATTTCAAAACAACACAAGAATAACGTGTATTTTTCAAAGTTTGCGTTCATCTCGCTCAAAATGTAGGTATTCAAAATATTCACTGAGGCATAAAACCACTGAGGAAAATTCAAAGATTGTATTTCGAAACAATACGAGTACATTGGCCATAACATGTGAACGTGCAGCAATGTTTTTTAAACTCCCTAATGAGCATAAATTTACATCTGATTACGTGGTTTCCCGCGACGCGCTATCCAGAAAAAGTCATAATGTTCTGCATGTTAAAATAATTCAAATTTAAATTTAATAAAAACTACCAAATATCTGTTTAGAGGTAAAAACTCTAAAAATGCCACATAGTGCTGGCTTGTGGGTGTTTCACTGCATCGTCTATATCAAAACCGATTCTTATTTTACATCCCGATCCAGTCAGTATTTACCAGAGCGTTTCGAGAACTCATAAAAATGTGTTGCTCTGTTGCTGTGGCGGTGCTGCCGGCGGAGGTGGCCACCTGCTATGAGACACAATATTTGCATACGGCTGCTGCTGCTGCTATAGGTTATATTTTTTCCATAAATGTGAGTAGATATAAGTTGTTTTGTGTTTGTATGTTAAACGAGTTGGAAAATCAAGGAAATTCAATATAAAGTGCGGTATCTAACAGTGTTTTTATATATAAAAGTGTTTTATTTTTATAAATTCTTATTATGCTTCATTAAACTTCAATTAAATATTTGATGTTCGATATGCAGAATAATCTTAGGGAGATAAATATTTTCCATCACTTTAATGCAAAATTCGCATTAATTTAATAGCGAAAATTCCTTGTTTTTGTGAATCGACAGGTTTCTGAAATCGGCCTATCGAGAATTGAATGTTCTGACAGGTTGAAGGGTAACGATTATAATCCGATACTTTTCGATTCAGGTACTTGTTGATATACTGGATGAGTGATATACTCTTTTCTTTCTACTTGTAATAACAAAAATAATAATTGTATGCAGGGGATGTTTATTTTAACTTATAGCGTGCCAGGGTGGGTATTATTAACTATATGCTATATGTAGGTATAATTTATCTACCCCTAACTCAGCGTGGGAAGTTTTAAAAGACCTTTCTCTCACAGTTAAAGCATTAATATTCCTTTAGGGGTGGAATTATAATCAAAAATCATACGCTATTCACACGAATGTATGCGGAATAATGGTATAAGAGACCGTGGCAAACAATTATTGTGCTCATTATAACTTATAAGTTTCTATCAATGCATTTTCTATCTAAAAGAAGTCAAGTGCCTATACACTTTGGTAAGTTTAGGAGTCAGGGAGTCTAAAATGCGGAAACCGCCTATTACAACGTATAAATCATATGAAAAACACCACATAAAGTTTCAGTATGAATTATAGTCTTCCTTATTGCCGATTTATTAATTCAGTTTTCGTTGTTTTGAACTAGGTATACGGGTATACCTACCTACCTACAAGGTTTTTATTAAGTACATGACAAGAGCCTCATACCACATTGGCAAATTCATAATTTTTTCCAAAAAAATATACATATATAGAACGTGGATGAGATGTAGGTATATGTCACATCCTAACATCACGCCTTCTCAACATCGTCTAAACGTCGCATCTAACATCCCGTCTAAACAACACGAAAGAGGAAGTAGAATAGTTTCTTCCTCGTAGTGTCGTAGTTCCTTCCTCGTGAATTAGTTTGTATACATATAGATTTTGTAACCCATAACCTTAAGTCACTTTTTCTAAATTGAACATTAAATAGAATTTAAAATAAGTCTAAGCATTCTTCTTTTATAATAGTAAAAGGTTTTCCAATAAGAGGTGTTATTTTGAATAGCCCGCTATTTCGGTAGCTGTCACTTTTGAAGTTGTCATTTGTTTGACAAGTAGAAACTACGCCATTAATAAAAATGGAACGATACACGCTTCAACAACGGATTGAAATTATTAAAATTCACTATAAAAATGGTGAAAATTTGGCAGAGACGGTTCGTAAAACTAAAACATTTTTGGGTCGTCGTGAAGCACCTTGTCCGACCGCAATACAGAAATTGGTGGACAAATTCGAGCTGTTGGGACAAGTTAGTGATGTGAAGAATAAAACCCGTGCACGTCGCTCAGGAACAACTCAGAATATTGCTGTTGTAGCCCAAAGTGTTGAAGAAAACCCAGGTTTGTCCATTCCTCTTCGTTCTTTGGAATTAGGCATTCCACAAGCGTCATTACACCGTATTTTGCATAAAGACTTGGGTCTTAAGGCTTATAAAGTTCAGTTAACACAAGAACTCAAGCCGGCTGATCATCAACAACGTCGTGTCTTTGCTGATTGGGTCCTTGAAATGCATGAAAATGATCCGGAATTTCATCGAAAAATCATCTTGACTGATGAGGCCCATGTCCACCTCGGAGGCTACGTCAACAAGCAAAACTGTCGCATCTGGGGCTCGGAAAACCCAAGAGTTATTGTTGAAAAGCCTCTGCATCCTCAACGCGTGACTGTTTGGTGCGGTTTATGGTCCGGCGGGGTCATTGGACCTTACTTTTTCGAAAATGAGGCTGGAGCAACAGTTACGGTCAATGGATTGCGCTATCGAGAGATGATTAATGATTTTTTATGGCCGGAATTGGATGGTATTGATCTGGACTTTTACTTTCAACAAGACGGCGCTACGCGTGCCACACAAGCAATGAAACCATCGATCTTTTACGGGAAAAGTTTCCGGACCGTGTTATCTCTCGATGAGGTGATCACAATTGGCCACCGAGATCTTGTGATTTAACACCTTGCGACTTCTTCCTTTGGGGCCACGTGAAGGATAAGGTCTACGCCAACAGCCCAGCGTCGATCCAAGACCTCAAAGATGGAATTCGTGAGGCTATCGAGGACATAGGGCAGCCACTTTGCGATTTGGTTATAAAAAATTTCATGAAAAGGATATGGTCCTGTAAGCGTGGTCGTGGCGGCCATTTGGCTGATGTTGTTCCATTATTAACGGCATACCTTCCTCTTTATAATGAAATAAACATCCTATCATTTATCTCAAAAAATGCCATTTTTCTTTGAATATCAAAATAACACCTCTTATTGGAAAACCCTTTATATTAGATATAGCTCTTGATATCGCCACCTGAGTGCGAGAAGTAGAGGTAAGTTGATTTTTTTAATTTAGAAGATGTTAGGGTTTCCATGGCAGTCAAAGCAACATTGGATAAACGGTTTTAAAATCCAGCGCGCCAAAATTTAAACAGTCTGATATGTTAAAGTATTAGCATGATACTTCTTAAAAATTAAAATACTAAAATATTCTTGCTTTTAAAAGATTTTTATCTAGTAAGTATCATAATTAACCTACAGCTGAGAGCAAAAAAATAGCAGTGAAACGAAAAATAAGTTTAGACAAAAAAGAAAAATCAAAAGAAGTTTGATTTTAGAAATCATTGTTGGTAAAACTTTTTACGTTTATTATTGATCATTAATATAGTATCTATCTAACTACATACAAAAACAAAATTTATTCGAAAATAAAGGGAGCAAAATAATAGCAGTGCTTGTCGCATTGTGTATAATTAAGTCAAAATAAGGGTTCAAAAAGTTCAATTTATTGTAATTTTAGTAGGTATTTAGTAGGATGGCCATTATTTTTTAACACAGCTTCGCAACGACTCTCCTGGAACTACGGTCAACAACAGTTTGTTTTTTTTTGGTTTGGCATTCGAGACTTCTTTTTTTTATATCCACCCAAAGATGCTAAATGGGATTGAGATCCAGAGATTGAGCAGGCCACTTCTTGACCTCAATTTTCTAGTCCTGAAAATATTGTTTAGCTGTTCTGCTGTTTTTTTTTGGTCAGTATTCTGCTAAAAGACCCATTTAAGCAGCATTTTGAAATCTGGGATGATGCAAAATGTCCATTTTGTATCATCGATTGGTAGCGTTCTACGTTGATGGTGATGGCAGAGTCCTATCATCCTTTTGGAAGAAGCCCGGACTCTCAAGAACATCGGCGATGTTTTCGGTAGATCCTGCGCTTCGTTGACGTACGGGCGTTGGTTGATTGTTCACTGAATCGCCCGACTCAATTTTGGCCACCAAACGTTGAATAGTTGACTGAGAAGGCCAACCATATAAACCGTAAATTGGGCGAAACGCACGCATTGTTGCCACAAGAGATTTGTGCTGTTTAATCGTGTAACTTGCCATGATGGTTTGGCATCAGTAACTGAATAAAAAACAAACGATTTGACAAATGAAAGTTGGGTTTTATTTGATAAAACACTCGCAGTTTAGGCTTCAAAGCTTACGCACCATCACATTAATATTGAAGGTTTGAACGAAACAACAACCACTTGAGTGACCTACCACCAAATCATTAAAGGCTGGAGTTATAGCTATTCCACGACCAGGCCGATCATCAGACTCCTTTTGACAAATAATGACACCAAAAAAACATGGCCGCTACAGACCGCCAAAATCTATACGCGCCAATTGAAAACCCTTTTAGAAAACATTTGCAAAATGCGAACTGTCTTTTTAACGCTTGTATTCTATCTACCTCAATAAAATAACCGGTGAAAGTATTCCTCACATCAATGTATCTAGTTTTTAGTGATATACACTGCGCATCACTTGATTAGAAACAAAAGTTATTCTCAAGATCAAAGGGTATGGAAAACAATTCATACCATCATAAATGCAGACAATTAAATCCGTTAGAGCCTTTGTAGATTGAGAAGATTGAGCCCGGACTGTTGAGTCTAATCGTGTTTCCATTAGAAAATCTGATGCGCTTCAAATATGCGAATTTTTGTTTATCCTTAAGGCTCTTAGGACGAAAAACTGAGCACAAATCAGGACAATTTTGGTTTTCAAAAAAATTCTAACTTTGCAAAAAATTTCTAAGTAAAAAGCAAATTTGCGATTTTTCAAATATATTTACGGCACATGGCAGCGCAAGTTGAGCACATTACATCACAACTTTCTTTTTTTTTGAAAATCACTTACTTCACGCACAAGACAAGACAGTACCTTTGAAATGAAAGTAAACACTTTTAAACAAACGAAATCTATGATTTAAGATTTGTATTAATGGGCTTTTTTGATCGTTCTAGTTAGTATCAGCTCAACTTTACGATGAATACCAAAAAAGATAACGACAAGCTTAGCGCCATTTACGCTAATGTGATAAAGTAACCCACCTGTGATATAAGTGTTTTTTTCTGTTTGGTCTATTTTTTTTGTAATAAATTATTTTAAATTACTTATTTATTTAATTGTTAATTTATTTAATTACGTTTTTAATAAAAGTAATTAACATCAATGTAAAAATTAAAAATAACAAGTAAGTTTTCTAAAATTCGTTATATGTCCAATAATTCAAAAAATCTAATTATATTGTTCATTTATAAAGTTTCAATAAATTGTGACCCCTGAAAAAGTTGAGAATTTTCAACGAAACGTAGTTTGAAAATTCGCATACTAACTAGAACGATCAAAAAAGCCCATTAATAAAAATCGTAGTAAAATTCGAAAATTTGATCAGAGAAATCTATGATTGTGAAGTTATTCGTAAATTAGGTTACGTTATCTTTTTGTTTTGATGTTAAGGGATATCATGTACTGAACGACATATAAACAAACAAGCAAGATCAGCTAAATACCATACTATGAAAAGGTCATGTAGTGAGGATTATGAATGGATGTCGGTTATAAGTATGAAACTCAGGATTTTTCTAAAGGGTGTTTTTCAATGTGGCAATACTTTTTTCGGAGTTGGTCTTTTTGGCAGCTGTTACCTACTTGATTTATGCTCAGTTTGGTTTGCCATTTCATAATAACTTACTTACTTACTCCTGAACAAAGTTTGCAAATCGTGCAAATTTATTACCAAAATAATGGTTCGGTTCGCGTGACGGATCGCGCGCTGCGTCTAATATTCGGTCGGCATAATCGCAAAATCGCATAAATTCGAGCAACCATGGATCGGTTTTGCACCACGTTTACTCTAGTGGATAATGCGCATCCTCAGAGACGCCGGCCGTACAGTGCACACCGAAGACGCTATTGCTGCTGTGGAGCAGAGTATCGAGAAGACCCGAATGAGTCCATCCGCTATCGCGCACAACAATTGGAGCTGTCGAAAATTGGGCCTCTCGGCTGGAATTTATTCGAGCCAGCCGCGGCGGCCACTTGCCCGAAAGCATTTTTAAAACATAATGGCAAAACCTTTGCGATGTTTTCAGACCAATTTCTTGGACATTCCAATATGTTATTGCACCAATCCACAACGCAAGGGTCATACAAAGTAGGATATCCGAATAAAATGTAAGCTTTTTTGAAAGGTTACTCTACTCGCCGAACCTTTTATTCTGTTTATAAAGTTTTTATTTAATATTGGTCGCTTTTTTAAGAATTAAAACAAAAAGTTTGTTTTTTAAATTTACCAAAGCGCTTACAGTAAAAATATTTCTTGTTTCTATTCAAGTGACACGCAGTGTGTATGTATACTCTCGCCATACATACTTATCTTTAACGGCAACCTGTGACTTTATAATCGTTTTGAAGTTCTGCTTATAGTCAGTCACTTCCTAATTTAAGCACAATACCGAAGCACACTGCTATTATGGTTCTTGAGAATGTTGTATAATATCCTTCCGGTGTTATAATGCATCCTACTTCCTGAAGGTGGTAGGTGGCATGAATACATATAGCTATGACCTCTTGTAGGAAAGTAATGACTTATTAACAACTCCCCACGTTATAAAGCAGCTTTTACCATGAGTAAGCAAATTGAAATTCTCCGACGGAATGCTTTGGAAGAGGTTGATTTTGTTTTGGTGCGATTCGAAAACGATGTCCTTTGATTGGTTTGTTAATTATTACATGAAACTTCCTTGTGCAAAGTTCACGAAATTTCTTTTTGAATTTCTTCGGAAACTATTTATAATATGATTTTAATAATAAATACAAACTCACGAATATTAAATAAAAAAACAAGACTGTCTGTTATTAAAACAATTAAAACGGAGTTTTTAAGGTTAACAAGTTAATAAAAAAAAAAGATTGAATATATTTTGAACCCAGCAGAAATCATATACATAGATGAACAGCGTCAAGGACAATCATTTGCTTTCTGTGCAATATCTGTGGAAAGGTCAAGTTTGGTGAAAATTAATGTCATAAATTGGTGATTCCCCATCGTTGCCCGAACTTTGTGAGCGGTTGCTCCGTCCTGCTGGAACTAACAATGCTCGAGATTCAATTTAGCAACATATATTTCTCGTTTAAAATCTGTCAGGAGACATTTGACGCCATTTGCAAAAGTTATATTGTACACTCAAATTATGACATTATTTTTGCCCCACCTTGTACTTGAGGATTTTATGAAGAAACTCAAATGATTTCCGAAAACGCAAATGAATTTTAAACTATTCTTTTCATAATAAATCACTTGTCTGTAGAAAAAAATTTAAAGAAAAATATAGACTTCCACGCCATCGGTAACGCTGATTTACTTAGTGAACATTTAAAATATGGGCTCCTAAGGAATATTCGGAGCACACAGCACAAAAGCCTATAAGGAGCGGTTTATTCGACTCCCCATCCGAAGAGTTCTACTTACAATTAGTTTTCTAGTATTAAATGTTGGGGGTCGTACCATCGCCCAGTGTGAGAATTCGTATGTCGAGCGGAATTCAATCAAAAAATAATCCTGCAGCAATTGATAAAAAAAAAACAGTTTTTTCTTGCAGCTAAATCCCACTAAAAATGTAAATGAGGAAATTTCGTTTTGTAGGCCATGTGAAATACAATTAATTGGTCTTAAAGTTGGATTTGGGGATACCTAATTGCAATGCAGAAGAAGGTATAAATTTGTGAGTTTCTTTTCGGAGTGTTTCATGCAAGTTTCGTTGAAAGTTTTTTCTTAATTATGTATATCCCTAAGAGACGTGTTTTTTTGGAAGCCCGGAGAAAATTGGTCCAACAAAAAAAACGACGCACGTTGCGTCGGGGCTCAGTAATTTACATGTTAAATGGAACAATAACTAATCGCCTCCGGTCTTAGCTAAAGCGCACAGAATTTTCGGGGCTTTACTTAAGCACCGAGAAAAACTGTGTTACTGGCTTGAATTATATACTTGTTATCGATAGTTTGTATGGAAACTCCATGTCGTTTTTTTGTCAACCTCCGGGCTTGCAAAAAAACTCGAGTTATGACGATCTCAAAGAACTGAGAAGTACGTAAAATTAATTAATGGTATTTCTTTAGAGGCGCACAGCTTTAAATTGGCAACACTGTTTTCTGTGACAGCCGATTTGACAGTTCTCGTTTTTTTTTGAGGTTTGTTGTTTGGTAATTCATTATAAATACTAAATGCTCATTAGAGCAAAACTATAGCTATTCAGTTTAAATCAACTATGGAATACATGCACTTTAAAGAATGATCTAATTAGAAGAATGCGTTTTAAATTCTAAGGCATATAGATTTATGTTTGCTAATTTTTGAGAAAGTGAAAAAAAAGTAAAATCGGCGTATTAAAGTTTAATATATAATTGCCTACACCTTGCTCAATGGGCCAGTTTGTTCAAAGTTAGTCATCGTTAATCAAGGATTAGCGCAACTTCTGTATATAAGCGAATGTGCATGATAACCAAAAATGAAATCAAGGAATCCATAATTTGAGTTGTTAATCATGGAATTCGCAAATTAAATTTAATTAGAAGTCATGGTACAAATTTAATCTACTGTGAACAAACTGGCCATAACTCATAGTCAAAGAAAAGTGTGTTTCAAATAGGGTTGTCGAGACTAATTTAAACTAGGCAACCGTATTTTTTTCGATCTATGTATGTATGGGTACATCAAGAGCTCTACATGTAAGCCCACACTCTAAGTAGCTTAATGACCCGCTTAAAAATACAATCATGTGATTTGAATATTGAATTTACCACCTATATATATGTATAGGCAACTCATGTGCGTTCTGTTTCTCTTGGGTATTGCGCTTAGACCTAGGCGAGACGTAGCCAGGATCGTTGCGGCCTGTTCTGGTCACTGGCCAATCGGAGAGCATGCTGCGAAGCTGGACATTTCTTATAGTAATTATTGTTGACGTTGTGTGGACTAGCAGGAAAAGGAAAAGTGTTCATTTCCTCTGTAAATGCCCTGCTTTGGCCAAAACGAGCGCGCAAACATTTGGAAAGGCTTTTATTGACCTGATCGAACTTTCTGATCTGAAGATTCAAAGATTTGATCAAGGATAAACTTCGATTTTAACTCCTTTACTGCATCCGTTGAACTTTGATACCATAACTCTTATTGACCTGTGGATGGAAGGTGATTTTTTAAGAAGAAGAAAAAGCGGTGTATCCTTAAGAAAACCTTAGTCCGCTTTCGCGGGGACTAAGGAGTTCAGAGGTCCAGAGGTAATTGGTTCACTGAACTAGGTTACTCTGGGCCGCCATTTAGATCTACCTGGGTTTCACCTATCGCGCTTCTTTTTATAGGTTTTGTGGGATTATAAGACCAGCCTTCCGTTTTCCTTAAAAAAAAAAATAAACATAGAAGATTCTGCCAAATAACTTCTTTTTTTTTTTGAAAATGGCGCAACGCATCGAGTGTAGCTTCGGCTGTGTGGCACGTAGCGCCGTCCTGTTGAAACCAAATGTTGCCAATATCCTCCTCTTCAATTTTTGTGAACGAAAATTCGTTCAACATGGCCCGATAACGATCGCCATTGACTGTAACGGCCACTCCTTGCTCATTTTCGAAAAATGGCCCAATTATGCCTCTGGACCCAAAATCCGCACCAAACAGTGACTCGTTTTGGGTGTATCGGCTTTTCAATGTATGCTTGCGGGTTTTCTGTGCCCCAAATACGAGAATTTTGCTTGTTTACTATCCGCCAAGATCAAAATGAGCTTCATCTGAAAAGATGATTTTTTTGGCAAAATCGGCATCTTCTCTAAGTCGATCGCAGGCCCACTTAGCGAAGCGTATACACAACCATATTCGTTCAGCGGAAGGATAAAACTAATTATCTGTCAAATCAAACATGAGCTAAGTGATACCATCACAGATTAGCTACATGAAGATGAGAATCCCCGGCAGCCATTTTATTTTGCCTACAAGCTTGAGCTGTCAGATATCAGATAAAAAATGAGAATGTGTGTATACAAATCTCACACATACCCAGTAGGGATCTTCAGACACCGGTTAAATTGTTGTTGCAATTCACATCTATTCATCGACGCGGGAAGAAATTACAAATACAACAATGTAAACAAATTGGTTTTGGAGGGTGAAACGTACGAAACATTCTCATCTTCTTATGGCTAATCTGTGGTTACCATTCACGAAATAAGCACTAGTTGAAAAAAAAAAACGTTAGATGGCGGACCCTTTATTTAATGTCTTGTCTCTGTCAAAGTAATGGAAGCAATTCGTGTAGTCCTTAATAAAGATGGCGCAAAATTTTAAAAAGCCTGATGCTAAGGTGTCAGCCTACTAGTTAATAATTTACTAACTTTAAAGCTCTTTACTAAAATGGTCTTATACTACGTTTTCACTGAGCACTAAATCGCGATTTAAGTGGATTTAGCATAAATCCTCTTCAAATCTCCAAGATTTACCATACAAATTGAAATCTCCTCAAAAGAAGATTTAAAATAAATCTCATTGAAATCTTCTTGCAAGAAGGAGATTTTCAAATCAAACAATCCTAATTTTGTAGAACGCACCCTTTTAAACGTCAGTTTTTCCATTGAAATCAAAAAAAATTATAAAATATTTTTGCGCGTTTGCTGTGGGAATAAAAATGCAAGTATTTACAATGTATTTCATATATTTATAATAATATTTTGGTAAACAATTCAAATTCCAGATAATGCAACAACCAAAACAAACAAAAAACAACGGACAACCTAGACACTGGAGGATGGGGAGCTTCTCATTGAAGAGTGGGCCGAAAAATTGTGTTTTTTTTCTGTAATTATGGATTCTCCTATACTCTAATGTTATTTTGAAGAATAAAATGGTGTGATAACAATAGATTTAGGTTACTAGACTCATTTTTAATAAGTAGTTTATTCAAAATTAATTGTTTTATTGCTCAAAAATTGTTTTTTCTATTCGCTATACGTTTGCCGATTATATTTGTTTTACTCTTGTCAAATTGAGTTGACAATTGAATCGCAAT
Organism: Leucozona laternaria; assembly: GCA_932273885.2. NCBI lineage: Eukaryota > Metazoa > Arthropoda > Insecta > Diptera > Syrphidae > Leucozona > Leucozona laternaria. Next base: position 49,927,318 of record OW026368.1, read on the forward strand.
TCAGACTGAAAACGTCAATCACTTCAAGATTAATTTTAAATCTCCTACCTTAAATCCCGGATTATCTCTAGGTGAAAACGTAGTATTAGTTTTAAACACTTTTTAACAAGTTTCATAGCTATTTTCTTACGGAACTCAAGCTGAACGCGCCTTAAAAAGTGACATTTCGTGCAAAAAAGTAGTCAAACATATCTACCTTTTGCAAACTTGTCACTGTTAATGTGACATATGGAGCTAGTATGAAACTAAAAAGATAAAATAGCCATTTGGTGATTTTAACTTTAATTAAATGTTAAAAAGATAGTAGGTACGATGCTAACTCGTTTAAAATTTCAAAAATCCTCTTTTTACCCTACATATGATGAACGTATGAATAAAAATCAAGAAGTCCAAACTTACCATCTTACCCCCATTCATGCCGTTGTAGTTTTGACATAAACTTACTTCAAGAACAAAAAATTAACCATTTCTTTGTCCTAGTTGATTTTTATTAAAGAAAACTAATTAAAACTTAAATCTTTCTATCTACAGCAGAAGTTTAAATTCATTCACTCAAATGACGTACATATATGTATGTATAAAGGTAACTAAATCCGAAACTGCCTTTCGATTTCCTCGTTATATGAGTTGTCGAGAATTTCGTCATCTACCCAGGTTTCTAATGTGGTTGAGCTTGATCTTGAGCTTGATTTATACGAGCCATCTAGCCGGGATTTTATCATACGCTTGTCTCGCAGAAGATTCATTCGATTGTCGCAATCATCCCAGTTGTTATTCAAACAAATTATATCATCATCAATCGAATTTCCATTTATATCCCAGCTAACAACTGGACATGGTTCATTTAACCAATTTCGACCCTCACTTATAACCAAATTATTTAGGTTTCCCGACGGATTTGAACTCAATGTAAGGTTAACTGGATGAGAAATGTTATTTCTAAACTGGAGAAAAATATTGCTTTGTCGGCTTTTCGAATATGATGTGCTATTTTTGTTGATGATATTTTCCTTCTTCTTCTCATTCAGGGCGTAGATGTATTCCTTTTGACACTCTATAGTTTTTGGTGAAGACGGATAACTGGATAGGCTTGAATTGGATGGAGTACGTCGAAAGTATCGAATGTTTTCTCGATATTTAACTTTCTCAAACACAATGCCGGCAGAACATCGGCGGCGTGTAGAACAATCGTTGGAAGCTTCCTCTTCAGAAAGAAGTCGAAAACTTCTTACACCATGGACATCACATGTCAAGAAGTTGGGGTTCATCGTTTGACGTGCAGATGCTAGGTAGGTTTCCAGCTTGTTAACATACTGAGAGGACACCATGAAGTTTGTGGATTTAGTCTCGCACTGGGAAGAGTTTTCGGTACGGTTACTTCGTGAGTTCAGTTTATTTTTATTGCTACTGTTGGAGGATATTTTTGCACTGATTGTGTAAGGGCATCGCATGGGAATTTTTTGTTGACAAATTTCAGTGTCTGAGTCCGCTTCATATTTTTGTATTTGACGTGGTCTTAAAGACTCTTCTTCCAGCTTGGTTACGGGAGACTTTGCTGAAGATGTGAGCTTACGAAAAAACTGCAAATATATAAAAAGAAAAACAAATCGTGGTGTAAGGAAAATATAAAATACGTTAATGGTTAATGGAAAGAAGGTGTACATAGTTGCAAAGTTTTGAAAGGCTTTAGTAAGATCTTATATTATTTAAGCCAAGAAAAACAGCTAGAAGTAAAATTGCACGGTTTGAATAAATGTACCTATACTACGTTATATCCAACCAAAAGAAACGTTAGGAAAAAAAAATAAATTTCTGAAATGTTTATTCTGGTCTGAACTATGGTAAAACAATTTTGAAATGTTGCTGAAATGTTTCTGATTATATATGTTTATTATAATTAAAGAGAGATTTAAACACATTTGATTTCAATGATTTCAGACAAGAAGATGTTAATATCATCTAACACCTTTTAGTCGTTTTTTGGGGTTTTTTAATTTCAATTTAAATTTAATGGGGCATATTCATAGTCACTTTTTAACTCCAGTTTAACTTGGACTGAGATTTATTCAATGTTATTTAGACAGGATAAGCCCAGGTCTAAGATAAACTGGAGTTAAAAAGTGACTATGAATATGCCCCAATGACTTTTATATAAATTTTACTTTTACAAAAAATGTTCTCAACAAATAACTTTAAACGACAATGGCTCAAAACTTTAAATTTGTCACTTAATGCCTTCTTATTTTATATTTGACACATGCACAGAACAAACAAATGTGATTAAAAAATTAAAACGAAATGAACTTTTCAAAATAACTTTTAAAAATGTTGTAAGGTTAGACAATTTAAACGAGAAAACTTCAAATTTAGTTTTGGGTTAAAAACTATAATAAACAATAGTGCTGTGTCTTACTAAAACGTTGTTGTGCGTGGTGAGCAGTGCTGTCTTTTCATTTATTGATTGAGGATTTTTTTTTCAATTGAAAAAAAATAGAATAGATTTTGAAAAAGTGAAGTAGGGAAGTAGACTCTATTTTTTTCTCAAATCCGGAGTAAATTTACTTTGCTTGAAGTGATGTACGAACGCTGAAAGACACTTTAATATCAACATAAAACAAAATTCGAAAATTAAATATTTTTAAAAACAACAGGAATATTTTCGAAAACGAAAAATAAAGACAAAAAGCCCAAAAATACCATCGCTAACACTTGACCTTCCTATGTCGAAAGCATGCAAAATCTTACTACTAAAGGGTTTTCCAATAAGAGGTGTTATTTTGAATAGCCCGCTATTTCGGTAGCTGTCACTTTTGAAGCTGTCATTTTTTGACATTTGACAAGAAGAAAATACGCCATTAATAAAAATGGAACGATACACGCTTCAACAATGCATTGAAATTATTAAAATTCACTATAAAAATGGTGAAAATTTGGCAGAGACGGTTCGTAAAACTAAAACATTTTTGGGTCGTCGTGAAGCACCTTGTCGGACCGCAATACAGAAATTGGTGGACAAATTCGAGCTGTTGGGACAAGTTAGTGATGTGAAGAATAAAACCCGTGCACGTCGCTCAAGAACAACTGAGAATATTGCTGTTGTAGCCCAAAGTGTTGAAGAAAACCCAGGTTTGTCCATTCCTCGTCGTTCTTTGGAATTAGGCATTCCACAAACGTCATTACACCGTATTTTGCATAAAGACTTGGGTCTTAAGGCTTATAAAGTTCAGTTAACACAAGAACTCAAGCCGGCTGATCATCAACAACGTCGTGTCTTTGCTGATTGGGACCTTGAAATGAATGAAAATGATCCGGAATTTCATCGAAAAATCATCTTGACTGATGAGGCCCATTTCCACCTCGGAGGCTACGTCAACAAGCAAAACTGTCGCATCTGGGGCTCGGAAAACCCAAGAGTTATTGTTGAAAAGCCTCTGCATCCTCAACGCGTGACTGTTTGGTGCGGTTTATGGTCCGGCGGGGTCATTGGACCTTACTTTTTCGAAAATGAGGCTGGAGCAACAGTTACGGTCAATGGATTGCGCTATCGAGAGATGATTAATGATTTTTTATGGCCGGAATTGGATGGTATTGATCTGGACAACGTTTACTTTCAACAAGACGGCAGTACGTGCCACACAAGCAATGAAAACATCGATCTTTTACGGGAAAAGTTTCCGGACCGTGTTATCTCTCGAAGAGGTGATCACAATTGGCCACCGAGATCTTGTGACTTAACACCTTGCGACTTCTTCCTTTGGGGCCACGTGAAAGATAAGGTCTACGCCAACAGCCCAGCGTCGATTCAAGACCTCAAAGATGGAATTCGTGAGGCTATCGAGGACATAGGGCAACCACTTTGCGATTTGGATATGGAAAATTTCATGAAAAGGATATGGTCCTGTAAGCGTGGTCGTGGCGGCCATTTGGCTGATGTTGTGTTCCATTATTAACGGCATACATTCTTCTTTAAAATGAAATAAACATCCGATCATTTATCTCAAAAAATGCCATTTTTCTTTGAATATCAAAATAACACCTCTTATTGGAAAACCCTTATAAAGGAGCAATATTTGTTTCTTGAAAACGGTTCTATCGATTTTGATGAAATTTTGACAGTTTGCTCTAATAAACGAGAAAAAAATTGAAAAATAGATTTAACCGCCTACTGCCACGCCCACTTTTTTATTTCATAGTTTCTCGGAAATTTCTCTATTTTTTGGAGACGACTCAAATGATTTTAAAGAAATTTTCAGAGTTTCTTTTTATGAACGAGAACAAAATTAAAATGTAAGTAAAATTCTCCCACTGCCACTTCACCTTTCTCATTTCTTGGTTTTTGGTGCATCAGAAACTGCTTTAACTAATAAACGATAAAAAGGTTAAAAAACTAGATTTAGGAAAAACCGCCCAATGCAACGCCCAATTGACTTATTTTTTTTTTCTCGTAAACGGCTCTATTTCTCGGGCACAAATCAAATGATTCCTGAATCGTGCCCCTGCCGTGATAACTTTAATTTCTTCTTAGTTCTTGAGAAACCGCTTGCTCGGTTTGTTTCTTCTCATGAGCGAAAAAAAGTTTAGAAATTAGTTTTAGTAAAATCCACACACATTTTGATAGTATTTTTCTTTAAGAGTTTATCTTATGAAGTTTTTTTTTATGAGAAACCCCCAAACATAAAAATTATTATGTAAGGACTAAGAAGAGGGTAAAAGTATTATTAATTTGATGTCTTTTTTTTAAATACAAAAGTTGATACAAATTTCAGAGTTTCGAAAATAATATAAGTTGTTTTATAAAGATTAACGCTCATATACCTACTCATATTTTTATTATTCATCCACTACTAAAATGTGAAAATATGCTGCCGGCTCTTGTACTATAAGGGGACAACTTGCGATAGAGTGTATAGATGCGTTTTTGATATAGTCCTACATTAAAAATCTGCAAAATTAATCCTTCAGAAAATCGTCTTTACCCAATACTTTTTATTTACCTTGATACGATACCTGGCACTTGAACTTTGTTTAAAGATTTTATAACCTTCAGCACTAGAAAGAAGTTTTATATAAAATTAAGAAATGCTACTTAATGATGATTTACCGATCCCCCAAAATTTCAATCCGTCTCCTTAATAAAAAACAAAACCTATAAAACTCAATTCCCAGACATTGATCCGCCATTTTCTTTAAACAAGAATTATTGTTTTATTTGGTAGGTATAGCTAGAAAATGGTTAATTCGTTTAATGACTGGTGTGTTCGTAACTGTTTGGTTCTTAACGTCGATAAATGTAAAACAATGAGCTTTACAAGAAATCTTTCTGTAACTTCTTCTAATTATTTGTTAAAGGTGTATCATTATATCGTGTAAGTGATATGTCAGTCCTTGGTGTGTCATTTGATTGCAAACTTAAATTCATTCAACACATAAACTCCATAACTAATAAAGCCAACTCAAAATTCTTGGTTCGATTAAGAGAGAGACAAAACAATTCTCCGATCCTTTTGTTATAAAGCAGCTTTTCATAAAATTTGTTCGATCCATTCTCGAATACACTTGTCAATTCTGGGCACCCTATTATGACTGCCATAAAGCCAGATTAGAACAAGTGCAAAAGAGGTTTCTGAGGTTTGCGCTTAGGGGGTTAGGGTGGGATAATCCCTACAATCTTCCACCCTACCACAACAGACTTAAACTTATTGATAAGCATAGCCTTGAAATCAGAAGTTCATATTTATTTATGTTTTGTCTTCATTGTTAAATTATTAAATGGGGTAATTAACTCTTTGCACCTTCTGTCTCGTATAAACTTTAATATTCCTCAAAGAAAACAGGAATTTGACCGAAAGCTTACATATTTCAAACTATCGGACTAATTATCGACAATTTTCTCCATTAAATAAAATGTTTAAAGTCTTTAATTATTTCAATGATAAATATACTAATTTGTTTGATCATAGTGTTAATTTGTCAAGTAAATTTAAAATAACTTTTTTTGCCAATTATATAGGTATAAATTGTATACATGTATGAATTCTGTAAAGCTAGTACTTAGCCGAGTTATAAATAAATAAAATAATTCGGCGTTTCAATACAAATCGCGCCGGTAATACAGTTTTCCCCGAACTAATCATTGAAAATTTTAATGTTTAATTTTGAGGCACTTTAAAAGCAAAATAAGTATGTATCTTTTGACGCCAATGTGAAGGTGGTGACTTAAATATTAATTCCACATCCACATAAAATTACTTTGATTATTTCAATGATTGAACTATATCTTACCAATGATCGTTGGAAAATTAAACGTCATTTTATATGCCGATGTTTGAGCCCGAATTAGTTTTTTTTTTTCACTAAAATAATAATTAAGGCCATCAGCTTTATTTTTGCATCAAAATAATTTCTAATTTCACTTTCTAAACGTCTCAAAATTAGTCATTAAAATTTTCAATGAAAGTTATAACTAGCACATAAGAATTTAAACCCGAAAAATCTTTGAGTTCATTTATGCCCGAATAGTATTAGCTCTGAGGCGTTTGTTATTGCAAATCAGGAGGGAATTAGATACAAAAAAAATACTTCTTAAATTAGCGACGCCATTACAGACAAAAATTTGACTCTTCAATACAAACTGAAACTATCGATAACAATAGCTTGAGTTTTGCCGTTAACACAATTTTTCTGCTGAAGAGTTAGCGTCCAGATGTTGTGGACTGCGAATTTTCGTTTGACAGTTCGCAGAAGATAAGTTTTTGGTCGCGTAGAAAACATTGAAATACAAAATTTTCCAGTAAAAATAATTTTACGCACTGATTACTATTTAAATTTATTCATTGGATTAATAACTGAAGTTGTCGAAAAGTAAAAACAAAACAAATAATTGTGTTTGCTCTAGAAATTGACTTAAAAGATTTATTAGTATTCGCAGGTCGCCGTTCATGTGCAAGGCACTTTAAGCCCCGAAAGTTCTGTGCTCGTAGCTATGTCCGGAGGTAATCAGTTGTTATTTTATTTAGCATTTACAATGTACATTCAATCCTATTCTGCTAAACGGTCGCGTGAACATTAGCATTCTGCTATCCGCCGGAAGGAAATGATTGCTCCATAATGCGTATAAATGGCTATACAAATAAAATCAAGACAATACTGTCCTCTTTATAATTTCAAAAAAAGTACTGGTTGAGATTTGCATTGCAAAGACTTAGGGCCAGTTTCACAGTCGACACTTACAGGAATAAGTGGCACTTAAGTTTCGCATATTAGGACTTTAGGCTAAGGGCCAGTTTCACAGTCAGGAAAGTGACACTTAAGTGGGGAATTTGAAAGATTAATTCCCAATATCACCGTTCACTGTTACCTGAATAAGTGGCACTTAAGTCTATGATGTTGGTGACTTAAGTTCCACTTACGCTAGCTATGAAATTTAGCTTAAATTCCTAATATGGGAAATTTAAGTGCCACTTATTTCGGTAAGTGTAGACTGTGAAACTGGCCCTAAGTTTCATAGCCAGCGTAAGTGGAACTTAAGTCAGCAAAATCGGAGACTTAAGTGCCACTTATTCAGGTAAATATGCATTGTGATATTGCGCCTTAATCTTTCACATTGCCCACTTAAGTGCCACTTTTCTCACTGTGAAAATGCGCCTTAAGTTTTAAATAAATAATTTGAGGCAAATTGAATGAAACTTTCACTTGAATCGAAAGTTTCGATGGAATCGTATAGCAGAATAGGGTTGATTGTTTTGGCACCAAGCTCGTTTGTATAATTGTTGTTAAAAGTCACAAAGATTTTCAATCACAATTTTTGCCATACAAATTTATATCGGTTTCGTTTCGTTTCGTTTTGTTTGATGCTCTTGTTCGGAAACGAGAAAAAAAGCATTTTTGCAAGCAGGAAAATTGTATATTTTATTTCCTAAGAGACCATTATGATTAAGTTCAATTTTCGTTAGCTTCGTTTTCCTCTAAAATTTAATAAAATATGTATTTATTGTGTAGAAATGTAAACGTGTGGGTATATTTTATTTAGTATTTAAAAAGTAGTAACCCTTAACTCTTTGAAAATACCTTAAGCCGAATAAAATCGAATTTTCTCACCATATTAAAAATCCAAATGCAAAATATCAACTGCGCTAAGTTTAAAGAAAGTTGATCCAGTCGTTAAGGCACTGGCTTCTTATGTAGATCTGGTGCCTATTTCACCACACACTTTTCACAAAAAAAATAAAAACCTTCTCTTTGCATATTACTGAAAAGCTTTTCAAAATTCTGAATCAAATTTGCAAAGTTTGTTTGTTTGGTGAAACGAAAAGAACAAATACTTTGCAAAATCTAAGAAAACTTTTCACTTTGCAGAATAGAACTTTTCACTTTGCAAATTTGGGTTTGGTGAAACGTATTTTGCGAAGAGGAAAACTTTTCGACTTATCATTCCAATAATTTCCTTTTTGCAAATTTGCGTTTGGTGAAACGAAATTTGCAAAGTAAAAGTGAAAACTTGCAAAGTGAAAAGTGAAAAGTGTTTGGTGAAATAGGTCCCTGGTATATAATGAACATACGAATATATAATTCTGAGGCTTACAATAAGTTAAATGGGGTAAAATGTTACCCACAAAAATCACTTCTTACTCTACCTATATTAAAAACTAATACATTATAAATCTAAATTCTATCAAAATTTTATCCAGCTGTCCCAATCTTTTTGCTTTTGTTAACGATCCCCCAAAACTAAACTATATCCTGGTCGTTTAAAAAAAATATAAGTCGTTTAAAATATAAGTTGTTTTCTCTTTTGAATTACTGTTTACTATATAAAAAACACTCTCAAAGTTATTTTAGTGTTATTGTTAGGTTTTATTATTCTTCTTACAACACACCCTTTCTCTCAAACACCAATAAATTCTAACAAAAAGTTGAAACCGACTTTTACCTCCTATAAACTTTTTGAGGATAACGATCTCTTGAAAACGTACATAAATACGCAAAAGTTTTTTTTTTTAAATAATTATAAATTTGTGTGCTCATGTTCTATCAGTAGGTATTAAAGAAAGTTCAAAGTAGATATCTATTAATTTATCGTTGCCAGACTTGTCTAAAGAAATTCGAAAATTACTATGAGTGTGTTTGATATTTTATCTCACCTACGCGTTTGAGAACGAACAAAATTAAATCCATTTGAAAGAATGTAGACTTCCTGACGCTTTAATTGAAAACTTAACAATAATTCTATGTATTTGGTGTGCCTTTTCACGCATATGGTTGCTAGGACGAACTTTGGTGGATCTAATCGATTACTATGATTTTTTAGTTTTTCTCCCAAAGCGATATGATTAAATTATTATAAGAAACTAAAGTCCTTTCTGAAAAAAAAACTTACTTTTATACAAGATTTTTTAGTGCGTTTCAACAACTGCGCCATACCCTCAAATTCATAAGAATATTACCGCACACTTTATAATTAAGGAATCACTACATTTACTTTAAGCACCTGTTTTTCTATGCGGGAATATTTATAATAATATTTCAATCTAAGTATACGCGGTTGCAAATTAAGGATATTATTCAATAGTGCTACACGTTCGGACGCAAACTGAAAACAAATCCTGAGAGCAGACATGCTGTTGCTTCCGAAATGTCTATTCCTTTAGCTGCAAAATGACTCGTGCTTCGGCACAAGCGCAAAGCAACTTCCCTATACGCATTCACCGATGTATTCTATACAATGGCACACTTTTCTCAATGAACATTTACCGTCAATGTCGAGAATTTCGATTCCCTGCTTTTCTTTTTCTGTTCTGAATCTGATACAATTTTCATATTTTTGCACCCCATATAATTTGAGTTACATAGATGGTCGGAGGGGTCTAACAATTGACACACTCCGAATACTTTGAACAAGGTTTGTCAAGCGGAATTTAAAGGCATTCTCCTCGTCCTCGCCAGCCTTGCTCGTCGCATTATTTTAATTGCCATTCATATTTTTATTTTTTTTACTTTTAGTCCTGGCAAAAGGTATATCTATCGCATATAGAGGGGTGTTTGCGGTTGTATGGACATTCATAGACAAAGGATGCATTCTTAAGTGAACAAGGCATTGATTTACACTCTAAAATTATGTATCTTTCCTGATCATGGACAATGGTTGCGATAAGATGAGTGGTGTGTTGTGTGTAGTGCAGCAAGGGCAAAAATATGCTTTTTTATAAAAGCGAGCACTTCTCGAGAATCTTTTATTTGACCTTGTGAAAACTTTATACCTACCTTTGTTTTTACCTAAGTGTTTTGCAAATCTAAGTATGTACATTATATAAATCTAAAAATTTTGAAAACCTGCACCTACCAACCTTACCTATACAATTATACATGAATGTACGTTTTTATTCTTAAAATGTCCTTAGAAATTAAATATAATGCTAATTAAAGTTAATTTGCTACAATTAAAGTCTTTGCTATTGTTTAATTGGCATTTTATAATAAGAACTTTCGCGTTAAGTAGCAAACTACAATTAGTAATTACCACATAAAACATTTTGAATAATTACACATTTACAGCTTTAATTAATTAAAAAAACAGCAAAGGATTATTGATATGAAATTATTATTTATTATCATTAAGAACTCCCTCAATTGGATTATTATATTTTTTGACTATAAAGGGTTTTTCAACAGGGACGCTACAAAAGTAGAGCAACAGGGACAGCAAACGACGCCATATTTCTTGCCGTTCTTTTGACATTTCTCTTCAGTAAGGTTTGCCATTTTATGATGGAAAGATATACAAGCCAACAACGAGTCGTAATTATTAAAATTTACTAACGAAATCCGGAGTGAGTGGCCTCAACTTTAAGAACGCTACGTCCAATTTATGGTCGTCATAATCGTCCTAGCAGATCAACAATTGAGCGTCTAGTGGACAAATTTGAATCCACAGGCACAGTACAAAATATTTCCGTGCCAGTGAGACAAAGAAGTGCCCGTAGTGTCGAGAATATTGCTGCCGCCGGACTTCAGTTGCAGAAAGCCCAAATGGAAATGTCTCTCACACGTCGTTCTCAAGCGTTGGGCATCTCTGTGACGTCGTTGTGGCGAATTTTGCGAAAAGATCTTGGCCTACATCCTTACAAGATTAAATTGACGCAAGAACTGAAGCCGCTTGACCACCAGAAGCGTCGTATGTTCGTGAATTGGGCTGAGCAACAACTTGAAAATGATTCGGATTTTCATCGAAAAATCATCTTCAGCGATGAGGCTCATTTCTGGCTGAATGGCTTCGTCAATAAACAAAATATGCGGTATTGGTCAGGCAGCAATCCACACGTACTCCATGAGTCATCATTGCATCCCGAAAAAATTACGGTTTATGGGCCGGCGGCGTCATTGGGCCGTACTTCTTCCGTGATGATCAAGACCGGCACGTTACTGTGAATGGGGATCGCTACTGTTCAATGCTAACCGAATATTTTTTGGCGCCAATTGCATGATATGGACTTGGAGGACATGTGGTTCCAACAAGACGGCGCCACAAGCCACACAGCGAATGTCACAATCAATTTATTGGAAACCAAGTTTGTAGAACGTGTTATCTCACGAAATGGTCCAGTCGCTTGGCCGCCTCGGTCGTGCGATTTGACGCCGTTAGACTATTTCCTGTGGGGCTACGTCAAGTCTATGGTCTATGCCAACAAGCCAGCGACGATTGATGAACTTCCTACGAATATCGAATGTGAAATTGCAGCAGTATCGGCCGATTTATGCTTGAAAACCGTCGAAAATTGGGTTCAACGTCTGGACTTCTGCAAGAGTGCCCGTGGTGGCCATGCAAAATAAATTGAGTTCCATACATAATGGCATTGAACGTACTTTCACAGAAATAAAGAATTTAATTGATATCCAAAACCGTTTTTGTTTTATTTAAAAAAAACTTTTGTAGCCCTCTTATTGAAAAACCCGATATATACAAGCTCTTTACCCCTGAAGGGTCCCACCCTGAGACGTGGTATAGCTTTGCAATCTCCTTAATCAGCGGGAACGCGTCATCTAGAATATGCGCTCTGGTATCAACGAAATGGGATGACTTGGTCTCTAAACCGAGGTTTCGGTCTTCTTTATCGCCTCACACGTTGGGAGCTGGAACGTTGTTGTCCATTTGCTTATCGATGTGGCCTAGCCAATGTAGAGTTGCTCTTTGAACAGCGTTTAGTTCGCGGTTGTATCTTCTCATTCATTCCCACCTCCTATATACATGTGACTACAGGACCAAAAACTACAAATCCGTCGAAGAATTTTTCTTTCGAAATAGCCCATCAGTATCGGTTTTCCCTTTCTACTTATCATCCAGCACTCCAGCAGTAGATATGTAAAAGGGTTTTGTAGAACGTGAGTGTTTCATTTTTATTAAACTGAAGTAGCAGCGCTTTGCTAGGGTAATATTAAATCCCATGGAATTTATGTTTCCTAGGGGGTTCCACAAGGTAGTCACTTGGGTCCGCTTTTGTTCTTAATCCTCATGAATGATATTCCACACTACATTTTATCTTCTCAAAAATTCAAAATCGAAGACCGTCATCGAATCGGTAAGTGGTGTAAGATTAATATGCTTCTTCTGAATGTTTCGAAATGTAACGTTATGTCATTTTTCTGCAACCAGTCTGCTCTCCTATTGATGGTATACCTCTTTTAAGAATAGAAGAAAAGAAAGACAGTGGCGTTTTATTTGATCCCAAACTTAATTTTTATCTTCACATAGACTATATAGTAGCTAAAGCTAATTCCATGCTCGGGTTTATAGTGAGGAATTATAAGGACTTCACTGACCCTTATCCGGTTAAATCTCTCTTCATTGCTTTTGTTCGATCAGTTTAGAGTCATAAATAATGATTTTGGTATTATTTTTCAAACTTTCTTGCAAATCTCTAAAAAAATTTTGATTCAAATCCTTGCCTGTAATATCCAACCCACATATAACGTTTAAAAATGAAATGCTCAAAATGGAAATATGGCGATAATTATTTTTCTTTTTTTGTCAGTTATGTCTCATTTGGCTCGAACGAATTTGTTTAATTTTTTTTTTAAATACATATATGCTTGTGTCTCCGTATTATTAAGCCAATGTTTTACATCCTTATATAAAAGAATCAGTCCTATTCTTTATTTCTATTGTTAGTATCGCTCGATCGATTTTGTTCAATTTTTTATTTCCAAGTAATAAATGTTGCATATTACACACTTTCTCTTTATTTTTGTCATTAACTTAATGATAAACCAATGTCTTATATCTTAAGTGCCTTAAAACTTTATATCCTTTAACCATAAGGTCAAGTGTGTGCGACCTAGTCATGCTCTTTATTTGAATCAGCTGCTTAGCTCAGAATTTGTATTATTTTGAACTCCATATTATGTATGTAGATGTGGGTATACCTAACCGACACATGGGGGATACAATCCTTTACGATACTGATGGTAAATATTTTTGTTTTATACTTACAATCGATGCCCCTCAAAATTAAAGGGAATCTCATATCCTCAGGAATTCATGAAAAGGATCAATATAATAATAATATCTAATATTAGAAAGTGAAATTTTCTTGGTCGGTATTCGGTAATTAGATATTGAACTTAATGTTTTATGTGTTTGCAAATCATATTTTATTAGCCATTGGGTTTCAATGTTTATTGAAGTGTGTTTTTATAAATTGGTAAATACCGCAACAATAAAGAAAATTTAAAAATTGTATGCATGTAAAATCCAATAATAATTTAGCAATTTTTTTCGACTGTAATATTAGATACATTATGAGCGCTTTCAAGGAGATTGAGAGATTATGGTTATCCATAAAATAAGGAAGAAGCATTCGGTGCACAGAGTATTTTTAATAAGATGCCATAAAGGCTAGGGCGTGTAGGTTGGCGTGGGTTTCGGTCAAGACAAGAAAAAAAAACCCATAGGAGAAGTTTATTGTATTTTTGAACAACAACAACAACTTAAAGTTGCTACCACCAATTGTTTACGAATCAATTTATAATTCGTTTATTTTGGCTAGAGATACAGCTGTTTCAAGAGGTGCCAAGCCACCTATCATCAGTCTCCTCTTATTAGTGGTGCTGAGCTTTCATCCAATTTTATTATGAAAAACTTTCTACATGCCCACCATAGGGATAGAACCCACGATATCAGATTTGCTCAGTCTTAGAAGCCGTATGCACTACACATTCCGCCGCCTGAGACCACTGACGTCACAGATCGAAAATGGGTTGTTTTTGTTTATCAAATGCATTTGGAGCATCAGCTGTCTTGTTCCGCCTCCATTTTCTCCATACCTTGTTTCGATAGACTACAATTCGTAGTACTTATTAAAGGGGGAGAGGTTGGAAGATCGGTAACAGACCAGACTATTAAGTTATTATTATTATTTATTGTACTATTCATACTAGAATGTCAGTTTATTAGACTTGAACCCATAGGAGAAGTTTATATTTTGTTAAATACTTTGTATAAAATACTTTAAATAATTTATTGAAAACTATTTTATTCTAAGTTTCTTTAATCTTCAATTATTTATTAATTTGTAAAATATATTTTAGTCTTAAAGATAACTTTGTAGAATAAACTACTTATTTTATAATAAATAGAATATTTCTTGTTTATTAATTTGATCTCTACTTATAGATTCTGATATTTCTCCCTGTTAAGGCGGAAGAAATCGACTTAAAATAGAAAAAGAAATCATTAAAAACCATCGGAAACAACGTTTATAACTTTTTTAAAAGCCAAAAATCCAGTTCATAATTCTGTTTTCATTAATTTGGATTTCTGGCATAGCATTACATTATAAGTGCTACTGTTAATTTTCAGTGATTTTTTTTCTAAAGGGTTTTTCAATTGGCACGGGTAGATTTTGACGGCTTGTGGCGGCCTTTTTGTTTTGGTAACATCTGTGAAATCTGTTTTTTATTATTCTAATGCCAAATTACCATAGCAAGTAACACGATTGAACAACACGTCCAAATATCTACTAAAACTTTAATATCAATACCTTTTCGGGAAACGATTGGTGCGTTGCGCACATTTTACGGTTTTCATGGTTCTCCTTCCAAGTCGATCATCCAAAGTTTGGTTGCCAAATTTGAGTCCACCGATTCAGCGAACAATCAGTCAATGAAGACGACGATGTCATTGCCATCACCATAAGCATCAACGGATGCTACCGATCGATGATAACCAATTTCTTTTGGGCCAAACTGGATGACTATGGATGTGAACGACATGTGCGTCCAAGAAAACGGCGCTACGTACCACATAGCGAACGCATTAATGGAAATTCTCCATGCATGATTTGAGGGAAGTGTTTCTCTCGCGGAGGTGACATGAATTGGCCACTAAGGCCACGCGATTTTACCCCCTTAGACTTTTTCTTATGTTTTCTGAAGTCGCAGGTCTAATGGGATTTTCAAGGGGAAGGTTATTATACTGCATAAATGGCATCAACAACATTCAGAGAAGGTCGCCACTGGTCGGATAAACTCTTTATGGTTGCTTCGGTGAAAAAATGTACTTTTCCGGTTGCACTTTGGGATAAGCACACCTACCCCATAAGGGATTTCTATGAATAGAGTATCAAATGAACTTACAGATCCAGTTGTCAAACAGACAATTGCAAAAGAATTTTTCCTTCCAATGGATATCCATATCATACTCCTTGAGCTTGAAGTCTTTTACCTACCTGTAAAATCCTCTAAAAATCAGTTGAGTGGTTTTGAAGATTTACCCGAACAATATCTCTAAATGCTTTAGAAGAAATGATAGGAGCAATGGTATTCCGAAAAAAATAAAATGATTTAAATAGAAAAATGTGTGAGTGCCGGTACTCACGGTTAATATGTGTAAACATCAACGTTTTAACGTTTGTCCAAGCGCAGTTTTGAGGATACATATTTGGATCCTTATGCGAAGTCGTCCATACGTTGTTGACTACGTGCACTGATCCGAAACGGACTAGCTTGCTTGGAGGGGATCTTCAGATTTTTTTTCACTGAATTTACCCAATATCCTGCTATGCAGATTTTTGTAACGTAACGTGCTACATCGTAAAGTGTGACATCGTAACGTATTATAGAGGAATGCCCATGTTTTTAATTTATCCTACCGCCGGCATACATAGATATTTTTAACATCAAAATTAGCCTTCGTTTTAAATTGTCTTGAAATTATCGTTTTCTTTAAAGCAGCCATTATTTCTAAGTAATCAAAATATTGACAACCATATATAAAATAGTAGGAGTAGCAAGAAAATAAATGGTTACTTTATTTCTATTTCAGATTTTACCATCGGACTCCCAATTCCATATAATTCTCTAGTGCATGCACGGCCCAAAACACATTTTAAAGGACGTTTTCATAACGCCTTTAGAAATATATAAGTTACAATTCTATCTATCTATCTTAAGGAGATCATTGCTTTATTATATGTTTGTACGAAGGTATGTATATTTTATTTAAATTGGCATGCTATGTACATCAAGCTACCAAATAATGTCGGCCATGTTGCCCATTATTTACAGTATTTTAAATATACTATGCACACATATGTAAGTATGTACCTATACGATTGTAAAATGTAGCATCTAATACTATAAAAATATGTTTACCCTTTCTTCTTCTTCAACAAAAAAAAAAAAACATAATGTGATATATGTATGGTATGTATTGTATACAATTTATGTAAAAATACCATAATGTTCACAATAATGCAAGTGGCACGTGTCATCTGCCGGCACGCTCCGTCATCATTTTTGTATACGTTTCTATTGTTTTCCATCACTTTTCAATTGGGCAACTCTCATCAAGGAATTATTTGGTTTGATCTTACCTACCATACTTGTTTCAAAGATATAAGAAACATTAGGTAGGTACACAAGTTGTGCGGGGTGTGTTTTAGTCTCAAAGCATTTGAAACTGGCGGGTGCTTATAAATAGATATATTTGGTAATATTTGCAATGTTCTCAAGGTAATTGATTTTTCAGAGTGCACGAACTTTGTTTGGACAAATAATTTTATACCAAAACTAACTACATATATAGTCATCAAGAATAAAAGACATCCCATTTTAAAAGATGAGTCATTTTAAAAAACAATTTGCAACAAAAACACTATCGAAACATATACGGGACATCCCTTGTCAAAACGCAAAATTAAAAAAAAAGAAAAGTTATTTAGTTAAGATAACAAACCGAAGGAAGAATATGCAAATTTTTCACTTAAGGTCAGTTTTAAACACGTGGACGTGGTTCATCCTCAGATTTGAACTCGGTTAAGTGAGAGAAAGCGTTTCACATATAAAAAAATACTCCATAGCCACCACATACTTGAACTCTGGTTGAACCTCAGTTAATCCCCCAAAATTGGCGGGTAAAAATATTCATCCGAGGATGAACCACGTTTGTACAACTGCCCCTTAAAATTAACAGTAATGTGTACAGGTTTATTGCGTCGACCACAACCTTCTACGCTCAGACCTTATTTGAAAATCTAACCTTCGCATAGTCGCAATCGCAATATACGATAAATAGCTATAATACTTTGCATACAAAATTCGAACACTCATTATGTATTGGCGTAAACGTTTTATTTCGAATGAGAAAAAAGAATCAAAAGAAGTTTTTTTTTTAGAAATTTTTGGGTAGCGCGGTTCTTAAGAATATTTTGGTACAGCCTAAGCATATGTATATTATAATTCGTTATTCACGATCTTAAAAATTAGAAAGCAAACCAAAAATCAAAATATTGATAGTAAAAATCTCTAACGACAAAAAACCATTTATTTTTGACACAATTTTGAGAATGTATCCCGGGTGGTCCGTTCCGTCGCCGCCGGGCAGTTCAAAGGATTTTAACTCCGTTTTTCAGGTGCTCATCCCGTTCCTGCAACTCCGTTGCTCCGCTCAAGGTATGCTCAGTAGTTGCCAGGCAGACAGGCGCCTATGTTAACAGGTTTCTGTGACAATAGTGTCTTGGGTTGCCCGATTTCATGTATGCACTCGACGATGAACATATCTTCTACTTAAATGCTTATGTTCTAATTTTTCCTCAGTTTAAACTGTCATATCTTATGTTGAATTTAAATGTTTAAGTTTCATTTCAGCAAACAGGCCTAAAATAGGGGCTCCAATTTCACAATCCATTCCACTAACTCTATTGTGGCATTGCCTCTGTCAAGTGGAATTTAAAAAATTGGAAATTTGAAAAAGTATCTTTTAAATTATCGTTTATAAACGTGGTAAAAACTTGCGAAACCGTTCTAAATTCATAATTTCTATGTGGTCGTTGTCTTCAGTGATGCCGATTAAAAAAAAAAAACAAAAATCATGATTTTTTTCATGAGATTACAAAAAAAAAATAATGAGAATGCTTGTTTTTCGTTGAGCATATACATAAATATCACTGAAAACTTATGATTCACAGAAATAAGAATTTTTTTTAAGTAAGTAGAATGTAGTAGTATTCTAGTTCGACTGTCGGTCAATATACCAGCCTTATTGTGAGTTTCACCCGACATTTTATGATCGAAAAATTCTCCTTATTGTGAACATTCATTTCGGGCGGAATGTAATGCCATTTTCACTTATTTTTTCGAGGCGAACAAAATTTCGTTCGGGCGAAACTCACAATAGCTAGAAATATTTTTCGTGTTAAACTCACAATAAGGCTGAAAGAAGATTCGCCTTGTTTGTTTTGAAACTTTAATGGACGATTTCAAAAAGCCCTTTTAGCTATTTAACAGGCTTTTAAATCTTAAAATGACGTTTGTTCCATACAAAATACCGCATTTAAAAATTTAAAAGCATGTTTATGTAGGTATTTGTGAAATCGAACATTAGTAAAATTTGAATTCTTGAAAAATCATGAGATTTTCAATGAATTCATGATTTCATGAGAAGAGGCTGAAAAATCATGAGAATCATGAGATTTGGCAACACTGGCTATCTTACTAGTTGGGCCTCACCAATAATCAAATTTAAAGATAACTTAAATATTTAAGTGAACTCTAAATCAAGAACCATACCAATAAATCAATTTAATAGTCAGCTTAACCCTAAATGTCACTTTGAATTTTAAAGTAAAGAAATGGATATTTAACTTTCTAATTAAGTGTAAACGCGACATTTTTTGTGGTCATTCTGACAGTTCATAGGAAAAGAGAAAAACAATTTTTCTTATCTGTCTTATGTTAAAAGTTTATGTTTTTCGCTTGCAAATTGCAATTGAATTCAATTGTTTGTCGTGCTCGTGATTGCGAAAGAAGTTATAAAACTAAAATAATAGGAAGGATATTAAAATTAACAAATAGATTAATTCCTTCGTATTTGATTATTCGTTAGTTTCAATTTCAGAGTGAACTAGTTTTCAATTTCAGAAAAAAAGCGAAATCGGTCTTCGAACTGGACACCAGCAATGAAGGAGTTGTAGTGCCGAAAAAAATTTTGCCGTCGTATTCAGTAAAGAGATCGATCCTTTTTCTGTATATTTGCATTCGGCTAATATCATTAATGATGTTGTGATCCTCGGAACTAATTTTATTATTTTTTTTGAAAATTCAAAAATTCTAAAGTATATTTTTTGACTTTTCAAATATCCTAAATTTCATTTCCACATCATCTGTCTGTGTGACAGTAGATACTTAGTAGGAAATTTCGTCCTCAATGGAAAATTTAGGTGAAAAGAACAATGAATTCATGAACAACTTTTAAAGGGGAACAGCATGTTATGATTTCATTAGAAAAAGGTATTGCCTTTTTCCTCAATTCGGTATTTTCATACCAACTGCTTGCAGTTGGGCATAAAAATTCAGTAAACAAAATCATGCAATGATTTAACTGATGAAAAGTAATGCATAGCTTCATGAGTTCGTGAACTAAGTTGGATCCTCTGTGTTGTTCAGACTTCTTCCCGCGAAAGAGAATAAATAAAGAATATAAAATTGCCTTGTCTTTACCTGCCCGCTGCCCCGACAAATGCCAAGATTTCAATGATGAGGAGTAATGCACAGATTCATAAGTTTTCTTTGTTTTTTTAATTCTTATTACTCACATTCAGTCTCAACACAATTGGTTCCAAGTAATAGTATGAAAATCATTTATGCATATTCTTTTTACTGATTTCTATAATCAGTAAAAAGAATAATATTTTTGAAATAAAACATTTCAATAAATTTTTGAAAAATTTATGTTTTGAACATAATATAAAATGTAAAAAAAAAATTTAATTAATTTATGAGAATACAAAAGTTCTATTTACGAAGTAATTTCGTTGGTGAACATTCATGACTAGACTAGGTCTAGTGAATTAAAGACTCCCGCTTACCTAGTGATATCACTGATTCATATTCATGGTATTTTTCATCGGACATAAGTCATTTATTTATGAATAACCAAGTTACACTTACTTAGTGATTTCACTGTTGAATATTCACCAAGAAAGTTACTTGGTGAACGCCAATGACATCCCCATGTTAATTTCATCGATTTATTCACCTCAAAATTCCTTGATGAAAAAGGTGAGGATTCCTCTGTTAATTTTTGGAAATTTCCTACTGGGTAAAGGTATAGGCGCTAAGAAGTTAAAGGTGTGTTTAATTTCATACTTGGTAAACGCTCTATTTAACTCGGCTTTAAAGTTTAACGTGGCATTTATCTAAACGCGTGTTTAGTGATTGTGTATTGGTAAGGCCCGTTGTGCCCAGGTTTTGGTACTGGTGTTGTTTGTTGCTTGTCTTTTTTTTTATTAATTAGGAATTGTAATTTATTATAAAGCTTTCCCAAACCATCGCAAATAATTCGAAACGACAATGAAACTTTCGCCTGTCTAAATTTACTTACATGGTGATTAATGGGAGTACCCGAACTGGCACTATGCGAATCTATGAACATTCTTCCGTCTAAATAATAATTTTTCTTACATTTAAGTAATCTATTTGAAAGCAGTAAACTGATCAATATAGTTAAGGTCAAAAATGTATGTCAAAAAAGGCTGCTCAGTAAAACAAATACGAAAATACACGTTGAGTTTAACGTTTTAATCAACAGAGATATTTAACTGTGGTTATGGTCGAAGAGTAGTTCATTAATCTCGTTACAAAATTTCTTCTCGCAAGAAAAAGACACAATCAGTAAAAAGAAATTACTTAGTAAATTATTGTTGTTCACATTCTCCTAATTTATAATCAAATTCAAAAACACACAACCAAAATTACATTTATATTGACATTAGATTTTAATATTGGCAGAATTAAAGTGTAACATTCGTCATCTATTAAGAAGTAGGTACTAAAAAGTACTTTGCAAGGCCCAATGGAAAAAACCTAATGAAATCAGTAGTTAATGTGCTCACGTTGATAGTGATATTCATCGCACAATCCACTATCCCGCACAAATGAGCCAATGAGAAACAATACAATTTTTTTTTAATTCCATCGCTCATGAATGTGCACTCTGATAAACTGTCGCTGTCCCATCAACCGGAATTCATATGAGTGCGTGCCCATCAGCTTAAAGTTCTTAAAAGTCAATAATGATTCTAGAACGATTTCCAGGCTCCAGGGAACTGATATGAATTATAGAATTGAAGAAATGCTTGAGTTCTAAATATAATTAAGGATTAGGCCAAAATATTAACATTAAAAAAAGAGTAACTAGATCGAGTTTTGTCCCGGCGATCTCACTTGGACTCATCAGTTGACTTGTCAAGGACTGAGCCTTGTCAATATAAAATTTTTGTTGATGACAGTTCAGCTTCATGAATTTTTTGACAAAAGCCAACGTGAACTATAAATAGTAGGTACCTACTAAATCTACTATGTGGCTGATTTATTTCAAACTTATAAAAGGCTTCATGTGAAAACAAAGCCTGACCTTGGATTTTTGTCAAAAAATTCATGTAAGCTGAACTGAACTTAACAAAAATTCGATATAAATATTTGCAAATTAGATGGTGCAACAAAAATTCAAAAAAACTAATTTGTGAATATGGATCACAAGTACAAGTTTAAGGTTGCATTTCCATTTAGTAAACTGATGGAATAGGCAACAGATATATCATTATTTCTCACCCTGAATACGTCAAAAATCCATCAAGTGAAAGATGACAATTTTAAAGAAAATCTACCAAACCGCCTTTAGGCCTTAGCTCAATAAACAGAAAGAACTGCGGGCCCAGTTTGTTCGTCTTCCCTCTAATAACAGTGTCATTTTTAATCAAAATCTCATGTTCGATTTTCTTACATGTGCATAATTTGCCATTTGTTTTGCAAGTAAAACACTCTTTTTGGGACTTAAACTGAAGTATAGTTTAATTACCTAAAATCATTAAGAAGTTCAAATCTACTTCATTGTATTCTACTCACAGCCCGATCTGACAAAACACCCTTTTAGATACATTCGTACATAATATGTCAATCTTCTTGACAAATGAATGTTTTTTTAAAATGATTTACATGACATTGTGGTACAAAAAAAGAAACACTTCTCTTCAGAACAATTAATGAAATGTAAGAAACCTGTTCTATTTCAAATGCACTGCTTATTTTTTTTTTGTTATTATTTTCAATGACACAAAAATTAAACGCTTATCAACATAACTAAGGGTTGCTTCACACAAATTGCATTTAAATGTAAAATTTATCGCACCTAATTAGATTCGGTCACTGAACTATGTTCTATGTTCAATTGAAGTGGTTTTTTTTTTTATTCATGGGAGCTCATTTCAATTATAGCAACAAAAAACACTTTATTTTTAAAAGTGACAATGAGTTTTTTTTGACACATGATGTAAAATACTGACTCATTTTTTGATTGATTTTTCAGTATCTGGAAGAAAGATTAGCTTCCTTTTCATATGTAATCTAGCTATACATAGGTTTTGAGTTCGTGAAGTGTCAAGGTCTGTTACAGCAAACTATTTAATATGCTCCAAAAAAAGTTGGAAGATGTAGCAGTTCCATGGCTTAACTTAAGTTCCATAAATTAACTGTTTGTTTTGTTTTAAAACATTTGAAAAGCTAATTCTGCACTATTCACTGTGATTCGCGTAAGGTGTGACTAAAAGCTAGAACATGTAGGTTGGGTCGAGAGTGAGCCAAGAAAAAAATCGCATGGGAGGGGGGTCTATTCCCGCGTTTAGCCGGGGGAGGCAATTTTCTAAAAAATGATTTAAAACAGAAAAAAATTATTTAAAAACAACGGCAACACTTACAATACCATGTTATACTCAGAAAATCCTTCTTTTATTTTCTTCTTAAATATAGTTGTTTTAGTGAACAGATTTTGGAAAATCCATTTTCAAACTCTTATTGATTGTTAGCCAAACACCAAAAACCAAATGATTCTTTTTCTTATAAGCTGTTTTACCTTACCGACAACGATACCAGCGCTGAGATCAAACGAAGAATAACTCTTGCCAATCGCTGCTTCTGCGGGCTAAGAAGGCAATTGAGTAGCAAAGCCCTCTCTCGAATAACTAAAGTGCCCCTGTACAAGACGCTGATCATCCCGGTCCTGCGCTATATGGTGCAGAGGCATGGACCATATTGACGGCGGATGAGTACACTTTAGGATGTTTTGGTTTTGGTCCCGTCTGCATAAACGGGGAGTGGAGGAGAAGGTTCGACAACCAATTGTACGAGCTGTACAGTGTACGAGCTGATGTATCCTAAAGAGTTAAAAGACAACGACTGAGATGGCTGGGTCATTTAGAGCGAATGACAATGAACACCAAAGCTTCAGCCGTAAAAGTCTTTGAATCCAACCCTGAGGGACGGCGCAGTAGAGGAAGACCGAGACTCAGGTGGCGCACGCAGGTGGAAGAGGACCTTAACCAACTTGGTGTGCGAAACTGGAAACAGCTAGCTAGGGAGCAATCTTGCTGAAAGACGCTTTTTGGTTAAGGCCCTGGTCCACTCCGGACCGTAGCACTACCTTAAGAAAAGGGTGTTATTTTTAGACGTGCGGTTTTCAAGAAGAAATAAAACCCATATAATTTAATGTTATGGCCAAGAATTTAGCTTGATTATAAAGATAAGGGTTTTCCATTTTGTTTTAAAAATGATTTCGGGCAAGTGGCCGCTGCGGCTGGCTCGAATAAATTCCGGCAAAAGAGGCCCAATTTTCGACCACTTTTTGCAGCAATTGGGGCCGTATGTCAGCAATAACGCGCCGAATATTCTCTTCGAAGGCTCAAACGTCTCGGGTTTATCAGCGTAGACAAGCGACTTCACATAACTCCACAAAAAATAGTCCAGCGGTGTTAAATCGCACGATCTTGGAGGAAACCACAGGCCCAAGATGCGAGATAATGCGTTAACCAAAAGTTTCCTTCAATAAAGGTCGTCCACATCAACATCCTCCAATTCAAGCACGAAAAAGTCATTAATCATGGCTCTATAGCGTTCCCCATTGACTGTAACATTATGGCCGGCTTCATTTTTGAAGAAATATGGACCAATGATTCCCTCTGCTCATAGAGCATACCAAACAGTGACTTTTTGAGGATATAACGGCGGCGTCTCAACAATGGCTTGTGGATTATGATCACTCCAAATACAGCAGTTTTGTTTATTGACGTATCCATTCAACCAAAAGTGAACTTCATTGCTAAACGAAATTCACTTATGAAAATTGGGATCAACGGCAATCTTGTTTTGGGCCCATACGGGCACACTTTGCAAACGTTGTTCAGGAGTAAGTGTATTCATTATAAAATGGTAAACCAAACCAACTACGAAAAAAAGTATTGCAAGATTGAAAACCACACGTCTAAAAAAAACACCCGTAATAAGTAAGTATAAGTATGTTACCGTTGTTTTTTAATAAATTTATTGTAGTTTTACGTAATTTTTTTTTTAGAAAATTGCCCCTGCTGGCTAAACAGGTGGAGTACACCCCCCTCAAATGCGATTTTTTCTTGTCTCGGCCCTACCTACACGCTCTAGCTTTTTGCCTTATGCAAAAAAACCCTGTATAAGGTCAATTTTGTCGCGTCACGAAAATGCGAACCACGTTACTGGATGGATTTCACTGTGCAAATTTGCAGATTGTAGATTTTTCATTAATATGAAAATATTTTTTTCAATCAAAACAGGAGTACCTACATTTATAATTACATAGGTATTTATGATTTTTTTGAAATCATCCCAAAAACGATTTTGATTAAACTTCGAAATTGTAATGTTCAAATTAATTTTGATAAAACTACGTCCGAGGGTAAACTTTCAGATAACGAAAATATATAAGCATAGTATGGATTTTTGTTGTTGTTCTGAAAATGGAAGATAATTATTTGTCTTTATAAATACAATTTAAAAAAGATATACGTTTTTAAGTACTTTCTTCTCAGCTCCGCCGCCGCGCCGTATAAATAAACCATCAGCTTTACATGTTCGTTCAATATACGAATCCATTGCAGCCTTGAACTACAAGATAAAGGTCGCGGTATTTAGTCGTGCATTTAATTTTATTTTTAAACTTCTAAATATACACTTAACTTTTCTTGTATATACAATACATAGATACATTAATATGGAGAATACGATTTCACCTCCCATGACCTCGATTTTTGCAAGTCAAATGAAATGGCTTTTAAAGGGCGTATTGCTCCTTCATTACTATACGAGTGGCTAAACACACTGCTGCACGCACAACAACTTTAATCGGCACCTTTTTTTAATTGGGATATTTTTGATTGCCTATTGGGTAAACTTTCCTCCACTCCTCCTCAGAAAATCTGGCGACGAGTGATTACCCTTTTTTCCAAATATGAAACAGTCAATTCCATCAAAACACTTTCTGCAAATAATGAGAACCCAGGTTAATGGGCTCCGTTCTAGTCGCGTCCATCAACAATTCTCCTAGTTCGTAGACTTGAAAAATAATCAAATTTTCTTAATAGGACAAGTACCTACATAATCGTGCTACCAAGTCGTGCATTTTATTTCGTTAAAAAAAGGTTTTATAAGTTTTAGCTCAGGCTAAGATTCATCGCTTGAAAGTATCAGGCACGAATATAAGAATCTTCAATCCAGTCGTACTTAGTCAGAGATGCATATCTTATATCTATGACTCAACACATTCTTCTGGTTTTGCCATTCTCAACATTGGACATTGTAAACCTAATCTTTTCTCAATACATATTTTTAATCGATCAGAAATGTCTATAGAGTTTCTAATCATAAAGATAAGCTTCCCAATTCCCCCTATCAAATGAAATACAAATATAACTAAAGGCACGTATATACGTTTAATTTTACACTAAATTTCAATTCTGAATTGCCTATAGCTTTGTTTATAAAACAAGTTAAATATCATAGACCTCAAATCAATCCTTTAGTTCCTCAACAAAAAATAGATACATTTTTGATTTATGACTACAGTGTCCGCAGTCATCACTCAATACAAATGACAACTAGACAATTGCCAAGTTTTTATCATCACGAATTCGATTATCAGAATGCAATGATTTTCATTGTAAAATTTCAAAAAAAACAACGAGGAGGTCTCTAGAATACATTGTTATTACCCACAGAGCTATACATATAGATATAGTACATTGAAACGTGCTTTCAACGAGAAAAAGGGTGTCGATTTGAACTACAACAGGCTTTCTTTTTGCAACTCACCGCTTGTCAATTGTCCATTGATTGATCATTATTGGCAAGTCAATTCAATTGCTTCCTTGATTTTTCAATTTCTTCCTCCTTTTAAATTTTCCACCGTGCAACAAACCAAACTCGCCCCCTATAAAATTCCACAGGGACTAGCTTTAACTATAGAAGGAAGTAGGTTAGGTATTCATTTCATTCTATTTTGTATACCTCTAGATCTAGGTATACGGCTCATTGGGTTTGAGATTCTTTCCACACAAATTTAAAACCAGCACTCATCAATGATGATTGTCATTTAAATGAGATAAGGTCTGTTATAATTTGATCGTCATAAATATCGTCGTGTTATGTACAAAAGTGCGTACAGTTCGGCTCACATAAATAGGTGC
Organism: Leucozona laternaria; assembly: GCA_932273885.2. Lineage (NCBI taxonomy): Eukaryota > Metazoa > Arthropoda > Insecta > Diptera > Syrphidae > Leucozona > Leucozona laternaria. Next base: position 49,954,353 of record OW026368.1, read on the forward strand.
ACCTGGAAAATTTCTTGAAACATGCTATTTTCTTTAGTTTATTCTTAGTATGCTATAAAACTTATTTTTATTTTTATATTCAGCCCTAGCGAGGTATCCGTCGGAACGGAAAATTCTCCGATTTCATACGAATCGGAGGATTTTTGCTGATTTTTGCGAATAACAAAAATCCTCCGATTCGTATGAAATCGGAGAATTTTCCGCTCTGACAAATACCTCGCTGGGGCTTTCCACTCCAACGAATTTCTCGTTATTGCCGATTTTTTCGACAACGGCTTGAAATTTTTACACAGAAGTGCCTTTTAAGTCGTCATAATACACTGCATATACAAATTTTCAAAAAAAAAAAATCAATTTTTTTGAAGAAAAATCTCCTTAATCGTTAACCGGAGAGAGCTGATGTTCACCCCACTTGATTCGTTCCCTTCTCTCCTATGAACTGAAAGTTGCTGGAAACTCTGTTTCCTTCTGTGAAAGGGGATCATCGTTTGTTTAGATACAACACATGTTTAGATACAACACAAGGCTTTTCAGATAGCTGCGGAGGAAATTCGTCAAAGAAACGATATCGGGGCTAAGCAATTTACAACAACAACAACAACTAATACCCTGAATTTTTACTTTTCCACCCGCATCTTTAATTTCATTTATTTGAGTGATAACTTAAAAATAAACTGATAATTCACTTTTATTTAAATTAATACCTAATCAAACTTTCACATATAAATATCGAATTTTTGCTACTGTCAGTGAATAATAGACGTGTTTTTTTCCATCCCGGAGAGAACTACATATGTCAAAATACGACATCAGGGATGAGCGACGCCATCAGAGAAAACAAATTACGTTTCTTTACAAACTATCGATAAAAAAAAATAGGACAATGAAGTATGTAATTCACGATAACACATTTTTTCTCCGCGCTTAAGTTAAGCCCCAAAAATTATCTGAATTCAGCTAAGTCCGTAAGGGATTAGTTGTTGTTGCATTCAAAGTGTAAATTGTTAAGCAGATTAGCACTGATCCTGTTTTTTTTTCGTTAAATCTATCTATAATAAATAAATGAATACTTAACATTCAAAATAAATTGTTAAGTGTGTCTATTTAACTGAACTGTATTGTATTTTGTATTAACCTTATTGATACATGCATAACGGCTAGCTTGTATCTGTATATGTACATATATATGGAAATCATTTAAATTTACGAGCGAAAATATTTGACATCGTAACTCATTTCAACATAAATACAACATACCTACTTACATATACCTACCCTATAATGCATATCCTTCATTCCTTTTGCAAAACAATTGCAACTATTGTAATTAAATTGTATTCATCAATAATGGGCCAATTTAATCACAAGATATTGTCACAGGTCACGTTTTGTTCTCGAGCACGACTTTATAAGACAATTAAGCTATTACATATATTTATTTAAGTCATGAACTCACAACTGTCCCAAAGAAGTTACACCCAGATAGAAACACTTATGGTCTCCTCCACTTAAAAATATAAATGAAATTAGTACGGGGGTAGGTAACAGTAACACACACTTTCACTAGAAATTAAATAAATTTACTGAAAAGGTCAAACATAATGCTTTGAGAGGCACAACATGAACGTACCTATATTTTTCTTCGTGCTTATAGTTTGAACACCGAATTGTTAAATTCATTTCAAATATGGCATAGTTTTGTAAAGATAAAGAGGGGTTGCAAAATTCAAATAGGTAATTACTGAAGATCAGGTTGTAGGGCATCAGGGTTATTTCTGAAAAATTTCCGAAAGAGTCTTTGGCTCCCTGCACGTACAGTATAAATAAGGTATGTATATCTTTTTTAACTTATAGAGCTCTTCATTGAGGCGTATTCATAGTCATTTTTTAACTGTTACTAAGTTAAAACTGGGTTTAATTGTATTTTTTATGCTAAATTTTGATTTCTATAGGTTAGATTTTTAATATTTGAAGTTGAATAATTCAATAAACTTATATTTATTTATTTACTTGTTAACATACACATTAAGAAAATAAACTTCTTATAATTAGTGAAGTTTAAATTGAGATAACAATTTGAATCAACATATTAGGTAATTCGGTTAAAAATGAAGCTGCATCCGTTCATCCATTTGAATTTAACCTGTTGTTTAGTAAAACATGAGCTTAGCAAACGACTATGAATACGCCCCATTAAGTTTACGTGAAGACCATAGTATCAAAAGCAGCCTGACAAGTTTTAAAATACATAGACTGCTTTTACACGACAGCGATTTTTAATGAAAAGTGCAAGTGTAGAAGTATGATCCCACTGCACTCTTTACACCACTTGATTAAGCGAACTTACCTCAGTGGACGACGAATAAAAATAAAATACGTTCGAACAATAAGGAAAAGGACAAAGAAGAATGAGCGATAACTCTGCAATTTGTTCAACCTCAGCAATTTCTTTTACCTCGGCCACCACATACATCCCTCGTTAGTATACGTGCTTAAAATCGCAAGAAGAAATTGCATCGTTTAAAAGCAGTTACACGTGCTTAAAAATCGCAAGAAGAAATTGCATCCTTTAAAAGCAGTCATATATAAAAGGATTTGGCACTCCCCACTTATCAATGGTCCTTTACGCATTACGAAACGAGCGGGAAGTATATCGTATACGTCCCGCTAGTTGAATTAAACGGTAGTCAAGACAAAGAGCGAGAAACGAAATTCAATCAAGAAAATGTTGCCAGACCAAATAGAAAAATAAATTTTTTAAGCACATCTAACTCTTCAGCAGTGCTATGGGACTTTTTTTTTACAAAAATCCCCTCAATCAGTCCAAAAATTTCTTTTTCTTCACAAACAATTTATTTTCTGCTTTTATTTTATTGCTCCATGCGCAAACGGAATGCAAATTGATTCATTCTGAAGTTTGTGTAGCTTTGTAAACCTATTTGTGAAAACTTAAAAAATTGTACACAACGACAGAGATTGACAGTAGCGTTGTCCACCTAAAAAATCTCAGAGATCCCTGCGTAATACACGCCAATTTTCTCTTACTCAAATTCTATCGTATAAACACAAAGTTCCTGTTTGGAAGAAATTCCCACAAAAAAGAATTTTTTCCATCATCTCCCAGCACTGCGTTGCGGCTATTAAGATCTGTCAAAAAATTGGGTTAATGTATATTTTTCGTTTCAACCATTTCAGATTTGGGTGTCAGATCTTAAATTTCACTGGCAAAATGAACAGAAAACATGATTTTAGTTTGTTTTGCAATTGTGTGAGTGCCACTTTTGAAATAACACTGATAAATGTCACTTTTCTTTGATGTGTGTGCAAGTGCGTGTGAAAATCTGTGTAAATCTTGCTAAAAATCCAGATCTGCAAAATCGACTTCAGATCGACAAAACATTCGATTTTTTTGGTCGAAAGGAATGAAAACTTGTCACAAATCAAAAAAATAAAAAAAAATCGATTTTTTTGGTCGAAACGAAAACCACATTAGTAAATAAATAACTATTGTGATTTGTGAAGTTAGTGGAGTGTGTAAGTTAAGATAAGTGTCATTATTTTTTAAAAATGTATTAGTAAAGTCTCTTTTTTGTATTGAATTATGTTTGAAGCCTAACGATGATTTAATAATTCACCCCAGGAGTTCCGTGTTCCAATTTGCTTTCTCCGAGTGCTTTTCATTTCATTTAATTTTTAAAATTGTTTTGTGTAATATGAAGTCGGAACGGAAGGAAAAACGAGTATAGTTATTCGTTAAACTATAAAACGATCCTCGTTATACGTAATCGCATTTTAACGATAACGACAACGAGGCAATTTCAACGACTATCGTTTCAAAAAAATAGGGCCCCATGGAGTGCCATCCGTTCGAAGTTCATGTTCATGCCGTAATGTACTACTTGTTCACTATTAAGTAACTTCATACTATGTACACAATTATTTATTTAAGTTTCTTCTGAAAATTGTATTTTTACGAAATTTATACTTCAGTCAAAATAGTTGTTTGCTCTTGGTCTATAACCCACTCTTTTATATAAAAAAAAACCCAAATGGCGATCACTTAAAAATTGCGTGGTTTAATTTTTTCTTCCACTTCCTCTGCAAACTACTTACTTAAAACTTAAATTAATACGACACCTATAAAATCAATGATTAAAATCGTATTTATTAATTCTTTAAGTGGCCACGCGAACTCGATAAGATTTGAGTTGATACCGATGTGTTTTTCAATTTGTTATTATGTTCGTATACATACATACATAGGTACGGGAAAATAGCAGAGTAAGAAAATCAGGTGAGAATGACTAGGTATTGTCTGATAAATATGAAAGTCAACAGCAATATTTGGAAATACCCCGAGATAAACTTTTTAAATATTGACCCCGAAATATTTCAAAGCAATACAAATTAAATCAGAGTTATATTTAGCATATAGTTGGCTTAGAAACTGCGATAAGTATGTTTGTTTTTAGTTAATAAAAATGGTGCAGGAAATAAAGCCATGACCCAAAAGGTGGATATAGATGCATGTTTTTAGACAAATAATTAATTATAATAATCTACGAGCAATCACTCGAGCTAACCAAGAACCAACACATTTACTCAAATTGTATTTTTTGTCTAGATTAACTACCATAAAGCGAAAACGTGGAAAAGTCAGACATTGACTTGTTTATAAACAAATTTGGTTATGTGACAGCTCGTGGACAGCCAGGGCCCATGGACTTAGACATTTTTAGGAATGGAGAATGGCTAAGATGAGATGAGAGACACTTTTTCATGACGAGAGATAACTCTTAGAAGATTTGTCACTTCCCCGCAAGAAGCAGTAGTCGTTTTTTGATGTGTAAACATCTATGCCGGCCGGCGCGGCGGTAGAATAAAACAAAACGTGGACTTTCCTCTTTGCGACACGTTACGAGGTTACACTTTACGGTGTAGCACATAACGTTACGAAAGTCAGCATTAAAAAAAAATCATTTTTACGCAACGATTAGATTCTTATTTTATTGCTGCCACTTAGGTATTAATTATAATTTATTATGAATTTTACCGATACATTTTAACACTTATTGTTTTATTTTATTCTTTAATTTTTATTATATAAGATGCGACACTAGAGACTAGAAAGAAAACAAAAATAATAATAAATAGTCAGTTGTATAGGTATTGGGTACGTTCAATGATAAAAATCTGAAGATCTGAACTTAATTCTAAGTTTACATGTACTGCTTTTGAACGATGCAAATTCTTCTTGCCATTTTTAAGCACGTATGCGAAGGACGTATGTGAAATTGCTTTGGTCGAGTGTGTGTCAATATACCAAAATATGTGATGTGTTGAAAAATGCGGAAGAATTTTATCGGTTTTCGCAGCACTATCTACAGGACTTTTCATTCCCGTCACAACATATTTACAGAAAAGCGATCTTTCAGTACATTAAAAGAAAAAAGGTGAGTACCATAAAACAAATAAAATCAATTTTCAATGAAATATAACATCGCCTTAAAAATTTTATCAAAATATTGTGTTTGCTCCCCCCCTGGGAAAAATCCTGCGGGTGCCTATGGATAAAACGTATCGTCTTCGTCGATGGTACTCTTGTTGTTTTACTTCAGCTAGACCAACTAGTTGCAATTCATTTATCATTTAGGAGTAGAAAGGTGACGTTAAGCATTAAGTCGTAAGAGGTATTTGGTAAGCTATACAAATATTTAATATATGATTGATTCAGGAGAAGGAAGCTATCAATTCTGTTCTTATTCGCCGATATCAAAAACCGCAGGAAGATGAATACAATTAAAAACCTTCCTGTTGAAAACGATAATTGTGATGACAACCCACATGACAGTACAGGTATTTACATTGAACTTATAATTACCTACATTAAAGTAATTATTATTTTGTGCGGACAGAATGTTTAACTAAATATTTATCTATGTACTACGTTTTTGTTGTTGTAGGGTCTTCTTTTGATAAAACAACACAATGTGGCGAAGCGGACGACATCTCTATTCGTTCAGACAACCATGATTCTGCATTCAAAAATGTGTCTGTAGGTCAAGAGAGACGTTGATGAAGAAAATTTTGATTAATCCATTTAATGAAATTGAGACATCTGGTGATGACTATCTTACTATACCATACTAGGTATATACCAAATACAAGTAAAATGACGAACTTACCCCCTGTGCCGATGAAGAAAATCCGTCAGTTCTGGCTTTGAATTTTCATTTACAGGCAAATATATTTTACTTACGAAAATTAGCGGTTTATGACTTGACAATTTATAACACGGGTAACGCAGATGCACACTGCTATCTTTGGGCAGTGAAACACAAGGGAAATGGGGCAGTGTTGAGATCTGCTATTGTGTTTACAAATAACGTGTGTTTAGTACCTTGTGTCACTGTCAAACAGCTTCAGTTTGGTTTGCAATTTAACCATGGATCCTCTTACAAATGAACAACGCTTGCAAATTATTGAATTTTACTATCAAAATTCGTGCTCGGTTCAAAATGTTCATCGCGCGCTGCTTGTGTTCAGCGATGAGGCTCATTTTTGGTTGAATGGGTACGTAAATAAGCAAAATTGCCGCATTTGGAGTGAAGATCAGCCAGAAGCATTGCAACAGCTACCAATGTATCCCGAAAAAGCCACTGTTTGGTGCGGTTTATGGGCCGGCGGCATTATTGGGCCTATTTCTTCAAAGATGATGCGAATCGCAGCGTTACTGTCAATGGTGAACGCTACCGAGCGATGATAACAAACTTTTTTTTGCCCGAAATGGAAGTTCTTGACTTGCATGATATGTGGTTTCAACAAGACGGTGCCACATGCCACACAGCACGCGAAACAATGGCGCAATTGCGAGGCGAGTTTGGTGAACAGTTAATTTCACGTTTCGGGCCGGTCAATTGGCCGCCTAGATCGTGCGATTTGACACCATTAGATTATTTTTTGTGGGGGTATGTCAAGGCTAATGTCTATAGGGACAAGCCCGCTTCGATTGACGCACTGGAAGCCAACATCCATGCATTCATTCGTGAGATACCGGCCGATATGTGTGAAAGAGTATGCCAAAATTGGACTCAGCGGATAGGCTACCTGAGACGCAGCCGCGGTCAACATTTGCATGAAATTATCTTTAAACATTAAATTGCAAGGTTCAAACTATCGATTCAAATAAATATTTCATTCATTTTTTCGAATTTTTTGTGTTTTTTTTTTTTTTTAAGTTCTAAACCTCTTAAAAAATCACCCATTATGTTACCTATGTCGCAAAATAACATTTCTTCAGTTAGAATGATGTCCACACACGGCCAAGGAGCGATTAAACTGCCCTTGTGATTGCGAAGTATTTGCTGGTTGAGGATTGAGGTACAGAAAAGATGAACCGTTCAAGACTTTTTTCAAAAAAAAGAAAATAAATAGCGGCGTTCCAAGCGACCAAGGTCGACCAAGGTCGAAGGTTTAGTAGGCACATTCAATTTATAAAGCCTGATTCCATTATTTCCCTAAAAATGGAAATAAAGAAGACGTAGAATTACAGTTCTAATTTTTATTATACTAATCAGGAAAGGAAAAACAACATAAAATGTTAAATGTGTCAACAACTATCAACTTAAGAGGATTATCTGCAACATAACATGTTTTTACCATAGCTTTCATCATATCTATAAATGAAATAATACAGACGTTAGTATAATAATATCGGCCAAGAATTGAATTGGGGTTTCCAGAAAAAAATTAAAAAACAAAAAACAAAAAAAGCGTCGCTTGGTTATTCTGTGAAAGATAAGAATTATTCATTGATGATTCTTAAAAGGACTCAAAATTCTGATTATGTAGGTACTGACTCATGCCGGTGTGGCCAGATTATGGTTTTTTCTGTTATTCTATTTCATTTTGGCTACAATTATTATTTTAAAGTCTTAGATACAAATTGAAGTCTTTTTCATTATTTAGTTTTGACTGCATTGCTCGTGCATTTTAAACCTAGCTAAATTCTAACTTTAAGGCCCATTTTCTGAAACAAATGAGCGAAAAGTAAAACATAAGTGATTATGTTGAACTTAAATATTTAAGTTTCGTTTCAGCTAATGGGCCTAACTGTCTTAACTGAAATGTTCTTCGTTTTAAATAATTTTTAACTAGTATCATACTTGCCTTTTTCATATTCTTATTTTGAGCGCTTACGTTTTACATCAGAATTCTGAATTTTTGGAGCTTCTGATTGGCCAATTGTCATAAAAAGTTTGATAACTTTTAGTGAAATTTAGTTACGCTTGCTTACGTCTGAATTTTCAGACAAAAATTCTCATCTGAAAATTCAGAAATTCAGTGGAGGAAATGTGAGAGTACTATAAATTAAAGTTGAACTTTATAATTTTCGCTCTGTTTGGTGCGGTTGATTTGTGGTGATTAATTGTGGTGATTAATTAGTGGTAATTAATTAAAATGTTGCCAGAATTCTCCATCGCAATATTGTGGAATTCTTTTTTCATTGGACTTTACATAGTCTTGCTGTATTTTGTTGCTGATTTAGTTAGATCTATGTATCATCACCAGAACTACTGATGCTTAATTTTTAATTCAAGGAAATAATAACAGTTCTATTTTATTTCGTTTTAATGTAAGTCCTCAAGGTCAATGATAGCATTTGACACAACAACTTTCGACTGAAAATTCAGATTTTTTGTGCGTTCAAATACTTCACCAGAATAGTTTTTTTTTTCAAAACATCTAATACGGTACCAGCAAATGTTGACAAGGGCAGTTTAATTGCTCCTTGAGTAAAATAATTGAAGTAAAAAAAATCGGTATATAGCTGTGTGTGGGCATCAAGCTGAAGAAATGTTATTTTGGGACATAACATATTTGTAAACACAAGAGGAGATCTCCACACTGCGCCTATTTACTTGTGCTTGGGCGTTGGGCCCGTAGGTGGTAGAGTCTAACTGCGTTGCCCGTGTTATAAATTGTCAAGTTATAGACCGCCAATTTTCATAAGCAAAATCACAGATTAGCCATATGAAGATGAGAATCTCCGGCAGCCATTTAAATTTGCCTACAAGCTTGAACTATCAGATTGTAGATACAAAATGAGAATGTGTGTATAAAAACCTCACGCATAGACAGTAGGGATCTTCACACACCTGGTTGAATCGTTGTTGCAATTCACATCTATTCATCGACGCGGGATGAAATTACAAATACAACAATGTAAACAAATAGGTTTTGGAGGGTGAAACGTACGAAACATTCTCATATCTTCATATCTTATTTCTCCTGGCACCTACGTGAAACGTCAAATCAGTTAAGTATTATGGCGAATTCCTTACAACAAAGAAATCGAATTTTTTCTAAACAGAATCGAATTTTTTCTAAACAAATCCATTCTTTTCTGTCAAAACAAATCTTGCGTTTTTAGCAAGATTTCACACTGATTTACACACATACTATGAAGACTTGACATTTCTAATACGTAAAATTGAAAGTCGCGGTGGGAGACGAGTTGTTTATTTATTGGTTGCAACGAACTCTACATAATTTAACAAAATATTCACCAATATATTCAGCCAATACAGCTATGAAAATAATTTATTGTGCGTCGTAACACAAATACAATCACACCAAAAAAAAATCGATTCTTTTACGAAACACGAATTCCTTTCAGTTGACAGAAAAAATTCGATTCTGTTTAGAAAAAATTCGATTTCTTTTTTGAAAGGAATTCGCCATTAGTTATAAAATGACTGTAAAACCTGCACTCCCATGTGAGTTCTCATCACATTTATCGTTTTCAATACAAATGATTTTAATTGTATTCAACCTACTGCACTTATCGATATCGGCGAATAAGAACCTTTCCGAATACCCCTTAGAAATCAATATTTACCTCACCCTCATTTTCTGGTATGATGAGAACGAATTAAATCGTTAAAGATTTTCGAAATCCTCTTTTCAACCTACGATTATACTTAAAATGCTTTAGCATCGAATTAGGGAAAGTATTGGTTTCGTTTAAGTGTAAAACAAATATATTGAGGCTACGATAATCGAAAACTCCAAAGAAATGAGTTTCCTCTTACTTTAATTTGAGCTAGAGTCTAAGCGAATGAAGTTTTTTTTTTTAAATTTCTAAAAAACGGCTCTAGTAATTTTGATTAAACTTCGTATATGTTATGATTTTAAGAAAACTGTGTTTCAGGTTTTTGGCAAAAAAAAACCTTATTTTTTTTGTGAGAAAATGGTTTAATTTTTGGCTTATTTGTATATTTCTTTTCAATGATTACACCGATTTCTTTTAAATTTTGCAATCTGGTGCTTCTAAATAGATTTAAACAATAGTGCTTTTAAATAAAAAAAAAAATAAAAAAACAAATCATACAACCTTACATACTCCTTAGCATTTAGTGATTATAGTACATATGTATGTATATATGAGAATCACCCTGTACAACAACACACTGACAGTATATGTTTTTATATCAAAGTATGGAAACAATAATCTTTCTTAACTCAAAACAAATCCGAAAATTGAGCACATTTTTATTTACAGTTAGTTAACAACAATGCGTGATATCATATCTACTCATAAAAAGGTAACGGGCTTTTATAAAAATCAACAGCTACACCTCCAATCACTCAGTGTTTTCACTACCGCCAAGCGAACACAGTTTTAATTGTTTGGTTTCCTTCATTATATTCTAGTAAAAGAATAAAAATAAAATTATTTTCAAAATGCCAACCGCTGTACCCCAAACAATTAATTTTTACAAAGGAAAATTTCAACTAAAAAATGAAATCAAAAAATTTAATTTAAAGAATGTAGATGAAGCTCTAAATATTTGTGATTTAACAACCGTTGTAAATAAGTTTTATACCTGGAAGCAACTCATGCCAAATGTTACACCATATTATGGTAAAAAATGATTTTGTTTTTAATTTAAAAAAATTAATTTATTTATATAATTATTTTTGAAACTTGTATACATATTTGTAACATTTTTTATTTAAATTAAATGATTTTTTTAATTTTTAAAGCTGTTAAGTGCAATGATGATCCCTATATTATAAAAACTCTTGCTGACTTAGGCGCAGGCTTTGATTGTGCATCGAAAAATGAAATAAAACAAGTTCTCGAGCTCGGTGTTAGTCCAGATCGTATAATTTTTGCAAATCCTATGAAGGCAACTTCTCACATCGAATATGCGAAGTCAGAAAATGTAACTGATAGCACTGTGGACAATGAATTCGAGTTGTATAAAATTTATAAGAGTTTTGGCGACTCCAAGTAAGTTTTATTTAATAAAATTAAATATTATCTTTCGTGGTGAACCTATAGCTAATTTGTTTTTAAAGTGTTGTCCTTCGATTTCTTTCCGAGGCCGAAAATGCACTTTGTCCACTTGGTGATAAGTTTGGATGTGATGCCTTTGAGGATGCATCTGCACTTATGCTACTAGCTGGAAGTTTAACCATGAATGTAAGTTCAATTATTAAAGAAATCTATAAAATAAAAAAAAAATAAATTAATAGAAAAATATGAAGTAACTTAAATAAAAACGAATGATATAAAATAAATAAACAAAATAAATTAAAAAAATGAAATGACACAGAAAAAAATAACAATTTATGTAAATTAAAATTAAAAGAAAGAAAAAGAGAAATATATGTACATAATTATTATGTTAATTTTTAAAATTAAAGTATACCTACCTATGAAATTTTTTGTTACAGGTAATTGGGGTGAGCTTTCATGTTGGATCCGGTTGTTCCGATTTTCCAGCGTACGACAGGGCAATTTGTACAGGTTCCAAGCTTTTCAAATTTGGCAAACTAATTGGACTTCATATGAAATTACTTGATATCGGTGGTGGATTCCCTGGAGATAACGATGCTATGTTTGCTAACGTAAGTTTAGATAATATAAAAACCTAAACAGTGCCGCAGGAATCTAAGATTGATAAATTATTTATCTTGAATCAAACAGATTGCCAGGGTAGTCAACAGTTCTGTAGACAAATATTTTGATGGCATTGAGGTGCGAGTTATTGGCGAGCCTGGGCGATACTTAGTATCAGCAGCATATACCCTTGTATGCAAAGTTTATTCTAAACGTGAAGTCAGAGATAGCGATGGTAGACTTTCAAAGATTATGTACTATATTAACGATGGGGCTTATGGAACATTTAATTGTCTTCTATATGATCATATCGAAATCAAAGCAGTTCATTTTGTGGTAAAACATTATAATATAATAGACTTTTATATGACTTTTAAAATTCTTTGGCATTTTTTCTTTTATTTTCATTCAGAGTGACGTAAAAGAAACTTTTAACAGCCTAATTTGGGGACCGACTTGTGATGCTCTTGATAAGGTTTGTTGAGAAATTCTATTTATGCATAGTAAATTAAATAATTATTTTATTTATTATTTCTAGATATGTGATAATTTGTATCTTCCAAATCTCAAAGAAGGTGATTTTATTGCTTTTCCAAACATGGGAGCTTATACTGTTCCCACGGCGAGTCCCTTCAATGGATTTAGTGTGCCTAAGACTCGATATTTTTTAAGAAGCGATTTTTTATAATTTACGAGTTGTGCATTGATGTTAAGCACGATATTTTGAATAAAATATATAAAAACGTATTAATTTTTGAGCCTTTTTAATGAACAAGAAAGATGATGGAGAAAATAATGATGATATAAAGAATTCATTCCTCATATCTTATAAACCTGTGTTTTTAAGGGGTCCAATGAGCGTTATGCTTTTGTTTGTTTTGACGAGAATCGTTTCGCAAATCTTACTCCGCAATTATCAAAATAAATTTTAATCGACTCGCAATAGTTTTTTTTTCGCGTTGTAGTTTTTTTTTGCTCTTTGAATTTACTTGCAAACTGATCGTTTCGCAAAAGCTCTCTCTCTCTGTTGTTTATTTTGGTTCTTATTATGTGGAAATTCGTTGTTTTCCAATAAATTCATACTTTATTTTGCTAACTGCTATTTCCCGTTTCATTATCTCGATGTTTCGTCATCAGATCGTTTTATTATCTCGACATTTCGTTATCTCACCGTTGATGTAAATGGCTGTTGGCTAAATGAACTGTTTTTTTTTTTTTTTAATTATGCGATTTGTCTAAATCAAAAAGAAACAAACATAAATTTAATGTTGACGGTTTTTCGTTCGATTATAAGTGTTTGAATAAAGAAAATGCATTGTTATTCTTTGTTAATTTTTGTTATATAAATTAACAATTGAGTTTCTTAAATGAGTAAAATGAAATAATGGAAAAATAATGTAGATGTCCTTTTTTTTTAAATGACTAAAAATCAATTTTATTTTAAATATAAATATTTATAAAGCGTAATGGCAATATTGAGTGTTTCTTCCTCCGCAGCTTATCTATCGCGATTCTGTAATTGAGGATGATTATACCAGCTACCACACATCAGTAGTTTGATTAACCGATTGAATTTTTTTAGGAAAAATAAAAGGGGCTTCGAGGCAAAGATTATTGAAAAAGTGTTTATTTTTGTTTGTTCTGGATGCGACATCTAAGTAACTCTGTTATCTGTGGTATAACGCTCAGCCAAAAACTGTTGAGACATCAAAATGAATTTATCGAATGGAACGCAACTGTTTGCCGAAGTAGACGTACGTCAAGTACCTGGGACTCTGGGAGTATAATCCTCGAACTCCTTTCAACAAAGAAATCGATTTTTTTTCAAGCCGAATCGACTTTTTTCTTAGCCGAATTGATTCATTTGACTCATTTGATCAATTGGAAGGAATTCGTAAAAGATTTTTTTTGTGTGATTGTGTGTATGTTCCTCAACAGCTGCAATTAATTATTTTTATAGCAATGTATATTGACTGAAAATATTGTTGAATATTTTGATTAATTACATTTATGTAGAATCCGTTGAAACCAAAAAAAAAAAACAAATTGTGAAATCTCTCAGAAGAGAATCAACTTTGTTCAGAAAAAAATCGTAACAAAATCGATTCTTTTGTTGAAAGGAATTCCACATCAATGAACTATTCAATTTCAACTTGAAAACCCCAAGCAGCTGCCATTCTGAGGAAATCCAACTTCACCTTTCACTAAATTTACCTCCTGATGCGGAAAAAATGGACTCAGCCAGAAGATGAAGCTACTTGTACAGCTTTTTCATATGGTACAAGTTGACCAAAACATTCAGGTTGGCAAATTTTATTAAAGAAGGAATATCTTGCGAATACGCTGGTGTATACACTTCGAGAGAATACGAATAAGTAAACCAACCAAGCCATTCAGTCATAACATGGCTCATTTGACACAATGTAATTTCTTGGCCTGAATCTAACTTAACGACCGCATATCCTTCTATGCCGACCCAGAGTCAGCTCATTACCGCAAGTTCCTAGCCATTTTGGAGAATATTTGAACAATTAGTTAAATATATCTAAAAAAAAGTATGCACCACTGGATCGCACGAACTAGCTCTCAACGGCGATTACACTGTTGTTCTTAAGCCTGAAATAAATTAGTTATAGGAGCTTTTATTTTATCCATTTTGCCAAAACATATTTTAGTTGCAGCTACTTTTATAAAAATATAGAGCCCCATGTTACAGATACATTATGCATTTATGCATGCATGGAAATTATTTTATTTAAACTGGAAAATTTTTTTAAATCAGAAAAATTAGAAATAAATTGATTCAAATATTTCTGAAACTGTTTTGAACCCAGCTCGATCGTCTGATTTATTATATAAATCTTAATTTATGAGAAAAAAAAAATTAAAATCGTAGGTTTTAAATAAATAATTTTTTATATATAAAACTTTGTAATCATTAAAAAAAACTGGTACTCAAATTTTAAGTATTTATTTACGTAGTTATAAATTCAATTTAAAAATATCATCGACTCGTTTTTGAAATATTGAATTTTGAAAAATTATTTTTTTAAATCCAAAACAAAAGATTTTGATTAGCAATGTTATTTACAACAAAATTTAGTGCTCCTTTTCATAAATTTTTGTTTTGAACAAATATATGCATAGGTGCATATGCCCCTCAGCTTATGGCCTTTTGGATTCGGTAAAAAATTGCAGGTCCAATCTATTTTTATTTTATCTTATTTTTCTCAAAATCGGCTCTACAGATCATAGAAAAATCATTGAAATTTAATAAGTATAGCCTGGCTTTTAGTTAAAAAAAATGCTTCCGAAAAAATTGGTTATTAATGGCACCGTCCAAACTACCATTTTTATAATTTTTTTTTGAAAACTGAATATTTCAAAAATGACTGTACAGATTTTTATTAAACTTAGTAAGAAGTAGATTTTTTAAGAATATTTAGAAGATTTTGAACAAAAATTATTCTTATGACCAAAAATAACGGTAGCTCCCATACAAATGTTTAGGAAACCGTTTATATATATCAAAATTAGTACGATCTTCCTTTAAGCATTCAGCTTAAGCTGGTTTGGTTTTGGCAACACTGGTTTTGACAGCTGACGTGTGTTTAGTACCTTGTGTCACTGTCAAACAGCTTCAGTTTGGTTTGCAATTTAACCATGGATCGTCTTACAAATGAACAACGCTTGCAAATTATTGAATTTTCGGTTCGAAATGTTCATCGCGCGCTGCTTCCATTTTATGATCGGCATTCTCGACCTTCTGAGCAGTCTATTCGGAAGATTGTGACCAAATTTCACACCAAATTTACTTTGTTGGACATTAAACCACCAACACGTTTACGTACTGTGCGTAGTGAAGACAATATTGCGGCCGTATCAGCTAGTGTGACAGAAGACCGCGAAATGTCGATTCGGCGCCGTTCCCAGCAGTTAGGCCTTTGTTACAGCACTACGTGGAAAATTTTGCGGAAGGATTTGGGCGTAAAGCCTTTTAAGATACAGCTGGTGCAAGAACTAAAGCCAGCCGACCTACCACAACGCCGAATTTTTGGTGAATGGGCTCTTGGAAAGCTGGCCGAGGATCCGCTTTTTTATCGAAAAATTGTGTTCAGCGATGAGGCTCATTTTTGGTTGAATGGGTACGTAAATAAGCAAAATTGCCGCATTTGGAGTGAAGATCAGCCAGAAGCATTGCAACAGCTACCAATGTATCCCGAAAAAGCCACTGTTTGGTGCGGTTTATGGGCCAGCGGCATTATTGGGCCATATTTCTTCAAATATGATGCGAATCGCAGCGTTACTGTCAATGGTGAACGCTACCGAGCGATGATAACAAACTTTTTTTTGCCCGAAATGGAAGTTCTTGACTTGCATGATATGTGGTTTCAACAAGACGGTGCCACATGCCACACAGCACGCGAAACAATGGCGCAATTGCGAGGCGAGTTTGGTGAACAGTTAATTTCACGTTTCGGGCCAGTCAATTGGCCCCTAGATCGTGCGATTTGACACCATTAGATTATTTTTTGTGGGGGTATGTCAAGGCTAATGTCTATAGGGACAAGCCCGCTTCGATTGACGCACTGAAAGCCAACATCCATGCATTCATTCGTGAGATACCGGTCGATATGTGTGAAAGAGTATGCCAAAATTGGACTCAGCGGATGGGCTACCTGAGACGCAGCCGCGGTCAACATTTGCATGAAATTATCTTTAAACATTAAATTGCAAGGTTCAAACTATCGATTCAAATAAATATTTCATTCATTTTTTCGAATTTTTTGTGTTTTTTTTTTTAAAAAATTTCTAAACCTCTTAAAAAATCACCCATTGTATCATCAGCGGTAATAAAAACGGCTATTATTGGGTTAACCAATTTATATTAATTTTGTATAAAGAAGCTTGTAATAAGTTTAAATAACATAAAGTGCGTATACGTCAGGGTGTACCGTTTGTCTTACAAATTTCGTTTTCCCTTAATTTTTCAGAACGTTACTCTACTGTTCAATCCTAATGTTATATCATAATAGCCGTGTTTTTTTGCAACCCCGGGGAGATTTGGTTGGAAAAAACGACATCGGGGATTAGCGACGCCATTACAGAAACAAAATGGAGTTTCCATACAAACTATCGATAACAAGTATGCAATTCACGCCGGTAACACAGTTTTTCTCCGTGCTTAAGTTAAGCCCCGAGAATTCTCCGCGCTTAGCTAAGCCCGAAGGGGATTAGTTGTTGTTGCATTTAACATGTAAATTGCAGGACAGGACGTCGTTTTTTTCGACCAATTTCCTCGGGGTTTGCAAAAAAACACGGCTAATATCATCTTCCCGCATCAGTACCGAAATTCGGAATTTCAACAAAAAAATAAAGTAATTCGACAAAAAAGGCGAGAATTATTATTTCTGAAAGTAGATTGTCCGTTGATTTTGGGTAGAATCTAGCTAACTCTTTTCTATGCACTTAAAATATACCTGGCATAAAATTAACATGTAGCCACGCACCAAGAATGGTATAAAGAACTCATGGTATGATATTCAGTGTTGAATTTTGCATTCGTTTTGCACACAAAATCACGCACAGAAAAAACTCGGCGACTCGTAAAAGAGATAGAATAACAACATGTGCAATATCATACCTTGTATTCCATATGGAAGTGACTCTAGCCATGCCAATTATAACAGTTTTGTTTTACCCGCTAGGCCGGGGTCCTCCGCCGGTGAACATACTTCAGGCACCCAGAGTTTTTTTCAAGTCGCGCAAAGCGCATTAAGGCCCGCCCACTTTTAATGGCGAAAAACTGTTATAATTGTTATAAATTGGCATGTTTGTAGTCTCGTCCATTCTATATACCTTGCGCGCCAAGTACCTAAAGACGGCTCAAGAGTCTTGACTTTTTCAAATATAATCAGTGCGAAAGAGAAAATTGATGAAATAAAAATCGGCCACCCGTTGAGCCTGGCCACTTTTTCAATGACTCCCTCCTCGTTATTTTATTATCAAACACGCACACCTTTATTGCTTTTAAGAAATAGAGCATTAACCCAAATAAAATTCATGAATTTCTTTTATAATTTCTAAATAACACACTCTGTACGTACCAAATATTAAACTAGATCGTGTTTTTCCAGCAGTTAGATTATTTTGTTTGCATAAAATTGCGTTAGCTACTAATATTTTTCATTTTTGTGAGTTGTGGCAGTATTCTACCGGAATGACGAATGTACTATTTCATCAAAGTGGCATCCCTGCATTTCAGTTTTTCAGTTTGACAGTTCTTTTGATTTGATCGTTCTGTTTAGTGTTTAATTGATCTCTGATCTATTTATCAACGGTTTCGATTTCTACCTCGCACCAAAAAATGTGGTTGTTCTTCGAGTAACATAATTTTGATATATTAAAATAACTTGAATAAACAAAATATTTGTCGACTTATTTATTAATAGAACACTTTACCAAAGACCAAGTACAATTGATACATACAGTTCCATCCATAAAAAAAAAAACTAACTCAAGAGAGTAAACCTGACCCACTGAGCACATGGGATTGGGTTTCAGATTCGCTGACGTGCTAAGTGCTTCTACCAAATTAAAGCTTTGTCTTTCTCTGTGAAGCCCTGAGGAAATAAATAACAAGTGTTTACTGATAACGATAACCCCCAACGAAGTGACCCCTATTTGAGAGTATAATTTAAATCAAAACAATTTGATCGCGCATCATAGATTCTTGTCGAGAAAACTTGGAAAAATATTTTTTTTTGCAAAAACCACGAAAGCAACTGATGTGTCAAGTTATTGCGCCAGCCAGTTAGCAAAAATTATTCTAGAGAGAAGGTTGTTAAGAACATTTAAGGGTTTAATTTAAAAAAAAAAAATATAATAATAAGAGATGACGATTTTAAGATTCTACGCTGAAGACGCATTCGATGCGCAACATGTTACTCGGGTTCTTAAGCAGTTACAAACCGTGAGTAAAAGTAAAATGGTATTCATACTATGTTAATTTAAGTATATCTATGGATAAAAGTACCCTACTTCGTTGATGACTGTTATTGTATAAGTACTTAGCGTTTGGTTTTGTCTTCAATTTTCCTTCCCCGACTCCAACGACTTATTTAATTTTTAGGAGGTAATAAATTGATTCGTAATACAAAAACATACATCATAATGATTTCAATAAACGTTACAAAAAGAACCTAGTTTCGAAAAAACATGTTGTCAAAAGATCAAAAGCTAGCATTAAAAAAAAAAAAACATTTATTTCTCCTAAATGAGTACATAGTAACATATTTATGTGGGTTCTTGAACTAGGTCGTTGATAATTCAGCGAATTTCATTTCATCGTCTTAGCCTTCCTACACCTTTTTCAGATTGTTTTCATTAGAACAGCCAACAATATAATACAGACGGGCGTAGATTATGTAGATCACTATCAACTCAATTTAAATGCATATCGCGACTAACTTTATGTAAGGCTTTTAATAATTATATTATAACTTTCGTTGCTACAGGTTTTTTAGTACCTCCATCGATTTCGATTTGTTATACCTACAACGGCGAAGTTTCAGCTGGTGTCTATATTATAATGCGTTCCATTTAGTAGATTGTGCTTTCCACAAAAATTATATATTTTCATGGTACAGCTAGTTAAATTAATTAAACACAGTACAATAAGTGAGTTTTCAGCAAGTGTCCAATAAGTAAAAGCAGGTCTATGGGAGCTATAAAAACAGTTTTGCCCTCAATCAACAAATAAAAAAATTGATAAATCGATCGTTTCATTAGTAAAAATAACATTTCCTCCTATTTGAAACGTTGATAAATGCTCCAGGAAGTTAAATCTTTACAATTTTGACGAGACTAGATAAATTCCAATTTAGAACAGTTAGTTTATCGACACTTAAATTGGCCATTAACGGGCTCCGCGCGAATTAAGTCGAAGTATGCCCATCGACACCGAAGGGTCCTTGCCCTGCTATGGTGCATAAACAGTACTTTTATAAACCAACACTGTTGTATTTGGAATGTCTAGTCACTTCCATAAAACATATCAATTTCGCTCATCGAACAGTGTAATGCAGATCGTAATTTTTTGTTTATGATTTCCTTTATTTATTTTGATCTTAATCGGTGAAGGTTTTTAACGAGAAACTCCAAAATAAAAAAGCGATTCAACTGTAAATAACGTTAAGTCTCAAGTTTGACGAAAATCGCTTCATGGGTTAAGGTTGAAGGCACAAACAGACATTCAGACAAACTTTCCCTAAATTATCTAAATTTTGATAATTATGTGGACTCTATTTTTATTCAAAAACACAATAGTAGGTACCCACACTACATGAATTTATCGCAACAAGAAAATTGAATCAAATTTAACAAATACCCAAAAATGCAATTTTGTAACCTCCGTCGCGTCGTAACGTTATTTGATAAATTTGTCACATTTGTGCATGATTCTTGAGTAGATGCAGTAAAAATCTACATATTTTTCCTTTAACGACTAGACATTTTCCTCGTTTATATTTGCTGTAACATTCTTCCTTAAAAAAATTTCATAGATTTGTTTTTCTTTAATTTTCAGCCTGAACGCAAAGTGAGTTCTGTAAAATTAGAAAAATGCTTCCACGTTGAAACGAAAAATCTGGTGTGTGATGAAAAAACTGAAAGTATTTTACGGTGGCTTCTCAAACACCCGCAGAAGGAAGACAATTTAAAAAATCAATCATCACTCAAGAAATCAAAGGGAAAGTCTGTTTTAATAGAAATCGGTCCACGTTTCAATTTTTCAACTGCATTTTCTACCAATTGTGTCAATATATGTCAAAATGTTGGCTTAAATCATATTAACCGCATTGAAATGTCCATAAGGTATTTAATTGAATTCAATGGAAAACCAACGAATTTGGAGGAAATAATAGAAGTGTTATCGGATCGCATGACCGAATGTCAATACACACCCGAAAATCTGCCCGTAAATAGTTTTGATGAGCAGCTTCCTAAAGAACAACGCAATTGGCATTTTGTTCCGGTTTTAAGTGAAGGAAGAAAAGCCTTAGAAAAAGTCAATGAAGTATTAGGTAAGCAAATGTATACTTTGGTGGAGTTCATAAATGTAAAAGTTCGAGAACACTGCCAAAATCACCGCTCTTGTTTTTTTTTGTAAGTGTTGGTATTGGCTCTCAAAAATTATAGCAAGTTTCACCTAAGATATACCTTAGTAGTACTTTTTCTTTGCAATTGTATGTTGTAGTGATGCATTTATGAACTCAGGGTTTTTGTTATAGTGCTCTAATAATGATTTCCCACAGGACTTGCATTTGGAGAGTGGGATTTAAATTACTATACGAATCTCTTTCAAAACACTCTTAAAAGAAATCCAACTACTGTGGAACTTTTTGACTGCGCCCAAAGTAATAGTGAACATTCTCGTCATTGGTTTTTCCGTGGACAGATGTTTGTCGATGGAATTGAACAGGAAAAATCTTTGTTCAAAATGATCATGGACACACAATTACACACGAATGCAAATAATACCATAAAATTCGGTGATAATAGTAGTGCTATCAAAGGTTTTGAACATCTTGCACTGCAGCCCCAAAACTGTTCCGGACCAGGACAGGTTACTTTACAAAAGGTTGAGTCCGATTTAATATTTACCGCTGAAACTCATAACATGCCAACAGCCGTAGCTCCATTTAGTGGAGCTACAACCGGTACTGGGGGACGAATAAGGTAGATTAAATTAAAGAATATCATTTAAGTTAACGACTGCTATAAATGTGCTATATATTACTTTGAAGGGATGTTCAAGGAGTCGGTCGCGGTGGCCTTACTATTGCCGGTACGGCAGGTTATTGTGTTGGCAATTTAAACATTCCAGGTAAGGAATTATTTCATCATTAGTATCTTACAAAATTGTCATTGTTCTTTATAGGCTACACATTACCATTTGAATGTGGAAATTCCAAATACCCACCATCATTTGCAAAGCCCCTGAAAATTCTCATTGATGCTAGTAATGGGGCTTCGGATTATGGAAACAAATTTGGAGAACCAGTCATATCGGGATTTGTTATTTCTTATGGACTCGAAGACCAACACCGAGAACGAAATGAATATGTGAAACCCATTATGTTTAGTGCTGGCTTGGGCACAATGAGTTCCAGTATGAGAGAAAAGGCTAATCCTGAAAAAGGTTTGTGTTAACTAGGCTTTCTTATACGCTATTATTTATATATTATTTTTAAAATCAGCTGGGTTGAAAATTGGAAAAGATTAATAATTTCCTAAATACTGCTGCCAAACTAAACTTGTGGGTAAAACATGTACCGATGAGGTCAAAAATTCCGTTGTTAGCTCTAGTTCTATTAATAAATATGTGCAGTAGAACTCTCTATACAAAAATTGTTAACTTTTTATCACACCAATAGAAAATATGCACGGGTCATATATGCGACTACACAGTTGTTGTTCTAAAGTCTGAAATAAATTAGCCATGGTAGCTGTTATTTTATCCATTCCGTCCGTTCTATGAGAGGTACTGCTAATAATGATAAAATATAAATTTTGTCATGTTAAACGGTAGATTCTACTAATTCTGTTACACATAAAATGTTTTATCAAAATCGTAGCAGTTATTTTTGAGCAAAATAAGATATTCCTCAACGGCTTTTTAAAATTTGTATCGGAGCTACCGTTATTTTTGGTTATAAAAATATTTGTTTTCAAAATCTTCTAGAAAATGTCAAAACACTTCTTTTAAATAAGTTTAATAAAATCCGATCGAGTTGTTTTTAAAATAAAATATTCACTTAAAAAAAAAAACCAAAAAGCACTATATAATAGATACGTAATAGATTACGCGTTAAACGTATCTGTATGAGTTGCTAACACAATATTATTTTAAAAATCTCAATCATTCTTCGTAAAAGAATTGGTACTTTGGGTGGTGCCATAAATAACCTTTTACTTAAAGGCAGCCTATACCTATTGAATTTTTCTGATTTTTTTTAAATCTGTGGAGCCGATTTTGAGAAAAATAAAATTTTCAAAATTTTTCTACGAAAAGTACCGTAACGTGTCAGGAAAATGTCCAAAAAACTCTAGGAACCAAGTTTAAAGAAAATCGACCCATCCTTTTAGGCTGTAGCCGAACAGACAGACGGACGTTTGTAATGTCAAGTTAGACCAAAATATCGCGTTCGATTTTTTTTACGAATCCATAACCTTCCATAAAGTACCTATACCCTGACCTCAATGTTACGCACTCAAGGAAAATTGCAGTAAATTCTACTGTTATGTTTGAGCTGATCTTACTTCTTGATTTGCCTTTTTGAAAAATTTACTTTTGGTTTAACGCGATATGCGTTTTTTAGGCTTTTAACGATATATTAATTGGCCATTAGAACATCACAATCTCCAAAAAAATCTTCTTGATAGTTTAATAATTCTATTCCTATTTTTATGTAAGAATAAGCAATCCAAATGTCTTTAAATTTAGCTATTATTATTTTTCTTGAATACTTAAATAAAACATTTTCAAACCGTTCCCCAGGCATGCTTTTAGCTAAAATTGGAGGACCCGTTTATCGTATTGGTGTTGGTGGAGGAGCTGCAAGTTCAGTGGAAGTCCAAGGCGACAACAGTTCTAAGTTAGATTTCAATGCTGTTCAGCGGGGTGATGCTGAAATGGAAAACAAATTGAACCGCGTAGTGAGGGCATGCGTGGAAATGGGAAAACGAAACCCTATTTTAGCTATTCATGATCAGGTATATCCAATACTAAATATATTAAACTTTTAAATATTCTCATAATTTCTTTCTTCGGTTTAAAGGGTGCTGGTGGTAATGGTAATGTTCTGAAAGAACTAGTTGAACCAGGCTTCGCTGGTGCTGTAATATTTTCAAAAGAATTCCAGCTTGGTGATCCAACAATCACAGCACTGGAGCTTTGGGGCGCCGAATACCAGGAAAACAATGCAATTCTCTGTTCACCAGAAAGTCGACAAATACTTCAAGATATATGTGACCGAGAACGTTGCCCAATAAGCTTTGTTGGAATTGTTACTGGAAATGGCTATGTGACTCTGTTGGAGACCGAAGCTGATTTCAAAAAATACGAAAACCGTGACGACATAGAGAGTTGGGGTCCCGTGCCATTTGATTTGCATTTGAAACACGTTTTAGGAGATATGCCAAAGCGTAGATATGACCTGGACCGTATAAAGCCAAATTTGAAACCGCTGAAGCTAGATGAAAACATTGGTTTTTCGAGTTCCTTAAATCGGGTTTTAAGTATTTTATCTGTAGGAAGCAAACGTTTCCTCACCAACAAAGTCGACCGCTGTGTGAGTGGTCTTATAGCACAACAGCAGTGTGTAGGGCCATTGCACACACCGCTTGCTGATTTCGCCTTAACGGCAATCTCCCATTTTGGACACGAAGGTATCGCAACCTCCATAGGAACACAACCAATTAAGGGACTAATCAGTGCTTCTGCGATGGCACGCATGTCAGTGGCCGAAGCCATATCGAATCTAGTATTTGTTGGAATAAGTGAGCTAGCAGATGTCAAGTGCTCAGGAAACTGGATGTGGGCAGCAAAGCTACCTGGCGAAGGAGCAAAATTGTTTGATGCCTGTAAGGAAATGTGTGAAATTATGAAAGAACTTAATATTGCAGTAGATGGCGGCAAAGATTCTCTTTCAATGGCGGCACGTGTTGATTCAAAAACCGTAAAATCACCCGGAACTCTTGTAGTTTCAACTTATGCTCCATGTCCTGATG
This sequence comes from Leucozona laternaria, assembly GCA_932273885.2. Lineage (NCBI taxonomy): Eukaryota > Metazoa > Arthropoda > Insecta > Diptera > Syrphidae > Leucozona > Leucozona laternaria. The sequence continues at coordinate 49,979,056 of OW026368.1, forward strand.
TCAGAGTGAAAATCACTCCGGATTTGAAAGCTCCATCTAAGGGAAACATCGGTCATTTGGTTTGGGTCAACATCGAAGGCCTTTTCAGATTGGGTGGTTCGGCTTTGGCTCAAGCGTACTGCCAACAAGGAATGTTTAGTCCAAATGTAGAAAAAACTCTAGTGCTAAAAAAAGCATTCAATATAACGCAGAAACTCCTGAAAGAGAACAAGCTTTTGGCAGGTCATGACATAAGTGATGGAGGTCTTATTGTAACACTTGTTGAAATGGCGTTTGCTGGAATTTCAGGCATTGAAATCGACATGACTGGCGCCTTCGAGAAGCTCGATCAAAATTCTGTTAAACTTGAAGAAGTACCCAAAGACAAGATCGAATTTGGTGTTATGTTTGCAGAGGAGGCTGGTTGGGTACTTGAGGTGGATAGCCAATATCTTCAAGAAGTTATGGATGAATTCAAGCATGAAAATGTTCCCGTGTATTGTGTGGGTAAATCAACCGGCTTTGGGCTGGATTCAAGCATTATTGTCAAAAACCGCAATAGTGTGCTTTTGCGCAGCGATGTAAGAACATTGTTCAAAAAATGGGAGAACACAAGTTTTGAATTGGAAAAACTCCAAGCTAATGTTGAATGTGCTGTTGATGAATTTAATAGCTTAAATTATAGAACTGCACCGAAGTATAATTGCACAGCAAATTTGGATCCTGAAGTCAAGCTTAGTCGGTTAGGGAAAAGTGTTAAGGTGGCAGTTCTCAGGGAAGAAGGTGTCAATAGTGATCGAGAAATGATATCGTGCTTGCTAAAAGCGAAATTCGAAGTTCACGATGTGACCATGTCAGATTTGCTTCAGAAGAAATGTACTCTTGAGCAGTATAGAGGTATTGTGTTTCCTGGCGGATTTAGCTACGCTGACACGTTAGGTTCAGGTAAAGGATGGGCGGCTAACATAATGTTCAACGACCATCTAGCCCCGCAGTTCAATGCATTTAGAAAACGCACAGACTCTTTTTCGCTGGGTATTTGCAATGGCTGCCAACTTATGTCCCTAATAGGGTGGGTCGGCTCAACTGAAAATGATCAACCACTACAAAGTGCCATTGATGTCCCTGATGTGGCCTTACTGCATAATAAGTCAGAGAGATTCGAATGTCGTTGGTCTACGCTTCGCATCGAAGAGAGCAATTCAATGATGCTTAAGAATTTGGAGGGATCAGTGCTGGGATGTTGGGTTGCCCACGGCGAAGGAAGATTTTCATTTCGAACGAATGATGTTTTGAAAAAATTAAAAACAAATAAGTGCATTACCATGCGCTATGCCGACGATAACGGAGTTGCCACTCAATCATATCCAATGAATCCAAATGGCAGTATTGATGGGGTGGCAGGTATTTGTTCCGAAGACGGCCGACATTTAGCTTTGATGCCGCATCCAGAGAGATGTAGTCAGATGTATCAGTGGCCTTATACACCAGCAGGTTGTGAATTTGAGCAGAGTCCATGGCAAGTAATGTTTAATAATGCATTTGTTTGGTGTTCATCGAAGAATGAATGAAGTGAAACTTCTTAGGATTCAAATAAAATAAGTTTTGTACAGATTAAAAGTACCTTTTTTTTAATTAAAATAAAATGTGTAATAAAGTTATAGTAGTAATTCGTGTTTTTTAATATTTTGCTACAGTGAAGTTTGCCGCCTAAGTAATTTCGTATGAAGTGCCGAAACGCCAAATGTTCACCTATGAATTATATTGTAGCCCAATAATAAATGACTTTGCGTGTTAGTACAACAATATTTTTAATTTTTGAATAGCATTTTATTTTCCACGCGAAATGTTAACTAAAATGTATAAATTAGACTTTCTTATCTTAATATGTAATAACATAGAAGCATAAGTTTTGTAATACAAAATATTTTGGAATTCAAACACTACAGCTTCTATCTGACTAGAAACACAATTTATTTAACTAGTTATTTGTAACAAACACTTTAAGTAATTAACTCTGTCATTTTGTACTTTTAAATGATTCCAATCATACTCATTTATGTGCACCACCTTATAACCAAGCATTTCTAAATGTCGCATTCTTAATGCTTCTTTACCTCGCATAGAGAGTAAATCATTCTCACACAGCGAATCAAGTTTCAGCAGCAATATAGCGACCCTAAAACAAAACCAAATAATTTAGGCATAATTTAAATTTTGATCTTAATCATTTGTGATTGGTGAATACTAAAATAGCTTACTTTGTGATTTTATCCAGGACGGTTGTTTCAACTGGAGCTGGCATAGGATGTTTTTGAGTATCGAAATGAATCACGAAATCTATCTAAAAAAAATAACATAAGATTAGTTGTCAATAAAAATAATTATGTGGTAAAGGTATTGAAAATTGATAAAAATATTTAGTTTTTGCCATAATTGTGGTAAATTTATATACAAATACAAAAACTATCAATGCCAATCTAAAAGGTTAGAAAATTATCTAAATTCAACTTGTTTCAGTAATTGAGCGGCCACATCCGATTTTCATTAAAAAAAAAATCATAAAATGTCAATTGGATCAGAGTGGTATAAGGGTGTAAAACCTGGCCAAAACATATATTTTTTAGGTTTACTTTTGCTTTTATAATTTCTCAATAAGTTAAATAGTTACTGCATCCAAATCAGAATTATGTGATGTTGGCATTACCGCTCCCGCTATGGAGCCATCATCCCCATAGGTTTTACTCGTTCATTCGATCCCTGATGGCACTCACTCGATCAGTCACTAATGCGTTAATTTGGCCCCAGATCAGTTGAAAATTAAAAACCGAAAGACTTGGATTGTATTGTTTTAAGAATCTGCGATTTTGTGCATAAACTTTTTAGTTATTTACTGTAATGGATTTCTCTAGGTCAGGTATTTTCTAATAATATATATTTTCAATCAACACTCAGCCGATTTTCAAATACTTCTTCAAATAAGAAGAAAAGAAAACCGTTATCATCTGACGTCTTAAAATAATAGTTATAAGAAAGTGATGTTAGCTCCGTTTTATTATTTACATGATGTGATCTGGTGCAGATCCTGACAATAAAACAAACAAGATCATAGTTTCAACAGTGGTATATGTATATATAACTATCAGCAGCAATAGATTTGTTTTTTAAAGTTTTCCCGATATTCCCGATACCATTAGATTCCGATGGATATTTTCAACCTTTATTCACGTTCCAAATTTTCGAACATTCTTAGGGAAATTCAAGATAGCCCCCAATAGCTTTGTTTTAATAAGAGTGTTTAGAAACTCAGCAAAATTTATATACATAAACAATGACAGATCACTTTTTTTGTTTTGTTTAAAAACAGTATTTAAAAAGACAAGATCATGTACAATTTTTGCTGAGCTAGCTATACACCCTCACCAAAACACGGCGTTTATTATTTTACCGTTAATAGGAATACAAATGGTGAAACTTACTCTGTATCCATATGGAGTAATATGATTACAACGAAACAGAGATTCATCTTTCAAAAATGAATGAAGAACCTGCTTAACATCATCGTTATATCTACTTGCAACAAATGGATCTGAAATAGTTTGTAAAATAAAATGTTTATAATATTATTATACTATATAATATATTTTATGTTGGAAGTATGTTATTTCATCTAGTGTAGTCTTACGTTTGCTAAGTTGAGCTTCAAGATAGTTCTGTTGGAACCATGGGACATCGGCTTCAGGGAAATCCAAACAAACTGCACGATTAAGTTGCATTACTTGATTTAAAACTCTTTCAGGGTAGGTTGCCTAAAGAATAATAAAACGTGGATTGTTTTTCTTAACAAATTTAAATATACTTGAAGGTTACCTTAGAGTAACACATTTCAATTTCTTCTTCTATTCTTTTGATGAAATTGACACAAAAGACTTTATTTATAAGCATTTCAGGAATAGTCTTATAAAAGCAGAGTGCTAAGGAAGCTTGAATTATTGACAGCCCGGTCATGTACTCGAAGTCCCTTTTAACAAGTGAAAAAAAAAAATTAAGGGGATTTTTTTATGATAAACATATCGCATGTTAAGAATAATAACGTACAACTTAAAAATGTCAGTTTTGTTTTACAACAACATTTGAGTTCACAAAGTTTAGATCTGTATTCGTGCAAAACGTCAAATCTATCTGCAAAGCTCACCACTTGAGAGCAAAACTTCTGTTCTCACGCTAAGCTAAATTGTATTTTATTTTCTAAAAACTGGATTGCGTATTTTGCTTCTCTACTTAAAATCTTGTTTTTGTACGTGTGACGTTATTAACCTCAACGTGCAATATCTACATGAAATAAAATAAATATTGTTAACATTATAATTATTATTACCTCATAATTATTCTAGCTATTGAATCCAAACTTTCTTGTAATTGAGGTGAATATCCCAAATTATAAGAACAAGAAATGATCTTTTCAGCTGTATCGCCTGTCACATATTCTTCATTGTCCATTATGTACCGAAACATTTTTTCAAGAATTTCGGGAGCAACGAAATTTGATGTGCTTAAATTGAAAGACATATTTCGCAGCAATCTAGAATCGAGCGTAGATGAGCTTATGCGATTGTACTTTTTAAGTGCTTGTTGATAGATTGAGGATTTTCTAGAACCTGTGTTAAGTAAAATTAAAGGAAGCATCGTAAGCATTATACAAGTGTTTAATTTGGATTCGACAGGCAAAATAGACAAAAATTGTTTGCTAATGGAATTTGGCAAAAACTTTTCTTTAACCATGAGAATGAAAATCTAAATCCATGAAAATAGTAGGTGTTAGCTTTTTTTGAAATAAAGGGAAAATGTAGGTTTTTAAAACTGAAATTGTATTTGTTTGTAAGTTTTTTTAAGTATTAAAAAAACCCATCATCTAAAAAAAAAGGTAGTTTATTAAAAATATTTTTATGGACCCTTGATACATATGTACGTATGTATGTATGTTTGTAATTATACTTACTTTTGCGATTGTTTAACGCACGAACGATAACATTTAAATCTTTTGCATTATCATCACTTAAGGAGTCCAAATGTCGCTGTGCACTCACACTAAGTGCCTTATCTATAATATCTAGTTGTTTGGCCATTATCGTGGGGACAAAATGGCGAAACCTTAAAGAATATTTATTCAATAAAATAACTTGGCAATAATTCATTCAGATTAAAATTTACCTCATTTCAAAGGCAATTTGAATGCCTCTGGATAAATTAAGACAATCATCTGGGCTGAATTGATTTTTCATTGCTTCTATTTTGAACAGGATGATATTTGGAATCATTGTATTTCCTCGGTATGTGTGACCATAACCTAAAACGAATGAAGCTAGGTTTGCAAACTTCGAAGGAATGGCACCTGATATCCCGTTGTTAATTTCATTCATGCACAAATGCGCCATACGCTTCTCAAACTCCAGGTGACGATATGTACCTCCCAAATTATTGTTAAAATACATGTAACGGTGACAATGTCTAGCAAAGACATAATATTCTTTTCCTTCGGGATTCCTATTAACATCGTGTAATATTTTTGTCCAATAGTTGTTGCATAAAGTAGTATCAGATATTTTCAGCGATCTTAAAATAGTGAAGAAATACAATGGTGCAGTTGCACGCTGCCACATTGATTCATGGGATAGTTGTTTTTTAAATATCTCGACCAGATGTTCCTTTTTCTTGGGTTCTGCAAACTGTACAATGCATGTTAACATTTCTTCTGTTGGATGTTTTTCGAGCAGTGTTTCGCTTACTTTCAGGAGTTTAGGGGCCATGGCAGCTGGTTCGAGTAGGCTTTGAAATATCTTATAGACAGTTTTGATGTCGTCTTCAGATAAGTCGTCTACAATTGGCATAGTGAGGAGCATCAATTGTCTAGAAAGTGATGAGTTCCGATGAGACCAAGAAGGATGGTTGAGGAAGTTTAAAATTTTAAGGACACATTTTGTACTTTCGGTGTTTATTATTTCAAGTTTCATTAATTCTTTTACTTTTGACTTATAAATCTCCAAAATATCTTCTAATATAAGTTGTCTCAAATTGATTAAACAAATTGTTATTTGTCTTATTTCTTCAGCCGTCGAACAGGTTTGAAGAGCCTTTAAAATGTGAGGCAGCATATGTCTGCAAACAAGTGAGGTATTTAAGGTTTTGTCGGTACTAACGGCAACACAAAATCTCGAAAGGGCCGAAAGTGGAATTTTATCATCTAAAATCAATATAATATGAGATGAAGATTAATATTTAAATATGGTGAATATTTGTATGAAAGAACAACTAATTGCAGATCATATATGTAGATGGGAGAAATAAAGTTGGGACTGTTTAAAATTCAGTCGCAATAACAAGGAAGAAAGGTTATAACCCGTAGGGTAATTGTGACTGATTTTGATATTAAAACTTCTGTTAAATTCTTTTTCCGAGAAAATTTTATTTCACGAAAAGATCCTAAAGCACCAATTCCCGATTTTATAGCCATAAGAAAATTCTTAAATATTATATTAGTGAGTGATTGAAAATATTTCCGACGGTTGGTTACTGGCAATGAAATAACTAGGTTACATTAGCAGGTTCGGCAGGTATTAATGCCTTCATTATGGGCAAATAATACATTTGTCACATTAAAGTGCATACCTATTACCAAATATGTAAGCTGAATTTGAGAAATAATAAACAACATGTTAAAAATGTTCGGGATATAGGATTTTAGATCTACAACATAAAATTACTGAAAAGATATTTTCATTAGCTCCTGCTTTCAATGGGCTGAAACATATATTATGTGTTAGGAAAAATATAGAAATTAAAATCTTCCAAAAGTTACGTATTATTGTGAAATTGAAAGTATCAACTGTGGAAAATAACAAAATACCTTTTTTTATGGTGTCCAAAATACATTGTATTAACTTCTGCATTATTTTATGCTCGGAATCTAAACCTATTCGTTTCAAGTACAGGTAGCAGCAAGTCATTTCATTGGGATTGAGATTTTCAACAACTTTCAATAGCTTTGCAAGAAGTTCTTCAAACTGACCATCTTCTTTGATAAAACCTTGCATTTTAGAAATCCCATTTTCTGATTTTCGACAAAAATCCCACAATAAAATCACAGATTGAACAAGATGTGCAGGTTGAAATTCAGCTCCATCCTTAGCAAACATATCTAATAACTTGGCATATTATTATTTATAGAATTAGAATATATAACTCAAATTCATAAGAACTGATTATAACTTACTTGCTGTGAAGAACGACATGTATTTATTCTTTTAACTACGGGATCATCTTCATGATAAAGTATGTTTCTAAAGGAAAATCCAAGTAAATTCTCTTCAAAGATGTGATCTTCGAATATTTCTGGTTCCAAAATCGAATCTCCATCTCCGTTTGAAAGCGATCTAAATTGAATAGTGCAATTGCCGCCGGGTAAGAAGAATCTTTGTGGCGAATCTGTTAACTTTGAGCGAAAAAACTTTAACAGGAAAGGCGGGTGTTTAGTAAGTATAGTTTTGGCATATTGCAAAGGGAGTTTTATAAAGGTGCGGCAATACATTTTACTTGATATAATTAAACATTTTAATTCATCACACAACTTAAACAACCAAGAAATTCGAATTAACCAAAGTATAAGAAAAGAAAAAGAACTTTAGCAAAACAACTACTTGAGTAATCAGCTGACTGATTATGACATTTGGCTTGGTTTTGTGAAATGAAATCATTCAGGAAATTTTCTTTTGGCACTTCTTAAAACGGCACCTAGCAGTCAGTGTGTATAACATTAAAAATAAACTAGTTGTGTTTTTTTTTTCCAATCCCCGAGGTAATTTGACGAAAACATAGAGTCAGTTTTTCAACTCCGCGCGACTCATTTTGACATCTCTTTCTTTTATCTCGCTCCATCTCACTATGAGAAAGATATAAGGTTTGTTCAGTGACAAAATAGTTAGATTAGAACAGAACAGAACAGCACAGCACGTCAGAACAAGTTAAGGCTCTCCCAAACCAACGCGAAACATTCGGAGCGACGAAGAAACTTTCGCCTGTCTAGGCTTAACTACATTCAACTCACTTTTGTACAAAAGTGAACAAAATCTTTTGTCTTTTTTCATCACACTACTCATTTCTATCTTCTTTCTCAAATTTTACAAAAGTAAAAGTTAAAGGCTTAACTACATTCAATTCACTTTTGTACAAAAGTGAACAAAATCTTTTGTCTTTTTTCATCACACTACTCAATTCTATCTTCTTTCTCAAATTTTACAAAAGTAAAAGTTAAAGCGCTCTTAACTTTTACTTTTGTACAAAAGTAGAACACCAACACATCTTTATACATAGTTTAAGCCGTTGACTACTAGATGTCTCTCATATAGAGAATTTTCAGTGAACGGACCTTTTTTTTGACAGATTATTTTTTTTTTTTTAATTGATAGAGGTCTAGAGCAGTGAGCAGTAATTAAAAAACATGGAAGCCGAAGAATTGCTAAAATTTATTTGGAAAGGTTTGCTTTATTAATGTATTTATTTCAAATTCAAATCAATGCCTTTAGGCATTTCTAAATATAAAAAAATCTACTCAAACATACATTTTTTTAATTGAACAAGTGAAATTGAAAAACATGTCTGCTGTTTGTTTATGTGTGGCATCAAAAAAACCGTTTTCCAAAGTTTAGCGACACACTGACGAAAAAGAGTGAAATGATAGACGGATATAGTGCTTAAACATGTTTGTTGCATATTATATATTTATTTTATTATATACATATTTAACTGATTTAGACAAAAATTGAAATTAACAAATTAACTTTGAACAAAAATTCCTGATATTACCTATAAAAAATGTATACTTAGGTTAAATAATCATTTTCTATAATTCCAGACAGTGATGATGAAAATTTAATCGCTTTGATTAGTGAAAACCCGGTTCTATGGGATATGAAGAGGACCGATTATAGGGACTCAACGAAAAAACAAAGAGTTATAATGCGATTGTCCACCATGATCCCAGGAACAACTCCAATGGACGTTGAAAAACGTTTTATTGCATTAAAAGAAAAATATAGAAGGAAAAAAAAACTTGAAAAAAATACCCGCTCGGGGTATGGAGCATGTTCCCAAAAAGCTTGGCATCTGATGCCGAAGCTTGAATTTTTGGAGTGTAGTTCTAGGTTTAGGAGTACATTTTCCTCCAGCATTCTACCAGGTAATATATGAATTCATACTATTAACACTCCCCAGCGTTATTAACTTAGTTTTATTTCAAAATTTTAGCACACCAATATCAGCAGTCTAACTGACTCTGACCCTGACAATACTGTGTATTTAGATGAAGAATTTTTGGACAACACTCCAGAAATTGTAATACCAGCTTCAAATCCAACAGCAACATCAATCCCAACGTCAATTGCAATACCAACCCCAGGGCTTTCTCAAACCTCAGCAGATAATAATTGTCCTCCAACTACTGCTAGGTCAGGAGGAACTCATATGCGGAATGAGCTCTACCGAGAAAGCGCTTAAGTTTTGCGCCAAATAAGCGAAGCTGTGACTGCTGAAGGCACCCAAACCCAGGAACTTGACGATCATCTCAAAATTTTCGAGTATATGGGCAAACAATCTTTTCACTTAGACATCGTAGAACGACACAATTTGATAAGGCAACTAATGGATGTATTTTGGACACATATGTGTACAAGATAATTAAAAATAAACTAAAGGAAAAAAACATTTGAAGAACCGCCTGTAGGAATAGCCTAACAATCTTAATCAACCCAAAAAGTCACATTCAAATAAGAACAAAATTGTTTTTCCAATAAAATTATGTAATAAAACATATGTAAGCAGTAGTCGGAAGTTAGTGTTTATTTTTAAAGAAAATAATTTACGTCTACATTTTTATGTGATACTTAAATTATGTACAACTGTATGCAATTAAAAATGAACACATTGTGATTGTGAGGTAACAATTAGGAAATGCACTAATTTCAATGTAAAAAAAAAGTTTACAGATATTTTGATGACACGGATGCTTATATGCTATGTGAGGCTGTTGTGTCAAAATTGTTCTATGGATCTGTTGCTGTTGTTGTGTTTGTTGATGCTGCTGTTGTTGTTGTTGTGGCTGTATTTGTAGTGTGAAGGCCGCATTTTAACGAGTTGCGTTTAAAGGTTTTTGAAAAAGGCATAGAAAAGTAGTTCCAAATTCTTAAAATAAATAAAAACAACTGAACGCACTTTGAAAAAAAAAAAAATAAAAAAAAAATCACCTGGAAACACGCTTGGAACGATATCCCTTGAAAGTAAATCGATATCCCTTGAAAGTAATCGCAAATACAATCCTTGCACTCGTTAATTGGTCTGCACCTCTGCACGTTTCACCCTGGCGCAATGTACCTTCCGGACAAATAGCATCCACTGAAACAAGCATCCCGCAGCATAGGGCAATGGGAAGTTACACGATTAAGCAGTTCGTCCAAATGACCATAATCAAAATTTGTTGTGGCAACGATGCGTTGTTGCCGCCCATATTTTACAAGGTTTACATCGTTGTCCTTCCCAATCCACTATTCAACGTTTGGTGGTCAAATTTGAGTCGACCGATTCAGTGTCTGCTGATGCTGAGGTTGTTGTTGCACAAAACCTTGCCCAATTTTCTGATTCAAATTGTTAGTCATTATTAAGGTGGGTAGCTGCTGGGTGTTCTTGGACATGAATCGTTTGTGGTGTTGCTGTTGCAGCATGTGCTGCTGCTGGGCAGCATGAGATGCCGGCTAAATAGTCACCGGCCGATTGGGTAGATTAATATGTTTTGTATGTTCAATATGGTCAGTTGTTGGCCTTTCGTTTGGTTTTGACGGGTGGTCGACATCATAACTGGAAGCGAGGATGCTGTTTTTAGCAGGTGGGAGTTTGAGTCGAACCGCTCATCGTGTTCACAGAGGATGTTTGGTAGATTGTTTGCTGTGTCGGTCGCACCTGCGCAGCACCATTGAGGATATATTTGATGTGATTGCCGGAGCCGAGGAAACAATAATATTCTGCCTCGTTTTTTGTTGAATGATTTTTTGTGAAATAATCACGACCCCATTGTTAGTAGACGTTTTGAGTTGGGACATTGCTAGCGATTTAAGTGTCTGGGTTTTGCGTTTGTTGACTTGCGTTCGATAAGCTCGGTTGTATCTGTAATGCAATGAGAATAAATCAATGATGGTGATCCAGAATTGGAAAACATGGGTACTTACATTCTGAATAGTTGGAGAGAAGATAATAGGTGTAGAACTGTTAATGAGAATCGGTTGTTCCTGCTGCTGTTGTGGTTGTGTGGTTGTTTGCCTCCAGTAAATTATGGAAATCGCCTTGAGTTGAACGATTTTGATTAATAGGATGTACCCATCATCTTCTATGAATTTTTGAGGCGTTTTCAACAACTTCTACTATCTTTATTACATGTTCTATGTTTTTTTGTAATTTCCTTAGCTTTTGGAGTTTCACCTGAAGGAAATTATAAATAAATGTATTTTTAAACTGAAGATTATAGTTCATTCATTCATGTGCACATCAGTTGCATTGTGAATCAGCATTGCAACATAACAAATATTTGATGTTTATGAATTAACACATCAATATAGGTATTTGTCCGTGGAGGTACGGTTAGTGCGTAGGATTTTTTCACGCAAAAGCCTCCGCCGTGCCTAAACATAAAATTTTTTCACGGCTGTCGAATCTTGTGAGCAATTGTTAAGTTCTTCCAGTGTATCTCTCGTCAGAGAAAATGTTTCACTCACCTAAGCCGTTCGGACTCGGCAGAAAACAGTAGGTCCCTCCATTGCTGCTTGATAGCACGCGAAAACAGGAACGGCTGGGTGTTGTACAGGTGTTTGTATTTTAATTATTCATGAAAATTATGAAATCTAAAACAATTTACTCCCGGTCCATGAACTCACAGATTCAATAGTTTCGAGTACGTGAACGGCCGCATTTAAGTTTAATTGAAAATTCACTTACACAATTTTATGAATTTTCAATAAGCTTAATCCTTAAATATCTGATTTCATTTAAAACATTAAATTAGATTTCAATATTTAATACTTACCTGGAAAATAGTTCCTCTTGCCTTCTTCATCTTCACGAAATTTTAATTTAAGGTTATCTTATTTTTTTTCTTTTGACAGGAATGGTACATAGACACAACTTTCGTATGCTTTTTCGCAACCAGATGTCGCTAGCGTATGTGTGTATTTCTTTACTTTTGTACTTTTGGCGAAAAGTTTTGAATGTAGTTAAGCCTTTAAAGCGTCCTTAACTTTTACTTTCGTACAAAAGTGAAACACCAACACATCTTTATACATAGTTTAAGCCGTTGACTACTAGATGTCTCTCATATAGAGAATTTTCAGTGAACGGACCTTTTTTTTGACAGATTATTTTTTATTTGATTTTTTTTTTAAATTGATAGAGGTCTAGAGCAGTGACCAGTAATTAAAAAATATGGAAGCCGCAGAATTGCTAAAATTTATTTGGAAAGGTTTGCTTAATTAATGTATTTATTTCAAATTCAAATCAATGCCTTTAGGCATTTCTAAATTTAAAAAAATCTATTCAAACATACATTTTTTTAATTGAACAAGTGAAATTGAAAAACATGTCTGCTGTTTGTTTATGTGTGCCACAACGCCTAATAGTCGTTCCAGATCCCCCACAAAATGTCAATCGCCCCTACCGCCGACTTCCAAAGGCTCCGTCTCATCTCCACAATTGCAGCAGCAGATACCCCAGCAACAGCGACGCAATCCTCTAAATATATTCATGCCAATGCTTCCACCGAGGAGACCCTGCGGATTTGGACATGTTAGCCGCACAATTACTTAAATGAATTGGGCGTCTGTCAAATGTTACAGCAATCGTTCTCCGCTGGACAACAGCATGCTCAACGCGAAGCACTGCTAAGAAATAATAGTCAATCATCGGCTTCCGTGACATCATCATCAGCTTCATCGGCACAACAATTGAAACCTGCACCAGCTCCTTCTGATATGAATAATTATCATGTGCAGCTGGTGAATCCATTGGATCCAATTGATAGTAGTGATTCGGAAAGTGAACCTGAGGAACCGAATGAACGTGGCCGCAACGATGGCACATTGCTAGCGCTTCAATTCGAGGATTTTGTTTATGGGGTGTCAATTTACTGATAGGTAGGAACCGAGAATGGTTTAATGTTGCTCGATCGATCGGCACAAGGAAAGGTCTATCCATCATCATCTCTCGTCCCTGTTTCCAATAGATGGAAGTTCTCGAAGGACAGAATATTTTAGTATCAACCCTTTTGTGTCAGCCACATGTATCGAACAAATGTTCTTAGTCAACCTTATTCTGCTATTTCTTTAGCGTGAGTCTGCATTCTGCTGTTAGAAGAAAACGATTGTTGCAAAATCAGATCAACGTATGAATTGCTTTGCACTCGAAAGATTCAAGAAATTTAGATGCATCAAATATTATTGAACATTGCAGAAATTTTAAATAAAATTTGTTTCATGTTATATAAAAAAACTATAATAACTCTTCGTTTGATTTTAACAAAATAAGAAAAGAAAAAAACAATATAAATTTCGTAAGAGCATACTTTCAGCTTATTTAGTTATTGCTAAGTTGTGTAGATATAGAAGCATATCTTGTTTTCAGTCTGCAGTTGCCCCAGGATATCTTTCGAGAAGCATAGCAACACCCTGTCCACCGGCCGCACAAGCTGCTACAACGCCCAGTTGACCATCTTCCCTAACCAATCGATTTGCCTAAAACATTAAAACAAAATTAATGTATTCATAAAATATAAATAATAACCAAGGACTTACAGTATGCATGCAAAGACGAACTCCTGTTGCGGCAGATCTGGAGCTCCGTATTTTTCATTCAATCCCAGGTGAGTTTTGCAGAACCAATCTGAGTCGAGTGCTTTAAGATTGGCAACAATTTGCCCAGCAAAGGCCTCATGAATTTCCCATGAGTCAATGTCTCTCAAAGTCAATCCCGATTTTTTTAAGAAGTTTTGGTATACCATAGGCTGGTCCGAATAGAAGTTGGTTGACGGGATCTTGTGAGACGTACAAGAAATTCCTCAAATATGCCTTTGGTTTGAGTCCAAGTTGTTTGGCCTTTTCTTCAGTCATCACTAAACAAGCAGATGATCCATCGGTCTGAATAGAAGATTATATTAGATTATTTTTATGAGTTTTAGTGATTTTTTGTTTTTTTTTTTTCACCAAGAAAGAAGCGTTGGCAGCTGTAATTGTTCCATAAGGCTTAACAAAAGCTGGTTTAAATTTAGCCAAAGACTCTGTTGATGAAACACGAATGCCGTTGTCCTTGTCAACTGTCTTTTCAGCACCAGATACTAAATAAAATGTTAAAAAAAATATTTAAGACAAATTTAATAAAAATCTACAAAATTGTACCTTTGAATGGAACCATATCGGTAAAGTAACCTTTCTGTTCAGCTTCTTTAGCCAAAGTATGCGATCTCAGAGCATAGACATCTTGTTCTTTGCGACTCACTTGAAATGCAGCGGCAAGACGATCAGCGGAGTGTCCCATCGTCTCTCCAGAAGAAATCTCAGCAACTGCTGGAAGCTTTTGGTTAAAAATATTTTACCATAAAATGTACATATTTTCTTATTTTTTCAATCTTACATTTGGAATAAGGAAGTTTGGTCGAATGGTTGAGAGAAGTGAGAGTTTTTGCATCGGTGTTTTAGCTTTGTTGGCTTTCAGCATAAGGCTTCGCATTTTAGGACTGTGACGAATAGGCACATCGGACATAAATTCAACGCCACCAGCAACAATTACGTCATAATCAGACCCATGCCAGTAGTAATAGCCTTAAATAGTAAATAAGGTTACAAACTTTTATTAAAACAATTTTAGGGACCATCCTACAGCATTAGAAGTGATGCAAGCCATTGTCACTGCGTGCGCCGGTGTTTTGAAACTAAATCCAGCAGCCAGGGCGGCTTCTCGAGCAATATTCGATGTCTTTACTTCTTGAATAACTGATCCATCAATTACGTAATCTATAAATATCTTTGCTTAAGTTTGTTTTTCGCAAAAGACTCCTACAAAAAATTAATTTGTGCTATACGTTTTGTCTTTATCAAAATTTTTAAAGCAGATACAAGAGTGCATGAAGCAAATCCAATGCCGAGTTTCTTACAAACTATTTAAGCCAGGCATTAAAACCAAACAAAGAAGTCATTCCAATTTTCACCACTTTGTGATTGAATATAAGGGGTATTCATGCAATGAGATATATTTACTAACTTCGTATTTGCGTAAATGTATGCTTCACTTTGCATGAACGCACCTATAAAGCAATCTGTGTACATCCTTATTACGTTGCTCGCATATATAATTTTCCATACAAATTTTGACATTTGATTTACGAGGTGATAAACTTATGCAGTTTACGTGGTTTACGAGGCAAAATCATCGCGCAAACTTATCAGCCCTGCGTATATAATTTTCCATACAAATTTTGACATTTGATTTACGAGGTGATAAACTTATGCAGTTTACGAGGTTTACTAGGCAAATACGACATTGCATGAATACCCCTATAATTTATTAAAAAAAAAAATTAACTTACAGTGTAAATGGACCGTCTTTTTGCATGCATGCATGAAAATTATGAAATCTAAAACAATTTACTCCCGGTCCATGAACTCACAGATTCAATAGTTTCGAATACGTGAACGGCCGCATTTAAGTTTAATTGAAAATTCACTTACACAATTTTATGAATTTTCAATAAGCTTAATCCTTAAATATCTGATTTCATTTAAAACATTAAATTAGATTTCAGTATTTAATACTTACCTGGAAAATAGTTCCTCTTACCTTCTTCATCTTCACGAAATTTTAATTTACGGTTATCTTATTTTTTTTCTTTTGACAGGAATGGTACATAGACTCAACTTTCGTATGCTTTTTCGCAACCAGATGTCGCTAGCGTATGTGTGTATTTCTTAACTTTTGGCGAAAAGTTTTGAATGTAGTTAAGTTTCCACCGAAGGTTTATCTCAATTTTGATTAAATAAATCTATGTCGTGTTTCCACCACACAAAAAGTTTAAAAAATAGATTAACTTTGACAGTACCTCTCAAAATGCAAATGTTGTTTCAGTTTTTCGTATGAAGTTGAAGTGAGACAAAAAGTTTCATGTTTGGCAAAACAAGCAAGAAGGGTTGGATATTCCAATGAATGCGTTCAGCGCGACATAAATTGGTTTGTTCGACTTGTAAAACTATTTGCTTATGAAGATTTATTTGAAATCTTCTAGATTTACGAAATAAATTTGTATGGTAAATCTTCGAGATTTGAAGAAGATTATGGCAAATCTTATCAAATCTCGGTTTAGTGGTCGGCGGAAACATACTATTAGAACAGGAAATCTGTTCTATGTTGTTCTGCCTAAAAAGCTAGCACAGAAAATCCTGTTCGAAACTGTTCCAAAGTGTTCTAGACAGCCCCATTGAACCTTTTCTCTTGCCTACAAATTGCCACAATATTGGACTCAATCTTCCCAATCTTAGCAGGGTCATGGAGATTAAAGCCCGAACCACACTACTCTCGTATGGTGTGTTGGGGAGTAGTGTGTCGCTATCGCTCTAACGTATTTCATATGCGTAGAGCCATATTTGTATCGTGTGATGTGTTGTGTCGAAATCTATGAAATACATTGGAATGACAGCGATACACTACTCCACAACACACCACACGAGAGTAGTGTAGTTCGGGCTTAATGAAAGCACCCACGCTGGCGCGATGTGAATCTTCCAACATTAGCCGTGTTCCATTGGGCCTTCCAAAGCACTTTTTAGTACTTCCCAGTAGATGATGAATTTAATGCTTTCATTTTGCCAAAAGTAAAATCTAACCTCAATATCAATTTAATTTTGGTTGTTTGTTTTTGTGTTTTACTAACTAGAAAAATGTCAACAGCAACAATCTACTACGTAATTTCTTTTGATTGGTGATGTCTTTTTCTTGTTTGGAAACATTCTGTAACTAGATTAATGAACTACTTTGAACTACTTCGACCGCAGAGTATAGATGTAGTTGACTGCAGCTAGAAGTACTTGGCAGTAGATACTGGAGTCCAAAGGAACACACCTATTATGCACATGCAACTAAACAGTTTGGTTGCGATTTTGAGCACTATGCCACTATGCACTATCGAAACCAAACTGTTTAGTTGCATGTGCGCGCCTGGCCTTAGGCTTAACTTCATAAGCCAAAGAAGTGAAAATGTACAAAAGTGAAAATTTTCAAATTCATTTTGGAATAGTTTTTCTGACTGGAAAACTTATTTAAATGATGCAGAAAGATTAAATTTTGATTTAAAACAAATTGTATATTTTTTTTCACATAAAACAACTGCACTAGCGGGAAAAAAATGTTTTTACTTTTGTACATTTGTACTTTTTGGCTTATGTAGTTAAGCCTTTATTCAGCCGTCGCATATTTGCTCAGAATGTTTCGCATGTGTTTGGGAGCGGCTTTAATTAAAAAAAAAAATAATAAAACAGTGAAGAATATCGATAACGAAGAAAGAGGTGAGCATTATACAATTTTACCAACCACAGTAATTTCTTCTTCCATTGGCATAATGCCTCCACAAACGTTTTTCTCCTCCAAAAGATAAAGTTGCTGCGTCTAAAAGCATTTTCAATTTTTTACAAGGCTCTCACAGTACGAAACATTCGCTCCGAATGCTTCGCGCCACTTTGGGTGAGCCTTAAAAACATAGAAAAACAAAATATCTACAGAAATACCGAATCGATACGATTGACACAGCCACAGATTAGCCACATGAAGATGAGAATCCCCGGCAGCCATTTTAATTTGCCTACAAGCTTGAACTGGCAGTTATCAGATAAAAAATGAGAATGTGTATATAAAAATCTCACACATAGACAGTAGGGATCTTCACACACCGGGTTAAATTGTTGTTGCAATTCACATCTATTCATCGACGCGGGAAAAAATTACAAATACAACAATGTAAACAAATGGGTTTTGGAGGGTGAAACGTACGAAACATTCTCATCTTCATATGGCTAATCTGTGGACACAGCTCTATTGACATTAGCATGTAGAATCAAAAAAAAAACACGGTTAGGTGACAGCCAAGGCCGAGGGCGAGCCAACAAATTTCCAAACTGCATCTGTTGGTTTTGGTTCAGAATTGTGTTATTGTTTGATATTTTCTTTGTGCTGTGTTTTTAATAAATAATCTCTAACAAGAGAACCTTATGAAAAAATGGATGCTTCAAATAAAACTTTTAACAATGACAAATTCTCTCGTAAAAATGCAAGTTGTGATTCTTTAGATTTTGACCCTAAACCAATTTCAACTTCATTTAAAAAAACTCTTGAAAACGAAAACGGGGTAACTACAATTAGCAGAGTTCGCACTCATAAATCATATTTTATAAATATTTAGCAGATGGAAAGAAGCACACCCTTCACCTATCTTATCGGCGAACAAGATTTAGACCAACGAAATGATGTTAGATACATGTGTCCCTATAGCGGACCATTATTCGGAGTGCTCATCATCACGAATTATCGACTTTTCTTTCGTTCTCTACCACAAAGGGAGGCAGACCAAATCATTGTCCTAGATGTGCCATTAGGGTCAATAGCTCGAGTGGAAAAAATCGGTGGGTCTACATCGCGACGTGAGAATGCTTATGGAATCGAGATCTCTTGCAAAGATTCGAGAACAATACGCTTTGCCCATAAACAGCAGAATCACTCACGCCGATCGGTTTTCGAAAAATTAACGTCTTATGCATTTCCACTTTCGTCGGGTGGAAAGATTTTTGCATTTAACTACACCGAGAGATTTGCAACTAACGGCTGGCATGTTTATGATAGTGAAGCAGAGTACAGTAGATTGGGAGTGCCCAACAAACTTTGGAGGATATCTAAAGTAAACGAAAACTACGCTGTGAGTGATAGCTATCCAGCGATTTGGGCAGTTCCCTCCTGCGCTTCAGATGAATTTTTAAAAAGAGTAAGTATCTACATAGATTATTATCATACATACTCCCTTTTCTGCCCCACTTAAGGCCATTTTGAATGGGAAATATTTGTGGATAACTGCCTACTTAAGTTATATTTAGATTAAGATTAATAATTTTTACAAAGCCGTCTCCAACTTTAGCGTACAAGTAAAGTAATAATAAGTGCTTTCCAATCACCCCGTTTAAAGCAGCATTCATCTCGTCTTTACTGAGGGTAATGGAAAATGTTCTGTTTCTCTTCGGCAACATAAATTGCAGATATATGGGCGTTCGTCTTAATGTGGAATTAAGGCGGGCTCGTGGTAACCAAACCAACCAAATCTTACCGACCACTGGTTTCATAAAGATGACATATCATTTAAACATTATCTTGCTACTAGAATGGATAACTAAAACATATTTTACAAAAGATGGCAATTTCCAAAAACTCCTAATTTTTCGCTCGCGATAGCCTAATGTTCCCCTATAGAATTTCCAATACTTTTCATTATTATTTCATTAATTTCCTAATCAAGCTTTCCCATTTTTTTAAGGTCGCAGTTTTTAGATCAAATAGACGCATTCCTATTCTTTCATGGATTCATCCAAAAACAAATGCATCGATTACACGTTGCTCTCAGCCATTGGTTGGTGTCGGAGGAAAACGCTGCCCAGAAGATGAATCTTATTTGAATTATATTCTCGAAGGTAATTCGAATTCAAACAAATTAGTCATTATGGATGCAAGACCTGGTGCTAATGCAATAGCCAACAAAGCCAAAGGTGGCGGTTACGAATCTGATGAAATCTACCGAGGTGTCGAATTCCACTTCTTAGATATTCATAATATCCACGTTATGCGTGAGAGTTTAAAAAAATTGAAAGAAGTTTGTTATCCCCTCGTCGATGATCAAAAATGGCTTTCATCTGTTGACAATACACTTTGGTTAAAGCACCTGAAATTCATTTTAGCCGGAGCAGTAAGGATTGTAGAAAAAGTAGATATTTTGCGCGTTTCTGTATTGGTTCATTGTTCAGATGGTTGGGACCGAACGTCACAGTTAACTGCGTTGTCCATGCTGTTACTGGATCCGTTCTACCGCACATTAAAAGGATTTGAAGTTCTGATCGAAAAGGAATGGCTTAGCTTTGGTCACAAATATCAACAGAGAATCGGTCACGGGGATGGTAAACATTCAGATCCTGAAAGATCTCCGGTATTCTTACAGTTTATCGATTGTGTCTGGCAAGTAATGCAACAGTTCCCAAATGTGATGGAATTCAATGAGCACTTTTTGATCACGATCCTTGAACACTTGTTTTCGTGTCGATTTGGAACTTTTCTTTGCAACAACGAAGCTGAGCGAGCTAGAGAAGGTATTCATTTGTTTTAATTTCTCTTGGTAAAGTTCTCAATTTTTAACAAAATGTATATTTAGATATAAAAAATAAAACTTGTTCGCTTTGGTCCTTCATCAATGACTCCCTCGAACAATACCGAAATCCATTCTATAATGCCAACAATACCGGAAATGTCCTCAAGCCAATTGCAAGCATGCGATGCGTAAAACTCTGGAAGGGATATTATTGTAGATGGAATCATGGATTGCAGCCTCAAGCCAATATTTACCAAAGAACAATAGACCTCATGGCTCTGCAAGAACAACTCCAAAAACAAGTGGATGAAGAACGATCTAAAGCACTCTTTAGGCCGGTACATCAATTGAAACAATTATTAAAAGTCAAACATTAAACAAAATTTAACAAAAAAAAACACATCGATGGTAATAAATTAATACTGTCTCTATATTAACAGTATTTCATTTGATATTTAAATTATGTTATTTAATAACAAATATATATTTATATACAACAAACATTTTATTTATAGTTTCACTAACTAGCTAAAGTTCTGCGTGGTTAGATTTGAGCTCAACGTTGATTAAAGATCTGTGGGAGTCATCGTTGTTTTTGTTTTGTATTCTATTCGAAACATTTTTAATGTGTTCCTTTTTGATTTTTCTGCTTAGAGTTTCTTGTGCGTATAATCTTCCATCGTCTTCAGCAAACCATTCATTATAAACAGAAACCGGATCAAGCTGCCAAAATTTATGAAATGATACTGGTTTTTGAATTGAAAATAAAGGTTGGGGGTAATCCATTGGGCGGGCCTGGTGAAAAATTATAAAAAAAAATTAACGCATTGAAAACAGTGTCTTATAAAATATGGTTTATCTTTAAGTAATAGAACAAGAATCGACAACAACATTTTGGAGTGAAATTATAACCCAAATATGACTACGAGTGTTTGTAGGTGTATGCGTCGTGATATCGAATAGAAAAGCTCATCAGGTTTTTTGTGATTTTTAAAATTTGTTTCCGGAACATTGTCACATCTATTTTATTAATAATTAGGATTGATACTCAGTCGTTTTTCCTAAGTGCAGAGAATTTAATCTTGAAGATAAAAAACACAAGAAATTATGCTTTTTAAGCTAACCTTATCAGTTTTTTTTTAGATTTTATTCAAAGCAAAAAAATAAAGCAAAAAAGCCCAGAAGATTCGCTTAAAAGCTTAGATAATATCTTAAATTCTATTGATCGGATCATAAAGGTTACCTTCGACCTAGGAAAATGAGAGAGCTTCCTTTCCTATTTAAAAAAAAAAAATTATCAGGTTTATCCAAGCAAACTGACCGAATTCCGAAAAACTGATAAACTGAGGTAAAGGGTTTCAGAAAAAATAGGTGAGTAAATCACTCCCCTTCGGATTCAAAGATTTAAGATACAAATGTTGTAATTGATTTTAAACTGTTCTCAGAACTACGTGACAAGACGTCGAGTAGTTTAAATGGCAAGGAGGCGTATTCTTTTTTCGAAATTCGTCATAGGAAATTCAATTAAGCTCAATTTTAATAGTTTAAAAATGACTATGAGTACGCCCAATGTTTAAATGGCTTAATACACATTAAGGAAGCATCGCGACATCGAATTCAAACGTTTGGTAGGGATGGAGGTAATACATCACGATGATAAACAGACTTATGATAATGAAGCCGCGCTTTATAGTTCAAATGTATGTGTTAAGATTGGGGAGATTGAAATCGGTATCAGGAATTTTGTGGGTAATAGAAGTTCGAGGTGAATACTGTCGAGAGGCAGGAAGAAAATATAAAAATCGAACTTTTATCTAATGTTAACATGATGAGAGTCACCAGTCCGAATTCTAAATTCCCAATCTAACGTATGGTAAAGGTACTTATGAAAAAAATATCACATGAATTGACACTATTGAAATATTTTCCAATAAGGGAATTTTAAAATTCGAAATTTCAGTTGGGTCTATTTCATAGGGTTTTCCATTGGTAAAATAAATAAATTAATTTTTTATTTTAATCTGTCAAAAGACGATTTTGGATAGGTACACAAGATTTATTTTTTTCGAGTTGGACGAAAAATTTACTTCGAGCCGAAAGTTTTCTTATAAACCGTGATTCATTTAGAGATTTTTACTGCTTTGAAAAATACAAAATCTATCGTACAACGTAGCACGTAGCAAATCTAAAAGACATTTTTTATCAGTTTTGGAAAATAATGATTACTTTCTGTAATTTATTTCAGCTTTCATTTCAATTACAAGTAATTAGTAATTGAATTTTTTCAATTACAATAACACATAATTGAAAAAAAAAACATACATTTCTATAACTTATAATTGAAAAAATTCAATTTCAAATTACATGGAATTGAAAATAGTAATGGGTTTTTGCAAGTAATTGAAGGAAAGCACTGTGTTTATTACATTTTTAAGGTATTTGATTTCTTGGTTTGTAATTCATTACATGTTTTTATTAATTAAAATAAATTAAAAATAACAATGACGGTAAATACCGGGTGATTTTTTAAGAGGTTTAGAACTTAAAAAAAAAAAAAAACACAAAAAATTCGAAAAAATGAATGAAAAATTTATTTGAATCGATAGTTTGAACCTTGCAATTTAATGTTTAAAGATAATTTCATGCAAATGTTGCCCGCGGCTGCGTCTCAGGTAGCCCATCCGCTGAGTCCAATTTTGGCCTACTCTTTCACACATATCGGCCGGTATCTCACGAATGAATGCATGGATGTTGGCTTCCAGTGCGTCAATCGAAGCGGGCTTGTCCCTATAGACATTAGCCTTGACATACCCCCACAAAAAATAATCTAATGGTGTCAAATCGCACGATCTAGGCGGCCAATTGACCGGCCCGAAACGTGAAATTAACTGTTCACCAAACTCGCCTCGCAATTGCGCCATTGTTTCGCGTGCTGTGTGGCATGTGGGACCGTCTTGTTGAAACCACATATCATGCAAGTCAAGAACTTCCATTTCGGGCAAAAAAAAGTTTGTTATCATCGCTCGGTAGCGTTCACCATTGACAGTAACGCTGCGATTCGCATCATCTTTGAAGAAATAGGCCCAATAATGCCACCGGCCCATAAACCGCACCAAACAGTGGCTTTTTCGGGATGCATTGGTAGCTGTTGCAATGCTTCTGGCTGATCTTCACTCCAAATGCGGCAATTTTGCTTATTTACGTACCCATTCAACCAAAAATGAGCCTCATCGCTGAACACAAGCAGCGCGCGATGAACATTTCGAACCGAGCACGAATTTTGATAGTAAAATTCAATAATTTGCAAGCGTTGTTCATGTGTAAGACGATCCATGGTTAAATTGCAAACCAAACTGAAGCTGTTTGACAGTGACACAAGGTACTAAACACACGTCAGCTGTCAAAACCAGTGTTGCCAAAACCAAACCAGCTTAAAAATCACCCTTTAAAAGGCATTTTAACTAATAAACTAAACCAATGTTCATTTTGAACTTCTTAAAAAAAGGAAAGAAAACCTTGTTTGAATTTTGTGCTATTAAAACATAATTTTACTGTACTATTAGGAGAACAGTTGGTTAACCTACAACAGCACTAACATGTTAAAGTTAGCGTTGTTTAGGTTTTGTCGGCGAGGAGTAGCTACAGTTTCCGCAAAAGAAAAAAACGGGGGCCATTGATATCAGAAAACCTTGTGCAATGTTATTGACAAAAAAAAAAACAAATTAATTGCATAACTGCTTTTTTGACGATTTTCAATTACATGTAATTAGTAATTGAAATTATTGAATTACATTTAAAATTAATTGAATGGAGATTCCAATAAATTACAAGTAGGTAATTTTTAATTGAATTATTTTTGTAATCATCATTTCCCAAGTCTATTTTTTATAAGTAGCAAGTCAACAAACAGGCAATAATTGATCTGTTCGTTTACTTCCCAAAACTGCCCATTTATACCAATTTTAGTCTAATTTTATTTTTTGAATATAAACTTTGACAGATCTTCGTACTAAAATTGATGAAAATTGGCAGTTTTGGGAAGTAAACGAACAGAGGTATGATGGTGTGGCTTAAATTTCTCAATCGTAGCCACGTAGACTTTCGACTTTCCGTAGCCCGAAAGGAAAAATTCTAGATTTGTGATATCACATCGCTGTTGGAACCAAAATCGCCGAGATTACGGCCTTCAATTTCAGGGACCATATAGTCCGTTATGTTGGCGTAGTAACGTGCACCATTCATAGTTACTTTCTGGACGGCCTCATTTTTGAAGAAATATAGACCAGCTCTTAAAATACACCAGAGCCATACCGTCTGGATTTAATGGCAGCTCTTGAACATTGAACTTCTTCGGGTTGCTCTTCAGCCTAAATTCGCCCATTTCGCAAATAAAATGTTGGTCGTTTCGCTTTCCTCTGTAATACGTTACAATGTCATAGACTTTACTATTGAGCACGTTACGTTACGAAAATATGCAAAGTAGGATATTGGGTGTGTTAGGCGTGTTTTTTTGCAAGTCCATATGGATTTGTCGAAAAAAACGACATCGGGACTTAGGAACTTCTTACTTACAGTACGTAAGTCCCGATAATTATCTGGACTTAGCTAAGTCTATATGGATTTAATTTGTTGTTGTATTTACGTGTAAAACTATTAGTCCCGATGTCGTTTTTTTCGACAAATCCATATGGACTTGCAAAAAAACACGGCTGTTAGTGACAAAAATCTGAAAATCCCCTTCAAGCAAACTAGTCCGTTTTAGATCCGTTCACGTAGTCAACAGCATATATGTACTGCGCTTGGACAAACGTTGATGCTTACACATATTAACCGTGGGTCCCGGCACTCACACTACATTATACTCTGTCCAACAAAAATTGGCAGTGTAGGCAAGATAGGACGTTTGACTCTCATTCTGGCTACAGTGGATAGCATAAGATCTGTCCTTCATTAAAGCTTTCACAGGGTTGTCGTAGTGTACACGATAACACCCATCATTAAAAGCTTTTTCTTAAAGCTCGAAAATCAAAAGCACCTTAACAGAAAGTCAAGGAAAAAAAGCAGAACGAATTACCAAATGGACACGGGTAACTCTGAATGTACATCAAGCAGCCAATCGCCATTGGCCACAGCAATAGAGGTCTTCCAAGATTTGTCTTTGTCTTTTCTCTTTCTAATTTGACATCTAAAAACAACAACAAAAAAAGTCCCTGGTTGGAAAATATTTACATGCTCTTGGCAGTGTTAAAAATCTGGTCATTTGATTATTTTTTGTATTTGGAATTGAAAACTTAAATTTGCGATCGAAGTAAATATTAATTAGTGTTTAAACATTGTAGTGAACATTTTTTCAAGTGTTTGATACAAAAAAACTAATTTTATGACATATTAATCACTATTATTAAACACCCGACTTTTTTGGCTCGCCTTCGGCATTTGGTTTTGTTTTCCAACTAGGGAGCGCTGTCAGATTGTTTTTTTTTTTTTTATTTTAATTTCACACTGACACTTCTGACATTTGGTGGCAGAGATCCATTCAGTGCACAGAGGCACACTCTGATGTGCCTTGAATAGGGCGTTGGGTCTGTGGAGGAGTTATGTCAATTTAGTATGGTGCAAAAATATGGCACGCTACTGATTTTGAAAAAGCTTTCCCATAAGACGTGTACTGCCTATTTTTGTTGGGCAGAGTATAGTAATCGATTTTAAAGGTGTTGAAAATATGTTTTCAGATTTAAATCCCTATTCAAAAGACAGATATCTACATATACTGACGGTTACAAATGAAAATAATGAAAAGAATATTAATTTGAATAAATACTAGACTTCTGTGGACAATAGACCTCGCCTTCACTTTTAGGTTATACCTATAGTTTATTTCTAATCTAGGCTCTCCTTTCCTTATGCAAGCAACCACATAATCATTGCTGCACCATCTACCTTATTTCAATACAAGATATAAAATTTGCACCTTAATAGAGGTACTAAAGAGGAAAAACTCCCATTTCCTTTCCCAACGAAAATGTGTATCATTAACGCAAATAAAATGCATACCTGATGAAATCTCGAGGAGTGAATAGCTTTCACATTCAATCCATGCAAACACGAACCTAAAATCATATCATCCGGCGAAGATATCGTCGGACAGGTGCATGACTGCACAATTTTCCTTACGGTCGGCAAACTAAAAGCAATCCCACCCCCGCCAGTTATATAATTGAAACCATCATCCGAATGCAGTCTAAATCCATACCGTTCGCCCAAGTATACATCTGCAGTAGGATCAAAGCACCCCAAAACTTCGCAGACTCCCGATACACTGCAATGAAATGAAATTTAAAAAAAAACAAAAATAAAATACCAAATTATAAAGATGTATATAAGATTATGCTCAACAAATAAATGCTATCCTCGCGAGGCTCTTATATTCGGAGGATATAAGAGGAGGAAAATTGAAAAACTCATTCGACCAAAATTAATTTTCACACAACAAATTAAAAAAAAAAATACATACATACGAACCTTAAAATCGTATCATCATCCGATAGGAAAATCCACAGAATCGGCCTATTGAAGATACGGTTGTGCTGTTCTACGTCATTCAATGCTAACTTTAGTATCGACAGAGTTTTTAAACAATGGCCTGTCTCCGTGTTTGGCACACCAGTTGCGAATGTTGGAATGTCCTTACCTATAGAAATTTGATAACATTTATTCATACACAAATATTTATAGATGAATTCGTTTTTACTATATGTATATGTATGTTTTTACCTATCTGTTATAAGGCAAGTTATCAAGTTGTCTAGAACATACATATATGTATGTACATATATACATAACTAATGCAAGTACATATTCTCTTAAGAATAGGAACAGGAAGGTATAGTACAGATAAAATCGACTTTAGCTATGGACACCGGAAATTAAATGCATAGCATGTTAAGATGGGCAATCGTCCGAGCTGTATACCACATTATAGACTGCTTATTATTTCAACCACATCCAATTCCACCCAGGTAAAGGGACAGCCATATTTTTAACATACACAAAATTTGTTCTAAAAACAAAATAATTTCCCTTGAGTAACTGATAGCCATAATATTTCGTTTTGGATAATTTGTGTTGAAACGAAGAAGCAGCAAGGCCAATTTGAAATCATTTATAACAGACAACAATAAGAAATAAACATTTCTATTCGGGAGATATGCGAAATGCGACAGTGTAAATAAATAAAATGTATGAGTGCAGAGACTCACGCGGTCAAGATGTTTAAAACTTAACGATCGTGCTAGTGCCGAATTTTTGATGTGTAAACATCTATGCTGGTGGTAGAGTGAAAAAAAAACTGTGCGAGTGCCGGGACTCACGGTTAATATGTGTAAACATCAACGTGTGTGCCGATCCAAAACGGACTTGTTTTTGCTTGAAGGGGATCTTAAGATTTGTTTCACTGAACGCGCCCATCCTAGTATGCAGATCGTAACGTTGCACACCGTAACGTTGCACGACGTAACGTTGCACATGAACGTTCACGTTTTTTTTTCACTCTACCGCCAGCATAGATGTTTACACATCAAAAAACGTGAACGTTCGTGTGCAACGTTACGTCGTGCAACGATACGGTTTGCAACGTTACGATCTGCATGCAAGGATGGGTGCGTTCAGTGAAAAAAAATCCTAAGATCCCCTTCAAGCAAAAACAAGTCCGTTTTGGATCCGCGCACGCTGATGTTTACACATATTAATCGTGATTCCCGGCACTCACACAATTTTTTTTTTTATATTGAACGTACCCAATATCAATAATAATTAATAAATAATTCGTTCAGCTGAATACGTGAACGTATAAAGTAATGTCAATTACGTATTGTGGCTTTTGTTCACTTATGGCATTATGCCAAATACATAGCTTCTACACGTTAACGTATGCGGCGATTCGACCCCAGGTTTTTAAAGTACCCTATACTGCTGGCATAGATGTTTCCAGATCAATAATTTAATAACGCGACAACTCATGGATAACTAGAGCCTATAGGGAATTACAACTCTCAAGTATTCCCGTATGCATTTTTTTTTAAGTCGGCAGGAAAAGAGATGTCATTACAATTTTACGTTAAATATATGACTCAGTCAGTACACTCAAATTGTTCGGAAAAATACAATTTTGAATTCTGGGTTACAAACAAAGTAACATTTTGTAATCTATATTGCAGTTATCCAATGATTATAACTTTTTGCATAAGTATTCTATTGTTCAAAATCTATTCCCCAAACGTCAAACAGTGTGAAAAGTTTCCATAAACAATAACTTTCTTCATGAAAACACAATAAATTTCCATACCAAGATTCTTACGGTATAAACAAAAAAAAAAAAAAATCATAAAAAGACAATTTTCGCCCCACTGTGCAATGGCAGCATCGAGTATTGAAGG
The DNA here is from genome assembly GCA_932273885.2 of Leucozona laternaria. Taxonomy (NCBI): domain Eukaryota; kingdom Metazoa; phylum Arthropoda; class Insecta; order Diptera; family Syrphidae; genus Leucozona; species Leucozona laternaria. The sequence goes on from OW026368.1 coordinate 50,007,937, forward strand.
AGTATTAAACGAAATGCATCAGAATGGAAATATACGTAACGTTGCACTTTGAACGCCAAAATTCTTTTACGGATATATTATATATTTTTTCCTGTGTGTAAGGAGGTCGAATTAAGGACAAGAAGATAAAACCATCCTTCTTGGGATACTTTTACAACTGTACCAAGATGCGCCGCAAATGTATGTAGATTGTATAGATAGTGCAAAAAGTCAACAGACTTCAGCTATAGATTGGCTCGGGATATTCGAGCGAAGGGACAAAGCTCCAGCCCAGCGAGTCTTCGAACACGGTCAGCTCCAGGATCGAGAGATCAAGGAATACCGAAGCTCCGATTTAAAGACCGAGCCATTGCGGATGCCAAAGCCCTTGGGCTGGGTGTTTCTAAGCAGTGAACGTGGGATCATAGAGAATGAAAAGCCAACGTGTCTCAGGCAGATCCAACTCTTGGGCCAAGGGCCAACGGCCAAGGTAAATCTGACAGAGTATTTACACATTTGAAAATGCGAAGTACAAAAAACGCCTGTTTTTATAAAAGTGGTCAGACACGCGGTAACCACCAACAAAAGTCTATGTTCGTTATTTTTCGACCACTGGTTTCGAAAAAAAAATATTAACTATCAGGGATAAATTTTGCTAGTATTGCCATTTTGTTCGTAGGATTGTATCGACTTTAAACAAAATTTCATGTCCTCCTGGGCCTGAGTCTAAAAATACATATGTATTTTATTTTGCCTTTTTACTTGCGATATATGTATGTACATATACGTACATACATAGGGCGAGTTAAGGATTCGTAAAAAAAAAATTGAACTCAAGATTTCAATCAAACATGACATGACCATGATAGAGAACACGATAAAGTGGGTTCAGAAATTCTGTCTGTATGTCTTTCTGTACCTCGACATACATACATATGACATATATACATACTTAGAGCCTAAACAACTGAAGTGATTGTCTTTAAATATTGAACTTAAGGTTTTTTAGTGATTCCCTAAAGTGGAAATTAAAATGTTTTAAAGCTCTAAAAATAACGGTACCTCCCATACAACCGTTATGACAAAAATAATTTATCTCAGAAACAGCTCTAATGATTTTGATACTATTTTGTGCACTATTGAGTTAAGGTATATGCGTTTTGGCACAAAAAGATTCCAAAAAGATTATTCTTAACGGTAACTGATATAGAAAGGTTTTTTTTTTTCATTTTCGACTTTTTTCTTAACGATTTGGCTGATTTCAATCAAAACTTTTGTATGAGAAATTTTTTTTTTTTGAAATATGTATTAGTAAATCAATAAATATTAAAAAATGCCATCACAAGTCCTATTTGAAAAAAAAAATGTTGAAGACATTTTATATACATAAATATGTACATACATGTATATACAATCTGTTTTTTTTTTTTTTAAGAGAGGCACATTCCGACGATGTTCAAGAGTGCGTCGATAGTTTTATTAATGGTGCTAGATTCCCTATTAATTTAAATGCTTTATGTTGAATCCAATCGAGTAGATGTAATGATGTTTGAGAGGTGCAACTGCTAAAATATGAAAGTTATACTCGAGTTTTGGTTTTATATATGTAATTATTATAGTCAAATCAAATGGAGTAAGAAAATTCTTGCAACGTCCGAGAAAAACTAAACATTTTGCAGCATTTTTGGCAATTTCATGCAACAGAAGGTTATCTGTAAAACACATACTGAGAACTGAAAGTTTTTCAGATTCCTCAATGCAAGTCCCACTCATAGAAAGAGGATGCGGGCGTTCGTTTCGCTTTAACGACAGAAGGAAGCATTGGGTTTTGGAAGCATTAAATTTCACACGGTTAGTGATTCCACAATGAAAAATGCTGCTAAGATCAAAAATTAGTGAACTTATTATTCGATGACGTTGAAGATCCAAATCTGACGAGTGGGTAGGTGAATCAGGAAACGAATAAAAGAAACAAGGGTGCTGTCATCCGCAAAACAATGAAGTGGATTAGAACAGAGCCCTGTGGCACGCCAGTATTTAGTTTGTGAAATTTAGACTTAAATCCATCCAATACTACTTGTATTGAACTGTCTGAATCCGAAAGATAATTTCTAATCTACAGAAGTAGCGAGTCATCGAAACCAAAAGCACTCATTTTTGATAGAAGACCTTGATGCCAAAATATCTATGAAGTGCCTTGAAGATATCAAGTGCAACAATTTTACTTTCACCAAAACGATACAAAGATTGGTTCCACTTTTCCGTGAGATAAGGCGGATAAGACCAGAAACGTTACCCACGTGTAAAGGAGACCGATTTAATAGAAAAGTGTGTAGAATTTACTGGTTAACTATAACTACTAAATCAACGGTAATTATTTGGGAAAGAAACCAAGTTGATGTTGTTGATGAGGATTCACGTATGACTTTATTTTTAACTTTTAAGCTGTCTTTTTAAATTTTGATTTAGAATAAAGCTGCGATTAATTTATTTGCTAAAACATTATATTGAACGGAGATATGGAACAGACAATTTTTGGAATAAATTGTCATGCTAATTTTTTGATGTGTAAACATCTATGCTGGCGGTAGAGTGAAAAAAAAAACGTGAACGTTCGTGTGCAACGTTTCGTCTTGCAACGTTACGGTGTGCAGCGTTACGATCTGCATACTAGGATGGGTGCGTTCAGTGAAATAAATCTTAAGATCCCCTTCAAGCAAAAACAAGTCCGTTTTGGATCCGCGCACGTTGATGTTTACACATATTAACCGTGAGTCCCGGTACTCACACATTTTTTTTTTATAACGGCTCGTACGATTATATTAAATTTTTTGAACCAGATACCAACATATACCTACAAAAATACTACTGAGTAGCAGTTTAAGTACATAATGTTAATAACATAACAAAATCTTAAAAGCATGCTTAATCATATTACAAGATTTGCATCACATGAACACGTATGTGCGACCCAGTTAGGCACTTTATTTTATAGTGTAAACTTCTTGTCTCCAATTTGTTAGCAGAATAGGCTTGTATTTTCCACTCACATGAAAGAAAATCATGACGATACAGTATCTAAAACTATAGTCTCTATCTGCTTCCCTTAGGATATTAAGTGTTTTTGATACCGGATAAAAGGAAGAATATAATAACTTACTTGCATTATCACTGAAAAATCGTTTGTGTACGGTATATTGTCCCCAAGTTTTTTGTATCACTGGCACACGGTCTGCAAGAAATTTGTGACAGGTCTTTATAACAAAATAAATCGTTTCTCTGCTAGCGGCAATCTGAAACAAAAAATAAAAAAAAGAACTTTTAATTGCCTCAGGCTTTGTATCTTTGTTTTGAAAGATTTCTTAGACAGTCAAGTTCAAAGTATTTCAGGATAGTAGGTATTATATATATCTAATTCGGGTCAAGTGAGTTGATTTTTATCGCGACTACCTATTTGGTGTTGTTCTTTACCTTTTCCGATTTATCAAAAATTAGATCTTAATGGTAGCTTTTGAGTAGAGGCTATAGGTTAAAATAATTGGTTAATACTGTATTCGACACGCATAGTAGTTTGATATGTTAACTATATAGAACAAGAATAGGTTTTGGTATTATCTATGTACTTATTTATTTTGCACATTTACTTGTTTTTATTTATTTTCTTGCTCCCACGGGCTAGGGTATAATGAATCACACATTTTAATTTTATATTGATACCTAGGTTTGTTTTTTGTGTATTATTAATTTATTATAAATAATTTATAGGTACGATATAATCGTATTAAAAGTTCGATGTGGGAAAAGATAACAACAAATAGAGCGATATATGTATGTTCATTGTTCACTCTATAGAAAAATTGAAGAATTTCTGGTGATTAACTGAATGCTGAAACGATAATATCACCAATTTTCTGTATACATTTCTTGAGAAAATTGCTGAGTTGGAGTGAATTCTGAGTAGTGAATTATAGTGAAGCATTGTGTGTAACACTTCGAGTTTAACACGTCACGTGTTATATAGGGTATATTATTAGAAGCAGAAACTTTTAAACTGGCAACACTGTTTTCTGTGTCGGCCGATTTGACAGTTCTCGATTGTGCTGAGGTTAGTTAGGTTTAGCAATTCATAATCATGAATAGACCTACGTCTACGCTGCCGCGTTTGAAAACCATAGTCATAATGGAGCACAGTTTTGGTTAAATATGGCTATGGCAATAGGCGTTTTTCTTTTTTACTTCAGAGCAGAGCCTGCGAACTGCCAAACAAAAAAATTGTGTTACTTTTTCGCTCTGAGTGTTCTGAGCTTCAAATTTGTGTTTCTTTTTTCGTTCTTAACGTGTTCTGAGCATGTTCAGAGTGCGCTCAAGCATTTGACAGCTTGTTCAGGTGTGTTTCAAAAATAGTCAGATTGCTCAGAACACGCTTCGTTCAGACAACGTTCAGAACATGCTTGACATGCTCGGACTCTATTCAGAGCCATAGTCTGAACTAAAAAAGAAAAACGCCTAGTACAGAGAATTGCTGCATTTGAAGCAATGATAATAATCCATAGACCATTGTCAAAACCAGTGACGTGCCGTCGTGCTTTCAGTAAGGTGTTGTCTAAATTGCTGTAAAATTATTTATTCATGTGTGTCATTTCATTTCAACTCAACGAAAATAACGATTTGTTTTTTAAATTATCTTTTTTTTCCAAAGGTCAGGTTTGAGGTCGAGTCTTCAAATCTGGGTTTGAAACTAGATTAACACGCATTTGTAAGTTTGAATCAGGCGTTTTGTAGGCTTGTTACTATTTATAAGTAGGTATTGTTGAGTCTTTTATTCAGTAGAAAAATACCACTTACTCAATTACAAAAAAAAAAGAGCCAGTGCAAGTCAGTACTTGTGGGTGCACGGATTATTAAGGTGAAATAATTGATTTACCTATATGAATGTATAGGTTCGATCCTAAATTATCCAGTTTTTGCGATTTATTTATAATATATATTTATATAGGTACATACTATTTATATGACAAATATTTAAAACTACTAAATTATGAATAATTTTATCAATAAAGACTTCGGCAATACAAAGTTTTTATCCTTATTGATTCGTAAATAGTTTAAAATAATAGAAAAACACAGTTGAAAATAAAATATTTTGTTTGTGAGTGGGTGTAATATTTTAACTTTAAACATTAATAAAATCTTTGAAGTAAGAATTTTTTCATTATTCACGTTGAGCGATTTCTTCAATGAAATTTGTGAATTCGTTGAAAATCATAGTTTATTCCCGCTATGTATTGAATTTACCACTTCAAAACTAATGACTTATTTTTAAGGCACATATAGACGTACCTACAATATTGTAGTATACGTAACTTTTGAAAATTCTGATTTTTTAATTAAATTTGCCGTTAATTGTGATTAAAGGACTTTTAAACCCCTTAAACAAATATTTTGTTATGAATTGTTGTAGATATTTTCACATCAAAAGATGCACTAATATCTTACTTCTCTTTTGATAACTTTATGATAAAATTTCTTAGTCTGTATCAAAATTTATAAATAAACTAGTGAGAGTCTATCTAATTGTTTTGTGATTTTAAATGAAGAAACCATTTATCACTGAAATCGAATCGCGGGCAACTTCAAATCACATACCTACAAATATATATTTTTTTTTCGCTTGGACCCTTTCTTCTTTTATTTTGAAGATTCAACGGACAGCCGAATGCAGGCCTGAACCAGAGGTGCGCTTGATGAGGTTGAACACCAAGGCATACAAATTTATAAGGAAGAACGAATTTCTTGTTCTTTTTATTAAATTTCTTTGCTTTGGATTGCCTTCACTTCGGTTGGCTAAAGTAAGAAGAACAGCTCGGAATATTTTTGTTTTTTTTAGATTAATAGAACTAAAAGAACTTTGGCTACGCATGGAAATTAAAATTTTGCTAGGGTGTGCGGAGAACACCTGCGCACCTTCGAATAAACGTCACCGACTCAAAACACCATTACATCCAGAAAAAGTCGGTGTTTATACCTATTGCGCTTTCTGGGATGGTGTCTTCAAAAATGATTATGTTTAGAACGTTACAGTCAATATAATGAGCAGAACAGAGACGAGACATACCTACTAAAAGGTTCGTGTCTCTTGCAGGCATGTGGTTTCAGCAGGATAGTGCCACCCACAGTACACAAATCTAAGGTAATGTACCGCAAAGGTTTTCAAAATTGAAAGTTTCAGAAATTAAAAATGTTATTAAATTAGTAAAAATAAAACAACAAAAATTGACATTTTGACAATTAAAGGGGCACTGAATCAGCCATTAACAAAGACGCTCAGAACTGAACAAAAATGAAAACGCTAATGATACAATAATGAGCTTTAATAATATGTATACTGTAAGCGCCACTGAATGAATCATTTGAAGAACGATTAATTTCATGAAATAGGCCTGTTAACTGGCCACCTCGTTCCTGCGGTTTGACGTTATAAGATTATTTTCTCTGTAGATATGTAATGTATGTCTACGCCGCCGATAAACCAGACCAGACACAAGGTCTGTTTGGTATCTTTTTTTTTAGCAAAATATGTAAAACCTGTCAAAACACCAAAGTGAGAACGAGTTTCTCAAAAATAGAGAAACTTTTAAGAAAGTAAACAAACGTATTGAACCACTTTTGTGTACAAAACGTCAGAATTTTACTCCTCACATCAACAATCACATGCCAAAAGTCTGGTTTTGTTAACAATTTGCGTTTAATTTAAAAAAAAAAAATACATAAATTATAAATTTCCCAAGTAATTTATTATTTATAAAGTTAATTTTCACATAATTCCACGTTACCAAACAGTCCTATTTAATACGAAGAGTCTGTGAATCTCCAGATTATACCATTTCAAACAATAATGGCATAGAAATCTGTCAAATAGAGCCAATTTCATTGATATTGGGCACATTCAATCACAGAATCTGAAAATTCAGATCTGAATTCATGTTGTTGAAGGCACAAGAAATCTGAATTTTCAGTTGAAGGTGTTGTGTCAAATGCTAGCATTTACCTAAATGATTTACATTAAAACGAAACAAAATAGAACTTTAATTATATTCTTAAACTAAAAATTAGGCGTCAGTAGTTCTGGTGATGATATATGTAACTTAATCAGCAACAAAATACAGCAAGACTATGTAAGGTTCCATGAAAAAATAATTCCACAATATTGCGATGGAGAATTCTGGGAACATTTTTCTAAGAATAGTCAATCGTTTGATTTAAAAACTCACTAATCAATAAACAATTAGTTCTTCTATGTAAAAAAGTATTAGTTTGTTTGTGATGAAAATTAATCATCACAAATCAACCACTAACCAGATCGAAAATCATAAAGTTCAACTTCTATGTATAGTACTTCAACATTTTCCCCACTACTATCACTTTATTCTGAATTTTCAGATGAGAATTTTTGGCTGAAAATTAAGATGAAACGTAAGCAAACGTTACTGAAAGTCACTAAAAGTCATCTTACTTTTTATGGCAGCTGGCCAATTCAGAAATCTGAAAATTCAGATGTAAAACGTAATGCGCTGAACGTACCCATTCATATTTCATTGATGATGTGTCATTATGGGCCCCTTACTACTCTGTCCATATAACTAGATTGGAAGCGATGCAGAGAAGATTTTTTTACGTTTCTGCCTTCGACTTCTTTCATGGTCACTTATTCTACCTCCTTATTCTCATAGATTCAAATTAATAGACCTCCCATTACTCTTTAAACATAGGCAATATCTTCAATTTTTTTGCATGGCTGGAATTTTAAGTGGTTCAATAACATCTGCATCAGTTCTGTGCAAGATAAACTTTAGTTTTAGTCAGTCAAGTTTTAGCAGACAACAGCCTTTGGTCCCATTATTTAGTAGATCTAACTATGGTGCATACAGCCCTCTTAATCAATTAATTGCAATTTTTAATACATTTTACTTCCTAAGTTTTTCCGTAAACGACAATTTTAAATGTATAAAATTTAAAGCTTTGTTTTATAACACATAATAATATAAATACATTAAGAATTTAATTATTTTATAAGAATTTTTTTTTTGTACATATTATATCATTACAAAAAATATTTAACGTTATCATTTAACGGTTTGTCAATAAATAACTATTCAAAACTTTTGTTTAAAATAAAATTTCAATTTCAAGTTCTCTGTCTCTAATAAAAATACCCAAATCACTGGACTCGATTCAAAAAAGTTTTTCATTCATATGAATTCTCACCTCTATAACTATGATAAGTTGAAACTCTAGTGAGCTATTAACCATGTCAAAGTGATATTGAAATATTGAAATTTTCGACTTACGAGGTTTTGAAATAAAACCGCCGTTTAAAAAAAAAAAAAAAACAAAATGTTGACCGGGGGATTGTATTTATAAATTGGCTTCAGGTGAACCTAACCTCCTTACAAACATACCTATGTACATATCTTAAAAGAACTAAAAACAAGCTGCAAACTTGTCTATTTGTAAATGCTCCTTCCAAACTGACACTCTGGAGATTATGCAAATGCTGTTGCTTCAGGCTGAAATGTCTTCTCTCTCGCTTAGAGCTACTTTCATAAATTTTGACTGAAACTTTGACTTTCTTTGTATATCTTGCTGACTTTCCTCCAGGCACATTTCAAAAATCTAAGAAAATTCTTTAACTAAAAATATTTTCATCTACTAAAAGATACTATTATCCTGGTTTAGTGCAAGAGGCCAGGGGATTTTTTGTTAACCGAATCATTTAAAAATGTTTCCGAGTAAAGTTTTATTTCAAATCTTTATGGTACCTATGTATGTATTTGTATATGAATGTATACACATTTTAAGGTCTTGTGCAAAAATAAACAAAGAACGTCTATATGTATACGGACTTACACAGGATGAGGAAACCGATGAATTAACACACAAGGCACAATCTGTGCGGAGTCCTTCCACCGATGGGCAAATGTACGGTGCTGGCTGCATGAGAATCCTGCTGTTGGCCTTTTTCTTAGGTATGCTGTCACCGTTTCTCATGCCAACATGAGATACAAATCCCTTGGTTGCAACATCCTTTACATCGTGTGTTGGGGTACGTGTTTCGTGGTGCATGTGACTTTTGGGTTTTACATATTCCATAATAAATGTGGCCAGCTCATGGGACGCATCTATTGAAAAATCCATTTTACGTTTCACTTTCGAGACATACTCTGCAAGACTGTTTATCAGCGGGACAGGTAAATAATATAAGATGTATACGAATGAAATGATTTAAATTATAACATACTGTTGCACTAGTGGAACCGAAAATATAACACCTGCCTGCAGCATGGGGTAATGAAACCATCGGGGGTTTTCAAAGAACGCAAAGTGATGAATGATTGTAGCTTCTTGGTCATAAAGTGGGTATCCGAAATATTGTTCCTTTAATGAATAAATACATAGCATAAATGGAAGTGGAACGTGCTTTTCTTTACACTTATCTACTGGGTAAAATTTTTATTTTGTTAGCAATGAACTCACCTTTGTATAATCTTCTTGCGATAGGTTGTCTATCAATGGCTTTAACTGGATTAAGCTTAGGTCTTCGCAAAGAATAATCCATTTTGTATTTGATTTTATTAAATTGGATGTTGTGAGCTTCGGAAGCACTGCCAGAAAGGTCCAGTCTCCAGGGTGGTTTAATATTTCATGTAGAACATGTACGTGGATCACATGGTTCTTTGATAATAAAATCGATTGCTTATGTATATCACTTCGGAGATTTTCATTTAATTGCTTGTGATAACTATTCTCTTGACTTATGATGAGAATGAGTAACTCCGAAGGTGCTGAAGTAAAATTAAAAAAAAAAATCGTTTAAAACTTTAAAAATTATTAAAAATAAAATTCCTATGTATGTAGATATAGATTTATAATGCAAATATGATTTTATTGGGTAGGTATGCTTTTTATGACTCTTAGTTCGGGCAAAAATGTGGCGTTTTATCCCGGTGGAATCGACTACACTTGACTACTAAAGCAGTGCAACTATATATTTAACTGATACATACCTAATGTTTCCAAGGTATTATAATTATTTTGTGTGCTATAGCTATGAAATTCTTTTATTTAAAATGATTTTTGGACCTAATATTAAAATTTTCCGAAAACGGGTCAAAACTCGAAAATAGTCTATTTTTGCTTGTCATATCCAACAACCTCAAGAAAGGAGACCGCATAAGTGGATCATATCAAAATAATGGATTGAACATAACGTGTGTTTAGTGCCACTTTTTTGAGTACTGATATTAAACCGGAAACGAAAAAGATAAGTTTAAGGCCTGGCGCCCTAGGCAACATAGTTGCCGGCCATTTTAAGTTTCCTCTAGTTTTTCACAATACGGAGCAACTAAAGTTGCTTGCAATATTCCATCAGGCAACTTCGGACCAACTTTTGGTAATTTGATGTATGTGTACTTTCCAATAAGAGGTGTTATTTTGAATAGCCCGCTATTTCGGTAGCTGTCACTTTTGAAGCTGTCATTTTTTGACATTTGACAAGTAGAAACTACGCCATTAATAAAAATGGAACGATACACGCTTCAACAACGCATTGAAATTATTAAAATTCACTATAAAAATGGTGAAAATTTGGCAGAGACGGTTCGTAAAACTAAAACATTTTTGGGTCGTCGTGGAGCACCGTGTCGGACCGCAATACAGAAATTGGTGGACAAATTCGAGCTGTTGGGACAAGTTAGTGATGTGAAGAATAAAACCCGTGCACGTCGCTCAAGAACAACTGAGAATATTGCTGTTGTAGCCCAAAGTGTTGAAGAAAACCCAGGTTTGTCCATTCCTCGTCGTTCTTTGGAATTAGGCATTCCACAAACGTCATTACAGCGTATTTTGCATAAAGACTTGGGTCTTAAGGCTAATAAAGTTCAGTTAACACAAGAACTCAAGCCGGCTGACCATCAACAACGTCGTGTCTTTGCTGATTGGGTCCTTGAAATGCATGAAAATGATCCGGAATTTCATCGAAAAATCATCTTGACTGATGATTGGACCTTACTTTTACGAAAATGAGGCTGGAGCAACAGTTACGGTCAATGGATTGCGCTATCGAGAGATGATTAATGATTTTTTATGGCCGGAATTGGTATTGATCTGGACAACGTTTACTTTCAACAAGACGGCGCTACGTGCCACACAAGCAATGAAACCGTCGATCTTTTACAGGAAAAGTTTCCGGACCGTGTTATCTCTCGAAGAGGTGATCACAATTGGCCACCGAGATCTTGTGATTTAACACCTTGCGACTTCTTCCTTTGGGGCCACGTGAAAGATAAGGTCTACGCCAACAGCCCAGCGTCGATTCAAGACCTCAAAGATGGAATTCGTGAGGCTATCGAGGACATAGGGCAGCCACTTTGCGATTTGGCTATGGAAAATTTCATGAAAAGGATATGGTCCTGTAAGCGTGGTCGTGGCGGCCATTTGGCTGATGTTGTGTTCCATTATTAACGGCATACCTTCCTCTTTATAATGAAATAAACATCCGATCATTTATCTCAAAAAATGCTATTTTTCTTTGAATATGAAAATAACACCTCTTATTGAAAAACCCTTTATTTACTGTGTTGAATTTGGTCACCATTTAGTTTTTTCCGGTGGTATCTGATTGACTGACTCTGATACTGTATAATCGAAATCGACAAATGCCCTAATAGGAAACACCATTTTGGCTATTTTTAAAGTTTACGGCAACAAAAATTACTCGTTGGGTGACGCGAAACATTCAGTGTGAAAACACGACGAAAACATCGTTTTTCTAATATTAATATACTGCGCGAGAGGTCAATCACGATTAAAACGTTGTCTACATCAGAGAAAGATTTGCTGCACTTTCGTCATCGTCGTTGAACTTCAACCCCTCAGTGATTTGGGTTTAACTCATTTTGAGCGCAGTTAATTTATTTTGACAGACGAAAGTCATCGTCCATCCAAACGTTTGGCGTTGGTTTGGGAGAGCCTTAAAGTTGCTTCGCGTTGCGGGCAACTCGGAGGAACTTAAAGTTGCCAGCGACTTAGTTGCTGGGCAGGCACGCTCTCCCATCTTATGAGAAGATACAACAACGAACTGTACCTATACCGACAAGGAGACCTACCCAGCCATAGATCTTAAAAGCTTACGCAAGTGATAGATATAAATATGTAGATAGATAATTTGATTTATTATACTATTTCAGATATGTACCATTAATGTATATGTAGTATATATGAACATTGTTTACGAATAATGTTTTATTAAATCGTGTGAGTTGGCATTAACACTGCCCAGTTTTTCCAATGTTGATTTTTCTTTGTTGTTCTTATCGTGTGAGAGAGAATGAAAAAATCGTGTAGAAGAAAGCGGCTTTACCTCAAAATCTCACGATAACAACAACAAAGCAAAATCGGCATTGGAAAAATCAGGCAATGTATATGCCGACTAAGCTTGGTTATGCCGATGCCGGCCGTCTGCCCAATTGACATCTATTTCAAAAATAATAATAAATCTATACATATATACTTTTATTGCTCATCTAACTGGGAAATGAGATTTAAGAGGTCATCTTTACAGTATCTTTCAGTAGTCGAAAGTTAGTTTGTCAGTTCTGAGCATTTTCTTCGAGTTTTTTTTATACCAAAGACTTTTCTTCCCAATTATTTGCAATGCTTAAATTTTAGGAAGCCTTTTGTCAGGCATTTTAAGTACTTAAGAGTCGTTTGCTGATTCGAAACATAAATATTTATGTTCTACTTAAAAGCTTACGTTCTACTTTTTCCTCATCGTAAACTATCTTATGTTGAACTTAAATTCTTGAGTTTAGTTTCAACAAATGGGTCTTATAGTGATATAATCTACATGACACTTAAGCGTTTTACTGAAAACTGTGGACAGTCCTGCCTCAATTATAATCATGCAGTTTAAAGTGTTTTAAGGCAAATGAAAACATTTTTTAATGAAGAACATCTGAAGTTTTTCGATCGTTTCATACGTTTTTCCTCACCAGACCATCATTTTGCTTGAAATGCATTTTGTCCATATTATGGATATTGCACTTTTTGGTTTAACCAGCTATTCTTTGAGGTGGGTTTCCATACTAACGTTGCTTGTAATGGTTATTCCCAAGTATTTGTAGGCTTTAACAAACTCACTTGGCTCTCTGCCAAATTCCATTTCTCATTCCTGGCTGTTCTACCATCAGAACCTTTCCGAAATATCATCATTTTTGATTTGCTCATATTAACCGTCAAATTCCATAATCGGCAGTGGGTACTCTTCGAGTGAATTAATTATCAGATGTAGGTTTTCGGTCGAATAAGAAAACAGTATCACGTCATCTGCGAATAGAAACGCTTTAATGAGAATCCTCGAAATTACTATTCCATTAGGTAGAAAATCAATAAGTTCGTCTATGAATAAAGCAAAAAGATTTTGACTTAGAGTGCATCCTCTGATTTTTAAAATCCGTTCGATACAGCTGCCAAATTACCATCATAGACATTTTCAAGAACTTGTCCAAACTTTTCTGACATGCCAATGTTTTAAAGCTTGAAGGAAATTGATCTGCGCTCCACCGTATCAAATGCTGCTTTAAAGTCGACAAAAATACGTACAACTTTTTTTTCTGTTCGATAAACGTTGCTACTATGCAGTACAAAAATATTTTCGATAGTCGAATAACCACTTCGAAATCGTACTTGGAACTCACCAAGTAACTTTTTTCTAGTCATCCACTTTGTCAATCAATAATTCAATATTGTTGTAAAAATCTTATGGGAGGCGTTGAGGAAGGAAATTATCCGTGAAAATTGCCTGGTTCTTCAATGTTGCCCTTCTTTTGAATGGGAAAAATAACAGATTGCTTGAACTCTTCTGGCAGTACTCCAGTATTAAAAGATATATTAAAAGCCGAAGTTAATTTTGATGTAAAACTTTCCGTTCCCTATTTTAGAAACTCCAGTTGTATTCTATAGCAGCCCATGATGCCTTTCCGCCTTTCAGTTTGCTCAATACATTATTTACTTCGTTTTGATTGAAATCAATTTCTAATAAATCATTAGGTACAGTCAGCAAGTTTTGCGTTTTGTATAGGAGGCTTAAGACTCTCCGGATTCAAAAGTTATTTAAAGTGATCGTGCAATACATCTATGTTTAATTTTGAACTTATTTGAAGTTTTTTCCCATTTATTTGGTTAACTGCCAACCAGGGGCCATACTTTATTCTACTTTCGAATCCATTCGAAAGTGGTTTTCATGTTTAAAATAAGTGGTAATATGTATATATATAGGATCAAATGTTAGTGCTTCCGACTTTTTGCCACATAATCTGAAAAAGCGCTGTTCTTTTTCAGTTTATAATCTTGCAATATAGAATAAGCGAGTCGAGATTTTGCGAATTCGCACGTTTTTGTTGTAGAATCGAGTTACATAGTTGGGACCCAGAATTCTGTCTAATCTTTGCAATGTGCTAAATGCAATTTAAAATTCACTTCCGGATACAGTTTTACTTCTTACTTTACGTTATCACATTCAAAATTAAACTGTCTCTACTCGCTCGAAAACATCTCCATATATAGGGAAGTAAATAAATAGTTCTAGTCTTCACTAGTATCCACTGGAATATTCGAGTATATCTCCTTCTAGAAGTTTCCTTTCCAGTCGCTGACAGATGGAACATTGGAATTGATACTCAGCTAATAATCGACCACTGAACACCCTTGCTGACCTACGAAGGTATTTACTCTCCTGTTCTCCTCATTCGTCTGACTCAAAACGCGATTTAATATTTGAAATCCAATTTTTCCCGCAAATCCGTTTCCGCTCCCTTCATGATTTTCTATTCTTGCATTTATGGATTTCGTCTGCAACCTTAAATACGCACGTTATTTTTGTGAGGGATTTTTTTAGCTTAGGCAAGTATAATAGAACCTCAACGTCCAAAACGAGACAGCTAGCTACATATAGGCGGACCGAGATGGCGAGATGGCTGGAAGAAGCCAATTGAGTAGGAAAATATTCCTAAGAAATTTCAAAAATGATTTCTTATTACATTTTTATAATAAATGCACAGCCCCAAACAGGTTTTCATACAGTTATAACGACAGGTCCAATAAACGGATTATAATTAAAGTGTATGGGTTTTGGTTTATGTCTCAGGTCTCAGTTCCACACATGATCTCGTTCGATAAATTTAAAAAATCAAACAAGAACAATGGTTTGAAGCTAAACACCCAATTGAGTTTAAAGATAACGTCGTAGTTTCCTCTTTGCAGGACGTCAGAAACCATTTTATATCTTTCATCTGATATAGTAGACATCAGGAAGGATCCATACAAGATAAGTTATATGTAATCCATCTTAATAACAGAACAATAGGCAAATGTGATTCATTGTTTTCTGAAACGTGAGAACTAGTTTAAATTTACAGCATTTGACTTTACACACCAAACCAAAACCAACAACCAGAACATCCATAGTTTTAGGTATAGATATGCAAACTTTGAAATTTTATAGAAACACACACCAAATCAAATCAAACATAAATGTACTATCCGGTGCAAGTTTAAAGAGTTAAAATAGCTTGCAGCCTATCTCCGTCGATAATCTTCTACATTATTCCACGTCCTGTACTCCTGTTCGTTTTTTATCCCTAACACACAAGCTTTGTGCTCTGCTCTGCTGCAAAACACTGATGTGGAATTGTGCACGTGATCTGATAGTGAATAAGAACTTTTTCCAAGCGCATTTATCCAGTAAAATACTCTCAAAAGAAAGGCAACCCAGGACATCCCAGGCTCAGGCCCGCAACCTAAACTATGGCAAACGTGCGGTATCCGACCCGTACCATTGCTTCATCCTATAGCTATATACATAGGTATAGGTTAGGTATAGGTACTCCTTTACCTTCTACTACACCAATAAACTAAGTCTGAAGTTCCTATTTGATTTGGATTGATTTATTTTTCCTTAGTTGCAAACAGCACAAGAACTGCCATTGCTACCGTGTGCAATTTTTCACTTATCGCGAAAAAAACAAGTCACGTGCTTTAAAGTGTGGTAATCATTCAGTAAAATACTGCGTTTTTTTTTTTGAGATTGCGATATAGAAACCCTATGTATATGTGCACGTACTTGTGTTTTATGGAGATGAAAAAATAAAAGAAAAAAGTTATTCCAAAAGATACGCGCGGTATTAGTCGATTGAAACAAAAATTACAATTTTATATAAATCTATAGGATGGTATGGTGTATTATATAGGTTTATAGGTCCAACCCTCTTATATCTACAATCAAGTACATAGACACGAAACCTTTAAAAGGGTTATCATTTAAAAAAAAAAAAAAAAACTTGTTGATCCAAATTTGAAATCAGTTCCGAAATATTAGGTAGCTACCTAATATATAGTCCACTCTACACATGTATGTTATACACTGAGAGAAAAACAAGAAGTTTTCTGACAACAATTTTGTGTTTAGGTCTGTTTGGTAGCTTAAAAATTCCTAAAAAAACTCTGACGATTTTTGTGTCAAAACACATAGAAAATAATAGAGTTTGTGAAAATTTGTTCGTGTTCACATTGCATGACCGATGACTGCATCTGATATTAGTGCTAACCCATAACAACAAATAAAGGGTCATTAATTTTTCGGTTTCAAAAGTAAAGCTAAATAAAACACACACAGCGATACATTTTTGATGAGTTTGACAGGTGTCAAATGCCAGCACTACCAACTTGATACCACGAAATTTCTATATATTTCTTTATTCGACTTATACACAGGTGAGGGCTTGTAGGTATAGGATAGATTTTCGGTGCCGTTAGTTAATTTTTTAATAGTTTTGATGGAGCAGTTTTGATCGTAACTATCTATGACTGTGGGCGCATTATGCCGTCAGTTGTAATCCTTCCTCAAAACAATTCAACCGTAATACATGCGCTCCAGGAAAGCTCATCAGTTTCCTCTTGAGCCCACATTCCGACCTCGGACGTACTGTTAAGCACAGAGATTCGTTTCCTCCCATTTCGAAATTCCGACATTCTTATTCACATTTTGATTTTACGTTTGCCTCACCTTGTAGTACACCTTTATCTTTCCGTCGCGTATTGCGGGGAACAGTTCTCTTTATCAATTGCCTGCCCCAGGTTTTATTTAAAAAATAACGGGTGATTTTTTAGCTGGTTTGGTTTCGGCAACACTGGTTTTGACAGCTGACGTGTGTTTAGTACCTTGTGTCACTGTCAAACAGCTTCAGTTTGGTTTGCAATTTAACCATGGATCGTCTTACAAATGAACAACGCTTGCAAATTATTGAATTTTACTATCAAAATTCGTGCTCGGTTCGAAATGTTCATCGCGCGCTGCTTGTGTTCAGCGATGAGGCTCATTTTTGGTTGAATGGGTACGTAAATAAGCAAAATTGCCGCATTTGGAGTAAAGATCAGCCAGAAGCATTGCAACAGCTACCAATGCATCCCGAAAAAGCCACTGTTTGGTGCGGTTTATGGGCCGGCGGCATTATTGGGCCTATTTCTTCAAAGATGATGCGAATCGCAGCGTTACTGTCAATGGTGAACGCTACCGAGCGATGATAACAAACTTTTTTTTGCCCGAAATGGAAGTTCTTGACTTGCATGATATGTGGTTTCAACAAGACGGTGCCACATGCCACACAGCACGCGAAACAATGGCGCAATTGCGAGGCGAGTTTGGTGAACAGTTAATTTCACGTTTCGGGCCGGTCAATTGGCCGCCTAGATCGTGCGATTTGACACCATTAGATTATTTTTTGTGGGGGTATGTCAAGGCTAATGTCTATAGGGACAAGCCCGCTTCGATTGACGCACTGGAAGCCAACATCCATGCATTCATTCGTGAGATACCGGCCGATATGTGTGAAAGAGTATGCCAAAATTGGACTCAGCGGATGGGCTACCTGAGACGCAGCCGCGGTCAACATTTGCATGAAATTATCTTTAAACATTAAATTGCAAAGTTCAAACTATCGATTCAAATAAATATTTCATTCATTTTTTCGAATTTTTTGTGCTTTTTTTTTAAAAAAAGTTCTAAACCTCTTAAAAAATCACCATTACAAGATGTTCAAAATATTAATATTTTTGTTGTGTAAGCATCTATGCCGGCGGTAGAGTCAAATTAAAACGTGGACTTTCCTCTGTGCGACGTTACGAGGTCACACTTTACGATGTAGCACGTTACGTTACGAAAATCTCCATAGTTGGATATTAGGTACGTTCAGTGACAAAAATCTGAAGATCCCCTTCGAGCAAACTAGTCCGTTTTGGATCCTCAAAACTGCGCTTGGACAAACGTTGATGTTTACACGCATTTACCGTGAGTCCCGGAATTAACTCACACAATTTTTTAAAATATTATATGTTTTCACTAATTTATTGTAATAGATAAATTAAATTTTTATATGTACATATTAATTTTAATATTGATTTCAATAAATTTAATTAATTTTTTAATATATTTTTGTATTCAAATATATGTATATCTATATATATTTTTTTAATTGTAATTGTTACCCCGTATGAAGATTTTTCTTTATATCACATTTGTTAGGCTTATATTTATGTATACAAAAATTTTTTTCCCAACCTGGTGATTCCCCTAGTCTTTTATACAATTATGTATATATTTTTTTAATTTAGTATTGTTTTTTTTTAATTTAGTATTTTTTTTCGTTTTATTCTAAATATTATAATTTATTACCATTATTAAATGAAGGTTTAAACCATAGATTTCCTTAGAATGTATTCTTCACTTTAAAACTATTTTCATAAAATTATTGAACAAATTTTTGACGGAATAAAGAATGGTCAAGTCTAATAAACTGACATTCTAGTATGAATAGTACAATAAATAATAATAATAAATTTTTCAGTTGTTAGATATAATTTAAATATCAATATCAAATTTCTGAGCAAGAAAATTTGTAAAGTCTATAAAAAAAATGAAATATCTATCTATCCCCAAACAAAAAAAAAAAACAGTTTTTGAAACTTAATTTTTTTACTATGTTTTTTGCACAAAAAGATATAGCAATTCAAATTTAAGCATTTTTGCTTTTCAGGAAAATTAGATTGAAGGAGGGAATTTCTAGAATTCTCAATTAGTCCGTACAAGCTTATTCATTTATCAAACAGAGAAATTGTTGTTAAAATTATTTTCTGTGTATATGAAAATTAGAGATAGTGCAAGCAAACGATGATAGGCTGTGGAACGGATCAGGCGTATTCAATTAAAGTACCGCATCCTCTATCGTTTTATTCCTAATTACAATTAGAAGTTTGCCCGAACCTTTCTGTTGATTTAAATCTACACTAACTAGACAACTGACAAGCACAAAATCTCCTGTGCAGCATTCGAATATAGTTTCAACATAGCCAGTCAGCCAGTGCAGCGTATCCCAAATTCCCAACCCGAACGGACAGTCGTGCAATTCATCGATACATGAATAAAAATTGCTTAGAGCTCTTCGCATCCTTTGGTGCAGATTTGTCCTAATGATAGGGAATACGAAAAAAAAAATGCAATTTCAAAAGAAAAAGATAGAAAAAAGTAGATATAAAAGCTCTGAGAACATAACAAGATAGAGTAACAGGATTTAATGTGTATCATTCTATATATGTATGTAGGTCCTTTAAGAATGTTTATCATCGTTGTGGCGTGTGGGCCTTAATGCAAAAAAAAAATAAAATGCAGTTAGGGTTCTTTTTCATGACCTGGGAAAAGATATACCTATTGCTACTGTATCTCTATGTTTATTAATTCTTAAAAGATATTAATGCAGTAGTTTTAAGGCCTATACACACAATTAAGGAGTTGAAAAATTGAAATGATAGACGGGCTATTTTTGAAAAGAGATGGAAAATGCTTAAAGCAAGGACAACGAGAAAACGAACATGCATTTGATAGGCATAGATGTTCGTGTCTATAGTTTAGATCTTACAAAAGCACTAGAAATTTGTTGATCAAATAAATATATAGTTTAAGGAAATGATTCTAACCATGGCGAATTATAACAGTTTAGTTCATAAAAGTATTGTTTATGCGGCCCCGCAGGTCCAAGGCCCTCCGCCGATGGGCATACTTCTGGCACCCAGAGTTTTTTTTTTCAAGTTGCGCGAAGCTCGTTAACGCACGCCCACTTTTAATTTCGAAAAACTTTTATAAATTGGCATGTCTCTTGTCTCGTCCCAAATAAATACATATAGTTTAAGGAAGTGATTCTAACCATTCCGAATTGTAACAGTTTAGTTTATAAAAAGGACGAGACTAGAGACATGCCAATTTATAATAGTTATAACAGTTTTTCGCCATTCAAAGTGGTTGTACGTTAACGCGCTTTGCGCGACTTGAAAAAAAAAACTCTGGGTGCCTGAAGTATGCCCACCGGCGGAGGGCCCTGATCCTGCGGGGCCACATAAACAGTTTTTTTATAAACCAAAACTCTTATAATTGGCATGTCCAGAGTCACTTCCTTATAAAAATACTGTTTATACGGCCTTGTTGTGTCGTATCCCGCCAGGACCCTCCGCCGAGTGGCATTCTTTGGGAACCCAGAGCTTTTTTCAAGTCGCACGCTCACTTTGATAGGGAGTTATAAATTGGTATTTCTCTTCCATAGTCTTAATGGCTATATACTTAACTTCCATGGCTACTCAAAAATATTATCTTTCAAAATACATTTTTTTTAAATTGGCGCCCAAACAATGTTGTATAAACAACACCATACGCGTACTAAGTAAATTCATGCGCTTCATTATGACAACTTTTTCACACGTTGCAGAGAGAGAGAGAGTATAGTATTTGTTCAATATAATAAATTTGATTCTTCGATATACTTCACAACCGCCATTAAATCTTCACAGAGCACTCCTTACATAATAGTAAAACAGTGTAAAATAAAATTTTTGGATATTTTTATATTTTTTATATTTTTATAATTTACTTACCGAGTGCATAAGATAGCTTTATAATAAGTAATATGCTCAAAATAACTGCTCCAACTTCCATTTTCCATATTGCTGTTCTTTTTTTAAAATGATTTTATTTTATCAAATGATTTCGTTTTCTTATTTATCGTCATTCCTTAAGCTGCCTTTAGTTTTATATTTTAATTTTATACAAAAAAAAAATCATGAATAAAGAAAAAACAAATTTAAATTTTGTTGCAATTAATATTTTCCAATGAATTGGTTCACCAATTGAATAACGAACTAAAATATTTTTTTCTAAGTAAATATTTGTTCAAAAAGGTTATCCGACTATCTAGACTCTAACATAAATAGTTATAATAAAGACTCTTAGGTCCAGTTTTTCAGTGCGAGATTAAAGTTAAACCTGAGTTAACCCATAAAATTTGGTGAGTTAACTCAGGATTAACTCAACAGATGCTTTTTAATTATGTTTCATCCAATGAGTTTGTTTAGTCGTTCCGCACGCATTCAGTTAATTGTGAGTTAATTGACTTCTACAATTAACTAACTCGGGTTTAACTCACCACTGAAAAACGGGGCCTTAAATTTCTAAATGAGGGTGTTTTTTTGTTCAAAATAAAGAAAATAATTTGTTTAAAGATATTGTCAGATCAATTAAAAAGTCAAGACAAATACATTATCTGTTACTGTAAGCTCACATATTGGTCACTGTCCAGGGATTGGCCGTAAAAACATAAAGGTTACCTCAGCAAATGTTGGAAAATAATTTTATTTCATATTTTATATTCCACTCGAACCATTTACCACTTGCGTTCTTATCAGCGTTATCAGGATTTCTCGAGAAGAGCATTAGAAGTACGGTGAAACAGAACTGGAGATGGTTAAGGAGTAGTATAACTATTTAGGAATGTTAATAAACTTTAATTTAAATATAGATAAGCACCTCCAGATAAAATATGATGCAGCCAGAATTGCTCTCTGTACAGAAAAATCTTTTTCCTGCTGATTAATACAATAAGATACATGTACCATTTAGAAACAGGGCTGTCTACTCTCTACGTGTCTACTCTAAGGCAAAGTGAAGATTTTTTGACCAGAAAGATAAATATGCGAGAATCCAGATTGCCTAAGATTGTTTTTATGGAGGCTGTTCGGCGAAATGCATATTTTTCCAAAGATTGGATTGAAGTTGCAGCGGAATGTGGAATTACCTTGAACTTGTCTGAGTTGTATCCTACACATTGGAAAAGGCAGTTATACGATATTACTTAAAATTTCGACGAAAATCAGAGGTATGCTTTCATTGAACAGGCCAGGTCTACGAGTTAGAGAACCTTACACGATTCAATCACCTACAACTTAAATGATCGAAACTAGCTATTTAACAAAAAGATTTCTCGAACAAAATGATAAGCACAATTTTCAAAGTTAGAGGTGAGCTGATTAAACGCAATTACATTCCGCATAGAAATGATTTGATTGATACCTGCACCCTATGCCTATCCTTGGAAGCTGTCCGATATTGATGGGGTACAGGAGGATTTTCTTTGAGAAGAACTTTTTGCAAGAAGATGAGGTGAAAGGCTTTCTAAATGGAGATGACTGGAAACTGCTTTATAATTATACTACCGAAGCGATGGCGTACAGAATACATGGCCAATAAATACATAGTACAGTAGATATTAAAGAAATAACTAAGCGAAAGAAAAAAAAATGTCACTCGGGCTGACGGCAGCAATGCCATGTCCCAAATTATTCAAAAACGAAACTATTTTGTAAACTAAATTTTAAATTGATGAATAAAAACTATCTATCTATCACACCGTTCTTCGCCGTTTATTAATAGCCGTAAAGGTCCGGAATAGAATTATTAAATACGGAATAAAACTAATTTGCCAATCTTAGAATTTTGGAGATACCGGCTTACAGTAACAGTTATTAAATAAATGAATCTTATATGGCTTGAACTATTCATTATAAATTGAATTGTTAATTTATGAGTTTCAATGGTAGCTATAACTGCAGGCCACCATAATTTTAAATGAAGTATCGTTATCGTATGATAAGTTGTGAAATAAGCAATTATGTGAGCTCAGCGACCTCAAACCACTTTTAATAAAATTCCAACTTAAATGTTCTGTGCACTTCAAGGTACAGGACGATTAAAACAGCCGTGTTTTACTATTGCTAATGATCCATCTACGTAAATTATCCCAAAAATAAAACGATATTGAGAACAGTTAATATATCCATCTCATTTTCCTCTATGTTTGTTTATTTTGTAGGCACCTATTTGTTGTCCTTTTTTACAGTACACTACCTTACTAAATGCAACATAAAAAAAAAAAACATCTACCCGCCAGAACAGGAAATAATTGTTGGATCATTTAAATTGATCGAGATAGAAAGCAGGATCCCATATTGTTTTTGCATGTAGAAAGGGTGATGTTTGATTTCAAGAATGAAATAAAGTCTTACCAAAAATTGACATAAATATTTTCATTTTGTAAAACAATTCATTCGGCAGTGATACATTTACTTTAAATTTATCAACTTGGGGATAACAATTTATTTTTTTTTTTTTTGTAGATCGCATGACTGTTGATTTAGCTGTTTTTGGTTGAAACATTTTTGCTCTCACTTTTTAGTATCATACTAACTCCATATGCCACTTTGACAATAACAAATGTGAAAGAGGTATGTTTGCTTACTTTTTTTCCACAAAGTGTCACTTTTTTAAGTGCGTTTCTCTGGAGTTTATAGTTAGAACAGGCTTATGTATGATACTAATAACAAAATAAATTAAAACTAAAACATTTTAGTAAAGAGCCTTAAGGTTAGTACATTGTTAACTAACATCATGCTAACACCAGGCTGTTTAAAATTTGTGCGCCAAATACAAGGAAAAGTAAAATAAACGATAGCATTTAAAATATCTCTTATATTTTTTGAAGCCGTTAATACCATCTTTCCACAATCATCTGTCATATATATACTTAAGTCAAAATCACAGTTAACAAAGTCTCAAAGCAAGAAGAAACAGACAATCAAAAATATAGTGTTAAAGGAACCCTAATTCCCTATCATTAATATTACAGATATCCTTACCAATTCCCAATAAATATAAAACAAATAAGAGAATTTGACAAATGCAAATCAGGTTTACTAATCATTAATCATTGAAACCAAATCCTTATCTTTGACGACCTATTGGTGGTTTCCATTTCAGCTAGGATACGGGAACACACTATACTACCAACCTATTCCTTGATCCCATGAATGCATTGATTTCCCAAGAAACCTCAAGCATAGTGCCATAACCGAAACCGTATAGACGATGCCGAACACTGAAGCTAAACAAATCCAACAAATAATTTAAGGCAAGTGCATTGAATTGCTTCGGCAGTCTAGTTAGATTTCATTGCAATGGACATTCGAATGGCAATTGCCCAATGGTCAAGTCCCTGTCACCACCACGCAGTGCCTATACCTTATAAGCCCTTGGTTGTACTTACACAAATTTCAAATTAATTTGGACATACACAATTTAATCAAATATTCAAAAGTAATTAAAGCATATTCAGTAAATTGAAATTACTTGTACGCTACTTTGCATTTATAATAGGTGGATCCTACTTGAGGACTTTACGTTTCTAGGAACACACATCCCAAAAGTGATGTGCATATTCTTTTGAGTTAAATTGAAAAAAAAACACTAACATGAGCTGTGAATAGGACATTGCAGCTGCGAAAATCAGATTTTGTTGTTACTGATGCTGATGATGATGCAAGTGTAGCAATCTAGGTATCTTTCCCTTCGGTAGGAATATTGCAAAAGCATATAAACATCCAAAGCAAAAGGGAAAATAAATGCACCACTGGGCGAAAATATACACAAAGAGATAAAGAAAATTCTTTGGTCTTATTTCTTAGGCTCTCAAGGCTATTAAAAACCTCAAGGGAATTACATTTCTAAAAATATGCATCCCCGTTTTTATTTTCTATTGCAATTCTGTAAAGTGTGATGATGGCTTTTTATACTTTAAGGTGGGAAATTTCCAGACTCAAACCAAATACAAAAATGAGAATTTTAATTTAAATATAAAAATAATCATTATGTATTACTTTGTGAATATACTAGGTACATACATAGTATGTTGATCATATACACTTTTTTTATAGAAAAAAAACCTCATCTTCTGGAGACGTATCCACACTAGGAATCGTTTGAGTTGATCTGGCTTTAGATTTTTAATTTTTTTTTATAGAAAATTTATAAATTTTTTTCGTTTTTAATAATAATTTAAGTTAACGGTTATCCAAATCATAATTTTAATAGAATAATATAAACTTAATGTATAAATAATTTAACATATCGCGTTTTGAAAACTTGGGGCTCACGAAATAGAAAACAATTGACTTATGGATGTATATCATTATCTAAAGGGTCCACGTCAACCTTAACGTCAAATTTTTTGCCCAACTTAATTTGACATTTCTTTGTTTAAGTGTTTGACAAATTCAACTATGGAGAGGTACACAATTGAGCAGGGCATTAAGAGTGTTGAAGCCTTTTACGAAAATGGGCGTTCAAATCAAAATGCATTTCGTGATTTTTTTGGTCAGCATATTCGACCAAATGTGTCTATAAACCGGGTCTGTAGGAAATGTGAAAACACCTTTGCATGCTCGCCCAGTTCGTTGTGCGGAAAACATTGCTATTGTTCGCGATAGTGTGGCAGAAGAGCCGTCAAGAACGGCCAAGCAGTTACCGTGAATGGTCGTGGCGATGTTGATTGGCCGCCACAATCATGTGATTTGACACCGTTGGACTTCTTATTTCTTAGGAGATATTTAAAAGAAAAAGTGTACGTCAGTAAGCCGAGAACAATTCAAGAGCTAAAGGATGAGATAATTCGGAACATTAACGACATTGAACCTCAATTATGTCTCAGAGTCATTGAAAATATGGACTATCGGATAGAATTATGCCACCAAAGCCGTAGCGAGCATTTGGCTGATATTTTGTTTCACAAATAACTGTCATTGATCCTTCTATCATAAAAAAATTTCATGATAATTCTCTGAAAACTTTTTGTTTTATTAACAATTGACATCGTGCGTTTTCGTTGGAACACCTAAATTGCATTGTAAATGATATGAACTGATATTTCGTGATATTTCTCAACAAAAACTTCTCTTTTCACTTCTAACTATTATCTATTGCATCCGCCCCACGTTTTTCACTTGAAATCTATGGGGCTAGGAGAAAATATTCTATTTTTCCGTTTTAAAAACGTTGTGTGTGTTAATTAAAAAAAAAATCATTTAAATAGTTATTTTATGCTTTTTAATCTTGTGTATGTGAAATTTTGCATCCGATTTTTACATCATGAAATACCTCCAGTTGAAGTGGAGGTCTAAATAAAAGAATTCTGCCTATAAAAGAGTATACGCCTTTGTTAGTAATCAAACATTTCATCCATTATAAACGTATTTATATTGCATTAAGTTTCATATTGTTATGTTAGGTCAAATTAAGCCATGCTGAGTGTAGTTCATTCACATTTCCTCAATTTCAAATATATATACATTTTTAATTTATTAAATTGAAAAACTGCATTTTTTAGAGCGAACAATTATGCGAATGACTTGTGGAAAGTCATTTTTGTTTCAATAAATTATAATTATAAAATATGATTTTTATATTTAAAATATGTGCCAAAGAATGAAAGATAAAAAAAAATAAACTAATGGGTGATTTTTTAAGAGGTTTAGAACTTTTTTAAAAAAAAAAAACACAAAAAATTCGAAAAAATGAATGAAATATTTATTTGAATCGATAGTTTGAACCTTGCAATTTAATGTTTAAAGATAATTTCATGCAAATGTTGACCGCGGCTGCGTCTCAGGTAGCCCATCCGCTGAGTCCAATTTTGGCATACTCTTTCACACATATCGGCCGGTATCTCACGAATGAATGCATGGATGTTGGCTTCCAGTGCGTCAATCGAAGCGGGCTTGTCCCTATAGACATTAGCCTTGACATACCCCCACAAAAAATAATCTAATGGTGTCAAATCGCACGATCTAGGCGGCCAATTGACCGGCCCGAAACGTGAAATTAACTGTTCACCAAACTCGCCTCGCAATTGCGCCATTGTTTCGCGTGCTGTGTGGCATGTGGCACCGTCTTGTTGAAACCACATATCATGCAAGTCAAGAACTTCCATTTCGGGCAAAAAAAAGTTTGTTATCATCGCTCGGTAGCGTTCACCATTGACAGTAACGCTGCGATTCGCATCATCTTTGAAGAAATAGGCCCAATAATGCCGCCGGCCCATAAACCGCACCAAACAGTGGCTTTTTCGGGATGCATTGGTAGCTGTTGCAATGCTTCTGGCTGATCTTTACTCCAAATGCGGCAATTTTGCTTATTTACGTACCCATTCAACCAAAAATGAGCCTCATCGCTGAACACAAGCAGCGCGCGATGAACATTTCGAACCGAGCACGAATTTTGATAGTAAAATTCAATAATTTGCAAGCGTTGTTCATTTGTAAGACGATCCATGGTTAAATTGCAAACCAAACTGAAGCTGTTTGACAGTGACACAAGGTACTAAACACACGTCAGCTGTCAAAACCAGTGTTGCCAAAACCAAACCAGCCAAAAAATCACCCGTTATTAACATATGTAGACATTTAGGCTTGAATTCGGTTGTTCATTGGATTAATTTTTAATAGCTCAACGACTCTTACAAATAATAATAATCTTAAAGCAATTTCAAACTATGCTTACATGCATGCATGTCTCGTCTAATGCTTATGAATGTATAGCATTTTCTAAGAAGCATTTGAAATGAGTTATACTATAGCATAAACCTCGTAAAAGGCAAACAAAATATGCACAACTGGATTCTACGAACTTTTTACTCTTATGGTTACAACAGTAACAGAGCCCCACATTGAAGATGCATATTAATGTTTAATTATGTCATGAAATGTATAACGAACAAATAATGTTAAAAAAAAGTCAAAAGTAATGGAAACATTTTTTGTTTATTTTTTCAAATTGTTTTTCTTTCAATGTTTTTAAATGCAATTATATTCGAATTGTTTATGAGTACCTGAAATGTAATTTTCTTAAAATAACAATTACAGAAACGAAATTTAATCAAAATCGTTTTATTGGTGTTAAATAAACTATAACGTCTCCACATTTCTTATAAAACGGTTTAAGATTGAACGGATTTTTTTCAAAATAATTATAAAAAAACAACTTATGTGCATAATTTTACTCACTGTAACTTTTTATTTTTGTCTAAACAAAAAGAATTTCCATTAAAATGATAGCAAATATAAATAAAAATAAGATAAGATTTATAATTATAATAAAAAAAAGTACGCATACGCCTGAGTAAACACTTTTTTCAAAGTTTTCTTCATGGCAAAATACCAAGAGGTGAGAGAAAATTTAGTGAGTTTCATTTTCTTTAAGTTTTAAGACCTAAACATATCGGTTTTTTTTATTTGCACAAACTAAAATATCGAAGAGAAATATTAAGAAATAAGGCTGATATGGTTCGCTTAACAACACAATATCAGCCTTAAAACTTAGGAATGAAATAGTACTATTTAGTATGAATATTTGTGTCCGTTTATCTCTAGCGTAATTGAAGGACATAAATCAGAGTTGGGAAATAATGATTTAAAAAAAAATTCAATATCAATAACTTGAAATCTCGAAACACTTTTTCAATAACTTTTAAATGTAATTGAAGAATTTCAATTACTAATTACAAGTAATTGATTGAAAACAAAAGTAATTATCAAAAAAGCAGTAGTCATTCCTTTTTTCAGTCATCTTTACTCATAAATATAATTACTTTATTGGTTTTGACAATTGTGATTATTGTAAGTTCTAAATAATAAAAACATGTTATGAATAACAATCCAGGAAATCAATTACCTTAAATGTAATAAACACAGTGTTCAAGTATGTACATATAAATATGTAGGTTTGCAAAACCACATTAATTATTTCCAATTACATGGAGTTTTTAAGTGATTATAAGTAATGGAAATTACGTTGTTGTAATGGATAAAGTTCAATTACTAATTTAAATGAAAATTTAAATAAATTACAAAAAGTAATCATTCTTTCGCAAAACTTGTATAAATGTCCACTTAATCGAACAACCATTTATTCTTATTGATGGAAATTCTGTGCTCATAAAAATTTCTGTTTTAGTTAAAAGTTTATAAATTAATTACAGACATTTTCTAGAAATCAAACTCCTATTAATAAACTATAATAATACATGAAGTATCAGTGAGTTAACTGAGAAATATTTTCAATAATACAAAATTGAAGTTAATTGATTAATTGATTAATTTCCTTTTTTACTGAAGTAGTTCGATTCTCGAGTAATCAATTTCAAAACACATATCTATCTGTTATTTTTTCCAAAAACTAGAGGTACAAAAAAACAAACCCAAGTTGCATACATTTGTGCGTATGTGTGTATGTGTGTGCAGACTAATCGTTGATCTACTTGTATCTTCATTTGATTTCTTAAAACAGAAGGGAATTTAATATTAGTTGTACAGACAGAGAAGACCAAAATGCAGTAGATCTCCATTAATTGAGATTAAAGGAAATGCTTACAAGGAAGATATGATGACGAACATGTTCATGTTCATAGTTATACACTCTTCAACATTTTTTTTGCATACATTTATCCCATTTTAAATTTGCAGGTGCAAACACTTATACATACACGTAAATCCACTATAAAAAACAGTTTTTGGCGACAGCAGAGTTCTTGTTGATTGTAGTAGATTTTTGTTAAGATTTGGTACTTGACGAAAATCTGCATGTTTTTTTATTAATAATACGACATTTTAGCTTGTGGATTAATGTTTGATAAACGTGTTAATTGTTTTGTGAATTAGAAGGCATTTAAGCATTTTTTTAAATATAGGGGTTCTAAAGTTTTTTTAATTTGACTTCTCCAAAGCAAACAAATACCGGCATTTGCATTAATTTCTTTGTATAGTTCTTAGTCTTTATTTTATTATAATCTTATTAAAGTAAATTGATTTAAATTGGTACGACCTCGTGGAGAGCATGGGCTTAGTGACTCAACTATTCATATGTACGTGTTGTTTGTTTGCAGGAATTTGCTGCCGAATCCAAACGGCTAAGGTGAGACGTACTTATTCATGACAAGAGCTACTCTTGGAGGATTTGTCACTTCCTCGGCAAAGTAACCGTTTTTTTTATTGAGGTGGATGAGGCTGAGAATCGAACCCAGACCTCCGGAATGACACTAACCATATTACGCCTACGGCTATACTACAATACATTGATTAGCTGTTTTAATTTTTTTTTTCGATTGGAAACACAATTTATTTATATTTTTAAAAAATGTACAAATTTTCTTTTTTAAATAGTAATAGTTAAAATCGGTCAATATATACAGGGTGTCCGCTGGGAAGGTATACTACTTTCTTTTGCCGCCATTTTGATAAACATTAGTCTTGACAGTTCACATTTGGCAGTTGTGAAGTAGACACGTGGCAAATTTATTACGGAAAAATATTTAATAAACCAAGGTGTTTTAATCGTTCAAACCATAGATACACCATATAAAGATGACAATCTCGGCTGTCATCCGAGTTTGCCTACAAGCTAAATCAGGGGAAATTCAGGAGAAACACGCACACATAAGCACTTGGCGCCCATTCACCACGATTATTTGCACACATATACAGTTGGCGTCCATTCACCACCGAAATGCCGGTTATTTTAAAAATGTCATGAGTATGTTCAAAAAGTATAATAAATTCAGCAACGAGGTATCAAGTGCTAACCCGACCTTATATGGATAAGTTTGTGGGAACAAATTTTGAAAGTGAAAATTTATAATCGATCTAAAGCTTAGATCACACGATTTGTGTATACACAAATATTTGTGTATAAATTTGTGTATTATTGATAAAAAAATACACAAATCGTCTGAACCACAAATTAGATGTACACAAATGACGTACACAAACGATTTGTGTATCATTTGTGTATTCAATACACAAATCGAATTTGTGTACATTTACAAATCGTCTGATCGGGTACCCAAATCATTTTATGACTATTTGTGTATATTTGGGCACCATTTGTGTATATCACATCATTTGTGTATTCTGAAAATTTAAGCATACACAAATTTCATGAGAATACACAAATGGTTTTGAAAATTCAACTGAATATTTAGTATCAGTCAAGTCAATAAAGGTTTTTTCTTCGAATTTTAATGTGCAACTATGATTTTAATGATTTGTTTTGTAAAATGGCACCATAAGGACATACAGGGCGATTTGTTTTAGATGAAATGAACACATTTACGTTAAGCCAAAAATCGTATCGGAGTGGTATTCGATTTGTTGGCGTCCAAATTGAGCGGCTCACGGAGACAAAACTCCTATTGCGCTCCTTTCGTTTAAGCAGGAGGTGAATTTCTCTATAAAAGTAGAAAACAAAGAATTGAAAAATGACGGGAAGTTGTACAAAACAAAGCTTCTCTTACGCCAGAAATCCATTCTTATTTTGTTTTTAAATAAAGTTGTTTCAAACTCACTTTCTCACCTTCAGAAAATCGTCTACAAGAACTTTGTAGATTGCATCCAGCATTTCTGGAATAATGGTGGAAATTGTATTCTGTGGAATGCGGAAAAGATACTGGAGCGAGCGAAAACTGTCGCCAGATGCCAGAAAGCGCAACGTCAAGACTAGCCGCACAGATGGCGGAATACTGGGGCGCATTAATGTATCGGCCTTCTCAATATATGGCGTTACCAAAGCCAGCAAATGATCGAACTGAGCGGCAGGACATTCGTACGAAATTTCGATACAATTGCGGCTCTTCGGCACGTAGTTCCACAAGTAATTTTGCGCAAAAGCCCTCCGTCTCACGGTGGCCAAGCCAATTTTTTCTCCAACAAGTTCGCCGCTTGCGTACTATTTCTACGACCTGTTGTTGGCTTTCGTCTTCTTCTTCACTTGCGAGTAAATACGCGGCTAAACTATTGGCAAGACATTTTTTTTGGACATTGTTTGATTTAAATTATTTAATTTAACCGGATACACTTCAATTCACTATCAAATAAACAGAATGACATAAACACAAATGAGTACACAAATTTCATTTGTGAAGAAATACACAAATCGTCTGAACCACAAATATTTGTGGCATAAATAAATAGCATTTGTGTTCAAATTTATGTATAATATACACAAATGAAATTTGTGTATATACACAAACCGTCTAATCTAAGCATAAGTATATTCGATTGTTTTTTACTCTCAATTTATTTAAACAAACAGTGAATATGAAAAAAAAACAATAATTTAAGAATGAGAAATCAGAGAATAAACGCAACTGTCGTAAGACAACTTAAGGCGTGTTTTTTTGCAAGCCCGGAGGAAATTAGTCGAAAAAAACAACGTTGGGGCTAATAAATTATATGTTAAATGCAACAACTAATCCCTCCGGGCCTAGCTAAGGGCGCAGAATTCTAGGGTCTTAACTTAAGCACGGAGAAAAACTCTGTTATTGGCTTGAACTACATCGTCGTAAAACACTAGATAAGTTTATCTTTTGGTAAATGAACTGTCAAATTTTGTATGGGAAATGGTTTACGCAAATTGGATAAAATTATCTAAGGATTTTGCTGCGGAAACCTATACAAATTTATTTGCATAAACTTATACAAACTTCATTGTGACTTTTTCTTTCTTTCTGTTTATCTATTGTTAAAAGTTAATTAGAAGGATTTTACTTTTGTAACATAAAATGCATAAACCATCATTTTTTCCGAATAGTTCTAAAATGAGTAAATCCTTAAAGACAATTTATTCATATAATTGCACTAAATTCTGTTTAACTTATTTTTGAGTGTTTTATTTACATAACTTTTTTAAATTTCTCAGGAAATAATTTTTTTGCATAAATAAATGTTTGACGTTTGACGAACAGCTGATTCAATTACCAAGCATTTACCCAAATGAATAAAAATTACGTTCACGTAAACTTTTGCGTAAACTTATTTTTTTTACACAATTGGTAAACTTATCTCGTTGCATGAATAGTTTTTTATTGTGATTTTTTTTCTGTGATACGTCGCTTATCTCCATTGTCATTTTTTTAACCAAATTACGCCGGGCATTTATGAGCGTTATGCTAAATGCGGTACCAATAGAAAACTGTCGAAGACCGAAATTTCAATGTATAAATAATCCTAACTAATCACGTTACTTATTTTATTACTGACTTTTCCATGATTATCTGTTCAAGAAATTTCTTTGGATAGCTAATCACAGTTCAGCAAAATGTCATTATGAGAGTAAAAGAATGAAGGCCAAACATGGTGTCATTCACAGCAATACGAAATACTGCTATTATACACGACTAGTTTTTACTTTTTAGTCATTACTTCTTTTGTGCGTAAAGAGGTGGTCATGTGGGTAGTGATTTATACATACATACATATATATATATATATATAGAGAGCATTGAAAATTTCAATAACCAATCAAACTAAAAGGAAATTCTAAATTTGTGTCAAGATTTAAAAAATGAATGAAAAATGAATTTTCAAAAAAAAAAAATAATGAAGTTTCATCACGCTAAAGTCGTAATTTAATAGCGGACTTAGCATTATTAAATTTGTGTTTCTTTCAACACAACCCGATATCCCACCTTACATCCCCCATTTTCATGGTGAAAAGCTGGTGAGTTGGAATTTTTTTAAAGATGGCTGCGTTATTTGCACATACAAAATGCTCGATCTAGCAAAACAGAACAAACCCACCATATTAAATTGTTGTTGCAATTCACATCTATTCATCGACACGGGATGAAATTACAAATACAATAATGTAAACAAATGGGTTTTGGAGGGTGAAACGTACGAAAGATTGTCATCTTTATATGCTGTATCTATGGTTCAAACATTAAAAAAAAAAAACAATCATCGTTACTATGACGATGAGAAAGTTACGTGAAATTTTTGGGAGAAACAACGTGCTATATGATTGAAAACTTTTTAACGCCACAACTGCATGCTTTGGGCTTGATTAACATGTGGTATCAACAAGACGGTGCCACATCGCATATAGCTAGGATTACAATGGAATTACTGCGAGACCTCTTACCGCGTGAAATGTGTGAGAATGTAATGAAAAATGTGCTCAAAAGGGCTTGCATTTGTGAGACTAACAGAGAGGCAGACATTTACGAGCTAAAATCAAGAAAAACAGTGTTAAATCAAACCTATTTGTTGACGAAAGTCTGTTAAACTCGGAAATTCTTGAGTCAAGTGGAAAAATCTTATTTTAAGCTCGTGTTTAATAAGATACAAATTTTGTTTCAATACACCTTCGTGATAATTTTTAGAACGTGGGTTTTAAAATTAGTTTTAAGAATACAAAAGTTTAGCTAGACCACCACTGTAAACCTTAAACTAAGCTTGTGTCATATCTTAATTTAAGAATGCATTGTTCTATTTTTTTCATACCGAAATATAAGGGTGGGTCTTATTTTGATATTCTTTGAATTTCTTAAGGTATGTTTTTGTTTTTGTATTTTAAGATTGATCACTTAAAAATAAAAAAAATGTAAAAGAAGCCCGATCATACTATAGATTTAAGCTTGCAATTTTTCTCTGAGTGTTGTTTATTAATTTTGAATGAAAACATTGTAAAAGCAGTAGGACCATTTATTGCGTTCTTAAATGAGGAATGTGCGAAAAATATTTCTAACACCTTCATAACCGTTTCATTTATTGAAAAATTATTTAAAAAATTGGTAATAGTTTTGAATGAAATATACAACTTTTTAAAAATTTTTTTCAAAAACAATTCTAATTGCATTGCGATGCAACGTGTTATTTCAAAAGTTGCTAACAAATTTATTTGTTTTTTTTTTTTTTTTTTTGGAAAAAACATAGTTATTATCAACAGATATTTCCGGAGTTAATTTAACTGAAGAGATGCCAAATCTGGCTTTGAATTTGTTTTAAATAAAACTCGATTTTTGTTAAAAAATGAACCAACTGCACCGACACAGACATTTTTTTTTTCTTTCTAGTGTTATAGCAAATATCTTAATAATTTTTGACAAAAGATTTATAGCACCTCCACAACCTCCATCGAATAAACAATTTCACAGTTACAAAATACTTATCATTGGCACCGTGATTAGTTGTTTAGTTTTTGAAAAACTGTATGCATATACAATTTTTTATTTTTAAAGTACTGTAGCGAATTTCAATTTTGCTATTAAACTATATTTTACACAATGTGAATTCGAAGTGAAATCAAAACCGAATGGAAAAATTACCACGCGACGGTAAGACTAATCGAACAAAAAAATTATTGTGGTTTTTTTTTGAGTTAACGTAGAACAAGTTATAGGTTTAAGCTCAGTTTCATAGTAAGTTGATATTGTATCTAGTATTTAAATGGCCAAATTGAAAGACTCGGGAGTGCCACTTATTCATGTTAATGTATACTGTTAAAATGGGTTCTTCATGTTTGAGCGAAGTGCTATTTTTTTCAATTTTAAATTGTTACCTTCTGTTTACATATTTGAAGCAAAAAATATCGAATATTGGTGTGTCGGAATATTCTTGTTTGCAAATTCAAATGTCAGCAAAAACAAAACAAAGAAATCTTATTTTTGTTTCCACAGCAAATAATTTTGGCGTGTGAAGCTAAATTATATTTGTATATTGAACTTATTTCTCAATACTGAAGAAAAAACTTATTTTAATTCGTATGTTCTTATAAACTAAGTTTCACCTACTCAAAGCACATTATATGTATATTTTTGTTTGCTCATTTGCAAAAATTTCAATCCGTTTTGGAAAAAAAAAATCAATTATTTTTTTACAAACAGATTGTTTCTTTCAAACAAATTTTAAAATCTTAAATCAAAACAAAACTCCTTACATGAAATCTTATCTTGACTAAATTTGTCACTTCTATTTATTTAAAAATATTATTTTATTTGCAAATTGAAGGCCAATAAAATTGAAAGGCTGGTAAATGATTGAATTGACATAGTATTTATAGCATTATCGCTGAACACACACAAAAATACACAACCTTCGCGGTCATAAGAAGTTCCCTAGATGATAACAATAACTTCAATATTCTATAATTTTCCAACACTCATCAAACTATATTCAATTAAAATATTCAAACAGACCGATAAAAAAACGAAAATGCATTTGTTTATATGAATCATCTCTTTTAATTGACTATAGACACTAGATACAAATTAATAGACAAGGTCAAGTTTAGATTCACTAGTGTTAGTATTAAATGCACGTGGCACAACGTTTTTTAAAATATTTAACGTGAAACAACCTCATCGGTTGAAGTTTCACTATGAACTGATTTTGATTCTATTTTCTATCATCTGGTCTGGTACTATGGGTAGCGCAAGTGGAGGAATTGCAATCAACAAAGTTTGTTTACATTTTGGTTTGTATATTTCAGTTTAGACTTTTTATTTTTATTATGAAAAAGCTCCGCATCCATTCAATGAGCTTTACTATCAATTTCTTCATGAGATACGACATACGAGTACCTGCGCTGCTATTTTTATTTTGGATCACCCACCCATCATATTAGAAGATTCTGTAACGGTTGGTTCATTATTATTCTAAATGCTAGAGAAATATTATTTTAAACTTCATTTACCGTTAAAGTTATTCATATAGAATATACTATGTTCTTGCATTCTTGTTCAATATCATTTTAAACGTACAGGTTCTTTGGAGTTCAGAGATAGGTAGGAAGCGGATATCACTGGAAAACTCCATTTATGTATCCCTACATGGAGTCTGAAAACAGTGGCTGTCATCTCGGATTTTAATAATCTTAAGAATAGAATCAATTGGAAATTTTGGCGCAACATTTAAGTCGATTTAATACGATGTTAAATCATTTTTAATCTGATAAAAGGTTAAAAAGAGGATTTTTCAAATTCTTAACGTACTACCTTTTTGACATTTTATTAAGGTCATCAGATGCTTATTTTATTTTTTTAATATCACAATAACTGCCACTTTGGCGTTTAACAAAATGTCAAAAAGGGTATGTTTGTTTATGGAGTTTTCCATTGGTCAATTCAGATTTCAATTTAAAAATTTATTTTTTTTCGTGGCGAATGGAAAATGATTTCAAATTGATAAAAAAAATCTTCATCCCTGGATGCATTTTTAGAAAAGAAAAATAGGCTTGATGCAGTCACTGATTCATTTTAAACTACTTTCATTTATTATGAGGGATTATTTCTCACACATTAGCATAAGAAAGGAATTTCCGAAAAAAAAAATATCCGCAGTAGCCTCGTTTTTATATTTCACATTTGGTACTATCGGACAACTGTCAGAATAATTTAAAAAAAAAAAACACAAATAAAAGAAAGTTTGCTACAAATGAAAAGCAAAACAAAAATGACCTGAACCAAAAATTTATTATAGTTGCATAAAATGGACAATTCCTTTCGATACTCAAATAAACGTCACAAACCCATCCGCAGTAGGATTCTTTTTCTGCCTTTAGTGGCAAGGAATTCTACTGTGGATGTTGTATTTGTAACTCGTGTAAGATCCTACTGTACTGTGAACAGCATTCTCAAAATAACACGATTATTTTAAACACAATTTGCACACATTTGCACAGCTGTAAGAGCTGTAAATTATGTTGGTGTTAGTACAAAGAGGGGTAAATCTGCCAAAAAAATTAGGTCTGCAAAATTTATTTTAAATCAAAAGTAAATCAATTTATTTTGCTCAAGGGAACCCTAAAATGGTCAAAACCGGCTTTTTGACAGATCCAAATCAGAAATAAATTGATTTATTTTACCAATGGCAAATCCCATTAGTCTTTCGCACGAACTGTCATTGTTTTAGACGTGTTCAACTGAAGTTTATTAAAAAGAAAATAGGCTTAGTATGATACTAGTTAAAAGTGTTTAAAATAAAGATCATTTAAGTAAAATGCTTAAAAGTAAGAACATTTTTCAGTAGTTTCAGGCTAATACCTTAATATCAGACTGTTTAAAATTTTGTGATATTGGTCTTACGTCAAATATGATCATAATAACAGAAAACAATTTCTCCAACATTTTTCTTAAACATTTTTTTTTTATTTTGAAGCTACAATTTTTTAAAAGTTAATAGCAAGTGGAAACAGTTTTTTTTCGTTCTATAACAAATAAGCTATTGGAGATGAACCGAAATCGTGACAAGTAACGATTAGCGAAGTTTCGTTGAGCATAGATTTTTTTCGCATGACATTGGACTTTATAGCTCAAGCCAAGTGAAGGTTGTATGAATCATAGTTTTATCGACTGCGAAAAAAGTTATTTTAGGTATGTATGGTAACTTGAAAATCATTAGAAATTTTTACAAACTGTTTTTTTTTTTTTTTCTAATTGCGATATATAGGTTTATTATATGGCAAGTTATCCATATGTATGACATAACGATTATAAGGAAAACAAGTGGATCTCGCAACTCTGTCTGTTCACCTATACAGCCTAAGCGAATTGGTCAATTTTCTTTGAAGTAAGAACTCGTATATAGCGTTCTTCCACGAAACGAGAAATGACGAGACTTTTGAAAGTCTTGTCTCGGTCTTATTAAAATTGGAAAATTTCAGTTGGCTCTCGGTCTCGTATAACTAAGTCTGGGTTTCCTTTGGTCTCGGATCGCGTTTTTTTTTCGAAGAATTATTGAACTTGAGTCTGAATCTAGAAGCTGATAAATATTTACATTTCAAAATGAAATAAATGTATGTTCACAAAATACGGGCTTATTCCGGTATCGTCTAGGATGTAGCCTCGATTGAGACTTAACGAGGCCGAGACTTTTCACGTCTCATGGCCAGCCCTACTTCTGAAACGTTTATTGATTGTTCTTAGGTCCAATCATACAATATTTTTTTAGTAATTAAGGAACACTTAAGTTTTCTCAAAAACGGTTCCATACATTTTAATAAAAGAAGTCAGCTAAAAAAGTGAAAATACACTTGAACTGAGAACTGGTAGAAGTTGTATAGGTCCTTTCAAACAAAAAATTATAGCATAATTGAAATTTTGCATATACCCCTACAATCTCATTTTACGGCAAAAAACCCATTATTTTGTACTTTTTGCATATAATTGTTCCAAACTCATATTCCAACAGTTTTTATTGATTAGAAGGAAGAGATAAAGGCCTTTTCAATTATGTGTTTCATGTTTACATCAAAAGAAAAACAATCGATTTGTAGTCAAAAATATTTAGAAATGTTAGTACTTTTTTCAGCTTTATATTCAATATTATTTTTTTTTTTTTGTATTTCAAATATTCCAAAATTGTGCATTCAATTCCGAGTAAAGTGTTTTGTTTAATTAAAAAAGTTTAGTATTTGACTAAGGTATTCAAATATTACATTAACAAAAAAGCTTAATCAATATTGGCTCTGGTATTGTTGCATTTCGCATGGTGAGATTTCCATTAATTAAGAAGAACGAAACCTGTAGAACTTTGGAAGAAAAAATTCTCTTTATAAATACCAATATCCAATATCCTGGAATTGATAACTGCCTAAAATTAAATTTGGGATGCAAGGGGATACACCAACCAATCATCCACTCTCTATGCGAATGTGATTGTTCATCAACTAAATCCTTCAAAATTGGCCAAAAACAAGTGCCTAAAGATGGCTCTAGTGTCACTTCATACTAAACTGACTTATGGGAATCAGTTTTTGATGACATTGAAAGCCGTTAAACTGTTCCATGACCTGAAAGAAGTAACATTACCGAATTTGACGATGCTTAGTTCATAGCTGGTAGATGTACTATATTATTTTCACTTACCATTAATTTCTCTCCTAGATTTCCATACAAGATTTATGATTTAAATTGTTTGTTCTCAAATTCAAAAACTCAAGCATTTGAACAAGGAATTTTATTGGAGTAAGTGACCAATTTAGATGATTTGAAATAAATATAAGATGCATACGATTGCGATGAGTGCAAGATGTTGATAAAAATTCACCTCCTGAACTCACAGTTTGATATCTCTCCAGAAAATCAATTAAGTGACAAACAAGGAAATCTTTTCCACAAGGGAATAGGAGGTAAGGCAAAATTGTTTCTTAGAAAAGAACTCCATAAACGTGCTCTCTAACAACTGCTAGTCGTATAAATGAGAAACAGACGATGAATGTACAAACGAAAAAGTTCAATTAACATAATTTTGTAAGTCCTGGACAATCTACTGCATCGGAATGTAACTGAGAATAACATTGTACCTTCACAATTTCGATAACTGTTTTTCAACAAGTGGTTCAGAGAAAAGTGTATTAAGGTGGTGTATGGATTGGATTGAAACTGCGATTTAATTTTAATCGAGACTAAATTTTTACGTTTCCACGTATAAATTCACATTATTAATATCAAAAATTATACTTTGGTTAAAATATATTGCTATTTTAATACCATTCACAAACGGCCTATGCTTTTTATTGTGCAGTGTTATCAGTAAAAATAATTTTTCCGAAAATGGTTATTGATGGTATGGTGGATTTTCTTGGAAGTTGATAGTTAGCAGTTTTCAACACTTTCTAGAAGGTTCAAAAAAATATTATTCTTTGATCCAAAATAGCCGTAGGTACACCTACTATACAACTGCTAAAAACTCGTTAAGGAAAATCGTATTTTGGCTGACCCGATTTAAAAATGTTTTTTTGGATTTTTGAAATATATAATTTCAAAATTAACTTTTGAAAATTCTATATTTCAAAAACTTGTAGGTAGATGATTTGTTTTTAAATTTAATTTTTAACTGCACATTAGTTTATATTTAAAGAAAAGAAAAACAATTTCAGAAAATTTATTTTTAAATTTACAGTTTGAAAATTAATTGGGAGATTCTGCACTTAAACCGTCGATATATAGAAAATTTACTTTATTTTTAAAACTGCTCCAACTGATTTAAATTTTTTTGTGCTATAAATTAAGATTAATTGAAGAAAGAATATATTGAGCATCGTTTTTGTGTTAAAATAATTCCAGAAGTTGTTCAATTAATCTTTATTCTAAGTGAGTATATTGATCTTTTAAAGTTTTGTCAGTTTAAACTGTAAGATCTATGCTTTTGTTTTATTAGTTTTAAATTGTTTGGATTGCCATAAATCGGTTTCAAATCATATTTTTATATTTTGTTTAAAATAAAATATAAAATAGTGCAATATAAAAATAAAATTTAGTTACTTGGTGACTGAATACATTTTTTTAAAGAAATGTAACTTACTAATAATAAGAAAATTAATTAATAATTTTTATAGAACTATAATAAATTAAATCAAAAAAATTTCTGTCTAAAGGCGCAATAATAAATAATAAATAAAACGTCACGCACTGTCGGAAACATTTAAAAAATAGATTAGTTGTTCTAATGTCATATACGCATCTATGATCAATTAACATTTAATATAGACATTTGAAGAAATTGTTCAATATTTTACAATGACTAAGTATATGATTTTTTTAAGTTTTTTTATTTTTAATTTTGAGTTTGAATAAATTTTTTTCAAATATTATTTACTTAAAAAAAACTTGATTTAAAAACGAAAAAAAAATAAAAGCTTTATTTATGTAGAAAAACTGTCACGTTTCATTGTAAGTGTCATCGAGCCAAATGGAATGTTTCTTTGTTTTGTTAATAATCTTTCTAAAAACTATAATT
The DNA here is from genome assembly GCA_932273885.2 of Leucozona laternaria. Classification (NCBI taxonomy): domain Eukaryota; kingdom Metazoa; phylum Arthropoda; class Insecta; order Diptera; family Syrphidae; genus Leucozona; species Leucozona laternaria. The sequence goes on from OW026368.1 coordinate 50,049,745, forward strand.
TTTTTTTAAACTTTCAATTACTTTTTGTTTTTTAATTAATTTGCCTCTAGTTATTGTATGTAACCTATAGAAAATGTGTTTCATTATTTTGTCTGAAAAAATATAAATATTCATTATTATTGTTCAATATTCGCCAAAGAGTTGTAGTCGCCTAATTATTAGCTTATACAAAAAGGAATGTAAGTACTCGTTATTAATTTTTATTTATTTTTTTAAGTATTTTTTCTTTAGAAATAAAATTGTAATTTGAATGTATAATATTTATAACGCTACAAAGTAAGAGTTGTTGACGTTGTTTTTTAATAGTTTTGTTTAAGCAATTTTTAGTAAATTAAAATTTCCGTCTAAATAGGGACAGTGCCCAATCAATTTTGTTTGAATCAAAAACATTTTTTTTTTGGACCTGATTTCTTGTATAAAATCGTCTCACACTTTTAGCGACACCAATTTTCCACTGTTTTTTCTCCTTAAGTGGATTCATCATCTCTTCTCTGGTGAATTTTCGCGTGAAGGTATATACCAAAACCGTTGATCAGGTTATGGCTAATCGTTCTAGGGCAGATTATAGAGTTAGATGGATATCACATCCAGTACAAACAAAAATTACCACTTTTTCAATAATCTTTGCCTCGAAAATCCAATCTGTTCACTGAACTCCTGATGTGTGATAGCTGGTATTTTGGTTTTATGTGTATCTATGTATATTTATCATTTATAACATCATAATATAGTATACAGTACCAACAAATTGAATCAAAGTGGGAAGTACGTCTACGCCCAGTGATCATTTGTTTTCCTCTGCATGCGACATCTATGGAACTAACGGGTGATTTTTAAGCTGGTTTGGTTTTGGCAACACTGGTTTTGACAGCTGACGTGTGTTTAGTACCTTGTGTCACTGTCAAACAGCTTCGGTTTGGTTTGCAATTTAACCATGGATCGTCTTACAAATGAACAACGCTTGCAAATTATTGAATTTTACTATCAAAATTCGTGCTCGGTTCGAAATGTTCATCGCGCGCTGCTTGTGTTCAGCGATGAGGCTCATTTTTGGTTGAATGGGTACGTAAATAAGCAAAATTGCCGCATTTGGAGTGAAGATCAGCCAGAAGCATTGCAACAGCTACCAATGCATCCCGAAAAAGCCACTGTTTGGTGCGGTTTATGGGCCGGCGGCATTATTGGGCCTATTTCTTCAAAGATGATGCGAATCGCAGCGTTACTGTCAATGGTGAACGCTACCGAGCGATGATAACAAACTTTTTTTTGCCCGAAATGGAAGTTCTTGACTTGCATGATATGTGGTTTCAACAAGACGGTGCCACATGCCACACAGCACGCGAAACAATGGCGCAATTGCGAGGCGAGTTTGGTGAACAGTTAATTTCACGTTTCGGGCCGGTCAATTGGCCGCCTAGATCGTGCGATTTGACACCATTAGATTATTTTTTGTGGGGGTATGTCAAGGCTAATGTCTTTAGGGACAAGCCCGCTTCGATTGACGCACTGGAAGCCAACATCCATGCATTCATTCGTGAGATACCGGCCGATATGTGTGAAAGAGTATGCCAAAATTGGACTCAGCGGATGGGCTACCTGAGACGCAGCCGCGGTCAACATTTGCATGAAATTATCTTTAAACATTAAATTGCAAGGTTCAAACTATCGATTCAAATAAATATTTCATTCATTTTTTCGAATTTTTTGTGTTTTTTTAAAAAAAGTTCTAAACCTCTTAAAAAATCACCCATTATAATATATGTGGTTCTAGCATTGAAATGGCATGAAGTGCAATAACCTTATTATTAATCTTAGTTATTTCAAGCATTAAGTTTAAATTTCTGCAATATATTAGCAATCAATAAGGGTGTTTTTTTGCAAGGCCGGTGGGATTTGGTTGAAAAAAACGACATTGGGGATTTAGCGACGCCATTATAGAAATAAAATGAAGTTTCCGTAGAAACTATCGATAACAGGGGCCAAAAAACCGCATCAGTGACTGATCGAGTGACTGCCATCAGTGATCGAATGAACGAGTAAGACCTATGGGGATGATGACTCCATAACGTGAGCGGTAATGCCAAAATCACATAATTCAGTCACATATTACTCGATAACTGATGCGGTAATTCGGCCCCAGGTATTTAATTCACGTCGGTAAAACAGTCGTTTTCTGTGCTTAAGTTAATCCCGGAGAATTCTATGTGCGACTAGCTAAGCCCGAAGGGAAGGGAATTAGTTGTTATTGCATTTAACGTATAAATTGCTTAGCCCCGGTGTAGTTTTTTACCAATTTCCTCCGGGTCTGCAAAAATGCATGCCCATTATCTCTTAAATTCACAAATTGATATGTAACCTTTTCATAATATTCCTCTTAATTGTCTTGTTGAATGATAAGGTTCTATATTTGCAATTTGAACCGAACAAACCTGCCGTAAGATTTACTCTCCTTAGGGTGGTCTTATTAATTTGAATTCTTTTATTTAGGAATAAGGTCTCTAGATCTTCTAACTTTAAAAAATAAATCAAAATTATATCTTATAGTGACACGATTAAGAGGGTAAGCTTAAGTTAAATAAATTATTTGACTGATGCCTATCAGTTTTGCCTTAGCCTATATAAGATGAAATATCACACCTCATACCCATCATCGGACTTGTTGTATTAGGTCGAATAACTTTTATATCAGTTCAAAGAATTAATTTAAATTTTGTAAAAACTAATTATAAAACACCTTATCCAAGTTCTTTATATAGCTTTTGTGTTTACAATGCATGAGAAAGTGCATAAATTTACTAAATGCACACTTAATTCAAGCCAAACATCCATTAATTGACATCACCTTCACAGCTTGAATAAACTTTTCAAAACTTTTAACTTTCATCAGCTGCAGGGGACATGTTGTTCGGAAACTGATTGCTTTGGAAACAATTTGTTCGTAAAAGTTGTGAGAATTTAAATTTTATCTTGATTACTTTTCAAAGTGGATATACGTATATAAATTAAATAATTGTTTTCCTATACACCACTACACCATATGAGTATCAAACGTACATAGGTTTGTACTATATATATAAGTTGTTTTTTTATAAGCGATAAGATAAGGTATGGCTCTTCTTATATTCGTTGTTATATTCTGATAATAACTGTAATTATTTAATGTTTATATAATAAGAGTAAATTTTAAATCTTTTTGAATTAACCAGAAAAATTTACGAGTACTAAAATTAAATATATGGCCTTTAAAATGGAAAACCTTTTAACATTGGAGGTTCATAAATGCAACAACAAATAATACCCTACGGACTTAGCCAAGCCGAGGTAAGTTTCGTGGCTTAACTAAAGCGCTGAGAAAAACTGTGTTACCGACGCGAATAACATACTTGCTATCGATAGTCAGAGTTGATGGGAAATTTCAAGTTTTGTCTGTGATGGCGTCGCTAATCAACGATGTCGTTTGTTTCAGCCAGTTCCCTCTAGGATTGACAACAAAAAAAACACGCCTATTGTGTTAAAGATGGAAGTGACTCTAGACATGCCAATTATAACAGTTTTGGTTTATAAAAGTTATGTTTATGCGGCCCCGCAGGGCCAGGGCCCTCCGCCGCACAGTGGTTAAAATGCGGAAATAAATAAAAAAATGAAAGTGTTAGTATGAAGTTATTTTTTTTATTTTATTATAGTTATATAGTTGGTCTATGATTTTTGAAAATTTGAGCAATTTTTGTTCATAAGTATTAAAGATACAGGGCTCCAAAGTTACCCTTTTTTTCAATTTTGAAATTCCTATATTTTCTTGCACTAACTTCTTGGCACGAAAAATAGCGTTTATAAAACTTTAAGCCAGAATTTTTATTTTTATTTCAAAAACATGTACTTTAAGCTTAAAAAAAACATACGCCTATATATATATATATGTATATATGTATATTTTAGATAAATCAGAGCAGAGAGCTCTAAAATTAAAATTTTAATGTTTTTTCCTCAGAGCTACAATTTTAGCTACACTTGCCTACACGCTCTGACTACATTCACTTGAAAACTACAATACACACCTAACTATACTCACCTAACTAGTCCAAAAAGAATGAAATCCGTCTGGATCCAACCCTGTGACTTATGTTCAATTTTGTTCACCTGAATCAGGTCTTAAAAAACACGGTTTTGACGACGATAGATCCCGAAAAATTACAATTTCTGCGAAAATACTTGTCACAGATAACTAGATAAGAGCTTAATTTTTAGAAAAAATATTTATTTTTCTTTAAAAAATAAAATAAAATTAATCCATTGACTAACCTGTGAGATATTCAATTTTTAGCGCAAAACTTTTTTTTTGCCTGACTTATTTTTTAATTGTTTCCTAACTTTTATTTAAAAAATTACAATAAAAATAAAAAAAATTATGATGTATTAAACTATATGTAAGTACCTAAATAAAATATGAACAGAAATCAGGTGTAATCTTTAAATTTTGTATGACATTACGCAAAAAATAGGGACAGGTAAAATAAAAAAAGGTGCTTTTTGTGGTTTTACCTGTATATGGGTTTTTCCTAATACTTGATGTTAGGTATATGAATTGATACCTGTTATATGAATGAAAAACAAACAATTTCTTTTTTACGACCATTTTCCGGAAAACCCTTTCAGGATAGGTAAGACCTAATAAGAATAGTTTGGTTGTCACTAATATATATAGATAACAAAAAATGGAATAATAAGTCATTATTAAGCTATTGTTCATTGTGCAAGGTGTTAGGAATAAATAAAAAGAAATTAACATGTCACAGTTTGTTTTAAGTTACACTGTTTTGTATGAAGTTCTAATTAAAGGTCTTAATTTTGGAATATCATCACTACATGCAAGGATTAGATTTATGGAATACGTGTTGCACCTCGGCTACAACTTAAGCTTTAAATCATGGAGAACATGTGAGGACACTCGTGCTATTAAGGAAGTGGAAAAAAAAACGAATCCAAGCTGAATCAAGGTTGACGTTGTAAAGCAAGGAACTGGAACAACTAATGACGGCAATACAACACGAAGATTTTTTGAAAATCCGCTTCTGACTGCAGAAATCACCAAAATAGATTCAAGGTTGATAACGAGACTTTCAGTCATATTGGAAGTAATTTGCTGCGATTTTTCAATTTATACAGAAAAATTTAAGGTTTATTCTGAAGAGACAGCTAAATTGGCGATTTCGTTATACCCTTGGTATCACATGCCTGCAACAGTTCATAAAATCTTATTACACAGAGCAGAAGTAATACAAAGTGCATCTTTGCCAGTGGGTTCACTTTCAGAGGAGGCCCAGGAAAGCAGAAATAAGGACTACAAATATTACAGAACCCACCACTCCACGAAATGTTCTCGGCTATCTACAAATGAGAATGTTTTCCACATGATCATGATATCATCTGATCCCTTCATAACCCAATTGAGACCGATCGATTTATTTCCGCGCTCCCATACAAACCGAACCACTGTGCGCCGGTGGATATACTTCAGTTTTTTTTTTCAAATCGCTTGCCCACTTTTAATGGTGAAAAACTGTAATAGCTTTTATATATTGGTATGTCACTAGTCTTGTCCGTTAAAGATATACCCTTTAGGTCGTCTTACTTTTTTTAATAATGCAAAAAAAGAAAATTTCCAAACCCAAAAACACACAAGAGAAAACTGACGTTCTATCTTTAATTGTAAATTTCAATAAGAAGATGTGCAAGAGGTACATTAAGAAATCAAATTAACACATTTATTTATTTAGGCGCTGATTAATTTTAGCCCATTGCGTTAGTTCCATGTTGACTTTACATGTTCTGAGCAAGCTTAGTCTTCAACAGCTCCAAACATAAACAGTAATACGAAAAGCAATGTACAGATTTCTCAGCTGACAGTTATAGCTTTCATTGAAAGTCATCATTGAAAATTTGAATGACTAATTTTGAGACATAAAGAAAGTGAAATCAGTACTTATTTTGATTCAAAAATAAAGCTGATGGCTTAAATTATAAGTTTTGTGAATAAAAAATTGTTTCGGGCCCAAACTTCGCCATAAAATGATGTTTAATTTTTCAATGATCATTGGTAAGGAAGTTCATTTATTGAAATAATAGAAGTCATTTTATTTGGACGAGTGATCCAAAATGAAATTTTTGATGTGTAAACATCTATGCTGGCGGTAGAGTGAACAAAAAACGTGACAGTTCGTGTACTACCTTACGTCGTGCAACGTTACGGTGTGCAAAGTTACGATCTGCATACTAGGATGGATGCGTTCAGTGAAAAAATCTTAAGATCCCCTTCAAGCAAAACCAAGTCCGTTTTGGATCCGCGCACGTTGATGTTTACTCATATTAACCGTGAGTCCCGGCACTCACACATTTTTTTTTCTGGCAAACATTAATAATTAAGTCACAACACCTATATATTGGCATCAAAATAATCAATATTTTTAGTATTTAAGTGACTCAAATCTAAAAATTAAAATTTTCAATGAAAGCTACATATAACTGGAAATGTTTAACGCATCTCCAACATAAACACACCCTAAAGCTAAAGTTCAAAATGAATTCAATTTATTTCATTTCGTTTGATCGAAAAACAACACATAACAGAAAAAAATGCGACTCTCACATGAAGGACATAATATCATAAATCGTTGTGTGCTTTGGAAATATCAAAGCGGTATTGTTACGTTCAACGACAATTTACAAATTTAAAGCAAAACCAGAATTTTGGCTTCACACAAAACTATATAGCAATACCTACCCAAGTTTGGACTTGTAATTAGAAGGCGCTGAAAGCGACAAATGGACCTTTAATTATACCACCATGGGGTACCATGCCTGCCAGCCAGCTGAATGCTGGAGAGGAAATTCGTTCAATTAATGAGCGCGAACAATTCACGGCCAACCACAATTATTGCGGATAAATCCTCGCCTTAATTGATGGAAGTTTTTTGTGTTGTATTTTGTATTGTGTTGTGTTGATAGGTCGCGTGATGGCGATGGCGATGGCGGTTCAAGCATTCAAGCTGCTATTGCAAATAACCACGGAAATGAAATAATTTTGACATTAATGTTAAATGGATTCCTATACATTATAGCAGGTCTGATGAGTCGAGTGTGATTGGTGGCATATAAAGATCCGAAATAATTTTTTAGGTACCTAATGTCTTTAATTAAGTAGTGAAAAGAACTTGTTGAGTTGATACAGAAAAAACTAAATTGACGTAGACAATTAAGAAATTATGTAATAATTTACCCTAGGTATATTACAAGCACAAATACGAATAGGAGAATATAATTATTTGTGATATCAGTTTCCTTACACATAAGTATAAGGAAAAATACCTAATAGTATTTTATATAAAATGGTTAAAGAGCGAAAAATCGTTTCTTCAATTCTTTGAGTTAAAATATTATTTATTTATTCAATAACTAGCTGTTACCCACCCACTTCGCTGGGAGTAAATTTAACTTTAGCAAATACTTTGTTTAGTATGTTTTAAAAATTTAGTTTTAAAATTTTGCAGTGAATATTTAATATTTCGATTTCATTTCCATCCACTTCATTTCAGTTGATTTTTTAGTTGGTTCCTAGCTTTGTACATTTCCCGAAGACTTGTTTTGTAGGATAAAATATAACAATACGAATACCTGCCATACAGTTTTGTTTAGCCATACTCAAAAAATTGATTGTTTTTACACAGAAAAGACTTAAACATTTCCTCTATCTGTGATTTTCTGTTCAGAAATTCATAGTTCAGCAGTACGTCATTCGGAGAGTAAAAGAAGAAGCCAAATATAGTGCCGAGCTTGTCATTGAGATTAGTTAGTACGGAATACTGTGAATTTAATCGTTGCTCTTCTGCCTGTGAGTTTAGATGAAAAAAGTAAAGGATCGGATCTATGCACAACTCAATGGCTGAAATTTTAAGGAAGAATTTAAAGAAAAGTCAGGATGCAAAGTAGTAGTAGTAATAGTTGAAATGGGGTTCTCCATTGGTAAATTCAGATTTCAATTTAAAAACTGATTTTTTGAGTGGCGAATAGAATACGGTTCTGTGTCAATATTTCAAAAAATCTTCATCCCTTGATGGATTTAAGAAAAGAAAAATGAGCTTGATGAACAATTATTTCTCACATACTTCGGACATAATTTTCACACCCGAAATAAATTAACCAAATCAAAAACCGATTTGGAAACTGACTCCTGTAAACTATGTTGGTGTTAGTATATGGAATGGTAAAAATGGTCAAAATCGGCATTTTGACAGATCCGAATCAAAATGAATTGATTTATTTTGTCAATGCGAAACTCCATAAGAAATTCATCATTTAAAATTTTTGAATTAAATTTGTTTTTGAAGAAAACAATTCAAACAATAAACTGACAGGCAAATACATAATTGACGTTTTGCAAGCTCCAAGTTGAGGCAGTTTTATTTTCAGAGCAATGCTTCCGCTTTTAGTTGAGATTTCTGAGATCCCAGCTTTTACGTCCAACATATGGTGCTGTTTTTAAAACCTATAGATAAAAAAGCGCTTGTGCAAATGCAACTTTGCGTTGAGTCATCATTCTAAAGCAATCGATGAAGAACTTTCGAAGATCTTATATTTTGAATGCAATTATAAAAATAACCTTCACTTCATACCTCTGTTTGATAGAAATTTACATTCGGTCCGCAGCAAGATCCAATGTCATGAAGGTTCACATATGACCAAAGTCCTCTTACATGCATAGCAAAATATCAACAACTCAAATACCTAAAAAAATCCTGATTTATATGGGTCTCCATCAATCAATTAAATTTTAAATAAAAATAATGGAAATTTTCGAAGCAAAATTAATTGTTTTTTTTTTTTTTTTGAAGTTTCGAGGTGAACTTTATGAAGGCAACTATAAAATTGAATTCGCTTTTAAAGATGCCGTCGTTTCGATAGTAATTTTATAGTTAGGTTTCACTCACTACTAAGATGATGGAGAAGCTCAAAAAAGTGGGTTTGTCATACCGTGCCTGTGCTGTGCACCCGTGCGTCCACTGTAATTTGATCTAGAGTCTGAACGGGAGGACCAATTTTCTTAAAATTTGGTTCAGAGAATTTGTATGATACCTTAGAAGTACCTACATACATTTAAACTATAACTAAGTGGTACATAGCAATAATATGTATGAAAGGATAGACTGTACATTATTTGTGTTTTTAGAAATTGCAGGCAGAATATTTCATGTCCACACTACTTTTTCTCTCAAGCCAAAAGGAATTGAGATAAATAGAGTTCAAAAATCGAAATGGGTGGAAGCGCTGGGAGGGGGAATACGCCAAATATGTGTTTTGTGCTTTAGGCGTTTTTCTTTTTGAGTAGGTTTTTGAAAAAAAAATTCACATAACGGAAGTAGGTTTGCTTTATTTTCTGAAATGCATTACACATAGTAAATACTTTAACTCACAAATTTGTAAGTATAAACTATTTACTATGTTCATAAAAATGCAGTAAGTGCTGAAAATGTATTAAGTATTTACTTATTTACCTATGTATATACCTACTTTTGTATTAAAAAATGTGTAGCTGTATTATAATTTATGTAGTTTTTAATCACAAGAGCAATCCAGTAGTGGATTTTATGTCCCAAATTCGGTAAAGAACATTTTTATACAAAACGTTAAAACAAACTTGCAAAACAAAATATACTATGCAGTTCAGCTTGCGTTTTAATTACAAACTATTTGATATTTTAACATAGATAATCTTGACTTGATGTAAAGAAAGGTTTTCTTACTTTTCAGTCATTTTTCTAACAAAGTTACCTTCATTTCAAGGCATTTTTTAATAGCTTGACATCAGAGACTACAAACTTGCCTTACATTCAAGTCGCTTATGTCATCGGAACTGCAGTAGCCGTTGCCGTAGTGTGTTAGTACGTATAGGACTATCCCCAGCATCATCCACTTTAATAAATGAATTTAAAAAAAAAAAACGTCTACTGCCTCTTGCGAGGAAGTGACAAATCCTTCAAGAGTGTCTCTTGTCATAAGTGCTTCTCTCTTTAGGCGTTCGCATTCGACAGAAAATTGTAGGTCCCCTTCATTCAAGCGCACAGGAATGGTTGAGTATTGTAAGTCACTAGACCAGGGTTCTCGTCGTGCTGTTGAGCCAGAAAATTTAAAATTTGTATGTCTTCTGAAAGTATCCAATAATATTTCAAAATACAGGTTGTTTTTTAAACCATTACCTACTACCTTTGATTTTGAACAAAATTACAAATACCATGAAATTTCTTTAAAAACCTTGCCATTTATCTGTGTTCAATTGAGAGAATACGTTTTGCAATTAGTTTTTGAATGATATACATATACCTAGAACTTAAGACATATGCCCATACCATACCATAGCTGCATCATATCCGAGCGAGACGTGAATCATGTTATCTCTTATTGCATCGATTGTTGTTGGTTTTTGTCAGCAAAAATTACCGATTTTACGTTCATATCTTCAAATAAAATAATTTAGAGGGATCAAATCACAAGATTTTGGGATCAATTATACATCAAGTGAAATCATGGGTTCGTCGAATGATTCCTTCAATACAATAGCGCCATCCAGCTGTTACCACTTCTCTTCCATGCTATTCAATCGGAGAAAGAAAAAGACAACTATAATCATGGTTCTATAGCAAATACCGTTGACCGTAACACGCTGATTAACCTTTCGGAGCACTCGATACAAGTCGTATTGGATGGTTTTAAGTCTGATATTCATAAAATAAACGTTGGTGTGCCCCAGGGCTCCGTTTTTTCTGCGACTCTCTTTCTGATATTTATCAATGATCTTCTGTCTGAAACTTCTAACCCATTAAATTGTTTTGCTGACAACAGTACCCTCAGCTTTTCATATTCGTTTCTGAAGTCACATTCTTGTCCTTCGGATCTGGATTTAGAGCGGCAGCGTATGATAAGCTCTTTAAATTCTGATCTCGACAGTATTGTCCAATGGGGCATCAAAAAACAGCGTAGAATTTAATGCTTCAAAAACTCAATGCTGTCTCTTGTCGTTGAAGCGGAACTATCTCCCTCCCTCATGCCACTATCCATGAGCGGTACTTGCGGTATGTGCATCACACACCACCTTTTGTGGAATGACAACATATTCAACGTTGCCAAAAATGCAGCTAAATGTCTAAGTTTTCTTGGGCGATGCAAGAAATTTGTCTCCCCTTCTGATCTGGCTGTAATCTACAAGGATTTATTCGTCCAAAGCTTGAGTATACAGCTTTTACGGCGTTTGGAAATCCTATAGTGTGTCCAAGCAGGGGGGTTGCAGGGGGTTGCAACTGGGGTTACAGTTGCAAGGTTATCCATTATTTACAGGACACCCTGTAAACAAACAATTTGTATGAAAACCTTAATTGGTTGAAAATCTGTTGTTTTAATTTTTTTTTTTTTTTAAATAAAACACCTTTGTTAACGACTCCGCAGTCAATAAAAGAACATACAACCGAAACTTTCTTACAAAATCTTTAAATTTATTATTTTTATAGGTGTATTATCTACTGTGTAATGTTCTAGACTCATATACTCATAGGTATGTATTGTAGTAATTTATTAAAACTCGATAAAATACGTATTGTATCAAACTTTTCCTAACTTCATTTTCTTCTGCAAACAAAAGGAAAAGTTGTTTCGTATTTTACTATACTATAGAAGTTTAAATCCCTCACACAAACAAAGGGTCACAAATCTTAACTTTTCTCCACAATATTAATGCCTTCAATTGGGCATGCACAAGCAACTTGAATTTAATTTACGAATACATACATACATAATATGTATAGAGAAAACTTTTCTTTTCCATTAGTTTATGTACCCAAATCTCTGTTTCTAAGGAAAAGTTCCAAAATTATTCTCACGTTTTGCTATAAGAATCCGTAAGGAATATACAAGAAAGCCTTTCGGGGAGCTACTTATTATTGCAGCAGAGGCAGGTCCAATTAATGATTATTTCAAACGATTTAAAATGTTGTGAAAGCTCGTTAAAAGTTTTTAACTTTAATGGTTCTCTTGTAAAAAAAAAAAAAAAACAGGTCCAGTTGTGTACTTGCCCCTTCGTACTTATAACCAAATTCGTCTGGTTGGCCTATCGATATCGAAAGCCTATATCATGTTGATCCACATTCCCTTATTTGATGCTTTCAATAAAATCATTAAAATTCCACCCAAACACCATCAATAATGAATTTGATCCCTGAAGTTAATATTTGCGTGCAATAAAGAAAAAAAAAATGTGAAATTAATACGTTTTTTCGTTGTTGGTTTGGGGGTATTGGAATTGGGACTTAAAAAAGTTTTTCATTTCCTGCAAAAAAAAAAAAAAACAAAGAAAACTCACTTCAAATGAATGCAAGCGGAATGCTCAATGAGGACACTCCCTCTTCTGCTGATGTGGAAATTCTTTTAATAGAATGGAAATCGAGGTTCAATGGCTTAACTTCTGGCTGTGTCCTTGGAGTACTTTCAGTGGTAGGTAAGTGTTCATGCATGAAAACAAACACTTGATATTTTATAAATTAGTTTTAAGTTATTCTACTTTAGTTTTGAAATTAAAGTAAATAGAAAGAGAAATGAAATTCATATTTCTAATTTTTGTTTATTTAAACGCGTCACTTTCTAAAACAGTTTGAATAGAAATGAATAGTACAAAATAGGAACGTAAATCCATAAATCGGTGGAAACCGAGTACTCGTATGAGTATATTTTGAAGCTGAACAAAATAGTACCTCAACAACTTAACATTTTTATCATAAAAATGTAACGCTAAAATATTCGGTGTAAAATCAAAACTCGAGGAGCGATGCTACTTTTTGACAATTATTGAATGAAATCCACTGACATTTCCCATGGGTCAGGATACTTTACTATAATACAACTCTTAAACGTATTATCATACCTACACGGTGCCGAACCTGCCTGTAAGCAAAACAGGCATTTGCCTAGAGCGGAAAAATCAGTGCAATAATTTCAAAGGGGAAAAAGGGTAACACATCCGTCTTCTTCAATTACTAATTCCCTGTAGTTTTTTCTTTCTTAATTGTTGTCCGTTCTATGTAAGATTATTGCAGATGTATATTAAATATCTTCATTTTATTATATCTATATCTATGTAGTTATCAACCAATCTCTTGAAACAATCGATCCAAATTGAAATTTAAAGCTGATTTCTTTTTCTTATGTTATCGATGTTATGCTGGGGGGTCGTTCCGTAATTCGATTATCGCCACACGATATCGTTTTGACGATAGCCTTGCATCACGTAAAAGCAAAGCAAGCGTATGGATAGAAGGCCTCATCCATAAACTTAGGGCCAGTTTCATAGTCAGAAAAGTGACACTTAAGTGGGAAATGTGAAAGATTAATTACCAATATCACAGTGCACCGCTACCTGAACAAGTGGCACTTAAGTCTCCGACGTTGGTGACTTAAGTTCCACTTGCTGGCTATGAAATTTAACTTAAATTCCTAATATGGGAATCTTAAGTGCCACTTATTCCGGTAAATGTCGACTGTGAAACTGGCCCTTAGACTACTAAGACTACCTTCACCACTAACAAAAATACTTTTTTCTTTTCTTTCTTTCAGAAAATTCTTCGTCCAATTGGACAACTGTAAGTCCACCATCAAAACCATCAAAGCCGGAGTCGCCCAAGGATCAAAGCTGGGACCCTTCCTCTACAGCCTGATGACGTCAGACCAGCCAATTCCAACTGATTGCGAAAACCTGCTCTTCGCTGACGACACATTGACATACGCCTCATCCATATCACCAGCCATAGCTGCCAAGAAAGTTGAAGCCCACGTCACCAGACTCTTCGATGAGTTCTACCAAAAGTGGGGAATCAAAATTAATACCAACAAAACGGAACTCGTTTGCTTCAGGAGACCGTCCAGCGATGGCAACCGCTGTCGTACTGCAACCGCCTGCAGAAATATGGTCGTGAATCTTCCCGATGGATCGACGATAACCATACCAAACCGAACGTCAAGTACCTCGGGGTAGACTTCAATGAGCTGTGGAAATTCAACCCACATACCAAGAAAGTGCTGAAGAAGGCCAACTTTGCGTTCCATCGCCTATACCCCTTGCTCAAGTTGAGAAATGGACTAAGCCAGCCAACGAAACTGCTTATCTACAAACAGTTGTTAAGACCTGTCCTCAGCTACAGCTTTCCGGTATGGTACACCATCTCGAAGACAGCGATGTAGAAGCTCCAACTTTTTGAAAGGAAAATCCTGAGGATAAGCACCGGGCTTGTCTTTGATCGACAGCGACAGAGGCATCCCAGCAACCAGCGAATCAATATTAATATCTGATGCAATTCGCAAGGAGGTTCATGGAAAACACTGCCAACCACCCTAATCCGCTGATGAGAAGGATGACCACTCAGGAACGACATCCAGAGCCGAGGTACCTAAGTGCTTTGGACATAACCGTAAGGATCCCAGCCGACAACGAAGAAACAGTTCCATTCTACGCTGACACGGGGTCAGCCTACCACCGTGGCTAAACACCAACCAACACCCAACCAACTTTGAACCCACCAACTGGACAACCGGGACGGAACAACCTGAGAGAAAAACCAAGGCAACATATTTTTAAATTTTTACCCATTTATCTTAATATTAATATTTATAAAAACAATGTCAATATTTAAGAGTTAGGCCCCCTATGCGCCAGCAAAAATTTAGTATTAACCAATGTATCTTTTAATTTTAAGTTTCTCAAATTGTATATAAAGTTCAATAAAAAACCTTGAAACCCTATCGTCTTGTTTGTTTTTGTAAGCAATTTATGCATTTTATCATATGAAGCAACGAAATGTAGGGTTTTTCAATAAGGGCGGGTAGATGATTTCGGTTGATCCTGGGTTTCGTTGCCACAAAGGCTTTGGCTGATTATATATGGTCGACTCAAATTTGGGAACCAAACTTTGGGTAATCGACATGGAAGCCTTAAAGATTTTTATAAAGGGTGTTTTTTTAGACGTGTAGTTTTCAATCCGGCAATACTTGTTTCGGATTTGATTCGTTTGCGATATTTCAAAGAATGTGGAGTTAAAAGTCTGCGAACAACTTGGAGCAATATTAACAGCAATAATTGACAACTAAGTTCAAAAGGATATTAGAGCTAAAGACCTCTTGAATGAAACTAATATATGTATTTAACCAAACTTCTGATATTGTTAATATTAAACCTTTGTCAATTTTAAACTATTTAGCTTTACTTCTTATACGAATTGTATCCAACATTATTAGTTGAATTTACGATACTTTTAAACAGGAGCGTAGCTACCGCGGTATCAGGCGTACCAAATGTTATGGGGCCCCTGAGCTACACAGTAATTTGTATTAAAATAGAAATACGCTTCACAAAGCCAGTTATTTAAAATGTACTTATTCCCAGATTCTTTTACTTTTACTATCCAACTTGCCCGAAAATCCAAAGTTGGCCAATTTCGGAGTTGGTCTCAACCCCAGATTTGATCGGCAAGTTAAAAATTGGTTTTGTTCAATACTTCAACTCTCAATTTATAAGTTGAAATTAAAAAGTTAGCAAAGCAATTTGTCAGTCTCAAATCAATTTCAAGCAGTGAGCCAATGGTCCAAATGCAGACTATTGAAAATCAAGTAGACGAGTTGAATACGACAAAATACCAACACATCGCAGTTGTTGACCGTATACTTGGGTGAGGGTGAATCCTGCAAAATTGCGGAAGCCTTTAAACGCTTTATTCCACAGACGGCCGTCGACGTAAAATGGAAACGGAAAAACTCCCATTTAAAGTTCTAAAATTGTCTGTAGAAAAGCAGCAACATTCCGTGAGCAACCATAAAATTGAAATTAAGATTTTATAAAGGAAGAAAGAACGCTACAAATTTGAACTCGAACGACCTGCCTTAGATTTCAAACGGGTTGCAATTGAGTCTGAACGGGCAGAGTAAGATCGGGATCTTTCGGCCATTGAGTTGTAGTGGGCAAAAAATCATTGCTTTCGTTTGGCCACTTTTAAAACTGGATTCGATCACAATAAGCAAACAATAACACCAAAAAACGATAGATTAGTTCGTTGTCATCCCATTCGTTAATTTCAACACGTTGAAGAATCTTGTATTGGCGTCTTTGAAGATACAAATTTTCTTCATCTTCGCTGCTCAAAAATTTTGTAAATATGTATTTTGTCGAAAATCTTTGCCTAGGGCGGCAAACTTTACCTACATTCGGCTCTGTACCTACATATAAAAAAAGACCGTTAATTGATTGAAGGTATGGATCGGTATCAGTTGGCGCATAACGTGGGATTAACACGTTAATGGAAGATAAGTATTAAGAGGTACTACAGAACTAAAGTGCCTTGTACATCAGACACGACCCGAAAACTGCGCATTGAGAATGGTCTCGAATTTTGAAATTTCATTCACATAATTAGTCGCAGACAATTGCGAATTGTCATAAAACATAAACAAGTGAAGTTAGTGTTTGAGGTTAAATTCGAACGAATTTCCTATTTGTGTAATGCGTCCTGATGAAATGTGGATTACGAATTTACGATTAAAAGTTCGCACAAAATTAGTTGTTGGTCGTGTAGAAAATTTTAAAATGCAAAATTTTCCAATTTCAACTAATTTAACGCAGTATTTTCTGTTTTCTATAGATATCAAGCCAACAGTTGTTGATCCCATGCTCATAATATTAAAATCTTTTACTGCTAAAATTTTCCTTCATCAAACGAATGCTTCTTTAAGCCTAGTTGGTCTCCAACACTACAGCGAAATGCTTACGGAAACCACAGCGAAAAAATGGAAACTGAAAGCGTCATCAATTGCAAAAAAAAAAAAAACAATTTCTTTCATAGAATATACCCAGGAGTCATTAGGATTTGGGGACAGCCTGTATATGTGTGTTACAACACTGGTTTAGGCTGAAACAATACTTGATGCAAAACAAGTCAATAATGTGGCCGTCAGTATGTTGGGATTTTAAGGGACTTCCTTGAAAACAAGTAAGTTTAACTGGTCATTGGTGGAAATCAAAACACGTTATATATGTAGGTACATATATGTGTGTTTGTGTTCATATTAATATCATTGCTTTTGCTGTGCTTATCCAAGACAAAAAGGTAAATCTTCCAAACACTTTCCTTTTGGGGTACCTATACGTGTGCGAAAAGTTTCCAAACTATTTCATGAGTATTTTGATGTTTGTGTATGACAAAAAATGCCAGTTATAAGTTGAAAAACGTTCTAGCATAACATGATGCAGACAGTGCAGAGATAAATACAGTTCTGACAGTTCTTAATTTGTTTCAAAGTATCTAACATTCTTCTGTTTGTTTTCTTTTCATATTTATTTTCAAATGCGGGAGAAAAACGCTACAATTGACTTTCGGTTTTCTGTGTTTCTTATTTATTTATGGCGTTTGCAATTGGTCATCCAGAAATGTTCGAAATGCTTCAGAACCCATCTGAAAGTTGTTCTCTTGACACATCTCAAACCACATTCGTTTGAAAACTTTTATCGAAATTAATCTTTTTTTGTCATCATTCCATTTTTAAGGAAGTCAAAAATGAATGATTATAAAGGGTTTTTCAATAAAAGCGCTACAAAAGTTTTTTTTAAATAAAACAAAAACGGTTTTTGATATCAGTGAAATTTTGTATTCCTGTAAAAGTACGTTTGATGCCATTATGTATGGAACTCGATTTCTTTTGCATGGCCACCACGGGTACGCTTGCAGAAGTCCAGACGCTGAACCCAATTTTCGACGGTTTTCAAGCATAAATCGGCCGATACTGCTGCAATTTCACGTTCGATATTCGTACGAAGTTCATCAATCGTCGCTGGCTTGTTGGCATAGACCATAAACTTGACTAAGCCCCACAGGAATAGTCTAACGGCGTCAAATCGCACGACCAAGGCGGCCAAGCGACTGGACCATTTCGTGAGATAACACGTTCTCCAAACTTGGTTTCCAATAAATTGATTGTGACATTCGCTGTGTGGCTTGTGGCGCCGTCCTGTTGGAACTACATGTCCTCCAAGTCCATATCATTCAATTGGGGCCAAAAATATTCGGTTATCATTGAACGGTAGCGATCCCCATTCACAGTAACGTGCCGGTCTTCATCATCACGGAAGAAGTAAGGCCCAATGACGCCGCCGGCCCATAAGTCACACCAAACCGTAATTTTTTCGGGATGCAATGATGACTCATGGAGTACGTGTGGATTGCTGCCTGACCAATACCGCATATTTTGTTTCTGGCCATTCAGCCAGAAATGAGCCTCATCCCTGAAGATGATTTTTCGATGAAAATCCAAATCATTTTTAAGTTGTTGCTCAGCCCAATTCACGAACATACGACGCTTCTGGTGATCAAGCGGCTTCAGTTCTTGCGTTAATTTAATCTTGTAAGGATGTAGGCCAAGATCTTTTCGCAAAATTCGCCACAACGACGTCACAGAGATGCCCAACGCTTGAGAACGACCGACGTGTGAGAGACACATTTGGGCTTTCTGCAACTGAAGCCTCAGTGGCAGCAATATTCTCGACACTACGGGTACTTCTTTGTCTCACTAGCAAGGGAACATTTTGTACTGTGCCTGTGGATTCAATTTTTTCCACTAGACGCTCAATTGTTGATCTGCTAGGACGATTATGACGACCATAAATTGGACGTAGCGCTCTTAACTTTGAGGCCACTGACTCCGAATTTCGGTAGTAAATTTTAATAATTTTGACTCGTTGTTGGCTCGTATATCTTTCCAAACTTTACTCAAGAGAAATGTCAAAAGAGCGGCAAGAAATATGGCGTCGTTTGCTGTCCGTGTTGCTCTACTTTTGTAGCGTCCTTGTTGAAAAACCCGATAAATGGACAAGAAGATCTATAATGACACTTATAAGGACCTTAACATTTTCAAGAGCATTTTTTTTATAAATATCAGCGCAGTTATGAATTAAGGTAAAGGAGAACATTGACGTGTGGTAATGCTTTTCGTAAGGTTGTTGGATGGACTTCCACTTCATCAACGATTGAGTTTATAAATGTCAATTCAAAATCAGCACACTGCTAGAGTTTTCATTTGCGGTGCGATATAAAGGGTTTTCAATAAAGGCGGGTAGATATTGAAATGGGATAAAATTAACTGTGAGTGGTATTAACAAAATTGCTTTTTATTTGAAATGACCTTGTACGACATTATGTATGGAATATGACATCGTTCAAATTTCCGCCTCGGCTTCTTACGGTGGCACGGATCCCAGAAGTGAGTGGTCCAATTTTCAATGACTCTTTCGCATATATTTATATCCAGCTGATTTTGAGCGATGGCCTCGATTTTTTTTTTTTTTTGCATAGACCTGCGACTTCAGGAAACCCTACAAGAAAATGTCTAGCGGGGTCAAATAGCAAGGCCTTCGTTACCAATTCACGTCACCTCTGCTAGATATAACTTTACCCTCAAATCGTTCATCCAGAATTCCCATTGTGGCACTCACTGGTTGGCACGTACCGCCGTTCTATTGGAACCACATGTCGTCCACATCCATATTATCCAATTGGAGCCAGCAAAAATTGGTCATCACCCGATCAGTAGCGCTATCCGTTGATGCTACGAAGAACTACGCACTATCACAGGCAGCGACGTTGATTTTGGTTGATCTTGCGTTTCGTTTACGCAAGGCCGTTGGCTGATTTGACTACCAAACTTTGGATAATTGACTTTGAAGGAGAACCATGTAAACTGTAAAATGGGGGCAACACACGTATCGTTGTCCCTAAAGATTTTGATGTTAAAGTTTTATCATTTGGGCGTGCCGTCAATCGTGTAACTTGCCATGCGGATTTGGTGTCAGTAAAGTAACTGAATAATAACCAACAGATTTGACAGATATCACCAAAATAACATGGCCGCCACAGCCCGCCAAAATCTACCCGTGCCAATTGTAAAAAACCCTTAACATGCGGGTACTAAAACGAAAAAATAGAACTCGAGATTTTAGTCATTCATACATGACATTTGTACTACGAGTCTCGAAATCAAAGAATCGCGGGGCATAACATTTAAGACGAATTGGTACGAAGTTAAACCATTTTTAGTATGATGCTAGGGTAAAAGGAGAATTTGCAAAGTTAGAATCGTACTATCTTTTTATGTCCCAACAGCTGCCACAATTCGTCCTGTGGTGACCAAATTTGTGCGATATGGGAACGTTAGAGATGTGAGAAATATAGGCAGACCTCGTTATAGACGATTGGCCGAAAACATCCAGATCGTTCGTTAAAGTTTTGCAGCTCGTTCTGATACATCGACACGCCGACGTTCAACACAGTTCGTTATACTACTTGGCACCGATTTTGAAGAAAGAAATACACCTGTACCCCAACAAAATTCCCAGTTGGTCCAAAAGCTCAATCCTGGGTGATCCAGAATAACGTTTAGAGTACTTCAGAGCTGATTACATTTCTCCCTGTACTTAATTTCAAGACACTGATCGGAAAACAAATTAAATTCTCTAAAAATGACCGCCCAATTAAAAACATTTTTTTTAATATATGTAAGCTATTGAGAGAACAAAGTAATAATTCATGCCGGTAATACAGTTTTTATCGGGACTAGAATAACGTTCCAAAAATTATCTGGAGTTAGCTAAGTCCATATAGAATCAAGTTGTTGTTGTATTTGTACGAATAAATTGCTTAGCTCCGATATTGTTTTTTTCAGTTGAGTCTTACACGTTATGAGTTTGGAGTATTAGGCCAGGTCATGACCTCTCAGAATAAAGTAATTAATCCATACCGAATCATAACGGTTTTCAAGTAACGACTGTTTTTTGAAATTTTGGAAAACACCTACTTTGAACCAGTTTTTTTATCACCCCGTTTTTATTTGTTTTTTTTTTTTAATGACTTAAAAAGTAAAATAATAAACCATGCGAATGAAAAAAAGATTATTTTCTTTAAGTATAATAGATTCAAATTATTTTTAACAGCCTTTAATCCACAAAAATTGGCGTTACATCCCAGCAAGCTCACTTGTCAATACGTTATTTGAAAAAAAAAAAAAAAAAAAACAATGTGAACTATATTCAACAAGATTACAATTCTTAATCATAATTTATGATTTCTAGCTTTATGATTAAGAACTTTAATCTTGTTGAATTTAGTTTACATTTCATTTTTGTCAAATTGCGTATTGACAAGCAGGGCCGACCCCAACCAAACTTGCGCCCTGTACAAGATTTGTAGAAAACGCCCCTTTGTATATTTACATACATACATACATACATACACTGATACACATGCATAAGACTTTTGCGTAGGTCTAGTGGGATCTTTAATTTTACGATATTTTGAGTTAAATTTTCCATCAATGAAAGTAAAGTTAGTTAGTGTGCAAGAAATAACTTAGCACAGTTGTGATGGATATTATTTTGGGATTATTTGAACAAGGTTTGTGGTTAAAATGCAAATGGCAGTACATATTTGTTTGCGCAAGAGTAGATAACATTTTCATGCTCCTGGTAATGCGCCCCAGAATTCTGCGCCCCGTGCATTTGCACATATGGTTGGTCCGGCCCTGTTGACAAGGCCCTCGCTAGCCAAGTGAGATGGCCGCTATTAAATGCCAATTTTGTTGGACTAAAGGCTGTTAAATTATCCGGGGTTATTGAATATGTTGTAGAGGTTGAAGTTCCACAATGATACCAATCTTCAGATTTTAGGAATTTATTCTATCTTTCCTAGTCTACATATATCAGCTCTTTTTACACATTTTATAGTAATAAATAAGTAAATAGGTATATACCAATTCCCAGGCGAAATGTTCGCCTTCCTAGCGAATTCGTCCTCACTTTGAGCGCAGGTCCTTCGGAAATATTGAATTACGTGATATGAACTAACATCCCTGTCAAATTACCTTTCTTTTAATTTAATATTTATTGCAAACTTCGCATGCGCGAAAAATATCCTTCTTTAGATTGTGTGCATTTCAATTCTAGGAAAAAAGTCAATCGAAGGAATTCTTCCTTATTGTTATAATAATATGAAGTCAGTTTAATTAGTGTTTTTTTAGTATAATCGAAATAAAAATGTTTCGTAAAGTTGAATTCCGTTATACATGCGGAAGATAATATGCAAATATTATAGGAAAACCATTTTTGAAATATCATGCCGGTACGATGGACTATAATTGTATTTGCACCCATAAAATATCCTATATTACATTGGGAATTAAACCCACCCTTCTTATTTGAGGTAAGATTTTGTTTAAGTGCGCGGGGATAGATTTCATGGGCGTGCAGTTGAACACGATTTAACCTCACCGCCGGTTATGTTCACGTATTCTTTTTCTATTCTCGTAAATCTTAAATTTTTTTAGTAGAAAAGTAGTCTAGTATTAACATAAAAATCACTTAAATTAAATGTTAATTCAAAAGCGTTTTGTTAAAAAAAAAAAAATTGTTAAAAGTAAGGAAACTTTGTATCAAACATACTGAACATCCCTTAACTGCATTGTTGCACCGAGAGAAAATTTTTAACAGAACTCAAATAATTTAATTTCCTTAAAACAAATATATTTAATTAAATCGTGATGAAACTATCAATAAAACCCAATCATAACCATTATAATAAAAACAATATTGAAGAAAATATTTCAAAATCGTCCTTATTGAAAGAAATCGATACTTGTATTATGAAGGATACAGAATGGGCGCTCCCTTATGTTAAATAGGAACTTTTGCCTTGTGAATATAATAAAAGACTATATGAATGTATGGGTTTGTGAATATGAGACTTTCAACACTTACATTGTTCAACTTAAACATGTTACCAGAGATTATATTATTGAAAAGCAGTTGAGCAATATGAATTTGCAGAAATGAATCCTTGTCTGATGATTAATTTCATTTCGTTTTTTTTTTTTTATTTTCTAGCTATGAATATTTGAATGCACAAGGATAAGAGAAGAATACAAAAAAAAAAAAAACAATTCGAACAA
The DNA here is from genome assembly GCA_932273885.2 of Leucozona laternaria. NCBI lineage: Eukaryota > Metazoa > Arthropoda > Insecta > Diptera > Syrphidae > Leucozona > Leucozona laternaria. The sequence goes on from OW026368.1 coordinate 50,072,809, forward strand.
TGGATGATATGGATATTAATTCGACCTCAAGCGAAGCTCAAGAGGCAATTGCTTTGAAAAAAGCATTAGAATGGGAATTGAGTTTGGATTCGAGGGACTTAAGATCACACGCGTGGTACCACGGACCTTTGCCAAGACAGCGAGCAGAGGAGATTGTTCAAAGAGAAGGTGACTTTTTGATAAGGGATTGTGCTTCACAGCCAGATAATTATGTTTTATCATGCAAGACAAAGGCGTCTGTTTTACATTTTGTCATCAATAAGGTAAGCTTTTTTTTCGAACGGATTTAACAACAAAAAATGTAATAAAAATCAAATTGACGAGGAGAAATAGGGCTACTTATGTACATGTGCAGGTCAATAATAATATTTGTTTGAATATTTTATTACATTTTTGAATTCGGTTAGCAAATCTTTTATGACTTTTCAAAAGTCATCTGGCATATTGACAAGTTAAAGATACAACTAAACATATCAGTAATATCTACTCTTATGCTAAGAGCAAACAACACTTTTCCATTTGAATTATGTTCTTCAAAACACATCCCTTATAATTTGATTTCGGTATCGTTATGCAGATTATGAACAAAACTATGAAGTGGAGGCCATTTCTATTTTGAAAATGTTGTGTCTATTGCTTTTCCTAAATGCAGTTTTTCTTAAATTAGCTAGTAGGTAATGGAAGAGATCTGAGCGGAGAAATTACTCTGCTCGTAGTTTAACTCAGATTGAAAATTGATTTGTATCCATCTTACTTTCGAAAAAACTTACCTGTTTATAGCTTTATATATTGACGACTGTGCTCAATCGATGAAGGTTTTATAAATATTTTCGTCAAAACCATAAGACGCATCCAGTTTTCTTCGCTTAATCGATCCCCTTTTCAAAGAATGACACGTGAATGTTTAAAACTTTAGGATTTGCGGAACAACAAAATGAAGCCCCGAGTTAGACAGCCAAAAGCCGCATTTCGTCTCAGAGCCATTTCGTAGCGTTTAAAAAAGAGATCAAGAACTTCAGTTCGAAAAGTTCTTCAAGGTCTTCAAAGAAAGCCTTTCCAAGTGAATGTATCCTAAAACGGGCTACAGCAGGGCATATACAGAGGAAGTGAACTAATGTTTGTTTTTCCTGCTGGTTTGCACAGCTACCACAATGGGTGTTGTAAGAAATACCCAGTTTCGACGCATGCTCTCCTATTGACCAGTGCCCGGTGCATGATGCAACGACCCTGGCAATGTCTACAAATTAGATCTTTTGTTCGGGCTTTATTGTAGGCGGGCCACATCTCCCTAGATATGACACAGTTGCTTAGACTGCACCAGCACCTACGATTGGATTCGGTGAGAAAAATTGAAAGTATATTGCCTCTTCATAACTCCGAGAGGAATGTAAACTCTTACCACAAGTGAGCTATCAAGGGCCGATCCTTGTTTTGGTAGTTCCTCTTCCCGCTCATTTCCCTCAATGCCACAGTGACCCGTTACCCAGAGCCGTTACCCGTTGCGAGCTCATCCCGGCATTGCTGGACCAATTTGGCGGATGATGTCGCCACAGCAATGGCCTTAACAGCCGCCTGACTGTCTATCAGAATTGCAGTATTTCGATTTTGGTTTGGGTCTTGTTTGAATATTTTGCATCCTTCTCTTATAGCCAGTAATTCTGCTGAAAAACGCTAGCATAGTCGGGAAGTCCAAAACACTTGGAGATATAGCTTGTAGGTACTAAGTCTAAACAATATTGTCTATCAAAACTTTCAAAAAAAAATATTTCAAAATAATTTTTTGAAAATTCGATATTTCAAAAACGGGTTGGATTAATTTTTTTCAAAATTTAATTTTTAATTCCACAATAATAAATCCATTTTTATTTTCTTAAACCAATAAAGAACGATTAGTTAATCACTGTCACAAGGTGGCGTAAGTTTTCTCCCTTTTTATAGCTGAATTGGTATTTTGTAAACTGCTAAGAATAAAAACTATTACACAAATAATCCTTTATAAATTGTCATAAATTCATAAATTTCTTTAAGATTCTATTGCAACCGGAAACCGTTTATGAGCGAGTTCAATATCAGTTCGAAGAAGATGCATTTGATGCTGTCCCTGATCTAATCACTTTTTATGTGGGTTCAGGTATAAACTAAATTGTAATAAATTTAACTTTAAAAAAAGTTTTCAATAAAAACATTATTCCAGGCAAACCCATATCAGCAGCTTCCGGAGCTCGCATTCAATATCCATGCAACAGAACATATCCCCTTTCATTCTACGGCCACAAAATTGTCGGCAATCAGCTGCACACACAAATGTTGGCAGGAATTCGAGGAGGGAGTCCTCTCAGTTCACCATCGCTGACCAGTCCTGGATTTCGATTTACTCCGTATAACCAACAGAATAACAGTTACAAAAGCCCAATGTCTTCTCCACCTAGGACAAAACGTGATACCCCACCAAGACTTCCATCGAAAAAACAGCGCTCACAATCTCTCACACCATCTCAATCGTCTGCCGTCTCGGGCGTAAAGAGCGTTGAAACTTGTTCAAGTGCAGATGGAGTTATTCAGCCAAACGATAGTTCTGCACAAAAATCAACATCTGACTTAAGGCGATTGAAAAACGGTGACAAATCTACAAGTGTTGATTTGCCACACACGGTGGGCAATCACTGCAATGGATTTCAGACAATTGCTAGATCGACAATTAGTGAATCCATTGAACATGTCAAATTCACTACCCACTCACTCCCGCGGCCGAGTGTTGGAAGTCTACGATTTGCTTCAATGAAGGGTCAAAGTTTGAACCGTGATTCAACTGAAACCTCTTTGAGTCCCTGTATCGAAAGCAAAAATCTGACGGAAGTTTCTGACAAGCCACCAAGTCCACCCCCAAAACCAGTTAGACCTCCTGCCCTGCCTAAAAAAGAGAAGGACTTACTGCCACACGAACAGCTTCCTTTTAATAGAGTAGGGTCATATCACGCAAGTGGGTCCGATTCCGGAAATGGGTCGGGCGATTCTGTGCAGAGTTCAACTCCTGGCGATGCCAGCGAATCGAACCAACACCGAGGAGTTATAATAAAAAATCCCCGTTTTTTGCCAAACTCAGCTTCGTCGGTTACTTTGAAGAGCTTGACTGAATTTGACGTAGCGGAGGCAGAAGAAGAGCTATCATTAATGGAATGTCCTATCGTCGAATCGGTAAGTTAAATTTTCCAAAGTATGTGCAAAGATTCAAAAATATTTTTTTCTGTAGGTCTCAAAATTCGACATTGAAAATTTCAGTACGCTTCTCTTGCCTTCAATTGAAAATAATCCGCTCGATGGTGATGCTCTGTCGACATTTAAAATGATGCTTTTAGAATCTGGCCCTAAGATACTTGCAGAGCATATAACCCGTATTGATATTAATTTAATAATTGACAAAGTGGCTGAAGTTGAAGACAATGATGCAAATATACTTCAATGTTGTGGTCTCGAACTCCTAACATTACCACATGGTACGACATTTCGAAATGATCTCCTGGAAAGAACTCAGTGTATGAAGCTAATGGTAGCCGTGACGATACTTACTTGTCAAACAGATCTGGATCGAGCTGAAATTCTTAGCAAATGGATACAAGTTGCTGTGGATACTAAAACTGCACTTGGAAATCTTTTTGGTTTCAGCGCTATTATGTTGGGACTATGCATGCCACAGGTAAATAGATACAAAACAAAAATTTCTTCACAAGCGTGTTAGTTGAGTTTAAATATTTAAGTTTTGTATCATCAAACGCGTCTATGGCACATTTTTTGAAGAAACGAAATATGGATATTTAAATTCAACATAAGAGCTTTTCTGACACTTTACGCTAAGGAAAAAGACAAACATAAGCGCTTATGTTGAACTTAAATATTTAAGTTTCGTTTCAGAAAATGCGATTTAGACGGTCACTACTTTTTCATCCATATATGTACATATTTTTCGGCCCGCTGAACTCGAAAACAACACTTACAAAATTTTGAATTGATTTTTGAGAAATAATTCTTTTAATGTCTTTTGTTCCGTATTTATCGAACTCAGCTTTATTATTAACTGCGCGAATAAGCGAATCTTTTATCTGCAACTACATCCCACTTCAGCCAGTAAACATTCAACAAATATCTACCACTAGCTGGCCCCAAACGGCTTCGCACGGGTTGACAAACCTAAGCTTCGCTTATAAATATAAATAAATATTTAAGATACTTTTTGTAATTGAATACTACTTTCTGGGTTTTAACCCATTCTATAAATAATATCAAAGGGGATATCTACCCCTTTTTGTGTTTACCCCACTTCTCCATATAAATATTAATTTTTTGAAAAAAATACTCCTAACGCGATCCTTTAGAAAAAAAACTTTGATACACAAAAAGAGTTTTTGAAATCGAATAAATATAACTTTTTTTTCTTTACCATCGAATATCAAATTTTAAAAAAATATATAACTCTGGCCATCCCCTATAGAAATAACCCTTCAAACACGAAAAGAATATGTTAAATTGAATATTTTTTTTTGGTACTACCCCATATTTCTTCCAATAAATAAAATGGTTCAAAAAGTATCTTTTATGCCCCCAAAAAAAATCTTTCCACCATAAAGAGTTTTTGAATTCGTATACCCAATTTCTGTTTGTACCCCACCTCCCCCAATAGATACCGAATTTTTGAGCCATCTACTAAAAATAACCTTTCAAACACAAAAAGAAATCTTAAATCTTTCGATTATAAGCTAATTAGCTTTTATTATTCCGGTTAAACGGGCTCTGTATATTTGTATCGGATTTTTTTTTTAACCCATTTCATCAAACAAATAGCAAAATTTTGAAAAAAATATATCCTTTAAGCCATTTGCTAAGAATAACCTTTTTTCAACCCGATACATCTTTTTAATTCTGAAATCTGATAATTTTTATATTTTTACCCCATTTTACCCTACAAATAGCAAAATTTTGAGAAAAATATCCTTAAAGCCATTTCCTAAAAATCACCTTTCAAACACAGGTAGAATTTTTTTCAATCGGATACGTCTTTTTCATTTTATCCCATTTCACCCTTCAAATGACAAAATTTTCAAATAAAAAAAAAACCTATGAACCATCCCTTAAAAACAATCTCTCAAACTCAAAAAGAATTTTTGAAATCCGACATGGGTTTCTGAGATTAGCCCGAACAAACAAAGCAAGAGTTCCGCTTCATAAATATACATAGATTATCATTTTCCCCAATCAGTTATTTATGTGCAATGTGCAGAAATATTAGTAAACTAACAGCCATATTTAATAAAAGCGAGTTAGCGTAACGGATACAATTGTTGGCACCCCTAAGGAAATTTCGAATTCAAATGCGCCGAATTTTCGCATTTATAGAGTTTAAAATATGTTAAATATACCAAATTAAAATTTAGAAATATTTTTACCTTTGTATTTTATTATTAAAAAAGAGGTTAAACCGGCAAATTAAAAAAAACTTAACAAAAACTACAATTATTGACACCCAACCACAATTATCGGCATCCCATAAATGTACAATTATTGGCACCCTTGAATGTAAATAAAACAGTATTTTTGTTTTAGATTTTTATTAATATAATGGTTCATCTAAACAAGAAAAAAAAATATAAAAAGGAACAAATAGCTACCGCTTCTTCTAGTTTATAAAGAACAAAACTAAAATTTATTAAAAAAAGTCTACAGCAAAAAAATAAATAAATACATAAACTCTATAAGAGGATTTATGATCAGTTGCTTTGCCTTAGAAATTCCTGGACTCTTTCTCTTGCGAAACTTTTAACCATTCAACAACAGAAGAAAGAACTTCGTAAGTTAAAACTATTAAGAGCTCTGGACGTGCTTTAATAAAATTTTCGCCTAATCGGAACTGCAGAGTAGAACGCGGTATTTTATAGTTTTTGGAAGCTGCTTTTTTAGACATGTGTGTCCATTTTTATGGCCAATAAAGCTTCCTGAACATCCTTTTCTTGATAACTCCTCCTTGTGTTCGGCATTTTTTCAAACCTTAAAAAGTAACGGTTCAATGATACAATTATTGGCAGTCTTAAGAGCATATTTATTGGCAGTGCCAATAGTTAAAGTTCAATTGCACCAATTATTGGCATCCAGATGCCAATAATTGAACCCCTATTTTTATTGGAACCAACTATTGGCACCCTTTTTATTAAAAATTTACCAACTTATTTTACAAAAACTTGTAAAAAACAAATAATTTATTATATTTTGATATCAATAAATATAACTTATTAATACAATAAACATAAATTCATTACTAAATAAGGCTTACCAAATCTTAGGTCCTTAACAGGAACACACACAATTTTGCTAGTTTTTCAATTTTTTAAAACGTGTTAAGACTTTTACTACCACACACAAACTGAAGAGGTAATTTATCAAAATAAAGACGCACAATTGTGAGGAGTAAGTTAGAGTTTAAGAAAACAATGAAATTGGTTCGCTTAGTTTAATAGTTTTTGAAAAAATCGCTAATGTATGAGGGGGTGCCAATAGTTGGTTCAAAAAAAGGGAGTGCCAATAATTGTATCCGTTACGCTATCTTGGATTAAGTAAAAATCGTGTTGATAAAATGTCTGCTAACTGACGTAAACTAACTGCCAGTAAGCTAATTCACCGAAGAGGGTGGTGTAGCGAAGGCTAATTTGTCAAATTTATTTTAATAATAAAATTTTACTTGCGAGTTGACTCCAATTTTTTCGTAAACTCACGGAATAGAGGTTGGTTAAGCGTTTTTTATTAACAGGGATGTAAATATAGTGTTCTAAAATTGTCGGTATTCGCTTGTCTTAAGAGGAATCTTCTACAGGGTGTTTTCTTCAGCCAGTATAGGTACAATAACTTTGATGTTGAACTGAATAGAACAATGTCGTGGCCATGTGGGTGAAGGTGAGGGTGAGAGCTATAGGTGGGTAGCGTTCTGATCTTTGAATCGAGCGGTTTTCGTCGAGTTCGGGAATCTTTTAGATTAAACCGGAGCTGTTGCGGAAGACTTTAATCGATTGAAAGAGTCGAATAGAGCAAATTAAAGAAGACAAAAAAAATTATTGTTAAAAGCATAATTTTTTCCAAATTTCGACAAACCTTAGTCAAAAACCGCGGAATCGTTGGGGTTTATATGCTTTAGACTTTGAGGAACAATAAAATGCAAAATGTTTAAAATTTTAATTGATGTTTGTTTCGTTATAATGTAGAAAACTTTTATTCTAATTTTATTAAATTTTTGTCTAGCTTTATACTTGTACATATCACATATAACGAAAATCTTTTTTTAAAATTTAGATTCAGCGCCTTGACAACGCATGGCATATCCTTCGACAAAAATTTACAGACAGTGCGTTTACATTTGAAGCTAAGCTGAGGCCAACATTGAAAAACATGAATGACTGTTCAAATCCCCAAGCACCTAATACAACAGTTCCTCACGTGCTTTTGTACATTTTACTGAGGGATAGGATAATCGAGAACATAATGAATACTTCAGTAATAGAAAAATCATCCCTCGTTACTACTTGCATTACACCTTGGGAGACAAAAGCAGACGATTTTGGAATGTCAATTTATTTTTTACATCTTGACTCAGCTCGTGGATTTTTAAGGAATCTTTCACTTTTTAGAAAGAACTCAAAGACAGTTATGGACGAATCGAATTCAAGGTTGGACGAACTCTTGAGTGACGCGTTTAGGTAAGAATCTAAATCTCTTACTTTCATACTTTTGGAACTACCTATAGATGATTTGAATAACTAATTTAATCTATTTATACAGGACTGAATTTCATATAAAATTTTTGTGGGGTAGTAAAGGAGCCTTTGCAACACCTGAGGATCGACACTCCAAGCTAGAGAAGGTACTAGCATTGATGGCAGACAAATTTTGTAATGCCGACAATATATCTGCAGCACCCTAAAATTTTTAAAAACGAATACAACTTTAAAACCTAGCAACAAGTTTACATATTTTTATATCAAAATAAACAACTAGCCTGGAAATACATTACAAATCTAAAATACATCATACTTCATACATAACATTTTTAAGTGTATTTATAGCATTTGCATTTATTTTCGGATTCAGTTATGTTCTATTCATTATACCTACTATATAAATGATAATGTATTTATTTTTTGGATATTTATATATGTTTCCATATGTTTTAAGTGTGTTTTGACTACCTCAGAAGTAAATAACTTAAGTTGCAATAATTACAAACAAAAGTAAAAACAAATGCTATGCCTAGATCATTGAAAAACAAATATTTTTATAAAACCTAGTTTTATAATTGCCATTTGTAGGTATCTTTGTTTCTAATATATAATGTAAGTGGGTAGATGTGCAGTTTTTCATTATAATGTATCTTAAAAATTTTGCTGTATTTAATACATGTTTCCGGAAACAATACTGTTCCGGCAAACTCTTGCATTATTCTTATATTTTTGGAATCAAAATGTAAATGAATCCTGTAATAAAATATCAAAATTTATAGATTTACAAATAGATTTCTTTGAACATATTCATAAAATTGCGACAATATTATAATTATCATATTTGTTTGAATTATTATAAGTTTTAAATGTATACACAATATTAAAAGTATGGTATACTCGTATACACTATTGCTAAATTATAATAAAAAAAATAAAAATATAACGGATAATAAATTAAATTGTGTTTAATTTTATCTTTCCTCTCCTTAATTCGTACAAAAAATATTGATTTATGGTATGTGATGACCTGATGACTGTTGTCGATTTTATTTTTTATTTCTCTTTCCGTTTAAACGGGCTAAAATAGAACACCTTTCATACGACTTTTTAGCAAAAGTCCCAAAACGATTTCACACATTTAATTTTTTCTTTCTTTTTCAATTAAAAAAACATAAAACGGAATGAAATGCCACCACCTGAATACACTGCACTCATAACCTTAATAAACTTCAACTTGAATCAGAGGTAGTCAATCTTCTCATACTCTTTTGATAAGGTTAAAGACTATGAATACGTCATAGTGACTTTAAACTGTTTCTTAGTTAAACCTAACCCTTGAATTTTCATTTATTTTAATTTTTGTCAATGCACTATTTTTGAAGTTGAATAAGTTAATAAGCTTCTATTTTTATAAATATATACAGAAATAGAATTGGAGGAATTTGTATTAATTGATCTTATTTAAACTGTAGAAAGTTAAGTAAAACATGAGTTTAGCGAACCACTATGATTAAGCCCCCATAAAAATTCGAATGGACAGAATTTCGTTTGAAAAATCTTAATTTACTTTTTTGTTCATTGTATTACCTACTGCTGGTGCTATTTTAAATTATAATATAAAACATTACATGTCTATAAGACCACTTATCATTTAAAGAAAAAACGAGAATTCCATAAATATATTTCAATATGAATAACATATACCTACTCCTACTACGTTGTTTAAATCAAGTCGATAAAAGTGATTTAAGAGTACATATTTGAAAAATAAGGTTTAATTCATCAAAAACAGCTTTGCTAACGGCCAATTTCTTCACAGAGTCCTAACGCTAGTACCAGTACTAGTCCTAAAATTAGTACTCAAATCGGTATCAACTCATTTCTTCACACAAGTTCTAGTCCCTAGTCCTTTCAATTTGGTACCGAGTATTAGTTAGGTCTTGGTACTAGCTGACTCTTCAAAATCAGCTAGTACCTGGTTATTATACCAGTCGTTAGTACTCAAATCGGTACCAAATGATTTCTTCACATAAGTACTAAGCCCTCGTTCTGTCAAGTTGGTACCGAGTACTACTTAAGACTCAGTATTAGCTGGGACTTTAAAATCGGCAGTCTAGTGGCGCTAATACCTGAATCAGAGTAATTTCTTTCTTTTTTCAATGAATTCGTTGCTGATTTTCGATAGTTTTTTTGGTTGTTGTCTATTAAATAGGCAATAAATTCGGCTTTTATTGGTTTTGTGGATTTTTCATTTTCTTTTTTTGTTGGTACCTAGGTACATATATAATGTATGTAATGGGTGATTTTTTAAGAGGTTTAGAACTTTTTTTAAAAAAAAAAACACAAAAAATTCGAAAAAATGAATGAAATATTTATTTGAATCGATAGTTTGAACCTTGCAATTTAATGTTTAAAGATAATTTAATGCAAATGTTGACCGTGGCTGCGTCTCAGGTAGCCCATCCGCTGAGTCCAATTTTGGCATACTCTTTCACACATATCGGCCGGTATCTCACGAATGAATGCATGGATGTTGGCTTCCAGTGCGTCAATCGAAGCGGGCTTGTCCCTATAGACATTAGCCTTGACATACCCCCACAAAAAATAATCTAAATGTGTCAAATCGCACGATCTAGGCGGCCAATTGACCGGCCCGAAAAGTGAAATTAACTGTTCACCAAACTCGCCTCGCAATTGCGCCATTGTTTCGCGTGCTGTGTGGCATGTGGCACCGTCTTGTTGAAACCACATATCATGCAAGTCAAGAACTTCCATTTCGGGCAAAAAAAAGTTTGTTATCATCGCTCGGTAGCGTTCACCATTGACAGTAACGCTGCGATTCGCATCATCTTTGAAGAAATAGGCCCAATAATGCCGCCGGCCCATAAACCGCACCAAACAGTGGCTTTTTCGGGATGCATTGGTAGCTGTTGCAATGCTTCTGGCTGATCTTCACTCCAAATGCGGCAATTTTGCTTATTTACGTACCCATTCAACCAAAAATGAGCCTCATCGCTGAACACAAGCAGCGCGCGATGAACATTTCGAACCGAGCACGAATTTTGATAGTAAAATTCAATAATTTGCAAGCGTTGTTCATTTGTAAGACGATCCATGGTTAAATTGCAAACCAAACTGAAGCTGTTTGACAGTGACACAAGGTACTAAACACACGTCAGCTGTCAAAACCAGTGTTACCAAAACCAAACCAGCTAAAAAATCACCCTTTATTTCGTAATGGCCTTATAAGTGTAGGGACTGAATCTAATTTGTGTTGGTCGCAATTTAAATTTTTTGGTTTGCAAGCTGACTTTGTACTGACCCCACCTTTATTTTAGTACTTTTTAATCCACACCAACTGCAACTTTAGGTCCAACTGCACAGTGAAGAATAAGTGTTCCATTTACATATATACGTGGGATGACATAATGAGAACGAATATAAGTATTGTACTGCGTGGACGTTAATGCAGTCGTAAAAGTACATATTGCCACGGTTTATAGACATTATATCGAGAAACAACGTCATATCTAAAACGATTAATAGTGTTGTAGACAGTTTCGACAAGCTATTAAAAAGACAAACACAAAACCTATCCTGATAGCTCTGGATATTTACCCGAACACGACCAATGCATTGCATGAACCGAACATAAAATTGACACAATAAAGGACATTACTCCAAGCCTGTCACACACATACGTACACAGAAAATTATCAAAAACTCCACGCAAAAACTAACACACAATCTTCTACCGATATCAAGTGCTTCATCTGGAAGCTGATTCACCACTGTAATCCTGTAAATGTCGGCAGGATTTCATTGCAATTCTGCATTTTCCCACTCTCTATACTACTATAAAATTGACACAATTCATTCGAAAATAATTTAAAATAAAAACCGCTCAGTCAAAATAAACATCAAAATAATATTTGAAATGCCAAAATATTGTCAAAATCAGAATTAGACCAGTTTTAGACGTATTAAGTCCTAGTACCGCTTGGTGAATTTAGATCCGGTACTAGTGATGTGAAGAAATGTATAGGTACTAACTTTTCGTTAGGACCGAGTACCAGAGCTAGTACCTGGTCTAGCTGGACTGGGTACTAGGCTAGCTTAGTACTTCTGTGAAGAAATTGGGCGTAAGCGTTTATACAGCATCGGTGAAAGGGGTTGTTTAACACGCATTGTTTTCAAAAACTTGTTTTATATTTCAATATTAAGATATGGAAACAAGCGTCGAAGTGTGAAACCGAAAAACTATACCAGAAACTATTTTAGCTTCACTTCCGTTTTAAAATCCAGATTTGTATCCTTATGTCGTCTTCCATTGGTTTCACTCGGGGATTCACTCATTCTGAAATCCAATGGAACAGTGCTAACTAATTCTACTCAACTTTGAAATTTTGTCATTGTATTCGTGAATCGTCGTGTCGGTGCGTGAAATGCCCTGCCAGTTCATTATTTTGTATTTGCCTGCAAAAGAAATATCTACCTATACTCTATTGCCACTGACTCACGTTTAAGTTAAAGGGTTTTCCAATAAGAGGTGTTATTTTGAATAGCCCGCTATTTCGGTAGCTGTCACTTTTGAAGCTGTCATTTTTTGACATTTGACAAGTAGAAACTACGCCATTAATAAAAATAGAACGATACACGCTTCAACAACGCATTGAAATTATTAAAATTCACTATAAGAATAATGAAAATTTGGCAGAGACGGTTCGTAAAACTAAACATTTTTGGGTCGTCGTGAAGCACCTTGTCGGACCGCAATACAGAAATTGATGGACAAATTCGAGCTGTTGAGACAAGTTAGTGATGTAAAGAATAAAACCCGTGCTCGTCGCTCAAGAACAACTGAGAATATTGCTGTTGTAGCCCAAAGTGTTGAAGAAAACCCAGGTTTGTCCATTCCTCGTCGTTCTTTGGAATAAGGCATTCCACAAACGTCATTACACCGTATTTTGCATAAAGACTTGGGTCTTAAGGCTTATAAAGTTCAGTTAACACAAGAACTCAAGCCGGCTGATCATCAACAACGTCGTGTCTTTGCTGATTGGGTCCTTGAAATGCATGAAAATGATCCGGAATTTCATCGAAAAATTATCTTGACTGATGAGGCCCATTTCCACCTCGGATGCTACGTCAACAAGCAAAACTGTCGCATCTGGGGCTCGGAAAACCCAAGAGTTATTGTTGAAAAGCCTCTGCATCCTCAACGCGTGACTGTTTGGTGCGGTTTATGGTCCGGCGGGGTCATTGGACCTTACTTTTTCGAAAATGAGGCTGGAGCAACAGTTACGGTCAATGGATTGCGCTATCGAGAGATGATTAATGATTTTTTATGGCCGGAATTGGATGATATTGATCTGGACAACGTTTACTTTCAACAAGACGGCGCTACGTGCCACACAAGCAATGAAACCATCGATCTTTTACGGGAAATGTTTCCGGACCGTGTTATCTCTCGAAGAGGTGATCACAATTGGCCACCGAGATCTTGTGATTTAACACCTTGCGACTTCTTCCTTTGGGGCCACGTGAAAGATAAGGTCTAGGCCAACAGCCCAGCGTCGATTCAAGACCTCAAAGATGGAATTCGTGAAGCTATCGAGGACATAGGGCAGCCACCTTGCGATTTGGTTATGGAAAATTTCATGAAAAGGATATGGGCCTGTAAGCGTGGTCGTGGCGGCCGTTTGGCTGATGTTGTGTTTCATTATTAACGGCATACCTTCCTCTTTATAATGAAATAAACATCCGATCATTTATCTCAAAAAATGCTATTTTTCTTTGAATATCAAAATAACACCTCTTATTGGAAAACCCTTTACTTCGATCTCCAGAGTTCGAACTACAGAGTCGACAGACTTTCGTTTCACACGACCAAAAAACCTTGCCGACACTATAAATCGATGCAGTCGATCGTGGCGTGTATATTTATGAAGTTGAGTATTTTAATGGTGAATGGTTATTTATAATTCAAACTACGGAAACCCTGTGAGAGCTTTAAAGAGGGACATGTTTATGCAAGCCAAGTAACCAGACTGAGAGGCAAACGTCCTATAAATTTGTTAAATTGAGAATAATGGCATTGAAATTTTGAGTGAGTATGTTCACACGTTAGAGCTTAAGGGACAGTTTCACAGTCGACACTTACCAGAATAAGTGGCACTTAAGTTTCCCATATTAGGACTTTAGGCTAAGTTTCATAGCCAGAGTAAGTGGAACTTAAGTTACCAACATCGGAGACTTAAGTGCCACTTATTTAGGTATAAGTGTGCACTGTGATATTGTACATTAATCTTTCACATTGCCCACTTAAGTGCAACTTTCCTGACTGTGAAACTGGCCCTAAATGTATTAGTGCTTCTTGGGCATATTCTGTTTTCAAATCGCGAAGCGAAATTATCTTCTCAGAAGCGTCCGTTAAATGTTATTTTTACCAATGGAATGGTTTAAGAAGAGTTTCGGATGCTTTCGGACGACCAATGGAAAACGCCATTAGAGAAAGGTAATTGAAGTTCTTTGTGTGCTACCAGTAACGTCTGCAAAGCCATATAACGTTCTTTTTCCACTTTGAGACGGTAAAAGCGTGGCTGAGGGCCACGGATACCAGGATAACCGAATTAGCTTTGTTGAATGTTAACAAAGAAATTGATGTAATCCCTGAAGATGTTGTGAATGAATTTGCCAATAAAAAAAGGAGAATGGATTTAATTTGTTCACTTAATTTTATTACCTTAATTTGTTATTTCAAACTAAAAATAGAAGTGTTTTTTTGCAAGCCCCGAGGAAATCGATCGAAAAAAACGACGTCCTGTCCTGCAATTTACATGCTAAGCGCAACAACAACTAATCCCCTTTGGGCTTAGCTAAGCGCTGAGAATTCTCGGGGCTTAACTTAAGCACGGAGAGAAAATTTGTTACCGACGTGAATTTCATACTTGTTATCGATATAGATTGTACGGAAACTCCATTTTGTTTCTGTAAATGGCGTCGCTAATCCCCAATGTCGTTTTTTTTCAACCAAATCTCCCCGGGCTTGCAAAAAAACACGGCTAATATCAACAAATTAAAAAAAATATCTATTTGCAAAAATATGAATAAAATTCATTTTAAAAAAAGTATACATAGGTACTTATTATTCATATAAGGTGGTTAATAATAAAAAAGGCGTTCATTTTTGTGCTAGTTTTAGAAATACCTTAAAACAAATTTCTACCAAAATTGATACCTTCCTGAAAATTTCACACCAAGAATTTTTTTTAGTCACAAATCGGAAGGTTTGGGTTCTGTCAAAAAATGTCAGTTCAAATAACAAACAAAAATGAAAAATGAAAATAAAACTGTTGACTGAGGGTTGCCCAAGTGTTACTTTTATATGTAGTTGCGCAAGGTTGTATTATTTTTGTAGCATTAATCTTTTGTTTAGCAAACGTTTTTCTGACAAAGAAAACGGGATTATAACTCGTGAATTTCTTGTATTATTTAGTGCTTCTGATACCAGAGTTATATGAACATACATGAATGGTAAATTAAAGAAAATTGTGTTTCTATTACAATAAAATGTTTATATGTAAGAATTTTGACTTTTTTTGCTTTGGTTATGATTTATTGAAAATTCTGATTGTGAATTATCATAGATCCTTGGCAACTCTAGACAGTTGGCCTGTATTTAAAAAGTAGCAACAATAACTGTTGCCTACAAAGAGTTCCAAACTTTTTGTTGTTAGAATTGACAGACAGTAGAGAAGTTTTTTTCTTTTAAATTATTTATTTAAACCAATGAGGGTTTGTTTCACAATGTGTGATTAAAGATCTAAATAAGAAACTTGGAACTTATTAGTCAATTTTCAACAGCACTTACGTTTCACAATAGCTTCGTTCGTTGAACTTTACCCAGGGTTGACCCAGGTTTTCTTGACAACCCCAAGAATTGTCAAAAAAGCATGGGTTTTTCGGTTCTCAAAAAACGCTCAAGGGCTGTTGACATTTTTAAAGCAAGAAAAAAAAGTTCTGTGATTATATAATTAAAACTTAAAATTTTTTTCAAATATGTCTTAAAAATGAATAAAAACAACTTCTACCGTTTCCATTTTGTATTGCTAATTATTAACATCAAATAAAATTTGTATATTCTTTCAATTTGTTTTCCAAACATAAACAATAACCTGCAGCACGTGAATCCACAACAAAACATATACATAACAACTCATGTCACTTTGGCAGTTTTTGCTTTACCTCAACTCGCCACTGCGAAATACCTAGTTCTACTTCAGGGCGAGTTCAGGGCGACCCCAGGCCTCAAAGAACACAGAATTTTGTTCTTCAGGGTGACTTCAGGTTTTTCAAAAAACGCTTTTGGTCGACCCCAGGGTGACTTCAGGGCTCAACGAACAAACCTAATATCTGAATAGTCCAGCATTATGCTGGATTAACACGACTGACAAATTGGCCGTTTTTTGTCAGTAAACTTCCAAAAAAATGAATTTGTCCATTTGTCTTCTGACAGTTTTTTGACAGTTTACTGACATAATACTGCCAATTTGTCAGTAAACTGCTAAGTTTTGTTCGGGTACTTTCCGGACCAAAAATGGCAATCTGTCAACTTTTCAGGAGTGGGGATGAAATTCTCAGACACTGTCCAAAAGTACGCGAACGCTTTGATGTTGCCCACTTTAAAAACGTCAACAAAAAGTAAACAAAAAAAGAGCCCCATAGCAAACAAAAAAGTAAACAAAGCGACAAAATTGGAATTACTTTTGTAATTTTACTTTCTTTATTAAATTTTATAACGAAGAAAAAAACAGAAGTGAAAGCCATTCAATGTAATTTTTGAAAAATCGTAATATAACCACAATTAAATTAAAAAGCACTCATTTAAATTACACCAAAGCAAATTTTCTTTAATAAAATATTTTAATTTCAATGTTTTTTTTATAAACACAAAAGCACTGCACAATATACAGTAAATACCAGCTTCTGAATATTCTTTATTAAATACATTTTTTTTGGGAATTATTTCACTAATTTTAAACAAAATTCACTTCAGCACTTGAAAATAAAACTTAAAGCTGGATTTAGACCTTCGGTTTTATCGTCCGTGTACGTTGTTCGTTGTTGGTCGTACGCGGAACAACGAAGGTCTAAATGCTAACACCGAACAACGAATGAACACCGAACGAAGAACGAATAAATTCAAAGTGGCTTTGAATTTTCGGTGTTCGATGTTACCCGAACAACGAACAACGTGAGTTTAAAGGCTGTCCCATACCAACGCTCCCATTAATATCCATGTAAATAAATTAAGACAGGCGGAAGTTTCGTTGTCGCGCCGAATGTTTCGCTTTGGTTTGGGAGAGCCTTAAATGCGAAAATTTTTTAATCGAACATTCTTTTTCAGTGCCGTGCAATGAATTGGGACACTCTCCACGTTTATCTTATTATTACTTTATAATTTTACAGATAGAAAATTGTGAAACAATTTAAGAAATATTACTCTCCGTAGCTAAGTTACGAAAGATTAATTCTAGTGTACATTTAAGTAGCCAACTCTTCGTCCAGCAGGATCTTTTCTTTTTTGTTCAATGTTAAAAGCGTCGCCACTGCCGACAATGTGTTGTTATCCATTTTGCTGTAAAGAACGAACTGAATATAAAAACGGAATAATCTAGATGCTTCTTCGTTGTTCGTTGTTTTTAGGAAGAACGAACAGCGAACAACGTTCACTGAATGAAGAACGAAGATGTAAATCCAGCTTAAAGTAAAAGTAAACAACAGCCATTTTGTATTTTTTTTGTTGTTCTTTAACTGGCTTTTGACAGAAAACAGAACTTACCAGATTCTGCCCGAAGAAATTTCTCTGGCAAAAATTGGCAAGAAGGGGAAATAGTTTTCTCTCTCGCGAGCACTCTCTTCTGCCCAAAATGACACGAAATGGAAGTACGCGAACAGGATTGGACCAAATCTGGTAAAATCAAGTAGTTTTGGGTGGTTTTGGACTAGTACGCGAACAGACTTAATGAATTTTTCCATTGTTCTGTCAGTTTTTTGACAGATAACTGCCAGAATACGGCCAATTTGTCAGTCTTGTAAATCCAGTTGGTTGATTAATCGTCAGAACTGCATTGAAATAGCCCAGTATCTGCTCGAAAAATCCAATCTCGAAATAATCAACGAAACGTCATAAAAATGACAAAAAAAAGGTCCGTTCAGTGAGCTCTTCCGACATTATTTTCATTGAACAGTGCTTTTAACAAATTAAGTATTGACATCTTCTAGTTTTTTTTCCTTCGAATAGTTTTGTTTAAAGAAAAGGAGTCAATTTGGAAGGATAATTGGTGTTTTAAAAAATAATTTTACAGAAGCAAAATAACAACTTTGGTTATTGAAAAAAAATAATATAGAATGATTTTCTAAAAAAAAAACCAATCAACAAAGTCTGAATGCCGATATTGTAGTGAATCATCTCCTTCAACAAGGTAAATTAAAAATCCAAATTTTCATTAAAATAAAAAATCAATATCGACAAATATTTTCCATCTATGTACATCTAAATTTCTTATAAATTTTTTGTTCCTTGTAGCCATTATGCCCATAGTCAATATTCTTAAAAAGGCCTCTAGTCTTATCCTGGGTGAGGAAAAGTGCGACGAAAAAATCGATAATCTCTACGAAGACAACGAAATTCTTTTCTGTAAGAACAATGTCTGTATCCATCCCCCGACAGTAGCCCGACAAGAATCTGATATTCTCCACTATCCAGGATACTTGACAGTCACCACCAAGACATTCATCGATCAATACAACAATGCCAAACGCCATACCTTGCTTCTCACCTGGATTCCCAATTCGTCTCTTTGCAAGTGTTCATCATCCGATGAAAACTGTCCAGCTTTCATGGCTGCTATAAGGGCTCAAGACCAGAGCAGTCTTGATCAGCGTATAAATTGTTTGAATAATTGCAGTACAGTGTCTGGTGATAAAAACTCTGTAAATGGTGACAAAGCTTCTGATGAAAATGACGTAGCTAATCAGAAAGACGAAAAAGAGGATGCTGATGATATGCGAGAACTTAAGAACGAACTTCAACCACTATTGGGCGGCAATTCCGCTACAATCGAAGATTTACATTCCATGTTAAAGAAAAACCCAGTTACTTCTGTTAACATCACCATCGCCAATCCATGTATTGAGAACACCACATCAACTTACAACTGTGTTGGCACTGAACGAGATAAGATGCAGCTTTCCGATTGTTCAGACGACAACAACCCCAACTGGATGACACCAGAACTTCTAGCTTTCAAACACAATCTCTCGTTCCCCGACAGCGCTAATGCAACTCCGACTGTTAAGCGGAAAACTCTGGTTAAATGCCGAAGATTTTCTGTAGATCTTAGCCAAATGCGATCGCTCCGTTTGTTCTTCAACGACGACAACTGCACCTCCGGTCAGTTGGTCATAGCTTCAAGGGAATCGCAGTATAAGATTTTGCATTTCCACTATGGTGGCTTAGATCACCTAGCTCAGGTGCTTCACCAATGGCATTGCTTCTTGCATAACATAACATTGGCACCCAGTAGCCAAGAGAAGCAGAATCTACCTTACCGGCAATTTATGGTGTGCCGCCCAGAGGTCAAGAAGTCCGAACTGCATCCAGACGAGGGTAATGTAAAAAAAATTACAACGAACTTCTTCTATGGAACGTTGTTAAATGAAAAAGGTCAGATTGACGACGATCTCTTACTGCGCAAGTGCGTCTTCTTTGGGGGACTGGAGAAGAGTCTACGCAAAACAGTGTGGCCATTTCTGCTCAAATGTTACTCATTTGGTTCTACTTTTGAAGATCGAGCTGTTCTAATCGATATAAAACGGCAAGAATACGAAGAGATCACCAGCAGACGCTTGTACTCAATGTCACCCGAGGAACAGATCATGTTTTGGAAGACCGTCCAGTGTGTTGTTGAGAAAGATGTTGTCCGCACGGACAGATCAAATCCATTCTTTTGTGGAGATGACAATCCCAATACTGAGATCATGAAGAATATTCTGCTCAATTACGCCTTTTATAACACCGGAATGTCCTACTCGCAGGGCATGAGTGATCTTCTGGCACCGGTTCTGTGCGAAATACAAAACGAGTCCGAAGCGTTCTGGTGCTTTGTCGGCTTAATGCAGAGATCTATATTCGTATGCACTCCAACTGACAACGACATCGATAGGAATCTCAGCTATTTGCGGGAGTTGATACGCATCATGTTGCCTAAGTTCTATGAGCATCTGCAGAAGCACAACAATGCACTAGAGTTACTATTTTGCCACCGTTGGCTTTTGTTATGTTTTAAACGAGAATTCACCGAAGCTGTTGTAATTCGGATGTGGGAAGCTTGCTGGTCGAATTACCTCACGGATTACTTTCACTTATTCCTATGCCTGGCAATAATTGCCGTCTATGCTGATGATGTGATCGCACAAAATCTACGTGCGGATGAGATGCTATTGCATTTCAGTTCACTTGCCATGTACATGGACGGTCAGTTGATTCTGAGGAAAGCTCGCGGTTTATTACACCAGTATCGTCAGTACCCCAAGATTCCTTGTACTTTATCGGGGTTGTGTAAGCGTTGTGGGCCTGGAATGTGGGATTCTGAACATAGACCCGCTCTCGAATGTATTGGGCATACGGATGATGAGAAATGCTCACTATCGATTGATTAAAGATGCAAATTTGTGTTGGTAGGATGCAAGGAAAGGATTAAAAACAAAACAGCACACACTATTTATATTTAAAAAAAAATTATTTATTATTATCTAGTACAGTTTCTCCAAGTCTAAAAAATGTTGACTCTATTTTGTTTGTATTTCTGTATTAACGCGCATTGCTAGCACATTAAAGAGCATCAAGATGATACCAAAGACAAAGCTAATATTGCTTCTAGTAATTATATTGAAAAAAAAAAATAATAAATAAATATGGAATCAGAAACTAATTATGATGTAATGCATAAATTAAAAAAAAAATGTTTGTTCGACTCATGCCTAATCATGCTTAGTAAGTTATGTATATTAAAAAAAATAAAGAAAATATGATGAAAATAAAAATATGTATGCACGAGACCAAATTCAAGGAAGGTACTTATGTATATGTGGCTACATTAACAATATTTAATTTAATAGTTGTATTCAAATACCTAAGCAATTGAACTGCTCAACAAAATAACAGGTCTACAAAAAATTAAATTAACCGGCATTAACCCACAGGTTTTTGATGCCTTTGAATTCGACCTCTGTTTGCTCCATTGCGTCAGCTTTTCAAGATAAAAAAAATTCGCTATACTACTTTTACAGCACGAATTATTTGTTTGTATACAATAACTCGGTAAGTCATCTGCATCTGAAAGTAGTAATTGGAGCCCAAAGATAACTGAGCAACCTAGTGAACAAAAGCAGGCTTGTTCAATTAATTTTTGTGAACAGGCGAAGTACAAAACTAACGGAAACGGAGTTTATAATCTGTGTCAGGTGCAGTCCTCGAAAATGTCCAATCAGCAAAGAAAAAAACGACCTACTTTGTGGGTCAGTTGTACAAATGTGGCTCATACTAGGATCAAAAACCATGGAGTACCTATATTACACTGATCTCGATAATACGTGTATTATAGAGATCAGTGCTATATTATATATATAGGTACTCTATCAAAAACGAAGCCGATTTATGCCCAGTTTTTCAGTGGTGAGTTAAACCAGAGTTAGCTTACTCTAGAAGTAAATTAACCCACAGTTAATTGAGGTAGCAGTTTTTCAGTGGAGATTGTACGTGGAACGATTATACAAAATCGGTGGATAAAATATAAAAAGTTAATCCTGAGCTAACTCAACAAATTGGATGAATTAACTCAGGTTTAACTTTTAATCTTGCTCTGAAAATCTGGAACTTAGTGAGAGAAAGCGTTTACAAAAAAAAAAATCAATAAATAATAACATACTTGAACCTTGGTTGAACCTAGTTAATTCGCCGAAATGGGTGGGTTAAAATCTTGGCCTTAAGGTCCCAGTTTCGAAGTAACTACTGAAACATGTTTTTCAGTCTCGGTTTAACTAGCTATTATTACAAAACTAAGCACTGAAAATCTGGCCCTTCATTCAATATATGTAGATCCCGAGTTAACTCAGTGAATGTACTTTTATTTTATTTACTCTCGAAAAATATAGGGCGATACTCTGCAACACTGGAAAGTGCATTTCAAAGTTTCGTTTTTTTGAAATTTTATAAAGTTAATTTAAAAAAGTTTGCCAAACATGAAAACGACTGGACCAAATTGGATACTTCTTTCTGTGGGTTTGTTCGTAATTAGGCTTTTCCAGAAACTATCTTTGTCTTTTCTCTTTCTAATTTTGACATAAAAATATGTAGGGAAAACAAACAAACGACCAATCACAATGGGTACGTTCAGATGACGAAGGGACTTGAAGGCAAGGCAAGTTTCTCGTCTCTAATTGGCCAGCTGTCGCAAAATTTCCTTCCAATTAAGGCAACTTTTATTGGAAAGTGACTGGAAAGCTAGTCAAGAAATATCTCCCTTCATTTCAAGTCAAGTGCATTTATGTCAAAATATCAGCTGATTATATTTGGTCATTAAACAGCAAGCTGAACTTCATTGTTCAGTGACTTCTTTTTTCAACGTTTGTTTTATTGTTTTGGGTGGAGGAGTTCTTTATCAAAATAATAGAAAAGATTTAATTAAAAAATGCATCATTAGTAAGAAGTATTGAAAAAATATAATTTACAATTTGGAATTGACTTGTGTAAGGTGTTTTTCAAAAAAAAATATTATTATTAATACTATCTGCACTATCAACGGAAAGTAAAGGTTGGAAGTAAAGTTCCAATTTTGGCATTAATGACATCTCAAAAAAATAACTAGTTTCCTTTGTAAAATTTGCGTTCAATGAATGCACTTGACTACATATGTAGTCCCTTGTGTCTGCTGAACGTACCCAATCACATGTTTTTGTTTTCCCTACATATTTTTCTGTCAAACTATTGGGTACGTTCAGCAGACACAAGGGACTACATATGTAGTCAAGTGCATTCATTGAACGCAAATTTTACAAAGGAAACTAGTTATTTTTTTGAGATGTCATAAATGCCAAAATTGGAACTTTACTTCCAACCTTTACCTTCCATTGATAGTGCAGATAGTATTTATAATAATATTTTTTTTTTGAAAACACCTTACACAAGTCAATTACGAAATGTAATTTATATTTTTACAATACTTCTTACTTATGATGCATTTTTTAATTAAATCTTTTCTATTATTTTGATAAAGAACTCCTCCACCCAAAACAATAAAACAAACGTTGAAAAAAGAAGTCACTGAACAATGAAGTTCAGCTTGCTGTTTTATGACAAAATATAATCAGCTGATATTTTGACATAAATGCACTTGACTTGAAATGAAGGGAGATATTTCTTGACTAGCTTTCCAGTCACTTTCCAATAAAAGTTGCCTTAATTGGAAGGAAATTTTGCGACAGCTGGCCAATTAGAGACGAGAAACTTGCCTTGCCTTCAAGTCCCTTCGTCATCTGAACGTACCCATTGATTTTTTTTTTGCTTGTTTGGCACTGAAATTTGGTGGAAGTTCCAAATTGCTCCGCGAAGGTTTAAGAAAAAAGAAAAGACCGACAATTCTCAACAGATGGCGCTGTAGGCAAATATTTGTGGTTGTATCGTTATATATCAACACACAATGAATTTAAACGATTGAATAAAACTCTTATTTATATTTATATTTATATTTATATTTATATTGTTTCAGTTTTATTAATGTTGCTTGTTTGAAATTTAGAATTATAATAATTGATTTGAAAATTAATGAAAAATTAATAAACATCAATGTTAAGTAAGTTTATAGAAAGTAGTTTTAAGTTGAGTGTTTTCGTGTACAGTGTTTGTGGTTGCCACACTATTCCCCTCTTAAGAGGATTCAGTAGGAATCTTATAACTTGAAAGTTACTTGTTTTGACTTTTTTGAATAGGTTCGTAGTGGTTTGTCCATTGATGATCCCCACATATGGGCAGGTAATTGTTGAGTTGCATTTGTATCAGAACTTGATTCAGGAATATCAGCATCCGTCTTGATTATATATGCTGGTTTCAATCTGCTGACGGAAATATTTTTTTCAGTGCCGTTTATGTCGAGTTTGTAGATTATGTCAGATACTCTTTCTAAGATTTTGTATGGTCCTATGTATGGTTGTTCCAGTGGTGCTTTTACATGATCACATCGAAGAAATACATGCGTACATGTATTTAAATTCTTTAAGACGAATATCTTGCTTTTTGTATGATGAGCAGTCGGAGTCGGTCTTAACCCACGCATTATTTCTCTATGTTTTTCAACGAATATTTGTGGATTTCCAGGTTGATTAAAACTTACCAGAAATTCTCCAGGAATTCTCAGGTTTGTCCCGTATAACATCTCTGCTGGAGTTGCTTGAATGTCTTCCTTGAAACTGGTGCGTAGTCCAAGTAAAACTGTTGAAAGAATTTCTGTCCACGGCTTAGGTGAACACATCAGCGCAGCCTTAAGGGTTCTATGCCACCTCTCTACCATCCCATTTGATTGAGGATGATATGGCGTTGTCCTGTTTTTGTGAGCTCCAACTAGGCTCGCTAATGCTGAAAACAATGCTGACTCAAATTGCGATCCTTGATCGGAAGTGATTGTTGCCGGTGTTCCATAGTGTACGATCCAGTTGTCCCAAAAAGCTGTCACAATTGTCTCAGCAGTAATATCCTTAAGAGGAACTGCTACTGGCCATCTGGAAAAACGATCGATAATTGTCAGGCAATATTTGAATCCATTGTAACTGGGCAGCATGATTATGTCTAGATGTATATGATCGAATCTTTTGTCGGGAATGTTGATATGCTCTGCTCGCAGTTTGTTGTGTCTTTGAACTTTTGATCTTTGGCAAGCTAAACATTCTCTAGACCATTTGATAGCATCTTTTCTTATTCCCGGCCAGGTAAACTTTTCTCTGAGGGATTTTGAAGTACTTCTACCGCCAGGATGTGAAAGATTGTGAACGGTGTTAAAGGCTGTAAATCGAAGTGATTTTGGAATGTATGGCCGAACAGTTCCTGTTGATACATCACAATAAATTTCGACGTCATTTTGAATTGTTATTTTTTGTACTTTGAGTAATCTTGAATTTTGAATCATTTCCTTCAACTCTTCATCGTCCTCTTGTTTTCGTTGAATAGTTTCTGGATCCAGAACTGTTGGCATGTCGATTGCATTGATGCGAGACAATGCATCTGCCACGACGTTTTCTTCTCCCTTAACATACACAATTTGGGTTGAAAATTGTGAAATAAAGTCAAGCTGTCTCAGTTGTCGGTCGGATGCCTTTTCTAATTTTTGGCTGAATGCTCTTGTCAGTGGTTTGTGATCGGTTCTGATGATAAAATCACGAACTTCCAACAGATGTTTGAAGTACTTGAGTCCAGCGAAGATAGCAAGAAGTTCACGATCATAGGTACTATACTTTTTCTCTGAATCTGAGAGTTTCCTTGAGAAAAATCCAATTGGTTTCCACATATTATCTTCATATTGCTCCAGAGAAACACCTATGGCCACATTGGATGCATCAGTTGTAAGATTTATGGGAGATATCGGTGATGGAAAGGCCATAAGAGTTGCTCCCGCAAGAATGCGTTTGCTTTCATCAAATGCGGTATTGGATTCTTTTGTCCAGTTTATTTTAGTCTTATCGTTTTTTTTTGAATCCTTGATGTAACTATTCAGTGGTAACATTATGCTTGCTGCATTTGGTATACTTCTCCTGTAATAATTAATCATACCCAAAAATCTGCGGAGTTCCATGACTGTTTGAGGTTTTGGGTAGTTAAGGATTTGTTCAAGACGTTCTGTTATAGGTGCGAATCCAGATTCATTTATGCTGTAGCCTAAAAAATCGACTTCTTTTTTTCCAAACTTGCATTTGTTGACGTTGATGGATAGTGCATTTCTATTCAAGCGGTCGAAAACTTGCCGTAAATGATCTTTATGTTCATCTTCGTTTGTAGACATGACTAAAATGTCATCGATGTAGACAAATACAAAACTAAGATCTCGAAAAATTGAGTCGACATATCGCTGGAATGTTTGACTTGCATTTCGCAAACCAAATGGCATCACCAGGTACTCATATAACCCCCATGGAGTGATGATCGCGGTTTTCTTGATGTCTTTCTCATTCATTGGTATTTGATGATATGCTTTTTCTAAATCAATTGTGGAAAATACTGACTTACCATGAAGAAGTGGAAAAACATCAGTTATCATTGGTGGAGGATATTTGTCAGGAACGGTTGAAGCATTTAACTTTCTGTAATCACCGCAGAGTCTCCAGGAACCATTCTTTTTTTTAACCATGTGAATTGGGCTTGAGTATGGACTGCTTGATGGTCTGATTACTCCTCGATCGAGTAGGTCAAGTATTTCTATTTTTCCTGCTTTTGCTTTTTCTCCAGCTAATTTTCGACACTTTTCGGCAATTGGTGGTCCAATGTTAGTAATGTGATGGCAATAATCGGGATTTGTCCTCTTTGCATTAACTGTTAGAGGCTTCGTTATTTCAACATATTGTTCCAGCAACGTTGAGTATGGCATAGTGGAATTAATTGTTGAAATGCTAAATGTAGAAGTTTCATACATGCTTCCATTTTTAACAATTTTAGTTGTCGCATCAATAAGACTTTGGTTCTTCAAGTCAATCAGAAGCTCATAATAAGTGAGAAAATCGGCCCCGATTATTGCAGATTGTATATCAGCAATGATGAATGACCATTTAAAAGCTCGACGAAGTCCCAATGCAACTGTGATGATTTGAGATCCATATGTCTTGATTTCGGATTGATTTGCAGCAAAAAGTTTTAGAGCACTCACATCCAAAGGCATCTGGGCAGTGGGTTTTGGAATAACCGAAACTGCTGATCCGGAGTCAATGAGATATCTTGTGTTTGTTAATTTGTCGAAGATATGTAGACGACTTTCTTTGATTTGGATGTGGCTGGTGTTGGAATCAATATTTTTGTTGCTGTCGTCAACCGATTCGACTGGCGACAGCGTCTTTAGTTTTCCGAATCTTTGAATTGTTCTGGCTTCCAGGAACATGGTTGACTGCATTTGAAAGAATTATTTCCAAATCTCCTATGAAAATAGCAAATTTTATTTGAATTGCTTGGATAATCGGTGGTATTCTGTTCGGAGCTCGATCTTCCTCGTGAACAGGATGTATTGCGAGATCTAGATCTGGAATAGCGGATGTTCTTTTGAATTATGTCTACCTTCTTTGTCAAATCTTGAATTGCTTTGCTCATCAACTCGATTTCCTTGTTGTATGATACAGCTTGGATAGTTGGATTATCCATTTTTTGTTGATCTGAGACTGCATAGACCGATGAATTACCGTTAATGTTGAAGATTTTATCAGCCATTTCCGCCAAATCATCTAGACTGGTCGTCTCTGGTAAAATTGTGAGTAAGACACGACATTGGTGGGGAATTTGTTCGAAGAAAAATGTCCTCAAAAGGGTTGTGTTGCATTGGTTTGAAGCAAGACTTTTAATGTGAGCAAGAATTTCACTGGGCTTTTTACCAATAACATCTTCACCACGAAAAAGACGCCTGAGTTTTGTCTCAACGGTTTCAGCGTAGCTCTTGATCAGTCTGTTCTCAAATTCCTCATACTTCTTTTTGATGCTTGTGTCTATTGCCAAATCAGCTACCATCTTCAAAACATCACCCTCCATGTTAACCAATATTTGGGAAAACTTTTGTTCATCGTCTTCAATGTTGGCTAATCTGAATGCTGCTGCAACCTGGGTCAACCAAATGTGTGGCTGAGATTTGTCGAAATAAGGCAACTTGACGTGGACATTGTGCTGTTTGAAAACATCTGGACGACAATTGGATTCCGGATGGTTATTTATTTTTAAACGCGCAATCTCTTCTTGGAGCTGATTGATGACGTGGGAATTGTTTTCATCTTCCGGTTTTTGTTTGTCTTCATCTTTTTTCAAAACTGTTTTAATGAGTTTTGAAATGGTATTGTATTGGTCATCAATTGAATCTCGTTCTGTGTCTGCACCTTGATACAATTCTGAACTTTCACTAAGCTCAATTTGTATTGCATCAATTCGATCTTGTGTTTCGTTGAATTGCCTATAAAGATTATCAAGTGATTTTAATTTGGTCTTGGCTTGGAGAGTAGTTCTATTTTGAATGTTAAAATAATTGTAAATTTTTGTAATTAATCCTTTTATTGAGGTCCTGCGTTGTATTAGCTTTTTAAGATCGTCTGCCATAATTGCATACGCTCCTTTTGTGGGCTCCGGATAGATGGACGTTGTTTCTAAAATTTCTTGAAAAATTGTGATTAATCGTTTGACCAATCACGTCGGGGTCACCAAATTTGTGGTTGTATCGTTATATATCAACACACAATGAATTTAAACGATTGAATAAAACTCTTATTTATATTTATATTTATATTTATATTTATATTGTTTCAGTTTTATTAATGTTGCTTGTTTGAAATTTAGAATTATAATAATTGATTTGAAAATTAATGAAAAATTAATAAACATCAATGTTAAGTAAGTTTATAGAAAGTAGTTTTAAGTTGAGTGTTTTCGTGTACAGTGTTTGTGGTTGCCACATATTTCGTTTTTCTTCTTCAATTCAATTACCGTTCAACAGGTTGGCAGGTGGTTATGAAATGGCTTTTGGGATATTCTTTTTGTAATTTCTGTAGGGTGAAACGGTTTAAAAATAAAAACTATCCGATTTAAGAAATTCTTTTGGCTTTTGAAAGGTTGTTTTTTTAGTGGGTTGCGTTAGGGATTTTTTTCAGAAAGTAGGCATTTATAGGGTGAAATCGGGTAAAAATGAAAGTGGCACCCGATTTCAATTTTTTTTTGTGTTTGAAAGTAATAAAGGCTGGACTAAGAGAATCACGTTTTTACATATTTAGCCATTCATAACTTGAAGTAGGTTAAAACCCATACAAATTCGATTACAAAACTTAACTTAAATATTTATTTATATTTTCTTTTGTAATTTTTATGCGAAGCTTAGGTTTGTTTACCCGTGCGAAGCCGTTATTTTATAAATTTTTCAATGATTTTGAAAAATATTATACAGGAATATTATAACTATATGCCTGTTAGACCTAAAGTCTTTTAAATGCAACCTGAATTGCACGGCACTAGTTAGAAGGATAGGAAAGAATTTTTGCTGGCGCAATTGACTGTTGTAACTGGGGGAATATAGAAAAGAATGCTGCGTGAGTGGGGCTCGAATACACACTTCTAAGTTAGCAGTCAAGCACTACATCCACTGCACCATTGCCACCCGTTTAATTAACGCATTTTTTCAAACAAGGAGTATGTTTTCACACATACCCGCCACCAGGCAAAGTGAATTTGTATTTGTTTAGTTCTCTAATCATCTTACGCCTGTTTAAAGTTCTTATTTCGTAATTTTATCGATTTTGTCTTGTGCACAGCACATTTTCTTGTATTCACTACTGATAACTGATGGGAGAACCGGTTTCAGAAGCCGGCTAACGGGGTTCAGTTTCGATCGAAAGCTCCCATAATAATATATTCCCAACGACCGGTTGCGTATGTTAAAAACCGGCCTTACAAAAGCAAAAGTGAAGAAAACTTTACCAATAACAACAATTTTGAGCAGTGACGTAGATTGGGTTTTAGCCTCCAGCGGCGGAATTCCCCTTAAAAAAAATAGAAAATATAATAGTTTTCTAGAGCGAAGAAAAATCTAAGCTGAAAACATGATTTCTCTACAAAAATCAGTTTGAGCCAAATTTTTAAGCAAAAGAAAAAAAGATACAAGCTTTGTTCGTTGAACTTTACACAGGCTTGATGCAAGTTTTCTTGACAATCCAAAAGGTTTAAAAATAGAAAATTACCTGCAGCACGTGCATCGAGAACAAAAAAAAAATACTTCACAACTAATTTCACTTTGGCAGATAATTCGATACCTCAACTGTCCACAGTAGAAAACCTAGTCCTACTTTAGGGCGACCCCAGTTTTAAAAATACACATATTCCCTTAAAAGACTGAGTTCCGGTTTTTTTTTGTTTTCAAAAAAACGCTTTGGGGCGATCCCAGAATGACTTCAGGGCTCAACGATCAACATGGTATGTGTTCGTATGAAAATTAGTTTAAAACGTTTTTTTTGCTAAAAGGCGACTAGAATTACATTCAGTCAGTTGGTGAGTCAGTGACGGTGAGACCTCAAAGCGTTGTCATTTTTTCGAGTGAAAGAAATAACGAAACGAGTAAACTCCGTTTTTTGCTTCAATTGTAATTTTCCGAAGGTGAATAACGAAGCAACAATAAATTTAAAAAATAAAACGAAATATTGATATACGTTATGTATGTACATATATTAAATTGTTTTTGAAGTTACTATTTCGTGCATTAACAATTAAATATTCGAGCTTTTGCTTCAAATTCAGGAAAAGAGTTATAACAAGTGTGTTTAACAACTAGTTTTTTTACAATTCAGCAGAGATACTTGTCCCACGAAAAGATTCTAGCGCTGCGCCGTCAAATTGACAAGCTCTGATTAAGATTTTTTTCGTGGTACATGCCTAACTACATGCAACATAATGCTATAAGTCTAATATTCTGAGTAGTTTTTTTTCCAAAATTATTTTTATTGATTTATTTTAAAACTAAAAAGCTAACATAAGAATTCATTAAAATGTAGCGAATATTTTTGAACTATATATTTGCTGCAATTGTTGAACTTAATTCTCTATGAATTACAAAATAAAAACAAAAACTCCTTACAAATACATAGACAGTGTTTAGTTTAATATAATATTATAGTTGTACAGGTGGTGAAAAAAAAGAATTACATTTGCGGCAGTTGTTCAATTGGTGTTGTGAATTTAAAGTCTTCGGGGAACAATTTGGCTGCGTGTGGATACATAAGTTTATATGATTGTCGAATCGTAACATCTGCAACACCAGCAATATCACCAATTTCTTTTTGGCTACGCTTATGCTCTGAAGCCTGTGGAATTAAATTTTAAAATACGTAGGATAATAAAGTTTGATTCTGGTATATTAATTATTACCTGCGAGGCCATATAAATAGCTGCTGCTGCAACAGAAATGGGCGAACGACCAGGAACGATATCCATTTCGACAGCTTTTTTTGCAATATGTGTTGCAGCTCGTTGCACCATATTTGGAAGATCTAAAATAGAAGTCTGATAATAGCCAAACATTATTTTCAATTGGATTATTGAAATACATACCCAGGTTTGCACAAAATCTGGACATAAAATCTGCCGTAGTAATCAGATCTACACTTGTCTCCAAGGCTTTCAGTGTGAGCTTAAAACATCTTCCAATTTCTTTTTTGCTAATTTTGCTAACAGCACATATTTCTTTAAATGTGCGTGGAACACCTTCCTGGCGACAAGCAATATAAAGGCATGCTGAGGCTTTTGCGTCGTTTGAACGACCTTTAAGATTTTTACCGTCATGAACCTTTGGAAAATTTAAAAATTATACGGCCCAGTGAACATTTTGCTTGATCGAAAGGTAGTTTAGTTTGAAATTAAAAAAAATCATTAAATTTCGAGGTAAATCACAAGGTAAAGATTTAATTCCAAAAACTACGAGTATAAATATATGAATAAATTTATATTTCCCAGATGTGTGTACTTAATAACTGGGTGAACACAATGGTATGCATCTGCAGCTAAAAGAATCGCTGTAGGAGAATCTGCTCATGGCTAGCTTCTCAAATGCAGCATGAAGCGAGCACCAAAAGTTAAAGTTGAGTCAACTTTTGCTGCAGCATTTTTTCTTGCTGCAGCTGCAGCTTCACATTATAGCGCTGTATACTATTTGCGTACCTTTCATTTTTGACAGTGCTAAGTGCTGCCACTGCAGCTTCACCTTTGTGTTCAGCAAGTAAATACGTGTATTAAATTGCATTTAAACATAAATGGGGCGCGGGTGTGCTTTTAATAAAAGAATTCTTCGACGGATATTTGGTCCCGTGCACGAGGCAGTCTTCGAATCCCAGCCCTAGTTTGGAGGCTATAAAGACTGAACCTCCGGTTTAAAAACCGGGGCTAGAGCATTTGTTTCGGATGACTGGAAGGAGTGTGCTCGGGACCGGAGAAGATGGAAAACTTCAGTGTCTAGGCTGAACCCTGAACACATACTGGAGCTGCGAGCAAACCGGTGATGCGAGAGTTGAGCAGAGCGGCGAAAACAAACAATGTTTTCTGATTTCTAGACGCCTCAGTATGAGAGCTCTTATAAGAAAACATTTGTTTGTTTTCGGCGCTCTGCTCAACTCTCGCATCACCGCTCTGCTCACAGCTCCAGTATGTGTTCAGCCGTATGTTTCGGTTAGGGAGATACTCTTAATAGGTCAGTTAAGGCCGAGTTCCCATAAGGGTTTTTTTTAATTGAATGTGCATGTCAAGATTAAACTCTGAAAATGCCTATTGGTCAAAAAAAAAGACCAGCATCGCTTTTTTTAAATGTCACGTCAGATTTTGGTCGTTTTTCGGCAAATTGCCGTTTTGGGAGATTGCACCAGATAGCCATAATGTATGTGTATAGAAATGACTTACAATTCTCAACCATTCTTAAAACTGTCTGTCGAACTTCTAAGATGAGCTTTATTATGACTGAAATATAAGCCCTTGGAGAATGGCCGGATGTAACCCTGAAAAAAATTTGTTTTTAGGTGGAATAGACTGCGATCCGAACCCCAGACCTCCGGGGTGACAGTCCAACGTATTAACCATTATATCACCGGGGACTACTTTGTACTTACTATCTACATTACAATCTTCAGATCCTACAAATTGCAACTCATTCTTGGATTATCTTTGCACACAGAAAACTTACCTGTTTGAAAAGATTATTTGCACGATCAACAATTGTTTTGGGCAGATTTATGCGATCTGCCATAGTAGATATTTCCTTGAATGCCGATATGAGTGATCTGTCCGAACTGCTCATAGTACGTCTGTTCTGATATTTCGGTGCTCCAAATGAATCGAATGATGCAGACCCAGTTCCGGGTCCAATGATAGTTGAAAGATCACCTCCGCTAAGAAGAGGATTTTCCGGTCCACCAACACGACTTGGATCAACTCCACTCTTTTCGTTGCTAAATGTACGCCATTCAGAGCCAACGTCGATTACGCGATCACCAACAACAAGACCACATTCAGAGCAAATCATATCACCCGCACGATAGTCTTCTATAAGAGGTGCATCTGGATGTGCGTAGCAGCATACTTTATTCGTAGCATCAGGTCTGCATCGATAAAGCAGAAAACACAAATTTGTATGAATAAATTCGCCCTAAATAACTCTAGTCGAGACAACTGCGAAAATGGATGTTTAAACTTACCTGGAGGAACTAGCCATTTGAAATTTAAGGGTAATTAATGATTATGAAAAATAATATTTTACTCAAATAAATGCGTCTGAAATAATTATCCTGATAAACTTTAATTAAGCAAGAATTAAATAAAGCGAAAATATAGCTGGAGCTTCAAAGTGCGTTTGCTTATAGTTTGACAGTAGATGCGTTCATTACAGTTCCAAGTCGAAATTCAACCAAACTTTCAGATAAAAGTAATGGGTGTGTTCAAAAAACTTTAAGGTGGAACTATAAAGGACTTCGCAACTAACAGCCCGATTCTCCCCATCATCACTGCGATACCTCACAAGTCACAAGAAGAGGTGAAATTAATATTGTGACTTTTTCGAATTCTCCCCCAGAGTCACAACTTATGAGAAAAATAATCGAAATTGTGATCTCCTTCATAGCAGGTCACAACTCACAAATTACATGTGTTTTACAAATTTGAAATCATGATCTATTTTTTTTTTTAAACAACATTGAATTTTTTTTAGATTAGTAAAGAGAAAATTAAAGTGGATATTATTATGGGAGTATCTTCTTCGGTATATCTTTCATCCGAAATAAAAAAAAAACAAGATTTTCACAACAGCACAGACTTTTTCTTTAACGCAGGAAACAAATGGCTCATTCGCTCTCGAAAACAACATTTTTTGATAGTTTTTTCAGTTCCATTTTGCAAACATATATTTATAAACAATTTCTTATACTCACTTTATTGCTAAAAAATGGATGAAAACTTGATTAATTAAGTTTTGAATGAATATATTTGGCCCAATTGAAAATCTTTTTTTATGTTTTTAATAATCAGTTGGTTCAATTATGGCACTACAAAATTCACCTTTGCTGTGTTGAGTTTAGTTGTGAGCTTTCTTGTGATGATTGGGGGAGAATTCCAAAAATGTTATCGAGTCACAACAATCCTCACAAGGAATAGTCATAAGAGCTTGTGACTTGTGACTCGTCACAAGGGAGAATCGGGTTGTAAATACCCTTTAACAGTTTTTTTTACAGAAATACTGCGAATTTGTAAGTCAT
The DNA here is from genome assembly GCA_932273885.2 of Leucozona laternaria. Classification (NCBI taxonomy): domain Eukaryota; kingdom Metazoa; phylum Arthropoda; class Insecta; order Diptera; family Syrphidae; genus Leucozona; species Leucozona laternaria. Next base: position 50,107,128 of record OW026368.1, read on the forward strand.
GTAAATCCATCATACGAATTGAAATTAGCTGCAAAAGCTTATATTCATAAACATTTTTCATCAACTGTCTAACTTGAAACAACTACAGTTGCTTGTTCAAACCCACACAAATATCAGCGTGTTCATTTTTGTTCAGTTATGTGCATCTGTGAAAATGGCGGATCCAATGCCTCTTTACTTATCAAAATATTAATATTTGTTGTTTTTTTCTACATCCATTTTTAATTTCTGACACTTTAAATTTGATAACTTGAGCAAGATATTTAGATTTGAGTATGCGAACAAAGTTTCTAGTTTCGAATTCAATGATTAGCCGTGTTTGTTTTGCAAGTCCATATTACTAATAGTTTTAAACGTAAATACAACAACAACTTAAATCCATATAGACTTAGGTAAGTCCAGATAATTATCGGGACTTACGTACTGTAAGTAAGAAGTTCCTAAGTCCCGATGTCGTTTTTTTTCGACAAATCCATATGGACTTGCAAAAAAACACGCCTATTATCTTGAAATGAATGATATTTTCATTAAATGCATTTACTCAAGTTCATTTATTCATTCTTAAGCCAGACGCGCACATGCAACTAAACAGTTTGGTTTCGATTTTGAGCACTATGGGATTATATGAGAGTAAGCGAGCATAAACCGGCGCCCACTCCCATATAAGCCATCAGAAACCAAACTGTTTAGTTGCATGTGCGCACCTGGCCTTATCGTTTACTTGCCAAAGCTCACAGTTATCTACGGATTTAAACGTGAATTTAACGTTTAGATTTAACTTAAATTTGCTATTAATTTTTAATATGGATTGAGTGAGTGAACAATATGGGAGGTAACCAAAATTGCTTGCAAACTTGCCCCACTGCAACTGGTCCCAGGATTTTACTGTTGGACAAGCGCGGAAAGTACACGAGCGGACCTAGTGTACGTTGAACGTACCCACTTTCTACTACCCTTCAAAACTTGACAAATTTTTGTTTTCTGTCCAAAATGTACCCGAACACACCTTATTAATTTTATGACAGAATTTAATGAACTATGGCTACATACGAATTGCCTTGGGAATATTCATTTCCACCTTTTTACACGTAAAAATTTCTTTTAATATTTTTTATTTAATTACTAAAGTTTTGATCAGTTTACAGCATCATGAAGAAACAAAAAAACGACAGATATCTGTATGGGCTGACATTGTTCTGAAGTATTATAAATCTGTAGGCAGTAACAAACTGAGCATTTCGAGTTCGTCACTTTTTAAAAATGATTCGATAGGCAGGAAAGTATCCGCAGAACTTGCTTCCCAAATTATTGAATCATTACACAAATCTGGATTTGCACATCCAATTGATAAAGAAAGAAATGAGTGGAATTTATGCTGGTATACCTTGGATGAGTATGCAGACATGATGTATTCGTGGGCATCTGAAACCGGACATTCAAACACCATTTGCACTTTGTTTGAACTAAGTTCTGCAAAAACAGAGTTTTCAGAAGTCGATGAAGAGATTTTACTTAAAGCCTTGCACAAATTAGAAGAACGTGGTAAATGTGAAGTAATAAGTATGGATGGTGCATATGGAGTTAAATTTTTCTAAATATTGGTTATTATGCATAAGTAATTTCGTTTTTCTCTTTGAATAAAATCAGCATCATTGTTGTTTTAAACTTCCTGTACAAAGGCAAGTTATTTTTCAACTTACTGATTATAGTTTTTAATAAAGACGATTTCAAAGGGTTACGAAAGCAATGTTTTTCTTAAAATATGTTCGAGTCATCGTCTTAAACTAACTAAAAACAAGTGAGGGATCCTAGAAACACTACTTGTTTCTTACTTTTGGCATTATTTTCTTTGCGTCTCAGTTTTTCAACAATAAATTCTTCGCTATTCTTCTAGCAAGTGTAGACTGCACAGTCCGAGACCAAGGCAACTGTTTTATTTCATATGTATACCCCAGTTTCAACTGGACGTAGCCGGTCGGATTATTAATCCAAAATACAAACAACAGTTTGTGTTTCAGGAAAACGCAAACATATCCCTCATGTTAGTGAGAAGAGTGGAGAACGCTTAATGTTTTTTTTAAATTAAAGATCTCTCCTTTGAAAAATTCCAAGTAATAAATCTAATTTTTCTCCAAAAGCTACATCATTTTTTTATTTTTGATGACTACTTAAAAACTAATCTGTGGGAATCAATTTTGTTCACATTATTGCTTCCTGTTGTTTTTAACGCCGGGAGCAAGAGGTCTATTACCTTGTGACGTGGGCCTGTTACCGCTGTTCTGTCCACCCGGAGCATTGCGGTTACCGAAGTTATTTCGGTTGCCAGTTCGGCCACGTTGGTTTTGGTTGTTAGCTCCTACACCTCCACCACCCCCTCGACTTTTATTCATTTCGGCGCGATTTCTCGACTTAACCTGCGAATCTTCCTTAACCATATCAATAACTTCATCGGGGATACGTAGATATTTTATAGTGCTTCCTCGAATGTAACATTCTGGCATTCTCCAAAATCGATCACCATCCTAGTTGGATATTAACGTAAATAGTATTCAATTAATTCAAAAATACGTTTTTAAATGACCAAAGGCCAAACCTTTGATGTGCAAATGACGTCCCGTAAATTAATATTCATCCATGAATCGCAACTCACTAAATGTCCATTGTAAGTCTCACCATTCTTCAGTTCTACTAACTAATGAAATTATTAAGTAGTTTCGAGAATATCGTATACGTATTACTCAAAAATAATAATTTATATGGTCAATTAAAATCGGTGAACCAGTGGAAGAACAGCACAGACGCCATTGCAGACAAATTAAAAATACAACTTCTTTTTGTCTAGATACTTTGTATTCAATACAGAATTTTGTGAACTATTTAGTCATTAGCACTCTCTCATTTAATATCACACTAAAATTTATGATTTCTCTGTGAAATTTGTTATTTTAAGTTTAATTTGGAACTGATGTTCTTCCACTCGATTGTTCAATTGAACTTACCATGGGATGACTCTGAGCTGTTTTAAGTAGAGATAGCGGCAACTAGAAATGGTTTAAACAATTTTATAACATATTTTTTTACTAATGCAAAACAATCTGAGAATATTATTTATTACCATTTTATTCAATTTGATGAAACTCTTCAGATAAAATTCGGGAACGTCGCACTCGTTGTCGTCGGGATCGGTGTTCAAAACAAAACATAAAAGCAAAACTCGAACTGTCAAAAACACGTAGTCAAATTAGGTTTGTTCAGATTTTTGAGAAAATTATCAATTTAACTTTTAACGTTCGCACGCGCGTGATTATAAAAACAGAACCCAGAGTCGCGTCCTCGACTGCGACTCCATTGCATTCACTTCAATGAAATCGTATGTATTTTAACTCCTGACAGTCTCGAACGCACGGAATTGGGCCCTAGTAGTGCCCACGTACTGCAACTCTCACATCTATAAAATTAGACTATCGTTGAATCTCAGTAAATCCACCAAAATCGGCGAGTTTAATTCGCTGAACCATGGGTTTAATATTTGTTCAACTGGCCCATTACTGTTTATATTATAGGCGTGTTTTTTTTTTGAATGTCCATATGGATTTGTCGAAAAAAAACAACATCGGAACCACAGATTAGCCACATGAAGATGAGAATCCCCGGCAGCCATTTTAATTTGCCTACAAGCTTGAACTGGCAGTTATCAGATAAAAAATGAGAATGTGTGTATACAAATCTCACACATAGACAGAAGGGATCTTCACACACCTGGTTAAATTGTTCTTGCAATTCACATCTATTCATCGACGCGGGAAAAAATTACAAATACAACAATGTAAACAAATGAGTTTTGGAGTGTGAAACGTACGAAACATTCTCATCTTGATATGGCTAATCTGTGATCGGAACTAATAGTTTTACACGTAAATACAACAACAACTTTAATGCATATGGACCTAGCTAAGTCCAGGTAATTATCGGGACTTACGTACTGTAAGTAAGACTGCTTTTAAACCATGCAATTTCTTCTTGCGATTTTTAAGCACTTGGGCGAGGGACGTATGTGGTGGCCGGGGTAGACGAAATTGCTGAGGTTGAACAAATTGCAGAGTTATTGCTCATTCTTCTTTGTGCTTTTCCTTATTGTTCGAATGTGTTTTATTTTCATTCGTCGTCCACTCAGATAACTTCGCTTAATCAAGTGGAGTAAAGAGTGCAGTGAGATGATACTTCTTCACTTGCACAAACTAAACTTTTCATTAAAAATCGCTGTCGTGTAAAAGGTATTTGCAATTAGAAGGAAACCAAAGGAGAAAAGAAGATTAAAAATCGCTGTAGTGTAAAAGCAGTCTAAGAAGTTCCTAAGTCCCGATGTCGTTTTTTTCGACAAACAACTTGCAAAAAAACATGCCTTATATCGTATTTGACATGTTATGTATGTAGCCATAACTCGCTAGCGAATACTCGCTAGTGTGGCCTCCGAGTTAAGGAGTTATACAAAACAAGCTTGAATCCTTGCTTTTATTCATCATCGGCGAAGTACTTAACTTTTATAAAACATAAGCCAAAAAGTACTTTTGTACAAAACTAAAAATATTTTTTTTCCCGGTAGAGCAGTTTTTTTGTGAAAAAGAATATACAATTTTTTTTTTTAAACCAAAATTTAATCTTTCTGCATCATTTTTAAAAATTTTCCAGTTAGAAAAACTATTCCAAAATGAGTTTGAAAATTTTCACTTTTGTACTTTTTCACTTTTTGGGCTTATGTAGTTAAGCCTTTACTATTTCATTTGCGAGAATAGAACAACATCACACAAAACAAACAAACCAACGTAAAATTGCTTGCTCATAGAATACTATCCATAGCTTTCTATGAGCCGAGCAATATGTGGCAAGAAATTTTGTATAGAATACTACAAGTAGCCTCTATGAGCAATTTTCACCATGTAAAGGCTTAACTATATAAGCCCAAAAAGTGAAAAAGTACAAAAGTGAAAATTTTTAAACTCATTTTGGAATAGTTTTTCCCACTGGAAAACTTATAAAAATGATGCAGAAAGCTTAAATTTTGGTTTAAAAAAAAATTTGTATATTCTTTTTCACAAAACAATTGCGGTAGCGGGAAAAAAAATATTTTTACTTTTGTACAAAAGTACTTTTTGGCTTATGTAGTTAAGCCTTAACAAAATAAAAGAAGACTGGCGAATTTGAGTCATGACTCAAAATTCATGGTATAATTCTCCTTTCACACGAGGAAACTGAGTTTCCAGCAACTTTTAGCTTATAGGGCACGAAGTAGATGGGGTGAACAAAATCTCCCCGCGGTCAACGATGGTGGAGATTTTTTTTGTGTACCTTTTCACACTTGTGTGCGTTCAACTGGAACTTATCTAACAGATTTTCTGTTGTTTATATATAAAGTTCCTTGTTTGAACGCACGCTACGTTTAGTGTGATATAAAATGTCAAAACAAATCTCCCCAATCGTTAACCAAGGAGATTTTATTCACCCCACCTACTTCGTGCCGTTCTCTTTTACAAATTGATAGTTCCTGGAAACTCATCCTCGTGTGAAAGGGGACTTACCCAGTCAGTTGAGGAGCGAGTTGCTAAAGTTTATATGTATTTAAAAAAAAAATGCAGTGTATTCCAACTCGCTAGCAAGTATACTCACGTGTAGCCTCAGTGCGTTTAATCAATGGACTCTATATGGAAAGAATAGAAAATCTCTTACTTTTTTTTTCTTCGTATGAAAGGCATAAGAGATTTTGGGAGAAAATAAAAGGAAACGTACACAAATCTTCAGCAACTTGTTTCCTCGTGTGAAAGGGAACTATCTTTTTATTTATGTTGAATTAATAGATGTTGGTATGCTATTTGTTAGCTGTAGCTATCGCTGAACTTATTTAATTTTGAATTTTCATTTAACAACACTTTTAATTTTCAATCTACAGAAATTATTTTATATTTCACAAAATTGACATTTGGATTAAACTTTTTTGTATCACTAGCTTCGTTCGTTGAACTTTACCCAGGGTTGACCCAGGTTTTCTTGACAACCCCAAGAATTGTCAAAAAAACCTGGGTTTTTCAGTTCTCAAAAAACGCTCAAGGGCTGTTGACATTTAAAGCAAGAAACAAAAGTTCTGTGCTTAGATAATTAAAACTTAAAATTTGTTTCAAATATGTCTTAAAAATGAATAAAAACTACTTCAACCGTTTCCATTTTGTATTGCTTTTTATTAGCATTAAATTAAATTTGTATATTCTCACAATTTGTTTTCCAAAAATAAACAAATAACCTGTAGCACGTGAACCCACAACAAAACATACGCATTACAGCTCATGTCACTTTGGCAGCATTTGCTTTACCTCAACTCGCCACAGCAAAATACCTAGTTCTACTTCAGGGCGAGTTCAGGGCGACCTCAGGTCTGAAAAAACACAGAATTTTTTCACCAGGGTGACTTTAGGTTTTTCAAAAAACGCTTTGGGGCGACCCCAGGGTGACTTCAGGGCTCAACGAACAAACCTACTGTTATGTTATTTACAGCATGTACAATACCCAAGTTGTCTGAAGACGGACAATCACAACAAGAATAAGAGCCGTCCATTATTGAGGGATGTACGAATAAGAATTTCCAACAGCAGTGAAAAACCACAGCCATTTTTAAGATACATTTGGTAAACACTTTTTTTAATACACGGCAAAAATAAATTTAAAATTAGTTACATCATCATAACATTAATTTAGATTTATATAGTATATATTGTCATGAATATTTTGTTTTGAGTTAAGATTATCTTATAAAACTCCATGATTTGGGTTAGAATTTAAGAATTCTGTTACAAATAATGTCTTAGTTTTGTTTTTAATTTAAAATATCTACGTATATAATGTTTTCACAAGTAATAAGAAAAATCATTAAACACGTTGGATTTTGTAAATTTAAACTAAAATGAAATAACTCAAAAGAAGTTATAATTAGAGAATGCGATCCCGGGGTCCCGGCCCATTTTTGATCTCGAAAATCCCGGGATTGTAATGCTCCCATCCCGGGATTTCCGTGATCAGTGGCTTAAATATTCGCATACCTTAATTTATTTTTCTGCTTGCTTATTTCTTACAGCAACAGCTAAAAGGTCTGACAATATTAATAATAAATTTATTGTTAGAAAAAAATAGGGAAAAGTGAAAATTAAATATGCGATGAAGGCATTTGTGTGCGAAAAGTTAATGTAATGGTTGAAGTAGGAAGGTTAGTGATTGCAGAACACCAGCTGTGCCTTGCTCATGGATTTTATTTATCTGTTTGCGATATTCTGTATATTAACCAAATTTTCGATGAGGACGAGGAATTAAGCGAATTATAGCCGTTTTTTTTCCAAGCCCCGAGGGAATCGATCGAAAAAAACGACGTCCTGTCCTGCAATTTACATGTTGAATACAGCAACAACTAATACCCTTCGGGCTTAGCTAAGCGCGGAGAATTCTCGGGGCTTAACTTAAGCACGGAGAAAAACTGTGTTACCGGCGTGAATTGCATACTTGTTATCGATAGTTTGTATGGAAACTCCATTTTGTTTCTGTAATGGCGTCGCTAATCCCCGATGTCGTTTTTTTCAACCAAATCACCCCGGGCTCTCAAAAAAACACGGCTTATGAAAGCAATGATGATGAAGATTTGGATGATCTACGCAATCAAGTGTAAGAATAGAAAATTAACGTTTGGATAATATTACAAATTATCGGGATATAAACGAAGTCATCAAAAAGGTTCGCTAAACTGTTTTAATATTTTAAAAGATCGCCTACAAAAAACGACACAATTTTGCAAAAATATGTGAAAATGGGACATGGAAAAGAACTTTCCTTGTTACTTGATTTTAAACAAGATGATTATGAACGATTTGCACTTTTGAAAGAGAGCATCCCAAAATCGCTTATAGGTCTTAACCAACCTATATACGGTTTGAAGCCACAGATTTTAATTTAATAAACGATATTATTCAAGTACTGGCTCCATCAAAATTAACTGTTGAAGCAATTTGCAGTTCGGATTCTTACTTGTGCACAGCTGATGGTGCTCTTAAATTTCTTTTTAAGCATTTAGAATCGAACACTTCAACTTCAAGTCTAAGGGCCAGTTTCACACTCAGAAAAGTGACACTTAAATGGGGAATTTGAAAGATTAATTCCCAATATCACCGTTCACTGTTACCTGAATAAGTGGCACTTAAGTCTCCGATGTTGGTGACTTAAGTTCCACTTACGCTAGCTATGAAATTTAGCTTAAATTCCTAATATGGGAAACTTAAGTGGCATTTATTTCGGTAAGTGTCGACTGTGAAACTTGCCCTAAGTACAAAAATGAAAACAGCTTTGATCAATCGGTTGAGCCTGCCGCGACGAGCAGAGTTATCTGGTGTTCTGGCTTACCTTCAGAACCCCAAATTAATTTTTGAAGACTCAATACCAGAAGTTAGAAAATATTCCATTTAGGAATATATTTGCTCAAGCTTAATTGTTTTGTTTTTGTTTTTTTTTTTTGTTTTTAAGAGTTTTAGTATTAATATTTAATAAATGATGTTTATTTTTTTATATTTGCCAAACTTGTTTGTTTTTTTTATTATTGCCAAGCTGAAGCCAAATTAGGAACAAAAGCTATCTGCTCCAGGTAATATGTATAGGAAGAGCGTTTTTAACTTGAGAAACAATGAAATTTAAACTGAAATAACCTTTTATAAAATATTTTTGAAATCCCGGGATTGAATTTTTTAAATCCCGAAATTGGAAAAACATCCCGGGATTGCATTCTCTAGTTATGATGGTGTAAAAACTAGTTGACAGTTTAAAGCGACTCAACAACTTCTATTATCTAAAAAATTGATGTTACAAAGTGGTAATAAAAGTTATTGTTTGGATTTTCAGTAAATTTACAGTTTTATTTTATTTTTAAATTATTTTATTTTTATTTTAAAGAAATTAATTTCTTGTGTAATGAATTAAAAACCTTGTTAAATGCTTTCAATAACAAAATCAATAATTATAAAATGGTTTACATCAGTGAACTGTCCAGCAGAGCTAGGCTATCACAGAGTATGGATCTCTGCCACCAAATGTCAGAAGTGTTAGTGTGAAATTAAAAAAAAAAAAAAACAATATGACAGCACTCCCTGGTTGTAAAACAAAACCAAATGCCGAAGGGACGAAGGCGAGCCAAAAAGTCGTGTGTTTAATAATAGTGATTAATATGTAATAAAATTAGTTTTTTTTGTATCAAACACTTGAAAAAATGTTCACTTAAATGTTTAAACACTAATTAATACGTAATTCGATCGCAAATTAAAGTTTTCAGTTCCAAATACAAAAAATAATCAAATGGCCGGATTTTTAGCACTTTTTTGTTGTTGTTTGCCAAATTTGTGTGGCTGTTGATATTTTTTGTTTGAAAATTATTTTCATATTTTTCTTGCACGCGTGCATCCATACAAATCGGTTTCACCATATAACCTCAAACGCTCAAACACTGAAATGGGATAGAATGTGTGATGGTTTTAGAACCATTTGAACTATGTGAGATGGACTGCAAAGTCGTGTGTGATGAAATTTCATATTTTGTTTCCATATCACTTTTGACGACTAGAAAAGTAAAAATTCTATAGGTACCTGGTGGCAATCGAAAACAACAGTTGTGGCGAATTCCTTACAACAAAGAAATCGAATTTTTTCTAAACAGAATCGAATTTTTTCTAAACAAAATCGATTCTTTTGTGTCAAAACAAATCTTGCGTTTTTAGCAAGATTTCACACTGATTTGCTGATTTGTGAAAACTTTTCAATAACAATTTTCTTTAAAAATATATGTGCAAATAGAAGTTCAAAGAAATAAAATGCACCCACAAATTGGCACCGTATAAGCTGGCTAATATCTTTTTATTTATTAATTTAATTCTATTGGTAAAACATTTTTCTCACAACAAAAACAAACAACCTACCTAAATAGTTTTGTGAATAATTTCTTAACGTTTTGCGTCAATTGCAGCTATAAAGTAACACAAACACAATCACACCAAAAAAATCGATTCTTTTACGAAATACGAATTCCTTTCAATTGACAGAAAAAATTCGATTCTGTTTAAAAAAAATTCGATTTCTTTTTTGAAAGGAATTCGCCATTAGACATCACTTACCAAACTGGCCGCCATGAGCCCAGAACTTGCATGCGTTCACGACTGGTGGAACAGGGATTGTAAAGCCACAGAGAAGAAGAGTTTTAATCCTCTTGACGCGATCAACAAAGTAAAACAGTTCTTAATTATTTTTTTAATTTACGGGCCGAGAACATTTACAAAATCGTATTCAATTTTATTATTAATTTTTTTTTGTATTTTATTTATATAAACGTGCTTATGCTGCTGTTACGGTTTCCCGCCAGAGTCAATAACTGTATATTAGAATTTGCCATGTAGATTTATCAAAACCGATAAATGATGGCTTAGCTTTCTTCACAGAAATATATTTTTCATTCATTCGCTTTAAAATTGTAGCTTCCAATGATAATAACACATTATTTCAGCATAATTTTCTTCAATGTTTGTTATATGTATTGTAATAACCCTACTTAAACTTTCATTCAGGAAATGTAAACAATCAAATATGTTACTGACTATAAAGGGAAGAAAAAACATACTCCTTATGCCACCGTAAGAGTGCATCCTTTCATATACATATACCACAAGAAGCATCAGTCACTATACTTTAATTAGTTAACATGCAACGTGCCACAGTATTATGCATTTCGCGACGTACCATAGTGGAATTATTATAGAAATGATGAATAGATCCCGGAAAAATATAGTGAGTGCTAACGATGATTCACTTTACCATGACAATATATACCCCCTTCGGTAGTCACCGACATTTCAATTTTAAAGGAATACAGAATAATTTTTATACAACCAAAGGTTTGCAGTCGTTTCAAACTGTATTAATTAATAATGCACTAATTAAACAAGAGAATAACATTCAGAAAAAGTCAATCTCAAAGGGTTATTCAGCAGGAAGCATAATTTATGAGTGTGTCTGGATTCAGGATATGCTTTGTTCGGGCAATGAACTTTAAATTCACAATACCACCAGGGTCGTTTATAATATAAATGAATTCAAAATGCATAGTAAGTTGTAAGATTTAGGTATCTACTCTTGATAAGTAAGACTTTCATCCCTAACAAAAGAATAACGGTTTTTGTATAGCTTTGTAACTATATATAACTAAGTTGTCGACTTCATGATTTTCTGCGATTACTTGCAAAAGATCTACAAATCGAATCTTCCAGGGTTCTATTTCTATTTTCATTTTTGTTTTCAAGCTAGTTGTGTTGTAAGCGTATTTAAGAGTATACAGGGTGTCCCATAATGAATGTTCCAAACTGAAACCTCTCAGAATGTGGGAAAAACAACTACTTTGAACTAGTTTTTTGATCAAAACCGTCCCTAGTGGATTTTTGTTTTTTTTTTATTTTCACTTAAATATTGGCCAATAGTAAGACCAATTTTTTTCATTAAAATGTTTTTGATTTCTTCTAATATTTTGCTAAAAATTAATAAATAAAATAATATTTTGAACAAACCCAATTTTAACTTCAATTTTCGAAAGAGCATCCTAAAAAAAATGCGTTTAACCGAACAGTGGTTTTTATTATTAAAATTTTTTTATATTTTTTAAATGGCTTTAAAACGAAAGTTATAAAAATTTCAACTCAATCAGACAGGGTTCTAAACTAAATTTAAAAAAATATGCACGACTTGATCGCAATAACTTGCTATTGTGGTTAAATACTGTGTTTAACCTCACATTGAAGATGCATGCGGAAGCATGATGTATATATTTAATGAGAAAATATTAAAAGAGTCAAAAGCACTAAAAAATTGATTTTTTGTTTGATTTTTTTTTGTTTATAAAAAAATGTTTTTAAAAACTTTTAAATGAATTATTGTTTAAACTATTGATAAGCATCAGATTGCTAAATTATAACAAAATCGGTCTTACAATGGCAAATATGGCAAAGATATACGCGAATAACCCAAAAATAAGGACATTTTCTCAAAAAAACGTGGAATTTTTTGAGAAAAACCTGAAACGCAGTTTTCTTATAATTGACTTGGTTATTGCAGGTGCGAAATTTAATCAAAATTGTAAGTGCCGTTTTCGAGAAAATTTGGAAAAACCAAAATATTTTTATGAAAAAATTCGAATTTCTAATACTTTAGGGAATCACATACAAATGCTCTGGCCCTGCGGGGCTACATAAACAGTACATTAGGCGTGTTTTTTTGCAAGTCCATATGGATTTGTCGAAAAAAACGACATCGGGACTTAGTACCTTCTTACTTACAATACGTAAGTCCCGATAATTATCTGGACTTAACTAAGTCTATATGGATTTAAGTAGTTGTTGTATTTACGTGTAAAACTATTAGTCCCGATGTCGTTTTTTTCGACAAATCCATATGGACTTGCAAAAAAAACACGGCTATTATAAATCAAAACTGTTATAATTTTCATGTCTAGAATCACTTCCTTTTAGAATACCTTTGAAGTAATATAAAATATTAGATTAAGTGGGCAATGTGAAACATTAACGACCATTATCACAAATGACACCTACAGGAATAAGTGGCACTTAAGATTCCCATATTAGGACTTTAGGCCAAGTTTCATAGACAGCGTAAGTGGAACTTAAGTCACCATCATCGGACACTTAAGTGCCACTTCTTCGGGTAAGTATGCACTGTGATATTGCGCATTAATTTTTCACATAGCCCACTTAGTGCCACTTTTTGGACTGTAAAACTGGCCCTTAGCCTAAAGTCCTTATATGGGAAATTTAAGTGCTACTTATTCCGGTAAATTTCGACTGTGAAACTGGCCGTAAATCATTTTACTTAAAAAAAAAAATCAATATCATGCAATTTTCTAGAGATAGGGTCAGAAAAGCCGTAAAATTTAAAAATGGGTCAAAAAGCCAGTTTTCAAAAAAGTGGTCGCATGAGGCAAAAAGGGTTCAAAATACGACTAAAGTCGCACAAACGGCAACCGTTTCAGGAGCAAATAACAAACTCTCTATTTACATTTTTCCTCGGCATACTAACATAGGTATATAACATTTTTGTCGTTTTCGTTTGGATGTTCGGATTACTCCTTTTTCATTCAAATACTCCTAAAGTTTTCCTGTTCCCAAATTCATATAGGAGTAGACGAGGATACATAAATATATTATTACTCTTGTCAAAAGTAATAAATGCTTTAAAATCCATTTTCTTAAATGGCGACATTCCGTAATGTGTATTTAAGTTTGAGAAGTCGATGTTTTTATATTCGTTTGGAAACAAAAAGTATTACCATAGGCCGAAAATCTAAGCGAAAACGGTATTATTCAGTCACTGACGCCAAATCATCATGGCAAGTTAAAAGATTGTTTTATTTTCCATTCGTCGTCCACTCAGCTAACCTCGCTTAATAAAGTGGAGTAAAGAGTGCACAGAGATAATACTAGGTGCTTTCGTGTACTTTCTGCACTAAAATTCACAGCATGTCAAATTTTGAGGAGTGGGGAGGAAATTCTCTCAGAGAAAAGTAAAACTGTGAAATAGTACACGAAAGCTTTGAACAAAGAATTCTTACTGGTTTCTTAACGTCAAAAAATATTTGAAAAATAAATTAAAAACTATCAAGATTGGAAAGGCTTTCTTAAATAAAATAAAATTGGACATTAAATGGCACTTCTGGGAAGTAACAAAAATTGAATGTAAACATTTAAAAGGTAATTACATAAATTTATTTAGAAAATGGAATCTTTAAATAAATATCAAATCAAAAACTGCGAATTTCTGGGTTTTGGCAAATTTCAAACTGACTTTTGACAGAACTCATATTTCTGCCCGAAGACTTTCTTTTGGCTGAAATTCACGGGAAAGGGAAATAATTTGCGCTCTTGTGAGCGCTATCTTCTGCGAAAAAGTACAAATTTTCTACGTAGAAGAACACGATTTGACTTAAATTTGTAGAAATTCGTAAAAATACTTTTTCACTTGCACGAAGTTAACATTCATTAGAAATCGCAGCGTTTTAAAGGTATTTGCAAGGAAAACAAAAGAGAAACGATGATTAAAAATCATCTACATCGAAAAGCAGTCTTGGGTTTAAAATCTTACCCTATAATCCAACTCGATCTCTCGACCTTGCATAAAAACGTGTTAATAAAATCAGAAGTTGAGTTCAGATTTTTAACATTGCGCGTACGCATTGAACAAACCTAAAAATTTGACGTTTGACAGTGAAAAATGTGCCGCTCTGATTTCTGTCATTCGTTGTTCGTGTTTTTCCTTTCTTATTGGAATTGTGATTGATAAATCAAAACAACAAATGCAATTATTAAAGTTTGCGTTATATTATATTGTAAGAATGGTTAATTAATAACTGCATTAAGTGTTAATCCTAAAGAAAAGAAACAAACTCATAATAACCTACCACAAATTCACTTTTATGTTTACTTTTCAAACACGTGTAAATACCTACATAATATCTACATGTAGTTTGTTTTGATTTGCTTGATTTTTAATAAAAATTAAATTGATTAATCAATTTCATATCAAAATAAATTGAATACATATCTTACTTGAACTGCATTCCTTGCTTTTAGCGATCTAATATATTTGCACAACCGGTTGTTAGTAAAAGCAGAACATTTTTCAAATCAATAAAAATGGCTTCGAGTGATTTACTTCGGGATGCTCAAACTCAACACGGTGATTCCAATACAGTCGATGAAGAAAATATCGTTTTGGTTAAAGCTTGTTTGTGGGACGAAGTTGCCCAAAACAATGATAAAACTCTCGAATGTGTTTGGTTCTACGAAGTCCAAAAAGTTGAAGAAAATAAAGAGGTGGTGAGTACCTACCAAAACATAAAACATGTAAAATTAACAAATTCTTGATACTATGGAACTTAATACTTAACTTAAAATTTAAATCTAAACAAGACAATCGCTTCTTATCCAGGTTGTGGTATCATTTACAATTAGGTATCCATTTTATTTATTTAACTTTGTTTTGTTGTTATTTTACTCAGGCTTTTAAAATATTCGAATATAAAAGTTTTGAAAGTTATTTGGTACTCTTAGTTGGCTGTACGAAAATTGAGTAAGGCAGACAGACGTAGGCTAACAATTATCTAAACAAAATCTCTACGAGAAAACTACCTAAGTATCCGAAATATTAAAAAGTAAGTTTGAAGGGAAATTAGTGCCTTCAAACGTGTAAATTTAAATATCTCGACGATCTGACCCAATTTAGAGAATGGTTTCAGGACATCAAAAACATTGCACAAGTGTAGTATGGTTTTGGCAATCTTAAATGTACCTATTTATATTTCCCTACTACTATATGCGTAGTAGGAAAATACTATGAAAATAACAGAGAAATCGGATCAGTAGTTTTCGATTCTATAAGAGAAACACATTTTGTTTTGCAGTGCTATCCCTCAGAAAACTTTTGATTTGAAACCTACTTTTCGAAATCTGTCTTAACTTCGCCACGGTCGACTTCCTGATCGAAATCAGAATATTTCGCGGATAAATGCATTTATAGGGACAGGAAATGTTTCTACAATAAGAAGAGGACCGCAGAGGACTGTCAAAAGTCAAGAAAACATTGAGCGAGTTCAAACTGCCACTGAACAATCTTCCAGGCGAACTGTTGTTCAGAAACAAGCAAATGTTCTGGAAATTTCGAGACGATCAATTCATCGGGTCGTGCGTGAACATCTTGTGCACCCCTTCAAATTGGCAGTCATCCAAGAACTGTAGACAACTAGCTATTGAAAACATGCTTGCTTCATTGCATCGAAATGACCTCAACTGGCCCTGACGCTCTTCTGATTGGAACCATGCGCTTTTTTCCTGTTAGGCTAACTAGTTATCGAACCAGGATCCTAGAATCTCTTGAAGATAACATCCGGATCGAAATCGCCCACCAAATTCCGGTGACAACGCTCGGAAACTTTAAAAAGCCTGGGCGCCTTTTCAGCGACACTTTATTTAAAATCAAGTAAACTAAAATTCCCAATATTATACAATACGAACAAAAATTCTGATTCAATCGTACTTCTGAGTTTCATTCCAATTGAAAACCAATCCGTCTACCGCGCTCAGTTCTATATATGGATTTAACACCTTAAGCAATAATATGTTTATTATTGTGTTATAAATAAATCAAATATGTTTTTCCTCAGTCGATGGGCTAATCACTTGCATCCCACATTCTTTATAATTAGGTATAATTTACAATATTATTTGGATGAGACTAGAGCCGACTTATTTTTTATCATTGCATGTTCTTCTTTATTAAATAAGCATAAAAGTTCTTTGCGCGTTCTACAAAACCAAAAACCTAACATTTTGGGGGCGCAACGCATGTTATTGTTTCGATTTTTTACCGTTCTCATATGTAATGTGATATAGGAAACAGTTTAAAATAAATAAACTGGCTTAAATGATTTCAATCGATAAAATTATAAAATTCATGACATCACGATTTTCAAGATCCTCCGTCATCTCCTGTCATATTTTGTTACAAACTTAAATCTGCGAATTGTTTAAATGCTAGAAAAATTAAATAAACTTAATTTTGAATTAAAGCACATATCAATTTGGTGATGACTAGGAGCTGCCTTTGCGATTGGTAACCCGGAAGAACAATTTAATGCGTACATACGAACGCTTTTAGAACGATTCTGAATGCAAAGGTCAAAAGCCATTTGATCTAAAAACTGTAGTTTAGTTCAATAAGACTTTATCAAATTTTATGTTTCATGTCTCATTTAGAAAGTCATTTGTGTCCACCAAACACCATTTAAACTAGCTTAACTATAACTAACTCTCCTCTGCAGTATAAAAAGCTCCTTCCAAATAACCAAAGTCTTAAATAAATTTTGAGTTCATATCTGCCTTTGATACATTAATTTTAACTCATTCTCCTTGATTTATTTAACCGTATTTCTTCATTTTCGATGAACCTAAGTCCTTGAAAAATAAACAAATGATATACATAGTTCCAAAAACGTGTGATTCCACCAGCAACTAGAGTCCTCTTTTTAAGAATATATTATAGTAAGTCCATTCGTCAGTCCGTCCGTCTCACCGCCAGTATTGCGTAGATTTAAACGGATTTATCGTTGATTGGGACTGGAAACCTTTAAATATTACAATGTCAGATTATAATATGAGAAAAAAAAAGTTTTATTAAACTTTCGTGACCTATTCCAGTGGCAGGTATTATTATGGGTTTTTCACATGAAACCCATGAGAGGTGGAAATCTATTTAGCTGCTTTATGCCATCATTCCTGATTTTGTACTAATTTAAAAAGTAATGCTATTAATTAAACTAAGTGATATCAACTGAAAAGGAAACGGATACTGCACCTAGTTTCAGCTGGGCCTCGTGTTTATTTCTTCTACACATTAAATGTTGGTTTAATTAATTAATGTCATTTTTGAGACATTTATTTACACACATGAGTTCTAAGGCTATATAATAACGACGCATCTTTTTTCATATAAAATTACTATGTATTAGCTTCAAGACAGAATACAATGTAATAATAACTGGGTCTGGAACTGTAATTTAGTAATTTATTCAAGTTTTGTCATTAAACATGCAAATATTTATGAATGTTTTATTACAGGTTCTGGCCAAAAACAATTATTTAAACTAAAATTTAAAATTTGTTAACTTAGGGTTGCAGTAAGCTCATCATCCGGTCAATATTACAAAGATTGGTTTTTGGAAATGGTGGTGATTTTCGAAGCTTGGTCATTATAATTTCATTTTCCATTAGTTTTTCGGAAGGTTTTAGTATTTAAGCATATAAAAAAATTAATTTACATGAAATTCAGTTCTCATAATAAACATTTTTTTTTTTTAATACAAAGTGTGAACTAAAGTATGTTTTTAGCTTGCAGATTTGTCTATACTGGTAGTCAATAAAAACACCCACTTAACTTCATGTTTCATTTAAATTTTAAAGAATTCTTCATCACATCAAATTTACAGTAGGTTTGTCTTGCTTTTAAAAACTACACACATATACATACGTACATAGTATATGCACCGCATAACAATTATTCTCTGTAAATTACAATACATACATATAAATTAAACCGCGCATTAATACGAGAGTTTAGTTAACAAAGGCAAACATTTCCCCAGACTACTTGCAATCCTTGACACAACAATTAAACTTCCCCGTTCAAAAACCTTTTCAGGTGCTATTAAATTATTTTCATAAAGTGCTTTCACCTCTGGGACCCTCAGGTAAACGAGACTTTTTTGCAATGAAATATATAAAAAACGCTTAGAAGTGCGCACAGCATAATAAAAAAAAAAAACTAAATCCTTTGGTAAAAAGCAAAAGCAAATATTTGACAATGAGCATTGGCAACCACAAGGGAGTTATTTTTATAAAGAAAGTAAAAAAAAAAATTCGTTTAATGTTAATGCCAGTGTTTTTTTTTTTTTTTTGGCATTTATGTGAATGAGAACCAAAAAGTGACGTTGGGGAATCATGAAAAATTAATTTTTAATGTCAATTTTCACTCTCTGATTATTTAATCAAGAAAAAATAAAAAATGAAATTGTAAATTGCTTTGAGTCTTCTGTGCATTGGTTTCATCTAAACATGTAAATTATTTTAGTGTCTCATTAATATAAACGTATGTTTAACTCAATTAGTAGGATGAGGATGGACAAATGCAAGCAGAGGCAAATGTAGAGGTCTTCGATGATACGATAAAGATGCGATCAAAATAATGCTCACATCAACGCGATATTGCGTTAAACATTGAAGTTTAGACACAAGAAACCGAATCTCATGTATACCTATACAAAACATAAAAGGCTTAATTTTTAGCATTGCATCACTACTGACGGAGCAAAATATCTGAAATCTCGAAACATTGGTTTGAAATTTAATGGAGACAAAAAAGGTATGAGTTGTGCCACCGGAAAAATTAAACTGCCTCAACTTGTAGTTTACAAACGTCAATTATATATTTACCTGTAAGTTTATCCTTTGATTTGTTTTCTTTAAAAACAAATTTAATTCAAAAATTATAAATGAAAGATTCTTATTTGATTTAGATTTGGAACTGTCAAAATGCCTATTTTGGCCATTTTTGCCTTTCCATATACTAACACCAACATAATTTACAGCATTCAGTTTCCAAAGCGTTTATTGTTTGTGTGTCCAAAATATGTAACCAATAATCGTTCATAATAAAGGGAAGCGGTTTCAAATGAATCGGTAACTTCATCAAGCTCATTTTTCTCTTCTAAAATGCATCAAGGGGGGAAGATTTTTTAAAATATTTACACAGAATCGTATTCCATTCGCCACCCGAAAACATTAATTTTTTAATTGAAATCGGAATTTACCAATAGAAAGCCCCGTTACACGACTACTTTTGCGTCGTGGCATTTCTTCGAATTCTTTTTTGAAGTTTCAGCCTATGAGTTGTGAGAAAGAAGAGCAACGATTAAATCTTCTAATCTGAATGACAAGCTCTGTACAATATTTGGATTTTTTTTACTCTCAGAATGACATTTTGCTGTACTGTGAATTTTTGTCCTCAGAAAAAGCTTGAACAGAAAATCCCAGATAGGAGAAATTTGTAAGTCTCTTGAGAGGAGTCTTTTCTGTGTAAAACAATGAATTTTCTGAGTACGGCTAAACAAAATTGTATGGCAGGTATTGTTATATATCCTCCTACAAAAAACGCGTCCGGAGAATTTATAAAACTAGGAAAAAACTAAATATAAATAATCAGCTAATGCGTTCAGGCTGAAATGAATTGGGTGGAAATGAAATTAAACCAAATCGCGATTAAATATTGACTACAAAATTTTAAAACTAATTTTTTTAATCATACCACACAAGGTATTGCTAAAGATAATTTTACGCCTAGCGAAGCGGGTGGGTAAAAGCTTGTATATTTATAAGAACCAGAAAGAATTTAAGTAAGAAAAAAGTTTAAATTATATTCTACTACAATTTCCTATCAACCCATTGAAAAGAAGCAGTAGTTTCTACTAATTTCTTTTGAGTGCGTAATTACTTCACTTGTTTATAAACTTACAAGGTAAATGTTGTGATTTATATCTAAACATGTGTTTGATGTACAACATTAACAAAAACGAATATACATAGATCATAAAATAATCCCAGATGAGTGGATATGAAAATGAAAACTAAATGGTTTTGGAATTGGTGTTCAGCTGGCTGAATTTTCTTCATTTAAAGTTGATCGTCAATATCAAGTAAATCAATAATTTATGTTGCATTTTTTGTCGAGTCGATATATTTTTTCATAAAATTCATAGTCGGCCATTTAAAATGTTCGAATAGGTAGCGATTTTGTTGGGTGCCACCAAGACATTAAAATCCTCATTAATCATGCCGATTAAGGAATTCGCTATACTGGATTCGCGATAATTCGTAGTGATATGTTCTGTTTTATTGTCATTGCAAATGAGTTAAGAAGAACGAGAGAACTGAACTGCGAATCTAGTATTGCGAAATACCTACATAATTGGCATGAAAATTTAAATCAAAGTAACATTTTCTTCTTTTGAATTACAAAAATCAAAAAAAATCAAATCCCGCACAATGAAATTTAAGCATAAGAATATGTTTTTATTTAATTAAAAAAAATCATTGAACAAAATTTAAAAAAAAAAATGTCTAAAAAATATATGAAATCAAAATCACAACGACGGTGTTACCCAAATTAGATTTTAACATTATATTATCTGTCACAAACGACTTTCTGTTATGAATTTGGGTAACGGCTAGCATCGACCTAAAAATAAAATTTCAAAAAAAATTAATTTGCTTGTTCAAAATTTTTTTCAAAAAATAATTGTATACCTGCCTAACTTTTTTTCAAATCCGAAATTTTTTTTTCTAAATTTGTATACCTATGTAATATTATTTCGATTTAAAACCAATTTTTCAATAATAGTTTTGATCGAAATCTCGAAATCGAGTCGAAAACACGAAAACCGAATATCGAAAAAGCGATTCGATGACAGGCATTGTAGATAACAGATTTTTGTTATTTTTTTTTACTAAAATGCAGACCATAGTATGTACATACATATATACAATAGACAACATTTTTTTTATTGAAATCTCAAGAACCATTTCCGAGATAAATTACCTCTTTCATTAAGTTGGTATAGCAGGAGATACAAAATAATTCCGCCTCTGAGAATCACTCTAAATTTAAAATTAAAAAAAAATTTTCTTTAGTGTTTTAGGCTGTAGTTCGAGCAATTTTGTGTTCCCTTGAAGGTTCGTTATAAAGAAGTTTGACTGTATTTTCTATCATCGTAATGTAAGATTTAATTGCAGCGTGTAGTTTAAAATTCCGGGGCCGAATTACCGCATCAGTTATCGAGTAATACGTGACTGAATTATGTGAGTTTGGCATTACCGCTCACGTTATGGAGTCACCATCCCCATTTGTTTTACTCGTTAATTCGATCACTGATGGCACTCGCTCGATCAGTGACTAATGCGGTAATTTGGCCCCAGGTTCAAACCTTAAATATTTTATAACTTTAGTTATGTTAAGTCAAGGAATGTCAAGTCCGAAGGGAATTGGAAAAAGGTTGGGGCTAAAAAATGTATATGTATTTATTTTATGTATTGGCCCAGATAATTTAATTCTAAAAACTGTTAAGTCCGAAGGCAAAAGGGTAAAACAAACAAGGCTGGCGGGGTAGGAGCTTTAAAATTGAGGTGAAAAAACAACTTTAGAAATATCCTTTAATTTTTCAATTGGGAAAAATTAGTGCTTTCAGGTGTCAATTTGAACTAAATTACGGAGTTTATATTATTACAAACAGTTTTCAAATGGTGTCAAAAAAGCAAAAATCACAATTGAAAGTGTCAAAAGAACTATAGGTAACCAAATTTTAACAATATTAATATCATTCTAACTCACTAACATCTATTTCTTTTCAAATTTACGGACTCTCGACTCTTTCCGGCTTTCGGGATTTAGAAAAATATTGGTTCCTGTTTACTTATAATTATTAAAAAGACATCTTTAAAATTTTCTTTTAATTTTATAGTTTGTGCTCAAAATAAACGGCTTTGTTTTATACAATTTGCTTATTCGATTAACTGCGACAAGGTTATTTCCTTCTTCGGTCTTATCCTGTACTGATGTAACAATAAAGATTTGCCGCTCCAAGATATTCAGCTATTTATGATGGTCTGTAATATAGACAGATAGACACACTCGTATTTCCCTTGTGAATGCGATAGTTATTGTTATGCTGATGATTAATTAATAGATTACCGACGAGAATGCATTTGTGATTTAGTGCATAATGCAATTGTGTACCAATTATAACACGAACACAATTACATTATTGTTAACTATATAGCATCTCATTTTAATGGGCCATTAATGCATAAATAGATGTGTGGTAAATTATATAAACATTTTTTACTTGCTCTATAGGACAAGTATTGGTTTCATGTAAAAAAAATTTCGAGGTTCTAATCAAAATAAACACTACGATGATCGAAAAGGCCGAAAAAGTGCGTTTCGTTGCGTATGTCTGTTCGTTTGTGCACAGACCACGGTAGAGTTTAAACAGGTTGTCCGATTTGCATGAAATTTGGTACACAAATAAAAATTATGTGATTCCCTAGTGGAGAAATTCCAATTTTTGTTTTAGCTCACCTTGAACGGATAGCTGCCATACAAACATTATTTTTTTCAAATTTTCTCCAAAACGGCGTGAACGATTTCGATTAAACTCCGTATCTTGAATGACCAAAGTAATTTGTAAGAAAACTATGCGTTTCAGGTCGTTTTTAATGAAGGAGGTATATGGAATTGTTCTTTACTATTGTCCTTTAGTTAAGTGGAATAACAAAATGTCTGCCCTCTAGAGTGTTGAGTTATGCAGCTTAGAGACAATCAGTACATAAATCAACATTGATCTGAACCTTGCGAATCCAAATATCATTCTCAGCAAGAATTCTGTTAAATAAATTTATAATATATATTTTGTCTGAGCTTAAACGAGAACTTCATTTTTGCCAATGTCAGTAAATTCCACAATTTTCAAACAAATTAAATTATAAAATACAAAAACTTTTTATTTAAAAAAGAAATCACGGATAACACCAGGTAATTGATTTATGGCGTAAAACTGTTTACCTTATAAATCACTAATGTATACTATACCCGGCCCCAGCCATGATACCTGCACCTGGATAAAATCAAAACACATTAGGTTAATACTTTCACCCTTAAGGTTAAGATTCATTTGAGTCATGCATTTTTAACACATCCACGACACCACCATATTAGACTATAGGTATTTCCCATTTTACGACTGCTTTTAAACCCTTTTTAGTTTGATGCATTTTTAATGCAAGTGATTGGGGAGGAATGCTTTTTCTCCTAAAATCGTTCTCCCTTTTGGCAAGGAAAATATGGAACTTTATTAAGGATTTGCTTTAACATTCATTACAAAAGTTTTCGAGCATAATTTGATTATTTGCCAAATACATTGTGTCTGAAAATAAACTAAAAAACTAATAATTGAAGTACGTGCAAGATAGGTTGGCCAATATTTTGATTTGAAAAATAGTTTGTTTGTTGTTATAACTTTTTAACTTTTTTACATTCGCCACTCTTTAAAAAAAAACGGAGCTTTTTTGTTGTTTAGGCTGAAAACACACCGGATCAGCCAAAACGGGTTTTTATGTATTATGAAATAACAAACCATTGATTCTTATGAACCACCAAAACAAACCAACCAAGGGCCCTATTTTGTTAAACGATTATCGTTTAAATTGCCTCCTTATTGTTAAAATGCGATTACGTATTACGAGGATCATTTTAGTTTAAGGACACTCGTTTTTCCTTACCACTGACATTTACGTTTTTTAAGTTTTTTGCCAATTGTAATGAAAATTTACATAAAATATAAACAATAAACAAGAATTAAAATAAATTATTTATTATTTTTATCAACAAATACATAATGAAAAGCAATCGGTAGTCAGCGAAAGAAAATTTGAACACGAAACTCCTGGGTTGAATTATTAAATCATTGTTAGGTATATGGTTTCCTTCTTCCGCTTCAATGTTCACTATAAAAAAGAGACTTTGGAAATACATTTTTAAGAAATTAAGAGCTTATTTTTACATTCACTTTTCACTAACTTCACAAATCACAATTATTTATTTACGAAACCCAATTTTTTGACAGATCTCAATAGCCGGAATGCAGTGCTGGGGGATGATAGAGGAAATTCTTTTTTGTGGGAATTTCTACCAAAAAGAATATTTGATTCTATAAGATAGAATTTGAGTAGGAGAAAAAAGCGCAGGGATATCTGAGATTTTTTATAAGTGGAACAAATTAACCTTATCTAATAGCCTTTTCACATAGCATCAAAATCTAGATTTCGAGCGAAAAGCACCAAATTTCATTGAAATCAACTAGATTTCCCATATATTGTCAGATTTCATAATCTAGTAGATTACTGCGAAATCTCCTCAAAATCTTATTGGAACAGTATGAATGTGAAACAAACAATTAATTACTCAATTTTTCTCTTCAGTCACCAAAAAAGAGTCAATGATAAGAGAGTTTATTATATCTTTTGAGTGTAATGTACTCAGGTAGTGGGATTTCATTCTGTTTTGTGGGGTTTTTCAAAGGAAGAATAGAGAGTAAATCAAATGTGTATAATTTGCTTGGGACTTTTTTCCCTAATTGCAATGAATTTTCTTTTTCGGTGTTTCTATCAACACTGAGATTCGTTTAAAATGTGAAACAAAATCTAGTTTATGTGTGGTGTGAACGATTCAACGAGATTAAGTAATCTTGCTGCCGAAATCCGAGATTTCGGTTCAGTGTGAAAACCGTATAACGCTCATTTTTTCCGAAGATTTCTTTAAAGAAATATTTTTGGATTAATTTCAAAATTTTGTTACTTAACTAAACCAGCTGTTCGTTTGACATTTAATTTGTACGTTTGACGTGTTACTATGAAAAGGTGTAGTTCATTCTCAGTAAGTATTAAAATATATTGAACTTGCTACAACCTTATTGCCGAAGAAAACAAAATTCGAATAAGAAAATTATCGATAATGATGCAAAAGCAATGTTTTAACTGAAGTGAAAGATTTTAAAGTTGTCAAAAAAAATGCTACGCAAACTTCAGAATGAATCAATTTCCATTCTGTTTGTGCCTTGACAATAAAATAAATCGGGTCTTCTTTATGCGAAAAATTAAGAGGCAGAAAATAAATAGTTTGTGAAGAAAAAGGAATTTACGGATTGGTTGATGGGTCTTTTGTAGAAAAAAATGTCCCTTAGCACTGTTGTAAAGTTAGATGTGCTTAAAAAAATATATTTTTCTATTTGGTCTGACAACATTTTCTAGATTGGATTTTCGTTTTATCGTGCCTATAGTTTAATTCAGTATCGTTTACTTCCCGCTCGTTTCGTAATGCCTAATTGGACACCAGGCGAAACAAAAACACATGTTTCTGTTCTTATGTTTTTATGACTTGCTGCCGAAAACCCATGGCTTTGTATACGGGCAACGCATACCGAATGAAAACTTTTGTTTTAAACCAGCATCGCTGTCGATTATAACACACGTCCTTATGGCGCAACCCACACCGCACATGACAATACAAATATAGCTGGAACTTGGTTTTTTCGGAAACAAAATTTCGTTGTTCTTGTTTGTTTGCCTTCGGCGTTTTAATTATTTGGAATTTCTTGTTGGAAATTTTGTTTTGTTTTATCTCAAAACAAACCAAGCAAAACAGAAAAGTGGAAAGATTTTGTTTTGTGTCTGGGTTGGTGTGTGGTGAAACAAAACTCGTTTTTTTGCCTTATGAAACAAAAACGTTTTATCTCATCCGGTGTGTTTTCAGCCTAAGTGACCTACAAGACAAGAAATTTCAACCCAATAGAGATCGGATTCATATTCTA
This sequence comes from Leucozona laternaria, assembly GCA_932273885.2. Classification (NCBI taxonomy): domain Eukaryota; kingdom Metazoa; phylum Arthropoda; class Insecta; order Diptera; family Syrphidae; genus Leucozona; species Leucozona laternaria. The sequence continues at coordinate 50,133,223 of OW026368.1, forward strand.
AAGGTCTCAGCCAATTGTTTGATTATGACTTAATATAATTTAGAAAGAATTAAACTTCTTATCCAGACTTTAAGATTTCGGAAAAAAATCAATTTTATACAAAAGTCTAGGGGGAATCGACCACCCTCTTACACATAATTTTTTTTCTGAATAATATCTTTTCAGCAATAATAATACAATTAGCTAGCATCTAAAAAATTTAGCCCTGCCAGAATAGTGTACAAAAATCTATTTTTAAAACATCTGCTCAAAGAACGACGAACTGATGCAAATTACATCTCAATAGATAAATAATCAAATTCTCAAAGCCTTCAAAGACATATACGTATGTAGGTACATACCTAATATTACACAGCGAACTTATTTACTCTTATGTAGAACATATTTGCACTGTCCGGCTATATTGTGTATACATTTACCAGTTGGAACATCTCCAGTAAAAACAAATTATACGCCAGCGATTTTCTTGTTTACAATATTCATTTGGAGCGTAAAATAATTTTGTTCAGATGTATATTCAATGCAAAATGTCTCATAAGATAAAAACCAATTTACGAAAAAAAGAGGACATCAAATAGAAATTTCAAAAGTAACTTAATATATTATGTATTTTGTAAAATAGCGGAAATCAATCAGTTCAATAATGCTTTCTGGCAATTTACGATGTGCGATAATAATTTAGATACGTGAAAAACACTTAAAGCACACCATACATGATTCATCATATAGTTGTAAATTCAGTCGGTTGTTGAGCAAATGAACCGGTGTGTGGGCTTGTCATTTGATCAACGTGACGGGTGATGCTTGCGTTGAAGAAAATCAAAAGATTTTGGTTTTGTTTAAGTTGATTTACAAGTTTACATCTCAATTTATTAAACTGTCTGTGGGCAAGTCATTCATGACTAACTGTCAAACCAAACCCATTTTAATTCGATGCCAGATTGTCAAAAGCCGTGTTCCTTTGGAAGTGGCGAAGTACTCATGAGTACTTTGCTAGCCATTTTGAATGGAATGCACAAAATTGGTTTTCCTACAAACTTCATCTACTCGCCATGAGAGCACGAGTAGTTGGTAGTACTAGATGATTTTTTGCATCTACTCATGAGTAATTCGGCACCTCCAAAGGAACATGGCTAAAGAGGTCGATCTGTAGTTCAACCTCACTTCAAACTGGATTCACCGAGGGATCATTCCGTAATTCGATTATTGCCACAAGATATCGTTTTGACGACAGCTTTGCATCACGTCGAATCAATAATCACTATCGACTGGAAGATACCGTCTTGATGATCGAAATTTTGCTCCCGTTACTCAAAAATCGTCAAAACGTTATCGTTAAATCGATTGCGTTTGAACGATACATATTTAGTTATCGTCCTGCGTGATGGTCTTGTTTGTTTTTGGAAACAATTTATATATTTTATTTTATGAAGCCATAAAATAATTACTGATAGCTTTAAGGATAAATAGATAGATATTTTATTTATTTAAAAAAAATATTTTTGTTTGTATTTCTGATACCTTTAAGGCTTACCCACATTTAAGAATTTTTGAAAAATGTGAAAAACAAAAATAAGCGCTAGAGATGCCTTGCGTATAAAAAAGCGTACGGAAATTGATTCAGTTTGAAATGACAGATCAAAAACAATTTTCGTAGGCTTTTTCTTGAGTAGTTAAGTCATTACAAAAGAATCAACCGGAAAAAGACACCCGAGGTAAAGAAACTAATGCCGCAACATTTGCACGACTAACCAAATGTCATAACAAATGAAAGTTTGTATGCACCTACCCTATTTTCAGAAAGAAAATTGTATCATGTCATAAAAAGTATTATGCGAGAAAAGTATTATGCGAAAAAAGTATGATGCAGTAAAAGTTGCATGCGATGAAAAAATCTAACAGTTAAAGTATCATTAAATAAAAGTTGTATACAAAAAAGTTGCACACAGTAAAAGTTGCATGCAGTAAAAGTTGAATGCAACTTTTATTGTATGGATCTTTTGTTGTATGCAACTTTACGTGCATGCAACTTTTAGTGCTTGCAACTTTTAGTGCATGCAACTTTTATTGCATGCAAGTTTTACTGCATGCAACTTTTATTGCATGCAACATTTATTGCATGCAACATTTATTTCATCCAATTTTTATTACATGCAACTTTTGCTGCATACAACTTTTACTGTATGCAACTTTTACTGGAAGATACTTTTGTAACATTTCAATGGACTAAAACTAAATGGAGCGTTTAATTCTTGTCAGATTTTGGTCATACTTTTGATAAAGGCAAATACTATAGCAAAAATTGTAACTAAGCATCCATCCATGGAAGACTTATTTCTCAAAATATGTTGTTGCGCAACGTTTCAAATGCAAATAAAATACAGTGTTCCCAGTTCAAAATTCCAAATCCAGTCAAATCGGACTTGTTGACTGGATTTGTTTCTTCGGAATCCGAAGTCAAACATAAGGAAATCTGTTTTCAAGTAAAAAAAAAAAAAAACAGTCAAATATGAAAATACAGTAGTCCCTCGATAATTCGAACTAATTAAAACAAGTTTTTTTTCGGATTTTAGAGGGATTCACATTACTGGAACATTTTTCAGTTCTTGCAAATTGATTGCAACAACTTTCGTATTCATTTATAACAACACAAAATAAGTTCCTAAAGCACAGTTTCAACATTTATTTAAGTTTAGAAAAAATACAAAATAAAATAATGATCATAAAACATCATAACAAAAGCATGGCGATGTAAAATGTTTCTACACAACTCGCAGGACACACTGGCTGGCCTGCAGTTGCAATAAGAACCTTGTAATATGTCTAAACAAACAACGGTTAATTAGTTCTTCATATCGCACGCAAAACTAACAAGAGAAAACGAGAAATATAAAACCTTTAACAAAAGAAATTCACATTTTAGAGTTCGAAAACTTCAGAAATGTACATTATAGAGATGACAATGTAAAGTTTTGGCGGTTCACATTTTAGAGAAATTCACATTATCGGTAATTCACATTATCGAGGGGCTACTGTACGAATTTTTTTTCTAACGTAAACAAAAATATATTTTATTAATATTGGATAGAACAACCAGCAAGCAGAAGTTCAAAACAAAATTTAACACAAAAAAACCTTGCCATTGGCATTTGGCTGTACTGTTTGTTGTTGTCAACTCAGATGTCTTTTCAGAAAGATTAAAAAATGGATGTGTTCGTTGATTTCACTGCATAATTACTCGTGTACACCTCATCATCATCATCGTCGGCTCGACAACCGGGGTCCGGTCCTGGCCTCCTTCAACAAGTCTCTCCACCCATCCCGGTCTCGAGCCGCCGCCATCCAGTTGCGCACCCCAAGGCTCCGGGCGTCCTGGTCTACGCCATCTCTCCAGCGCAAGCATGGTCTACCACGCTGTCGTCTACCATAGAATGTACCACAAAGAACTTTCCGAGCAGGTTCCTCTTCGCTCATGCGAGCTAGGTGCCCTGCCCACCGGAGTCTACCGAGCTTAATTTTTGTCACGATATCTGCTTCAAGGTAGATTGCGTACAATTCATGATTGTACCGTCTCCGGAATCGTGTACTCGTGTACACCTGGTTAACACTAACCTGGAAGTGTATTTAAACATTTTTTTTTTTTAAAGTTCAAATTTAATTATTAAATGCAGTCAAAAAACCAGTCAAAAAAACAATTGACTGGATTTGTTTTTCATTTCCAGCTAACGGCGATAAAATCCAGTCGAATCTGACTGGAAACCAGTCATAATGGCAACACTGGTAAAATAGTGTAATTATTCATGTTCCGTTTTGGAAACCGCAAAGTTCCTACAATTATTTTCTAAATTTTTCAATTATTGAATGCTGTTGTGCAATTAATTAACTTTCTGCTTCACAAGTAGAATGATGCATTTTTTATTGCTTTACGACGAAATAATTAAGTTTAAATCTTGATGAAGCACTCAGACGGGGTCTTCAACAATAGAAATTATTACCGCAGTGTCTCTTTATTCCCTAGAGTACAAAATATAACATTAGGAAATATTGTGTATTCTTTTTTTTTTTTTTAACTTTCCACTTTGTTCTGCAAAAAAGTTTTACAAACAAACTACTAAAAGCCTTATTATATAAAACTACTCCTTTTTTTTCCTGCTGATTTCTGTCATGATTTTCTCCCGCAAATTAACCTGGTAATAGCAATAGTGAAAATGTATACCATGCTTTCTATGCAATTACATGTTACATCCCCGTTGAGTTCATCATAATTGTGTTTTCTTGTCATAGCCATTTTTATATGAAGCAACTTGATGGAATTTTGTTTGCTGCTCAAAAATGGTATGGTGGAGTGTGATTTAAAAATAAATCGACTTTTCTGTGAGTCCATTTTTGTGATACAGCAAGGGTTTTAATAAATCGATTTTTTGATTTAGGAAAATTTAACTTTCGAAACGAAAAAATTTGAAAGTTTCGGATTTAATTTAACGAGGTTCATGTTCAAAGATATTTTCATCAACGCATGTCGTGTCAGTTGATTTTTGCAATGTGAACACCACTTGAACTCGAACTCGACCATTCGATCGACTTTTTGAGTGCCTTTCTTTATTTATTCCAGACAAGAAATAAAATAGATAAAAAACACAAAATGTTTATCCAGAATATCCAGAATGGAATGAATACAAAAAAAAAAACTAAAACAAAACGAATGGCAATTACTTATGCGTTGACATGTCAAAACAATTGAATACATTGAATTATGTATTCCTAAAGTGGAATACTGAATATTACATTAAATGCTAAGCAGTTATGGCGCAGCAACTTTATTCGCATTGTTTTCCTATGTTTAAATGATTAACACCAGTGTAAATATGCCATAAAAGAGAATAAATACGTTAATTGCACTGAACGCGCCCAATATTCCCTCTTTTCCACATAGACTAAAAGAATAGATTCCAATTAATCTAGAATAAAAAAAAAAACAACAGAATGATTTATTCGGAATATTTTTGTGAATGAAGAAACGGAAATTGCTTATTCCGAATTTTATGAATGTTCCCATTGAATTAAAAACCACTCTGTGTGTAGTCTAATTTGTTTGACATTTAGCTTGCCTTAAATGTGAACTCTCGCTTATCCCACTACTAATCTAGAAACTATTCGTCCTGCTCGTTGAACCACTTAGATCTCCTTACGAAACGCAACTTTATGTCAACGAATACCAGATCACTAGGATCAATGTAGTAAAGGGTGTTTTTTGATGTGTAAACATCTATGCTGGCGGTAGAGTGAAAAAAAAAATACGTGAACGTTCGTGTGCAACGTTACGTCGTGCAAAGTTACGGTGTGCAACGTAACGATCTGCATACAAGGATGGGTGCGTTCAGTGAAAAAAATCTTAAGATTCCCTTCAAGCAAAAACAAGTCCGTTATGGATCCGCGCATGTTGATCTTTACACATATTAACCCTAAGTCCCGTCACTCACACAATTTTTTTTTAAAGGTAAAGAACTTTGAAATGGAATAAAACAAAGATGATTTTTTTAAATTGACATGAAATTTACTTAATTCGAAAGATAATCTCCTGGCACTAAAATTTAAACATGATTTCTGGCATATGAGCGCCACGGCTGGCTCGGACGTAGCTTAATCTGGAGGTCCAATTTTCGATGACGAATGTAACGCGACGAATGCTGTCCTCCAAGTGGTTAATCGTTTCGGACTTATCGGCGTAGACTAGCGACTTCACATATCCCCACAGAAAATAGTCAAGCGGCGTTAAAACGAACGATCTTGGAGGCCAATTCACGGGTCCGTAACTTGAAACTATGCGGTTACCAAACGTTTCCTTCAATAAATCAATTGTGGCACGAGCTGTGTGACATGTTGCGCCGCGCCATCTTGTTGAAACCACAGCTCCGGCACATCATGGTTGTTCAATTGATGAACGAAAAAGTCAGTAATCATGGCTCTTTAGCGGTCACAATTGACGGTAACGTTCTGGCCAGCATCGTTTTTAAAGAAGTACGGACCAATTATTCCACCAAACCATAAAGCACACCAAACAGTCAGTTTTTGTGGATGTAACGGTGTCTCAACATACACTTGAGAATAATCATCACTCAAAATACGCCAGTTTTGTGTATTGACGTATCCATTCAACTAAAAGTGAGCTTGATCGCTAAACAAAATTCGCTGATGAAAATTGGGATCAACGGCAATCTTGTTTTGGGCACAATTTGGAAGCGTTGTTCAGGCGTCAGTCAATTCATGTTGAAATGCCAAACCAAACTAAAAATAAATCAAAGCTGACAAAATGGCCGCCAGGAAAAAAATTGTGTTGCCAACTTAAAGTTCTACACCTCTAAAAAAACACCCGTTAGTAATCTCCGAGCTGGAGTTTACGTCTTGGGGTTCGAGCAGAACAAGTAGAGAGAAGTTGAAGAATCGATTCTTCCTCTTCCTCGTTCATACAAAACTCCAAGCCTCGTTGCGTGATTGCCTATTAAACAGTGTCCGGTAGTGACGCCTATTACGAAGCCGATGTGCAGTCTGCTTAGAGGTATTAAACTCTTGAGCGCTTCAGATCCAGCACTGGCCATATCTGTTTTGTCGCCACGCAGGTGGTGATGTTGTTCCACCTTAGGTATGTTTTCTCTATAGCATCTTGCAAAAGCAAAAGATTGCATGATGCAATGGGTATACCTTTACTTGTCCTCTTTGGCAAAATAGGTGTATATTGTTCCTCTTTTGGTGAGTTCGTCAGCCCTGCGATTTCCTGGAATGTCCCTATGGCCCGGCACCCAGCAGAGGTGAATATTTAACTGCTGTGCCATCTCAATGAGAGATGATCGACAAGGGCCGTTATAAAGTTGACAGAGGCAGAGTTTAGGGATTTAATGGCGGCTTGGCTGTCTGAGAAGATGCGAATATCTGTGTTAGATATCACGTTTTCTTTAAGGAAAAACAATATTCATCCTGTCAGCGTAAACACACCACAACCAACTCCATCAACAGTTTTTGATCCGTCAGTGTGGAAATTGATTGATTCATCTTCAAGGAATGCCAAATCCTCCCAGACGTGACCTAAAAGTTTTTATCAAACTGAAACTGGGAGATAGTGCAGTCAATATTACTTGGAAGTGTTCCGAATGAGTTCAGAATGATGGAGTGATCGATATCATTATAAGTCCACTGTGAGGAAGCTTTAAAACGAATGGCTGTGCTTGCAGCTGTTTGTTTAGCAAATATATCGAGAGGTGCTAGATGGAATAAAAGTCCAATGCAGCAAAAGGGTTTGTACGAAAAACTCCGCCCATACAACGTGAGGCTGAACGTTGGACCTTGCTTAGTTTTTCACAATTTGTCGTTTAATTTCAAGCGGTCCACTAAACTGTCACACCGTATGTAAAAATCGGTCTGACAACCTAGGTGTATGTACTAGGCCAATGAGTAATGCGGGGGTTAAGACCCCATTTGTTTCCTACGGCTTTTTTGCATGAGAAGACTGCCGCAGTGACCTTTTTGACTCTTTCTTCTTAACTTACTCCAAGCCATACATACATATTATGTATTTTTGTATTTGTATTCATCATGAAGGGCCATTTTCACAGTTGAACTTACCGGAATAAGTTTCAATTAATTTTCCCATATAAGGACTTTAGGCAAAGTTTCATAGTCAGCGTAGGTGGAACTTAAGTCACCAACATCGGAGTCTTAAGTGCCACTTATTCAGATAAGAGTGCACTGTGAAATTCACACTGCCCACTTAAGTTCCACTTTTCTGACTGTGAAACTAAGCCCTAACAGCCATATTATTGAGTTGTTTCAAAACTAGTTTCATGACAGAACTAGTTTTAAAGATGTTTAGAGGTGCTCAAATTGGTAATATTCAAAAGTATTTTGACACCTAAAACTCGAAAACCTATATCTAGCTTTGGAAAAATCTCTTATTTTATAAAGCCGTGTCAATATTGGGACTCCAAACTTCTTTTAAACTAGTTTTGCTATTAAACTAGTTTTGAAACATGTCGATAATATGGCAGTAAGTGAATCGTTTCTATATCTGTTATTTCTGGTGTTCTCATGGCGTAGAGCAGCCATATTGATTCGAAGCTGATCGATGCGCCGCAGATACAAAACCCATTTTATGCCAATCATTGGAAAACCCTACTAACAAGCATCAACAACAGGCATCTATATAATTTCTCACTGTGTCGTCAAATAGGTTTCATCTTTGAATGGATTAAATCTAATATAGTAACAACCCGCACATAATGTAATCAAAAAATCCAAACTACCCTAGTTTTTGCAACCATTCATAACGAACCACATTATCTCATGATGAAATTATTTGATGTTTAGAAAAAAAAGTGAACCTTTTTTAGTATATATAAATCATAATTATTACCTGACATATAATTTGCCAAATTATTTGTTAACCATGACAGCGGCGACATGCTTAAACAAGGCGTCCCTGACAGAATGTGTCTTCAGTGTGGCAATAGGAACAAACTCTTAAATCTCCCAAGCAACACTCCCACACACAATTACCGCAATTATGAAACAAATTCATAAGTCTACTATAATTGATGTGAAATGTAATTTATACGTTCTTAGGTAAATAATGTTTTGCAAATCATTTTAACTCGGAACAGCACTTTAATTATATTGATAGCACGCAGTTAATTCGTCTGTGGAACGATATTTGATAAGAATAGTTCTAAGAATGGATATAATTATTGAATAATTAAAACAATTTATATTCAATGATATTATTTAACGAAAAGATATAAAATAACAATTCAGATACATTATGTTAGATGAGAAAACAAGTTGCTGGAATTTGTTTGACTTTTGCTTTTAATTTCTTCTAAAATCTCCTGTACTTTGTTGGATGCCTTTGCTGGGATTCGTAAATCTTACATACATATATGTACATATGTGGAATGCGTTACCCGGCTCCATGGCCGTTTTTTATTATCAGAAATAATCTAAATAGATCATTAAATTACATCTAGTACAACAACAGTACGAGCTCTTGCTCTCTATCGGGATGACGTTTCATAAACCAAAAGTTTAGTTTTTGCTCTAGCTTCTCAGCTTTGCAAAAGGTTAGGAAGTGTAAACTCTAGCGTAAATGTTGATGTTAAAGCCAAGCACGCATATCGCGCTTAATTGTATCGTCCATACAAAATTCTCTCCAAAATTGGCCAAGCATTTTAGCCGAGTGGTATACGCGCAGCTCCAGCTAAAAAATCAAAGTTTTATTTCTTACTGTACATCACTATCTGTCAAAGAAATAATTGGTGTTTGTAGAGAAAAGTGGGAGCTAAAAAATAGTACGATCTGCATACAAGGGCTACTGTCCGTTTGTTTCGCCTTACTGCCTGAACAAAATGGAGACAGAGGTGCAGCCGGACTAGCTGTCAAAATATTGAATACACATAATTTCAATCTTGCGAATACAACGCAGCGTATCTGCAAACAGAGCTGCAGCCGTAGCTGCAAGAGTTCACCAACTTTTAACTTTTACGTGCAGCATTTTTGACATTTCAAAATTGATGGAGGCGAACAAGCACATTTCAATTCGATGAATGTTTATATAGGGGTTGAAATGAGCTTAAAGCTCTCTTCAATTCCTCATGTTATAGATATCAGTGCTTCTGCAGTCAGAATGTCAGAAAGCTGTAAGTACAGCTGCACTATGGGCACCTTAAAAAAGCAGGTACGACACTTTTTGACGACTATTGCAGCTGCAGCTCCAGTTCCCGTTGCAGCATTTTATTGTGTTCAAGCAGTTTAGCCATGATGTTTTGGTCCATAGTTAAATTAACGACATTGGGGAATACACTTGAAATGTACAGGGTGTTATGCATAAGATGATACGAGCCGAATATTCTCTTCCAAACGTCAATTGCCTCGGGCTTATCTACGTAGACAAGCGACTTCACATAACCCCACAAAAAATAGCCCAGCGGTGTTAAATCTCACGATCTTGGAGGCCACGCCACAGGTCCACGACGAAAGAAAATGCGCTCACCAAAAGTTTCCTTCAATAAATTGATTGTTCCGTCGGCTGTATGACATGTATAGCGCGCGCCGTCTTGTTGGAACGAAAGGTCGTCCACATCAACATCCTCCAATTCAGGCACGAAAAAGTCTTTAATCATAGCTCTTTAGCGTTCCCCATTGAATGTAACATTATAGCCGGCCTCATTTTTGAAGAAATATGCGGACCAATGAATCCCTCTGCACATAGAGATCACCAAACAGTGACTTTTTGAGGATGTAACGGCCGGCGTCTCAAAAATGGCTTGAGGTTTACCTACACTCCAAATGCGGTAGCTTAGCTTATTGACTTAGCTATAGGAGTCCGTTATTTTGAAAATTCAAAGTATTCAATTCAAATAAATATCACTAATTCACGGATCGACCGCAAGGGTGCAACACTGAAGCAACCAACCATTTTTTATTATTTTCTTATATAATATTCATTCGTGTTTTGGCCTTCAGCGTATCAACTAATCTTTTTGTAAATATGCTATTAAATAAAAAATATTTTATAAGTACATTTTTTAGTTTTATTCGTCAGCACGCTCCTTAATAGCCATTTAACCAAAAATGAGCTTCATCGCTGAAAAAAAATTTCTTGTGAAAATAGGGGTCAACAACGATCTCGTTTCGAGCCTCTTTTTGTACAATTTGAAAACGTGGTTCAGAAGTAAATCTATTCCTTACGAAATGGCAAACCAAACTGAGCATAAATCAAGTGACAGCTGTCAAAAAGACCAACTCCGAAAAAAGTATTGCCAGAGTGAAAACCACACGTGTAAAAAAAACATTACACTTAAACCAGCATTAATAAAATCAAACAAATATCAGCACCAGATTTTGGAGTTTTTTGTTCCTTAAAATTTGCATATCCCCTATCCGAAAGCTTACCCGAATTTAGTCTTTTTTTTTATTTATTCCGAAGAGTTAATATCTGGATTAAAAAAGCTATTGCATGATATTGTAAGTGTTGCCATTGTTTTTATAATTTTTGTATTTATTTTAAATCAGTGTTTTAGAAAATTGCACTCCCCGCCTAAATAGGGGGAACTAGACCATCGCTTCCTAACGATTTTTTCTTAGAACATGTCCAAGAATCTTTTACGGGAAAGTGTTCATTAATAAGGAAACAGCCTGTATTGTAAGTGTTGCCGTTGTTTTTTTAAATTTGAAGTTAGTGTTTTTGAAAACTTCCCCACCCCTTTTTCGGCTTGGGAATAGACCTCCTCCCATACCATTTTTTTCTTGTCACGACCCAACCATGTTTTCGCTTTTTGTCACATCTAACGCGAATCACCCTGTGTACTAACAAAAATCGGTCCACTCCTTGAACTTATTGTATTCTTAATAACGAAAATAATACATGTTATCATGACCTTTTATAATATATAAACATACCAACGTAAACTTATAGCCCATCACAAAGAAGTCTTAATTTCTCAATAATAAAATCCATTCATAACTTCAAAATTAACTTTACAATTTGTATTTTCTTTGATCTTAAACAAAAAATTTTTTTATAGAATAATAAAAAACTCGTATAAATGCCATATTGTATAAATAATAACAATCCTTGGTTAACCAAATTATTTAATAATAGGTAAACCAAAAACCAACAAAAGTTCAGTTCAACTTAATAAAAATTGTTTCATTGTTTTTAAATAAAAAGAAGTCATTAATTTAAAGACTTGGAAAATGTGTCTCTCATTGATTAACCGAAATGAAAACAAAAGTTTATCATTATATTTTTTTTTTTTCAATTTGTATAAATCATAACCTCATTTCATTCATGCACTGCCACAACTCCATACTACTTGTTCAGGTCTGCTGAATGTATACCAAAAATCACTTAATAAAATTACCAGGTGAGATGAAAAGATGATGTGGATGTCGGGTGGATGTGTCGGCTCGGGGAATTTGGATGCCGAGATATACATATTTATAAACCGGCAAAGTGTTTATTTTGTCTGCCGAGGCTTGTTTATTTTTAATTTTTTTAATGTGCATAATGAGAAGAACAAGATAATTTTCCCCCCAAAAGTTATGTGTGAGAAAATAATTAAATTATTCATTTTTTTTCTTCTTACAATTTGATTGGTGATGATGGGGTTATTAAATCAAATGCTCATTAAAAACCATTCAGTGTCTGGGTTAAAAACCACTAAATTGACCTGTGATTTTGTTGCTTTAAAGTTAATGATATAACTAGAGGGTGTCCTTAAAAAGATTGGTAACCATTCGGGAACAACTGAAAACAAGTCTTGCGCCCAACTCTGCAACTATGAACATTGGATTCTATTCGAAAGTTGTTACTGATTCTACTTTCAAATGGCATTATGTATAAAAAGTAGAATCCAATGATATACGTATACATAATATGTTATGTACATAGGTACTGCTAATTGAATGTAAGTAGGTACTACCACAAAATTTTCTAATTTTCTATTAAATTAGTATTGAGGTAGCAATAAACAAAACTTATTTTTGGTAAAACAAAATTTAAAAAGAAATTAATTAGAAAAAATAAAAGAAATGTAGATAGAGTGTGTATGGAAACGAGGCCATATACAAAAAGAATGAGAAATAATATACAAAATTAAAGCAATATGTATTTAACACTCAAATAATCAACGGGGTCAGTGTGAAATTTTTTGCAAAATTCTTTGAATCGGTTTAATTAATTCATTCTTCTTCCTTAAATAAATAGCTATTTCTAAGGAAATGCTAATTTATCCGCTTAATTTTTTTGGAATGCTATAATTTTAATGTTGTATAGCAACCATTGTATCTTTTTTTAATCCAGGCCGAGAAGATAAAATTTTGGGCTTAACACGAGACGATAAGAATCGAATTATTCAATGTCCTTCAAACTCTAGTTCGATATTACTTCTTCTAAGAAAAACGCGACGACACGATACCGAATCACACATATCTCGTGTGGTGTGTTGTGGAGTGGTAACAATAGTGGAAACATTCTCAAGGGTTTTATACGTGTGGTTTTCAAAAAGAAATAAAACGCAGGGTTTGCCATTATGTTTAAAAATGATTTCGGGCAAATGGCCGCCGCGGCTGGCTCGAATAAATTCCAGCCGAGAGGCCCAATTTTCAACCACTTTTTGCAGCAATTGGGGCCGTTTGTCAGCAATTACGCGCCGAATATTCTCTTCCAAGGCCTCAATCGTCCTTGGCTTATCTGCGTAGACAAGCGACTTCACATAACCCCACAAAAAAAAAGTCCAGCATTGTTAAATCGCACGATCTTGCGGCCACGCCACAGGCCCACGACACGAGATAATGCGCTCACCAAAAGTTTCCTTCAATAAATTGATTGATTCGTTGGCTGTATGGCATGTAGCGCCGTCTTCTTGGAACCAAAAAGGTCGTCCACATCAACATTCTCCAATTCAAACACGAAAAAGTTATTAATCATGGCTCTATAGCGTTCCCCATTGACTGTAACATTATGGCCGGCTTCTTTTTTGAAGAAATATGGACCAATGATTCCCTCTGCCCATAAAACACACCAAACAGTGACTTTTTGATGATGTAACGGCGGCGGCGCGCGTCTCAACAATGGCTTATGGAATATGATCACTCCAAATACGACAATTTTGCTTATTAACGTACCCATTCAACCAAATATGAGCTTCAGCGCTGAACAAAATTTTCTTGTGAAAATCGGGATCGGTGGCCATCTCGTTTTGGGCCCATTCCCTAACGTGCGACGCACTTGATGGTCGTTCGGCTATTCAATATGAAATGGCAAACCAAAATGAGCATAAATCAAGTGACAGCTGTCAAAAAGACGAACTCCGAAAAAAGTATTGCCAGATTGAAAACCACATGTGTAAAAAAACACCCTTTACACTAAAGGGTTATTGATACATCAATCTATTGGATTCTCCAACAGAACAGAATGCAAAGTGTAAAACTTGGAAATAAATCATCTTAAACAATTAAATTATATTCTGTAGTACCACAAGGTAGCCACCTTGGACCACTTCTATTTAACATACGGAAATTCTTTTCCTATTTTAAAGTGCTTCTTTTTGTTATTCTATGCTGATGATATAAAACTGTTTATGTATATTAAAATGATGAAGCTTATTTCTCATGGCTGATGCCAGGTAATCGCGAGGTGAAAGAAAGAAATAACCAGTTATCAAATCTTAATTTTAACAAGGTATGGGTTTTAAAATCATACAATTTCTTTAAAAAACTTTATCTAAATAACAACGTATTTTATATAATATAAAAGTGTTTTAGTATGGGCTACAGGAGTAAACTCAGCCCACGAGATTCACTTAGAAGAAGTGAACCGGGGATAAAACGGTATAGGAATCTGATTCCAGCCCCTATCAAAGCCAAGCAAAAAACAAGTGAGAGTGCTGCTTACTCAAAAATAAAAAGGTGGTAACGATAGGTATCTTATTCCAGCCCCTGGCTAACCTAAAGTTGTTTTGACATTGCCCAGAGGTATTTTAAAATATCCGTGTTAGGACCAAAAATCAAATTTATACTATGCAAATATGTATGTATGTATTTTGTTTTTCTAGTTTCATTTTAATTTTCCTTAAATAAAGAGTTTTTCAATAAAGTCATAGGTAACAATTTTGTGTTTAAATACAATAGAGAATAATTGGGATATCGGGATAAAATTTATTCCAGAAATAGTACACATGTTAGATCGTCGTTCGTATGACTACCGCGAGCACATTTGCAGCAAACGGTTCTTTGAAGTCAATTCTCCACTGCTCTTCCACACATATCGGCCGGAACGTTTGCAATTTCGTATTCGATATTTTTTCTGAGCTCCTGTAACGATTTAACGTAACCTCATTAATAGGAAACCAATGGCGGGCGTGGCGTTTAATCGCGAGAACGAGTTGGCCACTCGACGGATTAAAATATTTATTTATATAATAAGCTGGACATATTCTTCTTTTATACTTCTGCCCTTAATTTATGAGCCAAATATTGACTAATCATTTTTGCCATTTTGCGCGCCTCACACAATGAAATTTGAAACAAGATTCGAAGCATAGTCAAGACGCCAAAGTCGTCGTTTAAAAGCGTACATACTATTCTGTTGTTGCAGTAAGCAGTTTAATTTTCGAATATTAGATCCCGCATCTTATACAAAATTTTATGCATGTCACACGGGCTGCATTTTGTTCGTGAGAACGGATCCGCACCTTTAATTACGACGTTCTTTAAAGGTATTGATTTATTAAAAAATAAAATCGATCTTTTTAATGACATTACAAAAAAACGTCTTCTAGCGCTGCACCACTTTCAATTTGTTGAGGAAGGTTGTGCCAATAGCTTTGTAGAATATTATTTTTCATTTTGATAAAAAGAAAATCAAATTGACGGGGGACTCATTTAATCATCCCTATAGTTACATTTTTTAAAACCCTCGCCACTATTTTTTAAACACAATGCGGTCATAACATTTATTTATAGACCTTAACCTTGTAGAACCGGCAATTACAATAAAAGTTATAAACTTCTTAGCCCATCGGTCGATTTTTTAGGTTGTGATTCTCCCAATTGTGGATGAAGGTTGGTAATCGACCAAACAGGCTACTTTGATTGATTTAAAATTATGAAAAACCAAGTCAATCCATACACGGTTTCAAAAGCAATTAGCTGGTAGTGTAGGTACTCTGATATTATTCAGGGGAATTCAAGGAATGAAATTTGTGTTGTATGCACATAAATCGAAAACAATAATATTCATATGTCGCTCCGAAACAATCGTCTGAAAATTATGTCGGGTATCCATTTGGACTAATTCTAATTTACAACAGTACTACTCATGACGTTTTACAGTTTGTACACATGTATTATTGGTGATGGATATGCTCGTGTGTACAGAACACTCCTATTGATTTTCTTCAAACTGCGGAAAAATACGCCCGTGTGTCATTAGCCTAAAAGTTGCTTTTGTTAACTAAAAACAACGTACATAACTTCATATAGGTATGTTCTGTAATCAAAGTATAGTGTGAATGCGATTCCGCATACATATACGTTAGGGTGGGTCAAATTGAACCAAGTTATTTCAAAATTATTGATTCCATGAAAAACTGTTTGATTTGGGCTCAAAGGCTCTAAAAGACATAAAATCATCATTTTTTTAGCATTTGACTAAAAATCGATAAAATTGTCAAATATTAAACTCTAAAGAAATAGGGGTTTCACGTTTTTGTGCCCTTGTAAGATTGAAAAATTACTTTTTTTTATATCCTGCAGAAAATTCAATTTCACAAACAAATAACAGCTGACATTAAGATAGACGTTTGGCGTTCTATCAAATACACGAGTACAACCAGTGTATTTTTTTTGTTGCAATGAAGTTAGAGTATAGTAAAAGTGCATAAGTCTTTAAGATTTTGATCAGTAAATTTTGTTGTTGGAGTGTAAGAATATGTTACCTACACTTTTGCAAATTGAAAAAAAAAACACAAAAATTGCAGGAAGTATTTATCTCACCAACAGAAGTATCTTGTTCAAGACTAATATCGCTTCTATAGCAAATATGGCATAAGTTTTCGAAAAAGTTCTTCTCAAAAGTCTATTTAAAGTAGTAGAAGATGGAATTCTAATCCGAAACCCTCAGTTGGGATTTAGAAATATACATTCCACTAAAGATAAAGTGCACCGAATTACCGATGTATTGAAAAGGCACTTGAAGAAAAACATGCATGTTTCGCTCTACTTCTAGGTGTTGCTCAAGCCTTTGACAAGGTTTGACATCTGTGACTTGAGAACAAAATGCAAAGGGATCAGGGCCGTAGCCAGGATTTCGTTTCGGAGGCGGCTTGCTTCCAAGTCTTACGAACAATTCTTTGAACAAAAAATAAAAACTATATATTCGAATTCATAGATTTGTATTAGTTTTAAATAAATGTATGTTAAGTCCATAACGTACATATTAAAAAAATTGTTGTATACACATTTTTTTACAGCAGAAAAAGTCTTGAATTTTTATTAAGCAAACTCAAAACTTCGGTAGAAGGATCCCTCGGCGATATGTCTACATGTCTCTAGGATTTCATTTTGTATAGCTGAGCTCAAATAGTGTTTTGGAGCTGGTAATGACGTGATTCTTTAAATTGTTGTCCCAGATTCAATTCTGAACTGCAGGAGAGCCCTTATTTTTCCATTTTTTTTTTATTTTGGGCCGTTTAAGATATCTATCTATCTATCGTCGTCACCTCTTGTTCTGCACAAAATAAAATATTCTGAATAATAGATCTTATTACAGCTCTATTTTCAGCTATTGCTTTTGCATTGGGTAGCAGAATATTTTTTGTTTTCCATAGCAGAAACGTTTTCAAGTCACCCACATCATTATTTCTATTCATTTTTGGTTTTTATTATTCTGAGATCATATAATTTTTGTTATTTTTATTTTGCAATATTTTGGCTTCTTCTTCTTAATATAAACGAAGATAATAATTGAAGTCCTTAACTGATCCCAAATCAAATAAACTATACCTTGATAGTCTACTTATTTTTACAGATTTGAATTTATATTAAAAATCTTTAGTTTTTACTAAATTGTTTAGAAACAAATCATTTTGGGAGGGGCTTCAAAATTTAATAAATGGAAATCCATGTTTAAAGTCGTACATTATAAATATTTCATGGTACGTAAATATGTTTTCAGTGCCCTTAAATATTTTTTTTATTCTTGTTTCGACTTCGATTGGTCTGAATATTTGTGTTGAAACGAAAACAAAATTTTATTTAAAGTACCCAATACTGCATCAAAAAGTACTAATTTAGACATGTTACAAATAAATATTTACATTATAATCATATCAGTTGCCACACATCGAAACATTTAAGTTTCACCAAGTTAAAACATTTTTAAATAAATTAATTCCTTTCAATTGTATTATTTAAAAAGTAACTTTTTTACAAACACCCTTAAAAAGCATAATACGACAAACTGGAAATGTAAAAATCAAAATAAGTGTATATTTGTCTGACACCTGAAGAAATTGATTCTGACGAAAGCTTATTCGATCAAAGTATACTTTTTCTGACATTTGCAACATTTAAATCAGAAATTCCATTGGAAAATTACCAGCGATTCATAATTTGTAATTTGTAACTGAACTTTTGAGAAGAAGCGTACAAATTATTTTATTACCCATATTAAATCGATAAGTTGAAAATAATGCAGTGAAAAACCTCATCGGAAAATCAATTTTTATAACATTTATGTTAATTGTAAACAAATTATGAATGAGGTTTAGCAAAAGAAAAATGCATGTTCTTTATTAATAAGTATCTTAATATAGATACACGGTGATTCGCATAGGGTGTGACAAAAAGCTAGAGTATGTAGGTTGGGTCGAGACAAGACAAAAATCGTATAGAAGGGGTGGTGTATCCTATTTCCACTACGTAAGTTGTACAGTAGATTTAGATATTTTCAATTTTCTCAGAAAATACATACAAGACAATTAATCATCCGATTTTTAAGTTTTTGACTAAAAACTAATAAGAGCTTCGTATTTTGAAAACAAAATTAATACTTAATTACGTAAAATTTTAAGAAAAATTAGTTTGACATTTTTTTTTCATTTTTTTTCATTTTTCTTAATTTTTTTTCATTTTTTTCATTTTTTTTTCATTTTTTTTTTTCATTTTTTTTCATTTTGTTTTCATTTTTTTTTCATTTTTTTTTCATTTGTTTTCATTTTTTTCTCATTTTTTTCATTTTTTTTCTTCTTTTTTTTCAAAATTTTGAGTTTGAAAATTTATTTTTCAAAAACTATTTTTTAAACACCTTTGTTTTAAAACAAAATAAAAGAAGAGTTTTCTGCCCAACAAAAAGGTATATCATGGCATTGTGAGTATAATCGTTGTTTTTTACTAATTTTTAGCCTCCTGGCTAAAGGGGGGGGGGGGGTAGATCCGCCTCCCATACGATTTTGTTCCTGTTTTGGCCTAACCTACACGCTCTAGCTTTTTGTCACACCTTATGCGAATCACCCTGTATAAAGCAAAGTTGGTTTAGAACAATTATGACTCAAGAACGTTAGGTGAGAGGATGGCCTTAGGAATATTTTTTTCAAAAATTTGGTATTTATAGGGTGAAATGGGATAAACGCAAAAAAGTGGTTTTTGATTACAAAAATTCTCTCTGGGTTGGACTTAGATGATAATATTTTTACTAATTTCGCCATTCATAACGTGAAGTAGGTCAAAACTCAGTAAGTAGTATTCAACTAAAAAGTACTTATGAATCAGTTCTGATTAGATTCAAACGGCCATAACATTCGAAAATGTGTGACAAGTTTGATAACTAAAGAGACAACAAGCTTTTTTTTTGTAAACAAAGTCTATAACAAATAATGCACATTTCTATTACCTATATAGTAAATTATGGAATTGTGACTGATAAATGTGGTTCGACCAATATTTCCAATTACAATTTTAATTTATTCTTTCAATTCACTCTCATATTGCATTAATGTTAAAAATCGTATGTACCTAAGATGAATTGAAAAAATTAGTGTAAATAGTGTTTCATCAAGTAACTATTGTAACGCCATATGAAAAAAAATACCCTTTAAGGCTTTTTTGCATTAATAATTGAACATGTTAAATTACAATAAACCATTTTTAGGAACAAATTGCTAAAGAAAAAAAAAAACTAAAAATAGAAAAGTTACAAAATTATATTGACATATGTATACCAAACGATATGGTTACTCGACATTTGTTTAGATTTTGATTATTACAATAAACTATGAGAAGTCATGACCTTTTCATCAGTTTAAGTTTTGTTCATTACTTTAAGGACATACAGTCAATTTTGTTGACATTTGACTTGCTTTGTTTGTTTAACTTGCAATAAAAGGGTTGTGCGCTAGCGCTACCAATAAACATCATTATGTATATACCTTTATTCAGCTTATATAATGTTGAGTTAATGCTATTCCGTTAATGCAATCATTTGTGTTTACAAACACTAAAAGCTTCCATTAACTCAGGCAGTATAGTATAGGCACATTGTGACCGAAGCAATCCACAGGACGAGGACGCGTCTTAAACTGTTTATTTTGCCTGTTTTGCTTCCCTGCAATGTAGTCTATACTGCCTTCTGGCTTTGATTAATCTTGTTTAGTAGGTAATTAATGATAAAATGGCATTATTCGAGTTATTAAAGAGTTATTTTCAGTAGGTATTAAATACATTCTTATTATTGGTTATCTACTTTTTGTTAAAATTAATATAAAGATACTTATTTTAAAACCGTACGTTGATCAAAAAGAATTAAAAAAAAAAATTTATTTCGATAAGCTTTCGTTTGTCTGAATATTTGAATTGTTTTTTTTTTTCGAAACATTAATTAATTAATGACAAAATAAATTGAAATATTTTGCGCAAAGTCAAAAATCCATAAAGTAAATTTTCATTTCGTCTATATCTTATTTTGCTTATATTTAAAGAATATATTTAAGAACAATTTGAAATGATTCCGTGAGTGGAAGAAGCCTCAATTTATATTTTTAACAAAAACAGATATAGCTTCATGTTTCACATCAGAAGAAAAATATTGTTTGTGATGCAATAAGTATAGGAAATTGATCACGAATGAATAGTACGTAATTGGGTTAGCTTTATTAGGAATTACTAACTTTTACTTTTGATGGCGCTACAAAGCGTGGTGCTCCTAGGACTCTGTTAATATGCCTCTCTAGTCGACTCGATCTCTAGCCCGCTGTCTCCAATTTCGTACACCAAGTCGATGAAGATCACCTTCTACCTGATCATACCTTCGAAGATGAGGTCTGCCTTGGTTTTTTGAACCCTCTGGTATGGCCTTGAAAACTTTCGTGCTGGAGCTTCGGTGTTCATTCGCTCTACATGACCCAGCCAACTTAACTATTTTAAACGTATTTGTTTCACTATAGGCTCATGTAGTTGTACAGCGCGTATAACTTATGGTTGTATTTATCTTCTTCGCCACACATTGTTTTCTTCATCTTCACAAATAGGACCATAGATCGTGCGTAGAACTTTTCTCTCGAATACAGAAAGTGAGCTTTCATTCGACTGAGTAAGGGTCCATGCTTCTGCACCATACACCAGGACCAGGATGATGAGTGTTTTGTAGAGCGTCACTTTGGTTCTTCTCGATAGTGCCTTATTACTTAGTTGCTTTCTCAACCCAAAGAAGCAGTGATTATAGCAAGATTTAATCTACGTTTGATTTCCGCGCTGATGTTATTTTGAAGTGTTTACAGTGTTGCTCATGTAGACAAATTCCTTGATCACCTCAAAGTTATACCTATCAATTGTCAAGTTTTGACCAAGCCTATGGTGTGAAGTGGCTCTATTTGATGAAAGAATATACTTTGTCTTATCCTCGTTAATGACCAGTCCCATTCTGCTTGCTGCTGACTACATACTAGTGAAAGCGCCGGAAACTGCTCGCTTTGTCCTTCCAATCACTTCGATGTCGTCAGCAAACCCAAGAATTTGTGTAGATTTTTGAAAGAGTACCCGATGCATTGCGTACTATCTTTTCAAGCATAATATTAAAGCAGCTGCATGATAGAACGTCTCCTTGTTTTAAACCTCTGGTGGTTTCGAAGGTTTCCGTAAAATCTTTTCCAATTTTGACGGTGGTAGATTTTTCAGGCCTGAAGCCACATTGATAAGGACCTATCAAATTATCAACAAAATGCTTGACGCTGGATAGGATCTTGTATGTGATGCTGAGAAGGCTAATACCTCAAAAGTTGCTGCAGAGAAAACGATCGCCTTTTTTGTGGATCGGACAGATTGTGCTGATTGTATTCCAATCGTCTGGAATACTTTCCTCCGACCATATTGCAAGGATGAGTTGGTGTATGTTCCTGACCAGGTCATCTCTAGCGTATTTGAAAAGCTCCGCTTGCAGCCCGTTGCCTTGTTCATTTTAAGTCTTGAAATGGCTAATTTTATTTCAATCTGATCGGGTGGTTGGAACTCTTGGTTATCATCCAAATTGATTGGGGGATTTTGGCTGTCATCGCCATTTAGCAACTGATCAAAGTAGTCTTTCCAGATGTTAAACATCGACTGTGTATCTACTACGTTGTTCCCATTACTATCCTTGCAGACTCTACGACGACGGCTCGTGAATCCTGATGTAGATTGCTTCACTCTTTTATAAAAGTTGCTCACCTCTTTTCTACTGTAACATCTCTGCATCTCTTCGACTTCACGTTGTTCGTGGTCTTTTTTCTACTTTCTGAGCAAACGTTTCTCATCCTTCCTTCGGTCAACATAAAGCTGGTGGGAAGCTCTAGTTTTCTTCTTGCGCCAAAATCTATACGCCTCCGTTTTTGCATTGTTTGCCTGTGCGCAATCGGAGTCGAACCAATGATTTCTCGGCTGTGGTTGTGAGAATCCCAACACTTCTGACGCTGCGTTCCGAATGGCTTGTAGGCATTGCTGCTATTGACCTTCCGGGCTCGTGTCTACGTTATCAGTGCGATTTTTTGCAAGCTCGAGGGAAAGACGCTCAGCATAAGCTGTAGCCGTCACTTCCAATTGAAGCCTTCCAACGTTTAATTTTCTTCGCGCAGCTCTTGTTTGCCTAGAAGCTTCGTTGAATATTCTTGTTTGTAGTTTGGCACCAAGAAGGTAGTGATCAGAGTCTATGTTAGCTGACCGGAAAGTACGGCCATCCAGAATGCTCGAGGCGTGCCTTCCATCGATGACAACATGATCTATTTGGTTGCACGTTCGACCATGTTTAGATGTAGAAATCTTGTGCTGCTTAATACCATATTTTACCCGCTTCAAAATTGATGAGCCTGAGACCGACCGTTGCCGGCAGTGGTGTTGTTTAGGCTGTGTTTTCCTATCATCCTACCACAGATGACCTCTTTACCAATTTTTGATGGTAATACTTTTTTGTTCCAATAAGAGGTGTTATTTTGAATAGCCGCTATTTCGGTAGCTGTCACTTTCGAAGCTGTCATTTTTTGACATTTGACAAGTAGAAACTACGCCATTAATAAAAATGGAACGATACACGCTTCAACAACGCATTGAAATTATTAAAATTCACTATAAAAATGGTGTAAATTTGGCAGAGACGGTTCGTAAAACTAAAACATATTTGGGTCGTCGTGAAGCACCTTGTCGGACCGCAATACAGAAATTGGTGGACAAATTCGAGCTGTTGGGACAAGTTAGTGATGTGAAGAATAAAACCCGTGCACGTCGCTCAAGAACAACTGAGAATATTGCTGTTGTAGCCCAAAGTGTTGAAGAAAACCCAGGTTTGTCCATTCCTCGTCGTTCTTTGGAATTAGGCATTCCACAAACGTCATTACACCGTATTTTGCATAAAGACTTGGGTCTTAAGGCTTATAAAGTTCAGTTAACACAAGAACTCAAGCCGGCTGATCATCAACAACGTCGTGTCTTTGCTGATTGGGTCCTTGAAATACATGAAAATGATCCGGAATTTCATCGAAAAATCATCTTGACTGATGAGGCCCATTTCCACCTCGGAGGCTACGTCAACAAGCAAAACTGTCGCATCTGGGGCTCGGAAAACCCAAGAGTTATTGTTGAAAAGCCTCTCCATCCTCAACGCGAGACTGTTTGGTGCGGTTTATGGTCCGGCGGGGTCATTGGACCTTACTTTTTCGAAAATGAGGCTGGAGCAACAGTTACGGTCAATGGATTGCGCTATCGAGAGATGATTAATGATTTTTTATGGCCGGAATTGGATGGTATTGACCTGGACAACGTTTACTTTCAACAAGACGGCGCTACGTGCCACACAAGCAATGAAACCATCGATCTTTTACGGGAAAAGTTTCCGGACCGTGTTATCTCTCGAAGAGGTGATCACAATTGGCCACCGAGATCTTGTGATTTAACACCTTGCGACTTCTTCCTTTGGGGCCACGTGAAAGATAAGGTCTACAGCCAAGCGTCGATTCAAGACCTCAAAGATGGAATTCGTGAGGCTATCGAGGACATAGGGCAGCCACTTTGCGATTTGGTTATGGAAAATTTCATGAAAAGGATATGGTCCTGTAAGCGTGGTCGTGGCGGCCATTTGGCTGATGTTGTGTTCATACATACCTTCCTCTTTATAATGAAATAAACATCCGATCATTTATCTCAAAAAATGTCATTTTTCTTTGAATATCAAAATAACACCTCTTATTGGACAACCCTTTATTACCTAATTTTTTGAATATTAAAAGTCTTTTTCCAATAAAACACCCTGAACCTTGAATTGACTCTCGGTACAAAAGAGAGTCGTTGAGAAGGTCTTTTCACTGGCCTGTTCGTTTAACAGAGATTATTTTCGAACAACGCTAACGGGCTTATTAAGTAAAATGAATGTTTTAAAAATGATTTTAAATATTTTCTTTACTAAATTATATTAATAATTTGATAAATTATATTAATAAAAACTATAACTAAAATAAATATTTGTATTCTTATTTTTTTTTTCAGGGTGTTTGTAGATGAATCGATTCTTTTTTGTCTGCAAAAAAATAAACAACTTTAATCAGGTACTAGAATAAGCTATGATGTCTTATACTCGTATTATTAATATTTTACAATAATTTTGAACTCTCAAACAAAAAATATTTTTTTCAACCCTAAAAAAGCGTGCAAACGAGGAAACTCTTCATTTTTCCTTGTCATTAAGATGTCACAAAAATAATTTGATAAATAGTTTTCTATTCGAATTTATTTACCTAAAATTGTTTTTTTGTTTTAAAATAGTATGAAAAGATGTTTTTTGGCTTCGAAAAACTACGCCGCCGCCGCCTCCGCGGGGGCGTTTGTTTGTGTGTGCTTTTTGATTAATTATACAAACAATAAATCAATGTACATATTTGACTTAAAATATTTATATGTATGTATTCATTTGGAAATCGAATGCAAGAATTTATGTGTAATTTAAATGATTTCCATGCAAAACATAATTCAATTAAACATTTCCCGTGCAAATTAAATAAAAAAAAAATGCTAGAATGGAAATATTAAGAACGCAAACAAATATAAGTATGCGATGTTAAGTTATGTTGTTTAAAATGAAAAACTTACATTCTTATTACCTAATAAAAAAGTGTGTTAAATTTGAAGTTGATTTTTTAAATAAAATACAGTCAAAATTCTTTATAACGAACCTTCAAGGTAACACAAAATTGCTTCGTTATAAAGAAGCTTTATACAAAATTCGTTATATAGAAATTATTTTGTTTTTAAATACTGCAAGGGGAACAAAATGAAATTCGCTATAGAGAGAATTACGTTATAAAAAAGTTCGTTATAAAGAAGTTTGACTGTAGTTGTTTTTGATAAAAATCAAGCGCCAAAAAATTCATGACTATGTCGTAATCGGTCGGGGTTTTAAATTAAAAAGAAAATCATCAATATTATAAATATTTATAGTTTAAGAAACTAAGGTCCAGTTTTTCAGTGTGAGATTAAAGTTAAACTCGAGTTAAGCCAACAAATTTGGTGAGTTAACTCATGATTAACTGAACAGATGCTTTTGATGTTTAATCTATACTGAGTTTGTTATTCGTTCCGCTTCCATTCTTCACCAAAAAACTGCTTCCTCAGTTAACTGTGGGATAATTTACTCAGAGTAAGTTAACTCTGGTTTAACTCAACACTCAAAAACTATACCTTAGGGCCTGTTTCACAAAATCTGAGTACAGTTCTGATTAGTTACTTGACACATAAACATAGTCACAGGGTCATAAGTCCACAATCAAAAACAAATATTTTCTGGATTTATAACCTATTCGGATAGGTCAAACGATAATTGTGGTTTTTTTCTCTTGCCCACTTATGATCCTGTGCCAGTATTTATTTCTCCACTAACTAATCAGTACTTTACTCAGTCATTGTATGAAGCAGGCCCTCAATCTTGTTAGCTTCAAGAGCTAGGTTTTGTATTTTTTATATGAAACATAGAAATTATGGAAAATAAGCAAAGCAATAAAATTAAAACAACCTACCGCACTAGGATAACTGGAAAGTAACTCGAAGGGCAACAAATTATACTAGATATACTAGCTGGCCCGCCCGGCTTCGCACACGGGTAGAAAAACTTAAGCTTCGCATTAAAATTACAAAAGAAAACATAAATAAATATTTAAACTAATTTTTGTAATCGAATACTATTTACTTTCTGGGTTTTAACCTACTTCACGCTATGAATAACTAAATTCTTAAAAATATGGTGTAAGTCCAACCATGCCCAACACAGAACAAATGTTTGCAATCAAAAACCATTTTTTATGTTTATCCCATTTCACTCTATAAAAATCAATTTTTTGAAACAAACATTTCAAACACAAACAAAATTTTTAAAATCGGATATCCTTTTTTTTTTACTCTACTTCACCCTATATACAGTGTTGGCCGAAACTACAGCACAGAATGAACTCTCCTTGGAAAAATATATAGATAATTCAAAAGACCTATGATAATTTTATATCTTCTTTTTTTTCTGAAAATGGCGCAAAAGATCGAGTGTAGCTTCGGCTGTGTGGCACGTAGCGCCGTCCTGTTGAAACCAAATGTTGCCAATATCCTCCTCTTCAATTTTTGTGAACAAAAATTCGTTCAACGTGGACCGATAACGATCGCCATTGACTGTAACGGCCACTCCTTTCGACTCATTTTCGAAAAATGGCCCAATTATGCCTCTGGACCAAAATCCGCACCAAACATCAGTGACTCGTTTTGGGTGTATCGGCTTTTCAATGTATGCGTGCGGGTTTTCTGTGCCCCAAATGCGACAATTTTGCTTGTTTACTACCCGCCAAGATCAAAATGAGTTTCATCTGAAGAGATGATTTTTTTTTGGCAAAGTCGGCATCTTCTCTAAGTCGATCGCAGGCCCACTTAGCGAAGCGTACACACAACCATATTCATTCAGCGGAAGGATAAAACTAATTATCTGTCAAATCAGACATGAGCTAAGTGTTACCATTCACGAAATAAGCACTAGTTGAAAAAAAAACTTAGATGGCGGACCCTTTATTATTTTGTTTAGGGAGTAACTACAGACATTCAAATTTTAAAAAGTGCTGTTTATAACGGTACTGTTTTTGCGTTCCCGCATGGAATGGCCCTCCCCCGCCGCACATATATTTTGTTATTAGCTTTTCTATTAAATTATAACCACTTTTTTATTTAATTTATCTATAGCTTAGTTTTTTTTTTCTTCCTGGTAGAGGCCTGAATTTATATTAACTTGCAAATGATTTTGAAATGAAATGGTATGAGGTCTTCAAGATCGGGTATCGAACATGTGTATTGAAAAAAAAAGTTATTAATAAAAAAAATTGTAAAATAGGAGTGAAACGAAGTGATTAGCCTTTTAAAAGTGTATTATTAAATATTTTAAAATCTTGTAGACCTTTAGTTAAGTTCCGGGCTTGTTCGAGTCGCAGTTTATGGGTCATTTAAAAGTGTGTGATATTTTGTCTGCTACTTTTTTGCACTTTTCGTTTTTTTTTTGTATTTGTCTAATGGTCTTTTAACTGATAACTTTTAAGAAAGAAATCATTTAGCAGAGAGGGGCCACTTTAGAAAACATTGACTCAAATGGATACAAAGTTAAAAAAAACATCACCAGCAACACTTACAATGTACCTAAGGCTATACCTTTTTTTAAAGTCAGAAACCTATACTAAGATAAGGTAGTTTTCATAATATTATTGTTGATAATTGAAATTTTTGTCCAGAAAATTTCTATCGAACGACAACAATAGAAAATTATTTACGGCAGTTAACCCTTCTAGATGACTTAAAACAAAAACTTGAATTTTTCATAAACCTGCAAAAGAACAATCTCAGGAAGCACTGTATTCGCCAACCAGTCTAAACTTTCCTGGATGAGCCGACCATATCAGCTTGCTTAACGTGTTTAGTGGATGCGATACCACTTCGGGTATTTACACCATTGGCAAAACAAAATTAATAGATATTAT
Organism: Leucozona laternaria; assembly: GCA_932273885.2. NCBI lineage: Eukaryota > Metazoa > Arthropoda > Insecta > Diptera > Syrphidae > Leucozona > Leucozona laternaria. The sequence goes on from OW026368.1 coordinate 50,161,281, forward strand.
TTAAAATAATGAGGGCTTAAAGGACCTGAGGAATGTTGATAGAACGTTTTTTGGGAGAAGCTGGAGAAAGATTTTTTCAATGGAAACGACAATGATTTTTTAAGGTATAGCCACTTTGTAAAAACATAAAAAAAAAGGTTTAATTTGCCTTCATTGCCTCTTAGCTGATTAGGCTGATCGACATATATAGTATCGCAATTACCACCAAGTACAAACTTGGGATATCACCTTAAAAAAAAGCACCAGAACTATCTTTCGGTGGTGGTGTGGTTTAATAATTAAGATACATTTGGTTTAAGTTTTAAACCCAACCCGATGAAGTAAGTCTCATAATGCTTGAATTTATATTTATGTATATATCTTTTTTCATAAAAAAAAAAAATTGTGTGAGTGCCGGGACTCACGGTTAATATGTGTAAACATCAACGTGCGCGGATCCAAAACGGACTTGTTTTTACTTGAAGGGGATCTTAAGATTTTTTTCACTGAACGCACCCATCCTAGTATGCAGATCGTAACGTTGCACGACGTAACGTTACACGTTGCACGACGTAACGTTACACATCAAAAGTATTTTGTGAATATTGGGAACTTTGTCACGCTCTATTTTTGATGTTTTTTGACACACACTAAATCTACATATATACGGAAATGTAGGAAATTAAGTGTTCTATTTACAAGAAATGGGTTTAATATATTTTCGATCCTGCAAACATTCGGCGAGATAAACCTTTAAAGCCATTTTTTAACTCAAAGCGTCTTTACATATTTTCGCCATAACTTTTCTTAAGAGTTGTCAAAAATGTTTGTGAACAAAAGTTTAAGAGAATGCTCCTCCCTTGAAAAATAAGTAGAAGATTTTTTCGCCTAACATAAAAATGCTCGTACCAATTTTGAAGCGAATTAGTCCAATTTCCAATCGTTTAGGCGCCAGCTCAAATTTTAGTGGACGCACAGACGCACGGATAGACGGTAGAAGAGACGGAAAGTATGACGAAACCCAATTTTTCTAACTTCTCGGTCATCGTATAGTTAGTCAATGTTCAAGCGGAAAAGATTGAAATTTTTATTCTTGCTCTTGTTACTTCATTCTCCCTACATTTCTCAGCCCTAAATCCAATCCCTCAAAAAAAAAAAAACGAAACGGCCGAGAAAAGTAATCGAGTATTCTGGAACTATATTAGCGCTCATGTGTATTAGTTTATATGTAGAAGGAGATAATCTGACTTAGGATTAATCTTAATAATAATCTGATAAATGTGAAAATTTGTTTGTCTGTTTGTTCGTCTAAAATACTAAACTAATTTTCACGAAACTTGGTGAAAAGATTCTTTGGATCATGACAATGAAGTTACTCTTTTTTCAAAGTTTTTGCTATTCTTAGGGTGAAATAGGGTAAAATGGAAAAGACGTATTCGATTGAAAAACCTTTACCTGCGTTTAAAAGGATAATTCTTAATAAATGTCTGTAAGGATATTTTTGTTCAAAATTTTGCTATTTGCAGGGTGAAACGGGGTAAGCAAATTTTCCGATTTAATCAATTATTTTTTTGTTGGAAAGGTATTTTTTTAAGAAATGGCTTTACGGATATTATTTTTCAAATTTTATAATTTTTTGTAGTGTGAAGTGGGGTTAAAGTGAAAAAATTGTATGATTTAAGAAATAGTTTCTTTTGTTTAAAAATATTCTCTTAGGAAATGGCGGTAGGGAAATTTCATTTAATGTTTGAAAGGTCATTTTTAGTAGATGGCTTTAGGGTTATTTTTTTTTTAATTTGCTGGGTACTTATAGAGTGAAATGGGGTAAAAACGTATGTTTAAATCAAAGATTTTTTCTAGGGGAAATTTTATGAAATTTTTTTTTCAAAAAAATGATATACAGTGTTGGCCAAAACTAAAACACGAAATTGTCTCATTTTGGAAAAATATAAAGAAAACTAATCAAAAAACCCATGAGAACCTAATAATTTTATTTTTTTTCTATTCTAATTATATAAGACTTTAATTCCTGAACAATAATTTTATCATAACTCACAGCTTATTTAATAATCACCAATATAAGTCATTAAAAACTAGGTGGACCAAAACTTAAGCACATTCTTGACTTCATAAAAAAATAAATACAAAAGTGGCGCATTCATTATTTTAAATAACTGGAGCACATCAACAAGCCATGGAGTCAATAAGGTTGTCAATTTATGCATGGGGATATTATTCCAGGCAATTTAAGATTGTTAAAAAATGGTGTTGAAGTTATCGAATTTCGTACGATAAATTTTCAGATTTAAAATTTCTCATAGATTCTCTATGGGGTTGCGATCAGCGTATTATACGGGCCACTTCATAACAACAATACGGTTTTCATTTAGTCAATCTTTCACAAGTTTAGCGGTATATTTGGGACCGTTGTCATGTTGAAAGAGCTTTCATAAAGCCCTATTTTCCCCAGCATGAGGAAGCAGACCGTTCTGAAGAATCTCCCAAAACATGAAACGATTCATTACACCATTTTCCTTGTGAAATGGCCCGTACCCTTGACTGGAAAAACATCCCCAGACAATAATAAGCCTCCACAGTGCTCAACTTAGCCCTTTGTAAGACAAAGGATTTAGGCGTTCGCCCTCTGGCCTGCGTACCGTACGAAATCCAGCGGATCCCTATAAATTTAATAGGGATACTCATAAGAGAAGACAACCGTTTTCCATTTTGCTGCAGTTCAGTTTAAGTGCGTCTTCGGAAACTCCAGTCTTGCACTTCGTTTTTTTCTGAGAAATAAATGGCTTTTTAATAGTCGGTAAGATAGAATTCCACCATCAATCGCTCTTCCCCAGATAATCCTGCTTGAGACCTCTAAGCCTTTTTTATTTTTGTCTATAAAAGAGAATTTGTTTTAGTATCCCTGATGATTTTTTTATCTTGGCAACGGGAATTTTTTCAAGGTCTATCGCCACTATAGACCGTTTTGACATTTCCCCATGCACGAAATCATGCTATTTTTTGCGGAACCACCGTACGACTCATACCGAATAAATGGTATTGATTAACCGTAAGTGAAATCAGACACTACTTTTTGTTTTCATCCGTTGGAATGTATTTACTTTAATACTTTTTATCACTTTTCATATCAATTTAATACTCGATCTGAAACGGGGCCGATGCCACGCAACTAATATTTTGGAAAGAAACAATTAAATTTGAGTAAATTGACTAAATTCAGGCGAGTTTTTGCTAAAATAAGGTCCACTTACTTTTTAATAAGTCCAGAGGCATAATTGGGTCATTTTTCGAAAATGAGCAGGGAGTGGCCGTTACAGTAAATGGCGATCGTTATGGGGCCATGTTGAACGAATTTTTGTTAACAAAAATTTTGTTAACAACATTTGGTTTCAACAGGACGGCGCTACGTGCCACACAGCCGAAGCTACACTCGATGTTTTGCGCCATTTTCAAAAAAAAAAAAAGAAGTTATTTGGCGGTATGTTTTGTTTTAAGGTAGATATTAATTAACTGATTTCAATGATCAACACAATTTTCGTAACACCAACCAGACTATTCTTTTCCAAAAGTTTTTGAAGTCCTGACCTAAGAGATATAGAGATCTAACCCATGTCTACAATTTATTTCTATAATTCAAACCATATACAAAGTGAAATGCATTTCGATAAAAAAAAATCCAACTTCAATCTGTTAAAATTGAATTAATTGTGCTTCCTTCCTGCCATCTAACGAGAACCTTTATTTTTATTAACTCACAACGAATAAAAACCACAGGTTTATTTAATACTTTATCAATAAATTGTTAAAAATAGCTAAAAGTAATTTAAATAACTACCAATTTTTTTTTCATTTAAAACAACTGCCTTTTGATAAATATTTATTGTTGGAAATGTTACAAAAATAACTTACAAAATTAGAACCATTCAATTTGCAGACATTTAGATTAGAACAGAACAGAACTGAACAGAACATCAGACAAAGTTGCATGTGATGCAAGAAGCTAGACTAATGGAAACACCATAAAAACATATACGGACGCATTTACAAAAATAAATATCATTCAAATGACTCCCGAGAGCTAAGAACACTGTCAATCATTTCTCGATTCAAGGGAAATGCCTCTTTTTAAAGAGCCTCAGCCAATCCATATGTATATGATTTTTTTTGTAATTACATGACTCTTGCCACCATCAGCTATCCTAGTCGCTATTGCCCTCCATATCGCCATCACCATCGCCATCGCCAGCCCGACCAACAACAAACGAGCTAAAATTAAAGATATTTTTAAACCATTGTACGGCCATAGCCATAGAGCAATGCAAACACAATAAACTAGATATAATACTCCTCTGCTCACAGACAATATTTCATATCTAGGCACTGGTGCCTTTATTTAATCTGATAAATATTCTAAACAAATGCTTTTGCTTTTACTTTTACTTTGACTTAAATAATTTTTTTCTTTTTTTTTTTATTTTTCCTCAAAGTGATGTGTCTTTTTGGGATTTGATGAATACTCTTTGCGTTCATACTTGACTTGGAATTTTTTGTTTTGTTTTTTTTGTTAAAGAAAGCTGTTTTTCATAATTTTTTTTTTCTTTGATTTATTGAAATACATCGATTCCGAAAACAACAATCAAATATCGGAACTAGAACACTGACGCAAATAAATAATACAATTTTTGTCTTTAATAGCATTTGGCTATTTTATTGAATAACCTTATACTCATATGATAGTATTAATGTGCAGGAATGAATCAATAAATACAGTTTTATAGGTATATTGATTTCGGGTTGTTGTATATGGAGTCAAATTAGTATATTACTACACATTTTCATAATGGACGTACAAAGCATTTTAAAATAATTGCAGTATTTTTTTTTTTGATAAGAACAGAATTTCAAAATAATAATTTTGGGAAATAATAAATAAAATCGGGAACTACTTGTTCTAGATGGCGTAAGATGAGACAAACATTAAAATTTTGCATCTTAGGAAATCTTATAAAAATGCTATCTTTTAATTTTACTCGTATATGTATCGGGTGTTTTTTTTATTTGAGGCATAGAACTTTTTTTTTTAAATAAAACACAACAAATTGAATGGAATGACCAAAATTTTGGCTTTATTAGCTCACAAATTTCATGGCATTATATGTATGTTTAAAAATAATTTCTGGACGCCATCCATCCTGTCGGTCCAATTTTGCGCCACTTTTTCGAGCATACCTAGTCTTATTTCGTCAATAGTGCGTCGAATGTTGGCTTCTTATATTGATCTATCGGTGCTGGTTGATCAGCACATACCAGAGATTTGACTTACCCCCACAATTAGTAGTCCAAAGGTGTCAAATCACATCAACAAAGTGGCCAATTCACTCATTCATCCATTTCTTGAAATGATTCGGTCACCAAAAGTTTGGTTCAACAAAGTGATGGTTGCAGGCGCTGTATGGCATGTTGCGCCATCTTGGTGAAACCATTTTTTCTTCAAATGATTTCTAATGACATAAGGAATAAAAAAATCACGAATTATTTGCCTGTAGCGTTCGCCAGTCACGGTTATGTTGGCACCGGTTTCAGATTTAAAGACAAATGAGCCGATGACGCCTTTGGCATGTAAACCGCTCCAAACAGTGATTTTTTGGGGATGTAATGGAGTCTCAAGAGTCTCATGATGATTGTGCTCACTCCAAAAATGACAATTCTGCTTGTTTACTTACCCGTTAAGCCAGAAACGAGCCTCATCACTGAAGATGATTTGACGATCCAAATCTGGTTCAACTTCCAGTTGATTCTAAGTCCATTCACCGAATTTTGGAAATAAATTTCTTTGCATGGTGATTTTCGAAAACATACTGAAAAAAAAAATGTCAAAAACATTTCATTAGTATGACAGCTAGTTTGATAGCTACCCCTATAGGAAGTTCTATACCTCTAAAAAAAACACCCGTTGCTATGAATACATACCTCTTGTCCTAACCAACATTTTTCACTAAGTGAAGTTTCCATACAAACTATCGATAACAAGTACGTAATCCACACCCAGTAACACAGTTTTTTTCCACGCTTAAGTAAAGCACCGAGAATCCTCTACACTGTTGTCTCAACCGACTTTAGTAAGGCCTTTGATTAAATTTACCACAGACTAATTACTTTTAAAACCGTCCCCCATCAGCTTTGAAGAGGAATGGATTTCCTCTTACCGTTACCTGAAAACCGTCATTACAATGTTCGTTTCAGATCAGTCCTCTCTGACCCCTTCTTAGCTACCTCCGGGTGCGCCAAGGCAGCCACTTAGGCCCTCTTCTTTTTATTCTTATCATTAATGATATTGATATGGTTATTAAGTATAATGATAAGTTTTTCAAGACTATTTCTTCGACACATGATTCTAGTCTTTTTCAACATAATCTCGTCAGTTTTTCAGTGTGGTGCGTGGATTCGGTTCGCGACCTCGGTATTTTATATGAGCGAGAGCTCAACTTCCTAACACAAATATCGACGGCATTATTCTTAAAGCCAACTTCACTTGGCTTTGTGACAGCTTGGTCCAAATAATTTTCTGGGCCCTACGTGACGCGATCCCTTTACATAACCTTTGTGCGCCCACTCCTCGAATACGCCTGTCAAGTGTGGTCCCCTAATCAACATACTTGCATCTAAAGAATTAAGGGAATTTAACGTCGTTTCCTATGATTCGCCCATCGTGGTCTGTCCTGGAATGATCCTTTGATCCTACCTCCCTATCAAGACCGCCTTCAACTAATTAACTTAAATTCCCTGGAAAAAACGAAGAGAAATAACTGACACCCTCTTCATTCATCGACTTCTTGCTGGTTCCATTGAATACACAACTCTTCGCAACTATATTTTAACACAAACCATACCGTTATCTAAGAAATCGTCGCCTCTTCTATCTACCTACACACCACACCGTACATCTTATGGCTCCGATGAACCTTTTACTCGAATCCTGAGGTGGATTAATGAGAACTTCAACTGTTTCGACCTTAACCTCAGTTCACCCTGCCAAAAACTCCGTCTTCTCAATCTCCCCCCGTAACTCATCCTAATTATTAGTGTTAAGTTAGTTTAAGATCTTAGTTTTTAAGTTATATTAAATTTGTTTGTTTAGGCCCCACCGAAATTAGCTAAGCCCGATGTTGATTAGTTGTTGTTGCATTTTACATGTAAATTGCTTAGCCTCGAGGTGCTTTTTTCGATCAATTTCCTCCGGGCCTCAAAAAAAACATACCTAGTGTAAACTTTCCAATTGCATTTGCTGAATGCATTCATTATTTCGATGGCATCTGTCAAAATATTGTAATCGTAATTGTTAATTACGTCAGAACTGTTTTTGAAAAAGAAAAAAAAAATTTTTTTAGACGTGTGGTTCTCAAAAAGAAATAAAACGCATATAATTTAATTTTATGGCATAGATTTTAGCTTCATTATAAAGATAAGGGTTTGCCATTATGTTTTAAAAATGATTTCGGGCAAATGGCCGCCGCGGCTGGCTCGAATAAATTCCAGTCGAGAGGCCCAATTTTCGACAGCTCCAATTGTTGCGCGCGATGGCGAATGGACTCATTCGGGTCTTCTTCGATACTCTGCTCTACAGCAGCAATAGCGTCTTCGATGCGCACTGTACGGCGGCGTCTCTGATAATGCGCATTATCCACTTGAGTAAACGATGTGATTTTGCGATTATGTCGACCGAATATTGGACGCAGCGGGCGATGCATCGCGCAAACCGCACCATTATTTTGGTAATAAATTTGCACGATTTGCAAATAGTAAGTCTATTAATTATGAAATGGCAAACTGAGCATAAATCAAGTGACAGCTGTCAAAAAGACCAACTCCGAAAAAAGTATTGCCAGATTGAAAACCACACGTTTAAAAAAAACCCTTTAGAAGAGAAAGTATTCAACGAAGATTTTTTAGATTTTTTTTCTTTTTTTTCCCTGGTCAGATAGTGTTCTATTACCTCTTCACTTGATAAAACTCCCACCTCTTTCTAATCACAGAGAATATCTGGAGTTCTGTAGTTCTGTTTCATTACTGGAATAATAAATGTATCCATTTCATCTCCTCAGATTCTTTATCGATTAAATTTCAATACAAGCTGGATTAGTTTTAGGAGAAATCTACCGCTTCGCACTATTTTTAGAAGATCTACTATGGCCCTAACAAATCTTCTATTTTTATTAGTTCTACAAATGTTAATATCAAATCCGAAATCTTTAAATAAAGGGTTTTCTAATAAGAGGTGTTATTTTGATATTCAAAGAAAAATGGCATTTTTTGAGATAAATTATCGGATGTTTATTTCATTATAAAGAGGAAGGTATGCCGTTAATAATGGAACACAACATCAGCCAAATGGCCGTCACGACCACGCTTACAGGACCATATCCTTTTCATGAAATTTTCCATAACCAAATCGCAAAGTGGCTGCCCTATGTCCTCGATAGCCTCACGAATTCCATCTTTGAGGTCTAGAATCGACGCGGGGCTGTTGGCGTAGACCTTATCTTTCACGTGGCCCCAAAGGGAGAAGTCGCAAGGTGTTAAATCACAAGATCTCGGTGGCCAATTGTGATCACCTCTCCGAGAGATAACACGGTCCGGAAACTTTTCCCGTAAAAGATCGATGGTTGCATTGCTTGTGTGGCACGTAGCGCCGTCTTGTTGAAAGTAAACGTTGTCCAGATCAATACCATCCAATTCCGGCCATAAAAAATCATTAATCATCTCTCGATAGCGCAATCCATTGACCGTAACTGTTGCTCCAGCCTCATTTTCGAAAAAGTAAGGTCCAATGACCCCGCCGGACCATAAACCGCACCAAACAGTCACGCGTTGAAAATGGAGAGGCTTTTCAACAATAACTCTTGGGTTTTGCGAGCCCCAGATGCGACAGTTTTGCTTGTTGACGTAGCCTCCGAGGTGGAAATGGGCCTCATCAGTCAAGTTGATTTTTCGATGAAATTCCGGATCATTTTCATGCATTTCAAGGACCCAATCGGCAAAGACACGACGTTGTTGATGATCAGCCGGCTTGAGTTCTTGTGTTAACTGAACTTTATAAGCCTTAAGACCCAAGTCTTTATGCAAAATACGGTGTAATGACGTTTGTGGAATGCCTAATTCCAAAGAACGACGAGGAATGGACAAACCTGGGTTTTCTTCAACACTTTGGGCTACAACAGCAATATTCTCAGTTGTTCTTGAGCGACGTGCACGGGTCTTATTCTTCACATCACTAACTTGTCCCAACAGCTCGAATTTGTCCACCAATTTCTGTATTGCGGTCCGACAAGGTGCTTCACGACGACCCAAAAATGTTTTAGTTTTACGAACCGTCTCTGCCAAATTTTCACCATTTTTATAGTTTTTAATTTTAATAATTTCAATGCGTTGTTGAAGCGTGTATCGTTCCATTTTTATTAATGGCGTAGTTTTTACTTGTCAAATGTCAAAAAATGACAGCTTCAAAAGTGACAGCTACCGAAATAGCGGGCTATTCAAAATAACACCTCTTATTGGAAAACCCTTTATAAAGTCAATAAAAACTATGGCGCAAAATTTTAGACAATTTAATAAAGTGTTAAATCATTTTTAGTATGATACTAGGTTAAAAAGAGGATTTTGCTAATTTTAAACGAGTTTTACATGATACTATCTCTTAACATTTTACTAAAGTTAAAATCGCCATATTGCTGTTTTATATTTTTAACATATTACTAAATCCATAATTCACTTTGACATAGAAAAATTTTAAAAAAGGTATGTTTGCTTCATTTCTTGCACGAAATGTCAATGTATTAGGAGCGTTCAACTTGAGCTTCGCAAGAAAAGGGGTTTAGTGTGATTCTAGTTAAAAAGTTGTTAAAACTAATTAAATTTAAGTAAAGAGCTTTAAAGTTAATTAGTATCATGCCAACACATTAACATCAGGCTGTTTAAAATTTTGCGCCTATGACTGTAAAGATACCTACAAGGTAAGCATAGAAATAAATAAAAATAATTCAAACTAAACAAAAGGTTACAATACTTAACAAAATTATACAATTTTGTTACAAATGTAAAGTTGAACGGCTTGAAATCTTCATTGCCCTACATTCGAGCATTGCATTCATGTAAAAGGTGTTTATTTTTTAGAGGTATAGAACTTTAAGTTGGCAACACTATTTTAACTGGCGGCCATTTTGTCAGCTGTCAAGTGATTTATTTTTAGTTTGGTTTGGCATTTCAACATGAATAGACTGACGCCTGAACAACGCTTCCAAATTGTGCCCAAATGGGCCCAAAACAATATCATCTTTGTTTTATTCTATTTCAAAGTTCTATACCTCTAAAAAACGCCCTTTATCTTCATGGCATGTTTGGTTGAAGAGCTTGTGTTTAGATTTTTTCAGGCCCTTTTTTCATTTCTAAAAAGCGAACAAAAAGCCCCAGAAAACTTTGAGAAATGCCAGAAATAATGTTAACCCGAAAAGTTTGTGCATTTCACCCAGGAAAAAAGACCAGAATTTAGTATGAAGAAATATTTAGGGCTTGTGTGTATCTTAAGTTCCAACTCAATTGGCGTATAACTTAACCATTATCTTCATGAGCGTATTATTTCAATTCTAATTGGTTATTAATACACCGTATACTCGTGTTTTATCACCACAAAATCTTATGGTTATTGAACATTAACTATACTTTGCTATCATAGAGAACACTTCCTTAAGGGAGATACCAAACACAGACTCATTTATACCAACATTGAATTAAACCTTACCAGCTCATTAATTTCTGGTTTTATTTGTCTATTTATTTATTTTTCAAATAGTAACTTACACAATACGGAAGGAAAATGAAATACAAATACACTCATTTGATAGAAGGCCAATTTCTACAAACACATGCAATTCATCCATTAGTTGATGTCCATTAGGAAAATTGAAACGAACTGAACTTATTAAACAAAAAAAAAAAAAAATAAAAAAATATGAAACAAAAGTCTAAGTCTAAGCTAATATTTCGAAGAATAAAATTGGAAAAATATGTATATTTATGTTTTAAACAGAAAACAATCTAATGAAATGAATGAGCTTCGAATAGTCTGCATATGATGCAGGAAGTATGAAAACAAAGTTATTTTTTTTGTTCAAGGTTTTAACTTCATAAAATCTTTTACACACATATACATAAGTACATAATTACATACATATATACAAACATAGAATTTTATTTAAAAAATAAATAAATATGTAATATTAACCTACATTTTCTAATCTGCAAACGCATGCAGTATGACGTGCAGAATTTGAAGCTTTGTAATACAAAACATAGAGCGATGTCTTAATCTTTTATTTTTTTGTTTTGCCTAACCACTTACCAACCGAGCCCATTTTTTGTTTACGACGTCACCCACCTATTAAGGTGTAACATTGAGTAAATTGTATTTACCAACTTCTTGAAAAAGCAGCTCAGGATGTGGGTGAAGTAAGGTTACGGTCAATATATTAAAAAGAATAAACAACAAAATTTAAAATAAATTCAACCTACAATTATCAGTATTTTTAAAATGGTCATAGTCAACCATTTTGGTCGTTTATTTTATTTGAACTTTTGTGTTTTATGGGTATTGGTAATCAGAATCACTTTTGCTCTACAAATCTTAACAGAATCAAGAGCGTTTATTGGAGAAGGAGGGGTCCTCGGTGTAAGAGGATATGACACCATCTCCCTTTGAGAACTACATACAAGGTGGCGCAAAAGTTGTCACCCAGAGCAAAAATTGAATACCACCGACGAATCATTCCGAAAAATAAAATCCAAACAATTATTCTACGTTCCTTAGGATAAAAGTGATTCATGTCTTGTTGATGTGTATTTTCTATTTTGTACCTAAAGAACGCGATATAATTCTGTTTAACTTTTGCCATCTTGTACAAATTATGCAAGAAATAATAAATATAATTATTTTAAACTTTTAAATAGCTTTTAACGGCCTTAAGTCCATCCATACAAATTGGCGATCTCACTTACACTTAACAGTTGACTATAGTGACGGCCTTGACAATACTCAATTTTTAAAGGGTCCGCCAGCTAACGTTTTTTTTTCAACTAGTGCTTATTTCGTGAATGGTAACACTTAGCTCATGTCTGATTTGACAGATAATTAGTTTTATCCTTCCGCTGAACGAATATGGTTGTGTATACGCTTCGCTAAGTGGGCCTGCGATCGACTCAGAGAAGATGCCGATTTTGCCAAAAAAAATCATCTTTTCAGATGAAGCGTATTTTGATCTTGGCGGGTAGTAAACAAGCAAAATTGTCGCATTTGGGGCACAGAAAACCTGCACGCATACATTGAAAAGCCGATACACCCAAAACGAGTCACTGTTTGGTGCGGATTTTGGTCCAGAGGCATAATTGGGTCATTTTTTCGAAAATGAGCAAGGAGTGGCCGTTACAGTCAATGGCGATCGTTATCGGGCCATGTTGAACGAATTTTTGTTCACAAAAATTGAAGAGGAGGATATTGGCAACATTTGGTTTCAACAGGACGGCGCTACGTGCCACACAGCCGAAGCTACACTCGATGTTTTGCGCCATTTTTAAAAAAAAATAGAAGTTATTTGGCGGACCCTTTATTTTCTTTTGTAATTTTTATGCGAAGCTTAGGTTTGTCTACCCTTGCGAAGGTGGGCGTGCCAGCTAGTTGTTAAATAAAAATCACTTCTCATTGCTTATTCACTCTAGTTGTTGTGTATTTTCTTGACATCAGATGTCGAAAATAAATTAAAATAAAAGTATACATACATAAATAAAAATGTTCCGTCATAATTTTGCCCATCGTCTTTTAGCAGCGAAAATGAAGAAAATTTGAATCTTGAAAGACGACAATACAAGATACTTCAACGTGTTGAATTCAACAAAAGGGATCACCACGGCTTGATGGTCCTTGAACTGATAAAGGATTCGTTGCGTGAGACGAGAGACGGTGCTAAACATTTTACGTCGACAGCTGTGCAATAAAGCACTTAAAGGCTTCTGCGATTTCACAGGATTCACCCTCTCCAAAGTACGGTCAACAACATTGACTCTACTTGGTTGTTGTTTTATCGTTTTCAACTCGTCTCCTTGATTTTCAACAGTCTGCATTTGAACAGATGAAGAAATTGTCTGACTAACGCAACTTTTTTGATTCCTTTGAGTTTTCCATTTTTGTTTTAATAATTATTTTTTAAGTTTTTAGAAACTTAAAAGTTTTTCGAAAACAGTGCAAAACCAAAAGTTGAGACTGAAAAACTATCTCATCTATCATAAATATCCTAGGGAAGTTGTCAAAACTGCAAGTTAGCCAACTTTTGCATTTGAACTTTTAAATTGAGAGTTGAAGTAATAAAAAAAACCAATTTTCAACTTGGCGATCCAATCTCGAGTTGAGACCAACTCCGTAGTTGGCAAACTTTCTATTTTCCGATAAGTTGAACAATAGTGAAAAAATCGCCCTAAGCCATTTTCCAAATACATGTTGAGTTTTCAAAAAATAAAAGTATTTTTACTTTTTGCTAAAAAATACTATTTATTTAAATTTTTTTTAGAAGCTTCTGCATTCAAAAAATTATCAAGATCAATTAAAGCGTTTTAGAGAATGTTTAAAATCGAAAAAAAAACGGTTTTATGCAATTTTTTTTTTTTACCAAAAAGGAGTTCCTGGGTAGAGAAAACATCTTTTTTTTTTATCAAAATCATAGGAACCGTTTACGAGAAAAACTAAATATTCTTCAAATGGCTTCACCAAGTTGTATAACAGGTGTAAGTACCCATAATTTTAGTCCTAAAAAAATTTAAAAAAAAAAGTCTGTAAGATCAGCCGTTCTCAAAATATTATTGAAACGCACTTTTTTTCCAAATGACAGCTGAAACATAACACTCATATTGTTGATATACTCACATTCTTATACAGGGTTGGCCAAACGTCTCTTTTTTATGTACAGGATGGGCCAAAATTCTACTTTGTATGTTAATCTGTAATAACTTTTAAACGAAAAGATAATAACTAATGAAATATATGTACAAAATTTCCAAGAAATAAACATATATTTGTAATTCAATTCATTTGTTTTTATCTTTTCGTTCAAAAGTTATTAGGTACAGATTTATACATGGGAAAAATACTTTTAGCCCACCATGTACCTACCTATACACCAATTCCAATCATATACAATTTCATGGTTATACTTTTCGACTATAAAAAAAAATTGTGTTGGTCTTTGCAGACTGCCCTATAAGGACGTAGAGATAAAAGAACTTCCTTTTTAAATAAAACGAATATGTAGGTATATTGAGGGTGTGCAACACAGGTTGGATATATTCGTCCTCGTCTCCTCCTTAAAAATATAAATTCCTATCACTGCAGCTTGTAACATTCATAGTCGATTACAAATTGACACGAAACTTTATAAAGCCTGACAAACACGCTTTGAGCGAATACGACTTCATTTTTATTCTGCGCTAAAAACACACACATATACGGCAGCGTCCTTTGTTAGACCGCATTATGTTTAGGTTTTTTGTATTAAGGAATCATCATCCGTCGCTTCGCCTCGTGTCGGTCGTCTCGTCATCGCTAGCTTTGGAAACTTTAGCCATTGATTATTAAAAAAAAATATTTTACTAGAATCCATTTATACATATAGAATATACATATAGAAGTATATACAAGGAACATGTCGTCACCATCACCACCTTAAATATACATATATTTTAAACATAACATTCCTTAATCACGACAAAAATGTATATATATATTTTTTTTTTGTCCGTTTAAAGAGAGGTGAGCCTTCCTGATAGGCCTTTTCAAATAAAAATGTATTCAAATACTATTAATCAAAGTGTAGGTTTATTATAATATATAATTTAAATATTTAGGTATAGGTATCCAACAGAAAGTAGCCCTAATAAAAAATTTCATATTGAAGGTACACATCCATACCCCGCGTTCTATTTGATTTCGATGAATGAATGAATTTATATTGAAAGGATTGCCAGCTATACATTTATCAAAATGACAACAAAAAATAAAACGACAGAGTAGATACATAAATACCTCTACATACACTACGGTTCACTTGAATAAAGGCAACACTTTTATTTTACTAAACATTGAGTAATGTCCCGTTAATTCTATACACAACTTTAATTATTGAATGGAAACAAAGTTTCAAAATATTTCCAGAGAATGCACTTACAAAAATCACTTTGCTTTACAAAAGTAACGGGATTTTTGCAAACTTTGTAAACAGAGTCGGAAAAGCAAGCAATGAAATTGGTTCAGTTGAATAAAGGCAGATGTCAAATTAATTGAATAAGTGAATATTTGTTAAGGAAATCCTTGAAAAATTATAGTTTCGTTAAGTTCAAGAAAAAATAGATGTATTTTTACCAAAAATGGGCAAAGGAAAAATTTTAAGTAGAGCCGAGAAAGCAAAAATAGACGTTTACCACTCGGAAGGTTATTCCAACCGCAACATCGCAAAAAAAAAATTGAGCCAAGTGCAACTTCTGTTGACAATTATCTAAAAAATCCTGATTCCTATGGAAAACAATACAAAGGAAGAACATCTACAGTGATATCGTCAGCGTAAAATCATTCGGTGTGCCTTAAATTCCAGCTATTCTGTATCGAAAACCAAATTCGAGGCTGGAGTAAATGCCAGCAAGTCGACTGTTCGGCGTGTAATTCTTGGTGCTAAGAAGCTGAAGCGGTTAAAGTTGACGAAAAAACCCCCTCTAAACGACGTGCGCAAGAAGCTTCGACTAAAATTTGCGAAAAATCACATGGCTTGGACTATAGGAAAGAGTCAAATTAAGAACGAATGGTTGTCTTCACGGATGAAAAGAAGTTAAATTTAGATGGGCCAGATGGATATAACTACTATTTTCACGATTTACGTAAAGAACAACGGTTTCTAACGCGTCATCATAGCCGAGAGGGGGGAGTGATGGTCTGGGGTTCGATCACGTATTATGGAGCACTTGAGCTTAATGTTCAGAGCACTAAAATGACGGGAATTTCTTGCAAAGGAAAATTGGAGTTAGCTTTTCCTAAGTTGAACGAGTTGTTTGGACCTTTGCCTTGGATTTTGCAACAGGATAACGCACCAATTCATACTGCGCGCGTAGTAAAATCGTTTTTTACAAGCCAAAAAGTGGAGTTGTTAAATTGGCCGCCAAATTCACCTGACTTGAACATTATAGAAAATGTTTGGGGATGGCTAACCCGAAAAGTATACGAAGGAGAGAAGCAGTACGATAGTAATTAATTAACTGCCTTTGCCTTTATTCATGTCAACCGATTATATTGATTGCTTTTCCGAATCTCTTTACAAACTTTGTTAAAATACCGTTTCTTTGTACAGGTAAATTATTTTTGTAAGTTTATTCTTTGGATAGATTCCGAAACTTTGTTTACAATCAATAATTATAGTTTTGTATCGATTTTCCTGACCATGACTCACTTTTTAGTGAAATTTAAACTTTGCCTTTATTCGAGTAAACCGTAGTGTATATCTAATAACTTCAATCTACTTTTGTATTTGTCCGAAATTGCATTTTATTTAAATTGACCATAAATACGTACAGTGTTTGATTATTACGGGTAATTGAAAATGTCTTTAAAGATATGTATTAAATTTATTTCAATAATTGTTCTCATTTTTGTGCTTTAATAGGTAAATATAAATAGATTTATAGATTGATTTATAAATAACTGATCGGATTAGATTTAAATATTGATTTTACATACATACATACGTTCAAGTGTACATGCAGTTACCAGTTGTATGTAATTACTTTTTGATTGATTATTGTCTAATGTGTCGACCTCACAAATTTTACAGGAAGGACGAACAAGTCACATGGAACGTATTTGTTTATTTTTGGAGATACAATACTATTGGTCAATGTTACGAGATCTGTCAGAAAACAGAAAAAAATTAATGGAGTTACAAGCTATACACAAAAATTCTATTTAAATTTTAATTAATGAAAATTACTTAAAAAAAAACAAGAACAAAATAGATATCATTTGAAAAGAAATTTTAAGAAAATTGAAAACATGTCACAAAATAAACGAATAGAACTGAGAATATTTAAAAAGAGATACAGGAGAAAAGAAGCAAACAAGAAAACACAAAATTTAATGAAAAAATGTCTTAGCAAGCACAAAACCCAGGGTTGTAAAAGAATGCAATCTATTGTGAATGCAATCTTCAATGACTTTAATAAGAAAAAGATTGTATTCATTGAATTCATATTGAGATTCGACTCAAATTATGCAATCACCTTTCATCTGGGGCCTATAACACAATACATAAAGTGTTTGTTGAACAAGTGAAATTCAACAACTGTTTAAAATTTGTGTAACACGTAACAACAAGTCTCGGGGAACTATAACAATTGTTTTGGCACATTGCAACAAGTGGGAAATTTTACAAATCCGCCATTTCTGTAACTGGAAACAACAAGAGTTAAAAAAAGAGAGAATAACCTTGTTGAATAGTTGATAAATTCAAGTCAACAAGTTAGAATTTATTAAGTAATAGGGTTGGGTAGCTTGTTTAAAGTTTATTTATTTAATGTAAAGAAGAAAATTTCAATAGCTTTGCAATGGTTTGGATCTGGATCTTGACTTACAAATCAAATACGAGATTATCACACGAGTTAAGTTTCCTGTATTTACCCCTCGCTGTAATGTTTTTTTGGCGTTATCTACTTTGGCTTTCACAAATATTTTTTTTTACTTTTTGGAAAATTATATTCTTTCAGTTTATACTTACCATGGCATATGTCTAACAATTTTGCCAAAAAATATCCCTTAAAAAGGTCCAATCTTTTTCATTAGGAACTATGTTCAAACAACAAAATTATCTCCCGCCATTTATAACTTTACTTGGTTTTAGTCAATGACTCAGAGAAAGCACCGAATAGTTACTTTTACTTTTTTTTCTTGTGGAATTTTACGACTCATCATGTAAGACTTACTTATTCAACTGGTTCAACAAGTCGAGGGAAATTTTCGTTATTGACAATTGTTACAGTTTTTGTTGTGTTACAGAAATGATCTTTACTTGTTGGACAAACATATTTGAACAAGAAATTGTTGACTAGTTTACTTGTTGTTCTGTGTTATAGGCCCCTGACATCGAAAAAATTACAATTATTTCTTCCCCATTCATTTTAAAGCAATCAATTGAATGCAAACTTTTGGGAATTCATGCATTCTTTTAATTTACAAAACAAAGTATATATTTATTAAGTATTAAAATCATAAACCACACATAAAAAAAAAAAAAGATTTTTTCAAATAATTTCCTAAGTTTTTACATTCAAAACTAAACAAAATACATATTTACCTTAAAAATAAATCAGCTTAAAGCAAAAGCTTTAACTCAATCTTAATAACAATTACTCCAAAACATTGTTAACCCAGTGAATTGAAAAGTTTTGCAATATAGGTCAACCCACCCGAAAACTGATTTTTGAAACAATATTTCTGGCTTCGTGACCTATTTTAAAACAACATTTTAAATCTTTCTTATGATTAATTTTGATTTTTTGAACAACTTTTGGCTAAATGGGCTCCTGTGCGCTGCTGCACAGTGGAAAATAAAGCTTCGTTTCGGACAAAAAATCAATAATTTTTTTTGTTCTTAAAGATTCAAGAGTGTTGTTATTTTGCACAAATAAAAAGTATTCTTTGACGTTTCTAATGAAATGTTTTTTTTTTTTAAATAAATATCAAAACTGGCATTTATTTCATTTTTAACTTCAAATATTACTTCAAAATTACTTTATTTATTTACGTCTATCAAGAATACAACTTCCATAGACTATATTAACAATAAACTATATATACAATATAGTAAAAACAGGATTAAAAAAGTTTTTTTGAATAAATTATTTGTTTATTTGTCTATCCATATGAAACCAATTGAATTATTAAATAAATTGTAATTTATTTAGCTGCGGAAATTGCTTCACTTAGACCATACTAAGTATTGTGTCTTGAAACATACAAGAAATACCGATCACTGCGACGTAAATTTCGTGACGAAAAGGCAAGGAAAGTAGGCAAGTACAGTCAATATGGCCAATTTAAAATATCCTGCGCAAATAAAACTGAATAATAAATCTGTCTTTGATTAAAGGTTTTTAGGCCTAATAAGTCGCATTAAGCTTAGCAATTTGGTGAGTTGCCGTTCCAATCAAACTTACTTACAACTTAAGAGCAAATCTTGTAAAATGTTTTTGGACATATTCAACCCGAACAGCGTTTTTGTGTCAATGTGAACTTCATAAATTACATCAGTATTCTAATCTTAAAAAATTGTGTAAAGCTTTTAAATTGTATGGATCTTAAAGTTGGTCAAATTTGTGGAAGTAGATCTGCCATTTACAAAGCCGTGTAGGTATTTAGAAATATGATTACGAACAATTGCATACAATTTCTTTTTTACAATCACTTCAAATATTTTAGGCATAAGCTGAAGCTTAGCAATAGGTCTATAATTATTATCTCCGTGTTTTTTACACCCATCTAAAAATGCACAACTGTCTAAAGATTTATTAAAAGTTATGCATAATGGTTTAGCTAAACTAATTAACTAATTTTTCAAGAATTGAGAAGACTTAGTGACAAGTTGTCAGGAGAAGTTTTGGAACTTGGTTCTAAGAAGGATACGTTTGAAAGGATTTATTCTTAAAGAATTAGAAAAATTGTGAGAAAATACTGCCCTTCGTAAAAAGACAGCACAGAAGAGATAAACAATTTTATATAACGAAACAAAATATATAGCCATCACAGTCGAAAAGCAAGTTGCTCACTTTGTCTTACTTGTCAACAAACTTTTCTACAAATTGTATACTATCGGAATGACATCTAAATTTGGAAAGATCCTAGAAAACATTTACTACTACAACCAAGCAGCCGTATGGAATAGGGTAGAATTCTCAGATTGGTTCGAAACTAAGATGGCAGTCAAACAAGGATGTCATTTAAGCCCATATCTCTTCGCCTTATTCATCAACGATCTTATAGACTTCTTACCCATAGGAGGAATGGGAATATTCAGGAATCCTTTTCAAAGTTCTGCTGTTTGCAGATGATGTCATTCTATTTGCTTATTCACCCGAAACTGTAAAACTGATAAATCAATAAACTTGATATTTACTGCAAACTGTGGAATTTGATAGTGAACCTTAGCAAATCTAAAGTTATGATTTTTTTAAAGATGGATCGGGTAGATTATCAAGGATGGAGAAATGGTGTTATGGCAGAGAACCGATAGAAGTGGTAAAAGCTTATATTAAATAAAGGGTTTTCCAATAAGAGGTGTTATTTTGATATTCAAAGAAAAATGGCATTTTTTGAGATAAATGATCGGATGTTTATTTCATTATAAAGAAGAAGGTATGCCGTTAATAATGGAACACAACATCAGCGAAATGGCCGCCACGACCACGCTCACAGGACCATATCTTTTTCATGAAATTTTCCATAACCAAATCGCAAAGTGGCTGCCCTATGTCCTCGATAGCCTCACGAATTCCATCTTTGAGGTCTTGAATCGACGCTGGGCTGTTGACGTAGACCTTATCTTTCACGTGGCCCCAAAGGAAGAAGTCGCAAGGTGTTAAATCACAAGATCTCGGTGGCCAATTGTGATCACCTCTTCGAGAGATAACACGGTCCGGTAACTTTTCCCGTAAAAGATCGACGGTTTCATTGCTTGTGTGGCACGTAGCGGCGTCTTGTTGAAAGTAAACGTTGCCCAGATCAATACCATCGAATTCCGGCCATAAAAAATCATTAATCATCTCTCGATAGCGCAATCCATTGACCGTAACTGTTGCTCCAGCCTCATTTTCGAAAAAGTAAGGTCCAATGACCCCGCCGGACCATAAACCGCACCAAACAGTCACGCGTTGAGGATGCAGAGGCTTTTCAACAATAACTCTTGGGTTTTCCGAGCCCCAGATGCGACAGTTTTGCTTGTTGACGTAGCCTCCGAGGTGGAAATGGGCCTCATCAGTCAAGATGATTTTTCGATGAAATTCCGGATCATTTTCATGCATTTCAAGGACCCAATCAGCAAAGACACGACGTTGTTGATGATCAGCCGGCTTGAGTTCTTGAGTTAACTGAACTTTATAAGCCTTAAGTCTTTATGCAAAATACGGTGTAATGACGTTTGTGGAATGCCTAATTCCAAAGAACGACGAGGAATGGACAAACCTGGGTTTTCTTCAACACTTTGGGCTACAACAGCAATATTCTCAGTTGTTCTTGAGCGACGTGCACGGGTTTTATTCTTCACATCACTAACTTGTCCCAACAGCTCGAATTTGGCCACCAATTTCTGAATTGCGGTCCGACAAGGTGCTTCACGACGACCCAAAAATGTTTTAGTTTTACGAACCGTCTCTGCCAAATTTTCACCATTTTTATAGTGAATTTTAATAATTTCAATGCGTTGTTGAAGCGTGTATCGTTCCATTTTTATTAATGGCGTAGTTTCTACTTGTCAAATGTCAAAAAATGACAGCTTCAAAAGTGACAGCTACCGAAATAGCGGGCTATTCAAAATAACACCTCTTATTGGAAATCTTGGAGTTCTTATAAAATATTTTCGCAACGAATATGATTCAAGTTTAATTTCGGCAGTTTTCAAAATGCGAGGAGAGCTTTGTAAGCCTCAACTTTATTCCCCATCGAGAGGACCTTCCAATATATTGCAGCCTTTGTAAAATGCGGGGGAGAGAAGATGTTATCCATTTTAAAGAAGTGTGTCCAGTTCTGAAGGAAGTAAGAAAAACTTTTCTAAGCTGCGCGGCGACCTGAAAACTGAAGAAGAAGTTATATAGCTCCTAAACTGCGAGGGTGATCCAATTTGTCTCTTCAATTTCTATAAAACAAGAATTTTTTTTAGCGGCAAATCACAATGCATTGTCTAGTTTGCCGAAGCGAACGACTTAACTTAATCCTTAAAAGTAAAAAAAAGCTGCCAGTAACTGATAATTTAATTGGAGTCAAATTTTGAATGTAGGTACATATAAAGGGTTTTTCAACAGGGACGCTACAAAAGTAGAGCAACAGGGACAGCAAACGACGCCATATTTCTTACCGCTCTTTTGACATTTCTCTTCAGTAAGGTTTGCCATTTCATGGTGGAAAGATATACGAGCCAACAACGAGTCGAAATTATTAAAATTTACTAATACTCCGAAATTCGGAGTCAGTGGCCTCAAAGTTAAGAGCGCTACGTCCAATTTATGGTCGTCATAATCGTCCTAGCAGATCAACAATTGAGCGTCTAGTGGAAAAATTTGAATCCACAGGCACAGTACAAAATGTTCCCGTGCCAGTGAGACAAAGAAGTGCCCGTAGTGTCGAGAATAATGCTGCCGCTGAGGCTTCAGTTGCAGAAAGCCCAAATGTGTCTCTCACACGTCGTTCTCAAGCGTTGTGCATCTCTGTGACGTCGTTGTGGCGAATTTTGCGAAAACCTCTTGGCCTTCATCCTTACAAGATTAAATTAACGCAAGAACTGAAGCCGCTTGACCACCAGAAGCGTCGTATGTTCGTGAATTGGGCTGAGCAACAACTAGAAAATGATTCGGATTTTCATCGAAAAATCATCTTCAGCGATGAGGCTCATTTCTGGCTGAATGGCTTCGTCAATAAACAAAATATCCGGTATTGGTCAGGCAGCAATCCACACGTACTCCATGAGTCATCATTGCATCCCGAAAAAATTACGATTTGGTGTGGTTTATGGGCCGGCGGCGTCATTGGGCCGTACTTCTTCCGTGATGATCAAGACCGGCACGTTACTGTGAATGGGGATCGCTACCGTTCAATGATAACCGAATATTTTTGGCCCCAATTGGATGATATGGACTTGGAAGACATGTGGTTCCAACAGGACGGCGCCACAAGCCACACAGCGAATGTCACAATCAATTTATTGGAAACCAAGTTTGGAGAACGTGTTATCTCACGAAATGGTGCAGTCGCTTGGCCGCCTCGGTCTGGCGATTTGACGCCGTTAGACTATTTTCTGTGGGGCTACGTCAAGTCTCAATCAAACCTAATTGGAATCTCCACAGCGAATTCTTCGTATTGCCTATACTCTAGTTAGTTTCATTTTCATTGCTTTAAAAATGCGAAAACACAATTCGGTATTATACCTATACGGGCTTAAATGGCGGTTTTCCTTTTTCTAAATTATATAAGAAATTTCCCGATAATTTCCGAAACCGCAAGTTTCCACACCTTATTCACGGGAAAAGTTGTACCAGTTTTATAGGCTTGATGGAAATTCTAGTCGCATTTAGACATAAGCGCCGTATTTGTTGGGATATGACAATCACATTTTTTCTGTGATATAGCTCCTTAGCTATCAGACATGATATCACCCTACAAGGACTGAATTGGTTGGTTGTGGCTCCACGTATCACAAATTATTCCACCCTATGGTTAACAATACAAACAAATCGAAAATAATGTCAATTTACTGTTTTTATACATACCCTGCTGCATATTATGTTTGTTTATTTAACTAGAAAAAATATTCTCTTAGCCAGATCATATCCAAAAAACAACAGTAAAGACTGTTGCTCCTTATGTATCTTGTTTATGTTTCTTTAAGTGAAATAAACCCTTTTAAATTGATTGCTTAAAGCTCCAAAATATTTAACAAGTTCCCAGACGGTTGTACAAGGAAACTGGTTAATAAAGTTTGTAGCCAGTTAGTAATCAGTGAAAGGTGATTTAAGTGTTCTATTTATAATTATAAATAATAAACAAATTTAATACTGTAAAGTGAATGTTAATTTATAAAAAAAAGTCGAACTGCAATAAATATGTGTATAATGCAGGTATAGAGAACAAAAGAGTACAACTTAAATTTTGTAGCAAAAAAAAAAAAAAGAATCATTTATTTCAATTATATAATCACTGCAATATTTATAGTCAGAGTTTATGTGAAAGGTTTAGAAAGTTTAATACAGGCTTCACTTGTTATTCAAGTCATAAGCTTTAATTTGGCAATAAAATATTGACTGATTGTGGTTTTTTTCAAGGTCTCAAAATTAGAAATACATACAAATTTAAAAGAGGAAATTTAATGATAGCAATAATACACCCTAAGTGACAGACAAGACCGACAGTTCGGTTTTGAATTAATTACAGTTTCAAATCTGTCACTTGTCAAACATCTATTCCTTTCAAATTAAACATACAAACATATGTGTATTGCAGGGTGGGTGGGTTCAATTTTAAAGCATCTTTCTCCTTTTGATTAAATTTCTGTGCGTTTACATTTAGGTAGATCCTTTCAATAAACAGAATCCAGCTTCATTTTTCATTAAACTTTAAAAAAAAAAATCAACTAAGTAAGTATTGATAAACACGCTTCTTTTAAATGTTTAAATGTTCGTCTCACCTTTAAAGCTTGTGAAAATTAAAATCAAAACACAACCAAAAATATTTAAGCGCCATAAGCTTTACAAAACATAATCTTTGCTTTTTCTTTCTTTCTTTATATGCATGTAAACTATGACGCTTTATCATCCACCCATACTCTTAAACTTCGTTGAACAACAAGTACTTTTATTAAGGCTTTTCATATAAATCGAGGACCAATCCGTTTTATTTGATAGGAATAACCTCAAGAGAGAATCCAACATCTACTTTCGCTCTAAACCATATCTTTTTTTTTATCACTCAGTCAGTGAGTGAGACTGCATATTCCACTCAATATGTTTGTAATGTAATTTATTAAGTGTCAACATGAGATGAGCTTTTTGGATTTGGAGTTGGCGTGTTAATATTTGTTGGATTAAAAGCTTCAATTGTAAACAGGTGCAGTGATTACTCTACAGTATTGACTCTTTGAAACATTACTATCTATGTAAAAGCGATGGAATATTATGATGTGAATGTAGGGAATACTTAACATGTTCCAATACTGTTTCCAACTATTTAAAATCCGTCTGTTAACTTCCTTCTCTTCTTGATTGTTAAAGGTTTTAATTTGTCCCAAATAAATAAATTCTTCTATTTACATACTCAATTTCATCACTCTCTAGGTATATCGGAATTTTCACGTGGTTTGTCAATGCGTTCGTTTTTGCCAAGCCTGATTTTGAGACCGTGTTTTTTACTTTCGGTCGCAAGCTCGTTGATCATTGACTGAATGTTTCCGTGAGTATCCGATACAAGTGCTATGTCATCAGCAAATCTTAAGTTGTATAAAAAATCTCCGCCTATTTTGATTCCGTTCTTATGTGTCCAATCTAGTTTTTGAAATATTTCTGCTAAAACTGCTGCAGATAAAGTCGGTGACATTGGGTCTCCTTGGCGTACTTTACGGTTGATTCGGAATTCGCGTCCCATTTTGTCAGTTTTTATTCTTGCAGTAGTGTTTTTGTAAATATTTTTGAGTGTTTGGATATATTTAAGTGGGATGGATATAAGTTTTTCCAGAGCTTTCCATATGCTTTCATATTCCACTGTATCAAATGCCTTACTGAAATTTATGAATAGAAAGTAGAGCGGTTTTTATATTCGTTGAATTTTTGGATTTGCTGTAGGTACCCGCGGAGTACCCTTCGCGAAATCCAACATAAATGTGTCGTATTATATCGGGTTTTTCAATAAGAGCGCTACAAAAGTTTTTTTTTAAATAAAATAAAAACGGTTTTGGATATCAATGAAATTCTTTATTCCTGTGAAAGTACGTTCGATGCCATTATGTATGGAACTCCATTTCTTTTGCATGGCCACCACGGGCACACTTGCAGAAGTCCAGGCGCTGAACCCAATTTTTGACGGTTTTCAAGCATAAATCGGCCGATACTGCTGCAATTTCACGTTCGATATTCGTACGAAGTTCATCAATCGTCGCTGGCTTGTTGGCATAGACCATAGACTTGACGTAGCCTCACAGTAAATAGTCTAACGGCGTCAAATCGCAAGACCGAGGCGGCCAAGCGACTGGACCATTTCGTGAGATAACACATTCTCCAAACTTAGTTTCCAATAAATTGATTGTGACATTCGCTGTGTGGCTTGTGGCGCCGTCCTGTTGGAACCAAATGTCCTCCAAGTCCATGTCATCCAACTGGGGCCAAAATATTCCGCCGGTCTTGATCATCACGGAAGAAGTACGGCCCAATGACGCCGGCCGCCGGCCCATAAACCACACCAAACCGTAATTTTTTCGGGATGCAATGATGACTCATGGAGTACGTGTAGATTGCTGCCTGACTAATACCGCATATTTTGTTTATTGACGAAGCCATTCAGCCAGAAATGAGCGTCATCGCTGAAGATGATTTTTCGATGAAAATCCGAATCATTTTCAAGTTGTTGCTCAGCCCAATTCACGAACATACGACGCTTCTGGTGGTCAAGCGGCTTCAGTTCTAGCGTCAATTTGATCTTGTAAGGATGAAGGCCAAGATCTTTTCGCAAAATTCGCCACAACGACGTCACAGAGATGCACAACGCTTGAGAACGACGTGTGAGAGACACATTTTGGCTTTCTGCAACTGAAGCCTCACCGGCAGCAATATTCTCGACACTACGGGCACTTCTTTGTCTCACTAGCACGGAACATTTTGTACTGTGCCTGTGGATTCTAATTTTTCCACTAGACGCTCAATTGTTGATCTACTAGGACGATTATGACGACCATAAATTGGACGTAGTGCTCTTAACGTTGAGGCCACGGACTCCGAATTTCGGTAGTAAATTTTAATAATTTCGACTCGTTGTTGGCTCGTATATCTTTCCACCATGAAATGGCAAACCTTACTGAAGAGAAATGTCAAAAAAGCGGCAAGAAATATGGCGTCGTTTGCTGTCCCTGTTGCTCTACTTTTGTTGAAAAACCCTTTACGTTGAATTTAGTGAAATGAAAAGACTGAACTTAAGAATTTTTTACAATACAATCATCATGTGTGAATTTTCATGTTTGGTTAGCTAACTTAATTTAAGCCTCGAAGGTTAGCAGTCTGGAATATACACCTATACACGGTGACACTTTGTCCTTGACTTTTTCAAAATTTAATGAGTTTGAAGGTGAAAAAAGTTCTGATTGCATAAATGAATCTTAAAAATATATATTTTTGTTAATATGTATAGCAACCATATCTACCCCTAACTGCCAATTTATTGAAAGCGACAAATTAAAAATATATCTAGAAATGCATTGTTTATTTCTTCCTGTGCTTTGAAACCAATGTAGCATTTTGACTGCAAAACGAGTCACAAGATGCTTAAATAAGCAAAATCATTCGATGTATATTTTAAAATAATAATTTATGTATAATTTCAATTATTTTAAAGAATTCCACACTGATTTAAACAAAGAAAAAAAGGACACAAGTATTTTACAAATTATTTATTTCGTTGAAGTGGTAGTAAAGTAAAAATAAAATGTTTAAATTACTGAATTTCCTTCCAATAACTGAGTTTTTTTTTAACTCAACCAAAAATTCCCTTTTGCCAAATGAAACACTTCATTTAAAATACGTTGTTTTATGATGGTTTCGTTGTCAGAATTTAAATTAAAATATAACTACGCTAGCATATTTTTTTCGCTGTCTCAAAGTAAGGATTTGGTTCCGTCTAGTATAACCTAACAGTCCACAGGAGTTTCATGTGGAATTAGTGGTTAAAAGTAAATTTTAGATTTTTGCCCTGTGGACTTATGACTCTGGGCCAAAATAATAGCGTCTGCCTTTGAGTACCTGTACATCAGTCTGTGAGTACTTTTCAATTTCGTACATTTCTCGCTGAAAGCGAGTTTTCGTCGGGTTCCAGTGGGCATTTAATATTAATATCAACTTCAATATTAACACAAAGTGCTATAGTAAGGCCCAAATAGTTTCAATGATCAGGAAACAAATTGTACACCTAAAGAAATTAGTTGTAGAAATGTTGAAAAACTCCACCAAAAACGATTCTGCTGCATTAACTGTCATAATCCACCCAACAACCAATGTTTTCAACTTAACAGAGACAAGGTTGTAGATTTCAAAACCAAATTTTGCAAATAAAAGCATCTGTTGTAGATTTTACATTGGCATTTTATATATACAATGGCATTTATTATTGACACACCCAAATCCAAACAGCATAATCAGTAAAATACACAATACTTACTTATAGATTTTGTTGTATTTTGTACAATATTTAATAGTTAAAATGTACCCAATTTCTATTGTCAAACCTACAGCTCAATTTATAAAGGGTGTTTTTTTTACATGTGTGGTTTTCAAGAAGAAATAAAACGCATATTGTTTAATGTTATGGCCAAGAATTTAGCTTAATTATAAATATAAGGGTTTGCCATTATGTTTTAAAAATGATTTCGGGCAAGTGGCCGCCGCGGCTGGCTCGAATAAATTCCAGCCGAGAGGCCCAATTTTGGACAACTTTTTGCAGCAATTGGGGCCGTATGCCAGCAACAACGCGCCGAATATTCTCTTCCAAGACGTCAATCGTCTCGGGCTTATCTGCGTAGACAAGCGACTTCACATAACCCCTCAAAAAATAGTCCAGCGGTGTTAAAACGCACGATTTTGAGACCACGCCATCCACAAGTCCACGACGCGCTCACCAAAAGTTTCCTTCAATAAGTTGATTGCTTCGTTGGCTGTATGATATGTAGCGACGTCTTGTTGGAACAAAAGGTTGTCCACATCAACATCCTCCGATTCAGGCACGAAAAAGTCACTAATCATGGCTCTATGGCGTTCCCAATTGACTGTAAGATTATGGCCGGCTTCATTTTTGAAGAAATATGGACCAATGATTCTCTCTGCCTGTAGAGCACACCAAACAGTGACTTTGAGGATGTAATGGCGTTTCAACAATGGCTTGTGGATTATGATCACTCCAAATACAACAATTTTGCTTATTAACGTAGCCATTCAACCAAAAATGAGCTTCATCGAATATTGGACGCAGCGCACGATGCGCCGCGCGAACCGAACCATTATTTTGGTACTAAATTTGTAGGATTTGAAAACGTTGTTCAGGAGTAAGTATATTTAATATGAAATGGCAAACCAAACTGAGCATAATTCTAGTAACAGCTGTCAAAAATATAAACTCCGAAAAAGTCAGATTGAAAACCACACGTCTAAAAAAACACCCTTTAGAAACTAAAAATATTTTTTGTTCGTTTTACAACATTTCGTACAACCTTCAGCTTGATTTGTAGAAACCACAACCATTTGCTATCATTATTCCATCTCCTTCTTCTCATATACGCAACTTTTTTTTGTGAAAAATAAAGAATCCACAAAATAATTAAAAATTCCTTTTATTTAAATAATAAATTAAAATAACTTCATAATTGACATAAATACATTTATGTTAGTAGTAATAATAAATATTATTTATTTAAGTACTTTAGTTTCTGAGCAAATTTAGATTCACTGTTGTCCATTTGTAAAATTAGCAGGTGACGTAATGGGTAGTGCGTAGGACTGTCATGCTGGAGTCGATTCCTAGTCTCTTTAACCTAAAAATAACCCACTACAAAATAATACAAAATCGGCTACTGCGAAGAGTATCTCTGGCCATGAATAAGTGCTTCTGACCTTAGCTGTTCGGGTTCGGCAGAAAACTGTAGGCCCCCTTCATTCCAGCCGACAACATGCACAGATGGAATGCTTGAGAGTTTTAAGTCACTAGGCCCTGGCTCTGCACAAGCTGCCGCGCCACTATATTTTTACTTTAAAAACAAACAAACAACCTTTATGTAAAACACTTGATACAAGAATCACTTAACAACACCAAAGAACAACGAATATACCATAAAAATGTTCCGGCTAAGTTAGTGGGTTACGTTTAATTAGCTGTCTTATTCACAACTCAACGTAATTGCCAAATAAAATGATTGTAGAATTCAATGCATATGTTGTGAATTTTACAAGTTCTAACCTAGGTTCTACAGCTTTTTGTATACTTTTTGAATTTTTGTTGTAGTTCTAACAATTTTGATGTGTCGGTGTAATAACACTATGTTGTAGATTGTTTGATTCTGTAGTTTCTACAAACTGTTGTAATTTCTACAGAAAGTGGCTGTAGATTTCAAAATTTTATGCTGTTGATTTCACAAATTCATATCTGTAAATTTAACAATCGTAATTGACAACACGCTGTCAATTTAACAACAAGATATATTGATCATTTTAACAATTTTATTGTTAAAATGAAAGCAAACGCTGTTAGACTTGCAATCAATTGCTTATGTGAGCGTATTTGCTGTTAAATTAACAATTTTGGAAGGATGTAATTCTAAATTTGACTGCCACATTTTATAAAATTACAGCCTAAATTTTTTTGGGTGTAAAATTGTTTTCAGTCGAGTTGTATTAGCAAACAGAAAAATACGCATCTTTTTAGTGTTTTTTAAGTTGTTAATACAAAATTCCTTTTTAAGATATAATTTTTTTTTTTTGGAAATGAAGTCGTAAATTTTGTTTGTTAATCTTGGTGACATTTAAAGTTCAATCACAAATTCACTTCATTTAAACTAAGAAACAAAAGTGCTAAGCCTTACATAAATTCGTTTGAGAAAGGTATGGTTTAGAGGCATGGTTTAATGACCTCTCTGAAGTAATCTTTCGTGGGAAAAAACTCTTTGTTGGAACAAAAACTTAGGTTTGGATGTGTCGATTGAAAAAAAAAAAGAATTTAGAAGAGAATTATACTACGAATAGTTGAACTTTAGCAGAAAAGAGTTCAATTTTTGTTCTCTCTTTGTTATCTTGACAGAATTGCAGTACCCACTTTTTTCGTGTTCTCTATCATCGTAATGTCAAGTTCGACATTAAGAAGCTTCATACATATTCGCTTAAAAAGAACTTTAAAGTCTTAAAGTTTGTCATATTATCTTGGTTTTGGTCTCTAGATTTAGATTTGAACATACTCTTAAATCATGTATAATAATATGTATATCCCTAGACTGTACAAAAATAATAAAACTGAATTTGAAACGTTTCTCCTTTTTAAATGTGTAATTGTGTATGTCTTCTGAGACTCTTTTGAGAAAATTGTGCCACAAAAATTCACTAATCTTATTTTTACGCTGAAACATCAATTAAATAATCCATAAGGTAGAGAAATTATTCAATACATGACTCTTAAGTATTCTTCTTAAAGCCCTTATTTCTCCTGAACAAAATGACTGCATAGGAAAAGTATAACTCAACAAAAAATTAAGTACTTTAAAAAGGAGGGTTTTTCCCACATTGGCCCCACTGTGCGGCGGGAGCTTCTTGCTACCACAAACAATTGATGCTCACAAAGTCAACATACCGAACGTCGTCATTCAGCAAATTCAGCCAGATTTAAATGCGACAAAGTGCCACCAAATAGAGCTGTGGTGGACATTTAAATGACGTAATATGTCATTTTGAATGCCATAAAATGATCTTTCAAATAAAAGTGGATTTTCACATTAGCATTTACAAATCTATCGTCCTTACTGAAAGACCCTTTAAGCCTGCACATGTTGCTTACTGTTCTGTCATTATGGTGTCAGTAGAACATCAGCAATGATCAACTAAAGTTTGACTTCATGGTCGGTCATAGGAGTTTCCAAAAAAAAAAATCTTAATCTTATAAAATTTAATCGCTCTCCAAATTCCTCTTGGTTGGTTACATAATTTTTTTTTTTTTGTTGATTAATATTTCTTTGAACTTACATATTTACTACATATTTAACTGTGTTATGATATTTCGACAAGCATTATAACTAAAGGGTTTTCCAATAAGAGGTGTTATTTTGAATAGCCCGCTATTTCGGTAGCTGTCACTTTTGAAGCTGTCATTTTTTGACATTTGACAAGTAGAAACTACGCCATTAATAAAAATGGAACGATACACGCTTCAACAACGCATTGAAAATATTTAAATTCACTATAAAAATGGTGAAAATTTGGCAGAGACGGTTCGTAAAACTAAAACATTTTTGGGTCGTCGTGAAGCACCTTGTCGGACCGCAATTCAGAAATTGGTGGACAAATTCGAGCTGTTGGGACAAGTTAGTGATCTGAAGAATAAAGCCCGTGCACGTCGCTCAAGAACAACTGAGAATATTGCTGTTGTAGCCCAAAGTGTTGAAGAAAACCCAGGTTTGTCCATTCCTCGTCGTTCTTTGGAATTAGGCATTCCACAAGCGTCATTACACCGTATTTTGCATAAAGACTTGGGTCTTAAGGCTTATAAAGTTCAGTTAACATAAGAACTCAAGCCGGCTGATCATCAACAACGTCGTGTCTTTGCTGATTGGGTCCTTGAAATGCATGAAAATGATACGGAATTTCATCGAAAAATCATCTTGACTGATGAGGCCCATTTCCACCTCGGAGGCTACGTCAACAAGCAAAACTGTCGCATCTGGGGCTCGGAAAACCCAAGAGTTATTGTTGAAAAGCCTCTCCATCCTCAACGCGTGTCTGTTTGGTGCATTTATGGTTCGGCGGGGTCATTGGACCTTACTTTTTCGAAAATGAGGCTGGAGCAACAGTTACGGTCAATGGATTGCGCTATCGAGAGATGATTAATGATTTTTTATGGCCGAAATTGGATGGTATTGATCTGGACAACGTTTACTTTCAACAAGACGGCGCTACGTGCCACACAAGCAATGAAACTATCGATCTTTTACGGGAAAAGTTTCCGGACCGTGTTATCTCTCGAAGAGGTGATCACAATTGGCCACCGAGATCTTGTGATTTAACACCTTGCGACTTCTTCCTTTGGGGCCACGTGAAAGATAAGGTCTACGCCAACAGCCAAGCGTCGATTCAAGACCTCAAAGATGGAATTCGTGAGGCTATCGAGGACATAGGGCAGCCACTTTGCAATTTGGTTATGGAAAATTTCATGAAAAGGATATGGTCCTGTAAACGTGGACGTGGCGGCCATTTGGCTGATGTTGTGTTCCATTATTAACGGCATTCCTTCCTCTTTATAATGAAATAAACATCCGATTTATCTCAAAAAATGCCATTTTTCTTTGAATATCAAAATAACACCTCTTATTGGAAAACCCTTTACTTTCAATTTCGTTTAGCATTAGTTTTTGGTCTGAAAAAATCAATAAAATTAGAATATTCAATGAAATCTAATCCATTATTCGTACTTTCCAACTTCATTAATTGGATTTCATTAGCGCTGTTTAAGAACATTGAAAACATTAGTGTAACACATTTTATCTACGAGTACCCAAATGTTTCTCTATTTATTCAGTTCCGATCCCACCTACTCATAATTTTGATGAACTGTATACTATTTAACTTCAAAAGAAGTACAAACACGAACCTATTGCTCCACAAAAAAAAAAAAAAAATAGGAAAACTTTACGGAAGTGCAATTCAGTGTCTGAGTAACACTTTAATTCCGCCGCGCTTACAACTTACACTTTGAGGATACCTACTTCTTGTGTTTTTTCTTCTCTTATATCTTCTGCCACTCTTACTTTGAGTTTACATTCTTTTTTTTTTTTTTAATTCTTGAGAAAGAAAAAAAAACTAACGTTATGATGATGAATACGAATGCATTTTCTTCGGCAAGTGGTACACAAACTGTGCAACAGCAGAAAACGAACATTTTTTTTTCGAGGACCAAAGAGGAAATGAGCTGTTACCACATCCATTGATGTTGAGTGTTCTTCCATAAGAGCTCAAACAAAAGAGCCTATACTACACATATGAGTGGGTACTATAGCCACCCACCAAGAATAGGTAACACATAACGAGTGCAAGAGTAGCCGCCCACCACAACTCAACAAAACACAACACAACATATTTGCCCATTGAGCTGAGTGGAAGTTTATCACTGCTACAACACAAAACTTTACCAAGAGCTCACGTTTTCATAAAATATTTTTTTACATTTACATTTAAATTTGTGTGTTTGTGTTTGTTGTTGTTTTCCTTTTTGGGGTTGAAAATGAATAAAGTGTTATCTTTAATATCATTTCATGTGTGAATGAAGCTAAAGCTTTGCTCCTACTCGTCGGCGCGCCGGTATATAGTTTAGACTGGATGTAAAAGAGTTGCCGCCCAATTTTTTCGATAAAGATTATAATAAACTTTATGCAATAAATGTTATATGACACTACTCAGGAGTGTTCAGAAAAAATAATCACATTACATTTGATTTAAAAAAGGGACCACAAAAAAAATTAAATACGATAATTATGTAGGTAGTGGAATAGGATACAGGTGGCGCAAAATTTGTTGCCGAATGTTCTTTAATTTTATAAATAAATGTAAAAGTTTGATTCTGCTTTTGGATTATGTTTATTTGATGATCAAAAAAAAACAATTTAAATATTGAAGCCTTATAAAGTTAATAGAGCTAAAAGTGACCTAAAAACTAGATTGTTATAGAACATTATTTCCAAATTAAATGTAGGGAGCTGGGAGCAGCTGCGAAATAATAATACCTCACAGAGCTATAGCTTTGGATTTAACTACCTTGGAGCTGTAAAAGAACAGTTTTGCTTCTAATAGCTCCAACAAATGTTACGATGTTACTCATCAAAAATACCTTGTCTGCCGTATTGTAAGTTTCACCCGAACAACATTTCACCTGGAAAATTTGACATTTCACTTTTCGCCTATTGTGAGTTTCCCCCGAAATTTCATGATCGAAAAATTCCCCTTATTGTGAACATTAATTTCAAGAGGAATGTAATGTCATTTCACTTCTTTTTTGTAGGTGAACAAAATTTCGTTTGGGCGAAACTCACAATAGCTTTTAAAATTCCAGGCGAACAGGCTGAAATATTTATCGGGTAAAACTCACAATAAGGCTTAATATACAACAAAACAAACATTTTATAACCACCATACAATGGTATGAAAACATTCGTAAACTTGATTGTGAATTAGCTTATTGGTTAGCAGATTGATAAGTTGATGGTCCCGGGATCGAGAAACAAATAAACCAATTTCGGTTTGTCTCTTTAGGCAAAAGTGTATAATTAGCTGGAGAGGGTCTATCTAATTTCGTTATTCACCATTGCTAGCCCGTCGCAGTATATACGTAAAACTGTCTAGGGCCACATCAAAAACTAGATTGTTTTTCCCAGGCGGTTACCTATGAATGTAATATCATTCATAATAATATGAGATGACAAACAATAAAATTTGGACATATTTTCATGAGATTTTTTCTTATTAATTTTGGAAATAAACCCTAAGAATTCAAAGGCGGTTCTTGTATGATGAACATACATGCAATACAGGCTGCGAAGCAAACATCAATTAACATTCATTTTTGTCTGGCTTTTTTCGCCCTTGGATTTCAAAAAAAAAAAAAAACAGTTCTGGATTATATATGGAATTTTTTTCAAAGTGGGCTAATTTGCGAGAACAAAATTGGCAGAAAAGTTTGGGGTTTTTTTTTCTGGAGTTTTTTCCAAAATAAATTCTACAATAATTTCCGGATGTATCTGATAAGGAGACCATATTTAACTGTAAGAAAAGCATACAAAAGAATGGATAGCACCATTTGGCTACTTTTAACAAAATTATACTTTCCAGAAGGTTTTTCAAAGTGCTTATATTCTTTTTCAAAAATTAGCTTAAATCTTTCAAATATCTCTGATCTAGTGGAGCAATATAATGGGTGATTTTTTAAGAGGTTTAGAACTTTAAAAAAAAAAAAACACAAAAAATTCGAAAAAATGAATGAAATATTTATTTGAATCGATAGTTTGAACCTTGCAATTTAATGTTTAAAGATAATTTCATGCAAATGTTGACCGCGGCTGCGTCTCAGGTAGCCCATCCGCTGAGTCCAATTTTGGCATACTCTTTCACACATATCGGCCGGTATCTCACGAATGAATGCATGGATGTTGGCTTCCAGTGCGTCAATCGAAGCGGGCTTGTCCCTATAGACATTAGCCTTGACATACCCCCACAAAAAATAATCTAATGGTGTCAAATCGCACGATCTAGGCGGCCAATGGACCGGCCCGAAACGTGAAATTAACTGTTCACCAAACTCGCCTCGCAATTGCGCCATTGTTTCGCGTGCTGTGTGGCATGTGGCACCGTCTTGTTGAAACCACATATCATGCAAGTCAAGAACTTCCATTTCGGGCAAAAAAAAGTTTGTTATCATCGCTCGGTAGCGTTCACCATTGACAGTAACGCTGCGATTCGCATCATCTTTGAAGAAATATGGCCCAATAATGCCGCCGGCCCATAAACCGCACCAAACAGTGGCTTTTTCGGGATGCATTGGTAGCTGTTGCAATGCTTCTGGCTGATCTTCACTCTAAATGCGGCAATTTTGCTTATTTACGTACCCATTCAACCAAAAATGAGCCTCATCGCTGAACACAATTTTTCGATAAAAAAGCGGATCCTCGGCCAGCTTTCCAAGAGCCCATTCACCAAAAATTCGGCGTTGTGGTAGGTCGGCTGGCTTGAGTTCTTGCACCAGCTGTATCTTAAAAGGCTTTACGCCCAAATCCTTCCGCAAAATTTTCCACGTAGTGCTGTAACAAAGGCCTAACTGCTGGGAACGGCGCCGAATCGACATTTCGCGGTCTTCTGTCACACTAGCTGATACGGCCGCAATATTTTCTTCACTACGCACAGTACGTAAACGTGTTGGTGGTTTAATGTCCAACAAAGTAAATTTGGTGCGAAATTTGGTCACAATCTTCCGAATAGACTGCTCAGAAGGTCGAGAATGCCGATCATAAAATGGAAGCAGCGCGCGATGAACATTTCGAACCGAGCACGAATTTTGAT
Organism: Leucozona laternaria; assembly: GCA_932273885.2. Classification (NCBI taxonomy): domain Eukaryota; kingdom Metazoa; phylum Arthropoda; class Insecta; order Diptera; family Syrphidae; genus Leucozona; species Leucozona laternaria. Next base: position 50,198,157 of record OW026368.1, read on the forward strand.
AGTAAAATTCAATAATTTGCAAGCGTTGTTCATTTGTAAGACGATCCATGGTTAAATTGCAAACCAAACTGAAGCTGTTTGACAATGACACAAGGTACTAAACACACGTCAGCTGTCAAAACCAGTGTTGCCAAAACCAAACCAGCTAAAAAATCATATAAACTCGAATTCTAGTACAGGGTATCAAAAACCTTCAGAAAAGTACAGTTTGGTTTGAAAGGGAGCTAAAAGTTGAATTTTTTAGACCAGTGTAATCTTACAGCGGTATTTATACACGTTGTGTAAGTTTAGACAACCTTCCAAGTTATAAATAAACATGATTAATTATAAACTTAGGTCCAGTTTTTCAGTGCGAGATTAAAGATAAGTGCGAGTTAACTCATCAAATTTGGTGAGTTAACTCAAAATTAACTGATGACGATGCTTTTGTTGTTTTATCAACAGAGAATTTTTAAATCGATCCGCATGCATTCTCCCACTGGGTTAATTTACTTCTACAGTGAAGTAACTCTGGTTTAACTCACCAGTGAAAAACTGGTCTTTGACAACGGAATCGGCTGTTTAAACCGTGACTAATGTGAACTTTTATTTAATTAAGTGAATCATATTTCCAACTTTGTATTTAGACAGTGTCTAACTAGTTACAAATCAAATAAATACGATAGATTTTAATGTCCGGAAATATATTTAAAATAATCTTTTATTTTGTCTAACTCGATAATTTAGAAAAGAATATAGAAGTAATTGTTTGCTTTTTTATATTATTTTCGTATTTTATTTTCACACATTCCAATCAGAATTTCATTAATTTATTACAAATCGAACATTCGACGTTTAACAACTTGATGTAAGGGTATCAGCATGATGCTACTATTTAACAATTTTCTCACTTTAAATCTCTTGACTAAAATCTCTAAGTTTTAAACAATTTTCAACTAAAGGGTTTTCCAATAAGAGGTGTTATTTTGATATTCAAAGAAAAATGGCATTTTTTGAGATAAATGATCGGATGTTTATTTCATTATAAAGAGGAAGGTATGCCGTTAATAATGGAACACAACATCAGCCAAATGGCCGCCACGACCACGCTTACAGGACCATATCCTTTTCATGAAATTTTCCATAACCAAATCGCAAAGTGGCTGCCCTATGTCCTCGATAGCCTCACGAATTCCATCTTTGAGGTCTTGAATCGACGCTGGGCTGTTGGCGTAGACCTTATCTTTCACGTGGCCCCAGAAGGAAGAAGTCGCAAGGTGTTAAATCACAAGATCTCGGTGGCCAATTGTGATCACCTCTTCGAGAGATAACACGGTCCGGAAACTTTTCCCGTAAAAGATCGATGGTTTCATTGCTTGTGTGGCACGTAGCGCCGTCTTGTTGAAAGTAAACGTTGTCCAGATCAATACCATCCAATTCCGGCCATAACAAATCATTAATCATCTCTCGATAGCGCAATCCATTGACCGTAACTGTTGCTCCAGCCTCATTTTCAAAAAAGTAAGGTCCAATGACCCCGCCGCACCATTAACCGCACCAAACAGTCACGCGTTGAGGATGGAGAGGCTTTTCAACAATAACTCTTGGGTTTTCTGAGCCCTAGATGCGACAGTTTTGCTTGTTGACGTAGCCTTCGAGGTGGAAATGGGCCTCATCAGTCAAGATGATTTTTCGATGAAATTCCGGATCATTTTCATGCATTAGAAGGACCCAATCAGCAAAGACACGACGTTGTTGATGATCAGCCGGCTTGAGTTCTTATGTTAACTGAACTTTATAAGCCTTAAGACCCAAGTCTTTATGCAAAATACGGTGTAATGACGTTTGTGGAATGCCTAATTCCAAAGAACGACGAGGAATGGACAAACCTAAGTTTTCTTCAACACTTCGGGCTACAACAGCAATATTCTCAGTTGTTCTTGAGCGACGTGCACGGGTTTTATTCTTCACATCACTAACTTGTCCCAACAGCTCGAATTTGTCCACCAATTTCTGTATTGCGGTCCGACAAGGTGCTTCACGACGACCCAAAAATGTTTTAGTTTTACGAACCGTCTCTGCCAAGTTTTCACCATTTTTATAGTGAATTTTAATAATTTCAATGCGTTGTTGAAGCGTGTATCGTTCCATTTTTATTAATGGCGTAGTTTCTACTTGTCAAATGTCAAAAAATGACAGCTTCAAAAGTGACAGCTGCCGAAATAGCGGGCTATTCAAAATAACACCTCTTATTGGAAAACCCTTTAGTATCATACTAAACCTATCTTCTCAAGACACTCCAGCTGATCACGCTTAAAACAAACAGTGACAGTTCGTGCTAAAAAGTAAGCAAACATACCTTTTTTCACATTTGTAATTGTCAAAGTGACAGTATATTTAATAAAATGTTAAAAAGATAATGACATGCTTACTCGGAAAATCCTCTTCTTAACCTAGGATTAAACTAAAAATACTTTAAAATCGTTATAAATCGCCTAAAACTGTGAGCCGATATAATTTGCCAATATTATATCTTAACGACTTCCAAATATATTAACTGCCAAAACTCATGTCAATCAAAATATTTACCTTATAGGTGAACACCCTGTATTTCGGGTTACATCTTCAGGAAACAAGTTGACTTGCAATGTTTTGAAAATGTACGAAGTATTTAATTTATTTAGCTCAGTACCTTGTTAATTGCCAATTATATTGAAATAAACCCCTTTAAGAGGAAAACTAGGTACCAAAAATGTCACAACACTTATATGACTCCAGCTTCAGTTTGTGTTATTTGTTTTGAAGATACCTATATCCAATGCAAAATAAAAGGCTCAGAATAGTTCGGTTTCAAAAGGGTCAAAGTTATGTTGATAGTTTTAACTGAAATCGCACAACGGCAACCATATTGAGGAGGCATAGAAAAAAAGCTCTTTTTTCTACTTTTCGGTACACCAAAGCTGTTTATATAGTTTGAATTAAACACACGTTGTGTGATGCCTCTTTGAGTTTGTTTCATGGTACAAAACTTTAGTTCATCGTGGTCTACCGCCCAGAGCGTGTTTCTGTTAAGATAATAATCCGAACTAGCGGTATATTATTTATTGTTTGTTTGTGTTTTCAGATATAAAAAAAAAACAACTTCCAAGACTTGACAGTTTTTTTTTTTTTTTTTTTATTCCTTACAATGAAAGTCCTCTTTGAATAAAAAGAACTTTTTTATTACGAATCGCCATAAAGTTGTTCTTAAGATTTGTAATTTAAGATATGGTTTTCTTCTTCTGTACCGTTCTTGTTTGATTCTACAATAATAAAAACTGACTGCCCTTTTAACGGCGACGACGGTGGCGTTTAATATAACAAGTGAAAGTACAAGGATATCAAGGATATTCTTTAGTTTTTTTTTTTTTAGTTTCGTTTATAAAAACCGAACTGTCACGCCGCAGAAACCAGTAGATTGTTTTGTTTACCATTGATTGATGAGTTTGACAGATTTGGAAAAAAAAAAAGAAAAGTAAATTGTGTTTTTTTTAATTTCGCGTTTGACGTTCAATTCTTTTTGGTGTTTTGCTAAACTTACCACCCCGTAAATGTTGTATATTGTTTAAAGTGAAGGCCTTAATGCCTGCTGCAAATAAAAGAAGTGCTTACTAAAGTTTAAAAGTAAATAAATTTCGAATCACAAACGAAAGTTGTTTTGCAAGAAACATTAACACAAAAATCCTGCGATAACAGAAACTAATGAATGGTGGTATTATTTATATTGGGGGATGGTAAATGAAAAGAAAAGATTTTTTTTTATTATCGACATGTTGCTTAAGAAGTTGTTGCTTCAAAACGATGACGACTTTTTTCTTCTTTCTTTCATTTTTTAAGATCTCTTTCCTCTATCTAATAGGTTGGTTGGTTGGTACACGTCCTTCAAGCACGTACATTAAAAATATGTAGGTAGGATAGAAAACAAGTGGAAAAGAAATTCGTAAAAAAGGATGAGAAAAATATTTGTGGTGTGGGTTCTTTGGCTCTTTTAGTTGGTTTACTTCACCACAAGAGTTTTTCTTGGTATTTCTAACCCTTGACAATTTACTACAAATATTTTTAGATGTGTGTGATAACTAGGACTAGGCAAGGTATATGGTTACCACTCTACTAGTTTCTTATCAAACTTGGTAGATATTTTTTTGACTTCCAAAAATTGTATATATTTGTATATAGATCTCTAGAATGTGTATTTTTGTATGTCCAACTCTCTTGCTAACGACTAAGCCGATCTAAATCAAATTGTTTACTTTTTGTTTTTTTTTTATTCTAAAATCGAGAATTTGAAAATTGTAAATTCGGTTTTTAGTTTTAAGTGAGTCAAAACTTAAAATTTACTTTCTAAAATTTTCCAAGGCTCATTTATGTATGAATATGTTCAAAGTTTTCCAATGATATAAAATTTCTTATGGAAAACTTTGATGAACTTTTAGGTTTTTAGTAAAAAAAAAAAATACCTTTAAAAACATTCAAAAATTAAAAACTTACAAAAAAAAATACTTTCTACCTTTTTATTTTTTTCTGTGACCGATTTGTATGGAACATGTTAATGGAGATTAAATAAACTCCAAAAGAGAACGATTGTCCATAGTTTTTCATGTTTTGTTTGTTCATTTGGTATTCTGTATTAGTTTCTATTTGCTCTTTAAGACAAACAAAATTCGATTTTTTAATCTAAACTAAGTTTACTACGAATGAGAAGTAAAAAAAGTGGTTTTTGGACATGCCGCCTGTTGGTCTGTGGTTCTGTCCGTCCAAGTGTACATCCAGCTGAGGCTGAAAAATATTGACGAATTTACTTGAAATTTGGTACAGATAGTACTTTTATGTGATTCCATAGAGGATAGTTTCGAAATTTTGTTTTAGCTCATCTAGAATCTAAAGCCATTTCGTTCCTGCGTTCAGGTGTACAACGAGGTGGAGCCTAAATGGATTGACAGAGTAATTTGAAATTTGGTACAGCGTACTTTAATGTGATTGCCTTTAGGACAGTTTCGAATTTTGGTTTTTTGTTCATCTAGAATTTAAAGCAACTTCGTTCCTGCGTTCAGGTGTACATCGAGCTAGAGGCAAAACGGTTTTGAAGAGTAACTTGAAATTTGGTACAGAGTATGCTCTTTAATGTGATTTCCTATAAGACAGTTTTAGAATTTTTGTTTTAGCTCATCTAGAATCTAAAACAACTTTGTCCTTGCGTTCAGGTGTACATCGACTCAGAGCCTAAACGGATTGACGGATTTGCTTGAAATTAAGTTCATCCACAGAACACTTTAATGTGATTGCCTATAAGACAGTTTTAGAATTTTTGTTTTAGCTCATCTAGAATTTAAAGCAACTTCGTCCCTGCGTTCAGGTGTACACCGAGCTATGGCCTAAACGTATTTATATATTTACTTGAAATTTGGTACAGAATGCAGAGAACTTTTATGTTATGTTTTTAGACGAAAACATCGAATTTTTGCTGCCATACAACAATTTAGGTCATTTTAAATTTTATCGAAAACGGCTCTAACGATTTTGATTAAACTCGGTGATGCCAAAAGCAACTAATATAATACTGGATGTTAGGTTTTTACCAAAAACATCGCATAACGAAATAAAAAAAAAATGGGTTGTTAAAGTATATCTTTTTAATGGCTAAATCGATTAAGTTATAATTTTGCGATCTGGTGGTTTCAAATAGGTCAAATAATATTGCATTTAAAAAAATTACAAAAAATTTTTTTGTAAACAAAAAAGAATCAAAGAACAAATTCTATGTTTTTAGTACTTTTTTCTCGTTAAAGGCAACAATTCATTATTAAAATATTAACATATGTACATGTTTAAGGTCTCTAGCCACATTTTAGATTCGAAATACAAGAGCATGTTTTTTTTTCTTCAATTTAAATTATCAGTTGATTAATTTATTGGTTGGAACTTCAAAATCAATTACAGACCAAGAATTTATTTCGTTGTACTAAAGTTTTTTTTTTTTTTTGAAGTGGCAACTTTGTTTCAAGGCTCTACCTGTCAATGTAGGTACCTACCTACTCAAGAAGCGCGCAAATGGACTGTTGGAGGGATGCTGAGACTGAGTGAGGGTCCGTGGTTTAGTCCTTTTCACCTCCTTTTAGTTCCCCGCGTTTATTATTTTTTTTTTTCATTTCTTACACCCATTGTCGTATTATTTTCGCTCAGCCTGCGGTGATGGTTGTGTGGTAAAATGCCTTTGGCAATGTGTGGAACCACATGCAAAATATTATATATTATGTCTTCTGATTACGAAGCTTTAATTTAAGCTAGTCCGCCTTCACTTAAACTTATTGTGTCACACAGCTTCCGCAATTAAAACCAGGATATGTTTATAGTTATATGATGAATATGATGGGAGCGGCGCGGCGGTGGCGGCGGCGGGAGGAGGCGCTTTTGTTTTGTATTTTTTGCTGCTTTATTGTTGCCTAGGTGTTTTTTTGTTTAACAGTACATTGGTAGATATTCTTGTTGTTATTTTTTGTATGTTGTTATGTTTTTGTCGTTGTTGTTGTTGTTGTTGAGATTTCTTGTCAATTTCTCATTAAAAATCACACACAACATTTTCCTTTCGGTATATCTACCTAGTGTAAGTCGTGTGTTGTGTAGGACACAAGGAGAAAACAAGTAAAAATGAGGTTTTTAGCTTTTCATTTAGGAGTGATTCATTTTTTGTTCAAGGATTTTGTAGGTCTTTCATGTGCATATAACATTCTATAATGACACAAACTGCCTGCACGTCGACGTTCCTTGTCGCTTGTCATCACTCACAAGGACACTTTTTATGTTGTAGTATAAAAATGCTAGTTAAAAAAAAAAAAACAAAATAGTAGGTACAAAAAAAAAATAGATGTTGCGATGATGGTCCGTTTAAGTGAAGTTATTTTCTAAAAGAAAAAAAAAATAAAAAACAAAACTCACAAAGCTGTGGTATATGTTCTCTCGTGAAGATCTTTGAAAAAGAATTATAAAGGTTTGAGTTCTGTGGTATTCCATATCATAAGACCAATGACTACGATGTGTTTAAAATTATGTTTGCGTTATAATTGAAAGGAATCTTCATTTTTTTTTTTGGTTGGTGGGAGGGAGGAGGGGGACTTAGAATTTGGCCTTTGTTACTTAGAGGAAATTGTGAAATGAGTTATACTAATATGTTTTAAAAATAAAATACTCAGTTGAGAAATAGCAGATACATTTTATATACCTACATATGTACATATTTTAAATAGTCATTATGAACTTCATTTTAAATTATAAGTCCTAGTCACTACATCTATAGTTTATTTGTTTTTTTTTTTTTTTTTTTAATGAATCTATTTTGTTCTTAACACTCACATGACATGTTTATTTGTAATTTGTGGAATTTCGTTGGATAATTTGTCGCTCCTGACGCTTGTCAGTGGTATAAGACATTAATAGGTCGTATAATAAATTCACTTAAAATGAGATAAAATCTAAAAAACAAAATTAGATTTAAAAAAAAAAAAAAAAACTTATTCTAAGGTTATTTTTGTTTTTTTTTTGAGAACATTTCTACATAGTGGCAGAAAATAAAGTTTTTATTTAAACAATTAAGAACATGCGCTACCTATCGTATCTTAAAGTTTTAAAAGGAAACTTTTAATTTATTTGTTTTTTTTTTTTAATTTATGCACCAAGAATTTTATTGAGTAAAATTGTTGCTAAATCATCAAAACCATGTTTTTGTTTGTCTTTTCCCATAAAATTGAAATTTGCAGATTTTTTTGATAAAATTTTGCGTTTGATTAGATTCTGTCTGGTTTTTGTTTATATCCTGTATGAGCGCGCCGATTTTCTTAATTAAAGAATGCATTTTCTAGTAAGGTAGGAAAATTATATACATATATAGGTCAATAAAATCTTATAGATACAGCCAAACCCGATTTAGTTAAATGGCAAAAAGTCAAAATTACAATTTTAACTAAGCGAGTTTTACACCTAAGCGAACCACGGATAATTGAAAAAAAAAGTTTCAGATAAGTGGATCTCTGAAAAATGAAAACAAAATTTAGCTAAGTGGATCTCTCATATAAATAGTTGAGAAAAAATTATTTGTCTTCCAAATGAACGTCTGTCATTTTGGTATTTAAAATAAATATAGCACGAGTGATTTAGTGAAATGCCATCATTTTTTTGTAGTTTTGTGTCCCATTGATCTCTATAATACACTGGATAACGTATTCCCTACAATATATAACAGTTTTTGTGACTCCAATTGAAGATGACATTATGCGGAAAAGCACACCTTTTGAAGTGTATTCAAGATAAAAAAAGCAATCACTTGATGAACACAATACGTGCTCCAGGACGCGCGTTCACGCGCGCTTACACGTGTTTATTATTAAATCTTGTCGAGTTCCTTTCAACCATTTCACATCGTTTATTTTGTGATGTAATGATGGTGTGTGTGCTATTTGACAAGTACTTTAGCACAAAAGATAGTGCACCAACAAATTCACAACAAACATTTCAGGAATTCGAAGTACGGACTTCTTAAAATGCGCTAAGGAACACACCGGTGGCGTCGGTGTTCGCCTCATTGATCTTTAAGGATTTGGAATCCAAACTCTAATATTATTTATTGTTTGCAATTGCAAATTTTTATATATTTATTTGCATTTAAAATTGTGGAATTAAACACTCTTAAATATTTGTTTTCTTTTTACGCGACAAATTGATGAGAAATGTCAAATCTTCCTAGTGTGCGTGCAAACCGTGGTAAAAATGAAAGATTTCATTTATCTAGAAAAAATTCATCTTTTTTTTTTTAAAACATAAATCGATTTTTTTCTGAACAGGATTAATTAGAAATTTTTGACTTACCGAATGTAAATATTATTAAGTAAATATGTTTCCAATTGAAAGAAAAAAAATAGAATTTAATTGCTAAAGATAAAGTATAGACAGAGCGAACAGATATCACAAAAGAAAACGTCAACAAAAATAAAAATCATGCCTTTCTTACCCAGCTATTTCTCACAGTGAAGTTAGAGTGAGCAAAAGTATAGAGACGACAAAAAAAGTCGGAGGAGATAGTCCAATGTAAACGCCGTTCTCGATTTCCATCGAGTCGCAGAGAAATCGAAACAGAAAAGGCAAAATGGGCGGAAAAATATACGTTTCCCGGAGCTTTTGGGGCAATAGACTGCACCCATATTGCTATCTCTAAACCCCCAAGATTTTCTGATGAATACATTAATTGGAAAGGCTTCCACAGCCTTAATGTACAATCGACATGCAATGCAGCCGAAGAATTCACAAGTGAGGACGCCCAGTGGCCAGGGTCAGTTCACGGCTCACGGATCATGGTTCCCACTCTTGTCATTTGTTGCTGCGTGCTCCACAATCTTGCAAAAAATTTGAATGACTTATTACCTGACGATCTTCAAGTTTCTTTCCTGACAGATATAGACTAGACAGACAACAAGAACAACTACTAGATCAATACCAAATTGATCATAACAACTCAAGCGAGATAAACCTTCGTAGACGAGGACAGCAGCGCAGAAATGAAACAGCTTCAGCAATGTTTCGAAACCAATAAATTTCATTTTAACTTTATTAAATTGTTTTTACGTACGCATTTGAAACAAATTGGCTACAGTGAAAGCATAGACTGACGGACAATATGATACAAAGATTTTACCCTCAACCAATACTTGCCCTATAGAAAAGATAAAAAGTAATGGCAAAACAAAATGCAAAACAACCTTCCTCTTCGCTTCGGTCTATATAAAATCAGTTCTAGCTAAAGCTATCTAAGTCAAAACATGTGAATAAAAAACCGAGATCTTAAATAACGATGTTAAAGCTAGAATTTTCCAGCTGAAGCTATTTAGCGTTATCATTCTTGTATTCACATAAAACAGAGCTTAAGCTAGAACTGTCTAGTTTTAGCTGCTAGTAAAAGCTATGACTATAGTTGGCTTTAGCTTCCTTCAAAAAAAAAGTTTTTACTTTTTTTTTTATTCACAAGACCCAATCAAAGGAATTATTTTTCAGATATCTGTGTTTTTCATTTAACCTGGTTTCAGTAAAGCGGAGTAATTTGTAGGTTAATTGATTAAAAAAATACACTGTTTAGATAATCTGGTTTTTCAATAAAACGGGTTTCTGGTTAGCGGGTTTGACTATATATCAAATAATTATTTACCCGGCTTAATTTGTTAGATTTATAACGCTCACTACTCCGAATTTGATGTTCAAATACTAGCAATGTTTCTCTTTGAGGTGCATACAACTTTCAGCAGTTGAGTGTTATAAAGCCAATTTGTTCATGTTTTTTTTGTTAAAAAGCACTAAATATTGGAAGTGACTCTATAGATGCCAATTATAACAGTTTTGGTTTATAAAAGTATTGTTTATGCGGCCCCTGCAGGACCAGGGCCCTCCGCCGGTGGGTATACTTCACGCACCCAGAGTATTTTTTTTTTTCAAGTCGCGTAAAGCGCGTTAACACACGCCCACTTTTAATGGCGAAAAACTGTTATAAACTGGCATGTCTCTAGCCTCGTCCCTAAATATTAGCACATTGAAATTTGCGTCAAAAATAGAAACATACAAAAATTCGCTTGCTTAGCAAGATTTCACTCTACATTGCATTGAATAAAATATTTTTAAAGTTTCCAAAAAAAAAAAACACTTGTAATTACCGGAAAATCTGTGTTCTATTGTGACTAACCACATTTTTGACTCAAAAGTAGAAATGGCCGTATTGAATAACTAATATTGCATTACCTGTCTGTAGGCAGTGTGTAAAAGTTGAGTGTTGAAAAAAAAGGCAGATAACTACCCGGTGGCGGAACCGCTGTAACAAAATTTCCAAGCACTAAAAGGCTGGTGATGAAGTGTTCAACGGTGAAAGTTCGGCACTTAAAAGTCCTGCTTCAGGGGATACCACATAGAAAAAAGCAACTGGCAATTTACTTCTGAGGTGGTGTCGAAAAAAGTACACAGCTTGGTTAGTTTTGCGATTTGTGAAATGCTTTAACTTTTTAACGGTACATGCTACGGAATCATTTTACAAGCATTTCTGTGGTAAATTGTATCAGCTACAAGATTGTATTTTTTGGTTGAAGCTTACCATTTTTGAGATATTTCCAAAAGCATATCCAACAAAATTTTTAAAATTATTTCTGTGGCCAATTGTGTCAGCTAAGGGGTTTAAAAACGAATATATTCACTAAAATATACCGTTTTTGAGAAATTTTGCATGACCTTTGACCCCTTGTAACTGACCTAACAGCCCCCGGATCGGTTTAGGGACTCTCTCTCTCTCTCTATTTATAAAGAGTCCATTGCAAACTTCAGCCCTTATCTAGTTTTTTCCTTTCATTGACATTATTTCGTCTATTCTTACTAGACTAAAGGCACTACCTATAGTTAACTGATGAGTCCATGTGAGATTGCCAAATTTTGTGGACTAAATATATTGAAATCAAGGGAAAGAATAGGCTACATGTACGTTTATATGTAGAAATTCATGCCGATTATGGAATTCGCAATAATGGATTCGCGGTGATTCGCAGTACTGTGTTCTCTTTTCTTTTCATGGCGAATGAGTAGAGAGGAACCAGTGCACTGCACTGCGAATCTAGAATTGCGAATTCCATAATCGGCATGATTATTTATGTAAACAAAATAAATTGGAATTCTAGCAAATTAAGTGTTGTTTACATGCCGCCTCCACTGGGACATGAACGATGCTCGGATTATGAACATGTCTAGAAAAAATCCAATGGAGGCACAAAAATCCATATCCGTGCAGCAACATGGGGACGAAAAATACTTTTTGAACACGACATAACCTCTGTTCAAAGCTTGGGCATGAGATTTGACATTTCACGTGTGTAAGAGTTTGTTTTTCTGGTTCTCGCTGAATGTATTGGTAAATGTTGAAGAAAAAAGGTAGAAGTAGTGGTGAAAGGAATTTCTGTATATATGAAACGACATGATAAAATTCGCTGATTGTTGATTGGCTTCTGGTTGTGATGTTGGGCATCTGAATGCCCTGTGGAGTCGAGGTGTAAGTGACAATTTTAAAGAAAGTGACTATCTAAACAAACCAATTTATAACAGTTTTAAATTTTAAAAGTACCTACTGCTTATGCGGGTTGGAAGGCCAGTCCTTGGGAGGAAGAGAAAAGTATTATTCCTTGTGACCATTAAACAAATTGAAAAACAGAAACTCGTAAATATAATATTAATTAAAAAAAAAAAAGATGGCTAAAAATATGACAAGTTAGTTGTACTACGCACGTTAGTAGATGACTAATATTTTCACGACTTGTATGAAAATTCTTTTGTTCTAGTTTTGTGCGAAATTTTCTTGGAATATTTCCAAAAAAAAAGAAAATTAGTTAAAATAAAATCATGCGTTATCAGACGCATTTAGATATGTTTATACTGATGTATTGTTCTTGGGAATAGTTTGTTTGTTTGTTTGTTTTTTTTTTGTTAATTATGTACGCCTACATTTCAAACATTTTCAATGTCCAACTGTCAAGCATATATTTGGTATCCGTACCGTATAAATCAATGCTGGCTATTTGCCATTCTTAAGTAAAAACAAAAACTTCTAAAAACATAGAGAAATTAGAAAACAATAAGACACGCCACGCCCTGTTTTTTTCTGAAGAGGTAAACTGAATAGGCCATACCCATTTTTAATTTATCTTTTTTTTTTTTGAAAAAGAGTCGGAATCACTTTCATGTTTAGAGAATGATTTTTTTAAAGAAAAATGTGATTGCAATTACAAAAAAATTGTTTTTTTTTTTTTCTAGCACTACACTATTGTCCTTATGTTTCGAACGTTTAAATCTTAAGCTGTACTATTCTACAAGATATTTCCCACAGATGAAATCTTTGCTAATCAACCCTTTCATAAGCCCCGTTGAGTTGTCATTTTCCGAAAAAAGTATCATAGCTCCCGTAGCAAAATGTAACCAAAAAAAAATTGTGTGAGTGCTGGGACTCACGGTTAATATGTGTAAACATCAACGTGCGCGGATCCAAAACGGACTTGATTTTGCTTGAAGGGGATCTTAACATTTTTTTCACGTAACGCACCCATCCTAGTATGCAGATCGTAACGTTGCAGATCGTAACGTTGCACACCGTAACGTTGCACAACGTAACGTTGCAAACGAACGTTCACGTTTTTTTTCACTCTACCGCCAGCATAGATGTTTACACATCAATATTTCGAAGACATTCCGAGTTCGTGAAGAGTGGTGTCACTTAACCAGAATCTAGGGACAATATTTGAAATAAGATGTTAGCTATAGGTATGATTATTTTATTTGTTTAAACTGAGGTTGTGATTTTTCGAAAAAAAACCTATTCTTTTTTATTAATATTTTTGTATTGTCAGAAAACACGTGATCTTTAGCAGCATTCGAGATTCTTAAGTATAGATAATCTAAATTTTCCATAAAAGTCACGTAATCCTCTTTAATCTCAACATTTGTTTATGTTTAAATTGCTACAAAGAAATCAATATAAATTAAGCTAAACAATCCAAATTAAAAGATGAAAAATAAATAAATTGAAAATTTCATTGAGAAGTTCCCACATTTTATCATCACTTTATGAAATTTGAATTTATTAGGAAAGTTGATCTCTAAGTATTTTCTTGAAATTTGATTTTCATATTTATTATGAGTTTCGTTAAGTATCTTCATATCATACTTGAGATAGTACTTCCAAAGGTTTATAAACACAATTCAAGAACCTATACATTCCATAGCTTATACAATTAAGATTAATGAATTGGTATAACCTTGGTCCCTCATATCGATATGTTGTTGCTTGGATGCGCCTTCTTCTCCAATCATCGACTTTAAACCCAATTTATATTTTAATTCTTCGCATTTATCTTGGAAACGAATTATTTGTTTAAAATGATTGTGCGTAAAGGAACCAAATCAATTTAAGTAATTTAAATTTAAGCCCGTGGCATAGTGGTGCGTAGGACAATGAAAAAGTACATTTCACCTCAGCCGTTCGTATTAGGCAGTAGAAGGCCGTTTTCGAAAACGTCAAATCAAAGTCATTTATGACGTAAAAGTTACAATCGTCCTGCTTGCACACATGTCTTTTGATGAACGTCAAATGATTTTCTTGCAAGCGGCCAGTTGACGTTTTCGAACAGAAGCCAATTTCATCAGAATTTTCAGATTCACTTTCGCTCGTCATTTTCAGCAGCGACATGTTTATCGTTTTATTGACTCTCTGACTGACATCTAGAAATGTCAAATAGCTAACAATCTCTCGAACCACTATATCTGTCTCTTTCGTCACCTCCATTTTTTCACTGCACAGCTGCAACGCAGATAATGTTTTCGAACACGTGTCTTTAGAAAACTGCATTATCGAACACAATGCTAACGCAGTAGAATTTGTATTTGCAGTTTGCGTTTAAGAACATTGTACAAACGCATTTTTGACGCAGATGACGTTTTTGAAAACGGCCGAATGTAGGACCCCTCCATATCTCGGCCGATAACATGCATACATAAATTGCTGAGAGTTATCATCTACTAGGCCCTGTTTCTCCACGAGCTGTCGCGCCATAATTTAAATTTAAAAATACAAATGCATCGAATAAATTAACAATGAAATTAATTTGCGAAAAAAATTATATGATAAAAATCACTCGTATTTTCAAAAAAGGAACATGAGTCAATCAGTTGCGTTTGATAAAATTCCGGCTACACCCGAGCAGAGAAAACTTTTGGCTTAAGTTGAGCATCCGCACCTGCACTAAATTGCACTCCTTTTAGTGACGTGATGTTAAAAGAAGGCGTAAACTTCAGCCCCAGAGGCTAGAATAAAAAAGTGCTACCCCCAGTACAATTATGAAGCTTAAATTTGTTTATCAACCGTCTTTAAATGTTCGGGGACAAGCCAATACTTTTGTATCATACACGTATTTTTAAGTGACTTTGTGATAACAACACCTACTATACGAGTTCAGCCTCAATTTTAGGGAAGTTCTCATTCAAACATTAGATACGCATCATCTCCGAATACTTTTTCAAGATCCTGTTTATTGAGATACATACAAATTGATCTAAAATTGGATCATCAAACATCGATTCTTTAGGACCTCGATTCCCAACCTCAGGCCTCGAACCAAATTTGGAACGCTAAGGGATTAAGTGCGGGTCGTAGCAAACCAAAATATAAAGTGATTTTTGATTATAAAATGCAATTTCCAAAAACATTTGCTGAAAAATTTAATGATCAAGCTTTGGTAGGATTTAAGAAAATGTGTTAAAAAAACCCAACAGATGGCCCACGATCTGGCTTAAGTTCCCGAATATCCATCTGCATTGCAGGAAAAAAAATATGAAATCATCCTTAACTCCGCTATATATACGAATGACCATAATTACTTATCTTCAATACTTTCTCGAAGAAATTTTCAGGGCCCAGCTGGCCTTTTTGAAAAACTCGTTTTGCAAATTCTATTCCGCGATTTAAAAAAAAAAAAAAAAATAAATCATCCCGCAATAGTCACTATTTTTTTCATCTGACTTTGAATTAGATCGCAGAATGATAATTTCAAAAAAAGCTTTCCCGCGGTTTTTATTTCGCTTATTATTAAGAAGAAATATTGTTTAACAAGACTATTTTTCGGAAAGCAGTTACCTTTTTGAAAGAGGGTTTTGTGTGATAAACACAATCACAGTAAAGACTGCAAAACGTTCGCAACATCATATATTAGCTTTTTTTATGCGGGCGGCGCAGTTTATGTTTTATTTCCTTACGATAAGTCTGGGCATGGTTTCCACAGAAAACATTAATTGTATACACAATTGTGAATAATGCGAGGTTGCTGCTAGTGTATGAACCTTCAACGTCAGCAATTATTCGAAATTCATAAACATTAAAAGATCCAAAGACAAAACAATTTAAAAGCTAAATAAAGCGAAAACAAAAATAGCGGAGTAACACAAATACCAATTATGAAATGTCATATAATTATTTCGAGCTGAAATATTTGTGGAGTATACTTTTTATTGTGAATTAATTATAAAGTGACACAAAACTTTCTGTAAAATCAGCCTGCTACAATCCTCCCCCAAAATTTAACCGAAAAACTCAACCTTCTGGGTTAGTCCTTGAGCCCAACTTCGTACCTGCTGTCAAGTACAGAGATTTTTTCCTTAACCGCACTACACGAATGAAGCTTATAGTCCACAATGAGTGCACCCGTTGTTTCATTTTCGCGGTTTTCGGTTTTCATCGTTTAAATGTCAAATTTAGAAAGAAAAATTATACAAACAGGTCTTGAAATTTCTCCTCAACTTCGTCGACTGTCATTCAAAAAACGCTTTGTTTTAAAAATCCAACAAAGAAAATCTGCCTGCCTATTATAATCTTAAAATTACTATAATTTGTTTGTTTAGAACACGCTAAGACAGTTGTCCAGCTAGTCATTGGCTAAATATTTTAGCCATCTCCCTATTTATAAAGGGATTCCAGAAGTTGTCTAACTATCCAGGGTTGTTATCGCAATACGTCCTCATATATTCTCTGACATATCTCTAATATGTCAATCTGGAATGAACTAATGAATTTGAGAGTGAACTTTGTAAGACAGCTGTTTAAACTATTACAAACATTTTCAATTCAAAAATAAAAATGCAAAATCAATCAAAGAGAAAAAACTCTGAGAATTGGGATACCCATGATAAGGTATGAGGTGTGAAATTTAACGAGTTTATCAGGTTAATATTGTTAAAAAAATCAATTGCAGCAAAAGGCATTTTTAATTTGGAAATTTGTTTTAGTTTTTAAAATCCAAGCAATTGACAGATAAGAACAATTGTCAATCAAATATCACTGGGTACGCTCAACACACATTACATTCATTTCGGATTGACTTTGTAGACATTGAACTTTAGAATTGGTTTAGAACACTAATTTCGGTGTCTAAGATGAACAAATGAAAATTTGTATAAATAAGATTTTGGAGGGCTTTAGAATGCGATTATAAATACCACTGACAAACTTGATCAACTAATTGATTTTCCTCTTCTGCAGCCCGTTTTTTTTTTTTTGTGAATCACTGCTAAATAAATACAAATAAGCTTATTTTTACAAAATAAAAGGTACTTATGCGGGTTAGGCACTTATGCGATAGGCACTTATACGGGTTTTCCTGTATATCAATTTTCAACCACTTAAAACAATGTTACCCATAGCGTGCAGATTTAATTAAAAATGTATCCATCCTTTCCCCTATTCTCACAATAAAAACAAAAAACAAACTCAGATAAATAAAAACGTTGCGCGTTGACAGATTTGCTGTGACAGCTGTCAATTGTCATCAAAACAAAGCCCACAGCCGAAAGCTGTATGCATAAATTAAAGAGTGGGTTTCATCAAGAATGAAAATGACTGCATTCAATGACAGAATTGAAAAATAATTTTATGGATTATTTATTTATTGTAGGATTTTTTTCGTAACACCAAAAGTGCCGAAAATTTGATTTAATGGCAGTAGATTTATTTTTTGAAAAAAGTGCAGTAGATTTACTGCTATTGCAGCAAATTAAAAACCCTGGTGCAAAGTCGACCACACGAAACGACCGAAACGACTCAACCGAAACGACACGACATGACCGATACGCCCCGCCACTCCACAAAACTAAAGACAAGATAAATGCGGTTCCGGCCTAAGAGTCCACCAAAAAATAAAACTCATTTGTAATCTATCGGTCTTACATAAAATTTTTGTTATTTGTAAAACTAAATCATAGAAAAAGTTATTAAGAAAATGATTTTTTTTAGCCATGGTTAAATGAACCAAGACAGAATTATCTTTTTTTAAAAATCGTCCATAATCCCTTTTGTCATCTTTCGGTTGTGGCGGCAAAATTTGTGGCCCCTTTTATTTTGAAAAGATAAAAGTAAAATGCTTAAAAAACCTCATAAATTGAAACCATAGAATTGTTCATAAACTTTGTATATAATATAAAAGGTCATTATAGTCCTTTAGAAAAAAAAATGAATTCCGTGACACAACCCTGTGTGCCTATGTCCTTTTACAAACCCAAATTCCGTCCTTCTTTAAAATAAACATTCCCCAGCCACCCAGTGGCATCAGAACACAGAGGTATCCGTACCTTTAAACTTTTGAACTTTTAGATAATTTATATTCACATCAATACGATGTGAGGTGGAGAAAAAAAAAATGTTTGAATTACATAAATCGTATCGTTCCGAAACATCAATGTCCGTAATATCCGTAGTGGATATCTTTCGATATTTATCTACTGTTGTATACGTACCTACCATAGTATGCCCATAGTTAAATTCTAATAAACAATACATTCCTTCAAAAAGCACAATGTCCTTTTTTTATCGCTTTTCTAAACGGAAAGTATGTGCATATTGCAAGAATTTTGTATTCATCGCAAAATGTTCTTACGGCCAGAGGACGCTTCTGATGCTGATGCTGATGCTGATGCTGGGTTGTTTATACCTACATAAGTGCGTTTGTCCTATTCTCTAACCGACTACTCTGCACTTGCTCTACTCTCTGCTATGTTATAGTTGCGAAAACCTATATTTTGTATCTGTATTTTTATACTTTTTTTTTTCTTTTTATTTTGCGTAAAGTATATGCCAGTGTTTACTTTAAATTGCTTCTTTTCTTCCCGTTTATACATTGCGGTTTGCCAACCAACAGACACAATACAAAGGGAAAGAGGCCATTGACGTTGGAGGTATCATGGGACTTACAGCTCATTACATCCGACATTTTCGTTTCATTATGGATCTCTGTAACAAACTTTCCGTTGCATCACCTTCGGAGAAAATTGAGGACGATCGATTGTGATTTTGTTTTGTTTTCTTTTAGCTAAATGTGTCAGTATCCTGCGATGGTAAATTTATGTCCATGAGGTGGGCAAATTGTTGCATTGTTTTTCCCCAATTGCAAACAAAATAAATAAATTCAAAAATCAATTTATTTCTCACTTATATCAGGACGTGTGTAGTTCAAAGCTTTTTTTGAGCTCCATATTCCACATTTAGAAACAAAATCATCGACTTTATGTTCTTGCATATTACTTGCTGCATATTACGTGGGTATCAGCATTGCATTCAGCTCTTTAAAGAGGGTCTTGTTTCATTGAATTTTTGAACAACAACAACAACTTAATGGTGCTACCAACATGTTTACGAATTTATTTATATTTCGTTTATTTTTGTTTGGCTGGAGATATAGGTATTTCAAAGGATGCCAAGCCGCCTATCATCATCAGTCTCCTTATTAGTGGTGTTGAGCACCTTAGGAATCGAACCCACGCATATCGGATTTGCTCAGTCTTAGAAGTCGTATGCACTACGCATAGTAGATATCCCAACAAGGGATCTCTGGAACGAAAATCGGGTCATAAATGAAAATCATGTTAAAGACAATCGAGGGGGTAGGGTCAGGCATCTACTTAGATAACCCACCCATCAATATACCAATAAAACTTCCAAATTTTTGCAGTGTCTTCCAAGCAGATTTGCTGGCAGTTTGCGAAGCTGCAAAACACCTTACTTCATGTGAAGTAGTTTATAGAAATATCGACATCTTTATAGATAGCCAGGCGGAAATTAAAGCCATTTCCTCAATTATCACGAAGTCAAAACTGGTGGACCGTTCCAAAAATAGCTTAATAAACGGAAACGAAATGCCAGATGAATTGGCCAAAAACGGGTCATCTCTTGACCCAAGCCAAATTGAATCATCGATACTAATCCCACTATGGAGCAAGAAAAGAATAGAATTCACCAAAGTTTCCTCAAAATCGCTAATGACAGATGGTAATCAATTGATACATGTCGGGTCTCTAGGAATCTATACTTACTTAAGATAAGCAGGCCTCAATTGTCCCTCCTAGTTGAAATCCTAACTGGTCACAACTCAATGGGGACCTACATGGTCAGAATGGGCATTAGCACATCTGACCTATGTAGAGTGTGTCAGGACGAGGAGGTGGAAGAGGGCTCATCCCACTTTCTTTGTGAATGTCGCAGCCTAGCCAAAAACAGGAAAACTGCCTTCGGAGAATACTTTTTCGAAGAACTGGGCGACATCTTGACCCTGCCACTAAAAAACATCCTGAATTTTATACAGGGTTTAGGATAGTTTAGGGAGGTACCCCATAAATCCTAACTCCTTTCCTAATTCATCCTAATACCTACCCTACATCCTGGGGAGCGCAATGGATCCATTGAGATCCGAGTGAGAGGGTGCGGCTTGCTGCATCGTCACTCCTTCTAACCTAACCTAACCTAATACTACGCATTCCACCGCTTAAGACCACTGACGTTGCAGGTCGAGATGTGATGTTTAGAGCATCAGCATTTTTCTAAGCGCGTTTAAGTATGCTGTCTTGTTCCGCGTCCATTTTTCTCCATACCTTACTTCCAACCTCTCCCCCTTTGATACGTACTACGAATTGTAGTCTATCGAAATAAGGTATGGAGAAAATGGAAGCGGAACAAGACAGCATACTTAAAGGCGCTTAAAAAAAATGCTGATGCTTCAAATGCATTAAACCTATATTAAAATTTTTTCGAATTTCTAGTTTTTCAATTATCCCAATTATACCTCTTGTTTCTTGCAGTTATGGAATCGTATAAGATTGTGTTGTCTCTTGTGGCATTCCTTCCAGAATCAAGACTCAGAGAAAACTTGATGAGGGTCTGAATTTTGATACATTGTTTGTGACGACAACTAAACTTTTTCGAACTTCTCCATCATCCTATTTCACTTTGAATAAAACCTCGATTTTTTTTTAGTTTTAACGAAATCTATAGTAAGTTATAGCTTTCATTGAAACTCCTCAATGAAAATTCTAATTTTTGGTTTTAAGGGACTTAAATAGAAAAATTGGTGCATATTTTGATGCTTGCCAAACAAAATTTTCGCTTTGGCCCAACCTTCAACATAAAATTACTTTTATTATTTTAATGATTGAACTTCCTTACCAATTAATCATTGAAAAATTGAACGCCATTTTATGGCAAAGTTTGGGCCCGAATCAATTTTTTTTCACAAAAATTATAATTTAAGCCATCAGCTTTATTTTTGCATCAAAATAATTATCTACTGATTTCAGTTTCTAAAAAATTAGTCTCAAAATAAGTTATTAAAATTTTCAATGATGGTTTTTTAATGAAAGCTAGAACTGGCACCTAAAAACATATAGTAAGTTTCATAATATAATTTTCGCATTAAGTTCAAAATTGTTGACTTAGTTCGCGGTAAAGCATTGGCTATAATATTGCCGTTAGCCGAAAAATGAGACATTAAGCTGAGGGCTCTGCTCCAGCTACAGTTGATCGCACATGCATACTTTGATTTCTCCAGTTCTTCGTTGCTAACACTACAAAAGAATGCAAAAAATGCATGGATTCCCAAAAGGTTGCATTCAATTGATTGCTATCAAATGAATGGGAATAAAATGATTGTAATCGTTTTGGGATTTAAATGAATGGTGATTGCTTAATTTGAAGTAAAGTCACGAACTCATGTCGTCATAAAGTGAAGTTAAAACAGCTCTGTCAGTTTGGCGCGTTGGTAATGTTGTTGAAGCGTGTATGTCATCACGTATAAATTGCAAAGACGTCTGAATTAAGATGACCCTGACAATTTGCAATTGTTTTGACAGCTGCAACTTTTGTTCGCTTCTATCCAAAAATTTGAATTTCTACAAATTTTAATCCAAAATTCTATAAAGTTTAAATTCATAGAAATTCGCAGTTTTGGACAGTACGCGAACAGAGATATACTTAACTGTCTGAAGATATTAGTTAGCAATGGGTTTAAAATAAAAAAACACCCATTATTTAAGAATTCTGATGTTATTCTCTTTCAGAATGTTTTTTTATTTGCAATTCAAATAACTTATGTTTCTTGATAAAGGAAAGCCTTTAAAATAAACCTTAGCAATTCAAAGACTGCACAAACATTTATACAAATATATGTATGTATCTATACCTAACTATATTTAATTAAAGCAAGTACGTGTTACGAGGTGTAAAAAACCCATTTCAAATTCTGAGCTTTAATTCATGTTTCGTATAATTTTTCCAACTTATGAATTGTATTATTAAAAATATGCACGACTTGATCGCACGAACTTGCACTTGTGGTTAAATACTGTGTGTAACCCCACATTGAAGATGCATGATGTATATTTTTAACGAGAAAATATTAAAAGAGTCAAAAGCATTATTATTAAAACTTTTAAGATGCATAGGATTGCAAAATTATATCAAAATTGGTCCAATTATGCAAAGATATACGTGAATAACCGAAAAATGAGACCATTTTCTCAAAAAAACGTGGAATACCTAATTCCGTTATGTGAATTTTTTGAGTAAAACCCGAGGCGCAGTTTTCTTAAAAACGACTTGGTTATTACAGGTTCGAAATTTAATCAAAATCGTTAGAGCCGACAAAAAAAACTTTCATACCTTCCTAAAACGAATGACAGTCTATAGAAAATGTTAATCAAATTAATTTTGTCTAGGATCCGTTTTGCCACATTTGATCGTGTCTGGCATCACTTTGATAGCGCCCTTTTGTTTTTGGCTGTGAATCAACTATTACCTACCGGAGTTTAAGTTTAAATTCAATGTATTTGGGTTTATATTATACGTCAAACCTAAGGGTTTGTCAAGTTTTCAGCTAGACAAACAAGTTGTTTCTGGTCCAACACCTCACCAAAACTAAAAGCTCTTAGACTATTGGTTTTAGCTTGGATTTTCCTCGTACAGTTCTAGTACTAATGAAGAACTTGTCAAAAATTTAGACTCAATTGGCTTTACCAATAACCAATCATATTTAGCGTGGGAACTGTAAACTAGGCTTAACCCTACATCATTCCTAAATATACAGGGTGGCCCAAAAGTCGTTCTCCTACGTATATCTGAAATAACTTTTGAACGAAAAGATAAAAACTAATGAAATAAATAACAAATAAAAGTTTATTTCATGGAATTTTTTTAAATTAAGTATGGAAAATCATATCGGTTAAGTTGCCACCATTAGAATGCATGCATACTCATGGGCTCTTTTGATGGCACTTTCCATGACTTTTTTAAGTGTTGCCGGCGTAATTTGAGCAATTTCTGTGCTAATGTTGAGTTTGAGCTCATGTATATAGTCTGATGTGGTTTGTTAATGTAAACCTTTCCCTTCAGGTAACCCCATACAAAAAAGTCCGGAGCCGACAGATAAGGATATGGCGACGGCCATTCCAATTCATATTATTTTGAGATAATGCGATTTGGGAATTGTTCGCGCAACAAGTACATTGTCTCACGAGCGGTGTGAGCGGTAGCTCCGTCTTGCTGAACTCAAATCAGCTCAGCATTGTTGTCTGCTTGCACAAGTTCTGTAGCGGCACCCGTTGCCCGTAACGCTGGCACCCGTATCATTTTCGAAGAAATATGGCCTATAAATCTAACGCGAGGTTATTCCACAATAAACAGTAACACGAAGTGAGAGTAAGGGACGTTGATGGAGATTTTTGGGATTCTATTGGCGTTTTTCTTTTTTGGCTCTGGATCAAACCTCTGAGCAGAGGCTGATTGATCAAAGCAGATTATGATCAAAGTCCTTAGATTTAATTATGAAACACACTTGAGCACTGAACTGTCAGTTCATAGGGAATCCATTTTTAATTTTTAATTATGTGTGAAATTGGCTTCGCTCAGCGTTTCGCTTGATTTGCTCGGTCATTTTATTCTGAGCTAATTGAGCAAGCCCTGAGCTGGCTCCGATGGAAAAACGAAACACACCCTTTATGCTCTGATAGGTATGTCTGAGCTAAAAAAAAAATATAGATTTTTTTTTGACAGTTCCGTGATCTGCTCTGAGTTAATAAAGAGAACACCATATATGCCCAAAAATCTGCAATTTAGCTTGTTCACAAACCCGCTCAGAAGAAAATGTGACTCGTCGGTCATCATAAAATTTTCCAAAAATTCTTCGTCATTCTCGGCGTATTCCAGACGTTTTTTCTGATCGGTCACCAGAATTGAGCTGTTGGACCAACTGGATCTTGTAAAGGTATGGATGCAGCTCTCTCCTAAACATCCGATGAATCGTGCTATACGCGGTATGCCTAACTGTGTTGAACGTCGTCGTGTCGATCCTGTCGTTTTAGGATCGGTTGCAACACTTTCCCTAACTACCTGGATGTTTTTGATCGATCGTCCAAAAAGAGGCCTGCCCGAACGCCTCACATCTCCAACGTTCCCCTAATTGCTCAAATTCGGCCACCAAAGCACGAATAGTGGGTGCTGTTGGAACATTTCCAACGCCATAAAATTGCCGGTAGGCACATTGAGTACATATTGTTCAATGGCTATTTTCAAAAAATAATTTAACAATTTTTGTTCGCTGTGCCATCGTGTAGGGCTCCATGCTAAATCTCCCATGCTAAATCTCCCATGTCTGAAACAAAAAATAATAAATCAAAAATATCTATAAATAAAATAGTTATTAATTTTGTACATAAATATTATGTAGTAAAGAGACTTTTGGTCCACCCTGTACCCTAGTAATGCCTAACTAGATAAATTTAAACCTTCCCATTAACTGTAGTAATTAAACGAACAGTACCTATAATTCGATTCAGCGTCAGCGGGTAAAATTAAAAAAAAAAAAACACTTAGAGGATTTTTCAAGAAACAGCTGTGGCCCCACTGTGCGTCGCGTCGCGTATAGTGCGCTTTATTTATTGAATTCTATTTTTCGCTATCATATTTTATTTAAGTTATCACTTATCGCATACATCATTGCTAAGTTATTCAATTTGCTGTGTATTCAGACATTGCATTAATTTGTCACACGTACGAAGTGTTAATAAAATTAGTGCATTAGCGGAATTCTATAAAACTTGTACTATTAAAAAGCTCCTTAGAATTGTTAAAACGCACTAAAAGTTGATGTTTTTCCAAGCTATTGTTTAAATATGTATGTATATTTTTTTTTTAGACTTGCAACCAACATTTCAAATTTTGCATAACATCCCATGTATTTATTTGTTCGTTACGTGCTTCTCAGAAAACTGATATTTGTATGTGCCTTGGAGATTTCACAAAAAGGCATTTACATCATTTATAACAACTGCATCTGCGATGACTGAATGTTCGTGATAAGACAACATCAATTTTGAAATAAATAAATTGTGCAAACCTTTTAAAAATGCATTCTAACTGAATGGCATGGTGTTTAGTTTTTCATAAATGGTCAATAACCATTCTTCATTTGAAACCAACGTTCGTTCAAAACCATCAGCAATCAGGCATTTAGTTCTGTTTGTGCAGATTTTCACTTTTTTTTCATGAAATATTTTCCTCTCCGAAACGCGAGATGATTTGATGATAAGTTCCTTATCTACGATTGCAAGTTCTTCTCCACAAATGTCTTGATAAGAATTTGTATTTTATTCTGTTGTTTTTTTTTTCTCAGTAAAATATTTGCACTATTTGTAAACAAATTAAAAAAAAACTATAATGCAAAAATCAAAGCTACACAATTTTAACACATGTAAGCTATTCAAATTTTGCCCTATCTATGTAGAAATGTATTTCTATTTTTATAAAGATTTGTTTGTTATTGTCATATTTTATTTAAACTATCAGTTAACACCAATGGCGAATAAATAAATCATGGTCAGGTTTTTTTTTTTTTTATTTATTCTGTCATTGCATAACACTGTCGAACCTAGTCGCTCTGTAGAGTACTAATAATTTGAATGCTGCTGACATTCTATCATGTTCTAAGCGATCATAAACTTGTAATAGAGAATAGTAAAAAGTCATTAAAAGCTGAAGCTTTTTTTTTTTGAGCTATTATAAAAAAAAACTTAATTTTTTGCAAGTTATCGAGACATTAATCAAACCTCTGGACGTTATTGCGATGACAAAGAAGACGAACAAAGTACAGTCGACTCTCCCTAAGTCGTACTCTCCCTGAGTCGTACTCTCCATAAGTCGAATTTCTCTGTAACTCGTACTTTTTCGCCATATTTTAACATTCCCTTCAATTTTCCATACAAAAAAACATTCCCTAAGTCGAACTCCCCCTAAGTCGAACCTCTCTCTAACTCGAACCCATTCTCTTGATTACTGGCATTTTTTTCACCCCTTAAGTCGAATTTTGTTTAGCGCAAAACAAAAAAAATATGTGAGTGCCGGAACTCACGGTTAAATATGTGCAAACATCAACGTTTGTCCAAGTGCCTAATTTTTGTTACTGAACGTCATCAAAAGAAACATATTGAATAATTAACACTACATTACTTATCTGTAGGCAGTGCTTAAAAAGCTTAGTGTTGAAAGAAAGGCAGCGAAATACCCAGTGGGGGAACCGCTGTAACGAAATTTCCAAGCCCTAAAAGGCTGGTGGTGAAGTGTCCAACGAACGGTGAAGGTTCGGTACTGAAAGGTCCTGCTTCGTAGTTCACTCTCAACTTTAAGATGACTTCACATTATACATGGTTATTGTTTATGGTAATCACTCTCTGAGCATCGACAAACAACAACTGTCTGCGGAGAGCACTAAAATCGTGGTTTCAATTAAATGACACCGTACCCAAATTTTAAAGGAACTTAATGGTTTGACTGACAGGGGCCGAATTAAAATATCCAGTTAGAACTGTCAACGAACTTGCAACCCTTATGAAACTCCATCTTTCCATTGAGTAAAACTTACCAAAAGTTCAGTCTTAATTTTATACTGAACGAACCTCAAATGAATGTCACTATGAGATAGCCGGCGAATTATATATCTTGAGTTTTTAGAATATTTAGTTGCAGTTGTTGTCAGTGGAAATCACTAAAATCGCAGTTTCAATTGATTGATACCATCAATCGCCTATGGAATTGGACGCTGTGATTTTTAATGAATGTTAACTTTGTGCAAGTACAAAAGTAGCCGATAAACTCTTACTAAAAAAATGTAAAAATATAAGTGTTAAAATGATAAAATCGTCGGTCGCGCTAAAAACAATTTGCTTTCGTCGTTGGCAAAAACAATATAAATGATTGGTCGCGATAAAGTATAATCTAATTGTCGGTCGCGTTAAAATCAATTTGTTTTCGTAGGGGCAAATCAGATTTCGTAACGTAACGTGCTACAACGTAAAGTGCACGACGTAACGTTGCACACGAACGTCCACGTTTTTTTTCACTCTAACGCCAGCATAGATGTTTACACATCAATAAAAAAACATTACCCCTTCGGAATTCGTATTTGGATATATGTGTAATGTAACTACGAACCGTCAAGTACCTACACACTTCAATACCCGTAATATGTATTTGTAGCATCGCTTATTTTATATTTTTGTTTTGTTTCGATGAATTCATGAGTACTTATTTTATTATTATTTTTTTAAATAAGCAAGAAGCTATATTTTTTGTTAACTTTTTGTAAGTGTGTATATTAACCTTTTTTTATTAAATAAAAAATAAATAAATAAAAAATCTTTCCCTCTGTAACTCGAATTTTTCCAAAACTCTCTCTAACTCGAACAAATCCTGGTATCCCGTGAAAATTCGACTTAGGGAGAGTCGACTGTGTGGTCCCGAAATTATGTGTGTCTAAATTTTATAACTAGCTATACAGCCTCAACGAATTTATTTTGAACTTGACATCTGGCGTCGCACAGTGGGGCAGAATCACGAAAAGTAGGCATTAAATCAACCAACAAAGCTAGGAACCTGAAATTTGGCACAAATTCTACTGATACCAATGTTAATGTATAGTCAAAGTTTCTAGTATCCACACCCATTTTAGGTGTTAATAAAACTTTGTGTATCATAAATGATTTATTTTTCTAGATATTTTCTAATTGATTGTAATGCAATTGCATTTAGGTATATAAAAGAATTAAAAAAAAGGGTTGCCACTTTTGATTTGTATTATTATTATTATTGTTATTAACTTCCCATAGGAAGTTATTGTAATCGGTCCGACTTGTCGAATTGAAAATGATTAAATTTCTCGACGTTTCAAGGTCCCTAGAATCTAAATGCATGGTTTTAGAGAAATGTTTGGGTGTGCGTGTGTACGCAGCGATTTTTTTATTAATCAAAAAAAAAAAACTGAAACAAAAAATTTGTCAGCTCGAATATTTTACGAACTAATTTACGAATTAAATTAGTTTCAGAATAATTTTATGTGACGAAAATTTATTGCAATATGTGGTAAAAAATTGAAAGCGAGATAAGTTTGCTTCATTAATTAAAGCTAAGGCTTCTTCACCTGTCATTGAAGTAGATTCAATGGACTCACTTAAAGCTTCCCTACACGTTTCAACTTTGTCAGGACTGGTAACTGATTACATCGTGACTCCCGACTGTCCAGATGCTCGCAAACTCATTTCGGTCGCAAATGTTAATTCAGAAACAGACGTTGATTTTCTCAGCTCTTCAGTTTTTTTTGTCGTTTTGTCCTTTCTGATCCTTCTTCAAAAGACACAGACAGACGACGACGTTTAGATTTTAAACGACATTTATATGTGAAGAGAATGGGAGTGTTAAGCCAAATTCTATTGGTTTTTAAAAATCTTGGCTCTACTGTAATATTTCGGAGAGAAATAGAACGGTTATTTTAAACAAAGCTGAACTTCAAAATTTGATTAAATGCCAGCTTTTTTGCGTTTTGCCCCATTGTGCGTCGTTCACCAAATAGTTTTTATCGCAAGATTGTCCGTGGAAGAGTCAGAGTGCTGGTGTTCACCAGCTCTTTATGAATCAGCCACCTAATTTGGCTTATCGTCTATGCAGATGAAATCAAACACTACACGGTGAATTTTCCTATAAAAAAAAAAACCTTTGACAAGGTTCATGCTTCTGGTACATACAACAGGACCGATTTCGATAGTTAGTATAGAGAGTGAATTTTGTAACTGAATTGCCTTCTTAATTAAAAAAAAAAGCGCTGATATGCCAGAGTAATTCTTCGTTCGATCTCAGGGTTTGGTTGTTGGTGTATATCGTTGTCTGAGATTAAAACGGAGCCTAAGTGAAAAGAATGACAATTGTATAAAAAGACTTTTCTTAAAATATTTTTAGTTCAACACAGAACTTCAACTTAAAAATGTATTAGCCATTCAATTCCTTAAAATCTTTATTAATGCAAATCATTTTAAGTTAAATGACTAAAAGTAAAAATAAAAGCAATACTTAAGACTATGCTTGAAATAAAGGGTCCGACAAATAACTTCTTTTTTTTTTTTTTAAATGGCGCAAAACATCGAGTGTAGCTTCGGCTGTGTGGCACGTAGCGCCGTCCTGTTGAAACCAAATGTTGCCAATATCCTCCTCTTCAATTTTTGTGAAAAAAAAATTCGTTCAACATGGCCCGATAACGATCGCCATTGACTGTAACGTCCACTCCTTGCTCATTTTCGAAAAATGGGCCAATTATGCCTCTGGACCAAAATTCGCACCAAACAGTGACTCGTTTTGGGTGTATCGGCTTTTCAATGTATGCGTGCGGGTTTTCTGTGCCCCAAATGCGACAATTTTGCTTGTTTACTACCCACCAAGATCAAAATGAGCTTCATCTGAAAAGATGATTTTTTTTTTTTGGCAAAATCGGCATCTTCTCGAAGTCGATCGCAGGCCCATTTAGCGAAGCGTATACACAACCATATTCGTTCAGCGGAAGGATAAAACTAATTATCTGTCAAATCAGACATGAGCTAAGTGTTACCATTCACGAAAAAAGCACCAGTTGAAAAAAAAAAACGTTAGATGGCGGACCCTTTATTTGAAGTCTTTTACATTCTTTGTATTCTTGGAGTCCCTTGAATGAAGTTAAAAAACTGCTTAAAATAAAAAAAAGACTTAATTGCAGTCACCAGACTTCACGAATGCAACGAATTGTAAAGACTAAAAATAATTCAAGAAGTTCCTCATATTGCATCTTTTTAACTCTTATGTTCGGTTTCACAAATATTTAAAAGGCTTTTAAAATTTAAATGACGTATTTTTTATGGAACAAACGTCATTTAAATATTTTAAAGCCTGGTTAAACAGTTAAAAGAGCTTTATGAAATCGGCCATTAGTCTTTTAACTGCATAAAATGTTGCATTATTAAAGACTTCAAAATTGAATAGAAATTAGGAATTACATTTTAAGGGTAGAGAAATTTTTAAAAAGTATTTGGTTGCTTCGTAAAGATTCTTGTACAACTCTGATAGGTAGACAAAGTCCCTTAATACCTCAAAGTTATAGCTGGTTATGATGATTTGTTGCCCCAAACGTCCCGACGAGCAAAGGACACATGCCTGATTCACAATGCGACGAGGAAACGTTACGTGAGCGTAACGAGATCCGCTGTCATCTTTTTCTAGTTACAAAATCGTCGCCCAATTCACAATGCAGCGAGCGTTTTACGACAAAAATTCATTTTTGTAAAAAAAAAAAATCAATAAAATATAAACAAAATAACTTACAAAACAATAGTTTTATCAATAACTTTATTTAATTGATTACATCTTTTGTGAAAAATCTGTAAATAACTTAGCAAAAATGAAAATCGTCGTCACGTCGCGTCTTTTTTTTTTTCAATTTTTCGAATTCTTGGCGTGACGTGACGACGAGAAACGCCTCATTGTGTATATCTAGGTATGCTTTCATTGTTTGAAATTGGTTTGACAACTACAACGAGTTCTCGTCACGCTCACGTCTCGTTTCCTCGCCGCATTGTGAATCAGGCTACACAGTCCTTTCTAGATCAAAGCTACATACATAAATGTGTATAAGTTCTGCCCTCATTGACCGTTGAACCCATCTTCTTCGCATCCTGTCTCAATAGTCAATACTGACTTAAGCGAACTTGACATCACTCTGTATTCTACCGATTGTCAATATCGGCGCGTCGTCAGCTTATGCGAGTAACTGGATTGTGCCTTTCGTGTTGGCTTCAGAGGTTTGCACTCTTGTCAAGAACAATTTTATAGAAGTCCATTATACTACGTGCATTGACTAAATTCTCTAAAATCTTTTTGACATCAAAGTAAAGGTGTTGGTTAGGTCTTTGCGACCTTGGTACAGCTGAGGGCGTTCTTCATCTTCATGCTGCAAAAAAAGACGAGCTCCTTCTATATAGAGCGCTAACCGCTTTGTATGCCTCTTGTTTAGCTGAATGTGATTGTCGGTAAGCATAGTCAAACCAGGCAGGGGTTTCGTTGTGGTGGTCCTGTAAAACGCAGCACGTCAGAAGCGGCACCCTCATGGCTTGTTAGCAACATTGCCATTGGTTCTCAATACTTAATGTTGGCGGCATTACACTTTCTCAAGGGGTTACTATAGACTCGATAGATGACCTGGCGATTGCAGCCGTTCGAATTAGAACGTCTATTGTAAAATTATTTTATCAAAGACTTAAGTTTGCGTGGAAATAGATCATACATAGTGACATTTTTCTTCTAAAAAAAAAAAACAATTTAAATAGTTTTGTTCAAAATAAGTTTGCACCCAAACCTGAGAATTTACTTTCTTTTTTTGTTTAATTTTGACAATTATTTTGTTAAGGAATGTTTTATTTCTTTGTTCAAAAGCTTAAAATAGTGTAATGTCTTTGAATACGCCAAAATATTCCTATTGTGGTGGTTCGCCCAAAAAAAGATCATAATTTATTGAGTGAACCATATGTAACCATATTAAGTTTTGATGCTTTCTTCTTTGGAGCATGCTGAGACGGCCGACAGACGGAGAAAATTGTGCAGTTGTGAACGAGCCCATTCAATTTGTATTAGAAACATTTTTCTTTCGCCTCGAAATAAACAGTTTGGATGTATTAGCTATCAAATTTGTTTTTTCACTTCGAATAGGGGAAACATTTTACCCGTTTCACGTCGGACATTTTGATTTTAAAATAAACCATAATGCCTAATTGGCATAGTTTGAAAATTTCATAACTGCTTTCTCCTTCTATTATGCCCAGTTGACATAATAGAGGGTCAGTTCACTAGCCTTGTCATTACACAATTTTTATTGAGGTCAGGTCAACTTACATGAATATTTTGACAAAAATACAATCTGAATGTTACTGTCAAATACCTAAATATTTATGTGGAACTTAATTATCTATGTTTCGTTTCACCAAATGGGCTTAATTAATTTATTTACTTTAATTTTTTAATACCGAATTCGTCAAATAATTTACAGCCCTATTAATAAAAAACGCTTATTCTACCTTTAGTACACGAGCTTACTAAATCCTATTAGAAGAGTTTATCAACGGTTTAAATTTTTCCATTAATAATTATAAAGATTGGAAACCTCGGCTGTCATTCGGGTTTGCCTACAAACTAAACAATATGGCTGCCCGTGGTGACTACTAGTGCAACTTACTGATTTCCACCACGATATTTTGAAAACTTGATGAGTTTCAATGGGCACGTTCAAAAACTTATAAAAATGGCGAAACGAACTATCAAGTGTTCACGACACCTAAAATTATTTGGTTTTAAAGTTGCATGGAAGATTTTGAACAATTATATGAAAAGGGTAGTAAAAGAATAATCAAAATGCAAATTGACAGTAAATCAATACTTAATTTACGCTGTAGTTAAATTTAATCGGATAGTGTGCAAAAAATCTTCTTTCCATTTGCTGTTGAAAGTGATGCTTTAGGAGTGTTCTTTGCTGCTCTATTTCATTTAGAAATGCTGAACACTGAATTAGCATATAAATAAATATTCATTTCATCGGATAACTCCTCGAAGTGATTTTATATTAAGGAATTCATGCAACGTCGGAAAACCATCGTAAACGTCGGAAAGTTTACGATGTCGTAAACGAACTGTCCAAATTTGTATGGAAAATCCTTTCAAACAAATCGAAAGCTTTCCGACAAAAATTTGTGTTGTAAACGTCGTAAAGAAAAATGGTAAAAGTGGTAAACTTTTTTTCAATGGGATTATGACATTGGCTGAATCAGCTGATTTTTTTACCACATCATTTACGCCGAATTTTTTGAGGGGCATTCATGAAATGTGCGTTGGAAACTTTACGATTTTACAACGTCGGAAAGTTTTCAACGTTGCATGAATACCCTTATTATTACTATTTCCTTATCTTACACCGTTTGCATCATCCGATCTGTTTTGTTTGTTTCTCTCATTAAATTGTATCTGCATTCTGTATCTACCACTCTTTCTTTGACATTTCGCCGAACCTCATCTACTACTTTTTAACTCTGTTTCCCCTTACCCCTTTCAACGCACAGATGGCACTATAGTTTTCCACCAGAATTTCATTCCCCGTTTACACCGGATGAATTCAATATTCTTATGGAATATTTCCGGGCTGTAACCTAATTATTCACTAATCTGTCAACGTTGACACATAACTCCACAACACACCACACGAGAGTGGTGTGGTTTGGGCTTTAATTTTTTAAATAAAATCAAAATATTCTAATTCAGCACAATCTTCGCCACAACATATAATGTAAATTTAGTAAGATCTATGTCGTTATTTAATCATTTGTATTACGCAGCTTTGAATCATATTTTTATCACTTTCGATAATAACTAATTATTTCTATTTGACGAAATTACCAAGGTAGCTGCAAGTGTCGATTTCTATAAAAAATATTAACATAGAGCTCACTCGTGAATGGCCAGCTATAGATTTATGAACAATATGGGTGCACCCTAAAATATTCTGTTTGCACCATTGAATCTGTATTTTCCGAACACATCCCGATATCCCACCTAACATCCGCCATTTTCGTGGTGAAAAGCTGATGAGTTGAAATTTTTGTAAAGATGGCTGCGTTTTTTACACATACAAAATGGACCAGCTGTCAAAACAGAACAAAACCACCCTGTTAAATTGTTGTTGCAATTCACATCTATTCATCGACACGAAACGAAATTACAAAAACAACAATGTAAACAAATGAGTTTTGGAGGGTGAAACGTACGAAGGTTTCCCATCTTTATAATTCATAATCTCTGTTTATTGACATCAACAGCATAAAACGGAGACCAAATAAAACTGCAATACTCAAGCTGCGAACGAACCAAAGAACAGTAGATAGATTTGGTAATGTAAAGATCATTAAATTCCTTAGATCTACGTTTAACAAAGCCTAGCATATTACACATACTTTTTGAGTGTACTTTGTCGATATTTTGCTTAAACGTTAGTTTTTTGTCAATAATAATTCCTAAGTCTTTTATCACATTTTTACCTAATATATTTTCGTCAATATTATAGTCAAGAGATATTGCACTATTTTTTCTCAAAAAAGGAATAATATTGCATTTTTCCTAATTTAGCACCATTCCATTGACTTTACACCAGTTTACATCACTGTTTAAACATTGTTGTAGTGATAATCCGTCGTGAATATTGTTAACATTTTGAAAAAGTTTGAGATCGTCGGCATATAAAAGATATCTACACCCTTTTAACAATAAGGGCAAGTCATTTATAAATAGTAGGAAAAAAAGATGACCAAGATGACTTCCTTGGGGCACTCCTGACAGAAACATGTATTTGACGAGAAATAACATCACAAAATCTAACACACTGAATTCTATCTGACAGATATGATTCAATCTACTTCTTTTCATTTAGACATTATTATTTTTATTCAAAATTGAATTTGCAATCTTCACTTATATTTTTTTTTATTTCAAAATAAATTTGACACTTATTCCTTCGCTAAACCACCTTCTTCGGTTTAGCTTCACTTAGTAGAAATTTTGTTTTATTAATAACATTTTGCGCTTAGTCCACGGAATAAAGCCTAATCCTTCGCTATTCTAAGTTTATTAATTTGGCTTTTAATGCCTAGGAATATCTATATCTCGCTCTGAATTGGAAAATAAACTATATTACTCTAGAATAAAGATTTATTCATAGAAATCAGCTCTATCTGCCTTTTGTTAAGTACATTTTTATTCTACATAAATCATAAGTTCTATATAGGTAACTGACTGTTTAACTGTTCTATTGAAAAATTGAACCTAAATAAATAAACCCTATATACAGAGTTTAAAAAGAAAAGTTTTATTAAAAATTTACATTTATGTATTTAAATTCCAATTAAACTGTTTTCTATACAATCTCTTTTCCTATAAAGGTTTTTTATTTTTATCTAAGCGAAAAATATAACCAACATTTTACCTAAAATAGAACCCTATAATTGCCTAATTTGTGAATATTTTTAATCAACTCTTAACCAAGTACATATGTATATTCCTACATTCTTTTAACCAAATTTTTAATTAAAACAAAGTTTTATTTTTTTCAAAAGAAATATGTTAAGTGCAATTATAAATAATGAATATCAGGTTGATTCTCAGACAATTTGTTGAAGTAAGTTTCCTCTCCACTGACATGACAGGCAGCAGAATGGCCCGATGCACTACTTTCACTGTTTTTTTTTTTTGTCCTCGCCCGATAATATTACATGCTTGAAAAGCACAAAAACCAGAAGCGACTTTGCTCAATGAAGTAAATATGTCACAGCGTCTTGCACTACATCTCACCTGCATTGGCATAAGATAGTATCGGCTATTGTACTAGTTTGCGTATAGGGTGTTTCTTTTTTTTCGAATGTGATTAAATTTAGAAGTCGAAAAACTAAATCCCAGAAAAATCGAGAGAAGGATTTGGAAAGTTCTCAAATGATAACCTCCGTGTTTGAATATTTCTGGTAAAATTTTAAATGTTTCTTTCATGTTAGCGTTTATAGACCACAGTCGTATTTATTAGATTTATCTTGGACAATTTTTCAGCTAACCATTTTCGAAATAGTTGTACATCTCCTTATTTATGAACACATTCCAACAGTAGTTATCTGTTTTTTTACTTCGTAAAATAATCAATTTCTACCATTTTTAGTCCGGATTAATTTTTTTTTATATGAACTTTGACAGAACTCTGGACTAGAATTGGTAGAAGTTGCTAGTTTTTGAGAAGAACAGGCAATAATATGTCCTCATATATTTAATTACAACTCTGTAACTTACATCTTGCAGAGATGTAGAGGGCTATCCCGAACAATATCTCTGACAATGTTTTCCTTCTTCGAAAATTGGAAAACGTGCCAATGATGGTCGAAAGTGTCCCTTGGAATTAATTGGTATTGGGAATAAATTTTAAAAGGGTATTTGGCTGTAATTTAAAAAGACCAATTTTGAGCTTACAAGGAGCAGTGAAAGAGTTTTAGCGTTTCCAATTTTCGACGAAAGCAAATTTTACTCGTGACAGCCGCCCGTAAAGATGTGAATAATTTGCTCCCATGCGACCGCACTTATCAAAGCAACCTGGTTCTTATGAAACTCATAATTCCCAATTATTAGAATTCCCAGCCATATTGCGTTTGCCTTGCGAGCCACCTTAAAATCTAAAAAAAACATAGAGAAAATAAAACACCCTTTACATTGAAATGGTGGACTTACATTTTACATAGAATACAAAAACAAGAAAAAAATGTTGCGATCGGTTGCAAGATTAAGGAATTGTTTATTTTCCTTTTATGGGTCATTGTTGACTTGTTTGGGCTTTAAAGAAGGTGGAATTGTATATTTATATTAAATATACCTTACCTATGTACATACCTATGAATTATATATATGTATTGGTTTGTTTCCTTGTATAGTTGCATGCAAGGATATATATAAAAAAAATAGACCTGCTAAAATGACAGTGAACGTGTAATGTAGGTATGTGTACTCGTTCATTATTTTAGAATATATTTGCAAGCCGTAGATTTAATAGTATACCCTTATAGTGTGGCTGGTAGCGTTGCAAAACAGAAGGTTTCTTTTTCTTGATTCGTTAGTTATCTTTGAGGAAACTTAAAATATCTTGCCTTCAATACCGGAAAACAGTAATTTTATTTTTAAGTAAAATTTAAATTTATTTTCAGCTTCGTACTATTTGTGTTGATATTTTATTAATGTTAAAATAACCAAATGCCTATTTTATGTTGTAAGTATCATACCTACTAAATCCATATGTCACTTTGACAATTATAATTGTGAAAATGGTATGTTTGCTTAATTTTTTGCACCAGCTGTCACTGTTTAGACCTGTTCAGCTGAAGTTTATTACAAAAGTAGGTAACTAGTTAAAAGTTGCTTAAAACCAAGAATATTTCAGCAAAGAGTCTTAAATTTAGAAAATTATTAGGAACTCATCATCATTATACATACCTTATATTCCTAACTGTCAAACATTTTGCGCCATTTTATTTAATAAAATGCAATTTATGGTGAAACTGTTAAGATCTACAACTCCCGGTTTATTTCAATAAAAAAAAATTTCTCCTAACAGTAAAAGTAAAATATAATATGCAATCGGTGTGAAATCACTACGAAACATTTTAACGTTGTCTCCTAGGCTATAAAGGTTTCGTCTTTCAAAACGGCAGGCGACTCATGCAGCAAAATAAAACATAACTGTGTCATAAATAAAATCTTGGGGCAAACGAAAATGCAGATTTCTTTTTTTTTTATTTTTTTTTTATTCAGAAGGGCTCTGATGGCATGTCTGTCAAATTTAATGAATGACTGTTCATTTGATGGGGCTACAGAAGATTTTATTTTGCTGCCATAAAATACGATTGAATAGGAATGTTTTCGATATTAAGTGTCATGTATTACATTTTATATTGTTTTTATTCAAAAGACATACAAAAAAAATGTGTTAGATAATGTTAGTACATATGAATGGAAGGTATGTTTTTAGATGCAATTCTAAACCATAAAATAAAAGAAGACAGTTATTATTTTTCTCAAGTTTGAAGTGAGAAACAATTATAAAAAAACCAATGTCAATAAAAAAAGTGTTTCTCTTCCCCTTTTTTTTAATTTGTTTTATTTATTTTTGTAAATCAATTTTTTCGTTTAAAATAAACTTAAAATTTCCAACATAAGTTAAGGGGGGATATGTCATTGAATCGCTCTACGGACGAACTGTGGCACCTTTTAAGCTTATAGAACGCTGCTGATAATACGAAACGAAAAAATCCCATACAAAAACGACACAGCGAAACCATAAACGAAAAAATACTTTCTCCTTTTCGTTTTGTAGTATACGTTGTTCGACGAGCGAAATTTATAATTTTAGCAGATTATTTGGAAAGTCTCCGTTCTTTTTTCGCACAGAACTAAAAGGTCTTCCAATAGAGACTTCCGAACTTTGACAGTTGATAGCGGCCATATTGTTAAGGATACATCTGTCAAATTGGCTGTCATTTAATCAGTCTGATTTGCAAAATCAAAATGGGTGTTCTGTTCGGAAACGTTCCGCGCTCTTCAACAAACAAATTTGTCGAATTTGGGACAATGCCAATCCACATGAGATCCAAGTGGGTCCAATGCATCGCGAAAAAATCACTGTTTTGTGTAGATATATTTCTTTGAGAACGACGCACGTTGGCCAGGCCTTCACGGCCAACGGCGTGCGCTATAGGTCGATGATTATCAACTTCTTTTGGCCTGAATTGAATGATATGGCACCAACGACATGTGGATTTAACAGGACGGGCGCTACGTTGCCCACAGCTCACGCCACATTAGAAATTCTGCACGAGTTATTCGAGGGCATGGTCATCTCACGTGGAGGATGAACTGGTCAAATTCAGCCTGATTTACTCGCCAGAGTCATGGAAAATTGAACATTTCCACCCAGAGAAGCCGCGGTGGACATTTGAACGCTGATATATTCCATACATAATGGTATCAAACGAATACAAAATTTCGATCTCACACACACTTTGGTTTATTTAAATTTAAAGACAGGAAGCGCTTAAAGAAAGACCCTGTATTTGCCCGGACCATTAATTGTGTGCGAAGAATTGACGTTTGAGGTTTATTCTTGTTTTAGTTTGCTATTTATTTCATTCCAGAAGGCTTTCTGTGATTTACTCGTATCTAAACTAGAATTGAAGATTAATAATCTAGTACAAATTTGAAAAATAACGAGACATAGATAAAAGGTGGTATATAGGTAACTGTTCAAAAATTCAGTTTTCGGAGCAGGTTCTCCATTTGGTTTGAATATAGAAGCATTTTCATAGCACTAGCTCAGCTTTTTATATTGAGCACCTGCTCTGAGTAAGTGCTCCATATAATTCATATCACCCATAGTCATTAGACAAGATCTAACATCATATGACCATTGCCATTCACCAAAATTACCGGTTTTCTTAGGACACGCAACTAATATGGATTCTATAACTAAACCACCTATGTTCACTAAACCACCTATGTTCACAAATATTTACCAGACTTTTAAATTTTTAAATGACGTATTTTGTATGGAGCAAACGTCATTTTACGATTTAAAAGCCTGTTAAATAGTTAAAAGGGCTTTATGAAATCGGCCATTATTTGTTGAAGTCAGTAAACTAATTAGTTAAAGGTATCAAGTGTTTTATAGATTACTCAAGCTTTCATTGATTGACTGAATAATTTACAAAATCATGAATATCAGTGTCATCAGTGAATTTTTGCTACGTTTAGTACATTAATGCCCAGTTTTTCAGTGGTGAGTTAAACCAGAGTTAGCTAGTTAACTCTTGAAGTAAATTAACCCACAGTGAACTGAAGAAACAATTGGTAAAGAATGGATGCGGAACGACTAAACAAACTCGGTGTATACAATATCAAAAACATCTGTTAAGTTAATCCTGAATTAACTCACCAAATTTGATGGGTTTTACTTTAATCTCCCACTGAAAAACTAGATACACCATAAAGTTTTGATATTGTTTGGGTTCACAAATTTGCTAAGGTGGCTCTAAACATTTCAAGAAAAAAACGCATTCATTTATTTTTATACAAAAATTCAGTTCATGCATAATCGATGCAAAAATCATCAATAAACAACAACTAATATTTGACATTGATTTATTAGTGACGATTATAATATTATTTTGAACGTAGACATGTTTTCTTTACGCATTAACTACTTCCATTCGCTCAGAGAGGGATTTGAGTCGGGGCTGCGTTAGAGGCGACTTGCTCGTTTTTGTATACTAGCAGCGCGAACTAAACATTCTCTATCGAGTGTAAATTTAAACGAACCTAAGCTATATTTTTTAATAACTCAATCTTTTGCGATGGAAATAAAAAATCCAATTTTAGTTCGTGCGCCCTTTTAGTTTATGTGTCTTTTACTGTGCTTCGTCAACCTTTACGTAAATGTATATCACTGGTTAATCTTGTGCTCAAGACCTCTGGGTAATAAACAATTTCTGATCAAACAGGTAGCTTGCAGGTGTATTATACTTCATAGACTCGATCAAAAGAAAAAAAAGGTAAATGAAGAAAAAAAAAAAAAACACTAAACGAAGAAGTAATACAAAAAGCTTTAGTAGGCCACTGGTCCATGAAAGATATGTAGAACTTGCGTTTGTGCGTTTGCGTTATTGTTAAAAGTATGTCAATGTCATTGCCAGTAATCTAATAATAGGTAGTTTGAAATTAAGTGGGCGTAACAGCCTTAAGTTAAATAATGTTTGTCTAATATTTCAAAACAATGGCTTCACATACAATTGCATAGAAATCAATGAAAAAATAGACGGCTCAAGTTCAGATTGTTGTGATGTTTGCGTGCTTCTGCAATATCTCTAATTCGAAATAAGATAAAGTCATTAATTGAAGACCCGAATATCAAAAATGATATTTTATTTCTTGTTTTTTTTTTTTTTTTTTTGCAATACATTACCTTGGGGCAAGTGAATGTAGTTTTGCTTGTTTGAAATCTTTTCATCTCCCAGGAAATGATTCATCGTTAAAAAAGCAACTGAAATAAAATCTTATCTAAAATGTGATAGTGATAAGTTTATGTCTTTTGCACGTCCGGTTTTTATTGAGTTTAAATTAAAAAGTGAAGTTTCATAAAAGAAAGAAATGAGGTTGGTTAATTTTGTGTTTAAATTCATGGAGGTACATACCTACGTATAAATATATCTGGTGCATTCCTAGATTAAAGAGAAAGCAAAACAAGAATATTGTCCTGTAGAATTCCACTTGTAGTTTCATTCAAATTAAGATGTCTATATAATAAAAAAGTTGGGTTAAATAAATACATTCATGAATTTTGTTTATACTATAGGGTGACCAGGGACCAATTTCAACACACACTTTTCTCTTAGCAAAAAAGTAATTTCTTGCAAAGGAAAAATGAAAAGTGTTTCACAAAATTTGCAATATAAGACTTTTAATTTTTCAATTTCGCTGACTTTTTCTTAAAAATGAAAACTAACAGTGTTTCACCAATTTAAAATGGAACTTTGCATTTGAATTCCTATTTTGCTAAACTATATACCGTTTGGATAGTATTGGACGTAGGACAACAAGGTTCTAACTTACTGAAATAACTTTGTGTTACGGCTTAGATATCTATAGTCCCCATCGCATTTGATTCTGGTAATGGGATGCCTTGGACCAACAAGGTTCTGTATCTACAACGTTACAATCAGGGCTATATTCGTGGCTCCAAAGAGCCACTGTGGATCTTTTTTTCAGGTGTGGCTCTTTGGCTCCACTTTTCTAAAATCATCCAAAATTAGCTCTTTTTCAGAATAATATAAATAAAGGGTTTTCCAATAAGAGGTGTTATTTTGATATTCAAAGAAAAATGGCATTTTTTGAGATAAATGATCGGATGTTTATTTCATTATAAAGAGGAAGGTATGCCGTTAATAATGGAACACAACATCAGCCAAATGGCCGCCACGACCACGCTTACAGGACCATATCCTTTTCATGAAATTTTCCATAACCAAATCGCAAAGTGGCTGCCCTATGTCCTCGATAGCCTCACGAATTCCATCTTTGAGGTCTTGAATCGACGCTGGGCTGTTGGCGTAGACCTTATCTTTCACGTGGCCCCAAAGGAAGAAGTCGCAAGGTGTTAAATCACAAGATCACGGTGGCCAGTTGTGATCACCTCTTCGAGAGATAACACGGTCCGGAAACTTTTCCCCTAAAAGATCGTTGGTTTCATTGCTTGTGTGGCACGTAGCGCCGTCTTGTTGAAAGTAAACGTTGTCCAGATCAATACCATCCAATTCCGGCCATAAGAAATCATTAATCATCTCTCGATAGCGCAATCCATTGACCGTAACTGTTGCTCCAGCCTCATTTTCGAAAAAGTAAGGTCCAGTGACCCCGCCGGACCATAAACCGCACCAAACAGTCACGCGTTGAGGATGGAGAGGCTTTTGAACAATAACTCTTGGGTTTTCCGAGCCCCAGATGCGACAGTTTTTCTTGTTGACGTAGCCTCCGAGGTGGAAATGGGCCTCATCAGTCAAGATGATTTTTCGATGAAGTTCCGGATCATTTTCATGCATTTCAAGGACCCAATCAGCAAAGACACGACGTTGTTGATGATCAGCCGGCTTGAGTTCTTGTGTTAACTGAACTTTATAAGCCTTAAGACTCAAGTTTTTATGCAAAATACGGTGTAATGACGTTTGTGGAATGCCTAATTCCAAAGAACGACGAGGAATGGACAAACCAGGGTTTTCTTCAACACTTTGGGCTACAACAGCAATATTCTCAGTTGTTCTTGAGCGACGTGCACGGGTTTTATTCTCCACATCACTAACTTGTCCCAACAGCTCGAATTTGTCCACCAATTTCTGTATTGCGGTCCGACAAGGTGCTTCACGACGACCCAAAAATGTTTTAGTTTTACGAACCGTCTCTGCCAAATTTTCACCATTTTTATAGTGAATTTTAATAATTTCAATGCGTTGTTGAAGCGTGTATCGTTCCATTTTTATTAATTTCGTAGTTTCTACTTGTCAAATGTCAAAAAATGACAGCTTCAAAAGTGACAGCTACCGAAATAGCGGGCTATTCAAAATAACACCTCTTATTGGAAAACCCTTTATATCTACTTGAATTTCCTTTTTCATAATTTTTCAATTTT
Source organism: Leucozona laternaria (assembly GCA_932273885.2). NCBI lineage: Eukaryota > Metazoa > Arthropoda > Insecta > Diptera > Syrphidae > Leucozona > Leucozona laternaria. The sequence continues at coordinate 50,241,173 of OW026368.1, forward strand.
CCTACTCTTTTTATTGTCCCTGATGGTAACAATGTTCTACAAACTACTCTGTTTGAATTTCTTCCTGGCTAGTTAGACCTTGGGAACTTAAGATCGAATGAAATATGTGTCGATTGAACCCTGTTGCCTACTTTTTCTTTAATAATTAATTATTATTCTACCGAAAGAAGTAGGAAGATACGGATAGTGGCAATCACAAAAGATCAAACTCAATTTTGACAAAAATTTTACTAAGAACCTTGTTGTCCTTAGTTCGCGAAGTATACATTCATCTTATACGAAAGCCGTATTCAATGATTTGCCTGGTCAATTTATGAGTCCTGTTTAATCTCTGTTTCACTGGATTTTCCTGATTTGTCTTTTGGGGTGTTTTTACTCATTTACTCAAAGCATAAGCACTATCTCCTAAAATCACTGCATTAGGGAATAGTCGATATCCTGCATTAAAATTGGCTGCCAAACAAGAATTCCTTACCACTCTTGCATCATGAACCCTATACCTGGCCAGCTTACGTTAACAGCATAGAAAGACCGATCTGATGGGCCAAAAACGATCATTGTATTTAAGCATGCTCTCCATGTCTGTTGATCAAATGTTCTTCACTTTAATTGGGTGATTCGATATTTATAATTGTACCGTCAACACATCCAACTACACAAGGGAAGTCTCCCTCATTTTGGGATAAATTCATCTATGATTACATTCGACAGTCGATGAACTACGGTTGCTTTGCTTATTTCGTGCATAGATGCGACACCGTGATATTGGGCTCCAATGTAGTGTATAAAAAGGGCTTAAACACATATTCCTTTGTCGAAAAATTATTTTCGATATAAAAGTTAATTCTTAACTTCACTACTCTTTGGTCACGATTATTTACATCTTCGTTTTCAAAAACAATCTTCAAAACGGTTCATTTTATATTAATATTTCAACTTTTCACAACAAACGCTTATTTGCAAATGCAAATTTCTCTTTGCATATTACTGAAAAGCTTTTGTAAAAGTCTAAATATAATTTGCAAAGTTTGTTTTTTTTTGTTGAAACGAAAAGTTGTTTGGTGAAATGTATTTTGCAATGAGGAAAACTTTTCAACTTTTCATTTCAATAATTTCCTCTTTGCAAATTTGCGTTTGGTGAAACGAAATTCGCAAGTAAAAGTGAAAAGTGCTTGGTGAAATAGGTCCCAGATAAGAAAAGGAATTTAAATGAAACAACAACGGTGTGAGATATAAAATTGATTCTGTTTTTTTCATTTTGAAGCTTCATTCATGCCTTTATGTTTGGAATAGCAAATCATTCAAATGGCTGCCTCGGCTTCGCTTTTAGCGGTCGGTACAATTTTTGAAGACTCGGTCCAATATGTGAAGCGTATATGCCATAGAAAGCGCATCGAATAGTCACAATCTTTGTAGATGCATTGATGCTTAAGCGAACACTTGTTGACATAGCCGCTAAACCTCATCCGAGAATATGATTTTTTTGGCCAAAATCCGGATCTTCGTCAACATTTCAAGCGCCCAATTAGCCAACTCACGGTGTTGTCTATGGTCGTCCGGCTTCAATTCTTTCGTCGGCACAATCCAACTAATTCAGCTGATCCGAATCGACATTTCTGGGTCTGCTTCCACACTGGCCGCTGCGCCGCCTAAGTTTTCTTCATTACGAAAAAATCTCTGTCTGGTTTGTGGGTCAAGTTCCAAAACACTCAACATTTTCCACGGTGCGACAAATTGTCTGCGTACTGAAGCCATGATGACGACCGATCTGACGACATAAATCACGTTGCGTATTTACAACTGAGCCGGAATTCCTATAATATTTTTTTTAATAATTTCCATACTCGGTAAGCGTGAAACGGTGCATGATAAAATGGAATATTTTGACAACAAACTGTCATTAGTAACTTTGACAGCTACTGAATGGAAAAACTATAATTGCTATATGATTGATTCATACCACCCACTACTTAATTTTAGGAGAAAACTAGCTTTCAATATAGGCTCTAATAAAAGTTTAATAAATATATGAATATAAATCATTTAAATACACCAACAAATTGTAAAAGAATGATTTAATGTATTTTGTACGTATGTGTGGCAGATCCATGAACCCATCTACTCCAATACCTATATCTATTTGAGGCAGTGAGAGCCATAGTGACCTAACTGATTTTTGAACTTCTTTTTGAAATGGCGAAAACTAATATTTACAGTTACGAAACAAATTTTGTTTGAAGCAGTTATATGATTCATCAGTCTATAAATATTATTGTTTCAAAATAAGCAGATTTTTGGTGCAATCAACATAAGTTTTCGTCTTTTTAAAAACAAAAAATGCGAAAATCAGTTAGGCCACTTCTCATGGCCTCATGTATACTTTCTCAAAGAATTTTTGTTTAACATTCACATAAAAGTCGTAAAAATTAAAAACCCTGAATATGTTTAGCATTTGATTAATGAACTGTCAAAATTTATATTACAGATAATTTACACAATTTGGATAAAATTCCTCAGCGATAGATAAACTTAACCAAACGTCATTGTGACTTTCAGAACTTGGCGTGTTCAAAAATATGATTCATTTAATATCACAGAGAACTAATAAAACTGTGCCGTTGTTCTGTAACATTCACATCGAGATTATTTAGCTTCTCACGGTAAGGTAGTGTTTATTCTAGTGTAGAGAAAAAAGACATGGAATAAATGAAAAAAAAAAAAAACAAACGTAAGGAAAAAAAGTTAGGTATACAACCCCTTTGTCACTAAGATCCGTATTGTTTTATTTTCATGAGGTGATCTATATGGATCATCGACGATAATTTAATGCGGCTATTAGAACAGTTTTCGAAATTAATATCCTGGATGTGTGACCTTTACTTTTGGAGTAAAAAAATTTCAATTTTCCGTCTAGGGAATCAGTCAAAAACCCTAAGTCCCAAGTTTGAAGAAGACCGCTTCAGCGGCTTGAGCTTCAGATCGAGCTACAGACATATAGACAGACAGACATAAATACATAGACCCACTTTTTAATATTCTGTTCGCAAGTAAGGTCGCTGATTAAAATCTTGAGTTTGATTTTTTTAACGAGTTTACTATATCGCAAGTCAAAATGCAATATCTTCTTACTAGAACTAAAGTCGGGGAAGTTCAAAATGTACATAGTTCTAAACACAAATCTGAACATGTCTAATCTGTCACGCACCTAATCTGTCAAATGTAAAACTATTTTCAAACAAAATGAAAAGCCGAAAGAAAGAAAGTGACTTAGCTATAAAATAAAATACACAAACCATCATTTTTCCCGAATAATTATAAAATCAGTAAGTCATTAAGGCCATTTGCTGATACGAACAAACTTAAGAGTTTATGTTCGACATAAGAGCTTAGGTGACAGTTTACGCTGAGGAAAAAGTAGAACATAAGCGTTGTAAGTTGAACATAACTATTAATGTTTCGTATCAGCAAACGGCTCTAAAAGCTTTTTTCTCATATAGTTTAAGGAATTTCTTTTTGTTGCTTATGTTTGGCATCTATTGATTCACTATTTTATGTGTTGTTAAGAATTTATAAAGACAAAATAATTTTTTGGGCCAGAAAACAAACTTCGATGCTTAATCTTTGACATTTAATCTTTGACGTTTAACGATCAGCTGATTCTTAACTAAGAATTTCCCAAATGATTAAAGGGGCGTTCATTCAAAAATTCGCGTTAACTTACCATCTTACACAGTTCGTTAACTAACGACGTTGCGTAAATACACTTAATATGCCAGATATTTTCAATTTAAGAGCAGACGAGGTAACTGAAGCCGAACTGGGGTTTATTAGTGAAAATGCATCTTTATATTATTTTAGGCAACTTGGTAGTGCAGCATGTATGAACATATTTATGAATTCGCAGCTCACATCTTAGTATTTTTGAATTCGAAACAAAATAAAAATAAGAAACAATATTTTTTAACAAAAAAATATTCAAAGGCAAAAGGTTCCCCTATTTCTTAATTATGTAAAAAAAAACTAAGGAAAAAGGGTCAATACGTTCATCTATAAATGTTATTTGTCATTAGTGACAAAAGACTCATAGAAAAAACTAAGTATTTTCCAACCGCACTTAATCGGCCTTTGTGATGTATTCATGAAATATTACATTCTCCTCTTATGCCATTGATAGATGTTATCTATTTATTAATTTTATTTCTTTCGTAACAATACAAATGCTAATGTGGAAATTCTTGAAATCTCAAACCGATAAATAAAGTTGTTTATGTATGTGTGTAGGTGTACATAAAGTCCCATATATATATGTATGTATGTCTACCTGGATTAATGTTCATTTCGATCAATCAAATAGCAATCACTTGTCTTAATCGCCACGGCAATGGAAACCCGTAGTAAAAACATTTGCTTTTCCTATAAGTTAATCTGTTTCAAAGCTATACTAGAATACTTGAAACGCTGCGCGCTGCAGGGATGTATTAAAATTAGATATTTCTTCCACCCTGGTCAATATATTAGAGAGAACAAATCAAATACACGAATAGTAAAGCATGTTCATTCTTTTTTTTTTTTTTTTTTTTTTTTTTTTCTTGAAAATAGAATTCCATCTATTTTCTTTTCATTTTCTTTTTTTTTTGTCTTCATTTGTCTTTTTTGAAGATTTATTTTTTTAAGGCGCCCATTTTAAAATAAGTCGACATAAAAGATTTTATTATAAATTACAAGTTACTCGTTTTGGTCTCGTTACAAGCGTTGTCCTCAAATGCGCGCAGACAAGACGAAAATTATAAATTTGACACTTCTTGCCAACTATTTAAGAAATGCTTGGGCAAGATACTTATGTAGGTATATAGAGTTCTTCTTGTTCTGTTTTTATTTCGCCCAGCAGAGCGTTTTGTTTTTAGTGAAAATATTTGTTCTTATAAATTCTTCCCTCATTTTTTTTTCCTCGAAAAATGGATGTGATGTAGACAAATATATTATGTAGGTAGGTATATAGGTACCCTCCTGTGTACACAGTCAATAAAAATAGAAAATCCCCGGTAAAATACTATCCGTTAAATTATTTTGTTCTCTTTTGATACATTATGATGATGTATCCGTTGTTTACAGCAAAAGATGATCTTATTGTAAATTGTGCGTTAAAATTTGTTTTCTAATGTGTTGCGTTTGCAATGTTTGTTTGTTATTTTAATTTCTAGCATAGTGGTGCATTTTCTTCTATTTTTTGTTTGCATTAATTTTATATTTTCTTTTTAATGTCAAAAGAGATGCGAGATTCTATAACTGAGCCATTTATGTCAATCAAATGAAAATCTTTGAAAAGCAAACGGAGAGTAACCCTTTTATGACAATGCGAGATTTCTATATTTAAGAGCGAGATTATGATATCGCAAGATGTTGATAATGCGAAAATTTCAAATAACGAGATTTTTATATGTCAAAGTTGGGAATGTCCCAAACTTCACGCAAGAAGTAATTTTGATAGAAAACTGTAGTTTTTATTTATTGATTCATAAAGTGTATACAGCATGGGACTATTTTAGAAATGAAGTACCGTGTTAGTAGCCTCCACGGCTTTACTGGGACATGCGCACTGTTTTGTTGAAACTTTATCAGACCGTTCCGGGTGGATGTAGCTAAATATCATTGTTGTTCTAAACTTAAGACTTTAAAAAAAAACCCCAAACAAAAGAGAAGTTAAACCGCGATACATTTCCCGATCTGTGCGATCAAAATTAAAAAAGAAAAACGGGCAATTACATGACCAGAAATTGACTCATGCAATAATTGAATTGTTTCGTGGGCTGTGACACAGTCTTGTTGGAATCACATGGCGTGCACATCAATATCTCGCAATGTAGACACACAAAAAAACTGTCAAGATAGCGAGCATCATTAACAAGTTGTGGTTGCATTTGGTTCTCAACAATGACTCGTCGATTTAAGGAACCCCAAATGCAACAATTTTGACGAATAACCCTGAGAAGAACGCATTGTCATTATTGAGCTACATTTAAAAAGTACAGAAGGTTTGGCAGTGATTTTTCGAACGAAATATTTTTCAGCGATGAGGCTCATTTTCATCTTGATAGTTTTTTTTTACGCTACGTTACCCCAAATGAGCTGACTACAAACCTACATTAACCGTCGAATTCCTATCAATCGCTTCTCAATTACGGCTTCGAACAAGCAAGCAGGCCCGTTGCCGAGTGATTTGCTAGAGTTTCTGTGTAATATTAATAAACAAATTCGCGTGTATGCAATATGCTAGCGAGTACTCTCTTGTGTGGCCCCAGAGTAACAAAACCACAGATTAGCCATATGAAGATGAGAATGTTTCGTACGTTGCACCCTCCAAAACCCATTTGTTTACATTGTTGTAGTTGTAATTTTTTCCCGGGTCGATGAATAGGTGTGAATTGCAACAAAAATTTAACCAGGTATGTGAAGTTCCCTACTGTCTATGTGTGAGGTTTTTATACACACATTCTCATTTTTTATCTGATAACTGCCAGTTCAAGCTTGTAGGCAAATTAAAATGGCTGCCGGGGATTCTCATCTTCATGTGGCTAATCTGTAATCTGTACTATCAAAATGAAAATGACTCTGACTGCTGATAATGACTTCATTCCAAAAATCAGTGCCAAACATTCATTATTTTTGAAATGTTGTTTTACTATGAAGACGCGTTGTTCTTTCGTGAATGCTCGTAGCACTCCATTTGCAATAACCCTCAACTGTCACGCTAGATGTCTCTTTTTTCGTTAGCAACACTTTACCGCTCAAATTACGTGAAATTCAAATGCTGCGTGAATTTTGGGATACCCAAGACTTATTTTTAGAAAATTGCAATGATGTCATATATTTCATAAGGCTATGATTACACGTTGACTCTCTGACATAAAAATAATGTCAAATCATGTTAATTAGTGTAATCGTTAATGCAGAACGCTGTCAACCTGTAAAAGCTCTGTTAGAACAATTAGGACATGTTGACAAACTGCTTGTCATTGAGTTGAATGCGTTTCAGAACAGAATAATTTTCTATTTGCGTCAAGTAGGCTCCATTTTGACACAATTTGAATAGTATTCACAATCAAATGTGTATATCTTGACGTAAACAGGGTATTTATTGCGATTTCGTTTGGTCTCACTGGGGATTTTTTTGAACCCTTCAGAATGGCACTTCTTTTTTTTCGAAGAAAAGAGTAAATGCTTATGGATTTAATTTAAGAATCGAAAACGCCAGTAGTTAGAATCTTCGGAGGAAAGTAGTACTGAAATTGACATTATCCGGAGCGAAAAATTAAATGTTTTTTTTACAAAAAAAAGAGGTTCACTTGATATCGAAGCCATCTTTCTATGAAATTTGACAGTTGATGGCTTGACTATTTTAACCGTACATACCAAAAGCCATCCGAGTCGTTCTCAAAATCGTTCTTTTACAAAGTAAATAATTAAATCTCAAAATTGTCTGATGTTGTATGGGTCTTTTTAATCCATCGACTTGACTGTTTATGAGTTGACAAATAAAAGAAGAACTATATTTTGACGTATTTAGAATATTTTGATCTAAATACCACCGTAAAACGAAATCAAACTGTTTTTTCGTTGTTAAAATTATTATTTTGGATTTTCAGATGATTTAACATCGTAGTCATCAGCCATCATTCGTTGGCGTTTGACAACTCGTTACTTAACAGAGTATAAACGTCCCAACTTACTGATTTTTATTCGGGCATGTCGATGTTTTAGCCTGTACTAATGTTATTATTTAATACGATTTCATTTACTTTATTGGGCCCGAAATATTTAGATTACGTGTATATTTTCACTCCCTGACGGAGCATTGATGTGGTAAAAGACAGTTATAATTATTGTCTTCGAAAGAGCAATTAAATCGATGAAAAAATTAAGTGTAAAATTTGAGAAATGCTGGCAATACTCTGCCCCAATACAAAACATAATGCTTAGCCTATTGAAAAAGTCTTATACTTAAAATAAAACAAATGCATATACTGTGTATCCATTCTTTTTTATTTGGTGATTGCAGTAGCTCAGGCTGTTGATCTACATTATATTGACGGTGTCAGTCTAACATGCTACAGATTTCTGGGTAATTATAGATGTCTGCATTATAATTGCAGAAGAACTAGTTATCATTTTTCAAGTCACGTTTTTTTCAAAAATAACTTAGTTTTCGAAAAATTGGCAACAAAATCAAATCTAACCCATTTTGTTCCCCTCTCCCTGCTCCCCTGCACATTTTACGAATTGCTTAAGAAATAAAGCTCTTTACCAAAAGTATGTCGGAGTTTCTTGGAAGTTTGGCCATTTTTGGTGTATAGTTTTCCTGCACATAAAGAATTTTAAACGAACGCAAAACCTGCTTTTGGAGTCAATAATAAACAGTTTTAAAGCAAAAATGCGTTGCAAATGAAACTATAAAATATATTTGACATGCAACACATAATTAGAATTTATTTTCTAATATAATTATTATAGCTTTAAAGGTTCCTATGCCCCAGCAACTACTTCTTTTGCAACTTGTTTTTATAAAGTATTTTTTGTTTCATCACTCGCGAACACCCCTAATATGAATAATTACAATGAAGTTTTCATGGAAAACCACCGTTAGTTATCTTCTGTTGAAAATGAAAAAACATTTTCGAACGCATTTGAATTTATCAATCTATCATTTAATTTTACAGTGTTATGAAGGGAGTCGAAAAAAATGAATCAAAAGTGACAATTTTATATTTTTGTATGCTGACCAATAAAAATCTAAATTACTAAATTATACATATACAAAAAAATAAATAAATATCATATAGCAATCGTACCTGTGTGCAGAAATATCAACTTTTTTTGGTGATACTACGGCCAAAATTTTGTACTTCTGAAAGATCATTTTAACAATAATATATAAGCAGAACTGTGTTTTATTTGTTGCAAATATAATGCAACATCATCCAGGATCATGGTATCTTCCGTGGGGCGTTCCTTTACAAAAAATGCTTGCAGTACCATTTCAACATCCAGCTGCTGTTGCCTACGCTTCCCCACAATCCCCTACTGGAGCAGCAGTTTCTTGTCCTGTGGCACAGAGCCAGCACCAGCACCAGCACCAGCACTGTCCAAATTCTCCACAAGCCCCAAACCAAAGCTACCCGCCTCATCAAATCCACGCAGCAGTTGCCCTTCATCGCAACTCGAATGCAGCCTTACACACCTCCGCAGCAGCGGCTGCTGCTGTCGCACGCCATCAACAACATCCCCATTCACATCATCCACAAAATATGCATCCAGCTGCAGCAGCTGCTCTTTTCACACCGATGTCGCTGGGAACATTTCTTGCGTCATCGTCGCCACATCTAGCCGGGCTAGCGGCAGCACAGCAAACACTTACACCTTGCGCAACTGTCCATCAGCCAAACCATCTACTCAAAGCCAATCCATCAAATCAAAATCAATCACAATTAGCGGCGGCAATGAATTTGAATGTTGGCGTGATAACAATGCGGCAATCTAACACTCCAACTGCTGCAGTGTTGCCAGTAGCAATGAAAAAGGTGAGTTTTAAATTATTTTTATATGACTATATTATGTAATCATAATATGAATAGGAAACATGAATAAATTAAAAATAAATTAATTGTTGTTATGATTGGTTTTAATGTGCTATGATTTATGGTTTTTATTTGAAATTTTTTGATGCCATTTAAATACAAATATTTCAAGGAGTTATTAGAATAGGGCGTTGTTTTATAATACAAAAATAAATAGTAAATGCGGAAAGGAGAGTGCTATTCAATTTTGTTAACACAGTGAAAAAAAGTCAATCTAGGTCTCTCAGTTTTTTTCTTCAGACACTTAATTAACACATGAACACGTGATTTAAAAAAAAATCTGTAGAAAAAATCCAAGTCATAATAATTTATGCTCATTTTAGAGATTTTAATAACATTTTTTTTCGCTACGAGCGATCAGTTACAAACTATTGCTTTTTCAAAAAAGCGAAGTGTCGAAAATAACAACTCAACGGGTATTTGTGTGATAACACACTCGCATTAAGACTGCAAAGCTTAATATTAATATTGAAGGTTTGAATGAGCTACCACAAAGTCATTTTAGGCTGGAGTTAAAGCTATTTTAACGGTTAAATGTTATCGACTCTACGAATGAACACTACGAAAAAGACTAGACTAGAGAAAAAGACGGCAATAAATTCAGGCAATCTTAAGTAATGTATTTTTTAACTTTTATGTCCAATTTCATAAACATATACTAAAATCAATTTTAACTAAAGTCCTTCTTTTTATACCAGACTATTAAAATATATCAGTTTCGCCAATGTAAAAAACAATTGTGTGAGTGCCGGGACTCACGGTTAATATGTGTAAACATCAACGTGCGCGGATCCAAAACGGAGTTGTTTTTCCTTGAAGGGGATCTTAAGATTTTTTTCACTGAACGCACCCATCCTAGTATGCAGATCGTAACGTTGCACGACGTAACGTTGCACACGAACGTTCACGTTATTTTTTTCACTCTACCGCCAGCATAGATGTTTACACATCAAAAATCCTTTCGGGAGTTAGTTCCCAAAAAATGTTAGGTACCAAGTTTTATGACAATCGATCTATCCGTCAAGGCTGTAGCGGAACGAACAGATAAGCGCATAGAAATGCGAGAACTACCCAAGGCCTCCTGTCATTTTTTAATCAAAATCTACCAAATCTATAACTCGCAAGTAAAAAGAATATTTTATATAAAAACTTACATTTTCTGTTTAATTAAAGTTAATGCCAATTTTTTGTTTGTATGTTGGTAGTTCTTAATATTTCTTAAAACAGTCCCTTGTAAACGCATCAATAAACACGCGTCACCTACCAAGATAATGAAACTAAAAAAAATGGACGAGACTAGAGACATGCCAATTTATAACAGTTATAACAGTTTTTCGCCATTTAAAGAGGTCGTGCGTTGACGCGACCTGAAAATAAACTCTGGGAGCCTGAAGTATGCCATCCGGCGGAGGGCTCTGGCCCTGCGGGGCCGCATAAACAATACTTTTGTAAACAAAAACTGTTATAATTGGCATGTAGTCAATTCCAAAAAAAATACCTTAACCTTATTGAAGTTCTAAACACAGATTAGCCATATGAAGATGAGAATGTTTCGTACGTTTCACCCTCCAAAACCCATTTGTTTACATTGTTGTATTTGTAATTTCTTCCCGCGTCGATGAATAGATGTGAATTGCAACAACAATTTAACCGGTGTCTGAAGATCCCTACTGTCTATGTGTGAGGTTTTTATACACACATTCTCATTTTTTATCTGATAACTGCCAGTTCAAGCTTGTAGGCAAATTAAAATGGCTGCCGGGGATTCTCATCTTCATGTGGCTAATCTGTGGTTCTAAATTCTCTCAGCGCAAGCGGACATAATCACACTTAAAATTAATGTCAGTAGGTACCTAATGCCTCTCCGAAACTTGCCTCTCCAAAATTATAAGACTCAACAAAAAAAAAAAAAAACAGAAAAATCCTAGTATGCCACAAATTATCACGGTATGTATGTTTTAAAAATAGTTTTTTGGCGGCATTGACGGCCGCGCGGTTTGTACGAGTGTAGGAGAGGCTATTGTATTTAGTCCATGTATACCTGTATTTCCATATCGAAGATCGGAGTTCCCTGTGAGATATAATAAAAAAAAGTAAATCACAGCGGCAAACGTTGAGGAAATTCGTGGTGATTTAAAGGGCAACATATTCTGTTGTAAGTCACATCCTCTCTCGTCACAAACTTGATTTTCTAGCTTAAGGCGAGAAAACTTCAAAAATTGTAAATAAAAAGATATTTATAAACATAAGTTTGTACATTCAAGTTCGATTCAAGTGGGTTTTCCTTAATGTAAGTTTGGTATATATTGTTGAGATGTTATGGTGGGCGCCACGAAGGAAATATATGCTTTCAGTTGTGAACTCAGGCAGAGCATTGTGGACATCAGCTAGTTTAATAATATCAACTAGTTGGCTCGCCCGGCTTCGCACGGGTAGACAAATCTAAGTTTCGCATACAAATTACAAGAGAAAATAATATTTTTTTGACTTTTTGTAATCGAATACAGTGAAACCTTTAGTAAGCGGACACTCGTGGCCCCCCAATTTTTGTCCGATTATGAGAACTGTCCGGTTAAGGGGAAAAAAATATAGAAAAACTTTTTATTTTTAATTCATATTTAATTTGTATTATTAAAAAATGACATCACTCAAAATAGTTGAACGTGGGGTGGAATCTTCATGAATCAAATGAAAGGAAATAACCGCAAAAATTAATTTCAGAAAGAAAGGAAATGACATATGTATGAAATAACGGGACACGATGGTAAAAGGGAACCATGCACTCTCTAAATTACACGGACTTATAGTTACTCGAAAAATCCCCTAATAAGCTTTCAACATAACATCACTCTGTCTGGTTGTTAAAGCTTCTCGTCCGGTCATCGGAGATTTTCTATGACTTTGCTTAAGTATTAAAAATAAAACAGAAACTATACTGAGAACGGACCTTCTGTTTTTTTTTTTTTTGTTTCATTTTTTAATAAAAAATTGTAGATCTCAATCAATAAAAACAAAAAAAAAACTCGGTCCTTAGGTGCTTATATAAAATAGGTTTATTCTTCTTTGAATACCGAACTTAGACTAATCTTTAATTTCACTTTAGTTACTTCATTTACATTAAGTTTCTTTATCTTAATCTTTTCCTTCGTTATTCTTTTTCTTCTCTACTCAACTTTCTCTTATACACTACAAACCTTGAGCAAATGCATCGCTCCTGTAAAAACCACAATCTACTACACCCCTTCTCGATGCATAAGTCCCAATTTCTCAGCCAGGTATTGGAACTGTGGCTTAGGCAAGGCCTTTGTAAAAAAATCAGCTTCTTGATCTTTCGTATTTACATACCTTCTGCAACGTCACCTCACCTTCCTCAATCTTCTGCCGAATAAAATGATGCTTGCCATCAATATGCTTAACCCGTTCGTTCTCCATTTTATATGCCATTTTAATACAACTCTGGTTATCTTCAAATATAGGTATGCTTTCAACATCTATAAGCAAATCAGCCAGCAGTCCTCGCAACAAAACACCTTCTTGTACAGCTAGCGCTAGAGCAACGTATCATGCTTCCGTGGTAGAACATGCAACAAACTTCTGTTTCTTTGATGTCCAGCTGACGACATTTCCAAAAACTTTAAATAAAAACCCACTTGTGGATTTTCTGTCATTTTCATCCGAAGCATAGTCTGCGTCTACAAACCCCACTAAAGGTCTTTCTCATAGTCCATCGTAGCCTTCAGATAACGAACTAACCTCTTTCCGCACTGCCAATGTTCTTCACCTGGAGAGTCTTGATAACGACTGAACTGAGATATGGCAAAACAAACATCTGGTCTGCTACAGAGCATCATATACATGACCTTGCCAATGAGCTCCCTATACCTATGGCACAACAATTTTCATATTTTTGTTTCATATCGAACTCTCTTGTTAGCATTCTCTTGACGTCACTGTGTTTCTCTTTATCTTCGCTTATTAACAATAGATCACCAACTCCAACATACAAGACTAAATAGCTAACATATGCTCATTATGGTGTCTTATATAAACACAGTAGTCATGCTGCGATCGCAGAAATCCAATTTTAAGATCTGTATCGTTGAACTTTCGATACCAGCATAGAGGAGACTGCTTCAACCCATATAATGATTTTTTTTCTAATTTACAAATCATATCTTGTTTAACATTCGTTCCTTCAGGAACTTGCATGTACACACACACTTGCGATTCTCCATTCAGGAAAGCTGTTCGTACGTCCATTTGAAAAATCAAATATCCTTTATGTATGGCCACTGATAGCACAGTACAAATCGCTGCCAATCTTGCAACAGGAGCGTACGTTTGATCGTAATCAATACCGTATTTTAAATTATGTGTCCCCGTATGGGAGGTTTTCTATCTAAAATGAACAAGAAAAAGTGTCCGCGTCCGTTTATGAGAGTGTCCGTTTATAGGAAAGTAATTTGTATGAGAAATTCGAAAAAGAAGTTTTTTCCCTAGCCTATTGGAGCTATCCGCAAAATTAGAGCTTATATTGTACTACTTTTTGGGTATGAACTTAACGTTTACGAAATGAAACGATAAGTTTGTAAAAATATGATCCTTTAAGGCCAACCTTTATTGCTTTCCCAACACAGAAAGAATTTTCGTATTAGAAAACCACTGTTTTATTTTTATCCCATTTCACTCCATAAATAGCATTTTTTTTTAAAATAAGCTTTCAAACACAAATACATATATTTTTTTTAAAATCTAATACCACTTTTCCTTTTTACCCCCTTTGACCCTATTAAATACCAATTTAAAAAAAAAATATTCCTGAAATATTAAATAGGAGATTTTTTACCCTATTTCACCCTACAAATAACAACATTTGAAAAAGAATATCCCCACAGCCATTTCCTGAGAAAAAAATGTCACACACAAAAATAATTTCTTAAATCGGACAGTTTTTTTTTAATGTTTACCCCATTTCACCTTACAAATAGCAAAATTAAAAAAAAATCCTTGAAGCCTAAGAATAACTTTTTAAAAGCAGGTAGAGTTTTTTTTTCAATCGGATACGTCTTTTTATTCTACCCCATTTCACCATACAAAGTGAATTTTAATATGTAAAGGGTTTTCCAATAAGAGATGTTATTTTGATATTCAAAGAAAAATGGCATTTTTTGAGATATATGATCGGATGTTTATTTCATTATAAAGAGGAAGGTATGCCGTTAATAATGGAACACAACATCAGCCAAATGGCCGCCACGACCACGCTTACAGGACCATATCCTTTTCATGAAAGTTTCCATAACCAAATCGCAAAGTGGCTGCCCTATGTCCTCGATAGCCTCACGAATTCCATCTTTGAGGTCTTGAATCGACGCTGGGCTGTTGGCGTAGACCTTATCTTTCACGTGGCCCCAAAGGAAGAAGTCGCAAGGTGTTAAATCACAAGATCTCGGTGGCCAATTGTGATCACCTCTTCGAGAGATAACACGGTCCGGAAACTTTTACCGTAAAAGATCGATGGTTTCATTGCTTGTGTGGCACGTAGCGCCGTCTTGTTGAAAGTAAACGTTGTCCAGATCAATACCATCCAATTCCGGCCATAAAAAATCATTAATCATCTCTCGATAGCGCAATCCATTGACCGTAACTGTTGCTCCAGCCTCATTTTCGAAAAAAGTAAGGTCCAATGACCCCGCCGGACCATAAACCGCACCAAACAGTCACGCGTTGAGGATGGAGAGGCTTTTCAACAATAACTCTTGGGTTTTCCGAGCCCCAGATGCGACAGTTTTGCTTGTTGACGTAGCCTCCGAGGTGGAAATGGGCCTCATCAGTCAAGATGATTTTTCGATGAAATTCCGGATCATTTTCATGCATTTCAAGGACCCAATCAGCAAAGACACGACGTTGTTGATGATCAGCCGGCTTGAGTTCTTGTGTTAACTGAACTTTATAAGCCTTAAGACCCAAGTCTTTATGCAAAATACGGTGTAATGACGTTTGTGGAATGCCTAATTCCAAAGAACGACGAGGAATGGACAAACCTGGGTTTTCTTCAACACTTTGGGCTACAACAGCAATATTCTCAGTTGTTCTTGAGTGACGTGCACGGGTTTTATTCTTCACATCACTAACTTGCCCCAACAGCTCGAATTTGTCCACCAATTTCTGTATTGCGGTCCGACAAGGTGCTTCACGACGACCCAAAAATGTTTTAGTTTTACGAACCGTCTCTGCCAAATTTTCACCATTTTTATAGTGAATTTTAATAATTTCAATGCGTTGTTGAAGCGTGTATCGTTCCATTTTTATTAATGGCGTAGTTCCTACTTGTCAAATGTCAAAAAATGACAGCTTCAAAAGTGACAGCTACCGAAATAGCGGGCTATTCAAAATAACACCTTTTATTGGAAAACCCTTTAGTTAGGTATGTATGTAGGCTATTCGGGGCAGAGATGGATCCAACAAATCAGAGATCATTAAAATCGGTCGAGCCGTTCTTGAGTTATAAATGGTGTAACTAAAGTGCCTTTGTTTTATACATAAATATATAGAGATTTAAAAAAAAATCATTTCACATTATTATCTAAAATTATTTATAAATAAAAATACTAGACCTCGAGGTACCCTTTCTTAAACCCAAAAAAGAGATTATTATAAATATAAATTTAATATTTTTTTTTTTTTACCTAAAAGTATATTTTATGCGAATGTAATATTTTTCAAGTAAAACAAACTGCACCTGCTAGCTCAAAATGTTCGTTAAAACCTTCACCTTCCTAACTCTGCTATTTAAATAATTAATATAATAACATAATAACTGACCGTCATCATTGTGAATTGAATTTTTCAGTGGAAATAGAAATAGTAGAAACCAGTATTAATTACTATTTAAATGAGAGACTTCAACATGACCTTCACACGTTCAATAAATATTACACAAACAAAAAATTGATTAAAATGATGGAATCTAACAGGTGCATCAAATACAACATTTAATTGTTTTTAATTCTTGCTCCGCAGCGTACTTGTAATGTTTTTGTTTTTGTTATTTTTATCATTCATAAAAAAAAAAAAACGAGAAAAAATGGTTGGTTAAATAAATTTACATATCTTTGACTTTTCATTGAGGAGTAAGTTATGTTCACATCATTATCACGTCAAAATGTTTATGCACAAGTACATAGACAAATCTATGGATCTGTTTGTTTTTTTTTTTTGTGTAATTATTTATCTTAAAAATAGTTAATAATAGCTCCTTTATTACCTCAGAGAAATAATGTTAGCGTAATACAAATGATTACCGACAAAAGCAGTAGCTATCTTTAATTTGCAATTCATTTTGTGTGTTTCTACTTTGTCGTACAGAAGAAAAAAATATCATTAATTGATAGATAACTTATTAGAAGGCTAAAGAATAAATAATGCTAAGCAGTTGTTTCCGAAATGGGCGTCACGGAGGGGAATTAAAGCTGTCTACAACTAATTGCAAGACAATGTTTTTTTTTTTTTTAATTTTCAATGCGAAATTAAAAAGAGATTTACGTTTATTTAAAAGTTGACTAAGAGATGTTATCGACACGTTTTGTTTTTTTTTTCGTATTTCTATGTTTTGTTATTTTTTTCTATGAATAATATAGCTTGTAATAAATAATTAACAAGTACAATTTAAGTAAAGGACTGAGCTATACTACTTTTGCGACTTTGATGTCATTAAATTAGTTAGTCTTAATGTAATCCAGTTGCTAACAAAATCCTGTTTTTAACATTTCTGTATTGTGTTAATTAAAAATCGTATCACTTTAATGTTGACTTTAACTACATATGTGCAGAAATAATCCAAGTCACGTAGATAATTTTCGATTTTAGAAAAAAATAATGACGTAAAAGTTGCGATTATTTGAAAAATATTTACCGTACTTTTGTTGAAAATTGAAAACGGTGGTGGTAACTTCACATTTTGCAATTTTTTTTCATCCGTAAAAGTTGCAAATATGCGAAACTGATAACAGCTTTGATTTTTAAGTAAATCTTAATTTTGCAAAATATTTCATCCGTATAATTTGCGCTTTTTTTCTAAAATTTAATATCTCATTTGAAAATCGAAAATGGTGTTGCTAACTTCACTCTTTGCAAAATTTATTATCGGCCCTTAAAGCAAACTTCGCAAACTTAATTTTCAGCTGTAAAAGTTGCAAATATGAGAAGCTTTTTTTTTCTTCGGCGCTAGGACCAAAAGTGAACACAGCTTTGAGTTTTAATCGAATTAAATTAAATTAAAACGAATTTGCAATTTTTTTTTTAATTCGACAAATTATTTGTTGTATGACAAAGTTGTATTAGGCTCCATGTATTTCTTGTCATATAAATTTGACTATCACATTTATGTGACACTAATGAGCCATATTTATTTGGCAAACTTTCCATATTTTTATGATAATGTAATACTGCCTTTAGATCAACTCGCACATTGAGATTTATAAATTAGTAGATATTTTTTATGTTAAAGTGTCAATATCTGAAATAATACTGGTTTGTAAAGAAGCCAATGTTAGGCGGTAATGCTAACCAATTAAGGTTTCGAAATTTTCAGAGATATTGATATTTCTCAATTTTTCTGTGCAATACTGGGGAACAAAATTTTTGGATTCTCTTGCTCAGGTTGTTTTTTTTTTTTTTTGAAAATCGGAGTTTTTGATTTGATTTTGATTTTGACCAATAAATTAATTAAAAATGCCATAACTACAATTTTTTTTTAAATTGTTATAGCCGTGTTATGGTGAAAATTATAGCCAGTCGCTGGTAGTCAGTCACTTTTATATTGACTTTTCTTTTGTAATTTCAAAGTTGGTAATCGTGCCAAATTTAATGATATTCGATGACAAAATAAATTTCTTATCTGTCACAAACAATAACCAATCGCAACCATACAATTAACAAACTTTAATAATTGATATAATAGATAACGAAACAAAAAGGTATCAACATATATGCTTTAACTAAAATTCATGTACCTAACAATTATAGGTCTTGTTACCACTTCTAGACACGCGTTCGAACGTTCTTTTTTGCATGTGTGTTTTACACGGGGCATAGTTGATGTCCAGTGAACATCAATTCCATATTGACTCAACGCTTTTAACGGTGTTCACATTGGAATCATTCCGTGCGACTTATTTTCACATCTCTCTCTCTTGAATTTAGAAGGATTGATTCTTATTTTTAGAACAAGGACAGTTATTCCGACAGGAATCGTGGTTAATGTAGACTATTAAGCAATAAACTGTCAAATTCATTGAAAGATAGCTACGATGTCAATGAATTAAAGAATTTCTGAAAAATTCGAATTTTTTTTCCATTTTAAAGGGTTTTTCAACAGGGACGCTACAAAAGTAGAGCAACATTGACAGCAAACGACGCCATATTTCTTGCTGCTCTTTTGACATTGCTCTTCAGTAAGGTTTGTCATTTCATGATAGAAAGATATACGAGCCAACAACGAGTCGAAATTATTAAAATTTACCACCGAAATTCGGAGTCAGTGGCCTCAACGTTAAGAACGCTACGTCCAATTTATGGTCGTCATAATCGTCCTAGCAGATCAACAATTGAGCGTCTAGTGGAAAAAATTGAATCCACAGGCACAGTACAAAATGTTCCCGTGCTAGTGAGACAAAGAAGTGCCCGTAGTGTCGAGAATATTGCTGCCGCTGAGGCTTCAGTTGCAGAAAGCTTAAATGTGTCTCTCACACGTCGTCGTTCTCAAGCGTTGGACATCTATGTGACGTCGTTGTGGCGAATTTTGCGAAAAGATCTTGGCCTACATCCTTACAAGATTAATTTGACGCAAGAACTGAAGCCGCTTGACCACCAGAGGCGTCGTATGTTCGTGAATTGGGCTGAGCAACAACTTGAAAATGATTCGGATTTTCATCGAAAAATCATCTTCAGCGATGAGGCTCATTTCTGGCTGAATGGCTTCGTCAATAAACAAAATATGCGGTATTGGTCAGGCAGCAATCCACACGTACTCCATGAGTCATCATTGCATCCCGAAAAAATTACGGTTTGGTGTGGTTTATGGGCCGGCGGCGTCATTGGGCCGTTTTTCTTCCGTGATGATCAAGACCGAGACGTTACTGTGAATGGGGATCGCTACCGTTCAATGATAACCGAATATTTTTGGCCCCAATTGGATGATATGGACTTGGGGGACATTTGGTTTCAACAGGACGGCGCCACAAGCCACACAGCGAATGTCACAATTAATTTATTGGAAACCAAGGTTGGAGAACGTGTTATCTCACGAAATGGTCCAGTTGCTTGGCCGCCTCGGTCGTGCGATTTGACGCCGTTAGACTATTTCCTGTGGGGCTACGTCAAGTCTATGGTTTATGCCAACAAGCCAGCGACGATTGATGAACTTCGTACGAAAATCGAACGTGAAATTGCAGCAGTATCGGCCGATTTATGCTTGAAAACCGTCGAAAATTGGGTTCAGCGTCTGGACTTCTGCAAGCGTGCCCGTGGTGGCCATGCAAAAGAAATCGAGTTCGATACATAATGGCAACAAACGTACTTTCACAGGAATAAAGAATTTCATTGATATCCAAAACCGTTTTTGTTTTATTTAAAAAAACTTTTGTAGCGCTCTTATTGAAAAACCCGATATTTTCTGCATTTTTATAGCAAACGGTTGACATTTGGAACGAAATATTCTCGATACGATCAAATATAGTTTGTTCCCTATTTGTCAAGCCATAACCTTTGAAATTCCATTAAAGGATGGCTACGATGTCTATGGATTAAAAAACCTCTTAAAATCCGAATTTTTGAGATTTTTTTTGTCTCGAAAAAAAAGCAAGTTCCTTTCTGCTGACTTTTGTAACGAAATATTCCCAAATGTCAAAATAAAGTTTGTTCTCTATCTGTCAAGCAATGTCAAGTTTCGTATAAAAATGAATTTTTATTTCAAAATTAAATGCCTTAACATAATACGGATGTCTGAGAAAAAAGTATATACAGCCGACTTTTTTTTACGTGGTATGCACTTAAGGACATATCCCATTGTCAAGTCAAAGAATCTATTGGCTACCAATCTTTTGGAAACGAATATTTTTCTGAAACCGAATTACGCTCCATCTAAACACTTCAACAATTTATAATCCATGCTCTATGTTCACTCTAATTACTGACGTATTATGTAAATTTTATTTATTTTTCGATTTGTTGTTGTTTACTTTTTCGAAAAACACGCCTTAGCTATGTACTTACCTATAATTATTTAAAATAATTCCTAACGATTGTTGGCATAAAACATTCATATTCACCCTTATTCCGTAAGGCGTTTTTCGAAAACGACACGGCTCCAGAAGCGATACTTGGCGTTTAAGTAAAACTTAAAATTAAACGTTCTCTTCCTTCTTTACCCTTCCAACCATTTGAATGTAGTCGTTTTACTAAAACTCCAATTGGCGCTTCTAGAGCCATGTCGGATTAGGTGCGTTTAGGTTGATAAAGGTTTAACTAGGTATTCTAGCTTATCCAAAAATGTAAGATATCTTGAGTTGTGCTTGCATCAACTGTGTTTTGACAACAGATTAAAGCAACACAAACTATCCTGAAGTAATGAACGCGCCAACGCCCATACTACATATAACATTAGCTATGTACATCTTTTTTCGCTATTTTAGGATTTTTTATTACTGAATTTTAAATAATTTTGCAATGCATTGTGGCTATTAATTCTTGCCACTTTTTAAATGTCGAAAGAAGACCAGAGTTGCCAGGGATCTATGATAAATAACTATAAAAATTAAAAAAAAAGCTAAAAAAAAGTTGGCAAATTTTCACATGTAACACAATTTTCTGTAATGTAACATTAAATTATAAAACTTATATAAATCATATTCTGATGTCAAAAAGCACTACCTTATTCAAGAAATTCATCAAAAGTAAATAAATTTTATTTTTCAGAATAACTTTTACCAAACGAAAATTCTATGAAAAAAAATTGAATAAGTAAAACATTGATAAAATAATACAAAATTGCACATCTACCAAAACTTGGCAATCCTTTGTCAATAGCTTTTTTGTTTGTTATTTGAATTTAAACTGTTATTTTTTGACAGAACGCAAACATGCCAATATCTGCCCAAATACATTTCTTTTGGGAAGAAATATTGTCAGGAAGAGGAAATATTTTTTCTCTCATGAGCGTTCTTTTCGGCTCAAAACTAATCAATTTGTGAAGTGTGGAACATGGTTTGACAATAATTGGCAACAAATTGTGACAATTGGGCGTTTTGACTTAAGTCTTGAACAAACTTAGTATCTATGCACGCATACGATCAAGTCGGTTGTTTTTGAACTTTTTTGTTAGGCGACATCAAAGTTAACCGGCGCATATTAGTATTTCTTGTTCTTCAGTTTCTATACATAATAAGTCTCTCTGGACATCATTTGTCTCTAAAATAGCCACGAGTATCTCTCTTAGGACTATGGACCAAACCAAATTGCTAAAAAAACATAAGAAATTTATACATAAGGAAATGCATAAGGAAACGAAATGATAAATAAAAATATTGTTTTCTGCCGTTTAAGATCTAACTTATGTCAGACACACAAACGATTATTATCGTTGAATGTAATGGAATTTAATTTTAACGATTTAATATATTTTAAACTATAATCGTTCGTTATAAGAGCCCTTTTTGTTTAACCTTTAACCCGTGAGAAAATCTTTAAAATTTACTATAAAACACAAATAACTATTTGTTTATATTGTTTGCGCGGTGTGTAGAGAAAGCACGTGTTGCACCCACGCTCACCTGTGTGTGTGTGTGTGTAGAGTGTGGAGTCTTTTAGATTCGTTCGAGCTTTGAGGTTGAGGCATGACATATACTTAAAGCAGCAGCATTCATGAGGTGTTGAAATTTATTAAAAGTTTTTCTCTAGACACGTTTTAGGATGATTCTTGTAAAAAGAGATGTCTTAAAGAACGTGCGCATAGCATAACAAGTGTTTTAAATATGCATCACTTATAGTCGAAATAGACAGAATACTATAATTGCGAATGAAAATTATGTAAAAAAGTGAATTCACAATTAAATTATTCCATTTAAATACGCCTAACCAAAAAAAAAAAATATTTGATTGGAAAATCAATCTCTAAAATGACGCTGAAGCACTTTTTTGGAAAACAAAATCAATATTAGTTATTATTTAATATGTGTGATTATGTGTTGAACAATTGGGGTTTGCCAACCAAGTGAAAATATAAGCA
The DNA here is from genome assembly GCA_932273885.2 of Leucozona laternaria. Classification (NCBI taxonomy): domain Eukaryota; kingdom Metazoa; phylum Arthropoda; class Insecta; order Diptera; family Syrphidae; genus Leucozona; species Leucozona laternaria. The sequence goes on from OW026368.1 coordinate 50,264,090, forward strand.
TTTAAAAACGGATATAAATTAATTAAAGGTTGTTTTTTTTAGAGGTATAGAACTATGAAATGGAATAAAACAAAGATGATTTTTTGAAATTGACATAAAATTTACTTAATTCGAATGCTAATCTTTCTGGCATATGACTGCCACGGCTGGCTCGGACGTAGTCTAATCTGGAGGTTCAATTTTCGATGACTTTTTCCAACATATGTGGCCGTATTTCGGCGATAACGCGGCGAATGTTGTCCTCCAATTGGTCAATCGTTTCGGGCTTATCGGCGTAGACTAGCGACTTCACATAACCCCACAGAAAATAGTCAAGCGGCGTGTTAAATCGCACGATCTTGGAGGCCAATTCATGGGTCCGTAACGTGAAACTATATGTGGTTAGCAAACGTTTCCTTCAATACCTCAATTGTGGCACGAGCTGTGTGACATGTTGCGCCGTCTTGTTGAAACCACAGCTCCTGCACATCATGGTTGTTCAATTGATGAACGAAAAAGTCAGTAGTCATGGCTCTATATAGCGGTCACCATTGACTGTAACGTTCTGGCCAGCATCGTTTTTAAAGAAGTACGGACCAATTATTCCACCAAACCATAAAGCACACCAAACAGTAAGTTTTTGTGGATGTAACGGTGTCTCCATCCATTCAACCAAAAGTGAGCTTCATCGCTAAATAAAATTCGCTTATGAAAATTGGGATCAACGGCAATCTTGTTTTGGGCTCATTTGGGGACAATTTGGAAGCGTTGTCCAGGCGTCATTCTATTCATATTGAAATGCCAAACCAAACTATAAATGAATCACTTGACACTAGACAGCCGCCAAAATGGCCAGCAGTTAAAATAGTGTTGCCAACTTAAAGTTATATATGTACCTCTAAAAAAAACACCTTTTACAAAACTCTTTCAATTCAATGTCAGAAGTTGGCTGACAATTAACTGTCAGATAGTTGGCTGTCAATAAATTTTAAGAAATTGGTAGATTTTTTTGCCAACCTACACGGTTAATTGTCAACACACATTTAATTGTCAGCTCATCGGTAGTTAATTGTCAGGCATTAACAGAGAGAGAGAGACAGAAAACTGCCTGACAATAAAAAAAATTTATGATGTTAAAAAAAAGTACATCTGACATCTTGAATGAAAATGAACGTCAGATATCGATAAAAATTGGCAGGTCTGAATATATTTGGTGTGTTTAATCGATTATCAAACACCTTACAATTTATCGTCTTACAATAAATTTTTAAATACATTTTTTGACATTGAATTGCAAGATTACACGATTGTCAGCTGGCGTACACATTTGTCAAATTTCTTACAATTGATTGTCAGACATTGGCCTTTGTAAACGGTTGTAAGACATTGTATAAGAATGTTTTTTACTGACAGATCTGCCAATATTGTAAAACCTACCAATCGTGTACACTAAGCTATATTCGTACACTTATTAAAATTTTTGGTTAGCTTAGCTTTTTAAAAGAGAACGTACGCGTCATAGAGACGTGTTATATTCACTAATTCTTAATATTATTTTTAGTCTTCAATGCACGATTTGCATTATCAATCTTCCTGTTTTTTGTTAAAATGGTTCCAATTTAAGATAAGAAACAATCTTTACACGCGCCAGTGATTGAAAAGGCAAACACTTTCTCTAGTTCTAAGGAAATCACATCGTCGCCAGGGGGGAGGGAAGGGGAGTTTTCGGTTTTCGGAAGTACATGTGTACACAATTTAACATCAAAGCAACAGGCGAATAAAAACTCATTTTTTTGTAACAAATCAAGTGATGAATTGGTTTATTTCTTACAATTTTTCTGCCAGTCAGGCAGCAACAATAATATGCAAAAAAAAAAAAAAACTTACATCAGGTAAGATTTTCAGAATAAAATAAGTGCTTTTCGACGTGCGAGTTAGGCTGGGCGCCAAAACATTTAATGTTAAGCATCAGTTTGATTGAATGATTGTTATAGGATTATGCGAAAGCACTCTCTAATACAATTATACCTTCTTTTTTTTTGTTGCTATTAATCTCGCCGCCAGAACATTTTTGCATTAAATTTTTTTTGTTAAAGATACATGGGTGTTATAAATTTTATATGTGTGCTCAACTCCGCATCTGATGTGGGAGGTTATGTATTTAATTGATTAAATGTTTTTCTTTTTTTCATTGAATTTCTTCACCATCAATATTTGCATGATTATATTGTAAACATTTTGCGTTTTGTTTACCTGCCGCGCCGCCCTGTTTTTTTTTTTCATCGGAAAACAAACTCCTATTATTCTTTGCACGAGATGATGATATGAGATTTTTTATGAAGTATCATTGCAAAAATTATGGGGAAAAATGTAGAATTTGATTTTAGCAAATACCCATTGTTCGACATTATTCTTCTTCTGTCCTGCTCGCAAAGCTTAAAACTTACTCATTGCATTGGAATGAGTGATTCATTATTTGCGCATTGAAAAATGGTTTTGGGTCATTTTCATGATTATATGTATAGTGGGGCGGCTAAAATCATGAAGTGTTGACTGAACTGAAGTTCTTGTTTCAAATGGTAACAAATTCATGTTAAACAAATAATTGAGCGCTTCTGGATTTATTTTTTTTTTTTTTTTTTGCAAATTGCATGGTAAAAACTTCATTTCCTTGTATCGTGACCTTTCAATCAGCCCACGCAACCGGTACTTGTTTGGAGGTGTTTCTTTTTTGTTATAGGATCCTAGAGGTTCCAGTACAATAAGGCCTATTTTAAACCATAGGTACTATTATTTTTCCACAATTCTTTGACAATGTCAAATTGACATTGACAATCGAATTATAAATTAAATATTATTTTTTTGAAAATATAATCATGCATAGACTTACATACTTACATGAAAAAACTGGGATTAGGATTAGTGAGTAGCTTTAGATCGTCCTCTTATTTTTATTGAAAAGTTGTGTTTAGTATGGAAAAACGCTTTTGACTCATGATTGTGAACATGGAAAATTGATGATATTGAAGTGAGGTAAATCCGTAGGAGACTCATGTGATGAGACTAAATTAGGTATAGGTATCCATACCAAAGTGCACTATTTAGTGTGGTCATCATGGTTATATCATAGTCATTTCAGCTCCAAATATTTCCCAAATCCAGAAAACGAAAAATTTGGGTTTTCTGGTTTGTGGGTTTTCGGGGGGTTTAATGTATTTTCGGGATAAGTAGTTTTCTGGATGAGTATTTTCGGGATTTTGGGTTTTCGAAAGTTTGGGTGTTCTGGATTTTGGGTTTTCAGGATTTTGTGTTTTTTGGTATTTTGGGTTTTCTGTGTTTTGAGTTTTCGAGATTTTGTTTTTTTTGTAATCAAATATAATCTCTATACATAAAAATAAGCTGTTCGTTTTGGTTTGCAGCAAAAACTCAAAAACTAGTGTAAAACTCACAAACAATTTATTACTAAGTCCGCTTGTTAATCGCGCTAACTCGGTGAGCGCCCTTTGATGGTCAGATATGGAATTCGATCTTAACTCAATCCATCAGCCACAATCACCGAGCTGCACAAGCAGGACCTACCCTAACACTAACACTACCATGAACAGAAGGGATTTTGCCTGCTCATATTCCTAATCTCATCAATGCACCGTTTGACTGTTAACACTAGCTACTGTTAAGTAAGAGCACGTTGCTAAAAAGTGTTCATGTTTTCCGATAGATGGCGCTCTAAAAAAAAAAAAAAAACAAAAAAAAAACTATTCATCCGATTGCGCTGAATCTTTCACGATGTATTTGCTATGAAATAATTTGAAGTGCCCGTAAGTGAAAAGTCTAAAAAAAAATTCCATAGATGACGCTGAATATCAAAATTAACTAGGTCTCAAAAACGAATTGTCCGATCGATTTGAAACTTAAAAAATATATTCCTTATTAAGTAAAAATTCAATAAATAAAAGGTTATCATGTTTTTTTTTTATCGGTAGATGGCGCTAAAAATCAAATCATTTTTGTCAATTTTTTTTTTTAAATATTTTTTCAAAAATGATTCTAAAAATGTTTAATAAAATTTCACATCGGGGGTTTTGAAAGTAATTTTTAAAAATAAACATAAACGTTTTAATGCTTTGACTCAATATTAAAAAAAAAACGAAAATTTGGTGGTAACGTTTATTGACCATAATTGTTCGGTATAAAAAATCAAAACACAATAAATCACTTTTTCTTATAGCTTTTGATTTTTTCACACTTTCTCCTTAACTATGTGGTTGTTGTAGAAATAAACAAATCTCACGAATATTCATATTTAATGCTTTTCCATTTAATAGCCTTACACCACAACAGCAAGTTGGTGTGATAAAGCCGTGCATTTTATTTTGTTTCAAAAATGAGGCATAAGCTCAGCAACAATAGCCAACCTTAACGAAAAAATAAACAAAATTGATCCAGCTGAAATGAAGTACTGAATATAGGTATGGAGAATACAGGGTGATTCGCACAAGATGCGATAAAATTTAGAAAAAAGCTCATCAAACCATTGTCGAAGAAATTAAAACAGCCAAAAAAAGTCATTGTTTGGTGTCCTTAATATAAGACGGTGATTTGACGCCATTACCTTAGTTTCTCTGGGGATATGTAAAGCCGAATTCCTACCCGCGTTTTTGATACACCATAAACAATTGTAAAAATTAGACCTCCAGTTAAAGCCATATACGGACCAACCTCCGCGGCCATATGCCCCAAATCATATTCAAACATTAATGTCATAAAACTATCCGTCAAATAATGCCAATTTCATGGATATTAAAAACATTTGTCTGTGTTTATATCAATTTATAGTTATCCGGCTCTTAACAAAAAAACACCCGTTATTAATAAGACGGAAAACAGCGTGTTATTCCTCTCATCAAAAATCCATAAACATAAAGGGTTTTCCAATAAGAGGTGTTATTTTGATATTCAAAGAAAAATGGCATTTTTTGAGATAAATGATCGGATGTTTATTTCATTATAAAAAGGATGTGTATGCCGTTAATAACACAACATCAGCCAAATGGCCGCCACGACCACGCTTACAGGACCATATCCTTTTCATGAAATTTTCCATAACCAAATCGCAAAGTGGCTGCCCTATGTCCTCGATAGCCTCACGAATTCCATCTTTGAGGTCTTGAATCGACGCTGGGCTGTTGGCGTAGACCTTATCTTTCACGTGGCCCCAAAGGAAGAAGTCGCAAGGTGTTAAATCACAAGATCTCGGTGGCCAATTGTGATCACCTCTTCGAGAGATAACACGGTCCGGAAACTTTTCCCGTAAAAGATCGATGGTTTCATTGCTTGTGTGGCACGTAGCGCCGTCTTGTTGAAAGTAAACGTTGTCCAGATCAATACCATCCAATTCCGGCCATAAAAAATCATTAATCATCTCTCGATAGCGCAATCCATTGACCGTAACTGTTGCTCCAGCCTCATTTTCGAAAAAGTAAGGTCCAATGACCCCGCCGGACCATAAACGCACCAAACAGTCACGCGTTGAGGATGGAGAGGCTTTTCAACAATAACTCTTGGGTTTTCCGAGCCCCAGATGCGACAGTTTTGCTTGTTGACGTAGCCTCCGAGGTGGAAATGGGCCTCATCAGTCAAGATGATTTTTCGATGAAATTCCGGATCATTTTCATGCATTTCAAGGACCCAATCAGCAAAGACACGACGTTGTTGATGATCAGCCGGCTTGAGTTCTTGTTCTAACTGAACTTTATAAGCCTTAAGACCCAAGTCTATATGCAAAATACGGTGTAATGACACTTGTGGAATGCCTAATTCCAAAGAACGACGAGGAATGGACAAACCTGGGTTTTCTTCAACACTTTGGGCTACAACAGCAATATTCTCAGTTGTTCTTAAGCGACGTGCACGGGTTTTATTCTTCACATCACTAACTTGTCCCAACAGCTCGAATTTGTCCACCAATTTCTGTATTGCGGTCCGACAAGGTGCTTCACGACGACCCAAAAATGTTTTAGTTTTACGAACCGTCTCTGCCAAATTTTCACCATTTTTATAGTGAATTTTAATAATTTCAATGCGTTGCTGAAGCGCGTATCGTTCCATTTTTATTAATGGCGTAGTTTCTACTTGTCAAATGTCAAAAAATGACAGCTTCAAAAGTGACAGCTGCCGGAATAGCGGGCTATTCAAAATAACACCTCTTATTGGAAAACCCTTTACATACACATGAGTTCTTACCAAATGACCTTGATATACATACATAAAATATAAATACATGTTCGTATCCATCCATCTGTGTCTATCATCTTCTTACCAAATTCTTTCGTTAAACATCTCTGTCGATCAACTGCTCTATGGGTGAAATAATTAAACGCTTTTTTCCGTCTTATATTGGGTACATGCTAATGGGAAGTAATTCCGTTTACATAATTTTTTCCTTTTTGCATTTCATTTTCCTCCTCTTTTTTTCAACACACACTAAAATAATAAAACTGAATAAGGCGCCTTCCTTTCGTCAAGTTATTTTGGTCAATATTTTCGGGGAAAAGTGATATGGTTCCAGTTAGAAGCTTATAACTTGTGTTCTGCTGGTCGGATATCAAAGATTGAGATCTTTAAATCACAAGAAAATAATTAACTACAATTATATGTAAAACTTATTTATGTAAAAATATTAAAATTTGATTTATAGCAATTTAATGTTGTTTTGTATAAATTGTAAAAAGGAAGACGTGTTTTATGGACGCCATGCCACTGAACTCACTTAAAATATGGTTTCTTTACTTCTAAACTGCATATCTAAACTAATATGTCCCTAACAGTGTTTATCCAACAATTTAAAATAAATTGCACTACTGTTTTAAGTGTTAATTTTGCTGAGACAATTCGCACAAAAACGAAAACCCATAAATAAATCATAAGCATTTAAATTAAAGATTATAATTTGTTGCGGTTATCTAACACTTAACAATGAGAAAATCATATATTTACTGCTGACAAAAAAAAAATATTAATCTTTTGTCCACCCACCCGAATTTTGATTTTCTTCTCAAAGAGCAAACATAGAGATCGAGCTGCTGCTGCTGCTGTTTGCATCGGTTCACGTGAAAAGTAAAAGAAAAGAAACACTAACATACGCTTACGCAGCTATAGATTTCCCAATTTCCGTCTTTTTTTTTTTTTTGTTTATCTCTACACTGTTTGTGAAAATCACAAGAAATATTGAGGCACAACTCAGTATAGTGGAGTGTTTGCAGTGAAAACTAGCCCAACGAATTTTTTTTGAAATAATAATTGCTGTCAAAAAATATTTATAAAAACTTGAATTTCACCCCCCCCCCCACACACTTCTTAAAACTTAATCAATTGTCCAAATTTGAAGTAAGTGTTAGGATATACCTACTTAAAGACATAAAATAAACTCTCCCAGAAATTCACCAGTTTTTGTCTAATTTTCCTGAGTTATAAATGTCAATAGTAAAATTACATCGAAACCGTTAAGAACTTTGTCAGATTATACGTTAGATAACGGTTGTTTTTTTAGAGGCGGAGTTTTTTTTTATTAAAATACCACACAGAAAAGTGTTTTTAATGTTCCTGAGATTGGCTGTATTTTACAGATAGTTTTATGGCATTAATAGGCGTTTTTCTTTTTTAGTTCAGAATAGAGCTCTGAACTGAGTCCGAGCATGTCGAGGTCGACCGCATGTTATGAACGTCCTCTGAACGAATCGTGTTCTTACTTCTGAGCACTCTGAACTATTTTTGAAACACACCTGACCACTTAGCTGTCAGTTGCTTTTGTTCAGCATTTAACTCTGTCTGCTCAGTTATTTTATTCTGAGTTCATAGAGCGCACTCTGAACACGTTCAGACCGAAAAAAGAAACGCAAATTTGAAGCTCTGAACACTCAGAGCGAAAAAAGAAACGCAATTTTTTGTTTGAGAGTTCGGATTCTCTTCTGAACTAAAAAGAAAAACGCCTAATGTTTGAATGAGGATTTCTCGGACATGTCGCCGCGGGGGCTGGCGCTTACATGGCGTTATCTGGAAGTCCAATTTGTACATACTCTTCGCTGCTTCGTTGGCTTCTAAGTGCTCAATTGTTTCTGGTTTTTCGTCGTCTACATGCATGCGTATTTACATATTCCCACAGAGAAATTAATTTAATGGCGGCAAGTAGCACGAACGAGGTGGCAAGTAAACAGGTCCATTTTGTGAAATTAATCGTTCCTAAAATGTTTCCTTCAGAAAATTAATTGTATCGTGCGCTGTGTGGCATATGGCGCTGTCCTGCTGAAACCACATTTCTACAAGATTTTTGCCTTCCAATTGAGGCACCGCTCATCGCTGGCGGCATATTTCTGACCATAATCATTTTCGAAGACATAAGGACCAATGATTCGACCGGCCCATAAACCGCACTGGATGTAATGAAATTTTGAAAATGGCTTGTGGATTATCACAACTCCAAATACGGCAATTCTGATGTTTATTGAAAAAGCCGTATAACCATTTTGAGCACGCACCATAAAATTCTAGAATTGAATCATGTTTAAAAAAAAAAAAAAATGAACATTTACACACGTTTCTACGGCGTGAGTCTATTTATGACTGCCATGCCCTAAATACTATTTTGTATAAACTAAACACTGTTAAAAATGTAAGTTTTTAGAATAAATCTAAATCTAATCCATCCATGGTGAATTGTCAAATCAAACTAACCTCATAACAACCGAGAACTGTCAGCTTGCCTGTCACTGAAAACAGTGTTGCCAATGCAAAGTTCTCCGTCTCTAAGGAACACCCTTTGTATGAATACGTATGAATACAAAACTTAATAATACAAATACAAGTTTCTTTTTAAAAATGCAATAAAATGAACAAAATTAAATTTTTCCCTGTATTAAGGGTTTATTAGTAAGAGCAAACATTCCCATTAATTATGGAACACAACGTCGTTCAAGTGGCTGCCTTGGCTGGATTCGCAGTAGCACATTCTGTCACTTCAATTTTCCAAGACCTTGTTGATGGTTTCAGGCTGTAGCTCACGGATTGCTTGGATGATATTGACCTTAAGTGCTTCAATCGTTTCCGGATTTTTAGCATAACATTGGTCTTTCACGGTGCCCCACAAAAAAAAAAAAAAGCGAAAGGCGTCAAATCGCAGCTCCGAGGCGGCCAATTGACATCGCCAAGACGACTGATAACACAATTTGGGAATTTGGTGAGCAAAAGATCGATTGTGCCATGGGATGTGTGACATGGTGTGCCGCCCTGAATGAACCAGAGGTAGGTCCAAATCCATGTCTTCAATTTCAGTACAAAAAAAGTCGGTTAAGATGGCTCTGTAACGCCCACCGTTGACCGAAACGTTGTTCCCAGCCTCATTTTCAAAGAAAAATGGTCCAATGATGCCACCACTCCACAATCCGCATCAAACTATCGCTCTCTAACGTGCGGGTTTTCGTGCCCCAAATGCGGCAATTTGGTTTGTCCACAGAGCCACCGAGATTAAAATGCGCCTCGTCAGAAAAGTTGATTTTTCGCCCAAAATCAGTTTGAGCTACACAGCACTCACTTTGGGAATAAGTTTTCAATATTTCCCAACGTTGTTCAAGCGTGAAGTGACTCAGTTATGATACTGACTTTCTGTCAAGTTTTCGAGCGGGAAACAGCTGTCAGTGTCAAAATAACCTATGATTTAAAAAGACACCACTAGATGGCCCACGTTATGTATTTGATTAATAAATCAGAAGATTTCACGCACAAAACCTATCACTATTACTTTTTCGTGCTTCTGATGGTAGATTGACTTTTTGTCGACTTTTCAATTCAAATATTCCTATGTGCTTTATTTAAACGACTCGATTGTGTTGTATGGCTATATGGCTACCTACCGCAGAAAACCCCGAAAAACCGACCGCACTATCTTTTTATTCCGCAGATTTCTGTGTTGACTGTTTATATTTTATGTATACACACTATCACATATGAATCCGGCAAATACGTATGACCCTTCGTCACTGTGCTTTTTGGAACTCGTGCTTTATTCATCGTTCATCTTGTCAGGGGAGTTGTTATGATGCGAATGATATTATTAGTGAAATAATGCTGTGAGTTCTTTTTCTTAATGATTAATTCACACCACAATATTACAGTCGTGTGCTACTGCTGATGTTCGAATGCTGAATTCCAGACAATGAGCAGATAAATTATTTTTTTTTTTGTTGAGTCCCTTGTGAATGCATCAAAGTCAATTTTTACTTATACTCAGTTCAAGAAAAAAAAAATATCTCGAGAGGATTTTTCTCATCGTCACGTGCTGCTGTTTTTTTTTTTTTTTGTGTAAAACGTTATTATAATTTGAGGCATCAGGCAATTATACTTAGTGTTCTTGCGTAGGTGGTTTAAAATACAATATACAAAGCGAAATGATCAACGCGTGAGGATTGTCCTCAAAAAAAAAAAAAAAAAAATTGAAAAGATTTTCAAAAACGACCTCAATGAAAACTGAACACTAAATAAAATTATTAATTAGGTAATGGTTATATGGTGCTATGCTATGAATGAACGACGAGTTACGTATTGCAATTTGAAGCTGTTTGATGCCTTTTATTTAGTTTTGTTATAGTTACGCAAAGTTTTCTTTTTTTCTTTTTAAGTTCGTGGCAAGCCAAATGTAGATCGTTGAGTAGATATACGAAATGGTTGGATTGGACTGATTAAATAATAATTTTTAAATTCAATCGGGCTCATCTCTGGAATTGTATACAAAAAAAAAAAAAAAATTGTATAGTTTTAACAATATTCAATGATTCGGTAAGGGAATAATCGGGAGTAAATAAAGGTTGAAGCACGTGATATATACATACCCTACATTTTTGATATTTTTAGATGAGTTATAAGTTTGGACTATATATGGTCCCAATTTTGGGATTTGTTTTAATGATATATTTAGGACTTAATTAATGAAAAGAACAACAACTAATGTGTGGTAAAAGATAATAAGTTATAGCTACATTTTATGGATGCCAAGACAGTCATCAGACTCCTTTAGTGGAGCTTCAGTTTGCTAATACAAAACATAAATATTTATATTCTACTTAAACGCTTATGTTCTACTTTTTCCTCAGCGTAAACTGTCACATAATTTCTTATGCAGAACATAAACTCTTAAGTTTCGTTTCAGCAAATGGGTCTTTTCGTTATCATCCTTTTCTTGAATCCCCGATAAATGATATCAATATTAGAGAAAGACGCTTTTTGTGGAAAAATTTTCTTCTAAGAGTATACCCAAGAATAATTTCCCAAATTGTCGAATAAGGGAATACTCTGTATACGTACAGAAATAGCAAGGTATGGATTCGTTAAAAAAAATCGAACTCGCAATTCATTTCAATCGATCCCAATCTCAATAATTTCGATGATTATTGATTTTCCATTCCATCATTTCATTGAATCTCGATTTTCGATATCAGATTGGATTCGATCAAAATCGGTACAGTATTCGTTTAATTCGGAGATTGAATTTCATCGAAACCGAAATAAAAAATTGTTTGAGTGCCGGGTCTCATGGTTAATACCCAGCCCTCTTGCTCCAGTACGGCGGATCAAAAAACAGGGTACACGACATATGTATCAAAATGTGGCGGATCTAGAAAACGAGTACGCCAATCGATTTAGGAGGTGGAAATTACCATAGGTCCATTAGAACACTTTTTATTTGACAGGTGTAAAAATGTGAAATCATTTCCGAGAATACGCATTACGTAACGTGGTATATCGTAACGTCGTACAGAGTCCACGTTTTTTTTCACTCTTCGTTCGTGATGTGCAACGTTACGTCGTGCAACGTTACGGTGTGCAACGTTACGATCTGCATACTAGGATGGGTGCGTTCCGTGAAAAAAATCTTTAGATCCCCTTCAAGCAAAAACAAGTCCGTTTTGGATCCGCGCACGTTGATGTTTACACATAATGGGTGATTTTTAAGCTGGTTTGGTTTTGGCAACACTGGTTTTGACAGCTGACGTGTGTTTAGTACCTTGTGTCACTATCAAACAGCTTCAGTTTGGTTTGCAATTTAACCATGGATCGTCTTACAAATGAACAACGCTTGCAAATTATTGAATTTTACTATCAAAATTCGTGCTCGGTTCGAAATGTTCATCGCGCGCTGCTTGTGTTCAGCGATGAGGCTCATTTTTGGTTGAATGGGTACGTAAATAAGCAAAATTGCCGCATTTGGAGTGAAGATCAGCCAGAAGCATTGCAACAGCTACCAATGCATCCCGAAAAAGCCACTGTTTGGTGCGGTTTATGGGCCGGCGGCATTATTGGGCCTATTTCTTCAAAGATGATGCGAATCGCAGCGTTACTGTCAATGGTGAACGCTACCGAGCGATGATAACAAACTTTTTTTTGCCCGAAATGGAAGTTCTTGACTTGCATGATATGTGGTTTCAACAAGACGGTGCCACATGCCACACAGCACGCGAAACAATGGCGCAATTGCGAGGCGAGTTTGGTGAACAGTTAATTTCACGTTTCGGGCCGGTCAATTGGCCGCCTAGATCGTGCGATTTGACACCATTAGATTATTTTTTGTGGGGGTATGTCAAGGCTAATGTCTATAGGGACAAGCCCGCTTCGATTGACGCACTGGAAGCCAACATCCATGCATTCATTCGTGAGATACCGGCCGATATGTGTGAAAGAGTATGCCAAAATTGGACTCAGCGGATGGGCTACCTAAGACGCAGCCGCGGTAAACATTTGCATGAAATTATCTTTAAACATTAAATTGCAAGGTTCAAACTATCGATTCAAATAAATATTTCATTCATTTTTTCGAATTTCTTGTGTTTTAACCGTGAGTCCCGGCACTCACACAATTTTTTTTTTATTTTAGCTTTTCTCCAAAACGGTTCAACCGATTTCGAATTCTAAAAAGTATAGCTAAATGGAATTGTTGAATTAAATTAAAAAAGAAAAATACAATTTCTTTGTTTGAAAATTCAATACATATTTCGAAAACTTGGCTCTAACCTGTTTTTTTTTGTTAACATTATGTAGTAGATTTTAAACAACAATTATTCTCATAACTAAAAATAACGGTAGCTCTATAAAAATACTGAAATGTAAATACTGTATGTCTAAATAAGTAAAAATACTATCTAGCATTTAAAACAATAATGTTTTGCACTGAGACATTATTAACAGTTACAATTTTTCTATTTTCGACTATCTCATTGTCTGCTTAACCAATTTAAATTAAATGTTTTCATACACAAGCTTCTAATAAATTTAAATAATATATAATATAAAGCATACCAATAGAAATTTTCAAACAAATATTTTTTTGATAAAAAGAACTCAAAATTCGGTATTTCAAAAATGTGTCGATGATTATTCTGAAATTCAAAATTTCAGTTGTTTTAATTAATTTCATAAACTAAGATTTGTTAAAGATATCAGAAGGCGAACTACATGGCGTTGCTGTCAAAACAATTTCAGAAGTTATTAAGAGGCGTTTGCTGATACGAAACATAAATATTTAAGTTCAACATAAGAGCTTATGTGACAGTTTACTCTGAGGAAAAAGTAGAACATAATCGTTTAGGTTGAACATAAATCCTTAAGTTTCGTATGAGCAAACGGCTCTAAGTCATCTTATTTCGAAATATGTTGATTTTTAACAATTGTTTTTTTACCTTCAACTAATCTATGTTTTTGGCATGTGGAATATAATACCACTTTATATCTTTTAAATTCAAAGGAATTATTTTACGAAATTCAGATTTTAACCCTACAGCAAGTTTGTGTGACTCAGTCGTGCATTTTATTAAATTAATGGTATGTTGATGAAACTTGCCATAAATGTTATATTTGCCAAAAGAAGCAATAATAAATCATATACAAAAATCTATGTTGAAATGAGTATTTTTTTGAGGGGAGTGGAAAGTGTGAATTATTAACAGAAATCGTGTGTAAAAAAATGTTATTTTAATGAAATTTGACTTTAATGTTTTATGTCATGAGAACCAAGAATAAAAAGACTCTAAAAACTTATAAATAGTTTAAGGTTATTTATTTGAAGTCTTATAGTGGATTTACAGGTATATGCCTCTGCAAATTTCAAGAAAAGTTGAAATTCCATTAATGAGTAAGCACTCCGGAATAACTACTTACATCTTCAAAAAGAATTCGATGTTTTAAATAAATTCTTGTACAAAAATTATTTGAGTCGTACTGAATCTAATTTAAAACAAAACAGTAAACATTTTTGGTTTTTCATAAATAGTAAAAAATGTTCTAATGGGATTCCTAAATGCATACAGTATTTGGGGACCACATCGATCATTGTGTTCCCCGCAGTTATTCTTCAAGTATTAGTGATAATTCCATCAACATATAGGTAACTTAAGCTACAAAGATGTTGAGTAAGGTTGAGTCAGCGTTAAGTGATCTCAACTGTGATAGTAATCAACCTGGACCTGATGGCATTCCACTTATTGTATTGAAGAACTGTATTACTGCTCTTTCAGGACCATTAGCTTTAATATTCAATTTTCTCTCGATGAGGCCTTCTTCTTAACAATTGGAAAACTTCCTTTATCATTGCTATCCATAAATCTAGCTCGAAACAAGAGTGAACTATCAACGATCCCCAAGATTTTTGAAAAAATAATTTAAGAAAAATGGATCTTTATTCTAGAAACATCCGTTTCGCCATCTCAACATGGATTCACAGCTGGAAGATCTACTACGACAAATCTATCTATTCTTTGTAATCAAATCACTAAGAACCTAGAAAACGGTTTTCAAACTAATGCCATATTTACAGACTTTTCGAAGGCGTTCGACAGGGTTTACCATATTATACTAATACAAAAGATGGAATCAAGCGGCTTTCATTCTAGTATTTTAAAACGGTTTGTATCCCATCTTAATGGTAGAACACAATTTGTCGGCATTATTGATTCCTTTTCAAACGCAATTCATGTCACCTTTGGCGTTCCCCAAGGTAGCCACTTGGGTCCCTTTCTATTCCAATTTTTTGTGAATGATATCCCTAAATAAAGGATTGCCATCTAACGTTTTTTTTTCAACTAGTGCTTATTTCGTGAATGGTAACACTTAGCTCATGTCTGATTTGACAGATAATTAGTTTTATCCTTCCTCTGAACGAATATGGTTGTGTATACGCTTCGCTAAGTGGGCCTGCGATCGACTCAGAGAAGATGCCGATTTTTCCAAAAAAATCATCTTTTCAGATGAAGCTCATTTTGATCTTGGCGGGTAGTAAACAAGCGAAATTGTCGCATTTGGGGCACAGAAAACCCGCACGCATACATTGAAAAGCCGATACACCCAAAACGAGTCACTGTTTGGTGCGGATTTTGGTCCAGAGGCATAATTGGGCCATTTTTCGAAAATGAGCAAGGAGTGGCCGTTACAGTCAATGGCGATCGGTATCGGGTAATGTTGAACGAATTTTTGTTCACAAAAATTGAAGAGGAGGACATTGGCGCCATTTTCAAAAAAAAAAGTTATTTGGCGGACCCTTTAGTAGATAATATCTCGAAGCTCGAGTTAATACAGACATTTTGAGATAGTGTTTGAATTCAGAACATAATGTATGTACAATACTAGAAATAAAAACGTATAGTCTGATTTCTATCAGGCAAACATTCTGTTAACGAGTGATAATTTTGACTACGTCTGCTCCTTCTTATATAAGAATTCCAAACTTATTCATTTATAACCAAATCATTTCATAACATCTCTTTTTATTAAAAACAAGAGATCCTGTCAACACATTGTCATTGCCATTAGCATGATTTTTTTTTGACAAATGACATTTGGATTGACATTTAAATTTAAAAAAATTAATGATCTACGATGACGGATTAGAATATATTCAAAAAAAAAAAAAGAAACAAAAAATCTTAAACACAGCAGGCATAAATTAACGATCAAATAATGATCCATAAAATTCATCAATTAAAATTAAAATTTATTGATTTTCATTCCGCGTATGAAAGTGTCAAAAATTTAATTTGCCTTCGTTTAGCGTTATCTTTATACGGTATATCCGCATATACATACATACATACATATAAAAAGAAGAAGATCTTTTAATCAAATGGTTTTCTTTTTCATACATATCTCGACAAAAAAAATCTCAAATATGAATGCTAATATATTGTTCGCTGACGTTTGCAATTTACCGAACAAATGAAGTCGAACGCAAAACAGTAATTTGGCAGATTGCCATTTCGACTGGCCGCCACATTAGTCTGCCTGTATCTTTTTTTTTTTTTTATTCCCTGCCTGCCTGCCGATTTCAGAATGAATGGAAATACGTCTGACGCAGTGCTCCTTGTGTCTATATATGTTTATTAAAATATAAAAAAAAAAGAAAAATAAATCAAAGACATCGCTACTCGCACTGAATTGTCTAGCCGGGCACGGACCTAAGGGCTCATTTGAAACACGAAAATAAATGATAATGAGACGGTTTTTGAATATTGGAATTAAAAATAGGTATGTTGTAGATATTTTTACTTGCCAATTTAATAATTAATTTTGTATTCGTGCTTTACCTTCTTTAACGATATGTAATTAAAAAATTATTTCGAAAAAATGGTTTTGTATACAAAATGTAGCTTTTTGTTGTTCAAATCTAGTTTATTTATACAGTCCCCGATGCGAAAATAAAATGTTATGCAAAAACTCATTAATTCATAGAAACTCCATCGAAATTTGACGTGCTGTGTGTTCATACGCATAATGCGTGCTTCCACGTACAATACAAGGACATTTAATTTTATTTGTCTATATAATTTTATTTGCATGCAAAACAAACAACCGGCAATTGTTTTATATGGTATATATTTGTATGTTTTTGTAGGCAAAAGTTTTTTTGCATGCAAAAAATAATTTCCATTTCTAGTCCTGCAGTTTATTTGATCAGGGTAAAAACTTCCTATACAAAAATTTTTTTTTTTTATATATTTTGTGAGCACTCAAGGGGTTGTGACTACCCTTATGATGATAAAACATAGTACGAGCGTTTAGGAAAGTGGGAGAGGATTTGAAAGGAGATACCGATGCACATTGGTTTTGAATGTTTGAACATCGAAGTGGCAAGGCAAAATTGAGCCCGGTAACGCATTCCACATTCTTGTAGTGCGACTAAAGAAAGAATCTCTGTACTTAACAGTACGTCCGAAGTTGGGCTCAAAGGTAAACTGATGCGCATTCCTAGAAGTACGAGTATTACGGTTGAATTGTCTTAGGAGAGGAATGCAACTGGCTATTTCACTAGAACAATGTTTATAAAAATAGCGATAAAATAGTGAAAGACATGAAACATTGCGGCGGTGTTCGAGAGTTTCAATTGCTTCCGTTATAGTTCTATCGCCTATCATTTTTAAAGCTCTCTTTTGAATTCTATCTAATAGACTCAAGTGGGTTGTTGGAGCACCAGCCCAAATATTGGAATTGTATTCCATTTTTGCACGAATGAAGGCTTTATAGATTACAGCCAGATCAAAGGGGGAGAAAAATTGGCAGCATTGTGTTTTTGAAGCATTAAATTCTACGCGATTTTTATTTCCCCATTTCACAATGCTATCGAGATCAGAATTTAATGAGCTTATCATACGCTGCCGTTGAAGTTCCACATCCGAAGGACAAGGGTGTGAATCTAGAAACGAATATGAAAAGCTTAGGGTACTGTCGTCAGCAAAACAGTTTAAAGGATTAGAAGTTTCAGACAAGGGATCATTAATGAATATTAGGAAGAGAGTCGGAGACAAAACGGAGCCCTGGGGCACACCAGTGTTTATTATTTGAGTTTCAGACTTGAAACCGTCCAATACAACTTGATCGGTCCGAAAGATAATTTCTAATCCAACGAAGAAGAAGTTCATCGATACCAACTGCACGCATTTTCGATAAGAGAGCTTGATGCCAAACCCTATCAAATGCTTTTGAAATATCAAGTGCAATAATCTTACTTTCGCCAAAACGATGTAAAGATTTGTGCCACTGTTCGGTGAGATATACCATCAAATCACCAGTGGACCTATTGCTACGAAAGCCATATTGCCGGTCATTAAGAAACTTTCGTTCCTCAAGATATTTCTTAAGCTGGTGGTTAATCAGCGTTTCCATGAGCTTGGAAAGAAGGGAAATAAATGCAGTTGGACGATAGTTAGAGGGGGGAGAAGATTCGCCTTTTTTAGGGACAGGCTGGACTGTTTTCCATCCACTCGGAAAGAGACCAGTAGAGTAGGACAGATGGAAAAGCTTACGCAGTGGTTTTGCCAGCGTAGAAGAACACCTCTTCAGAACAATAGGAGGGATACTATCCGGGTCAGGGGATTTGTGAATGTCAAGATCCTTCAACACTCTCGCAACTGTACGAGTACGAAAGAAAATTGGTCAAATGAAAACGTTTACGTTCTCAAGTACAGGAGGAGTCATATCATTTTCAGGCAGCGTCGAATTAACAGCAAACTGTGCTGCAAGCAAATTGGCTTTATCTAGTGAGCTGACAAAAGGAGTGTCGTTGAAATCAAGCGTTGGAACCGAAGTCGAAGTAGTATTTCGTATATTTTTTTACAAATGACCAACAATTTTTACTGCCTTTGGGACATTGCAGTATTTTTTGCCTTAATTTTTGATCATGCAAAAATTTTGTTCGTCGAATATTACAAAAATAATATAAATAAATATTCAAACTACTTTTGGTAATCGAATACTACTTTCTTTAAACCACTTCACGTTATGAATGACAAAATTCTTCAAAATATGGTATATGTCCAACCCTTATAATAACTTTCCCAACACATATCAATAAATATCAAATTTATTTAAAATAACCTCTCAAACACAAACACAATTTTTAAAATCTGATATCTGTTTTTTTTTTTGTTTTTACTCCACCTCACCCTATAAATACAATTTTATAAAAAAAAAATTCCTATAGCTATCCCCTAGAAAAAACCTTTAATATAAACAACATACGTTTTTAACCTATAAAAACCAAATTTTTGAAAAAAAAATTATCCTAAAGTCATCTACTAAAAAGGACTTTTCAAACACCAAACAAAATTTCCCTAAAGCCATTTCCTAAGAAAAAGATTAGATTAGATTACACATTTTTTCATTGCAACCCCGTTTCACACTACAAATAGCAAAGAAATCTTTTCACCAAGTAACGTAAAAATTAGTTTAGTATCTTAGACGGTATAGTGGAACAAATAGACACATTTCAAAATAATAATATTAAATTAAAATTAAGATTGTATGAAAATCCTTAGACCCGTTTTCGAGAATAAAGAAAAGCCTTTTCCTTACGGTTATATGAGACGATCTAAAGGCTGTTTTTTTCGACGTGTGGTTTTCAATGTGGCAATACTTTTTTCGGAGTTGGTCTGTCACTTGATTTGCCATTTTATAATTAATAGACTTACTCCTGAACAACGTTTGCAAATCGTGCAAATTTATTACAAAAATAATGGTTCGGTTCGCGCGCCGCATCGCGCGCTGCGTCCAATATACGGTCGACATAATCGCCCAGCAGAGTCGGTTATTCGAGCAACAATGGATCGGTTTCGAACCACGTTTGCTCTAGTGGATAATGCGTATCCTCAGAGACACCGTAAAGTGCGCACCGAAGACGCTATTGCTGCTGTGGAGCAGAGTATCGAAGGAGACCCGAATGAGTATATCCGCCATCGCGCCCAACAATTGGAGCTGTCGAAAATTGTGCCTCTCGGCTGGAATTAAATCGAGCCAGCCGCGGCGGCCACTTGCCCGAAACCATTTTTGAAACATAATGGCAAAGCCTTATCTTTATATTTAAGCTAAATTCTTGGCCATAACATTAAATTATATCCGTTTTATTTCTTCTTGAAAACCACACGTCTAAAAAAACACCCTTTATTTGGGTTTAAAAAAAGCAAAGTAACGAAAGTTCGCCTTTAGTTTTGAAACACATTTTTTTTAAAGCTTACCTACTAATCTCCCAAGTGTTTGAAAATTTCTTATATCGCATACTCTTCGTATTGAATGGCGTCAAAATCCAGCCTACCGACGACGAGCACCTTCATATTTTCAATTTGTAAGCTCATTATTAGGCGGTTTATTTTTTTTTACTTAAGTGTATAAAATATTTCGAGTTTTTCCAATGTTACGGAAGTAAATATGAATCCAATATTTACTTCCAAGTACGAACCCTTTTAAAAAGTTTCCACCAAACGCTTCATAAATACAAATATATCTCGTGAGACTGACAAATGCACACGTTCTGTTTCTTAATGGAAATGAAACTATACATTTGACATTCGTTATATACATATGTGTGTATGTACTTGTACCTATACTGCCATGGTGATGAAAGGCGAAAAGAATTCTTTCAATTTCGTTTTTTTTTTTCCTGCATTGCCCTATATTTTATATGCTTTATCCTTGGGGTGAAATAGATTGCGTGTTAGTTTACTTATCGAAATGTGTAAGGGCGTAAAATAAACGTCCAAGCTTCCAAATATGCTAAATTTCTTGTAGAAAGCATTCCAGGCTTTTAAGTTAATGGCAGTTACTGGGTGCGGGAGTCAAATGACCAATATAGGTGGATATTTATTTCTTGCCTTCCTGGCCTGGCCTGCCTGCCTGACGGACTGACCTGATTTTGATTTCCTGGCATATCATTAAGACTTGAATGAAAAAAAAAAACAAAATGAAATGAAAGAAATAAACCGTTCGTTCGGTAGAAATCTAATATTAACTTAGTTTGTATAGGTACCTTGACTTATTGCAAAGAGCCATGAGTTTCATTATAATTAAAATAAGTAATTGAAAAAAAAGAAGAAATATACCTACCTACATGGTGGTGTATTAATGAGGCTTTATTGGTAGAAAAACACCCGACTGCATTCTCATTTCTCAAGTATCCGCACTCTATTGACATTTAACTATACTATACGACTACCTACTCTTGTTCACAAGAGAAGAGCACTTGCGTATTTTCCTAAAGCTGGAAACTGATGCTGGCAAACTGAAACTATCTATTTGTTGTTTTTGCTCTTTGCAATATGCAATAATTAGTATAAGTCTGTGCTTATTTTTGTATATAATCAACTTCACATATGCCACAGCTGTGTTTATGTTTAAATACTCGCCCTCAAGACTAGTTTCAATAATGCGTAGCTTGTAAAGTAAAATTTAAAAAAGAAATTGTATTGCTAGTTGGGTATTACCAGGGATGCCAGAAGATAATATTTCACCTTTTGAGCTGGTTTGTCTTGAAACTAGATAATCAAATGATTAATATTTGGATAAGGTGTGTGAGAAGAATTTTTGTTTGTATAAAATGCGGTGCATAAAGTCTTACCAACAAATATTTATATTGAGTTTTATTCCATATTTATATCAGTGCTAGAATATTACAGCCGTAAACCAACCAGCGGAAACCAACGAAAAAATGACAGCTGTAAGCGTCACACCAATAACAAAAAAAAAAAAAAAAACAAACAAAAACACAAAAAAATCACAGAAAGCCACGTTGCAATGAAAGGCACAACAAATACAAACACAAAAAAACCTCAAACGTCACTTTTCCCCCTCTCCTCTCTAAATAAATTCACAATTATCAGTTTCGCTAATCTAACAGCGTACCTACTGCAAAATGAAAAGGAGGACGACATTTTTCGTTTATGATTTCGTTGTGTCATTTTTGTATGGGATTTTTCGTTGCGCATCGGCAGCGCACTAGGCTTTAACAATAGTTTAACTTCTTTAGTCGGTTTAAAATTTTTAAACCGACTAATCGGTAATATTCACTCACTTAAACCGACGACCAAAATATTAAACCGAATGAAAATGATTCAAATAGACCATTTGCATCTTCTTCTTCAACAATAAAATCGCGTCGATATAACTTCAAAGAAGTTCATTTTCGTACAAAATTCAAAACAATATGAATTGAAAAACATTTTGTTGACATTTTATTTATTTATTCCTAAGAATTATTCCTTATCCCGCTCTAAAGTTAGCAGATAACTTTATTCCGCTAGTCAATGATTTATTTCTGGGAATTAATTGTATCTGATTATTGAAAAACTAATTTTTAGTCTAGAATAAGTACTAACTGATGGCTTAACTGACTATTGAAAAATTGGCCCTAAACGTTTCCAAAACGTATAACAGATATCAATGATAAAAAGCATGCTTTTTTGAAGTTTAGGAATTCACGGGAGAAAGATTTCCTAAAAAAATATTTGTGTCTTATGACAAGTTCAAATTACCAACTTTTTTGAAACTGCACAGAGTGGTGCGTTTGTTGAACTTTGGCGACAAAAATTGTTTACCAAGCCGATTCATGACGATGAAATTAGTGCAATTTGGTATACTTAACGATTTGGAGACGCTGCCTATTTTTTGTGTACATAATCAAATTGAGGGCTTCAGAAATTAGGTCAGAATGTATTATACGAAAATTCAAAATTCATTGATAAAATATTGTCAAAGTCAGGATTTCAGTCAAATTATTATTTGAAATGGCTTATTTTTTTTACTTTTATAAAAAAGTGATTTCAATGCAAATATGTAACAAATTCATGTTCGATTTCACAAATATTTAATAGGCTTTTAAATTTTCAAATGACGTATTTTGTATGGAAAAAATATAAATGGTTGTTTAATATTTGTGAAATCGAACATGAATTTGTTGCATATTTGCATTGAAATCACTTTTTTATAAGAGTACAAAATTTTAGCCATTTGAAATAATAATTTTACTCAAATCCTGACTTTGACAATTTTTTATCACTGAATTTTGCAAGTGGTCATTAATACCAAAGATTTTGAGTTTTGAAAAAAAAGCATTTTCCCCCATGAACCAAGAGACAAAATATGAGATCTTTAATTTCAAAGGAGCGGTAATTTGTTTGGCGAAAACCAAATACCGAACTCCATTCAGAATATGCAATTTATGTAGTAAAGTATAAAGTCGGCTGGGTGATGGTTTTAGGTTGTCTCCCGGCACCCAGCTGTGGTAAGTTGGATAACATTAGATTCAATTAAGACCACAGAAAATACATCAAAATTTTGTAAGAAATTCTTAAGTGAGTGCACCAAAATTGGGGTTTAAACACAATTTACTTCTTACAAAAACAATGACCCAAGGCACAAAATTTATAACACTTGCATCTTTCATGTCTACAATTATCAAACCCTAAAGAGAATCTATACGGCCATTAACCCTAAAGAGAATCTATAAGGCCATTTACCCCAATGACTTAGAAAAGAGACCATTAGAATTGCAAGAGTGTTGAAAAAGAAGTTATTAGAAAATGTGTTAAAATTGCAATAGAAGGGACTAAGAAGTTTTCAAAATTTGTGCTAAATAGACTAGACCATGGGATATAAAATATGGTATATTCAACAAAATATTGAGATTGTGTTAGGTTTTGGTTTAAATCCAAGAAAACTTCGGGTGTACGAATATGAGATTGACTTCTTTCAATTAAGTTTTTATAGTTTTGTTAATAAACGTCCTCTATTTGTTAAGGGATGTTACTTTTTTGGCTCTTCAATATTAAATGTTAATATGATCTTTGACTTCAAATCAAATAAAGCTCAAATTTTGTTGTGGTCTTCGAATTAATTGCGAAAGAACTGCATGTTAGCTTCCGTACGAAAATGAGTTTGAGTGACTGTACATAATTTTTGACTTCTCTATATTGATTTTTCTATAAATTCCAAAGCGTACAGTATTGAGTAAAACCTTGCCTAACTCTTATTATATTCTGAACGAATCAGACATCTCTTCACCATTATATAATGCCGCCATTTTGTCCACATAAAATTTCTGTATTACCTAACCTTACAAACTTCTTCGACATTCCGATAACAAATAGCCTATTTATATATAAAAACTTGTCTATCCACGGTATGAAATGCAAACTCCAAAAACGTGTACAACTTCTTCCCTTTGCTGAGAAATGAATCCGCATTGCTTTTCAAAACAAAGATATGGTTCATCGGTGAATAGCCTGGTCTAAAGCCAGCCTGAAACTCTTCAAGAACGTGTAGCTTATTAAAGTGGATCCATTTGTTAAACGTCTTTCCATGATTTAAGTGACGATTTTATGAGAAGCATTTAGTAACGATATGGCCCTATATTTAGACTGGTCTGACAGTCTTCCTTAACATAAACAGAGTTCAACACATTCACATAATTGCATCGCTTCCTCTTCATAAAAAGTGCTCTAATGAAGAAGTCAGTTGCATTCATCTTCTTATAACCACATCCCTCAAATGCTTATAAGTTTACTACTAAGCCTTACTTGGCGTGGCAAAACAAAACAGAAGATCACCCTTGCCCTACGCGAGCGTCCTAACGGAGCCAAGCCGAAAGACTAAACCGTGGTAGCTTAGCAAGATGTTCGTGTTTAAAATAGGAATCAAATCTAAGTTATAAAATCTAACCTCAGGTACAGGATTCAAATAAAAAAAAAAAAAATACTTCTATAGCTTGGCGCATAACCAAGCACGATAACCTGCCTCACTTTACCCGGCAAATAATCATAACTTTCTGTCAAAAAGTTGTTTCGGTCTTTAAATAAAGAGAACCTATATATCTTTACAGAAGTTAAATGCCTAAGTATGAAAAAAATCACTGTTTTAAAAGTTAAAGTTGCAATGGAAACTATTTATAATTGCAAAAAATAAAAAAAACCAAAAACAAAAAGCACCCAACCTAAAAAGTTTCCTTACAAACTAATTGAAAAAAAAAATGAAAATTATATGAAAAATAATATCCTTATATGAAAAATGTAGGAGGCTTTTGCTTTTTGCTGTTTTCCTTTTTCATGAATGACAGAAATTCCTTTAAAGTAAATTCAACAATCGTAAATAGTTTTAAAATAAATTCTACCTTGAAGTATAGTGACATTTTACGACACGACAGCATAGCAGTTCAGTTCTCTATGCACAAACCATACTGCATCTTTGAAGTAGCTACTGAGTTGAGTACCTATACCTATACAAACAACATCAAAGCAGTATTTATTTTATTTTACCTATACTACCTACGTACACTCAAGTTTTGTGTTACTTTTTTATTTTTTTTTATTTTTTTACAAAAAGGATAAAGCAGTTTAGGTTATTTATGCATTCTAAATTGAAAGCCAGGTTTTCGTTGCATTAATTTGAATTTAATGTCAGCTTAAAATGCAGGAAAACATATCAAGCAGTTGTGGTTAGGTTATTCGTTATTCGTTATTCGGCAACACCCAAATCTCCTTGATATTATGACCAGAAAAAGCAATCCTTAAGAATATTGAAACATTGCCAAAAAAATAAAAACAGGTAGGTATGCTTTTTTTAGTAGGCCGCCAATATGCATATGCTTACGTTCTGTGTTTTTTTTTTTGTATTTTATTTGTTGTGATTGAATTGGTTGTCCTTAGAGACTGGTAAGCAATGTTTGCATAATTTGATGTCAGCAATTGTACACAAAAGATAACATGTCATAGAAAATGATGCCACTAAAATGTGTCCTTATATGTGATGTTGGCTTTGGGGAATTCTATCTATGCATGTATGTTTGTCTACCAATAAATAACTTTACAATGCTGACGTTGAATAAGATTCCAAAAAAAAACGTATCAGCTGAAATAAATAAATAAATATTGAACTTTTTAATGTATATCTAGATATGGCTTTTCTATTTTAGTGGTAACGAAGAAATAATAAAAGTAAATTAAAATTTGAAGTGAAGTGAAATTTCAATTAAAGTGAACCTTGTTTTTTTTTTTTTTGTATTTCAGATTATAACTCAATGTGACAAGGAGAAACTAAGATTACCAAATCCAGAAAAGAGAAAAGCGGATGAAAACGACCAAGTTAAGGACTTGAAAAAGGTACCACCTTAGTTTATAGCTTATTTTCAAAAAAGTATTTACTCCGAAAAGGATAAAATGCACCTATTCTTTACATTATAATATGAGTGAATAATAGATTTATTTGATTTTTAAATTTTTCGGCAGTTTTCGAAAACGTCATCTGCTTCAAAAATGCATTTGCAGAATGTTCTTAAACGCAAACTGCAAAAGTGTTGTGTTCGAAAACACAAATAAAAATTTGCTCTAAAGTCACATGTTCGAAAACATCATCTGCGTTGCAGCTGTGCAGTAAGGTGATCCATTTTTTGTTGTTTTAGCTTTTGTTAGAAAACGTCAAATGCGCTTGCAAAAAGTCGGTATCATTTCAAAAAAAAAATGTGTGCAAGCAGGACAGTTTGCAAAAAAAAGTGAGCCGTCGCACAGTGGCCCGTATTGACTTTTTTGGTTGCAAAAATCATATCTCTTAAACGAATAAAGTTATCGCCAAAATTTTTTTTATCTTGAAGGAAATTTCCAAGGCTATAAGTTTGTGAATTTTAACAAAAAAATATTTACAGGGTGTTTCGGAATCTGCTGCTGAAATAAGAAGTTTTAGTTAAGGACGTTAACATAATTGGTATTTAATTCTAAAAAAGTCGAAAGGAAATTTATGAAGTAATTTGAGTGTAATTTAAGTGAAACAGTGGTAAAAAAAGAAAACAAACCAATTTGAGTGAAACAGTGGGGGAAAAAACAGCTTTGGTTTTTTTTTATTAATTAATTTTTTATTTTTTTTTATAAGAGAGTTAATTTATAAAGTATTTTATTGATAGATTAGAATTCAAAAACAAAATAAAAGCAACACAAATTTACATACAAACATTAAATTTCTTGGAAACTATCATCTAAGTCCGGGGTAATGCGTAATAAACTTATAATTTCCGGTGAATATTGTGCTTTCAGATCTTTTTGTTTTCTTACATGCCTTGAGGAAGAAATAAGTGGATCGGATGAGATTGCTAGCATGTTAAATAGGTCTTAATTCTGCCGAATTTTTGAAACTTTAGACGTATTTTGATATCTGTATTTCTTGTAGTCTTTATTTTTGGACTCCTGGGCTTCTTCTGACAATTCTCCAAGTGGTAGAGATTGGTATTCGATAATATTTTGACTATGAACGCACCTTGTCTAGATATCCATCGCAGCCCCATTTATTCTGTAAGGTCAGACTTCTTGGGAGTGCACTTATTTGTTCCTCCGTTTTGCTTTCTAAAAGCCGCCTTGCAGTATGGTCCATCATGTTTTGAAGTTTGACTTTAGCTGATACTTCCGTGATTTTGCTGTTTTCTGGAACTGTTGCTTTTTTTTGGTAACCGTAATTTTGTTGTAGGATGGCAGAACATCTATATTGTGCTCTCTCAACCAAGTTCTCAGGATTTTATGCTTTTCTTTTGATAGACCCAAATCCATATAAACAAAGCTAATGCATTCCCATTAGTATATTTTTTGGGATCCTTTTGTGGAGTAGGAATGCTTTCCTTGACTCGAAATGAACTTGCTTGACAAAAAGTTCAAACAAAATATTTTATGGTATCATTTTAAATAATTTTTCTTTATACAACTGCTCGATCGCTCGTTCAAGTTTTCAATGATAATTTCATCCCAATGTTTAATCCTTTTATACCATAAAACTTAATACCTGCAATAAAAATATTCAATTTTATGACATCCTAATTAGGTAGGTAATCTGCTTACCTATAAGATTTAAATCTTTAAAAAAAAATTCTTATCAGTTAAAAACTCTTATCCATCAAACTACCTGACAATAACAAACAAAAGAGCTTAGGAAGGTTTTTCCTTCTAAATTACAAAACCATTTTATTTCAAACCAACACTCATACCTGCAAAACAAAGAAAAAATATTTTCCATGATTTTTTTTCTGCACCTGACAAAAAAAAACTCAGAAAAAATTACTGACTTCATCAAATCAAATCGCTCTATCTCAGCTCTATGAAACTTTATGCTGCTGAGGTATATAAGGATTTACTATCCGTTAAGCTTGGCTTGATTATGTTTACTCAGTGTAAAGTCGAAAAAGCGTCCAAAAATGGTTGTTTCAAAAAACATTAAATTTAGCTGTTTAAAAAAATTTATCATTTTTTTTTTTCATTTCTGATTATAGCAATTAACACATATATCAAGTTAAAATAACAAAAAATAGTTTCATTTACACTTTTTTCCTAGTTGTTACACTCAAAGTTAAACAAAAAATTTTATAATAATTGTTTTTTTCTCACCACCGACCGGCAACCGTGGTGAAACTCATATGATTGCAGTAGCATGTAAACACAGAACCTATTACTTTTGTACTGAAGCCATTAACATTGTTTGTTCCATTCGAGACCTTGAGATTATTTGTGACAGTGAGCTTAACTTCCGCTCTCATTTTGATCAAATAATTAGGAAGGCACATTTCTCTCTTGGCTTCATGAAACGTTGGTCTAAAAAATTCTCGAACTTCAATTGCAAGTAGGTATTTTTTACCTTTAGTCCATATGCGTTTCGCCAGGCACGACAGTTGGGCTCATCAGTTAGATACTGTCGTACTCTTCTAAGACGCATGATTTATCGACACAATATATATTTAGCAGCAGTGATACGCTGTAAATTATATTTTTCTAGGGGAATTAATATGATTACAACACCTAAAAATTATTGCCTGTCGTCTGGCTTGTTTATAAGAAGAAGAAGCAAAACAAAAACAAAAGAAATGCATTGTTTTTGCTTTTTCTTTTTTTGTATATTTTGGACTATAATGAATAAATAAAAGTACTACCTAGGGCCGGTTTCACAATGTCTGTGCCAATATTTATGTGTTGAGTAACTAATCATAACTTTACTCATAACTTGTGAAACAGACTCTTCACAGAGTCCTAATGCTAGTACCGTTACTAGTCCTTAAACCAGAACTCAAATCGGTACCAAATGATTTCTTCACATAAGTACTAAGCCCTAGTTCTATCAAGTTGGTACCGAGTACTTTTTAGGACTTGCTTAAAGGTCCGCCATCTAACGTTTTTTTTTCAACTAGTGCTTATTTCGTGAATGGTAACACTTAGCTCATGTCTGATTTGATAGATAATTAGTTTTATCCTTCCGCTGAACGAATATGGTTGTGTATACGCTTCGATAAGTGGGCCTGCGATCGACTTAGAGAAGATGCCGATTTTGCCAAAAAAATCATCTTTTCAGATGAAGCTCATTTTGATCTTGGCGGGTAGTAAACAAGCAAAATTGTCGCATTTGGGACACAGAAAACCCGCACGCATACATTGAAAAGCCGATACACCCAAAACGATTCACTGTTTGGTGCGGATTTTGGTCCAGAGGCATAATTGGGCCAATTTTCGAAAATGAGCAAAAAGTGGCCGTTACAGTCAATGGCGATCGTTATCGGGCCATGTTGAACGAATTTTTGTTCACAAAAATTGAAGAGGAAGATATTGGCAACATTTGGTTTCAACAGGACGGCGGCGCTACGTGCCACACAGCCGAAGCTACACTCGATGTTTTGCGCCATTTTCAAAAAAAAAAAGTTATTTGGCGGACCCTTTATTTAGATCCGGTACTAGTGATGTGAAGAAATGCTCAGGTGCTTACCTACTTTTCGTTAGGACCGAGTACCAGAACTAGTACCTGATCTAGCTGGACTGGGAACTAGGCTGGTTTAGTACTTCTGTGAAGAAATTGGGCGTTAATAACGTACAATTTTAAACAAAATTAATTTGAACAAAATTAAAACAAAAAATTTCAAAATTTTTATTTTGATTTTTTCAAAAAAAATATTCACTAAATCAACCTTAAAAAGATAATAAAAGAAAAGATTTCTGGCTTTACAAAAAGGTAAATCTTGGCATTGTGAGTGTAACCGTTGTTTTTTTTATAATTTTCTATTTTAAGTCAATTTTTCTGTTTAAAGTCAATTTTTTAGAAAATTGCCCCTCTCGGCTAAACGGGAAGAATACAGTTTTTTTTCTATTTTGTTCTCAACCTACAAGCTGAAGCTTTTTGTCGCACCTTATGCGAATCACGTTGTATTTTCTTTAGTGTGTATTGTCAAGCCATCTGTTCAGATTCTAAACAAATCAACAACTTTCTGACGTGTATTAGAGCGAGAGTTTCTTGTTGTTGGAAGATCTTCCCTGTTAGACCTTAAATGTTTGTAACTTAATCGAGTTGCAGAACATGTTCTGTCTTTGCAAATTCATCATGATGAATGGTCTCGTCTAACTTCCGCAGAATGTCATCAAACAATATATGTATACGTTCAAACTAAATCGATCTTCCATCCATATAGTGAACACTTTACTTCAAGTTCCTCGGACATTTGCTAGCATTTCTGCAAAAAGTTTAATCTTCTTTCAAGTCAAATGACTATTTTTGGAAGACGATGATAAGGAAGTTCAATTATTCGAAAACATAACCGTAGGAGTGGCAGGCCGGTTACGGTATGTAGCATGGATGTTGGTTCCCTAAAGAGGTGCTTCAGGAAAAAAATTGTGTAGCTTTTCCATTTCTTCGTACTTATTTTATCTTCATACTTAGCCCGAATAACACATAATTGAACTGCAAGTTGCATCAAACAGTTTATATTTCGAATTCAATAATAAATCTTTTTGGCGAGATCTAGACAAATGAACACTTGGGCGTATACGTATTTTTCTTACTTTTTTGAATTTTTAACTTTTTTCAATAATTTTTTGTGAAAAATAACTTATGTTAAGCTTGCAAATTGTGACAGATATACCGTGTAAGCCAGTTACCATGAATTTTATTGGTTAAAATAATTCCCAAAAATGTTGCATGAAATAATAAAACGCCTTACTTACTTACTTCGATGACGCTTGCACTGCAGGAAGGACTACGGCCCCAACCAACAATCCTACCTTCCAGCCAGCTCGGTCCAAAGCTAACTGCTGCCAGTTATGCACACCAAGTTGGTTGAGGTCTTTCTACACATGTGCACACCACCTTCAAAAAAATCCAAAAACTCGACCCAATGAACGATTAAAACGTCCAAGAAAAAGACTCTATTTTCTGTTTTCATTTTAGTCTTTATTTTGAAAAATTAATTAATTAAAATCATACACACTGCATTGTTTCCTGTAGAATTTGGCGAATAAGATAAAAATCGAAAACAATACAAATGCATTTTTTTTGACTTCAACAAATTATACCCGTATTTCTCTTGCCTATATCAGCAATGGATTACGCTTGCAACTTTTAAGTTAGGTATAACCAGTCAGGCGCCTCTTATTTCATGGCTGTTTTTGACGGTTTTCAAATGAATCTAAAGCACAAGTTGCCACTCGAGATTTGAAATGTTACGAGTTTTCAAATATAATTTTGAAGTCGTAAGTTTTGAATGTTGCACCATTTCTGGGAACGTCCGTTCTTCTGCTGCGCCCGACGTGGACATCAATTTAAAAAAATTAATTAAAGTTCCAAAAGCCAAAATTTTACAATTTCTGTTGTTGTTAATGTATTTACACTTTTGGGGCCTAATTTTACGGACCAAATTTCATTTTCCCTAGAGACGATTCTGATGATCATATGGCAAAGGGAAATGCCCATTTCTGGCCCAGTGTGTGCACAAACTAGTTTAGTGTCAAACAAAAGGTGACGTAAAGCCCGATACATGAGTAAAATATTTTCAAAATCGTTCATGGGAAAGTTGAGATATTTGGGCTTGAAGTTGACGATTGCAAAATAAGGATTTCAGATTTTATTCGAAATAATTGTCCATAACGGGCGGAATAATTGACGTTGAAAAATGATATTAATATCAAATTCAAAAGGAATTTGTCTTGTCTTTAAAATAGTACTAAAGTTATTTTGATATGTTAAACACATTTTGAGATATTGAGTTTTAATTACTAAGCCACTTTTTTTGCGCGGTCTTTGCCACATTGATATTTGAAAAAAATTCAGTGATGACATATACTTTTGTTTAGCTCTAGTGAAAAGCTTATTTAATTTTATCTTTAATTTCATATAAAATGAAGTGTACTTAAATAAATAAATACCTAAAAATAAACAAAAAAAATATTCTAAAGGCATCTTATTATGCCTATGGACCAGGAAAGATAGATTATAGGGTACAAAATATGAACGACTTGATCGCACGAACTTTTTCTTGAGGTTAACAACTGTGTGTATATATTTAACGAGAAAATATTAAAAGTTTCTGGGCAAAAGCTCCATAGTAAAATGGGCATTCCCTTTCCACGATCAAATATTTGTATGTATGTAAATACGTCAACATTTGAGAAAAATACATACTCTACTTTGATTCGCTGTAACTCATTAAAAAAACCGCCTTGATTATTGTAGAGAAAATAGGCAATTTTCAATACCGCATCGAAAAAACCGGACATAGACAATGTGTCCTTTATGATTTTCTAAGTATTTGCGATATTGAAGGCGATAAAAGGACGGTGTACCGAGTCTCGGTAGACAAAAATAACAATAACATACATTTCTAAATTTAACGTCTACTTACTTCTTAGAATTTTTTTTAATAGAATATGGTAAATACACAGTTAATGCAATATTTTTCAATTTAAAATAAAAAAACATTATGCGGTTTCTTTAATAGAATAGATAGGGATGTCTAAAGGTTCCGCCAAATAACTTCTTTTTTTTGAAAATGGCGCAACACATCGAGTGTAGCTTCGGCTGTGTAGCACGTAGCGCCGTCCTGTTGAAACCAAATGTTGCCAATATCCTCCTCTTCAATTTTTGTGAACAAAAATTCGTTCAACATGGCCCGATAACGATCGCGCCATTGACTGTAACGGCCACTCCTTGCTCATTTTCGAAAAATGGCCCAATTATGCCTCTGGACCAAAATCCGCGCCAAACAGTGACTCGTTTTGGGTGTATCGGCTTTTCAATGTATGCGTGCGGGTTTTCTGTGCCCCAAATGCGACAATTTTGCTTGTTTACTACCCGCCAAGATACAAATGAGCTTCATCTGAAAAGATGATTTTTTTTGGCAAAATCGGCATCTTCTCTAAGTCGATCGCAGGCCCACTTAGCGAAGCGTATACACAACCATATTATCTGCCAAATCAGACATGAGCTAAGTGTTACCATTCACGAAATAATCACTAGTTGAAAAAAAAAAAACGTTAGATGGCGGACCCTTTACTTTTTATTTATATTTACCTACTAATTTCCAATAAATTTCAAATACAGTAAAAATTCAAATTCTCTATTTTCAGGCAAAACTTGAAACAAAAGCACTAAAAGCTAAAAGACCAGGATTCACGGACGAACGCTACCACGAGACGTCATATTTTATTGAAAATGGTAATTGAAATTGATTTAACCACAAAATTATAATTTACATCTAATTTTCGTCTAAATACAACGCAAAACGACGACCTTTGCTCTTCTTGTTGTTTTGCATATTTTCCTTTTTTTATACTTACAGGTCTTCGAAAGGTGTATCCGTATTATTTTACTTTTACCACATTCACCAAAGGCAGATGGGTTGGCGAAAAAATACTTGATGTGTTTGCTAGAGAATTTAGAGCTCATCCCGCCGAAGAATATGAACGTTGTATCAATGCCGGTACCTTGACAGTTAACTATGATAAAGTGCCAATTGATTATAGATTAAAACATAATGACTTGCTGGCAAATATTGTTCATAGGTAAGTTTGTTGAATTATTATATATTTTTTTTTTAAGAGATGTATCTTATTAAAGGAATTTTATTTTTGCTAGAGTATTTAACCTAAAAATGTACAAATATACGTATGCATATCAAAACTCTGCATGTATGCCTTTAGTTTTTGATTTTAAATAATACCTACTATACATAATTTAGTTTAAAAAAAAAACAACAACTTTATAGGGTGATTCGTATAAGATGCGACAAAAACCAATGGCGTGTAGATTAGGTCAAAACAAGTAAAAATCATATAAAAGAGGGTCTATTTCCCCCTGTTTAGCAATTTTCTAAAAGAAAATTTTTAGAACGGAAACAAAATATTTAAAAAAAAAAAAAAATAGCAGCAACACTTACAATAATATGCTATAGCTTTTTAGAAGGCAGAAATATCTTCATTTATTTTATTTTATTTTATTTTGTTTTAAAATCCTCCTGTCGAACATTTTGTGTCACTATTACCAATTGACCAATATAGGAATCGATGGCGCTTCAGTCCGGAATGGACCAAGGCCTCAACCAACATTCCCCTCCAGACAGCTCAGTCCCTGGCTAGCTGCCTCCAGTTTCGCACGCCAAGTTGGTTGAAGTCCTCTCCCACCTATGTGCGTCACCTGAATCGCGTTCTTCCTCTAATGCGCCGTCCCTCGGAATTGGATTCGAAGACTTTACGGGCCGGAGCTTTGGGGTCCATTCGCTCTATATGACCCAGCCATTTAAATCGTTGGGAATTGACTAGTTTGACCCGGTCAGTCTCGCTGTACAGCCCATACAGTTCCTTATTGTATCTTCTTCACCATTCACCATCTATGCAGACGGGACCAAAAGTCACCCGGAGAATTTTCCTCTCGAAATATCCAAAAGCGTTCTCATCCAGTTTTGACAAGGTCCATGCCTATGCGCCATAATAAAGGACCGGGATGATAAGTGTCTTGTAAAGGGATACTTAAGTTGCTCGAGAAAAGACTTTGCTCCTCAATTGCCTTCTTAGTCCTTAGAAGCAGCGATTGGCAACAGTTATTCTCCATTTGATTTCAGTGCTGGTTTGGCTGTGTGAATTTATAGCTGTGCCTAGCCTCAATGCTCACAAACGCTCCACTGACATGACTTTCAATTATCTCAATATCGTCGGCATATCCCAGTAATTGGACTTGTCCTTGAAAGATTGTGCCTCTTGTGTTGACGCTTGAGTTTCGCACTATTCTTTCCAAAACAATGTTGAAGAAGTCGCATTCGTTGTCATAATTCAGCTGTTTTAAAATAAAAAAAATCATCGCTGACGTTGCGTATAATAAATTAATTTGGATACCCAAAATAATAGAGGTTGATGGGACGAAAAATTGACGATCAGATAATTCAAGATTAAAAAGTCATGAAAAATCAGCCATTTAATCTTTTGAGCGATAGTAAATCAGTCCTGAGTTCAAGGGCAGAAAAAGACATTTCCTTCAGAGGAAATCAGCTCAATGGTTCTGACGAAAATGAACGAGACTGCTGAAACTTTTTTTGGAGATACTCTCCGAGATGCGATGATCACAGTTCCAACTCAAGACTCTGGAGCCATTTTGGAGTTAAACGTTCTCAGAATAAACAATGAACCAACAGCATCAGCCTACTGGGCTTATGGTTTGGAATCTATCTAACGGACAAAATGTGCTCATTTCGTGGAAGGGTCTCTGTTCGAAGTGAGGTCGACAGATGGAGACACACACTTGGGAGGTGAAGACTTTGACAACCGTTTGGTGAAACACTTCTCAGAAGAATTCAAGCGCAAATATAAGAAGGATCTAAAATCGAATCCACGATCACTTCGACGCTGAAGATCAGCAGCAGAAAGAACCAAGCGCACACTCTCATCCAGTATTGAGGCGACGCACGCTTCCATTAGAATCCTTTGTTGGGAAGATCAAATCTTAGTTCCATCAAAACTGTTCTGTGCTTTCATTTACAGTAATAATTTTGTTTTAATTTACTTATTTATTGGTATAATATGTATTTTAATATTATGGTAGGTAGATATGTAGAAATGGCGGACAACCAGCCGACTATAGCTCACTGACCCAATTAGCGCAAAAAGCTCCGTTTTGATAATACCATAACTTGTTTGAACCTATGGTTAAGGAATGGGTGTGTGGAACAACAATCTAAAGCCCCGAGTTAGACAGCCAAATGCCGAATTTCGTCTCAGAGCCATTTCGTCGCGTTTAAGAAAGAGATTAAGTCTTTGATCTTCAGTTGAGAAAGTTCGTCAAGGTCTTTAAAGATTTCAATTTTAATATTATATGCTTACATTTTTCTGTCTTTAAGAACATTTTGTTGCAAAATAAATTTTAAATATCCAGTTTTACTGAAATATTTTATGATAAAAGCCACAAAAACTTGTCTTTTATTCTTTTATGATTCACAACGCAGATTTTAACATGCTGAATACCAAAATTACAATTCATAGAAGATTTTTTGACAGCTCAAAATTTTGTATGGAAATTCATAACAGAATGAAAGATCTCACCGAATAGGCCTAAATAAAGGGTGTTTTTTTTTAGACGTGGTTTTCAAGAAGAAATAAAACGCATATAATTTAATGTTATGGCCAAGAATATAGCTTCATTATAAAGATAAAAGTTTGCCATTATGTTTTAAAAATGATTTCGGGCAAGTAGCCGCCGCGACTGGCTCGAATAACTCCAGCCGAGAGGCCCAATTTTCGACATCTTCAATTGTTGAGCGCTATGGCGGATGGACTCATTCGGGTCTTCTTCGATACTCTGCTCCACAGCAGCAATAGCGTCTTCGGTGCGCACTGTACGGCGCAGCGTCTCTGAGGATGCGCATTATCCACTAGAGCAAACGTGGTGCGAAACCGATCCATGGTTGCTCGAATTTATATCGACCGAATATTGGACACAGCGCGCGATGCGTCGCGCGAACCGAACCATTAGTTTGGTAATAAATTTGAATGATTTGCAAACGTTGTTCAGATGTAAGTCTATTAATTATGAAATGGCAAACCAAACTGACCATAAATCAAATGACAGCTGTCAAAAAGACCAACTCCGAAAAAAGTATTGCCAGATTGAAAACCACACGTCTAAAAAAAACAACCTTCATCTATTTCATCATCAACACTTAATTTCTTTAATTTTTTTTTAAATGTTTTACTTTACACTGCGCTGTTTCAATGACATGTAGTTACTACTCGACTGGAAAGTCAGAATTTCAAAAGCGGTCAAGGAAAATTTGTAC
The DNA here is from genome assembly GCA_932273885.2 of Leucozona laternaria. Classification (NCBI taxonomy): domain Eukaryota; kingdom Metazoa; phylum Arthropoda; class Insecta; order Diptera; family Syrphidae; genus Leucozona; species Leucozona laternaria. Next base: position 50,300,961 of record OW026368.1, read on the forward strand.
AGTACTGACTGATTTCTTTATCTTTTTTTTTCAGAAGACAAAATGACCTCAAATTATGTATTTCTAAACAAAGGTTTAAATTGTACCCTTCCTGTACTCAAAAGTCCCAAGGTCTTGATATAAATATTTATCCATATTGGTAGGGATTATTTTTACTGCAGAAAAACATTGTTGTCAATAAAGGGTTTTAATGCATAAAAACACACATCTGATGAATTTTTCAAGTCGCAATGGTGCAGTGCCTCACACCTCACACTTAACCTAAGACATTTTCTTTTTCATAATTAAGTTAAAAATTCATAAGCCGCAAAAACGACAAAAATAAAACAATGCACTTGTTGAAATGAACCTCATGAAAACATAAATATAAAATTCAGTGAATACATTTACGCTTTCTCATACGCGGAACTAAAATAATAAAAATTAAAAAAAAAAACAGAAATGGCTTTAATTAAAAGTACATCACATATTCGTTTTTATCGGTTTTTTTTTTTTTCTTTAATGTTTTGTTTTAATTTTGAGAGAAACAAAATGTGATACTGTTTCCTGGCGAATGCAACATATTGTTCCTCTTGAAGTTATATGAATGTTTTGAGTGCTGTGAATTGTTATTAAATTAAAAGTTGTGTATATATGTAGTGTAGGGAGTATCTATATTCATTTGCAAAACATGAATCCATGTTTGAGGGCTTCGATAAAGTCACTTTCAGTATATTATCATTACCGAATTGATTGAATATATGTACATACGCCAGCCCTCTTACACGAAATAGAAAAATGTGTTAATTGCCTAATTATGATTTGCGCGGAAATAATACACAACCATTGCCACAATTATTCGTTTTTGGAAGTAATGAATACTGAAATAAATAATATTAATGCTTTTCAAATCAATAATTTAAAGTGCAGTCATCTATAGATACAAAATGGGTGAAACATCACAATTAATGTGTACAGGCACATCTCAAAGTAAAAAGCATTCCCTTTGCCAGTGTTTCCTCCCCATTCCACCCCTTTTATTTTTAAAACGATTTATTTCAATTCCTATCAGTCGGAATTGTGTAGATACAAATTTTGATTTGGATTTTTTCAAATTTTAGTATACTCATTTCGTGATTTTTGAATGGGTGTGTGTGTCAAAGTTAATTAATATTTTGAAGAAGATTTTTTTTTGTAATTTATTTCCGGCTCTAAATGTCCTGTAATTTTTACAGAAATGCATTGGTTATTCCTTAAGTTTCGTGTCATTATGTACAATGTACATAAAGGGTTTTCCAATAAGAGGTGTTATTATGAATAGCCCGCTATTTCGGTAGTTGTCACTTTTGAAGCTGTCATTTTTTGACATTTGACAAGTAGAAACTACGCCATTAATAAAAATGGAACGATACACGCTTCAACAACGCATTGAAATTATTAAAATTCACTATAAAAATGGTGAAAATTTGGCAGAGACGGTTCGTAAAACTAAAACATTTTTGGGTCGTCGTGAAGCACCTTGTCGGACCGCAATACAGAATTTGGTGGACAAATTCGAGCTGTTGGGACAAGTTAGTGATGTGAAGAATAAAACCCGTGCACGTCGCTCAAGAACAACTGAGAATATTGCTGTTGTAGCCCAAAGTGTTGAAGAAAACCCAGGTTTGTCCATTCCTCGTCGTTCTTTGGAATTAGGCATTCCACAAGCGTCATTACACCGTATTTTGCATAAAGACTTGGGTCTTAAGGCTTATAAAGTTCAGTTAACACAAGAACTCAAGCCGGCTGATCATCAACAACGTCGTGTCTTTGCTGATTGGGTCCTTGAAATGCATGAAAATGATCCGGAATTTCATCGAAAAATCATCTTGACTGATGAGGCCCATTTCCACCTCGGAGGCTACGTCAACAAGCAAAACTGTCGCATCTGGGGCTCGGAAAACCCAAGAGTTATTGTTGAAAAGCCTCTCCATCCTCAACGCGTGACTGTTTGGTGCGGTTTATGGTCCGGCGGGGTCATTGGACCTTACTTTTTCGAAAATGAGGCTGGAGCAACAGTTACGGTCAATGGATTGCGCTATCGAGAGATGATTAATGATTTTTTATGGCCGGAATTGGATGGTATTGATCTGGACAACGTTTACTTTCAACAAGACGGCGCTACGTGCCACACAAGCATTGAAACCATCTATCTTTTACGGGAAAAGTTTCCGGACCGTGTTATCTCTCGAAGAGGTGATCACAATTGGCCACCGAGATCTTGTGATTTAACACCTTGCGACTTCTTCCTTTGGGGCCACGTGAAAGATAAGGTCTACGCCAACAGCCCAGCGTCGATTCAAGACCTCAAAGATGGAATTCGTGAGGCTATCGAGGACATAGGGCAGCCACTTTGCGATTTGGTTATGGAAAATTTCATGAAAAGGATATGGTCCTGTAAGCGTTGTAGTGGCGGCCATTTGGCTGATGTTGTGTTCCATTATTAACGGCATACCTTCCTCTTTATAATGAAATAAACATCCGATCATTTATCTCAAAAAATGCCATTTTTCTTTGAATATCAAAATAACACCTCTTATTGGAAAACCCTTTATATTTGCCACCATAATTTTGGTTAATTTTTAAAAAGCCCAAGGTAAAAGTACCAAACATTTGAAATTAAATGAATCTAAATGGTAATTATTTTTAAAAAATCCGTAAATTTACAGAAATAAACTTAATTAATATGTCAGAAATGAGCAAAATTTGTCAATAAGTTTGCCTACAGCTGTTGATGGTTCAATCAGTCGAATAACCCATAACATTTGTACAGGGGCATTAATTTTGTGGTTTCAAGTTGGAAGCGGTGGCATTTGACACCTGTCAAACTCAGCTGTCGTTTGAAGTTTCATAATATTAGTTGAATGTTTGTCATTACGCGATGATTATGGTTGTCATAAACGACCGACTACGCAAGTAATCGGTGGAAGCGTTACTGATGTCGGAAGGCCTGTACATCATCGTAATGCACGCTCAGTCGAAAATATTGCTGCTGCAAGTGCAACTGTTGCTGATGATCCGAATTTATCGATTTCCCAGCGTTCGCCGCAATTAATCGAATGATAACCGATTTCTTTTGGCCGCCGATTATAGAACATGACTTGGACGATATGTGGTTCCAACAAGACGGGGCAACAAGCCACAAAACACGACCTATTATGGCTTTATTGCGTGAGAAGTTTCCTTGTCTCGCGTAATTTCACGTTTTGGCGACGTCAATTGGCCACCAAAATCATGCGATTTGACACCGTTAGATTTTTTTCTGTGGAGGTACGCAAAAGACCGTATATTATATAAATCGGGAATAATCCTTGAACTCTAGGCGCATTAAAAACCAACATTACTCAAGTTATGGCCGAGGTATCGCCCGAAATGTGTGAACAAAAATGTTCATCAAAAATGTATCGCTGTGTGTGTTTGATTTAGCTTTACTTTCGAAATCGAAAATTTAATGACCCTATACTGTCGAAAATTTATCAAAAAAATTGAAAATTTGCTCAAATGTGCATTGGAAAAATTTTAAGACAAGTAACAATTTATGCTAAATTGAATTTAGATAATAAGTTGTCGCCTTGACCTTTAAGCTAAAAAAGTAAATAAAAACTCACGCACAAACCTAGCCTTTGGACCCATTCAGAGGCGTACAGTAACATATACAATAGACATTTTATATATATGTAGATTGTACATTAGTATCTGGTACATACCTACATAAATGGGCTTTGAAAATAGTTGCGAAAAATTTTTCAATACTTTTTTTACTACCACACATATACAGACTACTAACACAACAATTTAGAAGATATACAGGGTGATTATCATAGAGGTGACAAAAACCTAGAGCGTGTAGGTTGAGTCGAGACAAGAAAAAAATCGAATCGTATGTGAGGGGGGTTTATTCCCCCCGTTGAGCAATTTGGGACAATTTTCTTAAAAAAAAAATTCTTAAAACAGAATAAAAATTATTTATTAAAAAAAACAATGGTAACACCATGTCATGATATTCCTTTTTGTAAATCCAGAAATTTCTTCTTTTATTTTATTTTCAAATAAAGTTGTTAGTTATTTTAATGAACATTTTTTGAAAAATTAATTTTCAAACTCAAAATTTTGAAAAAAAAAAAAAAATTTAAATAATTTTGTTCAAGCTAGTTTTGTTAAAAATTTTTCGTTATTAAGTACTATATTTGTTTTTGGAATTCAATGCTCTTTTTAATTGTTATTCAAACACCAAAAACCAGATGCTAAAATCTCTTCTAGTTGTTTAGAAATTTGAAAATAACAGAAATAAAATTTCCTGACTGTATCTCCAACCCGTTGTTTAAGTTGCTCTAAAAATACAGTTTCCACTAGGTATGTAGATAGTTAAATAGATTTGTTATTTTTAATTTTCTCAAAAAGCTAAAGTCACTCAAGCATCGGATTTTTTTTTTGACTAAAAATTTATAAGAGCGTGTAATTTTGAAAACAAAAATAGTGCTTTATAACTTACAATTTTGAACAAAATTAGTTTGAACAAAATTTTTTTCAATTTTATTTTTTCAAAATTTTGAGTTTGAAAATTAATTTTTCAAAAACTGCTCACATAAATAAATTAATTTAAAAATGAAGTAAAAGAAGAGGTTTCTGGCTTGACAAAAAGGTCAAAAAGGTCAAAAAGGTATAGCGTAATATTGTAAGTGTTATCGGTTGTTTTTAATTTTTTTTTCTGTTTTGAGCCAATATTTTACAAAGTTGCCCCTACCGGCTATACGGGATGATATACCCCCCTCCCACATGATTTTTTTGCCTCGAGCCAACCTGCTCTAACTTTTTGGCACACCTTATCCGAATCACCATAAACAGGGTTTTTTTTTTAATAAACAAACTTAAAATGTGTCAATTTTCTATTCCTATTGATTATTTTTTAATTGAATGTGTTTATTCATTTAATTTATACTTCAAAAGTAACCAATTACCTAACGCACACTCATCAATAACAAAACAAAAGTTTTCACTACTCATGTCCAGTTTACTCGTTACTTCAACCCGCCACAGCAAAATCTACATTAAGGTGAGTTCGATCCAACCTCACATATCAAAAAGAACAGAACTCCTCGCTAGTGTGAGTTCAGGTTTTTCGCTGCGGTCGATCTCAGGGTGACCGCCAGGGCTCAACGAACAACCCTACCGACAGTTTTCAATCTGACAATTGATTTGACTGATATAAGTGTCTGAAATACTATAAACTTCTCAAAGGAGACAAAAAAGAAGATTAATACTTTAAGAAACCGTTATTAAAGTACACCAAAAACCTTTGGAAAAACATAAGACAAGCCCGGAGAGATTCGGTTGAAAAAACGACATCGGGGATTTCTGACGCCATTACAGAAAAAAAAAATGGAGTTTAACTCGATTACAAGTATGCAATTAACACCGGTAACACAGTTTTTAAGTTAAGCCCCGAGAATTCTCTGCGCTTAGCTAAGCCCGAAGATGATTAGTTGTTGTTGCATTTAAAATGTACGTAAATTCCTTGTCCCGACGCCGAAGTCATTTTTTCCAAAAAAAAACACGCCTATAGACTGGCTTCCTTAACAAAAAAACCCTGTGATATTATTATCATAAAATGTATCCCTGAGAAGATTGTATAATCTTATATTCATTATAAGACTTTATATTCTATATAATATGCTTGTGTCAAAACCGGTATTTTCTCTAACAGCTGCACTATGGACAATGTATTCTTAGGGCCAGTTTCACAGTCGACACTTACCGAAATAAGTGGCACTTAAGTTTCCCATATTAGGAATTTAAGCTAAATTTCATAGCTAGCGTAAGTGGAACTTAAGTCACCAACATCGGAGACTTAAGTGCCACTTATTCAGGTAACAGTGAACGGTGATATTGGGAATCAATCTTTCACATTCCCCACTTAAGTGTCACTTTTCTCACTGTGAAACTGGCCCTAATTTTCCTTCATCAATTTAAGTGTAGTCAAAACCTCTTTATTATTTATTTTGTATATCGTCCCTTGAAAATTAAAGTGACATTTATAAGTTGAAGTATCTATTTGTTTAGAATAGTGATTTAAAAATTGAATTTTAAAACATAGACAAATATTTTTGATGTTGATGGACATTTTTAAAGTTATTGATTCTTAGAACAATGATTTTTTATTTTATTTTTGTTTATATTGTTTTTTTTGTTTTTTTTTTTTTTCATTGTTTTTGAATGTTTAACTAAAAAGGTAAAAATGTCGACTTGTGTCACTTTCCTTTTCAAACGAATATATGTACAATTAACATTTATTAATTTCTTATTATGAACCTTAGAAAATAGTCCTTTACGTAGTTAGATTAATTTTAAATGAATTAATAATTTTTTTAATGTCATGAATTTGTATTATTATAATATATATAAATGTATTTTACAGACATGAAGTTCCCGTCACTAGTCAACCAATCACAATAGTACACATGGACGAAGATATTGTGGTTGTGAATAAGCCGGCATCAATACCTGTAAGTGGCTTAAAAGACTGCCATAAGTATGCCTCGTAACTTATATCATATATACATAGTATTCGAAATCTCGTACATGTAATCATAATTTAATTTGTATTTATTTATTTACTAATTTAATTATTCTTGTTTGGTTGTTGAAATTGATTATAATATTATAATTGTTTTCGAAGGGTTAATTGTGGATTTTTATAGATATCAATTTTTATGATGCATTATTGCTTTGAATTTGATTTTTTTTTCAGTGCAGCCACACTAGAAAGTTTACTAAAAGTGTGTATAAAAGATGTTAAATTATACATCATTCATCCTCTTCGAAGAATTTAACTCTTGTTATAGGAGTTATTCTACTAACTATGTATATACGCCATTTTACGCTTTTAAAAATATTTTAACAAACCTTTATTGTACTCTTCTAGCTTTCTTAAATTAGACTGGAAAAATTCTTCGAGGTTCTTATGAAATAATAAAATACCTATGAGAAAAAGACACCAATATCACAAAGTAGAGGTTCCTTTAATTTAAATCGTTTGCAGGGATGTAAATGAATGCAAAAATTTTAGAACTGCAGTTTATTGAATAAAAAGACTAAGTTCAGTTTAGTTTTTTTTTATTTAAAAGTTTTTATTTCATTTTAAGATAACTTATCTTATAAATTAATGCAATATTATCTCTCAGAACTTCAACTACAAAATGTAATTCAAATTCAATTTTGACGTCTTTAATCACAATCATAGAATCATTTTAAGCAGATAAAAGTCTAAGGGCCAGTTTGTTCACAGCTCACCATATTCAATCAAAAATTAATGCAATGGGTTAATCAGCGATTGTGTATGTTAACAAAAATGTTAATTTGAGTTGTTAATCATGGAAATCACTAATCAGGCGATTTTGGTTGATAAGCGCAATAATTAGAACCTTTAAAAGTAATGGTACAAATTTAACCCAGTGTGAACAGACTGGACCTTAAAGTTCAAACAAAATGCAATTTTTTACTGAAAAATTTCTTTGTACCTTAAAATTAGATACTATTTCCTATACACATTAATGTCATTTTCATTTGGACGTTCGGAATACTTCTTTTTAACTCCTACTAATCCAAAACCCTTTGATTGGCTGTTTCGAGTAATGTTTTCAGATTTTTTTTAATAAAGCGAATAAAAAAAGTGGAATGTATATGAAAATTAAAAAAAAAAAATAGCCGTTTGTCCCACATTTTATTGGCGCTTAATTTGTCAGTTTCAAACACTTTTTCATCAAAAGGTTATTGGTTCATTTGAATGATCAGTTAAGTAAATACTGAACTCATATTTTGTAGGTATAATTAAACATATTTTTAATCTTCGATCGTTTTTCGATTTATTAAAAATATTATAAAAGGTGTTTTTTTTTTATAGAGGTACAGCACTTTGAAATGGAATAAACCAAAGATGATTTTTTTTAATTTGACATGAAATTTACTTTATTCAAAAGATAATCTTCTGGAATTATAATTTAAATATGATGTCTGGCATATGACCGCCACGGCTGGCTCGGGCGTAGTCTAATCTAGAGGTCCAATTTTCGATGACTTTTACCAACATTTGTGGCCGTATATCGGCAATTACCCGGCGAATGTTGTCCTCCAAGTGGTCAATCGGTTCGGGCTTATCGGCGTAGACTAGCGACTTCACATAACCCCACAGAAAATAGTCAAGCGGCGTTAAATCGCACGATCTTCGAGGCCAATTCACGGGTCCGTAACGTGAAATTATGTGGTTAGCAAACGTTTCCTTCAATAAATCAATTGTGGCATGAGCTGTGTGACATGTTGCGCCGTCTTGTTAAAACCACAGCTCCTGCACATCATGGATGTTCAATTGATGAACGAAAAAGTCAGTAATCATGACTATAGCGGTCACCATTGACTGTAAAGTTCTGGCCAGCATCGTTTTAAAAGAAGTACGGAACAATTATTCCACCAAACCATAAAGCACACCAAACAGTCAGTTTTTTTTTCAACCAAAAATGAGCTTCATTGCTAAACAAAATTCGCTTATGAAAATTGGGATCAACGGCAATCTTGTTTTGGGCCCCTTTGGGCACAATTTGGAAGCGTTGTTCAGGCGTCATTCTATTCATGTTGAAATGCCAAACGAAACTAAAAATAAATCACTTGACAACTGACAACATGGCCAACAGTTAAAATAGTGTTGCCAACTTAAAGTTCTATACCTCTAAAAAAAAAACACCCTTTACTTGTAAAAAACGCGCTCAAAAATATTCTCCTTATTTTTTATAACTGTGAATTAAGCACTTAATTCAAACGCCCTGTCTAAAAGACTTAAGGGCATTGGAATCACAGACGAAAATTTCTAATTCTCTAATTGTGCAACCATCTGTTATGATTGAAATAAAAACACTGTAGAAAGAACTATGAAATAAATAATTAAATGCAGAAGAGAATAACAGACTTCTTGGCGTATATAAAATCTGCTTGATTCTTGTCTACATTTATATTAAATCATACAGATAGGCCAATGCACTCAATCCCGCCGTTAAAATCACAAATAGCTTTATACGAAAACTCATTACCCAATTCTTTAACTTTTCGATTAATAATTAAATAGTCAACGAAAGGACGCATTTCAATGCATCGTCGGTTTTATTTGGTTTTTGTACAGGACGAATAGTTTTAAAAGGCAATCTGTCGCTACAGCGTCATAAGTTAAATCTAGGAAAATCAAAGAGAACCTATGTATAAAGATAAAATTCCGACCAAATATAACATAAATATATGGATTTTAAAAAGGATTTATTTATCATTCAAGTGGGATTCAAATGAATTTTAAATTATTGAAATAATAAGTCAGTAGTGTTTAATATACTGCAAGCATTAAGCTTCAAAAGATATATGTTCTTTACCATATTCTTCAATAAATAAAATGGACGAGACTAGAGACATGCCAATTTATAACAATTAAAAAATTCACATACAGGAAATTGCTATGAATTAAATACAGTCAAACCTGCTTAAATGAAATGACAGAAAATTTGAATTGCAAGTTCAGCTAGCTATTATTTTCGAAAAATTATGGTTTTTGTACGACTAATATTTATGTGATTAAAAGTAGAAAACACTTTAATTTTAGGAAGTTTTGTCTGCAAAAGAACTGTTCATGGGTACCGGCAAGTCCAGGGCCCCCGCCGCCTTTGGGCATACTTCGTAAATCAAAAGTTTTGTTTAAGTCGCGATGCACACCTACTTTAAATGGCGAAAAACTGTCATAACTGTTATCAATTGGCATTTCTCTAGTCTCGTCGTTTGTTTATAGAAGTTCTTTTTTATTCGTCCAGGGCCGCCTTCAGCTGGTGGGCATACTTCGGTGAAGCAGATTTTTTTTCTAATCTCGCGGAGCTTCCTGATGCACGCATCTACTTTTAATATCGGAAAACTGTTATAGTTTTAATAAATTGGTATTTCTCTGCCCTCGTTCTTGTAGGCTTCTTTAAGCATTTAGCACTTTTGACAAGTAGTCCAACGAAAAAAGAAAGCATATCTGTGTTATAAAGACATTAAATTTGTTCCAGACCTTGACCAAACCTGCCAATTGTCAAAATGTGTCACAAGTTTTTTTTGTTCAAATCCTTTTCTACACAAATTGGGTAGTTTTGGAAAGAGGATATCACCCAAGAGAGAGTTTGACATTTTCCCTTCCTAACAATTTCTGCCCAAGAAATATCTTCGTTTAAATTTAAATAACAAAAAAAGAAGAAAAATACAGCTGTTGCCTAAGGGTTGCCCAAGTGTTATTTATTTTAATTTATTTTTGGTAGATATAACATTTTATTTTATTAAGTTTCCCTGGTCTCAAAGTTTTTTTTTCAGATTTTTAAAATGATATTTTTAAAGTACGCGAGTATCAATTTTTACTAAAGAAAAAAAACGCAAGTTTTTCCCTGTTTCTCTAATGATGACTTTATCCTAAAAATTCTTTTTTTTTTAAAAACCAGATATCAGGCCATGGAAACCATATTGGCCTAACTGATTTTGACACCTTTTTTCAAAGAGTCGAAAACTTTATACGAACAAAAATCAGCTTTTTTTGGAACAGTCATTTACTTCATTGCGTTTGCATCAACGCGCTACGCTTTACTTGAAACAAAACTCTGAGTAATAGGGCCCATACACCACACATGCCTGCATGCGCAATAGAGTGATTGCGCATGCAAACTGCGAGTGTATGGTGTTGAATGTGTGGTTGTGCATGCGGCATGAGTGATTTCAAAAAATTTTGATATTTTCTTGTTTGTGCATGCAAGCATGTGTGGTGTGTGCTACATTTGCTCAGTCAAGCTTGAAATATTAAGAAGTTGTCAACTCAGCGATGAACACACGACTAAATATTGTACAGTTTGCATGAGTAGTGTATGTTGAAGCGTGATTGTGCATTCTTTTATTTGGACATGCAGGCATGTGTGGTGTATGGGCCCTATAACTGAAGTATCTATGCCCAGCGGAGGGTCCTGGACCTGCGGGGCTGCATAAGCAGTAATTTTATAAACAAAACTGGTAAAATTGGCATGTCTAGAGTACTAGGAGTCTCTTCAAATTAAAACCCCTTTTTGGTGAATTTATTGAGTAAGCGTATTTCAAAAAAATAATTCTCACCAATTTTAGCCTCCTTGTTCTGATTTATGATTTATCCATTTGAATTCATATATTTACATACATGTAGATCCGCAGCAAATATTCCAAAGATAAATTATGACATTAGCCGTGTTTTTTTTGGAAAAGCTATCCGTAGTACAGTACGATTTTACACGCATAACAAATACAACATCGGCAGTAGGAGTAGGATTACGGCCGATAAAAGCTAAAGCAGAATCCTACTGTGGATGGATTATTGACGTTTATTCGAGTCTCGAATTGGATTTTGTTAGTTTCGTTCTTAGATGTTGGTACGATTGCTAATCGAATTGTATCTCGATGGTTGTGTTCATGAAGTAGTTATAATTATAAATTTCCATTGGTCAGACAAAGCGATCTTTTTGATATTTTTTTTTAGTTGCCCAATTTTTACATCTAAGAAATCAGAGAACTCCATATTTTCATAAATATAAAACTGTTACTCACAAAAGTTCCTTAGTTTTGCTATCAAAAAGTGGGAATAAAATGTTTTGCACTCGTTAATCGAAAACAAATTAGAAGGAAAGTGAGGAAGGAAAATTTGTAAGTTCGCAGAGATTTTACAAAGAGCAATTTTGTATCGTTGTTTTTCTTTGGTTCCATTTTCGTTGCAATGTTGTTTTTTCTAATTTTGTTCCTCTCTCCGCTTATGTTAAATGAGGTTTACTAAGTCAATACCAAATAAAATATAAGCGAAAAATAAGTAAACCCACAAAAATTAAAGAGCGATAACACTTAAATTCTGTATACCTATTTTGTATATACTATCAAGGACGGTATAATTGAATTACGATTTTCATTCAGAATACAAATTTTATGGTTCGAAAGAATTTCGATTTGTTTGCTTTTTTGGCGAAGGATTTGTTTTCTTTTTTGACGAAGGGTAAATGTGGTTTCGTATTTGTTTAATTTATTTGCGCTGTTAAAATTCTGTTCAAATATGTCTGTCAAAAATCATGAATATCTAAAATAGTTAGCAAAACATGTATTTATTTATCCTACAAGAATTAACGTCCATGTATCTACTGAATGTTTTGGAAACGACAAAATTTTATTCTGACCATAACCTATGAACAAACCCCTGCTTTTGTATTTACTTTTTAATTGTCGGCTGCTAATTTCAATCGTCGCTTAACAGAAATGCCAAAAGAAAGGAAGAGGATCTGAATCCACCATATTTTCTTGAAAATAGTCCATTTTACTGAGTTTTTTATTTAGTTTATTAGTTTTTGATTGAAAACTTTCTTCTATTTGTTTTTTTTTTTTTTTTTTTAATTATTCTGACAGGTGTTTGTTCAATTGTACCAATATTGAAACATAAAAACCACGCTACGGCGGATGGGGTTTTTTTGGGAAATTCTTACTGTACTATATATAAAATCCCAAAAAAACACGGCTATTGATCCGTATCTCCAAATCAACATGTATTGACAAAAAAATCAATAATCAACTTAATTTTATATATCAATAATTTAAAAGAGGCAAATATTTTTCCAAATACGAAATGTGACCCTGATCAAGCTTTTAGATCAGAAGGCATAAATACCAAACGACTGGTAAATTTATCTCGATGAAGTGTAGGTAGAAGTTCTTTTAGCCCGTGGCATAACGGTTAGTGCATAGAACTGTCATACCAGAGGTCTGGGGTTCGATTCTCAATCTCTCTCACCTTAAAACACAACATTTTTGTTCATAATATATTTTCTTGTCACCTTAGCCTTTTGAAAAATTGAAGGTCCCCTCCATCGCTGCCCATAACAGTCACACAAGAATGTTAAGTCACTTGGTCCTGGGAAGGGCGTACACAGGATTTCTATGACATTTAATTTTTTTTTTAAACAAGATCGTTCGGTAATTTTCAGTTACCACAAATATTCAAAAGAAACGACGTGTAAAATTGCATTCCGACAGTTAGTCAAGAAGTGAAGCTGTTTAAAAAAATATTTAAAAAAAAAATTATTTTTTTTATGTATATCTCTACTAAGTCCACTAAGGATTTTCTTATTCTTGTAAGATTATGGAGGGAAGCGCCCTTACCTGCCTCCCTTGCCTACGCCTGTTGATCCTGGTCCTATACCACCAATTTTTGTTTTAATTTTTGTTAAAATTTTAAAATTATTATTTTTATAAAAAAATATAAAAAAAATTACAACAAAAGATATAAGTCTTTAAGAAAAAACTGCTCCTTCTCTATCTAAACACTGTTACATATTTATGATCCTGCAGTCTATGTAGGTAAATCATTTATATATACAAATTTCCATATACGAATTTATGTATACAGTAGCCTTTGAAGGTGTTTAAAGTAGGTACTCATAAGTGGTTGAAACAATTATCTAAAGCAAATCATCATCTAGACATGATCTCTTCTGCGAGTAAATTAGTTTTACTACTTCTAAGTTTTCCATCAACAATGGCTAATAGGTAGTTTGCCACTTGCAATGGAACACGACTTTTATTGAACGCACAATAAGAGCATAATTCACATGAGAGAGCACATGAGAGCATAATTCTAGAGATACTAGAATAAAGTTTTTCTTATATTGTTGAAAACTTTACGAGCTCAAGGAACACCCCTATTAATATTCATATTTATGTACCTATATTTGGTTAGTACATGCATTTTATTAAATATATTTTTACGTTCATAATCGTAAGTATATGTTACATGTTAATTATTATATTTTTTAAGGTATAAATGCTAAGTTAGAAAAAGTTATTAAAGTAACAAAATCTTACATAACATTTTTAACAAATAGTTTTAAATATATTTTATTTATTTCCTCAAGGTTCATCCATGCGGAAGATACAGACATAACACCGTTGTTTTCATACTAGCAAAAGAATACAATTTGAAGAATCTAAGGACAATTCATAGATTAGATCGACTTACCTCTGGGCTTTTATTATTCGGAAGAAGTCCAAAAAAAGCCAGACAAATGGAACATCAAATCCGTAATAGACAAGTACAAAAAGAATACATCTGTCGTGTAGAAGGGGAATTTCCTGAGTAAGTTTTTTTTTTTAAATAATATTTAATTTAATTTTTTATTTAATAAGTATTTACTTTTTTTCAGAGGTGTAATTGAATGCAAAGAACCGATTGAAGTTGTTAGCTATAAAATTGGAGTATGCAAAGTATCGCCAAAGGGTAAAGATTGTACTACGACTTTTCAGAAGATCGCACATAATGGCAAAACAAGTGTTGTTCTTTGCAAACCTTTAACTGGGAGAATGCATCAGATCCGAGTACATCTGCAATATCTGGGTAAGCAGAAGGGAGGTTTATTAGCATAGAAACTATATCTGTTTTTCTTGTTGAATTAAAAATAAAATTCTCACCCTCAGGAAATTTGTCCAAGATTCAAACAGTTATTCATCTTCATTTAAAAAAAAAGAGCTTAAACTTTTTTGTTGAGGTTTTGTATAGTCTTATTTTTGTTTTAATAACATTAAGGCCCAGTTTTTCAATGGTGAGTTAAACTACAGGAAGCTAACTCTAGAAGTAAATTAACCCACAGTTAACTGAGGAAGCAGTTTTTCGGTTCAGAATGCATGCGAACCGACTAAACAAACTCGATGGATAAAACATCAAATACATCTGTTTAGTTAATTCTGAGTTAACTCACAAAAATTTTATGGGTTAACTGGGGCTTATCTTAAATCTCGCACTGAAAAACTGAACCTCAGTGTACTCAATTTAAAAAAAAATTAACTTAAATTAAATTAAGTTCAACTTTCATCCTTTTTCCTTCCGTGAAATTGTCTAGTTTTCGGATTAGCCGCGTTATAAATACTAAATATTAAGCGACTTCAATGCAATACTCACCCCACAATTCGCTACAAATTACATGTAGCGTGGTCACGATACGTTTGGGGTGAGTCGTGCATTGAACTCGCTTAATATTTAGTATTTATAGCGCGGTTACTCCGAAAAACTAGAAAATGTCATGTGTTAACAACCGCTAAAACCATAAGAGTTAACTTCTTCCTCCCCTTAACAAAACAACTTTTTACCGTAGACTTTTCTGATTTTTCTGACTTTCGCCTGTCTTCGCCACGAATGTTTTGCGCCGGTTTGGAAGAGCCTTACAGTATAGACTAACTCAACCGACTAAGCCGCCTTCAATTGTTCATACACAAACTAATGTGAACACATTCGACTAAATCTGATCTTCAGCAGTCGTTAAAACACAACACAAATCTGTGCTCGTTAAAGGATTAATGATATTTTGTTATTACAAAATTAAAATTTTATTAAATAAATTGGATTCTGGAGTATTTAAGTTCCAAAGCAAAAGTACAGACAGTGAAAACAGATATCTCAAAAGAAGTCGTCATCAAAAATCCACAAGTTTAAGAAAAAAAAATTATATATAAAAAATCTGCCTTCTTGGCCATCTGTTCCTCACCATGAAGTAGGAGTGAGATAAAGTACACGGACGTCACCATGAAGTAGGAGTGAGTGACGTCAAAAAAGTCAGACGAGGCAGTTCAATAGGCTTTTTTTTTAGTTCAGAATAGAGCTCTGAATAGAGTCGAGCATGTGGAGCATGTTCTGAACGTCCTCTGAACGAAGCGTGTTCTGAGCACTCTGAACTATTTTTGAAACACACCTGAACACAGCTGTCAATTGCTTGTTTTCAATATTTAACTCTGATGTCTGCTCAGTTATTTTAATCTGAGCTCATAAAGCGCACTCTGAACACGCTCAGAACACGTTCAATACGAAAAAACAAACACAAATTTGAAGCTCAGAGCGAAAAAAGAAACACAAGGCTCTGCTCTGAACTAAAAATTGAAAACGCCTAATGTGAAAACCGTGGCCGTCCATGACAAGTAAAACATTTATGCCATGTTTTATAAACGGACACACAATTTCAATGAGTTTTCAGTAACATTAACCTGCTGTACTGAAAATTAGGTCATCCTTGCATACAAAGGGTATATCTTTTTTAGGGTTTGACAGATTGACGGCACTCCAAAATCTTGAATAACGATATCTCGCGTTACGAAAATATTGCAAGCTAAAATCTCACATTTGGTACCTTCCTGCATAAACGGCCCCTTTGCTAACTAAAGATTTTTCGCAAATTTTCACTATTTTTCAAGATTAACTATCAAAAACCCAGTCTTGCGAAACTCGGTGCACATTTTATGTAGTTACCCAACAGGCATAATGTCTTACGTCGTACCTAAGAACACCTTCTCCAAAATCAAATAAAATAATATATGAGAACTTTTATGAATTTGCCAGATTTTCAAAATTTTAAACTGAAATATGAAATACAACGCGTCTATTTATATGTATAGCATTTAAAATTATAAAAACCAACAAGAAATAACTAAATTTACAATTTTTTTTTTTTTAATACAGGATATCCCGTAGTAAACGACCCTCTATATAACCATGAAGTGTTTGGACCTTTAAAGGGTCGTGGTGGTGACATTGGAGGAAAAACCGATGAGCAGCTGGTTCGAGACCTAATTAATATCCATAACGCCGAGAACTGGCTAGGTATTGATGGTGACTCGGAACTATCATTATTTAAATCAATCAAAGCTGACGGAGATGTTGATATATTAACTGGTGGATCAAAAGGTATACAATTTGATAAAAAAAAAAACAAAAAAAAACACTCACAATTTAATATTCTTCTCATTCTATATTTCAGGTATTTTAATGAGTGATGATGACTCAGAAATCGTGTCTCGAGAAACATCACCTTGTTCTGAAAGTCCACGACCAGTTGTTACAGAAGTTGAAAGCATTAATGACAATACTACAATAAATATTTCCAGTAACATACATGTTACAACAACCAATGATGAAATAGCAGTCGATTTACAATCACAAGAAAAGGTTGATTCCAATGATTTTGTGTGTTTTTTTTTTGTTTATTTAAGGGTTTTCTTGTTTCGTTGCAGGTGACAGTTGCAACTCAAACAGGACATGAATGTCCAGACATGGCATTCAATGCTGAAAAAATGACTACGGACAAACATTGCTATGAATGTAAAGTTCGCTATAGGGATCCCAAACCAAAGGATTTGGTGATGTATCTGCACGCTTGGAAATACAAAGTAAGATGGAAATAAAAAATCATATTGATTTCGTATTTTTTGTATAGAATGTAGTTGCATAGCAAGAAAAAAAACTCTACCACCTAATACAGACATTTTAGAGAGGATATTTTATGTGTTGAAAATCCAATATTGGGATTAACAGTTCTTGGAATTTTTGTCAGCAAAATTTAGGGGATGCACATCTTTCCCAACAAAATAAGCTTTTTCTTGTGTGGTTTTTCTTTGGAATGTGCTTTCAAAATCGAGAATTTTTCTTTTTAATAAAATATGTCGGCCCATTTGTCAGAAGTATCGGTAACGATAAATTCACAATACAAACTGATCAATGAACAAATATATTTTCAATTTGACAGAAGATAGTCTGTTTTGAATTCTTCAATGAAAAACAGCACTAAAGACCTAGAGGATATATAATAGGTTTGTTGGTTGAGCCCTGAAGTCACCCTAGGGTCGCCCCAAAGCGTTTTTTGAAAAACCTGAAGTCACCCTGGTGAAAAAATTCTGTGTTTTTTAAGACCTGAGGTCGCCCTGAAATAAAGGGTTTTCCAATAAGAGGTGTTATTTTGAATAGCCCGCTATTTCGGTAGCTGTCACTTTTGAAGCTGTCATTTTTTGACATTTGACAAGTAGAAACTACTCCATTAATAAAAATGGAACGATACACGCTTCAACAACGTATTGAAATTATTAAAATGCACTATAAAAATGGTGAAAATTTGGCAGAGACGGTTCGTAAAACTAAAACATTTTTGGGTCGTCGTGAAGCACCTTGTCGGACCGCAATACAGAAATTGGTGGACAAATTCGAGCTGTTGGGACAAGTTAGTGATGTGAAGAATAAAACCCGTGCACGTCGCTCAAGAACAACTGAGAATATTGCTGTTGTAGCCCAAAGTGTTGAAGAAAACCCAGGTTTGTCCATTCCTCGTCGTTCTTTGGAATTAGGCATTCCACAAACGTCATTACACCGTATTTTGCATAAAGACTTGGGTCTTAAGGCTTATAAAGTTCAGTTAACACAAGAACTCAAGCCGGCTGATCATCAACAACGTCGTGTCTTTGCTGATTGGGTCCTTGAAATGCATGAAAATGATCCGGAATTTCATCGAAAAATCATCTTGACTGATGAGGCCCATTTCCACCTCGGAGGCTACGTCAACAAGCAAAACTGTCGCATCTGGGGATCGGAAAACCCAAGAGTTATTGTTGAAAAGCCTCTCCATCCTCAACGCGAGACTGTTTGGTGCGGTTTATGGTCCGGCGGGGTCATTGGACCTTACTTTTTCGAAAATGAGGCTGGAGCAACAGTTACGGTCAATGGATTGCGCTATCGAGAGATGATTAATGATTTTTTATGGCCGGAATTGGATGGTATTGATCTGGACAACGTTTACTTTCAACAAGACGGCGCTACGTGCCACACAAGCAATGAAACCATCGATCTTTTACGGGAAAAGTTTCCGGACCGTGTTATCTCTCGAAGAAGTGATCACAATTGGCCACCGAGATCTTGTGATTTAACACCTTGCGACTTCTTCCTTTGAGGCCACGTGAAAGATAAGGTCTACGCCAACAGCCCAGCGTCGATTCAAGACCTCAAAGATGGAATTCGTGAGGCTATCGAGGACATAGGGCAGCCACTTTGCGATTTGGTTATGGAAAATTTCATGAAAAGGATATGGTCCTGTAAGCGTGGTCGTGGCGGCCATTTGGCTGATGTTGTGTTCCATTATTAACGGCATACCTTCCTCTTTATAATGAAATAAACATCCGATCATTTATCTCAAAAAATGCCATTTTTCTTTGAATATCAAAATAACACCTCTTATTGGAAAACCCTTAGAACTAGGTATTTTGCTGTGGCGAGTTGAGGTAAAGAAAAAACTGCCAATGTGACATGAGTTGTTATGCATATGTTGTGTTGTGGATTTACGTGCTGCAGGTTATTGTTTATTTTTGGAAAACAAATTGAAATATACAAATTTAATTTAATGCTAATATTCTTTGGGTAGGTATAGTTCAACGAACGAAGCTAATATGGAGTGCTCGTTTCTATCTGTAATACATTGTTGTCCCCGAGGCCATGATAGGGGGAACTATTTCACTTTTGGGAAGATAAATTCTTAGTAGATATCGTACAGCTGCTATCAATTATTGTAAGTCATAATTTGCTTATTTTCTTTCTAAATTGTTCTACTTTGAAGTAATTCTTGAAATTAATAAGTGTTTGTTTATTATTTTAAAGATTTTAATATCTTCTTTTTTAGTTTTTTTTCTCCAATGTGCAGAAAACTCAGTGCCGTTAACTTACCGAAACTTGAACAGCGACCCCTATGAAAGGTTCGCATTCGAATAAAAACAAAACTCCATATTATAAATCCTCCAAGACTAAAGATTGCGTACGTCCAGATGACGTAGGCAAGTTTCTCGTCTCTGATTGTAAATTGTAAATTGTAGTCCCTGTGTCTGCTGAACGTACCCATTGTATGACAGGTACCATTAAGTCTGTTTGGTAACGTGACCATACGCATTTTGGGCCCAATTTCAATATTGCTCAACAGCGATGAAACTAATGTCATATGAAAGCTTAATTGAAAATGGTGTTCTGGTGCATTTTATAAAAAAGTATTTAAAATGGAAAAAAAATTATTTACAAAAATGGCAACACTTACTAAAAAGTGTATGGTACCTTTTTTGAAATCCAGAAGTCTGTTCTCTTATTTTATTTTTAAATCAACTTATTCCTGTTAATAGTTATCGAAAAAATTACTTTCAAACTCAAAAATGGTACAAAACAAATACATAATTGAATACTGATCACAATTTTAAAAACTACATAAATGTTCTTAAATCACTTTTAGTATTCACTAGGTCTATTAATTCTCGATTGAATACGGAATTAAAGAGAATTAAAATTGTGAAAAAAATCAGTATAGAATTTTTTGTTTTTCACCATTTTTGAGGTAGAAAGTAATTTTTGAATATTTCCTTTGAATTTTTGTTGCATAAGCTGTTATTAAAATACAGATATAAAACAACACAAACCTATCCCTATAGCTTTGGATAGGTATACTCTACTCTCTACCTGTACACGGCCAATATAGAGCACTCTGATTACTGACCTACTGGCCACGTTCAGGATTCACTAGGATAGCCTATCGTATTATTTTTGATTTGGATCTGTCAAAAATCCGATTTTGACCATTTTTGCGTTCCATTGGGCAAAATAAATTTATTTATTTTTGATTTTAAATCAATTTTGCAGATCTAAATTTTACGGAAGATTTACCCCTCCCTGTACTAACACCAACGTAATTTACAACTGTCAGTTGTCAAATGTGTTGTTTGATTGGATTAATGTAGGTATTGCATGTCAGAAATATTCGATTATAAATGGAAAAGTTTAAAATCAATCGGTAACTTCACCAAGCTCATCTTTCTCTTCTAAGAGGGACGAAATTTGTATTGAAATATTGACAGGGAAACTTAACTACACAAATACAATGACAAAAATAAATCAATTTGAAATCGTGTTCTATTCGCCACGAAAAAAAAAATCAATTTTTAAATTGAAATCTGAATTTACCAATGGAAAACTCCATTACATATTCGAGTATCCATGTGTATTTTTGAGCGACTAAAACCGGATAGGTTAAGTTTGGTGCTCGAATCAGTTTTTAGCTGTTCTTGACAATTCTCGTCGGATGGATGAGTATACCAGAATTTTAAGAATAGCTTGAGATATCTTTTTAGAAACAACTGTTTTATCATCAGATGTGTTTTACAAGGGATTACAACAACACCGAGCTACCCACATCGCTTTGGATACAATCTTAACGCGGCCATTGTTTGTTGTTTTTTTTG
This sequence comes from Leucozona laternaria, assembly GCA_932273885.2. Lineage (NCBI taxonomy): Eukaryota > Metazoa > Arthropoda > Insecta > Diptera > Syrphidae > Leucozona > Leucozona laternaria. Next base: position 50,322,102 of record OW026368.1, read on the forward strand.
CTTGGTTAAATTTTTCCGAAGTGGCTATACTACACTGTACAGGCTATAACTAAGGCAACAATTATGTGCCAACAAAGAATGTGTGTTCGAAGAAAATTCACTTATTTTTAAAGCAGTGGACATATAACGTTTTTTTTCTCTGTAAATATTAGTTCCTTTTTCAAAAAATGTAAGGTGATACATCCTACTCATAAGGGCTATTATGAATATGAATGCAGAGAATTTTCACTCTTGAAGCAATTTTTTTTAGTGTATTTTCCACTTGTTCCAGGTTTATAAGTTCGTAAACAAAATTTATAAATATTTTTTTTTTTTTTGATTTCAGGGTCCTGGTTGGGAGTATGAAACTGAACTACCCGAATGGGCGGGACTCAGCTGGGAAGAGACAACATCCGATTAAACAAACACAATATCAGATGTAAATTCTAAAAAAACATGTGCATTTTAGTATTTAAAGAAAAAGTTTACTCGCACAAGATGGCTGGATTTTTTATACAATGTATATCAATTCTTAAAATAATATTACCACACCTTTTTTTGTTGTTTCTATATAATTTTCAATTAAAAAAAAAAACGTATGCACACATGCAAATCAAATATTGTTTTTTTTTTTGTATACAAAAAAATTAGTGTTTTAAAATGTAAAATAAAAAAAAATATGTAAATGCATATCAGAAGAAAGGATTTAGTTATGTTTCTTTTTTGCTTGCAAAAGAAATAAAGAAATTATGTATATATATAATATCTTATTTAAAACACAATAATTATATAGCTCCTTGTCGCTCTTGTTTATGTTTTGCACCTTACCCATATAAACCACCGAACCAATTTAAATATTTGAAATATTAGTTCCACATAGAAAATTTATATTAATTTTGTTATCTTAACTTCATTTGAAAAGGATTAATTGATATTGTTATTTAATATAAGACTTCTTGATAAAATACATTTTGTTTTAAATAATTTTTTGTTTAAGTTGCAAAGCGTTGCATAGAAATATTTGTTGTTAATTTTTCGTTTGATTAAGAAACAAAGAGCAATAAAAATTAAAAGTGTAGAATTATTTTGTGTGCCTTTCGGAACTGTTATTGAATGACTTATTTATTGAATTTGTTAAATAAACCAAATCAAATCATGATACAAAACAATAAATGCTGCATACAATAAAGGCATTTTCTTAGTATTGGAAAAAAAAAACATTCTCTTAAATTTTTTGTGGGAAAACTTTTTTTTCGAGAAATGTAAGCTGATAGGTGGCCACTGCACTCTACTAATAACTGAAGGCACATAATGTAACTTTATTCTTGAAAAATATGGTTAAATTAGTTTGTTTAGTAAATCCCTATTCTTCAGTGTCCTATATCGTGCCAGAAGGTTAAAAGAGTTTCTAAATAGCACAGTACACAAATCTAAATATGTGTAGGTACTATGGGGAAATAGGGCCATTTTTCGTTATCGTTTTTTTGTTTTATTAGCTTACATTCCAACGCTACCCTTGTAGTAAATAGCAGATCTATTTATTATATGCTTTGGAAGCAATATGGCGTATTTTAAGACTGATTTAATTTTATTTAAGGAAGCTTGTTTCGGTCGTTTTCCATTGATCAATCCTAGCAATTCTTTTGGACTCCCTTTACTACCAAACTTTCTGGAGCTTTTCTCCATTCCTAGTTTCGTTAAGGACAAGAAGCCAATTCGGTCACATATTTACATAAATATATATTTTTTTACTCCATTGGAATAAAAAATGAGTGAAATCTGGCATATGTGGGATCTTCACAAAAAACGGATGCCATCCAAAAGGTTAGATCAAAAAAGTTCAACTAGTTTGAGAAATTGGTCAGAATATCCCACATATGGGGTGCTAAGATCCTGAAGCCGTCTAAATATGATTAAAATTATTTTGTATACCAAAATAAAATCCAATTAATTTGTTACAACAAAAAGAGAAGTATATTGTGACGTTGATATTATGGGTGTTCCATATGTAAGGCATGCAAATGTGCAGGAGAAGATTATAAATGCGTTTACTGTTGGTGTCGGTATTCCCAATTGTTTCTGGTGAGATTGGGAGCAGTAATTCGAGCCATCTATAGTTATTCATGGCCACATATCATTCATTGACTAAAGTTTCAGCCTTGGTCAAAAATTTGTTAGGTATGACTAAAATTGTAGAATTCTTAAAATTTTGATAATGCTCATTCAGGACCTCGAAGAAAAAACCATTCATGACTAAAGTTGTAGAGAATTAAATTTTAAACAACTTTTGTTAAGTGCATTTTTATCAAAAGTTACTTAGCCCGTTTTCGTTTGGTTGTCTTGAAGCCTTCCGAATGCTTCTGAAAACTTGCTCCAGAAGACAGTTCTTCTTCTGAAAAGAAGAGACAATCGATTCTGGATTTGAATAAAGAATCAATACCAGAATTTTTATGACACGATTACTTGTGCAAAAGGTTAAGCAACTCAAATAAAACATAATATGTACCTGCATAATATGCCAGTTTGTTTGGTTCAACTAGGGTTTTGTAGGCGATTAACTATTAATCTCAATTAATCCGCCGAAATCAGTTTAATGTACAGACATACATATGTGTCCCACCAGCCAAAAGGCTATTTCCTTGTAACCTCTCAACGGCATAGTAACAGCTATGGACGATGACAATGCTTTGACGTTCAGTAGTAGGTAAAAGTTATTTGAATTTGAACCTATCTTTAGACCATGATTTAAACATACAATGTGGTTTGTTTCAAAAAAAATCGATCACGAGTGCTATAATATAGTTCATGATTTTAAGCATTATCGAAAAAACAGGACAGGAGGAAATATTTCGTGAATTCATGCATGGACGCCTGCTTCATAAATTGTATTGAGCCAGCTTCACGGCTGCTGTTTATTATTGGTAAGTACCTACATTATATTTATTTTGAATGAATATAAGCAGAAGACAAAGAGTAAACAATTAGGATAACCCAAAAGCTTAGATATGATTTTTAACAGGTTTAGCTGTTCCGCAAAGATCCGTCTTGAGTCATATATCCTTTTTTTATTTTCGTTAATTCTCTTTTTTTTCAACCTTCAAAAGGCAATGAAGCAGCATTTGCTGGATATCGCCTGGAAAAAACAATATATGTACATAGTTTATAAGAAGACCCTAGAAAGTGTTAGATATTGAAAAGATATTTACGCTTTTATTATCAGAAATGATTCATATTGATCATCAAGAAACATGAATTAGAACAACAACATGAGATTTTGGCTCTCTATGTGCCTGATTACATGGTCTTTTTACTGAAGGTTGTTTTGCTAAACTCTTGACTATACGATGAAGAAAAATCCATAAATTTTAATCTACCCTTTCCCAATCTCACGCCCTCAAAATCCATAAAAATATGTATTTCTCGCTCACGCAATAAAAAGCGTTGCATGCTGAATCCGAATATATTGATTGAAATTGGCGCATTGGTGGATCTTGGATGGAATCTACCATTCTCTTTTTAAGCACATAAAATCTACCTATCTCACTGGACGCACCTTTCAGTTAAACGACCATATAATCCACCGCTATCGTTTTTTCATGGAATGATCTACACTTATTCCGGTAAGTGTCGACTGAGAAACTGGCCCTCACCGGAATAAGTGGCACTTAAGTTTCCTATATACGCTAAGTTTCCTAGCCAGCGTAAGTGGAACTTAAGTCACCAGACTTAAATGCCACTTATTCAGGTACCTAGGTGTGCACTGTGATATTGCGCCTTTATCTTCCACATTGCCCACTTAAATGACACTTTTTTAACTGTAGATCACGCCCTTAGTATAATCTTAGCTTTCTAGTAAATTTTAATCGCAACGATTTTTTTAACATAACGATATAAAAAGAGTTGCATACATTAAGGTAAACAGCACTAAACCCATTTGTAATATTTTTGTTCGTGTAGGTAAGTAGTTCCATAGGAAAGAGCGATACAAACTTATATAAGCCGTGTTTTTTTGCAAGCTCCGAGGAAATCGATCGAAAAAAAACTACGTCCTGTCCTGCAATTTCCATGTTAAATGTAATAACAAAGTCGATAGTTCAGCTAGTAAATATGGACAGTAAAAGCATCTTTACCCATTTACCTTTTGTGTTCTTAAGAAGAATGTTGGTATATGATTTACAGTGGATGCCGCTACGACACAAACAACTAATCCCATTCGGGATTAGCTAAGCGCGGAGAATTCTCGGGGCTTAACTTAAGCACGGAGAAAAACTGTGTTACCGACTTGAATTGCATACTTGTTATCGATAGTTTGTATGGAAACTCCATTTTGTTTCTGTAATCGCGTCGCTAATCCCCGATGTGGTTTTTTTTCAACCAAATCTCTCCGGGCTTGCAAAAAAAACACGGCTATTGTTTATAATAATTTCCGAGCTGAATAATTATTATTTTCGTGTTTTGTTGCTCAGCTGACATCTAAAACACTTTTTTCATATTTTATTGTATTGGCATCACAAAACGCGTCGGGCAACTAGAAGCTCTGCCCGCCCCGCTATCCAGCGTTCTGTTTTGTACGCGCACACCATCGCTAGTTTCTCTGAACGTACCCAATTTGTTAAACATGCTCATCTCTAGCTTTGCCGTTACGTATGTAATGTAAAAAAAAACTGACATTTGAGTGAGGTGATTTTTTTGCGTTGTAAAAAAAATTGCTGAAAGAAAACAAAGAACTATTTTAAATCAGGGGTCAAGTATTTTGAATATTCATTAATTAAAATATTAATAATAATAAAATGTGGCATCGTGACAAAATGCGAGCATTGTTGATGTGTTTTTTTTTATTTATCGAAATTGCCAAAGCCTACAAACCTGTAGTTCTATTGCATGGCATAATGTCTGGATCCGATAGCATGATGATTCTTGAGAAAGAAATCCAATTTGTAATATTTTTGTTTTCTATTTTTAAGCGATCTAATTTGTATGTAACAGTTTTTTTTTTGTTGTATTTATACAATGAAATCAAATACTAGAATCATCCCGGTACCAAGGTCTACAATTGCGATAAATTCAGTGGTTGGTCTAGCTTAGAAGCTGCATGGAGACAAGTAGAACAAATTCGTGACTATGTAAAGGAAATCAATGACTTGCACCCGGAAGGAGTTCATTTTCTAGGTAAAACTATTTTATAACACATTTCTTATCTCTTATTTTTATTACTTATATATAGCCCCGAACTAATGAAATGTACCTACTTATGATAATATTTAAAATAATTATACATGTAAGACCTTTGGTCTTTGTTCTTTCGAAAAATGCAACAGGAACTTCAGTTGGACCAATAGTTTAAAAACAATTTGGTTATTAGCTAATGAAATACGTGCAGAGTTCCTCTCTGTCTCTGCTGAACAAGAAAAAACACTCGAATAGAAATCGAACAAGAACACGGTAATCCCATTATTAACACGGCTTGCACTATACAATTTAAAAAGCCTTGTGGGAACGAGTGCACAGACAGTGGTCAGATATTTCCCATGATCATGCTTTTGAATTTGATGACATTTTGTGAAGAATGGGATACAAAACAAGGGAATATGAACCAAAAGCCGAAAAGCTGGTACAAAAAAAAAAAATCTAAGAAATGTCCAATTTTGAATATGAATTCACCGAGTTCGGGTGAGAGTCAGATAGCCTATCTTCCTATCCAAAAATGTTCAAATAGCTTTGATTTGTTTTTGCATCAGTTGTCATCAACTATTTTTTTAACAAAGGATTACAAAAGCACAAACCTATCCAGATAGCTTTGGATAGTTACCCGAGCGCGGCAAATTTGTTCATCTATTTGTCCTTTTTATACAGTTATGTCTGAAGTAATGCGTATGTTTTTTTTTTTTAATAGGTAGTCATTTAAGAATTAAAAGAGTTTGATTAAGGTGGTCAATTAAAATTCTAAATTATTGGCTCATCCCATATTTCTTCGAGTTCAGAAATGTATTGTGAAACACTGCAAAATTTAAATTCCATTTAATCAGACAAGTGCTATCCGTTAGAGAGTTGGTTGTTCCTTCCTAGAACTGCTGATGTTTGCTCTCAAAAATGAAAGAAAAATTGGCCAGAAATAAACATTTAAATAGTACCATTTTTTTTCATTTATATTTTGTAGTGATACATTTATGAAAACGAGGGGTACTCATTTTTTGCTCCACATGGTACCTATGTAGGTACATACAGCTTCAGAAAGAAAAATTCCACACTTCTGAAAAGTTTAATGACTTTACTGTTCAATATTTGCAATAAAATATTTTGTGAAATTGATTTTTTCCGTTCAACTCGTTCATATAATTGAAACCGTCATATATACGATATTATCGATTATCGAACCTAACCATTTCTCTTGCAGCGCATGCAGATGGAAGAGAACGGAAATTTATTATTTTAAATCTACAAAAAAGTCTTTAAAAGCATTTAAAAATTATTAATCTACCAATACCATTAGCCTAGAATAAATTCTACCATTGTATATATAAACTATAGTACTCTCATGGAACAGAAAAATTTAATTCAACATGTGTACTATACGTGGCGCTGTAGGTACTACAAAACTGACATTATGGATTGTGGAAGCTAAGTAGGAATAGAAAAAAGGCAAGAATAAGAATGAGAGAAGTATATTATTATGCGTCTGACAACAATAAGGAGACTAAGGGAGATAGTTGGAATAGATTATTTCGTCATGGCAAACAGCAGAATAAGAGAGAAAATGAAATTTTTTTTGCTCTATGGACGAATACGATTTTTTGTTGCTTTGCTTCATAAGCTTTAGAATTCGTATAGAAAGGGGTAAGCATATGTATTGTATAGGTATACTTTCGTATTATTTTTAGGTAAATAGAAGTTAGATTTTCAATTTGTTGTGAAAATTTACATTATAGAAACAACGTTGTTAAATTTCACTATATCTGAGTGAATACAAAGTTGCTATATTTCGCGTTAGCTGCATAGAAATTTAAATAGCTAACAGGTAGGTAGGTATTTATAGTAAGATATAGATTTTTTCTTCGTATAATTATTATTATTTTTGTTCTTCGAAATGTCATAAAAATAGAACTTTGTAAGAACAAAAATAATAATATTTATAATGAATTTAGAACCTACCACAATGGCCTTTTTTATAATTTGTAGGTACGTTATGTAGGCAAGTAGGTATAGGTATATGTATAGGTATATAGGTAGGTATTCAGCTAGGTAGTAAATGTTCTAAACATGTAAAAAAAAACGATTTCTTTTTCCAAATTATTTTTATGTAGAAAGTTTTGGAAAAATTTAGTTTAGGTATACCCATTTAGTTTTTTTTTTTCAAATCAAATAGGGAATCTTTTTTTTCGAAAAAAATAGGTTTTATTTGAAAAGTTTTGTAAAAATTTTAAAAACATTGGTCGAAGGTATGCCAATTGAAAAAAATGTTATTTCAAAAAAAAATGTTTTTTCCTTAAAAGTGACAAAAAAAATTAGTAGTTAGGTATCCCAATTTTGAAGTCTAATTCGAAAAAAAAATGTTTTTATGTAGAAAATTTTGTAAAAATTATAAAAAAATTAATCATCATCATCATCGTCGGCTCGACAACCGGGGTCCGGTCCTGGCCTCCTTCAACAAGTCTCTCCACCCATCCCGGTCTCGAGCCGCCGCCATCCAGTTGCGCACCCCAAGGCTCCGGGCGTCCTGGTCTACGCCATCTCTCCAGCGCAAGCATGGTCTACCACGCTGTCGTCTACCATAGAATGTACCACAAAGAACTTTCCGAGCAGGTTCCTCTTCGCTCATGCGAGCTAGGTGCCCTGCCCACCGGAGTCTACCGAGCTTAATTTTTGTCACGATATCTGCTTCAAGGTAGATTGCGTACAATTCATGATTGTACCGTCTCCGGAATCGTCCCAAATACGTACCCCAAATTTTGAAAAAATATTGAATGACTTGGAAAAAATTAGTTTTTTTTTTTATTTCCTAAGTATTGAGATTGAGAGTTTTTCAGTGCGAGATAAAGGTTAAACCCGAATTAGCTCATCAAATTTGGTGATTTAACTCAAGACAGTGCGTTGCCATATTCTTGTGGATGCATTATCATACATTTTGCTATTTTATGGTCATACGAGAGGGCAAATTATCATACGGCAAAAATAAAATTCACAAGGAATCTTGCACAAATAATACGATTTCCTTGAGCTTCTTGAGATTTTGGAACTCGAGATTTTGGTCAAACTTGACATAACGATGATAGCGAAGACAAAAAGTGGGTCTCGCAAAAACGTACGTCTGTCTGTTCATCTACAGCCTAAGCGGATGGGTCGATTTTCTTTAAACTTGGTACCTAGCGTTTTTTGGACATTCCCCCACCCGTTTTTTTCTCTTTTTTTAGGACCATAACTAACAGTTGCTGTCATAAAAAATTTCTTGGCCAAAAAGGAAAAACTTATTTTTCTCAAAATTGGCGCTACAGATTTTTTTTTTAAGAACTCAATAAATTTAAATAGTTATAAGTTGCCGTTTAATAAAAAAATGGTTCCGAAAAATGGTTATTAATGGTACCTCCCAAGGAACCATTTTTTTTATTTTCGCTTTTCTCAAAAACGGTTCAACTGATTCTGATCAATTTTTTTATGAGGAATAATTGACATATTCTAAATAGTATTGTGTACCAAAATTTAAAAAAAAATATTTTTTGGATTTTTAAAAAAAGTTTGAATTTTTTTATTGAAAACACAATAATTCAAAAACGACTATGTAGATTTTTATAAAACTTCGTAAAAAAATACAAAGATTCTACTCTAGATAACAGCTCTAAGCACCCTCTGAACTCAGAACTTTGTAACTTACAATATTTGTATCTAAGGTAACTCCATCCATCATTTAGATACCATAGCTCTGTCTTATTATCTACATGACAGGATTACCTTGACAAAAGTATTCTACATCCGTCTCATCTTTACTTACGCTTTGGCTCCATTAGCAATGGCAATTTATTGCATATGTGGGCATTGCATTGCCAGGCAATTCCAATTTCAAATGCCAGTATGGAAACGCCGTTTAAATTAACTGTTTTTGATAACATTATTGTAACGCGTTCTCATATTTTCATCTTTTATTTCAAAACAAAAAATTAATTCAAAATCGTGGAAAAACAATTTAAAAAAAAAACTCAAAATTAATTGCATCAGCGATGGAAAGCAATAATTTCCTTCCATCTACTATTCAGTATTTCAATTGCCATTGCTATTGCCATTCCATTCGCCAATTTCTTGTTGAGTTTCCCCCGAAAAATATTTCAATTAAAAATTGTAATGTTCGCCCAAACGATGATTATAATTTCTGCATGATGTCAATAATATAACCGCAGCTGGTATTAGAGCTTTATTTATTTTATTTTATTTATTATAGGTTATTCCCAAGGTGGGCTCATAGCACGAGCTGTCATTCAATCTTATCCAGAACACAACATACAAAATTTCATATCACTGTCGTCGCCACAAGCTGGCCAATATGGAAGTATGTATTTTTGATTTTTATATTAATAATGTTGGAGTTTGGTAATGCTAACAATTATTCTTTTGTATTGCAGCAAAATTTCTTCACTTGATTTTTCCCAATTTAACTGCACGAACTGCTTTTGAATTGTTTTATTCAAGAGTTGGACAGCATACATCAGTTGGAAATTATTGGAATGATCCAAATGAATTGGAACTGTACTTAAAGTACAGTGTTTTTCTACCTTTGGTAAACAATGAAATAAAAACTGCAAATACTACACAATTCAAAAGTTCTCTGACAAAATTAAAGAAAATGATACTAATTGGTGGTCCAAATGATGGCGTCATAACTCCATGGCAGTCAAGGTAAATTTATGGGAGGTGACTCATTACATGCCAATTTATAACAGTTCTGATTATTATTGGTACTGTATATGCGGCGCAGCAGGGCCAGGGCCCTGAGCATACTGCGGGCATCCAGAGTTTTTTTTTTCATGCGCGTTGAATATTTCATACTTTGAATCGCGAGAAACATTTATAACTGTTATAAATTAGCATTTCTCTAGTTTCGTCCTTCTAAGCCTCCTGAGCCCTGTTTTAGCTGATCCACTGGCGCTGATCATCCTTTATTCGCCCTCATCTTGTTCTTTATGAATAATTTCCATCAATTTTGTTCGTGCAATTTTTTAGCCAGGACATGCTCCCTACCAAATTTCTACTCCCTGGAATGAGATGTCCTGAGATATGAGACTACAAAAATTGCTAAAACCAAAACTGATTGATTTTCTGATTCATTGACTGACAGATCGTCAAAAATATGGAGCATTTCCCGACACCGTAGAATCTTGAAATTTCCCAAAACGGCAATTCTAGTGTTGCATAAAAAGGAAAAAAAAAATTGAGGTTGTTCATTGAGGAGGCGTGGCATGAATCCAAACGTATCGAACTGTACTTTCGGATTTCCAATCGAATAGGTCAGTTCTCTACCCGAAAAGTAGGACATACAATTTTGTGCTAAACTGATATAAACAACCTCATGGAACACAAAGTGACAGATTTAAGATCACTTTTGTGCTCGGGCAACACACAATGCTATTCCTTTTCTGATCTTTTCTTCGCAGTTCAGGTTCATAAAACAAAACTTGAAATCTTACAATCCGGGTACAGTGCCCACTTAAAAAAAATTGTTTTCCTTTAATAAATGAAATAATTTGTTTGATAAGTCGCACCCTGAATATTTAAAATAACAAAATTAAAAATTCTTATCTTACAGTCACTTTGGATACTTTAACAAAAGCATGGATGTTATTCCGTTTGATCAACGCGACATTTACTTGAATGATGAAATCGGCCTTAAGACGCTTAAAGATAATAACAAACTGGTTATTCTAACACGACCCCATGTACATCATTTACTCTGGCATATATCGCCAAGAGTAATTCGTGAAGTGATTCTTCCATATTTAGACTAAGATGGATATTGGCTGTTTAAATTTAAGGTAAAAAAGGTGTTTGCTCTCTTTGAAAACAGTTACTAGTGTGTGTTTTTTTTTTTTTTTAAGACTTAAGTGCTAATAATGTGATAACTAGCTTCAATAAACAATATAGTCCTTAAACATTGGACTTGAATTTCTGTTCAATATAAGGAAATGTAATAAATGAATAGTAATTTTCTATGCAAAACAGAATATAGTTTTCTTTAAATTTGAGATCAGTTATAACTGGAATTAGTATATTTTAATAATTCAACAATCATTAGAATAGTGTTTGGAAACTGGAACGATGCTTCCAGTCATCCAGACCAAGTGGTCTTTTATCCCCAATGGCTTCATCTTTTAAACCGAAGTTCACTTTTGCCTGTCGCCTCGAACCTGGGTACTTGGATTCGGAGAATTTGTTGGCCGGGCGTTATTGTCCATTCGTTCGATGTCGGAGATATAATTTTTTGTCCTTACTACATTAAACATTTTGATTTAGCTCATTTCACGGATGTGTCTTGTTCTCCATTCACCCTCGCCTGTCGAAGAATTTTTCTTCCAACAGTGCCCATTATCAGCTCTCTTTTTCTGGTTATTGCAAAAAAAATCATTCGTGGAGTTAATGTTTACTCCAGAAAAAAACGTTGGACAACGATGCATCAGCCCGACGAGTCCTCGAATCTACCCATGATGGTGATGGAATATGAAGCAGAGAAACACACTGCCTTAGGTGGCGCGGCGCGTACAAAAAGAGGCATACCGATCTAGGCAAGCAAATAAAAAGTGAATGGCTGGTCATTTAGAGCAAAGCTCCTTCCGGCCGAAGAGTCTTTGAATCCAACCCCGAGTGACGGGGCAGTAGAGGAAGACCGTGACTCAGGTGGCGCAAGCAAGTGGAAAAGGACCTAAACCAGATAAGTCATCAGAAAATCTCGTAAGAACTTAAATTTTTTTGTCACCCCCCTAATGTTATTAAAGATGACCGTTTGGATGATTGTTTTGCATCATTAATTTTTAGAGGAAAGAATATCTGGACTTACAAACGAAATTTCAATCTTCAATTCAGACCTTTCCAGCGAAGTAAAAATTTCGCCAAACTTTTTCCAAAAAAATTTTATTGATTTTTGAAAAAAACGATGGACTAACCCCTTGCATCTTTTTTTCGGCTTTTCAAAAATGTTTCCAAAAGCCATCGAGCTATACATCAAAAGAAAGATCTTTTCAAATTCTATCCGCGAAAGTTAACCAAAAGTGTGTGGAAGGTCTGGTTCTCAAAATATTTCCATCCAAAGTGTTGTTTGATTTTACTGCATTTCCGTCGAAAACATTCAAACGCGTTTGTGTTTGGATAGCGATATTTCCGTAATCGAGCCTCGAAATCGGTTGCGGTTGTGGTTTTCAAAATTGTGTGTTAAATTTTTAAGAGCTTTCCAAAACTCAAAACCAAAATACTCTTAGAGGTTTGGTTCTCGAAATATTCGCATCCAAAGTCAAATTACTGTATTTCGATGCAACCCTAAAAAGGTCTTTGGATAACGATATTTCCGCAACCAAGCCTTGTAAGAGGTTGTAGTTTTCAGTTGCGTATAGAAAATTAACAGGCCTTTCCGCCGATATAATTCAAAAAATTTTGCCAGCTTTGGTTCTCGAAATATTCACATCCGAAATGATATTACTTTGTGTACTTCGGTCCAACCTTAAAAAGTGTGTCGATGGCGATATTTCCACAACAAAGCCTCGTAAGGGGTTGCGGTTTGCAGTGGCGAATAGCAAATTAACAGACCTTTCCAGCGACGTAAAAATTTCGCCAAACTTTTTCCAAAAAATTTTATTGATTTTTGAAAAAAAGGATGGACTAACCCCTTGCATCTTTTTTTCGGCTTTTCAAAAATGTTTCCAAAAGCCATCGAGCTATACATCAAAAGAAAGATCTTTTCAAATGCTATCCGCGAAAGTTAACCAAAAGTGTGTGGAAGGTCTGGTTCTCAAAATATTTCCATCCAAAGTGTTGTTTGATTTTACTGCATTTCCGTCGAAAACATTCAAACGCGTTTGTGTTTGGATAGCGATATTTCCGTAATCGAGCCTCGAAATCGGTTGCGGTTTTCAAAATTGTTTGTTATATTTTTAAGAGCTTTCCAAAACTCAAAACCAAAATACTCTTAGAGGTTTGGTTCTCGAAATATTCGCATCCAAAGTCAAATTACTGTATTTCGATGCAACCCTAAAAAGGGCTTTGGATAACGATATTTCCGCAACCAAGCCTTGTAAGAGGTTGTAGTTTTCAGTTGCGTATAGAAAATTAACAGGTCTTTCCGCCGATATAATTCAAAAAATTTTGCCAGCTTTGGTTCTCGAAATATTCACATCCGAAATGATATTACTTTGTGTACTTCGGTCCAACCTTAAAAAGTGTGTCGATGGCGATATTTCCACAACAAAGCCTCGTAAGGGGTTGCGGTTTGCAGTGGCGAATAGCAAATTAACAGACCTTTCCAGCGACGTAAAAATTTCGCCAAACTTTTTCCAAAAAATTTTATTGATTTTTGAAAAAAAGGATGGACTAACCCCTTGCATCTTTTTTTCGGCTTTTCAAAACTGTTTCCAAAAGCCATCGAGCTATACATCAAAAGAAAGATCTTTTCAAATGCTATCCGCGAAAGTTAACCAAAAGTGTGTGGAAGGTCTGGTTCTCAAAATATTTCCATCCAAAGTGTTGTTTGATTTTACTGCATTTCCGTCGAAAACATTCAAACGCGTTTGTGTTTGGATAGCGATATTTCCGTAATCGAGCCTCGAAATCGGTTGCGGTTTTCAAAATTGTTTGTTATATTTTTAAGAGCTTTCCAAAACTCAAAACCAAAATACTCTTAGAGGTTTGGTTCTCGAAATATTCGCATCCAAAGTCAAATTACTGTATTTCGATGCAACCCTAAAAAGGGCTTTGGATAACGATATTTCCGCAACCAAGCCTTGTAAGAGGTTGCATTTCCGTCGAAAACATTCAAACGCGTTTGTGTTTGGATAGCGATATTTCCGTAATCGAGCCTCGAAATCGGTTGCGGTTTTCAAAATTGTTTGTTAAATTTTTAAGAGCTTTCCAAAACTCAAAACCAAAATACTCTTAGAGGTTTGGTTCTCGAAATATTCGCATCCAAAGTCAAATTACTGTATTTCGATGCAACCCTAAAAAGGGCTTTGAATAACGATATTTCCGCAACCAAGCCTTGTAAGAGGTTGTAGTTTTCAGTTGCGTATAGAAAATTAACAGGTCTTTCCGCCGATATAATTAAAAAAATTTTGCCAGCTTTGGTTCTCGAAATATTCACATCCGAAATGATATTACTTTGTGTACTTCGGTCCAACCTTAAAAAGTGTGTCGATGGCGATATTTCCACAACAAAGCCTCGTAAGGGGTTGCGGTTTGCAGTGGCGAATAGCAAATTAACAGACCTTTCCAGCGACGTACAAATTTCGCCAAACTTTTTCCAAAAAATTTTTATTGATTTTTGAAATTTCGAGCCTCGAAATCGGTTGCGGTTTTCAAAATTGTGTGTTAAATTTTTAAGAGCTTTCCAAAACTCAAAACCAAAATACTCTTAGAGGTTTGGTTCTCGAAATATTCGCATCCAAAGTCAAATTACTGTATTTCGATGCAACCCTAAAAAGGGCTTTGGATAACGATATTTCCGCAACCAAGCCTTGTAAGAGGTTGTAGTTTTCAGTTGCGTATAGAAAATTAACAGGTCTTTCCGCCGATATAATTCAAAAAATTTTGCCAGCGTTGGTTCTCGAAATATTCACATCCGAAATGATATTACTTTGTGTACTTCGGTCCAACCTTAAAAAGTGTGTCGATGGCGATATTTCCACAACAAAGGCTCGTAAGGGGTTGCGGTTTGCAGTGGCGAATAGCAAATTAACAGACCTTTCCAGCGACGTACAAATTTCGCCAAACTTTTTCCAAAAAATTTTTATTGATTTTTGAAATTTCGAGCCTCGAAATCGGTTGCGGTTTTCAAAATTGTGTGTTAAATTTTTAAGAGCTTTCCAAAACTCAAAACCAAAATACTCTTAGAGGTTTGGTTCTCGAAATATTCGCATCCAAAGTCAAATTACTGTATTTCGATGCAACCCTAAAAAGGGCTTTGGATAACGATATTTCCGCAACCAAGCCTTGTAAGAGGTTGCATTTCCGTCGAAAACATTCAAACGCGTTTGTGTTTGGATAGCGATATTTCCGTAATCGAGCCTCGAAATCGGTTGCGGTTTTCAAAATTGTTTGTTAAATTTTTAAGAGCTTTCCAAAACTCAAAACCAAAATACTCTTAGAGGTTTGGTTCTCGAAATATTCGCATCCAAAGTCAAATTACTGTATTTCGATGCAACCCTAAAAAGGGCTTTGGATAACGATATTTCCGCAACCAAGCCTTGTAAGAGGTTGTAGTTTTCAGTTGCGTATAGAAAATTAACAGGTCTTTCCGCCGATATAATTCAAAAAATTTTGCCAGCTTTGCTTCTCGAAATATTCACATCCGAAATGATATTACTTTGTGTACTTCGGTCCAACCTTAAAAAGTGTGTCGATGGCGATATTTCCACAACAAAGCCTCGTAAGGGGTTGCGGTTTGCAGTGGCGAATAGCAAATTAACAGACCTTTCCAGCGACGTAAAAATTTCGCCAAACTTTTTCCAAAAAATTTTTATTGATTTTTGAAAAAAAACGATGGACTAACCCCTTGCATCTTTTTTTTCGTCTTTTCAAAAATGTTTCCAAAAGCCATAGAGCTATACATCAAAAGAAAGATCTTTTCAAATTCTACTTTGTGTACTTCGGTCCAACCTTAAAAAGTGTGTCGATGGCGATATTTCCACAACAAAGCCTTGTAAGAGGTTGTAGTTTTCAGTTGCGTATAGAAAATTAACAGGTCTTTCCGCCGATATAATTCAAAAAATTTTGCCAGCTTTGGTTCTCGAAATATTCACATCCGAAATGATATTACTTTGTGTACTTCGGTCCAACCTTAAAAAGTGTGTCGATGGCGATATTTCCACAACAAAGCCTCGTAAGGGGTTGCGGTTTGCAGTGGCGAATAGCAAATTAACAGACCTTTCCAGCGACGTAAAAATTTCGCCAAACTTTTTCCAAAAAATTTTTATTGATTTTTGAAAAAAACGATGGACTTAACCCCTTGCATCTTTTTTTTCGTCTTTTCAAAAATGTTTCCAAAAGCCATCGAGCTATACATCAAAAGAAAGATCTTTTCAAATTCTATTCGCGAAAGTTAACCAAAAGTGTGTGGAAGGTCTGGTTCTCAAAATATTTCCATCCAAAGTGTTGTTTGATTTTACTGCATTTCCGTCGAAAACATTCAAACGCGTTTGTGTTTGGATAGCGATATTTCCGTAATCGAGCCTCGAAATCGGTTGCGGTTTTCAAAATTGTTTGTTAAATTTTTAAGAGCTTTCCAAAACTCAAAACCAAAATACTCTTAGAGGTTTGGTTCTCGAAATATTCGCATCCAAAGTCAAATTACTGTATTTCGATGCAACCCTAAAAAGGGCTTTGGATAACGATATTTCCGCAACCAAGCCTTGTAAGAGGTTGTAGTTTTCAGTTGCGTATAGAAAATTAACAGGTCTTTCCGCCGATATAATTCAAAAAATTTTGCCAGCTTTGGTTCTCGAAATATTCACATCCGAAATGATATTACTTTGTGTACTTCGGTCCAACCTTAAAAAGTGTGTCGATGGCGATATTTCCACAACAAAGCCTCGTAAGGGGTTGCGGTTTGCAGTGGCGAATAGCAAATTAACAGACCTTTCCAGCGACGTAAAAATTTCGCCAAACTTTTTCCAAAAAATTTTTATTGATTTTTGAAAAAAAAACGACCCCTTGCATCTTTTTTTTCGTCTTTTCAAAAATGTTTCCAAAAGCCATCGAGCTATACATCAAAAGAAAGATCTTTTCAAATTCTATTCGCGAAAGTTAACCAAAAGTGTGTGGAAGGTCTGGTTCTCAAAATATTTCCATCCAAAGTGTTGTTTGATTTTACTGCATTTCCGTCGAAAACATTCAAACGCGTTTGTGTTTGGATAGCGATATTTCCGTAATCGAGCCTCGAAATCGGTTGCGGTTTTCAAAATTGTTTGTTAAATTTTTAAGAGCTTTCCAAAACTCAAAACCAAAATACTCTTAGAGGTTTGGTTCTCGAAATATTCGCATCCAAAGTCAAATTACTGTATTTCGATGCAACCCTAAAAAGGGCTTTGGATAACGATATTTCCGCAACCAAGCCTTGTAAGAGGTTGTAGTTTTCAGTTGCGTATAGAAAATTAACAGGTCTTTCCGCCGATATAATTCAAAAAATTTTGCCAGCTTTGGTTCTCGAAATATTCACATCCGAAATGATATTACTTTGTGTACTTCGGTCCAACCTTAAAAAGTGTGTCGATGGCGATATTTCCACAACAAAGCCTCGTAAGGGGTTGCGGTTTGCAGTGGCGAATAGCAAATTAACAGACCTTTCCAGCGACGTAAAAATTTCGCCAAACTTTTTCCAAAAAATTTGATTGATTTTTAAAAAAAACGATGGACTAACCCCTTGCATCTTTTTTTCGGCTTTTCAAAAATGTTTCCAAAAGCAATCGAGCTATACATCAAAAGAAAGATCTTTTCAAATTCTATCCGCGAAAGTTAACCAAAAGTGTGTGGAAGGTCTGGTTCTCAAAATATTTCCATCCAAAGTGTTGTTTGATTTTACTGCATTTCCGTCGAAAACATTCAAACGCGTTTGTGTTTGGATAGCGATATTTCCGTAATCGAGCCTCGAAATCGGTTGCGGTTTTCAAAATTGTGTGTTAAATTTTTAAAAGCTTTCCAAAACTCAAAACCAAAATACTCTTAGAGGTTTGGTTCTCGAAATATTCGCATCCAAAGTCAAATTACTGTATTTCGATGCAACCCTAAAAAGGGCTTTGGATAACGATATTTCCGCAACCAAGCCTTGTAAGAGGTTGTAGTTTTCAGTTGCGTATAGAAAATTAACAGGTCTTTCCGCCGATATAATTCAAAAAATTTTGCCAGCTTTGGTTCTCGAAATATTCACATCCGAAATGATATTACTTTGTGTTCTTCGGTCCAACCTTAAAAAGTGTGTCGATGGCGATATTTCCACAACAAAGCCTCGTAAGGGGTTGCGGTTTGCAGTGGCGAATAGCAAATTAACAGACCTTTCCAGCGACGTAAAAATTTCGCCAAACTTTTTCCAAAAAATTTGATTGATTTTTGAAAAAAACGATGGACTAACCCCTTGCATCTTTTTTTCGGCTTTTCAAAAATGTTTCCAAAAGCAATCGAGCTATACATCAAAAGAAAGATCTTTTCAAATTCTATCCGCGAAAGTTAACCAAAAGTGTGTGGAAGATCTGGTTCTCAAAATATTTCCATCCAAAGTGTTGTTTGATTTTACTGCATTTCCGTCGAAAACATTCAAACGCGTTTGTGTTTGGATAGCGATATTTCCGTAATCGAGCCTCGAAATCGGTTGCGGTTTTCAAAATTGTTTGTTAAATTTTTAAGAGCTTTCCAAAACTCAAAACCAAAATACTCTTAGAGGTTTGGTTCTCGAAATATTCGCATCCAAAGTCAAATTACTGTATTTCAATGCAACCCTAAAAAGGGCTTTGGATAAGGATATTTCCGCAACCAAGCCTTGTAAGAGGTTGTAGTTTTCAGTTGCGTATAGAAAATTAACAGGTCTTTCCGCCGATATAATTCAAAAAATTTTGCCAGCGTTGGTTCTCGAAATATTCACATCCGAAATGATATTACTTTGTGTACTTCGGTCCAACCTTAAAAAGTGTGTCGATGGCGATATTTCCACAACAAAGCCTCGTAAGGGGTTGCGGTTTGCAGTGGCGAATAGCAAATTAACAGACCTTTCCAGTGACTTAAAAATTTCGCCAAACTTTCTCCAATCAAATTTTATTGATTTTTGAAAAAAAACGATGGACTAACCCCTTGCATCTTTTTTTCGGCTTTTCAAAAATGTTTCCAAAAGCCATCGAGCTATACATCAAAAGAAAGATCTTTTCAAATTCTATCCGCGAAAGTTAACCAAAAGTGTGTGGAAGGTCTGGTTGTCAAAATATTTCCATCCAAAGTGTTGTTTGATTTTACTGCATTTCCGTCGAAAACATTCAAACGCGTTTGTGTTTGGATAGCGATATTTCCGTAATCGAGCCTCGAAATCGGTTGCGGTTTTCAAAATTGTTTGTTAAATTTTTAAGAGCTTTCCAAAATTCAAAACCAAAATACTCTTAAAGGTTTGGTTCGCGAAATATTCGCATCCGAAGTCAAATTACTGTATTTCGATGCAACCCTAAAAAGGGCTTTGGATAACGATATTTCCGCAACCAAGCCTTGTAAGAGGTTGTAGTTTTCAATTGCGTATAGAAAATTAACAGGTCTTTCCGCCGATATAATTCAAAAAATTTTGCCAGCTTTGCTTCTCGAAATATTCACATCCGAAATGATATTACTTTGTGTACTTCGGTCCAACCTTAAAAAGTGTGTCGATGGCGATATTTCCACAACAAAGCCTCGTAAGGGGTTGCGGTTTGCAGTGGCGAATAGCAAATTAACAGACCTTTCCAGCGCTGTAAAAATTTCGCCAAACTTTTTCCAAAAAATTTTATTGATTTTTGAAAAAATGCATCTTTTTTTCGGCTTTTCAAAAATGTTTCCAAAAGCCATCGAGCTATACATCAAAAGAAAGATCTTTTCAAATTCTATCCGCGAAAGTTAACCAAAAGTGTGTGGAAGGTCTGGTTCTCAAAATATTTCCATCCAAAGTGTTGTTTGATTTTACTGCATTTCCGTCGAAAACATTCAAACGCGTTTGTGTTTGGATAGCGATATTTCCGTAATCGAGCCTCGAAATCGGTTGCGGTTTTCAAAATTGTTTGTTAAATTTTTAAAAGCTTTCCAAAACTCAAAACCAAAATACTCTTAGAGGTTTGGTTCTCGAAATATTCGCATCCAAAGTCAAATTACTGTATTTCGATGCAACCCTAAAAAGGGCTTTGGATAACGATATTTCCGCAACCAAGCCTTGTAAGAGGTTGTAGTTTTCAGTTGCGTATAGAAAATTAACAGGTCTTTCCGCCGATATAATTCAAAAAATTTTGCCAGCTTTGCTTCTCGAAATATTCACATCCGAAATGATATTACTTTGTGTACTTCGGTCCAACCTTAAAAAGTGTGTCGATGGCGATATTTCCACAACAAAGCCTCGTAAGGGGTTGCGGTTTGCAGTGGCGAATAGCAAATTAACAGACCTTTCCAGCGACGTAAAAATTTCGCCAAACTTTTTCCAAAAAATTTTTATTGATTTTTGAAAAAAAACGATGGACTAACCCCTTGCATCTTTTTTTTCGTCTTTTCAAAAATGTTTCCAAAAGCCATCGAGCTATACATCAAAAGAAAGATCTTTTCAAATTCTATTCGCGAAAGTTAACCAAAAGTGTGTGGAAGGTCTGGTTCTCAAAATATTTCCATCCAAAGTGTTGTTTGATTTTACTGCATTTCCGTCGAAAACATTCAAACGCGTTTGTGTTTGGATAGCGATATTTCCGTAATCGAGCCTCGAAATCGGTTGCGGTTTTCAAAATTGTTTGTTAAATTTTTAAGAGCTTTCCAAAACTCAAAACCAAAATACTCTTAGAGGTTTGGTTCTCGAAATATTCGCATCCAAAGTCAAATTACTGTATTTCGATGCAACCCTAAAAAGGGCTTTGGATAACGATATTTCCGCAACCAAGCCTTGTAAGAGGTTGTAGTTTTCAGTTGCGTATAGAAAATTAACAGGTCTTTCCGCCGATATAATTCAAACAATTTTGCCAGCTTTGGTTCTCGAAATATTCACATCCGAAATGATATTACTTTGTGTACTTCGGTCCAACCTTAAAAAGTGTGTCGATGGCGATATTTCCACAACAAAGCCTCGTAAGGGGTTGCGGTTTGCAGTGGCGAATAGCAAATTAACAGACCTTTCCAGCGCTGTAAAAATTTCGCCAAACTTTTTTCCAAAAAATTTGATTGATTTTTGAAAAAAACGATGGACTAACCCCTTGCATCTTTTTTTCGGCTTTTCAAAAATGTTTCCAAAAGCCATCGAGCTATACATCAAAAGAAAGATCTTTTCAAATTCTATCCGCGAAAGTTAACCAAAAGTGTGTGGAAGGTCTGGTTCTCAAAATATTTCCATCCAAAGTGTTGTTTGATTTTACTGCATTTCCGTCGAAAACATTCAAACGCGTTTGTGTTTGGATAGCGATATTTCCGTAATCGAGCCTCGAAATCGGTTGCGGTTTTCAAAATTCGTATGTGCATTTAGCTATAAGAACCGAGATGGCTTAAAGAAGCTTGTTGGTTGTTTTTTTTTTTGACAAAATTTTAAAATTCGTTTGAGAAGAAATACTTGATTTTATTTATGAAATTTAATTTCCGAATGAAATAACAAAAGCCGTTAAAAAGAATTTTGGAATATTTTGAAATCCTGCAGCTCTGTTTAGTATTTTTTTAATGTTTTAAAAAATTCTATACGTAATGCATATGAAAAAACTACCTATAAACTACATTCTGAATCTTTCCAATCGGTTCTCTCCTTTTCGTGAAATTTGTATGATTTGATAACTTTTTGTAATTGTATGCAATATTAGGTGGATTAAGCAGGTTTTCACTCTACAATATAGCATTTTCATATTTATTTAACCCAAAAGTAAATATGTTAAACCTAAAGACACATAAATATATTCAACTCAAAAGTGAATCAGTTTCAACAACAACAAATGAATAATATCCACGACACGGGATCGCACGAACTTGCTCTTGTTGTTGACAACTGTAATGCAGACGCACCCTGAAGATAAATGTTAATGTTGACTAGGTGTTTTTTTCAGTGCATGTTTACAAGCTTATTACTTCCATGTAAAATACAACAACCATTCCACTTAGTAAATGGCGATAAACCTCTCCGCATATGAACTAAGAGTACATAAAATCAGATTAATAAGTATTATAACTGTGTTTTTATACAATTTTATTTAAAGCTAACAAGTGAGTACAAAACACACCTAATATTATGATACCTTTCTCAAACGAGAAAATATAAAAAAAAAATAAAAAGTTTCCCGCTAAAGTACTACTTCCAGTCGTCAATAGCCTTAAATTTTGTAAGGCCGGAAATTATTATAGGCCTGGATTTTCCATTAGGATTTTTCAGTAGCCACTCATTTTTCATTTTTAACACTTTCACCGAAACACGTACGGAAATCGTTATTAAGTTTTCTTCAAATAAATGTATTCTAATTCATAGCCAATAGTATAAATCAAATTTGTTTTCATAAATGACGATATTAAAATCCTCAATTTTATTGTAGAATTAACCGGAACTCGATTTTCCCAATTTTAACAATTTCAATCTTCCCCTTTCCTTATTAGTACCTATCTAATGTAATTATTACTTTATTAACTATAATCTACATAGTACATCCTTCTTTAGGTCTTGAGTTTTTTTCGAAATGTAAAAAACTTACATACCTAACATATATACAAAAAAAAGCTATTAACACTTCTATTATCTGTCACACGTAAAGTAAGACACTCAATAAGCGAAAACATTCAACACCAGTATTTATACGAGTATCGGAACCTTTCGAGTGAAACGTTCAAGAATTTAAATTCCAATAACGTCAATATTAAGTGCTTAAAATTCAACGAACTCACCATGCCACCCCCGAGGACATTGTCATTTAAATACTTTTTTCAAATATCATGATTATGATAGTATTCCAAACACGTTCCGGTTGTCTTGATAAACTCAATATTGCAAGAGTAATTTGATCTTCTTGTATTGCCATTATATGTATACCTATTAGGTGTATGTTGCTGTCCTTACGGAATTCCATTTATAATATGGTGAACTTCTATTTAAAATATTGGTTGAAAATAGATTTACTGAACGTGTCGTTAGAAGATTAAAAATGCTGTTAAGTAAACCTTAAGTTTGAAGAAGTTTTTGCTGATGTTTTAATTTACACAAATGATGTTTTGAACGTGCAAGCATAATTTGTGGGGTTTTTGAGCTCAAAAGTTTAAATTACAAAAAAAAACTGTTCATAGATTTCTGGCTTAACATAAGGGAATATGTAGCTGTAGTTGAAATTTAAGTTCGCAGTGCCGCTTGTAGATTCTGTTCCGGCGAATATATATCGTGGACCGTACCACACTGGTGCATCAAAGACACAGGTATCTGCGAGCTACGACGTCACTAGATACAACCAGATTATCCGTCCTATCTCTAGTGGGTATAGGTACTCCAAATATTCAATCTCCTCAAAGGAACTAATTTAGATGAAAGTTTCAGGATAAATTACTGGCTAAACACAATGGAATGGTATAGCTGTAGCACGTTCAAAAACCTATAGAAAAGTAAAAACTTTCGTAGCTTTTGTTACATTATTTTATATTTATAATATTGAATACTGTTTTAAATAGTGCTTAAGAAAGGTATGACAAATGACAAAAATCTAAAAATCTTCAAAAACAACGCACAGTGGGGCCAAGGAGAAAAAAAAATCTATTTCGATTAGTTGAATCCTGTTTCTAAGGGCCAGTTTCACAGTCAGAAAAGTGACACTTAAGTGGCGAATGTGAAAGATTAATTCCCAATATCACAGTGCACTCTTACCTGAATAAGTGGCACTTAAGTCTCCGTTGTTGGTGACTTAAGTTCCACTTACGCTGGCTATGAAATTTAGCTTAAATTCCTAATATGGGAAATTTAAGTGCCACTTATTCCGGTAAGTGTCGACTGTGAAACTGGTCCTTACAGTATTTGAAATCAAGGATTTGGTTCAAAACTGAAGTAAAAAGCCTTAAAGTAAAAATATGGGAAATTTAATGTGGAACCTAACCTAACCTAAGCCAACATAGAGGGAGGGAGCGGAAATTAACTTCATCAAAATCGGTTAACTGTTCCAGTTTTTATGTAATTTTGTCATTTGTGCCCGCTATCCCGTACAAAGGGCTAATACACTTAAGGGCAATTTATTCACACTCCATTATTTGTCGTTTTAACTAAAACCATTTTTAAGCTACATAGTGATGATGTCATTTAGAACAAGAGCACTTCGTTAAGTTTTCTATTTATTAACTACATTAAATAATATCTTTGAATTTATATGCTTTTTAAGAAAATTCACAAGGATATGTTTGTTATTTGACTGATTACTCATCAATTAAGTCTATATTTTTCCGAATGTTTTGGATGCGATGAATCTAAATCGAACCTCAACATTGCTTTTCGAGATGTTATGGCAATCAGAAATCACAAAACTGTTTTTTTTCGGCGCCACTCACTTAAGAAACAATTTAGGTGATTTTTAATATAATAAATTTTGAAAATATTTTATTCCTATAACAAGCTAAACGTCACCTTTTATTCCATACCAAACTCGTTCATGTACAGTCTTGGCCAAGGTTATACATAGTAAAATGGGCATTTACTTTGATAGTTTAAATCTCAGGCTTCAGTTAAGTTTAACTGAATACAGTTTTATTGAAAACAGATTGTATTATTTCAAAAACTAACTTTCATGTTAAGTTAAAACTTAATTTTAAAATGTCTAATGAATTTGCTTTTTACTAATGCCCGATTTCATAAAGGACTTTTAAATATTTAAAAGCCCATTAAGAGTTAAAATGGGATTTTTTGGTTTCACCAAGTGCTTTTAAATTTAAAATCCTTTTAAATGCCCTCATAAACTAAAAGCCCATTTTCGTGTCAATAAATTTTAAAAGTGTGATTTGTGAAGTCTAATATTTCAGATGTCAGCCGACGAGTAAGAAAATTATAGATGATATTTTGCAGTCACTTTTTTATTTAATTTCTTGCAAATATAAATTGTGAATAGGTCGAAACAAAAATATAGTTTGTGTGTAGATAATAATCTGTTAAGGCTCTCCCAAGCCAACGAGAATACTTCCGAACGACGACAAGACTAAAGATAAAGACTTTCGCCCTTTTTTAATTTATTTACAAGGAGATAAATGAGAGCACCCACATTGGCGCGATGTGAATCTTCAAACATTGTTCAGTCATCGCATATTCGCTCCGAATGTTTCGCGTTGGTTTCGGAAAGCCTTCATAATTTGTTTGTTTTTAGAATAATTGATTGTTCAACTGAGGATGAAGACAACATAAAGTAAGACGTCCAAGAATATTCCGAGTTCATGTTTGAATCTAGGGCTGTGTCAATCAGGAACGATTCGATTTTTTCCATCCGATCATCGAAAAGTATTGATGATTGAAATCTCGATTTTCCATCCCAATCTCAATCATTTCGATGATTCTCGATTTTCAATCCCAACCTTAATCATTTCAATGAATCTCGTTTTTCGATATCAATATCTTTATTATTAATATATTTTATCGGAGAAAAGAAATATGGGTCAGAATGGGGTCGATCAAATCGGTACAGTATTCGTTAACTTCGGAGATTAAATTTGATCGAAACCGAAATACAAAAATTGTCTTAGTTTGACAGGTGTCAAAATATGCCAACATTTTTGATACGGGGGATCGAAAAACGGAGTACGCCAATCGATTTAGGAGGTGGGTATAACTCTAGTGTCACGGCCGACGTTCTGGGAACATTAGAACACTTAGTTTGACAAGTGTCAAAATGTACAAAAATTTGTATTACGGCGGATCGAAAAACGGAGTACATCAATTAAGGAGGTGGAAATTACCTAAAGTCACGCCAGTTCTCTAGGTCCTTTAGAACACTTTTAATTTGACAGGTGTCCAAATGTCAATTCATTTGCGAGAATACGCGCTACGTAACTTTGTACATCGTAACGTAGCACAGAGGAAAGTCCACGTTTTTATTTCACTCTACCGCTGACATATAAATAGATGTTTACACATCAAAAATCGAATCGGAACAGTATGAAATAATGAATTGAGTGGAATGAAAATGATCGAATGATCGATTGATTAAAATGATCGAATCATTTTGGTAATCGATTCTTGAACGATTCGATCATTTGAAATGAACGATTTACACAGCTTTATTTGAATCCGTTCTCCAAATATTTTTTTTTCGTAGCATTTTTTTCTACATATAATGCTTTTTCACGTGCATTTTGAATGTGAGAGGGAAACAACCTATTTCCATATCCAGGGATGTGAGGCAAACCCAATTTTAACTAAAATTTCTTTTTTTTAGATGGTAAAACTAGAAATATTTAAAGGTCTGATAAAATTTAAGAGGACCTTAGATAATTAGTGTATTTAGTGTATTTTTATGAAATCGGGCATAAGACGTCTAGGTTACATAAATGTTCCATATAAATTAACCCCAAAGCGGCGCGGCGTGGATCTTCAGCGAATCTTTCCAATACTTCTCATTTTCCATGACCGTTTTCCTGTGAGCACTCACCATACACAATCCTATAAATTTAAGCATTTAAATAATTACATATCTTCCACCTGTGGTTTTTAGATTTGTGTTGACACTTCTTAAGGTACTTTAGGCCCTTTCAATTGAACTGGTGGCACAAGCAAACACTAGGGCAATATGAAGTATGGAAGTTTTGTTGTTGGGAGAAAGCTTCTGCTTCTTGTAGAACATGGCATATTTCAAGTTTTTAAAAACATTCTTTTGTTTTTCTAAAGATTGTACCACAATTCAGTTTCTCCAATAAAACTTTGAAGAGCGCAGAACTAGCAAAAAATGTTTTTGATTTTTTTTTTAAATTCATTTATATGTTAGTTTTCAACAAAATTTGCTTGATGCAAAACAAATAGAGAATATATGCTAGTAGGTTTTCATCTGGGAATCTACGTTCAAGTGCTACAATCAAGAAATCTAAATATGCAATCAATTTCGAATTAACCATAAGTTCATCAGCTCCTGCCTCCTGAGTATTGGTTCGATTATTTTTTTGCGAGATTTATAATTTTGTGAATATGTTTCGTGCACGCAAAGAGGTCTAACTTTTCTAATTGGAGAATATTCACAACTGGTTTAAGGTAAGCTGAATATTTTGCTATTAAGACAAGGCATTTAACGAATGTTGCTTATGTTATAGCACAATGCAACTAAAAAGCAGTTGTTTTTGTTAAAGAATTTCCTTCAATTGAAAGAGCTATTTTAGTCCATTGACGATGCTGCCAAAATACTCTTTGAAGATTACGATGCTGGCTGAAAAGTACAATTTTCAGACCATCGAGTTTCTCTAGGGGCCAGCACCCCCCTCCCCCCTGCATACGCCTTTGGATGTTTCAAGAATCACTTGTCTTTTAATCTCCTTCTTTCTCCTCAAGTTCAAAATCCGTAGGCAGCGAAATAAATGTGTAAATATTTTTACTTTTTTAAGCACTGATAATAACAAGAAAGTGATTAAACTGAACTAAAAATGTGCATTGCAATTGCTATGAGTTTGTAAAATTATCAGCCAATAAAGTCTTTTTTTTAACTCTCTGAGCATATGCTTTTCTCTACACATTTATCACAACATTTAACTTTAATAAAAAAGCCTTAAACAAGTGTTATTTAAATCCTTGTTTGTGTTTCTCTTATACTCTATCTATCGATGCATGAAATTCACATCTGGTTGTTTTCTTTGCTTAAGGGTTGCATTGATATAATACACAATTAAACTCCTTTCACCTCAAAAGATTTGTCGTTTATTCATCTTTCTAAAATATTCGAACATTTCGAAATGTGGATTATAATTAAAGCAAAGGCATTCATGGTTTTATTATTATTTTTCGCTACAAAAATCCTCTGTGATAATAAACACCGGATTATCTGCGAGACTTGTGAAAACATTTCAATTCCAAGTACTAAGGGTTGCTTTTCCTGGGGATGTTTTCGTGTGTTTGATAAATAGTGAGCTTATGGGGATGCTTTGCAAAAATTGAATGTACTTATCTACATAAGTACATTTTTTGTGGTTATTTTAGATTATCCTTGTTACAAAATGACGGAATTTAGGTAAATAGTAAGTACTTGCTATATCCTATAGTATTTATGATGTAAGTACGTACGTTAGGATAGAAAATACAGCCATTTGCTTATTGATTTACTAAGAATATAATTTAGCTAAATTTAAATAAGAACAACGAAGACATAATCGCTTAAACAAAAAAAAAAACTTTATCCAAATAAACATAATTTGTATGCGCAATTTGAAAAACATCACACAATCTTTTAAACCCTTCAGTTTATGTCTTTCATACCAGCAGTAACAGCAACAGCAACAGCAAAAGCAAAAGGCCTTAGTCCCAAAACACTTATTTTATTTCACTTACATAAGGATAAAGAAGATAATTGGCACCAATTGAAACCGAAGAAATAGGGAGCAAGTACAAGTCTATTAAAACTTTATGAAAACACAATCGTTTCGTTTTATTGCAATAATAATGGAGACTTTAGAGAATATCCTTGGGAATTTATATTTTTGTGTGGATATAACAGCCAAACGCAACCCCTACACACAAAAAGCCGCATGTTTCGTGGCGAAACATTTTGAACAAGTTATACCTACCAACAAGCCAAAGCCAAAGCCAAAGCCAAAGCCAAACCAACCAAGCAGCAAACCAACATACATACTGATATATATGTATGTATATATTATTAAGAGAGGAGTTTTGAAACCGTGGATATAGCAAATTAGAAAACTTATATTCCGCATCGTTTGTTTGAAGTCCTCACAATTTTATACTTGTAACAACTTTGGAAAAACTTTTTAAGGATGAACGAAAAATGCAAATTTTCTCGCAGTTTTGGAACAACCATCATCAGACGTTAATTAACTTTCGACAATTTTAAATTTGTTTCAAACAATTAGCCTGTAATTTTCCATTTTGGAAATTGTTCCGAAATCTAATTGAAAGGGATTACCAAGTCTTTGGTCTTTGTAAATATGTACCTAAGTTATAATGTGCTTATGATTGTGCCAAAAGTTAAATTAGGGTTTTCGATTCAAAATACAAATTTAATTTATTTGCCATAATTTAATTAACACTTTTGTATTTAGTTTCTTTGTTTTTAATAAATATATGTATTTCTATATTTTAACACAGAAGTATTATTTATTTTGGGTTGCTTGTAAAAGTTAACAAGTCTTTTGTTTCAAAACCTCAGATAAACAAAATTGACCAAAAAGCTTCGTTAGAAAAGTTAATTTTTTTTTTATTCAATATGCATTGTGCTGGTGGGGCGGAAGGTGCCGCTTACTAATAGCTCGTGAGGCGTGAATATAGCACTAGACACACGACAACCCTAAAACAGTTATTAGACCTTTCAAGTGTAATAATAACCCCTAACTTTATATGAAATTTAAAAGGATTCGTGCTTAAAAAAAAATCGAGGTTTCAATTGATAACTAACATTGCGATGATGAAAAGTGATTTTCGGTAAGCTCTTGTGTTGCTCTGTTTTCTGTGCGTCCTTGCGTCTGCTTATCAATATGTGTACATCGAGCTAGAGCCTGAAAGTAATTGCTTGAAATTTTGTACATAGCTTTTTTATGTGATTCCCTAAGAGGAGAATGTTGAACTGCAATACCTACAATAATTTCGGTACATTCAAGTTTTCTCAAAAACGGCTTAAGCGATTTTAA
The DNA here is from genome assembly GCA_932273885.2 of Leucozona laternaria. Lineage (NCBI taxonomy): Eukaryota > Metazoa > Arthropoda > Insecta > Diptera > Syrphidae > Leucozona > Leucozona laternaria. The sequence goes on from OW026368.1 coordinate 50,351,775, forward strand.
TTAAACTTCGTCCCAACTCAACGCTATCGCCTTTTTCAGTTATTGCTAATTATTGCTAAGTTATTGCTAATGACAGATTAGTTTATGATTATAACTTCTTTGCTTTTATTTGAGCCCAGAACCATTTCTGTAGACCAATATAGACCTAATTACTTTCCAAAATTCGGCTTTTCAAAATTTAGCAATATTAAATTTATATCAACAAGTAGGTAGTATAGGCATAATAAAAACCAGAGATCGGAAATAAGTGTTAACCTTTATTTTCAATTGGTTTCTCTCTTAGAGTTTTTTAATTCCTTTAAAAAGAATTGGGTTTCGGTTTGAGATTTATTAAAAAAAAGACTACAAATTGAGGTTATCGGTTGATTTTATTTTTAAAAATATTATAATATAATATTATTATTTTTTAAAATATCTCTTAATGGTTGAGATTTAAACAAAAAATTAAATGGAAAAGGTCAAGCTTAAACCTTATTCGCTGAAAATAAGTCAAAAATGGTTAATGCAAAGGAAAATGTCGAGAATGTCTTTATCACTTTATAGCACAAAATCACTCAATTTTTACTGACAAGTATCACCGATGACTAAAAATCCCAACTAACTGGATTTCCGTATGCGGTCGCATACTAACGCACATTCTTATTAATAAATTTGCAGATGAGATTTATTTTTTTCTCTCAGCGATAAATCTCACTAGTTTACCGAAACATAAAAAAAAAATCTAAATAAAGGTTTCTCTCAGACTTTGAACGAAAAGTTTTTTTTAAGAGTAAAGGTAATTGAGTGATTTTTATTGAAAAAAAAAACAACAAATAACAATTATTAAGGAACCTTTCAAAAGGTTGAGTTTTATTTCTGATCTCTGATAAAAACTATAATAACAAGAGTGTTTTGTATAAAATGCATCAAAGCACAAAATATTTGTAGGTTTAGTCGCAATAGCAAATAATCGGTTAGGAAGCGGGTCTATATCCCCGAGTGAATTATCAAAACTACCGGATCTGACGCAAGGTCTGCCTCTCCTAAGAGACTGCACTAATAGAGTTCGTCACTTTTAATTTGGAAGAAATATCTTATTTCTGGGATATTTACGTATATCTTTTTAATGACTGGACCGATTTTGTTTTAATTTCGAATTATTAACATAAATCTTCAATGCGTGGCTCAAGGTCGTGCCCTCCCCCCGAAATGATTTAAAATCAAAAAACCTCCTAAATTCGCTTAGATAGAAAATGTCGAAAATTTTTCCAGACATTCTGTACAATCCGAATCGCAACTTCATCATGCCAAGAACTTAATTCAAGTTGATATAGGGGTTCCGAAAATTTCGTTGAAAAAAAAAAAAAAAACACGATGCACTAGACAAAAACATCACGGCTTTGCCTTGAGCCTTATGTAAAGAGTGTCTTCATATTTCTCGGGTAGATTCTTTGATATAAAATCTATTCCTGACAGATTAATTGGTCAACGAAAACGTTCTACCATTGTTTGAAGCTCATATTCCAGGTTTTTTTGATATTAATCGAGTGAATATCATGGAAAAGCTAACTCCTTACATCAATCGATTAATCGATGAAATTTTTTCGCGCACCGAAGAATGTACCTACTCAGCTTTCACATCCGACAACGATAAAACATTATTGTTGTAAGATTGTAAGAAGTTAGCTTTTCCATTATATTCTACCGAAGTTCTGAAATTGCTTGATATATCGAGCCATTGGGCCTAAAAAATAACCAAACGCTCAACACGCGTTTTGATAAATGCCAGGTTATACTTAAAAGACGAGTTAATTTGTGTGTTTTCCAATAACCAAATTAAACATACCTTTAACTAATTAGCGCTCTATTACAAAACCTAGTACATTATTTGTCAAATAGACAGCTGTTGACATGACATTTGTGTTATTTTGCAAAATAATCAAACAATTTTTCTGGTTCCAAATTTTGTTCACTTATAAAATTAAAAAATTAGTTCCGATGATATAATTGATGACATTGGTATTTTGGAGGATGTGGCACAATCTCGCCTTGTTCGAGAGGACATCACCTCACAAATCAACAGAATTGGGGATGTTTCTGCAGATCTAATTGCCCTTACCGGAATAAGATATCTAGCTGCAGGGTCAGTCATTTCAAATAATTCGATCTGAAATTTACAATCAATTAAACAAAAGGAATTGATTTAATTAAAATTTTACATACATTTTTCAATTAAAAACGCACAAACTCGAGTGAGAATATATTGCTTTTTGATGTCGGATTGACAGTACAAACGAGGTGTTACACAATTAAACATTAGTTTCTTCACTTTAAATTTAAAGGCACGTTTAGCGTTAAGCTGACGTTTAAATTGGTTATTGGTATGGTTAAATTTTTAGAGTCCACTTAAATATTTAAGTGATCTTTAAATTTGGTTATTGGTAAGGCCCATTGTTTAGTTTTTTGACGAGGAATGAAACCAATTAGAACAAATGTCGGCATTGAATACTAGGTATTAGCAATAATAACGGGTGTTTTTTTTAGACGTGTAGGTTTAAATCTGGCAATACTTTTTTCGGAGCTGGTCTTTTTGGCAGCTTTCACCTGATTTATGCGCAAGTTTGGTTTGCCATTTCATAATGAATAGATTTACTCATGAACAACGCATGCAAAATAGGCTCGAAACGAGATCGTTGTTGATTTTGAAATTTTTTTCAGCGATAAAGCTCCTTTTTTTGGTCGAATGCCTGCGTCAATAAGCAAAACTACCGCATTTGGAGTGTAGATAATCGTCAAGACATTGTTGAGACGTCGTTATATCCTCAAAAAGTCACTATTTGGTGTGCTATATGGGCAGAGGGAATCCTTGGGGCATATTTCTTCAAAAATGAAGGCGGCCATAATGTTACAGTCAATGGGGAACGCTATAGAGCCATGATTAATGACTTTTTCGTGTCAGAATTGGAGGATGTCAATGTGGACGACCTTCTGGTTCCAACAAGATGGCCCTACATGCCATACAGCCAACGAAACAATCAATTTATTCAAGGAAACTTTTGGTGAGCCCATAACCATAACATTAAACTATCGGGTTTTTCAATAAGAGCGCTACAAAAGTTTTTTTTTTAAATAAAACAAAAACGGTTTTTGGATATCAATGAAACTCTTCACTCTTAAGAACGTTTGATGCCATTATGTATGGAACTCGATTTCTTTTGCATGGCCCACACGGGCACGCTTGCAGAAGTCCAGACGCTGAACCCAATTTTCGGCGGTTTTCAAGCATAAATCGGCCGATACTGCTGCTATTTCACTTTCGATATTCGTACGAAGTTCATCAATCGTCGCTGGCTTGTTGGCATAGAGCATAGACTTAACGTAGCCCCACAGGAAATAGTCTAACGGCGTCAAATCGCACGACCGAGGCGGCCAAGCGACTGGACTATTTCGTGAGATAACACGTTCTCCAAAACTTGGTTTCCAATAAATTGATTGTGACATTCGCTGTGTAGCTTGTGGCGCCGTCCTGTTAGAACCACATGTCCTCCAAGTCCATATGATCCAATTGGGGCCAAAAATATTCGGTTATCGTTGAACGGTAGCGATCCCCATTCACAGTAACGTTGAAAAACCCTTTATATGCGTTATATTTCTTCTTGAAAACCACACGTCTAAAAAACACCCTTTATTATAGATAAGTATAGGAAACAATTTTAAGTTAAGCCATTAATAACACAATATACCTCCCATAGGTATAACATTTTTACTTTTTTATTTTTCTATTCAAAACCAAAAAACTTATGAGGCGTGGTTGCAAAAATACCACCATCCAAACACTCTTATTTAAATCAATATCAATTTCAGTAAATTAATTTGGATGAAAATATTTCGAGAACCAGACCGTCCACAAACTTTTGGTTTGGATGTCGGTTAGAGTTTAAAAATACCTTTCTTTTGGTGTATACACATATAGCTCGTCTGGTCTCGGGAAATTTTTCAAAAAAGGTGAAAAAACATATTTTTTTTTTCAATTGGTAAGCCCATGATTTTTTTCAAAAATTAATCAATTTTTTTTTTGTAGAAATGTATCAAAATATTTACATTTCCATTGAAAGGTTTGTCAACTTCTTAAGAGTGTTGGTTGAAGAAATATCGCCACTCATAAAATCGTAAAATCAATTTGGATAAAAATATCTCGAGGACCACAGACCTTGAGTAAGTAAATAAAATATTCAAAATGGAAACATTAACCACTGAACAACAAGCTAAACTTTATTAATTTTATTTTGGAAATCAACATTCAATAAATTCAATTTCAGTAACACAACACGCATATTGCGGTTTTATAATCTGATAACTATGGAGCGTTGGAATCAACCATAAGTCGTCCGATTGCTTGTTCCTACAATAATTTATCAGTGAAGCTGATTTTCCTCGAACTGGAAGACCACAATGCACAATCCACTGTCGATTCAATGGATTTTTGCGGAATTAAAGATGTTTCCTCATAAAATACAGATTGTTGAAGAGATAAAACCAACAGATGTTCAGCAGTAGCTTGATTTTGCTGTATCTTTCCGGCAAAAAACCAACGAAAATCACGATCTGGATTTAACCGCTCCATTTTATTTCTTTGGGGATATTTGAAAGAAAAAGTTTACGCCAATAAGTCAGTGACCACAACTTTGAATGACCTATGCTTCATGTCATCTTGAATCGCCAATTTTTCGACCAATCAACCTCTTTGTGTCCAACACTGTGTAAGTGAATACGACAACAATAAACCGTTAGATATGTGGTACACATAAGTCTAGATGATTTTGAAATTTGGTGTGAAGAAAGGTAGAAAACTTCACTGTTCCTAGCTACCATAACTCACAAACTTTTTCTTCTCATTATTCTGCAATGTGTTTCATTTATTTTTAAGGAAATGTAGTACTTACCAGTACTTAAGTAATACATTGCCATAAATTATATAATAGAACGATATAATTATTAAAGTTTACCTTGTTTTAACAAACCAGTAATTAAATTAGTATTTGCGCCCGATCCCAATGTATGTATTAAGCAAAACTAAAATGAACGTAAGCCGACGACGTCATATCATGTTAAGAAGGTGTGGCAACGTCCTGCATTAATAAAACAACTATTCCACCTCTGTAACCCTTCTATTTGATAAAGAAACATAATTAAGTAATGGCTAGTAAGTCCCACGACGCACAACGACCGACCGACGCGACGACGACGACGACGTCCACGAGTTGCAGGGAAATTTGCTAGGCAGGTATATTAGCTATCTATATGGAATATGGAAGGTGAAAATGTTTATAATTGCAGATAGCATCAACTTTAGTCCTTGAGTTATGGATAGCCATAGCGGAACTATCATCAGTGCCACTCAACTACTGCCACCCCTTAAACCTTATTGTGTAAGGTAAACAATCATTTGGTTTACTTTTTGCTTTTGATTATTTTTACATTAATTGTAAATATAAGGAACAAAAGAAAATTGATTATAGTGCAGGACCCTTGAATCTAATCGATGAAGTAGAATATATTCTTCTAGGTAAATGAGAAGTTAGGAACACTTCTCGACAAGAGAGTGTTCAAATTTAAAAATGTATATATTCATTAACTATTTGTAGGTATAGGTTTCTAGGAAAATAATAATAAATAAATATTGATTAGAATTAGTGCCCAGACAGCTTGTGGAGAACCAGGGGCTAGTGAGAGTGATTTATACTCTCAAATGCACTGTCATTGCTTGCAGACGAAAAATCAACTTTGTAAAGCGCCAAACGAAAATTGAACTGGAAAAAGTAAAAAAAAACCAAACAGCCGTATTTATAAAGACATTTTAAAGCCTTCTCAACTTTAAAATACCTCAAAACAGCTCTAAAATACGATACCGGTATTTAAAATCCATTTTCACATCCAAGCACCGTTACTTAAAGGCTCGTTTTATAGTCAAAAATGACAAGGAAAGTACCCGTAATTTGATTGAAGAATGTATTTTTTAAGAAGGTAAAAGGAGTGACAACGATAAGTTAGTTGCTTTTAACAGTTAAGAGTAATTCAGAACGACGGAATACAAATACAACAAACTTTTACTTAGCTTTTCATAATTATCACTAAAACATGACTATTGTTGCATCGAAACAAGTAAATGACAGTTATTAAGGGATAGTCATTTTTTTGTTCTCAAATTAACACATTGTCATGTGATTCCCTGAAGAAATCAACTAAGTAGACAACACCAGTTATTTGTTATAAGGTTTAAAACGAATTGAAGGTGTGTTTAGGAATGAAGCTCTTAACATATAGCCATTAGGTAGATATTTATATAAAACAAATTTGTTTCATGTGAGAGAGTTTTTCTGAAAGAGCTTGGAAAATGTTTGTGAAGAAAATAAATAAATTTTATTTTGTTTAAGTTTATTTAATAATAAAATAAATAGATAAATATCACCTTACTTTTTTAAAGTTGACATAAGCGAAAGGTATGGTGGCCTTATAAAGGATTGGCTATGTTTTCCCGCTTCACGTTTTCCCGCAGAACAATATTCCGAATCACAGTTTCCCGTATCAGGTTTGCCCGCCGATTCCTATACTTTTTTCAATACAAAGCGACAGCGGATATTTTGGAAGGTTCTGGATCTGGGACAAACTATCTGGAGTAGGGTCTGGAACTTGGACAAAGGACAATTTTTTTTCCGGAAATAACTTTTTTATAAACTTTTTTTACAAAATTAAAAAGGAAATCCTTTTTTGCTAGATATTTTGGTATAGAAGCATTATTTGGCTTTATCTCCATTTTTAAGTGGAAATAAGGCCGCACAAGTCATGTGATATTATTTCAATTACTGCTATGAAGTAAGGCCTGTCTTGTTTGAATAATTCCGAGGAACATACCAAAAGTTTACGGCATATATAAACAGTAAGGTAAGTATAATAGGGGGCATGCTGCCCCCCTGCAACTCCCCTGCAACCCCCCTGCTTGACTTCACTATATAGGATTTGAGGTAGGTGCGAGCTTGGTTATATGCATAGTGAGGGGGTTGCCGTAAACTTTATATTTTTGTCTAAATATAGAATTTATTTGACCGGATGTTATATATTCTTATAAAGTCCATTATTTTTTTTCGAGAAAAAAACAAGAAAAAAAAGTTTAAGAAAAAAGAAAATTTTTTTTTATTTTTCAAAAAAAAAAGTTAATTTTTTTCAAAACAAAATCAACATCATCATCTCCGTCCAGGTCTAGACCCACCTTTGTTCAGATCCAGACCGACCTCCGTTCATTTCCAGATCCAGACCCACCTAAACAATGAAATAAATAATTTTGTTGTATTTGTAATCTGCGATCCCTTCAGAGAGTATAGGTTCTAATTAGTATTGCTTATCCCGCCGCTAATCCCGTGAAAAATTTGTATAGGCAATCGTTTTTATAGGGATATCGCTGCTGTGATTGTAGGCAAAAACTACCTTTCAAATCTGCGGCCAAACGTTACAAGGGCAACTGATTTGCGGGAAAACGTAGTGATAAATATTTTAAATCTATATTATCTTTCACTATCAATACACCTTGTAACGTAAGAGAATTAAAGATCGGACCGTGGCAAAAGCCTTACATAAGGTGTTTTAATGACAGATAGGAATATTATTAAGCATAGTTTACACTGCTTGCGAAGCTACATATTCTTTCATTATTTTGATTAGTGTTATTATTATTACTAGTATCGACTGTGGTATAGAAATTCGAACATCTGTGATTTATTTAGTTTTTCTTAAAAATACAATTTTTGAAGGTTTTTGCTTTCGTTATCAAATCTACTCCAGAAATTTCCTATTTACTCCACTTTTTTTACAAATCTGCTCCGAAATTTTACTACTGAGGTTCTAACCTTGATCCCTACTCATTGTAAGTAGATGTAGAGTACATCATTCGGAACGTAACAACAAATATTGCCTCTAAGCTACATGAAACACGTTGGAAGTGAACTTTTGGTACACTACGCTGAATTTGTTTTTTTTTTTATAATTTTTGTATGGGGAATCCATTATTTAACATTTGTACATGTAAGTAGTCGACAGATTCACATAATCTCTTCTGATGGCACTTCTAACTTAAAAATTTCAAATGGTATTTTTTTTACTGTGATGAGCACGAGCGGTAAACATTTTGTATTCTGGCAAAGAGGCTAAAGCAACACGCAGAGCATCACAAATGTTTGGTAAAATCGTCTCCAAATTCTGGGAAAAAATTGCATTCAGCAAACTCAATGGAGGAAGTTCTGCTTCGAAATTGGCTTCTTAGAGGTGTAATGTATGAATTAATTCTTCCTCCAACTCTCGAGATACATGCGATTTGACCTTTTGGATAAAGCTTGTAGCGGAATTTCGAATGTAAATTTTGTCCATTGTTAAAAATTGCCATAAAAATGCAAAGGTCGCATCCAAATTTTGCATGGCATCGATCCATTGAGAAATTCCTGGTTTGGTTTTGGCAACACTGGTTTTGACAGCTGACGTGTGTTAAGTACCTTGTGTCACTGTCAAACAGCTTCAGTTTGGTTTGCAATTTAACCATGGATCGTCTTACAAATGAACAACGCTTGCAAATTATTGAATTTTACTATCAAAATTCGTGCTCGGTTCGAAATGTTCATCGCGCGCTGCTTCCATTTTATGATCGGCATTCTCGACCTTCTGGCGGTCAGCCATCAGCCGAATAGGGGGAATAACATGTAGCATACGAAAACATGCACGTGCCATAACTATTCGGACTGGTGGAAGTGTGATCATAGCCTCTTCGCGGCGGCCGCTAGAAACAAGCCTTTAAAAAGGTTTGGCTAATATGATCAGGCTGGTTCCACAGGTTGGCAACAGGTTAATTCCCTGTTCCGTAAAACTAGAAGAATTACGAGACCGACAACAAGCCTCGGAAACGGACTGATCTCACGACGACAACCCACGCAAAGAAAACGGAATAACGATTTACGAATTTTCTTATGGAACGTACGATCGCTCTATAGAGCTCGAGCTGCTCAGCAGCTAGCCGATGCCCTGTCAAAATATAAAGCTGACATAACAGCACTTCAAGAAATAAGATGGACAGGGAATGGTGTTCTACAGAAGAAAGATTATGACTTATACTACAGCTGTCATACAAAACACCATGTGCTCGGGGTAGGCTTCCTATTCGGCGAAAAAATGAAGTCTGCCATCATCGGCTTTAACGCTATAAGCGAAAGGCTATGCACCCTTCGCGTGCGAGGCAAATTTAAGAACATCAGCCTCATTAACGTTCACGGACCTGCGGAGGAGTCCTCAGACGAAGAAAAAGAGACTTACTACGAACAAGTCGAGAGGGCCCTCAATGCCTGTCCAAGGTATGACGTAAAAATCATCCTTGGGGATTTGAATGCAAAAATAGGTCGGGAGCCGGTATTCAGGCATTACGCAGGCACCCATAGTTTGCATGAGAACACTAATGACAATGGACTTCGAGTCTTAGAATTGGCAGCATCGCCAATTACCAACCTTTGGTAATCGTTAGGACTCGCCCTAGAGCTGGGTAGAGTAAGTCCTGGAGATATGCTGGGCGTAGATGAGAAGTGGACACGCCTTAAGAATACTGTCATTAGTACTGCCAACTCCATCTTAGGCAGCAGTCGTAGAAATCGGAACGACTGGTTTGATGATGAATGCAAGCTAGCGACTGAACGTAAGAATGTTGCGTACCGAGCAATGCAACAATCTCATAGAACGCGGGCACGCGAAGACGAATATAAAGAGCTCAGAAGAATTGAAAAACGGCTTCACAGACAGAAAAAATCAGCCTGGGAGAAGAACATAATCTGTGAAATAGAGAAAAGCCGAGAGCGAGGTCCGCACCAGGCGCGGAAGTTCTACCAATCCGTCCGAAACATGACGCAGTACACACCAAGCTGCACATACTGCAAGGACGGAGAGGGAAATCTGATCACCGATCCTCAAAGCATACTGGAGCGATGGGAAGTGTACTTCAATGAATTGCTAAATGGTCAGCTCACTGCAGAAGTGGAGGCTCCACTACTTCAAGAAGAGTACCCTATGTTGCCGCCACCAAGCATAGAAGAGGTTGAGAAGGCTATAGGCCGGCTAAAGAAAAACAAAGCCCCAGGAGCCGATGGTATACCAGCCGAACTATTTCAACACGGTGGGCCAGCTTTACGTCAAGCAATTCATGAGATTATAGTGCACGTGTGGGAGCATGAAGAAATCCCAGAAGACTGGCGAAAAGGTATAATTTGCCCCATACATAAGAAGGGAGATGTCACAACGTGCAGCAATTATAGAGGTATCACGTTGTTGAGTACCGCCTATAAGATACTCTCCTCTATCCTACAAGACCGGATAACCCCATACGCTAAAACCATCATCGGACAATATCAGTGTGGTTTCATTCCAGGCAAATCAACAACTGATCAGATCTTTACCCTTAGGCAGGCGATGGAAAAATGTCTAGAATTTAACATCCCAACATACCACCTGTTTATAGACTTTAAGGCCGCCTACGATAGCATAGCCAGGGTAGAACTTTACAAAGCCATGAGAGAATTCGGCATCCCAAATAAATTGACACGACTATGTAGGTTGACCATGACCAACGTAACAAGCCAAGTAAAAATAGCCGGATTGCTATCCAAACCAATCAACATCTTTAATGGACTCCGACAAGGGGATGGTTTGGCCTGCCTCCTCTTCAACCTGGCGTTGGAGAAAGCAATCCGTGACTCTGGCACGGCAACAAGAGGGACCATCGTCAACAGGTCCAGCCAGATACTGGCTTACGCAGACGACATCGACATCATCGGAAGAACCGAGCAAGCTGTACATGATTCCTTCATCCAGATCGAGCAGGCGGCACAAAATCTGGGGCTGCACATTAGTGAAGGTAAAACAAAGTACATGGTGGCGTCGAATGCGAGAGGAACAGTTGGTCAAACAATCAAGGTAGCGGAGCACGAATTTGAAGTGGTGCAATCCTTTAAATACCTTGGGTCAATAGTAGCAGCCGATAACAATATAGAAGAAGAAATACGCGGGCGGCTTCTCAAATCCAACAGAGCCTACTATAGTCTGTCAAAGCTCTTCAAATCCAGAAATCTCACCATAACTTCAAAACTGCTGCTGTACAGGACCATGGTCCTGCCAGTACTCACATATGGATCCGAGACTTGGGTGCTTAGCAAAAGGCACTCCGACCTCTTAGCCGCGTTCGAGAGAAAAGTCTTAAGGAGAATTGTTGGCCCCATATGTGAGGAAGGACGATTCCGGAGACGGTACAATCATGAATTGTACGCAATCTACCTTAAAGCAGATATCGTGACAAAAATTAAGCTCGGTAGACTCCGGTGGGCAGGGCACCTAGCTCGCATGAGCGAAGAGGAACCTGCTCGGAAAGTTCTTTGTGGTACATTCTATGGTAGACGACAGCGTGGTAGACCATGCTTGCACTGGAGAGATGGCGTAGACCAGGACGCCCTGAGCCTTGGGGTGCGCAACTGGATGGCGGCGGCTCGAGATCGGGATGGGTGGAGAGACTTGTTGAAGGAGGCCAGGACCGGACCCCGGTTGTCGAGCCGACGATGATGATGATGATTCTCGACCTTCTGAGCAGTCTATTCGGAAGATTGTGACCAAATTTCACACCAAATTTACCTTGTTGGACATTAAACCACCAACACGTTTACGTACTGTGCGTAGTGAAGAAAATATTGCGGCCGTATCAGGTAGTGTGACAGAAGACCGCGAAATGTCGATTCGGCGCCGTTCCCAGCAGTTAGGCCTTTGTTACAGCACTACGTGGAAAATTTTGCGGAAGGATTTGGGCGTAAAGCCTTTTAAGATACAGCTGGTGCAAGAACTAAAGCCAGCCGACCTACCACAACGCCGAATTTTTGGTGAATGGGCTCTTGGAAAGCTGGCCGAGGATCCGCTTTTTTATCGAAAAATTGTGTTCAGCGATGAGGCTCATTTTTGGTTGAATGGGTACGTAAATAAGCAAAATTGCCGCATTTGGAGTGAAGATCAGCCAGAAGCATTGCAACAGCTACCAATGCATCCCGAAAAAGCCACTGTTTGGTGCGGTTTATGGGCCGGCGGCATTATTGGGCCATATTTCTTCAAAGATGATGCGAATCGCAGCGTTACTGTCAATGGTGAACGCTACCGAGCGATGATAACAAACTTTTTTTTGCCCGAAATGGAAGTTCTTGACTTGCATGATATGTGGTTTCAACAAGACGGTGCCACATGCCACACAGCACGCGAAACAATGGCGCAATTGCGAGGCGAGTTTGGTGAACAGTTAATTTCACGTTTCGGGCCGGTCAATTGGCCGCCTAGATCGTGCGATTTGACACCATTAGATTATTTTTTGTGGGGGTATGTCAAGGCTAATGTCTATAGGGACAAGCCCGCTTCGATTGACGCACTGGAAGCCAACATCCATGCATTCATTCGTGAGATACCGGCCGATATGTGTGAAAGAGTATGCCAAAATTGGACTCAGCGGATGGGCTACCTGAGACGCAGCCGCGGTCAACATTTGCATGAAATTATCTTTAAACATTAAATTGCAAGGTTCAAACTATCGATTCAAATAAATATTTCATTCATTTTTTCGAATTTTTTGTGTTTTTTTTTTTTTAAAAAGTTCTAAACCTCTTAAAAAATCACCCATTATATTCGAATCAACTGTGTCGTAAAAGGTATTTTTTTTTGACATTTCTTCTTCGTCTGTTTGCTCTACTCCTTGATTTTCTCCGAAATGTATCTTCAATTGTCTTTTTTCGGGTCGATGAGAACGATTCTGAAATATCTTCAAATCCAACCGCAACTGCTGTGAATTTAAATAAAATGCTACCCCATTGGTTACGAATCAACTGCAAATTGGAGTTCAAACTGTTGAGGTTTCGAATTTCAAGGTGAATAGTGATGTCTCTGGCTTGAAGAATGACGCTTCTTTCATTTATAGTGCTCAGAGCCTTGCACCAAATCGAAGATATCAGGACACATTTACATTATTTTTTCGAGCTTTAGCAGTCACTTAAGACTCCTAATGATTTTCTTAGTTTTTTGAGATGATTTGCAAAAGATTTCACTGCCTCCATTCTAACTGAACATCTTGTTTCGGCAAGTTTGTTAAGGGACTTTAAATTAGAAAATTATTTGTGCTCGCAAAAAAAAGCGAAGCGATTTTCTATCATTTTCTTAAAATCTCGCGGCGGAGTTGGTCAATTTTTCATTAGATATTTTTCAAAAAAAAATTAAGTCAAAACTAGTCAGGGGCTCAAGTCCGCTAGCATGAGTTTTTATTGACAGATACCGTCTTCATAGAGGTTCGATTTCAAATGCATGATTTTTTCCCGGCCCCTACAAAATCTCTGACGGCAGACTTCGACACAACTATTTTTACTGATGGTTCTAAGATGGAGTGTGGTGTTGGTTCAGGAATCTTTGACGAAACTTTAAATATATTTACGTCTTTTTGGCTACTTAACTTTACTAGTGTATTTGAAGCTGAATTACAGGCAATTAGAGAAGCACACAAGCGAAATACTGCTTATCTGACAGACAGTCAGGCAGATGTCTATATAATCCTCTAAATTGGTTCAGCAATTTCGTGATGAGCTCTCAAGCCTTAATGCTAACCTCAGGGTCACTCTTATTTGGGTTCCATGTCTACTGTGACTGTAAGGGAAACTAGCTGGCAGATGAACTATGGTCAGACAAGAATCAGCCCTTCATAGCTCACTTGAAGAAAGTGTTGACATTCCACTCAGAATTATGAAGGGCAACATTTTCTCAATTTTTCTTACTAAAGCCAATTGTAGGTGGCGCAGTTTCACAACTGCGTTATATCCAGAAAAATTTGCCCAATCTTTAAAAATCCAGAATAACTGACTTGGTACTTAGACCCAGGCGAGACATAGCCATGGTCGTTGCGAGCTGTTCTGGTCACTGGCAAATCGGAGAGCATGCGGCGAAGCTGGGAATTCCATATAATACTCATTGGCGTAGTTGTGGGGACCAGCAAAAGAGGAAAACATTCGTTAATTTCCTATGTAAATGCCCCGCTCTGGTCAGAATTAGAGTACAATTTTATAGAAGGGCTTTTCCTGATGACCTCGATGAGCTTTCTTAGATGAAGGTCAAAGATTTGAACTCTTTTCTGAACGTGACGAAGTGGATCTAGGAGAAACTTCAGTTTGAACTCCTGTGCTGTATCCTTTGGACTGCTTTAGGCCGTTCGAAAGCGAATTAAGGTTTTCTAATCCTTCCAATAAAATCACCACTGATGGTCAATATTAGCTTTGGTTTCAAACCAGCGTACTCCAGCGCTAATTGAGTCACTAAGCTAGGTTGCTCTGGACCTAGTTCGGAAAATAGTTCGGAATCCTAGGGTGGAATCGGCTAAGGTGATATAGTTGATTATCAATTTTTTGAATGTCGTTTTGACGATGTCTCTATCCTTTCTATGGGGAAATATAGAGGGCCCAATCGTAAAAACGACAATCACTTAAAAGAGCTATCGCTTTAATCTAACGCGATACAAGCCCTGACTTTCCGCAAGCTTTTGGTTTAAAGGTTCGGGTTGCGTTTTAAGATACCTTTCATTTATTGAATGTCGCGTAGGTGTGATAAATAAATCATTTTTTTGGATCAAATCCACAACTTGGAAGCAAAACCGAAAGGCATTACTTTATCTATTAAATAAAATTATTTGAGTCCTCATTCCATATTCAATTGGTTGCTTGTTTATAATATCGTCATACACTCTCTTAGCTACATACAACTACAACTATGAATTTATTTGAATACCCCTACCCTACGGCAAAATTAAATTATTCTTATTATGCGCATCAGCAATTTAGCATAATAATTTAATGTTGACAAAAAGCAATCCTTTATTTTCCCAATATCTACATACACACACTCACCTATACTACATACATATGTATAGCTATTGAGTTTCCAATTAATTAACTTCTCGCGTGATGAACGCGCTGAGTTCTTCCTTTAGATTTTTTCTCCATGTTCTATACAAAAATGCTTGCATTAATTAGTACGATAACCAAGGTTTTGTGTATTTGATAATCCTTTGAATACTTTATTATACTGCGAAGCTAATATTCCCAAGAGTCTGGAGTGGACATGTTTAGGTATAACTCTTATACCTAGGTGCGGTTTGTCACCCCATCTCCATATATGTAAGTTGTTGTAGGTGCGTCAACTTTGTTGGTGTTTCTGGCTTAAGGCACTCCAACTTTGGCCATCAGTTTGTTGAATGTTAAAAGCGATTGAAAGTGATGATAATAAAAATCAGAAAGATAGTGTTTTATACAGTTTTGCTTTAGCGCTTATAATAATTTTTATAATTTTCACAAATCTTGAATTCCATAATTGTGCTGTCATGGTGGTAAGTGGTTTTAGGAAAGAGTTGCCGTCATGTGTGTGTTAAATGATAGTAAAGCAGGCAACATTTGTTTTATCACCTTTTTGCTTAAAATATATAAACTATACATATATACCTAAAATAGGGTTAATCTCTGGTGTATGAGTATCAAGTTGAAATTAGTATCTAAATAACAAGAATTTTGTATAAAAGAATAATTCCATAGTTAATGGATTTTTTTCAGGTCATTATCATTTTCAAGGCCACACAAACACTTTGATAAGAAAAGGATCCATTACAGGTACCTATACTGTAAAACTTCAAAATGTGGAAATCCTAGAATATATCGATAAAACTTTTAATTTTGCAGAAACATCCTACATAGGTATTAATTAATTAATTGTGGACTTTTGTATAAGTTTTTAAGTTTTACCGTCAAATTCTATATATTTAGTTTCCACAGTACCGTTTAGGTTACGATTTTGAAATGAATCTCTGGATATTGAATGTTTAAATCTGAAAGTATAACTTGTTGCAAAATTAATCGAACGCGAATTAATTACTTAGGATGAATTCTTAATTTAATTCTTTAGGACGGCAGATAAATAAAATCCGCAAACATAAACGATTTTATTAAACAAAGTTAAAAATTAATAGAAAACGATGGCACAAAACCGGCGTGCGTAGCGAAAAGGAAAAGTTTTCTTTTGAAATGAAATTGAAATGTCAAATTACGAAATGGGCTCGTTCGATGCAGTGCAACCGACAGCAATTAAAGTGCTGGCACCGAGTAGCTCAGTTTGGGGGTGGTTTGATGGAAATGAAATTTTATTAATCGAAATTACTAAGTACAGGGTGTACTTTTGAGAAGAATGGGCGCCAGGAAGTTTTATGGTACTTACCATTACCTTTTGAAAGAAACTGGAAAAAAAAGAACAATTCCAAAGGAGATAAACGAAGGGTTTAATTTCCGTATTGGAATTACACTTTTTATTAAAATCAATTTATCTGGGAAACTTTTATAAATATAGGTAGAAAACCCTGATTTTTTTCAATAACAAGAAAAATTAACAATAGTTTTGGAAATTCGTAGAGGGCCAATTTTCCAAATAAAAGAAAGAAGAAAAGTTCGAATTAGAATAAAATAAAATAAAAATATAACAATGGAGTGTCACCAAGTGCACAAAGAAAAATCACTATGGGGAAGTTCCGGGAAAAACAACGGTATGGAAAACGGTCGCGAGTCCCGCAATTTCGGGAGAATAGAAGAAACGAAACGAAGGCCTAACCGAGGTAAAATTTTGCCACTTTTCTGGCCACAAAACCAAACGAAAATAATCAATTTTTACACTAAGTTCTGGACAAGGCCAACAATCAAATACTTAGCTTTTCCTCAGGATCCTCACTCCTCTTTCTTATATGCCACACTGGCTATACCTCCTCCCCTATTGATCACCTCTGACCAAGACTTTTCCTCCTGCACAAAACCAGAAAATAGCTCCACTATTTTCTTTAATAATCCCCCGAACTGGGAATTTTTCACACTGCTCTGAACGTAAGAAAACTCGATTTCGAATCCAAAATAATTTTTCGTTGTAAAGCTTTTAACACCACCAATTCTCTCGAACCAAAATCCAAAAGTGATTTTTCATCATGGCGGACTTTACTCGTCCCTCCAGGGCACCGTAGTCGAATCGAGCCACGCATGCGGTCCCTTTCCAAAAGTGGCTCAATGGCCAAGTTCAGTCCCCACCCTAAATAAAAGATAAACGAAAAATTATTTAATATCGCGAACAATGCCCCCGACCCAAACCGGCCCAGAATACGAATTAGGAAGAAAGCTCTTTGTCAGATGGGATCTCTGCCATTTTTCGAATCATATGAGGAGCCAGGATTCCCTGATTCACGCGAAAGTTAAAATTACTAAAACCCGTAGACCTTCGCGCAGAATTTAAGGGGATAGGGAAACACGTCGCAACGTGATTTTACTTTTGTGTTCAAGACACTTTAGGCTGGGCATTAAGTCATACTAAGCTTACGTTGGTGTGAAATAGTTGTCACACATGTCGTTGAAGATGGGTTTAATCCATCATGTTATTAATCCTTATGTGGACCACCTGTCGCACACTATGATTTCGTGGACCATCTGTCACACGATTATATTTTAATGATTGCCGTGGACCATCTGTCACACGATAAGTGTTTGTGTCGACCACCTGTAGCACATTTATGTTATCTTGTGGACCGCTCGTCACACAGTCAGTGTGAACCGCCCGTCACACAACTA
Organism: Leucozona laternaria; assembly: GCA_932273885.2. Lineage (NCBI taxonomy): Eukaryota > Metazoa > Arthropoda > Insecta > Diptera > Syrphidae > Leucozona > Leucozona laternaria. The sequence continues at coordinate 50,369,483 of OW026368.1, forward strand.
CGACGAAGTACGAAGACCTTTTGGTGTTGCTCTCTGACTGACTGACTGATGAAAACCAGGTTTCAACTGTACTCTAGCAGTATTTTGGAGCCACAACGAAAAAGGAAGGCTAAAAAGGATTAAGGAGAAAAGAATAGGCTGGCGAAACTTGTTGTGGTAAATTTTACATGTATATAAAGGGTGATTTTTTAGCTGGTTTGGTTTTGGCAACACTGGTTTTGACAGCTGACGTGTGTTTAGTACCTTGTGTCACTGTCAAACAGCTTCAGTTTGGTTTGCAATTTAACCATGGATTTTAAGAAAAACAGCCGAGTACCGAAAATATTACAAACGACAATTAATTCTTCGTGACGTAGGAGTGGATTCTGATGTGCCAATTTACATACGTGAATGCTTATCACAAAAAAATCAACAAATTCTGCATGCTGCATTAGAATTGAAAAAAAAAAGAATTATCACAACAGTGTTTACTTTTCGAGGTTTTGTTCATATTAAACGTCAAACAAACGAGGAAGCTACCAAAGTAAACAACATTGAAAGCCTACCAGCCCAGAATATTTAAAACATCGCAGTAACACCAGCGTTGCCAGCAGTTGCCGATACTTCACAGCAATAATGTCGATAATGCAGTCAACTTATTTAAATTTGTAAGGACTCTATGCTTTTCCTGATAATTTATTTAATTCATTTTCCATATTTCATTATCAATTCTTTATATTTATATTCATTTCATACAAGATTATATTCAAATTTTCTCTAATAATTTATTTTATTTAATTTTAAATACTATATTATCACTTCTTTATACATTTATTTTATACATTTATTTCATGCAAGATTTTATTCAAAATTTTCTCTCTTCAATTTCTTCTATTTTATCTTCAATTATGCTTTTTATGTTCTTATTACCAAATTTTTTAACAAGCAGCAAATGTGTAGCAGAAGTTTTCAATTATGATAGACTTATAATTACCTTAAAAATTACGGCTCCCTTTCTTTTTTCACGTGCGTTCATCCCGATATTAAATTATTATGATGTCGGGTGAACGAAATGCAAATACTTCTCTTTCCAACAGCGAGCAAACTGTTAATATAACTAAAGCTATGCTAAAAGTCCTAGTTTCTCGAAATCAAGGTTTCAAAATATGTCATATTAATGCCCAAAGTCTATATAAGAAGATTGATGAGTTTCGGGATTTGTTTGAAGGTTCAGAGGTTGATGTTATCTGTGTTTCCGAAACATGGTTTAAAAATATTAGTGATACTTTTTATGCAATCAGAGGGTACACGATGCTAAGGGTTGATAGAGTTGGCCGTATTGGTGGTGGAGTAGCGTTGTATGTAAAAGAGTCTCTGAAGGCTAAGTTAATATTTTCTTCTCCTACCAACTGTGCGTTCGAGTGTCTCTGCGTTGAAATTTCAAGCACAAATAACAATGACGGCAAACTTCTGGTAGGTGTTGTCTACAGACCATAGATACACCATATAAAGATGACAATCTTTCGTACGTTTCACCCTCCAAAACCCATTTGTTTACATTGTTGTATTTGTAATTTAATTTTGTGTCCATGAATAGATGTGAAATCCAACAACAATATAACCGGGTGAGTTTGTTTTACTTTGACAGTTCGACTTTTTTTTTTTAATTGCTGTGGTTAAAAGTGTTTCGGTGCGTCTAGCTCAGGTTGTCGTGTGTTTATTAAAAAAGAAAGATGATTATTAAATAATAACACAAACAAATATAGCACGCGAATCTTGAAATAAATCACAGTTTATTGCAATAAAGAAAGAGTAATGAGTGAGAGTTTAGAAAACTCAGGTAAAAATTCCATAACCTTATTTTGTTTCCATCTCAACATACATAAATCAAATTGCAGAATCCCAACACAATAACTACGTTTATGGAGGATTCCAAAGGATCAGCTCATATGGCCCAAATATGTGCACAGCTGCGGCACGTTTTAGCCCATTCTAGGAAAAGATGAATGTCCCGAAACCAACCAAAGAAAACGCGATGATATGTAAAGGTCTCGTAAGCGCCAAATCACAAGACCATAATCAAGACAACGGTGTAAGGTCTTCTAATAGTATGAACGCTTCAAAAGTCGTCGATCCTTCTTACCTTACATGCAATAATTGGCATGACCCGATTGGCGATCAATTGGCATGACCCGATTGGCGATCAAAGTGCTAGCAGAGAAGTATTGGTAAATAATGGAATGGGCAGTTCAGTGGCATTCAATGAACAGAGATCAAGTAATTCGGTTCTCGGCTCAGTTCTGTTGAGCTGTGTGACCGCTCTGTTATTGGACATACCATTTGCCTCCGAAATGGGTTTGGCTATGATGCACTACTTCGATATGGTATTTGGAGGAGCGTGGTGGCTATTGATTTATGGACAGCGGAAATCTTGGCAATGTTTTTGATTCGAGGTCGTCCTTATATTGGAGATGTGTAAGTTAATGATGATGAATTATCATTGGCGAGGCAAGTCATACTTTAACTTTTGGACTAGAAAAGTTGGCGGTCTAATTCAGGTTTCGTTTTTGCTGATCGTACCCATAAAAGCAATCATTCAAATATATCGGTATCTTACAAATGGTCCGCCTGACATATTGGATGTAAGTTGTGTTTGTGTAAATAATGATTGTGTTTTAAATACATGATTTTTTTTTTGTAGCGTATTCAGCTTTTATACCGTCCGACAGAATCACCAGCTACATCGTCGAGGGCAACCTGGTGCTGATCGAAATAGGCAGACCAGCTAGGTCAGTATAATTTAAGGAATTCAGATCTAGAACCAAGTAATGCTCAAGACGTTGCTCCTCCAAAATATACACCTCCGCCTTCATACACAACAGCAACTGGAGCACGTTTAGCTAAAATATTGCGCCAAAGCATGAGGCGAAGTGTTAGACGGTATTGTCTTATATTCCAATAACCTTAAAATAAATCATTTAAAAGTTTTTCTCTCAAAGATTTTTGGGTGAACCAAATCGTCCATAACAAAATCCTATCTCTTGAGTCGGCCGATAACAGTCTTCCACCTGATTATTCTACAGTGCTGTAAAATCCAGCTGGTGTTGATAATCAGCCTGAAATACAATAGTTACACCCAGCGAAGCCTTTCATTAGGGCGAAATTTAAAAGGAACCCATAACATCGATAGACCGAGTGAATCTCGACCCTCATCAGCTGATACAACTATATTATCAACATCCAGACAGCCTTATACAGCATTTGATGTTGGTAATGCTCTGCGAACTTCAACCCGCTGTCATGAATCTAGATCGAACTCAATTTCCTCCAGAATCGATTAGTAATTGCGAAACAAAACAAGTTGGTCAGTTGAGAATCTAGTGGTCAACGCAGCACCACTTGGAGAAAGCAATGCAATTATTTTAAGTGCTTCCCCTGCAAACTCATCAAGCGATTCCAACCCACCGGACAGGTTAGATCATAACGAAAATACATCTGTGATTTGAATACCCTCCGGTTAAGTCTCTGTCATTGGACTTATCTTTATAATATTGATATAGGACGAGACTGGATACATGCCAATATATAACAGTTATAACAATGTTTCTTCATTAAAAGTTACACTAAGCATAAAACATTAAGATTGGCCTTTTATTACATTTAGTTTAATAGTTTGTAAGATGTGAAATACACATGATTTGTGTTAAAGATTTACCTTTGACGAAAAGCGTTCGATGAAGGAAACACCCTGGCGGACAAGTTCTCTGTTTTATACCTGGGATCGCCCTGTACAAAATGTAAGAAAAAACAAAATTCAAGTCCCTAAAAACTGAACTTTCGCGACTTCAAAAAAAAATATGCACGACTGGGTCGCACGAACTTGCTCTTATGTGCGATCACATTGTGGTTCTATAGTCTGAAATAAATTAGTGATGGGAGTCTTTATTTTATCCATTTGCCAAAACTATGTAAGTATACAAAAATTAACAATATAGCCCAGTGTTGCACATATGCAACATGCATGCAAGGAAATTATATTATTTAAACTGGAAAATTGTTTTAAATCAACCAATTTAGAGAAAAATTGATTAAAACACTTCTGAAACTGTTTTGAATCGAACGTACAACATCTAAATAGTTATGTTAATCTCAATTTATGAGAAAAAAATTTTAAAAATCGTAGGAGCGGTTTCAAAAATAATTAATTTTTTATTTATAAAATTTTGTAAACATGTATGAAAAAAAAAAATTGGTACGCAAATTTTAAGTATTTATTAATGTGGAGTTAAGAATTGAATTAAAAAAAAAAAATCATTCACCCGTTTTTGAAATATCGAACTTTCAAAAAATAATATTGAATTCTTTTTTAAAAATCCAAAAATATATTATTTTAAAATTTTGATATACAATATTATTTTAACTGATTACAAGCTTCTATATACAAAATTTTATTTTAATCGGTGGACCTGATATTGAGATAGTCGAAAATCAAAACTACCATTCTATGAGAGGTACTGTTAATAAAACTAAAATGTTAAATTTAATATTTTAAAAAAGTAGTTCGTACTAATATCAATACACAAAAGAAATTTTATCAAAATTGTAGGAGTGGTTTTTGAGAAAAAAAAAAGATTTTCCTCAACTGTTTTTGAACATTTGTATGGGAGGTACCATTGTTTTTGGATATAGGCACAATTTTCGCTAATAATATATTAGACAATATTAAAAAACTTTTTTTTCCCAAGTTTCATAAAAATCGACTGAGTCATTTTTGAAATATTGAGTTTTCAAAGAAAAAATTTCAAACTTTTTCAAAAATCGAAAAATAATTTTTTTGAAAATTTTGGTACACCATACTATTTAAAATACAACAATTCTTCTTCACAAAAAAAATTGTCAAAATTAATTGAATAGTTATAGAGAAAATCGAAATTCAAAAAAATGGTTCTTTAGGAGGTACCATTAATAACCATTTTTGAGAACCTTTTTTTTCATTTAACGGCAGCTTTTAACTATTTAAATTTTTTTGAGTTTTTAAAAAAAAATCTGTGGAGCCGATTTTGAGAAAAAAAAGATTTTCTTTTTTGGCCAAAAAATATTGTATGACAGGTACCGTTATTTTTGGTCTTAAAAAAAAAAAGAAAAAAACGGGTCGGGGGAATGACCAAAAAACGCTAAGTACTGAGTTTAAAGAAAATCGACCCATCCGTTTAAGCTGTAGTCGAACAGACAGAGACCCACTTTTTTTGACTTCTCTATCATCGTAATGTAAAGTTTGATCTAAATCTCGAGTTCGATTTTTTGTACGAATCCATAACTTCCCATATAGTACCTATATCGCAAGTAAAAACACAGTTTACTTGTTTTGATTAAAAAAGGCTTTGATTTATTATAATATATATATATAACACGGAACATAGATATTCCATATTTAAATAATAATTTTTCAATACAGATACAGATATGCAATTCATATTTATAGTTTTCTATTAATATAAACATTTATTTTTATTAGAAGATAACACTTTAAACTACGTTTTAAGTTCAAGTTATAGTAATAACTTAGATTTCTATTTTGATTTTAGCAGTCTTTTTTAAGTGCTGGCACCCCAGCTCAGAAATTTTGTAACCCGCAAACAATAACAAAAAAGTGATTATAAAACACTTAATTTCAATAGATAACGTTGCAACCGGGTAAATCAGGCTTCAAAAAAAAATATAAAAAATATATTGCCCTTGTGGCCTCTATGTTATGATTTTTTTGTTTCAAAAAAGTTTAAAGAAGTACGACTTTACTCGAATACCTTGAAATTATGTCTACTTTTTGTACATACCATTATCACATCATTGACAGTAGAATGAATGGGTGAATGTAAAGCGACAACGCATTTGTTGTCTTCATTTAATTGAATCGACCACAATGCTTGTGAATTAGTAAATGAATCCTGCGATAATGTCTGAAAATAACGATGTTAAAGCATCAAAGTAGACTCTGCTTGTAAAATAGCTCCTGCACATGTTTTGAATGGTGTGATGAGTTCTATAAATTGTTCTGCAATTCGACGATCATCTGGTATTTATTTATCGATGGTACGTGTGATAAGATTTTTTTCAAGATAGCATCGGTTTCTTGGTAGTGCTTAATTTGTTGCGCAATCTCGTGCTGTTTCATTGTTTCACACAGAACGGCATGTGTACTATTGGAAGAGCGTGCACGTCCTTTCATTTGTACATACGAACTAAATGTTCTTATAGTGTCAAATGAAATGACGTAATTACAAGCCTGAACATCGATACCTTCTTCAAGCACACTCGAACAAACAATTAAATTGCACTCTTTTAACCGAAATCTTTCAATAGCCTGGAATAGAAAATGATTGTTAATTATTTTTTGAAAATTTTCAGATAAAGAAAAATTATTACTTGACGATTCCACTTTGAATCAAGTATCGTGTCAATGGTATAAAAAATCATTCCGGCAGTCCGTCCTAGGTACCATGAACTCAGGAAAAATATTTTTTAGCCGCGGATGTGCAGCAAAAACCTTTTTTTATTACAAAATATAGGCATTTAGCAGTCTATCGACGTTGCACAAACATCAAGGCACTTATTTCATCACCTTTCTTCGAAATGAAATACCACAGCATATATAGAAGCTTTGGTTTGGAAAAATTTAGTATAATATCAGCTTCATCCATGTCATCATCATCGGAAGCGACTGAATTCATCTTCTTTACCAGTAAATGGCGAATAAAATCACATTGTGTTAATGTGTATCTATACATCTTACGCAACAGCATTGTTGGCGTGTTGCGTTTGTTCACTTCTAGCTGTACTATAGCTCCCATTATAGCTACAAACGCACTGTAAACTCCCATATCATCCATCTGGTAGACACAATCAGTGAGAAGACTTTTAACTTGTTTCAGTTTCGACGGTTCGCGTAGGCTTTTTTGAATATTTGGTTTTCTCTCCCATTTCCCAATTTTAGAGCTGAGAACAGCATTTCTCGATTATTGGAAACTGAGCTTTGAGCTAGTGAAGATATCGCCTGCAGAACGGTTCCATTGAAGAATGCAGAGTGTTGGGAAGGTTCTCCATTGGGCACTTCAGCAGTTGTCTCACCAGGAGATTCTAGGGTCTTATAGTTGACATTCATGGCACGCGAAGCAATAAATGGAGAGCTTAAGTTGTCATCTGTATCGACCTCCCCAAGTTTTTTTCCAAATCACTGAGTAGCACATCGGTGGTCCAAATCGACTCGGAACGCGTCTTAGTCTTCTTAACGTGGTTTATCGCAAACGCCAAGTTACGATTAAATTTAAAAAAAAAACAATTTAAAAGACTTTAAATTCGTATAGCACTTTAAGATTTAATTAAATAACAATACCGAACTCAAGCATAAAAAGCACAGATTAGCCATATGTAGCTAATCTGTGATAAAAAGAATTCACAAATCTGTATCCTTTTTGACGTTTTTAGAATTCACCTCGGCAAAATTATCAGATATTTATATTAGGGATGTGTTTGAAATATTCTTACTGAAGGTGCTGTTGCACTTTTTTTCAGTAGTTTTTTTTTCTGATTTGACGAAAAAATATGTCTATTTGCCAACTTTTCAAAACTGCAAATTTTTACTGTTTTGTTTTGTTGTATATGAACTTTGAAGAATTTTGTGCTAAAATTGGTAGAAACACTCATTTTTGGACAAAACACGAACAGACAATGGGACATATTCATAGTCATTTTTAAACTGTTGCTAAGTTAAACCTGAGTTACATTTTGTATGATAAATTTCGATTACTATGGGTAGACTTTTAAGTTTGACTTTTAACTTTGAAGTTGAATAATTCAGAAAACTTATATTTGAATCAACATAGGAGGTAATTCGGTTAGAAATAGGAGCTTTATTTGTTGATCCATTTGATTGTAACCTGCAGTTTAGTAAAACAAGAGCTTAGCAAACGGCTATGAATACGCCCAATTTATTTGATGAGTAAAACTTTTAATATGAAGGTGGTGTGTGAATTAGATTTTGGCATTTCCCTGTATCGATTTACCTGATAATTGTCAAAAATTAAACTTTGGATACAGTTTATTTAAATACAATTCAAACATGGCCCTAGTAAAAAGAGTGTCTCTTTTTTCATATGATTTATAGCTGCATTTTATTATCCACCAGATCTGATCCGGATCAAATAATGATAATAAAACAAACAGGGTCATAAAGTCATATGGATCATTAGCGATAGTTTAATTCGACTAAACTAGTTTGAAATTGGATGGCTGTTTAAAGTTATACAAAACCTCATAAATATGATTCTCTGTATCTAAACAAATGCAATTATTAATTTATTTATATGTGTCAATAGCCAACTAACAACTAATCCCCTTCGGGCTTAGCTAAGCGTGGAGAATTCTCGGGACTTAACTTAAGCACGGAGAAAAACTGTCTTACTGGCGTGAATTGCATACTTGTTATCGATAGTTTGTATGGAAACTCCATTTTGTTTCTGTAATGGCGTCGCTAATCCCCGATGTCGTTTTTTTTCAAAAAAATCTCTCCGGGCTTGCATAAAAACACGGCTAATGTACAATTTTGTTTAGGAAGTATTCATTAATTACATTTTTTACAGTTTTTCAAAATCGTCCACTCAGTTTCATGTGAAAACATTATGTTCACAAATTTAATAAAACTAGACAGTTTTGTTATCCTGACTACTCACAAATTTTCTTTCATTACTTTGAAAGTGAAGGTGAGAGATTTTATAACCTCGCAGTAAAAAAAACTATTTATTTTCTTCTTCTTTGACAACCGTTATTTATTTTTAATAAAGTAATATTTTAATAAAGTATTATTTGTGTTTTTTTTTTTTCTTTGAGTTCAACACCAAATAAGCTGAAACAAATTTCATTCCTGCTATCCTCGTTTTAATTAATTGCACTTGAACATTTTAGACGGTTTTGTCTTTCTGAAATACGTGGTGGAAATAAGAAATAAAAAATTCTTTTCTTATTTATTTTGTTATAATTTTAACTTTGTGCTGACTCTATGACCTATGACCTATGCAGACCAATTTATAAATCTAAGTTCAATTAGTATGAGGAATGTATTAATTTAAGGTCAGGTAAGCACTTAATAACTCATTGCTCCATTTACTATACTTTTTGAACATACTCGTTGCATTTTTAAAATAACCGGCATTTTGGTGGTGAATGGACGCCAAGTGCATATGTGTGCAAATAATCGTGGTGAATGGACGCCAAGTGCATATGTGTGCGTGTTTCTCCTGAATTTCCCCTGATTTAGCTTGTAGGCAAACTCGGATGACAGCCGAGATTGTCATCTTTATATGGTGTATCTATGCTACAGACCATATTCATTCATCGACTTAACACCAATTTACTCTTTTTTAGAGGAAAATTCAATGCATTTTCCTAATATAATACTCTGCGGTGATTTTAATAGTAATCTTTTGGTTGATAATGTGTTGATAAATAACTTGAGACCTTTTAATCTGCAACCGGTAAATGTTTTAAACCCGACTCATTTTTCTAACACATCCAGTACACTTCTTGATGTTTTCTTTGTCACTGAGCTCAATAAAGTTCTTTTGTACGACCAATTATCTGTACCTGGTTTCTCTAGACATGATCTCATACATCTTTCTTTTGATTTTTCCATTCCAAGAGCGAGTAAAAGTTACCAGTATCGTGATTTTAAAAACTTGAACATTGATACTCTTGAGTCTGATATTCGAGCTGTCCGATGGCAAGACATTTACTTATTAATATCTCCTGATGAACAAGTAGATTTCCTCCAGTGTAATTTAAACTCACTTTTTGATGTTCATGTTCCTCTTAAAACTACAACTTTTGTGCATAAAGATAATCCATGGTTCACAAATGAAATTCGACAGGCCATTAACCATCGAAATACCATCTACGTCAGATGGAAACAATTTAGAATAGCCGAGGACCGTCAACAATACCGGCGCTTGCGTAACAGATGTGTGTGCCTTATAACAGCTGCAAAAACCAGATGGAATATGAAACAACTTAATCTTTCGCAAAAAGGACGTGTACTTTGGAAAAACTTGCGAAACATTGGTATTGGTAAAGAGAGACATCTTGACAGTGATGTTGACTGTGATGATCTAAATAAAGCCTTTATATCGTCAGTTCCTCGACCAACACTTTTGGGTGCGTCGCAGTCACTACAGCTTGATTCGTCTCTCTTGCCACCCTTACAAGCTTCTTTTAATTTTGTCAGTGTTACTCAGGAAGATGTTGTGGAAAGCTTTATTTCAATCAAATCCAACGCTACGGGCTTAGATGGTCTGCACCCCTCATTTGTAAACGCTACTCTCCCACTTATTCTCCCATTTGTTACGTACGCAATCAACACCATTTTAACAAAGAGTATTTTTCCTTTGCAATGGAAGGTCTCCAAAGTCATACCTATTCCAAAAAACCGTAGCAAAAAAGATTTCCGGCCAATATCTATTCTGCCCTTTTTATCTAAAGTGGTTGAAAGACTTATGCATAAGCAGATGTCCCACTTTTTCTGCACAAACCATCTTTTATCTCCGAAACAGTCTGGGTTTCGACCGCACCATAGTAGTACCACTGCACTCCTTGAAGTCATTGAGCGGATAAGAAAAGCCTTAGATGATGATAAAGTAACGTTCTTGACTCTGCTTGATTACTCAAAGGCCTTCGATACCATCGATCATAATATAATGTGCAAAAAACTTTCGTGTCTGTTCAATTTCTCTTCCGAGGCAGTGAAACTCATTTTTCCTACCTTTCTGGGAGATACCAAGCAGTAGTTTCAGGAAATCTGACTTCTGAATTACTCTCTTTGAGTTACGGTGTCCCACAAGGATCTATTTTAGGACCACTTCTATTCTCTGCTTATGTAAATGATTTACCACATTTAGTAAAATATTGCGAGCCACGAATGTATGCTGACGATGTTCAGCTTATTAAATCTTGCAACTTGGGTCTAATAGAAGATTGTGTTAGTAGTATAAACGAAGACCTAAGTGCAATATTCGAATGGTCAAACAACTGTGGTCTTGTCCTTAACCCCTCTAAAACAAAATGTCTTGTTATTTCCAAGAAAGCCCTTGATTTGTCCTATTTCCCTACTGTTGAGCTTAATGGGACTTCTGTGGAGTATGTGGAGAAATCCAAGAATCTGGGAGTTTGTTTCAATAGGACCCTGACTTGGAGCGATCAAATTAATGGTATCGTGGGAAAAGCTTATGGTGCCTTAAGGAATCTATCAGCTTTCCAAAAATTCACCCCCCTTGGTACGAGGAAAATGCTTGCTAAATCACTTATTGTCCCTATTTTGTCATACGGTTGTGAAATATTCTGCAACCCCGATGCTGTGAGTCAGAGGCGACTTAATGTTTTGTTTAACAACATTACTCGATATGTTTACGGTCTCGGAAGATATTGTCATATTTCTTCGTATTCAAAAAGCTTATATGGTGTAACGTTTGCTAGCTTCTTAAAAATTAGGACTTTGATAAGTTTGTTTAAAATTATCCACACGCAAAAACCTCTCGAACTTTATAATGAAATCCAGTTCTCCACTTCAAGTCGAACAAGTCAAATTTTGATCCCTAGATTCAGTTGTCTCACTTCTGAGAGACAATTTTTTGTTAATGGTGCTCGTTGGTGGAATGCGCTCCCACGTGAAATTAGAAGATTAGAGTCATTTAACACTTTTCAAAGAGATTTGTTTACTTATTTTGCGAGTTTGTAGATCTATCACAATCATTTATTTTATGTTTCAAACCATTAAAATTGTAACCACTTTATGTTTCAAATCATTAAAATTGCCATAAAACTATATGCTTACAGATCAATGAACTGCACAACTTTATGTAGCAAATCTCTTTCATTGTCTTTTGCTGCACAAACTGTCCTTTTTGTATATATAGTAATTTTTCTTGCATATAAACATTTTCTGTAAATAGTTAACTTTTTCTTTTTTCTTTGCATATAAATGAAATTTTAATTCAAATTTAGTAAACTTATATTATATACGTATAAATTGTAACCTAATTAAATGCCCTCAGATTAATTTCCTTGGAAAAGCTTAATTATCTAAAAGATGTTAATCTTAATATTAAGTTCCTTTAAAAATAAATACAAATACAAATACAAATAGATCGTCTTACAAATGAACAACGCTTGCAAATTATTGAATTTTACTATCAAAATTCGTGCTCGGTTCGAAATGTTCATCGCGCGCTGCTTGTGTTCAGCGATGAGGCTCATTTTTGGTTGAATGGGTACGTAAATAAGCAAAATTGCCGCATTTGGAGTGAAGATCAGCCAGAAGCATTGCAACAGCTACCAATGCATCCCGAAAAAGCCACTGTTTGGTGCGGTTTATGGGACGGCGGCATTATTGGGCCTATTTCTTCAAAGATGATGCGAATCGCAGCGTTACTGTCAATGGTGAACGCTACCGAGCGATGATAACAAACTTTTTTTTGCCCGAAATGGAAGTTCTTGGCTTGCATGATATGTGGTTTTAACAAGACGGTGCCACATGCCACACAGCACGCGAAACAATGGGGCAATTGCGAGGCGAGTTTGGTGAACAGTTAATTTCACGTTTCGGGCCGGTCAATTGGCCGCCTAGATCGTGCGATTTGACACCATTAGATTATTTTTTGTGGGGGTATGTCAAGGCAAATGTCTATAGGGACAAGCCCGCTTCGATTGACGCACTGGAAGCCAACATCCATGCATTCATTCGTGAGATACCGGCCGATATGTGTGAAAGAGTATGCCAAAATTGGACTCAGCGGATGGGCTACCTGAGACGCAGCCGCGGTCAACATTTGCATGAAATTATCTTTAAACATTAAATTGCAAGGTTCAAACTATCGATTCAAATAAATATTTCATTCATTTTTTCGAATTTTTTGTGTTTTTTTTTTTTAAAAAGTTCTAAAACTCTTAAAAAATCACCCATTATAAGGTTTAAAGTAAACACTCAGAAATCCAAAATTTCAAAACGAGAGGGGAAGAGTTTTGAGACAAAATTGTAAATATGACGGAAACCCTTTGGAGATGACAATGAGTACACGTATTTGGGAATAGTCTCACCATTTAATCCAAACTTAGAAAAAGACCTCAAATTAAAAACAACAATGGCAGATCTACCAACTGCCCCAATTGGAAAAATATGTTTATTTATGGACTTGTTTCAACTAAAACGAAGAACCTATACTAGGGTTTTGACGTTACTGTAAGATCGATACTCTATGGTGAGGCACATCAGGCCTGGGGCTTAAGAAAATATGATAATATTAAAATCTGCAGTGCTTCTTTTTTAAGGAAAATGTTTTAGCTACTAAGTTACTCACCAAATTATATGTAGATACCACCAAGAAAGAACTTTAAAACTGCATAAATCAAGGCTACCAACAATGAACTGGCTATATGGTTAGGTTAGGTTAGAAGGGGAGATAATACGGAAAGCCGTATCATCGCACTCGGATCTCATTGGATCCATTGTGGTCCCCAGGATAAAGTAAATGTGAAAATGAGGATGGGTGAGTTTAGGTGTGGGTAAGAGAAGCCTCCCTGAACCAACCCGAATTTTTAGTAAATTTCAGGATGTTCCTCAGTGGCAAAACGAGATATCGCTCAGTTCGTCAAAGAAGTAATCTCCGAGGGCCATTTTTCTGGTTCTTACTAAGCTGGGGCATTCACAAAGAAAGTGATAAGAGCCCTCCTCCGCCTCTTCAATCTGACAACCTCTGCACAAGTCAGATGAGCTGATGCCCATTCTGCGCATGTGGGTTTCCATTGAGTTGTGACCCGTTAGGATTCCAACTAAAATGGATAATTGAGGTCTGCTTAGTTCGAAAAGGAAGTCTGTTTATTTCTTTGAGATGTTCGGTCATAGAACCCTCGAGACCCGACAAGTCTCAAGTGATGACCATCTATCGTTTGCGGCATCGAGAAAACATTTGCGAATTCTACTTTTTTCTTGGATCCAGAGAAGGGTAACTGTATTTGATGCACTGAGTAACTTTAACTCGTAACAGCGACAGTCTACCAGTTTAGACTTTGTGACAACTGAAGCAATGGATTTAATTGCCACCTGGCTATCGATGAAGATGTCGATGTTTCTACTTACAAATTCAAAAGTTGCAAGACTTTTTGCTGCCTCGTTAATTGCAAGCACTTCCGCTTGGAAAAAACTGCAAAAATCTGGAAATTAATCTATTCAGGGGTGGGTTGTCTGAGAAGATGCCCGACACTACCCCATCACCCCTCTTGGAAATATATGTAAAAGCTGAAACGTTACCAATTTGTTTGACCCGGTTGGCCGCCCAGAGGTCCCTTGAGGGATATCTGAAAGGGCCACTGGATTGCTGTCGCCTAAAATAATATGATAGGGTGTTATATTTTTAATTTGAAATATTTCCCTTATTCTTTTAAAGGTCGTGTAGTTGAAAAAATTATTTTTGAGTGTTGTTTTTTATAATTTCTATCAATTACTCTGGAAACGTTGTCATCGAAAATGATATTACTTTGTGTACTTCGATTCAACCTTAAAAAGGGTGTCGATGGCGATATTACCCCAACAAAGCCTTGTAAGGGGTTGCGGTGGCGGTGCAGTGGCGAATAGCAAATTAACAGACCTTTCCAGCAGCGTAAAAATTTCGACAAATCTTGAAAAAACATTTTTATTGATTTTTGAAAAAAAAAATTATGGACTAACCCCTTGTTTCCACTTTTAAAAAATGTTTCCAAAACCCATCGAGCCATACAACAAAAGAAAGGTTTTTTAAAACTCTATATCCGGACGTCCAAACCAAAAGGTTGTGGAAGGTTCTCTAAATAGTTTCATCAAAAGTAATTGTTCGATTTAACTGCAATTCCTGGTTTTAAATCACATTTTATTTAGGACTTCTGCAATTTTGGTGCCACGAATAAAGTCCAATCCAATTGAGGTCAAGAACAAATTTTGGACTTAACTGATGTATTAAGAGTTCAATAAACTCGGAAACGATTTAAGACTTTATTACACAAATAAGACATTATTCCAATTAACCGCGTAACCTCCAAATTCGCAGTTAATTTTTTTCAGTGCAAGTCTTAAGCCTAGTACGCAGATCGCCCTAAACTAAATTTTATCACTACTATTTTTATCTCTACAAACGTTTGCTAAAAGCTTCGATAAAAAATAAAATGAGCAGAGATTATTCACATCAAGACTAGAATACTCGGCAGCCATTTCAATTTGCCTAAATGTCAGTTTGCAGATACAAAATGAGAATGTATGTATAAAAACCTCACACATTTACAGCAGGGTTCTTCACAGATCGTTGAATTGTTGTTGCAATTCACATCTATTCGTCGACAAGAGGCGAAATTAAAAAAACATTAGATTTTTCAGGATGAAACTTCAAAAACATTCTCATCTCTATATTGAGTATCTTTGGTCTTGATTCACAAATGTCAAAAATTATCTGTGAAAGAAAGTGTTCAGCATTATTTCGCGCGCTAAATAAATTGTAGACTTTTTGATAAAGTACTAGATGACAGTTGGAATTTAGCTAGTGAACTGCGTACTGCTCGGCTAAGAATCCGTGCTAAAACTTATCTTTGGAGGAAATTTGTATGGAAGATAAATTTTACCGCGATCTGCGTACTAGGCTTTAGTTAAAAAAAAAACTGTTTTACTGCTCCGCTAATATTACTTATCCACAAATTTCCGTTTTGTTCATCCAGTTTCAAGTGAATTGTGTGATATGGGAGCGCATCCAAAAAGAGACCAACATATTGGTAGGTGATAGACTTCGGTCTAGAACCTCAAACCCAAGCACAGAAAAATAAAAAATTACATAAAACTGCAAGCAGGACTGCACATTGAAAACACTGTAACTTAAGGACGGTTCATATAATGTAAGAACCGTATTATTTCGAATTAGGGTTTCACCCTTTTACCTCTCTATACTGAACGCCATGTAGCTAGTTTTTGAACCGTGTCGTGTGCCGTGTCGCTTAAATTTGATTTCAACTTCAGAATATTACATAGCTAAAATATTTAGACATAGTCATGACTGTTATTGACGTTGTATTGTTTAAAATGTATCCATTCATGCCCTCCTCTCAAATCATGTGCCGTAAAAAAGTTTCATAATATCACAAACCTACGCAAACTTGACAATAAGTCACATCATAGCTTACACTGCAAATGAATTTAACAAATTGTTTTGTTTCCCCAACATGGCATCCTATCACAAGACTTTTCCACTTCGACTAGGCCATGAATTAAACGACCGAACAAACGAACAAAAAATATTTCACAATTTCTAGCAAAAGCCAGTGTTTGCAGTATTTCAGAAGAGATATGTATGTACATTTGTATGTATTTATGTATCTAATAAAAAATGTTCAGATGGTATTTGTATATAAAATATTTTCCAGAAGCAAGCACTTGCTCGACTTGCACTAATTATTAAAAATGCCACACATGCCCATAACAAGTTGAAAATCATGCAAAAGTTCGGGGGAGTCACAGTGGCCTTTACTGATGGTAGCGTGAGAAAGATTCATAATATGGAGAAATCTGTTGTTCTATCCAGTGCCATTAAGGCGACTGGCTGCCTCCATCCAAGCGTTTTCTCATACGAATTCATATCACTATGTCACCCATCTATTACAACTCATTAAGAGTGTTGTGGGATTAATTGGATTTAATTGATTTGCTAAACCAGACGAAATTGACCAAACAGTCTAGATTCAATGTGACAGCGATACTCTGACTCTGAAAGTCTGAAAGTGTTTTCGAATACAGCAATCAGCTTCAGCACTCACTGCCTCACTGGCACTTGGCTTGCCTTGCCTTGCCTTGCTTTGCCATTGCCATTGCCTTGCCAGCTTGACACATCCAATATCCAGAAGAAAAAAGCGAAATGAATCATTTACAATTCTTAAGCCAAATGACATCATCCACATACATAGTACATATATATCCACCATGGCATTAAACGCGCAATGTTTCAATTAAAAAAAAGCTATATCACTTGCCTTTACCGCGGTACTTAGAAAATACACAAGGAAGAGACACAACCATGCCGCCCTTTGGTATAAAAATAAATGAATCATAAGAGATCATAAAGAACTATAAGATGACAGCTTGTTGGATTGCTCAAACACAATCGTAATATGACGTTATATTAGCTGCCCTGTTAAAGGGGCTGAAAGCTAAATCAAAGGAAGGCTTTTTTCATTTTGATTATGAAATTTTATTTCAATGTTTTGAATTCATGGTGTGAAGTTTTCAAATGTCAAAATTTTTTAGGCAAACTTGTGATGCATAGGTACATAGGTAGGCACATACTATTTATATAGGTACATTATGGGAAATTATGTAAAGGGTGGTTAAATTTTAGGGGCCGATGTTGATTTTGAATAAAACACAAATTATTTATTAAATTATTGTCATTTCTTGATAATATTGGTATGGTTCAATTATGTATGGAACAAAATATCGGCCAAATGGCCGCCGCGCCCTCGGCGGTACACCTCCATCCGATGGTCCAAATTTTCGATGACGCTGAGGCATAATTGAGATTCTATGCAGTTAATGTGCCGAAGTATCTCATCCTTTAGCTCTTGAATTGTTGCTGGCTTATCGACGTATACACATTTTCTTTCCAACGGTGTCAAATCACATGATCTTGGTGGCCAATTAACATCGCCACCACGTGAGACAACACGGCCAGGCCATTGAATTTGTCGCGCAAAAGAGCCATTTTTTCGTTAGCTGTGTGGCAAGTGGCACCGTCCTGTTGAAACCACATCCATATCCTCCAATTCGGGCCATAAAAAGTTCGTTATCATCTCACGATAGCGAACACCGTTCACAGTAACTGCCTGACCGGCATCATTTTGGAAAAAATACGGCCCGATGATGCCGCCAGCCCATAAACCGCACCAAACAGTCAATCTTTGTGGGTGCATTGGTTTTTTGACAATCACTCTTGGATTATCATTCGCCCGAATGCGGCAATTCTGCTTATTGACGAATCCACTGAGGTGAAAATGTGCCTCATCACTGAAGATGATTTTCTTCGAAAATTGATCATCATTTTCATAATAAGCCTGAATAACTTTAACGCGTTGCTCGATTGTGTATCTTTCCAAGGTTCAAATTGAGTTAGTCTGAAATTGAGAAATGTCAAATGAAATGCAGAAAAAAACTTGACGTTTAGGTGTGGTTCACATTCAACATCGGCCCTTAAAATTTTACCACCCTTTATAATAGTAAGGCGTGTTTTTTTTTAGCCATTAGGAACCTACTTACTTTGATTTTGAACAAAACACACGCAATATCCTTTTATTTGTGTTCAAACAAGGTAATGCATACTGGCAATTAGTTTTTAAACACAATTTTGGGGGATCTGATGAATGTCATCCGTGATCCGTGCGAGAGAGAAGTTTTGATCCCCTTTTTAAAGCATTTGTGGCCGTATGTCCTCAATAACACGAATAATGTTAGCTTCCAATACGTCGACTGTTGTTAGTTTTTCAGCTTAGACTAGCAACTGTACACACATCCCCAAAGAAAACATTTAAGAGGCATCAAATCAAAAGATCTTGTAAGCACCGTAGCGCCGGGAATGAATTGTTTTCACATTCGATTTTTACTTTTACTTTAGATCGAACTATAGCGCGGGGTGCTCCTGGGCCTCAAGTAATAGACTCCGACAGCTTTCTCGATCTCTGGCTCGCTGTCTCCCGTTTTCAATACCAAGTCAGCGTGTATCTCCCTCAACTTGGTCACCCCAGACCCCACCGGAGATGAGGTCTGCCTCTGTTTCTCGTTTTCCCTCTGGCTTAGCGTTCAATAGCTTCGATGTTCTTTCGCTCGTCATGCCCTAGCCATCTTAACCGTCAAACACGTATTTTTTGACTAGTGGCACGTCACTGTACAGCTCGTATAGTTCGTGGTTGTATTGTCTCCGCCAGATGTTATTTTCCCTATCGACACAAAGGCCCATAAATCGTGCGTAGAGCCTTTTTCCCGAAGACACCAAGGGGGCATTCATCCACTTGGGAGAGAATCCATCCTTTCGCACCATAGAGTAAGACCGGGATGATAAGAGTTTTGACAGCGTCTCCTTCGTACTTCTCTATAGGGCTTTATTCCTCAATTGCTTAGGTATACTAATCCCAAAGAAGCAGCGATCAGCAAAAGTTATTCTACGCTTGATTTCAGCGCTGATGTCATTTGCAGAGTTCACAGCAGTGCCCAGGTAGACAAATTCACTGACCACCTCGAAGTTATACCTATCAATAGTCACACGGTCTGACCCATTTTTTTCGCCTCTGACTCGATGCTGGACGATCCACCCATAACTGCTCTTTTGGTCGAAGTCATCTGCATATCCAAGATATTGAGTGGATTTTTGAAAGATGGTGCCATTTGTGTTGGGCTGGGAATTGCTCACGACTCTCTCAAGAACAATATTGAAGCAGCTACATGACAGCGCGTCACCTTGTCGTTATAACTCTGGTGGTTTTGAAGGTTTTGGTTGAATCTCTTCTAATTTTGACTGAGCAGCGAGTATTCTCTAACATCATCCTGATAAGGCGTGTCAGCTTGACAGGGATACCAAAACTCGACATGGCACAATAAAGCTCATCCCTGTTAACACTGACGTCATATGCTGTTTTGAAGTCGTTGAAAAGGTGGTGTGTATCGATATTAAATTCATGCCATTCATTCGGGAAACGAAAAAGTCCATAATCATGGCTCTGGATTGAATACCGTTAATCGTAACACGCTGATTGGGCTCATTTTTGAACAAAATATATGGTCCAATGATTCAAGTAAAATACCGTCACTCCCAATATTCCAATTTTGCTAATTGACACATCCGCATAAGTATATTGTCAAAAATGAGTCTCATAACTAAACACAATTTTTCGATAAACCAATGGGTCCAATATGCCAGTTGATTTTGGGACTATTCACCCTAGTTTCCAAAATAAAGGATAAAAAGGAACGTCAATATGTCTAAACCAAAACTCAATGGTTTAGCATTAGCCAAATGAAATCGTAAACACTTTCTGCAAGTCAATTTTCATTTTTTTTTTGTACATAACTTACCCTGTTTAAAATATCAATAACAACACAAAACAAATGGTAAAGGTAAGAGGTGTTATTTTGATATTCAAAGAAAGATAAATGATCGGATGTTTATGTCATTATAAAGAGGAAGGTATGCCGTTAATAATGGAACACAACATCAGCCAAATGTCCGCCACGACCACGCTTACAGGACCATATCCTTTTCATGAAATTTTCCATAACCAAATCGCAAAGTGGCTGCCCTATGTCCTCGATAGCCTCACGAATTCCATCTTTGAGGTCTTGAATCGACGCTGGGCTGTTGGCGTAGACCTTATCTTTCACGTGGCCCCAAAGGAAGAAGTCGCAAGGTGTTAAATCACAAGATCTCGGTGGCCAATTGTGATCACCTCTTCGAGAGATAACACGGTCCGGAAACTTTTCCCGTAAAAGATCGATGGTTTCATTGCTTGTGTGGCACGTAGCGCCGTCTTGTTGAAGGAAACGTTGTCCAGATCAATACCATACAATTCCGGCCATAAAAAATCATTAATCATCTCTCGATAGCGCAATCCATTGACCGTAACTGTTGCTCCAGTCTCATTTTCGAAAAAGTAAGGTCCAATGACCCCGCCGGACCATAAACCGCACCAAACAGTCACGCGTTGAGGACGGAGAGGCTTCTCAACAATAACTCTTGGGTTTTCCGAGCCTCAGATGCGACAGTTTTGCTTGTTGACGTAGCCTCCGTGGTGGAAATGGGCCTCATCAGTCAAGATGATTTTTCGATGAAATTCCGGATCATTTTCATGCATTTCAAGGACCCAATCAGCAAAGACACGACGTTGTTGATGATCAGCCGGCTTGAGTTCTTGTGTTAACTGAACTTTATAAGCCTTAAGACCCAAGTCTTTATGCAAAATACGGTGTAATGACGTTTGTGGAATGCCTAATTCCAAAGAACGACGAGGAATGGACAAACCTGGGTTTTCTTCAACACTTTGGGCTACAACAGCAATATTCTCAGTTGTTCTTGAGCGACGTGCACGGGTTTTATTCTTCACATCACTAACTTGTCCCAATAGCTCGAATTTGTCCACCAATTTCTGTATTGCGGTCCGACAAGGTGCTTCACGACGACCCAAAAATGTTTTAGTTTTACGAACCGTCTCTGCCAAATTTTCACCATTTTTATAGTGAATTTTAATAATTTCAATGCGTTGTTGAAGCGTGTATCGTTTCATTTTTATTAATGGCGTAGTTTCTACTTATCAAATGTCAAAAAATGACAGCTTCAAAAGTGACAGCTACCGAAATAGCGGGCTATTGAAAACAACACCGCTTATTGGTAAACCCTTCACTTATTTTATCAATGAATATACAGTCGACTCTCCCTAAGTCGAATTTTTACGGGATACCAAGATTTGTTCGAGTTGGAGAGAGTTTTAGAAAAATTCGAGTTATAGAGAGAATATAATAATATATACATACTTACAAAAAGTTAACAAAAAAATATGCACGACTGGGTCGCACGAACTTGCTCTTATGCGCGATCACATTGTGGTTCTATAGTTTGAAATAAATTAGTTATAGGAGTATATATTTTATCCATTTGCCAAATCTTAGTTTAGTTTCAGGTGGTATTATGTGAGTATACAAAAATTAACAATATAGCCTAGTGTTGCACATATGAAATATGCATAAAAGGAAATTATACTATTTAAACTGGTAAATTGTTTTCAATCAACAAAATTAGAAAGAAAATGATTAAAATACTTTGAATCCGTTTTAACCCAACGCGATGTACACCATCTGATTTCTTATATAAATCTTTATTTATGAGCAAAAAATTTTGAAAATCGTAGGGGCGGTTTTAAAAATAATTAATTTTTTATATATAAAATTTCGTTAACATTTTTGAGAAAAATAATTGGTACGCCAATTTAAAGCATTTATTAATGTTGCGTTAAAAATTGAACTTCACAAAAAAATCTACTACCAGTTTTCGAAATATCGAATTTTCAAAAAATAATTTTGATTTTTTTTTTAAAAATCCAAAAATCAGTTTTTAGAAAATTTTGATACGCACTTTTATTTATATTTGTTACAAGCTTCTGTATAAAAAATCTAATTTTATTCGGTTGATCAGATGTTGAGATAGTCGAAAATCAAAGAAACCGTTCTATGAGAGGTACTGTTAATAAACGTAAAATATAAACTTTAAAAATTTTAAATGGTAGATCGTACTAATTTTAACACACAAAAAAACTTTTATGAAAATCGTAGGAGTAGTTTTTGAGAAACAAAATATTTTTCTTAACGGTTTTTTAACATTTGTATGAGAGGCACCGTTATTTTTGGGTATTAGAATAATTTTTGTCAAAAATCTTCTAGATAAAGTTCAAAAACTGCTATTTACCAAGTTTAATAAAAATCGACCAACTCGTTTTTGAAATATTGAGTTTTCAAAAAAAAATATTAAAACTTTTTTTAAAAATCTAAAAAATATTTTTTTGAAAATTTTGGTACACAATATTATTTAGAATGTGTCAATACTTCTTCATAAAAAAATTGATCAGAATCCGTTTAACCGTTTTCGAGAAAAGCGAAAATAAAAAAAATGGTTCTTTGGGAGGTACCATTAATAACCATATTTCGGAACCACTTTTTTTATTAAACGGCAACTTATAACTATTTAAATTTATTGAGTTCTTAAAAACAAATTCGGTAGCGCTGGATTTGAGAAAAATAAGTTTTTCCTTTTTGGCCAAGAAATTATGTATGACAGCTACTGTTAATTTTGGTCCTAAAAAAAAGAGAAAAAAAACGGGTGGGGGGAATGTTCAAAAAACGCTAGGTACCAAGTTTAAAGAAAATCGACCCATCCGTTTAGGCTGTAGTCGAACCGACAGACAGACAGACAGACAGACGGACGTTTTTGCGAGACCCACTTTTTTTGACTTCTCTATCATCGTAATGTAAAGTTTGATCAAAATCTCGAGTTCGATTTTTTGTACGAATCCATAACTTCCCATATAGTACCTATATCGCAAGTAAAAATATAGCTTCTTGCTTATTTAAAAAAATAATAATAAAATAAGGACTTTATGTATTCATTGAAACAAAACAAAAATATAAAATAAAAAATAAAAAATAAAAACGCGATGCTACAAATTCATATTAAGGGTATTGAAGTGTGTAGGTACTTGATGGTTCGTAGTTACATATATACATATATCCAAATACGAATTCCGAAGGGCTAATGTGTTTTTATTTTGTTTTGTGCTGAACAAAATTCGACTTAAGGGGTGAAAAAAAAAATGCCAGTAATCAAGAGAATGTGTTCGAGTTAGAGAGAGGTTCGACTTAGGGGGAGTTCGACTCAGGGAATGGTTTTTATATGGAAAATTGAAGGGAATGTTAAAATATGGCGAATAAGTACGAGTTAGATAGAAATTCGACTCAGGGAGAGTACGATTTAGGGAGAGTCGACTGTAATTATTTATAATTAGTTTGTTTCTTTTATTATATTCAAGAGTTTATTAATAAAAATACTCGAAAGTAAATTGGAATGGAAAAATTAATTATTATTTCAGTGATTTTATTTATTTTGTAATATAATAAAAAGTTTTTATCAAAAAATTTATGTAATTAAAGCATTATTAATATTTAAAAAAAAGAGCAATAATTTTAAGGAGAGATGTATTTTGTCATTAAAAATATTTGTCTCAAACTCCAGCACCCCCACAGGCAAATCCTCGATCCACTACTGACCCCGACGTATAGAATCCATTAAATGGATGTGTGACCAGGGGCCTATTTCACCAAACACTTTGCAACTTTGCAAAAAAATAATTTCCTGCAAAGTAAAAGTGCGAAGTGTTTCACAAAATTTGCAAAGTGAAAAGACTTTGCACTTTTCAATTTATCAGACTATTTTTGAAAAGTGAAAAGTAAAAGTGTTTCACCAATTTAAAATAGAACTTTGCATTTGAATTCGTATTTTGAAAAGTTGCAAAGTAAATTGCGTTTAAAAATAGATACGTTAATGCTTTCCATGCATATTGACAAAAAAAAAATTGCAAGGCTATTTCAAAAGACTTTTGTGTTCAGCAAATGGTGTTTGGGAGAAATTCATTTACTATGATTACATTCGACACTCGATGAACTACTCTACAGACGGTAGCTTTGCTTATTTCACGCATACATGCAACACCGTGATATTGGTTTCCATTCTCAGCCCAATGTAGTGCACTCAAAATTTGTTGCAAATAACGTTAACACATATTCCTTTGACTGTTCAATTGGAATGTATGTCCAATTTTAGACAAAACAAATTCGATGGTTGTTTTAATCGAAAACTCTCTTTTGTCAAAAAATTATTTTCACTACCCTTTGGTCACTTCTATTTACTTCTTCATTTTCCAAAAATTCTTCAAAACGGTTCATTTGTGTATTATTAATTCAACTTTTCAAAACAAACGCTTATTTGCAAATAAAAATTTCTCTTTGTATATTACTGAAAAGCTTTTCAAAATTCTGAATTAAATTTGCAAAGTTTGTTTGTTTGGTGAAACGAAAAGAACAAATACTTTGCAAACTAAGAAAACTTTTCACTTTGCAGAGCAGAACTTTTCACTTTGCAAATTTGCGTTTGGTGAAACGTATTTTGCAAAGTAAAAGTGAAAAGTTGCAAAGTGAAAAGTGTTTGGTGAAATGGGTCCCAGGACTGTAGTTTCATTTTCCGAAAAAGCAGTACTTCAAGAAAAAAAAATCAATTTCTTAGGTTAAGTTTTTTAAAAGAGTTTCGTCGTAAAAATATTTTCTGCTTTTATTAACAACTTCACTTTAGGGCCGATGAAGTCGACATTTGGATGGATGTCATTAGCATTAGGATCCGTTAAATATTCCTATCTTTGATAAAATTTGTTAAAATGTTTTTAAAAAATCCCTTAACTCTGCCCATCAACGTATGGATTCTGGGGGTTTCAGCTTGAAACTCTGTATTTTTGTATCTTTTACATGCAAATACTCCCGAATTGTTTTGTTAAAACTGTTAGCTTTTTTGCGCTATGAGAGAAGAGCTGCCTTCAGATAGAGCAGTAGAAATAATGAAAATGATTGATTTGAAGTTTTTGTATGTAAAAGTAGTTCATGAAAAAAAAGCAGTACGGGGGTTTCTAAAAGTAGTACAAATATTGCAATTGCAGTACGTCGACAGCCCTGTGTGTGGCCCAATGAATACGTTGTTTCGACGGGTTGGAATTATTTTCATAAACAAATGTTTATTACCTTTTTAATATTTGAGTCGAACAAATTGTTTGCAAATTACCATTGACAACAACTGACAACTTCCGGGATGAGTTGTCCTAAGACCAGTTTGGTGTTGCTGAATGGTTGGGAATGGGCTGAGTGGGGACCAGTTGTCTAGGGATGGACTACGATGACACCTATTATTTTTTTCTCTACAAAAATGGAATAGAAAAATTCAAACCATTTAACCTACCAGTTAATTTTTTTAAAATATAATCGGCTGCGTTTAAAATTCCAATACAAAACATTTTTAATTTTACTACTTACCGATACTTACTGATCAAATTTGAGAGATCTTTACGAGTATTTGCTGCCTTTTTTTCAGAGGGGTACTTGATTGCAACGATGTTTTTTTTTTCAGTTATAAAGTATTTTGTATAATCCGGTTAGTTATAATGGATCGCTATACCAGTAAACAACGTGTTTTCATTATGTTAAACCTTATTTTAAATTAAAATTCAGAAGTTTGAAGAAATTTTGTTCTCTTGGAAGAGAAATTTATAATAATCGAATAATTTCTCGAAGAACAGACTTGAATTGACGTCTGTGAAGTTGGCATAACAATTTTCAGCTAGGCTAACGGGAACATAACAGGAATTTGCAGTTTTTTTGCATTTTTTTTGCATTTCCATTCCGGATTTTGCAGTTCACCAAATAGTGGGTGTAATCCCATGTACTGCTAACTTCACTGTGAAGTTGGCAGTACATGGGGTTTTTTCAACAACTACGCATGCTAGAACCTTGCAGTTAGGCTCCAAATTTGCAGTTTAATTTGCAGTTCCAGAAAAAAATTACCCAAAATTTTGAAGTCCTCATATAAAAAAATAATCAAGAAAATCAAATTATACCGCCGACTTCACTGTGAAGTTGGCAGTACATGCTGTTTTTTCAACAACCACGTAAGCTACGAACTTGAAGTAAGTGTCCAAATTTGCAGTTTTTCTTGCAGTTCAAGAAAAAAATTATCATTATTAAAAACAAAGTACACAATTAATTGTAGCTTTTTTGTAGTAAATTAGTTGTGGAGAGAAAAAAATTCTAAAAATTTTGTTGACGAAGTTTTCAAACAAAAACTAGGTAGGTAGTGCTAACTTGACACTTTCAGCCCAGGCATTAGAAAAGGAAATTAGAAAATCTAAACGTCAAAAAATTTTTAGAATTTTTTTCTCTCCACAACTAATTTACTACAAAAAAGCTACAATTAATTGTGTACTTTGTTTTTTAAATTTCCTAAAGTGTAGTGCTAACTTGATATCAAGTTAGCACTAGCTACATACCATGTTTTTTTTTTAATACAAGGATTCTTAAGGGAAAAAAATTTTTATAATTTTTTTCTTTCCACAACAAATTTACAACAAAAAAACTACAATTAACTGTGTTATTAGTTTTTTTTATTTTCTGAAAGTGTAATGCTAACTTATGATATCAAGTTAGCACTACATACCATTTTTTTTATTAAATAGTAGAGCTACAATTTTTTTTTCCACAACTAATTTACTACTAAAAAGCTACAATTAACTGTGTACTTAGTTTATTTAATTTCTAAAAGTGTAGTGCTAACTTGACACACGTCATCTTTATGCTTCAACTTGCAAAATTAAACTGTGTCCATTCCCTTATATAAGGACTCTACTTTTAGGCGTATTTGCATTGATTATTGATTAATTAGTAAAAGCATACGTTAGGGATTATCTTTTTCTTCAAAAGTAGTTAGGTAATAAAATCGTTACACTATAAATATTATAATATAGCTTGTCTGGTTTGTCTGGTTGATTAAAATATCCAATGCTAACTTCACAGTGAAGTTAGGTGTTTAGTATGAAATTTTGTTTTATTTGACGACTTCAAAATGTTGGATAATTTTTTTCTTGAACTGCAAGAAAAACTGCAAATTTGGACACTTACTTCAAGTTCGTAGCTTACGTGGTTTTTGAAAAAACAGCATGTACTGCCAACTTCACAGTGAAGTCGGCGGTATAATTTGATTTTTTTGATTAATTTTTTTATATGAGGACTTCAAAATTTTGGGTAATTTTTTTCTGGAACTGCAAATTAAACTGCAAATTTGGAGCCCTTTTTGAAAGTGATAGCTTGTCTGGTTGATTAAAAAACCCCATGTACTGCTAACTTCACAGTGAAGTTGGCAGTACAGTATGAATTTTTTTTCAAATGAGGACTTCAAAATTTTTGGGTAATTTTTTTCTGGAACTGCAAATTAAACTGCAAATTTGGAGACTAACTGCAAGGCTCTAGCATGCGTAGTTGTTGAAAAAACTTCACAGTGAAGTTAGCAGTACATGGGATTACACCCACTATTTGGTGAACTGCAAAATCCGGAATGGAAATGCAAAAAAACTGCAAATTCCTGTTATGGTCCCGTTAGCCTAGCTGAAAATTGTTATGCCAACTTCACAGACGTCTTGAATTGGCCACCAAGATCGTGCGATTTAATACCAACTGGATTTTTTCTTATCAGGTCTCTTGATGAGTAAAGCTTATGCGGATAATCCTCAAACTGTTCAATACCTTAAAGACAACATCATTGATCAAATGTCACTATTTGAAGCTTATGACAAGCGGAAAAGTTATTCAACATTTTGGTGAAAGATTGAGCATTTCGATTGTGTTGCATTGCTCAATGCTCATCCATCCTTCAGATTCATCTTGTTCATAGAGATCCATGTTATGATTCAATGTAAAATCAAAGATCTTTGTCTGACATTGTATTGAAATTTTCTTTAAAAATTTGAAGTTCTTACAGTCCAAAAAAGAGATGCACAAATTAGTTCAACATATGTGAAAAACTTTAAACACAATTTAACTATTTTCACTTAAAAATAGATCAAGTTGACAATCCACAAGAATATCTCGATTTATTTAAAAAAATATCTTCACCAGCACCGACTGACAATTCGTTGCTGCCAACGGCAATCCCTGTATTAGGTCTGTAGATATATATCATATGATTGAGTTTACGATATGTTTGTGTTGGAAGGTATAGGTACTACAGATCCCATTTTTATTAATTCCACGTACACCTGCGAATCAATGTTCCACAATCCCAAAGGATATTATGCGCGAAAACCAGATGTGCCCGAACCCACGTTAAACCCAAATAGATAAAAAACAAATTCAGTCAGTATATGAATAACACTCCTTTACATTCTATACGCAAAATTTTAATTTCGCATTCGAGTTATATTTAAATTATATTGCTCCCTGTAGATTAACATTACCATCTCATATATGTATGTAGACACTACATCGAACGTGTGTACTGTAAAAGTGTACACGTACCCCAAATTTTGTTTGTAAAAGAAAATGATTATTTAGGTGCTAGACTGATGTCAATTCTATTTTTTGAGGGTAGTTAAATTAAACTGCATCTGATAATTTGCTATTCAATGTTAATTTTACTAACACTTCTTCGTCGTACATATTCAACGCAATAATTCTAAAACATAATAAATCATAACTTAAAAATGATGAAACTCAAGTGCGGGGCGGCGCGGCGCCAGCTGTATCTGAGAGGGTATTCGCTTTTCAAATTAGACATGAATGGAGCAAAATGTTTGTCTAACATATTCATACAATTTTGATGTAAAAATGGTAAATGTGGTAATAATTTACACATTACGGCCAGTGAGATAGTTGTAGATTTAATTGAAAGTGTGTCGATGGGGTTGTTAGCAATAATGTAACTTACACAATAGTTCCGACTGGATGCTTCACAATAATAGAAAAAAAAATTTAAGGAAGGCGTATTCTTTGATAGCCGATGATAGAAGGTTCTGATTTTCTTTTCCTAACTAATGGTTCCATCTTTTAAATTCAAATTACAGAATAACACTACCAAAATGCTCCATTTAACATCCTGTATCTTAACAGAAAATAAACCGATTTTTTATAAAAACAAGGTGCTAAAAAGGGGTATCACTTCAGATAGGGTATATCCAAATTCGGTATTTTATGCTTTATTCGAGTATACCTTAAGGAACATTTGGTGCATTAAAAAAAAATCATCAAAAATTACCCCAAAAGAATAAAGTAAAAAGTAGTTTTATAATTTTCGATTTTTTCAATTACTATATGTAACACCCGTCTGGTTTTAAGCGTTTGACTAAATATTAATAAAAAAAACATTGAATATTGAAACTAGAATTAGTAGATACGTAATTAAGTAATTTTTTGAGAAAAATCCGATTCAAATATGTTTTTTTTTTAAATTGTTCATTAAAAATATATAAAAAATAAAACAAACAAATGAATTTCTGGTTCAAAAAAAAAACTATTGTGTGACATAGTAGATAAATGTTGCCAATGGCGCAAAATTTTAAACATTTAAAACCTACTCTAAATCATTTTTTAATTCGACGCCGACTCTAAAAATGATTTTTAGAATGAGAGTCGACGCTTTGATATAAAGATATAAAGTATACTTTAACGCTAAAGCACTCGTCTAACTTTAAAAGCAGCAAAATGCTTCTCTATCTTTTTTAAAGTATACTTTATCCATTCAACGTTTGTAATTTCATAACAAAAATTTAAAGAAAAATGTTTGATGAAGATTTTGAGCTTGTAAATCAACAATCACGAAAACTGTCTTAGCTTTAATTTGTGGTGCATGTATCAGTAACCTTTACCACGACAAAACACCACCATCTCCACCCCCCGATTCAATAGACTACGATATCAAACAATACACAATACAAACTTGTATTCGGTCGACCGTACAAAGCGTTGGACTACCATATCACGGCAAATCATTTTCTGCTCACAAAATCGCCCGTCATCTTAGCTGGAAAGGTGAAATAGCTATAGGGGAGTTAAAAAAGAAAAAAAAAATTACAAACAAATTTAATTTTCAAAGGGGACACCCGGATTTGAACCGGGGACATCTTGATCTGCAGTCGAATGCTCTATCAAACATCATAACAAAACCCTACAAATGTGCTAAAAACCCTACAAATGAGGGGCAATATAGACCCGGCCTCCGAAATTATTTTTTTCTTAGAACGCTAACTTGCCGAAAAATCATTTCCCAAAGTATTATTTGTTCATTAATTTGGAAACACCATGCATGTTATATTATTTGCAAATATTTTCTTACTCTTAGAAAGTTTTTGTAACTTATAGACGGAAATAAATAAATAAATTTCAAAAAATAACTGGGCTCATATTTTATTATGAAATAAAGCCTCAATGAAATCTGAGACCATTGGGTGGTATGAATAAAAAGGAGATCCTTCTCAAAACTCAGCTTTTAAGAGCAGGTGCTCCATTTGGTATGAATAAAACACTTGAGAAGGTGCTCAAGGATTGAGCATCTACGTGTTT
The DNA here is from genome assembly GCA_932273885.2 of Leucozona laternaria. Classification (NCBI taxonomy): domain Eukaryota; kingdom Metazoa; phylum Arthropoda; class Insecta; order Diptera; family Syrphidae; genus Leucozona; species Leucozona laternaria. The sequence continues at coordinate 50,400,240 of OW026368.1, forward strand.
GATGAGCACCTCCTCAAAATAAGCACCTGTTCCATTAAAAAGGTATGAATTAAGCAAAGCACGTACTCTATCGGGAGGAGCACCTGCTCCGATTTGTGAGTTAGCTTATATGATTGCTAAACGTTGAAGTAAAAAGCTTTTTATTATTTGTTTTCCATAAATAGCGGAGTTCATGCAAGGTCAAATTTTATAAAAGAAAAAGAGAAGGATTTTCAAATAACTATCGCGTTCTATACAGATTTTTTTTATTTTGGTACAACAAAGCAAATGTAGAGATCTTGGTGAATCATTTTCTTGGGAATTGTTCAGAAACATTTTTCCTTCGCTACACAGGTGATCCAGGTTTTCAAACTGGAGTGCGAGGAGACATTGGACTGGTGTACGTCCACGATCTCTAAAACTGTTTCCCTTGTAAGTGTGGCAATAATCCAGAAGTCAATTGGATAAAATTCCCTACAACTACTGAAGAACTGCAGAATGCAAATCGCGAATGGCAAGAAAAATACAACTTTCCTTCATCTATAGATGCAATTGATTGCACTCATGTTCCTATCATCAAAGCAGTTATTCATGGGGACGAGTGCGTTAAAAAAAAAGGATTCCACAGCATTAATGAATTTATGAGTTACGCTTACGTTGACCTTTCATGGCCAGGTTTGGAAAAATTCTCGCGTATTTAAAATCATGCAGTGCAATGAAGCTTGTGCCATTTCACTTGGTGATTCAGGATACGGCCTTACTCCCTGACTTTTAACTACGAATGTACATATCAAAATCCAGATACTTCTGAAAACAATATAAGTGCCTAACTCGCGAACAAGATATAATTGAACGATGTTTTGCACAACTCAAAGCAACGTTTTCCCATCCTTCATAATGAAATGCGAGTCAAAACAGAAAAAGTTCGACACTTTCACTCCTAATTCTTTGATGAATGATATAAAAGCATACGTTGGCTTTTTTTATAAATCATATAGAAATGATTTTCAAATACAAAAAAACTATTGAATTTGACGCGGGTATGAGAGCACCTACTCCGTGTGAAGGAAGAGGTGCTCACTGGTTGGAGAATAATTTTATTCATTTGAAATGGTAGCAGGTACTTCTTTTTTTAGCAGCTTCTCTGATTATTTTGGAGCGCCTTCTCTGAGTACGTGCTCCGTGCTCCTAATGGAAAAATTCACTTTGTAGGGTGAAATGGGGTTAACTGAAAAAGATGTATCCGATTGAAAAAACTCTACCGGCATATTATATTTATAACTTTTAAGGCTTTCGCTGTTGTTCATAAAGGGTTTTCCAATAAGAGGTGTTATTTTGATATTCAAAGAAAAATGGCATTTTTTGAGATAAATGATCGGATGTTTATTTCATTATAAAGAGGAAGGTATGCCGTTAATAATGGAACACAACATCAGCCAAATGGCCGCCACGACCACGCTTACAGGACCATATCCTTTTCATGAAATTTTCCATTACCAAATCGCAAAGTGGCTGCCCTATGTCCTCGATAGCGTCACGAATTCCATCTTTTAGCCTCCGAGGTGGAAATGGGCCTCATCAGTCAAGATGATTTTTCCGGATCATTTTCATGCATTTCAAGGACCCAATCAGCAAAGACACGACGTTGTTGATGATCAGCCGGCTTGAGTTCTTGTGTTAACTGAACTTTATAAGCCTTAAGACCCAAGTCTTTATGCAAAATACGGTGTAATGTCGTTTGTGGAATGCCTAATTCCAAAGAACGACGAGGAATGGACAAACCTGGGTTTTCTTCAACACTTTGGGCTACAACAGCAATATTCTCAGTTGTTCTTGAGCGACGTGCACGGGTTTTTTTCTTCACATCACTAACTTGTCCCAACAGCTCGAATTTGTCCACCAATTTCTGTATTGCGGTCCGACAAGGGGCTTCACGACGACCCAAAAATGTTTTAGTTTTACGAACCGTCTCTGCCAAATTTTCACCATTTTTATAGTGAATTTTAATAATTTCAATGCGTTGTTGAAGCGTGTATCGTTCCATTTTTATTAATGGTGTAGTTTCTACTTGTCAAATGTCAAAAAATGACAGCTTCAAAAGTGACAGCTACCGAAACAGCGGGCTATTCAAAATAACACCTCTTATTGGAAAACCCTTTATTTCACAATAACGTATATACCCCATTCATTGCAGTTGCACACTTTCTCCTATTTCATAAATTAGTTTCTACACCATCGCGCCGCGTAATTACATAACAACTTCCTTTACCTATTCTAACATACATCGTTCGAAGAAATAATTTTGGAAGCCTTAATTTGATTTCCCTATATGTATGGATTCGAGCTGGAAAGGTTTTAAGATCTCTTCGATTATTTTTTCGTACAAAATACCAAAAACAAAAACCCCAAGGCCCATAAAGATTTCGAAAATCAAGTGCTCCAGCAGAGAAATTCCCTAATGTGCGCATCCCATCAATAATACTCCAGCTCCAGCTCCAGCTTCAGCCAGACATGAACACTGAACAGCGAACATGAAACTTCGTTTGCAACTGTTTTCTTTAAACTTTTCCCAAAGCTAACAAATTATTATTCCAAGATATTCATTTCCTTCATGCCTTTCGTATGCCTTTAATCTTTGCCAAAAAAATAGGAGTGACGGATGAAGTAAAGTTTTGCCTGCGGCGGCGTATTCCATTAACATAGGATTAAAGACAATTCCAAGCTCGAATAGCTTCCGTCTCTGAACATTTCCATATCAAAGAAAAGTTGACTAAATACTTTCTTTTTTTGTTGTTGAAATAATAATATGTTTTCTAAAAAGTATAGTATATTTTTTTTGCATATACAACTATAAGCATAAAAGAGGCAACTGAATCTTGCATATGAATTACTGAATTACATCCTTATATGATTTTTTTTTCAGAGGTCCTTGCGGTACTATATGTATGTAGGTAAAGAGTTCAGATTGAAAAACTCGGTATTTAGTAAGAAAATAAATTGGAAACACACAAAAAGATTTAATGGAAGTTATGTAAATCCAAGCCTAAGGGTGGGTAGTTAAAGGGGTGACATTGGTTGAAAAGGTTATTTCATTGGTCTTATAGAACTATTGTGTATTTTAGGGTTTAGCCTAGAGGTTGGGTTGAAGAACATTTGAAAATAAAACGACTTCAAGGAAAACCTCTTTGAAAAAATATGCTTAACCGATAAAATAGATTTCAGGTTCAATTTAATATACCAAGAGTTACTTATAATTTACAATTAAATCGGCAGTGGGAGAACTTGAAAATTTTAAATTTCTTTTTGTATTTTAAGTTGGATCTTCGAAAAATTCGATGATTTAATACTTTTTACTTCTTTCTATCTTACATTTTACCACTAGGTTTCGAGGGGCATTCACATCAGCCCACCAATCAGTGCAGATATTGAACATTATGTTCTTCTAAAGATACAAAATTAGCTGGGCTTGATGGCATACCTTACCGAGTTCCTGAAACTGGATTCTCAAACATCGGTTGGTATTTTCCTTCCACTAGTTCAGGTTGTAGGGGGGAGCTTAAGTTATGCCAAAGACTGGAAGGTTGGTGTTACTGTAAGGATCTCAAAGAAAGGCGATCTCAAAAAAATTGCAATATCTGGCGTGACATAACTGGTTTGTCTGTGTTCCCGAAATTAATAACAACTGTTGTTCTCGAAGGGATAAGAAAAAGAATAGAGCCATTGCTCAAGAGACACCAAGCTACATTTCACAGTGTTCGATCCTGCTTTGATCATTATTGACAACCTACGAATAATTTTTGAACAATCTGCTGAGTACCAGTCGCCTCTATACCGCATCTTCGTGGATTTTGAAAAGGCATTCGACGATGTGCGTGAAGTTAATATCACCGCCTCTTTTGATGATTTTCAAAAAAAATTGTACTGTTATGTGATCAATTTTTGCTGCCATGTGCCGTTAATCAGCCTTATTGTGAGTTTCACCCGAACAACTTTCCACCCGGAAAATTTGACATTTCACTTTTCGCCTATTGTGAGTTTCCCCGGAAATTTCATGGTAAAAAAATTCCCCTTATTGTTAAAATTTTTTTTCGGGCGGAATGTAATGTCATTTCACTTCTTTTTTGTAGGCGAACAAAATTTCGTTCGGACGAAACTTACAATAGCTTTTAAAATTCCGGGCGAACAAAAAATTTTGAAGTGAAATATTTTTCGGGTGAAACTCACAATAAGGCTGAATATGTATTTTTAAAAAATTTCCAAATTTTACGCATGAAATTTTTTTTTTCAAAATAACGATTTTCTAAAAAAAAAAAAATGGGCAGTTTTGTGATGCTTAAGCCGAATAGATAAAAAATCGCATATTTTCAACTTTTACCGCAAAAAATTAATATTGCGATGCGTGAAGTTAGCACCGCCAGTTTCTATTCCCAAAAAAATATTTAAGTTGAGCACATAATAGCATAATATTTTTTTTTTTTTTGAAAACCAAAAATCGAAGTACTAACTTCACGTTATGACGCTTCGCAAAATTTTTTTTGGCCGTAAAAGTTGCAAACATGCGATTTTTACTAGCTCAGCTCTATAGGGCAACTACTGGTTTCGTATAGAAATTTTTTTTTAATCAAAACAGAGATCGAGAAGTCCGAAAAAGTGGGTTTCGTCATACCGTCCTTCGGTCTGTGCATCTGTGCGTCCACTGTAATTTTTTGAGAAAATTGTCTTATTTTTGGGTTATTCGAGTATATCTTTTGCATGGTTCGACCGATTTTGTTATAGTTTTGCAATCTGGTGTTTCTCAACAGTTTAAATATTATTGCATTTAAAGATTTTGAAAAACATTGATTTATTATCAAAAAAAAATCAATCAAAAAATAATTTTTTTAGTGGGCACTTTTGACTCCTTCATTAGTTTCTCGTCAAATGTATACAACATGTATCTTCAACGTGTAGTAACACATAGTGAGGTTAGGTTAGGTTGATGATGAGCTGACAGTGGATCTTGTTCCCGTCACACTTATGTAGATCAATATTGATTTATTGTGGTGTACCCTGGTGGATTGGACCATCCCTTTAAAAATATAACCTATGAAATCCTATGGAGTATCAAGCCATTTGGAGGCGTCGATTAAGTTCATTAAATTTAAGATGTTATTACCTGTTGACTTCGAGATTTCTGCTAGATCGTTGAAGAAATAGCTACCAAAAAAAAAAACACATAGTTGTTAACCAACGAAAATCCTCGTATCAAACCCTCCTAGTGGGTGCCAGGAGGTAATTATCACCACAGTCTTTATCTTGTGCGTTGTCAAGATGGTGATCAGCTAAGGTCAGGGCGAATTGCTGAGGTGTTCCTTTACTCCTCAATAGTTCAACCCTCAGTAATGCTTTTTGACCATAGATACGGGGTCCCTTATTTTGAGCGATTTTTCATAACCCGTGTCGAAGAAATGGAAGGCTGAGGGGTAAACCAGTCACGAACGAGCTCATTCGGATGCCCAGGCAGGTCCGTCGTATATTAGCTCTACCGTGGCTCGACCTTGTTTTCCAACCTACTCGTGGGAAGTGTATGGATACACCACCTTTTTTGGACGATTCAGACATGACAGACAAAGTACCATCCGCCAACTTTGAGGATGACCTTTTGGCCTCCAGCCAGGAGACCATCGTGGGGAGTTCAGGAGTTCTTGGGCAACCTACACCTTCAGGAAACAGTGAGTTTAGCAGCCATAGTACCCCTGAAACCGATTACTTTAATAGGGCCCATGGACACAACACTTGTGTGCACACCAATCGAGACACCGACACCAAAAATCAAACACTTTTCATTTTTTTGTGTCGGTGTCACTATTGGTGTGATGTGTATGGGGAAGGGTCATGACACCGGTGTGCACACAAGTGTTGTGTGTATGGGCCCTATAAGTGAAGTTGTCAGGTACGACCTACAGGTATCGGTTGTGGATGAGCTCTCCAAAAATGGCAGAGGCCTGCCGGCTGCGTGGATCTCTATCGAGGGCAAGCTCTCTGAGATGGTGTTTTCATATGCAGACAGGTTTTCTAGGGATTTCCTTTGTATTTACGCTGCTAAGATTAGCAATCACTGGGAGGGCTTGAAGCTCAAGCTTATCCCAGCTAAGGACATCCCTAGGTATCCGAAGGCTCATATCTGGTTGCCCCTCATGACCATCAAACCAAGCGGACACTTGACAGGAGCTTCTTCAGAAGTTAAATCCACTTGTTCCGATACATGACTGGGCAGTCATAAAAGCTGAAGAGCCGCAGAAGGTTCAAACGAGTTTTGGTATCAAAACGGCGCTTTTTGCGATAATTGGGTCAGCGAGCTAGTCGGCTCGTTGGCCGCCATTTCTACCTATCTACCTACCTAACCTCAAGAGAAAGTTCGTGCGATAAAGTCGTGCAAGTAAAAATCAAAAAAATCAGAAAAAAAACAACTACACATGAGTGGATTTTCGTATCTAACAAGTTTAATTTTCAATTCAATTTTCAATATTCCAAATTTTAAAGCCGCGAAAGATCCGAAGTGATCCCCTGAGTTATTTAGGCCACTAAGCATGCAGAGTAATATAAGTAAGATCTTAGTGAAGTTTGTTTTGTAATAAACTGGAAGTTTTCTTAAATTTAATGTTTTTAAAGGGTGATTTTTTAGCTGGTTTGGTTTTGGCAACACTGGTTTTGACAGCTGACGTGTGTTTAGTACCTTGTGTCACTGTCAAACAGCTTCAGTTTGGTTTGCAATTTAACCATGGATCGTCTTACAAATGAACAACGCTTGCAAATTATTGAATTTTACTATCAAAATTCGTGCTCGGTTCGAAATGTTCATCGCGTGCTGCTTCCATTTTATGATCGGCATTCTCGACCTTCTGAGCAGTCTATTCGGAAGATTGTGACCAAATTTCGCACCAAATTTACTTTGTTGGACATTAAACCACCAACACGTTTACGTACTGTGCGTAGTGAAGAAAATATTGCGGCCGTATCAGCTAGTGTGACAGAAGACCGCGAAATGTCGATTCGGCGCCGTTCCCAGCAGTTAGGCCTTTGTTACAGCACTACGTGGAAAATTTTGGGGAAGGATTTGGGCGTAAAGCCTTTTAAGATACAGCTGGTGCAAGAACTAAAGCCAGCCGACCTACCACAATGCCGAATTTTTGGTGAATGGGCTCTTGGAAAGCTGGCCGAGGATCCGCTTTTTTATCGAAAAATTGTGTTCAGCGATGAGGCTCATTTTTGGTTGAATGGGTACGTAAATAAGCAAAATTGCCGCATTTGGAGTGAAGATCAGCCAGAAGCATTGCAACAGCTACCAATGCATCCCGAAAAAGCCACTGTTTGGTGCGGTTTATGGGCCGGCGGCATTATTGGGCCATATTTCTTCAAAGATGATGCGAATCGCAGCGTTACTGTCAATGGTGAACGCTACCGAGCGATGATAACAAACTTTTTTTTGCCCGAAATGGAAGTTCTTGACTTGCATGATATGTGGTTTCAACAAGACGGTGCCACATGCCACACAGCACGCGAAACAATGGCGCAATTGCGAGGCGAGTTTGGTGAACAGTTAATTTCACGTTTCGGGCCGGTCAATTGGCCGCCTAGATCGTGCGATTTGACACCATTAGATTATTTTTTGTGGGGGTATGTCAAGGCTAATGTCTATAGGGACAAACCCGCTTCGATTGACGCACTGGAAGCCAACATCCATGCATTCATTCGTGAGATACCGGCCGATATGTGTGAAAGAGTATGCCAAAATTGGACTCAGCGGATGGGCTACCTGAGACGCAGCTGCGGTCAACATTTACATGAAATTATCTTTAAACATTAAATTGCAAGGTTCAAACTATCGATTCAAATAAATATTTCATTCATTTTTTCGAATTTTTTGTGTTTTTTTTTTTTTTAAAGTTCTAAACCTCTTAAAAAATCACCATTACATCAGACTTTCCAGGTATAAAAAACTATGACTTTGGTATGTTGCGAAAATGCAGTTGCGACATATTTAAGCGATCAACGTCCTGATGCGAAAAATAATATTCTTAACACTCTTATACCCTTATATTCGGGCACTATAAACACACTTGGAGATTAGAAATCAATGCTGACAAAAGTCAGGTTATCTTTTTAACCAAAAAAAAAGAAAGGATTGCTTTTTACCCAGCTGTAACTTAAAAATCAATGATTCTGATATCCTATATGGGTCAGCTTTGTCAAGTACTTAGATGCTCACGTAGACAAGACGCGCTGAATTTTAGGGAGCATGCAAATATGACATTAAATAAAATAAAAATTGGAATAAAATTGTTATATAAGCTTATAAACTACTTTAACTCTTTTTATTAAAAGAGAAACAACTTTGCACCAGTAAATCGATACATGTGTTAACCCACCATTATCACCATATCTTCAATATCAAAGTGAAACATGATGCAACATTGCTTTAGCTGCTCCAATTTTGTACCTAGCAATTAGAAGGCATACAGTAAATATACAAGTGTGCAACCGGCAGTTTAACAACATCCTGCTCGAGTGACTACCCACAAAAATAAATCGAAAATCACTAACACAATAATGGTAATCCTTAAATTGCTCAAATGTAAGATTAGGTTTGTTTCACAATCCTTTCGAATTGAAAGGGTTCAATCATCATCAGAAAACGAGGGTAGTTTTATGTTCCATAGGAACAAAAAAAGGAAAACGTGTGGTTCGATAAAATGTTTGAACAAAAGTAACAAAACTGCAAGTGTGCAAGGCTGTAATTACAGGATAATGTTGCCGCAAGAGTATAGAAAATCTATAACGGTTGCAAAAGAAAGTGATTTCAAATACCTCATATTACCTCATAATCTCTTAATTCAAATCTTTTCTGCCACAGGGAATGCAAGTTTACTTTTCAGTAACAAAAAAAACATGATTATCTAGTAACTAATACAAAAATAAAGATCTAATTCCTTTGTTATCTTGCAACAAAAATGCTAATGCGTGTAGGAGGGGAAAGGGGTTGGCCATTTGGGAACGTCCCTTACTTTGGCGGACACTTTGTGGCGGAATCGCAAAATTTGTATATATGAATTTGTAGCTAATTAAAACAAAATCTAAAATAATAAGAGTTTTAAGTTGCATCAAGATGGCGCCACCACAACCGAAATTAAAAAAAAAATTAATTATGCAGGAATTAGGACTTAATAAGTTGCTAATTAAGTGCCACAATATTAGTTAAAGTGCTTTACGATTTCACCTTAAAATTAGATGTAACAATTGAATGCAATTGTAGACTTTTCCAATTAGACCTTTATTTTTTTTTTTCGGAATTTTGAATACTGTATACAATTTCACTCTACCTGCCAAGGTCGCTAGCAAAATTGTAGACTTTTCAAAGTGTAATCACATTGCACTTGAATAAATTCATATTGTAGGTGTAGCACTAAATTAGGTCATCATTCCTGCCTAATTTAGTCGGTGCCTCGTTTTGGTCGGTAAAAAGCGAAAGGGTTGGGGTAGTAAAAAATATTTGACTTTTTCAAAAGTATTACTGGCATCCTTGATTCGCTGATTTAATTTCTTAAATAAAGGTCAAATTGAAAAAGTCTACAATTGCATACAATTTTTGCATCTAATTTTAAGGTGAACTCGTAAAACATTATAGAACTGCTATTGCAGCACTTAATTAGCACCTACTCAGGTCCTAATTCCTGGGTACTTAGATTTTTGAATTTCTTCTGTTTCTTAACAAGAATTTCTTAACGCCTTAACAAGTTCCACAAGATGTAACTAGAGTCCACAAGCCTATTTGGACATGAAGGAGTGGCAGTATAATTGAATTCGGTATACCTACCGTTCTCTCCGCTGTGCATTCATTTTTGGGCGATTGAGGATTTATGGCGAAACTGTTGAGATGCATTTGGAAGTCAAATCGTGAAGCACTTGAACTAATAATGCGGCACTAAATTAGCACCTAATTAGGTCCTAATTACTGCATACTTTAATTTTTAAATTTCTTATGTGGCGGCGCCATGTTGACGCACCTAGAATTTTTGAGTGATAAGCATCCAAAATTGTAGCTTTTTCAATGCTATTTGTTGTATGAATTTGTTAATTTTGTAGTTTTTATGGATAATTTCTTATTTCAATTTCAAGTTTAAAAAGTGTAATTTTGGACACCATAAGAGAAATGTTATTCACGTATTTTCCTCCGCTAACTTCAGACTTATTTTAGCGGAAACCTTAATAACTAAGAAACTATGCGAGCTAAAAATTTTTAGATTGTGCAGTAAATAAGCGTTTAATTAGCTACAGATTCAGATTCAAACAAGTGTCCGCCAAAATAAGGGACGTCATTTGGGACATACAAGCATACTGATTTTTAGCGGTCGAATGCAAATTTAAATGTTAATAGGAACTTATAATTCCGTGCAATTGTAGCTTTTTCTTTGTAAATTATTTCTTAATATTTTAATTGGAAAATTTAAAAAAAATTTGTAGGTAATTTTAAATTTTCAGTAGGTATACCTGATACATTTGTGTTATAAAAATTTCAATTTCTTTAAAATGTGTAAGTAAATTAGTGGTTTGACAGCTCGTGGATAACCGAACCGAGATCTAGTGACTTGTATTTTCAAGGATTCCTGTGTGCGTGTTGTTTGTCATAACATAAGCAATCAAACGGACCTACTATTAACTGTCAAACGCGAATGACTATGATGAGAGAAACTACATTATCATGACAAGAGATACGCTGGCAAACCAACTGCGTAAACTTTTCCATCCGTCTTACTCTACTGGTCTCGTTCCGACTGGAGGTTGTCCCTAAAAAAGCCGAATCTTTTTCACCCTCTAATTATATCGTCCAGCACTTATGTCCCTTCTTTCCAAGGTCATATGGAAATGCTGATTTAACATCAGCTTAGGAAATAATTTGAAGAACGAAAGCTTCTTAATGAACGCCAACCTGGCCTTCGTAGCAATAGATAAACTGGTGATCTGATGGTATATCTAACCGAATAATGGAACAAATGATTATTCCACTTGATATTTCAAAAGCGTTTGATAGAGTTTGGCACCAAGCTCGCTTATCGAAAATGCATGCTTTGGTATTGATGAATCTCTTCTTCGTTGGATAAGAAATTACCTTTCACACAGCTCAAAAGAAGTCGGTTGGTTTAAGTCTGATATTCATAACATAAATGCTGGTGTTCCTCAGGGCTTCGTTTTGTCTCCGATTCCCTTTCTCATTTTAATCAATGATCCTTTGTCTGAAACTTCTATTCCATTAAATTGTTTAGTTTATAGACTCACATCCTTGTCCTTCGGATGTGAAACTAGGCCGGTACGTATGATAAGCTCACTTAATTCTGATCTCGACAGCATTGTCCAATGGGGAATCAAAAATCGCGTAGAACTGAATGTTTCGTTTCAAGCGAAACCCACTATTCTTGCGTTGTTTTTGTATTCAAGAAACCAAACAGTTTTTAGTTATCGGTATGTATACATCACAGACCACCTTTTGTGGAATGATCAGGGCCCTATTTCACCAACAAATAATCACTAAACACTACTCAAATAATCAATTTAAACAAATTCTGTTATTTGTAAGTGGTTAGCATTGCCCGAATGCATTATACTCACTTTTTAAAATTATGCTTCTTCTAAGCTTGTTCGTTGACTTCGATCGGCTCTCACTCAGTGGCGAATTCACCTCCCAAACACATTTTGTGAAAAAAAGGATTTATTTTTATTAAATTAATTGTAACTTTGGTAATATTGTTATCGAATTTTTATGATTATGATGTCATAAAAAAGGTTTTTGACAAGAAATCTTTTTGTAACAAAATTACATCTAAAGTCTTCACATAAAAAATACTTACGGCTGTATGAACAATAGTGATTGACTCATTTTTATATGCATTTACATAAAAGATGTAAAAGATGATAATTTCGAAAAATAGTGTATTACAAAGTTTTACTAAGCAAGTTGATCTAGCTTCACTCTAAAATAAAGTCTTTATCCATCCTAAGCTTATGAGTAGTTTGGTTATGTTAGTTTTAATGACTTTTTTATACATAAAGGGTCCGCCATCTAACGTTTTTTTTTTTCAACTAGTGCTTATTTCGTGAATGGCAACACTTAGCTCATGTCTGATTTGACAGATAATTAGTTTTATCCTTCCGCTTAACGAATATGGTTGTGTATACGCTTCGCTAAGTGGGCCTGCGATCGACTTAGAGAAGATGCCGATTTTGCCAAAAAAATCATCTTTTCAGATGAAGCTCATTTTGATCTTGGCGGGTAGTAAACAAGCAAAATGGTCGCATTTGGGGCACAGAAAACCCGCACGCATACATTGAAAAGCCGATACACCCAAAACGAGTCACTGTTTGGTGCGGATTTTGGTCCAGAGGCATAATTGGGCCATTTTTCGAATAAGAGCAAGGAGTGGCCGTTACAGTCAATGGCGATCGTTATCGGGCCATGTTGAACGAATTTTTGTTCACAAAAATTGAAGAGGAGGATATTGGCAACATTTTTTTTCAACAGGACAGCGCTACGTGCCACACAGCCGAAGCTACACTCGATGTTTTGCGCCATTTAAAAAAAAAAACTTATTTGGCGGACCCTTAATATATACAAAAATGGATCGTGGTGTGTTCGGATGCTTAAAACTTGAAAACGGCTGGACAAAATTGGATACTTCCTTTTGCGGGTTTGTTCGTAATTGCTACGCCAAGGTATAGGAAAAAATAAAAGTTGGGAAATTCCCAACAGATGGCGCTATAGGCGCTCATTTCATTTTTCAGTAAAAAGAAATTGCCCCATTTAAGAAATTCTTTTTTTTTTTAAAGGTTTTTATTTGGATATGGAAAGGTCAGTTTTTCAGAAATTTGATACTTTTACGGTGAAATGGGCTAAAAATGATATATCAAAGGTTTTTTTAGGCGATGGTTTTCGGAAAATTAGTATTTATAGGGTGAAATGGGGTAACAAAAAAAAAAAGGATATCCGACTTTGAAAATGCTGGACATTTTATTTTTAAAATTTGATATTTATACAGCGAAATGGGATAAACACAAAAAGAGGTTTTTGATTACGAATATTATTTCTGTGTTGGGAATGTAATAAAAGTTGGACTTAGATAATCATATTTTAATGAATTTCACTATTCATATCGTGAAGTGGGTTAGAACCTAGAAAGTAGAATGTATTCAATTACAAAAAAGTAGATTAAATATTTATTTATATTTTCTTTTGTAATTTTTATGCGAAGCATAGTTTTGTCTGCCCGTGCGAGGCAGGGTGGGCTAGCTGATGGTGATTTTTTAGCTGGCTGACGTGTGTTTAGTACCTTGTGTCACTGTCAAACAGCTTCAGTTTGGTTTGCAATTTAACCATGGATCGTCTTACAAATGAACAACGCTTGCAAATTATTGAATTTTACTATCAAAATTCGTGCTCGGTTCGAAATGTTCATCGCGCGCTGCTTCCATTTTATGATCGGCATTCTCGACCTTCTGAGCAGTCTATTCGGAAGATTGTGACCAAATTTCGCACCAAATTTACTTTGTTGGACATTAAACCACCAACACGTTTACGTACTGTGCGTAGTGAAGAAAATATTGCGGCCGTATCAGCTAGTGTGACAGAAGACCGCGAAATGTCGATTCGGCGCCGTTCCCAGCAGTTAGGCCTTTGTTACAGCACTACGTGGAAAATTTTGCGGAAGGATTTGGGCGTAAAGCCTTTTAAGATACAGCTGGTGCAAGAACTAAAGCCAGCCGACCTACCACAACGCCGAATTTTTGGTGAATGGGCTCTTGGAAAGCTGGCCGAGGATCCGCTTTTTTATCGAAAAATTGTGTTCAGCGATGAGGCTCATTTTTGGTTGAATGGGTACGTAAATAAGCAAAATTGCCGCATTTGGAGTGAAGATCAGCCAGAAGCATTGCAACAGCTACCAATGCATCCCGAAAAAGCCACTGTTTGGTGCGGTTTATGGGCCGGCGGCATTATTGGGCCATATTTCTTCAAAGATGATGCGAATCGCAGCGTTACTGTCAATGGTGAACGCTACCGAGCGATGATAACAAACTTGTTTTTGCCCGAAATTGAAGTTCTTGACTTGCATGATATGTGGTTTCAACAAGACGGTGCCACATGCCACACAGCACGCGAAACAATGGCGCAATTGCGAGGCGAGTTTGGTGAACAGTTAATTTCACGTTTGGGGCCGCCTAGATCGTGCGATTTGACACCATTAGATTATTTTTTGTGGGGGTATGTCAAGGCTAATGTCTATAGGGACAAACCCGCTTCGATTGACGCACTGGAAGCCAACATCCATGCATTCATTCGTGAGATACCGGCCGATATGTGTGAAAGAGTATGCCAAAATTGGACTCAGCGGATGGGCTGCCTGAGACGCAGCCGCGGTCAACATTTGCATGAAATTATCTTTAAACATTAAATTGCAAGGTTCAAACTATCGATTCAAATAAATATTTCATTCATTTTTTCGAATTTTTTGTGTTTTTTTTTTTTAAAGTTCTAAGCCTCTTACTGTACTGTATAAAAACACAATAATACCTACATTATTTTTATAATATTTTTTTTTTATGCACAAAATCGTCTACCAGCTTGAGTACAACTCTCACATCTGGGCAGGTGCTCCTACAACTCATTTGAATATCTTGGACAAAATAGAGCTTTTAAAATGATAAGTGATAGAAATATAGCAGAAACAATTACAACTCTGGAACAATATTACATGTCTTTCTTTATTATATCGGTATTTTTACAAACAGTATTCTAGCGATATAGCCTTTTGAATTCCTCCCCTAAAATAGTTCCTTCGTAATACTCGAATGCTCATCAGCTTACCTTTGATCCCGATTTCGGACGTACAGTCAAGTACAGAGATTGTATCTTTTGCCGCACTACTCGAATGTGGAACAATGCACATCACAACAAGTGAAAAAGTGCCAAGTAAATGCAACATTACATTTCTAATCAAACACTGTGACCAAAAACCAAAATTATACAAATGTCACTTTTATCTCCTCCTGCATCTCAACGCTTCAATTTTATATCTCAGCTTTTGCTTCATAATTGTTATTCACCTGTCACCACAATCTTAAGATCATGGTCATATACCTCTATATTTACTAATGGCAAAGCAATGAAACGCCGCATATAATTGTAGACAACTCTCTGAAAATATGATTTCTCTCCAGACTTCGTGTAATGCATAATACACTATAGCAAGTTGTTAACTTCATCTTAGTATCCATTATCAGATTATCTATTGAAAGCCGCTGTAATAATCTATAATCGACAGACATTTGATGTATAATAAAATAATATTGTTAATTGAATTGCTTGAGAGTAGGTAAACCGATATTGCTAAGTATACCGCTATGTCGCTAATACATTATTGATTAACTGTGCAAATACATCCAGCCCCAGATCCCGTATGCCACCGCCCCTTCCGTTGTCATACCCCATCCAAACCAATTTATCTGACAACAAGCTCGCACAGAAGACACAAATCGACAACGTTCAAGTGCTAAAGGGTCTTAGCAATAGGGATACGACACCTATAAACATTAAGTTGTCAATAAAGGTAATTCATTATGTCGCAACCGAATACCCTATAGACCAACAAGTGTCTATCTGTATATAATTTTCCCCATCGGCATCTCATCCAATATTTCTACCGTTCTCATCAACATCCCCTGTCCAATAATGTATCTCCAACGTATAATAAAAGCCGAGCACAAAATTTGTCCTTGTGTATATATCGCTGGTACAGGCGTACAGGTAAAGGACGGGTTGGTGACGGGATATAGAGTTGCTTGCACACAACCACAACTTTTTGGTCCGGGCCCCATCTACTTTTGCCTTAGCAATGGGGATGGCGGCAGCAACGACAACGACGCGATGAATTCGCGTGACACGTCAGTTCAATTTTATAAAATATATTTTGAGCAATTTATTTTCTTGTCGTTACAATTTGGAAGTCGGAACGTGCTTGTCTCGTGCGCCATTCCCTGCCCATTGCCATTGCCAACGCCATCGCAGTAAAAATAAACCTATAAGCAAACCAATAAAAAGCCATACTTAGATATACCTTTTGCCTTTCGGGTTGCTGTAGCCTGTCCTGTAGCATACCTTTGCATATAGATGGGTTGTATTCATATTTGAATCGGAAACTAATAAATGGTACATTCTGTCCAAAACCGCACAATAGCTGATGGCGATAAAAGCCAACCGATTAGAGTGTCAATTTCACTCAGATGAGTTTTGTCGGATCGAATGTTTAGAATTTTGAATTTCGGGGAATGGAAAGGGAAATGGATGGAGAATGGGACTACATAAAAGAGTATTGCATCTTAAAAAGCTTTAACAGGCAGACATCTTTTTATTTGATTGTATTTATTTTAAGTTTGGATTTAAAATTTACAAATGTTCATGTTATGTAGGTACCTATCTGTGTATGTACATGACTTGGTTTTTTTTTTCAATTTCACAAATAGGTAGATCTCTGAGTAGTCCAAATAATATTCTATTTCAAAATATTATAATTATTTTTGTTCTAATTACAAAAATTCCATTACGCCCAATTTCTTCATAGAAGTACTAAGGCGACCTAATACCCAGTCTAGCTAGATCAGGTACTAGCTCTGGTACTGGGTCGCTTAATGAAAATTTAGTACTTGAGCATTTCTTCACATCACTAGTACCGGAGCTAAGTTCACAAAGCGGTCTAATTCAGATTTTGACACGATTTTGACATTTTTGAATATTATTTTGAAATTAATCGAAATTATGTTTTTGAAATGTAATATTTTTTTTAGAATACCCTTCAAAATGCAGTTTTTTAACTACTTACATACTTCTGAGGAATTTTACTTTGTTTTCTGCAATCTATTTACCTGTTTATTTATTGTTTTACGCAAATCTATAAATAAATGAAGTTATTTAGAAGAAGATTATTTTTGTTCAAAATATCTTTAAATTTTGTCTCCCAACCACAGCAACTGTGGAAGAATACAGAAGACAATTGATTAACGGAGAGCGCAAGTCGATGGCTGAATTCGGAGACCTACGTATATGCAGTTCTTTCAAGACAAGTTAGTGTGCTGTGCGTTTGGACGAAATAGAACAATGGAAAGCATTTAACCTTGCTTTGCATCAAAAAAGCAGCTCATGTTTTGAAGTACTGCGATCCAACGAATGCAGTCCAGTGAAACTCCCGTAAATTTTTCATCAGCACAATCATTGCCACTCGACACTGTTATTAGTGTGCCAAATTCTAGTGTGAAAACGTTGACAAGTCAGATTTGCAACGTAGTGGCAGAATCCAATATAACCCCGCACTCTGCGGACCTGTGGAGACTATGTATATGATCACAGAACAACCGTCAGCAATTTCTCGTCTAAGAAGGATTGACTAATCAAAAAATCCGCATTACTTAAATGTGGAAAAGTGACAATTAGCAATGCTAATGATAAGGATGACTTCACCAATTCATTAAATAAATGCATTAGAATATATATTTTTGTTATATAAAATAGTAAAAATATGTAACATATATGCAGTACTTTTTCTTATTGCAATTGCAAAAGAATGTCTTCTCTAACAGCGCGATTCCTATTTACTCGGCTGCATCTTGAATTTCGATTTCTATTCGTCCATTAATTATTTCACGAAAACGGTTTTCATTTTCTGGTGTTTCTGGTGGCTGAGATTCGTTGGCAATGATGCATATAATATTATGCAGTATTGCATAAAATTCCGGATACATACAATTTAAAAACAATAACAAAAAAACGCACTTATTACCTATTTATAAATAGAAACAGCCATGAAATTATCAAATGGAATAAAATAAATTCTTCTGTTTAAGTATAAACGTGCTAGACTATCGATTTTAAGTTCCTAGCTAATACGGAGTCATAAGCAGTGCTGCCACCCTACTCCTTTAGCAGTAGATCTACTGCGCTTAGTAACAAACGAAAATCTACTGCGCAGCAAAACAAAAAATGAATAAACTCAACTTTTAACGTTATAATAATTATCCTATATTTTCGATTTAATTGTGTCGTGTTGGAATGTTTTACAATTGACTTTTTTTCGAATGAAGGTTAAACTTTATAACATTAACGATTTAAATTTGATTACAATAGTATAATATAATAGGTCTGTTTGGTAACGTAAAATGTCTTGCGAATTGGCACAAATTTTCACAAAATTGAACAATTTGTCACAAATTCCTGTTTGATAACTCGAAAAAGTTGCAACGCGAGAGCACATCGAGAGTGAAAAAAATTTTCCGTCCATTGGATAACTTTCGAATTTGTGATGCATGCAATTATTGATATGAGGAGTAAAATTCTGACGCTTTCTACACAAAAGTGTTTCAATGCGTATGTTTAATTTATATTAAGTTTTTCCATTTTTGAGAAATTCGTTCTCACCTTGGTGGTTTGACAGGTTTTACACATTTTGCTGAAAAAATATACAAAACAGACCTAATATCAAGTGTCATTTAAAATGTCACTAGCAATTCATTTTGACGGTTAGTTCACAATAATAAATTATGTGTGGTGAATTTCAAAATTATTTAATTTATTGTTATTTATTCTAAATTATTTAAAAAATGTCGTCAACAGAAGTAATTGGTAAGTTTCCAGAGTCTGCTGTTTTTATTCGTAAATAAAATGTATTTTAAATGAATTGAATTTTTGTTTTTGTATATTGTTAGATCTACTGCGGTATATTGCAATCTACTGCGTTTTATTCTGATATACACTGCGTTCAATCATCTATAGGGTGGCAGCGCTGGTCATAAGTAGTACTCGGTACCAATTTGACAAGACTAGGGCTTAGTACTTATGTGAAGAAATCATTTGGTACCGATTTGAGTACTAACTTTAGGACTAGAACCGGTACCAGCATTAGGACTCTGTGAAGAAATTGGCCGTTAAAGTTTTGATAAATCGCCTTTGAATGTAAATATAGTTTTTCGGATAAGCCGCGTTATAAATATCTACTCAATAAATATTAAGCAGTACTCACCCTGCACGTTTCGTTACAAATTACATTGATCTAAAGAAACTAAGAAATGTCATGTGATAACAACAGCGAAAACCTTGAAAGTTATAATGTAAATATAGTTTTCGTAAAATTTGAAGGTTTGGTTGGTTACTGAAACAAATTTGGCTGTATTCATTTTGCTCATTAAGATAACAGAGTTTTTATGTCGGCACCTCTTCTCTTCTCCAACATCTGGCACCAGCCTTGGACTTACCCAAAGGCCAGCTATAGACCCAGACCTAGGGAATCTTATCTGCCAAAAGGGAGGGGTTGTTATGCATATATAAAATTAATACATACAATTTTTTAATCGATGTTGTTTCTCTTCTACCCGTTCTAGATGGGCTTAAACAAAATTAAATTGTTTCCTCTAACAAAAAAATTAGGTGTGTAAAAAGTAGATCGGTCCATTTGTTTATAGGCTCAGTTAACCCAGGACGTACAAACACTCGAACGGTATTAATAAAAATCATGTTTTACTTGGTCTATTGGGAAAGTATTGGTTTCGTGTCATGAGATGAATGAAAAATAACAATTAAAATGAATTTTGACAAAATTATTAATTAATTTTGAAACTTTTAACAAGCAATTTCTTAAACGATTCAAAATAGCTTTTAACGGCCTTTAGTCCATAAAAATTGGCCTTTCGTCCCGGCGATCTCACTTGGACTCATCACTTGACTAGTGAGTGCCTTGTCAATACGCAATTATTATTAAGTTCAGTTCAACTTACATGAACTTTTTGACAAAAATCCAATGTGAACTATATCCAACAAGATTAAAATTCTTAATCATTAAGCTGGAAATTTTGCCCAGGGCCAGGCTTTGTTTTTATATGAAGGTTTTTATAATACAAATTCTATATACTACTGAAATACATCAGCCAAGTAGAAGACTTAGCACTATTTAATTTCAATTTCTTAAACGTTTTATTCAATATATCTATGTATGTATGTATACAAAACTCATAGATATATTATTTGTATACAAAATTCTAAATTTTCACCTTAATTTTTAACTAAGAGAAATTTTATAATCCGTTTTTATAATTCAGCTTCTATACAAATTTTGTTTTGATATATTGTGTGTTGTTTCCCTCGGAAACTGGACGAAATTGTATCCTCTTTTTTGTTAAATTAGTTTGAATAAACTTGAGAACATAAAAGAATATTATATACTTAGGGCACCTTTTTATCTAAAGGGCTATAAGGCCCAAAAAAGTTAAATGCGGCGCTGTGTGGCACATTCAGCGTGGACCGTGAACGAAAATAGATGATGACATTAAAAAGTAATTTTTTGAAAAAAAAAATGGTCTGTAGGACAAATTAGAACTCACGTTTCACGTATCGATAAGCATTTTGAAAAAAGTGGTTAAAACACCCGTCTAGTATCCATACTTTGTGTTAATATACCAATAAACTTGAAATTACTACGAAACACACACGGTACATAAATACGTATTAAAATAATTTTCATTTTGTAAACTTGTAAGTTGTAACCTTAGAAAAAATAAAACAAATCTATGCACACACTTAAGATCTATGAAGTGATAATTGTCACTGTCACATTGGAACTATGTATATCCTCGCAGTGTATGAATACTACGTATTAAAATCAATAATTTTAAATATATAGGGTGTCCCGTATATAATGGATAACCTTGCAACTGGGTAAAGCTGGCCTTAAGACCTTTCTTAAAAAAAAAATATTGCCGATGTGGCCTCTATGTTGTGGCGTTTTTTCAATTTTGATGTGTAAACATCTATGCTGGCGGTAGAGTGAAAAAAAACCTGAACGTTCGTGTGCAACGTTACGTCGTGCACTTTACGTTGTAGCACGTTACGTTACGAAATCTGATTTGCCCCTACGAAAAAAAATTGATTTTAACGCGACCGACAATAGATTATACTTTATCGCGACCACTCATTTATATTGTTTTTGCCAACGACAAAAGCAAATTGTTTTTAGCGCCACCGACGATTTTATCATTTTAACACTTATATTTTTATATTTTTTTCTTTAATTTTTAATTATTCCCCGAACAAAATGGACGCGACACTAGTAATTAAAAAGAAAACAAAATCAAAACAAAAATAATAATAGTCAGCTGTTTTGATTGACAATTGACTGTAGGTATGGTAGATCAATGGCTGTAGGTAGGTATGGTAGGATATCGGGTGCGTTCAGTGATACAAATCTGAACTTAAATTCTAATTTTACATTATACTACTTTTAAACGATGCAATTTTTTCTTGCAATTTATAGGCTGTGATATACAAAATAGCTGAGGTTGGACAAATTGCAGAGTTATCGGCTACTTTTGTACTTCAACAAAGTTAACATTCATTAAAAATCACAGCGTCCAATTCCATAGGAGATTGATGGTGTCAATCGATTGAAACTGCGATTAAAGTGATTTCCACTGACAACAACTGCAACTAAATATTCTTAAAACCGAAGATATATAATTCGCCGGCTATCTCATAGTGACATTCATTTGAGGTTTAGTTTTACTCAATGGAAAGATGGAGTTTCATTAGGGGTGCAAGTTCGTTGACAGTTCTAACTGGATATTTTAATTCGGTTATTGCTCTCCGCTGACAGTTGTTGTTTTTCGATGCTCAGAGAGTGATTACCATAAACAATAACCATGTGTAATGTGAAGTCATCTTAAAGTTGAGAGTGAACTACGGAGCAGGACCTTTCAGTACCGAACCTTCACCGTTCGTTGGACACTTCACCACCAGCCTTTTAGTGCTTGGAAATTTCGTTACAGCGGTTCCCCCACTGTTTATTTCGCTGCCGTTCTTTCAACACTAAGCTTTTTAAGCACTGCCTACATATAGGTAATGTAGTGTTAATTATTCAATATGTTTCTTTTGATGACGTTCAGTAACAAAAATCAGGCACTTGGACAAACGTTGATGTTTACACATATTTAACCGTGAGTCCCGGCACTCAAATATTTTTTTTTTAAAGAATTACGAATTTACCCAAATATTTGGACACTGCGACCACGAGTGAATGATTCTTATTTTTTTTTTATTTTTTTAAATATTTTACAATATCAATATCCAATAGATAAGAAGTCAAATTTAACACTAGTTGTTGCATTTTTAGTAGGGTAAAAAATATGAATTAGTTTTTTAATAAATTGCATTCAACTAATCGATTATAAAAGACCAATACTGTTAACTATAACTATACGCTTTAATATATATGATTATAACTAATATAGCATATATTTATACATTTTTATTTTTTAGAGATGGTCAGACTGTGGTGAAAATAAATATTTTATCATTTTATCCGTTCTCTAATAAATATTCAAATTTTGAAGATCTTAGTGGCATTAATTTTGTACAAGAATTATGCTCTTGAAATAAACATAAATTTTTTTGGAAATCTAAAAAAACGTTTTTGTTCGAAGAATATAAATCTTAAAATTACAATCGATTGTTAAGCCTACAAGCTTCATTAATATATGAATGATTATTTATTAAGCCAACGAAGTCCATCATCGGCTCATCCTATATTCAAAATCAAGCTCAAGCTTAATCGACATTTACAAACATTCAAATCTAAAAATAATAAATTTTAATGGTGTTTAAAAAATTTACAACACATATCTAAATATGTACCTATGTACATACATTCATATAACAATAATTGTTTGAAATTATTATTTTTACTTGCGCAGATAGGTACTATGGCAAGTTAAGTATTCGAACAAAAAATCGAACTCGAGATTTTGATCAAACTTGACATTACGATGAAACCGAAGACGAAAAAAGTGGGTCTCGCAAAAACGTCCGTCTGTCTGTCTGTCTGTCGGTTCGAATACAGCCCAAACGGAGGGGTCGATTTTCTTTAAGCTTGGTACCTAGCGTTTTTTGGACATTCCCCCCATCCGTTTTTTTCCCTTTTTTTTAGGACCAAAATTAACAGTAGCTGTCATACAAAATTTCTTGGCCAAAAAGGAAAAACTTATTTTTCTCAAATCCAGCGCTACCGAATTTGTTTGTGAGAATTCAATAAATTTTAATAGTTATAAGTTGCCTTTTAATAAAAAAAATGGTTCCGAAAATGGTTATTAATGGTACCTTCCAAAGAACCATTTTTTTGATTTTCGGTTTTTTCGAGAACGGTTAAACAGATTCTGATCAATTTTTGTATGAAGAATTATTGACACATTCTAAATAATATTGTGTACCAAAATTTAAAACAAATTTTTTTTTTAGATTTTTAAAATAAGTTTTAAATTTTTTTTTTGAAAACTCAATATTTCAAAAACGACTCTGTCGATTTTTATTAAACTTGGTAAATAGCAGTTTTTTAACTTTATCTAGAAGATTTTTGACAAAAATTATTCTAATACCCAAAAATAACGGCGCCTCCCATACAAATGTTTAAGATCCGTTAAGAAAAATATTTTTTTCTCAAAAACAACTATTACGATTTTGATAAAAGTTTTTTTGTGTGTTAAAATTAGTACGATCTACAATTTAAATTTTTAAAATTTATATTTTACGTTTATTAACAGTATCTTTCATAGAACGGTTTCTTTGATTTTCGACTATCTCAACATCTGATGAACCGATTAAAATTAGATTTTTTATACAGAAGCTTGCAACAAATATAAATAAAAGTGCGTAGAAAAATTTTCTAAAAAATATTTTTTGGATTTTTGAAAAAAAAAACTCTGAATGATTTTTTTCGATTTCATTTTTATCTGTTAAATTTATATAATACATTTCAAGAAGCAACATTTGACCTAATCGAAAAGTGGTTATGTTGAAAGTTTGCCGTTAATTAGCTAGTTATGATAATTTCGAGTTTGTCGTTCAATGTTTTCTATCTTCTTTTGCTGCTTTGCTAAGTTGATATGAAAAGGAATAAAAACTGTCAAGTGTGTCTATATTGAATGGTTTGTAGGTTAATAATTTGCCGCCTACTAGTTTTTAATTAGTTGTGATAATTTTAATTTTGTCGTGCGATATTTTCCATGTTTCTTTGGGGGTGTTAGCTTAATAAATGTTTTCTTGTTTTTTTATAAATTCATATAAATTTAGCAAAAAAGCCTTACTTCCAAGTTTTTTTTTTGTTTTAATGTTTTGCTTAACTCTTATGAGTACTGTTAAAGTCCTGAATATAACGAGAAAAAAACAAAAAATATAAAATTATAGGTTTTTTGCTAAAGTCATTATGAATTAATCTAAACAAAAACATGAATTTAGCATAAACAGAAAAAAAAAAAAAAAAACATAGAAAACAACAGAACGTCAAAATTAAAATAGACAACACAAATTCACGTCTAATGAACAGCAAATTATTAAGCCAAAAATCATACAATGTATGTTACAAGTTTTGTTCCCTTCTTGAGAGGATGCTATCCATAACTTGGTAAGTATGAACACAGCAATATGCAGCAAAAAAAAAACATAAAAGTGTAAACGGCCATTTCGAAACTATCACAACAAATTAACTGCTTATAATTCACCTAACCACCTTTCGATTGGCGAATGTTGCCTCGCTAATTTGACATTCATAATTTAAGAGGATAATAGAAACACATACAAAAAAAGCCAGGAAATATTCCATACCTTCACTATTAATACGTAATGTTTCAAATATTTCCGATAAAAAAAAAAGACTTCTTCAAACCTAAAAAGCCCTTGAAGCCATCGACTATCAACATGCAACCTTTCAAATTAGCTATATGTGAATATTAACTTCTCGAATTTTTGTACAAATTTAGTATTTTTTAATACCTGCCAGCAACGACGGGCCATGCGGGGAAATATTTCATGTAATAAAATTAACGCACAAAGATGGATTACCATTACCGACCTGTGAGCAAATTAACACGGCTTATAACGGTCAGCGAATTTGTATTGTTTGGGTTTGATGTCTCTCAAAAACGCCCTTAGGCCTAAATTTGTGTTGTAATACATAATATTCAATTAGTTTTATTTTCAATGCTTGTCAAGGCATCAATAAAAGTATTAATATTTTTATATACTCGTATACTCTATAACGCTTAGAACCTGCGGCATTTGAAATATGTATCAAAAACATAGCGGGTGTGTGTGTTGTGTATCATGACCAGGCGTGGGATGTTTGCCTTGATTAGTTTAATTAAAACAACTGACTTTCGAAATCTGAGGGGTTCTTTTTCACATTTTAAGTGCCGGCAATATTGCGTGACTGGGTGCTATATCCAACTTGTTGAGCTTGAGGCCCTCTTGTGTATATAAATATCGGCCGCCACTACAGTTACTGCTAATTCAAAGGATGAGTATCATTGTTGATCGGAACAAGAACAACTCCACCGCATCCACATCCACTATATGAAACCAAATGGCATTGATCAATTAATTGCCATTAAAAGAAGGGAGATTTTTAATTAAAAAATCTTCTTAATTTAAATTGATCACCGCAGTTAATAACATTGCGATTGCCGACTACATAACTGAGAGTTTAAAATGTTCGAGTTTCATCAAAGTTTTGGTGTATGATGGCTCTGAGTTAACCCGGTAGCAGGGAGCCGAGAGTTTTGTTTTTAAAAAGAGGCTTTAAAACGATTAAATAAAGTAGATACTAATTTTTTTATTTTTTTAGTGAACAAAAATTTCTATGTAGCATTTATTATTGATGTTTGATGAATCAATACAAGTTCTTATTTACGATTGTTACAACCAATATATACAAACCAACGAACACATTATGATCAATGTTATTTATGTGTATTTGCAGTTCAAAATCATGAAACATTATAAGTGATTATATTCGTGTATGATCAAAAAATTCAATGTCGAGGGAGTGACGTTGCGTGGGGCCAACGAACCGACACGAAATACCTACTTTAATATATATGTACGTTATAATACAAAATCTAAACCTGCATAAATGTTATTTTTATCAGCGTCTAATTAGACAAAATACAATCTTTGAAGTGTAAGCTGATTTATTCGGTTGATTTGGAGATAAACTAGAATTTATTTAAAACACGATATTTCTTGGATTAACGATACATTCACCTTAATTATACAAAAGTTTTATTACTAAAACTTACATACTTATGTATGTATTTGGTTGTATGTTGATCTAATGGTCTTATAAATGGTAAAATATCATATTTGTTAATGAGTTTTCGAGAATAAAAGAAACGGAGACGATGCTGGTATTCAAACTAAATAATCTCGTTTTTGTAAAAACGAATTACCTACGTAATTGTGGTGATTATGTACAGAATAAGTGAATAAAAAAGAAGAACTTTTATCGAAATTCAACCAAGACTGGGCTAAATTATGGAGTATTGTTGAAACTAAATGCTTAAGACCAACAAATCCAAAGAATTAAAACCATTTAGGCCAAGTTTTTGCAGCGGTGAGTTAAACCAAAGGTAGTTAACTCTAGAAGTAAATTAACACACAGTTAACTGAGGAAGCAGTTTTTCGGTGAAAAATGAATGCAAAACGACTCGGTTCATAAAATATCAAAAACATCCGTTCAGTTTATTTTGAGTTAACACAACAAATTTGATGGGTTAACCCGGGTTTAACTTTAATCTCATTCTTCGTTGTTTTCAATATTTTTGATTGAAGATCGGAATTGTTCTCAAATGTTAAAGCTGCATAACTTTTTGAGTTGTAATGATAAATGCGTGACATTTTCAGTAAATGTTCGTACTTTTATGTAGCTTTTGGAACTCAGTTATAGACAATTATTTTTTTAAAAACAATTATGTTAAAAATCAAGCGTAAAAAAGAGTGATCTGGGACTTTGTGTTGACTTCAAACCTCCCATAATTACACTGAAAACGTATTTCAATAACCTAGACGAAAATTCATTTGTTGCATTAATTTAAAAACATAATATTTTGAAAAAAAACATTACCTAATTAGAAAAAAAAAACATTGACCATTTATGTGTTGACGGTTGTTACATTTTAAATTCACAAACAAATGTCGTCTAATTCTTCATGACTTTGCTCACCTGCAAGCTCTAACTTCAGAATTATTTTTTTATTTTTAATGAGTTCGCTGCTTTGTTCTTTGGCTTATGGGAAATTCACAAAAAATTGTTTGTGTATAGAGAAAATTTACAACGAAACAATTTGCAAAAGATTTTATTATAGGAGTTTGAGACTATGTAGGTATTTTGTAAAAAAAGTGCAGTAAATTCGATTTTTTTGGCATTAGCAAAAATGCAGTAGATAAACTGCAATTGCAGCAAAGTGGCATCGCTGTTCTATTTATCTATATTTGCGTTCAATTTCTATTTCTATGCCGCTCAATTGTTCTCTATTCCACTTAATTGTTGACTGTTTTTACTTACACGGGGTCTCCACCCGAAATATTTCATAGATTACCATCTGTCACTTTTGATAGAAAGAAAGAGCGATAGTATGCCATAAAATGTTGGTTGGGCATTTTCATAGCTTATTATTTCATTTGCGAGAATAAAAGAACATCACACAAAACAAACAAAATTCAAACAAACCAACGAAAAATTGCTTGCTCATAGAATACTATCCATAGCTTTCTATGAGCCGAGCAATATGTGGCGAGAGATTTTTTATAGAATACTATAAGTAGCCTCCATGAGCAATTTTCATAGCATGCAATATAGTATTCTATGAAATATTTCTCGTATAGTCACCATGTTACGTGCGATAAAAAATATTTCTTCCCTTGCATTTGTATACCGAATTCATGCACAATTTTAGTACAAGCGAAACACTGAAATACAAAATGAGCATGCGTGAAAGGATGTAGATAGAGAGAAAAAATATTAATTAAAAAGTAAGAAATATCGTTGTCCTTGTTCTGTTTGATTTCATTTTCATGGAACACACAGAATTAATTTCCCTACATAACTCATCTACTCGCCATGAAAGCACGAGTAGTTGGTACAACGATACATATAAAGGGTTTTCCAATAAGAGGTGTTATTTTGATATTCAAAGAAAAATGGCATTTTTTGAGATAAATGATTGGATGTTTATTTCATTATAAAGTATGCCGTTAATAATGGACCACAACATCAGCCAAATGGCCGCCACGACCACGCTTACAGGACCATATCCTTTTCATGAAATTTTCCATAACCAAATCGCAAAGTGGCTGCCCTATGTCCTCGATAGCCTCACGAATTCCATCTTTTAGCCTCCGAAGTGGAAATGGGCCTCATCAGTCAAGATGATTTTTCGATGAAATTCCGGATCATTTTCATGCATTTCAAGGACCCAATCAGCAAAGACACGACGTTGTTGATGATCAGCCGGCTTGAGTTCTTGTGTTACTTGAACTTTATAAGCCTGAAGACCCAAGTCTTGATGCAAAATACGGTGTAATGATGTTTGTGGAATGCCTAATTCCAAAGAACGACGAGGAATGGACAAACCTGGGTTTTCTTCAACACTTTGGGCTACAACAGCAATATTCTAAGTTGTTCTTGAGCGACGTGCACGGATTTATTCTTCACATCACTAACTTGTCCCAACAGCTCGAATTTGTCCACCAATTTCTGTATTGCGTTCCGACAAGGTGCTTCACGACGACCCAAAAATGTTTTAGTTTTACGAACCGTCCCTGCCAAATTTTCACCATTTTGATAGTGAATTTTAATAATTTCAATGCGTTGTTGAAGCGTGTATCGTTCCATTTTTATTAATGGCGTAGTTTCTACTTGTCAAATGTCAAAAAATTACAGCTTCATAAGTGACAGCTACCGAAACAGCGGGCTATTCAAAATATACCCGTTACTTCGCCACCTCTAAAGGAACACGGGTAATAACAACGATTCACAGTATAGGTACGTACTTATTTGTTTTTGTTTTTTTCTTTTTTTTTGCATACTGAGGAAGTATAAGAGTAATTCATGGATTCTTAAAAAAAAAATTACGAAACATAGCATTATGATGATAGAGAAAACAAGGAAGTGGGCATTAAAATTCGGTTTTTCCGTGGATGCTGAAAATAATTAAATTTAAAAAAAAGCGAAAAGTTTTCCATTTTTAAGAAGTAGTCCTACTCAACGCTATTTTAATATGTCAATGCAGGGTGGGCCAAATACGACCATTCTATGTAAATGCAAACAGCTCTGAAGAACTGAAGTACGTTTTTCCGCATCACCAGGATTGAGCAATTAGAGTTTTATTACGGTTCAGGTGCAGATATTTCCAACCAACTGTGTTGAACGTTGTCGTGTCGATGTTTCAGGACCAGCTGTACAATTTCAGGATCGATCTGGATGTTTTCGGCTGATTGTCCATAATGTGGTCTGCCCCAGTGTGTGGAGTTAGTCCCCTTTGTTTGAATTTTGATTTTGTAAAGTTGTTCCAGGTTGTTCTAGGGCTCTTCTAAATTGTTTCAGAATTTCGTTACTTAATATTTATTTTTACTATGAAAAATTTCTTAATTTTGGAGCAGGGTGTCGGAGGTGATTTTTTTGAAATTTTTCTTAGTAAAAATCAATATTAAGAATCGAAATTCTGAAACAATTAAGAAGAGCTTTAGAATAACCTGGAACAGTTTTTTTCTTTTTTTTTTATTTCTGAAAAGAGGGGCCAGAGCGAGGATAATTGGAAATTTTCATTTAAAGTGTTTTTTCCGGTTTAAAATCTTCAATTTTCAATATTTTTGGATGAATCTTTGGAACAATTGGGTTTGAGCGAATTTGAACTTGGAACAACTTTTGGATTTCTGATTTTTGAAAAAGGGGGCTAAAGGAGTTGTCTTTTTTTTAAATTCGATTTTAGGGTGCTTTTATAAATTTATCGGTAGGTAGTTGTGTTAGATTAACATTTTGAAACAATGGAACAATTTTTGGAATAAAGTAGCAATCAAAGTTATTTTAATGACTCCAAAGCTGATGACAGTCGATGCAACAACAATATAAGATACCATAAGCATTATGGAAAACTCATGGTGATTTTTATTAGTACAATGAATCAGGTTTTTTCGGTCATATTCTGTTAAAATAACGCTTTTGAATTTTTTTTTTTTTATAAAAAATCAATTTTATAGAGAATGATTTTTTGGCAGATTGATTTCTCTTTTTGCTAACACCAATAATATCTACTGCCGTCGGACATTTCGTTAGTGAAAATTGTTGTTATAATTTGTATGATCAATTTCACTATTACCAGTTCCACAGTTCCGAAATCAACGTCAAAAAAGAAGCAAAGCGAACAACCAAACGAAAACAATCAAACTCTTGATCGGTATCTAAAATTACCAATGTCACCACCAATCAAATAGCTAATTCGATTGAAACATCAACAGAAGCAAGTCTTGTGAACAAAAAAAAAACACACTGTTCGATTCAACTAAAACAAATGTTCGCAAGATATTTAATGCTGGCTTCTTAGCTCCTATTAGAATCTTTGAAAAAAAACTTATTTATGAAGAGTCTTATTGATGTGTTATTATGGGATTCTAAAGACTAAAAATGACTTTTAAAGTTTTAGTTTCATAACGAGATACTTATAAGACTTAAATAGATCTCGGTATAGGATTTAAGTTCTTTAAAATTTAAGAAATGCCTAGTTCCTCATACAATAAAAATGCTGTGAGACGAATTTGAGTTTCATAACTAGATATTAATTCTTAAGTATAGCAACAGGACATAAAAGAATCTTATGGGAGTTTTTATTCAGATTTGAAAAGCTTAAGTCTGGGAGTATGTTAGTTGGGATACAAAAGTACTATAGCGAAAATTTTTGGATTCGTTAAAAAAAATACATCGGAGTTTTAATAAAATCTGACATTAAGATGGTAGAAGACACGAAAAAGAGGTGCCTGCAATTCCTTCTATCTGTCTCTACCTATACCTACAACCTAAACGACTGAAGCGATTTTCATGAAATTTTGAAATTAAGATTTTTTAATTATTCCCTATAGGGGGCCAATTGCAACTTTTCTTTAGCTCCAAGAATAACGGTACCTAGCATACTACAACCGTTATGAAAAAAATAAATTATCTCGGAAACTGCTTTTATGATTTTGATAAAAAATATTCTGTGCACTATTGTGGGTATAAAGTATCAATGCATTTTGGCAAAACAAAACTATCAAAAACCATTATTAACGGTACATGTTATAGAACATTTTTTTTTTCATTTAAGACTTGATACAGAGCATTTTTATGTGATTTCCTAGAGTGAAAATTATATTATATATAGCTGCCATACAGTAATTTTTATTTGTTTTTAATTTTCTCGAAAACGACTTTAACGATTTTGAATATTTCGTACAAGTACATATAATGACCAAAGTAATTGTAAGAAATCTGCGTTTCAGATTTTTGGTAAAAAAAACTCCCATTACGGAAATAGCTATTCCGCGTTTTTTGAGCAAATGTGAACTCATTTTTGGCTTATTCACGTTAGTACATAATATCTTTATGATGGTGGAAAAGATTTTATTAAAATTTCGACATCTGATGTTTCTCAATGGGTTAAACAATATTGCATTTAAACATTTTGAAAAAACATTTTTTTTTAATAAAAAAAAAATCAAACTTAAAATCATTTGTTTAGCTTTGTTGACTCTTTTAATATTTTTTTCGTAAAAGATATAACATTATGCATCTTCAATATGTGGCTACATACAGTTGTTAACCACAAGAGCAATAAGTTCATGCAATCCAGTCGTTCGTATTTTTTTCTCGACTGAATTCAAATATTTTGCATTATAAACTAACCCGAAAACTTATTTCCGCAACCATTTTTGCCTAAATGGGCCACTGTGCTAAGAACATAGCTTTATTTTATATTAAGACAAAATTATATTTATAATTGTTTGAATATTTTTGGTTACGTTAAATCGCAAGGTTAGATCAATTTTTTTTAACTTAATTTATAACAATTTCTGAAAGTAGGTTCCCAATAATATTTTTCCTCAAAAACAATTTAAAGTATCTTCTTCCAATCTTGTATAATTGTTCCTCTCCAACATTTCCCGATTTGTTTCAAAAATATTAAAAAATAATATATCTAAATAAAATTGACATTTTGCTCTTTTTAGTTGCAGTCAAACTTCAGGATTCAATTGAAAGTAAATTTTAAAATTCAAGCATAGGTACAAGTCCATATCCAGTTGTTCATAAAAAATATAAGTGTTACAATACCAATTAATTTATAATTTCATAATATTATAGTGCCTAATATCGCAAGAACAAATCCATTTAAATGACGACTGGCTTCCTTCATATCTTTGCTATTAGAAAGTACCTACAACTAAACGTATGTTTAATATTTCATATTCGAGCATTATGAAAACGCTTATATTATTATCTACAAATGTATCAAAACACGCCCTGGAATTTGTGTATCATTTGATCTAATCTTAATATTTTCTGTCTGATTTTTAATAATATACATTTACCTACATATGTAGGAAGGTATGTATCTAATAATTATTACCAAAACATAATACCCATTACGACACGCGCGTCCGAAAACACTTTATTCAAAAAGGTTGATACCTTATCTACCTCTACCGTCGTCCTACAATCTGCAATCTACCTATAAACAGATTACGAAATATCTTCGTTGTGATTTAGTTTGGCTCCACCTTTTTAACAACAAATAACCTGGCGTGTTGTTTTTCATCGATCGTTCCATTCCGCATATAGCTATGGAGGCTGAGCGTATTCAAAACGTATGATTCGTATTCGCCCGATTATCATGGAAGATATGTATCCATAGGATGCAATGCACAGGCACTCCGGCACACGACAAAGCGACGCCCGACGACCTTCCAATGCACATCCGACATCCCTACCTACCAGAAAATTGCAAAAGATTTCCCTTTACAGCAGATTTCAGATTTGAGTACAAAAAAATATAAAAACAACAACGATTTGCTTAGGATTCCAATATGCCTGAGGTGCCATTGCAGAGAAGCGTGCGGGCATACACACTACACAGTACAACAGGTTCATTATCATGACTCGTGCGTTGAATTGGTTCTGGCTCCCCTACAAAGCTCCTCCTTTTTTCTGAATCAGTGCGCCAATGGCGTGAGTGGATTATTGCGCATGGTTCCTCAAATGGGGAGCTTGTTCTGATTGATAAACAAATCGTTGCAATATATATTCTTGAGTGCTTCCTCTTATAAGGTTTTTTTATTCCTGTAAGCCTTATGCCTTTTTATTAGAAGATACACCTTCGTTATAAGATTGATGTAACGTTTGTATAATTAAGTGCACAATATGGATTGAGATGGTGAGGGTGTTTTGTTGACTTACCTACCTTTAACCTATACCTTCCGATATAGCGGTGAAGGTATTTATATATTCATTAAAAAGCTATCAATTCAATTGAAATCTAGGAAGCCAGGTAGGTATTTGAATTATTTTATAACTCTAGCAGCAGCGAATATATATTATTATGTCAATGAAATGATTTATGGAAAAATTTATAACCTCTACAGTCTACACATAAACATATTTGATTGAGCCAAAATGTTTGAGGTAGATTAACAGGTGAAAGGGAAATTTATTAAAAGGAGGGCAATTTGAAATATGTTGTAAGGCAAGTTAACTGTTATAAGATATTTTATAAACAAAGAGACTTAGAGAAACACATCTTCAAAACATTTAAAAAAGGGGAAATGTTTGTGGATAAAAGTCTGAAAAACGTTTTCTTATTCTAAAGGGTTTTCCAATAAGAGGTGTTATATTGAATAGCCCGCTATTTCGGTAGCTGTCACTTTTGAAGCTGTAATTTTTTGACATTTGACAAGTAGAAACTACGCCATTAATAAAAATGGAACGATACACGCTTCAACAACGCATTGAAATTATTAAAATTCACTATAAAAATGGTGAAAATTAGGCAGAGGCGGTTCATAAAACTAAAACATTTTTGGGTCGTCGTGAAGCACCTTGTCGGACCGCAATACAGAAATTGGTGGACAAATTCGAGCTGTTGGGACAAGTTAGTGATGTGAAGAATAAATCCGTGCACGTCGCTCAAGAACAACTGAGAATATTGCTGTTGTAACCCAAAGTGTTGAAGAAAACCCAGGTTTGTCCATTCCTCGTCGTTCTTTGGAATTAGGCATTCCACAAACGTCATTACATTGTATTTTGCATAAAGACTTGGGTCTTAAGGCTTATAAAGTTCAGTTAACAGAAGAACTCAAGCCGGCTGATCATCAACAACGTCGTGTCTTTGCTGATTGGGTCCTTGAAATGCATGAAAATGATCCGGAATTTCATCGAAAAATCATCTTGACTGATGAGGCCCATTTCCACCTCGGAGGCTAAAAGATGGAATTCGTGAGGCTATCGAGGACATAGGGCAGCCACTTTGCGATTTGGTTATGGAAAATTTCATGAAAAGGATATGGTCCTCTAAGCGTGGTCGTGGCCATTTGGCTGATGTTGTGTTCCATTATTAACGGCATATCTTCCTCTTTATAATGAAATAAACATCCGATCATTTATCTCAAAAAATGACATTTTTCTTTGAATATCAAAATAACACCTCTTATTGGAAAACCCTTATAACGCATATAACAGTGTCAAAATAGATCCACCAATAAGATACTGGATACTAACAAAGATTGATCATTTCAATATTATTTTTTGTTTTCAATAACTATACAGCATTTGATGATACATTCATATTCATTTATAACTAACAACTCTATTCTTATGTAAGTACTTGGCATAAAATGTATCTTATGAACGAACATGTAGAATGCAATTGCAATTGTGATTAAAAACAATAATATACCAACTTTTAAAGGGTGTTCTTTTTGTGTGTATTTCAACCTGGCAATACTTTTTTCGAAGTTGGTCTTTTTGACAGCTGTTACTTGATTTATGCTTAGTTTAGTTTGCCATTTGATAATAAATAGACTTTCAACGTTTGAAAATCGTGCAAATGTATTACCAAAATAATGGTTGGGTTCACGCGACGCATCGCGCGCTGCTTCCAATATTCGATGAAGCTCATTTTTGGTTGAATGGGTATGTTAATTAGCAAAATTGTCGTATTTGGAGTGATCATAATCCACAAGCCATTGTTGAGACGTCGTCGTGCTCTACGGGCAGAGGGAATCATTGGTCCATATTTCTTCAAAAATGAAGCCGGCCATAATGGTACAGTCAATGTGCAACGCTATAGATCCATGATTAATGACTTTTTCGTGTCTGAATTGGAAGATAATAATGTGGACAACCTTTGATTCCAACAAGACGGCACTATATGCCATACAGCCACAAAGAAACAATCAATTTATTGAAGGTAACTTTTGGTGAGTGCATTATCTTGCGTCGTGGGCCTGTGGCGTGGCCTCCAAGATCGTGCGATTTAGCACCGCTGGACTATTTGTTGTTGGATTATTTGAAGTCGCTTGTCTACGCAGATAAGCCCAAGACGATTGATGCCTTGGAAGAAAATATTTGGAGCGTTATTGCTGTCATACGGCCCCGATTGCTGCAAAAAGTGGTCGAAAATTGAGCCTCTTGGCTGGAATTAATTCGAGCCCACCGCGGCGGACACTTGCCCGAAATCATTTTTGAAACATAATGGCAAACCCTTATCTTTATAATAAAGCTAAATTCTTGGCCATAACATTAAATTATATGCGTTTTATTTCTTCTTGAAAATCACACGTCTAAAAAAACACCCTTTAGATCAAAATAGGATATAGATACACCTGATTACAAACAAAGTATAACCTGCTGGAGTTTGGATTTAAATTTATTGTTCCCCAAATTCTAAAGCCCTGAGTTGTTAACTCTATTTTCATATTTCTAAGAAAGAAAGCCTTGATTTTGTAGCACGAAGTTATTATGTTAACTTTAAGTAAAAATGGAAAAATTTTAAATTAAAAGAACAACAAAAATACAATTTACTTTGGTATTCAAACCAGAAAGTGTAAGATATATTTTCATTTTATATTTATACATATGTATATATTTATTGTTCAAGCTCATAAAATACTGATATGTTTACTGTGTGCTATTAATCATCGATAAAATGACACACAATTCTGTTAAGACATTTATTGTAAAATTAAAATGGAAATAAATCTTAACAAAGTAAGCTGGCAAAATTAAAAACAAGAACATCAACAATCAATCGCGTAAACCCTGACTTTGTTGAGCACATATTTTGTTTTTGTTATACAAGGTGCTTAAATAAGGTGTTATGCAGTCAAATTTTCCAAAAAAAATTTAATTAAAATGAATTTGTTGTTTTTTCAATGAAATAATTGTTGCGCGACATTTTTAATTTTTTTTTAAGATCTTATCTAATATTTTATCTAAATTTTATTTGAATTTTACTATTTAATCTAATACAAAATAACCTGAACTCAGTTCCAGTTTAAATAATAGAATTTCCATGCATGCATACAAAAGTGCATCACGGTGAGAACAAAATTTATAAATCGTAAGTGCGGTTTTAAAAAATTAAATGTTTATATGTTTTTAAATTTATACACAATTTTGTTAACATTTTTAAGAAAAAAAATTGGACTTCAATTTAACATATTTATTAATGTGGTGTTTAAAATTAAATTTCCGTGTTTGAAATATCGAATTTTCAAAAAATAATTTAAAAAAAATTTATTTTTAAATCCTAAAATAATTTTTTGGAAAATTTTGATATAGGTACAATATCATTAAAATTTATGAAAAATTTAATTTTTAAAAAGTTGGCCGGATTATGGGAAAGTCTAAAATCAATCAAAAACAGCT
The DNA here is from genome assembly GCA_932273885.2 of Leucozona laternaria. Classification (NCBI taxonomy): domain Eukaryota; kingdom Metazoa; phylum Arthropoda; class Insecta; order Diptera; family Syrphidae; genus Leucozona; species Leucozona laternaria. The sequence continues at coordinate 50,437,055 of OW026368.1, forward strand.
CTATAAGAGGTAGTTTTAATATTGATAAAATGTAAAATTTAATATATTAATCTGTAGATAGTACTAATTTTAACTCAGAACAATATTTTATCAAAATCGTAAAAGTCGTTTTTGACTGTTATTAATCATTTGTATGGGAGCTACTGTTATTTTTATTCGCTTGAACTCGTGAAGACTTATTTAAAACTCCAACCACAGACGCCCTAGAGAGCATTTCTTCTTTTGGGTCAACGTGCAAGGCGTACGCCTGACGGGTCAGGGAGTCAAAATTAGAGAAAATATAGAAATGTTAACAAAAAAAACAACTTTTTACCAAGTTAAATAACAGTCGACTCATTATTTTTTGAAATATTGAGTTTAAAACATAAAAATTCAAACTCTTTTTAAAAATCCCAAAAAAAATTTTTTTTAAATATTGGTACACAATATTATTTTAAATATATCAATTATTCTTCATACAAAATTTAATGAAAAGCAGTTGACCGTTTTAATGGAAAGCGAAAATCAAGAAATGGTACTTTGAAAGTTATAATTAATAACCATTTTTCGGATCCATTTTTAACTAAAAGGCAGTCTTTACTTATTAAATTTTATTGATTTAAAAAAACAAAACAATTTCGAGAAAAATAAAATTTTCCCTTTTTGCTAAAACATTTTTTATGACAGGTTCCTAACGTTTTTTTTGGTTTTAAACAAAATTGAATAGATGTGTCGAGAGGATGTCCAAAAAGCGCTAAGTACCAAGATTAAAGAAAATCGACCCATCGGTTAAGGCTGTAACGAAACACTTGGAAGTTTTTGAGAGCCACTTTTTTCGTCTTTCCTATCATCGTAATGTTATATTTTTACGAATTCATAACTTGCCTACTTTCTAAATCAAGTTGTTTAAGTAAATGGTTTTTGAAAAATGAAAGAAAATTAACTGAAAAAATTAATAAGTAGATTCCTATTAGTTTTATGTTTTATATTTAATGATTTTATCAATTTTGAGTCAAACAATAAAAACAACAAGCAACATAAACAATGGAAGAAGTCAATTTAAATGATAAGTTTTCTTTGTTATTTTTATTTTTTTTTTCCCCAAAATAGGAGACATTTATGTATTCGGGTTTGAGTGTTCGAAAACTGATAGGAACACTGAATTTTAAAAATGTATAAAGTACTCAACAAGAAACATAAAACAAAAGATTTCTTGTTTAAAAAAAAGATACAGCAAGATATGGCATAAGTAAAGTGTTGTCGTTTTTTTTTTAATATTTTTTTAAAATTTAGTTTTTAGAAAATTGCACCTCCCTTAACTGTGGTAAATATAACCCCCATAAGCTTTCTTTCCTTTTTCGATCCAACCCTAGTTTTTTTGTAGAATCTTATGCAAAACACTTGTGTAACAAAACCAGAAAATACAAATTAAAAAAAAATTGTGTGAGTGCCGGGACTCACGGGTAATATGTGTAAACATCAACGTGCGCAGATCCAAAACGGACTTGTTTTTGCTTGAAGGGGATCTTAAGATTTTTACCACTGAACGCACCCATCCTAGTATGCAGATCGCAACGTTGCCCACCGTAACGTTGCACGACGTAACGTTGCACACGAACGTTCACGTTTTTTTTTCCACTCTACCGCCAGCATAGATGTTTACACACCAAAAAGTACGTATACGCCATAGTGTATCGTTTTACAGAACCACATGATATATAATTACTTTGATCAAGAATATTCAAACTTTTTAAGACATAAAATCACCAGTTTGTATGCATGGTATGTTGTGTTTAGCAATTTCTAGAGTAAAGTGGGCAATTAAATTAAAAAACACTAGACATACTGCTAACGAAATGCATTGACACTGTATTTAAAATATCGAGAGGCAAAACAATTTAAAATTTAAAAAAAATAATGGAATGGCAAAGTAATGACGTGTAAAGTAATGAAATGCGAGGAAAAAATTGCGATATGAAATATGTGAAATGATGACTTTGCGAAACAATTACATAAAGAAAATAAAAACTAGCTAAGAAGAATGCAAAATGATTAAATTCTAAGACAGGTTTGAACATTATGAAGAAGCATCATACTTCAAACCCAAGACGTCAGTTTATCGACGTTGACATTCAAAGTCTGATTACCCATATGTGCAGCAGTTTCAGAACCACAGTGAAATAAAATTGTATAGGTACAAATCCGAACAGGTGTTGCCACTGCATTGGAAGATATCTCATTAGAAGTTTTATTTTACACTCCTTTTCTATTGTACACTTGGCCCAAATTAATTCATGCAGTTTACAAACAGTCACTGTACCGTTAGGTTTTAGGTAAATATTATTCGTATGTATGATTACATTCTTCTACTAAAAAGAAAACAGAAAATGCTTCTGATTGTAGAATCAAAACCAGAAGCCTTCCAATGTATTGACTTGTTCTTCCAGATTAATAATCGTAAACACCATGTGTAATATTTTTTGAATGTGCCACAAATAAGATCAACAAAACACGCACGCCTATTATCATTTCCATCCACCCGAAAATTTCAAAACGATCTTTCTTTTTGAATCATGATTTTTAGGACGAACTATGTACAATTTTCATGTATTTGGAGACAAACTAGACAATTATGACATTTTGTATTGCAAGTAACTAAATATGGTGTGGTTGAAAAACAATGTCGAAATCAAAATATGTACAAGTTCATCAATATGCATGTAGGTAAGTGAATATTTTAAAATAAATAAAAAACAATTCTCTGCGTTGATCTTCATCAATCAATCAAAAATATATATATGTAAACAACCCAAAAACAATACAGTTTTCTCCAAAAACTTGTGAATTTTTGCCAAAAACCTGAAATGCAGTTTTCTTAAAATAACTTTGATCATTACAGGAACGAAGTTTAATCAAAATTATTAGAGCTGTTTTCGATAACATTTGAAAAAAAAACCAAAACTTAAGTAACTCATTCCAGATGAGCTTAAACAAAACCTGCCATCCAAACGTTATGAAAAATGGCTGAAAACGGCCCTAACGATTTTGATTAAAATTTGTGTGTGCAATATTTTAGGTAGATTTGTATCTTCTATATGTAGTACTACTAAAGTACCTACTATAGTCTGTCAAAGCTCTTCAAATCCAGAAATCTCACCATAACTTCAAAACTGCTGCTGTACAGGACCATGGTCCTGCCAGTACTCACATATGGATCCGAGACTTGGGTGCTTAGCAAAAGGCACTCCGACCTCTTAGCCGCGTTCGAGAGAAAAGTCTTAAGGAGAATTGTTGGCCCCATATGTGAGGAAGGACGATTCCGGAGACGGTACAATCATGAATTGTACGCAATCTACCTTGAAGCAGATATCGTGACAAAAATTCAGCTCGGTAGACTCCGGTGGGCAGGGCACCTAGCTCGCATGAGCGAAGAGGAACCTGCTCGGAAAGTTCTTTGTGGTACATTCTATGGTAGACGACAGCGTGGTAGACCATGCTTGCGCTGGAGAGATGGCGTAGACCAGGACGCCCGGAGCCTTGGGGTGCGCAACTGGATGGCGGCGGCTCGAGACCGGATTGGGTGGAGAGACTTGTTGAAGGAGGCCAGGACCGGACCCCGGTTGTCGAGCCGACGATGATGATATGTAGTATGCAATTTGGTAAAAACGAAATTCCCAGTAACAGTTATTAACGGTAGGGAACTATTTTTTTTGATTTTAGACTTCAAATTTAAAATTTTTTTTTGAGAACCCAAATTTGAAAACGTGTATTTTTGTGTTCCTAGAAATAAAAACTACAACTCAATTTTTTTTAATGTTGAGGAAATGTTATATACAGAGTTTCTCATTTAGAATGGTCCAAACTGGATATGGTGATAGGTCAGATAATGATCACACAGAATTTAGAAACTTGTTTATACCAAATCCTAATGGTTTTCAAAATTCGGACAAACCGTCCATAATTGATTTTTTATTTTTTTCTTTTTCACATTTAAACATTGATGAATAATACGACCTTTTTTGTGCATTAAAAAAATTTAATATAGTACGCCCTTTTTCATAAAATTTTTAGATAAAGTCATAGTTTGATCAAATTAATTTTTTACTTCAATCTTCGAAAGAGTATCCTGAAAAAAAAAAATGGTATACGCCAATATTAGGCGTTTTTTTCTTTTAGCTCAGAGCAAATCATTGAACTGTCAAAAAAAGGTCCATGTTTTTTTTTTTATCTCAGACACATCAGAGCACTCAACTTATGTTTCTTTTTTAAAATCAGAGCTAGCTCGGAGCGTGCTCCATGAGCTCAGAATAAAATGACCGAGCAAATCGCTGAGCATATGTAAACTTCATATAATAAGTTCATTCATAAGTTATAACTATTTGAACTCAATCAGACATGGTATTTTTGTTTTTGTTATTTTTTTTCAACTGTCGACGCTATAACCCAATTTTGTTTACCTCGTCTAATCCTAAGGCCAACTTAATTTTACCAACACCCTGTATAAAGGAAATTATACTTTTTTTAAAAGCCGCTTCAACGATTTTTTGCTTTTTTCCATAAATTATTTTTTTTTTTCAATAACTCAGACGGTACTCATCATTTTGAAATAAAAACATCTTTAGGGTTTTTTTAGCAATTAAAAGAAGGAGTTTCATGCTTTTTTAACATTTTCTATAATTAATTAATGCTTTTTTAGAATATAAAACCAACAAGCATGTGTTGACTCGTGATTGATATATAGACAGTTTTGATCAATTTGGATTCGTTGAATGATGTTTCACAGAGAGAAACTGAAACCAGTATTATAGTAAGTAATATTAACAAAGCTGTTAATGGTGTCTTAAAGGCCTCAAAACGCATTTCAGAAATGAATTTCAAAAATCTTGCAGGTGAAAATTCGATCAATAATTTTAATATCAATTTAAGAATTATATTAAACAAAAATGTAAAGTTTTGCAGGTTGGCCTAGTGGCTGGTAAGGGGAAGGGTGCTAGGAAATAATGCTTAAGGCAATAACGCCCAAGAAAATAACACAAAAATTGATTTGGAAATATCGCCCTAAAAAATCAAGAAAAGGGAAATAACTCCCAAATCTTAGGAAATAACGTCAAAATTCTAGGAAATAATGCCCAAATCAAAATCTTGTCAATACTAACATTTACAATATGGATTTTTGAAAATTAAAATGGCGTTTAAACAGTGATGTATGTATGCATGCCCCCCTTCCCCTCACTGTTTATGGGCCGCGATTTTTTAAAGTTAACTTATAACGGGTGTTTTTTTTAAAGGCATAGAACTTGAAGTTGGCAACACTCTTTTAATTGGCGGCCATTTTGTCAGTTGTCAAGTGATTTATTTTAAGTTTGGTTTGGCATTTCAACATATATAGACTGACGCCTGAACAACGCTTCAAAATTGTGCCCAAATTGACACAAAACAAGATTGCCGTTGATCCTAATTTTCATAAGCGAATTTTGTTTAGCGATGAATCTCATTTTTGGTTGAATGGATAGGTCAACAAACAAAACTACCGTATTTGGAGTGATGATAATCCTCAAGTGTATGTGGAGACACCGTTATTATATGCTGACCAGAACGTTACAGTCAATGCTGACCGCTATAGAGCCATGAACACTGACTTTTTCGTTCATCAATTGAACAATTATGATGTCCAGGAGCTGTGGTTTCAACAAAACGGCGCAACATGTCACACAGCTTGTGACACAATTGGTTTATTGAAGGAAACGTTTGGTAACCGCATAGTCTCACGTTACGGACCCGTGAATTGGCCTCCAAGATCGTGCGATTTAACTCCGCTTGACTGTTTTCTGTGGGGATATGTGAAGCAGCTAGTCTACGCCGATAAGCCCGAAACGATTGACCACTTGGAGGACAATATTAGCCGCGTTATTGCCGATATACGGCCACAAAAATGTTGGAAAAAGTCATCAAAAATTGGACCTCCAGATAAGACTACGTCCGAGCCAGCCGTGGCGGTCATTTGCCATAATTAAATTTTGAATAAAGTAAATTTCATGTCAATTTAAAAAAATCATCATTGTTTTATTAAATTTTAAAGTTCTATACCTCTAAAAAAAACACCTTTTACTATACATACCTTTCGCAAATATTCCTAAAAACTTTACGTATGCCGCTTGAAGAATAAGCATCACTAAGCAGCACTTTGGAGCTTGAGAACTTTATTTGTATGTCACCCAAGGCTTCCAAATCCTTGAACAAGCCTTCTTGGTTGCTCATGTTATTAGTTTTTTGTTTGTCAACATGTTTCATTGAAATTTCTCTTTGATAAATAGCCCAAAATTTAGGAAAGAACGCCCAAATTAAAAAAAAAACTTTGGATATATCTCCCAAAATTGAGGAAAATAATGTCCAAATTTTACAAAAACAATTTACATTAAAAATATTTGTTCGATATTTCCCACTTGATTTTTGGAGAAATATAAATTTGGGCGATATTTCCATTTTTTTTTGAGCAATAAAAAAAAAAATGTTGGGCAATATTTCCAAATCGATTTGGGCGTTATTGCTTAACACCAAGGGGAAGATGCTAAATAGGTTTGAATCTAAAAAAAAAAAACAAAGTACATAAGTAAAATAAAAGGAGTTTTCTTAAATTAAATAAAATTGTATAAACAATCAAAATAAAAAGAAAACAAGTGCTTTAGTGAAAATCACAAAATAAAATTGTAAAACTAATATAATAACAATGATCATTTCTCAATAATATGATCATCATAATCAGTAGTGGTATTTAAAATGTTGGTCGACGCATTTATCGCACATAAAAATAATGTTAATTTTACAATTGTTGTCTTATCAAAATTGTTTTGTCGGTGTATTAAAAAAAAAAAAAAAACCTATTATACTATCCTACTCAATCGGACTTTAGCTTATCTACCACAATTCGGACTTGCTATAAGCAACACAAGATTCTTGACACAAAACGTGCCTGATGTTGTATCAATTTTATTATTGCCATTATAAATAAATTAGAAGAAGCGGTTATTCTTTACTTTATAAGTTGTTGCTTTATGTTTACCTACCGCTGCGCTTTCTTTAAAGATATTTGCGATAAGACGTATAAGTGCACATGGATATCGAGGGGTTTTCATTGAACTTAAATTATTTCATTTCGTCATAAAAACGATTAACTTGATTAAACTTTCTATATGAAGGCTTCGAAAAAAACGTTGATATAAATGACGTCTACTCGCATATAGATTAATCGCCAATTAATATTTACTTAACTTCCTACACTTTACACCTATACCGCCTATAATTTCTTTAGTTGATTTTTCTATATACATTGACTGGACTTGACGTCTAATTGCACTGCTCATTTCCAGATTGGAAGCTATGCGTAGATGTTGGTAAATTAATATTCTGATTAAAGGGTGCATCATAAAAACGTTCGATTAGATAGCTATATACAAAAAAAAAAATATTTAAAGCCGATAATATGTGTTTAGAGTTGTAAATTATATTTTTTTTTTCAACTATACTGCGTTATCAGTGAGCTGTTTGCCTTTAGGTACTCTGATATGTGATATCCATGTTATTAGCTGTGCTATTAAAATTCTGATTGAAAATTCATGTCAAATATATTTTATTGCTCTAATAAAGTGTTCATATAATTTGTCGTATAGATAAAATAATATTTACCTGTCCTGGAGCTGTTGGTAAAGTTACCTAAAAATATCTTTAAAAAATTATCAACAAATTATGATATGAGTATATTAAAGCTTGATAACGTAAGGGATTTTTATTTTGTTGGTTGCGGTTTTCGACTAAACAAAAAATGTTCACTGATAACCATATATTTTCAATCAAATCAAATTTTGAATTTCGAAGAAGTCAAGTAGCTTATACGCAATACAGTCATCTGACACGTGTGTATCCCAAAACAGTATGATGTGAAAGGCATTGTCCTAGTGACGGTATAAGGTGTTTGTCACCATGACAAAACCATAGACTTTCCATAGCTAAAGATGGTATTTAAGATCTTTTTTATAAGTTTTCTGAGCTTCCTTACCTTGTTATCAGCTTTATTTGCAGGTTTTAAACAAATTTACTTGCTGTATATGGCAACACTTTGGTTTCGTGTAAACAAAATTTCGAGGTTGTATTCAAAACTAACACAACAATCTTTGTATTAAGTTCTATAAATAAAGCCAATTTGTATGTAGAACAATTTGCACCAAGTTCAACGTTGCCAGATAGCGATAAAAATCCTCTTTTAACCTTTCAATGGGAAAAAATATATTTTCGAACACGAGCAGTTGCCAGAATATTCAAGGATCTCAACATACATAAATCCGCCGGCCCTGATGGCATATGACTCATTGTTCTGAAAATGTGTTCTTCCAGGTTGGCTTAACCACTGCGCAATCTTTTAGCCTATTCTTCAGGACACTTTCCGAGTAGATGGAAAACAGCATTTGGTTGGACAAAAAGGCTATTCGCACTAACGTCCCTTCTTTGAATAGCCCTGAAACACTTATCAATCGTCAGCTTAAGATATACCTTGAAGAAAGGAAGTTTCTTAATGATAGGTAGTACGGCTTACGTAGCAATAGATCCACTGGTGGTTTGATAGTATATCTAACTGAAAAGTCGATCCAATATTTGCGCCGATTATTACGCTCGATATTTCTAAGGGATTTGATAGAGTTCGTTATACAGCTCTTTTATCAAAAATGCGAGCTTTTGTATTGACGGATCTTTCGTTCTTTGCATTAGTAATTACCTTTTTGAACATTCGAATTAAGTTGTTTTGGATGGTTTTAAATCAGAAATTCGCAAAATAAATGCTAGTGTTCCGCAAGGCTCTGTTTTGTCTTCGACCCTATTTCTCTTATTTGAAACCACTAATCCACTTCACTACTTTGCTGACGACAGAACTCTCAGCTTTTCATATATATTTCCAGATTCACATCCCTGTTGTTCAAATGTGGAACTGCAACGGCAGCATATGACGAGCTCATTAAATTCTGATCTAAACTAATTTCTATTTATTAAATTCTGAAACATTTGTTTCGTTGAAACATCGTCGAAAGGTCGCTTGCCTATCACTGTTTTATCGTTATTTCTTTAAACAGTGTTCTAGTGGAATAGGAAGCTGCATATTCTTCCCTTTAAACAATTTCTCCGTAATACTCGTACTGTTAGGAATTCTCATCAGAATATCCTTCAGCCTGCTAAGTACAGATATTCTTTCTTTAGTCGAACGACACGAATGTGGAATTTCTTACCCAACTCTATTTTTCCTTCCCATTACAATATCCAGATATGCAAGAAAAATGTACATCGTTTGCTCCTATTTAATTCTCCTTCCATTTCCTAAATTTTCTTAACGGTCACGCTGTGAAAAAAATAAAAAATGATCAATAAATCCAAAAAGTTAGTTTCGTAGGTCTGTGCGTCCGCGCGTATACTGAAATTTGAGCTAGAGGCCACATAGATGGGTCGCTTTGCTTAAAACTTGGTAGAACATTTGTATGTTATTCCCTAGATTGGAAATTTGAATATTTGTTTGAGTCCATCTAGAACAGGTACAGGTACAAGGAATTTGTTTTTTTTTTCGCATTTTCTCGAAAGCGGCTTTAACGATTGTAATCAAACTTCGTACTTTAAGGCCAAGTTTTGCAGAGTTAGCTTTAAAAGTAAATTATCCACACAGTTAACTGAGGAAGCAGTTTTTCGGTGGGAAATGCATGCGGGACAACTAAACACACACGGTGGATAAAAAATTAAAAGCATCTGTTCAGTTAATCCTAAGTTAACTCACCAAAGTTGATGAGTTAACTCGGGTTTAACCTTAATCTCGCACTGGAAAACTGGACCTTAATGTTTAAGGTATGGTTGTACAAAAACTGCATTTTAGGATATTGGCAAACAATTCACATATCATTCCACGTTTTTTTTTTGAGAAAATGGTCAAATTTTCTTTTGGTAATTGGCGTAATCTTATGTTCTTTTAAATAGTTCAAAGAATATTGAATTTGAAAATTTTGAAAATAAAATTAAAACAAAAAAAAAAACATTTTTTTAGTACTTTTACATTTTTTCAATAATTGTTTGTTAAAGATATTATTTCATTATTGAACCACCAATAATGTACTGCAAGATACAAAAATACAACCTTCAAACAATGTGATTTTTTGGTCCCTAAAGAATTTGTATAGCTATGGGCAAGCTCGAAACTTGCTAACGCAACTTGCGGCGAAACTAAGAGCTTTAGCAACTTAAAAATTCCATATAGGTGATGATCTGAGAATTGCCTCGTTTCCATCGAAATATCGCACGGCACGAATTAAATATTTTTAATAATCGACTTTTTCACATTTTTTTCACTCATAACCTTCAAAAAAATACAATTTTTTGGTCCGTAGTAATTTTGTACATTTATGGCACTTTAAAAATCAAGACATTGCCTAACGCATCTGTCAAAGCCTGAATAAATGAACCTCAGAGTTTTGCCAAAAACAAAGACATGATATTGTGTGATATTGGACTTAATAATAACTTACTTTACTTTTTTGTCTGGTCCTTATTAGTTTAACTTTTAGGCGCAATTGAACAGCTTGAGTATATTTATGTTAATTTAATATCTTAATTGGAGGCCTTTTTCGCGTCACTTATTCAGGGGCTAAATTACCGCATTAGTGACTGATAGAGTGAGTGCCATCAGTGATCGAATGAACGATTAAAACCTATGGGGATGATGGCTCTATAACGTGAGCGGTAATGCCAAACTCACATAATTCAGTCACGTATTACTCGATAACTAATGCGGTAAATCGGCGCCAGGAACGGGTGTGTCATCTGACTTTAGAGATAAGCAACCTACTACCTAGGGCAACAAAGGCCCTCATGACATGCAAGAGACTTGCTGGTAAATCATGGGGCTGCAAGCCAAAAATCCTCAGATGGATGTACACTATGATGGTAAGACCCATCACTACCTATGGTGCGATTGCACCGAACTACAAACAACTAGGAAAGCACTAGAAAAACTCCAAAGGCTTGCGTGTCTTTGCATTACTGGAGCTATGAGAACTTGCCCTGCCGCAGCGATGGAGGTTATCCTTCACTTAACTCCACTGCACGTGGTAATCGAAAGTGCTGCGGAGGGAGCCATCATGCGATTTGTCATAGATTGAACTGGGACTGGTAAATGCTGGTAAAGAGATGGCATGATTAAAAAATACAACTTCGAGAAATATTTCCAAACGAAGCTAAGTAGGAAAAAAGAGTGGTTAGGCGAAATGAACTACACTCAACTCGCAAATGCCATCAAATGGTACACTGATGGATCGAGAACGTCTGAAGGGACTGTAGCAGGAATCTTTGGGCCAAGAACCAAAGTTTCTATACCGATGGGACAGTCCACTAGTATTTTCCAGGCGGAAGTTAACGCCATAGGAAAATGTGCAGAACGTAACCTCGAAAGAAATTACAGAAAACAAAACATTGCCATCATGGCAGACAGCCAAGCGGCTCTAAAAGCACTTAACTCATACACCATCACCTCCAGACTGGTATGGGAATGTATGAGGAGGTTAAATGAAAAAATGAACGCCGGTATCCATGGTAACGAGGAGGCAGACTCACTAGCCAAAATAGGAGCAACAAACCCCTTAACAGGGCCTGAGCCCTATTGCGGTATAGGAGAAAATGTGATCAAAAATAAGATCAAAGCAGAAGAGGAGGCCAAAAGATCCAAAATCTGGAAAGAACTTCCTACCCTTAGGCAAGCCAAATCACTACTTGGAAGCTACAACCAAGAGCGTTATAAATCCTGCATCTGCCTTAGCAGGAATAACCTTAGAATAATAACGGGCCTTCTCACAGGACACTGCAAACTAAAAAGACACCTCTGCGTTCTTGGCTTAGTGAGTAGTCCAAACTGTTGATTCTGCAACATGGAAGAGGAAACACCGGACCATATATTAGGCAAATGTAATGCACTTGTGCATCAAAGACAACGATACCTGGGCTATCACCAGTTAGAAGAGCGGGAATTACCCTCACTAAAAAAACTCCAAATACTCAAATTCCTCAAAGGAATAAACTTGGAGGAAGAGTTATAGAGTGAGCAATCTCATTCAGCTCTAGATGGGGGCACAATAGATCCATAGGTCGCAGTGCAACTATACCCCAACTAATTCATTCATTAATTCAACCTACTTGTAGCTAATTTTAAAGCTGGAAATAGTATGATGGAAAATATAAACTATTTAGTAAACTTCACTTCACTTCTAATTTTATTGTTATTTATTTGTACAAATCTGCTGAGCTGAGTTCCTTCAAAGAACACGACTTTCATTCAATTATTTAATTCATCGCATGGTGACCAAGTAGTTTTATAAGACCAGCTTCCTTATTTACCATACCTGAAAACAAACAGCTGAAATTCTTTTTGTCACCCTAGCTTTTAGCCACATAACTGCACTCCGACCCTGTGTCAATGCTTTTTGTTTGTGTTAAGCTACGATTAAACGGTCAACGAAAATGGTCAACGCGTTGACTCTCTAGCGTCAAAATGACGTCAAATTCCGTCTCAAAGTTGCCTTTTCGTGTGATCGTCAACGCAGAATACTGTCCAAGCGTTGACGGCTGCGTTGACACCAACGTTGACACTGTTATCCCAACGTTGACATGGCAAACTTTTCTGCCACGTCAACGTAGTCTGCGTTGACTTCCGTGTGACATTGACGGACTAGCGTCGTTCGTGTGATCGTCAATGTGTTATGAGTTGACATGGTCAACGTTGACGGTCTATTGGTAGTGTGTTGATGACTTATTTGATGACGTCAGAAAGTCAATTCGTTGACCAATTGCATTGACCGTCATAGCTTTACTCCCACTATTTTGAAAAAAGCCTCACTCTTTCGTCGATATACTCATTCCTGTGTTTCTTCTCCTAAGTCCTAAGGTATGGAATGGACTGTAAAACTGGCCCTTGAAATGATGATAAACTTAATTCTAAGATTTTAATCGAAATATTTAATTTACTTTTATATAAATATGCTGCTGACATTTGCGATGCTCCAAGCATGATCTTTAAAACCTCCCGCCGCACGCTCCCGCCGCCAGCCGATGCAGATTGATTGTTCCCTTTTTCAAAACTACAGACATACATTAACGCAGTCATGCTCATGATGTCATAAAGTGTCTCAGTTTAGCTGTTCCACATGTGCGCGCAAAAAGCACTTTATAATCTTATCTCAACAAAAAAAAAAAAAAAAAAAACAAAGATAAATAATGTTGTCAAATTGGAAAACGTGATTTAAATAAACATCGCATACTGTGTGATAAAATGGGTCAATGTTTAACTCTGCGCTTTAGCTGCGGATAATAAGTATTCGAGAAAATATTTCACACTCAGATTTTATGATCTGCCACTGCCATCCTCTTCCATGAAGACTTGTGTATAGTTCCTGACTTTCTGTAACAGATGACAAGAGTGACAGTAGGGGCGATGTTTTTATTATGAGAGGGAGCATAGTTCTGATTTTGTTATAAGCTTCAGGGAATGCTACTGAAACGAAGTTGTAAAAAGAGTCATTCATAATAAGATTGCTAAATATGCTCGAGATCATTTTTGACAGCTTCTAACGATGTGGCATTTATTGATATTGGGTTTTATGTGATAGAAAATAATTTAAACATACATATTTTGTATTTTTGCATGACTTGTAGGAGAGAGTACCTTAAAGGACCTTTGAATCCAAGTTTTCAAAAGTCAACCCCTAACAAGATTTCCCCGCCATCTTGATTAAAAGAGTGAAGTTGGTTTTTTTCTAAACGGTAGACATAATTTTTACCTGCTACATTTGTATAAGCACTAATAGGACAAGTTTAGGATTCGTAAAAAAATCAACGTTAGAATTCAAATCAAACCTGACATTACCATGAAAGAGAACACCAAAAAGTGTGTCTCGTAATTCTGTCGGCATGTATGCCTGTATGTACCATGGCCTACAGCTTAATCCACAGAAGGGATTTTTTTTTTTAAATTTTGAGCTAAAGGATTTTTAGTGATTTTCTAGAGGTGAAATTGAAATTTTTTGCTAGCTCCAAAATGCCGGCACCTTTCCTACAACCGTAATGAAAGAGGTTATTAATCTCAAAAACGGCTCTAATGATTTTGATTTGAACAAATTGTGTGTACTATTGTAGGTAGGTATACCTATTATGTTCTGCATTTCAGCTTAAAAGAACATAACCAAAAACTGTTGTTAACGGTACCTGCTATAGAACGCTTTTTTTTATTTCCAATATTCTCGTTAACGGTTTAACCGATTTCGATAAAAAAAAACTAAAGGATTTTTTAAATGTTAACTATATTTCATATACAAATTTGGAAAAATTTGGTATATTTCGCATTGGAAATTTTATTCGAGAAAAAAACGAACTCAATTTTAATTCAAGACATTGGCAACTCTGCAAGGGATTGATGTCGAAAATTCAGATTAAAATAAATCAAAAAATCTTTAATGTTAATATAAAAACAAACAAGGCTTAGATACACCATTAATAACTGAAGAAACGCTGAACTGATTGTATTGATCTCTGATTTGTTGGTTTCGTCTCTACCCTGAATAGCAGAATAACTATTAAAATATCAGAAAAATTAACTTTGTAGTGTGAAATGGGGTAAAATGAAAAAGACGTATCGGATTGAAAAAAAACTGTACCTGCGTTTAAAAGTTTATTCTTAAGAAATGGCTTCATTTCAATGGCTTTCTTTTTCAATTTTGCTATTTGTAGGGTGAAATGGGGTAAAAAATAAATTGCCCGATTCCAGAAATTCTTCTTTTGTTTTGTAAGATTTTTCTCAGGATGTGGCTTTAGGGATATTTTTTTTTCAAAATTTTAAAATTTGTAGGGGAAATGGGGTAGAGATAAAAAAATGTCTGAATTAAGAAATTCTTTTTTTGTTTGATAGGTTATACTGAGTGGATGGCCTTGGGAATTGTTTTATTTCAAAAATTTAATATTTATAGAGTGAAGTGGGATTAAATTAAAATCATATTTTAAAAAAATTAGTCTTTCATAACGTGAAGTGGGTTAAAAACCAAGAAAGTAGTATTCGATTACACTGTCGTATATATAAATATACATATATCCCATTATGTTGTTAAAGTTGTATTAGGCTCCATGTATTTTTTTTTGTCATATAAATTTGACTATCACACTTTTGAGCCATATTTATTTGGCAAACTTGGCATATTTATATGATAATGTAATACTGCCTTTAGGATTGTCTACTCGTGCGAAGCCGGGCGGACCAACTGTTATACTATTAAATAAAGTTCTTGAAGAATCTTGAAACTTACAAATTTGTGTTGCTGATCATGTAAATTTTCACATGGAATAATGTTCGAAATCAGACCCAGACCCCAAAAAATGGTTTGTCAACAAAGCCATTTTCGAATGATGACTGTCTTTGCTGTTAAACAGTCTTAAAAAGTTTTCTTTCCAGATCCAAAGAAGTCACTTGGGATTCCGAACCCTTGTCATCCTTTCTCGAAATGTGGCGGATATAGGGAGTATATAGGTATTATACGGTTGGATTTCTTTAAAGGATTAAAAGGTCTTAAACCTAATGTAAGCCCTGGTGTTAATGGTATTCTTGCCGTAGTTTAAAGAAGATTATGAAATTATCTTTATTTATTATTGTCATCCGAAATATTTTTGGAGGAGGGGAAATATTCTTTTTTGATCCCAATTTTCCAATCGAACTTGAAAAACAACGTTGATTAAATTAAAATGTAAGTGGCGCCCAATATGGGATTATTTTGGGAAGATAAGCTACCTACCATATATTTAGCATATTACTATTCTTGTGTAATTGTGGTACTATTGAAACATAAAGTCAAGTAAATGCTATTTCTACGAACTGCCAACACATAGGTATGCTTCGTAAACATGAAGTTGTTTGTTTTAATTTATGCTTATCATGTTGGGTAAAAACAGTGAATATTGAAGAAATGAATTGAATTGTTGCTCAAGGCAGTCACTTTGGCTCACTCTCCAAAATCAATTTAAAATTCAATTTTAGGATTTATAATAAGAAACCTAACAGGTGTTTCAGACCTCTACATTCTTGTTTCATTATATACCTAGTTAGATATAACCTTAAATATGCAGACGTCGCCTGGAACCCTCTTCAAAAATTTGATAGAATTAAGAATTATCAGAATCTTTTCACAAAGTTTGTGTTTTATAAAATGCGTTGGAATTTTTGTCCAAATTCCCTAGCCAGAAAAAATCTCCTGTAAATCTATATAATCTATTCATGATAAATGTAGTTTTTGTGCGAGATATACTGTATTATAATGGGTGATTTTTTAAGAGGTTTAGAACTTTTAAAAAAAAAAAAAACACAAAAAATTCGAAAAAATGAATGAAATATTTATTTGAATCGATAGTTTGAACCTTGCAATTTAATGTTTAAAGATAATTTCATGCAAATGTTGACCGCGGCTGCGTCTCAGGTAGCCCATCCGCTGAGTCCAATTTTGGCATACTCTTTCACACATATCGGCCAGTATCTCACGAATGAATGCATGGATGTTGGCTTCCAGTGCGTCAATCGAAGCGGGCTTGTCCCTATAGACATTAGCCTTGACATACCCCCACAAAAAATAATCTAATGGTGTCAAATCGCACGATCTAGGCGGCCAATTGACCGGCCCGAAACGTGAAATTAACTGTTCACCAAACTCGCCTAACAATTGCGCCATTGTTTCGCGTGCTGTGTGGCATGTGGCACCGTCTTGTTGAAACCACATATCATGCAAGTCAAGAACTTCCATTTCGGGCAAAAAAAAGTTTGTTATCATCGCTCGGTAGCGTTCACCATTGACAGTAACGCTGCGATTCGCATCATCTTTGAAGAAATAGGCCCAATAATGCCGCCGGCCCATAAACCGCACCAAACAGTGGCTTTTTCGGGACGCATTGGTAGCTGTTGCAATGCTTCTGGCTGATCTTCACTCCAAATGCGGCAATTTTGCTTATTTACGTACCCATTCAACCAAAAATGAGCCTCATCGCTGAACACAAGCAGCGCGCGATGAACATTTCGAACCGAGCACGAATTTTGATAGTAAAATTCAATAATTTGCAAGCGTTGTTCATTTGTAAGACGATCCATGGTTAAATTGCAAACCAAACTGAAGCTGTTTGACAGTGACACAAGGTACTAAACACACGTCAGCTGTCAAAACCAGTGTTGCCAAAACCAAACCAGCCAAAAAATCACCCGTTATTTATAACAGTAACCAAGTTTAGAGATGACTTCAATATTTAAGTGGATTTTAAATAATAAACCATACCAATAATCAATTTAATAGTCGCTTTTTCAGCCAACTCGTCTTTAAAGTTGAACGTGGCGGTTATCTAAACGGTGTTTAGTAATTGGCTATTGATAAGGCCTTAAGTGTCCTTTATTGTTGTGCTTATTAACGAACGAATTTCAAGATCAGTTAAGGAGTTCAATGAAACCAATAGTCATATTTATCTGACATATCATCAACCTATGACGCTCGCCGTTGACGTGATAGCCTGGCCAACGTTGCTCTCCAAGAAATATGGGCCGGTGAACCCGCCAGCCCAAAATCCACACCAAATAGTGACTTTTTCGGGATGTATTGGACGCTCTTGGATCTCATGTGGATTTGTATCGTCCCAAATTCGACAATTTTGTTTATTGACGTACCCATTCATCCAGAAATGGGCCCCATCGCTGAAGATGACCGTAAATGTGCGAAGCGCACGGAACGGGGAATACCCATTTTTATAAAAACAATTTTATCATTTGCACTTGTTGTTGAACGCTTTATCCGTCCATGGTGATTTGACAACACAGACTGAATAAATGACAGCTAATTTGACAGACGTAGCTTCAACAATATGGACGGAATTATTAAAAGATAGGTACCTAAATAAGCATCTAACTATAGAAAATGCTTATTTTAAACTGAATTAAAATTAATTTTACCTTTATCTAATTTAAGTATACTTACTAGTAGATATATCTACTTTTAACTTAACATGCTATGCTTCAAAGTTAAAAGTGCGCACGTTTGATCTGAATGACTCATTACCTATAACAATTTGGAATTGGATATAAATCTGTGACACCATTTTGTATAGCTATCAAAAAACCTAAAGGGTGGTTACCTAGGTAAAGGCTTTCTCATTGATTTGCCCATTCTCCTTTGGTTTGTCCCTATCAACAGGTGTGGTGATGTGACTCTAACATAATCCCCTTTTCCTAAACACTTATAAATCACGGTCTTTTATCAACGGAATGCAGAACCTTCCGACAGACCACCAGAACTTAACTAATCAAACGATTATCCTCAAACGAAACATATAAGCGCTTCCAAAATAAAATCTGTTTCATCATTTTCTAAAGCCAAGTCAACCATTGACATTGACACTGATAGTGCAATTTCCATTGGTATAAGAACTCCTTCCAGTCCCTCATTGGAATCAACCCTTACTCACTACCAATCCCTTCCCAGCTCACAATACATTTTTTAAATCAGGGGCGTGTCTCTGATTTTCCCTTCTCGCCAATTTAATCAGATTTTCCTTGCCTTGTTCTGCTGCTGTTGCTGCTGTTGCTGCTGCTGCTGCAACCTTTGCATTCCAATTCCAATGATTTCTCCAATCTAAAAGTGGGATGGTCGATTCCGATTTCCGACTTTTACTTGCAGTACTTCCAAGAGAACTAACACTCTGGAACTCTGGTTGTGTATACGAATGACGCACACTCATTTATGTGTTTGTTCGCAGGGCACACTAGCATAAAAATTCACCTACACTTACACCTTATGGGGTGTTTAAGGCTTATTCACACTAGAGTGAATGGAAGGGAAAATCATTGCTATCACAAATATGGGGGATGTATTCGAACGGTATATGCCGCCATATGCAGAGATATCACAGTCGTTAGATTACAACGGGACACTTGAAAATAATAGCGGGAGCATACTTTCAGTCTGTTTTGAGCCCGAAGAGGAAAACATAATTTTCGAGTTCGAGAGCTGGATTTGCAAAATTTATTTAAGCTTTGGGACAAAGAGATTTTTATTTCTTTGCTGTCCGTTTATCTTTGTTGTAATCAAGTGCATTTATTTTCCGATTGATTTTTTTTTGTGATGGACTACCTACCTACCTACTAATGGAAATTATTTAACGGAAATGTGTGTTTTTGATATTAGTTAGTGCGTGATATTACCCAATACCCCTTAAAACTTAGTGCAGTACCTAGCTATATATTTTTGATTTTAATATGTATAACGCCTGTACTTTCCTTACCCTTAAGGTACATAAATCTATGCAGTGATTATTGTAAACGCAAATCAAATTACCTAAAAAGATTATTTGTGAAGACCTATTATCTATAGTTTTGTGGTTAATTTAAATCTTTTTTTTTATACACGTAACCTTTGAATGTATTTTTCTGTGATATTTTGTGTATTTAAAAATCATAAACTTAGTTTGGTTTTGTGAAGTAAAATTTACCAAAAATTATATCCAACAACATGGATGTCGCGAATTCAAACCAATTACCGTTAGACTATAGTTTAGGATTTAAAAACGAATTTAAATCAAATGAATTCCCGCCCAACAATGGTTTCCCTAGTAATTTCCTCAACAATCATCACCAGCAACTGGATTTAAGAGATGTAACAGCCTTAATGGGGCCGATGTCGAATTCACATAATAGAATACAAATGGATCAAAATCATGGTCAGCCGTTATCAGCGTTCAAGGCGGTTTTGCCAAAAAATAAAGCCGACGGTAAGTTGTGAGTTGTGTAATGATGGTTCATTCAGTTAATAAAGCGCGTTGAAACGCAATACATCAGATAGAAGCTTAAGAAAATTTGATCGGATAAAAGTTAATTTAGACAAAAGTTGAAAAAATAAGGCAAAGACGAAACGAATTTTTAGATTAGGGACTAGAGGTAACGCTTTCTGTAAGGACTAGCTCCCAAGAAGCTTCTCGTTACAAAGGCTTTCTTAACTTGTTTGCGGCTTGTGTGCATTTTGTAGTTTGCGTGTAGCTCACATTTGTTTCAATAGACAACACGACATGAGGCGGAAGCCTCTCACTAGCTTCGAATCGAGGGGCGTACTACTGTTTTAATAATTTATTTAAAATGTTGGTGAAATGTTGGACACATTTCAAAATTGTCAGTGTTTTGTGTATGACGAGATGCTTTATGTGCAAAACGTAAGGCGTAGAGGAATGATTTCTACACATAAATGACCAATAGGTGCTCCCAAGTACAAAAGTCCTAGGAGTAACTATAAAGTAAAGACAAATAATGTAGGTTTAGGTATGTAGTCAAAAGTTAACCCTGACCACAATCAATAGACAGTATTAGAAGTAATAACTAGTAGGTAAAGTAGGTTTCTTTCTCACTACAAAATGGTGTTTTCTTAAAAACTCACTAAAAATTTCAACCACCCGTCGCTTTTATAAACTCTTCAAAATAACAAGCATTGAGTATGAATGGAGCATAAAAGTTAACTTATTTTAATAAGTAAACAATCAGGTGGGTATGATACTAGGCTTAGGAATAAATACACTTCAATTTTGTATGTTTTGATCGCTGATTGTGATTTAATGAAAAATTTCAGAACCTTGTTGACGCAGCTGTGGTATCAATGTTTTGTCACAAGATCATTACTTTTTGTAAGATCCAAAATTTTATGATTTTGACAGCTAAAGTGCAGTGATTCAATTCAGTTTTAATAGAATAGAACATTGACCGGCAGTTCTTCTTCTGAAAAGATGAGTGCATACTTCTAGATTTAATTTCAGAACCGAATCCCGAAACATTTTCGGACGTATCAACAAGTTCTTTCGGATTACAAATTACGATTAAGGCCGATTTACAGGCCCTTTGCATAAGATGAAAGAGCATGTAAGTTGAGTCTTGTGGGAGAGGGGCTCTATTTTCATCTGTTTAGGGGGTAGGAGCAATTTTCAAAAAAATCGAATAATAATATAATCTACATACAATATCATTTATAGTGATGGGTTCTCGTTAATTTAATTTAATTTAATTTAATTTTTAATTTAGGTGGGCGTAAAACCCCCATTTATTCGGCTTAATGCAAGCTTAATCTAACTTGAAACTAAGGACTTAATCTAACTTAAAAATTACGAAGCTTAAAGCTAAGATAGGGATGTATTGGGGGAAGGATTGAGTAAACGGAGTTTAAGACTGGAGTTGCTTAGGTTAAAGTGGAAAAAGTTTGCGTTCGAATTAGCACTTCGCAACATTCGAGTTAAAGGCCCGTTGGAGCCATATGAGGTGCGGTGGGTAAGCAAGTAGAAGAAGCGAGAGTTTCTTAAATTTCGGGAGTTAGTGTTGAAAAAGATAGAATTGTAAAGAGTTTGGCAGTCGACAGAACCAGAAAGGAGAGTGAAATCAGGTTAATTAATTGTAAGCGATCACGGTAAGGTGGTAGGATTAAAGGATCGTTCCAAGGAAGGCCTTTAAGAGCAAATCGAAGGAATCGGCGTTGAATGCTCTCAATTCTTGATATATGAATATCTTGATAAGGCGACCATGCTTGACAAGCGTATTTGAGAAGGGGTCGAACAAATGTTCTGTACAGCGACCTTGTTACATAGGGGCTGGAGAATTCTTTGGACCACCTTTTGACAAAGCCAAGAGCTGAGTTGGCTTTCAGAATTATGTCGTCTATATGTGGAAGGAAATTAAGTTCCTGGTCACATAGGAGGCCAAGATCGCGAATAGACTCTACGATTGAGATGGGTTGGTTATGAAGGAAGTAGATACGAGGAGGAGATTTGATGCGTTTACGCGAAAAGGTGATTGATTGGCATTTGTTAATATTAAGCTCCAAGCTTTTTTTGAGACACCAGACTGCAAATTTATCGAGGTCTTGTTGTTTAAGCGTTGTGTCGCGTGACGACGAAATGGTCTTGAAAAACTTCGCATCGTCGGCATAAAGTGATATAAAGGAATGTTTGATTACCATTTCGATATCGTTAATAGTAAGAATAAAAAGAAGGGGACCCAAATGGCTGCCTTGGGAAACGCCGGAGGTAGCAAGGAAAGGATTCGAAAGGACCGATCTGAAGCGCACGCTGTAGTAACGGTTCTCTAAGTAAGAAGATATCCAATTCAAGAATAAAGGTTCAAAGCCGAGAGAGAACAATTTGAAGAGTATAAGTCTATGCGAAATTTTATCAAAGGCCTTACTGAAATCTGTGGAAATAACGTCGACTTCATTTCCATTCTCTAAAGCGGAGAGGGTAAAAGATACAACTTGAACATAATACGATAACTTGAACATTCCAACAACTTGAAAAAATAATTTTTCCCTTTAACCAATCTATTACTTGAAAAATTTTTAAAAACTCTGTAACTTGAACAAAGTTTAATGATTTAATTTTTACAAGGTACCTAGGATGTTGGAACAGAATGTTTTTGTAAAGGGGAATGCCAGGAAATTTATTTAGAATTTCTTTTAAGGCTTTATTCTCCAGAATCTCCGATAATCTACTTTTTCCAGAATCTTCTTTTCTTCAAAATCTCCGAGAAAATGTTTTACCAAGACCATATTTTCTCAAAACACGTGAAATGGCTATTTCCGCTAAGTGAATTTTTTGTCAAAAACCTGAAACGCAGTCTTAGCTTTAAATTATTCTATGTTTAAAATTTAATCAAAATCATAAGTGCCGTTCCAAAAAAAAATCGTTGTATAGCAGCTACCGGTTCTACATGAGATGAAACAAAATATTGAATTTCACATCTAGGGAATAACATAAAAGTGCTCTGTAAGAACTTATAAAGCCCATACACACTTGTGGGCACACCGGTGTCACTTCCCCATACACATCACACCAATGGTGACACCGACACAAAAAAAATGAAAAATTTTTGATTTTTGGTGTCGGTGTCTCGATTCGTGTGCACACAATAAGTGTTGTGTCTATGGGCCCTATTAGAAGCAAATCGGCTTACCCGTTTAGCCTCTAGCTCAAGTAACAGTGGACAGACGGACGCTGAGACCAGCTGGCGGAGGGTATAACGAAACCCACAGTTTTGGACTTGTTATCATCGAAGTGTTAGTGTTGATTACAACCTCCAAATATTTTGTACACAAAACCAATACCTGCTCAATACCTAGAATAAGTAAAAATCTTTTTATAAATATTTATATTATTTATAATTAAATCTGCATAAAATGTAGGTAGGTATATTGAAAAAATATTGGGAGTGCGGAAATGAAAACTCGAGAGAATTTTTAATTTTCATTGATAGTTTTCCCAAAGGAGGATCAATCGTTGGATTGGGAAGATTAAGAAATTAGAGTTAAATTTAGTAGAAAGTAGAAATTTTGAACTTTCACACCTCAAATTGATCCGAATTTTCAATTCTCACACATAGTCGGGGAGCAAAATCCACATTCTAATACTTTGGGAGAAAAATAGACAAAGTTCCATATCAAGTCCTTTTCTTTTGTGTCGTTTTTCTATTAGGTATCTTCTTTTCAAAAACTAGCCTTCTAGTATGGGGCCAAAGGAGGCAGAAGTGTACCATGACAGAAGTGATGTCATATGGAGTTACAAAAAAATTTTAGGATAAATCGAAAAAATTCATTTCAAAAAAATCGATGTGATTCCCTTTCAAAAAGCCTAAAACTTGGTTTCTAATAGTCGAGTCTTCAAAATTAAAGTGTATAAAAAGAAAAACAAAACGGCTTCTCATAGATATGCAATCTTTTGAACTTAATACTTAATTTGTGTACTTAAAAGAGTTGTGAAGAAATAATTACAGTCAAACTTCTTTATAACGAACCTTCAAAGGAACACAAAATTGCTTCGTTATAAAGAAGCTTTATACAAAATTCGTTATATAGAAATTATTTTGTTTTTAAATACTGCAAGGGGAACAAAATGAAATTCGCTATAGAGAGAATTACGTTATAAAGAAGTTCGTTATAAAGAAGTTTGACTGTAATTCGATTTTTGACATTTTTATCAGTACAGAGACATTTGAGTTAGAGATGCCATTAAAACCTGCATCAACAGTTTTATGTCAGAAAATTACCAACGCTGATATATTTTTCCGTTGAAAAAAGCTGGTTATGAAATTAAGGCAATGTTTTTTTGCTTGACTTAATATTTATTAAAAAAGGTATACAAAATTTAAAAACAGAAGAATTGTATCAACAAATTAATGGTAAATAAATTCTTTAAATATATTTAGAAAATTTTGAAGTCTTTTAAACTCTATGGATTTTATTTATTAAAATTTTCCAATTTTTATCAATCATTCATAGGTAAACTAGGTAAAAACGACATTACCTCACATAACAGGTCTACTTGGTAACTTGAAATTTCTTGAGAATTTGCAGAAATTTTCCCAAAATTGCACAAATTCCTGTTTGTTAAATCGAAAAAGTTGCAACGAGAGAGCAAATAATTACCTCTCCATTGGATAACTTGTGAATTTGTGAGTGGGAATAATATATGTAATTTTTTTTTTTAAATAAACGCAAATTTTTAACCAAACCGGACTTTTGGCATGTGATTGTTGATGTGAGGAGTGAAATTTTGACGTTTTATATACAAAAGTGGTTCAATGCGTTTGTTAATTTCAAAAAGCTTCACCTCCGTCGAGAGTCCGTTCTTTAATATAAGCTGCGATTGCTGAATCCGGCGGCGATATTGACTTTGACCATATTCCCGACTACAGAATTTCCCGATCTATGAAACTGCGAAGTAATACAAAAAATATCATTTCAGTTTTCACAGAGTTCACTTCTTCACAGTTCACAGCACAGATTAGCCATATGAAGATGAGAATGTTTCGTACGTTTCATCCTCCAAAACCCATTTGTTTACATTGTTGTATTTGTAATTTCATCCCGCGTCGATGAATAAATGTGAATTGCAACAACAATTTAACCAGGTGTGTGAAGATCCCTACTGGCTATGTGTGAAGTTTTTTTACAAACATTTTCATTTATTATCTGATATCTGACAGTTCAAGCTTGTATGCAAATTAAAATGGCTGCCGGGGATTCTCATCTTCATGTGGCTAATCTGTGGTTCACAGTTTCACTTCTTCATGATTCTCGAACACTTTATGATAAATGTCTGTCAAAGAGCGTACTAAAATGTACTAAATGATAAATTCTGTCAGTTGTCTGCCATTTTTGTTTTTTGTTCTGAAAAATAAACGTTTTACGTATTTTATTTGTTTTTTTTTTCTTTGTGAATAATGTCGGGAATAATAATTCGATTAATTTTATTAATAAAATATTTAGAAAATATTTTTCCGAAGGAATAATCTGAGGAAAAAGATTTGCGAAACACATGCATGGATTTAATAGACGAACTAAAGCCATACTAAATAATTCTCAACGTAGGGTGTGCGCTTCCTTTTCATGTAAAAGTGTTGAGTGCTTTGCGCCGTATACACTGTCGTGAATCTCTTGTTTTTTTCATACATATTTTCTTCACTACTTCACATAATGATTTACTTCACTGTGATAAGAAAGTTATAATATGAAAACATTTTGACATTTGACTACACTTTTTCGCACATGGAGAATCGAATAATGAGGGAAGCTGTGATAAAATTTATCGCTTCACTGATCGGGAACTGACCCTCAGCTCTGCGTGCAAATACTTCCCTTTCATACCTGAACTAAAAGTGGATTGTGGATCGAAAACAGTGGGTTGAATTGGATCGAAGTGGATTGAAGACAGTGGGTTAAATTTTAAACTCGAATTTTAAACTCGGCATCATGATCAAACCTGGCAGCTCTTAAATCAATTCAGAATTTAGGGCTAGAGAAAAGAACTATTAAAAGTATTTTATTTGGTTTTGCTTGCTTGTGATAGTTTAGTTGTTAATTTATTTTTTTCCCTTTTTTTTCATATGTCAATTATGGAATCCCAAATCAATTTTGCGAATTCAAAGATTTATTAATCATGAATACGGAAAGATCAGCCTGAATCTCGTATTCTGGTACGTTAATTGGAGTAAATAATTTTATAAAATTTTTTACCAACTCGTGTTAGTTTTTCGGTTTCGTGTATACAAAAATTTCAATGGAAGTAAACATTACGAAGTCCAAAGAAGTCCAAAATTGTTGCTTTCGTCATAGGGTTGTCGGTGATGCGTTGCCGTCGGTATATGCGTCTGTACGACCACTGTTTTACGAGCTTAGGTGTAAACAGGTGAACCACTTTGCTTCAATCTTTGGAACACGGCGTTTGTATGTGATTCCCTGCGTAGAAATTTGAATTCAATCGGGTAGCTAAGCAATTTAATTTTTGATGTGTAAACGTCTATGCTGGCGGTAGAGTGAAAAAAAAAACGTGAACGTTCGTGTGCAACGTTACGTCGTGCAACCTTACGGTGTGCAACGTTACGATCTGCATACTAGGATGGCTGCGTTCAGTGAAAAAAAATCTTAAAATCCCCTTCAAGCAAAAACAAGTCCGTTTTGGATCCGCGCACGTTGATGTTTACACATATTAACCGTGAGTCCCGGCACTCACACAATTTTTTTTTTTCTTATTTTCTCAAAAACCACTCCAACGATTTCGATTAAATATTATACTACACGTATCTTCAAAGTTAATGTTGTAACAAACATATCATTCAAGTTTTTAGCCACAAAATTCAAGTGGAAAAATGTTATCAAAAGTTGCGTCACTTTTCTCATTGAGGCCACTGCAAAAGTTCGCATGCTGGATTTTTTCTAAACAAAAGTTTAAAAATATTTAAATAACATAAGAAAATTATATTTCGCATGTGATTTTAAATACAAATGAAATATTTTACGTTAAATGTAACAAAAATGACAAAAGAAGATGCTTTCAAGGATCTGAAACAACTTATGTATATCTTGAGCTTACCGAAAAATATATTTCTAAAATATATGTAAACAAAATCTCATTCAAAATTAGCAAGATCCCAAGAAATACATCTATAAGATTACACCAAAAAGTGTGG
Source organism: Leucozona laternaria (assembly GCA_932273885.2). Taxonomy (NCBI): domain Eukaryota; kingdom Metazoa; phylum Arthropoda; class Insecta; order Diptera; family Syrphidae; genus Leucozona; species Leucozona laternaria. The sequence continues at coordinate 50,464,101 of OW026368.1, forward strand.
TTCCTGTCAGTTTAGCATTACGGAAAAATGAGTCTAAATGCATACAAATCAACAAGTAACAATTCTACAAATTTTTCACAATTATCTGACATATTTTCAGTTCTTAAAAAATTGATAGTTTATATAATTGTCATTCTGACAATTTTATCATATCGTTATGCAACGTGAAAATTTGAAATTTCCTAGTTGTTTTGATAGTTGGATTTAGGAAATGGTATGCTTTCTGAGATCTCTTGCATCGTGAACGGATACAGGTCAGCGAGCAGTAACACTAAAGAACTCTAAGTGCGGGCCACATACACATTTGCCATTAGGTGAATGATCATTTCATCACTGATAATAATTTCAGTAAGACAAGAAACATTTGAAAACGACTGAAACGCCTTGGTATGAAAAATATATTTTCTGCATGTAAACGATTTTCTTCTGCAAAAAGATGTTCTGCCATCAGATTGCAAACGGTTGAATCGAAATACCTCGTTCATCGACAAATACACGATAATGGACTCTATATACTTCCAAGCCAATCTAATGCACAAAGAAGTTTGGTTTTAGTACCTAGTGATCTAGAAAATGATTCTTGTCCATCAATTTTCGAAAAAGTGCCTACTCCGCCGCTGCTTTTCCGACCCGAAGTATTTCTATAAATTGTAAGTCGCTTTATGCATTAAGAGTACAATCCTTATTTATTCTCTGTCAAGTGCCGAGTCCGCATTACCTAAAGCTCCACCTGGATATCGTCATCATTTTCACGAAAAAATATTGCTAAACATACTATCTCGTTAACTACTTGTCACATCACTGCCAAAACTTTACCGAAATTGAATTGCCTGGGACCTGTACCGCAAAACTACAATTTAACAATTGTACATGTAAAGTAATTGTCAACTATGCAGACTTAACAAGTAACTATTATTTCTGTACCACAAAGAAAATTGCTATGCATTTCTTAACTTTGTAAAATTCCCTTTTTTGTACTATTCAGTTGTAAAAGTCACCTCAACACGGCTAGACAATGCGAAGGCAAATAAGTGTAGTGGCTATAAGGTAAGGGTGCCATTCAACATCCGCGGGAAAAAATGAGTTCTTTTTGGTGGCTTTTTTTTAATAACTATGCGGCACAAACGCACCTGTATACGCAGCGTATTTTTGGCAAGGAATAACACTAATAAAAACGTAGTAGATTCCTACCAGTCAGTCATGAGAGTCTACATATAATTCTAAAAAATGCTAAACCAAAAATTAAAAACACAATAATATTTAATATTTTTTTTTAAACTGTATATAATAAATTATTCTGAAAAAATGATTTATACCTCACTACACTAAATTATGTATTATTCAGTTAAAAATGTAATTTTTTTCTAAATTGTTCATAAAATATTTTCTTAAAATACATACGTACTGTGTTTATGTATGGAAAAAATTGAAATTTTTTTATAAAGCCTTTAAAATCTAACCACTTAACAAAATTTAACAATGATTTTGTTAAATTTCAACTACACTTGTAGCTTTGTGGTACAGAAAAGTGGGATATTGTCAATTTTTAAGATTTGTTTGTACAATTGTTAACTTCCAAGATTACTTGTAGTTTCGTGCTACACAATCATAAATTTGTAATTTGTTAAAATCTAGCTTTTGTACAATACTTTTTTGTTTTGTTTTTTGTATGCGCGGACTTAAGGGGTTATGACTACCCTTACAATGATAAACATAGTGCGAGCGTTAGGAAAATAGGGAAGGGTTTAATAGGAGATACCGATGCACATTGGTTTTGAATTTCTGGATATTACAATGGGAGGGAAAAATAGAGCTAGGCAAAGCATTCCACATTCGAGTTGTGCGGCTAAAGAAAGAATCTCTGTACTTGTAGCTTTCTGGTAAAGGTCCCTGATGTCATAAAGATATATGAATTTAAAGAAGACGTTTAGTACCTACTTTCAGGGATCGTTGCAAATTTTCGTCATACGCTTCCCCCTAAAGGTGAACTTTAGCACATGTAATTTCTCATTTGAACATGCAAGACCGGTTAGTCGCTCTTGGGGCTTTGTTGAGTGATGATAAGCAACAATTACAGAAAACGTTAGTAGAACCTATTTTAAATGGGATAGAATTCAAATAAGAAGTGTGAAGCTAAATAGTATAAATTGACAAAGGTTTGCTATTAACAACAGGAGAAGTTTGGTTAAATAAAGGGTTTTCCAATAAGAGGTGTTATTTTGATATTCAAAGAAAAATGGCATTTTTTGAGATAAATGATCGGATGTTTATTTCATTATAAAGAGGAAGGTATGCCGTTAATAATGGAACACAACATCAGCCAAATGGCCGCCACGACCACGCTTACAAGACCATATCCTTTTCATGAAATTTTCCATAACCAAATCGCAAATAGGCTGCCCTATGTCCTCGATAGCCTCACGAATTCCATCTTTGAGGTCTTGAATCAACGCTGGGCTGTTGGCGTAGACCTTATCTTTCACGTGGCCCCAGAGGAAGAAGTCGCAAGGTGTTAAATCACAAGATCTCGGTGGCCAATTGTGATCACCTCTTCGAGAGATAACACGGTCCGGAAACTTTTCCCGTAAAAGATCGATGGTTTCATTGCTTGTGTGGCACGTAGCGCCGTCTTGTTGAAAGTAAACGTTGTCCAGATCAATACCATCCAATTCACGCCATACAAAATCATTAATCATCTCTCGATAGCGCAATCCATTGATCGTAACTGTTGCTCCAGCCTCATTTTCGAAAAAGTAAGGTCCAATGACCCCGTCGGACCATAAACCGCACCAAACAGTCACGCGTTGAGGATGGAGAGGCTTTTCAACAATAACTCTTGGGTTTTCCGAGCCCCAGATGCGACAGTTTTGCTTGTTGACGTGGCCTCCGAGGTGGAAATGGGTCTCATCAGTCAAGATGATTTTTCGATGAAATTCCGGATCATTTTCATGCATTTCAAGGACCCAATCAGCAAAGACACGAAGTTGTTGATGATCAGCCGGCTTGAGTTCTTGTGTTAACTGAACTTTATAAGCCTTAAGACCCAAGTCTTTATGCAAAATACGGTGTAATGACGCTTGTGGAATGCCTAATTCCAAAGAACGACGAGGAATGGACAAACCTGGGTTTTCTTCAACACTTTGGGCTACAACAGCAATATTCTCAGTTGTGCACGGGTTTTATTCTTCACATCACTAACTTGTCCCAATAGCTCGAATTTGTCCACCAATTTCTGTATTGCGGTCCGACAAGGTGCTTCACGACGACCCAAAAATGTTTTAGTTTTACGAACCGTCTCTGCCAAATTTTCACCATTTTTATAGTGAATTTTAATAATTTCAATGCGTTGTTGAAGCGTGTATCGTTCCATTTTTATTAATGGCGTGGTTTCTACTTGTCAAATGTCAAAAAATGACAGCTTCAAAAGTGACAGCTACCGAAATAGCGGGCTATTCAAAATAACACCTCTTATTGGAAAACCCTTTATATTAATTTCATTCATGGTATCTTAAGCTATAAAATCCTTTTAAACTTCGGTGTCAATTGTTTCTATAAATATTGCTTGAAGTTGTTCGCAGTCTTTCAACTCCACTTCCTTTGAAATACCGCAAAGAAATCCGAAATTTTTGTTGAGAAATTGATACTGCGCAAAGCGCTTAAAATGATGAAGAGATGATATTAGCGCAGCATGTCCATTTTCCACGCTATTACCGTGATGTACTAGACAGAAGAAGACAAGACGGAAAAAATATGGAGGAGGCTTATGTTCGCATGACATAATAATATAACATAGTACCATGAAACTTAATATTAATTTTGTATTGATTGATTGTATTGATAGATTGTTCAGATTGATAGCAACCGGCGGCTATGTAGGCTTATCAAATCGTACACAGTAAAATCCATTTGAATGTTTATTTTCGTAGCAATGATCATAGAATTCTTGTATAATCAGCCCTATTCTGCCAAACGTTCGAATGTACATTGAATTCTGCTATCCGCGGGAAGGAAATGATTGTTCCATAATGCGAACAAATTGTGAAGAAAATATGACTTCAAAAAGAAGTCCTGGTTAATGTTTGCATTCCAATGACATAAGTTTTACATAAATAATTTGAGGCGAATGGAATGAAACATTCTCGTGAATCGAAAGTTTCGATCGATTCGGATAGCAGAATAGGGCTGAATGTTTCAAGCAAGGATTTCGAACGTTTTATCTGAAAGTGCTGCAAACAGGTTAAAAAGTCCATTGATATTGATTGAAAGATTTTCGAAAGCATATTCGTTGTGCATAAAAACTCGTTCCAAATTACTGTTAACAATACAAACTTGAATTTGTGTAGGTACGCGTTTACCAAGTTGAGTTGCTTTAAAACTTGAATTTTGCATCGTATTCTGAACTATCTGCAATTTTAATTAAAGCATCTGTAATAATCTTACATAGAACGGACAACAAAGAAGTAAAAGTAAAGCGATGCAGTTATTGAAGTAGACGCATGCATGTAAACTGTAAACCCCTTTGTTCGCTTTAAAATTATTGTATACTGATTTTGCGGCCTTGTTCAAAGTGCCGCCCTACGCAACTGCCTGTTTTGCCTACAAACAGGTTCGGCACCTCCTAAATAGCTCTAATTTTTGTTAAAAATTGTTTTAACATAATTACTCGTTAATCCGTGTACTTAAACTTCAAAGAATTATGTAGCTAATTAATATCAAATAACTTCATTTTTGTATTTTATTGATAAGAATGTGGGTTTTAACTCACAGTTTAAAGATAATTCATGTTTGAGTTGAGTTTATTAATAAGAGTGTATTTTGATTTAACTTATTTCTTTTATATATGTCATTCTATGTAATTAATTTCATTTAATTAATTTGCCTTACTCATCTTGAATACCTTCTAAACTAAAGAGACATGAATCAAATCACTTTTAAAGTGCCTTGAAGTCAGCAAATACTAAAGAACCATTTGAACAAGGCAAAAGCTTCAATATTGCTCTGAAAGAACAGAAAGTAATCCAGCTTTGCAAGGGTAATTTTACTTTATTACACTTTTAAATAATTCTGGAAGTACACAAGCCTTTGTCTGGTTAAATGATTTGTTCTTTCCGACCGTTTAGGTTTTTCAATTCATAATAAGTTCGTTTTTTTTTAAATATAAACTAAAACAAATGTGTACTACTTTACCTACCTACATGTTAACCTCTTTTATCTACAACAACTATATATAAGCACCCCCGCTCCTTCTATGTTTATTGATCGAAATCACGAGAAAACCTTCTCAAGGAAGCTAATAGACTTTGTATTCTTCTTTTAAAAAGGCAAAACCGAAAAATCAACAATTCTTTTTCCCATAAATATGCACTATGTGCTGTATGCACAATGCTAAGTTAAAAAAAAAATATCAAAAAACAAGTGTTTTATTCCAAATTCCCCAGGGTAACAATGGCACGTGAACATGTACTTTAGTAAATTTTTTTACAGTTTTTTTTTGCTCATCGGTGCTTATCCTTGCAGCAGACATCTACAATAATATCGCTCTGAGATTATACCAACACATAAAACATCTCTCTAACCATAACCACTGACATGCCGGTAAAAGGCAAAACCCACACCGTTCCGACACCAAGCCGCTGGAACTTTTCACTCTACTCTTGCATTATGTAACGGTTTTAATGCAGCTGATGGACATGTTCGATTGAATTCCACAATTGTAACATTCAGCCATTTTCCAAATTAAAATTTTGAATTTTATTTTTGTGGCTGGTCCGGTCCACTGCTACTGCTGCTGTGGAGAAAGGTAAAAAGGCATATTGGTGGCAGTTTTTTTCATCGTTAAGTTTACAAACAGAATAATGAATTTTAGAGAAAAATGAATCCTTTGTTCTTTGAAGCCTCCACATTCACATATAGCTAGTACTTACTCTTTTGATTTTTTTTACCCCACTGGCAAGCTTTTTTTAATTAACCAGGAACAGCAGCTGATGATGCTCATGTATATTTATATATGTATCTATGTATTGTATATATTTCATTATAAGTTATGTATGTACATATGTATATATGCAGAATGTAATGACATTTTTTTTATTCGTTCTTAATTTGTTTTAGATTTTTTTTTTTGGGGAGATAGGTATACCTACTTCACTTGAATGGAAAGTGTCATTGTGGATTGCAAAAAATGCCTTCATATATTGTGGTGCCTAAGTACGGCCGGTCGGCGTTTGCGCAGTAACTGTGAATATTTTTTTGTATCTATAAACATACACACATAAATTATATATATTGGTATTGGTTGTATGTTGAATGAAAATAAGAACAAAAAATTCCGTGTGAATGAATTCTTAAATTATGATTAAAGCTTTTTATCTTTTAAGAAAACCTATTTGTGCAACAAAATATTGGTCTAGTCTTTTTCATTATTGTGTTGTAGCAAATTAATTATACCTTTTTATGGAATTATAATTTTCCTTCCTTTCCCCAAACATAAAAAGAAAAAAAATTGTAAAACCTCATCTGAATTTCGACAACTGACAAATTGTCATAATTGCTTACCATTTTTAGTTTAAATGGTCTACAATCTACCAGTATTTTTGTCATATAAGACATACAAGGGGAATTGATCTTTAAATTGCAATATTAGCTAGGTATAGTTATACTAACATTTACTATTTTACAAATTAAATTCCCTCATTAAGTTTTATCCGACTATTTCTTAACTTCTTAACTAACTAGACGTCAACTTAGCAGGACACCATTCCCAAAAAATGCATATAAACGATCCGGAAGTGGATATTTTATTGAAAATGAATTAATCGCTAATTAGTTAAGCAAAAAAAATTTGATCTCGCTTTCGGATTCCGAGTTGACGTCAAGTTATCACTTCCGGATCGTTTAAATGTATTTTTAGGAAAGGTGTCCTGCTAAGTAGACGTCCAGTTAGCAGGACACCCAATTTCGCGGAATCCAACAGAGCGATTATTTTTTTTTTTTCGTAACTAATTAGCAACTAAATAGCAGCTAATTACTATATACTTTTTATTCTGAATTATGAAAAGTGTCCTGCTAACTTGATGCACCTTATTTTGTCATTTATTTCCAAGCTATGCTTTAAATATCAATTCTCGAGCTCGTTGCACAAATGTAGGGATATTTAAAAAAAAAATACAAAAATTGGGCCTACCATAAAATAACAACTGTTAGACAGACAGCCATTTTTAGCATGTCATTCTACTACGTATGAATGTTTAGGAAAATACATAGAAAATTTCCTTATTTTTCTACTTTTAACTTAACCGAAAAATACTTCTTTTAAGATAGATTTTCAGTCCTATAATGAAACTTTAAAGATGAGAAAGCTTTCCAAAAATACCTTTTTTTTTCTTTCTTGGATCAGCCACTGATTGCCTTCTTCGCAAAGAAATTTTAAATTAATGAAACAAAAACTTGTGGAGGAATTTACAAGCGATCTTTCACCTGGTTGAATTTTTTTCACAAACTGATACAAATTTGTGATCGCTTTAATTATGGTGCAAAAGAAACCTTAAAAAAAGGATGATTTTCACAAATTTTTTGCTTGTAATTCACACTTACAAATTTTTGTGCAATGAAAAATTCTATTTGTCAACAAGTTTGTGACTTGTATTTCACAAGTTACCTACAAATTTTTATTTGAAAAAAAAACCTACAAAACACAAAATCGCGATTTTTTAAAAATTTGTTAAGAAAATGCTTGTAATCACAATTTTGTAAGATGGTGCAATAGGCCACTGGTATACCAGCTGAAAGGTCACTAACTTAAGCGATTCATTTTCTTTTGCTGGTCAATTACTAAAAAAATAAAATTAGTTGAACTTTAACCGTTTCTCGACCTTCACAGTTTTTTTTTGTTTTAATTTTAAATTAGAAATGATATTTAAAGAAATGCTAGTATGAAATAATATGTTTGTTCGCGTACTGTCAAAACAAATTTTTATCCAAAATGCATCAAAGTTAATATAGAAAATAAATAAATTCGTAGATATACACAGTTTTGGACAGTACTCGAACAGACATATTAATGGGTGATTTTTTAAGAGGTTTAGAACTTTAAAAAAAAAAAAAACACTAAAAATTCGAAAAAATGAATGAAATATTTATTTGAATCGATAGTTTGAACCTTGCAATTTAATGTTTAAAGATAATTTCATGCAAATGTTGACCGTGGCTGCGTCTCAGGTAGCCCAACCGCTGAGTCCAATTTTGGCATACTCTTTCACACATATCGGCCGGTATCTCACGAATGAATGCATGGATGTTGGCTTCCAGTGCGTCAATCGAAGCGGGCTTATCCCTATAGACATTAGCCTTGACATACCCCCACAAAAAATAATCTAATGGTGTCAAATCGCACGATCTAGGCGGCCAATTGACCGGCCCGAAACGTGAAATTAATGTTCACCAAACTCGCCTCGCAATTGCGCCATTGTTTCGCGTGCTGTGTGGCATGTGGCACCGTCTTGTTGAAACCACATATCATGCAAGTCAAGAACTTCCATTTCGGGCAAAAAAAAGTTTGTTATCATCGCTCGGTAGCGTTCACCATTGACAGTAACGCTGCGATTCGCATCATCTTTGAAGAAATAGGCCCAATAATGCCGCCGGCCCATAAACCGCACCAAACAGTGGCTTTTTCGGGATGCATTGGTAGCTGTTGCAATGCTTCTGGCTGATCTTCACTCCAAATGCGGCAATTTTGTTTATTTACGTACCCATTCAAGCAAAAATGAGCCTCATCGCTGAACACAAGCAGCGCGCGATGAACATTTCGAACCGAGCACGAATTTTGATAGTAAAATTCAATAATTTGCAAGCGTTGTTCATTTGTAAGACGATCCATGGTTAAATTGCAAACCAAACTGAAGCTGTTTGACAGTGACACAAGGTACTTAACACACGTCAGCTGTCAAAACCAGTGTTGCCAAAACCAAACCAGCTAAAAAATCACCCGTTATTTGTCATTAAGTAATTAGTAACATTTGCTGATATCCTAATTATATAAAATACAGACAAAGCTCTTTGGCATCTGCGATGGCTTAGTTTTTAAACTGGAAGTTGAAGATCAAGCACTTTTCGTCGTTGGCTTAAAAAGTTTTAAGCCCTTTTGTTTCCACAAATCAAAGTAGCAGCGGTTTCCTAGGATTGATGATGTCAGATCATCCACATCCACATACCCTAGGAGTTGAACAAATCTTCCAAGTTAACGCCCCTGTTTATCATTATCTGCCGCTTTCGTATGATTGCGGCTATTATCTCCTCGCCGTTACCTTGGGTACGTTTGAAATAATTTTCACGAACTTTTTTCTTATTTCGCATTGCACCGCGTGTTTTCTAAAGTAACAGGATTAACTATCCTGAGTTTTCTCATCTCCATAACGATGAAAGTTTTCATGTGCTGCTTTGAAGTCGATGAATAGATGACGGGTCTCTACTTGAAATCCAGAATTTAGTTCAGAGTGAAGAATTGGTCTATGAACGATCTGTAAGGCCAGAAAAGCCAAACTGAAGCTTGGAAGTTAAGCAGGTATATGCCTATCTATTTCTTACAAGATATAAAATGGTTTGTTTTTTTGTTAATAGTGCATATGGAACTGATGCCTGTGATCTGACATGTCTGTTCCCACCCGTACTTGGTAGATAATTTGATGCGTGCAATCTATCAGAATAGCACTTCTGTATTTGTAGAGTTCCACTGGTAAGCCATTAGTACCTGAGCCTTTGGTGGTTCTTAAGCTCGATCGTGCAAGGCTCTTTGATCTCCTTGAGCTGAGAGCTTCTTCTCTTCTCCTTCTTCCTTCCATGCAGGGTCTTCTTTGCCTCCATTTTTCTGAATAGATACTATTTTATCGTTGCTCTTCTTTTGCACTGCAGTATTTTTGCATGTACATTTTCTTCAACTGCCCGGTATAGGTACGTGTTCATCATCACACCACGGACTTTCTCAGGGTGGCTGATTATAGCCTACTGTAGTTTTGTTACTTCTTTGACTACGACCACTGTTCTCCTGGCCAATCAAAGTGTTCCAACAGGTCAAAGGTCGAATTTCTTCTTTTTGGTAGTCGAGCTCCAAATATTTCGCTTTCAGGAATTGGTCAGAGTAAACATTTTATCCTTGAAATGTATGCACTTCTAAGACGTTGGGTAAGTGCCCTGCGACGATCAAAACATTTGCAATCTTTTATCAGATCAGCTGTTATGAACGACGCATTTTTGTATTTCCATCAAACCTGATTCCATCTGCAGGCCGTATCTGCTGAGATGGCGGTTTACTATCTGCGTTACACCCCGGAGGAAAGACGTATGCTTTTGAGTACACCTGGGATGAAAAACACTCGCAAGTTCAAAGTCCATATAGGCTCAAGTCATTATCCGTTGACTTTCCGGGTCTTCTTACCATTTGAGGGTTAGTATCAGTACTTTGTAGGGAAGCCCCAAACTCTAGAAGACTAAGTCCTTCCTTTACCCTAGGACAACGGGCCAGATAATCCCATGCCCATAACCCACTTCATGGGATATGATAGTACTAAAAATCTATACTGCACTCAGCTAAAAGTATGGGGTTACCGTCAAAATTTTCACTGGATCAAAATTCGTCTTCCATAGTTCTGCTTTTTAAAGTTCTGTTTTTCAAAATCTGTTTTGCAAATATCAAAAATAATTTTCTTTAATGAATCATAAAGGGTTTTCCAATAAGAGGTGTTATTTTCAATAGCCCGCTATTTCGGGAGCTGTCACTTTTGAAGCTGTCATTTTTTGACATTTGACAAGTAGAAACTACGCCATTAATAAAAATGGAACGATACACGCTTCAACAACGCATTGAAGTTATTAAAATTCACTATAAAAATGGTGAAATTTGGCAGAGACGGTTCGTAAAACTAAAACATTTTTGGGTCGTCGTGAGGCACCTTGTCCGACCGCAATACAGAAATTGGTGGACAAATTCGAGCTGTTGGAACAAGTTAGTGATGTGAAGAATAAAACCCGTGCACGTCGCTCAAGAACAACTGAGAATATTGCTGTTGTAGCCCAAAGTGTTGAAGAAAACCCAGGTTTGTCCATTCCTCGTCGTTCTTTGGAATTAGGCATTCCACAAACGTCATTACACTGTATTTTGCATAAAGACTTGGGTCTTAAGGCTTATAAATTTCAGTTAACACAAGAACTCAAGCCGGCTGATCATCAACAACGTCGTGTCTTTGCTGATTGGGTCCTTGAAATGCATGACAATGATCCGGAATTTCATCGAAAAATCATCTTGACTGATGAGGCCTCGGAGGCTACGTCAACAAGTAAAACTGTCGCATCTGGGGCTCGGAAAACCCAAGAGTTATTGTTGAAAACCCTCTCTATCCTCAACGCGTGACTGTTTGGTGCGGTTTATGGTCCGGCGGGGTCATTGGACCTTACTTTTTCGAAAAGGAGGCTGGAGCAACAGTTACGGTCAATGGATTGCGCTATCGAGAGATGATTAATGATTTTTTATGGCCGTAATTGGATGGTATTGATCTGGACAGCGTTTACTTTCAACAAGACGGCGCTACGTGCCACACAAGCAATGAAACCATCGATCTTTTACGGGAAAAGTTTCCGGATCGTGTTATCTCTCGAAGAGGTGATCACAATTGGCCACCGAGATCTTGTGATTTAACAACTTGCGACTTCTTCCTTTCAGGCTACGTGAAAGATAAGGTCTACGCCAACAGCCCAGCGTTGATTCAAGACCTCAAAGATGGAATTCGTGAGGCTATCGAGGACATAGGGCAGCCACTTTGCGATTTGGTTATGGAAAATTTCATGAAAAGGATATGGTCCTGTAAGCGTGGTCGTGGTGGCCATTTGGCTCATGTTGTGTTCCATTACTAACGGCATACCTTCCTCTTTATAATGAAATAAACATCCGATCATTTATCTCAAAAAATGCCATTTTTCTTTGAATATCAAAATAACACCTCTTATTGGAAAACCCTTTATATGGATGTCAGAGTCCCGACCCCGTTCCTGCAACAACCAACCATAATCACTTAGCTTACACAGTTATAACCATTTAATCTATTACTATTGAATAATTATGCTTCAATTTTGAACATATTTATATTTTGTACACATAAATCATACTTCATACGTCAGTATAATATGTTACGTATGCTTGTCATTATGTCACACACAAATAAATCTTCGCTTTCATAATTTTTGATTAAATGATTAAATCAATAATTTAATAGTCATTCATCACCAATTTATCCATTATTTTGAACCTGCCAGTAATTACTTGACCCAAACAATGCGATCATCACCTAATAAATTTCAGTTTATCTGAGGACACCAGCCAATCCCTTTGCTATATTTGTGGTAATTATAAAGTTTTATACTCTACACAGACACAAAGGTATAGGAGCTGGAGAAGAATCACCTATTTCCGTAGGAAAACCTTTGAGTGACAAGCGATATTATAATTGAAACAATCAATCAATAAATAATGTCTTCGCAAGATAAATGAACACACTGAATTTATAATAATTTAAAGCGGTCTTTTGATAAATAAAGCGATTGCATTGGGAGCAATCAATGATGTTGGGCTCATTTGGTTGTTGTTTATAGAATATCTGTGATATTATACATTTGCTTACATATAATATGTACAATATGTACATAATAGTGTAAGAAAGATTTTAATATTTAATTTGTGTGTTGGGGTCATATTGTATGATAAAAGTTTTTTGTTGCATACTTACCTTACTCTGTAATTGATGATTGATATGGTTTTTTGGTTTATCAACTTCTCTGTTAGGAGGATATGGTTGTTCATAAAAGAATGTGATTTAAAACGTTAAATGATGAATAAAAACAAAAACAATTTTCCATCGTTTTGAGGGCTGGAATTTATTTTTTGATGAATTTCAATGAAGCACATATTTATTAAGTGAGTTAATCTACACAATACCGATTCAAAATAGCTTTTAACGGCCCTTAGTCCATAAAAATTGGCGTTTCGTCCCGGCGATCTCACTTGGACTCATCAGTTGAAGCTATTTTGAATCAATAATTCAACAAGTCCAATTAAATAGTGCTAAGTCTTCTACTTAGCTGATTTATTTCAGAAGTATATAGAATTTGTAGTATAAAAACCTTCATATCTACACAATACCGATAACTACCCTGCTCCAGTTAAACTAAACATGAAATTGGATATTCTATCGATTTAGAAAAAATTGAAAAAATAACTTCTAGTTTATGGGAAAACTCATTTTACTTTTTCATCGAAAAAGATACCAACATTCTGTTTCTTCTAACACGTACATTAAGAAAAAGTATTTAACATAAAAAAATGTCTTTCAAATTTTTAACTAAGAATTTATTCGGATTCTTAGGTCCAGTTTTTAGTGCGATATTAAAGTTAAACTCGATTTAGCTGATCAAATTTCGTGAGTTAACTTACGATTAACTGAACAGAAGCTTTTTATGTTTTATCCACCGAGTTTGTTTAGTCGTTCCGCATGCATTCTCCACCAAAAAACTGTATCCGCAGTTAACTGTGAGTTAAATTACTTCTAGAGTTAGCTAAATATGGTTTAAGTCACAACTTAAATACTATAGGCTTTATTGTACAATTTAGATTCCCCTCAAACCGACTTGACTCTTTAAATCAAGATGGCGGAAACTATGCAATTAGTTGATGATCAAGAACTTACGGATTGAAGCTTCCTATATAAGGCATTTTCTCGGTGGCAACAAAAAAATGTCGAAGCAGGACTATTCAGTGCCGAACTTTCACCGTTGGACACTTCACCACCAGATTTTCAACACAAGCACTAAAAGGGTTGGAATTTGCGTTACAGCGGTTACGCCACTGGGTAGTTCGCCGTCGTTCATTCAACACTAGACTTTTAAACACTGTAATGTAGTGTTAATAATTCAATATGGCCATTGTTTCCTTTGGATTAAAATGTGGTTAGTGATAATAGAATTCAGATTTGCCAGTAATACCCGTGATTTTTTGAAAACTTTTGCATGGTGCAACATTTTAGAACATATTTTATTCATCTTGTTAAACAAGCGAATTCTGTATGATTCTATTTTTGACGCAAATTTCAATTTGCTATGATTGACAATAAAACTTGGAAAAATTGTCTCCCGCCAGTAAAAATAGTGTTAATAAATGATTTTCTATAAATTTGCATTATTTATTTTAAATTTTCGTGTTTTATTTTGCAAAAGTCGCTGTTCTTCAAAATGTCCTAAATAAAATGCAAATGATATAAGCTGAAAAAGAATACGATTTGATATTGAAAACAATATAAATGAATTCTTATTGCGATTTAACCATTTCTAATAAAATCTACACTCATTTGCGAACACGAAAACAAAATATCCAGAAACGAAAAATCTGGCACTTAAATGGGCGGCATTCAAATATTGAGCACGAAATGGCAGCACTTAAAGATCCAACACTCACTCGGCGGTGGTGAAATGTCCGTCTATCAATTTTCGGTGGCGAATGGTACCGTACCGAAAAAAATGTCTTTCTCAGTTGCATATTAAATTCCCTATCTTATCATGAAAAAATAAGCTGAGTCTTAGATTCCTTGTGAATTAGGAGATATAAAAACGAACCATTTTTGACTAATAGGGCAAAATGTGTTTACATGTGTGAGTTAGTATTTGAAGTGCTGCATATCGAGCCCCGAAGGACCAGGCTTTTCCGCCAGCTGTCTTAAAAGAAGGACGATTCCGGAGACGGTACAATCATGAATTGTACGCAATCTACCTTGAAGCAGATATCGTGACAAAAATTAAGCTCGGTAGACTCCGGTGGGCAGGGCACCTAGCTCGCATGAGCGAAGAGGAACCTGCTCGGAAAGTTCTTTGTGGTACATTCTATGGTAGACGACAGAGTGGTAGACCATGCTTGAGCTGGAGAGATGGCGTAGACCAGGACGCCCGGAGCCTTGGGGTGCGCAACTGGATGGCGGCGGCTTGAGACCGGGATGGGTGGAGAGACTTGTTGAAGGAGGCCAGGACCGAGCCTGGTTGTCGAGCCGACGATGATGATGATGTCTTAATATTCTGCTGTTCCGATGCCCCAAAATCTCTGTAGCAAAACTTTTTTAAAGTTTTCGAATTTACCAAAGTCTGGAACCAAATTTGAGGATTTTCGTCCCAAAATGGAGGCACTTTCACAAAAACTCGGCTCAACTCGACTGTTGAAGTTTCCAGTTTTCTGTTTGGTGCTGTTTCTTTAGGAACCTTGTCAGTATTCATTGTGAAAACGTTCTTAAAAAGTTTGTACTGAAAATGTCTAGCTGTGAATTGAGGCTTAACCACAGTTTGTTGTTCCGCTACTTTGTGTCGTTCAATATGTTCAATCTTCAAGGGTTCGGGGTAACCAATATAAAGATGATGTTAATCCACAGTACAGTAATCTAAGTAAAGTGACACTGGATCCGCCATTTTCACAGATGCGCAGAACTGAACAAAAATAAAAACGCTAATGATATTACGTTTAATACTACTGTGATGTTAATCGACTCTATTAAATAAAAATATTTCAATAAACTTTTATAAAAATTCTCAACGAAACTCTTAAATATTTAATGCCTAATTTAATTCGGTGGTGCATAGATGTGGCACATCGTAGTCGGTAATTACTGCTGGTCAGATTTTAATTTCAAACGCACCTGACGTTTGATTGGAAAATGACATTGGAAAATGATAAAAGTACTCCCACTTAAATGCTGTGTGACAGGGATGCCAAACGTAGTCTTATTTTCGAGAACTCTTATCTATTTTACGTATACGGCTTTGTATACCGAAAAGTAAAATCCGTCTACATAGTTTTCTCACCTGCACTGCGGAGCAATCCACAGTGCTTCCGATTACAATGTTTTCAAGTTTTTTACACCTTACTGGTTTCTGATGTGTAAACATCTATGCCAGCGGTAGGGGTAGCTTAAAACATGGGCTTTCCTCTAAAATACGTTACGAGGTACGTTACAAAAATCTGCATTGCCCCCCTTCGGCTGCTAATTTGCTGTAGGTATTGTAGAATATTGGGTACATGCATCGACAACGAAACTTTTTCCTGTCTAAATTTATTTACATTGTGCGATGAGAATTTTTGATCATTCTTCGGTCGTGGCGCATTCACTCCGGATGTTTCGCGCTGGTTTCGGATTAAATATTATAATGAATGCTTCCCCTAACTGTCAAACTATTAACTGTCAAATTCCTTTGGAGGTTGGCTACGGTGTCAATGGATTGAAATCGCGATCTTAGTGTTTACAATCCATTGATGAATCATTTATCGATTAGAACTAAAATATAATGCTGAAAACATGTCCAAAAAATAAATGTTTGCTTTTGTGAAAATGCATGTCATTTTTAATATATACAACAAGCAGAAGTAATACATTTATTAACTGGAAACGATAGTGAAACTACTTTCAGGAAATTAACTATCAAAACTCAAACAGAGAGGTCGCGATATAAAAATCTCGAAAATAATACTCCTAAAAAAGGACATCAACTCGAAGGTATTGCTCGAGAGTTTACTAGCGAAAGTACTTTCAAATGGATCAGGCATATTTTAGATGCAACCAATAATTTATACGTTGCATTTGTAGAAAATGTTTAACAAACATATATTTTGAAATCAATCAAGTATGTAATATAATTGCTTCCATCAAAAACCAATTGTTTATACAAAAACAACAATAAATAATTCGAAATCTGTCGGAAACCCTCATAAGAATGAATTTTATTTGATTTATGGTCTTGTGTTAATGATTTCTTTATCAAAATTGGTTAACTCTAACCAACGATTTTTATTTGTTTACTGCGGGGTTGAACAAAATGCAAATAAATAGATGGATCTGATATATAGCTCTATTTAAAATGTTAGATATCGAAGTTAATAATATATGTATGTATGTAGGTATATCTACCTTTATAAAGGTATATGTGTATGTGTATATGTGAATGTTTATCTTTATTGTATTCACTATACAGACGGCTGAACTATAATAAACCAAGTATTTACGGCGTTCACTTAGATGCTGCCCTTATTTAATTTATTGCATTCAAAAATATACACAATCAATTTGAGATAGGCATCCAAATATTATATCAGTTCATCGAGCAGTGTGTTTCAATATATATGTACATATATAACATTTGTCCTGGTCGATTATAAACTGATCAAATATTTTGTTGTGGGTAGAGTTATAATATGACTGTAAATCAAATCAATGCCTTGAACTTTTTCTACAACTAGCAAACCTATCTGGCGTTGCTTGATAAGTTAGTTTAGTTTTTAAGAGATTTTTTTATTATAATTTATATTTCCCGACGCACTTTTCAAAAAAAAATTGACAATTTTACAAGGAATAGACAATATATAACTTTGACCATCTTGATGTGGAATTAAATCATGAAGACGTGTTACTATACAGAAGACATTTTTTTAAGCCGTTTCAGATGGAAAAACGCGGTCGTACCCTATATAAAAGGTATATTTTGACTGGAATTGGAGAGTTTCCGGTGAATAAAATGGATGCATACTATTGGGGTTTAATTGCACTGTGCCTTCAATCATGCTACAGCTCTTTCTCCAAATTAGTTTTTGTTGGAGAAACTTGAGTATTTGAAGAACTTTTAGATAGGGTAAATCGGGTTCTTCTATCTTATGACATCCCAGGCACTCATACATTTTATGTTTTAATGCACCTGCCTATTGTTTTCCACGCCACAGTTGTTGGGTGTAAAGTACTGGAAGGGTGTTTTTGCGTAGGTTTTTTCTTAAAAAACATTTGCACTTACGGGAAAAAGTTTAAACATGTTTTTTCTTTGAAGAATTTTATAAGCTACAATTTTTGGCTTGATATTTCACATGAATAAAGTTTTTTTATTGTATCCAAATCATTATAGAGTAAGATCCCATCAGGGCCCCAGGCATAGGTACGTCATTTTATCACAAATTTGATGAATGAATGGATAAATATTATTGGGTATAATTACACTGCGACCTTAAGATCTATTGTGGCCCTTTTTTGGAGCTGCATGAGGTTACTCATTCTACAGCTCATCCTCCAAATGAGTCCCTTTCAGAAACTCGTGAATTTGGAGTACTTTAAGAGAGGATAGTTTGCTCTCTTCTATCTAGTGGTTGGCTAGATGCCTATGTCTTTGGTGCATAAGTGCATCATATTTACCCAATATGTGGGCCGGCATTTCTTTATGAGCATTGGAGTATCTGCAAGTGCTGGCACTGCTTAACTAGGCCAAGAATTTGAAGGTGTCTTCTTAGCTTACAGTGGCCAGTTAGGAGACCCGTTATTATTCTGAGTTTGTTCATTTTTAAGCTGATGCATGGTAGAATGCGTTTCTGATTAAAAGCTTTCATATAGGAGTTTGGCTTGTCTCAGTTTTGGAAGTTCATTCCAGATTTCTATAGTCTTATTGTCTTCTCTTCTAATTTGATTTTGTTCTTGATCATGTTTTTTCCTATTCCGCAATAGGGTTCTGGCTCCGTTAGGGGTGTTGCTGCCCCTAATTTTGCCCTGAATTCCGACGTATATTGTTGTCCTTGCCCAGTTTGTTAAGCCTGCCAACACACTCTCATACCAGTTTAAAACTAATGGCATACGAGTTTAGTGCTTTGATTGCGGCCTGGCTAACTGGTACATGATGGCAATTTTTTGGATTTTCTTTCGAGGTTACATTCAGCACATTTCACAATGGTGTTTACTTCGGCCTGGAAGGTGCTCGCAAACTGTCCCATCGGCACGGAGAGTTTGGTTCTGGTTCCAAAGATTCCTGCACCAGTCCCTTCGGTTGTTCTGGATACATCAGTGCACCACTTGATGACGTTTGCTTTAAGAGTGGAGCTCTCCGTTTCACCTACGCATTCTTTCTTGTTACTTAACTCTGGTTTGAAAATTGTTTTCAAAGTTTAACTATTTTTATCATTCCATCTATTGAAATGTCAAGAAGGTTTGTTGCTGTGCGGACCTGCAAATCAAGACTCTTTCCCTAGGCCCATTGATTCTGCCAATTCCAGTTCAATCATTGGCAAATATCATGATGGCTCCTTTAGCAGTGATTTCTATGGCCACGAGCAGTCGGGTTAAGTGAAGGATCACTTCCATAGCCTACTTTTAATTTAATTAGTTCAGTTCTCCTGTGCAATGCAATCGCACCATAGGTTATGATTGGTCTTACCATCATGGTATACATCCATCTGAGGATGTTTGATTTGCAGCCCCATGTGTTACCTGCAAGTCTTTGGCATGTCATGAGGGCTTTTGTGGCTTTCCCCACAATTAATTCAACGTTTTTATTTTAGAGGAATTTACTATCTAGTGTTATACCAACCTAGATATTAAACTCCCCTTTTGGGTCAAGATTTCTGCTCCTGCCAACCGAATAGGTTTCATGCTTGGGAGAAGCCTTTTTTTTTTTGCAAATGGCACTAGGTATCGTTGTCTTGGTGGGGTTAATGTTAAGGTTGATTATGTCCTCTTTGGATTATATCGCAAAGAGTTCCTTCGAGCGTCCCTAAGACTGTTACTACAATGTCATCAGCAAAGCCAATAAAGCGTATGCCTTGGGAAGTAAGACTTTCTTGTAATTCATCAACTACAAGACTCCACAGTAAGGGTGACAGAACCCCTCCCTGAGGATAGTCTTTTTGTTATAATGACCTTTTGGACTCTTCGTGCTGCGTATGGTTCCGCGCCGTTCTTGTCCCTAGCATTTCACTTATCCATCTGATTATGGTGATGGGAACGCACTTCCTTACAAGAGATTTATTTACTGTTTCGTGAGACTTAATTTGGCACTTGCAAATGACACCTACCTTTATAGAGCTTTACATCATGCCTAGAGGTCAACTGCAAAATTAGATTTTTTAAACCATATCTTGTCGAGACACTCACAAATGCCGAGACTTTCAAAAAATGGTATATATTTTATTGGGTGGGTTTTTTTAAAAATCACTCTATAGTTTTGTCAAGTATACCTTCTTGCTTTCAATGAGGGTAATTTCTTGAGAATTGGACTATCAAATTCTACCAAATCAACTATTTTCTCACATATGTTGTTTTGGAAAATTGAATCATAAATTATATGCTTTTCTCTGGGACAAAAAACGTGTTATACGAAAAACGGTGTTGATGGGAGAATTCATTTAATTATTTAAGAACGATTTTATTCAATTACAGTTAGGTAAAGAGAACAAAAAAAACAGTTAACTGTATATTTAGAATACGGCACGGCCGGCGCGGCGCTTTCCTGTATTATTATAGTATTATTTGTTTTGGTGCAAAAAAGGTACAACCCTGTTTTTCAAGTTCGATCTACCATCCACCTGTATAATCCATATCAAATGAAACAAAACATACAATCAACACCCTTTTGTAATCAAGCCGACGTACATGACCATTAATTCACCCTAATCAACAGCCTTTAGCATCATCGCATCTGAAATTCCGAAATAAAATAAATTCGCGTTTAAATAAAACATCTGTTCGTCTACACCCAGATAAATGGAGCATGACAAGACAAAAAAGGGTACGGGACTCGAAACGAATCGAATCGAATGCCCAACAAAATAACAATTTGACAAAATTCTAATTCGATCCGCAATATAAAAGAGCGGAAAATTCTTACACACAGATACAAAATCCACCCAGGCTTTGAGTTATTATTTCAAACTCTAATTCTAGAGGTTTGGACAACAAGTGCACATCAGCTAGAATCAAATACATATACATACATCCACAATATAAATATATCTGCTCTATCTCTAGGTATAGAATGCGTATTAAATTCAAATGGTTGAAAGCAAAAGGAAACTAAAGCACAAATAAATGTGGTGAAGTTTTAGCTTAAGGGGATGTGAAAACAAGGGATGCTCTATGTGAATGTGGATAGGGTTGAGAGTTGAGAGTTGTGTGATGAGAGGTATCAGAGGAGGGTTGCGAAGTTCGAGGGAATCTCAATGCTGCATAATGTATTATCATCATCATAGTCCTCATCATCATCATCATCATCATCATCACCAGCACACACAGAAAGCATATTGATAAATGATAGAAGTGCATGCGCAATTTCTTCGAATAATTTGGGGGGTGGTTCTTCTTTTTCTTTTACTTTTTCATCATCATCCTTATACAGATTAACATTTAAATTTACGCGAAATAAATCATTTGTATTGCGTTCGAATAGATATAGGTTGTAGGGTGACATAATATAGGCACAAGGGAGCGCTGCCCTGATAATACGATTATACCTCATTTAATTCTACTATATCTATTGTCTATCCCACAGATGAACTGCCTTTCGGAATTAATCGACTTGTGAAGGCGGAATCCCGGATAGCAACGGCACAAGACGAGGATAACAACAATTCAATTACCCTATCAGGCAAGAACCTCATACACTGCAATGTGCTGCTGGACAATATCGAAGGGGAATCGCTATCACGATCACGGAGTCATTCGAGGTCGTCGCAGGTGGATAGGTTTCGAACGAGATCTAGATCGAGTTCGTTGGAATTGGAAGTCGACTCACCTCCGCCCCTATCTCACCATCGGTCAACGCCACCTGTGTGTTCGCCAGCGGTGAGTGAAACGATTTTGTCTGCGGCGAGTCCTAAGAAATCCGAAATGTTCTCGGTATCAGCCTTATTGAGACGAGACGAGCCGAGGCTTTCGAAATCTCCATCATCATCAGTGCAAACGAATCCCTTCGAAGTCTTTCGGCCGGGATACAATGGAAACACATACGACCCCGCGTTATTTCCAAGGCCAATGCTCTCTCCATTCCCCCTGTTGGCTGCGTTTGCCTTCCATCAAGGTCAACATCAGCAGCCCAATATAAGTTCTAGGTAAGTACGAGTTTACTTATACTTTTGAATTTCATTTTAATGTTGAGGATTTGATTGATGGCGGGAGATAATGTCGAAAGAAAAAAGTCTAAATTTGAAATGTTTGTCAAATTTCGCTCTCAAAATGAGATATAGTAAAATCTACTTACAATCAATTCACTACTGAATGAATGAATATATTACCCATGCGTACAATACTTTGCTATGAATTCGTGAAACTTTAGACTGTAAAGCTGCACTGGAATAAAATCAAATTATTGTTAGTGTTTGGTTTGTTTGTCGACATTCCATCTTTTTTCTTTAGGACTAACCAACTTTTCAATACCGGATATAAGCATAACCCGCTAATGACTATAATCGAGTTTTTCTGAAATAATCAGCCCTATCACAGAATCCATCGTAATGGAAAATTTTCTATGGATGAAAAATATCTATCACAGATTCCAATTGTAGTGGAAAATCTTCTGCGAATTACGAAATTCGTGGATTTGATATCATTGACTCCGAATGAAACGAAAATTATGTCATCCTTATCTCCTATACTTTATTCCTTTCGTAGTCAGAGCGGAATTTGTTATTTGCAAATTTGTTATTTGATTTCATAGTTCAAACTTCTATTGCAGCTCCTCAAAACATAATTATATGCTGATTTATGCACTCAAATCAAACTCCAAAAGAGAGCGTCAATAATTGCACAAATGAATAAATTTGTTCGTAAAACTAAATTAATGTTAAAACTTCCAATAAACAACTTTAAGTAGAATTAAGTCAACAATAGTGATCCATAATTTATTTTTTAACAGTGATGGTACATGAAGGAAAAAATTCCTAACTCGTAGGGAATTTGCGCAAATGACACTGCAGGGAAAATATTAATATATTGCGTTCTTATTTAATTTAGTTTATTAACTATCTCACTTTTATCTTCCTATGTATGCAAATTAAATTTTTTGAA
This sequence comes from Leucozona laternaria, assembly GCA_932273885.2. Taxonomy (NCBI): domain Eukaryota; kingdom Metazoa; phylum Arthropoda; class Insecta; order Diptera; family Syrphidae; genus Leucozona; species Leucozona laternaria. The sequence continues at coordinate 50,486,981 of OW026368.1, forward strand.
ATTTTGTTCACGTAAATTTGTAAAGAAATGTGTGAAATGACAAACTTTCATATAAATTTGTACAACTTTTATAATATATGTACATAACTAAAGAAAATTGAATTCACAAAAATATTCACAAAATTATATCCCAATTCTCTTTTTTACGGTGTTCATTTGGGAAAAATGGGGATTTTTCCAAATGGCACAGGTCATTTTTTCATGTGATGTATACCATCACTGTTTTTTTTTTGTTTCCAACTCTCAATAGTTTGACGTAAAGACAGCTGATTTCAAAATTGAAACTGGATACTTATACGAAGATGCAATGCTTTTTTCGATTCCATTCGTATATTGTGAAGAGAATTGTTCGTTATTCGTAGCATCATATGTTAGAAATCCGTTTTGAGATTTGTTACGATGGCTTCGGTGATAGGGCTGAATAATATTTCACTCATTTTGTATTTTACATATATTTTCCTTGAATGTGCGCAAAATACTTCAAGTCAAAATGTTCCAATGATTTTCGAAAAAAAAGATCAGAAGTATTTATAAAGTCAAAATGTACTTCTTTTTGACTTTCTCTTAAAGTACTTAAAGCATAATTTTAATCGATACTCCGAGTAAATGTAAACAATATTAGCAATATGTTTTAAATATGGAAGTGACTCTAGACATGCCAATTATAACAGTTTTGGTTTATAAAAGGGACGAGACTAGAGACATGCCGGCGAAGGGACCTGGCAGTGCGGAGCCGCATAAACAATACTTTTTTAAACAAAAACTGTTATAATTTGCATGTATAGAGTAACTTCATTATAAAATTACTATTTATGCGGCCCCGCAAGGCCAGGGCCCTCCTCCGGTGGGCATACTTCAGGCACATAAAATAAATAAGATTAAAAACTGCTGCAAAATTAATTAATTTCAGAAGATATCAGTTAGAAATATTTTTACTTGTGAATATTTCGCTAGCAAATTGGTTCTTTTTAGGGCTAAATTTATTTTCACTAAGCTTTAGTTAATTTATTGTTATAATCTTGGTACCCAATTGGAAAATAACAATTTATTAAAAGTGAAAATCTAAAATAAAGGGTGTTCCAAAATTCAAGCGATAAATAACATAGAGATAGAGAGCATGGGTTTTTAATTAATAATAATTGTAGTTTTTGCCTTGATAGAGTACTCAATTTCCTCCTTCAAGGTGTAGTTGGTCGTTAGCTTGTTGTCATAAACTTAAGACTTCGAAAAATCTCAAATAAGGAAGTCCAACGGTGATAAATTACACTAGCTGTATTTTGTGGGTGCACTTGTTTCTCAATGATCACTCGTAGCTTTTGTTAATCCCAAATGGCACAAAAAATTTTGCCAATTGACAGAGCCGTCAAGATTGAAGGAAATAAGCCTCATCGCTGAAAATGATTTTGTTTGAAAAGTCACTGCTGAACCAAACCTTCGTTATTAATAACCTCTATAGCTGTTAGTTTTCATACCGTGTTTTATTTTCGTTGGCAACACGTTACCAAAACTGGACTATGACCTAAACCAACAAGCTTTTTCAGCCAGTTGCTTGCAGTAATACACACACCAAGTTGGAAGAATTTGTTCTGCACTAAACTTGTGTGTGCCACCTGAGGTGGGGTTTTCTTAACTGTGCTCATACGTCGTTGTTCATACGCTTCAGCCTTCTTAGCCACTGTATTTTCAGCTTTTTGACATGGTTGATATCACTACCCGCAACGCTCTTCACTGAATCTTCTCCTACACACTCCTTCGATACTGGACCAAAAATAACCTGAAGAATCTTCCTTTCAAAATACTCTTAAGCTGATTCTCATCCGTTCTTGACAAAATTCATGCTTCTGCTCCATACAGCAGGAGTAGGATGATCAAGGTCTTCTATAGAATCTCTTTAGTTTTCTGAGAGAGGGCTTTATACTACTCAAATTCCTTCTTAGCCCGAAGAAACAGCGATTGAGATGAGTAATTCTTACATTTGTAATTCTACATTTGTGGTATTTTGGGAGGTCATAGTGGAGCTAAGGTTGAGAAATCCTTAAATATTTTGAAGTTAAATCTCTATCCATTGTGACGTTTTGCCAAGTCGAGATATTGAGATTCCTTTCTCGATGAGAGCATATGCTTTTTCTCCTCGTAAACAACTAAGTTCAATTGCGCTGCCCCCGTCAATACGAGCAAATACAAAAACAGCTCTGCTCGTTTTCCTGATAAGTTCAATAGCTGTATTTTATTTTCCCCCAGATCTGATCCGGATTGGATTTGCACACGAAAATACATTTATTACAAAAACAACTCAAGATCCAGCTTTGCTTTTGGATTTAGATTTGCAAATCCATTTTTGAACACACACCCTTATTAATTCCTTGCTAAAATTAGTTTTAACGCTGACGGGTAGATGGCTTTTTGAGTGAAAAAAGACAACGAACACATTAAAATAAATACCACAGATTAGCCACATGAAGATGAGAATCTTTCGTACGTTTCACCCTCCAAAACCCATTTGTTTACATTGTTGTATTTGCAATTTCTTCCCGCGTCGATGAATAGATGTGAAATGCAACAACAATTTAACCAGGTGTGTGAAGATCCCTACTGTAAATGTGTGAGGTTTTTATACACACATTCTCATTTTTTATCTGATATCTGACATCTCAAGCTTGTAGGCAAATTAAAATGGCTGCCGGGGATTCTCATCTTCATATGGCTAATCTGTGATAAATACACTTAAGGAAAAAAAGAGATGGGTATATAACACTGTTTTCACTGTGTTCCTATTTGTTTTATTATCATGATTTGATCCGGAACAGATCTGGAGGATAATAAAATGCAGCTAATGTCATATATTCATATATATATAATAGTTGAACGGAATTTCGAAAAGCTGTACCTAGGTTGTTGACTTGCGAATGCGGAATTTTGGGTATCGTCACTAGAAAAATGTTTTTTCCAGATCCGGCATTGGCTGTGTAATGTGTAGCTACTACCATATTCCCACTCTCATATCGGCAGGCTTCTGTTCTGGCCTTGATTCTTTCGGTGGTTTGTTTCACCCTTTTATAGAACTTTCAGACTTCACCCCTGCCACTGTCACTTCTTGTGATCTATCTTTTTCCTTTTGAGAATTCGGCGTTCCACCCTTCGTTTTTGTTCGTAGGATTCCCGGACTGCTCTCGTTCAAAATGTTGTGCAAAAAATTTACCTCAAGGGAAAATCAGTTTGGGATTTGAAAATAAAATATTCGCACAAATTTTTAATTGATCTTCCCTTTGTCATAATACTGTAGCCGCTTCCTTTGCTCAAATATTAATTAATTTCCTGTGAAAATTAAAAATTCGCACGAAATGTTTCTCACTTTCATTCTTAAATAAATTGCAATTGCTGCGTTTTGGTATTCTTCAGTTTACAATATTAATGAGGGACTTGGTTTTTTATACAACATGGATATACAACACTATTTATTCATGCCGATTATGGTATCCTCATCATATTACTCCCATCAGGAAGTCTTGGACTTTACACATTTGTTGCGTACCAAAGTGGTCATATGTATCGTTTTTGATCCACAACAGTTTTGGGGCACTAGGGAAAGGAAATTATTTATTTTGAAAGCGAATACTCCTCTTACTCAAAGATTCTATCATGAGAGTTAGTTTGACTCCTGCCGCATACTGTCACATTCCTTAATTGTTGTGAATATCTGTCTATGACAGCTCATTGTCATTGTGAACTTTTTAAGTTTACACTATCCTGACATCGTGACATTATAATGTGGTCCTTTTCAGAAGAGCCACAAACCGAATATCAGGCGTTTCTCATTTTTGAAATGTCATATTTCAATTGTGTGGTTTTTTCGATTAATAGCCATTTTAAGACTTTGAGCTTATCATACAAACACGGATAAATTGAATGCTAAGAGTTGATTTGTCAATCATCAAGCCTGATTCACAATGCGGCGAGGAAACAAGAAGTGAGCGTGACGAGAACTCGTTGTAGTTGTCAAACTTACATACCTGCATACATGGACGTATAAACATGGACTGCTGGTTGCCAACTTCACGTTGGTTCCAACGACACTAGCTCCCGACCACCCGCTAGGTGAGAGATGCTGAAAAATAACTTTGTTATTTCATGGCAAGATGGCAGCACTCTGCTTATTTTTGTTTATAACGGATGTATTTTTCTTAGCGTCCACCTAGAAGAGAAATTATATGAGTCATGTTAAAAACGTCTGCGTCTGTTGTCTCGTCAAAATGAATATCAAAAATTCAATTAATTTCGCCTTTTCAAAAATGTTTTGGTTATTTAGGGTCTCAACACTCAAAAGATTGAGATACGAAGATCTTAGCTCTTTAACTTAAATTGCCACTATTTTTTAAATATTAGGTCAAATTTATTTATAAAAAGAAACCCTACTTGAATCAAGCACAAAGCCGTTTTGCATGGTAAATCCAAGTCCACTGGTTAACTTCGTATGTCGTTGATGAAAACTTCTGATTCATTCAACAAATCAATGAATACAACTTCCGCTGATAATAGATCTGCACTTGAGCACAAACAATATTCTTTGATCTTAGGTTTATATTCAGGTCCTGTGTCTTCATATCCGACCAAATAATTTTCAATTTCTTGAAAATTAGCTTCATCTTCGACCAACAGACCCCCAATTTTTAATTGAGACTATCTTCCACTCCATCGAGAATTACTTCGCACGATGGCTTTTCCCGTTCATTGTTCACAATTTTCGCTTCGATGTCTTCAAAAAATCTTATTTATTCAATTAACTTTTGAAGACGTACTGCTAAAAGAGCTGCACCCAAACTGAAACTGCTTTGTGATTTCGTTTTCTTGCCTTTTGTTTGTCTTCGGGTAGTTTTTTTTTAGAACTGAAATTGTTAAGAAAGAAATGATGTTAATAAAGCCATTTAAGTGTATTTTGTTCAATTTTTATTAATAAATCAATAATTTTACCAGAATATAAGCACGTAATCCTAATGGCGGCCAGTTTAGTTTGGTATGTAGGTAATTTTTTGTTCCTGTCAAAACGTCAAAACGAAAAAAAAAAACATGGGAGAAAAAAGGTGTTTGTTTCTCAACTTCACGTATTTGCTGCTCAGGAGCTAGTTTCGTTGGCGACATTTTTTTAGCACCATTTGTATTGAAATGACTTTTGACTAGCGGTCCATAGTTATACGTCCATGCCTGCATAATACACAATGCGGCGTTTCTCGTGACGTCACGCCAAGAATTCGATAAATTGAAAAAAAAGACGCGACGTGACGACGATTTTCATTTTTCGTAACTAATTTACAGATTTTTCACAAAAGATGTTATCAAATTTTATCTAACACATAAAGTTATTGATAAATCTATTGTTTTGTAAGTTATATCGTTTATATTTTGTTAGTTTTTTTTTTTACAAAAATGAGTTTTTGTTGTTAAAACGCCGATTTTGTAACTAGAAACAGATGACAGCGGTTCTCCTCACGCTCACGTCCCGTTTCCTCGTCGCATTGTGAATCAAGCATCAGTTAAGCAGTCAGTTAACTACCTGAGTTAACTATCAGAACGATAAATAGGAACAAATCTTTGTTTTATCTGAAACATTACTTATATTTGATGTTTAACTGACTATTGAAAAATTGGCCCAAAGAAAGATATTTTTGTATTTTATAGAATCTATCTAATTAAATACTTTATTATGTTCTGATCACTTTTCAAAAAATGTATTACATTACAACGGTAAACATGCGAAGTATATTTATCTTAGGGTAACACTTAAATTCTGGTTTGCGTATTTCGTTCTTTTATCTTTTGCTAAACATATACAGCCTAATTTATTAGAATTCGCTAAACACCTCTAAACGGCTGAATAGTTATATAGTCCATAAGCATTTATGAAGCCACTATTCAACGTTGCATAAATCCTAATTCATAAAATATTTCCCTACACATTATAGTTATAATGCGCTTGTGTCAAATAAAGTACCAAGAAGGGAAAATCTATTACGTTTTACTGCCACAATTGATTAACAAAACAAAGCTCTGAAAGTGAAAAGTCAATAAACGAATTCTCCTGCACCGATTGGATTAGTTTAAATTTCATTTAATATTGCATAATGTACCTATTCTTGTTACTGTTTCTTTTGTGCCGTGTTAGAAAATATAGTTTAATATTTTAGAACAAAAAATTCATGGTTTTTATTGAAATAATTGTTTCATTCACTGACAGTGCGATCAAATTGAGAAGAATATAGGAACATCTATTAGGGTGGCAATTATTTTTGCAATGTTTTTTTTATTTATTCTGTGTGTCCCACTGAAAATATTCAATAAACCTCAATTTTGGCATACATTTAAGCACATGTATATTATAAATAAAGAATTTCCATCAAATTTTATACTTTCACTGACATTTTAAGTAAAAGTCGGAAAACTGCGTGCATTTTTAATGAAAAGTTTTAACTTCTCGGTGGGATACGTCGCCCTTAGCCGATTTCAAAAAAATTTAACAACATTTTGGTTTGTACAAAGTAGCTTCATAATAAAGCTTGATCACTTTCAGGAGGGGACAAAAAAGATATAATTATAAGCATTGCCAAAATAAGTGCCACCCTTATAACATTGTATTTTATTCTCGTCTGTGTATGAGTCAAAGTGACATTTCGATACTTAAACATCCTTATGTATGCACTATTCAACCTCCAAACGCGTTTAGCTTCTAATGCCTCTTTCCAACGTTGCATAAGTTTTATGAATAACATTTTTGCGTTTAGTTGAATTATAAGGAGTGAATAGTTCTATGCACTCGCTATGATGCATTTATAAATTCGGCTGATAAACTTTATTTAATTTTTAACCAGAAGCTTTAAAATAAAAAAATTAAAAATAAGTAAATTTATGTATACATATTTCTTACTTTATCCAAACAGTTTTCACCCAACTTCACGACAAGAAGAATTCTTCAGATTAAGTAGCTTGATGGTGCCAACGATACAAGCACAAAATGGTGGAAACCTTAATCCTCATTTAGGATTACCGCACCCGCCACATTTACATTTTCATCACATGCCCAAATGGCCGGGATTACCGCAATTCAGTGACCTCTATTCCTGCATGAAATGTGAAAAAATGTTCTCAACGCCCCATGGACTAGAAGTACATTCTCGACGGACACACCATGGTAAAAAACCCTATGCTTGCGAATTGTGCAATAAAACCTTTGGTCATGAAGTTAGCTTAAGCCAACATAGGTAAGCATAAGCACACCAAAATGGCCTTATTAGGTTATAAGGATAATTAAGTAACAAAAGTCTTGTCGCATACTAATTACACTATATAGATACCTATATACCTATTTGTATTTATTTTGCTTTGAAAGACCTGAACTCTTTAAATAGCTTGTGTTGTATAAATTAATAAATACAAGACTCTTTTATTTTATTTGTATTTTCAGGGCTGTACATAACGTTGAAAAGGTATTTGAATGTAAACAATGCGGCAAAAGATTCAAACGGTCGAGTACACTTTCCACACACTTACTGATACACAGTGACACGAGGCCGTATCCTTGTAGTTATTGCGGTAAACGATTTCATCAGAAGAGTGATATGAAAAAACACACCTACATTCACACAGGTAAATCACATTCACATTGCTTTAATAAAAAGAGATTTCCCTAAATTTAAAGTTCCCTCTATTATATGGATAGGATATATGGGAAACGGAAATAAGTACCTACCAATTTAATCAGGGGTAAATTCAAAAGCTTAGCGTAAATAGATTAGAGAGACTATACCAGAATATTATACGTTCCTTTGTGTTTCAAAATTGAAATCAAAATTAACTATCAATTTCTGGGGAAGGATTACCACGAATCAAAAGGAATTTGTTCAAGCTTATCCGAGGATCCCATGTGTGCCTGTAGCAGCATAATGTCGTCGAGTTTTCCTCTTCCTTTATAATGTATGTATGTATGTAGAATAGAAACACATATGCATATACATACGAACATTTTGGATGGGATTGTATAGGGTTTTTGGTTGGTTCTCATACAAACATAAGTTATGTGAAGGGAAAATAAGCTCCTGGGTTTCATTTTCATGTGCGTTGGATACAGAAGTTTGGGAATTTTTTGATTCAAAACAGCTTCTTACGGCCTTAGGGCCAGATCAAAATTGTGTGTTTCATCTTGTTGGGAATAGAGGTATTCAGTATCAGTTGGCTGGTGTTGTGAGGTACCCTGATGTCAATAGGCAATTTTACTTGGGATGATGTAGGCACTATTAACAAACTTTGCATTTGTAAAAAAAATCTATAACTATAGAGATTTAAATAAAATTTGAATTTTGGAGAAGTCAAACCAATGTATGCAGTGACTTCGATCCGTAATTTTTGCATCTGTTTGTGCCTCAACGCTCTGCTGAAATCATACTCAATCGATTTTGTAAGCTATATGTAGGTAGTAGTTGTCTATATTATTTGTAGGTCCTATACTTTAAGAGCGCCAGGCATACATTCCTTTTTAAAGGATGTTCCTAACTACAAAAGTCCTTCTGGTGACTTAAAAATATTTCCTGATTTCGATGTGACGATTGTTGTTATTGCCACTACTGAGGGTAATGTTCTTCCCCTTGTTATATAGGGGTTATTAATATCTTAAAGATTTATGTAGTAGATACATTTTGTGCCAAAGCATCTCGTAAAGTACTAGCTAGCTTAGATTGAGTCTACTATTAGGGCCAGTTTTTCAGTTATGACCCAAAACCAGACTTAGCTAACTCTAGAAGTTAATTTAGCTACATTTATCCTGAGTTAACTCACTAAATTTGATGAGTAATCTCGGGTTTAACTCTATTCCTGCACTGAAAAACTGGATCTTAGTATTTTAGATCCAGTTTTTCAGTGCATGAGTAAACTCCGAGTTAAATCAGAGTTAGTTAATCCAGCAAATACTTTAATTCCGGGTTAATTCAAAAGTAGTTTTTCAGTGGAGAATGAAATCTGACTCCTAGTTGTCAAAAATCTATCGAAATCTAAGTGCGACAGTATATAGAAATCAACATTTCGCTATCGAATTCGAGATGGCGCCACTATGAAAATCACCCTTTCCATAGTGTCGTAGCTCGTTTTGAATAGATTTTTGACACGCATCTCTTAGAAATACCAATTCAGCTAATCCAGAGTTATGTAACTCACCAAATTTGTTGAGTTAACTCAGGATCTAAATTCACTGAAAAACATGTTTCAGGAGTTAACTCGGGTTAAAACCCAAAACTAAGATAATCTAGCACTGAAAAACTGGGGCTTAATGTTGCATAAAGTTTGATGGAGTACCTATATTTAAGTATATGGCTTCAGTAAGTTTGTTGTGTGGTTGCAGTCTGTATTTCCGACGGTTATTGTTATCGCTGATATTAGTGCTTTGGACTGTCACACGGAGGTTTGGGGATCAAATCCTAGCCGTATCTTCCTAAAAACAAAAGTATTTTGTCCACGAGGGCACGGGAGACGTCTATACAATGCGGTTAGCCACTTTATTCGGGTCGATGGGTGTCAGGGCTAAACAATTTACATGTAAAATATAACAACAAATAATCTCCTTCGAACTTTCGTCGCTTAAATTAAGCGCAGAAAAAAATGTGTTACCGACGGGAATTTTCATATGGAAATTCATTTTTTGCTAATGGCGTCGCTCGTTAACTCTTGAAAAGTGTTTTGAGAATTTTAATACATATTGCTGTACCTCGGGAAGAAGACCTCAGAAAGCAGACGAATTAAATCATCATATAATTTTCCCCATTAAAATGTTTTATATCTATGGAGTTTGATCATATAAGCATAAGTCATTTGTTTTCGAAAATGAGTTAAGTATGCAAAACTATTTAAAAAAAAATCTATTTTCGTTTGGTCTTAACAGCATAACTCTAAGTAAACTAGTTCCAAAGATATTCAGTGGTCCTAACCACACTTAATTGCTTTTTCTAAAATAATGTTTGGTCATAATGGCATAACTCAACTTGTGCTGTTTTGACCAATAAAAAATGTTTAAATTTTTAAATACGTGCTTGGTCAAAACCGCACAACTCAGTTTCTTCGATTTTTTGTGTAACGACGGTTTATTTTCAAAAACTAATCGTAGTAAACAAGTATTTTTCTTTGGAGTCTTAGAATAAACCACATGTTATTTCGTTCGTTAGATTAACGTGTTACGTCTTGTTGTACAGTTGTTGGCAAAAATTAAATCATTTTTTAAAGTAAAGTTTGTTGTGAACTGCGAATTTGTGAAAATATTATGCATAGCAGAGCGAGAATGCTAGTAAAACTAGCTCGATCGGGTAGTAATAAAAAATGTGATTTATGTGTTATTAAATTACTAAAAATAATTTCTTTGTAATGTTCCCTTTTTACTAAACAATAGGATCGACAAACAAAAATAATGGTCCTACAGAATATGAAAATAAAGAAATGTCTTTAACGGGTAAGACAAGAAAATTGAAACAATTAAATTTAAAAAAAGTTTTATTTTTTTAATAAAGTTTAATAAATTTATTTTCTAAAAAAAAAGGTCTTAGTTCAAAACTTATTCCAATATTGGTACTAAGGACACAACTCGAAATAATCTTTTTCTTGAACAAAAAACAGTTTGGTCAAAACAACATATCTCAACTAAAAACCTGTAAACAAGCTAAAAAATTAAATTTTTTTATCATATTCGTGTAAATATTATTATTTTAAGAAAAATTGCATCACAATATATATGTATTAAATAAAACTGGATTTGGAGGAATTTTACTAACTTTAAAATGCATTTATCTCAAAACGAAGATTTTGGACATATGTTGTTATGACCAAGCTCCATAGATATTTTCTTTATGATTCAGCATTAAATTCAGTTCCATTTATTTGACCATCAGGAAAAAGAAGGGGATTTTTTGAAATTTTCATCTTTCTGTTCTTAAGTGCAAAGCTGAATGTGTGATGAAAATCATGAAAATTTCCCATCAAGCGCAAAGCAGACATATATCTGATTATAAAAATCATGAACTACTGAAACGATGCATATTGATATGGATTTCCGATGAAATCAATGCGTGCTGTTGAAGCCCTTGAACAATTGTGAATTCAGCTAATTTTTGCACTAGGGATGAAATTTTCTATACTGAGACAGCCAAAGATATTCCACAAATAGACATCCGAGGAAATAATGATCGAGCTTCTATTAAGAATTAAAAGCAAATCGTTAGAGCTTTTTCTGCGGTTTGGATACTTTTTAAAGCTTTGATTTATCTCCGATTTACTTCGCTTTGTAATGCAAACAACGGTAACCGAATGAGTGTTTTAAATAGGGACAGCTTTATAAAAGCCTCAATCTTCATTATATACTGACAATTTTCGTTCGACAGAATATAGGTGCCTAATCAATATTTTTATCAATCGATATGATGTAGCATTATTTACGTTACACTTTTCCTCTGAGTTGTGTGTAAAACAACACCTGTTTAGTGGAACGAAACATAGACTATTTGGTCGTGCCTGAAGAGGGCTATTAGAAAAGCCTTAGTTTCGGGACGCCATCGCCATGCCAAGCCATTACATTGGGAAAATTTGACATTTTGTAAAACATCAATTTATTGATCTACATACCTATGTACAGGGTCTTTCATTTCAGACTTCCTATCTGATAATTTAAATACAACACACTATGTGTGAGATATCATCAAATTTTGTATTCGCTTGAAAGGCCATTATTTATGGAATACAACATCGTTCAAATGTCCTCTGGGTGGCGCGCATCCAAAATGTCCAATTTTCCATGACTCTGGTGCATAAATCAGGCTGAATTTGACCAATGGCATGGGTAATGTTGACTTTGAGGGCCGCTGAGGTTTGTGGCTTATTCAGAAAAACTCCACAAGAAAAAGTCTAACGGGCTCAAATCGACGATCTCTGTGGCCGGTTCCTATAACCTCCACGTGAGATGACCATGGCCTTGAATCGATCGTTCAGAATTTCCAATGTGGCGTGATCTGTGTGGCACCTAGCGCCGTCCTATTGAAACCACATATCGTTGGTGTCCATATCATCCATTCAGACCAAAATAAGTTAGTAATCATCGATCTATAGCGCTCGCCGTTGACGGTGATGACCTGGCCGACGTCATTTTCAAGAAATATAGACCAATACCCGAAATCCACATCAAACAGTCACTTTATGGGGATGCATTGGAGGCTCTTGGATCCCATTTGGATTGATATCGTCCCAAATTTGACAATTTTGTTTTTTGACGTATCATCTCATCCAGACATGATCATCATAGTTTAAAATCATTTTCGATGAAAATTAGTGTCAGTTTCCAACTGCTCCAGAGCCCATTCATCGAACACACGTCGTTGTCTATGGTTGTTTACCTTCAGCTTCTGGGTCAGTAGAATTTTGTATACGGGTGCAGGCCCAAGTCACGAAGTTAAATTCGCCAAGTTGTGGTCTGCGAAAGGCCGAGTTCTTGTGAGCGACGTGAAATCGACTGCCTCGGATTCTCCTGCACACTCTCACGAATAGCGGCAGATCTCGCGCCACATCAAAGTACGGGTACTGGTTGATTGTTTACTGAACAAGTGAACTCAAATTTATCCACAACACTGTGAATAGTCCTGTCGGTAGGACGATTATGGCGGCCGTAAAATGGGCGAAGTGCGCGGAACGTTGCCCGAACAGAATATCCATTTTGATAAAATAATTTTATCATTTTCACGTGTTCACAGACAGTAAAAAAATGACAGCTTATTTGAAAGAAGTAACTTCAACAATATGGCCGCTATCAACTGTCGAAGTTATATATCTCCCAAACTATTGGTTTTATCGTAAAAGTTTATCAAGAACAAAATTGTATAGGCAAAGTAATATTTATTCTTTTATTTACAGGAAGGTATGTAGATTTGTCGATATTTTCGAGGTTATGTTTTAATTTAAATTTTTTTACGTAAATTTTTGCCCAGTACAAAAATTGTAGAGCAGTTTTTGAAACAACAAGATATTTGTATGGACATAGATACCTAGCTAAAGACGAGTTTCTTAACCCTCATGTGGATATCCTTAGGCCTACAGCTTCTACCTACTTAAGTTCGTACATAAATTTACGTTTTTTTTACGGTGTAAAGTTGGCGCCTTCTTTTGAACCCACAAACATTACTAAAAATCAAAATTCTTTGCAATGTAACTATACATAGGTAGACATACTTACATACAAATGGCGTATATATTCCTATATAGGTATACCAAATAAACAAATCGATTTTTAAGACGGTACATTTCATAACAGTTATAGATAATAAATTTGTTTAAACATATGGATATACTTAGGTATTTACCCATACATACAAAGTATTCATATCTTGTACCAACAAAATATTTCAATGTAGGTATAACATCCAGATATAGACACAATGCAAACATTCTATAATGTAAGAAAAGTTCACAGATTTCCAAATCAGTTGCTGTAAAACGGAAAAAACTCCTTAAAGCTGCCTCCGCTCCAGGAAAAAAAATGTAAGAAAAAGCAGATGATTTCTGGCAGATGAATCAACGTTGCAAATGTGCGTCTATTCCGTTATAAATAAATAAACCAGTACACATCTATACACGATGGTAGTTAAAGTAGAGCTGCTACATCTGCTACACCCACCGAGGACGAAAACGATAAAAATGTCTGGGATTGCGCCATGTTTTCAAAAATATATATAGTGTTTACGATACGACTTTTTTTTAGTATCTTATCTTTTATTCGGAATACATTTAGCACAGATGGGTGTGTATGTAGAGACTGTATACTATAGACATATATGTCTATGTAAGTGGTCTTTCCGGCTGAAATATAAGCCATTTATACTATTTTGCTTCCGATTTCAGCTAAAGAAGAATATAGGGGTTGCAATCGAAGGCAACGTCTACACGAGTAAAAACGAGCTTTTGACACAGCAACAGGGTTCGATATATCGGAGCTTTAATTAATACACACGCAGGATCCATAAATGTGTGTGTGAGGGGTCGGAAGCTTCCTGTGTTGGTCGGAGAAAATCAAAATCCCTTGACTAAATTTTTCATTGGTCGGTCGTGATTTTTCTGTACATACATGTGCCGCCCTATTTTCCATGGTTGCCATGACAATATTCTTTTCAGCGTTCCGTTCGTGGTAGTGTGTTGTTCTCGTCATCGTCATCGTCGTCTCCCATATGTCATTAACATAGCTCGATGGTAGCGTCATGGCGGCAGCGGAAACGGCAACGGCAACGTCGCAAATGAATGAGAGTACCTACTCAAAACTAACTGTGGCTTCGCCATTCACGACAATATAGTATATAAAAATAATGGTCCTTCGCCTTTTTGGTCTATGGATTTACAGAGTACAGACACAAATCCATGCAGGACCTTGTTGTGTGCTGACAGCTAGGTAGGTACCTTCTGCTTCTATAGAAGAAAGAAAGCTATGCATGTGTGTCGTATATCTGTTCTGTATATAACGGTTGAACTGCAGAAACGTGATTCCAAGGCGTATCTATATAAATATGTATACCTTACCTACCTACCAACCTTCCTATATAAGAAAAAGTCCGTTGGGATGTTCTGATTCGAATTGATTTTTTGTATTATTGTTTTAAATATAGTGTGATTTTAGTCTGTGGAAATCGAATTTCTTTCTTTAATCTTTAGGTATAAGGTACCTATGGCTTTTCTCATCACACACAGACACACACACGTACACAATGATATTTAAGATGGCCCTGTGTTTATAAGAAGATGGTTTAAATATAATCACGTATTCGTTGAGATTATTGAAGTTCTATTATTTATAGAGGTAAAACCCTGAATGTTCTCTTGGTAAATCAGATTGTACGGAGGGTATAGAGATACGTATACGTTTAAAGGATTTCTTATTTTTTTGAATTTCAGTAATGACGTTAGGAGATAGGTAGGTAATTGATATTAATTAAGTAGGTTAAAAAACATAAAATTTTTGATTTCAAAAAGCTGTATATGTATATGCACATACATATATCTATCAAATATTCGCATCTATAAATCTGCTTAAGGGAAGGGGTGGGGATATGTATCGATTGATAGGTATAATATTTATTTGTGATGCAGAAACGAACCCTCGATGATGTGTCGAAGAATTGATTTTTCGTTTTTATTTCCAGATTTATTTAAAGAATTTAGAGTTTATTTTTCAGTTTGAGTTCTATTGGGAAATGAGCTTATCTCAACATTGTTAATAGTTTCCAGCAAATAATTCCGATCTGGGAACCCTCCCTCTAATAAATTTTATCATTGGTTTTATAAAATATGTGATGATTTATTTCTTAAGCTGTGAGATTCACCTGTGCCCTATTGCACCAACAACTTATCGCTATAATCACTTAGCAACTTATCATGAATCTTGATACGGTTTTATTGCGGTGGGATGACGTAATGGATGCTGACATATTGTCCATAGACCTCAAATCGGACATGGTGTAAAGAAAATTAAAGATGGGGCCGTAACAAAAATTTTTCATAACGTATTTCGGTGACAGATAGGTATTGCTTAGCGGAGTTAATTCAGCTTGTTAGGATAATATTTCATTTTTATAAGGGTGATTTTTTAGCTGGTTTGGTTTTGGCAACACTGGTTTTGACAGCTGACGTGTGTTTAGTACCTCGTGTCACTGTCAAACAGCTTCAGTTTGGTTTGCAATTTAACCATGGATCGTCTTACAAATGAACAACGCTTGCAAATTATTGAATTTTACTATCAAAATTCGTGCTCGGTTCGAAATGTTCATCGCGCGCTGCTTCCATTTTATGATCGGCATTCTCGACCTTCTGAGCAGTAAATTTCGCACCAAATTTACTTTGTTGGACATTAAACCACCAACACGTTTACGTACTGTGCGTAGTGAAGAAAATATTGCGGCCGTATCAGCTAGTGTGACAGAAGACCGCGAAATGTCGATTCGGCGCCGTTCCCAGCAGTTAGGCCTTTGTTACAGCACTACGTGGAAAATTTTGCGGAAGGATTTGGGCGTAAAGCCTTTTAAGATACAGCTGGTGCAAGAACTAAAGCCACCCGACCTACCACAACGCCGAATTTTTGGTGAATGGGCTCTTGGAAAGCTGGCCGAGGATCCGCTTTTTTATCGAAAAATTGTGTTCAGCGATGAGGGTCATTTTTGGTTGAATGGGTACGTAAATAAGCAAAATTGCCGCATTTGGAGTGAAGATCAGCCAGAAGCATTGCAACAGCTACCAATGCATCCCGAAAAAGCCACTGTTTGGTGCGGTTTATGGGCCGGCGGCATTATTGGGCCATATTTCTTCAAAGATGATGCGAATCGCAGCGTTACTGTCAATGGTGAACGCTACCAAGCGATGATAACAAACTTTTTTTTGCCCGAAATGGAAGTTCTTGACTTGCATGATATGTGGTTTCAACAAGACGGTTCCACATGCCACACAGCACGCGAAACAATGGCGCAATTGCGAGGCGAGTTTGGTGAACAGTTAATTTCACGTTTCGAGCCGGTCAATTGGCCGCCTAGATCGTGCGATTTGACACCATTAGATTATTTTTTGTGGGGGTATGTCAAGGATAATGTCTATAGGGACAAGCCCGCTTCGATTGACGCACTGGAAGCCAACATCCATGCATTCATTCGTGAGATACCGGCCGATATGTGTGAAAGAGTATGCCAAAATTGGACTCAGCGGATGGGCTACCTGAGACGCAGCCGCGGTCAACATTTGCATGAAATTATCTTTAAACATTAAATTGCAAGGTTCAAACTATCGATTCAAATAAATATTTCATTCATTTTTTTGAATTTTTTGTGTTTTTTTTTTTTAAAAAGTTCTAAACCTCTTAAAAAATCACCCATTATATAACTAAGGAGGAGTTAAAAAGGGCAAACATTATTATCATTTTGTATTAGTACTACCTATTATAAAATATTTATTTATAAGAACATCTGATCGATTCGTTCCTCTGAGCTCCTCTTCAAGAGGATCATTGGACAAGATTCTCTTCCAAGAATTCCAACCGTTTTTTTTTTTTTTTCTTAGGTTGTATACTAAGGACAAGCGTTTTCTATAAGAATCTCCGAACGTTTAGTTCCTCTTAGCTCCTCTTCAAGCAATTCACTGGACAAAGTTCTCCTCCGAGAGTTCGGACCACTTTGTTTCTTAGGTTGTGTGCTAGGGACATAGAGTTTTCGATAAGGATTCCTGACGGTTTGGTACCTCTGTGTTCCTATTCAAGGATCCAGCTGGACAAGACTCTCCGCCGCGAATTTCTGACTATTTTGTTCCGCAGAGGTTGCGTCCAGGAGACACATTATAAGAGATACGGTGTTAGTTACTTTGAAGCCATTAAGATTATATTATATGAAATACAGTGTTAGTTATTCTAAGACAGCTAATATTGTTTTATATGTGAATCAAAGTTATATGAAATAATATGTTAGTGGTTCGAACTAATTAATAAAATAAAATTAAATGAAAATTAAACACAAAACAGACAAAAAGGATTAAAGCTATTTTATTCGGAATTTATGACCCTCCAAGCCAAAAGTTTCGTTGCTTCTTTGGGAAGAATCTTGGACACCGGCGAGCTTACCTCAGCCACGAAGATAAACCATCATAAATGATTGCTTTCAAATTGATCTATACAAATTTATTGTGAATTTTGTGAATGGTAATCACAAAACCGTCCTGCCATTTTTGAGTGAATAAATGTGTGAACAAAGCTAAATTGTTAAATTTGGAACTATCAAAAGCCACACGAGAAAGTCACTTTTTGGTGCGACGACGACACGTGATTTTAAGGACACAATGCAATGCTGCAACTGGAGCTGGCAAAAACTGTCGAACGGGCCTTTTTACGTGCCCACAATGCGTTATTTTTGTGTGTAGAAAAGAAGTGTATCAAAAATTTGTAAGTTTTTTTGTGACACAAATCGACACGTTCAACAAAACACACAGCACGGGAAAAGTTAAAAGTTGGTGAACTCTTCCAGCTCCGGCTTTAGCTCTGATTGCAGCTACGTTACGTTGCGTTTGTAATATTAAATTTATGTAGTAGCTTCTGGCGACCCAAAAAGGGTAAAATCTATTTTAGAAATGGCGGATATAGCGATTTATACATGGCGCCGAGAGACAGGTGCAGTCGTTTACCCAAGAAAAGGATATTTATGAAATGAGGCAGGAAATTACATCGCAGAGTTAGCAGCAATCTCTAAGGTTGTATATCACTTCTTACAAATAACCTGGGAATCCTGGGTCTAAAATACGAAACTAATATGAAGATGTCCTTCACTAGATGTTATAAGAAGAAAATTTGATGAGAAATCGTATTAGCATGGACACCAGGGCATACTGGAATCAAAGGGAATAAAGCTACAGATGCTTGTTTTTACCCACTGATTTTTAATCATTAAACTTTGACATGAAGCATTTTCTTCAACAAACATAAACGGGAGCTTGCAGCTAATTGAAATAATTGCCAAACATTTCTTTAGGCACATAACATAACACTCAATACTCTCGTACCCCATACCATGATCTGTTAACAAGAGAAGATTGCATAAAACTACTGCGACTCACACTTGGAAAAATGATCCTTAACGCTCGAAACCTGTTCAGCTTTTGAAAAAATTCCCAAAGTAGATTTGCAAAAAAAAAAATGCAGTAGATTCAATGTTTTTGCAGTAGATTTACATTTTCAAGAAACAAATTTAGATTGGTTAGGTATTGAAAGTTCTTGGTCCTCAGCGTCGTCGACACTGTTATTAAAAAAAAACGCTTAGTTTTAAAAATCTAACCAAGAAAATCTGACTGCCTATTATAATGTTAAAAGTACATACTTAGAAAAACAAACTTACAAACCTCTGCTGGGACCAGCAATTTGATAAACACTTTGATTTTCCTCTTCTGCTGTCCGTTTTTATTTTTACAATTTTACCTTTTGCGTGCAGATTTAATTAAAAATTTAACTATCTTTTATCATTTTCTCACATAATCAAAACAAAAAACAAACTCAAATAAATAAAAACGTTGCATTGACAGATTTGCTGTGACAGCTGTCAATTGTCATCAAAACAAAGCCGATAGCCGAAAGCTGTAAGCATAAATTAAAGTGTGGCTTTAATGAAGAATGAGAATGACTGCATTCAATGACATAATTGAAAAATAACTTTATGGATTATTTATTGAAAGATTTTTTTTTCGTAAAACCAAAAGTGTAGTAGATTTGATTTAAAGGCAGTAGATTTATTTTGCGAAAAAACTGCAGTAGATCTACTGCAATTGCAGCAAAGTGACAACCCTGGCTATGAACTTCTAGAAGTCTGTGAAAAATGTCAAACAATTCTTACCATATAGCACATCATCGTTGATGAAATTCATATGTATAAGGTTATTTCCTGTTCATCCTTCTTTTTTTCAATTTGTATGGTTTTTTTTTTGTGATTTAAATTATTACTGCATATACAATTTACACTAAATAAAAATCCTTAAATACGATTTACTTAAAAAGTTGAATCGTAAATATTAAATGAATGATACATCAGTTAGCTTTGATTTCATTTAATTTACAATAACTTTTTGATGTAAAAGACGGCTTCGTATGATCTTGCTGCCCAGGTTTTGCATTTTGTAAGTCGGAGGATTCTTGTTTTTCACGTTTGATTTTTACCCAGTGCAACTTTTGTTGACTCCGCATTATGATTTGAATATATTTCCTCTCATTTGACCAATATAAGTCTACAGCCTGGGCCATGTAAAACAAAAGTGCAAGCCTACAGGTCAAAATCCACTTGTCTTAGTATTACAAAAGTGTAGATTATTTCTGTTGCACAAGAAAAAAAATTCTAAAATTATATTCATTCAAATTGGGATCACATACAAGAATTCCAACCCTTTTTTTTCGTTTGAAAAGGGGGACGAGTTCACGATAAACAAAATTATAGACATTTTTATTGATTGGAATGATCGATTCAATATGTTCAATTAAATATTCTGCACCCTACAAGTCTAAATTCACCTGTAAGATTTCATCAACTATTCTTCAAGTCACAATTATTCTCGATTTTCTACACTTTTAGCTTTGAGTTACAGAAATAAGGAAAATACCTACATAATTTCCCACTTGTAGTATTCGTTTATTACACTTGTAGAACTTCCAGTCGACTATTAGCTTTGTGTTACAGATATTTGTTACACTTGTAGAAATTCACTTGTAGTACAAGTACTTGAAGCTTTGCGTTACAGGCCTTTAAGGTTCAAATAGTTTCGTATTAGACCCATAATTTTTCATCAAGATAACCGCCGCCAAGTGGCGCTGCTAAAAGGGGGAATTATTTTGACAATTTGTCTTTTTTCTAATTTCAGTAATTGATAAAATTTAACAAATTATGAAAAATTTATAATTTGAAAATATAATAGTTATTAAATTTTTCTATTTTATTTTCTATTTTCAGGAGAAAAGCCGCACAAATGTCAAGTTTGTGGCAAAGCATTTAGCCAAAGCTCAAACCTGATTACGCATTCTCGAAAACACACTGGTTACAAACCATTCTCGTGCAAACTATGCCATAAATCATTTCAACGAAAAGTAGACCTTAGAAGACACAAGGAGACACAACACACAGACTTAAGGCCGCTCATAGAAAGAAGTCTAACTAAACCAAATTTCGCAAGTCCCGACGTTGATGTTTCATCTCTAAATTCTTCTATTTCTTCGATAAATTGTCAAAAAGTGTCTTTAATTGTATAACAGCAATGTGCAATAATTTTTTCAATGTGTGTATGTGAAAATTTCTTGTTAATTTAATTCATAGAAACAAAAAAAAAAAAAAAAAAACAGCATCATCATAATAAAACAAAAACAAAAAATACATTTTAATATCACTATTTTGTGTACCTATAATTACAAAAAAAAAAAAATAATAAAATTACTCATATTGAGGGTATTTTGCATTTTAAGTTACCTATCGTGAAATAATTATTATAATTCCTTCGATGCCAAAAATAAAATTAATTTTAGTTCAACTGCGAAACTCAATAAGTAGGTAATGCTTGTTTTTAAATCAAAATATACATATTGTTAACAAAAAAAAAAAAAAATACCTTTTCAAGTAATTACTTACGTGTACCAATGATTTTATGTTTTTTTTTATAAACGTTAAGGTATATATATATTTATTTACATTCAAGCTTTCCAAGGGTTACTATACAGAAATTTGATATTACATTCCAAAGACTTAGGCCTAGTTTATTTTTTGTTTATATGTAGTCAAATTAAGTATTTTATTTAAAAAATAAATTTTAAATTTAACTCAAATCAATTAACTGAAGTTTAGTTTTCGTTATTAATGTATGACTTACAACTCACTTATATTGAAGCTGGTTTTGGATGGATAAAGATTTTTTCAATGGAAGATGTATGCAAGAGGGTGTAAGTACAAAACAATGGTTTGGATTTTTGTGTTATAAGCTGAAAACTAAATGGTCTCAGTAAAATTTTGTTTAATATTTATTAAGTACATTCGAAGAGTGATTCTTTGTTTGAAAAATATGTAACATACTTGGTTTTGTTCCTAAAAGTCTAAAAGCCAATTTTGTTATTCTCCATTTCTTTTAAAAAGAGAATTTATTTATTTTAATTAAAACCGCTTTGAGGCTAGTCATACGTGTGAGAGTACAAAAAAACGCCATCGCTTTGACGCAATTAAAATAGTAGAAATTCTGGTTTTTACTAACCGAAATTGTTGTTGTATTTTACATGGAAATTAGTTTTCAACCGGACATCCGAGCACACACCTAGTGTCATTAAGAACACTCTGTTCCTCACTTTATATTATTTAAGGCCTAATAAAGGTTTAATGAGGCGTTTCTGTTTATTTACTCTCAATTAATGTTTCCAAAGCTTTGTGATCTGCTAAATTTGAATCCAACCTCGAAATATCTCTATTTCGTGAAGTTTTCACGACATATCAATCAAAAACTACAAAACAGCACTTTAAAATTGAAGATAATATCTTAAAAATCACGCGTGAAGAGCAATTTAGAAGTTGGATCTGGATTATGCTATAGACACTACATTCCGCTAATTTTTAAGTTTGATGGTGACAAATTGTTTTGCGGAAAGATCATTCTCTCAATTAAAGCTCTTAAAATGTCCCTTTCGAACCATATGATGAGTGATGACGCAAGTGAGGCTTGATTTACTATCCATTCTTTGCATTGAGAGTGATTTAATGAACAAAATAACTTTTAACAATGTTATAAACGACTCTTTTTGTGATAAGAAATCCAGAAAAAAATATTTCAGACAATAGAGTCTAAAGCTACGAGCAGACGGCATATGAAAAGTTGCAAACGTTTGTGACTCTGACGTCATGTCCCATAAGTCGCAAATGCATTTGCGATCAAGGCACTCGCACATCATGTGTCCGCAAATGTGATCGCATATGTTGTGGTTGATATGCGAGGTGTTCAGCGATGTGCTATAAACCAATTCCAATTCACTCAATTCCAATCATATGCAGGTTTGCGAACATTTCATATTTTTTTGGAACTGCAAAATTCTCATCTGAAAATTACTAATAAACGGATGTTTGCCGCAAGGACACTAGCTTAAACCTTAGACAAAAAAATAATGGATTGTATTTTCCGCAGTCAAACTGTTGCGGAATCAAATCCTTAGGTTGCCGGCGGTAAACCACAAAAAAGATCGAATGCCGAAAGAAAAATCACAGAAGCAGAAACAAAAGAAATGTTCCCTTCCTTTTACAAAATGAAAAAAATGCAAAACTTATAGTTTATATTCTATAACACCTAGTCTTTTATTTTGTGAACTTCTCATGCACAATTTTGATTTGGGAATGAAATAATATGCATTTTTACTTACATACAACAAATCGGTTTTTCTGCTCGTCTATAGATATAGCTGTAAGCATCAAGATCATTATACCCTCACGCAGATCTTAATCCACCAGCTGGTAATTCTTGCGGTCCAGCTATAGTTCGTTGACACATAGTGGTTCATCTTCCAAAGTTTTTTTCTATGCTGACTCTGGTTAAGTCGTCCATCATCCCGCACCTCTCATCTTAGTTATCACCACCGAACGATCGTCGACTGCTGACCACTGGGCTTGACCACTGCATACATACACACAATTTAAAACATCGCATCGTGGGTGGGTCCAACTAAAAACATCGCATAGTGGGCGTATTAAATCCCACAAGTAGACAATTATGATCGATAATATTTTGAGTGTCATCTATTGTTATGATCTCCCAAATTTAACAAAAAAAGAATATTGTATGCAGGGTGCAGGTATTTTGGATTAGCCGCCGGTAATTGGATTTTGTATGCCGATGCCGTCGGTGATTTGTATCTTGGCAGATGATGATTGTTTTGTTGAGATTTATGTTTCATGTTGCGTTGCAACAGGTGGAAATGTAAATATAGTTAAATGCAAGAACTTGACACAACAACAAATTATTGCTAATGCTTTGGATGGTCGCATATGACCGCACATACTCGCAAACTGTTACAAATTATATGCGAAGGTGTTCACACGATATGCAAGAAATTCGAAAAACTTATATGCAATTTTGGTGTCGCACAAATTCCGCAAATGATTTACCAGCATATGCGGACTGTCCGAAAAGGGTATTCAAACGATATGCTATCAAAGTCGCAAATGATGACGTAAAAATGACGTCAGAGTAGCAAACTTTTGCGAATTTTATGTGCCATCTGCTCCTAGCTTAAGAATCTGTAAATATTTTCATACAAAATATGCATATAGCTATAATTTTAAATAAAATTTGGCTTTGTTGTTTTAAATTCTTCTTTTTTTATTATATTTTTATTGAATAAACTTGACCAGATAAAAGCAAATATAATCTAGGGCACCTTTTACTCTTAAGACCAGTGTGGGAATATAAAGATTAAAGAGGAGATCTTTTGTTGTAACTTTATAATTTTTAACCCCGTTTCAGAAGAAATCAGTGAGTGTAAAACCGAAAATTTGATCATTGAATTCGTTGCGGTTTTTTTTCTTTTAACCCAGTAACATAAATATTAATCCTGAACGATGTATGATTTGACAGAGAAGAAAAGTTTTCACCCACGAAATGGGGTTGGACTACGAGTGCAGATGACTGCCCCTCACTGTGACTACCACCGACACTGATATTGACCGTATACTGACACTAATTTCGTAAAGCCCCTGTCTACAAAATTTATAGTTTCGAGCTTATAAGCTTATTTAGAGCTAGAGCATTGTCTCAGTGTATATATTGTCTAAGGCCTTATCTGATGATTTGGTGTTAAAATAAAAATTCAAAAAATCGAAGACAATACACTAGCTCAAAATGTACTATCGATTCAAAATTGGAAATTTTATAGATAGATCCTTTACGAAATCAGCGCAGAATATCTACGAAATCAATTCTTAATAATATTTTCTGCCCCTGCATAACGGGATGTGGAGAACGTTGTGGCTGCAAAAAAGCAGACAATTCCTGCTCTATTTTTTGCGGCACATGCCATGGTGCATATTAGGTGACTTGGTGTATGATGATAATATTGATGAAATGACGATGATAATGATGATGCATTACTTTCTCTTTTTAGAGCTAACTTTCTCCTCAAATATTGTTTCTGGCGAAAATATACACGAAAAACTACAAAAGAGGACCTTAAGGGCCAGTTTCACAGTCAGAAAACTGAATTTGAATTTGAAAGATTAATTCCCAATATCACCGTTCACTGTTACCTGAATAAGTGGCACTTAAGTCTCCGATGTTGGTGACTTAAGTTCCACTTACGCTAGCTATGAAATTTAGCTTAAATTCCTAATATGGGAAACTTAAGTGCCACTTATTTCGGTAAGTGTCGACTGTGAAACTGCCCCTAAACCTTCTTTGTGACCCTGTGAGCTGTAGATGTGGACTTTATAGTTGTTAATATGTTGTACTTGGGGATGACCCCTACCACTTAAAACAATAGCTTAGACAATATGATAACAATTTGTTGTTTATTTATAGTTAGTTATAATATATTTATTATATTTATTCTTTTGTCTTCAATATTTGATATAAATAATCATATTATATATTTAAAGTATGTTTTCAAATTTAAACAAGAAAGATTAAAAAAAAGCCCACATACGCCACAGTGTACATATAAGCTTTGATCACCAGGACATTAATTCCATTCACAAAAATGATGTCAATTTTACAATTTATCGGGAGGAGTTGTATGTTACCTTTTCAGTCATAATCTATCAACTTCGGTAGTAAATGATATGAAATTTGTTTTTATAGTTGGTAAAAATGAAAACAAATAAGATTCCTAATAGACCGAGAGCTACATAGCAATGGCTTATTTACTCACATCGTCGCACGTCGATGCATGGACGAAACTTTGATCAAAGAAAGGAAAAATGTATGACCATCAAATAAAAAAACGACAATCTTACACTCCGGTTCGGATGATTAAGTCTGTATTTATTTTTTTTAAATAAGAAACTAATCCACAGCTCCGGAGTGGCAGACTGTATTTTTTTTTGTATTTAACGGGCATAAATGAGCCATGAGAAGCAGAGTGGCCTAGCTGATTTTTTTACTAGATTGTAAAAAAGCTAAAAGTAATATTTATTGCAACAAGTATACATACCTTTATATTCATTGAAGAAGTACATTATAACTGTTCAAAAAAACTGATTTATGTTCTAATAAATACAGGATTTTTATCTTAAAAAAAAACAGGTGTCAAAATCAGTTAGGCCACTATAGTTCTCATGCCTCGAAATCATTCTGTGACCAAACTTCAGCCTTGTAAGATCTTAGATAGTAACACTAGCATAGGAATGGCGCGCTAAAAGTCTGAATAGGAATATTGCATTGCCATCACCTTCAACGGAGAACGCTACTGATCGCTGGTAAATAAATTATTTTAAACCAAATTTGATGGCATGCATGTGGTTCCAACAGAACGGTGCTGCTTGCCACACAGCAGGGTAAGGCTAACTCTCGTGTACGTGACGTGAATTTGCCACCAAGATCGTGCGATTTGAACCCGCTAGACTTTTGTTTTTTTTAGGATTTCCTGCGAATAAACCACAATCGGCCGATGCCCTTAAGGTGAACATAACACAGGCCATCGCACAAATTCAGCCGGATCTATGAGGAAGAGTCATTTAAAATTGGACCACTCGGATCTGTGCCATCGTAAGACGCTGAGGCGGGCATTTGAACGAGTTTTATTCCATTTCAACATCTGCCTGCCCTTATTGAAAAAACTAACTCTTGCAAGGAATTGACAAATCCTCCAAGGGTATACTATTGTCATGAGAAACTACCCCTCACCTTAGCCATTTGGGCTCAGCAGAAAATTATAGGTCTCCTCTATTCCTACCGATAACACAGACCCAGGAATGGTTGAGAATTGTAAATTATTTGGTTCTGGTTCTTCAAGAGCTGTCGCTCCAAAAAATGAATGGTATTTATATTAATAGTAAATATATGTCACAGTACCTACACAATCATATTTTAAGGTAATATTATCAGCGTTTTCATTATTGTTCTGTTCTGCGCATATCTGAAAATGGCGGATCCCAGTGTCCCTTTACTTGTTAAAACGTTAATAGTTTTTGTTATTTCTTCTAATGCGTTTTTAGGACACTTTCAATTTTGACAACCTGCGCAATAATGCGTGTATTACCTTAGATTTGTGTATTGTGGGTATATGTACATGTACATTCATCCGTCACGAGCTCCCTGACTATACCAAACACTATAGCACTATAACTTTACAAGGATCTAATTTTGGTCACAGAAATGTGTATGGCCTACGAACAACAGCAGGCTGCCACTCCGGTTCCCGCGATTACACCCTCATTTTTAATTTGTTTAAATAAATGAACACTAAAACACTCGTACAGAAGTGTTTCTTGTATTTAATGGTCAATAATCATTGTGTCAACATATTTTTATCCATGTAATGATGATGTCAGTAACTCCGATGATAGCTATAGCCGTCTATAAACATGATGGTCAAAATATAAGTAGGGTTGGCTATATGATACAAGAAAAGTCTCGGGATGCCGGTTCTACCTCCAAAGTATCTAAGACGAGACCGTATTTCTTTACTGAAATTTACCGATAGTTAAGGGAGGGTCCAATTAGCTGCAATAACCTTTTTTTGGAAAAAATTGACCAATAAATACTAGAACGCAAAGTGTTTTCTTATAGGTATATTTTGAGAGACATGACATATTCAAAAATTCAAATATTCGGGAATTAAATAAATAGGGTCAGGTGAAACTAACAACTTGAGAAAGATTGCTCGGAGAGAAATAAATTATCATATTATTTAATATGATTAATAGTTAAGCCATGTAAAAACTTCACTAAATTTTAAGCATATCGGTTCACCCGTTGTGCGACCCTTACACCATGCCATATTATTACGCAAGATATTGGCCAAAAATTTTGCTTGAAAATGCGTCGTCCTTACACGATCTAATATTACTGCAAAATATTATTGCCTTCCTGCAGTCTATTCTGGTTTGGTTCGTTGCTGAAATATTGTTCCTTGCTGAATATTGAAGAAGTTCCAAATGATATTAAATTTTTTTAATTTTCCACAATATATTGGGTTATCCGAAATTACTGAGCAATAAAGCCCGTAGACGGTAAATATTACTGCTCTATACCGAGTACTGTGCAATAATATTGCATGGTGTAAGGCCCGCATTAGACACGAGCTTGCTGAGCAGTGAACAAACGGTAGCACAGGCAGTAGAACAGACCAACGCGACGGAGTGTATTGAGATTGACTTATCCAACATCGTTAAGTTTAAAAGAAAGCAAATAACTTTGGTGGTGCGACAGCTCGTGGTGATCCATTTTGACTTACAACTCTCAAATAGTCTAGTGACATTTTCTAGTCATAAGACACTTTGCGAAGAGGCGCTCTGGTTATTTCATGAATCGATATGGGATTATTTGAAATGGTTGAAACCAAATTTAAACCAACTCACCAATACATGTAGTAAAAATGCATTTAATGTTTATTTTACGAATAAATTGACTCCAATGTATGGCACCTAAAAACCTTCGAAGAAATTGTTTGTAATAATATTCGCTATAATTTTAGTACAACTTGTTTGTTTAACGGCCAATTTCTTCAAAGAGTCCTAATGCTAGTACTCAAATCGGTATCAACTCATTTCTTCACACCAGTTCTAGGCCCTAGTTCTGTCAATTTGGTACCGAATATCAGTTACGACTCGGCACTAGCTGGCTCCTCAAAATGAGCTAATACCTGTCAGAGTTGTAAAGACTACAGTCAATTGAAGAATACAGTCAGTAAAGTCACAGTCAATTGAATAAAAACATTGAATTGTAGTTAGAACGTGGACTTCATGACTTTAAGTTAAAAACTAAAGTCAGCAGTGATTTGAATTATTCTGACTTTGCAGTTAGTAAACACAGTCAGTTGTCCAGCAGTTAATTGGCTGCAGTACTTCTTTGATTGCTTTCAGTCTTTTAAGTCACCTGAAAGTCAACTTAAAATCCTAGTCAATCCTGGCAGTCAGTAAGTCAGTTGACTGCAGTCTTTTAACTTAAGTCAATTGATTTTTTTAAGTCTTTTAACGGCTTTCAAGTCTTTTGAATAAAACTATTTTGATACGTAAACACCTATGCCCGCGGTAGAGTGGATAAAAACGTGGAATTTCTTCTGTGCGACGTTACGAGATCACACTTTACGATGTAGCACGTTACGTTACGAGAATCTGCATAGTAGGATATTTGATACGTTCAGTGCCAAAAATCTGATATGATCCTCTTCAAGAAAACTAGTCATCATTGCCAACGAATCTCAGCCACCAGAAACACCAGAAAATGAAAACCGTTTTCGTGAAATAACTAATGGACGAATAGAAATTGAAATTCAAGATGCAGCCGAGAAAATAGGAATCGCACTGTTAGAGAAGACATTCTTTTGCAATTGCAATAATAAAAAGAACTGCATATGTATATGTTTACATATTTTTATTATTTTATATAACAAAAAGATATATTCTAATGCATTTATTTAATGAATTGGTGAAGTCATCCTTATCATTAGCATTGCTAATTGTCACTTTTCGACATTTAAGTAATGCGGATTTTTTGATTAGTCAATCCTTCTTAGACGAGAAATTGCTGACGGTTGTTCTGTGATCATGGACATAGTCTCCACAGGTCCGCAGAGTGCGGGGTTATATTGGATTCTGCCACTACTTTGCAAATCTGACTTGTCAACGTTTTCACACTAGAATTTGGCACACTGATAACAATGCCGAGTGGCAATGATTGTGCTGATGAAAAATTTACGGGAGTTTCACTGGACTGCATTCCTTGGATCGCAGTACTTCAAAACATGAGCTGCTTTTGATGCAAAGCAAGGTTAAATGCTTTCCGTTGTTCTCTTTCCTCCCTAAGTAGTTAAAAAACTGCATGTTGAAGGGTATTCTAAAAAAAACAATATTACATTTCAAAAACATAATTTCAATTAATTTCAAAATAATATTCAAAAATGTCAAAATCGTCTGAATTAGACCAGTTTTAGACTTATTATTTCCTAATATACCGCTTTGTGAACTTAGCTCCGGTACTAGTGATGTGAAGAAATGCTCAAGTACTAAATTTTCATTAGGACGCAGTACCAGAGCTAGTACCTGATCTAGCTAGACTGGGTATAAGGCTGCCTTAGTAATTCTGTGAAGAATATGGGCGTAAATAAATTAATAAACATTTACAGTCAGTTTAAGTGTTTTTTTTTTTGTTTTCGTCATTATTAAAAAAGAATCTCATCTGATGGTTGAAGGGCAACTAGCCCTACACAAAACGGGCATTTGCAAATAATATTGATTATTGAAAGGGGTAAAAGTAATTAGTACAAAAATAAAAACGAAATAAACAAAAAAAAATCACTTTAAACTAACTATGTAGAGCGGGTTTCTTTTCTTCTCTTGTACATTCCAGGAAGACCAGGTAATCTCCTAGTTCGTTTCTCAATAAAAAAAAAAATTATACTACTTCGGATCCAATGAAAAAGAACCTCCTAGGTAATATCCTTAGTGTCTTTTACCGCTGCTCCGACTAGAATAAATATGAATATAATTAATTTCTGCGACCATTATAGTCGAAAAAGTAAGCTTTTTAACATATCTCGTACATTTAAAAATTTATTAATTAATGGAAATTTTAAAAAATTGAAAATTTCTAGGAAAATTTATGTTTGACAGTAATTAGAAATGGAAAAATTAAAGAAAACTGTATAAGAAAAAATATAGTGATAATAAGGGTATTCATGCAACTTTGGAAACTTTCCGAGGTTGTAAAATCGTAAAGTTTCCGACGCACGTTTCATGAATGCCCCTCAAAAACTTCGGCGTAAATGATGTGGTAAACCAATCAGCTGATTCAGCCAATGTCATAATCCCATTGGAAAAAAAGTTTACCACGTTTACCATTTTCGTTTAGACGTTTACAACACAAATTCTTGTCGGAAAGTTTATGATTTGTTGGGAAGGATTTTCGTTTCGTTTACGACATCGTAAACTTTCCGACGTTTACGATGGTTTTCCGACTTTGCATGAATACCCTTAATATGAAAATTAGTTTTAATGATAAATAATAAAGATCCGCTACAACTATGACTTGTGATTAATTTGCTTATAGCAAAAATTGTATTTAAATATTAGAGAATATTACCTATAAGTAACAATTTTGGTGTTTCTTTTTTACTCGTGATTTAATGGAGCCCAGATGTTTGTAACAAAATGCTTACGAATAAATTTTGTGGTGCTAAATTAGTTTTAGGCTTTTCAAAGTCCTTAGTTAATCACACACAGTGGGGTGTGTGGGTGTGCGTAGGGTCAGGCCCTTTTTCACGACGCACGGTCTTACTGGACTATTAAACATCGACAAAAAAATCGTTTATGGAATCAAAATATACTTAAATATAGTTTTATAAATACCTTTACAAATGTGTTTCCTATTTAATTAACAATTCTTTGGGAAAACGATTCATGGAAATGTTATAAGTAAAAAGTCGTTTCATATCAAGTGCCTAACTCAAATTTGGACAGTATTAACGGTGCATGGCAATAACGCCCAAATCGGTTCGGAAATTACGCCCAAATGTTTTTTTAACGCGCAAAAAAAAAAAAAAACAAAAATAAAAGGAAATATAGCCCAAATCTATATTTTTCCAATTGTTTAGCTAGAAATATCACCCAAATATTCTCAATGTAAATTGTTTTTGTAAAATTTGGGCGTTATTTCCTCAAATTTGGGAGATATTACCATTTTTTTTTTAATTTGGGTGTTCTCCAAAGTGAAATTTTTGGGCGATATTTCCAAAGTGAAATTTCAATGAAACTTGCGGCATATAAACACTGAGGTATGTATGGGGGGGGGGCATGTTGCCCCCTGTGACCCCCCCTGCTTGGGCACACTATAGGATTTGGGGTAGGTGCAAGGCGAGTGTATGCAAAGTCTCTTTTGCATTTAAAGAATCTGGATTTAAAGAAACTTTGCATACACCTAGCATGCCCCCCCCCATTCATACCTCACTGTTTATTTAATTAAAGTGAAATAAAGTTCACTTGATTTAAAACGGAGTTGTTTCAGTAAAATTATTGGCAAGATTTTGATTTGGGGTTTTTTCCTAGTATTTGGGAGTTATTTGCTTTTTCTGGATTTTTTGGGCAATATTTCCATTTTTGGGCGTTATTTCCCATTTAACTTTTAAAACTTTTATTTTCTGCGTTTTATCTTTAAAAAATGAAAATAGCGTCCAAATTGAGGAAAAAAAACCAACAACAATTGTTCAGAATTTTTTGGGCGATATTTCCAAATCGATTTGGGCGTTATTGCTTAACGCCTATTGGGACATTATAGGTTTTGCTCGGCAGATAATCATTTTAATAGCGTGATCCGGAAGAATTTTCCAAGCAACAAAGTGTCAAATTCCACCAAAGGATTCCAGAGAATTAAAAACCCTCTGCAAAAGAAAATATGTTATATGTTATATTATTTTTCCGTCCGGAAACTTCAAATTATATTCGATTGTAAATGTGTTTGAAATTGAGCCCAAAAAGGCGAAAATAAGACAGAACAAGAAATTTCACAAGTCAATTTCAAAATAAGTCCAATGTGATGATTGTCAAAGTCACTACCGAACATTTCACGGTATGTAAACCAAAAACAAATTCAACGTAAGTTACGTATTTACGGAGCAGTCTGCCAACGTCACGTAATGCGTTGACAGAATGGACGTGGACGAAAATAATCAACGCGTTTAAATTTCATGTTAACGCGAATGTCAAAGTAGCCGTTAATAAGTTGACAGAGTTCTGCGTCAATGATCACACGAGTTGAGAGCTTAGTGATCAAATTTTATGTCATTTTGACGTCAGAGAGTAGCACAGAAGCTGGTGTTTGGATGTTTTAATTTATGTCAAATTCCTTTCACCAAAGAAATCGATTTTGTTCTAAACCGATCGATTTGCTTCTGTCAACAGTCGAATTTATTTGTGTGTGTTACTTGACAGCTGCAATAAATTATTTTTATAGCTACATATGTATATTGACTGAAAATTTTGTTGAATATTTTATTTAATTACATATGTAGAATCCGTTTAATTATTTTGAAAAAAAAAAAACAATTTATTTTACCAAAATTCCCCCACTTTCAATTTGACAAATTAAAGATGTGAAATCTTTATAGTATGTGTGCAAATTAGTGTGAGATCTTGCTAAAAATGAAAGATTTGTTTTGACAGAAAAGAATCGATTTTATTTAGAAAACGTTCGGAATAAAGTCGATTCTTTTGTTGAAAGGATTTTTTTATTATATTTTTACATACCTACAATTGCTAGTGCTTGTCAGACGAGTTTTATGGTACGTACCTATATGAAACGGCATCAGCTACAAGGATAAGACGTCGTGTATAATTCATTCGCGTTAGTTAAGTTACGGTAGCTAAGTTCGGTAAGGTTTCCAAACATCCAGGGCTGCCGCCTAACTTTTTTCAAAATTTTAAAATTAATAGGGGTGCATACGTGAGATAGAGATAGAAATGTTAACCCCATATTAGGGTTAACATTTCTATTTATTTTGCCTATAAAATTAAATAACTCATTTTTTATAAGACGAAGGCCTCTTAGAACATACATTGCTGGATCACATGAAAGATGCGAGTGAAGTTTTTTGTTGTGTAAACATTTATATCGGCGGCGGCGGCGGTAGGATAAATTAAAAACGTGGGCTTTTTGTGCAATATGTATATAAAATGTTGCTTGTAAAACGTTCAATAACGAAATTCCGGCACTCCGATGAACATTGATGTGTAAACATCTTAACCGTGAGTCCTGGCATTCACATGTTGCTTTTTTATATTTTGTTTTGTATTTTATAATTTTTAATTTGTTTTTGTACACTAAAGCTAGCGTACCTGTACATATTTCATTGGTTTAAGAATATGAACATCCCTACCATTAAAAAGTGATATAGGCAATGTTTTAGTCAAATGAAGAAACTGCCTTAAATATGAAAAAATAACTGTTTAAAATATTTGATAGATACATATACCTAACTCTTAACGTAATTCTTACAAAATGTAGTATCTGCTTGATAAATGCTTTTAGAGTATTAAATATCTTGAATGGCATAATTCATGATGCCAAACTCTTCTTTGGGTTTGTACATTATACAATTTGAGGAAAAAAAAGTATTTTTTTTCCCTTTCAATTGCGTCAAGACAAGTGTCCCGATGGACATATCTCTTGCACGTTCATAGCTTAAAAAACACATTTTTTAAGACAGTAAATTCCCTTGACACAAGCTATAATCATTTCAAATAAAAAAAAAAAAAAGGTTGCAACTAAGATACACAAAATAACCCCTTTCAAAAAGATTGTCACTGGTCATATTTTAACCCTATGAGGGATGATTGCGTTCACCTTTCATATATTTAACTTTATTCAATCAACAGTTGTATCGTTTCCGACTTGAACGTGATATGCACACCATTTACTATTAAGGTCGTTTGCATATTCGATAAGCAATAACTTAAAAAGAGCAGACTTCTTTGCTGTCGTTGTGTCATAGAAAATATCTATAAATATTTATTTTTAAAAGGATTACATTTACGAATATGATGTGGTCTTCTATATCATATGCCATTTACTTCTTGACATGAAGATGTTTTTGAACCAAAATTACTTCTGACAATACCTCTGCCATTCATAAGAGAAAAATAGAATATTTCGAAAGCAAAATGTGTTTATAATTTTTTATGTGAAAAATTGAATTGCACTTTCTACTATATGTATAACTATTACTATGACTATTTACGTAAATAATCAAAGGATTTTTTGAATGTTCTTTAAAGAATAAAACATATCTGAAACCTAGCTTCATTTCAAACTTTGTTCTCGTAAAAAGCACAGCTGTATCACAGCACTTTTTTAGGGGGCTGACGAACTGGCCAGGCAAGAATCAGCTCTTCATAGCTCACTTGCGGAAAGAGTTAACATTCCACTGCTTGGAGTTATGAAGGGCAAAATGTTCTCCATTTTTCTAACTGAATCCAATCGCAGATTGGGAAGTTAAACAAACTCTGTTATATCTAGAAAGATATGGCCTATCTAAAAAAAATCCCGAACAACTGACCTGATATTTAGACCCAGGCGAGACATATCCAGGGTCGTTGCGACATGTTCAATAAGGGTCAATAAGAGTTATTGTATCAAAACGGCACCCTCCAGCGCTAATTGGGACACGGAGCTAGATTGCCCTGGGGCTCCATTTCTACCTACCTTATCAGCACTTTTGAACGTTAGTGAAGGCATAAAGCAAGCTTTGGATGAAGATGTGGTAACGTTTTTGGTTTTCTTAATTTCTCAAAGGCTTTCTATACAGTCAATAACGTAAATTTATGCAATAAGCTATCACAACCGTTTAATTTTGTCAGCAAGTGCTTCGAAGCTTATATATTCTCATTTGACTAATAGAAGGCAAGCAGTTCAAGTTGGGGATAGGTTATCTAATATTCTGATAATTTTTACCGGTGTTCCTCAGGGGTCCGTACTTGGTCCTCTTTTGTTCTCTATTTATGTCAAAGAACTTCCATCTTTGTTCTTTTGTTCTCTATTAATGTCAAAGAACTTCCATCTTTGATTAATAACTGCTCTATTGTCATATATATGCAGCTGACGTTCAGCTTGGACTCATTGAGCATGGAGCTAACCACTTCTTGACTTGTGCCAACCATATAAACGGACGTGTGGGCAAAATATATGGCGCAATACGTCCATTATGGGTAACCCAGTCTTTAACTACAATAAAAAAAACGTTTACTTCTTTCCAAGACTTTAGTAATACCCATTTTGATATATGGGTGCGAAATTTACTGCAACTTGAATAAAGTTAGCAAACTTGAACATAATATGGCTTTTTTATACTTCGATTTGTTATGTCTTTGGCTTAAGAAGATACGACAGATTATCTGGGTTAGCTACTCTATTGCTGGATATACCATTGGAAAATCATCTTAAACTTCGGAGCTTGATCTTGTTCTCTGATATACTGCTTACACGCGAACCACAATACTGTTTTGATAAAATTATTTTTCCTACCTCGCATAGATCTCATCAACTGACTCATCCTCGCTATTCATTTTTGACATCCGAGCGTCAATTAATTGTGGGTACGATCAACCGTACTTCAAAATCTCGCATAACGAAATGTCGCATTATGAAAATCTCGCATTTCACATATCAAAATCTCGCAATACTAAAATCTTGGAATATAAACTACATATAATCTTGAAATATTCATTTATATGTGCATGTTTTGCATGAGTACCTACCTACTCCAAATTCAAATAAAAAATACCAATTTCTATAATGCGAAATTTGTAAAAATTGGGAGATTTAGAAAATAAGAAATTTCGCTATACATATTTGATTATTTAAAAAAAAATGCAAAATTTGGTTATTTAAGTATTTGATTTGCGATCAATTCTTTTTTTCAAATTTGTGCTTTTTAATTTCAAATGACGATTAGTTGGGGTTTTCTTCATGAAGATGGCAACAATCTTCGAAGCTCACGTGTCGGAAAAAGAATTGAAATTGTTGCAGGAAATTGAAATTGGAAATTCTGCACGTGCGATTCGAGGCCATTGTCGTCTCACGTGGAGGTGATGTGAACTGGCCACCGAGATCGTGCGATTTGACCCCGTTAGACTTTTTCTGGTGGGGTTTTCTGAAGTCGCAGGTCTATGTGAATAAGCCACAAACCACATCGGCCCTCAAAGCCAACATAACCTATGCCATCGGTCAAATTCAGCCTGATTTATGCGCCAGAGTCATGGAAAATTGGACATTTTAGATGCACGCCACCCAGAGAAGCCGCGTCGGACATTTGAATGATGTTATTGGTATTACATACATAATTTCATCAATAAGCCTTTCAAACGAATACAAAATCTCGAAGAATTTCACATACACTTTGTTTTATTTAAATTTATACATAGAAAGCGCTAAATAAAAGACCCTGTAAAATTTCTAAATAACAACTCCTTTTCTACCTACCCGAGTGGCACAATGTAACAAAATTGCAACATAAAGGGTAACAAACGGGTTACACTACAGTTTTTTTAAAAACAACTCAGTTACATATAAGTTTCTCATCTGTTTCTGCATGTGTCGAGTCTGCGGCAAACAAAGATTCTGGTTCTTGACTTGGATCAATTACTTCCCCAGCTTCGTTCATATAAATTATGTGTTGGATCGAAGTTTTAAGGTTCCCTTGTTCTGCTGATTCTGGTATTAAGTTTTGCTGTTCCTCTGCTACGTTTTGCGGTTAGTATGTTTAGATATAGGTGAATACACAAATTTTGCCTTGAAATAATGGATTGAAAACTTTGTAAACTTTGTGTTAAGATTAACTTACCCGTGGTTTTGGAGTACCTGTAGATGATGTCAAAAGATTGAATGTTGAGCTCTTAAATTTGGTTTTTGAAGCCGGAGTTTTTCTTTTTCGTGTTGACCGGGTCACGTTGTCTTCAGAATCAGTAACATATTGCTGATTTTCAGCAATTTTTTCCAAATCTTCCCGGGACATATTTTCAGCAACTATTTTGCAGGAAATCGCTTTCCACTCTGTCACGTCTGGAACAGATTCTATATCTTTTGACAACGTGACCCATCATTTTGGGGGCCAAAACACATAGGAGCCCACCACCCATTTATTTGGAACAACCTCTAACACCGGAAGGCTATTGATGGATTTTTTAAATTGAATTACAGAGAACGCCATTGCAATGTGATTCAGTTTTTTTATTAACTTTTTTAAACACTTAACACTGTTGTCCCGAAGTAAAAACCTTGTTCAACTATCAATACTTCACTTTTGTTTGTTAATTTGGAATAACCCAAAATGTTAATTATATGGCGATAAAACTTATGTTTTACACTGGAGGTTATTTTTTTTTAATTGTTTGTTTCAAAATGATAGTTTTTTGTATGATGCCGAGAAATATTTTGTTATATCCGTTTATGTATGTACAGCTTGACAGATGGGCGATGAACTATTTTTGAGAAAAACAGTGTATTTCGTTCTAAATCTGACCCAGTTGCCCTTAAATCATATTTTTCCGCAGCAGTAAAAAAACTTAAAATGTCATTGCTTTTTTAGTCCATCGTTGAAACTAGGTTACATTTGTATTCATTTTTATTTATTCTGTTCGTTGTTTGGGGTTTTGGTCTTTGCTTCCGGTTCGACTGTAACAACAGAACAAACAGTACATTCAGGTTTAGCCCGAGTCGATGCTTGTTCTGCTCTAGTGCAAACCGAACCGAATTCTCATTCGTGAAAGAAGCTAACTCGGTTGTCGGTTTGAACAAAATTCAACTCGGTTAGTCCTAAGCTCGGTTTGACTCGGTTTAATAAACCGAGTTAACACATCACTAGACAAAATAGTACAGTTGTAAATTAAGTTAATACTTTCGGAATGCAACATTCGTTTAAACTTAAGACACAGCTCTGATATCATAAAAGCACAAGTAACAATATGGTTACTAAGAATCACAAGTAGAGCACGGACCGTCAGCCATTTGTTTCATAAAATTATAAATATTATTTTTTTTAATAAATAATTATTTATTCAAACTTTTGATTTAATGCATTTTAAAACAAGTTATTTCATTTTAAAATGTTAAAATTATTGCAAAAATAAACAAAATATTTAATTTCAAAGCTTAGAAAAAAAATATATTGTTTTAATTGTTCAAAAATTGTTTAATTTTTAATATTTTCAGAGCGCTTTAATCTTAGAGGGGTAGAAAGTTATATTTTATGATACAACTGCGAGCGTTATTAAAATTTAGCTTCGAGAAAGCCGAAAATCGATAATTAAATGTTTAAATTGCTCTAACCCAAAAATAACTAAAATAGTAGTGAATCTAAATTAAGTCTGAGTTCTAAATTGATCAAATTTCCATTTGTTTACGTTTTTGCATTTTGTTTCTCGTTTTTATTACAAAGAAGTTGTTTTTTTATTTTTAAAAAATATTAAAATCTTGGTACGTTCTGTTGCGATTAAGCTACGAAAAACTACATATTATACGTTAACTTTACTGTTACTTTATTTTTAGTTACTAAAAAGGCAAAAAAACTTAATAGTAACCTGAATAATTAGAGACAATTCAATTTCAGCGTTACTATTTTGTGACACTTATTAATAACATATTTGTTTTTAATGTTTTTGTTCGCTTTTTTGGTAACAAAGAAGTCGCGACGACTTAATTGTAATCTTATTGTAATAGACAGTCAGTCACATAGAAGTCACCACGACTTAATTGTGACTAAGTGTGCCACTCGGGTACTGTTATTGTATTGTTATTAAACAGTATTAACGATCAATAACTTTTTATTCGTTTTTACTGTTAAGGTTTGCTAAACTAAAACAAGCGAAAAATCGTTTTATTATATCGAAAAAAATTAATACATTTACAATGACCACTTTATGGAATAAGCATCACGAGATCAAATATGTACGTGATTCTATTCTAACATCAATTCAGCAATAAAGTTCTCACAAAACCTCAACAGTTAAAAAGGTCAATAAAAACGATTATGAAGTTCGACAAAATTCATCAAGTGGAACTTGAAGCATCATCCCTGCCCTTCCTCCAACTCTTAATCCCAAAAGCAATTTATCTTGTGGTAAGATCTCATCATCATCCAGCTACTGTGATATTTACTTTATACGAAAAACAACTTGCGCTGAAAGCCATTTGACTGACTAAGTGCTCGCATGCAACATTTAAGTTGTTGAAAGATTCAAACAGGGCGCATAAACGAAACGTTGTGTATACACGTTATACACTTTTCACATCGCAAGCAAAGTTAGTGCAAAACACCTGCTGACAAATTCAAGTGCGCTCTTCCGAGCTCCCACTAAACACAATTCTCATTATCGATATTAAATTCATCCCCTGTTTATTATAAGCATCCGCACCAATTGCCCTTCTGGATCTGGATAATGTGGTGGGTTAGCGCGTGCAAACAGCAACAGAAACAGAAACAGAAACACACCCCAGTAGTTATATACGTTTACGGATGCACAACATGGTGTTTCTCCTTGAAAAGGCAAGCGTCTAATCAATGGACATCACTATGACTCAATTGAATTAAATCCCCCTGATCCTGATTCCATATCCTCAGTTGTTTCCTTACAACACCAAATACTGGTGTATATCAATGAAAACATCCAAGCATTTTGTTCAAGTACTTCTTGTTCCTAACTACACAACACTCGCTAATGTTCGGCATCAGTACAGGGGTAACCGGCATCAGCAACGGCATCGGCATTAGCCTGCTCAATCCCACAGGGGTGATAGAGCAGCGGCACATCACAGAGGGGTTGCTTGACTTGCAAACGTAACAATACTTAGATTCAGTGTCATAAGTCGTAAATATTTCCAGCAATTATTTACTTTTCTCATTCAAGCCCATATTGATGTTTATTTCACGGTGGCTGCGCTGGGTTGGGTTGGTTTGGTTTGGATTGGGTAGTTTGAAAAACATTTTTGAAAATTGAAATATTTCCCACAAGTGATTCCTTTAATAATAAGAAGGGTGCAAACTTATTTATTTTCTTCATCGCCTTCGTAGAAATGAAATCTTAATTTTGCCCATCATCATTTTTTAGTAGTCTTCAATTATTACACTTTGTTTCCCATTGTCTGTTTCATTCGTTGTTTGTTTTTTTTTTTTTTTGTTCTGAGTCAATTAAAAATTATTTAATTCATGGTGGTAAGCGCGAGAGGTTTTCTTCTACATTAGAACATGAAGGAACTAAAGAGTTGAACAACAATGGTTGCCCTGATGAGATTTTTGTTAATCGTTTATGGAGCATTTCATGAAAAATGGTAATCAGACATGAAATTTAAAACAAAATATCTCTGAGAGTAAAATGTTTTTCCAAATGTGAAGCTTTTAATGAAACCCTAATTAAACAGGTGGGGTTTTTTGAAAATACGTTTTGGTTAGGTACTTAATAAAATCTATTTCTTTTCTTATAAATGTACTCCAACTCTCATCTTATGTTATCCTCATCAGTGGGTTTTACCAATTATTAATCGCTAAACACACGTTCACGCCACTTTAAACCTTAAGGACGAGTTCATTTGTGTGTTAAGCTGATTATTTGTAGAGCTTTAATTTAACCATAAGATAGGAGTTTAATCAAAAATTTATTTGTAAGGTCAGTGCCAGTTTAAGGGTAGGGCGACCCGGGACGCTGCTCCCGCTCGTGGCGCGAAGTGAAATAGCAGGAAACGCTCAAGGATATTGGAATGTACTAACGGTAATTTTTTTGTTTTTGGATTTTTTTTTAAAGGAAAATTAAAATTTTTCCTATTACTATTCGTTTTCCGATATCAAGTAGTAGAATAAATTTTATAAAAATGGCGCCCTAGAAATCGTTCTTCATATATTTTAATTTTTTTACCTTCGTGCGGAGGAAATTTTCTTCCATTTTCAAATTAAAAATAAATTTCTTGAATTAAAATATTTTTTTGAAAATGGCGCAAAACATCGAGTGTAGCTTCGGCTGTGTGGCACGTAGCGCCGCGTTCTGTTGAAACCAAATGTTGCCAATATCCTCCTCTTCAATTTTTGTGAACAAAAATTCGTTCAACATGGCCCGATAACGATCGCCATTGACTGTAACGGCCACTCCTTGCTCTTTTTCGAAAAATGGCCCAATTATGCCTCTTAACCAAAATCCGCACCGAACAGTGACTCGTTTTGGGTGTATCGGCTTTTCAATGTATGCGTACGGGTTTTCTGTGCCCCAAATGCGACAATTTTGCTTGTTTACAAACCGCCAAGATCAAAATGAGCTTCATCTGAAAAGATGATTTTTTTTGGCAAAATCGGCATCTTCTCTAAGTTGATCGCAGGCCCACTTAGCAAAGCGTATACACAACCATATTCGTTCAGCGCAAGGATAAAACTAATTATCTGTCGAATCAGACATGAGCTAAGTGTTACCATTCACGAAATAAGCACTAGTTGAAAAAAAAACGTTAGATGGCGGATCCTTTAGAAGTCCCTATTGAAAGCTTGTTTTGTAATCAGTGATTTTGTGGATTTGGTGAAATTTAAAAAAAAAATATATAATATCTAAATAGTAAATACCTGCTCGAGTTATTTGTTTTAAAAAAAAATATTTTTCGCTCAAATAAAAGGCTGATTTATAATTAAAATTGGTAGATATTGTTTTATAATTTTTGGTAAGTCTTAACAGAACTCCTTACCAGTTTTTTGTTTTGTTCATTTAGGCAAAATACCTAATATTTTCACATTGTCATAGGAGAAATAAGAAAAAAGCTTTCTGGTTTTGAAAACCGTTAAATAGAGGCAGGCATATGTACCGGTTGGGTACGAAATGCCGCATCATAAAATCCGGCGTAACGAAATTCCGCCGATTCAATACTAAAGCGACAGGACTGTTGGCTGCGTTGGCAGGTATGTGTGTTGGTAGATAGGTGGATGGTGGGTGGATGGCATAGTTGATAAAATGGAGATGGAAGTTTTTTTGCGACCTTTAGTCCAAAATGCGTTTCGCCCAGGTACGACAGTTGGGCTCATCAGTTAGATGTTGTCGTACCCTTCTAAGACGCAAGATTTTAGTAGATGAATACCGACACAAATATATTTTGCAACACTGACATGATGCAAATTATATTATTCTAGGGGAATTTGATTAAGCTCTGACATCTATGAAGAAATGATTGTTTGCCCGTGGTCTGGCATGTTTCCAATTGAATTTAATTCATCACAGTCCACTAAAACAAAAACAAAAACAAAACCAATATAAATTTGTTTCTATTGTTTTCGTTCTTCTTCTTTCTTTTAAATGGAGATGGACTATGGACAGCTGATTTGAAAAAAATTCAAAGAGATAGAAATAAAAGTTCAGACTAGTTTTAAAATTAAAAAGCGTTGGACAAAAGTACCTTGCCTGGCTCGCTTAGCGGGCTCTAAGGATTATAAACTCCCTTTTTCGGGGGCACACCCGCTTACGCAACTCTGTTGCTCAGCTTAGGGTATGTTCAGTTCAGTCGCCAGGCAGGGGCCTATATAACAACTGTTTTCTTCATTAGTCAATCAATCATTTTGTTATCCCTTAAAAGAACTTTTTATAACTCTAATTCGCTTCAGCAGCATTCAAAGATGATGGGTAGAGAAATGTCTGACCTATTTTCCTCGTGTTCACTGTTATTGTCACCAAATTTTGGCTTCGACATCGTCGCCAGCCATTCACTAGACTATTTTCAGAACAAAAATACATTTTTTTAAACTCACACTAAATCGTGAGAAGCAACAAGAACGAAGAAAACACTTCGCCGTCGAAATAAATTATTTAAGTAGAATTAATTCCGAAATTTTTCAGTTCTTACTAGGACTCAGTAGAGGTAGACAACACTTCGTGGTAAAAAGTGGCTATAGGAGAGATATTGGTCTTATTTCATTTCTTGTGAGTTTTAAGCGATGAATGAATTTTCCTTCTACGCTTAAAAACCATTTTAAGCAGTGTCTGGTTTCAATTACGTTTCAATTACGGTGAATCAATAACATCTATTCCGTATGAGTCGTTTGGTTATTTCGCAAATTTTAGCTAGATTTCGTGCATGGGGAAATGTCAAAACGGTCCATAGTGGCGATAGACCTTGTAAAACTATCAGTCGCGGAGATGAAAGAATTATCAGGGATATCAAAACAGATAATTTCATATAGACAAAAAATATGCAAAATAAAAAAAGGCTTAGAGATCTCAAGCAGGATTATCTGGGGAAAAGCGGTTGATGGTGGCATTCTACCTTAACGACTATAATAAAGCCATTTATTTCTCAGAAAAATCGACGTGCAAGACTGGAGTTTGCAAAGACGCAATTAAACTGGACTGTGGCAAAATTAAAAACGATTATCTTCTCTGATGAGTCCCTATAAAATGTATAGGGATCCCCCGGATTTCGTGAGGTATACGCATGCCACAGGGCAAACGCCTAAATCCTTTTTTTCACAAAGAGACTAATTAAGCACGGTGGAGGCTTATTATTGTCTGGGGATATTTTTTCAGTCAAGGGTACGGACCAATTCACAAGGTAAATGGTATAATAAATCTTTTCGTAATAAACGATCATCAACAGCTTTGGCACAGCATATAATGGACCATCGGCATACAGCTGATTTTGACAACGTTAGAATACTCGACAAAGAAAAAAGAGAAAACACACGATACACACTGGAGAGCTTACGCATTCAGCAAAAGCTCAACTTTAGGATGAATACCAAAGAAGATAAAGACAAGCTTACTGCCATTTACACTAATGTGATAAAGTAACCCACCTATGATATAAGTTTTTTTTCTGTTTTGTCTAGTTTTTTGTAACAAATTGTTTTAAATTATTTATTTATTTAATTTTAAATTTATTTCATTACGTTTTCAATTAAAGTAATTAACATCAATGTAAGAATTAGAAATAACAAGTAAGTTTTCCAAAAAATTCGTTACATTTTCAAAAATTCAAAAAAATATAATTAATATTGTTTCTTTATAAAGTTTCAATAAATTGTGACCCCTTTAGAAGTTGACAATTTTCAACGAAACGTAGGGTGAAATTATGGAATTGTTTTAATTCGCATACTAACTAGAACGATCAAAAAAGCCCATTAATAATATTGTGGTATAATAAATCGTTTCATGTATCGGAAGATTCTTCAAAATGGTCTGCTTCCTCATGCTGAGGAAAATATGCCGTTGTGAAGGCTCTTCCAACATGATAACAATCCCAAACATACCGCTTAACTTGTGAAACATTGACTTAACGAAAACCGTATTGTTGTTATGCAGAGGCCAGTATAATACCCTGATCTCAACTCCTTAGAGAATCTATTGGAAATGTTAATTCTGCAATTCATCGTACGAATTTTG
This sequence comes from Leucozona laternaria, assembly GCA_932273885.2. Lineage (NCBI taxonomy): Eukaryota > Metazoa > Arthropoda > Insecta > Diptera > Syrphidae > Leucozona > Leucozona laternaria. The sequence goes on from OW026368.1 coordinate 50,531,596, forward strand.
ACTCCATTCTTTAACGATCTCAAATTGCCTGGTAAATATCCCCATGCATAAAATTGACAACCTTTTTGACTCCAAGACTCGTTGATGTGCAGCAGTAATTGAAAATAATTGCTACGCCATCAGCCACTAAATATTGGCAAAAGAACATGTTTTTGGGTTTATTTTTGTATGAATTCAAAAATGTGCTTTAGTTTTGTCCACCTATAGAATTTAATGAATTCTGAGTTATATTGTTGATTATTAAATAATGTATGATTTATGATAAAATTATTGGCCGAGTTCAACGCACATCTGAATATTCAGAATTCTGAATTTTTGAAGCTCTTGATTGGCCAGCTGTCAGAAGTCATCTGAATTTTCAGAACTTTTTCTGACAGCTGGCCAATCAAGAGCTTCAAAAATTCAGAATTCTGAATATTCAGATGTGCGTTGAACTCGGCCATTGATTGTTAATTAAAGTCTAATATATTTTGATTAGAAAGAAATTTAAATTTTTTTTAATTTTCTATATATTTTTCCGCAATGAGATAATTTCGTGCTTTAGTTTTGGCCAACACTGTATATCCGCTTAATTGAGAGATAATGACGAATTGTGAACGAAACATACTCCAGCAGCATGGTAAAATGGAATTGCTTAAAAGTAATACAAACCTCAGATATGTTGTCTTCCCGCGCTTCCGCCACCAGACACATCCATCTAAAGTTCCAGATATAATAAGCTAGCTTATGCCCGCATAAGTAAATACAAAATACGTTTATGGAAAAATTTTAGCAAAAAAATGATGTGATTGAAGCATTATTAATATTTAAAAAAAGCGATGAATTTAAGGACAAAAGTCATTTAAAATATTATATTATATATGATATATAGATATCATCATCATCGTCGGATCGACAACCGGGGTCCGGTCCTGGCCTTCTTCAACAAGTCTCTCCACCCATCCCGGTCTCGAGCCGCCGCCATCCAGTTGCGCACCCTAAGGCTCCGGGCGCCCTGGTCTACGCCATCTCTCCAGCGCAAGCATGGTCTACCACGCTGTCGTCTACCATAGAATGTACCACAAAGAACTTTCCGAGCAGGTTCCTCTTCGCTCATGCGAGCTAGGTGCCCTGCCCACCGGAGTCTACCGAGCTTAATTTTTGTCACGATATCCGCTTCAAGGTAGATTGCGTACAATTTATGATTGTACCGTCTCCGGAATCGTCCTTCCTCGCATATGGGGCCAACAATTCTCCTTAAGATTTTTCTCTCGAACGCGGCTAAAATGTCGGAGTTCCTTTTGCTAAGCACCCAAGTCTCGGATCCATATGTGAGTACTGGCAGGACCATGGTCCTGTACAGCAGCAGTTTTGAAGTTATGGTGAGATTTCTGGATTTGAAGAATTCGACAGACTATAGTTGGCTCTGTTGGATTTGAGAAGCTGCCCGCGTATTTTTTCTTCTAACGGGTGATTTTTTGGCTGGTTTGGTTTTGGCAACACTGGTTTTGACAGCTGACGTGTGTTTAGTACCTTGTGTCACTGTCAAACAGCTTCAGTTTGGTTTGCAATTTAACCATGGATCGTCTTACAAATGAACAACGCTTGCAAATTATTGAATTTTACTATCAAAATTCGTGCTCGGTTCGAAATGTTCATCGCGCGCTGCTTGTGTTCAGCGATGAGGCTCATTTTTGGTTGAATGGGTACGTAAATAAGCAAAACTGCCGCATTTGGCGTGAAGATCAGCCAGAAGCATTGCAACAGCTACCAATGCATCCCGAAAAAGCCATTGTTTGGTGCGGTTTATGGGCCGGCGGCATTATTGGGCCATATTTCTTCAAAGATGATGCGAATCGCTACCGAGCGATGATAACAAACTTTTTTTTGCCCGAAATGGAAGTTCTTGACTTGCATGATATGTGGTTTCAACAAGACGGTGCCACATGCCACACAGCACGCGAAACAATGACGCAATTGCGAGGCGAGTTTGGTGAACAGTTAATTTCACGTTTCGGGCCGGTCAATTGGCCGCCTAGATCGTGCGATTTGAAACCATTAGATTATTTTTTGTGGGGATATGTCAAGGCTAATGTCTATAGGGACAAGCCCACTTCGATTGACGCACTGGAAGCCAACATCCATGCATTCATTCGTGAGATACCGGCCGATATGTGTGAAAGAGTATGCCAAAATTGGACTCAGCGGATGGGCTACCTGAGACGCAGCCGCGGTCAACATTTGCATGAAATTATCTTTAAACATTAAATTGCAAGGTTCAAACTATCGATTCAAATAAATATTTCATTCATTTTTTCGAATTTTTTGTGTTTTTTTTTTTTAAAAAGTTCTAAACCTCTTAAAAAATCACCCATTATATTGTTATCGGCTGCTACTATTGACCCAAGGTATTTAAAGGATTGCACCACTTCAAATTCGTGCTCCGCTACCTAGATTGTTTGACCAACTGTTCCTCTCGATATATAGATATATATTATATTAAAAATTGTTGTCTCAAACTGCTGTATTTTAGAACGATGCGAAAAGAAATTTTGCGATAACCCTTTTTAATTGCTTTAGATTATATTACTAAGGTATGGACGTGGTACAAACTTCCCAAAGAACATATAAAGTCCTCTATCTATATCACTTCGTAGTTTGCTAATCATTTTGATTATCGTTTCTTCAAGTTGTTCTTTTTTCCTAACGCCTGCCTGTATGAGCGAAATGCACGAAAGTTAAAGGACTATACTATACAAACATACAACCAAATGACATAAATACCCCAAATGTTTGTTCTTAGAGAACAAAAAATTACCTACTTATATCTTTTTTTCACATCGATCCAATCTCTTAGATTAAATGTGTCATGAATGCACACATAAACAATAAAAGTAATAATGAAAATAATTGTTGAGGGAGGAAAAAATCATTTATTCCTATGGGACTGAAATTCACAGATGATTTTTGCTGAGATCCTTCATCCACTTTGCCACTCCCTGTGAGTTGAGTGATAGTGAATATAGAACGACCGTGCGACGTCGGTTGTCGTTGTTGCCGGTGTCGTATTATATTTCTGTTTCCGAGAGTATCAATTTACAAGCAAGTATATAGCAAAAGAGCTTGGAAATTTCCAACACAACAATTCCCCAATGAATCAGAGAATCTTCTGATTCCTTTTCAACCGACCAAAGTTTTATTGTACTCATTCGTAATTGTCTTTGGTCTTTGGCACTTGACATGAAAATAAATCTCTAACTTGTACACTTATTAATGACGTTAAATATGTAGATAGGTTTATATGTATAAAAATCCTTAAAAAAATTCCAACATGTTTTAAGGTATTCATATTCGTTCTAGTTAATTCAAAGTTTTTGTTTGGGTGACTTAGGAACTTAGTATGGTTTTGGTATAAAAATGAATCCACGACGCATGTACACGAAATTTTTTACCAACATCGTTGAAGGCGTTTCGGAGATAAATCATTTACATACTTCAGGTACCGTTATTTTTACATTTAGATAGAATTGTGGGACACACTTTTTTCAAATCAATTTTTTTTTTTTCAAAATCTCAGTTCGATTTTTAAACGCTGTCAATTTGTCATATATCTGTGTATCTTGTACCTTTGTATCTTGTACCTTTTACCAGGACTATTCACCAAAATGGTTTTATTTTCAAACTGTAAAATAAACTCCTTTTGAATTTTTTTGTTAAAAATTAAAAGATATCTGAAACGATTTACTAGATCTGAGTTGGGTGGTTGAAAGTTTTAAAAATAATGGAATTACGTGGCTGATGCTGACTAATAGGATCAAAGAAATACAATATTCAGTTGCTTTTTATTGTAATTTGCAACCACATTCTATTTCCATTAATATCAAAGTAGAGCATCATCATAAGAGACATTGCCAGAAGGCGATTTTGTTATTGAAGGGGAGTGATTTTTATATCTTCATTAAACTGAAAGATGTATAGCTATAACTGCTATTTACGTATCTATGTACATTTGATCTGAAACACAATTGAGCCTTTAGAGATTTGAGCTGTGTGTGTATACAATATAATATTGTCTTCAGATTTACAGACTTTTACTTTTTCGAAGGTTTTTGATCATTTCAACTGAATCGTTCTTTAGAATTGCTCTATTTCGTCAAGTTTTTTTAAGAAATTATAGTCTAAGGGTCTGTTTCACAATATTTGAGTAAAGTCTTTGCGAAACAGGAGAAACAAGTTTTGGGCAATTTTCCTTCGCTCTTGGTCTCCTACTGACTTTTCTAATTACCTTGGTACTTATCTTCACTTTAACGAACATAACAACTCTCTTGACCAACGATTTTTAATCCAAACCCAAACCAAAATTATTAATGATCCTAAAACCTTCTTGCAGTCTGTTAACTTCAAAAGAAAATCCTACTTCTCTTTCCTTCAATAAGGAAACTTTAAATGAACCACAAACTATCGTCAACTATTTTATCAACGAATCATTTGCACCTGATTCCCATTATTTCAATTATTTGCCAAATTTCTCCTTCGGGCCATTTCTTCCTAACACCATTGACCCCTGTCTAGCCGAGAATAAGCGTGATCAACTTAGAGATGTCTTTCCGCCATATTTCTCAAAAAATGCTTTCCCACACTCTCTCTTGCCTTCTCGAAAATCTTCAGATTATCCCTTTTTGAAGGAGAATTTCCCCAGATATGGAAAACTTCTTTCATAACCCCAATACACAAAAAAGGGTTCCAAGTGCGATGTGAAAAACTATCATCCAAATATTCACGTTTTCCTAAAATCTTAAGATTTAGCTGTAAATCTGTCATATCCCCACGGCTGTTTCTTAAATGTAGGTCCACCACTAACATTGTTGCATTTGTATAATTCACCCTCTCAGCCTTAGAGAACGGAAAGGAGGTCGATGTAGTCTCAACCGAATTTAAAAAGACATTTGATAGAATTTCTCACAGACTTCTACTTTTTAAACTGTCCACGTGTCCATCCTCCTATATTATTGAAATGGATTAACTCTTACCTTCCTGGAAAACCGTTATTACAATTTTCTTTTCAGATCAGTTCTCTCCAAACACTTTTTAGCTGAATCCGGGGTACCCCAAGGCAGCCACTTAGGCCCACTTCTTTGTATACTTAACATTAACGATATTGACATGGTTATCAAATATTCCCATACCTCACTCTACGCCGACGATGCTAAGTTTTTCAAGACTATTCATTCGACATAAGACACACTCTTTTTCAACAAGATCTAGACAGTTTCCCAGTCTGGTGCCTTAAAAATTGCTTGAAGCTAAACATTACCAAATGACTTTTTCACGTAAACGCATCAAATCTCCTCCTCGTCCCTATCTTTTATATAATAAACCCATTTCCAGGGTGATTTTATTCGCGACCGTGGTATTTTATGTGACCGAGAGCTCAACTTTCTAACACATATCGATGACATAATTCTTAAAGCCAACTCAGCACTTGGCTTTGTAAAAGGTTGGTCCAAAGAATTTTCGACCCCTACGTGACGCGATCCCTCCAACTTGTGTATTTTTGATCTTTAAAAAAAAAATTATATAACAAACTTGTAGAAAATTTAATTTCCTACAAAATATGTTACGTAACTTTTTTAAAAATTCACTCACGTTAAAAAGTTACAGTGCATTTTGTGGAAAATAGTAGGGGTGGATTTTATAATATCCGTCAGATTTTTTTTTCTTGTTAGTAGAAAAAAAAATTACAGTTATAAAAGTTGTAGATCTATATTTTTTGTCTTAATAGTTTTCTAATACGAACTACGGTTCTCGCTCTGCAGCGCATATAAGTTGGAGAAATCCATATTTCAATCAAATAACACGAAGACGAATTTGGCCTATGTTTCTCGAAATATCGAAATGGTATCACCAGACGAGCTGAGGGACTCATTTAACACAGTTCTTCAATGTAATTAAAACCATTTTGTCATTTTGTTTTCAAGGTTTTTTTAAATCGCACTCGGGTAGATGTTTTAGATTTTATACACCTTGGTTCATTCATTCCGGTTCCCCGAAACCGGAATAAATTCGTAGGTATTAACAAACATAATACAGGTCAGGTTCGTAGTTATTTCTAAGAAAACTGTAAAAACTAACAAAATTGAAATTTTCATTTATGTTTTTATTATGTTTATTACATAAAGTCACATTTAATTTTTGATGTGTAAACATCTATGCTGGCGGTAGAGTGAAAAAAAAAATATGTGAGTGCCGAGACTCACGGTTAAATATGTGTAAACATCAACGTTTGTCCAAGTGCCTAATTTTTGTTACTGAACGTCATCAAAAGAAACATTGAATAATTAACACTACATTACCTATCTGTAGGCAGTGCTTAAAAAGCTTAGTGTTGAAAGAACGGCAGCGAAATACCCATTGGGGGAACCGCTGTAACGAAATTTCCAAGCACTAAAAGGCTGGTGGTGAAGTGTCCAACGAACGGTGAAGGTTCGGTACTGAAAGGTCCTGCTTCGTAGTTCACTCTCAACTTTAAGATGACATCACATTACACATGGTTATTGTTTATGGTAATCACTCTCTGAGCATCGAAAAACAACAACTGTCAGCGGAGAGCACTAAAATCGTGGTTTCAATTAAATGACACCGTATCCAAATTCCAAAGGAACTTAATGGTTTGACTGACAGGGGCCTAATTAAAATATCCAGTTAGAACTGTCAACGAACTTGCAACCCTTATGAAACTCCATCTTTCCATCGAGTAAAACTCACAAAAACTTCAGTCTTAATTTTATACTGAACGAACCTCAAATGAATGTCACTATGAGATAGCCGGCGAATTATATATCTTGAGTTTTTAGAATATTAAGTTGCAGTTGTTGTCAGTGGAAATCACTAAAATCGCAGTTTCAATAGATTGACACCATCAATCGCCTATGGAATTGGACGCTGTGATTTTTAATTAATGTTAACTTTGTGCAAGTACAAAGGTAGCCGATAACTCTGCAATTTGTTCAACCTCAGCTATTTTGTATATCCCAGCCACCTACGTCCCTCGCCTACGTGCCTGCAAATTGCAAGAAGAAATTGCATCGTTAAAAAGCAGTATAATGTAAACGTAGAATTTAAGTTCAGATTTGTATCACTGAACGCACCCGATATCCTACCATACCTACAGCCATTGACCTACCATACCTACAATCAATTGTCAATCCCTACAGCTGACTATTATTATTTTTGTTTTGATTTTGTTTTCTTTTTAATTACTAGTTTGGTGTCCATTTTGTTCGGGGAATAATTAAAAATTAAAGAATAAAATATAAATATATAAGTGTTGAAATGATAAAATCGTCGGTCGCGCTTAAAACAATTTGCTTTCGTCGTTGGCAAAAACAATATAAATGAGTGGTCGCGATAAAGTATAATCTAACTGTCGGTCGCGTTAAAATCAATTTGTTTTGGTCGGGGCAAATCAGATTTCGTAACGTAACGTGCTACAACGTTAAGTGCACGACGTAACGTTGCACACGAACGTTCACGTTTTTTTTTCACTCACCGCCAGCATAGATGTTTACACATCAAAAACGTGAACGTTCGTGTGCAACGTTACGGTGTGCAACGTTACGATCTGCATACTAGGATGGGTGCGTTCACTGAAAAAAATTCTTAAGATCACCTTCAAGCAAAAACAAGTCCGTTTTGGATCCGCGCACGTTGATGTTTACACATATTAACCGTGAGTCCCGGCACTCACACAATTTTTTTGTTTTTTCATAAGATCTGTTAGGAATCAAATCGGTCAATTATTTTTACTTCAGATAGGTACTATAGGTACGGTGACCATCCGTTCATTATTATAATGAACTGTTCATTATTTGAAGTAGATGTTCATTATGAATAATTTTGTATTCAAAACTTAAAAATGTTCATCATTTCAAAAGCTGTTCATTATTTGTTCAGTATTTTATTTAATTTTGTTGAAACAAAAGTAAAAACCTTACCAAACCAAAATTCTTTCAACAAAATGATAATGCGAACGTGCCCTAATTTAATGAATGTAATGTCAAAACTATGAAATCAATTTTAATTAATAAATTTACCTATCAAATAACCTGACAAAAACCAATCCACCCCTACTTTTTTGAACAAAATGCACTGTAACTTTTTACCGTGAGTGAATTTTTAAAAAACTTACTTAACATATTTTGTGGAAAATTAAATTTTCTACAAGTACTCCTCCCGCCTGAACACCGCACCAAATAGTGGCTTTGAGTGGAAATAATGGCTGTTCGTGCATCAAACGCAGATTTTCATTGCCCCAGAAACGAAGATTTTGCTTATTGACGTAACCGCTTAAGTCAAAATGCGCCTCGTCGCTCATGACGATTTTTGACACAAACGGACGTCTTGACAACTGAGTAAAGCGCTCCATTGCTTGTCTGTTTGTATACTGCAGCTGTCTAGATCTAGTTCACAAATGTCAAATATGATTGACGTACGACGCCATTTGCAAGAATAATAATACCTTTGTTCGTTTACTTTCCAAACCTGCCAGTTTTAGTCCGAAGTTCTGTCAAAGTCCATATAAAAAAAATTAAATTGGGCTAAAAATGGTAAAAATGGGTAGTTTCGGACTAGTACGCGAACACACCTAATATCTTCCGATATAGGGTGATTAATTTTGTGCCACCTTGTAGAACCATTTAGGATTGTCAAAAGACAACTGTGATTTTTTTTTAAGAGAGTTTAGTGCTGTTAGATGCCGTAAGAAATTTAATCCTCAACCTCAATTAAACAGAAAGAAGATTTTTCTTACCTTTTTATTATAACTTTCAACAATCTGATGTGATCAAGCAGAAAGTTAAAATAAGGGCCGGTATGTCCACATCTAATCATATCTTTATCTGAATAAGATACTATAAGGGAATATTAATGCAAGTTTAATATGTATTTTCATAAGAATATATTATTTATTGATAAATGGATACAAATACCTTTTAATTATTTACTACATAGATAAAGATGTTAACTCACCATAATATAACGGCGATGACTTTACAGAAGAAAAAAATAACAAACAAATCTACCCGTAAGCCCGTATTGTGTGTGATGACGATGATGATGATGCCCTTTGTTTTAATTTAAAGGCAGGCGAATTATTATTATTATGGTATTTGTGTAATCGAAGGAGAAGGATACCGATACCGACATATAATAAATTCCAAATAATCATAACATCACGCCGCCGGCCGCGCCGCCCAAGTAACAACTGTTCGTCACAGCGTGATTATCAGCTAGTGCTAGTGGTTGCCTTTGCTGTAAATTGCTGCGGATATCAATTGTTTTAATTCAGACAACTCCGGAAGGAATAGTTCGACAGAAAAGAATAATGTTGTTCTATCAAGATGATGCGAGTGTTTGGTTTTTTATGTGCCCCAGCCCCGTATCGTGCCTTCGGTCGGTGGTCGTTTATTAATTAAGTGAGGATATAGTTGATCGTAGGAAAAAAAATTAACGATCATTCTGTCATGTTTGTTTTAATTTTTCTTACTCCTGTATTTCAATTTATTGATTGAGTTCAAAGAATTAACATCTGTTTTCCTGTTGGGAGTAAGATATATATTGTATGTAAGTATACATGGGCTTCTGCACATTTAAATTATTGTGTGGTTATAATCATACTTAACTACTTGATTTTGAAACTATGATTGAGAAGTTAGTCAATAAAAAAAATATTAGTATGTATTATGTACATACATAGTAACATGCGTCAATTAACTATGTGGGAATGCTTATACAAATATTGAATTTTGTTTTTAATTTTGTATGTTAAATTGGCTACTAAAGTACATAATGATTATGTACTTTAGTATCCAATTTGTAGGTGTTTTCAGTAATTTTTCGGAAGAAATTTGACTTAATTAATTTTACCTAATTTTCCTCTTCCTTGTTACTATCTTAAAATAGTTTTCAATGTATGCCCTCAAGAAAAGTAATGATATTCATTTAAGTAAGGGCGTGTTCTACTTTTTTGTAAAAATCCTAATTCTATTATTTAAATTTTTTTTGTGAAAATCAGATTTTATTTTATCGGAAATATTTTCCGAATTCTCAATTTCTTTTCTTATAAATTTGTACTTCCGATTAGGAAAAGTTTTGGATTCGTTAAACAAAAATCGAACTCGTAATTTCAATCAAACATTGCGATGACAAAGATCATAAAAAAAGAGGGTCCCGCCATTCTGTCTGTGTGCGTATGTACCTTGACCTACAGTCAAAACCACTGAAGCAATTTTCGTGAAATTTTGAACTTTTTTTCAGTGATTCCCTTCAGTGATACCCTAGAGGGGAAATTAAAATTGTGTTTAGTTCTAATAATAACTGTTCTTACCGTACAACAGTTATAAAAAAAAATGTCTCAAAAACGGCTCTAACGATTTTGATACTCTGTGCACTATTGTAACGGGTGGGCCATCTATTATTTTCTGTTTGAATCCTAGGTTATTTTGACACTGTTGACAGTTGTTTCCCGCTCGAAATCTGGACAGAAAGCCAGTATCATACTTCCGCAATTTAAGGCGCACGATCATCCGCTTCTTTATCGCTTCGCGATTTGGGCCTTACAGCAGCTTGAATTGCACAACGATTTTTGGCAAAAAAAATCATCTTTGCTGACGAGGAGCATTTTCATCTCGGCGACTACGCTAACAGACAAACTTGCGGCATCTGGGGGTCTAAAAACCGCACGTTATTGTCGAGAAACCAATGCATCCACAGAGAGTGACAGTCTGGTGTGGATTGTGGAGTGGTGGCATCATTGGACCATTTTTCTTTGAAAATGAGGCTGGGAACAACGTTTCCGTTAACGGTGGGCGTTACAGAGCCATGTTACTTTTTTTTCATGAAATTGAAGATATGGATTTGGATGATCTCTGATTCATGCAGGATGGCGCGCCATGCAATAGAGCCCATGCCACAACCGATCTTTTTCGAATTATCTGCTCGTTTATGCTCTGAAAACTCAAAAACTGCCCCTCAGATTGAGCTGAAACTTGCAGAGTATATACATAACATACATATAACACCGCCCATGGATAGTGTATGACGTGCTCACGCATATGTGTGGCATGCTTACGCTCATGCTCATGTCCACAAGATACTAAAATTTTTCAATAAAACATTTTTTTGTTTAAATTAAAAAGAATGGCTAAAATCTATATACAAAAATCACAACCACACTTGAGCTCAAGTTAGAATTTAAAAATTTACTATCTGTTCACACATCTCACGATTTCAGTTTCTGCCCATTGTATATGTGTTCCACAGATTTAAATTCACGTTATTATAATGGATAAAGCCGGTAGTGAAATTATTAGTGCGTATAGGACTGTCATGTCGGAGGTCTGGGTTCGATTCCCAGCCTCGTCTATCTAAATAAACAAAATGGCTACTGGCTCTTGGGAAGAAGTGACAAATCCTCTAAGATTATCTCTTGCCATGAATAAGTGCCTCTCACCTTAGCCGTTCGAACTCGGCAAAAATTGTAGGTCCCCTCCATTGCTGCAAACAAACAACATGCACACAGGAATAGTTTAGAGTTGTAAGTCACCAGGCGATAGGCTCTGGCTTTCCATGAGCTATTGTGCCACCAAATTTATAAGCTTCCTTTACACTTACGTTTTAAATTAAAATATTTACATGGATGCTTCTTAAAAACTTTAAAAAAAATCATGGTTTGGATTTAAATAAATTTCGAAAACTCTTTAACACTAGGACGAGACTTTAAAAATTCACAATTCACTGATTAATGAATTATTTTTTTGAATTTATAATCAGTCAAAACTATTTTGTCTGGAAAACTGGAATATCCTAAAAATATACATACATATGTACATTTATTTTTTCGATGATTGCGAAGTTTGTTATTGGGAGCAGGCACGTAGCCAGAGGGAGGGGGGAGGCTTGAGGGGCTCAGGGGCTCTCAGAATAATAAAAACCACAAATGAATAGAAAATAATGATATGGGTGACTGGAAAACGTTGCTGCTGGAAAACAAAAAAGATGCTGCTACCCAATGCAAAAGCAGTATAGTTGAAAATAGAGCTGTAATAGGATCTATTATTCAAACTATTTTATTCTGTGCAGAACAAGGGCCTATAACACAGAACAACAAGTAAACCAGTCAACAATTTCTTGTTCAACTATGTTTGTCCAACAAGTAAAGATCATTTCTGTAACACAACAAAAACTGTAACAACTGTCAATAACAAAAATTTCCCTCGACTTGTTGAACCAGTTGAATTAGTAAGTCTTGCATAATGAGTCGTAGAATTCCGCAAGAAAAAAAATTAAGCATTTTGTCTAAGATAAAAGAAAAAAAAATAATATTCTATTCGGTGCCTTCTCTGAGTCACTAACTAAAACCAAATAAAGTGATAAATGGCGGGAGATAATTTTGTTGTCTTAGAGTAGTTTGAACATAGTTCCTGATAAAAAAGATTGGACCTACTTAAGGAATATTTTTTGGCAAAACTCTAAGAAATATGCCATGGTAAGTATAAACTGAAAGAATATGTTTCCAAAAAGTAAAAAAAATATTTGTGCAAGTCAAATTAGATAACGCCAAAAAAAAAACAGTACAGCAAGGGGTAAATACAGGAAACTTAACTCTTGTGATAATGTTGCATTTGATTTGAAGTCGAGATGCAGATCCAAACCAACGCAAAGCTCTTTAAACTTTCTTCTTTACATTAAATAAATTAATTTTAAACAAGCTACCCTACTTGATAAACACTACTGCAAGTGTTTTTTTCCTTGTTGACTTCGAACAAGTTTCCGATCCTCGGCTGAAATTTATCGTCTATTCAACAAGGTTCTTCTCTCTTTTTTTAACTCTTGTTGTTTCCAGTTACAGAAATGGCGGATTTGTGAAATTTCCCACTTGTTGCAATATGCCAAAACAATTGTTATAGTTCCCCGAGACTTGTTGTTACGTGTTACACAAATTTTAAACAGTTGTTGAAATTCACTTGTTCAACAAACACTTTATGTATTGTGTTATAGGCCCCAGGAGGTGACGATGATAATGGAGTTATATATCTTACTCGGCCCACAAAAAATATGGAAAACTAAGGGCTCTCCTGATGCAGTTCAGAATTGAATCTGGGGACAACAATTTAAAGAATCGCGTCATTACCAGCTCTTAAATACTTAATAGGTTTTAATTTCTTGCTCAAGGTTTTGGGCACACTTCCAGTGACAACAGCATGCGGAAAGAATATTTTCAACGATAAAAACGACAAAAACAGTGTCCTAAGGCACTATGAGCAATGCAAGACGCACGTGCTTTGATGTCTGTTCAGTATTGAAAAATCAATACTTTTTCTGCTGTAAAAAAATGCGTGCACTTAAATAATTTTAATAAGTACCTTATGGACTTAAAATACATTTATTTAAAAACTAATAAAAATCTATGAAATCGCAAGACTTGGAAGCCAGCCCCTCCGAAACTAAATCCTGGCTACGGCCCTGATTGGGAGGAATTTATTTGCAGATAATTGATCTGTCCTGTATCCAATCAGGACTTCACTCATTTGTTTGTATATTTGTTAGCTCTAGGCTCCCAAATCGCTCAACATATTCCGTCGATATTGGTAATCTTATGTCGATGTAGACATCATTTTTAGTCTTTTTAAATTCGCTCATGTTTATTTAAAATGAATAGCATTTGTTGAACATGTTGTTTTTTTTAAATTTGAAATATGCATACATGGATGCAGGTTTAAATCCCACTTCGCACTCTCCTGTGTTACGGCCCTATTCTTTTTTTTCTCTTAGATATGTAGGATATGGAGTACAAGTACGTGCATAAAAGTTTCAATGACACACGTGTCGATTGCAAAAAATAATTCTGATTGATTGAATATTCTCATGTGTGATGTGCGCTTTTATTACATTAACTGGAATTTATAATAATTTTTCAATATTTTTCTATAGGTATGTAGTTATAAGTAATTCATAAGAGTGCCTCATACATAACAAACTACAGAACTTTTGAATATTGTGAGAGTTCACGACTTATGCGTAGACAAAATCAATAATATCAAAAGCATACGACTTAATTAAAAACATAAATTTATATTGTCAAATCTAAAAATAAATACATATACATATTGTATAGTAATCAATTTATTATAGAATTTGAAAAATATTTTGAGCAAGCGATTCACGATAGACGGACGTTCGAAAGTTCATAGTGATTTTCAACGAATCTCCGCCGGTTGCTCGAGGACCATTCACAATTGAACCTGTCAATTTTCTCCACGAATCATATATGCCGATTCTTACGACTGTCCCAACGTGAATTGCTTGCTTTAGGAATAAAGAGTACTAGCATTTCTCACAGTGCACATATTAAAGGTAATATCATTTTCATTAGCGTTTTCATTTTTGTTCAGTTATGCACATCTGTGAAAATGACGGATCCAGTGTCTCTTTACTTCTCAAAATGGTAATATTTGTTGTTGTTTCTAGTAATGCCATGTGCAGTTTTCGTTGGCACTCGAGCCTCCATTTTTAATTTCTGACTGACAACCTGCGCAATATATTACCCTAGATTTATGCACTTTGAGCATAAATAAAAAGAGAATAGACTTGCAGAATACTACCAATTAATTTACAAATAGGTAGGTACTATCAACTTTAATATTGGACACGGACAGTCAAAGAAAATAGTTTCAAATAACAACAAGTTGATTTTTTTGGCACAAGCTGAAAAGCTGTCAAAACGACGGGTTTTCACGTTACTTTAATGTTGAAAAACAATTCCAAAAAAATAAAGGCTTTTGCCAGAAATAATTCCATAGCAAAAATATTCATGCACAAGAACACAAGTATGAATATGCTAATCAAAAAAAAAATTCAAATCAAACGAAAACTTACAGTGATTCAAAAATAGATCTGCTGCATATTATGCAGTTTATATATTGAAAGATTTATTCATCTTTTATCTTTAAATAACATCAAAGTGGCATAGACACTTAACACTTTACAGAGCATTTTCATTCAACGAGTTTAAAAATTAATTAAATTCTTAAAAGTGCGAACAATTTGAAATAGCACTTGAAAATCACTTGAAATGTATTTCACAAACGTTTACAACAAAGATTTTACTTTTAAGCCTAACATTGCAGTGCTTTATCAATAAACAATAAAACAAATCAATTAACATCACAAATTGTCGTTTTGTTAATAGTTTGACATTTTGTTGTCCCAATGGAAATTGAATTGGTATACCCAGGCACAGGCAATCTTACCTCTTACCTGTAGATGTACATACAAAGATGTCGGCATCTTCGTCACTATATCCTCAACTTGTAAATTTGGCTTTTTGAGTGTGGAAGGTTCAGTTTGTCTAAATTAAATGTCAACAGAACCTAGGGGATTGAATAGAATAGAAGGATATTACAGTTGTTGTTTCTATACTGTCGTTTGGCTTTTCATGCGCTTTGAAGTTAACCAGTCAGGATGCATTTTGGGTTGTTGTCGGTACAGAAGAGACTTATGTTCTGAAATGGAAGTTTTTTTTTTGTATACATGCAGTAAAGTGTAGGTTAACTGGCTGAAAACAATATAAGGCGTTTTTTTTTTTTTTAGTTCAGAATAGAGCTCTGAACAGAGTCCGAGCATGTTCTGAATGTCCTCTGAACGAAGCGTGTTCTGAGCACACTGAACTATTTTTGAAACACACCTGAACACTTAAGGTAGAACTAGAATAGGCGGAAGCTGTCGGAAGCTTATGTTAAAACCGACCGAATAGTAGCTTTCCGAAACGTCAATTTCCCAAGTCATCCATAATGGCGTGGCCTTCCAAATATTCTAGTTCTAGCTGTCAAATGCTTCTGTCAAATGCTGTCTGCTCAGTTATTTTATTCTGCGCTCATAGAGCGCACCCTGAACACGCTCGGAACACGAACGAAAAAAGAAACACAAATTTGAAGCTCTGAACACTCAGAGCAAAAAAAGAAACACAATTTTTTGTTTGACAGCTCAGGCTCTGCTCTGAACTAATGCCGAATTCCTTTCAACAAAAGAATCGATTCTGTTCAGATTTTTTCCTAAACAAAATCGATTCTTTTCTGTCAAAACAAATGTTGCGTTTTTAGCAAGATTTCACACTGATTTGCACACACACCATGAAGACTTGACCTTTATAATACGTCAAATTGAAAGTCGCAGAATTTTTTGGAAGACGAGCTGTTTATTTTTTGGTTGCAACGAAGTCTACATAATTTAACAAAATATTAAACAATATATTCAGCCAATACAGCTATAAAAATAATTTATTGTGCGTTGTTCATTATAAAACAAAAATTTGACATACAAAAAATATCTTTCGCTAGTGAAAGAGATGATAAAAACTTTCAGTGCAAGTGAAAACTTTTCAATAACAATTTTCTTTAAAAATATATGTGCAATTAGAAGTTCAAACAAATAAAATGCACTATCAAATTGTCTTATATCTTTTGTTATTAAAACAGAATTATTATAGTTATTAATTTAATTCTGTTGGTAAAACATTTTTCTCACATCAAAAACAAACAACCTTAATAGTCTTATGAGTTATGAAAAATTTCTTGACGCTTTGCGTCTGTTGCAGCTGTTAAGTAACACAAACACAATCATACAAAAAAAAATTGATTCTTTTACGAAATACGAATTCCTTTCAATTGACAGAAACAATTCGATTCTTATTAGCAAAAATTCGATTTTGTTTAGAAAAAATTCGATTTCTTTGTTTAAAGGAATTCGCCATAAAAAGAAAAACCCCTTTAGGTAGGCGAGTCATGGCGCGCGTCTTTGCTTGTCAAATTTAAAATACATCAAATTTCGTCAAAGTGAGTACAATGGAGAAGCAGCTGCGAACTCGACTCTGGGAGTTAAATAAGTTTTAATAATAACGCCCGTTTCACCCGTAAGACAGCGACAATCAGTACCAACTATTTACCAAACATACATCATTAATTTCAATGTGTCATTTTGGAGTCAGAACGATATCTTATAGATAAAATATAGGTGTTAAAACTATGATTCATAATAATAAAATGTTCGCGATCATTTATGATGTTTCGCTCAAATACGGGTCCCATTCAGAATGTAACTGGATTTAAACAAAAAAAAAATATATCAAAACCGGAATTTTTATCAAATATTAGAAAGTACCTACTTGCTATTCAGATTAAAATTTTAGTGAACAAACTCACTCAATAATTATCAACGGGAATAAAACATGATTTAAGATGATCAGATGTGAACCAACCTTAATCAATGATTATTGCAACTGGTTCACCATCAAATCCATAAATTGAGTTGTTAAACTAAAAAATAACTAATCACAGATTTTGTTTAATCCATTACATGCCACTTAACTCAATCGAGGACAGTTTTTTTGCAAATTTTTCATTAAGAAATATTTGTTTAAACTTATTATTTAAATGGCAGAATAAACATGGGTCCAACCATTTAAAAAATGTTCCGAAGTGAGGGGGCGGGGGGGGGGGGGGGGGCTGGTGTAGGTGATCCAAAAATGTGCATACAAGTTTTACTTCCAAGTTGATAGTTCTAAGGTTGAATCCTACTATACATGTCCCTCTTTAAAGTATTTTTAACCACAGGAAAATCTTTCAAAAATTCTAGCTTGTGAGCTAAAAAAAAGTATTAACAACTTCGCAAAAGCAAATTTTAGCAAAAAAAAATTGTGTATCTAAAGCATGAGCTTCAAAAGCAAAGGTGCGAAGCCACTCAAACTGTCAATAAATTCCTCTTGCAAAATTAAAATCTCTGGTAAGCGCGCTGCCAATGTATGCATTGGTGACATTGGTGAGTATTGCGCAATTATAGGTATGCTACTGATGAAGGAAAAAGAACTTCAGACAAGACAATAAATCAAGTACCAATAAATTGAGTTTCTAAAATAAATAACTTTTCCAAGTACCTATATAATATATAGCAGCAACATGTTGATACCGAGCTTTCCTCGTTTGCTGTGGAAAGAGTAATTTGAAGCAGCTGGCACGCTGGCGTAAGCTCGGCTAAGCTCGCCGTAATGGTCGGTGATCTTCTGATATTCTCATACAATACAAACAAATATTCGTGCCATACAAAAAAAAAAAAGAAAGAAAAATATTTCACCGAAAAACTAACGAAAAGTAAAATCAAAGAAAGAAAGATTAAAAATAAAAGAAATAATATATATCTACATTTGCTTGACAAAGGAATAATTACCCCTATATGAACAAAAACCAGAGATGGCAGAAATGACATTTTTTTTTGATTAACTACACTTGTTACGTTTGCTACATAAGTGAGATAGTTAGTAAAATGAAGTAGACGTAGCGTTAACTGTCAAAATGTAGTTTGGGTTGTCAATTCAAACACCAAATTGACAAAAATTGGCAATAACACCATGACCATGAGGATTTGAACAATTAATTGGCATTCATTGTGCTCTAAAATTGGATGCCAAAAATAAAAGTGATGGATATAATTCCTTGTTTTGGCTCATTCGTTTGTGTCATATTTGGTTTTTACATATATGATTTATTGTTGCAAAAACTAACCCATTTCTTACCTTCACCACATATTTCACCTCTCAAAATTATTTATTCCATATCTGTTATCTTAAAATCTTCAAGTTAAATAAAATTCCACTTTGTGATTTACAAATTGGTATAATAGTTTCATGTCATTAGAATTCACAAAATTACTTATTTAACTTGATCTTCGCTAAGAAATCAAAAACAAAATTATGTACACATATACCTATCTACTAAAATGAAATTAAATCTATCTTAACTAAATTTTAATCAAAGCTAAGCTGCGCAACCTAACCCCAGGATTACATTTGATATAACTATTCATACTACTTCACTAATTCAAGTTTTAGATAAAGACAAAATACGAAAAGTAATTATTGATGAAAATATTTTGAAAGAATTAAAAAATTTTAAACTAAATGAATATGAAATCTATGAATCTATACTTTAATCCTGCATTTAAATTAAATTATTTTAGCCGATAGTTTTTAAAAAATTCGCAGGCAAACTCAAAATTTTGATAAAAAAAATGGAAAAAAGTTTAGACCAATTTTTCTCAATAAAAGTTAATGAAAATATTAATTCTGAATCGAACACAAAAAACCGAAACGATTTATGTCTTCCAGTTGTTGAGAAAATTGAAAATTACTTAAACTACTTTCTTATGAGATTTTTGTTTTTTGGTATTTACGTTGATTAGGTTCATCTTCATCATCCCAGTCGGTCAGTTTGTGAGTAAGTTAGGAGTTAGTTAAAAAAAAGTAAAGTCAATGTTCAATGTATTTATTAAAGATTTATGTAAGTCTCGTCAATGAAGTCATCGTCCGTACTGGTGTTACTATCGAGTTCATTGAGTTCGTCGTTGATGGTGAAAAGCCGAGGTTGTTTTGGCGGTAAAACACTCTCTTGTGAACAGTGGGAGGGTCGAAGTCCTTTAGTTGCAAACCCATACTTTTTTCACCATCGATAAAACCTGGGTACACTTTTTTAACGTCTAGTAAAAATTCCATGATTTGGGAGCCCAAGTCGTCCTTATATTTTTGTTCAAGGCAGTATTTTCTATAAAATAAAAGTGCCATATATTGGTGAAGGTGGTGCGTTGTTTTCCGGCATAAAATAGTTTTTTTTAGAAGCTTATTTTCTTCGCCGCCAATGTTAACATCAACGTGAGACGCTATTATTTCGGCTATTTCACGACAATAGTAGATTTACTAAGCTCACTTTTACTGTCCTGATGGCGCCAAGCGATTAAATGCTTATTTTAAAATAATATTTAAAAAAAAATCTTTAAGTTGTAGCTTAAGATTTAACTAACTTACCTCAAAAACTGTATTCACAGGTATTTTAATCACAAAAGACATAATTATCGCAAGCACTTCTCGAATCTCTAGCCGACATTGAGGCCCATGGAAAAATCTGCCGATAGATGGGTTGATTGTATTCCTACAATTTTTGTCACCTTTTTTCTAGAATTTTTTTTTTAAGCATCGCCACATAAACCGAACTTAATATTTGTAAATTTTTCCACTTTTATTGGTAAGTTGCAACAAAGTGGGGGAGTTGACGATTTAGTGGGAATTAGACCAATTTTTTCCAAAAAAGCAATGCTTTTTTCGTTTGTCGACACCAAGTCCCCCAACGTACAAAATATTGAAAATTTATTTAGTTTATCATTAAGTAGTGGATGCTTAGCCGCCATTTTGTATTCCCTCCCCCCCCCTTAAATATCTCACTATTTATACGCCTTAATGCTGGGTGCTAGCATTGTATATATGTAAGCAACAAAAAAAAACTAAAATCTCATACAAAAGTAGTTTTAGTAATTATCAATTTTCTCAAAAACTATAGAAGACATAAATCAATTCGGTTTTTTGTGGTCGATTCAAAATTGATATTTGCATTGACCACAAAAAGCCAATTCAGCGCATAGTTTTAAAATTTTGAGAAAATTTAGTCTAAGCTTTTTTTTCCATTTTTTATATCAAAATTTTGAGTTTGCATGCGAATTTTTTAAAAACTATGGGCTAAAATAATTTAATTTAAATGCGGGATTAAAGTATAGATTCCTAGCTTTCAAAAACGATATATTAATTTACTGTTAGTAGTGCCGTTGTTTTTTAATAATTATTTTTTTAATTTTAAGTAATTTTTTCTAAAATCGCCCCTACCTCCTAAACGGGGTGAGATGGACCCCCCTCTCCATAGTAAAAAATGCTTGTTTTTAACCCCTCTAAAAAAACCGTTATCAATTTTTGGCGCCAAAGTTATCGTACTCCTGCCAAAATGTTTAACACAACACAATTAATTTTATAATGGAGCTTGTTTTTCTTCTTTGGAAACTTCGAGAAAATTCTTGCAATTTATCCTTGATTGGAATGCAAATTATCTCTTGAATTCAATGGTCGGTCGGTTATTCCACAGCTTCTTTTGGTGACTTGAGGTGTATTCCAACGTTGCTTATGGCATTGATTTCCCCAAGAAATAAAGCCGGGAATTTTGACGACTTTTATCAAGTTATATTTCCTTTCCAATTTATGGATTTTTGAAGATTTTTCTAGATCTTATTACGAAAATCGTATTAACGTACATACATATGTATATTGATTTTTGACTTTCACTCCGAAAAGTTTAACGGCAATTAAATCAAAATTACAGATTTTAATGATTTGAGATTTCTATTATAAAACAAATATAAATGTATACTGGATTTTATTTCATGAAATAGTGTGTTTTTGCGAAACTTTGATATTTTGAATAATCAATATAAACATATAGTTACTTGTTGTTTAAAACTATGTTCATAACAAGTAATTATCTCACTATGTCGCTACAACTGGGAGAAGTAGGAAAACAAGTGCACGATATCTAATAGCGAAAATGCTAAGGTTATGCCTAGGTGTCAACTGTCAAACGTCAATCTGGTACAATTTCTGTAGAATTTGGTATTTTAAATGCTTTTTCAGTACATTTATTGTCTTTTTCAATAGCAATTTCAAAAACAAATCTACAATTTAGTAGCCTAAGGTTCAAGAACTTTGAAAAGAAGTCCAAAACCATTCATTCCGCTGTAAACTCATTGTATATATATTATTATAGTACTATTATGAAGAGGAACGAACGCAGCGCCGCCTGGGCAACCGTTTTTCGTTATTTTGAGGAGGGAAGTGCAGACTTGAGTGTGCAGATTTAAGAGTAGGAAATAAGAGGAAGAGCAAAACCCTATTTTGTGTTTATCATTTCTTTTACAAAGGGGAAAACGTGTTTTTTTTTTTGTTTTCGTAGGTAGAGAAAGAACGAAAATAAATATTGTTCGAAAGAAGGTTGGATTTTTTTGCCTTGCCGTGACGTAGTATGGGAATAGAGAAAATGTATAATATGCATGCAAATGTTTTCCCTTTCTGTGACGTTGCTTGAGATCAGCGCACTTTTTCAATTTGCATGCAAATTATACGAACGGGGTTACCACTAGGAAAAATAATTTTGTTTTAAATAAGTACATTTTAACTGAATTATATCGAAGGATGTTTTTAGTTTTTGTAGGTAGTTTTTTCGTTGCAATTTAAATATAGGTATTTAAATAGAAACATAAATTTATAAGAATGGCTCTCATTGTAGATTTTTTGTGAAGTCAAGTTAGTTGCCCTACATTAGTTTTAAATGGGTAGAGGTATTTATTTTTGCCTTTATATGTATGTAGGTATGTACTATGTAGGGAGGTATATACAGATGATCGTTTGTTTATGTCGTTGTATTCAAAAACTACCCATCCGATTGAGCTGAAGCTTGCACAATGTAGATATTGTTGAGTCAGAAGTACACGTAAATAACTTTCTTTGAGTTTTCGATAAAATATAAAACCAAAATAGGTATACAAAAAGAAATAATCATCCAATTGAGCTGAAACTTGAAATGCTTTTAAATTTACCATCATACCTGCCTATCATCTGATGAATTTATTCCGTGAAGTTTTTAATTTAATTTTTGAATTCATGTGGCTCTACGTGTTTTTTTTTAGCCAAATTTATAGTTTAGACTTTAAGGAACAAAAATATCGTCATTAAAAAAAATTCGTGTGGTTTTTTTTTAAGAAAAATGAACTCTCAATTTTTTGAAAACTTAAGACAGGATAATTAGATTTTCTGCATTTGACTTTAATTTAATAAAAAAATGCTATAAACCAAGTTATGAATACAAAATTAAGATCAATTTTTTAAGAAATCAGTATGAAAAGCTGTATAAACTTTTTTTTCAAAATTCAAAGAACAAAAAAAATTGAAAATGGCTATTGGATATATGATTTGTATTTGTGTCTTGCAAGAACTAATTTTATTAGTTTTAATGAAAAACATTTAAGTTTCATAATAAATGAATTTTTGTTTTTTAAATGTACTTTTCAATATTGTAATTCGACAGATTGCAATTTTTTGTCCAGAAAGTACACGATTCTTTAGACTTTTTTTTATTTCAAGTCATTTTTTGTATAGAAAATTGGCCACTAACGGTAAATGCGAGTTACTCCCTAATCCCTATACATGTATAACTTTGTTTTTTTGGTTAAATTAGAAAATTCTTAATTAACTTTTACTGTTTTTATTTTTAATAAACACAAATCTGACAAACTTATTAACAAATTTTGTTAAACAATTAACAAATGTGGTTAGCATGTCATACTTTTTCGTATAAGTTTAACCGTTTTTTGTAGTACAATTCGGGATATAGGTTGGTTTGTTTCTTTTTGCTACGACTAAGTAGGTGTTTGAGTGGGATGACAGACATAACATTATTTTTTATTTTATGATCATATAATAAATTTTTTTCGAAATGATTTGCATAATTTTCTTGAAAAATAGTTTTTAGGAGTATTATTTATTTTTTCAAACAAAAACACCAAATTTTTGATTTATTTCAGATTTTTCCAAATTGTCTATATTCATGAAAACTATTTTTTTCGAAATAATTTGCATAATTTTCTTGAAAAAATAGTTTTTAGGAGTATTAATTATTTTTTCAAACAAAAACACCAAATTTTTGATTTATTTCAAATTTTTCAAAATTGTCTATATTCATGAAAAATAATTTTTCGAAATAATTAGCTTAATTTTTTTTGAAAATAGTTGTAAAAAGTGTATTTCAATCGATTTTCAAAATTGGTAAACTATTATTTTAATTCTTGAAAAATTGTCTGCTGATGAAAGCAAACTTTTTCCGAAATAAAAAGCATTTCATTTTTTTTCAAGTTTTGCTAAATTGGTATATTTTTTTTGAAAAGATCGTTCAATTTAGTTTTTAAATTATTTTCAAAATTGTATAGGTACCTAGGTCCATTATAGTACCTATGAACCAATTTTTTTTTAAATTTTGTCTACTTACTTACGTAGGTACCTACCTACCAATAGATAGATAGGTACTATTTTTTTCATAAAAAGAAAGATAGGTAGGTAGGTATGTACATATGTATAAGGTACCTATTTGATTTTCTTTGAAAATAATCTTTAATAGGTGCATGGGTGGGTAGGTAGTTAATATTTAAAACTGACAAACCTACCTACCAAAAACATACATATGTAGGTACCTAGCTATGTTTTTATTAAATGTTTAAAAATTCAATATTTTAATAGGTAGGTAGGTATACCACCCGCCTATTGATACCCACGAACCTACATACGTACATTAATATTTATGAACCCACCTACATACCTACATACCTACTTAAAAGTTAAAAAACAAATTATGAAAATGATTATACCAACCTACCTAATACCTACATAATTATTATTTTTGTTATTCAAAATCCCAATTTTCTTCCTTTTGAATAAAAAAAATAATAAAATACCTACCTGCGATAAAAAACCTACCTAGGTACCTACATCCCTAAATTAGTATTTATTCTACCTATCTAAAAGTTAAACAAAAAAACTTTTTTGAAAAAAATATTCAAAAAACTCAATATCTTAATCGGTACCACCCTGTGGATACCCACCCACGTACCTCCATCCCTACATTAATATTTATGTACCCACCTACATACCTAGCTAAAAGTTAAAAAAGGATTATACCTACCTACCTTACCAACATACCTAATTATTATTTTTGCTATTCAAAATTCCAATTATCTTCCTTTTGAATAACAAAAATAATAATATACCTACCTACGATAGGAAAAGCCTAACAGAAATATAATAGGTATATGTATACCTACCTACTATTACTATACTTTAAAAGTGGGTATACCTATACAGCATAATTCAAAATATAGCAACGTTGTATTTATTGCACAAGTTATTGAGAAATTTGACAACGTTGCTTTGAAAATCAACAAAACAGAAAATCTAAAAACAAATTCAAATTGTGCTGAAAAATAAAAAGCATAGGTAATGTATAAACATATATCTATAGCACATAGAAAACAAAAATTCTATTTTTACAAAGAGAAACGTCAAAACCGTTGAATAGGTCTAGACAACAAAATTTAATTTTCTCCTCCTTATTGTCGATGCTAGCTGATTTAATTATCTGATTTATTTATCTCTCTCACTCCCTTTATTAATATACGAATTGCAAATAATACAATTCTCTCTTTCTCGCTTCTTGTTCTCGTTTGCTATCCTACCTATGCTCTTAGTCTGCAAACGTGAATTTTGTCATCTCCAACGCCACCTTAGGCGACGGATTTGAAGCAAAAAATTCTGTTCCATGAGAGTACTATAGAGTTTATATACAATGGTAAACTATTTAACTATAATAAATATTTTTTAGGCCAGTGTACTCATTTGATTGATTTGATGAAAAAAAGTGGAGACCTCCTCAAATAATCTGCTTCAATTTTCAGTACTTTCCCTCGTCGAACTGCAGGTACTGCAGAACTTAATCTTTATTTTATGATTTCGGAGTATCATTTTTATTAGGTTTTTGTTTGGTTCACATCATCAGCGTCGGTTCAAAACTGTAATGAAATGCTGCATCTTAGACTCTTACGGATATTTTAATATGCAAATATTAGAAATTATTTATTTTATTGACTAGGTATATAGGGGTACGTTAGTATTGTTATATTTTTCATTTTGTAAGAAAAAAAGAGATTAATACTTATATATGTATTTATGTACATCAAGAGGACTATTATTTAAACCTAAGTCAAATAACGTCATGAAGTTCTATAATTTGTCACTGGCAATTCATAAAAACGCTCCTTTTTGTTTAATTTTGGGCAGTGAGAGAAAAGAATTGGCATTAATCATTGGTCATTAGAAAAGGTCGGGTTGATTTGGTACTTGTTACTTTTTTTGTCAATTAAAGTAAAAACAACCAGACAACCCTTTTCTTATTGCAAGTATTCTTGAGCAAAATCTAACCCTACTTTACCTTTTGCGTTTTTTTAATGTTTATGAATGCCAGTAGTTGTCAATTGTGCTTTTATGTGATGTGACTGTTAAATAGTTATTCTTAATATATTTTACTTGATGAATATTTGAGAAAATACGCTCAAAGTTGAAAAAGACAAATTGCACTACAGGCTAGGACATCTTGAAAAGTGCATGGGGTTTCGGGCAAGGGCGGATGGATGGTCAGAGGCCCCCTGCAACTTGAAGAAAACGGGACCACGGGACCAAAAACTCATTGAAGGTCGGCAATATTGCTCGATCGGGTTAGTAAAATTTGCTGTACTATGTTTATTCTGACATTACCTACAAACTCGAATTGAAAAAAAATGTTAAATAAATCCAATTCTCAAAATTCAAAACGGACCGCACTGAAAAAATAAAAAAATACGCACGACTTGATCGCACGATCTTGCTGTTGTGGTTAACAACTGTGTGTAACCACACATTGAAGATGCATGGTATGTATATATTTAACGAGAAAATGCTAAGGTCCAGTTTTTCAGTGCGAGATTAAAGTTAAACCAGAGTTAAGTCATCAAATTTGGTGAGTTAACCCAAGATTAACTGAACACATGCTTTTGATGTTTTTTCGAACGAGTTGGGTAAGTCGTTCCCCATGCATTCTCCACCGAAACACTGCTTCCTTAGTTGACTGTGGGTTAATTTACTTTTAGAGTTAGCTAACTCTAGTTTAACTCATCACTGAAAAACTGGGCCTAAAAGAGTCAAAAGTACTAAGAAATTGAATTTTTGTTTGATTTTTCTTTTGTTTATAAAAAAATGTTTTGAAACATTTTTAAATACATTATTGTTTAAACTATTGGGAAGTATCAGATTGCAAAATCGGTTTTACTATGGCAAAGATATACGCGAATAACCCAAAAATAAGACCATTTTCTCAAGTAGGCCTGAGGCCGTCTTCCAGAAAGACATTATAATAACTGATACATATTTATTCTTTTGGAAATTATTCAAAATTTTAAAAGTCGCCTTCTATTATTCGGGTTCTATAATTCAGTGCCATCGTTGTGTATTTATTCAGCTTCTCCCAACCTAAGACTTCCATTTAAAATACTTAAGACTTCGTTCATATTCGTTATGGTTTTACCGAAGAATCTCACACGGAACTCTCTTAGGATCGGACATCTGGCAATAAAATGGTAAACATCTTCTCTTTCCTTGAGGTTGCAAATATCACACAAAGTAGGTAGGTTTGGGCGATGCGGGATGTAGTTGAGGTTGATCATTTCCCCTCGTACCTTAAATAACATACTTATCATTGAAAGTGGCAATCGATTTAAGAAGTAAGAGTTTTCTTGCAAGTTGTAGTTGAGCTGGCTATAAATCATCCTATACTGAGAAGATTGAGCTTCCAAGACATAACCGCTGTAAGATGTATGACTGACACCATCCAACAAACTTGCAAACAATTTTCTTAGAATGGCGGGACTGATGTCTGGTTGAATCTGAACTCGTTCTCCACAATCAACCCCTATTTCTTCTCATTTTTTTCCAAGGTTCCTTCTCATAGTGATTATCGACCTGAGAACCAAATTTGGCAGCCTTCCTTCATCCATCTCCAGTAGCTTCAATATATATTCAAAATGCAGTTTTAGTGTAAATAGGAATAACGGTGACATAGTAGTTTACAGATGAACCATGTAATTTGGAGTACAAGCCGACAACCGAAAAATTCGCTTAAGGAAGTATCTGAGAAACTTTTCCACAATATCGAACTGCCAGTTCCCCCACACTTGAGCACCATATAGCATAATGGAGGAAGCGGTGGCACGAAATATCTGTATCTTTGCGCTATCGTCCACAAACCTACTCTCCATGCAACATCCCCAGACTGAAGAAATAGCTCTCTTCGCCTCAGCTAATTTTGTCTTTTTTGCTTTTGCTTTTTGAAGTAAAGGTTAGAACAGATCAAAACACCAAGGTACTTATACACTCGAAAAATTTCCAAGTTCTGACCTTTGTAGCTCCACCTTTCCTTTCTCGAGTATCCACCACCTGAGTGTGTGAAGTTAGCCCCCCTTTTTTTGATTTTGTTATTTTTGAAAATTGTTCCAGGTTGTTCCCGATTTGTTCCGCATTGATCCAAATTTTTTTTTTCAAAAATATTCAAAAATGGGGGTTTTAGACCCAAAAAACGGTTTTTGACCTAGCCCCCCTTTTTTCGAAAATTGAAATTTTGAAAATTGTTCTAGAATGTTCTAGTTGTTCTGAACATTGTTCCAAGTTTTTGGGACTCTATATTCAAAAATTCAAAAGTTATGGCCAAAATTCGAAAAAAATCTAGCCCCCCTTTTTTCGAAAATCACACTTTTTAATTTTTTTTTAGGTTTAAAAAAGTGTTCCTAACATTGTTCCAAAAACTTGAAGTCGTAAAATGTCTACTTTTAAAGATAAAGCTTTTTAAACTTTTTTATCAAAAACGCAAAAAAACAGTCTCCAATTTTTTTTTTTTTTTCAAACACATAATTCATATTTCTTGATGA
This sequence comes from Leucozona laternaria, assembly GCA_932273885.2. Taxonomy (NCBI): domain Eukaryota; kingdom Metazoa; phylum Arthropoda; class Insecta; order Diptera; family Syrphidae; genus Leucozona; species Leucozona laternaria. The sequence goes on from OW026368.1 coordinate 50,560,048, forward strand.
TAAATACATGTGTATGGAAAATTTTGTGTCTCTATATTTATACAATCACCCTTAAATTGGATTTTAAAAAAGAAATCTAAAAATTTTTGAACTTTGTAAGAACTCCATTTAGTGCCCCTTTATCATAAATCGACAATCTATATTTTGTTTCAAGTTCCAAACCGATCAACCCAAATTGTTCCAAAGATTCATCAAAAAATATTGAAAATTAAATAGATTTTAAGCCGTCAAAAACACTTAAAATGAAAATATCCTATTATCCTTGCTCTGGTCCCCCTTTTAGAAATTCAAAATTCAAAAACTTGTTCTATGTTGTTCTAGGGCTCTTCTAAATTGTTCCAGAACTTCGTTTGTTAATATTGATTTTTACTATGAAAATTTTCAAAATAATCGCCCCCACCCCCCCTGCTCCAAAATCAAAAATCTAAATGTTGTTCCAAGTTCAAAATTGCTCAAACCCAATTGTTCCAAAGATTCATCCAAAAATATTGAATATTGAAGATTTTAAGCCGAAAAAACACTTTAAATGAAAATATCCTATTATCCTTGCTCTGGCCCCCCCTTTTAGAAATTCAAAATTCAAAAACTTGTTCTAGGTTGTTCTAGGGCTCTTCTAAATTGTTCCAGAACTTCGTTTCTTAATCTTGATTTTTACTATGAAAAATTTTAAAGAGGTTTTTGAAATTTGTTCACAGTAAAAATCAATATTAAGAAACGAAGTTCTGGAACAATTTAGAAGAGCCCTAGAACAACCTGGAATAAGTTTTTGAATTTTGAATTTCTAAAAGGGGGGGCCAGAGCAAGGATAATAGGATATTTTCATTTTAAGTGTTTTTGACGGCTTAAAATCTATTTAATTTTCAATATTTTTTGATGAATCTTTGGAACAATTTGGGTTGATCGGTTTGGAACTTGAAACAAAATATAGATTGTCGATTTATGATAAAGGGGCACTAAATGGAGTTCTTACAAAGTTCAAAAATTTTTAGATTTTTTTTTTAAATTCGATTTAAGGGTGATTGTATAAATATAGAGACACAAAATTTTCCATACACATGTATTTATCATCAAGAAATATGAATTATGTGTTTGGAAAAAAAAAAAAAATTGGAGACTGTTTTTTTGCGTTTTTGATAAAAAAGTTTAAAAAGCTTTATCTTTAAAAGTAGACATTTTACGACTTCAATTTTTTGGAAAAATGTTAGGAACACTTTTTTAAACCTAAAAAAAATTAAAAACTGTGATTTTCGAAAAAAGGGGGGCTAGATTTTTTTCGAATTTTGGCCATAACTTTTGAATTTTTGAATATAGAGGCCCAAAAACTTGGAACAATGTTCAGAACAACTAGAACATTCTAGAACAATTTTCAAAATTTCAATTTTCGAAAAAAAGGGGGGCTAGGTCAAAAACCGTTTTTTGGGTCTAAAACCCCCATTTTTGAATATTTTTGAAAAACAATTTGGAACAATGCGGAACAAATCGGGAACAACCTGGAACAATTTTCAAAAATAACAAAATCAAAAAAAGGGGGGCTAACTTCACACACTCTCCACCACCTCCATCCCTGAAGATCATCATTTTTAATTTTCCAAGATTCACAGCAGATTCCAAAGATCACAGTAGCGTTCCAGACGATTGATCATCCGCTGCATTCCTTCAACTGATTCCGCCAGAAAAACAATATCATCGGCAAAAATGAGGCAAGATATTCGCAAATCTCCGAACTCTATGCCACCTCCAACTTCCTCCACAATATCATTTATAAACAAAATGAAGAGCAAAGTACTCAACACACATCCTTGCCTGACTCCCATTTGCGTTTCAAAGTCATCCGACGTAAATTTACCATCCCAAACACAGGACACATTGTTTTCATACATTGTTTTAAGCAGATTCACAACTTTGCTTGAGATTCCCAAGGTATATAGCTTATAAAAAAATCATTCACGGGCCATGGAGTCAAAAACAGCTCGGAAATCTACAAAGAAAGCATATAGTTTCTTCTTTTTGCTTTTAAAGTTATCGGCAATGTGGAATAAGGTGAATATCTGATCTACAGTCGAGTGGTTTTTCCTAATATTTTCTCAAAAAACGTGGAATACCTAACTTAACTTGGTTAATGCAGGTACAAAATTTAATCAAAATCGTTTGAGACATTTTCGAGAAAATTTGATAAAACCAAAATGTTTGTATGGCAGCTACCGGTTCTAGATGAGCTAAAACAAAAATTCATATTTTTCCTCTAGGGAATCACATAAAAATACTCTGTACCAAATTTGAAGCAAATCGGTTCACCCGTTTAGGCTCCAGCTCGAATTACACAGTGTACGCACAGACGCACAGACACACCGACTGACGGCATGACGAAACCACGAAACCCACTTTTTTGGACTTCTTGATTATGGTTATGGTCTTTAACTATATAAAGGGTTTTTCAACAGGGACGCTACAAAAGTAGAGCAACAGGGACAGCAAACGACGCCATATTTCTTGCCGCTCTTTTGACATTTCTCTTTAGTAAGATTTGCCATTTCACGATGGAAAGATATACGAGCCAACAACGAGTCAAAATTATTAAAATTTACTACCCAAATTCGGAGTCAGTGGCCTCAACATTAAGAGCGCTACGTCCAATTTTTGATCGTCATAATCGTCCTAGCAAATCAACAATTGAGCGTCTAGTGGACAAATTTGAATCCACAGCGTCGTTGTGGCGAATTTTGCGAAAAGATCTTGGCCTACATCCTTACAAGATTAAATTAACGCAAGCTTGACCACCAGAAGCGTCGTATGTTTGTGAATTGGGCTGAGCAACAACTTGAAAATGATTCGGATTTTCATCGAAAATCATCTTCAGCGATGAGGCTCATTTCTGGCTGAATGGCTTCATCAATAAACAAAATATTCGGTACTGGTCAGGCAGTAATACACACCTACTCCATGAGTCATCATTGCAAAATTACGGTTTGGTGTGGTTTATGGACCGGCGGCGTCAGTGGGCCGTACTTCTTCCGTGATGATCAAGACCGGCACGTTACTGTGAATGGGGATCGCTACCGTTCAATGATAACCGAATATTTTTGGCCCCAATTGGATGATATGGACTTGGAGGACATGTGGTTCCAACAGGACGGCGCCACAAGCCACACAGCGAATGTCACAATCAATTTATTGGAAACCAAGTTTGGAGAACGTGTTATCTCACGAAATGGTCCAGTCGCTTGGCCTCCTCGGTCGTGCGATTTGACGCCGTTAGACTATATCCTATGAGGCTACGTAAATTCTATGGTCTATGCCAACAAGCCAGCGACGATTGATGAACTTCGTACGAATATCGAACGTGAAATTGCAGCAGTATCGGCCGATTTATGTTTGAAAACCGTCGAAAATTGGGTTCAGCGTCTGGACTTCTGCAAGCGTGCCCGTGGTGGCCATGCAAAAGAAATCGAGTTCCATACATAATGGCATCAAACGTACTTTCACAGGAATAAAGAATTTCATTGATATCCAAAACCATTTTTGTTTTATTTAAAAAAAACTTTTGTAGCGCTCTTATTGAAAAACCCGATATATAGTTACTTCATATTCTTTTTACATAGTCCGTTGGGAGTAAAGAAAAGATAATTGAAAAGAACTATTAATCTTGAAGATTTGATTGAAAAAAATAATCATTTTGCATAGCTGTTGTGGATATTTTTTATTTCAATTTTAGGTTTAAAAAAAAACGGAAATGTTTTTCTAGAAAGATCCAAAACTATTCGAGTTCAACATTGACGCAAAATCGATCAGGAATCAAGATATTTACTCGTATTTAACATCTAAATGGACTGTTTTTGTTGATCAGTCTTTTAAATTATGTTAAATATATTTTTTTCTGTACGACCAACCGAAAAAAAACATTTATTTTTCGCTTCTAACTCACGCAGTGTCAACTTTGGCGTTGAATTGGCCGCACAGAATAACAGGTTACTAATAAGAGAAAAATCTAAAAGAACTTCATTCTACCCCATCACCACATAATTGCAGGCGAACTTTGACCCACTATAACTTAAAATTCATTCAACCGCCTCGACCCCAATATGTACATACACATGTATAACTATAATATAGGAGCTTGTTATACACCTACCTAATGCATAAAGTTTTTATTTAATCTTTTTCTTATAGTGCTTCTTATGAATAATGCATACAAACCTGATTCAATGCTTATTTGCTTGTTGAATAAACCTTAACTAAATGAATGACTGACCACAGATGATATTACAGTTCAAATATTTGTCAACTTCTATATGAACTAAAGGACATATGTTCTTCACTATAATTCCATAGCATAGCACAGGAACCAGGACACCCACAAACCAAATATACAAATTGAATGAATAACACAAACTGAGGGCATGATTATGGTAATTTCACCAAGAAAGTCAACAAACATTTCATTCAATATGTGTGTACTGTAACAGTACCAATAAATATTATAACATGATTTAAGTCGAAAGGTATACAAACTACCCACAAGCCTAGATGTGGAATAAGACAGTTAACTATCGCAAATAAAGAAGTTTACAACATAGGACACACTTTAGGTAAATAATTTAAAATTCCTAGATTGGACGTTTGAACATATCACGAAAATCTGTTCGCAATCAGTTCTAGATTCACGACTCATGAATTAAAAAAGAAAAGGAACTTTAACTGCAATGCTGAACCAAAGGAAATAACCTTTACGGTGTACACTTTAAGAAATAATAATAGATGTGACAAATGTAGGTAGGTAGATGAAAAAGTTAGCATATTGCTTTTTTTCACCCCAAAATCTGACATGAATTTTAAGTTCTCATTTCCGTGCTGGGGATAAGGGTTGAAGGAATTATACCTAGTTTAGTTAACACAATTGTTTCTGTAAGCGTAACCATCAGAGGAAGGTACCTACATATATATTACATTTCCTTGCATTAGATTTGACAAATGACACGTTGTTTGACATTTTTATGTGAGCTTTTCAATAAAAAAGGCAATGTGGGTGCAAGTTAGAAAATATTGCTAAGGGTGTGTTTAAAATACTAAATCTAAGAACCCTCTTATCGATGCGTCAATGCCCTCGGGTTAAACTCTGAAAAAGAAAAACTAGTACAATATTTTAATTTCTACCAATGTATTTATAGTTTCAACCACCTTCTAGGTCTGTTTGGTCTTTTCAATAAAATGTGTTAAACCTGTCAAAACACAAAAGTGATAACGAATTTCTTAAATATGGAACAATTTACAAGAAAGTTAACAGATGCATTGAACTAATTTTGTGTACAAAACGTCAAAATCTCACTCTTCACATCTACAATCACATGGCAAAAGCCGGACTTTGTTCAATTTGCGTTGCATTTAAAAATAATGACTTAAATTAAACATTTCCCAAATTATCTATTATTTAGATAGTTACTTTTCACAAATCAGATAGGTTCCACAATTTCAATTTAAAAGTAGAACAGCTGGGTGTTTTGACAATCTTTACTCTTCCTGCACACCGAAATTTATGTATCACAAATTCGCAAGTTATCCAATGGAGGGAAATTTTTTCCTCTCTCGACCTCGCGTTGCAACTATTTTGAGTTAACAGACAGGAATTTTTGACAATTTTTTGCAAATTTGTTAAAATAATACAAATGAAAAGTCTGAGATATTTGTTTCTAAAAATTGTAGACACTATTTATTACTATTAACATTTCGCCGTTATTAAATAAAATTTTTTGCAACAAACTAAACAAAATTTAAGACTTGATGAGATGTGTACCTAATCTTTAGTTGACTGTCATCGTTCTTTTAATGAATTCATGAAAGTAATGGCGAATTCCTTACAATAAAAAAATCGAATTTTTTCTAAACAGAATCGAATTTTTTCTAAACAGAATCGAATTTTTTCTAAACAAAATCCATTCTTTTCTGTCAAAACAAATCTTGCGTTTTTAGCAAGATTTCACACTGATTTACACACACACTATGAAGACTTAACATTTCTAATACGTCAAATTGAAAGTCGCGAATTTTTTGGAAGACGAGTTGTTTATTTTTTGGTTGCAACGAATTCTACATAATTTAACAAAATATTCAACAATATATTCAGCCAATACAGCTATAAAAATAATTTATTGTGCGTTGTTCATTATCAAACACAAATTTGACAAAGAAACACAAATACAATCACACCAAAAAAGAATCGATTCTTTTACGAAACACGAATTGCTTTCAGTTGACAGAAAAAATTCGATTCTGTTTAGAAAAAATTCGATTTCTTTTTTGAAAGGAATTCGCCATAACTTTGAGTAAACTTATGACGTCATATATAAGATCAATCCTAAACTCAAGGTTGAAGTCACAGATTAGCCACATGAAGATGAGAATCCCCGGCAGCCATTTTAATTTGCCTACAAGCTTGAGCTGTCAGATATCAGATAAAAAATGAGAATGTGTGTATAAAAAACTCACACATAGACAGTAGGGATCTTCAGACACCGGTTAAATTGTTGTTGCAATTCACATCTATTCATCGACACGGGAAGAAATTACAAATACAACAAAGTAAACAAATGGGTTTTGGAGGGTGAAACGTACGAAACATTCTCATCTTCATATGGCTAATCTGTGGTTGAAGTTTCAAAAGAAGCATTGAGTAACTATTTATATATATATATATATGAGTTGAAATCTGTCATACACAGCTGAAATTGCAATGGTTTCATTACCTTTTTTCGTTTACTTCCCAAACCTGCCATTTTCTACCAGTTTTAGTCCAAAGTTCTGTCAAAGTTCATATAAATTAAATTAAATTGGAATAAAAATGGTCGAAATAGGTAGTTGTGGAATAGTAAGCTAACGCCCCTATTTTGTGTTTATCTTTTGTTTTTTTAATTTTCGTTCTCTTGATGATATATGGAATTGCTTTAATTTTTGTAAATGCACATATTTTAGCTTAAACCAAATGTTTTGTTGATTTCAATTTTGGGAATTGTTTTCTATTAACATCTGATCTATTTTCTTTTTTCTGTCATTTTATTCAATCGATTTGAATGAAAAAATTGCATAAATTTCTATTAATGATTCGATTTTGCGCAAAAATTAAGTTTATAGAAATTTAATTTGCAAATTGTTTCCATTTTTGAAGTGCAAATAAAAATGTTTGCAATAAATTTAATGCAATCACGATTCCACATGTATTTCGTTTTTTTTTTTTACTTATTTCGTTTGACAGATCAAGTATTTTTAACTTTGATCGTTCCTAAATGAAAAGTTACCTAACGCAACTTTTTTAAGTACGGTTAACTTTAGTAAACAAAAAAGAACGGCTAAGTTTGACACAAGTGTGTCGCGTGTGCACTTTTAGGTCGAATTCCATTCAACAAAAAAATCGATTTTTTTCTAGACCGAGTCGATTTTTATGTTTAATTATGTAGAATCCGTTGCAACCAAAAAAACAATTTGTTTTCCCAAAATTCTCTGGCTTTCTTTATAGTGTGTGCAAATTGGGTTGATTTCTTGCTAAAAATACAAGATTGATTTTGACAGAAACGAATCGATTTTGTTTAGAAAAAATTGGAACAAAATCTATTCTTTTGTTGAAAGGAATTCGATATTAGTTATTTGCTCACTTTAATACTGACGTTTTCTTTAACTCCTATTGTTTTATAAGTATTTGTTCTATTCTATTTTTCACACTGTTTTACAGTTGTTTACCGTGTTAAGATTGCAAACAAAGTGCAAAAGGAGTGATTCTTTTGAATATAACTTACGTTTGTAATAAGCTCAATAGACCCTACTTTTTTATACTTAAGTAGGTAAGTCTTATACTATTATACAATTTCATTCAAAAAAGTCCACAAAAACAAAAACAAAAATACTTATTTTTCGTTTTTATATAGAGATTTAGGGTCAGTTTCACAGTCAGAAAAGTGACACTTAAAGCCTAGTACGCTGCTGATGCGAAACGAAAAATCCCATACAAAAATGACACAACGAAATCATAAACGAAAAATTTCGTCTTCCTTTTCGTTTTACAGTACGCTGTTCCATGAGCGAAATTGATAATTGTAGCAGATTATTTGGAGAGGTCTCCGCTCTTTTTTCGCACTCAATTAATTGCCCGGACTATTAATTGTGTGCGGAAAAGTGACATTTCAGGATTTTTTGTGTTTGTATTTGTTTTATCTTTCATTACAGCATGGCTTTCTATGATTTTTTTGTGTTTGTGTTAGTTTTTTTTGTTTGCAATTGGTGACGCTTTCAGTTGTCATTTTTTCGCTGTGGTTTTCGTAAGCATTTCGCTGTCGTGTTGGAGACCACCGAAAAATTTCGTTTCGCATCAGCAGCGTACTAGGGTTAAGTGGGGAATGTGAAAGATTATTTCCCAAGATCACAGTGCAAAGTTACCTGAATAAGTGGCACTTAAGTCTTCGATGTTGGTGACTTAAGTTCCAATTACGCCGGCTATGAAATTTAGCTTAAATTCCTAATATGGGAATCTTAAGTGCCACTTAAGTGTCGTTACCACTCTCTCTCTCTCTTTATCTTTACTGATTATACTCTAACACTATAATAAACTACTAATAATTCTCTTACAGCTATATTAGGCGTGTTTTTTTGCAAGTCCATATGGATTTGTCGAAAATAACGACATCGGGACTTAGGAAATTCTTACTTACAGTACGTAAGTCCCGATAATTATCTAGACTTAGCTAAGTCTATATGGATTTAAATTGTTGTTGTATTTACGTGTAAAACTATTAGTCCCGATGTCGTTTTTTTCGACAAATCCATATGGACTTGCAAAAAAAAACACGGCTACTATTGACTTTTTTCATGACAGAACTAGTTTTATATATGTTTGAAGCGGAGGTGCTCAAATCGATATTATTCAAAAATATTTTGACAGCTAAAACTCGAAAACATAAAAGTACCTTCGGAAGAAACTCTAAATTCAAAAAGCCGTGCAAAACTTGAAACTCTAAAGTTCTATGAAACAAGTTTTGCTATGATATGAAGCTAGTTTTGAGTCAATAATATAGCTTTTAAACTTAAAGTCCTAGCCACATCATTTAACATCTTGACGTTCTAATAAAGGTGCCCTGAAAGCCTGCGTTTACCGTTTTGCAATCCCAAAGTTGTTAGGTATAATTTCAAAAATTGGTCGTGTGTTGGTCTAAAATGTACAATCAAAATACGAAATCGTCAACAATTTTGTAGTCCAAGTTAGCACAAAAAGCATTCATTTTAAGGCTACATTCGTACACTTTATAACAGAAGTAACTACATTAGGCCTAGGGCCTAATTGTTCAGTACAAGACTAAAGTTAAACCCGAGTTAACTCATCAAATTTGGTGAGTTAACTCTAAGTTAACTCAACAGTTGCTTTTTATGGTTTATACTTCCAGTTTGTTATATCCTTTTGCATGCATCCTCCTCTGAGAAATTGCTTCTTAAATTAATTGTAGATAAATCAATGCTCAGAGTTGGCAAACTCCACCTTAACTCACCATTGAAAAACTGGCCCTAAGACTTTATTGTATTTCAACTATATAAATAACCAATAAAGTGCCAAAATCAAAAATCTGATGAAGGGCCGCGTGTGGTTAGTCTCAAGCCATCAGACAGACAACAATTAATTTCAATACAAATACAACCCTCCTCTTTTAATATGAACTGCTTGTGCCAGCCCTTTATTAATTTTGAATTTAATTTTTGGTAGGTAGGTAGGTATGTATGACGTATGTGCGTGAATCTAAGCCCAAGTCAATTGTTCATCTTTGTGTGTCTGATATACCTACTATACTCAATGAAAGAATCATCATGTCATCTGCGTCATTTCCGAGATTATGACTTATTAAATTGCATTTAAGCACACACATTCTTCGAAGGAAATTTATCTTTTGATTTCCCAAAAGTCTAATGGCAGTTTACGTATTTATAATTTATTGGTGTCTCATTAATTTCAACACAGTAATCCTATATTTGTTCATAAAATATGCACTTAGTCATGGTCAACCCTCTATTTTCCTTTTCGATGCCATCACGAAATCAATACATACTATAGATATCCCATTGAAATTATAATAATTGATTCTGCATATAATATTTGGGTTTAAACTTAAGCAGGGTGTGTATAGGTCGATTGCTCTTCTGATCGCCTTAGCTTGAGATACGGTACATAGAAACGTACAGAATAAAAGTGGTCTAAGACCGTTTGAGGTTTTAGTGCATTGCTAGCATTGAAAGTTACATTATGTTGTATGTTTTATGTACCATGAATAATTTTATTATCTTAATATTTCCACCGTATTGAGATTCATCAACTTTAGACATCTTGAAGAATCTCTGAACTTGGACCATTTTTATCCTGGTACCAGTTGTATCCTAATTGACGTGCATGATGGTAAAATGGTATGTTTGCTTATAAAACAAATCCTTTGGTTTTTGCAGTTAAAGAAACAATGGCTCTAACTTCCAGCAAGTATTGCATCAATCAAAACACCGCCGCGTTGTACCTTATTTTGAAGTGAAAAGGATTAATTGTTTTCTAAATGGTTTCCGTAAGAACTATACCTACCTATACATATCCGGATCCGGAGACATTGTTAGACATCACCAGACAAAAGCGAATATACAAGGAAGCCGTATTAACATTCTTTATGCTTGCTTACAATTTAATGTCGTCCTTTTCAACCAATAGCTGTAATTAATTACTAGAATCTGTTTAATTGTTGGCAGTTATTATAAGTAATTTATTTCAACCCTTAAGTTTCATTAAATCACCCCCGTGTGCAAATAATACATACCAGAGATTGTGAATTCGAAATACTATAAATAAAATTTGTGAAAGTAGGTATATACTCAAACTATAACGAAGTGGGTTTGGGAGTGCTTTTTAGAAGAAATATATAATATGTACCTGGAGATGTCAAGGCTAAGAGAAAAATTCTAGAGGGTGGTTTTCTTGCTTAAAATATTCTTGTACCCCAATTTGAGCTTTTCTTTTGCACGAAAGATGTACGGAGGTACCTAAGTATAAATATAAAATCAGAGATAACTTTGGAGTTGGGAGGAAGTTCGGAATGCTTAATTAAGGGCCATAGATCAAATGCAGTGATATAATTTAAAATACCTAAGGAAACTGAATTTATAATAAATAAATAACGATGATGCTCAACATTCTCTTTTTTCTACGCAAAAACCGTACGATATCTAACCTACTTACCAAAGATTTGAATAAATAAAAAAAAGACTTGGTTTTTAATAGAAAACCAGTTGTATTGATTCTTTCCTTACAAAACACAATATTAAAATTAAAAAACAAATCCATTTAGTTAGTGACGATAAACATCTCCGGTCAAAACTAATATGGAGAACGCGGTGATGGTATTTTTTGGTGCACTTTTATTTTAAGCAAAGAAGTTCGTACAAAAAACCAAATCTTTTATAAGGCGCGGATCTGGGATTTCAGTTTGGAGGGGGTCACGTTTCCTGAGGACAAATCACCGACAAAGTGATATAAAATGCATGCAATTCCTGAAGATGAGAAAAGTATAGGACTAACATTTAGATATCGATGGTATCGTTGACCACGGTGATGTTGGCAGAAAAGATACAAAATTAAAACATTGCAATTTTTAATTATAAAATTGATTTTTTTCAAACTCTGGTTCGATATTTCATCTACAAAAATACAAAAAATGCCCCAAGTCCAAGACGATACCGAGACGAGAATGAGTTAACGAGACCGAGACGACTATGAAATCTTAAAGTCGCCTGAATGAAATAACTACCTACTTTTTTGGTAAAATTCAGTTCATTTTTAGTTTCATAAAAATTTCTTAGGTTAGTAAAAATATTTTTTAATCAAGGTAGTTTAAGAGGACATAGCTCACAGAAGAAAGAAGATATCAGACCAGTGGGACTCATACAAAAAAAGGTTCCTATTATCCTATTATACCCGAAAAGCCGTTGTGACTCAAAAAATACTATCCCGCTAGAGATAAGGGGCCTCTTATTAAACTGTCATACGACTTTTATTTCCTAGATTCGTCCGTGATTCTATCAGTTACAGCAGTTTTTCACAGCTTACTCAAACCGCCGCCGTTTACTTACCGAGAGTATATATCCGATGTACGGATTCATACTGTAATAACGATAATTGGGAGAACGCACAAGACCCGTGTTCCTGATCCAGAGATACCAGATAATAACAAAGTCTACTTCAAATAATAAAGTTGTAAATTTAACAAGATTTTGATTAAAATAAACTTAGTTTCAAACCCCAGGTACACCAGTGAGACAAGTTTCAGACTTTGATAAAAATTACATCAAGTTCCCATAGACAAATTAAGATACTTTGCGTTTGCATCCATCTGCTAATCATATAGCTAATAAGCCGAGATTTAAGTGTGTCTAACTTTAGGCAGCTGCCCAACTCCAAAAAAAATATTTTCCATCCATTTTCTAACTAAGACACTGCAGTTGGATATCCAAACAAGTTCTTAAGTGAGTATAAGTGAAACGCCAAATGTAAGTCTAGGAACGAATTGAAAAATTATTCTTGAAATTAATGAAATTTTCATTGAACGTATATACGAAAGTCCACGAAATAACAGGATATATTAAGACAACTGTTACAATGCGTTTATAAATAAGGAGATGTCCAACTATTGACTAGTTGTTCAAAAGTTTTCTAAGGAAATCTAATAAATACGACTGTTTATCTTTTGCTCTGGGCTTGTGGTGGGGCATGACCCCTATGACCCCCCCTCTGGATCCGCCACTGTCTTTTATCAACTCATATTATCATTGGAAGTGACTCTAGACATGCCAATTATAACAGTTTTTATTTATAAAAGTATAGTTTATGCGGCCCCGTAGGGCCAGAGCCCTCCGCCAGCTGGTGGGCATACAGTGCCGAGCAAAATAATAGCAGTGTAATCTGTTAAAAAAATATAATTTTTCATAGCTTTATAATGCAGCCACTTTTTCTAACTTCTACTGTAGTGTGGTGCTCATGGATATTAAGTTAACTATTTGAAGTCATAGCTCAACGATATATTCTTAATGCTTTAATTAAAATTCACTTTGTTTTTCTGTATTTTAAACGAGAAAAATAATAGCAGTTTTATCGTCAAGTTTAATTTAAAATATTGTGTTTCCTTCAATTATGATTTGGATATTATAAAAAGTGAGCCCTATTCTTTTACTTTATATTTCATCCGAATTTGTTTTAAAAAAATTAATAATTTGGTCTTATGAAGTGGGTCGTGGTAAACACTGGGCACTACAAAGGGGCAAACTCATTAAAAAGCTAATTACGGACGGCAACACCTATGAGGAAGTTCGGGAACTTGTTGGGTGTTAGACGAAATGGCAAGAAATGACATAACATTTGAGGGAAAGTGGAAAAACGGTAGCGTAAAAAAGTTCTTATGCCATCTTAAATCGTGTTGTTCGGTTTTTAAGAATGCATCCTACTGCTGCTACACAGATTGTGGGTGAACTTGATTTTCCATGCGATGTCCTATATCCATATATTGTAAGAAGACGATTGAGGGATCACAACTGAATGCTCGCAATCCAAGAAAAGCCCTACTTCTGAAGAAAATGCCCATAGCCAAAAGAATAAAGTTTGCGCGAGATCATTTGGGATGGGTTCCTGAAATATGGAGGAATATTCTTTTGACTGACGAGATTAAAGTTGTACTTTATGGTGGTAAAGGATGTAAGACGATCACCAAATACCACCAAAACGATAAAACACGGAGGATCTCGTATCATGGTATGGGAATGCTTCTCATACTATGGAGTTGGTCCAATATATTGGATAAAAAGTATAATTAATCAACACTATCGTGGTGTGGAAATTTTGCAGAATTTTGCAGTCTTTTAGCAGAATAATGACCCAAAGCAAACCAGCAGAACAGCTAAACAATACTTTCAGGATTGAGATCTAGGAGTGGCCTGCTCAGTCTCCGTATACCATTGAAAATCTTTGGGCGGACATACAAAAAGAAGTCTAACAAAGTGATATTGACAGTAGGTTTGGAGATAAATATCACTGCAAAGATGTAAGGGGGTTTTCGACTCAATGGAGCGTCGTTGCGAAGCTGTGTTTAAAAATAATTGTCATGCTACTAAATACTAACTAAAATTACAATAAATTCAACTTTTTAAACCATTATTTGGACTTAATTATACACAATTAACAAACAAGCACTGCTATTATTTTGCACCCTTTATTTTCGAACATATTTTGTTACTACATCAATAAATTATCATTCAATTTATAAAAAAAAAAAAAAAAAAAACATTTCAATAAAACGTACAAAGTTTTACCAACAATGATTTCTAAAATCAAACTTTTTTTAATTTTTCATTTTTGTCTAATCTTATTTTTCGTTGCACTGCTATTTTTTCGCTCGCAGCTGTACGTCGGCCACCCAGAGTTTTTTCTCAAGTAGCGCGAAGCACCCCCACTTTTAATGGCGAAAAACTGTTATAAATTGGCATGTATCCAGCCTGTCCTATAATAATAGTAATTGGACGAGTCTATAGAGAAATTCAATTTATAACAGTTATAACAGTTTTTCACCATTAAAAGTCTGTGCCGTCAATGAGCTTCGAGTGACTTGAAAAAAAACTCCAAGTGCACAAAGTATGTCCACCGGTGGAGAGCCCCGGCCCTGCAGGGCCGAACAGTATTCTTTTATAAACAAAACTGTTATAAATTGGCATGTCTAGAGGGACTTCCATAGTTATTATAAATATGTACAGAAAGAGAAAACAACAAAAATAAGCGATTAACGACTAAACCAATTTCAAAATGAAAGGAAAATTAATTTGCGAAATTACCTCGTTTCGTTGAAAACGCCATTGACGTATTATACATTATATGGCCTGTTATACCTTGTTCAACAAAAATTGTCAGTACAGGGCTTATGGGAGAGCTTTTTGCAAAGCAGTGTAGCAGCTAACAGAGTTAATAAGGCTTAACTACATAAACCAAAAAGTACAAAAATACAAAAGTAAAAATATTTTTTTTCCGCTAGCGCAGTTGTTTTGTGAAAAAGAATATACAAAATTTAATCTTTCTGCATCATTTTTATAAGTTTTCCAGTCAGAAAAACTACTCCAAAATGAGTTTGAAAATTTTCACTTTTATACTTTTTCACTTTTTTGGCTTATGTAATTAAGCCTTTACCTTTCCCAATTGTAAGCAACTTGAAGAGCTTTTTCTGTGAATTTTATTAAGGAACTTTTGGGATTTAAAGCTTTTGAGAAGTTGAGTATTTGAAGTAACCAAGACAATGTAACCAGACTGAGAGGCAAACAACGTCCTATCTTCCTTGGAGTTACAACTTTTGTTGAAAATAGTATAGTTACTTGTCACTTCCATACATTTCCTGCACGGAAAAATATTACAAGAAATCGCAGCACTCCTGGGGCTGAGCGGCCACATTCGTTACTAAACAGATGTCAAACGCTTAAAAAGACGTTAAAATTTAAATATTTAAGAAGAACTGACGATAGATGGCACCTAACAAAGTTCGTTTTTTATTTAAATAGAATTATTTTTGATGTGTAAACATCTATGCTGGCGGTAGAGTGAAAAAAAAACGTGAACGTTCGTGTGCAACGTTACGTCGTGCAACGTTACGGTGTGCAACGTTACGATCTGCATACTAGGATGGGTGCATTCAGTGAAAAAAATCTAAAGATCCCCTTCAAGCAAAAACAAGTCCGTTTTGGATCCGCGCATGTTGATGTTTACACATATTAACCGTGAGTCCCGGCACTCACACAATTTTTTTTACAATATTGCTGCCAAGGATACACCAAATAAAGATAAGAAACCTCGTCTTTCATTGCGGTTTTCCTATTAAATCTATACAAGACAATTTTGTATACAACAACACAAACAAATTGGTTTCGGAGGATGAAACGTAGGAACGTTTGGCATCCTTGTTAATACAGTACCTTAGAGGCGAGTTTCATGCAACGACCACCGGGTCTTAAGAGTACTGCTGTTAGTGCTGTTAACTGCAACACGAGTGAAGTTGGGTACTAGCAGTCCATATATAATACGTCAATGGAAAACGCAGTAGGTATTGAAATGATAGCATTCAAGAAAATTTTTTATAGTTGTCATTTCACTTTTTACCACTTTTGTATGCCATAGTTCTACTTTTACTTGCCGCCTCCACGGCCACATGAACGATTTCTAACATGACAACCACAATCCGATCCACAATCTCATACAAGATAGAGGTGCAATTTTTCTTACTTATAGCGTCTATTTACACAGATAAGCAAATTTATTCACGAATATTTTGAGGGTGAACAGAAAGTGTTAACGGAAAGCTATTCACATTTGAATTTGAATTTCCAGTTTTTGCAGTTACATTTTCAATTAGAAAATAATACGCTGCCATTTACCGCTTGGTGTCGTGTTGGGATGTTCTAATTTCCCTGAACTTCATTTTAGGTTGCAAACACAATTCGAGTTCCACGTTCCACCTTCCACTGTCAAAAATTATTTGACGTTTAACAACGCACATGGTTAATATTTTTTTATTTTCTCTGAAAAAATATCTTTTATCGTTTGTGTGTTGTACAGAACTTATTTTTTTTTAATAAATCAAACATAAATTCAAAAATGACTTCCTTAAGTCAACAACTTAAAAGACTTGCCGTCCCACAAACGTCCAGTTTGGTAGACCTAAAGAAAAGGCCATCAATTCTCTTTGATCCAAAGGAAGCCGCCACCAAAGATAGAAAAAGCATTTACTATATAGGATGCGAGGGACTCGCCGAATTAGTTGCATTAAATCATGTTTTTGCACAATTTGAAGAAACCCTGTTCGAGAACACCTCATTGGATCTCACGCGTTCAATGGAAGATTCATCATTCAACCGAGTACTCGACGAAAATATAAAAAAGTTTTTCAATCACTTGTCGCCGTATTTTATGCTGCGCTCATCACACCTCTGTCTTGAGTGGTTGATCAGAAGATTCGAAGTCCACGAGTACAACAAAAACGAATTTGTCGCCCTCATTCTACCTTACCATGAAACAAAAATCTTTGTCAGGTGTTTACAGATTTTGAGGATTAAAAACCCATCCGATCCTTGGAACTGGCTGCAACCTCTGCAAAAGCCAGGAGTGCCACTTCCCAAAAGTGCAATTTTTAACAGAGCTGCTTCTGAACCAAGTTTTCTCAAGTTCATCTGCAACAGTGTGATTGAAGCAACGAAGGAACTAGGCACCAGAGCGCCTACCTTGCAATGTCTAATTAACTTCTATTGCTCGGTTGTGATTGGAGCCATTGAGAATTGCAAGGAGATCAAAGAATGGCATGTAACATCCATTCTACCCTCCATCGTCACAGGATTTCAATCGAAAGTCATTGATTACATCTCTGCCAGCTTCATGATTACAACTCAACTTGTCAACAAAACCAACCTTACTCTCAAGCTATTGAATGTTCTTATCTCTTGTATTTGGAAAGTCGATTGTGAAACACTTCAAAGCACAACAATTTTGTTGCTTAATTGGATTGCGAAGACCCACACGGATGACTTAACTCAATTCCCTGAAAAAGGCTTCGTAGAGTTTATCGGAAGCCCATGGTTAAACAATACGATCAGCAACCTGAGCAGAGATGGTATTTCAATGATTTACCTGACGATTCCTATGATCAAAACTGCATTTTACATTATACAAAACGATATTGTCAATGCAGAGGCATGTAGGCGTTACATCGAGAGTTTGTTGTTCGAGGTTCACTTTTCCAGTCATTCAGCCAGTGTGGTTATTAAGTAAGTAAAATCGCAGTTGACTTTTATAGAAAGGAAAAACATTCCACTTTCGACTTTTAGATGTGTCTTAGAAGGACTCTCGCTTAAAGAACAAAAAGAAGAAAAAGAAGGAGATATAATTGATTTGGAATCGGATTGCGAGATGCCCTCACAGGCGAATATGATGGACTGGTTTATCAAAATCATTCAAATCTTGGAGCGCCAATACCCAAACGAAATGGATGTAGTGATCAAAGAGGCTTTAGGAACTGGAACCAATGAAACATCAAAGAATGGCATCAAAATTGCTCTTGGTATGTAATAAATTAACAACTCAACTTAAATTGTTTTTTTTTTTTGCTAAAATGTATAAACCTCTCAATTTATATAAGTAAAATTTAGCCTAGATATTTTATGAATTTTCCTATACCAACTAGCAATAGAAATATTTCTTGTTCTAACGTTAGAAGCTTAGGCCTTTCTTTCATACCCTATAAAACTGAAAACTCAATCCTGTTGACTGTCCTTAAAGCCAAGTCTATCTCTGTTGCACTGCACTCGAGTGGCATTTGCATGGCTATCAATAAGTTCTGTGGAATGCCCACATATTATACGGTCCTATGTTGTTCATGTTCCTTTGGTTGTTTTTTATCAATCGACTGATAACCAGTTCTTCAGTGAAAATTAAGATTTTCTTTTATTCGCGGCTAATACCTTCCAAATGAAATCGTGAGGCCACACGAGCGAGTACTCGCTAGCGAGTTGTAATACACCAAAACTTGTTTACCAATAAACAGAAACTTAAGCAATTTGCTAACTCCTCGTTCGTCTACAGGCTTGACTTTTTCGAAGCCACTTGATAAGGAATTTGACAGTTAATATATGTAGCCAACTCGCTAGCTAGTACTCGCCCTCAGGATCAATTAAAGTACTCCACCCATTTTATAGATCTTGACATGCTATTTATTTGTATCCTATATTATCTGTCTTTACTTGATTTACATAAAAAACATTTTGTACTTAAATATTTGTATTATATTTTTCAGAATATCGTTATAAATTCCTTAAAGAAGGCTCATCAACAATATTTGAAAATATATATCACTTCAACCCCCAAATTCGAGCCATTTCTGTTAAGGAAATCATCAATCAAATCAACAAAAACGATAATGACCTTCAACATTTAAATATGCTTAAAGAAATCCTAGCCGATCGCATCAACGATGATAATGAAAAGGTTGTAGAAGAAATCCTAAAACTACCCAGCAGTTTATGTGTAGAAATAATTGGAATTAAACCATTTGTCGAGAGTATCATAAAAATACTTGATAAAGCAACAATAAATCCTGGTGGTTGGACATATCTACAAACTGCCGCTGTAACTCATTTAACATCGGACGCTGTAGTTCAAGACTTCGACACTAATATAATTCTTCTAGTCGTCAGTAGGTATTTAATTCCAATCAAAGATGACAATGATAATGCTAAATACATCAAAATAATCTTGAAAAGTCCATTGGCCGAGAAGAGATCATTTTTGCGGAAGTTAGCTAAGAAGTACAACGATACAAAAATTAATTTAAATGATTTTAAAAATGATTTTCTAGACATTTTGTCTATGTCAGATGATGCACCGCATGCTGAAGATTTAGTTGAATCCATGAAAAAGAATAGTGACGACATTTTCAAGACATCAATTCAAATGTCTCATTTTCTAATAATGGTCAGTGTGTGTTTCAAAACAAAAAATGATCTAGAAAAAGCTGTCAACATATATGATTTCACGATGAATCAGTGTTCGCACTTTAGAATAACAATTTCGAATAGTGAGAGAAAGACATCAAATACCGTTCCATTGCATTTGTTTACAGATTTTCTCAAGAGCCTTGTCCTAGGAACACATTTGGAAAGCTTACAAGATTGGAAATCCTGTTCAAATTCGTTGAAATTGTTTCTACGCATCTTTAATCTACTTACGTTCAAAGCATTTTCGTCAAAGTTAGAATCAAGTGATAAGCAAGAATGGACTAACAGCTTGCGGGATGTTTTGAATTTAGTTTTCCCAACAATCAAAGAAAAGCTGAACTTCTTGTCTCAGTTTTTAATACACGAAAACCTCAATGGTGCAGAAAACTTCACTGAAACTCGCATACGAGCTGTGAGGCTGCTGGAGATAATTTTGAGAGGAGGAAGAGTCGAGACAAATGACATAGATCTGCGTTTCATATTGAAAGCCATTGTTGCATTGAGTAGCCCACTACCTACGATACGTGAATGTGCGCTGGATATTCTTCGGGTAGTCAAGGGCTTTAAAGAGGATCTATCAAATTTAATTGGAAGCATCATTGAACGAAGTGAGGAAATTCAGTTCGATGCCGAACAAATTCCATTGATTATTTTTACTATTCTCAACACTAAGCGTAAGACATCGAATAGTGCATTGGTTGGTAATATTTTGAATATTATCGACGACCCAGCTGAGAGTATTTACTTTAAGTCTAAAGTCGTCGAAATTCTCAAACATATAAAGAGCGTGAGCATTGTAAATTCTATGATTCCTGCAGCCTTGTTAGCATTGGACAACATACAAACGGTGGGCAATATACAGATTCTTGATGAAGCCACGGCTAAAATCTTCAAATCGGTAATAACACGTTTTGATGAAAACTGTATAAAGGAGGTGGTGTCAATGAATAAAAACGCCTGGCAACTCATCGAGAAGTCATTAAAATTGTCTAAAGTCTTTTTAAACTTAGATGGAAAGCTAACTCCAGTGCCTTGTATAACATTGGAGATATTCGACGAGGCAACCTACAGCCAATTGCCAAATGTGTATAAAATTAAACTCTTAAAGCTTATCATCGAGGCAATTTCACTTTCGGACAATGATGCACTGTTTTTGGACGTAAACAAAACTCTTAAAAGGTGCTCCATTGATTGCAAACATGTTTTACCAGTCCTTGAATCCATGACAAGTAACATGGACGAAAACGCTACACTGCAAAAGAAGAAGAGACCAGAACCTAGAATCACTACAACTGACACCAGTTTATTGAATTCTAGTCAGTGGAAGGAGGGGATTGCGCTTCTTGAAATACTGGAAAACAAAAAGAAGGTCCAAAATAGTCACGTTTTGATTCCGGTACTATTCGATACACTGAAAAGATGTTTGGATATGGAAATCCAATCGCCAGCTGAATACACAAAACAGCTCATTCTATCAGCTTTGTTGCAGTGTTGCCAAAAATCTAAAGCCGAAAATCAGCTTTCTGAAATATCTGAAAGCAATTTTAGAATTGATTTGATTGTACAGTGTATTCGAGGAACACAAAATCCACAAACGCAATACAATACTTTGTTGTGTCTCTCGCATTGCGCTATGCTCTTCCCCCAGCAAGTGCTGCATAATTTAGTCGACATATTTACATTCATGGGATCGTCAATTTCTCGACAAGATGATGCATTCAGCTTTCAGATTATATCTAATATTGTTGAATCGATCATACCGATTCTGGTGGAGGACAACAAGTCCTTGGCTGCCGGAAAGAATCGCGTTGTTCCTGTTTTGAAAATATTCTCGGACATTTTGCTAGATGTGCCTGAACACCGCCGAACACCGCTCTACACAAAGCTTTTGTCAACTTTGGGAGCTGAAAAGTATTTCTGGCTATTTCTTTGTGTTGTCTTTGAATCTCATGTCATCAATGAAGAAAAGAACAAGTTGAGTGGTTCGAAAAATCAGTCTAATGCTGTTGGTGAGAAACTTCCAAAGCGAATTGAAATAGTTTTGAACCTGCTAAACGAGTTTAGTACAAGTGTCTCAATACAAACGTGCACTGCGCTGGTGGCTTACGTCAAAAGACTTCCAATGAGCAAAGAAGGAGATAACGATAGCATGATAACACATTCAAACTTACAAGAATCGGAAGACAATGATTTATTTAATGTAAAAGTAAGAAGTGCCATCCAACTACGACACTACAAGTACTTAATTTTGCAGTTTGTCTCGACGTTCACCTCTTCAGTTAGCTTTTTGACGTCTATTTCTCTTCTTAATGAAGAACAAAACATACAAAACAAGTCCCTCTACCAAAGTTTCATTATAAAAACTTTGAGCTATATTCCAGATGTTACTGCGGCAATTGAGAAAAGCACGAACGTTACTGCGGCAAATGAGAAAAGCACTGACAGCATTCAATTGAAATTTTGGAAAGTTATACAGCACCATTGTTACGATGCTTTGGATAATGTGATTTCATTGCTGTCTCCAGATATTTTCTTGGTCGTGGTTTACGGTCTAATGCAACATAAATTAGTGACTATACGCAAGAAAGTAATCGAGCTCCTTATCGGCAAATTACAACAGAACATCGATTATTTCAAAGATTGCAGCGATGAGAATATTCTTAGTTTATTGAACTCTCTCTGTGAACTGGTCGGAACAATAACTACCAAAGATCATAAGGAATCCCAGTCTGCTGTAACTGTTGCACCAACATCAAACGCAAACGAAATCATTTTGGTGCAACAAGCCGGATTGATCGCAATCAAACTTCTTTCGAGACAGTTTGCTTTTAAATATAAGGAGCAATTTAAGAATATTGTAGAACATTTGACGAATGTTACGAAAAAACGCTCTCGTTTGCCCAAACTTGTTCTCGCAACGGTAATTTTAACAATTGTCGAGGTAATGTCTAATCTGAAAGCTCACGCAATAGCTCATCTGCCGAAGTTTATGCCGCATTTAATTGAGGCATTGAATGACCAATCAAGTATTCTGCAAAAGCAATCGCCGGATTGTGTGTGCTTAGCTTTGATGATGGGTATTCAAAAACTATTTGAATCGATGCCCTTGTTCTTGGGGCCATATATTGTCGGTGTGGTTGGAGCACTAAGTACGATGTGGTCGCAAATGAAGCATTGGCAGGTGGAAAATGACAAAAAGATAGGTGTGAACATAAACAAACTCGAATCAATTTGGAAGAAGATTGCTGCTGAGGTACCGGCTCGTGTTTTAATACCCAACTGCGAAAAAGCCTATTACACTCTCATGACTGAAGGGAAATTTTCAAGTATAAGTTTCCTAATGAAACTGTTTTACGAGTGTGTTTCAAATGCAAGCGATGCCGATTTATCAAATGTTCAAGTTGAGCTTACTAATTTCTTCCTGAAATGTTTGGATTTCCGTTCGCAAATAGGAAGCTCTAGCTCCACAAGCATGAAGGATATCTGTTCAACAGAAATGGAAATAATAAAAGCATTTGTTGCATGGATTTTGAAACTTTCTGAAAGCTCATTTAGACCGGTATACAAAAAAGTCTACGATTGGGGCTTTGAGAAAAACGGCCCCAAGGAAAGGGTTCTCACATACTTCATCCTCAACAGGTGTATTTCAAATTCGCTAAAGTCATTGTTTGTCCTGTTTTCATCAGATTTTATAACAAATGCAGCTGAATTGTTAACAACTTGCAATACTTCAAAAAAAACGCAATTATACTTCGAAAATTCTGACGAGCTTAATGCCGAACTTTTGAAAAATATTCTCTGCACCTTGACTAACATTTTTGTGTACGACAGCAAAGGTCTTGCAAACCCAAATCGTTTTAACATTCTTATGCAACCCATTGTTGACCAGCTAGAAAATAAATTGATTCTCGATAATAAAGAACTTGAAAAGATACTTCTGTTGTGTATCGGCCAACTTGCTGTTGCTGTATCGAGTGATGTTCTTTGGAAACAGCTGCATTATCAAATTTTAATGAAAACCAGAGCAAATGTACCGGAAGTGAGAATAATTTCGTTTAACTGCTGTGTTGAACTAGCTAGGAAGCTAGGCGACGATTTTACATGCCTTTTGCCAGAAACAGTGCCGTTCATTGCGGAACTCTTTGAGGACGAAAATGCATTGGTTGTGAAAAATTCTAGAAGAGCCGTACAGGAACTCGAGTCTATTCTTGGCGAATCGTTACAAAAATATTTGTAAAAATTATTTCAGTTGTTTAACTTGCATAAAATAACAATAAAGCTAATGTTGATCCATTCAATAATATTGTGTTTCTGATTTATGGAAATTCTATTCTGCTTACCCAATAAAAGAAGGTGGAGTTTTACAATGATCAAAATTGAAGATAGAGTTCATACATGTTAAAGCAACCTTATACTCCTTTTCTCGAAGTGTTGATGTTTTCTTTCAAGCAAGCAAGTTGTACCATAGATGATCTCTGGAAAAAAAACCGAAAGTTGATTATTGAAGAATTTTGTCGCGTTACCTATTATTAATAAAAAAATGATTGGAGAAACTTTGCAGCCTAATGTAAGTCAGGTGCCGATGGATCATTCGGCCCAAACATGATTTGGTAAGCGTTTTCTATGCCTAAAAGTTACCATTTATTTGAGTAAATACTATACATATGCGCTGATTTCTTTGAAATGAAGTTTACTACAATACATAAATATAATTTTGCAATTGTAGGGCATATTGGGATGCAATGATAAAGACGAAGACAACATAGCATTTTCAATACTTTTTGTTCAATCATGTATTGTTGTTGTCACAGTTACTTTACATTTATTACTCAGGGCCCTTTGTAACCCGTGTAGTTGTATTGCCAATAATTAAATTCACATAGAAGTGGATCGTCCGTCCTCTTTAGGATTATGCAAAAGTTTCGTCGTCGAACACCTTACCATCAATCAAGAGTTAGATTTTCATCGTTAAATTATTTCTAGAAAACCAAAAACTGTCGATGAACTTGACTGAAATACTTCTGCCGATTTATAATAACTTGAAAATGATTTCGCGATATCATCGGAAATTCCATACATAAAACTGTTGATGTACGGGCGCTCGATTACAACGATTAGCAGCAAATAAAAACCATCCGAACTAATTTGCATTGTTTTTTTTTGTAGTATACAATACACGTATAGAAGTTGGCACATTAAAAACCGAACCCTGGCTTGGCTCTTAGAAGAAGTTCAATAAAACCATCCTGTAATCGTTTCTTATCTAAAAGGCGTTTTTTGAACAGACAAAATCCTTTAGCACATTTTAAGTCCTTCCGCCATAACTAAGTTTGATATGTTTTTGCTTCAACTAGAAATGGTGTTATGAACAAATTTAAAGTCTTTAAACTCGACCATGACAAAATAACAGAAATAAATCATTTAATCTAAAGCAAATCTCATGGTCTTTAAATGTCATTTCGTACATTTGATATTTCTGTAGATAAGTCTATAATATATACCTAGGCTTTTTATCCTTGCTAGCCATAAAGTTGTTTACGAAAACCTATAGACAATTAGAAAACTAAAATGAAACACGTTAACATACATTCCTATATGAGTGTATGTTTATGTATATTCAGACATACATATGTAACCTGTCTTTGCTAGAATTCCTGTTTAAAAATAAACCATTTTTTAATAAGAGCTTTACATTCAGTGAAACATATTTTTTGTCAACGAAATATTATTCCTTGGCTACGAGTGGTTATTTATTTACTTTAGGTCTGTTTACTATTCTAGTGTTTTCAAACGTACGGTGATAATGAATTTTTTTTAACAAAATGTCAATAGCGTTCGTCAAATATCTAACAGGTAAGATATTTCGTGCATTATAGAGATGTATATGTTAATATACTTATGTAAAATATATTTTATTTATACATGAATATCTCAGAAAGTACCAGCATTAAATATTTATAAACAATTATTAAATAGTACCAGGAACTGTACTGTTCTTTCAAATAGAAAATAATTATTAAAAAGTTAAATGGTGATTTGTTATTGGTGAATTGGATGATTTTTAGGAGATTGCCTTAAAATGAGTTTGAGCCACAGTAAACATTTAATCTATGTATATATCCTTACCTATTTATGTGTAGAAAAATGAATGCACCAATGTTTGTATGTAATCAATGGACACCGAAACCTCCATACCGATTGTGGTCGAAATTTCAGGAAATCTTAGGTGGAAGCCCGGGAGTGTTTTATGGCGAATTCCTTACAACAAATAAATCGAATTTTTTCTAAACAGAATCGAATTTTTTCTAAACAAAATCGATTCTTTTCTGTCAAAACAAATCTTGCGTTTTTAGCAAGATTTCACACTGATTTGCACACACACTATGAAGACTTGACATTTATAATACGTCAAATTGAAAGTCGCGGAATTTTTGGAAGACGAATTGTTTATTTTTTGGTTGCAACGAATTTACATAATTTAACATAATATTCAACAATATATTCAGTCAATATATAGTTTATAGTGCGTTGTTCATTATCAAACACAAATTTGACAACAAAAAATTGCTTTCGCGAGTGAAAGACGTGTTAAAAACTTTCAGTGAAAGTGAAAACTTTTCAATAACAATTTTCTTTAAAAAATATATGTGCAAATAGAAGTTCAAACAAATAAAATGCACCAACGAATTGGCACCCACCGTATAAGCTGGCTACTATCTTTTATTTATTAATTTAATTCTATTGGTAAAACATTTTTCTCACAACAAAAACAAACAACCTTAATAGTTTTGTGAATAATTTCTTGACGTTTTGCGTCAATTGCAGCTATAAAGTAACACAAACACAATCACACCAAAAAAAATCGATTCTTTTACGAAATACGAATTCCTTTCAATTGACAGAAAAAATTCGATTCTCTTTAGAAAAAATTCGATTTCTTTTTTGAAAGGAATTCGCCATAATTATCGCCAGTAAGAAGTTCCTAAGTCCCGATGTCGTTTTTTTCGACAAATCCATATGGACTTGCAAAAAAACACGCCTAGTATCAATAATTTCGTATTGTGTTTATTGATGTGGTAAGAATTCGTTGCAAAAAATATAAAATGTCAGCATTTTAAAATTACAAGAATATGTCATTTGACGGTCTTTTTCTTATGGGGTTTTCCATTGGTAAAATAAATCAGTTAATTTTTTATTTGGATCTGTCAAAAAGCCGATTTTGGCCATTTTTTCGTTCCATTGGCCAAAGTAAATTGATTTATTTTTGATTTAAAATCAATTTTGCAGATCTAAATTTTTCGGCAGATTTACCCCTTCCTGTACCAACATCAACATATTTTACAGCTGTCAGTTGGCAAATGTGTTTGATTGGATTAAAAAACGAAATTTGTATTGAAATATTGACGAAGAAACGAAACTACACAAATACAATGGCAAAAATAAGTCAATTTGTGTTCCATTCGCCACAAAAAAAAAACAATTTTTCAATTGAAATCTGAATTTACCAATGGAAAACCCCATTAGAAAGAATATGGATGATTCGATTTTTGACACCTATTAAACGATTGTCACTCACACTGGTCATGACAAAAGCTCTATTCTGTAAAAAATGTTTTCCAATAAACAGTTTTAAAAATAGATTCAACTACATACTTTAACAATTGCAATTTCTCTTTTACTAAATTCGATGTCGCTGTGCAAATGATGCCAACTTTAAAGCGAAGTTTGTGACAAATTTTATATATGTTTTTATGCTGTCAAAAGCGCTGTTCACGTTGGTAATCTATTTTACATGACTTTTGATGTCAAAGTTTTCGTTGCTGCCAAAGTTGCTGTGCCAATCTGTTTCTCGCTATAATTGTTTTTGTTTTTCTCATATTATTTTCGAATTTATTTTACAACACCCAGCATTCGTTTCGAACACTATAAGAAAATATTGACTTTATCAAAATAAGATACAGTCCTTTCTTACATTTTCAGCTTCAATCTATTAATATAATAATATAATAAATAAGTAACTGCTAAATTTATCACTTCAACGTAAATCAAACAATGACACTGTGTGCAAATGTGCATACCTAATTAATTTATTTGTAATTACTTACCAATAGTAAATAAACGCAATAGTAATAATAGTAAACAATGAAATTAAAGGTATTAAACATTTGACCACAATATATATGTATATGTAAATGCACATAACATAATGTACATAGGTACAAACGATGCGACAAATGGTTTTGGCTTGTAGGTTAGGACCTCCTGTTTAGACAGAAGAGCTGATTTTCTAAAATATAAATAAAACTCCATACTTTATAGACATATGTACATATTTATAGATATAAACATGTGTATGTAGAATATTTAATACAAATTAAATACATTTATTGGCGCGACAGCTCTTGTAGAACCAGGGACCTATTTCAACAAACACTTTTCACTTTTACTTTGCAAATTTCGTTTCACCAAACGCAAATTTGCAATGAGGAAATTATTGGAAGGATAAGTCGAAAAGTTTTCCTCAAAGTGAAAAGTTCTATTCTGCAAAGTGAAAAGTTTTCTTAGTTTGCAAAGTATTTGTTCTTTTCGTTTCAGCTTTTCAGTAATATGCAAAGAGGAATTTTTATTTGCAAATAAGCGTTTGTTTTGAAAAGTTGAAATAATAATACACAAATGAACCGTTTTGAAGAATTTTTGGAAAATGAAGAAGTAAATAGAAGTGACCAAAGGGTAGTGAAAATAATTTTTTGACAAAAGAGAGTTTTCGATTAAAACAACCATCGAATTTGTTTTGTCTAAAATTGGACATATATTTCAATTCAACATTCAAAAGAATATGGGGAATATTCATAGTCACTTTAAAACTCCAGTTTATCTTAGACCTGGGTTTATCCTATCTAAATAACATTGAATAAACCCCAGTCTAAGATAAACTGGAGCTTAAAGTGACTATGAGTATGGCCCTATGTGTTAACGTCCTTTGCAACAAATTTTGAGTACACTACATTGGGCTGAGAATGGAACCCAATATCACGGTGTTGCATCTATGCGCGAAATAAGCAAAGCTACCGTCTGTAGAGTAGTTCATCGAGTGTCGAATGTAATCATAGTAGATGAATTTTCCCAAACACCATTTGCTGGACACAAAATTCTTTAGAAATAGCCTTGCAATTTTTTTTTTGTCAATATGCATGGAAAGCATCAACGTATCGCATGAAATTTAAAACCTATGTCTATTTTTAAACGCGATTTGCTTTGTAACTTTGCAAAATACGAATTCAAATGCAAAGTTCTATTTTAAACACTTTTACTTTTCACTTTTCAAAAATATGCTGATAAATTGAAATGTACAAAGTCTTTTCACTTTGCAAATTTTGTGAAACACTTCGCACTTTTACTTTGCAAGAAATTATTTTTTTGCAAAGTTGCAAAGTGAAAAGTGAAAAGTGTTTGGTGAAATAGGCCCTAGGGCCTAGTGACTTACAACTTTCAACCATTCCTGTTTGCGTAGAGCGTTTTGTTTGCAGGAATGGAGGGGACCTATAATTTTCTGCCGAATCCAAAACGGCTTGGAGGATTTTTTTATTTCTCGCAAGTTATGTAGAGTAATATTTCATTTTCAAATCAGGCTGATGTTTCAGTGAATAATTTTTGAAAAACAAGGTTTTAATCATCATCATGAGCTTGAGGTCTATAACCTGGATCCGGTCTTTTCCTGCTTGATTTTTGTCTCTACACTCTTATCGCGAATAATATAATTTAAATTGAAGTTGCATTTTTCGAGATTTGTGAGTTTAATAGGCGTTTTTTTTGCAAGCTCGGAGGGATTTGGTTAAAAAAAAACGTCATCGGGGATTAGCAACGCCATTACAAAAACAAAATGGAGTTTTCATACAAACTATTGATAACAAGTAAGTATGTAATCCACGCCGCTAATGCTGCATTTACACGACTGACAAATTGGCATTTTTCTGTCACTATACTGCCAAAAGAATGAATTTTTTCATTGTTCTGTCATTTTGTTGACAGTTAAATGCCAGAATACTGCCAATTTGTTAGTCGTGTAAATCACATAACACAGTTTTTCTCCGTGCTCAAGTTAAACCTCAAGAATTTTTTGTGCTTAGATAAGCCCGAGGCGGATTATTTTTTGTTGGATTTAACATGTAAATTGCTTAGCCCCAACGTCGTTTTTTTCGACCAATTTCCTTGGGGTTTGCAAGAAAACACGCCTAATATGGGAAGTAGTAAAGTTAACAGTAAAGACTGCAAAAGAGAGTAAATGAAGACATTCCTCCAAAACACACGACAAAATTGTGGAACCAAAAAATATTGTCTTAACGAAGTTTTCGATATCATTTCATTTTCATAACAGCCACAACTTTTACTACACACTTATGTATGTGCCTGCGAGTTGCCAACAGAGAACAGAAGGTGTTAACAAAAACGGAACACACGAAATATTTTTTTTTAGTAGTATGCCCCTTATCACATGTTGCTAAACACAATCGTTAAACTTTGCTGCTGCATGCGCTTACACCTACTGTAGGTAGGTACTCTTACCTGCTAACAACATTTTGAATATAAGCTTCACGCAGTTCTATAAATCAAAGAGACACGTTCGATTATTTTTTAGTGCGATTCAGTTTGAAACGATCAACGACATAAGTTCAACCTTCTTCGCAATAGCCAACTGAAAATTTATTCATACTGGAAAATTTTTATGCAGGACGCATCATAAAATCTAAGTTTGTGTGTTTGGTGATCGAAAAAAAATGTCACACAAATAAAAAAAAAATTTAACAAACTCGGAGGTGAAAAATAAAGCGTACTTATAGTTTTCTAAAAGAAGTTTTGTTTTGTAGATCAAAACGAACCGTGAATCAAAATTGATAGCAACTAACGGTGTAACAAAAAGCATACAGCAGCATACCTTTGATTTGAATATTCATGATATCGCTTTGAGTTTTTCGTCGTTACAAATACCTACGTGTGAATTTCCGTTTATTGAAAGGTAGGTAATGTGCATAAAATCAATTAAATGAATTCTGATACACAATAAAGATATTGAATTGATTATATTTTGAGAATTGAAAATAATTATTGTTCAAATGTGATTGCTTATCCTACAAAGATTATGACAGTTGGTATTTTAAAATCATAAATGTTGAATAGTTTGAGTTTGAGTGTTTGGGGTTTGAATCGTTTGATGGATTTTAACCGTACCTGCATGTTGTGCTTGATCGGTTATCAAATCGACAGCACTAAAAACCTAATTTCAGTGCCAATCTATTGGGTAGATATGGTACATCTACGTGGTACATGCCTATTAATAAGAGCAACATTATTGGATAACGCCCGGCGACAATTATAATCAATCTGATTATTCAGATAAAAATTATTAGGTACTCATATGTAGTATAGTATGTATGTATGTACGTATTTTGACAACAATTCAAAAGCATTTAACAATAGCGACCATGTTTATTGTTTAGAACAACAGATAAGAATTCAATTTCAAAATGTGTTAAATCTGTTCGTATAGGTATATGAGGTGGTTCGTTACACATTATTTGATTAAATTAATCGCTAAGTATAGTACTTAATGCCACACTTAAAACAAATATAAATATCTCAAAAAGTTAAACCATCTCATTCATTTCCAATAGAAATTGAATTTTAAGACTTCAAGAATGTCATAATAAAACCTTAATTACTTTAACCCAGTGTTGTTACATTTACACGTTTTTTTTTCCTTTTTTTATTTAAAGATATCAATCTCACAGGTGTTCGGCCTTTTTGGTTCTTTTTGTGAAGACTTTTGTGTTTAGATTTTTCAAATTGACCCATTAAGATTGACTAGGTATCTCAAAAGAATAACAAAAATTATAACTAACAAATTAATAATAAACTTTTGGCCGATTTCATAAAGCCCTTTTAACTGTTTAACAGGCTTTTAAATATTTAAATGACGTTATAGTCCCATACAAAATACGTCATTTAAAAACTTAAAAGTCTGTTAAATATTTGTGAAACCAAACATTTGACTGTGAAATTTATTTGTTAGGAAAATATGCTTGCAGTCAAAGTAGGTTTGTTCGTTGAGCACTGAAGTCACCCTGGGGTCGCCTCAAAGCGTTTTTTGAAAAACATAAAGTCACCCTGGTGAAAAAATTCTGTGTTTTTTGAGACCTGGGGTCGCCCTGAACTCGCCCTGAAGTAGAACTAGGTATTTTGCTGTGGCGAGTTGAGGTAAAGCAAAAACTGCCAAAATGACATGAATTGTTATGCATATGTTTTGTTGTTGAATCACGTGCTGCAGGTTATTGTTTATTTTTGGAAAACAAATTGAAAGAATATTCAAGTTTAATTTAATGCTAATAAATAGCAATATAAAATGGAAACGGTAGAAGTTGTTTTTGTTAATGTTTAAGACATATTTGAAACAAATTTTAAGGTATAATTATCTAAGCACAGAACTTCAACGTTTTTTGAGAACCGAAAAACCCATGTTTTTTTGACAATTCTTGGGGTTGTCAAGAAAACCTGGGTCAACCCTGGGTAAAGTTCAACGAACGAAGCTAGTATTTAAAATAAGCGTGAATCAAGAAAAAAACGTGAATCGGAAATTCTTTTTGTGAATCAAAAAATCCACTTTCGTGCTTCAAAAATTTAAACGGAAATAAAAATACGAAAAGACATTTCTCGAATTTGCTTATAGCTTAAGAATTTCACAGAAGTGCTTACGAATAATTTGCTATCAGTTCGAAAATTGTTGATACAACGATCCAAGTCGATGAGACCTTTTCCAAAAAAAATTGAAAAATCCGAAAAAAAACAAAGATTTCCATAGTATTCATCTAGATATGAAACATTTACTGTCAAAAGAAGCCAGTTTAAAACGATATATGAAAATAAACATACCTGTCATTAAACACATGCAAAATATGCATTTTTATTTAAATTTAATAAACAAACAAATCACTTTCTTGAATCAAGAAATCATCTTTCGTGAATTAAGAACTAAGAAGTCCATGAATGAAAAAAATATAAATCAAGAGAATTTTTTTTTTTAATCTTTGGGTTGAAGACAAAGATTTATACAATTTTAAACAATACCTGACTCATGTGTTATGGGAACTGTAATAAGATGAATATATAAGTTTGCGCAATAGCTGCTCAGGGCTCTGTTATTATTAACATTCAATTTTATTAATACACTAACTGACTTACTTTCCAACACAGAAAACAAATTTGGAATCAAAAACCACTTTTGTGTGTTTATCCCATTTCACTCTATAAATGTATCACATTTTTAAAAACAACCTTCTAAACACAAACAGAGTTGTTAAAATCGGGTATCCCTTTTTTTGTTTTTACCCCACATCACCCTATAAATATCAATATTTTGAAGAAAAAAATTCCTTAAGTCATCTCCTAGAAAAAACCTTTGATATAAAGGGTGGTCCAACATAAACGCACGATGTTAACTCTAAATAAAACAAAAAGTTTTCAGAGAATTATCTTACCTAATCTTTTGTATTATGATAGAAGGATCTATGACAATTATGTGTGAAACAAAATATCGGCCAAATGCTCGCCATGGCTTCGGTGGCATACCTCTATCCGATGGTCCATATTTTCAATGACTCGGAGATATGATTGAGGCTCAATGTCGTTAATGTGCTAAATTATCTCATCCTTTCTTAGCTTATTGACGTACACTTTTTCTTTTAAATATCCCCAAAGAAAGAAGTTCAATGGTGGCAAATCACATGATCGTGGCGGCCAATTAACATCGCCACGACGTCAGATAACATTGCCATTCAATTTCTCGCGCAAAACAGCCATTGTTTCGTTGGGTGTGTGGCACCATGCTGTTGGAAGCACATATCGTCCAGGTCCATATGCTCAATTTCTGGCCACAAGAAGTCCGTTATCATTTCGCGATAGCGAACACTATTCACGGTAACTGCTTGGCCGACCTCATTTTCTATGACGCCGTCAGCCCATAAACCGCACCAAACAGTCACTCTTTCTGTGATGCATCGGTGTTTTCACATTTCTTACAGACCCGGTTTGCTGAAATTTGCGCACAATTCTACCAATGGTGGACACATTTGGTCGATTATGCTGACCAAAAAAATCACGAAGTGAACGAAATGCATTTTGATTTGAACGCTCATTTTCATAAAAGGCTTCAACAATCTTAACGCGCTGCTCAATAGAGGACTCTACGAGATGGTCAAAAAAAAATCACTTTGATGTAAAACAAAGAAATCTTCATATATAAAAAAAACGTTGTTTTCCATCAAAGTGATCAATGCTGTGTATAGGCAAGAATGAGAAAGATAGTCTTGCAGAAATTTGCTAGAAAGCCCCATTGTGTAGTCTCCATTTTATCCCATTTCTACCTACGGATAACAAAATTTAAAATAAAATAAAGAATTTCTTGAATCGGACATTTTGTTTATGTTTACCCCATAGTATAGGGTGATACTACTTCAAACTTATTCGACCAAAGAGTAGAAGTATGTAAGTAGTTGACTGTAGCCAGTACATATCGTTTACTTAAGACCATTCCCTAAAATTTGCTTCTGATCTTAATTTGATCTCCACCTGCTTAACTTTTTATTTTATTTTTGTTTAAACATATCAAAATAACAGTGCATTATTCGTGTTTGTTTTCTCTCGCAAAATAAGAGCCATATTTTTCACTCCAGGTGTAAATATGGTTAATGTGAAATTTGAACCTGTCCTATTAATCCGCATTTTTTAAACTTTTCAAATTTAACTTTTGTGCATAATATTCACTCAAAACGCGTATTAAACACGGTTGATTAAAAATGCAGTACAACCGGCTGTAAAATTGCTTAAACTTGACTATAAACATACGAAATGCCAATCATTTGACATTTTCCAGCATATTTTTCCTTTGTTGTTGTTTCTTGTTGTTGTGTTTCAAATTTCATAGTTCGAAATTTAAAAAAAAAATTAAGTTACCCTAGCTTTTTCCGTTTGCACACAATTTTTTAGTTTGTTTGTGTAATTGAAAGCAAAACTGTGTATGTTCACGTGCGTAAAAAAAACTTCAAATGTCACTTTGCTTGGCTTAAATGAGTGAATGTACTGAAAATTGAGTTTACACCTGGGTTAAACTACTTTAACAGCTCCCTGATGGGCAGTTAAAATTGAATCGGATTAAACGCGACAAGGTTTTATAAATAGAGTATATTTACGGGTTTATCGAGTGAATATTTTGCGCATGGGTTGAACTTTTGAGACTTAACTCACCTTTAGCCAAGGTATTAATTTAAAACCGGATTAAATGAGTGAATAATATGGCTGTAAAGGCTTAACTACATTCAAAACTTTTTGCAAAATGTACAAAAGTGAAAAAACACACACATACTCTAGCGACATCTCTTTGCGAGAAAGATTACCAAAATTGTGTTTCGCACTTAAAATTATCTGTCATATTTCTTTGAAAAAAAAAATGACCTTTCTCTGCGGTCTTCGTCCGTCTATCTTGCTAAATTGCCTAATAAATCCAAAGGCATTTCCAGCGAGTGACATCCAATTTGTAACAGTGTCTTCACATTAAACAACCAACCGAACTACTCCTACCAACCGATACCCCAGAATCCCGGCCCTAGTCGTCTGAATCAAGATTCCTTCGAAGAAGAAAGCGACCGAGCCGCCGAAGAACTGCAACAAAAAACCTGCGCTCTCAATTAGCTGACCATCGACATCACAGATTGCCCACGATGAAAAGATGAAGTTCGATACCGAGACAAACTGGTGCGCGGAATCCACGATAAAATGGACAGAACAGACGGCTTCCTGGGAACAAAAATAACGCGAGAATCCGCCTGGAGAAGCACGGTGGCACCAAACAATGTGTTCATATTTCTCTTCGTTTTGTTCGTCCTCTTGCTGTATGTTGTGATAAAACTAGTGAGTCGGGGAAGAGGATTGGGAGGGGGTAAAACTATTTATTTTTATATCAAATAAAAGCTTGTCAGATTAAGACCGACATGCAGCGTTTTTTTTTCCTTTTCATTAAAATCGACATAATCTTTGTATTTAAATTTAGTTTTAATAAATTTATATAAAATATATATATAAGGATATACATATATTTTTCTTTACCGAAAACAAAACAAAAAGGCGAACTGTCTAGATATGGGTTGTTTCCTTAAAATTTCCCCCTCCGCAGTGACATCCATGAGTCGTTTTTAAAACTAGTTGCTTATGTGTATTGGTGTTCTACTTTTGTAAAAAAGTAAAAGTTAAGAGCGCTTTAACTTTTACTTTTGTAAAATTTGAGAAAGAAGATAGAATTGAGTAGAGCGTTAAAAAAAGACAAAACCTTTGGTTCACTTTTGTACAAAAGTGAGTTGAATGTAGTTAAGCCTTAACTTTTACTTTTGTAAAATTTGAGAAAGGAGATAGAATTGAGTAGTGCGTTGAAAAAAGACAAAACATTTGGTTTGCTTTTGTACAAAAGTGAGTTGAATGTAGTTAAGCCTTAAGTGTTTACAAAAATGGTCTTGCAATTTATGTGTAGGTATGTATATAAAAAGAAAGTTGGGTACTTGGAATTGATATTGAGAATAACAGTAGTTTGGAATACTTTTGAACGATAAAATAGCGGTTAGGGCTCGAGGTTGTTGTCGTAGAAATGTTTCTTATACGTTATACAGGGTGTCCCCTAATTCATCAAAGATAATTTGGGAAATGCTTCTTATGGTAGAAACTTTGTTCAGGACTTTATAGAAGAAATATTAATTTGGCGTAACTCACAACGTCTGTCACTTTTCCTTTTCAGGGATAGTCAGAACCTTAGTTGAGTTATGTTGTGCAATCAAATCTAATTTAAAAACAATAATAATATCCGTCACTTATATCGCGGCTGTCATCAGTTTGGCGCCAATTTAAAGTCGTGGTCGTATTAGTCTAGGTGAAAATACACCAGCTGCACAGGCGTCTAAGAAGTGGTGATAGCTCGGCGGCGCGGCGACGCATGGCACCCATAAGTTATCGAATGAATGTGTGCATCTGATTTTATTTGCAAAATTCCGAAATTGAACGATTCTTAAAAATCCTTTGTAAATTAATAAAATTATTTTATTCACGCCACGCCATAATGTGTTCTAGTTTCACCGATAAAATGATACTTAAAATTGATTGCATGAATAGAGAATGTAAACTTAACAATGTTAGCGCCATCTAGCACTAGCACATGCAGGTGAATTTTATCATTATTTTTCAGTAGTTATTATGGTGTACAAATTAAAGTTTATTGATAAAAAAACAATCGAAAGTGTTGGCCGTGTGGCTTTTGTACACACAAAGTACAAAATCTTAAGTGGATTTGACTTCTTCAAAGTTACCTCTAAAGCCTAAACAATATGATGATTCACTATATGATATCTGCGTCTAGTTAAGTACTTTCCAGAGAGAACTAGAAACAAATTATAAGATTAAACTTCGTGCCAATGACAAATGCCTTGTATTTATAAGGAAAGCTTCTACAGACCTTCTATTCTAAAGCAATATTCTGTCTGCGATGATATACAGCCCCATTTTTCTAAACGATTCGATCGAAACTTTCGATTGAAGGAAAGGTTTCATTAAATTTGCTTTAACCAGTACCTACTGGTTTTTGAAATTCTAAAGAGAATCTTATTGTCTAATTTTATTTTTATCGCCATTATGGAACAATCACTTCCTTCCCGCAGATAGCAGAATGAAAATGTGTACTCGATCGTTTAGCAGAATAGGGCTGATACTTTTTCGAATACCTGAAAAACTATAGTAAAAATGATCATAAATGTAATATTTATTTACATATCGCACGTTCAGAATACTAATGTCACACAACTCAAAAAATTTCAGTTTTTGGTTAGAACAATGTTCAGGAAGATGAGATCTTGAATACCTCAGGAGAAGTCAGTAGAGCAGCGAGTAAGGCAAATACAAATAGGATTTTGACAGCTGATGTCTCGCTAGCGAGTACTCGCTCGTGCGGCCTCAGGACCAAATTTCAACTTTATTTTTTAAAAACTTGAGAGCAAAAATGTCTGAGTACAAAATTAGCGGATTTTGTATTTTACTTCTCCTCAAATTTGATTTGACGTTGTGACGTTACTAATCTCAACGTGTGATATTGGTTCAAAAGCATAAGTTATTTGTTACGGCTTTTGATGATATGGGTCAGAATTCACGAATTGCAAACATAGAACAGAATAAATAATAAGGGTATTCATGCAACTGTGGAAAACCCGGATAAACCTCAGAAACCGGATAATTTTGTCTCCGCAGAAACGAACTGTCAAAATTTGTATAGGAATATTTTTCTGCAGATCTGATAAATTTATCTTATCAATTTGATGCGAAAAGCGTAAATATAAACCTGATACATTTAGAAATAACATTTGTGTTGTGTTGTGTTTGATGTGACATTTCATAAGTATTTCTGAGGGGTGGTCATACAAACGGCCTGCGGAAAGTTATATTTTTCTGCAAAGTGGAAATTTATTTCTTGGAATGAATACCCTTAATATTCAAGAAAAACTTTGCTGTACATCAAAACGCTATCAATAATTTTTTTTTTGATTTAAATACAGTTGTCAAACAATAATCCTTCTCATAGATTTCGCTCCGTCAAAAAGTAAGCATTCGAATGCAAAATTTTTTTCCCTCAGGATTTTGACAGCAAAACTGAAAATTTTTGCTGAGGAATCCGATCAATATAAATGCGATTGTTCAAATCTCTTCGAGAATTCATTTTCCTGAACGTGCCTATTAAAACTGCATTGGGATCAACCTGATGATAACGTGCCTTCGGTATAGCACAATATGTAGTGTATCTATGGCTAAGACGCTTGATCTAGGTTCGATTCCAGTTCCAGTAATATATCTACCTACTAAGCACCACTAAAGGAGTCTGATGAGCGGCCTGGCAATCGTAGAATAGTTATAACTTCAGCCTATAATAATTTGATCGTAGCTCACTCAAATATTTGTTATTTCATTTAAAACCTTTTACAATAACAAGATTAAATTTAAAAAAAAAGGTAAATGCATGTTTCCAAGCATTTTTTAATTACGTTATTAGCTGGATTTTACTAATGCTGGATTTACACGACTGACAAGTGTCAAGTCGGCAGTATTTCTGTAAATAAACTGGCAAACGAATGAATTTGTCTATTGCCAGTTTTTTGACAGAAGTACTCCCAATTTGTCAGTAGTGGGAATCCAGTATTACGTGTTAAAGTACAATAAGATTCATACCTCAAATTGTGTAGGGCTTGCATCACCTTACTTGAAAACATGTTAGTTGATCGACATGCTTCTTCTTTTTAATTTCCTTGACTGAAAATTAATAACTGAACATCGCACTTTTCTTCTTTTCTTGATCCTAATTATTTTTCGTCAGAAATTTTGTAGCAATATACCCAAATTCGTAACAATTGTATCATTTCAACCATTAATATTATTTCTTACCTTTGCTTTTACAATTTTTCCTAATAAATGCAATACCATTAGTTTTCTTTCCGTTCTCACATCTTGCTGCAACTTCGCACGAACGGCCACAATGGTAGTAAAATCATGAAGTTTTATTAAACAGAACGTCTGAGTCTGAATACTGAATGACAATTTCAAAATAACCAAACAATTTGTTTGAAGTGAATCCCAAATTAAGTAAAACAAAACAAAGTACAAAATCTTAAATTCCAACTGAATAGTTATTAATAGGGCTATAATTTTCATGCACTTAAAAATGCAAAATATGCGCTTAAAATATGCTCTTAAAAATGTAAAATATGCACCTAAAATATGCATTTAAAACCATATCCCGTGTGAACCATTTGTATGGAAAAAAACTTAGTATTAAGGTTTATAATAAAATAAAAACAGAAAAATAAATTGGGATTATTGTGTTTGCTAAGCGGAATATCAGCTGCAACAAATGCCTCACATAAATCCATATTAAAATTGTTTTGTGTTCTCAACGAAAGGAGTTGTGATGTGACTGCGATTTTGCAGAACTACTAGATTGTTTTCCCAGTGCCGTATGTTTAATAGATTTCAGGTGTTGGTCAATTTGAATTTTTTTCTCGGAGGAGAAACCTTTGTTACATAATTTTTCAAAAATTAATTGTTGCATCGGTTGTTAAAGTGTGCGAGTTGTTCGAAACATATTTTTCAGATTTGCATTTACAGACGGCTTCGCTTTCGGCATTGTTTCTGAATTAACTATAGATCTCAAATTAATCGCTTGATTAAATAATTGAATTGCTTACAATTTCACTTTAATGCAAATCCTAAATCTAATACAATCTTTTATCTAAAAAAAAATACAAAAATTAACAAAAGATCATCGACATGAAAGTAAATCCAGAAACTTTAGAATAGAACAAAGAAAACTCAAATCATAAATAGACCACAAAATTACATAATATGTGAATGGCCGAGTTCAACGCACATCTGAATATTCAGAATTCTGAATTTTTGAAGCTCTTGATTGGCCAGCTGTCAGAAGTCATCTGAATTTTCAAAACTTTTTCTGACAGCTGGCCAATCAAGAGCTTCAAAAATTCAGAATTCTGAATATTCAGATGTACGTTGAACTCGGCCAATACAAATGTAAACAAAAACAACTGCTGTCATATATACACAACTAAAACTAAGTCCGCATTTACATTGCCCGATTTTTCCAATGCCGATTTTTCTTTGTTGTTGTAATCGTGTGAGATTTCGAGGGGCAGCCAACATGTTCCACAAGATTTTTCCATTCTCTCTCACACGATTACAACAAAAAATCGGCATTGGAAAAATCTTTCAATGTAAATGCCGACTAACTCGTATGCATGTGTAAAATGGAATACTGGAATATGAACGAAAGCTGTAGTGGAAGTTGTCCACAGAAACTGATTAAAGTATAAATTTAAAGGCACGTGTGCATTTTTTACTTCAGGATTATTTTGTTTTTCGAAAATATGCACAAATATGCATTTATTACTGAAAATATGCAATTAAAAGTAAAATATGCATTTATAATAAAATATGCAAAAATATGGCACTAACGATTAAATGCCATTTTAAAGCAAATTGATTGATTCGTGTTTGTATATTATTCCTGTGTTTCTAAAGTTTCTCAAAAAAAATATGCATTTGCATGAAAATCCTAGCCCTAGTTATTAATATGTAATAAAAATTCATCTGGTGCGTTTTGTGCGTTGACATATTTTATTATTTAAAAATGATACACATTATCGATCATGACTGACAAAATAGCTTATGGAAATATTTTTTTTTGTGATCAAATTGCGTTTGGCAAACCATTAGTTTCAGCGATAATCGATAGTAATTTGTACCATGTTTTGAACTTTTTTGCATTGATGGTTTAATCTTACATGAGACATTTAAACAGCAAAAACAAAATTCAATTGTTACAGTGGAAAAGAGATCTTTTAAATTCTGACGCTGTCAATCTTTTTCAACCTGGCCCTTTACTAATTACTCCCTTTACTCTCCAGCTACTCCTTTTTAGCCATCTAACGTTTTTTTTTCAACTAGTGCTTATTTCGTGAATGGTAACACTTAGCTCATTTTGATTTGACAGATAATTAGTTTTATCCTTCCGCTGAACGAATATGGTTGTGTATACGCTTCGCTAAGTGGGCCTGCGATCGACTTAGAGAAGAAGCCGATTTTGCCAAAAATCAGATGAAGCTCATTTTGATCTTGGCGGGTAATAAACAAGCAAAATTGTCGCATTTGGGGCACAGAAAACCCGCACGCATACATTGAAAAGCCGATACACCCAAAACGAGTC
This sequence comes from Leucozona laternaria, assembly GCA_932273885.2. Classification (NCBI taxonomy): domain Eukaryota; kingdom Metazoa; phylum Arthropoda; class Insecta; order Diptera; family Syrphidae; genus Leucozona; species Leucozona laternaria. The sequence continues at coordinate 50,601,461 of OW026368.1, forward strand.
ACTGTTTGGTGCGGATTTTGGTCCAGAGGCATAATTGGGCCATTTTTCGAAAATGAGCAAGGAGTGGCCGTTACAGTCAATGGCGATCGTTATCGGGCCATGTTGAACGAATTTTTATTCACAAAAATTGAAGAGGAGGATATTGGCAACATTTGGTTTCAACAGGACGGCGCTACGTGTCACACAGCCGAAGCTACACTCGATGTTTTGCGCCATTTTCAAAAAAAAAAGAAGTTATTTGGCGGACCCTACTACGCGGACCTACGATGCAAGAGGTATTGCCAGAATTATTTGCATCTTCAAGTAGCCACAAAAAATTTTACTGTTGCATTATGGCCAGCTTTTTGGGATTTTCGACCACTGTATGGCATCAAAATTTACGTTCTGTCTCCAAATAGATAGATAAATAGAAAAAACATAATTGAAATTTTTAGGTCAGCTATTGCGAGGTTTCAGTGAACTTAACAATGCGATGATGGAAAAGTCCAAAAAAATGGTCTTCATCATACCGTCCGAGCATCTATACTTGTGCTTTTAGAGCCTAAACGGGTGGATCGAATCGACTTTCTTCAAACTGCGTACAAAGCATTCTATTAGATTTTCTAGAAAAAAAATTTAAAATTTTCCCGAACAGAGCTCGAACACAACAACATATTTGCGGTTTTTTTCAGTATTTCTTGAAAACAAACAAGATTAAAAAGCAGAAAATAAAAGAGTGTCAACTTAGCGAGACAATATTCACCGATCGAAAAGTGGTTAGGTGGATAATTTGCCGTTGATTAGTTGTGATAATTTTGAATTTGTCGTTCCATATTTTCTATGTTTTTTTTGCTGCTTCGCTAAGTTGATATCAACTCTCAAAAAAGGGTAAAAACTTTTTAAATTGAATGGTGTTTTACTTAATAATTTGCCGTTTCGTAGTTTTTTTAATTATTTGTGACAATTTAAATTTTGTCGTGCTATGTTTTCTATGTTTTTTTTTTTGTTCGCTGCTTTGCTAACTTCTCAAAAAACGGGTAAAAACATCTTGTATTGAACAGTTTTTTACTGCTCAATAATTTGGCGTTAGTGAGTCGTTAATTAGTTGTGATAATTTCAATTTTGGCATGCAATATTTTCTATGTTTGTCTGCTAATTTGCAAAATTCATATGAAATTAATTAAACACCTCCTCAAAACAGGGTAAAAAACTTCTTATATTTGAATGGCTTATTACTTAATAATCTGCCGTTCATCAGTCGTAAATAAGTTGTGACAATTTTGTTTGCGATGTTTTCTATGTTTTTTTTTCTGCTAATTTGCCAAATTCATATTAAATATGGGGAAACACCCTCACAAAAAGGGTTAAAAACTTCTTATATTGAAGGGTCAGTCGTGATTCAGGTGTGAGAATTTCAATTTTGCCGTTCTATGATTTGTTTTTTTAAATTCATTTAAAGTTAGCGAAGCCAGCTCTCAAAAAGTAGTATAAACTTGTTATATTGAATGTTTTATTGCTCAATAATTTTACGGTCATAAGTCGTCAATTATTTGTGATACCTACCACGTTTTTAAATCCCATCAAGGCATCATGAAAGTCAAGATGAAAAGTCTTGGCCCAATTTTTGTTTAATACACTAAAAGAATATTATTTTAAAAAATTTAACCTTATAACGATGTGTCATAGTTTAGTTAATATTATTAAGACTTTTATTTTTACATATGGGTATGTATACACGTTCTGAATGTGAAAACACAAATTGAATGCTAATTAATAACTCTTTGTTGGTTCCACGTGATGGTGGTCATGTTTTTTTTTAATATTTTTATCAAACTATACTGACAGCTAAAAAGTACACTCTTGCTTATCAGTTATCACCCATCACCCGTGACACTCAATATGCTAATTTAATTACAAATATTTTTATTAGAAGATCGAATTAAGAAGTCATTATGTAAAACGTAAACTTAATTCACATGCATTGTGTGTATTGTGCCTTAGGTATTGTTAATTAATATTTCTGATTTGATATTGAGGTCACTTTAATTTATTTATATTTTAACCAGGAAACTAACACACCATCATGAATGAAAATGGCATAACACCAGCAGTAAATTTCAACTCTGCTTCAACAACAACAACTCCGGCTCTGATTATACCACCTGCAAGTGATGTGACATCTACTCCAATGCCAACATATGCCGGGACAAACAAAAATGGCGTTGCTGTTGTGGTGAATGAGCCAAAGAGGAGAGTTAGTATCGCATCAGATCCTGTTTCAGAGTCAAGGCATAGCTATGATAATGCTGCTTTTGAGTCTCATCCTAGAAGAAAGATTTCGCAGGTATGTATTTTTTTTGTTCTGTGAATACAATTGTTTGGGAAATGGAATCGGAAATTTCCCTTCCACTAAAAACTATACATATTTCAAATAATTTAATTTTGAATATTTTGTTTATAGACGTCCGTACATTCCCACTGTGAAATAGGACCCGTCCGACGAAAAAGTATTCTTTTGAACGCGTCTCACGACAATGAATCAGAATATGGATCCATCCATAGTTATGGTAAGTTTTCCCAGTATTGTTAGAATAATCGAAATAATTCCTTCTACGCTTATTGACATTTTTAACGCCATATTAATAATGTGTGAGAAAAAGAGTGGAGAGATCCCTAAATAATCTGCTACAATTATCAATTTTGCTCATCAAACTGCGTACTGAAAAACGAAAAAGAGAACGGAATTTTTCAATAAGGTCGGGTGGATGTTGAAATGGAACATTGTGACATTCACTGTACTTTCGGCACGTAGCGCCGTTCTGTTGGAACTACATGTCGTTTTTATCCATATTATCCATAATCGATCGGTAGCGCTATCCGTTGATGCTGACAGCAATGACATCGTCGTTTTCGAAGAACTGCGGACTCTCACAGACAGCGACTATGTTTTCGGTTGATCTTGCGTTTGGTTGACGTAAGGGCGTTGCCTGATTGTACACTGAATCGGTCAACTCAAATTTGGCCACCGAACTTTGGATAATTGACTTGGAAGGACAACGATGTAAACCAAAAGACTTTGATATTAAAGTTTTTTGTATTTGGACTTGCTGATCAATAGTGTAACTTGCCATTGTGATTTGGCATCAGTAACTGAATAATAAAAAACAGAAGTCTCCAAAACAACATGGCTGCTTTGGGAGACTGCACTGTTTATACAGGAAACAATTAATATTGGCCCGCCAGTTATCTGTTTGTCTTCAGGCAGGGTTACCTTCGAGGACACTTTAGTGTCATTTTGACACCTTTTCAGCACCCGGACACCAGGACACCTCTTTTTAAAAACACATTGATTTTGGACACTTTTTAGAAATCTAGCAACCCTTTGGACACGATTTGAAAAAAAAAAACAAACAATTTGCTCGATAAATTGAACGGAACCCGTTGTCAATCAATCAAAAAATGAAAATATCTACACCACACATTTCTATGTCTTGTTCTATCTTTCATACTCTAAATCACAAATTAAAGGCCTTGAAGTACTTTTAATAAGAACCAATATTTTGAAATATTACCAAAAAATATGTGATCAAGTCACATCTACGATAAATATTAATGATCTTGGACCCAGAAATTATAAAATTGATTGATTGATTTGGTTTCTGAATTTAAAAAATGAATTTATAATCTCGAGAAAGAGTACAAACCTCGGAAGTTAAAATCCAATGATATTGATTTGGAAATTAAAAATATAGAACAGTTTTAGTTCAAAAAAGGAAACTTAAGAAACTATTTAAAGAAATAATGTGATGAAATTTAAGACTTTTTTAAAACTTTTTACGCAATATTTGAAATACTAGTTTGTTCATTAAAATTTCAATTTGATCTTGTGTTTTAATTGAAATTTCTAATGGACACCTTTTTTCCTCTCAGACACCTTTTTTGACACTTTATGAAAATTTTCAGAGGTAACACTGCTTCAGGAATCGATTATCCCCCAAGTTTTCGGTGAGAAACAAGGTTGCCGCTGTGCGCCGCATTTTGACCCTTTATTTTTGCCTCATGCGGTCATGAGACGACTTTTTTAAAAACTTTCGTTTTTTGACCCTTTTTAAAAGTCTTTCGACTATTCTGACTCCATCTCTAGAAAATAGCATAGATATGATTAATTGAAATAAAAAACTTCATATTAAAATACCTATTTTCATTCGTAACAGGAAGCAATGGTCACACAGAAAAACTCAGCGAATAGTCCAAAAGGACAGGTTTCTTTGTTTTTGCTTAGACATACATGTTTTTAACTAATAGTTGTTGTATGAAAAAGTCAGCCAAAAGATTGCCCTAAAGCCGTTCCAGAAACGAATCAAAATGCTGGCACCTGAATCAATTCGGTATATTTAATCAAAATTATATTGAAGGACGTTTAAAGCTGAAGGACAACTGCAAAAATTTCAATCTTCAAATTATGAAAGATGTTTCTGATCTCGGAAATAGCTAACAATTTTGATAAAAAAAAAATGTGTGTAAATATTTACTGTTATGGATACCTATGGACTGCATTTCAGTAAAAAATATATCAATATTTTTATTGCAAGAGTCTTGCAGGTTAAACATGGGGCTATAAACCAAACATTTTAACAATAAAGAAGTACAACGAAAATAATAGAAAACACGGGTTTATGATTTATTGAAATTACGTTTTTACGAGTACTTTATTAAACAGGGCCGGACCAACCATATGTGCAAGATGTTCAAATGCACAGGGCGGGAAATTCTGGGGACGCATAATAAATAATAAATACAAAAAAAAAAAAAATAATCCCTGTGCTAAGTTATTTCTTGCACACTAACTTACATAACTTTCATTGTTACATTCAAGGAGAATTTAGCTTACGCATTGAAAGTCTACCTCTTGTGTAATGTGGAAAAGTCTTATGCATGTGTATCAGTGTATGTATGTATGTATGGATGCAAATATAAAAAAGGGGCGCTTTCTACTAAAACTTGCAAGTTTGGCTGGGGCCAGCCCTGACTGTATATCAAATTTCGATAATATCAAGTTATTAAAACAATGTATTGAGCTGATTTTTTCCTAGTCAAATTTTTTAATGAAAAATTGCAGGCATTTTATTTTATTTTCCTTGCAATTTATACAAAATTTTCCTAATGCGACTTTTTTCCCTCGTGACCCGTTTTTGCGAGTTTTTCAAAATCTTCAGCGGCAACACTGGTGAGAAATAATTCCACAAAACTTTAGGTGTAATAAATTCTCTCTATATCTATCTTCTCTCTCACTGGGAACAAACCATAGTGGGTAATGAGTTCAATTGAAAAAGTGAATTAATTTCTCACTATAGTGGAGGCGTTTTTTTCCAGTGTATTGTGTTATTTCGGTGAATTTTTGTCTGTGTCTAAATCGTATTGGTCTATATTATGGTGGTACGAGCACCAAAGATTGCAAAGTGAAAATTCGAAATGAGCACATCGAAATTTATTAAATTTAACAATATTATAAACTCATGCCAGAATTTCCTGGTAAAACAACCCAAATGACTTGACTATATCAACAAAAATAATGTCAGCTTTTTAGTATGTTTGTCATGATTTGTCTTATGGCGAATTCCTTTCAACAAAAAATTCGAATTTTTTCTAAACATAAACAGAATCGAATTTTTTCTAAACAAAATCGATTCTTTTCTGTCAAAACAAATCTTGCGTTTTAATTCTATTGGTAAAACATTTTTCTCACAACAAAAACAAACAACCTTAATAGTTTTGTGAATAATTTCTTGACGTTTTGCGTCAATTGAAGCTATAAAGTCACAAACACAATCACACCAAAAAAAATCGATTCTTTAACGAAATACGAGTTCCTTTTAATTGACAGAAAAAATTCGATTCTTTTTAGAAAAAAATCGTATAAACGTATAATTTCGAACGCTATTAAACAGTTAATATTTTTCTTCGAATAAAAAGAAAATTATAATGATTTATTTCCCACGCATTATCCGTAGATAACAGAGTAAATGGTGGCAGAGCAACAGCTATTGATTCTTTGAACACAAAAATCAATAACCACCATCAAAACACATCAAATGTTGGAAGCAATTTGGAGGAATCTTGGATTTACACGTTTTGTTTGAGATGCCGAGGCGATGAAAACCGACCATCATGGGAACCTCCATTATGGCAAAAAGTTTGTCCATATCCACTTTGTCCATCATTCAGACAGTTCTCTAGAATTATGTGTTTGATTCTTATTGGTAAGTTCTACTACATCTGTTTTATTAAATAAATATAATTGTACGGCTAATTTAATTTATGATCATAAATGTATGTACAGGAATACTGATCTGGTGCACAGCCTATGTTATAATAGGTGATTCTGCAGCTCCTGGAGGTCAGCTTTTTGGGTTGGTCGTTCTTACAGTTGCCGCAAACTTTGGGGGATGGCTTATATCTTTAACAACACTTCCCAGATTGATTGGTATGCTGTTAGTGGGATTATTATTTCAGGTACCTACGTTTTATTATTTTCAATAGGTACATGAGACTTCCTTGAAATTAACTTCTCCATATAACTTTCTGCACAACGCACTCTTCTATAGGAAATAATAAAGCAAACAGAGGAAATTAACAATGATTTATTCTTAATGAAGGGGCGTTTTAGCCACCCTATAAATTTGTCGGCTTACAATATTTTTCGATTGGAGCACCTTGCACTTTTTTAGCTAATTTAAAACTGTCATATGAAATAATAGGTCTGTTTCCGAGATTGTTCGCGCTAAATCTGGCTAAATGTCAAATTTTGAGGAGTGGGGATAAAATTCTCCCAGAGACAAGGAAAACTGTCAAAATGTCGGGAACGGTTTGCGCACTACATTCCACTAATTCGGACCAAACGTCACAATGTATAGATCTGGGTAAATGTCAAATTTTGAGGAGGGGGATGAAATGTTCTCAGAGACAAGGAAAACTGTCAAAATGTCAGGAACGGTTCGCGCACTACTTCGCACTAATTCGAACCAAACGTCACAATTATACTCGAATAGGGTTGCCGTAGATCAATGATAAATCTTGATCAACATTTTCAACAATCACAACTCAAGAAAGTAAATGTTTACAAAAATTAAACGTACAAATCCCAAGTTTATTAATATGAAAACAAATCAAAAATTCTTTAATTATAAGTATACATTAAATTATGAAGCTCAGAGTTTTTTTTTTCTTCAAAAAAACACTAAATTATGCAAGAAATATGTAATATTTAATTTAATATTTTAGTTCTCAGAAATAGTTTTGTTAACATTTTACATTTTATAAAAATTATTTGGTCAGTTCAAAGATTAATAAAATAATAAAAAACATGCCCATCTACCAAAACTAAAATAAAAATAACACCTGGGTAACCTTGTTATTTGAATTCAACCGACAAATGCTGTCATCTGACATACGTCAACCTGGCATTTGACAATCAGCAATAAATAGCAAGAAGAAAATTTCTCGAAATAAAACTGGCAAGAAGGGGAAATGTTTTATGGTCTTTTCAATTGGTTATCCGGGAGAACGATTTGATAAGTGTGGACCCTTTTGGAACGATTCTGAAATCAAAAACAGGATCAAATTAATCTTCTTTTCAGAAGAAGAACTGTCATTATGACTCCAATCGAAATGCCATAACTCTTATTTAAGCGCTCTCCTTAGCAAGAAATAGCACAATTTTTGATGTGTGGAACGGCTTCAGACTAAAAATGACTAAATCTGGCGGTCTGAAACTGTTTGAAACTAAGTGCGGAACACAGCTAATATCGTTTTTCGAATTTTCTGAAAAACGGCTTTAACGATTTTGATTAATCTTTGTACATGTATTGTTAAGCATTTCAGGTTTTTGCTACGACTAAATTCAAATTCTATATAATTTTGGTAAATTTATTAATTAATTAATAAGGGTTAGCGCACCTCTACATTGTATGGCCATATTTAGCATTTATCGGCTGTACCTTTTTTAAAAAAAATAAACCATATCTTATACATTCTATATTTGATGTTTTCTTTCTTTTTATATAGAATGTCGGATGGGTAGATTTTGGTGGAGAGTTCTCACAAGTTACAGCCATTCTAAGGAAATTCGCACTCACAATAATTCTTATTCGTGCTGGCCTTGAAATGGAACCTGAAGCTTTCAAGAAAGTTTATAAAACGATTCTTAAGCTCGGTGTTATACCGTGGGCCGTTGAAGCCTCTGTAGTAGCTGTTATGGGCCACTATTTACTAGACATTCCCTGGATTTGGGCATTTTTACTTGGATCAATAATTGCTGCTGTTTCACCCGCAGTTGTAGTGCCATGTCTATTTAGGCTGAGGACAAAAGGCTATGGCGTAGCGAAGGGTATTCCAACGCTTATTATAGCTGTAGCTGGGATCGATGACGCCTTATCTGTGGCTGTATTTGGCATTATCAGTAGCATTATGTTTTCAGACAAAGGAATGGCCTATCAAATTTCGCAAGCACCTGTTTGTATTTTTGGCGGTCTTGGCTTCGGAATTGCTTGGGGATACATGTCAAGATTCTTCCCCGAAAAAGGAGATCCGTATGTGGTGCCATTGAGAACCATTCTGCTTTTCACTGGTGGACTCTTTTCGATATTCGGAAGTGATGTTATCGGATATGAAGGCGCAGGGCCTCTGGCTGTGGTGTTTGCAGCTTTTGTTTCAAACTTATTTTGGTGTAAGCAGGGTTGGGAAATTGAAGATAATCCTGTTTCAACGGCTTTTGAAATATTTTGGATGATTTTCGAGCCAATTTTATTTGGTATCACTGGTTCAACCGTTAAGGTAAATAGATCTTACATACATTTAAATTGTTTTTGATACCTATATTGAAAAATATTTATATTTTCCAGATTTCAGAACTTGACCCAGATATCGTGTCTGTTGGTATTGGATGTTTGGTTGCTGGTGTAGTTATACGTATTATTTGTACAGCGGGTATCGCATTTGGCGATAAGTTAAATTTAAAAGAAAAGATATTTGTTGCCTTGTCATGGATGTCTAAGGCTACAGTCCAGGCTGCTTTGGGGCCAGTTGCAATGAAACACTTGACTAGTGAATCAACTAAAGAAGAGAGACGTTATGCGGAAATAGTACAAACAATTTCCGTGCTCAGTATTCTATTGACAGCCCCATTAGGGGCAATTTTAATTTCAATAAGCGGAACAAAACTTCTAACAAAAACCAAGCAACCGAAAATTTCTGAAAGTATAATAATAATTTATTAAAAAAGTTTACTTATAAATTACCTTATTTTTATCTAAATTATCTTAGGCTGGCGCAGAAGTCATAGACCTTCACTGCGTGATATCAGTATTATTGATGAGGAAGAAGAGAGAGAGGACCCGGAATTACCTGAAGACAAAACAACATCTGATAATACTCAGACGAATATTAATTTGTCGAATCCAACATATACTTATAACAAATAACTAAATTAATTCAGTTACATAAATAGTTTATTTATCGGTATATATTTAAAAATTCCAGAACGTACCTAGTATGATATTCTTGCAAAAACAAAGGTTATAATTATAATATTAATCCTTTTTCAGCCTGTATTGCCAATTTAATGAATATATTATTTAACAATATGATATACTTAACATACAAAGATTCAACAAAATAAACTAATATTAAGAATATATTATGTACCTACCTGTTTTGTTATTTAACGCAATTTATGTGCTGGCTAATTTATTATGTGCGAAGGACGATCTCTGACTTGAGACTCCATTTAATTAATCTGCAGAATTGAATGTTTTACTTCTGACTGCAATCTGTCATTTTTGTAGGAGTTTTTTTGCTTTGCATCAGTGAACTTAACGGATCTTCTCTAAGATCCGAAGCAAGCTCCTTCTAGTCATTCAAACTAAGAACTCCTTCATCCGTGTTGGCTTCGTCTATAAAACGGAGGCTCGGTATACCTTGTCACCTTGGGGGCTGAGAAACTGGGATTAAAAGATTCTATTTTCTGAAGCTTTTTTGTCCATTCAGTCCATATGTTCAAGCCTATATAGACGCCCAACTAACAAACTCTTAACTTTAGATCCGATTTTTGTCATAAGAACACGATAATGACAATAATTGAAAACAAATATGGTATGAATGATCGCATTTTGTGAATTGTATAAAAACAGGCTTAGTGATTTTTCCATCCAAAAAAATATTAATGGTAACCCTTTTTCTTATTATAATCAAAAACAAAATATTTTAAATATTCATTATTTTGGAAGCGCGTTGTTATTTTTCGAAGCAAAATGTGGAAATTAGTAGATACAATTTTAACTGCAATAAGAATTTAGCCTACATATGCCATGATTTTCACAAATATAATATGTCGATTAACTTATGTGAGATAAATACTCGCACCAAAAAAAAAAAAACATTATTTTTTGACATGAGAGAATCACAAACACACATAAAAACTATTCCCCTAACTTCTTCTAAAAGAAATACAAAATGCGAAAGATATATGTTTTTTTTTAGGTTTACACACACTCATTCTCTTTTTAACAACTTCTGTAGGAAGACACACACTCTCTTAGGAAGAGTTCAGAGAGCTTAACTAGATTTACAAAGCGGCGTCTATAATCGCATAAGAAGAATAAAACTCTTTCTATAGGATCAGGAGGCTCCCATAACTAGGCCATTTAAGGCTTTTAACAGTCTTATAAGAATCTAGAATAACTCCTAAAGAGTGCGTTTAGGTCGGTGGCCAGCGTGATATGAATTTTTGGACTACTTCTACATATTGTTATTTTTAAGGGGTAAGAAACAACCAATTTTTTCTATATGAAGTGGGTGTATCTCCCCCCGATTAGGCAAGAGTGGCAATTTTCAAAAAAAAAAAAAACTTAAAATAAAATTTAAGAACAACTGCAGCATAAAAAATAAATTTGTGTACGTTTTTTTGAAAGCCAGAAGTCCATTCTATTATTTGATTTTTAAATCCAGTTATTTCTATTAATATTTTTCGAAAAAATTGCTTTCAAAGTCAAAATTTATAAAAAAGTTAAAATAATTTCTTTTTATTGATTTTTTTCAAAATTGTGAAACTAAGTTCTAAAATGGCTTTCGTTTATTATTGCCCCTATTAAATTAATTTTGTATCTAAAAATGACAACTACTTAGATGGTTTTATCTTCTCTAGTTTTTTAAGACAATTAAAAATTACGAAAACTACTTTTTTATTTTTTTTTTGGGTATTTACGTAATCATACTATGAGATGCATAATAATAAAATATTAATAAATCCTTATAAAAACAGGGGCTTATTTCATCAGTTTTATTAAACAACTGTACCTTGGAAGCCCATTTTGCGGGTTCAAAGGATTTTAACTGCATCTTGGGTTCTCTGTCCCTCTCACGCAACTCCGTTGTTCCGTTTAGGGTATTTTCAGCCGCCAGGCAAGCGCCAATGCAAAGAGTTTCTTTTAAAAATAGAACTTGCGTAGCTCCGTGGTTTCAAAGGATTCATTCATTCTATAACTTCACGTATTGGTTTTACCAAAAAAATCAATATCTAACAAGAAAGCAGGTTTCGTAATTTTCAATTTACTCGAAAATAGAAAATAGTAGAACCATCTGGTTTTCAATATTTTACCAGAAGTGAATAATACAAAAATTCAGTACCTGCTTTCAAAATTTCGAACAAAATCAGTACCGTAGATAAAAAATAAGCTAACTGAACGCTATCTATCGTTTTTACAATATTACGAACACATTTTTATTTTTTTTTTTTTTCAAAATTTTCAGTTTGGTTGAATTTTTTCCGAAAACTATAAGAAGAATTAACTTGATTTAAAAAGTAAATAAAAGAACAAATTTCTATCTTTCAAAAAAGGTATAAAATATGGCGTTAGCTGGAGCCGTTGTTTTTTAATATATTTTTTGTAATTTTGAGTATATTTTTTTTCAGAAAACTGCCCCTCTTTCCTTAATGGGACTAGAAAGACCCCCCCTCCACCCCTTCTTCTAAAAGATTAGATGTATATATATGTATTTAACCAGAAAAAGAAGAAACAGTTTTAATGCTTCGCCACCATAGTTATAGTACTCTCCCCACATAGAAAACACTGCGAAAATTTAGCATTTTAATATTTCTTACGCTACCGTTAACTTTCCTTCTGCGAACTGTCAAACATACATTTGCAAACAACATTATCAGGGTTCATTTTACAAATCAGCGAATAGAAAATCCGTTTACACCCAATTTACTTGTTATGTTTTATGATAATTCGCAATTGTCAACGTGCGCTCATGTGAATTTAATGTCGAAACTAACGACAATCACAACTACAAACATTTGAATTTTTGTGGATGACGAAAGTCGAAAATTAAAAAAATCCGGTGGCCAGCTTTGAATTCAATTTGAAGAAAGTGTTAAAAAATTCATAAGTACTCAAAAAATTGATTTTTTTTACGAGTTGTTCGCAAACTTTTATAAAGGAATTGAGTTGAAAAATATCAAACCTGTATATGTAGCTACATTTTACACAAAATTGTTATGATCAAAACTTAAAAAAAAAAGTATGCATGACAACAACTTTTTCTGCTAGCGTTTTTGGTATAAAGTTGAGAATGAACCCGTTATGTAAAAAAAAACAATTTTCCTATCAAAATCAAGATGATGACTAACGCTATTGGGCAGGTATACTTAAATCTTCAATGTAGACCCCTTATTATGACCTCCTTAAAAGATTGTCAACAAAAATTTAAACAAAAAACGAATATCTATGTACCTACATGAAATTTGGCCCCAATGAAAAATGAACCCAAATGAAAATAGGAATTGGCCACCAAAAAAGTCCCAATTTTCATAATGACAAATTGACCCATTTTTAAATTGGAAAAATCGCCCAAAGTTATTGAATTAAAGCATCAAATCAGAAATGAAAAAAGGCCCTAAAAATGTAAAGGATAAGCAACAATAACATAAATTGATTCATTTTTAGGGTTTGGGGTGATTTTTCATATTTCAGGGCCTTTTTTTATTTTTCAGTTTGGGGTGATTATTTCATCAGTTTTTTTTTTTTTTAATTTAAAAGGACGATTTTAATTTTTTTGTACGACTATTAATTCACTATTCTTGAATGGTCGTTTTTGAATTTTGAAAAATCTGATCAAATAATCGTACACAAAAATCGCACCATTTTTTTTTGTACAATTATTTACGTATAATTATACTTTCCAAAATTAAAAAATATGTACGACTTGATCGCACGAACTTGCTCTTGTGGTTAAATACTGTATGTAACCCAACATTGAAGATGCATGATGTTTATATTTAACGAGTAAATGTTAAAAGAGTCAAAAGCACTAAAAAAATGAATTTTCGTTGTTTGTTTTGTTTTTAAAAAATTTTAAATGCATTATTGTTTAAATAATTGAGAACCATCAAATTTCAAAATTATAACAAAATCGATTTAACCATGGCAAAGATATACGCGAATAACCCAAAAATAAGACCATTTTCCAAAAAAAAAAAACATTGAATACCTAATTCCGTAAAGTGAATTTTTTGAGAAAAACCTGAAATGCAGTGTTCTTACAATTAATTTGATTATAACAGGTACGAAGTTTAATTAAAATCGCTAGAGCCGTTTTCGAGAAAATTTGAAGAAACCAAAATATTTGTATGTCAGCTACCCGTTCTAGACGAGCTAAAACAAAAATTCGAATTTCCCTTCTAGGAAATCACATAAAAATGCTCTGTACTAAATTTCATGCAAATCGGTTCACCCGTTTAGGCTCTAGCTCAAATCACAGTGGACGCACCGACGCACAGTCGTACAGACGTACAGATGTACAGACGTACAGACGTACAGACGTACAGACGTACAGACGTACAGACGTACAGACGTACAGACGCACAGAATAACGGACGGCATGACGAAACCCACTTTTTCGGACTTCTCGATTATAGTAGTGTTAGTTTTGATTATAACCTCGACATTTTTTTTTTACACGAAACCAATACTTGCCCTATAGAGCAGGTAAAAAGGACATTTCTGCTATAGTGAATTAATTATCGTACAAAAAAATTAAAATGATGTTTTTTTAATTTTGAAAAATCGGATTAAAAAATCCTACGAAAAATAACACCATTTTTCAGGTTTGGTTTGAGGCTTTTTTAATTTGCAATACATTTTTGAGGCTATTTTTCTATTTTTTAATTTTGGCAATTTTTCATTATAAAAATTTACTAAATTTTTGGGGTGATTTTTCATTTATTGTTTATTATATGATTAAAAGTATGGGGCCATTTTTCATAGTGAAATCTTACTTCAAAATTGAAATGGAAAATGACCCCAAAAAAAACACCGCAATTCACAAAATGTAAACTTTTTTTGTTGTTGCTTTTTATATTAATTTTTGGGGATATTTTACATTTTTCATTTGAGGCCATTTTTCCTTGGAGCCAAATATATCATGTACCACAAAAAAAACGCATATGATTTTTTAGTTTACTTTGAGATATTTCTCTTAAATTTTTTTTTATTTTGCGTCACTTATTTTATTTTCACACCTTGCAAAAAACTGTTGCAAGGTGTGCAGTAATATTTACGTTGTTTAAAGGTTAGTACATTAAAATGTCGGCAAAACATCGTGAGATTTTCATTTATAACTTCTGGTTTGTGGGTGTTTTGTGTTTTCTCGTCTGAATAATGTACGTACATACATAGTTATGAGCTTTTAAGAAATTTAATAAAAATTTGAACTATCAATGGATTTTATATAGTAAATATAATAAATGGATCTGCAGGGCCACGTGTATCGTGTATTTTTTGACACGGAAATTTCCTCGTGGTGGTGATGGTGGCACGAAAAAAAATCAGTATTGCACACTTTCCTATTTCTATTATGTTTCTAATACTATGTCAAATTTTGACGAAAAACGCTCCAAATGGCTTTCAAATTGCCAGAAACTCAAATTTTTGGACAATAAACAAATATGGCAAGTGTGATGTTTTTTTTTTTTTTATTTTTGGTTGTTTTAAATTTGTTTCTTAAAATATTATTTTCACATCTATTGGGAACAGAGAAGAAAGGGCTCATTTTTAAAAAAAAAATGAAGGATTATAGATTTGAAAACTACGGAACCGATTTTGCTGAAATTAAGATAGTTTCTTCTTATAAGCAGCGAAGTGGTTAACAAAGTGGTTTGAATAAAATCCACTCACTGCCGTGCCCACTTTTATCGTATTTTATATACGTCATCGGCATAATTATTTTGACAAGTGAAAAATTTATATATTTCGAATTTCAGATATAAATCGAAGAAATTGAAAGTGGGAAATTGTTATTAGGTCAATTTGTAAAAATATTTAAATTTTTTCCATTGTATTTATAATTTATTGGATTTTTAAATAACAAAAAAAAAATCAATTCACCATTAGACATAAGTATTTTGACAAAACATTTTATGCTTACTAAAAAATATCTTTACAAAATAAAAATAAAATTAGTACTTCGTAATAAAATGTGTATCCTCCCTTAGCGTCTATGACTTTTTGCAGACGTTTTGGAACGGATTCAACAAGTTTCTGAAGCATTTCTATAGGAACTTTCTCCCAGAGCCTTTTTACTTCCAAAATCGTGTCTTCTCTGGTTTGTGTCAAAGAAAAGCTCCTTTTTCCTTTTACATAAGCGCACACATTTTCGATAATATTTAAATCGGGACTTTGCGGTGGCCAGTCAAGTGTCTCTACTCCGATGTCTCGCAAAAAGTTTGTGATCATTCGGCTCTTGTGACATGGGGCATTGTCCTGCTGAAAAATAGACAAATTTTTTTTCATGGGATCCATGACACTCAAATGAACTCTCATCACTCCATTAAACTTGGTTCCAGAAGCTCAGAGGCTTATGGAGACATTGTTTCGCGAATTGTAAACGCTTTTCTTTGTTCCTAGTGGTTATATACGGTATTTTTCTTACAGAATACGTTCCAAAATTGGATTCAGCAAGACGCCTACGTATTGTTAATTCACTTACGGGATTTCGAGTATATTTTTTCATCTGTAACTATAGAGCTTTTGGTGTTGAAGCAGGGTTTTTAACAAATTCGCGCAGAAGCTTTCTAATTATCATCTTTTGGTGTACTTTTTCTTTTTCTTCCCGTACGACTCAAATTTTGCACAGAGTTTGTTTTTTTATATATATTTATCTGGTAATGCACTGTTTGCCTTGGTAAATTTAGGCTCGTACCAATTTGTTTCACCGTTTCACCGCTGTTATACCTTGCCACAATAGTTGCTCTAATTTCCACGCTTAACTCTGCTTTTTTACCCATATTTCTTTAAGAGAAGTTTAAAATAAATAAAATCATAAAATTTTGATTACAACAAAAAAAAAAACACTCACCAAATCTTACCTAGACTTTTAGTCAAAATACTTATGCCTATAAAAAACGAGCGCTGATGTTAACACAAATCGATGTATACTCTCGAAAGGCACTACTCGAATGATTTATATTAAACTGTCAGTAAATAAGAAATATAATATACTTACACCGATGAACAACCCGTAACTTCATAACATTTACCGTTGAGAATTTTTCATTCAAAAGTACGGTCACACTTCTGTGAAAATATTTATGCCGATGACTGTACTGTCCTTTACCTTTGACTTTACAAACTTAACATTAGCGTTAGTTACAATGCCTTGTTTTTGAAAAGGCATGATCTAAAAAAATAAAGTATATACTTTTTACTAAAAAACCATATTGCACTTAAAATTTATGAACAAAATTAAATATCTGTACACACTTATAACATAAATTATTTAACTGCCCTGAAGCTAATGTCTTATCATTCAATACTTGCCTTCATACAGAAGAAATCTTTATTCCCTATCGTTATTAAAAATAATCATACCTTTTGCAAACGAAGCGTTTCGTCATAGAAGCGTATACTATACTCTTTACTACAACTTCTGTGTAGCTCATGTTAGTTTCACTACGCACTTGAAGAAAACATCTGCCGGCTTGCCTAGGAACTTCTTTGTGAAATTATGATTTATTGCAAAATGTTTCCAATTGCTTGAACATATTTATCAGGATTGTTTCTATGACAAGATGTTGCGTATGAAAAAGGTATTAAATGTTTTATATAATATTTATTTAACAGCTGATAACACTTTCACATTAAAAAAAAAAAAAAAATCTTATGAGTATGCAGTCAATTGAGCAATACAGCGACGAAGATACTAGGTGGGCGTTAAAATTTGCCTTTGGTTATATAGATATTCATAGAAGAAGAAGAAGAAAAATATACATACATACACATATACATACATAAGTACTACACAGAAATTTCTTGAATGTATACACGTTTTTTGTTTCCAGAATTGGTTGAAGTTCCTCCAGCTATTCTAAGAATACCGCCCTGATTTGGATGATTAGGTTTTGAAGTGGGATTGGACAATAGTTTTGGATTATTATTGTCGAAGGCTTTTGCTTCAGTTTTCGAACCAACAGGATCGTTGATTTCTTGATATGAAATCTCGTTTTTTGAACTTGGATGGTTTGTTTGCATTAAACCATCATGACTGTCATGTTTAAATGGGGTTTTATCATGTGGTGCCGGACAGGTGCTTGCACTTAAATTGTCCCTCGATGATTTTATATTTAGGAGATCAAGAGTAGTTGTGCTACAGACCCAGCCCATTTCTCCGAATATCTTCTCGTCTGTGTCTACATGATGATCCTTTTCCGAAGACTGCATAGTATTTTGGTCGAAAAAATTACTACCGGAAGATGCCAATTTTTCCGTTTCCGTCTGAGGACAATCGATACTGAGTGCGCTCTTTGTAGGTATGTTGAGAAAAATTTCGTTTTCTTCGAGCTGTTCCTTTTTTTTGTTATCCTTGGCCCGTTTTTCTCGTTGGTGGTATATTCCAGCAAATATTATGACATTCAAAACAAGCAGGAAGCAGCCAACTGCAACTGTTGCCATAAATGCGGCTGTGTAACTTTGGAGCTGCTTGCCAGTCAGGCGTCGCAGTACTTCGAGATTTCCTAAAACGTTTGGTAAGTTTTCTGAAGAGTTTGAGCTGTTGACGAATGTTGTGTGAAATACAATATTGTCAAATTGAGTTGTATTAATACCACAATCTGAAATATAAAATGTTATGTGTTTTTATAATTTAAAATGAACAAAGCTTGAGTTTCATGATAAAGTTAAAAAAACAAATGGAAATAATTGCATTTTTGTTTGGTAACCCTAGATGTTGGCTAGAAAAAATAATTGTTCGTCGAATTAAATAAATATTACATATGATGTGATACGAAAGGCGCAAAGATATTGGATGTTGCTGATTCGTTGGAAGCAAGAGTTTTCCATATGGCTCTGACGACGCACGCTTGGTCTATGTTCAACTCTCAGCTGGGCAAAAAGTTTTCAAATTAAAATTGATCGAAATAGACTTAACTCCACTAAAAGGAGTCTGAAGATCGGCCTAGCAGCCATGAAATAGCTATAACACCACTAAAAAGAGTCCAAGTTGTACTCGAAATTAAAAAGATTTCCAAAGGTCAGAGAAAATCCTTGTACCTACGCTAAAGGCTTTGAGAATTTCGCTCCACTACTACTACTTGGTGGTAGCCTACTCAAGTGGTTGTTGTTTCATTCGAACCTTCAACTTGGACTATTACCAAAACTGGCTTGAGTTTATAAAATAAAACCCGTCTTTGAAAATAGTTTAAACAAGAAAGTTGCAAAACTAAGATTAAAGAACAATCCCTTACACATTGAAAATTTTACTCAAATTATGATTGAGGATCTTCCAGTAAAAACCAAAGCAAAACGCAGGACTGAATTATGTCGCAGCTCCATCAGGAACAAATCTTTTGGGCTCCTAAGGCTTCTAAGAAAACATAACACTAATTTATTCAAGAATATGTATGCCAGCAGCAAATACAAATTTTAAACAACTCTGTTTGTCCAAGGGAAAACAACTGGAACAACAAAATAAAGCTATTTTAAATTTATCAAGATTGTCAGTAGAATTCTGGAAATCGGCAAAAATTATCAACGGAAAAACCAATATAATTTTGTCATCATTTCAAGCATTTGAACTCAAAATCTAACCGCTTCCTCACTACTCAGCACCACTTTTTACTGGCGACTTTTTAGATTCGCCATTTACAATTTATGAAGCAATTTTAAAAGAAGGAAAAATAAACTGTTTGGATTTTTCTTTGACTTCCGTGCTGCTTTTGATTGAATCGCACGTGAAGTTCTTTTTTATAAATTGTACAAGTTAGGAATTTCAAGCAAAATTGAATGTCTATTAAGGGCTATGCCTGCAAACAACGTAGCTTATGTTTGGGATGGTGACAGTTTGTTTCAGAAGAGTTCATAACGCAAATGGGGTGAAACAAGGATGTGTTTAAAGCACACTACTTTTCATCCTGTTTATAAATGATTACGTGGAAGAAATCGGAGGAGGAATCCTGTTCGGAAACATGCGAATACCTGGTCTGATTTTTGCTGATGATATAGTTTTTCTATCTGAATCTGTCGAAGAAATGGAGCTTATGATGAACCGTCTTGAAAGATACTGTAAATTTTGGAATTTTTCAATTTAGAAAAGTCTAAAATGATGATCTTTAAGGAAGGGGGTAGAAGATATACACGCAACGAAAAATGGAAGTACCAAGGAGAAAATGTTGTAATAGTTCGAGAGTACAAATACTTACAGCCGAATTTATAAACGCATCATAACGAGTGCATAGAACCATTCACTCCTTATAATTCCACAAAACGCAAAAACGTTATTCATAAACTTATGCAACGTTGAATAGAGGCATTAGAAGCTAAACGAGGTTGGAGGCAGAATAGGGCCTACAAAAGGAGGTTTAAGTATCGAAATGTCACTTTGACTCACATGCAGACGACAATACTAAACAATGTTATAAGGGTGGCGCACTGATGCCAGATGAGATTTTTAAAATCCCACCGTATTTGAAAAGAAATTCCACTGTTTTTGTACTGGAAGAAAAAAAAAAACCACCATACTTCTCTGCCACAATCCTTTCCTAGATATTAAACAAAAAAAAAATTAAATGTGAGATGTGAACTTCTCCTTTAAGAAAAAAGCTCCCGAATAAACAAAACACACTCTAAAAATATTTTTTTTTTATTTTCTAAATAAATAAAAATTAATTTCAGTATTTTAAGTCATCTTATAGGTAAAATTTGTACTTTCGTACATTTTCACAGTTTTTATATAAAAAAAATCTTATTACAATAAAAAGCTAGGAACACATATTTTTAGTTTTGTTATAAAAAAAATAAAGATATTTTTTGTAAAAAAAAATAAATAAAAAAGACTTCAAAATATTTGATTTAAGAAATTAACTTAAAAGTAAAAATAAGTAAAATGATTTTGTATTTATGTACATTATTCACATATTTACAAATTGTTATTGACGTTTAATTCATAGGCAAATGCCTCAAGAGTTTCTTCGTTTTCATCATCATGGTTACTGTCATGCGAAACAAAGAGGTTCTCTGAATTGAATTTAGCCAGCATTGCCTTTGAAGGTTCGAAACCGATGCAGCCTTTAGTTCCTAGGCTATAGCGAACTCGTAAGACTGAATCTGCTGTTTCGATACTAAGTCGATTCCTGAGTTTACTTTTTACTATTTTAACAACTGAGAACACTCTCTCGACTGAAGCATTGCAGAAGGGAAGACTTAAAAGTGCCAAAACGAGGGTGCAAATGCATCTGCTAGCCGAGAAAGAAGATCGCTATTGCAACAGAAAACTGTAAACATATTGGGGCATATTCATAGTCACTTTTAAACTTCAGTTTATCTAAGACCTGGGCTTATCCTATCTAAATAACATTGAATAAACCCCAGTCTAAGATAAACTGGAGCTTAAAAGTGACTATGAATATGCCCCATTATTTTTTGTGTGGCGAAAGAAGAACGAAAAATTGTTCCTCTCTTATTGAGACATTTTCTGTGTCATTGGTGGTTCGGCCAAATAGTTTTTTTTTTGAGTTATGAATTTTTAGTAAGAAAACAAAAGTTTGGGTTATGTTAAAAATAATATTTTCCCCCCATAAAAAAGCATTTCAAATATTTTCCCACCATAAATCACACCATCAATTCTTTCCCACCATTATTCCCACCAAAGAGATTTTTCCCACCATTTTGGTGGGAAAAACCACCAATCTGGGAACACTGGGGTGGCGTTTATTTTGGGAATGTTTAAATATATTTTTGTCCCCTCCTAAAAGTGATCAAGGTATATTATGAAGGTACTTTGTACAAACCAGTGTTGTTAATGTTTTTTTAAATCAGCTAAGGTCGACGAAACCCACAGAGAAGTTAAAACTTTTCATTAAAAATACACGCAGTTTTCCGTCTATTACTTAAAATGTCGGTGAAAGTGTAAAAAATAATGGAAATTCTTTATTTATAATATATACATACATGTGCTTAAATGTATGCAAAAATTAAAGTTATTTGACTACTTTCAGTGGGACACACAGAATATATACAACAAAAAAAAACATTGCCAAAATAAGTGCCACCCTAATACATAGATGTTCCTATATTCTTCTCAATTTGATCGCACTGCCAGTGAATGGAATAATTATTTCAATAAAAACCATGAATTTTTCGTTCTAAAAATCTAGTACGCTGCTGATGCGAAACGAAATTTTTCGGTGGTGTCCAAAACCACAACGAAATGCTTGCGGAAACCACAACGAAAAAATGACAACTGAAAGCGTCACACCAATAACAAAAAAAAAAACAAACACAAACGCAAACAAATAATCGAAAGCCAATGAAAGATAGAACAAATACAAACACAAAAAACCTCAAATGTCACTTTTCCGCACACAATTAATGGTCCGGGCAATTAATTGAGTGCGGAGACCTCTCCAAATAATCTGCTCATCGAACAGCGTACTGCAAAACGAAAAGGAGGACGAAATTTTTTGTTTATGATTTCGTTGTCATTTTTGTATGGGATTTTTCGCGTCGCATCAGCAGCGTACTAGGCTAAAATATCAAACTATATTTGCTAACACGGCGCAAAAGAAACAGTAATAACTAAAAAGAATAGGTATACATATGTAAGACTAAGAGAAATTTAAACTAATCCAATCGGTGCAGCAGAATTATCTTTTATTGATTTTTGACTTTCAGAGCTGAGCTTTGTCAATCAATTGTTTCAGGAAAACGTAATAGATGTTCCCTTCTTGGTACTTTATTTGACACAGGCGCATTATAATTATAATGTGTAGGGAAATATTTTATGAATTAGGATTTATGCAAAGTTGAATAGAGGTCTTCCAAGATTTGTCTTTGTCTTTTCTCTTTCTAATTTGACATCTAAAAACAACAACAAAAAAAGTCCCTGGTTGGAAAATATTTACATGCTCTTGGCAGTGTTAAAAATCTGGTCATTTGATTAGTTATTGTATTTGGAACTGAAAACTTAAATTTGCGATCGAATTACCTATTAGTTAGTGTTTAAACATTTTAGTGAACATTTTTTCAAGTGTTTGATACAAAAAAACTAATTTTCACTATTATTAAACATGCGACTTTTTTGGCTCGGCTTCGTGCCTTCGGCATTTGGTTTTGTTTTCCAACCAGGGAGTGCTGTCAGATTGTTTTTTTTTTTTTTTTTTTTTAATTTCACACTGACACTTCTGACATTTGGTGGCAAAGATCCATAGTGGCTTTATAAACGCTTATGCACTACATTAGCAGCCTAATTTATTAGAATTCGCTAAACACCTCTAAACGGCTGAATAGTTAAATCCTAATTCATAAAATATTTCCCTACACGTTATAGTTATAATGCGCTTGTGTCAAATAAAGTACCAAGAAGGGAAAATCTATTACGTTTTACTGCCACAATTGATTGACAATACTAAGCTCTGAAAGTGAAAAATCAATAAAAGAATTCTGCTGCGCCGATTGGATTAGTTTGAATTTCTTTTAATATTACTTATGTACCTACCTATTCTTATTACTGTTTCTTTTGTGCCATGTTAGCAAATATAGTTTAATATTTTAGAACAAAAAATTCATTGTTTTTATTGAAATAATTGTTCCATTTACTGACACTGCGATCAAATTGAGAAGAATATAGGAACATCTATTAGGGTGGCAATTATTTTGGCAAGGTTTTTTTTTATTTATTTTGTGTGTCCCACTGAAAATATTCAATAAACCTCAATTTTGGCTACATCTAAGCACATGTTTATTATAAATAAAGAATTTCCATCAACTTTTACACTTTCAGCGACATTTTAAGTAAAAGACGGAAAACTACGTGTATTTTTAATGAAAAGTTGTAACTTATCGACCTTAGCCGATTTAAAACAAATTTAACAACATTTTTGTTTGTACAAAGTACCTTCATAATATAGATTGATCACTTTCAGGAGGGGACAAAAAAGATTTTTAAGCATTCCCAAAATAAACGCCACCCTTATAACATTGTATTTTATTCTCGTCTGTGTATGAGTCAAAGTGACATTTCGATACTTAAACATCCTTATGTATGCACTATTCAACCTCCAAACGCGTTTAGCTTCTAATGCCTCTATTCAACGTTGCATAAGTTTTATGAATAACATTTTTGCGTTTAGTGGAATTATAAGGAGTGAATAATTCTATGCACTCGCTATGATGCGTTTATAAATTCGGCTGTAGGTTGTTGTTATTATGAGAAGACACTTTCAAAGCAAACTGGCTGAGGAAAAAAGAGCCATTTCTTACGTGTGGGTCTGCTGCTTAAATAATGTATATGTTGAACATAGTTTAGAAATGAAAATTTTTCGTACAACTGCTGCTTCAATATTGTTCTACGATGTCCAAATTTGGAGAAATTGCACATTTGAAGAAGTGGAAAGATTTTTGAGGTATTTTTGATGTGTAAACATCTATGCTGGCGGTAGAGTGAAAAAAAAACGTGAAAGTTCGTGTGCAACGTTACGTCGTGCAACGTTACGGTGTGCAACGTTACGATCTGCATACTAGGATGGGTGCTTTCAGTAAAAAAAAATCTTAAGATCCCCTTCAAGCAAAAACAAGTCCGTTTTGGATCCGCGCACGTTGATGTTTACACATATTAACCATGAGTCCCGGCACTCCCACAATTTTTTTTTAAACGCGTTTTTCGGTTGCCAGCCTGCACGCCCAACTAAATGTTGCATTTGAAAACAACAGTACCACCATTGTTCTTAGACGCCATTAAGCTGCACTTTGAATATGTCATAAAAGTATTGGAAATGGATGATGCAAGACTGCCTAAGCCTAAACAAGTACTGAAGCATACGCTTGCAACTAGAGGAAATCTTGTTTCGAATCGGTAAGAGCTGGGATTTGAACCGGGTGAAAACTTCCGTATTCCACCCGATATAAGTAGGTACGATGAACCTAAGCAATTTATTTAATAATATTCTTGAGAGGGTAAGCCGTACTTCTTATGAACAATTTAAAACAGAAGCATAATCTTCACATTATAGATTGACATTCAGCCAACTGAACTTCAAAATACGTGCTTCCAAAACCGCTCTCCACTAAATATGATTAACGTAATACTCAAAAGGGGTAAAATTATCAGTCTTAATTATATTCCACAACGAACGGACCTGATATATACCACTTTATTGCCAGATCTCCCATCCTAAATGAGATACGAGTGAAATATTTTGGAGTAGCTTTGATGGAAATGACTGAAGTCCTGGACATTTTGAATGGAAAATAAGGTTGGGAAATATTATATTATTATATAAATAATTAAACTTAAAAAATACCAATATGGTAGACGGCCTTTGGCCAAACCATATTAAACTTAGAATAAATTTAAAATTATGTTTTAAAAACTAAACTAATCTCAACATTTTGAAACAAAAATTTAAAAGTTATTTTTTTCAAATCTAACGTATTAATTATAATTTTTCAATTATTAGTTTTAAGTCAAACACTAAGAACCAGATGGTAAAATGTTTTCTTTAAAGTAATAAGGCACTGGAATTTTGTAAGTCTAAACCGATTTCACTGAAATTTCAAAAGCTTGTTTATAATAGCAGCAAGATTGTTAAGAAAGTATTTTGAGTAAAAATCCACCCACTTCCACGTCCACATTTATCGTAATTAAGTTTTCTCCTTAACATCGTAACGTAATAAAGCTCTCTTGAGCTAAAAACCACAACGTGTTACTTTTTTGCAAATCCGACTTCTATTACACGTACACCCACTTTTTCTTATTATCGGAGATTTCTCCTTACTTTACATTCCTAGAAAGTTGAAATTTTATAATTAAAATCTCTTGAGATACGCATAAAATTTCCTTTAAAAGCTGAAATGTTGTTGTTTGACAAATGTTCAATAGGTGGCGGGTGAAGCGTGACAGGACTCAGTTAGTTACGTATACAAATGTAATATGACTTAAATTGAAAGTAAAGTAAATACCAGTGATAAATTCCTCTTGCTGGAAACTGCTTGCAGCTGATTGAACTGCTACTTTCGCTGAATTTCGCATGCTTCTAAGTGTTTTGATAGAAAATTGTCCATCATCATCTGAGGGCATATTTTGTAAATAAGGTCGGACAACTCCTACAAACAAAAAAATACTCATGATATTTTAATCTATATACAATAAAGCGTATTCATATTTATTTTTAATTTTTGATAAGTAAACATAAGGTCCAGTTTTTCAGTGCAAGATTAAAGTTTCTCAGTTAACTTGGGGTTAATTTACTTTTATAGTATATTAACTCTGGTTTAACTCACCACTGAAAAACTGGGCCTAAGACTATAAAGCCTTTTTTCACAATGTCTGATTAAAGTTCTAACTAAGAAACTTGGGACTTATAAGTCAACTATCAATCCCACTTACGTTGCACGTGTCACAATAATAGTCTAACTTATAATTAATATTCTAAGTATTTAAATAGCCAGATGATATTTCGATAAGTAAATAAACTTGGCAATTAAAATATTAATTATTTTTTTTTTTTTGAATATTTCATCAGTCAAAACTGGAACGTCTGGAAAGCTGACACATTCATTTAATTTAATATTTCGATAAACTGTGAAACGCAAAGTTTGTTACTGAGAGGATTTATTTTGAGGATAATTTAACTGTCGAGTAAGTAATCAGAACTTTACTCAAACATTGTGAAACAAACAATCAGTTTTATTAATTGATTACATTTTTGAAGCTGAGTAATATAATAAACAAGACTATGGCAAATGACAATGAATATTGGTAGGTCTGCTTAAAAGCTGTCTAAATCTAATAAATACTAAAGAAACCTTACCATCAAACAACTGTGCATTATCCTCCATAAACTGGTGATGCCTCAAAGGCATTTCATTTATTCTAGTATGCTTATGAAGTTGAGGTATTAAATTAAGCCACATTGAAAGTTTATGACCTCTATAATGGCTATGAATTCCAGCATCGTTCCCTGAAAAAGAAAACAAAATTAACTATAGTTAAAGTATGTATGTACATATATTTTAACTTGCGATATATGCATATGTAGGTTCATTATGGCAAGTTATAGATTCGTAAAAAAAAATCGAACTCGAGATTTTGATCGACTTACGATGATAGACGAATAAATTGGGTCTCAAAATTCTCTCTAGCTGCGTCTGTTCCGCTACAGCATAAACGGATGGGTCGATTTTTTAAAACTTGGTAGGTACATAGCGTTTTTGGGACACTCACTTGACATTTTTATCTGGACCAAAAATAACGGTACCAAGTTGTACCATTAAGGAAAATTTTATTTTTTTCAAAATAGGCTCCACAGATTTTTAAATACAAGTTCAGTTAACACCAAAAGATAAAGACTGCCTTTAGATTAAAAAAAAAAATATGGCAACTCCCATAGAACACTTTTTTATTTTCGCTATTTTCGAAAACGGTTCAGGATCTTCATAAAAAATGTATGGATACATTTTATATACCACCAAAATTTGAAAAACAAATATTTTTACTGATAAATTTTAAATAATATTGTAAGGTACCAAAATCTTAGAAAAAATGCTTTTTCGATTTAAAGAAAAAACCTTTCCGTTTCTTTTGTTTTGAAAACTTATTTTTTAAAAACGAATCAATCGATTTTTAACATTATCTAGAATTTTTTAAATAATTTTTTATAACCAAAAATAACGGTACCCACCCCACTATACAATGTTTAAAAATTGTTAAGGAAAATCTTGTTTTGGCCGAAAACAAATTATTATTTATTATTTTGCTAAAAATTTGTTTGTGAATAAAAATTAGTACTTTATCCCATTATTTTCTAACAGTAGCCCTCGCAGTCTAATAATTTTAAATTAAATTTCTTATACAGAAGCTTCCAATAAATTTAAATAGAATTCCGTATATATTTTCAAAAAAAATATTGTTTGGATCTTAGAAAAATAGTTTTCAGCAGGAGGGGCAATTTTCTAAAAGAAATCGACTTGAAATTTTGAATATAAATAAGAACAAAATTGGGTTCAAACAAATTTTTTCTTAAAATGTTTCACTATTAAGTACTTAGTATTTTGTTTTTAATATTCAATGCTCTTAATAATTTTTAGTGAAACACCAAAAACCAGATGATTAAATGTCTTCTGGTTTTTGAGAAAATTGAAAATAACAGAAATAAGTTTCCCTTAATTTGACTTCCGTTGTTAAAATTGCTGTAAAAATCTTTGTATCGATAGCTTAAAAAAACCACTTCTATCACTTTATATCAATCTCAAATCGACCGTTCTTGGTGCTTGGCCAAGTCTGTTTTATGACTACCAATTGGCCTTCTTTTACATGATCTCTTTCTCTCATTTCTTATTACTATTGCTTAAGTTATAATTTTACTATAGGAAAATCTCAAACATCGACTGCAGAGTTGCCAGGCTCATGCAGTTCGATACATAGATGAAATATTATTTCTCGTTTTGAAACGCTTCAAAATTGCTTTTTTAGTTATGTTCTTTTTTTCTCTGATCTTACAAAAGACATTACGCACCTACGCTTGGCTAAGGTGCCAGTTCTAGCTTCCATTGAAAACCATCATTGAAATCTTTAATAAATAATTTTGAAACGTTTAAAAAGTAAAATCAATAATTATTTTGATGCAAACAAAAATTATAATTTTTGTGAAAAAAAGAATTGATTCGGGCCCAAACTTCGCCATAAAATGAAGTTTTTTTTTTCAATGATCATTGGTAAGGTAGTTCAATCATTGAAATAATAAAAGTCATTTTAAAGGTGTGTTCCTTTGGGCTCCAGTATCTACTGCCAAGTACTGTTGGCTGCAGTCAACTACTTCTAGTCTGTGGTCGAAGTAGTTCAAAGTAGTTCATTAATCTAGCAACAGAATTTTTCGAAACAAGAAAAAGACATCACCAATCAAAAGAAATTACGTAATAGATTATTGTTGTTGACATTTTTCTAATTTTAAAGTAAAATAAGAAATCAAACAACCGAAATCAAATTGATATTGAGGTTAGATTTTACTTTTGGCAAAAGGAAAGCATTCCATTCATCATCTACTGGGAAGTACTAAAAAGTACTTTGCAAGGCCCAATGGAACACGGCTTATGACAAAAATGGAACAACGAAACATTTCTTTCTCCTTTTCGTTTTACAGTTCGATGAGCGAAATTGGGCGTTTTTCTTT
Source organism: Leucozona laternaria (assembly GCA_932273885.2). Lineage (NCBI taxonomy): Eukaryota > Metazoa > Arthropoda > Insecta > Diptera > Syrphidae > Leucozona > Leucozona laternaria. The sequence continues at coordinate 50,630,154 of OW026368.1, forward strand.
TTTAGTTCAGAGAAGAGCTCTGAACAGAGTCAGAACACTCCGAACATACTCTGAGCGTGCTCTGCTCTGAGAGTTCTTCCTTCCTTCTTTTTCCACTTGTCAAATTTGTGTTCAGCTTTTCAACTCCGTCTGCCATTGACTTATTATATATGGACTGCCAGGAGCCAACTTCACGTTGACGCCACTTTAAGCTAAGCGTTTCAAGCGCCGAGTTCAGTCCTATCGGAAAATACAGATACTACTGTTTGACATTTGTATCGAGGATTTTTTTGAAGGATTTTTTTCCATCTGCTTTCATTTTTCATTGGGTACGTTCAGCAGACCGATAGCATAGCCAGGGTAGAACTTTACAAGGCCATGAGAGAATTCGGCATCCCAAATAAATTGACACGACTATGTAGGTTGACCATGACCAACGTAACAAGCCAAGTAAAAATAGCCGGATTGCTATCCAAACCAATCAACATCTTTAATGGACTCCGACAAGGGGATGGTTTGGCCTGCCTCCTCTTCAACCTGGCGTTGGAGAAAGCAATCCGTGACTCTGGCACGGCAACAAGAGGGACCATCGTCAACAGGTCCAGCCAGATACTGGCTTACGCAGACGACATCGACATCATCGGAAGAACTGAGCAAGCTGTACATGATTCCTTCATCCAGATCGAGCAGGCGGCACAAAATCTGGGGCTGCACATTAGTGAAGGTAAAACAAAGTACATGGTGGCGTCGAATGCGAGAGGAACAGTTGGTCAAACAATCAAGGTAGCGGAGCACGAATTTGAAGTGGTGCAATCCTTTAAATACCTTGGGTCAATAGTAGCAGCCGATAACAATATAGAAGAAGAAATACGCGGGCGGCTTCTCAAATCCAACAGAGCCTACTATAGTCTGTCAAAGCTCTTCAAATCCAGAAATCTCACCATAACTTCAAAACTGCTGCTGTACAGGACCATGGTCCTGCCAGTACTCACATATGGATCCGAGACTTGGGTGCTTAGCAAAAGGCACTCCGACCTCTTAGCCGCGCTCGAGAGAAAAGTCTTAAGGAGAATTGTTGGCCCCATATGTGAGGAAGGACGATTCCGGAGACGGTACAATCATGAATTGTACGCAATCTACCTTGAAGCAGATATCGTGACAAAAATTAAGCTCGGTAGACTCCGGTGGGCAGGGCACCTAGCTCGCATGAGCGAAGAGGAACCTGCTCGGAAAGTTCTTTGTGGTACATTCTATGGTAGACGACAGCGTGGTAGACCATGCTTGCGCTGGAGAGATGGCGTAGACCAGGACGCCCGGAGCCTTGGGGTGCGCAACTGGATGGCGGCGGCTCGAGACCGGGATGGGTGGAGAGACTTGTTGAAGGAGGCCAGGACCGGACCCCGGTTGTCGAGCCGACGATGATGATGACGTTCAGCAGACACAAGGGATTACATTTATCTAGCCAAGTGCTTTCATTGAACGCAAATTTTACAAAGGAAACTACTTATTTTTTCAGATGTCATTAATACCAAAATTGAAACTTTACTTCCAACCTTTACCTTCCGTCGATAGTGCAGATAGTATTTATAATAATATTTTTATCTGAAAAACACCTCACACGAATGAATTCCGAATTGTATATTATAATTTCTTCAATACATGCATTCTGTCTTTCCGACATCCTTCACGTTGTGTGACGCTGAATGTGACTGAGATTTTTCACTTCTTGTCTAGGAGCAAATAAAATTTTCTTTCACTTAAATCGATAACCATTACCGCTGTTTGTTGACTTCATTGGTTGCTTCATTGGTTGTTTTCATACTTTTTTTAATTAATAACAACAAACTATGGCTAAGGCAACAGCCATGTTGGTTCTGTTTTGTGCCACCACGATTTGTGGAGCGACGCCGTTCCTGATAAATCGTCACTTTAAAGGCAAGGCAAACAAGTCAAGTGTTTGTTGTATTTTGGAGGCATCCTTTTTGCATCTGCTGCCCGAAGTCCGGGAGACTGTTGAAGGTCTACAAGAATGTGGAACGTTTCCGACTATGACATTCCCCTTTGTTGAGGTTCTTATGTGCGGGGGATTTTTTTTGATGTTCCTAATAGAGGAGCTTATACACACTTACATCCATAGAAACAGGGACATTTTAGACGAGGCTGCATTAGAGCGAGGTCATAGCATTCGCCATAGTCATATAATGCGCAATATTAACAAATGCCAGGAAGATAACGCCACCCAGATGCCGGGTTCGGATCATCCAAGGACAAATGGCAATGGTGGTGGTCGTATTAATAATGAGACTATAAAGTCCTTATCACCACGAGATTTATATTCCAGTGATATGGAAAATCAAAAGTATCAACACAACGATCACCAGAGGACACATCAATCTATATGTCCTACAGCACCGCCAGCGACAGATACTGAAGCAAATACTCAAAATCATCCCCCCAGTCATCATTCCCATCATCACAGCCATAATCATCACTATCATCAGCATCACAGCCACCTACCGCTTAAAGCCAATGAGGGTGAGTATGCTATCATAGCATCTTCCTTGCGTGGCCTTCCGATTGTCCTGGCGCTCTCGGTTCACGAACTCTTCGAAGGTCTGGCTATCGGTCTTGAAGGCTCTGCGAGCAATGTTTGGTTTATGTTTGCCGCTGTCTCAGCCCATAAACTAGTGCTGGCATTTTGTGTGGGTGTGGAATTGATTGTTGCCCGTACCAGAACTTATCTTTCTGTACTCTTTGTCTTCACGTTTGCCGTAGTAAGTTCGATTGGAATTGGCATTGGGATGCTAGTAAGCAGTCACAACACAACTGCGTCCAGCATTCCTTCGGCTATTTTGCAAGGATTAGCCTGCGGCACACTGCTCTATGAAGTGTTTTTCGAGATTTTGTCAAAAGATCGATCCGGATTGTTGGCTTATTTAGCACTTATTGTTGGATTTGGTTTGATGTTCGGACTGCAACAACTTTTTTCTGGTCATCAACACAGCCATGGCGGATGTTCGCATTCTGAGGAGTCTCATTCTCATCAGCACGATAATCACAAACATTTGCCAGCAGCAGATGCACAATAAAGCCAGAGTTTAGAGAAAAAATTGCAAATACTAATAAATAAACATCATCGAAAAGAATTCTGAAACTGAATTGCAAAATAAAAACAAACAATAAATGTCAAACCAGTGCTAAGGGTTATTTGAAAAAAAAAATCCCTTAACCAAATCCGAAAATTTCCTTTTTTTTACAAACAACTTCTCGCTTTATTTTCAAAACTGTTAATTCATACAAATTTTAGTCATGTCGAAGTTCATAAAATAAAATAAAATTAGCAGAAACTGGCAGATTTGAAAAGTAAATGAGTAGAGGTAGTATTTTGCTTTACACTTTTTGCTAAGAATATTGAATATATTTAGTAGGCGTGTTTTTTGCAAGTCCATATGGATTTGTCGAAAAAACGACATCGGGACTTCTTACTTACAGTACGTAAGTCTCGATAATTATCCCATATAGATTTAAGTTGTTGTTGTATTTACGTGTAAAACAATTAGTTCCGATCTTGTTTTTCGACAAATCCACATGGACTTGCAAAAAAAAACGCCTAGTAGTTTTAAGTACACAGTTTAAGCGCGTTTTTATAGGGAATTCTAATCCTCTACAATTTCGGTTAAGATAAATTTTACTGATAAACTAAAAGTAAGGTTCGTTCCTTTACTCCAAATTTTTAGGCCTTTTTGTATAATTTTATTGTTTTTTTATGAACTTTGACAGAACTTTGGACTGAAATGCACAAAAATCAGAATTTTAAAATAAAGGAATGAACCTATGAATAAGTACGAACTTTTTCAAGAAAAATAAGATATCTAAAAAGCTGCTCGGAAGTTGCCTAGTGGGCGAGTCGTATGTATTAGATTTTTGACTTTATATTTATAATTATTTCGAAATAGTTGGAAAATACTTTATTTGATGTGTACGAAAAATATTGCAATATTGCAGGTTTAGACAATAGATTCCATTGTCTTAAGGTAGGTAAAAAGTTAGAAAACTTCAGACATTAAAAATGTTTTTTATAACTTGGACGGCCGTCTAAAGTAAGACGGCGTTTATAAATACAATTGTACGAATTTTTCCTTAAAATATTGTTTTAAAAATATCTTCCTTCACTACATCTCTTGAAATGGAGAAAATAAATTTCATTGACAAATCTTTTATTTCGAATATGACTCTAAAATCAAAGGTTTTATAAAATAAATCAAAAAAGGATTTTTTTCAGTGCTCCCCCAACACTACGCCGATTGGTGACTTCCTATGACCATAGGTGGCCTTACCTTCTATGAATGAAATTTCATTCTAAGGCGAAGTATGTAACAGATGGCGCTAAAAATAGTATTTATTATTTGGAACTTCCACTAGACTTCAGTGCCAAACAAGCAAGAAAAAAAATCAATAGTTTGACAGAAAAATATGTAGGGAAAACAAAAACATGTGATTGTGATTGGTCATTTGTTTGTTTTCCCTACATATTTTTATGTCAAAATTAGAAAGAGAAAAGACAAAGATAGTTTCTGGAAAAGCCTAATTGTAGGTAGGCCTGAACTTGTCGCTGATTTCGCTTTGAGAACTGGAACCATCATCTCCGCAGGTTATGTATGGAATTGACAACCAACTAGCAGTCCATATATAATAAGTCAATGCCGTCTGCCCTATCAATTTATTTTGAGCTCATAGAGCGCGCTCTTAACCTGCTCTGAACATGCTCAGAGCGAAAAAAGAAACATAAAATTGGAGCTCTGAATGCTCTGAGCTAAAAAAGAAACACGATTTTTTTTTTTGACAGTTCAGGCTCTGATCTGAAATAAAAAAGAATAAAGCCCATTGATACGAGTATTTGTCAGACTTTTGACATGTGATTGTTGATGTGAGGAGTGAAATTTTGACGTTTTGTACACAAAAGTGGTTCAATGCCTTTGTTAACTTTCATGTGAGTTTCTCCATTTTTGAGAAATTCGTTCTGACTTTGGTGTTTTGTCAGGTTTTACACATTTTGCTAAAAAAAAATACCAAACAGACCTATTATTTGGAGAAGTTTTCGCTCTTTTTTCGAACTGAATCAATTGTCCGGACCACAGATTAGCCACATGAAGATGAGAATCTTTCGTACGTTTCACCCTCCAAAACCCATTTCTTTACATTGTTGTATTTGTAATTTCATCCCGCGTCGATGAATAGATGTGAATTGCAACAACAATTTAACCGGAGTCTGAAGATCCCTACTGTCTATCTGTGAGTTTTTTATACACACATTCTCATTTTTTATCTGCTATCTGACAGCTCAAGCTTGTAGGCAAATTAAAATGGCTGCCGGGGATTCTCATCTTCATGTGGGGAATCTGCGGCCCGAACCATTAATTGTATGCGCAAAAGTGACTTTTGGGGTTTTTTCGTGTTTGTTTTTGTTGTTTCTTTCATTACATCATGGCTTTGAGGCTGATTACATGTTTGCTTTTTCGGTTGTTTCGTCTTTCGACTTTTTGACAAATTTGGTGAGAGGTCTAGGAATGGGCGCGTTCGGGCAACTATCCAAAGCTATACGGATAGGTTTGTGTTGTTGTAATCGCATAGAAAAATCCAGCTGATAAACCAATCAGCTGTTGTCAGAAACAAATCCCAAGCTATCCTAAAATTTTCGCGATACTAAACTATCCGATGTAAATTTGGGGAACAGCTGATCACAGCTGATTATACCTACAGCCGACTACTTATTTTGCTTTTTGGTGTCGCGTCTGATTTTGTTTGTTTAAAGAATAAAATAACAAATAAGAGTTAAAATGTATACCAGTGTGATATTAAATGGTACTGAATACTTAATTGATGATTCAGAAGGGATTTGCAATAAAATTAAAATCAAATCGTTGAGTTAAAAACTCAATAGTTTTCCCTTTAATTAGCTGCCTTGTCTTTTGACAGCAAATATAACCTATCTGGTTTTGGTCGTTCGAAAACATATCGGATACTAGGTATCTTGGATAGCCTATCGGATTGGCACCCGAACGTGGCCAATGTAGGGGGAATAAACCTATGTTCATAAGCCTCTCATCCTATTTGTCAAAAAACCGAACGACGAAACAACCGAAAAAGGAATCGTGTAGTCAGGCTCTTTCCGTGATTTTTTGCGTTTGTGTTTGTTTTTTTTTTTTTGCAATTTATGACACTTTTAACTGTCATTTTTTTCGCTGTGGTTTTCGTAAGCGTTTTGTAGTCGTATTGGGGACCACCGAAAAATTTCGTTTCGCATCAGCAGTACTAGGCTTTAAATTAATACTTCATAGTTTTTTTTTCATGGTGATGCATTAAAACAAAAAATGAAAAGGAAAGTAATTAATGGTTACATATGTTTTTTCTTACCTAGTTCCAAGTATAGTTGATTAACTGAGTCATACGCCTCCCAAAAGGGTAAGGATTCTGAACCATGTAATCTTTTATCCATTTCATCACTAAGCATATCAGTCATAGAGTTTGTGTGCTTTCTGTTCAATTTATTGGCATTCCTTAAAAGCGCTTCTTTACCCATGTTTCTTTTGAATTTCATGTGTCCGAACTGTAAGTTCGATCGTTTCCTTCTCAATATTTTATGCTTGTATTCGATGGAATTCAAATTCGAAGAAACTGTTGAAGACCTTTCGTCAAGGCGGAAACTTTTTACCAAGGCAGTATTATTGATTTCTAAATGTTTATCAACATTTGAACGCTTTCTAAAAGAATGGCTCAATGTTCCGCTTTCATCTGATGATGTAATTTCCTCACTAACTGAATCACTAGAGTTGTTTGGATCACTAGAGAGATAATAATAATTTTAAAAATAAGCTTTTTAGTGCCTATTTATAATGGTACCCCGTTTTAACGAAATTTGTCAAGTGTTTGACCATGATCAAACTTAAATTCCTCTCTTGGGTGGAATAGTTTTGTGGGAAAAGTGGTGAAACTGGTAGACCAAACCAAAATGGGACATCTTCACCGCGTACTGAACCCGATCTCTACAGATTAACATGGCGTATAGTAAAAGAATGATAAAAAAATTTATTAAAAATATGAATATAAAATGTTTACCATCGGATATTCCTCTTCTTCCGTTTTATGCTTAAAATGTAAAAAGTAACTCTTTCCACCGCAAAGATTGTGCATGTACCCAATTTTGATTAGATGTGACGCAGTGTGACCATCACTCAGGAATGATAATGTCGCATCTCTAGAACTCAATGGATTACGAATTGCCTTTTCCCAGTCGGTATATTCGTTCTGCAAATTTAATATAAAATACATTGGTGCTAATTCATCGGATTTAAAAAATGATACGGATTCAGAGGGGCATTTTTACACCGATCCAAAAAAAACCTTCTGAGCTTGTACAGTACAAGACTATGAAAACTGACACAAGACAACAAATCTCACTTTCAGGAGGGGCAAAAGCAGATTTCTGTAGGTGCTGAATATTTAACCAGACGCTTTGGGTTTCTTTAGGGGATAGTTTTTTGTTTGCACAAAGTTGCGCATTTGATTCAATATTAAGTATTTCTTTGCTTCACACAATTTCGCACTGCTTCATCAGCAAAGGGGTATGTACAAGGTGATGCGTTATCATGCGACTATTTAATACCGATCTTGAAAGAACGATGTAACACTCTATAGCGGATACGATAGTGCCAAAATGTTCTATATGTCTATCCAATTACTCGCATATGCCAAGAATATTGATATAATCGGAAGAACAAAGCGTAATATCAGAAGTGCCTTGGTTAGTATTGACTATTGAATCAGAAATAAACATTATCAGTCTTTTGCTGAATGTACACGACTGTCAAATTGGCAGTGTTTGTTAGTATAGTGCCAAAGGAATGAATTTATCCATTCATCTATCAGTTTTTTGACAGTTGACTGCCAGAATACTGTCTGTCGTGTTAATCTAGCAATATTTATAAATCTATGCCAAAGCATGTTTAATTTTGGACAGCTGTTCAACTCCAAAACATAATGTTTAAACATTTGTATCGATTATCAGACACATCAATTAAACAATGGCTAACTGATGGACAAATGTACAAGAGTATTCTAAGGAAATCAAATGAATACGACCGATATGTTTAACGATCAGTATGGCCCGAGTATATTTACATAATCTTCAATCAAGAAAGGACACACGCAACATCCGGTGTCTTTGTTCCAGTCTGCATATTCGGAGAGTGGAGGGAAGACACAACAACCAAAACCAACTGTACGGGCTATACAGCGACACCTTTCCAGCCAAAAAAGTAAAAAAAAACCAAGGACTGAGATGACTGGATATAATTGAGAGCGAATGGACACCAACGCTCCGGCCCTCAAAAATAAAAAAGAGGCGGTGCCATAGAGGAAGACTGTGACATAGGTCGCTCAAATAAGTTTATTGAGGTCCTCTATCACCTCAATAAACTTGGTATGCAAAACTTGAAAAATTAATTAGTTCAGAATTACGGCACTAAATAAGGAGCCGGTTTAAACTCATTTTTGAGAAGCTTTCAAAGAAAAATCAGTCTGATGCCAAAATTAAAATAATTAGCCAGTTAGAGGGTTCTCAAAATTTCTGAGATCCAGAGATCTTAGAAATCTGAACGTTATTCCTCCCTTTCGCTGTTAGAAAAACTGAGATTGTCACAATTTATAAAAAAGAGATGCATAGTGCTTTTGACCAATTGCAGAGAAATCTTGTTCAGGTTTCTCTTGTGCTCAGTCAAACTGTCGGGAGTTTGCTCAGTGTGATCTCAGAAACGTGAAGTCGTTAACTGGCTAAATGACTTAAATAAATATTTTAATCCATTGCAAATAGTCCGCATAAAGTGACTTCATATTTCAATAATGATATCAAACGATTTGTCAAGTCTATTTTTGAACCGTTAAATTACATATATATCTTAATAGACGGTTTCAAAAGACGATAAACAAACGACAACACAAATTATGCAACTCCACTTACCTTTAATACGGCAAAAATCTCATTCAAGTGATAACGGAATACATTTCTAACATATGTCCTGAGAATACGATCTTTTCTTGTTTCATTTAATCCAAATTCCAGATCTTGGGCACTCAAATCCAAGTAAGATTCCACAGAGGTTAACGCAAATATTAAATCCTGTCGTGGAAAATTTGCGAATTCAATTCCTGAAGCACTGTGAAATTATAGATACAAGATTGGATTATTATTGATGACAACAAATTAAATTAATAGTTATGTTCTTAAATAAAGTATTTCAATCAAATGGAAAAATATTTTTTAGAGGGGGTGAACTTTCAATTGGCAACATTTTTTTTCTTTGACAGCAGCTGATTTGACAGTTCTCAGTTGTTTTGGCAGTTCATCACATCATGAAGCCTGATTGACAATACGGCGAGGAAACGAGACGTGAGCGTGACGAGAACTCGTTGTAGTTGTCAAACCAATTTCAAACAATGAAAGCATACCTGGATATACACAATGCGGCGTTTCTCGTCGTCACGCCACGCCAAGAATTCGAAAAATTGAAAAAAAGACCCGACGTCACTACGATTTTCATTTTTCCCAAGCAATTTACAGATTTTTCAAAGAAGTAATGATCAAATGTGTATTAACAAATAAAGATATTGATAAATCTATTGTTTTGTTTGTTATTTTGTTTCTTTTTAATTGATTTTTATTTTTACAAAAATTAGTTTTTGTCGTAAAAACGCTCGCTGCATTGTGAATGGGACGACGATTTCGTAACTAGAAAAAGACGACAGCGTTTCTCGTCACGCTCACGTCTCGTTTCCTCGTCGCATTGTGCAACAGGCTTCTCAAGCCAGACCATCGCATCGGTTGCAAATTTTTCAAATTTATTTGGAAAATTATGGTTCAATTTGCGAAACCCATCGGGCATTAAGTTTATTTTATGGTATGCTCATACTGAAGCACACTTTTGGTTAAATGGCTATGTCAATAAACATGATTGTCACTTCAACAAAAAATATTGTGCCACATTTTCTGAAACACCAGACCCTGCCATTTTAGAGATATTATAACAAGGTGTAATACAACACATAATAAAAGGCATCTCTTGTTCTATTCGTGCTTTGAACAAAAATCGGAGTGTATCCCAATTTTTGCAACGTTAGTAGCAATTGTAATTAAATTTCTTAAAAATTTGCTTTATTTTAAGTAGAATAATGGAAATAAGAAAAGCGTGCCATATTGAATTTGTTCGTGTCAGCGTGCAACAAGGAAAGTTCTGTATCAAAAATGCATGATCGTGCCACATGGCAACGCTGATCCATACAATTGGTGCGTGCTTTTTTTAACAATAGTTAACTATTGTTGTTATGTCAAAAAAAGTTGTTGAAGTGTCATTGTTAGACATTGTTAGGATTTTACAATTTCATTTAGGTACGATAAATTGTTAGATATTGTTGATCTGTCAAAATATCAATGAACAATACAAAAATATTACCATTTTCATTATTATTGCTTAAAATCATGTTTTTTTACAATGTATATTCTTCTTTTTCATTTACAAAAATTGCCTTTCAATTTTTTGCGTATCTCCTGCTTCACCAAAAGCTACAAAAGTTTGGTGTAATTTATAAACAAATCGGCTCACATGTGCACTTTGACAGATCAACACATTCAATTCATATTATATACATGAGTTGAAAATAGTTACAAATCTGAAATGAATTTAGAAACGATGTCAATACGCCAAATAGTTACAAATCATAACTATTTTTGATTAAAGGTATGATAATAGTCAACTATCGTTAACAATAGCTAACTATTGCCAGAAAAACAACGGACCACATATATCTTACAAAATGTAGGAAGTAAGACGTTACATTCAACAATGAGCGGTAAAGACACATGATTACTAATATTTCCTTGCTTGTATTGGAAGACATTACCTTTTTTTCCTCTTGGGATTCGTAAAGTCGCATGTTTACGCCGATAAACTAGAAACGATTGAGCTCTTGGAAGACAACATTCGATGCGTCATTGTCAATATACAGTCTGATTTACTCCGAAGAATGTGTAAGAAATTGGACCACCAGATTACGAAATCATATTCAAACATTAATGCCATAACATTATCTCTCAAATAAAGCAAATAGGCGCGTTTAGGAAAATAATATCTCGGAGATTTCGCTTCGTTAAAAAAAAAGCAAGCGAATCCAAAATGTTTGATCCTCAGGACTTTGGCAGCAAAACTGAGATTGCATAATTTCATGGAAATTAAAAACATTTGCATGTATTTTATTTCAATTTAAAGATTCCCGCCACCAAAAACAAAACATCCATTAAAAAAACATAGATTCTCTTAATCAAGGAAATTACCTTAAAATTGCAGATTCTGTTGGTAGTTTCAAACTTTTCAATACATCTCTGTTCAGAGATATTACTGTTCCATCTACAAATGGAGCAAAGCCTGCGAGAAACCTTTACATGCAAATAAAACAGTAAAAAAAAAACATTTATTATAAGTTTGATTTTAAAACAGAAAAAAAAAACACAAATTACCTTGGATAATCAATTTTGACAGCAAGTAGTTCGGATAATTTCTTTGTGCGTAAACAAGGAGCAAGATCATCAATAAGGAGATCACCGTGGCATCCGGTTTGCTCTGCTACTCGTCTTTTGACTAAGAGAGGAAATTTTTGTATTGCCCATGGTGAAAGTGCTGATCCACTTACAAGCATTGCTCTTTTTATTAGATCTACAAATATGTTCCCATTTTAATTTTACCTTGAAGTTAATATAAAAATACACGTGTGTATAGTACCACTTGATACTGGTGAAACTAATAAAATGTTAGCTAAGGCAGCGCCAGTTCCATGCCCCATTATTGTTATTTTATCCGAGTCCCCGCCAAATGCTGGTAAATTCTCTTTCAACCAGTGAAGACCAGCTACCAAGTCCATTAGTCCAAAGTTACCTTGTGCACTCTCTTTTCCACCGGTTTTTAAAAACCCCAAAATTCCAAGACGAAAGTTTATTGTTACTACTATTACATTTCCATTAGCAGCAAGCTCTGAGCCATCATATGGGTTCCCTGAGTTCCACTCGTATGATTCACCATGAATATACAAGATGGTTGATAGGTTAGCAGTATTGGAAGGATACTGCAGCTTCGAGCCTAAAAATTAAGAATCATTTTTTGTTGAGCTGTTGGTCAATCATATGACCAATTGTCATTGATAAATGGTGACATAGTACATCATCAGAAAAATTAGTTGACTATAAAGCCTAAACAGCTTCACTCCCGATATGCTTGCAGTTGATGATAAACACACTGCAATGCACTACGGAATTGAAGCAATTCGCTTCAATTTTTAATTTTTAAAATTATAAGTAATATTTACCTATACATAGTTAAATAAATTAGTACAACTTTGAACAATAATAAACTTACGAGTTTGATGATTGGTATTTGGCGGAGAGGATTTAATTGGAGCATAGACATTTAAGTATAAACAATCCTCAGATTGGTTACCAAGCAGTGGCAAAAGGCGGCGAAACTGCACTAGACGAGCCCTTGGAACTTCAAGCAGAGCCTCTGGACCATTTGGTGGCATTGGTACTATTTGAGGGCATACAGGTGAAAACCTATCAGCATTTCGGACGTTTTTCCAAGGAGAGGGTGTTATTGGGGGCATAAACCTGTTTAGTTATAAAATGTATATACACAAAGTCATTAAACAAATTATTATTTTAAATTAGCTCCAATATACACATGTAGATATTGTTTTATTTGGTAAATTTGTAGAAACGTCAAACATGAATTTTTGTACTATTCCAAAACTTACCTTAAGCTTCCGATAGGTGGCGATGCATATGGTATTCCGAGAAATGCTTCAACCAGCGGCGAAGACCTCACCACAATTCCTCTTAATAAGCCATATTTAGTTTTGATCGTATTAGCTCCATACTTAGAATTCGTATGCAATGATGATGTGGTAGCGGAGACTTGTGTTAAAGCTGTCGCAGAAACCAACAGAACACATATTCGGAAAAGTATAAAATTAGATTTTGATGTTTTTGCTCGATTTGTACTTTTCGTTATTAAACTATCAACTGTAGATCGATTTTGATTATATCTCCAAAAACAACTTGTGATTTCTTTTACATTTATAAAGAAATGTAACGTTACATTTAAACTACTTCTTTTAAAATAGTTTCTTGGTAGTGAAATTACATTACGTATAAAAGAAAATAATTCTTTGCTCCTTGAAACATGATATAATTTGAGTAGTAATTCATATAATCGGCTTCTGTAATATTTTAACGTAAACACATTGTTTGTGACGCAATAATTATTTATCACAGAATGTGTTTTTGAATTTTTCATACGACAACGCTCACAACATTTTCTTCTGAGCTTTATGTTAATTAATCTAAATTTATTCCTAACATACGAAGTAGTGTAGTTTTGTGACCACATGCTTACGTAGAAAACAAAAAATGGAAATATATTTTGAAATTTGGTGTAAGGTTTGGGTTTTTCGATTTCATTTTTACGGCTTTGGTTTTTCTGTTTTCCATTGAATCTAATTTCGATATCATATGTTTTTGTATGTTCTTTTATGTTAAATATTATTTAAAGGTTGCAACCGTATGAAGCTTCTCTGCAACTTGGTACTTAAGGGACTGAAAAGAAAAAAAAATACTAGCTATAGCAACATATTGTCCTATAAATTCCTATTAATAAAAAAACACGTAATAAACCTCTATTCCGTGAGTTTACTTAACCAAGGAAACAGAGTTAACTCCCAAGTCAAAATTTCAGAAAAAAAAATTATTTGAAAAAATTTGCCTTCTCTACATCACCCTCTTCGGTGAATTAGCTTCCTGGCAGTTAGTATTTAGTAAACGTCAGTTAGCAGACATTTTATTAATGCGATTTTGCACTTAATCCATGACTTAAAGATAACAGCTCGCTTTGTTTGATAGGGCTGTAAAGCGGGATATACATTGTTCAAATGCTTAACATGCATGGTTCAGTGTATTAATAATTTTTTTTGACGTTGCATATACACATTTCATGCATGAGTCTTGAATCATTTATTTTTAATTAAATTTCTATGCGAAAAAGTGCCTATGCTTTATCAAGCAATCATTCTCAAATATACATTATTTCAATTCTGGTTATCTGATTGAACAAAAATCAAAACATTTTGATTTAGCTTCAAGCATACACACAATGTATACGTGTTTCATTTTTACTAATACACTCTCACATGCATTACAGGCATTTGAACAATGTATATCCCGCTTAAGAGTTTTGGCTGCCCTAAAACAATATTTAAATTTTTTTTTCAAAAAAAAGAATATATGTATTTATTTGTAAGACTTTTAAGTGTGTTTGTTGATAAAAAATTACAAATACTAAAAAAAAGATTTTTCTAAGAAAAGAAGTAGTTTAATTTAAATTTTTGCTTAGAACACTCTTGCTAGTCTAAATAGTTGGACATCTTTTTATTTATAAACCCATTCCAACAGTTGTCATACATATGTTCACTGACATCCCTGTAATCTGTCAGTTTGGTGAACTATTGGCTACTATCGAAACAAATTTCATTGATTTGAAGAAAACTTTTCAATTCGTAACAAGAAACATGCCATACCAACCATGTTCATTGAACTTTAGAATTTTATTTTGGAATTAATTTTTGCTTAAATTGCCGCGCGTCAGTGCTCAATTTGCACTGAAACGTCTACATTGATATTTGCGTCGAACACGTCGCACAACGCAAATTTGTATTGATCTGGACGCGGCTTAAAACGATCGTTGGAAAATGTTTAAAAATAAAGCTTTTGAGTTGGACAGCTGTCCAAAGCTAGACATACTTTGGAATTGGTCTATAAATAAGACTGCAAATGTTTAGTATGGTAGGTTTTTTTACAAATTCTACAGGCAAATTAATTTTAATTGCAATACATAAATGTAAGGCTTCTAGGGAGTATCACCGTCCCACGTTTACGTTTTAAATGTATGGGGATAGGGTAAATTATTTTATACTTTTAAGTGCACTTTGAAAACGTGGTATACTAAAATTTTTTTTTATCGTACCTATTCTAAATAATTATTTTCTGGTTTTAGTCTTCAGTACTAAAATTTGAGATCGATTTTATCATAGACATTTTGGCGAATTTCATTAAAAAAATTTCTTCGATAAAAGTACCTACAATACTAAAAGTCATATAATAAAATCACTGCTTTTTGTAGATGATATTAGGTGTGTTTTTTTGCAAGTCCATATGGATTTGTCGAAAAAAACGACATCTGGACTTAGGAACTTCTTACTTACAGTACGTAAGTCCCGATAATTATCTGGACTTAGCTAAGTCTATATGGATTTAAGTTGTTGTTGTATTTACGTGTAAAACTATTAGTCCCGATGTCGTTTTTTTCGACAAATCCATATGGACTTGCAAAAAAAACACGGCTATTATTCCCATGGCACCTGAATTATTGTACTTCATAAATGCTAAATCGTCTTTCTCAATAATGTAGGCTCTGAAACTAAAAACATACATATGTAGATGATTTGGAAAAGTCAAATATTGTTATTTTCAATAACAGAGGAGGAAGAATTTTGCAAATATGTGTGTGTTTCTATAACGGTGTTTTTAATTATGTAATTTAAATACCTTGGAGTCAGTTTTACAAGAAATTAAGAAATTTAAGTATAGATAAGCGCTTGAAGGAGAAGCAGCCAATGGCGAAGATTGCAATCAGCGCATCATGGAGTAGATGCTTTAATAATAAAAAAAACGACACTTCCAATTGAAAGAACTTTAATATAAAAATCGTTTAGGCAACGATTCGTGCGTTGCGCCCATTTTACGGCTTACATGGTTGTCCTTCCATGTCTATTATCCAAAATTTGGTGCCCAAATTTGAGTCAACCAATGGACAATGAGCCAACGCCTTTGCGTCAACGAAACCCAGGATCAACCGAAAACATCTACCCGCCCTTATTGAAAAACCCTACATAATGATAAAATGCATAAATTGCTTACAATAACAAAAAAGACGACACCAGACGATAGCTTAATAGGTATCGTTCAAATGCTAACGATTTAACGATCACGTTTTGACGATTTTTGAGTTACGGAGAGCAAATTTTCGATGGTCAAGACGATATCTTTCTGTCGATAGTGATTATCGCTTTTACGTGATTCAAAGCTGTCGTCGAAACGATATCGTGTGGCGATAATCGAATTACGGAATGACCCCCCTGAAAATTCAGAGTATTTAAAGTTAAACGTGAACCTTTTTTGTTTTATGCAGCTATCATAGCAATGTGAAAAAGTATGAAACTGAAAAATTATTATTATTATTAGTAACTAAGCTAATTTTTTCGATTGGCCACGAATATGTTCAAAAACAGGTTTATGCTGAAAACGGGGTTTATTAAAAAAAGGTTTAATGTAAATATGTACAGATTGTAAAATGCCTCTCTCGAACAACTTAACAATTCATTTCAAAACCACTTATTTTTCTGGTTCTGATACATATGGTGCAGAGGCATGGCCCTTGTCAAAGGTGGATGTGGATGAGAACGCTTTAGGCTGCTTTGAGAGGAAAATTCTCTGGGTGATTTTTGGGTCCGTCCTGAAGGGTGAGTGGAGGAGAAGACACAACTATACTCACTATACAGTGACAACAACCTAGTCTAAAGAGATTTGGCTGAGTCAGATGGACACCCGTTATCTTTCCCGGAAAATTTTTGAATCCACCCTCAAGGTACAGCACAGAAGAGGAAGGTGGTGCATCTAAATGGAAAGTCTCTGACCTGAATTGGCATGCAAAACTAGAAATAGAGACAACTATTAACTATACCTACCAAGCTGGCTGGAGAAGCTTATTAAGGTTAAGGCCCATGTCTACACCGGGCTGTAGCGCCACCTTAATAATAGTAAGACCTATCTATAAATAATAATTGATGTTTCCTTTCTCCGCGACATTTGAATTTGGAAAATTATCCTCTAGTGGGCTTCAGATCAATAATTGTGATTTTATTTTTACAACGTCGTTATATTAAACAATGTTTTAAAAAATAGTGATCATAATATTTTGTTGGTTATTTTAAAAATGTTATATGTCCCGGACTTATGCCCTTTTCATAATTTATTTTTTAAATCTATTTAAATGGATTTACCTCCTTTTCCTACTAAGAGATTGACTTATACATTCACAGTTGTATTTATAAACCTTGTCTAACCTTAGACAGACTCCCAACTACAAAAGGTTATTATTATAGCTGCCTTACTTTGACACCAAAATTTGTTGTCTATACCGTGACTAAAGTTTTTAATTAAATAAACAAAGCAATGTTCAACTATTTAAAGTTACATCTACATCTTAGGTACAGTCTAACTTGTTAACTGTTTAAAAAAAATTGTGTGAGTGCCGGGACTCACGGTTAATATGTGTAAACATCAACGTGCGCGGATCCAAAACGGACTTGTTTTTGCTTGAAGGGGATCTTAAGATTTTTTTCACTGAACGCACCCATCTTAGTATGCAGACCGTAACGTTGCACACCGCAACGTTGCACGACGTAACGCTGCACACGAACGTTCACTTTTTTTGTTCACTCTACCGCCAACATAGATGTTTACACATCAAAAATCTAGTAAATAAGTCTGACGACATTTAGTGCCTGATGCTTAGCAATAAGTAAAGTTCTGATTAGTTAATTGAATATTTAGTCATTGATTGATTAGTCATAAGTCTATGGGAGAAAAAATCATAGGTATAGTGAATAGGTTATAAATTTAAAATTAAATTTGTTTGGATTGTGGACTTAAGACCTTGTGCCAACATTAAAGTGTTCAGTAACTAATCAGCCATTGTAAAACAGTATAGGTATACCTTGGTACTTCGATAGTTTTGTTATTCGAGATTATGTCCTTTGAGATTAGTGTGTTTCAAATCTTTAATTAGAATCAGATATCATATTGAATGAAAATAATACAAAAATTAAAAGATTTTATTTTTATGTAAATGTGTTTTCAATGGTTCATACTCACTTTAAATCAAAAATCATACGACAATAGCAATTAAGTTTGTTCATAACTTGTTTTTTTTAAGTTTTCATATTTTTTTTTATTTTTTTAAATGCTGAACTAAATTACTAAAAATGTAATAAAATAACTCTTAAAAAGAACTGATTTTATTTTGTTCATCTTCTTTGTTTTACTTTAAATGTAATTAATTTAATATTTATCAAATTCCTCATTCCCTATTGTAAATACTCATTAGTCATTACTCATTACCAACGAATTTAAGGTAACAAAATTTAAAACAACAATGATTGTATTAAATTAAAATATTATAATTGCATTTAATTTAAATTCTTCTCACTTAAGTTTAAAATATAAAAAGGCTTATAGTGAATCTACATTATAATTGAAGTAAATTTAAATTCTTCTATAAAATAAATAGTGAACAATATAATCTACAAAAAACAGTACACTTGAATATAGGAATCTATCTATCTTCAAGCTTGACTCTAGATAAAGTTTATTAAAAAAAGACATTTATTCAACAAATACAATATTTTGCAATTCTTATAAGAGAATTTTTTTAATTTAAATTAAATAAATGTGACTAACTATGAATCTAATAAAATATTTTCGAGCACATTATTTTTATAACTGGCATAAAACCATAAAAAAGAAAGATATTAAACAAATGACATTTTAAACGTAAGAACCGAATAGTAGAGATAAACGAAAACGCATTGGAATATTGTTTTCGAAAAGTATTCGATTGTATCTAATCTAGTCTTCAGTTCTGTTTACCCAGGCGATGTATTAATTTTTTTAAAACAATAGCACACTTTATTAATGATTTTTGTTTTAAGTATATTAATGGTTTTCAACACTATAAATCTTATAACATGTTTAAAACAAAAGTGATACAACTAATTTTTAATTTTTCTTTTTTTAATAAAATGTTTCCGGTAACTATAACTATCCCCACTGAAGTTAAAACCATAACTAATAGAAATATGTTTTTGCGGAGTCTTAAGTAGACGTTCTCGTTAAGCCGATGTAGGCCATTCATTTGGAGTTATGAATCAGGAAGGAAAAAATGTCAAAAGACTTTTCAACTTTGAATAAAAGCTAAAACGTTGTTGGATGCTGTGTGTTGTGTGTACCCCCAAATGAATTGCATGTTAGCTCAACTACATATCCTTTTTATTTGTATTTATGTCTGGTGAGGATTACCACCATCTCAATGCAGTGCAAAAACAAGCCTTGAAGCTGAAGATACCTCAACTTACAGTCAGCAATTGAGTCAACATAATTAATAAATCGTTAATATTTATGCATGCACCTATTTTTTTTTTTTTTTTTGTTTCTTAAACGTTTATGATAAGAACCCCTGCTAAAATAGAATATAAATTGCTTTTTAACCATCACATCATAGGCCTCTATTGATGTATCACGCTTGATATGTTTTCTTTCAGAAGATTTTTTTTTTTTTTCTTTCTAAATGAATGCAGGAAAGAGCATTTTCACTCTGTAAAATCTTAATTTTTAGCATCTTCAAGGAAGCTATTTAGGCTGAGCGTACATGAGCACAAACTTTATTTGAATCTAGTGCTTTTAAATAAAATTTTATGAAACTTAAAAAATGGGTGTGACGTATCAAGACGAAGACCATATCAATTAGGAAAAACCTACATACCTGGGTGCACAAAAGGATGCTTGGCCAACTCGTTGAATTTTTGCTTTTCGATGTAGTCAATGATTCTTTAAAGCATCAAGAGAATTTCGTTTTTCTTATCGGATTTTTTTTTTTGTATTAAAGCCACTTCGCAGTTTGCATATCAAAATTTTTAAACACCACTTTCTTTAATATATGACTTAAACTAATAACATCCATCCACTAGATGTAATCCACACTTAAAATCAACTTGTATTGGTAAATGGGATGCTTTAATTATATTAAAAATATTTATTTGTCAATTTATTTTATAAGAAAAAAACACTTATTTCTTCTCACAACCCCCGAACTGAGATGAACTTGAATAATAAAGACTGTGTGAGAGTTAAAATAATGCGCATGTCCGTATTTGTGTACTATTTTTTTCTTATTTTTTTGGCGATGGTAACAATAATTTTCTGCCACCATAATGCAATCAAAACCGTCGTGTTTCAAACCACATTTCTTAAGCTGTTGAGACTTATGGATATGTCTACAAAGTACACATCATCATAAAGGTCCATACAAAAGAAAAAATTTGGTATGTTTTGATATTTGATAAGATGTAGACATAGATACCTGCTATACCATATTTGAAATAATCGCTTTGGTTAGGATAATTCAAATTGCAGCATCAATCTTCTTTTAGACACATTCTATGGACCATACCTACTTAATTTATTGGTTCAGATTGAGTATACCATTATTTTTAAATTAAAGGAAAAATAATCACTAAACTTTACCATGGATAAAATAAATTAAGTACTACTTAAAATTTAAATTAAAAATAAACTACGGATATCATTTTACGTGGAGCAAAATTAAACATTTCTTAGCAATTTATCCACTTTAACTTGCGATAAAAAGGAACTTTACTAGATTTCTATTTGGCTTATTAAATACGTAGGTATGTCTAAGATACCTATGTACGTATTTAGTAAGCCAAATTTTCCAATCGTAAACAAATATAAGTCAAGATTTTGATGACACCAGACATTCTTATGACAGTCGACATATTTGTACAGCTATCAGCCTAACACTGACCTGCACTCGCTCGAAATGTTACCATTGTTATGGGCGCGGAAAATTCGTTATTACAAGCAAATTTGAAACTAGCAAAAAACGCCCTTCGGATATGGAACCCGCCCTGCATACAAATGCACATTTTGCACATAAAATCAATTAAGCGAGGTGCAATTAACCGGGGAATATTGTATACCATCTAAACTATCTAGCCCATCTAAAAAATCTAGAATCAAAGCCGTGTCCCGAGTAAAAGATAATCTTTGTAGGCAAATCAATTCTGTAGGTACGTTCCATCGAAAATAGCCCACAAAGTACTCCTGAGTACTACACAACCTCCAAAGCCACACAGCTAAAGAAAAAGTTCGCACTTTTATAATTGTAATGCTTGGTATCTAAACTTTTTCCAAATGGATTTAAATAAGGCCTCATTTTTCAATCGCCTAATTGCATTTTTAAAATAAAATAATTCCGCGCCTTAATTCATATTGTCTGATGAAATGATTTTTTTAATTGAAAAAAAATGCAAGAACATTTCTGGGAACATTTTTTGGGAATTTAGTAATATAATTCTAAAAGTCCCTTATAGTCCAGTCAACGAAGGAAAAATAAAGGCGAAAAATCATGTAGTCTGGGTTATTATTTTAAAGGGTAGGGGTGACCCCCAGGTACAACATACCAAAAGTCCCCAGCACAGGCCCGCGAGCTTTAGTCAAGAGGGGTGGTTAAAGGTCCCCTTTTGTAGTGTTTCGCGAATATTTTGAAAACCAAGCGTATTAGCGGAAAAATCTGCACTACAAAATGAAAGTAAATTAAATTTTCTACCGAAAATGTTCTATTCATATTTTCGCTAAAAGCGATCTTAAGGGAGATGCGGGGTGAATAAATCGGCATAATTACCTTACAAATTTAGTGTTTACTGATCAATTTACTTAGAAAAAATGGAAAAAGTAAAAATACATTTTGTATTCAACGGTTATTCTGAAACAAGGCAAAGGAGGTAACTTCTGCCTTATATCTTTTTTTAATATCTCAGATATATATTATGAAAATTGAAAGTTATGTTACTAATTGCACAATTTCTCTAAGTTTTTAAAGTTTTTTTTCTAAATTTTTAATTCAAAATCATTTTTTTCTTAAACCGTTGACTGAGATAACTTAATTCAACAATAAAATAATAGAATAGGTTTTTGCATTTTCAAAAAGCTATAGTATAGTATTCTAATTGTTGCCGTTGTTTCCAAATGATTGCATATGGAGTTTAAACCAATGTTTTAGAAAATGATCTCTCCCTTATAAACGGGGGCAAATAGGCCCCCCTCTCTTAAGTGATTTTTTTCTTAGAACAACCCCCAAGATGATTCCACATAGTATTGGTCAATAACATGGAAATAAGCTGTAAGGTTCTTACCTTTGAAAATACAGTGTTTTTCATTTGACAACAAACACTGTATCAAATAAATTAAATACAGATATTTTAAGCCCCACCACCTACTTTTACTACATACCATCTATCTCATCACGTTAATGGAATTATCATGAATGAGCATGCATTTACTTTTTTTTAATATTTTTGGGTTGATTGATCAATAAAGATTAAATTTGTAACGCAATATCATGATTTTTCAGATTTATTGACATTTATAACCCCCGCATCTTCCTTACTATTGCACCAAGCGAAAATATGGCAAGGGCTTTTTGTAGAAAATTTAATATACTTTCATTTTGTAGTGTATACTTTTCCGCTAATACCCTTGGTTTTCAAAATATTCGCGAAATACTAGAAAAGGGGACCTTTACCCCCCTTCCTGGCTAAAGCTCGCGGGCCTGGGCTGGGGACTTTTGGTATGTTGTACCTGGGGGTCACCCCTACCCTTTAAAATAATAACCCAGACTACATGATTTTTCGCATTTATTTTATGATTTAAGATCTTCGTTGACTGTACTATACGCTTTCATTGAAAATTTTAATATTTCAAAATCCGTCCTTCTTTCCCAACGGTGTAGTTATCAAACCAAAAATCCCTATGTGTAGGGATTTTTCCCTACGTGTGGCATCACTGTGTACTATGTACTTAGTCCATGTGTGCTTTCATTTCGAAGTGTTGTCGATCCATCAATATATTTAGGGTTTCGTCTTGTCAACGGCAACACTGACACCGTCTTAGCTTCTTGACCACAGATTAGCCATATGAAGATGAGAATGTTTCGTACGTTTCACCCTCCAAAACCCATTTGTTTACATTGTTGTATTTGTAATTTTTTCCCGCGTCGATGAATATATGTGAATTGCAACAACAATTTAACCAGCTGTGTGAAGATCCCTACTGTGTATGTGTGAGATTTGTATACACACATTCTCATTTTTTATCTGATAACTGCCAGTTCAAGCTTGTAGGCAAATTAAAATGGCTGCCGGGGATTCTCATCTTCATGTGGCTAATCTGTGTTCTTGACAGGCATACGATTTATTTTCATTTAAAATTAATACGCTTGCTGCTACTCCAGCTGCAAGCACACACAAATTATTAGTATCCATCGGCTTTCAAGTTTATAAAACAACTAAACAGAATTTAAGTAAAATCACTGTCACAGATTAGCCATATATGAAGATGAGAATGTTTCGTACGTTTCACTCTCCAAAACCCATTTGTTTACATTGTTGTATTTGTAATTTCTTCCCGCGTCGATGAATAGATGTGAATTGCAACAACAATTTAACCAGGTGTGTGAAGATCCCTACTGTCTATGTGTGAGGTTTTTATGCACACATACTCATTGTTTATCTGATAACTGCCATCAGTTCAAGCTTGTAGGCAAATTAAAATGGCTGCCGGGGATTCTCATCTTCATGTGGCTAATCTGTGATCACTGTCATTGTTCATTGATACGTGTGGAGTCTTATTTTCATCAATAGCCATGTTCCATTGGACCTTGCAAAGTACTTCCCAGTAGATGATGACTGGAATGCTTTCATTTTGCCAAAAGTAAAATCTAACCTCAATATCAATTTAATTTCGGTTGTTTTTTTTGTACTTTTACTTTAAAATTAGAAAAATGTCAACAACAATAATCTATTTCGTAATTTCTTTTGATTGATGATGTATTTTTCTTGTTTGGAAATATTTTGTTACTAGATTAATGAACTACTTTGAACTACTTCGACCACAGAGCAGAAGTATTTGACTGCAGCCAGAAGTACTTGGCAGCAACTAGATACTGGAGCCCAAGGAACACACGTAATGTTAACTGATAAAAAAAACTTCAATGTTACCTGAGAAGTAACATGGATGGTGTATGAGCTTTATGTTTCAATAAATAAATACAAACACAAAAAAATACAAATAAATAAAGAAAGAAAACTATACTATACGGCTATTATAAACAAAAATGCAGAGTGCGGTCGAAGAATGAAAATTTTAACCACATTCCATCAAGGCTTAACTACATAAGCCAAAAAAGTGAAAAAATGCAAAAGTGAAAATTTTCAAACTCATTTTGAAATAGTTTTTCTGACTGGAAAACTTATGAAAATGATGAAGAAAGGTTAAATTTTGGTTAAAAAAAAAATTTGTATATTCTTTTTCACAAAACAACTGCGCTAGCGGGAAAAAAAATTATTTTTACTTTTGTACAAAAGTACTTTTTGGCTTATGTAGTTAAGCCTTTAGCCTGATGCTGATAGCTGATGATCCATATTTTTATGGACCATCACCATTTCTGATAATAAAAAACGGCTGTATCACAACATTTTAAATAAGTGGAATCGGGGTATAAGCAATTTTTAACTTTTTAGTAGAAAGGAACGCATTTCAGAGCTAATTGGGAAGTTCGCTCAGACGTCAGCTGAAACACAAAAACAAAAAAAAAAAGAAAGCTTATCAGAGGTTGAACAAACTCTTTGCAAAGGTGAATTTTGGAGTGCTATAATTGCAACAGCTGATTATTAAAAACATAAAAAAAAATTCAATTGGGCCGTTTAAATTTATTTAAAACTCAAAAAATTCAAGTTTTCATCCATTTTGTTAGCAATAAAGTGAGTAAAAAAATTGTTTAGATATATATTTGTGAAATGGAAGTGAAAAAAACCATTAAAAAATGTTGTTTTCGAGAGCTAATGAATCATTTATTTCCTGCGTTAGAAAAAAAGTCTGTGCTATTGTGAAAATCTTGTTTTTTTTATTTCGGATGAAAGATAATCTAATCTTAAAAAAAAAATCAATTTGGTTTAAAAAATAAATACATAATGATATCAAAGTTTCAAAACACATGTAATTTGTGAGTTGTCTCTATAATACATTCATATTATAGAGATGAGTGGTTGTGACCTGGTATGAAGGAGATCACAATTTCGATTGTTTTTGTGACTCTCATAAGTTGTGACTCTGGGGGAGAATTCGAAAAAGTCACAATATTAATTTCACCTCTTCTTATGACTTGTGAGGTATCAGTGATGATGGGGAGAATCGGGCTATAAAATTTAAGAATCCATTAATATGAAAAACTTATATTTTTATTAAATAAACAGCGAAAAATAAAAATCACTGAGAAGATCATTCGCTGTTGTATGCTTGTATTTGTTTATTTAACCTCTGACTAGTATTATATAACTGTAAAAACAAGAAGTAGAAAAGACAAAGATAGTTTCCCGAATAGCCCGAATAGTCTTGTTTTGTTGTTGAATGTGGCAGTGTCGTAAAATTTGCAAACGTCAGCCGTCAATAATCCAAATAGGTTTTCTCTAGTCTCTAATTTGTTTACATTCATTATATATATTTTAGCGAACAAATTTTAATAAATATATGATTTCTTACTAACAATTTTAATTGACGTGTTTTGTTAAAATAAATTCTTTAATATGTTGTCACCTGCAAAAAGACGAATTGTTCTAATATGTTGCGTTGGAATACTTATTTGGCTTCTCTTTCGATACTCTATTGGCGATGGCCTTATACTATCAGTAATTTGTTGTTATTCTTATCTTTTATCATAGAAACATTATATTTGTTCTAACTTTAAAAGGTGGAAAGTGTAACCCGGATACCAGGTACTCCAATATTAGTGACAGTATTCTATGAGGCTCTCTGTCCGGACTCGAAGCATTTTATTACAAAGCAGTTAGTACCTGCTTATAAAGCAGCTCCTTCTGTTTTGGAAGTTGTACTTGTTCCTTATGGAAAAGCATCGGTAAGTATAGATTTCATGAAAATATAAAAATATTTGTTCTAAAGTAGCCAGCATTCTGAGTTGGCAAAAATTCTTTATTCGTCAATTTCATTATCTCGTCGAACATCAAGAACCACAGTAGGTGAATAGGGGTACACAAATATTAGATATATGAACAGTAAAAAAAAAAAAAACATTATTAATAACAAAAGTTTTTCTTATATTCCATATTATAAATCAACATCGATTTGTATTTTAATTTACCAACTAGGTATTGTAACAAATTTAAGTAGGTGTGTGTTATGTACCTACATTCATCCCCATCTGGCTGAGTGTAATTTGTTTATTTTTCTGTCACGAATCAGTTTCAAATATGTAACAAAAATCCCAAACGCCTCACGAAGCCAAAATGCATCTTGTGATTGGGCTCGGCTAAAGATTTCTGAGTCGGAAATCCACGAGCGTAAATGAAATTTTTCTCTGAGATCTTATTTTCGTGAACTTCACTAGGTATACAAAAAATGTCCACTTCGTTGAAACGAAAATCAGCTATTTTTTGTCAAAATTTTATAAAAGCATTCCTTCCCGTATCCACTTTCTAATTGAACTTTTCGCAGCACATCTCATGGCATTGTTTTAGAGAAGGGTTGTCCTATACTTTATTTTTAATTAATTCGGTTACTAATAGCTTCGTTCGTTGAACTTTACCCAGGTTTTCTTGCCAACCCCAAGAATTGTCAAAGAAACCTGGTTTTTTCGGCTCTCAAAAAACGCTCAAGGGCTGTTGACATTTAAAGCAAGAAAAAAAGTTATGTGCTTCGATAATTAAAACTTAAAATTTGTTTCAAATATATCTTAAAAATGAATAAAAAACAACTTCTACCTTTCCATTTTCTATTGCTATTTATTAGCATTAAAATAAACTTGTATATTCTTTCAATTTGTTTTCCAAAAATAAACAATAACCTGCAGCACGTGAATGAACAACAAAACATATGCAAAACAACTAATCTCACTTTGGCAGTTTTTTCTTTACCCCAACTCGCCATAGCAAAATACCTAGTTCTACTTCAGGGCGAGTTCAGGGCGACCCAAGGTCTCAAAAAACACAGAACGCTATGGGGGACCCCAGGGTGACTTCAGGGCTCAACGAACAAACCTAATTTTTAAATATTAAAAATAAATATACCTACGTAGTACACTTTGTAATAAAATTCCCAATGACCTCATTTTTTCCAGACATCAATTAGTTCGGATGGATCACTTAAGTTTGACTGCCAACACGGCCCACTTGAATGCCAAGCGAACATATATCACGCTTGTGCAATAGAAATCATTACTGACCCTATAATACGACTCGATATGGTGACATGCATGATCAAAGATAATCGATTACCAAAGGAAGCGTTATATAGAGTAAATATAAAATTAATCCACATGATTTATAATTTAAATTTTAAAAATTTTGATTTATTTTTAGTGCGCTCGGGATTATAATCTAGAAACAGCTAATTCAATTCAAAAGTGTCATGATACGAATCATGGCAGTGAATTGTTGAAGATAAATGGCGATGCAACGCACGCACTAAGACCAACCGTCTCGTTTATACCTACTATCACTATTGATGGCGCGCAGGGTAAACAAGCAGCAATATTGAAAAACTTAATGGCTGAAGTTTGTAAAGTAGCTTCAGGTGATAGTTTAGTGAAAGACATCTGCACGAACGATTAAACATTCCATATTCGCAAATTTACTTCCTTCTGTTTTATTTACTAAGTTTTAAAATGTTTACTATGTACGTCTGTCTAGTAACACAGGAATGTATGACACGGGTATTTGTAACTTCGGTAATATAACTTTTAAAAAATCCTGCTGGACGCGCGCGATTGATGGGCGTTAATTTATAGCGAAGCAAGGCTTTGATTTTCTAAGCAACAACAATTAATTTTTCTTCCTTTACACTAGAAATTGAAATAGTATTGTAAATAGTAAAAGGGGGAGGGGGTAGTAGAAGTTGGATCTTTATTTACAATAAGATTATTTTCATAGATCTCAGTTTCAACATTTAGGCCTGCCGCCCACTAGGCAACTTTTAGTTGCTCACCCCAGCAACTTTTAGTTGCTCCCGGTTCAATTACATTGGCTTATATGGGAGAGCGCCCACTGGGCAACTTAGTTGCCAGCAACTTTAAGTTGCTCGGAGTTGCTCGCGGAACTTAGTTGCCGGCAACTCCGGGCAACTTTTAGTTGCTGACCCCCGCCCACTAAGCAATTTCGGAGCAACTTTCAGGAATTTTCGAAAATTTAACGTTTTTATTTGTTGTCCATTGAAATATTACATTGATTTTGCATTTTAGACAGGTCAAATTGAGATAGGTTTAGGTGGAGCACGTTTTTATAGAAAATTAAATACAAAAAAACACAAATATTAATTCTCAAAAGTTGCTCGGAAGTTGCCTAGTGGGCGAGGGCAAGCAACTTTAGTTGCTCGGAGTTGCCGGCAACACCCAGCAACTAAAAGTTGCCGGCAACTAAGTTGCCTAGTGGGCGGCAGGCCTTAATTTATTTTGAAAAATAGTTTCAACTAGGCTCTTGTCATGGATAAGTGCTTCTCACCTTAGCCTTTCGGATTCGGAAGAAAATTGTAGGTTCCTGCAAACAACCAACACCCACACGGGAATGATTGAGAGTTGTAAGTCACTAAGCACTGGCTGTCAACGAGCATTCGCTTCACCAAATTTATTTATTTTTTAAAAAAGGGAAAAATCTGAGCTACCTTTGCTATGAAAGTATTTTTTTTTTTAAGCGCTTTAGATATGCCAATTATAGCCGTGCTCCATTGGGCCTTGCAAAGTACTTTTTAGTACTTCCCAGTAGATGATGAATGGAATGCTTTCATTTTGCCAAAAGTAAAATCTAACTTCAATATCAATTTAATTTCGGTTTTGTTTTCTTATTTTACTTTAAAATTAGAAAAATGTCAACAACAATAATCTATTACGTGATTTCTTTTAATTGGTGATGTTTTTCTTGTTTGGAAAAATTCTGTTACTAGATTAATGAACTACTTTGAACTACTTCGCCCACAGAGTAGAAGTAGTTGACTGCAGCCAGAAGTACTTGGCAGTAGATACTGGAGCCCAAAGGAACACACCTTATAACAGTTTGGGTTTATAAAAGTACTTTTTATGCGAGTAAACGGCCCTCCACCTTTGGACATACTTCGGGGGCTCAAAGTTTTCTCTGGGGCGGCATAAAAATACTTTTAATTATAAACCAAAACACTTCAAAAATTGCATAGTGTGAAATCAGTATTGCGGTCCTGTAAATAATACGCACTTTTTGTACGGAAGAGCCGTTCTTTGACTGAACGCTGTCACTGACTTTCTGTCTGTCAAGTGTCATTTCACATTTCGTTGTCGTTGTTGTGATGTGCCCACTTGCTTTTTGCAGTAAATCTATCTATTTTTATTGTTTTAAATAGGTATCGTGTTATTTTATAAAATTCTTGAACAAGATGGCAAGAAAGATTTCGAAATACGTAAATTACACCGTAGAAGAACTTGAACATTACAAAGATATAGATGCGTGCGTTAAGAAAATGAGTGCAAATTTGCATCTAAATGTTGTACCTTTTGCTTTAAATAATTTTAAAGAATCTTTAATAAAGATACTATCGTCAAAAAAAATCGGATCATATGACGAGACCATGGAGGGAATAATTTTAGGCCTACAAAACATAAAATTGATTAGTACTTCGGGAGGTATTCGATTTGACGACCCAAAAATACACTTGGACATTGTTAGCGATTGCTATATTTTCAAGCCAACTATTGGAGCAATAGTTCGGGGAACAGTTCGACACATATCTTCTTCACAAATCGGTGTTATCATATACCGGGTTTTCAGTGCATCTATACGGCTTGTAAATAAATCAAATACTAAACTTGAAGTGAACTCGGAAATCGAATTTAGAATAAAACAATTCGATTTGCAGAATGCCTATCCATACATAGAAGGGGAATTGCTGAAATCGACGCATGCACATGTAAGTCATTTATCATACAAAAGAACTTTATGTTTAATTATAAAAACGAACGTTTTAATATGTTTAAACCTGTTATTGAGATTACTGAGTCCTCTGAGATCTAAGAAGTACATATAAACTGTTGCATTGCGAATTTGTGTTTTGATTTGCAATCAGCCGTCATAACCAAATAACAAATAACACGTGCGCCATTCCATTGTATTGTGCATGTGCTGCTACGCATGGGCGAAGCACAGATTGTAATTAATGCGGCCCATAGACACAACACTTCTGTGCACACCGGTGTCATGAGACTTCCCCATACACATCACACCAATGGAGACACAAAAAATGAAAACTGTTTGATTTTTGGTGTCGGTGTCTCCATTGGTGGGCACACAAGTGTTGTTTCTATAGGCCGCATAAAAGTTGATTCGACTTTGCATACCAAAATAGATGTATACGTCTGCCAACAATTTTTTTCAAATATTTCTGCAATACGTAGATGGAGGGAAATAGGACGGTAGCCCTCTTCCGGATAAGAGGTAGGAATTATTTAAGCTATTTTCCAGCTTTTGATAAGAACTTTATAATTATTCGCTCGGATGCCAATTGGGTTGGAGATAGTTACCGTGTTCCTTTAGAGGTGGCTAAGTACTCATGAGTACTTTGCTGGCCATTTTTAATGGAACGCACAAAATTGGGTTTCCTACAAACCTCACTACCTGCCTACTCGCCATGAGAACACGAGTAGTTGGGAGTACTATATTATTGTTTGCATCCACTCATAAGTAAATCGTCACCACCATTATGTGCTTCCTATTGAAAATGGCTAGCGATTAGCAAAGTACTCGTGAGTACTTCGTCACTTCCAAAGGAACACTGGTAATATTTATTGCTTTATTAAGAAGAAATATACTGAAACTGATTTGAAGTTTGGTAACGTCGGCAGGTGAAAAATGAAGTGGAGGATCAGAAATTTCATTAGAAAAATCGGTGAGTGATTTCTGTAACAATCTTTGTAGAAAAATCGGGCAATGTAAATGCAGACTTTTATAAACCTATTAAGAGGGAAGTAAGCCGCAAAGTTCTAGGAATGTCCAAAGAAAAACGATATTAAAGTATTAAAACATATATTTGTAACTGGTTTACTAAGATTCTGTTGAAATATATTGATTTTTAATTTACTTACAATTCCCATACAAAGTAGTACTATTAGGAAGTTCTCTCCCGCCGGACTCAAAAATCATCTATTATCATTAAGAAGCATTATTTTTTTGGAATATTAAAATTTAACAGCAATATGTTTTTGTTCCTTTGTGCAAATAATAGACGGTTTATATTAAAAGTGTATTTCTTTTATTTTCAGAACCTAAGACGCCCTAAATTAGAGATCAAAGAAGATCCAGAAGACCTTAAAAATGTGATTCAATTAATTACGGAAATAAAAAATGATGAATTAGATGAATCAGAATCAAAATGTGAATCGCCACCGAAACCAAAGAAACGAAAGAAGGGAGTTACTATTAAAACAGAAGAATAAAATTTTGTACAGCGTCGACTTGTTAATTATTTACAAAATATTTGTATTTGGTTTTATTTTATACCAGCTGTAACCGTCTCGCAACCCTCTTGCGATATAAAAACTAGCACATTCTCTATTTCACAAACTAATTGACTTCTATGCCAAATGTCATTAGAATCCGTCCAGCAAGGGTTCCGAGTCTGCACAAATTTCAATAGAATCCGTTCAGACTTTCGAGTTTGATTCTAAACATCCAAACAAACATTTCTTACATGATTATGTACATATGAATGTACCTATATTAGGTGTGTATTTTAGTGGATGTATATCCGGTCTAAAAATAATTTCCGAACGGTCAAAAAAAAAGTTGAATATTATAATGGGGTAAGCGGTGATGGCGTATTTTTTTTCACTTTTATTCAAAGCGAAGAAAGGCATACAAAAAAACACTAGATTAAAAATTGAATAAATTAACTAAAAATTACAATATTTTAAAAATTTCTCATAATTATTGTTGCCACTGACATAGGAAAGACGCAAACGTTTGCGACTCTGACATAATTTTTAAGTCATCGTTTGCGACTTTGAAGTTTGAACACCCTCTTGGGACAGCCGGCATAAGTCCGCAAATAATTTGGGGCTATTTTGAATTTGTAAGGCTATGCGCAAACCTAATCGATGGCGGATGCGATAATCCATTTCACAATTCGAGTCTAATTTCTTGCTGAAAAACCTTGGTTTCGTATGAAATAATTGAAAATGAAGAAGTTACTTCTTTGTTATATCTAAATGAACGACTTGGTTTGACACATGTACCCGGGAGCTAAATGATTCAAATTTAAGACGACCCAAAGCTAAGGGCACTAGTGAGTCTGAACAGGAAGATGTTTTATTCAAATATTGTTTTTTTTCTTTTGGGAGTTTGCGAAAGCCCTCTCCCAAATCAGAAGCTACTTTGCAGTTACTAACAATTGATTTTAAAGATTTTGAACCCCCCAGGGTTCTATGAAATTGTTCTACAATTAAGCCCTATCATGAATTTCATCCTGAAAAAAAGTATCACAGAATCCATCATATGGGTAATGCCATACAAATTGCGATTACGAACGGATTCTGCGATAGTTTTTTTTCGGGATTGGGAAACATTCCGATTACGGTGGAATTCGTGAAAGGATATTTTGTTGTAAGCATGTGGCATTTTCATTGAGATTTCATTCATTTCCAGATTTCATTGAGTTCTTCTTTATGAGAAGATACTTTATACATTTTTACACACTGAGGGATCATCAAACCACCGTTGGATCACAATTAATTCTTTTTCGCAGAAATAGGACCTTCTTCCACAACATGACCTGTAAGGATGACATCATGTTCATCTTTTGTCGCAAATTGAATTTTCTACCACCGCTTGACCACTAAAGGCTGATCTCTATAATATATTTTACAGATTAGTGGGTAATTTTGTAAATTACAGAAGAAGTGATTCCTTCAAATTTGCTAATTTAAATTGGCAGCTCATTCCAATTTTGAATTAAATTCGGCAGGTAAGGCGAAAATGCGACGACTGAATAATGTTCGAAAATTCGCATCGCGCCAGTATGGGTGCTCCCATAATCCATGTAAATAAATAAGCAAGGCGTTTCGTCGTCGTTCTGAAGTATTCGCGTTGCCCTTCAAGCAAACTAGTCCGTGTTGGATCCGTGTACGTAGTAAACAACGTATGGACTACTTACTACTTCGCATACAGATCCAAATATGGATCCTCCAAAACCCATTTGTTAACATTGTTGCATTTGTAATTTCATCCCTCGTCGATGAATAGATGTGAATTGCAACCACAGATTAGCCACATGAAGATGAGAATCCCCGTCAGCCATTTTAATTTGCCTACAAGCTTGAACTGGCAGTTATCAGATAAAAAATGAGAATGTGTGTATAAAAATCTCACACATAGACAGGAGGGATCTTCACACACCTGGTTAAATTGTTGTTGCAATTCACATCTATTCATCGACGCGGGAAAAAATTACAAATACAACAATGTAAACAAATGGGTTTTGGAGGGTGAAACGAACGAAACATTCTCATCTTCATATGACTAATCTGTGATTGCAACAACAATTAGGACTGCTTTTAAACCAAGCACGTGGGCGAGCGACGTATGTGGTGGCCGGGGTAGACGAAATTGCTGAGGTTGAACAAATTGCAGAGTTATCGCTCATTCTTCCTTGTGCTTTTCCTTATTGTTCGAATGTGTTTTATTTTCATTCGTCTAGAAGGCACTGAAGTCTGTTGGATGTTCCAAATTTAACCGGTGTCTGAAGATCCCTACTGTCTATGTGTGAAGTTTTTATACACACATTCTCATCTTTTATCTGATATCTGACAGCTCAAGCTTGTAGGCAAATTAAAATGGTTGCCGGGGATTCTCATCTTCATGTGGCTAATCTGTGCTCCACACCACTTACAAAAATGAACTCGAAAAAAGGTTTGGGAAAAGAACAACAAAATGCCTATAGCCACAAACAATGTTTGTAGGTGTGCGTGAGACACACCGTTTTGCAATGCTCCAAGAAAGACCGACAAAGTGGGTCAGTGAATTTGCTTGAAGGTGGTTTGGGAGAGCCTTCAATCGTTTGTTTTTGTTGTTTTCTCATTGGATTCACTACACGCGACTCATTTTGACACCTCTTTCTCTTATCTCACTCTACACAACTATATTAGAAAGTGAGGCAGGATTTTTGATTTTTTTGAAAAATTCCTGCCTCACTAGACTATCTCTCTTTCTCATAATGAGTTGGAGTGAGATAAAACAAAGAAATGTCAATATGGCTCGCGCGGAGTGAGTCCAATGTGAACACCGTCCTAAGTTGTTCTACCTTAAAAGCTAGTACAGAAAATCAAGTTCGAAATTGTTCTAGACTAGCCTCATTGAACAGCAAACCAGAACAGTTAAGAAAAGAAAATTCCTCATTGAACAGCAAAAAGTTGTACTTCGCTGTTCGAAACTGTTCTATACTGTTCCGAACAGAACACTGGATAGCGTATTCATACAAACAAAATGACTCCAATTGAAGATTGTTATACGGTGCGCTTGGCACCAGGTTTGTATAACAGTATAACTTTTTTTTGTCAAAGTGGCTGAACACAATACACGCGAGTCATGGCGCGCATCCTTATCTTACAATGTTAAAATGCATAAAAATCACGTTATAGAACATTGTTCACATTGGCGAAGAAAGTAAAGGATTTTTTCTTAAGATTGTTAATTTTTTTGACGTTTTCTTCTGTGATATCTGTTCTCTCTGTCTGTACCTTATCTTTGGCACTTAAATCCTACGGAATCCAATTTTGTTTGATTGGAAGCATTTTCCTAATAAGATTTACATTTTTTAAGTGAAAAGTTTCTAATTAATCCTTCAACGAGCAAAGATTTTTGTTTTGTTTTAACGACTGCTGCACGTCAGAATGAGTCGGATGTGTTCACGTTAAGTTTTGTGTCTGAATAATGGATCTGTAGCCGCAAACGCGATTCTGGGAGTTAAATTGTAACTAACACTCAATTGTAATTTTTTGTTGTTTGGATAAACGCACAATTTTTTTTTTGTTTTGCATCTATTCACTAAAATAAATTTGTATTTTTAATCTTATACAAATAAGGGACATGGTAAATTAAATGCAGTTTGAAATATTTGTTGTGAATTTGTAGGAGTATTATTTTTTGTGTTCAAATTCCTGTCAAATAGAACTCACACCATCACATACAAAAATAAGCCATCTGAAATGGTTGAAAAAAATTCGACACAAGTTTTAATAATCACGCTGATGTGAACGTGCGCCCTGCCGCGCGTACTCTGTTCATCCAGTGAACCGAAAAATGTACTTCAAATTAGGTTTTTTTTCGTAAAGACAGACGTCAAAAGGTGCGCTTGGCACCAGGATACCTTCAAAAATCAAAATGTCATCTTCAATTTAAGTAAAAAAAAAACTGTTATACATAAAGGGAATCCACTATCCAGTGTATTATAGAGATCAGTGCGCTGAACAAACCTAATTTGTCATACAACGAATTTTGACATTTCAAATACAAAAGCTTTTATTAGCGCGTTCAACGCAACGTTTTCGTTTTGACGAAAAAAATCGATTTATTTTCATTTTTTTTGATTTGTGGCAAGTTTTTCCTTTCCTTTCGACCAAAAAAATCGAATTTTTGTCGATCTGACGCATTTGCACACACATCAAAGAAAAATGACTTTAACCAGTGTTGTTTTGAAAAAGGCACTCATACAATTATAAAACAAAATAAAATCACGTTTTTTGTTCCTTTTGCCAGTAAGATATTTAAGATCTGACATCCAAATCTGAATTGGTTGAAACGAAAGCCACATCAGAATTCTGAATTTTTGAAGCTTCTGATTGGCCAGCTGTCATAAGAAATTCTGAAAATTTAGATGACATTTATCATTCTGAAGCTTCAAAAAATTCAGATATATGTACGTTGAACTCACACAATGGATTTCTGTTGGGAGTGTTCGTAACCTGACGCCTCCACCTGCCATCAACGATGCCCAACATCACAACCACAATCCAATCCACAATCTGACTTGTATGGATCATGTCACCACATGACATGGATTATTGTGCCTCCAATGGGTTTTTTCTAGACATGTTCATAATCCGAGCATCGTTCATACCCAGTGGAGGCGGCATGTAAGTTTGGAACGTAAGAGGAAAGTCTGCTATTACACGACGACTTTTGCGTCGTGACTCTTTTCGAACATAATGAGTGCAAAAGAGAAGAAAAATGAGACGGAAAACAAACTGCCCCATGAGGCGTGGGCCAAATTTCTGCGACTCATTTTTGACATTATTTTATTTCTTGTTTGTTATTTTAGCAAATTGTTTTATTTATTTTCGTTATTTGTGGAGCGCTCATGTACCTGTAGCTGTATGGTTGCTAAGGTATAGAGCATAGAGAATTTCTATGCTGGAATAAAAACGTTTCATTTATGTTTGTTGTTTGTTTTTTTGCTACGAGAATTTCATTACTGAAAAAAAAATTATAGAGGATTGCCAAATTTGAGTCATGACTCAAAAGTCATGGTGTAATAGCGTACGACTCACAGAACAAAATTTCAAAGAAGAATTCGAAGAAGAGTCACGACACAAAAGTCGTCGTGTAATAGCAGACAAACTGAGTTTCCAGCAACTTTCACTTCTGTCAAAATCCAGTTTTAGGAAACTTAATGAAAGTTTTATTTAAAATAGACATTTTATCGCATTTCAAAATGTTAATTTGTAAGTCTAATTTTACACGACGACTTGTGAGTCATGACTCTTTCCAAACATAATGAGTGCGAAAGAGATGTAATATGAAATGGAAAACAAACTTCCCTCTGTGAGTCGTGGCCAAAATTGCATCGACTCATTTATAACCTTGATGGCTATTTTAGCAAATCGCTTAATTTATTTTCGTTGCGCACAGCACACGTATACTCGTATAATATACTACGTTTTCATTAGAGCTTTGTCCATCCATGGATCATTTCATAAAAATAAAATAATACGGATCTTAGTGACAACTGTCTCTTTTTTCCTTATGTTGATTTATTTTTCATTTATTCGTTGTCTTTTGTCTTTACACTACAGTTTTCACTACCTAACAATTTGCAAAGCTGAGAAGCAAGAGCAAAAACCAAATTTTTGGTTCATGAAACGTAATCCTGATAGAGAGCAGGTTCTCCTGTTCTTGTTGCAATAATTGTAGTGCATGCATCTATATGGATCCTCCGATAATAAAAAACATAGGCCTAGACCGTGTTTAGATCCAACAACTTATAAGGCTGTCCCAAACCAGTGCGAAACATTCGCGCGAATATGCGACGGCTGAATAAAGGCTGTCCCAAACCAACGCGAAACATTCGCGCGAATATGCGACGACTGAATAATGTTCGAAGATTCGCATCGCGCCAGTGTGGGTGCTCCCATTAACCTCCATGTAAATAAATTAAGACAGGCGGAAGTTTCGTTGTCGCGCCGAATGTTTCGCGTTGGTTTGGGGCAGCCTTAAAGGCTCTCCCAAACCAACGCGAAACATTCGGCGCGACAACGAAACTTTCGCCTGCCTTAATTTAATTACATGGAGATTTAAGGCTGTCCCAAACCAACGCGAAACATTCGCGCGAACATGCGACGACTGAATAATGTTCGAAGATTCGCATCGCGCCAGTGTGGGTGCTCCCATTTAGGCTGACCCAAACCAACGCGAAACATTCGCGCGAATATGCGACGACTGAAAAATGTTCGAAGATTCGCATCACGCCAGTGTGGGTGCTCCCATTAATCTCCATGTAAATAAATTAAGACAGGCGGAAGTTTCGTTGTCGCGCCGAATATTTCGCGTTGGTTTGGGAGAGCCTTTAATCTCCATGTAAATAAATTAAGACAGGCGGAAGTTTCGTTGTCGCACCGAATGTTTCGCGTTGGTTTGGGAGAGCCTTAATGGGAGCACCCACACTCTTGCGATGCGAATCTTCGAACATTATTCAGTCGTCGCATATTCGCGCGAATGTTTCGCGTTGGTTTGGGACAGCCTTAAGGCTCTCCCAAACCAACGCGAAACATTCGGCGCGACAACGAAACTTCCGCCTGTCTTAATTTATTTACATGGAGATTAATGGGAGCACCCACACTGGCACGATGCGAAACTTCGAACATTATTCAGTCGTCGCATATTCGCGCGAATGTTTCGCGTTGGTTTGGGACAGCCTTTAATGTTCGAAGATTCGCATCGCGCCAGTGTGGTTGCTCCCATTATAATTTCCATGTAAATAAATTAAGACAGGCGAAAGTTTCGTCGTCGCTTTGAAATATTCGCGTTGGTTTGGGAGAGCCTATATAGCTATAGATTTCTCGTGATCTAGACCATTTTTGACCACATTTTGTTTAAAGAATTCAATTAGTTTTCGCTGGAACACTTTGTGAAATATATACTTTGGACTGCTTCCATTTTTCCCCGAAGCAATTGCAATCGAACTATTCAAATGATTTGTTGCATTTACGGTGGGAAGTTTAGCGAAAGTTATGTCGTTTTCGAGTGGACGTTCGGAGCTACTCCTTTTTCACTCCTTTTACTCCAAATTTCTCATTTTCTATAGGAATGGAACAGTTCCGAAATCCAAACGAAAACGGCATTATTGATTTTTTTTTCATACAGTCGCTACGGAAAGAAACCTTTTATTTGCAGAAACTAAAAATAAACAAAAACAATTGTATCAGTGACAGTTTTAGAGAAGTGCCAAAATAATCACAGATAGGGGATATTTTTTTTACTCTCACACACGGCGCTCAACGCGGTTTTATAAATGTGTATCCGACTTAAGGAAAATTATTTTTAGCTTGGAAATGAAAAAGACAATGGGGATAATTTACTGGAAGCACTGGAACAAAACTGGAAATATTGGCATGTGATGGTATTTTTTTATGAATTTTAATTCAAATTTGAATACAAGCAACAATTTTTAAAGAACTAGAAACTAGTAGTAAATACAAATATTTTTGTTAATTCTTATTGCGTTTGAATTAGATTTTTATATTTACCTTTATTGTTATCACGTTTGCTATGAAAACATTTTTCAATAAATAAATATAAATCAAGATGGAATCTTCGCCCAGTTTCGGAACCATTCAACCACGGAAACTAACATTTGGCTCGCCACCATTTCAATCGTTTAAAAAGGCTCCTCTACGTATTAATGAATTGCCTACGGAAGCAACTAAACCTGTACAACAAAGCTCTCTATCACCTCCTTACCGAAAGGTTAGGGCTTTAAGGTATGTGATCAGAGTAAAGTTATTTATTTTGAACAAGAATGGCGCAGTATAAGATTACCATTTCATTTGCATATTTGTTAGTGTTTCTAAGTCGTACTAGGATAAACAAGAATAAACCATAAGTACCTGTTTGCCTTTAGCTTTTTTCACAATAGTGCATCATAAATTCATAAACTTTAAAAGATAATTACTACGCTTTAATTATGTTTTTGTTGTTCATCAAAACTGTTGGACGTTTGGTTTTCTGTGGATTCGCCCTTGAATGATATGACTACAGAATGCAGAGCTGATCAATCTTACTAATGTTACTAGTTCCAAGTTATAAATTGTTTTGTTTGAACTAGTTCCCAGAAATCGTAACTCAGATCTAGGCTGGAAGCAGCTTGAATGCCTTTGGACAGGCTTAAAAAACTCAAAACGTATACAAGAAAATATCTTGGAAACAGAACTGGTCTAGGTGCAGGTGTAAGATGCAAACAAAATTTCTACCGTTCTAATCCTGGCTCTTACTTATAAAATCTACATCCATCGGAGGCCTAAATATAATACTGCTAGAGTGATGGCACTAGTAGTCGGTCCTTAAAAATCAAATATTCAATTGCAGAATAGAGTATTTAGATTATCTGATTATTGGGATTGTGTAGATTATAAAATTTTAAACGTTTTAAGTTATTTTTCTACCCAAAATAAATTATTTATTTTTATTGAGATGAAAGTGTATGATTCTTGAGTAGTCAACCCCTTAAGTTCCAGTATCCAGTAGTCAGCCTCCAACAAAGTCTATAATTTAAGCGGCTGACCATAGAATTATG
Source organism: Leucozona laternaria (assembly GCA_932273885.2). Lineage (NCBI taxonomy): Eukaryota > Metazoa > Arthropoda > Insecta > Diptera > Syrphidae > Leucozona > Leucozona laternaria. The sequence goes on from OW026368.1 coordinate 50,670,289, forward strand.
TGTCTCCTGTAGTCAGCCGTCCACTCTACCTTCAAATTTACAGTCAGTCGGGGGAGGCTGACTACTGCAACTAATGTTTTTTTTTAATTATTCTTGCAAAAATCAAAAGAGAATAATAATGCCATTCACTTTGCATACTCAGTTAAAAAAAAAAAAAAAGGTTTTCGATAGTCGGCCGGGGGAGGCTGACCTTAGGGGAATTAAAAAAATGTATGAATGTATCCTAATGGCAGCCCCCTTGTAAGTATCTATTTAACAATATTTTTAGTTTAAAAAGTTTAAATTAAACTATAAATAATCATATAAAGCAGCTAACTTCAATATTTTGGTAATTATAGTTCTTTTTCCAAAATACATGCCATCACGCTATGTATATGGTCTGTTTTTCCTTCAACCCATGCGCCATCTTAGTCGAAAGGTTCTTTTACTACCTTGTCCCTCCTGGTAAGACTCAAAGAATTTTTGCCATTTGCTCTTTTCTGAATTGATGAATTCGTATTCCTTTGACAAGTACAATGTCGTTGGTAAACTCGTAAAGCTCGCCATTGAAACTTGCCCAAAACCTATCAACGCAAACACGATCTTACAATTTTGTGAAGAGTTTCTCAGCCTTCCTAGCCCGATGAAACGGAATTGGCTATGTGTAATTATTCATAAAATAAGTTTATATAATAATCCTAAGCGGGCTTTAGGTCTTTCTTGATTTATTTTTTGATTGTTATCAAATAGACGACGTTTCGTACGTGCTTACGTACTTCTTCAGGTCTATTTAATTTATCCTAAAAATATATATAAAAAACTAAAAGAGATGTTGTGTTGTACTTTCTTTGTTTCTAATAGCCTTTATTATTGAAATTATTATTTTTATCTTAAATTTGAAAATCTTGAAAAAGACGTTTCAAATTTGTAAAATTCAAATAATAATAATCTTGAAAAAGACGTTTCAAATTTGTAAAATTCAAATAATAATTATTATTATTATTATCAAATAATAATTATTTGAATTTTACAAATTTGAAACGTCTTTTTCAAGATTTTCAAATTTAAGATAAAAATAATAATTTCAATAATAAAGCCTATTAGAAACAAAGAAAGTACAACACAACATCTCTTTTAGTTTTTTATATATATTTTTAGGATAAATTAAATAGACCTGAAGAAGTACGTAAGCACGTACGAAACGTCGTCTATTTGATAACAATCAAAAAATAAATCAAGAAAGACCTAAAGCCCGCTTAGGATTATTATATAAATTAAAAAAATAAAAAAAAGGTCACGAAAAAAGAATAATTATTTTCATAAAATAAGGTTACACATATCAAATGTCTCCTTTTAAATACTTTAGTAAAGGCTGAAACGTAGTGGTGTAGCTGTAACTTTAGCTCTCAGCATTGTCAAAAGCCGTGTTCCTTTCGAGTGGCGAACTACTGATGAGTAGATGCAAACGATAATCTAGTACTACCAACTTCTCGATATCTCATCTAGCAGAAGATTAGATTTGTAGGGAAATCAATTTTGTGCGCTCAATTGATACTAGCCAGCAAAATACTCATGAGTACTTAGCCGCCTCCAAAGGAACACGGCTGAAGTTGAAATGCACGAAATTTGTATACAATTTGTGTGTGTTTGATTTTCCACAGATAAAATAGCATATGAATACTTTTTATCTTAAAGGTGCACACTAGACTGAAAAATGTCAATCCCTCTACCTCCTCCTTTATTTGATTTTTGAGTCATCGGTTTCCTCTGCTTAAATATCAGACAGGTTTATGTCTTCAAAACCATGCTCTTCCAGCACAACCATCAACCGAAATGTACAGTTTTTAAAATTGTTGTTGGCGTCGCAAAATGGGATATTTCCCACATCTAGCGGAACTTTGTTCAAAATATTTTGATATAAAATATAAACTGAAATCCATACAAAAGAATTTTAACTACCAAAAAGAAAAATGACATAACTCAACAGATCTCATTTTTCAAAATAGAAGAAAGAAAATTATATGAAAACTTCTAGTAATCTGTTTTTTTTTTATTCTTATAAATATGTAAAACTAAGGAATTCTGATTTTTGAGAAATTCGAAATCTCGGCAATTTCAAAAAAACATGAAATGGCTAAATAATTTAAATAAATATGTTCATACAATATTTTAATTTTCAGATTATTCGACACTCCGGCAACTCCGAAAACTATAATTCAGAAATCATCAGTCAAAAGTTTCAACCACTTAACTAACGCTGAAGGCCACTGTCTAACGGAGAGAAAAACAGACAATAATACTGAAATCAAAAAGTCATGTCCGTTGGAAAAGCCAAAACCCGTTCCATTGCATAACAGAGTTTTAGATAATTCAATGCAATCAGCTAATGTGAATCCTTTTACTCCTAACAGTATGTTTTATATTTATATTAAATATTATTGTTTGTTCTTATTATACCTTTTATATTCTTCAAAAGGTTTAATGGCACAAAATAAAAAACGATGCCGTACACAGTTTGGTCGAGAGAACCAGAAAACAACGTCTCTAATATCGTTCCTAAATTCCGATTTTGCCTCCATCGATTTACTCGAAGATAATGCAGCTGACTTTTTACAGGCACCAAAACGTTTAGCTCTGCAAGATACAAATATAAGTCGATACAAAAAGGAATTTCTTGAAATCTCATTGATAGGTAAGTTATAATTTTTTTTGAATTTCTAGCTTCAAAACATTTGTGTTTCTGATCTTTCTGATGCTATAATAATTTTGTGAATTTCCCGCCAATGGGGTTCTAAGATCCTGAATCCTTAACAGGTAGTTTTATTCATATGTATTTTCGCTATGAGCAAGACTAAAGGAGCCGTGTTAAGAAGAAATATCAACAAATCTAAAATAATAAGTTTTATTACCTTTTTTTTATACAGCGATAGATTTACCAAGAAAAACGCAAAATTTGTTTGATAGTTCGACCCCCACATCTCCCTTAGTGCTCCTAGCAAAAATATGAATACAAATTTATTTTGTAGGAAATTTAATTTGGTTTCATTTTTCGGCTTTTCCGCTAGTACGCAGTTTTCAAAATATTAACGAAAACATATAAAAGAAGACAGTTCAGGTGATATCGTTATCGTGTGCGCACTCAATTCATAACCAGTATTCATACGTTTCCGTACAATACAGATTCGTTGACTGGACTTATGAATGGTTTTATTATTGCGAAAATTCCATTTTTATGTTTTATATCAGTAAGCCTTATTTAATACATTATTTTTATCTCTTTTGAATTGCTTTCGCTCCACTTCACATGGAAATCTCGTACTGTATCTAACGCAAATAAAACAAATTTATTTAATCCTTTCCTAATATTATGTAGTACGTTTTCATTAGAGCCGAAATGAGGTTATTTTGCAAATTGAGTGTTTTAATATCAAATTTTCTAGTTTCGTATGACAGCTCATTCGTTTTGAAATTTATTAATCCGTTAATCGCTTGTTTTTCTGTTTAATTGTTATGGTGTGTTTGCAAAATTTTCACGTGTCCTCTTAAATCCACGTGGTTACCCCCGAAAATAAACAACAACACAAATTCCCTTCTACCAAGGTTAAGTTATGTAGCAGTGGCCGTCGACGGAGAGTCGACACACTAAGACCAAATGTTGGCCAGTTGCGATACCAAACGGCTCTATTAAGAAGCGTGTAAGCGATAAAGCAGGACATGTACTGAGTAGGAGAGGAATTGTTTCCTCTCCAACCACAGTTTTTTGTTTTAGCATAAGTTTACATGTAGCGATGGGTATATCATGCCTTTTACCAATGTCGTAAACGACTCTTAAAAAATACGACGAGCTGAAATTTGCAAAACGATACTCGTATTTATAAACGAGTGCCTTCAGCTGTCGTATTGGCTGGCTTTAGTTTTGAGTTTGTTGTTAACATTGTATTTTGGTTTGGTTTTGTGTTGTTTTGAATGAAGTGAGGAAAAATGTAAGAAAAATAACAAATGTAGTATGATTGCATTTTCTTTTTTTATAATCGCACTACGCGCTAACTTTCGTTTCCCTGGGCTTCGTTTTTTCTGTCTTGCGTTTCGTAATACATAATAAGGGCCCTGAGCAGAGCGGCGAAAACAAACAAATGTTTTCTTATGAGAGCTCGCATACGGCCGGCGTCTCGCCGCACAACAACACAAAATATAAATTTTCCTAACGGCAAGAAAATGGCAGGGAACAAAATCATAAGTATCCTTGTTAAACTATTTATTTTATAAAATAGTTTGTTCTTAATATGTATATTTATCAACAAAATAAATTAAATATTTTTGAATTTGATGGTAAAAAAAAATCAAATCAGATACAGTTCTGGGTGTTTGTCGAGCTGATTGAACAAAAAACATATATATTGTAAGTGGTTCTTCGAAGTGCTTGAAAAAAAATGCAACTCAACAACATAATGTAGGAACTCATGCAATAAATGGAGGGCGTGGAATAAAGTTTTGCATCGGAAATTTACATAATCACTTGCGCATCAGTGTTGCAACACAGCAAATGTATGTGGTTATTAATTTACACAACATAAAAAAAGACCAGGGCCCGTAATACGAATTACGAATCGAAAGGCAAAAAAACGATACCCAAGAAAACGATAGTCATGACATAAACGAAACGAAAACGAGTTTCGTTTAAAAAAAACCACTATCGTAAATCGTAATCGCAAAGTTACGATAACGACGGATTTTGAACGATTATCGTAATTCGTAATATGGGCCCAGGGGTGAAATCGCCTACTGTGATCGGTGATTGTCACATTTATCATAATCAAATATGATCAAATAAATTTATCCATCTGCATAAAGTGATCACCAAAAGTTATTCTAAACTTGGCATTACCTTGAGAGACAAGTACTGACAGTTGTCATAGATCCGTTTATTTGATTTATTTATGGGCATAATTTTGTTTCCAAAATGGGAAGAAGTTGAGGAGATCACCTCACAGCTCACACCGTTCTTTTGCCCAATGGAACTGACCAGTCCGCATCAACTTGCCTTTGGTAGCCACCACACCCCAAGAAAATTCAAAGTTAGTGCCAGCTGGAGGAAAGGAGGAATGTGGGTTGACCGAACTCCAGCTGGTAAATCCAAAAGCCGAAAAATATACACACATAAACAATGTATCTTTCGTCGAAATTTTTTTTAGAATCTATTTAATTTATAATTGCCAATTTTAAAAAGTACAAATTAGTGTGTGTGTGTACTTACTTTGGATTTGGTAGGTTGAAAATATCAAATTTATTTCTTAGGTTTATCGTTAAGAGCCGGACATTACTATTATATATGCGATTTTCATTTTCAAAATTCTCTTAAAAATAATTGCACAGGTACAAATAAATTCATTTTTCTTGAAACCTTGTCAATTTTACATGAAAATGACACCTAAATAGCTGTCACAAGAAAAAAGTCGCAAAAATATGATTATGCGACAATCACATTACGCAGACCGAATTCGTTTATTGTGACTGTCAATTATCACAAATCACCTTAGCCGATTCCACCCAGCTTTACTTTCTTCACTTCAAGACACTGTGGCAAACTTGTTCTATTTAATCAAAGTAGCTATTCTTATTCTTCACAAACCATAGCTGCAAGAACCTTCATCAACTCACACCTAATTTGTAATCCATAGTCCATTTTTCATATTCGTCACTATCGCCAAACTAATATTGCTTTACTTCTTCTTCAAATAACCAAATTTTACCACAAATGTTGATTGTTTACGGCCATATTATTCACTCGATTCATCCAGATCTAAAGGACACAAATTCAATGTAAATACATCTGGATTTAAGTTTTAATTTGGATGTATCTAGTGAATAATATGGCGGTTAGTTGCCATAAATGATGATTTCTTTCAATTGTGACAAGTTTTGACAGATTCTTCGGCCTTTTTCCTCATTAAAAAATCTACAACACTTTTTTCGCGTCGAAGAAGTTATAGAATGCAGCTTAACAGTTTCCTGAATTTCCTTTTGGCCCATCACCCAGCAAAGGTGAATTTTGAACTGCTGCGCCATCCATCTCACCGAGAAATGATCGACAGTTTAGGTCTGTTCTAGAGTTTGTAAAGACTGGCGGTGGCCCTAGTTTATTTTTATTTTTTTTTAATATTCCATGTTTAATTTCACGTTGCAGATATTAGCCCCCCTACATATCAATTGTTAAAAATATTATTTTTATAGTTAACTGAGTAATTTATTGTTATATTGCTTACCTTTCCAGGAGTTGGTGAGTTCGGTTTGGTTTATCAATGCCTTAATCGACTTGATGGATGTATATATGCTATTAAAAAAAGTATAAAACCTGTTGCTGGGAGCTCATTTGAGTAAGATTAATAAATAAATAATTTCAAAAATAGTATCTTATATTTTATTAAATCATTGATGATAATTGCAGAAAAAGAGCACTAAACGAAGTTTGGGCTCATGCAGTTCTTGGCAAGCACGACAATGTTGTGAGATACTACTCTGCTTGGGCGGAAGATAATCACATGTTGATTCAAAATGAATTTTGCAATGGCGGAAGTCTACAATCGTTTATACAAAAACGATTTTTAAACGAACCCGAGCTCAAAATTCTACTCTTACACGTTTCCGAGGGTCTAAAATATATCCATTCCAATGACTTAGTGCATATGGATTTAAAAGCAGGAAACATATTTTTGACAAAAGTAACATCGAAGTGCTTACCATTGATATCGGATAGCTCATATGATGATGACATTGATGGAATCTACGATGAACTTGATAGTACAGAATGCATTATTACCTATAAAATAGGTGATTTGGGGCATGTGACTTCAGTTAAGGAAGCGCATGTAGAAGAGGGCGATTGCAGATATCTACCAAACGAAATTCTGCAGGAAGATTTTAGTGATTTGTTTAAAGCGGATATCTTTTCTCTGGGAATTACATTATACGAGGCAGCTGGAGGTGGACCGCTTCCGAAAAACGGACCAGATTGGCATAAATTGAGAAATGGCAATATTCCTGATATTCCCACTTTGAGTAGAGAATTCAACGATCTTATCAAATTGATGACTCATCCTGATCCAGAAAAAAGACCATCTTCTATAACGATATTTAATCATCCGTAAGCCCTTATTGATTTTTTTTTTTCCTAATTTGTTTGTTTTTCAAACATCACATTTATTTACAGGATTCTCTGCTCTTTGGAATTCAAGTCAAAATCTCAGCTTACGCAGGAACTGGCTATTGAAAGGCGAAAAAATGAAATTTTATTGAAGAAATTAAAAGAGGCAAGGAAGCTGTTGAACAAATATGATCACTCAGGACGAACAAGTATGTCTAATTATTATTTTTCTTTTCTCTTCAACATTTATGTACATACGAAATATTAACATTCGATTGGCTATGGAATTGAAATCTTATTTTGAAACTAAAAGAGTTTCTCTATTAAATTCCTGCTCTTACAGCAACCTTTTGGACTTTGCGCACCGGATAGTGGGGCCGGGTAGGAAGTAAAACTTGTTTTGTAATGGACTTTATTGATCACGAGAAATACTGTTTCGTCTGCAAGAAATTTGTATTAAGTTCTTAGTCTTACCTGAATACCTAATTAATAAATACCCCACAGTTATGAAGAACTCATCATAACTTCCCATTGAGTCCAATTATAAAAAGGATGTAATCATTCGGTTAAGCGGGTATTTAATAGACGCTTTTTCCCAAAATCTGTCGTTTCCGCTTCAGGTCGTTATCGTACATAAACTTCATCTTAAGTGGGGTACACATTGCCACTATTTTTCAAAATAAACTTCCCTGTTTAACACAATTTGTATATATTAAATATTAAATAAGATTGCTTTTCGCATAAGTTATTTTATCGTTTTTGTTGCCAAAAAACATGTTACTTACTGTCTTAGACTGAGCGCCTGATCCCACAGAGCGATGCATATATTGTATTTTTAATTTCGAGGTGTAGAGCTTTCTTTGCTCAAGGTGGCGCAAAATAAATCACCCTATACGATAGATGTTTTTGCAAATGGCGTCGCGTACGTCAATCATATTTGATATTTGTGAACTAGACAGCTGCAGTATACAAACAGACAAGCAATGGAGCCCTATACTCCGTTGTCGTATTTTTTTTTGAGGGCGCCATCGGCAATACGGTCACTGTTACTGGCGAACGCTACAAGGCCATGATAAACGACTTCTTACTGCCGGAATTGGATGGGCGGGGCTTGGTGAACATGCCATTCCATAAGACGGTGCAACCACAAACAGCACGATCTCCCATTTTGGCGATTTGGCATGCCACCAAGATCGCCCGATTTAACCATCCCAGACTTCCTTCTTTCTTTCTTCTTTGCCAACAAGCCTCAGACAATCGCAGCCCTTAAGGAGAATATTCGACAGGAATGCGAACAGTTATAACCGGAAATCTTGTGGAAAGTCATGTAAAATGCGATGAGGCGTTCACAAATGTGTATTAACATTGGCGGCAGCCACTTGACAGATATCATCTTTTCTATTTAACAGACAAAATTGTAAAGCTCAAATAAATAAAGACTTCAATCACTCAAAATCACTATATTTTTATTTAGTAAAAGAGTAATTCAAATTCAAAATTGGATGATTAATTTTGCGCCACCTAGTATCTAGGCTAATCTATAAATTACAAAAATTATGAAATGAAATATCATTTTGGGTCAATTTTTGTACGACTGCTAAGACCGTTCCTTACAAAATTGCAATTTTTTGAGAAAAACTCGGAAACAAAGTAGCTACATATTTATATATTTAAAGCAAATTGTGTTAAAATTAAAATGTTTTTGGACACATTTTTTATAAAATTTGTAAATGTACCTAGTATTTAAACTGCAAATAAGAAATATAACTGTTTGTGATGGAGAAATTGGTTGAGGAAGATATTGTAAAGGAATTAATCAGTATTCCAAGAAAATAACGAACAAATTCAAAATCCCATCCTATTTGGAGAATGTTATTACACAGGGGAGAACCAAAATCTCTAGTAAAAGAGCTGGCATTTTAAAAATAAATCTCACATAAAGAAAGTTCACAATTTCAAAAGTTTTACAACAGTAACATGTAAAATGCAGGGGGGTCATTCCGTAAAACGATTACAATCAGACGATAGCGTTTCGGCGATAGTCGCGCTTCACGTAAGACGATAATCGTCAAAGTGATATCATAAAAACGATATCGTTTACACGATAGCTAAATAGGTATCGTTTGGCATTGAAATCTGGGGGCGAAATAAATTTTTATTTGACAGCAGGAAGTTCTTAGAGCACGGGTAAAATGAAAATTAAGAAAAGCTACAATTAATACGATTGCGAAGACAATTAAGAGATAAATCAGATCCTTCATCTCTTCCAACCCATATATGTAAGCACAATGTTTTTATGTTTATGTACTATTGCAGAATATCTTTAATGGCACTGGTTGCTAAATAAAATTAAACAAACAAATAATGTTTTTATTATTGTTATAATAATTCAAACCATTTTCAACGTTTTCGGGTATCAAAACAAACCTTTGTGATGGTACTTGCCAGACGGCTTTTCAATCCAATCTGCGGCGGCCGCACAAAAACAAAACACAAAGCAATAAACAACATAAAAAAAAGGTAGGTGTGCTTTTTTGCTACAAATTTTCTGTCAAACCCCATAGAAAAAAACATTTTCACTACAATTTGAGAATTTGTGAAATACACCAAACAATCTCAAACTGAAAACGATAGACGAGACCTTAGTGGTCGAGTTACGTGAAGCAAATCATTGACGATAGCGTTAACGATAATCGTTTTGACGATTATCATTTTGAAAATTACGGAATGACCCCCCAGATGTTTATCTAGAAAATAGCAACGTAATGTTATACTCACAAAGCTTTTGTCTTCTTTCGGTCTAACATTTCCTCTTCAGAAGTTGCTTTCCATTGTTGTTTGTTCTTGGAACGTTTTATAATTTTTCGCTTGAGAATAATATTTTTGTCATTTTATTTACATATTGGAAAAAATCAATTCGATGTGCTATACATCAATCAGCCTTATTGTGAGCCTCAGCCGGAATTTTAAAAGCTATTGTGAGTTTCGCCCGAACGAAATTTTGTTCGCCTACAAAAAAGAAGTGAAATGACATTACATTCTGCCCGAAATGAATGTTAACAATAAGGGGAATTTTTTTATAATGAAATTTCGGGGGAAACCCACAATAGGCGAAAATTTAAATGTCAAATTTTACGGGTGGAATGTTGTTCGGGTGAAACTCACAATAAGGGTGAATACTTTCTAAAAGTGCAATGTTTATAAATATTTAACTTAAGGTCATAGAAATATGTTATTTTTGAAAACAAAAGTCAGTGCTGAACAAATATTCCCTGACCGATTTTAATATTCCCCCTGGCTATTCCTTCCTTTCCAGTCGAGTGGCAACTATGTAGTGTAGAAACAAAACTTTTAAACTCCTCAAAAAAGCTCTCACAGGCCCCACCGCATAAAATTTTACATGTGCTTATACATGAATATATTTAGGATTGGTTCTTAAGCCTTGACACATTTTGTTTGTTTGTTTATTAACATTTCACTCTTACATCAAGCAAACTAATTTATTTCTTTATTTTTAGGTTACGATGACATTAAACATTCACCTTCATCTGGTCGATGTTTGCGCTCATATGTGCGCAAGAGAAGAAAATCTTGCATGTCGAAAATGGAAGAACACTAAGACAGGAGCAACAGGATCATAAATAACTTGCAGAATCAATACTCTAGCTTTAACTGTACATAAAATAAAAAAAAATATCTATACATAATATCTGATTAAGAAATTAAACATTTAATCATTCAAACTTTTTTGTTTTTTTTTATTTTAACTTCGTTAAGCCAATAAATAGTAAAGTGTCTGGATTATATGGTTTTTTTACTGAAGGTCGTTCTACTGAATTCAAGAAAACAATAGTCATGACATAAACCGATTATGATTTACGAGAATGGATGCTTGAAAATATTGCCAGATAAAATAAAAAAAACAAACATGACCAAACCGAAACAACAAACATAATAAAAATCGGTTCATCGATATGGGTGGATTTTTTACGCACATACAATCTAACGTCTCGCTGAATGCGCCCTTCAGTAAAACGACCAAGTAGTTCAAAGTAGATTATTTAAGAAGTTGCAATTTTTTTACTGCGTTCACGCAAGAAAGCAACACCATTGGTAAAAAGAAATAACATAAGTAAATTATTGTTGTTGGCGCTTCTCTAATCTACAATAAAAAATATGACTCCTTGTTCCAGCTTCGCAACTAACTGGTGTGTCGAAAATCTCGGAATTTTAAGGTGGCTGTTAGAGAAGGGGAAGCCAAAACAAAACGCCAAAACAAAAAGAATCAACTCAAAAGGAATCAACTCAAAAAACAACTCAACATTTGCCTGCTGTTAACCACATCCCAGTCTATTATATAACAATGAACCGGCAGTATTGTTTTAACGCCGAAAGAAGACGGACAAGAAAATACAATTCGTAAACGAGCCAAACCGAGCCTAGCCTTATTCACTTAAATGTTATAGTACAAAATAAAATCTTAAAGTTTAAAGCACAGATTAGCCACATGAAGATGAGAATCCCCGGCAGCCATTTTAATTTGCCAACAAGCTTGAACTGGCAGTTATCAGATAAAAAATGAGAATGTGTGCATAAAAACCTCACACATAGACAGTAGGGATCTTCACACACCTGGTTAAATTGTTGTTGCAATTCACATCTATTCATCGACGCGGGAAGAAATTACAAATACAACAATGTAAACAAATGGGTTTTGGAGGGTGAAACGTACGAAACATTCTCATCTTCATGTGGCTAATCTGTGGTTTAAAGCAAAAATAAATATTAAGAAGTCCAAATTTAGTTATCTTTTATTTCTAGAAGAATAATTTAGTTTCAACCGCCCGCCGCCTTTACATGTTTTACGAATTCAGTTTGTCCGTCTCCTTTCATTCGAGTAAATAAGGGTGGAAATTGCCGCCACGCACATTTCTATCAGCCAATCAGATCGATCGTTGTATTTCGTAACGACCAAATAATTTGAAATTCGTTCCTGTCAGACAAAATGCCGAAGGGAAAAGCAGGACAACTAGATGGTGATGAGAATGCTGGTGATGTTCGAAGTGAGAGCGAAGATGAGTTATTCAGCCTTATTTTGAAATTCACTTTCATGCGAAAGTAAGTCGAATTCGAATAGTTTGTATTTTGAGTTTCGAACGAATCGAAAGTTCACTTTATCAAACGAAAGTTCATTTTTTGTTGAAAACTAAGCAAATTTTGACTTTCGAATCATTCGAAACAAATGTCATTTATTTGACGTTAAAAAATTTCTGGCGAATAGATTAAAAAAACATGTGAGCTCAAATATTTTTGTTGAAAAATAAAGAAAATAAAATACTTTTATGAATTATTTGTTGACATTTTAATTAAAGGTCGCATTCCAATTGGACTAAACGGGAGCAGAAAGAAGTTCTCATCAATTTGATGGAAGAAAATCCGGAGATAGCCAAGGGATTTTCAATCTTGAATGGATTTGGTGCATCCATTATCCTTCTCCTCCATATCTGCTCTTCGCCGCCGTCTTCACTTCTTATAAATAAAATTGCCATCTGTTTTTCTTGAAAATTAAACAATAAACTCTTGCTCATGAACTAGCAAATACCCAATGAGGTACAAGCATTTACAAATAACAAAAAAATACCGGCGAGGGATTTTACCTTTTTTGTTTTGTTGAAAATTGAAAAGTGTGACCAGGTGTGCATAAAGTAAAGAGAGACTTTGAAGTTACATGTTTTTTTTTGTTAGTCAATTTTAAACACAATTAAATTGACATGCAAGCTAAAAAAAAATCTAGTATATAACTATTCAAAAGTTTTAAATTTATTTTGTTACTTTTTCATGTCAATAAAATTACCATACTATTTTCTAAATGCTCCCAAATTTTAAAATTTCAGTTTTTATTGATGTTTTTTAAATAGTAAACTTTACCGGGCCTTTAACATTATTACTTATCTTTACTTTATTTTTCTTAAATGAGAACGCATTATTTTGACCATCATTTTTATAAAAACAAAAATTATTCGAAAAAAAACAGCTTGGTCACACTAAATTAAATAGAAATGTTAGTAAATGTCAAAGAGCTGATGTTCATTTTAAGCATTCATTCGATAATGAATATTATTCGTTCGATTCTCAAAATATGCAAAGTTCATTCGAATGAATTGATCTATTCTATCGAAATAGCTATTCATTCGAATCTCAAAATAAGGCTGATTAGGAGAAAAAACGATGATGGAAAAAACTTCGATGGAAGCAGAAACTCTAAACGCAATCCTACATAGCCTCAAAGAACTGGGCACAACTGTCCAGGATTTGAAGAACAACACCATGGAAAGCCAGAGGGAAATTGAGAGGCTGAACACCAAAATACAGTCGGTAAGTGAATTTAATGCCATAATTCCAAATGTCGCCGGCAATGCCAATGCTACAACCGTAACTCAAAGTCAGGCCGGACAAGATGCCTCATCTCCACTTTCGTTCGATCGAAGCCAAACTACATCTGCCGCAACAGTCAAACTACACGACCTGCCAACATTTTCTGGAAATATTGAAGAATGGCCTCTGTTTTTGGCCAATTATAAAGATTCAACTGAAGATTTTAGATACAGCAATCGCCAGAATCTTCAAAGACTACAGAAGTGTTTAATCGGACATGCCCGAGAAGCTGTTGCTTCTATGCTTATCAATGTACAAGACGTTCCAGATGCCATAGATGAACTAAGCTTTCGCTTTGGACGACCAGATGTGCTTGTGCGTCACCAACTCCAAAAGATTCAAAAATTCCCAGTGATGATTGAGAACAAAGTGAACCAACTACTCGCCTTTTCAACTCAGGTGCGCAATGTCGTTTCGTTTTTGAGATCCTCCAACAGCGAACACAGTTTAAACAATTCTACAATTTTGGATGAATTAGTTGCAAAATTACCACAGGACAAACAGTATGAGTGGGCAAAACATTCAACATCAATTGCGACACATCCGACAATCGCCGATTTCTCAAAATGGTTATGCCAGCTCGCAAGAATAGTATGTCTCATGCCACCCCCACCGCCATCAACGTCCAAAAATTTTGGTACATCGAGACAACAACCGCCGCCTCGACGTGTCCTATATGTACAAGATAACTCTGGAGCCGCTCAGCAAGATACACCCACAATATCCAAGTGCTACCAATGTGGTGAGAATCACTTTATTTCCAAATGCAACGTTTTCAATCACTCCATGAGTATCGAAGATCGTTGGCAAAAAGTGAAGTCCCAACATTTGTGCTTCTCATGTCTCCGCAAAGGTCATAGCACTGCAAACTGCCGAAGCAAGAAAATATGTGGTGTACAGAATTGCCGACGATATCATCACAGCAGCCTGCATGACGAATCACCAAGAAACATATCCACAGCCGTCCAGCCAGTATTGAGTTGCCGAACAACACCGCCGATGGGACTACTCTTCAAGATCATTCCAGTAACGTTGTTTGGACAGAATGGAAAGGTCGACGTATTTGCCATGTTCGACGAGGGATCCGCTATTTCAATATTAGAAGAAGAAATTGCAACAACACTAGGACTCAAAGGACGATCGCAGCCTTTAACTCTTCAATGGTATGGCCAAAATGTCACAACGGAACCATCCACTGCGGTCAATCTCGAAATAAGAGGTGAAGGTGAATCAACATCTTTTACAATTACAAATTGTCGCACAGTTCGCAACTTGAATCTGCCCGTCCAGACTTTTGACAAGTCAGAATTCAAACATTTTGAATTTTTGCCGCTAAGAAGTTACAAAGATGTGAAACCAATTCTACTTATTGGTCTAGACAACGTCCATTTAGGAACGTCGTGCACAATTGTTCAATCTGGGGATAAGAAGCCTATAGCCATGAAGACAAAACTCGGTTGGGTTGCTTATGGGCCAAGTAACAGCAATACTGTTGCATCAGCACCAGCTGTTCTAACAATCCGAGAAAAACAGGCAGATGACGATTTGCATACTTTAATAAAAGAGTATTTCACAGCAGACAATTTTGGCATAAATCCATCGCCTTCAATTCTGGAGCCAGATGATGATAAAAGAGCTCGTCAAATTATGCTGAAAACAACACGCCGCATAGGAAAACATTTTGAAACCGGACTGCTGTGGAAGAGCCCAAAACCAATTTTGCCCAGCAGCTTGGAGATGGCCGAAAAACGTTTGCTTGGAGTAGAGAAAAAGATGAGTCTAAAGCCAGATTTTGCTGCAAAATATAAAGACGAAATGAAAGATTATATCGAGAAAGGATACGCCAGGAAACTCCAGCAACACGAAATCGAGGATGTGTATCAGCCAGTGTGGTATTTACCACACTTTGCTGTGCAGAGCCCGCACAAGCCAGAGAAACTCAGAATCGTTTTCGACGCTGCAGCCACTGTGAATGGAGTCAGCCTTAATTCTGCCCTGCTCAAAGGACCCGAGCAAGCCAAGCCATTAATGAGCATATTATTCAAGTTTCGAGAAGGCATCATAGGAATAGCAGCAGATATTCGAGAAATGTTTTCACAAATCCGAATCCGATCAGACGATCAGCACTCTCAAAGATTTTTATGGAGAGATGGAGATGTGACACAGACTATGAGTCATTATGTCATGGTTTCGATGATTTTCGGAGCTATTTGTTCGCCATGTGTTGCAGAATTCATCAAAAATCTTAACGCCCGATAATTCCAAGATGGATACCCAGAAGCCGTTTCAGCCATTGTCAACAAACACTATGTCGACGACTACGTTGCAAGCTTCCGAAATGAAAAAGAAGCAATACGCATCTGTAAGGATGTGGTTAGAATCAACAATGAAGCTGGTTTCGATTTGAGAAACTTCACGTCAAATTCAACTAAATTACAACACTCCATGAACGTCAAATCGATAGAATATGTCAAGACTGTAAACATGGAACGCCAACCCACTACAGAAAAGGTCCTTGGGATGTATTGGAACACTGCCACAGATACGTTTGAATTTAAAACAAAGTTCCACCGCATACCGAAAGATGTCTTAGAAAGAATCCGCCCGCCGACAAAGAGAGAACTCCTGGGGATAGTTATGGCCGTTTATGATCCCTATGGACTGTTAGCAGAGTTCGTGCTTTATTTAAAATTCTTAGTTCGTGACACTTGGAAAAGTAACATCGCCTGGGATGATCCACTTCCTTTTGACATTAACAGGAAATGGCAATCCTGGTGGAAGGAATTTCAAGGAATTAATGCATTTCAAGTTCAACGCTGTTACTCATTGCATTTGTTCCGAGCAAAAACAATAGAGCTGCACATATTCATGGACGCAAGTCAAGACGCCTTTGCCGCAGCCGGATATTTCCGAATAATACATGACAAAGGAATAGATGTCACCTTTGTATTTGGAAAAACTCGTGGAGCGCCTCAAAGAACTATGTCAATTCCTCGATTGGAACTCCAAGCCGCAGTACTCGGCATCCGTCTCAGAAAAATCATACAACGCAATCACGACATCAATATTCGAAAAACTACATACTGGACGGACTCACGGACACTTTTGTATTGGATTACGTCAACGAAACGCAAATTCAAAGCCTTTGTTTCACATCGTGTTGCCGAAATACTATCGTCATCAGAACCATCCCAATGGCGATGGACTCCTACCGACAAAAACAGCGCAGATGCAGCCACTCGAGCCAACAGTCCTCCGAAGATTAAAATCGATAGCGTATGGCTCACCGGTGCCGACTTTCTTAGGCAAACAGAGGAACATTGGCCAGCCATGATAATCCAGCCGCCTCCAGACAATACAGACGTAGAAGAAGTTAAGCCTTGTCTCTTTCTACAATTCGCCAAAGGTAATTCTTTACTAAATTTTAATAGATTTTCCTCTTATTCGAAGCTCAAGAGAATTATCGCGTACGTACTCCGTGCCGCAAGTAAGTTTCGATATGTTGGGAAGATCGCTCCTACAGAACCAACAACAAATGGTTTCCTAACTATAACTGAGATCAGCAACGCCGATGATCTTCTATGCAAAATAGTACAACAAGAGCGATACTGATGAGATCCAAAAGTTAAAGTCTTCAACATCGATATCAAGAAAAAGTTCGATATACTCATTGAATCCCTATCTTGATGAAAAGGGACTTCTACGAGTTCATGGTCGCCTTGACGAAGCACTTTACTTGCCATATCAAGCCAGACGTCCAATTTTGCTGCCACCGAATCATAAAGTGTCTCAACTCATCATGTCACATTACCACGAGAAACTACATCACCAGAACTCAGCTGTCATCCTTAATGAAGCTCGTCAGAAATTTTGGATTCCGCATCCCAAGATTCTTCTTAAATTCGTACGACGACAATGCCAAGAATGCAAAATCGAAAGAGCTAAACCAAAACCTCCGCTTATGGGTCAACTGCCCATCGACCGTATAACTCCGTACATTCGTCCGTTTACGTACACCGGAGTTGACTTATTTGGCCCATTAAATGTGACGATTGGCCGCAGACGAGAAAAGAGATGGGGAGTCATTTTCACATGCCTGACGGTGCGTGCAGCACACCTTGAATTAGCCGAAAACTTGTCCACAGATGCCTTCATAATTTGCTTACGAAACTTCGTAAACCGAAGAGGTACTCCCGTCCGAATCAGAAGTGATAATGGTACCAACTTCATCGGGGCCAAGCGAGAACTTGGAAATGAACAACATTTATTTGATGTCGACCGCATTCGCGAGGAAGCCACAAGCCGTAACATCGAGTGGATTTTCAACTGTCCATCGAATCCAAGCTCTGGTGGCTGCTGGGAACGCCTCATCCGAATAATAAAACGCCTTATGATGAAAACTCTTTCCGAAGAAGCACCCAAAGTGGAAACCCTTAGAAGCGTCCTTATAGAAGCTGAGAACATAATTAATTCACGTCCGCTTACAGACATACCACTTAGCATTGAAGAAGAGAACCCATTAACTCCCAACCACTTCTTACTAGGATGTGTTAACTCAACACAAACGCCTTATCCAGATGAAAACATATGCCTCAGGAAGCAATGGAGGATTGCACTTAGTCTTAAAGACCGATTATGGAAGAGGTGGACAGTAGAGTACCTGCCTCAGCTCTTAAAACGACCCAAATGGCATGATAAAGTTCGTCCTCTACAGATAAATGACATCGTTATAGTTTGTGACTCCAATCAACCACGAAGCCAGTGGCGCAAAGGCAGAATTACCAATGTATTTCCCACGAAAGATGGCCAAGTCCGTTTTGCGGAGGTGAAAACCTCCAGTGGACTTATTCGCCGACCAGCATCTAGACTAGCAGTCTTATTCATCGATGGTGAATCTCAGGGTGATTCACGGGGGGAGGAGTGTTAGAGAAGGGGAAGCCAAAACAAAACGCCAAAACAAAAAGAATCAACTCAAAAGGAATCAACTCAAAAAACAACTCAACATTTGCCTGCTGTTAACCACATCCCAGTCTATTATATAACAATGAACCGGCAGTATTGTTTTAACGCCGAAAGAAGGCGGACAAGAAAATACAATTCGTAAACGAGCCAAACCGAGCCTAGCCTTATTCACTTAAATGTTATAGTACAAAATAAAATCTTAAAGTTTAAAGCAAAAATAAATATTAAGAAGTCCAAATTTAGTTATCTTTTATTTCTAGAAGAATAATTTGGTTTCAACCGCCCGCCGCCTTTACAGTGGCCGTTTAACAGCTTTTTTAATGTCATTGACTTATTATGCAGGGTTTATGGATAAACTACGACAAAAGTCTAGAGCGTGTTTTTTTACGGAAGACACAACGGCAAACGCACCAAGGAACATTTTTTGAAGTACCTAATTTATTATTACGAACAAACATGAGCTATACCCAACCCATTCTAAACCATTATATTGTAAACAACGTAGCGACGTTCCATTTTCAATCGAGTTTACCCGCGCTAAAGATGTTTCACATCAAAAAGAAAGACAGACACCCATACCTAAACCTATATTGATGTTAGATTTTACTTTTGGCAAAATGAAAGCGTCCCATTAATCATCTACTGGAAAGTACTTTGCCAGGCCCAATTAAACACACCTACTATGAAGATTTTACATTATCCGATTTTTCTTTGTTGTTGTAATCGCGTGAGATTTCGAGATATGTCCAACATGCTCCTTTCATTCAGCGCTGGAAATTCGGTCAATGTAAGTCCAGACTAATACTAAAAGTAGGGATTTAGATAATTTGTGCTGTTTGTTGGTCCCTGTCATCTATTGTGGACGGTAACTTTTGTGATCAGTCAAGAAGAAATTTTTATAAAAAATACCAATAGTAGCCCACTTTCTTTTGGACATTTTGAATTTATTTCTGCACTTCTGTCAATAAACACAACAGTTTCAAGAAATTATGAGTTCGCAAACCTGGATATATGATTGGAACTGGGTGGTAGCGGTCTTTATAGCACATTGTCTGAACACCTCGCATATCGACCACAAAATTTGCGATCACATTTGCGAATACACATGATGTGCGAGTGCCTTGATCGCAAATGCATTTCATTCATATCGTGTGAACACCCTCATATGAAAGCTTAAGCTTAGGAGCATTAATGTAGATATTGAATTTGCAACACATTTGCAACTTTTTACATGACTTCAGCGTCGCAAACATTTGCGACATTTTACATGACTTCAGAGACGCAAACATTTGCGAATTTTTATATGCCGTCTTATGCCCCACTAAAAGGAGCCTGATGAATGGCCTGGCAGTCGTGAAATACATTTGACTGCAGCCTATAATAACTTATTGGTAGCTCACTCAAGTGGTTGTTGTTTCATTCAAAACCTTCAAAAGGTGAAAAATATTTTCTGCGGTTCTCAACTCATTTTTCCGTTGATATATTATGTAAATACTTAGGTTATTTTATTACTACTCGTTAATAAAATTATTCACAATTTGTATAAATTTCAATTTCTCCTTCCTATTTTGAAAAACAAAAAATCGCTTTCCCTGAAACCGAATAAATGATAAATTAAGCACCCAGTATCCGATGCAAACTTTTGCGTTAGAAAAATATCTTCTTTCTGTAGAAGCTAATCGTGGAGTTACATGTATCAGAGAGTATCATTATGATTCCACCATTGTTCTTCTTTGATTTTCAGCTATACAACTTTTTTCTTTCTCCAACGATTATCATAGAAGCATTTGAACAATAATAATAAAAACTAGAATATTAATAACAATATTATTTTATTTTCGATATTAAATTAGTGTTTCCTTGATTTGTTCACTTTTCAACTTAAATAAAAAATCTCTTTTCAGTTATACTGATTTGTAAGCTACTAAAAAAACAAAAAAAAAAAACGGTCGCATGTAAAATCTTTAAAAAACGTACATACATACCAAGTAACAGCAGTAATATGATTACTACAAGTTTATTTTTACATGAAATATCTCGGATAAATCCATTTTATATATATATATATTTAGGTATATAGAATAAGAGAACTTTAGTTAGAAAGGTCCTAGATGTTTACTTAAGTACAGAGACAATTGCAAGTGTACGAAAATGTACATTTCGAGGTATACGTTTAAAAACAAAATTAATAATTTCCGAAAAATTATCAGAACAACTGTAGTGAAACTAATAAAGATTATGCCGATTAAGTTTTGCCGTAATTATTACTTGAAAGTATCTAAAGTTTTTGGAAGTAACGGAGCCGTGACAATTGAAATATTTTCCAGTGAGTCCACGTCATTTTGGGGTTCAGCAACTGTATGATTGTTTACAATTTCCTTTCCACTTTTATCGGCTTCAGGGCTTCCGGCATTACTGCGAGCCTTGGTATTATTTGTAGTAGAAGACAATTTGTCGCTAAGTGGCGGTTCCTGAAAAGAAAAACAAAATTTGAATTTTTTTAAAATAAGAAAGAATATTATGGAATATTACAACAGTCCAAATAATGCACCTATTATGATTTTCGACTCGGAAGAAAAATTTGGCGAATATGACTATTTGGGATTACCTTTGCGAATCGCCTTAAAAACACTGACATGAAATGTCGAACGTTCAACTCGGCGAGATGCGAGTCCTAATAGAACCATAAATCTAGTTATATAGCATGGATTTGAATTTTTTTTTCTACACAAACAAAATTGCAATATTTTTTTGCAAGAGCAATATATTTTCGCTTATCGGATTCGAATCGTGTCTCAGCAAAGCTAAAGGACAATTCTCATTAGAGCGACCAATGACCAACGAATGAACGAATGTTCGTCCATTTTGACGTTTCTTTCACATGGATTTTCTTATTCGTCGCGAATGACGACCACCAAGAAAACAAAAACAAGAGAGATTTTGAGGTTAGTCATCATCATCATCGTCGGCTCGACAACCGGGGTCCGGTCCTGGCCTCCTTCAACAAGTCTCTCCACCCATCCCGGTCTCGAGCCGCCGCCATCCAGTTGCGCACACCAAGGCTCCGGGCGTCCTGGTCTACGCCATCTCTCCAGCGCAAGCATGGTCTACCACGCTGTCGTCTACCAAAGAAAGAACTTTCCGAGCAGGTTCCTCTTCGCTCATGCGAGCTAGGTGCCCTGCCCACCGGAGTCTCCCGAGCTTAATTTTTGTCACGATATCTGCTTCAAGGTAGATTGCGTACAATTCATGATTGTACCGTCTCCGGAATCGTCCTTCCTCACATATGGGGCCAACAATTCTCCTTAAGACTTTTCTCTCATGGCTTTGTAAAGTTCTACCCTGGCTATGCTATCGTACGCGGCCTTAAAGTCTATAAACAGGTGGTATGTTGGGATGTTAAATTCTAGACATATTTCCATCGCCTGCCTAAGGGTAAAGATCTGATCAGTTGTTGATTTGCCTGGAATGAAACCACACTGATATTGTCCGATGATGGTTTTAGCGTATGGGGTTATCCGGTCTTGTAGGATAGAGGAGAGTATCTTATAGGCGGTACTCAACAACGTGATACCTCTATAATTGCTGCACGTTGTGACATCTCCCTTCTTACGTATGGGGCAAATTATACCTTTTCGCCAGTCTTCTGGAATTTCTTCATGCTTCCACACGTGCACTATAATCTCATGAATTGCTTGACGTAAAGCTGGCCCACCGTGTTGAAATAGTTCGGCTGGTATACCATCGGCTCCCGGGGCTTTGTTTTTCTTTAGCCGGCCTATAGCCTTCTCAACCTCTTCTATGCTTGGTGGCGGCAACATAGGGTACTCTTCTTGAAGTAGTGGAGCCTCCACTTCTGCAGTGAGCTGACCATTTAGCAATTCATTGAAGTACACTTCCCATCGCTCCAGTATGCTTTGAGGATCGGTGATCATATTTCCCTCTCCGTCCTTGCAGTATGTGCAGCGTGGTGTGTACTGCGTCATGTTTCGGAAGGATTGGTAGAACTTCCGCGCCTGGTGCGGACCTCGCTCTCGGCTTTTCTCTATTTCACAGATTATGTTCTTCTCCCAGGCTGATTTTTTCTGTCTGTGAAGCCGTTTTTCAATTCTTCTGAGCTCTTTATATTCGTCTTCGCGTGCCCGCGTTCTATGAGATTGTTGCATTGCTCGGTACGCAACATTCTTACGTTCAGTCGCTAGCTTGCATTCATCATCAAACCAGTCGTTCCGATTTCTACGACTGCTGCCTAAGATAGAGTTGGCAGTACTAATGACAGCACTCTTAAGGCGTGTCCACTTCTCATCTACGCCCAGCATACTGGCTCCAGGACTTACTCTACCCAGTTCTAGGGCGAGTCCTAACGCATTACCAAAGGTGTTACTGGTGTTTTCATTGCGCAGAGCAGCCGTGTTGATTCGAACCTGATCGGCGGATGCAATACGTCTTTGCAAGGCAATCCGCCCTCGGAAAACCATACCAACAAGATAGTGATCCGAGTCGAT
This sequence comes from Leucozona laternaria, assembly GCA_932273885.2. NCBI lineage: Eukaryota > Metazoa > Arthropoda > Insecta > Diptera > Syrphidae > Leucozona > Leucozona laternaria. The sequence goes on from OW026368.1 coordinate 50,693,311, forward strand.
ATTGGCACCTCGGTACGTTCGTACCGTCATCAAGTTCGAGTAGTGGCGACGGTCTATCAACACGTGGTCAATTTGGTTACGAGTGACTCCATCAGGTGATACCCAGGTGGCTTTGTAGATATCTTTACGCGGGAACCTGGTACTCGCAACGACCATGTTTTTCGATGCTGCCAATTCTAAGACTCGAAGTCCATTGTCATTAGTGTTCTCATGCAAACTATGGGTGCCTGCGTAATGCCTGAATACCGGCTCCCGACCTATTTTTGCATTCAAATCCCCAAGGATGATTTTTACGTCATACCTTGGACAGGCATTGAGGGCCCTCTCGACTTGTTCGTAGTAAGTCTCTTTTTCTTCGTCTGAGGACTCCTCCGTAGGTCCGTGAACGTTAATGAGGCTGATGTTCTTAAATTTGCCTCGCACGCGAAGGGTGCATAGCCTTTCGCTTATAGCGTTAAAGCCGATGATGGCAGACTTCATTTTTTCGCCGGCTAGGAAGCCTACCCCGAGCACATGGTGTTTTGTATGACAGCTGTAGTATAAGTCATAATCTTTCTTCTGTAGAACACCATTCCCTGTCCATCTTATTTCTTGAAGTGCTGTTATGTCAGCTTTATATTTTGACAGGGCATCGGCTAGCTGCTGAGCAGCTCGAGCTCTATAGAGCGATCGTACGTTCCATAAGAAAATTCGTAAATCGTTTTTAGGTTAGTCGCACGCAAACAATTTGTTCGTTGAAATCTGGATCGTATGTGCAACGTACGTGAATAGAGTTTGACAATTCGTAACAATCAGATTGCAATTCGCGACGACCAATTTATTTTCTCAAATTTATCTTAATTAAAAAGCAGATTTTAGTACCTTAACATTATTATAATTATATTTCTACGATTTTGATTAGAATTTGTGAAGAATTTAGGTTTATAAATTGTTTTAAATCTCATTTATTCGTTCATTCGTCGGTCTTTGGTCGCTCTCATGTGAATAGTCCTTTAAGGGGCAGACCCCAGCGAGGGATAGAATTTCTTTCCCAATTGCCTTTAGCCGTGAAATTAAGATACCTCAAAACTGGAAAACTGCCATTTTACTCCCTATCCCTAAACCAAACAAGGACAAAATCCTGATTGAAAGCTATCGTCCCATATCACTAATTTCATGTCTATCAAAAATTTTACAAAAAGTTGTGGCGAAGCGCCCATTTTGATTCGCTGAATCTAAAAAATGTATATCTCCGAAACAGGTTGTATTTAAACCGATGCCCATCTCCATTTAGATCACACCATTTCAAAAGCCATATCATCAAGGAACCATGTATCTGTACTGTCGGTAATGCTGTTCACTATAGCAGTCGACAACATAAGCAATATACTCGAAAGGCATAATCGACTAGACCATTGTCTTTACGCTGACGATGTATATATTTTAACTAAAATCTCAGACTTAAATATCTGCAAAAACCTCTTTCTTAATGTCATTGGTGATATTCGAACTTATATATATGGCTAATGCAATAAATCAACACTTAACATCATTAAACCACCATACCATCAAGCAGTAAGAAGATGCCTTAACGCCTTCCCAACGACACCGATACAAATTTTGCTTGCCGAAGCTGGGCTTCCAACTGAAGAACATCGAACTGATGAGCTGGCATTGAAATTAGCCCCAAAACTAGTCTAGTCTCACTAACTGGTGCCGATATTGCACAGGCAATAAAACAAAAATGTGTAAAACGGGTTCTATCGCCTCTTAAACTAGTATTGATCAAAACTAAACAACTTCAACTTCCAACAAAACGGGAATGTAATTTTAAGCCCCCTCATTTCGTCCTTGACACATCAAACCTAAATCGACTGATGTGACACTATCTCAATACAGAAAAAATAGCACCAATCACTCTGTTTACCGAGCGCTGTTCTCAGATATCATATCGAAACTTTTAGATGAAGGATGGAAGTTCTTTTTTACTGACGGCTCAAAGACCCAAGAAACACTTTATTCGCAGTAACACGGAAGGATGGTTATAATCTGAACATTGGAATCTTTAAAAATTTCACATCAGTTCTTACAGCTGAAGCGTTAAGTATCCTTCAGGCCCTTACAACAGCAACAAAGCTTCACGGAAATACCATTATCTGTTCCGACAGTATATCCGTATTAGAAGCTATCGCCAAACCAATCAACAACGATGACCTAATATGTGAAATAAGGAATCATCTTATTAAAATCCCAGTCATCAAACTAATGTGGGTTCCCGGTCATACTGGTATACGCGGCAACGAAGGATGAACCTGTATACAACTTCAACATTTTTACTAAACGTGACCTGACTAACTGATTGAAAACCTAATACCATCGTCGATAGATCTCATCCTCGATACCCTAACATCCCATAAACAAAGATACAAAATTTTGTTCGGTTAAGGCTGGGACACACTACAATCACGCACGAACATCTTCTCCACAAATAAAACCCTCCTGTATGCTCCACCTGCAACGTTAAAGTTCAGAGCTAATAGTCCTCGCAGCTAGGCTCTATAAAATTGTAATCAACAGGTTACATTTCAGTGTCTGTTAATAAATTATAATAATAAAAAAAAAAATGTTGAAAAAAGTATGATGAAAGAAACAACTGTTATTGTAAGGCTCCTTTCACACCTCCTCGCTTTCATTAGGTACGACCTGTATTCGTTTTCTGTTTCCGCCTCTTCACACACTCGGTTCATATCAGGTTTGTAATCAGGGATCTAAGACCAGTGAGCTTCTAATCACTCATTTTTACTTAAAAAAAACTTTAGCATACGAGTCTAAATAAAAAAAGAAATTGAACCTTATAGAACCATGAATGTGTGGACACTAGGTTAACTTTGTGTGCCCTAGACTCGAATACTTGCCATTTTGAAACCGAATGAAACTGATTTATGTCGAGGGACCGTGCCCATCAGGTTTTAATTCTTATCGTTTTCATCGATTCCCGCTTTACAGGTGCCACCGAAAATGAACCAAATACAGAACGAACCGAATATGTGTGAAATGAGCCTAACGTCTTCGATATATTATTTTTTAATAAACTGAATTCTAACCCCTGAAAATTAAACTCTCCACCAAATTCTGGTTTGTCGGCATTTTTTAAGTTTGCGTTTTTTCGTCTAATCAAATTTATGCCTATACTTGTACAAAATTATTTTTTTTTAAAAAAACCTCTGCAACGATTTTTGAAATTTCGTTTGTATAAATTCTACACCTTTCCCATCTTTGGACAAGCTGGAAAAGAATTAATTCCTTTGTTCGCACAGAAACTCTGCCTCGTAATGCATTTTTTCAAAGGGACAGGGCAGATGGAAATCACACGGGGAGATATCTACACCTCTACCTTTAATTGCGATCGAATAATGGGTTTACAGTGAGACACATTTAAAAATAATAATATAATTTGTCTTACATTTAAGGATGGTGAGCGAGTCGTGCTGCCACTCTTCAATAATATAGACTTTTTAGGATTTGCTCGTGGAAGTTGGTCATCTTCGTTAAGTGAATGAAGCAACTGCAATGAAATTTACAAAATATAATTTAAATACAAACAAAAATATAAATATTTTTATAGCAGCAACGTTACCTTTTCGACTTCAGCGTCTATCGCCTCTCCTTCGTTTTCAACTCCTGATTTTCGCGACTTTTCCAATAATGTTGCACGTTTCGCTGTAAGGTAAAGGCTACGCTTTACTGCTATATACGTAACATCACCATCTGCCCGTACAGAATAGTCTGGTACGAAAGTCTGGCGCAAAACAGAATCGACATTAAGAGATTGCAAAGAGCCTTTGATTTGATTTGGTGAATCTATAGGTTTCATACCATAAATAAAAATTGATTTGAATGCCAACTTCTTGAAAAATTACTGCGCTACAAAAAAAATACCTAAAACAATATTCTGCAGAAGTGCTTGTGTACCAAAGTAAGTAAATGGACCACTTTCAAATAATAAATTTTCCTTTCCAACAGTGACTTTAACACGACCTTCCAATATAAGTACAAAAAAGTCCACAGGCTTGCCTTGCTGGAAAATAATCAAGCTGGGATCGTCTCTTTCTTTTCCTTTACTTTTTATGTGGTGAATGATATCTTGATGAAGTAAACGACGCAGGATTGATTCAGAAATCGTGTCTTTTCGGAAAGCATCAACAGCTAAAAATAAAAAAAAAAATTATTATAATTTTTTCTTAGCAGTGGTCATAATTAAATTTGAATTTACCTGTGCTTAAGTACTGGAATGTGGCTAAAATCAGTTGAGGCGATATTCGGATAGCCTGGTGTTCTTTCCTTTCCGCAAATACACTAAAGTCTTGTTTTTTATTTCTCTGTCTTTTGATTTTTGTTCGATTATCAACAAATACATCAGTTTCATCAATGATTTCAGATTGGATCAGTTCTTCAATAACATCTTCTAAAGTAAGAAGCCCAACTGTTTCGTAAAAGGGATCACCTTCACCTTCATTATTGACACGATGCACGAAAGCCATGTGTCCTTTGTTGCCTTCTTTAAATTGATTGAACATAATATCGAGTGTAACATCTTCGAAAACAAAATGACAAGGATTTTGATAGAATTCACACAAGGTTTTCAATGGAGTATTGTCATCGGTATCAACGAATGCTAAATCTTTGATATAAAGCAATGTAACTATATTTTTCGGATGGCCTTCGTAAACAGGTATTCTTGAAAATCCAGACTTCATTATATCGGAAACTGTTTCGAAATCAAGTATAGAATCGATGGACAGCATAAACGCATCTTCGATATGTGTCATAACTTCACCGACTGTTTTTCTTCGAAGTTCCAAAGCACCAGAAATAATATTAACTTCGTTGTTATCTAAATCATTTATTCCTGTTGTAACCTAAAACAAAAAAATATTCACAGTTAAAAAAAAAGTTAGGTAAAATGTAATACATACAATACAATACAAATACATATTAAAAATAGGACTAAATGTCTCATTTAAGTTATACGGTTTATCTCTTCCAAATTGAATAGCCCTTCTAGAGAATGTACAAAAAACGCTAAATACAAAATTTAAAATGAAATCGCTTCATCTCATCTGTGTGACAATATACTGGATTAGAATTTTCAGATTTTATATATTTATGAAAATCAGAAAGTCTTTGGGCGAACCAGCATTGATTGTGTGAACTTCAACTGGAAACCATCAAAGCAACTTGGATTGAACCGAAAGGTAATTACTACTATGGCCTTTTCGATTGTTGTCAGAATGACAGTTCTTCTTCTGAAAAGAAGAGAAATTTGCTTCTGGATTTGCTTTCAGAATTGTTCGAGAAGCGTTCACACGTATCAAATTGTTCTTTCGGATTACAAATCGAAAAGGCTATAATCATCAACTCAAAACATAATTATTATGCTTTAGAAATATCGAGTGCAGGTGCAGCAGCAATAATCTTACTTTCTACAAAACGATTTTAAGATTTTTCCTCTATTCGGTGAGATATGATTCAAATCTTTCAAAGCTTTCGATAAAGATATCCGATGATCCGCGTTTCCATTACTTTGGATATATGGAATTGAAGTGCTAATCAGAGGGTGATAGCGATTTGAAAAAATCCAACACAGATAAATTGCAAAAGCTTAATAAATAGTTCCAAACACCCTGTGAAGTTTTTAAATACAATCCTTGCGTTCGAGAATCTATCCGAGAGGGTCTCAATCTATCCAAAAATGTTCAGATACCATGAGCTGTTGTTGCGTCAGCTGTTTTTCACAAATTGTTCCAACAACACAAACCTATCTGGATAGCTTTAGATTGATCCCCGAACGCGGCCAGTAGATCTGAAAAGCAACCTAAATAAAATTACGTTTTACCTCAAACTTTTTAAGTTTATACACATGTACTTCTAGTTCAAATTTTTAAGTCCGAGCCCCGAGGCGTGTACCAACTCGTACATTGTACTTATCAATTGTACTTATTTAAATTAGAGGTATTGATTACTTCAGAACTTAAAGTTTGTACTTTAATACTTTTCAATTCCTTTGCTTTTATAGTTCTTTTGTTGTCTTGGGATACGTAGATTAATGTATATATATCTAGATCAATTAAGAAATGGAATAAAAAGCGGATATCCATATTGCAACAAAATACATCTGTAAAAACACAATTAGAGCAAATAAATATAAGACTATTCATACAAATTCTACACACTAATTATGCAAATCATACAGTTTATTGAATAAGTATTATTTAATTAAATTTGCTGAATCATTGATTCGAAATAGTTTTTAATGACCTAAAAGTCCAGACACGAATTTGGTTTTTCATCAGGTGATCCCACTTGGAATCGACAATTTATTGTACATAGGTACAGCAATTTCACGAGTGCTACCTCATCATGAGAATTCCTTTAGTGGTTCTGAAGCGAAACATCGAAGCTCATCAGAGTTCGATGGCCTACAAATCTCGCTACCGAAGGCACGTGATTAGCTCGTTCCCATTGCATGTTTTATTGTTTACCAATTGCACTAGCCCACACAAGTTTGTTGTTATTCAGTTCGTTTCTTACGTTGGACATATACGGAACTAGCTGGCCCTGTCCGGCTTCGCACGGGTAGACAAACCTAAGCTTCGCATAAAAATTACAAAAGAAAATATAAATAAATATTTAAGATACTTTTTGTAATTGAATACTACTTGCTGAGTTTTAACCCACTTCAAGTAATAAATGGCTAAATTCGTAAAAATATGATCATCTAAGTCCAACTTATTTTACTTTCCTCACACAGAAAGATTTTTTGTAATCGAAAATCACTTTTTTGTGTATATTTAAAAATAACCTTTCAAACACAAACAGAATTTTTGATTTTGGAACATGTGGTTTCTGAGATTAGCCCGAACAAACAAACAAATAAAGCAAGAGTTCCGTTTTATATATACGACATTGCATTAATACCGCTAATGCCTTTACTTCTTTGTGCACAGAAACTCACAAACTGTCAATCTTTAATGAGCAATAATGGACTTCTTTATTCCGAATCTGTCAAAAATAAAGGAAATGGAAATCCACCCAATTTCACATTTTCTGTATTACCTGATGTAAATTACATACACGCTTGGCACAACTTTTGGCTTTCATTTTTTAACTCCTCCTCCTACACTGTAAATTTATACCCACAGAAATTTCGACTGAAATTTACACAAATGCAAAGAAATTCAGAACTACTACTACTAACGCTGTGAATATGGTATGGTTCATAAAACTAAAGTTCAGCACCACTGCCAATTTCAAGTTCCAGCCAAACTGCCCGATTTTAGAAGTGTCGATGTTTGCTCTCAGGAATCAAATTAAATTTTACCAAAAATGTACTTCTTCTTCGATTACGACATACAATCGTTTTTAGTAGTGATTCAGCATGTTTACATTTACGAACGCGCGTTATAAATATTAAAGTGTTTGTTATTTTGGCGATGGAGGGCCTTAGGCGTCTTACAAATAATAAGTTGAATATACATAATATGTATGCAAGAAATTACCTTGACGAGCTCTTTTAGACGCTCGCGATTATAAACATTTCCAATTTCCTCACCAAGACACCAATCTAAAGCTCTAGATGTTGGGTATGATAAAGGATATGTAAGTACCATCACAGCCTTAGTTATATAAATCGTTTTCGCTCCTACAGAAAGACCATGTCTGGAACAAAACGCCTGCATAAAGTAAATATTAAGTAATTGTTTAAATATTAAATATAAAAAAACACTTACTTGTGGTGTAATTTCACCAAAAATGACAATTGCCAACGTAGAAAATATAACTGCTACAAGACCAGATGTTAAACCATCCAATAAAATCGTAAACAAAGAATTAACCAAGACGTTTGCCAAGAGAATACTACACAGCAAATAGTTTCCTCGATCTCTCACTGGTTGAATTTTACTGGCATATAATCTTTCTTTTTCAGTTCCAGTGTTTTTAAGAATCTAATAAGAAAATGAAAATAAGTCGGAAAGTTATGTAGATGATTTTTTGTTTTATTTACCTTGAGTTCGGTACGATCCATAGACATCAGACCAAGATTCAAACCAGAAAATAAAGATGAAAATGACAAGCAAGTTATTATCACAAGAATTGAAGCCCATAACGGCAGCAAATTTTCGTATGTTCCTATTTGTAACCAACGATCTGATCCTTGATGCTCAAATTGATCCGACTGAAATATAGCCTGAAGATGGGTTTATTTATTCATATAAAATATAATGAGTAATGGTAAATTTGAAATAATAATTAATTTATATTTTTGTATCTCCTAGGGCTTTGATTTTCTCTGGTTCTTTCTGTTCAGGTATGTATATGTATGTATTTATATGTACATTACATATGTAAATTGTACAAGGTGGCGCAAAAGTTTTCACCCGATGTTCTTTGGCTGTAATCTTTTTTATGAATGAAAAACTTTGGTGCTGCTTTTGGATTAAAAAAATAAGACATCAAATGAACATAATCCAAAAGTAGAATCAGTTTTCCATTTATAAACAAATTACAGCCAGAGAACATCGGCGTGACAACTTTTGCGCCACATTTGTACATATATTATGTCGTCTTGCGTCGTTCAATTGATTTTTTTTTTAGTGACAAGAATTTTAAAATGTTTGATTTTATGGAGTTTTAATTGGTCAGTTTATAGGTTTGTGCAAAGAAACTGACAAACTGACAACTTTTGAAGAGAAAGCATGGAATTCTCTCAGTGCAAAAATTTCTTGGACCGAAAATCACAAATATGGGAAATTTTCTACTCTCTCGTGAGCCTTCTATTTTGTGGAGAAAAATTTGTGAGTGCGGGAACGGTTCTTGATCTGGACTGAAATTCACACAAATGCACAGATATTCCAAGTAAATGAACGAAGCTTATATTTCAGAGTCCGCACTAATTTTGCGCCGCACACTGGGGCAAAACACCACTAAAGGTGGCATTAAATCAACTATCAAATCTACGGACTTAAAATTCAGCACGATTACTCCTAGAATGATAGCTGGCACATTAAAATAAAAAAATTGAGGACACGCCCACTAAAAACGCCTACTTTAAAAAAAAAAAATAGAAAAAATGGTGCAAACGCTTTAACATGATTCTTAGTTTCAAAAGCAAAGTTGAACAAAATATTTAGGATTATAAAAAATTTATTATATTAACAATTAGGAACATTTTTTTTGTATTAATTAACATTAACAAAAACAAGATAAATAATCACAAATAAAAATGTATTCTTCTTCGTCTTCATCAATCTCATTTATTACATCATTATCAATGCCACTTGGATTTGGTATTGGTGTGTTTACTGTTTGGGGCTTTGAGCAAACTGATTGCTTCTTGGGGCAGATGTCGAATTTTCCGGGAGTGGTGTTCTCTATAATTTTTGAAATCTTTATTGCGTGCTTCTTGAGCTTCTTCACTTAGCTGCACTATAGGCAATAAAGCTATTGGAATAATTTCATTTCCATGAATGAGATACTTGTGGAATGTAGGAGGCATATAGTACCTAGGATACTACTTGGCAACGAAGTATTTTGCAGTTTCATGGGCAAATTCTCGACCTCATGAACACAAGCAACTACTGTCATGATAATATGCATTTTTTCTATCAATTCGACATCTACTTTAGTAATATCAGCTGAAGTTTCGGCATGTTCAAAAAATCTCCTTCCTGTATTTCCGTCATTAGAATTTCCGAAACCAGGCTTTGGCTTATCAACAATCAAACCCAATCGCTCCCGAAACTGTTTTTGTATTTTTTTTTTCGTTTCAGCGACGATTTTTTTATGCTCCTCTTGTCTAGCTTGCCATTGTTTTATTTTTAATTTGTATGAAAGGTGGAGTAAACATTCGAAAAATCGGATCCACCCATACAACACAGATAAACCAAATAGAAGATTATCCGTTTTTACTGGCCTTTTTACCATTGCATCAATGGAATTAAAATCTTTTGATGTGGCATTGCAAATAAAACAGTTCTGTGTAGAGGAATTTTCAGTGATGGAGTTACAGACCTTTCCATCTATCATTGTGAATAACAAATTGTGTTCAACGTTGAAAGTATTTTCACCAACTTTAACTTGACTAGGCTGGAGCTCCTCGATTTGATTATCCACTCTTTGTTTTTCTGCCACAGATACGGGTGCAGATTCCTTGAGAAACTCAATTTTAGGAGGCCTACAATATCTAGTTGAACTTGGGTGAGGATTCTGCCAGATTATTTTTTCACCAGATATCAAACGAAAAGGAACTACGCATGTAATGAAAACAGATGAGTCATCGGCGTGAAGTCCTTGAAACGCTTGCTTATACGAACTGTATAAGCTTATAGATTGGATTACATCTTTTTGAACAATTACCAAACGAGCAACTGTAAGTTTTAGCAAGCTTTGTAAATAAGTGTATACAGCATAGATACACCATATAAAGATAACAATTTCGGCTGTCATCCGAGTTTGCCTACAAGCTAAATCAGGGGAAATTCAGGAGAAACACGCACACATATGCAGTTGGCGTCCTTTCACCACGATTATTTGCACACATATACAGTTGGCGTCCATTCACCACCAAAATGCCGGTTATTTTAAAAATGTCATGAGTATAATAAATGGAGCAACGAGTTATCAAGTGCTAACCCGACCTTATATGGTGTATCTATGGTATACAGACGTTTCTGATATACTCATATTTTCAGGCTCCATATAGCAACTTTTTTTGCACTCTTGAACTCCTGTGTATGAAGGAAATACTTCGGGAGCTTTAGAACGTATAATTTCATACTGAAAACGTGAAAGATTTGCTTCAAAAATCATTGCTAAAGCTTCTTCCCCAGTCATTGAAGCGAGTTCAATTAAGCCCCTCAAAACTTTTCTGCATTTATCAGCATGATTTGAGTTTGTTGTCACGTCACGCATTAACTTTGCAGCATCTTACTGCCCAGAAGCTCTCAAACCCATTTCAGCCGCGTAAGTCAACTCAGCGATAGACGTGGACCTTCTCAAGAGTTCGGTTTTCTGACGTTTTGATCTTTCCGATGGTTCTTCAAACGCAACCTTTGGACGACCACGTTTAGAGTCTACAGAATATTTAAAAAGTATAGGTGTTTTCAGCCACGCAATGTTTGCTTTCAAAAACTTTGCTTCTATCCGACAAGCTTTTTCTTAACGTGATTTTAATTTCGATTTGAACTAAGTTACTTTGTCATTAATATCGTTTTTGGACGCATCGCTGCATCGGACCCGTTTTTTTTAATTTCTTCCCTTAAGAACGCAATTTGGCTGTCTTATTCCTTCAGATTTGAACTTTTCTTAATAGTATACAGCTCTTTCCTTGTAATCGACAAAGTTTTGGAAGTGGTTCGGTCTAAGAAGTAATTAAAATTAATTGAATAAAAAAAAACGATATTTTTCCAAAGTGACGTCACCATAACAAGAAAGTCAACTGTACGAAAAGTAGCAAATAGTAGCAAACAAAATTTACAGATTCTAAAACTAGACAAACCACTTGTCACAAATAGATATAACACTTAACGTCATGTCACGAGCAACACGTCTAAAATGCTTAGGTATTTGACTAAATGCAAAAATTTTTTTTATCTTTAACTTCATATTAAGAGGACAAAAAGAAAAATTTCTTATAAAAATAAAAAAATCAACACACCTGAGCTTACTGATTCTATTGTAATAATTTATTTTTTTATAATAAAAAGCTGTAAGAAATTGCACACAGTTAACTGTTGTCACTCAAAACAAAAAACACGTCTGGCTTCGATGAAAAAAATTATCAAATTTTCCATTCGTGACGATTTGGCAAAGACCACGTGCTCCCAATTAACTGTCGCATTCTCATTTTGTATTCTCTATCGTATTTACAATGAAAATAAAACGGCAGTTTAAATCAAAGCTCAACTTCAAAAATGTATTTAATGCCAGCATTAGTGGTGTATTGTCCCAGTGTGCGCCGTCAAAAATTGAGCAGGAGAATCCAAATAACAATATATATTGTAAGTTTCAGCTCAATCTGAAGGTTAGTTTTGACTTTTAAGAATATAATAAGAACATCTAATTTTTACACATGAACTTTATAAAATATAAAAGGTCACAAAATCCTCATTAAAAGTCAACTAGTTTCAGTAAATGGTTTTGGATTTTATTTCACAGTTTTTTTAATACTATTAGAGAATGTTAGAGTTAGCATCTCATTTTGAATAAACTACTAACAAATAAAAGCCTTACCCGATTAAACAAATTGAAAAGTTTTTAATTTATTTAGTTTATAAATAAATGATTAGTAAGATCAATTTCTTGGGAAAAGAGTTCCTCGTGACGATGACGCTTAAACATTCAGGACCTAGCGCATGCACACCGACATCTACGCGACTAAATTAATTTGTTTATTTAATAGGAATTGATTTGACCAGTTACATATGTACATATCTTAACTGATCATTATTTTATTAGCAGAAAGTAATTTTCGATTAAATACGTATTTACCTAAAAAATAATTTTCATTTGTTTGTGGTTTATTTAAAATGAATCTGTATGAATCTCTTACCGCCATGTTATTCACTTGATCGATCCAGTTTAAAACTTAAATCCGGAAATAAATTAATATAAATTTAGTATTGAAAAACTTAAAACAAATCAATAAAAAATCTATGACTAACAAATTACTGAAACTAAGTACAGTGGTGGTCCAGTATACCGAATGATCGATATTACGAACACTTTTTTCAAGTCCATTAGGATGTATTCTACAAGGTGATTTGCATAAGGTGTGACAAAAAGCTAGAGCGTGAAGGTTGGACTCAGACAAGAAAAAAATCGTAGGGGAAGGGGGGTCTATTTCCCCCCTTTTAGGCGGGAGGGTTAATTTTCTAAAAAAAATGACTTAAAACAGAAAACAAAATTATTACAAAATAATGGTAATACCTATGGAGTCATGCTATAGCATTTTGAAAAGCCAGAAATCAATTCTTTAATTTTATTTTTAAATAAAGTTTTTCGAGCGAATAGTTTTTGAAAAATTAATTTTCAAAGTAAAAAATTTGAAAAAAAAATATTTATTTTTTTTAACAATTTTTTTTTCAAAATTTTACGTAATTAAGTATTATTTTTTTGTCTAACATTCAATGCTCTTATTAATTTTTAATCAAATACAAAAAACCGGACGTCGTAATATTTTGCAGTTTTTGAGAAAATCAAAAATAACAAAAACCACTTTTTTCTAAGAAAAACCATTTGTTTTATTTTCTTCGTTATTCGATTCTTAGGTCAATTTACGAATTAAAGGATTATCTTTTTTTTTACTCTTTTTTTTATTATCAGTCTGATAAGTATACAAGATAAAGTACTGGATTAACCATATTTCACACCTGCGTGAGAGCATTGGGTTAAAATTGACCTGCCATTTTTTTGTTACGGTGGGGTCGGCTTGGCGACGGGGTCTACCTGTTGAGGTAAAGAAAAAAACGTCGCGTAATTTTTTAAACTATATATTTAATACTTAATTACGTAAAATTTTGAAAAAAAAAATTGTTAAAAAAAAATAAATATTTTTTTTTTCAATTTTTTTACTTTGAAAATTAATTTTTCAAAAACTATTCGCTCGAACAACTTTATTTAAAAATAATATTAAGGAATAGATTTCTAGCTTTTCAAAATGCTATAGCATCCATAGGTATTACCGTTATTTTTTAATAATTTTTTTTCTGTGTTAAGTCATTTTTTTAGAAAATTGGCCCTCCCGTCTAAACGGGGGGAAATAGACCCCCCTTCCCATACGATTTTTTTCTGTCTAAGTCCAACCTATACACGCTCTAGCTTTTTGTCACACCTTATGCAAATCACCCTGTACATAACGAACAAAAATAACGAATTTCAGAAAATGAAAAAACAAAAAACAAAATTCTACAACCAACTACATATCGACGGTTAAAGTGCAGAACCTCGTAAGTCGTTTTTCATAAACAAAAAAAAACAACTTTTAAATTGCGTATTGACAAGGCCCTCACTAGTCAACTGATGAGCCCAAGTGAGATTGCCGGGACGAAACGCCAATTTTTATGGACTTAAGGCCGTTAAGTTAATTATTAAAAATAAACAAATAAATTGATCTGTGCTATCAATTAATCTGAACAATAAATGCCAAAAGGTGGCTCTGATTATTTAGATTTTTTCCATTTATAATATTTTTGTGAGTTTTCGACTTACGAGGTCCTGCACTTTAACCATCGATATAACGAGTATAAAAAACAAATTTATAAACCAACTCGTGTCTGTAAGGTCCGAGATTAAGGTGCGAGATTAAAGTTAAACTCGAGTTAACTCATCAAATTTGGTGACTCAACTCAGAATTAACTGAACATATGCTTTTGATGTTTTATTCACCTAGTTTGTTTAGTGGTTCCGCATGCATTCTCTACCGAAAAACTGCATCCTCAGTTCACAGTTCGTTCGCTGTATACAAAACTGTAACGGATTTGCAAAATACAGTTTTGCTTTCTATTTACCTAAAGATTTGTAGGAAAAAAAAGTATTCCATATAAAGAATTTTCGATATAACGAGTGCATTGTAGACATTATATCATTCGTTATATAAAACCACCACTGCAGTTGGCTTTTTATGAGGATCAAGTGACATTTATGATATTATATATTTCATATGTAAAAATTAGCTATTCGTTTATGATCTAAAAACGCAGAAGCTTACTATCAGTTTGATCTGAGTTATTCCATACCGCTTCATATTACTCCCCAACTTTTTTTATAGCCTTTTCACGTTTTCGCGAAAATATCGGTTTTGGCGTAAAACTAACATCGAAAACACAAGATTTCCCATACATTTTTCTTAACCACAGTTTTTGTAAACTATACAAGTTTTAGATAAAACCTGTCGAAAAAATACTTGGAATTCAGAGTTGAACTAAACAAACACACCTTTCGACACATTCACCGCTCAATCAAACGTCAAAACGAAAGCCGACGGGATGCTGTCACGAGAAATTAAATTTCGACTGTCCTTGAACACAGCAGACGTGATGGGACGCGCGTCCTTATGCTGGACGGTGTTCACATTGGACTCACTCCGCGCGACTCATTTTGACATCTTTCTCTTTTATCTCACTCTACACAACTATATTTTTTGAAAAAATCCTGCCTCACTAGACTCTCTCTTTCTCATCATGAGTTGGAGTGAGGTAAAACAATGAAATGTCAATATGAGTGAGTCCAATGTGAACACCGTCCTGGATTTAGACGACTAACAAATTGGCAGTATTTTGGCATTTAACTGTCAAAAAAATGACAGAACAATGGAAAAATTCATTCTTTTGGCAGTATAGTGACAGAAAAACGCCAATTTGCCAGTCGTGTAAATCCAGCATAACTGATAACCGTGGCAGTTCGCATACGAACTAACACGACACGAACAAATTTGGTCAAAGGTGGTGAAACTTGTGGGGAATACACATCTTCGGAACGTGCGACAAATTTTCAACCAATTTTCATAATCTCAAACATTTGTATGCAACAAAAGGGGATAAAAAGGGAATATGTTAATCTAAAGTGTGTAACTGAAAGAGATTTTGGATGTGTCGAAATTAAAAATCGAAATGTATGAATTCTGACGCAATGACGCATGAGGCTGAAGTTGCTTGTTTGTTTTTCGTATTTTTTCAATTATATTTAATAAAATTATGTTGTAGGTATATTTGATATTATAAAAATTTCTTCAACAAGGAGGATTTTTTCCGATTTTATATGATTTAATTTCTTTTGTATATTATGGATTAAGCGTCACGGCTCTACGCTCATTTAGAGTGGTTCGCGGCCTTTGTAGCGTCCATTGTGTTCGAGCAATCATATAGCAGCTGATTTAAAAACAATTGACATGTGTAACGAAAACGGGTAATTGCTCGGTGTGAACGCTTTATGAGTTTTCGTAAACTTTTTGCCGAAAACTCCATTTTGCGTGAAAAGGCTATAAGTATCTCATTGTTTTGAACTATCCTTTCCACAATTACTTCGGACTTTGGATCACATAATGGTAGAAAGAAAAGGCGTAACTTTGCAGCGCCTACAAAAGCTTGTTAATTTGCTTAGTTAATTGTTATATTAATAATTTTTTTATATAATAAAATTAATTTTGCTTAAAATTTTTTGTCTGTGTCAAAAAAGTTTTATTTGGAAGACCTCCCACGATAATATAGTTCTAAAATTCTATAAATGGCTCTGAACTTCGTTTTTGTGTCGAAAAGGTAGCGAAAACGAGAAAATTACTTCTTAAGTTTGTCGACTTAAAATTACCTCAGGAACCCATGGTTTTCGTTTGCGGCGGTGACTGTGGGACACCCTGTATATCACACACAATGTTATTATTTTCTTTTGAAAATTGGTAAACAAATGTCAGTTGCCACCAAGTTATGATTTTGACGTTTGCGAATAAACGAGAGAGGTATATATTGGTATTTCGTAAAGAGCTTTATTGGCATGTCTCTAGTCTCGTCTTTATTTTTAAGATTTATGTAAATAAAATATTGTTTGATTTTAATTCTAGCAAAACAATATAATAAGCTTCAAATTTTAATAGTAATTTTTTGAACTTTAATTCTATACTACTTACCTCAACATTGAAATCATTGGTTTTTGCACATATATAAAAATGTTCACTTCCTTTTGGCAATTTTATTTTAAACAAAGCAGTTTTATCATCAGATACACTTCCAGTAACTGTATGAAAAATTGCAGAGGCTTGAGGGTAGCACACTCTGTTACTATTGGGTGGATCTCTCATAAAAGCAATAAGAGTTTGATTTGTTATTCCGACTCCAAAAACTCGAACCAAAATTTCCGTTTCACAGAGTACACTCGGAACTCCATCGTCGCCAAGTGCTACTTCATTGGCACTCGATTCTATCCGAAATCCATGAATTTGTAATTTGCTATCCGTACTCCGAGAATGTCTAGGGGAGCTGTAAATTAAAAAAAAAAATATAAATCAATTTAAAGAAAAAACTAATTAAATAATGTTTAAATTTATAAATATGAGAGAACTTTTTGTGACTTCCATTACTTCATAAGCCAGTGAGCTAATTTCCATGTGGTTTTGATACCATCATTGCTTTGTGTATAAAGATTCGATAATAGCCAACCGAAAAGAATAATAGGACTGACAATTGCACTTTCAGAATCCCAAAAAATGTTGTTGGTTTCTATAGGGTTAAATTAACAAAAACTTTTCTTTCTTTATTGCGACTGGTTAAAACTCAAACCGAAAAAAAAGCGCGGATGACAGTTGAACGCTAGAAGTTACTTATTTTGTGAATGTGATCGTTCAACGCATATCTGAATTATCAGAATTCTGAATTTTCGGAGCTTCTGATTGGCCAGCGATTTTACGACGGCGGAAAGTTTCCGACGTTGCATGAATACCCTTATATATATATATAATATATAGCTGCTAACTAAGGGGATTTGTTGTTATATTTAACATTAAAATTGTTTTTTTAAGCGGATATGGTTGCACAAAAAAACACCGCTAATATTAAATTTACTTTTAGTTTTCGAAAACTTTTCTTGTCTTGTTCGAAATGTTGGTATTTATAGCAGAATTCGTTTATCGAATTTGCCGCTTCTTCTCTTCATTCGCCTCTGTTCGTTTACTTCCAAAATCTACCAGTTTTCGTCCGAACTTCTGTTATTGTTCATACAAAAAAAAAAAAAAAAAAACAAAATTGGACTAAAATTGGCAGTGTTGAGAACTAAACGAACAGACCTATTGTGATACAGCATAAGGTGTTTTTCTTTACTACTTTAGTACTACTGGGTGCCATAATTACTTCAACTCTGTGGTCGAAGTATTTCAAAGTAGTTAATGCCGATACAACTGTATTTACACGCAAAGAAGTGACAACATCAATTAAAAGAAAAAAAAACAGTATCAGTAAAAATAAAAAAACCTAGTAAATTACTGTTGTTGACGTTTCTCTAATCTTTAATAAATAGGTACAACCAAAATTATTTATATTGAAGTTAGATTATACTTTCGGTCATTTACTAGGAAGTAATAAAACGTACTTTACAAGGCCCAATGGAACGCCCTTGTTGTAACTACTTGCAAGACAAAGTCTAGTGTGAGTTTTGATTTTTTGACAATTCAACAGATTTATAAAAAATTTTTGACACTTCTGTTATAGAAGGAACAAATCCAAATGATTTATCACTCGTTATAAAATTGTAGACTCCACCACTCTTGCCGACTAAAAACACGCACACAACACAGGAATGGTTGAGAGTTAAAACTCACCAGACTCTGGTTCTCCACGTGCTGTCGCGTCATCAAAACTATTTATTTAAAACTGTAAATAGCACTGTTTGAATTATTTTATAATTTTTGTCTGTTGGCATGATAAAACAGTTATCTTTTCTAATTGACAGTTGATAAAAGTTGTAAAAAAGAAGTTTTCAATGAAGATCGTTCAAGCTAATATTATTTTTTATTGCTTATCACAAGACACACCATGAATAGAAACGATAAGAATTCTAAATTATGTATATTATTGTAAGGTTTAGCAAGAAAGTTAAAACTACATTGACAGTAAATTTTATATTTTTTTTAAATCCATTGAAACTCTAGGTACGTCTATAGATCATTTGCTGCAATACCGACACAAATAGAAATTTGTTGTTTCGAGATAAATACGATTGAAAATTTAATTTTCGCTTTATTCAAAAACGACAGATGCGCAAGAAATGAGACAAATGAATATATGTGAAATTGATAAGAGATATCCATGTATGAAGTTGACAAAGAAATTTTACGTACGATGTTATACTTTCCAGCAAATGAGCGATAATAAACGAGTATATGTTTGTATAGACAATTAAGCTTATTATTTTGAAAGTGGTCTAAGTCCATTTAATAAAATTGATTAAGTAGACGATAAAATTAATATTTACTCAAAGGTATCACCACCTTTGGACAAAATTGAAATCAATTTATGAATATTAATTGCATCTTTTCACTTAGAAAAGACATAACGTCAAATTGCTTGATTTTTTATTTGAAAAAAAAGTGTTGACTATTTTCAAAATAGATATAAATATAAAAAATAGAAATAATTACATACAATTTGAGTATCTAAACGTTGATCATCATTAGTATTTTTTTGTTGTCCTAGTGAGGCATCTTATCCCATAGGTAAATAAGTTTTGTATATTCTAATAAATACCTTGTAAGAAAAAGAACAGTCATCAAAGACTAAACAAACAATAAGAACGAATAACGAGCATAATTTATTGTGATCGTAATAGCTATTGGAAATCTTTCTCTATTCGATCAAATAGAGCTCTATAGTGATTTGCTATATGCTGAATCCGCTGATAAGATTCGCAATTACATATATTTCTGCCAATTTGTATACACAAAACAGTGACTCCATCAAGTAAGTTCGTTGCAGGTTTGTTCGATGTTGTCTGCCCATGGCGAGCTTAGAATGGGCAATCACATTGCAAGTGGCAAAAAATGGCAATAATTAAGTTTGGTTCAGACTTATTTGGGGAAATGGGTATGAAATCCTCTCAGCGAGAAGAAAACTGGCAAAAAACTTTGAAACGCTTTGAGGGCAACAATTGATGCCACTTTTTAAACGTCAAAACAAGAATTGACTAGAGTTGCTACGAATCTTTGATAAATGGCAATTAAAATTTTCAATAAATCATTCATAACCAAAGCAAAAAAAAGTTTCCACATTTTGAACAAACTTATTATGACTATAAGTCGAGTGATATCTACTAAGAAAAATGTAATGAATCAGATGCTGATTAACAGCATTTTTGTATTTAAAATGACATATTAATTAAACAAAAAAATTCTTTCACTAACATTAAAGATTGAATTAATTACATTAATACATACCTCACATTAACCTTTAAAATTTTAAACCACTTTAAATTATAAAGAGCAAGTACCTGGTATTAGTTATTTTTGTTTTGCTGTTTTTTTTTTTTTAAGTCCTGTGTGCGAAGCAGCACTATTCAGTGCCGAACTTTAACTTTGTACACTTCACCACCAGATTTTCAGCACCAGCCTATTAGTGCTTGGAATTTTCGTTACAGCGGTTCCGCCACTGGGTAGTTCGTTGTCGATCTTTCAACACTAGACTTTCTTCCACTGCCTACAGACATGTATTGAACAATGAAGTGCTAATTATTCATGTGGCCAATGTTTCTTTTGGAATATAAATGTGGTTAGTCACAATAGAATATATAGATTTTCCAGTTATAGCCATGTTTTTTTTTACAACTTTTGCATGGTGCAACATTTTAGAACATTTTATTCATTGCAATAAAAAGTGAAATCTTGCTAAACAAGCGAATTCTGTATTCTGTTTCAATTCTTGACGCAAATTTCAATTTGCTATGATTGACAATAAAACATGAAAAAATGTCCTCTCGCCATCGCCAGTAAAAATAGTGTTAATAAATGATTTTCTATTAATTTGCATTATTTATTTTTAATTTTAGTGTTTTATTTTTATTAAATTCGCTGTTCTGCAAAATTTCCTAAATAAAATGCAAATGATTAAATAAACTGAAGAAGAATACGATTTGGTATTGAAAGCTATATAAATAAATTCTAATTCTTATTGTGAATTAACTATTTCTAATAAAATCTACACTACTTTGCCTACACGAAAACAAAATATCCAGACACGAAAAATCTGAAACTTAAATAGGTGACACTTAAATATTGAGCACTTAATGGCAGCACTTAAAGATCCAACACTCAATCGGCGGTGGTGAAATGTCCATCTATCAATTTTCGGTGGCCAATGGTACCGTACCGCCTGTGTGCCTTGCTTTAGTTCAAAACAGTCATGTTTTTTTTTATGGAAGCGACTCTAGACATGCCAATTATAACAGTTTTGATTTATAAAAGTCTTGGAGGATACATATATAATATGCAGTGCTTGTTTTTATTCGAATGCGAAGCTTTCATAGGGGTCGCTGTTCAAGTTTCGGTAAGTTAAAGGCACTGAGTTTTCTGCACATTGGAAAAAAAAACTAAAAAAGAACATTTCAATATCTTTAAAATAATAAACAAACACTAATTAATTTTAAGAATTACTTCAAAGTAGAGCCATTTAGAGAGAAAATAAGCAAATTATGGCTTACAATTGATAGCAGCTGTAGGATATCCTCTAAGACTTTATCTAGGTTTCAGGCACAATTAGGGATAGAAACGAGCACTCCATGTTATATATCCTCTTAGAGATAAAAGTACTGTTTATGCGGCCGCGCAGGGTCAGGACCCTCTTCCGGTGGGGCTACTTCAGCCACACAGTTTTTTTTTTAAGTCGCGCGAAGCGCGTTAACGCACTCCCACTTTTAATGGCGAAAAACTGTTACAACTGTTATAAATTGGCATGTCTCTAGTCTCGTTCCGTTTTTTATATAAATGCAGATATAAATTCTTTCCAACGTGTTTTGTGGTGACAAAAACACTCGCAATTTAGGCTGCAAAACAAAACAGTGTCTGCATCAGGATCAGGACTTAGGATCCTGCACTCTATCTGGATCTAATTTAAAGATTCGAAAATTTGTTCTCACTCTTGCGAGTAGATGGCTTCTTGTGGTAAGGTAGTGTGAAATAAATTTTGACGGTAGAAACTTTATTAAAGCTTGAAAAAACAGTGTCTGACATTTACTTTTTAAATATTATTTCGTGTAAATGTTGCCCGCGACTATGCCGGCGCCGTACACGGTCCATTCTGAAGGTCCAATTTTAGATCACTGCTTCCAGAGTTGCGACCGATATGTTCCGTATAACACAAGCAATGTTTAGTACGGGATAATTATATTATGCAGTGCTCTGAGAAATAATTCCTAGACGCATTTTGACTGATATGACAAAAAAAAAAAAAATCAATCCCTAATTTTTGTCAACAAAATGCACTGTAACTTGTTAACGTGAGTGAATTTCGAAAAAAAATTACTTAACAATTTTTGTAGGAAATTAAAGGAGAATGCCCAAAAAATACCCAGAGCGGATCAAAATAAAATATATGTGGATTGAAAGAGCATTAATTGTAGATAACACATGAGATTATTTTCTCTAAAAGTTATCCCCGGGGCTGGCTATACAATCTTTTTTATTTTTATTAAGAAAGTGTTTCTTTAAGTATTGCAAGGGCATTTATTGTAGACAGCGAATATAAAATTACTTTCTTTAAAAGCTATCTCCGAAGAAACACTTAAAAAAAATTGTTAAAGCTAGCTCCGAGGATAACTTTTAAAGAAAGTAATACAGGGTGTCCGCCGGGAAGGTTTACTATTTACTTTGTTTTGCCGCCATTTTGGTAAACATTAGTCTTGACAGTTCATATTTGGCAGTCGTGAAGTAGACACGTGGCAAATTTATTATGGAAAAATATTCGATAAGCCAACGTGTTTTAATCGTTAAAACATTTAATCAAAATCAATCATTGATTACTGTGACGATGAGAAAGTTACGTGAAATTTTTGGGAGAAACAACGTGCCAACAAAACGCACTATTTATCGTGTAGTGAATGATTTCGAAGAAAGAGGGTCTGTAGGTGATAGGCCCAAGCATGGACCACAACGTACTGCAAGATCGGCTGAAAACATTACTGCTGCTCAAGGAAGTGTTCAAAACAATCCATCAACCTCAATTCGACGCTGGCTCAGGAGCTTGGTCTTCAAAGAACAACTTTGGCCACAATTTTGCACAAGGATTTGCATTTGTTCCCATTTAAGATTCAGTTGACACAAGAGCTTCTTCCACAAGACCATTTACGCCGCCGCCGTACTTCGAGACCTCTTTCCACAACAATTTATTTCAAGAAATGGTGATGTTGATTGGCCTCCACGGTCGTCTGATTTGACTGCTCCGGACTTCTTTTTGTGGGGATATCTGAAAAGCAAGGTTTATGCAAACAAACCAGAAACGCTTGAGCGCAACTCAAACAAAATATTCGTGATGAAATTAATGAAATACCGCATGAAATATGTGAGAATGTAATGAAAAATGTGCTCAAAAGGGCTCGCATTTGTGAGGCTAACAGAGGCGGACATTTACCTGATATTGTATTCCATACATAATTGCCGACATTTAATAAAACATTTATCAATATAAGATCCATTCTCTTTCATTTAATCCAAAATTATAAACAAACAAAGTAGTATACCTTCCCGGCGGACACCCTGTACAATAAATGCCCTTTCAATTCATATGTTTTATTTTAATCCGCTCTGGGTTTTTCGCCCATACATATTTGGGCATTCTCCTTTCCTACAAGTTTGTAGAAATTTTTTTTTTCTAGGATCAAAAATAAGCAAGTTACGTGCGAAAATCAAAATCACAAAAAGGCGGCCAAACGACACCAGGTGCAATTGTAAAAAATGAGGTTTTCGGTAGTGATACTCTTTCGAATATCAAAGGCAAAATTCGTCCACCAATGTTGTTTCTCAATGTAGCCATTGTTTCGTGCGCTGTGTGTGCCGGCCGTAGCCCCGCCTTGCTGGAACCAAATGTTGCCGTCATCACGGGCTTTAATATCCGGCAGCAAAAAGTCCGTTATGATTTCAGCAGCCCATAAACACACCAAGCAGTGCATTTTTGTGGATGAAGCGGAAGTTCGACATACTCTTCAGGTTGCCGGTCTGCCCAAATGTGGTAATTTTGATTATTTACATAACCGTTGAGCCATCAATGGGCTTCATCACTGAACAAAATTCGATGCGAAAACCGCGGATATTCATTGAACTATTGCAGAGCCCGTTGACTGAAATTAAAGCGTGTGAGCCTTTCCATTATGATTTGTTAAACAATATCGACTGAATAAGAAGTACACGACACTATAAGGCTATCAGTTACGCGTGATCTGTCAAAAAAAAAACCTATTGAAAAAAATTAATCACCCGTTATATTCCACTATTCAACCCCCAAACGCGTTTAGCTTATAATGCCTCTATTCAACGTTGCATAAGTTTTATAAAAAACATTTTCGCGCTTAAAGGCATTATAAGGAGTGTTGTTTTAACCCTATGCACACGCTATAATGCGATTATAAATAAGGCTGTATATGTATTGCGCTATCGAAACCTTCAATATTGAATTTTTGTATTGTAATGATTTTTCAACCATCAGTTAAACACTCAGTTAGCTGTCAGAGGAATAATCAGGAACAAATGATTGCTCTATTTGAAGAATAGTACTATGTGGTGTTTAACAGACTTTTTTATAAAATTGGCCCTTAGTAAACATAAACATTATGTAAGTATTGTTCATAAACAATTTCATTTGTTGCTCCTTCGTTTTGAAATCTTTCCAAAGTATACAATTATTCCCAGTCTAAGGTCCAGTTTTTTAGTGCATGAGTTAACTCCGAGTTAAATCAGAGTTAGTTAATGATGCAAATACGTTAATTCTGAGTTAACACAAAAGTAGTTTTTCAGTGGAGAATTAAATTTAACTCCTAGTTGTCAAAAATCTATCGAAATCGAAGTGCGACAGTATAGAAATCCACATTTTCCTATCGAATTCGAGATGGCGCCACTATGAAAATCACCCTTTCCATAATGTCGACTCGTACCTCGATTTGAATAAATTTTTGACATGAATCTTTTAGAAATACCTATTCAGCTTATCCAGAGTTAACTCAGCAAATTTGTTGAGTTAACTCGGGATCTAAATTCACTGAAAAACATGTTTCAGGAGTTAACTTGGGTTTAACCCCAAAACTAGCATAATCTCGCATTGAAAAATTGGGCCTCAATGAGTTATATCGATGAAGCAAAATGTATAAACTTAAATTTCTTGATAAAACAACTTTAACAACTTTATTTTCTGTCATAAATAAAGAATTTATTAAAATATGTCAAATTATAAAAATCAAGGAATAAGAATAACCTAAGAACAACAAGACTATTTTTAAGAAATTAAAAAGAAAGAAACAAAAACAATATTCTTCAATTCAGATGCAAAATAATTAATTCAAAAAATAATTAAAATATAAGCAAAACCAAGTATGTACAAATATGTACATTAAAATGAAAACAAGCAAGGAATGCATTCTTTGGTTTTCTGTTTTTTCCTAAACCGCAAACAGGATGCAAGGTATATTATACCGGTTTAAATGTCAATATAACTCTGTTTATAGGTAGTTTCAATTTGATTTGGAATTTTTATTTTGGCTGACATCTAAATACATTTCAGCTAAAGTAAAAACTTCCCTCTAAATCCCATATCAAATTGAAATACTTTTATAAACTACGTATTCTGACTCAAGATGTTTTTGAACTGTTTTTGTTTGTGTTGCAAACGGGCAATCACAAAAAGAGAGAGAGGAAGCATTTTTGAATTAATATATTTCTAATTTTATTGATTTTCAAAAAAAATTTCGTTTTAAATGTATAGGAACCATACAAAATGTGCTACACGCTGCTATTCCTTGGTATGTAAATTGTGCAATTATTCACATGATTGTGGTAAGTCGAATAAAATAAAGGCTAAGGCCGTCGAAAACGTCATTTGCGTCAAAAATGCGTTTGCAAAATGTTCTTAAACGCAAACTGCAAAAGTATTCTGTTCGAAAACGTAAATACAAATTCTACTGAATTGGGGCATATTCATAGTCACTTTTAAACTCCAGTTTATCTTAGACCTGGGTTTATCCTATCTAAATAACATTGAATAAACCCCAGTCTAAGATAAACTGGGGTTTAAATGTGACTATGAATATGCCCCATTGTGTTCGATAATGCAGTGTGCTAAAGTCAAGTGTTCGAAAACATCATCTGCGCTGCAGCTGTGCAGTAAAAAAATGGAGGTGACGAAAGAGATAGACATGGTGGTTCGAGAGATTGTTAGCTATTTAGCATTTTTGGATGTCAGTCAGGGAGTCAATAAAACGATAAACACGACGCGGCTGAAAATGACGAGCGAAAGTTAATCTGAAAATTGTGATGAAATTGGCTTCAGTTCGCAAACGTCAACTCCGCTTTCAAAAAAATCATTTGACGTTCATCAAAAGACATGTGTGCAAGAAGAACGAAAGTATGCGAGAGCATTAGGCACGATTGCGCCAACAAAAAGGATTGCAAAAGAGAGCGCATTTCCCTCGATAAAAAATAACAAAAACCCAGAGGCCCGATAAATTAGCCAGCAAATTAGTGAATATAAAAGTGGACAAAGAGTGTTGTGCAGTTCAAAAATATTAAAGACTTGAGCCTTAAATATCGGTAACATAAATTAATTTCACTTAAAAAGGGATGTGTTCTAAGATATTTGTTATATAAAAATACCGAAGTGCGTCTTCACACGTCATTGACATGTCCGAATGAAAATCCAAAAATTATTTTATTCGAGAAAATATTTTCCCGTTGAAATTATAGTTCGTTCAATATCTGTCAAGTAATAAACTCTAACGTAGGATTGCTGAAACCTCATAGACGCGATAAATTTCACGACTTGTTGATAATTATGACATAAAGTTGACATAAAGAAACTAAAATATTTTGCGCACACAGCCACGATAATAAGGCCCCAGTTATAGCTATCATTGAAAACCATCATTGAAAACTTTAATGATTGGTTTTGAGGGACTTAAAAAGCTAAATCAGTGCATATTTTGATGCCAATATGAAGGCGGTGACTTAATTATTAATTTTTGCCAAAAAAAAATTTCGTTTTGGCCCAACCGTCCACATTAAATGACTTTTATTATTTCAATGAATGAACTACCTTACCAATGATCATTGAAAAATTAAACTTCATTTTATGGCGAAGTTTGGGCCCGAATACATTTTTTTTTTTTCACTAAAATTATAATTTAAGCCATCAGCCTTATTTTTGTATCAAAATCATTTCGGACTTCACTTCCTCAATGTCTCAAAACCAATCATTAAAGTTTTCAATGATGGTTTTCAATGATAGCACCTAAAAAGTGGACATATAAGTGGGTATAACGTTTTATTGGAATTTGTGTTGCTGCGCTAGCTATAAATTACCATCAAAACGCACCTGGATAATAAAATGGCGCTTGGGGCTGTTTATAACAATTTTAACTTCATTACGATGATCGGGAAGACGAAAAAAGTTGGTGCCGCAAAAACATCCGCCACAAATAAAAAAAATATCAATTAAATTTAATAGGTATAGGCTGCCATTTAATAAAAAAAATGCGCCCGAAAAATAGTTATTAATGACACCTCCCCAAAGTTCCATTTTTTAGTTGCTTGTGGCTTAGGCTGGTTGTGAATTGTCCAACGAATGGTGAAAGTTCGGCACCAAAGGAATTTGGCACTTATTGGTTTGAAAGACGAACTTCTACCACTTATGCAACTTCATCTTTTCCAACTTACACAAACAAACGAACCTCTAATGAATGCCACTTTGTATTTTGAATGATAGCCGGCGAATTATATATTATGTATGACGTTAATAGAATATTTAGTTGCATTATTTGTCAGTGGAAATAACTAAAATCGTGGTTCCCTTAAATTGCATTTGACACTTAATGGTTTGACGGATAGGGGCCGGATGCGTTATATTATTTAGTTCGAACTGTCAACCAACTTCAAACCCTAATGCAACTCCATCTTTCGATTCAGTAAAACATACACAATAATTTCAATAAAAATTTATATTAAACGAATCTGCTATTGGTTTCAATCCATTGATACCGCAGCCAACCTCCGTGGAATTTGACGCTGCAATTTTAAATGAATGTTAACTTTGTGCAAGTGCAAAAGTAGCTGTGTGTTTTTGCAACCCCGGAGGGATTTGGTTGAAAAAAATACATCGGGGATTAGCGACGCCATTACAGAAACAAAGTGGAGTATGCAATTCACGTCGGCAACACAGTTTTTCTCCGTAATTAGACCCCAGTTATAGCTATCATTGAAAACCATCATTGAAAACTTTAATGACTGAATTTGAGACGTTTAGAAAGTAAAATCAGTAATTATTTTGATGCAAAAATAAAGCTGAGGGATTGAATTATTACTTTAGTAAAAAAATATCATCAAAATATGCACTGATTTAGCTTTTTAAGTCCCTCAAAACCAATCATTCAAGTTTTCAATGTGGTTTTCAATGATGGCTATAACTGGCACCTTTAGAGGTAGACGCCTTAGTGTTAGTATGTGAGCTCTCATAAGAAAACATTTGTTTGTTTTCGTCGCTCTGCTCAATTCTCGCATCACCGCTCTGCTTGCAGCTGCAGTATGTGTTCAGCCTAAGTTCGTGAAATTTCGCCGGGTAGAAATTTGTTAGTTCTATGTGTTCTATGGTCAAACAAAAAGACACAAAATAAAATATGGATGTTGTCTACTTTTAAGTTTTATTAATTTAATCTTAGTTGTTCACCTTTTATTTTTTCATTGAAATCATTGAAAAAACTGTTTTTTTTTCCAAGGTGGTTAGAAAGCTTTTATTTTTAAATTTATTTTCAGAGTGTTCCTTTTTTTTTACAAGCAAGGGCCTTACGAGTAGTTTTCTTTGTCCGGATTTTCCCTGCTTAAAACTTTCCAGGGTTTTGACTCAACTCGGCAAAAAGTTGACATTTTTTCAGACTGGGATGCTACATTCTAACGTAAAATTGTCTCTAGAGCAACCACTAAGGTTCTGACTGCGAAACAAAAAAAATACAAAATTAAATTAATGATATTTTCGCTTTGGAAATCAAACATTGAAGCTTTTATAACAGTTTATCGCTATTTTGTATGCAGTAGAATATTATTTTGTGCTTTTTAGTTGAGAGTCGGTTCACATGCAATCACCCATAGGGCTATAGGAGGATATACTGTTTGTTATAAAACTGATACGCTCATTTGTATTTTTAGCCATTAATCGGAAGAAAATATAAATCAATTTATTTTGTACCATCAATTAATATTTTGTTTTTGTTTTTTAAACATTTATTTTATGTATATGTACACATGTATATTTATATGTACATTCATTAAAATAGATACACGAATTTCGATGAAAATTCACATGGATAGCTTTTCTCATCATAGATGATATCATAGTTATACCTACTTATGATAATTTGCAATTGAGCAAGCACTACTAAGTTAGTTTTCTTCTTGGTTCATCCTTTGTTGATCAAGTTTTTACATGAATAATCCATTTACTGCAGTTAGAGTAAATACCTACGATGGCTCAAAACTTGTCTGAAAGTAATTTGGCTATTTTGTTACACCTATACATACCAAGAAAAAAATAGTTCATTTTACTGATTGTATTGTTTTTTTACAACAATCATTGACGACGCCAGGAGAGAAAAGCACTTAAAATTATATTATTAACAAAATTGGCATTTTATGAAATACCTTATTTTATTTGATTATTGATTTGACACTATCTAGATTTTAGTCAATTAAAACTTTATGACATTTATACATAATCTAACATGCATACAACTATAAGATATTGATAATATGGAATTCAAAACAATCTATCTTCCTATAACTGATTTTTTTGTCTTTAAATTTCTTATCCTTCTTCTACGTCAAATTAAAAAAAAATTGTAAATGTTCATATATATGTGATAAGATTAATTTGCTATTAAAATGACATCAAATACTACGGTACCGTTCTTCATGTACCTATACTCACATTCTCATACATAGGTATAATTAATAAATGTGTATATTAGGGCATCTTTTCTGCACACGTGTATATATGCAATAGTGGTCACAAAAACGCTTACGAAAACGATAATTGTAACAGAAATGATGAAGGAGATTCCTGGATAAAATCGAAGTAATTTTGTCTTTACAACCTAATGTATTTGAATAAAATGAAAAGTTGATTTATTAATAATTGCATATATCGGGTTTTTCAATAAGAGCGCTACAAAAGTTTTTTTAAATAAAACAAAAACGGTTTTGGATATCAATGAAATTCCTGTGAAAGTACGTTCGATGCCATTATGTATGGAACTCGATTTCTTTTGCATGGCCACCACGGGCACGCTTGCAGAAGTCCAGACGCTGAACCCAATTTTCGACGGTTTTCAATCATAAATCGTCCGATACTGCTGCAATTTCACGTTCGATATTCGTACGAAGTTCATCAATCGTCGCTGGCTTGTTGGCATAGACTTGAAGTAGCCCCACAGGCAATAGTCTAACGCTGTCAAATCGCACGACCGAGGCGGCCAAACGACTGGACCATTTAGTGATATAACACGTTCTCCAAACTTGGTTTCCAATGAATTGATTGTGACGTCGTCTTGTTGGAACCACATGTCCTCCAAGTCCATATCATCCAATTGGGGCCAAAAATATTCGGTTCCCATTGAACGGTAGCGATTCCCATTCGCAATAACGTGCCGGTCTTGATCATCACAGAAGAAGTACGGCCCAATGACGCCGCCGGCCCATAAACCACACCAAACCGTATTTTTTTCGGGATGCAATGATGACTCATGGAGTACGTGTGGATTGCTGCCTGACCAATACCGCATATTTTGTTTATTGACGAAGCCTTTCAGCCAGAAATGAGCCTCATCGCTGAAGATGATTTTTCGATGAAAATCGGAATCATTTTCAAGTTGTTGCTCAGCCCAATTCACGAACATACGACGCTTCTGGTGGTCAAGCGGCTTCAGTTCTTGGGTCAATTTCATCTTGTTAGGATGTAGGCCAAGATCTAAAATTCGCCACAACGACGTCACAGAGATGCCCAACGCTTGAGAACGACGTGTGAGAGACACATTTGGGCTTTCTGCAACTGAAGCCTCAGCGGCAGCAATATTCTCGACACTACGGGCACTTCTTTGTCTCACTGGCACGGAAACATTTTGTACTGTGCCTGTAAATTTCAATAATTTCGACTCGTTGTTGGCTCGTATATCTTTCCATCATGAAATGGCAAATTTTACTGAAGGGAAATGTTAAAAGAGCGGCAAGAAATATGGCGTCGTTTGCTGTCCCTGTTGCTCTACTTTTGTAGCGTACCTGTTGAAAAACCCTTAATCATCTTGAGGCAATAGCAAATGCAGGAACAAATTTAAAGGTCTTCTAAAATAAAAAGAAATTACATACTTCTTATCAAACTACAGATACCGCCAACACTCTAGTTTTGTTTCTTACCTCTGACCCTGCACAACACATTACATATCAGTGTATTATCGCCTCTAGGCTTTTCAGACCATTGTGTCATATCTGCAAATTTCTTGTGCCAAATAAACTCAGTTAAAGAAAAATCCCCCAAGAGAACCGTTTGGCAATTCGAGAAAGCCAAGTGGGACGGTCTCAACGATTTCTTCAAGAACTTTAACTGGTCACTATGCTTCCTCGGTAGTGACGTAGACTCCAGTGCAGATGTGATTACAAACTAAATTCTTTTTGGAATGAGAAATTTTATCCGTCAGCTGTAAAGAGGTTATCCGGGTTAGAGAAGTAAGTTTCCGCAGTTATAAGGCCAACCCCACTGAGGAAAACCAGAATAAGTTCAAACAAGCTAGAAAGACCTGTAACGTCAATATTTGAAGAACCAAATTTTTGCATGACCAACAATTAAGGAAAAAAATACTACAATGTCCCAAAGGTAGTAAAATTTTTTGGTCATTTGCAAAAAAAATACGAAATACTACCTCGTCTTCGGTTCCAACGCTCGTTTTCAATGACACCCCTGCTGTCAGCTCGTTAGAGAAAACCAATTTGCTTGCAGCATAGTTTGCTGTTAATTCGACGTTGCCAGTAAGTGTTATGACTCCCTCTGTACTTGAGAGCACTAACTATTTCATGCAAGAGTCCTTAAAGACCTTGATGTACATAAATCCGCTGGCCCGGATCGTATCCCTCCTATTGTTCTGAAGAGGTGTTCTTCAACGCTGGCAAAACCACTGCGTATAAGCTTTTCCATCTGTCCTACTCTACTGGTCTCGTTCCGAGTGGATGGAAAACAGCATTTGTCCAGCCTGTCCCTAAAAAATACAAATCTTCTTCACCCTCTAACTATCGTCCAATTGCACTTACGTCCCTTCTTTCCAAGGTCATGGAAACGCTGATTTATCATCAGCTTAAGAAATATCTTGGAGAACGAAAGCTTCTAAATGACCGGCAATATGGCTTTCGTAGCAATAGGTCCATACTGGTGATCTGATGGTATATCTCACCGAACAGTGGAACAAATCTTTACATCGTTTTGGCGAAAGTAAGATTATTGCACTTGATATTTCAAAAGCGTTTGATAGAGTTTGGCATCAAGCTCTCTTATCGAAAATGCGTGCATTTGGTATCGATGAATCTCTTCTTTGTTGGATTAGAAATTACCTTTCTAACAGCTCAATACAAGTCGTATTGGATGGTTTTAAGTCTGATGTTCATAACATAAATGCTGGTGTGCCCAGTGCTCCGTTCTGTCTCCGACTCTCTTCTCATTTTCATCAATGATCTTTTGTCTGAAACTTCTAATCCATTAAATTGTTTTGCTGACGACAGTCCCTCAGCTTTTCATATTGGTTTCTAGATTCACATCCTTGTCCTTCGGATGTGGAACTCTTGATAGCATTGTCCAATGGGGAATCTAAAACCGCGTAGAATTTAATGCTTCAAAAACTCAATGCTGCCTCCTGTCGTTGAAGCGAAAGCTACCCTCCATGCCGCTATCCATGAGCGGTACATTGAAGAAACTAAACAGCTTTCAGTTCTGTGAATGTACATCACAGACCACCTTTTGTGGAATGACCACATAATTGACGTTGCCAAAAACGCTGCTAAGTGTTTCGGTTTTCTTCGGCGATGCAAGACATTTTTCTCTCCTTCTGATCTGGCTATAATCTATAAAGCCTTTATTCGCCCTAAGCTTGAGTATAACTCCCACATCTGGGCAGGTGCTCCTATAACTCACTTGAATCTCTTTTGGACAGAATTCAAAATAGAGCTTTTAAAATGATAGGTGATAGAAATATAACAGATACAATTACTACTCTGAAACATCGCCGTAGTGTTTCATGTCTTTCTTTATTCTATCGCTATTTTTACAAACAGTGTTCTAGCGAAATAGCCAGTTGCATTCCTCCCCTAAAACAATTCCACCGTAATACTCGTGCTCGTGCTTCTATGAATGCACATCAGTTTACCCTTGAGCCCAATTTCGGACGAACAGTCAAGTACAGAGATTCTTTCTTTAGCCGCACAACTTGAATGTGAAATGCTTTGCCTAGCTCTATTTTTCCCTCCCATTGTAATATCCAGAAATTCAAAACCAATGTGTATCGGTATCTCCTTTTAAACCCTTCCCTATTTTCCTAACGCTTGCACTATGTTTATCATTATAAGGGTAGTCATAACCCCTTGATTGCGCACATACAAAAAAAAAAAAGATAAGAAAAAGACCGTATCTTAAATTAAAAATACAAAATTTTACACACCCCATCAAAATTATCAACATATAATAAAACGGCACACAAAATTTGTGGTACCTATACACTTTTAAAACATTTTATGAACGAAACCCTTATACAACAATTATGCCATAAAAAGCTTTTCAGCTCTAGATTTTGACAATACATCTTCGTTTCCTTCCAAAAACTGTCCCTTTCTACCAATTTTATTCCTAAGTGTAAATAAAATAAATTGGTAGAAATTTGCAGTTTTAGGAAGTAAACGAACAGAACTGTAGTGGAGCATTCCATGTTCACGTACGGAAAAATTCAACTACGTTTCACATATATAGGGTGTCCAGCGGGAATTTTGTAATTTTAAATTGCGCAAACGCGCGGTGCGCTCCCGACCGGTGCTAATACAGAATACACCCAATCTAATGGCCATTGTGCCAATGGCATATATTTTTCTATAGAGTTAAATTCAATTCTTTTTTTTTGATTTACAATGAGGATGACATTCTGCGCTCTTATTATCAGCTTTAGTGTAATGGATATTGGAGATCCCACGTACGGGTGTGGCTTTTTCCCGTGGATGACATTCATTATTCTGTTGGAAATGTCTGAAATTTTCTCTAACTAACCAATGATTTTTCCACCAACTCCTTCAATCATTGATATTTGTAATCTTATATTTATCCTCTTAGCTTACGTCATATATGTAGCTGAAAATATTGTGACTGTTTTCTTTTCCGCAATTCAGCGATCCTCTTTTTTTCCTTGGCTTAAAACTCTGAGCCTTTGACTTTTTTTCTTTTCGGGTAGTTTTCTTATGCGAAGGGCTCTCTCTACTTGATCAATAAAATGAGTCACGTACAGACATTTTTTTAACATCAAGTATTTTCTACAAGTTACAAAAGGACTTTTTAAATTTTTAACTAGATCGCTAATGGTAACCAATAAAAATCAAAAATCAATTCGTATTATTTTGTTGTTTTGGACTTTTGTTTATTATATAATACGAATCAAGCGTTACGTGTTTCTTTATCGCATAATCGAAACTGTATATTTATAAAAACTATTATGTTGGATTTACAAGACTGAGAAATTAACAGCACATATTATGTCAGTAAACTGTCAAAAAACTGTCATAAGAATGGAAAAATTCATTCTTTTGGTAGTTTACTAAAAAAAATTAAAATTTGTCAGTCGTGTAAATCCAGCATTATGCACTTAATAATTGCTACCCCAACATTTAAACTTGAGCAAAGAAATGAAGCTTTCTATTCTGCTCGACAGCTACAATGACTGCGCGAAAAAACGTTCAGTGAAGTAATCCCTATTAAGACTATCAATAATTATCAATTGACAGTCGATAAATATTGATATTTGCTACATTAAAACTCAATTTATTACAAAACTGATAGTCGTAAGAGGAGTGATAATGTTGTTACTCTCACAATGAGTGGGGTTAGAACTAAAACAAGTAACTAAGTTAATATTATTATTTATTGTACTCTTCATACTAGAATGTCAGTTTATTGGAATTGACCATTTTTTATTCCGTCAATTTCATTGAATTTTTGAACAACAACAACAACTTAAAGGTGCTACCACCAATTTGTTTACGAATTAATTTATAGTTCGTTTATTTGGCTGGAGATACAGCTGTTTCAAGGGGTGCCAAGCCACCTATCATGAGTCTCCTCATCCTTTAATCCAATTTTATTATGAAAAACTTTCTACATGCCCATCATAGGGATCGAACCCACGATATCAGATTTGTTCAGTCTTAGAAGCCGTATGCGTAACACATTCCGCCGCCTGAGAACACTTACGTGGCAGATCGAAAATGGGTTGTTTTTGTTTATCAAATGCATTTGGAGCATCAGCATTTTTCTAAGCGCCTTTAAGTATGCTCTTTTGTTCCGCCTCCATTTTCTCCATGCCTTGTTTCGATAGACTACAATTCGTAGTACGTTTCAAAGGGGGAGAGGTTGGAAGATCGGTAACAGACCAGACTATTAAGTTATTATTATTATTTATTGTACTATTCAGCTCAGATCAAAAATCGAATCGGAAGAGTATGAAACAATGAATTGAGTGGAATGAAAATGATCGAATGATCGATTGATTAAAATGATCGAATCATTTTGGTAATCGATTCTTGAACGATTCGATCATTTGAAATGAACGGTTTACACAGCTCTAATACACGAACATCTGTCATCAGTAGATATACGCCGGCCGCCCGCAAAGCGGAGTTTTATCTCCCCTTCATTTGGATCATGGAAGCGGATGAATTGTTGACATGCCTGGAAGCGGAGAGTTACTGGGTGATTGCTTATGCGGATGACGTTGCTATTACCATATCACAGAAGCACCATTTGAAATAACTCTTACGGCCATATTATTCACTTTGTATTCATTTAAATTGGATTTTACTTAATTTTCAACCTGACCATTAAATCCGGATTTACTAAATCCAAAAATTGAAATCTATGTCCATATTATTCACTCTAAACATGCATTAAATCCTTCCTTAAATCATTAAATTAAAGAGTTTAATCAAAATGTCAAATTTATGAAATGTCAAATTTCTTCAATGACAGTTGTTTCTGTTGGGCTTTGTCGAATCCAAATGTTTTTTTTCTAAATAATCTTGAATAATTTCAGTTAAGGTGAAAAATTTTTATTTTAAACTATTTAATACAGTTTGTTGCCTATCCGCCGAGCAATAAACTATCAAATTTCATTGAAGGATGTCTACGATGTCAATGGATTAAAAAAAAAACTCTTAAAATCCGAATTTTTTTCCATTTTATTTAATTCTGAAAATGCATTTTTCCGGGCAATCAATCGGTTTTAGTGTATTGCGACTGGCAAGCCAATCGATTTTTGCGATTTTGTGTCGACTTTGTTGCATTTTGAAATATTTTGTCTTAATTTTTTTTTCTTAAACTAATATCTACCGAGATAATGGCATTAACACTTAAAATGCACCAAATTCATGATGGAGGCCACCCCTAATGGAAAATGATGGTAAAAAACTAAGTGGGAGTGTTCTGGTGATACCCCCTACCACAGTTAAAATTTAATTGGACTCCGATTTAACGCAAACCTAAACTACCATTTGACTGGACTAAATAAGCAAAGACCAACGTTCAGCTTGTTGCTGCATGACCGGAGTAATTCGCATCACAACTTCTTGCGCTGCACTGGACATTCTGTTCGGTTTGACACCTCTCTTTATAATTGGCAAGCAAGCACAGTCTTTCGTCTCAAATCAATAATGAGATTGGTCACTCCATCATTCGGATCACTTCCATCTTCCATATAACATTGATTACACCATCCCATCGATAAAAAAAACTTTCAAGTCACCATCCCTTCCAGATCTACATATCCCTGGAATTAAATCTATGGATTTCTACACTGATTGATCAAAAACTGATGACGAGATTGGTAAAGGTGAGTTTAAATTAAATAAATCTGTGTTTTATTTTTTTTATGAAGTTGATGTCAGATAGAAAGTTTCATGTACCTATGTCAAAAGAAGCAAAAACTGTTCAGTTTCCAATGAATGTGTTCAGCGCGACATAAAACAGGTTAGTTCGATTTGTAAAACTATAGGCCTTGTGAAGATTTAACACATTAATTTTAAATCTACTAGTTTTGTTTAAATAAATTTGTATCTCTTCGAGATTTGAAGAATGTTAATACTCTATGTATGTTTCCACCGACAGTAAATCTCGGTTAAAAACAAAAAGATTAAAGAGTGTATTTACTTTGACAGTATACCTTTATTCAAAATGCAAATGGTGTTTCATTTTTTCTTTTGAAGTGGACTGACGTAGAAAGTTTGATTTCTGTCAAACGATACAAACAAACTCGATTATCGAATATTGTACTCAGCGCAATATGGGTGAAAGGTTAGTTTGATTTGTAAAATAATTCGTCCTATCCATTTTTAACTAGATGAATTTCAAATCTAAATTTGACATCTGAATTTGATGTTTCACAAATACAACGAAATACACACTTTTGAATACA
Source organism: Leucozona laternaria (assembly GCA_932273885.2). Taxonomy (NCBI): domain Eukaryota; kingdom Metazoa; phylum Arthropoda; class Insecta; order Diptera; family Syrphidae; genus Leucozona; species Leucozona laternaria. Next base: position 50,730,763 of record OW026368.1, read on the forward strand.
AAAAAAAATATTGTTACTTTTTCGTTCGATGAAATCCGGAGACTTCATCCTGATTACCAAACGAAAACGCTATAAGTAAACTGTTGATATAACTTGATTCGAAAACAAATTAAAGCAAAGTTCTGGCTTTCAAACCAAGTATGTTGGATGTAAATATATGTATATATGCATTCCGGAGACGGTACAATCATGAATTGTACGCAATCTACCTTGAAGCAGATATCGTGATAAAAATTAAGCTCGGTAGACTCCGGTGGGCAGGGCACCTAGCTCGCATGAGCGAAGAGGAACCTGCTCGGAAAGTTCTTTGTGGTACATTCTATGGTAGACGACAGCGTGGTAGACCATGCTTGCGCTGGAGAGATGGCGTAGACCAGGACGCCCGGAGCCTTGGGGTGCGCATCTGGATGGCGGCGGCTCGAGACCGGGATGGGTGGAGAGACTCGTTGAAGGAGGCCAGGACCGGACCCCGGTTGTCGAGCCGATGATGATGATATGCATTATGTTTTATTGTGTGATTTTAAATATTTTTGATGTGTAAATATCTATGCCGGCGCAGCGGTAGAGTGAAATAAAAACGTTGACTTTCCTCTGTGCGACGTTACGAGGTCACACTTTACGATGTAGCACGTTACGTAACGAAAATCTGCATAGAAGGATATTGGGTACGTTCAGTGACAAAAATCTGAAGATCTCCTTCAAGCAAACTAGTCCGTTTGGATCCTTGCACGTAGTCAACGCATACGGATCTAAATATGGACCCTCAAAAGATACGCTTGGGAAAACGCTGATGTTAACACATGTTTACATATTAACCGCGAGTCTCGACACTCAGACATTTTTTTTTCCATGTTAAGTAATTTATTTAAAAGTTGTGATTTACGATTAAACTGATGTAAGCTGCCGAACACGTCCACCCACAACTAATCTCATCAACTGGCGGAACGCAGCCACTCAAATACAGATATCTCATGAAGGAAGTTATTAGACCAATTAAATGTCAAATTGTATGTCATAAAATCTCAAGTTTCAGTGTCTTAATTATGTGTGAAGTTGGCTTCGCTCAGCGTTTCGCTCGCTCATTTTATTCTAAGCTAATTGAGCAAGCTCCGATAAAGAAACACACTTTTTATGCTGTGATATGTCTGAGCTAAAAAAAACAACATAGAATATTTTTTTGACAGTTCCGTGATCTGCTGTGAGTAAAGAAAGAAAAACGCCAATAGTCCCTATCCTATATAAAAAAAAGTTTGTATTTTATATCTGTAAAAGAATTTGTTATTTTTTGTGCCGCCTAAATTATCGTACTGTTTTCCACACACATCTGCTTCCAATTATTAGATTAAGTCGAAAGAAAAAACTTTGTTCACTTTTTAAATATAGACAGTATATGTACATATATTAAGAAACAAAAACTGTAGTATCCACTAAACCATACGAATTCAATTTATAAATATAATTTACTATCAACATTTATGTGATTACGTCGAGAATTAATAAGATCTATTCATATTTCGTTTATCATTTAAAAATTTTATGTTTATGTTGTTTATTAGTTTTATGTTTTATTCCATTCAGAAATGTTCACATTTTTTTTGCTTTTCAAAAAAAATCAACGAGTTTAATTTTTATAAAATTCTATTTTTAACTTTCGGTCCGTTGCTGATAGTCTATTTTTCATCCCTGACTTCATCGAAATAGTAATTTTCCTGATTTTGATATGTCCATGTTTTGCACAAAAAAAAATCGTAAATTTGAGAAAAACTTTACATCTTAAACAACCCGAACTAGAACAATCTCCAGACTCCAGCCAGACAATCAGAACATTTCAGCGGTCTGCTCTTTCCTTTTTACTTGCGATATGGTACTACAGGGCAAGTTGAGGATTCGTAAAAAAAATGGAACTCGAGATTTCAATCAAACCCTACGATGCAAGAGAACACGAAAAAAGTGGGCCCCGGAATTCTGTCTGTTGTCTATCTGTCTGTACCTAGACTCCTAGAGTGGAAATTGAAATTTTGTTTTGTACCTGCAATACAACCGTTATGACAAACATAATTTATCTCAAGAACGGCTATAACGATTTTGATAAAAAAAATAAAATTGTATGCACTTTTGTAGGTATAACATGCATTTTCCTTTAAAATGCGTGTGACATCGTCAATACATGAAGTCCTTTTAAAAAAATTCAAAATTTGTTTTTGAAAAATCAATATTTTTAAAATGGGTTGATCAATTAATTTTTTTGATATTACGTTTTTAAGTGTAAATTATTAAATACCGAAAAATAGCGTCCCAATATTTTTGTTTTAATTTCAAGAATTAATTAACAAAGAATTATTTTTTTAAGAAAACCGCTCCAACGATATTTAAATTTTTATTTTTCTATAAATTCATTTTTCTTCACGACATCGTTCTTCATTTTGAGATTAAAAATTAAAACATTTTAATGAGTTTTTTTTAGCAATTTTAAGAAAGAGTTTCATGCTTCTTTTTATTTTCTCATATTAATCTTTGAAATTCCAAGCAACTTGAACAACAAGATTAATGCTGGATTTACACGACTGACAAATTGGCAGTATTCTAGCAGTTAACTGTCAAAAAACTGGCAGATAAATGGATAAATTCATTCTTTTGGCAGTATACTGACAAAAAACTACCAATTTGTCACTTGTGTAAATCCATCATAAGTTCGTGTCATCCAATCGTGCATATTTTTTTCATAAATATCACAATTTAGAGATTGACGGGCAAAAAATGGAAATAAAGATTGCAAACTTATAAAATTCATTTTTGTAAAGCTTCCCCCTCGATTTAGGTTGATTCATTTGTTTTTTTTGGAACAATTGGCATAAATTAAATTGCTTTCTTCTGAAGTTGAAGAATCAAATATTTTTGCGACATATTTTATCTTGATAAGAACGGCAAATGGTTTAGAAATGACAAATTTTTGATAAAGTCTAAGTACGCAGCTAGATGTAGTGTTGGAGTCAACAAACACATTTCATTTCGCGGGGTAATAGGGTTGCTGTTTTGGCTATTTGTAATTAATCACCTTCAAACAGTTTCGACAATCTTATGGTACATAAATGTATTTACTTTTTTAGGTAACTTTGTTCAATATTCATTGCATTGGATTCGCCATTTTCAAAGATGCACACAACTGAACAGAAATGAAAACGCTTATAAAAGGGTGTTTTTTGTTAGAAGTGCAGAACTTTAAGTTGGCAATACTATTTTAACTGGCGGCCATTTTGTTAGCTGTCAAGTGATTTATTTTTAGTTTGTTTGGCATTTCAACATGAATAGACTGACGCCTGAACAACGCTTCCGAATTGTGCCCAAATGGTTACAAAACAAGATTGCCGTTGATCCCAATTTTCATAAGCGAATTTTGTTTAGCAGTGAATCTCACTTTTGGTTGAATGGATACGTCAATAAACAAAACTGCCGTATTTGTATTTATTATGATAATCCTCAAGTGTATGTTGAGATACCGTTACATCCACAAAAACTGACTGTTTGGTGTGCTTTATGGTTTGGTGGAATAATTGGTCCGTACTTCTTTAAAAACGATGCTGGCCAGAACTTTACAGTCAATGGTGACCGCTATAGAGCCATGATTACTGACTTTTTCGTTCATCAATTGAACAACCATGATGTGAAGGAGCTGTGGTTTCAACAAGACGGCGCAACATGTCACACAGCTTGTGCCACAATTGATTTATTGAAGGAAACGTTTGGTAACCGCATAGTATTCATAGTCATTTTTAAACTATTGCTAAGTTAAAAGTAGGTTTAATTGGATTTTTTTATTTATTAAGGTGTGGTTTTTCATTCCAATATTTCAAGTCAAATAGTTCAATTTACTTCTATTTTGGTTATAGATACGACCTATACTTATATTCATTGTTCCAATAGATGGTAAACTCCAGTTTAGTTAAACATGAGTTTAGTAAACCACTAAGAATATGCGCCGTTTTTTTCAAGTTAAATTGACCTCAGAGTGACCTTCAAGATCAAAATCTACCTATGTCCTAAGTGCGTATTTGAACTTAAGATTTCGGGATATATCGATTGCCGATGCCAAAAACAGGGGGTTTTTACGAATATGTCAAAGTCAAAAATGACAGCCATTACTTTGGTGAATCTGACAGATGAAAAAAAAAAAACAAAAGCATTTTTAATCTTTAGAGAAGTGTTTGCTTGTATTTGGACTTTAAGTAACATATGATTTTTATTACAAACGTATTTCTTTTTAACCTTAACTATTGCCAGTTACGAACCAAAGTGAAGATTTTGACGTTTTTGAATAAAGAGAAGGATATATTGCTATCTGGTAAAAAGCCCTATATTTGCTAGCGCCAAGTAAGCTGTCTGTTCAGCTTCTAAACAAACCGGAGACAGCGGTTGTTTAGTAGAAGAGCGTTTTTTGACAAATCGGACCATTTTTTGTAAAATATCTTTTCAGACATCCCATTACTTTGTTGATGCTCTGTTGTTATTTCTACATTAATAGCGAAGTCCTTTCAACCAAAAAATCGATTCTGTTTAGAAAAAATCAATTTGTTTAGAAAAAAAAGATCAATTTTTCTAGAAAAATGTAATCTTTCATTTTAGCCAGATTTACACGTTGTGCACACACACACTAGGATGATTTGACATTTAAAATCGAGTTGAAAGGTTTCTTTTTTTTCAAGCCCGGAGGAATTTAGTTGAAAAACACGACATCGGGGATTAGGGACGTCATAGCAGAAACAAAATGGAGTTCCCCTACTAACTATCGATAATAAGTATGCAATTCACGCCGGTAACACAATTTTTCTCCGTGCTTAATGGCGAATTCCTTTCAAAAAAGAAATCGATTTTTTTCAAAAAAGAAATCGAATTTTTTCTAAACAGAATCGAATTTTTTCTGTCAATTGAAAGGAATTCGTTTTTCGTAAAAGAATCGATTTTTTTTTGGTGTGATTGTGTTTGGGTTACTTTATAGCTGCAATTGACCCAAAACGTCAAGAAATTATTCACAAAACTATTAAGGTTGTTTGTTTTTCTTGTGAGAAAAATGTTTTACCAATAGAATTAAATTAATAAATAAAAGATATTAGCCAGCTTATACGGTGCCAATTTGTTGGTGCATTTTATTTGTTTGAACTTCTATTTTTATAGCTCTATTGACTGAATGTATTGTTGAATATTTTGTTAACTTATGTAGAATTCGTTGCAATCAAAAAATAAACAACTTGCCTTCCAAAAATTCCGCGACTTTCAATTTGACGTATTAGAAATGTCAAGTCTTCATAGTGTGTGTGCAAATCAGTGTGAAATCTTGCTAAAAACGCAAGATTTGTTTTGACAGAAAAGAATTGAATTTGTTTAGAAAAAATTCGATTCTGTTTAGAAAAATTTGATTTCTTTGTTGTAAGGAATTCGCCATAAGTTAAGCCGCGAGAATTCTCCAAGCTTAGCTAAGCCCGAAGGGAATTAGTTGTTGTTGCATTTAACATATAAGTTGCTTAGCCCCGACGTCGTTTTTTTTTTCGCCCAATTTTCTCGGGGCTTGCAAAAAAACACGGCTAACATTTGTAGACAAATTGGTCTCGTAGGGTGAAACGCAGGAATTGTTGGAATCTTTGTTTTTTAGAGTATCTTAAAAGCGAGTTTCATGCAACGACCACCGGGTCCCAAGAGCACTGATGTAAACTGGAAAACGAGTGAAGTTGGGTACTAGCAGTCCATATAATAATACGTAAATGCATCCCGTAATGAAAGAAACAACAAATCCGAATGAAGCTCAAATGACATTTTTCCACACACCAATTATTGAGTGCGAAAAAAGTGTTATGCTGCATTTACACGACTGACAAATTGGCAGTATTCTGACATTTAACTGTCAAAAAAATGACAGAACAATGGAAAAATTCATTCTTTTGGCAGTATAGTGACAAAAAAATGCCAATTTGTCACTCGTGTAAATCCAGCGTTACAGTTATCAGTTTAGCTCATCGAACAAAATACTGCACAACAAAAAGCAGAGCGATATTTTTCGTTTATGGTTTTGTTGTGTCATTTGTGTATTGATCTCCTCATCTCACCTCGCCTGTGGTGCGTTCTTTTTCTAACTAAAGTTCAGAAAATAAAATTCAGAAAAGTAACTTTGAGTAACTTTATAACGTCATAAAATCGTTCCTAAGCTCAAGGTTGAAGCGGCAGAAAGTAACTTTTAGTAACTTTTTCCTACTCATCTCCTTGATATGAGTTGAAATGGTTAATCTGTCAAACATCGCTGAAATTGTTCTCGTCGTTAGAAATCGTTCTTTTGATTTTGAATTGCTTTGATTTTTGTAAATAAATGGAATTCCAATTTAACTGATTTTTGTGGATTTTTGATTTTGGCAACACTATTTTTTGTTATTATATGTATTGTGTTTGTTTTTTTTTCGACATTTTACTCTTTCGATTTGGTCGATTCATTACTAAGAAATGTGTGCCCGTAATTAATGATTTCCATTTTTGACGTGCAAATATTAATTTTTGCAATAAAAATTAAACACAATTTCTTCTTAATTACGCATTCCAAATTAATTTTATTTTTTTCTTTCAACGCATTTCGTTTGACAGATCAATCATATTTTTAACTTTGATCGTCCCTAAATGAAAAGTTAACTAAAGTAACTTTTGTTAACTATGACAATCCAACTTTCATTTTTGACACAACAACCATAGTTAAATTTAGTTAGAAAAAGAACGCACCACTGGTAATGCCTTTGTTCAATAATATGTCAAAACTATAAGAGGTTATTTCATTAATATAGAAACCAATAAATATAATTTAAAAACATAATCACATGTAGGAAGGAGGTAGTGCTACTATGTAAAAATTCAAACCGAATATGTGTAATGCTTTAACAAAATACATTATTTTTTGATAATTTAATAAAATGTATTTGAAATGTACAAAATATTTTTATCTTCACAATTTACATATAATATTCAAATCTATTTTAAGAGTCATTCATAATTTGATTTTCAAATGTGAACTCAAATACATGTGTGTATGTGTGTACAGACATATTTAAACAAAAACAACAACAAATACTTAAAATGTTTTATTTACGTTAGTGAAACAAAGATGTTTTTATTTTAAATGCAATTTTCAGCTTTCACTTTCGAATACAATTTTCTCAAGCAAAACGTTATCTCTATAGTTTCGGCGCTATATGCACATATATGTATAATTATACGTATATCTTTTCGGCCGTTGATCGTATTCGATTGGCAGTAACTTTGTAAACAAAATATAAAATAAGGAGATACATTTTAATAGGAAAATTCTTCTTTTGTTTCGAAAGTCAGAATACATATTACTATAAGTGTATTAGGTATATACATACATGTGTTACTTAATATAATATGGGAATGTTCGAAACGGCAGTAAATTACAATTTCGAATCCAATCGGAATGACCTTTTTCACTACACGTTTGTCTCCTCAAAGAGCTTTTACGTTAAAAATGAGATTCATTAGACACAACATTTATTTTTGTTTTTGTTTTTTTTTTTTTTAGCTGTTTTCGCGGTATGTACTTTTTGCGTTTATTTTCAGAGGTGCGTTTTATATAGAGATTTGTGCTTTTAGATTCATATACCAGTCACCATAAAATAATCTATTTGGATTATTTCTTTGCAATGATTAATTCCATTATAAGGACAAGTTATTCTTTTAAAAAAAATAGATTTCAAGGTTTTGATAACATTTTGAGGACAACAAAAATGCCTTCTAGTGGAGCCTGTAGTACACACTGACTAACTTTTAAAGCAATTTAAAGACCGAAAATCAATTTTTTGTTTGTTTTAACGTTTCGACGAAGTGAATAAATGATCCAATCAACAAATTTAAATCAGGGCACGGAAACGCTCGCACCCGAGCGTTAATAAAACGCTCTCAGCCCGAATATACTTTGCCCACGAGCGTACGCAGAGTTCAAGGGCTCACGAGCGCAAGCGCAAAAACTCAATAGAGAAACGCCCGCTCATGGGCGAGAGCGAAAACAGAATTAGCAACAACAGAATTAGCGAAACGCCTGTTCATGGGCAAGAGCGAAAACATCATATGGCCCATGGCTCGCGGGCTAGCGTGGGCGGTTGTGAGCGCTCATGAGCAATTTTGAGCATAATGGGTTTTCCTTTTCCCAATACAATATACAATATGCGTGTATGATAGTGATGATTGAATAATCGGTTATTTTTGAACAACTGTTATTACAGTTACACAGTTGTTTCATGGTAATAGTTATTCTTAACAGTTATTGAGTAACGGTTATTTTGAAACTTGAAAGGCGAAATCGTAAGCTGATTATAAGCGATCGGGCCATATGGCTCGTGGGTTTTTTCCACTTGTTGAAAATGAAAACAGATAACAATATCTGAAAATTAATTACAAAGCCTCTAAAAAATCCGAAAATTTGAACTTTTAATTTTTTGCTCCGGAAAACTGCGATTTAAGGGCAGTCGGATCGGAATATTCTCTATACTTCAGAATAAAATTTTTCCGCTATCTTACATACCATCATTTGTCAAATTTCATCGAAGAATGGTTACGGTGACTACGCACGGATTAAAAAAAAAAAACCTCTAAAAAATTCGAAAAGGTTTGCTTTCTATCTTTTGCTCCTGAAAAACGCGATTTCAGGACAATCGGTTGAATTTTGAAAAGAAATATTCTCTACACGTACACGTCAAAACGTAATATGTCCCCTATCTGTCAAGCTATTAACTCTCAAATTCTATCGAAGGACGGATGCGATTACGACGGATTAAAAAACCTGTGAAAAGTCCGAACAATTGTGCTTTTTAATTTTTTGCTCCAGAAAAATGCGATTTCAGGGAAATTGGTTGACATTTGAAAGAAATATTCTCCACACTTAAATATAGTATGTCCACCATCTGTCATACTATTAACTGTCAAATTCTATGGAAGGATGGCTAGGATGACGACGGATTAAAAAAAAACTCTGAGAAATCCATAAATTTCCATTTTATTTTTTGGTTATCCATAAATTAAATTTCTATTTAATAGAAACATCTTCATGAAATGAATTCATTGATTTATGTAACAAGCATTAAAATTTAAAAATATTTTACGCCAAACGATTTAATGTGTATTTTCTTTTATTCTTTTGACCGTCTCAGAGTCATGCGCCTGCGGTTTTGCCATCGCACATAATGAGAGCGCTCTTGACGTGAGCGTTTATAAATCTTTTATACTCGAATCAGGAGTAAGTCTATTAATTATGAAATGGCAAACCAAACTGAGCATAAATCAAGTGACAGCTGTCAAGAAGACCAACTCCGAAAAAAGTATTGCCAGATTGAAAACCACACGTCTAAAAAAAACACCCATTATTCAAACTACAAGTAACACCCCGAGTAAAAATAGTTTTTTATTTGTCCTCAAACCAAAAATCCACCACCAACCTCCCTACGAAATGAAATATTATAACATAATTTGCCCAGCGAAGATTAAAGAAAATGTCTTAATAGGCATAGCAAACATTTATTTGGAGAGGAAAATCTCCTGTGGTGTCCGCGGCGCGCCGTGTAACTATGAGAAACGGAAGTAAACAAATAAATGGTGATTCCCAAATGTGTTTTCATTTTAATTTTAAGCTTTAAGTTTATCCGAAACTCTTCATAAAATATATGTAAGTACGATTAATTAGTAATTGAAATTTGATCCGCTGTTTAAAAACTCACGTTTCTCTTTCTTGAACTGAAAATTGTCTTCACTTTTATAACTTCCTTTGGAGGTGGCGAACTGCTCATGTGTAGATGCAAGCAATAATCTAGTACTACCAACTACTCGTGCTCTCATGGCGAGTAGATGAGGTTTGTAGGAAAACCAATTTTGTGCGTTCCATTCAAAATGGGTAGCAAAATACTTATGAGTAGATACTAGTACTTCGCCACCTCTAAAGGAACACGGCTAATGTAGCAGAAAAGTCATTGGGCTCTGGTTCTCCAAAATGCTGTCGCGCCGCCAAATGTATTTTTTTGTGTTTTCTGTTAAAATATTAAAACGACACTGGTGCTTTCTAAAGAGAAGTCTTTTGATTGGAAGGAATTTGTAAATAAATAGTGATACTTGATAGAAAACGCAATATGTCAAAAAATTATTGCGTGTCTAGCAAAAATATTCAAAAGTCAATTTGTAAAGTATGCCCACCGGCGGAGGGCCCTGGCCCTGCGGGGCAGCATAAACAGTACTTTTGTAAGCCAAAACTGTTACAATTGGCATGTATAGAGTCACTTCCAACAAGATAACTGTAGCGGAATGAATAATTTAAGTTATATATAAGTTAAAAATAATATTTTGAGCAAATTTGGAATTCACTTTGTTCATTTTTCGAGCCATTGAAAGATGAGGTTCACATTGCACTAATACCATCAAAGAGTTTGTTTACCCTCTCAGAATGCTTGTTTTTTTTTGCGCGTTTCAACTGACGTCTGGGCGAGCTTCCCTATTCGGTTCACAGTAATACAAAATCTAGGGCTGAATAAGGGTAAAGTCACAATATATAATGAAGGAAACTGAGTTTCCACCTACTTTCAATTTATTTCTATACAATTTTATCTATCAATTATAGAAAAAAAATACAAACAAATTTTTGTTTCCACTAGCAAAGATAAAATGAAAAAAAAAAACATTATTTTTTTTACTTTTTCCTACATTTCATAAAAACATATGTGTGTACTTACGTACGCGCGCTAGAAGTAAAACTTCTTTTCTCTCAAACAGAGCCTCTCGCCTCTGTCATATTCTTACTTATAAACGTACAAACATTTTGTATAAACCAACATAATAATTAATTGTTGATTTAAGATTATAATGAATTCTTTACAAATTGGTTAGATAATCAAACTAAAGTTGACGATTTTCGCTTAGCCATTACACCCCGACTCCACAGGGCACTCAGATGGCCAACATCACAACCACAATCCAATCAGCGAATTTTTACCGCTGGGCAAATTATGTCATGTCGTTTCACATACAAGGGAAACATACAGTAATTCCTTTCCCCACTACTTCTACCTTTTTCCTTCAACATTTACCACCACATTCAGCGAGAACCAGAAAAAAACTCACACACATGAAACGTCAAATCTCATGCCCAAGCTTTGAACAGCGGTCATGTCGTGTTGAAAAAGTAGTTTTCGTCGATATGTTGCTGCACGGACATGGATTTTTGTGCCTCCATTGGATTTTTTCTAGACATGTTCATAATCCGAGCATCGTTCATGCCCAGTGGAGGTGGCATGTAAGGGCCAGCTGTACAAACATCGATGTCGGTCAAACTTTTACCCGTGGTTCAGCAATTTTAGTCCACCGATTCCGGCGAGTTAACTGAGGTTCTCATTTGATTCAAATTTTTATCCGTGGTTTACCAATTTCAACTCACCTATTTCAACACACCGATTCACCTCAGTAAAATCTCCGAAATTGGGACGATATTTAAGAAAGGAAACGAGACGCAAGAAAACGAGACGAGAGCGTGACATTATTCACTGTAAGCATTTTGGAATTATAAAACCATTTCCCAATTCAATGGCAAGAGACTTTTGACGAGATTTAACAAAATAATAATATAAGCTGGATTTTATTATCCTTCAAATCTGATCCGGATAAGATCATGATAACAGAACAAACAGGATCACGGTGGAAAAAAATGTTATATACCCATCTCTTTTTGTTCTTTTGTGTATTTATTTGCAGGTGTTCGTTGTCTTCGTTTTTACTCAAAAAGCCATTTACCCGTCAGCGTTAAAACTAATTTTTGCAAGGAAGTACTAAAGGTGTGTGTTCAAAAATGGATTTGCAAATCCAAAAGCAAAGCTGGACCTTGAATTGTTTTTGTAATAAATGTATTTTCGTGTGCAAATCCAATCCGGATCAGATCTGGGGGAAATTAAAATACCTACGGCTATTAAAGCTTACTCATTTACAATTACTTAATCAATTTATTTTACGTAACGGGACGACGTGAAATGCTTTATTATGCATATCCTCGTCATAGTTTGAAACTAATTTAACAAGAACGACGAGATCTCGTCACACTCACGTCTCGTTTTCTTATCGCATCCATTGTGTTCGAGGACTAATTCCAAATGCATATGGCAATGCTGTTTTAGATTTGTCAGCGGGTTAAAGATTCCTCGTATATGGCAATGCTCGTCTACGTTTGTCAACATTCAACAATATTGTTTTGTTTACTTTGTGTTTTCTTATTTTAGGTAAATTTATTTGTTCATTTTAAGTAGTTAGTTTATAAGTTAAGTTGGAAAAAAACTGATTTGTGTTATCAAGCATTAAGTGTTTAATAATTTAAATTAAAAATATGGTCGAAAAATATATTTGTTTGTGTTTTTTTTTTTAATAATGAAAATCGTTTTCTGTTCTGGTGGCTGTTCTTCGCTGTGTTTAATAAAAAAAAAACATTTTTCATGTGGTTTTTTTTAATGAAATTATGTGTTTTAATGTTGTAAGTTTTTGTGGCTCTTTTGCCAAAAAAAACATTCTTTTTCGGTATAAAAAGATGTTTTTTGTAAATAATTAAAGGTGGGCAAAAGTTTTTATCTAAGAGCTATGGCAAAATCTGTCGCGAAAAATTCTGTCGGTTTTTGACAGATAAAAAGTGTCGGTATGACATGTCACTGACAGCTCCATATGAAAATTTTTACCCCCAACGCCGGAAAAGAAGTTTTACTTCAAAAACTTGCAAAAATAAACTGAAAAAAGGTGTGGAAAAAAAAACAAAATGCCTTTACGTGCAAAAACAAAGAATTTTTGTAGGTTTGCGGGAGATAATAGGGATATTTTTTCAATGAGGATAAATTAACGAATTTCGTATTGGCGTAAATTTACGCTTCATTTTGCATGAAGGCATCTTTAAAGCAGTCTGTATGTCTCATATTAAATTTACTCAAAATAAAAAAGGCACTCATACAATCATAAAGCAAAATAAAATCAAGTTTTGTGTCCGTTTTGCCAGTAAGATTTAAGATCTGACACCCAAATCTGAATTGGTTGAAACGAAAGCCCCCTTACCTTTCTAATACTACTAGATTTTTCGTTACTGTCACTCAACCTCATGAATGAAAAAAATAAGTTTGCGGCAGACAAATAGAGAGTGAGTAACAGTGACAACAAAATAATGTCTCCTTCTGGAACTCTACTTTTATTCATCGGAACGGAACTCTTGATATGCACAATACAATTTCCCCCTTTTATTGCCAAGTTTCGCTACCAAGTTTCAAATTATACCCCACATATCGTCGGCTGAGAACTATAAGGTCTTATGTCGCAAATTTTCAAATTCGAGATTTTGACGCAAAACGGTTTAAAAAATGCTATTTTTATGTAATTCCAACTATCGACATCCGACATCCCGAACCGAGATATCTCTGTGGAATGGATATCCTGGAGAAAATGCCAACTGAAAACGAAGAAGTTTCCTTCTACGCTGGCCTGCAGTCAGCAAACTACCGGGCCAACTTCATCACCCAACACTAACCCACCATCTGGACAACCGGGACTGAACAACCCGAGATGAACCTTGCCAACGACATTTAACTTTTAGCCATTTATATTATGTTAGCATTTATGTATATTATGTTAGCATAATTTATATTAAATATTTTGTCAATGTTTATAGTTATCCTTATATGTATGTAGTTTTAATATATTCAAATAATGTGAGTAATGATAAGTGCGTAGGACTGTCATGCCGGACGTCTGGGTTCGATTCCAAGCATCATCCACCTAAAAACAAAATCGGCTACTGTCTCCTGCGAGGAAATGACAAACCTCCAAGAGTATCTCTTGTCTTGAAAATTTTAGGTCCTCTCCATTCCTGAAGCAAACAACACGCCAACAGTAATGGTTGAGAGTTGTAAGTCACTAGGTCCTGGCTTTCCACGAGCTGTCGCGCCACCAATTGTAGCTTATTTTTTAAGTTTTTATTTTTCCCAAAGTTTTTCTCTAAAGCGGAGGCTTGCAATGATATTTTAATATTTTAAACTAATCTTATAGGTTATAAAACTGTCCCGAATGTAACGCGAGTTACTTTACTAGGAAATTACTTAACAACTTAAAAAGGAGTTTTATTTTTACACTCCAATTGTGCTCATTGTTTTCTGTCCACAGTTATATATTCTTATGTAGCTTTTAGAATCTTCATTATGACCATAGTAAAATGTTTTTGCCAAGTTTCATTTATTACCGAATTTTGTTTTTTTTTGTAGTTAAAAGAGGTGTTGATAGACAAACAAAAATATTTAGATAGATAGACATTTTAAGATAAAAATATATATACATATATGTATATAATAAACAAAATACATTATTTATAAAAAAAAAAATAAAAATGTAGCAGTCGGTTACGTCGTGGCTTTGTTAAGTATAAATGGAACTGTGAGAATTAATGTTTTCATTTGATTTGACATGTTTCACAAACCAACTCTTGTTTTTGATAATTTAATTTTCTATTCAGTTCAGAACGCGGCAAAAGTCCGCTGCTAAATATATATTGTGCAACAATTTGAACCCGTTAAAAACATTTAAAAAAGTAAAGACTCGACTTTATTTTTGTTTTTAAATAAGCACGATACTTTTTTTTCTTTTCTTTTACAAATGTATATATTTTCGGCCATTGAACGTATTCGGACTCTGTCAACTTAAATACGCAACCAGACACAGACATAATAATAAATCACTTGAACTTTTTTTTTTAATTTTATATACATATAACCTAAACTTTCTACAATTATATTATTGGAAATTAGGTAGTTAGATACATATATACAAAATTGCAAATTTTCAAGGTTTCTTTTCTCAACAAAATATCATTAAAAAGGTAGATGGGTAGGTGCAAACAAAAACTAACAGGAATGACCTATTTCATTAAGTATATTTAGCGGCTAAAAAGAGCTTTCGAAAAAAAAATTTGTTTAGTCTGCACAAATCTACGGGTCTAAAGATACCTATTTTCTCCCTCTTCATTCGTTTGGTATCTCATAAGTGCGTGCCAAATATTTATATTCATTCTAATTGGATCCTTAATGCCAATGAGCATGATCTAATCCAACTGGACTGTTTTTTTTTACAAAAAAAGAAAAGAAAAAACATTTGAAAAAAAACAAGCAGAAATTCTTATTTTGTTTTGAAGGAAATCGTTTAGATCTAGATTTATAAACATAAAATATAACGTATCTGCAAAATATTATTTTAAAAAATTATATTTTATTGCACATACCTACTAAACATAGTCTTGGTTATATGTATGGAACGTCTATATACATATATGCCACTCACGGCCGGGGCTATTATTAGTTATTGGGTAGAGCCATGTTCACATATTTTTTGCAATTATTAATGTGATTCTTTTTTTATAATTTTAGCCAGACGGTTTTTTTTTGTTCATTAATTTTTTAAGTAGGTAGGTATATTTGTGTGACCATTTTAATTTGTATCAAAAAAAAATCAATAAAAGTAATAATTTGAAAAACAATTTACTACCATCCATACACAGAGTGTTAATTAAATTAAGAGGACTTTTCGATTTCTTTTTTCGGAGATGACTCAATCGGTTGATAAGGATTGCTAACCATTATTAGTCATCCCCACCAGTAAATCCTCGTTAATGGAACGATAGTATTCAATCTTTCTCTTAAATTGTATAAAATATCATAATTTCCTGTAGGTAGGCAAAGTAACCTTCTTTTTTAGTTTTTGATAAAATTGGTTGTTGAGAAGATTTAGGCCTCAATTCCATCAAAGATAAGATTACGCTCCTGATAAAAGAACTCATGCCTCGTTCCTAATGTAAAATTCGCAATATATATAGATTTATACATATAAATATATTTATATGCAGAGAAATACCATCATACATATACATTTTTCTGAGGTTATTGCAATGAAGTTTGGAAAGAGGAATAGAAGTCAGCCGTACAAATGCTTAACTTACCCGACATTAATTTGATCGACATCATTTTGATTTTGGTGGCTTTCTTTATCAAACAATTGAGGGAAAGAATCGAATTCACTATTTTGCAATAAATTTCTACCCGATAATAATGAAGAGTAACATACTACGGACGGGCAAAAGAAATGTATGATTAACATAAACACTATTAATACACGAGGTGGAGAACTTTTTTTCCATTTCACATAACATGAAGAAATTTTGTTTTTTGATAAATAACTAGTCCGATGATTTGATTTAACAATGGCACCCATAATACTGAATATATTAAAGGAAATTAACTCTTTTAAATAGTCAACAATAACATGCTACACCAAAACCAACAGCTAAACGTTGAATAAATCTTCAAATTTATGGTTGTGGTTGATGGCTGAATGTGTCAAAAAGTTTTGATGGCGAAAATAGAGAACTGTTTGATTTCTGTAACATAAACGTTCAGGCAAGTAATTGGCCAGTTTATGATTCTGAGCATAAATAAGGATGGACTTTTTAAAATGTTCATTTATTTGAACTGATATTGGATTTTTTCAGTCAAAAAATTAATTTTGTTTGTGTTCTATTCTTTTATAATATTAAATACAACATTTTGAAAATAAAACACTTTATTAATTTTAGTAAAAAGAAACTTCTATGGGCATGCCAGTTTTTGAACTGCCTTTTATATGTGAGTGGGTGTTATAGCAACCAGAGATTATAAAAAGATGGGAACGGCTATCATTCCGGCTTGATTAGAAGTTGAACAAACTGTACTGAACTGCCTTTTATATGTGGGTGGGTGTTATATACCCCGTTTCCATGAGGTCTTGAAGCGAGCTTGAAGCGAGCTTGAAGCTCGATTCGAACCTTTGTAAACCTGCATTGAGTTGAAATGAGCTTGAACCGACTCGACTCCACTTCAGGAGCGGGGTCGAGTCGAAATTTGTGTTAAGAAACTTGATGTATCTAGTGAATAATATTCGAGATAAATTTCCGCTTTGCAGAAAAATATAAGTTTCCCCAGGACATTTGGATGAACACTCCTTAGAAATACTTGTGAAATGTCACATCAAACACACCACAAATGTCATTTCAAAATTTATCAGGTTTAACTTTACGCTTTCCCCATCAAATTGATCAGATCTGCAGACAAATATTCCCATACAAACTTTGACAGTTCGTTTCTGCGGAGATAAAAACTACATGGTTTCTGAGGTTTATCCGGGTTTTCCGCCGTTGCATGAATACCCTTATTAAATGTAAATATGTCAGCAACGTTTTTTCTAAATTTCACTTAAAGTGTTTGCTGTTATTACGCAGTAAATTATTTTGTCTATTTTAAAATCTATTTATTGAGACGTATTTCCTACAAAAAACAACAAAACTATAAACAGTATAATGAAAACAATATTCCACAGCATTGCCATGGAGAATTCAAGGCACATTTTTTCTAAGAAAAGTCAATCTCAATGCTGTGCCAGAAAAATCTGTAGATAGATAAAAAAGTATTTTTGATTTTTTAAGTCTAGGTTTCAAAGTAGAATATGAGAAGGTTTTGCCATAATGTACTAGGTTAATAAAACTGTAACGCCCGATTTCTTCACAGAAGTACTATAAGCCAGTCTAGTACCCAGTCTAGCTAGACCAGGTACTAGCTCTGGTACTCGGTCCTAATGAAAAGTAAGTACCTGAGCATTTCTTCACATCACTAGTACCGGATCTAAGTTCACCAATCGGTACTAGGACTTAATACACGTCTAAACTGGTCTAATTCTGATTTTGATAATATTTTGGCATTTCAAATATTATTATTATATTTATTTTGACTGAAAGATTTTTATTTTATTCTATTTTCGAATGAATTATGTCAATTTTAACAAAAATGAAAAATAATGTCCATTCCACGATACATGTCTCATCCAGCATCAACTATGAAATTTGTCACTGTGATCAACAATTTTCCGGTCTTCAATTTACGAAGTTAGTAGCAAAACGGTCGTCGTCGTTGCTACAAACCTATAGAGAGTGGGAAGATGAAGAATGCACATAAAGTCCTACCGATATTTCCAGGAGTGTTTTGAATCAGCTTCCAGATGAAGCATTTCATTTGAGTAGAGCATTGTATGTTATTTTTTGGGTGGAGTTTTGGACACTTTTCTATGGTGTTATGTGTGTGAAAGTCTTGGAGAAATGCCCTTTATTGTATGCATTTCATGTGCGGTCCATGCAATGTATTGGTCGCGTTCGGAGAAACATCCATAGCATTCAGGATAAGTTTTGTGTTTGTTTTAATCCCTTATGAACCAGTAAATGCAAAAACAACAATGCATATCTGAAAATTTTGGGATATGTGCGAAAGGCTTTTTTAATAGTTTGTCAAAGTTGTCCGCAACACTATTAATCGTTTTAGATGTGACGTTGTTTATTTTTACGACTGCATTAACACACGTCCATCCAACGGATTCACTGAAGAAAATGAAAAAAATTACTCCAAATCAGGTATAAGCGCCACTAGACTGCCGATTTTAAAGTCCTAGCTAACACCGAGTCGTAAAAAGTACTCGCTACCAACTCGACAGAACTAGGGCTTAGTACTTATGTGAAGAAATCATTTGGTACCAATTTGAGTACTAACAACTGGTATTAGGCGTGTTTTTTTTTGCAAGTCCATATGGATTTGTCGAAAAAACAACATCGGAACTAATAGTTTTACACGTTAATACAACAACAACTTAAATCCATATGGACTTAGCTAAGTCCAGATAATTATCGGGACTTACGTATTGTAAGTAAGCAGGTCCTAAGTCCCGATGTCGTTTTTTTCGACAAATCCATTGGACTTGCAAAAAAAACACGCCTATTATAACCAGGTACTAGCTGATTTTGAGGAGCCAGCTAGTACCGAGTCCTAACTGATACTCGTTACCAATTGACAAGACTACGACCTAGAACTTGTGTGAAGAAATGAGTTGATACTGATTTGAGTACTAATTTTAAGACTAGTACCGATACTAGCATTAGAACTCTGTGAAGAAATTGTCCGTAAGGCTGATATTCACCGAGCGCTCTTAAACGCCTCTTTTAACATTACGAGGCTCTTAACTTAAAAATTATTTGTGGTATTCACCAACCACTCATAAGTATTTTTCTAAGTTTGAAAATGAGAGCCACTCTCTAACAACCAGACATGCCTAAACTGTGAAATTAAGTTGTTTTTTGTTGAAAAAATTAAAAAAATTTTCACAACGGCTAAAATTAATTTACAATCACTTTATTTCATTGCAGTTTTGCATTTTTTGTATACATTTTGTCATTTAATTACTTATTTTCATTTTATTTATTTGGTATGTTTCTTCACTGAAATTTGAATCAAAAACATTGAAATTGCAAAACAAAAACTCAAGCAATGGGAGAGTTGACATATGTGGACTTCGAAAATTTTTGATGAGAGCCCTCATAACTTAAGAGTGGTCGGGACCACTCGTAAGCCTTATGGATGCTCGTAAATACTCACTATTATTGCTTGGTGAATAGGGTTATGAGCCTCTTAAGTTATGAGTGTTCGGTGAATACCGATCTAAATGTATTGAAAAGTTGTTGATATGAAACAGTTGCTCGAAATGTTCTTTTCGATTACAAAAAATTGTCACATCACTGACCTTACCTGAACACGTTCATATTCCTCCTTCGTCGTTCATTTTCCTTCATCTGGGAACGCATTCCGAAATCCATATGCGCACTGGATGAACCCTGCGTTGCGTTATTTTGACGTTCCATAAAAATTCAATCAATAATTTTAATAAACTCTGAATTAAGTGAATTCACGAAAGAATAACAAATTTTCATCAGAAATGGCGGCGTTGTGCGAAAACTTCTTGTAAATTAAATCAAAAATCAAATAATTATGTTCAATCGCCTACAGAAAAATATAAATCAACTCTGTGTATGAATATTGTGTGATAATGAATTGAAAGATTTTCCAAAAAAAAAAAGAAAAAAAAATACTGAGCTACGAAATGGAAGCGCGTTCTATTAGTCTCTATCTCTACTCCTCTTTGCAAATTATTATGTTAATATTCAACAAAAACAAAAATATACATTAAGTAGAATTGATTATTGTTGTTTAAAAAAGAAAATAAATAATTTGTTTATCATGTTTTCGCATCAATTAAATTCCGACTCCGAAGAGTTTAATTTCTCAAAAACTGAGAATGTTGCTCGTTGGAAGGGGCTTTTTAGTCCTGCGTTGAAAAAAGTACGTTTTGTTTATTTAGCGGCTTATACCAGAGTTCTAATATATATTTTTCTTTTCTCTTCGACTCATGAATTTATTGAACAGGTATTGGAACAAGTACATCCACGATTGCCGGCCAAGGAGGAGGCATTGTTGTTTGTTGAAAAACTTTGTTTGCGTATTTTAATAATGCTCTGTGGAAAGCCATCGCCTCACACTATCCAGGTTCGTTTTTTTTTATTTTCTTCCCATTGATAGCTCCTATAAATATTGTTCAGATGTGTATTGCTACACTTAATTTTGACAGTACGGCAGTAATAGATAAAACCGTTAGTCCAGTAAGAATAGATTTTAACTAGAAAGAAAAAGCTGAATGTTTGCATGAACATTGGTATTAGGTTTACTTTAAAATTGAGAAAATCCCCCATCGATCCGATGACTAATGGGTCAGTTACAAAGGGTCAAAGGTCATGGAAATGGAGTTTTCCGAATATTGAAAACCGTTCTTTGCTTGTACAAAAATTAGATGTGTCGATTTTACACAATAATGTGCTTCAGAATTTAGTTGGTAGTATTAACTTATAAGAATAGCACTTCATGGAATATCAAATATATAATGTTCATACAAATCACAAAAATAACTAAGTTATACTCTTTGTTCACTCTCTTAGAGGTAGTATGCCAGGTGCGTATTTTTGTGTTTTTCCTAATTCACCTTTTCCATGGTGTTCATGGAAAACTTTCGGATACCTGGGGGTGCCAGCACATAACTTGATACGATCGAGTTTACTCGATACAATCGAGCATAGGCAGTTCCTTAATTGGTTCAATCGAATCAAAAGCAATCGGCTGAGCCAAATAATGAACTACCTGTACTCGATTGTATCAACTGAACTCAATTTTATCAAGTTACGTGCAAGGCCCCCTGACCGAAGCAACCCGGATAGCTAGAAAAAAAAAACTTTCAAAACAACTATTTTCATTTTTTTTAAAGTATGCAGTAGAGTTATTTTACCTGTCCCGCACGTATCGTCTAATTCAATTATATTGAACTTAATTCCATTTCAAAAGAAGTTTCTGAAACATAAAATGCAATCCAAAGCAGTGTTTCTTATTTCCGACGTAAGTCAGAAGAAAAATCAAATTTCCATAAAATAGATGTTGTGCAGTCCAACTTCAAAATTGTCCCGCTTTCAAAAAAAAAAAAAAATTGAATCCCATATCTTTATCTCAGTAATTGAGAAGTTATTTTGAGATAAAATAAGTCTTAAGCCGGAACCAGATATGTCTCGTGTGATGTGTTGTGGAGTCATGTGTCGCTATCGCTCTAATGTATTTCATATGCTTAGAGCCATATTTGTATCGTGTGATGTGTTGTGTCGAAATCTATGAAATACATTGGAATGACAGCGACACACTACTCCACAACACACCACACCAGAGTAGTGTGGTTCGGGCTTTACTCTTAAACAGTGAACAAAAACTTATTAACTAATGGGGTAAAAAAATAAAAATTTTGTTCAATCCAGATATGCCAAAACACGGATTTTGAAAGTTTTCGCCTTAGAATGGGCAAAAATTATCAATTTTTTTTAGTAACACCATTATGCCCCAACACTATTTGCTGCCATCAGTTTGACAGCTATCATCGCCAAAGACACGATTATATCGTAAATCGTAATCCATCCGCCACGTAAAAAAATCAAATTTTTTTTATCGAAATCTGAATTTCATGTGCCTGTCATGAGTAACAACTCAACTTTGTGGTTTTCCTTTTGACCAAAGATATCAGAGACACCGATAATACCGCTTGGGGGATTAAAATTCAATTTCAATCATATTTGACTTCCATAATAGAGGCATACAGGCCCCTTCGCTTGGCGTAAATTTAACTTAAGCAATACTTTGTTTTGTATGATTTTAAAACATACTTTTAAAATTATGTAGTCAATATTTAATTGCTGTTTGGTATAATTTCATTTCCATTTAATTCATTTCAGCCTGAACGCATGGGTTGATTTTTTAGTTGGTTCCTAGCTTTGCAGATTCCCCGGACACGTTTTTTATTGGAGGAAATATAACAATATCTGCCATACAATTTCGTTTAGCCGTACTCAAAAAAATTCATGGAGAGACTTAAAAAATTCCCCTATCTGTGAATTTCTGTTCAAGCAATTTCTGAGGACAGAAATTCACAGTTCAGTAAAATGTAATTCTGAGAAGAAGTAAATATAGTGCCCAACTTTTCATATCATATTGTCAGATTAGATAGTACGAAAAACTGTGAATTTAATCGTTTCTGTTAAGTCTGTGAGTTTCGATGCAAAAATTAAAGGATCGGACCTATGCACAACTCACAGGCTGTAATTTCAACTAAGAATTCGAAGAAAAGTCCCGACGCATTGTTAAATTCACATTTCAATTTAAAAATTGATTTTTTGCGTGGCGAATGAAATACGATTCTGTGTCAATATTGCAAAAAATCTTTATCCCTTGATGCATTTTAGAAGAGAAAATTGAGCTTGATGAATTTACCAATTCATTTGAAACCGATTCCCTTTATTATGATCGTTTATTTCTCACATATTTTGGACACAATTTCCACACCTGAAATAAATTAACCAAATCAAAAAACGCTTTGGAAACTGACTGCTGTAAATTATGTTGGTGTTAGTATATGGAAAGGTAAAAATGGTCAAAATCGGCATTTTGACAGATCCAAATCATCCATAAAGAAAACAATTCAAACAATAAACTGACAGGCAAATTAATAATTGACGTTTTGCAAACTCCAAATTGAGGCAGTTTAATTCTCCCGGCGGCACAACACATATCTTTTTTGTCTCCATTAAATTTCAGAGCATGCTTCCGCCCACGAAAGAGATTAAGTAAATAAATTTCTTTTCTTCAGTATTCTGATAGCAAAACTGAAAAATTTTATTCAGAAATCCTGTTCCTCTTTTAATTAAGATTTCTGAGATCTCAGTCCAACAGATGGTGCTCTTTTTAAAATCTATAGAAAAACACTTTGCGTTGAGTCAAAATTCCAAAGCAATCGATTAAGAACTTTCGGAGATCTTATTTTTTGAATGCAAATATGAAATTATACCTCACTCCATACCTCTGTTTGATGGTAATTTACATTCGGTCCGCAGCAAGATCCAATGACATGAAGGTCCAGATAGGAGCGAAGTCCTCTTATATGCATAGCAAAAAAAACAACAACAAAAGTCCCCAACAAAATCCGATAAGGTTCGCTTAAAAAGCTTATATCTTGAGTTCTTTTAATCGGACCGTCAAGATAAATGTCTTAACACTTAGGGAAAATGACAGATAATCATTTTCTATCTAAAAAAATGAAAATGAAGTTTAGCGATAATGCTCCTAAAAATAAATTGTAAAATTTGCTATTTTCAACACCCCATCCCTACCACCGGCCGGCGCCAAAACAAACCTACCTGAATTTTGTTTTTGATATCACTACGCATACAACTAAAAACCCTCGCCAAATTTTTTGATAAAAAAAAAAGTATATATAAACACGCGCGTATTCAAATGCAATGGTGTGCCAAAATTTCAAAGCAAACGGTTAAGAACTTTCAGAGAAAGAACGATTAGGAACAAACCAACATTTACATTTTTATTTTTTTTTTAAATAAATATATGTAGATAGATTATTTGAACTGACAATTATGTTAAAATAAATTAAAAGCTGAAAAAGATAAATAAAATGAATTGAATTATAATATATAAATACCTTTATGGTAAGACTTTATATTTTTTTCAAGCTCTTTTTTTATAATAAAAAAGTTAAATGTTTGAGGTATACAGTCACTCAAACTCATATTCGTACGGAAGCTAACATGCAGTTCTTTTGTAATCAATTCGAAGACCACAACAAAATCCGATCTTTATTTGATTTGAAGTCAAAGATCTTGTTAACATTTAATATTAAAGGCCCCAAAAAGTAACATCCCTTGACAAAAAGAGGACATTTATTAACAAAACTCCGAAAACTTAATTGAAAGAAGTCAATCTCGTATTCGTACACCCAAAGTTTTCTTGGATTTAAACCAAAACCTAACAATCTCAATATTTTGTTGCATATTCCATATTTTATATCCCATGGTCTAGTCTATTTAGCACAAATTTTGAAAACTTCTTAGTCCTTTCTATTGCAATTTTAACACATTTTCCCATAACTTCTTTTTCAACACTCTTGCAATTCTAATGGTCGTCCTCTTTTTGTCAAGGGATGTTACTTTTTTGGGCCTTTAATATTAAATGTTAATAAGATCTTTGACTTAAAATCAAATAAAGCTCGGAATTTGTTATGGTTTTCAAATTAATTGCAAAAGAACTGCATGTTAGCTTCCGTACGAATATGAGTTTGAGTGACTGTAGTTACATGATTTATGAAAAAATTGTTCTCTATTTCTAGAAAAAGGGTAAACGGGCTTTTTAATGTCGAATTTCATTCAAAATTAATATATTGTCTTTCTTTTGTTTTGAGGCTTTGTTATCAATGAAAGCCTAGTACGCAGATTGAGACAAAATATATATCCCATATTAAATTTTTCCCAGCGAATAGGTAAACAAAAGTCTCCACTTCATTTTGCGCGGAAAAACAATTATTTAGCTGGACAAATTTCGACAGCTGATGCCCAAATCTATTAAATAAACAAACAAACAAGGACCTATTAAATAAACAAAAATTAAATAAACCCGTATAATGGCCTTCTTGGAATTTTTTGCGTTTCGCCAACTTCAAAAATTTGTGTGGCAAGTGTTTGTAGAGATTGAAATTGTAGTGATAAGATTTAGTTTTTCCTGATCTGCGTACTAGGCTTAAAGCGTAAAATATTTTCAATAAGATTAAAAAGCAGAAACATTTCACTATATTCAAAAACATAAAATATACTTTATTTGAATCGCTTATCGAAGCCAGCGGTTATCCACATGAAGATGTGAATCCTCGGCAGCCATTTCACTTTGCCTACAAGTTTGAAATGTCAGTTTTCAGATAAAAAATGAGAATGTTTAACAAAAACAAACCTGTAGGCCTTTTAATTTGGGTACTTTTAATAAATATTGTCTACAAAAGGGAATCACTTCTCATGCCTGATTCACAATACGACGAGGAAACGGGACGTGAGCGTGACGATAACCGCCGTTATTTTTTTCTAGTTACAAAATCGTCGCCCAATTCACAATGCAGCGATCGTTTTCAAGACAAAAACTCAATTTTTGTAAAAAAAAAAAAAATTAATAAAATATAATCATAACATACAAAACAATAGATTTATCAATAACTTTTTTTTGTTAAATACATTTGAGCATTTGTTTTTTGAAAAATCTGTAATTTACTTAGCAAAAATGAAAATCGTTGTTACGACGCGTCTTTTTTCAATTTTTCCAAATTCTTGGCGTGACGTGACGACGAGAAACGCCGCATTGTGTTTATCCAGGGCCCTATTTCATAAAAATTGACAGGTGACAATTCTACAAATTTGTCACATTTGTCTGACAAATTTGTATTTCATAAAATATTGACAGTTGAAAAATTTGTCAGAAAAATACAATGACAAATTTGTCATGACAATTTTGTCATTGTCATATACTTACACATTTATCGTCGTGACAATTTTGTCACTGTTTGATCTTGAAGTTTGTCGTGGCCTACATTACTACATGCAGTGCCCACGTCGAAAAACTATGAAAAATGGAACAAAACCTATGCATTTTGTTTCAATTCTCATCGTTTCTCGACCGATTTTGTCGATCTTAGAAGTTACGCAGGCACTCTTTCAAATTTAAAATGTCACAGTTGTCGAAGTAATGTTTTATTATTTAAAAGTGAATTGTATAAAATAGCCATTTAACGTGTCAAAATCATTATTTATTCTCTGTTTAAAATGTCGAGGGCATTGGCGTATTACACGGAGTTCCAACAGAGAATTGTCAAAACTTTCACTTGGAAAAATATTATTTAGCATTTTAGCTCAACTTCTGTCTTTCCATTGTCAACACTTGACCGTAACTGAGTTTCCTGTTACAATTGTCAATTAAATACTGACAAATATGTAAATTGTATATTTTTTTTTCATTTCATAAAAGAATTGTCAGTACAAATTTGTCAGAAAATTCCTGACAATTGTAGAAAAATACTTGACAATTCATTGTCATGAAAATTATCTTATGATGGTGTTCACATTGGACTCACTCCGCGCGACTCATTTTGACATCTATTTCTTTTATCTCACTCCGCCTCACTATATGAGAAAGTGAGGCAGGATTTTTTAATTTTTTTGAAAATATCCTGCCTCACTAGACCATCTCTTTTTCATCATGAGGTGGAGTAAGATAAAACAAAAAGATGTCAAAATGAGTCGCGCGGAGTGATTCCAATGTGAACACCGTCTATGAACCGAAAAGTTGAAAATAGTCGGGTATTTTCTGACAATTCTATAAAATTGTCAAATTGTTTATGGAACAAATCTTGACAATTGTCGAGTTGTAAATTAACAAATTGTCACCTGTCGCAATTGTAAATGGGTACGTTCAGAAGACGTAGGGACTTGAAGGCAAGGCAAGTGTGTGATTGGCCAGCTGTCGCAAAATTGCCTTCCAATTAAGGCAATTTTTATTGGAAAGCTGGTCAAGAAATATCTCCCTTCATTTCCAGTCAAGTGCATTTATGGCAAAATATCAGCTGATTATATTTTGTCTTTATGTCTGTTTGTTAACTTGCAATTTCTTGCTACTTTTGGCTAGTTGTCAAAATTTGTATGGGATTTGACAGCAAGTTTTGCTTCGTCGTACGACGTTTCTAGTTACCAAACAGACATATTAAACAGCAAGCTGATCTTCATTGTTCAGTGACTTCTTTTTTCAACGTTTGTTTTATTGTTTTGGATTGTAGAAAAGATTTAATTAAAAAATGCATCATTATTAATAAGTATTGAAAAATTATAATTTACAATTTGTAATTGACTTGTGTGAGGTGTTTTTTAGATAAAAATATTATTATAAATACTATCTGCACTATTAACGAAAGGAAAAGGTTGGAAGTAAAGTTCCAATTTTGGCATTAATGACATCTCAAAAAATAACTAGTTTCCTTTGTAAAATTTGCGTTCAATGAATGCACTTGACTACATACATATGTAGTCCCTTGTGTATGCTGAACGTACCCAATGTTTATGAAATAGGGCCCAGGTATGCTTCCATTGTTTGAAATTGGTTTGACAACAACAACGAGTTCTCGTCACGCTCACGTCTCGTTTCCTCGCCCCACTGTGAATCAGGTTTCATCACTGAAGGCACCTAATTCTGAATGCCTCCCCGTAATCGTCCTAACTAACCCAGTCGGTGTGAATGGCCGTCTCTTTCTAGCAACACATTGTCGTCAGTACTGCCAAATTATACTTTGTTACAAATGTGTGTATAAAAACGTCACACATAAACAGGAGGTATCTTCACACACCTGTTTAAATTGTTGTTGCAATTCACATCTATTCATCGAGACGGGATGAAATTACAAAAGCAACAATGTAAACAAATTGAGTATTTTTGATGGAAGCTTTAAGCCTAGCACGCTGATGATGGGAAACGAAATTTTTCGGTGATCTCGAACACCACAGGGAAATGCTTACGAAAACCACCATAAAACTCACTATACAATAAACAAAATATTCGGTTATATACCACATAAACCACAAACAAGAGTGAAAATCATAAAGTTCAATATCTGTGCGTAGGTACAGTACTTCAGCAGCTATTGACATTTCCCCCAACACAATTCACTTATTCTGAATTGTCAGATGAGAATTTTTGTTTAAAAATTCAGAAGAGACGTAACTTAACTAAAGTCATCTAACTTTTTATGACAAGTGGCCAATCGCAGCTCCAAAAATTCAGAATTCCAGACGTAAAACGTAATGTGTTGAACGTGTCCAATGTCAACCATTGCTGTCACATGTCAAACTTGTTAAATGGCAAATACATAAAAAATTTTCCAGAAGATCACGTGGACGTAAAATAGAACTTTAATTATATTCTTAAATTGAAAATTGAGCGTCTGTAGATCTGGTGGTCATATATTTAACTAAATCAGCAACACAATACAGCAACACTATGTGAATTTGTGAAGTTTAATGAAAACATAATTCCACAATATTGAGATGCTGAATTCTGGGAAAATTTTTCTAAGAATAGTCAGTGTTTTGATTTTAAAAACTCACTTATCAATAAATAATAAGTTCATTTATGTAAAAAAAGTTTTAATTTGTTCGTGATGAAAATAAATCATGAGAAATCAACCACTAACCAGAGCGAAAATCATAAAGTTCAAATTCTATGTACAGTACTTCCACATTTCCCCACCACAATAACTTTATTCTGAATTTTCAAATGGGAATTTTTGTCCGAAAATTCAGATGAAACGTAATCAAATGTAACTAAAAAAAAATAAAAGTTATCTAACTTTTTATGACAGGCCAATCAGAAGCTCCAAAAATTCAGAAATCTGAAAATTCAGATGTAAAACGTATAACGCGTTGAACGCACCCATTGACAAATTTTTCCAACGCTGAATGGAAAAAACGTCTGAAACTAGAAGGAACATGTCGACTGTACCTCGAAATCTCACACGATTACATCAACAACAGAAAATCGGCAGTGGAAAATCAGGCAATGTTAACACCCCTGCTCCACAGGAGGTAATTTCTCTCAGAATGCTCATCTTGACATGAAATATCCAGTGTAGTCGCGATATTTCAACTTATGATATGATGTCAGCGATCTTTCTATGATATTTTATCTTGACATGGATATCTAACATGGAATTTGACAGATAGTTGTTTTTTTTTTTGCTTTCTGTCTAGAAATGTCATATTTTGTCTCATTATATTGTGTCTTCTAATGTTGGTGGTGATCGCTGTATTTGCGGGTGGCTTTTTTTTTTCTTATTTTGTGAATAATTTCGTTTAATTTGCGTTCGGTTTAATTATACAGGGTTATTCGCATTAGATTCATCAAAAAGGTAGGACAATAACTTCCAGTGCACTTCCACAAATACTTTCATATTTGACCAAAACACGAAAAATCAACCAACAACCATCCATGAACACAAACCGAAGAGTTCCTCAGTTTTCCGCAAAACAAAAATCATCCATCAACCTCCCATGCAGTCGCGGTACGAAATAAAATATCATGACATGATTTGCCCAGCGAAGATAAATGAAAATGTCTTGATAGAGATATCACACATTTCATTTAAGACGTTGTGAAAAGATTTCAAATTTTGTTTGTTAACAAAAAGCAACAGATGGCGCCCAACGTGGGGCCGAATTTATCCTTTTTGAAAAAAAAGAAAAGACATTTTTGGTTAGTAAACCCAAGGAAGTTGTAGGTAGACGTCCAGTGAATGGATGAAATGACCTCTATTCAGTCTGTTACGTTCATCTGAAATTTCTACGGTCTACTTCACATTTTAAAAGAGCTTTGAAACTCAATAATATAACAAAATTTTGAACTATTTTAATTCGAAATTAATGTTGTTTACATATCTTAAGGGTTTCAATAGGTTTAAAGGTAGTGAAAAGATAATCGACCCATCGGCTAAGTTGTGAAACGGGCGATCGGAAGAGATTACGAAAATCCCTACCTAATATTTCGCAAGCTTTGAAAACTTATCAACATACTTCAGTTTTGGAGGTACAGAATTTAAATTTTTTTGCGGAGCCGTTATTGATGTTCTTTGTTTGGAGGAGTGAGTGAGAGACGAAAAAAGGAAGGTCCTGAGAAGAGCAAATCATTGCCTTGGCGTTGTGGGATTTTGACATGCCACTTCCATCCCGAATTCTTATGAAAGATACATTTTAGAGTTTATTTTGAATCTTGTCCCATAATTCTTTGGAATGGGACAACTATGTTTAAAGTTAGACATACTTTGGAATTGGGTTCAATAAATACGGAAGCCATTTAAACTTAAACAAAATAACACAATGTATATGTATCTACATTATTTTAATTTGATATTTAAATGCAAATTTTGTTTTACAGGATGTAGAGGAAAAAGTAAAAAAATCATTTCCTACTCCAATTGATTGCTGGGCACTGCACGAAGCAAAGGAAAGTTTGAAGAAAAAAAGGAAATGCGTTTTACCTGTCGATCGCGTTCATGCATTACTCCAAAAGGTAAGTAGTGTTCTTTTCTAAAAAAAAATAATTCAATAGTCAAATTACTTAAATTAAATCGTAAAAGATGGTGTTTTATGTAAAGAAGACAAGGGCACTTTTCAAAACATATTTTTATATGAAAAGATTTAATGAACTCCTTATATGGGCTACTGCGACATATTTGGAGTGCGGAACTAAATATAAGGATCAATTTATCCAACTCCAGTCCTTGGAGTTTTATTAAGGGTCTCATGCTCCAGATTGAGGGTTGTGCCGTCTGGGTGTTTTACTCGTTGCGAATACTCGTCGTTTACTGACGGATTTACAGACGGATGATAAACGAAGCAAAGGCAATAAGCACAGTCAACTTCGGATATGTACATGCAATGTAAGGCTCCCTAATAGGCCGCCATCCAAGAAATAAAATGTTATGGGATGGGCCGGGCAAAAGAAAGATGCAAAACTGCAATGTATACTAGGGCGTCTGTTATCGAGAACAGAAGCAGCATCTATCTGGGTGTTAATAAGTAGTTTGAGGTAGACATCGGCAAGAGGTCTTGAGTTTCAATTATGTGAACAAGCACCTCACGACAATATGTATCAAGGGTAAGACTCATATGCGCGCATGTCCCTACGGAACAGAAATATGAGGATACCGAGCTCTTGGACAATACATGATCAGTTCCCTAGCTATGAAATTTAGCTTTATCAGGTATAATTGATTCGTACCACGAACCCCAAACAAAATATAAAAAAATAAATATTACAGGAATATTTCCAAGAAATTCCGATTTCGTGAAAGGTTACGACGGGAGCTATGCTACTTTTTTACGGGATAAAGAATAGTTTACACGAAAGTACTTACGATAACTTATTCATTTTTATGAAGTGAAACGGCAATAATCGCAAGATAACGCTGGGTCCTTTTCCGCTGGAGTCTCTAATTATCTCGTGAGAAGACTTAAAGAATTTTGTTTTAATAATTTGAATATGCTTGTAAGAACTTAAGGCTTTTCTACCTTATAGTGTGAACGCATGCAGCCTTTCCACTGTTGTGGTCTTAGGCCAGGAAATTCAACCATGAAGCCAGCAAAAATTCTTTCCTATATCCTTCTAACAAGTGCCGTGCAATTCAGGTTGCATTTATAAGACCTTAGGTCTAACAGGCATGTAGTTATAAAGGGTGTTTTTTTTGTATACGTGTGGTTTTCAATCTGGCAATACTTTTTTTTGGAGTTGGTCTTTTTGACAGCTGTCATTGATTTATGCTCAGTTTAGTTTGCCATTTCATAATTAAAAGAATTACTCCTGAACAACGTTTGCGCAATTTTATTACCAAAATAATGGTTCGGTTCGCGCGACGCATTGCGCGCTGCGTCCAATATTCCGTCGACATAATCGCAAAATCGCATAAATTTGAGCAACCATGGAACGATTTCGCAACACGTTTACTCTACTAGATAATGCGCATCCTCAGAGACGCCGTACAGTGCGCACCGAAGACGCTATTGCTGCTGTGGAGCAGAGTATCGAAGAAGACCCGAATGAGTCCATCCGCCACCACGCGCAACAATTGGAGCTGTCGAAAATTAGCCCTCTCGGCTGGAATTTATTCGAGCCAGCCGGCGGCCACTTGCCCGAAATCATTTTTAAAACATAATGGCAAACCCTTATCTTAATAATAAAGCTAAATTCTTGGCCATAACATTAAATTCTATGCGTTTTATTTCTTCTTAAAACCACACATCTAAAAAAACACCCTTTAGTTATTATTAAAAAAAAAAATAAAACGTTCATATTTCGGGAAATTTCGGGAAAAGCCCAGGAACTTTAAATCGACACTCACCACCTTGTCATCGATTTCAAGGCCACGTATGACAGTATCTATAAAAAAAGAGCTATAAACAGCAATATCTGGTTTTGGCATCCCTGCTAAACTCGTCTGTTAGTACAGGATGACCACGGAAAAGGCACGATGGCATTTATAAACGTATTTTTTATTTTTTGAATAATTGTAATTATCCGGACGAAAGCAGATTTCGTACTTTCACATCAACATTGGCATGAAAAAGCTGTTTTTCATATTTTAACGCAGCACCGTGCATGCCAGAGAGTAATGTCGTTTTCGTTTGGATGTTCGGAGTACTCCTTTTACACTCCTTTTTCACTCCTACTACTCCAAAAGCCTTCGATTGGCTGTTCCGAGTAATGTTTTCGGAGTGTTCTTCTGTCCCCAAATTAATTTTGGAGTAGATGAGGAACACACACATACATATAAAGTTTTTCGTTGGATTACTTGTCAAAAGTGATAAATACTTGAAGAAGCCATTTTGTTAAATGGCAGCTTTGGTAGTGTGTGTGTAAATTTAGGAAAGTCAGTGTTTTCACATTCGATTGGAATTGAAAAGGAGTACAATTTACCGAAAATCCAATCGAAAACGACATAATAGTGTACAGGATGATTTTCGAAAAAAACGACATCCTGTCTTAGCAATGTAATCAGAAAAAGTATCAACTCTGCCACAAAATAACATCAGTAAACATCAGTACCACTTCAGATATACATATGTGTGGCAACCTTGAAAAACACACACTTATCAACACATGCCACAGGCATGGTCACTGAAACAGCGTGGCGATGGCAAGTCACACCATGCCCTCGCCACGTCATATATGTGTGTGTATTGTCCCATAAGATAACTTGCGAATTTCCCAACGTGGCATATGTATTCACCACGCCAGTGTTGTCTTCTTTTTCTAACGACGCGGAAAACTCTTTAAGTTATTTCACCGCTAGATGGCGTTGTTGATGTTATCGGCACCATTGTGTATTATTATTGTTTTTATTTTGGAAGGTTAGATATGTACATATACAGTTTTTATATTCTAAAAAAAAATTATTTATACTATGTATTTTGATTTATTTTGTTTTAATACTTAATAATATAATTTCACTTTTTTTTTAAGGATATTCTGCAATACAAAGTAGATAGTTCCGTTACTTTATTTTTGGTCGCCGTTCTCGAATATATATCAGCTGATATTTTAAAACTGGCCGGTAATTATGTGCAAAAAATAGAACATCTTGAAATATCCCGTGAAGATATTGAAGTTGCTATGTGTGCAGACAAGGTAAGCTCGGAAAATAAAATGCGAAAATGTTTAATTTATTCTTTTAAACCAAATAGGTATTGATGGATATGTTCTATCAATCTGATATGAACAACAAAATAATTCCTAGTCCATTACCACCCGCCCCTCGAGCTAGTCTCACATACGAAGAAGTTGTTAAAGAACTCATACATGACGAAAAGCAATATCAGCGTGATCTTCATATGATAATTCGTGTCTTTCGAGAAGAGTTGATTAAAGTAGTGCCAGATACAAGGGACATAGAACCAATTTTTTCAAATATTCTTGACATATACGAAGTGACAGTGACATTGTTGAGCTCCTTGGAGGATGTTATTGAAATGTCTCAAGAGCAAAGTCCTCCATGTGTGGGAAGTTGCTTTGAAGAATTAGCCGAAGCCGAAGAATTCGATGTGTATACAAAGTACGCACAAGAAGTTACTTCGAAAATGTCTAGAGACGCACTATCAACTTTACTTTCCAAACCAGATGTGAGTGTTTTTTTTTTTTCAACTTAATAATTTAAATTTTTGTAAACTTATACATAATCATATTTTTTGTTTGTTTTCGTTTTAGGCAATATCTTTAATGTCTGCAGGTCATGGATTTCGAGAAGCCGTGAAGTATTATTTGCCAAAGTTGCTATTGGTTCCAATTTGGCATGCTTTCTTATATATGGATTACATTAAATCTTTAATGCAGCTGAGTCCGTCGCAGGAGGATAAAGAAAGTTTCGAACAAGTTCAAGGTTTGCTAAGACCCTTGCGCTGTGATCTTGAAAATATTGTCGCTAATTTACCCAAGTAAATTCTAATTTGACATAATTATAATTCAAAATTGTATGTTTGTAATGATTCTTTTTTGTTGAAATTACAGGGAATCAGCCGTTCCAATGCATAGTCGTGCGCGTCGACTACTGGCAATAGAAAAGACCAGAGATCTACAAAATTCTGTTGAGCATTGGGATAAAGATGTTGGCCAATGCTGCAACGAATTCATACGAGGTTTGTTCTATTTAAGGTTTTGTCAAACCATGTGATTATATCTGTTTGTATACAAATTAAGCAAATGAAGAACAATCAAAATATAAAGAATATTATTGTTCGTATATTGGGGATGACATTTTTCAAAAAAGTTGACATTGCGAAAAAGTATATATGGGAAGCGTCCAGTAGAAAAACGGCTTAAGGTTACTTACTCTTGCCAAGAAAGACATGTCACTAGATCTAGAGACACGTGTTTTTTTTTAAATACTATTTTGTTAAATTTTTGCAGCCAAATGAAATTGAAAAAAAAGTTTTGTAAAAAAGTATTCATTTAGGGAAATTTTCAAGCCTTTTGTGGAGAGAAATATTACATCAGATAGTTTCTTGAAAAAACTAAAAGATTGCATAGTTTAATTTAAAAAAAAAATGGACTTATGCGGTTTTTCCAATGGACCCTTCATATATCAACACAATAAAACGGTTTTACCTAATTTGAAAGACACGCACACGAAACTTCCTTGGACGCGTTGAGACTAAAATTTCAAGGACAAATTAAGTAAATGTAAAATAAAACAAAACGTTTAACATTATTGCAATTAAATATCATTTTGAAGATGGCAGATCGCCAAAGAAGTTTCACTTCTGTCCCGTGTACTGTTGCACGCTCTCCTTTTTTTACTCTCATACTGAACTACCCCAAAAAGACTTGAACAGAAAATCACAGATAAGGAAAATTTTAATATTGTCTCTGTCGAAAACTCCGATCTTGTTTTATTAAATAAGGGAACTTTGCCACATCCAAAGAAACACGGCTAATAAAAGCAAAGCATGAACAAAAATAATCACAATATCAATCGTAAGCTCATGAAATATCTTGAAGATCGAAAGCTCCTTAATGACCGACAGTACGGCTTTCATGGTAAACGATCCATTGGTGATTTGATGGCATATCTCACCGAAAAGTGGAACCAATCCATACATCTCTTTGGTGAGAGTAAAGGCATTTTACAACGCTTGGCATAAGCTCTTTTGTCGAAAATGCGTGCATTTGATATCAATGAAACTTTATTTCGATGGATTAGAAATTATCTTCTGAACTATTCAATTCAAGTTGTTTTGGATGGTGTCAAGTCTGATGTCCATCAAATAAATGCTGGTGTTCCCCAAGAGTCCGTTCTGTTTCCAACTCTTTTTCTCATTTTCATAAATGACCTCTTATCTGTAACCTCCAATGCATTAAATTGCTTTGCTGGTGATAGTACCCTCAGTTTCTCATATTTCTTTCCATATTAACGTCCTAGTCCTTCGGTCGTAGAATGGTAGTGGTTGCGTATGTTAAACTTGTTCAATTCAGATCTTTACAGTATTTTAAAGTGGGTTGCATTTAACGCTTCGAAAACTCAATGCTATCTTCTACCGTTGAAAGGCAATTTTCCCCCAATGTCATTATCCATGGATGGCATTTGCATCGTTGAAACTGTAAAGCTTTCGATTCTTGACGACCTTCGTTGGAACCACCACATTCTTAAAATTGCCAAAAATGCAGCGAAATGTCTAGGTTTCCTAAAACGATGCAAGAAATTCTTCACTCCTTCTGATATGGCTACTATTTACAAAGCCTATATACGCCCAAAATTGCAATATATTTCCAATATATTGTCTTTGACTTGTAAGTCATCATTACAATTCCTAGACCGAATTCAAAACCGTGCGTTTAAAAAACTAATAGGAGATAGGAACATGGTCGATTCTTTTGAACGTCGTCGCAATGTTTCTTGTCTTTCTTTATTTTATCGCTTTTTTATAAAAAGTGTTCAAATAAAGTAGCCAGTTGTATTCCTCCTATAAAACAGTTTTTCCGTAATACCCGTCTCGGTAAGAATGCTCATCAACTCACCCTTGTGCCTACTTCGGGCGTAAAGTCAAGTATAGAGATATGTGGAATGCTTTGCCCAGCTCAATGTTTCCTTTCCATTTTGACTCACAGGCATTCAACACTAATGTCCATCGGTATTTGCTTTTATCCTCTTCCTCATTTTCCAATGCCGCTGAATTAATATAAAGTCAAAACCCCTTGTTGCGTGTTATAAAAAAAAAAACATTAAAATTCTTCCTTTTACATTTTACAGTAAAAACCTTAAAACATGTTTTATTAACTTCTTATTTTTTCAGAGGACACTCTTAGTAAACTGGGCTCAGGAAAAAGAATAACCGAAAGAAAGGTTTATTTATTCGACGGACTTATTGTTTTATGTAAATCAATTGCCAAAAAACAGACTGTTTCTACTGGAGCTTCAAACTACGATTTTAGACTAAAAGAAAAATTCTTTATGCGACGAGTTGAGATAATCGATCGAAGTGATACTGAAGATTTAAAATATGCATTCGAAATCTCTCCTAGAGTCGAACCAGCTGTTATTTTAATAGGTAGCAACTACATATTATTTAAGTAAACGAAAAATAAATTTTAATTTTTAATATACCTTTAGCGAAAAATTCTCAACATAAGAGTGATTGGATGGCCGATCTCATCATGGTGAATACAAAATCTATGTTAGATCGTATTTTGGATAGCATATTATTAGACATGGAGAAAAAGCACCCGCTACGTCTACCCAGTCCTGATATATACAAATTTGCCATTCCTGATAATGTAAATAACATTGTTTTAGAAGAACGTGAAAGTGCTGGAGTTCCACTTATAAAGGTAAAAAACACAAAATAAATTTGTTTTTAAGACATGTTTGAAATGTTTTTTTTTTTTTCTTTTTAAGGGGGCTACGTTGTGTAAATTAATTGAACGTTTGACGTATCACATTTATGCAGATCCTATGTTCGTTAGGACATTTTTAACAACTTATCGCTACTTCTGTTCCCCACAAAGTCTACTTCAACTATTGATTGAACGTTTTAACATACCAGATCCAAGTTTAGTGTATCATGAGGTGCCCTCTAGCGAAAGAGAAAATAATCCAGATTCCGAAAAGTTACATAAAAATTCTCAACGTGAAGATTGGAAACGATACCGAAAGGAATATGTCCAGCCTGTACAATTTCGGGTGCTGAACGTTCTTCGACATTGGGTCGATCATCATTTTTATGATTTCGAAAAAGATCCGATTTTATTGGAAACTCTGCTTCATTTTTTGGAAAACGTCAATGGAAAATCTATGAAGAAATGGGTTGATTCAGTGATGAAAATTGTTCAAAGAAAGGTAATTATGTACTGTAAATATTTCTTTTATCCTGTTTATGCTAATGCTGTTATGCTGTTAATGCTAATCATATATATGCATATTGCAAAATAACACTCAGAGATGGGTCCTACTAGGAAAAAATACATTCAAATATCTTAAACTCGCTACAAGGCATTTCAAATGAATTCTGAAATGTTATTATGTTTATTTAAATTGATGCTCTTGTTGGCTTTGAGAAGAAATAATGCTTTTGGCGAGCAGTTTTATAACGACTGCTTTTTTGAGAATGACCTTTTCCTTTCCATAAAGTCTAGGTTTAGGTTAGGTTAGAAAGGATGATGAATCGGCAAGCCGCATTATCCCACTCGATCCCCAAGGCAAAGGTGTGCTGCAGGACTTCACAAGAAATAAAATTTCGATTAAGGAAGAAAATCCTGTCCAAAAAAAAAAAAGAAATAGAACTAAAATCTCTTCAAGTTTCAAGTGCCATAGATTTTGGATTCTGAAGATGTTATTGTCTCACTCCAACTCATCTCCGATGACTCCCTAGCAGAAGCAATGTAACGGGTGGTTTTTTAACTAGGGGTTATTAACAGCATGCAGGAACCCGCATCACAAAAATACCATGCCAGACATAGCATCGCAGATGTTCTTGATGCGTGAGATATTATGCCTTTAATCTCTCTACCTTGGTTTCCTCCCTTGCTAAGGCAACCTCTTGAATTGGCATGCTACTGACTCCAGAAAAAAATTTTAACATTTTTTTATTGTGCTATTTTATATCATCGCGCAATAACGGTATATATGTATATACTAAAATATCTTTAAACCCCCTACTCTATAATTTGATTCGAAAGTTAAATCTGCATAGCCAAAAGTAAGCAAAGAATCGAAATTTTTTCCACCAGAATTTGACAGCAAAGAACAAATAAATTTTTCTCAGGAATCCTGTTCATGTAACCTAAGGTCTTTTCAAATGCAACCTGAATTGCACGGCACTAGTTAGAAGGAATAGAAGAATAGGAATGCATTTTTGCTGGCACACTAGACTGAGATTTAAGGTATTGATTATCCCATGGAATCTTACTGGTGGCGTCTAGTTGTAAATGGGAAAGTATATAAAAGAATGCTGCCTGGAGTGGGGCTCGAACCCACACTTCTGAGTTAGCAGTCAAGCACTACATCCACTGCGCCATTGCCACCCGCAAGCTTTGTTGGTCTTTCTTGGATTATTGCAAAACGGATTGTCTCACAAGTTCTTTGTGTCTACAGGCATTTTGCTTTTTTCCCACATCTTGTTTTCCGTTAATTTTTGTAAAGCCCGTATGACACTACGATTTTATTATTTTCTTAAATTCTTAAGCTAAGAAAATATTTCTAAACAAAAACGTTTACAAAATTTTACCAATAAAAATGGTAGAAAAAAGATTCCTCTATTTTTTCCAAAGTATTTTATTCATTTTATTGACACTCGTATCAAATGAGATTATAACAAAAAAAAAGAAAATCCTAATGAACATTCAGCAGAACATATTATTATATATTTATACCAATTTCAGAAAAATGAACAAGAAAAAAGTCAAAAGCAAATAACTTTTGCCTATGGCAATAGTCCACCACCTATTGAACATCATCTTCAAGTACCGGACTCCGAGATAAATCTACTTACATTGCATCCATTGGAACTTGCACGGCAACTAACTCTGCTCGAGTTTGAATTGTATAAAAATGTCAAACCATCCGAGTTAGTAGGTTCGCCATGGACTAAGAAAGATAAAGAAACCAAAAGCCCAAATCTATTGAAAATAATGAAATACACCACAAATGTTACGCGATGGTTCGAGAAATCAATAATAATGTCTGATAACTATGAAGAAAGAGTAGCAATGGTGGCTCGGGCAATCGAAGTTATGATGGTTATGTTGGAATTGAATAATTTCAATGGAATTTTATCTATAATAGCTGCGATGGGTAGTGCTTCGGTTTACAGACTTAAACTCACATTTCAGGGACTACCTGCAAGATATGAAAAATTTCTTGAAGAATGTCGAGAGCTAAATGACGATGGACATTTGAAAAAATATCAAGAAAAATTGCGCTCAATAAACCCTCCATGTGTACCATTCTTTGGTAGATACCTCACAAATATATTGCATCTTGAAGAAGGAAATCCAGATTTTTTGCCAAACTCAGAGCTTATTAATTTTTCAAAAAGAAGAAAAGTAGCTGAAATAATTGGCGAAATTCAACAATACCAAAATCAACCATACTGCTTAATGGTTGATCCGAAAATAAGGGTAAGATATTGCAAAAGATAGATATTGCAAAAATTGATTTATTTTTTTAATTCATATTGATTTTTCTAATAGAATTTTCTGGAGAATTTAAATCCTTTTAAAGGCATGTCAGACACTGACATATCAAATTATTTGTACCACGAAAGCTTACGGATTGAACCCAGAGGTTGCAAACAGCCACCCAAGTTTGTAAGTTTTGTCTCTTTAAATTATATATTGGACATTACTTAACTGTTGTTTCATATTTAAATTAGGCACGAAAGTGGGCGTCAATTACACTGAAGTCGCCTGGCATCAAACCACGA
Organism: Leucozona laternaria; assembly: GCA_932273885.2. Lineage (NCBI taxonomy): Eukaryota > Metazoa > Arthropoda > Insecta > Diptera > Syrphidae > Leucozona > Leucozona laternaria. Next base: position 50,771,114 of record OW026368.1, read on the forward strand.
CGACAAACAACCAGCAATATTAATAATAGTAGCAATAGTAATAATAGTCTACCAATTTTATCAAATTTAACCTTCGGTTCTAAGATGCAGAACAATGTGCAATACGATGGAGAGCAGAGTCCACCTGGTGGAATGAAGCCATCCTCATATTCGTCAATGAACGTTCAATCATTTTCGGTTTTTGCAAATGTAAATATACCTGAAAAGAGCAGTAGTTTTTGGAATCAGCATTTGAGCAGTCACAACAGTCACAATAGTCACTGTAGTGGCAGTGAGTCATTACAATATAATTCAAATTTGGATGCAATATATAATACAGAAACGGAAGCTAATCACAGTCTCGGAGAGGATTTGCTTTCAGCAACAAATACTTCGTGTGCAGTTGCTCCAATTTTGCCTAAAAAAGCTACAAATATTAATAACTGTATAGCGAGCACAAATGTATGGAGTTCGGATGTGGCAAATCCTACAAAAAGCCCTCTCGCGACTTCAATCGGTGACTTTTTTCAATCACAATTTATGCCAAAGGAGAATAAAATGGATAGCTACAACCATTCTAGAGACATTTCAATTGGTAGTATATGTGAAAGCTTAGCTTCGCCAGCACCTTTGGTTGCTATAAGCCCAAAAACTGATCATCATTCAAAACAAAAAATTCGATCTCCATTCCAAAATGCACCTATGCATACTCAAAGTTTTATTCCTACAAAGAATTCAAGGTAAGTTGTCTTAAAACTATGCATACTCAAAGTTTTATTCCTACAACGAATTCAAGGTAAGTTGTTAAGTGTATAGGTACTTTAGGTGCTAGTTATAACTATCATTGAAAACCATCATTCAATGTTTTAATTGGTTATTTTGAGTGGTTAAGGCCCATTTGCTGAAACAAAACTCAAGAGTTTATGTTCTACAGCGACAGCTTACGCTGAGTAAAAAGTAGAACATATGCGTTTAAGTAGAACATAAATATTTAAGTTTCGTATCAGCAAACGGCTCTTAGAAAGCTAAATCAGTGATTATTTTGATGCCAAAATAGGTATAGCTTATAACATGAATATATTTTAGTAAAAGAAAAAAAAGGAGAAATATATTGAGGTTTATTCGTCTTAGTCTTAACTTAATAAGTTCAAAAATTTGCTTCTTTTCTTTTGTTGAAAAATATCGTTGTTTGAAACCTAAAAATATCATTAAGAAACAGGAATCTGGTAATATCTTCCGGAACTTAATTCCATAAAAATCTTTAATTATAACAAATAAATAAGATTCACTTCAAAAACGGAAATGGTAAACCCATCAGAAATCCTTTTTCGAATAGTATATAGAATAAATCAATTTACACTATAGCGCCAATACCGATACAATCTCGAAATGTTCGGGCTTCTATATATTCCTTTCATGTTCATATTGCCGCTCCGATACCGACCATACAACGATGTTATGTGCATTCCTAGTACAAAGTTAACTCACAACTGCCTTTTGGTCTAATCCACTTATCTGATGAGATAAGTTTGTCAAGTCTCAAATTCCTCTTTTTTTAACTCAAAAAAGTTGCGAAGAGATAGAAAATAATGTCTCTGCATAGAAATCCCAAATTTCTTATCACACTTTCGTTTGCACTCTGATAATAATTTTTTTCAAATGTATAAAGACTAGAGCGGGAGCGTTTTGGTATCGGAGCAGTATCTCGATGGTGTAAATATTCTATGTTTCTTGTGTAAGAATATTTTATCGAAGCGAGAGCGTCTCGAGACTGCTGCAGTATCGGCACTCTAGTTTGAATCAACTCTCAATGTCTTATGTTATTAAAATACTGAACAATTCTCCCTAATTAACAGTCCTAAGGAGCCATTACACTATACTGAGGCAACTTCATCTCCATACTCACTACAAAGTATGGAACTTTCCATTCCCATATCTCCTCACGTTAATGTTCCTACAACTCATCTTGGATTTGAATCTGCTGCTCCACCACCACTTCCACCCAGACGGAGGGACAGAGTAGAAAGTTTCAATGAAATGGCTCAAAAACAACAGGCTCCAGATGCGCCTACAGTAATTCGTTGATAGCATTTCAAATAATTTTGAATTCGATAAATGTATTATTATTATTATTTTTAGCTTCCTCCACGAGATGGTGAACTTAGTCCACCACCTTTACCCCCTAGAGTAATGAGCACATCAGGCACTGTAGTAAAACAAAACTCAAACGTAGCAGGAATAGGTCAACATAGTTTACTGCTTCCAAACACCAGTATTATAATGATGCGAAGAAACTCAGCGATGCAAAATAGAGGTTCTGCTTATTCCAGCACAAACTCAGACGCTGGCAGGAATGACGATCAAGTTTCATCTCCCTCACTAAATTTTTCATCATCGCCAAAAACACCGAAAACATTTGAAGTATATGATTTGACAATGATACCTTGCGACAATGAGTTAAAAGCTATGCATGGAAAAACTGCGTCATCATCAAAGACAATGTTTTGTTCCGCTGATACAACGCCCAAACTTCCACCAAAACCTGTGGTCAGCGGAAATATTTTCCACGCCGGTAAGTTTGTGTTTGTTTAAAATTAATGAAAAAAAGAAAATAAATAAATTACTTTTCTTATAGATAAAAGTACGATGTTTCTCTATCCAAGTATAAACAATGATTAATTGATTGCAAGGCTATGTGATACTAAGCTGCTTTTGTTATAAGAGTTATTTGCCACCTAATATTAAACCTTTGTAAATAAAATAATATTGTAGATCTTAAAAAGCGGCATGTTTTTTGTTGAAGTTCATTTCAATATGAATATAAAATTTACTTCTTTGTAAAGATGAGACATTTATTTCTAAAACAAAAATACCCGTGTCCATGTGAATAGGAATACTTGAATGCTAGAATGACAGTTGCACAAAGAGCTTATGCGATGTACGACATTGGTGACCAGAATGACCAACAATAAACTCTCTAACTTTTGCAATGCAAATCGAAATAGTACAAACAATTCTTACACTCTTACAGCTTGGTGAGAAAAGTTGACTTACCATAAGAATGAAGAATCAAAAGAATCCATACAAATACATATATAGGTTTTTTTTATTTATTTATTATTTCTGCATTATTTGGGCGTTAATAGTTTACATCGCAGTACTTAGCTAAAGGAGGATGGGTTAAAACGGTCTACAAGATCGATAACGGGGAGCCAAATGTCTTCGGGAAGGTATTTTTATGTCGTGGCCTTTTTTTGAAAACCGCAGTTTTTACTTCACAACCTATTTAACTTTGGTTTATTCGATACTTCAACTCGCCACAGCGAAAAATGTAGGTCTACTTTAGGGCGAGTTCATGGCATCCCAAGCTCTAAAAAAACACAGAATTCCTTCACCAAGATGAGTTCAGGTTTTTCAAAAAACGTTTTGGGGCGGCTCGAAATGTCACTTCAGGGCTCAACGAACAAAACTACTGCGACAAAACTTAAAATTCAACGTTAGATACCATACCTTATGTTCTATATAGCGTGGGTACACTAGAAAAAGTCTTTTATTAAATCCTCGGTAAATGATGTCTTACTGCAAAACTATTTGTTTCTTAGAACATGTTTTAAGAATCATATCCCACAGTATTGTGCACCCTGTGTGTAGTCCATTGAAATGTGACATTGCACATATTGATCTTGCATTTTCTACAGGACAAGATTTGTTAAGGTTCAGTGTGAGTAAACAGTTATTTTGTTATTTGTTTTAGTCCCAGGTAGACGAAACGAACGCCTTATTTACTTCGAAATTACTGGCATCAAGATTGAGGTTTTCTTCTAGTGCAATGGAAAGATGTGCAGGGCCCGATCCAGCTTTTTAGCCGCTGCGCCGTGGGCAAAAATTTAATTTGCCGCCCACGCAATGTGAACATGTTATAAACATGTTTTTGCAGAGATGGTCCGATTTTTAACCGAATTTTTGAATAGGGCTTCTAAACGAGTCTATCAAATTACATATTTTATTAAGTTAGTTCATATTTATGTATATTTTGTAACATCGACTTGCTTTTTTGACTTCATTTAGATTCATTCATTCATTCATATTCTTCCTTTATCACTGCTCTCTTAAATGATAAATACACTACATATATTAAAATATTCAAAATAAATAAATACGAGAACAGATGCTGGGTTTGATCTTGAATTTCATTGGGCTTTTCCATGATTTGCTGAAGTGTTAATATCTGATACATATATGCTCAATCGTTCGAGCCGGAAGCTATACTGGTATTTGCTAATCAAAATTTCAGAGCGCCTTAGAACGCTCAATACGTTCGGTAGTAATTAAAATATGCGACGTTTAGAAGAAGTACGCTTAGGATTTACCTAAGCATATTTTAAGTTTCTTTTTTTTTTAAGTCTCTTTAAAATAGTAAACATTTTTTCAGAGACCTGAAGACGTACGTAATCAGTATCACGTACGTTACTTTGTCTATTTTAATTAATCAAAGAAAGACCTAAATATTTATAGAAATATAAATCAAACAAACTAAATATTCCTCCATGCGAATTTGGACATTTTTATACCATCTAAAAGCGAGACGAATTCCGAACGTGCAACGCATAAAACAATAAAAGCTATAAGGTTTAACGGTCAATCACGTGCTGTAGGTAAGCTACTAAGCAATCTCCACCTATATTATTAATTAACATAACAGTTCGTGGTTATGCATTTCAGATTCTTTCATGATTAAATTGAATGAGTGGCTATTTGTCCTTGCCCATTGGAAGCTCTTTACTTGACCATTGCATTTGATAAAATGATTCACTCATCTGAGTTGTGATTGTAGTAGACCCCTTCCATTAGTTCAACAAGAGGCCATAAAGTAGTCTCCTTCTCTAACAGTTTCTTCACTTTTTATATGCTAGAGCATTGGGTATAAAAGGTGTTTGTATAGACAATTTAAATCAGTTCATTTTCATTATCCGAATCTAGAGTAATCATAAACAACTGGAAAATGGCGTTCAAAGTAGGACCTTACAACAAAAATAAATGAAGACATTTATTCAAATCAATTTTTGTTACATTTGCAGTTGGTAGTTTTGTTGGTAGGTATCGCCGCCGCTAGTGCTGGAATTCTTGCCCCCGCTGCTCCTTTGTCTGCTGTTCAGGTGGAGGAATACGATTCACATCCACAATACACCTACGGATATGACGTGCAAGATGCTCTCACTGGGGATTCCAAGAGCCAAGTAGAGAACCGTGACGGTGGCGTTGTCAGTGGGCAATACTCTTTAAATGATGCTGATGGCTACAGACGTATTGTTGACTACACTTCCGATCCAATTAACGGATTCAACGCGATTGTCCGTCGTGAACCCCTTGCTGCACCTGTTGCTGTAGCCGCCCCAGCACCATTGGCTTATACCGCTGGCCCAACATTCGTAAAGACAAGTTTTGCCTCGCCACTCATTTCATACGCTTACTAAATGATTTCCGAATGTTATGGTTTTTTTCGATAAAAGAAAATGAGTTAATTAAAATTGAAGATTTTGTATTAATATATTTTGTTTTCACTAACTGATTGGGTAATGGGATCTTTTTTGGTAATCCCTAAAATATTTTCAAAGAAATTCGCGTGATTTCTCCACAACCGTTTGAATAATTGTAAGGCCAGCTACACAGCTAGTTTAAATATATGAATATAGAGTTGTGCCGGATATCCGAATTTCGAGTTTTATAAACAAAAGAATACGCAAATCCACTTTGTTTATATTTTAAAAGGACGAGACTAAAGAAATCCCAATTTATAACAGTTATGACAAGGTTAAGTTGGAAGGAGTAATGATACGGCTAGCCGCATCACCTCACTCGGATCTCAATGAATCCATTGAGCTCCCCAGGGACAAGTGCGTGCAAGGGAAAACCGGCTTTTGGCCAATTCATCCGCCTCAAGCCGCAAGCACTTCCGCTTGAAAAACGCTGCAGAAGTTTGGAAGCTTTATTGATCTGTTCAAAGGTGGGTTATCCGAGAAGATGTCTGACCCTACCCCATCGTACGTCTTGGAACCGTCAGTAAAGACCGACACATGATTTGCGTTTATAACATGGTTTTTCGCCCATAATTCCCCTACAGGGATGTCTGTTAGGGCCACCCATTTGAAATCGATATGTGGTACTGAATAGTCTGTTTGAATGTCTGTATTCCTGAAGTTTGTAATTGTACTATGCCAGAAATTGCTCCCTTTCCAATTATTACACTGTATTAGTCGTAAGGCACAGTTGGCCTCCATTTCTTTCGGAAATAGATCGAGTGGGGCTAGTGAATGTCTCAAGGGCTGCGGTTTGTGTAGTTTTCACCTTTATACGATAGCCTCTGAATTTTAGTTATAGCTTTATCTAAAGCTGGCCACCAAACCAAACACGCTTACGTAAAAATTGGCCCGACTATGGCTGTGTGCATCCAGTGGATGGTTTTGGGGCTGGGACAACCTCTATTCTCAAAAAATGCAAGTGTAGAAAGCAATTGATGCTTTCTTCTCTTTCTCTAATATTTTCGTTCCAGTAAAGTTTACTGTCAATAAACAAACCAAGATATTTTGCCGTGCAGTTATAACAAAGTAGGTGTGCACTCCGCGTACTTGTGTCCGAAGTATGCCCATCGGCTGAAACAAAGAAGCGAAAATGTTATATAATTGGCATATATTGGCAGTCACTTCGAACATTAAAATCTAACGCATTTTTAAACAAAATTAAAAAATCAGTGAATACTATTTTAGATGACAATTTATTTTGAGTAACTTTAAATACAATTTTATACACGTTTTCTTGTCAGTTGTTGAAGCTTGGGAATAACAAAATATAAAAAAAAAATCATATCAGTTGAAACTGAGCTGCTACAACATGTAAAATTGCATTTGTTGATCTAAAACTTACAATAAATATTTTAATTGACTTTCTTTTAAATATAGAAAGTTAATCCTAAAAAGGTATCGCACTAATACCGCACACTTAAGTAAATAAAAGTTAAATTGTCAAATTAATCAGGATTCAAAATATTATCAACTAGTCTTTATGATTCTTCGAAATTGGAGATCGTGATTTTGTGCGAGCACCACGGCTGCGGCGAGAGTTGGAACTACTTCTTTTTGAGTCGACGCTATCGGCCCTGTTTCGGCTATGGCCGCGCTTTGGAGAGCACGATGAGTCGTAGCGACGTTTTGGCGATCTGGCGATTCCATTGCGACTATCATCGTTATGTCTAACACCGTTTTCATGGTCGTTTTCTGTAGAACGTCGACTGCTTCGTGGTTTACGTTCATCGCGGTAATCCTTTTTTGGCGAACGAGATTTGGATTTGCTTCGAGAGTGAGAGCGTGAACCTGTACGGGACCTGGTTCGCTGATCCCGCGAATAACTTCTTGAACGGCTTTTGGATCGGCTTCTATTTAAATAAAACAAGTATATTTGATTAGAAGGAATAATTTAGGTGTGATTTATTTTTACAATAGTATTTTAATCTAAATCTAGTCTAGTTTAGTGTTTTTGTATTTTATCAAAGAAATTATTTATACGAAATTAAAGCAAAATGAAATAATTTAGTATAATTGTATTTTCTTTTGGTAAAAAAATTATTTGATTTGATAAATTTGTTCCTTCCACTTGGAAAAAATTTTTTTTTTTTATTAGAAATCAATTTTGCAGATCTGCAATTTTCTGCAGTTTCCCACCACTATACACGAGTGCAAATGACAGTTTTACAGCTCTCAGAGACAGGATTGTACACCAATTTATTGAAAATAAAAGGTAAATTTGCAGTCGTTTTTGTTGATACTTTTGATACTACTGCCGTTTAAGGGAGAAGCTCAGAAATAATTTTAGCCGGTTTGGATTTCTGGCAGCTTAGTGATTAATCATTAGTGTTAGGAATAGTCTATGTTCTTGTATGTTAACAATTAGTATGAAAAATTAGCACATCGTTTTCTTTTTTTTATTTGAAACGAGTGAATTCGTTGGAATGGTTTGCCAAAAAACCTGGCTATTTCTTCCTTTGAAAATTAGTTATAGCTTGACTACAAGCGAAGTACTCGAATAAAAAAAGTGATTGATATTTGCTGATACGAAACATAAATATTTATGTTCTACTTTTCCCCAACCTAAACTCTCACATAAGATCTTATGTTGAACATAAATTCTAAAGTCTCGTTTCAGCAAATGGGCCTTAGTGAAAGGATGAAAATAGAGACCAAAATATTAATTAAAAAGCAAGAAGAATCGGTGCCAGAGTTCTAAAAGAACACAATACCTTGTTTTTTTTTTTTTTTTATTCTTTGTAAGTCAAGTCAATCTCAATCTTTTCTACTTCCTGGCTATGCTAGCGTTTTTAAGGCCCGCCTATAATAAATCCCGAACAAAAGATCTAATGTGGAGACCAAGGCAAGACATTGCCAGGGTCGTTGCAACATGCACTGGCCAAAAGGAGAGCATGCGGCGAGACTGGGTATTTCTTACAACACCCATTGTCGTAGCTGTGCGAACCAGCAGGAAAAGGAAACACTAGTTCACTTCCTCTGTAAATGCCCTGCCCTAGCCCGACAAATAGTTTAAAAATACTTTGCGAAATGATTGCGAGCACGGATCTGCTAGTCCTTTATAACAAAGTATGTTGTTTTTTGAGGTCGAGTCAATCGATTTGATTTAAATGGACAAATTGAATGTCAAGGGAGTAAAATATCGTTATCGATTACCTGGTCTACTATAGCGTAAATGATTGGAACTATACAGAAAGAATCATGTTTTATCTCGGCAACTATACTATTAGCTATTTATTTCATCCCCTTGCCGCAATGGTTAGTGCGATGAATTATCGCGCCGGATATAATGCTGACTATAAGCACATATAGGAAAGTTTGAAAGTTGTAAATCACTAGACCCTGGTTCTCCACGAGCTGTAGTGCCACCAATTATTTTACTATTTTTTTTTCTAGCCATTAATGAGGACAAGACGATGTATATGAGCGAGCATAATGCTGTCATTGAAAACGTGCTCTCAACATATACATTACATGGATCTACATACATATGTATATGTACGCCTTATTCCAAAGTATTTTTACATATAGTACATATAGTTGAAAATTGAATCTACCTGCCATCTAGCTACTATTGTTTCTCCTAATGGTGTTCGTTACTAGTGCTAGATATCTAGGGAAAGGGCTTGCTGAGAAATCTCTAAATGTATTGTTTTATTTCAATGCTATATTATTATATGCGTGTAAGACCTTAAGGCCCATTTTTTGAATCGAAACTTAAATATTTAAGTTCAATATACGCGCTTATGTTCTATTTTTTCCTCAGCGTAAACTGTCACATATGTTGAAGTTAAATATTTAAGTTTCGTATCAGCAAACGGCTCTTAAGTCTTTTAAATGCAATCTGAATAGCACGGCACTAGAAGGAGATATAGAACGATGTGAAGGAATTTTTGGTTGGCACAGTGGACTGAAAAATAAGGTGAAATCCCACGGGTAGCACCCGGTTTAAACTTGGGATTTATAAGGCGTTTTTCTTTTTCAGCTCCGAGCAAAGTATTGAATTATCACCATATTTCTCTTTAAGCTCAAACACATCGGAACGCTCAACTTGTGTTTCATTTTTGAATCAGAGCTAGCTCGGAGCGTGCTCCATGAGCTCAGAATAAAATAACCGAGCAGATGGAGCAAATCGCTGAGCATAGCCAACACAATTTTCATTTAATTTGACAGATTATTCTTCATTATGACAATACAGTGCCCAAGTGTGTTTCAAAATTAAATCGGACAGCTCTAATCGTAATCTGCTCAGAGCATACTCGGTTCGCTCAGACTCTGCCCAGAGCTAACATAGAAAAACGGGTATAGATAAGAATACTGCCTATAGTGGGGCTGGAACCCACAACTCTAAGGCTAGGCGGGCACATGCAACTTTCAGTTTCCTTTAGTTTGGTTGCTCAAGTGACTATCATGGACTTGTATGTGCCTGGATACATTGACGCAATTGCGTCAATGGGTTGAAAAATAAAAAATCTGCACGAATCTCACATAAATTTTTATAAAACTCTGTGCATTGATGTAAGTTTAAACCTTATATCGTTTCGCTTTGACAAATAATTACATTTTTATTTTATCGCCGAGCTGGTAGGTTCAAAAAATTCGCTTGTATTTACAGTTTTGTTACTATTTCGTTGCCTTTAAAATTTGGTTATATGTTGTGTTTTAATTTCCCATCGTTCCCTGCTGTCAAGTGGAGCCACAGAGTGTGCAATGAGGCATTGCGATCTTCGGCCAATGTGTCCAGGCACTTTAAGAATGACGAGCTAAGTTGTATACTTCACCGGTGCAATCACTCACACAAAACAATTTGTTTTTTCTTTTGTTTTCCAATATAATTGGATGTGCAATCAAAAGAAAGAAAATTGATAGGGCAAAGGCGATACTTCACTCTGCAGTTATGAAAAAATGGAATAAGTAAAAATATTGTATTGTGCTTGTCGATTGCTTCAGGAGTTGCTTGGGCTTAAACTATTTGGTTGCAAAGAAATAGCATGTGCGCGCTTGGCCTTACTGGCTGAACACAATGGGATGCAGCTAAAAGAATCGCAATAGCAGAAGCTAGAAACGACGTCTGCAATGGTGAAGCTTGGTTCCTCATGGCTATAGCTTTCATTAGAAAGAGAAAAGTATAGAACTATCCTATATGTTATCTCAAATGCAGCTGCATCATGAAGCCAGCTAAAGTTGTGTCAACCTTTGCTGCTACAATTTTTCTTCCTGCAGTACTTTTCAACTTTGACAGAGCTACATGCTGCCGCTGCAGCTTCACCATTGTGTTCAGCCAGTTAAGCAGTCAATCACTACATCAAGCGCGCCATTGCCACCCGCATTATTATAAAATGTATATAATATAGATAATACCAATTTATGTGGATGCCTACATAATGTGCGTTATATTGTGTAGGTATAACTACGTACAAATAGAAAATAGACATATAATAAAAAAACAAGAGATTATGGCTGAAATGTCTGCATTTGTTAGATTTGTATGTTTCAAGGTGAAATTTTTAAAATTCGAGTTCATGACAATGAGATTTTGAAATTGCAAAATTTTGTTAACCTTCAAAAAACAACAAAATCCGAAAGCTATTTAGAAAAAAAAAAAACACTGAAAAAGCCCCTCCTAGTTATTTTTTTTTAAATTAAAAATAATAAAACAATAATAATGTTTCGAGTATATACAAATAAATATTTGTATTTGTCCATTTTAGCCATAGTATTGAAACAATATTTATGCACTTCGTTTTCTTTCTTGGCGATTTGATTAGGTTGCCAACTTCCATCGTGTTCTGAGGACTTATCTTTTACTAAAACTATCTCCCTAAATACCACAAGAGGAATTTGTCAAGTTTTAAATCAACTTTATTAGTTGGTTCCGCAACAAATATTGACATCACAGACCAAATACTGGAGTCAATACCCACAGACCAAAATTGGTCTTACTAAATAAATTTAAAAAAAATCAAATTACCAATATTGTAATAAATGAAACTGATAATTTTTTCACTGCGCACCATATTTTAAAGACTACATTGTAAGCTAACAACAATACACAACTCATCTTCATCTCATTAGTGAAAAGGGTTGAAATATGAAGTTTCTTTAGATATACTGGAATAAATAATTTTGTTTCTAATCGATTAAGTCAAGCTAGACGGGGCAGTTACATGTAATATTTACCAATTAAGAACAGGCAATTTGGCAACAAATACTAGTAGGTACTTTATAATTTTTCTACATACCGGCGTCTTCGCCCATAACGGCGGCAGTCGCGGGCGTAATGACCACGTCCTCCACACTCGTAGCATTTATCATCCGGATGGAATGGTCTTCCGCTACCACTTTTTGATCCTTTTCTGTCATTTCTGCCGCCGGCATATCTGCCGGTGGATAGTTCTACTCGAGCACGACGTCCGCAAACTGTTCGTCCGTCCAAACCTCGAACAGCATCGGCCGCATCACGGGCATCCTCAAATTCGACAAAAGCAAATCCGGGCGGATTTCTTGCAATCCAAACACTCCTTAGAGTGCCATAGGTGCTAAATGAATACTCCAATTCATTTTTTCTAGCATTATTTCCCAAATCACCTACATAAACCTTACGATCACTAGGATACCTCGACATTCTTTTCGACTGCAAAATCAATAATATTATTTTTTTTATTTTAATGTATTGTGTTATTATTTTTCTTCAACAAGCAAAATTAAAATATATTAATTCACTCATAAATTATTACCATGATTGTGGCTTAATTGAATATATTAAAAATAAATAGAAATACTTTTTAGAAACGCTTTGAATAGTTTATGCAAAAAAAAACATGCTTTTCGGCACACCACAAACAACGCGCAAACACCACCAAACCTACTACACCGCGAAAGTAAAATTGTGTGGAATCTGGAATGTGGAATTCGGACAGCAATGCCAGGTTTAACATGAACTGTTTTTCCTGGAACAATTTTCTCTTTCACCACATTAAGCTACGTCCGCATTTACATTGCCTGAATTTTCATTGCCGGTTTTTCTATGTCGGCATTTACATTGAACGATTTTTCCAATGCCGTTTTTTGTTGTTGTTGTAATCGTGTGAGAGAGAATGGAAAAATCATGTGGAACATGTCGGATGTCCCTCGAAATCTACCACAATTACAAGAACAAAGAAAAATCGGCATTGGAAAAATCAGGCAATGTAAATGCGGACTATGTTGTTGTAAGGCTCTCCCAAACCAACGCGAAACATTCGGCGCGACAACGAAACTTCCGCCTGTCTTAATTTATTTACATGGAGATTAATGGGAGCACCCACACTGGCGCGATGCGAATCTTCGAACATTATTCAGTCGTCGCATATTCGCGCGAATGTTTCGCGTTGGTTTGGGACAGCCTGTAATCGTGTGATAAGGTAGAACCGCACTAGGCGGAACTGCACTTCAGCGACACCGTGCGCACTTTCGCACGAAACTGAACGAAACTTCACGTCGCGACACAGTTGGTCAGATTACCAACTTTGTCGCATAGTGTCGCGTCGTGAAGTGCAGTTGTCGCTTAGAGCGATATAGCTCATACAATTTCCCACAAATAAAACGTGAAGTTCAGTTCCGCTGAAGTGCAGTTCCGCCGAGTGCGGTCCTAGCTATATTTCGAAGGTCAGCAGACATATTCCACACGACATAGTCAGCATTTACATTGAACGATTTTTTCAATGCTGATTTTTTGTTGTTGTTGTAATCGTGTGAGAAAATGGAAAAATCTTGCGGTACATGTACATGCTGCAGTCCCTCGAAATCTCACACGATCGGCAAAGAAAAATCGGCAATGGAAAAATCGAGCAATGTAAATATTGACTATGTGCAAACCAATGCGATGGCGGTGCCGGTGCAGGTAATTCAGGCGATTATTTTTCGGATCATTAAAAAATGAAACGATGCATTCCACACTTATCACCTCTTGACAAAATTGGGTTTCTGTTAAAGTGCTTTGCACCATGAGACACACGACCTGCGAACTGCGAATTGCAATTGGTCGCGAATTTTGATATTTCATTCACATGAGTAGTCACTAACAACTGCGAATTGTCATAAGACATAAAGGAGTAAAATAAGTGTTTGAGGTTAAACTCGAGTGACTTTTCTATTCGCCAGTTAGTGGAATGCGTCCAGATGTTGTGGATTGCGAATTTTGACAGCTCGCAGAAGATACGTTTTTGGTCGCGTAGAAAACATTAAAGGCTGTCCTAAACCAACGCGTAACATTCGGGCGAATATGCGACGACTGAATAATGTTCGAAGATTCGCATCGCGCCAGTGTGGGTGCTCCCATTAAGGCTGTCCCAAACCAACGCGAAACATTCGCGCGAATATGCGACGACTGAATAATGTTCGAAGATTCGCATCGCGCCAGTGTGGGTGCTCCCATTAACCTCCATGTAAATAAATTAAGACAGGCGGAAGTTTCGTTGTCGCGCCGAATGTTTCGCGTTGGTTTGGGGCAGCCTTTAATCTCCATGTAAATAAATTAAGACAGGCGAAAGTTTCTTCGTCGCTCTGAAGTATTCGCGTTGGTTTGGGAGAGCCAACCAAAATTTAATCTTTCTGCATCATATTTATAAGTTTTCCAGTCAGAAAATCTATTCCAAAATGAGTTTGAAAATTTTCACTTTTGTACTTTTTCACTTTTTTGGCTTTTATAGTTAAGCCTTTACATGCGTTCTCTTATGGGATAATACACACACAGATGACAAGGCGACGGTATAGTGTCACCTGCCATCGCCACGCCATATTGAAAACTCCCTCAGTGGCCTACGTAAAACGTCACTCCACAATTAAATCTCTTATTCATAGGCTCATAAACGCACTAATATCCTCTTTCACTCAATTGTTTTTTGGCATAAATCCATCCCTCTCTGCTTTTCTTCAAACTTACAGATGCAGATACATGTAAATCCATCATAAGAGTGAAAAGTTGAGGAAGCTAACCAAGGCTGGAATAAAACGCCGCTGATGGCCGTAGGCTTCGAGATGAAATGCATCCATTTGACTGAGAGCTGAGCCCAAAATACAGCGCAGATTTTGGCGGAGAAAATGCGTCCATATTTGCCTCAAGGACAGAAAAAAACTTCATCGTTTTGTCACTTACGAATTCCTTGTTTTGTTGTGCAAGTGAAAAAGTACCATCTTTCCGCACTCTTTCCACTTGATTAAGCGAAGTTATCTGAGTGGAAGATGAATGAAAATAAAACACACTCGAGCAATATAAGAAAAAGCAAAGAAGAATGAGCGATATCTCTTGTTCCACCTCAGCAATTTCGTCTACCCCGGCCACCACATACGTCCCCCACCCACACGTGCTTAAAAATCGCAAGAAGAAATTGCATCGTTTAAAAGCAGCCTCTTGCTCTTCACATAAAATAATAAACAAAAGAAATGAAAATCATAGATTTGTTTTATTCATTCTTGCTTTTACTTTGTCCCCTTTCACACGAGGAAACTCAGTTGCCAGCAACATTCATTTTGAAGGTGAGAAGGGCTAGAAGTAAGAGGGGAAAATGAAATCTCCCCGGTCAACGATTCGAGGAGATTTGTTTGACATTCCTCTTCACACACAGTAAAGCGTGTTCAACCAAGCTATTTTAAAAGGAAACTACAGAAAGTTTCCACGATTTTGTTTCTTCGTGTGAAAGGTACAGGAGATTTTTAAGGAAATTAAAAGAAAACGTCAAAAAAATCTCCAGCAACTTGTTCTCTTGTTTGAAAGGGGACTTTGTATTCTTACATTGCTGCGTGTGCGAAAAAGAGAAGATAGTACTCATGGAAAGAGAATAATTATAATAGGTAAGAAAAACTGACAGAGTGTTGTGTTGTGTTGCAAACTGTCAGTTTTTCTTTAGCTATTTATTTGTTCTCTATCCACGAGCACTGTCTTCTTTTTACGCACACAGTTTAAAAGTTCAAACGTAAATTCGCAATCCACAACATAAGGATGCATTCCATAGACCAGCGAATAAAAAAAACCGTTGGAATTGAACCTGAAACACTCATTTTACTTGTTTATATTTTATGTCAATTCGCAGTTGTTGTCAGCGACCATTTATGTGAATGAAATTTTAAAATTCGTGACTATTTCCGATACGCAGTTGGCTGGGCGGTGTCTCATGCACAAAGAACAGGGGTATAGATAATGTGCAAAACTGTAGTAGTTAATTTTAATCTCGCACTACAAAAGAAAATTTTACACTTTTGCAATGATATTAGACCCAGTTGCATCGAATCGTGAAATGCCTCCATTGGACATGAGCAATGTCAAACATCACAACCAAAAACCAATCAACAATCCGATGTGTATGGATATATCGTTGCACAGATATGTTCATAATTCAACCAACGTTCATGCAAGCGTGAGTTTTCTCTGTGTACACATCAATTTTTTGCAATTCCGCAAAAGTGAAAAAGGTGAAAGTGTGAAAAATGTGAACGTCATTGTTAAATGTGAATGTAAGCACCACCTTTTTTTTGCGTTCACGGTTTTCCAATTACTTTTGCGCCAAGAAACGCGCCCAGACACAAGCATTTAGCCATTAGCCGCCGTCAGTATTTGGCTTACAAATGCTACTCTTGTAAAATTAAAATAAGTGTGAAACGTGGCATGAAAATGTTTCAATCTAGTTTCAAACAGCGTAAGTGTAAAAGAGACAATCATACTGATTTTAATTTTGTTTCGTCCCCAAAAAGAAAAAATCGTGTTCCAGTCCATATAGTGTATAGCTGCGTTGTCCATTTTCGAAATCATTTTATCATGGTTAAGTTAGGTTATATCGTATACATCAAATCATAGAATTAATTTCTTTTAAGTTAGTGCTGTAAGCAAAAAAAACTAATTTTTTTGGTTTGAAGTGCAACAAATATAATTCCAAGGCTTTATTTGTTAAATATAATAAACGGTGAGATTCAAGTTCTATTAAAAATATTGTTTTTTACTTTTATTTATATAACCCACACTTATTACAATATTTTGCACTTGCGATACATATTTTTTTTTTTTTGAGATAAAAAAAATCAAGCGCCCTTTACGTACAAGCAATAGTTTATTTTCTTTTGTAGTATATTCTGTAAAATGTGGCTCGTTTTTTGTTTGAAAATTATTTCACCTTATATACAACGAGACTAAACAATCATGTATTCCATTATTAAATGCGTAGGAACTGGAAAATATTAAACCCCCATCAAAAACGGATAGATACATATGAAATTTCATTAGAGTTGGAGACTGAAAAAAATTATGTCGAATCATTTACGTGCAATGTAGATACAAATTTTATGTGAATAATTAAGGATAAGTTGCGTGCTTCTTTTAAGTATGTGATCCCATTACTTCAAGGAATACCTAATTAATAGAAAAATTTCTTCACCATTTAAGCATGTTACAGTATTGCCAGATGGTAGTTAGAAAGTACAATCTGAAATGGTGTACATTCCTTTAACAAAAGTAATTTTTTTTTTTGTAGTAAGTACTTTAAGAAAAAGTTGTCAACAAGTTTTCACCGAAGTATCGAATTGTTCTTTGAATGCGAAATTCAATATCTTTTGTATTTGCCGTTTCAAATAAATTGTATTGCAAAGGAAAAAGATTTATTATGATAACATTTATGTGTAGATCCATCATTATTGAAAGTTTGAATGAGACAACAAGCAACAACTTTAACAGCCTGACCGCATGCTTCTTTTATGGTTCCGAGTTATTGCCGTCTCGCTGTAACAAACCGATCCTCGGGTCTCCTTCAATGGTGTGGTACTTGAAAAATTGTTTTAATATGAGTTGAAAGATTGATACAGAGTTGAGTTGAATAGCAGTTGAATTTATATTTATTCCACACAAATAAAATACAGTGCAATAAAACAAGAAGGTATCAAGACAATTAAATATCTGTACACACATGCAAATGCAGACTCAATTCAAGAGAAATTGTTGAAGTGTCATTGTTAGACATAGTTAAAATTCCACGATTTCATTTTAGATTAAAGAAAAATTAAAGAAAATAATATTTTAATTTGTATGGCACAAAATTTTATCTTTTGCCATGTAAATTCTGCTTCTCATTTTCAATTAAACTGATCGTATCTATTTATTTACCAAAATCTACAAATATTTAATTTGTAAAAATTCGGCTCATATGTGTATTTTGACTGACAGATCAACACTTTTTCATATCATGGACTTGAGTTGAAAATAGTTACAAAACGTTACTATTTGACACTTCAAAATGAATTAAGGAGCTATGATAATGCGTCAAATAGTTACAAAACCTAACTATTTTTGGTTAAAGGTACGATAACAGTAAACTGTTGTTAGAAAAATAACAAATTTTTCCTCGACTTTGCTGAGAGGGAGCGATAGATACAAATTTAAAAGCAGAATCGAAAGATCGAGTTGGATTTTGAATAGAGAAAGCAATCGACATTCTATTTGTTTTCGTATTAATAAAACTTGTCTTAAGTAAAGACAACCGTTCAAGTTCAACAAATTTTTTGATAAACATTTCTCGAGTCTAAAGAAGTATTATAAATACGAAGGCAAATGTACAATTTGGATGCGGCTAGGTGAAGTAATTTACATGTACATAAATACAACAGCTAGTTCGATATTAGCTTAGCCAAGAATATTCCCGATAAAATCGATGCAACCAAGCTCAAAATATGAACTTTAAATTTGCTAGTGATAGTTTGTAATGAGTAATGACAAATATTATTAAGATTTCGGATCAAAAAGTTTTTTTTTTTTTTTGTACTATAAGGAAACGAAATGGTGTCTTGAAATTTAGTTCTTTGTCAATGGTATTTATTTGCTGTTACTTCTGTTAATATGCTTGTTTGGTGACGTGAAATTCCCACCGAGTTTCCCAAACTTGGGTTTTTTCCCCTTTGGTTTCTGACAGCCAATTGTGAAAATTTGTTTGCCTTACAAGTTTCTCATGAAGAAATCCATATGAGCAAACATTTTTTTTTTTTAATTTTTTTTTTTTATTTTAAACATCCTATAATTGGTGCACCCGCTTTTTTAATTGTAATGTTTAAGTTGCGGAAATGATAAAGTTAAACGGTTGTTCAGTTTTCAAAATTAGTCCCATTGTGTTCTACAACTCGACCCAAACATTCGATTCTCTTTTATTTTTTTACCACAATTTTTTTTATTCGACGAATAAAAGAGAGTAATCTGCCGATAAAAAGGCTTTTTGATCAGAATGTTCTAAATAAAATAAAAACATTCGCTTAGGGCCAATTTTTCAAGTCAATTAAAGCACATCAGATAATAATTATTCTTTATATAAAGCAAAAATTTGTTTCTTATTATTTATATTGATAAGATTGTTTTCGAGTGTATCACTGCCCTAAGTATAACGGACATATTATTCACGTTGGATTAACATGTGAATATTTATCCTTGTCCAAAATAATCTAGATGTAAGTACTTAAACTCGTCTCCTCAGAGCATCTGTTGCTCAAGAATAATGTCAAGTAGCTCACAAACTTTCATAAGAGCCAGTCGTACAAACGTGATTCAAAAATTGAACCTATTTCGTCGGATTAATTGGGGTTCGACGATAGTTCAAGTTTCAACATTGAAACATCGTTAAGCCGATGAAATCGGCGAATTAAAATTGCTGCACCATGGCCCAATATTTGAACAAAATTTGCACAACTGACCCTAACAAAAAAAAAACGTAAACATGAAGTAATTGAGATGACGTGTTTACTGCTAAGGTGGCCAGTTTATAAGGGCTGGCCAAACAGAATGCGGTCGAGCGATGTGGTCAACAATTGACAAGCAAGAAAAGAACGCGACGGGCAAATTTTTGTTGTAATTTTTTGCCAAAAACGCTAGGCCGCGCTCTTTTTGGCCACTCCTTAAGTGTATTATTTAATTAATTCAAATTTTTTAGGCCATAACTACGTAAAAGACATTTTCGTTCACTTCCAATTCCAAATTTAAGATAAATCAATCAAAAAGTGTTTTAAATTGACATCAAGTTATTTGTATTGACATATCTGGCAACGCTGTATCATGTTAATCTGTATGTCATTCTCATTATATACATAGGCCTTCTCATTACGTATCTATACACGAAAGCATAGAACACACATGTACAAAATGAAAATCTTGAATAATTTCCAGTTTCACATATTCGTCTCTTTCTTTTTCTTTTCTTTTTCGTTTCAGATTTTGTATTGTAAACGTAGACAGCTAGTATAGGGTAGTTATCTTCAGCATTAAGATAAAAGAGCATAACTGCTTAGTCAATCGCGAGCCTACTAAATAAGCAACCGGCGTTTCTTCATTCTTCATTTTTCAACATCCAACAACGACGACGACAAAAAAGGAAAGTAATACAATTTATAATTAGAAAGTTACGTGTGGACTTAAATTATCATTTCGATATCTTAAAGATAACTATATAACAAGGAAAAAATTTAAGAGCAACGTTTAAATTATAGTTTCATCAGAAAATCCATTAGTTTGTACAAATAAATATCCTCATTTTTCTTTCTTGAATATTGCCCAAGACTTGAAAAAAAAAGTAATTTATAATCACAATTACGTCAATTATTAAAAAAAGCCCGCAAAAAATCATGGAGGAAGATGAGAGAGGCAAATTATTTGTTGGCGGTTTGTCGTGGGAAACAACGCAAGAAAATCTGTCGCGGTATTTCTGTCGTTTTGGCGAAATTATTGATTGTGTTGTAATGAAAAACAATGAAAGTGGCCGATCACGTGGATTTGGATTTGTAACGTTTGCGGATCCGGCAAATGTGAATCATGTCCTGCAAAGTGGACCTCATTCGTTGGATGGCAGGACGATTGATCCGAAGCCGTGTAATCCTAGGACATTACAGAAGCCGAAGAAGGGAGGAGGCTATAAAGTGTTTCTGGGTGGTTTGCCTTCTAATGTCACTGAAACTGATTTGAGGACTTTCTTTGGACGTTATGGAAAAGTAACTGAGGTGGTTATTATGTACGACCAAGAGAAGAAGAAATCTCGTGGATTTGGTTTCTTGTCGTTCGAAGAGGAATCTTCGGTGGAGCATGTAACTAATGAACGCTATATCAATCTGAATGGCAAACAGGTATTTATTTGTTTTTTCTATTTTTTTTTTATTTGTTTTACTTGTTTATATCTATGCGTGATGCTGCAAAGATAACAAAATATATATTTTGCAAGTTTTGTGGAGAAAGTTTTTGTTCCTATATGTAGTTTGATATAGACAAATCAGTCGCCATCAGTCATGTGTTTTTTTTTTTCTAAATCGAACTAATATTTGAACTGTTTGTAGGTATAGATACATAAATACATACAATCTGAAATCTCCACGTAATTAGATATACATACATAAATATACGAACATGTAATTGAATACATTTATGCTGCCAGAATAGTATGGAAAACTTGTTTGCATTCGTTTGATTTTGTTTTGCTTAGAAATTTAAATATAATATGTTTCAATACAAATCGCATGCAATAATCCTCCTTCTCCTTAACTTAAAATGCCAAGGTTCAAAGGTGCTGCCTGGAAAATTAAGGTTAAAGCTTTAAAAACTATATAGGTATATGGAGTTCGAAGTTCAAAAATGTAAGAGGTAGAGTAAAGAAAATGAAGTTTAGGGAGAAGAACGCTTAGCGGAGCACAGGAATTGAAAAATCTGGGATTCGAGAGGTCTGGGAATGTTACCTTTTGAGGCATGGAAAGGAAAAGAATATGAAAACCAATATTGAACTTAGGCTCATTTGCTGATATGTGACAGTCTTCGAAAAGGAAAAAGTAGCTCATATGCTACAATGAACTTAAATTGCTAAAGTGCTATTTTTTCCAATTTTTTTTTTTAACCCACAATGTACCTACTATTTCTTTAAAAGAAGACGTGTAAAGCAAAGGTGAAGTATTCTTTAGGTTAGGTTAAGATGGCTGCCAAGCAGGAATGTTTAAAACACAGACCATGAGTTGGTCCATTGTGATACCACAAGAATTTAGGAACTTTTCTCCCTACTGGTTGAACCACATGGAGCTCCCTTTAAGAAGCGTTCGAGATTACTTATGTCAAAATTTGCCAAATCACTAGGATCGAGGACAAGTACACAGAAGATGAGGAATGGATTCTTTCTACAGCTTCTGCAGAAATCATTTGAAAATACTCCAAGCCTCTCAGTGTTCGCCTATTAAACAGTCTCGGGTAATGACACCTATTACGGACACGATGTGCAGTCGCTTAGAGATATTTAACTCTTGGAGCGCTTCAGATCCAGCTTTGACTGTTTTATTCGGCAGGCAGGTGGTGATGTTGTTCCACCTTAGATTTGT
Source organism: Leucozona laternaria (assembly GCA_932273885.2). Taxonomy (NCBI): domain Eukaryota; kingdom Metazoa; phylum Arthropoda; class Insecta; order Diptera; family Syrphidae; genus Leucozona; species Leucozona laternaria. The sequence goes on from OW026368.1 coordinate 50,793,016, forward strand.
TTTCTCAATGGATATACCTATTTGGCAAATTCGTCAGCCCTGCAATTTCCTGTAATGTCCCTATGGCCCGGCACCCAGCAGAGGTGTATGTTAAACTGCAATGCGTCGCAATGAGATATGATCGACAGTAAAGGGTTGTTATAGAGTTGGCAGAGACAGATTCCGGGGATTTTATGGCGGCTTGGCTATCTAAGAAGATGCGGATATTAATGTTAGATGTCACGTTTTCTTTAAGCCAAGACAATACTTTTATCGGCAAAACTTTCGCCTGGAACACGCTTTAGTGATTGGGAAGGCGAAATCATTATTAGCCCACTGTGAGGAAGCTTTGATGCGAATGGATCTGCTTGCAGCCGTTTGTTTAGAAAATATATCAAGAGGTGTTAGATGACCTGAAAATTTTAAGTATCATTGGAACGTATATTGAGCTTATAGTGACAGTAGTATTTTGAGAAAAAAAGGTAGGTACGGCAAGAACTAACTTTTAGAATTGTAGAAAGCCATATTCTTTTATGCAAACAGAAACGTTGGATTCCATTTTAATCTAGCAGGATATAGATAGATAACAAGATTATGTATTTGCGAACATCAGACGAAAAATTTAAAGCACCGGCCGGCATAGGCAAAAACTTTTATAACAACAGCTTTAAATCACCGCATCGATTTTCATGTAAAAGCACAAACTTGAGAAAAATTTTAAGCTTAAACTATGTGTAATTCCTGTAACACATGGGCGAAATGAGGGTTAGACTACAACTTACTGAATTGTTAAAGGTATCCATATAGTGGACAAAAATCTTTTCCAAGTTTTTATCAGATGCCAACCTATAGAAATATATTGTTCATGAAATGATTCAGTATCGGTGAGCTCAGCTCAAATTTCTACTTCAATAAAGCCTTTGAATTCACTTCATAAAAGGTGGAGCAAAATTAATCATCCAATTTTGTTTTTGAATTACTGTTTTTTTACTAAATAAAAAAATGAGCGAGTGATGGAAATCTTTATTTGGACCTTTACAATTTTGTCTGTTAAGTGGAAAAGATGATATCCGTGAAGTACCTAGCTGCCGCCAGTGTCGGGTGTCTAACCCGTCAGATAATAAATTTTTTGTCACACAGATTAGTAAAAATTTAAGTGACTGATAAAAGAGAACAAGCGCCATTGCAGAAAAATTTAAAAAAAGCAAAGTCTAAATATTCTTTCAACACAAAAAATTGTGAACTCTTCAGTCATGATTCATAACATGATTAACACCTTCTAAATTACATAGTGTGCACGATTTTCATTTAATCAGAATTATAATTGCAAAATAATTTGGGGGTATTGCACATAACATTTCTAAATTAAGATGTGAAGTATATGTATTTTTATTTTAGTACGAAAAGAAAGTTTGAAATTTATCAAAAAATGTTATTTCTGACAGTAGTTTTGTTGGCGTTTCTGTTTCATATAAACGATACCAGCGCCAGTGGTTCAATTTATTCATAACTTAGGTCCAGTTTGTCAGTGCGAGATTAAAGTTAACTCATCAAATTTTGTGTTCCGAGTTTGTTTAGTCGTTCCGCATTCATTCTCTTACGAAAACTGCTGCCTCGGTTAACTGGGGGTTAATTTATTTGTTGATTTAGCCAGCTCAACTGCATTTTAGTAACTTTAAATTGTACAACTCAGCAAATTTAAATTAATACAGATTTAAACTGAATTCTAAAATACGGCAGTAATTTTTTAAAAAATTGCCAACATTTACCAAAAGTAAAAAGGAAACAAATTTTAATGTCTCTGGATCTACACTACTGATGAATATCAATTAATTTAAACTTGTACTGAATGTCAATTTACACGGCTGACAAATACATAGCCATATTTTATGGCGTATATTATATAGCAGTCATAATGATCAGTTGATCTAGAAAAATTATATGCTTTATCTTAAATATGGTGTATTTGTCTGCACATTTTGTACCCAAACGTCATAGAACACGATTATGACTAAAAATAAATTGTTAAAATGGCGGAAATAAAGGAATTTTGTCAGTCAGGTAGATAAAATGCTGAGAAATGAGTCATTTTCACATGAGTATGGCTTTGCAACCGAAAGGCAATAACCCAGCAGAGAAACAACTAATATCAAAGTTTGAAAATTGCAACTTATAAATCCAGTCTATACAGTGCTGATTTTAATATGGTGAGAGCGCTGGCGCTGTTTTTTTTACAACAATAGTGCCTGATTACATGGTCGTTTTGGTTGGATTTCGGAACTGTTCCATTTCTATTAAAAATGGAAAATTTTAAATGAATATGGACGAAGCAGGACTATTCAGTGCCGAACTCTCACCGTTGGACACTTTACCACCAGCCTTTTAGTGCAGCGCCTTTTTGTTACAGCGGTTTCGCCACTGGGTATTTCGCTGTCGTTCTTTCAACACTAGACTTTTAAACACTGCCTACAGACAGTTAATTATTCAATATGGTCATTGTTTCTTTTGGAATAAAAATGTGGTTGTTCACAATAGAATACAGATTTGCCAGTAATACTCGTGTTTTTTTGGGCAACTTTTGCATGGTGCAACATTTTAGTACATTTTATTCATTGCAATGTAAAGTGAAATCTTGCTAAACAAGCCAATTTCTGTATGTTTCAATTTTTGACAAAATTTCAATTTGCTTTTATTGGTTACCATACCGGAAAAAGGAGGTCTGTTTGGTTAAAGGAAATTTCTTGTTTGTTAACTCAAAAAAGTATAATAATTTCCCCTCCATTGGATAACTTGCGAATTTGTGCTACATAAATTTCTGTGTACAAGAAGAGTAAAGACTGTTGATTGGTTTGAGTTCGCTTTTGTTTACCACCTGTACCCGGCTAAAATAATTGATGAAAATGAATGTATATCTTAATTGAAATCAAGTAAATGCAGCTTAGCAAAATATTTTATTTTGAATTTGGCGCACACAAATAGTTTTTTTTTTAAATCCAGTGGTTCCAGTGATTCCTAAAAAAGAAATGCTATAACAAAAACTTAAAAAATTAATTGTTTATTAATTTCCCAAAAAAAAAAACTTGCGTAAATCCACTTTTTCGATTTTTCTAAAAAAAAATAAATATTGACGATATACATTTTCTTATATTTAAGGTTGAAATCAAAAAAGCTGAACCCAGAGATGGATCTGGAAACAATAGCAACAACAGCGGCGTTGGCGGAGGTTATGGTAAAATGGGCAATGAATGCAACCATTGGGGACCACACCATGCTCCTATCAACATGCTCCAAGGTCAGAATGGTCAAATGGGAGGTCCGCCTCTAAACATGCCTATTGGAGCACCAAATATGATGCCCGGTTACCAGGGTTGGGGCACATCTGCTCAGCAGCAGGGATACGGCTACGGTAGTAGCGGACCTGGATCCTACCAAGGCTGGGGCGCCCCTCCAGGTCCTCAAGGTCCACCACCCCAATGGAGTAACTATGCGGGACCACAACAAACCCAAGGTTATGGTGGATACGACATGTACAGTTCGACATCAACCGGAGGCCCATCTGGACCTTCAGGAGGTGGAAGCTGGAACTCGTGGAATATGCCACCCAACTCTGCAGGTCCGGCTGCACCAGCTGCTGGTGGTGGTTCAGCAACGGACATGTATTCTCGTGCTCAAACGTGGGCCGCTGGTGGCCCATCTTCAACCGGCCCCGTTGGAGGAATCCCAAGAGCTGGCCCTGGAAATTCAGCCTCAAAATCGGGCTCAGAGTATGACTACGGCGGTTACGGATCTTCGGGCTACGATTACGAGTATAGTAACTATGCAAAAGAACAAGGTGCATCAACTTATGGTGCAGGTCCAAGATCAGCCTACGGTAACGATAGCTCATCGCAGCCGCCATATCCTGCTTCACAAGCTGTTTAAGGTAGCATTTTTTGATTGAGCAAATTGTATAAACAAAATTGAACTACAGAGATTTATTCAAATTTTCAATTTATTAATACACATACATTAAAAATATTTGACACAATTATAAAATTTAGCTAATTATATATATGAAAAATACAAACTATTTGCTAAAAATTGAAAAAAAAAAAATCAGAACACAAAAAATAGAATGCGGAAGTAATTACTAAATTTAACGTCTGCTCGTCGAACTGTTAAGTAATATTTATTGGTAATTTTAAAGGAAAAGAAAAAAAAAAACGTTACGAAAATAGTTTGCACGTACACAATAAATTGTATTACTTTCTTTTGCATTACATAACTAGATGATTTGTTTATAATAATTGTCAAACAAAACGTCGACAGAGAAGTGTGTATTCGGTTACAAATATATATTATATACATATACAAAATATATTATAAAAAGTTAAATTAAAAAAAAAAAAACAAAAAAACATATTTAAAAAAAGAGACACTTTACTAAATTAAGAAATAGGTAATATTAACTTCTACTACTACTTAAAATGGGATAAGTTCAAAAATTAACGCAAAAATCACCTGACGTAATTATAAATATTATTAATTCAATATTTCATAGAGAAAAATAAAGTAGAATTAAATAAAGTAAAAGTAAAATTAAAGAAAATAGTAATAAATCGATTAAAACTCTGACTGTTAATTATAAAACAATTTGTTTAACTATGAAAAGAAAAAAAAAAATTCAAATATCATACACCATTGGTAATCATAATTATGATTTAGCTTTTAAAGCCCTTGCTTTAATTAAATTACTACGATGCATAGGTTATTATTAGAGAGTATCCGATAAAAGTTATTTTATGTAAGGGGAATGTCCAAGTAAAATACGATTTGATTTGATTTGATTTAATTTTATTGTTTTCGAACGAATATATTTTGTATTTTTAGTAATTTTAATTTGCCAATTTTTTCATCACTCAGCGCAATTGTTTTCCACTATGAATTTCCTTTTATAAATACTAGTACGCCTTTTTAATTTTATTTTTTATATATATTTTGGTTATAACTTAGTTTAAAATAAAAATAAAACAACAAAAACAAAAAGAAAAAGAAAAAAAAAATCAAGAAAAAGAATTAAATGATTTTCTGAATAAACTCTGTTTTGTTATTATAAATAGAAGAATACAAGTAACAACATTAAGAAATTGACTGATTTTACAATACTATGAAATATGAGCTAACGATACTTTCATTTAAATACTTTAGAGATAATTGTTCTTAGATTAAAAACAATATTGTGTAAGGCATATGTTCTTTTTGACGAAATTTCAGCAATAATTATACCCAATAAAACTCAAATAAGTTTTAAGCCAGGGAGGATGGATGTAAATTACTTGTTTCCTTTCTGATACATAATTTTAATGTTTGTTTTTAATTTATAATGAACACAGTGCCTAAGTAATCAAATATCTATTCAAGGACATTGTTACTAATATAAAAAAAAAAATAAGTGTAAACTCCTTCAGAGTTGTGTTGAATTTACTTAATAACATAAAAATAGTAATAAAAATAAAATAAGTGATTAGCTCAGTAAACACCCGGAATAAATTCGTAATTTTTACATGGACATTTATAATTCTAATTCTTTTTTAACAAAAAAAATGTTTGCAACCAGAGACTTACTTTATTTTTTTCTTTTAATGTACGTATTTATAAATATTAATTAATGTTTTAATTCGAACATACAATATAATGGTTTATTTAATAAACATTTCAGTTTGGTGAGTGTTTGAAGTGGATATTTTTCAGATTATTTCTTGTTTAAAGTATATTATAACAATTAGCAGGCATTTGAGTATTTATAATATATATATATAGTTTGTTATAAATCTTCAATCATATAAAAACTTTGAATACAAAAAGAAAATGTATGCGTTGTATATTTTGTGTTGTATACTTTGAAGCAGTTTTTATTTTATTTTTAATCACATATTCATACAAAAATGGCTGGATTGTTGGTTTTCTGAAATTTATCTGACAAGTTCTCTGTTCACAATTAATTATACTTTCTTATTATCTTGAAGAAAAAAAAAACACACTTAAATTAATTCTCCATGTTAAAACCAGGTTTATTTAAGTGAAGACCTTTTAATTTGCTATACATGATTCTCATCTAAACACGCATATGGTAACATTTTTTCCCCTCAATTGTCCACCTTTGGAAGACTTACGAATAAATTCGTGTCACAAATCCAATTAAATCGCTTTCTCATTTTCAACTTGCTTCAAAAAAAACAACGCACATAGGTGCAACACCAGCAGATCTGATGCAAGTGCCATCTTTCTGTCACGATCGTTTGTTTTTCTTATTTTACCAACTACTTTTAAATCGATTCGAAATGTGTTTTAGATGCATATTTAAAATTATACTACATAAAGTGTATATGAAAGTAAGATCAGGTGCAAGTACCTCCGCAAACTATCCGATTAGGGCTTCATTTGCTAGATCTTGCCATAGAATTACACAGAGTTTTGAATTCGAACGAATAAAGTGGAGTCATTTTAGATGTATACCTACCTCGAAACCCGTAGAACCCAAATGAATTTTAATAAAACTTTTATTGCATAGGGTTTTTTATGGTTCATACTAAAATGTTTATCTAATAATTTTAGCCTCTTTTTGTTTTTTATTTATATTTTTAGAAATATAAATAATTTTTTTACATACATAAAATTTAAAAACAAAAAGTTGGCACGCCATTTTAAAGTATTTGTGTATGTGTTACTAAACACTTACAAAATAAATTCACAAATCTGTTTTCAAAATATTGAATTTTCGAAAAAAGCATGATTTTTTTTTACAAAAACCTCATATATTTTTTTTGAAAATTTTCTTAAGCATTAATGGAGCTATGTAAATACATATGTTAGTTCTATAGAAATCATCGGCATAAAGAAATTGATAAACATCAATTGGTAGGTAAGGTACCAAAACATAGGCCGTGGTCCATTAGTACACATACATTTTTCGAGCAATTAAGCTTTTTATTAACTTTTCTATACGGGTTTCATATAGTCGTTCAAAAAGGCGCATTTTTCTCGAAAATGGCTTAAAATATTTGGATGTGTATGTGCAATATTGGACACTTTCTGTCTTTCTTCCGTAAACAAAAAATTGTTTTTCTTTTACCATTCTTTTATTTCTTCCGATTTTTCGCAAATGAATCTACAGATTCCTATCAATTCTTATGCTTCTATAGTTGTAAATGAGAATATTTTCTAAAAAAATTTATCTGCGATTTGCTTATATAAATATTTGTTGTTTCACCATTGCAAAAAAAGGAAATTTTAGTTTAAATTTAGTTTCCATTTCATTTGATCATTGGATACACAAAAATAAGTTATTTTCCTCTCACATGGGAAGTACAGTATGTAAATATATGAGAAAAAGTGAAAAAATATGATTTGTAAATAGATACAAATGCAAAAAAAAAACCTATGTATACCTCCTTTTTCAGAATCACAAACAAAGATAATTACATTCGGTCGACAGTTTTCTATTTTAGTGGTTTTGTGTTTGAATGTTTAAATATTCGAGTACATTGTACATTGAAAGTTTAATTAATTAGAAATTTAATGCGGAAATAGTAAAGAAAAGAGCAGACATATGGTCTTATTGATATATGTATGTATGTCGGTATGACCGTTTTCGAAAACTTCATCTGCCTCAAAAATGTATTTGTTTTTTAATGTTTGTTTATTTTTTTTAAATTTTAATATAGAAAATGAAAAATAAAAATGTACCGGCAAAATATCAGCTGCTTTTTTACTTGTCTACTTGATCTGATAGTAATAAAAATTCACACACCCCCAAGATTTTCAATTATAATTTTAATTTTGTGACGTTTTTAAAGGTCAAATCAGTCGTTATTTCCATCCCAAAATAAATCTTATGACTTGAATAATTACACTGGCCAAACAAATTTTGTAGTTTAAAAAACTAGGAAGTCGCAACAGTTTTTTGGTGTAAATTAATTTAGCAATAAAATTAAGATTTAATTTCGAGGATGTTTTTCATCAGAAGTTAAATGTGAGATGTAGTCCAGGTGAGGGTGATAAGCTGAATACGTTCGTCTGCCAACACCAAGTGGTCATGTTAACGACAAAAAGGGCATCAAAAGGACAAGTTTTCTGAAAATAGAATCCATCACACCCTAACGTCATTGATTCACTAAAGACTGGAAACGACAGGCGTTAAAGTGGCGCCAAAACCATCGACAGCCGCGATTAAAGTCGCAGATTCTTAAATGTAACTTTATTGAATAAAAGTTTTTAACTGTCTGAAAAAGAAAACCTACGAAAACGTTACCAAATAGACCTAATAACAGTCAATGTGAGCTCCTTCGTGTCCACACCACAAGCTATGCGATGTGACTGTGTTCCCTTTTAAATATTTTAGAACTCGTGTTTAGATTCTTCCACGCAACGGCTTAAACCTTTAATAAAGAAAGTTTAATCCGATCGGGTAGAAATAATACATCAACGATAAGTAAATAAATTAGTTTCTTTGCCCTCAATATCATTACCTGTTTTAACTAAAATTTGTTACCAGGATCGGTAGAAAATGAATCAATGTACTTTTGCTGTAATAAAAACGCTCTAGCACCCTTTTCTACATTTTCGATTTGTTTGAATCATACACCAATGTTTACCAAATTTTATTAAACTATTATTTCGATAAAAAAAAATATACATATATACATACAGTTAAATACAAAATTATGTATAATAGAATAGAAAAACAATCATTAGTATTCTAATGCTTTTTTAACAGCAGCGAGGCATCTGTGTTTATCAGGTAAGTAAAAAGGTTCGAAAACCTGAGGGAAGGGTGTATCCCAGCCAGTTATTCTGAAAACAGGTGCTTCCAGATGGAGAAAGCAAGCTTGCTGAATGTATGCAGCAATCTCTGCCCCAAAGCCTTGTGTTAAGGGAGCTTCATGTGCGACTAAAACTCTTCCAGTTTTCTTAACGGACTACAAGTAAAAGAGAATAACAATTATGTATTTGATTATGACATTTTTAACTCATTTTTTGTTTAAATAAAATTCAATATTCATCAAGAGGCAACAGTGTTTTGCAACTAAAATTTAATTTATAGAGATACGCGAGATAAAAACGCAAATCACCAGAATCTACCAGAATTACTCCGCTATTTTTCACGTGAATGTTCTATCGATCGATTGTAGTGGGGCGCATGCAATATATAATAATGAGTGTAGAGTATATACATTAAACACCCCACGTTCTTCGTTTTAAACGTATGGGGCCATGAAAAATGATTTTATACTTTCTAGTACGCTTCCAAAACTACCTTAACTAAAAACTTTGCTTTTTTTTAAAGAATTACTTTTTAGCATCGTGTGTATGAAATTCTGGAATAAATTTTAAATATATTAATTTTTTAAGAATTTAATCGTTTAAATTTTATTTTGATTGCAATTTATGCGCATTTTATTTGATTATGGAACATTCGTTTCAATCCGGAGACAACAGAATCCAACCGTTGACGCGAATGTTTACCAGAATAGTGCCTGTATTTCCGTTACGTGCAATATATATTAGAATCATTTTTTAAATTAAATCAAAAGAAATAATTGACTAGAATATACTTCTGAACAGTCTTACTTTGAAAGAGCGGTAGGCTTAAATAATATAACAAGGATTATCACCTCGAACTCAACAACACACTTATTTCTTTTGATTCGATTGACTGCGAGAAAAAATACATAATTGAGTTAGGAATCCAAAAACTCATTCTCGAAGCCAAGTCAATGTTTTTCTTCTTTTTTTTTCAAATTTGAAACGTTCCTAAATGTTCATCCCTTCCACGACATAAACATCTTCGAAACGTTGTAAATTTGAAAAAAGGCCTTTAACCTGCAAATAATTATCTCAATTGCAAAAAATGGTCACCTAAATTATCAAAAAATTTAATACAAAATGCCATCTATTTTGGACTAATTGATACTTACATTTACTATGCTTTCTCGGTCCCATGGCAATATGGAAACCAAGTCAATTACTTCACAGTTGGCATTATAATTTTTTTTGGCCAGATCTGCAACCTTTAGGAAAAGAAAAACTGTTTACTTAAATAAAAAAATCGAACAAAATTTTATACTAGGCTGGGAGCAACACAAATGATGTCGCCCACCTCCTGCCTTTGCGCAGAAAAAGCCATTTAAGTTAGTACCTCCAGCAAAACATGCACTTGAGTTCCCCATCCAATTAAAGTCACATCATTTCCTTTTCTTAAAATATCAGCTTTACCAAGAGGTGAGGTATAATCATCAATCGGAACATCATCCACTGCCGCTCTATAGAGGGTTTTCGGTTCAAATATAATGCAAGGGTCCTTGTCTTTAATGCATGCTAAGAGCAAACCTTTAGCTTTAGCTGCCCCTCGAGGAACTACAACTTTCAGGCCGGGAGTGTGTGCGAAATAAGCTTCAGGGCTTTGCGAATGATAAAGAGCTCCATGGCCAACTGCTCCACACGGTGCTCGGATTGTAAGTGAGCCGCAGTCAAAAGCGTTACCAGATCGATATCTGTTCTTTGCCGCTTCATTTACAATTTGGTCAAAAGCAGGAAAAATGTAATCGGCAAACTGAATTTCAGCAATAGCTGTTGCTCCGGTATTAGCCACTCCTATAGCAAAACCAGCTATACCTTGTTCGCAGAGAGGAGTGTTAAAAACTCGCTGGTTTCCATACTTCTTTTGCAAGTTTAGGGAACACCTAAAAACACCTCCGAAGCCAACATCTTCACCAAAGACCAGAGCTGATTTATCATTTTGCAGAGCTATATCCATGGCATTGTTTATCGCCTGGAACATATTCATCTTCTGCACAGCTACATCCTTATTTTTCGTTTTATCGGGGTAGTACGTGAAATGTGATCGATTCTGCGCGATTCCGATTTGGAAAATTGTTTTTAAATGTGGTCTTCGCAGTAGGATGGACATTTTGGTGCAAGAACAAGAACTTGTTTGTTGTGAAGTTGAAGATGATAAGAAAATTTTATCATGTGTTGTGATTTGAATTTGATAATTTTTTGTCTTAAACGTCTACGTCACGTTTACTGCTTGAAATTGAAACCCACTTCGACCTTGGTTCGACTAGACCGCGATCGCTCAGTGGACAAGAATCAAAGAATACAAGATTGCGATACTTCTACGTCATACGAGCCAAAACAACAACAACAAATGTCACAGCAAAGTAAATTGCACATAGAAATGTATGGAAGCGCTTTTTGTCACATATACAGTATACGTGAGTGCGGCATTAAATGGATCTCTGAAACGTAAAATCAGTTAAGTATTAGTGCGTGAATTGGATAAACAAAGGGCCTTACTAATAATGAAATTTAGTGTTGAGGTTAAAAGAAAATCTTCAGATTTTAGAAAATCCGCATACCAATAACGACTTTGATCTCCAGTTTAGTCGTTAGCAATATGTCAAAATTTAATACACGGAAATCCATGTTTAAAGTCGAACACTAAATGAAAAGTGCTGCCCTAGTGCTGTTTTATGGTACCGAAATTTGTATTTAATACTTAATTCTACTCCCATGTTAGCAGGTCGATTTCAATAGGTATAGGTATATTCATGGGTTGGTTTCAATCTTCAGATACCCTTAGAGCCAGTTGTTCACAATAGGTCGAGTTTTTGATACAATTTTCAAAATCCTGGTTAAATGGTGTAAATCAACCGAAATCAGCTGATTGGCTTAATCCATGATTGACAACTCAAGCTATGGATTTTTTGATACAAGTGGAAATAATCATGGATAACAGATAACACACTGTGAAAAACTGGCCCTTAGTGTTTAACAATAGAAAACCTAAAAAAAAAATAATTAAATACTCAGACAAAATATGCCAGTTTACTTATTTTTATTTGAAAATATTTTAAGTTTAAGATCTTCCTCGAATGAAAAATATTAAAATAAAGTATAAGAAATATATTTCCTTGTTAAAAAATATGGTGTTATTAATTAAAAAAAAAATTGCTCCAACACTTAAATCAATTGACGTTCTATTAGTACTTTAATACATTCTGTAAAAAAATAATACGGCAATACTTAACTTTGAAGGAATAGAGCAAATTATGACAGTTCCTGCCTTGTTGTTTTTTTTTATTTATGTGACAGTGTTACAGAAAATAAAGTTATCCAAAAAAAACTTAACAAACAAAACATCAATCAACAATTTCATCATCGCTTGCTACAAATGCAATCGTCCCGGCCATTATGCACGTGACATGTAATTCCGGGCTCCGGGCGGTGGCGGAGGAATGGAGGCAACCCGGAGAAATGCTACAAATGCAACCAAACCAGGCATTACACTCATGCATGCCCCGAGGAGTCGTCGCAATGGAATTGATCACATTTCCAAATCCTGCACCCAAATGGATAACCCAACATGCTACAAATGCAACAAACTCGACCACTGGGCCCGCAACTGTCCCGAACAGGTGTACGATAGCCGTAGCTCGTCCAACTTCATTTTATCGTGTTACAAATGCAACAGAGCCAGTCACATTTCCAAGTAACCAAGACTTGCTACAGCTGTGGCAAGAGCGGGCATCTGAGGTGTGAATGTGGCGACAAGGGAGGACGCAACTAAGCAGAGCGATGGACTTACGATGTTTTTTCGGTAGCTGGCAAGAGCGTTCCCGAAAAGTAAAACTTCGCCTTCTTTATAAAATATTGTACCTACCTACTTGTTCTACCTACGCCCCAAAACAAAAAATAAGAAAATCTGACTACAATATTAAAATATCACTGTGATTGTTTTTTAATTTTAATTTAAAATTACTGGACCTGCTGATAGAAATAATATAAAACCAACTTGGGTTTTAATTGTTCATTCAGCAAACGACTTAACTATCTGAATTCATAAATAAATAAACTAAACTAAAAATAAATTAGTTGGTTGCCTCCGGTTGGAACTTTAACAGACTTTCGTGGAAATTCTGACAGTTCATTCAATTTATTTTCTAATTTGTAGTAGATTTTGTAATAGATTCAAGGAAAGTCTGGACACTAGTTAGTGAAAGGGTTAAATTGTTTATTGGTAGCATTTTGTTAAATCTTAGCACTTTGTTTTAACCTTCAGGTTAACTAATAGTCGACATTAGCGTTTGATTATTAGTAAGGCCCAAAGAATTAAATAGTGAAACAAGTTGAGAAAATTTAATTATAATACTTATAATAAATAAACTACATAGAATTGAAAGTGCATTTGTTAGAAATTGATTTTATCTATCAATAAAAAATAAAAAAAAAAATGAAGTGTATAGTAAAATTGTGTGAAAATACAAAGAAAAATGCGGACAAGAGAGTTTCCTTTCACCAGTAAGTTTTTTTATATTTTTCTTTGATAAAGTGATGTTTATTGTTGGTAATTAGATTAATGAACAATTGAGCAATATATTAAGAAAGTTTTATCTTTAAATTAAGTGAAAATATCTATTTAAATGTTGAAAATTAGCACATAGTTTTTTTGTTAGAATTCGTCTCTTTGAAATGTCAAAATGGAATTCTTGTAAACAGGGCCGTATTTGCTTATATTGGTGTTTGTAAGGTGCAACTTCCTGGTAAGCGCCCTTAATATAAGGAAATAATTTTCTTGTCATTAAATTTGATTTTGTTCTTTTTTATTTGTGGTTGTGTTAGTATAATCATGTCTTTGAAAATTTGTTTCATCGTCAACTTATTAGTTCATGTTTCAATGTCGGGTAATTTGTCCATCCAGTTATATGTATGGGTCTATATTTGGTGTATTTGCTTGAGAAAAAAGCTCAAATAATTGCATACTTAATTTCAAAGGTTTCCAAAAGTTGAGTGGAAAAAGGAAAAATGGATGACTATTCTGAAAGTGAATGAAGTGAAGCCACATTCGCTGGTTTGTTCGAAACACTTTCAGGAAAGTGATTTCATAAATAGTGTTGAAGGGCAGAAAAGTAGACTGTTTCCTTCTGCAATGCCACATTTGTCTGAAGAATTTCAAGAAGAAGAAGACTTTCAGTAAGTAAACTCGGTGGTATCGTCAAAATCTCATATTCATATTCTAAAACTAGCTATGTATATGCAACTACATTTTTACTTAAGTACATTTTTTTTTTAAGAAGTCGGGAGCTTATTTTTTATTTTATTCTATAAGTTTTCGAATAACCTAAGTTAGTTTAGTTAAGGCTTTTATTTTATCGCGTCTATGTTTTTAACATTGACATACTAAATATGGACTGCTAGTCGAGCCTCATTTCCATACAAATATCTCAGTAAACGTGATTCAACCACTTTTTAGCGACACTGATGCTACTTGGAGCAAAGTGGCAAACAAAAGTAATAATTCACAAGGCCATCTCTTGCCACTTGGGCTCACCAAGCATTATTTGCCATAGAATCTAGGGACATCTGTTATTATTACTTATGAAGCACAGTGCCATTTGTTTTAGTTGAAGGTCACAGTTTGACGTTTGCTCAATTTTTTTAGTTTTCTATAAGTTTTCAATCGTAAAATGAGTTATTTCATCACATTACCTCAATAACGTATTTTTTACTTTTTATTTTTTGTCATTTTATACATGCATAGAAGCTATAATATAAAATGTTGAGATTGGCATTAACTGTGTCTTTTAGGCCATCACTTCAAATAAAATCCGCACTCCAGAACAATGGCCGGCATTGTTAAAAAAAGATTTGTTCGCGAATACTCGCGGGATGCACAAGGATCTGGCAATCTTTTACAAGAATCGAGCTGCTGCTTTTTTGAAGAAGAAAGAATTCACCAAAGCCATCGATGATTGCACTCTGAACCACTACGACTGGCTCCAAACCACCCCAAAGCTCTGTTTCGTCGTTTTCAGGCATATGAAAGTTTGGAAAAATACGAAAAGGCCTACAGAGATGCCACAGAGTTGTTTAAAGCTGATCCGGAGAATTCCTAAGGCAGTTAAACGGTTCAACCAGCTCTGCCCAGGCTGCAAGTCATAATGCAGGAATGGGCACAGAAAAATGCCAAAACTTCGACAAAGGTCAAACAGATGTGTAAGTTGTCCATCCATTGGACAATCGTAGCAACGCGGTGAATAATCTGCTAGTTCTGGCCACGAAAGAAGTCGGACATTATTTGTCGAAATTCCCAATCTTTTACATTTACGAGTGGTTTTTATTTTTTTTGCAAATTTAAAATAAATTTACACAAAATGTCGGATTTCGATTTCATAAAAACCAAGAGCCGGCAATCAAGAGCTCAAAGAAATGATTATGGGTGAAAATCAAAAAGCTCAAGCCATGTAACATTTATAACAAATTGTAAAAGAACAACTTACATACATGTATTTTTTTATTTCACATAGGTGCACGAATGAAATCTTATGGGACAAGTGTAAGTGAAAACCAGGATCAAAAATAGACAACAGTACAGAAACATGTCTGGCGAATTGCGTCGGGCGCTTCATTAACACATCGATATTTGTTGCCAAACGATTTGTCGACAGATTACAGAAAACTGCAAACGGATTGTGAAATTCTTGAATAACCTAGTCAAATACAGCTATCGAAAAGATTTTTTAGGTTGCTGTCATAATATGTTCTCGTTACAAATAAAACAAACAAAACAAAGATCTTTATTTTTATGTATTTGACTTTTTATTATTTGTAAGCTGCCTATACATGTCGAGTACGTTGTTTTGCTCCTTTTCTATCATTGCTCTGGTGATAGGAGGTAGGTCCTTTGGTTTTCCCTTGAATTTTCGTTGGAGTTTTTTCTGCTTGTGGTGCACTTGGCACAACCATGTGTATCGCTTCCTAACTTGCACTTTAAAGCATGGACTTCAATAGCAGGTTATCTTTTTTGCCAGGCTGACGATAAATACAAAAACATAAAAATGCAATTAACACATTCTTCAAACAATCTTACCCGTGGAACAGATTCGCTACGAACCGCCTTACAGGGCAGAGTAGTTAACGTTGGAGGTGCGGTTCACCAAACTTGCCTCTTTTTTTTTGGACTGTTAGAAATTTATTTTATAATAATCCATTAGTTGCCTTGATAGATTAGATACCTCTTCAATATCTTCCCTTATCGCTTGTTTGATAAGTTGTTTGGCTTCTTTTGGGTCCATTTTAAGGTGCCAGTTATAGCTATCATTGAAACCCATCATTGAAAACTTTAATGACTGAATTTGAGACGTTTAGAAAGTAAAATCAGTAATTATTTTGATGCAAAAATAAAGCTGATGGATTGAATTATTACTTTAGTGAAAAAAAAAATCAATTTGATCCCAATCTTCGCCATAAAATAAAGTTCAATTTTCCAATGATCATTGGTAAGGTAGTTCAATCATTGAAATAATAGAAGTCATTTTATGTGGACCGTTGGGCCAAAACGAATTTTTTTTTTGGAAAAAAATAATAATTAAGTCACCGCCTTCATATTGGCATCAAAATATGCACTGATTTTGCTTTTTAAGTACCTTAAAACCAATCATTAAAGTTTCCAATGATGGTTTTCAATGATAGCTATAACTGGGGCCTAACCACTCCAGCCTTTTCTAGGGGTTTTCTGCATCGCACCTTCTTGCTTCGTATTCGGTCTCTTTAAGAGACTGGGTTGTCATTCTGTTCACTCTACGAATATAATCCTCATCACTTTCGCTTGCCAACTGCCGAATAGGTCTTATTATATTTGCTGTATTGAAATTAGTTGCCTTCGACTTGCCCTTGATTTGGATTGTCTCCTTTGGTTCTTCTATGCCTGCGTGTATCATTTTAATCTCCTTACCGTTCTGTTCAACATTGGCTAACTTAACAAATTCTGCAATTTTTTTGGAAACTTTCTCATCGCCTCC
The DNA here is from genome assembly GCA_932273885.2 of Leucozona laternaria. Taxonomy (NCBI): domain Eukaryota; kingdom Metazoa; phylum Arthropoda; class Insecta; order Diptera; family Syrphidae; genus Leucozona; species Leucozona laternaria. The sequence goes on from OW026368.1 coordinate 50,809,836, forward strand.
CTTCGCTGGTGGATTATTTGTCATATTTTAAGCCTATTTTGGAAAATAATTTGGAATTGATGTTAATTGTTAGTAGAAAATTATATAAAAAAAGTTACTTCGCCAACTGTGGATTTCTGTTAAATGGGATGACGAATACCGTGGTATTTCCTGGCTGGAATTTGTCTTTTTCTGAATATTTTAAAACCATCACAAAATAAATAAATAAGTTTTTCACAAATTAAGTACAAACAAAATAAACAACAAAAATATCGACAAGATATAAACAAAATTGAAGTGTCAAAAGTTATACCTTATTTTCCGTGTTGCTCCAACTGGCGCTCGTGGCGATAAGTTTTCGATTGAATCTGCGTGAAGTTGGCTTCTAGCAGTCCATATATAATAGGTCAATGGTTTTTAATATTTAATAATAGAATTTCTTTTGTTAACAGAGATGAGTTAGCAACCTGCAGCAAATTTGTTTGTCAGGAATTTGTTGATCTTGACAAGGAAAATGTTGTACAACCAAATCCAAATATTTGCTCAATCGAAGTGACACCTGTGATGCAGGATATTTTGTTCGATTGTCAGACTGATGCAGAAACATTGCCTTCAACATCTTCACAAGCACTTGAAAGGGCTAAAAGCGATTTTGTCCAGCCAGCTCGAATTGTAAGTGTTTTATTATATAATATTATAAGCCACATTCAAAATAAAATCCAAAAAGGTAAAGCTAAATTCACTTAAGAGAGCATTGAATTCTTCTGATGATCCATCAACATCTTCTAATTTAACTCCTAAAAAAAAAAGATGAAAAGTAAACTAAAAACTTTAAGACAACCCTTTAAGAAAAATACACGGAAAATCAAAACGTTATGTGAAAAAGTCCGTAGAAAGACGAAGAAACTTGCTTCTCTAAAGGAAATTTTATTGAATATAAAAAAGAAAAATTTAATTAATCATGAAACCTGGGAAATATTGGACAACATTGGAGCGATGAATTCAGAGCTTTTTGAAAGAAAGTTTACAAAATTAAAAGGAAGTCCTGTTACCAAAAAATACCAGCCAGCTCTTAGATCGTTTGCTCTAAATTTGAATTTCCTTTCACCAAAGGCGTATCAATACGTAAGAACGAATTTCGATAACTGTTTGCCTCATCCTCGTACATTATCGAAATGGTATGAATGTGTTGACTGCGATCCTGGTTTTACAAAGGAAGCTTTCGATGCTATAGAAACGGTTGTAAAAGATGCGACTGTTAACTCGGAAAAAAATTTTCTAAATTTGGTTTTTGATGAAATGGCCATACGGAGGTAAAAATACTTTTAATTTTTAAAATACCCTAATATAATAGCCGTGTTTTATTGGTAATTTTATAGCTAGCGCAGTAAAATTTCCCTTGGTAAACAATAACAACAACCAAAAGTGCCGATAAATAAGCCAACAAAATAGTGGATATGAATAGTGGATATAAAGTTTCATAAAGTTGAAACTAAGGTGGCGCTGAAAAAGGATGTAGAAAAATATTCATTACTTGAAAGTTGGTAGCCTGTTCTGTTTGGCACCGACGGTGGGTTGTGTTCGTTGATAGTTGTCATTTTAAAATTCTTTTAAGCTTTGTGTTGGGTTGAAATGAGTGTCGTAGAATGAATTGAATTTTTTCTTGGGCCCAATTACGTTAGTGCGAGTAATTTTCCACGTTCACTTTTAAGCCCGAACCACACTGCTCTACGTGTGGTGTTGGGGAGTAGTGTGTCGCTCGTTATCCCTCTAATTTAAGGCTCTCCCAAACCCACGCGAATATTTCAGAACGACGACGAAACTTTCGCCTGTCTCAATTTATTTACATGGAGATTAATGGGAGCACCCACACTGGCGCGATGCGAATCTTCGAACATTTTTCAGTCGTCGCATATTCGCGCGAATGTTTCGCGTTGGTTTGGCACAGCCTTTATTCCATAAGCGTTGATCCACATTTGTCGTGTGATATGTTGTGTCGAAATCTATGAAATACATGTGATGACAGCGACACACTACTCCCCAAAACGATCAAAAATATAATACGTTATCTGGGCAATAATTCTAAACTCTTTTTTAACAAAAAAAAATAATTGTCAAAAAAAAGTCATTTGACATATATATCAAGAGAAAAAGATAAAAGAATGTTTGATACCAATTAATTTTCGGATTGAGCAAGAAAAAACGGTTCATACTGGACCCGAGAATTTTTTTGAAACTATAAGCGTGATTACACGATTCCCTTTTTCTGGTGTTTCGTCTTTCGCCCTTCCCCCTACATTTATACACCTCTCACCCAATCCGTTAAAATGACGTAAGACGAAACAACCGATAAAAGGAAACGTGTAATCAGCCTCTATCGCAGCGGTAGTTTTTGGGTAGAACCCATACTCTTCTCCTTCTTACGCAGATATTACTGGATCCATTTAAGCGACCATTCCAGTAACCACCATATGTAGTCAGGCTCTGGGCTGAAAAACGATTTGAAATTTCAACTGCAGTTCAACTCCACTCTGCATATAAAGTGCAGTAGAAAGAACCATCGCTACTCTGCGAACACAGCCTTTAGTTTTAGAAAACTAAATCAGTTGGCCCTGGTTTTTTTCTTTCTAATTGGAAATCTCGCAGTAGAAAGCAAAGAAGAACCCCGTAAAATGGCAAAAAGGTTTTAAATTTTGTTTAAAATATATTAATTCGTAGAAAAAAACGCTGGGGTCATTCTGAAACTAAAGCATTCTTGCAGTTTTATTCTGCAAGAAAAGAGGAGTTTAATAATACCCGTAAAAAGCGTCTCGTTTTTGCAAATATCGTGGAATATATGATATCGGCCGGCTTTGTGAGTTTTTAAGAAGTTATGTCTGAAGACCAACAAATAATAAGAAATATATTTAAATTTCAGGACTCAAATATTAAGGTGAATCATCTAGAGGTAAAAATTCAGACTTTGTTGAGGTCCAAAAAGAACGCAAAAGATAATAACGGCAGAACGGGTGCATCTCCATGTCGATCACCGTTTATGAACGAAATTGACGAGATTTTTGGCTATAAGCCTATTCACTCAAAGAGCGAATCCTTCAATTATGGTTCTGATTGTCTTTTTATTGTAAGATATAGTACGCACTTATGTTCCTCGATTACGATTGTTATTTATATATCTATTAAAAATTGGCAATAACCAATAAACATTGGAATTCGATATTTAACAACCAATCGATAAAAGTTCTTATCATTGTTAATAATGCCAGACCATTATGAATTACAAGAACATTGATAAATTATTATCAAACAATAATAAATTAACAACCGTAATTAAGTTACAAAAAAAAGTTTTTGATTTGGCATGAACTTTAATTTTTCTTCATAGGAGTCAGAAGAAACAACAGTATCGATGCCAGATACACCACAAACAATAAATGAAGCATTCACTCTTTGTGACTTTGCAAATTTCACCTTTAACCGATATGGAAATTTCTCCTTTGGCTGAGGAAGAATTTATAACAGAAATGCATGCTTTACCTTATGAAGATTCCGTAACAGAATCTTATGATGTTGCTTCTACTTCCTCAGCTTTCGATATAGCTCTGGCCTCCTTTGAGTTTTTTAAGGACATCGGCTATGCCTTCTTCCTCAAATGCTGGAGTTGCCCTTGCTGCAGGATCTCCTAATATAAAAAGAAAAAGGAATATGACACGTTCCGAATTTTACATAGAACGTTTGAAGCGGATTTATCTGGATCTTCAGAAAAAAGAGGAATGGAAAAACAAAAAACTCCAAGTAATGGAAACATTTTTGGAGAAATAAATTTGAACAAATATTTATCAAAAGTTTTATTTGTTTTATTTTTTGTTTGTTGTATGTAATTATGTTAGTGGTATAACGTGGTGCTATTTAGATTTTCCACTACGATGAATTCTGTGTTCTTTTTTTGGAATTCGTTATAAATTTCCGATTACGATAGAATTGTAACAGGGCTGAACTGAAAGGTTTTATCAGATTTACTGGCATCCTCGAATCTTTTATCGCAGATAACATAAAAAAAAAACAAACCCTTTCGGATGGGAGTCTATTCTTGATGTTTTATCAATTAAATTATGTTTATTTGGCAAAGGTAATTGAACAGAGTTTGACGGCGATTTCCGTGTAAGTTATTTTCTGTGTTTGTGTTTTGCTCTGATTGAATTGTGGGTGTTGTTTCTTCATCCAATTCAATGTTGTCATTATTAATAATGCATAAATTGTGAAGAATACAAGCACTTACAATAATTTTCTTAACCGAGTTAAGGTTTCGTTGTTCTGTAAACTTGTTAATTCTCCTGAATCTTCCTTTTAGTAACCCGAAAGCATTTTCAACCACCATTCTTGTAGCTGAATGTATATAGTTGAAAGATCTTTGCTGATTTGTTAGCTGTCCATAGTCTTTAAAAGGTGGAACTACCCAATTTGTAGAGGGATACGCTGAATCACCTAAAAGAAATGTAGTGCCAGGAAATAACCGAGAGAAATTCATTTGCACTCTTTTGTACAACGCAGATCTTCTCAATACTCTACTATCGTGAAGGGAACCTGGTTCGCCACAGCATATATGTCAATGATCTTTTTGTCTGCATCTACAACAGCCTGCAACACGATGGTAAAGTTTTGTTTTCTATTGTAGTAGCACTTTTTGTTTCTGTTTGGAGCGGCTATAATTATATGGGTACAATCAATTGCACCAATTATCCCCGGTACTTTTTTTTTGCTTCGAATTTCCGGATGTTTTGTTGAACTACATTTCCTTGAGGCCACTTGACGTATTCCCTTGCTCTGGAAACTAGCCAGCTACTTACACGGTCAACAACCGCCCAAGCTGTAGATTTTGCAATTCCAAATAGGTTTCCAATTTGCCTGAATGTAAGGACATTACTTATGTACCATACATACAAGTAGATTTCCTTTCTGGCATCAATCTTTGGCTTGCCTCCATGATTTAATGTTGATGAAAAATGATCAGATTGAAAATAGTTTTCTAAAAAAAAACGAGCTTACGGTACTGTAGTGTGTATAGTAATGTACCGATTAACTTACTAACCTATTAATTCCTCTACAGTTGAGCGATTCAATCTTAAATTAGACTTAAAATCAGAATCACTGTATTCTTCAATTACGTCCATGAAATTGAATATTTTTGCATGAATCCCTTGATCTTCAAAAGAATCATCAGAGTCCTCAGCAAAGGCATAACTGCTTTCGTCACTGGATGAGTTTAAAAAGACTGCAATAAAAAGACTTGTTTTTACAGGAAATTTTGAATGAGTATGTTATTTTTACCTCTTTTGTTCTATTATCCATTAGTTTATAGTTTTTCCTTGAAGTGTGTTTTTAATTTTAATTTTTATAATTTTGTTTGACATTTAATGCCAGGATTACCAACTGCGATATTAAAAAAAAACCCTGCACATAAAAGTGGATATAGCGTGTTATTGGGCCTTGCATTGCTACGCTAGCTATAAATTACCAATAAAACACGCCTAATGTTGTTTCTTAAAGACATATTGATTGGAATAAAAATGGAGCTTTAGGCTTCACTTTTATTGGCGATGGAGATGACAGCAGTACTGAAGCAAACCAAATGCTGGTATTTCTTGTCGTTTGTGTCAATCAAAGTTGGAAAATTCCGATTGGCTATTTTCCTATCACTTCTTTGGATGCCCAACAAAAAACCAACTTGATAAGACACTGCATCGAAAACATTTGCAATACTGGAGCTGAAGTAGTGGGAATAACTTTTGATGGTGCGGCTGTTAACTTTACGTGTGCTAAGTTGTTGGGCGTCAACTTAAATGACTTAAGTAAAGACAGCTGGGTTAAAATAGAACCATCGGAAGAAAAAATGTGCATCCTTCCTGATCCGTGCCACATGGTTAAACTTGTTAGGAATTCATTAGGTGAAATTGGTACTTTTAAAGATAAGGATGGTCATCTTATAAAATGGAGTTATCTCGAAGAGCTCGTTAAACTGCAGGAAAAAGAAGAACTTCATCTGGGCAATAAGTTAAAAAGGTCTCATATCTTCTTTTCCAATCAAAAAATGAAAGTTCGTTTAGCTGTTCAGACACTAAGTAAATCTGTTGCTGATGCATTAGACTTTTGCCGAGAAGTTCTAATAATGCCACAATTCAGTGGTAGTGAAGCAACATCGCAATTTGTTCGGAACATTAATAACATTTTCGATGTTCTGAACAGTAGAAGCTTTTACAATTATGGGTTTGAAAAAGCAATTTGCGATGAAAATATTGTAAACCTTTTAAAATTTGCGGACGATCAAATTTTGTATTTAAGTAATCTCCAGGTCATAAGTGGTAAGCAACTAGTTACCCACAAAATAAAAACTGGATTTATTGGACTTATAACTTGTCTTAAAAATATAAAAGTTTTATACGAAAGATTTGTTAAAACTAAGCTGTTAAAATATGTACCTTTTTACAAGTTAAATCAAGACCATATTGAACTATTTTTTGGCTCAGTGCGCTCTCATCTAGGTTACAATGACAACCCTTCAGTCAAGCAATTTAAAGCAGCTTATAAAAAACTAATTATAAGATGCAAAATAAGAGAAGGTGGCATTGGAAATTGTTTACCCTTAGAAAATATAACAATTCTAAACATAAGCTCTTCGAATGCCATTAAATGTGTTGAAGACTCACAAAATTTGTCACAAAACATCGTGGATAATAATCCAGAAGAAAATGAAGCCTTTTTAAATGATCATGACTATTTTAGTGATCCAAGTAAATTGACTGAATTCACCACACATGTTGTGGAGTTGAAAGCTCAAGCTCATTGGTAGCATACAAAACTAAAGGGTTTTTAAGAATACCGTCGAAAAATGTTGAAGACATTTGTCTTTTGGCTGAAAGAGAGCTGAGAATTCAGTCAAAGTTGATTGACAAAAATAAAACTGTTCTGAAGAAGAGCATTTATGACCGTATCACAATAAATGCACAAAGCTCATTGATAGGAACTTCGATATTCGAAGGACATGTTAAAGATTCTGGCCATTTCGGGATAGTTTCTAAAACTATTATAGAAATTTTCCTTAAAACCAGATATTTCTATATTGTATCTAGAAGCAATGAATCCCAATCAATTAGAAATAAATTAAAGAAAACTGTCCATTTTAAAGGGATGTAAGCAATTTTAAAATATAAGAGTTCAAAATATATAAGACTAAGGAAATTATTTCTGTGCTAATTTGTTTGACATTCAAATAAATAAAATATTTATAAACTTAAAACCTACATTTAATTTGTTGATAACATTTTTCTTACTATTCTGTTTAATGCAGGTAAGAAATTGGTAAAAAGTAAGTATTTTGTAATGAACTTCTGAAACAATCAAATTTAGAAAATAATACGTGTTACAAAACTTTATTGGTGCCCAACTGATTTATCATTAAAAGTGAGTGTTTTTAAACATTTCACTGAAATAACTCAATTCACAACATAACACAGTTTATTAATATGGCGCCTTGATAGTTGCCATAAAAAACAATCCGTCCCTGTTGAAATTCATTTGGATTTGTGACAACTCACACTATCATAAAAAATGCCGCAGTTTTTTCGTACAAGGGCATTTCCTTTTGTTCTATATTCTAAGATGGATCTCTGCCACCAAATGTCAGAAGTGTCAGTGTGAAATTAAAAAAAAAAAAAAAAAAAAACAATCTGACAGCACTCCCTGGTTGGAAAACAAAACCAAATGCCGAAGGCACGAAGGCGAGCCAAAAAGGTCGGGTGTTTAATAATAGTGATTAATATGTAATAAAATTAGTTTTTTTGTATCAAACACTTGAAAAAATGTTCACTAAAATGTTTAAACACTAATTAATTGGTAATTCGATCGCAAATTTAAGTTTTCAGTTCCAAATACAATAAATAATCAAATGACCGGATTTTTAACACTGCCAAGAGCATGTAAATATTTTCCAACCAGGGACTTTTTTTGTTGTTGTTGTTTTTAGATGTCAAATTAGAAAGAGAAAAGACAAAGACAAATCTTGGAAGACCTCTATTGAAGATGGCTATCCGTGTGAGGATAATTAAATGATAAAAAAGTATTTTCGTTTTAAAGGTAATATAATATCACCGAAAATTGTTTTAAAATTTATGTTAAATTGTTTTAAAAAATATTAATCGCCAAAAAAACAACAAAAAAAACCAAAGTGGTGTGAAAAAATGAAAATATCAGTCATATTTCCCTTATGTTTTATTATGTTTTTATTGCTGTTACTATTAGAAAAATATATAGCGCAATATTTCAAATACATTTTAACAAACAATTCACTTTAAAAATCGTCCGTTTCATTCTGAACTCGTCACCTCTCCCGCCTATAAACTTCCATTTCCCCAGGCTCAATTGAGCCAGTGTGTGATGGCCCAATGACTTTAAGTTTTCGTGGCCCTATATATCTCATACAAATTGAACAAAAAGTGAATCTCTTTTGGCTCACGACGCGTTGTCAAAATTACAACACAAAGTGAAAAAATAGAAGTGGCGTAATCTTGGATGGTGTTCACATTGGACTCACTCCGCGCGACTCATTTTGACATCTATTTCTTTTATCTTACTCCGCCTCACTATATGAGAAAGGGAGGCAGGATTTTTTAATTTTTTTGAAAATATCCTGCCCCACTAGACCATCTCTTTTTCATCATGAGGTGGAGTAAGATAGAACAAAAAGATGTCAAAATGAGTCGCGCGGAGTGAGTCCAATGTGAACACCGTCTTGTATTCACAGATTAAGCATATGAAGATGGAAATGTTTCGTACGTTTCACCCTCCAAAACCCATTTGTTTACATTGTTGTATTTGTAATTTCTTCCCGCGTCGATAAATAGATGTGAATTGCAACAAAGATTTAACTAGGTGTGTGAAGATCCCTACTGTCTATACACACATTCTCATTTTTTATCTGATATCTGACAGCTCAAGCTTGTAGGCAAATTAAAATGGCTGCCGGGGATTCTCATCTTCATGTGGCTAATCTGTGCTTGTATTCTTTATTCTTTTGATTCATGCTCAGTGGAGTTGAGCCGAAGTGTTGCTATACCTCTCTCCAAATCCCTCATTGTCCGCGTTCGGGTAATTATCCAAAGCTTTCCAGACAGGTTTGTGTTGTTGTAATGGCCACGTTAGTGCCTGATTACATGGTTCGTTTTACTGAGGAGCGCATCCGTGAGACAGGTAGATTTTATGTGCGTAAAAAAGAGAAGGTAGATTCCACCCGAATTTGACCAATGCGCCAGTTTCATTTAATATTTTCGGATTCAGCATGAAACGTGTGTGTGAGATATATATGGATTTTAAGGCCAGGCGCGCACATGCAACTAAACAGTTTGGTTTCGATTTTGAGCACTCGGGATTATATGAGAGTCCACCGGTTTATGTGCGCGGACTCTCATATAATCCCATAGTGCTCAAAATCGCAACCAAACTGTTTAGTTGCATGTGTGCGCCTGGCCTAAGGGTGTGAGACAGGGAAGTGGAAATTGAAGTGTAAGGATTTTGCTTCACCGTGTAATCGCAAGTTCATAGTTAAATGACCTTCAGTATAGAAACCCATGTTATCAGGCACTGAGGATTGTATCCAAAGCGATCTGGATAGCTTTGTTGTGTTGTTATCCCTATGTTAAAAAAACAGCTTAGGACAACTCAAGATCCTGCTTAGATTGAGTACGGATTGGTGAGTCTCATCTTGTTTACATCAGAAACTTTGAGGCACCTCAAAATACATTGAAACAACAACAATTTCAACATTTCGCCGTTGAAACAACAACAAACGACACTCATGAGTCCGGTTTTTATGTTTCTACGTGCCTCATATCCCTCACCCCACACTTCTCTTGCCTTCAAACTGCTGCGATACCGGACTCAATCTTATCAACCTAAACACCGTCCAAGGTATCTGAACATTTTTGGATAAGTTGACACCATCTCAGATAGATACTTGAACGCAAGGAATTCCTTGTTAAAAAACAGCTGATGCAATAACAAATCAAAGCTATCTGAAATTTTTTGGATAGGATTAGATCTTTTTAAGCAATTTCTATAATTTTCAACACATGAAAACCCTGCGTAAGTAAAATGAAATTGGAGAATTATAATATTTTCTAAGTGACCATCCACTAATCTTCTGCGAACTGTCAAACGTAAATTCGCAACCCACAATATCAGGACACATTCCACTAACCTCAAACCCTAATTTTACTTGTTTATGTTTTTTGTTTCGACGTTTGATTGAGGGCTCAATAACGGTGTTGGGTGACTCGCCTCTACCTTTTTTTGAAGTACAGAAACTTTATCTTACTCTCACTTCGTGGTGTGAAATAGCGTTTTTTGTGAATTTTGTTAATTGTTTTCTTTTGTGACATCTGTTTTCTGTATTTATACTTTTTCTTTGGCACTTAAATACTACAGAATTTAATTTTTTATTAGTAAATGAAATATTTGTAATTAATTCTTCAAGTGAACTAAACCGACTCACTCTCACATGCCACCTCCACTGGGCATGAACGATGCTCGGATTATGAACATGTCTAGAAAAAAACCAATGGAGGCACAAAAATCCATGTCATGTGGTGAGACTATTTTGTTAAATAAATTAATGCTTCAGATGAAGAACGTATTAAATACCAAATAAAAAAACAGAACGACAAAACAGGTGTCACAAAAGAAAACAGACAAAATCCACAAATGTTTAAAAAAACAAGTACATTGTGAGTTTTACCCGAACAACATTCCCCCCGGAAAATTTGACATTTCACTTTCCGCCTATTGTGAGTTTCCCCCGAAATTTCATGATAGAAAAATTCCTCTTATTGTGAACATTCATTTCGGGCGGAATGTAATGTCATTTCACTTCCTTTCTTTCGACGGTGGTTGCCGTCTTCTTCATGGGATATTAAAGTTTTAAACAATTATGTATATAAAAAAAAAAAAAAAACAAAACATTGTACTCATTGGACTAAACTTCATCTGAAGTGTTTAATTACTAATTTGCTCTTAAATTATTCAAGTTTAAATTATTAAATATTTCCAAATATTGTTTTGTTTTTTTTTTTTTTATATATACATAATTGTTTAAAACTTTAATAGCCGTGTTTTTTTTGCAAGTCCATATGGATTTGTCGAAAAAAACGACATCGGGACTAATAGTTTTACACGTAAATACAACAACAACTTAAATCCATATGGACTTAGCTAAGTCCAGATAATTATCGGGACTTACGTACTGTAAGTAAGAAGTTCCTAAGTCCCGATGTCGTTTTTTTTCGACAAATCCATATGGACTTGCAAAAAAACACGCCTAATATCCCCTGAAGAAGACGGCAACCACCGTCGAAACGTTGGGAAAAAGTAAATGAATTAATTTTTTCATTTTCGTCATCAAAACGACCAACAAAGCCGATGAGAATCATCTTTATCTATTCTCAGATACACATCTAACAATCAACTTGGTCAACAAAATTCACTAAAAAGAAAACAAACAAACGACCAATCACAATTACAGGTTTTTGTTTTCCCTACATATTTGTTTGTCAAACTATTAATTTTTTTTTTACTTGTTTGGCACTGAAGTCTAGTGGATGTTCCAAATAGCTTTTAAAATTCCGGGCGGACAAAAAAATGTAAGGTGAAGGTGCCAAACAAGTAAAAAAAAATCAATAGTTTGAAAGAAAAATATGTAGGGAAAACAAAAAACATGTGATTGTAATTGGTCGTTTGTTTGTTTTCCCTACATATTTTTATGCCAAATTTAGAAAGAGAAAAGACAAAGATAGTTTCTGGAAAAGCCTAATAAGGCTGCTTGATTGTCATGGCTGTCCCTTTCTTACCATGAAATGAGATGAAGTACGAATACGTCAAAAAAATTCTGAGGAGCGAGAACAACGTCTTGAACGTACCAAGTGCAATTATTTGTGGAAAATTTCGCTGGAAATTTTAATATCTTCCATAATCGTTTTATTACAATATTCAATTTTGACATTGACACCTATGTGTTGTCGTCTTATAAGAAAAAAAAACGATTTCCCTTATCAATTCCATGAAATAAATTTATTTTAAACATAAATGTTAAATAGTCAAAATGCCTTCTAAAATAAACGATTTAGAACCCCTTCTGCCGATTACAGATGCCTCGAAGTTAACTTTTGAGAATGGTAAATAATTGAATTCAATAAAAACCAATAACAAAATTATGACTCCTCTAATGTATGTATGCAAAATGTTTGTTCTGTATGAATTGCGAACCATTAAAAAATATTAAACGGAATTAAGAATAAATTAACACTGAGCCAAAACAAATTCAAATAAATAACAAATTTTGAATAATCTTGCATATTAATTGAATGACTTAGATTGATTTAACTCTGTTGGCAAATAGTTTGATAAGATTAAGCCATGTAGTTGAGTTCTAGTCGAGGTGAAAGTACATTATTTTCATCAATAATGATGAGACACTCCATATTTTATATAATTTTAAGAGCTATCACGAAATAAGCTGGTGTTGCATATTTGTTAACGCTTAGTATCATCATAAAACATTTTATAGCAGGGATTTACAGCTGTATTGCACTTTAAAATTGTCTATTTGTTTTATTCTACTGTGTTGGGTGGTTTTTGCGGATTTCTGACAATATACAATTTATATGCTTTCAATGATTTTACACTTTTTTTTGGTAAAACTGGGTCTCAGGGGATATATCTTTCTAACAATATGCTTAACAATTATTATACATATTACAAGCGAGCCCGTCTATTCTCTGCAATTGCGTCGTTAACACCCTATTTCGAAATTAGATGACGAAGTGCACATTCAAGAGAACATATAACGTAGAAAGTATTAAAGATAAATTCAACTTTCTAGGGATGTTAAATTATAAGCAGTTTGCAGATTTTACTAAAACCACACGGAACGTGTGACAAATCTACTAATTTTAATGCATTAATTTTTAAATTAGATTAATTTTATCCGTTTGTATTATTTAATTTCAGACCCAGAAAACAATGCCGAAAGCAGAAAACGATCACATATAACCAACCTAATTGACTGCAATAGAATAACATTGGAAAATTGTCGTTCGCTCGCGCGTTCCGAATACGGACTCGTGAGTGATGAATTGAGAAAAACTCTTTGGCCAATTTTAGTCGAAGTAGATGCTTCAAATACAGAATTGCCTCAGCACATCGATGATTTAAAGCTGCATTCAGAATACAATCAAGTTGTTTTGGATGTAAACAGATCACTCAAGCGCTTTCCACCCGGAATTCCATATGAACAAAGAATCGCTCTTCAGGATCAATTAACGGTTCTCATCATGCGTGTGATAAATAAATACCCAAATCTTAGATATTACCAGGGATATCACGACGTAGCAATTACATTTCTTTTGGTTGTTGGTGAAAAGGTATCATTTGCTGTGATGGAAAAGCTCTCAACAAGTCATTTTATGGAGTGTATGCATGAAACTATGGACCCCACTCAAAGACGTTTAATGTTTATCTATCCAATTATTAATAACGAAAATCCAAATCTTTATAATTTCTTGAGAAAATCATCTGTTGGAACTCTATTCGCCTTGCCATGGGTTTTGACTTGGTTTGGACATAGTTTGAAGTCTTACAAATGTGTAGTAAGGCTGTACGACTTTTTCTTGGCATCACCAATGTATTTTTCAATATATGTGACGGCAGCCATAGTTTTACATCGCGCTCAAGAAATTTTAAAAGAAGATTGCGACATGGCTTCGATACATTGTCTTCTTTCACAGGTAAATATATTCAAATGTGCACATACAGAAGTATATATGTAAATACATAAATTACACTCTTTGACAAATTTTTCCAACATATTTCTCACCCCTACGTAGAAGCCTTTGTCTTAATCATATTGGATTGTTATGATTTTCTTTACAAAGAATCAGTTACAGAATCATGAACAAACTGTTTTGATTATTCAACTTCGCGTGTTTTTTTTAATTTTTAATATTTTGTTGTAAAGGTTATTTTCTGGTCCAGTTTTTCAGTGCGAGATTAAAGTTAAAACCGAGTTAACTCATCAAATTTGGTGTTTTATGCACTCAGTTTCTTTAGTCGTTCCGCATGGATTCTTCACGGGAAAACTGCTTCCTCAGTTAACTGTCGAATAATTTACCACAAGAGTTAGCTAATTCTAGTTTAACACACCACTGAAAAACTGAGCCTAAGATAGATTAATTTAAGGTTAAGGAAAAAGTACCAGGAAAAACAATAATTAATTAAAAAGATAAACAGTATTGGGTTTATGGTATTGAATGTGGCGGAAGGCAGTAAATTCTTCTAAAAATCTAAGAAGTTGGATTATATTTTGCCCTCCAATTTTCTAAGGAAAATATTTGAAAGCAAAAAGAAAATGGAAAGTTTTCATTGAACGACGACGAGTATATCTCTACTGGGTCCGCTACGACTTGAACTTTTGAGTTTAATGGGTTCGGGCATTTTCTTAAAATATATGTACTCTATGACTCTATACCTGACATGGATATTGTTACTACTTTCTTACTTAACGGGCTCCCGGCCTGAGACAAGATACGACAGCTATCATCCTCCTCGATCCCGGGCACGCTGCTTCCAGTCATCCAGACCAAGCGCTCTGCCATCCACGATGCATTTGTCTTTCTTCGGTCTTCCTTATCTCCTTGTCTCTTCGAACCTGAAACTCGAAGACTCTTAGCTTGGCCATTGTTATGCATTCGCTCGATGTGGCCTTACCAATGTAGTCCGCGTGTTTTTAGTTTTTGGACTAAACCCACACCTTTGTACTTGCTCTGATACAAATCCTTACATTTTCCTCTGTGGTGTTTTCCGTCAACTTTATTATGGAAGCATTCAGTGTTAACGATGATAAAGTTCCTTTGAAAAAATGATCAACGAAAGCTACTTTTCGAAACATAATAAACATACGTATGTGATAGTAGAATATAGTTTCAATCACAGAGCGAGTGGGATCGATTTGAGCGAAACCCATTTGATTCAGCTTTACCAACAAGTAAAAGCAATATCAGGGTAGTTCAAGGTTGATTCAGCCATGCACAGCCATGCATAGCAACAAATATTTAATATACTCTTATATTTTTTAAGATTTCTCTTTTAAAAAATTTCATTTCTTAATTAATTTTTCCAATGATTTCTCTCAATAGTTACCGGATGAAATCCCATTTGAAGAACTTCTTAAAGATGCAGGTGTTTTGTATGATAAATATCCTCTGAGTAGCATAGAAAAAGACGTTGACACAATGATTCGAAATGAGTAAGCTTTCATTTTATGAATTACAAAACAAAATTATTTATTTTAATTGCTTTTTATTATTTAAAAACCTATATATTTGTTTTTCTTTAGATTGGAAGAACGTCAACGAGAAGTTGAAAGATGTACTGCTGCACGAAAAAAATTAGTTGAAGATCGCAGATACAAGAAAACACTTCCCAATAATATTTTACCAACATTTTTGCTTAAGAAATCATTCATTGTTACAACAACATTCTCCATTTTATTCGGAATTTGTGCATATTACTACAAAAATCAGTATTGGTCGTCTAGTGTTAGTTGATTAATATCCAATTTGGGTACAACGTACATCCCATTAAAACCAGGATTCAAAATAGATTTCAATATTATATGTTAATTATTGTATATTATAATTTAAATATTAAAAAAAAAAACTATATTACTGCTTTGTAAAATACCTAAGTTAATTTAAGATAAATAATGTAAGACTTTTATTTAATATAACATATAATATATGAATGCAATTTGTTAGAAAATTATATGAGCAAGGGCATGAATGAAAAATAAACGCTTCGGTTGGACTTGATATATTAAAAGATTTTTGTTTTTAATTTTTAGAGACTTCAGGGTGGCGTATAGTTGTCCGATCAAAATAGACAGACAATGTGAAAACTTAGCCAAAATTTATATGCTGATTAATGAGAGCACCCACAGGGGCTGGATGTTAATCTTTGTATAATATGGTTTTATTCGCTCAGAATGTTTCGCAACGGTTTGGGAGAGCCTTTATTTTTCACATGCGAAATGATCCTGAATCATTACTGAATCTGATGTTTCAATAAAGAAGGAAAAGATTTGTATTTTGAACTCAAATTTCAGGTAATTTGAATGCTTTTTCTCTCGAAATGTTCTCTTTGAAATGGGCTAGAGAAGAAAGCAATAAGAGTGTAGATTATTTGTTGGCTCGGTTAACAATCAAACATGGTTCCACTTAAATCCGCAAACATTGAAACCAAAGTAAACTAATCGCACTTCGTTATTCTTAATTTCGTTTATTATTTTAAATTTGTAATTTTCTTATTCAAATTGATTCGTAAATCAGCATCAAATAAATTTTTATCAATACCTGTTATTACCGCGGCAATATTCTTTTTGTTTCTAAAATTTAAAAGTAATCTGAAATGTTTGAGTAAACCACTCCGCAGACTGTCGAACTTGGCACTACAATCAGATAGCCCCGCCGTCGATCATCGATAAATATCAAAACCCTTTTATTTTGGTGAAACCAAATTTTCGGTTTAATGGCACCAGTCTACCTAGGCTCCACTATCAACACACACAACGATACCAGCACTGATGAATAACTCTTGCCGATCACTGGTTCTTCGGGCTAACAAGGAAACTGAGTAGCAACGCCCTCCCTCGAACAAGTAGTGTCCCTGTATTAGTAAGTTATCATCCCGGTCCTGCTATATGGTGCAGAGGCATGAATCTTATCGAAGGTGGATGAGAGCCGAAAAAGTAAAAACACAAGTGAGGTAGCAGGGTCATTTAGAGCGAATGGACACCAAAACACTATCCCGGAAAAGTCTTTGAATCCAACCCTGAAGGATGGCGCATAAGAGGAAGACAATGGTGGGGCACGCAAGTGGAAGAGGACCTCAACCAACTTGGCTTGCGAAACTGGAGACAGAAAAGCCACCAACAAATTGGTACTCGAATTATCCCGCAGACAAGTAAAAATAGAACCAAATTTACTAGCACCATGTTCGAGTTTTTACAGCGCCTTTTTAACTCAGATCATCAGAACTTCAAATGTATTTATTTCAGAAGCAAAACAAACAAACAAATATATTTAAAGCGAAGTGTTGAATCACCTCTTTTACGTAAGGTTAGGTTTTTGATAAGTATATGGGTTTTATGACCTCTTTTTTGCTAATATGTTGTTGTTTTTTGGGCTTAAGGTCAATTTATATTTCAATTAAATGAAACACATAGTTTTGTTGTCTACAACGTTTCGTCCATGATTATGGACATCATCAGGTAGATAATCACCCTTATTACGGTAGTCGTTTTACTAAAACGACAGTAAAATGACTCGGCTCTAGAAGGTACAATTGACAATAAAATAAAACTTAAACTTCAGTGTTCTCACCGCTCTTCACCCTTCTCGCTATTTTAACAATATTTTTATTTTGCAACACCGATTAGAGCTTCTAGAGCCGAGTCGTTTTACTGTCGTTTTAGTAAAACGACTACCGTAATAAGGGTGAATGTAATATATTTCAAATCTATATAAAAAACAAACAAGAAAATAGATGCGGTGGCTGTTACTCCAGGTCTCCATTTGAAAAACTTATGTGAACAATACAATTAAAAGTGAAATTTCAGTGATACAAAATCTGTTAAACTAAATGACTTACATTGGTATTTTATCAAAATTGTGACAAAAAACGAATATACAAAATGACAAGATAAACATAACATAAACATATATATTGCACTTTAAACATTCATATTGCACTTTTAAGAAGAAAAATTATCTTACACACAGTACTTTACTTTTGACAAATTGCATTTTGAACTAAGGCTGATAAGTAAACTAAAACAAAACATGATAACTTAAAAATTATGATATGCGGTGTACGGGGGATCTGGAACGTTTTTTCTTCTTCTTTTTTCCTCTTCTCTCTAGCAGTTGTTTATAATGGGGGCTCACATTATCAAGATCAGTTTTTCGGTTCATCGTGTTGTCCGTATTTGTTATATGTAATGTTTCTATTGTCATCCTCTTGTTGTAGTGCATTTCTCGTTGCATTACTTTGGTGTTGTCATAGTCAGGCTGGTGGTTCTCTGTGATGCAATGGATTGCCAACGCTGTTTTTTGTAATGCGTTAGATTTTAAATCTGTTTTATGTCCGGATAATCTATTTTTCAGTTTTTGTTTTGTGGTTCCTACGTAAACCTGATCGCATTTAGTGCCTTTTTTCCCTTTGCATGTTATTTAATAAGATTGGAGTCTTCCATAGAATTTACTTTTGTTTTTAGTTTGCTGAATACCTGTCCTAAGTTATTTGTGGAACACATGGCTATGCCGAATTTGTCTCTGTCATAAAATGCAGCCGTTTTGAACCTATCTGCAATGTTCTTAACGTAGATAAACGATTTGTATTTTAGAGGTGGAGTTTCGTCTTTTTCCGTCGTAATAAAGTTAGTTTTATGTTTTCTAATTAATGTTTTTGTTAGATTTATTGGAAAGCTGTTGGTTTCGAGGATTTTTTTGATTTTATTTTTGTTTTTGGCATGAAATTCGGGTTCACTGATATTAAGAACTTTGTTAATTAGATTTAGATTTAGATTAGAGTAACAGCCACCGCATCTATTTTCTTGTTTGTTTTTTATATAGATTTGAAATATATTACATTATCTACCTGATGATGTCCATAATCATGGACGAAACGTTGTAGACAACAAAACTATGTGTTTCATTTAATTGAAATATAAATTGACCTAAAGCCCAAAAAACAACAACATGGTTAGGTTTTTGGGCTGGCAGAGGATCTTATTCCTATCACCATAGATCAATGTAGATCCCTTGTGATACCCTGGAGGATTAGGATTGGGCTCCTAATAAGTTCACCTATAAGTTTTCATGGATTATCAAGCCATCTAGAGGCATTAATGAATTTCGACAGTTTCACACCGGAAAAGTTGGAGAGTTCTTCTAAGTTATTAAAGAAATAGCTTCCTAGTTAAGAATTGAGAAGAGTCTTCATGTGCTTCTTCATCGCCACAACCTCTGCATGAATCATCCGTGCTGTGCCTCAGTTTTATCTTGTGGTACTTCAGCTGATTGTGTGCAGTAATGGTACCTACAAGGAAGTACAGTGATTTCATATTTAGTGTTAAGGTCAATCTGTCTTTCCTTTGTCAAAACACGGCCAAAGTTTCTTGGTATTCGCACAAGAGTCGAGTAAGGTCCATCTTACATTTGTTTTCTCAAGAATATTCTTTGCCACAGTCTGTTTCAAGGAGCAGATAGGTGCGTATACGTTAAGTTCTGCCTGGCTAGGATCAGTTAATGATCCAATTCGTGCCAGTTCGTTACCTGGAATTCCTATATGGCCAGGAACCCAGGAGAGCATAAGGTTGTGCTGCGAGCCAACAATCTTGAGCTCTGCGCGGCAGCAGGAAACAAGTTTTGACTTTATTTCGATGGCAGACAGTGTTTGGCTGTCAAAGAAGAAGGTAATATCAGCTGCGGGCGGTCTGAAAGACCCTTTATAAAAAAAAGAACCTACACAACATTTAAATGCAATTAACAAGTAATAAAGATTGTGTGTTTAATTAAAATAAAAAAGAATACGTTTATTCTTCGTTTTATTCTTATTTGCTATATTTACCAAAGTAATTTGCATTTCATAAAAATTATACGACTATACATAAATATTTACATTTTTGATAACTAATACTATATTTTTATTTTTATATGTATAAACATAATGTGATTCTATCCAAAGACTTTTGTTTTTTATTCGGAATCATTAAAAGCTTTCTTTCTTTTCTTGTACAGTGCACTTTTTGGTTTTAACCATTCTTCCTGAAAATAAAAAAATACAAAAGATATAAACACATATATGTGAATATGTTGGTCTTATGAAATTGCCATCAAAAATGTTTCTTAAAATACTTAATGAGTTTGAAACCTTTAAACTATACTATGAGAGTTCCGAGAGAAAAATATATTTTGAAATTGTCTCTGCTACTAAATGAGGCTGCGGGTGCAAAAGTAAAAAATAGGAGACAAAAGTATAGGATTTGTCAACCCTATACTTTTATCTCCTAGTTTTACAGTAATCCATCAACAGCTATCTTACAGCCCTATTATGCTATTCACGTGAATGATACTTTCGATTCCCTTTCGCTCTACCTTTCCATTCTGCTATCCGTCGGGTGAACTTCATTATCCCAAACCAATTTGACATTCACGTAAACAGCTTTTCATGTGAAAATCTTGGGAAATTTGGGTAAATTGTTTTGGTTAATCATTTTAAACTAAAAAACAACAAATATAAACAGTTATTAAACTTTTTTCCACTTCCAAACAGAGGAATAAGAAAATCAACAAACAGAGCACTTGTTTTTTGAAAAACTGGATTTAATTTCATTGCAGAAAATAGAGGGATAAATTGATCTCTATCTGTTGTTCTACCCCGAAAAATGATAATAAGCTACCATTTACAGACAAATATTCTAAATTAGGCAATAAACTAGATTTTACTTATATTTTACTAATCACTTCCCAGGCAATGCAATAAAAATGAAAAAATCCGCAACATTTCATATGCGGATTTGAATTGTATAGAGTGAATGCGTTCACTTGAATAAGAGAATACCGCGGATTATTACCGACCTTACCCACTTTAACCCAGATTCACTTCGAATGAATAGCAGAATAGTGATTAGTGAAAATTCAAGAAAAATTCCCCCCGATGAATAGCAGAATAGGGCTGTTAGACACCATTGCAGATTCTTAACTGCTTAAATGGCAACTAAATCCGGTTGAATCACAATAGAGTGGGTTACACCCACTTTTGCATTCACAGCTTCAAATATTAAAACAATGATGTTACTAACCTCACTCGAATCTTCATCACTTGTGTACATTGTCTTAATAGGGTCGGAAGTCTTTTTCGCATTGTTTCCTGAATTATTAGATTCTTTTTTATTGTTTGGTGGTTTTCTACCCCTACCACTTCCTCCACGGCGCCCAACAGCTGTAGTGTCTTCTTCTGCTGCCAAAGCGAAAAGATCACTATATTGTTTCTTTAAAAAAAAAAAAAACAAAAACAAAAAAGAACATTGTTAGTTATTTCGAATGCTACATGCAAAAATATCAAGTTACTTTTGTTGTTTCGCTACTATGACTAAATGCTGTTTGGAGTGCTCTTTGCATCGTGTCATGAACGTATAGCCCAGTGCCTGTCCCATGGCGACAACTTCTCCGATAGTGCTCCAAATGGCTTAATATCTTAAAATTAACAATCGAAAATCAATTAACAAAAAAAACTGCAAATCAGATAATACAAATTATACTTGGTCCGCAGATGGTGAGCTTCCCATTGACTGATTTCCCTTCAAAGGACGCTTCCGTTTGTTTGGTGAAGAACTTGGATATTTTGAAGTTAGCAGTCCGGCGATTATTTCTGAAAGTTTTTCTTCTCCTCTTTGGCACCAAAATCTAATCAAACCAGCAGCAAACCATAAGCAATTAGAGTTTCTAGTTTAAAATTATTTGATATACCTAAGAGCAGATGTTACAAATGGATCCCCTCTTGTTTTAGTTTCTCTGCTTAGAAGCAGTCTTATTAATTCAACGTTTGGGTCCTCATTTTTTAATAAAAGAAGCATATAACACAACGCTTCAGGATGATTCGCTGACTCGAGTTCTGGCAGTATATCCTAAAATATAATATATATAAAGCTATTCCTTTAGAGGTATAATAATTTAACGGTTACCTGTAAACACTTTAATGGTATATCGTGAGCTTGAACCAATTGCCACAGACACAGTTGTTCGAATGTCTCATATGATAGACTATCTCGTATGCAATTTATCAAGCCGTCATGCTTGAATAGAGCCAGTTTTCCTTGTGCAATATAATACATTAAGTCGCGAATATTCTTTGCGTCCACACACCTTAATGTTATTTTGATCATTTCGTTATTATTAACTACATTCGATTTGAACTCTCGGTATATATCTGGCAGGAGCCATAAGAACATTTGTGTATTTTCATTTTCAAGAGCATTTAAATCACGCACTAAACACTTATCGATTTTTTCTTCTAAGGCATCACACAGAGTCTTATAAACACATGTTTTGAACTGATAACATTGATTTGCATTTCGGCGTGCTTGTACTTTTGTGTAGACTTTTAAAAAATACAAAAGCAAATATCCAGTTTCGGGAATTCTTTCGTAAATTGCAGCTAGCA
Organism: Leucozona laternaria; assembly: GCA_932273885.2. NCBI lineage: Eukaryota > Metazoa > Arthropoda > Insecta > Diptera > Syrphidae > Leucozona > Leucozona laternaria. Next base: position 50,832,135 of record OW026368.1, read on the forward strand.
ACGTACTAAATGGCTTCTTAACCTTTTCGTCCGATTCGTATAAGCTACGAAATACCGCAAATATTGGATAGCTTATACTTTTGGATAAACTTTTTTCGTCCGTCTTGCTATCTGTGAATATGTTTTCAGGTAGGGTTTCTTTGAGGACAGATTGTATGTTGGATGATATATAAAGTTGTTGTTGTTCATCTATTGCAGATACAGTAAGTGTTCTTAATTGTTCGACAAATTCTTCCAGCGAAGATGAGTTTCTTTTAATTATAAATTGATCAAATGAGTCACTTATACTGCTTGGGAGTTCAGTTTTTTCTGTAGTTGGTTTCTCCTTTAAGCGAACCTTGAAAAATGTAAATTTGAATAATTATCTTATGTTCCAAAATATTTTCTATTAGCATTGAAAGTCGAAATAAAACAAAATTTTAAGAAGTTTGAGAGATAATAAAGGTGATATTGTACTCTTGCAGGCTCAAAATGTACACACTAAGGGCAAATCCGTTCAGACGGCACTTCATGAAGTGGTCACTATTGATAAATCAATCTACTTGTTGGAATTTAGACTACGAACCTTCCTTGACATAGAAGGAACCTTCAATAATTTTTTAAACAGAGCTTAACAGATGCTGTTAAATTGGTTTTATTCTATGCTCCAAACCGGAATCCTTAATGCAAAAATGGGTGACAGCAAATAAAAATTAGGACGTGTAGGGATAGTTGACAAAGGGGGGGGGGGAACCTTCTTGGTTTCTGGTCGTCAACCAGATCTTAGTTTAACTAAGTCTAATCGGTGTCAAAGTCGTAACCTACGATAATTACATTCCGATAATGGCGTCAGGGAAATTTGTCCCACCCTGAACAAGCTCCACTTCAGGAGGCCAACAGCTGCAGACCTAATGTCAATCCTCTTAAGACAGAACTGGTTTTGTTTAAGAGAAAACAAAACATTCCCACACGGCAAAATGTCTTGATTTCGTTATTAATGGTAAGCTTAATTGGAAAGAGAATATCAAAGAAAGAGAACAATGCTTCAATAGGTTTCTATTTCTACACTTGGTAAGAGATGGGGACCTAGCCCATTGCATGTCGAGAGCCATTATTAAGCAATCCTGATGCACGCATGTTTGGTTTGATTGCCAGCATTGGATGAGGCAACTAATCTAAAAATTCAGAAACAAGAGTGTATCGGTACAACTAGAGCTAGTCGTGAGAACTACACCACCCGCAGCCCTAGAAACATTCATTTCACTAGCGTCACATGATCCATTTACGAAGAAGCAGGCGACCAAGAGTACCCTACGACTTAAAGAATGTACAAAGAATGAAAACCCACCCATCAATAGATCAAAAAAGCTTACAGATTTTCACAGCCTTTTCCAGGCGGAAGTGCTTGTGGTTATTTTTGGCCCAAAAAACGTATTTCCATTATGTTAAATGTTCAATAGGAATATTGGCATATTCAAAGACATCGTCACAAAGTCAAAACTGGTCGAACGCTGCCCATGGAAAATTATAGTGTTTCGTGAAACAAATGCAGTCACCCTTCGATGGGTCCCAGGCAGACAAGTGGGCCAAAATCGGTTCATCACTTGAATCGAGCGAAACTGTATCCTGGAGCCCTGGAACAATACTCATAGGATTTGCTTCAATTTTCAGCTTTTCTCGACTGATTTCATCGATGCGGGAGTTACAGAACATGGGTCCTGGGTACTTATGCCACTATAGCGAGAAAAGTGTAGAATTCAACAGTTTCCTCACAAACGACAAATGGTCAACAATTGACACTTTACGGATTTCGAGGAATCTATGGCCGGATCTTTCTTAGAAAAATATGAGCCGTCGTGGGACGCCTGGCTCATGTCAAACATGTAAATTTATTTATACTGAAATATATGTATTATTATTATTTTGACGAAGTTAAGAAGCAATTAAAACAACGTATTTAAATAGTTTTCAATACATACTTATTTAATTTTATCATAAAAACTTCATGATAACATTTTTTCAAATTCCAACGACTAAATTCAAAAATGTTTCAGTTTGGGCCACTTTCATTATTTCGTTCTTTTGGTTGGTGTGTTAAATTGGCACATTTTATGTTTGGTCGTAATGAGGTATTTCAAAAAACTTTACTTGGTGCGTTTTCCGTTTTTTCTTCCGTAAAAGGGGTCCATAAACTCCTTCTTCCAGCTTCGCAACTAAATGGTGTTTCGGAAATCTTGAAGTTTTAAGGAACTGACCAGCTCTTTTAATGTCATTGCCTTATTATGCGCGTTGTTTTACGGAAGAAAAAACGGAAAATGCACCAAGTAACATTTTTTGAAAAAAACTCATTTATTATTACGACCAAGCATAAAATGTGACATCCTTATAATACAAAAAAAAAACATTTAAACCACAGAAAACAAGGAAAATAGCCAGTGGTTCTCGGATGAGCTATACCCAACCCATTCTAAACAATTTGTTTCTAACTAACGTCGCGACGTCCCATTTTCACTTCAAAAAAAGACTACTTACTCAAGCTAAGGAGTCACAACTCAATGGGAATCCACATGGGGAGAATGAATATCAGCACATCTGACTTGAATAGAGGGTGCCAGGATGAAAAGGCGGATGAGGGCTCATCTCACTTCCTGTTTGAATCCCCGAGCCTCGCACATACTTTTTAAATGAACTTGGTGACGTCTCGACTAAGTCACTAAGAAATATCCTGAAATTCATTCAGAATTCAGGATAGTTCACGGAGGCACACTGTACTTAGTTTTCCATTTCCTTCCCTTCTATTTTCTATCCCTTCTTCATACTTCACTGGCATCCTGGGGAGCGCCATGGATCCCTAGAGATCCGATAAAAGTCACCATCACTTTCAACTTAACCCAAGCCACGTTACCAGCTTGCCTACTAAGCAGTGTCCGGTTATGACATTTATTACGGAGGTAATGTGCAATCTGCTTAAAGATATCAAATGCTAAGGTCGTTTCAAATCCAGCTCTGTTGTCTCTCAAGCATAATTGCATGTAGCGCTGAATATACCAATATTTCCATTTAATTCCACGTGTGACAATTTCGTCAAGTTTGCAGTTTCCTGGAATGTCCCTATGGCCCAGGTGAATGAGACAATCGGCTCAAAGCCGATTAAAGAGCTTAAAGAGAGTATACGCCTATACCAACGACCATTTTGGTTTTTGATCCGTCGGTGTACAAATGAATCGATTACTCTATCAAGAATGCCATATCCTCCTAGGTGGATCTGGAAGGTATGCAGACTTGGAAGTTGTTATTGAACTGTAATTATGGTGTGGTGTAGTCAGTGGTACTCGAAAGTGATCAGAATAACGGAGTAGGCAATCTAATTATTGATCCACCATGAAGATCTTTTCAATCGAATGGCTGTGTTGGCGGCTAAATATACCGAAGGGTGTCAGATGGAATAGAATATCCGGAACCAAGCTTAGAATGGAATGGGGATATCGGGTTTCGTACTTATAACGGGTGATTTTTTAGCTGGTTTGGTTTTGGCAACACTGGTTTTGACAGCTGACGTGTGTTAAGTACCTTGTGTCAGTGTCAAACAGCTTCAGTTTGGTTTGCAATTTAACCATGGATCGTCTTACAAATGAACAACGCTTGCAAATTATTGAATTTTACTATCAAAATTCGTGCTCGGTTCGAAATGTTCATCGCGCGCTGCTTGTGTTCAGCGATGAGGCTTATTTTTGGTTGAATGGGTACGTAAATAAGCAAAATTGCCGCATTTGGAGTGAAGATCAGCCAGAAGCATTGCAACAGCTACCAATGCATCCCGAAAAAGCCACTGTTTGCTGCGGTTTATGGGCCGGTGGCATTATTGGGCCTATTTCTTCAAAGATGATGCGAATCGCAGCGTTACTGTCAATGGTGAACGCTACCGAGCGATGATAACAAACTTTTTTTTGCCCGAAATGGAAGTTCTTGACTTGCATGATATGTGGTTTCAACAAGACGGTGCCACATGCCACACAGCACGCGAAACAATGGCGCAATTGCGAGGCGAGTTTGGTGAACAGTTAATTTCACGTTTCGGGCCGGTCAATTGGCCGCCTAGATCGTGCGATTTGACACCATTAGATTATTTTTTGTGGGGGTATGTCAATTGCAAGGTTCAAACTATCGATTGAAATAAATATTTCATTCATTTTTTCGAATTTTTTGTGTTTTTTTTTTTAAAAAAGTTCTAAACCTCTTAAAAAATCACCCATTACAATCTTTTAACCTATTGTCCCATTAGGCCTCAGAGGTGTAGCCTAAAAAGGAAATTGCGTCGCAATGAAAATGGCTAAACGGCAACGTAGTTCGTTCTTCGAAGGCAAAAGCCATTAAGTTTAATGCGATTGCACTGCACATCAGTTCAGGTTCTCGGGAAGTTTAATATTTCAGATTCGGTCATAAACGAATATTTTATTAGTGTTTTGTTAAGTTGACAAAGCGTCGAAAAAAATGATTTTTTGTGTGTTCAATAAATAAATCTTGCCGGATATATTGACTGTAAGTCTGTCTTTTATGTAATCACTCGCTTTATTTAGTAATACACTAGAAACCTATCTCTATACAAATGATCTGTTGTTTTTTTCACATGCACAATAAAGAACTTTGTTTTAAAAACATTAATCGAACAGAAAATTAAATAACATGCTTTCAAAATAATTAATACCTATTATGCTGTCTAACTCAATACAGTTTTTAATAAATTAAAATAATTTCTTTGAATACATTTGTACATACCTTTGAAAGCGGCAAATCATCATCGTCATCAGTAAGATCTTCACACTTAATACTAATCATTTGTTCATCTTCGTCTTCACTAAACGAGGGTTCCACTTCTGTTTCGTTCTTTTCGACGATTGCATTTTGAATAGGCGTAATTTCGTGTGTATCGTCTATTAAGTTGTGAGTGGGATATTCACGCATATCCATTGATTCCGTTGCAGTACAACTCATTTTGTTTTCATCCTGATTATAAATCGGGTCTTCTTTTTTAACACCCGGTTGATTTATTTGAACAGGAACAAATATTGAACCAACTGGAGCTCCGGCTACAGGCGTTGTTGGACATACAAATTCACGAAAGTTTTCACGTATTAAATTTCTTAAATCTCTATCGAGTTTGGATGATTCAAAGAGTGGTTGAAGATTTGGAATGACCTAAAAAAAATATATATAATTTATTATTAATAGATCAAATTGTTATTGATGTGTTAACATTTATGCCAGCAGCGGTAGCGTAAACTAAAAAAGTGGGCCTTACGTGTAATTGCTTTTGTTTTGCTCTATTGAACATCACCCCTGAACATAGCGATTGCTAAAAGAATCGCCATAGCATTAACTGTCATTAAAATCGCTCACTGACGTAGCAAAGGACGTCTATAATGGTGTAGCAAGGCTACCTAGCTAGCACGTGTTGAAAGATCCAACACATCATCTCAAATGAGCATGACGCTAAAGGTAAAGTTGATTCTTTTTGATTCAACTTCTTTTCTTGCTACATTTTCAGATTCATATTTTAGCGCGTTCGCGTGAACTGCTTACCTGTTTTTCAAGTATTTTCCTCAAAGAATTAGACACCCCCGTTCTTATTTGTTCTTCACTTTTTGGGAAAAAATTCTGCATGATACGACACAAGAAGTCCAACAGCGTACAACTCACAAACGGATGATTTCTTATTGAATGATACATAACCAAAATACCAGGTTCAATATTCATAATATTATCCTTATTGGGATCAAAGAACAACCAATCATAGAATAGTGATAGTTTTGCATTTGCCAAAGCTATCGGATTAGTACATGAAGATATCAACCATCCAATAATCGCCCATCGCGGTATGATATCCGAACAAAGCATATCATTTGTTGGATGAATAACATTGATTATAAACCGAATGAGATCCGAACGCAGGCTATGCGACTCTGGTGTTGCAAAATATTTATCTTGAAACCAATCTTGATAACGCTTTTGATTTCCAAATTTGACTGATGATGCGAGGAAATGAAGTTTGCGCTCTACTTCTGGCGTAAGCCTACATTGGAGATACCTTCGGCTTGTTCGGATTTGTAATAATTGCCATATACCATTGAACGATAGCAAGAGCGTTTTTGGATTATAAAGAATATCACGCCAAAGTTGTTCGAATTCGGGAATTCGGGCAACATTTTGTAACAATCTGAAAATAAAAACAATGTCAATTGAAAAAAATACTGTCATTACTTTATGTAAATACCTATCAGGCGTGTGATTAAAATTTTACCTGACAAACTTGTTCAATTTTTACTTGCTCTATTACCTAACCTAACGTACCGCTGGTGTCGGGCAGTTTGTCGGTTCCTCTGTACGTACATATGTGCGTCCAGGGGCCTGTACCACAAAACAACAACTTAACTTTGTAACAAGTAATTTGTTTAAAGGGAAAGTTAACGAAAAAGTTAATTTCTGTCCAACAAAACTTTACGCTTTAAGTTAAAGCAACAAGTTAAATTTACCTTAGCACTTGTTATATGAGTTTACGAAAATATTTCGCCTTGTAAGCGCTGAAAAAATACTTCTTGTTGCTTTTTGTGACAAAATAACGAGAACAGAAGCTTGCAAAGTTAAAATTTGAAAAATTGATACATATAAATTTGTAAAAAAACCAGTGTATAAAAAAGACTAAATCAGATATACATACAAATTTTCCGACCGCTTAAAATCAGACCAATTAAATCATAACTTGGCGCATGCTGTGTTCATCTATATTAAACAAGAGAGAAAAAATAAGATGGATTAGATTACAAGTGTGGCTAGTTCTGGAAGTCGGTCTTGTGGCGGATTACGACGTATATATAAACTTGCTCTTCATTGGCAGCATAACGCTATTTCACGATTTTAAAGGTTTGCTGCTTCGAGTCTTTTCCAAACCGATGGTAGAAATTCATACCGACGTATCGAAGATGGATACGGGAGCAGGTGCGGGCTTCTTCTCAGAGTCCATCAATTTAGCAAACTCTCATAGACTCCCTGATTATAGCAGTGTCTTCCAAGCGGAGGTTCTTGCAGTGAGTAAGGCTGCCACAGCTGGTTTCATGCTGTTGAAAAAAACTAAGGGTTCTTGCCACGCAGTACAACATAAGACATAAGACTCTGCTGGGACACTGTGGAATTTTAGGAAATGGAAAAGCAGATGAACTGGCAAGGACTGGTTCATCGTTAGAATTAAGCCTAACAGACTCCAATGTTAAGATTCCACCCTGTGCCAATAAATAGGCAATTGGTATGAAGATGGTGGAACTTACCAATGACAGATGGAACACACTCGAAACTTGTACCACTACAAAGAATCTGTGGTCTAGCTACAATAAGAAAAAAAATGGACAAAATCATGAACCTGAAAAAGAGATCTCTGAATCTTATGATAAGAAAATGAAACTTAGTACTGAAGACCTATGCAGAGGCTGCGGAGACGAAGAGGTAGAGCAGGACACCCTTCACTGCCTAGGTCACTGTCCGGAAATCTGCAATATAAGAACAAAATTTTTGGGTAGCTATTTCTTCAACAATCTAACGGACATTTTGAAGTCAACAGTTGATAACATCTTAAATTTAATAAACTTCATCAACTCCTCCAAATGGCTCGATGCTCCATAGGATTTTAAAGGCGATATTTTAAAGGGATGGTCCAATCCATCAGAGTACCACACTAGATCAACATTGATCTATCCTCCCCTAAGCCCTTTCCAATCAGAGATCAATCACATCCTTGATACTTATGTATTTGGAGCAATGACACGCGAAAACATTTAGTTCTGCAAACCGAGTAGAAATTTGCTTCGCGATAACTCACCATCAGAAACAGTAGGGCGAAAATTATAAAATAACGTTGTCATAATGTTTGCGAAACCTTACTCTGTCGGTCGATGTATGTATGTCTGTTTGTCAAACAAATGAAGAAACCTAAACCTGAAAAGGAGGCGACCTTCTCCATACACAACTTTATTGTTATGTTTTGCATTTAGCATCTAAAAGTTTGTCGGGTAATATTTGTGAAACACTATATAAAAATCAGAAACTTACCTTACAAAATCACGTCCAAGTGGTATTATGTCTTGAAATCTATCCCTTATTAATGCAACCACAAAGGATATCTCTTTATTCCTCAGGTTAGTGAGCAGAGGGCTGGTATGATCTTCAATAAGTCGAACGTAACTATAAACTACTGTTCCAACTAAAAACGGATAACTTTCGAGCCAAGGACGGAATTCAATAAAGATGTCTAGTAGTCCTTCAATGAGAGAAATATTTTTTGGCGATATATCTCCTCCACCGGCTTGTCTCATACAATTCCATATAGTATTTTCTACATTTAGAACTCTATTCTTAACCAATTCATGTAATAACCATATCAATTGCCGTCTGCTAACATCAGTCAGTTTTGTATATTTATCGGCGACCAACATTGTTAAATTGGTTAGTACAAAATTCAAGCCATCCCTTGTTATAAGCGTTAGATCACGATATATTTTAGGTGCTGCTTGTGGATCAGTTAATATTATGTATAAAAATCCGATTGATATTTCTTCATGTTGTTTTTCCTTGCATGCCTGTTGTGACAGCAGGTCGTGCATTTCTTTGTCATTCAAGCCATTTATTTGGTACTGCAGTGCTTGATAAGCCCGTTCAAAGCGCTAAAACAAAATAAAAGTTACAAATATACTTTTTTTTCATGAAATAATTAATGTTATATTATAAATGTTTTGAGCCTTTGTCTAACAAAATTATTTACCTATACATGTACCCTCTTGAAGGTTGTTAATATTAATATCTATACGATCTTATATCAAGAGAATTTATGAATGGAATTTGTGTTATTTAAGTCAGTGACATTAAACTACAGAACACTTCTGAATAGTTAAAAAAGGAAGATTTTGACCTCATTCCTTTACGAAAGGCTCAACAAACGATAAGCCATATCTTCCCACTGGTGAGTGTTACCAGAAAATCAATAGTTATTGAGCGGACTTCGAAAAAGTCAATAGAAAGTTTAAATACCAACATCGTCTGTGTTCTTTTATTCCCGAAAGTTGAGCATTAAAAAAGATGACATATTACCATCTAGAAAACAATTGGATTCTTGAGATTGGGTTGAAACGATGGCAGGAGTTCCCAAGGGTGCATTTTAAGCTTGGCTTTGTTTATTGACGATGATTGTGATGTACATTTTTACCGCCTACATTGGGAGAAATGGAGCTTGAGAACGTTTGGTTCCAACAATTTAAAACCAATTCATCTGCCGCGATCCATCCCATACTAAATAAATATTAAACTACTATTACCCCCCCCCCATGGTTTTCACCTTGTACTGGTGGGGGGCTAACGTTTGGTACTCCAGCTGCAATGTCAAACAACCAAGAAAACCATAAGAGATGTTATCTAAAATAAAAATTATGAAAAAAGTTTACGAAGAAAATAAAAATCGAGTGGGGATATCCACTCAAGTGTCGGCAGAAGTCACGGCTGTCGGCGAGGGCTTGGCTTCAGAAGAAGCTACGTCGCCAGTGACAAAAACAGTAAACAATCACGAAAACCAAAATATGGCTTTGGCAACAACTAAAACAAGGGTTAAAGCATTAGAATGCATTAATTCCTGAATACCTCATGGATTTTGCTGACTCTGAGGACGGTGCTGTGGGAACTGGTGGTGGAGAGAATCATCATCATGATTTTGTTTCCCTTTTGTACGTTGAAAACTCATAAGTACGAAATATACTTATTCATTATACATACATTTGGTTAAATTGAAGAAGGTTCAATGGAACGACTATAACCATTATTACTCCACCATTAACCCAAAAGCCGAACCAGTCCTCTATCCCGCCAACTGCTCTAGTACAACGTTAAGATGTTTCTCTCGACTACGATTGGATCATTCCAACATAACTCACTGTCTCGAGAACATAGATCCACCAAGATGCCACTTGTGAAATAACGGGGTACTCACGATTCCCCACCTTCTTTACGATTGTAGTGCCACAAGAAGACTTTTATCATCCCGCTGTACCAATGCATCTATGATTGATCTACTGAGGTCGCCATCTTCTGACAACATTAATTTTATAATATCTATTTTAAAAGAATTAAATATATTTAAGCTTATCTAATTAATTATTAACATAAACTGTATCTTTAAATTTCTTTTAACTTATAAATTCAAATATTGATCGTTAGCCATTAGCCCTGGTAGCTAGTGCTAATAAAACTTGTATTATCTTGTTATTTACTTACAATTTAATAAATTTATAATAATCCATTATTTTTTTTTATTTATAATAATAATAATATGTTTGTATCTCTTCATCTCCACCTTAGTCTAAGCCGCTGAAGAAATTTCATTCAAACTTAAAACTGAAGAATTTTAGTGGATAATATGTATGTACATAATTAAAAATAAGTACGTCGTTTTATAGTCGTGATATCAAATAGAAAAGTCGGGCAGGTTTTTTCTCAGTCTAGATGTGTTTATGTTGGAGCTTCGATAAACGATTCGAGCAAACATGAGAAAATTGTACATTGATCGTTGTTGTTCAAAGAGCTTCTACATTATGCCGCCGAGTAAATTGAACTGAACCTAACTGTGGATCATTCTGCAATGGTATGTAGGTATTTGAATTTCTGTGGGGCAACTTATATGATAATGAACTCAAAAACGTGCGTCTAAGCTATTTTTCTTATATAAACGAATCAAAAATTTTTTGTCATTAAAATTGTTGTTATCGGGAAGTCGGGGAAGTTTTTCTAATTGATGTGTACATTTCATACTATGAACGATCTTTCGCCACATCACGCTCCATAAGAGAACTAAGCTCATTTTATTATTTCACAATGTTTTCCAAAGAAACCTTGATAAGCCGCATAAATACTACAAACTATGGAGTCTTAGACCAGAAATAAACTATTATTAAAAAAGTTAACTCGATGATGCGACGACCTAAAAATTGGAGAATAATTTATTTGTATAGCGACTTGTTGGACAAAAAAGTTACATATAACTTTCCCGATTCATTAAATGCATTTAACAATTCTCTTTTACTTTTAAACACAAATTGCAAATTCAACTAGAAAAGTTTATTTTTAGAAAACATTTATCTTAATTAGCTTACCTCCTCGAATTCATCTCTGAAATCTACGCTAGTGCACATAAACAATTTAGAAGTCAACTTTAGGGGCTCCATTGCCATTATGCTTTCATGACACAGATGGCAGCCAGGGTAACAAAATTATGTTTTGTGATGTTCGTTTGCTTTAATGTTATTTCTAATAAAAATAATTTAGAGGTATGTTTATTAATTTATGGTTTTTAAAGGTGCATTTCGATATAGAACGTGTATTATTAGCATTCATAGGCAAAATACAATATTTTATAAGAAGAAACCTGTCAAATATATGCATAGATTTAAAATGTATTTGATAAGAAAGTTAACATTCCATAAATGTTCCAATATCTTCCAGATTTTATAATGGGAATTGAAGGAGTTATTCCAAGGAATAATTAAATAAAATGTTGTTAAATTTGATCCCTAGTTCAATTTTTTTTTACATTTCCACTCATCTTGCCATTAGTGTCAAAAATTAAACTTGGGATCAGTACGACGTGATTTTGGGTCTTTTTGGTAACGTGTAATTTTTTACAAATTTAAGCAATTTTTTATTAATTATGTCTTTATGTACATGCCTACCTCACTAGTGGCAACAAATAAACTTCCTGTCAAGTGAATTTAAGTGCCTGTTGGGTAACTAAAACTTTCACCAAGTTTCCCGGCAGCCATTTTAATTTGCCTACAAGCTTGAACTGGCAGTTATCAGATAAAAAATGAGAATGTGTGTATAAAAATCTCACACAAAGGCAGTAGGGATCTTCACACACTATTCATACAACAATGTAAACAAATGGGTTTTGGAGGGTGAAACGTACGAAACATTCTCATCTTCATATGGTTAATCTGTGCCTGATTACATGGGTCGTTTTACGGAAGAGCGCATCGCATGAGACAGGTAGATTTTATGTGCGTAAAAAAGAGAAGGTAGATTCCACCTTCTCTTTTTTACGCACATAAAATCTACCTCTCTCACGCCATGCGCTCTTCAGTAAAACGACCCATGTAATCAGCCACAATGGAAATGAATCTCTGCCACCAAATGGCAGAAGCGTCAGTGTGAAATTAAAAAAAAAAAACAGTCTGACAGCACTCCCTGGTTGGAAAACAAAACCAAATGTTATGCCGAAGGCACGAAGGCGAGCAAAAAAAGTCGGGTCTTTTATAATAGTGATTAATACGTAATAGAATTAGTTTTTTTGTATCAAGCACTTGAAAAAATGTTCACTAAAATGTTTAAATACTAATTAATAGGTAATTTGATAGCAAATTTAAGTTTTCAGCTCCAAATACAAAAAAATAATCAAATGACCGGATTTTAAACACTGCCAAGAGCATGTAAATATTTTCCAACCAGGGACTTTTTTTGTTGTTGTTTTTAGATGTCAAATTAGAAAGAGAAAAGACAAAGACAAATCTTGGAAGACCTCTATATTGGAAATTATTTTGCTATTCCCGACCGATGAATGTTGAAGACTGGTCGTTGTTCAAAGAGAGGAGAAGAAGTGTAGTGTAGTGTCGGTTCCCTGCCCTGCCCGTATGTGATGTGATGAATGAAGTGATGATCCGAACATCAAATTAATTAAATAATAGAAGAAGTAAATAGACTCATACTCCCACAATTTAAATATTTTCTAAAAGTTTGCGGTGAAATCTATTTATTGATAACTATGGATGATAAACTCGAAACTAGTGAAGATTGTTTCTCTTCAACTTTTCGTTCGATATTGGAAGGTAAGGATTTTCAACAATTCTCAGTGCATATTTACATTACCTGTCTTGTTTTGATTTCAGACAAAATCTCTGATTCGCTAACAGAAAAGATTGAATCAGATCTTAAGGCCTATGACAGGGACATCGAGAAGATATGTAATCTATTTTATGAAGGCTTCATAGATTCCATAAACGAACTCCTGCAAGTCAAGTCTAAAGTGCAATCTCTGAATAGTGAAATATTGCAGGTGGATTCTGTTATGAACACAATATCATCTAAATGCATTGCCACAGGAGAAAAAATTAATCACATTCGTGTTGTCGAAAAGAACATACTTAAAGCCATTCAATGGCTTCAGAAATGTTTGCCCGTTTTTGAGTGCTGTTCCAAGTACAAGTATTATATTTCACAAAAACAATACTATGAATCATTGAAAACTCTTGAAGCCTTAGAGCAAGATCATTTGCCAACAGTCCTAAATTACAGATTCAGTCTTCAAATGACAAACACAATACCCAATTTGAAAGGAAGTATAAAAACCTGTTCGGAAGGCGAATTCCGAGAATTTCTGGAGAATATAAGAAAGTTTTCAGCGAAAATTGGAGATGTATCTATGCGCTGCACCAAACAAATGCAAAAGAAAGATGTTAAAACCATTATTGCCGATTATAAAAGAAGCAAAGACACTTCATCTGCTGGCCCAGCTGCACCTGAAGCTGAAATTAGTGCCTATGATTTGATAGATTTCTCCCCAATTTTCAAAACATACCGCATCTACAGTGAATTGGGTTATAAAGATTTGTTTGAGAAAGATTACCGCCAACAAAGGAAAGATCAAATCAAATTGGTTGTTGTTCCTTCGCGTCCGATGCACAATGATTTGGAAGTATATAAAATGTACATATCTGCTGTAGTGGGTTTCTTTGTTGTCGAAGACCATGTGAGGAATACCGCAGATGAGATTGCTTCTAATGCTTATTTAGAGGAATTATGGGCGTCTTCTCTCAGTACATTCGCTAATCATCTAAATATTAATACATGCCTCTGCACAGATCCGAATATACTGCTTAAATTGAAGACTATTATAATCCTTGCTATAAACAATCTTAAGTCATGCGGTTATGTAGCTAGTCAACTTTGGGATTTACTCTATGCTATTCGAGATCATTATAACGAAGTTTTACTACAAAGATGGGTTCATATTTTCCGAGAGATATTGGAAAAGGAAGACTTTCAACCGATGCAAGTCAACAGTTCAGAGGAATTAGATAACTTAATAGAAAATTGTGCATTCAACTTTGAAAATGTTGACAAATTTCAGCTGCCGAAGACATTTCCGTTCTCCAGAATGGTTCCGAAGGTTTACAACGAAGCCAAAGAGTTTATGTATGCATCTATGAAATATTGTGAAGATCTGCCTCTTATGCCCAATGAAGTGGCCATAACGGTGAGAAAAGCTGGAACTCTTCTATTCACGAGGAGTTTCAATGGGTGTATCTCTTCTATATTCCGAAATCCTAGCCTAACCCTACCACAGATAATTCAAGTAATTTTAGATACAAAGTATTTAGATAAGACTATTCCGAATTTAAATGATTTTGTATGCGAAGTTACTGGCACACAGAAGAGCATAAATGATATGAATACAAAAATATTGTATACCAGTTTGGAAGCTGAACGCGAAGTTGTGAGAAGAATTTGTTCCAAAATTGATGAGTTCTTTGATTTATCAGACTATAATTGGCTTCTGATAGAACCGAGTGGAAATGCTTCGACATATATAACAGACATGATATCATATCTGAGAAATACTTTCGAAAGCTTCGCCTCTATACTACCCGAAATTGCTCAGACGGCTTGTAAGAGAGCTTGCAAGCATATATCAGAAAATATACTTAATATTCTGCTGAATAATGAAGTAAAACTCATTACACCGGCGGCATTGCAGCAGATAAATTTAGATCTAATACAATGCGAATTTTTCGCAGCTTCTGAACCTATAGTTGGCCTTAGAGAAGACGATCTAATGAAACAATTTTTGCATGTTAGACAGTTGTTAGATTTATTGATAATGGAAGAGTGGAGTTCTTATTTGCATGACTATGGAAAATCAGAAAACCGATATTATATGGTTGAACCAACTACGGTTGTAATTATATTGGACAAGATGAGAGAGGCGGACAAGAAAACCATGTTTGCAGTTTTAAAAAAATCGGAAAGAGACAAAAAGAAACTTAGGGAAACTGTTCAAAAGCAATTGAAAAGTTTGGTTGATCGGCTTTGAATTTTGGAAACGTTATCCGTATTTCTTACTTTTACCACTGTGTATAATATTATAATCGAAGCGAGATTAAAAACTTCGTCTTACCGGCATGAACGTTATTCCAAGATATATTTGTAATGTTACCTATGTAAATTATTATTTATTAGCATTAAAACCTTTAAAGTTAGATAAAAAAGTTTATAAATATGATATTAACTATTTTTTACTGTACACCACATTTATAGACAAGTATATTTCCAATAAATTTAATAATCGAATATTCACTAGCTTTCTTACGAATATTCGGAGCTTTAGTCCGGTGTTGACTCGATCCCTTGCTATGTCTCTCCAGATCCGCAACCCCAAGTTGGTTGAGTACCTCTTCCACATGCGTACACCAACTAATTCGAGGTCTTCTTCTACTGGTATGTCCCTCGGAGGCGGATTCAAAGGCTTTCCAGGCCGTAAAATTGACCCACCCACCTTAGTCATTGGCATTTTATTTGGTGGTTATATCCACAGTACAGATTTGTCAACTGTCGGTTAGGTATATCGATGTCGCTGTACAGCACGTTCAGTTCGTTGTTGAACCTTATCCTCAACCCTTTGTTTATGCAGGCGGGACCAACAATCACCACAAGAGTTTCCCACTCAAACTCAAATGAGCCTAAAGCATTCTTATTCATCCTTCACAGGGTCAACCGTACACCAGGATAATGACCTGTGAGGGCTTTGCTAATCAATTGCCTTCTAAGTCTACAGAAGAAGTCGTTGGAAAGAATTCAGCCCTATCACGAATTGCATCGTAATCGGAATGTATCCAAATCCCGAACAAAAACTATCACAGAATCTGTTAGTAATGGCAATTTGTATGAGATTTTCCGATACGATGGATACTGTGACACTTTTTTAGGGATTCGTAACAAGTTTCCGATTACGATGGATTTCATGGTAGGGCCGATTATTAGGCGTTTTTATTATCAGAGATGATCCATATAGATCATCAAAATAAAGGGTTTTCCAATAAGAGGTGTTATTTTGAATAGCCCACTATTTCGGTAGCTGTCACTTTTGAAGCTGTCATTTGACAAGTAGCAACTACGCCATTAATAAAAATGGAAAGATACACGGTTCAACAACGCATTGAAATTATTAAAATTCACTATAAAAATGGTGAAAATTTGGCAGAGACGGTTCGTAAAACTAAAACATTTTTGGGTCGTCATGAAGCACCTTGTCGGACCGCAATACAGAAATTGGTGGACAAATTCGAGCTGTTGGGACAAGTTAGTGATGTGAAGAATAAAACCCGTGCACGTCGCTCAAGAACAACTGAGAATATTGCTGTTGTAGCCCAAAGTGTTGAAGAAAACCCAGCTTTGTCCATTCCTCGTCGTTCTTTGGAATTAGGCATTCCACAAACGTCATTACACCGTATTTTGCATAAAGACTTGGGTCTTAAGGCTTATAAAGTTCAGTTAACACAAGAACTCAAGCCGGCTGATCATCAACAACGTCGTGTCTTTGCTGATTGGGTCCTTGAAATGCATGAAAATGATCCGGAATTTCATCGAAAAATCATCTTGACTGATGAGGCCCATTTCCACCTCGGAGGCTACGTCAACAAGCAAAACTGTCGCATCTGGGGCTCGGAAAACCCAAGAGTTATTGTTGAAAAGCCTCTCCATCCTCAACGCGTGACTGTTTGGTGCGGTTTATGGTCCGGCGGGGTCATTGGACCTTACTTTTTCGAAAATGAGGCTGGAGCAACAGTTACGGTCAATGGATTGCGCTATCGAGAGATGATTAATGATTTTTTATGGCCGGAATTGGATGGTATTGATCTGGACAACGTTTACTTTCAACAAGACGGCGCTACGTGCCACACAAGCAATGAAACCATCGATCTTTTACTGGAAAAGTTTCCGGACCGTGTTATCTCTCGAAGAGGTGATCACAATTGGCCACCGAGATCTTGTGATTTAACACCTTACGACTTCTTCCTTTGGAGCCACGTGAAAGATAAGGTCTACGCCAACAGCCCAGCGTCGATTCAAGACCTCAAAGATGGAATTCGTGAGGCTATCGAGGACATAGGGCAGCCACTTTGCGATTTGGTTATGGAAAATTTCATGAAAAGGATATGGTCCTGTAAGCGTGGTCGTGGCGGACATTTGGCTGATGTTGTGTTTCATTATTAACTGCATACCTTCCTGTTTATAATGAAATAAACATCCGATCATTTATCTCAAAAAATGCCATTTTTCTTTGAATATCAAAATAACACCTCTTATTGGAAAACCCTTTGCATGCATTACAACAACAACAAGAGATCCTGCTCGCTATCGGGATCACGTTTCATGAACCAAAATTTATTTTTTTGTCCTGCTTCTCAGCTTTGCAAATGGTTAGATATTGTGATCCGTAGTGTAAATAAAAAGACAACGAATAAATGAAAAATAAATAAACGCAGGAAAAAAAGAGATAGGTATACAACACAGTTTTAACTAATAGGTACGATTTGTTTTATGACATGATCTATATAAATCAGCGGCGATAATAACATAAGGCTGTTTTGATTTCAGCGCTGGTATCGTTTACTGAGCGTATAACGGATCCTAGGTAAAAAAAAGTCCCTTAGTGCCTGAAAGTAAGTCTGTTTGCTAACGTGAAATTTTTCACAAATTTTCACAATTTGCTGTCAAAACCCATTTTAGTTTATATATATATAAGATTTTCAGAATAGCACAGATTTTTGTTTACATATTGGAGACACAAATTATTCATTACCTTTCCAAAACAGAATCTTAAACAAATTTTTTCACTGACTTTATTTACTCACTTGATTGCTGGAAAAATATATATAAAAACTTCTTTTTTAAGTTTTAATAATTTTGTATGTCCCAATTGAATATCTTTTGTATGTTTTTAATAATCAGCTGTTGCAATTATGACACTATAAAATTCACCTTTGCGAAGGTGAGTTTTGTTGTGAGCTTGACTGTGGGAGAATTCCAAAATGTTATCGAGTCACAACAATCCCACAAGGAATAACCTCTGTTCGTTTACTTTCCAAACCTGCCAGTTTTAGTCCGAAGTTCTGTCAAAGTCCATATAAAAAATAAAATTGGACCAAAAATGGTAAAAATGGGTAGTTTCGGACTAGTACGCGAACACACCTATAGTCACAAAACCAAAGACAAAGAGCTTGTGCCTCCTCCAGAACCGTCAACATTTGTGCTTGATTACATGGTCGTTTTACTGAAGAGCGCATCGGTGAGACAGGTAGATTTTATGATCGTAATAAAGAGAAGGTGAAATCTACCTTTTCCTTTTTACGCATATAAAATCTACCTGTCTCAGCGATGCGCTCTTCACTAAAACCACCCATGTAATCAGGCACTTTCAGAATGACAATTCTTGAAATATTATGTCCTTTTCGTTTGGATTTCGGAACTGTTTCATTCCTATATAAAATGGGAAATTTGGAGTAAAAGGAGGGAAAAAGGAGTAGCTCCGAACGTCCACTCGAAAACGACATTAATGGATAGAAAAGAACGCTTCATTCACTGTAGTCACTGGAAACCCTTACAATTTTTGTATAATAAAATTTCACCATCATGGAATCTGTTAAAAATCTGGAAAACTCAAGATCTTGTTGAACAGTTTGTTTATAGTTAAGAAAAGTCAAAAAAACTCATATGTATTTACCTTTAAGAATAACCAAAATATTTAAAAGTTCTAACTTTTTTAAATACAGAACATTCTTCGAAAATAAATCGAGTTTAAATTATAAATCAAAAACAATGAATGGCGTTAAACAAAAAACAAAATATTCGCCCGGGACTGTGACTCTACAAGTGCTAGGTTGTGGAGCTCATGGAGCACCTGCTTCAGTCTATTTGTTCACTGATCAATCTAGGTAAACGATATACACTTGTTTAACAATAATTTCTTAATTTTAACAAATTAAAAAAAAAAACTTCCAGGTATTTATTTAATTGCGGAGAAGGCACTCAACGTTTAGCTCATGAGCACAAAACAAAGTTATCTAGGCTGCAACATATATTCTTTACCGGTAAATGCTGGAGCAAATTAGGTGGTCTACCTGGATTGGCCTTAACAGCTCAGGATGCAGGTGTTAATCAGCTTACACTTCATGGGCCAACTGAATTGGTAAGTTCAAAAGTTGGCGTCATCCACTGTATTCTTGCCAGCCGACGTTCCTACTATTGGGTTTACTACCTATTCATAGGTAAATTGCATCATGTCATTAAAAAGACAACAACGTTAGGTATTTACATACATACTTTTTCTGGAAAGTGCACATTTAAAACATTTTATAAGATTAATCGAAATGTGGGACTTTAAAAATATCTTGGAGAATTTCTTGAATGGGAGTAATATCAGCATTGGGGCCAGTTTAATGCCTCCCCTACTGAGGCCACGTTTTTCAGCAATGAGTTAAACTAAAGTTAATATTTCCTGCCTTAAAAACTCCGATGATATAACGTGAAAACCATCTGTTCAGTAAATCCAGAGTTAATTTACCAAATTTGGTGTGCTGATTCGGCTTTAACTTCAATCTCACATTAAATTAAATTACACCATGTTATACTCATCCATTTATGTCTCGTTACATTAGCAAGCACACGATGCAATGTGCAACTGGGAAATTGCTCTTTCGAACTATTACAAACGTGAAAAGGCGGAAAGGAGATGCGCTATCATGTGACTTCTTCATTCTCGTTTTGGAACAGATAGTGCGTAAGCATTAACACTGAAGGTACAACCTACAATGAATCCGCCGGCTCTTCTCAACGCGCCGTTATAGAGTCCTTCACGACGATTTAAGACCAGGCAAAACTTTTTGGTCTTAAGCAAACGAGGGCAAGTACCCCCTATCAACAAACAAACAAATGAGCATCTGTCCACGGACTTCATTTACCTTGGAGTAAACATTAACTCCACGAATAATCGCTTAGTGGAGATCCTCAGTGTTCAATATATCCAAAGAGACATCGAAGAATTTAACGTAATCCGGGTACTGTTAGGAATTCAATAATAATCTGCGTTCTAGCATAAGAAATATAAATAATTTGAGTCAATTCAGAGCCCAAATTTCTTTCTATGCAGCGTGTTCTGGATTGTAGAAAGGAATTTTTTGTTATAGAATTGCCCCTCCCTCCTAAACGAAGGAAATTAGACTCGCCTCCCATACGATTTGTATCTTTTTAGCTCATCTAATACGAATCACCCTGTATAAGAACAATATAAATACAAAATATTTTTATTATTCTCTTTTAGAACACTTTGTTTCAAGCCATGAATCGGTTTGTCGTTTTAAAGAAAATACAAATAGAAACTAGAAGTTTTTTGGCCAACGATGTATTTGAGGACGAAGTAATGACTATTCATGCTGTCTCTTTATTCGGGTATACATTTCAATGTAAAATTCTCAATAATTTCTATCTAATGCATTTAACTCTACTTCCAGGTCCGAGGATAACATAAGTGAGAGCAGTAGAAAAAGCCCCACTATTTCTTACGTTTGCAAACTAAGGGTAAATAATCATCGAAACCTTCAATAAAAAATAATTTAAATAATCGGACTTAATCTTACAAAACCGAACAAATACGAGAATTTAAGCCTGATTTTGGACGAATTTATAAAATCAACTCTAAACTCGATCCAGTATTTTTTAAATTATTTTAAAAGGTTATAGTTTTCAAAAAACTTCCCCGCGGCCTTTCTATAAAGAGCTAACATGTATATTTATCTTTTCAGCCCAGACCCGGAGCTTTGGATTTGAAAAAATGTGTGGAAAAAGGCGTCCCTCCAGGACCATTGCTTGGTTTGTTGAAAAATGGAAATGACGTAGTCTTAGATGATGGAACTGTAGTTAAATCTTCAGATGTAAGTGAACCAAGTTCTGGCGACCAAATTATAGTTTGTAAGTTTTAAATTTGAGCATTCTGCATATGTTTTCCTTCATATCTTATAATGATTTATTTCTTCTTTAAGTTATTGATATACCAAATGAAGACTGTTTAAATTTGTTGAATCATCAATTTGAAAACTACAAAAATGCTTCGGTTGTTGTTCATTTTGCACCGGAAGGAATAGTTTCATCCGCGGCGTATCAAAAGCTTATAAGTTCATTCGACTGCGAGACAACACATATATTTTTGAACTCGTCAAACAGGTAAGCATTATTCATTTACATAAAACCAGCATTTAAAAAATATTTTTTTAAATTATAAACATATGTATGTACCTATGTATATAATAACCTTTGAAATTTACAAATCAACTTACTTTCTTAGATAAATAACCCTTCGCGTCTAAGCAAGGCGAAATAGAGCCCTCCCTTTCACACGTTTTTTCTCATCTATTCCCAATCTAAATGCCGGACTTTTTTGTAGCATCTTATGAAAAAAATAGCCATTCTAGCTAAAAAAAAAATGAAAACCAAATTAGAGAATTACTTTTTCTAAGAGACTTTATTAAATATGCCAACAAACTAAAGTTTCTGTGGATTCGAGGTCATTCGCGGTCATTCGCGGTATATCGGGTAACGAAAAATCCGGTAAAGCAGCAAATTCTGGTCATTTGCCCCCGTTAACTCTCTGCTTATGCTGAAAAAACGTGACCTAATATGTGAGGCTAGTCGAAAAGTTAAGGCACACAAAATATATGACTGGCGCAATTACAAACACTTCCACCCACCATCTGCATCAAAATTCAAAACAAATGAACACTACTTGATGGTTAGAGAAATGTCGTTTTTCATTGTAGAAGAGATTTGATCTCTTTGCACGTTTTTCATTTTTTATTCAAAAAAAAGATGCGTTCTAGATGAGATCTCAAGACGAAAGATGCGATTTTTCTTGGTTGGGATATTTGACCTGCATTCACCCAGAGATGCAGTCTTAATTCTCGATTTTGGGAGGATATCTTACACATTGCCATAATAAAACGACATAATAGTAGGGCACACGACACATACACACCAACAACTCCTAAAAAAAGAATGTTCTCCAATCCGAATTGGCGCATGCTCATACTAGACTGCAAGAACCAGCTTACCCAATACTCACTTTAAGACTAGTTGGTGGGGAATCTAGTTATAATATAGATCATTATCTTTCTTTAATGCCTCTTATAAAGTTTTTACAACAATTTTAAATGAGCGTTTGACAAGATGGATACGGAGTAAGAAGTTGCTTGAAGAATTTCAAGCAGGATTTAGGAGTGATTAATCGACCATCGATAATATTTTTGTTTTGAAAAGCATAGCGAGTAATTTCATCGAGCAGAAAAAGAAGCTCTAAGTCTTTTTCGTCGACTTGAAAGCAGTCTGGACCGCAAACAGTGGACCGCAGGGCTTTATTCTTCAAATTATACAACGTTGGAATGACAGCCAAGTTTGGAAGAGTGCTGGAAAATATCTACGATGGAAATCTTTCAGCGGTTTGTAATGGATCAGTGATCTCAGAGTTTTTCGAGACAAAAATGGGAGTTAAGCAAGGATGTAGTCTTAGTCCTAGTTTATTCTCCTTGTTTATAGACGACTTAATTGATTTTCTATCCCGTGGAATTGAAATTGCAGGAATTATCATCAAAGCTCTTTTATTTGCCGACGATGTGGTGCTGTTTGCCTATTCACCCCAAACCCTCCAGTTGATGATAAATCGATTGGAATTATACTGCCAATTATGGAATTTGAGAGTAAATTTGAACAAATCGAAGGTGATGATTTTTCAAAAAGGGTCTGATCGAACTGCGAGGAATGGTACTTTAACAGAGAGTCTATTGAAGTTGTGAAAACATATAAGTATTTGGGAGTTACTATTGCCAGTAATCTAAGTATGGAAACCTACCTCAAAAATAAACTTGTTACAGCTAAAAGTGCCATAAACGCTACATGAAAACAATGTTTTTCGAATAAACTAATTTCACATAATGTAAAGTATAAAGTGTTTGTTGCAGTGGCGGAATCCATAATGCTATATGCAGCTCAAGTATGAGGTTATGAAAAGTACGAAACTGTCGAAAAGCTATTGAGATATATCATAAAAAGATGTTTCCGCTTACCCAATACCAGTCCCAATTACATGATCAATATTGAGACAGGACTTTCACCACTCTTCATAAAAACTCTGAAGTATCACGTTGACTACATTTCAAAGGTACTGGATATGCCAGATGAAAGACTTCCCAAAATCCTAGCATTAGAGGCGATCAGAAAAAAAAGTTTGGTATCCAAAGCTGGGGGATCTTGGGAGGTACCGCCAAATCAATTTAAGACTCTTGGAGGAAAATCGAAGGTACCGCAAAGGTGATCTGGTGGATCTTGTTTCAAAAGTGGACGAACAAAGCAGAATGGATAGTATATACGAGGCTACATCTTGGGTACATAGATCTGTCTATAGTCGACTCAATCACAATCTGTGTGAATTTAACTACTTTCGAACTTTTTAAAATCAGAGGGGAGTAAATAAGACTACACTATGTACCGCATATGGACGATTTACCCATATACTGCAGCTTATGCAACATGAACGAACGAGAGGATGTCATTCATTTCATTGGAAAATGTCCTATATTATGCGAAATAAGAAGAGATTTTGTAGACAGCAACTACAAAACTGAGGAAGAAATACTGGCCATATTAAATTGCGAATCCAATACAGATAAACTCTACAATTATTATAAAACTGCGATGTCTTATCGAAATCAAATAATAAACGAAGACTGTTAATATAATTGTGAAAAAAATGTTATTGTTAACTTTCTATACAAAATTAATAAATCAATCATTAATCAAACTAGTATTATAAGATACATATTATTTATAAAATGATGTCAATCGGGCAGACGGCAAAGCCAAGCTCTAAAGATTTTAGTAATAAATATTCCGTAAATGTCAACCTAAATCAAATAGTAAAATCAATTTATCTATCTATCTATCTAGATCATTCGACGAATTCAATAACTTTTGCGGACGCAAACGGTCTGAGAATCCAGTTGGCCGACTAGTAAAATATTGCGAATTTCGTAATCGACATGAATGATTTTATTCGAAAGCATAAATTTAGATAAATTAAAAACACTCTAGAACAAGAGGTCAAAACTAAAATACTACTTCAGTTGTGGTTTCAAAAAGTGGTATATGTACCTCGAAAAATATTTTTTTTTTCTTGCTTTTCTGTACGCACTCTATATATGGTTGTTTTATATTCTTGCCTATTTTTCTCAAAGCAGGTTTCAGATAATTTAAAATTTTTCAATTTCAATTTATTTTCCAGCTTTTCGGGGCATTTTGCTGCACATAGATTTCAAATTCAGCTAAACCAGTTGCACAAAAGAATATTTCCACTTCTTGGGTAAGTAAAAAATAATCATATAATAAACGAACAGCACAATTAAAAGAAAAAATAAAATCATGTTTTTGAAGAACAAAACTAAGTTCTGACTTTTCTAACCTTTCTTATTAAATAATGGAAAATTTTATCCCAGCATAAAAATACAATAATCAAAATCATTTTCAGAGAAGTTCCGAATGCTACCGATGTCACCGAAGACTTCAAACGCACAAAACTTATTAACCAGCCCACAAATGGCAATACTTTGTCTAATGAGCCACTAGATGCGAGAATAATTGCTGACGCCGCGTCTTTGACGTGCTTTAGACTTCGTCCAAATAAAGGATTAGACAGGTCTATGGAACTTAAATATACACCCGAAGAATATTTGAAAGAAACTCATGCAATAGAAGGCTTCACAGATGCCCTTCAATCATTTAAGTCGACGATTAAAAATGAAGAAATTGAGAAAATGCTGGAAGAGAATGTTTTTCCAAAGATCACATTCCTAGGGACAGGATCTTGCATTCCAAACAAAACTCGAAATGTGAGCTCAATTTTATTGCAGCCAAAAGATGATTCGTATGTCTTACTGGACTGTGGGGAGGGTACGCTTGGACAAATAATTCGATTTTATGGGCCATTACGATGGCGAGATGTCGTAAAAAATATAAAATCAATTTATATATCTCATTTACACGCAGATCATCATATAGGTATGTTTTTGTTGTTGTTGTTGTACCTTAGTATAGGTTCATTTTTTAATTATATTTTGACTTTTGGTTATATAGGCTTAATAGGATTGCTTAAGGAGCGAAGTAAACTTCTTGGAAATGAAGAAATGCCACTCTACTTATTTGCTCCCCTGCAGATTAAACCATGGCTTAACTATTATAATGATATGATTGAACCTATAGCAGATTGTTACACTCTAATACCAAACGCCGACATGGTGAGAATAAAATTAAATATCCTTTGGTTATTTATTATTTTGTAATGCATTTAAACTGGATGCCTCTATTGTACAGGCGGACGTACATACAGTGCCGAGCAAAATAATAGCAGTTTAATCTGTTAAAAATATAATTTGTCATATCTTTATAATGCAGCCACTTTTTCTAACTTCTACTGTAGTGTGGTGCTCATGGATATTAAATTAACCATTTGAAGTCATAGTTTAACGGTTTATTCTTATTGCATTGATTAAATGTCACTTTGTCTGGTGTCTTTCCGTAGTTTAAGCGAGCAAAATAATAGCAGTGTTATTGTCAAGTTCAATTTAAAGTATCTTGTTTCCTTCAATTATGATTTGGATGTTATAAAAAGTAAGCCCTATTCTTTTACTTTATATTTCAACCGAATTTGTTTAAAAAATTAATAATTTGGTCTTATGAAGTGGGTCGCGGTAAACATTGGACACCGCAAAGGCGCCAACTCATTAAAAATCTAATTTCGGACGGCAACACCTATGAGGAAGTTCAGGAACTTGTTGGGTATTCGGCGAAATTGGCCAGAAATGACATAATATTTGAGGTAAAGTGGAAACACGGCAGCGTAAAAAAGTTCTTACGACATCTTACATAAATCGTGTTGTTCGGTTTTCAAGAATGCATCCTACTGCTGCAGCTACACAGATTATGGGTGAACTTGATTTAACATGCGGTATCCATATTGTAAGAAGACGATTGAGGGATAACAACTTGAATGCTCGCAATCCAAGAAAATCCCCACTTCTGAAGAAAATGCCCATAGCCAAAGGAATAAAGTTTGCGCGAGATCATT
This sequence comes from Leucozona laternaria, assembly GCA_932273885.2. Classification (NCBI taxonomy): domain Eukaryota; kingdom Metazoa; phylum Arthropoda; class Insecta; order Diptera; family Syrphidae; genus Leucozona; species Leucozona laternaria. The sequence goes on from OW026368.1 coordinate 50,858,416, forward strand.
AAGGATGGGTTCCTGAAAAATGGAGGAATATTCTTTAGACTGACGAGATTAAAGTTGTACTTTATGACCGAATATGATTCTAGATACACCACTAAAACGATAAAACACGGAGGATCTCGTATTATGGTATGGGGAGGCTTCTCATACTATGGAGTTGGTCCAATATATTGGATCAAAAGTATAATTAATCAACACTCGTGTGTAGAAATTTTGCAGAACATCATGCTACCATATGCAGACTTCAAAATGCCGTTTAAATGGGTCTTTTAGCAGAATAATGACCCAAAGCACATCAGCAGAACATCTAAACAATAGTTTCAGGACTAGAAGATTGAGGTCTAGGAGTGGCCTGCTCAGTCTCCGTACCTCAATCCCTTTGAAAATCTTTGGGCGGACATAAAAAAAGAAGTCTCGAATGCCAAACCAAAAAATAACAAAGTGATATTGACCGTAGTTCAGCAGGGTTGGAGATACATATCAGTGCAAAGATGTGAGGGGGTTTTCGACTCACTGGTCGTCAAATCGCTTCGTTGCGAAAATTAGTTAATTACGTAACTAAAATTACAATAAATTGAACTTTTTGAACCCTTATTTGGACTTAATTATACACAATGAGACAAGCGCTGCTATTATTTTGCTTCCTTTATTTTCGAACATATTCTGTTTTTGTATAGTTACTACATTAATGATCAATAAATTATCATTCAATTTATAAAAAAACATTTCAATAAAACGTACAAAGTTTGACCAACAATGATTTCTAAAAACAAACTTCCTTTGATTTTTCATTTTTGTCAAAACTTATTTTTCGTTGCACTGCAATTTTTTGCTCGCAGCTGTATATGTATAAGCAAGAGAGTTGTCCTTATTTTGCAAAATTTATGCTCCCAGAAGCTCAAAGGTTTCGAAATATTTTTTTTTTAAATATTCTCGAAGTTTCAAGACTATATGTTAATACTAAGCCGTGCCTCCTGAATTTTAAATTTCGAAGTTCCAATTTCCCCTCTAGAATTTCAGCCAGGTTCAATCTCCCACTTGAAAATTTAAGGCCTGCGTAAGTTGATATTTTTTCTTCTTTATTATTTAAAAAAAAAACCCAATGACTTTCGACGAAAATTTAAAACTCGGCAAAGGTCAATCGGTTTTTATCAAACTTGAATTAGAATTTAAATGAGTTCAGGTTTCCAATTCTATTTGCTCCGTTGAAGCTGGTAATGAAGTCGATGCAATTGCAACGGATTTTAGTAAAGCATTTGACAATGTGTCCCAAAGTGTTATTATTTTATGCTTAAAGCTTATGGATTACCATTAATGTTTATATCTTGGATTCAATCGTATTTATTGAACGTCGATATACAGTCCAAGTTAGATCCTGCAGATCCTATTTGCTCAACATCTGGTGTCCCTTAAGGAAGCCATTTAGGTCCTGTCATCCTCTCGCTTACAATTAATGATGTCGAACTTGAACTTGAAGGATCGAACCGTCAGATTCACACTGATGACATGCTTATTTCAAAACATATACCATGCATGGCCGATGGTCAACTATTTCAAACTGACCTAAATAATTTCTTTAACTGGTGCCAACACAATTTCCTTGAGCTTCACGTGAATAAACGTCAAGCCATCACTACTCTCGGAAACGACCTCCCTTGTTGCAAAGTCAATATTTCATAAATAATGAACCTTTCGCTGTAGTCACTTTCATTGGTGACTTTAGCGTTATCTGTGATAATAAACTTAATTTTCGTGCTCATTATGGAGGTATAGGTATTATCACACTCTCGGTTTAATAAAACGCTGCTGGTCCAAAGAATTCTCCAATCCATATGTTACCAAGTCTCTGTATGTTGCCTTCGTTAAACCTCTCCTTGAATATGCCTCGCAAGTCTGGTCACCTTACCACCGTCGTGAAAATGCAGTCATACTTTTCGTACACCAGCTATTATTAATAAGCGAAGGCTTAGTTAATAAAATAAAACCGAACACAAATCATCGTGGTCTGATGTCCATACGAGTTTTCAGTATCCCCTTCCACCTTACCGATTACGGCTAAAATAAACCAATCACTAGAATGCTTCGTAAATTAAATAATTCCTCCATTTTTAATTTAAACCATTCAAAAACTTCTCTCAAACTTGCTCTCCAATCATAATCATTTTCCTATCCTAATTTCCTAACCTTTCTATTATGTTTTTATTTTATTAAGTTTTAAGCTTACAATTGTTTTTAGTCTTAAGATATTTGCTTGTATTAAGCTTAAATTAAATTAATCCAAAATAGTTTAACCACACTTTAATCTCGTACTATATTTATTTTATTCAATTTTAGGTTGATGTTCCTTTTCAATCGATCGATTTGAAAAACATGGGCATTAAATCCATGTCAACGTGTTTGGTAAAACATTGTCAACATTCTTTCGGAGTCTCGTTTCTATTACATTCAAATGAAGAATTTTCAGAGCCCATGAAGATAACATACAGTGGCGATACTATGCCATGTGAAGATTTAATTGAGCTAGGATCTAATTCTACAATATTAATACACGAAGCCACAATGGAAGATGAACTTTTAGAAGAAGCTAAAATTAAAATGCACTGCACTGTTAGCCAAGCATTGAATGTGGCAAAAAAAATGAATGCCAAACACACTATTTTGACACATTTCAGTCAGAGGTATGCCAAGTTGCCGCGAATACCCGAGGGACTTCTTAGTAATGTAGCCATAGCTTTCGATTTCATGCAGGTAATACTTTGATTTTGGTTTTATTTAATACTAGCTGGCCCCTCTCCCGGCTTCGCACGGGTAGACAAACCTAAGCTTCGCATAAAAATTACAAAGGAAAATATATTTAAGATACTTTTTGTAATTGAATACTACTTTCTCGGTTTTAACCCGCTTCACGTTATTAATGGCTAAATTATTAAAAATATTACTTTCTCCACACAGAAAGATTTTGTGTAATCGAAAACCATTTTTTTGTTTACATATGTATATCCCATTTCACTCTATAAATATCAAATCTTTAAAAATAACACAAACAGAATTTTTAAAATGGGATATCCTATTTTATTCAAACACTTAAGGAATTTCTTAAATCCGACAATTTTTTTATGTTTACCCATTTCACCCTACAAATAGCAAAATTTTGAAAAAAATATCCTGAAAGCCATTTCCTAAAAATCACCTTTTTAACGCAGGTACATTTTTTTCGATCGGATACGTCTTTTTCATTTTACCCCATTTCACCCTACAAATAGAAGAATTTAAAAACAAAATATGCCTACAACCATCCCTTAAAAACAACCTTTCAAACACAAATAGGATTTCTTAGATCGGACAATTTTTATATTTTTACCCCATTTCACCCTACAAATAGCAAAATTAAAAAAAAAATATCTTTAAAGCTATTTCCTAAAAATTAGCTTTTAAACCCAGGTAGAATTTTTTCAGTCGTCCTTTTTATTTTACCCCATTTTACCCTACAAATGGCAAAATTTTGAGAAAAATATGCCTATAACCCTCCCAAACACAAAAACAAATTTTGAAATCAGACATGTGGTTTCTGCGATTAGCCCGAACAATCAAACAAACAAAGCAAGAGTTCCGCTTTATAAATAAGAAGATGTATGGAATATAACACGGCTTCTTACGATGGCACGGATCAGAGTGGTCCAATTTTCATTGACTTCCGCATAGATCCAGCTGAATTTGAACGATGGCCTGAGTTATGTAACTTTGAGGGCATCGGTCGATTAGAGCTTATTGAGCCATAAGACCTGTGACTTCAGAAAACACAAGAAAAAGTCTAAGGGGGTAAAATCGCACGATCTTGGTGGCCAATTCATGTCACCTCCGCGAGAGAAACTCTTCCCTCAAATCTGTCATGCAGAATTACCATTGTTGCGTTCGCTGTATGATACGTAGCCTCGTTTTGCGGGACCTACATGTCGTTCACAGCCATATCGTCCAGTTTTTGCCAAACGAACTTGGTTATCATCGATCGGCAGCTATATCCGTTGATGGTAATGGCAATGACATCGTCGTCTTCATAGAAGTACGGACTCTTACGGACAGTGGCGATGTTTTCCGTATATCTTGCGTTTCGTTGACGCAAGGGCGTTAGCTGATTGTTCAGTGACTCAAATTTGGCCGCCAAACCTTGGATAGGGTGAACTAGGGCAAACACAAAAAAGGGATATCCGATTTCAAAAATTCTGTTTGTGTTTGTGGGTATAGAGTGAAATGGGATAAAAACAAAACAGTGGTTTTCGAATATAAAAGGTCTGTTTCTCTACTCGCCCGCGGGATCCCGTGGTATCCCAAATCTACCCGAAACGTGTTTCTTTACTTTTTTCTGGCACGAAAATGCCAGAGCTTTTGAATTTTTTGTTATTTAATTCATTTCCCCTCCAGCAAGAATCTACCCGAACATTTTACCTACTGCACTTTCTTGCTTGTCAAACAAGAAATCAGCTGATCGGAAAATTTGAAAATTAACTTGTCAAGTAGTGTCTGCATAAATAAAATTAAAACAAAAAAAAATAAATTTATTAAATGAAGCAATGGCAACAAATATAACAATAAATATTTCTCCTGGTTCCTTTGAAAGAGCCCAAAATGGTAGGTGCAAATCAGAAACATCCCAAATGCGTTTCTTTACTTTTTATTTCTGGTCAAAAATTACAACAACAACATCAAAAAGCTCCAGCCAAAACTTTTTCCCGAACTTTTTCCCAAAATTTTCACAAAAGTAAAGAAACAGACCTAAAGTTAGAATCACATTTCTACAAATTTAGCCATTCATAACGTGAAGTGAGTTAAAACCCAGAAAGTAGTATAGTTAAAATATTTTTTTATATATTTGCTTTTGTAATTTTTATGCGACGACGCTAAAGTTTGTCTACCCGTGCGAAATCGGGTAGGCCAGCTAGTATATCTATGAAGCTCTACGTATTATAAATATTATTCAAAAGAGAAAATTATTTAATTCTTTAATTTCTTTTCAACTAGGTCTCAGTGGATGATCTGAAAAATTTTTCGTCGATGTATCCAGTCATGAAATTGATGTTCTCAGAGCATTATGAAGAAATGGAACGGAAAACTCAAATGAGATTAATAAAGTCAGAACGAAAACGCAAGTCAAATACATAATATTAATTTTTAAATTATTTATACGCTCGTTAACATCTGGATTTTATTGTTATAAGCTTAAGTGTTAAATAAATACGCATATGTGCTTGGTGCATATTTTTTTACACAAAAAATTAGTTGTTTTAAGATATATGTACGTCAATGTCTTAGATAGGTAGACAAAAGTGTGTTAATGAACGAGAATAGCAGTTAAAAATACTCTACATGCCCGCACAACCTACAAAATCGTACCAACTCGCAGTCGACCAAATAGATTTCCTTTTTGAAACCGCCGACACTAATGATGATATCATCTGCTTAGGAGATTTCAACCTGTCTAAAATCCAATAGTCTCAATCTGATGATGCTACATAGTTTTACCCAACAAATGCAAAATCTGAAAAAGAAACCTTATTCACAGACTGCGTACTAAATTCTAGCCTTTTTCAAGTAGATGGTGTCACCAACAACTTGAACAGGCAACTTGACCTTATATACACTTCTGACCCAGGCAACACCATTGTGATTGAGAGTGACCAACTAGTCTCTACACTCGATAGATTTCACCCTCCCTTGCTTACTTCTTGCTCTTATGATACATCCCATGCTGATAGTGCCCCTGAATATAATTTCAACTTTCATAAAGCCGACTTTCATAATCTTAACATCCGTCTTAGTCAAATAAATTAAGATATTTCTTAAAGGTCAATTGAGGATGAGTTGAAGAACTTCTATACTAAAATTTTGAGTTGTTTTGCTCAGTCTTACCCTTTTCTGGCTCGTAGAAACTATTCATCTTCTCCACCTTGGTATAATAAGGAACTTCGATCTCTTCGCAACGTCAGAAACAATTTGTGAAAAAAATACTTGAAATCTAAATCGAACACCGATTACAAAATTTTTTCTAACGTTTACATTACTTGGATGCAATCTTCGATAACGTCAAATCCTAAACGATTCCATGATTCTATTTCTTTATGAAAAGAAAATTTGAATCTAATGGCTATCCTCCAACCCTCACTTACTTGGACAACTCTTCATCTGAACCAACAACAATAGCAAACTTGTTTGCTGACTTTTTCAAGAAATCGTTTTCGGATTCTGATACTGAACCTGATGCACAATACTTCGAATATCTTTTTCTTCTCTGAATATTATTTTAACTATGGTTCAAGATTAAATCGATAAGTTAAAAGAAGACCCCAGAACCAGAATTGTCCTCAAACACTCTGATTCAACCGCTAACTGTTCTTTTAAGGCTTTCTATTTTCCAGGGTGTTTTCTGGAAAGTATCTTACATAATTCCTATTCATAAAAAGGGACCAAGGAACAGTGTTTCCAATTATCGTCTAAAAGCCAAGCTTTCATGTATACCGAAAATTTTCGAAATTATTGTCTATGAAGAACTTTCTTATCACAGCAAATCTATCCTGTCTCCTGTTCAACATGGTTTCCTTAGCTGGAAGATCAACAACAACGAACCTTTTAGATTTTTTTTCAGGTACGCTGTGTACTATGGAAAAGGGGAACGAAGTTGATGTTATCTCAACTGATTTTAGCAAACCTTTCGATAAAATCAGCCTTATTGTGAGTTTCACCCGAAAAATATTTCACCTTAAAATTTTTTGTTCGCCCGGAATTTTAAAAACTATTGTGAGTTTCGCCCGAACGAAATTTTTTTCTCCTGCAAAAAAGAACAGAAATTACATTACATTCCGCCCGAAATGAACGTTAACAATACTGAAAGATTACTGAAAGATGACTTTTCACCCCGTCCTGATGGTATTCCAGCCATACTTCTCAAAAAATATGCTAATGCTCTTTGTGACCCAATACTTTCCTCTTCCGCCTTTCGATTTCACAAGCAGTGTTCCCTACATTATGGAAAAATTCGTTTATATTCCCAATTCATAAGAAAGGCATTAAGAACGACATCTCTAATTATCGTCCGATAGCTAAACTCTCATCTATACCAAGCTCTTCGAAAGCATTGTCTATGACTCTCTTTGCTTTCACTGCAAATCAATTGTTTCTCCCCTTCAGCATGAAGGGTAGATCCACTACAACGAATCTTACTCAATTTGTTTCCATGACCCTTTGTGCTTTGGAAAAAGGCTTCGATGTCGATGTTGTCACTACCGACTTTAGTAAAGCATTCGATAAAATATCTCACCAAATTATTTACATTAAGCTAAATGCCTTCGTTTTTCCACCATTATTCATTCAAATGGTTAAATCCTACTTAGAGAACCGCCTATACAGGGTAATGTTTAGATGCTCCGAGTCTAAACCTATCTATGCCACCTCAGGTGTTCCTCAGGGAAGTCATCTTGGCCCACTCTTCTTTGTTCTTGCCATCAATGATGTTGATTGCATTACTTCTTACTCTAACCTTTCTATTTATTTATGCCGATGATATACAAATTATTAAAGTAATATATAACTCTATGGATCTCTGCCACCAAATGCCAGAAGTGTCAGTGTGAAATTAAAAAAAAAAAAAAAACAATCTGACAGCACTCCCTGGTTGGAAAACAAAACCAAATGCCGAAGGCACGAACGCGAGCCAAAAAAGTCGTGTGTTTAATAATAGTGATTAATATGTAATAAAATTATTTTTTTTTGTATCAAACACTTGAAAAAAATGTTCACAAAAATGTTTAAACACTAATTAATATGTAATTCGATCGCAAATTTTAGTTTTCAGTTTCAAATACAAAAAATAATCAAATGCCCGGATTTTTAACACTGAAAAGAGCATGTAAATATTTTCCAACCAGGGACTTTTTTTTTGTTGTTTTTTAAATGTCAAATTAGAAAGAGAAAAGACAAAGACAAATCTTGGAAGACCTCTATTGATATTCTCTCCTCCTCCAACAAGATTTAAACGTCTTTCTTACTTGGTGTGATAAAAATTTCCTTGAGCTCAATGTCAGTAAATGTCAAACCATGAGCTTTTCTAGGAAACGCCTGCCCTTACCCCCTCGAACTTATTACTTCCGCAATGAACCTGTTCCCGTAGTTTCATCCATTCGCGATCTTGGCACGCACATCGACCATATCATAGCAAAAGCAAACTCTAGCCTAGGTTTTATAAAGCGTTGGTCTAAAGAGTTTTCCAACCCTTACGTTACCAAGTCTCTGTACACCACATATGTTAGACCCATTCTTAAATATGCCAGCCAGGTTTGGTCTCCTTATCAATCCACCCACTCGAATAGAATTGAAGCTGTACAGCGAAGGTTTCTTCGTTTTGCTTTGCGTAATCTCCCTTGGTCTGATCCTCATTTCCTACCCCCCTTCGAATATCGACTGCAAATAATCGACCTACACACCCTTGTAACACGCCGTGCTGTTGCCGATATATTCTTTATCCACCAACTAATCACTGGTGCTATTGATTCGCCGGCACTTCTGGAATTGATCTACAAACTCACAATAGGCGAAAAGTGAAATGTCAATTTTTCCGGGTGGAATGTTGTCCGGGTGAAACTGACAATAGGGCTGAATGTCTCACAAAATCATTATTTACGAATAAAAAATCCTCGGCTTCCCGAAATTTTTCATCTCATGGATTGACCAAATAGGAATTACATTGTCCGTTTCAGATTTTCTTTTTCTCTTTCGATTACCGCACCTTCCGGTGTTCCACAATGCAGTCATGTAGGCCCTATTCTGTTCATTTTAACAATAAATGATTTTTCGCAGATTCTGGAATGCGATCTTTTAATTTATGCTGACGATATGAAAATATTGGGATCGTTACGAAATCCCGCATCACATAATCCCGCAGTACGAAATCCCGCAGATTATACAAATACAACAAAATCCCGCAAGAAAGTACGCTGCGGGATTTTCAATACTTTTAAAAAAATACGATTAGAAGAATTTTGAAGGTGATTTCGAATAAAATAATACAATTGGAAGAACGTTGGTAATTTCGAATATAATATTTTTCTGGACTTCTGGACCAGGACAAAGGTGGGTCTGGACCTGGACAGAGATGGATTTTTTTTTTAATGGAAAAAGTAAAAAGAAAACTGTTGAAATAGACGCCTGCCTGGCGACTGAACGGAGTTTTACGTGAGCGGTTTAGAGAACCGAAAAAGAGAGTTAAAAAGCATTTTTTTTTTAAATTTGTTAAACAAAGGTTATGAAAAATGTTTTGTTTCCAAAAAAAAATTTGTTTCCTGTGTTTGAATTTGTAAAAAAGCTGTTTGCAAAAACAAAAAAAATGTCCTTTGTCGAAGTTACAGACCAGTTTCCAGAAATTTTGTCCTGGTTCCAGATCCACCACCAGAACCTTCTTTCAAAAAAAATGTGTCCTTTGTCCAAGTTCCAGATCCACCTCCAGAACCATTGTCCCAGATCTAGAACCTTACCAAAATATCTGGCAAAAAAAAAGAATTTTTTTTTAAATGTGTAAGTTAATAAAAAAAAAGTTATTTCCAAAAACAAAAAATTGTCCTTTTGTCCAAGTTCTAGACCAACCTCCAGATTTTTTTTTTTAAATTGTAAAAAAGTTGAGTTCAAAAACAAAAAAAATTGTCCTTTTTCCAAGTTCCCCACCCGCTTCCAGAATTTTTGTCCTGGTTCCAGATCAACCTCTAGAACCTTGTTGCAAAAAAAAATTTGTCCTTTGTCAAAATTCTAGACCTACCTCCAGAACTTTTTCCTGGTTCAAGATCCACCATCAGAACCTTGTTTAAAAAAAAATTGTCCTTAGTCCAAGCTCCAGACCCACCTCCAGAACTTTTTGTTTTATTTTGTAATAAAGTTGATTCCAAAAACAAAAAAAATTGTCCTTTGTCCAAGTTCCAGAGCCAGCTCCAGAACTTTTGTCCCAGTTCCAGATCCGGATCGCTTTGTCCCAGATCCAGAACCTCCGTCTAAGTTCCAGACCCAAGGCCAGAACCTATTTCCCAGGTCTAGGGCAAGAACCTAGGTACCAGTTCCAAACCCACCTCCAGAACCACCCCCGTCAGCCCAGAAAAAATAGTAGGAAACTTCGTTCTTCGTGGTCCTCATACAATCGAGGCACCAATTCCTACGGGAAAGAAAAATTGGATGCGCTGTCGAATTGTAGTAGATCCTGCAGGATTTTGTGCTGCGGGATTACGGGATTTTGTGATACGGAATTTTGTGATTCGGGATTTCGAACCCAACCCGAAAATATTCAAACGGGCAAACCTACGATTTTATTTTTGTAATTTTCATGGCGAATATATCGTGTATTTCTTGCTTTAATGCTACAAATGAATTCTGAAAAAAAAATACACAAAAATGCAAGAATTGATTGTACTAGATATTATTTATTATTTGTTTCAATGAAAAAATTTCTAGTTATGCACTTATGGAGATAATATTATATATGAGTATAAAACTTATTTTTAGACATATTAAGTATCTAGGTGTTCACAGTTGTTAAAATATTAATGTAATAAAATATAAAATATATGTATGTGCTTTCGACAGACTTTGATATAATAAAGTATTTGGCTTTGGTATAAATTGTTTCTTCAAAGGACTTTTAAAAAGCCAATTTAAAAAAATGAAGTAGGTTTGGAAAAAAATAAACAAATATTTATTTCAGTAGGTAATAAAAATATGCTATAATTTGTAGTAGGTAACTATTTCCTATGAATCTGAATACATTTATGAGTTAATTTAATTATGTATTGTATGTTTGCATGTGCGGTAGGTTTTAAGTTTGATTACGAAATCTTTGACGTGACGTTATAGATTAAAACAAAATAAATGTATAGTGACTGTTCAAGAGTTGCACACATAATTGTTTTTTTTTTTTATTTTTGTATCTCTCTTTTCAAGATCTAGGTATTTTTTGATTGTTAAAAACGCGTAACATTCATTTAAGTTTATAATAATTTTCTAAAATTTATTAGATAACCACCACAGAAATATTATCAAGATTGCACATCAGTTAGTTAATATGAAATTTTACATGTTGTATATTTCAACCAAGCAAATTCCGGTGATTGATCTTCTTCGTTTACTGATTTTTCTAAACATATTTGTCATAAAACCCTTTACCAATAATAATGCTATGGAAACCTGTTCGAATGCATCGAAAACGAATACCAGAAAAGAATAGAATCCAAGAAAACGTACGTTTTTATTTCATAACAAAACATTTTTTTGGGTTTGTCAGCATAGTCCCCTTTCACACGAAGAAACTGAGTTTCCAGCAACTTTCAGTTTGTAGGAGAGAAGGGCACAAAATGAGTGGGGTGAACAAAATCTCCCCGGTAAACAATTGAGGAGTTTTTTTTGACATTCGTTCTCAAACTTGAGGTTCAACGAACAGACTTAAGATTTAGTTTTCTCATATGAAAGGTGAAAGAGATTTCAGAAGAAATTAAAAGAAAATGTCAAAAAATCTCCAGCAACTTGTTTCTCCGGGTTAAAGGGGACATATTTTTGACCTCAAGTTTGTTATGGAAAATAAGTCTGAATGATCGGCAAGTCGAATGATTTTTGAAATGATGAAAACCTGTGCCCTATTTCATAAACATTGACAATTGCGACAGGTACCAATTTGTTAATTTACAACTTGACAATTGTCAAAATCTATTATCCATAAACAATCTGACAATTTCGAAGAATTGTCGGAAAATACCCTACAATTGTCAACTTTTCGGTTCAAAATTGTCAAGTATTTTTCGACAATTATCAGGAATTTTCTGACAAATTTGTACTGACAATTCTTTTATGAGATGAAAAAAAATATAAAATTTATATATTTGTTAGTATTTAATTGACAGTTGTGAGAGGAAACTCAGTTACGGTCAAGCGTTGACAATGAAAAGACAGAAGTTGAGCTAAAATGCTAAATAATATTTTTTCAAGCGAAAGTGACGACGATTCTCAGTTGGAAGTTGGAACCGTTTAATACACTGGGGCCATAGAATAAATAGTGAATTTGACGCGTTAAATAGCTTTCACTTTAAAGAAAAATTTGTTGTCTGTAAAACAGCCGCGGAATATATTTTATCGAGAATAAGTGGACATTTACAAAATCCCCCACAAAGAGGAATTACTCTCTAGATACACACCTTCGAGCTTCGACATCTGTGACATTTTAAATTTGAAAGAGTGCGTGCGTTCTGTAACTTCTAACATTGAGAAAATCGCTCGAGAAACGATGAAAATTGAAACAAAATTCACAGGCTTTCTTCGATTTTTCATCATTTTTCGGCGTGGGCACTGCATAAAGCTATGTAAGCCATGAAAAACTTCAAGATCATACAATGACAAAATTTTCACAACAAATGTGTCAGTATATGACAGTGACAAAATTGTCATAACAAATTTGTCATTATATTTTTTTGACAAATTTCTCACCTGTCAATATTTTACGAAATACAATTTTCTCAGACAACTGTGACCAGTTTTTTAGAATTGTCACCTATCATTTTTTATGAATTAGGGCCCAGGGACCCAATTTAGCAAGCGTGAGCTGCTCTTACCTAATGGCGAATTCCTTTCAAAAAAGAAATGGAATTTTTTCTAAACAGAATCGAATTTTTTCTGTCAATTGAAAGGAATTCGTATTTCGTAAAAGAATCGATTTTTGTTTGGTGTGATTGTGTTTGTGACTTTATAGCTGCAATTGACGCAAAACGTCAAGAAATTATTCACAAAACTATTAAGGTTGTTTGTTTTTGTTGTGAGGAAAATGTTTTACCAATAGAATTAAATTAATAAATAAAAGATATAAGCCAGCTTATACGGTGCATTCAATTTGTTTGAACTTCTATTTGCACATATATTTAAAGAAAATTATTATCGAAAAGTTTTCATCACTTGCACTGAAAGATTTTAACACGTCTTTCACTCTATTTTTTTTTGTCAAATTTGTGTTTGATAATGAACAACGCACAATAAATTATTTTTATAGCTGTATTGACTGAATATATTGTTGAATATTTTATTAAATTATGTAGAATTCGTTCCAACCAAAAAACAAACAACTCGTCTTCCAAAAATTCCGCGACTTTCAATTTATGACGTATTAGAAATTTCAAGTCTTCATAGTGTGTGTGCAAATCATTGTGTGAAATCTTGCTAAAAACGCAAGATTTGTTTTGACAGAAAAGAATCGATTTTGTTTAGAAAAAATTCGATTCTGTTTAGAAAAAATTCGAATTTTTTGTTGAAAGGAATTCGCCATAAGTATACACAAAAATCTGTGTACACAACAAATGCTGCGATTCCACAAGAGTGAAGTGTAAATTTTTGACAGATAAGCACGTGTACACATATAAAGGTAAATTTATTCACGCACATTTCGATGAAGTATAAAAGATTTAAAGAGAAGGGTTGAAAATTGAAATCGAAGAAAAACAACAAAAAGAGAATTGAAAAAATAAAATTAATTAAAGCGCTAGTATTGGTGCAAATAATGATATCCGTACCATGTTCACTCTTTCAAAATCTCTTCGCAAATCAACTCGTTAAAACAGTCGTTGAATCTGAACTCTAACAAAACGACTCAGGTGACACGATGTTGAACGATAACCGCGCTATAAGTTCTTCTAAATTAATGGTTTGTCAAATGTGTGATATATAGGTGCAAAGCAACCCTTTTGTTCCCGAGGAAATTTCGGCAAAAACTAAAACGGCGGATGATGCTGTATATCTCTTAAAAAAGAACCTGTGTTGGTCACTGTGGTTTGAGAAAGCTTTTGAAAGAGCAAAATCAATATGCAGAACACTACTTTTAAACGCTATGATGTTTAGTTTTTGATATTTGTTGTTTCTCTTTTGGTTTATTTTTCGGTTTCAAAGGTATTTTTCTTGACATTCCTTTTTATACTTTACATAGTGTATGCTTTCAACCAAGAGACTCTAAAATTAAACTAGAAAAATCTTAATATTTTGTTTCCTAGTGTGAAATGCGCAAGAGATTTTGAGAGAAATTAAAAGAAAATCAGCCCTATCATCGTATGCTTCCATTTCAGTCTTTAATTTTGTTTCGGGAAATTTTCCACTTCTAATTTTCTGTCGGGGAAATCGGAAAGCAAATATCTTCATACACCGCATGAATTCAGGATGCGTTACAGCCATTTTGACATTTCATCGGCATGCAACGCATGATATTTTCAATGCACATTAAATTTTTTTTGTCGTAGATCTGTCCGATGGGCCTATCGTAACGGCTAAAATGATACAAAATTCGTACGTTTCGTAGAAATCGGAGAAAATTGTCTTCCCATTGGATACCATGATACAGGCTACATATCAAAAAGTCCACCAACTTATTTCCGAGTGAATGGGTTCATTCTCTTTCGCCCTACAAGGTATACAGACAGGATTTTTGCACCTAACACTGAGCATTGGGTAGTTTTCTTTCCCTTACTTCTGCTGCTTCATATCCTTGCACACGTATTTACAGACAGTAAAAATGAGTAAAATTAAGAGGTTTTTTTCAAATACAATTTGAGGGTGTTTCAGGCAAGAGGGGTACCGATCGCTTCTCTAGATAATTAAGTACTCTATGGGGTCAGATATCCTTTTACCCAAATCATCTTAAACCTAGTTTATAATCCAATCGAAGTGAAATTTTCGTTTAAAAAATGTTTTGAGTGCCGGGGCTCACGGTTAATATGTGTAAACGTCAACGTTTGTCGAAGCGCAGTTTTGAGGATCCTTATTTGGATCCGTATGCGAAGTCGTCCATACGTTGGTGACTATGTGCACGAATCAAAAAACGGACTAGTTTGCTTTAAGAAGATCTTCAGATTTTTGTCATTGAACGTACCCAATATATCCTACTATGACTATGACTTTTTAAATGATGCAATTTCTTCTTGCGATTTTTAAACACGTTGGCGAGGGGTAGACGAAATTGCTGAGGTTGAACAAATTGAAGAGTTAGCGCTCATTCTTCTTTGTGTTTTTCCTTATTGTTCCAATGTGTTTTATTTTCATTCGTCGTCCACTCAATCAATTGGAGTAAAGAGGATAGAGAGATGATACTTTATCACTTGGCCAAAGTTAACTTTTCATTAAAAATCGCTGTCGTGTAAAAGGTATTTGCAATTAGAAGGAAACCGAAAGAGAAACGCAGATTAAAAATCGCAGTCGTGTAAAAGCAGTCTATGCAGATTTTCGTAACGTAACGAGGAACGTCCATGTTGTTATTTCACTCTACCGCCGGCATATGTAGATGTTTACACACCAAAAATTAATTTTTTCCCAGGCGTGAAAAGCAAAATAAAATTAAATCCACGACAAGGCAAAACAAATTTGTTTCGAAACTCAATGGAATTATTTATCTTAACCAAATATACGACCAATTTGTGTTTGGTTTGTAAACCTTTTGACCTGAGGTCATCCTAGGAATTCTTTAATACAAAAACTGATCACATTCGGTTCTGTGGTAAACGAGAAAGTCGAATTGAAAACAAAAAATTACCCAATGAGAGGTTTTGTAAATAAGGTTTTTATTTAAATAGTACTCAGAAAACTTAAATCGAACCGTTGAGACGCTTTTGAAATAATTCAGCTTTTCCTTCACGGTTATATGGCAGGTACTGTTATTTTAAAATTTTCCGTCTATGGAATCACCTAAAACTCTTAACAGTTAACATAGGTACATACCACAAAAGTCAATTGGTTTTCGAGATTTTTGTGTTTGACAGTTTTACTTTCGAGATATCCGTAGTTCAAGATGTCATTTACATTCACAAATTAGTTTATCGAGATTTTTGTAAATCTAGATTGCGGTTTTCGAGATTTTGTCTTTCCATATTTTAGTTTTCGAGATTTCGTGGTTAATTTTGATAATAAATTCGCGTGTATGTATTTCTAATGGATTTACATGTACAAAACTATTGAAAATAAAAAATTCTAAATTCTATCTTAATTCCTCCTTATGTTAAACGAATTTGGTAACTTTATAATCATACATATTATATTTTTTTAAGTGTCGCCCGCGAAATTTCGTAATCACATCATATATTATTTAAAATACGTCTATGAAGAAAGCATGTTAGCTGTGCAAAATATTTTATGTAACGTACGTTCTTGTTAAAAATTGTATAATAACTATAAATATTATTTTAAAAAATGTACATATGTGTTGGGGAAATAATGCTTCCTCTGTTTATATATTACAATAAATATTAAAGTCTTTTAAGTCTGTAGAGATACAACAGTAAAATATTTTGTTTTTTTTTTGTTGGTTTTAATATAAAAGCTTAAACGTTAAATTACGAAATATGAAATGTACATCTTAACTTGTTTTTGTTTTTAGTTCTGTTTAATGTAAAGTTAATTTGACAAAAAAAAATATTAAAAACAAGTAATTTAGGTCTGCTATTAAGCTTATAAGAAATTTTATTATATCCGTGTTATATTGATGGTATTAGATGGGGAGTCTCTCCTTAATAAGTACCTTTTATCATTCTCTAAAGGAGAAATTCCTCCGTTTTGGTCCTCCATGTACTTTGACTCCTCCTCTGCAATTTTCTCTAAGAAACCTGTAATCATGAGTGAAAAAAGTAACTTTTATAATATATTCAAATTTGATAGATTTTTAACTATACACGTTAAATAATTATATAACTGTAGTATATGAACAAAATTAACTGTTAATTGGCATTCGAAAATTAAGAAAATTATAACAGTCATTTGAAACGTAATTACAATTACTTTTAATTCAACTGCGAAAGAATAAGATCGTGTTTGAATTTAAATCAAATAGCAAACTTTATAACAGGTGTGTTTTTTAGTGCATGTATATCCGGTACAATTTTAGATGTAAAATACAAGCACATTTCCACTTAGTAAGCGGCGATAAACATGTCCGCTTGTTAACTAGGCGGATATTAAAATAGAACTATAACTATTACAACAATCTATCGCTCGTGCTGTGTATATCATTTTAAGGGTAGTCACAACCCCTTTAGTGCGCGCTTAATATAAAAAAAAACAACTGTTATACATGTGGTAATTGGTGATGGCGATTTTTGTGCACTTTTATTTTAAGCGTACACAAAAAACACATCTTATAACTATGTATACAGCAATGAAGTGACTAAAGACATAATATTTAAATAAAGGTTTACATCTTTTGCAGCCCCGTAGAACCAGTGCTCTCCGCCGGTAGGCAAACTAGTTTTTTTTTAATCGTGCGAGGCGCGAAAGCACACCCATTGATGCCATCCTACTTTTAATGGCGATAAATTGTTATAACGGCTATAAATTGGCATCTTTCTAGTCTCCCCATACATTAAACTGGTTTATGGTGGATTTACACGACTGACAATTTGGCAGTTTTTTGTTGATAAAATGCCAACAGAGTGAATTTGCCCATTCTTCTGACAGTTTACTGACACTGACAGTCGCTTAAATCCAGCATTGAAAAAAACTATATTCAAGGCATTTTGCAAACAAATTTCAACAACATGATCTGATGCCTTTGTTCAAACGAATTGTGTTTGATCTGTAAAATTAATCTGAAAGAAGAGATCAAACACAAATTTTCGTACGCTTTTTTGAATACAGGAATCTCAAGTGCATTGTTTTAATTTTACACTTTTTTCAAAAAGTCTTGAATATAGTTAAAAACCTTAATCTACAATTTTTTCGCGAATGCTTTGATTAAAGGTAAATATTGATTACCGGTGAAACATAATGTGCGTTGTGCTTACGGTATTTATATTTTTGAAAACACATACAAACAAATGGGTAACAACAAGACAAAGCTCCACTAAAAGGAGTCTGATGATCGAATTGGCACTCGTGAAATAGTTATAACTCCAGCCATAACTTAGTGGGAGAAAAAACGGCTGATTATTTATTTATTTTGGGTTAATCTTATCTTAGGCATATGTTACACCGTTTAAAGGTATTTTAAACAAAGATTTTAATCCATTAAAAAAAGGCCCGGTTAATACACGATACAACGCACTAAAGTGCTTTGCACATGACATACGACCTGGGAATTTCAAATAAGGGTGAATGTTGATATTTCATTCGCACGAGTAGTCGCTGACAACTGCGCTGCGACTAGTCATTTCATAAATCAAAAAGAAGTAAAATTATTATTTGAGGTTAAGTGCTTTGCACATGCATGACACACGACCAGCGAACTGCGAATGGTCGCGAGTTTCCAATTTTATTCCACGAGTTTACTAGACCATGGAATAAGAGTTTAGCTGCCGGTTAAAATTTTCCATCAATAAACAAAAAATGTAAGTGGAATAGTAAAGTTACGTTTACAAAAAATCCCATAAGAAAATCTACTACAATAAGTAAGATGCCTCTTAAGTAACTTGAAATTTTAACCAAGTTTTGTAAACGTGAGGATTTTTTTGTATGCGTTTTGACAGCAAACTATGATAATTAAAAATTATTTTAAAAATGGAAAATTTCAGTAAAAATAGAAACAAAACTGACGGCGCGGCGCGGCGTTCCACCACCTTAATCCCAATCTAAAGAAGATCAAGAACTCATAAATCTTATATTTTTTAATTTCAGAATAAGTTTGACACATCTGGGGCCGAATTACCGCATCAGTTCTCGAGTAATGCGTGACTGAATTATGTAAGTTTGGCATTAACGCTCACTTTGTCGAGCAATCGAGTACCATAATTTTACATTTCCTCATCAGTAATCGAACGGAATTTCATTCGATAGATGGACAGCCGACTGAAAGTGTGTAATGGATGCGAATTCTGAAGGAAAAATAAAAGAACTATACTCTGTCCAACAAAAATAGGCGGAACTCACTCACTCAGTCACTGAAGCGGTAATTTGACCCCTGGTTTTTATTCCTTCGCTAAACCATCTTCTTCGGTGGCTAAGCTCAGCAAATGGCACTTAGTAGAAATTTGAAACCCCCATTTAAATCCCATATACGTTAAACCGTATATTTGCTTCGAAGATAAAATGTAAGGAAGGGGACTGCCATGAAAAAAAACTGTGCCTATTTTTTATCATAGTGTGTGTTGCCACAAATACCAATGTATTTAAACAGGGACGAAATGCCTCTAAGTATGATGTAGAGGAGCTATAGAATTTTTCTGAGATATATTTTTTAGTCAAATTTAAGCGAGACAAATTATTTTTCTTACAAATACTAGGAAAGTTGTCAATAAGAAATTCATATTACGAGCGCTTATCAATTTTAACCTAATAATCAATATATCGCCTTATATCCTCAAAATGCATAGGTACATCCCTGTTCACAAATTTGTAGTTTGACATTGCAAAGATTTGTATTTCCGTTTGTGAGACAAACACCATTTCCAATATATGTATTTCTATGAAGATATATATTTATGTATGTTTTGGTTGCCATTTTACAATATAATATGGATCGTTTAACAATCGTGGAACGTGTTCAAATTGTGAAAACTTAAAAATAATGGCACAAAATTTTAAACGATTTAGTAAAGTGTTAAATCATTTTTAATATGATACTAGGTTAAAACAGGATTTTGCTTATTTTAAACGAGTTTAAAATGATACTATCTCTTAACATTTTACTAAAGTTTAAATCGCCAGATTGCTATTTTACCTTTTTACATATTACTAAATCTACTAAATTACTTTGACATAGAAAAACTTCAAAAAGGTATGTTTGATTACTTTTTTGCACGAAATGTCACTGTTTTAGACGCGTTCAGCTTGAGTTTCGTAAGAAAATGGGCTTAGTATGATACTAGTTAAAAAGTGTTTAAAACTAACAACATTTTTAGTAAAGAGCTTTAAAGTTAGTAAAGCGTTGGCTAGTATCATGCTAAAACCTTAACATGAGGCTGTTTAAAATTTTCCGCCAATGCTTCTGAAGTAGGTATGTCTCTACTTTTTTTTCAATTTTCACACAATATTTTCTTCAGCGATGAGGCTCATTTTTCACTCAGTGGATAAGATAACAACCAAAATTGACGCATATGAATATAGAAATAGAAAAGTACATTTTCTTACCAAAGTAGCATGAAATACCTATCTATCGTTTGGTATCCCCTCTTTCTTAGAATGTTTGCTGTACATAAATGTAAATCTCAGAACAAAAATGACAAATCGATTTTTTTTTGCTTCTCAGATTCGCATTCAATTCGCATTTGTTTTCAATTTTATTTTATTCATTATTTCTTATCAAAAAAATTTATTTACGTGATTCTTTAATAAATGTTGGCTTTTTATTTTGCCAAACAAACAAATCAGCAAAGGCTTTGACATTTCTCATTCACTCACTTCACTTCAAAAGTAGGAGCAGAAAATTTGTACTGACTTTTCTCGAAAACTTCATAGAACACAAAGTGACAGAATGTAAAACAGTTAAGGACAAGCTTTTTACTCATGGAACACCACACAATCCTTTGCTTTTCTGTTCTTTTATGAGCAGAACAGGCTCATTAAACACACCTCACACCTAGGTATACATTTGACTAATTCTGAAGTTTGTGTGGCACTGTGTCACTGTGTTTGTGTTAAATAAATTCGAAAATTTATAACGCAATGGATTAGAAGAATTAACAAGTACTAAAGATACAGGTACTTACATTCTTTTGTATCTACCCCCCTGACAAAAAATCAATCTAGTTTTTAATGAGGCCTTATAACTGTGATATTTCAATTGTGTGAGTGTGTTGTGTTGGTGTGCTTCTTGTTTTTTTGAATTCAAACAACCCAAAAGCATTTTTCCTTCTATTCAGAAGTCTTCTAGAGTCTAGACCACCAATCGAAAACACTGCAATTATTAGCAGTGGAGAGAAATTCACATATGCCATAATGTATGTCGAAGAAAGAACTTATCGAAAGTTAAACCCCGGTAAAACATTTAGATTTACAAAAATACAATAAATATTGTGTAATATACCTACAACCTTGGGCCACTTTCTTGTATTTTAAGATTAACTTCTTCAGCCTAAACTTCATATAACCGGGTACCTAGTGAGGTTTAAATATTGAAAGTGATAATTTTTCTGAAAAATCCATCTCACCTGTATCAACGGGCATATCGTTGTCACAAGATTCTCCAATTATCGTATTGCTTGATATATCATTTATATTTCGGTTTGAATTTTGTTGCAGGGCAACAGCCTTTCTAGTGTGACGAGTTGTTAAAACTCCTGTTTCAACATCTCGTTCCAGACGATGCCCAGAACGAGATCGTGTCAGCTGCCGCTGTACATAATCTTCCAGGTCCTCTTCCTCTTTACGACTTATAACGCAATTGAGGACAAGAAGAAATATGCCCAGTCCTAGAGAGAATAGTCCAGTACACGTTACTTCATTCCACCAAGCATTTGTTGGCCCTGAAATTTAAAAATATATGTAAATTTTCAAATGTGATATAAATACATATGTACATAATGTAATGAATTCGTTAAATAATGCGTATAAAAAATGAGTTTGGCGGAGCGTCCTACGAAATATAGCCACACTTCTATTTTTAGGTTGAAGTAAGGCTCCATGAGTCATGTGGCCTTCCACTCCTGCTGATAAAATGCGCACGGTAATCATAATGATGGGAACTAATACAGGGTGTCCACCGGGAAGGTATACTACTTTTTTTGTTTATAATTTTTGTTTAATGATGTTTTATGTAATGTCGGCAATTATGTATGGAATACAATATCAGGGGCCTATAACACAGAACAACAAGTAAACTAGTCAACAATTTCTTGTTCAAATATGTTTGTCCAACAAGTAAAGATCAATTCTGTAACACAACAAAAACTGTAACAATTGTCAATAACGAAAATTTCCCTCGACTTGTTGAACCAGTTGAATAAGTAAGTCTTACATGATGAGTCGTAAAATTCCACAAGAAAAAAAAGTAAAAGTAACTATTCGGTGCTTTCTCTGAGTCATTGACTAAAACCAAGTAAAGTGATAAATGGCGGGAGATAATTTTGTTGTTTGAACATAGTTCCTAATGAAAAAGATTGGACCTTTTTAAGGGATATTTTTTGGCAAAATTGTTAGACATATGCCATGGTAAGTATAAACTGAAAGAATATAATTTTCCAAAAAGTAAAAAAAAATATTTGTGAAAGCCAAAGTAGATAACGCCAAAAAAACATTACAGCGAGGGGTAAATACAGGAAACTTAACTCGTGTGATAATCTCGTATTTGATTTATAAGTCAAGATCCAGATCCAAACCATTGCAAAGCTATTGAAATTTTCTTCTTTACATTAAATAAATTAACTTTAAACAAGCTACCCAACCCTTTTACTTGATAAATTCTAACTTGTTGACTTCGAACAAGTTTCCGATCCTCGGTTGAAATTTATCAACTATTCAACAAGGTTATTCTCTCTTTTTTTAACTCTTGTTGTTTCCAGTTACAGAAATGGCGGATTTGTAAAATTTCCTACTTGTTGCAATGTGCCAAAACAATTGTTATAGGTCCCCGAGACTTGTTGTTACGTGTTACACAAATTTTAAACAGTTGTTGAATTTCACTTGTTCAACAAACACTTTATGTATTGTGTTATAGGCCCCAGGTAGATGTCCGCCTCTATTAGTCTCACAAATGCGAGCCCTTTTGAGCACATTTTTCATTACATTCTTACACATTTCACGCGGTATTTCATTAATTTCATCACGAATATTTTGTTTGAGTTGCTCGAGCGTTTCTGGTTTGTTTGCATAAACCTTGCTTTTCAGATAACCCCACAAAAAGAAGTCCGGAGCAGTCAAATCAAGCGACCGTGGAGGCCAATCAACATCACCATTTCTTGAAATAACTTGTGGAAGAAGCTCTTGTGTCAACTGAATCTTAAATGGAAACAAATGCAAATCCTTGTGCAAAATTGTGGCCAAAGTTGTTCTTTGAAGACCAAGCCCCTGAGCACGGCGTCGAATCAGCTGTTGGCATTTTGGCAAGAAGTGTAACTTAAAAAAATATGCACGACTGGGTCGCACGAACTTGCTCTTATGCGCGATCACATGGTGGTACTATAGTCTGAAATAAATTAGCTATCGGAGTATATATTTTATCCATTTGCCAAAACTTAGTTTAGTTGCAGGTGGTATTATGTGAGTATACAAAAATTAACAATATAGCCTAGTGTTGCACATATGCAATATGCATGAAAGGAAATTATATTATTTAAACTGGTAAATTGTTTTAAATCAACAAAATTAGAAAGAAATTGATTGAAATACTTTAAATCTGTTTTAACTCAGCGCGATGTACACCATCTGATTCCTTATATAAATCTTAATTTATGAGAAAAAAATTTTGAAAATCTTAGGAGCGGTTTTAAAAATAATTAATTTTTTATATATAAAATTTCGTTAACATTTTTGACAAAAATAATTAGTACACCAATTTTAAGTATTTATTAATGTTGCGTTAAAAATTGAAGTTCACAAAAAAATCTGCTACCAGTTTTCGAAATATCGAATTTTCAAAAAATAATTTTTATTTTTTTTTTAAATCCAAAAATCATTTTTTAGAAAATTTTGATACGCACATTTATTTATATTTGTTACAAAATTCTGTATTAAAAATCTAATTTTATTCGGTTGATCAGATGTTGAGATAGTCGAAAATCAAAGAAACCGTTCTGTGAGAGGTACTATTAATAAACGTAAATTGTAAAATTTAAATAGTAGATCGTACGTAATCGTAATTTTAACACACAAAAATCTTTAATCAAAATCGTAGCAATCGTTTTTGAGAAAAAAAAATATTTTTCTTAACGGTTTTTAAACATTTGTATGGGAGGCACCGTTATTTTTGGGTATTAGAATAATTTTTGGCAAAAATCTTCTAGATAAAGTTAAAAACTGCTATTTACCAAGTTTAATAAAAATCGAATAAGTCGTTTTTGAAATATTTAGTTTTCCAAAAAAAT
The DNA here is from genome assembly GCA_932273885.2 of Leucozona laternaria. Lineage (NCBI taxonomy): Eukaryota > Metazoa > Arthropoda > Insecta > Diptera > Syrphidae > Leucozona > Leucozona laternaria. The sequence continues at coordinate 50,882,397 of OW026368.1, forward strand.
TTCAAACTTTTTTTAAAAATCTAAACAATATTTTTTTTTTGAAAATTTTGGTACACAATATTATTTAGAATGTGTCAATAATTGTTCATAAAAAAATTGATCAAACTCAGTTTAACCGTTTTCGAGAAAAGCGAAAATCAAAAAAATGGTTCTTTGGGAGGTACCATTAATAACCATTTTTCGGAACCATTTTTGTTATTAAACGGCAACTTATAACTATTTAAATTTATTGAGTTCTTAAAAACAAATTCGGTGGCGCTGGTTTTGAGAAAAATAAGTTTTCTTCTTTGGCCAAGAAATTTTGTATGACAGCTACTGTTAATTTTGGTCCTAAAAAAAAAGAGAACAAAACGGGTGGGGGGAATGTCCAAAAAACGCTAGGTACCAAGTTTAAAGAAAATCAACCCATCCGTCGAACCGACAGACAGACAGACGTACGTTTTTGCGAGACCCAATTTTTTCGTCTTCGCTATCATCGTAATGTCAAGTTTGATCAAATCTCGAGTTCGATTTTTTGTACGAATACATAACTTGCCATATAGTACCTATATTCGCAAGTAAAAATATCTAAAGTGAATGTTGATGACAAATTAAGATGGTACATATAAGATATTGTGCTGATAATTTTGTTGTTTATTGGATTCATATTAACGGTATTCATGCAACGTCGGAAAACCATCGTAACATTGTAAACGTCGAAAGTTTACGATGTCGTAAATGAACTGTCAAAATTTGTATGGGATATCTTTTCCAAAAAATCGTAAGCTTTCCGACTAGAATTTGTGTCGTTAACGAAAATGGTAAACGTAGTAAACCTTTTTTCAGACGGAGTTATGACTTTTGCTGAATCAGCTGATTGGTTTACAATATCATTTATGGAGCATTCATAAAACATGCGTCGGAAACTGTACGATTTTACAACGTCGAAAAATTTTCGACGTTGCATGGATACCCTTTTTAAACAGACGAAATGCCAAAATATACATACAATCGTCAATGAAAAAGGGAAATCTGTTGAAACTGAAGTTATCGATGTAAAATTGAAACCCGAACAGCCCTGATTTTTTTGACAGTTGAATGACATTTCTCAGGTCACATAACAAAACGAACAAACCTAATGTAAAATATGCCATCATTTTGGCAAATATGGTGTTGTTAGGTGTTAAACGATTTGTTTGCTTAATTTGTTCTCAAGCTTCAGCAAGCCAGAGAAGCCGCTCACACAGTTTGGGCAACCCCTTTAGGGTTGTTTTATTGAGCTTCTGATGTGTATATTAAGAAATGTTTCACATTAAGCCAACTTTTAACATGCAAATGCAACAATAACAAGTTAACAGCACATTGAATCTGCTTAAAGGCCAAATCAAATCAAAAAATGAAATGAGCTGCCAACCGAAATTAGTTAATCTGAGATGAAAACACCTTTTCTGTAATTTGCGAAATTACCTCATTTCGGTTCTAATGAAAACGCAGTATTATGTTGGTATCATTGCAACATTTCAATGGATGTGTTCGGTGAGTAAGGTAGTTTTGAACATATATTGAAAAGCAAAAACACTATGTGTTTTTGATTGAAAAGATACATACGTTTCGTATGAAGAAAAAACAAAATATTTAACTAAAAAATAACAAAATACACCTTCCATCATAGATACACCATATAAAGATGACAATGGGCCATCACACACTAGCTCAATTCAACCTGGGGAAATCGTAGTTAGTAGGCAAAGAAGGTGAAAAGTGTTCGGAATGAAACGAACAAAATGTTCTTCCTTGATTCGAGTGGAATAACAAAGTTTAACTACTAATACACACAAGTTGTTTGTTTCTAGGCAAAAAAAACAATCAGGTGTCATGACCGCAAAATTTTTATTTCGGTAAAAGCAAAGGATTTTTTGTAGTTCGAATTTTAAAATTGAAACAAAAAATACTCATACAAATACAACGGGTTCATGTACACAAAATGTTCTCCCAGCTTTCTTCATCCCGTGTGCGATTGAAGCAAAAGTTAGTAAGAATTAAGTCTCGTTCAAAATTGAACCAGTGTGTGATGGCCCAATTGCAACAAAAATTTAATGGGGTGGGTTTGTTCTGTTTTGTTAGACCGACCATTTTGTATGTGCAAATAACGCAGCCATCTTTAAAAAAATTTCAACTACCCAGCTTTTCACCATGAAAATGGGGGATGTTACATGCCGCCTCCACTGGGCATGAACGATGCTCGGATTATGAACATGTCTAAAAAAAATCCAATGGAGGCACAAAAATCCATGTCCGTGCAGCAACATGTCGACGAAAACTTCATTTTGAACACGACATGACCGCTGTTCAAAGCTTGGGCATGAGATTTGACGTTTCACGTGTGTGAGAGTTTTTTTTCTGATTCTCGCTGAATGCATTGGTAAATGGCCCAGCGGAAAAAAATTCGCTGATTGTTGATTGGATTGTGGTTGTGATGTTGGGCACCTGAATGCCCTGTGGAGTCGGGGTGTTAGGTGGGATATCGGGTTGTGTTGAAAGAAACACAAATTTAATGATGCTATGTCCGCTATTACACGACGACTTTGGCGTAATGAAACTTCTTTAAACTTTTTTTGAAAATTCATCTTGTGAATCGTGCGCTGCTGCACATTGATTTTTAAATCTTGACTCAAATTTGGAATTTCCCTTTAGTTTGATTGGTTATTAAAACTTTCAATGCTCTCTATATACATATATGTATTTATATTAACAACCATACAGGTATACATGTGCGCTCTACAAACAACAGAAATAAATGAAGTAACTTGTTAAATAAACAAGGAATACAATAAGAAATGTCAAAAATCAGTGGCCAAAATTTGGCCTACGACCTACATGAACAAAAGAAGTAATGACTAGGAACTAGTCGTGTATAATAGCAGTATTTCGTATTGCCGTGAATGACACCATGTTTGGCCTTCATTTTTTTTACTCTCATAATGACATTTTGCTGAACTGTGTTTTTCTGTCCGAAACGTCAATTTCACAAGTCATCCATAATGCTCTTAAGTGGTTGAAAGTGAGAAAACAAATAGTTTGTTCAATGTCAATTTTCACAGCACAGAGTGATAAGCTTTTAATTATTTACTTTGCAGAACCACTTAAATTCGATGTGATAAAGTCAAAAAATAAGCACCATGCGCCAAATTGATTTTAGTTTACTTTCAACATTTTGTTTTTTGCATCCAACCACTTACAAATGAGCGGTCGATGAGCGCTCTTCACGTCCGAAGGCAAAAGTTAACGAAAACTAGACGAACAGTACCAAATCGCAATTATGGGCAAAACATATGAATTCTTTGTATTCACTCGGTTTCGTACGACCACTTGCGTGGTCTCCCGACTATTCTAGTTCTACCTTTAGCCCCGACGTTGTTTTTTTTTCGACTAATTTCCTCCGGGCTTGCAAAAAAACACGCCTAAAATTGTCTTACGACGGCTGCGTTGATTCTCTGATTTCTCATTCTTATAATATTGTTTTTTTTCATCATATTCACTGTTTGTTTCAATAAATTGAGATTAAAAAACAAAAGACAATCGAATATACTTAAATCCATTATGGATGTTCACTTTCAAAATTTGTCTCCACAAACTTATCCATATAAGGTCGCGTTAGCACTTGATAACTCGGTGCTGAATTTATTATACTTTTTGAACATACTCATGATATTTTTAAAATAACCGACATTTTGGTGGTGAATGGAGGAATTCTGTCTATGTGTGCAAATAAATGTTGGTGAATGGACGAATTATGCATAGGTGTGCTTGTTTCTCCTGAATTTCCCCTGAATTAGCTTGTAGGCAAACTCGGATGACAGCCGAGATTATCATCTTTATATGGTGTATCTATGCCTTCAATGATGCAAATAAAAAATTAAATTTAAATTATTCTCTATACAATTTTGGATTTTATTGGTAAATAACCGTTTTTATGAACACATCCCTATGAATGTATGCATACATATATGTATGGATGTGTGTATAAATGAAAGAATTTTTCTTACCGAATACATTCCATGAAGTTGCGTCGTCGGGAATTATTCCGGCTCCAAGTAAAAAAATTCCAAACACCACGAATACAACACCAATGTGAAGCATCCCAATGCTGGTAACAACCTGTAGGAATATAATTTATTTTTAACAAAAAATTAAATTCATAATATAATTTACTCATGTAGGTACATAGATATACATAATGTGTTATTTAACATTAGGTATTATAAATTTAAAGATTGACTTAAAGAGCAGCCGCTGGGGATTTATTTATTTATATTATATTTTAGGTTAGTAGAGCGTCTAGCGAAAGCCCGCAACAAAAAGAACTTGTGTGAGTGCCGGGACTCACGGTTAATATGATGTGTAAACATCAACGTTTGCTCAAGCGCAGTTTTGAGAATCCATATTTGGATCCGTATGCGAAGTCATCCATACATTCTTGACTACGTGCACGGATCCAAGACGGACTAGTTTGCCTAAAGAAGAACTTCAGATTTTTGTCACTGAACGTACCCAATATCCTACTATGCAGATTTTCGTAACGTAACGCGCTACATCGTACAATGTGACCTCGTAACATCGCACAGAGGAAAGTCCACGTTTTTATTTCACTCTACCGTTGGCATAGATGTTAACACATCAAAAATTATTTTTGCAGAAAATACGCTGATTTTTTAACGCAGTACTAACTTTGAACAGGTATAAGCTTTTTCGACTCAATTTGAATGCGTACAAATGCTTCGAAAAACAAACCCAGAACCAAATTTGTCTTCTTTTCAGAAGAAGAACTGTCACTCTGCCGACAAAGGGAAAGGCCATTAGTACTGTCAAACCAATTGTCAGATTGCAAACTATTACCAGTATAATTTTTATTTAGTTGTCTTTACAATTTTATCGTGATTACTTACGCGCATTAAAAACGTTACCTTTAAGAAATTTAGTTTCAAAATTATGGTTCTGTTCGCCAGAATTAACTGGCACTGGATCCCCTGTCTTATAAAAAAAAATTGTGTTCAGCGATGAGGCTCAATAAGCTAAGTTGTTGCATTTGGACTGAAGCTTATCAGCATGAAATTATCGACACACCGTTACATGTCGACAAATGTACCGTTTAGTAAGGTCTATGGGTTAGTGGAGTCATTGGACCATATTTTTTTTTTTTTTTAAAAAAATGAGTAATCAACGTCTTACGATCAACGATATATTCGTTTAAGAGCAACGTGGAAGAGATGTGGTTACAGCGAAACAGTCGACTTAGGCCGTTTTCGAAAACGTCATCTACGTCAAAAATGCGTTTGCAGAATGTTCTTAAACGCAAACTGCAAAAGTCTTTTGTTCGAAAACGCAAATACAAATTCTACTGCATTAGCATTGTGTTCGATAATGTAAATAGTTTGCTAAAGTCACGTGTTCGAAAACATCATCTGCGTTGCAACTGTGCAGTCAAAAAATGAAGGTGACGAAAGATACAGACATGGTCAGTCAGGGAGTCGAAAAAAACGCTGAAAATGACAAGCGAAAGTGAATCTGAAAATTCTGATGAAATAAGCTTCTGTTCGAAAACGTCAACTGCGCTTGCAAAAAAATCATTTGACGATCATCAAAAGACATGTGTGCAAGCAGGACGATTGCATATTTGACGATTGCAACTTTTGTGTCATAAATGACGATCAATTGCCGGTCAAATTGACTTTGATTTGACGTTTTCGAAAACGGCCTTATTGAAGGAAACATTCGATAAATGCATAATTTCGCGTATAATGGACTTTAAAATTGATTTCCAAAATCTTGTTATTTGTCCCCTCTTGATTATTTGCTATGTGGTGATACACGTTGCTATTCTAAGTTGACAACTGTAAGTAGTCGAACACTTTGTCTTTCAAATGATATTCACATTTTGTGTTTTCTCGAACACAAATAAGTGGCTATTTATGTAATGAAATTTCATGGGTTTTGTTCAAAATAAAAGTTAGTACTCGTTTAAAAAAACACCTTACACAGATACAGCTGGCATTTGACACCTGTCAAATTCAGCTGTCATTTGAAGTTTCATAATATTAGTTGAATGTTTGCCATATATGGTAGTGGATCGCTTAACAATCGAACAACGCGTTAAAATTATTAAAACTTACTACAAGAAGGTGATTCAAACGTAGCCATTTTTCGCGCATTACGGGATGATTATGGTCGTCATAATCGACCGAGTAATGTCGTTTTCGAGTGGACGTTTGGAGCTACTCCTTTTTCACTCCTTTTACTCCAAATTTTCTATTTTCAATAGGAATGGAACCGTTCTGAAATCCAAACGAAAATGGCATTAGCAAGCAATCAGTAAAATTGTGAAGACATCTGAAGAGAGTGGAATTGATACTGATGTCGTAAGGCCTGTGCATCATCGTAATGCACGCTCAGTCAAAAATATTGCTGCTGCAAGTGCAAGTGTTGCTGATGATCCGAATTTATGAATTTCCCGGCGTTCGCAGCAATTGGTCGAATGATAACCGATTTTTTTTTGGCCATCGATTAAGATCATGACTTGGACGATATGTGGTTCCAACAAGATGGGGCAACAAGCCACACAACACGACCAATTATGGCTTCCTGGACGCGTAATTTAACGTTTTGGAGACGTCAATTGGCCAACAAGATCATGCGATTAAAAACTAACATTACTTAAGTTATGGACGAGATACCGCCCGAAATGTGAGACAAAAATGGTTAAAAATTACCTCAAAAAAATCGCATGCTGCGAATCTTCCCGAGGCGGCCATTTGAATGATATTGTTTTTACACTTAATAGGAAAGTCCAAACTTTAATAATGAAATAAAATTTTCATCAAAAATGTATCGCTGTGTGTGTTCTATTTACATAGCTTTACTTTCGAAACCGAAAAATTAATGACCCTTTACATGTGTATATTTGACTTATGACTTTTGAGACCTCAATTAGTTTGAACTGACCAAATAACACCTCCAGCGCCTGCTTTAAAGCTTATATACAATATACACCTAATTATCAAATCTCAAAATACTCTTGAATGAATATGATTCACATAGTTGCATCTTACCTGAGTCTCCAACATTTCTGTGCCAGCTTTACCAGATGTCTTATAATGGTTGTGTCTTCTTTTAACAGATCCATTAGGAGAATGAAGGGTGTCCCCACTATCAGAACTTTGGGTGCTATAACGCCTTCCTCTTGCTCGCTTTTGCTCATCCCTACGCTTGCGCTGCCTTTTAATGGCCAATGCAGAATGAATTCCAACCGAATGCATTATATTGGTACCTGTAATCAAAATATATCTTTGTGGTTAAAAATCTACAGATTTATTTGTTGTTTTGTTGTTGATTTTTTTTCTCCAAAAAAAGTATTGAAGTTCTGAAAACCAAAGTTATGAAAGACAAAGCTATCAAAGGCCGAAGCTACGTATCGATAGAGTCATGAAAAACTTAGTTATGAATTACAAAACAACTACCGATCAAGAACACATGGTAATGGTTAGTACGTAGGACTGTCATGCCGGAGGTTTGGGTTCGGTTCCACGTAAATAAAAATTAAAAAAACTGGCTACTGCCTCCTGCGAGGAAGTGACAAATCCTCCAAGAGATATCATTTGTCATGAATAAGTGCCTCTCACCTTAGCGGTTCAGATTTGGCAGAAAATGGTAGGTCCCCTCCATTCCTGCAAAACAATCAAAATGCACACAGGAATGGTTGAGAGTTGTAAGTCACTAGGCCCTGGCTCTCCACCAACTGCCACCCCACCACATTTTTTTTAGAGATACATATGTAGATGCATATAATTTTTAATGAGGATGTAGATAGATTTCTTAGCTGCACAGTGTGATGGTAGGCGAACGTTGTTTGAGAAACATTTTGGAAGTAAAAAGTAAATTTTGAATAGAGCTTCATAAATAATGTTTTTTCATACACTATTAATTCTTATTTCATCTAAGGTAATTACATTATATTTGAAGCAGATTTTATACACACAGGCAGAAGAAAGAAGCTAGCAACATAATTAGGATATTATAAATATGTCAGTTGACTATAATTGTTGGTTAAATTCATAAACAAAGTTGAAGACAAAAGTTTACAATTTAATTAGGCACAAAAAGTACGTATACGCCCAAGTGTACACTAAATTCCCCTGCATATATTTAAAATAATAATAATATTTTGTTGCTTAAAGCTTTAACATGGCTTAATATTCAAGACTAGAATATAATTATAACAGTTTATTAATACAATTACATTGTTAACAAAAAAGTACGAACAATATTAAAAAGAACTAAAAAATGGATTTTTTTCTTTAATATTTTTCTTTGTAAACAAATTCTTCTTAAAATGTTAAGAAGTATTTAAATACACGTCGATTCGCATAAGCTTTGACGAAATCTAGAGCGTGTTGGTTGGGCGAGACAAGAAAAAAATCGTTAAGAAGGGGGGTCTATTCCGACCATTTAGCTGAGAGGGGCAATTTTCTAAAAAAATGTCTTAAAACAGAAAAAGAAAACTATTAAAAAACAACGGTAATACTTATGTCGTTTTCGATTGGATTTTCGGTCTATTCTACTCCTTTTCAATTCCAATCGAATACGAAAACACTGACTGAAAGCCGCCATTTAACAAAATGGCTTCTTCGAGTATTTATCACTTTTGACAAGTAATCCAACGAAACACTTTATATGTATGTGTGTGTTCCTCGTCTACTCCAATATGAAATTGGGAACAGAAGAACACTCCGAAAACATTACTCGAAACAGCCAATCGAAGGCTTTTGGAGTAGTAGGAGTGAAAAAGGAGTGGAAAAGGAGTACTCCGAACATCCAAACGAAAACGACATTACAATGTCATGCAATAACTTTTTCTAAAGCATTTTATTTTATTTTATTTATCTTCTATGTTGGTTTGCTCCTAAGCGCTCATCTCTGAAAGTTCCTTACCGATTGCTTTGAAATGTTGGCACACCATTGCAAACGAATACGCGCGTTTATATATATACCTTTAAAAAAAAAAAAAAAAAACAGCGGGATATGTTGGGCACAAAAACAACACCCGCTATACTGACATATAAGCAATAAAGGAACTTTATTTATCAGAAAAATTTCTCGTTTTTTATTGTCAAAAATAAAATAGTATAAGAGAGCTGACAGCAAATTTTTGGTGAAACTTTAACCAATAACTGAGTACGAAGGTTTCTAGGTGTATCATGGGTAGTGATATCAAAAACAAAAGTCTGGTAGGTTTTTTTTTGCGCCGGCCGGTGGTTGGGTGTTGAAAATAGCAATTTTTACAATTTAATTTTCAGAAGCATTATCACTTAAATTCATTTTCATTTTTTTTGTAGACACGAAATGATGATCTGTGATTTTCCCTAAGTGTTAAGACATTTATCTTAACGGTCCGATTAATAGAACTCTTGATATAAGCTTTTTAAGCGAACCTCATCGGATTTTTTTTCTGTTGTTGATTTTTTGCTATGCACATAAGAGGACTTCGCTCATATGTGAACCTTCATGACATATTGGATCTTGCTGCGGACCGAATGTAAGTTACCATCAAACAGAAGCATGAAGTGAGGTATAATTTCATATTTGCATTCAAAATATAAGATCTCCAAAAGTTCTTCATCTAAGAACTTTATACTTAACGTCTTTCCGACGGAGCAAAATATCGCAAATCTCATTTTTGAATTTTGATTTAGTTATTTCGTCTTTAGTGACATTCGTGAGCGGAAGCATTGCTCTGAAATTTAATGGAGACAAAAAAAAGGATGTATATGTTATGCCACCGGAAAAATTAAACTGCCTCAACTTGGAGTTTGCAAAACGTCAATTATATATGTACTTGCCTGTCAGTTAATTGTTCGAATTGTTTTCTTCAAAAACAAATTTAATTCAAAAATTATAAATGTTGGATTCTTATGGATTTTTTTTTGAGATCTGTCAAAATTCCGATTTTGGGCATTTTTACCTTTCCATATACTTACACCAACATAATTTACAGTAGTCAGTCTCCAAAGCGTTTTTTGATTTGATGAATTTATTTCGGGTGTGAAAATTGTGTCCAAAATATGTGAGAAATAATCGTTCATAATAATAGGAATCTGTCTCAAATGAATCGGTAACTTCATGAAGCTCATTTTTCATTTCTAAAATGCATCAAGGGATGCAAGGGATAGAAATATTGACACAGAATCGCATTCCATTCGCCACGCAAAAAAATCAATTTTTAAATTGAAATCTAAATTTACCAATGGAAAACCCCATTACACGACTTCTTTTGCGTCGTGGCTTTTCTTCAAATTCTTCCTTGAAATTTCAGCCTGTGAGTTATGCATAGGTCCGATCCTTTACTTTTTGCATTGAAATTCACAGACAGAAGAGCAACGATTAAATTCACAGTATTCCGTACTATCTAATCTGAATGACAAGCTGGGCACTATATTTGGCTTCTTCTTTTATCTCAGAATAACAATTTGCTGAACTTCTGTCCTCAGAAATTGCTTGAACAGAAAATCACAGATAGGGGAATTTTATAAGTCTCTCGAGAAGACTCTTTTCTGTGGAAAACAATGATTTTTTTTAAGTACGGCTAGACTAAATTGTATGGCAGGTATTGTTATATTTCCTACTAGAAAAAAACGTGTCCGGGGAATGTGCAAAGCAAGGAACCAACTAAAAATTCAACCCATATGCATTCAGGCTCATTTAATCATCTTGTTTTTGGAGTTTGACTAAAAATTAATAAGAGCGTTAAATATTAAAAACAAAAATACTACTTAATTATGTAAAATTTTGAACAATATTAGTTTCAACAAAATTTTGAAAATCTTTGTTTTTGTTTTTTAAATTTGAGTTTAAAAATTTATTTTTTAAAAACTCTTCACTAACACAACTTTATTTAAAAATAAAATAAAAAAGCTTTTCCGTGTTTTTTTCAATAATTTGTTTTCTGTTTAAAGTAATTTTTAGAAAATTGCACCTCGGCAAAACGGGGTGGTAGAGGGAGCTCTCCCATACGATTTTTTCTTCTCTTGACACAACCTACAGGCTCCTTATGCAAATCACTCTGTATATCGCAAGTAAAAAGTAAATGCCTTAAGAAATAGATATTAAACTGCACTTAACTCAATTTTGCCACTATTAACTTTTCAGCGACTCATAATGTATGATACATACATACATACCTATTTAATGTATATTGGCCTATTGACTGTGGTTAACAAAAAATTACATATTCAAAAATGATTTTGCTTCACTCCAATCGCTTTCTATATTAACTATGTATATGTGGCTTGTGAATTTTTTTAAGATTGGAAAATTACGCGCTTTACTTATTGAAATCTTTTCCATTAGTATATCATCCATCAGCATCATTAGATCATTGCGCATGCTTTCAAATGATCAACAGTTGAATTGTTCTAACTTTGTTTTTCATTTGCTTTTAACCAACCAGTACAACCTCAATTCAATTTCTAGATATTGTTGATTTGTTCAATAATTTTTTCTCTCTTTTTTTTAAATCCTCCTAAAAAAAAATGTATAAGCAAATAAAATTCGTAACTAACTATGCACCTTCGCTAAATTTTGTTGAGTTAAGCAATATTCGTATCGTGGATAAAGCTCAAGTAAAATATCTAAAGGATTAAACATACTTCTGAACAAACAACAAAACAAAGCATCTACGACTTATTCCGTTAATAATTTCCTTCTTACATATTTTAATTACTATGAGTCAAAAGCTCGAATTTTTATTTACTTAGGAACAATGTAAACGATTATTTGCAGGTAGATAATTTAATCTTTTATTCCTTTAATTGTTCCTAATTGATTTATAAATAAATTCCAAAAATTTTAACAAAACTTTTGTTCAAAATAAATAAATTAACAAAAAGGTAAAAAAAAAAAAAAGAACAAAAGTATTTCTCTAATAATTGCTGAATTTAATTGCTTTTCATTAAAGAGAAAAAGACACCTAAAATAGTGCAAACTATAAATATTAAAAGTAATTAAATCGAAACAGAGTTTAGTAATATTATAATGTATGCATTGATTAAATACCTCTTTATGTTGCTCTATTTTTTCTTGTTTGTTTTAGATCGTGTGTTTCTTATTCAACTACGCAATTTACTAAATAAAAAATTGGTTATATTATTGATAGCCATGAAGTTTTATTTGCACTATTAATCCATAGCTCGAACTAATTTAAATAGCATTGGTCTGTCTACACAAACTGCAATTAAAAACGCAAAAAAAAACACTGAATCATTTTCTATGAAAATTCAATAAACTGAAAAATCAGGACATACGAAGAGCTTTCAAGTTTTATATGTATATGAAAGTTTCATCACGAATACGAACTGATGATGTTTTCGTCCTATCGAATGAATCGAGTTAAATCACATTGATGAACTTCTTTCACACTAACACTTTATACTGATACTTAAATACTTTAGAATAATGAAACAAAAAACGATGTGGAATAGTAAGTAATCAAAATTCACAAACGATTAATCTAGAGGAAGTTTAAAGTTTCTTTTATAAATTGTTTTGAATCACGAGAATGGGATGTTAAGAAGACTAAAGACATGTTATGTGTCACATTAACTAAATGTTTCTATGCGCCGCGCATGGAAACGTCCTGCAAATGATGTCCTTTTTAAGTTTATGCCTGCAACGCACATACACAGGGTGACAAATCTGTACCTAGTTTTGTTTCATTACAAATGCACAGTTGCTGTAGGTTTTAAACCAGAGATTAATATTAAATTTGAGATTATCAAAATATCATTGCTCATTAATAATATAAAACTACTACCGCCCGGCTGCGCACGGGTAGACAAACCTAAGCTTCGCATAAAATTACAAATTTTGTAATTGAATACTACTTAGTGAGTTTTGACCCACTTCACGTTATGAATGGCGAAATTCGTTAAAATATGATCATCTATATTACTTTCCCAACGCAGAAAGAATTTTTGTTATCAAAAACCTTTTTTTGATGTGTAAACATCTATGCTGGCGGTAGAGTGAAAAAGACGTGAACGTTCGTGTGCAACGTTACGTCGTGCAACGTTACGGTGTGCAACGTTAAGACCTCCATACTAGGATGGGTGCGTTCAGTGAAAAAAATCTCAAGATCCCCTTCAAGCAAAAACAAGTCCGTTTTGGATCCGCGCACGTTGATGTTTACACATATTAACCGTGAGTCCCGGCACTCAGACAATTTTTTTTTGTGTTTATTCCATTTCACTCTATAAATATAAAATTTATAAAAATAACCCTTGCAACACAAACAGAATTATTGAAATCAGATGCCACTTTTCATTTCCACCCCATTTCACCCCATAAATTGTGGAAAAATCCCTGAGGCCATCCATTAATAAATAACCTTTCAAATGCAAATTAAACCCGATTTTATTTTATTTTTACTCTCTAGCAAAATTTAAAAAAAGAAATCCCTAAAACTATTTACTTAGAAAAACCCTTTACAAAAAAAGAATTTCCTTAACCGTACAATTTTTTATTTTTGCACATTTCATCCTACAAATAATAAAATTTTAAAAAATATCCCTCAAACCATTTCCTAAGAAAAACTCTTCAAACAAAAACCAATTTGTTCAATCGGACACTTTTTATGTTTACCCCATTTGACCCTATAAATACAAAATTAGAAAAAAATATTCCTTAAGCCATCTCCTAAGAAAAACCTTTCAAATAGAAAAAAAGAATTTCTTAAATCGGACAATTATTTTATTGTTACCCCATTTCACCCTACCCTACAAATAAGAAAAGTTGAGGAAGAATATCCCAAAAGCCATTTCGCAACCGCCTACAGTGCCATTTGTTGAACGGTAATTGAATAAAACTGAAACACGAAATTTCGCCTACAGCGCCACCAGTTGAGACTTTTTCAACTTTTCTTTTTTCCTAAACCTTTGCGGTAAAATTATGAACAAACCCGTAGAAGGAAGTACCCAATTTGGTGCAGTCGTTCTCAAGTTTTAAGCATCCGAACCCACCACGATTCATTTATATATATATTTATATATAGATCAAAAAAGCTTAGAAACGATACAAAAAGTAATAAGCTTAATAATGGAAACTTAATATGAGCGCTTTCAAGTAGTAGGAAAAGCTATGCAAAGAACCGGCCGGCCTAGTCTAGTTTACACATCAGATCAGTCCCGTGCGAAAATTAAAATGAAGGCAAAAATATTTGTGGTTGTGTTCTATCCCTTGTTCTGTAGCTTTTAGTCATGAATACAATTTTGGTGAAGTTGGAAAGATGTGGGTTGGCAGTTGCGTATATGCGGATGACTTGAACAGCGAAACCATGAAGACGGCTTTGAGGAAAGCTAGTAACTATGGGTCAAGAGTCAGGACACGAGTTGTGGACTAGGTGTGTTAACCACTACCAAAACAAATATACCCCGACTTAACGGCCAAGCTTTTTCACTGTCTACCACTACTAAAAATGTGGGCGTTGTTCTTAACCCCGAGTTAAATTGTTAAATGAATATTGAGGAAGGAATGCCTGCAGTTAGACTTTCGGAAAAAAGTGGGGCCTCAAATCGAATATGATACTTTTGATGTACACAGCCTTGGTACGATCGATCCTGACGTATGGTTCATATACTTATAACATAAGCAAACCTAAAAAGGTTCAAAGAACTAGCTAGCGTTGGCACCACAGGGCCCTATACGATCCTGCCCGACGGACACCTTAAGCCCCTTTCTGAACCTTTTACCACTTGACCTACATATTAAATATTTAGTATCCTGCAGCCCAATGAGACTAAAGGAGTCAAATTGTTGGTTTGCTAAACCATATGGTCACAGCAGTATCACACATTTTATCCCCAGTGATATGTCGCGACGTCGCGTCGTCGTGAAGAGAGACTTCGACACAACTATTTTTACTGATGGTTCTAAGATGGAGTGTGGTATTGGTTGAGGAATGTTGTCCATATCTTTGAACACTCTTATCTGGGTTCCAGTTCATTGTGGCATTGAGGGAAACGAAACTTCTCTGACGATTTGGCCAGGCAAGGATCAGCCCTCCATAGCTCACTTGTGGAAAGTGTTATCATTCCGTTTGGAGTTATGAAGGGCAACATATTCTCAATTTTTCTTACTGAATCCAATCGTAGGCGGCGAAGTTTAACAAACTGCGTTATATCCAGAAAGATATGGCCAATCTATAATAAATCCCGAAAAGCCTGATATTTACACCTAGGCGAGGCATAGCCAGGGTCGTTGCGATCATAAATCGCAATCGCAAAGTAACGATAACGACGGATTTCGAACAATAATCGTAATTCGTAATAAGGGCCCTGGTGAAGCTGGGATTTCCCTCCAGTACTCATGGTTGTAGATGTGGGGACCAGCAGGTCTTCTCTGTAAATGCCCCGCTCTGGCCAGAATAAAAGCGCAGTCATTTGGAAAGGCTTTTCTTGAAGGCCTGAACGAACTTTCTAATGGGGTTTTCCATTGGTAAATTCAGATTTAAATTTAAAAATGGATTTTTTCGTGGCGAATGGAACACGATTTCAAATTGATTTATTTTTGTCATTGTATTTGTATAGTTTCGTTTCTTTGTCAATATTTCAATACAAATTTCTTCCATTTTAGAAGAAAAAGATGAGCTTGGTGAAGTTACCGATTTTAAACTTTTCCATTTATAATCGAATATTTCTCACATATTTTCAACATATTTCCTGAAATACGTACATTCATGGAACCCAAATGAACATCTTCCACCTTATGAACATCGTTCTATAAACGCTTTAGAAAAGAAGAGAATTAAAAATTGCCTTTTCCTCATACAACTTTTATCTGGATCAATTATTTCTGCCCACATCCTGAGTATGCTGAATATAAACTCTCGACCTAGATCAACCCGCGATCCTGATTTTTTTTATACACCGTTTGCTACATCTAATTATGGTTTAAATGAACCTGTTAATGTAATGTGTAAACATTTTAACTGTTTTTATGATATCATTGATTTTAATTTGTCTAAAGATTGTCTTAAAAAAAAATTATTGTCTTCTTAACGAAGTTCAAATTGCAATTGATCTTGTGTTTCTTTTTTAATTATTGTATTTATTTATTTGTAATTTAAATTACTTTGATTGCAATGTATCTACTTAAATTTTTTCTTATTTATTTTGTTATTATTCATTAATGTTCAGTTATAGCTAAACAACTTAGACATAGGTCTGCAGTTGATCAAATAAATAAATAAATCCAATCAAACAACACATTTGTTAACTGACAGCTGTAAAATATATATGTTGGTATTAGTACATGGAAGGGGATAAATCAATTTATTTTGCCCAATTATTTGATCTCTTTTCTCAACGCGATCAAGTGGGTCTAGAACTAACTTCGATTTTAATTCCTATACTGCATCCGGTTTGTGCTCCTTAGACCGTGCGAAAGCCGACTAGGGTTTTCGAAGGATATACCCATTTTAGATCCATAAAGGGGTATACCCACATTTCCCTCTATTAAAATCAACTTCCATCCACAGGTCAATTATAGGAGTTATGCAGCCCTTTTCTGCTAAAACGTTCGCGTGAAAATTTGCATTCTGCTATCCGCGGGAAGGAAATGATTGTTACGTAATAGGGCCCATACACACAACACTTGTGTGCACACCGGTGTCATGACACATCACACCAATGGTGACACCGACACAAAAAATGATTGATTTTTGGTATCGGTGTCTCCATCGGTGTGCACACAAGCGTTGTGTCTATGGGCCCTATTATAAATACTTAAAAATTGCGATAAAAATATAATTAAGACAATAAGATCCGTTTTACAATTTCAAAAACAAGTACGGGCCCGTATTACGAATTACGAAACGAAAGGAAAAAAAAACGATACCCAAGAAAACCATAGTCATGACATAAACAGGTTATGATTTACGAGAATGGATGCCTGAAAATAATGACAGATAAAATAAAAAAAAAAAAAACAGCAGAACCAAACAAACATAATAATGGCGAATTCCTTTCAACGAAAAATTCGAATTTTTTCTAAACAGAATCGAATTTTTTCTAAACAAAATCGATTCTTTTCTGTCAAAACAAATCTTGCGTTTTTAGCAAGATTTCACACTGATTTCCACACACACTATGAAGACTTGACATTTCTAATACGTCATAAATTGAAAGTCGCGGAATTTTTGGAAGACGAGTTGTTTATTTTTTGGTTGGAACGAATTCTACATAATTTAATAAAATATTCAACAATATATTCAGTCAATACAGCTATAAAAATAATTTATTGTGCGTTGTTCATTAAAAAACACAAATTTGACAAAAAAAATAGCTTTCGCGAGTGAAAGACGTGTTAAAACCTTTCAGTGCAAGTGATGAAAACTTTTCAATAATAATTTTCCTTAAAAATATATGTGCAAATAGAAGTTCAAACAAATAAAATGCACCGTATAAGCTGGCTAATATCTTTTATTTATTAATTTAATTCTATTGGTAAAACATTTTTCTCACAACAAAAACAAACAACCTTAATAGTTTTGTGAATAATTTCTTGACGTTTTGCGTCAATTGCAGCTATAAAGTCACAAACACAATCACACCAAAAAAAAATCGATTCTTTTACGAAATACGAATTCCTTTCAATTGACAGAAAAAATTCGATTCTGTTTAGAAAAAATTCGATTTCTTTTTTGAAAGGAATTCGCCATAAATAAGTGACATCTACATAGTCACGATTCTAAACTATAAAAAACGACTGCCAAAAGCAGTCGTAAACAAAAACCAGTATCGTAAATCGTAATCGCAAAGTAACGATAACGACGGATTTCGAACGATAATCGTAATTCGTAATACGGGCCTTGGAGTCTGTATTTATCTATCGAGGAAGCAAAGTGACTAGTTAAAGTTCCTGAAAAAACCGTTGAGGCCATCCCAGTTGGCTCTCTCATATTAGCCATTTTTATTATCAGAAATGATCCATATAGATCATTAAAAAACAACAACAATTATTAAAAAAAATTATTATTATTAAAAACTCTAGATTCCTTTTTACTTGCGAATGTACTATATGGCAACTCGAGATTTTGTTCAAACTTGACATTACGAAGATAGCGAAGACGAAAAAAGTGGGTATCGCAAAAATGTCCGTCTTTCTGTCTGTCTGTCGGTTCGACGGATGGGTTGATTTTCTTTAAACTTGGTACCTAGCGTTTTTTGGACATTCCCCCACCAGTTTTTTTTTCTCTTTTTTTTTAGGACCAAAATTAACAGTAGCTGTCATACAAAATTTCTTGGCCAAAATTTAAAAACTTATTTTTCTCAAATCCAGCGCTACCGAATTTGTTTTTAAGATCTCAATAAATTTAAATAGTTATAAGTTGCCGTTTAATAACAAAAATGGTTCCGAAAAATGGTTATTAATGGTACCTCCCAAAGAACCATTTTTTTGATTTTCGCTTTTCTCGAAAACGGTTAAACTGATTTTGACCAATTTTTTTATGAAGAATTATTGACACATTCTAAATAACATTGTGTACCAAAATTTTCAAAAAAAGATATTGTTTAGATTTTTAAAAAAAGTTTTAAATTTTTTTTTGGAAAACTAAATATGTATTTCAAAAACGACTTATTCGATTTTTATCAAACTTGGTGAATAGCAGTTTTTTTTAACTTTATCTAGAAGATTTTTGCCAAAAATTATTCTAATACCCAAAAATAACGGTGCCTCCCATACAAATGTTTAAAAACCGTTAAGAAAAATATTCTTTTTCTCAAAAACGATTGCTACGATTTTAATAAAAGTTTTTTGTGTGTTAAAATTAGTACGATCTACTATTTAAATTTTATTAACAGTACCTCTCACAGAACGGTGTCTTTGATTTTCGACCATCTCAACATCTGATCAACCGAATAAAATTAGATTTTTAATACAGAAGCTTGTAACAAATATAAATAAATGTGCGTATCAAAATTTTCTAAAAAATAATTTTTGGATTTTTGAAAAAAATTATTTTTTGAAAATTCGATATTTCGAAAACGGGTAGCAGATTTTTTTGTAAAGTTCAATTTTTAACTCAACATTAACAAATACTTAAAATTGGCGTACTATTTTTTTTTCTCAAAAATGTTAACGAAATTTTATATATAAAAAATTAATTATTTTTAAAACCGCTCCTACGATTTTCAAATTTTTTTTCTCATAAATTAAGATTTATATAAGAAATCAGATGGTGTACATCGCGCTGGGTTAAAACAGGTTTAAAGTATTTAAATCAATTTCTTTCTAATTTTGTTGATTTAAAACAATTTACCAGTTTAAATAATATAATTTCCTTTTACGCATATTGCATATTTGCAACACTAGGCTATATTGTTAATTTTTCTATACTCACATTATACCACCTGCAGCTAAATTTAGTTTTTGAAATGGATAAAATATAGACTCCCATAGATAATTTATTTCAGCTATAGAACCACAATGTGATCGCATATAAGAGCAAGTTCGTGCGACCCAGTCGTGCATATTTTTTCATCTGGATTAGACCATTTTTAACAGAGATACACACCCTTACCACGGTTGTCGTTTTACTAAAACGACAGTTAAAATACATGGCTCTAGAAGGTATACTTGACTATAAAATAAAACTAAAACTTCAGTGCCAATTGGAGCTTCTACGAGCCGTGTCGTTTTAGAAAAACGCCAACCGTAATAAAGGTGACAGATCTTTAAAAAAAAAAAACTGAAAATTGTGTATTCCTTTAATTTTGCCCAGCAGTATATTTGCCAATTGACTTTACTTCGACTTCGACGAAATCTGTTGCACAACTTATGTTTATTTTGATAATATCCTCTTTTGGTTTGGAAAACCTCAGTACCCCGGAGTCTCCATCTCCTTTTGGTATTAAATGAACATGGCAAGATTAATTAGAACCTGAATTAAGGATTAAAAAAATTCAATCTTTTGGTTGATTGCATTTTTGTTGTATTTTTTTGTCTTAGCAGCAGAGGGGTAAGAAAGCTTTCAAGTTTGTTTTACAGTAGTTTTATTTAAAATGTACGGTGCCAACAATATTTTTTTTTCGTTTACATTTCTGGTTTATTTAAACTAAATTTTAATGACGTCAATTTATTCTTAGTCGTTATCACTGGATCAGTGTGTGTGTGGTAACAAATTAATATTAATTGAATTCACAATACATATTATCATATTTTGAATAAAATTTATTCCAATATATATTACATTCATACTTCGACAGTTATTCAATTTCAACATTTGTTTCTCAAGAACTAAAATACAATTAAATAACTTATTCGTCCTGCATATCTTCTGGCAGTTCGTGCGGGTTTAACATTCCAGGCACAGCGCGCTGCATTTGTCTTTTGCTAGCTTGTTCTTCGCGTAGAGCTGCCTCGCGTTCCTCCAAATATAAATCGGAGTCGTCTTCGCCAGTTACTTCCTAAAATATAGAAAAAAATAAAATGCTTTTAGTTTTGTTTTTAAAAAAATTGAACGCTTTTTATGTGGGTTGGATGTGGATGTGGGAAACTCATCAATGAAAGCTTTAATGACTAATTTTTAAGCGTTTAGAAAGTAGAATCAATAAATATTTTGATGCAAAAATAAAGCCGATGGCTTAAATAATAACTTAAAATATAAACTTCGCCATAAAATGACGTTTAATTTTTCAATGATCATTGGTATGGTAGTTCAATCATTGAACGTTTGGGCCAAAACGAGAATTTTTTTTGACAAGAATTAATAATTAAGTCGCCACATTCATATTGACATAAAAATAACCACTGATTTCGCTTTTTAAGTCCCTCAAAACCAAACATTAAAATTTTCAATGATAAGTTTCAATGAAAGCTATAATTGGCGCCTAAATCAAAGAGCAAAATGAATTATTTTGTGATGAAAACTAACTTTGAAACACATTTACAAGAACGATATTTTTACTCTGCGGAATCCGTTCGTAATGTTAATTTGTATGAGATTTTTCACTACACGATGGATTCTATGATAAGTTTTTTCGGGATTTGTAAATATCTCTCTTACCCGTGCCTTGTCCCCCTTATCTAAACCTAAAGAGGCAGTTTCTTAATTCATCTTTCTTTGAAACCTATTTGTTTGTAATGTTTCAAAAGCAATTACACTCGAAAGTCAATTTTTTTCATTGTCAGGCCAACAAAACTTCCAGCTTTAATGATAAAGAATACTAATCTAGTTTGATTAGTTCTCACTATGTAGATATTCGTCATGAAATCTATGTAAGGTGAATAACTTAACTTATTAACAAGTTAATCTCTGATGAGTCCAAAGTAAGATCGCCGGGGGAACCGCCAATTTTTGTGGACTAAAGGCCATTAAAAATGTTTTTGAATATTTTTCTTTTATCATTTGCAATTAGCCTTTTGCGTTTCTTTAATCACCGAAAAATTGTGGATAATCTAATCTCTTTTGTTTTAATCAATGTAGAATATTTGGAATGCATTTATTTTATTCCATATGAATAATGGAATAATGGAATGAAGGAATATTGGTGTTTTTTTTTTTTAGAAAATCTCCTTTCCCGCTTTAACGGAAATAAATAGACTTCTCCCTCCAATACGACCTAGTCTTGACCTAAAATAACTTATTGTCGCATCTTATATAAGAACTTATAAAAATCACCCTATACCTTTAATTTATTAATTTCAAGTGAAAAGGGGGAGACGAGGAGGGTGAAACAAAAATCTAAAATTTTCTTTTCATCATTTCTAATGACGACATACATACATACATAGGTATTCAAAAATAACAGCAATAATTAAAAAGGCTTTTTACATTGGAGACATATGGATGTGTTTGTGCCTTGCAGGTATAGCATGTGGCTGAAGACGAAACAACCTCAAATGGATGTTCACCAACGCATGGTAGGCCCCATCAGAATCGAACTAATTACAACTAGGAAGTCACTATTAAAACTAAAAAGGCGTGTATGGAACTTGAAGCAATACGAACATGCCCTGAAGCATCAATGGTGGTGATCCAGTTACAAACCTTGTTGATTCCAAGAGATGGCATTCCAAAAAGTATAAATTAGCTAAGACCTTTCCAACGGAATTAAGTAACAAGAAAGAGTGGTTATGCGAAATGAACTTAACTTTTCTTACCGATGAGACAGTCTAATAGCATTTTCCAGGTGGGGGTAAATATCATAGCAAAACTTGCAGAATGAAATCTCGAAAGAATTTACCGTAATCTAAAACATTGCCATTATGTCAGACACCCAAGCCGCACTCAACTCATACACTTTAAGTTTTCAACTGATATGGGAGTGTATGGACAGGTTAAATGAACTAGGCAATAATAACAATAGTACCGTGCCACGTTGGTGTCCACCGCAACGAAGAGGAACTAGGGGCAACAACACCGTTAAGAGGGCCAGCCCCTTATTGCGGAATAGGAGAAATCGTGATTTAAGATAAAAACAAAATCCAAACAGAAGAGGCCAAAAGAGTAAAAATCTGGAATGAACTCCCAAAGCTGAGACAGGACCAACTTTTACTAGGGAAATTCTGTATTAGATTAACTAGGAACAACCTTGGAATACTAACGGGTCTCCTTAAGCTAAAATGACACATTAATATTCTTGCCTTGGTGAGCAGCGCCACTTGCAGATCCGGCAACGCTCAGGAGGAGACTGCGGACCACATAATAGGAAGTTGTAAAACACTTGTGCATCAAAGACACATATATTTGGGACGTAACCAGCACCAGAAACAATGGAGCGAAATACCCTCTCTTAAAATACTCCAAATACTGAAGCTTCTCAAACAAACAAATTTGGAGGAAGAGCTGTAAAATGAGTAATCTCATCTAGCTGTGAATGGAGGCACAAAAGATCTTAAGGTCGCACTGTAATTAAAATCCTAAACTATTCATTTAGCATCAAATTCATTAGAAGTAAAAGGTTCGTTGCGGTTTGGGCTCCGATAAATGAAGCATGTATGAATGATGCGCTTGTTAAACGTGAATTTTAACCACATGAAGTTAAAGTTTGTGTTGACACACGCGGCATATTGTGGTTGAAGTTGGTACTACACTAGACCATGATGTAAAAAGAATAAAGGAACGTAAGTATATTCCGCATAATCGTTTTTATCTCCTATCTGTGTTGCACTCAGTCCCAATACAGCTGGTCTGATTATTGAATTGACACACGCAGCACAGGATTGTTTCCTTAATCCACGAATATTAGAATAATGCAGCCTAAAATTACCTCCCATTATAAAATTGAACGACAAGAGCAAGTTTATCCGATCCAGTCGTTTGTTCAATTATATTCTTAAAGCAATTTTTACAGACCAAACAAAAAACAACAATAACGATAAAATGCACGAATGAGTCGTACACAATTTGACAGTAAAAAACAAAGAAAGTTTTCTCAGGAATCCTGTTCATGTAACTGTCTTAAAGCAAGTTCAGACCCAGCTTTTTTTTTAATAATTTTAACTATATGCCTGAAAGACCTAAGGTCTTTTTGAATGCAACCTGAATTGCACAGCACTAGTTGGGTGGAGTAGAAGGATATGAAAGAATTGTTACGGGCACAATTGACTGAGTAATAAGGTATTGATTATCTCATGGAATCCCACGGATGGCGTCCAGTTGTAACTGGGGGAATATAGAAAGAATGCTGCCTAGACTGGGGCTAGAACCCAAACCTCTAAGTTAGCAGCCAATCACTACATCCACTGCGCCATTGCCATTTTTATGTTTTTTTTTTTGTGTTTTTCTCAAAAACTATAAGACATAAAACTTTTAAATTTGATTGGAAGGATCTATCATTCTCAACAGGAATCTAATCTATCGCTCATCAAACCGTACCTATAAAATGTTCTTCGAACTTTTAAACCATCTTGTAAAAAAGGGTATCAATAATTTCTAGCCGCCAAAAATATATATATCTCTTGAATAAAACTAGATTTTAAAACCTTGAACTTACCCGAATTTGAATTAAGAAATCTCTAAGGTGTTCTTTAAAAGCAGGAACATTTGCATCTAAATTAAACAAGCCGGTTACAAACACTTTGATTTGTTGATCAGTTAAATGGTTAAATGCGGATTTCAGAAGTGAGGCCACATATTCCTGGACGAATATTGTATTGTCTGGTATTGGGCCAAGGTTGACGGTTATTTTATTATTTTCTACCAGGGAGAACATGTACGCCAAAATAGTTGCATGAATAGCCAAGCCAGCTGTATGAGAAGTATCGGTTACAACAGAAAATATTTGCATTAATATATCCGTGAAATAGGTTTGATAAAAACTTTGTGCTGCCTGGGGATGTTGTTCCAAGTTCTGTAACATCTATAAAGAAAACAAAAAAAAAAAAACATTTGTTAAACATACGTACGGCCAAACAAATATGAAAAATCAACTAATTTGTAACCTTGTATAAAATATATAGACCCATGTCAGCCACATTTCGCATTGTATGCTTGAAGGCCCAAACAACAGAATCAAACACAAGTTTAAACTGGGCTGGTGGTATATTCAAAAATGCCTTAAAACAATGGGCATTTGTTGCCTGGAGAAGTTCATAGAAACTTATTCTATGTTGGGGATGATCTTCGAAGTTTTTATTGATCATGTCAAGTGTGCACTCAAAAACAGCATCGAATATTTTTGGTACTTCATTTGTGATGTGGGCCTTTAGTTTGCACACTATTACAGCCATTGTACTAAGAACTTTTGGCTCACGAGCTGCTGGGATTTTACAACGCTAAAAAGATTTTACAAAAAAATTATGATAACAATAATTTTATCCAAGAAATAGTTTATATAAGAATTTAACCTGGTAATCAAGTAGCACCGCACTTAAAAGTGGAGGAATAAAGTTCTCCATGACCATTTGGTTATCATTCGAGCGCAGTACCCACTCCGAAATCAAATTAAGGGTCTCCTTCTTAACTACGTGCATGGCTTTGATGAGCGGCTGGTTATTTACATTTATACCATTGAGGGCTATAGCTTGAATAATATTTTCAGATGTTATTTTGTAAACATTTAACATGTCTAAGTAAATCCTTCCGAGTTGTATAACGTAAGCATGCCCAAGAGCTTTGCAGGCAGCAACATTAGTTTTTAAAATGCTTCCTAGTTGTTTAACTGCGGACATGTTTTTCAAAAAGTCTACGTTCTTAGACGCCCTCGAGATGATTTCATCCCAAACTTGATTGGGCAACAACATATACTTTTCGATTAATGCATCTTGTTGCACTTGGTCTGTGCTTGTAGCAATCATGTGGCCCACAGCTTCATAAAATGTGTGCACCTGTTTGAAATAAAACAAAACAAAATGAAATACGTTTGAAACACCCGTCACGTCACCCAAAGTGACTACACTTGGTATATTTACCTGCTGCGGTTGCAAGTCACATATAATCGAACTCATTGTACTCAAGATTTCATCGATGAAAGTACATGCTTCGTTTGGTTGAATCGTCACAAAGTGCCTTCTGCATTTAATTGCTATTTTGATAAATGTATCACAGGCCATATCCTGAACGCCATCGTGTGTCTCATGCATGAACTCAAATAATTTGTTAACCACAGTTTTTAAAAACTTCCAATGAGCCCGCAAGAATCTCGGATATTGTCCAACGACGTACATTATATTGGAGGCAATTATTGCTTTATTATCTTTGCCTTTTTTTTGTTCGCAAAGGCCCAGTAAATCTTTGATGACGGTAACTAAAAACCGCTTTTCATCTTCTTCGCTGAAAGCGCCTGAAATTTAAAAAAATAAATTACATTTTAATACATACATACATAAGAATATTGAAAAAATAATATACAAGGTACAAGGACAAAATATTCTTAATGTTAACAAAGACAAAGGATGCAATTTTATTAATACCGAAACACTGTACATTAGAAAATCTCGGAAAGAAGAACGTTTCAGTAAGACGAAAGAAATATTTCCACCATTACAATGGTGGATCGTTGGTTTGAGAGGCAGTGATCGTCGGGGGGTGGAGAATCACCATTGACGAGATAGGGAACATGGGGAAGAAGGACGAATGCCCAGTGCTAGGGACGTTGCAAGGTGTGTCTGGTGCCAAGAAAGAGGGCACTACAAAAGAGATTGCCAGCAACCAAGTAAACAGGCACAAGGAAACGGCAATTGCGCCAATGCTGCAGGGAATTCTAGAAGACCTATAAAACTGCCGTTAAAAGAAGGCAGAATACATGAAGGATACGTTCGTAGTGAAAGCCTTCATGCAAAATTCAGTTGGTATTGCCTATGTCGAGGCAAGAGGCGGATAGGGGATTCGGAGGGTGAGTCTGTCACAGCTTTGGGCGGGTGTATGCTGAGATTATAGTCAAAGAGCTTCTGCTTGTTGTAAAGACCTAATTGTGCCGTTCGAAAGCCAACCTTATGAAATGTTAAACGGGCGTCCACCAAAAGTAAAATTCAAGAATTTCTTTAAATTGTCTCTCCATTACTTACTGTATGACGGATACAGTTTGATGCTCGAGCACTGATGGTATCGGAGAAGGTCTCCGGATGCAATGTGAGAGAAAGGTTGTCACTCGATTATCTTGATGTAGCGTCGGAGAACTAGAAGAAGGAGATAACCCAATACTCGAGAGATCAATTGAAACACTAAGATCAAGTTTTTCAGTGCTAGATTAAAGCTAAACCGGAGCTAACTAATGACATTTTACTTCGACAATGGCGTTTTATAGCCGAAATCTATCCACTCACATGAGCTAGAAGTCTTGACCATAGTGGAAAGTTTAAATAGTACTGCAACAACACTCCAAGGTCGTCATAGACTTTGACGCAATGGTAGCAATTAGCAACATGCGATGGAGGATTTTGATACTATTTCAAGATGACGTAGGACGCCACGCTCGAAAGAATAAAAAAAACGTTTTGGTTCCCTATGTTGAGAGGATTTAAGAGGAACTACAAAGTGTGACTACTCCAAGAAAAAAGGTTGATTCTCAGAAGAAGAATTTCATAGAAAATTGAACGCGTTCTTATTTCTTTTGATGTTGTACATTTGTACCATCTCGGACCTCGGAAAAGAGTGCTAAAAGATTTGTTCTTGCACTGGTGGACAACTTTACAAAGTGCACCATCCTGCGAGCGGAGGCAACAAATTCCAAAGGTGCTCTTAGCGATGGCTAGCTGCTTTTGACTCCTCAGAAGGGACGGACGGCGGTCACTTCACTTGACTATTTGGCTAATGCCAATATACTGGAGTCCAGCAGATTAAGTGCATGCACACGACGGAGTGGGGGCGATTGGGTAAGCTGCTGCTGGAACTGAGAAAGCCAACAATATAAGAAACCTAAGAATTGAAGAAATTTTGAATTCGAATTCAAAGCGAACAGACGTGTTTTTTTTTGGCTAGTGACAGTTTGATAATTAATTTAAAGGGAAAGTTTCGTGAAATTAATATATAATTTTAGCTTAATCGGAAGAGTTTTTAATGCTCTATAAGATGAGCTAATTGCTATAGTAAAGTTCAGATCCGTTTATAAATCATAAGGAAATTATTTTTTTTTAATTTGTTCTGAGTGAAAGTAAAACTGCATAATATAAGAGTGAATACTAAAACAAAGGACAAACAAAGAAAAAATAAAAAAAAAAAAAAAAAAACAGGAAAAAAAGTGAATACAATATAACTAATACATACAGAATTGAATGTGCATGTGCAAGCATGAGTGTTAGTGGCGTTTGCGGGGAGTGTAAAAAACCTAACCGCAATATTAACAATAAGCTAGAGTCATTGCTGGTTGCTTGCAAAGGGGGGTGTGGAAGCGTATTTCATCCCAAATGTATCAACCTAGCTGAATATGACATTAACAAAACAGTTGAAAATAAATCTTACTTAGGGATTTTATGTACATCTTGCCGTGAAAAATTAATATCTCTTAGACACATCGAGGACAATATAAAGAAAATAAAAGAAAATTTTGAAGAGATCGGGTTAAAATTTGATAAAGTGTTAAATAGTGAAACAAAAGTGCGAAGTGAAACTAAAATGATATCGGAAATAAAGAAAACAATTGACGAAAGCTTAAAAAATGAAAAGAAAACATACGCGAGTGCAATTAAAAAAGGTGCTATTTTGATAAAACCGAAAGAACACCAGAATTCCGAGAAAACCAAATCTGAATTAAAATGTAGTGTAAATCCTAGTGACTCTGCCATACAGGTTGCCGGGATTAAGAAAGTGGATAAAGGAGCGATTGTTGTGTCATGCGAGAACATTGAGTCAATGAATAAAGTGAAGGAAAAAGTGGAAGAAAGCTTGGGAAGCAATTATGATGTGAATGTTTTGAAAAGAAATAATCCAAGAATTAAAATTTGTAATTTATCGGAAAGAATGGAAGAGAATGTGTTAATAAGTTGTTTGAAAAAGCAGAACGAAATATTGCACGATGTAAATTTGGTATTTAAAGCAATGTGGATGAATGTTAATAAGAAATCTTTTAGTGCGGTAGTTGAATTGGATAATAAAAGTTTTATTGAAGTGATGAGAGTTGGTAAGCTTAGTGTTGGTTGGGATAAATGTTTTGTCCAAGAGTCATTGTATGTTAAAAGATGCTTCAAATGTTTGGGTTTTAACCACAATAGCAAGGTCTGTAAGGCAGAAAACAGACTGTGTTCTAAATGTGGTGGATGTCATATTGGGTCTGAATGCCAAGCCGAATGTCTTTGTTGTGTGAATTGTGTGCGAATGAATAATGAACTCAAGTTAACTCTAAACACAAATCACAATGCTTTTGACAACGACTGTGAGGTGTATCAGAGGAAACTTAATGTCGAGAAAAGTAAATACTTGTAGCAAACAAGACGTAATTCAGAATCATTTCTTTTTTATTGTTTAAACATTCAAAGTTTATTAGCTAACAAAAGTGAGGTGGAAATTTTAATACAAAATTATCATCCTGATTTCATCATGCTATCGGAAACCCGTGTAACGGATGGAATGGAGGAGTCGGAGATACGGGTTGTTGGCTACAAACATATAATTTGTAAATCACACTCTAGACACACTGGAGGCGTGATTATATATGTAAAAAAGGGGATACGATTTCAAGTGATAGATAGCTCAAATTTTATTAATACTGCATGGGTTGTAAAAATGTATGTATGGTTGAATGAAGAAAAGTGGACATTGGCAGGGTTTTATAGATCTCCTAGTTCCTCGGTAACAGATTTTTTAACATTTTTTACGGATTGGTGTAATTATTCTTTAGAAAATGAAAACAAAATTTTAATGGCTGGTGATTTTAATATAGATTTACTTACAAAGGACCGTAATACAGAAAAATTGTTGGATATTATTACTGATCAGGGGCTTTCCCAGTTAGTGAGTCAACCTACTAGAATAACAGAATCTTCGGCTACTTTAATTGACTATGTTATTACAAACAGGGACTTAAAATCTCAAGTTAAAGTCAACATAAATGCGGATGATAAAATATCAGATCATGAAACCATAAGAGTGGAAATTCTAATAAGACAAAAATGCAATATTAAGGAGCAAAAGTACAAAACTATTCGTCATACAAAAACACGGTTTGATTCTTTTCTAAACGAAAATAGGTTTTCAGACATATACTTTGAAGACGACTTAAATATGCTATCGAATACCTTTTGTGAAAAATTAAATGCGTGTTGTGAGGCTTTGACAATCGAAAAAGTGGAGAAAATAAGCAATAATAATGCATGGTTCAATTCCCATTTACAAAGGTTAAAAAACGAAAAAGTCAAAGCTTATAACACTGCTGTTTTTAATAGTACTACTGAAAATTGGTCGGTATATAAATCTGTTCGGAATAATTATAAGAGTGAAATTAGAATTGTTAAGAGTAATTATATAACATCTCAGATTATGGTGAAGTCTGGAAACCAGATTGAAATGTGGAAGACGCTTAAAAAGTTCGTGTTAAATAATGCAAAAAGTAATGTAATTGAAAGTGTTAAATTCGGGGAATATACGTTTACTCTGTCGAATGATATTGCAAACAAATTTAATACATATTTTGTAAACAGTATTCAGGAAATAAACGCAT
Source organism: Leucozona laternaria (assembly GCA_932273885.2). Taxonomy (NCBI): domain Eukaryota; kingdom Metazoa; phylum Arthropoda; class Insecta; order Diptera; family Syrphidae; genus Leucozona; species Leucozona laternaria. The sequence continues at coordinate 50,912,519 of OW026368.1, forward strand.
CAATAGAAAATGTAAGTTTTGTGTCACCAGAAATAAGTTGCATTTCTACTTTTACTTTTGACTTTTGTAATGAAAGATCTTTATATGCGTTGATTAGAAATATGAATAACAAAAGAGATGTGTATAGGATTAATAGAGAAATCATTCTACAATCAATAGAAATTATCGGTCCCGTTCTATTAAGGTTGATAAACAAATCATTAGAAACAGGAACATTTCCGGAAGTATGGAAAGAATCCGTGGTTTTTCCAGTGGAAAAAGTAAATAATACAAATAAATGTGAAGAATTCAGGCCAGTAAATATGCTGCCGACGTGTGAGAAAATATTAGAAAAGTTCGTTGCGGAGCAATTTCAAAATTACCTAGAGAACAATAATTTATTAATTGAGGAACAGTCTGGCTTTAGAAGAGCTCATTCATGTGAAACGGCCATCAATTGTGTTGTATGGAAGTGGAAAAGACAAATTGACTGTGGAAATTCAGTGATAGCGGTTTTCTTAGATTTGAAGCGTGCTTTTGAAACTATTGATAGACATATCTTGTTAAAAAAGTTGTGGTTGTATGGTGTACGCGGTCGTGAGTTGGAATGGTTTGAATCTTATCTAGCCAATAGAAGTCAAAGAACTAGAGTGAATGATGAAATGTCTAGTGCGATGAATAATGAGCTGGGGGTTCCGCAGGGGTCTGTGTTGGGAGTTTTCCTCTTTCTTTTATACATAAATGACTTTAAGAAATGTCTGAAGTATTGTAGTGTGAAGCTTTTTGCGGATGATAGTCTGATCTACATTTGTGGACAAAATAGTGAAACAATGTGCCAAAGATTGAATGAGGACTTAAGAAGAATTGATAATTGGTTAAAAATGAACAAACTGAAGGTGAATGTGAGTAAGACTAAATGTATGAAATTCCGTATAAATGATGAAATTAATGTGTGTATGGATGGGGCACTAATAAACTGTGTTGAAAGTATAAAATACTTGGGTGTTATTATAGATGAAAAGCTTAATTTTAAGGAACATTCAAATCATGTCTGTGCCAAGATTTCTAAGAAAATATATTTTTTGAGCAGAATACGAAAGCAACTGACATTTGAAGCTTCTATTCTCCTATATAACGCCTTGGTAATGCCACACTTCAATTATTGCTCAACTTTGCTGTTTGGATCCAATGCAGATGTTAAATTAAGACTCCAAAGACTTCAGAACAGGGGAATGAGGGTTATCTTGAAAATGAGTATTTACACTCCGATTCGATTCATGCTGGACTGCTTAAATTGGATGAATGTTAAGCAGAGACTTATCTATGATGCGATGATTTTTATTTATAAAATTCGTAATAGTAAGCTCCCGAAATACTTATTTGATGGAATATTGGAAATATCGGAAGTCCAACCATTCAACTTAAGGAATAATAACAACTTAAGACCGGAAAGATGCCGTTTAAGCAGTACCCAGAACTCTATTTTACATGATGGTATTATTTATTTTAATAACCTACCCACATACTTAAAAAGTGAAACCGGAATGAATCAATTTAAGGAAAAACTCAGTGCTTTTATTAAATATAGTGTCGTTTAGCCAAAATATATATACAATTTTTATTTTAATTAATATGTTATCGTCTATTTTAAAGTTTTTAAACTAATTAATCTTGTTTCTTTAACTATTCTTTTGCTAGGGATATTATAGAGCCCAATCTTGACGTTAAGATGGGTACTCTTGGCCTTGGCCAGGATGGTATGCAGAAACTCTATTATTATTATTATTATTATTAAAAAACACAGCATATGACAAACGACACAATATGAGCAGGGGGACCTTGTACTAATAGAAAAAAAACGCGGTCCGTATGTAGTCACGAAGGTGTTGCCAAATGCTAGATAGCATGCATCGGAAGTAGAGGACATTGATTACAGTCCGGCAAAATAAAACATTTTTCTACACTCCCGGAAGAGAGTCTACTTGGATAGTGACAGATCTGATCCTGAGGATGGACCTATGGCCCATTGTTGACTCGACAGCAAGAATCCCATAATTACTAAAAAGCCAAAACCTGGATTGTACGACACTAGTTATAAGAATAGAAGATTGAGAAAGGTAAAGCAAGCACTACCTACACTGCGCCATTGCCAAATACTTTAGAAAATAAAATAAAACAAAAATTTACCTGAAATTGATCCAATTGCCCAGCAAAGGGTGTTCAAATTCTTCCAGGAAAATTCAGTTCCGTTTACTTGATTTAAGAGCTTCAGGGTCATAATGCGCTCAGTGTCTCCATAATCCAAATGGGTTAAAAATACCAGTGTCTCGCGCATGTTTTTATACAAATTGATTGCATTTGTATCTTTCATGAATTCCCGAACTACCTCGCCATTTTCGTTTTCAACTACCAGCACTTCTTCTGGTTTAGCCATGCGAGAAATCATTATAAAACGAACTTTGGATAAAATATTTGCATAAAATCGGCGACGTGAGAATGAACTTCTTTTCGCTAATGTAACCACATCAGTTTGTATGTGAACTGAATTAATACTATCTGAATTATATAGATCCTCTACTAGACTGTACCAGTATTCGAGACAGATTTTAAATATTTCCACATCTTCCACTTCCGATATCATAACCAAGTAAAGCAGTGCCTTGTTTAAATATTCAATATATTTAACATCTTCAACGAGCTTTCCGTGTTCCTTCAGAAAAGTACACAAGAACATGGCCAAATTTTGGACGAATTCCTGTTCCATGTCACAACCGTTGGCGTATATGTGATTCATATTTGTATTCTGTCCAATCATTTGATCCAACTGTTCCATCGTATCTTTGAAGAGTTTTACAAAATTGGCGTTATAATTAGGCACTGTTAAGCCAGAGATTTCTGCCAAGCATTTAAGTGTTACATTACGAAACATGGGAACACTGAGAAATTTAAAAATAAGTGTTTCTACCAGCTTGGTTTCGAAAATATACCCTAGCGGTATCCAGTTGAGAAACCTCAAGAGAGTATCGAGAGTAACCGCAATCAATGGCGCATTCATAGAACTTTCAAGGACGAATGAACATAGTTGAAAAATTTCGGAAAATTCAAAACACATAGCATCTTTTAAATGTTTCGCTTTAGTCTGAGTTATCTGTCCCCCGCAAAAGTCGAATACTTCTTCGCTCAAATTTTTTAATATAACCATATTGTTTTTACAGAGGCTCTCGTTCGTTTTAGAGGCTCCAACTATATCGCTAATGAAAGTGTTCCAGTTTTTGGGCCACTCTCTTTTCAAAATTTGCACCAAAATCATATTCAACTTATTTAAGTAAACCTTATTGGCTTCCATGGTGGCCTGGTCGGATGATGTTTTTATAATTAGACCGACAACATATTTTTTGATGCCTTCACATTGATTTCTTGGTAAAATTTTCCAACGTGTTTTGATGACTTCTTCAAGAATTTGCAGAGCGTAGAATTTTGTTTGTTGATTTTGTGAATACTCTAGTATGCTATCAACTCTAGTCCAGGCATCTGGGTGTTCTTTGAGCGTTGTTAGAATGTCTTGTGCTAAACGTAATTGTTCGCCCTGTGAACTGTAGAGACATTCAACAATTTTATCCAAAAGACCGATATCTAGTTTCTCCGAGAAGTCTAACAATTTGCTAGCTTCTTCTGTCGTTAACATCACCGCCATTTTTTTGTAAAAGAAATATCGTTCTTTTCTCTTGGAATAAATGTTGATACTTATGAATGTTTAATATTATAACGCTTAAAAGTTTACTGCAAAATAATTTACAATAAAATTTCGATAAGATTACTCGAACAGTACACTCGTCACCACACCAGAATTTCTTAAAGCTGCAAATAAATAAAAATAGGTACACGTTTTAATTGCAAATATAATAACAGTTAAATAATGATAGAAATATATACATTTTTTTTTCCTGAAGGTTTTCGTTTTGAAAAAGGAATTCGCAAAATTCCAAGACTAGAGGTCCCAAGGCGAGAATTGTTAACATTTATGTAACATTGGTCGGCATCGTCATGAACGAGGATGCAAAATCTGAGATATAAGGGAAGATACATACGTTGAACAATCTTTTCAATCTATTTACTTGGTTAACAAGCATTTCGAAATGGCACAGATGTCCTAGTCTATGTCAAAGCGACAAAGATGACGAAACCGGTACCCAAACGGCTCAGAACGCATAACACCAGAACTACCCTCAACCCTTGTCGCAGAAAAAAGGCATAGAAAGTTAATCTGACAAGTGAAAATCTTTTCCAATATCATATTTATGTACTATTACTACTTAGCCTCTTACTTATTTCCTTGTTACATACTCATATTTATTATCTATTCCTTATATCCTCATTTGTTTTTTAGTTTGATCTTGAACTCTCACTCGAACGCATCGGCGAAGAAAGACTACCGTCGCGAAGTAGAATAAAAGAACAATCAAGGCAAATAAAACAGTCAATTTAACATAAAAGGCTTTGTTGTTTATTTTTCATTTTGGAAGTTGTGGACATTCACGGGCAGAAAGGTGGCTATTACGAAACAACCCCCAAAACGGATTATCCAATAAGTATTTAAGTGACATCTTAATTATACAACTGTGGTCGAAGTTATTTCGATAGCAGTGATATTGAAAACAGAATTTAATTTTATCTTAAAATTAAGGCTCTCGGCAGGCTTATTAAGAATTATAAGAAATCACTTGCGCTTTTCATAAAAGAACTGTTTGCTTCCCCTAGCAATGTCTAGGGCAAGTCTGGCCCAAAGCTGCACAGCTCGAGGTTGTTTGTAAGGATATATCGAAGATCGAGAATACTAACGTCACAACTCAAGAAACTTCAGTTTTTAGTTAGAACAACATTCCAGTTTCGCATGGTTTAGATGCATGTTCGTGGAAACCGTGGGGCGCTATATGCAAAATTTATGAACAAATAACATAAAAAATTACAACCCATCGGTTTCAGCGGATTAACTTATTTTCAGACAGGTTTTAAGTGTATGTTTAACTCTTAAATCCTGGCTGGCTGAACCTCAGTCAATCTGCCTAAATGGGTGGATATAAATCTTCACCTGAGCATGAACTAAGATTATATAACCAGAACTAAAAAAAAATGGAAAGAAAAAGACTTAACACAAAATCTCTTGATTTGCTTCTCCTGAAAAACATAGCAAGGGAGGGTATCACCTGCAGACCAAGATTTAACACATGGATCGGACCCGAACTCTTTTGCATGGATGAAATACCCCAGGTTATCAAACTGAGTAATCCATTTAAGCCTATCCATAACTTAAAAATCGGGACGCTGAAGGACTTGATCTCTCTCCTTGAAACCCCTCCAACACAATTTTTTTCTGGTCTCGCCTCGACTTAACCGTGTAGGTTGAGGTGTACTCTAGATTTTTGTCATATTTCACGCGAATCACCCTGTGTATGAAATTAATTATAAAAACATGACATTTCTAGAATTTCTACATTTCAGAGTTTTACAATAACAAAATGTACGCATACATGTATGTAAATACATACATGGAATATCTTAGTTTTTATTAGGTTTTTTACAGATTTATATTAGAAGAAAGCTAAAACGATGAGAAATTTCCGTATGTACAAGGTGGCACAAAACTAATCAACCTATCGGAAGATGTTATAATTTTTGCAAATGACGTCGTATGTCAATCATATGTGACAAATGACAATTGTGAACTAGACAGCTGCAGTATCATCATCATCATCGTCGGCTCGACAACCGGGGTCCGGTCCTGGCCTCCTTCAACAAGTCTCTCCACCCATCCCGGTCTCGAGCCGCCGCCATCCAGTTGCGCACCCCAAGGCTCCGGGCGTCCTGGTCTACGCCATCTCTCCAGCGCAAGCATGGTCTACCACGCTGTCGTCTACCATAGAATGTACCACAAAGAACTTTCCGAGCAGGTTCCTCTTCGCTCATGCGAGCTAGGTGCCCTGCCCACCGGAGTCTACCGAGCTTAATTTTTGTCACGATATCTGCTTCAAGGTAGATTGCGTACAATTCATGATTGTACCGTCTCCGGAATCGTCCTTCCTCACATATGGGGCCAACAATTCTCCTTAAGACTTTTCTCTCGAACGCGGCTAAGAGGTCGGAGTGCCTTTTGCTAAGCACCCAAGTCTCGGATCCATATGTGAGTACTGGCAGGACCATGGTCCTGTACAGCAGCAGTTTTGAAGTTATGGTGAGATTTCTGGATTTGAAGAGCTTTGACAGACTATAGTAGGCTCTGTTGGATTTGAGAAGCCGCCCGCGTATTTCTTCTTCTATATTGTTATCGGCTGCTACTATTGACCCAAGGTATTTAAAGGATTGCACCACTTCAAATTCGTGCTCCGCTACCTTGATTGTTTGACCAACTGTTCTTCTCGCATTCGACGCCACCATGTACTTTGTTTTACCTTCACTAATGTGCAGCCCCAGATTTTGTGCCGCCTGCTCGATCTGGATGAAGGAATCATGTACAGCTTGCTCAGTTCTTCCGATGATGTCGATGTCGTCTGCGTAAGCCAGTATCTGGCTGGACCTGTTGACGATGGTCCCTCTTGTTGCCGTGCCAGAGTCACGGATTGCTTTCTCCAACGCCAGGTTGAAGAGGAGGCAGGCCAAACCATCCCCTTGTCGGAGTCCATTAAAGATGTTGATTGGTTTGGATAGCAATCCGGCTATTTTTACTTGGCTTGTTACGTTGGTCATGGTCAACCTACATAGTCGTGTCAATTTATTTGGGATGCCGAATTCTCTCATGGCTTTGTAAAGTTCTACCCTGGCTATGCTATCGTAGGCGGCCTTAAAGTCTATAAACAGGTGGTATGTTGGGATGTTAAATTCTAGACATTTTTCCATCGCCTGCCTAAGGGTAAAGATCTGATCAGTTGTTGATTTGCCTGCAGTATACAAACAGACAAACATGGAGGCCTATACTCCGCTGTCAAGCCAACCTCAATTTCAACAACGAAGAGGACGATTTTGTGTCAAAAATCATCATGAGCGACGAGGTGCATTTAAAAAGCAAAATCTTGGTTTCTGCGGCACTGAAAATCCGCTTGTGATGCAGGAAGAGCCATTACATCTACTTAAAGCCACTGTGTGATGCGGCGTTCAAGCGGGATGAGTGATTGGGCAGTATTTTTTTGAGGACCCTATTGGCAATACGGTTACTGTTACTGGTGAACGCTACAGGGCCATGACAAACGACTTCTTACTGCCGGAATTGGATGAGCGGGGCTTGGTGAACATGTGGTTTCAACAAGATGGTGCAACGCACCCACAGCACGAGCCACAATGGATATGGTGAACGAAGCTTTTCCTGGTCACGTAATCTCCCGTTTTGGCGATTTGGCATGGCCACCAAGATTGCCCGATTTAACCATCACAGACTTCTTTCTTTAGTGTTACTTGAAGTCGCGGGTTTATGCCAACAAGCCTCAGGCAATGGGAGCTCTTAAGAAGAATATTCGACAAGAATGCGAACAGTTTTCACTGGAAATTTTGCGGAGTCGTGGAAAAATCGATAAAACGGGCACAAATATGTATCCACACTGGCGGCAGCCACTTGACGGATATCATCTTTTCTACTAAACAGACAAAATTGTAAAGGTCCAAATAAAGATTTCCATCACAAAATATCATTTTTTTTATTTAGTAAAAAAGTAATTCAAAAACAAAATTGGATCATTAATTTTGCACCACCTGTTTAGGTATTTGTTAAGGTTCGATAAATTGAATATTTCTTTGAAGTGCTTTATAACTTGAACATCAAAGATATTTACAACCTCTTTGACTTGAGTAGTGTGTGAAAATAATTTTTTTTTTGGAAGATCTTGCTTAACAATCTGGCACTTCTTTCACTTAAAAAATATCAATATAACTTTACTCTTCCGACATAATGGCACAGATTCATATTAATTAATTTCATTATTAAAAACCAAAGCATCCCCGTTCAATAAACAAATTAAAATACATAGAATACAAAACTTTATGTTATACTGATAAAATACATCGGGGCATATTCATAGTCACTTTTGAACTCCAGTTTAACTTAGACCTGGGTGTATTCTATCTAAATAACATTGAATAAATCCCAGTCTAAGAAAAACTGGAGTTTAAAAGTGACTATGAATATGCGCCATCATCTTTAAGGAGCTCTTTAAATGTTTTTTTCATCAAATTGGGAAAACTACCAAGCACAACATTTCTAACTGTTAATGTGTTAAGGAGGGTCCACTGTTCTAAACTTTCTTTGTCAAAGTTCTTACGCCTAAAACTCGGTTTAGTCGAATATCGGTTTCAGTGAGTTCTAACTCGTTTATTTCAAAATTTCTAGAGTACTACGATTTCGATCTGTTTGTAATAGAATATCGATAAATACATCTCATGGTATTATAAATCTCCGAAGGCAAGTTGAAAATAAAACTTGGTTTCTAAAAAAGGCTTCATTTTAGGCAGCAATAAAGAAGATGTGAAAGACTTGTGCTATGGAAGTGAGGTTTATGGTTGTACATCAGTAGAAGAGTTTATTCAGAGAATATTTTTTTGAGTTTCGGCTTCCTAATACAACTTTAACGTATGCAATTTATGTGGCTGCAAAAAATCTTTTTGCGTAATTAGAAAGTCAATTCTGACTTCAAAAACAACGATAATCAGCAGAAACTTTCAATATTATTACTGCTAAGATTGGTTGAAATTAGCACAAGACCATAATTACTAGGTAGACCTAACTGATAACTTTTAAGAATGACAAGGAATATTCTATGATTGATTGCAGACGTTAAAGAAAGAACGTATCTCGACGACGTCGACAGAGCACCTCCTTTGCGAATGTGAGACATTGGCATTACTCTCCCAAATAACATTTACCTGAAATGTCGGATGTTTTGAGTCGGTGATTCGCGAGTCATAAAAGGGGCCTCACTGTCCGGCTCAACTTACAAAGAGATTACCCATAATGTAATTATTTTAGTGATGATATGAGTAGTGAAAATATAAGTTGAATTATACGGGGTAGAACATAAATCTTAAACTTATTTCTTACAGGGAAGACCTCTCAGGAACTTGTTGCCTCTGTAATCTGAAAAAGCTCTTATCGCAACAATTTTTAACTTCGCCCGGGTGTGTAACATGGATGTAATGAATCCAATAGAAAACCTTTGGAGCTCATGAAGCGAGATAACACTGAAGGCGGGTTATTACTACCAAGCTAATACTTAAATGCTCAATTCCTAAATGCAAGTTTAAAAAGCAAGAACGCAAGTGAGTTGCACAACATGCTTTTTAAATTAATTTGTGCAAATCCCTTTGTAATTGCGCAAGAAAGAAAAATCTAGTGAATTTAGGGTATTTTTACTTATGCATTTTGAAACCATAGAAACTGTCCTTAAAGTGACGCATCACAACCGTTTGCATCACAAATGTTCTGCTAAGGGAGTACTCGACTCAAGTTCTTTAAAACAATGAAAATGCCAATTGAAAGCGCTACTAATATTGGCGGTAAAAGTTTGTCTAGATCCCTTTTGACCCTTGTTAAATGTTAACTTGTTATTTTTACGGAAGACGATAAATGTTTTGTTGGTAGGTTAGTAGTCTAAATACAATTTTTTTTTGTTTTCATAATTTTAACTATATGCCTGAAAGACCTAAGGTCTGTTAAATGCAACCTGAATTGCACGGCACTAGTTAGAAGGAATAGAAGAATAGCAAAGAATTTTTGTTGGCACAATGGACTGAGAAATAAGGTATTGATTGTCTCATGGCATCCCACGGGTAACGTCCCCTAGTTGTATAACTGGGGGAATATAGAAAAGAATGCTGCCTAGAGTGGGGCTCGAACCCGCACCTCTAACTTAGCAGTCAAGCACTGCATCCACTGCGCCATTGCCACCCTAAAAGGATAACTAAGATCGAAAATAAATTATTTGCTCTAATTTAAACTCTAAAATGTATATACTGTGCGTAATATTTTTCTCATCTACTGTATTTTAAGAAAAAAATGATAATCTATTCTAAATTACAACACTTTTGTAAATTTGATGAATCAACAGATATCTTCTACAAAATTTTGAGAAATTTGTAAAATTTAAAATTGGGGTGAACCCCAGATTTAAGTTTTAGACATTTTTAATAAATAAACCAACTTGTATGAACTGATTTTCCCGTACTTGGGAATTGCGTTCTAGATAATATAATGTAGGTAGGTACCCACTTACTAGATGGATATAATTGCTCCCATAAACAAAAATTGCGGTTGTTTATTTAAAGTGAGCAAGCTTATTTAGTTAGGAGAAAACAATTTACAGAATTTTATATTTAAGAATGAACCACGCAGCATACATAAAATGTATGTTGAGGTCAGCATAATCTCACAATGATTCTATTTCTTTCAAAAAGGCGCGTGTTGGCTTTCTGGCTGGTTTAACCACTCAATCTTTGTTTTAAGGATAATTATATTCGTCATACGGTATTCTAGCATATTTACTTTGTGACATTGTGAGAAAAACAATCCAGGAGAAAACGTAAGTATAGGAATTTTATAAAATAAAAATTTATTACAAATGTTTTGTTTTCAACAAGGACCTACAATTCTACTCTAAAATAATAAACAGTTAAAACGCACAAATTTATCAAGAACCGCCAACATCTTCCAAAAAAAAAATATTTTGCAAGCCAAACAAATGCATTTGGATTCTTTCTTCATTTGCAACATGCCAGACCTTATTTCTCGGCTCGACATCGAAATCGAAACACACATCACAACTGACATTTGGCTTTCCGTCGCCATAGTCCTCGGCAGAGACGAACGCTTTTTAGTCATTTATGTTGGTGGGAAAAGAAAAAACTCCTTTCGGCCGCAAAATATGATAAAATTTAGAAATAATATTTACTTGCTAAGTAAATTTTACTAATATTTTAAATACATTTCAGTGCATAAGATAAATTTGGTGCAATTTCACATTATCGCATGCAAAAGAAATTCCGCATGAGAGCTATACTTACTTTAAATTTTATTTAAAAAGGTTTCCTCACACACACCTTTCTTATCCACATCGATTTAATTAGTTTTTTTGATAAGATGATTTTTATTTTAATCACTTATGTGCTCAATATTTAACAAAATTTATATTTTTTAACAAAAAAGTATTCAGCTCTACCTAGCAAAGATGTCAGGTTTCGTATTAACGAAATCACACACACAAACCAACAATTTATGAGGAGTGCGTTCAGTGAAATAGTTTGAAAATGGAAGCGTGTTTAGTGAGCGATTGGTTTAATGGCGTGTAGTTCAGATGAAAAATACAGGGTGAGTATAATGGGTGGTGAGATATGGTGAAATCGCAAGGACGCATATCTCACATTGAAAATAACAGCGGCCCTATTCTAGCTTTGTGAGGGCTCAAGTCACATAAGGTCTTGTGAGGTTGTTTTCTTGTGAGGTAATTGTGGTTCGATATCAATTTCCGTATTTCCGATAAACCTCACAAGAAAACTCACAATGAAACTCACCACAGTAAGGCCAGGCGCGCACATGCAACTAAACAGTTTGGTTGCGATTTTGAGCACTATGGGATTATATGAGAGTGGATGCATTCGCTGTTGGCAACGTTCTTATCGCCAGCCATCGTCTTCCGGCTCCCAAAGTTTTGCGTCAATTTTTTTCAGTGATGAATAAAAAAAAATGAATTATCGAAAAGAACATATCTTTTCTGTATTTTTTAAGAAGTAGTAATGCTGAACTTTAACGACTGACAAATTGGCAGTTTTTTGTCAGTAAACTGCCAAAAGAATGAATTTGACCATTCCTCTGACAGATAACTGACAGAATACTGCCAATTTTTCAGTTGTGTAAATCCAACATAAGTGCCTCATTAAATGGGTCTTTTTACTGAAGGTCGTTTTTCTGAACTCGTGATTACACTGTGAAGAAAAATCATTTTATTTCAATCTACCCTTCTCTATCTCACACCGTTAAAACCCAAATATATCTCACTCACATGTTAGTCTGCTATTACACGACGACTTTTGCGTCGTGACTCTTTTCGAACATAATGAGTGCAAAAGAGAAGAAAAATGAGACGGAAAACAAACTGCCCTATGAGTCGTGGGCCAAATTTCTGCGACTCATTTTTGACATTATTTTATTTCTTGTTTGTAGCAAATTCTTTTATTTATTTTCGTTATTTGTGGAGTGCACATGTATCTATAGCTGTATGGTTGCAAAGGTATAGAGCATAGAGAATTTCTATGCTGGAATAAAAACGTTTCATTTATGTTTGTTGTTTGTTTGGTTGCTACGAGAATTTCATTACCGAAAAAAAATTATAGAAGATTGCCTAAAGGCTTAACTACATAAGCCAAAAAGTACTTTTGTACAAAAGTAAAAATATTTTTTTTCCCGCTAGCGCAGTTGTTTTGTGAAAAAGAATATACAAATTTTTTTTTAAACCAAAATTTAATCTTTCTGCATCATTTTTATAAGTTTTCCAGTCAGAAAAACTATTCCAAAATGAGTTTGAAATTTTTCATTTTTGTACTTTTTGGGCTTATGTAGTTAAGCCTTCACAAAAACAATCGAAATTGTGATCTCTTTCATAGCAGGTCACAACTCACAAATTACTTGTTTTAAAAATTTTCATTTCTTAAGGCTTAACTACATAAGCCGAAAAGTACTTTTGTACAAAAGTAAAAATATTTTTTTTCCTGCCAGCGCAGTTGTTTTGTGAAAAAGAATATAAAAATTTGTTTTTAACCCAAAATTTAATCTTTTTGCATCTTTTTTAAAAGTTTTCCAGTCAGAAAAACTATTCCAAAATGAGTTTGAAAATTTTCACTTTTGTACTTTTTCACTTTTTGGGCTTATGTAGTTAAGCCTTTAATCTTTTTATTTTTCAAACAAAATTGATATTTTATAGAAAAGACTTTCATCCGAGATAAAACAAAATTTTCACAAAAGCAGATTTTTTTTTTTTACGCAGGAAACAAATGATTCATTCGCTCTCCAAAACAACATTTTTTAATAGATTTTTCACTTCCATTTACCATACATATATAAAAACAATTTTTTTAAACTCACTTTATTGCTAAAAAATGAATGAAAACTTCTGTTTTTTATGTTTTAATTAAATTTATAGGGCCCAATTTAAAATCTTTTTTTATGTTTTTAATAATCACCTGTTGCAATTATGACACTACAAAATTCACCTTTGCTGTGGTAAGTTTAGTTGTGAGCTTTCTTGTGACGATTGGGGGAGAATTCCAAATATGTTATCTATCGAGTCACAACAATCCTAACAAACCGTCAGAAGGGGGAGAATCGGGCTGTAAGTCCGCATTTACATTGAACGATTTTTCCAATGTCGATTTTTCTTTGTTGTTGTAATCGAGTGAGATTTCGAGGGACAGCCGACATGTTCCACATGATTTTTGCATTCTCTCTCACACGATTACAATAACAACAAGAAATCGGCATTCGAAAAATCGTTCAATGTAATTGCCGACAAATATAAAAATAAGTTCACCATTTTGTTATGACCTTAAATAAAATTTAAACAAACTGGAATTTACAAATGGAAAACTGGAAATTTAAATATCTCATTAAAATATTTTTAAATCGACAGTTTGTTTTGTTTTTCATAAATATCATAAATGAATGTTTATATTTTTAGTAAACTGTAAACTTTTATATTTGTTTTGTAAAGAACTTTTATTTTTTGAAGAATTTATATTGTGTGCTAAGTGCAATGAAAAATTCAGATAATGTATTTGATGTAACACTAGATGATGATATATGGAAAGATTCATTTGATCGCCTTCTTAACAAACGATCGTAAGTTTTTCTTTTTGTTTTTCCTGGATTCTGGCAACTAGTTTGTTTATCAATAAATATTTCATGTTTAGTGCATTTTTTAATAAAGTGATACTATCACCAATCGTGGTTGCGATACAAATTCGGCCCTAGCGCTGCGCCATACCAGACTTCACTCAAGAAATATCGGTGTCTATAAGCTCTTAAATGGTTACTTTATTTTGCTGGGGTCAGAATGACAAGAGTTTTGCTTGATTTCTTCTTTATTTACTTTCTTGGCTATTCAATTTTAGAACAGAAAGAAAAGATGTTTTGATCTTACTCTTAGCTAAGGTTGAACGGGTGATGATAAATGGTAAGCTGAATCACCCCACACGCGTTTCTCACGATTCATTGCGTTTCTCAAGATACCTACAAATAAGAAAGTTAAAAGGGGAGGTAATGAAAATTATAAGATGAAAATAGAATTTTACAAGAGGTGCGTCTAATCTTAGGTGAGGGATAGAAAGAAATTTACCTTTTCTGCTTTCCTCTACATTCCTGGACAAGAGCACAAGCTGAGTTGTGACCCGATGGGATATGTTATCAGATTGTTAAAATTTATAATATATCGACCATTACATCGCAAATGCTCTATCTGCTCGTAACCACGTTACACTGTTGTCGTAAGATTTCGAAAATGCTTTCGATAAGATCGGTATTCACTTTATTATATTGGGTAAGTTAAGAGATTGGGGTATCGGTACAAAGATGTTTAACTGCATCAAATTCTTTCTTTCCAACCGTAAAATCTCTACTTAAATCAACAATACCTTCTCCTCTTTACATCGGCATCCCCTTTCTTTCTTCGATATTATTCATTATAGCTTTTGATAAAATGAGCACAATTATAGCCAAATATAAAGTTTTAGATCACTTCATATACGCAGACGATATTTATTTACGTTGTAGAATTCACGATCTTGACCAAGTGAAATACATTTACATTTTCAAAATAAGTATGTAAATAAATAATAATAATAATAAAAAATACCTTCCTCCTTTAGAAAAATAATTTTCAATATTTTCCATCGATTCCAAAAAATCAATTACCATTATCCATTAAAAAATATGTTTAAGTCCATAGCGCATATTTACCCGTAATAAATGATTTTATAATTCCAGTTTTTAAAAAACCTACGTAAGGTCTCGTCTACATTTAAATAACTGTGATTTTTTTTTATATCTCTGCAACTTGCAATAGCTATGTGCTGTCTAAATCCTTATTGTGAGTTTCACTCGAAAAATATTTCAGATTAAAATTTTTTGTTCGCCTACAAAAAAAAAAAAGTGAAAATGGCTTTACATTCCGCCCGAAATGAATGTTCACAATTTTTCGCTCATGAAATTTCGGGTGAAACTCACAATAAGGCTGAATGTGAAAATGTGTTTGTTCCACTATACCGTCTAAAATACTAAACTAATTTTCACGAAATAGTGAATAATGAAAAGATTCCTTGGATCATGACAATGAAAACAAGCTACTCTTTTTCAAAGTTTTGCTATTTGTAGGGTGAAATGGGGGTAAAATGAAAAAAGACGTATTCGATTGAACAAAAATTTACCTGCGCTTAAAAGGTTATTCTTAGTAAATGTCTGAAAGGATATTTTTTCCAAAATTTTGCTATTTGTAAGGTGAAACGGTGTAAAAACGTATGTGTTTGTCAAAGGTTTTTTTCTAGGGGATAGCTTTAAAAAAAAATATTTTTCAAAAAAACTAATATTTATAGAGAAAATAGCGTAAAAACAGAAAAGGGATATCCGATTTTAAAAATTCTGTTTGTGTTTGAAACGTTAATTTTAAAAAATTGATATTTTTAGTTAATTAGTTTAGGTAGGCTTTGCAAATTAAATAAGTTTATTTCATTTTTTCCCAACAAACTGACCAAAGAAGCCTACTTAAACTAATTAAAAATAATTGGTCACATGATATAATCGTTAGTAAAAAAGTTGTTTCTGATTACAATAATTCTTTCTGTGTTGGGAAAGTAATAAAGGTTGGACTTAGACCATATTTTTAAGAATTTAGTCATTCATAACGTGAAGTGGGTTAAAACTCAGAAAATAGTTTTTGATTACAAAAAGAAAACATTTATTTATAAAAATATATATAAAAGCTTAGGTTTGTCTGCCCGTACGAAGCTTGGTGGTCCAGCTAGTTTACAATATAGTTAATTCATCGCAAAAAGTAGAAGCCCTCGGCCGGTAGAATAGATCGCGTAGAATTCGATTGATCGATCATCGTTTTAACGCTTGCTCTCCTCTCTCTCTCTATAGGGAAAACTTTATAGATATGATCGAGACAGCTATCGTCAAAAAGATGATCAATCCAACAATCCAACGTGAGCTGGGTCCTGTTTGAATATCCGCTAAGTTCATAGTACAAATATTTTTAGGCTTACATAATAACGCCTGTAAGAAAACATAGTTTATAATAAGGTATGTGTGCCCTTATCTCAAATCTACCCGGGTGAAACTAGTACTTCATAAATAGGGCGATATTGATGGTTTGTACTTCTCATCATTATTTTTAAAGCTGCTATCTTGTTTTCCATACTTTGCGTAACAAAATTTAACAATTTTTTACTATCGAAACAATTCGTTTCCATTTCTTCAATAGGTTACTTCGAGAGCTTAATTTATTGAAAAACAATGTACGTATATCATTCAATAATGATAGCAGTATCGAAGTGTCAAAAGAAAATGTATCTGATGCCGAAAAACCAGAAGATAAAAATTTACGAAAACGAATATCTGGATCTATTTCAACACCGAAATTTATCAATAAAGCTTATGGGCCCTTCGATTGCCCTCTGTCTCCAATAACTTCATGGCGTCTTACAAATGCTAATCAAAAAGATGCATGGGACTCATCGTGTAAACTGAAGTCAACTGCTTTAGATAAAGGTAAATAGGTATAATGAACGGAAGTTACGAGACAATTATAACAGTTATGGTTTATAAAAGAAGGGCTAGGCCACGGCCCTCTGCCGGTAGGCATTCTTCGGGCACTTGAAAGTTTTTTTTTTTCAAGTCGCGCGTAGCCTACTTTTAATGGCGATTAACTGTTAAACCTGTTATAAATTGGCATTTCCCTAGTATCGTACATAATGGAAACATGAAATTTAAAGATTTTTTTCATTTTCATTTTTGTATACTTTCAAAAAACAAGTTACTGAATCCATTGAAGAAAACACACCTTCGTGCACAAAAAGCCTACCAACAAACTGCAATAGTATACCGAGGATAGAGATAAACCTACACAATGAGACTGATGATATCAAATCACTTTTGGTTAAAAACAACACGCATGTATCTCAAGCAGATGATAATAGAAATGTGAACGTGCTACTGCCACCAGGGAAATGGCGCAGATCGCTCACGGTTTGGAAGCGACTTAATCAACCCAAATGTATGAAATAACTTTAATTTGCCTAAGGGTGCAGAATTAAACTAAAACATTTGACAAATTTTCAGATGAATGTTTGGATAGTTTTGCAACAAACAAAACCAATTGTTTTACTCTCAACATTCGAAACTCCCGAAAGACAACCTTTATACATCGTAGAACAGCTTCAAATATTTCTCCCAAACGAAAAAGTGAACTAGAGCTGTTGAAAATTTGCAAACAAACAACGCCCTTGGCCTTTTCAAGTCTTTACTCAAATAACGGACTACGAAACTGCAAAAAAATAGGAGAAGGTACATATGGAGAGGTGTTTGCCAATTCGGAGAAAAACGAACAGACTGTGATCAAGATAATACCCATCGAAGGAGATGTGAGTGTCAATGGAGAGCCTCAAAAAACTTTCGAAACAATTTTACCTGAAGTTTTAATAACAAGCGAGCTAAGTAAATTAAGACACACCAAATCATTTGCAACATCCGGATTTGTTTATCTAAAAAATGTAATAATGGTCTATATTGTTAACAAAAGAGAAAACAATAGCAAACACATCTTCTCTTTTTTTTTTTATTTTAGGTACGCTGTTTCCGAGGAAAATATCCAGATCATTTAATAGAACTATGGGATCTTTACGAACAAAATTATGGAACCGAAAACGATCATCCTGAAGTGTTTAAAAGTGATCAGCTGTATGTGTCGTTGGAAATTGCCTTTGGTGGCAAAGATTTAGAAGGTTACGTATTTCGGAACTCAGAGCAAGCTTATTCAGCCTTTTTGCAGGTTAGTATGTTGCAATATTTTGTAAATCGTTGTGAAAATTGAATTGTGGACATGGGTTTTGATTAAAAAATATATTTTTGTGAGTGAAGACAATTACTGGTCTAGAGTGCATACTGAAACTGAGTGACACATTACCCAAATGTAAATAAAGCTGTTTTTACCTTGAAGAATGGAGCTGAACAAAGCTGCTGGGGTACCACCACTCGATGAAAATTCAAAACTGTTGCTTATTTACTAGCTGTAACGGGCTGTGTTGGCTAGAGGTCAGTGCTGGCACGCTAGTTCCCTTATTTTAGCTCGTCGGATGGGGTGGTTCTTTGACCTTATAGCTCGTCACAAAAGATAATCATGCCAGTCTTTTCATCTATAGATGGTAGTAGATGCACGAGAAGTTCACTTACCCTCCCTTCCTTGGTCGTCATACTCGTCTAGATGACCTCTTAACTAGGCGTCTCACACCCTCATGATTTGTTTTAATATAAAATTATATAATTCACTCCTTTATTCATCGCAATGAAAACCTTCAAAATTTCATGAACATCTTTCTTTTTCCCTTTTTGAATCTTACAAAATAATTATTTTTTTTAAGATCGAGTATCCGAAATTCCTCTATACTTCTATTGAAACGCGTTCGATTTAACAAATTTAAGGAACTTTCACTTCCTCTTTTCCTTACTTTTACTTTTACCCCTCAAAACCCTTATTCAAAGTTTTCGATCTGTCCAAATAAAAATCGCCAGTAGGATAAGATTATTTAATTAAAAAAAAAAAAACTTACCAAAGATTCCAACGATGAAGTGGCCACAGCATCCCAGCAACTTTGTCCTGTATTTCCTTTTTACAACTTATCCCCAAAAAAAAAAAAACGAAAATTTACTGCTTTTCAAATAACGATTCGCGTTTCAATATGCCGTTTAAACAAATCTAGGATACCGATTGACAATGATAATTTTAGTTTTTCCTCATTTTTTGCTTTTTTTTAACGTTTCCCTCGAAAACAGATTTTGATTACATATGTATATGTACTTGGAAACTATCTCTTCGTTGCCACCAAATAATTTGTGGATTCCAAAACCTTCTCCTATGGATCTGTTCTGCAAGCTTCAGTCTTGATGTACGGATTTTAATTAGGCTTCCTATCACCTTCCCAGAATGGCTTTATATTAAGGATTCGGGGTGCGCTTCACCCGCAAACAAAAATCTTCAACTTTGCTTTTTATGTGAAACACTCCCCTCGTATGAAATTATGAATTTCTTATTACCAGCACTATGAATAAAGAAAAGAAATATACCACTGTTAGCAAAGTCCAAAAAAAAAATCTTCAATCGAGAGATTTTAGATATCAAAAAAAATAAAATTACCTTATTAGGTGGGTAGCGATTGTCGCAAAAAAAAAAACTAGAAATTTCTTTCTATTCTAGTATGCTGCACTTTTCCGGTGGTATATTGTCTTCTACTTCTATGTAGGTAAGTTCACGTACAGTGCTAAAGACGGTTTGACTATGCAAATGCCTGTACCCAGGAAAACAACCGAAAGTAAGATTTTTTCTTACCAACGGATTATCAGCAAGTACATAGTCAAATCCGTTGAGAGGTTATTAACCTTTCAAGCTACGTCCCTCCCACTTGAGTGTAAAAGATTCTTATACTTCCCCTACTCGACTTTCTCTTAAGATCCTAATCCGAAAATCTGCAAAGATGATTCTTTTTAAATTCTGGTCTGCACGAACAGCATCCACATTCTCCTTGCTTAAATACTTTAATCATTTCTTTATAGATATGGCTGTAAAAGTAAAAAATAATGCAATACTAGACAGCGCGAATTCTTTCAAAAGTGTTTGCACTCGAGGGGTCTTTTGTCCTAATAAATTTTTTTTTGTGGGAAAAAAAGATTACCTCTGAGGTCATTAACTCTTGCCTCTGAGTCTTTTCACATACATATTTATATGGGATTTTTGCAATTTTTAACTTTTATTTTATTTCTCCTTAACTACATATAGCTGAACCTTATAATGAGAAGATGAAAATGATGATAATCTTTAATTTTATCAGGTTGCTTTTAGTCTGGCTGTAGCTGAACGAGTTTTGGAATTTGAACATCGTGATTTACATGTTGGTAACATTTTAATACAAACCACAAACGAAAAGAGTGTTGAATGCACAATTAATAAGAAAACAATAAATATTCCAACAAACGGTATTAAGGCCACTATCATCGATTATACGCTATCAAGAATGTTGTTAAACAAGTGCAGTTATTACAACGACCTTTCGGCCGACGACGAACTATTTTGTGCAAAAGGAGACTATCAGTACGACATTTATCGTTTGATGAAGGAAAAAATAAAGTGAGTAAATTAATAATATAATAATATGACTATTACATAACATGTTATTCATATTTTTTTTTGTATCGATATGAGCGCTGCTAACAATTTTACAAAATTTTAGACATTATTTATTCAGTTCCAATTAACATTCTATATTGAGTCTTTCCACATGAAATTTTCTAAAAAAAAAAGTGTTGCTCCATTATTTTATATTTTGCCAAACTTTGTTAGAATCTCTAAAAATGTTTCTATTAAAGAGTTTTTCATATTTGTATGTACATATGTATGTATGTACGTTCAAAATGAGATTTTGAAGCTGTCATTAGATTTTGTAAAAAGAAAATAAACTAAATGACCTAAAATCTGTGAATAGATTCGAGGAGCCAAAAATTACGACACAAAACTAAGGTGACAAAATTCTTACAAGATTTAAGAATAAGAGGGCATTAAAACTATTGCATATGCGGACGACATATTAATTCTGATATCGGGTAAATATCTTACCACAATCTGAGACATGATGGAATCTGCACTTAAGAAACTATCTTCTTGGGCAGCACAAAACGGTCTCGGGGTTAACCCTGTAAAAACTGAAATAGTTCTGTTTACGAAGAAAGGGAAATCAGAGGTCTTTACCCCTAAATGACATTTTTCTGAAACTTTCCAAAGGAGCTAAATATCTTGGAATAATCCTTGATTCCAAGCTTACATGGAAACGGAACTCAGGGAAAAAAATGAAAAGTGCACATGCCAAAAACCTTCGGTACACGGTGGGGTATACAACCGCAGGTCATCGAGTGGATACACACGGCCATGGTTCAATAGATCGTGTGGTGGAAGGCTGTAGAAAAAGTTAGCTATCTCAAAAACCTGAACAAGTTACAGAGACTAGCCTGTATAGAAATAACGGGAGCTCAGAAGACTACGCCACAAGCAGGGCTGGAAATTATTCTCAATCTGCCAGTCCTTGATGAGTACATAAGATGCCCAGCAGCCAAAAGTGCACTTCGACTTAAAGAAATGGGCTCTTGGAAGCACTGCCCCTATGGTCATGGGTCTATCTTGCAAAGATATGACAAAATGGCCGAACTCGATGTGACCACTGGCTACGTAACATCTGTAATAGACTTTAACAAAAACTTCTCTATTTTAATACCCGAAAGGTATGGATGAGAGCCCAACTCACTGCTCAGGGTATCCCCTTCTACACCGATGGGTCAAAAATAGATGAAGGAACAGGAGCTAGGGTGTTCTGTGAAGCTCTTAATATTAGAAAATCATATTAACTCCCAGATGAGTGTAGTGTCTTTCAAGCTGAGACTTACGCTATTGAAAAAGCGGTAGAAATGGTACACAAGATTAACGTGATTTAAAGGAAGAGAGACTTAATTACGAAAGAGCAAATACCTCCTGGATGTCCAGGAACGACTGCGTTATCTCTAGAAGTTTATGGCCTAGAATTAATGAAAAGAAAACTCAGTATATTTTATCCCTAAAAAAGAATTAGATAGGTGTACTAACGGGTCATTGCGTCAGGTCATGTGTACTAACAGGTTATTTGTTGGAGAACTGGACGGTCTAGCGCAGGACTCAATGGCAAGCATGAAAAAATATATAGAAAGCACGGGTTGGTTCGCAAACGAATTAGTCTATTACGGCTGTTCTGGTATTCGGTCGAATTTGAAAACGGAAACGAAAATTGAATCCTTGCGGATTGAAAACGATTGTCCTGATTTCCAGTCGGATTTACTTTTAAGTTTTACCAACTTGATCAACAAAACATTTTCGAAATCATCTTTTATGTGTGCAAGAGCTGTCAAAAACGAAATTGTAATCGGAGAACAAAAGGATAACCGAATTTAAAACGTTAATTTGGCGGATCAGTTCGTTTTGCCGAATCCGCAAAACGTTTTCGAATACGGAATTCGGAACAGCGAAAATTCGAAAACGTGAGGATATAGAATTCGAATGGAAATTAGAACAGCCGTGTATGTCAACAACTAGGAATATCCCTGATGTTATATCGCTAAGGAGATCACAATTGACCAATAGGCCCCGCGTTCGCAACAGCCTCTGAGCTGTGCATGTCCCTCCTAACCTAACCTAAAGGTTAGTGAGTAGGGCTCTCACGCGCAAGATCTTGAAAACGAATCCCAGCCTATGCCAACAAAGAATAGAAAATGTATTTTTCAAGGATAATACCACTTGCGACGAATTGAAACAAAATTTCAAAGAGGGAATATTTAATTCACTAAGGCCTGAATCCACACGTGTCATCGCGACCCAAAATTAACGTCTAACCAAAGTAAACGTCTAACTTTTACCCACATCATGAATAGCGACCGAATCGAACGTTCGACTGAATTCGAATGTTTAAGCGAAGTACACTTGTTGAACTTCCAGATTTGCTTTAAAATAACTTCTTCCAAATACTTATCACATGGAAATAGCACATGACAAACGTCAAATAAATTTGATTTTTTTAATAAATTTTCGCTAAATTGCAATTCGTGTGAAAATAAAATATGCCTCAGTAACTTACCTAATTAAAGAGTGAACAGAAGGTGAAAACATTGTGCTTCAAGATATACAAGATGAATCATTTCATAACGAATATGACAGCACGAGATTAGAAGCCCAGCGAATCAGGAAGATTTCAGCGTTTTTATATGTAGTTGAACAATTTTGTTTTTAATTTCTTTTGTTCTTATTCAGTCTTTATATAATACTTTTAACGACTATTTATTCATTTTTATAAATTACTAGCTGACCCGCCGGGTTTGCTTTGGGAAAAATCCCTGAGGCCATCCACTAATAAAAAACCTTTTAATTACAAATTAAACCCGATTTTATTTTATTTTTACTCTAAGCAAAATTTAAAAAAGAATAGAATAGAAAGAATATAGAATATGAGCTATTTACTTAGAAAAACCCTTTACAAAAAAAGGATTTCCTAAATCGGGCAATTTTTATTTTTACCCCATTTCATCCTACAAATAATTAAATTTGAAAAAAATATACCTCAAACCATTTCCTAAGAAAAACTCTTCAAACAAAAACGAATTTATTCAATCGGACACTTTTTATGTTTACCCCATTTCAGCCTATAAATAAAAAAAAATATCCCTTAAGCCATTTCATAAGAAAAACCTTTCAAACACAAAAAGAATTTTTTGAATCGGAGAATTATTTTATTTTTACCCTATTTCACCCTACAAATAAGTAAAGTTGAAAAAGAATATCCCAAAAGCCATTTAATAACCGCCTACAGCGCCATTTGTGGAACGGTAATTGAATTGAACTGAAAAACGAAATTTTCGCCTACAGCGCCACCTTTTGAGACTTTTTCGACTTTTCTTTTTTTCTAAACCTTCGGGGTACAATTACAAACAAACCCGTAGAAGGAAGTACCCGATTTGGTGCAGTCGTTCTCAAGTTTTAAGCATCCGAACCCACCACGATTCATTTATATATAAATATATAGATTTCATTCATCAAAAATACAGGAAAATAAAATAATAAATTAAACCAAAGAAAAATTCATTCATTGCAGATTTTGCATTTCTATTTTAATTTTTTTATTTTTAATTCAATTTTTTCCCTGTGAGGTTGTTTTTTTTCAAAATTTTCTCTTTCCTTCTTTGCCTTCATAAGACCTACATAGTTTCTCCTTATCTAAGTCATAATTTTTCCTGGTATATCTTGCAATTTTAACAGATTGTTATCAATAGACCTGGCAACCTCTAGAAGATCTGTTTGTGTGTAAGTCTGGCCTTTAAGTAAATTGAGCCGTTCGTTTTCCCTAGCAGTTATTTTGAGCTGGAAAAGAACGCTGATGAACGGTTAAAGATGATCTTTGTTCCAGATGTGTTTCTAAGCACCCCGTTTTCTCGATCCCCTTTTTTTGTCAAACTGACAATGCAAAACGCCGATTCACCTGAATCCCGATACACAATGTCTAGACTTAGAGACCGTCGCATGTATGATAACGTTCGGCTTTACCTTCATGATAAACCAGAGTTTGTCTGTGTCGAAGGAAGAAGACAAAAACAAATGTTATGATTTCGATTCACCAGGAAGGCCTTCCTACTAATCCTACCATCCTTCGTAACATTTATAACTCTTTTATGAAGCCTTTAACGTTACGAGCCAAATGGTCACCGACGACCTTGCAGCTTACTGTTCATACGTCAACGCAAAGTGCATTTCCTATCCTCAAAGTAACCGCGATAATCATAATTTTTTTCGGTCCTAACCTTCCAATCATATTATATATAATAATCATCCAGCTGTTCTTACAATCTATTACCAAAATGTAAGAGGGCTCCGTACTAAAACATCTACCGTTTTCCTAAACTCACAAAAATTCCCACACGATATATTTGCTTTAACCGAAACTAATCTTACTTCCGATTTTCTCAGTAGCGAATTATTCACCGCAGATTATGTCACTTTTCGTGTTGACGGTATTAATGAAGACAACAACGTATCTGGTCGTGGCGTTTTATTAGCCATCAATATTCATTTTGATACCACCTTATTTAAGTCCTCACAATCAACTCATTTTGAATTTATCGCAGTAAATGTCAAATTGGCATCTCGGAATGTATACATTATGTGTTGTTACATTCGTCCCTCTCAACCTTTAAGTTCGTATCAACTCGTTGTTGAAACAATCGTTTTTTTCTTTAATACTGCTAGCTCCAATGATGATATTATTTTGGGTGATTTTAATCTCCCACACATCGAATGGTCTCCTACCGACGAGGGCACCTACTTCTACCCTACCAATGCAAAATCCGAAAAAGAAACTTTATTGACAGATTATATTGCTGATTCTAACCTGTTTCATGTAAGTGGTGTCTCCAACAGCCTTGATAGGTAACTTGACCTCATCTCCTCATCCGACCCTGATAACTCCATTGTAATTGAAAGTGATCATCTTCTTTCTACTCTTGATCGTTTTCATCCTCCTCTGATTATGTCTTTCTCTTACGAAACAGTTACTACTTCCACTGTTCCTGAATACAGTTTCAACTTTCATAAAGCCAATTTTCACGAATTAAACAAGCTTCTTAATAAAATCAATTTCAATTTTTCCCAAAAAACAATTGATGATGCACTAGCAACTTTCTAAAGGGTTTTCCAATAAGAGGTGTTATTTTGAATAGCCCGCTATTTCGGTAGCTGTCACTTTTGAAGCTGTCATTTGTTGACATTTGACAAGTAGAAACTACGCCATTAATAAAAATGGAACGATACACGCTTCAACAACGCATTGAAATTATTAAAATTCACTATAAAAATGGTGAAAATTTGGCAGAGACGGTTCGTAAAACTAAAACATTTTTGGGTCGTCGTGAAGCACCTTGTCGGACCGCAATACAGAAATTGGTGGACAAATTCGAGCTGTTGCGACAAGTTAGTGATGTGAAGAATAAAACCCGTGCACGTCGCTCAAGAACATTTGAGAATATTGCTGTTGTAGCCCAAAGTGTTGAAGAAAACCCAGGTTTGTCCATTCCTCGTCGTTCTTTGGAATTAGGCATTCCACAAACGTCATTACACCGTATTTTGCATAAAGACTTGGGTCTTAAGGCTTATAAAGTTCAGTTAACACAAGAATTCAAGCCGGCTGATCATCAACAACGTCGTGTCTTTGCTGATTGGGTCCTTGAAATGCATGAAAATGATCCGGAATTTCATCGAAAAATCATCTTGACTGATGAGGCCCATTTCCACCTCGGAGGCTACGTCAACAAGCAAAACTGTCGCATCTGGGGCTCGGAAAACCCAAGAGTTATTGTTGAAAAGCCTCTCCATCCTCAACGCGTGACTGTTTGGTGCGATTTATGGTCCGGCGGGGTCATTGGACCTTACTTTTTCGATAATGAGGCTGGAGCAACAGTTACGGTCAATGGATTGCGCTATCGAGAGATGATTAATGATTTTTTATGGCCGGAATTGGATGGTATTGATCTGGACAACGTTTACTTTCAACAAGACGGTGCTACGTGCCACACAAGCAATGAAACCATCGATCTTTTACGGGAAAAGTTTCCGGACCGTGTTATCTCTCGAAGAGGTGATCACAATTGGCCACCGAGATCTTGTGATTTAACACCTTGCGACTTCTTCCTTTGGGGCCACGTGAAAGATAAGGTCTACGCCAACAGCCCAGCGTCGATTCAAGACCTCAAAGATGGAATTCGTGAGGCTATCGAGGACATAGGGCAGCCACTTTGCGATTTGGTTATGGAAAATTTCATGAAAAGGATATGGTCCTGTAAGCGTGGTCGTGGCGGCCATTTGGCTGATGTTGTGTTCCATTATTAACTGCATACCTTCCTGTTTATAATGAAATAAACATCCGATCATTTATCTCAAAAAATGCCATTTTTCTTTGAATATCAAAATAACACCTCTTATTGGAAAACCCTTTATACTGAAGTTTTCAGCTGTTTTGCTTATTCTGTACCTTTTTTGCCACGTAAAAATGTGTCTTGCCCACCACCATGGTATACCAAAGAACTTAGATCACTTCGTAACCGAAGATATAAACTGTGACAAATGTATTTGAGATCCAAGTCCTATTACGACCATCAAGCTTTTTCAAGAGCTTTTTCTGAATTTTCTAACCTCTGTGAACGACTCTATAAAGATTATATCATTTGTATGCAATCCTCGATAAAATCGAATCCCAAATGTTTCTACGAATTCACTAATGTAAAGAGAAAATCAGATGGCTACCCATCTTCGTTAACATATAATGGTTGTTCTTCTTCTGACCCTACCTTAATTACCAATTTCTTTGACAATGATATTGAACCTGATACACAATACTTTCACTATTTAAAGGGATCCACTCAAACCCCATTTACAGCTATCAACATTCTACCAGCCATGATAAAAGAAAAAATCGAAAAACTTAAAGATGACTACTCCGCCGGACCAGATGGAATGCCAGCTATCATCCTAAAAAAATGTATAAATGCCTTCATTCATCCGCTGACCAACCTGTTCACAATTTCTATTTTGCTAGGCACCTTTCCTCAATCGTGGAAAATATCATATATAATTCCTATCCATAAAAAAGGTCCCAAAAATGGTGTCTCTAATTATCACCCCATAGCAAAACTATCATGTATACCGAAAATGTTCGAAAGCATTATATATGAAGCACTTTCTTTCCATTCCAAATCAATTCTGTCTCCGGTTCAACATGGTTTTGTGGCGGGCAGATCAACAACTACCAACCTGGTAGAATTTGTTTCCCATGTTCTGTGCACAATGGATGATGGAGATGAAGTCGATGTTATTGCTACCGACTTTAGTAAAGCTTTCGACAAAATGTCTCATAAAATTATTGTTTTTGAACTAAAAACCTTGGGATTCCCGACTCTCTCCATCTTATGGCTGAATTCTTATTTGACCAATAGAATATATACAGTCCGTTTTAGATCAAATCTCTCCAATCCCTTTAATGCACCTTCCGGAGTACCACAAGGCAGCCATCATCATCGTCGGCTCGACAACCGGGGTCCGGTCCTGGCCTCCTTCAACAAGTCTCTCCACCCATCCCGGTCTCGAGCCGTCGCCATCCAGTTGCGCACCCCAAGGCTCCGGGCGTCCTGGTCTACGCCATCTCTCCAGCGCAAGCATGGTGTACCACGCTGTCGTCTACCATAGAATGTACCACAAAGAACTTTCCGAGCAGGTTCCTCTTCGCTCATGCGAGCTAGGTGCCCTGCCCACCGCCATCTTGGTCCACTATTATTTACCTGCTCAGGTTCTTGATTGTGGTTTGTCTATTTATGCGGACGATATGAAAATCTTTCAACGCATCTCGTCACCTGCTGACGTAAATACCCTACAGCGCAATTTAGATATATTTTCTCTCTGGTGCCGAAAAAAACTCCTTGAGCTTGGAAACGCCTCTCCCCTCCCCTCCCGGAACTACTATATAAATGGAGACCTAGTACCCGTAGTCAATTCTGCCCGTGACTTAGGAGTCATTTGTGTCAGGGAACTTAACTTCCGTTGCCACATTGACAACGTTATCAATAAAGCTAACTCGACACTTGGCTTTATTATACGATGGTCAAAAGAGTTTTGTGACCCATACGTTACAAAATCCCTTTTTGTTTCATTTGTCCGACCCATTCTTGAATACGCGTCTCAAGTATGGTCCCCATATCAAATTACCCAAATTAAACGGATCGAAGCCGTCCAGCGTGGGTTTATTCGATTTGCTCTGCGTAATCTTCCGTGGGATGATCATTATAGACTTCCTGCTTATTCTGATCGCTTACAGCTGATCGACCTTCAGTCCCTAGAAAATCGACGTCAAACCGGAGATGTACTTTTTATTTTTGATATATTAACCAGTTATATTGACTGCCGTGCTCTGTTAAGTATTGTAAAATGTGGGTACCAAAAAATAAATAAGTTTTTCGAAACTTTTTGCTCCGAATTTTCATTAGATTCGTCCAGTATGTGTTGCAACGTAGTGTCTTCAAAACTTTTCGAAGCATTTTTGTCCACCTCATTTGATTGGAGCGAAGTTTCTGCTTTTACACCAAAACAACTGCCTTTCGGATTTACTGCCTGTTACAGGCTAAGTAAATCGTCAACAGCCTGCTCTAAAGGAGACAAAGAAAGCTGGAAATACGGTCCTCCTCCTGTAGCTGTTACATCTTTTTTGTTCGTAGAATTTTTTTTTTTAGAGAGTTAAGTTGTATGGCAAATTGCTCCCAATATTATGTCTGATTTTTTTTTTGCCAACCCAAATGCTCCTAAGCCTTAAGCTAGATCAGCGTTCTGTGTCATCAGCTCCACCAGTTTCGAAAATTTATTGGCGTTTGTTCTTTAAATTTAAAATTATTTTGTTTATATTTTTTAAAAATACACGATCGAGTTGCACTAACTTCTTTCTAGAAGAACTCAGTTAAAAATGCACAAAATCAGAACCAAACAATTAAAACAAAATTCTTAAGAGCTCGTTCGTAACCGTTATCACTTTTTATTTTGATTCGACAGATTTCGAACAATCGCTTTTCCTAATAGGTCGAAAATAAAACTAAAAATTATTATAACATTTAAAGCGAACTTAATTTGATCGAATCGCGCTATTCATAATATTAAATAATCGAATTGACATATTTTTAAGTTTGGTTCGCTATTCATAATGAGGGCAACTTATGGGGTTTTCCATTGGTAAAATAAATCAATTTATTTTTGATTTGGATCTGTCAAATAGCCGACTTTGACCATCTTTGCGTTCCATTTTGCAAAATAAATTGATTTATTTTTGAATTAAAATTAGTTTTGCAGATCTAAATTTTTCGGCAGATTTACCCCTCCCTGTACTACCAGTTTGCAAATGTGTTTTTTTAATTGATTAATTTATTTCAGGTGTGAAAATTGTATTCAAAATAATGTGAGAAATATTCGCTCATAATAAATGGAACCAGTTTAAAAGTAATCGTTTATTTCATCAAGCTCATCTTTATCTTCTAAAAGTCCATCAAGGGATGAAGTTTTTTTTAAGGGAGTGACTCTAGACAATTACAACAGTTATGGTTTATAAAAGTACTGTTTTTGCGACCCCTCGGGGCCAGGGTCCTCCGCCGGTGGGAAGCCTTCAGACACCCAGAGTTTTTTTTTTCAAGTCGAGCGAAGCGCGTTAACCTAAGCCCACTTTTAATGGTGAAAAACTGTTACAACTGTTATAAATTGGCATGTCTCTAGTCTCGTCCTTTTTTGAAATATTAACATTGAAACGTAACTACACGAATACAATGACAAAAATAAATCAATTTGAAAAAGTGTTCGATTCGCTACGAAAAAAATCAATTTTTAAATTGACATCTGAATTTACCAATGGAAAACCCCATAAGTTGTTGTTTAACTCAAGTTCAAACTTCATAATTTGAATTGGCACACACAAAATATAAAACAACTCGACATAAACATTTAAACAAAATAACAGTAATTAATGCTAGATTATATTTTTTTTCAGTAATAATTGGGAAATATATGAACCTCAAACGAATGTGATGTGGTTGCATTATCTTCTAACTAAACTAGTAGACAGTGGTAAATACAAAAATTACAGATCGAAACAACATAAGCTTCACTTGGACCGACTGAAATCGATGCGAGACTCAATCATGAATTGCAACAGCGCATATGATTTTACAATTACTATACAAATTTAGACTATAATTTTTTTGATAATATTTATTTTAAATGTTTTTATTTACTCATATGTGTACTATACAATGTAAATATACTATATTTTATAAATGAAGTATCATTAGTTTTCTTTATTTTCACCACAATTTCCCCCGATAGTTAAAAACCTGTCGATCGATTAAATTAAAAAAAGTTGTAAACACTTGCGATATATACAGTGTACACTCATAGGCACAGTGTACACTCATAGGCACAATTACCCGCCCATCTATGTTTAGTGCCACCAAGTTTGTTTACATAAATTAACGGTTGTACCGATGAATGTGTTTTGCCATGTGGTTATGTTAACAATAAATTAAACAGTTACTACATTTGTGCACTTTCTTATTTATCTATTAAATGGATTTTGGTGATCTTATCGAATTTGACGTTCTTGTCAATTTAATTGATGTGACTTTAATTCCTGTTTTCTTTGATTCTGGATCCATGGAGATCCGAGTGAGATAATGCAGCTTGCCGTAGCATCACCCCACCTAACCTAACCTAGGGCTGTGGCATTAACTGATGCCATGTACAGCCAACGTTCGATTTCTCGAACGCTAGATGTGCCTCTAATAACTGTCCGGGATGCCATCAGACGATTTCGGGAGACTGGTTCTTACACTAGGAGGCCAGGTCCAGGCAGACATCGATCCACTTCCGCCCGCGTCGACCGTTTTGTTGTCAAAAATGTGCTGAGAGATCGCCTTAGTACAGCTTCTGAAGCTCGTAGTCGTCTCTTTGAAGTGAGAAACGTAAGTGCTAGTGAACGTACGATAAGAAGAAGGCTGGCAGGAGGAAATCTAAGATCATTTCGCCCAGGCCGGGCCCCTGAACTACTCCCACAGAAGGATATCTAGACTTCGTTTTGCCCGAGAATATGGTCCTTCGACGACTGATCAGTGAAAGAACAAACTGTTCTCAGACGAAAGCAGAGTAGCCTTAAGAGGCCCAGATAGTCGGCAGCGTGTATACAGACGACGAAATGAGAGTTTTGCTCCATGTGCAATAGTAAAAATAGTTGGCTATCAGGGAGGCTCGATAATGGTATGGGGAGGCATCAGTTAATCTTAATGCAAGACAACGCCCGTTGCCATGTCGGCAGATATGCCACTGAATATATTCAGCCCTATCATGAATTCCATCGTAATCGGAAACTTGTTACGAATCCCAAAAAAAAGTATCATAGAATCCATCGTATTCGAAAATCTCATACAAATTGCCATTACGAACGTATTCTGTGATAGTTTTTTTTAGGGATTCGGAAACATTCCGATTACGATGGAATTCTTGGTAGGGCTGATTGACGAGGTCGGTATTCAATCTTTACCATGGCGAGCTCGCAGTCCTGATCTTAATCCTATAGAGCACAGGCCAAATTCCTAAACACAAGATTTGCAAAGCAAAACACATGCAAAGCAAATGCAAGAAGCAAGTTGAAATGCCTAAACCATATGTCTGCAATTCATGCATATGACGTTTCGGAACGGACATCTACTATATTTGTTGATTGTTGCTGGAATAAGTAATGGACTCCCAAACTAAAATTGATTTAAGACCTTAGTGAATTGTTGCACCACAACACAAATTAAAAAAAAATACTGCAAATATAAAACAAAAACTTGTTTATGAATTTTAGTTCAAAATACATAAAGTTCTTGATTTTACACTTGATCTTTGCATTTACCTGAGCAAAAACCCTCCTCATGCGCTAATCGAATTGTTAACAACAATTTCACCTCCTGATGTGTTCAGTTTTTAAAAATTTTACAAACTTTTCTTCATTTTGTTCACCCATTTGCTTCAAAAAACAAATAAAGTAAATTTAACACGCCAGAGCCAAACAAATTCAAATGCAAGTTAAGTGCGCAAGATATTTTGTACATCTGCACAAATGCGTTAAAATTTGCGCAAGAAAAAAAATCCACTGCGTTTTGGGACAATCTGCTTTGCAGGGATTTTTATGTTTGCATTTAGGAACTGTTTGCTTAGTATAATTTGCGCAAGTTTTGCATTTAGGAATTTGCCCACATAATTATGGAACAATCTTAAACGACGGGTACGGGCAAGGATACCAGCGCCCACCACTATAAGCCCCCTCAAGATAGATATCCCTCAGTCGGATATTCAAAACGTTATTGATCAAATTCCAAAAAGGCTCCAGGAAGTCATTCAGCCTCATTGTGAGTTTCACCCGAAAAATATTTCACCTTAAAATTTTTTGTTCGCCTGGAATTTTAAAACCTATAGTGAGTTTCGCCCGAACGAAATTTTGTTCGCCTTCAAAAAAGAAGTGAAAACGACATTACATTCCGCCCAAAATGAATCTTCACAATAAGGGGAATTTTTCGATCATGAAATTTCGGGTGAAATTCACAATAGGCATAAAGTGAAATGTCAAATTTTCCGGGTGGAATGTTGTTCGGGTGAAACTCACAATAAGGCTGATTAGAGCTAGAGGATGTAAAACTCATTCAGCCTTATTGTGAGTTTCAACCGAAAAATATTTCACCTTAAAATTTTCTGTTCGCCCGGAATTATAAAAGCTATTGTGAGTTTCGCCCGAACGAAAGTTTGTTCGCCTACGAAAAAGAAGTATTATGAAATACCTAATAGGCACCGATTCACAATAGACAATCAGTGGCTTTGCGTATATGTAGGCGTTTGTACTGTTCTTATATAAACAGGGGAATTTTTTTTTATCATGCAGCCTTATTGTGAGTGTCACCCGAACAACATTCCACTCGAAAAATTTCACATTTCACTTTTCGCCTATTGTGAGTGTTCCCCGAAATTTCATGATGAAAAAGTTTCCATTATTGTTAACATTCATTTCGGGCGGAATGTAATGTCATTTCACTTCTTTTTTGTAGGCGAACAAACTTTCGTTCGGGCGAAACTCACAAATAGCTTTTGAAATTCCGGGCGAACAAAAAATTTTAAGGTGAAATATTTTTCTGGTGAACCTCACAATAACTGATGAAATTTCGGAGGAAACTCACAATAGGCAAAAAGTGAAATGTCAAATTTTCCGGGTGGAATGTTATTTGGGTGAAACTCACAATAAAGCTGATTATTATTTAAAAAAAATGTGATCAAATAAAGAACAAAATCAAAAATTTTAATTCTATTAAAAGTTAAAAAAAACACCATTTTGTAATGATAAAGATGATTAAATCCATGTTGTGAAAACTTCAAAGGGCTTTTTTTTATTACTAAAACATTGTACAGAATATATCCAAAAACTCCAAAAAAATGTATGTTTTTAAAATTTAATCGCCCCAAAAACAAACGCAATTAGATCTGCTAAGCTCAATAACATCAAAACCGCGTTTATTTCTTTCTTTCTTTAATAAGCCAACCGAAAAATAAAAAATAAAATCCATTGTTTGTTTATTATAATTATAATAATTATTATTATTTCACAAAAAGCTTCCAAGAAGAAAATTAATTTTTGTCTTCTTTTTCTTTTGCAAAACATTATAAATATTTTAAGTTAACATATTTTTGACTTATTTTTACTTTGTCATACATATATGTATATTTTGAATAAACATTTCGGTAATTTTACAAAGGCGTGTTATTTTTTTTTCTTAACATAATATAAATCTAAACAAACCAATTCAAAACACAAATTGTACTTTTTCGTATTCGAAATTTATTTACAACAATAGTTATACTCAAAAAAGCAACACAAAAAATTGTGAAATTATTTGTTGCTTGTGATGTTATATACTGGACCAATTCGTAGAAACACTCTTCTAAGTACACTTCTTAATTCGGGTTTTAATCCAAAGCACATTATTTCGCATAAAAGAGGATAGTAGTTTGAAACGTGAATAGAAAACTGTAAATATAAATAAATAAATAGTGTGAAATAATTTAAAAATACATATTAAAATTACAATTAATTTTTAGACAATTTAAAAAAATGTCTTATTATCGAAGTAAAAAAACACTACGGGATCAATTGAACTTTTTCAAAGCTATAAATTCACTAAGCATAAGGTGTATACATTTCAGGCCAAAAGTTTGAGCCCAATGTAGTCAACTCACTTCATTCCTACCTAGGGGTTGATTTTATGAATTAAGGATTGGGGTTTTTACCAAAGTTTTTTACCTGAACAATACGCAACACGTTCAGATAGTAAAGTTGGATTTTTGATCCAGATTTAAAAAAAAAGGCCGTTTTGTTTAAAAATGTGGAAAACCCGATTATATGGATTATTGAGAAGTATTTGGGTTTTTCATAGTTATAAATTTTTATGACTTTTGGTTGTTGATTCGGCACTTTTTTATGACTCCGTACATAAAAAAGGTTTTCAAAACCGAAAATTTGTAGGCCTGGATTGTAAGTTTTTTACATAAAAGCCACGCTTTGAAGTCATAAGCATTTATTCGAGATTCTTCACCTTTTGAGTAAACAATTATTTCAAAATGGGCAAAGTTGAGGAAACTACAATTGAAATACGTTCTGCAATCATCACTCTTATCTAAGAAGGCAAATCAAAGCGGGAAGTTGTTTCGCAGTTGAAGATATGGAAGGGCTAAGTTTAACATGCCATTGAGCGGCACACTCAAACCGGACTTCTTGAGGATAAACCAAAGTCGTTACGGCCCAGATCTACAAATAAACACGAGGTTTTCCTTCGACGCAGCGCTGGACAAAAGAAAAATACTAACCGACTGTATGGTTCCTACCATCAAGCATGGAGGTGGTTCTGTGATACTCTGGGGATGTTTCTCTTCAAGTGGAGTGGGAGATTTGACTCGAATTATTGGAAAAATGAACAAGTAGGCGTTATACAAAGATATTGGAGGAAAACGCTTGGCTCTCTGGACTAAGATTGATTGGCGAAGGATTCGTATTTCAAAGGACAACGACCCTAAACACACTTCCAGGCATTGCCAGGATTACCTAAAACAGAGAGAAGACGAAGAAAACTTACTCATGACATCGGCGCCGCAATCACCAAATATCCACCCCAAAGAGTTATTGTGGGAGGAGAGAATGAAAATATGTTTCTCCTTATTTCGATTTTATATAATTTTCTCATAAATTC
The DNA here is from genome assembly GCA_932273885.2 of Leucozona laternaria. NCBI lineage: Eukaryota > Metazoa > Arthropoda > Insecta > Diptera > Syrphidae > Leucozona > Leucozona laternaria. Next base: position 50,948,196 of record OW026368.1, read on the forward strand.
TATATTATTTTTTTTACTAAAGTGTGCAAGAATTTGGTTTTCCTTTGAAAAATGAGAGTGGACTCAAACTTTTGGTCTGCAGTGTATGTGTCTAAAGTAATATATTAAAGAGACAATGTGAATAAAATCAAAAGTACTCAGGAATGGTTCCAAAATTATGGTTCTGTGACCCTAAATTAAATGGATGGGGACCCCCTGATTTATCAAAAATTGTGTTCAGCGATGAGACTCATTTTTGGCTCGCTGGTTATGTTAATAATCAAAATTGTCGTATTCAGATCGAAGTGTATCCACATGAAATTATCGAACGCCGTTGCATGCCGACAAATGCACAGTTTGGGGCGGTCTGTGGGCTTGCTGACCTTATTTTTTTTTTTCAAAAATGAGGCTAATCAGCGTGTCAAGGTCAACGGTATTCGCTATGGACGAGACGAGAGACATGCCAGTTTATAACAGTTTTTCGCCAGTAAAAGTGGCCGTGCGTTTACGCACTTCGCGCGACTTGAAAAATTGTTCTGGGTGCCTGAAATATGCCCACCAGCGAAGGGCCCTGGCCCTGTGGGGCCGCATAGACAGTACTTTTATAAACCAAAACTATTATAATTGGCATGTCTTGAGTCACTTCCATTCGCTAAAGAGCCTTAATCAATGACCTTTTCGTTCCCCCATTGAATGGCCTGAATGTGGAAGAGATGTGGTTCCAGCAGAATGGTGCTACATGTCATACGGCAAATGAAACAATTAATTTATTGAAGGAAACATTCCATGAACGCATAATTTCGCGTAATGGACCAGTAAATTGGCCTCCAAGATCTTGTGGTATGACGCCTCTTGATTTTTTTCTGTTGGGATACGTAAAGTTGATAGTCTCTTAAATTACAATGTTATTAACGATTATTCCGACAAAATTAATTTGTTTCAAACTAAACTTTCTGTTCACTATAACTTTACCAGGAGCCTTAATAAAAATATAAAAAAAAAAATAATCTACATATTACAATACTCACTCTTGAATCAGTCATTTTCAATAATCTCGTCAGCATTAGCAAAAGCAATGATGTCCAACAATCCCTATGCGATTCTGTTTGTAGTTTTAAAAAATAAGTCAAAGCTTCAATGCAGACCGAAATCAATTTATTTTCAATTTCTGGCCAGTCCTCCCTGCGATTGTCGTCGCCATAGATTTTAAACAAAATGCGCAATACACAAGCCAACGATGTTGTCTCCTGTCTCAATATATTTGGTTTAACTTGTTCCTTGAATCCCGGTCGCCCCAAAATGTTTCTCTGCTCGGGATTAAGATTGAATTGTTTGGCAAATCTGTGAGATTGCATCAAACAATCGGTCAATTGAACTAGGTTTTTAGTATCAAGGTAGCTGTACATTCCTTGTTCCTCTCTCTGACATTCTATCAATGCGTTAGCTTGATTTCCTGATAAATCAGCCGTTGCCAGTGCAAGGGTTTCTGCATCTTCTTTTCGAGACGTCGCTGGGAAGAAAACAATATTATCAATTGTTTGGATTAACTCCAGCTGAACAACGCATTTGATGAGCAAATTATCGATCACATAACTACTGCTCACTGATTCTGCATTAACATATTGTTTAATATGTCTTTCCGAACCATTGTTCAATGCATATTGCTGGCCATCTTCATCTTTTCTTAAAATACCAAGGGTTTTATTTTTATGATTAGAATTATTTTGATAGTGGAAAAGTAGTTCATTTTGCAGTGTTGATTTAAAAATTTCCAACATGCAAGTGCAGGTGTCGTCCCAAATTTCGGGCGTGAACTTAAAGCCATTAGATATTACGAGATTTTCAAGACAATTTGTCCCCGATCTTGCGAGTTGTTCATTGTTTTGCTGCACACACCAATGCAGCTGTGAAAACAAGTCTTTCAAAAGCAAATTTCCAAGAACATCGAAATACTGTGTGAATACATCTATGATAGCATATAAGGCGTGATTGCACGTTGTGGTCATCCATTCTGCCTTCTCCGCTATATGCTCAGGCAACTTCATATTGTCGAATATTCTAAATATTATATTGAATAAATCTTTCCACCAATTCGCCTGAAACGTATCGCCGTAGGTTTTAATTATTTCGAAAAGAACTGTCAGTCCACGTGTCCGTACGTCAAGTTTACACCTATTTATAACACAGGACAACGAAAACAACATCGGGAACCACCCTCTGACCCAGACACGGTCCTCTTTGGTCACTGCAATATCATTCTCCATTCCAGCATGCTCTGTAAATAATTGTTGGGCATTGTGCACACACAGCGCACATGTACGCACCAGACGAATCGCTTCCATGCTGGTATCTGGAAATTTGGCGTTGCATGCGAATTCCGAGAGACATTTTACAGCATCTTGAAATGAATCAACCATTATTGCAAATTGCTTTTTATACAATTCGTTTATTATCTTCGCTGTTGTCTGAAAAGCCAGTTCAACTATTGCCTCGTCATTGTCGCCAGCAGCCAAATGAAAAACCGAAAATATATTTTTCCAGCCTGATTTAATGTTATTCGCCTGCGAGTTTACCATTTGTGCTATACAACGCACAATCATGTCTTTTATTGCAGAAGAATTGTTTTTCTTCATTATCAGCTCGAATGGTCGGAGGAAATCCTTTTGGAATCGGAAGTTGGAGAATTCCCCTTTTTCCATAAATTTTATTGACAATTGTCGTAGAGAATCTAAGGCGAAGAAGGAGATTTCCTCGTTGGCATTGCAACCGACGGTATTGAAATGTTCCCCAAGCACTTGCCATATGCGTGACCATTGCAAACGGATACGTTCCATATTGTAATAAGATATCTCAACAATCTTTTGCAAGGAAAACATTCTGGGTTGAGGATTATGTAATTCGTCAAGTGATACCTATGGAAAAAATCGTTTACTATATTTTAGTTCTATTGTAGAGATGTTATAGATATGTCTTTAAAGTTGTAAAGAAGCAATCATCTTAAAAGATTTATGTTTTTTCGGGTACTCAATTATTTTCTAAATAAAAAATGTTTATAAATTAAAATTACCTGACACAATGCTTTAACAAAATCAACGATTGCATCTCCATCTAGTCTAATTGAACCAGTAAATATCCTATCGACTGCAACAACAACACTTTGGCTACTCGTTTCGCCAATATGTTCTTTAACACTAGGATTAAGTGCATCTTTCATTGTTGTTGGACCGTTTAAGTATTGTGGTCTCACTCCAGTTCCAATCAATTGAGCCAATTCCAATTGACTGATACACTTGACTATGTCAAGCCAACTAGATCCCAAGTAATTGCCGTCTGTATGAGCGACAGTTATTAAAGTTTTAATCGTATCAATGTTTTTCGCTTTCATTTCGTTTATTGGAGAATTAGCTGTTAGCAAAGTGAAACGAGCTAAAGCTTGAACATATGCATCTCTTTCCAGATCCATGTGGAAAATACAAGCAATACGAATTGCACACCTTATACCATCCAAACACAAGCTTGCAATTTCCATATCATCACAATCTTGTAAACCAACTGAGAAAGCGGCTAGGAATGGAGTCCAGGCCATCTTGAACATCGGACGAACGTGCTCCAAGTGTTTCGCCGATGTAAAAGATGCTTTTACATGAGAAACCGACTCCATAAGGCTTTTCGCTGTTTGCGAAATTGTTTCCATTTCCATATTCCAGAGAAGTTTTCTTCTCCTTTCGTTTGTTATAATTTGCTTGCCAGGCTTGTTTACAACATTGCTTTTCATTTTAATTTCATTGCCAGCAATCTCGTCATAAATCGTAGACAAATATTCTTCGGGTAAATCTTTACTATCACTTATGCCTCGATTCATTTTAATGTATTGTTCCTTCGTCATTTTGTTCTTTACTTGGGGGGAATGTAGATCGGTAGTAAGCATTATAATTGAAAAGGCCAACACATAGACCGTGTCGGCGCTTTGGAATAGTTTATTATTCGGATTGCACTCACAATAACGACTTGCAAATTTCTCCATAAGTCTGTCGATCTTTTGAGCTTCACCTGGCAGTCGAAAACCCTCTAAAAGATATCGCAACGAAGAAACAACTTCCATGTTTTGAAAGTTCATGGCATCAATATATGCACACATGACTTCTTTGGATTTCTCATCGTTCTCGCCCAAATAGTGGCCAATAAAGGTTTTATCTAAGCGTTCTTCTTCTTGTAACCACTTGGCAACATCCTTGGTTGAAACGCCCAAAAGTTGTTTCTCTTGAAGAAATGCAATGCCCATTTTTGGTTTTCTATTGAACAGATCGATTCCTGCTTCCATAACTTCCTTTCTCATCTTTTGCTCCTCGAGAGCTTCTGGCAGATCAAAGGCTTCCTTGTTTTTATTGCTTTCATATGAATTAAGGCTGTAATTTGATCCTCCGTGCAGAGATCTGGTTTTCATTATTTCCATATTTTCTTCTGATGGATAGTTATTGGATTGCGGTTTAATTGCACTATCAGAAAGTGTTGATTGTGTATTGGGATTGATGTACAAATCTTTACTCCATTCGACCATACATTTTAGAATCGACACTAAACACTCAAGGCCGCGTATTCTCATTGATTTTTCTTGCAAGGGATTTGCACCTAGTTCTAGAGCTTGTCGGCCCTGGGCTATTTTCGAGAGATCATTAACGAGCCTCTCGAATAAGTTAGCTGAGGAAAGATCACAGTCGTAATTTACATATATGTCTACGACTGATTGGGCATCAGCACAAATTCTCGTCAGTGCATGGATAACCATCCATTTTTGTTCAAATGAGCTGGAAGATGCTTCTAAGATGTTAAGAAATATTTCCTTGAAAAATACTTCGATTTGCTTTTTAAGATGAACTTTGAAATTCGACAAGAGGGCAACAAATATCGAAAGTGAAAGTTCAAATACATCCGGCACCAAACTTACGCCGTTCTTAGATAATGCAACGCAAAGGTATTGCTTAATTGCCATGACAAACATTTCGTTTGAACGAAATAGAGGTCCAGCATTTTGTAAAATTGACAAAAGTAAATGCAATGACAAAACTTTAGATCGTAGTTCGTGAGATTTCGGATCGGGTTGTCCCTCTTGCAGTGGTTTCATTGATAATTTGCACAAAGCGCGAAACACTAAAAAGGCATCCTTCTGTAAAACATGTGTGAATTTTGCCGTAATTATTGCGTCATTTTCACTTTGGGTCTCTACGCCTTCCTCATGACGTGTTGCTTCATCGATTTCAGGGCTCTCCACTGTTTTTATTTCTTCTTGTTTCACAGTTCCAGATGTTATTTCCACAGCAGCTACAATATAAAAAAAAGACATTAGAATAAACAACATAATTTAAGTAAAAAGTTACTATTAATTTCTGGTGAAAAGACGGACGGAAAAACACTTACCACACATAGGGTAGACAAATGATCACAATTTTTGAAGATGGTCTTAGTTGTTTGAATTTTGTTAATTATGTTGGGGGCAAAACGACCACTTGAATGTTTTGATAAGGTTACCATACTAGATAGGCGCATTCAGGGAGGGGCCGAACAAAGGTTATGTGTAAGAACCGGGTCACGTAGAGGTTGGAGAATGTCTTGGACCATTGTTTCACGAAGACAATTGCTGAATTGGTTTTAAGATGATTTCGTCTATATATCCAAGGGAATTGAGCTGCTGTTCCAATAAGCCAAGGTCGCGAATATTTTGAACGGTGGGTATGGGTTGATGGTGGATAATGTAGAGACGGGGAGGAGATTAATTCATTTGCATGAAAAAGTGATAGATTGGCATTTAGCATTGTTAAGCTCTAAGAGTTTTGAAGGCACCACACTCAAAAATTGTCACGATCCCTTTGAATAAGGTAGTGTCATGTGTCGCATAAATTTTTTTGAAAATCTTGGTATCGTCGGCCGGCGTACAATGAGATAGAAGAATGATTGATGACCATTTCACTATCATTAATAGTAAGAGTGAAAATAAGTGGACCTAGGTGGCGTCCGTGCGGGACACCGGAGGTAGCTAAGAAAGGACTAGGGGGGCAGATCTGAAACAAACACTATAATTGAAGGGTTTATAATACTAGCACTATTTAATTGGCCTTGTTGAATTATTGATTCAAAATCGTCCAAGTGAGATCGCCGGGACGAAACGCCAATTTTTATGGACTAAAGGCCGTTAAAAGATATTTTGGAACACTATAATTACTTTTTTCTAGATAAGACGAAATCCATTTTAACAAAGAGGGTTCAAAGCCGAAAGTGGAAAATTTCAAGACTTTTAGTCTAGGGGATATTTTGTCAAAGGCCTTACTAAAATCGGTTTATATAACATCAACTTCGGCTGACAGGATCAGAGACACAAATTCAACAAGGTAAGTGGTTGTGGATCTACGTTTAAGAAAGCTATGATGTCTAGAGATCAGATGAGAGAATTGCAGTGAAAACTTAACATTTCATACAATGTGATAAGATAAGGGTCGAAAGTCCAAGGGAGAAATTGCCCAAGAGAGAAATTTGGTAAATAATTGAAATAAGCATAGTCAGGTGTAAATAATTTTTGAACAATGCGGCAAAAAAAGATAGCGATAATGTTTGGTGTATTTATATATTTTGAGTCATATTTATTGCAGATCATAATAAGCCTAGTTCCACAGAATTAAGCAAAATGAAATTTATCGGAATTAGAAGTTAATGAAGAATCCAGTTTTTGATTCAAATTAAGTTCAATAAAAAATTATTTACTGTGCTTCAAACGTATATAAAAGTAAATAAAATTCCTTCTTATAAGGATTTCAACAAATAATTATTGCAATTCCCCTGGAAACAGTATGGTACCTGCTACCAATGAATTTTTTTATAAAAAAAATTCTGGCTCACCTGTTATTACTTCGTCGACGATTTCGGCAGCGATGGTTTCTATTTCATTGCCATTTTCTAAAGATAATTTAGGTGGCTCTATGTAATCTTCGTAAGTTTGATTTTCCATTCGTGTGAATATAACATTAAGCATTTGAGTTAGTGTAGCTCTAGCAGTCGTTTGATTCACAAGGTTTTTGCTAGACAAATATATGTCATAACATGTCCTTACCGCCTGCAAAACCGTACCCTCATGCACTTCGACATGCTGAGATGTAACTACAGTCAACAAAGCTTTGATAATCTGTAATTGGACACCCTCGTCGGTAGCTGGTCCATTGAAACAGCTGCAAATAGTGTTTACTATGCGATCGATAAGGAGCTTTCCTGGATTCACGGAATCATGTATGTTGCCCGTCAAATGGCCATAAGCAATAAGTTTTTGCAAGCAATCTAACGCTGTTATGACTATTCTGGATGTTTTACTCTGACAAGCCAGTTCGAAGGGCAAGAAGTATGTTTCTGCATTAATAATGCTTTCAGCATTTTTTGGCTGCGGCAAGGCCGCACAGGGAAGTTCATTCCCTTCAGCGATTTGTCCAGCACTTATTAATTCATTTTTGATTTGCTCTAGCGCAGCGTCACACGACTTTTTTAGTTGGGAATGATGAGACCGTTTGATATCCTTATCAGATAAAATTTTTTCCAACGCACGAATAATAAACATTTCTTTCGTTTTGGAAAAAGAACTTTGCATATTGAATCTAATTCTTTACATAATAAACAAACATTTGTTAAAAATTAATAATATTTATTATTATAAGTAACAATTTTATAATTTATATTTTAGAGGAACAACACGAAAAGTCGAAAAACTAGACTTTGCAAAAATTTTATCTGAAACGTCATCACATACAGCGTTCAGAAATAAGAAATAAAAACTGTTCGATTTGGGAATTATTTGTACCTTTCAATCAAATGCATGTCGAATTCCTTTCAACCGTTTTACCTTTTGTGTGATTCCATTAGACAGGAATTTTAGCAACAAATTAGTGTGCCTGCAAATTCACAACAAATATTAAAAAGTGCATCTCATTTATCACGTTCGTTTGATTAAAAACAAATTTATTTCAGTGAAAATTTTCAAACTCATTTTGGAATAGTTTTTCTGACTGTAAAACTTATACAAATGATGCAGAAAGATTAAATTTTGGTTTAAAAAAATAATTGTATATTCTTTTTCACAAAACAACTGCGCTAGCGGAAAAAAAAATATTTTTACTTTTGTACAAAAGTACTTTTTGGCTTATGTAGTTAAGCCTTAATTCCAATTTTGTCGCTTTGTTTACTTTTTTGTTTGCTATGTCCCCTTTCACACGAGGAAACTGAGTTGCCAGCAACAATCAGTTTGTGGGTGAGAAGGGCAAGAAGTAAGAGGGGAAAATTAAATCTCCCCGGTCAACGATTCGAGGAGATTTTTTTGACATTCCTCTTCACACACACAGTTGAGTGTGTTCAACCAAGCTATTTTAAAAGGAAAATACAGATAGTTTCCACGATTTTGTTTCTTCGTGTGAAAGGTACAGGAGATTTTTAAGGAAATTAAAAGAAAACGTCAAAAAAATCTCCAGAAACTTGTTTCCTCGTGTGAAAGGGGACTATGGGGCTCTTTTTTTGTTTACTTTTGTTGACGTTTAAAAAGTGGGCAACATTTTTGGTTCAAAGCGTTCGCGTACTTTTGGACAGTGTCTGAGAATTTCATCCTCACTCCTCAAAATTTGACATATTGCCATTTTTGGTCCGGAAAGTACCCGAACAAACCTATTTTGTACAGAAAAATCCACATTCTTGCAACAGCAAAATTTTTCCTGAAAAAAACTGATTTGGGGAGTTGCTTTGACATATCTTTCATTTGATTGGGTATTTTCATGTGTGTGTACAAATTTCTATCGTACAACGAAAAACTTGGGTTGAAAATTCAACCCTAATTCAACTTGGTTTTAATCCTGCATAAATGTGCCTGTTTATAGATGTATGTCCGGTGGATTCCGTCTCCTTAAATGAAAAATCTGAACTATTTTTTTTAAAGTGTATTGAACGAACCTACTGTCACTTTTTGGCACTGAACACAGAACATGAACAAAGCTAATTTTTTTATAGTTTGTGATTTCTAGTTTCAGAGGCTGTCCGTGAATTAAACGCGAAGAAAAACCGAAAATGTTGTAAATATTAATAAAAAATCTGAAATGTGTTTAACTTATACCTATCACTATACTTCTCTAAAAATTCTTTCACTTAACAAATCTACAATAGATGTAAAATCTTTAAACTTTAACCAACAAACTCAAAAAATGGAATGATCTTTGTACCAATATTTTTTTAACAAACAAAATAAAAAACAACAATGGGTTGCATCAACAGCAAAGAGGAGCTTAGAGAAATACAATCTAACTCTATTTCCAGATCATCGAATGTGTACAGAGTTAATGCTTGTCGTATATCAGCTGACGCCGAAACCATACAGAACGGCTTTCTGGAGCTGTCGCCCAAAGAGCTCGCCTTCCTTCCCGAAGTGGGCGAAACAATCAAATGGGCATTGCAACACTTGCGTCGTTATGGCTGCACAGGAGATGTCTTTAGCTTCGAAGCCGGTCGCAGATGCATGACTGGCCCAGGAATATATACCTTCCGCATGCACAATGCAGAAAATATGCACCGTTTATTCCAAAGCTATATTAATTCAGTCGCCAGAAACAATGACACTGTGCCTCTAGCCTGTACTGATTTTCCAACTTCGCTGGATCTATCATCTTCCCATTCTCAAGATCCTTATTTAGAGCCATCGTCTGCTACATCTAGTCTTCTGCAAAATAGAGCAAATCTCTATCGCCAAGATTCCGCACAAAGCAGTCCTTTGAGCTCAAACTTAAACTCGCCCAGTTCGTTTCAGGGTGCCAATTTTACAAACGAAGTAATTCATTTGAACGCACAGCCCAGCAGATTTACAAATCCTAATAGTAATTTGTATCAGGAATTTCCCATTAAGCCAAATGAATTTAACAACAATATACCAAATAAGAACAAGTCCCAAGACGTGCCACCGCAAGAGCTAGCACCCAACATACAAAGTGTTGATTCTATTGACTGTTTGCAACATCCTCGAAAGTTTTTGCCAATCAACGACGACGAACAGCACATGTACGAGAATGTCACTGACATTGACAAGTCTGCGAGTTCGCTGGAGGAGCGATGTTATGAGAACTTCAGTAGTATTAATCTTCCAATTTTGATAAATGAATCGACGAACAAAACACCAACGAATGAAAATAGCGCTGTGGTTAATTATATAACTCTAGACTTAGTGCAATCGCCCACTTCAACTGATTCATTTTCTTTGAAAGTGAAGACTAATGCCGCGACAGCGACGGCGGAATCATCAACAAGTGTTTTTAACACAAAAAAAGACGGCAACAACGAAATTGTAAACACCATTAAGGGGCAAGAGTATCGAGGGAATAACAGTCTGTTTCCGAGGGCTATTACGGAGCTAGGTAATAGCAATGTAGATGGAGTTGTGAATGAGAGTTCGTCTTCGTCTATGGGGTATTCGACGATAGACTTTATAAAAACTTGTGCTTTGATAAAAACAGCACCTGGTTGTGATGTTGATTGCCAGGAGTCCAGGATAACGCGCCATAGTACCTGTGTACTCAAGAATAGCTCATTGAGTGAATAAGGTAATTAATTTTTTACACTTAGTCCCAGTTTTTCAGTCGTGAGTTAAGAAAGAGCTAGCTAACTCGAGAAGTAAATTAACCCATAGTTAACTGAGTAAGCTGTATTTCGATGGAGAATGCATGTGGAACGACTGAATAAAGTCGGTTGTTAAACAACAAAAGCATCTGTTGAGTTAAACCTGAGTTAACTCGCCAAATTTGATGAGTTAACTCGGGTTTAACTTTAATCTCGCACTGAAAAACTGGACCTCAAATCTTAATTCTTTGACGTTAGATAAAAAAACGAAAATGAGATTAAATCTAGAGCACGCATGAAAAATCAATGATTTTTTGACAATTAACTCGTATTTCTATCTTACGAAAGCTAAATCCATCAAAAATATTTGGGCTTACGTTTTTATTAACTAATTAATGTCAAAGAACTTATTTATATATTATTAATCAATTTCACATTCAGCCCTATCATGAATTCCATCGTAATCGGAAACTTGTTATGAACCCCGAAAAAAGTATCACAAAATTCACCGTATCGGAAAATCTCATACAAATTGCCATTACGAACGGATGCTGTGATAGCTTTTTTTCGGGATTCGGAAAGATTCCGATTACGATGGAATTCTTGATAAGACGTGAGTTTTTTTTTTTGGGATTCGTAATCATTCCGATTACGATGGAATTCGTGATAGGGCAGATTAAAAGCTAATTTCATACCAGATAAAATTAAATAATTTTGTGAGCCACTTGAAACTTTTAAATTCATTCTAAAGTAATATACTAGCTGTCCTCATTCACAGTATAGATTATATTTTTTCAAAAATTATATTAACAATTCCAGTTAAACAGAAAATTTCTGACTAAGACGATCTAAATAATACATTTTCTAGGAGCCATAGCTGTTTACCAGATAGTGATGTAGACTCCACGGCAGTTATCATTATAATTTTTCAAATAATTAGATATTTTGTGCCGAATACATTGTTTGATTCGATCTGTAAAGTGACTTTCAGTGTAAGAGTAGTAAGTTGCTGATATCAACTCTGCTAGGAAAAACCGGAATAAAACAAATAGACTAGAAAAACAAACCAGCTACGGTCATGTTAAAAAAAATATGAGGCGTTGTCGTAGGACGCCTGACAGATGTGATATATGTACATTTATTTATACTGAAATATTTTATTATTTTAATGAAGTGAAGAAGAAACTAAAACAACGTATTCAAATAGTTTTCAATAAATACTACCAAATTCAAAAATGCCCAAAAGTAGGCAATCTGCATACATTCAATTTGGGTTACTTTCGTTATTTCGTTCTTTTGGTTGATGTCTTAGAGTTGGTTTTGTTTCGTTCATTTGGTTGGTGTATTTCTATGTGGTTTATGTGTTTTTTTTTTTTTATCAAACAGGGTGTCATAGCTTATGTTTGGTCGTAATAGTAAATGAGGTTTTTCAACAAAAAGTTACTATACTCTGTCCAACAAAAATTGGAAGTGTAGGCAAGATAGGACGTTTGCCTCTCAATCTGGCTACAGTGAATTGCATAAATCTGTCCTTCATTAAAGCTTTCACAGGGTTGTCGTAGTGTACACGATAACATTCACCATTAAAAGCTTTTTCTTAAAGCTCGAAAATCAAAAGCACGTTAACAGAAACTCAAGGAAAAAAAGCTGAACGAATTACCAAATGGACACGAGTAACTCTGAATGTACATCAAGCAGCAGCCAATCGCCATTGGCCACAGCAATTCAGTGCACACTCAGATGAGCCTTGAATAGGACGTTCGGTCTGTGTCAGATGCTATTGGAAATTCACGGGCGGGCAAACACTTTTTGTGGAGGAGTTATTTCAATTTGATATGGTGCAAAAATATGGCACTCTACTGATTTTGAAAAAGCTTTGCCATATGACGTGTACTGCCTATTTTTGTTGGACAGAGTATAGGTGCGTTTTCCGTTTTTTTCTTCCGTAAAAGGGACCCATAAAATCCTTCTTCAGCTTCGCAACTAATAGGCTAGTTTGGCTGAGGCAAAAAAAGATTTTTCATAATGCAAAATATAATGATCGCATTTTATGATCAGAATTGGTATTGTTGTGCGTCGGCCGCCATTTTGAAAAACGCGGTTTAACCAATATCTCGAGAACGGCTCATAGAACATTAAATTTCTAAGTTTATTTTTATAGGAAATTCAATTATATTTCTTATTTTACTAAATCATTTTTGTATAGGTTTTATAATTTCAGAGTTAAGGCCTCTGAAAGTATGCTATTTTCAGTTTTTTCCTTATATTTCAGTAACGGTTTCTATTATGAAAAGAAAAATTCGAAACAAAGTTGTAGAGCAACTACAAGTTTTGTATATAGGCTTTTTTTCTACGACGAATGGATCGAAAATTATATTTGTAAAAAGAGCATTATTGACTCATTTCCCCACCTAGGAAGAGGTAGATTCAATGTTACGTTTTTGTATGTGGTGTCTCCTGTAGGCTTAATCCACAAAAGTTTATTGAAAAAAATACTCAAACCTTCCTATTTTTGATGGTCCTGTCTCGAAGAGTTCTAAATTTGTTTCAGTATCAGTTAACTCGTCGTGTTGATATATTTTATCTGGAAAATCTTCATTCTCAATGAATCAAGGTCTGCTATTCTAACTAAATTTGTCCACTTCAATTAGAATAAATAATAGAACACTTAAGATCTGCTTTTCTGCAGCCACATGCAACCCACATTTAGTTTTACATTTGCATGAAATATGTTTCAGAAATGAAGTTGCTGTAGGTGGTGCGGTATTTGTAGTTGGTTCTATTCCCTGTGGTATCCGACTTCAATCTCATTCCTCGGGGTTCAAAAATTTCCCAAACCATTCTTGAACTTGGTGGTACGGTCCAAAGCTATGCAAACACACTGCAGATTTTGAAGAAGCAGTGCTATAAGATTTGCGTTCGTTCTTTTTGCGGTTTTTATGAAATGTTTATATCGAATGCTGTTGATGTCAATTGCGCCATACTTTTTTGATCTAAGTAATCTTTCTGAGCCTTTAGTACCTGGATCGAAAAATTTTGGTGTTAGCGATCGAAAACTATTTTAATATTTTTTCTAAAATTATCTTTTATATGCATGTTTTATATGTTTTTGGAAAGGACTAGACTAGAGACATGCCAATTTATAACAGTTATAACAGTTTTTCGCCATTAAAAGTGGGCGTGCGTTAAAGCGCTTGGCGCGACTTAAAAAAAAAAACTCTGGGTGCCTGAAGTATGCCCACCGGCAGAAAGCCCTGGCCCTGCGGGACCGTATAAACAGTACTTTTATAAAGCAAAACTGTTATAATTGGCATGCCTAGAGTCACTTCCTTTTAGAAAATGTCTTTAAAATTGACATTAAGATCCCAGACAAGTATATGTAAATAAATCTCTTTTTCACTATCCTCTCTGAAAAGGCTGGCGAAAAAGAGATACTATTCCTGTTTCTTAACACGCCCGCGGGATCCCGTGGTATCCCAAATCTACCCAAAACGTGTTCCTTTACTTTTTTCTGGCACGAAAATGCCAGAGCTTTTGACTTTTTTTTTATTTATTTCATTTCCCTTCCAGCAAGAATTTACCCGCACATTTTACCTACTGCACTTTCTTGCTTCTCAAACCAAAAAACAGCTGATCGGAAAATTTTAAATTGAGTTTGTCAAGTAGTGTATACATAAATAAGACGGTCATTGAAAATTAAATAAATTAAACAAAAAAAAGTTAATTAATTAAAGCAAACAAATATAACAATAAATATCTCTCCTGGGCCCCTTGAAAGGGCCCAAAATGGTAAGTGCCAATGAGAAACATCCCAAATGCGTTTCTTTACTTTTTATTTCTGGTCAAAAATTACAACAACAACATCAAAAACCTCGAGCTTTTCCTACTTCAAACCTTTTTTTCTTAAATTCTACATTCTACTACCTTTCCTTCGCTTAAAGCTTTTCCACATATCACACATCAGCTATTATTCATTTTCACCAATTTATTTTAAACTTTATCTTTCAAAAAAAAAACTATTATAAGAACTTAGGTTTTACTCCGTAATTGAAAAATGAAAGAAGGAAAAAAAGAGAAGCGTAACTTGCAAACCATACGTCCAAGAAAAAAAGCCTACATACAAAATTTGTAGACAAATGCTCTAGTCTACGACTGTCCCGGATTTTGTTTGTTTTCATAATAGAAACCGTTACCGAGATATAAGGGAAAAACTAAAAATAGCATATTTTTAGGCGCCTTAACTCTGAAAGTATAAAACCTATACAAAAATATTCGATAAAAAAAGGAAAGATAATTGAATTTCCTATAAAAATATACTTACAAATTTAGTGTTGTATGGACCGTTCTCGAGATATTGGTTAAAACTCGTTTTTTTTTTAGATGGCTGCTGAAGCACAACATTAACAGCCGCGCCATTTTATTTTTATACTCAAGAACATCCCACCTTCCAATTCCAATTGAAAAAAAATGGTCTTTATATTTCTGCAAAAAAAAATTCTCTGCCGACTGGCCTATCATGAAATTGACATTAGCCGTGCTTTTTTGCAAGCTCCAAGGCAATCGATCGAAAAATACGACGTCTTGTCCTGCAACTTACATGTTAAATGCAACAACAACTAATCCCCTTCGGGCTTATCTAAGCGCGGAGAATTCTCGGGGCTTAACTGAAGCACGGAGAAAAACTGTGTTACCGGCATGAATTGCATACTTGTTATCGATAGTTTGTATGGAAACTCCATTTTGTTTCTGTAATGGCGTCGCTAATCCCCGATGTCGTTTTTTTCAACCAAATCTCCCCGGGCTTGCAAAAAAACACGGCTATTGTAAAATATTGTGATTTCCTTGTGCGAATGGCATTCTAGGTTAATCAACCAAAGGTTAATCAACCCAACGCTTAAACTTAAAATTGGAATAATTGCACCTTCATGCTTCTGGCCACAGATTACCCACATGAAGATGAGAATCTCTGGCAGCCATTTTAATTTGCCTTCAAGCTTGAACTGTAGAAGAAGAAACACTTAGGTAATCAATTCTTTGATGATTTAGAGGATCTTTCTAGAACTTCGGCGAACAGTCTTCTGAACTTCGTCAATGCCTCTAAATGGCTTGATTGCTAACAGAACACATAGGTTTTTACATTAAAGTTGGATACAACTTCCTAGGGTATCACAACGGATCTACATAGATCTAAGTGTGACGGTAACAAGATCAACTGTCAGCCCTTCTACCTAACCTAACCTAAGCTTGAACTGTCAGATTACAGATACAAAATTTGAATGTGTGTATAAGAACCTCACACATAGACAGTAGGGATCTTCAAGCGCCTGGTTAAATTGTTGTTGCAATTCACATCTATTCATCGATGGTCCTATGAACGCGTTCAGCGCGATATAATATAGGTCAGTTCGATTCGTAAAACTATTGTCCCTACGAAGATATAACAAGATTAATTGTAAATATACTAGATTATGAAAATAAATTTGTGTGGTAAATCTATGAGATTTGGGGAAGATTAAACCTGGCCATACACGAGTTAACCAAATAGCTCGGCCGAGCCATTTGCATTTTCAGCTAGTCGCAAATCTACGAGCCAAATGGGCTCCTAGCCAGATGACTCGATCGTCTATGGTCAGATTTAATCTCGGATCTCGTAGAAAAAGGGCAGATTTAAATAAGTGATCAATGAGAACGTAGTGGTAAATCTAAATAAATCTCATTTTAGTGATCAGTGAGAACGTAGTATTAAGCTTGTATCCTTAAACTTATATTTTACTTTTCGTTTGTTTATTTTATTTCAGATGGCGATTTTTTTCGAACAGACATATTGTGCATTTATGGTTTAAATGCAATGGATATGGATAGCTGACCACCGGCCACCGCAATAGTGGCGTGTTGCAGTCCAAACACAAAAATAAAAGAACCTAAATAAATTAATGGTGATGATAATACAAAGATATTCGTTAGCAATGTTTTCGATAACGGTATTTCGTGGCTTTTATCAACATTTAATGTTTTGGACACCATCAGTTATCTAAAAAATCATAATATCAGTGAGCTTTTGTTGTACTTAATAAAAACCAAAGTTATATAACTTAGCGTATTTTGCAACTTTTAAACAATATTTACGTTTTTCATAAATATTAAACAAAAGTTTATAATTTATGCTAAGTAGAGTAAGTTATAAGTGACAAATACAAAATGAAATGTAAATACTAAAGTAAATATATGTTGAATACTATTTATTACAATTGAACTTTACCTGATTTTCTTTTATCTAAAATAGCAGTGCTTTTTTGTGAGTGTATACACGCTTATAAATAATTTACTAGTTAGTACAACAACACCAGTAACGGATCTAGGATTTCTATGTAGAATTTGACGTTAATGGATTGTAATTGAAGTACAACAGTAAAAGAGCGGAAAAATGAATGTGTGTATTACTAGACAGCTGCAATTAATTATTTTTGTAGCTATATATAAATTTTATATTTTGTCTTATGTAAGATCCGTTGCAAAAAAAAAACCATTTGCCTTCCCGAAATTCCCCGACTTTCAATTTGACTAATTAGAAATGTAAAATCTTTAAAGTGTGCAAATCGGTGTGAAATCTTGCTAAAAACGCAAGATTTGTTTTGACAGAAAAGAAAAAAATTTGTTTTATAAAAAGTTCAGAACAGAATCGATATTTTTGTTGAAAGGAATTCGACATTAGGTTGCTGAGATCTCATTTCTTCTGAACATGCCTAATGTCACCTAAGGAAGTAACAAGTATGTGTTAACATATATAAGTTTTCAAATAAAAATTACCAATAACTAATTTTTGCTCCGGTTATGAATGAAATGCCATCAATATACTCTAAAAACTCCAGTTCATTATAAATATATGTTTGAGCTACGTGTGTTATTTGAGATTCATATTTTTGTTTTGTATAATTTAATTGAAATAGCCGCATTTTTTTATCGCTGATGATCCATATGGGTCATCTCGTGAAAATAAAACAATACGGATCTTAGTGACAACTGTCTTGTACACCTATCTCTTTTTTCCTTACGTTTATTTATTTTTCATTTATTCGTTGTCTTTTTTCTTTCTCACTCATGAAACGTGATCCCGATAGAGAGCAGAGATCTCGTGTTGTTGTTGAAATGCATGTTTTTTAATGATCTATATGGATCATATCTGATGATAAAAAATTGGTAATCTTGATATTGAATTACTTCAAAGGAGAACAATTCCGAGCGAAAAAAAGCAAATCATGACTGACAATTGACAGCAGCTGTTGAACTTTAAGGGCCAGCTTCACAGTCGACACTTACCGGAATAAGTGGCACTTAAGTTTCCCATATTAGGACTTTAGGCTTAGTTTCATAGCCAGCGAAAGTGGAACTTAAGTCACCATCATCGGAGACTTAAGTGCCACTTGTTCGGGTAAGTATGCACTGTGATAGAACGCATTAATTTTTCACATTGCCCACTTAAGTGCCACTTTTCTGACTGTGAAACTGGCACTAACTTTACTGAAAGTGAAACAATGCCCCTTATCAAGGCTTCAGGCACTAAAATGCATTAGTGCCTGAATACATGGGTCGTTTTACTGAATATACCTGAGACAGGTAGATTTTATGTGCGTAAAAGAGAGAAGGCAGATTCCACGCAAATTTCACAGCTGCGCCAGTTTCATTTAATATTTCCGGATTCAACATGAAACGTGTGAATGAGATATATATGGATTTTAAGGGTGTGAGATAGGGAAGGCTAGATTGAAATGATTTTTCTTCACAGTGTAATCACGGGTTCAGTGAAACGACCTTCAGTAAAAAAATCCATGTAATCAGGCACTTACGGATTGAAACACGAGCACTCCATTGTATATATCCTTTAAGATAGTTACATACACACAAATATATTGTCTTAACAATTGAATTTTAAGAACCAGTTAAGTGCATTTTAATTAGTTTTTATTTAGGGGCTTCAAACCAATACCGCCAACATTATGATAGGAATGACGTTTTATATAACATCATCGATCAAAATCACCATCAGTCCACTGTTATGCAATAGAGAACATATTTAATACCATCAGTTTAGACTGACAAATAATGACAAACCATCGCTGAGAATGAACACAACTAATTTCAGTCCGATGAATGTTAAAAATAATACAGCGGCTATTGTGTAACATGCCTATATAATGTAAAGGGCTGGCCAAATAGAGCGCGGTCTAGAGTTCTTTGTAAAAAATTACAACAAAAACTGGACCAACGGGCTCTTTTCTTGCTTCTGAATTGTTGACCGCACCGCCCGACCGCATTCTCTTTGCCACCTATAATAAATAATAAAACCCGCACGTGTATTTGCT
This sequence comes from Leucozona laternaria, assembly GCA_932273885.2. Taxonomy (NCBI): domain Eukaryota; kingdom Metazoa; phylum Arthropoda; class Insecta; order Diptera; family Syrphidae; genus Leucozona; species Leucozona laternaria. Next base: position 50,967,155 of record OW026368.1, read on the forward strand.
GGCGACTCAATCTTTTTTGAGAATAAAATGTATTTGGCATTGGATGAGGCCATTAAACTGTCAAGAAATATGGCGCAAAGCAGCAATTTAGTTAATGCGGTTTTACTGTACCCAACAAGGCAGCCTACACAAAAATGTGAGTGTGTGCGCTGTTTCTTGTTTTATTTCTGTTTCTTTTTCACTTTTTCATCCCGACCGACAGCCGTTGTTTGCGCTTGTCTATCCACGCCATATTCTGTTTCTGTATTGCTTGCTTAGTATTGTTTGGCAGTCACAAAAGGTTGCGTGTTGGAAAATATTGTTTTAGTCGAAAAAAAAACTTTAAACGCGATTAAAATAAAGAAAAATTAACTAAATAAATATAGAAGTACTTACAGACGGCATTAGCTGAATTTTTAAATGAGGATATTCCAACCGACGAATTGTGAACATTTTTACAAAAAATATCATACCAAACCATCGAATTCGATTATTTTGTGAACTAACAATTTACTGAGATCGATCGCCCTGCTTCAAAAATTTGTTTTGTGAATTGGAAAATAATAACTAAAACATAAAAACACAAGGTTTGTTATTTTAAAAAAAATATCCATTGTTTCTAATTGTGTGTTTAGGAAGCGCTATAAAAATTTGTTCTCGAAAAATTGGATACATAAAATCTGCCATTTTGCGGCATATTCCATTTCCATTCCGTTTCCCCTCTAACAAAGAACTATTCCTTGGTTTTGTGCAGACAGTCGGCCAGTAAAAAAAAAAAACAGTCAAGGATAGGATTGGCTTGTACGCCAAGTTTTTGTTCCAAGCTTTATTATTTCTTGCACAATTTAATAATAATAATACAAATTCTTAAATACGAATATATATACATATCTATTCACAATACAAACTCTTGATAAAGTTATTTAATTGTTATTCATTTTGACTGAGTTCCGCGTGTTCATTAAAAAATCGACGAACAAGATTATTTTTTTTTTTCTGTCCCGAGCTCTGAGGGTCAACGTTCTATGTTAGAGGGTTCATTTAATTCAGATTCAGCTTTAGCTTCAGCGCAGAAAACATGGTTTGTTAATTTATAAATTAAATTGTTCAACTGGTATTAAAGATTTGTGTTTTTTGTTTGTAATATACCAACTTGTAAGGATTTGGATTAATCGGTTTGTGTCCCTTTTATACAGGGACGGACAATAAGAAAACCTTATTTTATTATACATACTTTTTCGTATATAGCTATAGGAGCTTCTTTTTTTTTTTTTTCTTTTAACTAACTACCAATTTTATTTTTGCATTTTATTGAAAAAAAAAAAAAAAAACAAATAAGTACCCACATAGCCACAGAAGCAGCAGCAGCAGCAGTATTTGTCTCGAGGTGTGTAGTGCTGGTGGAGTGGAATCTCATTTAACAAACTTCCGCAATTATCTAAACGTTTTTTTAAAAAATAAAAAGAAAAACATGCCTCTTCTTTGGTTTGGTAGTTCGTTGTTCTTTTCTTTCTTTTTTTTTTTTTGTTACTCTGTCCTCTGTGACTTCTCTTGAGTGCGGACGGACTGTAGCGTACATTTTGTTGTTTCACAATTATTAAAGAAGTTGCCGATTACAATAACTAAAACACGTTTCGAATAAAAATAGTAATGACCTTGGTTTTAGAGTTGAAGGCTTCACTGAACGCTCTGACTAAACGTTGAATTCCATATTTTGACCTGATCTTGAAAATGTTGTCTATCTACATACTACATACATAATGTGTTATTTACTAGTTTAACTCTTCATGGTCTTTTCAAGCTAAATGATAATTGTTAAAATGTACAATTTTATTTAATTATGCTAAATGCACCCTAAAAGTTTTTCTGATTTATTCAAGTTAAATTAAAAACTATCCTTTCCGTATGTAAACATATATACCTATTATACATATATATGTATATAAGTATACCTTCTTTTATTCTATGATTTGATTGATTTATATCGCGAAGAGTAGAAAAGTATAGGTAGGACAACATAAAAGTCTAGTCGAAATAATGTTTGGCTGGTTCTGGTTGTTTTGTTGTTATTGCTTTTGTAATATAGGAGGCAACAAATAGATCAATATACCTACAGGGACTTGGTTTTAGTATGATATGGATGTGTGTGTGTGTGTGTGTAAGTGTGTGTGTTGATGAGAAAGACATCTGCAAACTGGACGAGGCTGTGTATTTCTAGTTATTTTTATATGATTGTGTATCTTTAACCATAAAAACCAGAAAAGGTTGAAAAAGAATTGTAGACAAAGGGTTTCGCCCGCGTTTTTGAATTTAGCACAATCAACCAAAGAGGCAAATACTTGTGCAGAATAAACCTGAATTTTGTATCTTTTTTTATTTTTTGTTTTATTAAAAATGTTAATCTGAGAACAAATGGGATTCAGAATATTTTTTTTTTTATTATTTTAAACAAATTACTGTTGGTATAGTAATATTATGCAAGCTAGAATAATTATAAAGGAATGAAAGTCGTGGATACATATGTCAGTAAAGTCAATGGCCGCGTTCTTGAATATTAAAAATAAAAAAAAATGCTTAGATACCTGCTTAATGAGTTTTATCAAATTAAAATAATTTTATTTATAGGTACCTATAGCTATAATGGGCATATGTATGTATATATAATATAAACACGTAGAATAAGAAGGTGCCTACCATTGTTATGATGTTATGTATTATTTTATAATCATAATTTTAGTATTCATCAAATTTGAAAGTATGTTACAATTACGTAGACCAAGGGTAGATGTAACTGGTACTAGTACTCGACCACCTATCAATTCTTTTGTTAGCATGACATCTCCCTTTTTGTTTGCAATGTATCTAATTGGTCTTTAAATGCTTAAAATTAAAATTTCTTTTACGATAAACGTAAATCTTCATAACTACCCTACTACCAGAATTCACTAGCCGTCTATGTTGAAATAGTATCTTTTACGAATGTCTTTTTTCTTCAGCCAATCAGTAGTAATTGATAGCCTTTATAACCCAGCTTAGTAATATCTTAAATACTGAAGTTCAACATAAGACAAACTAGAACATAAGCATTTAAGTTAAGCATAAATGCTGTTCAAAACTGCGACTTTCTAGTTATTTTTTGTTTTCTTCCTTTTTAATTCGTAGAAATTCACAGTTTTATACTTAAGCTATCTCTATTCCATGTGTTTACTTAACAAAAATTTTATATTAATAAAATAAAAATGTTGAGGTAGGTATAGTTAAAGGACGTTTATTTAAAATCCTTTAAGAAAATCTAATGCAAAGAAAGGAATTTATTGTTTTTTATATTTGTGTCTACATAAAATATTGTCAATTGCTTGTGTCTGCCGTTACTTTTAGTTTCTTTTTGTTTACAAATAATGGAAAATCTAACCAAAAAAAATAAAAAGGATCGAAAAATGTTGCATAAATGACACTTGGTTTTATATACGTATATCGTATATGTATTTGTTTTTTTTTTGTCGATAAAGTTAGTTTAGTTTAGTTTTTTTTTTGATCAAAATCAAAAGAATTCAAGATAGGTATGGATTCAAACAATAAATGAGGCATGGCCATAAGCCGTCGTTCAGAGTAATGTTGCAATACATTTTTACAGGGCAAATTATAAAAAGGAAAACAATAAAACAAAATAAATGCGAAACAAAATATAAAAAAATCAAAAATTAATTAGAATTAAGATAGAAAACGGATAGAGCGCCCGACTCGCTCGTTGCTATCGCTTTTATTCGATCTAAAAGATATGCCGTTAATAGAAAAAAAACATACAAAACTTGTATATTTTTTAAAGCTTCTTTGCAGGCATTAGTAAGATTTAACCATCCAATATTGCCGTTAAGATTTTCAAAAGTTTCACTTCGGGTTAATTGGTTTTTTTTCTCGAAATAAAGCCTTTAACGTTCACGTTAAAATGGACATACACCATTTAACTGCAAACCGGCAAATCTAACACCTTAACTTTTAACTGCAAACCGGCAAAACCTACACCTCCGGGAAGCTTTTGCACGATGTGTAAATTCATAAACGCATCACTGCAATAATGATGCTCGATCCCAAACATTAAGCATCTCTTTAGACGCCAACTGTTCATTATTGCAAAATTTCATAAACTGATGCGCAAATTTTAAGCAAAGAAGCATCGAGAAATATCTTGATAAGTTGTTGATAACGGTGATCGACTAATAAGAATATGGCGAAATAAAATGAAAAGTAGTTAAAGTTTTTAATAATATTACTACCATCATTGATATAGCATCGCAAAAAAGCAGTGATGCCGAATCGCTTCACAGAAATTTTACGATGTATTGAAAGCGACTGATCCCTGAACTCCTCCATGAATAGCTGAAGTGGTATCCGACAGAAGTTCAGTGTACATCCCCAAAAATTTCCATGATCCATGATGACAAATATTTAATCTATTAATGTGTAGCAACCACGGAAGCCATCCTGAAATCTGCTAAGCAAGTCATTTTCATCTATCCAAGAACTTAGTCTACTGTGCATTATTTGAGTAAAAATTTGTCTTAAAGAGCTGAAAACAGATATTCCTCTATAGTTTTCGTATTTACGTAATATTTACGTATTCGTAAATATTGTTGTAGAAGTATACTAAGAGGTTCATAAAGCTTGCTGTCGAAAATTTATAAAATTCGGATAGTATACCATCAATTACTGCAGCTTTTCCATTCTTAGCCATACTGAGCGCTGTTTTAACTTCTGTTAACATAATATTATCATCAAGCGAATGGACGTGAATGCTTGGAGTTGTGTTTTGGGAGCTTTTATGATCAATAACATTATTCAAAATGGTCTCGAAGTGGTTATGTTGAGCTAGTTATTGTGTTCCGATTCCGCAATGTTCCACATATAATAATTACTGAAGAGCAAATAAATAAATTATTCTATTTTTGTCTACAAGTGTCTCAAAAACATTTAATAGGAACCAGTGTTAAAAAATCATTTTTGAAATTATCATGTCTCACCCAAATACAACAGAGTCATTTAAGTACATACTTATGTATGTATGTACGTATGATAAAATGGTACTACAGACAACACTTGCATTGTAATGTAACTTCTTGTGTACAGTTTTACCGTCCTTCTAATGAATAACCGCAACTTAATTTGTCATTTGTTATTTGCAAACCACCACCCAACTGATTATCAAAATGTTGCTAGATAAAATCGAAAATCAAACTGACGAGTCTCTAATTTCCTGCATATTTCATAAATGAATCTAAAATTTTATTTTATTTCAACAGCTGCGTTTTCTTGAGAATTATAAACAGCATAGTAAAAGCTTTACAACAAAACGATGGGGAACAAATTGGGTTATAAAGCTCTTTTTGTATGTGATTTCCATAGTTCCAAATTGTTCCCAAGTATTCATCGAAAGTCACATTTGACTGGAGAAAAAACGTAATGTAATTGGCAGCCATTAATTGTTTTTGCATTATGTGTTAAATTTTAACTGAATGGGTTTGGCTGCCTCAACAAAACACATAACTAATTATGTAGTTATATGAAAATTTATCGCTCTGAGATATCGCTTGTTGAATAAAAAGTCGCATTTTGTCTGGTTAAGTGTTGTACACCGTATGGAAGGTGGATTTTTGACATTTGAAGGATGGAAAGTCGGATAAACCTCGCTTTTAGGGCCTGAGCTCCGAATATGTGGTAGTAGCCCATATAAGATCTTCACTCAGTAGTCTGAGTAATTCTTTCGCTGCTGATTGGATAAAACGAAAAGTGTCTTAGGTGGAACACAACTCCTCTAAGTGTCACTTTTTGGTGATGTAGGGAAAACAATTTTGGTTTCATTTCTGTTGGATGTTTTTGTCCCACTATTTTCCTCAATATAATCCCCAAAAGCCCTTATATTTTTAAATCGATGAACTGAAAAGTTTTGGTTTTTAAATAAAACGTTAATCAGCACTTTATTGCTCTTTATTGGCTGGTTAAGAACATAAGTGATCGAAGTAACATTTTTAGGAAAAATAGAACTAAGCAACTTATATCACATTTGCAATAATAATTTATATTTTTAACACAATACCCTACTCGTACAAATTTTCCTAAAAAAAATTAACTTGGATCACCTCTGCACTTAGCCAGCAAATTAATTACTAGAATTTTCAGAATAAAACAAAACAAACAAGAAAACGATTTTGGAAGAAATATTCTGGGATCAAAAATGAGAAATTTAGTTTTTGTCATATCGGCGTTTGCTTTACTATCACAGAAGTGATTGTGCTTAAACGACATCAACTCACTTGAATATTATTGGATCTAATACCTGTAATATAACAGAGCTAAAAATAATATAAAAAAGAGCATAATTAGGTATGTGTGTCGTACCTCCTTGAACCAACCTGATTTCTGAATGAATTTAAGGAATCGTACAGTTCCTCGAAAAAGAATTTTCTGATTTGCTTGTATTGTCTGAGATAAGCTAGTGCATTCACAAAGAAAAAAAATGAGCTGATTACTCTTCCACGTCTTTTTCCTGGCACACTTTAGTATGCTGAGGTGCATTCTGCTCGAGTTGATATCCATGGTGTTGTGGCCGTTAGTATTCCGGCTATACAATCGAAACTCGAGTATTGAATAAGTTATCATTAGCGAATTTTTAGAAACTGTTTTATTTTAAAATCCACTTTTGTTTTTGTGACTGCTATGGAAATGCCTTTAATTGCCGCCTGGCTTTCTGTCAAGATACCAATGTTAAAAATATATTATAGTATTGTAAAATCTTTCTTTATACAACCAACATTTGAAAAATGTAATCCTAACCTAAAACCTCACTTCGTATAATCTCGCTTTAGGGCATATTAAACCCTAGTGCATTTGTGGGTTGCGATAAGTGGTGTCTATTTTGCTTTGTTATATGTATTCCATCCTTTTCTATCGAATAGCAATTGTAATTTATAATGATGTTCATCAAACTTAACGATTTTATCGACCATCTGTCTACAAATCAAAACAATGCCAATGCAGTGCTCACAAAATAATATTCTATACACTTTTTTTTTTTTTTGTTAAATAAGTTGCAATAGGATTAACATGACAGAATTTTATTTAAAAGAAAACGTTATGGAAATACAATGGAGAGTCAAAGCGATACAAAACCTATCCAAGCATACACGTACAGTAAAAACAACCAGCTGCAAAATTAAAACCACCCCGTTAATACGCAAGTGTGTGCGTGATGAGCCTTCGCCTGAGCGCATGGGTGTGTTTTTTTTTTTGTTTTTTTTCTTCTCTTCCTTGATTCATTTTGCAATTTTTTGAATGGGGTGGAATTGTAAAACTTCAATGGTGTACATTGTACAACTATTGGTACAGGTTTTTAGAGTTTTGTAAGCATAAAGAGATATTCGATTTATGTATATACCACAAAAAAAAAAACATTCCCTGCGGAAGGAAGTGAAAGTGGATCATCGAAGAGGGTTGACAATAGTGGTGGTTAGTGTTCGATCCGATCAGGTTTCATTGTATAGTATGTATTATAACGGTAAATAAAGGAAATGCAGTGTAATCGATAATTTTTCTTGTTTGCTACCTAGTCAATTTGTACTAGGATAAAAATAATATATAAGAATATAATAACACAGTGACATAGTTGGTATTCGTTATTTATTCATATTTATTCAAATTATAGAAATTAAGGTATGTATACTGGCAATATAAGTTTAATCGGTTTGTTTTTTGTTAATATTGCATTTTCTCAATAAAAAGCAATTGCAAACCAAACAATTTTTTGAAATTCCTGAATACGATAAATTCGGTTGTTTTATTCCATTCGACTAGAAATTTTAATAATATTGATTGAACGATGAGTAGTGTAATATTTTTTTTATTGAAAAGAGATATTAGTTGGTCGCGTACTAGTCCGAAACTACCCATTTTAAGCATTTTTGGTCCATTTAATTTTTTTGATATGGACTTTGACAGAACTTCGGACTAAAACTGGCATGTTTGGAAAGTAAACTATGGTTTAAGGAGCGTTATTATATTAAGTGAGGTACATTTGTAAGTGCACCTATACTCGGCAGTACACGTCTTATGGGAAAGCTTTTTCAATATCAGTAGCGTGCCATATTTTTGCACCATATTAAATTGAAATAACTCCTCCACAAAAAGTGTTTGCCCGCACGTGAATTTTGGATTGGATACCCAGTCGGTAAAGTAAGACGCCAAATTTGCAAAGTGTCACTTCGTCTTTGTTTTTGTAATTGTGTGAGATTTCGACAAGGATGTCTTCTTTGTAGGAAGCTACATTTTGATAAACACCCATTCACGTTTGATGGTATGTATTAGTAACAATACGGGTTGCTGCTGGGCAATCTAATGTGACCCATCACTTTGGATCTTGCCACTTTTTTTGTTTTGTTTTACTGCGTGATTTTAACTGACTAGTATTTTACGTTTAGTGCTACGAAGTTTTAAATAATTAGCAATTTTCTAAGCCTTTTAGGCTCAATTGATCGATTCCTTCACAAAGACATAAGTCGGAATGGATTGATAATCAAATCAGTCGGAGAGACATTTGATACTTAGCCACTGATGCAATAATTAAGCCCCTGATTTGTAGTTGAACGAGAAGGCTTAAATGTTCTAGTTTGAGAGAGAGTGTTGAGTAGAAGACAATGGTGTGCATTTAAATTTGTCTGGATAGGAAAGAAAAACTGAGTTAGGCAGTGTAACAGTAAAGGACCGGTTCCTATTTTATGCTCTAGAAATTTTGTATAAACGTATTCACTACCTGTTTTTGTACTTTGGCAACTCACTGATATTATTTGCATTCAAGTTTATATACCATTGCAAATTCCAAATTATTTTCGATTTTCAATTTGCACACAAATAAAAACTCTAGCGGCGATGGCCAGACAAATCTGTACGGTATAAATTTGTTCAATTTTTAACTTTAACAGATGTTACTAACACAAGTTGCGACGTTCTGGTTGTTTTCCCATGACTCATTACTTCCTGTCTCATATGAAACATATGTATATGTACAAAAATATAAAATAAAGGGTCCGCCAAATAACTTCTTTTTTTTTTGAAAATGGCGCAAAACATCGAGTGTAGCTTCTGCTGTGTGGCACGTAGCGCCGTCCTGTTGAAACCAAATGTTGCCAATATCCTCCTCTTCAATTTTTGTGAACAAAAATTCGTTCAACATGGCCCGATAACGATCGCCATTGACTGTAACGGCCACTCCTTGCTCATTTTAGAAAAATGGCCCAATTATGACTCTGGACCAAAATCCGCACCAAACAGTGACTCGTTTTGGGTGTATCGGCTTTTCAATGTATGCGTGCGGGTTTTTTGTGTCCCAAATGTGACAATTTTGCTTGTTTACTACCCGCCAAGATAAAAATGAGCTTCATCTGAAAAGATGATTTTTTTGGCTTCTCTAAGTCGATCGCAGGCCCACTTAGCGAAGCGTATACACAACCATATTCGTTCAGCGGAAGGATAAAACTAATTATCTGTCAAATCGACATGAGCTAAGTGTTACCATTCACGAAATAAGCACTAGTTGAAAAAAAAAAACGTTAGATGGCGGACCCTTTATATATTCACTATGACAATCTAGGTTTAAGAAGCCATTTCAAGGAAATACAGCGAACATTAAAATGCATCCTGTTAAAAATTTGTGTGATTTACCTACATTGCATTGTTGCATTGACTGTTCTAGCATCTATTGTATGTGAAATGGTTTTTTTTGTTTTAATTTATATTGAGTCGTTAGGGACAAAATGTAAATTATCAGCATTCAGTTGTATTATTGTTTATATTTACATAATGTTGAAAGATGCCATTTGGCTTAATTGGTCCCTAAGTTCGTGTCCATGAAATGGTCATATCCCTTAGCTGATTTTTCAGTTCGTATGCGAACCTAGATGACATGGTCGCTGTCGCAGTACAGCCCATACAGTTCATTGTCGGAACTCCTTCACTCACCAAGAATTTTCTTCTCAAAGTAGCTTAACGCACACCGTTCTGCATTTGACAAAGTGCATGGTACTTTTCGAGTTCGAGAGAGGACTTTCTACTGAATTGGCTGCTGACGGCGAAAAAGCAGCGCTTACCAATAGTTATTCTTCTCTTGATATCAGCGCTGATATCATCGTTTGATTTAATAACAGATACTCAAAGTTATAACTGTTTAGCGTGACGATCGGTCCTAGAGGTTGTTAATGGGTGCCCTTCCCTTATGATATGATATACTTGATTTTTATTAACCTTCATGATCACCGCTTCCGTCTCAATCAATACTCATACAATCTAATAGTTATGCTTGATTTCCAATTGTCTCTTTCCAACTGATGAAAGACACATGTGACCGAACAGGGTAGCTGATATAAACTTTTTGTACCGGCTAGCAGGTCTTGTCAAAAGCGTCTTTCTTCATTAGCTAAAATAAAAGTGGAAACCTAGCATAAGTTTATTTTCATCAAATTGTAAATTTAAGGATTTATTATTTATGTATGTACATTATTAAAGAAAAAAAATTAAAACATTCAAATATTCTGTCCCGTTCTAGCCAAAATTGAAACTACATCCGAACGACATGACTGTATCAGAAGCATTAATTATTTCTATTAACTAAGAAAAAATAATTCCAAAGCACTATTAATCACATTAAACCCCACGTATATTGGAAACATTTTTGCATTAAAAAGAAACCAGTTGGAAATGGCTACTTCTCCAACGCCATCATTAGATTCTATAAGGGGAACAAATTCGATTGAATCATACGGCGATCACAATGGTTATTTGTCAGATTCTCCATTAACTTTAAGCGGTTCATCGCCACCAGTAAGTGATTCTGCAATTTGTGACGATTATAGTGGAACAACAAGCAGTATTGATTCCCAACACCAAACATCATCCGCATCGTCATCGGCATCATCGACTTCCTCAAGCAGTGGTTTAAATTGCGGAGGAACAGTTTCGGGCCTATCGACCATTCAAAGTATTGACGAAATCCCTAGCGACAAGGAAACCACTGTCCAATGCAACGGCATTATCACAAGGAATCTTGTAAGCATTAGTTTTCCAAATGGTTCCGCAGTGCCCCGATGTACTGCATGTAAGAGTAAGCAATCGGATGCAGTAGCTAAATGCTTCGAATGTGCTAACTTTCTCTGCTCAAATTGTGTAACGGCACATGAATTTATGCATTGCTTCAACGGACACAATGTTTGTTTGATTGAAAATCCGTCGATTGCAAGCTCATTGAATAGCAATTCTGGACTACCAAGCATAAACGAGTTCAAATTTGGCAACTCTATTTCGAATATTTTCCAATCACAATCGAATAGAACAAATTCGTCATTGTCAAAAATAATTAACGGTGTTTTTGAAAACAACACGGGAGTCTCCGCTCAAAATCATTGCTTCAATTGCAAGGACGAACTTCTAACGAAGCTCTCTTCAACCAACAGTATATCAAATCGCGACGACGTCAATTTACTTGCATCACAATTGATACCCTCCACCTCAATGACCAAATCTAGTCAGTATTTTTGTAATCAACATAAGAATGAGCTTCTCAACTATTTCTGTCGCACTTGTAGTGCACTAGTTTGCAAGGATTGTGTTGCTAGCGAACATTCATCGGCATTGCACGAAGTAGAACACTCTCAAGAGTTTCTTCACAAACAACCCGATTGCGTTATTCAAGGAATTGTCGCAGAACTTCGCGGCAAAGTCGGGGAGGTCGTTACTGTCGTTAGTAACTCCGATTTGATTGTAAACCAGATTAAGTCACAATATCAGAAGGCACACAGTGAAGTTAACGAAACATACCAGTTTTTCTACTCAATGTTGGACGAACGAAAACAAGAGATCCTAAAGGAACTCGAAAGCTTGCACAACGCAAAAATGCTCACGATTAATTCATGTGTAAATCGATCGAAAGAGGCAGTTGACAAAGCATTACTAGCATGCGATAATATTGAAAGGACTCCTGTTAAACCCAATACGGTAAAAGATGTCTTGGCTCTAAGGAAAACCGTCGAATATCAATACCAATCTGTGGTCCAGGACTTGCAGGTTCCATTTGAACTTGAATTTGTTTCAAATTACCAGTCAATTCAAGTAGGTGTTCGCAATACTTTTGGCTACATACGTGCTACAAATGAATCATCGACAACAAAACAACCACCAATTGCCAGGCCAACACCTAGCAATACAAATCAATCTTCAATGAGTGGTTTATCCATAAATAATTCAAATAACATGGGAGGTCTTGCCATGAACTCGAATATCTTAGACATTTCCTTTGTCAATAGCAGCGTATCTGCTGCCGCTCAAAATGCAATCTCTCATTCCACCAACAGCTTTGATACTAATGCCGTATCGTCAAAGCGTTTCAATAACAGCTTTCAAAGCTTTGGCACTGATCTTAATATGCAATTAAATCCATACGAGAAATGGAGCAATGGTAGCTCGGATACAATTTTCACTGGTCTTTCGGAGCAATACATATCGTCTTTGGGAAAAACCGCATGCAATAATCTGGGCAATAACAATGTCCTGTCTGTTGGAAATAGTAATGTTGGCAGTCCAGCATCGGATAGCATTATGGATTTGACTTCAAAGCTCTTGTCGACAACCATGTATCCGCCAAAGTCACAAATCAAGCGACAAAAGATGATTTACCATTGCAAATTCGGTGAATTCGGAGTCACTGAAGGACAATTCACAGAACCTAGTGGAGTTGCAGTCAATGCTCAAAACGACATTATTGTTGCCGATACAAATAACCATCGCATCCAGATATTCGACAAGGAGGGCAGATTCAAATTCCAATTTGGCGAATGTGGCAAAAGAGACGGTCAACTGTTGTATCCTAATCGGGTGGCTGTTGTTAAAACATCTGGAGACATCATAGTTACAGAACGTTCCCCAACACACCAAATACAGATCTACAATCAATATGGGCAGTTTGTTCGAAAGTTTGGTGCTAACATCTTGCAACACCCCCGAGGCGTCACGGTCGATAATAAGGGTCGCATTATTGTGGTCGAATGTAAAGTTATGCGGGTTATTATATTCGATCAAAATGGTAACGTTATTCAGAAATTCGGATGCAGCAAGCATTTAGAGTTTCCCAATGGAGTTATAGTAAATGACAAACAGGAAATCTTTATAAGCGACAATCGGGCACATTGCGTTAAGGTTTTCAATTACGAAGGCCAGTACTTGCGCCAGATCGGAGGAGAAGGCGTCACAAACTACCCGATTGGGGTGGGAATCAATTCGAATGGTGAAATTCTCATAGCCGACAACCACAACAACTTTAACTTGACAATATTCACACAGGACGGTCAGTTGGTGTCAGCTCTTGAGTCAAAAGTAAAACATGCTCAGTGTTTCGACGTTGCTCTGATGGACGACGGAAGTGTTGTCCTAGCTAGCAAGGACTATCGCTTATACATTTATCGTTATGTTCAAGTACCACCGATAGGCTTGTAATGCAAATGTATCCGGTGCATGTACAACACTTATTTATTAACTATTTAATTTTTTTTTTATAATTTATATCTGTATATGTTTTCCTTGTTTATTTTTTTATGAATGTTCTTATTTTTTTTCTTTTTGTTTTTTTTTTATGTATTTATTGTTTGTATTTTTTTCGTTATGTTAATGTAGATATTTAAAAGACAATTGCATTTATAATATATTTTTATATATAAAAAAAGAAAGAAACAAAAAAAAAAAAAAAAAACAATTTAATATTTTAATACTTTTTGTTATTTATTTATAAAGTAATAAACGATAGTGTTTAAGAAGAACACATGAAGTTAATGATATAGTTTCTTTTTTATTATTATTACGTACATATTATTAAATATTGGCAATCAGCAAAGACTAATTGTGGACTAAAATAAAATAAAATAGAAAAACAAAAACAAAAAAATATATTGATAACTGATTAAACGTTCATATTCCTCTTTACATTATAAAACTAAGTAGATGTTAATAAATTTGTTGTCTTTTTTACCACAACAATAAAACTATATCTAATCAAAAATTATTAAAAAATGTTTTACAAAATTCAAATAAAACATTAAACAATTTAAAATTAAATTTAAATTAAAAAAAAAAAAATGTAAATGGGAACAAAATGTATTAAATATAAAGATTCATTTAAAACTTAATTTGCACAACAATTGCACAATAATAATAAACAAATATAACAAAAAAAAAAATAAATTAAAAAACGTATTACTACTATAGTATTATTTTTGCTGTATGTATGGTTATGTATTGCAAGTAATGCGTACTTTTTCTTTTTTTTGATAATATTCACTATATATATATATATTTATATTTATATATGATATATATATAAGTCTTTGATGAAGCTTAATATTACTTCTGCGTATACATATATTTTTATATATAACAAAACAAAACTAAGAGTCTACATTCTATTAAAAACTAAACTATTTTTATATTATCAAAAGTATTGCTGACCATGATATAAATAATAAGTAGCTAACTACTTTTTTACATGATTATTAAAAAAGTATATTAAAGAAAAAGAAATATTAAGTTGTATCTGTTCTCGAATTAGATAATAAGCTATATTGACGTCACATTTTGTTTTTAGATCTCAAAAATCAATAATTATTTTTTTTTCTGAATTGAAAGAGCATGAACATGACAGACATTCCGTAATATATATGTTTATATACATACTATATATATTATATATATAACAGTTAAATATGTGTACTTAAGATTTAAAATATTAAAAAAAAAAGAACTATTTTTATAATATTATATTTCATGTTCTTGTGTTGCATTTTGAAAATTATAATGTTATAAATAATACTGCTGTTTAGTTATTATCATTATTATTATTATTATTATACATATTAGTATCTATCCCAGCATTTATGTTGTTTTTAGTTTTAGTTTTGACCACTGCGATTTTTTTGCTCTGCCAATTTAAGCTTTGTTGACTGAAGCAACTGAAGCTAAAATAGTTCGTCTCTATTAAACATAAACAAAATAATTATTTCTGTTGGTAGTGGTTATTAAAGCATGCGTTAAAACAAACAAACAAAAAAGGTTATTAAAAAAATGCTCTAGCTGAATTAAGACTAGTCTTCTTTGTTTTTATTTAATTTCTGTTTGTTGAAAAATGAAAATAAAAAAAAAATAATAAAAAAAAGCATAAGCAAAATAAAATATTCGATTTGCTTCTGAAACTGCAAGTATGTACAGTTGTAGGTGTATCTGTTGAGGACATTTTCCTTAAAAAATCTTTGCAAGTTTGTATTACTAAGCTGTTTAACTGTTGTATACTCAAAATGTTAAAATAAGCTGTTTAATCTAGTGTTAATATTTAAATTATATTTTTGATATATTTCAATATTTTGATACGTGAACAAAAACAAAAAAAGTATGTAAGATAAACCAACATATTTTAATATAATACAAAAATTAAAATGTTGACAGAAAAATTATTAACTAGACTAAAATGATCTAAAATGTTTTCTTATAAAACAAAACATCTTCTACAGTGTTATTGATTGTGTATTCAAAAGAAGAAAAGAAACAAAAAAAAAAAAAAACAAAAAAACAAAAAACGCTCCGATCTAAGTAATTTTTATGACTTGTAGTTTTATACGACTGACTGACTTTATAAAAATAAATATGCATTTAGTTGTAACAATCATGTTTCGTTTAATGAATTGAATTTTTAACTGTCTAGCAACTAAGTGATTTTTATTATGTGTTTTTATTTAGATTATATTGAATATTATGTATATCTATATATATATGTTCAGGTTATTGCTAAGCGAAAGCCCCATTTGTTACTTTAACTCTGTTCTTAGATAAACAAACAAATCCTTTCACTTGAAAGCATAAATAAAAACAATGACATTATTAAACGTAAATAATAATAATAATAATAATAATAAAAACCATCACCTCTGTATGGTTTTTTTTTTCACACCATCCATGATTCCAACTACATAATTATATAATTTATATAAAATATGCAATTAAATATTAAACAACAAAAAAAACTATACCTTTTTTTTATTATAAATTTAAATGTTAAATGAGAGTGTGGTTTTTGCATTCGTTTACAGATACATATTGTAATAACGAAACTCGTTTAGGGAATTTTGAAATTAGAAATTGTATTGTAACATGAATTGTCAATTCGTATTTTAATAATTATTTTTGCTAAGCTAAAAATATGAAACATTTACATAAATATGTCAAGACTTGTTCGGTTTAAAACAGTTTTTCGCGTTTATTACAATGATGAAAACGATATCATAACTAGTGTTAGTTATATTATTATTAAAACAAACAAACAAAAAAAAATATAAAAAAAAACCAAACAAATAAACGTTGCAGCTGTTTTAGTTTGCTTATCTCATACAAATATTATAACCTTCTTGTAGTTTAATGTTTTTAATAAATTTGTCTACTATAAAAAAGACTTAATGAATTAAATTTTATTTATATAAAGAGGATAAACAACAAACAAATCAACAAATAATATTATGTATTCCAATTTATTTATTTTTACATGATGAAAATCCTGAGAAGTAAACTCGCATTTTGTTTTTATCGTTGTTATAATTGTTATGATTTTATTTTATTTTAATTCTTATTCAATAATTTTAATAAAAACACAACCTATGATGATGATGTTTATAATATTATTATAACCATATAATAATATCATTAACATCTCACGAATGCTTCGATCAGTAAATTGTTACTTTTTTGTATTTGCTCGATTTTTGCTTTTCTATGTTATTTCTTTTTTTATTATAATATTGTGCAAATATTTATGTATTACTTTGTGTTTATTTAATGTTTGTCATATTTTTTATTTTGTTTTTGATTTTTGTTACATGACTAATGCAAGAGTAAAGAACATTTTATTAATTTATTTTTGGTTTTATTATTTCCTCCCTCCCCCCTTTTGTTTCTTTTTCTCTTTTTTTTTTAGTTGTTATTGTTTTATGTTGGAATACTATTTTCTTTTTTGCTATGCTGTTCTTATATGAAAAAGAAATATGAATAAGTAAGTATATAAAAGGGTCCATTCAATTTAAGAGTCTTGTTTGTTTTTCAGTTTTCGCTTGGTGATAAAATCGATTTCGTTGAGATTTTTTGAACATCGATGTTGCTTGATTCGCAATAGTTAAGGATAGAATTTGATTTGAGAATTTGCGGATAGAATTTGAAAAGACCTTTTTTTTGATGTATAGCTCGATGGGTTTCGGAAACATTTTTGAAAAGCCGAAAAAAAAATGCAAGGGGTTAGTCCATCATTTTTTTCAAAAATCAATAAAATTTGTTTGGCAAAAGTTTGGCGAAAATTTTACGTCGCTGGAAAGGTCTGTTAATTTTCGCCGCTGCAAACCGCAACCCCTTACGAGGCTTTGTTGTGGAAATATCGCCATCGACACACTTTTTAAGGTTGGAACGAAGTTCACAAAGTAATATCATTTCGGATGTGAATATTTCGAGAACCAAAGCTTGCAAAATTTTTTGATTTATATCGGCGGAAAGACCTGTTAATTTTCTATACGCAACTGAAAATTAAAACCTCTTACAAGGCTTGGTTGTGGAAATATCGTTATCCAAAGCCCTTTTTAGGGTTGCATCGAAATACAATCATTTGACTTTGGATGCGAATATTTCGAGAACCAAACCCCTAAGAGTATTTTGGTTTCGAGTTTTGGAAAGCTCTTAAAAATCTAACTCACAATTTTGAAAACGGCAACGGAAATATCGCTATCCAAACACAAACGCGTTTGAATGTTTTCGACGGAAATCCAGTAAAATCAAACAATCACTTTGGATGAAAATATTTTGAGAACCAGACCTTCCACACACTTTTGGTTAACTTTTGCGGATAGAATTTGAAAAGACCATTCTTTTGATGTATAGCTCGATGGGTTTCGGAAACATTTTTGAAAAGCCGAAAAAAAGATTTTTTTGCAGATGCAAAAAAAGATCCATCATTTTTTCAAAAATCAATAGAAATGTTTTGGGAAAAGTTTGGCGAAAAATTTACGTCGCTGGAAAGGTCTGTTAATTTGCTATTCGCCACTGCAAACCGCAACCCCTTACGAGGCTTTGTTATGGAAATATCGCCATCGACACACTTTTTAAGGTTGGAACGAAGTTCACAAAGTAATATCATTTCGGATGTGAATATTTCGAGAACCAAAGCTTGCAAAATTTTTTGATTTATATCGGCGGAAAGACCTGTTAATTTTCTATACGCAACTGAAAACTACAACCTCTTACAAGGCTTGGTTGCGGAAATATCGTTATCCAAAGCCCTTTTTAGGGTTGCATCGAGATACAGTAATTTGACTTTGGATGTGAATATTTCGAGAACCAAACCCCTAAGAGTATTTTGGTTTTGAGTTTCGGAAAGCTCTTAAAAATTTAACACACAATTTTAAAAACCGCAACCGATTTCGAGGCTCGATTACGGAAATATCGCTATCCAAACACAAACGCGTTTGAATGTTTTCCACGGAAATGCAGTAAAATCAAACAATCACTTTGGATGAAAATATTTTGAGAACCAGACCTTCCACACACTTTTGGTTAACTTTTCCGGATAGAATTTGAAAAGACCCTTCTTTTGATGTATAGCTCGATGGGTTTCGGAAACATTTTTGAAAAGCCGAAAAAAAGATGCAAGGGGTTAGGTAGGTAGGTAGGTAGAAATGGCGACCAACGAGCCAACTAGCTTTCTGACCCAATTAGCGCAAAAAGCGCCGTTTTGATACCAAAACTCGTTTGAACGTATGGTTTAGGAATGGGTTTGTGGAACAGGAATGTAAAGCCCCGAGTAAGACAGCAGAAAGCCGAATATCGTCTCAGAGCCATTTAGTTTCGTTTAAGAAGGAGATCAAGTCTTTGATCTTCAGTTCGGAAAGTTCATCAAGGTCGTTAAAAAAAGCCTTTCCAAGTGATTGCAACCTAAAACGGGCTAGGGCAGGGCATCTTCAGAGGAAGTGAACTAATGTTTCCTTTTCCTGCTGATTCGCACAGCTACGGCAGTGGGTGTTGTAAGAAATACCCAGTTTGGCCGCATGCTCTCCTATTGGCCAGTGCCCGGTGCATGTTGCAACGACCCTGGCAATGTCTTGTCTTGGTCTGGACATTAGATCCTTTGTTCGGGCTTTATTGTAGGCGGGCCACATCTTTCTAGATATGACGCAGTTGCTTAGACTGCTCCACCTACGATTGGATTTGATGAGAAAAAGTGAATAAAGATTGCCCTTCATAACTCCGAGGGATATGTAAACGCTTTCCGCAAGTGAGCTATGAAGGGCTGATCCTTGCCTAGCTAGTTCGTCCGCCCGCTCATTACCTTCGATGCCACAGTGACCTGGTACCCAGATAAGAGTGACACTAAGATTGGTACTTAGACTTGCAAGCTCATCTCGGCATTGCAGGACCAATTTGGAGGATGATGTGACCGCAGCAATGGCTTTGACAGCCGCCTGACTGTCTGTCAAAATTGCAGTATTTCGATTTTGGTTTGGATCTTGTTTAAGTATTTTGCATGCTTCCCTTATAGCCAGTAATTCCGCCTGGAAAACGCTAGCATAGTCAGGAAGTCGAAGAGATTTGGAGATATTTAAGGACTCCGAGAAGATTCCTGAACCAACACCACACTCCATCTTTGAGCCGTCAGTGTAGATAGTTGTGTCGAAGTCTCTCGTCACTAAGTCATCATTCCAATCCTCTCTGGATGGAATTTTAACGTTACAAACCCTCCCGATACTCAAAGTAGGGGTGCAGTAGTCGGTAGGAGTCGAAAAAATATCATTTGGAATCAAGTTTGCTATATTGCCATGACCATAAGGTTTAGCAAACCAGCAATTTGATTCTTTCAGTCTCAACGCGCTGCAAGTTACCATATATTTATGGTGTAAATCGAGTGGCAAAAGATGCAGAAAAACGCTTAAGGCATCCGTTGGGCAAGATCTTAAGGCCCCTGTGGTTCCAACACTAGCCGTTCTTTGAATCTTTTTAAGCTTGTTGATGTTATATGCCTTGGTTAGAGCAGGCCACCATACGCAACAGCCTTCACTCCACATCTCTTCAGCTTGACGAGAATTTTATTCATGACTAAAAGCCACAGAAGAGGGGATAGGACACCCTCCTGAGGTGTCCCTCTACTAACATATTTAGTGGAATTTGTATTACCTAACAAAGCATGTATCCTTCTATCATTGAGCATGGATATAATCCATTTCCTGATGTAGTCCTCTTCACCTATGTCAACGAGTGATTCTAGAATGGATTCAGTTAGGATATTGTTAAAAGCCCCTTCTACATCTAAAAAGGTAGCGAGAGTATATTCTTGGAAATGGATTGTTTTCTCAACTGTACGCACTACCTCATGCAGGGCCGTTTCAGTAGACCTGCCCTTTAGGTATGCGTGTTGAGAGTTATCAAGAGGACATCCCACTAGGATATCTCTGATATGGGTATCAAGGATACGTTCGAAAGTTTTGAGCACGAAAGAGGTCAGGCTGATTGGACGGAAATCTTTAGCAGATTCATGCCCCCGCCTACCGACTTTCGGAATAAAAACTACTTTAACGTGTCTTCAGGACTCGGGTACATGGTTGAGGGAGAGACAACCCTTGAAAATCAGCTCAAGCCAACGAATCACCACATCTTGCTGTTTCTGGAGCATGATAGGCAAAATTCCGTCCAGTCCTGAAGACTTGTACGGCGAGAAAGTGCTAATTGCCCAAGCAATTTTTTCTCTGGTTATTACGGTATTAATTCGCTCTTCACGAATGAATGAAATGTTATTAAAAGGCTGTTCCGTGTTGTTATTCTCGCAACCCGGAAAATGCGTCGTCATCAGTAACTCCAAGGACTCAGCTGGAGTGCCATCCAAGATCCATCTGTGGTCCGTTCTTTTTCTCTAAAGAGTTAACTATTGTTAACTATTGTTAACTTTGGTCGTTCCTAAATTCTCAAATTGTTACATTGTGTAACATTCTGACGTCTTCAAATCGTTCCTAAATTCAATGTTGAGCTGTCAGAATGTTACACTTTGTAACAATTTCCAACTCATCTCGACGATATGAATTGAAATGTTAATCTGTCAAAAGCAGCTGAATTTGGAAATGTTTTCATTTTGTGGTTATCTTTTGTTTACTTTTCGTTCTTTTGAGTTGAAACTATATTAATTTTTGGATTTCCTTTTTCAATTTAATAGATTTTTACTGTCGATTTCGATTTTTGAAACGAGTTCTGTTATTTTATGATGAATATTCTTTGTTTGATGTATTCTTTCGTTTATATTTCGGTAGAAATTTAACAAGTGAATTTGTGTCCATTTTGAATCAAGAAAAAATCTTATATTCCGCTGGAAGATTCGCTTTTTTTCCAAAAATAAAGTTTATTTAATATATAATTAACAAACTGTAAACATTTTTTAAGTATTTTTTGAAATAAATTTGATGCAATTAAATGATTTCTTTGATTTATTCATTCTAAATGTATTTTCATTTTTTTCAACCCATTGCGTTTGACAGATCAACAATATTTTTAACATTGATAGTTCCTAAATGAAATGTTACACTGTGTAACATTTTTAACAATGGCACTTCAACATCTTTATTTGACACATTAACAATAGTTAACTATTGTATAGAAAAAGAACGCACCACTGGCTTCTTCAGGAACGAGGGATTACAATGGCCACGTTCGGGTGCCAATCCGATAGGCTGTCGAAGATACCTAAGTATCCGATATTTTTTCGAACGACCAAAACCAGATAGGTTATATTTGCTGTCAAAAGACAAGGCAGCTAATTAAAGGGAAAACTATTGAGTTTTTAACGCGACGATTTGATTTTAATTTTATTGCAAATCCCTTCTGAATCATCAATTAAGTATTCAGTACCATTTAATATCACACTGGTATACATTTTAACCCTTATTTGTTATTTTATTCTTTAAACAAACAAAATCAGACGCGACACCAAAAAGCAAAATAAGTAGTCGGCTGTAGGTATAATCAGCTGTGATCAGCTGTTCCCCAAATTTCCATCGGATAGTTTAGTATCGCGAAAATTTTAGGATAGCTTGGGATTTCTTTCTGACAACACCTGATTGGTTTATCAGCTGCATTTTTCTATGCGATTACAACAACACAAACCTATCCGGATAGCTTTGGATTGTTGCCCGAACGCGCCCAATGTTCCTTCGAGAGAACCTTGCTAAGCCTTGCGGAATCCTTAATGCTTTCGATTGACTGACAAAAATCTCTCCAGCTTTGTTGCTTGGCTGATGCGATAGCCTTCTTATAAATTTTAAGGATATGTTTATACGGTTGGTAAAACTTATGTTTGTGGCAGATATTGAAGATTGTCCTTGACACTTTTCTAAGATTAGACAAATCTTCATACCACCATGGGGGAAGTACTTTACGGCTATACCTTACCGGACAAGAGACCTTAAAGGCAGTGCTCATAGCCGCCTCAAAAGAATTAAGCTTTGTCTCTAGGTCCAACACCGAGTCTGGGCTCAGATTCGGAATATTGCCAAGTTTAGAGTTGACTATTTGACCAAACTTGGTCCAGTCAATACGTCTGGGGTTTCTGAAAGGAGGAGGAGTTTCATGCTCGAAATTCAGGTTGAAGAGAATCCATCTGTGATCCGAAAAGGACTTCAGAAGGGAAACTCTCCAATTCTCTACCATCAGTTTAAAGTCTTTATTATAACGATCGTAACGTCTAGAACATCTTCCCACCCTTCATAATTTTCGGAACTCGGAAAGATAAAAGTGGGGCTATCACCCCTGTTGCAGACATTTAGGTTGTTTTCAATAATAAAATCAAAAAGAGACTCACCTCTTTCGTTGATCTCCGAGCTACCCCAGAGAGTATGCCGTGCGTTTGCGTCGCAGCCGATCAACAGGTTTGTCCCTCTGTCGGTAATAAAATTTCTTACCTCCTCAGGTGGTGACTGCCGGTCATGGGCTGAGTAGGCTGATGCCAGTAGTAAGCCTCCTGCGTTTTTATCTTCCAACCTGACGACTGTCAGATCGGGAGTACTAAAATTTGGACACAGAAAAGCTTTTAAATGTTTTTTAGCTAAAATACAAGTTCTTGGCTTACCTTGGTCTGTGTTTGCGGATTTATAAAAGAGGTCGTATTGATTATCTTGGAGGCCTCTAACTTTGAGGCCATTTACCCACGGTTCTTGGAGGAGCCCAACATCAACGTTTTCCTCCCTTAGGAAAACTCTCAGATTATCTGAGGCACATTTGGAGTGCTTCAGATTAATCTGGATGATCTTCAGCGCGTTTTTTAATTTTTTGATGACCCTGCACAACCAGGGTCTGGCGACTCGCTGGGGACCTCAACGCCGCCAACGTCGATGTTGAACTCAACATTGTCGCCAGCTTTGTCGGGGTCTGCTCCCTGATCATGCAATATCTTTATCCTAGCATGCCTGATGCCGAATTTCAGTTTGAAATCCGCTTCCTCCAGCGCCCTTCGGCTTTCCTCGCTGATCAACAGAACATAAGTCGCGCTGTTCTTCTGCGGCTCGTCGGCTTTTATGACTGCCCAGTCATGCATCGGAACAAGCGGATTTAGTTTCTGCAGACAGCGGATCAGCTCCTGTCCGCTTGGTTTGATGCTCATCAGGGGCAACCAGATGCGAGCTTTCGGTTGCTTAGGGATCTCCTTGGTTGGGATAAGCTTGAGCCTCAAGCCCTCCCAGTCATTGCTAATCTTAGCAACGCAAGAACTAAGGAAATTCCTAGAAAACCTGTCTGCACACCTAATTACCCTGTATCCCCTGAGCATCTCCCCAGAGTGTTTAAACTGGGGAAGGGGCCTTCTGCAGTTTCCATAGTATATGAAAACACCATCTCAGAGAGCTTGCCCTCGATAGAGTTCCACACAGCCAGCAGGCCTCTGCCGTTTGTGGAGCGCTCATCCACAACCGATACCTGGAGGTCGTCTCTGACAACTTCGCTTAGAGTAATCGGTTGCGCCGCTCTAGGAGATGATGTTTTGCCCGTTTTTTTCGGACCGTCAAGCTTGCTCTTCTTCTGAGGCTTGTTGGTATCGTCTCGAGACCTATTACGCTTGACGGCTTTATCTTGGGTGGCCAGAAGATTATTGTAATCGTCAATAATCTTCTGGTACTTTATTTTGTCCTCAGCGTCCTTCGCATGAAGAGTTCCAGCTTCCTCATTGAACTGCATCCTGCTCCAGACCCCTGAAGATGGCTTTTTCTTACCACGTGCGGCATTGCTATGCATGGCATTGCTGCACGAGGGTTTCGGGTTAATGTTCTGGTTTGGAAGCACAGGGGTACTATGGCTGGTACCCTCAGTGTTTCCTGAAGGTGTAGGTTGCCCAAGATCTCTTGAGCTCCCCACGACGGTCTCCTGGCTGGAGGCCAAAAGGTCATCCTCAAAGTCAGCGGATGGTTCTACGTCTGTCATGTCTAAATCGTCCAAAAAAGGTGGTGTATCCATAAAAGCTCCCACGAGCAGGACGGAAAAGAAGGTCGAGCCCCGGTAGAGCCGATATACCGGGGTAAGGCAAAAAATAAGACGGACCCTGCCTGGGCATCCGAATGAGCTCGTTTGCGACTGGTTTTCCCCCCAGCCTTCCATTTCTTCGGCACGGATTATGATAAATCGCCCACTCCACCACTGAAAATTAGGGACCCCGTATCTATGAGGGTTGAACTAGGAGGGTTGAGGAGTAAAGGAACACCTCAGCAATTCGCCCTGACCTTAGCTGATCACCATCTTGACAACGCACAAGATAAAAAAAAAAAAAAAAAAAAAAAACTGTAGTGATCATTACCGCCCGGCACCCACTGGGAGGGTTTGATACGAGGACTTGCGCCAGGCATGCAAGGGGTTAGTCCATCATTTTTTTCAAAAATCAATAAAATTTTTTTGGAAAAAGTTTGCCGAAAATTTTACGTCGCTGGAAAGGTCTGTTAATCTGCTATTCGCCACTGCAAACCGCAACCCCTTACGAGGCTTTGTTGTGGAAATATCGCCATCGACACACTTTTTAAGGTTGGACCGAAGTACACAAAGTAAAATCATTACGGATGTGAATATTTCGAGAACCAAAGCTTGCAAAGTTTTTTGATTTATATCGCAGAAAAGCCCGTTAATTTTCTATACGAAACAGAAAGCTGCATATTTCTGCAAGGCTTCCAATTTGTCAGTCGTGTAGGCCCAGATTAAGATTAAGTAATTCACATTTTAATAGAAATAGAAAAGCACTCATATGCCCGAGTTTTCAATACGATGAATTCCGTGATACTTATTTCGGCATTGATACCAAGTTTCCGATTACGATTACGTGACAGGGCTTAGTTATTCATGGTTGCTTAAGAGAGTTTAAGAATCTCCGACGAACAACGAACAATGAAAGAAACAACAAAAACAAACGCAATAAAACTCAAATGACATTTTTTGATGAACGAAACTGTTCATTTGATTTCGTTGTCGTTCCGTGGGATTTTTCGTTTAGGGGGTTTATACACTCTCAAATATTTGTATATGAATGTTTGATGAGTTGAAGCCATTGGCGTTCACATTAGTCAAACACTCTCAAATATTTTTATATGAATGTTTGATGAATTGAAGCCATTTGCGTTCACATTAGTCAAACATGCTCCTTAGAATTTTAACCATGCTGGACGTTTTGATTGTTAAAGCTGGTTCAAATTAAATTCATTTTCTTCTTCCATGAGTCCACATTCGCATTTATAATTTTTCTCTATTCCTTTAAATTTTTCCAAGAGAATTAGATATGCTTTTGTGTTCTTTTGTTTTATTTTTTATATTCTTCGCTTTTAATCTGCCATGTCTCTGGTAAACTTTTATATTTTTCAAAAAATTCGAAATTTTCTTTTACAGACATTTTTTTTCTTTTCTGTTGATGCGCACACGTTGAAAACTTTTTTAAAATGAAATTTCCTCCTGGTTTGACAAGAATGCGTTCACATTCTCAAATATGCTTGTCAAGCCAGCAAAATATCAAAATATTTTGATATTCATCAAGCACGTTTGACAATCCGTTTGATGGAGCGTTCACATTATCAAATTCGAGTCAATGGCCACGTTCAGGATTGTATCCATAGCGATAGGTTTGACTGCTTTTGCACTGCAGAAAATTCTAATCTTCGTTTCTCCTTTGGTTTGCTTCTAATTGCAAATACCTTTTACACGACAACGATTTTTAATGAAAAGTTTACTTTGTGCAAGTGAAGAAGTATCATCTCACTGCACTCTTTACTCCACTTGATTAAGCAAAGTTATTTGAGTGGACGATGAATGAAAATAAAACACATTCGAACAATAAGAAGAATGAGCGATAACTCTGCAATTTGTTCAACCTCAGCAATTTCGTCCATCCCGGCCACCACATACGTCCCTCGCCTACGTGCTTAAAAACCGTAAGAAAAAATTGCATCGCTTAAAAGCAGTCTTTGTGATGTTGTAAACCCTCAGCAGCGAACTAGGTTTACCTCCATAGTGCCTGATTACATGGGTCGTTTTACTGAAGAGCGCATCGGTGAGACAGGTAGATTTTATGTGCGTAAAAAAGAGAAGGTAGATTCCACCCAAATTTTACCGATGCACCAGTTTCATTCAATATTTTTGGATTCAGCATGAAACGTGTGAGTGAGATAGAAAAGGGTAGATTGAAATGAAACGATTTTTCTTCACCGTGTAATCACTAGTTAAGTAAAATGACCTTCAGTAAAAAGATCCATGTAATCAGGCACATATATTATCCACATGAAGATGAGAATCCCCGGCAGCCATTTTAATTTGCCTTCAAGCTTGAACTGTCAGATTGCAGATAAGAAATGAGAATAGACAGTTGGGATATTCACTCACCAGCGGTTTAATGGTTGTTGCTATTCATATCTATTCAGCGAAACGGGATGCAATTATAAAAACAACTATGTAAACAAATGGGTTTTGGAAGAGGTGGAAGTTACGAAACATTCTCATCTTCATATGGAGTATTTTTGCTTGGCCACGTTCGGGCAACTATCCAAAGCTATCCGGATAGGTTTGTGTTTTTGTTATCCCTTGTTGAAAAACATCTGATGTTAGCTGATGCAACAATAGCAGTATTTTACTCTCGCCGATGATCCATATAGATCATCTCATGAAAATAAAACAATACGGATCTTAGTGACAACTGTGTTGTATACTTATCTCTTTTTTCCTTACGTTTATTTATTTTTCATTTATTGGTTTTCTTTTTCTTTACACTATACAGTTCACAATTCCTAACTATTTGCAAAGCTGAGAAGCAATAGCAAAAACTAAACTTTTGGTTCATGAAACGTGATCCCGATAGAGAGCAGGATCTCGTGTTATTGTTGTAATGCATGTATTTTCATGATCTATATGGATCATCTCTGATAATAAAAAACGGCTAATAACTCAAGGTATCTGAAAATTTTTGGGATAGGTGGATAGCCTATCGGATAGTTTTCCGAACGCGGCCCTTTTCACCGTTAAAATGTTTCATCTCTCAATTGGACACAGTTCCAATCCCATCGAAAAGTAATATCGGCACTAAGCCGGAAGCACAATTGTCTCGTGTGTTGAGAATGGCGTGTTGGGTTGCACTCTAATCAAGCATCTTGTGTTGCAAACTATCAGTTTTTATTTACATATTTAATTATTCTCTTTCCATGAGCACGCAATCTTTTCTTTTTCGCACACAGAAAGAGACATTTATGCGGCACAGTGTGGTATGGCCCAAACGGAACAAGATGGATTCCGACACAACACAACACACCACAAAACATCACATGAGAGAAATATGGCTCACACATGTGAAATACATTGGGCGATAGTGACACATCACTCAACATCACAAAACACACCACACGATACTCACTAGGTTCCGGCTTTATGAACAACGTTATCGTGTATGTATTCATATAAACCTGAAATCAGCTAAAGCATTTGGTATCACTGCGTAGTATCTGTTTGTTCTTTTCCCCATTTCAAATATGTACCTACTACTCCACGAATCCCGTCACCACTATTTGTTTATGGCAAATTTTTGCTTTGAATGTTCATAAATATCTGTTTAAATAATAAAAAAAAAAAACATGGCATGGCGATGAATTTGAACAATAATTCTTTATCACACTTCGTTTTTAGTTACATACATACCCAGACACCATTAGAAAGAACAAGCTCATAATTAAAATAACAATTAATGTAAAATTACATCATCTGCAAACGTATTGCGTTTGCGAATACTTGTGAAAAATCATTTACCTACATATGTATGTATAAATTGTGTTGATTTCATCTGAAGCCGAAGTGCCGAACAGAACAAGAACACCGCCAGTGCCCAGTCTTCTTTTTGACTTCGCATGTGCAGTTTACAAATTTTTATCGCACCCAAAGTAAGCACTTTATACATTACTTACATACATATCGGTTTCTATTGCTGTTCTAAGTTTTTCGAATTCAAGGCAAACGCGTTTTATGATTATTTTTGAAGTCAAAACCGAGGTTTTTCCATAGACGTGATTCGGTTACTTTCATTATCGAGACCCTAAAAATAGTTTAAGAATAAGTTGTGGTTCACTGACCTTATTTCCCCCTAGGAGATGTATGTACTATATATCTAGAACCTAGATAAATCACATTTTTGTTCATGGTGAAATTTTATATTCTAACAGTGTCATTAAACGGGTTATATAATTCTCAAGATTAATGTGACGTTAATTTTTTTAAGTTTATTCGGTGTTCTTAAGCTACAGGACAAGTGGATAAATTTATAGAAGCTACGGTGTTAGTGCATTGTTTAATAATGCCAGAGCAGGAAATGATCAAAGATTTTTGATAGGGATAAAAAACTATGTAGTCGAATGTCAAATCCAAATTTAGATATTTTGTTGGTGTAGGCCGTCGCCCGTCGAGTTAAGGTTTGGAATGTGTTCAAGTTTTTGTATTGTATTGTTTTCTTTTTATTTTGAAACAATTGTGTAGTTTTTTTCTAGATATACCTGCAAGGTCTCTATACAATGTATGTAGGTATACCATATTGGTATTTTTTGCACCCCTGCATAGCAATCTGTTGAAATCATAGTGGACGTAGCCGGTGTAAGTGTTTTTTTGCGCCTTGTGCAAAATTGAGTGAAAATATTTTAATATTACGAAGTTATTTGTACGAATTCATTTTGTGAAGTGATTGTGATTCATAGTTTAAATGACCATATGGAGGAAGCTAACTTAATATTACCACACTCTGCACTTGTCAGTGTAAAGCGAAGTGAGTTGTGTTTTTTTTTGTTTTTGAGTTTAACTTATGTAGTTTCGACAGACGAGTCATAGTCATAGCTAGCGATGCCAACTGAGGCTTTTTCATGCCTTTTAGGCATTATTTCACTTCCTGAAGCCTTGAGGCTTTTTTTCCCCAAAAAGCCTTTTTTATTTTATTTCATATAAACTACCTACGTTTTTTTTTTTAATTTATTTGTGTTTTTTTAAACATTTAAATCTTGCTACCGACTTAACAAATATTTCCCAGTTTTTGAGGAAGGCATTTTGATTGTAAAAAGTAGCCTATAAGATGAGGATAATGAATAATAAAAAATAAAGAGATGGTAAACCATATTCTATGCTTGCCGCATTCCTCGGTGATGGTTGAAGGGACTTTTTCGTGCATTAATTTAAATAAAACAAAGCTGAGAAATAGACTTAAGGCAGAAACTTTGAGTGGAATTCTTCACACAAAGACGCTTTTCAAAATTAAAAATTGCTATGATCTGAAATTCAAGCAAATCCACTTATCTTTGTTTCAAAAAAATATGTATGATTTTAAAGAACAGGACGATCTCGATTGAAAATGTGCATATATTTTATAAGTATCTTTGTAATTTAAATTCCTGAATTAATTAATGATCCTTAATAAGATATTTATTGTGATTTATTTAAGTTTTTTTTTCAATAAAGGATTGTTTTGTTATCTAAATCATATTTATGTATAATACACAAAATTGGTGAGGCCTTTTTTAATTGAAAAAGGCATCCTTTTTTCTCAAGTGAGGCATTATTTTGTCCAAAGTGGTTGGCAACACTGGTCAGAGCTCATAGCTATACTAGTACCTATTTCTATCATTAGTTTTATGAATGTTTGTAAGACTAGTAACCATTTACTCAAGAATTAAAACTATGGAAACAAAACAAAAAATATCAATACAACTCTCTAGCAGGCTGACGTAGTTTTCGATTTGATTTTTAAAGTAAACGAAAGTTTTCTGGGACTGGGATGTAGAGAAGAGATACAAAAATACGCTGGGTTGAATCAGTATTGCCGCATTATTTTACTAAAGTGAAAATAATTATTAAAAAGTACGTAACAAAGCCAACGAAATAATACAAAATCTATGAAAGAAATTCACTCACATAAATAAGTTACTTTAATTGTTGTTCAATTCATAATAATAGGTCTATTTGGTAACGTGATATTTTTCACAAATTTTCACTGTTTTCTGTCAATACCCATAGGAAAAAAACACAGTTTCGGGAAACTTGGTGAAAGTTTTAGTTACCAAACAGGCATCGCTGCGCAGCTTCATTGCAGCCACAACAAGACACAAAAACATCTCAAATAATTGCTATCTGGCATT
This sequence comes from Leucozona laternaria, assembly GCA_932273885.2. Taxonomy (NCBI): domain Eukaryota; kingdom Metazoa; phylum Arthropoda; class Insecta; order Diptera; family Syrphidae; genus Leucozona; species Leucozona laternaria. The sequence continues at coordinate 50,997,889 of OW026368.1, forward strand.
ACTGAAATTGACGGTGCCTGTCATTCTTAAAAAAAAAACTCATGTATTTTGTGTTGTTTTGATTTTTACTATGGGAGAAAAGTTAATAGAGTTGGTGAATGAATTAAAACTCTGCAATGATCCTAATTTGTTTTTATATTGTTATTTAGGCAAGATCCATTTTAAAAGTCACTAAAATTAACTTTAATCGCGCAAAAACCTGTGTTTGTTTGTATACAAAATATTGAAATTTTGACTGTTGCCAATTTTTTTGACAGAACTATGAATCAAAACTATGACACGCTGCACATCTGTTTAATCCATTAGTATCCGATATGTTTTCGAACGACCAAAACCAGATAATTTACATTTGCTGTCAAAAGACAAGGCAGCTAAAAGAGGCAAAACTATTGAGTTCTTAACACGACGATTTGATTCCCATCAATTCATATCACAATGGTATACATTTTAACCCTTATTTGTTATTTTATTCTTTAAACGAACAAAATCAGACGCGACACCAAAAAGCAAAATAAGTAGTCGGCTCTAGGTATAATCAACTGTGATCAGCTGTTCCCCAAATTTCTCTCGGATAGTTTAGTTTCGCGAAAATTTAAGGATAGCTTAGGATTTATTTCTGACAACAGCTGATTGGTTCATCAGCTGAATTTTTCTATGCGATTACAACCACTGATTAGCCATATGAAGCTGAGAATGTGTGTGTGAAGATCCCTACTGTCTATGTGTGAGGGTTTTATGCACACATTCTCATTTTTATCTGAAATCTGACAGCTCAAGCTTGTAGGCAAAAAACACAAACCTATCCGGAAAGCTTTGGATAGTTGCCCGAACATGGCCACTGTGCCGATTCCGCAATATTCCACATAGCTGCCTTGTCTTCTGACAGCAAATGTAACCTATCCGGCTTTGGTCGTTCGAAAACATCGGATACTAATGTCGTTTTCGAGTGGACGTTCGGAGCTACTCTTTTTTCACTCCTTTTACTCCAAATTTTCCATTTTCGATAGGAATGGAACAGTTCCGAAATCCATCCGAAAACGACATAAGGTATCTTGGATAGCCATCCGAACGCGGTCAATAGGTGTGTTTTGTTCAATTATGTCGTTTTCGTTTGGATTTCGGAATTGTTCCATTCCTATAGATAATGGGAAATTTTGGAGTAAAAAGAGTGAAAAAGCAGTAGCTCCGAACGTCCACTCGAAAACGACATTAGTTACTGGACCAATTCCGCAATGTTCCACATTCAGCCATATAGTTACTGAAAACCAAATGTGCTGTTAACTTGTTGTTGGTAGAATTTGCATGTGACATTTCGGCTTAATGTGAAGATTTTCTTAATGTTCACATTAAGGAGCCCAACAAAACACGCCGAATGCTGCATAGAGAACACATTTGTATACTCTTGGACATTTTTGATTCACAGTTCTATCAAAACGTAATGGCAACAGTCAACATTTAATTTTTTGTAAACAAAGAACTTTTTGCGGGGAAAAAAGTTAATTTTGGTGCCGTGAAATAATGCCCGACGAAATAAGGCCCCAATCAATATGTATGGCCTTATTTCCATCTAAAAATTGAAATAAGACCCGACGGGCCTAATTTCCAACCTGTCACGGAAACAAGGCCACATTCAAGCATGGAAATAAGACCGCATTTATGAAAAAGAATTTTTCCTATTACTTTATAAATCCTTAAAAAGGTTGGTTATATGCAGAGTTTTTTTTGGATCTAAAGAAACCTTACTGTTTCAAACAAATGATTGCAAAATAACAATTTGCTTGAAACAGTGAGGTTTCCTTAAATCCAAAAAAACTTTTCATGTATAATCAACCTAGCACCTACTTCAAATCCTATAGTCCACATCTGTTTAACCATTAAGATCCTGTGCAATTCAATTTCACTCCACGGGAAATGCTGCACATCTGTTTCAGCCATTATGCTGCATATACACTGTTCAAATGCATATCATGCATGTGAGAGTGTATTAGAGAAAATGACCCGTATACATTGTGTATGCTTGAAACAAAATTAACACGTTTGGATTTGTTTAATCAGAAATACACTCACATGCATGACATGCATTTGAACAGTGTATGTGCCGCATTATAGTTAATGGAGAGCAAATGTGCTTTTAAGGGGTCAGTTATAGCGATCAGTTGAAATTAGTATTAGTATGAAGTTAATTAATTAATTTTTTTTCCTGATGATCGTTTAAAGCGAATAGAAAAAAAATTTTTTTTAGTTATTTGTCATCGATTAGTGTACTTTCCATTTGTTATTCAAATCGAATGAACACATCGTAAAAAATATTATATATTGTTCATGTTTTATTTTGCCTAATCGCTGTACTGGCCCCTAATTTGTTAGTAGAATGTAGGTATGTACATATATTTGTAAATGGGACAATTTGGAGTTATTCAAAGAAGAAATGCTCTACCGAACCAACGCGAATATTTCGAAACGATAACGAAACTTTCGCATCTAAATTTATTAACAAGGTTATTAACGAAAGCACCAACACTGGTTCGAAGCGAATATTTGAATATTCCGCGGTCACACAATTTACTTCGAATTTTTCGTGCCGGTTTGGGAGAGCCTGTATTGCTTAATTTAGACATCAATAAAACACGCCCAATAACCTGTCCACAGAATCTCAGTTAAGACTTAAGTGTGTAGATACCAATCTGTTTTTTTCCAATACAAACTTCAAACATGACCTTTTTAGTTGTTTGAAAATAGTATAGGTACTCAATCCTTGCGTTCGAGAAACTGTCAGATAGGCTATCCACTTATCCAAATTTGTTCAGATTCCGTTGGGTTGTTGTTGTATTAGCTGTTTTCTCACAACACAAACCTATCCGTATAGCTTAAGATAATTCCTTAAACGCAGCCAATGGAATATCGCATACTGGGGTAATTTAACCGTCAAAAACAAAATTTGTAGTCGAAAGAATTGAGATAGATACAGTTTATATTGCGACATTTCACTATGCCATCGGCTATGAGCCGAATCCACTGTGCATCAACGATGTCCAACATCACAACCACAATCCAATCCACAATCTGATTTGGATGGATATGTCCATATGTCCATTTCTAGACATGTGGAGGTGGCATGTCACTTGCGAAATTTCCCCCCTACTTAGTGAAATAACAGACGCTTTTTTTAAGTCTAGATATTATGCTGGCACGACTGATGGCAAATTAGCAGTTTTCTGTCAGTATATTGCCAAAACAATAAATTTTACCATTGTTCTGTCAGTGTACTGCCTATTTGTCAGCTGTATAAATCCAGCATTAAAGTGTACTTCTTTTGCTTCTTTTGCTCTGATGCTTAGCCATTTTTTTCGTGCAGTTCTATATGCAAAGAAACGCACCCTATTGTTGAAAACTAATTTTTACACACAAGTTGTTTATTCCGAGGTGAAAGAAAAATCTACTTATACAAATAAAATCGGTGCGTGTATGTGCATTATATACACAATTTTCCACCAGTCATATGTTGGATGGGTCGAAACAAGAAAAATGGGATTTGGATTTATCTGTCCTCATTTAGTCAGAAGGGGCTTTTTTTTAAACTTGACCTTAAATATTAAAATAAATTATAAATGAACAACGGCAACACTTGAAATGTCATGAAAAAGTTTTTTTTTGAAAGTCAAATCCATTTTCAAAATTTTGAAAAAAATGTTAAATTAAAAACTTGTTTTATCATTTAAAAAATATCTGCACCAAAATTTTCTTGGCTGTCACGTTTTGTTGTGATTATTTCTTCACTGATGACGAAAAAAGTGGCATAAGGTTTTATGGGCTTTTCGATTGGTAATCCGGGAGAACGATTTGATACGTGTGAACCCTTCCGGATCAATTCTGAAAACAAAATCAGAAGCATTCTGACTCCAATCGAAAAAGCCATTATTCTGCTTCATGGACAAACACCATGAATTCCTTGTATTGATGTTTCGTAAGACCAGGTAAGTCCCGTTCCGTTAATTCAACATTTAAGCATACTACGGTATTCATGCGAAACGAAAAATCCCATACAATAAAAATGACGCTATTCGAAGCGAAATTGAAAGTTGGAGCAGATTATTTGGAGAAGTGTCCACAATGTTTTTTTCACATAATAATATATTTCCGGGCCATTAATGGAATTTTATTTAAGGTTGTTTTGGATGTTTCTTTTACTACCAGTTTGGCATTTATGAATTAAAAAAAAAACTGTACCTACAAATTGTGAAAAAAATAATAAGGGTATTCATGCAACATCGACACATCGTAAAACTGTAAAATTTACGACGTGATTCACTAACGCCCCTGAAAACTGTTCGCATAAATTTGTTTAACCAATCAGCTGATATTCTGACGGCATTGATTTTTTTTTATTTCGAGGTTCTGAAAACAAATAATTTAAAATATTATTTTTTAATCACTTTCAAATTGTATCTCACCAAATCAGTTTTTGATTCTTTTCGATGTCATTAGTTGTTTTGATTAAAAATAGTTTTCGTTGTAATTTAAACTATGACACATAAATTACAAAATGTACGTTTTTTATACGAATCAAATGCATTTCGGAAAGTTAACGATCTGTCGTTAATGGTTTCCCACATACATTTTGACAGTTCATTTCCCACGTCATGGTCGCGGTCGTAAACGTTCTGAAGTTTAGGATGGTCTTACGATGTTGCATGAATAATTGAATACCATCAGCAAAGCAAACATTTTCTGTAACTGCAAGTGCAAACGAGGTGGGCTTGAAGCAATTAGGACTCTTACCGTAGCTTGTTTGGAATGATCGAATGCGCGAAAATTATCAACATAACTTGAATGTGAATCTTGAAGATCTGAAAGCGCAAAATCGTCCAGTTGATATCGAAACTTTAACTCAAATTATAAAGAAAGCTGTACCACTTAGCAAACAATCGAGAGTTAAATCCGCTTTTAAACAAAAGTGGTTTGATTCAGAATGCTTGAAAGCCAGAAATAAATCTTTTAAATTTTTAAATCTTTTGAGAACAAACAACCTCAGTATATGCAAAGCCCTCTACAGCGAAGCCATCAAGGATTACAAACGGCTATGTTATGTAAAGAAAGCAACATTTGAACAAGAAAACATTACGGTGATAAATAATACCAGATCTTCAGCTGAGTTTTGGAAAGCTGTTAAATATGTAAATGGACGCACTAACAACATCGCCCTTTCATTGAAGGCTCCACTACTGAGAACCCACTTTAATAGCCTCCTTAACTCCCCACTAACATCGCCTCTATTTCTGTATGCAGCGCCTATGTTTCTAGATGACAAATTGGATGCCCCATTTACATTTCAAGATATTCAGGAAGCTATAAGCAATTCAAAAAAAAATAAAGCCCCAGGAAATGATAGAATCCCATTTGAATTCTATAAAAACTACAAGCGAGTTTATAAAACTACTAACAGTAGAATTCAACCGGATCTTCAACACTGCTCAAGTTCCTGATAATTTCAAAAAATCTATAATTTTTCCGCTACACAAAAAGGGTGACTGCAAAGATCCAACAAACTACAGGGGTATTTCGTTTCTAAACACTTCAGCCAAGTTGTTTGCTGCTCTAATATACAAAAGGCTCAGTGAATGGGTGAAAGAAAAAAACATTCTTACGGAATTCCAAGCTGGGTTTAGAAAGGGTTATTCCACGGTCGACCAAATATTTGCACTTACCAACATCGCTGCTACATATAAAGATAAACACAAGAAATTATATGCCTTTTTTGTCGATTTTCGTGCAGCATTTGACACGATATCGCGCGAAGCACTATTTTATAAATTGTTCAAAATTGGTGTATCAACCAAGATTATCAGTATTTTGAGAGCACTGTATGAGAGCAACGTTGCACTTGTTTGGGATGGAGATCTTATATCTGAAGAATTCGAGACCTCAATGGGAGTTAAACAGGGGTGCATACTCAGCGCATTACTTTTCGTATTATATATTAATGACATAACTGAGGCGGTACAAGGTGGGATAAATTGCTACGGAGTAACAATTCCAGCTTTGATGTATGCGGATGACATCGTTTTCTTGAGTGATTCTGTGGACGGTCTTCAACGTATGATTAACAGGCTCGACGTGTACTGTCGAAGTTGGAATCTAACAGTCAACCTGCAGAAATCCAAAATTATGGTGTTTAGAGATGGAGGTGGCCGCTACTCCCGTTTGGAAAAGTGGAAGTACAATGGTGAAGACATAGAGATCGTACGCAAGTACAAATATCTTGGTATGTTAGTAACAGCGAACTTAAATATAAAAATACATCTTGAGGAAAAATTAGCAGATGCTAAGCGAGCTATTTCATCGATATGGGAGCGTTGCATTAATAATAATTACATATCACATTCTGCGAAACAAATGGTATTTCGATCAACTGCTGCAACAATCCTACTTTACGGAGCGCAGGTATGGGGTTGTAGATCCTATGAATCTGTGGAAAAGTTCCTTCGATATTTTTTAAAAAGGATGTTCCGATTGCCAAAAAATACTCCTAATTATATGTTATATATTGAAACTGGTACTCCACCTTTGTTCTTGCATACCTTGGGAATACACTTTAATTATATTATAAAAGTATTGGAGATGGATGAAACGAGAATACCAAATATAATACTGAGAAATATTATTAGAACGAGCGGAAGTATTTGCAATGAATGGAAGGAAATTGCAGCAGACTGTGGAATTGATCTAGTTATACAGACAAATGAAGAACCTTCTTCTTTAAGAGAGAATTTTAATTTGATGTTAGAGAAGTTCTGTCAGACTTTATATGAAAGATATACTGAAGATGCCCGAGCCTCACTTTTTAGGAATTATTATAGTAAATTGAACTATCATCTTAATGAAAAGACATACTTCCTTAACTGCTACTCTGTGGACAAAATCAGTACGATCTTTAGATTGAGAGGTGAAATAGTAAATTTAAATTTTATTCCTCACCGCACTGACCTACCAACACTCTGCGAACTTTGCAATATGAGAACGAGGGAAGATATATTCCATTTCCTTGCAGTCTGCCCAATTTTGAAGGAACTTCGTGTTATGATGTTTTCAAAAAATATTTTAGATGAAGGAGAAACATTAAGCATTTTAAATGGTGAAAAAGGATGGGATGTTTTATACAACTTTACAATAGCTGCACTTAGATACAGAAAGTGGATTTTAGAGGGAGATTTTTAATAATTTTTTAATATTAAATGAATTTTTGCTTGTAAATAAATTCAGAATTTAATAATATTATCAGCCTGGTAGACGGCCTTAGGCCAAACCAATTAGGCTTAGTTTAACTAAACATTGTTAATTATTTATCTGAAATAAAAGTCTTTTTTAACTAACTTAACTAACCATCAGCAAAGATAGAATTCTTTATGAACAAATATTTATGAAAATGTGCGAACACATAAAAAAAATCGTACATTTTCTAATTGCACGCATATACCTCCTACCCCTGGTGTATATGTGTAGGTGTGTATGAACGTCAATTATGTATGTTTGGTACTGGCCAAATAAAATTTGCCTATCCAGGGGGGCCCAAGTGTACACTATTTTCACGCTCAAAATAGGTGCTTTCGCATAATGGTCCAAAACTACCCAAAACTTCTTGATTGTATCAGTTTTAGTCCAATTCGCGTATGTCCATTTCGTGTAGTTTTGGACAGAAGAGAGCGCTCGTGACAGACAAAATTATTTACCCGAAAAATTTCTTCGGACAGAAACTTGTTAGTTCTAAACAATATAAAATTACAAGAGAAATTCCAATGTTGTCGCTTTGGTTCCATTTTTTGTTTGCTATGGTGGTCTTTGGTTTACTTTTTATTGACATTTAAAAAAGTGGACAACATTTTTGTTTTATAGCGTTTGTGTTCTTTTGGGCAGTTTCACTTCTCTCTGAGTTCTCTCATCCCCACTTCTCAAAATTTGACAGATTGTAATTTTAGTCAGTCCAGCTGCAGAAAGTATCCGAACAAACCCAACATGCATGAGTTAATTTTCCTATGTATCTGCGTAGACGTTATCTGTCAAAAAATTTGCACCTATTACTCCAAATCGGAATCGCAAAATTTAATGTGTACACAGAGTTTTCTTTACACAGAGAAAACCCACTCTTTGTTTGTGCAAGTAAACTTGTTGTAGACAAAAAGTTTATGAGAGGCTCAAAACTTATTTATGTATGGGAAAACTAATCTATCTTCCGCATTCCGTTATCTCTTTTATTGAAAGAATCATTGTTCAAATCCATTAAAGAGGTTACTATTTGAAAGGCAATCTGGAATTTGCACAAAACAACAACTAGATTTATAACACACTCCCTAGTGAAGTTATAAAATAGAAGAAGCTTTAAAAGTACAGAACAGGCTTAAAACGAATGATTAAAGTGTATCAAATGACACGATCCACACGATAAGTAGAATAGGAATATTTGTAAAAAATTACACAAGAGTATTCGCTATCAACAATCACGTGCCCTCCCATAAGTTTCATTCATACACTACAGCAACAAGGTCAGTGCCACATGATAAGATTTCACGCAAGTAATCCAGACGATATTTTAAAAAAGTGGCGATCCATCAATGAATTTCAAGATAAAGATTATTTGCAAATACTAATTATACATATAATTTAGAATGTAGAATAAGTATACTCGCTGATAAACAGCGGTGAAATAAAAAGACAATTGTAAAAATGTTATTTATTGGAATCTGAGTTCAACGAAATTTTTTTGTATCTCAAATCTTTTTTAGTATATGGTCGTGAGTTGTAGGTCAGTGTTAAAATTGAGTCGTCAGTGGAATTGAATCTATATTTATTCACACAAATTATCTATAATGCATCGAATAAATACATTTTTTTCTTACAGCTAAAATCTATTTTTATTTCGAATATTTACGCTTTAAAATATAAGATACAAAATTTAGATTTTATTTTTGATAAATTATAATTGCATTGCATTTTTTGTTTTTGTTCTTTTATAAAAAACTCGAAGCAGATTATAGAAGATGGTTTCCAGATTGTGCCAAGCGGGTGTTACAACATTAGGAGCATGCATAGGAGCAGCTTTATCTGTTTGGGCACTTGAAAGAAGGTCCCCAGTTATCACGGTAATTTTTTTTTTAAAGAAATATGTATAACAATAGGTGTGTTTTTGAGTGCATGTGTATCTGATTAAAAAAATAATTTCTATTTAAAATACAACAACAATTTAGCTTAGCTAATAAAATTCAAACAGAATCAAAACTATTATACTTAGCACATGGGTAAACTATTGTGCATTGGCCGAGTTCAACGCACATCTGAATATTCAGAATTCTGAATTTTTAAAGCTCTTGATTGGCCAGCTGTCAGAAGTCATCTGAATTTTTAGAACTTTTTCTGACAGCTGGCCAATCAAGAGCTTCAAAAATTCAGAATTCTGAATATTCAGATGTGCGTTGAACTCAACCATTGTTAGGCCAGGCGCGCACACGCAACTAAACAGTTTGGTTGCGATTTTGAGCACTATGTCCCCTTTCACACGAGGAAACTGAGTTGCCAGCAACATTCAGTTTGTTGGTGAGAAGGGCAGGAAGTAAGAGGGGAAAATAAAATCTCCCCGGTCAACGATTCGAGGAGATTTTTTTGACATTCCTCTTCACACACATTAGAGTGTGTTCAACCAAGCTATTTTAAAAGGAAACTACAGAAAGTTTCCACGATTTTGTTTCTTCGTGTGAAAGGTACAAGAGATTTTTAAGGAAATTAAAAGAAAACGTCAAAAAAATCTCCAGCAACTTGTTTCCTCGTGTGAAAGGGGACTATGGGATTATATGAGAGTCCGCGCACATAAACCGGCGGACTCTCATATAATCCCGAGTGCTCAAAATCGAAACCAAACTGTTTAGTTGCGTGTGCGCGCCTGGCCTTAAAGTTTAAAAAAGTAACAATAAGTGTGTCATTGCCGCTGAAGAATGATCCAATGTCAGAATTAAAAACAAAAAAAAACGATACATAAGTAGTGTTTAGTACATGTAAAACCGCTTAAAAAAATAATTTCCATGTAAAGTACAACAAAAATTTGTTAAGTGAGCGGGACAAACATCTCCGCTTACCAACGTTATACATGGGGTAAGCGCCTAAGCGGTGCTGGCGTACAAAAAAACACCTATACTTGCATTCTCTCCCTTGGAATTGGAACATTGGAAGTGACTCAAGACTAGAGATTATCCACTTGAAGATTAGAACCACAGATTAGCCATATGAAGATGTGAATGTTTCGTACGTTTCACTCTCCAAAACCCATTTGTTTACATTGTTGTATTTGTAATTTCTTCCCGCGTCGATGAATAGGTGTGAATTGAAACAACAATTTAACCGGTGTCTGAAGATCCCTACTGCCTATGTGTGAGGTTTGTATACACACATTCTCATTTTTTATCTGATATCGGACAGTTCAAGCTTGTAGGCAAATTAAAATGGCTGCCGGGGATTCTTATCTGCATGTGGCTAATCTGTGATTAGAACCCTCAGCAGCCATTTAAATTTGCCTACAATCTTGAAATGTCAGATTGCAGATGAGAATGAATGTATAAAAACCTCACCCATAAACAGTAGAGAGCTTCACACACCTCGTTTAATTGTTTTTGCAATTCACATCTATTTATCGACACGACCTCACGAGAGGAAATTACAAATACAACAATGTAAACAAATTTGGACTTGGAGGATTAAGGCTTAACTACATAAGCCAAAAAGTGCTTTTGTACAAAAGTAAAAATATGTTTTTTTCCGCTATAGCGCAGTTGTTTTGTGAAAAACAATTTTTTTTAAATCAAAATTTAATCTTTCTGCTAGATTTTTTTAAGTTTTCCAGTGAGAAAAACTATTCCAAAATGACTTTGTAAATTTTCACTTTTGTACTTTTTCACTTTTTGGGCTTATGTAGTTAAGCCTTTACAAGAAAGTTAATAAACGCATCGAACCACTTTTGAGTACAAAACGTCAAAATTTCACTCCTCGCATCAACAATCACATATCAAAAGTCCGGTTTTGTAATTAACAAAACGTCAAAATTTCACTCAAATCAATAATCACATGACAAAAGTGCGGTTTTGTTAACAATTTTAAATAAGTTTAAAAAAATGCTTAAACTATGCATTTCAAAAGTTATCTATTAAAATAGTTAATTTTCACATTTCACCACAACTTCAAATTAAAAGCAAAGTGCTAACAGCTGGGTGTTTTCACAGTCCTTACTCTACTTTTACACAAAAATTTATGTAGCACAGAACACAGATTCGCAATAAGATATCCAATGACTGCTTTTAAACCATGCAAATTTCTTCTTGCGATGTTTAAGTAGACGAAATTGCTGAGATTGATCAAATTACAGAGTTATCGCTCATTCTTCTTTGTGTTTCTCCTTATTGTTCGAATGCGTTTTATTTTCATTCGTCGTCCGCTCAGTTAACTTCGCTTAAGCAAGTGGAATAAAGAGTGCAGAGAGATGATACTTTTTCACTTGCACAAAGTTAACTTTGATCAAAAATTGCTGTCGTGTAAAAGGTATTTGCAAGTAAAAGGAAACCAAAAGAGAAACTAGTGCCCTTTTCGATTGGTAATCCGGGAGAACGATTTGATCGTGTGAACCCTTCTGAAACGATTCTGAAAACAAAATCAGAAGCAAATCTCTCTATTTTTACAAGAAGAACTGTCATTCTGACTCGAATCGAAAAGGCCATAAGATTAAAAATCGCTGTCGTGTAAAAGCAGTCAATGGAGGGCAAATTATCTCCTCTCTCAACGTGCTCTCTCGTTGGAACTTTTTTGAGTTAACCATTTTTGAGTTGGCCATGTTCTGGATTTCACTTATTGTGAATTTACATGACGAAAGTGAATTCGGGTGTTCCACAATTCGTTGGAATTTCAAAAATGAAAATCGGTATTTCGGTTCATTCCGTTTCCTGAACGTATTGAATTAACTTTAGTCATTTTTCAATTTTCATTGAGAGCAGTGCACTGAGCAGAGCCTGAGTGAACCGCATAAGCTCTGAGTGAAATTTAATCAGAGCTCTCTTATTAAATTATGGAACACACCTGAGCACTTAGTTGTCATATCTGTCAAATAACATGAACATCTGAACTCATGGAGCACGCTCCAAACAAGCTCTGAATGAGAAAAGAAACACAAATTCGAAAATCTGAGTGCTCTGAACTTAAAAAGAAAAACAGACTTATTTTTGACAACTGAGGCTCTTATATCTGAAATAAAAAAGAAAAACGTCTTTTGTTAATGCTTTGTGAATTATTGTGGAATTGAAACAGTTGCAGTTATTTCCACGATTGGTTGGTTCGATTTCCCTTAAAACATATAAGAACGCATCATGGCCCAATTTAACAACACATTTAAGCCTTTCAACAAAAAAGAATATTGATATACTCACGCTATGTCAGGCAAATCTAATATGATACATATCTCTTGCAAAATTATTTGTACAATTTTTTCTCTAGAATTCCGCCTCCTTTTTTCCCTTAAATAGTGCCAATAATATTGAATGCATTTTCATCCGCAGTGTAATTTCACTTCATAAAACAATAATTATAATTGGATGCACCTTCAATGTTGACAGTTCGAAGTAAATGTGAAATTTTCGAAAACGAACGAATTGTTAAACATAGAATTTCATTTCACTTCAAATTGAAAATCGATTTCAATTCGATTTAGTCCGAAATGTAGAACATGGGCGAACAAACAGGAATTTTTGACAATTTTTCAAATTTGTGAAAATTCATGGAAATTGGCAAGAAATTTCACGTTCCCAAACAGACCTATGCAGTTGGAGTATCTTTGGTGGATTTGGTGGTTGAAACAGACAGAAAATGGGATGAAACACGCATACTAGTGTATTTTCATCTATTTCACCACGGTCAGCTGTTTTTTTTTTCAGCTTGTAGGTAAATCGGTTTCCCATATTTCTGGTTAGATAAAGAACGCACTACTTGTGTATTGTTATATGTCAAAATCAAAAACAGCGTGGCACTTGGCACATTTTTTGAAGCAAATTGTAAAAAGCTGGGTGCTGAAGTTATAGTTTAATTGCGTAATAAGTTAATAATAGGTATGTAGCTATAATTTTTTTAATTTTGAAACATTATTAAATTTTGTGTTAACTTACAATTCATAAAAAAAACAGCAATGTGTGAGACAACTGACCATTTATCATGGGAAGATTACTTTATGGCGACATCGATTCTCACATCAAAACGAAGCAAGGACCCAGTGACACAAGTTGGTGCCTGTATAGTTGACAAGGAGAATCTCATATTAGCTGTAGGATATAATGGTTTTCCAAGAAATTGCAAAGACAGTGAATTCCCATGGTGTAAGGACAAGGAAAATCCATTTAATGATAAAAATATGTATGTAGTACACGCTGAAGCGAATGCAATATTGAATAAGAACAGCGCAAGTTTACATGGAGCTCGGCTTTATACTACTCTATTTCCTTGTAATGAATGTACAAAAATTATTATTCAAAGTGGAATTAAGGAAGTAATTTATATTTCGGACAAACATGGTGAAAAGCCTAGTTATCATGCTTCTAAGAGGATGTTTGATGCAGTGGGTATAACATATAGACGTTATATACCAACGAAGACAAAAATTGTTTTAGATTTTAATAATTTTATTGGAGAAAAAAACCATTGATTTAAGGTATAAATAATTTATTTATGGAACTAAAATATATACAATAGGTTCTTAATTTTATTATACATTATATTACATTGACATTTTATTTTATTTTGGCACATAACAGGCCTGATTGTCTATATTGTTTTTGATTGTTATAAAAATTACTTAAACATTGTAATCCATTGTCTTATACTATTTACTTAATACCTAATAGATGATTTATCTCGGGTTGTTCAAATCCGGTTGTGGTGGGATGTGGCTTCTAGTAACGGTGGTAGTTTGGCGCTGCGTCCTCTTAGAATTGGATTGCCTTGTCTTCGTTGATAGACATAATTCCTCTGTCCAGTAATTCTGTCACATCGAGGTATCATGGCTCGGAGTGTGTGAGCAACTAAGGTTGCTCGGCAGCACAGATCATTTGTTCAGGAGTGACTAAAATATAAGCCTATCACAACATTGAACATATGAATGAATTAATGTCGTCATTTTAACTAAAGCCATTTTTTTATATTTTTTGTTGATTCGAGGCTCATCGCAAGAGGGGACGACATGCTCCCGTGACAACACCAATTTGAAAACTTTGCTTTTATCTGCGTTAACGAATATACTCTGGAAAAGTCCAATCCGGGTTTTTTACCCTTTAATGCAGGCGAATCCAAAAACGTATCTCCTCCTTATGTCAGAACCACTGATGTAAATATAAAATATGCTTCCAGTTGTTTAGTGGGTTTCATAAATTTTTGTTAATGTGCGGACATGAGAGAAAAAAAAAGACGACTTCATTCTCATCTTGTAGAAAAATCAAATACATACTATAGGGAAGTCCTTAGAGGGACAAACTTTATTACAAGTCAAAGTATAAACAGAAATCAAACCATATTGAATGTGTGAACACTCTATTTCTTCCTTGTGACCTTGACCCTAATACTAAACTTTTTGAAATTGAATGAAACCGATTTGTGTCGAGGGCGATTCGATGCAACGTACTGTTTATCAGATTTTTATTTTCGCCGTTCTCATTGGTTCACACTTGCCCGACGCATCCCAATCCGTGGCCCATACCGAATGAAGTAAGTAAAAAACGAAATTCTTTATTTTATCTCTATTCACATGCACGGACCAAGATTTTAGTGCGTAGGGCGGTAATGTTGGAGGTCTGGGTTCAATTCCCAGCCTCTCTCTCCTTACACGGCTACTGCCTCTTGCGTGGAAGTGACAAATTCTTCCAACAGTATCTCTTGTCATGATAAATGTAACTCACTTAATCCGTTCGGATTCGACAGAAAATTTTACGCCCCTCTATTCCTGCCAATAACACGCACACAGGAATGGTTAGTTGTAAGTCACTATGATCTGTTTTTACCTGAACTAAACCACCAAGCTAAAAAGTAAACTTGGTTTTAAGGAACAATCTTAAATCAGTATAAATGTATTTAACATTACTTTGATAAGGGAATAAGTTGTTGCATTTTGTAAATTGTTTTTATTCGTCAAAGTGATTATTATGTAGCGCGCTTTTGGTGTCTAGTATTAATACATAGTTCTATTTATTTATTTATAAATGTCTTAGGTTGACAATGCTGCAGTGCGTCCACCAAAACGAAAACGCACACTTCCACCACGTAGTGAACAAATCAAATCACTACAAGCTGGGGAAGAATATGATGTACTTATTATTGGCGGAGGAGCAACTGGAGCCGGATGTGCACTTGATTCTGTGACTAGAGGTTTGAAAACTGCACTTGTTGAAGCGGACGATTTCGCTAGTGGTACATCATCACGATCAACAAAGCTAATCCATGGAGGTGTTAGATATTTGCAGAAAGCTATCCTTGGAGTAAGCATATCTACAATTCCAAATAACAATTCATTAAAATACTATAAAATAAAACATTGTTTCAAATAGCTAGACTACGAACAATACCGTATGGTCAAGGAGGCCTTAGCAGAAAGAGCATCTATGCTAGAATCCGCCCCCCATTTGGCCCACCCACTTCCAATTATGCTTCCAGTATATCAGTATGTAATTTCGAAAGTTCCAGAAAAAGAATTGTTTGTAAACTCAACTTGTGTTTATATTTTATAGATGGTGGCAGGTTCCCTATTTTTGGGTTGGAATAAAAGCTTATGATTTAGTGGCTGGTGACAGAAATGTTAAAAGCTCATATTATTTATCCAAAAAAGATGCTTTGGAACTTTTCCCCATGTTGAAAAAGGATAAACTATGTGGAGCTATTGTTTATTATGATGGTGAGTTTTTTTTTTTTTTATTTTTGTATGTGCTAGATACAAAGATTTACACATATATGTATACTGGAAAAGCAAATGTTAAAATTCATGAATTTACCGGTAAGGCTTAGGATTTGTCAGGAACATTGGTACTATGGTTTCATAGTAAATAATATTTTGCCATTCTAAATGCTAAGATTATTCTCTGGTAGAGGGCACCAGTATCAAATTGTTTCAACGCCTGTAATAACCGCTGACTAGGATGGACTAGTTTACTTCAAATTTGAGAAATACCCGGGTGGCAGGTGTATAGCAATGTTCATTCTGTGAAGTTAAGCACTGACGTGTTCTATTTATTAGTACACCAGTCACGGCTTATCATTACAGTCATTTTTTTCCTCCCCAAGTTGAGAAGAAATTAAAAGTGTTTATGTGGATGCGTATACCTACAGTTTTACTCCTTAGGGGGAGTCATACCAACAAAAAAAATTAACAAAAAACATTATATACTATAAATAGATACAGTAATTATTAACAATGACACTTAGTAATAATTTATTCATTTACGTTCTCATGTCGCGTTAGCTGAACTACAGGAATGACACATATCGAAATATATATGAAGAAAACATTTAGATATACGGAAAAATGTTATTAGGATTCACTGATGGGAACACTTACTCATACAAAATACTTTTATACTCATACATAATAATATGCTACGTTTTCACTACAACCAAAATGAGTAATTTCAAAAATTACAGAATCTCATTTTATTTAGAGTTTGAATTTAAATTGCTTTCTACTTCTGTACATTTCATGCATCGAGTTATGGAATTTTCATAAAAAAAAGCTTTTTAAAGGGACTCAAATTGCGTGCTTCCGTGAAAACTTGGTTGAAATTTCTCATTTTGAAATGTTAATTTGTATGGGAAATGGGATATGCTTTGAAATCGAGTTTGTAAATTTTCAACGAAATTATCTCATTTTCCGTGATGAAAACGTAAGGCTGCAGGCCCCCTTCTACTTGAGTTGCAGGTCCCCTTCCACGTGAATTGCAATCAGGGGTGGACTCCTCATAACACTATCTTCTCGGTTGTCGGAATGAAACTTTATTTTAGGTCTTCGCAGACGAGTGCAAAAGCGACCTTGAAATCGATGAAAAGGTGGTGGGCGTAGATTTGGAGTTTATATGCCTTTTTTCCAAGATCTATAATAATGTGCATAACTGGACTTTCCTGACCTAAATTCAAACTGATATGAACAATCAAGTTGTTTTTGATGAACAGCTTCAGGCGATCCCAGTAGAAAAATTCTCTAAATCCCGAATATGCTAGCGTTTTTGAGGCAAAATTACAAGCTATAAGGGAAGCATGCAAAATTCTCAGAAAACACCCAAACCAAAACCGAAATGCGGCAATTCTGACAGTCAGGCGGCCAGCAATCCCGGGAGGAGCTCGCAAGTCTGAGCGACAATCTTAGTGCCACTCTTATCTGGGTACCGGGTCAGTGTAGCATTGAGGGAAATGAAATGATTAGCCCTTTATAGCTCAATTGCGGAAAGAAAGATTTTGAATTCCTCTCGGAGTAATGAAGGTCAATATACTTTCAATTTTTCTCACCGAATCAAATCGTACATGGAGCAGTCTAAGCAACTGTGTTATATCTAGAAAGATGTGGCCCACCTATAATAAATCCCGAACAAAAGATCTAATTTGCAGACCAAGGCAAGAAATATTAGTTCACTTCCTCTGTAAATGCCCTGTCCTAGCCCGTTTTAGGATACAATCGCTTGAAAAGGCCTTCTTTGACGACCTTGAAGAATTTTCCGAACTGAAGATCAAAGACTTGATCTCTTTTTTAAACGCGACGAAATGGCTCTTAGACGAATTTTAGCTGTCTGACTAGAGGCTTTATCCCACCAGAGGGTATTCCCACAAACCCATTGCTCATTCATAGTGTCAAACGAGTTATGGTATCAAAACGGTGCTTTTTTTCGCTAATTGGATCAGCGAGATAGTCTCTGCTCGTTGGCCGCTATGGTAGGGAGGTAGAAATGTTAAGGAGACTGATTTCTGTTGGCGCAGCTCAGATGGTCTCCTTTCTTTCATGACTTTGAACAGCTCGCCAGAAAAAGCGTAAGCTCCACCAGCTCTGATGGAATTAAGTTTAAATAAAGTTATTTTTACTTGACGCATTGTCTTGAATGCGATATAATCTGCCTGAAAACGGAATTCGATTCGTTATCACCATTTTACAGTTCACAGTAATGATATTTCCATATTCATCCCCAGCATCAACTGCGAATGTACTAGTTCCCTTAATCATCCTTGCAGGCTTTGGTTAACGCCCTGTTACCTTAAGACGTCTACCTTTTGCTAAAACTTCCGAAACTGATTCCAACTATGACATCCTTCTATTTTCCCGATTTTGCGCCTTTCATGCTCCTTCCGTTTACTTCTGGGAACGAAGTGTTCTTCTTTTACTGAATTATACTTTATCAAAATCTTTGCCGAGCTCTGTGAAACCCTTGTTTCCTAGAATATTCACTCAAGCCTATTTTGACTATTTTAATTATTGGAATAATAACATTTCTTTTTCATTGGTGTCGTAATATGATTTTTGATTGTTAAAAACTTTTTTCAGGTCAGCAAGATGATGCAAGAATGGCTCTTGCTGTTGCTCTCACAGCTGCCCGGCATGGAGCAGTAGTTTGTAACCATGTTGAGGTATTAAAACTACTGAAACAACCGGACGCAAACGGAACTCCTGTTTTGTCCGGTGCTGAACTAATTGATCACATATCAGGAAAAAAATTCACCGTTAAAGCTAAGTGCATCATCAATGCTACTGGTCCATTTACGGACAGTATTCGTAAAATGGACGATCCTAGTGTCAAGAGCATATGCTGCCCAAGTTCAGGAGTTCATATTGTGCTCCCTGGCTACTACAGCCCTGACCAGATGGGACTGTTGGATCCCAGTACATCCGATGGAAGAGTTATTTTCTTCTTGCCATGGCAAAGGCAGACAATTGCCGGAACAACAGATTTACCTTGCGAAATAACGCACAACCCCAGTCCCACCGAAGACGAAATCCAATTTATTTTAAGTGAAATTAAAAATTATCTTAACGCTGATGTTGAAGTTAGACGAGGTGATGTACTCTCAGCTTGGAGTGGAATTCGTCCCTTGGTCTCAGATCCTAACAAAGAAGATACTCAATCACTGGCTAGAAACCATATCGTGCACGTTAGCCCCTCAAAGCTGGTGACCATTGCTGGTGGAAAATGGACAACATACAGAGCAATGGCAGAACATACCCTTGATGCAGCAATCCGAGGTAAATTTTAAATTTTGTGTCCAAGATTTTCAGTAGTTGCTTATAAAGAAATTTAATAATTTTAGCATGTAACTTGAAACCGGAAAGAGCCGAGGCTGTTACATCGTACTTAAAAATTGAGGGCGGACAAGGTTGGACACCAACAATGTACATTCGACTTGTGCAAGATTTTGGCCTAGAGTGCGAAGTTGCCCAGCATTTAGCTAAATCCTATGGTGATCGAGCATTTGCGGTTTCGAAGATGGCATCTTTGACTGGCAAAAGATGGCCAATTATTGGCAACAGAATTCATCCTGAATTCCCCTACATAGACGCCGAAATCAGATATGGCATTCGCGAATACGCATGTAATGCTGTGGACATGATTGCTAGAAGGCTGCGTCTTGCGTTTTTGAACGTTCAAGCAGCCCAAGAAGCCTTACCGGTTATAATTGACATTATGGGCGAGGAACTTAAATGGTCTAAGGACCAAAAGCAAGTAAGATCTTAATTTTTTTCTTTTTATTAATTTATAAATATTTATTTTTGATCATATTAACTAATAGGCCGAAATGAAACGAGCTATCGATTTTCTTGCAAATGAGATGGGACAACATGTCAACAGGCAATCGAAGGATAAGATTCCAATTAAACTCTCTGAGGACGAAAAGCAATTGTACATTAAGCGTTTCAAGTTAATTGACAAAGACAACAAAGGATACGTTTCCATTACCGACATTCGCCGTGCTATGAAGGTACAGTTTGTATTTGTATTAAGATTACATAAGGTTAAGGTTTGGGTTTTCGGTTTAAAAATGTTTGTGCATTAAATTAACTTTAAACTTAGCTCTTTATAAAATCGGCTGATTAGAATTGGAGTGATCTAAACTACAAAAATCTAGTCAAGGGACAACGGTATTCGAATGCCTTAGATAAAAATCTCTTGAGTTTATTTTTAAGCTTCATTTTGTATTATGGTTCGGTCTTAGTCATTCTGTACACGAAGCTAAAAGTACCTACTATAGTTTGTTTGTGTGCAGCTTTTTTGTAGCTCACGTTAGTTTCAATAAGCCACCGCTATAGTGGCGTAAGCTGCACGTATTCGTCGCAACACACAACCGTTTTGCAAATTGCAGGGCGTACAGCAGTGGCAGTCGCCAGACGTACAAAATGTCCAGTGTATTTTATCTATGGCGAGGAGCTTCATGTGCAGAAGGCCTTTATTTGAAAAGGGATGATATTGCATCATGTGACATCATACCAATCAGTCGGAGCACGGAAAAATTCCCACTAAAAGAAATAAGGAGAAGAAGATAAAAACAAATTGCATGAGAAAATGTGCTCAATCGGTTTTTAAACAACTCAGAATGCTCTGGGCACGTTTGTTGAGGAAAAAAAAAAGAACAATTATAGAGCGTGATTACACGATTCCTTCTTTCATTAGTTTTTTTATTCGTCTTTTTGACAGTTACGTACCGTTGTATAACACGGTTCCTTTTGTTATTTTGACGTTCAAATACTTTTAAGAAAAAGCCACCTGTTGCTCTAGCACACACGCACAGATTGATGTACGGTATGGCTAAAACCAATTTCTTCGTCATCGTGATATTCGGTAAAAGCGAGAGTGGAAAATTCTTTGCAACGCATACGGCGACCCATTCTGCATCAGGTTCACCAGCAGCTCGTAGTGTTTGATGCTTGTTTTTTTTCGTTCCTGTCGGAGTGTATCGGAAAAAAAAACCGATGAAGCTGTCAAAAATAGGTCTGTTTCTTTACTCGCCCGCGGCATCCCATAAAACGTGTTTCTTTACTTTTTTCTGGCACGAAAATGCCAGAGCTTTGGAATTTGTTTGCATTTATTTCATTAACCCGCCTCCAGCAAAAACCTAAACGAACATTTTATCTAATGCACTTTCTTGCTTGTTAAACAAGATATCAGCTGATTCAAAATTACGAAAGCCAAAAGATATTTGTTTAAAATGTCCACTGCGTTGTGAACACTCATTTCGTGTATACCCTTGCAATTTTCAATCATGTCTATCTTAGAACTCTGATTGAATATCTATGAATTTGGAATATTAGATTCTGGGCACCAAGAACCCCGAGTCTGAAATTAAATAAACAAGTAGTTGCAAAATAAAGAAGAATTTGCATGCGTAGCAATTAAATCTGCTTCAGCAGCTTTGCTATTATCAAACCATCAATTCAATAAGTATTTTACTAATGGTCAGTAGCGTAACTGTAAACCATTTTTGTAAACATGCATGCCCCCTTACCTTCCTAATAGTACTAGATTTTGCATTCCATCCCGTGTTCCTTTGGAGGTGGCGAAGCACTCACGAGTACTTTGCTAGCCATTTTCAATGTAACGCACAGAATTAATTTGCCTGCAAATCTCATCTACTCGTCATTAAAGCACGAGTAGTTGGAAGTACTAGATTATCGTTTGGATCTACTCATGAGCAGTTCGCCAACTCCAAAGGAACACGGCTACTGTGACCCAACCCCTCATGAATTTAATGGGTTTTCCATTGGTAAATTCAAAATTCAATTAAAAAATTGATTTATTTCATGGCGAATGGAACACGATTTTAAATTGATTTGTTTTTGTCATTGTATTTGTGTAGTCTCGTTTCTGTGTCAATATTTCAAACTTAATTTCATCCCTTGATGCACTTTAAGAAGAGAAATATGGGCTTGATGAAGTTACCGATTCATTTTGAAATGCTTCTTTTTATTATAAACAATGATTTCTCACATATTTTGAACATAATTTGCACACACGAAATAAATTAAACAAATAAAAAATACAATTCCAAACTGACACCTGTAAATTATGTTGGTGTGAGTACAGGGTACAGGGGTAAATCTACCGAAAAATTTAGATCTGCAAAATTGATTTTAAATCAAAAATAAATCAATTTATTTTGCCCAATGGAACGCAAAAATGGTCAAAATCGGCTTTTTGACAGATCCAAAATAAAAAATAAATTGATTTATTTTACCAATGGAAAACCCCATAAGAAAACAAGTTTACGACTTACAATAAATTAGAGTGAGTGACAGTGACAACAAAATAATGTCTTCTTCCCGATCTCTTCTTTTATTCATACACACACTACAATTTACCCTTTTAAAAACTAAGTTTCTATTATTATAGCCCCGATAAAGAAGTTTCACTAATCACTCCAAAAATGTTCTCTGATTAACTTTAAACTTAAAATTTTGTTTTAAATATGCCTTAAAAATTAATAAAAAACAACTTTAACGTTTTCATTTTCTATTTTTATTTATAAGCATTAAATTAAATTTGTATATTCTTACAATTTATTTTTCAAAAATAAACAATAACCTGCAGCACGTGAATCCACAACAAAACAAATGCTTAACAACTTATGTCATTTTGGCAGTATATTCTTTACCTCAACTCGCCACAGCAGAAAACCTAGGTCTACTTCAGGGCGACCGTAGGTAAATGAAAACACAGACTTTTTTCATCACGGTGACTTCAGGTTTTTCAAAAAATGCTTTGCCGACTGACTTTAGGGCTCAACGGACAAATGTAATGACGGAACAATATTTCGAACAGCTATTTCGAAGAATACCTAGAAGCAAAACTCCTCCGATTCGTATGAAATCGGAGAATTCTCGGTTCCGACGAATACCTCGCTAGGGCCAATTAAGATTGATTAAAACCTTGATTATTTTTCACACGATACAGCAAGTGAAAGGAAAAACAAAACTTTTTGACCGCACCACGTATTAAAAATATAATTTTATAAAATATGCATGTGGTGCGTTCTTGTACTAACTTCAGTTAACTATGGTTAATTTTATTTGTTCTTTTAACTCAAAAAAAAGTAACTTGATGACTTCATAAAATCGTTCCTAAACTCAAAACTGAAGTCGCAGAAAGTAACTTTTGGTAACTGCTTCCAACTCATCTCCTGGATATGAGTAAAAATGGTTAATCTGTCAAACAAAGCTGAAATTTAAATTTTTGGAAATATATTTGCAAATTAAGTGAATTTTTGTCGTTTTCGATTTTGGTAATAGTTTTCTGTTATTATCTGATTCATTTTCTCTTTTTTTTGACATTTTATTCTTTCGATTTAATCAAATTTTTTATTAAGAAATTTGTGGCCACAATGAATGAAAAGAAACACACATTTCTATCAATGATTCGAATTTATGCATTTTTGAAGTGCAAATAATAACTTTTACTAAAAAATTAATGCAATCACAATTTTGTTTGCCAAATTTCCTAACTTGTATTCCTTAAAGCTTAAACCCAAGAACACAAGTGAACGAATGTGTATTTTTATTCATTTGGCCAACCCTGTTCATGGCGGATGTATTACAACTAATATTACATATTAGTCAATTTATTCATGCATTCTTTAATATACAATTTTCAGAGTTTCGGAGAAGCCGATGTATCTGGAGAACAATTGCATGAAATTCTTCGGGAAATTGATACAAATATGAATGGACAAGTTGAGCTCGACGAATATTTACAGGTAATTTTTGGTTAAATTAAACAAAAATATTAATTTTAGTCGCAAGCAATATAAAGCTATATTAATTTATTTAAAAAAAAATTTCAAGTCCCATAATGTTTATATAATTAAAATATAATTGTTTTTATATTAAAAACATCATTTTAAATTTGATTTGAATTATTTCGAATTATCATTTTAGATGATGTCTGCTATCAAAACGGGAAATGTTGCGTATTCAAGATTTGCAAGAATGGCTGAACTGGAGGAACAAAAACACGAAGCCGATAACCTCAAAGTAAAAATAAGCGTTGACCGCTCTGGTGGTGGTCTATAAAAAGTCTACACATCTGTTTTTTTTTTGTAAAAAACTATTTAACATCATTTTGATCGTTGTATACTTTACACCGTGTTCTTTCACATTTTGTACCCTAAGAATTAGACATTAATTTATATTAAATTATTTAAAGCGCAACATTTTTGAAAAACAATAAACATATTCATATATTTATTGGTTTGAAAATACCCTGCAATATTTCATTTTTGTTTGAGACTCTTCGATTGGTGTGCATGCATGGGTTTATTGCCATCGTCATTATCATTATTCTTATTTACCACGAAGCCAATCTTAATTCTTTATGAGAAAAGAAAAGATTGGACCATATTATATCGTCATTCTAATACGTTACGAACAAACAACAAAATAAAGTATGAATTAAAAGTTGAAAGCGAAAGTTTTACTCGCAGTTCCAGTAATTTTCAGTGAGTTTAATAATTTTGGATCCATTGCCTATTTTTCCATTGTTTTTTTTTTTTTTATCCCGCGATAGGTTTGCATATTAGTTTGACGAAATAGATGTTATTTTCAAATTAAATCATTTTTCATACAGGGCTTACATAAGTAACAGCGGGCGTTAAATTTGCTTTATATTTTTCATCTTGCTGCGTAAAATCTTCTGAACTCCACTTCGAATCACAAGTGAGAAAGATGATTTTTGAAATTGTGTGTCATTGATTTAAAAAAGTATATTCTAACACAAATTATTTTTTATTTCCTTTAGGCGGAAGCAGCAGCTAGATACTTAAGAGCGGATAGTTCTAACTAACATAAGTCTACATGTGATGTAAATAACCCTAATTTATCCACCTGCCGTTTCAATTACAGTTATTATTCCCTCTATTGATTAGTTGTAAAATTCTTAATTTTTATTTTTGTTCTCCTTAACTATAACTACTTACAATTTTTATTTGTTTTATAATTTAATATATATGTAGTAAAAGTTCTATTAACGAAAAAATAAAGTTATTTGTTTAATGTAAAACTTGAATGTTTTTTTTAATTTTTGAAGATGTTTGATTAATTAGCTCAGTCGGAGTATACATTTGAAATTAAAGAAGGAATTT
Organism: Leucozona laternaria; assembly: GCA_932273885.2. NCBI lineage: Eukaryota > Metazoa > Arthropoda > Insecta > Diptera > Syrphidae > Leucozona > Leucozona laternaria. The sequence goes on from OW026368.1 coordinate 51,023,044, forward strand.
TGATAAATACCTTGCAAGAAGATGCACAAAAGATTATCAAGGTGCAGCTGAAGCTCTTAAAGTTACAATTATGATATAGACAGCCATGGGCAGCCACTCATGCGAGTGGGTGGAGAATTAATAAATCTATCTGTTTTCTATCTTCCTATGTTAATAATGCTGAAATTTTGCTTTGGTTGTTCGTTCGGGCTAAGCTACGACACCACTTGTTCCATTTCAAAAAAAAATTTTACGATTTTGGGATTTCTTTTTTAAATTTATTATTTAAAGGGTGAAATGGGATAAAAACAAAAAAAGTGACACACGATTTAAAAAATTCGTTGTGTTTGAAATTTTATTTTTATTTCATAAAAATATAACAGACAACTTTGAAAAGCCCAACCGGTCTCAATTTAATATCCAGCCTTATTATGAGTTTCACCCAAAAAATATTTCACCTCAAAAATTTTTGGTCGCCCGGAATTTTAAAAGCTATTGTGAGTTTCGCCCGAACGAAATTTTATTCGCCTACAAAAAAAAAGTGAAAATGGCAATACATTCCGCCCGAAATGAATTTTTGCAATAAGGGGAATAGGCGAAAAGTGAAATGTCAAATTTTCCGGGGGGAATGTTGTTCGGGTGAAACTCACAATAAGGCTGATCACTTTGGCTGCGACTTTTTCGAGAACCAAACCTCTAAGAATATTTAAGAAAGGTTTTGAAAATAAAAAAAAAAACAATTTTGAAAAGCTCAACTGATTTCGAGACTCGATTGCGGAAATATCGCTATGCAAACACTTGTAGGGTTTTTTTGACAAGCCGTTTTTTATTATCAGAAATGATCCATATGGATCATCAAAATACATGGAGATCCTGCTCTCTATCGGGATCACGTTGCATAAACCAAAAGTTTAGTTTTTAACCTTGCTTCTCAGCTTTGCAAATGTTTAGGCAGTGGAAACTGTAGTGTTAAGAAAAAAGATAACGAATATATGGAAAATAAATAAAAGTAAGGAAAAAAGAGATAGGTATACAACACAGTTGTCACTAAGATCCGTATCGTTTTATTCACATGAGATGATCTACATGGATCATCAGCGACAATAAAATGCGTAAATGCAGTAAAATCGTAAAATCACTGGATGGAAATATACAACAAGCTTTTCGTTTAGAAGTTGGAAATGGTTTGAAAGGGCCTTTCTCTTGTTTTAGAATTTTTATTATTTTTTTTCAAAAATTTGCTATTTTTAGGGTGAACTGGGGTAAAGACGAAAAGGGTGCCCGATTTGAAAAATCTTTTTTTGTACACAAAGTTAAAAAGGTTGGACTTTGGGGTTCACTCAAGGGGTATATATTTTTCCAAATTTAGCTATTAATAGGGTGAAATGGGGTAAAAAAGGCGGTATTTGATTAAAAAATCCTTTCATTCTTGAAAGGTTATTTTTATGGGATTGTTTACGGGATATTATACTACATACATATATAATTTTCAAAATTTAGTTTAGGGTGAAAAGGGGTTAACAAAAAAAAAGTGATAACCTATTAAAAAAAAATTCTTTCTGTTTAAAAAGAAACAAAGGTTTGACTTCAAAGATCACTACAGGGCTTTATTATTTTGCAAATTTACATATGCCCAGGGTGAAGTATGGGTTTAAACACTGATACCGAAATTGATTTTTTTTTAAATTAAAATTATTTCCGCGACGAGCAAAAAAAGTAAACACGACGGAGGTATGACCGGCGGACGAAAACAAACATGGTAATTGGGAGAATAGAAAGAGAGTCAAATGTCAGGGTTAAAGGAAAATGTTGCAAAAGTTAAGTGCAGTGGTTTTCTAACGATCGAGGATAGGAATGCGTTGCAAATGTTGCCGATGCAAAATATAATATTGCTGACAAGAATAAACTTTTGCAGATTTTTCTTGCGCAGCTTTTAAGAGATGACCAATTAGGCAGGAATTTAGAAATTTTGACTCGAGAGTGAAAGTTTTCACTTAATGATGTCAATGATCCTGGAAATTATAGACAAAATAAAAAAAAAGCTTAAGATCATGCAGAATTTCCAATGCTGGTCAGCGATAGGAATAGGAAAAATTGCGGAATCATATAAAAAGTTTCTACCATACAAGACGGTTGACGATTCTTATATTGTATTTTTCAATTCACGCGCATATAAGTATAATACTTATTATTCTCTTATATCTACATTAAAGAAAAAATTGCTATAGAATAGCAAGTGAATAAATTTTACAAAAAATTAAATTAACATCAACACGTTGTGTCGAAATATTGTGAGGAAGTTTTAAATACCACAAGGTAATTTTTGTGAAAGTGTTCCTTTTGATTTTTCTTATTAAGAAAATAATTTTTTTTTAAAGGAAAATCCACGGCGGTGGATAAGTGTAACCGCCACCATTTTTGATTAAACCGCCAATCAAAGCCGAAAAACAGAGTTTTCCGGCCCGATTCTTACGTTTAAAAATTGCCATATTACCAGGCCGGCAGGAAAATTAGCTGCGCTATCTTTTCATACAGCGGTAACAGAACCGTACAACGGCAGCTAGCCATACCGATTTGTGACCGATTTGTCCTCCAAAATTTAACTGTCGACTTAGCCTAGAGGGTAAAAGGGTCGATCAGTTTCAAGCCCTAATCAAGAGGTCCCCAGTTCGAGTTCTAGAAAGAACCGCTAAAAGCCAATAAAATAATTTTTTTTTATTTTCTAATTAACGTAATTTTTTTTTTATCTAAATTCATTTGTTAAGTAATTTGTTCCGTAATTTCATTAATTGGTTTTCCCAATTAATGCTACAAAGAAGAGTTTATTTTTTTTATTGAATCGCGAAACGTAAATAAGCTCAATCCGCGTATTATTATATATATTTTAAAGTGTGAAAAGAGTTGCAGCAAAGTGCAACGATAACAACAAAAACAAAGAAGGTATATTTCATCTCTAAATACGATCGCTTGCAGTGGCCACTTCAAAAGGAGTTTAGGGGTGAGTTTTTATTATATACTAAATTATATTATATACTAAATTATATATGAAGTACGCGAGTCGAGGGGGGGGTTTTAATTGGGGAATTATTGTGTAGTGTCAAGTTAAAATTAAAAGAAAAAAGAGGATTTGAAATCCCAAATTTGTCAATAAATCGAAGACGGTTTAATATAATTTAATTAAATTTTTCTTTGATAAGCAACAGGGTTGCCAAAGAGTGAAATTACCTTTTTGCTTGCAATAATATAAATTAATTGTTTTGTTTTAAATTAAAGTTTGTACTATAAATGAAATTTAATTAAAATGAAATGAATATCGAGTTAATTGGAAAACATGATTTTTGATTTTGAAAACGAATAAATTCATAATAGCATACAATAACATGATTTGTGAATAATTCTTTTTATTAATGGGATGAGAGAGGAAGTGAGGGGAATGAAGGGATAGAGGAGAAGAAGCCAAATAAAGGGGTTGCTCTGGCGAGGGATGCAACCAGGAAGGGAGGGAAAGGTAAAAATTTCTCGCGCATCATTGACATCGGGATGCTGCTGGTATAAAACTTTTTTTTTGTAGTGAGCTGTAGGTCCAAGAACCTAACCCACCGGCTGAGCTAAGGGTTCACAAATTGCCAGCAAGGACCATGAGGCAAATAGGCCCGCTACAACACATAAAAAGGGGTAGCTGGGGGTGCCAGCACGTAACTTGAAACAATCGAGTTTACTCGATAACATCGAGCATAGGCAGTTCTTTATTTGGTTGTCTAATCAAAAACAATCGGCCAAGGCAAATAAGGAACTGCCTATACTCGATTGTATCGAGTTACGTGCTAGGCCCCAGGGCCGTATTACGAATTACGATTATCGTTCAAAATCCGTCGGTATCGTTACTTTGCGAGTACGATTTACGATAGTGGTTTTTTTAAAACGATATTCGTTTTCGTTTACGACTGCTGTTGGCGGTCGTTTTTTATAGTTTTGAATCGTTACTTTACGTTGCTGTCACTTATGTATTATGTTTGTTTGGTTGGTTACGCTGTTTTTTTTTACTAAATAGCATTATTTTCAGACATCCATTCTCGTAAATCATAATCGGTTTATGTCATGACTATCATTTTCTTGGGTATCGTTTTTTTGCCTTTCGGTTCGTAGTTCGTAATATGGGCCCTAATTTAAAAATTCTTTCTCTTTGAGAAACAAAAAGTACTTCGATGATCAACAATTACACTGGAATCCCTCTAAGGTCCAGTTTTTCAGTGCGAGAATAAAGTTAAATCCGAGTTTACTCATGAAATTTGGTGAGTTAACTTAGGATGAAGTGAACAGATGCTATTGGTGATTTATTCACCGATTTTATTTAGTTGTTTCGAATGCATTCTCCACCGAAGAACTGCTTCCTCAGTTAACTGCGGGTTAATTTAATTCTACAGTTAGTTAACTCTGGTTCAACTCACCACTGAAAAACCGGGCCAAAGTCGAATTTTCACGGAAAATCAAAATAAGTTCTAGTTAGGGCCAGTTTGTTCACAGTGGGTTAAATTTGCACCATAACTTTCAGATGTTCTAAATTAATTGCGATAATCAACCAAAGTCGGCTGATTAGCGATTTCCATGATTAACAACCCAAATTAAAGATTCATTGATAAATTTTGGCTAACATGGGCATTTGCTGATTTACCAGTTGCATTAATCCTTGATTGAAGGTGATCGGCTGTGAACGAACTGGCCGTGTTTGCAGTGGTTACTGAGGAGATCCGAAATTATTCTAAGGTTTTTTCTACTTAAGCTAATGCAGTTTCTGAAACGACCTTCGTTATAATTCCCGAGTAAAAGTTTTGCCTAGCTAAGATTGGGGAGTTCCTTCCAATTTGTTTATCTTTTTGCCTTTTTTTCTTTTTTTTTTTTATTTTGTTTTATCACATTCCACAGTAGGGTCCAGGCCCCATTAAGACGGTTGTTGCGCCTGTTTTTGCTAGAGAGTCTGCCTTCTCATTACCCTTGATCTTACCATAGACAAAATCCTTAACTAACCTTTTTCCAATATCTGCCTTAATGTGAATATTTGGTATATAGTTCACTTTTCTGGCCTAAAACCGCACTGATATGGAACTCTATCAAGTTGTTAACGGCTTCAGGTGTTCATATGATACGGCTTTTAGGCCCTGCCCTACTTTGCATTATAAGTACTAGCCAAGCTTCATCGAATGCATTTTCCAGAAATAGGCAATTATTCTTTTCAGTTATACTTTTGGTAGCTTCAAGTCCAACGACTGAATTGCTTGGGTCAAGTAGAACGGATGGACATTGGTCCTAATTCGTGTGGTGGCGCATGTTTCGGAGTGGGCCAAGGCCTGAACCAACAAGCTTTTTCAAGCCAGCTCGATCCCTAGCTCGCTTTCTCCAGTTTCGCACGCCAAATTGGTTGAGGTCCTCTTTCACTTGCGGTGTTGTTCAACCGCACCGTTCCTCGCGGGGACTCGAAAAATTTCGGACCGGAGCTTTGGTGTCCATTCGCTCTAAATGACCCAGCTAACTCAGTCGTTGTCTTTTTACTTTTTCGGCTAAGTCATTGTCGCTGTACAGTACAGTCCGTTTTTGTACCTTCTCTTCTACTCCCGGGTTATGCAGACGGGACACAAAAATCTACCGGAGAATCTTCCTCTAAAAATACCCTAAAGCGTTCTCAACCACTTTCGATAAGGTCAATGCCTCTGCGCCATATAGCAGGACGGGGATGATCAGCGCCTCATATAGGGACACTTTAGTTGTCCGAGAGAGGGCTTTGCTACTCAAATGCCTTCTTAGCCCGAAGAAGCAGCGAATGGCAAGAGTTATACTGCGTTTTATCTCAGCGCTGTAGCTGGTAACGTTGTCTGTGATGATAGTGGAGCCTAGGTAGACAAAGTCCCTAACTACCTCAAAGTTAAAGTTGTCTATGGTAATGTTTTGTCCACGACGTTGGTGTTGGATGTCTTGCCTTTCCATCATTGGTCGCTAAGGCCATGGTCTTTGTTTCCACCTCAATCCTCACAAAAGCGCTGCACACATCACGCTTTGTTCTTCCAATTATGTCAATATCGTCGGCATATGCGAGTAATTGGACGGACTTTTGAAAGATAGTGTCTCTAGTATTGACGGCAGAGTTTTTTACTATTCTTTCAAGAACGTAGTTAAAGAGGTCGCATGACAGCTCGTCGCCTTGTCTAAATCTATTTTTGACATCAAAGGTGTCGGTGAGGTCTTTGCCGACCTTGATGGAGTAGCGTGCGTTCTCCATCGTCATCCTGCACAAACGGACGAGTTTGGAAGGGATCCCAAAACTAGAATGTGCCCTATATTGCTGATGTCTATAGACACTGTCATACGCGACTTTGATATCGATGAAAAGGTGGTGGGTATCGATTTGAAGTTCCTGGTTTTTTTCCAAGATCGGCCGTAATGTGAATATTTGGTAATTGGTAGAATTTCCTGGTATTATTAAGCTACACTGATATGTACCTATCAGGTTGTTGACGAACAGCTTTAAGCATTCACACAATACGGCACAAAAGATCTTATATGTGATTTTAAGGAGGCAGATGCTTGTGTAGTTTGTGCAGTGGGTCTCTTTTCTTGAGGACCGGGCAAACAATGCTGAGGTTCCATTAATCAGGCATGCTTTCCTCCGACTATATTTTGCAGATGAGCTGGTGCATACTTCTACCAGGTCATCGCCTGCCGCTTTGAACAGCAGATTTATTCGACTTCAGTTTAGATATGGCTATCCTCACTTCTTCAAGATCGGGTGAACGGAATTGTTGACAGTGGAATTTGATTCGTCATCCCCGTTAAAATGATTAGGAAAAAATATCAAGCAATTGTACTTGTTTGTATGTATTTAAAAGTTTGAAGTACAAGGTTATTAAAATTGACTTGTATCCCAATATTATATTCGATGACGCTATACGTCTGAATTAAGCCTAAATAGATAAAATATTAAAACTGAAATATTTTATTGATTTTTTTATTGAATATCTTTCAATCGAATACTTTTAAAAGTGGTTTTCACTACGTATAGGGCAAATAAAAATAAGCTTTTTAGCTCTGAACCGAAAATTAATATTATATTATATACAATTTATTCATATACACAATTACTATACATATTTTCTAAACTATTGTTTTCCTAGGCAAAGAGCATTGAAGCGAATGCAGTGTATACACTTTTTTTTTTTTTTTTTTGAAAAGCGATTGAACGAGAAATCAAAATTAGAGCTTGTCTTATTAAATATGGAAAGCTAAATAAAATTTAGATCTACGAGTACGATAGGCAAAACAAATCTGCCATGAGAATAAAGGTGTAATTAAAATTAATTTACATGTACATAGGTCTAACGCTAGAATCTTAAAACTGTGTATGCGTTTGAAATGTTTAACATACAATATTTTTTTGCTCATATGGGAAAACACTAGATCAGAAATATATATATACTTTTTCTCTTTTAAATCGTAAAAACATTAATTTTTCTAATTGATTCTCATAACTTATGGTTCGACGTCAGCCATGTCAAACCTTCGTACAGACCATCACCAGATGTTGCGCATGACGGCTGCACGTACCAGTTTCGATCTCGTATTCTTGTGAGTCCTAGTTTCTCTTGAATCTCATGTGGTTTCATGGCTGCAATAAAAAAGAGACAAAAAACGATTATAAATTTTTATAAAAAGGAAAAGACCGAGAGCAGGATTTTTAGCTTGAAAGGAATCTAAAAGATGATGTTTCAGTGCAAAAATGTGATGATGAAAACGTTTGCTTTTGTTAATTAATACAGAGGCATATGTATATATTAATAAATTAATACAATTATCCTGACGAATAAGGGGACACCCTGTATATGACCATATGGATCTGTTAGACACAAACTCAATTTGGAGAATATTAACGAATTTCATGGATGAGCATCCCGTGTTGAATGAAGCAAGAATGGTTTAAATCGTTACAATAATAAATTGAGATTGTTTTTGCATTTGAATTAATTGTTTTTATCGAATTTTCGTGTTCAGTTACATTTTGCAAATTAGGTTAATTACTCCGCCGAAACAATTTGACTTAAATTTGTTTAAAAAAAAAAACCTACAGAAAACACGATATTAACTACAGTCGTTTACAAATTTAAAAAAAATCATGAAAATCAATGCAAAACGTAAACTATTTAGTCGAAAACCTATCGTTGCGACGATAGAGTTTTCACGATTTTCGACTTACATAAAAAAAATATTTGATCATCGAAACGTGATCGTCCAAACGAAAGTAATTTTTCGTAATTTTATTTAATTTTTTCCATTTAAGCTTAGTACAAGCATATTATTTAAAATTAAAAACAATTTTAAACTAAAACTAAATAAAATAAAAATATAATAGGAAACTATCTGATTCTGAGAACGACTCCAAATTGCTAGAGCTAATTGACTTGTGCTTAACGTTGGTGTATTTTCTAAACAATGGAATTACTATCTACAAATTGATGGTGTTGCAATGGGATCGCCTCTAGCACCAATAATAGCCGACATATGGATGCAACATTTTGAAAAACTAGCACTAGAAACATCACTAGTAAAACCTAAAATTTGGAAAAGATATGTAGATGTCACTTTCTATATTCTGAAAGAAAATACGGTTGATAGTTTCTTAAGCCATCTTAAACTCTATACATGAGAAAGTAGTTTACGGTAGTGCCAGAAAAGTAAAGTTCTTTGGCCTTCGCTGGACGTGAAACTTATAAAAAAAAACTAGATGGTTCCATAGGACACACAGTATACAAAAAAGACAAACACACAGACAGATATCTACACGCATAATCCCATCACCATCCGGCTAATTTTACTTCGGTTGTATCAGCACTTGTAAATCGAACAAACACATTATGGAACCCAGATCACATTCAAAATGTCATGGACAGGGCTTTAACAAAAAATGGCTAAAACTCAAAACAAAGAGCTACGAAGCCTAAGACAAGACAGTCCCAAAATTCCGTATCACCTCCGTTGGAAAAACGCGCTTTTAACCCTATATAAAAGGGATTTCAGATGGGATTGGGCGAATTTTGGGCAAACAGGGCATACAGACTGTTTTTAAGCCCCAAAAATAAGTACGCCAGCTCTTAAGAACACCCAAGGATACAATCCCTTTCCAAAATCCCGGAGTATACTTTGTCCCCTGTAGTTGTGGATTATTAGCCTACATCGGTGAAACAAAAAGAACAATACAAGCACGTCTGACTGAGCATATAAAAGCTATCCAACATAATTCCGTCACAAAATCTGCAATCTGTGAGCATTTTTTAGCTTATGTATAACGAAGATCATTTTATTTATTTGTTTTGATCAAGCCAAATCAATTGCTACAGAAAGATTTTAATAGCCAAGGATAGTAAGAGAAGCCATTGAAATAAAAAAAATATAAGAATTTCAATAGAGATTCTAACTTCAAATCATCTCCAAAATGGGATCCACTGATAAGCAAACTCAAATCGAATAAAAAACGAACCAAAACGTCTGACGTTGTAAGCATTGTATGCAACCAAGCTTATGTAAATACAATTGAACAAGAGCAAAACAACCAACCACCCACACAAAATGTACTAACAACAACGTACCGGTACATATTCAGAAGTAGAGTAACCAACAACAGCCATCAAACGTCAGTCTAATCCCGTGACCATGAAGAGCGAAATTTATTCAGAGTTCAGGGTGCTTCAGGGAGGCACCTCATGCCCACACCTAAGCTCCATACTAACTCCTTTCCACACCCATCTTCTTTCATCTCAACTGAATCCTGGGGACCACAACGGATCCATTGAGATCCGAATGCGATGATCTGGTTTCATCATCATCCTTGGATCCTTTTTTATGAACAGAGATAATGAAAGAATCTTTCCATCGAGAACTACAGGACTACCGAGAAGAGAAATCATCCTTAACCAGGTTGACCTGGGAGGTCTGGGTGATGCTATTCATATACCTGAAGTAATTTAGGGCTACATCAGTGTAACTAGGAGAAAATGCTTGACCAAAGAAAAGGGCAAAAAAGTTTGAGATAATATTAGGATCACCTGAAGAGGAGTTTTTGTTTTTCAGTCTTGAAGGATAACCATCTGACTCTCTTTTTGAATTAATAGATTAAGAGAAGTTTTTAAGGGTTCGAGACTAGATCAGATTGGATTTGGATGAGGTGGTTGGAGTAGAGAGATTCACCAAAGTTTGAAAAGTTATTATGAAGTGAGACATACATAATTGAAAAAGTCGTGATTTGACTTTGAACTAAGATATGCTTTCCCAAAGTTTATTTCTTTTTTTAATTTTCAGTGTTGCATGAAGCAATACTATCGTGGAAACTTTTTTGCCGGGATATAATAGTTTAATGGAATGACTCTCCTGCATATGAGTCCACATACCAGTACACCCACCGATTGTTTTTTTTTCGTTTTGTCAATTAAAATTTGATTTCTTTCTTTTTATTTACTTGTATGTATTTTTATTTTTGATTAAAAGCCAACTCATAATGATATTATGAGTTTCACCCGAAAAAATTTCACGAAATTTTAATTTGAACTAGAAGTGACATTTCGAGCAAATATTTGGGATATGAGCTGTGATGGTATATAAAATTCCAAAGAAGAAAAAAAAACGGAAAACGCACCAAGTAACATGTTGTATTATTTTATTACCATTGACTTATTATATATAATAAGTCAATGATTATTACGACCTAACGAAAAATGTGAAACCCTATATAATACAAAAAACATAAAAAACAGAAAACAACGAAAGAAGCAAGTGGTTCTGCGATGACCTAAACCTAATCCATTCTAAACAATTCAATTCTAACCAACGTCGCGAAGTCCCATTTTAAATCGATTTTACCCGCGGCTAAAGATGTTTCATATCAATAAATAAAACTCCTACGACATAAAAGAACAATCCAAAATGTAAATATGGAAACGTTCCACCTTTATGTTGGGTTCTGTCAAAATGGGTTTTCAAGATTAACCTGAACAAACAGACATCACCAGCTCATGAAACGTGAATTATTTCAAGATTACAAACAGACAAATTTAGTATGATACATGTTCATAATAATATATGTACAATTTTTATGTATGTACGTATACATGTACATACATACAGGCCATCTAGTGTTTTCTTTTTAAATCCTAGGTTATTTTGACACTGACAGCTGAACGAAATGAGTCGCTTTACATTTAAACAACGTTGGGAAATATTGGAAACTTATTTTCAAAGTGAGTGCTGTGTAGCTCAAACAGTGCGTTTGTAAAAGAAGAAAATCTCTTTTCTGGCGAGGCGCATTTTCATCTCGGCAGCTACGTTAACAAACAAAATTGCTGCTTCTGGGGTTCGAAAAACCCGCACGCTATTGTCGGGAAGCCAATGCATCCATAGAGACAGTTTTGTGCGGATTGTGGGATGGTGGCATCATTCGACCATTTTTTTTTTTGAAAATGAGGCTGGGAACAACGTTTCGGTCAACGGTGGGCGTTACAGAGCCATGTTTACCGACTTTTTTTTTACTGAAATTGAAGACATGGTTTTGAACGACCTCTGGTTCATGCAGGATGGCGCGCCATGCCACACAGCCCATGCCACAGTCGATCTTTTGCGCACCAAATTCCCAAATCGTGTAATCAGCCGTCTTGGCGATGTGAATTGGCCGTCTCGGAGCTGCGATTTGACCCCTTTGGACTTTTTTTTTGTGGGGAACCGTGAAGGATAGATGTTATGCCAACAATCCGGAAACGATTCAAGCACTTAAGGCCAACATCATCCAAAAAATCCGTGAGCTACAGCCCGAAACCATCAACAAGGTCTTGGAAAATTGGAGTGACAAAATGCGCTTCTGCGAAGCCAGCCGAGGCAGCCACTTGAACTACGTTGTATTTCAGAAATGAATGGTTATGTTTGCTGTTATTGCATTTTAAAAAAGAAACTTGTATTTCGCCCACCCTGTACATTATGTATCTATATACACTGCCGGCTAATAGAATAGGTTTACACATTGTCTCTTACAACTTTTGCTCTTTCTCAATTTTTATTTCAATTAACCAACTTTGATTAATATATATTGCAAGACCATTTGTTCACACTAAGAGAAAACTTGCTCGCAAAATGCATCGTTATTTTGATATGTTACTTTGATCATATCATTTGGCAAAATCATGCGAATTTTGTAGGTCAATAAAATAGGTTAACTAACAATTGTTTAAGATTGTGTTAACTGTGCTAGCTAATTACCCAATTTTGTTATGAGTTGGGCTATGGAAACAAAATGAAAAAGGCACCTACGCAGCTGCTACAAAGAAATAAGAGTGTTCGTTGCAATATTGCTACTTACAGGATACTTTTCACCAAAGTAAATACTTGAGAATGTTCTGGGAAGTAAAGTAGGACACCCACATTGAGCTTGTAGCTTCCAGCATGCGGCGATACCGTCAAATGATAAATTTGCGAAAGTTCGCGAGTATTTCACAAAACTGACCTCAAACTTCACAGTGAATTTCAAAAAAGCTGTTTCTTCACATATTTCCATTGATCAGACAATAGTACCACACTTCGGAAGACACGGTACGAAACAACACATCCACGGAAAACCCATAAGGTTTTTTCATTTTATAATTTTTGTTGGTCTATATGAAATCCATTTATATTTTTGTGTAGGAAAGATGTTTTTTTTTCTTAAATACAGGTATGGGAATTAAAGAGTTCAAAATGGTTTATCTCAATTTTGAAAAAAATGGACCTATTGAGTTTCTATTGATCAACGACGATATATATAAATATATAGAGCTCTAACAACCGTGTTTTTATCGTAAGCCGCCAAAATGTAAATTTTACAAACACAAGCTATTTAATTTTTCGTGAGCATTAAAACCAATCGAGCTTTATGTCAACAATCTGCTATTTTATTTAAAAAAAAAAAATATTAAATACTAAAATTTGGTCTGATTGATGTTAATGCTCAGGGAAAAAACTAAATAATGTGTGCTTCATTTTATCTCATAATTGTTTTAGCATAAATAATAGATATTAGTGTTATTACCATCGGATAAATCTTGCTTGTTGGCAAAAATCAATATAATTGCGTCTCTCATTTCTCTGTCGTTTATAATTCGATGTAATTCTGTGCGCGCTTCGTCAATTCTATCTCGATCCGCACAATCAACTACAAAAATTAGTCCTTGCGTTCCTATAATAAAACTCAAAATATAAAAAAACACTTAATTTCAAAACGAAAAAACCCTTTATATACCTGTATAGTAATGTCTCCAAAGAGGGCGAATTTTATCCTGTCCTCCAACATCCCAAACATTGAATTTCACGTTCTTATACGTGACAGTTTCCACATTGAATCCTACCGTTGGTATTGTTGTAACAGATTGACCTAATTTTAGTTTATATAAAATAGCTATATATACAGTTAAGGAAAATATTTGAACTTGAAATTTTACAAATGGAATAAATATTTAAAGTTAAATAATATTTTAATTGTGAACATATTTTTTAAAAATGACTAAAACTGCCAATTAGTTTAAAAGGATACTAGTTTTCCCAGCAGCATCGAGTCCCAACATTAATATTCGCATTTCCTTATTGCCGAATATTTTTGACAGGAGTTTTCCCATTATTATTATTAATTGACACCGCAGCCGATCTGAAAAATCCAATTAAGTACAATTCATGATATGAATGTTTAATGTTATTTATTTTACAAAACGCTAATGCGAGCTTATTTATAATTATTTAATTAAAGATTTATCTCTGACTATTGAAAAACAGTTACTGCCAATTTTGTATATGGTTGAAAAATATTGACTTAACATTTAACATGTTAGAAAACTAAGGGAAAAGCTATGAATGAGAAGTTTAAAACTAAAGTTGCTCTTATCATGTTCATATTTATTACAATATTTGTATTTATTTCTTTATAAATCATGAGAAAAAGTAAATAGCAATTTAAGTCGGCTTTGAGTGGCGGAACGGAGCCTTTAAGTTAAAATATACAAGGTATTCTGCTTTTAAAACTCGAAATTGATCTCAATTTCAGGGCAGCCACTCAAAGATCGGTGAATGGAAAGCGAAATGCATGCTGCCTTGAAAGTCGTATTTTAACTTGCGATATTATCTAAACAGCGACTAGATATGTGGCAAGTTATGAACTGGTCAGTCGAACTTCACTTGAGATTTTGATCAAACTTGATATTACGATGATAGGCAGGATAAAAATAATGGGTTTAGGCAATTCTCTCCGTCTGTCTGTTAAGCTTAAAGGGATGTGCGGATTATCTTTAAACTTGGTACCTAGAGTTAATTATTATTATTATTATTAAAAGCTTTTATTAGTGCCATTTTTTAGATTAAAGTTAACAAATACATAATTATATAAATTAACAAAAGTAAACATAAATAATTAGATAGTTAAGTTTTGAATTTGTGTCTATTCGTTAAATTCTTTTTAACATTAAGTTTTGTATAAAAATGGTATAATTTTATTCGGCATAAGCCTCCCCCAAAGCAGCCCAGAGATTCCTGTTCCTTGCATCGTTGTACCATTGTGGATTAAATTGGTTCAAAACGTCTTCCCATCTTTTTTTTTGTCGGCCAGAAAGTCTTTTGCCATCAGGCACCCATTTTGTTGTTATGACTGTCCATCTTTGGTCTTGAGTTCTTGAGATGTGACCAGCCCAATTCCATTTTAACTGTTTTGTTCTTTTTAGTGCGTCTATTATGCCAGTCTGTCTTCTTATTTCCTCATTTGTTATTTTTTGAACTAATAGTATGTTAAGTATTTTTCGTTCTATTTTGGTTTTATCAAGCAAGTTTGAAGTAAGTCCCAAGGTTTGTAGTCCATATATTAGGGTTGGTAATATCGTTGAGTCGAGTATAAATTTACGAGTGTGCTTGCTTAGATTGTTTTCAAGTATTTGTTTTATACTCCAAAACTGTTTCCAGCTATTTCAAATCCTTCTGTTGATTTCTTTTTTTTCTTGGTTTTTAAACGATTTGATTTGTCCTAAATAAATATATTCGCTTACGTATTCTATTTCATCACTGTCTAGGAGTATTGGGTTCATCGTGTGGTTTGTAAAGACTTTTGTTTTTTTCAAGTTTATGTTGAGAGTTAATTATAGGAACTTTATTTTTCATTTTTGTAAGACCAAAAATAACGATTCCTGCTATATAAAATTTTTCAACTGATTTTGATCAATTTTTAAATAAAATGTTTTAATATGTATATACATAATATTATTTACTAAAGTTTTCAAAAATAAATTTTTTTGATTTAAAAAATTCAATTTCAATATTTTTTTGAAAAAACTCAATATTGCGAAAACTAGAAGATTTTAAAAATTTGATGTGAAGACCGAACATAACGGTACATACCATACGACGACCTTTAGTCCAAATGCGTTTCGCTAAGGCACGACAGTTGGTCTCATCAGTTAGATGTTGTCTTACCCTTTTAAGACGCAAGATTTTACTCGATGGTTATCGACGAAGAGGAAAACGAAAACAATAGAAATGTTTTGTTTTATTGGACTGTAATGAATTACATTCAAATGAAAGTTCTTTTGCTACACTACTCTCGTGTGGTGTGTTGTGGAGTAGTGTGTGTCGCTGTCATTCCAATGTATTTCATAGATTTCGACACAACACATCACACGATACAAATATGGATCTACGCATATGAAATTCATTAGAGCGATAGCGACACACTACTCAACAGCACACCACAAGAGAGTAGTGTGGTTCGGGCTTTAGTCGCATGGCTTTGCCGTCTGCCTGATTGACATAAAATTAAACATTTAAAAACAACTTTGTTTTCTTCTTTTTTTTTGTTTAAGCATAATGTAGAAAAAGAGAAGATGCGATATTCTATATCTATAAAGCGGAACTCTTGCTTTGTTTGTTCAGTTTGTCCGATTTCAAAAATTATTTTTGTGTTTGAAAGGTTGGTTATAGGTATATTTGTGAATTGAAAATTTTGCTTTTTGTAAATAGTTTGAAATGGGGTAAAAATATAAAAATTGTCGGATTTAAGAAAGTCTTTTTTTGTTTGAAAGGTTTTACATAGGAAATGGCTTAAGGGATATTTTGTTTTCAAATAGTTTTACTTGTAGGGTGAAATGGGGGAAAAAATATAAAAATTGTCCGATTTAAGAAATTCTTTTTGTGTTTTCAAGAAAATCATAGATGTAAACATAATATGCGCTCTACAAACAACGAAAATAAATAAATATCTAACAAGGAAAAGAATAATGTCAAAAATGACTCAATGGGCAGTTTGTTTTCCGTTTCATCTTTCTTTTATTTTCGAAACTATGTTCGAAAAAAGCCAAAGCCCAATTTGTAATACCAGACTTACAAACTAATTGTATCGTTTTTGAGAAAAGGCTTAACAAAATTTGTATGTCAGGTATTGTTATATTTGGTCCTACAAAAAAAATTTTAAAACGTGTCGGGGAAATGTGCAACGGTAGGAACCAACAAGAAAATCAACCCATGCGTTAAGGCTGCAGACAGACGGACGGAATAGCGAGACACACGTTTTTCCTTTTATTTGATTTGAATTTGATCAAAATATCGAATTAATTTTGTTCCCATAATTGGTCATACTTATGTAGATACTTATTATGTGCATCAGTAGAACCTTTATAGAAATTAAAACTAAGCGAAAAACATTAAATTGGGCATTGTTAAGTTATGGTCGTTTCGCAATTTTGTCTTCCTGAAATGAATTGAATGGAAATGAAATTACCAAATTGCAATTGAATATTGTATACGAAATTTTAAGACTAAATTTCTAAATCATACAAAACCAAGTAGTGCTTAAGTTAAATTTACAGCTAGTATTTAATAAATTTATATAAACGACACACAAATTAAAATATGCATTTGAAAATTGTTTAATTTTCAATTGCGGACCCTATTTCACGGAACATACATTGTACATTATGTTTGATATAAATATGTAGTTTTATTTTATTTTATGCATCTGAAACTCTAAACCCTATGTGCCTATCGCATGTAAAAATTGTATAACGTACTCAAATAACACAACTCATTTTCAATTTGTCGATAGCAACAGCACTAATTCTTGATCGTACTCAGACATTCCAATTAAATATTTAAAATAGTTCATCATCTTGTTTTATTTTGTATTTTTATAAATTTTAGTCACCTACATACAAACATATGTAAATGCTGCCGCTGTGCGCTGAATCGCATGATAAGAGAAAACGAGAGTCCGCACTTCAAAATCGACTCGTGACAAACCAGTAATCGTAGAAATTTTAATTATTTTGGAGGAAGTTATTTTTTAAATTTGAAAACACTAGTTTCATTTATTTGATAAGGTTTAATTTTAATCTTTTAAATGTGGCAATTTGGAAATTTCAATCAAGAACATTGTGCAAACATAACGTATTTTTTCAATGTATGTATATTTGAGGATATTTTGGGGAACTACTTTTTAAGAATGTTTTTGTTTTGAAACTGTTTCATTTAAAAACCTTTTCTGGATTTTTTTCAGGGGGATTAAGATTTCTTAATAGAGGCACCAATTTATAATACTTAATTTTCGATGAAATGACTAACAATAGTGATTAAATGTGTTTCTTTCTACCATTTTAGGTATGGTCTAAAGTTTAGACCATACCTAAAATGGTAGACTCTAAACCGTTTATTAACGAAACCTATAATTCAACCCTTTGATTTTCAACTTTCCCTCTAACGGCCGAAATTATGCCGATAACTTTTTTTCATGCTCCAGCGGTGAGGGCTTTAGATCGAAATACAGACGAAAAGATAGATAGTCAAAAAGAATTGCTTTGAAAACCTTTTGTTTGTGTTTTCTATTATTATTTCAGGTTTGATAAAAATCCATGAAACGTCAACCTTTATTTTTAATTTAATATTAGAAGAAATTTTCTTATAAGGGGCAGACAAAACCCAGATTTATGCTCTGAAGTTG
This sequence comes from Leucozona laternaria, assembly GCA_932273885.2. NCBI lineage: Eukaryota > Metazoa > Arthropoda > Insecta > Diptera > Syrphidae > Leucozona > Leucozona laternaria. The sequence continues at coordinate 51,041,042 of OW026368.1, forward strand.
ACGAAGCGTCCCTTTGAGTTTGTGCGGTAAAAAGATTTATTTCGTGATTCTTCAGACAATAATAACGACTAGAGGAAGTAAAATATCTACAGTTTAAGCTTACGCCTTAGTAATTTAACAAACGGAATGAACGGATGAAATTCAACAAACTAAATAAATTTGATTTGTTATCTTATTAGTACCTATGAACTGTGATCTCACATCGATTATTCGTAAATTTTATACAAAAGCGCAAACTATCATACCTTATCTCTTACTAACCCTCAACTACATCGCATGAACCTTAATGTTTGTATTCAGGATTTAACTAAAAAGAAAACATACAATTTCTTATACCCAAATTAGTTTTGGTGATGACTGATGAGTCAATCTTGTGAATAGTATGAAAAATAAAAGGCAGTAGGCTGTCATTGTGTGACCCTTACTAGATTTTTGAAGAAGCCAACACATTATATTTGTAAAGAAAGCTTAACTCACATACGTCATCTTCTGTTCTGCAAATCTTACCTATGCGGCCATGGTCAAGCTATGGTCATACCTTATACCTACTTAATTAGTTTTGAGTTTCCATGAAGACAAAAAAAAACAGAACAGACAAAGCGCTCTTGACTCCAATTGTTGTCCTTGTGAGAGCTTGGATACGGGCTCTAATTCTCGAAAATGATTTAAATTAAATCTGGGTTTTGATCAATTTTTGAAGGCTTAAATTAATTTTGTTTACACGTGCATGTATTCATTGATACATGCAAATTTACACAGCCATATGAGGATAAATATATAATAAAATGTAGATGGCTATAACTATATTTGTATATAGACATGTTTCATTCTAGTAAAGTAACACATTTCAGGTTATTTTCTTTTTTTTTCTGAATGCCAAAAGCAAAACTAATTATTTCTTATTGGAAAAAACAAGAATTCAATTTAATAACTAAACATTAATATAAACTTGATAGTATTTTAAATTCAATTTGATAAGTTAAAACAACACAAACCACTTGAAAATGAAAAGTAAAAAAGAAATTCGGCAGTGGATGCCCCTCCTATAATTGCAATAATCTCTCTTGATTCTTTACAAAAGGGTATTTACCTTTTCCTAAAATGTAACACTGCGGTTGCCCTATCTTTTGACTGATGTGGTACCTATAGTTAACTTAATGCACTTATTTTGTTTTGAGGCCAATACCACTTCCTCGGATTTTAAAAGTATAACTTATTTCGATTTTAATGATAAATTCATGTTTTTTAAAACTAAAAAAATATATATTACGGAATGTTGTTCGCTAATGACATGTTGATAACGCGTTTGACATTTTGGTTGGCTGTGGAACAAGACGAAACGGCATGAAACACTGTACATTGGAACAGAGTGAAGAAGAACAACTTAAGGTATGTTGACACTGTATGTTAAATACAAGCAACACGTTGAATTTACATGAGGGTTATTCAAAATTGTTTACAACAAACCTAGGAAAATGGCGAAAATAGTATTTTTTGTAGCTCGGGCACGTAATTATTTTATATTCTGTAGGAGATTATCAAATATACAGAAGGGAAATCTCAGCTTTCATTCCAGTTTACCTATAAGCTGAGAAAAAAATTGTGTGAGTGCCGGGACTCACGGTTAATATGTGTAAACATCAACGTGCGCGGATCCAAAACGGACTTGTTTTTGCTTGAAGGCTGAACGCACCCATCCTAGTATGCAGATCGTAACGTTGCACACCGTAACGTTGCACGACGTAACGTTGCACACGAACGTTCACGTTTTTTTTTCACTCTACTGCCAGCATAGATGTTTACACATCAAAAACAGCTGACCGTCGTGAAATTCGTGTCTGCACTTCCCTTCTTTCAACATCTAAAAAAGTAGCCAGTGACTTACAAAAACAAATTGTCTACAAACGTCCCGATTCTCACCTTGTGCGGAGTCACAAGGCACAAGCATTATGGCTGTTCCTTTTAGGGATTATTGTGATTCGATTATTTTCGAACTCTCCGATAATCCTCACAAGAAAACCAACAACTAAACTCAACACAGTAAAGGTGAATAAAAGCCGTATTTAACTATCACCTACACCCTGATTCTCCAGTTGTGAGGAGTCACAAGTCACAAGCTCTTGTGACCATTCCTTGTGAGGATTGTTGTGACTCGATAACATTTTTGGAATTCTCCCCCAATCATCACAAGAAAGCTCATAACTGAACTCACCACAGCAAAGGTGAATTTTGTAGTGCCATAATTGCAACAGCTGATTATTAAAAACATAAAAAAGATTTTAAACTACATTGGCCAAAAAAGTGACAAAGTAAAGGCTTAACTACATAAGCCAAAAAGTACTTTTGTACAAAAGTAAAATATTTTCTTTCCCGCTAGCGCAGTTGTTTTGTGAAAAAGAATATACAATTTTTTTTTTTAACCCAAAATTTAATATTTCTGCATCTTTTTTAAAAGTTTTCCAGTCAGAAAAAACTATTCCAAAATGAGTTTGAAAATTTTCACTTTTGTACTTTTTCACTTTTTGGGCTTATGTAGTTAAGCCTTAAAAAGTACAAAAGGTTAAATTTTCAAATTTATTTTGGGATAGTGTTTCTGACTGGAAAAATGATGCAGAAAGCTTAAATTTTGGTTTAAAAATAAATTTTTATCTTCTTTTTCACAAAACAACTGCGTTAGCGGGAACAAAAATATTTTTACTTTTGTAATTTTGCAAAAAGTGGGCAATGTAGTTAAGGCTTTAGGCCGTAAAATTTATTTAAAACTTAAAAAAGACAAGTTTTCATCGATTTTTTTAGCAATAAAGTGGTGGAAACACACTTCACCTCTCATTTACGGAATTGCATGCGAACCTGAACTCTTTTCTTACTCGAAGCCCCACGAGCAAGTACTGGGCACTGGCAAGCAAGTTGCAATACGTACACATTTTTTCACTAACACATATAAACCCAAGCAACTTGCTCGTCAACTACTGGCTTGCCTTTTCGAAGCCGGTTGAGCAGCCAGTAAAAAATAAAAAAAAAAACTGTAGTCAACAATCATCGTTCCTTTTATTAAAATTTCTGAAAATTCACTTTCATACGAAACTTGACATTGCTTGACATAATATTTGACGTTTGTATATGTTTGGTTACAAAAAGCTCTAAAATTGCCCTTTTCAAACAATAAAATTTCAATTTTTTCGGATTTTTGGAGGTTTTTTAATCCATTGATATGGTAGACATCCTTCAATGGAATTTGAAAGTTTTGTGCTTAACAGATAGGGAACTAATTATATTTGAACGTATCTTACGCGATACGGACCCAGATGTTGAGTCACAGTACGGTATTTCTCTTTCCTCTAGAACAATAAGACGACGTACGGTTGAATGAAAATCAACTAAGGGGCTGCATATCCAAAAAAAACATTTTTTGTTTCTAAAAAGAACCTAAAGCATAGAATCCAGTTTGCCAAAAGAACACCTTTGAAAACTTAACCACCAACACAACCCAAAATACACCCTCAAAACAATAAAACACGGAGGGGGAAATGTTATGGTGTGGGGAGCTTTCTCTAGGGACGATGTGGGTCCAATTGTAAAGATTAATTCAAAAATGGATCAATATGTGTATAAGAACATATGAGAAGATCACATGATTCCCTACGCTGATGACAATTTGCCTTTGACATGGAATTTTATGCATGACAACGATCCGAAGCGCACTTCTTGCTTGGTGAAATCGTGTTTAGAGGATAGTTTTGTGAATGTTTTGCAGTGGTCGGCTCAGTCTTCCGATCTCAACCCGATTGAGAATCTGTGGAATGACATTGAACGCCAAATCGAAGGTAAAAATCCCAAAAACTTTAAAAAATTATGGGAAAACATCAAAAGTGCTTGGTATGCAATACCAATAGAACGCTGCAGCGAATTGGTCGAAAGTTTGCCGAGAAGATGTCAAGCTGTGATTGCAAACAAGGGATTTCCAACTAAATATTAACTTTCATGTTGACATTTAAAGGTAAATTTGCTTTTGAAGGTTATGTGCTAATTATATGTCCAAGCTACTTTTAATTGTGTGTACTAATTGTGGTATTTGTATCTATTTACTTTCAGATATGACTGCAATACATCAAAAGATGGATTCTTATCCATAAAAAAATATGCTAATTTCCTAAAAATAGCAAAAACATATTTGGATTTAAACATTAACTGTTCCTTACATAAACTTTAATACAAAATACAAATAATTAAAAAAAAAGTCTGCTATTTCCATGTCCACCACTGTATAAATATAGGTACAGCATGTCAAATTTTGAGGAGTGGGGATGAAGTTCTCTCAGAGAAAAGTAAAACTGCGAAATAGTACACGAACGCTTTGAACAAAGAATTCTTATTACGGGTTTCTTAACGTCAAAAAATATTTGACAAAATAATTTAAAAACCATCAAGATTTGAAAGCTTTCTTAAATAAAATAAAATTGGACATTAATTGGCACTTCTGGGAAGTAAGAAAAATCGAATGTAAACATTTAAACTGACTTTTGACAGAACTCATATTTCTGCCCGAAGAATTTCTTTAGGCTGAAATTCACAGGAAGGGGAAATAATTTGCTCTCTCGTGAGCGGTCTCTACTGCGAAAAAGTAGAAATTTTCTGAGTAGAAGAACACGATTCGACTTGAATTTGTGGAAATTCGTAAAAATTCACAGTTTTGGGGAGTACGTGAACGAACCTTGTGTTTGCAAAATGGAAGTGAAAAAAACTATTAAAAAATGTTTTTTTCGAGAGCGAATGAATCATTTGTTTCCTGCGTTAGAAAAAAAATCTAAGCTATTGTGAGAATCTTGTTTTTTTATTTCGGATGGAAGATACCGTAGAAGATACGGCCAATAAAATCCACTTTAATTTTCTCTTTCCTAATCTAAAAACAAAATATGTCAATGTTGTTTAAAAAATAAATAGATAATAATATCAAAGTTTTAAAACACATCTTATTTGTGAGTTGTGACCTGCGATGAAGGAGATCACAATTTCAATTGTTTTGTGACTTTGGGGGAGAATTCAAAAATGGCACAAAATTGATTGCATCTCTTCTTGTGACTTGTGAGGTATCATGAATGTATGCAGATTGCCTACTCTTGCGCATTTTTTGAATTTGGTCGTTGGAATTTAAGAAAATGTTAGTTTAGTTTGAAGTATTTATGATAAAATTAAATATGTAAGCATTTATTGAAAACTATTTGAATAGGTCGTTTTAATTTCTTCTTCACTTCGTTAAAATAATTATTTCAGTATAAATAAATTTACATGTTTCACATCTGCCAGGCGTCCCACAATGGCTCATAATTTTATTTCAATCGATTAAACCTCCCACGGATATTTCCGCTGTGCTTTCGGAACCACTTCGTTGTTGGAGGTCACAGACAAATTTCGTTTCGCATCAGCAGCCAGCGGCGTACTAGGTTTAAAACCCTAGTATCGGTCAACAATAATTGCGTTTGTTAATTTTATTTTTAAAACTCTTGCAGTAGTTACATGATCTTTTTAAATTTCAGAAATGCCAGAAATTTGAACAGGATTCCTCAGCAAAATTACTCAGTTTTGCTATCAAATACTCTTGACGACAGAAAATTTGTGAGATATCATTTTTCTGAACTGGCCAATTTGTTCCCAGCTTTCAAAGCGACATCATTCTAGTTTCAGGGTTAAACTATTTTATCATGTTTTCCATGGCCAGTTAATTCAAACTTTGGAAATTTCTTCATTCATTTTTGAAAGCAGAGGATAAAATGCGGAGATGGTTAGCAAACTTCATTTTATCTAGAAAATCTGTGAAAGGGATTAGTGTAGCCCAGATTAATTTACCATACCAATAAACAAGTCTTCTAGCAATAACCGCTTTTAGTACATTTTGGTGCAACTGGGCATCAGTCAATTTAGATCCAAATTTTTGGTCCTCTGATTTTCTAGTCGAGTGGGAACTGGCAACTATGTTTTTAACTTTATACCGCTAATATTATTATTCAGTTACTTTGAAACATTCTATTGAATATTTCTTACACTACTAAATTTTCCAAGACTAATATAGCTTACCTGCTTCTGTATAGAACTTCACATAAATCTTTCTTTAAATCATGAAAACCTTTGATCAATTAGAAAAAAATATATATTAAAACTTAATTCGTGTTTGCCAATCTATCTTGCCATGTAAGAATACATTGGAAAAAATTAATATAATGATAAATGAAAACATATATCAATTTATCTTGTACCAATCTATGTCGTCTTGCTTGGTAGAAACGGGATTAACCAGACTCTGTACATTATTAAGCAGCTCATTACAAAAATTGTCCGTTAACTGAAAAGAAATAAAATCAATAATTTTTTACAGTGTAAAATTAAAATTTCTTTTTGGAAATAAAAAAATAAGTACATATGCTACTCATATTAAAAAGAAACATTACTTAAATAAGGTGATTCGCATAAGGTGTGACAAAAAGCTAAAGCGTGTTGAAAGAAAAAATTGTGTGAGTGCCGGGACTCACGGTTTATGTGTAAACATCAACGTGCGCGGATCCAAAACGGACTTGTTTTTGCTTGAAGGGGATCTTAAGATTTGTTTCACTGAACGCACCCATCCTAGTATGCAGATCGTAACGTTGCACATCGAAACGTTGCACGACGTAACGTTGCACACGAACGTTCACGTTTTTTTTCACTCTACCGCCAGCATAGATGTTTACACAATACACATCAAAAATCCTATGGGAGTATACACATCTTGGAGAATTGAAGACGGGCGGCTCCATAAACATGTTAGGGTAAATCATATCGTGGTTCATTAGGATAGTGAGGGGTGGAAGTTAGTAATAGGAGAGCCCTGAGCACATGGGTGTTATAAAACTTTTGCTAGGAGAGCAGAAAAGAATTATTGGCCCAAAATGAGAGGGGATATCAAAAAATACGTTAGATGGGATTTGCAAACAAGTGAAACCGGTTAACAAGAAACCAGCTGGTCTTATGACAGAGAGAGTAGGGAATTCAAAACCATGGGAGATGGTGTGCGTGCACTTGGTTGGTCCATTTTGCCAATGTCTTCTAGGGGTTTTATTTATATTTTGACAGTGCTAGACTACGTCACGAAGTTTCCACTTTTGTTCGCGTTGCGATCGGCAACAGCGAAAGCAGTTTGTAAATAGTTGGAGGACAAAGTTTTCCTTCTCTTCGGTGTTCCAAAGTGGATCGTCTGTGACAACGGTCCCCAGTTCCGTAGCAAATGACTGAAAACGCTTAGCGAAGCGTACGGGACACAACTTCGATATACAGCGCACTATCACCTGCAAGCGAATCCTGCGGTCCGCAGTAACCAAATAATAAAAACGACTCTCAGACTCAGAGCTTATGTCTCTGAGAACCACCGGAGTTGGGATTCGCAACTGGCAAAAGTAGCCTGTGCAATCCGAACTTCGCAACAGGTGCTAGGTGTTTCGCCGTATTTCACGAATTTTGGTAGGGACATGGCACATAGTGGTCATGATTTAGGACTTCGAGATAGTGATAGGGACCAAGGAAGTGAGGAGATTTATAGACAATTTACAAAATTGAGAGAGGATATAGCTAGGATGTTAGAAGTGGCAAAGTCCGCAAAAATGTTTAATCTTGGAAGAAGAGACACGCAATATCAACCCGACGATCTCGTGTGGAGACGAAATTTTACGCTTTCCGACGCAGCTGCTTATTATGCAGCTACCAAATTTGTGGGGCCTTGTAAGATAAGCAAACGTGTGTCACCTTAGACATACATATGTACTTGCTAAAAGACGACAAAGTTAAAGATCGGGTTGGGTGTAGCCCATCCCAGAACCACTGGTCCCAAGACAACTCATCCCAATACCAACTGGTACTGGGACAACTCATCCCAGGACAACTCATCGCGTAACAACTCATCCCAATGAAAGTATGAGGTATGTATGGGGGCATGCTGTCCCCCTGCAACCCCCCTGCTTGGCACACTATAGGATTTGGGGTAGGTGCGAGGTTGGTGTATGCAAACTACTAAATCCCAGCAACAAAACGCTGTTTTTCTTTGTTTCGCAAGAAACATCCAAGGGATGAGTTCTTATTTCTGGGATGAGTTGTCCAGCGATGATTTGTCCTGGTACCAGTTGGGTCTTGGATAAATGGTCGCGGATGAGTTGTCTTGGTACCAGTTGTCTTGGGATGGGCTGGGATGACACCTTAAAGATCGAGGGACATGGCACGTTAAAGATTTGAAACCATACATTGATTCTTTTGTTTCATTTCTTATTTTAATTAATTTCGTTAAATTATTTACTCGTTAATTCATCTTTATCAGTTTTTTAATTTTTTTAATTAGCCGAACAAAAGTTTCTGGCGCCCACTTTTTATAGCGTGTACCCCAGTGTACTTGCAATAATTTTTATCAATTCGATTAAAATGATTATCAAATTCACTCTTTAGCTGAGCAGCCACGGTTGGCAGCTTTTTTTTTTATAGTGCTGCTTGTTTGCACTTTTTCAATTTCTCTTTGGTCTCTTCGTTCGTTTACAATCATTCCAGTCGTGTCGTGGTTTTAAATCGGTCGAGTTAATTTGCTATTATTTGTTCGCGTCGAAAAACAATAATAAAAATAAAAAGAAGGGTCGAATACCCGCTACTCCAAAAGAAGAAAACGTTGTCTTGGTACCAAAAATTGGCCGGGAAGGATAATTTTCTGAAAAATTGACTTGAAAACAGAAAAAAAATTACTAACAAACAATGGTAACACTTTTCTATTTTCGATAGGAATTGACAAGTTCAGAAATTCAACCGAAAACGATATTAAAATTGAAGTTCTATGTAAGCAGGCTACAAACCAAACGATGTTCGTGCTCGTGTTCATGCATTTACCACATCGAAATTTAGTATGACAAGTCGCCTGATTTCGATCATCATGAACTAAATATGTGGCTCTTTGATTTTTCCTTGTTCTGGGCAGCAAGTACCATGGACAACGATAGTTTGGATGCAAAACATACTTTTAGAACGGTCTTATTAAATGTAGATGCATTGCGTGCTGTTGTCATCATCGTTCATGTTGAGAGGATTAAGCACTAGTGAAAAAGCATTTGTTTTCGCCGATGTTTATGATTCGTTCCGATTTTTTTGACTTGATTGAAACACGACCACGAGTAAAAACATCGTATGATGCGTAGCCAGCTTTAGGTATGGCTTATCCCATTTTTAATTTTCTTTGTTCTCTATGACCCTGTGACTGCTCACTAAACCATGACGATGGTTTCGTGGTTGAGATCGGTGAGGGGAACAGAGTTCCTCATCGATCTCGCCAACAAAACCATCGTCATTGCGTAGTGAAATCTAAACAGGGTCTATCTCACTTCATTGATGGCAAGTCTTCATACGTCACACAAGAATGTAAGCAATACTTTTTTGTAACACACTTCCCCTAATTTCTGTTACATAATTTCAGAACTTAACTTCGATAAAGAGGTTTCACTTAAAACATATAAATAGATAAAATTACAAAAAAAAAAACTCACCTGTAGCGATGAAACTAAATTATCCGGTGACTCCAGGCCACTTACAGAGTTTAGATCCCCTCCACTTTCTGAAATTAAAATAAAATACTGAATTTAGTAAATTCAATAGATGATACACATTTACGTTCAAACTGGTTGTTGTAAGGATGCAATTTTTTTTCTGATTCCTTGGGACCGAAATCGTCTCATATTGGGTCGAATACTAAATCAAATGAATTCAAGCTGCTTACTCACTTTTTGTGAGAATTTTCTTAAAATTGTAGGCAATCAAAAATATACTGACTGAAACTGATTGTGAGGAAGATTTCATTTTGTAAGCTCGATATCAAGGCGTTGAGAATGAATTTATATCGAAAGTAGTATGACGCCAAAGTATTTATAATTTCAAGACTTTTTTTCTGCACCTATAGGTTGAGAGCCGTTCAAGGCCTAATTTTGCCCGCATAGTAGAACGATCCCATATGTGCCATGGGACGCTTAAAATAAACTTTTTGGTGCTGTTAAGCAGCTTGATCAAGATTTATTGATTCAACATAAGAGAAAACATTTCATTACATTACATTTCCGGTTATAACTTAAAGAAACAGAATGAAGGCATGAAATCAATAATTGAAAAATAAAACAAAATATGAGAATTCGATCCACGATATCCATGATAAATAATGAAACAAGCTTTAAGCTACGATTAGACGGTCAACGAAAATGGTCAACGCGTTGACTCTCTGACGTCAAATTTCGTCCCCAAGTTGTCTTGTCGTGTGATCTTCACATGTTGACACCGACGTTGACATTGTTTTTACCTTCAACGCATTAACTTTTTTCGTTGAACGTGTAATCACCCTGAGCGCAAATATTAGGACACATTGATAATCCCAACGTTGACATGGCATACTTTTCTGCCACGTCAACGTAGTCTGCGTTGACTTCCGGGTGACATTTACGGACTAGCGTCATTCCTGTGATCGTCAATGTGTTATGAGTTGACATGGTCAACGTTGACGGTCCATTGGCAGTGTGTTGATGACTTTTATGGTGACGTCAGAGAGTCAATGCGTTGACCATTTACATTGACCGTCTAATCATAGCTTTATACTGTAGACACTTTATGCAATCCAGCCAACACATTATATTCGAAAGGGTTTTTTTTTTGTTTGAAAATGATAAACATACATGAGAAGTACAGGCTGCGAAGCAAACATCAATTAAAATTGAAATTTTTTGGATTAATCAACAACGGCTTAAGTGTGCTACCACCAAGTTTAAGCTGGAGTTATAGCTATTTTAAGAGTGCCACTTGGATCATCACATTTATTTAACTGGTCTGGTATACCCTCGCTTCTACATACATACAAACATACGTTTCTCCTTTCGCAATATAAAATTCCATCGTTTAAAAGTAACTACAACACAAGAACTCTACTATGATTTAAATTTTAAAAACTTACCGCTTATACAATCCATGCTGTCTCCAATCTGTGATAAATAGTCCGGGGTAACTGAGAAGTTGTTTGATGATAAGCTCAAACCACTGTCAGCGGACTCTTGTCTGCTATGTTCGGGCATTCCTGATAAAAACGGATCCATTTGCAAATCAATTTTATTAACAAGTCGAGGACGCTGTTCCTGTTAATCAAGAATTAGAATTTATTACTATAATGTACATAGATAACAGATTGCAATATAGAACATTTGATTACCTGAACGTTGTCGCGCGCTTTTAAGTAATCACGCTCCTTATCTATACTCTTGCTTTCCATCCAGTTCATTTCTGGACGAGCAGCAGATGAAGGCTTTTGCATATAAATGGCTTGAATAAACAAATAAATAGAAAAAAAAAAACATATAAAATTGTCTGTTTTTGTGGAAAAATAAATTTTGATTATTTTAGTTAATATATGTATATATCGCTTGAAATGATGTTATAGGGACAAATTACGCATAAAACTAACTGTTATTGATATGCATACAGTAGTTCACAAAAGTCAATGTTATATATGAGTTTCCAACGCGGTTATTTAAATAAGTAAGTAAGTGAGTCTTTTCAATACAAAACTTTTAAAAAAAAGGATCAGTTTTAAAAAAAAAAAAAATGAATGCTTTGACTTCAGGCGCAGTTAAAATATGGTTGAAATGACGATTACAACAACAACAACAAAATGTTAACCCATCAAACTTTTTTCCTAGTTGCTCGCGTGGGTGTGGAATTCTAGATCTAGATCCTTTAAAAGGAGGAACGAAATTCGAACGTCGAGTGAGGTATATTTTACATATTTTTGTCCATGCTAATTCCTGAAAGTTTTGTGTTCAAAAATTAATTTTATAAAAAAAAACTGTATTTTAATATGTGTTAAAATAATTCAATGGAGTATTTTATTTTGTAAGACGTTGTTTAAAAAGAAGAAGTTCCAAATCAAATATTTTTTTGATGTGTAAACATCTATGCCAGCGGTAGGACTTTCCTCAGTGCGAAGGTACGAGGTCACACTTTACGGTGTAGCACATTACGTTACGGAAATCAGCATAGTAGGAACGTATCCAATACGTTCAGTGACAAAAATCAGAAGATCCTTTCCAGCAAACTAGTCCGTTTTGGATCAGTGCACGTAATCATCAACGTATAGACAGACGACTTCGCAAACGGATCTAAATATTCATCCTCAAAACTGCGCTTGGATAAACGTTGATTTTTACACATATTAACCCGGAACTCGCACATTTTATTTAGAAAAATTGGTTTTCCTGGTTAAAAGCTGCCTTAATCAGGTTCATTCTGCAGTAGAAGTCGATCGAAACCTTCGATTAACGGGCTATAAAACGTGAAACGGGCCCCTTTTAGTCCCTATTTAGATCTTCACACCACTAAAGCGAGCTATTTACCGCAAAGTTTGATTAGTCAACAATTTGAATCTTTTATTTTTCTTATATTACCTGCACCGTGCATAAGAGTCAGAAATATGTTTTTGTTAAACAAAAGAAAATATAATTTCTGTGAATTAGTTTCAAAATGTTTGGATTAACATTTATAAACTATTAAGGTGTAAACATTTAGAATTAAAGAAAAAGTAACTATTGAAGCGGAACAAGAATCCTGGACTTTTTTTTTTTTGTTTTAAATAATTGAATTTGTAATTATTATTAAGTATTGTTATAAATCACTTTTTTAAAGTTAAGGATTAGACTTTTAGGATATGATTAGACGGTCAGTGTAAATGGTCAACGCATTGAGTCTCTGACGCCACCAAAAAAGTGATCAACACACTGAAAATGGACTGTCAACGTTGACCATGTCACATAACACATTGACATTGATCACACGTCAATGTCACATGGAAGTCAACGCAGACTACGTTGACGTGGCAGAAAAGTATGCCATGTCAACGTTGGGATTATGGTCAAAGCTTTGTGTCAATGTGTCCTAACATTTGCTCAGGGTTTTTACACGTTCAACGAAAAAAGACAATGCGTTGAAGGTAAAAACAATGTCAACGTCTGGTCAACGCATGGACAGTATTCTGCGTTGACGATCACATGACAAGACAACTTTTGGACGGAATTTTAAGTCATTTTGGCGTCAGAGACACAACGCGTTGACCATTTTGGTTGACCGTCTAATCGTAGCTTTACTTTTGGCAGCTTTACAATTTTTTTTGTATAAAATACCTAGTATTTTAAAATAGTAATCAAATAACACAGACTAATTTAGACTTTAGTTACGGTGACGACTATCTGATACCGCTCCTAAAGAAGACATTTGAGAACGTTTTGAAATGGGGTTATATCCCAAAATCGTAGAGTAAAGTAAAGGTTATCTTTATCCCTTAATCTGGTAAACCCAGTCATACAAACGCCAAAGACTTTAGGCCAATCAGTCTCACTTCCTTTATGTTGAAAACATTCGAAAGACTGATAGATATCCATATTCTCGATGCACGCTCCCGTAGGATGTTTTATCTCCAGCGCAGCATGCTTACATTAAAGTGAAAAGTGTTGAAACAGCTCTTCACAGTGTTGTTTCGACAATCATTAAATAGCAAGGAATACACCGTAGCTGCCTTTCTAAATATTGAAGGAGCCTTCAATAACGTACAGAATGCAGCGGTTGAGAGTACCCTTGGAGAACTTGGTGTTGATAATGCCATCATTGAATGCATAATGTGTATGCTGAAAAACAGACGTTTTTACTCATAACTCAGAGGAAGCAATATAAGGGTGATTAAATCTACAGGAACACCCCAAGGGGGAGTCCTGTCGCCACTTCTCTTGTCATGAACGTCTTACTGAACAAGCTTAAATACAGTGGGGTCAAAGTAGTAGCTTACGCGGACGACTTAGCACTACTAGCAATAGCTATATTCATATCCACTATTATAGTGAGCAAATAGAATTCGCCTTATACATAGTTTGTACCTGAACAAAGAGTTGTGGTCTAAACGTTAATCTGTTAAAAACAGAACTAGTCCTTTTCTCATATAAAGGGAAGCTACCCGTCTTCAATATTCCATCGATTGATGGTATTCAACTTAGGATTTCAGATAGTGCAAAGAATTTAGGAGTAATTCTGGACAAAAAGCTAAACTGTAGTCTGAATATTAAGGAAATGGCTCAGAAGGCAATGTTTGCCTCTACTCGTGCAACAGAAAACCTGGGGACATAGTCCAAAAATCATTCTATGGATGTATGCGGCAATAGTGAGACCGATACTAACTTATAGTTGGGGACATAGTCCAAAAATCATTCTATGGATGTATGCGGCAATAGTGAGACCGATACTAACTTATAGTTGTATAGTTTGGTGTAATGCGGTTGGAAAAGCTACCAATCTTAAAACTTTAACCAAAGTACAAAGAATGGCATGCATTGGGATTACAAGAGCAATTAGAATCACCCCGATGGCGGGACTTGAAGCCATACTTAATCTTAAGGTGCCAGTTATAGCTTTCATTGAAAACGATCAATGTAAACTGTAATGACTTATTTTTAGACGTTTAGAAACTAAAATCAGTAATTGATTTAATGTAAAAATAAAGCTGATGGCTTGAAATATTACTTTAGTGAAAAAAAAAATCAATTCGATCCAAAACTTCGCCATAAAATGAAGTTTAATTTTTCCATGATCATTGGTAAGGTGTTCAATCATTGAAATAATAAAAGTCATATTATGTGGACGGTTGGGCCAAAACGCATTTTTTTTCGCAGGAATTAATAATTAAGTCACCGCCTTCATTTTGGCATCAAAATATGCACTGATTTCGCTTTTTAAGTTCCTCAAAACCAATCATTAAAGTTTTCAATGGTAGCTATAAGTGGGGCCTAAGCCTCTTGATTTATTTGTACAAGAATCAGAAGCAAAGAGTGCACTACGGCTAAGCCAAAAAAATGCCTGGAAACACAGTCAACTAGGCCACCCTCAGCTTCTATGTAAACAAATAGGTATTAATGTGTGTACAGACTATATTACTCCCTACCTAGATTTCTATAAACCATTCACTTCTAAAATCCCTAGAAGACAAGAATGGGAAGACACCAAACCACTCATCTATGATCCAACATTAGCAGTCTTTACCGATGGGTCAGAAATGGAATGTGGAGCTGGAGCGGGATTCTTTTTTTTTCGAAACCCTTGACTTCTCCTATAGACTCCCTGACAACAGCAGCGTCTTCCAAGCTTAGGTTTTGGCAGTAACCACAGCTGCTGCACAGCTGTCAATATTGGCGATATCACCTTTTTCATCGGCAGCCAAGCAGCCATAAAAGCAATATCTGCCATCGAAATAAAGTCGAAGCTTATTTCCTGCTGTCGCGAAGAGCTCAAGATTCTTGTCCGCAGCATAACGTTAGGCTAGTAATGAGAGAGCAGACGAGCTGGCACAAATTGGATCATCAACTGATCCTAGCCAGGCAGAACATTACCTATACGCACCAACCTGCTTCTTCAATGATTATCCTCAACAATTCTATTTTCAGAAATGCACATAACCTAGGCAATAAACTCAGTTGCCCTTCTGTGGCCTCCAAGACATCGTAAAAAAGTTTTTTTCAATTGGCGCGGGTAGATTTTGGCAGCCATGTTGTTTTGGTGACATCTGTCAAATTTGTTGTTTATTATTCAGATACTGATCAAATCACCATTGCATGTTACACGATTGAACAGAACGTCCAAATGATAAAACTTTAATATCAAAATCTTTTGGGGCAACGATACGTACGTTGCTCACATTTTACGGTTTACATGGTTGTCCTTCAAAGCCGATTATCCAAAGTTTTGTGGCCAAATTTGAGTCGGCCGATTAAGTCAACAATCAGCCAACGCCGTTGCGTCAACGAAACGCAAGATCAACCGAAAAAATCGTCTCTGTCTGTGAGAGTGACAACGACGATGTCACTGCCATCAACGTATAGCGCTACCGATCGATGATAACCCATTTTTGCTGGCTCCAATAGGATAATATGGATGTGAACGACTTGTGGTTCCAACAGAATGGCGCTACGTGCAGCGAACGACATAATAGATATTCTGCGTGAACGATTTGAGGGTAAGATCATCTCTCGCAGAGGTGACGTGAATTGATCACAAAGGTCATGTGATTTGACCTCGCTCGCCTTATTCTTTTGGGGTTTTCTGAAGTCCCAGGACTATGCGAATAAACCACAATCGATCGATGACCTTAAGGTGAACATAACACAGGCCATCCATCATATTTCATACATAATGGCATACATGGGCCTTTCAAATAAAAAAAGAATTTTGTAAATAGGTACCTCACACACGCCCTTTTTGAAAAACCCGCTATATACGGCAGATCAACTGGACAAAAATATTAGTCAACTCTTGATCCTAGCCAAACCGAATGCTCGGCTCGGTAGAACACACCAGACTTTCCTCAAAACCCCTAATGAAAGGAGGGTGTTTAAGAATTCATGACCAGATAGGATCAACAAACGACTTACGACTTAATCTTATGCCGTTTTCGATTGGATTTTCCGGCTGTTCCACTCTTTGGTATTCTAAAGGGTCACAACTCCATGGAACATCTTACTTTTGTAGAAAATGTCAGGCTGATTGTGCGAAATGTGAGGAAAGCTCACTTTCTTTGTTGTGAATATCCCAGCCTCGCGCTTGGAAAACTCTTTTTTTCACACCTTGGCGATCTTTGCAAAAAGTCACAAATCAATATTCTAAAATTCAATGGTTGTATTACCCTTATGACCATTAGAATTCAATGCCATATAAATTAAATGCCAGAACTCAATTTTCAGATCTTTAAAGCAATGGGTCCGCTCCATTGGGCTCCTAGAAATGTAAGTGAGAGAAAACGTAGACGACGGGTGAAAGATTCGACCACAGATTTCTCGAAACCCGACAAGTAGTGTCGATGCCCACAAGTCGTTGGCGGCTTCAGTGAAATGAGTACCGAAGATTGTGTTTGGCTTGGATCAAGAAATTTCTCGATTTTTGCGTTTAACTGCAGTTTCCTTCCCTTATACATAACAGTGTCCTTGGGTCCATTGAAGGGTAACTAATCTATGATGGATGTATTTCTATTGAATAGTTTTCATTATGTGGCAAGATTCATTGCGGCCTCACAAGCTACAAGCACTTACGGTTGAATGACGATGCAGAAGCTTAATTGATCAACTGAAGGGTAGATTATAGGAGAAGATTTCTAACATTGTAAACTTTTATTGAATGTCATGTCAGTGAAGTTCATAATGGTTATGATACCAAAATTGCCCCATTTCCAATTATTTCACTGCTTGGGTCGTAAAGCAATATTGTCCACTATTTCTTTCCTAAATAGATCGAGTGGAACGTTGCTAGAGCTTCGGTTGCTGTTGTAAGCATAGCACTACTTGTAACACTAATTGCTTTCCATAAGGATGGCCACCAGCCCACACATGGGTACGTCAGAACTGACCTTATTAGAGATGTGTACACCCAATGAATGATGTCGGTGTTCTATTTCCAGTTTAGTAAACGATCGATTATCAAACCAAGATATTTTGCCGCACCAGTAATATGGAGCGGTGCATTTTGTATGATGCGAAGTCTATATTTGGTATGTTTCGTTTTACTGTAACTAAAACCAATTCTGCCTTGAGCTAATGATCCAACTGCTGAGCTTCTTAAGAGTTATCAGCTTACGCCACGACTTTGACACAGCTTTGGCTTAGTTTAACCAAAATTTGGTTAACGTCCAGAAGCCAAAGCAGAGAAGATAAGACATCCCCTCGTGTAGTACCTCTACATGTGTTATTTCTTAGCTTGCTACTACCCCATTTCTCCATTTACAAGCCTCGTTTGAAGCATGGAATCAATTCATATTGAAAGAATTGATTAAATGCTAATAGAGTCCAGTGCTAGTCGAATTTCACTGATTCAACATTATTGCATGTACTCTTATGTCAAGAAATGTTCCCAGTGTAATTTCTTCGAAGTGAATTGATTTCTCAATTTGCTCTTCATGTATGCTAATGGGCACGCAAGAGCACACTATCATTAAGCTTTAATCGAATGTGAAATTCTATTAGTCTTTTAAAGGGCCGTATGGTTATTCGGTTAAGAGTGAGCGGGCTTGCCAGCTTTTGGAATGAAGATATCATTGACTTCTCTACAACAAGAGGGACTATCCCCTAAAACTTTCCACCGAAATAAGTACAATAACGTCTTCATAGCCTTGGAGCATAATTGGAATTATTAAATCAGACCCTGCAGACTTATACGCAAAGAAGGAGTTCTATTGCTCAAGCCACTTTCCTACTTTCTATATACGATTTGTTCACCAATATGTGAAAACTCACTTATGTGAAATAGGAGATGTATTGTGAAAACATCCTGAGAAATTAGTGGAAATAAGTCAGGAATTTTTTTTCTTATTCTTTGAGCATTTCTAGGTCTTTTATTGGCTACCTGTTTTTTCAAGCTGAATTACTAGCAATTAGCGAAACATGTAAGATACTTAAACAAGACCTAAACCAAAACCGAAATGTCGCTATCCTGACAGACAGTCAGGCAGCTGTTAAAGCCATTGATTTGGCTATATTATCCTCTAAATTGGTTCAGCAATGTCGGGAGGAACTCTCAGGCATTAATACTAAACTCAAGGTCACTCTTATCTGGGATCCAGGTCATTGTGGCTTTGAGCGAAACGAGCGACTGACGAACTGGCCAGGCAAGGATTAAACCTTCATAGCTTACTTTCGGAAAGAGTTAACATTCCGCTTGGAGTTATGAAGAGGGGACCAGCAGGAAAAGGAAACAGTCCGTCATTTCCTCTGTAAATGTCCCATTTGAAAAGGATTTTCTTAAAGACTTGATAGAAATTTCTGAGATAAAGATCAAAGACGTGATCTCTTTCCTTAACCCGAAGAAGTGGATTTAGGATTAACTTCGGTTTTTTTAATTCCTATACTGCATCGGTGGGCTCCTTGAAACGAAAACGGATCAAAGAATTTACCCCCTAATAGATTTTCAAAAGGGTTATATCCACAATTCCCTCTAATAAAATCACCATCCATCCCCAGGTCAATAAGAGTTATTGTATCAAAACGGGGCACTCAAGCGCTAATTGGGTCACTCACTGAGCTAATTTGCTCTAGGCCGCCATTTCTACCTACCTATACCTAGATTAACATTGTCATTACCTTTTTCTTATGAACTAGAAAAGAAAAAGAAAGTTTCTTGTATGTCAAAGAAAACGTAATTCCAAAAATTGTCCAATGAATACATTCAGTACGATATACATATATACAATATAGGTTACTTCGGTTTGTAGAAATCTATGGGCCCTATGAAGATTAATTTCAAATCGTTTTATTTTTTCGATGGAAACGTAGTATTACTTTTAAATATCTGCAACGAATGTCTTGAATCTACTTTCAGTAGTTTGTTTGTTTCTTGTGTTGATATTCACGAATGAAATACACTGAAGTAGAGTACTCGTTTAGAGAAGGCAAATGAATACATTCATGCAGACCTTTATTTTCTATGTTAAGCTTGATCGAAAAGCCATCTTGAGCATTTTTTTTTTACTTAGGATGGAAACTTTTACAGACCACACTAGGGGATTGACTGCAATTTTTGATGTGTAAACATCTCTGCTGGTTGGTCGTGCAACTTTACGGTGTGCAACGTTACGATCTGCATACTAGGATGGGTGCGTTCAGTGAAAAAAATCTTAAGATCCCCTTCAAGCAAAAACAAGTCCATTTTGGATCCGCACACGTTGATGTTTACACATATTAACCGTGAGTCCCGGCACTCACACAATTTTTTTTACAATAACCGAGCATTTTAACAAAGGATTATTTCCACAGCCGGAGTAAAAGTCATGTTTCATATAAAGGGTCCGCCATCTTACGTTTTTTTTTTCAACTAGTGCTTATTTCGTGAATGGTAACACTTATGTCGTTTTCGAGTGGACGTTCGGAGCTACTCCTTTTTCACTATTTTTACTCCAAATTTTCAATCTTCAATAGGAATGGAACAGTTCCGAAATCCAAACGAAAACGACATTAGCTCATGTCTGATTTGACAGATAATTAGTTTTATCCTTCCGCTGAACGAATATGGTTGTGTATACGATTCGCTAAGTGGGCCTGCGATCGACTTAGAGAAGATGCCGATTTTGCCAAAAAAAATCATCTTTTCAGATGAAGCTCATTTTGATCTTGGCGGGTAGTAAACAAGCAAAATTGTCGCATTTTGGGCACAGAAAACCTGCACACATGCATTGAAAAGCCGATACACCCAAAACGAGTCACTGTTTGGTGCGGATTTTGGTCCAGAGGCATAATTGGGCCATTTTTCGAAAATGAGCAAGGCGTGGCCGTTACAGTCAATGGCGATCGTTATCGGGCCATGTTGAACGAATTTTTGTTCACAAAAATTGAAGAGGAGGATATTGGCAACATTTGGTTTCAACAGGACGGCGCTACGTGCCACACAGCCGAAGCTACACTCGATGTTTTGCGCCATTTTCAAAAAGAAAAAAAATTATTTGGAGGACCCTTTATTTGGTCCCAATTGACGGTGTTCAATTTGAACTGTCTCCTCCGATTTTTTTGACGTCTCTGTTTTTTTTCACTTTCACTTCCACTTTATTGTGAGAAAGAGATGGCCAGGAAAGGCAGGATCCTTTAATTTTTTTTTTAAACTAGTGGATTTTTTTGACGTTTTCTTTTTCTCTAACTGCGATTTATCTTTGGTACTTAAATCCCACAGAATACAATTTGTTTTCCAATTCGAAACATTTTTATTTAATAAGATTTACACTTTGTAAGTAAGTGAAAACTTTCGAATTAATCCTTCAAATAGCACAGATTTTTGTTTTGTTTTAACGATTGCTGAACGTCAAAGTGAGTCAGATGTGTTCACATGACGGTGTTCACATTGGACGCACTCCGCGCGACTCATTTTGACATCTTCCTCTTTTATCTCACTCTACACAACTATATAAGAAAGTGAGGCAAGATTTTTAATTTTTTTAAAAAAATCCTGCCTCGCTAGACTCTCTCTTTCTCATCACGAGTTGGAGTGAGGTAAAACAATGAAATGTCAATATGAGTTGCGCGGAGTGAGTCCAATGTGAACACCGTCCATAGTTTGTGTCTGAACAATACAAGTTACATTCACGTCAAAAAAAAAATCGGAGAAGACAGCCAAATGTAAACACCGTAATTGAATTAATTTTCGAATTTTTATGTGTCACTAGGTTAGTATGAGTGATGATGTGTAAGTTCGTTTCATACATGCACTTTCTCTGTAATTTTCAGATATGACGAGGGATAAAACATTTGTTTATTTGTTTTATTTTTAGTACTTCTTTTTTTTTTGAATGTGTAAACAATTAAACAGCTATACTGTGACCTCCACTGAAAGTGAGTAGCGATTTTGAACATATTTCACAGTGACACACATTTGTGCCTTTTCATATGAAAACAAAATATTTCGAGGGGTGGGGATTAACAAGAAAATCAAAAAGCGCCTATCAAGAAATAGCATCGCACAAGGCTCAGAGATTTGTAACTAGGACACAGAATATATCACATGATTTCTCAGTAATAAAGGGTTTTCCAATAAGAGGTGTTATTTTGAATAGCCCGCTATTTCGGTAGCTGTCACTTTTGAAGCTGTCATTTGTTGACATTTGACAAGTAGAAACTACGCCATTAATAAAACGATACACGCTTCAACAACGCATTGAAATTATTAAAATTCACTATAAAAATGGTGAAAATTTGGCAGAGACGGTTCGTAAAACTAAAACATTTTTGGGTCGTCGTGAAGCACCTTGTCGGACCGCAATACAGAAATTGGTGGACAAATTCGAGCTGTTGGGACAAGTTAGTGATGTGAAGAATAAGACCCGTGCACGTCGCTCAAGAACAACTGAGAATATTGCTGTTGTAGCCCAAAGTGTTGAAGAAAACCCAGGTTTGTCCATTCCTCGTCGTTCTTTGGAATAAGGCATTCCACAAACGTCATTACACCGTATTTTGCATAAAGACTTGGGTCTTAAGGCTTATTAAGTTCAGTTAACACAAGAACTCAAGCCGGCTGATCATCAACAACGTCGTGTCTTTGCTGATTGGGTCCTTAAAATGCATGAAAATGATCCGGAATTTCATCGAAAAATCATCTTGACTGATGAGGCCCATTTCCACCTCGGAGGCTACGTCAACAAGCAAAACTGTCGCATCTGGGGCTCGGAAAACCCAAGAGTTATTGTTGAAAAGCCTCTCCATCCTCTACGCGTGACTGTTTGGTGCGGTTTATGGTCCGGCGGGGTCATTGGACCTTACTTTTTCGAAAATAAGGCTGGAGCAACAGTTACGGTCAATGGATTGCGCTATCGAGAGATGATTAATGATTTTTTATGGCCGGAATTGGATGGTATTGATCTGGACAACGTTTAATTTCAACAAGACGGCGCTACGTGCCACACAAGCAATGAAACCATCGATCTTTTACGGGAAAAGTTTCCGGACCGTGTTATCTCTCGAAGAGGTGATCACAATTGGCCACCGAGATCTTGTGATTTAACACCTTGCGACTTCTTCCTTTGGGGCCACGTGAAAGATAAGGTCTACGCCAACAGCCCAGCGTCGATTCAAGACCTCAAAGATGGAATTCGTGAGGCTATCGAGGACATAGGGAAGCCACTTTGCGATTTGGTTATGGAAAATTTCATGAAAAGGATATGGTCCTGTAAGCGTGGTCGTGGCGGCCATTTGGCTGATGTTGTGTTCCATTATTAACGGCATTCCTTCCTCTTTATAATGAAATAAACATCCGATCATTTATCTCAAAAAATGCCATTTTTCTTTGAATATCAAAATAACACCTCTTATTGGAAAACCCTTTATTTGAGAGACTAAATTTGTTTCGATTAATATCTCAGCTTTGTGTGCTTAACCAAAACAGCCACTAGTTTTAATGGTGTATTTTTTTTTTGGAGGATCTATACATACATATACATATGCACTACATATGTACGTAGTCCTGCCATAAGTTCTGTTACACAATTCAAAACATATTGTGGGAATAGTACTAACGGGTGATTTTTAAGCTGGTTTGGTTTTGGCAACACTGGTTTTGACAGCTGACGTGTGTTTAGTACCTTGTGTCACTGTCAAACAGCTTCAGTTTGGTTTGCAATTTAACCATGGATCGTCTTACAAATGAACAACGCTTGCGAATTATTGAATTTTACTATCAAAATTCGTGCTCGGTTCGAAATGTTCATCGCGCGCTGCTTGTGTTCAGCGATGAGGCTCATTTTTGGTTGAATGGGTACGTAAATAAGCAAAATTGCCGCATTTGGAGTGAAGATCAGCCAGAAGCATTGCAACAGCTACCAATGCATCCCGAAAAAGCCACTGTTTGGTGCGGTTTATGGGCCGGCGGCATTATTGGGCCTATTTCTTCAAAGATGATGCGAATCGCAGCGTTACAGTCAATGGTGAACGCTACCGAGCGATGATAACAAACTTTTTTTTGCCCGAAATGGAAGTTCTTGACTTGCATGATATGTGGTTTCAACAAGACGGTGCCACATGCCACACAGCACGCGAAACAATGGCGCAATTGCGAGGCGAGTTTGGTGAACAGTTAATTTCACGTTTCGGGCCGGTCAATTGGCCGCCTAGATCGTGCGATTTGACACCATTAGATTATTTTTTGTGGGGGTATGTCAAGGCTAATGTCTATAGGGACAAGCCCGCTTCGATTGACGCACTGGAAGCCAACATCCATGCATTCATTCGTGAGATACCGGCCGATATGTGTGAAAGAGTATGCCAAAATTGAACTCAGCGGATGGGCTACCTGAGACGCAGCCGCGGTCCACATTTGCATGAAATTATCTTTAAACATTAAATTGCAAGGTTCAAACTATCGATTCAAATAAATATTTCATTCATTTTTTCGAATTTTTTGTGTTTTTTTTTTTTTTTAAGTTCTAAACCTCTTAAAAAACCACCCTTTATTAATTTTTTTTTAGAACACATACATTTATCAGTAAAGAATACTAGTCAGTTTGGTTTCAGCTTGCAAACTATTAACATGGAGTGGGGCGTTAAAGAGAATAGAGTCGCGGTAATAGCGTTGCATAAGTGCGCAAAGAGTGCTGGCCAAATTTTCGAGTTGCTAAAACCACTCGGAATATCAAGAATATTCGTTTACCGGGTTATCCGTCGGTTCGGCAAATTGTCTGGAATAGTTGACAGGCCAAGAAGTGGTCGCCCGCGCGTTGTCCGTACGAGTGCGGTAGTTAAAGCAGTGCGGGAACGGATTCGGCGAATTCCCCCTAGGAAGCAGAAGATCATGTCCAAAGAATTAAATTTATCAACCAGATCCATGTCTAGGCTGATTCGGGATGATCTCGATATGAAAGCCTATCGTCAGTCCACGGGTGGTCTTCTAACTTCTCAATTAAAAAAAATTAGGGTGGAAAGATGCAAGCGGCTTTTGCAGTGGCACGAGGAAAATGGCCATGAAAACATTTTGTTTACGGATGAAAAAATTTTTACCGTGGAAGAGTTTTTCAACAAACAAAATGACAAAGTTTATGCTACTTAATCTAAGGAAGCGAAAAAAGTTATTCCAACGAGGTTCAACGAGGCCATCATCCCGCTTCCGTAATGGTTTGGTAGGGGGTCTCTCACCAATATGTCACATCACTCCATTTTTGTGAAAAAGGCGTAAAAACTGGTGCAAAGTTTACCAAGAATATGTGCTAGGGTGTTGTGAAAGGTTTGAACAATACCCTTTTCAATGGATGCAAATAGATCTTTCAACAGGATTCTGCTCCAGCTCACAAAGCCAAAACCAAGCAAGAGTGGCTCAGAGTCAATATCCCTGGCTAAATAGCAGCAGAAGATTGACCGTCCGGGAGTCCAGATATGAATCCACTGGATTATGGTTTGTGGTCAGAATTGGAGAACATGGCCTGCAAAACTCCCCACAGAAATTTGGAAAGCCTTAAAACAGCATTTACCAAAGCAGCGTCTACGATATCCATGGAAACCGTACGTGCCACTATAACCCAATGGCCACAACGATTGAGAGCTTGTGTTAAAGCAAAAGGCGGCCATTTTGAGTGAAACTATTTTTTTTTTTTCAATAATCAATATTGTGGTTAAATAATTAAAACAATTTTCAATTCATTATATTTACTTGTTTTTTTTTTATAGTGTTTTATATTTGTAACAGAACTTATGGCAGGACAACGTATGTATATGAAAAGGCATATTTATCATGTTTATTTTGTATAAAATAGGTTATGATTGAATAAAATTGTATACTAAATTAGAGCCGTATACAAAAAAGGTTAAAATGTGTCTTTTTTTTCGAAAATTACCAAAATATTTAGCTTTGGAGTATTTTTTGTTCGAAATATGTAGTGTGTATATGTAATGTATACGTGTTAAATGGAAATCTACAACACACAATTCACATTCAAAAAAAAAATCTCTGAACCCTAAGCTGAGATGTTACTTCGTGCTGTGCTATACGCTTATTGAAATGCTGTCTCTAGCAAGGGCATTCAGCAGTTTTCCAAGCAAAACGTAAACGCATTGCGAATAAATTAATTTCCCAATCACAAATATATGTAATGAGGCAAAATAGAAAATTTTCTTAGCAGACTTTTGCAAACTATTGTACGAAATATTTGTAAATATTAGAAAACGTACGTATGCGTGGATCATTCCAAGATGTTGTGCGATTGATATGGTTAATAAAATAAACATCACCAGATTCTGTGAGTGCTTGTTCCCAACCTTCTGGAAGTGAACCCAGAGAATCAGTAGAGGCCGCAGAATCCTTACTCACGCTTCGTGGATTAACTGAAAATAAATATAACATAAATGTATGTAATCGGGACATAAAATATGACGAGGCATTATACATTTTACATAATTTTATGTTATCCTAACCCATACCAAGATGTTAAATAAATTTAAATTTAAATTTAAATTAAAAAAAAAAAAATAATAATTTAAAAATAAATTAAAATAATAATTACCAGTTCTATTAGTGAGATGTTGCTGCCGTTGTATTGGAACTCTGGGATCCTCCCATTGAGTTGTTTTTGTAATATGACTAGAACCCAAATAAAAAATAATTACATATATAACAAAATGTCATGCACTATAAAAAAAAATTAAAATGCACAAAATAAAGCAAAAAAGAAACAACTTAACAAACTAAATGATGAATAATAATTAAAATAATTAATATCTAAGAAACTTACGTATACCAATAATAACACAAATAAATTTTAATTATAGAAAGGGAAGTGACAAAAGAATAATAACATAAATAAATAAAAGAAAAAATCAAAGACCAATATAGAAATAATGAGATTGGATCGGAGGTCTGTATTTATAACTAATACTAGGTTTCCACCGACCACTAAACCGAGATTTGATAAGATTTGCTATAATCCTCTTCAAATCTCGAAGATTTACCATACAAATTTATTTCGTAAATCTAGAAGATTTCAAATAAATCTTGTTAAATCTTCATAGGGCAAATAGTTTTACGAAACAATTTATGTCGCGCTGAACGCATTCATTGGAAAATCCAACCCTTCTTGGCTCTTTTGCCAAACACGAAACTTTCTGTCTCACTTCAACTTCATACGAAAAAATGAAACACCATTTGCATTTTGAGAGGTACTGTCAAAGTTAATCTATTTTTTAATCTTTTTGTGTGGTGGAAACAGTACATAGATTCATTTAATCTAAATTGAGATAAACCTTCGGTGGAAACATAGTATAAGAATGGAAAGAATGAGGTCCCAAAAGCGCTGACTTACATTATGATTACATTTAGCCCACTGAAATCGTCATTTGTCTTTAGTCACTTTCTATATTTTTTTAACAGTTTTCTTTATGAAGGAGCTGTTTATGCGGCTTTGCAGGCCAGGGCCCTCCACCGGTGGGCATACGTCGGGCACCCAGAGTTAGTTTAGTTGATGTGACTCTAGACATACCAATTATGTATAACAGTTTTGGAGTCAGCCTTATTTTGATATTCGAACGAATAGCTATTTCGATAGAATAGATCTATTCATTCGAATGAACTTTGCATATTTTGAGAATCGAACGAAATATATTCATTGTCGAATGAATGCATAAAATAAACATCAACGAATTACATTTTTGAAATCAACTCTTTAGCATTTACTGACATTTCTATTTGATTTAGTGTGACCAAGTTGTTTTTTTTTTTCCAAAATTTTTGTTTTTATAAAAATGATGGTCAAAATAATGCGTTTTCGTTTAAGAAAATTAAAGCAAAGATAAGTAATGTTAAAGGCCCGTTCAAGTTTACTATTTAAAAAAACATCAATAAAAACTGAAATTTTAAAATTTGGGAGCATTTAGAAAACAGTATGGTAAGTTTATTGACATGAAAAAGTAACAAACAAAATTTAAAACTTTTGAATAGTAAAGTACTAGATTTTTTTTTTAGCTTTCATGTCAATTTAATTGTGTTTTAAATTGATTAACAAAAAAAAAAAAAAACAGGCAACTTCAAAGTCTCTCTTTACTTTATACACACCTGGTCACACTTTTCAGTTGTCAACAAAACAAAAAAAAAAAAAGGAAAATCCCTTGCCGGTATCTTTTTGTTAATAATTGTTTAATTTTCAAGAAAAACAGATGGCAATTGTTTTATTTATAAGAAGTAGAGAAGGCGGCGAAGAGTAGATATGGAGGAGAAGGATAATGGATGCATCAAATCCATTCGAGATTGAAAATCCCTTGGCCATCTCCGGATTTTCTTCCATTAATCTTTTTATTGTATTTTCTTTATTTTTCAAAAAAAATATTTGAGCTTATATGTTTTTGTTAATCCATTCGCTAGAAAATTTTGAACGTCAAATAAATGACATTTGTTTCGAATGAATTGAAAGTTAAAGTTTGCTTAGTTATCAACAAAAAACGAACTGTCGATTGAACATTCGAATGGTTCGAAACTCAAAATACAAATTATTCGGATTCGACTTACTTTCGCATGAAAGCGAACTTCAAAATAAGGCTGACTGTTTATTCGGCCGGTTGGCAGGGCATACTTCGGGCACCACGAGCTTTTTTTTTCAAGTCGCACGAAGCTCGTAAGCCCACCCCTACTTTTAATGACGATAAAACATTATAACTGTTTTAAATTGGCATTCCTCTAGTCTTGTCAACGTTTAATGGCGATTAACTGTTATCACTCTTATAATTTGGCATTTCTCTAGTATTATACTTTTTTTTTAACGGTAAGCTGAGAGCCGAGCAATCTTTAAATAAACATAGGTGCCTCGGTGCGATTACAATACAGTTTTTGATTTTTGTTACTATCTCTACTTCAGTATGTGTTGAAAAAAAATAAAATTATAATATTCGCTATCATTTTCGTGCAACAAATAAAGATGTTGAGTCAGCCTTTAGTGATCTCAATGATGATAGTCAACCAGGATCTGATGTCATTCCACCAATTGTATTGAAAAACTCTGCTGTTGCTCTTTCAGGGCCATTAACTCTATGGTTCATTGTTTCTTTTGAAAATGGTCTTTTTCTTGACGATTGGAATATTTCCTATATTATTCGTATCCATAAATCTGGCTCCAAACAAGATGTTTCTAATTACCGTAATATAAATAAATCCTCGCTCGATGACTAGCTTGGTATATTGAAGACAAACAAGCGGTGGACAGCATGCCTTCAGAAACAACAGAGGTGTACACACGTTGGTTCACCCCTTAAAAGACAAGATTGTCAATAAATCGTCGAAAAATCGTTTGACCGAGTAACTGCAATATCAGTTGTACATCAATTTCAAAAATGGGGAGTCCCAATACTAATTGCTAAACTTTTATGGTCTCTTCTTGCAGGGAGTAGTTTTCGTGTCAATGTAGATGGGTATAATTCACAAATTGTTCGACTTGAAAACGGTATACCACAGGGATCTCCGCTTTCTATTATAATTTATAATGCATACATCGATTCACTAATTCAAGAATTAACCCAACCATACTACGAAGCTGATTTTGTAGGTGTTTACGCTGACAACATATACGTATTGTGCTCTGGAGAACATGAATTCGTTCACACAAATCTCTTTCAAGTCAAAAGAACTATTCAAAGAGAAACAAGGAGCTATGGTACCAGTTCCCAAATAAAAGCTCTTCATCTATGCAGAAAACGGAAATGTCAATCGAGAACAATCAACATCCGTTATGAAATAATTGAACTCAAAAACGAACTTCGCATTTTTTATCAAAAAATTGAAATGGAACCTACAAGCTAAGAAAACCGCAAATCAACTCAAACTTCGCAACAATATGCTAAAAATAATCTGTTCCCGCAAAAAAAGGTCCTCACATTGAAACTGCACTAAATATTGCTAAAACCCTAGTTGAAGAAACTCTTCAACATGGTTTGACAACCTAATTATATGTGGACCATTGAAAAAAAAAACGTTAAAAGTATCGATGTGGTGATCAATCAATGTTACAGAACAGCGACAGGTGCTTTAAAAACCACCCCAATCGACGCCTTAAGAACTGAAGCAGGATACGTCCTCTTCAAAAAAGTCGGTGAAAAAAGAGCGATAACCTTAGGTTCCAAGGCTTTAACTAAAAACTAAAAACAAATGCATTTCAGCACTTAATAATATTGCACAAATACTGCCATTCACATCCGATGCAGAGGAAAGTCCTATCAATATCAAGGAAAAGCCACCCTGGTCTTTAAACTTCCTTCAAATTGATACCAGCTTTACAAAACATAAAAAGGACTCAACACCACCTAAAGTATTTCAGATCATGCACAATGATATTATTGATTCTATCAAGCCAAATAGAATCTTATATACTGATGGATCATCAACAGAGTATCACACCTCATACTCAGTCACCGAATTACTGCCCTCAGGATGTACGAATATTCTTCACCAAGGTCTACTTCCAGTCTCAGCTGGAAATTACATTGCTGAGCTTGCTAGGCTTAAAAAAGCAATTCAAATATCCCGTAATTGGTCCGAAAAAACTCTCATTTGCATAGACAATTTGGGAATTCTAAATGGGCTTAAGAGTCCAACAAATAAATGCCCAACCCTTAAATCACTTAAAAGAGACCTGAACCAAAATATATTACTTTCATGGGTACCTGGACATAATGGGAATCATAGGAAATGAAGCAGCAGATTTTGCAGCGAAAGAAGTACAAAAACTTCCGCTTATAATAGAAACACCAAATTTTCATCAGCTTCTGCGGAGAATTTGGCTACAGAACCACAGAAAAGACCTAAAAGAACAATGGATTAATAGCAAAAACTTTTTACGAATCCACCTTCTCCAAAGACTTCATACTCCATACCACGTTGGGCTAACAACACAGGAATGCATCATTCTGTTTCGATTCAGAGTAGGTAAAACATTGTTCAATACCAAACATTTATACAACCAAAGTGAGGAAAAACAATGCTCCGACTGTAGAGTAGCTCTCACTGTTCAACACATACTTATAGAATGAGCAAAATCCAGACTACCTTCAAATCATTTAAACTTATCAGAGCAGCTGGCTGAGTTTCTCGATCCTACAAACTTCAATACAATTAAGAATATAAAAAGATGTACATCCCTGCATGGAAAAAATGAAGAGATATAAAATTAAAAAAAATATATGTATGATACATACATATATACATAAATTTAAACCTAAACCTAAACGGCGTTACATGGTCCTGCCACCCTAATGCCTTAACTCTTAGAGTTTGTAAATTTATTTTATAAGCTTCTTTTAAATAAATAAATTGTCTACGATTCCCAAGATTTTTGAGAAATCAGTTTATGAAAAACTACCCTTTATTCTTAAAGAAACGATTTCGCAACCTCAACATGGATTTGTAGCTGTTAGATCCACTACGACAGACCTAGCAATGTTTTGTAACCAAATCACTACGAATCTCAAAAATGTTTTTCAAACTGATGTTATATTTACGGACTTTTTGAAGGCTTTCAAGTGGGTCAACCATTTTTTATTAATAAAAAAGATAGAGTCCATCGGCTGCCATTCAAGTATTCAAAAATAGTTTGCATCCTATTTCAATGGTAGAACATAGTTTGTCCGCATTAATGATTTATTTTCTGAAGTAATTCAGTTAACCTCTGGTGTTCCTCAAGGTAGTCACTTGAGGCCGCTTCTGTTTCTGTTGTTGATGAATGACATACCAACTTTTATCAAGAATGCTCTCTGCGGCCTTAAGTGCTTGAATCGTTTCCGCATAACATCGGTCCTTCACGCTTTCCCACAAAAAAAAAGTCCAAAGGGGTCAAATCGCAGCTCCGAGGCGGCCAATTCACATCGCCAAGACGGCTGATAACACGATTTGGGAATTGGGTTTGCAAAAGATCTATTGTGGCATGGGCATGGCACGCCATCGTGCATGAACCAGAGGTCGTCCAAATCCATGTCTTCAATTTCATTACAAAAAAAGTCGGTTAACATGGCTGTGTAACGCCCACCGTTGACCGACACGTTGTTTGCAGCCTCATTTTCGAAGAAAAATGGTCCAATGATGCCACCACTCCACAATCCGCACCAAACTGTCACTCTCTGATGCATTGGCTTTTCGACAATAACGTCCGGGTTTTCCGAGCCGCCGAGATGAAAATGCGCCTCGTCAGAAAAGATCATTTTTCACCCAAAATCGTTGTCCAATTCAAGCTAACTAAGTTGCCAATGTTTTCCAAAGTTGTTCGAGCGCAAAGCCACTCATTTCGTTCCGCGGAGGTATGATACTGACTTTCTATCAAGATTTCGAGCGGGAAACAGCTGTCAGTGTCTATGATTTAAAAGAAACCACTAGATAGCCCACCCGTTATATTCTCCGTATAGGCAAACTCGATGCTGTGGTCTATTTCATGAAAACTATGGTTTCAATGAGCCTCTAACTCGATGTATTAAAGAAACAAATAACATTTGTAATCATTTTGAATTCTTTTCCTAGCAAAGTCGAGAATCTTTTAAAAAACATTTATTATATTTATTACTAAACTCCTACACTGGTGGTTTAAGTTTCTAGTCTTAGTTAAATGTTTTTACGTTGCTTTTATGGTTAAGTTATAAACCTTGTTCTTTAGTCTGTAAGATTATATTTTATTTGTTAATAATACTATATCAATCTGCTTGATGCATATTTAAAACAAGACGTAAGTTGTTGATAACACCAACTTAGAGGTAGTTATGGGGATTCGACGAAGAATTATGTATGTTTATGTATGTATGTACTTTTTTTTTCCTTTTAAGCTATTTAGTTTACAATTTACAAGTTTAAAACATAGATTATATCTACGTAATAATAATTTATAATTTTACCTTTTCTATAATTTATTTTACAGTCGTATCAATTACAGAAAACCACGCTTCTTCGGTTTGGCAAAAAAAAAATTTGCTATAACAAATCTTTACTTTTCTTCTGCGTTCTACAAAAATAAGGGTTTTTCACTTGGACGAGACTAGCGACATGCCGATGTTAACAGTTGTTCGCCATTGCAAATGGGCGTGTGATAACGCGCTTCGCGTGACTTGAAAAAAAAAACTCTGGGTGCCTGAAGTATGCCGACCGGGGGAGAGCCCTGGACCTGCGGGCCGCATAAACAGTACTTTTATAAACCAAAACTGTTATAATTGGCATGACTAGAGTCTCTCCTCATGATACACAGTCATTTTTTTGGAATCAGGTGAATGATATCTTAAGAAAAACTTTTCATTTCATATTAAATGATGTAAAAAAAATTTGCTAAAAGTAATTTCGCATTCTATTTCATAAAAATATTTGTATTTGCTAAAATGTGACCTTCAAATAGATCATTCAAAATATAACTAATTTGCACAAATTTCAATAGTACTTTCTATTCTACTCGTAATAATATATTCTATATAAAAACTAATAGATTCTGAAAGAATTTACCAAAAAAAGCCTAATCATGTTATACTCCAATATACGTAATCAAATTGGTACGTGTGAGCTTACCCAAACGAAGCACTTCGGAATAATGGACAAACAAAAAACTTTTCGCTGAAATAAGAGCATAAAATGTATATGTGTGTATGATTTTATAGTTTTTTGTCGTGAAGCATAATTTTATAGCGATTGGATGGCATAAAGCTCGTTTTGTCATGACATGCTGTTCTAGCCTCGTCGGCTTTTTCCGACTTGACGATCTCTTCTACACTAATGTGCAATAGTTTAAATTCCTTATTAATTTTACATTTTTTTTTTTGTTCGTTAACCTTGAATTTTGATCATCTGAAAACGGAGACATCATGAGAGTGACATAATCGCAAAACCCAGCAACTTCGAAAATAAATCTGTCAGCTATTACACTGTACCTCTTGATTATTGACTCTTTTCGGAATCCTATGTGATATTCGATCTTTTTTCTCCTTCGCTCTAATAAAAGTTCGAAAAGAGAAAAAGCCCTAAAAGGCACCGTCTAGTAGCCGACAGTGCAAATTTATCTAAAAAGCAAATGTCAAATGAAAACTAATACATAATACAAAAATAGCCTATCATACCAAGCAAGGAATCTGCGGTCCAGTATTTAAATGAGTTCCTAAAACCTTAAAGATAAAACCCAAAGGAAAATATTTCTCCTTGCGTTCTCATATATGTAATAATAATAACTAAACCTTCTTCTTCAAATTACAGGACTATCTTATCTACATATATGATGTATTATTAAATTAAGCTTGTTTTACTTACTTCAAATAATATATTTGTCCGTCATTTGTTTTTGCCTGTTCCCAGCCGGGAGGAAGAGCTCCCAGTTCATTTTGTAGTTGGATCGGACTTATAACATCATATGATCTTTGCTTCATGTGTATACGTTGAATACTATTGTCGGATTGGCTTTGTGGATTGGCATTTGGATTGCAATTATTTTTCGAAATAGTGCCAGTGGCTGCAGCAGGCTGTGTATTTAAACCGGCATACGTTTGTTGAAGAGATGCTGGACTACTATGAGCTCTCGAATGGCTGATAAGCAGACCCGACGGTGCTACTGCTGGGGTGTGATGCACATTTTGGCTTTCGCTGCACGTATTTGATTGCGAATCCGTACTAAATGCTGAATCAGTGCTATTTGCTCGTGAATGTGAAACAGTTGGAGATTTTGAACCTGTCAACGGCGGATTAAAAAATGAATTCGGTAATTTTCGCATTCGAAATGGCACTTGTAAGGGTCGTTTTGAATCGCCCGGTTTCAGGACACTATCAAATAAAGCTTGTAAATTGTTATCTGAATCACCATCGATTCTCACAACTAAACCAACTTGATTCGTTGCATCCGCTTCGGTGATGTTTGTTTTATTGCAATCTTTATTTAAGGCCATTCTAAAATTAAAGTTAATAAAAACCACAGTTCAGTAAATTGCATATAAGAATATTATTGTATTATTGATTAATCTAAATTCTTAAGAAAATAAAATAATACGTACAGTTTGATTTTTACGTATAATTTGTATGTTTTTAATTTTTGTTTTAAAAAAAAAGTCACAAAAATTAAAAGAATTTCTCGGCTTAACAAGTTTTGACAGTCATATTAAGGCTGGAAGAAAGTATATTACATCCGCTTAGCGAATATTTAAGAGCGTTTAGTTGATTTAGGGACAGTGGCGTAGATGTAGTTAGCACCACTGTCAAAGTTGAAATGTAAGGAAATATATTATTTATATTGTCCCAAATTCCTTCAAATGGCCGGACTGTCCGTCGTACAGTGGGGGGCTCACAATGAAAAGATTTTCTATAAGTTCTTGTTTCGATTAGCTGCTGATTTTGTATATATGTACATTTTATAAGTCAAAAAATCTGGGCACACCAAACATTCGTACTGAAACTCAAAAAAATAGACTGAACTTGAGTTAACTTGCCAAGAGTGTTGGCAAAAAAATTTGAATTATTTTGACATGTTAACGTTCATATTAAGACAACAATTATCCGCTCCTACTGGACTCTACGGTCTTAATAGGATAGGATCCTATAGGACGTGTCAGTAAAGGGGAATTTTTTGTGATAAATTGAAAATTTTAACTTCGTCTTTGCCTAGGTTTTCAATGGTTGAGTTACTCTGGATATAAATTAAGGCTGTTTTTCAAAACATCAAAACAAAGTCAATTTGACCGGCAAATGATCGTTATTTATGACGCAGAAGTTGCAATTGTCAAATATGCAATCGTCCTGCTTCCACATATGTATTTTGATGAACGTCAAATGCATTTGTGGTATTCGAAAAAAAGCAGCCAAAAAATAACTATTTAGTTTTTGTGGGAAAGTATGCTAACAATCTTCCAAACCACCAAGTCTCTTTCGGCGCCTCCATATTTTTACTGCGCAGCTCCACCACAGATGATGTTTTCGAACATGTGACTTTAGGAAACTGCATTATCGAACACAATGCTAATGCAGTAAAATTTCTATTTGCGTTTTCCAACAGAAGACTTTTGCAGTTTGGGTTTCAGAGAACCTGTTTTTTTTTCAGAAGAGGATGCATGCGGAACGACCTAACAAACTCGGAGGATGAGACATCAAAAGCATCTGTTCAGTAAATCCACAGTTAACAAGGGTTTAAATTTAATTTCGCACTGAAAAACTGGGCCTGAGTGTTTTTGATTTCCATCATCATAATTTTGTGCTTACGTATCCAAATACTACTTATATATTGTTTAGTTATTTTTTAAATCATAAGATTGATTATTCTTACCAAAATCTTCGCGAAATTCTTGATCGGAATAGTTTGAAACTGTTTCTTCAAAGAAGTTTAGATATATTTTTGCTCAAGAAAAACATTTTAAAATCACAAAAAATCCTTTAATTCATAATAGCGAACACTTTTTATGAAAAGCAAGTTCCCTGTTGCTGGTTAAGTTCCATAGAAAGTCATCCTCAGTATTACTTTTGCTGAATTTTTAATTTACGAATACATATATGTGTACTAAAAATCCGGTTTTTTTATTTTCATTCAATGTAAATCTTATGACTTTGGACTGAAATTTTAGATTAATTTTCCATTCAACGACATAAATTCAGACTTTGTTATTGAACACTCCAATTTGTGTATGCCAATTGGGCCATCATACACTGGGTGAAATTTGAATCAGACTTGCCTGACCTCAGAGCAACTTTTCCCTCAATCGCGCACGTGATAAACAATGAAAAATTATGTATTAATATACATTATTAATATGAACCGGCTTTAATTTAAGTTGTGTTATATTTATAAACATATTTGTACATTATTTTTTCTCGCATTAATTATTGTTCTATGTTACTAAGGCCCATTTGCTGAAAAAGAGTTTATGTTCTACATAAGATCTTTTTTGATGGTTTACGCTGAGTAGAACATAAATATTTATGTTTCGTATCAGCAAACGGCTCTAAACAACTTCCAAACATAAATTATTCGCCTAAAAACAAAAAATTTGTTGGGGTAATAAAGCTCGAACATGATGCGGCATGCGAGTGAACTTGGGTCGACTAAACTCCACAGACAGTGAAACCAACCTTAGACCAAAATACTCGAAGTGGGTACATTAATGTACTTTTGATTCTGGTTAAAATCAGTCACCAGTTTACTTGGAATTAAAAACCATCATTTAAAACTTGTAAAAACAATTAAATACACAAAATTGATGACATTTTGGTACAAAAATTAAGACTAACATTTACTAGCGACCTGGCCCGTCTTCGCCGATGTACAATTTAAAATTAGTACGCACGTAGAGAAGAACAGACGCCACGAGCCAATACATGCTATCCATATGGGTCTGTCAAATTTGTATCTGTGTACTTGCTGACGTCCACAAGTTGCTTGCAAGTTGGTTGTTCTTTTTCTCTACTATAGTCAACTATGGTTGATCTTTCGAAGAAAAATCAAAATACATTCGGAATGAATATTAAAGAAAAAATGTTATTACATTAAATTTATTTCAAATTCATTTAAAGCAATTCAAAAATGCATACAAATTGCAAATTAAAATTTGTTTAACAAAGTGATTACATAAAATCCAATCGCGAAATTTGAATAAAATGAACGATGAAAGTTGACCATAGTTAACTTTAGTTAATAAAAAGTACCCACTATTGGCTTCGAAAAAGGCAAGTCAGTTGACGAGCAAGTTGATTAAGTTGGTGTGCATTAGTAACAAGATTTCATTCACAATTTAGCGGGAATTTATTTGCAATAAAGTTAATGAATGAAATAAAGTTAATGAATGTCTTTATAAAGGGTGTTTTTTTTAGACGTGTGGTTTTCAATCTGGCAATACTTTTTTCGGAGTTGGTTGGTTGACTGCTGTCACTTGATTTATGCTCAGTTTAGTTTGCCATTTCATAATTAATAAACTTATTTCTGAACAACGTTTGCAAATCGCGCAAATTTATTACCAAAATAATGGTTCGGTTCGCGCGACGCATCGCGCACTGCGTCCAACATTCGATCGGCATAATCGCATAAATTCGAGCAACCATTGATCGGTTTCGCAGCACGTTTACTCTAGTGGATAATGCGCATCCTGAGAGACACCGTACAGTGCGCACCGAAGACGCTTTTGCAGCTGTGGAGCAGAGTATCGAAGAACACCCGAATGAGTCCATCCGCCATCGCCCGCAATAATTTGAGCTGTCGAAAATCGAGTGGAATTTATTCGAGCCAGTCGCGACGGCCACTTGCCCGAAATCATTTTTAAAACATAATGGCAAATCCTTATCTTTATAATAAAGTTAAATTCTTGGCCATAACATTAAATTATATGCGTTTTATTTCTTCTTGAAAACCACACGTCTAAAAAAAAACACCCTTTACAACATAAAGTGGCGGAAAACTAAATAACACTTTTATATGCTTCCATATTAGCTCACATATTTTCCACCAAATTGAAAGTGATATAAATTTGCTTCGTAAGCACGAAAATGTTACATCCCTGAGCGCATAACGGTACCTTTTTTATCACTAAATTGAAGCATAATTCAACATGGTGTTGTTCTCGTTGTGCAGCCTGTTAATTCACATGGACAAAATAAATAGCACCAATTGCGTTTTTAAAGAAATAAACATATTTCAATTATTTTTTCTAAGTTAGTTCAGTTCTATTTATTTTACTTAACCAAATCTTAATAATTTTATATTTATTAGAACGAATAATGGAAAGGGTTTTTCATTAGTCGAAAGTGAAAAATATTGTCATTTTCAACATGTTTAAAAATGGAAGACGTATTCTTGATATATCGAATGATTTAGGCTGTTCTAAAAAGATGGTTTATAATGCGATACAACATTTACAACAGCAGAAAACATTTGAGAACACCACCAGAAAGAAATGGGCCAAAAAATCAACAAAAAAGCCATGGCTAGAGCAATTGTAATCACAAGTCGAAAGGACCCATTCAAAAGCTCTACAGATATAAAACATCAAATTGAAGACGAATATGGCATTCAATTAATATCTAGACTTGTGCGGCGCTATCGCTTAAAAGAAGCAGGGCTAAATGGCTGCATTGCTAGAAGAAAGCCCCTTGTCTGAACAAGAAACTTAAAGAAGCGTTTAGAGTTTGCGAAGGAACATCTGCAAAATCCGCTGCTCTTCTGGAAAAAATGTGCTCTGGAGCGATGAATCGAATTTCAACTGATTCGAGTCTGATGCCAAAGTCTACGTTCGTCGTCCACAAGGCCAAGAGTTTAATCCAAAATATACAATCACCCTTATTACGTTTGTCGTTTTTCTAAAACGACTAGGCTCTAGAAGCTCCAATTGGCCTTGCAAAATAAAAATATTGTTATAATAGCGAGAAGGGTGAACAGCGGTCAGAACATTGAAGTTTTATTTTATAGTCAATTGTGCCTTCTAGATAGAGCCATGTCGTTTAACTGTACGGACAACCGTAATTAGGGTGAATGAAGACGATTAGGCACGGTGGCGGCAACGTAATGGTATTGGCAGCATTTTCCTGGCACGATGTTGGTCCAACAGTAAGAGTATCTGATTGGAGGGATCAGCACCAGTAGAGAGTGCGTTCGAAAATGTTCCCTTATTTTGGAAACTTGTCCACGACAATGACCCAAACATGCAGTCAAATCAGTCCAGGCTGGGCTTCGAGAGTAACGAATTCAGGTTATAAGTTGGCGAGCACAGACGAGGTTTTAAAACAAAAACAAAATTTTAAACTTCGACATCTTATTGGCATCAATTTAAGAGGCTTGGTATTCTATCCCAAAAATTCGTTGCCAGAAACTTGTAGAAAGTTTACCAAGGAGACCAAATATTAAATTAAAAAAAAATACGCGCTAATATACTAATTTCTTGTGGTGCTTTTACATTTTTACCTATTTTGAAACCCATGAATTTTTAATTTTTTTTACTATTTGAGAAAGCTGTCGGAAAATGTTGTGTACATGAAAAGGCTTTAATTATTCGGTCTTTTTTTATTTGTCTCTTTGAACAGCAAAAAATCGTTTGCTATTAAAAAATCAAAATTGAAGAGCGCATAACCACAGATTGTTATTTCGCCTAGAAACAAAAAATTTGTGTGTATTAATAAAATTAACTCCAAACAAGG
Organism: Leucozona laternaria; assembly: GCA_932273885.2. Taxonomy (NCBI): domain Eukaryota; kingdom Metazoa; phylum Arthropoda; class Insecta; order Diptera; family Syrphidae; genus Leucozona; species Leucozona laternaria. The sequence continues at coordinate 51,080,693 of OW026368.1, forward strand.
GAGAACATAATGTCCGTTTCATTTCGCACTCTCCAACTCTTTTGCTTACAAAATTTCGATTTCCCCAGACTGTAATGCCCAATAACGTACAAATTTTGAAAAAAAATTGTTTAAAAAAATGTTGAGAATTAAAATTAATTTTTTTTAAACTAGGTACCTTAAAATTAAAAGAAAATTCAAGGGTGTTGCCTTGGTAGTATCTTCGTATTCCCTTGAGAATGGGGCATTATTTTTGCCGGTTCTGATGGAACTGTCTCTGATTACCACGCTTATTATAGTATTTATGGCGTTCAACAAAACCCCACTTATAAAATATTTACATCTATTCTTCAAAGACGGCTTAGTTCCTGGATTGACAAAAACCATTTAATTAAGGAATTTCAATCTGGATTAAGGTCTGAATACTCAACGATAGACAACATCGTTGTTTTAAGATCCATCGCAGAAGAATTTTTAAGAAGAGGAAAAAAAATAGTTTTTTTGTCGAGTTTAATGCAGCCTTTGATGCGGTGGACAGAAATGCACTAATATATAAGCTATTTGGATTAGGAATGTCCAAAAAGTTTGGAAGAGTTCTTCAAAACCTTTATGGGGATACCATATGGAATGGAGAGAAAATGTCCGAATCGTTTCAAACTGAATCAGGAGTTCGTCAGGGATGTGCATTGAGCCCTCTTTTGTTTGCTCTATACATTGAAGATCTCTCCGACTGTTTATCTGGAGGTATCGAGTATGCAGGAACTCTAATCAAGGCACTCTTCTTTGCGGATGACTTATTTTTTTTTGCATATTCTACAGCTGATGATTAATCAACTACAAAGGTACTGCAATGCATGGAGTCTTAGAGTAAATCTTAATAAATCAAAAGTTATGATATTTAAAAATGGTGGAGGAGGAAATTGTTCAATTGAGAGGTGGTCCTATAACGAGGAAGGTATAGAAGTTGTTAGAGAAAGAGAGGAGAAACTTGACAAGGCCAAGAAAACTATAGGTGCTACATGAAAAAAATGTTTCGCCAACAAACACATTGCCCATAGTAGTAAATTTCGTGTTTTTGAATCACTCTCGGAATCAATCATGCTCTACGGATCTCAAGCTATATGAAACTGTGGAAAAAGTTTTAAGATTTTATTTTAAAAGAATATTTCGCGTAGCTTGTTGGAAACAGAACTCCCCCCGCTCTTCATTCGCACATTAAAGCTACACATAGATTACGTTATTAAAGTTGGAAAGGAGAGATATTATATAGAAGAAGCTACCGGTTCTGTGCATATATCGATATATAGTAGACTATCAGCCCTATTCTGCTATCCGATTCGATCGAAACTTTCGATTCACGTGAATATTTCATTCAATTTTCATAAAATTATTTATTTAAAACTTATGCTTTTCCAATGCAAATCTTTACCATTACTTGTATTTCAAATTCTAAAGAGAATCTTATTGTCTTAATTATATTTTTATCGCAATTTATACGCACTACGGAACAATCATTTCCTTCCCGCGCATAGCAGAATGCAAATATTCATGCAAACGTTTAGCAAAAAAAGGGCTGTATGTCCCAATTTGGGCCCTAGAAACTATTTTCGAGATGAAACTAAAAATACATTGTGGATCAAATATCTATGATGGTAAGACTCTGCGTGGTGAACTTCTAGGTCTTAACTAAGTGCCACATAAAGACAACTTCCCGGTTTTATGTAATCTCTGCAATCTGAGAGTAAGAGAACCTGTAGATTTTTCTTCGGCTGCAATATTTTAACAGAGGAAGAAATGCTATCGCATTTAAATGAAATGGATGTTCAGAAGCTGTTTAATTATTGTAAGATCGCGATGTGCTATCGCGATATGATAATTGATGAAATTTTTTAATTCAACTGCTCAAAACACGTATTTAATCCCTTTTTCTTTAATATTTTTTGTCTTTAAGCTATAAAAAATTTAACTGTAGGTAGGTGTTATATAATTTTGTATTGTTAACCTGGCAGACGGCATTGCATGATTTTGTTAATAAGCTTATAAACAACTGATAAATAAAATCACTTAGAACTTAAATTTGAACTTGTCTTGGAGATCACACATAGATTTTATTCCGTCTGCAGGTACGAAACCAAATTTGTCTGTGGTCTTACAAATCACAATAAATAATAGTACAGATCTTAAAATTCTATTATTTTTGTTTTGCCTATCAAATCTACCACATATAATTTTAAAATAATTGCATCCAGGTGGGTACCTCTCTACCTTTTGACCACTGTGCTTTTATATATGTATATATAGAGTTTCCGCATACCATCCTGGCTAAGGCCAAGAGTACCCATCTTAACGGCAAGATTGGGCTCTATAATAACCCCTAGCAAAAGAACAGTTAAAGAAACAAGATTATTAGTTAAAAAAAAAAACTTTAAAATAGACGGAAACATAATAAAATCATATAATTTATATTTTTGTTTATATTTTGACTAAACGACACTGAGTTTTTTCTTGAATTGATTAATTCCGGTTTCACACTTTACTTCTCAGACAAATATCAGACAAATATTCCGGAAGCATACCATTACGCATTTTAAAAATAAAAACCATTGCATCATACATTAACCTTTGCCTAACATTCATCCAATTCAAGCATTCGAGCATAATTCTAATAGCAGTGTAAAAATTCAGCTTTAAGACAACTCTCATTCCCCTATTCTGAAGTTTCTGTAGTCTCGTTTTGACATCGATATTGGAACAAATAGTAAAGTTGAGCAGTAGTTGAAATGCGACATCACTAGAGCATTATATAGAAGAATAGAAGCTTCAAGTGTCAGTTGCTTTCTTATTCTACTCAAGAAATAAATTTTCTTTGAAATGTTTGCACAAACATGACTTGCATGGTCCTTGAAATTCAGTTTTTCATCTATAATAATACCTTAGTATTTAATACTCTCAACACAGTTCAGTGACACACCATCCATACACACATTTATTTCATTATTCACGCAGAACTTCATGCACTTAGTTTTCCTAACATTCCCCTTTAGTTTATTCATTTTCAACCAATTATCAACTCTTTTCAGGTCCTCATTTAATCTTTGGCACATTGTTTCAGCATCATCTCCATAAATGCATATCAGACTGTCATCCGCAAAAAGCCTAACATTACAATATGGCTTAAGCCATTTCTTAAAGTCATTAATATATAACAGAAAGAGAAAGACCCCCAGAACAGACCCTTGTGGAACCCCCAGATCGTTATTGATTGCACAAGATAATTCATCATTCACTTTCGTTCTTTGGCTTCTATTTGTTAAATAAGACGTAAACCATTCCAACTCGCGACCACGCACACCATACAACCATAATTTTTTGAGTAAAATCTGTCTATCGATAGTTTCAAAAGCAAGTTTCAAATCCAAGAATACAGCTATCACCGAATTTCCACGATCAATTTGTCTTTTCCACTTCCACACAACACAATTTTCAAAAATTGTTTGATTAACTACAGTTGTGGCGAATTAATTAAGAACGATTTTAATACTGGCAACACTATTGCTGCAATAATAAGACAGATGACAACTAAAACTAAAAGTACCGCTATCTATTCACTCATGTCTGTTTACATGCATAAATGTGATTACCACAGTTATTGTGCATTTAAATCAGTTTAAATCGTTTGTAAAGCATATTAGTTCATTATTCATTTGGCGGTTTAATAATAATAAATAATAATTAAGAATGAACGTTTTATTTAAACCGTTTATTTTTGTTGTAGAATTTCGGTGTCAACGTTAATTTTGTATTGGTAAATATATGTATTTATTCACTTAAAATTAAAGGCATTTCAATAGTTTTTTTTTGTGTTCCAAGATATTTTGAAGGTGAAATGGGTAGGAAAAAGAGCTGTACAGCAGACAAGAGGGATACCATAATAAATCTTCGCAGCAATGAACAATTTTAATACAATGCCATAGCAAATATTCTGAATTGTTCAAAAACAATGATCTTCAACGCTGTAAAATATGTAGAAAAATATCAAACCACCGAAAAAGCTAGAAACAAAGAAAAGACCCCGCAAAACCATCAATAAAGCTCAGGACAGGCTGATAGTTCGCACCGCAAAAAAAAATCCGTTTTTAAGTTCAAACGGTTTTCGGAAGGAAGTTTTCGGCGTTGATCAAAATTCACTTTCTGCACGCTCCATTAGAGAGCGATTGAGTGAGAGTCAGCTTTTTGGTAGATCCACCAGAAAAAAACCATTGCTTTCACTAAAAAACCGAAAGGCTAGGTTAGCTTTTGCAAGACAACATAAGAATTGGTCGATCTCACAATGGAAGAAAATACTGTGGAGTGATGAAACTAAAATAAATAGAGTGGGGTCCGATGGAAAACAATATGTTCGACGGCCAAAAAATGAACCTTTCAACCCCAAGTACACCACAGTCACGCTCAAGCATGGAGGAGGTAGTATTATTCTATTCGGTTGCATGTCATATAAAGGCACTGGACCGTTATATCGCATAGAAGGCATAATGAAGGCCCAAGACTTCATTAGTGTACTTGAAGATGTAATGCTACCCTATGCAGATGAAGAATTGCCAGTAACATGGAGATTTATGCAGGACAACCACCCGAAGCATACTGCGAGTTCAACGAAAGCATGGTTTAAAAATAATTCTGTGGATCTCATCGACTGGCCATCATGCAGTCCAGACTTAAACCCAATCGAAAACCTGTGGTACGAATTAAAAAAAGAAGTAAATAAGCATAAAATTAGCAATTTAAATGTATTTAATTGTATGAAATCACAAGGACAGCTTGGAGTAATATAACACCAACAAAATGCCAGGACCTTATTGCATCAATGCCAAGGCGATGTAAGGCTGTAATCAAAAACAAAGGATTCCCGACAAAATACTGAGGAAAAACGGCATAATAAGAGTAAAATATTACTTATTCTACTATCATTCTTAATTAGATCGTCATGCCAAATATCTTTTACCAAAATATTTAATTTTATGTTACCGTTAGTTTTTTTTTGCTATATAGGTATTATTATTTTTTTTTACTGATACAAAGTGCAAAAACAAATTAATACAACACTGTATCACAAACTATTTCAATAAAATAACATGAAAAATCTGTTTCCAATGTATCGTTCTTAATTAGTTCGCCACAACTGTATATCTTAAATTTGTTCATATCTAAAACCTTATCCCCTGGAATAAAAGATACAAAAAACAACACACAATCGTAAACAGGTGCCCAAATTTGAGTACCCACAGACAATTCGACAAGATTTGAATCAATGTGGAAACCTACCTAGGTATAATTCCAAAGTAGACTTGAAAGTTAATAATAAATTTATCTAAAGAAATTAGTTAAGTGCTAAGATAAAAAGTTGGATAAAACCCTTATACACAACTATCAAAAAAAAAAACAATTACAAAAATAATGCTTTTATTACACTTTGTTTATGCTCAATCTATTTACTTCCCCATATAAATAATAAATACATGTATATACATTAGGCATGTTGCATCAACAAGTACATTCGCTAAAAAGTGTAATATATATAAAATATATGTATATAATTCAATTGTATTAGTGTTTGTGTAAGCAACCTGACATACCTTAACAATTCCTTGTTTTCCTATTACAACAAATCATGCGACGTGTTCGTGTGATAATTTTCCAAAAGGCACAAAAGGTGCTCCGTGTGCTGCTGCTAGCTGCTGAAATTTAGATTGTAGAAGAAATCTTGATAAATGCAGTTTCTTTGAGTCTGTTCTTTTTTCGTTTCGCGATTGATAAGTTTGATTTATTCAGCATTCAGTGCATTGAGCCACAATAATTATTGTCATTTGCTTTTATTTATTTTTGTAAAACATTTTGACATTTTTTTTTTCCTCCCTTTTATACCTGTTGCAGCACACACAACTTTTGAAAATCACTTTTTTTATGTAAACATGCTTTTTTTAATTATCTTTATACACGCAGAATAATCTACATATTATATATGTATATGCATTCTTTTAGGTTTCTAGACAAGTAGTATATACAAGAGAACAAAATTATTGTTCTTTATACGTTAGCTTCCACTTCCAAGTTCCAAAGCGTATACGAACAGTAGCTATAAGTTTAGTCCAAATATTTATGGATTATATACTGCTTCTTATCCACAGGAATCTATCTATATACCTTTAGGTATAAATATATATAAGGTATTTGCGCATCCGCTTATCTAATTTAATTTAGTAATAAACTATCAACTTGGTCTCTCAAATTAAATCGCATTCGAAACAAAAGAATTCGGATGCATTAAATTTCACAACATCCAGCACTTTGTTAAGTAGGTATATTATATCCAATTTAAATTAAATATAAAAAAAAAACCTAATTAGAAAATTCAATAGTTATATCCTATTAATTGAGCATATACATCGGTATGTATGTATGTGAATTGGGTTGTAGTATAATAATTTATGGAAGCAATATCAGTGCAATTGCAATTAATAATTTTTTTTTTACATTTGAGCGTTTCAATTTGCACTTTTGGAGAGATTTAATGTACTTCAAACCATTGAATTCAAGTACATTGAATTATTATTTTTGATTATTTTTATACATTATTATTAAAAATACACGAAAATATATAAATGAAAGGAGTGATCATTGCCCGTCTCTCTAAACTGCAACTAAAATATCTATGCACACAAGGAGATCTAGTACTTTTTCTTTGTTGACCACAGGCTCCCAAACTTTTTTTTTTTTCTGGGTAAGGTAATGCTTACATCTAGCTACAATAATAGGTATGTTCCATTGGACCTTGCCAAGTACTTACTTTAGTACTTCCCAGAAAATAATGAATGGAACACTTTTATTAGGTCTGTTTGGGATCTTTTTTCAGTAAAATGTCAAAAAGCTGTCAAAACACAAAAGTGAGAACGAAATTTTCAAAAATGGAGAAACTTACAAAAAAAAGTTAACGAACTCGTTGAACCAATTTTGTGTACAAAACTTCAAAATTTCACTCCTCACATCAACATTGTCAAAAGTCCGTTTTTGTTAACAATTTGCGTTTTATTTAAAAAATACAGCTAATTTTCAAATATCAGAAACTACAATTTCAAATTAAAAGCAAAATATGCTGACAGCTGGGTGTTTTGACAGTCTTTACTCTTAGGCTAGGCGCACACATTCAACTAAACAGTTTGGTTGCGATTTTGAGCACTATGGGATTATATGAGAGTCCGCGCACATAAACCGGCGGACTCTCATATAATCCCGAGTGCTCAAAATCGAAACCAAACTGTTTAGTTGCATGTGCGCGCCTGGCCTTAAGGCTCTCCCAAACCAACGCGAAACATTCGGCGCGACAACGAAACTTCCGCCTGTCTTAATTTATTTACATGGAGATTAATGGGAGCACCCACACTGGCGCGATGCGAATTTTCGAACATTATTCAGTCGTCGGATATTCGCGCGAATGTTTCGCGTTGGTTTGGGACAGCCTTTACGTAGCACGAATTCGCAAGTTCCAACTTTTTTGAGTTAACAAACAGGTATTTGTGCAAATTTATGAAAATTTGTGACAATTCGCAAGAAATTTCAGGTTATCAAACAGACCTATTCTCTCATAAGTATTTAAGAATACAAAAGTATAAATACATTTTCTATTGTTTTCGTTCTTCTTCTTCATCCTTCCACATGCCAGACTACGGGAATTAATTTCTAGGTGTAGCAATTTAAGCGAATTCCTCTAGAAAAATATAGTTTTACTGCATATCAAAATGCATGTGAAACTAAATTTTTATCAAGGAAAATAGCCAAATATAACGGCGATCTTCTGCGGTAATAGCCCTGAGGCCACACGATGAGCGATAACTCGCAAGGGAGTTGTTTTTCAGCAACTCCCTCGTCAACTTGCCAACTACTCACTCCTCAACTGGCATGCTTTTTCGAAGCAGTGAGTGAGTCAAATACAAATAGGAACTTGACATATAAGCGAGTATTCGCTAGCCTCAGGGTGAAGAAAAAAGTTGACAAGGAACTATTTTACTTTTTATTTAACTTGTGATCTGTGGGTGCGTTCGAAAAGCCAACTATTTATTATTCATTAATGAACATAATTGACCGATTATTGTAAAAATTCCTATTTATTCGAAACAATATGGCCAGGCGCGCACATGCAACTAAACAGTTTGGTTGCGATTTTGATCACTATGGGATTATATGAGAGTCCGCGCACATAAACCGGCGGACTCTCATATAATCCCGAGTGCTAAAAATCGAAAACAAACAGTTTAGTTGCATGTGCGCGCCTGGCCTAAGTTAACAGGAGGAGTCCGGAGGAAATGTTCCAAAAAAGTGAAATCGGGGATTAGGGACGGCAAGCAAAGTTAAGGCTGTCCCAAACCAAAGCGAAACATTCGCGCGAATATGCGACGACTGAATAATAGCCGTGTTTTTTTTGCAAGTCCATATGGATTTGTCGAAAAAAACGACATCGGGACTAATAGTTTTACACGTAAATACAACAACAACTTAAATCCATATGGACTTAGCTAAGTCCAGATAATTATCGGGACTTACGTACTGTAAGTAAGAAGTTCCTAAGTCCCGATGTCTTTTTTTTCGACAAATCCATATGGACTTGCAAAAAAACACGCCTAATGTTCGAAGATTCGCATCGCGCCAGTGTGGGTGCTCCCGTTAATCTCCATGTAAATTAATTAAGACAGGTGAAAGTTTCGTCGTCGCTTTGAAATATTCGCGTTGGTTTGGGAGAGCCTTTAAGGCTCTCCCAAACCAACGCGAAATATTCGGCGCGACAACGAAACTTCCGCCTGTCTTAATTTATTTACATGGAGATTAATGGGAGCACCCACACTGGCGCGATGCGAATCTTCGAACATTTTTCAGTCGTCGCATATTCGCGCGAATGTTTCGCGTTGGTTTGGGTCAGCCTTTATTTGAGTGGACAACGAAGGAAAATAAAATATACTCGAACAATAAGGAAAAACACAAAGAAAAAGGGTGATATCTCAACAATTTTATGTACCCCAGCCACCACCACATACGTCTGTCGACAACGTGCTTAAAAATCGCACCGTAATTGCATCGTTTGACATCAAATAGCTAAGTGTGCACCCGACCTAACCTTGTAACATTTTGACTACACCTTAAATTGTTTTCAGAAGCTTCGCTACACAAGTGCTCCAAGTGGCATTCTACTGTAGCTATGTTTTCTCAACTCACATCCAGGTAGCATCTTGATGCTGTCAATTTTTCATTTGGCTCCTTCGGATGGATATTTTTTCGCAAACGTCGGAATTTGGTATAAATTAAACAAAATTAATTAATACAACTTTAATCCCACGGAAATTAGTCAACTTGCAAATTTCCATTTTATTTTGTGTATGATATATATTTTTTTCTTTTTATTACTTCCCTTCATTTCACCAAAAATTCATTCCCGCGAACTGAAAATTTCCATGTTTGGGGTGGCTGTTTTGTAAAAAAAAATAAAATAAATTATCTGCACGCGTTCTTGTACGTATGTGTTACTAGATTTATGCATTTTGATAAAATTCATTATATAATTATTAAATTTATTAGGTTTTTCATGTTTGTAATTAATTTTGAAGCGTAGTGTTTCTTTTTGCTATCGATTATAGATAATATACATAACCTCACCGACGCCTACCTGCACCCTTTGATTTCGCTTTTACTTTTCATTTATTTATTTCCCCCCTTGATTGTGGATCCTATGTCTGATTTTAAATGGAAATTAATTTATTTATCTATAAAAATTGTTTTATAAATTACAGGATATGTCTGTACATTACAAATTCAAGAGCTCTTTGGATTTCGATACTATAACTTTTGATGGACTTCACATATCAGTAAACGATTTTCGAAAAGCCGTCGTGCAACAAAAACGCCTTGGGAAAACAAACGATTTTGAGTTGCAAATAACAAATGCCCAAACAAAAGAAGGTAAGTCTTTTCAAGATTTGTCTTAAGCTGTCGGATATTTTTTATACAATGTTTAGATGTAATACTGCTAACTTTCACTCATCTACAAAATTTTGCATTGGTGGGAAGGGGTGAATAACCACATTTTTTTTTTTATTATTTGCAATATCAGCTCTGTTAATGTACCTATGCGGTTTATAAATATAATTCGGTATAAGTTCAAATACAAGATACCTAATTCACAAAACGACTCAGAATATTGTATATTGCTCTATGATGCAGCTGTTAAAAATTGTTTTTTTTTTTTTTTTAAAGCCGGGTTTGAAGTTTATTAAACTGCACTCAGCTGTAAATTTGAGGGGGTAGGGTCAGGCATCTTCTCAGACAACCCACCACTGATTAGATCAATAAAACTTCCAGATTTTTGGAGTGTTTTCCAATTGCAATTTACGAGGTGGCAAGAAGTCTTGTCACTTTTGAATTAGTAAATAGAAACATCGACATCTTCATTGATAGTTAGGCATCATTTAAATCCATTTCTTTAATTGTGACAAAGTCTAAACTCGTAGAATGTTAAAATTACTCAATGCATCAAATACAGTTACCCTTTGATGGGTCCCAAGACATCGTGACACAGGTATATGGAAACGATATGGCGGATAAACTGGCCAAAATAGGATCTTCTGTTAATCCAAGCCAAACTAAATTCTCCGTTTCTATGCCACTTGAACAAGAAAAAGGCAGAATTCGCAAATGTTTCCTCGAAGCCGCAAACGATAGATGGTCAGCACCTGATACTTGTCGGGTCTTGAGGAATCTATGGCCAAACATCTCAAAGAAAAAAACAGACTTCTTTCTCGAACTAAGCAGACCTCAACTGTCCCTTTTGGTTGGAATCCTAACGGGTCGGAACTCAATGGGAACCCACATGCGCAGAATGGGCATCAGCTCATCCGACTTGTGCAGAGGGTGTCAAGATGAATAGGCGGAGGAGGGCTCTCATCACTTCCTTTGTGAATGCCCCAGCTTATCAAGAACCAGAAAAATGGCCCTCGGAGAATACTTCTTTGACGAACTAAGCGACATTTTGGTTTTTGCCACTAAGTAACATCCTGAAATTTATTCAAAGTTCGGATTGGTTCAGGGACGCTTTTTATACCCACACCTTAAATCCCCTAACTGCTTTCCTAACCCATCCTCATTGTCACCCCCAACTATATACTGGGGATTACATTGGATCCATTGAAATCCGGGTGCGATGATCCGGCTCGCTGTATTATCACCCCTTCTAACCTAACACTACCAGCTGTAAATGGTCGAGTATATAACATTCTTTTAACAAGGAACCGGATGATTTTGTACATGCAATACAAATAGCTCTTGCGCTGCATTAACTGTGCGGCGACATCTCAAACTTCATTGGAAAATTATTTATGTCGTTTTCGTTTGAATTTCGGAACTGGATTAAAAGGAGTAGCTCCGGACGTCAACTCAAAAACGACACTAGTTGTTTGCTCATTTTTCTTTTACTTCTATCATCTATCTATCATCTACGCCTTGTGCTGGATCAAAATTTTTGTATTTGTAAGTAGTATAGTGTTAAGCTGGAATTTTAATAAACGAAAATTAATTGAATGGAAGTACGAAACTTTTTATTTAATTAATCCGACTTCATAATTGGTGACAACAAAACCAAAGATTCCAACAACATTATCCAGGCAAAAGAAGCCCCAGAGACGAGTTGCAACTCGTATTCCTCCATTCTGGTAATAGAAGCCACAGATATGGTTTGCGCAAATCGAGGCCCAGTTCCTAACAGCCTAAATTGTAAGAGATTCCTCCAAATTCAACACAATATTTGGTGCTATAGAGTCCTAAGTACTAACGCAAGTCCCTGATGCGGTATTAAATCCACCCAATAATACATAATTGTTGTTTCGAGGTATTTTTATTTTTATTTTTAAAATAAAAATAAAATGTATTATGCGGAATTTTCGATTATGCGTAGTGGGTCCCAGCCATCCCGTTTAATCGAATTTCAACTGTAAATAACATTGAAAAGATTATAATATGCGCGTACTAGGCTAAAAAGTGCACATGTCATAGAAAAGATTAAGATGCTCTAAGGATTCTACCTGCGACAGTATGTGCAACACTTTTATAGAATGGAAGAGGATTCAACGACCAGCAGGAGTGGACCACCGGTTATTGACTACTGCTGTCCTTCTTACGCTGCATCACATATGTTAGAGGATTTTATCGTAAGTTGTGAAACCTTTTCTGACCACATGCCACTTATTTGCAGCATAAAATCTTTTGAATCGATCACGCGTAACAATGATGTATGCGTCCTTTCTAGAATAAAGTGGTCAGAAAATAGATGCACTTCCTATAAAACACATCTTGAGTTACTCGTACCCTTAAAAATAGCAGATACTTATAGTATTGAAGACAGTTGTAATTCTATCAAAAACTGTATATACGAATCGAACGGTGTTCCAGTTATCCCAAAAATTAAGTTTTAGCCCAAGAAGCCTTGGTTTGACTTAGCTTGCTATTTGGCCAGGAAAATTGCGTTTAAACACCTCAAAGTCTTTAGAAAACTCAACCTTGAAACATGCAGAAATAATTACAATGGTGTTAACAAGAAATACCGGAATTTGTGTAAAATCAAAAAGGAGGCTTATTTCCGAAACTTAGCAAATATTTAAAAAAATGTTAGTTCAGCCAAAGAGTGGTGGAAGATTGCCAGAGAGAATTCTAAATATATTTTCAAAACTTTCTGTCGTCATCACAAAACTATGATTTTCCATCAGTTGCAGTTCACCCCAAATCATATCGCCTCAGTTGGACCGTATAATAGAGCTTAAAGCCCAGGGTTTGGAGGGAAAACCTTTCGAATTCTATAAAAACGCAAGCCGGTCTCTAGCCATTGAAATTCACAAATTATTTGTTGAACTTTTTGAAAATGCAACTGTACCAAGCACTTTTAAAGAATCGATTATTTACCCACTCCTTAAGAAAGGAGACGCCAACGTGGCGTCTAAAGATTAAAGAATTAAAGAAATGGATCTGCTTAATGCAAGCAGTCATAAAAATCATAAAGAATAAAAAATTGAAAAAAAAATTTAAATTAAAATATATGATCATGCAAAGGCAATAGTCAAAAAATTATAAAAAAGTTAAAAAAAAAATTAAAATTAAAAACATTGAAAAAGGTAAATAAGCACGCTTAAGCATTTGTCAGGTTAGTTCTATATTAGTTGAAGGGGGACAAGGAACCATATAAAAGATTTTTTTTGTGTGACCTTGCTATGATTATAGTCAAAAATATTTGAATAAACATTTACTTTCCTCAACATTCTACTAACTGGTTCATTTCGTCCATAATCAGTTCTGTGAGGTGCTTGATGGAATTGGGGTACTGATCTAAGTTGATGTTCAAACTCATTGCCTCAAGGAGGGTAGAAGACTGAGTCACGCCAGACAGAATTTGATGGACGAATATGATATCCGCTACTTCACGTCGTTTTTCGAGGGATTGTAGATTAATCAGCCGCAACCGATCTTGATATGGGGGCAAGTTGAAGTTCTCAACCCAAGGAAGTCCCCTTAAAGCAAAACGGAGAAACCTACGCTGAATTGCTTCAATTCTTTTAATATGTGTTTGATGATAAGGGGACCATACTTGACTAGCGTACTCAAGTAAAAGTCGAACAAAGGTTGTGTAGAGAGATTTCGTTACATAGGGATCTGAAAACTCCTTGGACTGCTTTATAACCATTTTTATGAACAGGGATGATGAGAGAGTCCTTCCACATTGATGGGAAAACCCCTTGAGAAAGAGATTTTTGGAAAAGACTAGCAAGGGGCAGGGCCAAATTGGCTGCACACTTCTTTAAGACAATTGCCGGCAAACCGTCTGGTCCCGAAGAGAAATCATCTTTAAGTTTATTAATTTTGTGAACAACATCTTCAACATTAATGTTGATTGAAACAAGTGACGTTTGGTTACAGTTATTTAAGTAGGAAAAGTAGTTAAGATCTGGTTCAAAATTATCATCTGAAAAAGCAAGACCGAAAAAATTTGCAAATAAATTAGTTATAATCTTGAGTCATTAGAAGAATGATCTAAATACTTAAGGGTAGCAGGATAACCATCAGACTTTTTTTAGGTTGATAAACTGCCAAAATCGTTTAGGATCAGAGATAATATCGAATTGCATTTTGATGATATAAGCATCATAAAGCAGTTTGGAAAGAGCGGAAAATTCATTAAAAGTGTCCGGATAAAGGGAATAGTCGGTTTCTGTTCTAGATTTTAAGTATTTTTGCCACATACTATTTCGGGTGTTACGTAGTGTGCGAAGTTCTTTAGAGTACTACGGAGGTGACGTTGACATGTTTTTCCGGGGTACATAAGGTACAGATTGGAAAAAACATTCAAAAATAACTGAATAATATCTAATTATAGGGGACTGTGCTTCCTTGACACGCTCCATAAATTATTTACCACCGTTATTTACAAAAGGCTTACGGCATGGTTAGAAGAAAATGACAAAATCAATGAATTTCAAGCTGCTTATAATTAGATCTAACTATTCTACAGTTGATCAAGTATATAGTCTATCTTGTCTTATAAAACTTCAACTCAATCAAAGGATGACATTCTATTCGTTTTGATTGATCTTAAAGCTGCTTTGGATAATCTTAACCGAAACGCATTATTTTACAATATTTCTGCAATGGGAATGTCTACGAAAATGGTTAATATTATCAAAGCATTTTACATGGATACGTCTGCTGCTATTTGGAATGGCAAGGCCTTGTCTGACTTCTTCTTCACCAAAAAATGAGTAAAATAGAGATGCGTTTTGAGTGCTCTTCTCTCCGTTCTGTATTAAGATGACCTCCACGTCAATCTACCCTCTGAATTAATTATAGATAATCTTGGAATTAATGTCATTTTCTATGCTGACGACTTTGTGCTGCTATCCGATAACCCTTCCAAGTAACAAGAACTCATTGAAAGTTTTAAAACATACTGTATTAAGTGGTATCTTGAAGTCAATCTTGGCAAATACGAAATGGTCATTTTTAGAAATGGTAAAGGTAGGGCTGCTTGTGAGCAATGCAATGACATGGAAGTAACAGTATCAAACCATTATAAATAATATATGAGACCTACAGTTTTTACCAGGGCCCTATTGCACCAACAACAAACCACTAATCACTTCTCAAATAATCAATTTTAACAAGTTCTGATAATTGTAAGTGATAAGCGTTGCATGAATGCATTTTGCACTTCACTCAGTAATAAATTATCAGTTAATCATATACCTGCTTAGTGATAATGATAAGCGTTTCTCTAACTAAAAGGCTCACTTTTCAAACTTTTCAAAATAGCTTCTTCTAAGCTGACCAATGGTATTTTTTAACCTGCTAGTTCGTTGACTTCGATTGTCTCTCAGTGGCGAATTTACCGTTCATGCACATTTGGTGAAGAAAAAAAGGATTTATTTTTACTAAATAAATTGTAACTTTGGTAGTAGTTATTGGATTTTTATGATTATGTTGTCATAAAAAAGGCAACAAAACAAGGAATTATTTTGTTAAAAAAATTGTATTTAGTGTGCATATAAAATATACGACTGGGTCGCACGAACTTGCTCTTATGCGCGATCACATTGTGGTTCTATAGTCTGAAATAAATTAGCTATGGGAGTCTATATTTTATCCATTTGCCAAAACTTAGTTTAGCTGCAGGTGGTATTATGTGGGTATACAAAAATTAACAATATAGCCTAGTGTCGCACATATGCAATACACATGCAAGGAAATTATATTATTTAAACTGGTAAATTGTTTTAAATCAACAAATTTAGAAAGAAATTGATTAAAATACTTTAAATCTGTTTTAACTCAACCATCAGATACCATATACACCATCAGATTTCTTATATAAATCTTAATTTATGAGAAAAAAATTTTGAAAATCGTAGTAGCAGTTTTAAAAATAATTAATTTTTTATATATAAAATTTCGTTAACATTTTTGAGAAAAATAATTGGTACGCCAATTTTAAGTATTTATTAATGTTGCGTTAAAAATTGAACTTCACAAAAAAATCTGCTACCCGTTTTCGAAATATCGAATTTTCAAAAAATAAGTTTGAATTTTTTTTTTAAATCCAAAAATCATTTTTTAGAAAATTTTGCTACGCACTTTTATTTATATTTGTTACAAGCTTCTGTACAAAAAATCGGTTGATCAGATATTGAGATAGTCGAAAATCAATGAAACCCTACTATGACAGGTACTGTTAATAAACGTAAAATATAAAATTTAAAAATTTTAAATGGTAGATCGTACTAATTTTAACACACAAAAAAAAACTTTTATCAAAATCGTAGGAGTTGTTTTTGAGAACAAAAATATTTTGCTTAACGGTTTTTAAACGTTTTTATAGGATGCACCGTTATTTTTGGGTATTCGAATAATTTTTGTCAAAAATCTTCTAGATAAAGTTAAAAAATTGCTATTTACCAAGTTGAATAAAAATCGACAGAATCGTTTTTGAAATATTGAGATTTCAAAAAAAAAAAATTAAAACTTTTTTTAAAATCCAAAAAATATTTTTTTTTGAAAATTTTGGTACACAATTTTATTAAGAATGTGTCAATAATTCTTCATAAAAAAAATGATCAGAATCAGTTGATCCGTTTTTGAGAAAAGCGAAAATAAAAAAAATGGTTCTTTGGGAGGTACCATTAATAACCATTTTTTTTCATTAAACGGCAACTTATAATTATTTAAATTTATTGAGTTCTTAAAAAAAAATTCTATAGCCCTGATTTTGAGAAAAATAAGTTTTTCCTTTTTGGCGAAGAAATTTTGTATGACAGCTACTGTTAGTTTTGGTCCTAAAAAAAAAGAGAAAAAACGGGTGGGGGGAATGTCCAAAAAAACGCTAGGTACCAAGTTTAAAGAAAATCGACCCATCCGCTCAGGCTGTAGTCGAACAGGCAGACAGACGGACGTTTTTGCGAGACCCACTTTTTTAGTCTTCGCTATAGTTTGATCAAAATCTCGATTTCGATTTTTTGTACGAATTCATAACTTGCCATATATTTAGTACCTACATACATACATACATTTCTTTAAATTGGTTAGCATTAGCATTTTTAACGTTTTTGTTCTGCAGTTTTTTATAGGTAATCCTTTAAAAATCTATAAGTGTAGTATAGGTCAAAGATTGTTTGGAGGTAAATAAAACAAAGAATGTTAAAAATTGTGATTTATTCCATTCTATATATATGTATGTATGTGCCAGTGCCTGTCTATACAGGATGATTCGCTTACGGTGTGACAAAAAGCTAGAGCGTGTAGGTTGGGTTGAGACAAGAAAAAAATCGTTTGGCAGGGGGGGGAGGGTCTATTCACCATGATATGCCTTTTTGTAAAGCCGGAAATCTTTTCTTTTACTATGTTTTTAAGTTAAGTTATTTTAAATTTTGAAAATAAATTTTCAAACTTAAAATTTTGAAAAAAAAAAAAAAATTTCCTACTAATTTTTTTTCGAAATTTTACGCAATCATGTACTAATTTTGTTTTCAAAATTCAATGCGTTTACTAGTTGTTAGTTGAAAGCTAGCTAGCTACGTAGGGGAAATATGATCTTTAGAGCAACTTAAGCAACGATTTTTTTTCTTGTCTCGACCAAATCTACACGCTCTAGCTTTCTGTCACACCTTATGCGAATCACCCTGTTTATATAAAAATGGATGCACCTATGTGTATATGTATTCAATAGACTCAAAAGCCCGCAAACCACTTAAACTTAATATTTTAGGAAATCTTAAAGTCCGATAGTGTTAATGTGTGTTTGGTCAAAATTTGCTTGAAAGATTATACTTAGAAGATGGGTTTAGGGATAAATAATTTTAAAAGTTACACAGTGAAATGGAAAAATGCGTAATTGTTTCCCTTATTTTTTTTAACATATGTAAACTAAAGTGTTATTGCAATTAAAATTGTATATGCTTTTACATATTTTACTTTGTCATTGTTATTTAACAGTTCAAATACAATTTGTATTAAATTTGAATACTTACTTTTCATAGTTGAATATGATTGGTGCTTGTTGATTTAATAATATGTATACAACTTTACTATAGTCTGTCAAAGCTCTTCAAATCCAGAAATCTCACCATAACTTCAAAACTGCTGCTGTACAGGACCATGGTCCTGCCAGTACTCACATATGGATCCGAGACTTGGGTGCTTAGCAAAAGGCACTCCGACCTTTTAGCCGCGTTCGAGAGAAAAGTCTTAAGGAGAATTGTTGGCCCCATATGTGAGGAAGGACGATTCCGGAGACGGTACAATCATGAATTGTACGCAATCTACCTTGAAGCGGATTTCGTGACAAAAATTAAGCTCGGTAGACTCCGGTGGGCAGGGCACCTAGCTCGCATGAGCGAAGATGAACCTGCTTGGAAAGTTCTTTGTGGTACATTCTATGGTAGACGACAGCGTGGTAGACCATGCTTGCGCTTGAGAGATGGCGTAGACCAGGACGCCCGGAGCCTTGGGGTGCGCAACTGGATGGGGGCGGCTCGATGGGTGGAGAGACTTGTTGAAGGAGGCCAGGACCGGACCCCGGTTGTCGAGCCGGCGATGACGATGATGATACAATTTTAATGTTCTTGAGTTAAAAATATACGCTCCCTATTTTAATTGAATCAAAATTTAAAACCTCTGTGTATTGAAAAACAATAGGAATATTAAAATTATAACATTAAATTTCAACACCGCACATTTATAATGGAAAAATATTCGATAAACCAACGTGTTTTAATCGTTAAAACATTTTATCAAAATCAATCATCGATTACTGTGATGATGAGAAAGTTACGTGAGATTTTTGGGAGAAACAACGTGCCAACAAAACGCACTATTTATCGTATAGTGAATGATTTCGAAGAAAGAGGGTCTGTAGGTGATAGGCCCAACCATGGACGACAACATTACTTCTGCTCAAGGAGGTGTTCAAAACAATCCATCGACCTCAATTCGACGCCGTGCTCAGGAGCTTGGTCTTCAAAGAACAACTTTGGCCAGAATTTCGCACAAGGATTTGCATTTGTTTCCATTTAAGATTCAGTTGACACAAGAGCTTCTTCCACAAGGCCATTTACGCCACCGTACATTTGCCAATAGGATGTTACAGCTAGCCCATGACAACCCCGATTTTCATGAAAAAAATCATAATGACTGACGAGGCATTTGCATTTGAATGGATATGTGAATAAACAGAAAAGTCGGTTCTGGGCAATGGAAAACCCTCAAATTATTCATCAGTCACCTTTGCATGCATTAAAAGTTACAGTCTGGTGTGAATTTGGTGAAATGAAAACGGCGTAACGATAACTGTGAATGGGGAGCGATATCGTGATATGATTGAAAACTTTTTAACGCCACAACCGCATGCTTTGGGCTTGATTAACATGTGGTATCAACAAGACGGTGCCACATCGCATACAGCCAGGATTACAATCGAATTACTGCGAGACCTCTTTCCACAACAAGTTATTTCAAGAAATGGTGATGTTGATTGGCCTCCACGGTCGCCTGATTTGACTGCTCCGGATTTCTTTTTGTGGAGATATCTGAAAAGCATGGTTAATGCAAACAAACCAGAAACGCTTGAGCAACTCAAACAAAATATTCGTGATGAAATTAATGAAATACCGCGTGAAATGTGTGAGAATGTAATGAAAAATGTGCTCAAAAGGGCTCGCATTTGTAAGACTAACAGAGGCGGACATTTACCTGACATTAAATAAAACATCTATCAATATAAGATCCATTCTCTTTCATTTAATCAAAAATTATAAACAAACAAAGTAGTATACCTTCCCGGCGGACACCCTGTATAAAATTCTTTAGGAAGTTAATTTCATCCATTGTTAAATATAAGTGCATTTTTGAGAAAGAATTCGCAATAAAACACAATTATGCTAATGAATTGGTTAGACAATTTTTTTTTATTATTTAATTGTGCTTAAATAATCATTATTTTCATCGATAAGTTCAAGAAACAAAATAGGTGCAACAGCAATTGATAATTTAGGTCCAATTCGATAGGATTATCACTTTTCACATCGATAATTTACACTCACTCAATTTATTGTTTGGTGCAGCACTAATCTGATAAGTTGAGTATTTACTGCATTTCAAAACTCAAATAAATTTTTATTAAATTTCTTGTTGGTGCAACAAAAAACTTATCAAGAATCATCATATTTTGCTAAATGATTAGCGATAAGTTATTGGTACAATAGGGCCCTGGATGCGATGGTAACTTGATAGTTTTTGTTAAAATGTAATTGGGGTATAGCGTAGTCAGTGGTACATTAAAATGATCTAAATTACGGAGTGGCCAATCTCATTGTTGATCCATTGTGAAGGGGCCTTAAGACGAATGGCTGTGCTTGCGGTCGTTTGTTTACTAAATAAGTCGAGGGGTAACAGATGAAACAGAGTGTCCAGTGCATCGGAGGGAGTGGCGCGAAGTGCTCCGCTTGTGCACAGAGAGGCTGTTCGCTGAACCTTACTAAATTTATCACGATTTGTTGCTATACCTAGAGTGGTCCACCATAATGATACCCTATAAGTTAGAATTGGTCTTATTACCGAAGTGTATAGCCAGTGAGTAATACGTGGTTGCATACCCCATTTATTACCAATGGCTGTTTTACAGGAGAAAAAATCTACTCTGGCTTTTCTGACTCTTTCTTGTATATTTGGTTTCCAGCTTAACTTCTAATCCAGAATAAGACCCAGACATTTAGCTTCATTTTAGAATTTTACTGCAATACCTTAAATGGAAGGGGAAGAATGAGGGTTTACACCGAGCGCACAGCGATTAGGATGCCTTTCAGATACTGCTATAGCAACATCGTCCGCATAGGCAATCACTCTGTAGCTCTTCGTTTCTAGGCACATTTGTAATCTACTAACAGATCTGCTTGCAGAGAAGAATATGCGAAAGTGCGTAGCAATTTTTGATTCAGTTTCTTTAATTGTTCAAATTTGAATAACTCAATTAAGTATTAACCTATCAATCAAACAAACCTTTTTTACGTGAGATTGAATGCACTTTCGGAATATTTTGTACACACAAAAATAAAATGAAATGTAAACAAAATAAGGCCTGATAAACATATCCAGCCTTACGTTAAACTGTATTTAGTTTAGTTGATATAGTATTTTATTAGTTATTTGCTTCAAATTCAATAGAGTGTAATTTGACTATGACATAGCGTAATTTTCAAATTTTGAGTAGTAAAATGCATTGAAAAGTCGGAATGTGTTCTTTTTTTTGTTAATGAATCCCAAACCAGAATTGTGAAGGGTTAATTTAGAGCCTAATTAACTTCCCCATCATCATCAATCAAGCTTTACGTTTGCTTTTTTCTGGAAAAGTATAAGGTGTGCTTCATAAAGTGTCATCCATTTGAAGGTTTCATTTTAAATCATATTATTGTTCACCACATTAAACACTTTAGAAAAAAAAATATAAATTTATTTAAATTATTTTTCCAGAATATCAAAATGACAATGATCTTATACCAAAAAATACATCTTTAATTATATCGAGAATTCCTCAGATCTCGAAAAAATCAAGAGATACATCTTCTCAACCACAAAATACTCCAGTTATATGCCATGTTGTCCCGAAATTTGACAGTAACACATTAGATCTCTCGCAAATGAATGCCAGCGAAGAAGATAAAATACAAGCTATGATGGCACAGAGCACTGTCGATTATGATCCCAGGGGGTAAGTTATAAATTAAATTTCTAGTTTGTATGATTGTCACTTGTTTCCTTTAAAAATTACTATGCAAACTATATATTTGGATACGAATATAAGCTTTCATCATTGGTAACAAAAGCATTTCTTCGACATGCCTTAAATTTTGTATAATACATGTAGGATTTTGTTTTTCTATCAGGTATCAAAAAATACGCGGTCCAGGCCAAACGGGGGAAGTGCCTCCAACATATCGCTGTTATAAATGTCATCAAAATGGACATTGGATAAAGAATTGTCCTTTGCCACATTCCAGTGCAAAAAAGTCTGAGATACGTCGTAATACAGGAATACCAAAATCTTTTCTTCATGAGAAAGGTGCCGAGAAGTACGTACGAATTATGTTAAAAATCTAAATCTAAAGCGAAACGTTGTCCAAATACAAACACTACCATTCTATTTTAAGAGCCAATTAAACAAAAAAAAAAAAAAAAAAAAACAGAAAAAGAAAACAAAGCTTTGGTTATGGGTCAGAAAGTTAGGGCATCATCATCATCATGGTGTTGTTATTTATTGAATGCCTCAGTTCCTAACATGGACCGCAAAATATGTAATGTGAATCTCAAAACAATTACCAATATTAAAGTGTATGTTTTAGACGCCTGAGGAATTAAGTTTTAAGATTTGGAGAAATAAATCGATTATTTTAATATATATGTTTGTATGTTAAATCCTCTCTACAGTTCCCAAATATTTTACCTTTTAATTGTGTCCAAAGGAAAACTTCTTTTTTCAAACCAATCTTATATTGATTTTAAATTAAGTTTCTTAACTCAACAGTTTTTAACCAATTATTACTGTTGAGCTATAGAAATAATTACTGGATAGCCTGCGTGTGTTGTTAAGCTCCTAAAAAAAGCTTGATTGTGTACTAAAAACACAATAAAATAAAATAATAGATATCTGGCTTTAAAAGAGTTATACTACATTTTAAGTGTTTTCGTTGTTTTTTTTTAATGTATTTGTTTTCCATTTTAAGTATGTAATTTCTTTTGAACAGAGAAAAGACATCGCCTCCTGAGCGAGGTTTTTCTTGTATTGGCCAACTTCTATTTAAAGTTTTAGAATACAAATAAATTAAAATATTCTTGAAGTGAACTTTGCCCTTATTGTTCTAGTTAGACCCTTTATCGCATCTTTATCAAACCATTAACAAAATATTCATATTCACAGACATATTATGCAGTTTTTCGTATTTTACATTTTGATATATATCTCTCAAGCGGGTTTCCATTTAGGTAAAATAATCCCCAGTAGACATGAATGGGAATTCACCCAACCACACATCAATAACCCAACAGTAGCAGAGTCTTTACCGATGGGTCAAAAATGGAATGTTGAGTTGGAGTGAGATTCTTTTTTTTTATGAAACCTTTGAATAAGCCAGCTCTTATAGGCTCCCTGAAAACAGCAGCGTCTTCCAAGCTGAGGCTTTGGCAGTAACCAAAGCTGCTGAACGGCTGTCAATGTTGGCGATTCCGCCAGCTGATATAACCTTCTTCATTGAAAGCCAAGCAGTCATGGAGGCACTCTCTGCCATCGAAATACAGTCAAAACTTGTTTCCGGCTGCCACGAAGAGCTCAAGATTCTTGGCTCGCAGCATAACTTTATGCTCTGCTGGGTTATATAGGCACGAATTGGATCATCAATCGATCCTATCCAGGTAGAACTAAACGTATACGCACCTATCTGCTCCTTCAAACAGGCTGTGGCAAAGAAAATTCCTGAGAAAACAAATGTAAGATGGACCCTACTCGACTCTTGTGTGAATACTCTCTTGTAGGTACCGTTACTGGACACAATCTGCTGAAGCACCACCAGAAAAAAACTGTGGCTCAGCACGGATGATTTATGCAGAGGTTGTGGCGATGAAGAAGCACATGAAGACTCTTTTCACTTCTTGTGTCATTGTCCAGCCTTCTCGCAAGGAACAAATAAACACCTAGGAAGCTACTTCTTTAATAACTTAGAAGAGCTCTCCAACTTTTCTGGTGTGAAATTTTTGAAATTCATTAATACCTCTAGATGGCTTGATTATCTATGAAAAACTGTAGGTTAATTTGTTAGGAGTGTCGAATCCTCCAGGGTATCACAAGGGATCTACATTGTTATAAGTGTGATAGGAATAAGATCCTTTGTCAGCCCAAAAACCTATCCTAACCTAACATAATCGGAAAGTTTAATTTTTTAAATAGCTGAGGATTTGATAGGAGCAGAATAAGCTTATAACACGAAAAAAAACTCAAAGGTTCTGTTATTTGACACAGACATCTAAGAATTTATTGTCGTTTCGGTAATGACAGCTTCTTAATTAAAAAAAAAAAAAAAAAAACAAATGGTTATAGTTCGTTTTAAGTGTGTAGTTAAATTTATTTTACAGGGTTTATAATGCTGAAGGAAGCAAAGAAAAATCGATAGTGAAATGTTTTACTTTATGTAACTATCTCGGAGGTCTTCTTCTCGGCTCTGATATTCTAGAGTAGAAATTTCATTCTCTGGTAGGAGGATTTTCGAATATTACCTTAGCCTTAGCAAATATCAATAAACTCCGCTGTTTGCTTCTCGTCCTTTCTCCTTAGAGAAGTCGGTATTCCTTTTTTTTTTCTCCTGTAGCACTCGCGGGCGGATCTCTCAGCAGTTCTTGTTTTAGTTTTCAGCATCGACTTGTATGCTTTATTATTGCGTTAGTGCGCCAGCTGGCACTCATCATGGAAACAGAGGTTTCGTTGTGGTCGTCTAGTGAAACCCAGCAAAGTAGTTTCGGCAGTGTTATCATTGTACCACACCAAATGTTCGTGATAGGGTGCATGGACATTAATTTAATGTCATCAACGATTAGTTGATCTGGGTCCTAGTAGTTTCGAACACAAATGACAAATGAGTGACCGCGAGATACGCGAATCCACAAAACGGTCATGCGAACGGGTATCGGCTTCATCCCTCCAGCCCGCTTTGTTTGCGTCTCGTTCACTCTCAAAATAGTCGGTACTATTATATCCTCTGAGTTTATAGAAAAACGAACATTATAGGAATTGAGAGTGAACACGTTTTGATGTGAAAAATCTGACTGAGAAATCATGTGAGATTTTGTGTCCCTAAGCCCAGAAAGAATACTTCTAAGCTTACTGAGATTTGTCTGTGTTGTACGATGCTACAATAAAATGTCAACAAAAATCTCGACCTTTTCAACAAACAAATTTGCGGGTGAATCCACAATTTCAGTTTTTGTTTATAGTTGAAAATCTATTATGAATAATGCTTATGGGGTGGGCTGTTCAAACGCCTTCAACCCTTGATAAATTATTTTCTTAATCCTTCTATAGACTAGTCGATTCGATTCGTCCTGAAATTTTAAGTCAATTGCCTTAATTGTTCTCAAATGTAATTGATTTAAAATAGAAATATTTAACATGAAGAAAATTACAACCGGAGTACCTCTTGGCATGATAAACCTCTTGGCATGATAAAGTACCTTTCACCTTATTCGACGGAGAATTTATAGGAACAAATTTATGACGACTAACTATACCCTATCCATACAAGAATGGTTTTAGAGTTCTAAAGCTAAGTACAGACGGCTGGCATATCTTATTATATGCCTGTTTGTTAAATAAAACTTTCAGCAAGTTTCTCAAAACTGTTTTTTTTTTGTCCTATGGGGTTTGACAGAAAAATTGTGATATTTTTTGAAAAACTGCGAAATTTTGTGAAAAAATTCACGTTACCAAACAGACCTAATATTGTCAGATCAGTGGTGCGTTCTTTTTCTATACAATATTTAACTATTGTTAATCCGTCAAATAATGATGTTGAAGTGTTAACAATGTTACACAGTGTAACATTTTATTTAGGAACGATCAATGTTAAAAATATTGTTGATCTGTCAAACGCAATGGGTTGAAAAAAATGAAAATACATTTAGAATGAATAAATCAAAGAAATCATTTTATTGCGTCAAATATATTTGAAAAAAAAAATACTTAAACAATGTTAACAGTTTGTTATTTATATATTATATAAACTTTATTTTGGCAAAAAAGCGAATCTTCTAACGAAATATAAGATTTTTTTAAATTCAAAATGGACACAAATTCACTTATTAAATATCTACCGAAATATAAACAGAAGAAAATACAAAAAAAGAATATTAATCATAAAATAACAGAAAACGTTTCCAAAAATCAAAACCGACAATAAAATCTATTTTTTTAACTCTAAAGAACAAAAAGTAAACAAAAGATAACCACAAAATGAAAAAATTTCAAAATTCTGCTGCTTTTGACAGATTAACAATTCAATTCATATCATCGCGATGAGTTGGAAATTGTAACATTCTGACAATTCAACATTGAATTTAGGAACGATTTGAAGACGCCAGAATGTAACACAATGTTACAATTTGAGAATTTAGGAACGACCCAAGTTAACAATAGTTAACTTTTTAGAGAAAAAGAACGGACCACAGGTACGCGACAATCGTCACAACACACATTAGGTGTGTTCGCGTACTAATCCAAAACTATCCATTTCTACCATTTTTAGTTGAATTAAATTTTTTTTATATGAACTTTGACAAAACTTTGGACTAAAACTGGTAGAAAATGGAAGGTTTGTAAAGTAAACGAACAGAGGTAATTTTAATTATTATCAGAACATTAGGACATTGTCAGACTCGTGTGAAATTGTCAGATGTCTTTTGGCGAATTCCTTTCAACAAAGACATCAAATTTTTTCTAAACAGATTCGTATTTCGTAAAAGAATCGATTTTTTTGTGTTATCGTGTTTGTGTTACTTGAGAGCTGCAATTGACGCAAAACGTCAACAAAGGTTGTTTGTATTTGTTGTGAGAAAAACGTTTTACCAATAGGATTAAATTAATAACTATAATAATTCTATTTTAATAACAAAAGATATTAGCCAGCTTATACGGGGGCAGTTTGTTGGTGCATTATATTTGTTTGAACTTCTACTTTCAATTGTAATTGAAAAGTTTTCACTTGCACTGAAAGTTTTTATCACGTCTTTCACTCGCGAAAGGTATTTTTTTTTTGTCAAATTTTTGTCTGGTAATGAACAACGCACAATAAATTATTTGTATAGCTATATTGACTGAATATATTATTGGATATTTTGTTAAATTATGTAGAATTCGTTGCAACCAAAAAATAAACAACTCATCTTCCAAAAATTCCGCGACTTTCAATTTGACGTATTAGAAATGTCAAGTCTTCATAGTATGTGTGTAAATCAGTGTGAAATCTTGCTAAAAACGCAAGATTTGTTTTGACAGAAAAGAATCGACTTTGTTTAGAAAAAATTCTGAACAGAATCGATTCTTTTGTTGAAAGGAATTCGGCATTTGTTTGATACATCTGAAAGTTGTTGACAATTTATTCGTTGTCATATAATAAATTTAGGTGTGCGGACGCAAAATCGAAGTTGTTTTAAGTTTTTGTATATTTTCGAGTTTTTTTGTTATACTATGTATGTACATATGTATGTACCTAGGGCCCTATTATGACTCGCGAGTCACTTTGAAGTTCGCTATTCGTAATACCACGGAACTGATAATTCGCCAAATCGTTCGACATGAGTCGAACGTTCGACTCGCGAGTCATAATAGGGCCCCTAGTTATTATACTCATAATGAAAAAGGAAGCAGAATTAATTAAAAAATGTCACAAATTGGTCACAATTCTCGAAAGAGAGTACGAAAACTTCGAAAAAAGGCTTCGGCAGTGTATGGTCTGTGGAGAGGAGTGCCATTTGACCAATAGCTTATTGATATGAAACATCTTAAACCGCAAGTGAAATCGTTTTAAATGGGACATCGTGACATTGGTTTGAATCTGAAGAACTTGATTGCTGGTTGTTTTGGTAGTTTAAAAGCACATGTTCAAGCTTCGTAAGTTAATATACATTGTTATAACACGAAATACTACATCATTAAATAGAAAAGAGTATATGAGCCACACGAGACAGTTGGCTACATATATTTACTGTCAAATTCCTAATTGTGTACATACTTATCTCACTATTTCTACTCGCTTCTCAACTGTCTTCTAAAAAAAGAAGCCAGTTGACAAGCTAGTTGCTTAAGTTTCTGTTTATTAGTTATTAAATTTTAATGCGTTGCAACTTCTGGCTTGTGTGGACTCAGACTTATGTTGAATTTTTTTTATTAATTTTGTCGTTCTGTTACTAAACTAATCTCTGTAAAATTTTATTACGTACTTTGCTTAGCATCAGTACAAAACATTTCCGATGCTGTGAGCTTATCGGAATTTCGTCCATGTTCAAAATTATCTACAAATGAATCAGTAAACTATTAATACTCAGCGGACGATGTCGGCAATTAATAAATCTAGAAACTGCAAACTCATCAATTAATAGTACAGTTCCGAGGCTAAATTATATAAGAAGAAGTTAATTATGTTATAATTAAAAACATTCCTACAATAAGTTAAAAAAAAGCAAGCAAGCAAGCTCGTTATATCAAGCACCTTATCGAATTTGATAGTTTTTTTTTCGTTTGAAGATAGTTATTCGAAATTGGAATAAATGCATTTTTAATAAATATAATTAATTGTATGAATTTAATAAAATAACAATAAATTAAGAAATTTGTTTGCCCAATTCATTGATGTTCTACTGGTAATTTTATAAGTTGGTTTTTTTGAAAAGAGGCAATTTCAACAATTTCTTTGTTGTTGTCATAATCCATATACATAATATGTAGTTTTAAAAGTACCAGGAAGATTTTCAAACACAATTTTCACGATAAACTCCATTAGAGGATCCAGGATCCAGCAAGAGGATTGCATATTTGACAATTGAAGCTTTTGAGTTACAGAATGAAGATCATCTGAGGGGCAAATTTACTTTTGATTTGACATTTTATAAAACGGCCTTAGACAACAGAAGGAAATAATACATCAAAATAGACCTTGAACCTCTTGAAGGGATAAATAGAACCTATTATCGTGTAGCATTTAAGGCTGAAACATAATTGATAATTAATCTCAAAGTGTTCGATTTGTATGTATGTAATTAATTATGTAACTATAATAAGAATTTAAGTTTTGTTTTGATGTTGTATCACACAATTAAAAAATGTGTTTCTTTACTGACCGCGCAATAAACAAAAATAAAACCCTTGAAGAGTTAAAAATTCTTACCAAGCTTTGGGTTAAAAAAAAATCGAATATCTTGTTTCATTTTTATTTTAAGCCATTAAGAACCAAAAATCAATCTAATATAATGATACGAAATAATTTATTTATTTAATTTTAAGTATAAAATATTCATAAATTATAAAGAAATTGTGTATAAATTATAAACTATACTACATAGATTGAAATGAATGTGTGGCTTATAAGAAACAATAAACAAAACAGTTCGGATTATTATCTGTTGATCGTATATATTATATATATTTTTTCATACAGTGAAGCAATAGCTGAAGAAAATGTTATTCCCGAAAAACAAGCCGAAGTACCAGATGAGTTGCTGTGCAGCATTTGTAAGGACATTTTCCGTGATGCCGTAATGATACCATGTTGTGGTAGTTCATTTTGTGACGATTGTAAGTTTTAAATTTGTATTAATCTTAACAATCATCATATTATAATGCTTAATTTGTTTTCTTTTTTTTTTAATTGTTTTAAGGTGTTCGTACTGCTTTGTTAGAATCAGAAGAAAATGAATGTCCAGATTGCAAAGAAAAAGGAACATCTCCTGGCTCTTTGATTCCAAATAGATTTTTACGTAGCTCTGTTAACACGTTCAAAAATGAGACTGGTTATGAAAGAAGAAGAAAAAATAACGGTAAGATAAAGAACACTTAATTTATATCTGAACCCAGTTTTTCAGTGCGAAAACTAGCTAGTTTCGGGGTTAAATCCGAGTTCCTGAGACAAGTTCTTCAGTCTAGTTAGATGCCTAGTTAACTCAAGAAATTTAGTGATTTAACTTTGGGTGTTATTGAACCGATGTTTCTGATAGATGCGTGTCAAAAATCTATTGAAATTGAAGGGCAACGTTATGGAAAGGTCGATTTATACAGTGTCGCACATCAATTTCAATAATGCAGCACTTCGATTTCGACTTTTTTTTTAACAATTAAAAGTTAAAGCCATTCCTCGTCTAAGGGCCAGTTGTGCATTGTACAAACGTGATTTATCCTGGGTTCAAGATTTAAAGCCACCATTTAAACCCACCGATTTTGGCGGATTAACTGAGGTTTGACGCATGTGATTGGCTTTTATCATATACTGAGCCCATAGTTCATCATTCATTTATCATCCGAAATCAATGGGTTTAAATTGTTGAACCACTTTTTAAATGTTTTTTTTTGAACTGCCCCTAAAAACTGTTTCATGATTTAAGGAGGGTTTATTTATTATATTGGAAGAATTTAACTCAGCCCTATAAAAACTTGCTCAAAAAGGTCAAGCAATTTGAATCGCAATAACTTTATACCAATACTTCTTTTCTATGTTTAGTATTCTTTATTTTATATGAATTAAGTTTAATAATAAAAAAAAAATCTGCTCTTATTTTCCAGGAGTACATGAAACAGTTTCTAATGTTACTGAAACAAAAGAGGAAACAAAAGCAAGTGAAAAAGAAAATGAAAAAGATCAAAAGATTGAAAAGGAAGCACCCGAAAAAAGCAGCTCAAAGGAAGAAGAAATTCCGAAGCATGAAGATGAGAATTTAACTCCGCCAAAACCATCTCCAGAGAGGGAAGAATCTTTGTCTCCAAAGAAAGAGGAAAAGAAAGTTGTGCAATCAGAAGAAAAAGAAGCACATCACAAAGAACCTACAAGTGAACCAAGTTCTCCTAAAAGACGTGTTGAAGTTGTAAGTATTTTTTTTTTTTTTTTTGAATTATTATTAAGCTTAAAATGTTAGGAGTTATAACTGTGTATTGCTCGGAAATGTGTACTAGGTAAATCTTTCTTTAAACAAACCGATTATTGGAGCAATTTGTATCTTCTTCTGTATCTGCAGCCATCGCATTGTCGTGGTAATGCTTGTTGCGTCACGTGCTATGGTTAACTTCTATCAATTTTATGGTTTCGTGTGCACATAGGATTGGTCCTTCCGAATGCTCGAGTAACGAGTGAGTAATGCGAGTTTTGTTGATTGATTTTTAATGATTTTTTTCTATTTCAAGTCGATTTTTTAGAAAAATTTTCCCTTCCGCCTAAACAGGGGGACATAGACCCCCATCCCATGCTATTTTTTCCTGTCTTGACCCAATCCACAAGCTCTTGCCTTTTGACACATCTTATGCGAAACACCTTTCATATGCGTCGTTAATTAAAGGCATATCTCCACAAAACGGAAACGTACACCCTGTTGTCCATGTCCATAGTTCATACAGATTTCTTCGTTCTACTTCGTGGAAGAGCTTTACGACTGGAAGAAACAGCGATTGGTAAGGGCGATTCTTCGTTCGATCATGTCACTTGTGTCATTTTGCCTATGATAAAATGGCTCGCTATATACATCGGCTTGTTCTCATAACGGCCAAAGTCATTTTCGCCGCTTACTCTATCTTTGCTTTGCTCTATCTATAATGTCATTTTAAGTATTTAAATGGACTTTTGAAATATATAGCTCTGATGTAAACTTTCTAGTTGGGTACAATGGAGCGATGTTAAAGCTTTTTCGACATAAAATTGTTTGGCGTTCTTCTTGTCGACTTTGCAGCGAGTTTGGCAGGGATAAGACAAAGCTGTTTATATTGATTGATTTTATTATCAACGCTAACAGAGGCTGTCATTTTACATATAAGTTGATGTATGTTGCTAAACAAGTGATCTCCCGCTGCTTTGAATAGCTCTGTTGCTAACCCATTCAAAAAAATGTCTTTTAGAACTTAAATAAGTGAATATCGCTACTCGAACTTTTTTTATTTTGGTCGGGTGAGCGAAAATTGGGTCCATTACCCGTCCGAGTTGAACAGATTCTTCTGTGGATGTTTGGCTGCTTTGCCATTGATCAGTCTAATCCATTTGATTTGGTTGCTTCAACATTTTAAGGAAAAGTTTAATGCTCATTTGTAAAAACAAAAAATCAACCAATGTACATTTGGGATTCATTGGGATTCAGATTTTCGATAACATGTTCTTTAGATGATTTCGATACACTAGTTTTTCGTGCCTGGATATAAGTAATTATTTATATAAAACTTTTATGTTGATTAGGTTATGCCACAACGGGAAATTTTACACAACGCAGACTCTCATCAAAGAGGAGAAGAACCATTTAAACAAAACCAATCCTCTTATTCTAATTACGGACCTTCGGTTCCAGACTTGCCACACAGATCAAATACAACTGACCAATATCCCGCTAGATCAGATTCTTATATGCGACTCCCAAAGCATAACCATGGAATTGTACCACCAAATATGGGATATTGCAATAACTATGGCAATCGAACTGAAAGGTAAGTTACATACTATAATGTTTTATTCAATGAAAATAATTTAATATTAATATTTTTCAATTCAAAAGTGTGATATTTGTGTTCTATTAAGAAAATTAAATAAATGCAATAGAATTTGTAAATGCAATCATCACAAAATACAAAACTAATAAAATATATTTTGTTTTAGGTACTACTATCCCAGAGATTCCTATAATGTAAATGCTCCTCCGTATCCGTACGTACAAAATCCAAGATGCCGTCAGATGGCCCCTCACGCCAATATTCAACCGTATTATCAAGGAATGGCTGGACCAATGGAGACAGGGTAACCAATGTTTTATGTTTATTTATATGTATTTAAAAATTACCAGCTGAACTAGACTTTGAAGTTAGGGACCAAAAAATCTCAAATCAAATTTAAAAAAATTTAAAAATATGTAATTGAAATCGATAATATGGATTTATCAATTTTATTAAATAAAGTCAAATATCTTATTGATAGTTGACAACAGTATTAGGGCTCTTTGTTTTTTTATGTAATTGTCTACAACTTCTTAA
Source organism: Leucozona laternaria (assembly GCA_932273885.2). Classification (NCBI taxonomy): domain Eukaryota; kingdom Metazoa; phylum Arthropoda; class Insecta; order Diptera; family Syrphidae; genus Leucozona; species Leucozona laternaria. The sequence continues at coordinate 51,113,538 of OW026368.1, forward strand.
TAAATTCAATTACTTAAAATATAAAAAAATAAAAGCGGACCAAAATAAAACCATTATACAAAATAAAATTAAGAATGCACGACTGAATCGCACGAACTTGCTCTTGTGGCTTGAAATTTCAAAGATAGTATAGTAAATATTTATACATACATACAGTTGCGAGCAAAAAAATAGCAGTGCAACGAAAAATAAGCTTAGACAAAAATGAAAAATCAAAAGAAGTTTGATTTTAGAAATCATTGTTGGTAAAACATTTACGTTTCATTGAGATGTTTTTTTTTTTTTTTATAAATTGAATGATAATTTATTGATAATTAATATAAAGGGTTTTCCAATAAGAGGTGTTATTTTGAATAGCCCGCTATTTCGGTAGCTGTCACTTTTGAAGCTGTCATTTTTTGACATTTGACAAGTAGAAACTACGCCATTAATAAAAATGGAACGATACACGCTTCAACAACGCATTGAAATTATTGAAATTCACTATAAAAATGGTGAAAATTTGGCAGAGACGGTTCGTAAAACTAAAACATTTTTGGGTCGTCGTGAAGCACCTTGTCGGACCGCAATACAGAAATTGGTGGACAAATTCGAGCTGTTGGGACAAGTTAGTGATGTGAAGAATAAAACCCGTGCACGTCGCTCAAGAACAACTGAGAATATTGCTGTTGTAGCCCAAAGTGTTGAAGAAAAATCAGGTTTGTCCATTCCTCGTCGTTCTTTGGAATTAGGCATTCCACAAACGTCATTACACCGTATTTTGCATAAAGACTTGGGTCTTAAGGCTTATAAAGTTCAGTTAACACAAGAACTCAAGCCGGCTGATCATCAACAACGTCGTGTCTTGGCTGATTGGGTCCTTGAAATGCATGAAAATGATCCGGAATTTCATCGAAAAATCATCTTGACTGATGAGGCCCATTTCCACCTCGGAGGCTACGTCAACAAGCAAAACTGTCGCATCTGGGGCTCGGAAAACCCAGGAGTTATTGTTGAAAAGCCTCTCCATCCTCAACGCGTGACTGTTTGGTGCGGTTTATGGTCCGGCGGGGTCATTGGACCTTACTTTTTCGAAAATGAGGCTGGAGCAACAGTTACGGTCAATGGATTGCGCTATCGAGAGTTGATTAATGATTTTTTATGGCCGGAATTGGATGGTATTGATCTGGACAACGTTTACTTTCAACAAGATGGCGCTACGTGCCACACAAGCAATGAAACTATCGATCTTTTACGGGAAAAGTTTCCGGACCGTGTTATCTCTCGAAGAGGTGATCACAATTGGCCACCGAGATCTTGTGATTTAACACCTTGCGACTTCTTCCTTTGGGGCCACGTGAAAGATAAGGTCTACGCCAACAGCCCAGCGTCGATTCAAGACCTCAAAGATGGAATTCGTGAGGCTATCGAGGACATAGGACAGCCACTTTGCGATTTGGTTATGGAAAATTTCATGAAAAGGATATGGTCCTGTAAGCGTGGTCGTGGCGGCCATTTGGCTGATGTTGTGTTTCATTATTAACGGCATACCTTCCTCTTTATAATGAAATAAACATCCGATCATTTATCTCAAAAAATGCCATTTTTCTTTGAATATCAAAATAACACCTCTTATTGGAAAACCCTTTAGTAACTATACAAAAACTAAATATATTCGAAAATAAAGGGAGCAAAATAATAATTGGGTTGGCATTCGAGACTCTTTTTTTTTTTATATCGAACCAAAGATATTCAATGGGCTTGAGATCCGGAGACTGAGCAGGCCACTCCTAGACCTCAATATTCTAGTCCTGAAACTATTTTTTAGCTGTTCTGTTGGTGTGCTTTGGGTCATTATTCTGCTAAAAATCCCATTTAAGCGTCATTTTTAATTCTGCATATGGTAGCATGATGTTCTGCAAAATTTCCACATACGAGTGTTGATTAATTATACTTTTCATCCAATATATGGGACCAACTCCATAGTAGGAGAAGCATCCCCATGCCATGATACGAGATCCTTCGTGTTTTATCGTTTTGGTGATGTATCTAGGACCATATTCGGTATTTGGTGATCGTTTTACATACTGCCGAGATCATTTACCACCATAAAGTACAACTTTAATCTCGTCAGTCCAAAGAATATTCCTCCATTTTTCAGGGGCCCATCGTGCAAACTTTATTCTTTTGGCTATGGGCGTTTTCTTCAAAAGTGGGACTTTTCTTGGACTACGAGCATTCAAGTTGTGATCCCTCAATTGTCTTCTTACAAAAGGGGCACCGCATGGTAAATCAAGTTCACCCACAGTCTGTTTAGATGCAAAAGTGGGATGCATTCTTGAAAACCAAACAACATGATTTATGTAAGATGGCTTAAGAATTTAATGTCATTTCTTGCCATTTTCGCCGAACACCCAACAAGTTCCTGAACTTCCTCATAGGTGTTGCCGTCCATAATAAGGTTTTTAGTGAGTTGGCGCTTTTGTGGTGTCCAGTGTTTACCACGACCCACTTCATAAGAACAAATTATTAATTTTTTAAACAAATTCGGTTGAAATATAAAGTAAAAGAATAGGGCTTACTTTTTATAACATCCAAATCATAATTGAAGGAAACACAATATTTTAAATTGAACTTGACGATAACACTGCTATTATTTTGCTCGCTTAAAATACGGAAAGACACCAGACAAATTAACCAAAGCATTAACAATGAACAACCGTTAAACTATGACTTCAAATGGTTACCTTAATATCCGTGAGCACCACACTACAGTAGAAGTCAGAAAAAGTTATTTTTTTTTTATAGATATTACTGCTATTATTTTGCTTGGTACTGTACATACATATGTATGTATGTACATATATGTAATTGAAAATAATAATTATTTTATACAGTTGCGGTCAAAATAATAGTATTGCGATATACTTGTTTTAACGATTTGTATTGCTCAAAAAATTAAAAAAAGAGTTACACTTGGAGAGAACAACATTTTTTTAACGATCATATGTAATAAATAAATATAAATATGTAAAATGCACAACGTTATTCATCAATGCTAGTAGTAGTAGTGCATTTGCTTTTGTAAAGAAGTTTTATGATGCTTTTCATTATTTTGAATCGGAGAATTTTGAAAATGTTCATCTTTGCTCTACTATCAGTTTTTCAGAGATTGTATTGACATTTTTTGTAAAATAGTCGTCTGCAATTGGTAGAGGCAAGCAATGCAGCCCTGAATATCATGCCCTGATTAGAAGATTAATTTCGAAGGGCAAAATCTATTCGCAGATGCAAAACTGATTTAATTGGATGCTTATCAACAACGGTAAGAAATGCCACCACAAGTCAAAGTCAAAAACGAGCGCGCGTAAACTGGTTATGTTGCCAAATTAAAAAAAAAAAAACTGCATTCAAAAATGAATCTGTTCAAGGTATTAGGGGAAGTTTAACCTATTGTTTGCGTTAGCGTCCGCGTCAAAACGTTTCTTCTTTCATAAAAGTTGTATTTGCTGGCAAAAAATCATGTGAGCAAAAGAATAAAACTCTCAGACACACGTTAAATTGCCTGCGAAAAAGGTAGATTTATGTTCTGTAGTCAGACCAGTCCAAAACAGTTTTGTATGGTAAAAAAAATCTCTTTAATATGTTAGAAGGCTTTCAAAACGAATTTCGTCCTCTTTTCAAAGCTAAAACAATAAAACATGGAATTTCCAGTATAATGTTTTGGGAATGTTTTTCCATGTATGATGATGTTCCCTTATACCGTATGAAGGCATCATGGATCAACATCTGTAAGTCGAAAACATGCAGGCAGTAATGCTTCAATAATTATGAAGATGAAATGCCATTGATACTGGGGTATGACAAGAAAATGACCCAAAGCATAAAAGGAAACTTCCAAAGAAGTAGTTTCCAGAAAAGGGGAGCTGTAGGTCGTAAAAGACAAACAGAATTGCGAAAACCCACTTCTCTATTATGGAAATGTCAAGTTTGATTGAAATCTGGAGTTCGATTTTTTTACGAATCCTAAACTTGCTCTATAGTACCTATTTCGCAAGTTAAAACGAACAAATTCAACGTATTATTAAAACATTTGTATTGTGACGAGGTTTTTAGTCGACTTCTTCTCCGAAAGATAACGAATTTCCAAGTGTAGACTTTTAGAACTTTGTACCTTATATGTATGGATGTGCATGAGGTAATCTTCTAGAAATCGATACTATTTCCTACGATTTTAGTAAAGACTGATAAATTTTCGCATACTCCTTAAGGTATCCTCCCTCAGATTTGAAACTATTTTCTTGAGATAGATATCTTCTTATCTGGAAAACAGTTACTAGAGCATTTGCATCAGATCTGACTTCTCCAGTCCTCTACCTTCTTCTGGCGGCTTCCAAAGCAGGCACTTAGGTCCCTTTCCTTTTATCTTCAGTAGTAACGATATCGAAATTAAGATCAAACATTCCTTTATCTTACTTTACGCCGATAATATCAAGTTTTCGAGACCATTTCGTCATCATTCAATTAGATCTCGACATTATCTTAGTGTGGTGCCTAAAAAATTGCTTAAAACTTAACATAACCAAATGCCAATCAATGACTTTTTAGCGTTAACGGGAGTAGATTCGTGATCTTGGAAGGCTATGTGACCGTGAACTGAATGTTATAACACATATACACGACATAATTCTTAAATCACACTCGGTTTTATCAAAGATAGTCCAAAGAATTCTCCATTGAACGCCGTTTTCTATTATTTGTCCTTCCTTTGATTGTACCTCCCTATCGTGATCGCCTGCAAAACCTGAAATCGCTCAAAAAGTGATGGTTACAATTAACCTTTAATTCGTATATTTTCGAAGGGTTAATTAAACTGTTTCGACTTCAGTACTTTCAGCCTTAATCTCCGTCTGTTAAATCTTCTCTCCAATAAATCCCGGACTTTATTTTTTACTATTTTAATTTTACAACCATTACAGTATAATCGAAGATCCACTGGAGGCTTTCAATAGGATAATGAAAGAAAAAGAGAAAAGGAAGGAAATGAAACGTTTGGCCACTGAACGTTCTGAAAGGCAAAGGACTGCAATGAACAAACGAGGCCCAAGAGATCCTTCTCCGCTGGCCGAGAAGAGGATAAGACACAGGGTTTCTCCTGTCAATGAAAGGAGAAACCGTTCCCCCTTGCGTCAGGAAAAACCACCTAGCCACAGAAACATTGAGAGAGAAAAACCTATGAGGAGTCATCGAAATCATTATCAAGGCAATAATAGGTAAGATTTATATCTATTCCGATTTTGGATATTTTCTTAACATTTTCCAGCGATTGGTATATTATTATATGATTTTGATGGCGATGAACCGGTTGTTTTGATAAAAAAAAAAGCAAACAAAATCAATCAAAATTTCGAAACCAATCATTTGAAAATGGGATTTAACTTTCTTTTGTTTATTAGATATTATGAATTCTTTTAAAATATATTTATGTTCTTTTTTTAAGGTCCTTTTCTCGATCAAACTCACCTCCACAGAGAAGATTTTCAAAATCGCCCATGCGGAGACGTTCTAGAAGCAGGTCTCATCCAAGGTATTTATACTTTTTTTATGTTTCAAATATTAAGTTTTGTAGTGGAAAAAAAATACTTGAATAAACATTGCGGGCGTAAAATACAAAAAAAAATCATCAATTTGAGTTCTTACTATCTCACCATTTATTCTAAATAAACGTCTTAAATAAAACCTGTAAACTAAAAATATACAATTTTTTTGTTTTGTGTTTTTAGGTCTCATTCAAGAGAAATGGAACTACTCCGTCATGATAACAGACACCCGAAACACATTTTACAACAGAGTCATCGTATTGACCACGAAAAGGATATGATGCGTTACAATAAAAGGCCTCCAGGACGATTTAGTGAAACAAGAAGTCTCTCTGAAATCGGTCCAAAGGAAAATAGAAGACACAATTCAAAAATGCGTGAAAATGGCAACCAAATGTTTGACAACTATGGACCATCCAGTTCCCGAAAAATGTTTTTTGAGAATGAAATACCAGAAAATAGAGACATGCCGCCATATGAATTTCACCATGAAAGAAGGAGTAAAGTTTCTATGGGTAAATTCGAAGAGGTTCCTAGACCGGAAAAAAGAAGTCGAGAAAATCATGATGAAAGAAGGCACAGTATGCAGTCACCGGATGAAGAACCCCCTCCAAAACCGGAATTAGAAAAAAGAATCAAGGAACGAAAGAAGAAGAAGGAAAAGGATGAAAAATCGGAAAAGAAATCGAAGAAAGACAAGAAGGAGAAGCGAAAGCGGGAGCGTCATAAGGATGAAACGAAAAAGCACCAGGACCACAAAAAATCACGAAGGGGAGATGCGGATCCAATGGCAAATTTAAATGAAAAGGTTAGCGATGAAAGTAGAAACCGCACTAGCAAAAAAGATAATTCTAAAGGATCTAATGATGAATCCATGGACGATAAAGCTGAGACTTTTACGCCTGACATAAACATAAATCGCCACCATCATGATGATGACCACATTGTAGAAAATGTACAAACCGAAATAAGAAGGGAGACAAAAAATCCGTTTAAAACAGAAAAATCGCCGCTTTTATACAAAATTGATAGGTGCAAGCAAATTATGGACAACAATGGTTCAGGGCTTAACACGCCCACATCGTTCATCGATACCACTCCCGAAAACTACGCTGGAAAATGGGATAACTTCGATTTTTCCATGCCAAATAGCGAAGACGTCAGAGGAGATAATGATCGCGATTTTGAATATAACTCGCATATGTTCCAGAATAGTTCGCCTTCCTTGAGAAACGAACAATTTGGAATGAATAGGCATTTCAGCAAAAGGAAAGACTCTCATTCCCGATCACATCAGCATGAAGACAGAAGACCGAAACATGAGGAAACCGTCAAGGAAAACAGATCTGAACTGGCTACAAAGCCAGCATCCAGGAAACCTTCGCCAACGCCTAGCGAAGCTGCATCTTCATCTTCGAGTAAGACGCCACAGAGTAAGAAACGAAGGAAGAAAAGTAAACATAAGAAAGATAAGTCCTCCAAACGATCCTCATCTGCAGAGTCATCAAAGAAGAGTTCTAGTAAACACAAGAAGAGTAGGACCGAGAAGAAGAAAAAATCTAAAAGGAATGAGTCACGTTGAACACAGTGTATTTATTTTTTTTTTTATTTAACAATAAATAAGTATATATACATGTAAACTGTATGACAATTTGGAATTACCTAATAAATTGTTGTATTTATATATATATATATTATAATAAGCTTGCATTTTGCAAAAATTATTATAAAAATCTGTCGTAAATAAATCCGGAGCTGGTGGCTTTTCAACAACTTATATACAAGAAAAATGGTGTTGCATTTTTATTTTGTTCAGTTTGAATGCTCTTAAGGTTTTTTTTCTATAATATGCCAGTGCACAAGGGTAGGATGCAGGGTATTGATCCACTATGGTCTATTATTTCTAAATTCTACCATAGGAGCAGGAGGGAAGAATAATACCTTTAAAGAAAGGACTTGACAGTACGCGTTACGAAACTACTTTTTCTTTAGATTGTTAACCCTATTAAACTTTAGTAAGTATTTAACGCGTTAAGTTAAAAAATTCCTGAAGTTGTTATTTAATATTCACTGAACTGTGGCGACTCCACTTGAAAAGTCAGTTGCTAAAATTTGATATAAAGGGTGGTTAAATTTTAAGGGCGGATGTTGATTTTGAATAAAACACAAATTATTTAGGAAATTACTGTCATTTCTTTTTATTATGATAATATTGGTATTGTTCAATTATGTATGGAACAAAATATCGGCCGCGACCTCGGCGGCACACCTCCATCCGATGGTCCAAATTTTTGATGACGCATAATTGAGGTTCTATGCCGTTAATGTGCCAAATTATATCATCCTTTAGCTCTTGAATTGTTGCTGGCTTATCCACGTACACCTTTTCTTTCAAATAACCCCAAAGAAAGATATCCAACGGCGTCAAATCACATAATCTTGGCGGCCAATTGACATCGCCACCACGTGAGATAACACGGCCATTGAAGTTGTCGCGCCAAAGGGCCATTGTTTCGTTAGCTGTGTGGCAAGTGGCACCGTCCTGTTGAAACCACATATCGTCCACATCCATATCTTCCAATTCGGGCCATAAAAAGTTCGTTATCATCTCACGATAGCGAACACCATTTCATTTTGGAAAAAATACGGCCCGATGATGCCGCCAGCCCATAAACCGCACCAAACAATCACTTTTTGTGGGTGCATTGGTTTTTCAACAATCACTCTTGGATTATCATTCGCCAAAATGCGGCAATTCTGCTTATTGACGAATCCACTGAGGTGAAAATATGCCTCATCACTGAAGATGATTTTCTTCGAAAATGCACGATATGCATTTTGATTTGAACGCCCATTTTCATAATAAGCCTGAATAACTATAACGCGTTGCTCCATTGTGTATCTTTAAATGGTTCAAATTGAGCTATGGCCTTTTCGATTGGTAATCCGGGAGAACGATTTGATACGTGTGAACCCTTCTGGAACGATTCTGAAAACAAAATCAGAAGCAAAATTCTCTTCTTTTCAGAAGAAGAACTGTCATTCTGACCCCAGTCGAAAAGGCCATTAATCTGAAAAAAAAACTTGACGTTTAGGTGTGGTTCACATTCAACATCGGCCCTTAAAATTTAACCACCCTTTACAAAAAGAATTTTTAAAATCGAATACAACTTTTTGTTTTTACCTCATTTCACCCTATAAGTACCAAATTTTGAATTATATACCTATATATAACCCTAAAGCCACCCCCTAAAAATCAACATTCAAACACCAAAAGAATTTCTAAATTATTACAATTTTTTATTTGTACCCTATTTCACCCTACAAATAACAAAATTTGAAAAAGAATATCCCTTAAGCCATTTCCTAAGAAAAACCCTTTAAACAAAAAAAAATTCTTAAATCGGAATTCTTTTTTTAATTTTATCGCATCGGACAAACAAAGCAGGAGTTCAGCTTTATCAATATACTAGCTGGCCCCGCCCGGCTTCGCACGGGTAGAAGCCATTTCCTAAAAATTACCTTTTAAACCCGGGTAGAATTTTTTCAATCGGATACGGTTTTTTTCATTTTACCCCATTTCACCTTACAAATGACAAAATTTTCAAAAAATATATGAATATAGCAACCTTTCAAATACAAAAAGAATTTCTTAGATCGGACAATTTTTATATTTTTACCCTTTTCAACCTACAAATAACAAAATTTGAAAAAAATATCCCTAAAGCCATTTCCTAAGAAAAACCTTTCAAACAAAAAAAAAGGATTTCTTAAATCCGACAATATTCTGAAATCGGACATGTGGTTTCTTAGATTAGCCCAAACAAAGAAACCAAGCAAGAGTTCCGCTTTATAAATATAGTTTAATAAACAGGGTGCCCCGGACCTGGTGTGGTTCTTGGGTATATTTTAAGAAAAAAATCGTTCTACAGTAAAGGACACATTTATCGTGGATGAATAGTGGTTATTTTCATTTTTTCTCTCGCTTTGATGAAGATCAAGTTCTCTCCCTCTAAATGATGATGATAGAGGTCTTCCGAGATTTGTCTTTGTCTTTTCTCTTTCTAATTTGACATCTTAAAACAACAACAAAAAAAGTCCCTGGTTGGAAAATATTTACATGCTCTTGGGAGTGTTAAAAATCCGGTAATTTGATTATTTTTGTTATTTGGAACTGAAAACTTAAATTTGCGATCGAATTCACCTATTAATTAGTGTTTAAACATTTTAGTGAACTTTTTTTCAAGTGTTTGATACAAAAAAACTAATTTTATTACTTATTAATCACTATTATTAAACACCCGACTTTTTTGGCTCGCTTTCGTGCCCTCGGCATTTGGTTTTGTTTTCCATCCAGGGAGTGCTGTCAGATTGTTTTTTTTTTTTTTTGTTAAATTTCACACTGAAACTTCTGACATTTGGTGGCAGAGATCCATTGACGATGGACCAAACTCGTTTTACTCGGCGTGTGCTTTAGGTGAACATTCGTTGCAGATGTTTATTACTAACAACTCAACCATTCCTGTGTGCGTGTTGTTTCTTTGTAGGAATGGAGGGGACCTACAATTTTCTGCCGAATCCGAAGGGCTAAGGTGAGAGACTCTTATTCTGTTATTGACAAGGGATACACAAAATTTGTTATTTCTCGTGCCACCTACCTCCATGTATCGTTTGTCATACATGAACAAAATTCGGCTTCACTGTCCCCATACAAAATTATTCAAAAACGCCCATACATCCGCTACTTTTTTTCAAAAAAAAAAAACTTATTTAGTAAGATGCAACATAAATTTCATTTTTGATACATGGACGTATGCTAACTAATTTTATGTATCAAATATGCTACATGGGACGTATGAGTGATTATCAATCAGTTTGTATGGGGACAGTGAAGTTTCCAATTATTTATAAAGTATCAACACTCAGTGAAAAAAATTTTTTGTTTCAAGTGTCAAGTCGTTCTTCGATTTTTTGTTTGCATTTCTGAAAAATTAAAAAAATAGAAAAGAAAAATCGTTTGTAATTCGTTAGCTGAAAAACTTATTTGTAGTAATGTGATGGATAGTGACAGTGAAGATTTCAGTTCCGGAAGTAATAGTGAATATCAACCATCTGGAATTGACTCAGAATCTTCTTATGAGCTTACAGAAAGTGAAGATGAGGAAGCAAGATTGCTCCTTTCAAATGCAGCCTAAAGCTAGGAGCAGACGGCATATAAAAGTCGCAAACGTTTGCGACTCTGACGTCATTTTTACGTCATCATTTGCGACTTTGAGGGTATATCGTCTGAACACCCTTTTGGGACAGTCCGCATATGCTCGCAAACCATTTGCCGATTATGTGCGACACCCAAATTGCATATAAGTTTGCGACTTTCTTGCAAATCGTGTGAACACCCTCGCATATAATTTGTGACAGTTTGCGAGCATGTGCGGCCATATGCGACCATCCCAAGCGTTTGCGATGACACGAAAACCGAACATTGCACATCTCCACATATGCAGCATAGCAGCTGCTGTGATTCTTCATTTTACTAGTAGAGTTGTTGTTGTTGTGTCAAATTCTTGCATGTACATAGCTATAGCCTATAGGATTTACATTTAAACGAAATAAAATGGTAAATTTAAAATTAAGCGTGGGTAGTTCTGGGGGTGATATTATAATGTAAAGCAGCAACATAGGGTTTTAAAAATTTCAATAAAATTGTTTGCTTTTATAATATGAAGTACATTATTTTTTTTTTTCTATTTTTGTTAAATCTTTTTATTGACAAAATACAGCAAAACTATGTAAAGTTCAAAGAAAAAATTATTCCACAATTTTCCGATTCTCGATTCTGGCTGCTTTTAATATTTTCCCCACAACAATTCATTCGTTATGAATTTTCAGATGAGAATTTTTCAGTTCCAAAAAAATATGAAATGTTCGCAAACCTGCATATGATTGGAATTAAGTGATATGCGGACTTTATAGCACATCGTCTGAACACCTCGCATATCCATCACAACATTTGCGACCACATTTGCGGACACATGATGTGCGAGTGCCTTGGTCGCAAATGCATTTGCGACTTTTGGGACAGTTTTTGCATATCGTGTGAACACCCCCATATACAAGTTTGCGAGCAATGATGTAGGTATAGAATTTGCAACACATTTGCGACTATTTACGTGACGTCAGAGTCGCAAACGTTTGCGACTTTTCATATGCCGTCTGCTCCTAGCTTAACAATTGGTCCCACCCCCACGGCAAATTCCAGAGCAGCTGCAACAACATGATTTATGTAGTTTTTCGTGATGAAATTCTTTCCATTGGCAGAGAACAATTTACTGGCAATTCTGGTGTATGGACATGTTTGAAAATACCAATGCTTACGCCCATTACCTAAGGGCATCGCGATCATCTACATTTAGTAGAATAAAACGGTGGAAAAATGTAGTCGTTGAAGAAATGATAATATTTTTTGGGATTTTAATGCTCCTGGGTATCGTTTAATTACCCACAATTGAACACTTTTGGAAGGTCGATCCATTATACAAATAATCATCCCCTTATGCATCGGATATGAGAAAAAAAATAATTTTATGTATCAAAAATGATACATGGGACTTATTGTTGATATATTTTATTTCTGACAAAATAATGGACGCATGAATAATTCCATATCACTTAGTATGGGGACAGTAAAGCCGAATTCCAAAATGTATCAAATATGATACATGGACGTATAAAGGCGGCAGGAGAAAAAAAATTTAATTTGTGTATCATATATAATACACTGCGTTTCATTCGTTTAAATACAGTCTTTTTTCTATAAACTTTTTATGATTTCTACGTAATCTTTTATAATTAGGAAACATATAACTACAGAATTTATAGACTGTCATATCAGGATAAAGCTGCGGGACGAATTTTGAAACCCCTTAAAAAATTGGTAGCGCCATGGCTATTTCATCAATTTTATTCATAAAGTCGACGTTTTTTTTTGTGTCATTCGTTTAAATACACATTTTAAAACAATCGAGTAGCTCAAAAATAATATTCAAAAAGTCAAATAATTACTAGTTAACAACATTCTGTCGTCAGTTTGACCATCATGCCAAAAGCTAGTTACCTAACTGTAGAGGAAAAGGCTCAAATTCGAGCTTATAAGGACGGTGGTCATAGCAGCCGCTATATAGGCCACAAGATTGGACGTAGTCATACAGTCGTATGCAACTACCTTAGAAATAAAGAAAAGTATGGACAAAATTACAAACCACGAATGAATATGGCTACAACACCTCAAGATCGACGTGCTATACTCCGAGAAGCCTCTAATTCAACCTAAAAATTAAAAAAAAACCACCACTAAATGAAGTTCGTCAAAATCAGCGCCTTAGTTTTGCGAAGCAGAAAATCCGATGGGAAAGAGAATGGCATCAGGTGGTGTTTTCCGACGAAAAGAAGTTCAATTTGGATGGTCCTGACGGTTATAATTTCTATTTCCATGACGTGAGAAAAGAGGAAATTACTTTGGATAGAAGACACAGCAAGGGAGGTGGTGTGATGGTATGGGGAGCAGTAAGCTACTACGGCACAGTTGAACTCGACTTTCAAAGCTCACGAATGACGGCGGAAACCTATAGATGCATACTGCAGCGAGCCTTTCCCAAGTTCAATGAACTATTTGGTGGACACCGTTGGACTTTCCAGCAGGATAACGCTCCCATACATACCGCTAAGCTTACTAAAGCCTGGATTCAGGGTCAAAATGTGGAACTTTTGCCTTGGCCGCCATACTCACCTGACCTGAATATAATGGAAAACGTTTGGGGTTGGCTCTCACGGAAAGTTTACGAAGGAGGAAGGCAGTTTGAAACCAAACAAGACTTAATTGAAGCAATAAATTTGTCTTGGAAGGAGATTTCACTGCATTATTTGCGTTCGCCTTATGAGTCACTGCACCGTAGGCTTTTGGAAGTAATTGAACATTCTGGAGGTACACTCAGAGAAAAATATACCATTGATTTGTCAATGGGACGACCATTGTTTCAATGGGACGCTTATCAATAGTATTTTACTATAAAAACAATAGTTTTCTGGTAAAATCAATGGTTTCTGGGTCATTGTTCCAATAGTATTGATATTATTATTATTAATAGGACACACACTACTAATCTAATGGGAAATACTATTGATTTAATAATTTTCCACCATTAATAAGTAATAACACGTACTATTGATCTTATCGTACACCACCATTAATTTTCAATGGTGTTAGTACCATTAAAAAAACGCCATATTAATACTGCATCTCATTAGTTCAATGGGACGCATCATTTATACAATAGTATTTGACTATTAACTTAATAAGATCGACACCATAATTCAAAAAAAAGTACACACCATTAATAAAATAAGACAAAACTATTGATTTCATAGGATTTGTCCTATTGATATTAATAAGACGGACTATTGTTTTAATAGTATCGTGTAATAAAACAGAAATTGAACTATAAATATATATGAAATCAATAGGGTATCCCATTAAATCAATGTGATTAAATCACATAGTTTCTAAAGTTCGAAACTTTTATTCAAAATATGTGACACACCATTAGTTTAATAAGATATACTATTAATTTTTCGAAAAAAATCAATAGGACGTACTATTGTTTTAATAGTAGCATGTAATTTAATATTTATGAACCCAAAATAAAATAATAAATTAATGTTATATCCCATTGAATCAATGTGATTAAATTGAATCACTTCGAACATTCGAAACTATTATATCATACCATTATTTTAATAAGACATACTATTAATTTTAAGATAGTTTTTTGTAATTAAAGAATTATAAAATCAGCATAGACATAAAGTTAATAGTGTACCCCATTGAATCAATGTGACGGTCCTTTAATACAATAGAACTAAACTAACGAAAATATATTGAGTTTATAGTGTATCCCATTAAGACAATAGTATTTGAAACTATTGATCAAAATATTTAGCGTACCATTATTTTAATAAGACAAACTATTAATTTTAAGATAGTTTTTTTGTAATTAAAGAATTATAAAATCAGCATAGACATAAAGTTAATAGTGTATCCCATTGAATCAATGTGACGGTCCTTTAATACAATAGAACTAAACTAACGAAAATATATTGAGTTTATAGTGTATCCCATTAAGACAATAGTATTTGAAACTATTGATCAAAATATTTAGCGTACCATTATTTTAATAAGACAAACTATTAATTTTAAGATATTTTTTTTGTAATTAAAGAATTATAAAATCAGCATAGACATAAAGTTAATAGTGTATCCCATTGAATCAATGTGACGGTCCTTTAATACAATAGAACTAAACTAACGAAAATATATTGAGTTTATAGTGTATCCCATTAAGACAATAGTATTTGAAACTATTGATCAAAATATTTAGCGTACCATTATTTTAATAAGACAAACTATTAATTTTAAGATATTTTTTTTGTAATTAAAGAATTATAAAATCAGCATAGACATAAAGTTAATAGTGTATCCCATTGAATCAATGTGACGGTCCTTTAATACAATAGAACTAAACTAACGAAAATATATTGAGTTTATAGTGTATCCCATTAAGACAATAGTATTTGAAACTATTGATCAAAATATTTAGCGTACCATTATTTTAATAAGACAAACTATTAATTTTAAGATATTTTTTTTGTGATTAAAGAATTATAAAATCAGCATAGACATAAATTTAATAGTGTATCCCATTGAATCAATGTGACGGTCCTTTAATACAATAGAACTAAACTAACGAAAATATATTGAGTTTATAGTGTATCCCATTAAGACAATAGTATTTGAAACTATTGATCAAAATATTTAGCGTACCATTATTTTAATAAGACAAACTATTAATTTTAAGATATTTTTTTTGTAATTAAAGAATTATAAAATCAGCATAGACATAAAGTTAATAGTGTAACCCATTGAATCAATGTGACGGTCCTTTAATACAATAGAACCAAACTAATGAAAATATATTGATTAATAACATTGACTATTTTTTTAATAGAATCATGTTATTAATTTGTTGTGAAACAAAAGAAAATATATTGAGTTAATAGTACATACTATTTAAACAATGTGACGCTTCATTAATATAATAGTATTTGGTACTATTATTCAAAATATAGTTTGGACGAAATAACTTTGGCGTAAGATGAAACCGTTCAAAACCAAACAATAATAAACTACAATTACAAATGAAATGAAAAACAAAGTATAAATCAGAATTCAAAATTTATTTGACAATTATAATATTTGTTCAGAATTCTGAAAATAAGCATTCGCCACTTGAAAAAAATATAATATTTCTTTCAAGTTTTCTTCTTTTAAATTAAAATGAAACAAAAATCTCATCGTAAAAATTAGGTTATTTTTTCATTTTCAATTAAATTTCTTCTCATCACCCTGTAATGAGAATATATTTCAACATTCGTTTGTATCTCATAGATTAAATAACTTGCCGCTATTGATCTTATAGTAAAGTTTACAATATTTATAGTACGCACTATTCATTTAATTAGATATACTATTGATTTAATAGTTTTTACCTTTAATAATAATAGTATGTCCTATTGTTCGTGTTAATTTAGTAAAATTAAAAAAAAGGGTGTCCCTAGATGTATTGTTCAAAATTATAATGCATGAAGCTTTTTATGAGGGTTTCAACAAATTATATAAAAACACCACGATTTAATTAAAGAAAATAATAAAATCCCTTGTATACATTTTCATCAAAAAAACTTAATTAATCCAGAACAAGAAATTTGCTACAGAACGCACCCCATTCAAATTGGCAGAAAGTCAATGTGTCTGAATAAGCACATTTTAAAAATTACACAACTAAGAATTTATCATCAATGTATTTCATATTTTTGCAACTAAAACGCTCACTGAACGCGATCAGAGCTAAAAAAGGAGCAATAACTCCGTCTGTTTGATAAATTGCAACTTTTTGACACTTTTTACTACTTGTCAAAATGTTCTATTAGATTTTACAGCAAATATAATTTCTTACATGATTAATTAAGTCTTGGCACCCACTACGCAACTTAGTTGCTGACAACTTCGGTAAAAAGTAAAGGTAATAGGTAAATGGACATTCCAAACTATCAATAACAAACTTTCGATAACAAGTACATACTTCCCGCCGCTAACACAGTTTTCGTCTGTACTTAAGTTAAGCCCCAAGAATCCTCTGCGCTTGACTAAGCCCGAAGGGAATAAATAGTTTCGCATTAAACATTTATACGATACACCCTGTCATATTAGATTTGTCGACATTCTCTTCCACCCCATAGCTTTAATAACTTGCCACCATTGATTTAATAGTATTTTAAATATTATTTATAGTACACACTATTATTTTAATAAGATATACTATTGATTTGATAGTTTTTACCTATAAAAATAATAGTATGTCCTATTGTTCGTGTTAATTTAGTAAAATTAAAAAAGGGTGTCCCTAGATGTATTGTTCAAAATTATAATGCATGAAGCTTTTTATGAGGGTTTCAACAAATTATATAAAAACACCACGATTTAATTAAAGAAAATAATAAAATCCCTTGTATACATTTTCATCAAAAAAACTTAATTAATCCAGAACAAGAAATTTGCTACAGAACGCACCCCATTCAAATTGGCAGAAAGTCAATGTGTCTGAATAAGCACATTTTAAAAATTACACAACTAAGAATTTATCATCAATGTATTTCATATTTTTGCAACTAAAACGCTCACTGAACGCGATCAGAGCTAAAAAAGGAGCAATAACTCCGTCTGTTTGATAACTTGCAACTTTTTGACACTTTTTACTACTTATCAAAATTTTCTATTAGATTTTACAGCAAATATAATTTCCTTCATGAATAATTAAGACCTGGCACCCACTACGCAACTTAGTTGCTGGCAACTTTTTAGATCTCGGTAAAAGTATTCTAACCAAAAAACAAAAAACTTGCTGATATTTTGTTTGCAAGACTAATGATTCTCAAGATATCACAACAAAATGTTTTCACAGTTCCTTTATCAAGTAAAAGTAAGTTTCATTCTCACACTGTCCAAAATGCCAAGTCAAATAAAAATTCCAATAGACTTAAACACAAATTCCCAAAACATGCTCGGAAGTAGCTCGAAAGTTTCCTAGTGGATGGAGGTAGGCAATTTAAAGTTGTTCCGTGTAGCCGGCAACTAAGTTTCGCGATCTACTCGGAGAAACTCATTGATGCCTAGTTTAAACTCTCTTATAAATATAACAAGTTGCCTAGTGGGCGACAGGCTATAAGGTTTGGAAAATAATATACCGGCAAACGCCGGTCGTGTTGAATAAAGTTAATATACATAGAACATAGTTTACAAATTGTTTGCGTACAATCGTGCTTATTTTTAAGCTACCCAAACCCGATATTCTTTTCATCTTCTAATTTAATTGTTTTTGTTGTGAAATAAAAAGATTGACCACAACCCAAAAACCGATCGATCGACGTAAAAAACTCAACCATATTTGAACTCGATCGTTCAACGTCGCATATAAGCTATGTTATGTGTTGAAAGTCTGAGCGCTTTCATTTTGTAAAGTGCATTCATTGGTTCTTGTATACTTTTGAGTGCTTCCATTTTGTTTTCAGTATTTCCGTGTATTTTGTAGGTCGCGTGCGTCGGCAAATTAAAAGTGGACAAACTAAAATCTAAAAATTAAAAGTAAAAAGAAAAGTGAAATTTAAAATAAACAGAAACAAACAATAAATTGGAAAAAGGATAAATAAACAAATGAAAAAGGAGAAAAAGGTATGTATTTATGTTTATCTAATCTCTTTAGGGAATTATTTGTTTGAGCTTGGTGCCGCGTGGGTTTTTGGTTTTTGTTCAAAAGCCGTGGCAAATTAGAAATATAGCGCAAAATCAAAGCAATTAAGTTACAAAAAAAGAAAAGATAACTCTTTTAAATGTAGTTATACATTTGAAAAACGTGATTTACATTTATAAAACTGTGTTTTACAAAATTAAATTTATGTATGCATATACATATTATATAATGTACCTACTTATATTCGTACATGCGTAATTTGGACTTTTGATATAATAGAATAATGATCAAATTAGTATCCCATTATTTTAATGCTGCATACTATTAATATTGCAGAAAAAGGCGCAAACTTCATCAGAAGTGTATTGATGAATATGAGAACCCCATTAGTCTAATAGTATGTACCATTATTCTTTTATTTGTTCTCTGAAAGAAAGCATTTTGTTTCAGTAGGTATTCAGTTTTGTTCAATCTTGCAATCAGTTAGTCGCGTTGGTGTAGGCATCTGAAATCTACAAATTAAAAGTAAAATGAAAAGTGAATTATGTAAAAAGAAGCAAATAATTGGAATAAACTTTCTGAAACAAACCAACAAGGAAAAAATAGAGGTATTTATACTGGTAGCACAAAGTTTTTCTATGAAGAATATTTTGCTTAGGCTTGGTCCCACTTGGTTTTAAGGTTTTTGTTCACAAATCGCGAACAAATATAATATAGCGTAGATTGAAAGCAATTAAGTTAGAAATAAAGCAAAAATAACTCTTAAATGTAATTTTATTTAAAAAAAAAACCTAATTTACATTTATAAACCTGTGTTTGCGCATTAAAAAACCCAATTTATATAATGCATATATTTATATATGTACATATGTATATTCTTTCAGGCATAATTTGTACTTTTGATATACAAGAATGCTCAAATTTAGTATCCCATTGTTTGAATGGTGTATACTATTAATATTGCCGAAAAAGGCGCAAACTTCATCAAAAATTTATTGATATCAATATTAGAACCTCATTAGTCTAATAGTATGTACCATTATTCTTTTAATCGTTCTCTGAAAGAAAGCATTTTGTTTCAGTAGGTATTCAGTTTTGTTCAATCTTGCAATCAGTCAGTCGCGTTGGTGTAGGCATCTGAAATCTAAAAATTAAAAGTAAAAAGAAAAGTGAAATTTAAAATAAACAGAAGCAAACAATAAATTGGAAAAAGGATAAATAAACAAATGAAAAAGGAGAAAAAGGTATGTATTTATGTTTATGGTAAAACTTATCTAATCTCTTTAGGGAATTATTTGTTTGAGCTGAGCTTGGTGCCGCGTGGGTTTTTGGTTTTTGTTCAAAAGCCGTGGCAAATTAGAAATATAGCGCAAAATCAAAGCATTTAAGTTACAAAAAAAGAAAAGATAACTCTTTTAAATGTAGTTATACATTTGAAAAACGTGATTTACATTTATAAAACTGTGTTTTACAAAATTAAATTTATGTATGCATATACATATATAATGTACCTACATATATTCGTACATGCGTAATTTGGACTTTTGATATAATAGAATAATGATCAAATTAGTATCCCATTATTTTAATGGTGCATACTATTAATATTGCAGAAAAAGGCGCAAACTTCATCAGAAGTGTATTGATGAATATGAGAACCCCATTAGTCTAATAGTATGTACCATTATTCTTTTATTTGTTCTCTGAAAGAAAGCATTTTGTTTCAGTAGGTATTCAGTTTTGTTCAATCTTGCAATCAGTTAGTCGCGTTGGTGTAGGCATCTGAAATCTACAAATTAAAAGTAAAATGAAAAGTAAATTATGTTAAAAGAAGCAAATAATTGGAATAAACTTTCTGAAACAAACCAACAAGGTAAAAATAGAGGTTTTATATTGATAGCACAAAGTTTTTATTTTCAGAATCTTCTAGGCTTTATTCCACGTGGTTTTAAGGTTTTTATTCAAAATTCGTAAGAAAATACAATATATCGTAAATTTAAAGGAATAAAGTTAGAAATAAAGCAAAAATAACTCTTTTAAATGTAATTATACATTTGAAAAACGTGATTCACATTTATAAAACTGTGTGTGGGCATTTAAAAACTCAATTTATAAATGCAGATATATGTACTACTACGAATATGTAGCTATATACGTAAATGCATATACTGTTTGGTTCCACGTGGCTTTTAGATGTCTGTTCATAAGTCGTGAATAATTAGAATATAGCGTAGATTGGGAGAAAAAGGTATTTGTTTATATTAATGGTAAAAATTATCTGCTCTCTTAAAAGAATTATTTGCTTGAGCTTGGTTCTGCGTGGGCTTTAGATTTTTGTTCAAAAGTTGGAACATAGCAATTAGAATCCAAGCAATAAAGTTAACTGTAAAGAAAAGATAACTCTTAAATGTAACTATGCATTTGAAAAACCTGATTTCCATTTATAGATCAAGTTCTTGAGTATTAAATTGTGTGTACTAATTTTACAAAAAAGGCGCAAATCGACAGTAGATCAGTGAACAATTGTATCAATATTGGGAGATCCGTTTTCAAGATAAATTAATTTTTCCACAACGGTTGTAGAGCTGATACCAACCAACCGTTATTTAAGCTAAAAAGATTCAATTTCTCCTCAAGAACTACATAAAAACATAATATTATTGTCTTGTTTCATAGATATTTGTACGTACTCAAATCTTTTTTATTCAAAAATATTGTGACACTTAAAACTCGAAAACTTAAAAGCAGCTTTGGATAAAACTCTTAATTCATAAAACAAGACAACACTTGGTTCTCCAAACTTCTATATAACTAATTTTGCTATTAAACTAGTTTTGAAACAAGTCAATAATATGGCTGTTAGTATTCTCTAAGATCGCAATGTTATGTTATGTTTGATACAAATCTTTAGTTATTTTTTATTATTCCAAATCTTTCCCTTCAGGAACCAGTTGAAGCTATCATTGAAAACCAGCTACCTACATTTATTGCAACATTTTTTGGAATATAGGTACCTTAACCGGTACCTATAAGCCAATGCCTACTAATAATTTTGAAGCATTGGAAACATTAAATCGAAGCTACACAACATTTAATCATAAATATCCATTTCGAAAATTTCAAAACTAGTTCAGCCTTTTAGTGGTGTTGCCTGTTTTTTTTAGCTTCCGTATCATCATAATGACATGCTCATGTTTGATGACAAATAGTTGCACTAAATGATGAATCAGTGAGCACACAATATGTGGTGGCTAGTCACTGATCGTAAGCTGAAGCTTTGATCAAAGATCTGATGTGCAAAAACAAACAAATATTCGGTGGGTTTGTTTCTTTTTTCACACATAAATACCCTGTATCTTTTTCACGCTTACATTTATTTTTGTTTGTATTATTTTGTTTCAATATTTAGTTTATGAACGATAAAAAATGAGCTCTGAAGAAATAGAATCATCTGAAATCGAAATAATTGAATACGAGGACCCTGGTGATGGTGACATAATTCAATTTGCCCCTGAAATAGAAAATGGACAAACTTTGAATGAGGTTGCAGCCAAATGCATTGACGCTAGAGAAAAAATGAAGGATCTTATTTGTAACAAGTTCGGATTCGACGAATGGGTTTATAAACGCACTATTGGTAAGATAATTATTACGAATAGCATTCTTATTTAATATATGGTATTAAATACAGTTTGATATACATTAGATAATGGTTTTGATCTCGAAAGTTTAAAACTATCAACAGAATCTGAAATAAAAGACTTATTTCCACGACCCTTTTTAGGATTAAGAGCAAGATTTAAGTATCATTTAAATGCCTGGCGCAAAGATGTGGGTTTTCATTTTCAATTTTAAGACTGCTTGAATCTTGTTCTAAAACGCATGTCTGTGTAAAGAGGTTTCTATTACTTTTGTTATTAAAAGTGTGTTTCAAAATATTTTGTTATAGACCTTTAAACTCTTCTTGCAAGGCATACGTTTAGACAAAATACAAGTGATGAGGTGCTTTCATAAGTGTATGGTTCATTTTTTTATCGTATTTTATTCGTCTGATAACCTGATGAAAACATGTTTTATTTGAATCAAGTCTTTTTGCGAAAACACCTTAGAATAAGATATGCCAATACAAAAAAGTGTTCACTTAGTGCACAGTTAGTAGTTAGTAAGCAACATGTTTCTTCTTTATTTTTTCGCGAGAAAACTAAATCAAACAATATAAACAAATAATATATATCCCTTCAGTGTTGTTTTTGGTGTTTAAATTCCTTTATTGACTACAAATATATATATAAACTCACTTCTCTTCTCTCTTATTTAACATACTTTGTATCGTAGTTATTGTAAACACTAACTTTTCATAATTTTGTTATTTTAAGCTAACTGTCTTTTTATTCCTGCTCTTCTTATTTAGTAGCGGTCGCTGATGACGGACAGCAAGTCTGTTCGAAATGCATTCGTGTTTGCATATATAAATTATTTAATTTGAAACAAAAATCAATGTTTTTTTAATTTTTTAATTTTATTTGGCAAATAATTTTTTTGTAGTCAATAAAGGAATTTAAACACCAAAAACAACACTGAAGTGTACGACTACAAACCAACTGGTTCATTTATTTGATAAAAAAAATTGTTTACCTCTTTTGATTCACACATAATATATAATTATCAAAATCTAAACCTTGGCAAACATTTGAGAGTGTGGTTGCATTGGTTTTTAATGAAAGGGGTTTGACTAAAATTCTTTAATTTGCAAGTACTCGTAAAAAGTTGATGCATTCCTGATTAGCATAATAAGATTGAGATGGACATAAGATGGAATAAGATAAAAGTCAATGTGCCCAAATAAATACAAAATACGCGAATTTCTTTCTTATATTTGAGGTTTTCTTGTATGCAAATTACGCATATAGAAGATAATTTTCCCTCAGTTAAAAGTCATTTGCAATAAATACTTTGAAATCTCAAAACACACATACTTACTAAACAAAAATTAGTCGTGCTTTTGAGTTTTTATAACTGAACCTAGATTGCGTAACCATACGTTTATAAAAGCACCCTTATTATATACTTAAAATCCATTTTTCTTATTGTGTTAATATTTAGGCTTCATATTTTTTTCATCAACACTGCAAATGCCAATGGATGGAATGGAATCGTTCGCCAAGAAGTCCATCTGTTTTAACTGAAAAATCTTTCTATTCTCCGTCGACTTCTCATGCTTCACTGGAAATTTTTAACAGCACTACACTAACAGGACTTCTCAATAGTACTGAAAAAGGTTTAGATGTCCTCAATTTTTATGAAAACGAGAAAGTTCTTGACGAATCGCATAAAAATACATTGATATCAATTATAGTTGAAAACTTTGAGTCAAACTTGCAAGATATGAAAATGAAGGATATCGAAAATGCGGTTGATATAATTCAAGAAATTTTTCCTTCAGAAAACAAAGTAAGCAATGTCCATAATATATATTTTTTTAGATTGATGATTCATATATACATGTGAGGCCTTCAGAATAATAATGGCTTAATGATGGACTTCCAAATTTATAAAAGTAACTAAAAATTTATAAAATAACTTTAAAACAAATAATACTTTAAAAGAATGTGTGTTTTTATGGAATTTAAATTTCAATAACACAAGTACTTTAGACCATTATTATTCTAAAATCCTCATAATTATGTTATTATTTATTCATATCTGAAAGATTCATTTATTCATAAAATAAAGAAAACGGTAAAAGGTAGCTAGATTAGGACTTTATTTTCCAATGAATCAATTTTTCCAGTTTTTATTGTGCCGTTTAATCCAGGTTTCATTTAAAAAAGAATTTAAATTTTACAGGTTTATCGTTACAAATTATATATATATTAATGCAGTTTGTAGCTTTGCTCAGTTTTTATCGCCATTGAGCTTGAACCTCAATACTCACATTATTGTGGGATACTGGTGTTTTGAGAGTTCGAGCTTCTTTTAGTTTTTGTTTTACATTGAAACAATACTTTTACAGCTTTTTAATTTCTTTCAAGCAATACTATTTACGAAAACGGGGTCATGGACTAAATCCAACAGGAAAATTACATGATCGAGCGGTAAATGCAAGGATTAAAATAAGAAAACTTAAGAGAAACTCCATAGCACCGTTTGAGCCTACAGGTATATATTAACTAAATAAATAGCTCATTTATATATGTACATACCAAATATTTGTTTTAAATCGTGTATATTAGAGTCATCAAAATCTTAAAAAACTTCATCCTATATCTTTAAGTTATATCCAAAAATACTCATCCTTCTAAGTTGTAAGACTTTTTTCTGAAAATATATCTTGGCATTTTCAAAGAAACTGATTTTGTTTATTTAACTCTTTAATCAGTTAACAGTTCCAGTAATATAATTATTTAACTCTAACTGTTAACTGATCAAAGAGTAGAATAAAAAAATGCCAAGATTATAATTAAACAATATAACCAATTGGAATGAAGTCCAAAAACGGTCTATGACGGTGTCACTTTGTCACCGTCACTTTGTTTTTGAGGGTTAGCCATATTCAAATATACACAAAAAGTGATATTTCAATTTCAATGACTATTTTTCAGATGGCCAATTCTTTTCATTTCTTATACCAATGTATAACTATACCTACTTCAAGTTAGATACTTTATTAAAATTAATTAATTGTAATATGATTTCATAGATAATACTTCTGCAACAGCTCACACTACTCCAGAGCTTGAAATATTACCAAAAGAATTAGAAGAAATCGTACTATGGCTTTCTCACAACAATGAACCTTGGTCCGAAGTTGAAAACAAATGGAGCCAAGTGTTGGAAATTAGACAAAACGACATCAAAAATGGAAAAAACATTTTAGAAAGATGGCCACTGTTCAAAAATGTTCTCGGGCATACACTGGTTAGTCTATCTCTTTTGTTATTACGTAAAGTGTCCTTCGGGGTAGTTTTAACATGTATTTGCTTATAATTATTGCCTATCAAATAATTTTACCAGCAACATATATGCATTAGGGTAGTCATTATACCTACTGCTTTTGTATTTAGTGTTCTGATAGTCTTAAATAGGTTTCAAAAAGAGAAAAGAAAGTTCTCTAGTTTTTTCAAACTTTTGTTTCATCACCTATAGTCACTGTTAGGGGTAAATTTAATTTGCTATTTTATATCAAATGCGTTCAGGTTGTTTACATAACATTCAATCTAAAGCTATTGCGTGTAGATGAGGTCCAGGCAAGAAAAAAAATCATATGAATGGGGTTGTCTATTTGCACCGGTCTACGCGGGAAGGGCATTTAATAAAATTTTTTTGTTCAACTAACTTATAACTTTAAAAATAACTTTCAAAAACTGTTAGATAAAGAAATAAACTGTTGGATTTGAGCTGCTGAATTTCGCCTAGCGGAATCCCAGACGATTTTTTCTTGTGTGGTTCCAACCTACTCGCCCCAGGTCCTTATGACAACTTTTCAAAATCACGCTTTCAAACAATAAAACAGCAGAAGGGTTAATTTAACCTTTACATCGACAATAAGGGATGAAAGTAAACATCTGAAAAATTAGAGAATTATTTTTTATTTTTATACAAAGGTACATTGCTTTTTTATTGATTTTAAATTGAATCATTTATTTTGAAAATGCGTTGAGTCCACTTTATGAAATGTCAAGAGAAATAAAAACAGTAGTCATTTTTGTATTCAAATTTCAATCCATTTGTAATTTGTTTTAATGTTTTGCAAGTGTCATATCGTCGTTGATACTGCAAGAAGTCGTGATTATTAATTAATGTAAGTAGGTATAAATTACAGAGAAGTTCCATAAGTGAAAAGAATACCTAACAATTTTTGTTTCGTATGATAGTTAAAAATATAAAATAAAATACAAGAAAATATTTTTTGTGACAATTCCCAACAAAGGGACATGTATAACGTCTTTTTGCAGTTTCAACGGATATACGTATTAGAAACACAATAATATTTATGTCCATTCCAATTAAATTTATTAAATTATAATTGTGATATTATTGAAAACACATATGCATAAAACCATAAATAAATCAATTTACCCTAGAGTGGATTTTCCCTTCCTAAAAATAATCGGTTCAATTAATTTTCATTTTGTGACTTCAAAATGTTAGATTTAGTTGAAAATAAGTTTTTTTATGAAAGTAGGTATAGTTTATTACGAAAAAAAGCGTATATTAATGGCCTTTTATCGAAAAGAGATATTAAATCCATCGCATGAAACATCAGCATGGAATTCCAAATTTGGCATTAAGATGCACCGGTTAATACCCATATTTTACTATCGCCAATCATCAATGTAGATCATACTATGAAAATAAAACGATACGAATCAGAGTGACAACAATGTTATACACCTATTTCTTTCTTCCTAATGTTTATTTTCAATGGATGTTTGTTGTGTTTTTTCTTAAGTTTACTGACACCATTTACAAAACTAAATAGCCGTCGTGAAACGTAATATTGAAACTTCAGACTTCAGGGTTTTGAATTTCCATACAAAATTATAATTTGTTTTTGTATTTTTTGTTTCGTACATGTAGAAGTTATTATAAATTCAATCATATCAAATCAAACTTAGTGAAAATTCAACTTCGTGCAGTCTGAAGTCAAATGAATGCAAACAAGGATCTTGTGTTGTTGTTGTAATGCATGTGTGTTGATGATCTATAGAATACAAACTGGTAATTAGAAATATCTTATGATAAATTAGCGCACAAATGTGTTAAGTGCACTTTTGGTCAAAAATAACCTAAATATACCTACCATTCGGTTTTTTCTCAAAGTAATCTTTATTTTGATATAACTACTAGGTATTAACATCTGCAAAGAATCTCTTGAAAATAATTTTAAAACACTAAGTTTTTCAAATACCCCATTCATTCTTCCAAAACAACAAATATCGCTAAAAAAAACATTAAAATCGCTTATTCATAAAAAATGCGCATTCGTTAGAAAATACACCGAGTAAAACGAGTTTGGTTGAGGGCCAACAATCATCTATTAGTGGGAGACAACTACTGTTATTTTATGAAAACCAAAGATATCATGTGATACAGATTGATTTAAATACTCATAACTTCGTTTCTGATTGCATGAAAATATGAAGGAAAGGCAAATATTCAGGAAAAAATCTACTATCGTCTGGTCTTAACAAAAAAGCTTAAATTAGACAGAAACCCAAGTAATTGGTTGGTTCTAAGCACACGAGAAATATTTTTCAAAATGATAGAATAACTCCACCCAATTGTGTTGTTTTGACTAAGCGAAATTGTTAATTTTTCAAATAATAACATGGCCATAACAGCATATCTCCCTTTAAACATTTATTTATATTTAATGTTATATTCTTTTAAATCTAATAGTTTTTATTATCTTGCATACCAACATTACTTAAATACTCAAAACTAGATTTAAATCAATTTTTTGAATTCATATTTCATAAAAAATGCCTGTTGTTGGACTAATGACGTCTTAACCAAACTCCATAGATGCAGAAACACTACAAAATACAATTCTGAAATGAGTTTACTGCCAAGAACACTAAAAAATGTTGAATTGCAAATCTAACACATTTGTGCACTAAGTTACATAACAAAACATACAAATACAGAACATAAATAGCATAGTTCAATAGTAGCTAAATACATGTCAAAATAAAAGCTTTAAATAAATTTTTTTTAATTTTTATAGGTTGATTTTGACTACAATATAATAAAAAAGGATAACCCTTCGAATCTTCTACAGTTGTGGCCTTCATTTGTGGAGAAAATTGTTCCGTATATTAAAAAAAAAGTGAAAGATAAAAACTCACTTAATCTTATTAAAGAGCTCAAAAGAGATATTAATACAAGTAAGAAATTGATCTTAGCTACGACTTTTTATTTGTTCTTATAAATTTCATAATAAATAGGCAAATTTTCAAAAACCTGAAAACGTTTTCCTAATCAATTTTAACACTTTGTTTGCAACTTAGTGGCCATTGTATCTAGTGATGAAGACAAACATATCTTATTCACATTTGTTATTGTTAGAAACACGTTGGAGTTAGTATGATACTAAATCGTCTAAAATTTTGCGCCTATATCTTTTTAATGCAAACGTTTAAAATCAACTAAAATCACTGCAAATATAATTTGGTTGTATGGGTTGTTTTTAGTGTTTATCATTAGGGAAAACTATGAAAACAAAGGTTAATTGTTTCTTTTTTGCCAGTTTTGTAAAACAAATGCTGTTGACACTATACTAAAATAAATGAAATGTCATGCTTTTCACAATTTGAGTCATAAGAATTTAGCTTTCTCTTTAAAATTTCAATTTTTTAGAATAAAACTAAAAGTTACTAACAGATAAATGTACAAATTTTCGGACACATCAAACTGTCAAATTTGATTACGGGTTGTACTCCTTTAAACCTTTAGTAATTTTAAAGTGTCTCGTTTATAGCATTACATATTATGTATGTAGGCTAACTATAACTTTTTTATTTGTATATTTTTACTGTGTATATATTTCAATATGATATACTTTCATTACATTATTTTATTTTTTACTAGATTCCCGAGATTGCATCATATTTCTGCTTTTGCATTCCATTTTGAAGCCCCCTATGCTGGCAGTGGGAAAGAAGGGTGCAAAGAAATATAAATGGAAACCAAGCATCAGCGATGCCCAAGAGTCATGTCTCATCTACTGTAATTCAGTTGCGCAGTATGGTAGTAAAATAGAGCAGCTGCGTAAGAAGTACGAAGACCTAGGACTAACAATTCAACCAATAATAATTGCCATCGGAGCGGACAAAGGTGCATTAGAACTATTTTATACGTATTATGACGGTATATTATATAAATTTAATTCATTCCTTAAATGTATGGACATTACATTAAAAATCTTTCATGTAATGAATTTTTCATATCCAAAAGAAGGCAAAAATGTATACGCTTTCATTGAAAACTATTTTTATAATTTCAAATGCGACATTACCAATCCAAACATAGAAAGTCTTCTGGAAATGCTTTCAAAATAAAGAAACAGATTCTGTTTTTTCATATAAAGAGAAATTTGGCTACAATTATTTTTAAATAATTAACAGTTTTCTAAAACTGTAATGTTTTTGTACACTTCAAAGTCAAACGAAAAAACTTCTTTCACATGATGAAAATCTTATATCCAAAACTAATTCACTTATTATCTTATACATATTCACTTTCCCTTCACTAAATTTATCTATTTATTTATTTAACATAAATTTATTCATTTTCATACATATAAGTTTCCTGTTTTTGATAGTACAGGGAAGATATAATGAATCTTCACTACACTTCACTTCACTTCAATTCAATTGACTTGACTTGACCTTTAGATATTTGCCATTTTAAATGGAGGAATCATACAAAACTTTTGTATGTACTGCAATTCAGTTGCACAATATGCTAGGAAGCTAGAGTATCTCCGTAAGAATTACGAAGACCTAAGATTAACAATTCAACCATTAATAATTGCCATCGCAACGGACAAAGGTGCATTAGAACTATTTTATACGTATTATGACGGTATATTATATAAATTTAATTCATTCCTTAAATGTATGGACATTACATTAAAAATCTTTCACGTAATGAATTTTTCATATCCAAAAGAAGGCAAAATTGTGTACGCTTTCATTGAATACTATTTTTATAATTTCAAATGCGACATTACCAATCCAAACAAAGAAAGTCTTCTGGAAATGCTTTCAAAATAAAGAAGAAAATTCTGTTTTTTTCATATAAAAAGAAATTTGGTATTTGTTTTTAAACAATTAACAGTTTTCTAAAACTGAAATGTTATTGTACACTTCAAAGTCAAATGAAAAAACTTCTTTCACATGATGAAAATCTTATATCCAAAACAAATTCACTTATTCTCTTATACTTATTCACTTTCCATTTACTTAATTGATCTATTAATTTATTTAACATAATATATTCATGTTCAAATAAATTTCCTCGTTTTGATAGTACAGTGAAGATATAATGAATCTTCACTACACTTCACTACAATTCACTTCACTTCACTTCAATTCAATTGACTTGACTTATTTGCCATTTTAAATGGAGACATCATACAAAACTTTTGTATGTACTCCAATTCAGTTGCACAATATACTAGAGTGTCTCCGTAAGAAATAAGAAGACATAGAGTTAAGAGTTAAGCCTATCATAATAGCCATCAGAGCGGGCAAAGGTGCATTAGAACTTGTTTATACCTATTATGACGGTATATTATATAAATGTAATCCATTCCTTAAATATATGGATACTACATTAAAAATCTTTCATGTAATACATTTTTTATATCAAAAAGAAGGAAAACATTTGTACAATTTTACATACAATTCACTTCACTTCAAATCTTTTTACTTTAATTAATTTCAATACAATTGGCTTTCACTTAACTTCACTTCAAATGATTGCTTCATATTTCTGATATTACTTGCCATTTTAAAAGAAAGCATCAGTAAAGTAAAATAACATTTGTATCTACTGAAATTCAGTTGCGTAATATGCAATCAAGGTAGATTTGCTCCGTTAGCAATACGAAGACTAAGGATTATCCATTCAGCCACTCATTCTTGCCATCGGACAAAGGTTCAAGCATTTGTTTACTTATTATGACGATATATTATATAAATTAAAGTAGATTCTTTAATGTATGGATATTTTCAGTGAAAAATTCCACTTAATTTTAGTTCACTTCCTCATTTATGCATTTTGTATTAATATCTTCAACAAAACTGTTTCCGACACAAGCGTTATCTTTAAAATGGAGTGCTATATGTGTGATACAAATTCCGAGTCTTTTTGCTCTTCGGATAGTTTAATAAAGCATATTAAATCTTCCCACATTTTGCAGAACGTGGAATATTTCACATGTTTATACCAAAACTGTTATAAAAAATTTCAGAATATATATTCCTTCAAACGACACATTAAGAGAGTTCACGAAAAAAAATATAACATTTCTAAAAATATTGTAAATGATGCTGTTAAAGATATGAGTTCTGAAAATAAAATTATTTCACCCTTAACAAAAGAAATAGAAATACTAAACGAAAAAACTGAAGTTACATCAGAAAAAGAATCTGGAATTTTTAATAAAATTTCTACCGTACTAAAATCAACATGTAACACTTCTTTTGAAAAAAATTATGCACTTTCTTTCGCGTTATCGCTACACAACAACGATAACTTCAACAGAAAAAATGTTTCTGATATCTTAAATAAAATCAAAATTGATATTACAGATCCCCTTGTTCAGATCGTGAACACAGACATTTTAACTCTCATTTAAAATTCGAAGAATAGAACAGTTGCTGAAAATATATTACATACATTTATAAATCCATTTGATTCTATCAGCAGCGAATACAAATTGATTCAGGAATTAGAATCAAAAGGACTTTTTCAAAAACCTTCTTACTACACTATTAATGAAGAAGTTTGCGAAATTATTTTAAATAATGCTCCGGCCTTGGATTCTAATAAAATAACAGGGGTAATTATGCCTTTTGAATTTCAAATAAAGAAATTCTTTGAATCTCAAAACGTTCTAGACGAAACTTTAAAAAATATGGACACTATTAGTTCTTCAGAAAATTTACGGAACCTTATAAATGGAACGGTTTGGAAATCAAAAGTACAGATTTTTGAAGGAAAATTGACAATACCCTTCGTTATATTCCTTGATGACTTTTGCATAGATAATCCACTTGGTTCACATGCAAAAGATCAATCAATCTGCGGCGTTTATTATACGTTTCCGACCATTCCAAAACATCATTTAGCTAAATTGCAAAATATATTTATTTTAGGATTTTTTAAAACGAAAGATCGTTCATCATTCGGAAATAATTTTGCTATAAAACCCTTTGTAGAACGTATTCAGAGCTTAGAAAACGACGGATTAAAAATTGAATTAAATGGCAAAACTTACCACATTTACTTTATTTTAGCATTTGTCCTAGGAGATAATTTGGGTCTAAACACCTATCTAGGATTTTCCAATAGTTTCAATTCCCAGTTTTACTGCAGGGCTTGTAAAAGAACCAAAAAAGAAATGCAGTTTGATATCATTGAACATCAAGATTCCCTACGTAACGTTGAAAACTATACAATTGATGTAAATACTAACAATGAAAAATTAACGGGTATTAAAGAAAGCTGTGTTTTCAATGATATTAAATCCTTTCACGTATCTAATAATTTTTATTTTGACATTATGCATGACATTTTCGAAGGTGTTTGTAAGTACGACACTACTAAAATACTGTTGCACTTTATAGAAATTTCTAAATTTTTTTCAATTGATATTTTAAACAGCCGTAAACAAATGTTTAGTTACGGAGAAACAGAAATTGGAAATATTTCACCACCATTAGTCTTATCCTTACTCAAAGCTCATAATTTAAAAATGACTGCCCGTGAAACAATGACATTTCTTCATTATTTACCACTGATGATAGGAGACCTTGTTCCAAAAAATGACAAAATGTGGGAACTCTTAATTGTTTTGGTTAAAATAATAGATTTGGTTCTTTTATCTGATTTAGACGAATCAAACATCAAAGCATTAGATCAGTTAATATCGAACCATAACGCTTTGTATATCAAACTGTTCAATGAACCTTTAAAACCAAAATTTCACTTTTTACTTCACTATCCTACAGCAATTCGCAAGTGCGGGCCACTTAAGCATCTATGGTGTATGCGTTTTGAAGCACTGCATAAACAAAACAAAAAAGCAGCTCGAGCAACTAATTCCAGGTTAAACATTTCGTATACACTTGCTATGAAAGCTGGACTTAAGTTTTCACATTCACTCGTTTCGCAAAACTTCTTTGAAAAAGATTTGATTTTTGAAGAACGACACGTGTATATTTGTGATTTGAATTTGATGTACTCAAAAATTATTAACTATAATGATATCAATATATGTTTATCAGAGGCATATTGCGTACAAAAAATTAAATTTAGGGGAAAGTTGTATAAGAAAAATTTTTATTTGACAAAATCTAGTGCAGATTCTACTTTTGTTTTTAAAATTGAAAAAAATATCATGTTGAACTCAGAACTTTACTTTTTGTGTAAGGAGTGGACAGTAAAATACTTTTGTGAGCATTATCAAGCTTATATAATAGTAGAAAATATGGATAATTCATTTTCTTTGCACTCTTGCTTAGAGTTTCAGGGTCCTCCTATACATTATCATCTCTTAAACGATGGTAAAAAAGCCATCCGTCTAAAAACCTTTTAATTTTCAAGTGAATCGAAAAATTAGTTGCTGAACTTTCTATTTAATGAAAATATTGAATTATTGTTATTATAATTAAGTTAACATAAAACATGTGTTATTAAAAAGATAACCGATAAATTATGTATTTCAAATTTATAAAAATATTCAAGTAAAGCTCTCATGTTCAAATATTTTGAATAAATTATAAAATACGTACTTTAAATTATTTTTTATCTTTTTCTTTCATCTTGGAGACTTTTTTAACAAACAGGTTGTGGTGGACAGCTTTGGCTCAATATTATGGAAAAGTAAGTATCTTTTAAAAATGATTGGATCTAATGTGTACTTGCTTTATCCTTTCAGATTTTCATTTTTGGAACAAAATGGTACGTAGAGATTGCTTAAGTGTGATATCAATCAAATTAATAGATGTTATATATCCTATTTTAAGCAAAATGAATGTTTTTAATAGGATGTATACTATTAAATTGATAAATACCACATGAAAACAATAGTACGTACCATTAATTCTCAAAAATGCATACTATGAAAACGATAGGATAACACTATTAAAACAATGGTATTGCACTATTGTTTTAATGTGGTGGTCCTATTATTTTAATGGGATATACACCATTAAATTAATGGGCACCACATTAAAACAATGGTACGTACCATTAATTCTGTAAAATGCATACTATGAAAACAATAGGATAACACTATTAAAACAATGGTATTGCACTATTGTTTTAATGTGGTGATCCTATTATTTTAATGGGATATACACCATTAAATTAATGGGCACACCACATTAAAACAATGGTACGTACCATTAATTCTCGAAAATGCATACTATGAAAACAATAGGATAACACATTTAAAACAATGGTATTGCACTATTGTTTTAATGTGGTGATCCTATTATTTTAATGGGATATACACCATTAAATTAATGGGCACCACATTAAAACAATGGTACGTACCATTAATTCTGTAAAATGCATACTATGAAAACAATAGGATAACACTATTAAAACAATGGTATTGCACTATTGTTTTAATGTGGTGATCCTATTATTTTAATGGGATATACACCATTAAATTAATGGGCACACCACATTAAAACAATGGTACGTACCATTAATTCTCGAAAATGCATACTATGAAAACAATAGGATAACACTATTAAAACAATGGTATTGCACTATTGTTTTAATGTGGTGATCCTATTATTTTAATGCGGTATCCCTTTACATTTTAATAGGATATACACCATTAAATTAATAAGAATCACATTAAAACAATGGTATGTACCATTAATTCTCGAAAATGCATACTATGAAACCAATAGGATAACACTATTAAAACAATGGTATTACACTATTTTTTTAATATGGTGCTCTTATTATTTTAATGTGATATACACCATTAAATTAATGGGTACCACATTAAAACAATGATACGTACCATTAATTTACGAAAATGCATACTATGAAAACAAAAGGATTACACTATTAAAACAATGGTATTACACAATTGTTTTAATATGGTGCTCCTATTATTTCAATGCGGTATCCCTCTTATTTTTAATGTGATATACACCATTAAACCAATTGTACGTACCATTGATCCCCGAATATGCATACTATGAAAACAATAGGATAATACTATTAAAATAATAGTGTAGTACCATCCAGTTTTAATGGGATATACACCTTTAAATTGATGCGCATACCATTGAAATAATAATGCGTACCATTATTTTCCGAAAATTAATGCTACGGAAATATTTAGATAATACTATTAAAACAATGGTATTATACTATACATCCGTTTACAAATTAATATTTTCGAGTTCGAACTTCGAAAACAAACAATGGTATTCCACTATTGATTTAATAGTATTACCATTCTGATTTTCAATAGGACGTGTCTCATTAATTTTTGTCTTTAATGGTACATCCCATTGATTATTAATGAGACGTACTATTATTTTCATACTGTAAAACTATTAAAACAATAGTACACACGTCCCATCGGAATAATAATATCAAAACTATTACGGTAATGGGATGCGCCCCATTGACTAATTTTAATGGTAAAAAACCATTGGATTAATGGGAAAAAGCGTACTTTTTATAGGATTTTTCTCTGGGTGTAGTACTCACTATTAAATGTAATTAAAAGATAATGTTAGTTAATAAAAAACAAATTTTGAATACAACCATTGAAAGTATTTTTCTTGTTTTTTCTTTTAACACCTTCATTTTCGATGTGTATTTAAACGAATGACACAAAAAAGCGTCGATTTTTACGAATAAAATTGTTAAAATAGCCATGGCACCAACAATTTTTTAGGAGGATTCAAAAATCTTCACGCAGCCTTATCCGCATATGACACTTTATAAATTCAATAGTTATATATTTCCTAATTCTAAAAGGTTACGGAGCAATCATAAAAAGTTTAAAGAAAAAAGACTGTATTTAAACGAATGAAACGCAGTGTACATTGGACAGTTAGGTGCCAGTTATAGCTTTCATTGAAAACTTTAGTGACAATAAAATAACAATATTTCAAATTGCTTTATTTTTGTTATTGTATTTGTGTAATTTCGTTTCAATATTTCAATACAAATTCCGTCCCTTTGAGAAGAGAATGGTGAACTTGATGAAGTTACCGATTCATTTTAAACTTTTACATTTATAATCGAATATTTCTCACATATTTCATTCCTGAAATACCAACATTAATCCAATCAAATAACACATGTGCTAACTAACATTAGTTGTAAGCTATGGTGGTGTTAGTACAGGGTGGGGTAAATCTGCCGAAAAATTTAGATCTGCAAAATTGATTTTAAATAAAAAATAAATCAATTTATTTTGCCAAATTGAAAGCAAAAACGGTCAAAATCGGCTTTTTGACAGATCCAAATTAATAATAAATTGATTTAATTCACCAATGGAAAACCCCATTAATTTAATGATGAAAGCTTATTTTTAGATTAAAGTTATTGGGGAATATTCATAGACATTGTTTAAGCCGTTGCTAAGAAAAACCTGGGCTTATCCTATCTAAATAACATTGAATAAACCCCAGTCTAAGATAAACTGGAGTTAAAAAATGACTATGAATATGCCCCATAGTATTAAGTATTATGGATGCCATTTTAATATTGAACACGTAAGAATAAAAAATGTTAAACCAAAACCCGATCCTACTGGATTTTAGCTTGCGATTTTTCTCCGAGTGTATGCCGAGTATCTAATCACCTACAGAACAAGCTCTAAAAGTCGAAGACTTCTTTCGCGGTGACTTCGCCAAGGTCGGGTGTAAGACGAAAGAAATCAGAAACTACTTTGTTCAGGATTGGCGTTTTTTCACGGCCCTACCGAGGTATCCGTCGGAGCGGAAAATTCTCCGATTTCATACGAATCGGAGGATTTTTGCTTTTCGGAAGAATACCTCGAAGCAAAAATCCTCCGATTCGTATAAAATCGGAGCATTTTCCGCTCCGACGGATACCTCGCTAGTGCTGAATAATAAACATTTTTTTTTATTAACAGCTATTTTATTTATTTTTATTTTGACTGTTGGCGCTTTGACCAAATTTTTTCTGACTTGTTTTACAAAAATTGTGCAGAATTATCTACCTCTGTACTTAACGTTTTGAAAACTGTCGTTTTAAGTGTCTTTGTCTTGTATGTACGTTGTACGTATACGTGGCTGGAGTGAAGACCAGTGGGTAATCATTCATACAAATTTTTTACAGGATGCTCTTTTTAAAATTGAAGTAAAAATTAGGTTTTATCAGAATATTATATTCAGACCCATTTTGCTAAACGTTCGCGTGAACATTTGCATTCTGCTATCCGCGGGAAGGAAATGATTGTTCCATAAATTGCGCAAAAAAATATAATTAAGAGAATATAAGATACTCTTTAGTATTTGGTCTTCCTTTTGGACAGTATTCGAGTGAAAAAAATAAAAATCAATCAATCAAAAACTGGCTTAAAGTAGGTGTTTTCACAAATTTAAAAAAATAGCCGTTAATCGAAAAGCGATGAGATTTTTTTTTTTGTAATAGTGAATGCTATTCCAACTCAACACCAACTTCTTATCAAAAGTAAATAACGCTGCAAAGTGCCTAACTCAAATTTCAAACAAATACCTTTCGATAAAGGTAATTTCACTGTAACTTTTATACTCGTACATGGAGTAAGCGATGATATCGTTTTGTGTGCACTTTTATTTTACATCCTAAAAAAATAAAACAAAAATAGTGTGGAAGGTATATTTTGTTTCAGTGAAGTTTTTTTTTTATTAATCAAAGAGTGTCCTTAAAAATCTATGGAATTCTTTTTAAATTTAGTTTAATACAACAAATGGAATACAATTTGTAAAACTTGAATGTCTTAATTACACGCCAAATAATGTGATTTATCGAGCGAACAAAAAACTTACAAGTAAAGCTAATACCTAAGCATTTACAACTTAGTCGGTATTACTATATTAAAGGTAAAGCACGAAGTGTTTGAAGATTGTGCTATTGTAGCCTGGAGACCTGTTCAGTTTAATTCGGATTCAATAAATATGATATCTCCCAGTCTAATATTGTATCACATCAACAAAACCAAAGATGCCATTTTTCCAATACTTTTTTGTTGTGAGTTGATTTTATCTATGTATAACAGTATATAATTAGACAACTTAATTATACAACTTAATCTCTTAAATTTTTTGTTAAAAGCAGATTATTATGGTGGCCTGACAGATGTCTAATGAGCTCCTGCACTGATTCAAATCCCATTGAACAGAAACAACAGCTGTATGCTTTTATTGTTTCGGAGTCATTTGTCGAACTTATTATATTACGGTGGACAGAACACAAATGTTTTAGAAGATGGGCTTTCTGTTTGAACATTGCTACGCAAAGTCTACAAGCGAACGGTTTCTCTCCCGTGTGAACCCTCAAATGAGTTTTCAGATTCCAGGACATGCCAAATTGTTTGCCGCAATATTCGCATCTGTATTCTCGAACAGTGCTGCTGCCCGCACTGTTATTGAATATTTGATTTGCGGCCGCACTACTTCTGACACTGGAATTGGGACCATCGGCTTCAGCTGGATCAATTTTACAACCCAACGTCGACATATTCATGTTGGGTGACATATCTATTTGAGATGACGCAGCTGAATTGTGGGAAGATTGCCACTGGTATATGAACGGTGAGCTTATTTGCAAGTTCTGATCAGGACTTGTCATTTTTTCTCTGTTCGCTCCGCCGACGTTTTTGTGGTTGTATACAAATAGGTCTTCGGTGTTGATGAGACTTCTTGCTGTTGAATTCAGCATGTTTCTTTCGGATGTGTATGTGGAAGACGATTTTTGTGAGCTCAACTCATCCATTATCATAGGATGGTACGGAAGAAAAGGCTGGTTTTGACTAGGCGAGTTATGAAAACCTGGCCTGCGTTTTCTGTGCGGTGTAACAACGTAATCTTCTGGAGAGTTTTGTAAAAGCTGATGATCTGGCAACTGTTTAAGAACCTCTGAGTCCGGTATGAGTGATAGTCCTTTCTTTTTGTCTTGTCCTTTGCATAATAGATTGATTTTTTCTTCGTTCGGTTGGGTATGTGAGTCGGTTTCTTCGTCCATATTTCGAGTTCCAATAGATAAGTTAACGGGGTCCGATGACATTCTCCGTTCGCCTATAATGTTCAAGTTCCTATTTTCAGATATTTCAGTTCGTGTCGCTGCTGTCTTGTCAAATAACGGTTCTTCGCATCTTTTGTCTTCCGATCCTAGTGATTTGTCCGTCACCCGATCATTGTGATGCTCCCTCGTTGGATTCGATGATTTCCTGCCTTCTTTTTTACACTCGTCGCTTAAGTTTTCCCATTTAACGGAATTCTGGGAGGTGGGTGGCTCCGTTTTCGATAATCTTTTTTTTCGCCTGATGTCCTTGCTGCAGTAAGAAGAGCTATACAATTCAATTTCATTTTCGTGCTTTGCTACATTTAGATATTGAGAATCGCAAGTTTTCAAATAATCGGACTTAATTTGTAATAAAAGTAAGAGATCATGCAAATAGTTTATATCATTTGAGGGAATACACGTCTGTCCAGAATATAGAAAATCCAATAGAGACCGGAAATAATTTGCATTGACATCGGGAAAGTAAACTGTTGTGGTACAGTCCAAAAATTGAGTTTCTTCAAGGAGCATCCTAGAATTATAAAAAAAAAAGTGTTTAAAATGTATTTCATGTATTTCGATATGTGTGTACCTTATTAAGGGGCTGGCAGCCGCAAGGACCAATTTGTGCGCATGAAGTGTTACTTTGTTTTCACAAACAATTAATAAATCGGCCGGGTGTTCACCTCGGAAAGCTGCTTTAATTTCTTTGAGAATACACTCTCCATGTTTACTATATTGCAGCATCAACATTCTAGGTTTCTGAAAACAAAAATATAAAATTTTCCAAATTAATAATTAATACATGTATAAGTTTAATAAGAAAAAAAAAACAATCTTTAAAAAACATTGACAATATTTGTTGTTCAGGAAAAAGTAACCCACCCATTACGACTGTCAATTATCAATTGGTAGTTGATATATATTGAAATTTGGTACATTAAAACTCAATTTATTAAAGAACTGCACCATTCTCAATTATTTAAACTTTTATCAATTAAGTTGTTTTTCAATATTTATCAACTATCAAACCTTATAAATATACGTAGACCAGATAATCTTTGTATAAGTAGTAGGTATCTAAAGTTTTTGTAAGAAAACTGCGTTCCAACCTTTAAATTTTGATAACGAACACATGAAAACAGTCCGAGTTACATACATAGTCTGATTAGGTGGCACTTGAGTGGCCAAAATGGGAGTCTTGAGAGGCAATTATTCAAATCCTTACCAGCAACTATAAATGTACAGGGTGGCTGATGAAAGCCGCTGCCAAAAAAAATTTAATAACTATTTTTCTATTTAATGAATCTGGTTAATTTTTTTTTTATTTTGCAGATTGATTTTTAGATTTAACAAAAATGGATAACTGGGACACTGAAACAAGAATTTGGATTGTCCGCCGCTATCACGCACTGGAGTCCGTAGTTTCGGTTCAAAGAGAGTATAGGCGCACATTTGGCGGCAATCCTCCCGAGCAGATGGACCATAATGAGACTTGTTTACTTGTTAACAATTTTGGCGAGCATGGGACAGTCGAAAGAAGAACTTAACATGGAAACCCTTCAGTTCGGACAGAGGAAACTGTAGCTGCTGCCATACAAAACAATCCAAGAGTATCGACAAGAAGCTTCTCTGCTGGGTATAAGCAGCAGACAGTCATTGCAGACAATTATGCACAATGATTTGGACTTACTCCCATATAAAATTCAACTACCCAACAAACTGAACGCAGCAGACTTGCCGATTCGCTTGAAATTTTGCCAGAAGATGCTTCAAATGGTTGAAGAGGACGGAAACATGTTGAACTGTCTTTTTATGTCTGACGAGGCCCATTTCGATTTAAACGGCAACATAAACAAACAAAATTATGGAAAATGGAGTGCTTCCAACCCACAGATACTACATGAGAAGGAATTGGGATCCACTTCGTGTCACAGTGTGGTGTGCAGTTTTATCACGCTGCATTGTCGGGCTCTACTTCTTCGAAGAAAACGGTCACACCGTTACGGTTACTGGAGACCGTTACTTTAGCATGTTTGGAGAGTTTTTCTATCCAGAATTACGCCAAGTGAGAATTTCTTTCAACTCTGTGTGGTTTCAGCAAGATGGTGCAACTCCTCACATAGCCCGGACTGTTATGACAGATTTGACACGAAAATTTCCCAATAAGATGATATCCAGAAACTCCACATTCCGTTGGCCCCCCAGGTCGCCTGACCTTACCGCACCTGACTTTTTCTTGAGGGGTTATTGCAAACAGGAAGTCTTCAAAGCAAAACTTGATAAGATTTTCTTAATGAAAGTCCGTTTTAATGAAACGAAATAAATAAATTAATAAGGAAACAACCTTATTGTTAAGCCCTTTATTTTATAATGAAAATATTAAATTTTCTAATTGATTAATTGATATTAAAAACTACTTATATAAATAATTATTATTTCAAAATAATTAAGTGTTTAGTTTTGTTCAGTGTTTTATCTTGTTTCAACACTTCCTCCATAAACACTAAACAAAATAAATTGAATTGATTATGATTATTGTTCGATACCTATTTTCTTCCTTAACATCTGATATCGAACTCGTTCAAGAGGTTTTGTCAGCAAATCTGCTAACTGTTCAGTTCCAGGAATATGTTCCAATCTTAAGTTTCCTTCAAGGAAAAGCTCCCGAACATACAAATGACGAACTTCAATATGCTTTGTTCTTTTATGAAATTCTGGGTTCTTTCCTAATTTCACAGCACTTGCACTGTCGACATATAATATAGGTGCCAGTTCTTTCTGTCCTGTTAATTCTTGCAAAAGACGTTTGAGCCACATTGCTTCCTTAGCGCCTTCACTTGCTGCCATAATTTCAGCTTCTGTCGTTGATAATGCTACGGTGCGTTGAAGTTGACTCGTCCATGACACAGGACCTTCAGCAAATATTGAAATTACTCCTGTAGTTGATCGCCTGGTTTTAAGATCACCAG
Source organism: Leucozona laternaria (assembly GCA_932273885.2). NCBI lineage: Eukaryota > Metazoa > Arthropoda > Insecta > Diptera > Syrphidae > Leucozona > Leucozona laternaria. Next base: position 51,155,958 of record OW026368.1, read on the forward strand.
CATAGTCGGCATCACTAAAAATTGCCAGTTGTTGTTTGCTCGTCCCTTGGTATCTTATGGCTGCTTTACTGGTACCACGAAGATAGCGAAAAATATGTTAACGCTATTCCAATCTTCCTTGGTAGGATTTTCCATCCTTCTTGCTGCAAAGCTTACTGCAAAGGCGATGTCAGGTCGTGTTGCTGCTGCCAAATACATCAAACGTCCAACAGCTTCACGGTACGGAACTTGTTTAAAATTCAAAATTTGAAGACGTTAAAGAACAAGTTCCGTACCGTGAAGCTGTTGGAAGTTTGATGTATTTGGCACCAGCAACACGACCTGACATCGCCTTTTTGTTGAACATACCCTTTTGCAACTAGCCGCGCTTTGTATCGCCGATTCTCACCTGCATTCTTTACTCGGAAGACCCACCGGTTTTGAACTACTTTCAAATTTTCTGGTCTTCTCACAAGCTCCCAAGTTTGATTTTCTTTAAGAGATGCTAACTCATCTTTCATTGCTGAGAGCCAATGCGCACTATCTGCTGACTTTAATGCTTCAGAATATGACCTTGGTTCTAAGCTTGACTCACCTTCCTCTGCGAACATCAAAAACTCTCCTCCTGTCATCCAACTTGGCTTCTTTCTTTGCCTTGTGTTAATTTAATCTATATTTTCCCCAGAGTCTTCAACATCATTTTCTTCATTCTGAATTCCGAACTCACCACTTGATCTTGTATTTCCTTCAGAACCAGTAGTTTCTTCCGTATAGGCGTTAGTTTCTTGATTGGTGAATAAAATTTCAACTCTATCTTTTTCTTTCTGCGATTCTTTTTTATCAATTATTTCTTCTTGGAGGGTAACTTCAGGTTTCGCATTGCAGACTACTTCTGGCTTGAAAATCACATCATGACTGCAGACAATTTTCTTGAGCTTTGGAATCCATACTCGATAACCGTCTTTTTCATTCACGTACCCGACCATTCTTCCGTACATTGCCTTTTCATCAAACTTCTTACGAAGTTCCTTCGGTATGTGTACATAACATCCAGTACCAAAGATGCGTAAATGGTTTAGAGTTCCCAATTGTTTCCCATACCATAATTCATTTGGAACCTGATTTTCCACTGTTGTAGGACCTGTGCGATTCAAGACATATGCTGCTGTATTACATGCCTCAGCCCACAAACATTTCGGCAATTTACTTGAAACTCTCATACTTCTAGCTGCCTCCACAATTGTTCGGTTTTCTCGTTCTGCAGCTCCATTCTGTTGTGGTGTATAAGGAGGCCCAATACATTGCTCTATTCCAAATTTTGACAAAACTCGGGTAACTTCCTTATTGTCAAACTCTCTACCACCATCGCATCTCAACTTTTTTACAATGTGGCCTATAGTTCTAGCTTCGTTCAAAAAAGTTTCAAGAGCATGACATACCTCGCTCTTGTGCTTCAAAAAAAAGAGCCTACGGAACTTGCTGAAGTCATCTTTGAAACAGACATAATATCGGGATCCTCCAACTGATGTTGTTTCAACCGGTCCAAGAACATCTGCGTGGATAACCTCACCAACTTTGACTGGTCGATCACTTCTTGGATTGAAGGAAAGTCGGTGCATTTTACCAGCAGCACATCCGTCACAGAATTCGTCTTCACTCTTAGAAACATTGATATTCATCTTACTAAGAACTTTTTTGACATGACGCTTGTTCTGGTGAGCAAATCTTTCGTGGTATAGTTGCAGACTTTCCGATACGTTTGATACCAATACTTGCACGGGCTCTCTTGGTTTCAAAACTCGTAATTTTAAAACATACAGCTCATTTTGGAGACACCCCTTAACTACTACATCACCATTACGACTATTTTTAATAGTAACAGTTTTGTCATCCATCGTTGTTGTAAACCCATTTCGAGCTGCAGCCTTCACTGAGAATAGTTGTGCGCTTGCATCAGGGACGTACCAAACTTCCTTCAAACTTGCATCTTCCCACACTCCTTCAATGTTCATCTGAATTTTAATGCTGCCTTGACCATATGCCTTCATTGTGACATGCTGCTTTCCTAGACAAATTACTTCGGGTACATCAAATCGCGTGTAAGTTTCGAATTGCGATTTGTTCGGTGTAATATGTCTTGAAGCTCCACTATCACAATACCATTGATCCTGTCTGAGTAAATTTTCAATTGTTGCATTCAAGGAAAATGCTATTAAAGCATTGTATTTTTGATTCTTCTTGCCGTCGCTTTGTTCGGATCTGTTTTGTGGGCTTTCAGCTGCCCAATGTCCCAGTGCCTTGCACTTATTGCATGGAAATTTCATCTTCGCACGGTCTAGTTTGCTTGACTTTTCTGGTTGCTTTTTCTTCTTGAAATTTCCTTTTGCAACCAGAGCAACCCTATCACTGGAATTGTTCATATTTTGTTTCGTTTCTCTTGTCTCGATGGTGCATAATTTTTCGATCAATAAGTTCAGGGTTTGCTTTTCTGCAGGAATTGTATCCCACAAATCTCTAAAATTGTCAAATTCCTTACCAAGAGTTGACATTATTCTACCATTTAAAATCCGTTCAGATAAAGTATTCTCCTTATGCTTCTCCAATTCATCATTGAGGTCTACAAATAACTTTTGCAGTTTTGCAATATGTGCACTGATGTCCTCTTGTTCATCCTTTCTTGCTTGAAAGAAACTGTCAATCAACATATTAAGCCTTTGGATGCTGCTTCTTTCGAAACGAGCGCATAGCTTATCCCAAATGTCCTTTGAATTGTCGCATGTAAGGACAAGTTCAGCGATTGGTGAGCTTAATGACGCAGCAATCAAGTCAGCCGCTTTTGCGTCATCTTTCATCCATTCACAATGTTTTTTCTTTTCTTCAGCTGAAGATGTTGATGTTAATATAGGGCATACAATATCTCCACTAACGACTTTCTTGAGATCATATGCACGGAAAAGCATACCCATTTGCCATTTCCATTTCGCCCAACCGCTAGGACCTTCAAGCTTGTCTAAAGAGACCTTGAAATCATTTGACGACATTTTCTTCTAATGCAGTTCACACGGTCCTGGGCCCATAACCTGATAAGATTTTCTTAATGAAAGTCCGTTTTAATGAAACGAAATAAATAAATTAATAAGGAAACAACCTTATTGTTAAGCCCTTTATTTTATAATGAAAATATTAAATTTTCTAATTGATTAATTGATATTAAAAACTACTTATATAAATAATTATTATTTCAAAATAATTAAGTGTTTAGTTTTGTTCAGTGTTTTATCTTGTTTCAACAAAACTAACTAATTTAAATGAACTTAAGCAATTCATTCGAGAAACAATTGCGGCTATTCCTGTCTCAACTCTCCAAACAGTAATGAACCACTTTTTGGAAAGATGCCGCATATGCATCGACGAGCAGGGGGGGGGGGGGGGGCATTTAAAATCCATTTTTTTTAAAAATAATTAAGCTTTATTTAATAAAATTGAATGAGCTTTAACATGAATAAAAGAAAAATGAATTCTATACACTGAAAAAAAAAAGTTATTTGAGTCTCTTAATGTAGCAATATTCATCAGCCACCCTGTATTATAAGGAACACAAAATCACAATGTTCCTTAACTTTGAGTATTGTTTTATGTATTCAACCCATTATTTTCTATACTGTATTCATAGCCATTTTTAAACTGTTGCTAAATTAAACGTGAGTTTAATGGAATATTCTATGACATATTTTGATTTCTATGGGTTACTCTTTCAATATTTTATATTAAAGATTTCCATAATTTTAAATAACTTAGGAAGTAATTCGATTGAAGAAAGGAGCTGTATTCGTTGATCCATTTGATTTTAACCTGTAGTTTAGTTAAACATGAGTTTAGCAAACGACAATGAATATACGCCACTAGTTTTTTCTCTTCGCTCTTTGGTTCTTTTTGATTTTTGATTGCAAATAAAACAATTATACCATTTTTCAGCAGTCCAATATTTTTGACACAAATTCTTTCGTAATAATCACACATCTTTTCTTACCCTTCAAAACTGAAAAAGCTTATGAATAGAGGCATGCCAATTTTGATCAGTTATCATAACAGTTTAGGTAAAACGTTCAAAAAAGCTTCTTCTTCACGCTTCACGCATGATCATCAACGCATTTTCATTCGAGATTGAATCAGATTCGAAGGATGCGAATTCGAGCAATTCATTCTTGTTGGTAATTCGAAATACGAATTAACTTCCAATTTGGCTTTCCTGAATGTGCTAAACGCCATTATTGAAACCTGGATTCCCAATAGTAATTCCGTCGAAAGAGTGTACGACTTTTAAAAATGGCTTCATTTAATATTGGTCACAAGTCACAACTAACTTAAGATGCAGTCGTCCACTAAATGAACCAGAGCTATCGATCAAAAATAGCACCTTCTTTTCAACATTACATTGGTTTCGACTTAAGAGCCAAACTTCCTCCTCGGTCGTATTCATTTGTTTGGTTTGGTCTCTTCGTGCTTTGACTTTTTTTTTTGTTTTTAGAAAAATTCTAATCTCAATCATTTTTTATCCTTAGGCCCATGAAATCAGGCACTGACTCGTTTGATTTACCTATAAATCCTTCTTACTCGGTCACTTTAATTCTTTCTGCTTAACATCCTTAAGTATGACTGATGGTAAGATTTTCCGTTTGAACAATTAAGGAAAAGGTCATTTTGCACCTCCTACATCTCCACCGGAAAAAAACGCCAAGTATCAATATTTGTAGAAACAAAAGTTTTATAGGAATGCATGCAAAGAAAACAAACAGACTAACGAAGAAGAATTGGTGTTTTTTTTTTGTAAGTCAAAGTAGAGTTTCAGCATAGTTTTGGGCTTTAAAGAGGAAATTAAATGAGAACTTTAAATTGGAGAAAGAAATACTTGGAATACCAGAAAGGCATGTAATGAGGCCTTACCCTGAGGCCACACGAGCAAGTACTGGCAAGCAAGTTGGGTTCATACATTGCCTGCCAAATTCGTATCTGTGTAATGGCTGTGACGTAGGTGGCACTCCACTTGCCAAGCAAGTTGCTTGCAAGTAGGTCGTTCTTTTTCTCTACTATAGTAAACAATTTTGGTTGATCTTTCAAACAAAATGGATTGAAAAAATCAAAATACATTTGTAATTATGGACAACGAAACATAAGAGGGAATAACATATACTCTAACTAAAATTCATGTTCCAAAAAAAAAAACTACAGACGTCAAAATACATTTTGTTAGCTATCCGTCTGTTAAGCACAAAACTTTCAAATTCCATTGAAGGTTGTATACGATGTCAATGGATAAAAAAACCTCTAAAAATCCGAATTTTTTTCCATTTTATTTTCCGCTCCGGAAAAATGGATTTTTAGGGCAATCGGTTGACATTTGGAACGAAATATTCTCGATTGGATCAAATATAATTTGTCCCCTATCTGTCAAGCCACAAACTTTTAAATTGCATTGAAGGATGTCTACGATGTCAATGGATTAAAAAACCTCTGAAAATCCGATTTTTTTTCCATTTTTTTTCTGCTCCGGAAAAATGCATTTTCAGGGCAATCGGTTGACATTTGGAACGAAATATTCACGATAGGATCAAATATAATTTGTCCCCTATCTGTCAAGCCATAAACTTTGAAATTCCATTAAAGGATGTCTACGATGTCAATGGATTAAAAAACCTCTAAATATCTGAATAATTTGAAATTTTATTTTTGAAAAGGGCAATTTTAGAGCTTTTTGGTAATTTGTAACGAAATATTCGCAAATGTGAAATATTCTGTCAAGCAATGTCAAGTTTCGTACGAAAGTGAATTTTAACATTTTTAAAATGCAATCAAATTCCACACTAAATTTATTTTAACTTATTTTTTGCACAAAATCTAATTAATTCAGAAATTTAAATAAAAGGAACGATGATTGTTGACTATAGTGTAAAAAATGAACGCCCTACTTGCTTCTCTACTGGCTGCCCAAGAAACATTTTTAGCTGCTTAATTGCTTTAATGGCGCTTCCAGAACAAATGTTAGAGCTTGATTATTTCAGAGGGAGCTCTAGATGCACCCTTAGAGCAAGTGTAGGGCTTGCATACATCTAATTCATTGAGTTTGAGAGCACATTTTTGCTCGTAACCAGCTTTTTATCAGTGACGAGTGGCTTTGAAGCTCTTTAATATATTCATATGAAATCCTAAAAGGAGCACTTTTGACAGATTTTTGTTTGTATTAGTTTGTGAGATCCAAATGATAAATAAATATGAAAGTAGCACAACAAAATTCATGTGTGTAATGGTAGGAAGAGTAAACTTCATTTATTGTGATGTCAACAAGCTAGTTATTATTTATTCCTAGAGAAATAATGTATCTAATTAATTTTTTTGCATTAACATCATTGAATTTTAAGTGCGCGCTTAGTTTTTTCATAAATGTTTTGGAGGTACTTCGCAAAACTACAACGCGCCTTCCAAATTATGCGTATTTTAAGCTGTGAAATGTGACAAAAAAATTAAATTGAACAATGTAAAAATTGGTTCAATAAATTTATCAGAGCACGAAATAAAATGCTTTGTTTACATTGAAATTAATATTGTGTTTTATATTTGAAGTGAAGTATTTAAATGTTTTTAAATGAATGAAAACAAATAAATCAAATAATTTTCATTTGTGTCGCCATGTTTTTTATTATGGACAATATGTCTCTTTAATAGAGCTGCAATATCGCTTTGAGAGCAATGTTGCAGTTTTGCATTCAGGGCTTTGTGGAAAATAGGGTGTTTTGAAAATTGAAAGCTAAGTTAAGTGAATACATAATTCTAAATTGTAGAAATAATTTTGAATTCAAAGAGTACCTGCTTGCCATTGAAGTGAATAACGTTTTATAAGCACCTTAAATTACTAAAGGAAGTACTTGTGCGACTAAGTCGTAGATTAAATTTTTTTAGGGAACTGCATAGTTAATATATTTTAATAAAAAAAATTGTCAATTCCGTGCTTAATTCAAATCTTAAGATTTCCCTTATAAATTGAAAGGAATTTATTTATTTTCCACTGTTTTAAGTTTTCCAGTTGAAATAATTTTTGTTTTTTGTTTTAGTTTATAACACCCTATAATATGATTTGGAGAATTGTCTTGAATGAGAATAAGTATTTATTCAGCTCTATATGTGCATTATTGGAGCTCTATTGATGGATTTTTTTGACATCAAATTTTGTGTGAGAATATTAGTAATTGAACTCTACAGCCGCTTTCAGTGTAGCTCTTTTAATGCAATTTTTTGATATTTCGAAAGATTATGCATTAGTATTGTGCGCATGTGTTGTAAGCAGCTCTACAGTGCCTCTATCTTTGCTGATGTTTAGAGTTTGCTCGTTGCAAGATCTCATGAACTGTGTTAAGGAGCATGTTTTCAAATCTGGAAGCGTTGTAAAGTTAATAGAGCTAAAAGTGTTCTAAAACTGCGTATATAGAACATTATTTTGAAATATAATGTAGGGAGCTTTGAAATAATCTCTAACAGAGCTGTAGCTTTGGATTTCACTATCTAGGAGCTGTAGAAGAACAGTTTTGCGCTATTAGCTCCAACGATGTTACTTGGGTGCTCAACTGGCTTCGAAAAAGGCAAGCCAGTTGACGAGCAAGTTGCTTGGGTTTATATGTGTTAGTGAAAAAATGTGAATGTATTGCAACTTGCTTGCCAGTACTGGCTCGTGTGGCCTCCGGGTTACTTGTTTTCTTCCGCCAAAAGTTTTGTCTTAGTTGCTACTAGCTAAAAACGGTACCTACGGATATGTTATTAGAGGCGCCATCTCTGGGTTATCCACGTGACATTTAACACACCGATATCGACGTTTACAAAATACAATTGAATGTTAAATTCAGATGGAGATGTTTTTAAGTGGGTTTTATAACCTCTCCCCACCCCCTAATCGAAAACCTGGATTCGGCCTTGTCAAGAATTATAAGAAAAAAATTTAACTATACTTTTGACAAAATGTAAATAAACAAATATCTGTCTATCACCTACCCTAAGGGCGATTTTATTCATTCGAAGTTGAACACAACTTGAGGATTTTTCTTGTCAACTTAAGAATTTAATTTTTATTCAGAAGCATCATCAGCAGGCACTGAAAATGTCCGCTCTCAACGAACGTATTTTCAGCGTTTTTTATAGTTAAATAAACAATTGAAATGATACTACTTTTTCCAGGCGGTGAAACATTGAATGCATTTACAATCTTCTCATGCCTTGTCTTTTATAAATCATTTTTCAAATTTTAAAATAAGTGACAGTTTTTGGAAATCAAAAGTTGAGACTGACAAATTATTTTGTCATCTGTCAGAAATATCCTAGGGAAATTTTCAAAACTGCTAGTAAACCAATTTTTGAATTTCAACTTCTGAATTGAGAGTTGAAGTAGTGAACAAAATCAAATTTCAACTTGACGATCAAATCTCGAGTTGAGGCCAACTGCGAAGTTGGCAAAGTTTGGATTTTCCGACAAGTTGAACAATAGTGAACAAAATGGCCCTAAGAAAGTGATTCACCCCAATGCAAGTGTGTGTAATAGGGTAGAGTCGCCTATTGCCAGCCGCCTCCAGTGGCCGGCCACCATCAAAGAAATGTGTTATAAAGGGTTTTCCAATAAGAGGTGTTATTTTGAATAGCCCCTTATTTCGGTAGCTGTCACTTTTGAAGCTGTCATTTTTTGACATTTGACAAGTAGAAACTACGCCATTAATAAAAATAAGAACGATACACGCTTCAACAACGCATTGAAATTATTAAAATTCACTATAAAAATGGTGAAAATTTGGCAGAGACGGTTCGTAAAACTAAAACATTTTTGGGTCGTCGTGAAGCACCTTGTCGAACCGCAATACAGAAATTGGTGGACAAATTCGAGCTGTTGGGACAAGTTAGTGATGTGAAGAATAAAACCCGTGCACGTCGCTCAAGAACAACTGAGAATATTGTTGTTGTAGCCCAAAGTGTTGAAGAAAACCCAGGTTTGTCCATTCCTCGTCGTTCTTTGGAATTAGGCATTCCACAAACGTCATTACACCGTATTTTGCATAAAGACTTGGGTCTTAAGGCTTATAAAGTTCAGTTAACACAAGAACTCAAGCCGGCTGATCATCAACAACGTCGTGTCTTTGCTGATTGGGTCCTTGAAATGCATCAAAATGATCCGGAATTTCATCGAAAAATCATCTTGACTGATGACGCCCATTTCCACCTCGGAGGCTACGTCAACAAGCAAAACTGTCGCATCTGGGGCTCGGAAAACCCAAGAGTTATTGTTGAAAAGCCTCTCCATCCTCAACGTGACTGTTTGGTGCGGTTTATGGTCCGGCGGGGTCATTGGACCTTACTTTTTCGAAAATGAGGCTGGAGCAACAGTTACGGTAAATGGATTGCGCTATCGAGAGATGATTAATGATTTTTTATGGCCGGAATTGGATGGTATTGATCTGGACAACGTTTGATTTCAACAAGACGGCGCTACGTGCCACACAAGCAATGAAACCATCGATATTTTACGGGAAAAGTTTCCGGACCGTGTTATCTCTCGAAGAGGCGATCTCAATTGGCCCCCGAGATCTTGTGATTTAACACCTTGCGACTTCTTCCTTTGGGGCCACGTGAAAGATAAGGTCTACGCCAACAGCCCAGCGTCGATTCAAGACCTCAAAGATGGAATTCGTGAGGCTATCGAGGACATAGGGCAGCCACTTTGCGATTTGGTTATGGAAAATTTCATGAAAAGGGTATGGTATGGTATGATGTTGTGTTCCATTATTAACGGTATACCTTCCTCTTTATAATGAAATAAACATCCGATCATTTATCTCAAAAAATGCCATTTTTATTTGAATATCAAAATAACACCTCTTATTGGAAAACCCTTTATAAGTATTATGTTAATAACAAACCTATAGCCGCACTTCCCTGTTTAAAGTCTTCAAAGGATATGCCATTTATGTGCATTATGATCTGTCAGAATATTTCGTAGATTTCCCAAGTACCTTACTAGTTATGAGTAAAAAAAAATGGACGCCACTAGAGACATGCCAATTTATAACAGTTTTTCGCCATTAAAAGTGGGCGTGCCCTAGCGCGCTTCGCGCGACTTGAAAAAATAAACTCTTGGTGCCTGAAGTATGCCCACCGGCTGTTATAATTGGCATGTCTAGTCACTTCCAAAAAAAAATACTCAACCTCGTCAGGAAACGTTTATAAGCATTTAAAACTGTTGAAAAGAACAGTGCAGTTTGTTTCAGAATTAGTGAATTTTGAGGACAGTTTTAGGGTCAGTGGTTTTATATGCGGTTTTTATAGTAAAAAACATTGAAAACAACATGAAAATATATTGAAATTGTGGTTGTTTTAAAGGTGGACGGAGATAGGAAACAAAAATTATAGTCGTTTCCTATAATCGGCCACTCGGCCGGGAAGTGACTTTAGACATTCCAAATATAACAGTTTTGGTTTATAAAAGTATTGTTTATGCAGCCCCGCAGGACCATGGCCCTCTGAACCCGGTGGGCATACTTCAGTGACCCAGAGTTTTTTTGTTTAAGTCGCGCAAAGCGCGTTAGCTCACGTCCACTTTTAATGGCGAACTACTGTTAAAACTGTTATAAATTGGCATGTCTCTATAGTCTCGGCGATTTGGGTGCCCGCAGGTATACCCACCTGCGGATGGCCCAGGGACTGTGTGGCTGCATAAACATAGTGGCGCAAAATTTTACAGGATTTATTACGATGTTAAAGCATTTTTAGTATGTTGCTAGGGTAAAAAGAGAATTTTCCAAATTTTAAACGAGTTAGCATCGTACTATCCTTTTAACATTTTACTAAAGTTAAAATCACCAAATGGCAATTTTGTATTTTTAGTATTATACTAACTCCCAATGTCACTTTGACATGGACGAATTTTAAAAAGGTATGTTTGCCAACTTTTTTGCACGAAATGTCACTGTTTTAGGCGCGTTCAGCTTGAGTTTCGTAGGAAAAAAGGCTTATGTTTGGTTTCACAAATATTTAACAGGCTTTTAAATTTTAAAATGACGAATTTTCTAAGGTACAAACGTCATTTAAATATTTAAAAGCCTGTTCAACAGTTAAAAGGGCCATTATGAAATGGGCCATTAGTATGATACTAAAGGGTCCGCCATCTAACGTTTTTTTTCAACTAGTGCTTATTTTGTGAATGGTAACACTCAGCTCAAGCCCTGCGATCGACTTAGAGAAGATGCCATTTTCAAAAAAAAAAAAAAGAAAAGTTATTTGGCGGGCCAACATTTGTTTTGATTTTTTGGTCATCCAGAAGTTTATATTTTAATTTTACCTTTTAATTAAAAAGTGTTTAAAATTAAGAACATTTTAGTAAAGAGCTTTGAAGTTAGTAAAGTGTCAACTAATATCATGCTAACAACTTTACATAAGGCTGCTTAAAATTTTACGCCAGTACTTTTAAAAACAAAACTGTTATAAATAAATTGACATGCCTAGAGCCACTTCCTTCTGAAACTGCAAATACCTCGGCGACCTTTTGAATTTTAACTTCGAATTTATTTTCCTTCCAACAATCTATTTCGAATGAACTAGGTACAAAATTGAAAAACTTTGCATTTTTCTTTGATAATGTTGACATTTTCATTAGATATATGAAGGTACCTATACATAAATACATACTTAATTATGTTTTGAATTTTCCACCGATGCTTATTTTTTTAAGTTACATATTTCTCAATCAATCTTCCAACTTGACTAAAACTATGTCATCATGGAAATTGAAAAAAAGCTCGTCTTGATGATCATTCACAGCACTCAACACGAACTCTCTTTCGATGTTGAAATTCACATTTAAAGTACAAAAGCATAATGATAAAAATGTAGAAATAGTAGGTTACCCACGGTGGCGCTGGCGATAGAAAACAATTGACCAAAAGCTTCTCTCTCTCCAAGAAAAAAATAAGTAATCAAACTACAAGAAATGTGAATGTGCTTAAGTATAGGTAGGTATGGTTGCGACTTATCTGTATACCTATGTACCTACCTACATATATGTAGATAGCTAGTTGTAATTTTGTTTAAAGGGTAAATGATTTTACACTAAACTTACATACTGACACTACTATCTTATTTTGTTACCCAACTTCCGAAGGGTCAAATTTGTATCTATATCCGTCAAATTAAATGTACAAATAAAATAAATCAGTACAACTTTTTTTTTTTTTTTAAATTACATAGTTAGTACAGGGTAAATATTAATAGGTAGGTAGGTAGGTACCTCACACATTTTACTATTCTGAACACTCCGAATTACAACAATACAACTCACATAACATGCATTTCGAAGCGGCGCGCGGCGGAGGCTATGCGAAACAACGGATGGACGATTATGTAGCTACACGTAGATATTTTTTTTTTTTTTTGTAAGTTTCTTCACATAAAAGCTTTCTCCGAGTTTCAACACAAAATTTACAAACCAAAAGCAAAGGCAAACCGAACAACCGATATCTACAACTACAACACAACATCAACTTAGAGATTTTTGTTTAGCTGTTTTTAAAAGTAAAAGTGAGTTGAGTTGTCTGAATCTGAAAATAAAACTTGTTTGCGTTTGTTTACATTTCGTAATATGAGAAAGGAACACAATGAAGATAGAAGGAAAGAGTGAGAAGAAGACAAACAAATATGTATGTAGGTATATGTATCTAGGTACTGGTACACCGTTGCCGTTGGTTGGTTGGTTGGTTGGAGAAGGGTAGTGGAGTAATTGCATAACTTTAATACTAGGCCAAGTATGTTGGGCAAGCGCGCGTTATACGAAAAACTCGTTTTAATAGAAAATTAGCTGTGCTTTGTATTAGCTTTAATGTTTGGAGTCTTCTTTCGCTATACTTTATACCCACCAACTTTGTGTTCATAGTACCTTATTGTAAACTTTAATAAAAGTATGGAAGGTTTACCTAAGTTTGTATTTATTAAAAACAGAAATCTTTAATCATCTCTGTGTTGTTGGATTGAAATGCAGACGGAGAAGAGTAGTCATAGTCATCATTATATTAAAAGAACGTAGCGTAGTAGATTATGATAATATGCAATACCTACCACCTACCTAACCTACTACTACCTATCTCTGTTTTTCATCAATCCATCGAATGCAAAGAGAATAATGAACAAAACCATCGACAAAAAGCTTCTTATGAAAATCTCAAATTTTATAAAAAAAATGACTTTTAACAATCGAAGAATGAAAAGCAACGATTGGTTGTTGCCTTTGCTTGTTGCCTACATACATATATACATACAAAATGGAATGTGAAGGTCGAAAAAGAAAAGGAAAGCACTGGTTTTCGTATATACATACCTACATATATCTACCTAGGAACTACAAAGTGTTTGTTAAGTTGAACAAATACCTACCAGATTAGTTTACTTTCTTAAAATTAAGCAAACTTAAGCTCCTCTGATAGTTCGAATGTCGTATTTATGAGTGTATCAAGACACATGTAGGTATAGAGAAGTAGACGAATCTGACCTTGGTATTTTCTTTCTTTTGTTTCGCAAATGTGTTTAACCTTTTTTTTTTTTAATAATTTTTAAATAAAAGAAAAAGTAAAGGTTGTTTTAGCTTCCTAATTTACAAAATATTCAAATTGGTAGATAGGATGTAGATACTTCACCTAATATGAATGTAGAATGTAGATGTGTGTGTAAATAAGTTTCAGTTATTAGAAATGAACAAGAAAGTAATTTTAATTCAAGTTTTAAATAGCTGAGTTTAAATTTAAAACTGTACCTAACGCTTTTTTTTATAGAAGGCTCTAGAAAAATAATGAATTTTAACCTGTACAATTATAGGTACATCCCTATCTAGAGTAAAACCGGGTGAGATGGAACACCTTACTTTTTTTTTGATGTGTAAACATCTATGCTTGCGGGAGTGTGAAAATAAAACGTGAACATTCGTGTGCAACGTTACGTCGTGCAACGTTACGGTGTGCAACGTTACGATCTGCATACTAGGATGGGTGCGTTCAGTGAAATAAGTCTTAAGATCCCCTTCAAGCAAAAACAAATCCGTTTTGGATCCGCGCACGTTGATGTTTACACATATTAACCGTGAGTCCCGGCACTCACACAATTTTTTTTTTTTGCAATATCTTCCCTTATACAAAAAAAATAAACAACTGTTAATATAGCCTAAACGATTTTAAGTCCAAAATTGATTTGTACCTACTTAAAGTACAACGGGTCTTAAAGCCGATTCAGAAAGGCAATAATTCCCGCGTGTCTTAATGCTTTTTGGTGGTGGGCCTTATAGAGGGTGTTTTTTTTTAGACGTGTGGTTTTCAATCTGGCAATACTTTTTTCTGAGTTGGTCTTTTTGACAGCTGTCACTTGATTTATGTTCAGTTTGGTTTGCCATTTCATAGTTAAAAGACTTACTCCTGCACAACGTTTGCAAATGGTGCAAATTTATTACCAAAATAATGGTTCAGTTCAGCAGCGTCCAATATTCGGTCGACATAATCGCAAAATCCCATAAATTCGAGCAACCATGGATCGGTTTCGCACCACGTTTACTCAAGTGGATAATGCGCAGCCTCAGAGACGCTATTGCTGCTGTGGAGCAGAGTATCGAAGAAGATCCGAATGAGCTTATCCACCATCGCGCGCAACAATTGGAGTTTTCGAAAATTGGGCCTCTCGGCTGGAATTTATTCGAGCCACCCGCGGCGGCCACTTGCCCGAAATCATTTTTAAAACATAATGGAAAACCCTTATCTTTATAATAAAGCTTAATTCTTGGCCATATAACATTAAATTATATGCGTTTTATTTCTTCTTGAAAACCACACGTCTTAAAAAAAAACACCCTTTATATAAAAAAAAGCCCGCAGGTGGTTATTACCTTTTATTTTGGGAAATATGACCCACGGGCTATACAGGGTGATTTGCATAAGTATAGTGACAAAAAGCTAGAGCGTGTAAAGCTCTAGCTTTTTGTCATACCGTATTCGAATCACCTGTATATTTCCGAGTGATTTCTGCTCCTGCCAAACGAATAGGTTTCATGCTTCATGGAGAAGACTTTTTTTTTGATAAATGGCACTATCATTGTCTTGGTGGGGTTGATGTTTAGTCCCACCGATATACTGTTCTCTTTGGATTGTATCGCAAAGAGTTCCTTCGATTTTTCCTAAAGCTGTCATAACAATGTCATCAGCAAAGCCAATTCAGCGTATGCCTTGGGAAGTAAGACTTTCTAGTAATTCATCAACTACAAGACTCTGCAGCAAGGTAGACAAAACCCCTCCCTGAGGACAGCCTCTAGTTGAGGCATCACAGATTGACCTCCTCTTGAAAACTCTGAACATCAGAGCTTAGCGAAAGAGAAAGTCCACAGAGGTAGTAAACTATCAACTTCGAAGAATACTTTGTTAGATGTGAAAGGAGCTTTCACAACCATGTCCTAACTGAAGCCATTCTAAGACTGCATTAGATAATGGATAATATTCATCAACAGTAATCTAGAACAGAGGTTAGAAGAAGAATCCGAAGAAATTTTACATTTTATGAAAGACGAAATACAAAAGGCTATATTAGATCTTGGGAATGAAAAAAACAAAGGTAGTGATGGGATCGAAGCATAAATCCTAAAGTTTGAAATCGAAACATCTTCTTCTTCAGTCTGGTTGAAAGATATTTTCAACGAAGTAATTACAACTGCTGAAATTCCAAGCCAATGGAAAAAGTCATATATTTATTACTCTGTTGCATAAAAAGGGGAAAAAGGATGACATCAACAACTATCGACCATTCAGTCTCATTTCAAACATTTACAAAATGTTTGCAAAATGCATCTTGAAAAGGCTTGAAGTGGAGCTTGGTCAATATCAACCAGTGGAGCAAGCAGGATTCCGATCAGGTTTCTCGACTATGGACCACCCCAGACAGTCAATCAAATTATCAAAAAAAAAAGTAGAGAATACCAATTTCCAGTTCATTTTATATTTATTGATTTTAAAAAGGCATTTGATACTGTGAATCAAAATTTCATGTGGAATTCATTTCTTAACCAAGCTTTAAATGGTCGCTGGGTAAGAATTTTCAAAAATATTTACCATTATTCTACTTCACAAATAAAAACAGAGATATTCGGAAAACCCTTTAAATTACAACGTGGAGCGAAACAGGGAGACCCACTATCACCACCTTTCTTCGCAGCCATATTCGAAGAATGTTTTAGAAAATTAAATTGGGAAAACATTGGCATATAAATCAATGGAAAATATCTTTCAAACTTGAGGTTTGCTGATGATATTATCCTGATGAGTGAAAATCCTGAAGATCTTCAGAAGATGATCAAAGAACTTTCTGTTGAATGCTCGAAAGCAGGTCTACAGGCTAATGAAAACAAAAAGAAAGTAATGTCAAATGCGATTAGAACACCTATGTACCTAATTGGAGAGATGTTGGAATATGTGGAGGCCTTCATATAATTGGGACAGTTAGTTTATTTAATGGAAGAGAAGAATAACAAACGGTTGGAAGCAATTTTGGGATGTTAAACCAATGCTGGAAACAAATATGTATTTCAAAAGCTACCAAAAAATACATCTTCGACTCCACGCGGTTTTGCCAGTGCTTACATATGGGTTCCAGACATGGAGTAACAACGTATCGTTGAAAAGAAGGCTTGCAATAACTCAAAGGTCCATGGAACGAGCAACCCTAAGAGTAAGAAGATCGCAACGGGTAAGAAACGTCGTCATACAAAAAATCTGAAATGGGATTGGGCAGGCCATGTCATGCGAGATTCAGATGACAGATGGGCAAAAGAATGTAGGGAGTGGACATCTTTTAATGGTATTAGGCTTGTAGGACGTCAACCAAAAAGATGGAGAGATAAGCTACATGCGTTCGACGAAGCTAACCATGGAATAGTTAACTCGCGACTTAAAATTTCCTGTAATAAAAAAAGAGACACCCTTATTACGGTTGTCGTTTTACTAAAACGACATGGCTCTAGAATGCACAATTGATAAAACTAAAACTTCAGCGTTCTCACCAGCGTTGCCATAATGTCCCCGATCGGGCCATTTGGCCCACTGTTCTTCATGTTGGCCCTTGGCCCGGGGCCAGCAAGAAATGGCCCACAATATCTTTTTATCTATCTATTTATTAAAAAAAAAATTACACAAAGTAAATATTCCAACATAAAAATCAGCAAAATAAGTTCACTGTATCTACTATTTGACGTCTTTAAACAAAAAACAAAACTGAATTAAAACCTACATATAGAGGTGATACTGACGGGGTCTCAACTAAAAACACAAAGTATGAATTTAAATTTGAAAAAAAGCGATAAAGCTTCAATGTTTTATTTCAAAAGCGTAGCTATATTGCTCTAGAGCTCGATTTTCTTTAACATGCGTTGAAAACCTTGCTTTTCCAATTTTATTGTTTGTCGATTGTGCTGATTCTGACGCTTTTAACAAAAACACCCGCAACAAGTTGCAATTTTATAAAATTAGTCTTCCTATTTTTCAACTCATTTTGAGATATGTTGTTTCTAGACACGGAATTTAAGATGCAGGAATATAATCCTAGAGAAATCTACTCTACATGAATGTTATCTTATTTATGTGGGAATCCTCTTCAATTAAATTAAAGAAACAAAAATTTAATCGGAGTGAGAAATGTATTAACTTTTATGGAAGAAAAGCTTCACATTACAAGAGGAAGGCCTATTCCACTTTATGTGAAAATTAAACTATATAGTTGATTGATCTTTTTTATGCGTAAAAATAAAAATCACACTTGATCACAGCTGTAACGTAGGTTAACTGTCACAATTGTAACAATTTAAAAATACAATTTGTATGTCTTACAGATAACTCAAGTTTTAGTTTATTAACTTAAGATATTATGTTAATAATTTATGAAATCATATGAGCATAACTGTCATACTCGTATATGTTCTTTTCAACATTAACCTTTTTGTTTTATTTTGTTAATTCTGATAGGTACTGTATATTATTAAAAAAATAAAAAAAACAAAACTTTTTATACTAAACAGTCAGTATCAAAATATAAATAAAATGTCGTTTTCATAATAAACTTTATTTTTTGAAAAATTTTCTCTGACAAGTTGTGGCCCGCACTTTTATTAAATGGCCCTTAATATTTTTTTCTTTGTGGCAACGCTGGTTCTCACCGCTCTTCACCCTTCTCGCTATTTTAACAATATTTTTTATTTTGCAACACCAATTGGAGCTTCTAGAGCCGAGTCGTTTTACTGTCGTTACAACCGTAAAAAGGAATAGTAAACTGACGGTTATCTACTATGAAGTAAGAAATCTCTGGCGCAAAATTTTAAACAGCCTCATGTTAAAGTTTTAGCATGATACTAGTTAACATTTTACTAACTTTAAAGCTCTTAACTTAAATGTTGTTAGTTTTAAACACTTTTTAACTAGCATCATACTAAACCCATTTTCTTACGAAACTCAAGCTGAACGCGCCTAAAACAATGACATATCGTGCAAAAATTGAAGCAAAGCTACCTTTTTAAAATTTTTCTATGTCAAAGTGACATATGGATTTAGTAATATGTTTAAAAGATATAACAGCAATCAGGCGCTTTTAACTTTAGTAAAATGTTAAGAGATAGCATCATGTTAAACTCGTATAAAATTAGCAAAATCCTCTTTTTAGCCTAGTATCATACTAAAAATGATTTAACACTTTACTAAATCGTCTAAAATTTTGCGCCTCTGTTGTTTATAGTCTTTTGTCGAATTCCTTTCAACAAAGAAATCGATTTTTTTTCTAAACCGAATCGATTTGTTTCTATCAATTGATAGGAATTCGTAAAATAATCGATTTTTTTCGTGTGAGTGTTACTAGACAGCTGCAATTAATTATTTGTGTAGTTGCATTGACAGGAAATATTGTTGAATATTTTGTTAAATTATGTAAAATCCGTTGCAACAACAAAAAAAAAAAAACAATATTCCTTCCCAAAACTCCCCGACTTTCAATTTGACGTATTAGAAATGTGAAATCTTTATAGTGTGTGTACAAATCCGTGTGAAATCTTGCTAAAAATGAAAGATTTGTTTTGACAGAAAAGAATCGATTTTGTTTAGAAAAAATTCTGAACAGAATCGATTATTTTGTTGAAAGGAATTCGACATTTGTATACCCAAGTTATTGTCAGTAACTTGTTTGTCGTTAGTTATGGTTTGTTTTTGTTTGTATCTTATTGAAGCCATAACTTGCAAATCCAGAGGAATATGTCAACTTCTTGTATCCCCATTCAGGTCCGCTGCAAGAATTGGTATGAGTTTTTCTTGGAAAACCTATATTTCTTTCCGAAATCCTCCTCACTAAGCTCTTTCATTGAATGAAATCGGGTTCTATACGGGTGATTTTTTGGCTGGTTTGGTTTTGGCAACACTGGTTTTGACAGCTGACGTGTGTTTAGTACCTTGTGTCACTGTCAAACAGCTTCAGTTTGGTTTGCAATTTAACCATGGATCGTCTTACAAATGAACAACGCTTGCAAATTATTGAATTTTACTATCAAAATTCGTGCTCGGTTCGAAATGTTCATCGCGCGCTGCTTGTGTTCAGCGATGAGGCTCATTTTTGGTTGAATGGGTACGTAAATAAGCAAAATTGCCGCATTTGGAGTGAAGATCAGCCAGAAGCATTGCAACAGCTACCAATGCATCCCGAAAAAGCCACTGTTTGGTGCGGTTTATGGGCCAGCGGCATTATTGGGCCTATTTCTTCAAAGATGATGCGAATCGCAGCGTTACTGTCAATGGTGAACGCTACCGAGCGATGATAACAAACTTTTTTTTGCTCGAAATGGAAGTTCTTGACTTGCATGATATGTGGTTTCAACAAGACGGTGCCACATGCCACACAGCACGCGAAACAATGGCGCAATTGCGAGGCGAGTTTGGTGAACAGTTAATTTCACGTTTCGGGCCGGTCAATTGGCCGCCTAGATCGTGCGATTTGACACCATTAGATTATTTTTTGTGGGGGTATGTCAAGGCTAATATCTATAGGGACAAGCCCGCTTCGATTGACGCACTGGAAGCCAAAATCCATGCATTCATTCGTGAGATACCGGCCGATATGTGTGAAAGAGTATGCCAAAATTGGACTCAGCGGATGGGCTACCTGAGACGCAGCCGCGGTCAACATTTGCATGAAATTATCTTTAAACATTAAATTGCAAGGTTCAAACTATCGATTCAAATAAATATTTCATTCATTTTTTCGAATTTTTTGTGTTTTTTTTTTTTTAAAAGTTCTAAACCTCTTAAAAAATCACCACATATATATTTTTGTCTTTCTTGTCAATAAAGGTGAATTATCTAATTAAATTTTCAACTTCATTTTTTACATACATTTTTGAGACAAAAAAAAATTGACAAGTATACTGCCTATTCCTTCGCTAAATTACCTTCTTCGATGACGTCAGTTAGCTGAAATATTGGTTTATTAATGACATTTTGCACTTAATCAACGAATTAAAAATTTTGAACTAGAAATTAATAAATCTAAGCAAAACTGATAATTAAATCGGTTCAAGTAGTTTAATTTATTTAAGAAGAATCCAAATTATTAAATTAGAGGGTATGACAGAGTCACAATACAAGTTAAAAGATAAGTTTAATTGTGTCTATTTGTAAATGATAATGACAGAATGTTAAATATGTAGGTGAATGAGGGATCTTGAAATTCGTGTGACGTAATTTGTTGACGGATCTTAAGTCTGAATTTACATTGACCTATTTTTCCAGTGCCGATCTTTTGTTCCTAGGCGAAGGGTATTAAAAAAAAAGTGAGGGAGAAGGACAAAATCGTTTGTTCCTCAAAAGATTTTTCCAGTCTGATTGGATAAATCGTGTGAAACTGGAAGAAACATGTGGGCTGTACCTCGAAATTTCAAACGATTACAACAAAAATGAAAAATCGGCATTGGAAAAATCGAGCCAATGGCGATTCTTTTCTTGTTGTTGTAATCGTGTGAGATTTCGGGGTACAGCCAGCATGTTTCTTCCAGTTTCACACGATTTTTCCATTTAGCGCTGGAAAAATCGGTCAGTTCAAATGTATACTATGAGTGTTAATGTGCCGTTTATTTCAGAAAATAAAAAATCATAACATAACAAAATAATCTCATTGAATAAATGGTTCAGTGTTTACATTTCACCCGATATATGGAAAAATCTTCGTGGAAAAATCGGTCAATGTAAATTCAAGCTTAGTCCTTTCTCCTCACTTTTTACTCCCTTTAACAAGGAACAAAAGATCGGCATTGGAAAAATTGGGTAATGTAAATTCAAACTTTTAAGAAATCGGGGCAAATATATGGTTTGCACCACTAACTTCAATTCATTGCATTTTATCAATTAATCATGTATTACTTCGCAAAGCTTAACTTTTCTTCTATTATTTACAACCTGTGTGTGCCGCTCAAGCAGCATTAAAAATCTTCATTAAAAAAAAATTGTATACCGCGTTTATCTTGCGCTCAGCGGTGAAGGGAGTGAGGGGGAAGAACCAAGCGTTTGTTCCTGGAAAACTCAAAGTTTTCGTTCTCTTTCACTTTCTTTCCAGTTTCTTGTGTGTGTTTATTGTTAGTGTGCCATTTGCTTGATGGTCTGAGTGAATATCAATGAAAAATGAAGATGACAATTATCATACGGCGTTTTTATTTTTTAACTCAGAGCAGATCACGGAACTGTCTGTTTTTTTAGCTTAGACATAACCGAGCATAAAAAGTGTGTTTCTTTTTTCCATCGGAGCTAGCTCAGAGCGTGCTCAATTAGCTCAGAAGTCAGAATAAAATGACCGAGCAAATCGAGCAAAACGCTGAGCGAAGCCAAATTCACACATAATTAAAAATTAAAAATGGATTCACTATGAAATGACAGTTCAGTGCACAGATTACCCACATGAAGATGAGAATCCCCGGCAGCCATTTTAATTTGCCTACAAGCTTGAAGTGTCATATATCAGATAAAAAATGAGAATGTGTGTATAAAAACCTCACACATAGGCAGTAGGGATCTTTACACACCTGGTTAAATTGTTGTTGTAATTCACATCTATTCATCGACGCGAAAAGAAATTACAAATACAACAGTATAAACAAATGGGTTTTGGAGGGTGAAACGTACGAAACATTCTCATCTTCATATGGCTAATCTGTGGTTCAGTGCTCAAGTTTGTTTCATAATTAAATCTAAGGACTCTGATCATAATCTGCTCGGAGCTCTGCTCTGATTGCTCAGCTTCTGCGCAGAGCTTTGCTCAGAGCCAAAAAAGTAAAAACGCTAATAAATGAAGAGGACAGTTTGGGAAATTCTACAATTTACCATTAAAACTCAGAATTTTTCAGCAACATTGATAAAAGGCCAAAATGTTTTGTATTCATAACTTGCTTATTGGGACTTCTACCACCATATATTTGGTAATCGAGCCACCCATAACTGTTTTGTTGTCCAAACAGCTTTGCCAGTTTGAGGGGTATCCCCCCCCCAGATTTAGAGTTTTTTTTTTAATCCTTAGGTGATACTCTGGGGGACGAGATGTTTGGGGAGAAATATGGGGGATCAATTTAGAGCTAAAAGGTTGAGGAATCTTATATGAGTATTCTACGATTTAGATATTCTTTACATTCTGGATGCCACAATTTTACACCAACAGAAGAAATGCTGAAAACTTTCACAGATAGAGAAGATGTATATATCACCTTACCTTTCAAAGTTAAAATACATCAAATTTCGTTATAGTGACTACTACACTGGAGACGGAGCCACGAACGCGACTCTGGGAGTTAAATAAGTTTTAATAATCGAACCGAGTTCGAACGCGAGTGTATTGTGTTCAGCTACTCAAACCGACAGCCAAAACGAAGATAACGATATTATATGCCTGTTCGCGTACTGTCTAAAACTGCGTAGCTGCGAATTGCTACGAATGTTTGTCAAAAATCCTTTCAAAGAAAAATCCATTCGTAGTAATCGTAGTTTTGTACGAACAGACATTTTATTAAAACCTTTTTATAAAATTCAAACATTTTTTTTGTAATTACTTTATATTTATTTTAATTTTCATATTTATTTATTGCTCGTATATTTATTAAATGAAACTATTTTTTTTTTTTACTTACCAATTTTTCAATATTCAGTTAAAGATCAGACAGTAGGTACTTCAAATGAATCAAACATTTGTTTACATTTATTCCTCTGATAGTTAACTGACTGCTTAACTGATGATTGAAAAATCGTAATATATCTGTGAATAAAAATATTAAGTTGAAAAAAAATGTATGTTTTTTTTGTCATCTGGCAATACTGCTGTTGACAAAAGCCCAGAATGAATAATGAAAACAAAACATTTCGTACTTTTACCAAAAAATAAAATAAAATTTTAGAATTTCAACATTTCGGAATTTTACAGAAACATATACCTACGTCGGTGTTTCGAAACATCAAATCAACGTCAATTTGATATTCAAATGATCATCATTTTTTGGCGCAGATATTGCTATCGTCAAATATGCAATCGTTCTGCTTGCACAAAATCTGTTTGATCAACGTCAGTCCTCTGTTGCTATATGTTGCGCGACCAACTTTCACCCACACACAAACGAAATAGATAATCTAAGCCCTGCCGCCAACTAGGAAACTAACTTGCTCACCCCAGCAACTTTAAGTTGCTCCCGATTCAATTACATTGACTTATATGGGAGAGCGCTCACTGGACAACTTTAGTTGCACTATCATGTCGTTTTTACATCATATAAAATTTGAAATTTGAAAAATAATGGCGTTCTTAACTCAGTTTTGGAAAAAAATGCACTTATATGTTGATATTGCAACGGAGGAGGTGCGATATATACAGTGGTGGCCAAAATAATAAGAGTGAATCAATAAATTTAAAAAAATTACGAATTATTTTTGCATTTGCTGTCAAAAATTTCCAGAGTAACTGAAAATTTTCCATAAGTATTTATTAAAGCACCGCTACTTTTATACAAGAAACTCATTTTTCAGCGGACAAAATAATAAGAGTTCACTGTAAGTTTGCAATATTTCTGGGAAATTATTGTATGTTCTTCTCTTTTAATATCCAGTTAACTAAAATAATAATTTTTAGTTTTGAAACTTACAAAATGGGAAGCGCGAAATATTGTTCTGAAGAAGAACACCGTTTGATTTTGTAACTAAGAGAAGAAGGTAACACTTTCGATTTTATTGCAAATGCACTTCATCGTTCTTCATGTATTGTGTCTCGAGTATTAAAGGACCGAAATAAAATACAAAAACCAACCCAAACATGAGGACGTCCAAAGAAAACTTCACCTACCCTCGACAGAAAAATAGTTAGAGAAGCTCTTAAGGATCCATTTACAACATCCACCTTGATAAAAACAAATTTGTCGTTGGACGTTAGCTCCAGAACGTTTGCAAGAAAAAAATTTACACGCAAGAATAGCTAGGAAAGTTCCATTGCTTAGAAAAAGGAACATAAAGCAGCGCATTGAATTCGCAAACTTCCACCAAGCATCAGGGATTCCAAGAAACTGGAGAAATATTTTGTACAGCGACGAAAACAAAATAAATTTGTTGGGATATGACGGACGGATTTATGTTAGAAGGAAAAAGAATGAAGAACTAAATCCTAGGAACACCTTAAAGACGGTAAAGCATGGTGGCGGTAATATACAAATTTGGGGGTGTTTTTCTTATAATGGAGTAGGTCCTATCTTCAAAATATTTTTGATCAAAGAAACGTACCTCCAAATATTGGAAAACATTATGCTTCCATTTGCAGAAGATAATCTGCCATTAGTGTGGACCACAGATTAACCATATGATGATGAGAATGTTTCGTACGTTTAACCCTCCAAAAACCCATTTGTTTACATTGTTGTATTTGTAATTTCTTCCCGCGTCGATGAATAGATATGAATTGCAACAACAATTTAACCAGGTGTGTAAAGATCCCTACTGCCTATGTGTGAGGTTTTTGTACACACATTCTCATTTTTTATCTGATATATGACACTTCAAGCTTGTAGGCAAATTAAAATGGCTGCCGGGGGTTCTCATATTCATGTGGCTAATCTGTGGTGTGGACATTCCAGCAGGATAATGACCCCAAAACACACCGCTAAAGTCACGACAATGTGGTTTGAACAAAATAATGTGTCAATTTTGCAATGGCCTTCACAATCGCCTGATCTTAACCCCATAGAAAATCTTTGAAAAGATTTGAAAAATAGAGTTTCTTGCAAGAAGACCAAGAACAATGGTACGCAACACCTGTGGAAACATGTCAAAAACTAATTGACTCTATGCCAAGAAGTTGTGAAGCGGTTCTTAAGAACAAAGGCTACGCAACCAAGTACTGACGTCTTCAAGTTACCCATTTACTCATGTTCTTATCAAAGTAGAATTTTAAATGATTTTTTGCTTCACCCTTAGCAAAGATCTGATTCACTCTAATTTTTTTGGCCAGGAAAAATGCGTCTCAAAATAGTTTTATATATATTTTGCGTTATTAACTTTGTTTTTTTGTTAGAAAAATTCACAATACCACTTGGAAATAATATTAACTTATAATATTTGTAAGCATTTTAAGAAGTTTTTTTTTCAAAAAATAAAGACTTGTGATAAAAATTGTAGTAAAAAAATTTCACTCGTATTATTTTGGCCACCACTGTGGCACTGACGTGAAATAACAATTAATTGTAAGTATTGCTGTTGGTTTTTAGTTTGAGAATTTCTTTTTCCGGGAGAAATTAGGCTCGGACTTTTTCTTTGTATTTAGAACCAACCTACAAGCCCTAGCGCCTACGCCTAGCAAGATGGTGCGATTTTTAACCGACTTTTAAAAATGGAGGTTATCATTTCGACCCGTATGTATGTAATATTCTTGGAGTTGAATTATATTCACATCCATATGTTAGTCTGATAGGGCTTCATTGAAATACAAAATTAATCAAAATCGGTTCAGTAGTTTAAAAGATATACACCAAAATATTTTATTAAATAAGTTCATAGTTATTTATATTTTGTTACATCGACTTACTTGACCTATTTTTACTTGCTCTATAGGGCAAATATTGGTTTCGTGTAAAAAAAAATTGAGGTTTTAATCAAAACTAACACTACGATAATCGAGCAGTCCAAAAAAGTGGGTTTCCTCATGCCGTCCGTCGGTCTGAGCTAGAGCCTAAACGGGTAGACCGATTTGCTTCAAATTTTGTACAGAGCATATTTATGTGATTCCCTATAGAGGGAAAATTCGAATTTTTGTTTTAGCTGCCATACAAATATTTTGCTCTTTTTCAAATGTTCTCAAAAATGGCTATAACGATTTTGATTAAATTGCGTACCTGCAATAACCAAGCCAATTTAAAAAAAAAACTGCGTTTCAGGTTTTTCTCAGCACGGAATTAGGTATTGCACGTTTTTTTGAGAAAATGAGCTTATTTTTAAGTTATTCCCGTATATCTTTGCCATGGTTAAACCGATTTTGTTATAATTTTGCAATCTGATGCTTTTCAATAGTTTAAACAATAATGCATTTAAAAATTTTGAAAAACATTTAATAGTTTCTCGTTAAATATATACATCAATCATCTTCAATGAGTGGTTACACATAGTTGTTAACCACAAGAGCAAGCGATCAAGTCGTGCATTTTTTTTGTTTTTAGTTTAAATCATTGAAAAAAAAAACACGAAAAATAATATTTTTTTCTTATTTATTCAAATTAAAATAGCCATTAGTTAATCATTTGAAAAAAAAAATAAATGAATTAGGAACATATACTATTTAATTAATTCACTTCCTTAAAATTTGTCCTTGCTCTCTTAAATGATAAATAATATAAGGGTCCGCCAAATAACTTTTTTTTTTTTTGAAAATGGCGCAAAACATCGAGTGTAGCTTCGGCTGTGTGGCACGTAGCGCCGTCCTGTTGAAACCAAATGTTGCCAATATCCTCCTCTTCAATTTTTGTGAACAAAAATTCGTTCAACATGGCCCGATAACGATCGCCATTGACTGCGTAATGGCCACTCCTTTCTCATTTTCGAAAAATGGCCCAATTATGCCTCTGGAGCTGGACCAAAATCCGCAC
The DNA here is from genome assembly GCA_932273885.2 of Leucozona laternaria. Taxonomy (NCBI): domain Eukaryota; kingdom Metazoa; phylum Arthropoda; class Insecta; order Diptera; family Syrphidae; genus Leucozona; species Leucozona laternaria. Next base: position 51,183,154 of record OW026368.1, read on the forward strand.
CAAACAGTGACTCGTTTTGGGTGTATCGGCTTTTCAATGTATGCGTGCGGGTTTTCTGTGCCCCAAATGCGACAATTTTGCTTGTTTACTACCCGCCAAGATCAAAATGAGCTTCATCTGAAAAGATGATTTTTTTGGCAAAATCGGCATCTTCTCTAAGTCGATCGCAGGCCCACTTAGAAAAGCGTATACACAACCATATTCGTTCAGCTGAAGGATAAAACTAATTATCTGTCAAATCAGACATGAGCTAAGTGTTACCATTCACGAAATAAGCACTAGTTGAAAAAAAAAACGTTAGATGGCGGACCCTTTATATTAATGTTCGGCCTTTCAAAATAAATAAAACAAAAAAAAAAAATAAATAGATAAATTAAATTTTTTTGACAATATTTAAGCTAAATGATTTTCTTGGAACTTTCTATTCTGCAAGTTTTTTTTAGTAATTTCCAATAAATTTATACCGTCGCAAACCTTGTGTTCTATAGAAAATACAGCCAAACCAGATAATCTTTGCTGTGTCATGGTAGACCGAAAATATTTTGTTATTATTTTTAATTTAGAAAAGCTTCTTTCACCACTTGCAACTGTAACTGGTAAAGTCAAAAGAATTCTAAGAACAATATTGGTCTTTGGAAAAAATTTTAATTCTGTAATAAATTTTAAAATGCCTTGAGGACACAGTTCTGAAAGTTCTAGTCCATTTATGTCAGATGAGTCCTCATGGTCTCGAGCTTCTAACAATTTTTTTTACAATTCATCTTTCGTCAATTATTCTGCATATATGTTATACAAAAAAGCTAAATTTATGCTCATTATTATTATGATCATAATTTGGAAAAAGCTAGGCTCCAAGGAGTTTATAGCTTTATCTATTACGTGGAAAAATACTTCAACTTTATATGTTCGACGGGGATCAATGATTGATTCATCATCACGCTCGTACCCAAACTGCATCATTTGGGAGCGAACGCGATGCTTACGCGCATTTTTTAAAATCTAACACTTCACTGTCGATTTGAGCAGCTAAGGTTATGGCATCTTTAAGAACTTGAATGTCTGACACAAGAGTGCACACAAGTGTCGTGTGTAGTGATTAGAATATTATTTCCAGAAGGTGTTTTAGGAGTTAATTTTTTGAGATTACACATGTACTTAATAAATTTTTATTAGAAGGAAGCAAATAAAAATATCCTGGAAATGTGCACGCATAGTTTTATTTTTAGTAGCCACCAACCGCCCTCAATTTTCAAATTTTGCCGCCCGGGCAAATGCCCGGCGCACAGTGGTGCGAGAGCGGAAAAAAGTCTTATGAAAAAGTCATATCTATCCTTTTAAACTTTATGTTTAAGTACTCTTAGATAAACCGAGCGTATGATTTAAAAGTATTTTTTAACATATATATTGTATGTTCTGATTTACAAGCCCTCAAAGTTGAAAAATAATTTTACTGAAATCGCGAACCGTATTTTCAACAAATTTTGTGGAAGTTATGCTCAAAAAATGTTTCAATGAATCGGATTTCAAAAAACTCCGTCTTGACGGTGGTGTTTACCAAAAAGTTTGATTTCTTCGGTATTAATTGTCAGAATGAACTGGTTAAGCCCATTATTTTAAGAAAAAATGTCAAACTTTATTTTAAAAATAAAACAAAATTAATACATTGACCCAGGTCTGAGAATTTCGATTTTTGCGAAACCATTTATTTCTGCCTGGACAATTTTTCGACTTTCAACTCAATTTTCTTGAAAACAAGACACGAAAAATAATATAGTTTTATGATATTTTGAATAATATGATAGACCTTAATACAAAATAAAGAAAAGGATTACGGATAACTACAACTTCTGGAATGAATAACCTGACAAATATAAGAACCAAAGCTGTAAACAGGGAGGCTTTGAAAATGGGAATGCCTCCTCTTCACGCTCGGATAAAATTTATGGAGTGTATCCTCCATGTTGCCTACAATTTGCCATTTAAAGCATGGAGAACCAACAATGAGACCCTCCATATTAGAGATGCTCAGAAGAAGAAAATTCAGCAGGAGTTTCGTGAAAAACTGGGCATCATTGTCGATCTTGTAAAACAAAGTACGGGGACAAGTAATGACGGCAACACCTCCAGAAGAGTTTTTGCAAATCCAACCATGACTTCAGAAATCACTGGAGTTAGTGAATCCCTAATTCGGCGGTTTGCTGTTATCCTTGAAGTAATAACGTCGAATTAAAAATTAGTTTTTAAAAAAATATGAAGATTACACGTGGGAAACTGCTGAACTGTTTGTTGAGAAATATAAATGGTACAATATGCCAGCAACCGTACATAAGGTTTTGATCAATGGAGAAGAAATAATTATAAAGCCTACCGCAGGTTTCATTCGAGAAAATGCAGCCGAATTGCGACGAATGAAGATGTGATGCATCATATACTCATATCCTCAGATCCAATAATAACATGTTTAAGGCCACAGGCAAAAAGAAAATATTTCCAATCAGCGCAGACGCTAAAAACCTCATTTTAGCATTATAAAATTACTACTTCATAATTGTTTTTATTTTTTTTGTATGTACTTATTTATTTAATTTTATAATATACATAGTTAATAATAATATTTTATTCAAAATAAAAAATTAAGAATTTACTAAAAAAAACTTTTATTTAAATATAACATCAAAACCCTCAAATTTTATAAAAATGACAATAACTTTTTTTCTAATGATTTTTTCTTGCACAAATTTTGACCAAGCATGTATAAGACTAATCTTAACATGTGTGTAAAATTTCATTAAAATTCGTTTAATAGTTCAAATTTTACAGACTTTTTTCCGCTCTCCCATACAAATATCAAAACACTCAAATTTTAGAAACAAAGTCAATAACTTTTTTACTAATGATTTTTTCTTAGCCAAATTTTGACAAAATGTGTATAAGACTAATTTTAACATGCGAATCAAATTTCATTTTAATCCGTTAAACAGTTCAGATGTTACAGATTTTTTGTTTTCTTTGTTTCTAATTATTTTGTTTCAACCAAATTTTGACCAAATATGTATAAGACTAATCTAAATCTAATTTAAATCCGTTGAACCGTTCAGATAAAACAGACTTTTTTCCGCTCTCCCATACAAACCGAACCACTATGTCCCCCCCCCCCCCCCTGGATCGGGCCCTGAAGAGAGGTTTAATACTTCCATAGGTAAAATAAAAAAGCAGAAAACGTGCATATAAGAAATATGTAGACAAACATTTTTCTCATGTACATACATATATCTATATTTTGATATGGTTAACCGTTACTGATTTATTCCATAAACAAAACAATTTTTGGGGCTTCAGTTCAAGACGAAAAGTTATGCTAATCCAACTCAAGGGCGAAAACTTGAAATTTTAATCATCATCATATAAACCTTGGCAACATATTGAAAATACATAATAAACGTTTCATCTTTTTTTGTTCAACACAAAGCGCTTTTTTCCCGGCTGACTGAACCATAGCCAAAACAATAAAATATCTTTTAGTTATTTTCACTTTAATCATTAAATCTTTTATTAGAAAAAAAAAATAAATTTGAATTTTAACTCGAAATCGTGAAATCGTTTTGTGTTTGTACTCACATAGGGTGCACTTGGTCTACATTATCTAACGGACAAAACCGCAAAGCTTTTGAACACACTGTCGGTCGGCGCACTTCCACTTCGGCCCGGTGCCGTTTATGAACGTTATTCAATTTTTTTTTTGCAGGAAATGGTATAACTAGGTATAAACTGTACTCTTCAAACAAATGTTAATCAACATAAAGAAACAGTTAACGACAACATGAACTATAACATAAACAATTTCGCGAAAAAAATCACATCTTTCTAAATCGAATTCGAGAAACCTTTTCGAAAATATTACATTTTTTGGAGCGCAACAAGTACGAGTAAGTCACAAGTCAAGAACCAAATAATACTAGTTGCAGAAATTCCAAAAAAAAAAACTATCTGAATCTCAGAAAAACACAGACCTATTTAGATAATCTTTAACACACATCATTCTCATAGGAAGGGATTGAATCATTTTTATTGCCTTTCCAATTATTATTGTTGAATACCTACACCATGTTGCGTTCTACAAAAAGGATGCGTTGTTTCTTACAAAATACATTTTCCTTTCTATAACATTACCTAATGTTGAGCTCGTCGAATTTACATATCATAGAACGATGCATCAGTTATCGACGGCCGGCGACCGTTATTGTCCTTTTCGAATCTTTGGTTTTTGTTGCTTGGTGGATGTTAGGCATATAAAAAGAAGGATTTAATTGCACTGACCTTGATTTTGTTCTTGGGTATGCCATTATTTTGTTGATGTGCTCTCCTCAATGAATAACCTTGAAATAAGAAATTTTTACTCACTGGCTATATAGGAAAAGCATTCTAATACACATACAATTTCATATACTATAGGTATATAGTTTGTAGATGTAAGTATATCTACAATATATTCCATTATGTTTGTCAAAAATGGAAAGTTTTGGTTCTTAATTTCGAAAGTTGATTTTCTGACCATTATATTTATCACATGAATAACATGTACATGATAAAGTACACATAGATTATTCTATTTCTTTAAGTATACATGACACTTGAACTCTGGAAGAGCTTGGTGCCTATCAGTGCTGTAAGGTGTTTATGAACATTTGTACTGCAGACTGCAGTACAGTTCTGAGTATATGCTTGTAATAGCCGCGTTCCTTTGGAGGTGGCGAACTACTCATGAGAAAATCCAAACGATAATCTAGTACAACCATCTACTCGTGCTTTCATGGCGAGTAGATGAGATTTGTAGGGCTGCTTTTACACGACAGCGACTTTTAATAGAAAGTTAACTTTGTGCAAGTGAAGAAGTATCATCTATCTGCACTCTTTACTCCACTTGATTAAGCGAATTTATCTAAGTGGACGACGAATGAAAATAAAACACATTCGAACAATAAGGAAAAGCACAAAGAAGAATGAGTGATGACTCTGCAATTTGTTCAACCTCAGCAATTTCGTCTACCCCGGTCACCACATACCTCCGCCGCCTATGTGCTTAAAAATCGCAAGAAGAAACTGCATCGTTTGAAAGCAGTCTAGGCAAATTAATTCTGTGCGTTCCATTGCTAGCAAAGTACTCGTGAGTGCATCGCCATCTCCAAAGTAACACGGCTAATATTGAACTTGGACAATATTAGCAATTACAATTTACAATGTTCTGGGAAACCAAGTTTATACAAATAATTTTTAATGTGTAAACATCTATGCCGGGCCGCCGCGCCGGAGGTATTATGGCGTTTCTCTTTTTTGGCTCTGAGCAAAGGCTGAGCCCTGAGCGATCAGAGCAGAGCACTGAGCAAATATGATCAGAGTCCTCAGATTTAATTATAAAAAAAACACTTGAGCACTGAACTGTCATTTCATAGAGAAGTCATTTTTACTTGCTCTATAGGGCAAGTATTGGTTTCGTGTAAAAAAAAAACTTTCGAGGCTATAATCAAAGCTAACATTACGATAACCGAGAAGTCCGAAAAAGTGGGTTTCGTCATGCCGTCCGTCGGTCTGTGCGTCTGTACGTCTGTGCGTCGGTGCGTCCACTGTCCACTGCATGAAATTTGGTACAGAGCATTTTTATGTGATTCCCTAGAGGGGAAATTCGAATTTTTGTTTTAGCTCATCCAAAACGGGTAGCTGCCATACAAATATTTTGGTTTCTTCAAAATTTCTCGAAAACGGCTATAACGATTTTGATTAATCTTCGTACCTGTAATAACCAAGTCAATTGTAAGAAAGCTGCATTTCAGGTTTTTCTCAAAAAATTCACATTACGGAATTAGGTATTCAACGTTTTTTGAGAAAATGGTCTTACTTTTGGTCATTCGCGTATATTTTTGCCATGATTAAATAGATTTTGTTATAATTTTGCAATCGGATGATTCTCAATAATTTAAACAATAATGCATTTAAAAATTTTTAAACGCATTATTTTATAAACAAACAAAAAATCAAACGAAAAAACAGTTTTGCTGTTGCTTTTGACTCTTTTAATATTAACTCGTTAAATATATACATCATGCATCTTCAATTTTGGGTTACATACAGTATGTAACCACAAGAGCAAGTTCGTGCGATCAAGTCGTGCATATCTTTTATTCTTAATTATATGTGAAGTAGGCTTCGCTCAGCGTTTCTCTCGATTTGCTCGGTCATTTTATTCTGAGCTAATTGAGCAAGCTTTGAGCTAACTCCGATGGAAAAAAGAAACACACTTTTTATGCTCTGATATGTCTGGGCTAAAAAAAACGTACAACTTTTTTTTGACAGTTCCGTGATCTGCTCTGTGAAAGAAAACCGCCATAGAGTAAAATAAAAACGAGGAGTTTCCTTTGTGTGACGTTACGAAAATCTGCATAGTAGGATATTGGGTACGTCAGTGCCAAGAATCTGAAGATCTCCCTCAAGCAAACTAGTCCCTTTTGGATCCGTATGCACGTAGTCAACAACGTATGGACGACCTCGCATTAGCATCAAAATATGGATCCTCAAAACTGCGCTTGGCCAAACGTTGATGTTTACACATATTAACCGTGAATCTCGGCAATAATACAATTTTGGAACTTTAGGAGAGTAAAGTACTTTGTATTTATTTAGTGGTGCGTTCTTTTTCTAACTAAAGTTAACTATAGTTAACTTTCATCGTTCCTTTAATTCCGAAAAGTAACTTTGAGTAACTTTATGACGTCATAAAATCGTTCCTATAAACTCAAGGTTAAAGTGTCAGAAAGTAACTTTTATAGTAACTTTTTCCAACTCATCTCCTTGATGTGAGTTGAAATGATTAATCTGTCAAACAGAGCTGAAATTGCAATGTTTTCATTTTGTGGTTATCTTTTGTTTACTTTTCGTTCTTGTGATCTGGAATTTTATTCATTTTTGCAAATGTATTTTCAATTAACTAGATTTTTTTTGTCGATTTCGATTTTAGGAATTGTTTTCTGTTATTATCTGATTAATTTTCCTTTTTTTCAACATTTTTTTTCTTTCGATTTGGTCAATTTTGTTTAAAGAAATTTGTGCCCATAATGAATAAAACATTAAACAACAATGTACACATTCATGATTCGATTTTGTCCAAAAAATTAGTTTATAGAAATTTTATTTCCATTTTAGAAGTGCAAATAATATTTTTTGCAATAAATTTAATGCAATCACGATTTCATCTTTTTTATTCATTGCAAATATTTTTCAATTTTTTGATTAACCCATTTCGTTTGACAGATCAACCATGTTTTTAACTTTTATCGTTCCTAAATGAAAAGGTAACCAAATTAACTTTTTTAACTATGACATTCCAACTTTTATTTTTGACACATCAACCATAGTTAACTTTAGTTAGAAAAAGAACGCACCACAGGCAATTTGACATCGTTGAAGAATGCAGTAGAAGTTATCGAAATTCGTACGATGAATTTTCAGGATTAAAATTTCCTATAGAATCTCTAAGGAGTTGAGATCATAACAACAATACGGTTTTCGTTAAGTCAATGTTTCACAAGTTAAGCGGTATGGTGTTTGGGATTGTTGTCATATGTTGGAAGAGCCTTCACATCGGCATATTTTCTTCAGCATGAGGAAGCAGCGAATTTTGAAGTATCTCCTGATATACATGAAACGATTCATTACACCATTTACCTTGTGAATTGGCCCGTACCCTTGACTCTAAAAACATCCCCAGACAATAATTAGCCTCCACCGTTCTCAACTAGGCCATCATTTGTGAAACAAAGGATTTATAGACGTTTGCTCTCTGGCCTGCATACCGTAAGAAATCCGGCAGATCCCTATAAATTTAAAATGGACTCATCAGAGAAGATAACCGTTTTGCATTTTGCCGCAGTCCAGTTTAGGTGCGTCTTCGCAAGCTCCAGTCTTGCAGGTTGATTTTTCTGAGACATAAACGGGTTTTTTTATAGTCAGTAAGATAGAATGTCACCATCAACCGCACTTCCCTAGATAATCCTGTTTGAGATCTTTAAGCCTTTTTTTATTTTCCATCCTTTTTGTCTATATGAGACGATCTTTTTTGATAGCTCTGATGATTCTTTTATTTCCGCGACTGATAGTTTTTCAAGGTCTATCGCCACTATGGACCGTTTTGACATTTCCCCATGCACGAAATCGAGCTATTTTTTGCGAAAATACCGTACGACTCACACTAAATAAATGTTATTGATTCACCGTTAGTGGAAATCAGACACTACTTTTTCTTTTAATCCATTGGAATATTTACTTTGATAGTTTTTTTTTTATATCAATTGTAATACTCGATCTGAAACGGGGCTGATGACACACAACTAATTATTTTTTTTGTATTTATTATTTATATCATGCTTGAGTAGAAAGAAAGAATTAAATTTGAAGTAACAGAAAATTGACTTAATTCAGGCGAGTTTTTGTTTAAATAAGGTCCATGTGCTTTAGTTTTGTCCATTTACTTTTTAATTAGTTCTGAATTATTTGGTGATTTTAAAATAAGAGATGAGTTATAATAAAATTAATTTTTGTGAATTAAAAACCATAAATATTATAATTAAAAAAAAAATAAAAAAATTTTCATGGGTATTTGGAATTATTTATATATTTTAAAAGATGAGTTCCTTCCGTGCTTTAGTTTTGGCCAACACTGTATATGTACATAAATGTATTTTTCGTCGAAAGTTTTTTAAGCATCTAGGTAGGTATTTAATTTGTAATTGCCAATATTTTAAAAAGTACAAATTAGTGTGTGTATACTTACTTTGGATTTGGTAGGTCGAAAATATCAAATTTGTTTCTGAGGTTTATCGTTAAGAGCCGGACATTACTACTATGTATGCGATTTTCATTTTCAACATCTCAGGTCTTAAAAATAATTGCACAGGTACAAATAAATTCATTTTTCATGATACCTTCTCAATTTTACATGAAAATGACACCAACATAGCTGTCACAAGAAACAGTCGCAAAAATATGATTATCACATGTGACAATCACATTACGCAGACCGAATTTGTTTATTGTGACTGTCAATTATCACTTATCACCTTAGCCGATTCCACCCCAGCTGATATTTTGACACAAATACACTTGACTTGAAATGAAGGGAGATATTTCTTGACTAGCTTTCCAGTCACTTTTCAATAAAAGTTGCCTTAATTGGAAGGCAATTTCTTTCGACAGCTGGCCAATCACAGTCGAGAAACTTGCCTTGCCTTCCAGTCCCTACGTCTTCTGAACGTACCCATTGTTGTTTGTGTAATTTCATCTCGTGTCGATAAATAGATGTGAATTGCAGCAACAAATTTATCTACAAACTTACATTTCAAGCTTTTAGGCAAATTGAATAGGAAGTGTACACGGAAAATTATTCACACTTGCGGAATTGAGCCCCAGGATTCTCATCTTCATGTGGATAATTTCTTCTAGTTGTTGAGAAAATTCAAAACTATTCTTTTTTATTAGATTTTTAGTTTTTCGAAACAGAATAATCCTTAGAAAAGCAGGTGCCTGTGAGCAAGTTAATTAAAGTAACTTTTTCGAAAATTGTCATACTTACTTTATTCACGGCTGTTTTCTCATTTCCAAAAAAAAAAAACTTATTTCAATTCCTATTGGTCAGAAGAAAAGTGGGTACCTACACAAACAAATGATAAGCTTAAAATTCTGAGCATTTTTTGTCGTAGGTCAAACTTCCTGAAGTTAGAATGGGAGACCGACTAATGCTCGCAAACAACATCTCCGCAACACACAATCTATGCAAGCCAGTTACCGTGGTATTTTTGCGCTAGGCAATGGGTTCTCAAAAGTGAAATGGCAATGGGTGGAAAGAATAGTAAGGCTGGATGGGAGTAGAGTAACTTATAAAAATAGGGCGTCGGATTTAAAAAAAATGTTATCTTCTCTGTTCTTTGAGCGATTTCAATGAAATTGACACAGTTTATAGCTGAAGTAGAATTATACACGAAAAAATATATTTACAGCACAGGGTGATTAAAAAAAGCCACTTTCGTTATTAATTATCATGGGCTATTAATAGTAATTCTTAAAAATTATTGACATTGGCGCCTCCCAGGCGATATTACATACCCTCAGACCCAGTTGTTCAGTGCGAGATTATCCTTGTTTCGGGGTTAAACCCGAGTTAACTCCTTAAACATGTTCTTCAGGCAAATTTAGATCCCGAGTTCTTTGAGTTAACTCTGGATTATCTGAATAGGTACCTATTTCTGAAAGATGCGTGTCAAAAATCTATTCAAATCGCGGTACCACACTACGGAAAGGTTGATTTTCATAGTGGCACGATCTCGAATCCGATAGCGAAACATTGATTGTTATACTGTTTAACTACGAGTTAAATGTAATCCTCCAGTGAAAAACTATAATTTGGAGTTAACTCGGGATTAAAGTATTTGCAGGATTAACTAACTCTGATTTAACTCGACTCGACTTACTTGGTTAGAGGTTTGTTCGCGTTGATTCTCACACTTACATAAGTGTGATATTAAAAATAGTACCTACCTACTGCAATTCTTCATCAATGATTCTGATTGGCTGATGCCGAGATCCAATTTGATTACAGCGCTGTCGCATTGTAGTAGAAATGGCGGGATTTTGTGCGGCGGGATTTCGACAAACGGTATTTTGACACGCGGGATTTTGACTTGTTTGATTTCGACCCCAACCCCACTGACAAACTGGGCCTAAAAATGATTCTCAAAATAAAGAACACCATTTGAATTCCTAAAACAATATGAATTTATGGAAAAAAAACCTTCAAAAAACGTTGGAGCGGTTTTCTTAAAAAAAAACATTTTTTTATAAAACTACAAATATTCTTCAACATTTAAAAAAAATAACTGGCATATCATTTTTTTAAGTACCTACTACTTAATATACATACCGACACCTACTACTATGTATATAAATATATACTAAACAAACTGTTCTATGACAGGTACAGTGGCGTAACTGCGGGGGGGGGGCAAAGGGGGCAATTTTGTATGAAAAAGAGTCTTAAAATATAAAAACAACTAGATTCAAAAACAAAAGCCAGTACATGCTCACTATATTCCGTAATTATTTTTTTTTTAATAAAATTTCATTTATCTCCATTTATCTACGTACTTTTTAAATCAACTTTTTAGAGTGAATACTTTTTGTGAAATTAATTTTATTTTGAATCCGATTTTTATTCAAAATTTCTCTATATTAAGTACTACCTCCGTTTTAAATATTCAATTCTGTTATCAATTGAAAGTCAAAAACTGAAAACTCTTTCTTTCTTTTCTTTTTAAATAAAGTTGTTTTAGTGAGCAGTTTTGAAAAAATTAGTCTTCAAACTCAAAATTTTGAAAAAAAAATCAAACTTTTTTTTTCAAAATTTTACGTAGGTATTTAATTTATTTTTGTTTTTAAAAATCAATGCTCTTATAAATTTTTAGTTTAAAACAGAAAACCGGTTGCTTAAATGTCTTGTATTTACTTTAGAGTAGAGCAACTTAAGTAAAGGAAAGGGAATTTTATTTCTGTTATTATCAATTTTCTAAAGAACAAGAAGAGATTTTAGCATCTGGTTTGTGGCGTTTGACTTAAATTAATAAAAGCATTGATTATTTAAAACAAAAATACTACTTGATGTCACAAAATTTTGAACACAATTTTTAATTTTTTTTTTCAAAATTTTTAATTTAAAAATTATTTTTTTAAAAACTGGATTTTTTTAAAAACTGGATACAAGAGGAGATTTGTAGCTTTACAAAAAGACATAGCATGGCATTGTAAGTATTACCGTTGTTTTTTAATATTTTTTTTTTCAATTCAAAAAGGGGAATAGGCCCCTCTCCTATGCGATTTTTGTCTTGTCTTTATCCAACCTACACGCTCTAGCTATTTGTTACACCTTATGCGAATCACCCTGTATAATGTTTTGTTTTATATTTTGTTCCATCTAAAAAAAAATGTTAACCCCCAGTGAACTGAGGAAGCAGTATTTTGGTGGAGAGTGCATGCGGAACGACTAAACAAATTCGGTGGATAAAATATCAAAAGCATCTGTTCAATTAATCCTGAGTTAATCCGGGTTGAACTTTAATCTCGCACCGAAAAACCGGACCTTAATAAATCAATATTAAGTTAAATTAAATTATACAATTTTAAATTATAAAAAAAATTGTAAAATGTGGATTTGTTATACATTAAAATAGCTTTTGTTTAAAATTTCAGCTTTTGTGTGAAAATTTCCTTAAGATTAGAATTCTCTATTAGGTTTAAATTAATAACTTCTTTTACTTTTACTCGTATTTTTGAGGCTATCCATAGCTTGTATCCAATAGCTTGTTTTTGATTTGAATTTCCTATAAGAAATCCTTGAATTAAAAAAAAAAATAAAGCTACCTGTACCTATTTCATATTTTGGTTATAAATTCTTATAGAGCAAGCAATACAAAAAAAAATTTATTGATTTTACATCATATTCAGTACCTACCTACCTAAATATAATTAACTAAAAACAAAAATGTATTTTTCAAACTACCTAGCTAGCTATCTACGAAACCAGCAAACCAGATAACTTATTACAAAATTTCATTCAATTCTCTCTCGCTCTCTTACCATACATAGCTTGGACTTTGGAGAAATGCACTATAATTATAGAACCACATTTCCACATTTAAACACCAACATTTCATTTTTCATTTACTCCATCCATCCATCCATTGTGTTGTGGACTGTGGTGCAAAAAAAAAAAACTTTCATCTAAATTTCAACCATAATCCTCTATACCTATGTACATACGTTATGTACCTAACCTACTACATAAGGCAGGGGTACTACTCATTCGAAGCTAAAAGTTGTTATTACTACATTTCGCTGTAGCTGTAGCCTGCCACACTGCCATGCCACTGCCACTGAAAGTTTGTAGTCCCAATACCAATCCCAATCCCAATCCCAATCTTCCAATCTCCCAATTCCCAAAAAAATTTGTTTTCAGCAAAACTTTAACAAATAAAAATAATAAAACTAACCTCTCTCATTCAGCTATGTGAATGTATAAAAATTTTATCCGTAAAAATAAAAACACTACAGACTACACCATAATTCATGCTCCAAAGTATCTATATTGATAGAGTTCGAGATCGTTTATTTTCTTTGTTGATCAACGTAGGCACTATTTTCGCGTTCTATATACATACAGAAATACAAGATACAACACTGGCAAGGCACTTTGTGAAAGTTGATCTGGTTAGCCAATACAGAAGTATTTTTTTTTTTTTTTTTTTGTAAGGTACCTAGGTTTTGATTTTATGTTGAAAAAGGGAGTGATCACTGCACAAGATCTTTAAACAAAACTTAAAACAATTTTCTTGTTTTGTTCTAAATAAACAATAATAAAACAATAATGTATGTATATTTACACTAGGATTAGTATATTTATTTTTTTTTTTATTTTTTGAAAAAGTCACTCAATAATTGCACACACCACAATCAAATCCAATACGAAACGAATTAAAAACCAGGCAGACTGCGCATGCATCTTTCAGATACCATTACCAACTGGTTTCACTTTTGTCGCTGTGTACACACTTTTGAGGTTGAATTGAAAGGCGCGATCGTGACGCTGAACATACAAAATGTAAAGATACAAAACTGAAGCTTAAAGCACAAGGTATTTGTATCTTTGTTGCGTTTTGTTTTAAAATATTTTAAATTTGTTTTTATAATAGCCGTGTTTTTTTTGCAAGTCCATATGGATTTGTCGAAAAAAACGACATCGGGACTAATAGTTTTACACGTAAATACAACAACAACTTAAATCCATATAGACTTAGCTAAATCCAGATAATTATCGAGACTTACGTACTGTAAGTAAGAAGTTCCTAAGTCCCGATGTCGTTTTTTTTCGACAAATCCATATGGACTTGCAAAAAAACACGCCTAATATAACTTACAGAAAATGTGTATTTTTTTGCAATTAAAGTACTATCAGTGGTATTTTATAAAATTTGTCTGAGTTTTGGTAGCCGTCCAATTTAAGAAAGTTATCCATAAAGCTTTTTCATTGACTTTTAAGAGTTGTTTAACTTATAATCGATTGTCTAAACCTTGACTAAAATGATATTTAATCTAATTAAATAAATATAAAATCTTTTCAACTACTAAGACACTATTATCTATCTATAATTAACACAACCGTCTAAGGTTTATTCGTACAGGTTTAAATAATTTTTGTCTGCATTTGAATATTAACAGAAATGTATGGAGATAAATTTATTTTAAGTTAATATCAGTAAAGGATAATATCCCATAAGGACGATATAGGTATCGCATAAAGCCAAGTAGGTACGCAGATCGCGCTAAATTTTCGTTTTCATACAAAATTGTCTCCAAAATTTAGCCAAGCTAAAATTTAGCCAACCATTTAAGCCGAGTGGTAAGCAGCTCCAGCTAAAAAAAATCAAATTTTTGTTCCTTACTGTACATGCCCATCTGTCAAAACTTGCACGAAATAATTGTTCACGACCTAAATTCGTACAGATTCTATAATTCTTGAATTTTATGTGAGCTTTGCTTTGTGAAAAAAAAAAAAATCGAAATGGGGGAATATTCTAATATCCTAAGGACCAGTTTCATAGTCGACACTTAGGGCCAGTTTTACAGTCAGAAAAGTGACACTTAAGTGGGGAATATGAAAGATTAATTCCCAATATCACAGTGCACTGTTTCCTGAATAAGTGGCACTTAAGTCTCTGATCTTGGTGACTTAAGTTCCACTTACGCTGGCTATGAAATTTAGCTTAAATTCCTTATATGGGAAACTTAAGTGCCACTTATTCCGGTATGTGTCGACTGTGAAACTGGTCCTTACCGAAATAAGTGCCACTTAAGTTTCCCATATTAGGAATTTAAGCTAAATTTCATAGCTAGCGTAAGTGAAACTTAAGTTACCAACAACGGAGACTTAAGTGCCACTTATTTAAGTAACAGTGAACGGTGATATTGGGAATTAATCTTTCAAATTCCCTACTTAAGTGTCACTTTTCTGACTGTGAAACTGGCCCTTAGAAACAAACGATTTATCTCAATTAAAGAAACGGATCCCCATTTAATTTGATTAAATTCACTTTTATGACTATTATGAAAACAAATTCTCTGAAATGGTTGAATTTAATTTTTTCTCAGAGAACAGTTGTACGTTTTTAAAGCTGACCAAACACGATCGATCCAAATGGAAGACATTTTATTTTTGAAGTTTTTGGATAATATTAAAAGATTAATTTGTAGTGAACTTCAAGTTACCTGTAAAAAGCGCTCTTGATCGTGATTATCGACCACTAATTGTGATACCAATCGAATACCAAAGTTCATTATGTACTACGGCAGGAGTAAAAAATATGCACGACTGGGTCGCACGAACTTGCTCTTATGCGGGATCACATTGTGGTTCTATAGTCTGAAATAAATTAGCTATGGGAGTCTTTATTTTATCCATTTGCCAAAACCTAGTTTAGTTGCAGGTGGTATTATTTGAGTATACAAAAATTAAAAATAAAGCCTATATTCTGTCCAACAAAAATTGGCAGTGTAGGCAAGATAGGACGTTTGCCTCTCATTCTGGCTTCAGTGGATTGCATATCCTTCATTAAAGCTTTCACAGGGTTGTCGTATTGTACACGATAACACTCATCATTAAAAGCTTTTTCTTAAAGCTCGAAAATCAAAAGCACCTTAACAGAAACTCAAGGAAAAAAAGCTAAACGAATTACCAAATGGACACGGGTAACTCTGAATGTACATCAAGCAGCAGCCAATCGCCATTCGCCACAGCAATTTAGTGCACATGCACACTCAGATGTGCCTTGAATAGGACGTTAGGCCTTTGTCCGATGCTATTGGAAATTCACAGGCGGGCAAACACTTTTTGTGCAGGAGTTTTTTTGATTTAATATGGTGCAAAAATATTACACGCTACTGATTTTGAAAAAGCTTTCCCATAAGACGTGTACTGCCTATTTTTGTTGGACAGAGTATAGTGTTGCACATATGCAATATGCATAAAAGGAAATTATATTATTTAAACTGGTTAATTGTTTTAAATCAACAACATTAGAAAGAAATTGATTAAAATACTTTAAATCTGTTTTAACTCAAAGCGATATACACCATCTGATTTCTTATATAAATCTTAATTTATGAGAAAAAAATTTGAAAATTGAAGGAGCGGTTTTAAAAATAATTAATTTTTTATATATATAATTTCGTTAACATTTTTGAGAAAAAAAATTGGTACGCCAATTTTAAGTATTTATTATTGTTGAGTTAAAAATTGAACTTCACAAAAAAATCTGATACCCGTTTTCGAAATGTCGAATTTTCAAAAAATAATTTTGAATTTTTTTTTTAAATGCAAAAATCATTTTTTAGAAAATTTTGGTACGAACTTTTATTTATATTTGTTACAAGCATCTTGATAAAAGACCTATTTTTTTGGTTAATCAAATATTGAGATAGTTTAAAATCAAGGAAACCGTTCTATGAGAAGTACTGTTAATATACGTATAATAGAAAATATAAAAATTTTAAATGAGAGATCGTACTAATTTTAACAAACCAAAAAAATTTATCAAAATCGTAGGAGTCGTTTTTGAGAAAAAAAGTATTTTTCTTCTCGGTTTTTAAACGTTTGTATGGGAGGCAACGTTATTTTTGGGTATTAGAATAATTTTTGTCAAAAATCTTCTAGATAAAGTTAAAAAACTGCTAATTACCAAGCTTAAAAAACTGCTAATTATTGAGTTTTCAAAAAAAAAATTTAAACTATTTTTAAAAATCCAAAAAAATATTTATTTTGAAAATTTTGGTACACAATATTATTTAGAATGTGTCAATAATTCTTCGTAAAAAAATTAATCAGAATCAGTTGAACCGTTTTTGAGAAAAGCGAAAATAAAAAAAATGGTTCTTTGGGAGGTCCATTAATAACCGTTCTTCGGAACCATTTTTTTCATTAAACGGCAACTTATAACCACAGATTAGCCATATGAAGATGAGAATGTTTCCTACGTTTCACCCTCCAAAGCCCATTTGTTTACATTGTTGTATTTGTAATTTTTTCCGGCGTCGATGAATAGATGTGAATTGCAAAAAAAATTTAACCAGGTATGTGAAGATCCCTACTGTCTATGTGTGAGGTTTTATTACACTTACACATATAATCATTTTTTATCTGATAACTGCCAGTTCAAGCTTGTATGCAAATAAAAATGGCTGCCAGGGATTCTCATCTTCATGTGGCTAATCTGTGCTTATAACTATTTAAATTTATTGAGTTCTTAAAAAAAATTCTGTAGCCCTTTTCGGCCAAGACATTTTGTATGACAGCTACTGTTAGTTTTGGTCCTAAAAAAAAGAGAAAAACACGGGTGGGGGAATGTCCAAAAAACGCTTAGTACCAAGCTTAAAGAAAATCGACCCATCCGTTTAGGCTGTAGTCGAACAGGCAGACAGACAGACAGACAAACAGACGGACAGACAGACAGGCGGACGTTTTTGCGAGACCCACTATTTTCGTCTCCGCTATCATCGTTATGTCAAGTTTGATCAAAATCTCGAGTTCGATTTTTTGTACGAATTCATAACTTGCCATATAGTACCTACATATATTCGCAAGTAAAAATAAGGAAGTGAATCGCCCTAGACATGCCAATTATGTATATAACAGTTTTGGTTTATATAATTACTGTTTATGCGGCCCCGCAGAACAGTGCCCTCCGTCATATGGGTGGGACACACAGAGTTTCCATTAGAGCCGAAATGAGGTAATTTCGCAAATTACGGACAAAAGTGTTTTCATCTCAAATTTGCTAATTTCGTTTGACCCCTCATTTCATTTTAAATTTTATTTGGCCGTTTTTGTTGTATTCTCTTTCTGTTTTTCATACATAGAGTTTTGACATTTCAGTACAAAAGCTTTTTATAGCTTTTAAATTGGATTCCAATTGGGTGTGTTCATAAATGCTGGAACATAATTTCCAACCTAATTTCATGCCAAATTACATCATTTCGAAATGTGAATTTGTACACGGGAAATGAGGTAATTTGCAATCGAATTTGGAAATTTTCAACGAAAATACCTCATTTGCTCTAATGAAATGAAAACGTGTAGTATAATACTAGAAGGGTAATCTTCGAAATGTTGACGATCATTTGAACAATTTATCGACCTTTTGATATGATTTTATTGCCGAAACCCTCGCACTAATACACCTTAAACTTGGCTGGAGCTCAATAAATATAAGAATCCAATTGGAAAAAATATCAAGATATATTAAACAAAAAATTGGATGTTCATCGATTCGACGAAGATCAGCCTTCTATACTCTGTTCAACAAAGATTGTCGGTACAGAGAAGATAGAAAGAGAATAGGTTACAGTGTCTTACATAAATATAAAAGCTCTTAACGTGATGCCGTAGTATATAAAGTGTTTTTCAACAAGGACGCTACAAAAGTAGAGCAACAGGGACAGCAAACGACGACATATTTCTTGCCGCTCTTTTAACATTTCTCTTCAATAAGGTTTGCCATTTCATGATGAAAAGAAATACGAGCCAACAACGAGTCGAAATTATTAAAATTTACTACCAAATTCGGAGTCAGTGGCCTCAACGTTAAGAGCGCTACGTCCAATTTATGGTCGTCATAATCGTCCTAGTAGATCAACAATTGAGCGTCTAGTGGAAAAAATTTGAATCCACAGGCACAGTACAAAATGTTCCCGTGCCAGTGAGACAAAGAATTGCCCGTAGTGTCGAGAATATGGCTGCCACTGAGGCTTCAGTTGCAGAAAGCCCAAATGTGTCTCCCACACGTCGTTCTCAAGCGTTGGGCATCTCTGTGACGTCGTTGTGGCGAATTTTGCGAAAAGACCTTGGCCTACATCCTTACAAGATTAAATTGACGCAAGAACTGAAGCCGCTTGACCACTAGAAGCGTCGTATATTCGTGAATTGGGCTGAGCAACAACTTGAAAATGATTCGGATTTTCATCGAAAAATCATCTTCAGCGATGAGGCTCATTTCTGGCTGAATGGCTTTGTCAATAAACAAAATATGCGGTATTGGTCAGGCAGCAATCCACACATACTCCATGAGTCATCATTGCATCCCGAAAAAATTAAGGTTTGGTGTGGTTTATGGGCCGGCGGCGTCATTGGGCCGTACTTCTTCCGTGATGATCAAGACCGGCACGTTACTGTGAATGGGGATCGCTACCGTTCAATGATAACCGAATATTTTTGGCTCCAATTGGATGATATAGATTTGGAGCGAATGTCACAATCAATTTATTGGAAACCAAGTTTGGAGAACGTGTTATCTCACGAAATGGTCCAGTCACTTGGCCGCCTCGGTCGTGCGATTTGACGCCGTTAGACTATTCCCTGTGGGGCTACGTCAAGTCTATGGTCTATGTCAACAAGCCAGCGACGATTGATGAACTTCGTACGAATATCGATCGTGAAATTGCAACAGTATCGGCCGATTTATGCTTGAAAACTTTCGAAAATTGGGTTCAGCGTCTGGACGTCTGTAAGCGTGCCCGTGGTGGCCATGCAAAAGAAATCGAGTTCCATACGAAATGGCATCGAACGTACTTTCACAGGAATAAAGAATTTCATTGATATCCAAAACCCGTTACATAATAAATCATTTCAAGTGGGGCATTTGCTTTCCGTGGAGTGTCTTGGGAAATCGATAGGACACACTGATTTGAAAAAAGCTTTTCCATAAGGCTAGTACTGAAGTCTTTGTTGGACAGAGAAGGTATATATAGCTTTACCGACAGGAAATATCGAAACCATAGCTAAAATTAGCCAAGTATTTTAGCCGAGTGGTACGCAGCACCGTAGCTTAAATAATGTCCGCGATCGAAAAATGTGACAGAGCAAAATTAAATCCGACAGCTTATAGTTTTTTTTGCATGACATTCAATGTAAGTAGACATTTTTTTCGAAAAATTGTGATTATTGAATATTTCATATATTTTTAGCGGCCTTCGAACAAAATAACTCAAAAACTTCTGAAGAAATTATGGAGTAATGTTGCTGTCAAAAAATTACATGAATTTTATTATATATTTATACGAATATGAAGTCAGTCAATTATTTTTATACGTTTAAAATACAGTAAATTTTGTATCATCTACAATAGTATTAGTACAATATACAAATGGCACTGTAAAATGTACGAATGAATTGTTAGAGCATTGGTAAATATAGAGTATTCGCACAATGTACGTTTTCTTTTGTCTATTAGTAAAATTTACCAAACTACGCCTATTCTACGAATGAAAACCACGAATAAAATTCGTAGAATGGACGCAGTTATTAGTAATATTTACACGCGGAATTTTTTGAGTGTATCTGTGATTGAAAAATGAAATTAGGCCATGGAAGAGGCGATTGAATGTATAGGTTAATTGCTACTATTGAAACTTAAATCATGGTACACATTATGTATCCTGATCCTGTGAACACATCGATCCTGCATACAAATATGCATAATTTTGCATATTTAACTTTTCAGAGCATATTTTTGAATATTTTTCCCATATTATGTGCATATTTATTTGTCTTTTATTTCATAAAATTGTTCGTGTGAAAAAAGTCGAAAAAATGTGCAAATACACAGCTACATACATATATAATTGCAACCTTTTCACTTGGTGCCGAACCTGGAAATTTTGCCGCCCCAGACAAAAATTGTTATTTTGCCGCCTCAAATAGGGTTTTATTTAATTACAATCAAAGGCTTTCGACAAAATTCATATTTACAAAATTTTTAAACTGAAATGCTGCTCTGCGCGATTTCATTTTTGCAAACCTTGTAGCGATTTCTTCTTCTTCAATGCGATTATGCATATCTTTTTCAATTGAAATAGTTGCAAAACCGTTTAATCGCTCTTGGAACATTGTTGATCGAAGATAGATTTTTATTAAGTTAAGTTTCGAGTACCTAGCTTTACCTATGATGCAATACCTACAGGGTTACAGGAAACGTTAATAGTATCTTAAATGCCGTTTAATAAATTTAAATACAATTCAAGTAAGAAGTGTGAAGCTAAATAATATAAATTGACAAAGGTTTGCAATTAAGAAGTTTGGTTTAATAAATTAATTTCATTCAAGAGATCTTTAGCTATGATATTCTTTTGAACTTCGCTGTCAATTGTTTTGTTACTGTTATTATTGTTTGGAATTGGGTACGTTCAACGCATTACGTTTTACATCTGAGTTTTCAGATTTCTGAATTTTTTGAGCTTCTGATTGGCCAGCTGCCATAAAAAGTTAGGTGACTTTTAGTTACGTTTGCTTACGTTTCATCTGAATTTTCAGCCAAAAATTCTCATCGGAAAAATCAGAATAAAGTGATTGGGCACGTTCAATCACAAAATCTGAAAATTCAGATCTGAATTCATGCTGTTGAACGCACAAAAAATCTGATTTTTTTGTTGAAAGTTGTTGTGTCAAATGCTAGCATTGGGCACGTTCAACGCCTTACGTTTTACGTCTGAATTTTGAGAATTCTAAATTTTTAGAGCTTCTGATTGGCCAAAACTAAACGTAACTAAAAGTCATCTAACTTTTTATAGGAGCTGGCCAATCAGAAGCTCCAAAAATTCAGAATTCTGAAATTTCAGATGTAAAACGTAATGTGTTGAAAGCGCCCATTTACCTAAACGGTTCACAATAAAACAAAATAAAATAGAACTTTAATTATATTCTTAAATTAAAAATTAAGCGTAAGTAGTTCTGGTGGTGATTTACTTAACTAAATCAGCAACAAATTACAGCAAGACTATGTGAAGTTTAATGAAAAAATAATTCCACAATATTGCGATGTAGAATTCTGGGAACATTTTTCTAACAATAGTTAATCTTTTGATTTAAAAACTCACTTATCAATAAACAATAAGTTCTTTTATGTAAAAAAGTATTGCTTTGTTCGTGATGAAAATTAATCATCATAAATCAACCACTAACCAGAGCGAAAGTCATAAAGTTCAACTTCTATAGTACTTCAGCATTTGACACAACAACTTTCAACTGAAAATTCAGATTTTTTGTGCGTTCAACAACATAAATTCAGATCTGAATTTTGAGATTAGATTTTGTGATTGAACGTGCTTATGACGGTGTTCACATTGGACTCACTCCGCGCGACTCATTTTGACATCTCTTTCTTTTATCTCACTCTACACAACTATATTAGAAAGTGAGGCAGGATTTTTGATTTTTTTGAAAAAATCCTGCCTCACTAGACTCTCTCTTTCCCATCATGAGTTGGAGTGAGATAAAACAAAGAAATGTCAATATGAGTCGCGCGGAGTGAGTCCAATGTGAACACCGTCTATTGTTCGCAGTCTTCTAATGCCCCATTTACACGACTGACAAATTGAACGAAACAAAGATGAACGAAACAAGTACAGGCCTTTTTTCTCTTTGAAATTATCGAAGCAGGACTATTCAGTGCCGAACTTTCACCGTTGGACACTTCACCACTAGATTTTCACCACAAGCCTTTTAGTGCTTGGAATTTTCGTTACAGCGGTTCCGCCACTGGGTAGTTCGCTGTCGTTCTTTCAACACTAGACTTTTAAACACTGTAATATGTAGTGTTAATAGTTCAATATGGCCATTGTTTCTTTTGGATAAAAATGTGGTTAGTCACAATAGAATTCAGATTTGCCAGAAATACCCGTGATTTTTTGGAAGCTTTGCAACATTTTAGAACATATTTTAATCATTGCAATGTATACTGAAATCTTGTTAAACAAGCGAATTCCGTATGATTCAATTTTTATACAAAATTTCAATTTGGTATGATTGACAATAAAACATGAAAAAATTGTCTTCCGCCAGTAGAAATAGTGTTAATAAATGGTTTTCTATTAATTTGCATCATTTATTTTATATTTTCGTGTTTTATTTTGCAAAAGTCACTGTTCTGCAAAATGTCCTAAATAAATGATATAAGCTGACAAAGAATACGATTTGATATTGAAAACAATATAAATGAATTCTTATTGCGATTTAACCATTTCTAATAAAATCTACACTACTTTGCGAACACGAAAAAAAAATATCCAGAAACGAAAAATCTGACACTTAAACGGGCGGCATTCAAATATTGAGCACTAAATGGCAGCACTTAAAGATCCAACACTCAATCGGCGGTTGTGAAATATCCGTCTATCAATTTTCGGTGGCGATTGGTACCGTACCGCTTTGTACTGATTTTGCCACCCTAGTCAAAAGTGCCGCCCAAAGGCAATTGCCGGTTTTGCCTACAGACAGGTTCGGCGCCGCTTTCACTATATGGGCAGAATCAGAACATGAAGATTTCGCCAGGACTACTGTTTATGTATTACGCGCGACTTTTTATAAATGTAAGTAAATGGATAGCTGCACATCTGCAAGTGCAATCATTTCCCTATTCTAAACAGGCACGCAATACCGTTATTATCTCAATCACGGATAATAATAATTCTACTTGTGAAATAAAGAATCTTAACCGAATGTCCAAGCTTTAAAACGTGCTGACGGGCAAAGTTTACAAAAAATCGGTTTGTGCTGAATAAATATTCACCGTCAAGCAACATTTGAAGAGAATCAAGTATTTAAAACTTTGACGAAGAAATGAAGAAAACAAATGCAACAATTGCTGGGGCAATCATTATCATGGGGGGGTTGTGCACTGTAAATAAATATACAGCTCCTGAAGTTATGGCAATTAAATTTGCGTTGAGGTTGAACGAAGTTTTTCCATGTAGAAAAATGTTTTTAGAGGAAACAGGCACATTTATTCAAATAAATTTTAATTAAAACACAAGGCCAAGTTTTTCAGTACGAGATTATCCTAGTTTCGGGGGTTAAACCCAAGTTAACTCGTTTCGTTATCCATATTTTTCAGGCAATTTAGATCCCGAGTTAACTCAACAAATTTGGTGAGTTAACTCTGGATTAGCTGTCTGACAGATGCGTTTCAAAAATCTATTCAAATCGATGTATACTACACTATGGAAAGGGTGATTTTCATATCGGCACCATCTGGAATTCAATAGCGAAACATTTATTTCTATACTGTCGCACTTCGATTTCGATAGATTTTTGACAACTAGGAGTTAATTTTAATTCTCCACTAAAGAACTATTTTTGAGTTAACTCAGGATTAAAGTATTTGCTGTATTAACTAACTATAAATTAAATCGGAGTTAACTCATAGAGTGAAAAACTGGATCTTAGCTGTTCTTTATTATTTTGCGAAAAACTTACTTCCAACCTCAAAATTTTTGAAAAAAAAAATATTAAAAATAGCTAGGTACTGATTATTATTTTCGAAATTTCAGGTACTGATTTTTTTTTATTGCTCGCTGCCCTTAATAAAATATTAAAAACCAGATGCTTCTACTTTCTCGTTAGATATTGATGTTTTTAGTAAATACGTGAATTTATAATTAGAATGAATAATTAGTCCTTGCAACCCATGAATCGAGCCACCCAAAATGGTGCTGTTGGTATTGGCGCCTGCCTCACGAGTCACGACTGAACAGAATACCCTAAGCGGAGCAATTGAATTGCGTGAGTGGACAGAGTACCCAAGAAGGAGTTCAAATCTTTTGACTAATTATTATTCACCTCAAAGTATGGAAGTACTTACCTAGTTTTCGTAATTTTGAATTCAAACTAAAGAAGATAAAACCATCCAGTATTTGATTAAAATTAATAGGGGCAGTAAATATTGAAAGCCAGTTAGTTTTACAATTTGAAAATAAATAAATTAAAAGAAATTATTTTCACATTTTTTATTTATTTTTAATTAGTAGGGAATAGACTTCTCTGGATTCCAAAACATGTTCAGAAATGTATTCTATGTGCTGCCATTGTTTTTAAAAATTTTGTTGTTTTTCATTTTAATTATTTTTTTTTTAGAAAATTGGGCCTCCTGCCTAAACGGGGGAGATAAACCTCCCCCCTTTCATAGTAAAAATGCATTTTCACCCCTCTAAAAATAACTTTATCAATTTTCACCACCGTAGTTCAGGGCCCTTGGCTTAACTTGCCAAAAACTTTTCAATGTTTCCACGTTGAAAGTTTATTGTTTTATTTTAAATAATTTATTTTAATTTGATAAGAAAAAGTTTTCTCTTTTTTGTTCTCTATTTTTCCATGGAAGGTTTTTGTAAAATTTACTGTACAGCTTTCCCAAAAATATACCTAATAGGGCCCATACACCACACATGCCTGCATGCGCAATAGAGTGATTTCAAAAAATTTTGATATTTTCTTGTTTGTGCATGCAAGCATATGTGTGGTGTGTGTGCTACATTTGCTCAGTCAAGCTTGAAATATTAAGAAGTTGTCAACTCAGTGATGAACACACGACTAAATATTGTACAATTTGCATGAGTAGTGTATGTTGAAGCGTGATTGTGCATTCTTTTATTTGGCCATGCAGGCATGTGTGGTGTATGGGCCCTATAATGAAACTTTAATTAAACAAAGCAATTTCAGTCTTTTATAATTTTACAGTTAATTTCAAATTCAAGTGAAAAGGGAGCATCTCCTCCCAATCAATCATGCTCTTAATTTAAAAACAAAAAAAGAAGAATCGAATATAACATACCCGAACAATATGGAAAACACAAAAGCAATGACGATAAAACTGCTTAAAAATAGCCAAAAGTAATTGCACCGTTTAAAAGGAGTAAATATAAGTAGGTAGTGACTATTCCAATTACCAAAACCCGGAACATATCCCATGGCTCATTCCATTGGAAGCCGGCTGTCATTTTGCCTCAAATTGAAAACTTCAGAGAAGAGACAAACAGACAAGTTTTTGTTTTGATTGTATGATAAAAATACAAATAAATTATTCAATAGAGTTTGAATATTAAAATTTGTGTAATGACAAAACAAATCAACTCAAAAAGGTCATGGTAATGTTGCCCATTATGAATTCTGAGATAGAAGGTAAACGTTTTTTGTTTAATATTCCACACATGCGTTCCAAATGCCATGTTCTTAATTGTTACTATCCTACAGTACTAACCACCCCATCACCAACCCCATTCCTAAAAATGTATTCCCCATCATCCCTTATTCCAAAAAAATTTTAATTGCTTGCAAGAAAAACGTACAGCGCGTTGGATGGAAGTAATATGGTAAAGTATTTTTATTTGAATAAAGTTTAAAATATTAACGAGACAATCGTTTGTTATGTTTTAGTTCAAATCGACATTCTTTGGAATAGTTTCGGTGTTTGTGGTTTGCAATTTTTTATGGACGCTTCATTTGCTTAATACGAAAAATTATTTTCACAACAAAAGCCCTAATATATCTTTGATAGCACCAAAACATTTGGACGATAGAATAACAAATGAAATAGTTGTTCCTAAAAAAAACAAAGTATCCGTATTTTATCCGTACAACTTGGCTTTTAGCGGCATCAATTCGGAAATTGGGAGATGGGACAATCAGAGACTGTACAAAATATTCGATTTTGCTCTTGTGGGAGACAGATTTGGAAAGCTATCCGCCAGCAGCATAGTTTGTTTGGCCACTCAAAGCTCCATAGAAAGGTTGTATTCGATTGTTCAAGTCAGCAAACATTGGATGGGTCCAATTTCTCTGGCAGTTTTTGTTTCGGATAATGAAGAGTTTTTCATTTTACAAAACTATGTTACATATTTGAGACTATGCTTTGATTTCATCAATGACAACATTAGCTTTCACGTTCTGGTTCCGCAATCAACAAGTCCGTTGAATACATCGCAAAAGCATTTCGCGTACACCACAAGCTTTGACTGTCATTCACCGAAGGTTACTTTGAGCAAGATGTTAAAATCAAGAAGCGTTGAAAGTCTCAAATGGAGATTAAGGAATGTCTATCCACAGAACCATTTGAGAAACCTGGCTAGGAAAGGTTGTCAAACGAAGTATGTTTTTCTAACCGATGTGGACATTGTGCCGAGCGAAGATATTTTCACGCATTTGAGTGTGTTTCTGAGAGAAACAAATTGTAGAAAAATGTGCGCTTTTGTTATTCCAACTTACGAAATTGATAGTCGAGCTAAATTTCCATTTGACAAAGTTGAACTTCTTCGTCTGGTAAAGAAAAACCTGGCCAGACCATTCCACGAGAATGTGTTTATTTACAATCAGTATGCAACTAATTTTTCAAGGTTAATATTTCAAATATTTTAACCAGTTCTGTGTTAATATTAATGCTTTTATTTCAGATGGCAGAAGGATTCAAGGTCTGATCTAGCCACTTTTATCAGTCACAACGTAACGAACTTTGAGTTTTTATATGAACCATTTTATGTGGCGTCTGATGATTCTCCGGCTCATGACGAACGTTTTTTGGGCTATGGATTTACCAGAAATTCTCAGGTACTATGTTTTTGAGAAACAGGGTTGTCTTCAACTCCTCCACTTACAAGTTTGACTATATGCTTACATATATCTAGCTACATACGTTTTAACGTTTTTTTTCAATAAATTATTTATTTTCGTTTATTTCAGGTATACGAAATGTTTATAGCTGGGTATACATTCCACGTTTTATCGCCAGTGTTTACATGTCACTGGGGCTTACAAATGAAAAAAATGAAGCCAGCTTGGAGAGAAAAACAAAATAATATAAATCGGAAAAGGTTCGAGTCTTTTAAAAGAGAAATTTTAGCTCGTTACGGAAAGGACAACAGCTCACCTCTAACTCAAAAATCTATAAAATCAAAAACTTGTACAAGAAAATGAAAATAAGTAAAACATTAGCAACAAAGTACCCATTTTTATTTTATTGATTAAATCGTGTTTTCCTTTAAGAATAAGGAAATAATAAAGAAAGGCTCTCCCAAACCGGCGCAAATGATTCGGAGCGAAAATACAACGACCCATGAATGTTCAAAGATTCGGATAGCGCCAGTGGGTACTCTCATTATTAAATGTAAATTAATTTAGACAGGCGAATGTTTCGCTGTCATTCCGAGGAATTCGCGTTGGTTTGGGAGAGTCTTTAAGAAATAGGAAAATAGGGAATCGAAATATGAAGCGTTCACGCGCATCGAATTGTTCCGGAATACCAAATATTTTAAAATAACCGGTTTCCGTTTTGTTTACTTTTGATTAACCGGGCAGTTATAAATGTTCTAAAAATGAACAACATTAGACAATTGCCAATTTATAGCAGTTATAACACTTGTTCGCTATTAAAAGTAGGTGTGCATCAATGGGCTTCGCGCGACAACTCTAGGTGCACGAAGTGTGCCCAACGGCGGACGGCCTTGGCCCTGCGGGTAGGTATAAAGCGTGTTTTTTTCCAAGCCCGGGGTAATTGGTTGAAAGAATCGACGGACGTCGGGGATTAGCAATTTACATGTTAAATGCGGCAGCAACTAATCCTCTTCCGACTTACCTAAGCCCATAGAATTCTCGGGGATTAACTTAAGCTTAGTTTGTATGGAAACTCCATCTTTTTTTTTATGTTTTGGTGTCAATGTTGTTTTTTTCCACCAATTTCCTTCGGGCTTGCAAAAATACACGCCTTATACCACGTTTTCACCGAGCACTAAATCGCGATTTAAGTGGATTTACCATACAAATTGAAATCTCCTCAAAAGAAGATTTAAAATAAATCTCATTGAAATCTTCTTGCAAGAAGGAGATTTTCAAATCAAACAATTCTAATTTTGTAGAACGCACCCTTTTAAACGTCAGTTTTTCCATTGAAATCAAAAAAAATTATAAAATATTTTTGCGTGTTGGCTGTAGGAATAAAAATGCAAGTATTTAAAATGTATTTCATATATTTATAATAATATTTTGGTGAACAAAACAAATTCCAGATAATGCAACAACCAAAAAAAAACTATTTAAAAACAACGGACAACCTAGACACCGGAGGATGAGGAGCTTCTCATTGAGGAGTGGGAGGAAAAAATGTGTTTTTTTTCTGTAATTATGGATTCTCCTATTAAATGTACTCACTCTAATGTTATTTTGAAGAATCAAGTGGTGTGATAACAACAGATTAAGGTTACTAGACTCATTTTTAATAAATAGTTTATTCAAAATTAATTGTTTTATTGCTCAAAAATTGTTTTTTCCGTTTGCTATACGTTTGCCGATTATATTTGTTTTACTCTTGTCAAATTGAGTTGACAATTGAATGGCAATTCAGACTGAAAACATCAAATTAATCTCCTTTTTTGTGGTGAAAACACTTCAAGATAAATTTTAAATCTAATACCTTAAATCCGGGATTATCTCTTGGTGAAAACGTAGTATTATAATGTCTTAACCCGCGGTTAGTTATGTTTTGGAACTGTATGCGTTACTTTACTACATTTTTATTTTGATATACATTCACGGCTGAATTCGTTCATCACATGACGTTTGTTGTTAGGGTGTGTTGTGTTCTGCGTCAGTTCAATTTTTCCCTGTTATCTTCTGTGCAAACGCCGAGGAAAGTTATTTTATTTAGTTCATTACTAAATAAAAAAGTTTATTTTAACTTTAATTCGTGTAGACTGACCAGAGTCCACGAGTAAATTATCATAGTAAATTTATCATAATACTAAGGAGAAATGACTGAACGCTATACATTCGGGGGATCGCTTAATGCAATTACTTGCCATGCTTGGAACAAGGATCGCTCTCGTTAGTATACAAAATCATTATGTCCTTCCTTAGTAAAAATAATACCTTTTTATTTAGAGATTGCCCTATCTCCCAATAACAACGAAATCCATATTTATTCTCGTGAATCCAATTGGAAATTGGTGGACGTCCTTAACCAGCATGACTTACGTGTTATGGACATTGATTGGGCTCGGAACACAAACCGTATTGTTAGCTGCGCTGCAGATCGAAATGCTTATGTTTGGTCACAAGGTGAAGATGGCAAATGGAAACCGACCCTGGTGTTGCTCCGCATTAATAGAGCAGCTACTTGTGTTAAATGGTCTCCCAGCGAAAACAAATTTGCTGTTGGGTCGGGTGCCCGCTTGATCTCGGTTTGTTATTTCGAGTCTGAAAACGATTGGTGGGTGTCGAAGCATATTAAAAAGCCAATTCGATCTACAATTACATCTTTGGATTGGCATCCAAACAATGTTCTATTGGTTGCTGGATCAACGGACTATAAGGTAAGTTTAATCAAGAAAAAAGAAAATATTAGCACTGATGACTAATCATTGACTCAAGGTATTAGTACAAAAATGACTCATGTTTGGAGTGTGGAGCGTGATAAGATTAAAAATTACTTTTGAATTTGGCATTATAAGTATGAAACTGTATATATATTATTTGTGATGTTTTTTTAGTTTATTTTGCCAATGCAAGAACTACTTGGTTGGGTGCATTAAAGTACCTATTGCACTTGCATTGAACTCAAACTTGACTAGAGAGCTTGTTTTAGATATCTTCGGTAAAACAAGAAGAGACCCTATCTTTCTATTATGTTCGGTTATTGATTACTAATGGATATTTGAGAAATCACAATTAATCGCGCCCTATTTTAATATTCCTTATTTGACTCGCATTCAACTATACTAGTATTTTATTTATTTCTGTTTTGAGCCCTCAGCAACAATTTGTGTCGATGCTCCTACGTATACCAGCGAAAAAAATACCACTGTCATCTGGCATGCCGACTATGAACATTATTGGCCTTTTCGATTGGTAATCCGGGAGAATGATGTGATACGTGTGAGCCCTTCTGGAACGATTGTGAAAACAAAATCAGAAGCAAATTTCTCTTCTTTTCAGAAGAAGAACTGTCCTTCTGAACCCAATCGAAAAGGCCATATGAGTAAATCTACAAACGTCAAATGTTTGCGTAGCGCTTCGGCATCACTGCTTTTTTGCGATGCTTTCACAGCTGTTGCCGATGCGATGCTGATCGGTTATCTATTTTACGTTAAATAACATTTTATGGCGTTTAATTATCAATGATGGTAGTAATATTATTTAGAACTTAAAAACTGGGACATAGTTTCTGGCCCTAGACCTGGGAAATAAGTTCTGGCCTTGGTTCTGGAACTGGGATGGAGGTTGTGGGTCTGGGAAAAAGGTTCTGGTTGTGGATCTGGAACCGGGACGGAAGTTCTGGAGGTGACTCTGGAACTTGGACAAAGGTCATTTTTTTTTTAAACAAGGTTCTGGAGGTGGATCTGGAACCAGCACAAAAGTTCTGGAGGCGGGGCTGGAACTTCGACAAAGAACTATTTTTTTTTGGTCTGGAAGTGGGTCTGGAACTCGGACAAAGGAACATTTTTTTTTTGGAAATAAAACATTTTTCATAAACTTTGTTTTACAAATTTAAAAAAAAAATGCTTTTTTAACTCCCTTTTTCGGTTCTCTAAACCGCTCACGTATAACTCCGTTCAGTCGCCAGGCGCAATAGTACTTTGGGTGGCCCGCTGGGCGGGTTCTAAGGATTTTAACTACCTTTTTCAAGTGGTCATCCCGTTGCTCCGCTTAGGGTATATGTTCAGTCGCCTGGCAGGCGCCAATGTCAACTCAGTTTTCAACTAAAATTACTCTTCTTTTTTCAAAAAAACTCAATTTTTTCACTTTTTTAATTTTTTTTCAAAAATCTCAAAAAAAAGTTTAGGAAAAAAGATGTTTTTTTAATTTTTCCAAAACGAAGTTTGAGTTGAGTTTGTATGAGTTTAAGTTGGTTAACTGGTCAATTTAACGAGTACTTTGTTTTTCTAGAAAAAAAAAAATAATTCACAAGTTGTTATGCTAAATTTTTGGCAAGGCCAGTAACCTCATCCCCTTCCCAATTTAAAACCCTAAAGTTATAAACTATTGCTTTTAAACTTACGAACCAATAAGTGAAATTCTGTTTAACAATATGTATTTATTTTATTTTAGGTTCGCGTTTTTTCAGCCTACATAAAGGACATTGAAGAACAACCAACTCCGACACCATGGGGAAATCGCATGACTTTGGGGCATTTGATGGCTGAATTTAAAAACGCAGCAAACACTGGCGGTGGTTGGATCCACAGCGTTAGCTTTTCAGGTGATGGCAATCGTATATGCTGGGTTGGTCACGATAGCTGCATCAATATTGCAGACTCAGCCAATGGGAATATAATACGTTGCAAGACCGAGCACCTTCCATTCCTAAGCTGTGTTTGGATTAGTCTAAACTCAGTTCTAGTAGCGGGACATAGTTGTGTGCCTCTTATTTTCACTTTAGATGGCAACAAAATAAATTTCTCCGCTAAACTCGACACTTCTCAGAAGAAAGAATCTAGTGGAATATCAGCTATGCGGATATTTCAGTCACTGGATCGCAATTCGAGATCGGAAAATTCCGACTCTTTCATCGAGTCGATCCATCAAAATGCAATTTCGTGCGTTCGAATCTATTCCGGAGACAAGCTAGGGTGCAAGAAAATAAGTACTTCCGGCACTGATGGCCAACTTGTGATTTGGGATTTGGATGCAAAACTGATTAACTCATTCAAAGGTTTAAATCTGGATGGGAAATAGACAATTAATTTCCGTAGGAATAGCTGTATTTTCGTGAGAGATCGGAATTTAACCGGCGTAATTCAACAACAATAAATGACTGGCAATTACTTTACTTTTTTTTCTTTAGTCAAATGTGAATTGTGATGATGAATACTTTGGAACAACTATTCACATACAATAAGAGCTTTTTAACCTTAATGGTTCCGTAGCGTTTTGTTGAAAAGCTTTTAGTGTGCTTTATCAAATTCTCACGAAAACACAGGTTATTAAAAAGCATTTCAAGTTATTTACAGTTATATCAGCTTATAATATTCAAACCATAAAGTTATACCCACATATTATTGTTCATTAATGTTTCTGCGTTGTGTTCATGTACCTAGAGTAAAAATATTTGAATAATTTGTTTAAAATATATGTCAAAACTAAGCAAAGCATCTTTTTTTAATTATCTTAACAACTTTTTTTTCTTTAATTAAAATTTCTTAATATTTTTTCATTATTTTCGAACACAGTTTAACTTAGGCCGTACTTTTACGGAAACAACGAAGTATTTATTGACTGGAATTATAAACATATATATGTATACAATGGATGTGCCAAAGTTATGACTGTTTGTGTTTCGATTTTTTCTTTATTTTTGGAGCAATAAATTGACAATTTTGAATTTAAAAGTGTTACTGTTTGTTTTTCGTGTTATATCAATCTAATTGAATGGACTATCTTTCCATTCACGTTTGAAAAGCTAAAGTTACACATCGGAATGCAATGCACAATGGAAAGTAAAAAATTATAACCAATGTTAATTAATACTGAGTACAACGTCCAATTTTTTGAGAGAGCATTTTTGACGCATATGACTTTTTCGAAAACGACAAATTAGTGGAGTGAATTTAGCATTTACAACTTAATAGTCTCGGAACCAATGAGACCCAAATGATAAAGTAAAGTCAGCATGAATTGATCGAAATAGTCCATCCGTTAGCGAAAAGTCGGAAATTAAAATAAAAGGTTCTATGGGGGGTAGCACTTACAAAAATGATTGCAATTCATTTTTTGTTTTTATAATTCCACGGTGTCGTTTTTCTTTGCAGCAAAAGGTTGTCCGTCTAGGACACCAAGCGTTTTCTGCCCCAAAGACTTCTTACTCAGTTTTCTTGGTGGCAGTTTTTTACACCCAGTCGACTCGCTGCATCCTTAACCCAAAAGTTGCGAACATTACCATTACTTATAGTTAAACGTACCTAGTTTTTTCGTTGTTCACTCTGATGTCCTAGGTCAAAAATTGAGTAAGTAACATAGTTTAAACGGTTAAACAGTGCCTCATTCGTGTGAAGTATAAGTCATAATTATTTCCAACTGCAAATGGCATACAATTACGATTGCAAAAACCATTGCAAGTTGCAAGCAATTTGGTTGGGGGCCTATTCTTCGCAAAAAAGTCGCAAGATCATTTTTCTAACTAATCAGCAATATACTGAAACTGAAACTTATAAGAACATGATTTGTTTGATAAGAAATCGTTTTTTTTTTAGTTTGATGGCGCGAAAAGCAAACAAAAATTAAATTACATTTATCTCGAAACTTCTAAAATAGAGATGTGCCTTTTTTTTCGTTGGTCAACAATAACACAATCACAGCTTTCTTTAATCAATTATTTGTAGTTTTTTTTTTTTTTTTGGGTGCCGATAGTCGATTAACTTACATGTTATACCAAATAAAGCATAATGGATAAATACAATAAGCTGTAATAAAATGACAATTTCTGGGCTCAAGTCGAAAACGAACTGAAATATTTCTTTAGTGTCAATTTCAATCTCAAATATGTATATATGTATGTAATTTGTGCCTCGAAATCCCCACTAACGATTTAAAAAAAATCAGTCATAACGAGCTGAACGCCAGGTTTATTATACATAATTTGATACCATAAACTTATATGTGCACGCCCTGGGCCGAGACATCATAGACTCCGTCAAAAATTGAATTAGCCAATCCAAATTCTTGTTCCTTATTTTTGATTAACTAATGGTACAGAAGGTTTTGTCATTTTTAAAAGATCCTAAGATAGGGAATTACTCAAAAAGAACAAATTCAAAGTAAATTCGTTTGTGCTGTGTAATTGTTCGCACTAGATTTTATTCATATTTATGTTTTTTTAAAAACTTTTACATTCGAGGCATTCTTTTAAATTGAAACAAATTAAATTTAAAAAGGGAAAATTTGCCTTTGAAAAGAAAAACGCCAACAAACGTTTTGAGAATAAAATTTATATAAACCATTTCTAATGATGTAACATACTAATGTGGTGTGGTGTGAATATATATAATTTAATCATCCAAAAAATCATTAGATATCTCAGAGAATTGCTTCACATAGGCCTCATGGATTTTCCTTACGAACTCCGAATCGTTTTTGATTAAATAACAAATAGTCTTGACGAGCTGCGCCTGTGTTAGCGGTTTAACAGGATTACAAGTTACACTTGGCTCTTGAAGAGTTTTTTCGAGTTTTATAGACTTTTCAAACATGGTTGGAGGCATTAAAGCTGGCTTAGGGGCACTCGGTTGTTCCACTGGGGGGCATATTATATCCCTCGGGAGTTCAGAATCCTTGTTCAGTGAGACCGGTTTCATGATATTCTGTATGTTAAGGAACTTTGCAAGGGGGGACATTTCCAAATCACATTTAGACTGTTCTGGTTTTTTCACCGAGTTCATTCTTGCTTCAGGTTCCATTTTGGGTAGTTGATGCAAGGTTTCATTAAGTGGCGCTTTAACTTGTTGCTTCTCTAATTGCTCAACAGACAGGGTATTTGACAAGAGACGCCTGAAGAGTGGTAATTCAGACGATGGTGTCGGCTTGGCAGCAGCAAAGAAATTCATCACGTTACGGGAACCCAGGTCAGCTTGATTGTTGCCTCCGCTGTTTAAGCCACTCTGAAAATCTTGCTGTGCTCTGCTAAGCATATTGAAGATGTTGATACTTTGATTTGCAGCAGTTCCGGATGTTTTCTGTTTCACAACACAATCTTGAATCAAACTGCAAACAAGGTCACCAATGCGATCGCATTCCGAGCTGTTGTAGAACCAAAAGCCTCGGATTCTCGATCTTTCATTGCGATATAAGAGGAATGGTGCCTGTGACTGGATTTCTAGCTGCCCAGTTATTGGTTCGACGAATGATGTTGTATTGAGGCGATTGTTAATGAAAATACTATTGAATGGTTCGGCATTCCGGCTGTAAATGAAGAAAGCTCCTTCAACATCCGTCTTTTCCCATTCGTTCTCATCCGAATTGAATGTGTAGAATGCCACATGTGCTGTCGAGTCTACTATGTCTTTCGCATAAGGATCGACTCTTTTGATGGCTGCTAGGTTCATACGATTTTTACTTTGATCAGCCATTGTATTATATTTTTAATTGATTTAATCTTATTTTAGTGTTTTGATAAAAATTTAAAGTATGTAAAACATATTCGGATTTTGGTTTACTATTTATTTGACTTTTTTGACACCTTTCTTCTATGTTTGTGTTCAGCAGTTAAATGGCGATGGAACAATTCAGCTGTTGAAATAATGTTATCGATATCCCTCTTCACATGAATCGAATGTTTTGAACGCAATTTTATAGGTTTGTTTTTTCCAAGCCCGACAGTAATTCGACGGAAAAATAGAGGTCATTTAAATGATTCAGATTTTAAATGCTACAACAACTAATACCTATCCCAGAGAATTTTTGATCTTTAACTTTATTCCGTGCGGGAAGACTGTCTTATTTCTTTGTTATCGATAGTGTATAGGTCTGTTTGGCAACGTGAAATTTCTTGCGAATTTGCACAAATTTTAACAAAATTGCATAATTTGTCACAAATTCTTGTTTGTTTACTCAAAACAGTTGCAACGAGAGAGCACATCGATAGAGACAAAAATTTCCCCTCCATTGGATAACTTGCGAATTTGTGCAACATAAATTTCTGTGTGCAAGAAGAGTAAAGGCTTAACTACATTCAACTCACTTTTGTACAAAAGCAAACCAAATGTTTTGTCTTTTTTCAACGCACTACTCAATTCTATCTCCTTTCTCAAAAAAGCGCTCTTAACTTTTACTTTTGTACAAAAGTAGAACACCAATACGCATAAGCAATTAGTTTTAAAACCGACCAATGGATGTCACTGCGGAGGGGGAAATTTTTAGGGAACAAACCATATCTGGACAGATCACGATTTTGTTTTCGTTTCGGTAAACAAAAATATATGTATATCCTTATATGAATGTATCTTTTAT
The DNA here is from genome assembly GCA_932273885.2 of Leucozona laternaria. NCBI lineage: Eukaryota > Metazoa > Arthropoda > Insecta > Diptera > Syrphidae > Leucozona > Leucozona laternaria. Next base: position 51,220,049 of record OW026368.1, read on the forward strand.
AAAAATGTATTAAAACAAAATTAAATGCAAAGATGATGTCGAATACAAAATGCATTTTAGTGAAAAGGAAACAAAAAACAAAACGCTGCATGTCGGTCGTAATCTCACAAGCTTTTATTTCATATAAAAATAATTCTTTGTAAATAAATTGTTTTACCCCAGTCCAATCTTCATCCCAGACTCACTTTAGTTTTATCACAACAGACAGCAAGAGGACGAACAAAACAAAGAGAAATAATATGTAATATATTGTGTTATTGTTGTTCCCAGAAAGCCGCCCGTTCTGTCCATTTTATCGTGGATTTCGCCCACCAGTTTGTCTTGGTATCGAACTTCATCGTTTCCGATGTCGATCGTCAGCTAATTGAGAGCGCTGATTTTTTGTTGCAGTTCTTCGGCGGCTCATTCGTTTTCTTCCAGAGAATCTTGAATCTTGGGCCGGGATTCTGGGGTATCGGTTGCTAGGAGTAGTTCGGTTGGTTTTTTATGTGAAGTGAGTGTTACGAATTGTATGTTACTCGCTGTAAATGCCCTTGCATTTATTAAGCAATTTTGTAAGATACACGGACAGAGACCAGAGCAGGTCATTTTGTTTTTTTTTTTCAAAAAATTGACAGATACTTTTAAGTGCGAAACACAATTTTGGTAATCTTTATCGCAAAGAGATGTCCCTAGAGTATGTGTGTGTTTTTTCACTTTTGTACATTTTGCAAAAAGTTTTGAATGTAGTTAAGCCTTAAAGGTAGAACCGCACTAGGCAGAACTGCACTTCAGCGACACTGTGCGCACTTTCGCACGAAACTGAACGAAACTTCACGTCGCGACACAGTTGGTCAGATTTCCAACTTTGTCGCATAGTGTCGCGTCGTGAAGTGCAGTTCTCGCTTAGTGCGATATAGCTCATACAATTTCCCACAAATAAGTCGTGAAGTTCAGTTCCGCTGAAGTGCAGTTCCGCCGAGTGCGGTCCTAGCTTAAAGACTGTCAAAACACCCAGCTCTGTTAGCATCTTTTGCTTTTAATTTGAAATTGTGGTTTCTTGGTATCTTTGGTATCTTTATTCAGCAAAATGTGTAAAACCTGCCAAAATACCAAAGTGAGAACAAATTTCTCAAAAATGGAGAAACTTACAATAAAGTTAAGAAACGCATTGAACCACTTTTGTGTACAAAACGTCAGAATTTTAAACCTCACATCAACAATCACATGCCAAAAGTCTGGTTTTGTTGACAATTTGCGTTTAATTTAAAAAAAAAATTACATAAATTATAAATTTCCCAAGTTATTTATTATTTATAAAGTTAATTTTCATATATCAGAAACCACAATTTCAAATTAAAAGCAAAAGATGGTAAGAGCTGGGTGTTTTGACAGTCTTTACTCATCTTGGACACAGAAATGTATGTAGCACAAATTCGTAAATTATTCAATGGAATGGAAATTTTTTTCTCTCTCGATGTGCTCTCTACTTGCAACTTTTTCGAGTTACCAAACAGACCTAAGGTGGACAAAATTTCTTCTATTCTTTTTTCAAAGAAAAATCTATTACCAAAATGAACTGTCAAAGTGGCATTTGATAATTGAAAAAAATAAAATAAAATATTTAGGTACAGAAAAATTGACCAGCTTACGTCGTGTCGTTATCGTTGCCTTTGTCAAATGTTGTATTCTAATTTGCCCTTTGATTTAAATATAAACATAAAACATTAAACAGAGTTATGATAATGCAATCACATTAACCATCAGTAAAACCCGAAAAGAAATTAAAAAAACAACACCAAAGTCTGCGGTAGAAATTAGTTTTGCACTAAAATGGCGGATCTCGAGGCTGTTTTGGCCGATGTCAGCTATTTAATGGCAATGGAAAAATCTAAGTGCACCCCCGCAGCTAGAGCCAGTAAAAAGTTAATATTACCCGATCCAAGGTAAAGAAAAAAAAATATATTCATTCATGCTTCATTAACTGTTAAATAATGTTATAAAGATCTCCCAAACAATAAAGACGAAACCATTAAAATGTGTACATTATGTACCTACCTATACATAACATTGCAAACCGACGAAACTAATCGCACAGAAGTTTTATATTTATGGCTTTTTATGTGTAGTTTTGCTTAACAATATTTAAGCTCAAATTATTTTTTATACTTCGCCCTTAAAAGAACATTTTGACAAATAGTTGTTAAGATTACCTTAAAGCTGTAAATCTATTAAGTTGTTAAACTTTTTATATCGAGCAATGAGAACGTGTGAAGTATAAGTTCTTTTTCGATTGTGTAGTTAAATTTTTTGTTTATCTAAACTTTGTATAAATTTAGCCGGCCACAATACTTTTTTTTTGCATAGGTACCTACCTGCTACAAAAACAATAAATACAGGAATTTATGTTTAAGTGAATAATGCGATGAGAATATTATAAGTAGGTATGACTCGTATGGTATTTGAATTAAAATCTTGCTTTTTTTCTATTTTGTTTCATCTGGATTTCGATTTACGTCTATGTTTGGATGACACATGATAGATACATTTGTTTCCTTTATAAATCGGCTATACTGTTAACTTGAGCATATATTTGAAGATATTTTCAGTGCAAAAATAAAAAAGAAATGAAGTAAATATAAAAAGAAGAAAGCCACACACCTTTTTATTTGATGGCAAAACTATTTCTAACATGGCTAGTGCGCTTCAATTTGTAAGTTGCTATTGAAAAATAATTTCCTTTTAAATTTTATTTAAACGAACTTGAAAAAATGGTGCTCTAGGCTGCTAGGGTACAAGTACTAGTATCCGGCAACTTTTCAAATAAATGATGAATGATTTATAATAAGCAGATGTATTTAATAATAACCACACTGGCTCTCGGAAATTCGCCCAGATTTTTTTGTTCAAAAAAAGGCCTGAAAAATCTCCAAATAAATTTGGATTTTTTTTCCAAGGTAAAAAGTCTGACATGTTTAGCAGATCTTCATGAATTTCAGGTTTTTTCCTATATTTGTTTAGAAAAATTTTCCTTTATTTTGACTTTTTTGTATAAGGCTCAAAGTAAAAAAACGTCTGTTAAGTAATCAAACTTGAGTTAAAGACTAATAAAAGTCTATCCGATCATTGATGTCGTAAAGAGGATTGTCCATTTCATACCCCATTTATCAAAAGCCTTATGGCAGTGGTTCCTTAACTTTTTGTATGGAATTTTATTAAAAAATATATTTTTATAAATTAAATTTGTTAAGGTATTAAAAACAACAACTTTTTTCTTTCTCTTTCAGTGTTCGTAGTGTCATGTACAAATATATGGAAAAGGAAAATGAATTAAACTTTCATAAAATTTTCAATCAAGTTTTTGGTAAATATATTAAAAATATTTTAAGTAATATTTATATTTTATAATTAAAACGTTCCGCAATGTATTTATGTTTTTTGTTGTTTTTATAGGATATCTTCTATTCAAAGAGTTTTGTGAAGGTGACTTTGAGGAACCAATACAATATCTTAAATTTTATGAACAGGTTAAGTTGTTTTTTATTTTTATTTCTTACATTAAAAAAAAAATAAATAATATTATTCAAAATGCAGATAAAAGCGTTTGAAAAAACTGAGTGCTGCGATGACCGCAAAAGTTTGGCACGTGAAATTTACGACAATTTTATAATGAAAGAAATGCTCTCTCACACACACGTAAGTTATTAGTCGTACGATTATGCTTATAATATATATTATGTGCTTAAAATAAATAAAAAAAAATAAAAATAGAACTTAAGTAAGAGGTACTTCCCTTACAGTTTTAAAAAAATACTGCAAGAAACAAATCTAGATATGTATGTATATAATTTCTAGTATATTTGTATTTCACTGTAAAATTGTTGTCTGGAATTTCCATATTTCGGAGTTTTACTCCAAGATATACATAATTATTTTTGAATTTTTGAACAACAACAACAAATTAATTCGTAAACAATTGGTGATAGCACCTTCAAGTTGTTCTTGTTGTTCAAAAATTCAATGAAATTGACGGAATAAAGAATGGTCAAGTCTAATAAACTGACATTCTAGTATGAATAGCTGTTTTTAATTTTCAACAAGTCTACAAATCTTCACCCCGTAAGGCAATTATTAGAATTTATTATACAAAATTGGTTTTCTTTTAGAGTTTCTTGTCAAGAAACTTTGAATAAATTAGCCTATCGGATGAGCTTTTGTTTGTTATCTCATTTGTGAAGATATTCTAAAAAAATTCAAAAAATCCATTGACTCAATTTAAAGTAAGGAATGATTGGAATAACGATTTACGAATTTTCTTATGGAACGTACGATCGCTCTATAGAGCTCGAGCTGCTCAGCAGCTAGCCGATGCCCTGTCAAAATATAAAGCTGACATAACAGCACTTCAAGAAATAAGATGGACAGGGAATGGTGTTCTACAGAAGAAAGATTATGACTTATACTACAGCTGTCATACAAAACACCATGTGCTCGGGGTAGGCTTCCTAGTCGGCGAAAAAATGAAGTCTGCCATCATCGGCTTTAACGCTATAAGCGAAAGGCTATGCACCCTTCGCGTGCGAGGCAAATTTAAGAACATCAGCCTCATTAACGTTCACGGACCTACGGAGGAGTCCTCAGACGAAGAAAAAGAGACTTACTACGAACAAGTCGAGAGGGCCCTCAATGCCTGTCCAAGGTATGACGTAAAAATCATCCTTGGGGATTTGAATGCAAAAATAGGTCGGGAGCCGGTATTCAGGCATTACGCAGGCACCCATAGTTTGCATGAGAACACTAATGACAATGGACTTCGAGTCTTAGAATTGGCAGCATCGAAAAACATGGTCGTTGCGAGTACCAGGTTCCCGCGTAAAGATATCTACAAAGCCACCTGGGTATCACCTGATGGAGTCACTCGTAACCAAATTGACCACGTGTTGATAGACCGTCGCCACTACTCGAACTTGATGACGGTACGAACGTACCGAGGTGCCAATATCGACTCGGATCACTATCTTGTTGGTATGGTTTTCCGAGGGCGGATTGCCTTGCGAAGACGTATTGCATCCGCCGATCAGGTTCGAATCAACACGGCTGCTCTGCGCAATGAAAACACCAGTAACACCTTTGGTAATGCGTTAGGACTCGCCCTAGAACTGGGTAGAGTAAGTCCTGGAGCCAGTTTGCTGGGCGTAGATGAGAAGTGGACACGCCTTAAGAATACTGTCATTAGTACTGCCAACTCCATCTTAGGCAGCAGTCGTAGAAATCGGAACGACTGGTTTGATGATGAATGCAAGCTAGCGACTGAACGTAAGAATGTTGCGTACCGAGCAATGCAACAATCTCATAGAACGCGGGCACGCGAAGACGAATATAAAGAGCTCAGAAGAATTGAAAAACGGCTTCACAGACAGAAAAAATCAGCCTGGGAGAAGAACATAATCTGTGAAATAGAGAAAAGCCGAGAGCGAGGTCCGCACCAGGCGCGGAAGTTCTACCAATCCGTCCGAAACATGACGCAGTACACACCACGCTGCACATACTGCAAGGACGGAGAGGGAAATCTGATCACCGATCCTCAAAGCATACTGGAGCGATGGGAAGTGTACTTCAATGAATTGCTAAATGGTCAGCTCACTGCAGAAGTGGAGGCTCCACTACTTCAAGAAGAGTACCCTATGTTGCCGCCACCAAGCATAGAAGAGGTTGAGAAGGCTATAGGCCGGCTAAAGAAAAACAAAGCCCCGGGAGCCGATGGTATACCAGCCGAACTATTTCAACACGGTGGGCCAGCTTTACGTCAAGCAATTCATGAGATTATAGTGCACGTGTGGGAGCATGAAGAAATTCCAGAAGACTGGCGAAAAGGTATCATTTGCCCCATACATAAGAAGGGAGATGTCACAACGTGCAGCAATTATAGAGGTATCACGTTGTTGAGTACCGCCTATAAGATACTCTCCTCTATCCTACAAGACCGGATAACCCCATACGCTAAAACCATCATCGGACAATATCAGTGTGGTTTCATTCCAGGCAAATCAACAACTGATCAGATCTTTACCCTTAGGCAGGCGATGGAAAAATGTCTAGAATTTAACATCCCAACACACCACCTGTTTATAGACTTTAAGGCCGCCTACGATAGCATAGCCAGGGTAGAACTTTACAAAGCCATGAGAGAATTCGGCATCCCAAATAAATTGACACGACTATGTAGGTTGACCATGACCAACGTAACAAGCCAAGTAAAAATAGCCGGATTGCTATCCAAACCAATCAACATCTTTAATGGACTCCGACAAGGGGATGGTTTGGCCTGCCTCCTCTTCAACCTGGCGTTGGAGAAAGCAATCCGTGACTCTGGCACGGCAACAAGAGGGACCATCGTCAACAGGTCCAGCCAGATACTGGCTTACGCAGACGACATCGACATCATCGGAAGAACTGAGCAAGCTGTACATGATTCCTTCATCCAGATCGAGCAGGCGGCACAAAATCTGGGGCTGCACATTAGTGAAGGTAAAACAAAGTACATGGTGGCGTCGAATGCGAGAGGAACAGTTGGTCAAACAATCAAGGTAGCGGAGCACGAATTTGAAGTGGTGCAATCCTTTAAATACCTTGGGTCAATAGTAGCAGCCGATAACAATATAGAAGAAGAAATACGCGGGCGGCTTCTCAAATCCAACAGAGCCTACTATAGTCTGTCAAAGCTCTTCAAATCCAGAAATCTCACCATAACTTCAAAACTGCTGCTGTACAGGACCATGGTCCTGCCAGTACTCACATATGGATCCGAGACTTGGGTGCTTAGCAAAAGGCACTCCGACCTCTTAGCCGCGTTCGAGAGAAAAGTCTTAAGGAGAATTGTTGGCCCCATATGTGAGGAAGGACGATTCCGGAGACGGTACAATCATGAATTGTACGCAATCTACCTTGAAGCAGATATCGTGACAAAAATTAAGCTCGGTAGACTCCGGTGGGCAGGGCACCTAGCTCGCATGAGCGAAGAGGAACCTGCTCGGAAAGTTCTTTGTGGTACATTCTATGGTAGACGACAGCGTGGTAGACCATGCTTGCGCTGGAGAGATGGCGTAGACCAGGACGCCCGGAGCCTTGGGGTGCGCAACTGGATGGCGGCGGCTCGAGACCGGGATGGGTGGAGAGACTTGTTGAAGGAGGCCAGGACCGGACCCCGGTTGTCGAGCCGACGATGATGATGATGAATGATTTTATGCCCAAGTATTATTTGTCAATTCTCTAGTTGGATTGTTGCCGCTATACTTCTTCTTCTTTTATACATACCTTATTAATATACATACATATATTTAATATTTTTTTTTAATAGTTATACACAATGCCTGCTATTTTATTTGGGGTCGTAAGCTTAAAATTCTAGATCTTTTTTAAGTTAAACAGTTAAAGATGGAACATTGTCGAGCGACAAATGTCAAATAAAAACAAAGAAAAAACACAAAATCAAACTTAAACTTTTTTTTCAATTATTGTATCCAAAATTTCTCTGGTTGGAGTTGGAGTCTGGTTGGATTAGCTTGCATAAACCTGTTCTTGCTTTTTCAAGGGCTCTTACAGGGTTTCCCTAGTTTGCATCATAAATAGCCGTAAATCGGAGAGCAATGTGCTTATTTTAATAACATGATGATTAAAAAAAAATAATAATGAAATAAATTCAATTTATCTTAAACACCAAATGCAATTTAGTAATAAATCAAACACTAATGGTGACTATCAGTTATCTTTGAGGTTAAAAGTAGAATGAACAGTCAGAATTATTATTATTACACCAAGTTTTCAGTACGTATATATTAACTTATTGATTTAAAGTGTTGGGACGTATATTACATGATAAAACAAATCGGGCACACAATTGTGTGTCCTTAAAATTTCCAATAATTGGGTAAACTTTAAATAGACTAAAATATTCTCAACTATAGCTTTACAGTTTTTTCCTCCCTACAAGAATACTAGTGCGTATCTTAAGACTGTTCTATGAGTTTTTCGATTAATTAAAAGATCAGCATACATATTTTTTAGCTGACGCCTGTATATTTTCTCAATATCTCTCGACAAAATTATTGTTTGAATTGGCAAGATATTGTTTTTAGGACGATTGTGCTGTCATTTATGGATCGAACAAAATATCAGCTGATGACGGAGCTGAGATGTACCGACGACGGACGCTGCTATGAAGCTATTATATTGTGTTTTTAAATCTTAAAACCACCAAAAACAATGACGAGAATGATACCAAAGTGTTGAATGTGTTCTCCCGGTTCCATATAACAAGATGCACACTTATATTTTATGAACGATGTGCATATGTATTTTAGATTTTTTACAGTCGCTGTCATCTTTCACTGGCTTTAATATTTCATACAAGGAAAATATTTCAATTTTCAATCATACATCTAAAAGTAGCGATGGACGCGGAGCCAACTGGTATTTTAAAAATGTTGGCAGTAGGTCTACGTAGGTAGGTAGAGATGGCGGCCCAGAGCAATCTCGCTCCGTGACGCAATTAGCGCTGGAGCGCGCCGTTTTGATACCATAGCTCGTATTGACCAGTTGGTTGAAAGTGGTTTTATTGGAGGAGTTTGCGGATATATCCTCCTACGGGTCCTCAGACACTTATTCAGCTTACGCGCTGTCTTAAGAGTCCAACCGATGTGGTGAAGGAATTAAGGTCGAAGCTAGAAATAGATCCATTTCGTCACGTTGAGAAAAGCGATCAAATCTTTGATCTTTATCTCAGAAAGTTCGTGTAGGTCTCCAAGAAAAGCCTTTTCAAATGATGTCGCTCAAAATCTGTCAAGAGCAGGGCATTTACAGAGGAACTCCTGTTTCCTTCTCCTGTTGTCCCCCACAACGACGACAAAAAGTATTGTACTTGTACTTTACCTGAACTCTTGGCAGTTAAAACCTTTCAAAATATACGGGCATTATTATTTAATTGATCTATACTTCACTTCTTTGATGTACTATAACTACTCAACCGTTAATGCTTTAACGAAATTCTATCAATATTTTTGCCGAAATTTGCCTCAGCTATAAGTTTTGGTTTGTTTGCAAAAGAACTTCAATCCCAAACTCCAGCTTGTTACAAATTTTGTTTTTTTGCTTTGACAATTTTGGTCTATTATTATTAGATGTGCATACAGAAGTAGAATTTCCAATAAAAACTGCAATTTAATAGTTTATTGCCCCGGCTGGAAACTAGGAAGCCTCTTTGTTGGACTACTGGGTAATACTACCCAGACGTTTTTATGGCAGCGGACACCAATTCAACGCGATTACTACAGCACAATTGGAATAGTTTGTTGAGTCAACACAAATTGTAAGATCAAATGGTCGGTTCACAAAATGTTGAATTAATCACAAAAGTTTTTATTTCGTAGTTTCACCCAGTATTGTTAAACGAATTTGACTTTATTTTGTATAGGAGTTTCATTTTTGGTTCATAACTTCTATTTTGTTAAAACTTTTCTTTTTAAATAAATTTAAATATTTTAAGAGCAAAGAAAAGTGGGTAAATCCAATGCTTTTAGGGGAATTCCCCTCACTGAATGATTATATACATACATAGATCTCTATGCATAAGAATTTATAAGCAACAATGTATATAAATATAAAATCCTGTTACATTAATTAAGATTTAAAAAAAAATAAGATTTAAAATTTTAATTATTTTATTGATTTACTAGGAATATTCGAAAGAGGCGGTTGCTAATGTTCAGAAATATCTATTAAAAAATGAAGTTCCAATTAACTTATTTGAGGTAAGTTTTCCAACATATAAATAATTAAAAAAAAAAAGAATTATTATATGATATCTTTTTAGCCTTATATCGAAGAAATATTTAGTCATCTCAAATCGAAGCCTTTCAAAAAATTCGTGGAAAGGTAAGTTTATTTAAAAAAAAAAAAACGTTATCATTTACTTGAAGTCGGGTGCAAATTTGACATATCTTAACCATTATTTTCGGTATATAAAATGGAAGTGACTTTAATCATTAACAGTTCTGTATACAAAAATGTACTCTATATGCCTGTGGGCATACTGCACGCAACAATAGTTTTTTTTTTTCAAGCCGCGTGTAGCTCTTTGAACATTTCATACTTTTAATGGCGAAAAGCTAATCTCGTCGTCAAGATCCTTCGATTTCTATAAATATTTAATGGAAAACAAGACCCGGGCGTATTTGGAAATCTATAACTGAGGAATGACAAATTTGACAAAGTTGAGGCGTAGACTGCAATAGTTTTTTTTTTAATACCAATTTTGACTTTAAAGTTAGAACTTGATAAAAATAGACCCATTAGTTAGTTTGACTAGTAACATCTAAGAAAAGGTCCAATTTTATGTTAATTGAATTTTGACCAGCTGTAACTTTGAAAATGGCTGCATTGACGTAAAAACGCTATAGATTTCAGTGAAAATATGTTAGATTCTTTTTTAGATTTGTCTTTATTGAGTGATTTAATTCCAAATATCGTCAGTTATTCTGCAATCTTAAAATTAAAAATTTACAGCCATGTTATTCACTCCAGGTGTTAATTGAATTAACACTTAACAATTTGTTAAGTGAATATAAACCTGTCCTATTAATCCCCATTTTTTTTCAATTTTACATTTTGTGCATAATATCAACTCAAAACGCGCTGGATTAAAAATGCATAAGAACCCGATGTAAAATTGTTTAAACTTTATAACAATTTTATAGCAATCCCTTCATTAGTCAATTTGTAAGCCGCAATAATAATAGTGTTTTTTTTTATATTTGCAGCGATAAATTTACTCGTTTTTGTCAATGGAAAAATTTAGAACTTAATATGCAAGTAAGTTAATTTATCAGTAAATGAATATTTAATAATTTGTACAGTAAGAAAAAAAATTCTTTTTTGAAGAGGAATGAATGAGAATGAATGAGAATGTATCAAATAGATTATACTCTTTCAGTGTTTCGCTCTCTCATGTCTGAGAAATACTTGGAATTTAGTTTACCTATAATCAATATCTTTAAACAACATCGACTATTTCCTAGAAATTCATAAATATTTGTTTTTATTTCAGCTTACCATGAATGATTTTAGTGTTCACAGAATAATCGGGCGTGGTGGTTTTGGAGAAGTGTATGGTTGTAGAAAAGCAGATAGTGGAAAAATGTATGCAATGAAGTGCTTGGATAAAAAGAGAATAAAAATGAAACAAGGCGAAACATTAGCTCTTAATGAGAGGACTATGCTCTCAGCTGTAAGCACCGGGGTATGTATAATAATTGTAAAAAATAAAACTTAGTTTTTGACAAAGAAAACGGTTTTAATATTCTCAGTGACTGACTTAAGATGAAAAATATTCCAATAAATGGTGCCTTTGTTGACTTTTCAAAGAAGTCTTTAAATCGTCGACTTAGAGTGAAAAAAATTTACATTTACAATAATTTATTCATTTTTTTATATACAACAAGTGAAGTGTCCGTTGTCCTACTAATGAAGTCTTGAAGTAAAATTGAAGTCGATGAAATTTTTCGATAGATGGCGGTCAACACTGCAGCATATATATCTAACCATTCGATTCAGCTTAAAATGGCACAATGTATTTCTTATGAAGTGAAAAGTTTAAGGACAACGAATGTTTTCAAGTTTTCCGATAGATGGAGCTGAATAAAAAAAAATATTGAAGCTTACTAAAAACTGATAAAAATTAGTGTAGCGTTAGCTACATACATGTGATGACGATGGACATGGGTATTTGTTCTTCTACTTTATCGAAAATGTCCCTCATTACGTAAAGCATTTTGAAAAATGTACGCATTCAATTTCTTACAACACGTATGCTTTAAGTTTCTAAATGGGGCGATAATCTATCAACTTGATAGTGTCAAGGCACTGTCAAATTCCATGTCCAGCCATAAACTGTTAAATACTCAATATATACGTCAAAACACAGTTAGGACCAGTATGTTCAAAGTGTGTTAAATTTGTAAAATGAATTTCAGAGGTTCTAATTCAATTTCACTAATCTAACAAAATCGGGTGCTGATTAGCGATTTCCATGATTAACAACTCAAATTATGGATTCCTTGATAATAATTTTGGTAAATATGCACATTTACTGATTTACCAGTTGCCCCTTATCCTTGATTAAAAATGATTATCTGTGAACAAACTGGCATTTAGCCTTTATCAGTTAAGCCATAAACTGTCAAATTCCAATACGCAAATTTTGAATTTTCAAAGTGACAAATTTCGGACTCGCCTTTAAATTTCTTGTTTTTTTTTAGTCGGAGAACAGCGTTTTTCGTTAAGTGGTAGCTTGGCAGATATCTTTGAATTCCATATAAATTATTTTTGCTATATTTAATTATTATTGTTAACCGTTTCAAATATACGACGAATTTATGATCACTCTTAGTTAGTAAGAACTTCTGATAGGATTGTAACTTTTGTTTGTAGCTTAGTTTAGTAAAACCCAGAGGGCCAGCATTAATTCCCTTAAACTCCGATTATGTGTTCCATTTCTTTTTTAACTTGATATATAGGATATTTTCAATGAAGGATTACTTGTAGAATCTGTTGTCATGCGAGAAGATATTGAACATTTAGGAGACGCCAAGAAATATGCTTCTTACCTAAAAAGAATAAAGTCACATACCTAATATTAAGGCCATTTTTTTTTTTGAATAACATCTTTCGGAAAATATTTTTTGTTAACTCTAAACGTTATAATTTTAATCCTTCATAATTGTGTGTTACTTTTTTTTTTAGGCCGATTGTCCATTTATCGTATGTATGACTTACGCTTTTCATACTCCAGATAAATTGTGCTTCATCCTCGACTTGATGAATGGTGGTGATTTGCACTATCACTTGTCTCAACACGGTGTTTTTAACGAGGCCCAAATGAAGTTTTATGCGGCTGAGGTAAGTAAAAAAAATAACATAGTTTCGTGTAGAACCAAATAAATTTAACTTTAAAAAAAAAAAATGACAAAGTTCTATCCAAAAATTACAATTACCATCGCCTTTAGCTCAAACAATCATGACAGAAGAGAGGACTGCGTGAGCAACATGTTGAATCGACTTTACCGACTGTTAGGAAGGTTTATTTAAATAAAACAAAAAAACCTCGTGTTCCAATAACAACAAGGTCCCTCTAGTTTCGTAGGGTAGAGAACCTCTTCCCTTAAAGTGCGCCAACTGAGTCGTAGTCTTCTTCCCTCGTTGCTAAAGGGTGGACTCAAACATATGTATATAAAAATAGGCGCACTAAAAACATTTGATTGCAACCGCGTTGACTATTTGTCATTTTTTAAAAATTAAAATCGTTTTGTTTTATATCTATTTAAACTCCATAAAATCGTCCAACCACCTCTGTTGCATTTATGAATAGCCAACTCAAATTACACAGGTTTATACGGTTTGCTGACACGAGTTATGTGTTTATTACAACTATACATATATAACAAAATATCGAAAACTAAATAAATTGTGTACGAATTTCTTGTCTATATAATTTAATAAAATAATTGTTTTATACCTAATGGACCCATTCCATATCTCCGATAGACTTGCCACTACAATTCATAGCGTTATATTATGGGTTATTCTAACTAACCATATATTCTTTTTCTTCTAATATTTGTGTTATTTATATAAATTTAATGGATGTGACTTAATTTCTAACAGTACTAATTATATAGATATGTGTTAATGCGGCCCCAGGGCCATCCGCCTTCGGGCACGCAGAGTTGTTTTTTTTTTAAGGTGTGCGAAGCGCGTTAATGCACGCCCATATTTAATGGCGAAAAACAATTATAACTGTTATAAATTGGCATTTCTCTAGTCTCGTCTATTTTTTGATAGGAATTTGAACAAAATATTGTAGTATATTTATCAAAAAATAAATCATTATTTTATTTTATAAAATTATTATTATAATTTTCAGAGTAAAATTATATTTGGATTGACACACTTACTTTAATGATTGTTTTTCATTCAAGGTAATACTTGGTTTGGAGCATATGCACAAACGTTTTATCGTGTATAGAGACTTGAAACCCGCAAACATTCTCTTAGATGAAAATGGACACGTAAGAATATCAGATTTGGGACTGGCTTGTGATTTCTCAAGAAAAAAACCGCATGCGTCAGTAGGAACACACGGTTATATGGCACCCGAAGTGCTATCAAAAGGAACTCCATATGACTCAAGTGCTGATTGGTTCAGTTTCGGATGCATGTTATATAAGCTTTTAAAAGGTCATTCACCTTTCCGGCAGCACAAAACAAAGGATAAACATGAGATTGATCGCATGACATTAACAATGGTAAGTTAGATTTCTATCATTTTGTATTAACTAAGAGCTATTTATTAATGCAAGAGTAATAAATTGGATAAGGAAAGTACCTGAACTAAGAATTTCACAAATTATTATGTTTTCAATATTCTTCATATTAGTCTATGAGCTGACAACTAATTTTGAATGTGGAAGTATAACCAAAATGTGAATTTGAGGGTTTGTATAGGTGTATGTTTCGTTTATTTATTTTTTGGAGACCGTTCAATGGTAACGTTATATATTATCTCTTAAATTTAGTTATAATCTAATCAAATTGTCATTTAAAGAAGATAAACGATATCGTGATATCTAAAACAAAAGCTTTGTAGGTTTGATTATTCGGTTCGTCAAGATTTAAATCTTCGGGAAATTGACAGTATAATTAATATTTAAAAAAAATAAACTTAAGTCATAATGCTCCTGAAAAAAAATTGAAAAAAAATCGCTATGTTCAACCACCCACCCGCACTACCGGCGCCGATTTTGTTTTCGATATCACGACGCATACACCTACAAACTATTCATATTTTGGTTATACTTCCACATCATGAATACACAACAAAATACAAGATTACGCCACTTCTATTAGTTCATTTTCGGGAATATTTAATTACTTTTAATAGGGAAAGCTTTTATAATCATTGAACACACGCGCACCAAAAGCCACCTTCACTGAAATTTTCTTGGCTGTCACATTTGTTGTTGTTTTTTTTGGCTCCTATGACGTAGAAGTGACGCAATCTTGTATTCTTTGATTCATGCCTCCACACCGAGAATTTGCTGTTAGCTTTTGTTGTCAAAAATATGTAAAATCTGTATTTCGACCCATGAAAATAAAACGACACGGATCTTAGTGACAACTGTGTTGTATACCTATCTCTATTTTCCTTACGTGGGTTTTGTTTTTCATGTATTTGTTGTCTTTTTCTTTACACTACCATCTACCCGCAAGAGTAAGGACTAATTTTCGAATCTTTAATATAGATCCAGATAGAGAGCAGGATCCCAAGTTGTTGTTGTATTATACATGTTAAAAAAAGATCCTGATCCAGATCTGTAGATAATGAAACACGACTTTTAATTCATAAACACGAACAAAATTCAACTGAAATATGAATTCATGTTCATTCGG
Source organism: Leucozona laternaria (assembly GCA_932273885.2). Taxonomy (NCBI): domain Eukaryota; kingdom Metazoa; phylum Arthropoda; class Insecta; order Diptera; family Syrphidae; genus Leucozona; species Leucozona laternaria. The sequence continues at coordinate 51,235,529 of OW026368.1, forward strand.
TTTATTTCATCATAATAATTTATTTGGCTTAAAAAAATACTTACATATTTATCTTAATTTTGGTGTCTCTCAAAAGTCTCCTGCCCGGAAGTTTTTAAGAATAAAATTTGAAATGTAAGTGTTATAGAATACAAACTATGTGGGACAGTACAGATACAATAATATGGTCCACCTGTGAATATAATGGAATTTAACCGCTTTGGCAATCGTAAGGTCCCCTAGGACGCCACCTTCGCTTCTAGAGTCTTGCCGTTTTAGTAACACAACAACCGCAATATGGATGAATGTTTTCCGACTAATAACTACCATTAACTTGATGAGGTCCCCGATCGACGTGCTTTTCCGTCAATTAACGCCGATCAATTTAATAAATATGGTTAAATCTTTGTACTTTGTTCAGGTAGTTACGGCTTAAGGTGGTGCAGAGACTATCTACGCTGTGCCACAATAAGAACCTTGTTAACTGGAGCGGCAACAAATCCAAAGCAATCGAGTGTGATCATACGGCTACAGAGTATCATGCGCTCCTATCAAATAACCATATTTTGCTTTCCCGCAATAATGAGCAAAGTTATAGAAATTTGTCCTAAATCCATTTTTCCCTGTCGAAATATGAGATTATTGTTCATCGACCTCCTACCCTAGATATCGCGAAAAAAAACAGAGCCAGAGAAAATGAACAGCTTTTTCCATTTCCTGCTGGCCTCTAAAACTTTGCCCAGCTTTGCTACATGCCAGGGTGTGCAGTACAAGTAACATCGATTATATAAGTTACCATGATTATTATTGGTCTGAGTTTGCGTTCTTCGGGATTTATTATTGGTGGAAAGGGCCAAATATTCCACCTAAAATTAGATTCGAATAGATCCATGTAGAATAACTTCATAACTCCAAGGGCAATGTTGAGACTTTTCGCATGGAAAAATTGTCTGTTGAAAATAATACTAGTAATTCATATCATAAAAGGTAATAAGAATCGTACATCAACCTTATTTTTTGATTCTTAAATGGGATGTTAAATTTTTACGGCTATGTAGCTTTTGTTAAAATGTCCGTTCTTCTCTTAGGCTAAATTCAGACGACGCGGCACGCCTATTCGATTCGAATTTTGTTTATAAAATATGGTTTCGTCGAATACGGGACAGCATTCCAGCATTGGTTGGATTATTTCACGAGACGCAGTAGCTTTATCTTTTAACTCATACCATTAATGCAAAGGTTTTAAATTTTACCAAGTTGCAATAAAAAATAAACTGAAAGGAACTTACTATTGAACAATATTACTTAAAGTTCTTATTTTTGCAGCAAGCGTATAACAATGAGAAAATCTAAGTTTATTTAAATAAGGTCATATTAATTTGTATTTCAGAATATCGAATTTCCGGATGTTTTCAGTGCGGAATTAAAAAATCTTTTGGAGTGTCTTCTACAGAGAGATACTGAAAAACGTTTGGGTTGTATGGGCAAAGGGTATGAATAATATTTATTAATTAAAACTTGCGTTATTATTGGTGTATATGCTTTTTTTTAATTTAAGATCTTTTTGGCTTAATGTTTCGTCGTTAAATTTATTAATTTTCATAATGCTTTTGTTTTAATACTATATTCCTACCATTTGCATAACGAGACAATTAATACCAACACATAGGCTATTACCATTTTTTTTTTGTATACATTAAGTACAAAGCTAAGTAAAGCTAATATTGATTGTATTAAGTTACGCAAGAGTTAAAAAAAAAATGAGGTTGCTTGTTTTTAGAACATTTCATAATTGTCGGATAGCAATTATTTGAACGACTTAAGGGAAAATGTCCTTCGGCTTTTTTCTGGTCAATATATTACGATACTAGTCTCTTATGCATGTAACAGGTTGTGCATATTTTAGTAAACTCGAAAATATGTACATTCGTACTTCCATATCTCACTTATTCCTTCAGTGAAGTTTTCGAATCTTTTATACCAGGTCTTCCTATAACTTTAAACTTCTATTACATACTCATACTCACGTTTGTCATATCTCAGGTATATCTACTCCTTCTACTTTGTGGAATTGTTAACGTTTATTTTTTTTTTCTTAAATCGTTTGCTAACATGTATTAAAATGCAATATATTTGACTAGCAATTCGTGATATACTTAGGGATATTTTTGTTCTGAAGATTTTTGGTTTAGAATTTTTGCAATTAGAAAAAATCATGATACGGTCTGATTCTTAACCGATTAGTTGTCAAGCTTTGAACTCCATTTATATATTATATTAGTTCTTTTATGCTGTACACACACTAGTACTTAAATATATACGAATTAGAGTTTCAAGCGGTTGGTGAGCTTTACATGAAAAAATAATATACATATACAGGGTGATTCGCATAAGGTGTGACAAAAAAGCTAGAGCTTGTAGGTTGGTTCAAGACAAGAAAAAAATCGTGTAGGAAGGGGTATACACCCCCCCCTCCCGTTTGGCCAAAATTATTAAATAAACAACGGTTGCACTCAGAATGCCACGCTATACTATTTTGTAAAGCCAGAAATCTCTTCTTTTATTTTCTTTTTAAATAATGATGGTTTTGTCAATAGTTTTTGAAAAATAATGTATATAAAAAACTGAATATACATACATAAAAGCTGGCCCGCACGGGTAGACAAACCTAAGCTTCGCATAAAAATTACAAAAGAAAATACAGTGAAACTTCCATAAGTCGAACCCTCAAAATGAAAAAAAAATAAATTCGAGTTATAGAAACTTCGATTTAAAGAAATAAGACAAAATTTTTAGTTTTACTGTTTTATTTTAGTAAATGTAGTATTAAAAAGAAGGAAATGATTTTTTTATTAATAGAAGCTTAAAAAAAATCAGTAATCATTCGTTGACGTTTTTTTTTCATTGTATGATTCATACAAAATTCCAATCTCGTGAATTACATTGAACAATGCCATTTCTTATTGAAAAAAAATATCGTTCATACAAATTTGTATGCTTTATAATTGTCCCTGAAATTGAGAGGTTTTTATTCCTGGCTTCAGTAAACCATTTGGAGGCTGCTTTGCCAACACTCAAATTTATGAGGTTTTTTTTCTCATTGAGGTTTTTTCGTTTCTTTACTTAACTTTGAAATATAGGTAAAATATATTTTATGGCCTTCAGTTTTTGTTCAAAAAGAAGATGCTTTAATTTTTTTCCTGACATTAAAATTCGTGAATTCATCCTTTTCCCACAAAAATATTTAAACATAAACTCTGAACACAGCCATCCCTATCCCCAAAAAAATTTTCGAAATTCATCACACTTAGACTCAAGAACCTTTAAAATAATTGAAAGAAAAGGGATTTCCCCAATTAGAGAAAAAGTTCGAGTTAAAGAAACTTTTTGACACCAAACGCAATCTAAAAAATTCGAAATATAGAGAAATTCGATTTACAGAAGTTCGAATTATGGAGGGCAAAATTCATGAAAATAAAGTTGAAAATGCAAAGTTCTCAATAAAATTTTGAGTAATAGAGAAATTCGACTTAAGGAAGTTCGAGTTGTGGAAGTTCGACTGTATAAATAAATATAGAAGCAAATTTTTGTAATCGCATACTACTTTATGTGTTTTTTAACCTACGTCACGTTATGCATGGCTAAATATGTAAAAACATGATCATCGTACGTAAATCCTTTATAACTTTCCCAACACAGAAACAATTTTTGAAAACCACTTTTTTTTTTTATCCTATTTCACTCTATAAAAAGCAATTTTTTTTAAAATAACCTTTCAAACACAAGAAGAAATCAAATTCCACTTTTCCTTTTTACCCCACTTTACCCTATAAATGACAATTTTCTAAATAAAATCTCTCAGGCCATCCATTAAAAAACAACCTTCAAAAACAAAAAAAGAATTTCTTAAATCGGACAATTATTATTTCAATTTATTTCACCCTACAAATAACAAAAGTTGAAAAAGAATAAACAAAAGCAATTTCCTAACGGCTTACAGCGCCACCTGTTGAGCGGTAATTAAATTTTGCGACTTTTGTTTTTTTCCTAAACCTTCGCTTAGCAATTACGAACAAACCCGCAGAATGAAGTATCCAATTTGGTCAAGTAGTTTTCAAGTTTTAAGCATCCGAAGAGACCAAGAAATCCATTCAAATTCAATACGTATACAACAAGCACAATCTATTTCGATGATGCACAGGCCTTACAGTTACGACATCAGTAACGCTTCCACTCTGTTCAAATTTCTTCACAATTTTACCGAATGCTTGAATTATGACGACCATAATGATCTAGACGATCGCGAATGCGCGAAAAGTGGCTACATTTGAATCAGCACTGTTGTAGTAAGTTTTAATAATTTTAACGAGTTGTTCCATTGTTAATCCTTCATAACTTAGCTACGGAGGGTAATATTTCTTAAATTGTTTCACAATTTTTTATCTGCAAAATTATAAAGCAAACGTGCAGAGTGTCCCAATTCATTGCACGGCACTGAAAAAGAATGTTCGATGGGGCTTTCTGGAAAATTTTTGCATGACTATCTTTCTCATTCTTGCTTATACACAGCATTGATCACTTTGATGGAAAACAACGATTTTTATATGAAGATTTCTGTGTTTTCCATCAAAGTGATTAACCTCTCTATCTTTTTTGACAGTCTCGTCGAGGCCTCTATTAAATAATTTTTACATACGACCAACAACGTACACGGACGGTAAAACCTAAGGTCTAAATCCAGCTTTAAGCGATCCCTTATCGTAAAATCGGCAAACATTAAGGTAGAACTAGAATATAGTTCTCATTCATATCTTGTGCCCATAATTGCGATTTGGTACTGTTCGTCTTTTGCCGTCGGTCGTGAAGAGCGCTCATTCGTTAGTGGATGGATGCAAAAATCAAAATGGTTAAAGCAAACTAAAAAGAATTTGACATCTGGTGCTTAGATTTCGACTTTTTTTCTGATTTATGAATGAGTGAAGTAAAATTTTGAAGTTTTCTTTTAATTAATTTATATCACATCGAATTTTAGTGGTTTCGCAAAGTAAATAATTAAAAGCCTCTCTGCTATGAAAATTGACATTGAACAAACAATTATTTAATTTGTTTTCTCTTTCAACTATTTAAGTGCATTATGGGTTACTTGTGAAATTGACGTTTCGGAAAGCTACTTTTCGGTCGGTTTTGACATAAGCTTCCGACAGCTCCCGCCTATTCTAGTTCTACCTTTAAAGTAGTTCGTTGAACTTTACCCAGAGTTGACCCAGGTTTTCTTGACAACCCCAAGAATTGTCAAAAAAACTGGGTTTTTCGGTTCGCAAAAAACGCTCAAGGGCTGTTGACATTTAAAGCAAGAAAAAAAGGTTCTGTTCTCAGATAAATAAAACTTAAAATTTGTTTCAAACATGTCTTAAAAATGAATAAAAACAACTTCTACCGTTTCCATTTTATATTGCTATTTATTAGCATTAAATTAAATTTGTTTATTCTTTCAATTTGTTTTCCAAAAATAAACAATAACCTGCAGCACGTTAATCCATAACAAAACATATGCATAACAACTCATGTCACTTTGGCAGTTTTTGTTTTACCTCAACTCGCCACAGCAAAATAGCTACTTCTACTTCAGGACGAGTTGAGGGCGACCCTAGGTCTCAAAAAACACAGAATTTTTTCACCAGGGTGACTTCAGGTTTTTCAAAAAACGCTTTGGGGCGACCCCAGGGTGACTTCAGGGCGCTATATGAGTTTAGAATAAATTGATAGAGCAGACGGAGTTGAATAGCTGAACACAAATTTGACAAGTGGAAACAGAAGGAAGGAAGAACTCTCAGAGCAGAGCTCTACTCTGAACTAAAAAAGAAAAACGCCCATTATAACTAGAAAGTACTTCAATTTATTTGTGAATTTCCGTGCTTTAAGGGTTGATTTCTAGCAGAACGCTGACTACTGCCTAATATGGCTTCAATTTAATTAGAATATGCTGTGCAAGTATTTCTCGTATAGCGTTTTTAAATACTCATTGTCATTTAGTAAAGTCACCTTCTTACAATGTACCTCATGTGCTTTGCTTTGATAATTTATTATTATTAAATGGTATTCATGGTTATTTTGTATTAATTTTTCTCGAATTACATACCCAAACATACCTATGTATAAATGAAATACTTAAGAATGTGTAAATTATACCTATATTATTTTATTTTAATTACTTCTGTCATTGTATGCACAATGGCTAGAGATCAAAATACGCACAAGCTTAATGTTTTATTTTTCAATAACAAAACAAATTTATTTTTCATTTTTTTTGTTTTTCAATATTTATTAAAATATAATTATTAATTTCACAACAGAGCTGAAGAAATAAAACAACATTCGTTTTTTACCGGAATCGACTGGAATCAGGTTTATATTCAGAAATATACACCTCCACTTATACCACCGAGAGGAGAAGTGAATGCAGCTGATGCGTTTGACATAGGATCATTCGACGAAGAAGATACAAAAGGAATAAAATTAACGGAAGCAGATCAGGAGCAATATAGATATTTTCCACTTACGATCTCTGAAAGGTATGTACCTATGTTGTTTATTTGATAAGAATCGAAAAGTCTAAGCACGTCAGGCTTGTCAAGGTTTAGGCTCTTATTGCGAGTGTCGTTCGAATCGGTAAAAGTCGATCTTACCAAAACGTTGGGCGCGTTAAAATTTGTATCCAAAGCTATCTGGATAGCTTTATGTGGTTGTAACCACTTGTGAAAACACAGCTGATGCCACAAAACTTTCAGATATCTTAAATTTTGGTTGTCTGATTTCCGAAAAAAAATTAGTTTATCGATAAACAAACGACACTCGCAATAGGGGCCTTAGTTGTTGCCTGACAATATTGGGCAGAATGCTGAATTTTAATCTCTAGTTTCATTTTTATGAAGCTTCCCCATATTTCATTTCTCCAAACAAAACCCGAAACTCTCATTACGAGCTTAATGTTTCTGTTGCATCAGTATAGCATTTCATTTGAGCGAAATGTTTCAGTTGATCTTTTTTGAATGAAAGCTCTAGGACTTATAAAGCTTTTAAAGGCCTTTAGTACCTCAAAACTTGACGTTTCGTCCCGGCGGTGGTGACCTCACTTGAACTCATCATTTGACTATAGAAGAAATTGTATTTTTTTATGACATGAGATCTTAGAGGATTTGTCACTTCTTGCCAAGAGAAAGTACCCCCGAAAAAAAAAATAAAATGTCATCCCCAGACTTGCTACATTACAGTCTAATGCACTTATCATTACGCCAAAGGGTGCAAGGCATTTCCATTTCTGAAAGACTTAAAATTAAAGCAAATTTTTTTAGCATGCAACAAACATTTGTTTTCACTATACTTATAAAATTATTTAGCCAAATGTCATTAAATATTGGTGCCTCGTACGTGCAAGCACATATAGCACATCAAATTTCGATAAACTAATGCATCTTTGCATAGCATTTTATTTTTCGCATTGGAACTGTTAACTTGGCTTTATAAATCAATATTATCCACGATCTGCCTGGAAATGGATTCAAATTGCGTGCAAAAGTTCCAACTCTGACGCCCTTTTTTTTGCTTTCTCAAATTTAACTTCATGTCACGTAACTGATTTAATCACTTTTAGTACTATTTTTAATTATGGGTTCAGTTTTATTGCACAAAGAACTTTTTTGTATGGATCACGTTGGTCTTTAATCAATCAAAACCCTAATTTTGCACTAGCATTAAACCGTTAATGGAACACCATTTTTCTTTTTAACAATTTATTGCAGATGGCAACAGGAAGTAGCCGAAACTGTTTTTGACGCTGTTAACATTGAAACAGACAAAACTGAACAAAAACGTAAATCGAAGCAGAAAATGCATTTTGATGCCAACGAGCGAGAATCTGACTGCATACTGCATGGTTACATTAAAAAACTAGGAGGTTCATTTGCATCAGTGTGGCAAACCAAATATGCAAAATTATATCCCAACAGGTGAATTTTGTTAAATTTATTTCACAAAATATTTCTAAGAGTTTAAAATATGTACATATATAAAATATATTTCAGACTGGAACTTCATACAGAGAGTGGCAACAATAAACCGGAGCTCTTTTTTATGGATCAAGTCGAAGAAGTTTCACCAGATTTTGTTCTTTACAAGGGAGAACAATGTATTCAAATTCGTATTAATGATGGGATTCGTGATGGAAGGCTTATTCTAACAAATTCGGTAATTTTTTTTAAATAATGCATTATATGTACAATAATTATACATAAAAACAAATTTATTTAAAAATTATTGCTTTCAGGATGAAATTGGTTTAAAGGAATGGGCATTCTCATTGCGTTCCGCACATAAAGTTTCTCAACAGCTGTTGGGAAATATGGCTCCCAAAGCAGGCAAAATATACGGAAGTGAGAGAGAAGCGGCCAAACCATTGTATATATCCAATCCATCACCAAAATCAAATATATCCAATTAGCGTAGTCAACAACGTACATATTTATTTAACATTTACATTATAAATTATTTCATTTGAAAATGCATTATTAAACTATACCTTGTTTTTCAACAATTCTAACATAAGATGTTGAAATAAGGTATGAAAAAAAAAAATCATTCAAAATGTACAAAAAAAAATATCTGCCTAATTAAAACGAGGAAAACAATGTTTTTTAATGTACCGGTTTTATGTTTAAGTAAAAAAAAAATAAAATAAATAATTTAAAAGTAAAACAAAAAAAAAATACAAAGTAACTAAAAATAGAAAACAAAAAATAAACTGTTGCTCGACACAAAAATGTATTTACTTTACTTTTTTTTTTGGAGGAACATTAGCTCTGTCTCATTTTTAACTGCTACCAACATCTAATTACAAGTGCATGTGTTGGAAAAAAAAAACTATCATATTGGTTCGGTGATAACATAATGATAATGAACTGTAGGAATTTTATTTCCCCTTTGCGAGCTCGTACAAAAACAAATTTGGCCAATAACTGCGGACTTAATATCAACCCACACGGTTTTTAAGGACAAACAATCTTTAAAATCGGATACCATTTTTTATTTTCACCCCATTTTGCCTTATGAAAAGCTAATGGGTCTATTATGGATGACAATTCCACTGAGTTGTTTTGTCTCTACGAAAGTTTGTCTTAAAATAAATGCCTATTAGGATGGTATGTATCTTTTCATTTCAACTGAATTTAGATGTCTTCTATAACACAAACAAGTTTTTGTGGTTTGCTTAAAGTTAAGCCCTCGTAGAAACAACTTAATTAAGATTGAATTTTTGCAGAGACAACTAAACTCAGTTGAGTTGTCATCCTTAATAGGCCCATAAATTGTGCCCTAAAGTGATCCCCGAAATTCATCCTTTAAATATCACCTCAAACACAAAGAATTCTTAAAATCGGATACCAATTTATGTTTTTGCCCCATTTTTATCCTAAACAAAATATCAAGCCCCAAATCTTCCCTCTGAATATCAGCCCTATTGTGCTATTCTTCGGAGGGAATTTTTCTTGAATTTTCACTAATCACTATTCTGCTATTCATTCGAAGTGAATCTGGGTTAAAGTAGGTAAGGTCGGTAATACCAGAGTTGTAAAGACTGCAGTCTTTTCAGTACTGCAGTTAATACAGTCCCAGTTAATTAACTTAACTTTTGAATGCAAGTTAATACTGTGAGTAAGTACTTTAACTGCAAAGCAAACAGGCAGCAGTAAGTACTAACATTCCGACTGTGCAGTTAAAAAAAAGTTAATTAACTTTAAGTTAATTAACTGCAGTACTTTTGACTTAATTTTAGTCTTTTAGTCAGTTGAAAGTCATTTGTACTGCGATGGTTCAACTTTTAGTCAGTAAGTCTTTTAACTGCAGTCAATGAGCTGTAAGTCTTTGAACTAAAATACTATAGATTTATACTTATAAATCAACAGAATAAAATGAAAATAAATTAAAATGTTTGCATTATTTATTTGGCATTAAATGCGTGCGGCGTGATGTACAAGTGCGAACTATTTTTGATAAAAAACAAATAACAAAATTCAAGGACTTACAGTTAATTAACTGCAGTTAAAAGACTTACTGACTAAAAGTTGAACCATCGCAGTACAAATGACTTTCAACTGACTAAAAGACTAAAATTAAGTCAAAAGTACTGCAGTTAATTAACTTAAAGTTAATTAACTTTTTTTTTTAACTTCACAGTCGGAATGTTAGTACTGACTGCTGACTATTGTATTACAGTTAATTTCTTTTGGCAAGTTAAAAGACTTAAGGAAGTAAGTCTTTTTATTCAATTAACTGCAGTACCGAAAAGACTGCAGTCTTTACAACTCTGGGTAATACTACGCGGTATTCTCTTATTCACGTGAACGCATTCACTCTATACAATTCAGATCCGCATATTAAATGTTGCGGATTTTTTCATTTTTATTCGATTTCCTTGGAAGTGATTACTAAAATATAAGTAAAATTTAGTTTATTGCCTAATTTAGAATATTTGTCTGTGAATGATAGCTTATTATCATTTTTCGGGGTAGAACAACATATAGAGATCAATTCATCCCTCTATTTTCTGCAATGAATTTAAATCCAGTTTTATAACTGTTTATATTTGTTGTTTTTTTTTAATTTAAAATGATTAACCAAAACAATTTACCAAATTTCCCAAGATTTTCACATGAACAGCTGTTTACGTGAATGTCAAAATGGTTTGGGATAATGAAGTTCACCCGGCGGATAGCAGAATGGAAAGGTAGAGCAAAAGGGAATCGAATGGGTAAATCGAAAGTACGATTCACGTGAATAGCATAATATAGGCCTGTATAACTTTTAAATCTAAAAAAGAATGTTTTAAGTCGGATACCATTGTATGTTTGTACTCCATTTCACCCTGTGAGGCCTCGATGTTGACCCTCTAAATATTCAGTCCTATTACGAATTCCAAGGTTAACGAAATCTTTCCGAAACGAAAAAAAAAACTACCACAGAATCCGTTCTAATGGCAATTTTTATGAGATTTTCCGATACGATGGATTTTGTGATGGTTTTTTTTCGGGATTCGTAATACGTTTACGATAACGATGGAATTCGTGATAGGGCTGATTAATTTTTAAACACAAAATGAATTCTTTGAATCGCATACTATAACCCCTGTTCTGGGCCTGTATAACGATTATTGTTCAAAATTCTTCGATGTCGTTACGTTGCGATAACTTTTTTTAAGATAGTCGTTTTTTAAACGATCCTCGTTTTCTATTGCGACTGCTTTTGGGGGTCGTTTTTTTTATAGTTTTGACTCATGACTTTATGTAGCTGTCACATATTTATTATGTTTGTTTGGTTCTGCTGTTTTTTTGATTTTATCTGTCAATATTGGCAGTCATTGATTCTCGTAAATTATAATCGGTTTATGTCATGACCAAAGATTAGCCACATGAAGATGAGAATGTTTCGTACGTTTCACCCTCCAAAACCCATTTGTTTACATTGTTGTATTTGTAATTTCTTCCCGCGTCGATGAATAGATGTGAATTGCAACAACAATTTAACCAGGTGTGTGAAGATCCCTACTGTCTATGTGTGAGGTTTTTATGCACACATTCTAATTTTTTATCTGATGACTGCCAGTTCAAGCTTGTAGGCAAATTAAAATTTAAATGGCTGCCGGGGACTCACATCTTCATGTGGCTAATCTGTGGTCATGACTATCGTTTTCTTGGGTATTGTTTTTTTTGCCTTTTTGTTTCGCAATTCATGATACGGGTCCTGAATTCTGATCGCTTATAAAATAATTTCGTTTTCTAACTCCAGGTGTTTTGAAATACTTTTCCTTTGCAATACTTGCGGAATGAGTGCACTTTGATTTTCAATCGGATTAAAAATATGTCCGAATTGGAATTGAAAAAAATTTACAAATGATAAATGCAAGGAACTTTATTTTAACATGGAAAATGCTTTAGCGCTCATACATATCTTTTGACCACGCTCGTTAATTTTGTTCAATCTTTCAAAATTCGATTTCTGAAATCCTATCAAAAATTTTGATAAATATAACATATCTGTGCGATGCTCACAATCTTCACAATGTCATTTCAAAATTCAAATATGTATAAAAATTAATAACACGCAGTTTTCAATATTTAAACAGGTAAGATGAAAGACAAATTGAATAAGATTTTGATGCTTAATATGCAGCTTAAAACTAACTGTTCTCTTTGATATGAATAAGAAACAAAATGTTGAACATATAGATTTTCATTTCGATTGAAATTGAAAATCGATTCGGAAATGAGGAGCATGGTTCCCAGACCTTCACCGCTCTTCGCTAATTTGTTGAAATCTTAGTATATTTGGAATTTTATTTAAAACGCTGTGAACAGCCTAGCCCAACATAATGTTGTTGAAATGTGATACAAAAATTATTTATTTCTATCAAAACCTTGTAATTCGTAATTGTCAAAGTCAAAGAAACAAAAAATTGATTTAACACAATAATTAAATGATATATGTACATACATATATGGGTTTTTAAATGGACCCGTAGAATAAGTAGTTTTAAAAATAGTTGATAGGCATTGATATTTGAATTAAGTGATTTTATTTTTAAAGAAAACCAATAACATTGAAAATTATTTCCTGCTTAATTCCGTATCGATTTAAATAAGATTATCCTTAACGGTTTTTTATCAGTTGTTTTGTATACCTACCAAACCACATTTTTGGTTCTTACAAATTTTTTTGAACAGTAAGACAGAAAGAATTTTGAGACCCACTTTGTTCGCCTTCCCCATATCATCGCATATTTGATTAAAATCTAGACATCATTTTTTTTTTAATGAATAGTTAGTACCTACATATTTATGTATATATGTATATGAGTAAAAGCGAAATTGTGGTATAGAATATAGAGGGTGCCCCAAAGTCACCACCGCTTACCGTAGTTTTTTTTTAACAAAATTACATATAAATACGTTTAAAAAAAAACATAAACAACTATTTGGTAATAAATTGCGGGAAACCCGCTATATGCAAAGGACAAATATGAATAGGTCGTAGTTAGGTAAGGATAGAGCCAGTTAAAAAACGCCATTGAAATCATTTTTGATGTGTAAACATCTATGCTGGCGGTAGAGTGAAAAAAAAACGTGAACGTTCGTGTGCAACGTTACGTCGTGCAACGTTACGATGTGCAACGTTACGATCTGCATACTAGGATGGGTGCGTTCAGTGAAAAAAATCTTAAGATCCCCTTCAAGCAAAAACAAGTCCGTTTTGGATCCGCGCACGTTGATGTTAACACATATTAACCGTGAGTCCCAGCACTCACACAATTTTTAATTAAAGATTAAGAACGTCTCTTTAATTGAACGATGATTTATCAGTACACTACTCAGTTCCCATGGCTATGGTTTTCCCGTATTTTCGTTCATGTCGTTATGTGTTGACCAAGTAAAACAAAACTTACCCAGCCTGCAAAACAAAGTTGAGTCGTGTCCTAGGAGGCTGAAAGCAAAGTTTTAGGAAGACCGCACGCCAGCGCATACGATCGTCTTTTTTTGACACTACAATTTCCTCTTGGCACGGTGGTGTGGCACTATGGCACGGCTTTCTTATTTCCATTACATTACTTAAACTGAAGGAAATTTTGACAAAGTTTAATGAACACTGTTCCAAATGGATTAAATATTTACCCTTATTTTTGGACAACCCCGAAATAATATTTAATTTTAGTTTATGCTTAAAAAAAATTTGAAAACTTTTGTTTTTTTCATATGGCATGGAAATTGCCGGTTTTTTTTCAGAAAACGTGACGCCATAATTTTATTTTTGGAGGCAACTCTGTCGCACGCACATTGGCTTTTATAAATTAAATAGCTATTTTGGCTAATTTATGTTACTTGTGTGGTTGAAGAAATTCAGATGCGCCAGAGGTTACTATTTACTTTAGTTACATAATTATGTAGATGGAAAATTGAAAAAAGTAAAACAAAGTGGCGCGTAAAACAAGTGTGGCGGGTGTGGGGTACGTTAGTTTAACATACAATTCAAATTTATAAAATGAAATTAACATAATTTTCTGTACTTTAAATGAGTTTTTGTATATATATGTTAAATACTTGTATTTTTTGTTCGAATATGAAATTTGTACGTTGTGCTAGGAGGTATGTATGTAAGTTATAGTTTGTATTTTTTTCCTGTTCTGTTGGTTTGCTTAGAAAAATAAATTATGTATTTGATAAACTATAAGCATTTTATTTAAATAAAATAAAGGTAAACATCTCGAATGATTTTTTTCTTGGGAGAATTTTTTTATTTTTAAAGATTTTTCGCATTCGAGATTACGTCATGATCATCATGATTCATCTGGTGGTGTGAAAATACGCCTGTAGACGTAAAGGTCTTTTTTTTCTGGCGCTGTCCAAATCATTGACAAATATTTGCTTCTACTAGCTTTTTTACAAATTTCAAATTCGATCCGTGGTCTAGCAATTTCAACTCGTCGATTTCGGCGGATTAACTGAGGATCAACGATGGTTTAAGGTTCAAGAATTTGATAATAGCCATTGACCTGCTTGAACGATCGTTCAATCTAGTAAATCCGCCAAAATCGGTGAGTTGAAATTGCCGAACCACGAATCACTTTTGAACCACGTTTGTACAACTTGTACTTAAAGTGAAGCTTGATTATTGATCCGAGTATAGGAGATTTGTTGTTTACGAATTTAGAGAATCAATTGTGGGGAAAGCTTTTTTTGTCAGGGATTCACAAGGCCCTCATTCGGTCTTAGCGCAATAAATTTTGCATATCTACACACCTTTCACATTATGGCCGAGCCGGCCATGGAATTCGACACAATGGGCGATATATGCATAAAACGGAAGTAGTTACTAGAAGTAAAATATTTTAGTAAACATAATAACTTTTAGTAGTTTTATAGTATTTAGTATTTACTTAATTTCGTATGCATAAAATAAAGTTCATACTTGCTGGAAAATACTTTTAGTACATACCAAATTCATTTAAGTAATTTACCCAAAATTGATAGTAAATATTTAGATACTTAATTTTTAATAAATTCTCGTAAAATATTTCATGCAATGTTTGGATATTCATGAAGTCATATCTTTTTCGATTGATGTATTTTTTCCAAATATAATTCCAGTTTAAATATTTAGACATGAGTGCACTTTAAGGTTCATATGCATGATGGTCTCAGCTGCTAATCATAATTTAATGGAATTTGTATCTAATACGACGCTGTCTTTAATAAATTTTGCTATAAAATTTACAATTCTCTGACGTACGCCTGTATAGCTTCACCAACGCTAAATAGAAATCCAGGTTCAGGATCTCCAACGTACCGTAACAAAATCTTCATCTACTCTTGATGATTATAAATAGTTCTTCCTTCTCTTGTTTCAGTCTAAATTTCTTAAAATAAATAATAATAATTTATGATCACTATGTGGCATGCTTAAAATTTTCTTAAACTGGTGTTAAGGTTAAAAGTATAAGTTTGATTGAATTTTCTGGAAATAACTATTGGATATGTTTCCATGTCAACATTTGAATTAAAATAATAATTCACAAAACCTTTATTTTAATCCAATTGAACTTATAACTTTAGTTTAGTAAAATATGTGCTTAGAAAACGACTATGAATATCCCATTATATGAACTATATAAACTTGACTAACAAGACTTTTGTATGCTAAGGGAGAGTTTCACAGTCAGAAAAGTGACACTACGTGTTTCGGGGATGGCCAAATATCTGGGTGTGGTTCTAGGTCGTAAACTGAACTAGAAAGAAAATATTAAAGAAAGAGAGAAAAAAGCCTCAATAGCATTCTACACTTGCAGTAGGATTTTTGGTAAAAGCTAGGGACCCAGCCCCAAAACCATTCATTGGATGTATACAGCCATAATAAGGCTAATTCTGACGTATGCATGCGTGGTCTGGTGGCCAGCCCTAGACAAAGAAACCAATCTGAAAATCATGACTAAAATCCAAAGACTTGCGTGTATTGGTGCTACTAGTGCTATAAGAACTACACCGACCGCAGCCTTAGAAACCTTCCTTTCACTAGCCCCGCTCGACCTATTTACGAAAGAGCTGGCGGCCAAAAGTTCTTTAAGACTAATACAGTGTAACAATTGGAAAAGAGGCCACTACGGTCACAAGAACATTATGAACTTCACTGACAATAACTCCACCTCACCGCACATGGATTTCAGCCCAGTGACTCTAACAGATATCCCAACAAGGGAAGTCTGGAAGGAAAACCGGGTGATAAATAAAAACCATGTTTCGGTTTTCACAGACGGTTCTAAGACAAATGAGGTAGGTAGGGTCAGGCATCTACTCAGATAACCCATCCATAAATAGGGTAATAAAGCTTCCAAATTTCTGCAGTGTCTTCCAAGCAGAGCAGAGCCGCAAAACATCTTGCTACTTGTGAAGTAGTTAATAGAAATATTGATATCTTCAAAGACAGCCAGGCGGCGACGATTAAAGCTATTTCCTCATTCATCACAAAGTCAAAATTGGTGGATTGTTGTCGTAATAACTTAAGTTTACTCAGCTTCACAAACACAGTTACCCTAAAATGGGTCCCAGGACACAGTGATATACATGGGAACGAAATGGCAGATGAACTGGCCAAAAACGGGTCATCTCTTGATCCAAGCCAAATCGTATCATCGGTACTCATGCCACTGGAACAAGAA
Source organism: Leucozona laternaria (assembly GCA_932273885.2). NCBI lineage: Eukaryota > Metazoa > Arthropoda > Insecta > Diptera > Syrphidae > Leucozona > Leucozona laternaria. The sequence continues at coordinate 51,252,261 of OW026368.1, forward strand.
AAGAATAGAATTCACCAAAACTTTCTCAAAGCCGCAAACGACAGGTGGTCATCACTGGACACTTGCCGGGTTTCAAGAAATGTTTGGCCTAATATTTCCAAGAAAAAAACAGATTATCTACTCAAGTTAAGCAGACCTCAACTATCCCTTCTTGTTGGAATCCTTACGGGTCACAACGCAATGGGAACCCTAGCCTAGCCAGAAACAGAAAAATTAACCTCGGAGAATACTTTTTCGATGAACTGTGCGACATTTCAACCTTGCCACTGGATAGCATCCTGAAATTCATCCAGAATTCAGGATGGTTCAAGGAGGCTCCCCATATCCATACCTAAAAGTCCCACTCACTCCCCTCCCTACCCACCTTCACAACATATCTTTACCCCGGGGAACGCAATGGATCCATGGAGATCCGAGTGAGATGATGCGGCTTGCCGTAGCATCACCCCACCTTACCTAACCTAACCTAAGTATGGAATGTGAAAGATTAATTCCCAATATCACAGTGCACTGTTACCTGAATAAGTGGCACTTAAGTCTCCAATGTTGGTGACTTAAGTTCCACTTACGCTGACTATGAAATTTAGCTTAAATTCCTTATATATGGGAAACTTAAGTGCCACTTATTCCGGTGAGTGTCGACTGTGAAATTGGCAGTCAACTACTTTTACTCTGTGGTCGAAGTAGTTCAAAGTAGTTCATTAATCTAGTTACAGAATGTTTCCAAACAAGAAAAAGACATAAAGGTACCAATCAAAAGAAATTAGGTAGTAGATTATTATTGTTGACATTTTTCTAATTAAAAGTAAAATACAAAAACAAACAACCGAAATTAAATTGAAATTGAGGTTCGATTTTACTTTTGGCAAAATGAAAGCATTCCATTCATCATCTACTGGAAAGTACTAAAAAGTATTTTACAAAGGGCACCAATGGAACACGGCTAGTGTAACAACTTCAAACCTTCAATGGGGGTTTGTTTTGTGAAGTGTAGTGCTTATATATGTAATAAGAGGTGTTACTTTGATATTCAAAGAAAAATGGTATTTTTTGAGATAAATGATCGGATATTTATTTCATTATAAAGAGGAAGGTATGCCGTTAATAATGGAACACAACATCAGCCAAATGGCCGCCACGACCACGCTTACAGGACCATATCCTTTTCATGAAATTTTTCATAACCAAATCGCAAAGTGGCTGCCCTATGTCCTCGATAGCCTCACGAATTCCATCTTTGAGGTCTTGAATCGACGCTGGGCTGTTGGCGTAGACCTTATCTTTCACGTGGCCCCAAAGGAAGAAGTCGCAAGGTGTTAAATCACAAGATCTCGGTGGCCAATTGTGATCACCTCTTCGAGAGATAACACGGTCCGGAAACTTTTCCCGTAACAGATCGATGGTTTCATTGCTTGTGTGGCACGTAGCGCCGTCTTGTTGAAAGTAAACGTTGTCCAGATCAATACCATCCAATTCCGGCCATAAAAAAATCATTAATCATCTCTCGATAGCGCAATCCATTGACCGTAACTGTTGCTCCAGCCTCATTTTCGAAAAAGTAAGGTCCAATGACCCCGCCGGACCATAAACCGCACCAAACAGTTACGCGTTGAGGATGGAGAGGCTTTTTAACAATAACTCTTGGGTTTTCCGAGCCCCAGATGCGACAGTTTTGCTTGTTGACGTACAGCCCTATTCTGCTAAACGTTCGCGTGAACATTGGCACTCTGCTATCAGCGGGAAGGAAATGATTGTTCCATAATGCCTATTAATTGCGATAAAAATAAAATGAATGCAATGAAATTCTCTTTAGAATTTCAAAAATAAAGAACTGGTTAAGATTTGCATTCGAAAGACATAAGTTTTAAATAAATGATTTGAAGAAAATTGAATAAAACATTCACGTGAATCGAAAGATTCGATCGAATCGTTTAGCAGAATAGGGCTGGTAGCCTCCGAGATGGAAATGGGCCTCATCAGTCAAGATGATTTTTCGATGAAATTCCGGATCATTTTCATGCATTTCAAGGACCCAATCAGCAAAGACACGACGTTGTTGATGATCAGCCGGCTTGAGTTCTTGTGTTAACTGAACTTTATAAGCCTTAAGACCCAAGTCTTTATGCATAATACGGTGTAATGACGTTTGTGGAATGCCTAATTCCAAAGAACGACGAGGAATGGACAAACCTGGGTTTTCTTCAACACTTTGGGCTACAACAGCAATATTCTCAGTTGTTCTTGAGCGACGTGCACGGGTTTTATTCTTCACATCACTAACTTGTCCCAACAGCTCGAATTTGTCCACCAATTTCTGTATTGCGGTCCGACAAGGTTTTAGTTTTACGAACCATCTCTGCCAAATGTTCACCATTTTTATAGTGAATTTTAATAATTTCAATGCGTTGTTGAAGCGTGTATCGTTCCATTTTTATTAATGGCGTAGTTTCTACTTGTCAAATGTCAAAAAATGACAGCTTCAAAAGTGACAGCTACCGAAATAGCGGGCTATTCGAAATAACACCTCTTATTGGAAAACCCTTTATTTTCGAAGTTTTGTTCGAATTACAATTTTAAAGTTTTTTTTTCTTCTAATACTTAAAGTGGGCTAATGGCAACGTATTCCTGTTTAACCAATCTACGTTATCCCTTTCAACCGGTCTTCGATGTTTTTTTATCATGTTCTCCATGCTTTGTAGCGTTGTTGAGAAAATTAGTAAAATGTAGTAATTCAAATGCATTTTTCATTCCGGTCAGAATTAACAGCAACCCAATTTAAATAAATACAGCGGCGTGATTACTTCGAACTAAGACTCAAAACAGTTAATATTTGGTTTCACGGCTTTATTGTGGGTTTAGAGCAGTTGCTATTTTTTGCCTTTGAAAAAATTAAGTAATTACTACAGAAAGAAGGTAAGGTGAATTTAAGGCATGAGGAATTTTTACTAAACATATTCATTCGAGAAAAGTAGAAGTAAAAACTTAATTTTTAGCATTTACAGATTTGTATACATACCATAAACAGTTTGAACTTATAAATTCTCTATAGTAAAAGCATTTACTATGTTTTATGGATTTCACCTACTGTGTGTTAAGTTTCAAAGCTGTTACAATTTGTAACCATTCTTTCTTTCACGGCTATTTAGATGAGGCTTAAGGACAACAAAGTATGTACCTTCTATGAAATTTTCAAGTTGCTATTTTGTAACTTTGAACAAATTAAATAATTCCTACCAAAATAAAGTACTTACTAGTTTTAACGCATGTGGAATAAAGTAAACAACTTCAGCTTTCTATATTAAATTGAAAAAGGATCGATACCGAAACGCGATAAGATCAATTTGTTCCATTTTTTTCTTATACATAGAGAAGTGATTTATACCCAAAACAAATTTCCGACTCTGCCTTATAGGCCAAAATTAAGTGGACACATTGACTAAACCCTTTATTGTCTGTTTGGTAGCGTGAATTTTTTCACAATTTTTCGCAAAATTTTAAGATTTGCTCTCAAAACCCTTGATTTGATTTTGTTTCCCACTTTGTTGATAATCATTTGGGCTCTTTGTAGGAGATAAATACTTGCATCAACAGCTTAATAGTACTTATTTAAAAATTTTTTTTTGGACTTAACATTTGTCAAAACTTAAGAGAAGACTCGTCTGGTTAGTGCTCCTAACAGTCTGGCATTTTTTTCATGCATAAGAATGCATAAATTGAAACATATCTAAAAGCCAACCTTGTAGGAGTTTTTGCAATTCAAAAAAATTTGGATGGCAACTTTGCATCCTGCCAGACTAGTTCTAAATAAAGAACGTATATATACCTACATTTCTGGCGTTTTAGTCAAAGTGGCTCCTAGTTCTCCTACTTTTAGGTATTGTTTTTTTTGGAAGCTTTGTATTTATAAAAGTGCTGTTTATAAGCCCCCCCTAGGGCCCTTCGCCACCGGCCGATGGGCATACTTCGGGCACTCATATTCTACAATGTAATGTAATTAAAAGACCTTTTAAATAAAACAAACAAATGGCTACATGAAATTTAGTCCCAAAAAAAAAATGAAAAATGGCATAAAAAATGTCTGAAATGAAAGCAAAAGTAACACAAAAATGGACATTTTGTAAATGGAGGGATTTTGCATTGTTTTTTAGTCTTTTTAATTTTTCCATTTTCGGATTAAATTCTATTTTGAAAATATGACCCTATTATTGGGGCTATGTTTTATAATGAAAAATTGCCCGAATTTTAAAATCGAAATATCGGCCCAAAAGCAATAAAAAAAGCCCCAAATATGAAGGATTATTAAATCGCTGTCACGGAATATTGTTCTTAAAATTTTTAAAAATATTATAAATACACAAAAATTTCGCGACTTTTTTGTACGAAAATTCACAGAATGATCCATTTAAATTTTAAAAAAATCTGATGCGGCAATTTTTCATCATGAAAAAAGCTCCAGTTTTATAGCCGATTCTCATTTTTTGTTTGGAGCTATTTCTCATTGGGCCAAATTTCATGTAACTCAGAAAAATTCGTTGATATCTCACAATTTTAACTCTACCCTATTCGAAAACCCTTATAATATTGTAAATGAAAACGAAGTCCTTGTATTAGATACTATGTCTGCCTTAAATTGTGTGCAGACGAATAATGTTGTAAACTCTATTGGTAGAATTTTAGACCTTTGTTTTGTTCAAGAAGACCTTGAAATGTGCTTATTAGAAGAGGAATTTTCTCTGTTGAATAACAGTATACATCATAAAGCATTGCGTGTAGAGTTAAAGTTTATTAAATTCCATACTTTCGATTGCTATAAAAATGAAGTTGAAGGTCGACTCGGAGTTTCGAAGCGAATTTTGTCGTTTACGTCGTGAATACGATTTTTTTAAAAAAAATGTACACAGACAGCATCTTTGGTCATTGGAATCAAACATCAAATCAAACTCTTAATATTGTTGGCAATATTTAAATTCTAAAAGAAAATCTATAGGTATTTCTACTTATATGACATGTAAAGACATTGGTAGCAGCGATCTGAATGAGATATGTAATTTATTTGCATCATTCTTTCGGTCAAACTTCATACAAAACTCAGTCCACTCTGAAATTAATTATAATATTCCTGCTATAACTGATATCGGTATTATATCGCTTTCAGAAGAAGAAGTTTTATCTGCGCTCGGTAAATTGGACAGAAGTCTCAGTCTGCCCCTCCATAATATTCCCGAAACTTTCATTAAAAATTGCAAGTCCAGCTTACATAAACCGCTTAGTATGATTTTTAATCTTTCGCTCAGAAATGGTGTTTTCCTTGATTCCTGGAAAAGTTCAAACATTACCCCAATTTTTAAATCAGGTACTAAGCAATCAATTAACTATAGACCAATTGCAAAATTTCAATTGAATCCTTGATTATCGAATATGACGCTGTTAAACACTATATCTTACCCTATGAACATGGTTTTGTCAATGAGAAATCCACAGCAACTAACCTCACGTTATTAACTAACTTCTATATCAATGCGTTGAGAAAAGATGTCAAGAAGACGTTATTTATACTGACTTTTCAAAAGCTTTCGATTTTTTTTTAACAAATATGCCGATGTAATCGAACTTGAATGTTCTAGAGAATTGTTCAAAAAACGAATTATTAATACCATCATTGTAATTGATTATAAGTTAATATATATTATACTATTATGATTATTTATTATTATTTTATATTGAGCTATGTCTAAGAAAGTAGAATACACTTATTGACCAAATAAATAAATAAATAAAACCCTATAGATTAGCCCATCATTGGTTGAATTTAGACCATTTATATTATAACGTGAACTGAACCTCTCAGTGCTTTGTTTTAAAGGTTTTTATGAAAAAAAAAAAAATTGATAGGCTACAAATTCCCAAAACGACCTATAAAAGCGTAATAAATTTAAGGGGTTGTTCTAGAACAGAAAAGAGAAAAGCAAATAACATTTCATTTGAAGTCAAGAATATCGATATTGCCGTTAGAAATAATAAATATTGTTTATTTTGTAATGAATGGTTTATGGAGCTTAAAACAATTCACGGTTGCGTGCAGTGTTGGATTAATTTTGGTTTGAATCATCACAATCTTTTCAATTTCACTTAACTAGTATACATACATACATGTACCTATGTATACAGGGTGATTCGCATAAGGTACAATAAAAACCTAGAATGTGTAGGTTGGATTGAGACAAGAATCGTATATACGAGGGGGGTCCATTCCCGCCATTTAGCCGGGAGGGGGAATTTTCTAAAAAAAAAAAAAATGACTTAAAACAGACAACGGAATATTACATTAAAAATATTACGGTAACACTAACAATGTCATTCTATAAAGCCAGAAATCTCTTCTTTTACTTTCTTTTTAAATAAAGTTGTTTTAATGAATAGTTTTTTGTAAAAAAAACTCAAAATTTTGAAAAAAAAAATTAAAAAAAAAAAAATTCAAACTAATTTTGTTCAAAATTTTGCGTCATTAAGTAGTATTTTTATTTTTAATATTCAATGCTCTTATTAATTTTTAGTCAAACACTAAAAACCAGATGCTAAAATCTCTTCTAGTTTTTTAGAAAATTGAAAATAACAGAAATAAAATTCCCTTAATTTGACTCCAATACGTTGCCAACGATTTGAAAATGATTAGTGGGCTGTAGGCCCACTTGTTGAGAATTATTTAAGGTCACAAAAAATAATTATTTATTTTCCAATCCGTTGCGTTAGTTGGCCTTAAGATCTTATTGCCACTCCGTAGGTAGGAAAGTATAAGGTGGCGGAAAATTAATCACTCTATCGGAAGATGTGGTACGTCAATCAAATTTGTGAACTAGACAGCTGCAGTATACAAACAGACAAGCAATGGAGCGCTGTCTTCCGCTGTCAAGCCAACCTCAATCTCAACAACAAAGCGGACGATTTTGTGTCGAAAATCATCATGAGCGACGAGGGGCATTTCCACTTAAGCGCTTACGTCAATAAGCAAAATCTTCGTTTCTGGGGCACTGAAAATCCAAGTGTGATGCACGAAGAGCCATTAAATCTACTCCAAGCCACTGTGTGGTGCGGCGTTCACGCGGGAGGAGTGAGTCTCGATTGGTGTGCACACAAGTGTTGTGTGTGTGGGCCACATAACAGAAAAAATTTAAAGGTTCAAATAAAGATTTCCATCACTCAAAATCATTTTTTTATTAATAAGAAAGTATGTAATTCAAAAACAAAATTAGATGATTTATTTTGCGCCACCTTGTAAATTTAGTTATTTTCAATTTTCTCAAAAACAACAAGTTATTTAAGCATCCGGTTTCTTGTATTTGACTCAAAATTTATAAGAGCATTCAATTTTGAAAACAAAAATAGTTTACAATTTTTTTTTTTCAAAATGTTTAAGTTTGAAAATTAATTCTTCGAAAATCGTTACCACAACAACTTTATTTAAAAAGAAAATGAAACGAGAGATTTCTGGCTTAGCAAAAAAGTATTGCTTGACATTGCAAGTGTTGCCGTTGTTTTTTTAATAATTTCTTTCCTGTTTTAAGTAAATTTTTTTTTTAGAAAATTGCACCTCCCGGCAAAATTGTCTCGATCCAAGCTCTAGCTTTTGGTCACACCATATGCTAATCACCCTATATAAATGTACATAAGCACCTACCTACAGATTTATTTTTACTATTGGAAAATATTTTTAAAATTTGAATGTTTATTATTTCAAAAATTTTTCAGCTGCACTTATGCCATTCAAGGCTATTCTGGCAGTATTTATTTTTATTGATTATGATTTACGTACCCTTAATTAAAGACTTTTAAAAAACTATACTCTCTCTCTCTATACTTCCACTATTTGTAAGATTATGTGGAAAAGTTTTAAATAATTTTCATTTTCTTTCTACATGCATTGCTTTCAATGAGATAAATGCATAGTTTAAAGTCACGAAAATACACCACTATTTTTCCAAAAAAAAAAAAAAAAAAAAATTCTAAAAGCTCTGGTGACAAATTTTGTGTTCTATATACAAGCCAACAATAAATTCCTCTACTGCGAATTTACGAAAGCTAGAATAAGCTTTATTCAGTTTTCATAGGCAGAATATAAATTTACAAAACTGGCTTCACTAATTTCCAGTTCCAGTCGTCAGCAGAAGCAGCGACAGAGAACGCTTACCATACCATACTCTACCTTACCGTATACTATACAATTTACACCCCTTTACTTTATTTAAAGATTTTTAATTTAATTATAAACATAAATTGAGTTATATTCTTTTGCTTTTTTGTTCAACACAGTGTTGTTCTGTTGTTTCCTGTCATGAGTTGGGGATATGATACCGAAAATGGTGAGTGATCTGTTAAATTCAAATAACCTACTGCCAAAAAAAAGTCATATGATCATCTTTCTCGTGAGCGCAATATACACACAGTCTTTGGTTTGTTGTTATCTAAGCTGAATAATAATTGTATGAAAGGCTTGTGAAAAAGTTCATAAATCGAAACTGTCAACAAACGAAACCGAAAGGAAGAATTATAAATATTCTCGCAATTGATTGATGATTGAATTAAACTGTCCATGTCCAAGTGCAAACAACTTAAGCCCATTCTGTTTCGGTCGATATGTTTTTTTTTTTTTTTTTTTTGAAAAATGCCGAAACTTTGTCACGAGTTTTTGATTTAAGGAACTACAATTGTTTATAAAATAATAATAATTTATTATTTATAAAGATAATTTATTTACTAAATGTAAAGTGCTTCTCAACAACTGTCATTATTATATTGTTTTCTGAACCAATTACAGCATTTACATGGATAATATCTAGGTAGGTATTGTTTTTGCTGTGTTATTATTATGTTTGCGGGCTTAGTGTAAACGAACTGGAATTAAGATTTATCTTCCGGCTTCCAATTGAATTTTCTATCTGAGACAATTTAAAGCTATTAAATTTTATGTAAAAGTTATATGGTGGCTGCTGGTAGGAGCAGACATTTCGAAAGGCACACACACTGAATGAACTGAAAATGTATGTATCTAATCTATCTATAATAATATTAACGTTTGAGTTTAAAAATGTTTCACTTTGATTAACATGATTGTTAAAAACAAAATAAAAACATAAAAAAATAAAATAAACAATGAACAATTAATTGAATTTATATCAACAAAGTATAGTTATTAAAAAGTTTTGTTAAATTAGTAATGTTCTTAATTGGAAAAGGTGTTAATTATAATGCGTCAAAAGTTTCTGGTTTAATTTGCGGTTGTTATTAAATAAAATCGTGTCATTAAAAATAAATTGAAAATTAATTTTGTGACATTGAATCACGTGAATTATTATTATTAGCACGGTAGTGAAATGGAAGTAAAAATTAAAGCTTGAAAATGTTTGTTATAAAGGGTCCGCCAAATAACTTCTTTTTTTTTTGAAAATGGCGCAAAACATCGAGTGTAGCTTCGGCTGTGTGGCACGTAGCGCCGTCCTGTTGAAACCAAATGTTGCCAATATCCCCCTCTACAATTTTTGTGAACAAAAATTCTTTCAACATGGCCCGATAACGATCGCCATTGACTGTAACGGCCACTCCTTGCTCATTTTCGAAAAATGGCCCAATTATGCCTCTGGAGCTGGACCAAAATCCGCACCAAACAGTGACTCGTTTTGGGTGTATCGGCTTTTCAATGTATGCGTGCGGGTTTTCTGTGCCCCAAATGCGACAATTTTGCTTGTTTTCTACCCGCCAAGATCAAAATGAGCTTCATCTGAAAAGATGATTTTTTTTAGGCAAAATCGGCATCTTCTCTAAGTCGATCGCAGGGCCACTTAGCGAAGCGTATACACAACCATATTCGTTCAGGGGAAGGATAAAACTAATTATCAGTCAAATCAGACATGAGCTAAGTGTTACCATTCACGAAATAAGCACTAGTTGAAAAAAAATATTGTGTGAGTACCGGGACTCACGGTTAATATGTGTAAACATCAACGTGCGCGGATCCGAAACGGACTTGTTTTTGCTTGAAGGAGATCTTAAGATTTTTTTCACTGAACGCACCTATCCTAGTATGCAGATCGTAACGTTGCACGACGTAACGTTGCGCACAAACGTCCACGTTTTGTTTTCACTCTACCGCCAGCATAGATGTTTACACATAAAAAAAAACGTTAGATGGCGGACCCTTTAGTTGATTTGTACGGGCTCTGCGGGGCAAGTATTGGTTTCTTGTAAGCAAATTCTTTGGAGTTTTATAATCATATCTTACATACACCTACCGATTATACGTTGTATGAACATCGAGGTAGATCCTGTGATCAGCTGTTCCTCAAATTTCCATCGGATCGTTTAGTATATATACTGAAAATTTTAGGATAGCTTGAGATTTGTTTTTGACAACAGCTGTTGGGTTTTTTAGCTGAATTTTTCTATGGAATTATAACAACATAAACCAATCCGGATAGCTTTGGATAGACAGCCGAACGTGGCCATTGTCATAATCGACCCGACAATAACCACTGTTTTCCATTTAACACAGACATGGTTGTACATTCCACAACCGAATTGTGAAAACAATATACCTTATCTGTTTAAAACTTTACAGTCGGAAAATTTTTCCACACAACAGCATTCATTGTTGAATGTACCTACAGCATAAATAAATTAGGTGGCGCGACAGTTTATGGAGAGTCTAAGGCTAAGAGGAGAAGCACTTATTCATGACAAGAGACACTCTTGGAGAATTTGTCATACTTCCTAGCTAAGATTTTTTTGGGTGATCGATTCCAAGTCTCATCAAGTGACATCACATCCTCCAAGGCTATCTCTTGTCATGAATAAATGACTCCCACCTTAGCCGTTCGGATTCGGCAGAAAATTGTAGGACCCTTTTCTTTTCTATTCAATCTGGTAGTTAGTATTAGTTAGTTAATTGAAAACTTTATTTAAAAGAAACTTAATTGCTTTCGACACAGTTTCGTTTAAAGGACTTCTATTCAAGCTGTCCAGCTAAAATAGTCGTTGGTCATGGTCTATTTTTAACACTGGTAGATATTAATAAAAAAAATTTTTGTTGCATTTAAGCAGTTTAATTAGGTTATCAAATAATTGAAACATTTTATTTCAAAGAGAATATCGTTCATAATTAGTAGGACAGTTTGAAATATAAATATTTGCAGTTGGGTATATTTCTCAAGTTTCTTTGAGGAATATTAAAATTTATTCGGGACAAAAGATAAAAAGAGTCAATATTTCCATTAATTAATTAAATAATAAACAACGAAACTTAAATTTGAGCGTATGTTCTTAAGACTAGGAAAGTAGTAGTAGTCTAAGCCTGAGAGGAAAACCGCAGAAATCTTTTTGGCAGCGTTCTAGTCTTGCTTTATGGCACTCATAATAAAGTGACGAAACTTGGCAAGCATATTCAAGAATACGTAAAACAATTGTTATAAAAAGCTGTTTTGTAATATAGTGGTCTGAAAATTGCCGTGACTTTCTCTAAATCCACCCAAGAAGGAAATTAACTCTATTTGAATTTGAGTTGATGTGTTGAACGAATTCAAGTTTGCGATCAGATAAGGCACCAAGGGCAGAAACGTTTTCAACACATGGCAAGGAAACTCCATTTAAAAGATAATTAAAAGCAGTGATTGACTGATTTCACATTGCAACATTTCACAATCACGAATACTGGAAATAGTTTTAAAAATTGTTACATCGTCCACATAAATGAGACAATTAGGATTCTTTAAGACATATGGTAGGTTATTAATAAATACCTAAAATAAGTAAAAGAGGACCTAAATGGCTGCCCTGTGGTATTCAAGAATGTACAGTAAAATAATTTGATGGACAACCGTTAAATAACACTGAGTAAGATCTGTTCAGTAAATAATATTGACGCCACAAAATAAAGTTTTCGTTAAACCACGGATAACTTAATTATGTAAGCAAGATATTATGCGAGACTTTATCAAATGTATTCAAAAATCTGTAAAGGCGCAGTCTACTTCTTTTCTATTCTTCACAGTAGAGCGACCTTTCGTAAAACCATGTGGATTCGGGACAATGACTGATTAAACATAGAAACCGAGAGTTTCATAAATACTAGCCTCGAAAATCTTCGGAATAACCGATAATCAAGCTATGGGCCTAAAGTTTTAAATTTCATCTTTTCTACCATTTGTATGTATAGGGATTATAAAAGATTTTTTCCAAATGCAAAGAAATTGAGAAAGAACATTTAAAAAGAGTGGACAGTGGTAGCAGCATATTATTTTCAGTTTTTTTTTAAATGAAAGAAGGTATACCATCTGGTCCTGGTATACAATTCTCGTCAAGATTAGATATTAACTTGGTAATATTGTCGGGGTTAATATTAAAGTTTACATCAGTCAAGTAAGAAAAAGGTTTCGTCAAATATATCACAGTTAGAAGTATCACAGCTTAAATTATCATAGATGTTAGTATCCCAGTTGAAGGCACTGAAAAAAAAGCCTGAAAATAGTTGTGTAATAACACGAGTTTCATGATTTAAGAACAGAGGGATATTTACAAGATTTTCTTTTAATATTTATAAATTTCCAAAAGCATTTCGGATTCATTTTAAGATCTCTTTGTACCTTCTGCAGATAGTTCAGGGGCCGAATTACCGCATCAGTTATCGAGTGATAAGAGTGGACTGCATTATGTGAGTTTGCCATTACCGCTCACGTTATGGAGTCATCATCCCCATAGGTTTTACTCGTTCATTCGATCACTGATGGCACTCGGTCGATCAGTCACTGATGCGGTAATTTGGCCCCAGATATTTTAAACTAGAAATTCTATGGAATTTTTCACGAGCACGACAGAAATTGTCAAAATCAGCTTCACTTCGAGTTAGTTTGTAACTTGTATTGTATTGGGATCCAAGGCAGTAGAAAAATGCCGAGGCATACTTAACAATATTTGCAACACCAACCAAGTCAAACTCTGCTGGGTTCCTGGACATAGCAGTATAGAAGGGAATGATATAGCAGATGAACTGACAAGGAAGGGGTCAGTACCAAATAGGGATTGGCATGATTAAAAGGAAGATAGGCATAACAACGAAAAAGCAAATCAATCAATAACTCCTGGATGTCCAGGAACGATTGCGTTATCTCTAGAAGCTTATAGCCTAGAATTAATGAAGAGAAAACTCAGTATATTCTATCGCTGAGTAAAAAGAATATTAGAACCTTGATAGGTGTACTAACGGCCACTAGTTGGGTGTATTAGCACCCGATTTCTTTAGGAGCTGTCAGGATGTCGAAGAAATAGAAACCATTAAACACCTGCTCTGCGATTGTCCAAACCTTCAAACAAATCCCCTCCGATATTTTGGAAACAGATTTGTTGGAGAACTGGACGATCTAGCGCAGGTCTCAATGGTAAACATGAGAAAATATATAGAGAGCACAGGCTGGTTCGCAAATGAACCAGTCTATGTCAGTCATTAGTTTAGGAGCATCTCTGCTTTTTATATTAAGGGGATCACAATGGACCAAACAAAGCCCCCACGAACGCAACAGCCCCTCCTAACCTAACCTTACTTGTATTGTAAATCACTAGGTACTAGACCATGGCTCTTCACGAGCTGTCGCGCCACCAAATTTAACTGCAATTGAATCGACTAACATTTTTAGTAGCCACACACAAGTTGGCTGTTGTATATTTGATTTCTTTTTTTTTCGTCCTCGATGTTTTAGCTTATTCAAAAATTTATTTTTTTTTTTCAAAACTTAATAGTTTTTGGATCGTATTAATTTTGTATGCAATGAAATGATTTCACAAGAATCCTTTTGCATTCCTGACCTCCAATTGAAAAAGACATAAGAAAGCAAATAGACATAGAAGTGAATTGGACTTAAAATGCGGTCTGAAAAGTCTATCCAGTCATATACAGAGGCACTCGATAAAACAAGAAATTCGAATTATATATTTTTTCAGCTTGTAATGTATAATTACGAAACGATTAGGCCAATTTCCATTTTTGTAAAATATCGAACAGGGTTTAAATTTTGAAACCTTAAAAACAAAAGTGGATAGAAAATTTTATAATAAATTTTATTCTGATTCAACAAAACTAACTTCACACAATCTTATGAAAATAAGAAATATTTTCTAGTAAATCGCAGTTAAATAATTTCTGAGATTACCCATGACAAACAGAAAACTAAATACTTAATCGTTTCGTTATTATATTAAAATAGTAATGAAAATGATTATTCAATAGTCTGAGAAGCCTAATTAATGCAAGCATTTGTAACATTACATTTAGGTATTTTTTCTTCGGGTTTTTTAACTTCAAATATACTGGGAAATATCAACTTGCCTCAGTCATCATTGCGTGGTGTGAGAGTTGTTTGTAAAATTCACATAAGTATTAAGTCGAGAACATTATGGTTTTTACTCGCTATAATTGGTACGATGGAAGTCGAGTTGAAAAATGTCAGAGTTAAAAAGAACAACTGTGACTTCTAACTATTAAATTAATTTCGTCTTAAAGAACCGATGAATCAATGGAACCAACCATTAGTTGGTGTGAAAACACAACATGGGTAACTCTCCGAGGTTTCCCGAGAGTAGGTATAAGATCACATATTGTTATTAATCTATTAAGTTTATGCTGTTTTTTGTTTTTTCTTTTTTAAAAAGGGCATCGATATGCATTTGACATATTCAGAAAAATAATGTTATTTGAACATCAATCAAAAAAAAAAATATTTAGGTATAGGTCATTTTGAAGAGAATCAGAATCAGACTGTTTTTTTCTGATTCTCAATAATCATCAGTGTAGATAAGCATACTCTACATTCTGCAAGATCAAAACAATAGCTGTGTTCCTATCCTTACCTAGTTTCAAGTAGTTTCAGACCGCCAGATTTAGTCATTTTTTAGTCCGAAGCCGTTCCACACATCAAAAATTGTGCTATTTCTTGCTAAAGAGAGCGCTCAAATGAGAGTAAAACATTTCCCCTACTTACCAGTTTTGGTCCGAGAAATTTCTTACTAGGTCTGTTTGGTATCTTTTTTCAGCAAAATGTGTAAAACCTGTCAAAACACAAAAGAGCGAACGAATTTCTCAAAAATGGAGAAACTTACAAGAAAGTTAACAAACGCATTGAACCACTTTTGTGTACAAAACGTCAGAATTTTACTCCTCACGTCAACAATCACATGCCAAAAGTCTGGTTTTGTTAACAATTTGCGTTTAATTTAAAAAAAAAATTAAATAAATTATAAATTCCCCAAGTTATTTATTATTTATAAAGTTAATTTTTACATATCAGAAACCACAATTTTAAATTAAAAGCCAAAGATGCTAACAGCTGGGTGTTTTGACAGTCTTTAATCATCTTGCACACAGAAATTTATGTAGCTCAAATTCGTAAGTTATCCAATGGAGGGGAAATTTTTTTTCTCTTTCGATTTGCTCTCTCGTTGCAACTTTTTCGAGTTAACAAACAGAAATTTGTAAAAAATTGTGCAATTTTGTGAAAATTTGTGCAAATTCGCAAGAAATTTCACGTTACCAAACAGACCTACTTTACTGGGTATTTCTTACCAGGTTGACGTATGTCAGATGACAGCATTTTGTCGGTTGAGTTCAAATAACAAGGTTGCCCAAGTGTTATTTTTATTTGAGTTTTAGTTTTGGAAGATGGGCATGTTTTTTATTATTTTATTAATCTTTAAACTGGCCAAATAATTTCTATAAAATATAAATCATTTAGCAAAACTGTTTCTTAGGAATAAAATATTAAATTAAATATTACACATTTCTTGTATATTTTACTGTTTTTTGAAGAAAAAAACACACACTGAGCTGAGATATAATTGACCCAAGTGACTACCACGAATTAAACCACTTTCTGCAGGTATTGAATCAGAAATGATTCCTCTTAAAAATAACTTCGTATGTATGTGCTCCCCTTCAAATACGATCTGACCCATTAAACGAAAGCTGAAGCAAAATTAAGAGATGAAAGTTTACGAAAGGTTTATTTTTTTTTTTTTAGTTTATGAAAGTCTGTATAGATACAGTCAACTTGGTGGTCGTAGTAGTTTTATTTGTAAAAGACGTGAATTCAAAGAAGATTATAGCTTAAGGAGCTTAAGTACTAAACTTTTGCACTTTAACTATGCGAATATACTAACTGTGGTGCGTTTATTTTCAACTAAAGTTAACTATAGTTGATGTGCCAAGCAAAAAAAAAAAAGAAATTCATTTGGAATGCATAATCAAGAAGAAATGTGTTTGGATTAAAATTATTACAAAAATTATTATTTGCACGTCAAAAATGGAAGCATTTTTTTTTCAATAATTATGGGCACAAATTTTTAAAAACAATCGATCAAGTCGAAAAAAAAATAAAAATAATCAGATAATAACAAAAAATAGTTCCTAAAATCGAAATCCAAAAGAAAAAAATCGGTTACAAAAATGAAAGCAATTCCAAATCAAAAGAACAAAAAGTAAATAAAATATAACCATCAAATGAAAACGTTTCAATTTCAGCTGTTTGACAAATGCACCATTTTAATTCATGTCAAGGAGATGAGTTGGAAACATTTGTTGACTAAAATTTAAATCTAGATGTATTTACATTGAATTTGTATGCTTTACATCTGGATTTAAATTTTTAATCTGGATGAATTGAGTGAATAATATGGCCGCTAGTTATGGCGAATTCCTTTCATCAAAGAAATCGATTTTTTTTCTAAACCGAATCGATTTTTTTTCTAAAGCGGATAGATTTGTTTCTGTCAATTGAAAGGAATTCGTAAAAGAATCGATTTTTTCGAGGTGATTGTGTGTGTACTAGACAGCTGCAATTAATTGTATGTGTTACAAAATTAAAACAAAATTAATTACTTTTGAAGTGACATAGTAGTAGATATGACTATTCATCATTATTAGCCGTGTTTTTTTTGCAAGCCCGGGGAGATTTGGTTGAAAAAAAACGACATCGACGGGGATTAGCGACGCCATTACTAAAACAAAATGGAATTTCCATACAAACTATCGATAAAAAGTATGCAATAATTCACGCCGGTAACACAGTTTTTCTCCGTGCTTAAGTTAAGCCCCGAGAATTCTCCGCGCTTAGCTAAGCCCGAAGGGGATTAGTTGTTGTTGCATTTAACATGTAAATTGCAGGACAGGACGTCGTTTTTTTTCGATCGATTTCCTCGAGGCTTGCAAAACAACACGGCTATTATGGCACTTGAAAAAAATTCATAGACCCTCAAAATTTCAATTAAGTGTCTAAAAACTGTTTTTTTTTAATGTTTTCAGCTTTCAACGGTTTTTTACTCAGTAATTTTTCGACCAATTTTAGAGTTTCTACAATTTCGAAAAGAGGAGTTTTCGTCTTTTTAAATACCTATATAAACTTTTATGTTCATACTACTAAATTGTATACTAATTTTCTGGATTAAATCTAAAAATAAAACATTTTTTCAGGTTTTTTTTTCAGAATTTGAAGACCGTTTTAAGCTACATTTCGAAGTTTGAAAATTTGTTCGGATGTTTAATTTTAAAGTGAAAGCATAAAAAGGCCACTAAAATTAAAGATCCAATTTTTTTTCTTATTCAAATTATTGTGAATAAAAAGGTCTTTAAAGTCTAATGTTCGGTTTCACAAATATTTAACAGGCTTTAAAATTTTTAAATGACGTATTTTGTATGGAACAAACGTCATTTAAATATTTAAAAGCCTGTTAAACAGTTAAAAGGGCTTTATGAAATCAACCATAAAAGACGTTAAAAAAAATGTGTAATTTTTAGATTCAATCCACATACAATTTTATAGTACGGACATAAAAGTTTAGAAACTCCTCTTTTTGAAAATGTCAACAAATCTAAAATTGGTTGAAAAATGACGAGAGTAAAAAATCATTGAAGCCAGAAAACATTAAACAACTGTTTTTTGACAATAAATTGATCATGCCGATTATGGAATTCGCATTGCAGTGCACTCGTTCCCCTTTACTCATTCGCCATGAAAAGAAAAGAGAACACAGCACTGCGAATCACCGCAAATCTATTATTGCGAATTCCATAATGGGCATGGATATTTTGAGGGTCTATGAAAGTTTTCAAGTGCCATAATATGATGTTTTCAGTCATACCTACAACCTCTACTAGGTCACTTCAAAAGTAATTTTTCACTGTAACACAGTGTTATTTTTGTAGTCATGTATTTTGACTGAAAATATCGTTAAATTATGTAGAATCCGTTGCAACAAAAAACAAACAATTTGCCTTCCCAAAACTCCCCGAATTTCAATTTCACTTAATTGTGAAATCTTTATAGTGTGTGTGCAAATCGGTGTGAAATCTTGCAAAAAATGCAAGATTTGTTTTGACAGGATAGAATCGATTTTGTTAAGACAAAATTCGGAACAGAATCGATTCTTTTGTTGAAAGGAATTTAACATGAAAGTTACTTTCTGACACTTCAATCTTGAGTTTAGGAACGACTTTATGACGTCATTAAGTTACGCAAAGTAACTTTTCTGAATAAAAGGAACGATGAAAGTAAACTTTAATTAGGAAAAGAACGCACCACTGATGAGCCCAACTGTCATTCCTGGGCGAAATGCATTTGGACAAAAGGTCGCAAAAACTTTCAATTGAATTTATTCAATATAAACAAAAAGAGTACATTTTCTATTGGTTTTGTTCTTCTTCATTCTTATACGAATATACCCCAACTCCATTGCAACAGAAAAACACAACAAATTAAAAGGGAATTGCCCATTTCTGGCCCAGAGTATGTACACGAACGAGATTAGTATCAAATGAAAGGGGACGTGAAGCCCGAAACATAAGTAAATTATTTTCAAAATCCTTAATGGGAAAGTCGAAATATTTGGGCTTGAAGTGGCCGATTGTAAAATAATGATTTCAGTTTTTGTTCCAAATAATTGCCCATAACGGGTGAAATAATTGACGTAGAAAAATGATATTGATATCAAATGAAAGGTATTTAAAATAGAACCTACCAAAGTTATTTTGATTTTTGCAGCAGAAAACTTCTATAGATTCTCGGAAACGGAGTATCTTCGAACTTACTAAAACTTGTGACCCTATGAAAGCTTCGCATCTGTACCAAAAACGAGCACTCCATATTATACAGGGTTTTCCAATAAGAGGTGTTATTTTGAATAGCCCGCCATTTCGGTAGCTGTCACTTTTGAAGCTGTCATTTTTCAACATTTGACAAGTAGAAACTACGCCATTAATAAAAATGGAACGATACACGCTTCAACAACGCATTGAAATTATTAAAATTCACTATAAAAATGGTGAAAATTTGGCAGAGACGGTTCGTAAAACTAAAACATTTTTGGGTCGTCGTGAAGCACCTTGTCGGACCGCAATACAGAAATTGGTGGACAAATTCGAGCTGTTGGGACAAGTTAGTGATGTGAAGAATAAAACCCGTGCACGTCGCTCAAGAACAACTGAGAATATTGCTGTTGTAGCCCAGTGTTGAAGAAAACCCAGGTTTGTCCATTCCTCGTCGTTCTTTGGCTTTAGGCATTCCACAAACGTCATTACACCGTATTTTGCATAAAGACTTGGGTCTTAAGGCTTATAAAGTTCAGTTAACACAAGAACTCAAGCCGGCTGATCATCAACAACGTCGTGTCTTTGCTGATTGGGTCCTTGAAATGCATGAAAATGATCCGGAATTTCATCGAAAAATCATCTTGACTGCTGAGGCCCATTTCCACCTCGGAGGCTACGTCAACAAGCAAAACTGTCGCATCTGGGGCTCGGAAAACCCAAGAGTTATTGTTGAAAAGCCTCTCCATCCTCAACGCGTGACTGTTTGGTGCAGTTAATGGTCCGGCGGGGTCATTGGACCTTACTTTTTCGAAAATGAGGCTGGAGCAACAGTTACGGTCAATGGATTGCGCTACCGAGAGATGATTAATGATTTTTTATGGCCGGAATTGGATGGTAGTGATCTGGACAACGTTTACTTTCAACAAGACGGCGCTACGTGCCACACAAGCAATGAAACCATCGATCTTTTACGGGAAAAGTTTCCGGACCTTGTTATCTCTCGAAGAGGTGATCACAATTGGCCACCGAGATCTTGTGATTTAACACCTTGCGACTTCTTCCTTTGAGGCCACGTGAAAGATAAGGTCTACGCCAACAGCCCAGCGTCGATTCAAGACCTCAAAGATGGAATTCGTGAGGCTATCGAGGACATAGGGCAGCCACTTTGCGATTTGGTTATGGAAAATTTCATGAAAAGGATATGGTCCTGTAAGCGTGGTCATGGCGGCCATTTGGCTGATGTTGTGTTCCATTATTAACGGCATACCTTTCTCTTTATAATGAAATAAACATCCGATCATTTATCTCAAAAAATGCCATTTTTCTTTGAATATCAAAATAACACCTCTTATTGGAAAACCCTTTATATCCTCGTAAAGTTTTGGCCAGAAAATTATCACGTTAATGGATCTACAAAAGTTATTGAGATTTGAAATTTGAAAAAATTATTATGTAGGTATTTAGTTTTGAAGACGTTAGTTTCTTTTTAATTTTTTGTTTTAATTAATTTTTTACTTAAAATTGTTTACTTCACCTTAAAAACCTACACTAGGCCCATTCACACGGGGATGGAAATTGAATTGCAGTGAGATAGATTGCAAAAGAACTGAGTTTCTGTTTTTAGTTTAGCAGATAAGTGCGAATATTATGTATGTAGAGCTTTTTTTTTGTTGATTTTCGTAATAAAGTAGAAAAAGTTGGAACCGAAAAGAAATAATTCTTCATTATTTCATTCTATAGGGGGCTATCGTGAATAAAATTTCCATGGGAATATTTCCCATGCTTCGAAAATTTTGAAACGCTAATATCTTCCCACTACACTACGTAATCGCGAATTTAGCTCGAAAAGATGGCTAAACTTCCCTGGAAAATTAATTCCTGATACCATTAAATTCCGATGGAAAGTTTCGACCATTATGCATATTCTAAATTTTCGAAGGAGGGAAATATTTCCAGGGAAATTTTGTTCACGATAGCCCCCATTAAGGATGCTGCTATCACTATCATATTACCTTATTCATTATAACCTTATAAAAAAAAAATAAAGCAGAAAATGTTCCAGGGTGATTCGCATAAGGTATGACAAAAAGCTAGAGCGTGTAGATTGGTTCGAGACATGACAAAAATCTCATAAGAGGCGGGGTAGCCGGGAGGACAAATTTTCAAAAAAAAAATATTAAAAAACAACGGTAATACTTACAATGGTATGCTATACTTTTTTGTAAAGCTTGAAATCTCTTCTTTTATTTTCTTTTTAAATAATATTGTTTTAGTGAACAGTTTTTGAAAAAATAATTTTCAATCTCAAAATTTTGAAGAAAACATATTTAAAAATTTTGTTCAAAATTTTACGTTATTCAGTAGTATTTTTGTTTTTAATATTTAGTGCTCTTATTAGTTTTTTTTTCAAACGCAGAAAACCAGACGCTAAAATCTCTTCTATAAGTTCTTTAAAAAATTGAAAATAACAGAAATAAAATTCCCTTTCCGTTGCTTAAGTTCCTCTAAAGATCCTATTTCCACTACGTAGAGGTAGTAAAGTAGATCTAGTTCTTTTCAATTTTCTCAAAAATTACAAGACATTTAAGCATCCAGTTTTCTGTTTTTGACTAAACATTTATAAGACCATTGAATTTTTGAATTTTGAAAACAAAAATAATAATTATTAGGGGGTTCACATTCAACGACATGTTCATAAACACACATGTCGCTATGTCAGATTTTTGTAATGTAAACACCAGTCGAACGACCGTTGATCGACTTACTGTGTAGTTCAATTTTTTTAATAACTTTCTCTGTTGGACGACCGCTGTTGTAAATGTGAACTCCAGTCGAACGACCGATGATTTCTATTTTACATCTTTTTTTTTCTATTTTTTATATAGGATTTAAAGAAAATGGTTTGCATTCGAAGTAAACAACAAAAAAAAAGCGGAAAAAGATAAAATTGATTCAATTGAATTGGTGAAAATAAATATTGAAATTCGCAACATGTTCTCTCTTTGAAAATGATGTCGGTAAAACTGTAGTTGAATGTGAACGCTAACAAAACGACTCGGGTCGAGCGACACGTCGTTTAATGTGAACCCCCCTAATAACGTAAATTTTTCAAAAAAATTTGTTTAAAAATTCTTTTCTCATTTTTTTTTTTTTGAAAACTGAGTTTGAAAATTAATTTTTCAAAAACTGTTCCCCAAAACAACTTTATTTAAAAAGAAAATAAAAGAAAGGGAGAGTTTTCAGTGTTTGACCTTGAATTGATAGGAGGCAGCACTTAATATACTGAAATTTTACTTTTTTTTACTGAAAAAAAAAAAAAACAGATTAAAAAATATAATTAATTTCACAAAAAGTATTCAGTCAAACAAGTTGATTTAAAAAGAACGTTGATTAATGGAATTTTAGCTGTATACTACCTACACTGTATATGTACCTAAAAAAAAAAAAATTTGAAGAGCAAAGAGAAGCAGGACGGTTAGTGGGTACAGGAGTTTTATTTACAGTTTATGATAAAGTAGTGTCATCTTTGCAGCTCTATATTCTTTTAAAATGTTTATTTGGAACAAATTTCAAACATTTTAATAGGAATGTTGTATGGTTCTGGGGAGGGGGTTGCCCCCTTTGCCTCCCCCCGTAGTTACGCCACTGTTTGGACCACCCTGTGTTAATATGATACGTTGGTGTATGCACTATGCACCCTACTAGGTTAGGATAAGCTGTCTGCCAAGAAGGAAATCTTGACACACTTTAACCATGAGTTGGCCCCTTGTGATACCACAAGAATCTAGGAACTTTCCTCCCTATTCGTTGAACAACTTGGAGATCCTAACGAAGCGTGCGAGATTACTTATGTCAACATTAACAAGATCACTAGAATTGTTGGAGTAGTAATCTCCGAGATGGAGTTTAAGTTGTTGGGATAGAGCAGGACAAGTACAGAGGAGATGAGGAATCGATTCTTCCTCTTCTTCATCCATATAGCTTCTGCAGAAAGTCATCTACCGCTGATTTGAATATTTCAGCCGGAAAGCAGACCGCACCGGCAGTTTTGTAGGACTACTAAGTTTGTATATCGATTTGTGTTCCTTACAGCGAAATGTTGGCTCTGTCTTCACACTAAAAAAGTTTTCTTTGAGATTCTCAGCGCCGATTGTTTCTAGCTATCAGATCACTTTGGATAGAAATGTTTCGGGAACGTATGGTAGATGCTTTGGATGTTCAGGGTTGTAAAGAGCTTTTGAATAGACCTTTTACTAGATGTATACCTCAATGATCAGTATTCTAGTTGGATTGAAATGTTTGAATGACCAGAGCTGGCAGATCCTTTCGGTTTTCAGGGTTCGAAAGAGCTTGAATAGACCTTTCTCTTGATGTATGTATGTATTACTTGTTGGGCCTCGGACAAATTTTCGAAAAATAAAATATTTTTTTTTTCTATTTCTTTGCATGAGTTTTTTTCCAAAATCTTTAAAACGTAGGAAGAAACTTTTGTTCATTCCCTATTCAACACCTCAACTTCTTACGTGGCTCGATTGCCGAAATATCGCCATCCAAAGAATTTTTTAGGTAGTTGGTTCAGTATTGTAGCTGCAAAATTAGTGCCTACAACACCACTCTCACTATCATTTCGGCAGGCTTCTGTTGAGGGCCTGAAACCTTGCATAGACTGTTTTACCCTTTGATAGGACTTTTGCAAATTACCCCTGCCGTAACAACCCTCAATAGACTCGATCACCTGCTTCTCTTCATCCCTCTGTTTCCCCCATGATGACATCGTTGACTCACTCCATTTTTCTGAAAGGATTGTTAGATTTTTCTGCCAACTTATTCAGTCAGTCATTTCCGAGAGGCTATTTGTGATCTTTTATTTAACACTCGCGCTTAAAAGTTCAGCAAATCAACAAGGTGGAGGGTAGTATCTGTTTGAAGAACTGTTTAACACCTTTAAAATAACACCTACCATATTTCAATCCGAATCTATGAAATTGATATAACCAATTTACAATTTACTTTTTTTTATTTATATGTATGCCATTGTAATTATTGAAACACAAGTTATGACCTCATAAAACTAAGGAGAAAATCACCATTTCACGATTTTCATTCAAATTTTTACAGGGAAAGTCTTCTTAATAACTTTTCAGAAATCTATTTAAAATACGTTAATTATTTCTGAGTTTTATCATATAACCCTTTTTTATCTCCTGCTTTAAAGAAAACTATGTATTAACAAATGTAATATTTTTCAAATAGGGCCACAGGAGTGGTTCAAGCTATTTCCACAAGCATCAGGACACCGGCAGTCTCCAGTTGATATCAACACATTAACTGCAAAGCGTGACAGTGATTTGAAAGAAAACTCTCTTGTTTGGAAGTATGTGGGTAGTGATTCTCGAAGCTTGGTTAACACTGGTGAGTAGGTCGAAGCACTCTTAAAAATCTTTTGCTTTTTAACGATTATATTATTTCTAAGGACATGGCTGGAAAATTGACGTAATCGGAAATGATTCTCTTCTAACCGGTGGACCGCTCGGAACAAATCAATATCGTTTAGAACAATTTCATTGTCATTGGGGTTGCTCAGATGAAGAGGGTTCAGAGCACACTGTTGATGGACAATCATATTCTGGTGAACTACATTTCGTGCATTGGAACACTTCTAAATATAGTAGCTTTTCTGAGGCAGCCGCCTTCCCAGATGGGTTAGCTGTGTTAGCTTTGTTTTTGAAGGTATACGCAAATATTAATGTATCTACTGAAATTTAAAAAAACATCTATATAACTAGACAGGAAACCATCATCCCGAATTAGAAAAGGTTACAAAATTTCTACCTTTCGTACTGCACAAAGAAGATCGTATAACTTTGCCCAATGGTTGTGACCCAAATAATTTTCTTCCATCTGATTGTTCCTACTGGACCTATGAAGGATCTTTGACTACCCCACCTTGTTCGGAATCAGTCACATGGATCGTTTTGAAGACACCAGTTGAGGTGTCTCATGAACAATTGGATGCTATGAGAAACTTAAATTGCTACGATGTCAAAGCTGAATGCCCAGCTAATGAAATCAAGGGAAAGCTCGTTCTTAATTACAGGCCTCCCTTACCTTTAGGAAACCGAATACTAAGGGAACCCGGAGAGCATTAGGTGCTTCTTATTCTTAATTATATATTAATGAAATTCATGTTAAAATTGTATTATTTACTCGCATTATTAATATTAAATAAATAAAAATTAAATAAATTTGGTGGCGTGATAGCTTGTAAGCCATTCCTATGTGCGTGTTGTTGGCAGTAATGGAGGGGCAAGGGGACTACAATTTGTGTAGGTATGTAACAGACTGGAATTCGGTCCCCAGACCTGCGCTGCGGCGTGAGAGTCTTACGCAATAACTTTTAAATTAAATTATTGAGAGCTTAAGTATAAAGAGTTATGTTGGCTTTTCACGAGTCGATTTTTGCCGTGCGACCACTGGAATTATTCTTGTTTATTTGTACTTTGCGCTAACTGATATTTTTTCCTCGTCATCGGAAATGAGCAAAACGGTCGTTGCTACATAGAGAGTGGGAAGATGCAGAATGGCAATGCAATCCTACCGATATGTACAGGAGGGTGATCAGTGGTGCTCTGTTCTGAATCAGCTTTATCTATTCTTTTGATTTAAATAAAACATTGCGTGTTATTTTTTCTTGGAGTTTTTCATAATTTTCTGTGTACGTACATACATATGTGTGTGACAGGATTGGAGAAATATCCTTTATTGTGTTCATGCAATTCTTTAATCCCGTTCGAGAAACTATCCAGAGACGTTTTTTCTCGATATAATCTTCGAAAACCATGGGAAATATGTGCTTTTACGGCAGCATTAACGTCCATGATGGACAACGTATCCATTGTATACATATAAAAGGAACACTTATTTTTCACTGATGTGCAGTGTTAGGTTGCAGTTTAAATTAGAAAAAATTATAATTCGTTATGGTCCAACGAGTAAAATGTATTTAAGTATAGGTGGGGTCAGTACGAAGTCTGCTTGCAAAAAAATATCTTAAAATTTCCACCACCAAAATTTAAATCATTTCCTGTGCATATAATATATATATATAGTTATGTCACAGACATCACCCTTGACCATACTCCATACCATATTACCACTTAACGTCGCCGTCTTAAGTAAACATTCGTTTCCGTCAACATACCGTTGACCATTCTCAATAACAAGAGCAGTCGATAACATAAACAATTGTTTCCTGCCATAAACATAAATTATACTTAATTGCAGAGATCAATACGATCGATTCGTCGCTAAGATTCTGGTGAGATCTTGCATTGATTTCCATTATTATGAAATACCCAAATTGTGTGCATTTCTTTTCAGATATAATAATCCCACTTGAGATTATTAAATCAGTTCTAATTACAGACTCAGCTCCTTCGGTTCATGGTAGCTCTTCGTATAGCCTAAGATTTTCCCCCACCAGGATCTGAAGCTGCACATTTTATATTTCGGTACGCGTCTGAGTAATATGATTAAGTACGATATATCTAATAAAGATTATTAAGATTTAATAACGGTTGTGTTTTATTTTTCGGAAAGAAAAACTCCCAGCTGTCCCAAATGCGTGGGACGACAGACATAATTATATATACATATATATAAAAAACCACCAACAAAGGAACTATCGATATTGAGCAACAAATTCTTTAAAGAAAGTTAAATAAATTTCTCAAGTTCAGGTATTAGCGCCACTAGACTGCCGATTTGAAAGTCTTAGCTAATACCGAGTATAATATAATCAGGTACTAGCTTGAGTCAGCTAGTACCGAGTCCTAACTAATACTCGGTATCAAATTGACAGGACTAGGGCCTAGAACTTGTGTGAAGAAATAAGTTGATACCGATTTGAGTACTAATTTTAAGACTAGTACCGGTACTAGCATTAGGACACTGTGAAGAAATTGGCCGTAAGAATCTTAAGATTTTAATGGCGTATACGGCAAACTCATTTTCGATGAAAATTTTAAAAATTTAAAAACTAAAAGCGTTTGGGGATATCCGATAACGGTGATTAATAGAGGATTTCCAAATAGATAGTGTGTCAAAAAATTAAAAAATGCCAGCGGTTGGTTTTTGTTCAAAAGTCTGCCAAACCTTTAAATGCGATTTCCCAAAAAACGTAAAAATGGCGTATACGGCACTTCAATACTTGGGCGACGAATTCACAAGTAAATAGTGCTTAGTATTCTACTTTGCTGATGTATTTCAGTAGTATATAGAATTTGTATTATAAAAACTGTAATTTAAATTTGTCGTCGACTCTTCAATCTTTTTTTTTTATCAATAGATAATTCTAGTGAACCCACCAAAAGCCAGACAAGAGCGAGTTGAAAAACTGACTACGAAATTTATATAACTTAGTTTGATGGATTGTTAGTAAAAAAAAGTACATAGTTTATTTTAGAAAATTTAATTAAATTAGTTTAAAATTTGGTAGCGCACGTCGTCATCCGTCGAGAATAAAATTTTAACCACAAACCAACTCTTCGGTCTTCTTGATTTACGTCGTCTCCTCTTCGGCTATGCAGATGCAACGAATGAGTTTGATGATGAGTGTAAGTGGAATTTTCCCCCAACAAAAACCTCCATATACAAACAAATACATTTTAAAATATAATATGGGTCTGTTACAGAAACTCTGAACAAACCCAGGATGGTTTAAATTGTTACAATAATAAACTGAGATTGCTTTCGCATTCGTATTGTGTTTTTCTCAAATGTTCATTTTCACTTTTCAAAATAAGTACATTTTGATTTGATTTCGATTGGATATTAAATTATATTATAAATTATAAACTCACATAAAACCATTGCAAAACGATACCTGTTTAGGTATCGTCCACAAGCTATCGTTTTGACGACTATCGACAAATTACAAATTCCAAACTTGAGTATTTCCTTCGATTTTTAAGTTTTTTTAAGTTAACAGTAAAATTATTAATGTTAATGTCCGGGTTATGTTCATATCCAAAGAATCCCCATTCAATATTTATTCAAACAACTAATGGAAATTAAGTTGCCTACTAATCAGTTACAATGCAGGTTATTATTTTGTTAAATTAATTTTAATTTTTGAATTTGTGCCTTTTAAGTTAATTAATTTGCAACCTTCAAAGGGGACTAATCTCTAAAGGAACAATATAAAATGAAACATAAATTAATCAAACATATCTTTATAGTTTAAAAATAAATTTCAAGTATTTAAGTATGATTGTATTTATATGTTGTGTTATAATAGACAAATATTACAAATATGTAAATTTATTTGGTATTTTTACTTTTATTTAAAGATCAGTTAACAGTTCCCATACGAAAAATAAGATGCTACACAAAAATTCTCCAAAGCCCAAAATTATTGAAGTGCATGCAAATATTTTGTACTGTACGTGCGCTTACATGTACCGAGGAATATCAATTAAATTTCCAAGATATTTTATTTGCATGCAAAACAATAGACTAGCAATCATTTTGCATCCTTTAAATAGTGTGGCTATGAAATACATATATATGTAGACACTAACGTCACAAAATAATTTGCATGTAAAATCGATTTTAATTTCTAGTCCTTCATTTTATTTTATCAAAGTGAACTAAGCACTACACAGGTTGCTTACGCCAAGGCAAACATTTTATATTTTAGATTTTATATTAAATTTTAATTTGATTTATTTTTCGCAAGCGAACTGTTAACTAGGCTTAAAATGTGATTAAATATTTTTATTAATCACGTTTAATTTTGTTTGAAAACATTTCATCACATTCATTTAGTTTTTTAGCCAAAAAATAAATCTCGGCCAGCGCTATAATAAGTGCACACATTATTCCCAGTAATAAGCGGAATCCAAAATCCAGATTTCCAACAATTAACTCGACTCCCAAAAATCCAAATACAAAACCTGCTATAACAGAACAAACGAATTGGACCACTGCAATTACTTGGCGGTTGACTTCTTTCACTAGAGAGATATATATAATTAAGAAATGTTATTGTAAATGTAAATTGTATTAAATTTGAAATAATTGTACAAAATTTTATATTTTGCTATCAGAAGTGGATTAAAATTATATAAAAAAAAAAAACTTGTAGAGCTGTTTTATAGAAAAATTGTGTTTTGGCTCAATGAGTATCTCAATAAGGAAAACTGCTGTCGCGAAGACAATCTACATGAGATTATTGAAACGACGGCGACGTTACATCCCGCAAAATGCACAGTTTTTGTGGGCTGGTGGAGTATCGAACTAAGGACTTAGGCTAAACAGCGTGTTTCGGTCAATGGTTTCGCTAAAGAGCCATAATTAACGAGTTTTAAATCGCAAAAGAGATGTTCTTTCAGCGATTTCCGCGTAATGGCGCCTAGTGAACCTTTAAATTTATCTCTAAGATCTTGTGATTTGACGCCTCTTGGAAAATTTTCTTTGGGGATACGTAAAGTTGCCAGTCTACGCTGCCAACTAACAACAATCGATACAAGGTCACGATTGCTCGAAAAAGTGATCGTAAACATTGTCTCTCGATTGACATTCATCAAATCTATCCGTCGTTGCTCGAAGTTCTATTTACAAACTAACTGCAAAATGTATCCTTTCGATTGGACTCAAATAAATGGCTATTTAAGAAAAAAAATGTATGTATATTGTTCAAAATCAAAGTAAGTACTGGCTTGAAAAAAAACACCATTTAGATGTAATATCGATATAGAATTGAAAGTTTTTTTTGTCAGACCTAAATCTTGACTATTAATAAAACCTTATCGCGTGTTTTTGATTTTTCACTTTGTGAAAATTCTCAAAAAACCCGATGTGACTCGCTTATATCTCGAGTTCCTTTAATAGGATTGTCAAGATTGAGGGCTTTACAACTACGGCAAATTAAATGAAAGAGCATCATTTCCTCTTTTTTTATGTATGAATCCATGTGGTTTTACCCCTGATGCAGAAATTGAAAAATGCGCTAACGAACAAAACCAGATGAATGTTACGTAGCACAACAGAGTATGAACATCATTTTATATGTGTATCATGGGTTATAGTTATAGGCTAAGAATTAACAAAGGATTTTTTGATTTCATCAGTATACCTATGGATGAAACTTTGGTCGTAGATAGATTTATGGCCACCAACTACATGAACGCCAATCTGCCATTCCAGTTCAGAAGTGTAAGCCTTATTTATTAAAAAAAGGACGTTATCTGTGTTTTTGTATTTGAAGGCCATAAATCTTTCTGCGACTTAAGTTTCATCATTGTGACGTAGGTAAATTTGTTGATAGGTAAGGGAACTAGGGACCGATTAATTTACGTAGCCAATTTCATCCAACGTTGAAACTTTGGTTGGTATTTGTTGGCCATGAATCTTTCTGTGAAATAAGAAACACCCTCGTGTTCCCTTGCACAAAATTTAAACGATATTGGAAAAAATGTGTTACTAGGCGTGTTCCAGTGGAGGCTGCAATGTACCCTTGAGTACCACTTTTCAATGGATTATACAGAAGTCATGTTTCGGTTTGTACAGATGCTTGAAGGGATTGGGTCAGGCATCTTCTCAGACAACCCAACCCTAATAGATGAATAAAACTTCAAGATTTTTGCAGTGTTTTTCAAGCGTAAGTGCTTGCAATTCACGAGATGGCAAAAAGTCTTACCACTTTTCGACTAGTACATAGAAATATCGTTATCTTCATTTGAAGTCAGGCGGCAATTAAAGCCATTGCTTCAATTGTCACAAATTCTAAACTGGTAAACTATTGCCATAACGAGTTAAAATTACTCAATGCATCAAATACCGTTACCCTTCTATGGGTCCCAGCCCAGGACTTCGGACATATATGGAAACAAAATGGCGGATGCATTGGCCAAAATAGGATCTTCTCTTGATCTAAGCCAAACTGAAACCTCAGTTTTTTTGCAAGCGATTTATGGTCATCGTGTGATACTTGTCGAGTCTCGAGGAATCTATGGCCAGACCTCTCTAAGAAAAAAATGTATCTCTTTCTCGAATTAAGCAGACCTCACTATCCGTTTTAGTTGGAATCCTAACGGGTCATAAATCAATGGGAACCCACATGAGCAGATTGGACATCAGCACATCTAACTTATGCAGAGGGTGTCAAGATGAAGAGGCGGAGGAGGGCTCTTATCAATTCCTTTTTAAATGCCTTAGCTTAGTAAGAACCAGAAAAACACCCATCGGAGATTACTTTTTTGACGAACTGAGTGACATATCGTTTTTACCACTGAGGAATATCCTAAAATTTGTTCAGAATTGAGGATGGTTCAGGGAGATACCCCATACCTACACCTAAGCTCCACTTACTCCTTACCTCACCCATCCTCATTTTCACCTCACCTACATCCTGGGGACCACAATGGATTCATTGAGGTATAAGAGAGATGACAGAAGTCGCTTCGCTATTAGCAATGGCGCAGTTTAGATTGGGTTGCTTGAGTCCGGTATCACGGCAGTTTGTAGGCAAGAAAAGTGTTCGGTGCAGACTCTCGTGAGGCACGGATAAAATATTAAAAAACGGACTCATTATTCTCATCGTGGTTTTTTAAATCTGTGAGATTTTGAAATTATTGCGTTTTAGTATATTTTGAGGCACCCCAAAGTTATCAACGTAAACACGATGAGACTCACCAGTCCCAGTTCGTAATAAAGGAAAAGCCAAATGTTCTTCAACTTACAATACTATATATTAGAAACAATAAGTATGTATTAAAATAAAATGAACAAGAAAATATCAATACTCACATTGAAACGCAAATGAGTCCTCATGTCTTTGTTTAATACTCAAGTCAACATTTTTTGTTATGTTCATATACGCTGTATTCGCTTGCGCTGCTCTTAGCTTTTCGCATCTAGCTTCTAATGTCTGGTTTCGGGGTATAATTTCGTTTTCAGGTAAAATTACGCTACAATTTTGCAAAAATTCATATGCATAGCGATTTGTTTTATTATTGGCTCTTAGTTCATTTAAAATTTTTTTCAAGCAGTAAAAATCATATAGACTAAGGGCAACTGTGCTTTCATTGCTATTGGTTTCATCTCTTTCCAATTCTTCTATTAAATCATTAGGCTTAATGCTAGGTTTCGATTTGTTTGTTGTTAAACAAATGGATTTTAAGCTTTCTGGCAGTTCTTCAATATCTTCTGAATTAAGTTTGATGAATTCTACCAACTCCAATGTTGGTATTATCTTTACTTTTGCAGATTTTATGGTTTCTACAGGCATGATTTTGTTTTTGTATTCTGTTCTGGATATCTAATGCAAGTAGGACATCTAAAAAGAAATTAAACGGATTTATTTAAATCGATTCTAATGCTTACCATCAATTAAAAGTAGAACTGATTACTCAAGTTGCAAATAATATGACATATTAAAACATAAAAAGAAACTCGTAAAATTTCATATCTTATTACTTAGGTATGTTATTTTGTATACCAAAAATTTATCGGCTAATCTAAGGATTTTTCCTAGTTCGGACTTTTATAATACCATGTTGGCAATTTCGAGAATTCCGACATGACAGCCCAACGTACCATTACGCTACGGCCGCACGTTATTCTTTTTCTTAATTTTTACATTAGAATATCTTGCGTGAAACGTGAAATTTTTCACAATTTTTCGCAATTTTTCACAATTTGCATACAAAAAAAAACAAATTTGCGAAACTTGGGTTTTTTCTTCTATGATTTCTGGCAGCAAATTGGGAGAATTTGTGAAAAATTTCACGCTACCAAACAGACCGAAAATAGAACAATTTTGATGCCGGAAGCGAATTCAGTGCACCAAAAACCTTCGAAAAAGTATGGTTTGGTTTGTGATATAGAAAAAAAATTCAAACTTTGTCATAGTGAAATTACTTGGTCTTGGAAGCTGTTTTTTGTTTGCGATGAACTTGTTTAATGTTCACAAATGTATTTCACTGTAAGAAAAAAATAATTTCTAAAGCTAAGTATACACGATTGGAAGATCTTCCAATATTGCGATATTTATCACAAAAAATTTTAACCAATTTTCTATCAACAGAACAAAATTTTCAGCCAATTGTGAATGCTTGGAATTGTGTGAACAGGTGTAAACACACAATTTTTCTAGTTGACAGATAGTTGGACGATTTACAGACTAATTGGATATTGGAAGATGTTCGCGCCAAGAATATCTTCCAATTTTAAATTGGCAGATCTGTTTTGTTTATCGTCGAGTAAATGACTATTAGATTTTTTGATTACAAAAAAAAAATTAAAATAACTTAAAAGCGCTTCTAAAAATAAATAAATGGATGCAGAAAGTGGTAATAAATTACCAAATTCACCGCCCGCCAAAATAGCAAAGAAATAGTTTGTGCGGAGTATCTTGCATCCGAGTTGAACGTACTTCCAGAAGACCAAAGTTCCTACGTTAAATCTGGGATGCGTTAGGGATGCCTTCAACTTCATTATGAAGCAACTATGGTGGTGAGTACCTACATACATATATATTTTCTAAATCTTTTGTTTATTTATTTCAAATATAATTAATTGGTTTCAGTTTCCCTTCGCGACGAGTTACATTTGAGCAATGTTCCAGCTCCAACGAAGTCTTGTACATTTCTGATGATCAAACTAGAAATGAATTCGAAATGTCGCCCGAACGTCTATGTCCCAATGAAGGATTAATACAAATAATTTCATAAAATATAATGTTGATCTCAGCTTTTTATCTTTTGGTCTGAAAACATTTTAAGAAGAAACTCGCTATTTGGAAAAGGGAAGATTTTGTATTACAGTTCTAAAGGCATCCATACTGCCACACCACTTCGCTTTCTTCAACAAAATATGACTTTAACTCTTCGTGTACACCTTTGGCTTGAAACTGTGTTTCAGAACATTGCTTCTACAATTTTTAATTGAATGACTAAAAACTTTCTACCAAAAAATTGGCTTATTTTTCATAAAATCAACCAACCTTGTAAACAGGCAATTTTCCCTAGATAGAAAATTGGCAATTGGAAGCTTGTTGGATGCAATTGGAAGACTTCTGACAGGTCTACTAATATCGGAAGATCTTCCAATCGGGTATAGGTAAGGTACTTAGCTCAACTTTAACCCAGGAAATATTAATTGAAGTAACGAAAGTGTTAATGTTAGAAACTTGGTTAGTTTTTCACCTTAAGTGCCAAGTTAATGAACTAATTTTACTATACCAAAAATCTTTATCAATACTGTTTGTATTTTGTATCTAGCCTTCATTTTATAATAAGATTTTTATTTTTCATTTAACCTATGTACATAAATCATTCTCGAATAAAGACTTACTATTATTTCTTTATTAAATGAAAACTTTAATTTGGGAAAATCAATACAAACTCCAACTTTTTACAGAAGAATAGATGCATTCGTATAATGAGCTACATTTAGGATTTTATTATAATTTTAAAAATTGGACAAAGTGCATGTAGGCCAATTCTATGTACAAGTACAGATATGTTTTTTGTTCTGATAATTTGAATCCTTGTATATCAATCTACTCTCTGAGGTCTACTTAACAATTTTTAAAATATATTGTTATTTATTATTTTAATAGCAGTTCCCTTTTTTTAATTTAATTTTAATAAATAAATTTTACCTGGTATTTGTTTATCACGTGAAGCACAAACAAAACTCCTTGTCAACTGCTGTCAGTTTCAATTGTCATAAGATTGCGTTTCAGGCGTCCACAAATTTTATAATGGCTTTACATATATACCAATCGAAAGCTCTGATTGGTTTGTGCTTGTTAGGCCAGGCGCGCACATGCAACTAAACAGTTTGGTTTCGATTTTGAGCACTCGGGATTGTATGAGAGTCAGCCGGTTTATGTGCGCGGACTCTCATATAATCCCATAGTGCTCAAAATCGCAACCAAACTGTTTGGTTGCATGTGAGCGCCTGGCCTTAATCCCTTGTGAAAACACTTCTGATGGCAGCTTATGCAACAAGCAGCGTGTTTTTTTTTCAATCCCGGAGCTAACTGGATGAAAATAAAAACAATATTAGGAATTTATGACGCCACAGAAAAAAATGGAGTTTCCATACAAACTATCGATATCAAGTATGCAATTCACACTGGTTACAGTTTTTATCCGCGCTTAAGTTTGACCTGTTTTCTTTTCGTCCAGTTGCTTCGGGGATAGGAGAAAAACACAGCTAATAACTCAAAGCTGCGTTTCTACATCATGCTTGTTATGTGCGCTCAACCAAGGGACTTTAAAAGGAAACTGCAGAAAATATCTTTCGATTTGATTAAAATCCGTTTCCAGGAACAGGAAAATAAATAATTAACAGCAAAAAACTATCATAGAAACCAAAACAAAAATATACGCTGTAATTTCAATTAGTATGTTTTTTCTAAAGTAAAATCAATCTTTAAGATCCATTAAGTATAATAGGGTTAAGTGTTACTAATACACTCTCTATGCATGACAAGCATTTGAACAATGTATATCCCGCTTTAAGGCTTAACTACAGCCCAAAAAGTGAAAAACTACAAAAGTGAAAATTTTCAAACTCATTTTGGAATAGTTTTTCTGACTGGAAAACTTATAAAAATGATGCAGAAAGATTAAATTTTGGTCTAAAAAAAAATTGTATATTCTTTTTCAGAAAACAAATGCGCTAGCGGGAAAAAAAATATTTTTACTTTTGTACAAAAGTACTTTTTGGCTTATGTAGTTTAGCGCAGTTGTTTTGTGAAAAAGAATATACAAATTTTTTTTAAACCAAAATTTAAGCTTTCTGCATCATTTTTATAAGTTTTCCAGTGGGAAAAACTATTCCAAATGAGTTTGAAAATTTTCACTTTTGTACTTTTTCACTTTTTGGGCTTATGTAGTTAAGCCTTAAGCCTTAAGCCTTTAGACTTTTTAGGTAAAACCACTGGAAGAAAAAAAAAACTTATTCGAAAAGTCGTTTAATGTAAATTCTTACTAAGCAGGCGTAGTAAAATATCACATAAACATAGCTGGACGGATTCATTTACAAAAAATTACAACAAGCTGTCCAATCTTTCGCGCCAAATATTTACCTGAAAGATACCGCGTATTGTGGTGTCAATTCAATTTCCCTACATTTTTATTTTCTTTGTACTAATTTTGTGTGATTTATTTTAACATTTTAATCAATTTTTCAATTTTAATTTATATTATTTAAAAATGGATGCAGGGCTTAGTAAAGCATTTTGTGGAGTCTATAATTCTTCGAAAGAAATTATTAAAAATAACCAAAGGCATTTGTTTTGCAACGTAA
Organism: Leucozona laternaria; assembly: GCA_932273885.2. NCBI lineage: Eukaryota > Metazoa > Arthropoda > Insecta > Diptera > Syrphidae > Leucozona > Leucozona laternaria. The sequence continues at coordinate 51,288,700 of OW026368.1, forward strand.
GTGAAAGACCAATGGAATTAAAAAATAGTCATCACACTTACGTGATGTAATTTAAAAATATATTAAACCTTACAGATGCTTGATTTGCTGGCAAGGACCACCAAAACCACAGGCGACAAATACGTGAACACTGATGAATTCATTCTATTCTGGACAACAGATATTCTGCCCTTGGTCTTCGATGAAGATAAAGATATTCAGAAAAGTGCTATCGCAGCAATGGAAACTGTTGTACGTAGCCTTGATTTTAAAACCCTTCATAGCTTGGCTGGATGGAATGCCCTAAAAATGAAAATAGTGCAGACCTATTCCAAACAAATTCCCAAATACCGTGAGGTATCGAATTCTTGCTGGTATAAAATTTGGTCCCTGTTAATTCGGATTCTTGATAAAGAAATCGTTAAAGGAGCTTCTACCATAAATGCGTTTTTATCAATTGTTGAGTTGGGATTTCGCAGTCCAGACTACAATGTTCGGACAGAAGCATTTTTTTGCTGGAAGGTTTTGATTGAAATATTTGCCAACAATGGCGAACTCTGCTCCCCTAAACGCATTCGGCTTCTTTACATACCTCTTAAATCTTCTCAATCTAAAACACCTCAAGCTGCCATTGTAAAATTAAGAGTTTGGTGGTATTTGATTTGTAAGTTGGATAGCCATATCGAGCAGTATGTCGATACGATTCTAGAGACATTTTTAGCTTTTTGCTATAATTCACTAGTAAAAGGTGGTTGTGGCAGTGTAGAATTCAAAGAAATGGCTGTTCTAAGCTTGATATCAATGCTAGGAGGTTCTAAACCCAAAATTGTCACAAAAAGAATGGAGCACTTTGAGCTTCAGACTATGGCGGAGAAGAACATTAACCAGAATATTATGTGTAAATTCTGGAAGTCAATAATAAACTACACTGCGGAAGGTTTAAAAGACTGCAATTTGATCCAAATGGCTGGCGGTGAATTTTCGGAGGCGCTTCTGGCAAACTTATTGTTCAACGTGATTTCTATTGAAAATACTGAAGCCGTGGGTTTTCTTTTTGACAAGCTTCACAATGGGGTAGACAAAAGGGTGTCAGACATTCTGCAAAAGATTGTCGCCAAACATCAATTTTCATCATGTTTTGGGGCCATTGAAAGTAACAACTTTCTCGGAACTTCGCTTGCCGCTGTCTGCAAAATCGTTATAATTGACGACACTCAATCGCAAGCCGTTGATGAAATCATAAAACCAATTTTTCTCCTAAACGCTGATCGATTTGCAAACGTTTTGAATGTGTTTGTTTCAAAAATACTTGAAAACTCAACACAAACTCTAAAAGGTGTTCTGTTAACATGGAAATTGATTACGAAAAGCCTTCTCAAGCAGTTCGGCCGGTCACATCAAAGCGATTGTGATTCTAATTTGAATATAATAAACACATGGATAATCTGGCCTCTTAAGGCTTACGCTGAAATACAGAATTCGAAAAAGGAAAAAATTTTTGATGATCAGTTCGAGGCGCTACTGCACATGACTATTGAACGATTGAATAGTGCCATAAATAAAACTGCATTCCTCAAAGAAACGTCGATGCTTTTACAGAAGATGTATGACCAAAATGCCATATATTCCGATCTGAATGCTTATTTTGCTTGTTTCATACGAATTCTTGTGTCAGATGCATCGAATACTGAGTATGACGAAGAACTGATAACGGGAATTTTTAATATTCTAAAAATTAATCTGGCAAGAGACTTCCATAAGGGTAACTTTGAGCTGTGCATGAAGTGCCTGAAAGGTATTGTCAATTATCTGGGGGAAAAAGGACTGGAAAAGCACTTCGCAGACATTAAAGATGTTTGGACGCATGTTATAAATAAGAAAAGAAGTAATCACATTGAAAAGAGCATCTTCGACGATTACAAGAAGCAATTATTAGATGATACAAAAAAAATCGCTTCTAAGGCTCAATATAGCAAAATAAAAAATTATTTAGATAATGATGATTTGTTTGTTATTATCCCTGCTGTTTGGAGTCTCAATCCCGACAAGCTGACGGAAAGGCAGAAAGAGAAATTTTACGAGAAATCGGACATACCGGCACTATACAATGACATGAGTCAATCGCAAGATGCCTTTATTAAACCATGGACTCCAAAAAAACTTGTTATTGCTAAGGGAACTGCAGACGAAATAGTTATTGGTGAGGGTGGTCATGAAGATGACCACAAAGCTTTACCTAAAGATGACCATAAAGCTTTATCGCCAGCGGTAAATTCAAACGACGATAAAAAGGAAAAAACAAATTCTCCCATGAAGCTGGTTCAACCTAAACAAGAAATTATATTAGCATATAATAAAACAAAGCCAGTTTCGGAAGTCAAAACGTCAGATATAAATCTAGTCCGACCAAAACCCTTAGAAGACATTAATGCGGTGCCTAACGCCCGATTAACAAGAAGTAAATTGTCTTCAATTGAAACCGAAGAAATTGAACACAATGGACATTTAGAGGACTATGTTGAACAGGTGGATGCGATAATACTGAAAGACACAGTAAGTTATTTTTGTAATGTTGACCTTTCTTAACACGCACTTACATTTGCATGCATAAATTCTGTTATAAGAACGATAAACATTTCGTAGTGCTTTTTAATATAGTTAAGATCATATTGGACAAATTTTTAAATTTATTATTCATGAGCTATTAATGACACTTTTTTAGTGAAATCAAAAAAAGATTAATATTTATTTTGTAATTTTAATTAATTGTAATAATTATTGTTTTATTTCTAGTCCTCTCCTCCTGATCGCAATAAGACAAATAACAGTACAAGTCCAGTGCTCAAGCCCAAAACAACCCACCTTACAGGCCGAGGAGCACAGCTCATCAATATGATAAGAAACAAAAAGCACGATAGTTACAGTTCAAAGCAAATGGAAACAAGTACACCTGTGACCAAAATGGAAGCAAATAGAGAAAGGACAGACTCTTGCCTAAACTGGTCCACTGGAGAGAACGACTCCAAAGCCAGTCCAATGAATTTGTTAGTTTTCTCAAAAACACTACCATCGCCGTGTGCAAGTCCCTCTGCAAGCATTTTAAAAAGAAAGTATCAGAACGATAGTATGGATGAAATTTACGATTCGCAAGCTTTCAAACGAAAACGTGTAAGCTTTCATGATCCACCTGTATCTATTACAAAAGAATACCTTAAAGATGATGAAAACAAGAATAGTTCAAAACGGTATGTCTTGTTTATATATTACCTTATTATTTACTTAACTAATTATACAACTTTTCCAGGTGCTTATTATTAGATCAAGAACAAAAAGGAACCACAAAACACATGCTAAGGAGAAGTACAAAGATGGAAAACTTAATTCAAAGTGATAATTCCACTGATATTTCTGGTGTGAATACAACGCCTCTTTCAGCAAAAAAAGTCAAATGTAACTTCATGAAATGCGAAGAAATCAGTACAAAAGACAGTGCAGAGTTAAACCAACCGATTGCAGAGCAAGCTTCATTTCCATTTTTGTTTCGCACCGAAACAGATGTTCTTAATTACGTTTTGAAACAGTTTAGTATGGAAGACATATGTGAAAAATATTTATCTGATGAACAGTCGGATAAAGCCGGAATAAATTTCAGTAGATTCATATCGAATTATATGAATGTGAGTCCAAAGTTTAAATCAACAATATTAGAAACGCTTTCGGAAAAACATCCGAAAGAATTTCTTGAATACGCAATCCAGGAGAATTTATCCTCCGTTGTTTGCGATCGCTTGAATTCGAATACAATAATTGATTATATCTGCAGCAAGTCACAAACAAATATTTCGTGTAGAACAAGGCTATTCCAAGAGATACAAGAAATTTTGAATCATGATAAATTCGATGACGAAAAATGTGAATTCATACAAAAGCTTGTAACATCGAAAAGTATGTCCGACCAACAGTTGCTGAATTTGATTGAATTGTTGTTTGAAAGTAAACGCAAACACCAAAGAGCGGTTTCGGAATCAGCAATTGATTCGTCTTCGACTTTATAATTAAATGTTTTATAAAGAAAAATGTATTTTGTTTATATTTTTTGAAATAAATTTGATTAGATGTTTTAGGAAAACTATTGTTAACGATTCATTATTATTTATATTCAGAGATTTCCTGGGGGAATAACATGGCTCTTAATTTAAGACCTATAAGAAATTATTAAATAACTACTGGAAAATGATTAAACCACGAGATTAAATATTGGCGACGAAAGATTAAAAGTAGGTATAATTCTGTTAGCTCTTCAAATGCTCTTCTTTTAACAATGTTTAAGTATTTAATCAGTAAGAATGAAGAAAATCGATTAATAATAAGAATAAATTCAATTGAAAGTATTTTTTACGACAGCTTCTTACTGATGAGCCCAACTGTCTTGCTTTGGCGAAACGCATTTGGACTTAAGGTTCCAAAAATCTTCAATTCAATTGTATTTAATCAGTAACTTTTATTCCGTTGTTTTTAAGAAGGTGTGTAGTTATCTTCTTATTTAATTTTTTCTTAGAAATAACGTTTTCATCACTTTTTTGTGAGAAATGTGTTTATTCTCTATTTTAAAACTTTCTTCAATTATTGTATGTAAACTTGTCATTGCACTACAACTTCATATCATCAATTATCCATTCCACCTGACCCCGCAGTAGAATAAAAAACTAGCGGTATTGTCGAGCGGCCACCGCACATTGCAGCCAAACCTGTCATTTTAGGAAAAGCGATAACCTTTCAAGTGATATCATTATTTTTGTAGGTATTCTTTTTCTCTAAATCGTATGGTACCGTTGGTTATGAGTTCCTCATAATAGTGCGGCATTTAAGAATTAATTAGGTCAGGCAAATAGCTTCATAACTAGCGATTTGGAATGACTGATATTTCAATTTTGGCCTATTGCCAGTTTCACTCGAAAAATTTCCCGTATGTCAGTCATTTAATGCTATTAAAATTTAAAAGGTAAAATTTTCACTTATTTTATTTATGTAGGTACATACATATATATTATCAGCCAGGTTCTACATTTCACTTTCACTCGAAATGAAATTGAAGTCAATCTAATTTCAATTAATATCAATTTCATTTGGAGTGAAAGTGAAATGTAGAAACGCGCTGTATATTTCCAAGGTATATAATATGCTTGTTCTTGTTGATTCTCAAGAATTTGTGTATGCTTTGAAGATTATTGTATTTTAAATTTAATTAAGATAAACTATATTTTACAACTGTTTTATAACAAATTTGAATCTTAAAATACAAGTATTTTAATTCGTTTTAATTTAATTTTTTTTAATTTTATTTATTGATTTTATAGTGTTACTGAGTTGTTGAGTGTTACTCCAAAGTTTTGGTAGACCCCGCAGTGGTGTACCTAAGATAGGGTGAAGGAGGCGGTGTGGCCGCCCTCAATGGTTCAATAGAATCCATGGCTGTTCATTGAGATTTTGATATAACACTAAGGTCCAGTTTTTCAGTGTGAGATCAAAGTTAAACCCGAGTTAGCTCATTAGATTTGGTGAGTTAAATCAGGATTAACTAAATACATATTCTTGATACCTCGATTTTTTGTGGCTGTGAATTGATACTTTAATTTTGCATTTTCAACAAAAATTGTTTAAAAAACCGAATAAAATTGACAATTTAAACATTTTGGAAAAGAAAAATAATACTCCAAAATGAGTATCGGAAAGAATAACAAAATGATCACCTCAACTACAGGGTGCGGATCATCCTCCAAGACTCGCGAACATTCATTCGCACTTTCAAGGCCTTCGACAAACACATGAATTTGATTCTCGGGGACTGTGAGGAGTTCAGAAAGATCAGGCTAAAGAATACCAAGCTACCAGAGCGGGAGGAAACGCGTGTGTAGGGATTTGTTTTGCTACGAGGAGGGAACATCGTCTCGTTGAGTGTTGAGGGTCCTCCACCACCAGGGGAGGGCCTCCCTAGAGTACCAATTCCCGGTGCCGCCCCTGGCCCTGGTATGGGACGTGCTTCCGGCCGTGGTGTTCCGGTTAATATATCTTCAGTTCCTGCTGGTCTTCAAGGACCTGTGCGAGGAGTTGGAGGACCATCACAACAACATATGGCTCCTTTGGGTCGTGGTGTTCCAGGAAACCCAATGATGGGAGCCCCACCACCTGGTATGATGCCCGGCATGTCACCAATGCCAGCGAATATGGGTCGTGGTGCACCAGTACCGATGCAAGAGGTCCGCCACCCGTAATGATGCTTGGAGGTCCTCCACCCGGTAGTGGTGGTTATTAAGACCAACCAAACTTCATAATTTCTATATATATTTTTAAACGTATTCACGCCGTTATATTGCGTGTAACTCTGAATTGAAATTAATTAATTAAAGTGGATTTATTGATGTTTTATTCATCGAGTTTGTTTTAACGGCCTTTAGTCCATTATAAGCTATTTTGTATTTGTATTTCAGTAGTACCTATATAGAATTTGTATTATAAAAGCCTTCATACAAAAATGCGTTTTTATTTTTTCTTATAAAATAATATAGAATACATATAGTCTAAGAGCTGACAACCAGGGTTACCTTTGGGGACACTTTAGTGTCATTATGACACCTTTTCAGCAGACACCTCTTTTTAAAAATACATCTATTTTGGACACTTTTTAGAAATCTAGCAACCCTTGGACACTATTTAAAAAAAAATAACAATTTGTTCGAAAAATGAACGGAACCCGTTGTCAATAGACACAATATCTATTTCTTGGTACATCTTTCATACTATAAATCGCAAATTAAAGACCATGAAGTATACTTTTAATAAAAACTAATGTTTTGAAATATTATCAAAAAATATGTGAACAAGTCACAGCTAGGATTAGTATTAATGATATGAAATTATTTGTGTAACGTTTAATGGACCCAGAAATTATAAAATCGGGAAAAAAATTAAATTATACATATGTATTTTGATTTGGTTTCTGAATTAAAAAAAATGAATTTATAATCTGGAGAAAGAGTACAAAGCTTGGAAGTCAATGATGTTGATTTTGAAAATTGTTTTAAAATTAAAAATATAGAACAGTTTTGGTTTAAAATAGGAAACTTAAGAAACTATATTAAAGAAATAATGTGATGAAATTTTTAAAACTTTTTATGCAATTCCTGAAATACTTGTTTGTTCATTAAAATTTGAATTTAATCTTGTGTTTTAATTGAAATTTCTAATGGACACTATTTTTCTTCTCGGACACCTTTTTTGACACTTTATGAAAATTTTCAGAGGTAACACTGCTGACAACATATTTTTTGTTTGGAAATAAAACCAAAAATTGAGTACGAGGCGAGGGTTTGTAGGTGATACGTGGTGATGTCGAAAACAAAAGTTGTTTTTGGCGCCGGTGGTGAGGGTGTGAAAATGGCGATTTTTACAATTTTGTTCAGCGGAATTATCACTTAAATTCATTTTTTTTAAATGACAATTGATGCACTGTCATTTTTCCTAAGTGTAAAGACTTTTGTCTTGACGATCCGATTAATAGGACTCAAGATATAAGCTCTTTAAGCGAACCTTATCGGCTTTTTTTTGGAGATTTTTGTTGTTTATCATTTGTTTTGCATAAAATCAAAAAAAGTCTCCAAAAAAAACCTCTTTTTTTTAGGGTAGCGATAAAAACTATGATGTAGATAAGAAGAAAATTTCATGTTCTCAGCTCTTTTGAGAAAGGAAATAATTTAAACATTCCAAAAGTATATTTGCTTTTAAGATTGCACCGGGAACATGCTTTTTGTAAACAAATTGCATTATCACAAAACATTGCATAAAGTTGCAGCTGCAATTTTCCATATGGTTTAAAAAACAGTTAGGCGAGATTTTTTTTTAGCTCTATTCAAACCTCAAAAACTGATAAAAAAAGTTGTGTTTTGTTTTATTTATTAAAAATATTAAACAAAAATGTCTTTTATTTTAATTTAAAATTTTAATTTACTTGCAATTAAAACAACCACGTAGCATTAAATAAAAGTAAGATTTTTGTACAATATGCCTTGATTGGAAAAAAATTAAATTAATTCGTTTTTGTTATTTTTTTACTCTAGAACAAAATTGCCCAAATTTGAAAAGCTTTATAAACCAAAGTATATATTTACGAAAAAAGTATCTTGTTTGTTGTTTTTAACCCTTTACCGCGTGAATTATTGTTTAAAGAGGAAAAAAAAACGCTTAAAATGACTTCTTTGGGTTGTTTTAAGACGTCTTTTAAAACCAAAAAAAAAATTTTTTTTAAATAAAAATTTTTGCTAAATTTGTATATTTTTAGCCCCTTACTGCATACGAAGCCAAATATGGCTTGTACACTTTTACCTCTCAAACGAGGATAATATTTTTTGTTTTATAAAAATGCATTCATTTCAAAGAGAATTAGACACAGAATCAGAAATATATGTTTATGACCACTTAACTCACCTAACACCAAAGTTATTATTATTTTAAACAAGAAAATTTTTCACACTTCCTTTTTCAATGACAATAAGTAACCGACTGACCCTAACCGGGAAACATGAATATCTTCCTTCTTATTTGGTGCACGAGTTCAAAAGTTCAGCTATTTGTCCTCAGAAATGCACAGAAGAGGATCCTGTTGTGTTTTTATCATTTTTTTTTATTGAAGTGAGGAGAAAAAGGCACATAACTGCAGAAAGCCATATTTGGCTTCGTATGCGGTAAGGGGTTAAAGCTCTGTTTATATTCATATTAGAAATAAAAAACAAAACACTAAAAAAAACATCGGATTTTGTATTTTTGCCATGACTTTTATCTTTTTGGACCACAGTGCTGGTTGTCTTGACGACGAGAAACGCACTATTCAGCCTTATCACGAATTTCATCATACACGGCTCTTCTAACTTCCATTCGAATTCTATATCCTCACGTTTTCGAATTTTCGCTGTTCCGAATTCCGTATTCGAAAACGTTTTGCGGATTCGGCAAAACGAACGGATCTACAATCCGCCAAATTGACGTTTTAAATTCGGTTATCCTTTTGTTGGCGGATTACAATTTCGTTTTTGACAGGTCTTGCATACATAACAGCTGATTTCGAAAATGTTTTGTTGAATAAGTTGGTAAAACTTGAAAGTAAATCCGACTGGAAATCAGAACAATCGTTTTCAATCCGCACGGATTCAATTTTCGTTTCCGTTTTCAAATTCGACCGATTATCAGAACAGCCGTAGTAATTGGAAACGTATTACGAATCCCGAAAAAAAGTATCACAGAATCCATCGTATCGGAAAATCTCATACAAATTGCCATTACGAACGGATTCGATGATAGTTTTTTTTTCGGGATTCGGAAAAATTCCGATTACGATGAAATTCGTGATAGGGCTGATTGTGTATACTCTGGTATACCCTCATTTCTTGAAATTGGTTTGACTACTACAACGAGTTCTCGTCACGCCCACATCTCGTTCCCTCGTCGCATTGTGAAACAGGCTTCAGTTCACTGTGGGTTAATTTACTTCTAGAGTTAGCTAACTCAGGTCTCACACCTGAAAAACTGGCCCTAAAAGTTTTTACTAATCAGGGCTTAAGCCGGAAGTGAAAAAAAAAAATATCGGCGGAAGCGATGACCGTGATAAATAGATTCGGCGCCGTTCTCTACAGCTTGGTTTGTCGTATGAAACAACTAAGCATACAAAATTCAAAGCGTGCATAAATTTAAGTCGGTTCACTTCGCAGCTTTATTAAATGGTAAAATCATGAAACTCGATAATTTAATTGCTAAAAGAAAATATGAATTTATGCAAACAAAATTTCAAAGAGCGTTAGAGCGATTTTCTTAAAAAATAATAATTATATAAAATTACTTTAACATTAAAAAACAAAAATTTAATAATAAACACCTTAAAACCTGTGTTACGGATGTCCGTGTCATAATTAAAGTTTTTTTTTTACTTGTTTAAAAACTCTAAATCTACTGTAAGATTTAATACTGTAGGGAATTGGTTTTTCATTTTTTTTTTTAATAAAGTTAACTATAAAAAAAATATATCAGCGCCTGTCAAAATAAAAACTAATTTTTCAGAATTCAGGCACGTTGATTTTTTTCTTCTAGAAGTAATAGAATTTCAATATTGTTTTTTTTTTTTTGTTTCCCTTTAGCACAAAAAGATGCTCCAAACAAATCAATTGGATTGATTTCTTTCTTGCTTAAACATATTAATATTAATTAATTAATTAATACGTAAATATAGGCAAGAAATTTGTATTAAGCCCTAGGCTAGAGCTTCAGGGTTTCTTTACCCATTTCTCGAAGAAAATCCACAAGACCAGCAAGAGTAAATCAAGTGAAAAAAAAATACATTCTGCAAAACCTAGTTTTTTCTAGTTCTTTCTAATTTTAAATAAATATTAGTAATCAAAACTAGAATAGCCCACTAGCCGAAATTCAACCATATCATACACAATTTTGTTTTAAACATTTGGTTTATGCATATACATATAACTATATGTACATTTGTATAATTGTATATATCATGCAGTTCCGTTAAAAAGGTACCAGAAAAATGTACGACAGGTTATTATTTATAAAAAAGATAATCGTACAGTTCCAATTAAAGTTATTATTTATAAGGTAGGAACATAACATCAATATTAAATTAATAGTATCACTACAAAAGTAGGTATTACATATTTTTACAAAACTATCAGCCTTATCATCGTATCCGATCGGAAGAAAATTTTCTCCGATTTCTACGAAATCTACGAATTTTGTATCATTGTAGCCGTTCCAATAGGCCAATCGGACAGATGGAAAATTTCCCGCAACAAAATTAAAGACTGAAATGGACGCTCAGCAACAAAAAGTTTCGTAAAGTAAGCGTTTTTTTATTTGGTAAACATCTAAAGGGTCCGCCATCTAACGTGTTTTTTTCAAATAGTGATTATTTCGTGAATGGTAACACATAGCTCATGTCTGATTTGAGAGATAATTAGTTTTATCCTTCCGCTGAATGAATATGGTTGTGTATACGCTTCGCTACACAGAAAACCCGCACGCATACATTGAAAAGCCGATACACCCAAAACGAGTCACTGTTTGGTGCGGATTTTGGTCCAGAGGCATAATTGGGCCATTTTTCGAAAATGAGCAAGGAGTGGCCGTTACAGTCAATGGCGATCGTTATCGGGCCATGTTGAACGAATTTTTGTTCACAAAAATTGAAGAGGAGGATATTGGCAACATTACATTTTGTTTCAACAGGACGGCGCTACGTGCCACACAGCCGAAGCTACACTCGATTTTTTGCGCCATTTTCAAAAAAAAAAAAACTTATTTGGCGGACCCTTTACCTAATAAAAATTCTATATACTACTGAAATACATCATCCAAGTAGAAATGTAAGCACTATTTGTAGCAAAAAAAGCGTTTCTAGCATTTTTAAAATAAACTCAAAATATTCAAATTCAGCTCATCACAATCTTCGCCAGAACATATAATGTATATTTAGTAAGATCTGTGTCGTTATTTAATCATCTGTATTACGATGCTTTGCGTCATATTTTTATCACTTTCGATAATAACTAATTATTTCTGTTTGATAAAATTACCCTAAGGAAGCTGCAAGTGTCGATTTCTTTAAAAAAATATTAACTTAAGGCTCATTCGTGAATGGCCAGCTATAGATTTATGAACAATATGGGTGCACCCTAAATTATTCTGTTTGCACCATTGAATCTGTATTTTCCGAACACATCCCGATATCCCACCTAACGTCCGCCATTTTCGTGGTGAAAAGCTGATGAGTTGAAATTTTTTTAAGGATGGCTGCATTTTTAACACAAAAAATGGTCGAACTGTCAAAACAGAACAAACCCACCCTGTTTAATTGTTGTTGCGATTCACATTTATTCATCTACACAAAACGAAATTACAAAAACAACAATGTAAACAAATGGGTTTTGGAGGGTGAAACGTACGAAGGTTTCCCATCTTTATAATTCATAATCTCTGGCCCACAGATTAGCCATATAAAGATGAGAATGTTTCGTACGTTTCCCCCTCCAAAACCCATTTGTTTACATTGTTGTATTTGTAATTTTTTCCCGCGTCGATGAATAGATGTGAATTGCAACAACAATTTAACCAGGTCTGTGAAGATCCCTACTGTCTATGTGTGAGATTTTTATACACACATTCTCATTTTTTATCTGATAACTGCCAGTTCAAGCTTGTAGGCAAATTAAAATGGCTGTCGGGGATTCTCATCTTCATGTGGCTAATCTGTGCTCTGGCCCAGATTACTATGTTCATTAAAAATTATGAAGAAACCTAGATACTCTTTAAAAAAACTCTTACTAAAAACAGAAAATTTTGAACATTATTAATAACTTCAGCAGAAATTTGATTAAAATATTATACCTACTGAAGCGAAAAAGTGGGAAATAGAAATGCACTCCTCAAACATTTAGGGAGGGGGGGGGGGTCAAATCCCTGTTATCTCCCCCCGGAGAGTGACCCAAGGCTACGGCCTTGGGTCACTTAAATTAAAAATCCAAAAACTTCTTAAAGTTCAAAATGTAGCTTAAAAAGTTCTTTAAAGTCTGAAAAACGTGAACATTTTTTTAATTTTTAGATTAAATCAAATAATTCTACACACAATTTTGTAGTGTGAATATAAAAGTTTTTATTGAATCCTGAAAACATTAAAAACGATTTTTTGACAGTAAATTGAAAATTGAAATTTAGAGGGTCTATGAATTTTTTCAAGTGCCATAGTATGATGTATTCAGTCATTACCTACAACCTCTAATAGGTCACTTCAAAAGTAATTCAATTTTTTAAAATTTTGTAACACATTGTAATCAGTACGAATCTTATATTTTTTTCCAGATTTGTCTTGTATTGATAGGGTTATGCAGTGTGTGTTGGGTTAGAGTTTTATTCATTATAAATTCTTGTTTTTTTTTTTTTAAGTGCAGAAAATATCAGTGATTTTCGTTTAAATAAAAATGAACGTACAATCAACTGGATCATCGCAACCAGAAGCCTGTAAGTTTGTCAATGCTTTTGATTAAATAACTTTCACTCACTATACTGATATTGTCATTAAACACCTTAAATCCATTTGAGTTTTTTTTGTATTCAAAAATTTAAAATTATTTTAAACTAAAGACATACGTTGGATATACCTACCTATCTATTTAGCCTAATTCTACTTAAACATATTTTTTTTCTTTAATTAAACTAAAAATTCTTAACACTTTGCCACTTAAAATAAAAGCTAACATTTTTCTTGTAACATACCCTATAAACAAAGGAAGTGACTCTAGACATGCCAATTATACCAGTTTTGGTTTATAAAAGTACTGTTTATGAGGCCCCGCAGGTCCACGGCCCTCCGCCGAAACAGAAAAAAAAATTTATTAAAAAACAACGGTTACACTTACAATGTCATGATATATTTTTTGAAAAGCCAGAAATTTCTTCTTTTATTGTGTTTCTAAATAAAGCGAATAGGGGGGTTCACATTCAACGACGTGTCGTTCGACCTAAGTCGTTTTGCTAGCGTTCACATTCAACGACTATCTTATCGACATCATTTTCAAGGAAATTTTCATAGAGCCAACATGCTGCGAAATTCATTATTTACACCACAACTAGTGCATCCATGTTATTTTTTCCGCTTTCTTTTTTGTTGTTTAACTAGAATGCAACCCATTTTCTTCAAATCTTACTTAAAAAAATAGAAAAAAAGATGAAAATTTGAAATCATCGGTCGTTCGACTGGAGTTCACATTTACTACAGCGGTCGTCCGACAGAGAAAATTATTAGGGGGGTTCACATTAAACGACGTGTCGCTCAACCCTAGTCGTTATGCTAGCGTTCACATTCAACGACATTTTTACCGACATCATTTTCAAGCAAATTTTCAAAGAGAAAACATGTTGCGAATTTCATTATTTTCACCAATTATAATGAATCAATTCTATTTTTTTTTATCTCTTTTTGTTGTTTACTTCGAATGCAAACCATTTTCTTCAAATGTTACATACAAAAAAGAAATAAAGATGTAAAATTGAAATCATCGGTCGTTCGACTGGAGTTCACATTTACTACAGCGGTCGTCCGACTGAGAAAATTATTAAAAAAATTGAACTACACAGTAAGTCGATCAACGGTCGTTCGACTGGTGTTCACATTACAAAAATCTGACATAACGACACGTGTTGATGAACATGTCGTTGAATGTGAACCCCCCTATTAAAAAAATTGAACTACAAACTAAGTCGATCAACGGTCGTTCGACTGGTGTTCACATTACAAAAATGTGTTGATGAACATGTCGTTGAATGTGAACCCCCCTAATAGATACAATAGTTTTTGAAAAATTAATTTTCAAACTCAAAATTTTGAAAAAAAAAATTGAAAAAATGTTGTTCAAAATTTTACGTTATTAAGTTTTAAAATGCAATACCCTTATTAATTTCCTTAGAAAATTGAATAAAACAGAAATAAAATTAATTTAATTTGAATCCAATCCGTTGCTTAAGTTGCTCTAAAGATCCTATTTCCACTACGTAGCTAGTAGAGTAAATTTAGTAATTTGCAATTTTCTCAAAAAGTAAAACACATGCTCCAGATTTTTGTCACACCTTATGCGAATCCCCTGGTTTTGATTTGAATATGAAATCTTAACTGGGTTATAATTCATTCCAGGTTCTCTAGTTCTTCAATGCACTGAATACTTGCTCGCATAAGAATATTAAGGGATAACTTGAAATTATAGATGCAGAAGTTATCAAAGGAGATCTCAAACTCAAGCAATAAGGGAGGGCAAAGTCTATTTCATGTGACGTAACATCTGTCCCAACAAAAAAAAATGTGTGAGGGCCGGGACTCACGGTTAATATGTGTAAACATCAACGTGCACGGATCCAAAACGGACTTGTTTTTGCTTGAAGGGGATCTTAAGATTTTTTTCACTGAACGCACCCATTCTAGTATGCTGATCGTAACGTTGCACACCGTAACGTTGCACGACGTAACGTTGCACACGAACGTTCACGTTTTTTTTTTTTCAGTTTTTGATGTTTACACATCAAAAAACAAAGAAAAACTCCGTACTTCATGAACCTTCTGTCCGTCCGATATAATATTTTTTAGCAAATCTTGGTATGAATTTTTTTATATTTATTTGCTTGGCCGAAAACTTCCTGGCTTCGGAAAAAGAATCCGCACATTCCGCCGAGCTTATAGCCTCATATCAACACACCAAGTGGTTTCCAAGTCAATGAAATAAAACATATGTATTTTTTTTATAAATAGAAACAATTAACAGGTAACACCTACATTCAAAAAATGAATTAACCCGTTTTCAAGATTATTGTTTAGTTTTTTGAAAAATACACATAAGCAATATTGAAATTGTTAATTTCGAATCTATGGAATCGAAATCGGTTCAGTCGCTTAGATAGGCTGTAGGTCAAGGTGTATTTAGATATTTTCTATTACAATTTAAAACGGAGTGCACATGTATTTATTGACAAATGTATACATATATGTATGTATATTACTATAATTCTAATTATTCTTTAACTAGAAGAAATTGCACCTCTGAACATTAATCACATCTGGTCAATTTTGACTCATTTTTCTTGCAGTTAATTAAAAGTTCCTATGAAAAGCAAAGACAATGTTGTAAGTATGAAGATCTATTCAAGAATGGCAAGAATTACTGCTTGATATGCTGTAACAATTTTTTTAAAAAAAAGTTCGTTCAGTACAAACCGGCAATTTATATTTAGATTCTTGAACATTCGAAAGCTCCTGTAGATCTAAAGTGTGAAAAAAGCAGTCGGTTTCCTACATCGCGAGGGATAAGATCGTGCCAATACTCGAAATATTGTTTTAGCGAACGAAAAATCAAATGTGAGAAAAAAAATTGTGTAACAAAAAATTTGTGAAATTCATACATATAAAATTTAAGATTATAAGATTTAAATATATGTACATATATTCAAAAACCATTAAATATTTATCTGTGCGTGAATGTGAGGCCATAATTTATTTTGAAAATTGGTGATATGAGAAAAATATAATAAGAAAAGAAAATATTCAATTATTTTACGAATGGCAAAAATATTTAAAAAAAAAAAAAAAATATAATTCTATATATTGAAAGATACATATATACCAACATATATACTTGAACGGATAAATGTATATTAGCGATAAATATACACCCACTCGAAATCTCCCGAATTTTGCATACATTCATGCATTTTTGATGAAAAGAATTGATATAAGTGTCTCTGTATGTGTCCCTAACCTACAATCAATACATAAATCCACATGAGTGTGTGTGTATTTAATATTTAACTATGTGGTGAAATTTTTAAAGCTGCGCGACCTTAAGCTTATATTTATTGTTTAATTAAAATTAAATAGAAACCTTTAGGTAGTATGTCAATCTTTCTACACTTCAATTAGAAAATTGTTTTAGTTTTTGGAATACAAAATTTTGTAAGTATGTGATCATAAATTAAACCATCTACATCTACATCTACATCTTTATATCAATTTGCTGCAGTTTTTTTTTGCTTAGAAGAATAAATAATGAAAATAAAAGTATATAATGAATAAATTTTTAACGTTCAAGTGTTTGTTTTATATAAATTATGAAATTTAATACACCCAAACACTGATATTTTGTATCGCCAGAAAAATCTAATTCGACGAGTTTAAAATAATTAGTTAAGTCTGTCGAAAAAATAAAGATCTATTATACAGTTTTTAGTATTTTCGTATATAATAGATTTTTTTCTTTTTGATTCTCATAAAATCAATGTTAAAGTAGACCCACGTGGAGTGTTTTGGTTGAAATAATAGAAATAATGTCCCTTCAATTACCATAAGTACTTTACAAAAAAATCCCTAATTGAATTTGAAAAAAAAAAACGCATAGAATCTTGAAAGAGTGATGGCAAGGTAAAACTTTCAAAACCTGATATAAACAAATAAAAGCAATAGGTACATATATGTATTTCTAATCTTGACATGTATGTTTTTACCTGTATTTAAACTCATCCAAAGGTAAACGACAAATAAACACCACACACAAACAAATTGGCAGTAAATACAAATGTTTTGTATGAAAGAATCGATTGGATTCATTTGTTTGAGACTATTTACATAGGTACACATATATTTTAATGTATTATTAATGTCAATTCAGAAAATTATTTGATTTCAGAGCGATGAGCGATGTAAAAAAAAAAAAAATATAAATGTTTACATATCTAGCTAGATCCACACATAATAGCAAATATTCTATTTATATAGAAATTAAAAATAAATTGTTTATTTTTGTTGCTTCCGCTGTTGATTTGCCAAATGCTGGACTAATTTTATGAAAAGTTTTTTTTTTCATGTTCCATTTCTCTAATTGATTTCTTAGTTTTTTTTTTTTTGTTTCCAAATAAGTTTAACTCGAGGTTTTCTTGACAAAAGGGAAATCTAAATGCCACCTATTGGCTTTTGCAATTTGTTCGTCAGATTTAAACATCCACTTAAACCATACGAGCATATAAATTCACTAAAAAACTCAAATTCTGTTGATGTACAGCTATGGAAATATAATTAAGACACCTTTGAATTCAGTGAAGTAAACATGTTTTAAAAAAATTTGTATGAATTTATTTTATTCATCTTTCTTATTTTATTTTCCAAAAATTATTAAACTTCAAAATCATATAAAAAAAAAAACAAATGATCCGGTTATCTAATAAGAAAAAAAAAATATATCTATCCTTAGAAAAATATTTAGGACCACTTACAAAAATTAAGCAAAAAATCACACGATTACAAAGTTGTAAAGTTGCTGCTTAATATTTGGTAGAAAATCCTTTTTGCCGTAGAACATCTTCACATCGACGTTGCATTGGGCGAATGAGGGCCTGACATCTGTCCACAGGAATGTAATACCAAGCCGGTTTAACCTTGGCGCAAAGATCGTCCAAATTTGTGATGTTTTGGCAGCTTACAGCAGACTTAACTTCTCCCCAGAGATGCAGAGAGATGAGAGTTCAGGTCTGGCCTTCCTGAAGCCCATTCAAGTACACTGATAGAATTATCCTGGTACCACTTTTGAGTGAGCTTTACTGTGTGCTTTGGATCGAAATCATTTCAGTACAATTCTTATATCATTCCCTCTTAATCTTACAATAGAACTTATTTTCATCAAAATATCTTTGCAATCAAAAGATTTTTTTGTTTTAAATGTCTATATTCCTCCTAAAAGCGCGGTTTCTGTCTTTTCTGAAAATATACCAGTTTCAGATGACATTGACGTTGCAATTTCATACTTTTATCAGCTATTGAAAAATTGTATCAATTTCATAAGTCCTCAAAAAATTTCAAAATATTCAAGCTTTTCCCATCCCTGGTATAGAAAAGAACTTAAGATTCTTCGTAACAAAAGAAACAGAGCTTGGAAGATTTTCATAAAAAGTATGACCCCTGAGGATAGAAATGTGTATATTTCCCTTTTTGATGAGTTTAAAACCCTCTCAAATAATCTATATACTGACTATCTCAATAGTATGCAAATTTCTCTTAAGCTAGACCCAAAAAGCTTTTGGAAATTTGTTAATTTGAAAAAGAAATCTGATGGCTTTCCAGTCATTTTTACCTATAACAAAAATGTCTTAAATAGTACCCCAGAAATTTGTGATGCTTTTGCAAATAACTTTAGTCAATCTTTCATTGATACTCCTCTTACCGTAGACGAAGACTTCTTTTTCTACTTACGAGATTCACCTCAATCCACCTTCAATAATATTACAATCACAATAGACAAAGTCTTATATTATCTCTCCTTACTTCATGATGATTACTCATCTGGACTAGATGGAATCCCCCCAATAATCTGGAAAAAATGTAAAACAATATTAGCTTCCCCTCTTCTACAACTTTTTTCTTTATCCCTAAGCTCGGGTAAATTTCCTTGTAGATGGAAAAATCCTTTATCACACCTGTTTTTTAAAAGGGTAGTAAATCTGAGATATGCAATTACAGGCCCATTGCTAAACTATCTTGTATTCCTAAGCTTTTTGAGCAGTTGGTGTGTGATGGTTTGAGTTTTGTCTGTAAAAGTATTATTTGCAACCAACAACATGGTTTTATGAAAAAGCGATCTACGGTAACAAATTAACTTACATTTTTAAATAAGTGCTCTAATGCATTAGAACGAGGAAAAGAACTTGACTGTATCTATATGGACTACTCGAAGGCTTTTGATCAACTTTCTCATAAAATTATTTTATATAAATTAAAAGTTTATGGGTTTCCCCCTGGACTAATCACTTGGATTTCATTCTATCTCCAAAATAGATCCTACCAAGTTAAATTCAGAAACATTTTCTCCAACTCCTTCATAGCCAGATCGGGAGTTCCTCAGGGAAGTCACTTAGGACCCCTTCTCTTTATCTTAGCTATCAATGATGTGCACCTCTGCATACGTTATAGTGAGATACTAATTTTTGCGGATGATATGAAAATTTTCAAAAGCATTACATCTGACAATGATCGTGTTCTTCTACAAGATGATATTACCAGATTTGTTACTTGGTACTTAAGTCAGGCAATGACTTTTTCTAAAAAAAACGAATTCCTGGGTCAATTGACTATATTATATCGCAGCACACTTTACGTCGAGTCCATGGTTTCAAAGACCTTGGAGTTCACTTTACCTCTAATCTTGATTTTTCGGAGCATATAAACTTAATCGTCAACAAGGCCAATTCAATGCTAGGCTTTATTAAGAGATGGTCCAAGGAATTTCAGGACCCGCATGTTACTCTCGCTCTTTACAACTGCTTAGTTCGCCCCCATCTTGAATACGCGTCCCAGGTATGGACTCCTTTTTATGAGATCCATAAAAATAGATTAGAAGCGGTACAGCGCAACTTTATTCGTTTCGCTTTAAAAGGCCTACCGTGGTCCGATCCCTACAATCTTCCTCCTTATGAACTTAGGATTAAACTTCTTCTAATTCAGCCCCTGTAACAAAGGAGGATCAATAATGATATAGTTTTTTCTCATCAACTAATAACTGGCGTCATTGATGCACCCGATTTATTCAGTTGTATTAATTTCAATTATCGTGAAGGAATTTAATGCATCTACCTTACCACCGTACTAATTATGGCATGCATGAACCATTTACTCTCATGGGCAAACTTTTGAATTTGAACTCAAATATTTTTGACTTTAATGTAAGTAAGAGTAGTCTTAAAAATACATTAAAGACCAGTGTTCCACGCTCTTAATGTTTGTGTTATGTAATTTTAATTCTTGTCATTTCATTTCTTGTCTTCATTTTATATGTATAAGTATTTGTTTCTCAATGTTTTGTAAATTTTTATTTTTCTTAATGTAATATGTCCAGTTGTCTTGTAGTGTGTTAGACTTATGTAATTTATCTTCCTACTAACAACTAACACCGCGCTAAGTGATGACTGTGACAAGTTGTTTTTCCCAGTATCTAAAGGCGAAAAAGCCCGAAGAGAAAAGAGATATTGTTACAAAATGCTTGCATTAAGCAGTACGAGCCATGAGAAGCATCCCCACACGTTTATCGATCCTCTGCTGTGGCTTGACAATGGGAAGAGTGTTTCTGGGAACGGATGCAGCGTTTTTTGGTCTACGAACAAAGCGTCTGCCATCAGTACCTAAGCGATTAATTTTCGTTTCATCGCTCCAAAGGATAAATTTCCATTGATTCAGTGTCCAGAAGGAATGAGACTGAGCGAATAAAAAACGCGTTGCTTAGGTTCTTGGGTGTCACATCGAATTCGGCAGTAATTTCCCGATGAATATCAGCAGAGCTTTTTCATGGATCTTTTTTCGACAATATTGCGATTTTGCGATCAACTCTAGGTGTTGTTTTTCGGGCTTTGGCTTTGCGTGGAACTTTGGCCATGGTATTGTTTTGCTGAAAATGCTTAATTGCATTTATGACTATTGTGTTGGATCTCGACCGATCTTACTAGCAATTTGATTTAACGAAAGGCCTTCCTCTTTGAGTGCAACAATTGCTCCTCGTTCCTCAGCTGTGCAGATTTTTGCTTTTCCCATAACTTTTGATTTTCTTTATTATATGGAATGTAATCAAAAAGAATTCGACATCAACGAAAAATTGCTACTCACTAAACTTATAACGACATTTTTATTTTAGAAATCATAAAAACTGTTAGTCTTAATTATAATTCCAATTGGATTTTGACTATTTTTTGTTATTGCACAAAAAGCACACATACTGCACGTGTTTATCACAAAATATCATGATATTGACTGACCGTTATCTGAATTGCAAAATGCAAATTCAAAGAAAGATATAGATAGAACTAGGACGTAAAATATTATTAGGATGTGTAAACATGTGCCGTTACATTAAAAAGGTAACAAAAATGATATTAGTCTCAATAGACCAATCTCGTTACTGTCGTCTATTTCAAAAGTATTAGAAAATGTCAGTTAGGATTCTTCGACATCTAAGTCAAATCTGAATTTCAGACCGGGTTTTTTTTTCTACCGAAGATGATCTGCTGGATTTTTTTTAAGGTGTACTCAGCAAGGTGTTGATAGCAAATAAAAATGTAGTGCACTTTTCCTCGATATAGCCAAGGCGTTCGATATGATTAATAACTCCATTCTTTTGAACAAGTTGTATATAGAGTTGGCTTTCGTGGATCTATGTACAGCTGGTTTGTATCTTATTTAAGTAATCGAAGTCAAATAGTTAAAGTGAGTAATGTGCTAAGTGACTCAATGACCATTAACTTGGGTGTACCCCAAGGATCAGTTCTTGGTCCCATACCCTTTCTAATTTATATAAATTCTTTATTTGAAAAACCATTTGTGGGGAAAGTAAAAGCTTTCAGTTGGATATGCTGCTGTAAGTCCATTGAATTTAGTTGCTGATTTGAATCATGATGTGCATTTACTAAGGTTGTGGTTCGCAGAACAAATGTTTAAGACCTACTTCGCACTTGACTTTTAATTCCAATGCCACTTGTTATAATTACTGTTTTAACATTGAAGTGGTTAAAAATTATAAGTATGTTGGTTTTACTATTGATCAACACTTAAAATGGACTGAAAGAAGTACTTCCTTTCGACTGTTCGATGTTTTTACCGCCTGAGAAAAATTTGTTCAAACAAATTGTTAAAAACCGTATATTATGGAATATTTCATTTGTGGCTACAATATGGAATTTGCTGTTGCGGAGGTGCTAATCTCAATCAATTACAACAATTTACTAAAATTTAAAAGTGCATCATAAGGAAATTATGCAATTCTTCCCGTAACCAAAGAAATCTAGTTTCCCATATATGCAGCATAATGCAGCAATGATAAATTTGAGAAACTATTTTGAAGCATAGTTCTTCTTAACCATCAGGTGTGTATTTGCTGCAGTGCTTATAAACTCCGTTTGGTGGCCAAAATTGAGTCGACCGGTTCAGTGAACTATCAACCAACACCCATACGTCAAAGAAACGCAAGATCTACTGAAAACTTCGTCGATGGCATTGCCATCACCATCAACCGATCGATGATGAACAATTTATTTTATCCTATTTTCAATGACATGCATGTGAACGACATGTGGTTCCAACAGAACAGTGCTACGTGGAACACAGCAAACGCCTCAATGGACATTCTGCATGAACGATTTGAGGGTAAGGCTACCTCTGGCAGAGGTGATGTGAATTGGCCACCAAGATCGTGCGATTTGAACCCGTTATTCTTTTTCTTGCAGAGTTTCCCGAAGTCGCAGGTCTATATGCGAATAAACATACATCTATATGAACATAACACAGGCCATCGCTCAAATTCAGCCAAATCTATGTAAGAATCCCAGGCGGGTATTTGAACTACATAATATTATGTCATATTCCTTCCTTTCAAATAAAAAAGAAAATTTTGTTAATACCTCACAGACAGCTTTTTTTAATGAAGCTGAAGATCGATACATCGAAAGTAAAAATTTCGTTTGTTAGTGAATCTGAAGGTATTTTGAAATGATTTTTCAAAAATTTAAAAGGCATTGTATTAGGCGTAAATTTTTCTAAACGTGATGTCTTTTTTTTTTTTTAATTTTAGTGTTTAATATTTTTTTTTTTTATTAAAAATTTTTAAAAAATCATAATTTTTATTCGTTGGAAGATCTATGTCACACCAAGTGGTGTTTGAAAAAAATAAAATATGTCATAAATAGAATGACTAAATCTACAGACGTGATGTTTTTTTTTTTTCTTACTATTAATTTTTTTTACTATGATATCTGGAAAAATTTCAACAAAACTTTGTACCCTTAAAACTTGAAGCTGTGAAATGATAGGCTAAAAAGAAAAATAGTGCTGTATCGGAATTTTGAAACTATAAACGTGATTAATTTATTTTCGGAACATTTTTTTAACTAAAACAAGAAAAAATAAGAAATTATAAGAAAACAAAATATTGTAGGCAAAATAATTTGGAAGATGTTGGCTTTTGTATGAAAAATTAAGTCTTCTTATAAAGGGTCCGCCAAATAACTTTTTTTTTTTTTGAAAATGGCGCAAAACATCGAGTGTAGCTTCGGCTGTGTGGCACGTAGCGCCGTCCTGTTGAAACCAAATGTTGCCAATATCCTCCTCTTCAATTGTGAACAAAAATTCGTTCAAAATGGCCCGATAACGATCGCCATTGACAGTAACGGCCACTCCTTGCTCATTTTCGAAAAATGGCCCAATTATGCCTCTGGACCAAAATCCGCACCAAACAGTGACTGGTTTTGGGTGTATCGGCTTTTCAATGTATGCGTGCGGGTTTTCTGTGCCCCAAATACGACAATTTTGCTTGTTTACTACCCGCCAAGATCAAAATGAGCTTCATCTGAAAAGATGATTTTTTTGGCAAAATCGGCATCTTCTCTGAGTCGATCGCGCGCCCACTTATTTTGGGATAGTGTTTCTGACTGGAAAACTTATAAAAATGATGCTGAAAGCTTAAATTTTGGTTTTAAAAAAAATTTGTATATTCTTTTTTCACAAAACAACTGCGCTAGCGGCAACGAAAATATTTTTACTTTTATAATTTTGCAAAAAGTGGCCAATGTAGTTAAGGCTTAATTTTGACTACGGGTCGCGAGAATCACTTTTTGTTCAATATTTATGGATAAGTATAGGAGCGCGAAAACTTAAAGCTATTTACATTTGTTTTTAAAGTGAATTATTTGTTATACTGTATTTGAAATATTGTGCTATATGTTTTTCTAATAGTAACAACACCAAAAACAATAAAACATGAAGGAAATATGACTTATATTTTCATTTTTCCACACCACTCTGCTTTGTTTGTTGTTGTTTTGGCTCGTATGACGTAGAAGTGGCGCAATCTTGTATTCTTTGATTCATGCGTTTAAAATTCGTGCGTTGCATGCCGATGAAATGTCAAAATGGCAGCAACGCATAACGAATTCATGCGATGTATGAAGATATATCCTTTCCGATTCCCCCGACAGAAAATTAGAAGTGGAAAATTTCCCGCAACAAAATTAAAGACTGAAATGGACGCTCAGCCTAAAAAAGATTCGTAAGTAAGCGTATTTTTATTTGGTAAACATCTATGTTTCTTTCTTTTAGAAAAAAAAAAACAAACTTGGTGCAATACGACCGGCTGGTTGAATTTATGACCTCAAAGGCATACATTGTGCGGAAGTTCACACGTCACGACTTATTCGAAAATATTTTATTTTGACAAAAGTCATTTTATTTTGAAAATACATTCGTCGGCACGCGTCTATATTTTGTTTACGATTCGGTTACCATAAAGCAAATAAATCCCCCGATCGGAACATTTCTCCGATCGGAGAATTCTCCGAACGGATACAATGATAGGGCTGTATACCTATTCAGTCTTCTGGCCTTAGCTGCAAATACATCGATAACTTCCTCAGTGTCAATCTCAATTTGTCGATGAACTGACATTAACGCCAATCAATCCTTTTAGTCTTTCTTCTCCGGTAGAATTTTTTAAATATGTTTTCAGACGATTCATTGTCAAAATTGTTCTTTGTGCATGTTGAAACCGGTAATGTCGCCAGGATTTTTAAAGCTTGTGGATGTTAGGAAACAGATCCTTGCACTCTTTGACCGCTGTGTGTCTTGTAGCACACGGTGTAGAAAAAATCAAAATATTTAGAGTTTTTGTGCCGGTTTCTTGATTTGTACCGTGCGCGTGGTGGAATGCCACACTGGTATGATGACAACTGTGTGCACACTTCCATTATGTGCATGGGCCGCTTTAGATATACCGTATGCAGTTCAAGGAAAAGGGGTTATGTCGTTTGCGGTTGTACTTAAAAAATGTCAGGGTAGGTACGGTAGGTTCCTTACTATGTTCATTAAAAATTATGAAAACTATGAAAATTATGAAAACTAGATACTCTTTATACTCAAATCAGAAAATTTTGAACATTATTAATAACTACAGCTGAAATTTGATGAAAATATCATACCTACTGAAGCGAAAAAGTGTGATTTAGAAATGCACTCCTCAAAAATTTGGGGGGGGGGGGATCACAGGGGTCTGGCTACGGCCTTGCTTTCAAGCAAAAAAAAATTTAAAACCGCTGGTATCTATAACTTCCTCGATCTTGCTTAAATTTTAAGGACAATTTTGTTTCAAATTAAGTGTGCATTAAACACCTTCTCTGCGATTGTCCAAACCTTCAAACAAATTGCCTCCGAAACAGATTTGTTGGAGAACTGGACGATCCAGCCCAGGTCTCAATGGCAAACATGAGAAAATATATAGAGAGCACAGGCTGGTTTGTATATGAACCGGTTTATGCAAGTCATTAGCTTAGTAGCATCTCTGGTTTTATATTAAGGTGATCAACACACGCAACAGCCTTCGGGCTGTTCATGCCCCTCCTAACCTAACCTAAGTTTGCATTAAAATTAAACGATTTTTCCAATGCCGATCTTTTGTTCCTAGATAAAGGGAGTAAAAAGAGAGGAGAAAGGACAAAATCGTTTGTTCCTCAAATATCAAACGATTTTTCCAGTCTGTTTTCGTTCTCTTTCACCCTCTTTCCAGTTTATTGTGTATATTTAGTCTTAATGTGGTGTGAGTAAATCTTAATGTAAAATGAAGGGAACAGCAACAAAAAGTGAAGAGGACAACGAAAAAAATCTTCGTGGAAAACAATGTAAACATTTCACACGATTTCTGGAAAAATCTTCGTGGAAAAATCGGTCAATGTAAATGCAGACTTTAGCTTTAATATTTTGTGGTTATCTATTGATTGAAAAAAAAAAACACATTTTTTTAATCAATCTTATATGTATCTACATACCTATTTAAATAACCGGAAATTGAAGAAAAATGTTTACAATTTAATGAAATACAAAAGTGCGTATACGCCAGAGTACACACTGAAATTCTCCTGTATACAGGGTGTTTTGCATAAAATGCGAAAAAAGGCTAAGGCGAGTAGGTTTGGGTCAAGACAAGAACAGAATCGTATGGGAGGGGGTGGATTTCCCCCTCTTTATTAAAAACCAACGGCATAGGCTTACAATGTGATGTTATACCTTTTTTTAAAGCCAGAAATCCATTTTTAAATTTTGTTCTTATTCGAACTTTTCTTCTGGGAATTTCATTCCTTTTGAAACAAATCGGTATACTGATTTAGACTTAAGCTTGAAGTTAGGTGGACACACGTGCCAACGGAAGGTATGACGATCGATAACACTATTATAAATTGTTAAAGTACATAGTACATAGTTTTTTAAAAGATGAGCTATTGAGGTCGTATTTTGAAATAAAATCTTAAATAATTTTATTCAGGATTTAGCAAGAAAATAATAATCATGTTCGATGCTACTATATTTAGCAACCTCATACTTCCTCAAAAAAATTATAGGGCTCATAGAAATACAGCTTACCACAGTCAGCATCATCTAACCTGATTTTGCGTATAACGACGTAATTGTGATCATAATCGGTTATGTTGAACTTTAATATATAAATTTCGTTTCAGCATATGGGCTTTAATAATATTGAATATATAAAATTTCAAAACATATTTTTGGATTTAAAATAAATCATTTTTTGTTTGAAACTTTTTTGAAAATGGGTTGATGTTTTTTTTTAAGAAATCAGGAGTCTCACAACATCGGAGATGTCTTCGTTCGATAGATCTTGCATTTTTTTTACTTACGGGTATTTATTGTTCACTGAATCAATAGAATCATTTTTGGCCACCAAACCGTAAAATGGGAAAAACGCACGCATCGTTGCCAAAAGAGATGTTTATAATAAAGTTTTATCACTTGGGCGTGCTGTTCAATCGTGTTACTTGCCATGGTGATTTAGCATCAGTAATTTAAAGCAATAAAACAGATTGTGACATCTGATTTTGACATGGCTGCCAAAATCATTTCACGCCAATTGAAAAACTTTTTATACAAATTATTTTTTTAAGGAAACCGCACCAACGATTTTTGATTTTTTTTTCTAATACATAATTCAGACGGTGTTCTTCATTTTGAGATTAAAGCAACATTTTAAGGAGTTGTTTTAGCAATGAAAAGAACGAGTTTCATGCTTCTTTTTTAGTTTCTGATATGAATAAATATATAATCAGCCTTATTGTGAGTTTCACCCGAACAGCATTCCAACTGGAATGACTGATATTCACTTTTCGCATATTATGAATTTCACCCGAAAAATGTCATTTCGGTTGAAATTTAACGCCATTTAAATCTGAACTGAAGCTGCATCAAGTAAAAATCAGCATCATCGTACGGGCAAAACTCACAAAAGCTTTTCAAATTATGGGTAAAGCCCTGTACTCGTCTCTTTGTGAAATGAAAAATGAAACCGCTTCAAAATACACGTGAACGATGATAAATTCTCCACGTGTATTTTCGATAATCAGTTTGTAATTTTTAATACTCACTTTGAATGAAAAAAGAAAATTATTGATTGATGAATAATTATTTGATAGAACCATAAAAAATCCCAACGAAGATTGTTTTGATTCTGTGGTTTGTTGTTTTTAGCCTAAATAAATTCACAAATGGAGACGGTGGTTTCATCACAAAATAATTTGTAAGATATCTCTTTTTTTTTATTTTTCAGAACTTCTTTTAAATTAGATAATTGGCAAATGTCACACTTTTCCACGTCTCATTATCAGTGGTTGTTCGTTACGAAATGAAAATTATGGTGTGAAATTGATCACGAACCGGTTCATATTCCGCCTTGACATTTCTCGAGGGAAATTAGATCGCTGTGAACTAACTGTCAGTTGTATATGGAAATTGTATTCCCACTCGAACTAAGTACTAGGCTTAAACAACAATTTTTTCGGTGAAGCTTATAATAAGGCTGAACAATTATTATCATTTCCATATAAATAAACATTAATCTTTGAAATTCCAAGAAGCTTAAGCCACAAGGGCAATTTCGTGCATTTTATTTTTCTCCGTCTTATTGTTTTTTGGCAGTTCACAAATTGCATTCGATAACATTCATTTTCCATTTGCCTCAAGGCCATCTTTGTTGATATGCGAAGCTAAAACTTTTGGGGAAAAGCGAGGAGCAAGTTCTTAAATCAGTTAATATATTAACCAATAAATGTAGGTAAATTCTCTCGTGGAAAGTTTTTCTCCACATCAGAAACAGTTTTGATTCCACCAAGTGTTCGTCTGGGTTGATTTTGTTAATGGCTCTGCAAACACTTGAACATGGTGCTGTGGTAAACTTGGTTTGACTTTACTCTACAAACAGTGAAACCAAGCTGAGACCAAAATACTCGATCATCGTTTTTCTTCGACAAAAGCTGTGTTCCTTTGGAGGTGGCGAAGTACTAATAAGGACTTTGCTAGCCATTTTGAATGGAACGCACAAAATTGGTTTCCCTAAAAAACCTCATCTACTCGCCATGAGAGCTCGAGTAGTTGGTAGTACTAGATTATTGTTAGCATCTACTCATGAGTAGTTTGCCTCCTCCAAAGGAACACGGCTAAAAATGTCATTGTCACACTCAAATCAATTCGTAAATCTACAAAAAATATTTGTTTAAACATATGTTTATATATTCTGCTATTATTGTGTTATTATAAAAATAAAATGACACGTTTGAGTAAACCACTCTCCAGACAGTCGAACTTTGTACGACAACCAGGGGTCTGTAACACAAAACTAAAAGCCTACAAGTCATAATCCACTTGTAGGTTTATCTTAGTATTACAAGTGTAGATTATGTCTATAACACTTCCAGAGTCGACTAGTAGCTTTGTTTTACATAAATTTGTTACAAGTACTTGTAGTACAAGTAAAAATGTCCGCCAGTGCTTAAAATAGTTAAAAGAATGATGTGCTTACGTGAAATGATAATTTTTCACAATTAAATTTTCAACGCAGTGTTTTCACTTAAACGAACTTTAGATAACCGAAAAATTGCGCGTAACAGAACCTCCTATCTATATACTCGAAATTTTAATAAACTCTGATTTAGCCTCAATGTACTATTGAATTGGACTAACGAGAAAACATTTTTAAAGGTTTTCACTGTTAAACTCAAAACAAAATAACTAAAGCCGAAAATTCTTAATTAAAAATTAATTTTGTAATGATTAATCAAACAAAAAAAAAAATAATTAACTTATAGAATTGTTCATTATTAATTGTTTTTATGAAAATTAATTATTAAGCATTATACCAGACTTTTTTGATCAGTTAAATTCTTAATATATTTAAATAATACTTCATATTTTATTTCAAATATGGAATAAACCAGTTATACAAAATAATTGGTTACACAAAATACAAAATTAATTAATTCACATTAGACAGAGATGTTAGAATAATTAGTACATAATTATGTGACACTGGTTTCAAAGGAAAACAAAACAATTTAATGAACCACTAATTTCATTTGGTCAAGCTAAAAATAAAATTTAATATGAGATGAGCACTGCGAATTGTTTAAGAACAAACTTAAATGTGTATTTTATGTTAATATGGTTTTCTCTTAATTATCCTATTATAAATTCATTTATTTCATATACATATCATCAAATAATTTTGTTTCTATAATAAAAGCCCGACCACTTTCGATTTTAATATGTAATGAATTCGTCAGACTATTTTTATAACGTGTGGTTTATTTTTACCTTTTGTGTTTCAAACATTTTATTGTAAGCTTATTGCAAGCAAAAAACAAATTTATGCATAATACAGATCAACTTAATAACAAAATATTTGTTTGTTTGTAGAAAAACATTTGTTTGTTTGTACTTGACCTAATAACAACAAATAAATCAAAGAATAATTTTGGGGATTCGCTTAGTCCTTGAAAAAAAATATTAGTATAATAGAAAATATGTTTTCTCGAGAGTAACAGCAAACAAATTGGAGTCATTGCTTTTGTATTCAATATTTAAAGATTTAATGTAGTTTATAAGCTATGAAATAAAAAAAATTGTGTGAGTGCCTGGACTCACGGCTAATATGTGTCAAAGCGCAGTTTTGAGGAAATAAGTGCAAGAACCATTTGAATATTTGCTAAAAGGTTACTAACAGCCATATTATTTACTCAATTAATCCGGTTTTAAATTAATACCTTTGTTAAGGGTGAGTTAAGTCTCAAAAGTTCAACCCAAGCGCATAATATTCACTCGATTAACACGTTAATAAACCCTATTTATTAAACCTTGTCGCGTTTAATCAAATTCAATTTTAACTGCCCTTCAGGGAGCTGTAAAAGTAGTTCAACCCAGGTGTAAACTAAATTTTCAGTAAATTCACTCATTTTAGCCAAGCAAATTGACATTTGAAGTATTTACCCACGTACGCATACATACACAGTTTTGTTTTCAATTACACAAGCAAACAAAAAAAATTGTGTTCAAACGGAAAAAGTTAGGGTTGTGATTTTTTTTTTTTTTTTAATTCCGAACGAAGAAATTTGAAATACAACAACAAGAAACAAAAAAAAAAGAAATATACGCTGGAAAATGTCAAATTATTGGCATTCCGTATGTTCATAGTCAAGTTTAAGCAATTTTACATCTGGATGTTATGTATTTTTAATAAATAAATAAATACTTCAGTTCAACTTTCATGAATGTGAACTACATTTAACAAGAGAATTCCTAATCATTAAAGTTGGAAATTTGATTTGGCCAGGCATTGTTTCTTCTGAAATAAATAAGTGAAGTAGAAGACTTAGCACTTAGCTTTTAACAGCCATAAAATAAAATTAAATTAAAGTTCAGTAAACGCTCCAAAAAGTCCCATTTTGATGTTTTTATTCGAACATATTAATTCAAGCATATTGAAATTGACGTCAGTGAAAAATCCTTAACAAATGCAAAACTCAAAACAAAATAAAAATGTTATAAGGGAGTTTCCAATGAACGACGCAAGACGATTATAAAATCGCAGCGTGGAGCTATATTTAAAACTCAAGACAAAATGCAAAAAAAAATAATAATTTTAGTGCCGTCTATATTCTGACGCAGATTGAAAATAATTTAATTTTATTTCTTTTTATTTTTAAAGCTTAAATATACGATGTTCAATATAAATAATTAAAATGACGTTTTCATACCAAAAATAAATGACAAAAATAGTTGAATTATACAAAAAAGAAGAAATTGCAATTTTATGAACTTGCATCTTCCATATTTGTGGACATAAGTTTTCCAAAGTATCCGTAAAAGAGCCATCAACCATTGTATTACTATAATAAATACAGTTAAAGCAATTTCTTCAAGTCACTTATTTAACTTTTGCACAAACAAATTTAATTATTTGTTAGGTATTTATGTTTTCAAAATTTTAAATTCAAAATGAATTTTGTAAGCAGCTGTTATCAAACACAAAAATTCTAGATTAAAAATTCAAATAAAATACTTAATCTTCATTGACTAAACTCAATATTGAGTTAAATATTTTGTTATTGAACAAAATATTTGACAAAATGTTGGTCTTATGAATAGTTTTGCATTAATTTTACTTGCTAAATCTCAGCTCATTTCAAAAAGGCAAAAAGTTCTTTTTTAAAGTTTGTATTTTAAGCAATTTGTTGCAATTTTTTCTTATATGTTGGTAGTCTTTACCTATACTGCTGCAATATGAGGCCACATTCTTAAAAGACGAAATATCGGGTTTTTCAATAAGAGCGCTACAAAAGTTTTTTTTAAATAAAACAAAAACGGTTTTGGATATCAATAAAAAAATTATTAATGTGAAAGTACGTTCAATGCCATTATGTATGGAACTCGATTTCTTTTGCATGGCCACCACGGGCACGCTTGCAGAATTCCAGACGCCCAACCCAATTTTCGACGGTTTCAAGCATAAATCGGCCGATATTGCTGCAATTTCACGTTCGATATTCGTACGAAGTTCATCAATCGTCGCTGGCTTGTTGGCATAGACTATAGACTTGACGTAGCCCCACAGGAAATAGTCTAACGGCCTCAAATCGCACGACCGAGGCGGCCAAGCGACTGGACCATTTCGTGAGATAACACGTTCTCCAAACTTGGTTTCCAATAAATTGATTGTGACATTCGCTGTGTGGCTTGTGGCGCCGTCCTGTTGGAACCACATGTCCTCCAAATCCATATCATCCAATTGGGGCCAAAAATATTCGGTTATCATTGAACGGTAGCGATCCCCATTCACAGTAACGTGCCGGTCTTGATCATCACAGAAGAAGTACGGCCCAATGACGCCGCCGGCTCATAAACCACACCAAACCGTAATTTTTTTGGGATGCAATGATGACTCATGGAGTACGTGTGGATTGCTGCCTGACCAATACCGCATATTTTGTATATTGACGAAGCCATTCAGCCAGAAATGAGCCTCATCGCTGAAGATGATCGTAGCGCTCTTAACGTTGAGGCCACTGACTCCGAGTTTCGATAGTAAATTTTAATAATTTCGACTCGTTGTTGGCTCGTATATCTTTCCATCATGAAATGGCAAACCTTACTGAAGAGAAATGTTAAAAGAGCGGCAAGAAATATGGCGTCGTTTGCTGTCCCTGTTGCTCTACTTTTGTAGCGTCCCTGTTGAAAAACCCTTTTCAATAACAAAATGCAACTCTCAAAGCGGTATTGTAGCTTGAAGAGTAAATTTGTACATACAAAAAATGTGTTGACAAAAATGGAAATTATTTGATTAATTTTGTATTCATTTAAAAGGATTCAAAGTCTCCCCTTCAATAAAAAAAGTATTTTATTTCCTGTTTTGATTAATTTACTAAAACATGTTATACATTATTCAAGTACATTTTGTTCCGCATTTTACACCATAATAAACAAAAAATTGAAGGCGCGTTATAATTTTGAGACGTGCTTCCAAAGCATTTATGAAAAAATTAAGCGTGCACTTAAAGTTCAATGATTGTAAACCGAAAAATATTAATTAGAAGCATTATTTTCTCAAGAAATAAATAATAACTAGCTTGTTGTTCTTGCTAGAATAACAATAAATGAAGCTTCCTACCATTACACACATTAAATACATTGTGCAACTTTTATATTTAATTATCATTTGAATGTAATCTCTGGAATCTGAGAGTTGAGAGTAAGAGAGGATGTGCTCCATTTCCTAGGAATATGTCCGGTGTAAAAGGAAACCAGGAGATTTTTCTTCTTCTGCAATATTTTAACGGAGGAAGAAGTGCTATCGCATTTAGTCCTGAAACTGTTTAATCATTGTAAGATCGCGATGTGCTATCGCGATAGGATAATTGATGAAAATTTTTGATTCAACTGCTCAAAACACGTATTTAATATTTGCTTTAATATCTTTTGTCTTTAAACTATAAAAACATTTTAACTGGCAGACGGCATTGCCATGCTATACATGATTTTGTAATTATTAATAAGCTTATAAACAACTAGTAAATAAAATCACTTAAAACTTAAAACTCATTTGAATTTCACAAACTAATACAAACAAAAAGCTGTAAAAAGTGGTCATTTAACGATGTAATATGAATATCCAATAGCTTTAAAGCCACTAGCCACTGATAACAAGCTGTTTAATGAATTAGCTGTGGGCAAGCCCTACACTTGCTCTAAGTGTGCATTTAGAGCGCTTGCTCAAATAAACGAGCTTCAAGATTTGCTCTGGAAGCGATGTTAAAGCTAAAAATGTTTCTTGGGCCGTTTTCACATCAGTGGATGTATTAACAAAACAGACCTTTACATATTTAAATACGTAGATAGGGTGAGATTATGGTGTGGAGCCGCACATACATACATACATTGTATCAAGATGAACATAAAAAAGCTTTCACGAACAAAAATTGACACACACACACGCAGCGTATTGTAGTCCCGCTCTTAAAAATACCGTTTTTCAAAAATCCCGAAAAAAAGATTTAAAATACCGCCTTCTAAAATACTGTTTCCTAAGCTCCCGTTTGTTTAAAACCCCGTTTTTTATAATCCTGCTTTTTAAAATCTCGTCTTATCCCGCTAATAAGCCCTCCACGTTTTATACTTTTCAAATATTAACCAAGATCTAAGAATAACTCGCCTAAAAGAAAAAAGTGCATAGATTGCTGTTTTTGATCATCCCCGTACACTTCTCAGGCTATACAAAAATTATGAGAAACAGGAACATAATGAGTAAAACAGGACTTTAGCGTGGTTTCGTCCACAATATTCAATTTAACTATAATCCTTATATAAAATATAATATTTCCTTAATTATTTAGAATTTCCTTTTTTCTTTATTTTAGAATTAAATACGTTATTTGTTATATTGTAATTTTTATTATATGTTAAAATAAAATTAAATTTACCAACTAAAAAATCTCTCTTTATTTAAATTTCTAACTATCCCGCTTTTGCAATCAAAACTAGTTGTTTTGGTTAAAAAAAAAATCGCGCGGATAGTAAGAAACGGGATTATAAAAAAATGAGATTATAAGAAACGGGATTATCAAAAAACAGGATTATAAAAACCGGGATATCGTAACCATTCCACGCACACACAGAATTCCATCCACCTCTACTAATACACAGCTGCAAACATCCACAGAATACAACGAGACATTGGCCGCGTTCGAGGAACTATCTAAAGCTATTTGGATAGACTTGTGTTGTTGTAGTTCCTTTTGATAAAAACAGCTATAACAGTATCTGGAAATTTTTGGATAATCTGATTCTTTCGAACGCAATAATAGACAAACGAACGTTGGAATGGAATAACAATGCATACGCTCTTTGCACTAAAAATTGTTAATGACCGCGTTCAGCTGATTACAAAACAGCTTTTACCAAAAAAGAAATTTCAAGCTATACTAAAATTTTTCTACACATACATATCTATCGTATGAGAAATGTCAAAATCAGTGGACTACAAATCTGAATTAAGTTTGTTGTTTGCATTGAGTTATGATTTTTTTCAGAAATTAAAAATATAAAGCGTATTTAAGTATAAATTTAGATAAAACTCATCGTTCCTGAACCAATTAAAATAAAAATCAATAAAAATACAGGTTTGCCGACAGATAAATTTTTCGATTTAATTTCTTTGGCAGATGATTTTATTTTGACAGCAAATGTAACCTATCCAGTTTTGAAGGAATGAAACAAGCACCGCATATGTAAGTAAGGTACCACCAAGTTTTTGGTCGCTCAGACACATAAATGGATACTGGAGTGTATCTTATATGCCTGCTATGTTTTCACCGAATGTTTATGTCAATTTAGATTGAATAAATCTATGTTTTATTTCCACCACACAAAAAGATTAAAAACTAAATTAACTTTGGCAGTACTTTCCGAAATACAAATGGTGTTTCTTTTTTACTTATGAAATTGAAGTGAGACACAAAGTTTAATTTATGTAAACAGAAGTAAGTTCGAATTCTTTTCAACAAAAGAATTTTGTCCCGATTTTTTTTTTTCAACGAAATCGATTCTTTTCTGTGAAAACAAATCTGGCATTTTTGGCAGATTGCACACAGATTTGCACAATGCACACACACTATAAAGATTTCACACTTCTAATACGTCAAATTGAAAATCGGGGAATTTCAGGAAGACATTTTGTTTTTTTTTTTTTTTTTTGTTGCAACGGATTCTACATAATTAAACAAAATATTTAACAATATTTACAGTCAATATAGCTTAAAAATAATTAATTACAGCTGTCAAGTTTGTTTTTTTTTTTTTTTTTTTGACGGGAGGAAATCTTCAAAAGACACTTGGCAGTATTCGACACCAAGTAGTGTGGGACTCTTAACCACTAAAACCACCTCTTTATCAGGACCAATCTTGAGAGATCGACATCAGATTTTTCTTTCTTAACTTTGTAAAATCACTTTGGGGGAAGTTTAAACTTTTAATACTTTCCCATGTTTTTTTAGACCGAAGCTCATGAGGCTTGGTTCTTCTTAATCTCCGAACATGGTTTCTTGTATTCAAGACGAACACCATTTCAGAATTGGTATGACTTTGCAGTCTCTGATTATGCGATACAGCGTATTTTTTAACAACTTCTGTAACCGTTTCTATTTGTAAGTCACGATGTAGATCGCTATTTCTTATGTACCAAGGTGGATTAACTATTCCACGAAGGACTTTGTTTTGGAATTTTTGGATGATTTCGGTATTTGTTTTCTTTGTACAGCCCCATAATTGGATACCATAGGTCCAAACAGGCTTTAGTACTTGATTATACAGCATTATTTTGTTTTGGGTTGATAAATCAGAGTTGTTACAAAGTAACCAGTACATTTTTCCATATTTCAAGTTTAGTTCTTCTCTTTTCTCTTTGATGTGCTCTTTCCACTTTAGCTTTGCATCCAATGTCATTCCAAGGTATTTGGCCGTATTGGCGTAAGGTACAGCTTGATTATTAATGAATATTGGAATATTGTTTATCTTTTTATTTGTAAAGTTTATATGTGAAGATTTTGTTTCATTGAGTTTGATACGCCATTTTTCGGTCCAATCTCTGACTGTGTCGACGGCATTTTGCAGTTTTACTGCTGCCTTAGAGACACATTTGTCGGGTACCAAAATTGCGGTATCATCTGCAAAAGTAGCCATTATGGTGTGATTACCAACTGGGATATCCCTTGTGTATAGTAAATACAGGGTAGGACCTAGGACACTTCCTTGTGGTACACCGGCTTCTATTTTCTTCAGTTCCGAATATTCTTGATCGTACCTTACTCTAAACAATCGGTCTGAGATGTACGATTTTAATATTTCATAGTACTGTCTGGGAAGATCCCTTTGCAGTTTGTACTCAAGTCCCTCATGCCAAACCTTGTCAAAGGCTTGAGCAACATCTAAGAAAATAGCCGAACATACTTGTTTTTCTTCTAATGCTTTTTCTATTACATCCGTTATTCTATGAACTTGGTCTATCGTGGAATGTTTATTTCTAAAGCCAAACTGATGATTTGGGATTAATCTTCTTTCTTCTATAATTTTGCTAAGTCTCTTCAGAAGCAGTTTTTCAAAAACTTTTGCCATAATTGGTATAAGCGATATTGGTCTATAAGACGTCACTTCTGTAGGTGGCTTACCTTGCTTGGGTATGACAATAACTTCAGCAATTTTCCAATGGTGTGGGACATACCGTTGCTTAAGGCATGCATTTATTATATATTGGAGTTTTATGAAGGCTTTCAAAGGCATTTCTTTCATAACCTGGGCAGTAATTAGATCGTAACCTGGTGATTTTTTATTTGATAGTTGATGTAAACACATACTTTTTATTTCTTTTAATCTTACAATTGGTATTTCACTTTCATCTATCTTATCAACAAACTGTAAGCTATTTTCAGCCGCGTTTGTTGGGTATGGCTTAAAAACATTCGCAAGATGCTCCGCGAAAAGGTTAGCTTTTTCTTTTGGGTTACCGATCCATTTCCCATCTTGAGATTTCAAGGGCGAGTTTTGTAACTGCGGTCTTTTCAGGCGCTTGGCTGCTTTCCATAGCGAAAAATCGGTTGAAGCATCAGTCGTTAAATTCTTTAGGAATGTACTGAGTGAATCATTTTTGAATTTATAAATTTGTTTTTTAAGATTGTTGCTTATACGGTTAAACGTTATTTTATCATCTGGAAATCTAGTATTTTGCCATTTTCTTCGAGCTCTTCTTTTCTCTATTATCAACTCTCTTATCTCTAAAGGATATTTTATTTCATTTTGTCTTCTATTAGAAAATGTTGGAGTACTTTCTTCAGCGGCCTGTTGCACATCAGCAATAAATTGTTCCACTTCATGGTCAATTTGCTCGATTGTATCCATGGGAGATCTTAAATTTATAAAACTTAAAAGCCTTTCTCTAAAATCACTCCAGTTTGTTTTCTTATTTACAAGCTTTGGATTACTTTTTTCTATTACTTCCGATTCACTTAGTGATAGAATCACTGGAGTATGATCTGATGACAAGTCATAATTACCTTCGACACTAATGTGATTTCGTTTAATTCCTTTAGCTACGAAAAAGTCAATAAGGTCTGGTATTTTGTTAGTATCGGAAGGCCAGTAAGTTGGCGACCTGGAGGAATAGAATTCGCAATTGTATTTACGGCCTGCTTTGAAAAGTCTTTTGCCTTTTGTTGATATAAGCCTTGAACCCCAATGGGTGTGTTTCGCATTGAAGTCTCCACCAACAAGAAAGTTATGCCCAAGAAGATTTAATAGATCTGTATAGTCATCTTCTGTCGGGGATCGCCTTGGTGGGCAGTATATAGCTGATATCTTAAACTCTTTCTTTTTCATACCAATACTAATAGTTGTTACTTGCATATTTTCATTAGTAAGCTTGGTTTCTTCATAATGTTTTAAGCTTTCTTTAATAAGAATCGCCGATCCACCTCTTGCCTTGTCAGCTGGATGTGGAGCGTGGTAACATGAATAGTGTTCTATTACATTATCTAGTCTTTGCCCATTGGAGAAATGAGTTTCGGACACCAGGCAAATATCTATATGTTCTAGATCTAAAAAGATTTTTAATTCGGATAAGTGTTGTAAAAGACCGTTTGCATTCCATGTAGCGATTTTAAGTGTTCTGTCCATCATTGTTTTTTAAAAGCGACTTTTTCGCTTAACTGTTTGATATTCAAATCCTGTTTATCAATTCTTTGGAGAATGAGTTGTAGCATTTCTTTTATGGAAGTCTCTTCATTCTTCCGCACATTTTTTAGAATCTGAGAATAGGCTTTATTTTCATCGCTTTTACTTTGAACAGCTTTTTTAGGCGGTTCATTCTTAGTATTGTTTTCAGCATTTAAATCGGTATTTACTGTTTTTCTGGGTTTGTCTCTAGCAGATGTATTTTTGCTTCTGAACTCTTGGAATTTTTTGGCAACTGGGCAGCCTCTATAGCTTGCCGGGTGATTACCCTGGCAGTTCACTCATTTTGCTTTCTGATCTTTGCTCATCGGACAATTTTTAGTTGCATGTTTTCCTTCGCACTTTACACAAGCAAACTCGCGGTTGCAGTATTTTTGGGTATGACCAAAAGCTTGGCAACGTTTGCACTGCGGAACAACTTTAGATTTTCGGAGTGGTTCAATTTTAACAGCTATGCCCAAGATTGATCTTACTTTATAAATCTCCTCGACACTTTGTTTACTGTCAAAAGTTAGCATGAATAAAGGTAATAACCTTTTACTTGACGTGGATTCTCCAGAGGAGTTTTTAATTGTCTCATTTTTAAATAGGTTGACTGCATCAAGGGCTTGGAAGCCTTTTTGTACAAGATCTTCCACTACTTCCTCGGGAGAGCACGAGGAATGAAGACCTCTGGCTACTACTTTTATTGGCCTTGTAGCTTTGTTCTCATATGAGTGCCATTGAATTTGGTGTTTGCTCAGTTCTTCAGTGACAGATCTATACTCGTCGGCTTCTTCGACTGTGACTTTCCAGTTGTCTTTGTTGTACGATGTGTATTTGCAAGCTTTTTTAGTACAATTTTCTATTATTTTCTTAAGATCTCCAAAAATTGGAAATCCTGAGATCATAATTGGTGGTGGTGTAATTTTTGTTGCTGCCTTTAGCGTGAGAATTTGATTTAACAACAGCTACCACATTATTCGTTTCATTAGTTTCTGTTAACAATTCTTTATTATTTTCGGTTTTAGAGCTTTTCTGATTTCTTAAACAAATCTCAGGACTCCCGTTTGGTTTACGTTTCTTTGTGATACGCTTATTTTTCTTTTTCTCAGTTTCAAACAAGAGCTCTTCTTCATCAGTTTGATATTCACGCTCAATATATTTTGGACTTAACTGAAGCGTGGACTCTGAATCTTTCTTGTCAAGTAAGGAAACTTTCTCTTCGAGTTTTTTCACTTGCAGCTGAAGACTTTGAACTAGAACTTCAAGTTGTTTTCTTGCCGCTATTTCCATTTGCCATTCTTCAAAGTAGTTCTTTGATTTTGATTGGTCTATCTCTTTGTTTTCGATGGAACTCTGTTGATCTGTAATGTCGATCTCTTCATTTTTCTTGGTCCCTTTTTCGCTGATGTGTTTAACATCAATAGTATTGTTTGGGGTTGTCGGTGATGTAA
Source organism: Leucozona laternaria (assembly GCA_932273885.2). NCBI lineage: Eukaryota > Metazoa > Arthropoda > Insecta > Diptera > Syrphidae > Leucozona > Leucozona laternaria. The sequence continues at coordinate 51,329,332 of OW026368.1, forward strand.
CCCCTGAAGTAAATTTGTTTGGGGGAGTTCTTTGCATCTTTGAACTCCGTCTCTCAATATTTATAAGCAATAATTGGTCCTCCCCAGAATCCATAGGACCGACCTCTAAAGAGAGTGGATTTACCAGTTTAACTGGATTGCCACCTGGGGTATTTAATCTAGTCGTTTTGTTCATTGCCATAATTTTTTTAACTTTGTTTTCGTTCCATAAATAGGTCAGTTACTTCTATCCATAGTTTATATTCAGCCGCCCCACAGGGTACAGACGCTGACCAGTGTGCCGCACAATATGTGTCAGACGCTCTTGGATTTAATTGTGAGCTGGTGCATTCAGAGCGATATTTCTGTTCTTTTGCTCCTAGTTCCTGAAAAGATAACTCAGGTGACTCAGCTCGTGGATCGAATAGATCCAACGCTCGTCGTTAGTTGGATATCCAGCGGGCACCGCGAGGAGGTGACGATGCGATTTTGCCTCGCCAACAGCTGTCAAGTAACACACATAAAATCACACAAAAAAAATCGATTCTCTTACGAAATCCTTTCAATTGACAGAATCAAATCGATTCGGTTATTTATTGAAGGGAATTTGACATAAAACATAGGTTGGATTGCCCAATGAATGCGTTAGTTCGATTAATAAAACTATTGACTTTATGAAGGTAGCTGTCACTTTTGAAGCTGTCATTTTTTGACATTTGACAAGTAGAAACTACGCCATTAATAAAAATGGAACGATACACGCTTCAACAACGCATTGAAATTATTAAAATTCACTATAAAAATGGTGAAAATTTGGCAGAGACGGTTCGTAAAACTAAAACATTTTTGGGTCGTCGTGAAGCACCTTGTCGGACCGCAATACAGAAATTGGTGGACAAATTCGAGCTGTTGGGACAAGTTAGTGATGTGAAGAATAAAAACCCGTGCACGCGTCGCTCAAGAACAACTGAAAATATTGCTGTTGTAGCCCAAAGTGTTGAAGAAAACCCAGGTTTGTCCATTCCTCGTCGTTCTTTGGAATTAGGCATTCCACAAACGTCATTACACCGTATTTTGCATAAATACTTGGGTCTTAAGGCTTATGAAGTTCAGTTAACACAAGAACTCAAGCCGGCTGATCATCAACAACATCGTGTCTTTGCTGATTGGGTCCTTGAAATGCATGAAAATGATCCGGAATTTCATCGAAAAATCATCTTGACTGATGAGGCCCATTTCCACCTCGGAGCCTACACGTCAACAAGCAAAACTGTCGCATCTGGGGCTCAGAAAACCCAAGAGTTATTGTTGAAAAGCCTCTCCATCCTCAACGCGTGACTGTTTGGTGCGGTTTATGGTCCGGCGGGGTCATTGGACCTTACTTTTTCGAAAATGAGGCTGGAGCAACAGTTACGGTCAATGGATTGCGCTATCGAGAGATGATTAATGATTTTTTATGGCCGGAACTGGATGGTATTGATCTGGACAACGTTTACTTTCAACAAGACGGCGCTACGTGCCACACAAGCAATGAAACCATCGATCTTTTACGGGAAAAGTTTCCGGACCGTGTTATCTCTCGAAGAGGTGATCACAATTGGCCACCGAGATCTTGTGATTTAACACCTTGCGACTTCTTCCTTTGGGGCCACGTGAAATATAAGGTCAACGCCAACAGCCCAGCGTCGATTGAAGACCTCAAAGATGGAATTCGTGAGGCTATCGAGGACACAGGGCAGCCCTTTGCGATTTGGTTATGGAAAATTTCATGAAAAGGATATGGTCCTGCAAGCGTGGTCGTGGCTTCCATTTGGCTGATGTTGTGTTCCAGCATACGGCATACCTTCCTCTTTATAATGAAATAAACATCCGATCATTTATCTCAAAAAATGCCATTTTTCTTTGAATATCAAAATAACACCTCTTATTGGAAAACCCTTTATTTAAAAAGATTAATTTGCAATCTACTACATTAACGAAATAAATTTGTATTGTTAATCTTCGAGATTTGAAGAAACTAATTAAATCTAGTTAAAAGGGTCAGTGGAAACATAGTATAAAGTTCGAACGAAGTTTCTATGTACCTGAGTTTTACTTCCATTAAGCGCAACATTTAAAATTTAAACTACATATATAAAAAAAAACCTTTCCATTTTTAGCTTTTACTTTAATTCTTTGAGTATGAGGTAAAAAAGAACAACAGGGTTTGGCCACCATACGTATTGATATAAAGAGTTAGAAAATTAATATAGAAAAAAAAAGAATAAAATATTTTATCCAAGCCCAAACATTTAAAACGAGAAACGGGGGCGCATGCAATAGATAAACATATAATTTGATAAACATATAATTTTATGAGTGCAATGTTGGAATCTGCTTTGTTTTCCTACGTTTCTCAGTTGTGTGTATGAATATTTGGAATTGATTTAAACATCTTATTGAAATTATTATTGATATGTGGAAAATTTCGAGTTTTTTAATCTATTAAACAAAAAAAAAAGATTCAATAAAAATATAAATTTTTTTTTCTATTCACAGATTGACGAAATACAAGCACTCATCTTTAATTCATATCCCATATCAAGTATAACGGTTCATTTCCAAGTTACTACTTAATTAGACGAAGTACTTTTCCTGCGGTTAATTTAAAAACTTTGTTTTAAAGTACAAAGTGATACGCCTGACGAAAGGTAATTATTAAAAATATTGGATTTATAAAAGAGCATTAAATTAATATTAAATTGAAAAAAAAAAAAAAAAAATAGTTGTGTACTAGAATTTTTAATTTCATTTGGTTAAAGTAGTAAAACTTTAGATTCATTTGTTCCTCAAAGCAGGATATAAAATAAGCATGAATCAAGTTTTGTTTATCAAAACAGTGAACATATACAAGTTATTTTTTTAAAAGAAAGAATTTCTGGAACTCACGCAAAACTAACGAAGTTCACAGAGGTAGAGGTACGAATATTTACAATACGCAAATTTTTTGGTTTATGCTCTCGGCATTGAGGGTCAAATCAGTGTAGGGTCAATTAGGGTAAATATAAACAGAGAGAAATGTAAACAGAGCTCAAATTCCATACAAATAATGCAGTCTTGAATGTACCCACTAAATAAACCTTCGGATGCATTTATTATCTGTCACATAGTCCCCTTTCACATGAAGAAACAGTTTGTAGGAGAGAATGGATCTCTGCCACCAAATGCCAGAAGTGTCAGTGTGAAATTAAAAAAAAAAAAAAAAAACAATCTGACAGCACTCCCTGGTTGGAAAACAAAACCAATTGCCGAAGACACGAAAGCGAGCCAAAAAAGTGGTGTGTTTAATAATAGTGATTAATATGTAATAAAATTAGTTTTTTTGTATCAAACACTTGACAAAATGTTCACTAAAATGTTTAAACACTAATTATACGTAATTCGATCGCAAATTTAAGTTTTCAGTTCCAAATACAAAAAATAATCAAATGATCGGATTTTTAACACTGCCAAGAGCATGTAAATATTTTCCAACCAGGGACTTTTTTTGTTATTGTTTGTAGATGTCAAATTAGAAAGAGAAAAGACAAAGACAAATCTTGGAAGACCTCTATGGCATGGAGTAAGTGGGGTGAACAAAATTTCCCCGGTCAAGAATTGAGGACAGTTTTTTGACATTTCTTCTCACTCTTAAGGTAGTGGGTGTTCAACCAATAAACGTTATATGGAAACTACAGAATATCTCTTACGATTTTGTTTCTTCGTGTGAAAGGTAGAAGAGATTTCAGAAGAAATTAAAAGAAAACGTCAAAAAATCTCCAGCAATTTATTTCTTCGTGTGAAAGGTGACATACATGTCAGTCATTCGTTTGTTGACACTTTTCAGTTGTTTTTTTTATGAAATGTTCAATTTAAAAGTGTTTTACAAGTCTGAAGGCTTCGGGAAATACTGACGGTGTTCACATTGGACTCACTCCGCGCGACTCATTTTGACATCTCTTTCTTTTATCTCACTCTACACAACTATATATTAGAAAGTGAGGTAGGATTTTTGATTTTTTTGGAAAAATCCTGCCTCACTAGACTCTCTCTTTCTCATCATGAGTTGGAGTGAGATAAAACAAAGAAATGTCAATATGAGTCGCGCGGAGTGAGTCCAATGTGAACACCGTCACTAATATTTAAAAAACAAAAATTCAGGCATAAGTTTTTTTTTTAATATACTTTTTAGTTATAAAAATTGATTGACATTAAATTAAAAGAGACAAAATTTCAAAGTGATTTATCTGAGGGTAAATGTTAACACATTTTTTAGGTAATTGTAAACATAATGTTTTGGTTAAAAATAATTAAAATCGGTAGAAATTTAAGTTTGTTATTTTAAATGATTTGTTGCGAAATACATTTCATTCCAGCAAGCTATGCTGACAATAACAAAATCATGATCTTCAAATCTCATGCATATCCTTTAACTATCATCGAATGGTTGCCCCTGAAATAAAGAAGATTTACAAATTTTGAAAGCCCAATACGTTGATTATAACAACTTAAAGTCTCTGTTTCAAAACTTCAAGATCATTTACATAGCTGTTTACATTTACCCCATAAATAAGAATAAAAATAAAAAGAGTACAGGGTAAATGTAAAAATGATAATACCAATAGTTAAACATTTTTAAAATTTTTAATACACAATTTCTGTATTTTCACGTTTTCATTAATAGTTTTTCGTTAAATTTTCAATGACAAAAATTAAAAAAGTTCAAACTTAGATTTAAAAAAAAAAATTATAAAATTGTTTACAATTACCCACATGGACCCCTAACATATGTGTATATTTTTATTAGATTAAGAGCCTTTTCCACAAAGTCTGAGTAAAGTTTTGATTCGTTATCCGACACATGTGTAAATATTGAAACAGGGTGGTAAGTCCAAAGGAGAAAAATTCTCAATTGTCATTTGATCAACCTCGGTAAAATAATCATAACTTTACTCTGACATTGTGGAACAGGGCCTAGAGGTTCTTGCAAACTATAGATTAATAATTTCATTTAACATCATTGATTTCACAAAATATAAATATGCACAACGTACATATGTATACATATGATCCACATAACAAGATTGTAATCTCTTAAAGTACCTATATCTAGTGATTAAAATTACATTACTGAATAATTAGGCCTGCCGCCCACGAGGCCACTTTTAGTTACTCACTCTAGCAACTATAAGTTGCTGCCGATTCAATTACATTGGCTTATATGGGAGAGCGCCCACCGGGCAACTTTAAGTTGCTCCGAGTTGCTCGCAACTTCAAGTTGCTGGCCCCCGCCCACTAAGAAATTTCCGAGCAACTTCCGGCAACTTCCAAGCAACTTCCGAGCAACCTCCGAGCAACTTCCAAGCAACTTCCGAGCAACCTCCGAGCAACTTCCGAGCAACTTCCGAGCAACTTCCGAGCCACTTCCGAGCAACTTCCAGCAACTTTTGCGAATTTGACGTTTATGTTTTCAGTCTATTGAAATGTTTCATTGATTTTGCATTTTAAACAGGCCATGAATGCAAAAGGTGTACCTAAGTGAAGCAAGTTTTTATATAAAACTAAATACACGAAACACAAACATAAATGCTCCAAAGTTGCTCGGAAGTTGCCTAGTAGACGAGGGCAAGCAACCTTCATTGTCCAGAGTTGCCGGTAACACCCAGCAACTAAGTTTGGCTAGTGGTCGCCAGGCCTTAAAGCAACAAATTCATTACTAGATAACAAAGAATTAAATGTATACTTGTTTTTTTTTTTTTTTTATTTTCTAGGTTAATATATAGCAAAAGTGGATCAACAAGCAGCACAAAATAACCAATACGGTAGGAAGTATACACAATCTTGCTTTAGCATTTTATTCTAACGCTTCTTATAACCCTAACTTGTTCATATTATATAGATTCTTTTGATAACAATGCTGAAAGCACAACGCAAATTACTACTGCTCATGATGGCACACAGCAGTTTTCTAATATTACTAACATAACAGATAATGCTTCTCTAATGCTTTGGAATAACAAAATATCGGATATGATTGAACAAAGTGGTAGCATGGAGACTCCGTATAGAGCTCCACAAAATGTCTTCCGCATGCCTGGCTTTTTCCAACCCCTGCCAAAAATTAAATACGAAACTACATTTGAAATACTTCTTGTTAAAACTAACTACCCCCCACCACCACCACCGCCAATAATTGATAAAAAGGTTTTGGTGCATACTGAGAGTCTTGAGAGAAAATCCCGCGAATTAATTGATGGAGTATTCATCGATTCACTTGGCTTAGATAACTCCTTGCGTACTGCTAGACAAAAGATGCGCTACATTAAAAACACTGTTCTAAAATCAACCGCAACAACAAATTACGCTGAAGACACTGTACAAAAAGCTAAAGCTAGAGATTTTTTGCACATTTTTACACCACCTATGTCAAAAACACCTGTTTATGAATTAATCGATGTCCCATTAATAATTGAACCCGAAGATTCTTTAGCAGGTGATTTCAGGGAGCACAGTACTTTAACCTCAAGAGACCCGAGCGTCTGTGCTATGGACGAATATTCATCTTCGCGATACTCCAGGCGATCAACCAGAGAAAGTAAGTTTGAGTGTTTTTTTTTTTTTTTTTTGTTGTTGTATGAAAGACCATATTCATTATGTTTATCTTGTGAAATGGAGTTTAAATGTTAAAAAAAGAATAAGATATAAATTCAAAAAATTACCTTTACTTATTGTGAATAAGATTAAAATTAAATGGAAGCTGATATTTTATATTATATCGTTTAGGGGGGTTTTAAAGCATTTGAGATTGAAGTTTGCGATTATGTAAGAAACTATTTTGTCTCATTAACCAAAACGTATATATTAAAAATTGCGTATTGACAAGGCCCTCACTAGTTAACTGACGAGTCCAAGTGAGATCGCCGGGACGAAACACAATTTTGTATGGTCTAAAGGCCGTTAAATGCTATTTCAAATCGTAAATATTAACATTAAATAGTAGAAAATGTTGACTGGGCGTGAGTTAACGTGATTCACGCGACTCGGAAAAAAAACCCCTATAGGTGCCCGAAGTATGCCCACCGGTGCGGTGGGGGGACCTGGCCCTGGGCGGGTCACATAAAGAGTACCGTTTATAAACGGAAACTGTTATGAATGGCATGTCTAAAGTCACTTCCATTTTTTATGCATACATATCATCATACTTGACCATCTCAGTTAGATCCATCAGGTCGGTTCTCTATATTTACTTTTATATTTATAGCCTTTTTACAACAAACCCAAAACGGGATATTTTGCTAAAAGTTCACGAAACATTTCAACTGTTTTTCAATCAGCTGCTATTTATGATTCCTTGAACACAATGGACGCGACAAGGGCCGTGAACCGCGATACTTTGAAAAGAATCGAAAGTTACAATAAAATAAACTTAACAAACTCATTTAAGTGTGGTTGGAGTGACTTAATTTCAACTAAAGCAGCGTAAAATTATTTTTTTTCTTCTAGCAATCAAACCAAAGCGTAAGCAACTACAGCCATTGTCGTCAGAATTCATACATTTCGATTTTTAATTTCGACACATCCAAATTCTCTTTCAGTTTCGAAATTAAACATTTAGGTACATCTTCCGATTTTTGACTCACAATACCCCTCTTTGTATTCCCTTTTGTTGCATACAAATATTTGCTTGTATTCATTATTCGTGTTTTTTGAAAGAGTGAATAGGCAGCTCAGAAGATTTGTACACACAAACAACAACAAAATTAAGAGTGAATATAATTTTGGTCAGTAATCTGCATGAATCAAAGAATACAAGATTGCGCCACTTCTACGTCATACGAGCCAAAACAACAAATGTCACAGCAAAGTAAATTGCAGTGAAGATGGGTTTTCGTGTGCGGATAATTAAATGATTTAAAAGGCTTTTCCTTTTAAATACAATAAAATATCACCGAAAATTGTTTTAAGATCTATGCTAAACTATTTAAAAATATATAAACTGCCAAAAAAAAAAAAAAAAAAAAGCAGAGTGATGTGAAAAAATGAAAATATCAGTCATATTTCCTTCATGTTTTATTATTTTAATTGTTGTTACTATAAGAAAAACATAAAGCACAATATTTCAAATACATCATAATAAAGAATTCACTTTAAGTTTTCGCACCCCTGTATATCTCATACAAATTGAACAAAAAGTGAATCTCTTTTGGCTCGTATTGCAGCACGACGCGTAGTCAAAATTACAACAACAAAGTGAAAAAATAGAAGTGGCGAAATCTTGTATTCTTTGATTCATGAGTAATCGGAGTGATCATAGAGTGGATATCAATTGTTGAAATGTTGAGATGTTTAGGTGGCGCTTAATTCGGTTGGAGGAAAGTATTCGTCCCCGAATGGTTGGTAGCCATAGATTTTTTGACTTATAATGGGATGTGTTCTTAAATGCATCCCGGGTAAAAAAAAGTCGGCTGTATATACTTTTTTCTCAGACATGGGTTAAAGCATTTCATTTCCAAATAAAAATTGACCAGAAAGCTCTAAAGTTACCCTTTTAAAAAAAAAAACAAAATCTCAAAATTTTAGAATTTTTCAGAGGTGTTTTAAATCCATCGTCATCGCAGCCATCCTTCAATGGAATTTGACATTTGATGGTTTGACAGATAGGGGACAAATTATATTTGATCGTATCGAGAATATTTCATTCGAACCGATTGCCCTGAAAATGCATTTTTCCGGAGCAGAAAATAAAATGCAAACATTTTAGAATTTTTCAGAGGATTTTTAATTCATCGTCATCTTAGCCATCCTTTAATGAAATTTGACAGGTTATTACTTGATAGTCTACATAAACCACGATTGGTTTCGGAATTACTGGCCTTGTTTTGAAAAGAAGAAGCAATCCATCTAAATTCAGCCAAAAGCGTTGACAAATATGGAATTGATTGTTCACTGGACATTAACTATGTCCCGTGTAAGCCAAGTGCAAAAATGTACCTTCGAATGGAATGTTGGTTCCATGTGAATATAAATTTTCATCAATTGGTGAGTGTAGAAGTGGTAATAAGACCTAGTTTATTGCTAGGCACATAAAGTATTATGTTGTTATGTCTTCTTTTTCTATATCCATCATATCAATTATTAAAGTTTGTTAATCTTATGATTGTCACTGATTATTGTTTGTGAAAGATAAGAAATTTATTTTGACATCGAATGTCATTAAATTTGTCACGATTACCAACATTAAAATTACAAAAGAAAAGTAAATATAAAAGTGACTATTATGGTTTTATTCATAATTCATTACTGCGCTGCCTATAATTTTCACCAAAACACGGCTATTGTTTGTTTCACGTAATCGTTACTATCCCATTGAATTTATTAAAATGATTCTGCAGAGTAGCACACAGAATAAATCAAGTGCAGAATAATAACAAACAAGCACAAGAGTTTACGAGAATTTGATGTTTATCTCCCACAAGTTTCACCACCTTTGACCACATTTGTTCGTGTCGTAAGCAAATAACTGAACTTGGAAACCCTGGCTTTTTGATTCAATTTGTAAGCGAACTGCCACGTTTCTTATTTAGGGCGCGCGTCCCATCGCATCTACTTTGTTTAATTTAATTAAAGCATCCCATCGGCTTTCATTTTGACGTTTGCGATTGAGCGCTTTATGAATCGAAAGGTGTGTTTGTTTAGTTCAACTCTGAATTCCAACTGGTTTTCGACAGGTTTTATCTAAAACTTATGTATAATTTACGAAAACTTGTGGTTTAGAAAAAGGGATGGGAAAACTTATATTGTGTTTTCGATGTTGGTTTTACGCCAAAAACGATATTTTCGGGTAAACCGGGTTTTGGGTTTGGTGTGAAAAGGCTATTACTTAATGTTTACAACCGAGATTACAAAATTTTGTACTTACTAAATCACTACTATATAAGTATTCTGAAACAGTAAATATTAACTCTGTTCGTTTACTTCACAAAGCTGCCAATTTTTACCAATTTTAGTCCAACATTCTGTCATATAGTTTCATATACAAACAATTAAATTGTACTACAAATGGTAGAAATTGGATGTTTTGGGAAATAAACGAACAGACCTATTATTGGGTTTTAAAAGTAAAACACATACATAGTTTTTTTTGTCATCTTAAAATTCAATCTCAAATGTCTCAAAATCCCCAAATTATATTTCAGCTTTCAAAATTATTTTCCACTCTCTCATACACACAAAACGGGTCACCTCTTTTTATATTTTAAAGTTGTACAAAAAGTAAGAAAAGTAATTTAAAAGATAGCTATATTTGTAATGTTTCACTTTTTAGAAAAGCTTAGCAGTCTTTGTTTATAATAAAACTTTTCACTAAAGTTGCCAAACGGAATCATTTTATTTTCATTTTACCCCATTTCACCCTACAAAGTTATTTTTTCCGCAGATTAGGGCATTTTGTTTCGCAATTATTGACTCACGATTGATGAGAAAAATGGTTGTTTATTCTAGAAAAAGTTTACACAAATAATCAAATAAAATTCATGGAGATGTACAGATGTATATAAATTGAATTTGATTACAAAGATACAGATTTTGTATACAAAGTTTGATCATTGTTATTTATGTTATATTTGCAGATTTATTTCAAGTCATTTTTATTAAATTTGATTAATATGTACCTTCAAACATTATAACACAAACATATTCTCTTTATGTTAAGTTATTTTCACTGACATTACAAATCTTTTAAAATATAATTTATAGAAATGATTTTTATTCCTCTACTATCTCTATTACGCTCTATTCTATCAAATTGTATTTATTTCTTTATTGTTTCAGAATTTTGTTTTTCCAGTAGATTGGCTTAAGCTTAAAGCTGAATATATACATATTTAATAACATATTTACACGTTCGTCAATTTATTCTATAAACTGGACAAACTTAACGGTTGTGCTATATTTTTTTTTTCAAAGAAAACATAAATTATTCTGCATTAGTAAGATGGTTTTTTTTTTGTTACTTAAATAAACAATATTGAAGATTTAACAATTAATTCCTTGTTTCACTTGAAGTAGAACGCACATTATACTATATAACACCCCGCAGTATAATACAGTAGTTAATTTGATTTCCATGTTTGAAGTTTTCTATATATATATTATTTTTAAGAAAGTAAAAACCAATAATAAACAAATGCAACATATAATTCATTTGAATCATGTCAATAGACATTTTCCTTTTTTTATTTCCTTATTTTTTATTTTTAAATTAATACCATAATTTATGTTTGAATTAAGTGCGAAAATAAATTTTGATGATAGTTAACATGATTCCATAGGAGGTGATAGCAAACAAATTCGACCATTTCCTTTGAAAAAGTGACTGCCATTGTTCAATTGAGTGATTGAATTTACATTCATATATGCGGAAAACCCCTGTCATTTTATCTTTTTCTTCTTTTTACTTCCTTTTTTTTAATAAACACATACATTTTTTTGGACTTAAAGTACCTATTATTAGATTTTTTTAAGAATTTAACATGAGTGTCAACTAAGCGAAACAACATTCATCGATCGAAATAATAATAAATCATTAGTTAGTTTTGATAATGTCGAGTTTTTCGTTCTATGTTTTCTATGTTTTTTTTGTTGCTGCTTCACTAAGTTGATGTTAACTTAGCGAAGCACCCTCTCAAAATGAGGTTAAAATTCCTTAAATTCTTTATAATTTGGCGTTCGGTAGTTTTAAATTATTTGCTACAATTTCAATTTTGTCGTGCTATATTTTCTATATTTTTTGCCGCTTTGCTAACTTGGCGTCAACTTAGCGAAGCATTTTCTTAAAAAAAAAAACGGGTAAAACTTCTTGTATTAAATGGCTTACTGCTCAGTAATTTGTCGTTAATTAGTTATTGTGACAATTTATATTTTGCCGTGCGATGTTTTATATGTTTTTTTTTCTGCTAATTTGCTAAATTCGTATGAAATTAATGAAAAATCCACTCAAAAAGGTTAACAAACTTCTTATATTGAATGGTTTATTACTTAATAATTTGCCGTTCATCAGTCGTGAATTATTTGTGATGATTTCAAAATTGATAACAACTTAGGGAAGCAGCAAAAAAAAAAACATAGAATCATGGAACGACAATTTCGAAATTATCACAACTAATTGACGACTAATTAACGGCAAATTATATCATCCACCTAACCACTTTTCGATCGGTGAATGTTGTTTCGCTAAGTTGGCACTACTCGTGAATTTAAGTTCATCTAGTTTTTTCATGAAAATATTGGTATTACCCGATCTTAACCTATAATAATTCATTTTCAAAAGACACATCTGAAAGCTTAAAAGTTAAATAAGGTTTTTAGTACCAAATTATATTAATGATATTATAAATTTAAATAAAGGGTGTTTTTTTAGACGTGTGGTTTTCAAGAAGAAATAAAAAGCCAAGAATTAAGCTTTATTATATAGATAAGGGTTTACCATAATGTTTTAAAAATGATTTCGGGCAAGTGGTCGCCGCGGCTGGCTCGAATAAATTCCAGCCGAGAAGCCCAATTTTCGACCACCTTGTGCAGCAATTGAGGCCGTATGTCAGCAATAACGCGCCGAATATTCTCTTCCCAGGCGTCATAATCGGGCTTATCTGCGTAGACAAGCGACTTCACATAACCTCACAAAAAATAGTCCAGCGGTGCTAAATCGCACGATCTTGGAGGCTACGCTACAGGCCCACGAATAAATTCCAGCCGAGAGGCCCAATTTTCGACCACATTGTGCAGCAATTGAGGCCGTATGGCAGCAATAACGCGCCGAATATTCTCTTCCAAGGCGTCATAACCTCACAAAAAATAGTCCAGCGGTGTTAAATCGCACGATCTTGGAGGCTACGCTACAGGCCCACGACGCGAAATAATGCGCTCACCAAAAGTTTCCTTCAATAAATTGATTGTTTCGTTGGCTGTGTGGCATGTAGCGCCGTCTTATTGGAACCAAAGGTCGTTGAAATCAACATCCTCCAATTCAGGCACGAAAAAGTCATTAATAATGGCTCTATAGCGTTCCCCATAGACTGTAACATTATGGCCGGCTTCATTTTTGAAGAAATATAAATCAATGATTCCCTCTGCCCCATAGAGCACACCAAACAGTGACTTTTTTAGGATGTACCGGCCGGCGCGCGTCTCAACAATGGCTTGTGCATTATGATCACTCCAAATACGACAATTTTTCTTATTAACGTACCCATTCAACCAAAAATGAGCTTCGTCGCTGAACAAAATTCGCTTATGAAAATTTGGATCGACGGCAATCTTGTTTTGGGCCCATTTGTGCACAATTTCGAAGCGTTTCTCAGAAGTAAGTCTATTCATTATGAAATGGCAAACCAAACTGAGCATAATTAAAGTGACAGCTCTCAAAGAGACCAACTTCGAAAAAAGTATTGCCAGATTGAAAACCACACGTCTAAAAAATACACCCTTTATAATACGAAAAACAAATTTCATAATAATTTGGACTACAGCACGAACATTTTTTGAATTATTTTTTGATTTAAAATTGATCCAATATCAAATAGATCTTTCGTAGCGATAAATACATGACACCAATTTTATTTATAATTTTTTTCGTGTACATGTAAGGTATATTTTAAGACCAGTATTATTTTAAGATGGCATGGTTGATTGCTTTTAATTTGCTTCATTAAAAATGTATTTTATGTAGACATCATAAAGATACGTTTTTCGAAAACTCATCCAATAAATGTTTTCAATTTAAATACTATTTTATTATTTAAACTATTGAATAGAAACACATTTTAATGACAGTATTGACACACAAAATTAAATTGTTAGGATCCAAAAGTTTACATCCCTCTGTCCTCATCTATAAAGCTTAAAGCTTTGTACTTTTCGTGTTCCGTAAATTTAACATTTATATCGTTCCTAAATCTTTTTCTCAACGAATATATAAACTTGAACAGCGCGGGTATAATCGTCAATTTATCAATCAGTATATGTTTGCTTAGTAATAAATAAAAATGGAGTACGGCGGACTGTGAATTTCACAGCGAGACATTTTACTGAATATTTAGGTTTTATTCAAACCTTGGAATTTTCTGTTTCATAATGTATTTGAAATTGAATTCTCAGCAAACCACTTTCTGAATAAATTATTATTTGAGCTCAAGGTATCATGAAATTGGTTTTAGGGAAAACTTCATTTTTGATGCAGTGTCACTCGAAAATGCCACCAAAAGAGACTTAAAACAGTAGCGCAAAATTTTAAAGAGTCTGATGTTAAGATATTATTATGATACTTCTTAGAAATTTTTCAACCTTAAAGCTTTCTACTCAAATGTTCTTAGTAAACTCCAGCAGGGTTGTCACTTTAAAAAAAAAAAAATCCGAAGTACCTACCCGCACGTGAACGTTTAGCATAATAGGGCGGATAATGTTAAAAGTACTAAGAAATATAAATTTATAAACTTCTGCTGGGACCAGCAACTTGATCAACACATTGATTTTCCTCTTCTGAAGCCGGTTTTTTTTCTGTGACAGCTGTCAAGTGTAATCAAAAGAAAGCCGATAACCGAAAACTGTATGCAAAAATTAAAGGTTGGCTTTCATGAATAATGGGAATGCCTGCATTCAATGACAGAATTGAAAAATTATTTTATGGATTACTTATTGAAGGATTTTTTTTCGTAACATCAAAAGTGCAGTAGATTTATTTATCGAAAAAAGTGCAGTAGATCTACTGCAATTGCAACAAAGTGACAACTCTGAACGCCTTAAAAATTGACAGTAAATGCCTTTACAGTCACATTGATAATAAATTGTCAAAGTTACATAATATGGAGTTGATGTTAAAAAGATAGAACGATGTGAACTCGCTTAAAATTGGAAAATCCTCTTTTAAGTCTATAGTAGCTTCTAGTATCATACTAAAAGTGCTTTAACGTCGTATAAGATCGTCTTAAAATATCCGCCAATATTTTGTATTGAAGTAAACAAAATTTTCCCATGGTCTTGGCAAGCTCAAAGTCTTTAACATTATGTATTCACACTTCAATTCAAAAAAGTACTGTTTTAGATCCAAAAAATCTATTCTTCTGTGTATTTTGTTAAATAAATTATCAACCCTGTGAAGGCTAGCAAGTGAGCGTTTTGGACATAATTTTCCAGCTTTGATTGACAATTCTAAGCGAGTCTAAGAAAAAAAAAATGTTTCGCTATAATTCTTGAAGAAGGAAATGTTTCTGTATCCACGCAGTAAGTCAAGAAAACGGAAAAGAAATTGAACTATTTTCGAAGCTCTAAGTTTTTGAAGGTGTAAAATGTCCTTAAAAAAAAAAAGATATTATTTACCCACTTTTGGCTTGCTTAAACTCCAAGCGCACTAAATTTTAGCTTTCCATTATTGAGTTACGATTTAAGATTTTTAATCTGAATTACTTTTTATTTCGTCAGTTTATGATTTTTTTATTAGTGATTTACTCATACATACATACCTGTATATGCTTTTTTTTTATCAAAAAAAAAAAAAATATTCCAAAATTTTTTAATTTAAAGAAAATGCGGAATATTAATGAAGCAAATTGTTAAAACAAAAAAAAAACGCTTGCTTAAATATTTTGATTTCACTTTTTGTACTTTTCCATATCACAGAGGCCTTATAGATTTGTTGCTTATGTCCCTAAACATGTTCAATGTTGCACATAGAAAATTTATTTTTGTTTTAGATTAGCTATTTACTCGTAGTTTGAATTTTTAATATATTAAATAAATTCATTAAAGTCTTAACTAAATTATAATAAAAAATTCCCAGGAAACGTCCGAGAAGCTTCACAGAGCAGCTACAGCGGATCGATAACACAATCATCGAGATTTGCTACAAGCCGTACGGAGGATCACGCCTCCATATTTTCATCTAAGGACAACCGTCTTCAATCCGGTCACGAAGACCGTTATTCGAGAGCAACATCAAAAGCACGAAGTGAAATCCATGATGAGCACTCATCAAGATCGCTTTCCAAGCCAGTAATTAAGAAAAATCTTAAAAGTGTCCACGTAAAATGTAAGCTGTAGTCAAAAATGTATTGAAGTGAATTGAACAACATTACCACAGACAAAATTTTAAGAAAAAAGATATATTCGTTTTGTATTTTTCTTATGTTTACAGCTGGAGAAAATGCAGTTTTTGAAATTCAGTATGCTGAAAAACCAGGTATAGTAACTTGGATGAAGGATAATAAGCCATTAAATGATGCACTAGCAGATCGTGTTAGCGTTACAGACAACGAATTAAACTATCATCGATTAACCATTAAGCACTGTAGGTAAGTTCTAACTAATTGAATGGAAGCAAACATTATACACAACATAGATTCAACTGGAATTCCAGCTAAAAAAAATAATCATCAATGGCTCTCTTTTCAGTGAAAGTGATTCTGGAACATATACTGCAAAGGCTGTATCAGGCATTCAAAGCACATCGAGCTCAAGTCAACTTGTTATTGGTGAAGGTAATTATATCAAATAAACTTTGAACTAAGTGATCTCTTTTCAACACCATTTACTTTTCAACTATATACATAGATAAAGCAGTAGGCGTTAAAGACATGGATCAAGAACCTGTATTCTTGGTTAGTTTGAAAGACACCGAAATGCTGGAGTTTTCATTCTTCAGATTTCTGGTTAAAGTTCTTGGTGACCCTAAACCTAAAGTTCATTTGTAAGTTCATTATATAACATATAAAACAGTTATACATTGTAGTAACTTATATGACATGTTTCTAACAAAGCTTTAAGGATGGCGTAGAAATATACGAAGATGAGAGGGTACAAATTATTCGTGATAAAGACTACCTCGGATTCTATGAACTCGTCATAACTGAGGTGCTTTCGTCTGACGCAGGGGTATATTCATGCGAGGCTGAAAACAAATTTGGAAAAACATCTTGCCAAGCTAATGTTACAACAATAGGTAAGTGAAAATATGTTATATAAGTTTAAAAAAAAAACGACTTTTATGAAACCGACTAAGAGGAAAGTTAGAAAGGGCTATTAGAAAAGCTTAAGTCCAGGTTTTCTGGACGCCATAATTTTGGAATACAAAGTTATAAATTAGACGATTATCTTGTGAGAAAATCTCCGAAAAACGATTGAAGAAGCAGGAACTAGAAAATAACCTGGCTTCTTTGGTTAGGGAAGAGAAGAAAATCCAAATTATTTTAGTAGAATTGGGTCGCAAAAACGAACAAGAAAACACTAGCGAAAGGGCTCAAAAATGCTCAAGCTCTGTGGAAATATTAATATTCAACTGTATTTTGATCTCGAGCAAGTTGTCGAAAAAGTTCCTGAAGTATTGAATCAAATAAAATTTGCCCTGCAGAGCGAAGAAAAGAAAATAAAAGATCTGCAACTTGGACATGACAAGACGAGTGACAAGGCGAAGATTGAAAGTGATATTGAGGCTATAAGCGGAAGCAGAAAGCCCAAAACGAAAAAGATATCCGCAAAATTGAAAAGAAATGACCGATGTTGAGGCCTCGATACACATGCTTAAAAAAGTTACCGAAATGATTACACACAAGTCAGAGAATGCTACAACAAAGCATCCACAAAAATGAATCAGGACGATTTAAAAAAGAATTTTTCGCACACTTGATAGTCAATAAACATTTCTCAATTCGATTTCTAAGCTTAAGGCTAAAAAAAAGATTTGGAAAAGAAAAAAACAAGAAGTTTGTCATGTTCGTGTTCCAAGCAAACATAGTGATAATTTTAAAAAGCTCCTCCAACAACCAATTGAGTCCACTTATAAGCGATGCGATTCCAATTCCATTTCCATCGACAAATGGAGGAGTTGACTAAGAAGATAAATAAGTTAAAATCGAAAGAACTTGGAGATCAAACGAAAGACACAGAAAGACGACCTTACTCGATGGGAGAAAGAGATTTATGAGAAATGTCATTCAAATGTCAAAGTGTAATGAAATTATTGCCAAACTAAAATTGGATCATGGGGGGCTTAAGTCATGCGAAGCAATGTTCAAAAAAAAAATGTAAAAAATGGAAGACGATCTACTTTGTCACAATAAAATGGCTGAAAAAGAACCATCAACCCTTGCTTCCGAACTTTTTGATGAGATTCATAGTCTGCCAGAAATCATAAATTGAAAAGAAAAGCTTCTCAAAGTCGAACAGAAGAAATATAAATCTCTTATTGCATTGCGTCCAGAAATTGATTGACACGCAAAGCTAAGCTTAGGAAGCTGGAAGAGAATCTTGGTGAAGTCGCAAATGACGGTGAATCCTGCCAGATGCTTAAGATCGAACCAAGGGCCGATTTGGATCTCGTCAATTCGATGTTGGGTGATATTAGTCTTCTAGATGGAGTAACACGTCTTCAAGGTGAACTGACGAAATTAAAGGATAAACTGCCTGTAGGTGGATCCAATGCTTCCACCGAAGATGTTCAATTGGAAAAGACTAGCGTTTTAGCGGATTTGTAAAACGAACGCAGTATCTTGGAAAAGAATCAGGTTGACTAAGAAAAAGGAAAAGATAAATTGAATGCGTTGAATAACTTGAAAGGAAAAACAAATAAAACTACATAAAGGTGTTCCATCACTGCCTCAGGTAAAGGAACGTCAAATGGAATTAAACAAACAAATTGATGCAAATGCCATTGAGATGACAAATCTTCAACAGACAGAAACTCTCAGAATCCATGGTGAAGTAAAAACGTTGGAAGGATTCAAATTGGAGATGGTGCTTTTGATCACTGCTGTCGAAAGTACTGCTAAAGCAATACATGTATTGCTTCCGGGCGGTGCATACTGCCGTACTGCTCACCTCTGTTTTGTACTGCATTTTGTTCTCTGTATTGCCTTTTTGTATTGCTTTTTGTAATTCGTTGTTTAAAAAAAAAATCTACAAAAATAAATCTATCGTCAAAAAAACAGCAGTAGAAGTGGCATCACTTTTCATATTTTTCATGTAAGCATAAAAGGCACACACATACACATACAGAGTAGGAGAGTACCCTTCCGCGATCCTTAATCAAAATTCACACTTCTTTAAAAATTACTTATTGCTTTTTAGACACCAGTGGCGGATCCACGGGGGTAGTTTTCGGGTAATTTGATAATTTTCAGAATCGAAATTCTAATGGAAAAATAAATTAAACTTTTCCTAATGGTTTTGATGCGTGATGTACCATTGAAAAGGGTTAAAAAAAATGCTCTTTTTCTTAACCGCTCGAAAAAAGGTTGCACCGATTCCTGGATACGCCACTGGTAAGTAGTGAGGGATTATCAGGTGACGTTATAGAAAACGTAAGCGTAAAGTATATAGATTGCTGCATTGTATTAGGTATGTACGCAAATCAGGAATAGGATTAAGTTTCAAGACAAAGTCTTAGAAGCCATACAAATCATAGATCCACAAAATAAATCGCCAAGCCTTACACCACTCATAAAGGGTTTTCCAATAAGAGGTGTTATTTTGAATAGGCCGCTATTTCGGTAGCTGTCATTTTTTGACATTTGACAAGTAGAAACTACGCCATTAATAAAAATGGAACGATACACGCTTCAACAACGCATTGAAATTATTAAAATTCACTATAAAAATGGTGAAAATTTGGCAGAGACGGTTCGTAAAACTAAAACATTTTTGGGTCGTCGTGAAGCACCTTGTCGGACCGCAATACAGAAATTGGTGGACAAATTCGAGCTGTTGGGACAAGTTAGTGATGTGAAGAATAAAACCCGTGCACGTCGCTCAAGAACAACTGAGAATATTGCTGTTGTAGCCCAAAGTGTTGAAGAAAACCCAGGTTTGTCCATTCCTCGTCGTTCTTTGGAATTAGGCATTCCACAAACGTCATTACACCGTATTTTGCATAAAGACTTGGGTCCTAAGGCTTATAAAGTTCTGTTAACACAAGAACTCTTGCCGGCTGATTGGGTCCTTGAAATGCATGAAAATGATCCGGAATTTCATCGAAAAATCATCTTGACTGATGAGGCCCATTTCCACCTTGGAGGCTACGTCAACAAGCAAAACTGTCGCATCTGGGGCTCGGAAAACCCAAGAGTTATTGTTGAAAAGCCTCTCCATCCTCAACGCGTGACTGTTTGGTGCGGTTTATGGTCCGGCGGGGTTATTGGACCTTACTTTTTCGAAAATGAGGCTCGAGCAACAGTTACGGTCAATGGATTGCGCTATCGAGAGATGATTAATGGTTTTTTTATGTCCGGAATTGGATGGTATTGATGTGGACAACGTTTACTTTCAACAAGACGGCGCTACGTGCCACACAAGTAATGAAACCATCGATCTGTTACGGGAAAAGTTTCCGGACCGTGTTATCTCTCGAAGAGGTGATCACAATTGGCCACCGAGATCTTGTGATTTAACACCTTGCGACTTCGTCCTTTGGGGCCACGTGAAAGATAAGGTCTACGCCAACAGCCCAGCGTCGATTCAAGACCTCAAAGATGGAATTCGTGAGGCTATCGAGGACATAGGGCAGCCACTTTGCGATTTGGTTATGGAAAATTTCATGAAAAGGATATGGTCCTGTAAGCGTGGTCGTGGCGGCCATTTGGCTGATGTTGTGTTCTATTATTAACGGCATACCTTCCTCTTTATAATGAAATAAACATCCGATCATTTATCTCAAAAAATGCCATTTTTCTTTGAATATCAAAATAACACCTCTTATTGGAAAACCCTTTACAACTCTTCCCAAATTTAATTGATGAACAACTTGTCGATGAGCTAGATAAGCAATTTAGAGCTCTCGCAAATCAAAATATTATTGGTCTGAATTTGAATGAATTTGAATTTTTCTTAAAAAGTACCTTCAATGAATATCTGAACTATGAAAAGAAAAGGCTTATGGTTATAAGTAATTATGTTATTTTTTTTGCTGTAATTAAATGTTATTTAAATAAAAAACTATATTAAAACAAAATTTGTATGCGTATTGCTTTTGCTCTAAAATTATGCAAGAAAATTTTGAATGTATTGCTCTGGGCATTTCTAAAACGACAGCACTGCTTCTGATACAAGGAAAACTAGATTCTATGAAGAATGTGGATCACGATATTGGGCGAATTAATTGTGAATTAATTGAACTTGGTAAACTTAATCTAGCCAAAGAAATCGAGCATCTTAAAAATTCAAAAAAACGCTGTAAGGACGACTCCACTGCCACTGGCAATCTAGATTTCCGACAAATTGCGAAAGAAAAGAGCTCATCAAAAAACGTGCCCAAGCTACTGTTCGTAAGAGTGAACTTCTTGGTCAGAAATGAGTGAAGTCAACAAACTGAGGCGCGAAATTGAAGAACCGAATTAAAAGGATTCCATTCAGAAACATCGACGAAGTCTCTACGAAGTGGTGGTGCTTAAAAAGGTTATTGCGGATTTGGGTCAGTATAGACCTGTCGTAGAAGGGGCTCTTATGAAATTCCACTCGGAGAAAATGCAAAAAAGCAATAACTTAATCCGAGAGTATTGGCGTCAAATCTATATTGTGGCAATGACATGGACATCGATCTTATTCAAATTCAAACCGATGAAAATAAGGTCTCCGAGACATCGGCCGAAGTAATTAAGTCGAAAAATAATTCAGAAATTGAAATGCATGCCCGTTGTAGTGCCGGTCAGAGAGTGTTGGCTTGTTTGATTATTCCCATGGCACTGGGCTTTCAGTTGTAATTGTGGGGTTTTGGCTTTGGATGAACCCACAGCTTATTTAGGTTAGACAAATATTTTGTCGCTTTTTGTGAGGCTCCCAATAGATTTGTACAAGAAAGACAGACAAGCTTTTGAGGTAACGAAACAAAATGTGAAAAGTATAAAAATAAAAATTAAACTGCCATAACCTTGAAATATTGACAGAAAAAGGAATGTACAAACAAAAGATGATATCACCTCCAAAAACCAATAGTTTAATAGAACAGATCAATTCGCGTTTTCCAAAATGGCGGATTCTGTCAGTCATGGCGTGCCGAAAACCTAAAATAATTGTTTACAAATAGCCCTCTTCAAGTATTAAATAAGCAGCATTCCTACTTCATTCCACTGTTTTATTTTTCCTAAACCATCACTATTTCCATTGTTAACATGTTTTCTTACTGTCTTAAGCCATATTTAAAATATTTTAATTTTAATTGATTTTTCTTTTCAGAGGATAAAAATGTTTTCGGTTCGCTTAGTGGACAAATCCTACCCGCTGGTGAGAAAGCAGCATTTACTTGGAAAAGAAATGGAGTTGATTTTGATCCGGAGGAACGTTTTAAGGTGCTCTTCGGTGAAGATGAAGATTCTTTAGCATTAGTTTTTCAGCATGTTAAGCCAGAAGATGCTGGAATTTATACATGTGTTGCCCAAACAACTACGGGAAATATATCATGTAGTGCTGAATTATCAGTTCAAGGAGCAATACAAACTCTTAATAGAGAACCAGAACAACCAACTCTTATAATAGAGCACAGAGAAGCAAATGTTGCTATTGGGGGAACAGCAATTTTGGAACTTCAATGTAAAGGTTTCCCAAAACCAGCTATTCAAATGACACATGATGGAGAAGTTATTGCAGCTGATAACCGCCACAAAATATTATTTGAAGATGAAGAAACTATGTCTTTGTTGATTAAAAACACAAACACAGAGGATGCTGGTGAATACATTATCAGTGCCAAAAACGAACTTGGAGAAACTTCAGGGCAAATTAGTTTGGTTGTACAAGGTATGTAAAGCTTTTGTATGATTTAAAGGTTGTTTTGCAATTTTCTAGCACAAGTTAATAAGTCCACAGACCGAAAGAATTAATTTGTGGGTATTATAACATAATCAGAGGGGTCGAAAGACATTTGTGCACTTTGTTGAATATGTTGATTTGATAATTTAACACAAATCAATTTTTAGGCCGCAGAATCTTATCATCCCATATGTGGGATATTGGCAAAAAAGTATATCATCTAAAATGTCAGTAATTGGTCAAAAAATTTGAAATAGTTTCAGAAATTGGAATTGAGGAGACCCACAACTTTCTGTCAAATCCGAATAGCCAAGATGATAATCACTCTATCATGACAAAAGATAATCTGGGAGAATTTCTCCTAGCAAGGGGTGGTACCCCATAAACCAGTACTGTTGATTTATCTCAATTTTTTTTTTTAATAATTAATAAGTTCTGTGTTACCTTTTGTCTTATCATTTTGTCGCATCTTATCCGAATCCCTCTGTAATATGTATACCCTCTGTATTCTGTAATTTGTCCATTTTGTCGAAACTATTAATAATACCAATTAAATTTGGATCTATACCAATAATAACCTTGAGTTTTATACTTACTCGTTAAATGATGTTAAAAAAAATGTTAAATCGTATAAATTTTCTAAAACTAATTTTGTTCAACTAAATAATTTGGTTAAATGAATTTATGTTTCTTGAATTGAAAAATATGTATAATCGCTTTATTGAAACTGTATTAATGGGTTTTGATAGATTCGTTCCTTATTCCTTTAAAAAAAATATCATCGAGTTCGAGAGTTAGAAATACAATAAATCAAAAAATCAATCGGATTATGATAATTTTAGTAAATTACGTAAAGATTCTATACAGAGCTTATATCTTGAATATTGAAAGTAATATCAAAAACAATAGTAAATTTCTCTGGTCATTTGTCAATTCCAAAAGAAATTCAGCAGGGTCGGTTTACTCCCTCCCTCCCTGGACGGAATTATACCAATCATGCTACAAAAATTGCAGGAAGTGGTAGTCCCGCGGCTGGAGATGATCTTTAAAGGATGCCTCCAGCTCAATCATGTACCCGAGACGTGGAGACATGTAAGAGTTGTTTTTATACCGAAGGTCGGCAAGCGGGACATGAGTCCGCGAAGGACTTCCGACCAATAAGCCTTACGTCCTTCGTACTAAAGACTTTGGAGCGCATTCTTGATATCCATATTAGAAACACCCTAGAGGAATGTCCTCTTGAGAACTCTCAACACGCATATCTTAAGGGGAAGTCCACAGAGACGGCTCTTCATGAGTTAGTGCGTACAATCGAAAAAACAATACACTATAAAGAATATACCCTAGCCACCTTCTAAGATGTAGAAGGGGCTTTCAACAATGTCCTAACGGAATTCATTCTGGAATCACTCGTGGACTTTGGTGTAGAGGACTGCATCAGGGAGTGGATAATATCCATGCTCAGCGATAGGAGGATTCAAGCTACTTTAGGTAATAATAAATCGATCAAACACGTCAATAGAGGTACCCCGCAGGGTGGAGTTCTATCTCCACTTCTCTGGATCCTAGTCATGAACAGAATTCTCGTTGAGTTGGAGAGATACGGGGTGAAGGCAGTTGCGTATGCGGATGATTTGGTGATTTTGGTTTCAGGAAAGTTCCCAACTGTGATTAGTGAAATCACAGAGATGGCTTTGAAGAAGGTTGGTAACTGGGCCACGAGTTGTGGACTTGGTTTTAACCAAAGCAAAACGGAACTGATGCTTTTTACCACCAAAACAAAAATGCCTCCCTTCACGCTGCCCCGACTCAACGGCGTAGTTCTCTCACTTTCTTCCAATGCGAAATACTTGGGCGTTATTCTTGACCCCAAACTAAATTGGAAACTGAATATTGAAGAACTGGTTAAGAAGGCCTGTATAACCTTTTATGCCTGTAGTAAGATCTTCGGAAAAAAATGGGGCCTCCATTCGAAGATGATACTGTGGACGTACACAGCCGTGGTAAGACCGGTCCTTACGTATGGCTCTATTGTCTGGTGGCCCGCACTTAGCAAAGCGTATAACATTAATAAACTCAAGAAGGTTCAAAGAACATCTAGCGTTGGCACCACAGGGGCCCTACGGATGCCTTAGGCGTCTTCCTGCAACTTTTACCCCTTGATTTACATATTAAATATTTAGTATCCTGCAGCGCGTTAAGACTTAAGGAGTCAAGTTGTTGGATTGCTAAACCATATGGTCACAGCAATATCACAAGTTTGATTCCTTATGATATGTTTTCAATGCAGACCGACTACTGCACTCCTGCTTTGGATTTGAGAAAGGTTTTTAAGGTCAAATTTCCATCCAGAAAAGATTGGAAGGATAAAGTCGTGACGAGAGACTTCGACACTACTATTTTTACTGATGGTTCCAAGATGGAGTGTGGTGTTGGTTCAGGAATTTTTTTCCGAATCCTTGAACATCTCTAGGTCCTTTCGGCTACCTGACTTCGCAAGCGTATTTCAAGCTGAATTACTAGCAATCAGGGAAGCATGCAAGATACTCAAACAAGATCCCAACCAAAACCGAAACACTGCTATCCTGACAGACAGTCAAGCAGCTGTGAAAGCAATTGATTCGGCTATAACATCATTTAAACTCGTCCAGCAATGTCGAGATGAACTACTTAGCCTTAATGTCAACCTCAGGGTCACTCTTATCTGGGTTCCAGGTCATTGTGGCATTGAGGGAAATGAGCGGGCTGACGAACTGGCCAGGCAAGGATCATCCCCTCATAGCTCACTTGCGGAAAGAGTTAATATTCCGCTTGGAGTTATGAAGGGCAATTTATTCTCAATTTTTCTTATTGTATCCAATCGCAGGTGGGAAAGTTTAACAAACTGCGTCATATCCAGAAAGATATGGCCCATCTATAATAAATCTCGAACTACTGATCTGATTTTTAGGCCCAGGCGAGACATAGCCAGGGTTGTTGCGACATGTTCTGGCCACTGGCCTATAGGAGAACATGCGGCGAAGCTGGGCATTCCGTACAATACTTTTTGTCGCAGTTGTGGGGACCATCAGGAGAAGGAAACAGTGGCCCACTTCCTCTGTAAATGCCCCGCTCTGGCCAGATCGAGAGCAAAATCTTTTGGAAATGCTTTTCTTGAAGATCTACACGAACTTTCTGAGATAAAGATCAAAGATTTGATTGCTTTTCTCAACGCAACAAAATGGATCTAGGTCAAGCTTCGACCTTGATTCCTTCACCTCACCCTTCCAAAATAAAAATTAAACCGCTTTTCACCCAACAGGTCAATACGAGTTATGGTGTCAAAACGGCGCACTCTAGCGCTAATTGGGTCACGGAGCGAGTTTGCTCTGGGCCGCCATCTCTACCTACCTACCTACCGGTTTACTCCCATTCAGGATTTGATAACAGTTCATTGGACAACATAATAAGCAGGATTGATATTAGATCGATGCAGTTAAGTAGCGTAGAAGTTAAACTCAAACCGCGTTAAAATCACTTTAATCTAATTATAGTTGTGTTCCAGACGGCATTCCTTCCGCGGTACTTAAAAATTGTTGTGATTCCATCTGCCACTCCTTTACTTATCATATTCAACAAGTCAAGGAAGGTATTTTCATTGAAGAATTGAAACTTTCTTACTTGGTCCCTATTCAAAGATTAGGTTCAATGATGTTGAAAATTATAGGTGTATTAGTAAACTCTCCGAAATTCCCAAATCATTTGAAAGTTTGGTGAAAATTTAGCTTGATTTTCTTACAGGTGAATCAGAAGTACATCATGGTTTTGTCTCCAGTTGATCTTCTGTTACCGATCTGACCTATTTCACTTCGTACGTCACTAACGCCATTAAACAAAAATTTCAAGTGGACGCAGTATAGATTGACTTTAGTAAAGCCTTTGATTCTGTAAACCACCAAACTTTTCTTAAGAAAACTTGAGATTTTTGGGTTTGCGTTCTCACTTTCTTCGTTTGTAATCATCATATTTATCTTATAGAACACAAAAAGTAAAGATTGGAGATACATATTCAAAGAATATTCAGTGTACATCAGGTGTCCCGCAAGGTAGCCACCTGGGGCCACTCCTTTTCATAATTTTCATTGATGATAATGTCTCGGTCTTTAAGTATAGTGAATGCTTATTATAAGCCGACGGTCTGAAACTATTTTTAAAAGTATCGAGTATGGATGATTGTCAACATATTCAATTTGATATTGATTCTCTATCAAATTGGTGTCACATAAATGGCCTTAAATTGAATATCAAAAAGTTTAATGCGATTTCTTTTTCCAAAAAATCACAAAGTTTGTTATTCAACTATGCAATTGAATCTGTTGCTTTAAATAGGATTTCATGTATTAAAGACTCAGGAGTTATTCTTGATACCCCACTTTCTTTTAAAAGTCATTCCGATTATTTTGTTCCTAAGGCCAATTCTCTGGTAGGTTTCATAAAACGAAATGGAAAAGACTTTAGAAATCTTTTTGTGCTATTATCGCTGTTTACATCTCTTTTCAAATCACTTTTGGAATACGCTGATTATATGTGGATTCCCGTTTATAAAGTTCATTCTGATCGGATTGAAAAGATTCAAAGTTGATTTACAAAATATATATTCAAGAAAATGCGTTGGGATTTCAGCCGCAGTTATGAGGCAACATTCCAATTACTTGGACTAAAGCTGTTACAATCAAGAAGAAAAATTCATAGTGAAATGCCTATTAAAGACTTACTATGCTACCATATTAAATGTCCATCGCTTCTTGCTTAGTCTTCTTATTCCAAAGAAGTCATACGACAAATTATGGAAGTAATCAAACTTTATCTTAATGAAATGTCTTCAAATATTAATAACGGGTGATTTTTAAGCTGGTTTGGTTTTGGCAACACTGGTTTTGACAGCTGACGTGTGTTTAGTACCTTGTGTCACTGTCAAACAGCTTCAGTTTGGTTTGCAATTTAACCATGGATCGTCTTACAAATGAACAACGCTTGCAAATTATTGAATTTTACTATCAAAATTCGTGCTCGGTTCGAAATGTTCATCGCGCGCTGCTTGTGTTCAGCGATGAGGCTCATTTTTGGTTGAATGGGTACGTAAATAAGCAAAATTGCCGCATTTGGAGTGAAGATCAGCCAGAAGCATTGCAACAGCTACCAATGCATCCCGAAAAAGCCACTGTTTGGTGCGGTTTATGGGCCGGCGGCATTATTGGGCCATATTTCTTCAAAGATGATGCGAATCGCAGCGTTACTGTCAATGGTGAACGCTACCGAGCGATGATAACAAACTTTTTTTTGCCCGAAATGGAAGTTCTTGACTTGCATGGTATGTGGTTTCAACAAGACGGTGCCACATGCCACACAGCACGCGAAACAATGGCGCAATTGCGAGGCGAGTCAATTGGCCGCCTAGATCGTGCGATTTGACACCATTAGATTATTTTTTGTGGGGGTATGTCAAGGCTAATGTCTATAGGGACAAGATTGACGCACTGGAAGCCAACATCCATGCATTCATTCGTGAGATACCGGCCGATATGTGTGAAAGAGTATGCCAAAATTGGACTCAGCGGATGGGCTACCTGAGACGCAGCCGCGGTCAACATTTGCATGAAATTATCTTTAAACATTAAATTGCAAGGTTCAAACTATCGATTCAAATAAATATTTCATTCATTTTTTCGAATTTTGTGTGTTTTTTTTTTAAAAAAAGTTCTAAACCTCTTAAAAAATCACTCATTATTTTTAATCTTAATCGTAATAAATTTAAAACTGAGGTATTATATTTATTCACATTTTAATTTGCTTTTGGAGTGCTGATATCTGTTAGCTGTAATATTGCTTGTAATTAGATTAAATAAATAAATAAATATTGAAATAAAAATAATAAATATTGAATGTTTATTTCTTACTAGCACCTCCCAAAATTGTAAAACCATCAAATGTCACTTGTTTTGCTGGCGATACAGTCGAAATGGAAGTTGAAGTCGAAGGATGTCCTAAACCAACTGTCAAACTCTACAACAATGGAAAAGACATTACAAATGAAAGTTATGTAAAAATAACATCTACCAGCATTGGCAAAAGCAAAGAAAAAATCAAGATAACCATCACCAAGATAAGTCTCGAGAATTCTGGTTCGTTCTCAATAACAGCCACCAACGAATTAAACCAAACATCTGAATTCTGGGAATGTGAAGTACGTAGTGGTCCGGTAATTATTAAGCATCTAGAAGAGGAATACGTCTATGGCGAACATGAAGATGTTAAAATGTCAGTTAGAATAGATGCATATCCCAAACCAACAATCAAATGGTATCAAGACAAAACGGAGCTTTCCACTAAAGACAAAAGGTACACAATGTCCGTGGATGCAAATTGCTATACATTGAAAATTCATGATGCCACAAGAATCGATGCTGAGAAATATTCTATGGAAGCCAAAAATGAACATGGATCTGTGAAGGATCAAACAAACTTACGCATTAAGTGTCCTCCAGTATTCAGGAAAAAACTTCAGAATATTATTGTGAAAGAGGGTGATACGAATGTTGAACTTAACATAAACGTCGATTGTTACCCAAGGCCAGGAATTAAGTGGTATATTGATGGAATTGAAATTGATGAAAAACGCAAGGAATTCAGACGTGTCGAAGAGGGCGATGAGTTTAAATTGATAATGAAAGAAGCTACCGTTGCTTTACAAGCTACCTATACATGCAAGCTTTTAAACGCCTATGGAAGCTTGGAAAGTGAATGCCAGGTTGATGTGCATTGTAAGTAATTTTCATTAGTTTCCCGCGACTTAAATTATGTATATTTCTTTGTTATTCAGGTGTACCAAAAATAAAGAAATTCACAAAGGATATTGAAATTCTTGAGGGAGAAACATTAAAATTAGAGGCAGAGATATACAGCTTGCCAGAAGCTGAGGTCACTTGGTAAAACGACAATGCTCCGAAATCAATGAATCGCTCCATATTAAATCGTTTTTTGCTCTTCAAAGGTATAAGGATGGCCAAGAAGTATCTGCAGACGCACGTATCAAAATAAGTCGTGATTCTCAAAGACTTGAAAACTATTACATGACATTGAACTTGTGTAAGACGTCTGATGCTGGAATCTATCAGGTTAGGGCGATGAATAAAGAAGGATACAACGCATCAAAGGTTGAGGTATCAGTTTTAAGTAAGTTTGTTTCATTTGTTTTACCTACTTAGGGCCAGTTTTTTCAGTACTGAGTTAACTCACTGTTAAGTTAAATTGGGTTTTAACAAAATTTGATGAGGTAACTCCCAGTTAAAACAAGATTTAAACGGTTTGAAAAAAAATATGTTTTAGGAGTTAACTCAAATTTGACCTCAAAAACCGGATGATCTCGCACTGAAAAACTGGCCTTAGATCTATGATTTTGGTTCTTTTATTTCCGTTTAAGAGCTTAGTTTCTCAATGTCAAAATATTTTTTTTTTAATTTTAAGCTATTCCCGAGGTTCTGCATGGAGATTTGTTTGATACAAAATCATATGAATCCGTGCCTCTCAAGTACGAAGTCATCGCTCGTGGTATACCTAAACCAGAAGTGGAGTGGTTACACAATGGAAAACCAATGAAAGCAACAGAAAGGGTCATTATATCGAACGAAGGGGTAAGTTGATATTTGAACCGACCAATTTTTCCTTTGAATTGATCACTTTGATATTATTATACTGCTGGGTTCAGAACAATAATGTTCAAGTCCATCAAAAAAAAAATCAAGATAATTATATTTGCGAAACTCGCTCTTTTAAAAATTACAGCAAATATTAAGAAAATGTTATTTAAAAGCAAGATTGTAATAGTCCTGAACTAAAATTTCATCTTTCTCTGAAAAAAACAATATTTTAATGTTTCAAGAAAGAAAACGTTGCTTAAGACATAAGTGAACTTAGATTATAACGCCTCGGTTGTAAATACAAATTGATTTGTTCGATGTTCTTCTAAATATAAACGATTTTATTTATAAAATTAAGAATCGGTGAGAAATTTTTAAATTTAATGCCAAGCAGAGTTTAATATGTGGTTTAATTTATCTACTAGCTGAAGTCTGCGTAGAGTAACTATCTTTCAACAAAAATTTAAAAGGCGAAAAAGGAGAAAAAAGACAGAAAAGATTTTTTTTTTTTAAATTAAATAATTGTATTTAAAATAAATTAACCATCATAAAAAAAACATAAAACAAATTAGTCCGGGAGGTAGCCGTTAGATAACCTATCTCATCACGGCTGTTTAAAAAAAAGGTTATCAACCAAAATCTTGTCCGACCAGCTGTTTTGGCTAATGTGTTTAATAAAGCTATCGGTTGGTATCCTGTTTTAAACAGCTGTGAAGAGACTCTTACGGTTGCCGCCCAGACTATATAAAACATTTTTTTTTTTTTTGTAATTCAATTGATTTTTCAGAGCCTGGCTGGAACCTGAAATATGTATAAAAACTCTGATGCGCCAGGCTAAATCTTGAGGTTTGGTAGCCCTCCGCAGCCCCACTTATTGACCATAGTTTCTTAACCTTTCCGCAGTAATGTAGCGAAAATAACCCATACATTTGAGCTCTATTGATCGAGTGGTTTCTTAAAGCAACCCTATCAAAATAATCTTCCAAACACAAAAAGAATTTTTGAAATCGCACATGTGGTTTCTGAGATTAGACCGAACAAACAGCTTTATTTATGTAGATGTGACTGCATTTAAGTCAAAATTTAAATTGTATAGGGTCCACCAAATGACTTTTTTTTTTGAAAATGGAGCAAAACATCGAGTGTAGCTTCGGCTGTGTGGCACGTAGCGCCGTCCTGTTGAAACCAAATGTTGCCAATATCCTAATCTTCAATTTTTGTGAACAAAAATTCGTTCAAAATGGCCCGATAACGATCGCCATTGACAGTAACGGCCACTCATTGCTCATTTTCGAAAAATGGCCCAATTATGCCTCTGGACCAAGATCCGCACCAAACAGTGACTGGTTTTGGGTGTATCGGCTTTTCAATGTATGCGTGCGGGTTTTCTGTGCCCCAAATGCGACAATTTTGCTTGTTTACTACCCGCCAAGATCAAAATGAACTTCATCTGAAAAGATGATTTTTTTGGCAAAATCGGCATCTTCTCTAAGTCGATCGCAGGCCCACTTAGCGAAGCGTATACACAACCATATTCGTTCAGCGGAAGGATAAAACTAATTATCTGTCAAATCAGACATGAGCTAAGTGTCACCATTCACGAAATAAGCACTAGTTGAAAAATAAACGTTAGATGGCGGACCCTTTATATACGAAAAAAAATCTATTACAAAATCAACACAAGATCCGGCTTTGCTTTTGGCTTTGGAAGTCCATTTTGAACTAACACTCTCCTTGCAAAAACTAGTTCTTACTCTGATGGGTAGATGGCTATTTTGTTTTCCAAACAGTGCTGATATAGTGCAAAGAAAAGGTACACACGGCAAAGAATACATGAAAATAAAGAAACTAAAGGAATGTGAACCTGTTTGTTTTATTATCATGATGATGGCGGATAGTAGCTAAGCATTGGTTATTACTTCGAAGTTCATAAGCTGTCGAGTTCTGATTACGTAAATAACCACTTCGTATGTTAAATATTTTTAAAACCTTGTAAAAGTATAGATGCTTGAGAGGAAGTATCTTCGAATTACAGAAAAGATTGAAACTATGATCACGTCGCTTCGTATCCAAATAATTCGTAGAATATGTTTTTGAACAACTTTTAACGGCTGTAGATTGTTTGTTAAAAGTACCACCTCAGCACACGATACCATATTGCAACTTAGATTGCACAAGGCCAAAATAAACTGTCTCAACAAGTTTACGAGAGCAAAACTGTCTTAAGTTGATATAAAGTATAGGATGTTTCTTTCAAAAGGTATTTCTTCACAGAGCAAGTGTGAATGTTCCAATTCAATTTATTATCTATATTTAAGCCTTAATATCTATATTCGGAAACACTACCAATACAAAAACATTGTTGTTTGAGCAGGCGATGTTAGAATCATATGTATTAGTGAACCTTTTTGACCTACAAATATTTGCACTAAGATACATGTTTTTGCAGCATGGAACATAAAAGATGGAGAATTATTTTATAGAGAAGAAAGGTTGAAATATTTGCATGTGTAAGTTTGGTTTTAGTGCTGATAACAAGCTTATGCATCACTAACCAATGTCTTAATATTTCCGCTACCAGGTCTAGAAGAGAAAGATTAGAATAGGAACACCCTACATCATCCACAAAACTAGTTGGATCTCCCTTTAGATTCAGGTCAAAAATAGAATTAATGAAAATGATGAACAAAATAGGACCAAGCACTGATCCCTAAGGAACACCAATCTGGATGTCTAAATATTCACTTAACAAATCTTCTATTTTTACTCTTTGCTTTCTATTTTTGAGATAGGAAGAAAACCAGTCAAGCATGAACCCTCTAAAACCAGCCTTTTCTAGCTTAAATAGTAGCAGTTCGTGATCCACGGTATCAAAGGCCTTAGTAATATCTATAAAAAGTCCTGCAGTTATTTTGTTGTTATTAAAACTTTCATAAGTATGACTGCAAAATCTTAAAAGTGCGTCTTCGGTAGATCTTCCAGCTCGAAACCTATACTGTTTATTACTAAAGAAAGAGCATATCTCGAGAAAGACAACAATTTTCTGTATAATCGCTTCTTCAAAAATGTTTGAAAAGACTGGCAGAAGTGATATTGGTCTATAATCATTACTATTATTATTATTATCTATCACCTTTTTTGAAGATAGGAATGAACTCTGAATATTTTAAGCTATCAGCAAATATACTTTAGTGGAAGTAAAATATAGATTGTCAACTTCATAGGGATCATTCTGGTATCAAAAAAGTTTTTAAAATTCTGTTTTTAAAAATGCTGTAAATAAGTTGTAAGAGAAAAATCGTTTTGTGTGTACTTTTTTGATTAAAACACTGCAGATAATGTAAAAAAGTGAGCACAATACACAATTTTTATGTTGCGGGGTTATTATAAACTTATAGCCCACTTGAAAAACGAGCTTCTTTTTTCAAAGCGCAGGTGGAAAGGTTAGTAATGGCGAGTATATTAAAAAAAAACCAAGAAATCGAATCTTAAAAAAAGCAAATTTCGCGAGTCATAAAAAAGTTTCAAATTTAACCTTTATGGAAATGATCATTTTTGTAATATACAGAACATCATTGTTCGTAAGCAGAATTTTGGAAAACAAAATTTTTCACACATGTACACAATTTTGAAATTCTCAATTTTTTCGTTTGCAGAATTTTGAAATATTGAATTTAGGCCATATGGAGTTTTGAGCATACAGAATTCTAAAATAAAAACAGATTTCATAAAAACAGAATTTCAACCCGCTTATTTATAATTGTTTTGTTTTCTATATACATATACTAGCTGACCCGCCCGGCTTCGCACGGGTAGACAAACCTAAGCTTCGCATAAAATTACAAATTTTGTAATTGAATACTACTTACTGAGTTTTGACCCACTTTACATTATGAATGGCGAAATTCGTTAAAATATGATCATCTACGTCCAACCTTTATTACTTTCCCAAAGCAGAAAGAATTTTTGTAATCATTTGTCTTTATTCCATTTCACTTTATAAATATACAATTTTTAAAAATAATCTTTCCAACACAAACTGAATTTTGAAATCAAATGCCACTTTACATTTCTACTTCATTTCACTCTATAAATTCTGAAAAAATCCTGGAGGCCATCCACTAATAAACAACCGTTCAATTACAAAAAGAATTTCTTAAACCCGATTTTATTTTATTTTTACTCTAAACAAAATTTAAAAAAGAATATCCCTAAAGCTATTTCTTTAGAAAAACCTTTTACAAAAAAGAATTTCCTAGATCGGACAAATTTTTATTTTTACCCCATTTCACCCTACAATTGTCAATTATTAACATTTTGAAAAAGAATATCTCGAAAGCCTTTTCCTAAGAAAGAACTTTCAAACAAAAAAGAATTTATTTTTTTAATATTTTTTAGTGAAATTTTTGAAAAAGTTGAATATAAGATATTTATATATCAGAGAATAGCTTAAGATGATTCTCATCTGCTTTATAGGTCGTTATGATGATAAAATGAAAGATTAATTCATTCACTTTTTCCCAACGTTTCGACGGTGGTTCCCGTCTTCTGCAGTGGATTTTTATTTATTAAAAAAGAAGTATGCAATTACATAAAAGTCTAAATGTATGTAGGGCGGACATGATATACAATTGTATAAACTTGAACAATAGTCCAATAAGTACATTCAAGTTTTGGATCTACTGTTGGAAACTCTTGTTGTTCTTGTCTTGTTTACGGTTCATGTTGTGTAGTGTTTCTAACGTGTAGTGTGTTTGCAAATGTGTTTCTCCATTGCCAAGATCTCCACACCATCAAAGTCCAGTTAGTGGCCACTTTAAACGCTGTGGCAAGCGAGTGCCATCTTTCCAGAATTTTTCGAACGAATGTCCGACTTGTGACCCGACCAACAAAGCCAATGAGAATCATCATTAATTATTCTCAGATACACATCAAAAAAGAATTTCTCGAAACGGACAGTTTTTTTTATTTTAACCCCATTTCATCCCACAAATAATAAAATTTGAAAAAAATATCCCTCAAGCGGTTTCCTAAGAAAAACTCTTCAAACGAAATCGAATTTGTGCAATCGGACACTTTTTATGTTAACCCCATTTCACCCTATAAATAAAAAAATTTAAAAAAAAATATCCTTTAAGCCATTTCCTAAGAAAAACCTTTCAAACACAAAAAAGAATTTCTTAAATCGGACAATTATTTTATTTTTACCTCATTTCAACCTACAAATAAGAAAAGTTGAAGATGAATATCCCAAAAGCCATTTCCCAACCGCCTTCAGCGCCATTTGTTGAACGGTAGTTGAATTGAACTGAAAAACGAAATTTTCGCTTATAGCGCCACCTGTTGAGACTTTTTCGAATTTTCTTTTTTCCTAAACCTTCGCGGTACAATTACCAACAAACCCGTAGAATTAAGTACCCAATTTGGTCCAGTCGTTCTCATGTTTACCAAGCATACGAACCCACCACGATTCATTTTTATATATATAGATGGATGTTGAATAAGGAGAAATCTTAAATATAAGAAAAGTGTGCGTGGCAGTTTGCGGCTTTTATTAAAACCATTTTTAAACCATTCCAAGCTAATAGGAACAAAGTCTGAACAACTCACAAAATTCAGTCTAGTGGTTTTTGAGACTACGAAACTACCCACAAAAGACATTTCATTTTTTATAGATCCCACCTCCCGAACATAGATCGAAACTTTTTGATAGGATTTATTCTTCTTTTATTTGATATCATTTTACTGAAAACCAATGAGCATATCAAACCTTACCAATGCTTTTTTATTTCTAATTCGGTTATTAATTAAAAGTGTTTTTAAATCAACAGGAAAAATACAAATTAGAAATCAAGGAACTGAAGCTCGGAGATGAGGGTGAATACAAGGCAATTATTAAAAACAAAGTCGGACAGCAGTCTCAACAATGTGTACTTTCGCTTCAAGGTTGGTCATTTTTGCTTTAATAACTATATTGACCCAAAGAGGACAAAATTCAGTTGATTAATTTCCTCCCATATCTGCTTTAGGTGTTGCTGAATATAGAAAACCAATATTGGTGAAAGGGCTTTCTGACATATCAGAACAGAAGGGAAATAAACATACCTTGTCAGTGGTTCTTACTGCAGATCCTGCACCAAAGATAACATGGCTGAAAGATGGAAACGTTGTTCAACCAGATGCCAATATTGAAATCAATGTTATCAAAAAGGATCTAGAACACGGACTTAAGGAATTCACTTGCCAGCTGACATTTGCAGAAAGTATGAAAAATTTATTCTTTTATAATTTAAGACAAATTTCACACCATCGTTTTGTTTTTAGCTCAACATTTCGATACTGGACGATATGAGATCCGTATCGAAAATAATTACGGTTCACTCCACTCCAGTTGTTGGTTAGATATTCTTTCCAAACCAGAAATAGTGGGTCTAAAAGACCAGTTTTGCATTCCATCCGAAGCTGTTGTGTATGACGTACTTGTGTATGCCAATCCCAAACCAAAGGTTACTTGGTCAAGGCAAAATGAAAATCTTTGCAATAATGAAAACTTTGAAGTCATTGCTGATGTCGAAGCTGAAAAGTATAGACTGGTCATTCACTCAGTAGCACCTGC
This sequence comes from Leucozona laternaria, assembly GCA_932273885.2. Taxonomy (NCBI): domain Eukaryota; kingdom Metazoa; phylum Arthropoda; class Insecta; order Diptera; family Syrphidae; genus Leucozona; species Leucozona laternaria. The sequence goes on from OW026368.1 coordinate 51,366,406, forward strand.
CGATGCAGGGCTGTATACAATAACAGCAACCAATAACTGTGGTACAACAAAACAAGATTTCAAATTGAATATTCACGGTAAACTTTTTAATTACAATATAAATACTAACTTAGGATGCATCATAATTTTCAGTTGAGAAACCTGCATTCGTTATTGCTCCTGAGGACCAAAAAATATGCGATCATCATCCAATGAGAACTGAGGTTCAAGTTCATGGAATACCGCAACCAACACTAGAGTGGTTCAAAGATGGAGAACCAATTAATTATAAAGCTAAGAACGACAAGAAAAGAAATACATACGTTGCAGAGTTTAGGGAAATTGATGAAGATCAAATTTTCAGCTCATTGTCCATTGAAGATTTTAGGCCAACGAATGAAGGAATGGTAATGGAATTTTGATTTTTTATTTAATTTTTTTATAAACAAAAGCATTTCTTTCGTAAATTTTCAGTATTCTGCTATTGCGAAGAACGATATTGGAACTACTGAAGTGAAATTCGAACTGCAATTGGTGCAAACAGCACCAGTTTTCACAACACCTTTAAGCAAATCAGTGGAAGTTTCACAAGGACAACCTCTTATTTTGGAAACTGTTATATCTGGAAGTCCAGCACCAGAGGTAAAATGGTTTAAGGATGGAACCGAGTTATTCCCAGAAGAAGGGTACGTTAAAGTATAAAGTGAATTGTGCAGTTTAACTTCTTTCAAAACAAAAATATAAATGCACAATGCTTAATATTAAGCAATATTATTGCCTGGGTGAAGTGTAAACTCCGTATAAGGCCAGCATAAGATCTATAAAAATCTTTTATTTATTATTATTTAATTTTACTACACAAAATCTACTTTTACAGTATAAAAATTGAAACAACACCTGAGGGTCTTATTCGTTTGGAAATCGAAAAAGCAATGCCAAGCGATTCCGGTTCATATAAACTAGTCATTACGAATCCTAATGGAGAAATTAAAGCACTATGTGCTGTTGCTATTAAACGTTAGTCAAATAAAGTTTCTTTTTTCAAAGCGATTTCAATAATATTCTTTTTTTGTTTAGCGGAACCCATGGCCCCAATATTTGTTGAGCCCTTTCAAGACATCAAAGCTGTTGAAGGATCTCCGGCATCACTTGAAGCTAAAGTTCTTGGATTCCCATCACCACAAGTATTGTGGTTCAAAGATGAAACACCTTTGCACCCAACACAATCCCTTAATTTCGTCAATAAGCCTAATGGTGTGATTGGCCTATGGTAGGTGGCATTTTATTTCTCCTTAAACTGAAAATAAAAAAAATTAACTTAACAGCATCGACCCAGTTAAACCTCAAGACGCTGGATGTTATAAGATAGTTATTGCCAATAGCGAAGGAGAAATCGAAAAGAAGGTCAATGTTGAAGTTGTACCACAATCAGCGAAGCCCTCTTTTGTCGCCAACTTACAAGACATCCAAAGTGTTGAAGGATACCCTGTCAAGATGAATGTTAAAGTGGTTGGTTTCCCACCGCCAGCTCTTAAATGGTACCACAATGGTGAAGAAATTGGAGAAAAGGACAAACGATTTGCCATTGTTGAAAATCCCGACAATACCATTAGTTTGATTATAGAGAAAGCCACACCAGCTGACTCAGGCCTGTTTGAGGTTGCAGCTGTTAACGACAAAGGCAAAATATCATCAAAGGGCAAGCTTTGCATTGTGCCAAGAGCAGATGAATCCGCTTTCGAACATCCACCACAGTTTGCTTCTTCTCTTCGTGATGTCAATGCTGACGAAGGACAAGAGTTGTCGATATCGGCTCCATTTATTGGAAATCCAGTGCCCGAGACTATTTGGTCAAAAGATAACATTCCTTTGTCTCCAAATGAGCGAACCCTTATGACTTGCGATGGAAAATCCGTAGCGCTTTCAATCAATCCAGCTCTGCCATCGGATTCTGGTGTTTATAGTTGCTTGTTGGCAAATCCTTTAGGAGAAGATGTTTCCGAGTGTATAGCAAATGTGCGCAAAATCTATAAGAAACCACAGTTTACACAGAAACTTATAAACCTTCAACAAGCCGTGGGAAAAGACGCTAAGCTTGCTGTTACGGTTTCTGGTGTTCCATATCCAGAGCTGTTTTGGTATTACCAAGATAAACCACTCCAAGACAGCAATAAATATGATGTTAAGGTTAGCATTTTTTTTTAAACAAACGAATAGCTTAAGTTTCCCTTAAAAAAAATTCCCTTAGCTGAACTTAAATATTTAAATTTATGATTTATTTAATTAATTTAGAATGATGGCGATCACCATATACTTCATGTTAAGAACCTTACTCATGACGATGCTGGTGCCTTCAAATGTATTGCTAGAAATAGGGAGGGCGAAGATATTACCACCTGCCATTTGGATGTAGTTCCTGAAATGTAAATAAAATTGATTGTAATAGTTCAAAGGATATTTTTTTAAAAAAAATTTTATTCGATAGGACCAAACATTCCCGATCAGAAGCACCATCATTTTTGAAAAAAATTGGAGACACCGAAGTTTCACACGGAATGTCAGCTAAGTTCACTGCCTGCGCCACAGGATTCCCAGAACCAGAAGCGGAATGGTTCAAAAATGGTCAAAAACTGTTCCCAACCGATAAAATATCCATGGATTATGAGCCAAATGGAATCATACGTCTTAACATTAAGGATGTCGACGATTCGGATGTGGGACGATACTCCTGTAGAGTATTTAATCCACTAGGAGAGGACACATGCAATGGAGAACTTTTCTATGATGGTAAGTATGGCACAAATAAAATTTATATTTTTTGTAATATTTGGAACACGCTACGATTTATTTAAAATTGCAGCAAAACATTTTAGCACAAAGGGACTATTTTATATTAGCTGTGTTTTATTACTAATTTATAGCTAGCGCAATAATCAAGTACCAATAAAACGCTTTGGCTGTATTAATAAAACGCTTTAGCAACTTTAGGCTGTGTTGGCTACAAATATCATAGTTCACATCCATTTTGTCTCCACCAAACAACAAATATCATAGATCACATCCATTTTGTGAGTAAAAAACAACATTAAGGTTCAAGTCATGAATACTTTTCAAGAGCGCCATATCTTCATCTTCAAAGTTCTAACTATGTATAACCACTCTTATATCCACTCTTTTACTGGCTTATTTATCGACACTTTTTGTTTTTGTTTGTCAAGGGAAATTTTACTGCGCTGGTTATAAAATTACCAATAAAACACGGCTAATATGTGCATATTTGTACATTAGCAATTTATCAACTAAATATGTTTTGACACGAAAAGTTATTTTTTAATGTAAGGCCATATCTTTGAAAAAAAAAAAATGTGCGAGTGCCGGGACTCACGGTTAATATGTGTAAACATCAACGTGCGCGGATCCAAAACGGACTTGTTTTTGCTTGAAGGGGATCTTAAGATTTTTTTCACTGAACGCACCCATCCTAGTATGCAGATCGTAACGTTGCACACCGTAACGTTGCATGACGTAACGTTGCACACGAACGCCCACGTTTTTTTTTCACTCTACCGCCAGCATAGATGTTTACACATCAAAAACCTACCTATTATTAAAGTAGGTTAAACTATTATGAACCTGTTCCTGTGGGACAGCATGGACAGTATTTTAATTATAATACTTTGTTCAGTTTGCACAACTATAAAAACCAATCGAAAATGTTAATTATAAATCGAGTGTGACAGGTTGATTTTACGGGTGTGACCGAGTATGATTTTAACGAATTCAAATAATAAAAGGAAGGATATTCAAATGGGAAATTATTTTAATAAAAGTGGGAACACTTCTTCGTGTAAAGTGAACATTTTCTCACTTCTATTTAGGAGATTTACACTTTCAATTGCCCACTCCAATAGGAATTTATTATTTTTCATGTGTAAAAATCCACACACGTGTCACGCATTACGTGTCACATTACGTTGACAGAATTTGGTACATTTAATAACAAAATTCCTACACTTGGACGAGAATTGATAGTTTTTTTTAGATTAGATTGATTTTATTAAATTAATCATATAAATATAAAATTCATATAATTTATACAAAAATCTTTAAAGCATGGCAATATGCCGTCTGCCACACTGACAACAATTATATTTTCTATTACATATTTGCAAAAAGATATCCTAACATTTTAAATTTGCAGGCAATTAAAAATTTACTAACAATTTTACTCGTTAAAAAATATGTAGATCTCGTTCAATTTTTCTTTTTAATTTTTGAATCTTGTTTTGTTTTTTTTTCTGTATTTACTACTTATATTATGTAGAGGCAAACATAATATTTTGATAAATTTTTAAGGCGATGTTATATTTCATTGAAAATTGATTTAGTTTTGTTAATGGTACAAATCTTTTTTCTTTTAATGTGCTGAAAGATCGCTCTTCTGTAAATGTTGTGACGGGAATAAAAAAAACTATAGAAAGTGTATATTGACTTTGGTCAAAATTCATCTTATTGTGGTTAAACAACATAACGGAGTCGGCATATTTTTAGGAGATAACTGAACTATTGCCTACGTGGATTTATTTTCTTCTGAAAAAAACTGCTCTTTAAGGGACATTAGAGAATCCAAGTAAGGTTCAAGGTTTCATGGTTTTTTATTGAACTTTATATACAATTTGAGAAACTTAAAATTGAAATTGGTTAATACTAAATTTTTGTTGGCACATAGGGGGCCTAACTCTTATACATTGACATTGTTTTTATAAATATTAATATTAAAATAAATGGTTAAAAAATTTAAAAATATGTTGGCTTGGTTTTTCTCTCGGGTTGTTCCGTCCCGGTTGTCGAGTTGGTGGGTTCAGAGTTGGTTGGGTGTTGGTAGGTGTTTAGCCACGGTGGTAGGCTGACGTCAGCGTAGAATGGAACTGCTTCTTCGTTGTCGGCTGGGATCCTAACGGTTTTGTCCAAAGCACTAAGGTACCTCGGCTCTGGATGTCGTTCTTGAGTGGTCATCCTTTTCATCAGCGGATTAGGGTGGTTGGTAGTGTTTTCCATGAACCTCCTTGCAAATTGTATCAGATATTGATCCAGTTGTTTGATTTTGGCTGCGTCGTAGATTCGCTGGTTGCTGGGATACCTCTGTCGCTGTCGATCAAAGACAAGCCCGTAGCTTATCCTCAGGATATTCCTTTCAAAAAGTTGGAGCTTCTGCATGGCTGTCTTCGAGATGGTGTACCATACCGGAAAGCTGTAGCTAAGGACAGGTCTTAACAACTGCTTATAGATAAGCAGTTTCGCTGACTGGAATCCAAGTAAGGAACGAAAATTGATGTTCTTAAATAATTTCCGGGTGAAGACGAAAGAAAATTGGATCGGTTAGTTTGTTTCTTTACAATTTTCGGGCAGCTCAATTCAATACCTGATTCATTCAAACATTTTTCAATTCTTTCCCAAAGCGTTTTGAAGGAATTTTCAGCATTCTCCCGATCTTCTTCAAAATGCGCTTAAATGATCTGACCCTTAAACTTAATAAATTCTAGTCACATATCGACAAGTAATGAGCCATTATGAACAAGCAGACAAACAAAATGTCGAATTCGAACACGAGCAATAAAGTTGAAGGGCTCGTTGTTTTGTAACACGGTCTCCCTCGTCCCCCAGTTTTCCCAGTGCTTCCATTACAATGGCTATGTTTTTCCTGAGTACTCTTAGACTTTTGTATTTTACTATCCATCTTGTTTCAAGGAACAGGGGGATGCTGGGAATACATTTTCTTCGCAAAGAACTGTAAATATTTCTTTTGTCGTCCGAGCAGTATTTCGATCTCGGACACTTCGTTTACATCATTTATCATTAAAAATAATTTGTGTACCTTTCCATACAAATCTTGTATTTTTTTCCATACCCAACTCAATTTTCCAATAATTTTTCGTATGACTTATACGTTTAGAGTTAAAGGGTTATGTCAAAAATGTATCAACTTGAAATGAAAAAAATTAAATCCATTTTTTTGAACAGTAATCGATTTTCGTTGGCTAAAAAGGGGGGGGGGGCAAAACTATAAAACTTAGGTCTTTATTCGACCAAGGTCCAAATTCAGAGGAGGACAACCAACGGAAAAAGTGAAAAAATGAAAAAAATGACCAATAAGTAAAAATTCCCGAGGACAAGTACCCCCCTTGCCCATTCAAAAGGTTGGTATTTTTTTCTGATCTCTGGTTGGTCGGTATAAATGAAGCAGCAGGTGGTCGATAAAAAATGCGGGTTTCAAGACTGCTCTGGTTTGCATCTATCTTCATTTTGGAGTGAAATTACATTAAGAAAGGTAAAAACTTGGCTAATTTATCCAATGAGCGGTGAAAGGCTTGATGCGTATTGTATGATGAACATGAACATTTATAAAAATCTAAAAGGAGATACGGATTTTTATAATAAAATTATAGACCACTAAAACTGTAATAAATGAGCATTGTTATAGTATTTATTATTATCATAAAAGAAAAAATGTTAGTAGGTACCGTACAAAAATTGAATCAATTTTCAATAAAATATAACATCGCCTTAATATTTTATTTGCCCCCTTTGGGAAAAATCCTGCGGGCACCTATGATGGAATCATACCCATTTTGAAAATATATAATATATATATGAGTGTATAACTTTCTGATATCTCCGAGCTTTTAGAAAGATTATGTTTATGTAACTGTAAGCCCCAGAATGTGTCTACTAATAACGGTTAAAGTGCGCAATATTTATGTTAAATATTACATTCTGAACTACAAAAGAGTATTCTGTGCAAGCATAATAAGAAATAATTGTTTAAAACAACATTGCCGTGAATTTTTAATTTTCACTCCCCAAATTGATCTTTCTTTATACAATTTTTGACCCACTTACCTTTGAGCAGATTTGCAAGCTTCTTTCAAAATAGAATTCGACTGCAGTGCAAAAACGAATACACTTAGATAAACGCTTAGCATTTGCCTGTGCAGTTCATGCGTCAATCGCGGGTTTGGGACTTACCAGTAACATTATACATGCATGACTCACCAAGAAAATTTGATTTTAAAAATTACAAAATCTGTGCCTATAATTCACAAATGCACTGTATTTTGAAATCGTTTTTTAAATGATACATTACGTACATTTTTTTTATATTTCTGTTCAAACAAATGTGGAATCTACGAGGTATATGCTTGAAATTTCTTTAAACGCCAAAAAAACTCCAGGGAAATTATATTTGTAAATTGTAATAAATGATACTGTTCTCATTGCCTTTTTTCAGTAAAATTCCTCAAAAATGTAAGTAAATACTACCTACATTGCAAACCAAAAAACATCAAGTTTTCTAGCACAGTTTGGTCATTTTAGGGCCAGTTTCACAGTCAGAAAAGAAGCACTTAAGAGGGCAATGTGAAAGATAAAGGTGCAATATCACAGTCCACACTTACCTGAATAAGTGGCACTTAAGTCTCCGATGTTGGTGACGACTTAAGTTCCACTTACGCTGGCTATGAAATTTAGCTTAAATTCGTAATATGGGAAACTTAAGTGGCACTTATTCCGGTAAGTGTCGACTGTGAAACTGGTCTTTAGTATCACGAAATTAAAAAAAATATTAACCTAAATCTTCTACTGATGAAAATAATGACAAATTGCAACCTTAAAAAGTTCCCACTACTGGCTATATTTTAAGCACATTGACATCCTGATTTTAAGATTTTATCACCATCAATTTTTGCTTTCATTATAATAAACATTTTAATATCTACTGGCCGTTCCAACTTAATGGGCTAAGTGTGTCATATAACTGTACGAGTGTACGAACATGAAAAAATTAACATTCATTTTATTGACTTGTTTCAAAACTACTTGTATAGCAAAATTAGTTTTATATTTAGAAGTTTGGAGTCCCACGTTTTGCACGGTTTTATGAATTAAGAGTTTAATCCAAAGCTAGTTTTAAGTTTTCGAGTTTAAGATGTCGAAATAGAATAATACTGATTTCAGCACCTCCAAGCATCTCAAATCATAGTTCTCTCATGAAACTAGTTTTGTAAGAAGTCAATAATATGGCTGTATAAGGTCCAGTTTTTAGTGGTGAGTTAAACTAGAGTAAGCTTACTCTAGTAGAAAATTTACCCACACTGTTAACTGGGGAAGCAGTTTTTCGGTGCAGAATGCATGCGGAACGACTAAACAAAATCGGTGGGTAAAACATCAAATGCATCTGTTCAGTTTATCCTGATGAGTTAACTCACCTTATTTGATGAATTACCTTGGGATTAAGTTTTCAACTCGCACTGAAAAACGGGACCCTAATAGGTTTAAATTTGAAGAGCACATATTCATATTAACATTAAAAGCTTATTTTATTTTTTTCGAAACTGTAGATGAAGTAGATGTAGGTACATAATGTATATGTAAGATTCCGAAATGTGAAAACACTAGAATTTACTGGTAAAGCTTACTTTAGCTTTCATCAACATTGGTAAAAGTCAAAAAATTTTTTGTTTTCATAATTCATTCCAAACACTTTTCTTGGACAACATAGTAAATACAAGAGTACTTTGGGTGGCCCGCTAGCCCGTTCGGAATGAGTATGAAAACAAAACATTTCGGACTTTTGCGAAAGTTGTGGAAAAACTCTAGAATTTCTCTATTTTGGGGTTTTACGGTGACCTAACCTTAAGATTATGTGTATTCTGGTGTATCTGGGAGACCATGACCCCTGCCTGCCATTTTTTGAGACTACATAATTTTTAAAATCATTGTTAACAGTTTATTTTAAAGCTGAATACAAACAAAAATGTATTTACATATTTTTTTTTCAGTTTTCCCTTAAAAAGACAGCTTAAATTTACTTTAAACATCTTTTGATTCATATACTAATTTTGATTTCAGCATCATTGGATCCGCATCCTCATGCATCGATTGGTGACCAATATGTTGGCTTTGACAAACACAAACGATCAGGAGTTCCAGCTCCTCTGTCCGAGAGGCCATATATATCAAGAATGACAGAAAGGCGTCTTAATCTAGCATGGAAACCATCGTTGCCTCTAGCGCCAAGATATCCTGTAACTTATCAAGTAAGTTTAAAATTTTATTAATGTTTGGGCTTCGAGAGCTAAGTTATATGTATATACTTAAACAGGTTGAAGCTATGGATATGCCAGAGGGAGATTGGCGTACTATCAAAACGGGTATTCGTGGATGTGCTCTCGATATAAGAGATCTCGATCCACAAAGAGATTATAGACTTAGAGTTCGAGTGGAAAATCAATTTGGTGTTAGTGACCCAAGTCCATATTTGCAAACTTATAGGTATGTTAGCAACAAAAAACCTGCTATAACTGCCCCTCTACGACCTTTGAGACTAAAAATTAATTTTATATATTTTAAGGAAAAAACTTGTTCCGGAAGCTCCAAAGATTTATCCTTATCTACCACCAGGAATTGATTTCAGACCTGATATTTCACCATACTTTCCAAAAGATTTTGATATTGAACGACCTGCACATGATAAACTGGCACATGCACCGCAGTAAGTATAGATAAGAATCTATTATATCGAAGGCTTATAAAGGGTTTTCCAATAAGAGGTGTTATTTTGAATAGCCCACTATTTCGGTAGGTGTCACTTTTGAAGCTGTCATTTTTTGACATTTGACAAGTAGAAACTACGCCCTTAATAAAAATGGAAAAAGGCATTGAAATTATTAAAATTCACTATAAAAATGGTGAAAATTTGGCAGAGACGGTTCGTAAAACTAAAACATTTTTGGGTCGTCGTGAAGCACCTTGTCGGACCGCAATACAGAAATTGGTGGACAAATTCGAGCTGTTGGGACAAGTTAGTGATGTGAAGAATAAAACCCGTGCACGTCGCTCAAGAACAACTGAGAATATTGCTGTTGTAGCCCAAAGTGTTGAAGAAAACCCAGGTTTGGCCATTCCTCGTCGTTCTTTGGAATTAGGCATTCCACAAACGTCATTACACCGTATTTTGCATAAAGACTTGGGTCTTAAGGCTAATAAAGTTCAGTTAACACAAGAACTCAAGCCGGCTGATCATCAACAACGTCGTGTCTTTGCTGATTGGGTCCTTGAAATGCATGAAAATGATCCGGAATTTCATCGAAAAATCATCTTGACTGATGAGGCCCATTTCCACCTCGGAAGCTACGTCAACAAGCAAAACTGTCGCATCTGGGGCTCGGAAAACCCAAGAGTTATTGTTGAAAAGCCTCTCCATCCTCAACGCGTGACTGTTTGGTGCGGTTTATGGTCCGGCGGGGTCATTGGACCTTACTTTTTCGAAAATGAGGCTGGAGCAACAGTTACGGTCAATGGATTGCGCTATCGAGAGATGATTAATGATTTTTTTATGGCCGGAATTGGATGGTATTGATCTGGACAACGTTTACTTTCAACAAGACGGCACTACGTGCCACACAAGCAATGAAACAATCGATCTTTTACGGGAAAAGTTTCCGGACCGTGTTATCTCTCGAAGAGGTGATCACGATTGGCCACCGAGATCTTGTGATTTAACACCTTGCGACTTCTTCCTTTGGGGCCACGTGAAAGATAAGGTTTACGCCAACAGCCCAGCGTCGATTCAAGACCTCAAAGATGGAATTCGTGAGGCTATCGAGGACATAGGGCAGCCACTTTGCGATTTGGTTATGGAAAATTTCATGAAAATGATATGGTCCTGTAAGCGTGGTCGTGGCGGCCATTTGGCTGATGTTGTGTTCAATTATTAACGGCATACCTTTCTCTTTATAATGAAATAAACATCCGATCATTTATCTCAAAAAATGCCATTTTTTTTTTGCCATAACACCTCTTATTGGAAAACCCTTTATTTATTAAATTGATAGTTAAAATAAAATTGAAGAAACCCCTTTTGAAAAAAAAAAATTTTTTTTTTTGATTTTTTAAAAATATTATTTTCTTAACTCAATATGTTTTTCGTAAACGGTCGGAATAATTAATACCGGCTGAAAGTAATGAGACCAACTTTTATAGAATTATTTGAAGAATTCTGTCTGTCGTCTCTAGACTTATGTATACAACACATTCTACCCTATCACGAATTCCATCGTAATCGAAAACTTGTTACGAATCCCGAAAAAAAGTATCACAGAATCCATCGTATCGGAAAATCCCATACAAATTGCCATTACGAACGGATTCTGTGATAGCTTTTGTTCGGGATTCGGAAAGATTCCGATAGGGCTGATTATATCCCGAGGCCGCACGAGCAAGTATATGTATTTGCAAGCTACATTACACTGCCTGTGACGTAGACCAGTTGAGCAATTTGTATAGCTTTCAAAAATTAAAGTTACAAAATCTAAAGAAAAATTTAATTTTCGTTATTGTAAATTTTCAAAAAAAAAAAACTAGAAGAATACAAAATTAGGGGCTAATATTTCTCAAAGCCTTTCTACTAAAATAATTCTGCGAAGAAAAGCAGCAAAAGCTATTTGAAAACAGTTTTTGAGAATACATATTCAAAAATGTTTAAATTTTATTTAATTTTTTCTTAAAAAACTTTGAATTTAAGAAAAGCAAAAATGAGTTTTTTCTTACAATATATATAACCTTTAATTTTAACTAATCTTTAGTTTTTCATAAAATATATTATTTAAATTTCAGATTTCTGCGCAGAGAAGCGGATATTTCTTATGGTGTTAAGGGTCATGACACAAACTTAATGTGGTTTGTTTATGGATATCCTAAGCCTAAGATGACTTATTATTTCAACGATGTTCTCATTGAGTCTGGTGGAAGATTCGACTATAGCTATACCCGAAATGGCCAAGCAACGTTGTTTATTAATAGGTAAGTGAATCGGAAATGGTTGTACATTTTTAAATTAAATTAAATTTGTATTTTGTATTTGTATTTATTGATATTAAATCATAAGCATATTAAGACATGGTGTCTTTTTTGGTATACTTAGTACATTTGGTTAATAAATGAATCCATAAAAGTTAATAATTATAAAATAAAAATATGAATACCAGTAATAGATTTCATAGAATAAATGAAGAGATTACATGTATGAGAATCCCCTAAAATAAATACAATTTGTGAAAAAATAAAGTTTAGAAAAAATTAGAAAAATTTAGAAAAATTTTAGAAAAATTATAGCATCTGTAATGGTTTTTCAAAGAAACTTCAAAAGTCTTGTAGCTGTCAAGTCCTCTCAGAGCGGCTGGCAGCGAGTTCCAAAGACCAGCCGCATACACAAAAAATTGTTGTTTAGAATTTCTATACTTAAAAGTAGGCAAAATGAGAACTTTACTTCTTTGGGATACAGGAAAGATGAGTTTTTCAAAAAGATATTCCGGATGTTTATTACACATGAGTTTAAAAAGAAAAGTCAATAAGAGATAATCTAGATATTTATTTAAGGGCATATCAAAGACATTTTTTGCATACAGAGAAACATGGTCAAAACGACGCAAACCATAAATAAATCGGACGGTGTTGTTAAATGCAACTTGAAGCTTTCTTCTACTCACAGAATCCATACAGCAGAAAATGAGGCTACCATAGAACAAGGCGGGAAAGACAAGGGTTTTGGCAATAGTCATTTTGGTTGCAATTGGAAGACAACCACTAGACATGTGTAATACGCGTAGCGTAGCATATGTTCTTCCAAGAGCACATGTGCTAAATGACTATCCCAAGTGAGGGTTTTATTAAAGGTTACACCTAAATTTTTCACTTTGCTATCGTAATTCAACATTGAACCATCAAGCTCAGCGCATGGTAAACAAGTAGTGTTGAGAACATTATTGCTTATAACAATAGCCTGGAATTTTTTCGAGTTCAACTTCAAGACATTTTTATGTGACCATTGTACTATACGCTTCAGATCCTCGTTAATTTGGGCAGTTGCATCTTCAACCATTGCAATACGGTAGCTCAAATAAACTTGAACGTCATCAGCGTACATATGAATTTCGCAATTTCTAAGAACCGAAGGTAAATCATTGTTGAACAGCGTGAAAAGTAGGGGGCCTAATATTGATCCCTGGGGAACACCAGCAAGGTTATAATTATATTAATTATAAACATCTGCAAAGAATCTCTTCAAACTACTTTTAAAAAACTCTGAAATAGTTTAGTAAGTAAATAAGTAATTCATTCATTTATTTACATTCAGTTCTTAACAATTTTATAAAATATGTAATTTGAATTTATAAGCTATGGCTATGCCGTCAGGCAGGTGGACAAATTTCTGAACGTTTCTAACAATTGTTGTTTTGATTGTGAAAAATATAAAAAGAAAAACTTAAGATTCAGGAGTATTTTGTCATTAATAAAAATCTATAATTGGAAAGCTCTTTTAAAAACTTGCTTAACGTTTTCCAGTCGTATTAGTTTAGGATTTAGATAGTGTTTCTTGTAAAGTAACAGTATTTTTTCCAAAAAATAAACGTCTTTGCGGTTTGAATATTGGACATATACTAATGAAATGGAAACAATCTTCTTTTGATTTCAAGTTACATAGCATACAAAATTGGTCAAAACTACCATTTTAAGGGCTGCCGTTTAATCTCACAACTTCGCATCTTGCCTTGATGATTAAAGATATTTCTTCATAACTAAGTGAATCATGGAAATAGTTTCTGTTGCCAAGATTTTAATTTAGGAGACAGTTTATTATTCTCATGTTCTCATTCTTCTGTATAATGTAGTACAGTTGCTCCTTCTTAAGTTTTACGTTGTTCAAATAAACATCTTACATCTCTCCACAAGCATTGCCAATAGATTGCCATCTTGCGAACCACCAATCCTTATTTCGCAACTCATATAATAGCATTTTTTCGAAAGTCTTGAGTCCTGATACTTGCTACAAATTTTGATTATATATAATCAGCTTGAGACTTAAGCCCGAACCACACTACTCTCGTGTGGTGTGTTGTGGAGTAGTGTGTCGCTGTCATTCCAATGTATTTCATAGATTTCGACACAACACATCACACGATACAAATATGGCTCTACGCATATGAAATACATTAGAGCGATAGCGACACACTACTCTCCAACACACCACACGAGAGTAGTGTGGTTCGGGCTTTAAGGGGGCTTGTCAATACTTTTAGTAGCCCAGTTTCTAAGTAAATATATTGCATAGCTAGCCGTATTTCGGGGTAGGTTGAATAGTTTCTTTAAGAAATTCCTATAAAATTTTTCAATGACCTCATATTCTTCTGCTCCCCAAACCTGAGAAGCATAGCATAGTGTTGATTTTACAACCGAATCAAAAATTTTATAATTTTTTGATAGAGCTATGCGTATTTTTTTTTAAATACACCATTCACTGCATTCACACCTTGCAAAACAAAACAAATGAATCACCTATTGATACCAAAACATTTGAATCGTGTATTCATACAAAATGGGAATTCTTAGCAAATGCACCGCTGAGTAAACGACTTTGGTTCATCGCCAACCATCATCTTTTAGTGGGAGACAACTTGCTCTTCATTAAATCCAGATACGTACAAAATGAAAATAACCACCCCATTTACTCATTTCTTTCCGCTTTACTCTGTGTATTCGTAGTGTTTATAACTGTTAGGCTTGTACTTGTTCCTTTTGATTTAAGCACTCAAACTTAGGAGATAAACCAAACAGTGTTTTCGTGTATTCGTTTTAAAGGGATCAAAAATGGTCTGCAGTGTTTGTTTCTTAGGTTCAGTTTTCCAGTGAGAGATTACACTAAAACCCAAGTTAACTCATCAAATTTGGTGAGTTATTTTCAGAATTAACTACACAGATGGTTTTGATTTTTTATCCACCGAGTTTATGTGTAGTAGTTGTGCGGAACCCATGCATTCTCCAACGAAAAACTGCTTCCTCAGTTCACCGTGGGTTGATTTACATCTAGAGTTAGATAACTGTGGTTTAACTTACCACTGTTTTAGTGTAGATACTTTGTATGATGGCAACGAATAGATTATGAACACAATAACACTGAAGTAGTGTTCTTGTTCAGAGAAGGCAAATGAATATATTTATGCACCCCCTTTAATTAAAAATGAGTAACAAGAAAACATTTAAGCTTCCATATGATTTAAAACAAGGATTACAAATTTATATAATGCCAAAAATAAGCGTTGCGAAAAACGCAAAGATTTAATGAAACTTGGGAAAAACTTCAGCAGGTAAAACAAGGAATAATGAAATTTTACCTACGGTTTTTAACAATAGTTGACAATAAGAGCGGTTTTAACAATTTTGCTATTTTTTTTTTTTTATTGTAAAGCTACTAGAAAGTTTTAAAGCGTGCTACTTTAAAAAAAAAACTTCACTTGCTTCATTTATTATTTTACTACCTACCAAAACCGTCATTTTCCTACCCCTTTCCTTAAAATCCGTCCGATAAAGTAAAGTTTGGGATATGAGGGCCTAGTTGGAAAAATTAATTAAAAAAATTGGTGTAAAAGATTGGAAAAACATTTTAAGAATTTAGTAAATTGCTTCGCAAGTAAGAAGAATTTTACCTAATGGAAGAATACTGGAAACTGTTAGAACTGATCCATCAACCAGGAATTTATAAAATTTTGAATGTAAATACTACATGAAAAAAATATTTATTCAATCACTATACACCTTTGCAAGAACTGCTTGAATTTTCTGACTGGTTGCTCCAGCAAAGCTTTGATGTCAACGAGCTTGTTACCAGAATTATTTGGACGGACAAAAATATCTATTTACAAGATATAGGATCACAAATTTTCACAATTTTCACATATGAACTGCGGACAATCCATACAGAAGGAGACAGTCAGCATTTCAAAACAAATTCAGCGTAAATATGGCATTAGGGCAGGTGTAGTTGGAAACAAACAACAAACAATCGGCCTCTTCAAACTATCACCTAGGCTGAATTCTACAAAATAACATGGAGTTTTTGCGAAACGATTTACCAGAACTATTGAAGGCAACTAGCTTCACCATAATACCAAGCGGATGGTGCTCCAGCACACTACGGTCGTGAGGTTAAGGATTGGTTAGATGGAGAGTACTGTATTGGATTTTTAGTATGAAGAAGAATAAGAGAACTTGTTTATTCCAAAGAAGTATAGCATCTTTAAATTATTCACGAAGCGTCCTAAATAACTGGGGCCGCAGTAGGCTTCATTAAAAATTCGCAATGGAATCAAAAGCATACACATAAAACTAAGAAGGACACTTTGAGGGCCTTTTATGAATGTTTTAGTACACAAATAAAATAAAAACAATCTTAAACCAAACAAATAATTTTTTTCATAACCCTTTTAACATTAATATCTGAAGACTCAGACAAGATATCAATTTTATTTAAACGCAGTTACAAAGGCTAGTATTTCTTCTTAAAATAAAGCTCTTAATTAAGTTTATTTTACTCTTTTTTTTTTGCGTTAAGTTTACATTAAAAAAACAGCTGATGGACAAGCTTTTCATGATTGATTCGGTTAGAAAATGCACTTTTCCGGTTGCAAAGTCCCTCCGGCCACTTCGTTCGTAAAGAGGGCAGTCTTAACTTTCATTTGATGTAACACCCACTGTCATAGCTATACGAACCAGCAGGAAAAGGAAACATTCGTTCACTTCCTCTGTAAATGCACTGCCCTAGCCCGGTTATAGGATACAATCACTTGGAAAGGCTTTCTTTGACGACCTTGACGAACTTTCCAAACTGAAGATCAAAGACTTGATCTCTTTCATAAACGTGACGAAATGGCTCTGAGACGATATTCGGCTTTTTGCCATAGGTTCACACGGGTTTTGGTATCAAAACGGCGCTTTTTGCTTGCGCTAATTGAGTCAGCGAGCTAGTCGGCTCGTTGGCCGCCATTTCTACCCAAAATGCAAATGGAAAAGTGCACCGATGACGCCAGGACATCTAATGATTAAAGGATTAATAAGCAATAATGGTAAAAGTCCGGAATATCAATATTCCATTCCGAACTTTTACGATACATGTACTGTTAAATGGCAGGGTTGCAGCTTGTGTGTTTGTGCAGCACACTTGCAGGCAATAAGTCTTGAATGGATACCTTGGATTTTTGCCTTATTTGTTATCGGAAAACTTCGCTTTTTAACCCAATTCTTCTAATAAATATTACTTCGTTAAAATAGTAAAAAAGAATGTTTATTTTTTTACAAGAACGTTACATTGTATAATGCTAACAATATAAATACAATTTTCGAATTTTTATTTTTTTAGAATGCTGGATCGTGATGTTGGAATTTATGAAGCCGTTGCTTCTAATGAACATGGAGAAGCTCGACAAAGAGTGCGATTGGAAATTGCCGAACATCCTCGATTCAAAAAACGACCAGACGAACTGTTTATTATGTCGAGAAAGAGTGGAAGAGTCGAAGCACATGTTGTAGGAGTTCCTTATCCTGAAATAAAATGGTTCAAAGACTGGCAACCAATCACTGATACCAGCAGACTAAAGGTTTGAATTTATAATAATACAAAAAATAATGATTTAATATAAAAAAAAACATCAAATATTTTTTTATATTACTTAAACCTTTCCCTTAAAATAAATACAAAATGCATCATGTAGTTTTATTTTATGTCATCATAGATAAATTTCTACGAACCTGATATTTGCGTACTTTCAATACATGATGCTATTCGAAAAGACGAAGGGTTATACTCAATCAGTGCTAGAAACGTTGCTGGATCAATAAGCACATCTGTAATGGTGCACATTGAAGAAGATGAAGATCTGTACATTTATAAGACCTACGGAAGACATCCATACGTAAGGTCGAAGCCAATAGCTTTTACGGATAAATACGATATTGGAGATGAATTGGGTCGCGGTACACAAGGCATAACATATCATGCTGTTGAACGTGCAACAGGTGAAAGCTATGCAGCCAAAATAATGCATGGCAGATCAGAACTCCGTCCATTTATGCTAAATGAAATTGACATCATGAACATGCTGAATCACAAGAAACTGATACGTCTTCATGATGCCTATGAAATGGATCATGGCTACAATCTAATCATAGAGCTTGCATCTGGTGGTGAGTTGGTAAAGGATAATTTACTCAAACGAAATTATTACACTGAGAGGGATATATGCAACTACATGCGTCAGCTTTTGATTGGATTGGATTACATGCACGATATTGGTGTTGGTCACATGGGATTAACGGTAACTAATTTTTACTAATAATATATGTTTTTAGACCTAGTAAATAATTGTGTTATTGAAAAAAATTATTTTAGCTTAAAGATTTGCTGATTTGGGTGCCCGGAGGTGATAATCTTAAGATCTGTGATTTCGGACTTTCACGAAAGATACATTTAAGTCGACTGTCCACGTTGGACTTCGGAATGCCTGAATACGTTTCTCCAGAAGTAGTGAACCGCGAAGGAGTTAGCTTCTCACACGATATGTGGTCCGTTGGTATTATAACGTATGTCCTGTTATCCGGTTTCAATCCGTTTAGAGGAGCAACTGATAGAGAAACACTGACAAAGATACGCGAGGGGTATTGGGACTTTAATGAAACTTTATGGAAGGACATAAGCTTGGAAGCTAAAGACTTTATCAAAAAATTACTTGTGTACAATTCTGAAGAGAGATTAGACGTCAAAACAGCATTAAGACATCCGTGGTTCTTTATGCTTGATCGAAAAGACTATGATGGCTATAAGATAAGTTCAGATCGTTTTAGAAACTACTACAGAGGTTATTCGGATTGGTACGCCAATGCTTCCTGCAATAATTACTACCGCAGAAGATTCTTACACGATGCTTTTACTCATCCTTCGGAAATGGTGTATCCACCAGGTTTTAAGTACACTCCAGAAGGTTCACCCGAGCGTACTACTCCTGAGCCAAAAAAAAGGTCTGCAATATGGAAAGATACAGGTTCGAAATATTTGCATCCTGATTACGAGCTTGGTTTAATAGAGTCGGAGAGTCGGTAAGGTGTTAAAAGGTTGTATTATCTACATTTTTTTTTTAATTTTGTTTTCTTTTTAAAGTTATCAATACGGTCCAGATACTTATCTGTTGCAATTAAGAGATGTAAGCTTCCCTGTAAGGTTGCGCGAGTATATGAAAGTTGCTCACAGAAGATCGCCCACTTTTGCCATGAACGATAGCTTGGATTGGAGTGTAAGTATTTTTACGAATATTTTTTTTATGAAATAGTCTAAGGTTCACTGCCATCCACCAGTTCCTGAAATAACGGAACAATTTGGAAAATAACTATTGGCGCTTTTAATTGGTCGTCCAGAAGAATATTAAAACCCTCAAAATTACAGTTCTCTGAACAGAGAGGAAATGCTTCTGGATAGAAACAATAGAACAGGCCATAAGTCAATATAACAAAAGATAATCAGCCCTAGCCGCGAGGTATCTGTCGGAGGGTAAAATTCTCCGATTTCATCCGAATCGGAGGATTTTTGAGGATTTTTGCTTCGAGCTATTCTTCCGTACAGCAAAAATCCTCCGATTCGTATGAAATCGGAGAATTTTCCGCTCCGACGGATCCCTCGCTAGGGCCGATTACCTATAAAAATGGTGTATAATTCAGGCCTCTTACACAAGTCAATAATATTGCTCAATATCAAGTATTGCGTAGTAACATTGATCGTCTAAGGGCTGTATTGTGCAATTTTGAGGGTATGATTCATTTTCAAGAAATATTTTTGTACTGAATTTTGAAAATTATATTGTTTGGTGTAAGGCCATAGTTACTTTCCAACTGCATTTTTCAAAATTGTTCATTTTTAAAACTGTTAACTTGTTTTTTGTTTTGTTTTTTAAAAAAGTTACCAGTGATAAGAGAAAGAAGGCGTTTCACGGACGTAATGGATGAAGAAATCGACGATGAACGCAAAAGTCGAATTGGTTCTTATACTGTTAATGAATCCTACTCGATTCGACGTTTAAGAACTGAGCTTGGACCTAGGCTCGATCAATATGCTGAAGCGGACGCTCTGATTGAAAGTCAGAGAGAAGGTTACCCGCCATTCTTCAGGGAAAAGCCACAAACTCTTGCAATAACAGACAGTAAATCTGCCTATCTGCATTGCTTTGCCGTAGGTGATCCTAAGCCAAGCATACAATGGTTCAAGAACGATATGGTTCTAACAGAAAACAAGCGCATAAAAACCGTTTCCGACGAAGATGGAAGATCAATATTGAAATTCGAGCCTGCAAGTCTATATGATGTTGGAATTTATAAGGCTGTTGCTAGAAATAAGGTTGGCCAAACCACGGCTCGCTGTCGTGTGGTTGTAGCAAACTTGCCAAACCCCCCAGACTCCCCAGAAGTGTCTGCTGCCAGTGGCACTGAGGTTCTTCTTCGCTGGAAACAACCGCGTTGTGATGGCAATTCTGCTGTGCTCTGCTACAGCCTGCAATACAAGCTCGCTTCAAGTGACCAATGGACGACAGTAGCTGACAACATTGATCATGAATTTTATTTAGTTCATGGTCTGCAGCCCAATGAAAACTATCACTTCAGACTTGCATCTAGAAACCAAATTGGATGGAGTGAAATGGGAATACCTACAAATGTTAAAACATCTGGAGGAGATGCTCCGAAAATAACAATAACCAAGGCAATGAAGCACCTGCAACAACTCACGGAAAGTGGGCATGAAGTTGTTTCCGAAGAAAAGAAAGTGCACGTAGACTATCAGCTGGAACGTGAATCCCTCAGTTGGATAACCGACTCTGACATAAGTGATAAGTATAGCTTTATTTCTGAAATTCATCGGGGCAAATTTAGCACCGTTGTCAAGGGAATTCAAAAATCAACAAACGCCATGATTGTGGGTAAAATATTCGAAGTCGATAAAAATAACGAAAATGCTATTCAAAACGAATTCGAAAATTTGCGAACACTTCGTCACGAACGGATAGCTTCTCTGTTCGCTGCATACAGCCCTCCAAATCTACCAATTAAAATATTCATTATGGAGAAGCTTCAAGGTGCTGACGTGCTTAACTATTTCAGCAGCAGACACGAATATACAGAGCAAATGGTTGCAACAGTTATAACTCAACTTTTAGATGCATTACAATACCTTCACTGGAGGGGTTTCTGTCACCTTGACATTCAACCCGACAATATTGTCATGTCGACTGTACGTTCGGTGCAGATTAAACTCGTTGATTTTGGATCATCAAGGAAAATATCGAAACTAGGATGCTCGGTTCCTGTTTGTGGACTTCTGGATTACCAATCTCCAGAAATGATAAATGAAGAATTCATATTGCCTCAATCCGATATTTGGTCAGTTGGTGTTATCACTTACATTCTTCTATCCGGTTCAAGTCCGTTTAGGGGAAATGACGATACAGAAACCAGGCAGAATATTTCATTTGTTCGTTATCGTTTTGAAAATCTGTACAGTGAAGTGACGCCAGAGGCAACACGTTTCATTATGTTCTTGTTTAAGCGCAACCCAAGGTATTTAATTTGAATAAAAGCATTCATAAAATTTTTCAATTGACAACTTGAAAATTTCAGCAAACGTCCGTACAGTGAGGAGTGCCTCGAACACAGGTGGTTGGCTGCCTCAGAATATATGAACAAGAAACGTGAGAGATCTGTTTTCCTGGGAAATAGACTTAAGGTAAGGTTTTTTTTTAAGGCTGTGTCTGAAGAAATGCCACCAGTGTGACAGTTTATCGAGTTTCTTCGGCTTTAAGCGTTATAGTGGGGTTTATTCTGAATTAAAAGCGACATTTTACATTTTTCTTTACAATCAAAAACTAGTCTTTTGAAAATTTTAATGCGCAATATTATTTTACGTAATTTGAAGCTTCTGATGCCTACAAAATTTAATTTAAATGGGTTAAGGGAATAATGAGATCAAACAAAATGTTCTTTCAGAGGTACTATTAATAAGGGCTCAATGTAAAGCTTAAACGTGTATTTTAATCAATTTACTTCATTTTGTTAACTTAAAACAATTTTCCAGAGTTTAAATAATATAATTTCCATGCATGCATATGTGCAACAGGTTTGTTTTTATATACTCACATAACACACCTACAACCTTGCAACTAAACTATGTGTTTGGCAAATGGATAAAATATAGGCTCCCATACCTAATTTATTTCAGACTTTAGAACCACAGTCTGATAAGAGCAGCACATAAGAGCAAGTTCATGCAACCCAGTCGTGCATTTTATTTGTTATAAGAATAATGTTTTAAAATCTTCTTCACATTGTAAAAAAAAAACACGCCATTTGATTTCTTCACTAACTCTGATTTTGTTAAAAGATTTTATCAATCTATAACTTTTCTTAACGATTACTTAAATTTAAATGCCACTTACCAGTCGAGAGTAGATTAAAGGTTCAAGTCTTCACCAAGTTTTATTGAGGTCGCTCTTCACTAAGATAGGATCATACTCCACTGGCGGTATTCATCAAGGGTAGATTCCAAAATTGAACAAATATTTATATGGCTAAGATATTGGAGAAATAATTGCATTTTGCCAATCCAGCATAAGCTGCACGTAGCTTTAAATCTAAGGGCGTGCATGAGTCTCATTTCTATCCAACAAGTCAGGAGTACCTTACTGTTTCAAATTTGTAAAATATCGGATGGATTCATTGCAAACATTTTTTTTGTTGGTGCTATTTGCTATTTATTTGCTGTAGGTAAACGTTGTCTTCTCCGAGAAATTTGAAATTCGCTATAATTAAAAAAAAAAAAAAAAAAACAAATTAAGAAAGAAATATTGAATAAAAAATAATTTTTTTATTTCAGGAATTCTCTGACGCATACCACGCGGAAAAGGACGCAGAGGCATCTTCATCGGAAAACCTTGCTGCATTGGGTAGTGGACCAACACCAAGACAACTTTTAAGATCGAATAGTATCCAGGATGAGTTGATGACAACCTTTTAAAACTGAGACTTATTTTCGTGCGTTTAATGATGAAGCTGTTTTGATGTATCAAACACATCAAACAAATCATAAAACGAAAAATTTAAAAAAAAAAAACAATTTTTATTTTATTTAACTTCTATATTGGCAAACAACAATTTTTGTTTTTTTTTTCAAAATAAAACATAAATGTTAAATTATTATTAATGACTCAACTTTTCAATGTAATCAACTCCCCTTTTTTGGTAAACTATGGGAGAGCAAAGCCAAAAAAAAACTAACTGTCCAAACGGCCGGCGACCATCACATCACTTTAGCTCAAATGGTTAAAGGTTTAAGAGCCACACAATGCTATAAACTGGTCCACTTTCAATTTTTCCTTAACCATTTTCCTGATAGAACATACTGGGGTTATCTTGAATAAAAATTTCCCTGCAAATGTTCTCCTGCTTCGGAAATTGCAATTGCACTGCAAACTCGAATTTGGCCTTTTGAAATGACATCCCTTATGTGAGATATCTGCAAAAATAATGAGCGATCTAAATGGTCAGTTATTGGTCAAAAAAAGGTTAACAAGTTTCAGAAATTTGTCAGCCATAGGAAATTTTGAATCAAAGGTTCAAATGATTCAAGATAATTAGTGATTTTTAGAACCTTATTTGTGGTGTATTCGCAAGAAAATATATACCATCTGAAAGGTCTAAGTGACCTCAAAAAAGGTCATCTAGTTTAAGAAATTGGTGAGCCATTTTTTTGCGATTTTTTAAAGTTTTTCAAGGTCGTAGAGATTTTGACCTTGAAAAATTCTTTAAAAAATCATTTAAAAAAAACTGGCTCACCAGTTACTGAAACTATTTGAATTTTATGAGTTCACTAAGACCATCCACATTCAGACTATGTAGTTTTTTTTTGCGAATATTCCACAAATGAGGTGATTTAAATCGTTGATGACCATAAACAACTTTAACAATTGATTAAACATTTTCTATTGCTGACCATTTTCCTGAAACTAGTTGATTATTTTTGACCAATTACTGACGTGGCATATTTTTTTGCTAATATCTCACATATGGGGTGCTAATATCCTGTAGCCAAGGGGGTTACTATCGAAATTAGCTATGCCCTTGCCGGTTATATGTATGTATGTATGTATGTGCCATTTTTCTTCGAGAGATACAAAAAAATTGATTAATTAATTGATTATTTGTGATCTGTGTTATAATTAACTGTCCACGTGAAATGTTGCAAATGAATAACTTTGTACTTTAAATCTGTATCCATTATAAGGTGATTATAATGTTTTTTTTTTTGTATACGGGGTATTTCTAATGGGATAGCAAAAATTGTTTTTAATTCTTTACTAGCAAGGCCCTTAGAAAGTATATTTCCCCAAGTTTTTCTCGTATATATCGTCCTTACTGAAAACATTCCATGGTTTTGAATTTTTTGAAATAGTAAATTTTGGAAAGGTATTTTCTGACTATATTTTTATTTTTATAATATCAAAGAGTAAATTTACTATTGTAAAGAAATAAAGCGAGAAAGCTTTTGAATTTAAAAATCAAATAAAATCCTCCGACAAAATTTATTCATTTATAATTATTTGACTCAGGAATAATTATTTCAAAATTGTAGGTATAAAGCTATTGCACTAAAACTTCTGAGACAACAAATTGAAAATTATATATATATATATGTATGTAGGTAGGTAAATGCAAGATTTCAACTACTCCTAAACTCTCTATTGTTAAAGAACATAATGCTTTTTTTTAAATAAAAATAATAATGCTTTTTTTTTAAATAAAAATAGTTTGTTTCGTTGGACTGCTGTAAAACCGGGAATCGAGTAGGTCTCTGCCTTATCTTAAAACACAAAGCTTGCAGTTGTAGCATTTTTTTGTGCTTATGATAAACTACCTTCTGATTTCATTCTTTTTCATTTGAATTAATGCTTGAATTTAGTAAAAATATAGACTGGTGCCTTCTCTTAACTAGGCTGATTGATAAACTGATTACATAAACCGAAAATACTGTTTTTTAGAACTTTCAAATTTTAGTAAAATATTTTATGTACATTTGAGCACTTGAAGCTTCAATTAAAAGAAACAACATATCGTAGGTACTATGTCAAAAATTTAAGATTTGGTATTTTCATGCAAGCCAGTTCAAATATCGAATTAAAATGATTTTGGACTCATTTCATAGTACTAAAATTATTGATATTTCACCTAATTTTTAGATAAAATTAGAACATTGTTAAGTACTCCTTTTTTTGATAACTCTTTTTCACCTCAAAAAATATTTTATCGCCCAAAATTGAATATGCTAAAGAAGAGTTTTTACAAATCTGCAACTTAACACTTCTTTCGTTTCCACGATTATGGATGGAAATTAATTGAATGCCAAAAGAACCGTGTTTCCGTTCTCAAAAAACGCTCAAGGGCTGTTGCCATGTAAAGCAAGAAAAAAAAAGTTCTGTGCTTAGATAATTAAAACTTAAAATTTGTTTCAAATATGTCTTAAAAATTAATAAAAACAACTTCTACCGTTTGCATTTTGTATTGCTATTTATTAGCATTAAATTAAATTTGTATATTCTTTGAATTTGTTTTTCAAAAATAAACAATAACCTGCAGTACGTGAATCCACAACAAAACATATGCATAACAACTCATGTCACTTTGGCAGTTTTTGCTTCACCTCAATTCGCCACAGCAAAATACCTAGTTCTAAATACTTCAGGGCGAGTTCAGGGCGACCCCAGGTCTCAAAAAACACAGAATTTTTTCACCAGTGTAACTCCAGGATTTTCAAAAAAACGCTTTGGGGCGACGTCAATATGACTTCAGGCCTCAACTAACAAACCTAATGAGAATGTAAGAAAATTGGTTTTATAGAATTTCTTCTCAGTTTTATTAATTTTTGATCAAAAATGAAACTGGATTTAGGTTTTCTTGTTCATATAAGTTTAAAGCCTAAGAAACTGCATCCCCCTGAAACAAATCGGACTAATAGGCGCCAATAATATGGCAGTTTCGTTTTTTAGACACTGAAAGGATCAAAAACGACTGCTTGACTGTACTAAGCAACTAAAAAAAGATTTTTCTTCAATTGTCCTAAAAATAAGAGTAAAAACTGAAAAACCTTATTTCATCTGTGCTTTAACATTCAACAATTTAGAAAGTACTTTGAGTTTGAAAAGCAGGAGAGATAGAAACTTTTTTATACGTTCTTTTTTCTTATCTTGACACAATCTATGCTTTCTATCCCTAACTTTCTGTCGCATCTCAGTCCAAAAATCCTGTATGTCATACAAATGCAACTAATACAAGTATGTTTGGTTCCAAAAAGTTAAAGGTTAAGCCCTAAGATCAAAAACTTTAGGGTGTCCCTGTACATACTTAAAGTGAAACGTAGTAATTTACTTTAATATAAATAAATATACATGTACAATCGAGTTCAGTCGATACAATCGAGTACAGGTAGTTCATTATTTGCCTCAGCCGATTGTTTTTGATTCGATTGAACCAAATAAGGAACTGCCTATGCTCGATTGTATCGAGTAAACTCGATTGTATCAAGTTACGTGCTGGCACCCCAGCACTATAAACAAACTTGTTATTAAAAGCGCCTAAGGTCCTCATATCGCCACCACCATTACCGCCAACGCATTATCCCCTTTCCGATGTTGTAAAATTCATTGTCATCCAAAATTCCCCTGAATTCGCTATGAATTATATTTCCACATTTTCCATGTGATGTTACCCGACAACTTGCAGAACCTACTCTGAGTAAAATGATGACAAAGTACCCTGGAAATAACTTACATACTTTCGAAAATGATTCACTTTTCTTAAGTTCTTAATTGGAAAAACTCTTTTGCGATAAGACTGAAATAGTTTTATAATACAGAACATGGCCGTTATTTTACTACTGACAGAATCATATAACAAAATAAAATAGGATTTCCTATAATTTTTCTTTAATACACTTTAAAATCTTAAAAAGCAATCATGAAACTGCACGCCTGCTGCGTTGGCGTTGAAATATATTATCAATGTTGGCAAACACATCATTAGCTTGCTTGGCGGCGTCTACTCTGAAATGTAAGCCTTTCAGGGCATAGTAATCAATCAGAACCTTAGTCTGCTTGTGATATGACTCGAGTCTTTTCTTCAAAGCCTCTACGTTATCATCTGTTCTCTTGATGAGAGGTTCTCCAGTTACCTATTGTTTAAAAAAAAAAAAACAAAGAAGTTTTTCTACAAGATCTCATCTATACTCGCGTCTCATATTTACATCATCACGCATGGGAACCTTGGGTGGATGGAATTCTTCATGGTATGACCGTCCACTCGCTGTGTGAATGAGACGTCCAGTTATTCTCCTAACAAGTAAGCTATCATCAATGGCGAATTCGACAACAGCGTCCAATTCAGTTTTTCTCTTCTCCAGCAACTCGTCGAGCTGGATAAGAAAATGCACTCAACATAATCTAATCGCCACTAAGAACTCTTGGACCCAAATATATACCTTTTTAGCCTGTACCGCTGTACGTGGAAAACCATCAAGAAGGAAACCATTTTTACATTCTGGTTTATCTAGGTTGTTTTGAATCAAATCCACAACAAGTTCGTCAGATACCAGTTTACCTTCGTCCATGACTTTCTTCAGATCCGCACCTAACTTTGAGCCAGAGGTGATCTCGGCTCTCAGCATATCTCCGGTTGATAAGTGGCAGACACAAAACTTTTCTTTAAGAAGTGGAGCCTAAAGTTGAATCGTGGACATATTTGATTTAGTTATACAACAACAAATGTAGTTTAATAGATAAATGCATAAATTAAAGAACTTCACATAAATTAAATAACTAACCTGGGTTCCCTTTCCTGAGCCTGGAGGCCCAATCAGGACAGCCTTTATGCCTACATTTTCAGGCTCGTAGCGATTGAGCGGTATTGATAATCCAGGGGCCATTACTTAATTTTTTTGCTGCACCAGCAAACCTTGCCGTCGGATAGGTTAAGATAAAGATATATAATTTTATAATTACTTTAATCAAAGTAAATGGGCTCGTCCAGAGTCCAATTATTAACTTATTCACTCACATGATTAAGCAGATACGGCATCACTGATATCCAACTGACAGCTGTGGTGTGTGTGTGTAAAATTTTGTTGGCTTCCTGTTACACCCCGCCAACACTGTATTTGGCATTTCCAGAACAAAAACACTCTATATGAAGATACCAATCTTTCGTACGTATCACCCTCCAAAACCCATTTGTTTACATTGTTGTTTTTGTAATTTCGTTTTGTGTTCATGAATAGATGTGAATTGCAACAACAATTTAACGGGGTGGGATTGTTCTGTTTTCCCAGAACAACCATTTTGTATGTGCAAATAACGCAGCCATCTTTAAAAAAATTTCAACTCACCAGCTTTTCAACATGAAAGTGGCGGATGTTAGGTGGGATATCGGGATGTGTTGAAAAAAACACCAATTTAATGGTGCTAAGTCTGCTATTACACTACGAATTTCACGTGATGAAACTTCTTTTAATTTTTCTTTGAAAATTCATCCTGTAAGTAGTTCGCTGTTACACAATGATTTTTAAATCTTTGGCATTTAACAGAAAAGTCTGTAATAAAATAAATAACGTGATAAGTTAGAATTTATACATTGAAATTTCGGTCATCGATAGTTTTCTATTGGTTTCGCATATACATAGCATAAAGGCTGTCCCAAACCAACGCGAAACATTCGCGCGAATATGCGACGACTGAATAATGTTCGAAGATTCGCATCGCGCCAGTGTGGGTACTCCCATTAATCTCCATGTAAATAAATTAAGACAGGCGAAAGTTTCGTCGTCGTTCTGAAGTATTCGCTTTGGTTTTGGAGAAAAAGCCGTGTTTTTTTTTGCAAGCCCGGAGGGATTTAGTTAAAAAGAAATGATATTGGGAATTATCTATCGACGCCATCACAGAAAAAAAATGGAGTTTCCATAAAAACTATTGATTAGAAGTACATATGCAATTCACGCCGTTAGAACAGTTTACCCTCGAAAATTATGTGTTCTTAGCTATGCCTGGAGGGGATTAGTTGTTGTTGCGTTTAACATGTAAATTCCTTAGCCCCGACGCGACATAGTTTTTTTTCGATCAATTTCCTCTAGGTTTGCAAAAAGGACGAGACTAGAGACATGCCAATTTATAACAGTTATAACAATTTTTGGCCATTAAAAGCGGGCGTACGTTTACGCGCTTCGCACTACTTAAAAAAAACTTTAGGTGCTTGAATTATGCCCACCGGAGGAGGACCCTGGCTCTGCGGGGCCGCAGAAAAAGTAATTTTATAAACAAACTCTGTTATAATTGGCACGTCTAGTCACTTCCTGCAAAAAAACACGCCTAAAGTCTTACAACAGTTGCGTTGATTCGCTGATTTCTCATTCGTTTTTTTTTTTTGTCATGTTCACAGTCTGTTTCAATAATTCGAGAGCGAAATACAATACCAAGCAATCGTAGAAAGAAAACAAATAATGACAAAAGACAATCGAATATACTTAAATTGATTATAAATTTTCACGTTCAATTTGTTTCCACAAACTTATCCTTATAAGGTTGGGTTAGCACTTGATAACTCGTTGCTCCTTTTATTATACTTTTTGAACATACCCATTGAAACTCGTAAATAACCGACATTTTGGTGGTGAATGTACGCTTACTGCATGTGTGTGCAAATAAAGCGTGGTGGATGTACGCTTACTGCATATGTGTGCGCGTTTCTCCTGAATTTCCCCTATATGAGCTTGTAGGCAAACTCGGATGACAGCCGAGATTGGTATCTTCATATAGAGTGTTTTTGTTCCAGAACCTATAATTAGGTCTGTTCGCCTTCTTTCTACCAATTGGTAAGTTCCCCTAAAGACAGTTCAGACAAAAAATAAAAGTCTGGCAATGTGAACATCGCCTTTCAATGGCTCGAATAGTGAACGAAGTGATTTGTGAATTCTAAAATGGGTCAAAATTTTATTATAAAAAAAAAGTTTATTCTTTTAACTATAAAAGTAGAACTAGAATAAGCGGGAGCTGTCGGAAGCTTATAGGTGTGTTCCTTTGGGCTGCAGTATCTACTGCCAAGTACTTCTGGCTGCAGTCAACTACTTCTACTCTGTGGTGGAAGTAGTTCAAAGTAGTTCATTAATCTAGTAACAGAATGTTTCCAAACAAGAAAAAGACATCACCAATCAAAAGAAATTACGTAATAGATTATTGTTGTTGATATTTTTCTAATTTTAAAGTAAAATAAGAAAACAAACAACCGAAATTAAATTGATATTGAGGTTACATTTTACTTTTGGCAAAATGAAAGCATTCCATTCATCATCTACTGGGAAGTACTAAAAAGTACTTTGCAAAGCCCAATGGAACACGCCTTATGTCAAAACCGACCGAAAAGTAGCTTTCCGAAACGTCAATTTCACAAGTAACCCATAGTGAACTTAAATGGTTGAAAG
Organism: Leucozona laternaria; assembly: GCA_932273885.2. Lineage (NCBI taxonomy): Eukaryota > Metazoa > Arthropoda > Insecta > Diptera > Syrphidae > Leucozona > Leucozona laternaria. The sequence goes on from OW026368.1 coordinate 51,396,821, forward strand.
AGAAAACAAATTAAATGATTGTTTGTTCAATGTCAATTTTCAGAGCAGAAAGGCTTTTAATTATTAACTTTGCGAAACCACTAAAATTCGATGTGATATAAATTATTTAAAAGAAAACTTAAAATTTTAATTCTCTCATTCATAAAGGCTCTCCCAAACCAACGCGAAACATTCGGCGCGACAACGAAACTTCCGCCTGTCTTAATTTATTTACATAGAGATTAAAGGCTCTCCCAAACCAACGCGAAACATTCGGCGCGACAATGAAACTTCCGCCTGTCTTAATTTATTTACATGGAGATTAATGGGAGCACCCACACTGGCGCGATGCGAATCTTCGAACATTATTCAGTCGTCGCATATTCGCGCGAATGTTTCGCGTTGGTTTGGGACAGCCTTAATGGGAGCACCCAAACTGGCGCGATGCGAATCTTCGAACATTATTCAGTCGTCGCATATTCGCGCGAATGTTTCGCGTTGGTTTGGGACAGCCTTAAATTAGAAAAAAAGTCGAAATCTAAGCAACAAACGTAAAATTCTTTTTAGTTTGCTTTCACCATTTTGATTTTTACATCCATCCACTTACGAATGAGCCGTCGATGAGCGCTCTTTACGTCCGACGGCAAAAGTTAACGAAAACTAGACGAATAGTACCAAATCGCAATTATGGGCACAAGATATGAATTCTTTGTATTCGCTCGGTTTCGTACGACCACTGGCGTGGCCTTCCGACTATTCTAGTTCTACCTTAACTGATAACACCACAAAAGGATAATTACAAAACCCAAAAAGTACTTTTGTACAAAAGTAAAAATATTTTCTTTCGTGTTAGCGCAGTTGTTTTGTGAAAAAGAATATACAAATTTTTTTTTTAAAGAAAATTTAATCTTTCTGCATCATTTTTAAAAGTTTTCCAGCCAGAAAAACTATTCCAAAATGAGTTTGAAAATTTTCACTTTTGTATTTTTTCACTTTTTGGGCTTATGTAGTTAAGCCTTAACTTTGACAATACCTTTCAAAATGTATAATGTTGTTTGATTTTTCCGTATGAAGTTGAAATGAGACAGAAAGTTTCACGTTTGTCAAAAGAATCAAAAAAGCTTAGATTTTGCAATGAATGCATTCAGCGGGGTATAAAAAGGTTTGTTCGACTAATAAAACTATCGGTGCTATGAATATTTAACAAGATTTTATTGAAATCTACTAGATTTACGAAATAAATTTGTACAGATTTGAAGAAGATTATGGAAAAATCTTATCAGATCTCGGTTTAGTGGTCGGAGGAAACGTAGTATAACTGGCTGAGCACAATGGTCGTGCTGCAACTGCAGTACCCAGCACTGTCAGAGTTGAAAGGTAAGGAAACTTTTTGCAAAAAAAATTGACACAACTTGAATTAATTGTAGACGTCGTTTGCTTCATCAGTGAGTGATTTTAATGACTAAATTGATTCTTTAATGCTGCCGCTACATGCCATTGTGTTCAGCCAGTTAAGCTATGTAAGTGTTTTTCTACGAAAAACAAAAACTACATTTAATTCTTATGGGATTGATTTTTGTCAAACAAAATTTCAGCTTAAAATTATTTTTATCAAACTGTGAACATTGTCCAGTGACATTGTTTTGTGCAAAAAAAAATCCTTTGTGTGCCTAAAATGGCTGAAGACGATGAAAAATAATTCGTTTCACACACATATGTTTTTTTCCGCAAAAAATTTCTTTCTCACCATCAATTTTGTTTTCGTTCAAAAAAACTGTATAGACTGCTTTTACCCGGAAGCCACACGAGCCAGTACTGGCAAGCAAGTTGCAATACATACACATTTTTTCACTAACACATATAAACCCAAGCAACTTGCTCGTCAACTGGCTTGCCTTTTTCGAAGCCAGTTGAGCAGCCAGTAGAGAAGCAAGTAGGGCGTTCATTTTTTTAACTATAGTCAACAATCATCGTTCCTTTTATTTAAATTTCTGAATTAATTAGATTTTGTGCAAAAAATAAGTTAAAATAAATTTAGTGTGGAATTTGATTGCATTTTAAAAATGTTAAAATTCACTTTCATACGAAACTTGACATTGCTTGACAGAATATTTGACATTTGCGAATATTTCGTTGCAAAAAACCAAAAAGCTCTAAAATTGCCCTTTTCAAAAAATAAAACTTCAAATTATTCGGATATATAGAGGTTTTTTAATCCATTGACATCGTAGACATCCTTTAATGGAATTTGAAAGTCTATGGCTCGACAGATAGGGGACAAATTATATTTGATCCTGTCGTGAATATTTCGTTCCAAATGTCAACCGATTGCCCTCAAAATGCATTTTTCCGGAGCAGAAAAAAAATGGAAAAAAATTCGGATTTTCAGAGGTTTTTTAATCCATTGACATCGTAGACATCCTTCAAAGGAATTTGAAAAATTTGTGGCTTGACAGATAAGGGACAAATTATATTTGATCCTATCGAGAATATTTCGTTCCAAATGTCAACCGATTGCCCTAAAAATCCATTTTTCCGGAGCGGAAAATAAAATGGAAAACAATTCGGATTTTTAGAGGTTTTTTTATCCATTGACATCGTATACAACCTTCAATGGAATTTGAAAGTTTTGTGCTTAACAGACGGATAGCTAACAAAATGTATTTTGACGTCTGTAGTTTTTTTTTGGTACATGAATTTTAGTTAGAGTATATGTTATTCCCTCTTATGTTTCGTTGTCCATAATTTCAATTATTAAAGTTTGTTAACCATTTTTGCATTTTTCTTTAATATTCTTTAAAAATGTATTTTGATTTTTTCAATCCATTTTGTTTGAAAGATCAACCAAAATTGTTTACTATAGTAGAGAAAAAGAACGACCTACTTGCAAGCAACTTGCTTGGCAAGTGGAGTGCCACCTACGTCACAGCCAGTACACAGATACGAATTTGGCAGGCAATGTATGAACCCAACTTGCTTGCCAGTACTTGCTCGTGTGGCCTCAGGGTTAAACTATCCAACTTCTTCTTGCGATTTTTAAAAACTTTGAAAAGGGACTTATGTGATAGCGGGGTAGACAAAATTGCTGAGGTTGAATAAATTTCAGATATTTAGCTCATTTTTCTTTGTGCATTTTCGTTTTGTTGGAGCGTGTTTTATTTTTATTCGTCGTCCTTCTTCGCTTAATCAAGTGGAGTAAAGAGTGCAGAGAGATGATACTTCCTCACTTGAACAAAATTTATTAAAACGTTTAAAAGGTAGTTGCAATTAGAAGAAAACTAAAACAGAAACGAATATTAAAGATTGGGCGCGTTCGGGCAACTATCCAAAGCTATCCGGATAGGTTTGTGTTGTTGTAATCGCATAGAAAAATGCAGCTGATAAACCAATCAGCTGTTGTCAGAAACAAATCCCAAGCTATCCTAAAATTTTCGCGATACTAAACTATCCGATGGAAATTTGGGGAACAGCTGATTATACCTACAGCCGACTACTTATTTTGCTTTTTGGTGTCGCGTCTGATTTTGTTTGTTTAAAGAATAAAATAACAAATAAGGGTTAAAATGTATACCAGTGTGATATTAAATGGTACTGAATACTTAATTGATGATTCAGAAGGTATTTGCAATAAAATTAAAAAGAAATCGTCGCGTTAAAATCTCAATAGTTTTCCCTTTAATTAGCTGCCTTGTCTTTTGACAGCAAATATAACCTATCTGGTTTTGGTCGTTCGAAAACATATCGGATACTAAGGTATCTTGGATAGCCTATCAGATTGGCACCCGAACGTGGCCATTGATCTCCTCTAAAAGCAGTCATACGTAAACTTAAAAAAAAGAGAAACGAAGATTTGTAAGACTGCTTTTAAACCATGCAATTTCTTCTTGCGATTTTTAAGCACGTGGGCGAGGGACGTATGTGGTGGCCGGGGTAGACGAAATTGCTGAGGTTGAACAAATTGCAGAGTTATCGCTCATTCTTCTTTGTGCTTTTCCTTTTTGTTCGAATGTTTTTTATTTTAATCAAGTGGAGTAAGGAGTGCAGTGAGATGATACTTCTTCACTTGCACAAACTAAACTTTTCATTAAAAATCGCTGTCGTGTAAAAAGTATTTGCAATTTGAAGGAAACCAAAGGAGAAACGAAGATTAAAAATCGCTGTTGTGTAAAAGCAGTCTAAGACTGCTTTTAAACCATGCAATTTCTTCTTGCGATTTTTAAGCACGTGGGCGAGGGACGTATGTGGTGGCCGGGGTAGACGAAATTGCTGAGGTTGAACAAATTGCAGAGTTATCGCTCATTCTTCTTTGTGCTTTTCCTTTTTGTTCGAATGTGTTTTATTTTCATTCGTCGTCCACTCAGATAACTTCGCTCAATCAAGTGGAGTAAGGAGTGCAGTGAGATGATACTTCTTCACTTGCACAAACTAAACTTTTCATTAAAAATCGCTGTCGTGTAAAAGGTATTTGCAATTAGAAGGAAACCAAAGGAGAAACGAAGATTAAAAATCGCTGTAGTGTAAAAGCTGTCAAAATTTTTCACATCTAAACGCATTCAAAGTAGTTGGAATCAAAGTTTCATCGTGTGAAACGGTTAGAAACTTTCACAGTGAATGCAACCTTTTTTGTTATCTAGCCCTGAATACGCCCAGTCCGAATTAACAAATTTCGAAAAATGGCACCAACTTCCGCCCTCTCAAATATTCTGTCTTTTCAAGAAACCGCGAGTAAGAGTGAACACCATGAGGTACGGTTCCACATAAATAAAATAATAAATTTCACAAAAAACTTATTGACTAGTGTTTATTTATATTTTTAAAATGTGAAATTAGCTAATAATTGTGTTTTTCTTAATGTTTTAGTTCGCTTAAACTTCAAAAGAGGCTTGCAGCCTCGGTAATGCGATGTGGCAAGAAGAAGGTTTGGTTGGATCCGAATGAAATCAATGAGATTGCAAACACAAACTCACGTAAGCTATAACCTAATTTACAATACCATAAAGCAATTTCATGTAATAATTCTTCATTAATTACAGGTCAAAATATCCGTAAATTGATCAAGGATGGTTTGATCATCAAAAAACCAGTTGTAGTGCACTCTCGTTACCGTGTCCGCAAGAACACTGAAGCCAGACGTAAGGGACGTCATTGTGGATTTGGTAAGCGCAAGGGTACAGCCAATGCCCGTATGCCAACTAAATACTTGTGGATGCAGAGAATGCGAGTTTTGCGCAGATTGCTGAAGAAGTACCGAGACAACAAAAAAATTGACAGACACTTGTACCACGATTTGTACATGAAGTGCAAAGGTAATGTCTTCAAGAACAAACGTGTCCTCATGGAGTACATCCATAAGAAGAAGGCCGAGAAGCAACGCAGCAAAATGTTGGCAGACCAAGCTGAGGCCCGCAGACAGAAAGTACGTGAAGCCCGCAGGCGGCGAGAGGAACGTATTGCTACCAAGAAGCAGGAACTTGTGCTTCTTCAAGCTAAGGAAGACGAAGTTGCAGCTTTGGCAGCGACCACCGGTCCAAGCAAGAAGTAGTTTTCCTAGTTTGGTTTGTATGTAATTCCTTTTTAATAAAATTAACTGAAAAAAAAATCAAAACACAACTTGGTGTAATTTATTTTAAAGGAAGTAAATTTGTTTATTGTGTCTATTTATCCAAAGGTCGCATAGTCTTAAAAGTTTGGATGTTGTCATTTTTTTAGAAATAAAAGTATCTAAACTTTAGGAAACTTGTTTTGCTAAAGTGGCAGGTTGAAATACTCCTGTTTTTGTGAGAAAAGACTGTAAACAAAACTAGGCCAGTTTAAAATAATTTCTTGACAAAATGAAGTCCATTCATCCGTGGGCAGTATGGGTAGGCAGTTAGTATTGAGGATTAATGTTCTTTTAATTAATCTAGATACTCTCAGTAAGAACAGTTTGTTTTGGAATTTCATAGTTTGATTTAAAGTGTCGACGATTCAACCCAAAAGCTTCTCGAATCGTTGCGAAATTAATTCAAAACAATTTTAATTTCACAACTGAAGTTAATTGTTTAATATTTCACAACGAACATAAATATTTTTCCACCACTATTGCAAATCATATCTTAACTCTAGTGCAACACAATGAAATTAATAAAATAGACATATTATCCTCTACTGTGCAAAAAATATACGGGTCGTTTGTGTTTTAGTTTCAAAATAAAAAGATGCCGGACAGATCTAATGTTTGCAAACTATGTTATTTACTTCAGCTAAATAGTCTCAGAGCCGTTTGCTTATACGAAACATAATTATTTATGTTCTACTTATGTAAACGCTTATGTTGTACTTTTTCCTTAGCGTAAACTGTCACATAAGATCTTATGTAAAAAATTAATCCTTTATCTATTATACAAAACAATGGCATATTTTCTGCTGAATCCGAACGGTTAAGGTTAGAGTCACTTTTCATTGACAAGATACTTGAAAAGGATTTTTCACTTCTTCGCAAAAAAGCAAAAAAGTTTTTCTTAAAGCAATACGTACATATATGTACATTTGTACGTATGCCTGATAGTTGCTATATTAATTATGTTCTACTAGCTGTCCCGGTAGACGTTGTCCTGCCTACTTCGGAAAATGGCTCTATAAGTTTGATTTCTAAATTATATTTATTGTTGTTGAGAAAATGTGATTTAATTTTAGCTTTGATTGCTGGATAAGGCGGATGTACGAATGTACGAATTGACTCCGCAAGTACTTTGTGTTCACTCCGGTTTTCTTTCGCGTTCAATCCGTGAATTCTTTGCCAATATTACTTAATATTAAAAAAAATGTCTTCATAAATGAAGAAACATATCTAAGAACCATGTTCGACGACAAAAAGAAAGAAAATTGAGAATTATCGATTCGATGAAAAAGTCTAGTTTTGGTCTGGGAAACTTGGTGAAAACTTCAAGTAACCAAACGTCAGACATATTTATAAGGCGCTCCCAAACCAACGCGAATACTTCCGAACGACATCGTAACTTACGCCTGTCTTACAGAGAGATTAATTAGATTACCCACACTGGAGCGAGAGATTACCCACTAAGCCCGAAGGGGATTAGTTGTTGTTGCATTTAACATGTAAATTGCAGGACAGGACTTCGTTTTTTTCGATAGATTTCCTCGGGGCTTGCAAAAAAACACGGCTATGTTAAATGCAACAACAACTAATCCCCTTCGGGCTTAGCTAAGCGCGGAGAATTATCGGGGCTTAACTTAAGCACGGAGAAAAACTGTGTTACCGGCGTGAATTGCATACTTGTTATCGATAGTTTGTATGGAAACTCCATTTTGTTTCTGTAATGGCTTCGCTAATCCCCGATGTCGTTTTTTTCAACCAAATCTCCCCGGGCTTACAAAAAAACACGGCTATAATATGAAGTGCTTATTTTTATTCGAATGTGAAGCTTTCATAGGGGTCGCTGTTCAAGTTTCAGTAAGTTCAAAGGTACTCAGTTGGAGAGAAAAACTAAAGAACATTTCAATGGGGCATATTCATAGTCAAAATCAAAACCATTGCTCAAAATCAAAACCAAACTGTTTAGTTGCATGTGCGCGCCTGGCCTTATAGCCCGATTCTCCCCATCATCACTGATACCTCACAAGTCACAAGAAGAGGTGGAATTAATATTGTGACTTTTTCGAATTCTCCCCCAGAGTCACAAGTTATGAGATTCACAAAAACAATCGAAATTGTGATCTCCTTCATAGCAGGTCACAACTCACATATTACATGTGCTTTGAAACTTTGATAGCCATAATGTATTTATTTTTTAAACAACATTGATTTTTTTTGAAAATCTTTTTTTATGTTTTTATTAATGAGCTGTTGCAATTATGGCACTCCAAAATTCACCTTTGTTGTGGTGACTTTAGTTGTGAGCTTTCTTGTGATGATTAGGCTTTTCCAGAAACTATCTTTGTCTTTTCTCTTTCTAATTTTGACATAAAAATATGTAGGGAAAACAAACAAACGACCAATCACAATCACATGTTTTTGTTTTCCCTGCATATTTTTCTGTCAAACTATTGTTTTTTTTTTTTTGCTTGTTTTGCACTGAAGTTTGGTGGAAGTTCCAAATTGGGGGAGAGTTCCAAAAAATGTTATCGAGTCACAACAATCCTCACAAGGACAGTACGTAAAGCGTGAAACAGATTAAAGGCTGACCCAAACCAACGCGAAACATTCGGCGAAACAACGAAACTTCCGCCTGTCTTAATTTATTTACATGGAGATTAATGGGAGCACCCACACTGGCGCGATGCGAATCTTCGAACATTAAGGCTCTCCCAAACCAACGCGAAACATTCGGCGCGACGACGAAACTTCCGCCTGTCTTAATTTATTTACATGGAGGTTAATGGGAGCACCCACACTGGTGCGATGCGAATCTTCGAACATTATTCAGTCGTCGCATATTCGCGCGAATGTTTCGCGTTGGTTTGGGACAGCCTTTATTCAGTCGTCGCATATTCGCGCGAATGTTTCGCGTTGGTTTGGGACAGCCTTAAACCAGCAACAGCACCGGCGCCGTCAATAGCAAACAGCACGCTGGCCAGCAAATATTTTTGAAACACAATTGCCACCAGCACCAGCCACCAGAAATGCATGGAGTTTCTTATTTTTTGTAGTGTGGTGCCTCTGAATATCGCAGTATTAAAAGTTGTCAGCAATGGACCCAGCAACAGCAAATTTAGAACTTTGGCCAAATGGCGCTGTTGGCGTTGCTGGTGCTGGTCTAATCTGTGTTGAACGATTGAAATACATTGGTTCTAAAATAATGGCGGCCGCTGTTGCTGGTGACGTTGCTGGTGCTGGTTCAATCTGTTTCGCGCATAAGTCCCAATAATTATCTGGACTTAGTTAAGTCCTTGTGGATTTAAGTTGTAGTTGTATTTACGTGTAAAACTATTAGTTCCGATGTTGTTTTTTTTCGACAAATCCATATGGACTTGCAAAAACAACATTCCTACAAATTAATTTCAAGAATAACTTCTAATTAGAACAACTAAGAGAGAAAATAAGCAAATTATGCCTTAAGGCTTAACTACATAAGCCCAAAAAGTGAAAAAGTACAAAAGTGAAAATTTTCAAACTCATTTTGGAATACTTTTTCTGACTGGAAAACTTATAAAAATGATGCAGAAAGATTAAATTTTGGTCAAAGAAAAAATTTGTATATTCTTTTTCACAAAACAACTGCACTAGCGGGAAAAAAAATATTTTTACTTTTGTACAAAAGTACTTTTTGGCTAATGTAGTTAAGCCTTTACAATTGATAGCAGCTGTAGGACTTTGCCTTTACTGAAAGTGAAACAGTGCCCCCTATCAAGGCTTCAAGCATTACAATGCATTAGGGATAGAAACGCGAGCATTCCATATTATTTTCTAAGTCCCCTTTCACACGAGGAAACTGAGTTGCCAGCAACAATCAGTTTGTTGGTGAGAAGGGCAAGAAGTAAGAGGGGAAAATGAAATCTCCCCGGTCAACGATTCGAGGAAATTTTTTTGACATTCCTCTTCACACACAAAGTAGAGTGTGTTCAACCAAGCTATTTTAAAAGGAAAATACAGAAAGTTTCCACGATTTTGTTTTTCGTGTGAAAGGTACAGGAGATTTTTAAGGAAATTAAAAGAAAACGTCAAAAAAATCTCCAGCAACTTGTTTTCTCATGTGAAAGGGGACTAAGGAGAAATCATAGTCCCCTTTCACACGAAGAAACAAAATCGTGGCAACTTTCTGAGGTTTCCTTTGAAAATAGATTGGTTAAACACACTCTTCTGTGTGTGTGAAGAGGAATGTCAAAAAATCTCCTCGAATCGTTGACCGGGGAGATTTCATTTTCCGCTCTTACTTCTTGCCCTTCTCACCAACAAACTGAATGTTGCTGGCAACTCGGCATTCGCATTGCTGTGTTCTCTTTTCTTTTCATGGCAAATGAGTAGAGAGGAACGAGAGTGCACTGCACTACGAATCCAGAATTGCGAATTCCATAATCGGAATGATTATGACAGGTTATATGACCTCTGCGTGTAAAATGCCCTTAGTTCCCTGAACCAAACAAAGCACATCACTATAGTATCGAAATGTCATGTTATCGAATATATCGACGGGACGGGATGTGCTCTCAGTCGATACTCGATAAGTTAAAACTTTGTGAAAGATTCAGAATCACGAAATTTTGTTATGAACATTTCTAATTTAAATTACCCAAATAATTCCTATTCAAAAAAGAATATTTTTTATATTTATTAAAAATTTAACAAACGAACTGTAATTCGTGCATGAAAAATACGCAGTTTAACAACAAAAAATAGAAACAAAGTGAAAAGATTTTTTCGTATGTCGAGTTTTCTTTCCAATTGCATGCAGAACGAGAGAAGGAAGAACCCAATTAGTATAAAAATTCTTTGTTATTCTTGTTACAAATCTGTAAGCAACTTTTCTTTACTATAACTGGTAAGTTTATGCTCGCAAATCCCAAATGCCTTCAATGCCGATTGGGCATAATTTATAAATATTTTCTGACCTTTTTTTTTTTGTCTTAACGCTCAATTGCTCCAAATTGCATCCAAAGTTGCTACCACCATAACTATTCAGGTTTTGTTGTCTTGTTTCCCTTTGTGTAATATAAGTAAAACGAAATAAAATGTACATAGTTAAACGCCCATCATATTCCCAAATGAGATTTATATTTGTTTAAAACTATAGTACCAACCCAATTAGCAATAATTTGTATATACTTTTGCCCCTTTAGTAGTTTTGTTGGTGTAAACATGATACCACGAGTTTTTTGCATGTTTCACACTTATTCGAATCCAAATTAAAGCACTGAACACACTGTTGAATATTAATTTTTTTTTAAGTTAGCTAGTCATCAATATGAATAAAATTTGTTGTTGTTGTTGTTGCTAATCGTTTTAATATTAAAAATAAAAGTTAACCGTGGTTAGAACAACAAAATCGATTTTATTATATATAAAATATAATTTTTCCTTATAGACCAAGAAAGTCTCCTTTTTTGAATGTCAACATAAAGTTTAAAAAAGAGTACATAACCACTTACCTACCCACCACACGTTACATTGTATAACTGTTGTGGATAAAAAAAAAATTCCTTAACATGGATCGCAGCGTGGACTCAATTGGAAGCTGTTCACTTGACGTTGATGCAGATTCCTCCGATGTATCAGGTACTTTGTTTGTATTTTTTTATACTAGATTTGTTTGTTGTCTTCTGTGTGACGAACACTCATCGTTCTTTTGTTTTAGTGTAATGTATAAAATATAAATCAATTTTTAATTTGAAATAATTTATTCAAATGCAAACAATCTAGAGAACCACTTTAATAAACCCACTAACAATTTGTATCCAGATTTATATGCGTAGAAGAAATACAACTACGTACACCTAAATGTAGTTGGTTCAAGACGTAGGTATAAAGATCAAAAACGTATTGTTGAGTCAACGAAACGTAAACTCTTCATGGAGGAACACTTCAATCGTATTTTCTATCGGTTTTTGATTTTTAAAACCCTTAGATTGCATAGGTGTCCTTTCAGGCTGAGGAAAATATACCCGCGTGAAATTAGACTGCTATAGAAAAATGAAATTTCATCATGCGGACTTAATTCATCAGAGTACTGTTGAGCGTAGAAACAGCGTTTAAAGATATCACATCATTATTATTGCACTTGAGTGGGTCATTGCATACATTTCTTTTTTCCTTAAATAACAAGAAGATAAAACTTCACTTTCCATTTATAAAATATGAGTGTACGATTTACACTAGCTTCACAATCTTAATTTAAGTAACAAATTTTATACTGGAGCGGGTTTAAACGCGGCCTTTTCTTAACCCTGTTAAGTTAAGGACTAAACTATAAGTTTCTCTAAAAATTTCAAAGCACACATGCGCTGTTCAAAGACTTCGATGTTCACTTAAGTTCAAAATTCTCGGAATATATTAATTATAAACAAGATTAACCTCACACTTGGCTTTATCAATTGCTTGAGTGTGGCTCTCAAGTATGGATAGCCTAAATTCATTCGCTTTGCTTTCTCATCCCACCCTTAAGCCGTTCGGTATCACCAGGCATCTTATGAACATAGTGTCAAGGTCAAGGTTCTGCGACAGCGCTTAACTTAATATCAAACGCGTATAAATAATGATTGCACATTTTTTCAACTTTTTAAAGTTCAATTTGGGGGCCTTGTAAGACTGTGGTGATATTAACTACCTCGGACTACATATGACATACACGAGCCTCTTAATCGATTGTGCAAGCGTTTTAATTTAAACGCTTTGTCTGTTAATTTTAACATGTGTAAAATTGAAACAAATGTTTTGATGTTACTTTAAAAATTTTAATATTGTTAATTTTTACAGTTTTTAAGTTTTAGTTTGCATTATTTACTAACCACTAACACATGCTTCCGTTTGTAGGTTGCAGCTTGGTCTAAGATCTCTTCAAACTAAATCTCAAATGTTCAAAAAAAATCATGTCTTTGGTGCATTGTCTATCTTTTTTGTGGGGCTAATATTGGCAAATTCAATCTCGATTTGAACTATCGTTAGGTGCTCGTTCACATAGTTGAAACTCAAGACTTATTGCCTAAGTCTGTCTCCAACAACGACTCAACATACAGAACGCTGCTATTGTTCTTGGTAACAGTCGCCGTAGGTAGGGTCGATTTGAGAAAATCATGGTGTTGCCAAATGATTAAAATGAACAGAAAAAATCACAAGAAATGATTTTCAGCCAGCATACCTATACGGGGAGAATTGTTGAAATATTGGTTTCTGATAAAAATTTCTAGATGCGCACGAAGGCGGAATTTTTTGAAATTCTTATTATAAGTAGGGTTTCATTAATAAAGTGTGGAAAACTATATTCTAAACCCTAGTACACTGCTGATGCGTAAAAAAATTTGTCTGTGGTCTTCAACACGACAGCGAAATGCCTACGAAAACCACATTGCGAAAATACACACAATACACATTCTTATATGGGATTTTTCGTTTCACATAGCAGCGTGCTAGGCTTAAAATAAAGTAATTAGGTAGTGAAAGTGGAAACTAATCGAAAGCAATCGATGGTCGACTGACGTTTTTATTGTCTATGAGTTAAATCTGTAAGTTTCTCATATTTCTTTCGGCCGGGCCAATCATCGCGTTTTTTGAATAGCGGTTGTATCTTCGATTTTCCTATACATAGATCTGAAGTTCGTTGTCCTTATTTCGTTTGCAGTGTTCGTCATCAGAAAGCATCCGCATCCGACAGTTCTTGATGGTTTGCAGCTTAATTTTGTTAACGTGGCCGGAAAGTAAACCCAACGAAACCTGGAGAACCAGAAGGCGGTGGAAGACCTACAAGACCCTTTGTAATGGCAAGCGTTGCTCTTAAAAGTCTCAGTTCCTCGCATTTTCCCTGGAAAAGAAAAAGATATTTTTCTTACGCATTCGCTGGGATTTTACCCAAGGCCTCTAATACGGCAATGGTTATGCTGGCCTCACTTTGGGTTACTCATAAATACGCCACACAATCCCTGACCTATATTTCTATCGCCTTGAAACACAAAATAGTTCGTGAAGTGCTTTTGATTTTAAATATAAAATTGGTATGTTATAACATTTTGTTGTAAGTCAATAGGTCCTGGCTTTCCACGAGCTGTCGTGTCCTAAATATATTTAATTTCCTGTCACGATTGTCAATCATTAGTTGATAGTTAATAGAAATATTGAAAATCGATATCTTAACAACTTAATTGATAAAAGTTTTGATCATTGAGAATGGTGTGCACTAAAAAAAAATTGATAATTATCACCAAATGGGTGTGTCTTTAACAAATTGAGTTTCAATGTACCAAATTTAAGAATTTATCAACTATAAATTGACATTTGACAATCACAAAGGGGGAGATAGTTTGGCTCAAAAAAAGTAGTTATTATTACAAAAACCCCAACAAACTGGGCGTGGCAAAAAATGGTAAAAACAAATCTATAATATTTTCTAAGAACAAAACCCAAGTCTTGGACAATTTTGCGAATTATATCACTCATTTTCAAAAAAGAGTGATGGTTTTTTAGCCCGTCTTTGATCGTATTTGAAATTTCTAGTTTTTAGCTGTTTATACCGGAACACTTTGTGTCGCCTTGATCCAAGTGGAAGTACTATTAGTGGAAACACAAAAGCATTTAATTGGGTTTTATAACTATAAAATAAGACTGCTTTCAATATTTCCAAATTCCAATTAAGATGATTTTGTGCAAAATCCAAATACATAAATGGATTTTTGACTATATTTTTAATCCGCGTAATTCGGCCTGTTTCACGACGTCTTATTGTTGATGACTTAATGAATAACTGTAGTTTGACTTCTTAAGATTTCAGAATCTGTGGGATCTTCTTAGGCTATGGTACTTAAGGTGCCTCATGTAAAACGAAAACGATCGAACGATATCCTTTTGAAGATAGCTATTATTTATTTTTCTCTACAGAAATATGATAGAAAAATGGTGGAAACGCCCGAGAGCATAGTCATTGCTCTTAAGGCCTCTTCACCCATAATGATATTGGCCACTCCTTAATTCGAATTCATTCATTCATAACACTGACTACACACCCCAACTTATTTTAAACAAAAAATATCAAGTAACCATCCCATTCAGATCTACTTGAGAGGATGAGACATTCTTGGTAGACGAATCGGTTCATTTTTATACTGATGGGTCAAAAACCAATGAAGGGGTTGGTCGAGATGTGTACTCAGGCAGACTAAACTTACGTCTATCATTTCGTCTTCCTAACCATTGCAGCGTGTTCCAGGCGGAAGTTTTAGCGATCAAAGAAGTTTTATCTTGGCCCTAAACTGTCGATCATCTCTCGTTGAGATGACACAGCAGTTCAACATTTACCTTTGCTTGGTGCTGGGCCATAGGGACATTCCAGGAAACTGTAAATCTAATGAATTCGCTAAAAACGGGAACTATAACATCTATTTCTACATATAGGCCAGATATTGGTATACTCATCGCTACATTTAAACTTATGTTAAACCAAGATGCTATAAAGAATACAAACCTTAGGTGGGACAACATCACCACTTGCTTGGCGACAAAACAGATCTGGCCAACGCTGGACATGAAGTGCTCTTAGTCTTTGAAATCTTTAAGCCGATTGAACATTAGCTCCGTACTAAGTGTCATAACCGGACACTTTCTAATGGGTAGGCACGCCAAAGATTTCTGCAGAAGGTGTTTGGATGAGGAGGAAAAGAAAACAATTCCTCACCTACTCTATCCCAAAGACGTAGACTGTATTTAGGTGATTTCTACTACAACGATCCCAGTGATCAGACAAACACTGATATAAGCTGCCTTACACGCTTCATAAGGAGCTCAAAACGGTTTAACGAGTAGGTCAAAGATTTCCGTTTTTCTAAAACTCAGAAGATTATTTTTGCTTCCATCCATTTCAATCCAAATTGTTGTTTTGCAATTTTTATTCACTTTTTTTGTCTCAAACAGATCTCTATCAAACAACTTAATTATTATGAGCTGCAAAATTTTACAGAAGGAACCAAGCAACGAAAACACATTTACTGTGATTAAAATGCATGAGACAGCAGTCGGTCGCCGTCATTTTCAAATTGTTTGCATAACAAAAAAACAATTAATTTTTGGAACTAAGTGGCATTCGTAGAATTATTTTTGGGCTTTCCTCTAGTAAGAATGATTAAAGACCACGCGATATTATTTGCAAATGTTTTGCACAGCACTGTATATATTGTACATACATATATATATATATATATATATTGTATAAGCTGTAATGTCTTTTTGTACTTTTGAATAAATATAATTTGGATTTTTATTTTGTAAACATTTTTTTTATTAACGTTCTTAATAGTTCGAATGATTCCTGTTGCTAAAAATAAACAGATACAAATTTTATTCAAATAACTGGTTTCCATTTTTTTATTGGTTCAATTTTGTTTTCTTCTTTTTTTTTTATTTTCGATCTATAATTATTTGTGGTTAGTTTTATAACTTTACAATGGGAGCAAGCTCTTAAAAGAATCCTGATATTGCACTCTTCCATTTTATTTGTCGTTTTCACATTTTGCTGTTTTTATTTATTAGTGGATAAATTATGTTCCTTTAAAGGTGATTGCAAAAGAATTGAAAGTTTATTCCTGAATAAAAAGGCCATCAACCAATTCATTCATAAAATACTTTTCACATTATTTGGTGATTTAACATAAAATATTTTTGTCTTATTTTTATTTTTGATCAAAAAAAAAAAGCTTGATGAAGAACGTATACACGTTCGAAACGTTGCAATAACTGAACATCTTTTATTGACCTATAGCCCGCTTTAAATAGTTTCAATAAATATAGAAAAAAGGTCACGTAAATTAATAACAACTTTGAAATACAATGGAACAATTAAATTTGCACAGGAGAACAAAATATCTGGCAAAATTTACGATGCGCGCATTTTTGATATAGTGATCAGTCGTTGCGTTAAAAATCTAGCCTCAAAGACTATTCTGCTACGACAACTGGCCTGCCTTGTTTGTTTGTTCATATTCTAATAACTAAAATAATTTTTATTTGAAGAAAAATATTTGAATAATTAATTTAAAAAAAAAACACAATTTAACAAATATGTTTGATTATTAAAATTTTGCACTATGCGTAATTGCACTCCCTAACCAAAATATTTAATCCATCAATAGTGCGGTCTTATTTCGAAAGTTAAGAGACTGAAAACGTATCTTAATTAGGAAGTGAGATTTAAACTGTTGAATCAATATGTTCAAAAAATGTCCCTTCCTAAAGTTTTCTCCCATAAATAGCTGAAATAACATTCTTCTACTACATCAATATTGTATTTGTTCATTTAAGATACCAGTGGAAGTTTAAATTTTGCAACACCATTATCGGCAAAAGACATATCCAGAGAATTTACTGCAAAAATTAAAGAACGCTGTCAATTATCGCAAAACACAACAACTTATCTTGATCCATTTTCTGGCCAAATTCATACTATTGTTACCCCCACTGACAATCCAGCTACTAGCCCAAGCAAAAAACCCAGTTATTTAAACCTCGCTTGCTGTGTCAATGGATATTCTAATTTGACAACATACGATTCAAAAATAAGACAAGATATAAATAAATCCCGAGAAGTGTCCCCCATAAGACCCTCAACAAACAGTATTCAGCATTGCAAAAAGAATAACTCACTGGCACCACCAGTTTTTGTTTCTTCATTCAAAACGATACAAAATTGCAAACTAACTATGACATCAAATCAGTATTTAAATGACAGCATTGGAAGTAACGACACAGTTAATATGGCAGATGTCGTCGATGTGCAGTATTCACCGCAACAGAGCTTTATACAGCAACGAGTTGAAAGGCTTTATGGACCTGGTGCTCTTGCTCAAGTTTTCTACAGTCCAAAGAAAATCAAATCAAAAAATTCCAATAACCTAATTCTGAATGAGCGATCAACAAATACACAATCCGAATTCTGTAAAAAATATCAGCAGCTTTCCAAGAGTAGATATTTCAATCAATGTAACAAACCGTCAAATGATGTAATTGTAACCAGCAGCCCAGCTGCTACTGATGTGACAGATCACTCGGTCAATAACACAATTGATCTTCCAGTTTTGAGGCATTTAAGTCAAGAGTTTAGGGCACAGTTGCCCTCTATTTCACCCAAACGTTCATATATCAAATTAAATAATGCAAATTCAGATTATATATGCCCCAATAGTGAGAGCAAAACGAATGACACAGAACTCCACCATAATGAATGTGAACAAGAAAATAAGAGTTCAACAGAAACATCTGCGGAATCATTGATATTAAACTTAGAAAAGTGTAACAATGGATTTTTGGACAGGCCTAAACAAGCTGAGGAGAAAGATGGAAATCATTTTCTTGAGATTTTAAAACAGGAGCAGAACCGATTATTGGAGTTGGCTCATCGAGCGGAGAAATATCTGTGCTCTTTAAATGTATAAAGTAATCAGTCAGAATCTCTTTCCATAACTTAATGGCAATATAATTTCAGGACAATGAAGATATTTCAGAGGAAGTTTTTGGGCTACTTAGGTCGGCTTCTGGTAAAGCTCGCCTCTTGGTTTCACAAAAAATGAAACAATTTGAAGGTAAATAGTTTAAAAAATTACTTCTTGAATGGAGTATTATCAATTTTTTTTATTTCAAGGCTTATGTCATAACCACATGAATCGATCACCAGAGGATGCATTTCCTACCACTATACAAGACTTGGAAGGATTTTGGGATATGGTCTATCTTCAAGTGGTGCATATAGACACAATATTCAAAGAGATCGAAGAACTAAAGGAAAACGACTGGAAGTTGGCAAGCAATTTTTAATACATTAATATTATTCTGGAACTTATAACTTATTTGAGTTTTTTTTTTTTCTTAGAAACCGATAGAAGAGAAACAGACACCGATTTACCCCGTGAAATCATGTAAAGTTTCTAAGACGACAGCTCCGAAACAAAAGACTGCACTTAATGGCTCCAATCTCCAAAACGGAAACACTGGAGCAGTGAATACATCAGCTGCTGCACTAAAACGTGAAGCTCAAAGAAAACAGTTCTTGGAATCGAGAAGAAAGAACAAGATTGCGACGAGCACAGAAAAGCCTCAAACAAATTCAGCAGCAAATGCTATAGAAATCTTTGTCAATGAAAACAACAGCTGATTGTTTTGTTTAGTTAGATAATCTAAATTATTACTAGTCTGTTGTAAGGACATTATTGCTTTCGATAATATACCAGTCAAATTAGACTTCTTAACACGAAAATTGCAAGCAGCACACTTTTATGACAATATAATGTAAGCTAAAAAAAAAAAACTTAAACAAAATTAAAAATCTCCACTTAATGCAATGAAGCTAGAAAAGACATTTTTCTGTTTTAGAAATTAAAATTAAAACTAGCAAAAAACATGATATACGGATCAGATTTCAAAATTAAAAACTTAAATTAGGTAAATCAAGAAGGAACTAAAAAATCTCACTACTAGACTAAATTAATTGTAATTTGTTTTCTCTCTACCTGTTGACTCAAATGTCGCATCACTAATTACTGATATGTTGTTACGTTTTATATTTTGTACAATAAAGTTGAAACTTCGATATGTTACATTATATACATTTTGTTAACATCAGAAAAATAAAAACTCCCTAACCATTTATTCGTTCTATTTTTTGTTTTTGTAAAAAATACGATAGAGAGTGAAAAAAGATGAACGGAGACGTTATCTCGCTACCCACATTATAAACCATTGTTAACGTGATTTGATAGATTTGTGTAAAATAAGTTAAGTTTTCTTACTTGCTAATAGCTGGGCCTGTATTAGGAATTACGAAACGAAAGGCAAACAAAACGATACCCAAGAAAACGATAGTCATGACATAAACCGAATATGATTTACGAGAATGGATGTCTGGAAATAATATAATATAAATAAGTGACATCTACATAAGGTCACGATCCAAAACTATAAAAAAAACGACTGCCAAAAGCAGTCGTAAACGAAAACGAGTATTGTTTTTAAAAAAACGACTATCGTAAATCTTAATCGCAAATTAACGATAACGACGGAATTTGAAAGATAATCGTAATTCGTAATAAGGGCCCTGAGTAATAAAAAAAGTCAGTTTTCTTCTTATTTGCTAATAGCTGAGTTATCAAACGCGCTTATTTAAACAGCTTAATTTAAACCCGTTTATTTGTCAACAAATTTCACACGAATTGCTTCACTTTAATAATTAAAACATACTTAAATAAAAATGCCGAAATGGCGGCCACGAGCAACCTTTTTCAGGTGATCCAATTAGCTCTAGATTGCGCCGTTATGATACCATAACTCATACAAGGTGTAAATGGAAATGAATTTGTGGACCTACCCCTTAGCGGATCGGCGCGTCGTCGACAAGCTTTGAGTTTGGGCTCCCGTCTGCGCTCGCCGCATGGCATAAGTTCACCATTTGAACATGTACCCAACCCTGGCAACTTCTTTGGATTATATTTATACGGTGGCATGTTTGAAAGCTAATCTGAGCCCACTTATTCAATTTACGCAGTACAATACTATGCAGCTTGTTGACTAGTACATGAACTGAAGCTACACTTGTGGAAATTGTGTATCACAAGCTCCCCACAAAAACACGTAGTCCCCTTTCTTGCTTGGTCCTGGGAGTTCCACGAGGAACGTAGCGCAGAAGAGCATTAAGAAAAGAGAGCAAGCATTGATCTTCAGTTGGGAAAGTTCGTCAAAGCAGCAACGCCAGTTCCTAATATGGTTCAACCATTCAACGGATCATTAAAAGATTGTGAGACCTACCACGAATTCCATCGGAATCGGAATCTTTCTATCATCGAATCCGTTCGTAATGTCAATTTGTATAGTATTGTCCACTGATAGTTTTTTCGGGACTCGTATTACATTTCTGATTACGATGGAATTCGTGATAGGGCTGTGTGTATCTGGTGTTGGCGAAAAAGTTTTGATGCATCCACCACGTGATAAATTTGTCTGTTCAGTTACTTGAAAGTTCTTACAAATTTTCACAAAAACTTTTTGATAATTTGTAAGAATTTTCAAGTTATCAAAGAGTTATGCAGCTCTATTCTGCTAAACGTTGGCGTGAATATTTGCATTCTGCTAACCGCAATAAGGAAATGATTGTTCTATAATGTACATAAATTGCGATAAAAATATATTTTAGACAATAAGATCCTCTTTAGAATTTGAAAACAAGTACTGGTTAAGATTTAAAACTAAATCAGCCCTAATCTGTTAAACGTTCGCGTGAACATTCTGCCATCCGCCGGAGGGATATGATGCGTATAAATTGCGATAAAAAAAAATTAAGACAGGATTCTCTAGAATTTCAAAAACAAGTACTGCTTAAGATTTTCATTCGAAAGACGGTAAGTTTTAAATAAATAATTTAACACAAATTTAATGAAACATTTCTGTGAATCAAAAGCTTCGATCGAATCGGATAGCAGAATAGAGCTGATAGATGTATGTATTTGCGGACATTTCTACTGTTGGTGGGCCAAGCGCTGCCAACTATAAAAAAAATTCGTTTGAAGTTTAAAAAAACAAAGTTGGATGGTTTTGAGCCAGATGTGCTATTTCTATTAACTGCCAACACGTGGAATTCTTTAACTGAATAAAATGACGAAACTTTTCCGTTAGACGCAAATCGTGAGCTGCGTATTCGTTCGAGTGTAATATTCATGATCATTGGGACAATTATTCAGTAAATTATGGCATTTAAATCAAAAAATAAGACTGAATTTGTTAACGAAGCTGAAGTATGGGACGTGAACGACTCTTGCATCTCTTGAAATGGACGCGGCCATCAAAATAAAAGGAACTCGTCCGAAGGTCTCTCACCAACGGAAGCGAGATTGGATGAAACACACAAAAAATTAAAAAACCTACATTTTGACCTTTCAAATAAATAAAACAATATATTTTATCGGGTTATATTTATAATTATACAATAGAACCGCATTTTTACATTTATTTTTTAACGATTTTATTTCTTGCAAATATGGACTGAAACTGCAGCTAACATCGGCTTTGAATATCTAATTTTCTATTTGGCTAATAACAGGAGTATCAATTTTATTTTGCAAATTGCATGAACGGCAAGATAACGAAGCGGCGAGATAACAAAACGGGAACGGTAAGCAAATAGCAACCTAAAAAAAATCGTCAAATTATCGGTTTCCGGGTAAATTCAAAGACCAACAGAAAATTCGCGAAACAGCTGAATTTAAATTGTGAGTCGATTAAAGTTTTTAAAATCGCCGATTAAGATTTTCGAGATGATGTTCTTCCAAACTGCTGGCTTTGTTTCAGATATATGTATATTTAGGTATAAGCTTCCACTTCAAAAAGGAGGGTAAGGGTTATAATTTTGTATAGTTTGTTTTTAAATTCTGAAATCTCGTCAAGTTTAAATTTTGAATACTGACGCATAAATTACCTCTGCTGTTTTGTATTGAACTTCTTCTATTTTTCAATTAATTTGAATTAAAGATTGCGAAGCTTTTCTACATACATATGCATAACACTTTGCTTCAATCGCACTCGGAATTAAGAAAGCTGGGAGAATATTTTGTGTACATGAAACAGTTTTATTTGTATGGGTATTTTTTTGTTTCTCTTTTACAAAAATAAAAATTTAATGGTCATGAAATCCGATTGTTTTTTTTCGCCTAGAGCCAAACAACTTGTGTGTATTCTGAATTAGCAGTAAAACTTTCTTATTCCACTCGAATTAAGGAATAGCATTTGGCCCTTTCATTCGGAACTCTTCACCTCTCTCGCCAATAATCATCCCTAGAGATTTTAGAAATGACTATCTACATATTTGTTTGTATGACACAAAATATTATAGAATATACCGTATTAACTTGTCTATCACTACGATAATGTAATAACAGCCGTGTTCCATTGGGCCTTGAAAAGTACTTCCCAGTAGATGATTAATGGAATGCTTTCATTTTGCCAAAAGTAAAATCTAACCTCAATATCAATTTAATTTCGGTTTTGTTTTCTTATTTTACTTTAAAATTAGAAAAAATTCAACAACAATAATCTATTACGTAATTTCTTTTGATTGGTGATGTCTTTTTCTTGTTTGGAAACATTCTGTTGCTAGATTAATGAACTACTTTGAACTACTTCGACCACAGAGTAGAAGTAGTTGACTGCAGCCAGAAGTACTTGGCAGTAGATACTGGAGCCCAAAGGAACACACCTAACTACATACCGCCATTTTGTGACATAGCTCTATTAGATGGCGTTCAACTGAATCATACAGTTTTTTTTTAAGTATTCAAGCCAAATATCGTTCGAGGCATCGCTGATAGCTTCGATTAAGACGTATACAAAAGTTCGATATACAGTCCAACTTCTTAATAACGAACCTTCAAGGGAACAAAAAATTGCTTAATGTGAAATCTTTAAAGTATGTGTTCAAATCGGTGTGAAATCTTGTTAAAAATGCATGATTTGTTTTGACACAAAAGAATCGATTTTGTTTAGAAAAAAAATCGGAACAAAATTGATTCCTTTGGAATTCGACATTAAAAACCTTTACCTTGAAGATCGGACTATTAAAACTATGTAAGTTAAAATCATTGTAAAGCAACCATCTTAATTGCTTTGGAGATGCTGCATAAATAACGGACTTTCTTCACTGGCAAACGACTAATGCTGGATTTACGCGACTGACAAATTGACAATATACTGGCAGTTAACTGTCAAAAAACTGGCAGAACTGCTAAAAGAACTGCAAATTTGTCAGTCGTGTAAATCCAGCATAAAGCACACCATTTTTGTTCCTATGCTTTATGATGTAACGTCATTTCCGCCATACGTCATTCGGGTTTTCTCTGTGAAGCTTCCCAACAAAAAAGATATATTTCATTCATAATGCTTAAGATTTTTTTTTTTTTATTTCTAAAACGATTATAAATAATCCATAAGTACAAACGTTTTACAACTATTGTAAATAATTTATTAGCCTAAAATTACACAACTTAAAACAATATGCTTTTAATAATTTTATAATACATTATTGTAAATACTTACATAATTTTTTTAAACTAACCTTGGGGTATTGGGTACCTACAATTCTAAATCTTACACACAGTTCAATTTAGTAAATTTATTCACATTACATTTTTTTTTATTGGGATTTTGTTTAAACAAATCAAACAAAATATTTCTGAATACTTGAAATAGCATCTGATACAGAACATTACAGGAAAGTTATTAAAAAAAAAATACAACTAAAATAATATAAATACATTTCTTAAAAAATATGAGTTTTAAACTTTAACATCCTAAAACAAATGTGATTGATTTATTTTTTCGTTTCACTATAAATAAACTCATTATAGTAATTTTTCCTGTTTGCCTGATAAAATAAATAAAAAGAGATCGAAGAGTTTAATTTAAATAAATTTATAAAGACCCATTATAAAATTAGAAAATGGTAGATTTACATATCTAACATAACTTGACGCTAAATTCACATTAAGATTATAAGGAACAGAAAAGATGGATTTAAAGAAAGATTTTGTTTTTAAATTAATTTTTATAATTGAGCTTTTATAATAATATGATTTTTCATTCCAAATCTATTGGGACTCAAATTTATTTTATGGTTTAGTTTTCAGTTAGCTCATTTGCAGCCATGTTCCTAATGTTCGTTCACAATGATTTATATATGTAAGTCTTTATTTGATTTTCTACTCATGGTATGGTTAAACTAATCATAATATCTATGATAAATGTTGCACAATCATATTGAATATAATGCTGAGGTAAAACTGGTTAGTCGGTATTATTAATCCAGGTTATGTGGACTTGATGTTCCTCCCAAAATAAAAGATGGGCTATGTGCAGAGAAACTGTCTAGGTCTAAGGGCCCATCGCCCTTATCGTTCATAGTTGAGCCATCTTGTTTCATCATCATACGACGCCATTTTGCTCTTGCATTTTGAAACCAAACCTATAGTCAAGAAAATAATTTAATTTTAATATTAATTTACACAGATATATAGGAAATTTGTATAAGGTCTTACCTGAAGTACTCTTTTCGGTAAACCAGTTTTTTGAGAAAGTTGTTTTAGATCCTTTGCATCAGGATTATGATTAATAGCAAAATAGGATTTCATTGTTCGTAGCTGATGGTGTTTAAACGATGTTCGCATTCTTTTTGTGCGTGATGAAGAGCTCATGTGTGAGCCACGTCCGAAATCAAGATACTCCGAATTCAGATCTGCAAAAAATAAAAATCATTTAAAAATGTGTTATCAAGCCTGACTTTCTGACTAAATCATTTCTTTTGGCCGTTAGGTTGTTCACAAGAATGAAAAGTAAAAGACTAACAATAACCTAAAAGGTTTCTCATTAGATTAATTATAAACAATTAGCAACATTTTAACAAATAAACTTGATTATTTTTACACCCGCCTCAAATAACTTAATTCCTAGCTTGTGGTTCGTAAAGAATTTCCGATTTTTACTTGCTCCATACATAGAAACGTTGGCAGTAGATTTTTTTTTTGCTAAAATATAAGGATACATTTTTTTGCTTGGAATTGGAAGGTGGGATGTTCTTGAGTATATTAATAAAATGACGCGGCTGTAAATGTTGTGGGTCAGCTGCCATTTTGAAAAACGCGTTTAAATCAATATCTCGAGAACGGCTCATAGTATTTTAAATTTGTAAGTATATTTTTATAGGAATTTCAATTATGTTCTTTTTTTATTGAGCACTTTTGTATAGGTTTTATACTTTCAGAATTAAAACGCCTTAAAGTATACTATTTTTAATTCTTCCATTATATCTCAGTAACGGTTTCTATTATTTAAAAAAAAAAATTGAGACAAAATTGTAGAAATTTTGTATGGCGGTGCAATTTTGTATGGCGCTGGCTGTTGGAATTTTTTTCCTTCTTTAATTTTTTTTTCAATTACAGAGTAAAAATTAAGTTCTTATAATAGTTTTTTTTTGTTGTTTTTTGTGTTTTTGATATGTGGAAAAGTTTGCGAAGGAAAGGTAGTAGAATGTAGAAGTTAAGAAAAAAAAGTGTAAAGTATCTCTTTTTTACGGTGGAAGATGCTGATGTTTTCATTGTCAACACTGCCTTAAAAATGTCGTCATTGTAGGCGGAAGCGTAGACATTTTGGTATCATTAACAGGTTTGGCAAATGAACGTACCT
Organism: Leucozona laternaria; assembly: GCA_932273885.2. Classification (NCBI taxonomy): domain Eukaryota; kingdom Metazoa; phylum Arthropoda; class Insecta; order Diptera; family Syrphidae; genus Leucozona; species Leucozona laternaria. The sequence continues at coordinate 51,422,643 of OW026368.1, forward strand.
ACCAATGTCTTTTTGATGTGTAAACATCTATGCTGGCGGTAGAGTGAAAAAAAAACGCGAACGTTCGTGTGCAACGTTATGCCGTGCAACGTTACGGTGTGCAACCTTACGATCTGCCTACTAGGATGGGTGCGTTCAGTGAAAAAAATCTTAAGATCCCCTTCAAGCAAAAACAAGTCCGTTTTGGATCCGCGCACGTTGATGTTTACACATATTAACCGTGAGTCCCGGCACTCACACAAGTTTTTTCGTAAGCCTGGAAAAGGTTGTAACTCCTTTAAGGTTGTAACTCATTTAAACATTTTTTTGGCAATGGTATTTGGCGGTTCTTCAAATGAAATGTGTATTGCAACAGCCTTCGATATGAAAATTTCATAAAGACCGCAACAAAAACAAAAGCAAATCTTTCAGCACTCTCCCCCTTCAAAATCTGCAGTGCGTTTGCATAGTCTTCGAATGTACCACCAAGTTCAAGCATTAAACGTTTGGGGAATTTTTGAAACCTGATGAATGGGGTCGGAGTCGGACAACACGGGGATTAAAACCAACTTCAAACACCGCACCACCTACAGCACCTTCATTGCTGAAACTTATTTCATGCAAATGTAAAACTAGATGTGGGGTTGCAGTTGCATGTGACTGCAGAAAAGCGCTTTTCTCCTTCAAGCTTATTATATTTGAATAAAGTAATCGATTCTCCATCTGAACTAGCCAATGCTTTTAATACTTTTTTTTTACATGAGTAGCTACCGACACCGTAAAAAATGCTGGTTACACTTCATTGAATGAGCATTATTGTTCAGAACATTACTTTGTAAAGGAAAAAAGCATTCAGAATAGTTTTTATTTCGAACCTATCTCGTCTTTTCAACTGTACAGATGTATTAACTCTCTTGATAACTCTAATTCTTTTACCCAGAACAGTTTTTCCAATAATTTTCTTAAAAGCATTGCTCTTAATGTTGTTGATGTTTTAGCTTACATTTTTAATAAATGTGTTTATGATGGTATTTTTCCTAGAAGTTTAAAAACGGCTAAAATCATACCGATTTTCGAAAAAGATGATAGAAAAAATCCCAATAATTACAGACCAATTTCACTTCTTCCTGTATTCTCCAAAATTTTTGAAAAAGTAATGAAGGTCCGAATTATTAATTTTTTAAATAATAATAGGTTTTTTAGTAAAAGTCAATAGGTATGGGTTTAGATCAGGTAAATCGGCTGAAGATGCACTTTAAGAGTTTTGTACTCAGATCTATAGTAGTATCAACAAAAGAAACTTTACAGGTGCACTTTTTATAGATATTACTAAAGCGTTCGATACTGTAGACCATGAACTTTTATTGATGAAACTAGAAAAATATGGCTTTAGAGGTTTTATCCTTAAATAGTTCACATCCTACCTAAAAGATAGAAGACAAAGGGTTAAGATACAAAACGTATTCAGTGAAGCCTTGGATATTGAAATAGGTGTTCCACAAGGTTCGGTTTTAGGCCCTATTTTATTCCTGATCTTTATCAACTCAATTTTCAGTCTTAAATTGAAAGGTACTAAAACCGGTTTGTACTCCAATAGTTCTATACTCGATTTAGTAGCAGACATCAACTATGATCTAGAAATCCTGAGACACTGGTTTTGAATGCATAAGTTTGTCATAAGTGACAAAACTAAACTGATGTTTTTTAATGAATCTTTTCCTTAATCTTCAATCACCACAACTTGTATTTTACTGTACTGATTGCAAAAGGTGGTGTGTTAATGCCGATACGTGCAGTGCAAATAGCGGTGAGATAACTTTTAATGACAACTAAGACTGTTCTTTGAAATGTTTTAAAATCGAATATGTGAATGTTTTTAAATATTTGGGTTTGAATATTGACAGTAAACTTGAATGCAGTTTTCATACCCAACAATTGAAAAAGTATGTTCTTTCTACAACATATATTATGCATGATCTGAGAAAATTCTGTTCAAAAAAGCTCCTTGAAACTCTATATTATGGCTTAGTTCAATCTAAGTTACAATATGCCCTATTATGTTGGGGAGGTACACTTACTAAAAACTTCCATCCTTTGTTAGTTGTTCAAAAACATCTCATTAGAATTATTTGGAGAAAACATCGTCGTGAACATATATTTAATCTATTTTTCAATTCTAAGATACTCCCATTGAAGCATTTATACTTTTATAAATGACAATAAAGACTTTGCACACCAAATATATCAAGACGACGAGTTAACTGAAACTGAAACAAATTTAGAACTCTTCAAAGAGAGGAAGGTTCGAGTATTTTTTTTTTAAATAAATTTTTGTGGATTATTCCTACGTGGTGTCATTAAAAACGCGACATTGACTCTACCTCTTCGGTGGTGGGGAAATGAGTCAATCCTGCTGGTGAAAATTTCGTCTTTATTTAAATATTTATAATTTGAAAACCATAAGTCGTAGAAAAAAAGCATATAGGTACATACACCTAAATACAAATCTTGTAGAAAATGTTATGCTCTACAACTTTGTCTCAAATACAAAAATATTCAATGAAAAAAAAGAAAGATAATTAAATTTCCTGGAAGAAAATACTTACAAATTTAATGTACTATGAGCCGTTCTTGAGATGTTGGTTAAAACTCGTTGTTCAAAATGACTAAGCCTAAATGGGTGGGCCGATTTACTTTAAATTTGGTACAGACCATTTTAATGTGATTCTGTAAAGGGAAATTCGAATTTTCGTTTTATGTCACCTAGAACGGGTAGCTGCCATATAATGATTTATCTCCTTAGACCATAGACCCCTCTCTTTTTTCTTGTCTGTAGCTATCAAATATATTTCAAAAACTAAGCAGGTTTGACCATAATTTGCATAATAAGTACCTTGTTTTTAAAAAGAAAAAAATATGAGCAGCTTAAAAACTTTTTGTATAATCAATAATTATATGTGGTCAATTGAAAATAATATTCAAAAGAATTCGAAAGTGTTTTGGGTTTTTTTGAATAGCAAAAAAAAAGTCTTACAGCTCGCCAAATAATATGTTTTATAACAATGAGCAATCGAGTGATGAAAGTGTCATCTGAAATATGTTTGCTTCTTTTTTTCAGTCGAATTTCGTTGATGAAAGTTCGCAATCTAATTTAGCTACTCACAATCAGAACCAGTGAATATCAACTTAGGTTACTTCATGCTTTTTGAAAGTGAAGTGAGACGCGAACTCTCTTCAGTAAATGATAAAAAAAACCTTCGTCTTTGGATTTTTCAAACAATTTTTTAAAAAAATTGTCGTAATTCCTTAAATTTGCCTATTACAAAAATATTTAATTTATTACTTTTCACTGGTGATTTTCTAAACGACTGGAAAGTTTCATTTATAACACCAATTTTCAAATCTGGTTATAAACAAGGCGTTACGAACTGCAGACCAATATCTAAGCTTAAAATTATTCCTAAATTGTTTGAATCTATAGTGAAAAGTAAGATTTATACCGAAGTAAGAAAGTTCTAGTTCAGACAAACAGTAGTATTTTCTACAAGCAGTATTTGCTAACTATTCTTAAAAGGTATGCAGCGCGGTAACCAAGTAGATATGTACTATACTGACTTTGCTAAAGCGTTTGATGGAGTCCAGTTTAATATTCTCCTTATTAAGCTTCAATGTATGGGGCTCCACTCAAATCTCTTAAAGTGGCTTTGAAATTATTTAACTGGTCGGGCGCAGTCAGGGCCGGATCAACCAAATGTGCAAGATGTGCAAATGCACAGAGCGCGAAATTCTGGGGGCGCATTACCAGGAGCAAGAAAATGTAATCTGATCTTGCGCAAAAAAATATGTACTGCCATTTGCATTTTAACCACAAAACTTATTCAAATAACTTATTCTTGCACACTAACTAACATCACTTTCATTGTTGCATTCAAGGAAAATTTAGCTCAAAATATCGTTAAATTAAAGATTACACTAGAACTACGCATTGAAAGTCTACCTCCTGGGTAATGTGGAAAAGTCTTATGCATGTGTATCAGTGCATGTATGTATGGATGCAAATATAAAAAAGGGCGCTTTCTAAAAATCTTGCATAGAGCGCAAGTTTGGCTGGGGCCGGGCCTGGGCGCAGTACGTGAAAATTGGAGAAACAACATCAAAAATCGTATTTAACCATTCAGGTGTACCGCAAGGCAGTCATTTAGGCCCCCTTCTCCTTGCTCTTCATTAATGATTTACCAGATGTTTTTGAATCCGCGAAAAGCCTTCTTTTTTTCAGATTCATTCAAAACTTAATGTTCAAATTAAAACATTCAGAAATGTAAAACTATACGATTTACAAGATCTAAATTCCCTTTAATGTTTACCTACAATATATGAAATATTGGTCTTGAGTTTGTAAGTTTCCAAAAAAATTTAGGTGTTATCTTCGATTTTAATTTTAAAAAAACACTATGATTATGTAATAGCGAAACCTAATAAGTTAATTGGTTTCCGGAAACGCAACTCCAAAGAGTTTAGTGATCCATATACGTTAAAAAAACATTTATGTCTCAACGTCCAGAAGTTTTCTGGAGTATGCATGTGTTATATGGTCACTATCATATGATATTCATATACATCGCATTGAATCGATCCAAAGAAAGTTTACCAATTTCGTATTGAAAAAAAACATATGTGTGTACTGACGTACGCGCGCTAGAAGTAAAACTTCTTTTCTCCCAAACAAAGCCTCTCGCCTCTGTCATATTCTTACTTATAAACGTACAAACATTTTGTATAAACCAACATAACAATTAATTGTTGATTTAAGATTATAATGGATTCTTTACAAATTGGTCAGATAATCAAACTAAAGTTGACGATTTTCGCTTAGCCATTACACCCCGACTCCACAGGGCATTCAGATGCCCAACATCACAACCACAATCCAATCAGCGAATTTTTACCGCTGGGCAAATTATGTCATGTCGTTTCACATACAAGGGAAACATTCAGAAATTCCTTTCCCCACTACTTCTGCCTTTTTCCTTCAACATTTACCACCACATTCAACGAGAACCAGAAAAAAACTCACACACATGAAACTTCAAATCTCATGCCCAAGCTTTGAACAGCGGTCATGTCGTGTTGGAAAAGTAGTTTTCGTCGATATGTTGCTGCACGGACATGGATTTTTGTGCCTCCATTGGATTTTTTCTAGACATGTTCATAATCCGAGCATCGTTCATGCCCAGTGGAGGTGGCATGTAAGGGCCAGCTGTACAAACGTCGATGTCGGTCAAACTTTTATCCGTGGTTCAGCAATTTTAGTCCACCGATTCCGGTGAGTTAACTGAGGTTCTCATTTGATTCAAATTTTTATCCGTGGTTTAGCAATTTCAACTCACCGATTTCAACTCACCGATTCACCTCAGTAAAATCTCCGAAATTGGGACGAGATTTAAGAAAGGAAACGAGACGCAAGAAAACGAGACGGGAGCGTGACATTATTCACTGTAAGCATTTTGGAATTATAAAACCATTTCCCAATTCAATGGCAAGAGACTTTTGACGAGATTTAACAAAATAATAATATTAGTTGCATTTTATTATCCTTCAAATCTGATCCGGATAAGATCATGATAATAAAACAAACAGGATCACGGTGAAAAAAATGTTATCTACCCATCTCTTTTTGTCCTTTTGTGTATTTATTTGTAGGTGTTCGTTGTCTTCGTTTTTACTCAAAAAGCCATCTACCCGTCAGCGTTAAAACTAATTTTTGCAAGGAAGTACTAAAGGTGTGTGTTCAAAAATGGATTTGCAAATCCAAAAGCAAAGCTGGACCTTGAATTGTTTTTGTAATAAATTTATTTTCGTGTGCTAATCCAATCCGGATCAGATCTGGGGGATATTAAAATACCTACGGCTATTAAAGCTTACTGATTTAAAATTTCTTAATCAATTAATTTTGCGTAATGTGACGACGTGAAATGCTTTATTATGCATATCCTTGTCATAGAAACGAATTTAACAAGAACGACGAGATCTCGTCACACTCACGTCTCGTTTTCTTATCGCATCAATTGTGTTCGAGGACTAATTCGAAATGCATATCGCAATGCTGTTTTAGATTTGTCAGCGGGTTAAGGATTCCTCGTATATGGCAATGCTCGTCTACGTTTGTCAACATTCAACAAGATAGTTTTGTTTACTTTGTGTTTTTTCTTATTTAAGATAAATTTATTTGTTCATTTTAAGTAGTTAGTTTATAAGTTAAGTTGGAAAAAACTGATTTGTGTTATCTAGCATTAAGTGTTTAATAATTTAAATTAAAAATATGGTCGAAAAATATATTTGTTTGTGTTTTTTTTTAATAATGAAACTCGTTTTCTGTTCTGGTGGCTGTTCTTCGCTGTGTTTAATTAAAAAAAAAAAAACAATTTTCATGTGGTTTTTAATGAAATTATGTTTTTAAATGTTGTGCCGGTTAGTTTTTGTGGCTCTTTTGCCAAAAAAAACATTCTTTTTCGGTATAAAAAGATGTTTTTTTTAAAGTAATTATTGGTGGGTAAAAGTTTTTATATAGAGCTATGGCAAAATCTGTCGCGAAAAATTCTGTCGGTTTTTGACAGATAAAAAGTGTCAGTTTGACATGTCACTGACAGCTCCATATGAACATTTTTACCCCCAACGCCGGAAAAGAAGTTTTACTTCAAAAATTAAACTGGAGAGACAAAGACAATATTATGCCACCATACAGAGAAAGATGCCTTTTAATAAATTTAAAAACACTGGAGTCAAGAAGGAATTATCATTTGGTAATGCTGGCTAGAGATACAATATGCAAGTAAATAAATATATAGATTGTCCCATGCTGCTTTCTGTATTTCTAATGTACGCTCCTAGTAGACCATTAAGAGAAAGAGTCTACTTTTTTATAGCGAGATTTTTTACAAACTGTGGAAAATCAGACCCTATTTCAATGGCTTGTTCAGAATTCAATTCTATTTGGAATTATATAGACCTGTCATATATGACAGACAGAAGTTTAAAGACAGTGGGGCATATTCATAGTCAATTTTAAACTCCAGTTTATCTTAGACCTGGGTTTATCCTATCTAAATAACATTGAATAAACCGCAGTCTAAGATAAACTGGAGTTTAAAAGTGACTATGAATACGCCCCAATGTATTAAGAATATTGTAGAATATATGTAATGTATTTTTATTTTATTTTTATTTTATTTTATTTATTGTTGGTATGTATATACTTATTTTAGTGTTTCTTTCTGTACTTAATTTATTTACTTTATGTGATTATATTTGTTAAGAAACTTATTTCCAATTAACTAGTTTTTATGGGCTTAGTCTAAGAGATTTTTGTAAATCGATAGATGAAAAAATAAACAATACAATATCCTTACCTGAATGCTCGAATAAAAGTTTTTTTAAATTTCTTCTTAAAGAACATTATTTTGTAATAGAAGAAAACTAAAATATTTTCTTGGAGTAACCTTTATTCCGCTACAAAATTGGTGTGCCCCAGGGCTCCGTTTTATTTTCGACTCTGTTTCACATATTCATCAATTTATATTCTTATTCTTCGGATGTGAAACTACAACAGCAGCGTATGATCATTAAAAATTTTCAATCTCCATTAAAATTGGATTTTTCGATTTAGCTAAAAATAGTTTTAAGCTAGTAGCGTTATAAAAACTAAAAATGACATTATATAAACTCTCCGGGCTTAGATAAGCGTAGAGAATTTTTGGGGCTTAACTCTTATCCCACAGAAGAACTGTGTTAAGAGCCCCAATAAATAAAATTGAATATTGAATTATTCACAATTTTAAATCTCTTTTATTTCGTATTCAATCAAGAATTAATAGAAAGTATAGAATACTAAAAGCGAATTTAGAACTTAATAATTTAATTTGTGAACAAAATTAGGATTCAATTTTTTGTTTTTTTTTTTACCATTTTTGAGTTTGAAAGTATTTCTTTTTCGAAAACTATTAAAAGAAATAATTGGATTTAAAAAAAAAATAAAAGAGCAGAATTCTGGCTTTCAAAAAGGTGAAACACTTTTTAGTAAGTGTTGCCATTTTTTTAAATCATTTTTTTTTCATTTTAAAATTTCTTTTCATAAAATGCCCCAATACACAATTTTCACGTATGACATAAGTTTCATTACTGTTGAGCAATATTGAAAAAGGCCGAAAAGTACCGATGGTCCTTTAATAAACTATCTCGCTTACTCTTAAAAGGATGATCCCTTCTGATTCTGCAAGTACTGGCTACAATTTATAAAATTTGTCCATATGCTTATATGATATTTATACAATGCCGCATCAATATACAGGGTGTTTTAATTAAATAAGTTATGACGAAAGGATAGAGCCTGTAGGTTGGGTCGTAACAAGAAACAAATCGTATGAAAAGATCCTCGTTAAAGTGAGAGGGCAATTTTAAAAAAAAATTAACGTAAAATAAAACAAACAAAATAATTAAAAAAAAAAACAACGGCAACACTAAGAATGTCATGATTTAGCTTTTACATTGAAAATAAGAAAATAACAAAATCTACTTTACTTAAGAACTTTGAAGCAACTTTATTTTTGTAGTTTTTAATTTTCTCAAAAACTAGATTTAAAAAAGAAATCAAAGAATGCATTTCCTGGCTTTAAAAAAAGCTACAGCATATTGCATAAGTATTGCCGTTGAATTGTGATATTTTCTTTTGAAAATTCACGTGCCGTCTTAACGGAGGAAAATAGACCTCTTCCCATAAGATTTGTCGCATATTATGCAAATCACCCTGTAGATGAACACAAATATAGTCTTGGCCTTCACTATAAAACGAGTCGTTTTTTGATGTGTAAACATCTATGCTGGCGGTAGAGTGAAAAAAAAACGTGAACGTTCGTGTGCAACGTTACGTCGTGCACTTTACGTTGTAGCACGTTACGTTACGAAATCTGATTTGCCCCGATCGAAACAAATTGATTTTAACGCGACCGACAATTCGATTATACTTTCTCGCGACCACTCATTTATATTGTTTTTGCCAACGACGAAAGCAAATTGTTTTTAGCGCGACCGACGATTTTATCATTTTAACACTTATATTTTTATATTTTTTTCTTTAATTTTTAATTATTCCCCGCACAAAATGGACGCGACAGTAGTATTTAAAAAGAAAACAAAATCAAAACAAAAATAATAATAGTCAGCTGTAGGGATTGACAATTGACAGTAGGTATGGTAGATCAATAGCTGTAGGTATGGTAGGATATCGGGTGCGTTCAGTGATACAAATCTGAACTTAAATTCTACGTTTACATTATATTGCTTTTAAACGATGCTATTTCTTCTTGCAATTTGTAGGCTGTGATATACAAAATAGCTGAGGTTGAACAAATTGCAGAGTTATCGGCTACCTTTGTACTTGCACAAAGTTAACATTCATTAAAAATCACAGCGTCCAATTCCATTGGCGATTGGTGGTGTCAATCGATTGAAACTGCGATTTTAGTGATTTCCACTGACAACAACTGCAACTAAATATTCTAAAAACTCAAGATATATAATTCGCCGGCTAGCTCATAGTGACATTCATTTGAGGTTCGTTCAGTATAAAATTAAGACTGAACTTTTTGTAAGTTTTACTCGATGGAAAGATGGAGTTTCATAAGGGTTGCAAGTTCGTTGACAGTTCTAACTGGATATTTTAATTCGGCCCCTTTCAGTCAAACCATTAAGTTCCTTTGGAATTTGGGTACGGTGTCATTTAATTGAAACCACGGTTTTAGTGCTCTCCGCTGACAGTTGTTGTTTGTCAATGCTCAGAGAGTGATTACAATAACCATGTGTAATGTGAAGTCATCTTAAAGTTGAGAGTGAACTACGAAGCAGGACCTTTCAGTACCGAACCTTCACCGTTCGTTGGACACTTCACCACCAGCCTTTTAGTGCTTGGAAATTTCGTTACAGCGGTTCCCCCACTGGGTATTTCGCTGCCGTTCTTTCAACACAAAGCTTTTTAAGCACTGCCTACAGATAGGTAATGTAGTGTTAATTATTCAATATGTTTCTTTTGATGACGTTCAGTAACAAAAATTAGGCACTTGGACAAACGTTGATGTTTACACATATTTAACCGTGAGTCCCGGCACTCACATATTTTTTTTGCTACACGTTTTTTATGAGTTTATCAGTGCAACGAATTGTTATTTTTTGTTATTAAGACATTCGTAAACCTAACAACAGTCAAACTAGTTCTGTCGACTGGTTCTTTGCTAAATTGAAGACTGCGAAATTCACCAATGTTGCCTGATGAGTTGACTTACATAATATAGCTTATTTAAACTCGTGGAAAACGCTCCTCATGCATTCACTTCGAATTTATAATATTAAATTTTATCTTATGTTCAAAGCTATAAAACTGATTTAGAGAGGTTTTTTTTTTATGACGAGACTGAAAGAAACTGCATGTGAACGAAGTAGTTACACATCCAAATCCAATGAATACTGGCGCGGCTATGTTTTGCATCGTAAAGTTTAGCTGGTATGTACATACATACAAACATATACATACATACATTTATGTAATGCTTGATCTTCGTAGAGGACATCTGCGAAAAAAGGTTTATAGCAATTTTATAGCCATGTTTATGGAGGCTTTTTTATTTTCAAAACTCAAACTGTGCCGGTAGAAAACTCTCAACTCTGGCGCCATGATGCGCAAAAATCATAAACTTGCAGTTAAGAAATTCTCGCCCAAAGCAAAAGTCTTCATAATAAATGCGTGCCAAACTGATCTTGGGAAAATCGCATATTGATCGTTACCATCATCTTGAAGTTAACAAAACCGTAATAAAAAATAAAACATTTAACTAAAATTATACACAAAACTGTTTTAAAATGATGATTTCTTTGGAATTCAACTTCGAAATCTATGTTTAAGTGTTTTTATGTGTGGTAAAACAAAAAAAAAAAAAAAAATCACACATAAAATCCATTATGCATCTAACATTACAATTATTTTCTTTTATACCTACATTTGTTGGTTGTTTTTCAGTTGGCATCTTATTATAAAACAATTTTATCTTAATGGGCTGTAGCCTGTATGCCTACTCCACCGTGGGAACAATATACCTATAGGTACAACCAACAAGCTTGCACAGAGATGATTAAAAGCCATAAACTCGCGCAAAGTTTTAATAAAGATTAAATTGCTAACGAACTTAATTAAAATCCAACAGAAGGTAGAGGTACATTAATTTTTGTAGGACAATGAGAAATACAGTTCAGTTAAACAAAAAAAATCAGACATGAAATATAGATAGCCTTACCTATGTTTGCTGTCAAAGAGTCGATGTCTTTTGGCTTTCTTTTTCTGGGCCGCCCTTTTTGCCTTGGCGCCTGAGGAAGCCCCGAAATAACATGAGAAGCTGGCATGTACAAACCGGCAGGAACAATTCTATTTGGATCATTAGGACTTGACGAATCGTTTGGAGGTGAACCAAATTGGGAACCGTATGAGCACGAATTGGCTAAAGGTGTAGACGCAGCCTGTGCCTCTAAAGAAATTCCATAGTGTAATCTAAAAAAGAAAAAACAAATTTGTTAAAATATTTATTTGTTGTGTGTTTTTGTATAAATTTACCTGCAAAATATCACGGAATCTCTTATTCCAAATTGGTCACCTTTATTTAACGGTGTATTGCACATTGCGCAGCTAAAACAATTAACATGGAATACCAAATCTCTCGCACGCATCACTAATTCCGATGAACTTATAGATGCTAAGCATCGGGAACATCTTCTCGTACCAAAAAGTCTGCGGAAATATAAAAAAAAATCTTAAGTTTGTCTTTTTACAAAAAAATATATCTCTTTATTTTTTGTAAATATTTGTAAGAATAAACCAAGGTCTTATAATAAAAATACCTACTTCATATTACTATACTCCATATTTAATTTATCAAATCGCATGATTCTTCAAAAGTCGTCAAAATCAAAAAAAAAAAAATTATAGTCCACTGCTAATAATGGGCCGATTGAAAATAATTTAGTGGGTGCGCGCTGTTGTAGTCATTATAATTTGAATCGAAACGCGCAGAGATTCTTCTTTTGAATTATCTTCGCGTAACAAAATTAATATCATTGTGTTCATCATACAGAAGCTATATAAGGAACAATAAAACCGATTCGAAGGATTTTGAAAATCGCCACAAGAAAACACGAAAGGTAATCAGCCAAAAGACTGTTATTATTATTTTTTTTTTTTTATGTAAGTAGGTAAACCTTGTACCTATAGATAAACTTCAATGTGTTGTCAATCTGGATGATTCGATATTGATAAAAAATGCATGTCCGTATAAATATTATCGGATTTATGTTATTTAGTAATTGCGAAAGGGCTTATAAATTTGTTTGGACTTGTGAACTATACAGTTTATAATGGTCTTGTTTAACGAATAAAAAATGTATAAAATGCTAAAACTGGCTTTTATCGTTCAAGTAAGTTAGAATTAATGTGATATAATGGATGGAATACAGTTCAAGACTGGGTTCAGCTAAATTGGTAAAGAAAGTTGACCCATTTGTTTCTTCCCGACACTTTGTAAGTTGATCAGTTATACATCTGAGGTTTCAGAAATAAATTGGGATTCAATGTGCATCCGCGCATTGTACTGTGGGAGTGGAATTGCTGTTTGATTTCTCAGCTTTGAGCTATTGGGGGCTATCGTAAATAAGATTTCCGTGGGAATGTTTCCCATCTTCGAAATTTTGAAACGCCAATACTTTTCAACTCCGCTTCGTAAGCTCAAATTTGGCTTATTCAAATGATAGCCAAATTCATCTGAAAAATTTATTCCCGATACCATTAGATTCCGATGGATACTTTCAACCATTCTTCAAATTTTCGAAGGAGGGAAACATTCCCAGGGAAATCTTATTCACGATAGCTCCCATTGAAGTTATTGAATCGAATTGAATTGAATTGAATTGCTCCCTATCTCATATAAAACTTAAATCGTTAACATTTCAAGACTGATAGTAGGTAGAAATGGTGGCCCAGAGCATAACCTAGCTCAAGTGAGTGCGCCGTTTTGATACAATAACGCGTATTAACCTGTGATGATCATGTGAGGTCATGTCTTTGATCTTTATCTCAGAAAGTTCGTTCAAGTCTTCAAGAAAGGCCTTTTCAAACAATTGCGCTATCATTCTAGACAGAGCGGGGCATTTACAGGAAATAAATGATTGTTTCCTTTTCCTGCTGGGAAATTCCCAGCTTCGCCGCATGCTCACCAGAAAAGGTTGCAACGACCCTGGATATGTCTCGCCTGGGTCTTACTATCAGGTCAGTTGTCCGGGATTTATTGTAGGTGGGCTGTATCCAGGCTTTCAGGCTTGAGAGCTCATCCCGACATTGCTGAACGAATTTAGAGGATGATAAAGGCAAATAAATGGCTTTAGCAGCCGCCTGACTAGTCACTATCCGTCAGTATAGCGATATTTCGGTTAGTTAGGGACTTGTTTGAGTATCTTGCACGCTTCCCTGTAATCGGTAGTGATTCAGCTTGAAATACACTTGCGACGTCGGGTAGCCGAAAAGAACTTAGAGATACTCAAAGATTCGGAAAAAAATTCCTAAACCAACACCACACTCCATCTTAGAAATATCTATAAAAATAGTTACGTCGAAGTCTCTCTTCACGACCTTTCATTCCAATCGTTTCTGGATGGAAATAAAACTTTAAATTCCTTACTGAGACCCAGAAACGGAGTTTTCCAGGAAACGTGAGCGGAATAGAAGGTTTTATTTTTTTTTTTTTAACATTTTTGTTAGTATTTTTACACAACATTTTGAGCACATATTTTAATATTTTTCTTAAACTTTGTTAGATATATATTTTTTTATGTGAAAATTAAAATTAAAAAAAAATATTTTTCAAAGTGGGTTAAAATTAAAAGAACAACGAAAAGGCTATGTGGCCCACCACATCTACCATTTACGACAACTTGGTATATAACGGGTGATTTTTTAAGAGGTTTAGAACTTTTTTAAAAAAAAAAAACACAAAAAATTCGAAAAAATGAATGAAATATTTATTTGAATCGATAGTTTGAACCTTGCAATTTAATGTTTAAAGATAATTTTATACAAATGTTGACCGCGGCTGCGTCTCAGGTAGCCCATCTGCTGAGTCCAATTTTGGCATACTCTTTCACACATATCGGCCGGTATCTCACGAATGAATGCATGGATGTTGGCTTCCAGTGCGTCAATCGAAGCGGGCTTGTCCCTATAGACATTATCCTTGACATACCCCCACAAAAAATAATCTAATGGTGTCAAATCGCACGATCTAGGCGGCCAATTGACCGGCCCGAAACGTGAAATTAACTGTTCACCAAACTCGCCTCGCAATTGCGCCATTGTTTCGCGTGCTGTGTGGCATGTGGCACCGTCTTGTTGAAACCACATATCATGCAAGTCAAGAACTTCCATTTCGGGCAAAAAAAAGTTTGTTATCATCGCTCGGTAGCGTTCACCATTGACAGTAACGCTGCGATTCGCATCATCTTTGAAGAAATAGGCCCAATAATGCCGCCGGCCCATAAACCGCACCAAACAGTGGCTTTTTCGGGATGCATTGGTAGCTGTTGCAATGCTTCTGGCTGATCTTCACTCCAAATGCGGCAATTTTGCAAGCGTTGTTCATTTGTAAGACGATCCATGGTTAAATTGCAAACCCAACTGAAGCTGTTTGACAGTGACACAAGGTACTTAACACGCGTCAGCTGTCAAAACCAGTGTTGCCAAAACCAAACCAGCTTAAAAATCACCCTTTATTTAACACAAGACGGTCCATATAAGCAGCACTTTTTTGAAAAGTGTTACAATTAGTATTTTTGAGTTTTTTATTTATTTATTTTTGGCTAAGTTGTTTTTTCTGTTTTATGTTATGAAGGGTGATTATAAAATAATTTCTTTAATTACAAAAAAAACTGTTCAATTTACAAAAAATTAAGGGTTTATCATATTTGGGACACTTATGTTTTAAATATTTAAAAGCCCATTTAGTTTTGAAATTAGACTTGTTGGTTATACCAAGTGCTTTTAAATTTAAAATGCTTTTAAACGCCCTTATAAACTAAAAGCTCATTTAATACTCTTTAAATTTTAAAAGTGTAATGTCAGATGTCAGCTAACAAGTAAGAAGGTTGTAGATGATATTTGATTATATTTTGCAGCCGAAACAAAAATGTAGTTTGTGTGTAAATAAAAAAAATCTTTTCCGAGCAACCGGTAGTGAATTCCGAGTTCATGGGAATCAGTTCTCCGAACATTTTTTTACATAATAATCCTTTGCTTTTCCACATGGATTTCGAATGTGGTGGGAAACAACCTATTTTTATATCCAGGGATGTGAGGCAAACAAAATTTTTACTAAAATTTCCCTTCGTGAAACTGGAAATTTATTTAAAGGTCTGATAAAATTTATTTTTTTAATATCATGCAAACTTCATAAGTCACATTGAGAGTAATAAATGTGAAAAGGTATGTTTGCAAAATGCAAAATTTTGCTATTAATTCAGCCAATATGCTTGTTTTTTTTTTGGAAATCCGATGACGCCTTGATAATTTTTGAATCTATGTTTTATTGTACGAACCGCTAACCAAATGATGGAGACGTCCAGCGCGCATGAATCAATTCTTAGGGCTGCCAACTAGGACAAATGCGACGATTTTGCATATTTACGAAACAATTTGGCCAAAAACGAGCTCCATCGTTCAGATTCTTTTTTAATTTGTTATGGTTTTTGAAGGCACTTATCTACTGCTCAAAGCTCAGTCGAAGTCTTTCAAATAATTTTTTTCCACTCTGAGAAATCTTTTATTGAAATTTGTGCGTTTGGCAAATCATTCACCATAACTTTTTAACAAGCTATAAAAGTCAAAAGTTATGAGTGGTCACTATACCTTTTAATCTATGATAGCGCTCTCACTGAAAATCGTAAGCTTTCGAAATAATATACATATGTGATGTGTATCACACAAAAAATATTTGAGTTATGGAGCCACATAAACTTACTAAGCGGTCGATAATTACCGCCATAAAACTTTATTGTCGCAATAGGATAATTCGAATTCAGTATTACATCAAAACACGAAAATGCTTTTGAACTGGATGCACCAATATCTTCAAGTAAAAATAATAAAGACACAGGAAGTATTTAGTAGGACCAAAACCAGAAACCTTACAAGAATATTATTGATTAAAAATTATATTTATATTAGATTTAGATTTATTTGAAAAATAAGAAGAATAGCACAGAAGATCAAGTGTTTATAAAAGTACTTAATTCAGTTATTCAATTGAAGTCATACATTAAAGAACTAATTATATTTGCTGGGATTCTCTTCACTTACGAACTGGATTGAAACTATACTAATTGTCTCAGAATGGAACTTTCAAGTCGGTATTAATACTTTTTCGATTTTATATAGCTGCGTTTGATACAGTGAATAGAGACAATTTCATATAAGAATAAACTGGCATCTCTTGGAATATCTCGAAAGATTTTGATGCACAATTTCAAATTTCTCAAGACATCACTTATCAGATAATTAAATAAACGAGACTGAAATAAACCTTTTTCTCTTAAGACTAGAAAATGGTTAGACACACTTTATCACTTATAGAATTGTTATAATATTCTATTTATGTTCCTTTTTAAAGAAAACTTTATTTCAATTTATTTGACAAGCTTCAAGCTCAGTTCTATAGCAGTTTTTTTGCCTATGTAGATTTTTCAAAAGCGGCACAAAACTGCAGCAATTTAATACAAATCATCAAATTCATTATTCTTTTATTTCAACATTCCAACAAAAATACAAACAAAATAATTTGTAAATAATATTCTGTGAAATAAATATGATATAAATAATAAATTTTGTAAAATATTTTTTCTGCGTTTCTGCTTATTTCTCTTTCTGCATAACATTATTTTTCTTAACTTCAGACAAAATCTCCAGTCGAGATCGTAATTTTCACGATTGTACTAAAATTCCAAAAAGCAGCCAGACGAAGAAAAATGAATTATGATTATTACCATGTAAAAGAGCAAGCGAAATGTCAAAGAGACATGTTTTAATATATGATTATGTTTTTGTGGGCTCGAAATCTGATACGGTCACATGTTTATTATCTTTTTCTTAACCGATTTATCATAGAGTGCAGAAGGCAGTGCGTATTCTAGTGTTTTGTTTTTTTTTTTTTTCTTTTTTTCTTTTGCTCCTTCCTGTATTCATCACATTTTTTATCTTGTAGATGTGTCGAGGAACACGGTTGCATGGATACAAATTCTGATTTTATAGGCGTATATGAATCTTTTTTTTGTCATTTAAAAAGAATATAAAACGTTGGTGATTTTCTTTTTTGAGTTCACGCCTTGAAAATTCTAGCGCAGAGATTTTTGTAATGCAAGTGGAGTTTTAAAATATTCCAGCATTTAATATAAGGTTGACAAATCCTTGTGATGATACCAAAATAACTTTTTTTTGTTTAATTTAAAAAAGAAAAATCAATAATTACAATAAATATAGGTACACTATTATTCGCGGTAGAAATTTGATTAAAATGGAAATCTCTGAAATAAGCTTGTGTCTGGAAGAGAATATGATAATTTCCATGACTGTAAAACTGTGATCTATGCAAGTAAAGTACATACAAGCATAGTCCACAGATGCATCGTCGAACTAGAAAACAGGTGTCATTTGGGGAAAATTTCGTGTAGGTATATACCTACCTACTTAAGGTTGGTTAAGGTCGTCGTGCTCATGACGTTAAGGGTACCTAACCACAACGTTTTATGTTAGGTCAAGGTTAAAGTTAAAGAAGAGAAGTTATTCTACATTTTTTGCCTGGTAAAATAAATCTAAGATTTACTTGTAAAGGGTGTTTTTTTAGACGTGTGGTTTTCAATCGGAGTTGGTCTTTTTGACAGCTGTCACTTGATTTATGCTCAGTTTGGTTTTCCATTTCATAATTAATAGACTTACTCCTGAACAACGTTTGCAAATCGTGCAAATTTATTACCAAAATAATGGTTCGCTGCGTCCAATATTCGGTCGATATAATCGCAAAATCGCATAAATTTGAGCAAACATTGATCGGTTTCGCACCGCGTTTACTCTAGTGGATAATGCGCATCCTCAGAGACGCCGTACAGTGCGCACCGAAGGCGCTATTGCTGCTGTGGAGCAAAGTATCGAAGAAGACCCGAATGAGTCCATCCGCCATCGCGCGCAACAATTGGAGCTGTCGAAAATTGGGCCTCTCGGCTGGAAATTCGAGCCATCCGCGGCGGCCACTTGCCCGAAATCATTTTTAAAACATAATGGCGAACCCATATCTTTATAATAAAGCTAAATTCTTGGCCATAACATTAAATTATATATATGCGTTTTATTTTTTCTTGAAAACCACACGTCTTAAAAAAAACACCCTTAATGATTAGATTTTATTTTTGGTAAAATGAAAACGTTCCATTCGTCATCTACTGAGATGACAAGAACAAAAAGTACTTAGCAAAACCCAATGGAACAAACCCATTTCTGTCGAAGTGTCGACTTGTTTTATTGAGCATGCAATATTGTCGGTGACAAAAAAAAAAAAACACTAAAAATTAAGGATTGTAAATGTTTTTCCTGTCTTCATATCCGGAGGTTTCGGAGGCATTAGCATAAATACAAACATAGGTTTATAAGGTTTAGATTTTTTGTCATAGGTGTACGTACGTTGCACCCCTATCATAGCAAACTAAAATCAAATGAATAATTAATTATCGTAATCAGTGCGTTAAGTGCGAAATCTAATCAATTAAACATAATTGAAGTTAATTGATGTAAATTAGCTATTTCACCGAACTAGGTATAATTACCAGTAATTAGGGTAAAAATATCCATGTTAATTTTCCCAAAAACTAGTGACATTCAATATGTTATTTACAAGTTTAAATGAGACAGAGTGTGTGCAAAATTTCATAATTTTGGAGAAAGCCTATGGGCAGACTTAATAATGTTCTTAAAGCCAAGTTTACAGCTTCAGTACAATAAAGAATTTTAAAACATATAAATCGCCAAAAAAAATAACGAAAAAAGCAGAGTGGTATGTGGAAAAATCAAAATATGAGTCATATTTCCAACAACAACATACAGCACAACATTTCAAATACATTGGGCACGTTCAATCACAAAATCTGAAAATTCAGATCTGAATTTATGTTGTTGAACGCACAACAAATCTGAATTTTCAGTTGAAAGTTTTTGTGTCAAATGCTAGCATTTACCTAAAGTATTTACATTAAAACAAAATAAAATAGAACTCTAATTATATCCTTAAACTAAAAATCAAGCGTCCGTAGTTCTGGTGATGATATATGTAACTAAATCAGCAACAAAATACAGCAAGACTATTCAAAGTTCAATGAAAAAATAATTCCACAATATTGCGTTGGAGAATTCTGGGAATATTTTTCTAAGAATAGTCAATCTTTTAATTTAAAAACTCACTTATCGATAAACAACAAGTTCTTTTATGTACAAAAGTATTAATTTGTTCGCAATGAAAATTAATCATCACAAATCAACCACTAACCAGAGCGAAAATCATAAAGTTCAACTTCTATGTATTATGTATAAAATTCAACATTTCCCCCACCACTATCATTTTATTCTGAATTTTCAGATGAGAATATTTTGGCTGAAAATTCAGATGAAACGTAAGCAAACGTAACTAAAAGTCATCTAACTTTTTATGGCAGTTGGCCAATCAGAAGCTCCAAGAATTCAGAAATCTGAAAATTCAGATGTAAAACGTAATGCGTTGAACGCGCCCATTATAAAAAAAAACAATTCACTTTAAAAACATAGTTGAATAGCTTTACGTTTCCGCGCCCCAATATATCTCATACAAATTAAACGAAAAGTTATTCATTTTTGTCTTGTATTCCGTCAAAATTACAACAACAAGGTGAAGTAATAGAAGTGTAATCTAGTTTTCTTTCATTCATGCCCAATGGGATAGTGTATGGAAGGACTTTAACTGGCTGAACACAATAGACGCGAGTCTTGGGCAAGTCCTTACCTGTCAAAGTTAAAAAAAACATAAAATCTCGCTAAAGTGAATACAAAGGAGACGCAGCAGCGAACCCGATTTTGGGAGTTAAATAAGTTTTAACATTCAGTGTAAACTATTTTGTATGATTCCACCGAATAGAATACACTGGTTCAGATAAAGCTAATGAATACATTCATGTAGAGCTTTATTAAATTAGGATAAATTAAGCACTCTATTGGTTGCTTAGCCCAAAGCAAATATTTATTGCATTGGATATTATACAATAACTAACTGGCCCACCCAGCTTCGTGCGGGTAGACAACCTAAGCTTCGCATAAAATTTACAAAAGAAAAATGTAGATAAATATTTAAGCTACTTTTCTTACCCACTTCACGTTATGAATGGCGAAATTCTTAAAAATATGATCATCTGAGTCGAACCTTTATTACTTTCCCAGCACAGAAAGAAATTTTCTAATCAAACCACTTTTTTGTGTATATTCCATTTCACTCTATAAATATCAATTTTTTAAAAATTACGTTTCCAACTATTGTATTGCTGGATATGAGTTAAAAAATGTGTAGAATCTTCCCCATTTCCGGAAACCACTGAATGTAGTGACTCTGGTAGCGATACGTCAATTTGACTGGGCCACTGGTGCAACACATTTCATTGGTGCTTCATGTTTAAACTTTAATGCCTTGTGGACGTTCATTGGTCCAATTGCGACTTAAGTTGTTACGTCATTTTGAAAATCGATATTAAATTAAGCGAGAAACAGATTGGCACAGCAACTTTGGCAGCAACGAAAACTTTGACATCAAAAGACATGTAAAATAGATTACCAACGTGAACAGCGCTTTTGACAGCATAAAAACATATATAAAATTTGTCACATTTTCATTTTTTAGTGTTGATAAACCTGAAAAACTTCGCTTTAAAGTTGGCATCATTTGCACAGCGACATCGAATTTAGGGTTTAGGTCTAACGTTGATGTCGATGTCGATGTTGCTGTGTTAATGTATTCAAAGCCATTTAAAACCACTAGCTCTAAAATGAGTGATGCGGTTGTCAAAATTGCTGTTGAAGTTGCTGTGCCAATCTGTTTCTCGCTTTAAACTTTTAATATAAGGCATTATTCCGGTGAACTACTGCGATAAAAAAACACTTCTCATTTATAAAAATTCATAAGTTAAAATAGTCGTTAAGATTTTTGAAATTATCCTATTTTCCGCGCAATTTTCTTAATTTTTCTTTCCGCAAGAACCTTCTACAAAAAAGATGAACAAAATCGGTAGAGTCGTTCTCAAGTTGTGGCGTGACCATCAAGAGAAATAGGCATTCATTTTTATATATAAATGTAGATTATAATTATTATTAAAAACTTTCGATTTCAATCTCTTGGTGTTTTGAAATACTTTTCGGGTTGAAATTTGAAATACTTTGCGGAATGAGTGCGCTTTGATTTCCTATCGGATTGAAAATACTTGACGTTTTAAATTAATTTGAGTTTTCATATCAGAAATAGAATTGAAAAAAAATTAAAAAATGTTGTTTCAGCCAAAAAGGGAAGGTTGTACTTATAAAGCCTGAACCACACTACTCTCGTGTGGTGTGTTGTGGAGTAGTGTGTCGCTGTTATTCCAATGTATTTCATAGATTTCGACACAACATATCACACGATACAAATATGGGTCTATACATTAGCGCGATAGCGACACATGACTCCACAACACACTACACGAGAGTAGTGTTGTTCGGGCTTAATCAGTTTTTTTTTTAATTTGCCTAATTTTTCTGCAACAAATTTGACATTTAGAATTTCGTTTTTACTGATTTCGAAAAAATGGTTTGAATACTGGCTAACGTGAAAATGAAATTCAGAACACTTTTTTTTTGAATCCGTGCGGAAACCGTTTCCGTTTACGGATTTGTTTCGCATCGGCAATCAGAACAGGGTGATTATATAAATACATAATAAATCGACAAATGTTTTGAATATTTAAAAAAAATTTTTTCTAACGGGAACTGATATTAATAAGACTTTACGTATTATTTACGTAGCTTATTTTTTATTAATACGATATTATATAATGTGGATTCATTTTTCACCAACGTTTTAGTTGCATTTTAAGAATTTTTGTATAAATAAGAGTGTCAGTTTTTTCTCATATCAGCCTAGGTGAAACGCGTGGATGGTATATACAGAATTGGATGATACGTAAATTTTCATCCGATTCTCGTATTATCTTTTATGATTATTTGTGAATTACCCCTATTACAGAATTCGAGGGATGAGCTAGAGTGCTAGTTGAACTCATTTTCAAATAAAATGCTTGTGGTGAATCCACCCATCAAAAATTCAACGAATGTCGGTAATTTGACCTGCACCACCATCATATGTTTCAACTAAATTGGTATTAATGAAATCCATTTTAATTTTTGGTTTTGAGAAAAAATCAGTGGTTATTTTTTTTGCCAATGTGAAGGTATTGACTTAATTATGAATTCTTGCCAAAAAAATGTTCGTTTTTATTTATTAATTCTATGTTTGAACTACCTTACCAACGATCATTGAAAAATTAAACGTCATTTTATGGAAAAGTCAATTTTTTTCAAACAAAATTATAATTTAACCCATCAGCTTTATTTTGCATCAAAATAATTACTGATTTTAATTTCTGAACGTCTCAAAATTAGTCATTAAAGTTTTCAATACTGGTTTTCAATGAAAGCCTAAGAATGTTGAAGGTTAAAGTACTTATTTCACATTTTCTGTATAGAGAAAGGACAACTAATCGCGAAGAGTTTAAAGAAATGTAGGAGTTAATGAAGGAACTTACAGCGAGACAGGGGGGGGGGGGGGAGGTGGGTTCATCCGATTCTTCCGATTTTTTCTCGTAGAATGTTCTCGCAAGATAAAGTATAACCATGTTATCCATTCTGGCTCAAAAGCCGTGTTCCTTTGGAGGTGGCGAAGCACTCGCGAGTACTTTGCTAGACATTTTCAATGGAACGCTCAGAATTAATTTTCCTTCAAATCTCATCTACTTGCCATAAAAACACGAGTAGTTGGTAGTACTAGATTATCGTTTGGATCTACTCATGAGTAGTTCGCCACCTCCAAAGGAACACGGCTATTTAAATTGTTTCTTAATGACGTTTAAATGTCAACAAATGACATCGCCAATAGTAAAGTTCGGAAAATGGTAACGAAGTCCAGGAATCGATAATATAGTTCATTCGGCGAATTCAATAATTGAAATTAACGCGAACTCGAATTCACCGCGAATTCGGTTAAATATTGCGAATTCCATAATCGGCAAGATTGTCACTGATTTGTCTGTGATTGAGTGAAGTAGAAAATCAAGGAAAGCAAACTGAAGTATATTTATTTATATGACATCAAAAAAGAATTGAAAACCATCGTACGTTAAAAAAAATCATAATGGATGAATACGGGCAAATCCAAGTTTTTGTAATTTATACCTATTAAATAAAATTCTTTATGGAAAAGTTATTCAAGCAAAATGTTTGTCGAAACAATTTACCTAAGTAGTTACTTATGTACCTACTTACATGTTCTTTTAGACACTGTAGGTATCTATTTTACATACAATATTATTACACTCTTTCGTTTATATTTTTGAGGAGAGATTTGTGTGGTCAGCTAGAAAAATTTAAATATTTGAAAAGATAAATAGGCTAAACCCATAGAAAAAAAAATGCTTCATAGCATTCTTCAAAGCATAATATGCCCAAATCCGTATCCTTTCTAGCTGTCACATGCGACAATGCATGCAATTCTTTTGTTATAAAGAAAGAGATTTAGGGATAAATACTCGCAAACACTATTAACATTTCCAACCCCCCTAAACAAAACGTAAGTATTTATATAATGTTTAAGGATTCATGGGAAATTCAGCAGAGACCCTTCCTTGCACTTAAACGTAGTTCGAATTCCCGCTGAGATAATTTGTAGTTACACATATATTTGTTTTTTTTTTTTAAACACTAAAGGACTTTATAATGATATGTTACATAATATTCACACAAAAATTATCTGTCAACACAGGACATAAACACAGTTACGAGTAGGTATCAATTGAAAAGCTAGACAAACAACAATTGACTTTTCCACGGATGCATACATTTATATATATTTTTCAAAAGAACCGAGCATTTCAATTCAATACTATAAAACTTATAACATTTTTAGGTATATCTACCTGCAACAACCATGTCAAAAATGAAAATAGGTATCTACAAAAAGCATAATATATTGAGCGTGTGTTGCAGATCTTAGCAAAATTTGCAGAGAGGGTTGGATATTCGTGACTAACTTGACAAATTTACAAATATGATGTGGCGTCTAACAGCAGGGTGTCCGGAAACGTATGTGGGAATGGGAACGCCACAGGGATCATGTTTGCATTCTTTTGACACCGGAGTGTTTGATTTCACTCGTCTTTGTCTTCTTACTTTGGATTGGACTTTACACCAAGAATAATATTATTTTAATCCAAGTCGATCAATCTGGCTTTGTGAAACTGTGTTTTGTGTTTTTATAGTTTTGAAGCAATAAAATAAAAAAACTGCAATGAATTTGCTATTTCGTGAATAATAACGGTAGATAGGTCCGTTAAAATTGGAAAAGTATCATTTGGGAACAATAACTCACAATTGTGCAGGTCGCAGTACGCTTGACAAATGCATAAAGGCTTTATTTTAATGAAATCTCATTTGCAGCATTTTCGAAGTTCCTTAATTTTAAAAATGGTGGGCGCTCTTCTGCGAAATAAAAATTTATTATATTCGATGCTGTTTTAATACCTTAAACCTAATAGGTATAACTCAAATATCGAAATCTGCTCCCCTCATTAGGCTACTCGACTTTAAAAAATGGTCTTTGGCTTCTCAAGTATATCATTGTGAAATCTGGAATATATTTCGATGGAGTGCGTGGAGATTACAGAGGTATTCAAAACCAGTGGCCTTATTAATAAGTCACGAATTACACTAAATTTTTGTTGTTGCTGTTGCTATCGTTATTTGGTACCTATACCACCTTAATGAATTTTGGATCATTAATTTCTAAAGTATCTTTGCTTAATAAAACTATCCGATGCCACCACCTAGAGTATTCTATACACATACTATTTAAGAAGTAAACGCATGTCAGAGACATGGAATAAAGTCTGGAGATTTACAGACGACTATATATAGATATTTTACCTACCTGCCTACATAATAAAAATAAAATTATAGCCATGTTTTGGAATCTTTGATTGCTCCACAAGAAGTTTAAAATTAAGATCGCTCCTGATAACGTTTCATCACATTTACGAATTAAAGGCATCTTTTTATTTCATCGCAGATAACAATCCAAAAAAAAAGAGAGACCCCATGTTCTTTTATTATGATTCTGCTGTATACTTCTGAATACATTTTAGTATTTATCGTTTTAGTTGTTTATTTATTTTTTTTTTTTTGTTCAGCTTGACTGAGATGTGTTTCACCTGAGTCAAAGCTGAAGCTATATGAGAATACGGAGATGGAGACTGGACTCTTCCGCTGTTCGGATGCATGTTTATCACACATCTCTTGAGGACACATTATTATTTCACCAGCAGCTATAGAGATGTCTTTAGGTGGCTGTCGTGTCTTGTAATGGTGGATATATTTGTTATTTTTTATTTCAGTAGTTTTTTTTTTTTTTTTTTTTTTAATTTGCTAATGCAAATTTTTTATGGCTCTAATAGAGTCGCCACAGTTGATATGGACAACCGGTTTGTACTTATTTAAAATAAAGAAAAAATAAAATGCTTGTTTCATACCTTTTAATATCTTATTGTACCTATACCCATACTTATGATTTTTTATAATTTCTAGAGCCAGAGTAAATTGGCTAAAGAATATGTGATAAAACATCATTATTGAATTTTAAGGATTGTAAAATTTATACTTTTATGATCGGCTGGTGTTTCTGTTTCTGTTGTAGGGAACAGTTGTAATAAATTAGGTATAATTCCAACAGAAATATGAAATATACCATTTTGCTTTCTGCTTCCATTTACTATTTGAGACATTTTATCAATCCTTTATCTGTTTAGCTTAGCAATGAATTTGAAACACTTGCTTGTTTTAGTTAAGAGTGATTGCTTTTTCTCATTTTCAAATATTAAATATTTTTGTCTTATCAAAATTGGGGAACAAATCTCGAATCTATAAAATGCATTATACATATACCTGTTCCCTGTGGTAGTAAGTTATAAGAGTTTATGTCGACATAAGTGAAAATCGATGTTTGTTGCTTATCATTATAACCTTTTGCTTATAGCTTTTTCAGTCTGGGTCTCATCTTTCCTAGGCAGAATGTAAACGGTTTAACCTAAAAAATCATAGTAGCTTAAGTTTATTTGGACAAAAATTGCATATCCATAATAGCTAATGTCTAAGTTTAGTAAAAATCCGTTTGACATTTTTAATAATATTATTGTTAAAATAGGTTAATCCTTTACCGCATGAATTATTGTTTAAAGAGGAAAAAAAAACGCTTAAACGGACTTCTTTGGGTTGTTTTAAGACGTCTTTTATTAAAAACCAAAAACAATTTTTTTTGTTTAAATAAAAGTTTCTACTAAATTTGTATATTTTTAACCCCTTACTGCATTCGAAGCCAAATATGGCTTGTACACTTTTACCTCTCAAACGAGCAAGATAATATTTTTTTTTTTATAAAAATTCATTCATTAGAGAATTAGACACACAATCATAAATAAAGGGTTTTTCAACAGGGACGCTACAAAAGTAGAGCAACAGGGACAGCAAACGCCGCCATATTTCTTGCCGCTCTTTTGACATTTCTCTTCAGTAAGGTTTGCCATTTCATGATAGAAAGATAATTTAGCCAACAACGAGTCGAAATTATTAAAATTTACTACCGAAATTCGGAGTCAGTGGCCTCAACGTTAGGAGCGCTACGTCCAATTTATGGTCGTCACATTAAACAATTGAGCGTCTAGTGGAAAAATTTGAATCCACAGACACAGTACAAAATGTTCCCGTGCCAGTGAGACAAAGAAGTGCCCGTAGTGTCGAGAATATTGCTGACGCTGAGGTTTCAGTTGCAGAAAGCCCAAATGTGTCTCTCACACGTCGTTCTCAAGTGTTGGGCATCTCTGTGACGTGGTTGTGGCGAATTTTGCGAAAAGATCTTGGCCTACATCCTTACAAGATTAAATTGACGCAAGAACTGAAGCCGCTTGAAGACCAGAAGCGTCGTATGTTCGTGAATTGGGCTGAACAACAACTGGAAAATGATTCGGATTTTCATCGAAAAATCATCTTCAGCGATGAGGCTCAATTCTGGCTAAATGGCTTCGTCAATAAACAAAATATGCGGTATTGGTCAGGCAGCAATCCATACGTACTCCATGAGTCATCATTGCATCCCGAAAAAATTACGGTTTGGTGTGGTTTATGGGCCGGTGGCGTCATTGGGCCGTATTTCTTCCGTGATGATCAAGACCGGCACGTTACTGTGAATGGGGATCGCTACCGTTCAATGATAACCGAATATTTTTGGCCCCAATTGGATGATATGGACTTGGAGGATATGTGGTTCCAACAACAGCGAATGTCACAATCAATTTATTGGAAACCAAGTTTGGAGAACGTGTTATCTCACGAAATGGTCCAGTCGCTTGTCCGCCTCGGTCGTGCTGTTTGAAGCCGTTAGACTATTTCCTGTGGGGCTACGTCAAGTCTATGGTCTATGCCAACAAGCCAGCGACGATTGATGAACTTCGTACGAATATCGAACGTGAAATTGCAGCAGTATCGGCGATTTATGCTTGAACACCGTCGAAAATTGGGTTCAGCGTCTGGACTTCTGCAAGCGTGCCCGTGGTGGCCATGCAAAAGAAATCGAGTTCCATACGTAATGGCATCGAACGTACTTTCACAGGAATAAAAAATTTTATTGATATCCAAAACCGTTCTTGTTTTATTTAAAAAAAACTTTTGTAGCGCTCTTATTGAAAAACCCGATATATTTGTATGACCACTTAACTCACCAAACACCAAAGTTATTGTTATTTGAAATAAGAACATTTTTCACACTTCGTTTTTCAATGACAATAAGTAGCCGACTGACCTGGAAATGGAAACATGAATATCTTGCTTCTTATTTGGTGCACGAGTTCAAAAGTACAGCTATTTGTTTTCAGAAATGCACAGAAGATGATCCTGTTGTGTTTTGATCATTTTTTTTTATTGAAGTGAGGAGAAAAAGGGACATAACTGCAGAAAGCCATATTTGGCTTCGTTAAAGGGTTAAGTCATGACATAGGTAAGCTATTATGACTTAAAATTTAACCTGTGCTCAATTGAATTATTTCTGTTCTTATGTCAACTTAAGCCGTTTAAAAAAAATCACATTAAATCAAAATCAATTTTACAAAATACATAGCTTAAGTCACATTATCTGTTCCATTCAGGGAAATGGCGATAAAATTGCATGCTTTAGTCGACCTAAGCTGTTTTTTTCAAATTTAATCGACGTCTTAAACCCAAACCCGAGTTAATTGAATAGAAAAATAAAATCCGCAGTATTTAAAAGGTCCTCGGGTAGGTAAATACTTTTTGAGATATTTAATTATTTGAGTTACTTAATAGCTTAATAGGTCACAATCAGTTCGAACGTAATTTTCCTCATTAATAGGCCCACCAAAATCTATTGTTGTATTACAAAATGAGATTGATAAGTTACTACAGATTCTTAATAGTTTTTACTCTAAAATCCAAATTACAGTCTAGAATGAAAAGAACAGCGTGTTAAAATCCATCGGAAGAAACGAACAACTGCATCTGGGAGAATAGTTAATTTTCTCAAAATAGCTTTTATCGGCCTTTAGTCCATAAAAATTGGCGTTTCGTCCCGGCGATCTCACTTGGACTCATCAGTTGACTAGTGAGTGCCTTGTCAATACGCAATTTTTATTAAGTTCAGTTCAACTTACATGAACTTTTTGACAAAAATCCAATGTGAACTATATCCAACAAGATTAAAATTCTTAATCATTAAGCTGGAAATTTTGCCCAGGGCCAGGCCAATTTTTATGGACTAAAGGCCGATAAAAGCTATTTTGAATCAATAATTCAACAAGTCCAATTAAATAGTGCTAAGTCTTCTACTTGGCTGATGTGTTTCAGTAGTATATAGAATTTGTATTATAAAAACCTTCATATAAAAACAAAGCCTGGCCCTGGGCAAAATTTGCAGCTTAATGATTAAGAATTTTAATCTTGTTGGATATAGTTCACATTGGATTTTTGTCAAAAAGTTCATGTAAGTTGAACTGAACTTAATAAAAATTGCGTATTGACAAGGCACTCACTAGTCAACTGATGAGTCCAAGTGAGATCGCCGAGACGAAACGCCAATTTTTATGGACTAAAGGCCGATAAAAGCTATTTTGAATCAATAATTCAACAAGTCCAATTAAATAGTGCTAAGTCTTCTACTTCGCTGATGTATTTCAGTAGTATATAGAATTTGTATTATAAAAACCTTCATAGTTAATTTTCTGTTAAATTAAGCTAATCATATACCTATTAATAATAAAAACGGGCACCATCCTAATCAACAAAGTGTTCACATAATAAGTGACAAAAAAGTCCACCCTACCAAAAAACAAATGGTGATAACGATCCTGGTAATGTCTGTCCTCGAGATCATGCGTGAATTGCTTGAGCATTGCACGAGAAATGTCCAAAACAAGCAAAAAAAAAAGAAAGCAGGACTCTTCAAAAGATCGGTTTATGTGCCAAAACTTGCAGAACGTTTTAATAAAACAATCACAAGTGTACCTAACATTAAAGATTTAAACATTGCTTGCAAGTCAAAAAAAAAAAACAATTGACACTATCTTCAAAAAGCTCTCAAAACAGAAGGATCAAGGTACAGACGTTTTATACAGGACTTCTAGCGGTCGAGCCAATGAGACAAATAATTGAGTGAACTTTGTTACATGAAGGTATGCATTTTGATATCTATTTTTCTTTTTCTTTTTGTTTTTCTTCTTTTTTTTGTTTTTAATAGTTAGTTGAATATACTTTTAACACAAATTTGCTCAAAGACCTACAAAAATACATAATATAATTAAATTAGGTACAACATATTGCTAAATTTAAAATTGTTGTAGGGTAAACTTAAAACGTAAGCCATACATGTTATACCATGTAACACATTACGTAACACACGTTCACGTTAGGATAATATATTGGGTATGTACGTTCAATAAAAAAAAACTGCGGCAATCGGAGGAACGGTGACGTTTGCATACATCTTAACCGCCACACAATTTTTCATGAGGAAAACTGACAACTTAGTCGAAACGTTTGGGAATCCAATGAATATTTTTCTTAATTAATTAATTCGACCAAAAAAACTCGAAGATAAACCTTCAAAACATTAAAATATGAAATACCTACATATATACGAAACTTATAATAAAATATTTATGTTTATCATTTAAAGGTTAAAAAAATATACTCCAAAGAATAAATATATTTATTTTAAGTTTCACAAACTTTTTATTGTGATATTAAAAAAATATTTTTCGGAAATAAAAGTTTATATTTTTATAAAAAGCAATTGTTTTCAAATCAGACATTTCTCTTCATTCTTTAAGCTTATGTCAAATCTTAAAGTTTTTTGGGTTTTTTTACAAACGCTTATGTTGATTGAATCCCGCAAATATTGCAAACAAATTTGATTAAACACCTTTGTCACTTAAGCTACTTCATTAATTTGAAATGCATTTTTTTAAAAAAGTCTTAAGTTTATAAAACAGCTTTTTTCGAGCTCTTTTCTAAGTTCTTGGCAAACAAAAATAAAAAGGTTGTGTGGGTATTGCAAACACCTGTTACGAAAATTAATTTCATCAACCTGTCTTCAGTACTTTTTTCTAAAGAAATAAAAGTCTTAAGCAAAATTTGAAAACTTCTTTCCTGTTTTAACTTATTGCCACAGAATCCTGAATCCCGAATTTCAGGACATAAACTATTCCTAAAGGTCAATTCTTTTTTAGTAAAATTATTGTAAAATTATTTCTCTAAAATCTACAACCGGGACTCATGGTTAAGATGTTTAAACATCAATGGTGGTCAAGGTATCGGAGTTTTGTTTTGGAATGTACCTAATTACAACTTAATGTGTGACACGTAATGAGTGGCCGGTAATGTGTGGCACGGAAGGTATTACACGTAAGGCTGACGTTTTTAGTTTACCCTACCGCCGGCATAGATGATTACACATGAAAAGGTGAAATGTTTATTCTAGAGTAGTTTTACTTCTAGAATAGGCGCATACTGTACTAAAACGTGTCCGACGCGTGTTATGTCACGCAGCACAGTACGATGTTTTTTGAACTATAGAAATAAATAGGTAAACGCATATGGTATCCCTATACGACATGACGTGACGTTCGTTTTCTCCTTGCGAGACCTTTACCTTATGTACATAATATATGTATTAGACACAGTACACAAATCTAATGTTAAAACTGATGCCAAATTTTATTTCAAAAAGTAAATAATTTACTAACGTTTGGCCTAAATAGCTTTGTTTTTTTTTAAATTTTGGGTAAGTATTTATATTGCGCAGTGCCTATACGTTCTGTTACTCTCGCATCGATAAAATCAGTCAAGAAACGATGAAAATTAAAACAAATCAGTTTTACTCAAATGAGTTTCGTTTCATTTTTTAACGTTTCTCGACCAATTTTATCGATGCGAGAGTTACAAAACATACGTACATATACAGGTTGTCAAAATGGAAAGTATCAGAAATTAAAAATATCTGTTCGAGCGCTCCTTTAAAAACTGCACATCGCATTAGAAGAAATAACAACGAATATTTATATTTTGACAAGTTAAGAGGCACTGGAATGAAAACACTCATCAATAACCTTTAAGACGGTGTTCACATTAGACTCACTCTGCGCGACTCATATTGACATTTATTTGTTTTATCTCACTCCACCTCATGATGAAAAAGAGATAGTCTAGTGAGGCAGGATTTTTTCAAAAAAAATCAAAAAATCCTGCCTCACTTTCTCATATAGTGAGCTGAAGTGAGATAAAAGCAAGAGATGTCAAAATGAGTCGCGCGGAGTGAGTCCAATGTGAACATCGTCTAATATGTGTACTATGTACAGGTTTTAGTTACGTTTCTTCCTGTCAAAAAATACAAAAAATAACCTATTTATTGAATAAAAAGATAAAAAATCGTTTGCTGAGAAAATAATAGTTTTTCTTTAAGTTTATTTATTTAATTTACATAAGCTGTGTTTTATTGGTAATTTATAGCTAGCGCAATAATCAAGTACCAATAAAACGCTTTGGCTGTGTTAATAAAACGCTTTAGCAACTTTTGGCTGTGTTCGCTACAAATATCATAGATCACATCCATTTTGTGAGTGAAAAACAACATTAAGGTTCAAGTCATGAATACTTTTCAAGAGCGCTATCTTCATCTTCAAAGTTCTAACTATGTATATCCACTTTTATATCCACTCTCTTACTGGCTAATTTATCGACACTCTTTGTTTTTGTTTTTGTTTGCCAAGGGAAATTTTACTGCGCTGGCTATAAAATTACCAATAAAACACGGCTATAATTATTGCAAATAGAAAAATATTGAATAAATTTGGTGACGCAACAGCTCGTGGAGAACCAGGGCCGAGTGACTTGCAACCAAAGAATATCTGCTTGTTATTTTGCAAGGCCGGAGAAAATTGGTCGTTAAAAGTTAATTTTCAGATTTGTATTCGGGCATGAGGTCTTCTTTCACAAATTCTAGAATCTAGATCTCAATTTTTCTTCCAATTCCTTTCGGTCCTTAGCTTCGTCGACGCTTTTTGTTTCATGTTGCAGTAACATTTCTATACAATTCTTATTGTCTTATAACTATATGTAGTGTTATACAATTCAATATATATATGCTTATAGTTATTTCCATTTATATAACCTTATAACCTAGATTTATACAATTCAAATGTTTAGCAATATATCCTAAATTACAATCTGAGATAGCAGACGTCACTAAATTACAGTCTGAGATAGCAGACGTCACTAAATTACAATCTGAGATAATAGACGTCACTAAATTACAATCTGAGATAGCAGACGTCACTAAATTACAGTCTGAGATAGCAGACGTCACTCTAACTACTTAAAACCTGGGCTTCCACTGTCGCTTCTGGAACCAAGTCCTTCAAAATGGAGACTCACCAAGTACTCGGGATTGGTACTGATTTCTAATGTGGCAGAGCTCGATTTTATGGTGCTCATCCACGGTCTCTTATATATATTTCGGTTTGAACTTTGACTTGATACCCTGGTTCAACCGTTCTTTATATTTATGTTTAAGGATCGAACACGAATGTGAAATTGCACGTTGTAATATATTACATACGAATTCTATGAGTAAATTTACTTTAGGAATCGGCTGTGGGAGGGGCTTAAGTTTTTTGCAAAAGATTCTTTTCTCAGTTCATTCTGACTTTACTTATCATTACTAAAAGGAAACGGGTACAAATGGGTATCAAAAGAAAGGTAAGCAGGTATAGACAAATCTCTAAAAAGAAAAAGACTTTCGAATATCCAAGCGCATAGCTGGATTTTTTTTTTTTTTTTTTTACAAACATTTCATAAACATTCGCAGAATAAGGGAAACATTTCAAAGCTCAAATAAAGAATTTAAAACATTAAAGTAAGGAAATTCTTCTTTGAATATGACGCTAGTGTAATTAAAATTAATAACTGCATCACATAAAAGATTCCGGTGGTGTAGGTATAGGTATCGAATTTATCTTGCTTGAGGAATTGAGTTTCACGCTTGGTATAGGGTAGTGGCGCATACCAAACCATCTATCATCATATACACATGCTGTATATCATCCGAATAGCTACGTCTCTTTTTTCAAGTAACCACATCTAATTTTGAAACGAGAGACGAGTCAAAGAATTTTTGAACATATTTTAAGGGGGATGGAATGTATGTAGTTTTTTTGAAAAAAAAAATAATATTTATATGCGGTATAATCTTTTGTATACATAGATACGTATACGGATACACACATAGTAGACAGAAGTGCTGTGTTTTAAACATCATTAAAGTTTTCAATATTGAAAAATTTAATAGAAAACATGACATGTATGTATTCGAGCAATTCACTCATAAATTGTAGGTGAATTATTTAAATGCTTTCAGATAAGTAAGTAAAATTTGGTGGCGCGACAGCTCGTGGAGAACCAGCTTCGTGTGAGTTTTTATTCGGTTATTTATTTATTACAAAAACTAATTCTATTCTTCCGGAGTAGCAGAAAAAATAGGTACAATTTTCTCTAATTTCAAAAGTGATATTTATATATGTACCTATATAATACCTACTGTGTATAGGTACAATATGGATATTCTACGTGAATCGTTTAGAAGAAGGTGCAAAAATGTAGCGAGAGAATCACGTAGCGGCTATCTACAGTGGGTTGCCAAATTCATAGAGACAGTGCAAATTTTCACTAATTTTTGAGTTTGAGTGTCGTTCGAGGGTTTGTTTGGTTCTAAGTGTACAAAAATTGATTCGTTTTTCACAGCAAGCTTAGCTTAACGGTGGTTTGAAAATGTCAAATGGTTATTTGAAATGTTTTTTGGGCAATAAAATTAATTTTATAGTAGGCAGTGCAGTGAAGAAAAAATAAGGCGATAGGAAAAAAAATTATATTTTTTATTTAAAATAAGATTTTGTTTGTTTGGAACCAGGAAATAACCAATTCTAAGGTAAGTACAGTTCAGTCTCAGCTCATTATTTTGATTTTGTGAGTAAAAATAATTAGTTTTACAGTTATTTTGAAGACTTCAACTATTGCAGATTAGGCCAAGGATGTGATATCACTCCTAGAACAAAAAAAAAAAAAAAAAACTGAGATAAAAACGTTGTTGATGCATTCCAGCTTTTCACAAAGAAAAATTGCAGTAGTTTTAGGTTGTCAGCATATTGAAGTTAAACTTGGACCAAAATATTCCAATTTCACCAAAAAATAAAAGAAGGTAAATGCGGACGAAAACGCGTAACAACACCCCGGACAGACAGAAAAGTCAGGGATATTTCTCTTGAAAACCGCAAAAAAAGCATATCGACTCTTACAAAACTGGTGCAAGACTCCGGAATTATGATTTCAAAGAGAACATTGCAGCGACGTTTGGAAGAAGAAAACATCGCTGCCTGTCGCGTCGTCCAGCCAAGAAACCACGTCTCACAGAAACCATGAATATAAAGAGTTTGACTTGGGCTCGAGATCATCGTCACATGACTGTTTTTAGCTGACAAGAGCAGCTTTATTCGGCGGCGCGGCGGCGGCCAGGCGAGAAATATCACCCTGAATGCATCGACGAAAGAGTATAAAACATCCTGTAAAGATTATGGTGTGGTCAGTCATCAGCACAAGAGGCATAGAGTACCTATATTACCTAGAGAACCGACTTAGGCGGTCGTTCTCTTCCACCCTACAAGCTGTACTGAGAGGAAAATGCCCATTAAGTTTTGTATGGGGTTGTTGTCCAATGCATTTTAAATGGGACCGAACCAACATGGCTTCAATTGAAAGGACTTCGCTCAAATTGCTCAATAAGGTGGATAAGACCGCCCAGGGATTCAAAAAAAAAATCCGTTAAATTCAAAAATTGAGAAATTTATTAATTTCGTAGTCAAATTTCTTTTTTAAACCTTTTGTCAACCTAAACTATGAAGAATATCGGTCATTGTTGCTCCCGGGTAATAAATTAAATAATATTTTTGAATATTTATGTTTAAAAAAAAAAACAAAAACACCTACCGAAAATTGGAAGCGCACTCTAGTTTCTTAGCTCAAAAAGGTACGCGTCTACGATTTAGGTGTGCAAATCGTAGACGAATACCTTTTTGAGCTAAGGCCACCACTTTGTTCTCAATTAAACCGTAGACACGTACCTTTTTGAACTAATGCGCCAATTTGTTTTTATATCCACCATTCACACGGATTCACGGATAAGGAAAAAAGAGTAAACTAAGAGAGTTTTCACTTACTCACCTCAAATAAAATTTGCGGGTGTTTAAGGCAAGAGGGGTACCGGTCGGTTCTCTAGGTAATATAGGTACTCTATGACAAGAGGTGTGGGACGCTTGCATATCGGTCAGGGTACCATGAGACAAGATCAATACAAAGAAGTTTTGCAAAATCGTCTCATACCACAACTTAAAGATTGGTTCCCAGACAATAAATCATACCAATTTATGCACTATTCTGCTCCATGCGCCACAAAGCAAAGAGTGTAACAAAGTTCTTAAATGAACAAAAAATTCAAGTTTTACCGTGGCCAGGTAATTCCCCACATATGAAACCTATAAAAAACCTTTGGGAAATAACAAAAAGGGAAATTGCCAAAGTTTTCTCTGATTTCTTGATTTTTTTTTTAAATGTTAACTTTTTTTTAATTTACTTTTATAAAATAATATTCTCAAATAATGAATAAATACTATTTCGTCAATATAAACACCCCTTTCGAATTCCGCATGTTTGGCTCTTTGAACAATTCACCATCACGAAGCAGACTTTTGATGACAACTTATTACTCTATCCACATGCGATTTGATTTGGATGGATTTGATGGATTAGATTAACTTAAAGTCTATCAGACCTTTTACAAAATTCCTATATTCTCCAATTAAATCTTACTACGATTCAGGAGAAGTCCGAAAAAGTGGTTTTCGTTATCCCTACTGTCCGTGCGTGCATCGGCTTTGGTTTGTCTTTGCGTTTTTGATGTGTAAACATCTATGCTGGCGGTAGAGTGAAAAAAAAACGTGAACGTTCGTGTGCAACGTTACGTCGTGCACTTTACGTTGTAGCACGTTACGTTACGAAATCTGATTTGCCCCGATCAAAACAAATTGATTTTAACGCGACCGACAATTCGATTATACTTTCTCGCGACCACTCATTTATATTGTTTTTGCCAACGACGAAAGCAAATTGTTTTTAGCGCGACCGACGATTTTATCATTTTAACACTTATATTTTTATATTTTTTTCTTTAATTTTTAATTATTCCCCGCACAAAATGGACGCGACAGTAGTATTTAAAAAGAAAACAAAATCAAAACAAAAATAATAATAGTCAGCTGTAGGGATTGACAATTGACAGTAGGTATGGTAGATCAATAGCTGTAGGTATGGTAGGATATCGGGTGCGTTCAGTGATACAAATCTGAACTTAAATTCTACGTTTACATTATATTGCTTTTAAACGATGCTATTTCTTCTTGCAATTTGTAGGCTGTGATATACAAAATAGCTGAGGTTGAACAAATTGCAGAGTTATCGGCTACCTTTGTACTTGCACAAAGTTAACATTCATTAAAAATCACAGCGTCCAATTCCATTGGCGATTGGTGGTGTCAATCGATTGAAACTGCGATTTTAGTGATTTCCACTGACAACAACTGCAACTAAATATTCTAAAAACTCAAGATATATAATTCGCCGGCTAGCTCATAGTGACATTCATTTGAGGTTCGTTCAGTATAAAATTAAGACTGAACTTTTTGTAAGTTTTACTCGATGGAAAGATGGAGTTTCATAAGGGTTGCAAGTTCGTTGACAGTTCTAACTGGATATTTTAATTCGGCCCCTTTCAGTCAAACCATTAAGTTCCTTTGGAATTTGGGTACGGTGTCATTTAATTGAAACCACGGTTTTAGTGCTCTCCGCTGACAGTTGTTGTTTGTCAATGCTCAGAGAGTGATTACAATAACCATGTGTAATGTGAAGTCATCTTAAAGTTGAGAGTGAACTACGAAGCAGGACCTTTCAGTACCGAACCTTCACCGTTCGTTGGACACTTCACCACCAGCCTTTTAGTGCTTGGAAATTTCGTTACAGCGGTTCCCCCACTGGGTATTTCGCTGCCGTTCTTTCAACACAAAGCTTTTTAAGCACTGCCTACAGATAGGTAATGTAGTGTTAATTATTCAATATGTTTCTTTTGATGACGTTCAGTAACAAAAATTAGGCACTTGGACAAACGTTGATGTTTACACATATTTAACCGTGAGTCCCGGCACTCACATATTTTTTTTTTGTACGACCATCAGCTAAGCCCTAAAAGGGTGAACGTTATTTGTTCCAAGTTTAGGATAAATGATTATATGTTTCTCCTCAGAGGGGAATCTCGAATATTTCGAAAATACTTTCGAAAACGACTCTAACGAATTTGATTAAACTTCTAACTTATAACATCCTAAATAATTGCAATTAAAGCGCTTTTCAGGTTTTTGATGATACAAAAAGGCAATATGGTGTTTTAATAAAGAGGTAGGTACATATAGGTTTTTATAATACAAATTCTATATACAACTGATGTATTTCAGCCAAGCAGAATACTTAGGGCCAGTTTCACAGTCGACACTTACCGAAATAAGTGGCACTTAAGTTTCCCATATTAGGAATTTAAGCTGAATTTCATAGCTAGCGTAAGTGGAACTTAAGTCACCAACATCGGAGACTTAAGTGCCACTTATTCAGGTAACAGTGAACGGTGATATTGGGAATTAGTCTTTCACATTCCCCACTTAAGTGTCACTTTTCTGACTGTGAAACAGGCCCTTAGCCATATTTAATTGGACTTGGCTTCATTAAAAACTATGTAGATTGTTTTTCTTAGTGGGTTTGTTTTTGGAGAAAGTTTAATGATGGTAAAATAATTGTAAAATATACTGAGTATACAAGTCATTTGTCAGCTTTCAGGTGGTAAGTACCGCCACTAAAAACAGTGTTGCCAATTTAAAAAAAACAACCCTGTATAAAGAACAACTTGTATCTATGTACCTATATTAGCCGTTTTTTTTTTTGCAAGCCCGGAGGGATTTGGTTGAGAAAAAAAACGACATCGGGGTTAAGTGCGATAGAAACAAAATGGAATTTCCATACAAAATATCCATAACAAGTAGTATATATGCAATTCACGCCGGTAACACAGTCCCCGAGAATTCTCAGCAGTAAGCTAAGCCCTAAGCCCGAAGGGGATAAGTTGTTGTTGCATTTAACATGTAAATTACAGGACAGGACGTCGTTTTTTTCGACCGATTTCCTCGGGACTTGCAAAAAAATACGGCTATTATTCCCAAAAAAGCGAAATCTTACATTTTAGGGATATCCAATTAATGCTTATATCGGGTTTTTCAATAAAAGCGCTACAAAAGTTTTTTTTAAATAAAACAAAAACGGTTTTGGATATCAAAGAAACTCTTTATTCCTATGAAAGTTCGTTCGACGCCATTATGTATGGAATTCGATTTCTTTTGCATGGCCACCACGGGCACGCTTCCAGAATTCCAGACGCTGAACCCAATTTTCGACGGTTTTCAAGCATAAATCGGCCGATATTGCTGCGATTTCACGTTCGATATTCGTACGAAGTTCATAAATCCTCGCTGGCTTGTTGACATAGACCATAGACTTGACGTAGCCCCACAGGGTATAGTCTAACGGCGTCAAATCGCACGACCGAGGCGGCCAAGCGACTGGACCATTTCGTGAGATAACACGTTCTCCAAACTTGGTTTCCAATAAATTGATTGTGACATTCGATGTGTGGCTTGCGGCGCCGTCCCGTTGGAACCACATGTCCTCCTAGTCCATATCATCCAATTGGGGCCAAAAATATTCGGTTATCATTGAACGGTAGCGATCCCCATTCACAGTAACGTGCCGGTCTTGATCATCGCGGAAGAAGTACGGCCCAATGACGCTGCCGGCCAATAAACCACACCAAACCGTATTTTTTTCGGGATGCAATGATGACTCATGGAGTACGTGTGGATTGCTGCCTGACCAATACCGCATATTTTGTTTATTGACGAAGCCATTCAGCCAGAATTGAGCCTCATCGCTGAAGATGATTTTTCGATGAAAATCCGAATCATTTTCAAGTTGTTGCTCAGCCCAATTCACGAACATACGACGCTTCTGGTGGTCAAGCGGCTTCAGTTCTTGCGTCAATTTAATCTTGTAAGGATGTAGGCCAAGGTCGTTTCCCAAAATTCGACACAACGACGTCACAGAGATGCCCAACGCTTGAGAACGACGTGTGAGAGACACATTTGGGCTTTCTGTAACTGAAGCCTCAGCGGTAGCAATAGCAATATTCTCGACACTACGGGCACTTCTTTGTCTCACTGGTACGGGAACATTTTGTACTGTGCCTGTGGATTCAAATTTTTCCACTAGACGCTCA
This sequence comes from Leucozona laternaria, assembly GCA_932273885.2. NCBI lineage: Eukaryota > Metazoa > Arthropoda > Insecta > Diptera > Syrphidae > Leucozona > Leucozona laternaria. Next base: position 51,463,088 of record OW026368.1, read on the forward strand.
ATTGTTGATCTGCTAGGACGATTATGACGACCATAAATTGGACGTAGCGCTCCTAACGTTGAGACCAATGACTCCGAATTTCGGTAGTAAATTATTATGATTTCGACTCGTGTTTGGCTCGTATATCTTTCCATTATGAAATGGCAAACCTTTCGTAAGAGAAATGTCGAAAGAGCGGCAAGAAATATGGCGTCGTTTGCTGTCTCTGTTGCTCTACTTTTGTAGCGTCCCTGTTGAAAAACCCTTTACATACCAAAACTAAAGCCATAGAACACATATTTTGGCAGCTTGGTACAGTTATTCTGATAATTTGTCAATTGTGTAGATCCAGCACAATAAAGCGAGATTTACACGACATGGCAAATGGGCATATTTTATTCTGTCAAATTTATGGTAACGAAAAAAAACTGATCGATTTTAGGCCATTTACACGGTGGAAGAAATCGTGTGAAATTTTCATCCAAGTACGCTGCTGTCATTTTGTCTGTGATCTCAATCAAGACAGAAAAATATCCAGGAAGAGTTTCACCAATTGCAAAGAAAAAAAAAAACGAAAATAAACGCAAAAAAAAAACATCGATAACCATTTGGCATTTTCCCAAAAGTATATACATACATATGTGCATTTGTTCTCACATACATTTCTTTATTAAATTCGTCATCCAGTTCAACAGAACAGCGTAATGATTGCATTTTCTCTTCAATGGTAATTGCAGAGCTTAAATTCTTAAGTTATTTTGAATAATACAGGGGAACCATTTTCGACTGACTGATTAAAAAAAATTATATAGCTACAATTTTTTTGATTTCGTCAAATTTTAGCTGGTGCTAGAAATATTGCCGAGAGATACAGCGCAACAGCATCAGTCATTCGAAGCTGGGCCACCCTGTTTAAAGACTTTAAATCATTGAAGCCAGTGAGAAGGCGGTGAGTCAATTCCTCAGGTTTTTACAAATTAAAAGAAAAGCAAAAAATTGTTTTTAATGCAATATTCTCACAATAAAATTAAAAGTTAGAGAAGCTTTTTTTTTTTTTTAAATATAATTCCACTTATGTACTTGGTTATTTATTTCCAAAGAAATATATAACTCATAAACTCAGAAGGTAGGTAAAGTAAATTAGTAACACCATTATAGGTATTTGTAGTGTTGGTAGGTAGATATGTAAGAAAAGAAGCAAACGTTTTCGATACCCGTTTCACATAAATCAAGCTGTAGATAAATGTAAGACTGTTGCACAAAAAAAAGAAACCCAGATGAACAAGCATCATTTCCAGTTTGCGTTTTTAATTAGCTCCCCATCCCTATGCTTCCACAACAAAAATTCTTATATTTGAGTACAACAGAGCTATCTACAAGTCTGCTTTCGGTGTGTGTGAATGTTGTCATTTCCTTTTAACTTCAATTTTTATTTTTTGTTTTAAATGAACTTTCCGAAAAGGAATTACAATTTTCTGTTTTCTATATGCCACCAGTACCACCAGTACCAGCACCAGCACCACCTTTCTCTTTATAACATTCGTAGATACTAAACATCACATCAATTATCTTCTGTACTCCGCAATGAATATCTAACATAAATTTACACGACACAATGTCATATGTGACATACCGAACATAAATCATTGGTCGGGGCAGCACACAGATCACAGCTCAAGCGCGTATGTCTAAATTTAGTTGTGTTGAGCGTTTTGTCCTTCGACCCAAAAATGCCTTTGGAGGGCATAACGCCATAACCGCATAAAATATTACATATATTGAACTGGAACTGGAAGGCTCATCAACTATGCACATCACAACGCACATTCATTATTTAGTTTGTTATAGAAAACATATTAAATGCATGTATTTAAGGTACAGGATGTTGATTTTTGATTTGTTGAAGAAAAAAAAAAAACAGCATAAAGCAACACACATTTATGTGTTTTTGGAAATATTGGAAGACGAGAGTTTTTTGTGAGATTTTATACATTTCATTCATTCTCCGAAGAATTTAGCTGTATAACATAATTCCTGCAAATGCCAAATTCGGTGCATGTGAATGTGGCAAAGGAGGTCGTAAGCCCCACCTTTTTTTTTTTGCAAAATAAAATCAAAAAATTATTATTAGGGAAATAAATTCGATATTTGAATCAAAACTAAAATTACGGTCATGGAAAAGTCCAAAAAAAGTGGTCTGGAACTAAGCAATAATAACACACTTGCAGCATAGTTTGCTGTTATTTCGACGTTGCCAGAAGGTAAGTTTTATGACTACTCCTGTACTTGAGAGCGCTAACGATTTTACGAGACGAATCTTCTTTCGCAGTCGTGCAGTTGCAAGAGTTCTTAAGGGCCTTGATGTACACAAATCCACTGGCCCGGCTCGTATTCCTCACATTGATCTGAAGATGTGTTTTTCAACGCTGGCAAAACCATTGCCTAAGCTTTTCAATCTGTCCTTCTCCACTGGTCTTGTTCGGAGTGGAAAACAGCATTTGTCCAGCCTGCGTCCCTTAAAAAGGCGAATCTTCTTCAGCCTCAGGTCATGGAAACAATGATTAATCATCAACTTAAGAAATATCTTAAAGAACGAAAGCTTCAAAATGACCAGCAGTACGGCAATAGGTCCACTGGTAATCTTAACGAACAGTGGCACAAATCTTTACATCGATTTAATGAAAGTAAGATTATTGCACTTGATATTTCAAAAGCCTTTGATACAGTTTGGCTTCAAGCTCTCTTATCAAAAATGCGTGCATTTGGTATCGATGAATCTCTTCTTTGTTGGATTATAAATTACCTTTCCAACCGCTCAATATTTAATGGTATTAAGGCTGATATGCAAAACATAAATGCTGATGTACCCCAGGGCTCCGTTCTGTCTCCGACTCTCTTTCTCATGATCATAAATGATCTTTTGTCTGAAGCTTCTATTATATTAAATTATTTTGCTGAGGACAGTAAGCAGTACCTTCAGCCTTTTATATTCGTGTTTAGATTCACATCCTTGTCCTTCGGATGTGAAACTACATTGGCAGCGTATTAAATTCTGATCTTGATAGCATTGTCCAATAGGGAATCAAAAACCGCGTAGAATTTAATGCTTCAAAACTCAATGCTGTCTCGTGTCGTTGAAGCGTAACCCACCCTCCATGCTGCTATCCATGAGTAGTATTTGTATTGAAGAAACTTTCAGTTCTCGGAATATAAATCTGGCTGTAATCTACAAAGCCTAAGCTTGAGTACAACTCCCACATCTATGGGCAGGTGCTCATATAATTCACTTGAACCTTTTGGACAGAATTCAAAATAGAGCTTTTAAAATGGTAATTGATATAGAAATATAACAGCCAAATTACAGCTCTGGAACACTGCCGCAGTATATCATACCTTTCTTACCAGTGTTCTAGTGAAATAGCCAGTTGCATTTCTCCCCTAAAACAATTCCACTGTAGTACTCATACGCTTCTAGGAATGCCCTTGAGTCCAATGTCGGACGTACAGTCAGGTACAGAGATTCTTTCCTTAGCTGCATAACTTGAATGTGGAATGCTTTGCCTAGTTCTATTCTCCCCTCCCATTGTAATATTCAGCAATTCAAAACCAATGTGCATCGCTATATCTCCTATTAAACCCTTCCCTATTTTCCTAACGCTAGCACTGTGTTTATCATTATAAGGGTAGTCATAATCCCTTGAGTGCTCAGATATTACTTAATGGGAAATAAACACACTAGGTATCGTTCCCGTGCAATGTGGGAAATAGTCCCCCATCTCATGAGAACTTTGTACCAATACCCATTAAAAAATATGAAGGATGAACTAAATTTCTAACTACATAATTATAAGTAAAATAATTGAATTTAAGCTTAACTTGTAGTTATCATAGTCTAACGCCTGATTTGACTTGTATTATTTGTAGGGGCGGTATTTTCTAATCACATTGAATCAATAAATATTCCAGTTGATAATCATTGCAGGCATTTGTACATTAAAATGGAGAAATCAATAATCAGACGATTTTTGTTGATTAACAATTTCCTGAAGGCACTGTGAATTACCAAAATAATAAAACTAAACTAGGGAAACTAAGGACCCGATATCATTTTGGTATCCTTATCATATAGGTGCTCAATAAGATAAAAGGTTCTGTAGCGGGCTTTTTGTGGATATAACGAAAGCCTTTGATATGGTAGACAGAGTTACCACTGGGACACTAGACTAGAGTGTCCGCTAAGATGGTCCACGCTTGTATGGGAAAAACCAAAATTTCAAAAAGTAATCGGGCCGACCGACCTCTAGTTTGGTTCCACATCCTATTAGTATGATACTGTTGAAATTTCAGTCCAGTAATAATAACATACGATTTCGGAATCAATTGCTCCATAAGGTTTGAGGCACTTCCAAAGTTACAGGTCTTTAATGGTTGCATCTGCTGCCAAAGGCGCTTTTATATCCATACCTTGGTGTAGACGAGAGTTCTAAATGTAACCAATCGGACAATTTGTTCCTCTTTTCGTTTGGTAAGCTTAAAGACTGGCGAATGATTCTTAATTCTTAAAAATAAAAATCTTCATACCATACAGCAATGTTGCCATCCAACGAGCAGGATGTATTGGTCCTGGAGAACGCCATTGAATCTTCGGAGGTGGTCTTTTAAGAATTATAATTGTAAGCTCCATAAGTTCGTTGTAATCATAACAGATCTCGTCTGCCTTTACTTCCAAGAGAACACATGCGCCTTTTTTTGCACCAGTATTAGAGGCAGTTGTATCAAAACTCATAGCTCGGATTTGGTTTGTGACGTTCCATTCTTCCATTTTGTCAAAAACAGCATCAGACATGTTTTCACCCATTCTTGTAGTAAGTTTTGGCATTCCTTGCAATTTTTCGGAACCATTTACAGAGACAAGGATGGGCAGCCGTTCTACCATCTTAATTCCTTTCATAACAGGTAATATTTTTCCATTCCATTACAAGTGGATAATTTGGCTCGAAAGTTTTTTTTAATTCTCACTGAATTCAGACCCTGGACTTCGTTCTGATTCCTCGGATTGAACTCCGTGAAATCGTGCAGCAGAAAAGGAAATAAGTAATGGCACAGCTTATTTCGGTCAAATGCTTAAAAGTTGTTGTTGTAGGTTCTCGTTCCGAAAAAAACATCTGTTGGTCGAATTAATAATTTTTGGCGCCACTTCCAAATCTTTTTCTAGCATGTTTTTTTTTATTTGCACTCGATGACGCTACTCTGGTGCCTTATAAATGGTTGGTCATATTTTTTCGAAGAGTATCTATGTTAATTAATATTTAATACGTTTTCTAAGGATATTTAACACTTAACATACAATACATATTTACACTTCAAAGAAAGCTGAAACAAAAAATCAAGATAACGTATTTTTCCCAAAAATCTAAAAATTGAATATTTAGATAAGTGGAGCGAATTTAGGGGGTGGCCCTTTATCAATTTAGGAGTACCTCAGGGGTCTGTTCTTGGTCCGATCCTTTTTTTAATATACAATTCAATTCTGTTTTTAAACAACCACTTTTTTGGAGAAGTAAGCGCTTTTGCAGATGATTTTTGAATTACGTACCGATCTTAAAGCTTATTGAATTTAGTGGCTTATTTAAATCATGATGTGCACTTATTGAGAGTTTGGTTCCATGAAAATAATCATCTCGTAAGCAGCAAAACTAAACTTATCTATGTTTTTTTCCTTTAGCTCTAATGTTACTAGAGATATTGGCGCAAAATTTTTAAACAGCCTGATGTTAAAGTGTAAGCATGATACTAATTAACATTTTACTAACTTTAAAACTCCTTACTAAAATGTTGTTAGTTTTAAACACTTTTTAACTAGTATCATACTAAACCCATTTTCTTAAAAAACTCAAGCTGAACACGCCTAAAACAGTGACATTTCGTGCAAAAAATGAAGCAAACATACCTTTTAAAATTTTTTCCATGTCAAAGTGACATATGGATTTAGCAATATGTTAAAAAGATAAAACAGCAATCTGGCGAATTTAACTTTAGTAAAATGTTAAGAGATAGCATCATGTTAAACTCGTTTAAATGTTATTAAAATCCTCTTTTTAAGCTCAAAATGATTCAACACTTTACTAAATCGTCTAAAATTTTGCGACATTGATGTTATATTCCATTCATCGAGTTGTCCAAGATTTAATCAGTACATAGGCTCTTTAAAAAAAAAAAAACACACATGACTATTTTAATTTTAATATTGCTTGTACCGTCAAATGCTTCAAAATTGAAAACGTCAACTGTATTAAATACTTGAGTAGACAGAAAATTGAGCTGATTCGATCATATTTCAGGACTTAAACAGTATTTTTTAGAAGTACATAATATATTTTATTTTATAAAAAAAAACATTGTACGATTTCCTCTAAAAAAAATATATTTATATACAAATGCACTGTAGTGTAGAGTGGCAAAAATTCTTGATATGTTTTCCGTAAGCATTACTGGCGGTATTCACCACATAGGAAAAAAAAACAACATATTTTATAAAGGATGATAAAAACGACCTCGATTCGAGTTAGTTTTTAATTGCAATAAACAATGGTGTATAATTTAAGACAATGATAATCTAGCTACCTTCTTGAATAAAATAAATATTGCATTTTTATATATATGTATGTATCTAGCTAGCGCTAGCGTGCCCGGCAAAGAATGCAATTTCAAATCAAAATGTATCAGCGGTGCAGGTGATGCAAGAGCGCAAAACAGTAGATTCCCAACAGCTTTGTTTAAGATCTTTTACTTTTTTAGATCGTTTCAGAGTTGCGTGTCAGAAAACTATTTTCTGTGCCTCGTAGACTTGAACATTGCACACATTATGCATGTATTCTTGCGAAGCGAAACATAACCATGAAAAAGATGAAAATGTGTAATTAGTACGACATGTTAAGGGGGATTTCTTGGCACTTCTTTTGCACATCGAGTCTTTTAAATCAGGAAGAAAAGTGATGTTAATGTAAATGTATAGATAGAACAACATACATAACATAGCATACCTCTACTTTATATTTAAATTTTTGTCTATACGCTTATCTATAAAATTTTATAATAGAAGTTAGTCCGGAAATTTTATTATTCAAAACTCACCTATAGTAATCACTTTTGCAATAAATTTTTCCATCCTTAGAAAAACACGACGACTCTCCTTCCAATGGTTGTTGGCATGTACAGCATTGTAGACAACCAGCATGCCATCGTTTTTCAACAGCTGAGAGGTAGAATCGGTCCTAACAATATGCCCAGTTAAAGATATGAAGTTTTTTTTTTTGTTTTGTTTTATTTTGAGCTAATGCTATAATTTCGTTAAATAAAAATAAAAGTTTTAAATGCTAGGCTCCGCATTACCTGAATAAATCGGCCACACCCGGCGCAGTCTTCAGGGCCAGGTAATGTGGTCTCACTGGAAGATTCTGGACTGCTGGGTGGGCCATAAGGTTCAGTTTTGAGTGACACTCCAGAGATTTGGTCATCGCTCCCATCGGGACAGTCTAATCTCCCACTGACGGAATATTTTATCAATGATTCGTCAAAGGGAGCTCGATCCGGTGCATCATAGCTGAAAGTATTTTCATTGCATTTAAGAAACTATAAAATACGAAGTGGCTGTTTTAACAATAAGTTATTACCTTCTAAACGAATCGTTGTATATGGGTGCGGATTCAAAGGTCTTGGTACTATGGTCACATGTTTCAGGACAAGAGGAACAGGAACGATATAGTATGTGATTGTTGTTGGAAGATCCTCCACACTGGCGACTAATATGCGTTCCAGGTGGTGTTGGACTTCTATCCCTTGCCGGCCCTAAGAACCTTGCGCTCTGCTGCTGTAAAAGTTAAAAGAAAAAAGTGTTAAATTCACTGTTATGAAGAGAGATTCAACTTAGGTTGAGAAATTAAAGAAGTATCAATTTAATTATTCGTGCACTTTCAGTTGAGTTTTTTTGTAGTCAAAAAAGAAATAATTTGACTTTAACTTTAACTTAATGAAGAAATTTATAAGAATAATAAAAAAGTATAGCCCAATCAAATCGTGGGAAAAAAAGGGGTAGGTTTTCTTTAAATCGGATTCCAATGAAATTTTAACTGTATGTAGGGGGTACCACCAGAATACTCGCATTTATTTTTTCCCCTTCATTTTCCATAAGGTATGGCCGCCCATATTGAATTTGGTGCATTTTAAGTGTTAATCTTCTAATGCCATTATCTCGGTAAATATTAGTTTAAGCGAAAACAAATTAATTCAAAAAATATTCGAAATACGATTTGGAATAATGTATATGCAATACTTTTTTTTCAAAATATTGCATTTTCTTTTAAGCCTTTAAAAAATCAAATTTTGGAAGTTTAATCGATTTTTTCGATTTTGTGACCATTTTATCTTAACCTTAAAATATATGCAAGATTTTGGAAAAAAGTATTTCGGTGACATAAATTGTTGCAAATTGTTTTGTCTTGGGTTTTTTCTCTTAAACTAATATTTACTGAGATATGTAATTGCATTAACACTTAAAATGCACCAATTTTTTTTTTTAATTGACATTTGTCATTTCCTCTAAGTACTAAGACTTTAATCTTGACAATCCGATTAATAGAACTAAAGATATAAGCTTTTTAAATGAACCTTATCGTTTTTTTTCGAGATTTTATGCATGAAATCTCAAAAAAGGGTTATAACCCTTTTCGTTCCCAATTACAATTACAATTACAATTACAATTACAATTACAATTACAATTACAATTACAATTACAATTACAATTACAATTACAATTACAATTACAATTACAATTACAATTACAATTACAATTACAATTACAATTACAATTACAATTACAATTACAATTACAATTACAATTACAATTACAATTACAATTACAATTACAATTACAATTACAATTACAATTACAATTACAATTACAATTACAATTACAATTACAATTACAATTACAATTACAATTACAATTACAATTACAATTACAATTACAATTACAATTACAATTACAATTACATATTCCCTGGCGCATTTAGCAGGGGGACTTGCACCTACGCTACTTGTAGTAATTTGAACCTGGAAACTATACGAAAAATGACGAATTAACACAGATCGATTTTACGTAACAAAAAACTTCATTCATGAACATTACTTCTTTGAGAACGATGATATGGTGGGACAGTGAGCGCATGACAAGCGATTGTTATTCTTGATACGAAATCGAAGGAATTGACATGTAAAACATGGTAATTCAAAAAGAGGCAGTAACTTGTAACACATCCCTCTTGGAACAATACCGAAACAATTGATCACCCAGCTGCCTGAAATATGCCCATCGGCGGTGGGCCCTGGCCCTGTGAAATGTCTACAAAGAAAAGATTGTGTTACTTTTTTTTCGTTGGAGCAATAGATTTTTAGAAAAACTTGCCCAAATCTTTCAGTTTTTTTGTGCTTCTTTCTACAATTTTCCATATCATTGCTTGGAAAAAAACAAAATGATAGCTTTCATCAACGTTGAAAAGCAATGAAAAACACAAAGCAATGCTAAAGAAAATTGTAGTTTATAAAATTCTACATACAAAAGATTCAACTACTTTTTTCATAAGAGCAATAGATGTTGAGAAAAAATGCTTGAGACGTTAAAACCAAAATTCAGCTTTGTTTGATTGCAAACTTTTGTTATCGATAGTTTGTATGGAAACTCCATTTTGTTTCTGTAACGGCGTCGCTATAATCCCCGATGTCGTTTTTTTCAACCAAATTCCTCCGGGCTTGCAAAAAACACGGCTATTGACTGCATCGCCAAAGCAATGCTTTCTGTTCAAAGTCTGCATGTATTTTTTTTTGTAATAGGTATCCAAAGTATGGTTTATGCATTGGTTTTTATTTTAAAATCTAAATCTTTTGTAAAGTAGGGAGGTCTGCGTGTATGACTTATGTATCATATAATATAGTAGATGACTATTTTTATAAGAGAAATTCGTAATAAAATGAGCGAATAAATGTGTACTTATTCATTTTACCCGGAGTGTAGGTATAGTTTTTAAGCCAATTATTGGATGTCATCTTTGATTTTCATGCCATATTCGTCATATCCTTGCCCCAAAATAGAAAATCGAATAAACGGTTTTCGTTGAAATTATCTTACCAGATCTGAATAAAAGTATTTTTTTGTGTATCTATACGTATTTAAAAATAAATACAAAAAAATAATTTTAGCCAGCCGTGAGTGCCCGCAGGTTAATTGTTGTTGAAACAATTTTTGAAGTCGTCTGGTGTAATATTTTACATTTAGTTGATTAATTGCTTTTGGAACATGAGAAACGCATTACAGACAAAAGTGAAAATGCACAAGATGAAAAAATGTTACAATTTTTGCTATTTTAATGACGTAGATTGTTTTGGGGAGTCAAATGGGAAACTGAACGATATATCAAGAAAAATATACTGAAAAAATGTGCAGCAAAATTGTATCTTAAAAAGAATATTTCAATTTTATAAGCGTTGGGAAAAAGCAATGTTATATAACTATGTTGTATTAGAATGGCGAATGGAAAAACGTATAGGATTTAGAGTTCGGGCGTAATTTACTAAGCACGAATTTAGCTTATAGTAAAACTTAGCAGAATTTCCTGCCATCATATAGTAATTTTGAAGTTCTTATAGTCAAAGAACAACAACTTGAGTGTGTTACCACAAAGTTAATGGGCTGAATCGAAGTTATATAAGGCGTGTTTAATGAGTCTGTTCCGCACGAAAAAGAACAGAAAACATCAGAAAAATACAGGATTATGTGTTCCTTGAGTAAAATTCTTTCCCTAAACTGTTCTACATTCTGTCACTTTGTGTTACATGAAGTTTTTTTTAGAACAGTTTAGTACAATATATTCCGCACCTGCTTTTGAGGTGCAGCAAGTGAGTCACACCTGTCAAGTGTCAGCTGAATGATTTCATTCAAGTTCAAAAATATTAATTTCGTTTGTGTTAATTGCAACTTTTAAAATAAAATAAATTAGTAAAATTGAAATTAAATCAGCATCCAGCCATTGATCGTGGCATCGTGCAATGTTCTCCAAAAACAGGAAATATTTTGGAAAACGGCCATTGATTATATTTTTATCTGTCATGCAAAAGGTTTGTTCATTCAGCCCTGAAGTCACCCTGTTGTCGCCCCAAAGCGTTTTTTGAATAAGCTGAAGTCACCCTGGTAAAAAAATTCTGTATTTTTCAAATCTGGGGTCGCTCGCTCTGAAGTAGACCTACGATTTTTGCTGTGGCGAGTTCAGGTAAAGAGCGTTTTTTGAGAACCGAAAAACCCACTTTTTTAACAATTCTTGGGATTGTCAAGAAAACCTGGGTCAACTCGGTGTAAAGTTCAACGAACGAAGCCAATGTGTATAAGTTAAATTTGGAATTCTTTCAGTGGCATCAAAAATTCACAGAAAATGAAAACTACGACCCAAATACAGATTTCACATTGAATTTTCCACCGGAACAAGATAAAACAAATACAGTGTGGTTGGATAAAGATTTCCAACTGTTGATTACACTTTAAAAGGAAGCCGTTGATATGCGCAGGCTTCATGCCCAGCCAACTACAAAAGGAGGGCATACATGTAGAATTTGCGGCGAAAATGTTTTGCCAACTTCCAAAGTGATGTACTCATTTGATACTGCAAATTTCTCCACTATATAGGATGGTATAAATCCTGAGTTACTCAAAAGTGCGCTACAAACTCTTTCTCTGAATAAGAAAGGTATACTACTTCTTCCAAATATCTAGAAATGGCTTTTCTGTAGTCTTTTCTTACGAATAACATTGGAAAATCGTCTAGTTCATCACTGTCGCTCTCGATTGGGGGTTTTTTTTGAGGAAGTGAAAATATTTTCCCTACTAGAATCTTTCAAAAGAAGAATTTAGAAATATCCATTTTTTTTTGTCTAAAAGTAACTTTTAATGAAAGAATCTAACAAAATCAAATTTACTTATTTGAAAGTTTTATAGATTTCACAGCTGATTGGAAATTGTCGACCACGAATCTGATCTTTTATGTTCTAACTTGTTCTGACAGTTTTTACTCACTTGTGCTGTTCTGTTCTGTTCTGATCTAGTTTTTCTTCATTAAACACAGCTATAGATATTTCACGGAGCTCAACACGATCATTAGACATCTGTTATAAATATTTGCTCATGGCGTTTTTGGTCCATATGTTTTAAGTCCAAACGGTCTTGTTTGCTTGAAGGGGATCTTTAGATTTTTGTCACTGAACGCACCCAATAACCTACTATGCAGGTTTTCGTAACGTAACGTGCTACATCGTAAAGTGTAGCCTCGTAACTTAGCACAGAGGAAAGTATAACATGATCGAAAATATAACACGCCCATCACCTTCTCATCTTGTATAGGGACTTTAACAATGAACAAACCCTCTAACGGGTAAGACCGTCCCAAGACTGCCTTTAATTTCTTGCCTCCAGTGTGAAACTAAATATTTGTTTTTATTTTAAACAACGGAAACATGTTTTTGTTTACTTTTCTGCACATTTTGATACGTTTTCCATTTCATTTTGACCAAGCGTTTGAGTGCTGTCATTAATGAAATGCAAAAATTCATTGCATTATTATCATCGGAAATTAAATTTTTATTTTGTAAATTTTCAATTGTTCAAAAAAATCACTTAGATCTTAGAATCAATAAATTCAACTCAATTCTAATGCGTTAGATAGATCTTCGAAAATGTCAATGCCCAAAAAAAATTAAATGGGAAGAATTGTTATTATTATTATTATTATTATTATTAATATTATTATTATTATTATTATTATTATTATTATTATTTATTAACCTTAACATAAATGTACAAGATTAATCTTAAAAACTAACAGCACTAGCGAACAAGGCTTTTGACTGGGTGGGAAGAATTGACTGGTGACCAATTGATTGAATTCATCGATTCAGTATAGAAAGCGACGATGAAGCACCGATGAAACCATCTGTGATCCTGATTACGTTGTTGCCAACATTGAGCAGCATAATTTAACTGAGATTTCTGTAAATGATTCAGAAATAATTGAAAAAAGTATCTAGCAAATGAACAAAGCTGAGACAACATATGCATTTGTAAAGGCTATGCACCTAAAATTTAAACGAAATCGGCAATCCAGCACCAGCAGCTTCCTCAACTTTTATTGTTGATGCTACAGAACTGAAGCGATCCACTTCGTCTGACATTCCAAATTCCCTCTCAAATCTCTTAAAGGCCACGATCTCCCTTGCCACAATTTGATGGTACTGGGCCAACATTTCAGCCGTCCTCTGGGGGATTCAATGGTGTGTTTAATTCTGTTACAAAGGACTCAAAACTGCTTTCTGGATTGGTCTGGCATAAGCGTTCAATGCGCCTACACGTAAATGAAGTTGCATTATGTGGTAATGCATCTCTTCCATTGAGTGTCAAAAATCTCGACACGCCAATGGAGATCTTTAATTGGTTTTTTAACTGACGAAATCATTGAGCTTATTACCGAAGAGGCAAATCGTATTGCTTTGACGATAAAACATAAACTCCAGTTTCGAAACTTCTGACCCAGAAATAAGAAATTATATTGAAATAATGATTTACATATTACACTTTACCGTTGTCCTAAAATGTAGGTATATCTTCTGGGGCAAAAATTCCTTCCCACTTCAAAATTTTATCGATTTGACCTCATGGATGAAGCTAAAAGCCAAAACATCATGGCGTTGCTCTTTGTACTATTTTATTGACATGGCCGCAACGAACGCATATAAAAGAGATTTGATGCTGAAAAACAGAAAAATTTGTCATAAGAAGAACTGCAGCATCCACAATTTCGGGAGGAAATAGCTGTGTAAAGCGTTCATTTCAAATGATCGAATCGTTCAAGAATCGATTACCAAAATGATTCGATCATTTTAATCAATCGATCATTCTCATTCCACTCAATTCATTATTTCATACTGTTCCGATTCGATTCTTGATGTGTAAACATCACGATGTACAAAGTTACGTAGCGCGTATTCTCGGAAATGAATTGACATTTGGACACCTGTCAAATCAAAAGTGTTCTTAAGGACCTAGAGAACTGACGTGACTTCAGGTAATTTCCACTGCCTCAATTGACGAACTCCGTTTTTCGATCCGCAGTAATACAAATTTTGGTTTATTTTGACACTTGTCAAACTAAGTGTTCTAGTGGTCCCAGAACGTCGGCCGTGAGACTAGGGCTATACCCACCTCCTAAATCGATTAGCGTACTCCGTTTTTCCATCCGCCGTACCAAAATTGTTGGCATATTTTGACACCTGTCAAACTAAGACAATTTTTTTATTTCGGTTTCGATGAAATTCAATCTCCGAAGTTAAAATACTGTATCGATTTGATCGACCCCAAAATGATCCAAAATATATTAATAATTCAAAAGATATTGATATCGAAAATCGAGATTCATTGAAATGATTGAGATTGGGATTGAAAATCGAGAATCATCGAAATGATTGAGATTGGGATCGATTGAAACGAAAATTTGTGATTTCAATCATCAATACTTTTCGATGATCGGATCAAAAAAATCGAATCGTTCCTGATTGACACAGCATGCTGGACTTGATTAATGTTTTTTTTTTCCTAAATTACATATTTACAAAGTTATCAGCCCTATTCTGCTATCCGATTCGATCGAAACTTTCGATTCACGTGAATTTTTTATTCCATTTACATCAAATTATTTAGATAAATCTGATGTATTCCCAATGCAAATCTTTACCAGTACTTCTTTTTGAAATTCTAAAGAGGATCTTACTGTCTTAATTATGTTTTTACCACAATTTTTACGCATTATAGAGCATTCACTTCCTTCCCGCGGATAGCAGAATGCAAATGTATGTTAGAAAATATTAAAAAGCAGAGGGTCATTTGAGCGTTTTTTCTAACTTTCCGATTTTTGATTTCCTGGAGCAATTATCTATGCATGTAACTTCATTATAGATAAACATCATTTGAGATTGAATTCTATAAAAACCCATCGCCTGTAACGGACTGTTTCAAGTGGTAATTATTATGTTTTCTGGTAATTACTATTTGAAATCGGTAATTCTAAATCATGTTTCTGGTAATTACTATTTTGCACTGCACCGTATATTTAGCTCTTCTTTATCTTTTATGCATCACCCACACTCTGGGAAATAATACTCTACTTATGAAATAATAATATTAGCGAGCCATTGCATTGTATCTTCAAAGAAATACTGATTTGCAGTCAAGAGGATATTATTATTTTCTGACTAATATTAAAAATTAATTGCTTTCTTAGGTTATATTTTATTCATTTTTCAAAGATTGAAAAAAAAAAAAAAAATTCAGGCAAATTCATGAACCCTAATACAGATGGATGTCCGTTGATGTGAAAAATGTTATTATATCTCTTGAAAATTGCAAGAAACTGCCAATTGAATAAAGAAATACGGACAAGATGAACTCTGGAAATCGATGGCTGTAGAACCGATGAGTTGCTTGAAAATTTTAGCGATAAACAAGTCTTGTCTTTACAACAACGATTTCAATGGGAAAGCGAAGAACTTTTGCCTGCAATTGAGATTTTCTTAAAATTTAACGATGACCTCTCAGTTGCTGAAAAATTGCATAAAATTAACTGCAGCAGATGTAGAGTAGACTTGGCGGCGCTTTATCTCCAGTATAGGTAATGATTTTTGCCAGAACAAATTCGTGGCTAAATTGACTCTCAAAAAAAATTTTCAATATCTGGCTGAACCCGAACGATACTGTCATTTTGAAGAGTTGAAAATAATATAATCACGCCTGCTTGCTTGCACGCCTCATTGTGTGGATGTTGAAAGATGCAGAAAGTGCTAATAAGGTCTTGAAAACAAACATACCTAAGAGGAAAATTGGGCATCGAGACTGAGAAAAGTATTCACATATACATAATATCTATTTCAATTTACCGAAGCTGGAAAATTGGAATCCGAAAAATGGCTGTCAATGCTGCGTCGAAATCGTTCAATCGATACATAGACATAGATAAGCACCACAAGAAAACAACCGCTTTTCAACGGAATGTTCAGTAATTGGCGAAGATGAGTACGAGTGCAACATCGACTTTTTGACTTTTTAATTTGTTGGTAATTAAGATTTTGCCTTAAAACAGTCTCTCTGTGCCTGTACGTTACATCCATACTAATATTATGTAGTTCGCCTGACCTATTTTTGATTAATTTATCTCCGTAAATATTTCAGTTTCTTTATTAATCAATAGTTTCAATTTTAATTTATTCAAATAGTACCAGCTTTTATTAAAAAAAAAAATTCAAACATTTATTTTAAATTCTATATAAATGCTAATTCAACAAATTTAGAAAATCTAACATGAAATCGTGAATAGCGGCGAAAAATTAAAAGACTTTGCATAGTGACGACAATCATCAAAATACTATACACAAACAGAAAAAAAAAACGAAACTATGACGGTTTGTCCTTTCAATTATAAAACAAAACGGTATCTGCTATAAATACGTAAGCGAAAACATAAAACAAAAATTGCGAAACACCCGTGAAACGTCAATTGTCAAAAAAAAATTGACAAAACGCACCATACCTACCGCATCGCATACCCATTTGAAAGATTATACAAAAAAATTCCTATCTTATCAAATGTAGGTATGGTTATACATACATAGCTACTCAACTTTTGTTTTACTTTTTTTTTTTACAAAAAAAAAATAATTATGAAGATTGTAATAAAATATTAAAATAATTAACTGGGCAAAACATTCAAGAAACGCTCTTAACCCAACTTAATTGCAACTAAACTATTTCGAGAAAAGTTACTTCCTTTTGAGGCCAATTTAATGTAGTTTACCTAATATTTAGAATTTTGTTAATATGATTGGTTTCATTTCGTTTTGTATTTTACTGACCTTCATGACATGCTTGCCAGAGCGCACAGTCACCGCACAGAATATAATAATATTCCAAAATTAATAAAAAAATAAAAACAAAAACGTCATCTTATCAGAAACTCTTTGACTTTAGCTGATAACCTATATGAATCCAAACGCATCAACGAATACAGATTTTAAATTTGAAATCACTCGAAACGAATTAACTTTTTCTTTTCGTTATGTTAAGTCTTATCTTTCAATGGGGTTATCATTTGAGAGGGCTTACAACAAAAGAAAAAAGTTCAATAATTCATCGTTCTTCTCATTTATTCACTTTAATACAAAAGTATGCATATTATGCATATTGAAATTGAAACCATCGTTAGTTAGAGATAATTTTGGTAAAATACAACCCTACCCTCTACTATTGTATTGGTGTATTTGTTACCTATACCTACTATGAGAATGATAACTTCATAAAACTCCTAAATACCAAGTTTTCAGGGGAAGTAACACAAACAATTCAAAAACTATAAAGTTACAAGTTTCCCAAGGAACAAACAAGAACATTAAATTTCTTGTGATTAAGAGATTACATATTTTGTACTTTATGAAAAGTTTTTGTGTTTTATATACACAAATGTATAGGTATATATCAGTGGCGTCTCGTCAGGGAGTGCAAGGTGTGCATTGCAAACCCTGATCAAATGGCGAAAAATTCCTCATCGAATCCCTCATAACAGACACAAACATGAAAACCATAATATCGCCTCAGACACAGCCTACACAGGGACATAATATTCATCTTTCATAATTGCTCTTCCAAAATTCCTTCACCGTTTAGTGAAATTAGAGAAAAAAATAAAGTAAACTCGTACGAAAACACACTGTGCACTTATTCTGTTGTATTCTTGTATTAGTCACATAAACTCATCCAAGATTTTCAAACTTCCAACTACGCCTACTAGATTTCCCCAGTAGCCATCCCTATCGTTATTCATCGCCCGCTCTACTTACACACATAATAATGATATAAAGGGTCCGCCAAATAACTTCTTTTTTTTTTTTGAAAATGGCGCAAAACATCTAGTGTAGCTTCGGCTGTGTGGCATGTAGCGCCGTCCTGTTGAAACCAAATGTTGCCAATATCCTCCTCTTCAATTTTTGTGAACAAAAATTCGTTCAACATGGCCCGATAACGATCGCCATTGACTGTAACGGCCACTCCTTGCTCATTTTCGAAAAAATGGCCCAATTATGCCTCTGGACCAAAATCCGCACCAAACAGTGACTCGTTTTGGGTGTATCGGCTTTTCAATGTATGCGTGCGGGTTTTCTGTGTCCCAATTGCGACAATTTTGCTTGTTTACTACCCGCCAAGATCAAAATGAGCTTAATCTGAAAAGATGATTTTTTTGGCAAAATCGGCATCTTCTCTAAGTCGATCGCAGGCCCACTTAGCGAAACGTATACACAACCATATTCGTTCAGCGGAAGGATAAAACTAATTATCTGTCAAATCAGACATGAGCTAAGTGTTACCATTCACAAAATAAGCACTATTTGTAAAAAAACGTTAGATGGCGGACCCTTTAATTAAAAAAACAATTTCATGACACTGTTTGTGTTTTAATTTAGATTTTATTTCTATAGAGATAACACTAAATAGAATTTTTTCAGGAAATTCATTGCAAAATCCCAATTTTCTGATATTAGAAAAATATATTTTCTAGAATCGCACACCCGTCTAAATAATGCACGAAACGCCCCTGGTATATATTTATATGTTATTCTTATTTATTCACATAGTCATCCCACTCTTGTTCCCAATCAAAGAACATTTATTCAATTTCAAATGTGATGGAATTGTGATCCTTAAATTTTGAGCTGTGTCCAGCGTTGCCAACCACTTTGGGCAAAATAATGTCCTGAAAAAATTAATGACTTTAGAACATTTTTGTTTAAATAACAAAACTATCCTCTTTTCAAAAAGAAAGAAAAACTTAAATAAAACACAATAAACATCTTTATATGGAACATTAATTAATTCAGTCATTTAAATTACAAAGTACCTTTTTTTATATGCACATTTTTAATCCAGATCGTCCTGTTCCTTAAAATCATTTTTTTGAAACAAAGATACGTGGATTTGCTTAAATTCCAGATGATAGCAATTTTTATTTTTGAAAATCAAACTAATTATTAAACTTCAAAATGAATTCCAGTTACTTGAAGCTTTATTTATTGTGACAGATGAGAGTCTTCGGAAAATTAGGAATATTCTGAAGGTGGATACACATTCTTTTAGAAAATAGTAATATCTATAGATACGAATAATTTTTGGTCAAGTATTTTTTTAGAATGTTTTAAAAAATAAATAATTAAATAAATTAGAAGAAGCAGAAGAAGGAGAAGAAGAATAAGAATAAGAATAAGAATAAGAATAAGAATAAGAAGAAGAAGAAGAAGAAGAAGAAGAAGAAGAAGAAGAAGAAGAAGAAGAAGAAGAAGAATAAAAAGAAGAAAAACAAAAATAATTTTTTAAAAAATGTAGTTTTGAAATGAAAAAAAAAACTTTTTGGGAAAAAAAGGCTTAAGGACTCAGACAGTGAAATAATGCCTAAAAGGCATGACAAAACTTCAGTTGGCATCGCTGGCTGTGTCGTTCTTTCAAAAAATTTTTCTCAAAAGTTTTTTACAATGCATTTTGTTTCTTTCAGGTGTTTTTTTTTTGTTTAAAAGAAAGTCTTAAGTGAAAATAGTTTTGCACGAACGTAGATCTGTGAGTGCGATCAAGGATATATAATATGTAATTCTAAAACAGAGTTTTTTGTGTTTCGGTGACAAGGTTGCCAGTTTAGGGGTTTTCCCCTTAGATTTAGGGTGTTTTTTTTTTGCTGAAAACATTCACAAGTGAGAAGATGTATCAAACCGACGCACGCAACAGCCAAAACGAAAATGACGATAATATATATGTAATTCCTTTATATTTTAATTTTAATATTTACTTTTATTAATCGTACATTAATCAAGTTAAGGGCTTGTTTCACAATTTGTGATTAAAGTTCTAAATAAGCAACTTGGAACTTATTAGTCCATTAAATATTAACGTCACTTACGTTTTACAGTGTTCAACCCATATCTGAATTTTCAGAAGTCTGAATTTTTGGAGCTTCTAGCTGTCATAAAAAGTTATATATCATTTGAATTTTTAGAACTTTTTATGACAGCTGGCCAATCAGGAGCTCCAAAAATTCAGAATTCTGATAATTCTAATGTTCGTTGAATGCGCCCAATATCTAAATGGTCTAACTAATAATTAAAGTTCAAAGTTTTTAATGCCCAGATGAAGTGTCGATAAGCAAATGCAAATTTACTTGGCAATTAAATTATTTTTTCAATTTTTCATCAGTCAAAACTATTATATTTGGAAAACTGGAACATTTAGTTGACATATATATTTAGTATTTCGAAAAATTGTGAAACGCTAAGTTTTTACTGGGAGGATTAAATTTGCGAATAGTTTAAGGGTCTGTTTCACAATGTCTGAGTAAAGTTCCGATTAAATTCTCCTGGTAGAAAACTTTGCGTTTCACAATATACATATTGACATAATAAATGTATGTGTCAGTTAGTTTTCCAGTTTTCCATCAGACAAAATAGTTTTTTTCGATATGAAGGTTTTATAATACAAATTCTATATACTACTGAAATACATCAGCCAAGTAGAAGACTTAGCACTATTTAATTGGACTTGTTGAATTATTGATTCAAAATAGCTTTTAACGGCCTTTACTCCATAAAAATAGATATTTTACTGATGAAAAAGGGGAAATTTTTTTTTCATCTGGCAACACTATTGATAATGTTGTGTGTCAAAAAGAACTGTTGGTTAAGACTTTACTCCGAAGGTAGTTTACTCCAAAAAAACATACATTCCAGAAGAACTGACCAATCCAACTTGTGGTTTTGTTGACGTTGCGTCACAGTTTACTACAGATAATGGTACAATAACAACACATTCCTGATAATAAGCGTACTTTTGGACATTGAGCCCTAACTGCCATCGTTATCGTTAGCAATAAAATAAAAGCAATTCAGATTTTTTAATATAGTTACGGAAAAAAAATAATCGCTCTGTTGGATTCCAAAAAAGTTTGTCAACAAATTTTGGTGAATAAACTCGGGCTTAACTTTAATCTCGCACTAAAAAACTGGGCGAGATTATGAATGAGGTTTAGACAAAAATGCATGGGTTTACTTAATTGGAAATAAAATTAAATCTTAATAGTTCTAGTTGATACTCTAGTCAATACATCCTACTATTATACTAGTATACCTATCTAAATATTTGAATTCAAAAAAAGATTACGACCATGTACTGAACTGCGTAGGTATATCGAAATAATTCCGACTGTTCTTTCAACCCCCTGTTCCTTGCCTCCTTATTTAGGCGGGCAGGGCAAGTTCTACAAATAAAAATCACTAAAAATCAGCGACGGCATTTTCAATGTCATATTATATTTTTTTTAAAGCCAGACATTTTTCCAACAGTTTTTTTAAGCTTACCCGATACTAAAAAAAAGCCCCAAACTATGATCCATAATTTTCACTGGTTGTCAAAATTCAACAAAAAAATCAACAGTTGCGGATTGTTACTCTTCGTTTAGTTTTTCTTCACTTAAGCTTTCCTGATTTAAATACATATAGCTCCCGATTTAAGTTTCGATATCCAATTGTATTTTTTTCAATACATTCCACTTTGCTTATCAACTGGTGGACCCGGGATTCATAGATTAGGTAATCGTGAACATGGCAAAAATGAGTCTTACTTCTCGACGCCGATTTCGATAATCATTACAATTTTCTTCATGAAAATGTGTTTACAAATCACAAACATAATTCGTTACTAAAAACCAACAGAAATGCAAGTTTATTTCAATTTCGTTGACATCTTTAAAAACTATTTAAAAATATAACTTGTTCTGTTTTACCCTAATTCACCCACCATATATAAATGGCTTGATTTTTTTCACTACAATTCACCCTATAAATAGTTAAAAAAAATAAAAGATCCTCTTTTTATTATTACCAAATTTAACCCTTTTGTTACGAAGTTATCCCCAAAGTACGTAAGTACATCCTTTAATACTATACGTTTCCACCGACCTCTTAACCGAGATTTGATAAGATTTGTCCATTATCTTCTTCAAATCTCAAAAATTTACCATACAAATTTATTTCGTAAATGTAGTAGATTTTAAATGAATCTCGTTAAAACTTCATAGGGCCAAAAGTTTTACAAATCGAACAAACCTATTTTATGTCGTCTTTATGGTCTTTTTGACAGCTGTCACTTGATTTATGCTCAGTTTGGTTTGCCATTTCATAATGAATAGACTGACGTCTGAACAACGCTTCCAAATTGTGCCCAAATGGGGCCAAAACAATTTTCATAAGTGAATTTTGTTTAGCGATGAAACTCACTTTTAGTTGAATGGATACGTCAATAAACAAAACTGCCGTATTTGGAGTGATGATAATCTTCAAGTGTATGTTGGGACACCGTTACATCCTCAAAAAGTCACTGTTTGGTGTGCTCTATGGGGTAGAGGGAATCATTGAATCATATTTCTTCAAAAATGAAGCCGGCCATAATGTTACAGTCTATGGGGAACGCTATAGAGCCATTATTAATGACTTTTTAGTGCCTGAATTGGAGGATGTTGATGTGGACGACCCTTGGTTCCAACAAGACGGCGCTACATGCCATATACAGCCTGCGAAACAATCAATTTATTGAAAGAAACTTTTGGTGAGCGCATTATTTCGCGTCGTGGGCCTGTAGCGTAGCCTCCAAGATCGTGCGATTTAACACCGCTGGACTATTTTTTGTGAGGTTATGTGAAGTCGCTAGTCTACGCAGATAAGCCCGATACAATTGACGCCTTGGAAGAGAATATTCGGCACGTTATTGCTGACATACGGCTCCTATTGCTGCAGAAAGTGGTTGAAAATTGGGCCTCTCGGCTGGAATTGATTCGAGCCAGCCGCGGCGGCCACTTGCCCGAAATCATTTTTAAAACATAATGGTCAACCCTTATCTTTATAATAAAGCTAAATTCTTGGCCGCTCAACTAGAACGGGTGGTTTGTTCAAAATTTCTCGAAAACGGCTCTAATGATTTTGATTAAACTTTCACATAAAGGAAATGGGAATTCCAGTTTTTTTTGTTGGAGCAACTAATCTAATTTTTTGTGATTTTCACGTATATTTTCCTAATGTTTAGACCGATTTTGTTATAATTTTTGAATCTGGACCCTATTTTACGGAACATAAATCACATATATTTACAATTTATGTGACGTAAAATAGGCCTTAAATTATGACTTTTTTACACTTAGTCATCTATGGGACGTGCTTTAAGGAACATATAATTTAAACAAGTAGGTATGTGATGTAATTCAGTGAAATAGACCGCTGGTGATTACAAATATTTAAAATACCTAATATTGCATTTACAAATTAAAACAAAACAAAATCAAAAAAAAAAAACAGTTCCAAGTCAACATAACACGTCGCTCAAATTCAGCCTGATTTAGACCTCTCAGAAGCCCAGCGCCGCCGGCTTTTAGAACGATGTCACATTCCACACATAATATGCACAGTGCACAAATCTAAGGTAATATATTGCGTAGGTTGTCAGTCAGAAGTTAAACATGGCGGCTCGAGTGCCCCCAAAAAACTACACATGGCATTACTATAGAGACAACAACAAATAGTAGCATTTTGACAAGTGAGGAGACACTGGATCCGCCATTTTCACAGATGCGCAGAACCTTTAATATGTGTACTGTGACATAAATGTATGTAGGAATGTCAGTGATGAGCTTTTCAAATAAAACAATTCCTGGAAAATCAGTTTTTCAGGGTCTATTTCTTTGTAATGGGTGATTTTTTAAGAGGTTTAGAACTTTTTTAAAAAAAAAAACACAAAAAATTCGAAAAAATGAATGAAATATTTATTTGAATCGATAGTTTGAACCTTGCAATTTATTATTTAAAGATAATTTCATGCAAATGTTCACCGCGGCTGCGTCTCAGGTAGCCCATCCGCTGAGTCCAATTTTGGCATACTCTTTCACACATATCGGCCGGTATCTCACGAATGAATGCATGGATGTTGGCTTCCAGTGCGTCAATCGAAGCGGGCTTGTCCCTATAGACATTAGCCTTGACATACCCCCACAAAAAATAATCTAATGGTGTCAAATCGCACGATCTAGGCGGCCAATTGACCGGCCCGAAACGTGAAATTAACTGTTCACCAAACTCGCCTCGCAATTGCGCCATTGTTTCGCGTGCTGTGTGGCATGTGGCACCGTCTTGTTGAAACCACATATCATGCAAGCCAAGAACTTCCATTTCGGGCAAAAAAAAGTTTGTTATCATCGCTCGGTAGCGTTCACCATTGACAGTAACGCTGCGTTTCGCATCATCTTTGAAGAAATATGGCCCAATAATGCCGCCGGCCCATAAACCGCACCAAACAGTGGCTTTTTCGGGATGCATTGGTAGCTGTTGCAATGCTTCTGGCTGATCTTCACTCCAAATGCGGCAATTTTGCTTATTTACGTACCCATTCAACCAAAAATGAGCCTCATCGCTGAACACAATTTTTCGATAAAAAAGCGCGCGATGAACATTTCGAACCGAGCACGAATTTTGATAGTAAAATTCAATAATTTGCAAGCGTTGTTCATTTGTAAGACGATCCATGGTTAAATTGCAAACCAAACTGAAGCTGTTTGACAGTGACACAAGGTACTAAACACACGTCAGCTGTCAAAACCAGTGTTGCCAAAACCAAACCAGCTAAAAAATCACTTTTTAGAATTAGATAAGAGGTGTTGCTGATATATTGCCCATTGTCTTTTTATTTAAATATGTGTCAAAATATGAAATGATAAAGCGTTAAACATATTAAACCAGCAACAGCCCCAGCGCCGTCAACAGCAAACGGCACGCTGTCCAATAAATTTGCCACCATCAGCACCGTCATTCATTTGTTTTGACATTTCGCATCAAAATGAAAGAGAAATACATGCATTTTATAATTTTTAGTAGTGTGGTGCCTCTGAATATTGCAGTATTAAAATTGTCAGCAATGGACGAATGGATCAGCATTCAGCACCAGCAAATTAAGAACTTTGGCAAAACGGCGCTGTTGACGTTGCTGGTGCTGGTCTAATCTGTTTCGCGCAATAATCATTGGTTCAGATAAGATACACTACACATTACACAATTCTATAATTATTATAAATCCTTCTATCATAATGTAAACTAAATTTGAATTTCGCAAGTTGAAAGTTTTTTTTTATAAAACTATTTGCAAATGTTTATAATTTTATTGACATAACAAATTTCTAGTAAATCAGTAAATTTAAAAATTGAAGTGTTAAGTGAGGATAAATTTTGAAGTTTAAACTGTGTCTGTGGCTAATTTAATTAAACATAATGACACGCATTCGATTTCAAATGGGTTACGAATTCAACGTCATGCAAAACGAAATAAAATAAGTTCAACTAATCGAAAGTGAGAAAATTATAAAATGCCTTTGCACTTTGACATTTTACTTGGGTATTACTATGTTCTCGTTCCATTGGAAATATACTCGATGAGGTACATGAATATGTACATATCTTCATATAATTAGTGTGTTGCGCCACGTCTCCTTTAAGTAGTAAAACACCAAGACATTATCAAATCTTCTCCTAAGCTGATCAATGAGTCAAAACCCTAAACAAACTTTGTGTTTACATACAATGATTTCATGAGTTTCCATAATATGTTGGTATCTCCGCATTAAATTTTATAACTTTTTGCAATACATTAAAAAAATATTAAGTAGAAGCTACTTATGCGTTTCCATTTACAACTAATGCACGTTTTAGAGAAAACAAATTCAAGGTAAGAACAATTGTACTTACTTTCGACAGGGCGTTCATTTTTTGGTAATATTGTGGTAAACCAAAGGGTGGTAGGGTAGGTTATATACCCATACTGGAAAAAAATAAGAAAAAATCCATTTCGCTCGGTAAAACCAAGGTAAAATCGATGTTTGAACACACAAAATGCTATATTCACTTAAAAGAAGTGATATGAAGTAAACTGTGGTCCTATTATGGTGAAGAATCTGGTTCCTCTTCGACTTTATTGGTCATTT
Source organism: Leucozona laternaria (assembly GCA_932273885.2). Taxonomy (NCBI): domain Eukaryota; kingdom Metazoa; phylum Arthropoda; class Insecta; order Diptera; family Syrphidae; genus Leucozona; species Leucozona laternaria. The sequence goes on from OW026368.1 coordinate 51,489,254, forward strand.
ATTGTGCAATGAAACAAATTATTTCATTTACTTTCCGGACGTTTCGACAGGGGTTGCTCTCTTCTTCAGGGGATCTTAATATTCACAAACACAGTAGAACAAGTTAGTAAAAACAGTGGAAGAGGAATGATTTTTTTGGAAAAAGAAAAGAAAACTTACTATTGCAATATGAAACAAGTGTTATTAAAGTTTATATTGTAATTAAACTGAGGTCTTTTTGCAAAAAAATAGCAATTATATTTTTTACGAATGAATAAGTACCATAGCAAATATTGTACCATTTTGAAATCTTGATAAAATGGGCAACTTTTTTAAATAACTTGCCGGGGTTAGTGTAGTATTTTTTTTTTAATAATATATGAAGTGTCAAAGTTAGCTTACAAAATTTTTTTTAACCACAATTCAGTCAGACTTTATTTTATTTTTACGAAACTCACAATATAAATTTTTGGATTTGTAACTACGAGCATGGTTATTTAGCATTACATACGTACGTACAATTTGGAAATTTGGGACCACAGTAAATAAAAATGTGGCCTATATACCGTCGTCGTATAAACAAGCTGTCAAAATTGGTATGGAAAATATTTTCCAACAAATCGTAAGCTTTTGTGGTAAACATTTGGTTAGTTTATATTTTAGAGTTCTCACTAATTTTGCTCCGTCAATTGATGAGCAGGCGAATCCAAAAAATTTGTTCCTCAGTATTTTGGGGGAGTTCATAGTCAACGACATGTTCATCAACACGTGTTGTGTTGTGTCGTCAGATTTTTGAAATTTGAACACCAGTCGATTGACTGGATATGGTAGTTCAAACTTTTTGATAATTAAAATTAAAATGCCAAATAAAATTCTCGGATAACATTTATGTATTATTGTTTCACTAACCTCAATTTTCTTAAACGCAATTTAAATATTCAATACCATCAACCAAATATTTTATGTGAGAGTTTACCTGAGGAAAAAGTAGAACCTAAAGCGTTCAAGTTGAACAAAAATATTGTAGTTTAAAGTGTTATTAATTAATTACTAGCTGACCCGCCCGGCTTTGCACGGGTAGACAAACCTAAGCTTGGCATACAAATTACAAATGAAAATATAGATAAATATTTAAGAAAGTTTTGGTAATTGAATACTACATACTGATTTTTGACCCACTTCACGTTATGAATGGTGAAACTCGTAAAAAATATGATCAACTGAGTACAACCCTTAATTCTTTTCTAACGAAGAAAGAATTTTTGTAATCAAACACAATTTTTTTTGTGTTTATCCCATTTCACTCTATAAATATCAAATTTTTAAAAATAACCTCTTCAACACAAACAGAGTTTTTGATATCGGATACCATTTTTCGTTTGTACCCCTTTTCACCATATAAATACCAAATTTTTGAGAAAAATATTCTTAAGACCATCAACAAATAATAACCTTTCAAACACAAAAAGACTTTCTTTAATCGGAGATTTTTTTTATTTTTACCCCACTTCATCCATCAAATTGCAATTTAAAAATAAAATAATACGTGAAGCCATTTTCTAACAATAACCTTTCAAACGCAGGTGATTTTTTTTATTTTAATAATTATTCTGCTGTAATTTAGTCCAACCTTTATTGCTTTCCCAACACAGAAGCAATTTTTGTATTCGAAAACCCCATTTCACTCTATAAAAAGCATTTTTTTTAAATAAGCTTTCAAACTCAAAAAGAATTTCTTAAATCGGACAATTTTTTATTTTTAACCCATTTTACCCTACAAATAAAAAAATTGAAAAAGAATATCCCTAAATTCATTTCCTAAAAAAACCTTTTTCAAATAATAAAAGAATTTCTGAAATCTGACTTTTTTTTATATTTTTACCCCATTTCACCCTACAAATTGAAAATTAAAAAAAAATACCCCTGAAGCCATTTCCTAAGAATATCCTTTGAAACGCAAGTTGAGTTTTTTTAATCGCATACGTTTTTTCATTGTATCCCATTTCACCCTACAAAGTGAATTTTTCAAATATTTTTAAAGTTATTCTGCTATTGGGAGCGGAGACGACACCAACAAATCAAAGATCATTCCAGAATCAGTCAAGCGGTTCTTGAGTTATAAGTGTTGTAACTAAAACGACTTTGGTTTATATATTAAGATAATGATCATGATCAACATCAATTAAATGTATCTATACCTAGGTTGTTTTGTTCAAGTTGATTTGGTATGACTTCGACGAGAAGTATTTAAAATCAACTTTGTTTTAATTTGCTAAGCAGACAAGTCGGGCTGGACTTAAGCTTTTTTTTAACAAAGGTTTGTTTAATTTTATAGTCAAAACAAAACTTAAAAAAAAACAAGATTCTCTCGATACTCAAAATACTTCTATAGTGAAAACAGTCACGTTTAGGGCTACCAAAATGTCAGGATTTAGACTGACGCGTCAGGCTTTTTATGCATACGCGTCTGGCTCAGACCAGGCTTCGTGCTTTGTCAGGCTTTTTCGCTCTTTTGGCTGCTAAGAGTAGGTAACACAATTTAAAATCAATTCAATTTGAAAAAAAGATCAAAATGATAAAATTTACTGTTTTTTTTTTTTAATTAAATATAGGAATTAAATCAAATTTTCTAAACTCTGGGAGTCAGCCGTAAGAGCTTTACTACAAAATTGAGCAAAACCGCTGGTGGCAGGTCGAACAAGCTTTTTCAGGAAATACGCACTTTTCCGGTTGACTTTTGGGCTAAGTTTACCTATGCCATTTAGTTAGTGTGAGATCCTCGCTCACCGAACAGCCGAACCAAAAATTATAAAATGAGCTGCTGCTCACACAAACGACAACTGTAAAATATACCAACATGGTTTCTAGCTCAAAACAGATCCGAGGCTGCCACTTTGTACATAGAATCTACTGGAGTTAGGTCATCACAATGATATTGAAGCGAGTCCCAAAATACCGACCAGCAGCGCAGCGGTTTTGTAAATTTTTCGAATAAAGCTGTCAGTTGATATCTTCATTTTTAACAGCCGCGTTGAGAACTGTCGGTCGCATCAAAGGATAACAATTTGTTTTATGGTGGTTAATTTATTTTAAATAAAATTTATTTTGAAAAAAAAATTGTTTTTGGCAGGCTTTTCTATAAAAATTATGCTTTTCTCTTCTCACCGTCTGGCTTTTAAATTTGTATTGATGCTGATGGTAACCCTAGTCACGTTCCTTCGCAAGAAAGTAAAATAACACATTCGGAATTTCGGCCCAAACGTGTATTAACCCCCTAAACATTAAAAGTATATGTATATGTATATGTACTTGTACAAAAACATAATTTTTAGCGGGACTTTCGTGAACAAGCTTGCCAGGCTGTGCGATTTATCGTTAATCGTGCTATATTTTTTTTCGATTTTTGGGTAGTGGAATTTGATTTGTGTTATGTTTAAATTTTTGCGGTGTTTATTTATTGCGGTTGATATTTAATTTAATCCGAATTGCCCAGTTTTAAATGAAGAAAATCCTCAATTTGCTAAGCATCAAATAACATCATATAATATTTGATTTGGTAAACCTAAAGTAAAATGATAATAATTTTGTGAGAAAATCGTAAAAAGATAATATTTTTGGAGGTTTGAAGTAAAATGTATAAATTTAATTTATTGTTAACTCTTTTTGTTCAATTATAAAATCTGATTTCATTGCTTTTTCTATTTGTAATAATAAGTCTGTTCCCGAAATTTTTCGCACTTCAGCTAGCTTAATGGCTTAATGTTAAATTTTGAGAAGTGGGGATGAAATGCTCGTATTAAGAAAGAAAATTATCAAAGTTTCGGGAACGGTTTGTCCACTACTTTGCTCTAATTCGGACCAAACGTCACAATGATACTCAACTAGAGGCGCAATAGATCAATGATAAATCTTGATCAATATTTTTAAGAATCACTTATCGAGAAAATTAATGTTTAGAAAAAATTAAACGAACTAATCCCAAGTTTATTAATATAAAAACACAAAACAGAAATTCTTTAATTATACCTACATTAAATTATGAAGCTTATTATGTTTTTTTTTTTTCAAAACACATTACAATATACAAGAAATATGCAATATTCAATTCAACCTTTCATTCTTCAAAACCAGTTTTGGGAAATGATTTACATTTTATAAAAATTATTTGGTCAGTAAAAAGATTAATAAAATAATAATAAAAAAACAATGTCTATCTACCAAAACTAAACCTTAAAATTAACACTTTGGCAACCTTGTTAATTAAATTCAACCGACAAGTGCTGTCATCTGACATAAATGTACGTCAACCTGGCATTTGACAATCAGCAAGAAATAGCCAGAAGAAATTTCTCGGAATAAAAGTGATAAGGAGGGGAAAAGTTTTATAATAATCTGGGAGCTCTCTTTAGCTAGAAATAGCACAATTTTTGATGTTACTAATTTACTAAATCTAGCAGTCTGAAACTGTTTGAAACTACATAGGTGCGAAACACAGTCAGGTAATATTATTTTCTTCTATATCTTATGCGAAACGAAGAAAATGGGTCTTGTGCGATAAAAGATATAATATGGAAGTAATATAGTATGGGCATTGACCATGAATGAAATAATACAAGATTGCGCCGTTTCGGCTTTTGTAAAATGAGCACGGCCGCCCGGCGACCGGCAAAAAACAATAAATCACTTTTCTTTTTAAAATTTTTTGGGGAGAATATGACTAAAAAGTTATTTGCATTTATAGTTAAAGTACGCACGAAAAAAATCTCCAGTGCAAAAAAAAAAATTTTTCTTTCATGGACAATGGCTAAGAATTATTATTGACTTCATAAAAGCTCAAAGATATGCGGTTGCCAGAGGTTGCGGATTTTTGGCGGGTCTTAAAAAAAAATACTGAGAAAAATGTGTTTCAATAAAATTATTAAAAAAATGTATGAGTTTTTTTTTTTAAATTTTAACTAAATATTATATTCATATGATCATTTATTAACAAACCGTTAAATACTAACGTTACATATTTTTTTATAATGATATAATACATATGTAAACAAAATTCTTAAATAATAATATTAATATTGATTAAGGTCCAGTTTTTTAGTGCGAAATTAAAAGTCAAACTGAGTTAACTCATTAAATTTGGTGAGTTTACTCAGGATTACTTGAACATACATAGTAAGTATTCATATACGTCTATTTAAGAGAGTTTTTCAGTACGAGATAATCCTAGTTTTGATTCGGGGTTAAACCCAAGTTTAATCCTGAAAAATATTATTTAGTCAGTTTTGATCTCGAGTAAACTCAAAAAATTTTGTGAGTTAACTCTTGATTAACTGAATAGGCTTTTCTAACAGATGTGTGTCAAAAATCTATTCAAATCGAGGTAGGACACTATAGAAAGGGCGATTTTCATAGTTTCACCATCGCAATTTCGATAGCGAAACATTTGATTCCCACGTATAAATAGTCTCGTACTTCACATTCGATAGATTTAGACAGCTAGGAATTAAAGTTTATACCCCACTTAAAAACTGCTTTTGAGTTAACTCGGATTTAATTTATTTGCGGGATTTACTAAGTCTGGTTTAACTCCGAGTTAACTCAGCACTGAAAAAGTGACGTTTAGAAACGAAAACGTAGAATAACAAAAATAAGTATGCATGAAGTCTTACAATAACCAGTACTCGAATTATTAAGTGTCAAGTTTTGAAAGCGATTTCTGCAAAGGTGCATGTTTGGGGTCGTTTTTTGAAAATGACTTAGCGTGCTAGAATCGCATCATCACACGGTAAGACAGTGCCCATCCGGTCAAGAAATTTCATTGACAATTTTTGGCTTTCTTTGAATGTACCTTTACCAGTCAATAATGCGTCGACTTCAAGAAGTTATAATTAAATTAAATAAAAATATGTACTTATTTAAATTGGATATTTGGAAGTAGTGAGAGGTATGACAAAGGAGCAAACATGAAAGAAAAGAATGTTAGGATCCAAAGAAGAATTTTAGTCCTAAGTCCCTCAGCTATTTATGAACAATTTACGGCTGATATATCTACAATCTCATACTATGCTACATGGACGCCACTGTATCGTCGTCAGAGAATGTTCACATTGTTTTCAGCTTCTGTGGTTCTGTTCATCGTGTTGGGAAATTATAATCGATCTAACTGAAGAATCTATGTGTGACTCACGTTTTGGGAAGCAAAAATAAGCAGCTTTGAAGCTGTTCGTTATCAATTGAGTGACATTCATGCCGCTTTAATTACTATGGCATTTGAAAGAAAAAATTACTGACGTTCATCAAATGATGCTTCTACTCTACGCGAACAGATCTAGAATCAATACACAAAACAACTCGGTAAATGCAAAGAAATGTTGAGAACTGGTGCCTTCTTGGACGAGTACATACTTACATAAAGTTTCGCAACAAAAACAAGAATACAATTTATTGAACGACAAGCTGGTGAGACTCTCCACGATCATCAGACTAGACTGGCTAGGATAGCACTTGCAATTTTTCAGCACTACACTTTTAAAACGTGTTTTTTTCCAATCCCGGAACGAATGATTTGGTTAAAAAAAAACGATATCGGGGATAAGCGACGCCGCGCCATCGCAAAAAAAAAGAATGGAGTTTCCATACAAACTATCGATAACAAGTATATAAATCACAGTTTTTCTACGTGCTTAAGTTAAGCCCGAGAATTCTCTGCGCTTAGCTTACCCCGAAAGAGATTAGTTGTTGTTGGTTGCATGTAGCATGTAAATTGCACAGCGCTGACGTCTTTTTTTCGATATCCGGGCTTGCAAAAAAAATACTCATACGTAAACGACACCGGGGATTAGCGACACCATCATTACAAAATTTGACGTTTCCTTACAAACTATCGTTAACAAACATGTATTTTCCGCCGGTGCTAGAACTGTGTAAATCGTTTATTTCAAATGATCGAATCGTTCAAGAATCGATTACCAAAATGATTCGATCATTTTAGTCAATCGATCATTCGATCATTTTCATTGCACTCAATTCATTATTTCATACTGTTCCGATTCGATTTTTGATGTGTAAACATCTATATGTCGTTAGAGTGAAATAAAAACGTGGACTTTCCTTTGTGCGACGTTAGGATGTACAAAGTTACGTAGCGCGTATTCTCGGAAATGAATTGACATTTGGACACCTGTCAAAATAAAAGTGTTCTAAAGGACCTAGAGACGTGGCGTGACTAAAGGTAATTTCCACCTCCTAAATTGACGTACTCCGTTTTTCGATCCGCCGTAATAAAAATCTTAGTATATTTTGACACTTGTCAAACTAAGTGTTCTTGTGGTCCCAGAACGTCGGCCGTGAGACTAGGGTTATACCCACCTCCTTAATCGATTGGCGTACTCCGTTTTTCGGTCCGCCGTACCAAAAATGTTGGCATATTTTGACACCTGTCAAACTAAGACAATTTTTTTATTTCGATTTCGATGAAATTCAATCTCCGAAGTTAACGAATGCTGTACCGATTTGATCGATCCCATTCTGACCCATATTTCTTTTCTCCGATAAAATATATTAATAATTCAAAAGATATTGATATCGAAAATCGAGATTCATTGCAATGATTGAGATTGGGATTGCAAATCGAGAATCATCGAAATGATTGAGATTGGGATGGAAAATCGAGAATCATCGAAATGATTGAGATTGGGATCGATTGAAACGAAAATTTGTGATTTCAATCATCAATACTTTTCGTTGATCGGATCAAAAAAATCGAATCATTCCTGATTGACACAGCCCTACCGGTGACACAGTTTTCTCCGGGATAAGAACTTAAAAAAAAACACACCTTATGTGTTAAGTAATCTTACAAGTGCATTCCTAGCCTAACTGTTCCATAGACAAGAAATTTGATGTTGAATGACAGAAAAAATAACACGGATTTGTCAAAACAATTTATTTGCATGTAAATGTATCGCAGCACACATTACTTTGTATTCATAATTTCAAAGACCTTCATTTAATCTCTGAGTTAATTTTACCTTCTTTTAATTATTACTTGAAGGAACATATCAATTGAATTCAAAACATAGCCAACTCTATTTTATGGTTTGCTAAGTGGTGGTCTAAAAGTTTCAAAGATCCCTTTTGACCTAGCTCTTTACAACTGCCTATAGTCCACTTCCGCACCTTGATAAATACGCATCACAGTTTCCAGGTTCCAGGTTCAGGTTCAGTTTCACTTTAACTGCCTTTACTTACACAATATAAAGTGCTGTAGATGGAACTGGAGCTAGATAAGCTGGCGAAAATTGCAGTACGCGCCCAAAACGTTGTGTTGTATTCTTAACATTGAATTTCTCCGTCTTCAATATTCAGTTCGACTTACTGCTCCGTCTCCATTTTGTTCAGGCATTTACGGATATAAGAGGTCTATAAAAAATATATTATAAGGAATACAGCGCAATTTCATAGGTTTCGCCTTGAAAAGGCTACCGTGGTCCGATCCTTATAACCCTCCTTACAAAGTCCGATTAAACTTCTTCAGATTCAGTTTTTTTCACAAAGGAGAATCAATATTTAATAAAAGATAATATTGTTTTTATCCAATGAATGTCAAGTTAACGAAACATGGATGAAATTCTGTAAAAAATGTCGAAACTGATCAAAAGTAGGAAACGCAAGTTCACACAATTTCACCGTTTGGCGTGTGAACGACACGATTTAGGGCTCTCATTCTTTTTCTCTCATAAATTACATTTTGCTGAACTTTGAATTTTTGTCCAAAGAAATTTCTTTGACAGAAAATCACAAAGTGTTGTCATCTGTGAAAAAAACTACAAAATTTGTGGGTAGAGGAAAGGTCTTTGACTTAAATTTACACAAATGTACAGAAAATCTTATCTTATTGTTAGAATAAACATTTTTGTTTTTAATTTTTGAAATTTCGAGGCATATAATCGACCGAAATTTTGAAGCTTCTACTTCCAGCTTCCAGATTCAGTGCATCCAAATCATTAAGGGTCAGTTTTTCAGTGCTGAGCTTATCCTCAAAATAAATTATACCTGAGTTAACTAAGCAATTTTTCAGTGGAGTATCCTAGATGTCAAAAATGTATTGAAATTAAAGTGCGACACTATAGAAATCAAGTTCTCTCGACTAAAATCAAGATGGCGCCACTATGAAAATAGCCCTTTTCGTAGTGTCGTAGCTAGATTTCGATAGGTTTCTGAGATGCATCTATCAGAAATATCTATTCAGTCAATCCAACAAATTTGGTGAGTAAACTCGAGATTGAAAGTGAGTACAAAAACATGTTTCAGAAGATTATTCGAGTTAAACTCCAAAAGTATGATGATTTCGTACAGAAAAACTGCGGCCTAAGGTCTAGTTTTTCAGTGCGAGATTAAAGTTAAACCCGAGTTAACACATCAAATTTGGTGAATTAACTCAGGATAAACTGAGCAGATCCCCAAATACCTTCACCACCCAAATAAGCACAGTCACCCTTCGATGACTCCCATCAGGATACCGTGATATAGAAATGAAGGAGCATATGTACTGGCCAAAATCGGGTCATCACTTGAACCTATAGCTTTCAGACCGAATCCTGGCATGGGTACATAATTCACTGGATGAAGAGAAGATTAGAATACACTATCCAGAGCTTCTTCTAATCCACTAACGACAGATCATCAACAATTGACACTTTCTAAGAAAAAAACCGACTACTTATAGGTACTTAGGCTGAGCAGGGCTCAACTGTCCTTCTTGCTTGGAACCTTACCTATCCCCTCCCATAGATCCAAACATAACAAAATATATACTAAAAAACAATAAAATGTGTTAATAAAAAGATAACACGTCTAACAGGTGTTATGACGTGGATAGTGCTTCCTTTGTCTAAGAGGCGACGAAGTGATCATTGGCTACTCATTTGCCAATATTTCCGTTTTTGAGCCGCCAAATTCGCGAGAGTACCATAGGTTAGGTTAGGTTAGATTGATGGGCTGACGGTGGATCTTGTTCTCGTCAAACTTAGATCAATATTGATCCATTTTCGTACTCTGATGGATTGGGCCATCCCTTTAAAAATATAACCTATGAAACCCTATAGAGCATCAAGCCATTTGGAAGTTGATGAAGTTCCCGAAATTGGAGTAAATTTACACCGATTGGAGCAAGGTTCTAACGCTGCTAGGGACCCAGCAGAGTCTGATGTTGTTCTGCGTGGCAAGAACTTTTAGCTCTTCACGACAGCATAAAACTAGCTTGGATCTTATTTCTGTGGCAGAGATAGCTTTGATCGCTGCTTGGGCAGCATTGAGACCTGTTCAGCAGCCTTTATCACTACCAGAGTGCCAGAACCTCTGCTTGGAAGACACTGCTGTACTTAGGGAGTCTATAAGAGTTGGCTAAAACGAGGGACTTTGAGAAGAAGCCCACATCTACTCCTGTATTCATCTTTCATCCGTCGCCGTCGGTATAAATTTCTACCATTGGTTTATCTGATTGTTGTAAACCAGCATCCCACTCCTCCCTTGTGGGGATGAAGACAGAAAACGGTTTTTCAAAATCTCTACGGGGTGTTGTGAAGTCTGAGAGTACCATAGATTTTAGTAGATTGCTCGAAGTAAGAATTATGCAACCAGAACTATGCCTCGCGTTCTATAAAAAAATAAACTGCGCAATACTGCCTAGTTCTAACAAGAAAAGAGTAATTGACTACACTTTACGTATCTAGTATCTACATACCTATAACGCTTAAGATCTGAGTACTTCTTGATGAATGAATTCATAGATCCTTCAAGAAGTACACGAGTATCAAACGAGTTTAAACACTTTTTCAAGGCCTATATCTGTCTTATAGAACATAAATCCCAAATCCAATTTTTCATGATTTATCTCACCCGATGTTTGCAGGTATGTATGTCCTTGCGCCGCCGCTTATACGTACAACGTACCTATCTACTAGAATATTACCTACATTCATTAAGAAATTTTTATATGACAACAACTTGGTTTCATTTCCAATTTTTTTTTTCCAAAGCCAATTTAGGATTATTCTCGAGATAGGCCTTATTTCATTGGGCGCCATTTTATATGGAAAAACTTTAGTTATTGAAGTAAGTTTTTGTATGCACCTTATTTACTTCTCTCGTGTGGTTTTCTCCATTATTAAACATAACTACATTTGAGTGAAACTTATAATAAAGACGTTTAATGCTTACCCAATGCATCACAGGGCGCTCTTCAGTACAGACGCCCATGTGCGTCTGTTGAAGTATAACGTTTGTAGCCCCCAACGATTCTTTTCGAAGAGTCTGCACGACTGCTTCTCTTATATAATCAACTGCTTAATCAACGAATTGTATTCCAAAATTATAAGTTGTAGGTATCAATCCGCTGAAAACGCAGTTTCTTCTCCTTTTTTTTTGAATTTAAATTAAGATTCACTTGAATAATTAAGTTATCAAAACAGGTAGGTAGGTATATGTATAGGTAGGTACCTATTTTTAGTTGCACTTTTATGATCCCATTATCACTGACCGTTATAAATCAATTTCATTCATCTACGCACTCAATTTACCTTTTTTATTTTTTTAATTAACGACTTTTTATTTAGAAATTGATTGAGAACTCGCAATCGACCCATCCGATTTGATCGCACTTGCAGCACAATAATAATTCGGTATAGGTACCTTCAAGAAAATTCCTTAGACTTTGCGACGAAAAAACCTTTACGCCCCAATTTTGACGTTCCAGACACCGACTGCAGGTAGGTAAGGATTAATGCATTAGGAAAGTTCACAAAACATTAAAAAAAAACCCATAAATGAAACCAAAAAACTGACGTCCAAAAAAAAATATTATTATTATATTGCTTCTTAGCACACTGTGGACAATAGTTAAACTATAATTTATGACAGAGCAATAAACTTAAAACGGATCGAAGTCCCCGAATATGTCGAAAGTAAAACAAAACATTAAAAAGATGCCACTAGAGATAACAGTCAATTGAGGGTTCCTGACGTCCTCTTAAGATTCTCTGATAAGAAAATAATTTATAGGTTAACTCCGGCTGAAGGTGAAATACACCCAACCATCAGCAGCCAACATGCAACCAGCCATCGCATCGCATCGTTTCACAAGCAAAACACACTACACATAGAATTTGTTTCCTCTTTTGTATTAACACTGGAATAATTGAAATATATGTATGAATTTTTTTGACATTTACACTGAATACCTAGGTATATTTTTTGACAGCGATTATGATTATAAAGAGCACTTCTCACAGTTGCAATCACGACGCGACAGTAAATTGCTGAAAGAAAACTAAACAACGTATATTTTTCGCGACTCGCAACCAAAATCACTAACGGCTAACGGGAATTTTTTTTTAACACTGAGAGCAGCACAAAACGCATGCGTTCTCCGCCGGACTACAAAGACGAATACTTGTGCGAGAAAACGAATGAAAATGGGAGGCGTCGCACCATTGTGACTATATACTGCTACTTCCTACTGATGGTGATGGACTTGGCAAGCAATCATAGAGTCATCTCTTTTTCGTGACTACATTCGCTTCGCTCTATTCAAGGTAGATTGTGATTGGTGGCGATTGCCTGAAGTGATTCGCTGTGGGTTAGGAGAGACATCATTGCAATTAGGGCGTGGTAAGTAGCCATAAACAACTATGCTGAGTGACAAAGAGAGAGAAAGAGAAAGAGAGCAGGATGGATATATAAAACAACAGAGTCCTTGTAGATAATGTATTGCAATGTTTCATATTTCGATCTGTGTATTGATAGAAAGTCAAAAAGGAAGCCAAATAAACGAACAAACGGGCGAACGAACGAAGATGGTAGTTAAAGCTGCTACAAAAATGGGCATTTCGCCAACATCCAGTTTTATTTGCATTTTTCTTTGTAACTCGAATCCATGTGCATGAAGATACTGACTGCTTTTTACAAAGCACATACAGCAATGGCGAACAATGTGCTTGTTAAGCTAAATAAATAATAAAACACACATATCTATAAAAAAAAAAAAAAGAAATAAAAAACGCAGAATAAATAAATTGATGTAGCTGCGTCTATAGATGGTTATTGGCGAACCGCAGCTACCGCGCCACGCGGTATTTGTGAACACACGACTGATGATGGTGCGGGGGAGGGCACCGGGAAGGGTAGGACGAAGCGATGCTGTCTTCGAAAATGGTAGCTTCTCCCAACACGCACATATTTCTTGGGTTCGAATCTCGTTGCTTTGGCTCCATCTTAAACCCAAGAAGCCCAAATAATAACTGTTTGCATAGCCGGTTTAGTATACGATTTTAGGTATACCTACTTTCGTAGGTTTAATATCTATATACCTGCATGGATTTAAGTATACTTACTAGGTACCTATCTACCAAGATAGGTAAGAAGTACTTGATGGGTATTGACCTACGTATATTTGTAGATACCTATAGAGAAAAAGATTGGCTCAACAAATATATGTAGATAAGTACGTATAGAAGCTATGTAGGTAAGTATGTAATATAAGTATAGATACCTATGTAGGTATGTTCCATTGATGCTATTAATTGATTAAAATGCTCTGGCTGAGGAAGTGGATACAAGTGAAACCGACTCACCGACTGATTGGAAGGGTATGCTGTAACCTTAGATGCCTACCTTAGATTTAGATTTACGTTTTTTTTGTCTTAAATAAGATTGGTATCCGCGCACAAAAATTTGGCTTCAAGTTATAGGGTAAGAAATATCTTAAGGAAGCCGTGTGATTTCTTATTTGTAAAAAAATGCAAAGTATCTTTTTTATAAAATTGCAGTACCTTTACATACACATACATGCCGACATACCTATGTATGTAAAGCACCTACTTATATAGATTAGGTATGTATACCTATAGCTGGACAGATCAGATAGGTAAGTTAAGTTAGTCTTTGTTCCTTATACCTTCACCTATCTATCTAGGTATTTTGAATCAATATACATACCTACTTACCTATCAACATCAATGATGTTACATCATTATACCTATTTCCTAAAAAAGAAAACCCTTATGTAGAATGCATGTGCATGATACTTTTAGATACCACTTACCTATGAAAAAAGTTTCCTAAACATTCGTTAGAACATACAATTTGAAAGCATCTACATATTATGTACGTGGTTTCCAATATACCTACTTACATATTATTTGATTTAACTTAAATAAAAAGAGGTGCAGGTTGAGGGTTACCTCATTATTTGTTAGTAGGGTCTATAATCTTTCCATTCTTCTTTCATAACACAATAGGGGTTTTTCACGATCCGGTGCAACTGGTCTAGTAGTAGATATCACTGTAAAAGTGCAAAAGTATAACATTTTTTTCCACTCCTTTTGCTCTTTTGCTAACTATACCTTAACTCCATTGAAACGGAAAAATACTCGTATATTTGATCGCACGCCAAACGTCATTGGGCGTGTTCAACGTATATCTGAATTTTCAGAATTCTGAATCATTGGAGCTTCTGATTGGCCAGCGGTCATAAAAAGTTCTGAAAATTCAGATGACATCTAACTTTTTATGACAGCTGGCCAATCAGAAGCTCCAATAATTCAGAATTCTGAAAATTCAGATATGCGTTGAACGCGCACATTCTTAATTTCAGCTGTTATTATGCGGTTTGTGAAATTTGGTGAATTTGCATTCACGATCTACTGAAAAAAACTTAAAATTTTGAAATACTCATCGATATTTGTGGAGATTGCGCGACGTTCATTAGAAATTCATAAGCTGTCAAACAAACTATGGTGAAGTATATAGGCGGTAGGTACCCTTAATGGTGGTCCTGCGGTGACGCATTCACAATGCTTTGATTAGATACCTATAGTAAATGTATCTACGTAAGTTGTAAGCATAGCTACTTACTTTTTGACAAGGAACCCAGTAGATTCACAGATAAATTACAGAAGAAATTACACTAAAAAGTTCTTTTCAAAATGGCTGGTGATTCTGTCGATAGAGGTAAATTTACTGGCATGTCCAAAATATTCTATTCCAAGACAAACGCAGGTCGTGTTAATGTTGCACGCCGTCACTGGACGCCTTCCTACAACTAGTGGTGTAAGGAATCCTAAGTCATCGTTACAAAGTAACGATTACTTCAAGTAATCAAAAGTAATCGGCACCACGAACCCGTACGATTAATTTTTTCTTCAATATATTGGTTTAAATATTGACAATAACGAGTTTTATGTAATTCTGGCCAAAAACGTACAAGTAGATACCTACGTGATACTCATACTATGCGATATTATCCGTTTCTAAGATTTCGGATCTCTTGCCTTCGCCATACGATTACCTCCTCCTTTAGTTAATCAAAGACCAAACCCCAAAAGTAATCAAATCTCAAATCCAGCAGTAACTGAAGTAATCAAATCCAAAAGTAACTAAAGTACCCAAATCCAAAAGTAACTAAACGTCTGAACTGAAATCCGAGTCCAAAATACACTCATATTGATATTATGATTATGATATAATATTATTTTTTTAAAAGATATGGTAATTTTTTAACTCTTGTAACTTGAGTTTTAACTGTCGGATCTTCAAGGTTTAAATGGAGGAGAAATAATAGGATAAATTTTGGTGCAAAAAAACATTAACACGCGTTAAGAAAGACTAAAGAGGTCAAGACAAAATGAAAACAAAGCCAAATCATTGATTTTTCACTATACGGGGTGATTCGCATAAGGTGTGACGAAAAGCTAGAGCGTGTGGGTCAGATCAAGACAAGGAAAAAATCTTATGGGAGGGGGGGTCTATTCCCTGAAAACAGAAACGAAATTATTAAAAAACAACGAATACACTTAGAATGCCATGATTTACCTTTTTTTTAAAGCCAGAAATTTATGCTTTTATTAAAATTAATTTTCAAACTCTAAATTAAAAACAAAAATCTTTGAACTCTTTTTTTTCAATATTTTACCTTTTTAAGTATTAATTTTATTTTCAAAATTCGTTGATCTTATTAGTTTTTAGTCGAAAACAGAAAACCAAATGCCTAAATGTCTTGCATTTTTTGAGAAAATTGAAAATAACGATAAATTGAAACGAATAGATTACTGGCTTTACAAAAAGGTATATCATGGCATTCTAAATGAAACCGTTGCCTTTTAATTATATTTTGTCTGTTTTAAGTCAATGTCTTAGAAAACTGCCCCTCTCGGCTAAACGGAGGGGAATAGACCCCCCTCCCATACGATTTGTTTTTTGTCTCAATCCAACCTATACGGTCTAGCTTTTTGTCACACCTTATGTGAATCACCCTGTGTATAACTTATTTTAAGATAAAACAAATTTTTTACCACCATGCTTTTTAGATTTGTGGACACAAAGACCAAAGAATCACTGATCTGCCGGGTTTTATATAGCTTTTTGCCTTAAATGACTAGATAAATGTAATTAAAAAACTGTTAAAATTTGTCAATTATTTGCAAAAAGTAATCAAAGTAATAACTCAAAAGTAACGATTACTTTGGAAAAAGTAACTAAAGTAACGATTACTCAAAAGTCACTACTTTTTACATCACTACCTACAACGTTATAACATGAAACCCAAGAAGAAGTAGAGTCACCGACGAACTTTCATATAGCACTATGATTGGATGGCTTTTAAAATAGGCCAGTCGACAGCACAGTACACAAATCTAAGGTAATATATTGCGCGCATGTTGTCAAAATTGAAAATGTCAGAAATTAAATTAATGGCGACTCGAGTGCCCACGAAACCTGCACATGGCATTACTAGAAACAAAACAAATATTAGCATTTTAAGAAGTTAAAAGACACTGGATCCACCATTTTCACAGATGCCCAGAACTGAAAAAAAAATGAAAAAGCTAATGATATTACTTTTAATATGTGTAGGGGAAAGTGGGTACGAAGGTAACATTTTTGACATTTCGTGCCGTGATTTGATAACCAATAAACATATCAAAATGAAACATAAAGCATATTAATAAATGAACATTTAGCTACCGTTAAATACTAATTTGGTTTCCAGCTTTGTCTTTGATTTAAATGTAGATATGACTTGAAAATGAAGAGAAGGTCAAATGTTACAATTGTCCTTTTCGATGTGTCGATTGTAATACGCTGAAAGGACGATTGTAACACCATATAAATATATGAAGAAAAAATCTAAAATGGTGGTTAGACTTAGAATTTAATTCTAAGCCAATACTATAAATTAATTACCTATGTATTATTATAAAATAAATGAAAGCCAATAAAAAGGCAATCTTATTCAGTGCTAATAATAAATGGATTTATGTAGTATAACATTATTTGGAATTTATTCAAAAAAAAACTATTTTGATCTCTATCTCCAGCTGTTGAATAAACAAAGTCACCAAAAACTGTGTGTGGACGGTTGTAAAACAAGTAGTTATACAGTAATTTGTGCTTGTATTTTGTTACAAACGTCCACACAAAAATTGTTTCAACAGTCCACCCCACGCTTTTTTATATTAAAAATCAAAGTAAGAAGAAATCAGTATGCCTATCGTAAAAATATTGAAACTATTCGATTTTAAAAATATTGGATCACGGTAAGGTCGCATCCATTCAATGAATTGTTTATTTTTTTTTTCAAGAAAAAGTATGAAAATACTCAAGACCAAAAAATTACGTTTTCACTAAAATTTCACATTTTTGGCTTTTGTTGGTTTTTTGGTTTTACTGAACTGACTTTTGGATTTTTGTGGGTGCATTCAGGACCTCATACAGTTCTAGTTTTTCGTAAAATTGAATGTTACAACCGATCCACCGTTACGTTAGTACCCACTCTCCCCTACTGTGAGTCGGCAGAGGCAAAAAAGATTTTTCATAAAACAAAAAATAGGTAGGTATATGATCAAATTTTTTGATTGGAATTGGAAGCTGGGATCTTCTTGAGTATACTAATAAAATGGCGTGGCTGTAAGTGTTGTGCGTCAGCGTCAGCCGCCATTTTGAAAAACGCATTTTAACCAATATCAAAAAGCTGCTCATAGTAGGTACATTAAATTTGTAAATATATTTTTATAGGAAATTTGATGATTAACTTTCTTTCGTTGAACATTTTTGTTAAGCTTTTATAATTCCAGAGCTAGCTAAGGCGCCTAAAAGTATGCTACCTATTTTTAGTTTTTCCCTTATATCTCAATAACGGTTTCTATTATTAAATAAAAATTCGATACAAAATTGTAGAGCTTCCAATTCCGATCAAAAAATTTGATTATATACTTTTTGCAAAAAAAAATTCTCTGCCAACTGGCCCAAAAAGCAACATGAACTGTTAAAAAAAATAGGTCCAGAGCTTTCCGCTACCGCTAGTATGTCCCCTTTCAATCCAGAAAACAGTTCCTGGAGGATTTTTGACGTTTTATTTTAATTTTTTTTTTTTTAAATCTTTTGTTTCACACTAGGAAACAAAACTTTAAGAGATTTTCTGTAGTTTCCTTTCCTTATAAAATTTCTTGTATAAACGCAAACTACGTGAAATGTGAAAAAATATGAAACAAATTTTTGCAAAAAAAAAATATTTTAATATTTAAAAAAAAAAAAATTAAATTAATTTGTTTATTAAACTTTTGCACACAAATCTGAGAGTGTGAAGTTAGCCCCCCTCTTTTTGAATTTGTTATTTTTGAAAATTGTTCCAGGTTGTTCCCGATTTGTTCCGCATTGTTCCAAATTTGTTTTTCAAAAATATTCAAAAATGGGGGTTTTAGACCCAAAAAACGGTTTTTGACCTAGCCCCCATTTTTCGAAAATTGAAATTTTGAAAATTGTTCTAGCATGTTCTAGTTGTTCTGAACATTGTTCCAAGTTTTTGGACCTCTATATTCAAAAATTCAAAAGTTATGGCCAAAACTCTAAAAAAAAATCTAGCCCCCCTTTTTTCGAAAATCACACTTTTTAATTTTTTTTAGGTTTAAAAAAGTGTTCCTAACATTGTTCCAAAAACTTGAAGTCGTATATTGTCTACTTTTAAAGATAAAGCTTTCTAAACTTTTTTATCAAAAACGCAAAAAACCGGTCTCCAATTTTTTTTTTTTTTCCAAACACATAATTCATATTTCTTGATGATAAATACATGTGTATGGAAAATTTTGTGTCTCTATGTTTATACAATCACCCTTAAATCGAATTTAAAAAAAAAATCTAAAAGTTTTTGAACTTTTTAAGAACTCCATTTAGTGCCCCTTTATCATAAATCGACAATCTATATATTGTTTCAAGTTCCAAACCGATCAACCTAAATTGTTCCAAAGATTCATCAAAAAATATTGAAAATTAAATAGATTTTAAGCCGTCAAAAACACTTTAAATGAAAATATCCTATTATCCTTGCTCTGGCCCCCCCTTTTAGAAATTCAAAATTCAAAAACTTGTTCCAGGTTGTTCTAGGGCTCTTCTGAATTGTTCCAGAACATCGTTTCTTAATATTGATTTTTACTATGAAAAATTTCAAAAAAAATCGCCCCACCCCCCCTGCTCCAAAATCAAAAATCTAAAAGTTGTTCCAAGTTCAAAATTGCTCAAACCCAATTGTTCCAAAGATTCATCCAAAAATATTGAATATTGAAGATTTTAAGCCGAAAAAACACTTTAAATGAAAATATCCTATTATATCCTTGCTCTGGCCCCCCCTTTTAGAAATTCAAAATTCAAAAACTTGTTCCAGGTTGTTCTAGGGCTCTTCTAAATTGTTCCAGAATTTCGTTTCTTAATATTGATTTTTACTGATGAACAAATTTCAAAAACCTCTTTGAAATTTTTCATAGTAAAAATCAATATTAAGAAACGAAGTTCTGGAACAATTTAGAAGAGCCCTAGAACAACCTGGAACAAGTTTTTGAATTTTGAATTTCTAAAAGGGGTGGCCAAAGCAAAGATAATAGGATATTTTCATTTAAAGTGTTTTTTCGGTTTTTTGCGTTTTTGATAAAAAAGTTTAGAAAGCTTTATCTTTAAAAGTAGACAATATACGACTTCAAGTTTTTGGAACAATGTTAGGAACACTTTTTTAAACCTAAAAAAAATTAAAAAGTGTGATTTTCGAAAAAGGGGGGCTTGATTTTTTTTCGAATTTTGGCCATAACTTTTGAATTTTTGAATATAGAGGTCCAAAAACTTGGAACAATGTTGAGAACAACTAGAACATTCTAGAACAATTTTCAAAATTTCAATTTTCGAAAAAAGGGGGTTAGGTCAAAAACCGTTTTTTGGGTCTAAAACCCCCATTTTTGAATATTTTTGAAAACAAATTTGGAACAATGCGGAACAAATCGGGAACAACCTGGAACAATTTTCAAAAATAACAAATTCAAAAAAAGGGGGGCTAACTTCACACACTCCACAAATCTATTTAATTTATTAAAAGCTCCGCTAGCTCGAATAAAGTATCCCATTTTAAGAAAGATTTTCCAACAATTGAGGCAAAATTGAGCTCTTCTAACTTTTATTGCATGCAACTTTTATTGCATGCAAATTTTACTGCATGCAACTTTTACTGAATGCAACTTTATTTGCATACAAGCTTTATTGCATCATGAAACTTTTATTGCATGCAATTTTTATTGAATGCAGCATTTATTGCATGGTACTTTTAATGCATGCAACCTATTGCCCAGAACATGTCGACTTAATTGGATCAACCACATCAAGTGAATGAACAACAATAATCTTGCAGCCCCAAGTTCGAGGCGACAAAGAGGACCGAACGTCCGCATTAAAGAAGAAGCGTACTGCTGCTGTGTCTCAAACAGAGACTGTTCACGAGTCGGGAACCCGTAATATAGGGACGTAAGTTAGTAGTAGCCAGTGGCATAATGGTTAGGGCGTATAGGTCTGTCATGCCGCAGGTTTGGGTTCGATTCCCAGGCTCGTGCACCTAAATATATAAATTTAAAAAAAATAAACAACACGCAAACAGGAAAGGTAATCAATTGTAGGTCAAAAGGCCCTGGCTCTTCACTAGCTGTCGCCCCAACAAATATATTTTATTTTTCTTTAGTTATAAAAAGCAATTTTTAGTGTGTCGAAGTTGTCGTGAAACTTACATATTTGTTTACTAGCTGTTACCCTCCCGCTTTGCTGGGAGTAAATTTTAAAATTTAGTTTTAAAAAGTTTGTAGTCCAATTTATTTCAGCCTGAACGCATGGGTTGATTTTTTAGTTGGTTCCTAGCTTTGTACATTCCTTGGAAACGTTTTTTGTAGGAGAAAATATAACAAAAAGAGTCCTCTCGAGAAACTTAAAAATTTCCCCTATCTGTGATTTTCTGTTCAAGCAATTTCTGAGGACAGAAATTCACAGTTCAGCAAAATGTCATTCTAAGAGTAAAAGAAGAAGCGAAATATAGTGCCGAGCTTGTCATTCAGATTAGATAGTACGGAATACTGTGAATTTAATCGTTGCTCTTCTGTCTGCGAGTTTCGATAGAAAAAAGTAAAGGATCGGATCTATGCCCAACTCACAGGCTGAAATTTCAAGGAAGAATATGAAGAAAAGCAACGACGCAAAAGAAGTCGTGTAATGGGGTAATTGGTACATTCAGATTTCAATTTAAAAATTGAATTTTTTGGGTGGCGAATGGAATACGATTCTTTGTTAATCTCAGTATAGGGTGCTTTGCTTTTACGTCCAACAGATGGTGCTGTTTTTAAAACCTATAGAAAACACGCGCGTATATTCGAATGCAACGTTGCGTTAAGTCAAAATTCTAAAGCAATCGATGACTTCACTTCATACCTCTGTTTGAGGGTCATTTACATCCAGTCCGCAGCAAGATCCAATGTCTTGAAGGTTCATGAGCGAAGTCCTCTTATACTACGTTTTCACTGGGCACTAAATCGCGATTTAAGTGGGTTTAGCATAAATCCTCTTCAAATCTCCAAGATTTACCATACAAACTGAAATCTCCTCAAAAGAAGATTTAAAATAAATCTCATTGAAATCTTCTTGCAAGAAGGAGATTTTCAAATCAAACAATCCTAATTTTGTAGAACGCACCCTTTAAACGTCAGTTTTTCCATTGAAATCAAAAAAAATTATAAAATATTTTTGCGCGTTGGCTGTAGGAATAAAAATGCAAGTATTTACAATGTATTTCATATATTTATAATAATATTTTGGTAAACAATACAAATTCCAGATAATGCAACAACCAAAACAAACAAAAAACAACGGACAACCTAGACACTGGAGGATGGGGAGCTTCTCATTGAAGAGTGGGCCGAAAAATTGTGTTTTTTTTTCTGTAATTATGGATTCGCCTTTACTCTAATGTTATTTTGAAGAATAATATGGTGTGATAACAATGGATTTAGGTTACTAGACTCATTTTTAATAAGTAGTTTATTCAAAATTAATTGTTTTATTGCTCAAAAATTGTTTTTTCCGTTCGCTATACGTTTGCCGATTATATTTGTTTTACTCTTGTCAAATTGAGTTGACAATTGAATGGCAATTCAGACTGAAAACGTCTCTTCTCCTTTTTTGTGGTGAAAACACTTCAAGATTAATTTTAAATCTCCTACCTTAAATCCCGGATTATCTCTTGGTGAAAACGTAGTATTATATGCATAGCAAAAAATCAACAACACAAGTCCCCAACAAAATCATATAAAGCTTATATCTTGAGTTTTATAAATCGGACCGTCAAGATAACTGTGTTAACACTTAGGGAAAATGACAGATCAGCATTTTATATCTAAAAAAATTTTGTGAGTGCCGGGACTCACGGTTAATATGTGTAAACATCAACGTTTGTCCAAGCGCAGTTTTGAGGAACTGAAAGTACCCAATATCCTACTGTGCAGATTTCGTAACTTAACGTTCTACAACGTAACGTTGCACAGGAAAGTTAACGCCATCAGCATAGATGTTTACACATCAAAAACAATGAATGAATTTGCCCATTCTTCGGTAAATCAAGCTTTAGGTTTAGGCTCCACTTAAACGTCTGACATATTGGCAATTTTCTGTCAGTAGACTTAAAAAACAATTAATCGGTCTATTCTTTTGTCAGTTTTTTGACAGTTTGGTGACAAGAAACCGCCAATTTGTCAGTTGTATAAATCAAGCATTAGATGTATGCTAGGCTTAAACGACTGACGTATTGGCAGTTTTCTGTCAGCAGACTTCAAAAACAATGAATTAGTCCATTCTTCTGTCAGTTTTTTGACACTTTGCTGACAGGAAACCACCAATTTTTCAGTTCTATAAATCCAGCATTAGGTTTATCCTGGACTTAAACGACTGACGTATTGGCAGTTTTCTGTCAATAGACTTCAAAAACAATGAATTGGTCCATTCTTATGCGTTTTTTGACAGTTTGCTGATAGGAAACCGCCAATTAGTCAGTCGTTTAATGCAGCATTAGATTTAAATTTATTCCAAATGTTAATTGTTGAGTTTTGTTCAATTGATTTTTTTTTAGAACGAACACCTACGCCACAGCAAGTACACAGATACGAATTCGATATGTAGTTTATGTACCTAATATTCTAGCCAGTACCGGATCGTGCTTCCTTATTTATCTAACATGCCAAGTATGCAATTCACGCCGGTAACACAGTTTTCCTCCGTGCTTAAGTTAAGCCCGGAGAATTTTCCTCTCCTCGCCCGAAGGGAATTAGTTGTTGTTGCATTAAACTTGAAATTTCTTTTGTCCCAACGTGGTTTTTTTTCGACCAATTTCCTCGGGACTTGTAAAAAAAACACGGCTAATATCATCTCACTGCACTCTTTACTCCACTTGAGTGGACGACGAAAGAAAATAAAACACACACAAACAATAAGGAAATGCAAAAAGAAGAGCGATAACTCTGCAATTTGTTCAACATCAGCATTTTGTACCCCAGCCAACACATAAGTGCCTCGCCGACTTGTTTAAAAAAAGAAATTGCATCGTTTAAAAGTAAAGGGTTTTCTAATAAGAGGTGTTATTTTGATATTTAAAGAAAAATGGCATTTTTTGAGATAAATGATCGGATGTTTATTTCATTATAAAGAGGAAGGTATGCCGTTAATAATGAAACACAACATCAGCCAAATGGCCGCCACGACCACGCTTACAGGACCATATCCTTATCATGAAATTTTCCATAACCAAATCGCAAAGTGGCTGCCCTATGTCCTCGATAGCCTCACGAATTCCTTCTTTGAGGTTTTGAATCGACGCTGGGCTGTTGGCGTAGACCTTATCTTTCACGTGGCCCCAAAGGAAGAAGTCGCAAGGTTTTAAATCACAAGATCTCGGTGGCCAATTGTGATCACCTCTTCGAGAGATAACACGGTCCGGAAACTTTTCCCGTAAAAGATCGATGGTTTCATTGCTTGTGTGGCACGTAGCGCCGTCTTGTTGAAAGTAAACGTTGTCCAGATCAATACCATCCAATTCCGGCCATAAAAAATCATTAATCATCTCTCGAAAGCGCAATCCATTGACCGTAACTGTTGCTCCAGCCTCATTTTCGAAAAAGTAAGGTCCAATGACCCCGCCGGACCATAAACCGCACCAAACAGTCACGCGTTGAGGATGGAGAGGCTTTTCAACAATAACTCTTGGGTTTTCCGAGCCCCAGATGCGACAGTTTTGCTTGTTGACGTAGCCTCCGAGGTGGAAATGGGCCTCATCAGTCAAGATGATTTTTCGATGAAATTCTGGATATGGAGGATATGGTCCTGTAAGCGTGGTCGTGGCGGCCATTTGGCTGATGTTGTGTTCCATTATTAACGGCATACCTTCCTCTTTATAATGAAATAAACATCCGATCATTTATCTCAAAAAATGCCATTTTTCTTTGAATATCAAAATAATACCTCTTATTGGAAAACCCTTTAGTATATATGTGAACGTAGAATATCTGCGAACGCGCGTTCGAAAGCGCGTCTCTTGTGTTCAGCCAGTAAAGTGATCTTCAGATTTGTATTACTGAACGTACCCTATATCCTACTAGGTATATCTAAAGCTATTATTATTTTTGGTTTGTTTTTCTTTATAGTTTTCTATCTAGGCTCTAGTGTCGTGCATCGGGCGAACGAAAAAAAAATAAAAGAAAAATAATATAAAAAAAAGCTAAAATGTATCGGTATATACATGATAGTTAATAATTATAAACATGATCGTGATAAAATATAATTTAATCGTCGGTCGCGTTAAAAACAATTTGTTTCGGTCGGGGCTAAGCATATTTCGTAACGTAACGTGATACAATGTAATTTGCTCGACGGAACGTTGCACAGAAAAGTTCACGTTTTTTTCCACTCTACTGCGAGCATAGATGTTTACACATCAAAAAATGAATGAATGAACGCTATATATACATGCATTTACATATATTTATATAGATAGATATTGAAATTTCACTTGGCTTGTACTAAGACACATTGAACGAACTATATCTTGGAATAATATAATTATTGTAGAATTGAACTATAATCTTTTACTTGTATGAAAGTTTTACTTGCACGGATGGTGATAACCAGTAAATCCATGCATGTGTAAATCGCCCATAACACATAACATAATGGAAAACATTACACACACGATTATCATTTTATTAGGGTAATATTACGTATTCCCACGGGCATTCAATTCAACTAGGTATCGGATTTGGTGGTTGATCCCCGAGGTATGTCACTGCAATAAAACCAACTTGACTGTTTTCTACTCTTATTACTTTGTATATTCAATTTTTTTTTGTTACCCTCTGTATAAACTTATGGTTTATGTACATTAATGAAGTACTCGTGCGTATAACAGATTTGAAGTGATTTGTAAACAAATTAAGGGCGTGTTCGTATTGTTTTGTCACGTGTCGGCATCATTAAACTTCCACTTGAATAGGTTTCAATGATCCTCCAACTAAACCAACATAAAAAAGAAAGTATACAAAATAACCGGAAATAAATTGAGACATGTACCTACATCGTACCTTGTTCCAAAATGCAAAAAAAAAAAATACAGGCAGGGTGCATTTTTTGGATTGCTCAACAAACTTACGAAAGCAAATTCGTTGAACTTCTTTTTATTTCTTCTCCTATACCTACCTATATTCTTATTTGTATGATTTCTAATTCTAAATGATTCGTTATTATATCTTCCGGTTTACCTAACCTTCGTTATGGAGGTATGCATTTGTGTACGATTTACTGTGAGTTTCAACTCCTCACACAGTCATAAAAAAATTTAGGCCTTGTTCTATAATGTCCAAGTAAAATTCACAAAAAACTTAACAACTTACAAGCGTTCATGGTGAAATGGCAAAATATATTTACTGAGCACAAATTATCTGTTAACTGTTAAACTTATTGTCACTAGAAACAGTGTTGCCAATTTAAAATGAACGATACTAAATACAAGCCAATTTATAACAGTTTTTCGGCGTTAAAAGTGGGCGTGTGTTAACGCGCTTCGCGCGACTTGAAAAATAACTCTGGTTGCCTGAAGTATGCCTACCGGCGGAGGGCCCTGGCCCTGCGGGGCCGTAAAAACAGTACTTTTATAAACCAAAACTGTTATAATTGGAATGTCTAGAGTCACTTCCTTCTGGAATACGTATTCATTTGTATTAAATTTAAAATAAACTGCATATTTCATTTCAAAGCGTTGTGACAGTGCGTGACCGCGGTTCCCAATATTTTTTGCAGTTATGTATATGTAGAAAATGCAATAACTGTTTTTTATTTTTTTATATTTTATTAAATTCAAAATAAAATAAGCTACTTCAACAAAAACAAAAAAAACAAAAACAATGTTAATTTAAGAAAAAAAGAATTTAATAATACCTATTATTAAATTGTATATATTTTTATATCTACATACTAACATAATGGTATTTCAATAAATAGCTTAGAAAGTTTCTTCAGTGAGAATGATGTGCCTATTTTGTTCTGCATAATGGTGGTATATCTGGTTGAATTTGAGAAAACTACAACCGAATATCTGGCTCTGCATGGAGGCGGGACCTATATTTTGTTTTGGTTCCAACGTAGGCGGATAATACTGATTCGCATATGTATATGTTGTTGCAAACGGCAGAAGAATTCTTTTGGCTGTATCTGCCAAAATTTTGAATTCGTCCTTCAACATACACCAGCATTCTGATGAAGACTTTTCGTTCCAAATTTTGTCTTTATGGAAGAATCTGTTGTCAAATCAATCAAGCACTCAAACTGCAACGATGTCAGAGAAGCCGGATTAACCAAAGCGGCAGAGTATACTTTAAGCAATTCAATTAAAATAATAAACGAATTTAAATTGGAACCATTACTTTAGGTCTGTTTCTTTACTCGCCCGCGGGATCCCGTGGTATCCCAAATCTACCCGAAACGTGTTTCTTTACTTTTTTCTGGCACGAAAATGCCAGAGCTTTTGAATTTTTTGTTATTTAATTCATTTCCCCTCCAGCAAGAATCTACCCGAACATTTTACCTACTGCACTTTCTTGCTTGTCAAACAAGAAATCAGCTGATCGGAAAATTTGAAAATTAACTTGTCAAGTAGTGTCTACATAAAAAAAAATAAAACAAAAAAAAAAAAAATTTATTAAATGAAGCAATGGCAACAAATATAACAATAAATATTTCTCCTGGTTCCTTTGAAAGAGCCCAAAATGGTAAGTGCCAATCAGAAACATCCCAAATGCGTTTCTTTACTTTTTATTTCTGGTCAAAAATTACAACAACAACATCAAAAAGCTCCAGCCCAAACTTTTTCCCGAACTTTTTCCCAAACTTTTCCCAAAAGTAAAGAAACAGACCTTTTGTTTGTCCTATAGGAAAATCCTTAAATCTTCGAAAAACGAAAGCGAACAAAATTAGATCTATTTTGACTTATTTTTCTCAAGAGCCACGGGACTCCAAGGAGGGCGCTGGGTCAATAGGCATTTGCCTTGATTTCATTACCTTAAGGTAATTCGGGCCTGAAAATAGTTAATCAAATTGATAATTGGAATGTGGTGAATTTCTATAGTGGTTATCCGAAATTGGAATAGCCTTATCCATTGGTGTCTGCGAATGACAGTTCTTCTTAAAAAATATACGTCTAGGAATGTGGTGAATTTCTATAGTGGTTATCCGAAATTGGAATAGCCTTATCCATTGGTGTCTGCGAATGACAGTTCTTCTTAAAAAATATACGTCTAGATCGCACGAACTTACTTTTGCGGTATTATGTTGCCACATATTGAAGATGCATGTTCATGATTCAAGAATGTAATGACATCTTTAACGATAAATTGTTAAACAAAAATAAAAAAAAAAAATTGTTTGTTTAAGATTTTTTGAATATTTTTAACGGTTTAGAAGTATCAGATTGGTTCTCCATTATCGTAGTGTCAGTGCCTGATTACATGGGTCTTTTTACTGAAGGTCATTTTACTGAACTCGTGATTGCATGGTGAAGAAAAATCCTTTCATTTCAATCTACACTTCCCTGTCACACCCTTAAAATCCACATATATCTCACTCACACGTTTCATGCTAAATCCGAAAATATTAAATGAAACTGGCGCATCGGTGAAATTTGGGCACATAAAATCTACCTGTCTCACCGATGAGCTCTTCAGTAAAATGTAATCATAAGGCACTTAGTCTTGATTACAATCTCGAATTTTTTTTTATCACAAACCAATACTTGCCTTAAATAATGAACTTATTGAGGTTGTGTAGGAGTTTAAGTACTTGGGCGGTCTGTTAACCTATAATCTTAACTTTGTAAGGCACTCAAATGCTAAAAGTAATTAAGCTAAACTATAGCCCTAAACACGATGTGGCCAAAGTATTCTCCAACCAAAATATTGACCTGATGGCGTCTAAATATCGTGTCTTAAATGCCACAGTTAATGCTCGCATGTGCTATATGGATTACAAATTTTGGGTTATATTACCTATATATTCTATATACGTAGAGTCAGGTATAACGCCAATACATATACACAACCTTAAATTAAATGCTAATTTTGTTACTAAAACTATGAAAAGAAGTAATGGATGTATTCAAAAAGCCATTTTGAAAAAAATATGCTATACGAGCGAATGCCTCTCCCCGTTCAAAGAATGGAACCATCTTGCCTTAAGTCAAAATTCTGTACTTTCTCTGAAAATGTTTACTGAAAATCTTTCGAGAGCAACTTCGTCTACAGCCAGAAATGTTTACAGAAACTTTAATCATTTTTGTAGAGATTTTTCAGCTAAAGGTATCAGTATACTTTTTAGAACTAGGGTTGAAATTTTAAACATAAATTTAATACCACATCGCAGTGATCTGTCGCAACTTTGTAACTTTATGTAACAGAAGACGTACAGAAGATGATTATTACTTTTTGGCTATTTCTCCAATTTTACAGGAAATTCGTCGTTTATATTTTCAAGAAAGCTTTCTTTCGTTGCAACGGTCCTATGAAATTTTGAATGGAGCTCTGGGATGGCTGAATCTATATAGATATTGCCAACAAATTGTTAACTAATTGCAGTTTAAACCTTTTTTATTTTATGTGGCAAATCATACAAAATTGCATTTTTAACTTTCCTTTGGTGTTTCAATTCACATTAAATTGTTATATATTTTTGTACTCTCTTTTTAAGGAAAAAAAATTATATTTGCCTTTAATTATTGAAATTGTATTATTCCTACGGTGACCAAATTTCTGGGAGCAAAACCCGAGACAAAAATTTCAAAATTTCAAAATGTGCAAAATATTAGCCGTTTCATTAATTTTTATATATAAATTCTTAAAAAGAGAAGAACAAGACAATAGATTTTAATGTAACATAACAAAATTAAAACTAAAAAAACAACTTAAAACTTAACATTTTTAATTTCATTATTAAAATTTTTCAGTCTTCTTTAAGAAAGCAAATACATTTTTCAATAGTATAAGTTAAAAGCTACAGCATAAAATTTCGAAAAGCACACTAAGCCAAGTTTACAACGTACAATTTTTTCTCTTTTCCTTTAATACTTCTTGGCAGAAAGAATTTGTTTTTAAATTCATATCAGCTTTAATTGTAATTATATTTAACAATTAACATTGCTTTTATATTTTTTACATTTAGCTAGAATTTTTTGCTCGTCCAGAAATTGTTCACTATTGAAAATGCTTTTATCTGAGAAATGCGTAAAAATATCTACCCATTTTTCAACTACTGTCTTTTTGTTTTCCGTCCATTATTTAACAATTTATAAACTTAAAAAAAAGTTCACCTTTTTTATTTTGAAGAGAGTTGTTATTAATAAGCAGATTTTGTTTTCATATGTGACTTTCGGTAAACCAAATCGTTGACAGACAGGTGAAGTTTGACAAGCTGAATGAATGCGTTCAGTGGGCATGAAAATATAATTGTAATAGATGCGTTTTACTATTGCAGTAGATCCCTCTTGTGGGTTGATAAGTGATATTTGCACTTTCATACAGAACTTTTGGTATATAAAACATTTTGTTTTATAAAATATAGAAATTAGAAAAAAAAACATCAGAAAATGTCCAAATACGGGACAAATACGGGACAAATTATTAAATACGGGACACTTGTACGTCCCGGGTTTCTTAAAAAAAAAAACCGGGACAGGCTTTATAAATACGGGACAATCCCGGGAAACCCGGGACGGATGGTCACCGTAAATAAGTCACGTATTTTTAATACTGTCGTTTTCTAAAATTGTGAGTTGTTTAGAAATTTACTCATATCTATCTATTAATTTTTCTATTTTATTTTTAAGGTTTTTTAGACTAATTCTTTAAATTATATGAAATGTCATATCAGGCAGACGGCAGGATTGCCATGTCTTAAAACTTAAGAAACCCTTTTGTAAGAACTTTTTTGATGGAAAAATAAAGAATGTCTAGCAAGTAAAAAGAGAAATTTGCTACTGGATTTGTTTTCAGAATAGTTCGGAATAGTTCTTCCGAATTACCAATCGAAAAACATTATACGAACACAAGAAAAGTAGAGACTTTTGCAACGTCCTTATATCTTACAGGGGCTTTGATTATTTTTATTCAAAATCGTATGTACATATGTACTTTCAAAAGGGAGTGACTCTAGACATGCCAATTATAACAGTTTTGGTTTTTAAAAGTACTGTTTAAGTGGCCCCGCAGGTCCAGGGCCCTCCGCCCGCCGGCGAGCATACTTCGGGCACCCAGAGTTTTTTTCAAGTCGCGCGAAGCGAGTTAACGCAGACCCACTTTTAATGGCGAAAAACTGTTATAACTGTTATAAATTGGCATTTCTCTAGTCTCGTCCCTTTTAAAAACACAAACAGAGTCGTTTTCATTTCCCGCTCTAAGGGGCTTGCTTATGGCGTCGTGTTACACAAACATTAGCGATCACAGAATAGACGACTTTGGAATGTGATGCATTTGAAATAGTTCACTTATTCTATATTGTCAGAATAATAAGGCACTTTTTTCTGTAACTGCACCACACAACTTTTAATCTTACCAGCATGAAAACGGCGCGGTGGTTTTGATCAAATGATTAAAAATGTGCTGCCCGGAAATAAATCAACTTAGGTCGATTTATGGGTGCATGAATTATTTAAAAATAATGACAGAAAAGAGTGCACCGAGTTTGTTTGGTCGTTCCGAATGCATTCTCCACCAAAAAAATGCTTCCTCAGTTAACTTAGGGTTAATTGACTTCTTAGCAGTAAACTATCTCTAGTTTAACTCACCACTGACAAACTGGGCCCAATTGTTTTATAGTTCGTATAATCCTAAGCTTAACTCAAAAGTGTGAAATTGAATTCAATAACTGGTTTTTTGAAGATTTCATTTCCAAAATATTGCATTCTCTCTCAAGTCAAGTTCATCTAGTTCGACATCTTACACCCTTGAAGTAACTTTATGTCTAAGAATTAGTATATGTATGTAGCAGGTCAAAGGAAGAAAAGTCGCATTACGCACATTTTGTAAAATTTGCAAAATACATAAATGTTCATGCACAAAATCAATCGGAAAAAATGAATTTTAAATTTTGTTAATCAGTTGACAATAAAAGAATCTTTAATTAAATTAATTCTCATAACTATACACATAAATAATGAATTATTTACTTTTATTTGCTTACCTATATCTAAATATGCACTACTTTATTTCATCACTTCATTTGTGTTAACGAAATAAATTATTATGGTTCGCGACTGGAACGTTTCCTTGGAGTCGAATGATTTGGCAAATTAAATTTTCACCAACAATTTATCGCCCTTAGAAGAAAAAATAATAATTCATTGTCAGTGATTTGCGAAAGCTGACAGATGGGTGCAAAATCTTAAATTCTCTCTTCTAATTTTTAATATTCTTCAATATATTTAATCAATACAGCAAGTTTATAGCCAAGTCATCCAATTTCATTGTATTCAACAAAAAATCCTTTACCCGCGAGTGCGCTCTGTCAGCTTGTTAAGTTTCCTATAATCGTTGTGTTATTTAAAAATTTTTTTGATGTGTAAACATCTATGCTGGCGGTAGAGTGAAAAAAAACGTGAAAGTTCGTGTGCAACGTTACGTCGTGCAACGTTACGATCTGCATACTAGGATAGGTGCGTTCAGTGGAAAACATCTTAAGATCCCCTTCAAACAAAAACAAGTCCGTTTTGGATCCGCGCATGTTGATGTTTACACATATTAACCGTGAGTCCCGGCACTCACATTTTTTTTTTCAGTTTTGTAAATTGCTTGGAGATTATTATTAAATTATTTTACTTTCAAAAAGTATTTTAAATTTATGAATTCGTGTTTCATTGTTTTAACGCAGTCTTTCAGGTTCGTTTCGCGAACAGTAAAATGGTATCAATTAACAGTATAACAATTTTTAATTAAAGTATAAGCACAAAACAAAGAGTCCATTTCCAAATGTATGAACTGTCCAAATTCTCTAAGTTCGCCGGTGTGACCATTTTGAAATACTTTTGCTTGCAATTATGAACTCATATACAAAATTGGAATCGAAGGATAAATTATTTTTCTACAAAAAGAGAACAACTAATCAAGATCATTCAATTTTCTAGAAAAGTCGCAAAATTTTGGAAAAGGGTCAAAGGACGTACAACTATATTTTAGCTTTCCCCTAGGCTCTATGAATGATGCTGTAAGCTGTGTTAATGATGATTTGGAAGCTATTGCAAACTGGTCCCAGATATAAATGGTCTTTTGTTAAATCCCAAAAAAAGAAATATCCTTGTGATTTCAAAAAAAAAATCCTGTTTGCCACCTTTAATCCTGCATGATACCCCAGTCCCATACGTTGAAACTGCTAAGAACCTTGGAGTAGTGTTTAACCGCACTTTAACTTGGTCCAATCATATCAATTCAATTGTTGGGAAAACATATGGAACGCTTCGAACCTTGTGGTTAACTCAACATTTCACAACATTAAAAGTGCGTATGCTACTAGCGGAAACGCTGGTTATACCAATTTTAATATCTATGGTTGTGAGGTATATTCAAAATGTAGCTCAATGAGCAAAAGAAGACTAAATGTAGCATTTAATAGTATAACTCGCTACGTTTTCGGACTTAAGAGATATGACCACATAAGTTATTACTGTAAACTTCTCCTTAACTAACCTTTGACCACAGTACACAAATATAAGTTAATATATTGCGCAGGTCAGTCAGTCAGGTCAGTCAGAAATTAAACATGGCGGCTCGAGTGTCTACGAAAACTGCACATGGCATTACTAGAAAGAACAACAAATATAAGCATTTTGACAAGTAAAGAGACACTGGATCCGCCATTTTCACAGATGCGCAGAACTGAACAAAAATTTAAACGCTTATGATATTACCTTTAATATATGTTTGTACCTTGACCTCTGACAACTATTTAAAGTTCCGAATCCTCACTTTGCTCTCAAACATTCTTCTAAGCCAACAACCTCAATATCTTATCTTTATGTGCCCGATTACATGGGTCGTTTTACTGAAGAGCGCATCGGTGAGACAGTTAGATTTTATGTGCTTAAAAACGAGAAGGTAGATTCCACCAAAATTTCACCGATGCGCCAGTTTCATTTAATACATCTATGGATTTTAAGGGTGTGAGATAGTGAAGGGTAGATTGAGTTCAGTAAAACGACCTTCACTAAACTGACCCATGTTATCAGGCACTATGAAATGATTACCTCACATGCTACATCCTCCCTAAGGACCCAAATGCTTTTTCAATCACGCTATTCCTCAGTTACATCCGAAAGTCAATTTTTTGTTAGATTATGGAATTCTCTACCACGATGTATGAGAGAAATTAATGATGCTTCAAGACTAACGGGGTCATATTATTCACTCTGGATTTAAATTGGATTTAAGTGAATTTTAAATCCAACTATTAAATCCAGATTTATTCAGTCCAAAAAATTAAATCTATGTTCATGTTATTCACTCTAAACATCCAATAAATCCAATGGATTTAAAATGCCTTCAATCCAGATGTAAAATGTCTTTAATCTAGATACAAATGTCAAATATGGGAAACGTCAATTTCTCCTATGACAGTTCTTGTTGTGCCCTGCTGTGTCTGAAAGATTTGTTTGTAATTATTTAAATAAAATTCAATATAGGTGAAAAAAAAAATTATTTTTAATTATTTCACCCCCGGGTGAAATTATACGAACTTGCGTAGGTACAATGGTATAGGGCAATGGCTCCGATACAACGGGGGAAATCAGACAACTCGGCGAAAGCTGTGGCATTTTCTTGTTGCTATTGGTTTGTTCGAGTCATGCGGATGATTTCAGGAAGGTGCCGCAAAATTGCATCACAAACCGGTGGCAAAATTTTAACAACAGTAGGTTTAGGTTGAGATATCCCGATGTCGTCGGCTGCATAGTGTGCTCCATATTGCCGCACGCAAGTAGACGCAACACAGCCAACAGCTTATGTTCTGTTGTAAGCTCTCTTGATCTGAACGACGTCTATCACCTTCTAACTCGTCTCCAACCATGGAATGAACCCGCCAAAATGCTTCCTTCTTTAGGCGATAATAATATAATAATAACAGGCCCTTTAAAATTGCCTATATGGTCGACGGGGAGGATGTTGGTTGGTGGCCTTCTTCTTAACTACCCGTTGTTCCAACTCAAAGTCATCTTCTGATGACGAAGTCATGACCGACCATCTCATTAATTTCACGAATAAAATCCATATTTATTGTTTTTGATGGTTTTCTTAATTTTATTTTTTTTTTAATTATATATTAAAAGGTCTTGTTGTTCAAAACTTCGAGTTTTTACGATTCAAATACTTCAAGACTCATATGGCTAAAAAATTAGTCTAAATTCAATATTTTTGACAGCACGACTGCAAATACATAAAGTACGTTCGTAAACATGACTTTATTTCATGGCCGAAAAAAGTGACGAATACTATGAAATTGATTTTTAATCTGGATGTAAGTACTTAAACTGACCGTCGGAGAGCAGTTTAAATTCAATTGGATTTATCGAAACTGGATTTAAAAAAAATTGGATTTAAAAAAATTGGATTTAACTGCGGATTTATCGAGTGAATAATATGAATTGGATTTAATTTTTGGATTTAAATTATTTTACTTCTGGATTAAAGTTTTAATCTGGATTAATCGAGTTTATAATATGGCCGTTGAAGATAAAATACGATTGCATTTCTCAGAATAAAAAGAATATTAGAATATTATTGCCTTAATATTTTTTTTTTGTTGAAATATTGTCCTCTGCTTCTTGTTTGTATTAAAATATATTAATAATTATAAACTTTAATTTCATGTAATAACTACAACTATTTCAAACACTAGCTTACATATTGTTATTTTAGCTTATGTCTAAATTATAAGACAATGGCCGAGTTCAACGCACATATGAATATTCAGAATTCTGAATTTTTGAAGCTCTTGATTGGCCAGCTGTCAGAAAAAGTTCTGAAAATTCAGATGACTTCTGACAGCTGGCCAATCAAGAGCTTCAAAAATTCAGAATTCTGAATATTCAATTGTGCGTTGAACTCGGCCAATCTGTGTTCTTGTACATAAGTATTGAATTAATAAATACAAAATTAATTGCAAGGGCCTTTCATATTTTTTTTTTTTTTTTTTTTTCTGAAAGGCCTTTTCAAACAAAACTTTTATTATCATTTAATCATTCAAACGCAAAGCTGTCTATGGCCTCATACTCCTATCCTATAATACCTAGTTGTCTAACTGCACAAATTTAAGTTTACATCTCTCTTCGCATGAATGAATATTGTAATATTGATATTGATTTTCTTCGGTGTTTTGATTGCTTAGCAATTAATTTAAAAACATATAGCCATACCTGTAGAAAAGCGAACGTTATTATTGTCTTTTTATACCCATATGTCATTCTTACTCACGATTACAAAATCCTCCTTCTATCAACATCTATACTACCTACCTGATTAATTGATTACATATGTGTCAGCCACTATTGTTTATTTTTTTTTTTACTCACAATCGCGTCTATAAACATAAACAGCGAAGGTAGTAGCGCAATAATAATAATAATATACTTTACTTTGAGTTGGCGGATGATTGCATTGTAAATCGAATCGCACGTTGAATATGATGGTGACAACTCAATGAGTTTGACGAAAACCGAATATGACATTCATTTGATTCGGAATCATGATTTTATCACTGAGCTTGTTTTTTTGATGCATATCTACCCTTAACGAAGGAGGTTTGTTTTGAGGGTCGTGACTCGTGACACATGGTTATTCAGAAAGGCAGCGCCTCAGCTCAAGTGGACACAGATGATGTTTATCAGACTAACCAAAACTATTGCTGACACATGTATCCGTTTATTTTGTCATGACTTTTTGTTAAGGGTTATAGAGATTTGTGTAAATTGTACAGAACCGCCCGGTGCTTAACTGTACCACACAACACGAAACATAATCAGCCCTACAACATAACAGGGGTTGGTATTATAGGTTTATATAAATTTATTTTAGCAAGGTTTTTTTTTTTACTCCATAAGTATACAGGTAGGTATACATTTGTATATGAATAATTAAATTGTTTAGTATAAGGACTGGGTTAACCAAAAGTGGTGATACTATACGAGTGTCTGAAATTTTAATTTTCACTAGAAATGTTATACTGAGGGCTGTGGAGAAAGTAAAATTAAGTGCCTATACTAAATGTAGGGTTTCTATATTTTTTTTAAGATTAAAGGGTTTTATGACTTTTAATTGAAATATCGGAACGAACTTGAACGATTGTAGCCGTAATGCTTGATAAAAAATATATGATTGAGATTTGGCTCAACTTTGACTTAAACGCCGTTGCTAGAGTTGACCAACAAAAAATTGTGGTGCAAGCTGTAAAATTATTTTTGCTTCACCCATGTCCCATAGAGCTATTAATAAATAATAATAATTTTAGATTATCTGGTAAAGACATCGTAGCAATTAACATAAATAAAACAAGCCTTTGAAGGTCCGCATGGACTAAGCTAACTCCATATCATTTGTGGGACTTAATTCTAGTCCTGATAAAAAAAAACTGTACTTACGAATGCACGAATTATCACATTACTATCGATAGTTTGTATCGGGTTTTTCAATAAGAGCGTTACAAAAGTTTTTTTTAAATAAAAAAAAAACGGTTTCGGATATCAATGAAATTCTTTATTCTTGTGAAAGTACGTTTGATGCCATTATGTATGGAACTCGATTTCTTTTGCATGGCCACCACGGGCACGCTTGCAGAAGTCCAGACGCTGAACCCAATTTTCGACGGTTTTCCAGCATAAATCGGCCGATACTGCTGCAATTTCACGTTCGATATTGTACGAAGTTCATCAATCGTCGCTGGCTTGTTGGCATAGACCATAAACTTGATGTAGCACCACAGGAAATAGTCTAACAGCGTCAAATCGTACGACCGAGGCGGCCAAGCGACTAAACCATTTCGTGAGATAACACGTTCTTCAAACTTGGTTTCCAATAAATTGATTGTAACATTCGCTGTGTGGCTTGTGGCGCCGCACAGTGGTGCGAGAGCGGAAAAAAGTCTTTTGAAAAAGTCATGTCTATCGTTTTAAACTTTATGTTTAAGTACTCTTAGATATCCCGAGCGTATGATTTAAAAGTATTTTTTAACATATATATTGTATGTTCTGATTTACAAGCCCTCAAAGTTGAAAAATAATTTTACTCAAATCGCGAACCGTATTTTCAACAAATTTTGAGATGTTTTTTTCCGAAGTTCCTGTAGATAAATTCTCTAGCTTCTTAAATAATTTAATTGGTCTATTTTCGATTATCTAAAAATAAAAAAAAATATTGATTATTTATAAAAGATACCTTCTATAAGTAGCCTAAAGCCTTAGTACTAAGAAAAAATGCTTTTTTTTTTAAACTTTTTGATTTAAAAAAACAGCTCCAAAAGATACCAAGAAAGTAAGTATGCCACCATATGCTCCATACATTCATGTTAAAGCACAGATACGCTGCAGATACGTGCAGATGTGGAAGTTATGCTCAAAAATGTTTCACTTAATCGGATTTCAAAAAACTCCGTCTTGACGGTGGTGTTTACCAAAAAGTTTTATTACTTCGGTATTAATTGTCAGAATGAACTGGTTAAGCCCATTATTTTAAGAAAAAATGTCAAACTTTATTTTAAAAATAAAACAAAATTAATACATTGACCCAGGGCTGAGAATTTCGATTTTTGCGAAACCATTTATTTCTGCCTGGAAAATTTTTCAACTTTCAACTCAATTTTCTTGAAAACAACACACGAAAAATAATATAGTTTTATGATATTTTGAATTATATGATAGGGCTTAATACAAAATAAAGAAAAGGATTAGGGATAATCCTTTATTTTTTTTTTAATCTTTCGCTAAAAGTAGGGCAGGTAAAATAAAAAAAAGTGTTTTTTTTTTAAGTTTTATTGCTTTGTTTTTGTTGTGTATGCTCAGAAGAAGAAAATTCAGCAGGAGTTTCGTAAAAAACTGGGCATCATTGTACATCTTGTAAGACAAGGTACGGGGACAAGTAATGACGGCAACACCTCCAGAAGATTTTTTGCAAATCCAACCATGACTTCAGAAATCACTGGAGTTAGTGAATCCCTAATTCGGCGGTTTGCTGTTATCCTTGAAGTAATAACGTCGAATGAAAAATTAGACTTAAAAAAATATGCAGCTTACACGTGGGAAACTGCTGAACTGTTTGTTGAGAAATATAAATGGTACAATATGCCAGCAACCGTACATAAGGTTTTGATCCATGGAGAAGAAATAATTAAAATCTGTGCATTTCCTGTTGGATCGCTCTCCGAGGAAGCCCAAGAATGCCGAAATAAGGATTATAAAGCTTACTGCAGGTTTCATTTGAGGAAATGCAGCCGAATGGCGAAGAATGAAGATGTGATGCATCATATACTCATATCCTCAGATCCAATAATAACAGGTTTAAGGCCACAGGCAAAAAAGAAAATACTTCCAATCAGCGCAGACGCTAAAAACCTCATTTTAGCATTATAAAATCACTACTTCATAATTGTTTTTATTTATTTTTTGTATGTATTTATCTATTTATTTATTTAATTTTATAACATACATAGTTAATAATAATATTTTATTCAAAATAAAAAATTAAGATTTTACTAAAAAAAACTTTTATTTAAATATAACATCAAAACCCTCAAATTTTATAAAAATGTCAATAACGACCAAATTTTGACCAAGCATGTATAAGACTAATCTTGACATGTGTGTCAAATTTCCTTAAAATTCGTAAAATAGTTCAGATTTTACAGACTTTTTTCCGCTCTCCCATACAAACATCAAAACACTAAAATTTTAGAAAAAAAAGTCAATAACTTTTTTACTTATGATTTTTTCTTAGCCAAATTTTGACAAAATGTGTATAAGACTAATTTTAAAATGCGAATCATTTTTCATCTTAATCCATTAAACAGTTCAGATGTTACAGATTTTTTTCCGCTCTCCCATACAAACATCAAAACCCTCAAATTTTAGAAAAATGTCAATAACTTTGATTCTAATTATTTTTTTTCAACCAAATTTTGACCAAATATGTACAAGACTAATCTTAACACGTTTGCCAAATTTCATTTAAATCCGTTGAACCGTTCAGATAAAACAGACTTTTTTCCGCTCTCCCATACAAACCGAACCACTGTGCGCCGTCCTGTTGGAACCACATGTCCTCCAAGTCCATATCATCCAATTGGGGCCAAAAATATTCGGTTATCATTGAACGGTAGCGATCCCCATTCACAGTAAGGTGCCGGTCTTGATCATCACGGAAGAAGTACGGCCCAATGACGCCGCCGGCCCATAAACCACACCAAACCGTAATTTTTTCGGAATGCAATGATGACTCATGGACTATGTGTGCATTGCTGCCTGACCAATTCCGCATATTTTGTTTATTGACGAAGCCATTCAGCCAGAAATGAGCCTCATCGCTGAAGATGATTTTTCGATGAAAATCCGAATCATTTTCAAGTTGTTGCTCAGCACGATTCACGAACATACGACGCTTCTGGTGGTCAAGCGGCTTCAGTTCTTGGGTCAATTTAAAATTGTAAGGATGTAGGCCAAGATCTTTTCACAAAATTCGCCACAACGACGTCACAGAGATGCCCAACGCTTGAGAACGACGTGTGAGAGACACATTTGGGCTTTCTGCAACTGTGCCTGTGGATTCAAATTTTCCCACTAGACGCTCAATTGTTGATCTGCTAGGACGATTATGACGACCATAAATTGGACGTAGCGCTCTTAACGTTGGGGCCACTGACTCCGAATTTCGGTAGCAAATTTTAATAATTACGACTCGTTGTTGGCTCGTATATCTTTCCATCATAAAATGGCAAACCTTACTGAAGAGAAATGTCAAAAGAGCGGCAAGAAATATGGCGTCGTTTGCTGTCCCTGTTGCTCTACTTTTGTAGCGTCCCTGTTGAAAAACCCTTTATATATCGAACGCGGCTAAAACGAAGTTAATATGCAGAAAGATTTAAAATAATTGCTTTGATGTATCTAGAAATAATTTTGACCGATAGAACATATAGGATTTTCAAGGAATAGTGGCAAAAGTCCGCAATTACTACCCAGAAACCATTTTGCTAAATGTTCAGATTTTGTTTACCAAAAACGAAAAATAATACCTATTCATGAAACCTTCAGTTATGCGAATGAATTATGAATGAACAAAAAAATCCTACAAATCCTTACGGGGGGGATATGCAAAGAGATTTGTATTCTCTGTGCCAAACAAATGAAAAAAAAGAACGCTTATATAGTTTTCATTCATTTTTCTTCATAAATATGAGTGCAAATAAGGAAATCTATAGAAAATATATACATAGAAGCCTTACCTATATATACACGTTCATTTAAATCAATAAGTCTCTAAAATGATTCACATCGGTGTCTTATTGCCCAGGTAAAAGG
The DNA here is from genome assembly GCA_932273885.2 of Leucozona laternaria. Classification (NCBI taxonomy): domain Eukaryota; kingdom Metazoa; phylum Arthropoda; class Insecta; order Diptera; family Syrphidae; genus Leucozona; species Leucozona laternaria. The sequence continues at coordinate 51,530,706 of OW026368.1, forward strand.
ATTCAAATTGAATCATAAGTGAATTCTTTTTCGGTCGATTTCTTCACTTTTGTGATCTATTAAAGATTCATTTCTGAATGAAAAAGTTTGATGGGTAATATTCCATTTTTGACTACTAGAGAGTGTGCTGCTCACACATAAAGAATCTGCACAAAGGTCACATTATTAAGCGGTTTTACTCTCGTAAATTCAGATTTCGTTCCGAAATTTGATTTTTTACGTTGCGAATGGTTAACGATTGCACATTGATTCATTTTTGTCATGGTATTTGTGTATATTCGCTTCTGTAGAGGTGGTAGATGTCAAACTCATCACTGTCAATTATTACACTGTTGTTTAGTGATGTTAGTAAAAGGAGGGTTAAATCTACCGAAAAATCTCGATCTGAAAAATGGATATCTAATCAACAAAAAAAAAACAATTTGTTTAACCATAGGCCGGAATCGAAAAAACCGTTGTTTTGTCAGATCTGCATCAACAAAAATTGGATTTCCTCTACCAAATTTGAAATAAAAAAGATTTTCAGAAACTCAGAAATCCACGAGCCAAATGGCCAGCTTTATCCATTAAGGGTTTTATCAATTAAAAAAAGAAAGAAACAACAAAATTACAAGCACAAAAAACTTATTCTTATACTACGTTTTCATTAAAGCGAAGGTAATTTCGTTGAAAATTTCCAAATTCGATTCCAAATTACCTCATTTCCCATACAAATTCACATTTCGAAATAAGGTAATTTCAACCAAATTTGCACGAAATTAGGTTAAAATTACATTAATTACGCGCCAACCTTATGAAGACACCCAATTGGAATCCAATTTAAAAGCGTTCTAAAGCTTGTATCTATATTGAAATGTCAAACCTCGATGTGTGAAAAATAGAAACATAAAGAGAAAACAACAAAAACAAGTAATTAACGGGCAAATAAGATTCAAAATCAATTGAGCTGTCAAACGAAATCAGCAAATTTGAGATGAAAACACTTTTTCCGTAATTTGCGAAATTACCTCATTTCGGCTATAATGCAAACGTAGTATTGCCTGTTCCACTGAATTTCGCATTTAACTCTATGTAAGTATTTCGTTAGGAGTAATAGCCGTGTTCCATATTCTTTTGGATGGAGGTGGTGAATCTCTCATGGTCTAATCGCCCATTAGAGCAAGAGTAGTTGGTAGTACTAGATTATCGTTTGCATGTTCTCATGAGTAAATTAAGTTCGCCACCTCCAAAGGAACATGGTTAATATGGGACAGTGCTTTGGAGATCTTCAAAACAACAGTTTTATTAATTAAACTAAAATTAACATCTTTTTGTTTTTGTGGATCTCTAAAAACACCATTCTAGAAGCAGACTTCTTCTGCTTTATAATTTTATTTACATATATTACAAACAAACACACTTTGTGTCTAATTTTTGAATGAGACACAGTCAAAAATATTAATACCTATATACTTGAAAAAGTCTTCGGAAGTTCATACATTTAAAACGAACTTATATAGATACACCTTTATTATATTCATTTACAGGTATCGTCCTCTGAATTCATCCGGCTTCCAAACAATATCGACTATGCGGTGATAAGTTTAGGTTCCACTCTTCCGATCGAACCTATGTGATTATACCTTCGTGATCATCATCATAAATTTTCCGATATCCGATAAATACGAATATTCTGTCTGAATATTGGTATACCTATGTTGTGGCATTTGTGGACCAAAGTTCTACCAGAGTCCCGGAGACTAACATTCCGATGATATAAAATTAAGATAATATTATTCGCATGCTACCGCAAACAGTAGTTTTAACTGACTGTTTCTTCTCACGACTAAAACGTTTGATTGCTGTGATGTGAACGTGAAATGTGACCCACCTTTCTTGAAATTGAGCTTCTTAAAATCCAGTAGCTAATTGGGTATCGGAAATATATCTTAGCCTTTAATATTCGGCTAAGCAGGATGTATCAATGAAATAGTTCAAATTTTTATAAGGGCACAAACGAATCTTCGAATGAATTTGTTTTCCTGTTATTCTGTCACTTCTTAGAAAACATAATTTCAGACAGTTCTTTGTTAGCAAACAATATGACTGTTTCGTGATCTACATATCTAGCGTGTGAGGTCTAGGAAAATAAAGAGGATGTTCGTGGGAAACATGCGAACAAATATTTACATTTTTGTTTTGTTTTGTATCTGGTATCGAAGCGATGCCTATAAAATAATAAAATAGATGAGAATGAATATTGATTGATTATCATGATCTTGATTAAATGTTTGTTGGCCAAGTCAAAACTAATACATCTATATAAAGGCGCGATAAGGAAACATTGCTATACGCAAATCCAATCGTTTAATGGTCTAAATGTTTAAAAATATGGCTTGATATGTTTTTTATAGTTACCAATACTTGTATACATTGCAGATAAGTTTGGCTAGGGTTCTTAATTGTGGCTTACAAATAGCAGATAGGGTGTATAAGTTCAATGGAAGTCTCTATAGAAAACTATACAATTCTTTGCATTTTTTTTTCCTCTACTTAATTCATATAAAAAGCAATAATCACTATCGACTGGAAGATATCGTCTTGAAGATCGAAAATTTGCTCTCCGTAAAAATCGTCAAAACGATAACGTTAAATCGATACCTAAATTATCTATTTAGCTATCCTCTTGCGTTATCTTGATTGCTTTAAGGCTTACCTACATTCAATAAGACTTGTTGCAAAAAGTGAAAAATACAAATAAGCGCTATAGTTGCCTTGGTATCAAAAAAATTCTGTCAGTTTGAAATGGCAGATCAAAAATAATTTTCGTATGCTTTTTCGCACACAGGCATCTCGAGGGAATATTTTTGTTTTTGCATTTTCTTCACTTTTTGTAAAAATTCTTGAGTAGTTAAGCCATTACAAAAGCCACAAACGAAAAAAGGCACTCAAAGTAAAGAAATTAATGCCGCAAACATTTGCACGCCTATAACCAAATGTCATAACAATTGAAAGTTTAAAAGCCACTGTTCAAAGAATAATATAAATGTCTACTCTAATTTGGGTTTGGTTTTTATAGGTGGGACGTGGGCATTTAATTGTGCAGCTAAGGCAACCCACATTTTATTGATAGATTGTTTGCTTTGGTCTGTGATTCACATGAAGGCCTTGGCCAAATCTTTATTTTCTTTCTTTCTTTCTCACCGGCCTGTTTGATGCCAACACAAACAAAATTGCAGAATTGTCATTTATGACGGCGAAAATGACATTTCAATCCTTGTTTGAGATTCCAAAGATTCTCAAACTGTTATGTAAAATAAACGATTGACGAGACGCAGACGATAGTGGTTGTGTTACGTGAAGTAAATTGATGACGATAACGTGCTCGATTATATCGATTTAAAAATTACGGAATTACCCCCCAGATTTTTGTATTTCTTTTGATCCTTCTTATATGATTAAGGATTTGGATAAATAAATTCAGAAACTTCCTCTATAATATTCTTTTTTATTTACGAAAATATGCTGGAAGAACAGAAGCAATCAGAAAAATTTTCCTCATTGATCATTTTATTAAAGATCTTAAAGTGTGGTTCAGGGTCAGTAATTACTAGTTATATATTATTTTGTTGACTTTTTTCTACGTTATGTGTTTTAACCCACTTTAAGTTATGAAAGGCTAAATTTGTAAAAATATGATCCTCATCCTCACTCTATAAATAGCATTTTTTTGAAATAACCTTTCAAACACAAACCACTTTGCGTTTTTACCCCCCTTTCACCCTATAAATACCGAATTTTTGAAAAAAATATTATATCCACTCAAAATAACCTTACAAACACAAAAGAATTTTTCATTTTTTTATTTATCCCCTATTTCACCCTACAAATAAAAAAATTTGAGAAAGAATATCTTTTGAGCCATTTACTAAGAAGATAACCTTTCAAACAAAAAAAAAAAAATTTCTTAAATCGAATTTTTTTTTATTTTACCCTACAAATATTAAAATTTTGAAAAAGAATATCCCTAAAGCCATTTGTTGAAAAAAAAAAAACAAAAGAATACCCCTAAAGCAATTTCCGTGGGAATGCCCTTTCAACCACTAAGAGAATTTTTTAAATCGGATACATTTTTTTTCATTTTACCCCATTTCACCCTGAAATTAGCAAAACTAAAAAAAATATTATTAAAGCCATATCCTGAGTATAACTTTTTAAACGCACGTAGTTTTTTTTTTTCAATCGGGTAAGTCTTTTTCATTTTACCTTTTACCCTACCATTTCACCCTACCAAGTGAATTTTTCGGATGTTTTAAAAGTTATTCTTATATTCTGGGCGGGGACGAATCCAACAAATCAGAGATCATATAAGTCGGTCCAGCCGATTTTGAGGTATAAATGGTGTAACTAAACCGACTTTGTTTTATATCCGCCAAATAACTTTTTTTTTTTTTGAAAATGGCGCAGAACATCGAGTGTAGCTTCGGCTGTGTGGCACGTAGCGCCAAATGTTGCCAATATCCTCCTCTTCAATTTTTGTGAACAAAAATTCGTTCAACATGACCCGATAACGATCGCCATTGACTGTAACGGCTACTCCTTGCTCATTTTCGAAAACTGGCCCAAAAATGCCTCTGGACCAAAATCCGCACCAAACAGTGACTCGTTTTGGGTGTATCGGCTTTTCAATGTATGCGTGCGGGTTTTTTGTGCCCCAAATGCTACAATTTTGCTTGTTTTACCCGCCAAGATCAAAATGAGCTTCATCTGAAAAGATGATTTTTTTGGCAAAATCGTCATCTTCTCTAAGTCGATCGCAGGGACACTTAACGAAGCGTATACACAACCATATTCGTTCAGCGGATGGATAAAACTAATTATCTGTCAAATCAGACATGAGCTAAGTGTTACCATTCACGAAATAAGCACTAGTTGAAAAAAAAACGTTAGATGGCCGACCCTTTATATTAAGATTGTGGACTAGGACCTTTGAAGAACTCGATCGGGATACCATCTTAGCCTGTAGATATCTTATTATTCATTTTCTTTAGAACCAATAGGAGTTCCAGCACTCAAAAATGAACATCGAAGTCTTCAATAGATAAAAGGAAGACCAAAGTTTTCGTCTGGAACCAAATGTTTTTCTAAATGTATTGCCAGCTGTTCAATATACTGATAGTTAATAGATATATGTGATATTAGGGTAATTGCGGGAGAGATACCGCGTCGGGAGAGATGCCGCATGGCTCCAAAAGCATGTTTGAAGTTATCCGTGCCAAAAAGTTTGTCTTGTGTTTTGTTCATTATTTTTTTAAAATACAAACGATAGCAACAAAATTGGTTACTTATAAAAGTTAAAGGGAGTTATTGCACTCTGTCTTGTTTTACGTACCCTTTTGTAGCGTAGAAATTTTTTAGTTAATGGCAAGCAATCGATGCCTAAGGAAGTTAAAACCTGTTTTGTGGGAAGTAAGTATTTTAGGTGAACAAGGGGTCTTGTTTGAAGAGGCTCAAGTCATTTTTTTGTATTCATGCTTGTATGGCACGGCGAAGCATTTCCCCCTTACTACGGGGAAAGATGCCGCACTTTTTGCGAGGTAAGATGCCGCATACTAAAAATACTATCTATATAATTTTTTTTTAATTGAAAATGCCAAGAAAACCATTAAGATGATGTTAGACTAGAAAGCATGCAAGAAAACAACTTCTGTTGATGGCAGTGGGCCATCTAGAATCTTGCGATTCTTGCCCTTTAATCCACAAGCAGTTCTAGAACACATTTTCGCGTAATCAGACTGTTCTGTGACAATGGATCAATTAACTTCTCCATTTTTATATCCACAGGTACCACATCCTGACTTTCTCTTTTATATTGACTGTGAACGTAACGAAGAACCTAAAATTTGATGCTTCTTAGATAGAATAAATCTTTTTTTGCAGTGTTCTTACACTGCGGCATCTCTCCCTCACTTTTGGGAAGGACGCCGAAGTCAGTATTGTTTATTTTTTGATAATTTTTATTTAAAAAATTAATTTTTTTTAAGTCAAGTCGTTTTTTATGGTTCATAACATATCCATATCCATTGTTAAGTTTTGTTTATAACAAAGGAAATGGAATTTAAAAAAAGCGCGGCTCTCTCCCGCAATTACCCTCGCTTTCTTAAATTCTCGTTCATTATGGATATTTTTTTATAATAAAGAAGGTAGGTATACATTTATTTCCTTTAAAGTTTAAAGCCAATTTCCTTGGCTACTAGATTTGAGTTTTGTACTGCCTAAATCAAAATGTTCCCGTTCTACTAAAATAAGACTTGACTGACTGACTGACTTCACCCCTTACATTTGTAGTAACTCCATATAGTTTTTCCTCTAATATTTATCTATAATAGCAGCAATTGACACTGGAAACATTTTTGCCAACAAAATGTTATATTATCGTTATGCTTTCTGTTTCAGGAAAAAAGAAATGTGCTAACCCCTTACAAATTGAAATGTACTCAGATGGATGCCGGAGCCGGTGTCAGCCTTCGTTCATTGCACCCATATAATTGGGATAATCCTGTGAAATCTTGTTCCTTTATGGTTCCTGGTTTCTGATTTCACCCAAATTGTTTCCCCTTGCGAAAAGTTATCGCAGGCTCTTATAGACTCAGTAGCAGTACTCAGACGATACAACACGATATGCTGGCAATATGTTTTTTGATGAATGTTAAAAGGGGGTTGAATTCCCTGGATAGATTATATTTTATTTGATGAACGCACTTGGTTTCGCGATTAAGTTGTTGGTCCGTAAACATATAAAGGGAAACGGAAGCGGATTAACTTCCATGGAGAAAATATAAGTGTTGCGTATTCAAGTTGAAGAGACAACAACAGAATATCCAATCCATATTGTTATGAAACTAGGTAGGTATACAAGACAATTGTCTTGTATACATAATAGGTAGGTACTTGCTGATAACTTGACCACCAGTACTAGCATACGTTTTATACATACATTTAAATTGGGATGTGTTCACAAAGGAATAATTTGACATTTAAATTTTTGTATTCCTTAAGTAAGCAAACCTTCTCAATGGCTGATGAGTTCAAATATACATATTTTCTAAAAGGAAGCTTCGTCTGTTTTTTTTTCTACAAAATGATGATATATGACAGAATATAGGTATATGTACGTGGTTTTATATATACATGCCATCTGAAATCGCAGATACAAATATGGGTCGTTCTTAGGAGCAAAAAAGAGACGAGTGGTTAAACAACCCTTGTGTCGTAAGGTAGAGCAAATGCAACCCGAATCCGATTTGCGAGAGAAGTCAAATTAATTCCTGTAAAAGTCTTAGTCCTGTTGTCGTATATCCGTCTGATGCTTATGCACAGGACAGCACATGTCTCATTTGCGTTAAAATTATGATGTAAAATGCTGCACACGTGCACAAAGCAAAGTTTCCCACTGAGTATAAGGTGCACGTGCAGGTCCTTGGGTTTGCTTAATCCATTCACGATTCGCATTTCAAAGGTGAATATAGCTTTTGTGGGTTGAAGAATAGGCCTCTTTGCCCTTTAGGCTTTTGAGCACGTTTATTTTAGTATACGTATACCTATACCTATGTGTGTAATGTGTATGTATACAGGAAAACCTGACCAAATGAAGGAAGGATCATGACGTATTCCTTATAGTTGAATGAAACTTAATAATTCACATTAAACATAACCGTGTGTTAATTCCCTGTCATCGGCTGCAAGTGAAAATACAATACCATTTACGCCAATACTCTCTCATCATAGGTATAGTGAATTCTTGACAATGGTGAAGTGCATTAAAAATGTGCGGTGAACGTCTGCAGAACTTTTTGATACAGCAACTCACTATGGGTAATAAACAAAGGATGTTATTCGAATCTTATTTGTATATACGTACTTTATGCGTTATGCCTATGGTACATTAATTTGAATGAAAATCAAATTTCCAATCAGAATTTTTGGTTTACCTAAGCTCTACTTTCTATAAATCGCAGCTTCATTTCGTAACAACGGAAATTAGTAAATGTAAACATATACATAGGTAGTAGATCGAAAACCATTTTTTTTTCTAAACGCTTCGTAACGGGAAGCTTCTTAAACAGAAAAAAACGTAGACCAAAGTACCTATATCTACTTTAACGAAAGTATAAATGCACCCCATTTTATGAAAAAAACATTCTTTGATTTTGACAACGTTCTTATCGTGCGTCGGACGGTTCGCTCAATGCGTCAAAAACTGTCGTTTTTATGTGGTTGATCTCGTGAATTTGTTTGTAAATTAGACAACGAATTTTTGACGTCGTTACTTTTGTTCCGAATTTTTATTGCTGGTTTGGGAGAGCCTTAACTTGGGTTCTAATAATTGGATCTTCAAACTTAACTAAAATGTGAGGCATACCTAATATTTGTATGTAAAGGGTGTGTTTTTAGACGTGTGCCGTGTAATTTTCAATCTAGGAATACTTTTTTCGGAGTTGGTCTTTTTGACAGCTGTCACTTGATTTATGCTCAGTTTAATTTGCCATTTCATAAAAAATAGACTTACTCCTGAACAATGTTTGAAAATCGTGTAAATTTATAACCAAAGTAATGGTTCGGATCGCTCGACGCATCGCGTCCAATATTCGGTCGACATAATCGCAAAATCGCATAAATTTGAGCAACCATTGATCGGTTTCGCACCCCGTTTACTCAAGTGGATAATGCGCATGCTTGCAGAGACGCCGTACAGTGCACACCGAAGACGCTATTGCTGCTGTGGAGCAGAGTATCGAAGAGGAGCCGAATGAGTCCATCCGCCATCGCGTGCAACAATTGGAGCTGTCGAAAATTGGGCCTCTCGGCTAGAATTTATTCGAGCCAGCCGCGGCGGCCACTTGCCCGAAATCATTTTTAAAAAATAATGGCAAACCCTTATAATAAAGCTAAATTCTTGGTCATTACATTAAGTTATATGCGTTTTATTTCTTCTTAAAACCACACGCCCAAAAAAAACACCCTTTATAAAAATAATTGCCAGACTGTTAAAAGATATATTTTTAATCATTATGGCAGTTGACAGGTGTATTTCATAATTAAATCGGAGACCTTTATGAGCATACTCTGTTCATAGCTTAAAAAGAAAAACAAACAGATTAGACTATAGATTTGTGAATTTTACAGGGAGAGCCACTCCATTGTACGTAATCGATTAAAGTTTGTTTGAGCCTTATTATTTAAAATAAATTTTATGTTTGTTAAAATACAAAAATTAATTTTTATAAAATCTTAATAGGTATGAAGTATTTGTAACTGTCTGTATAAAATAATGCGAATCGGTTAGCGGGTTTTTTGTAAATTTTTTTTTTTTATATTGTTCTCCAAGGTCCGTAACTACTTCAATTCGTAGTAATTGTTTATTAAAACAGTCCAAAGGAGAGGATTAATCCAGAAAAATTTTATACATCATCCGCATACATTCAGCAGCAATTATATTTAAAAATTACTTCTAGATCGTTAATAAAGAGAATAAATAGAAGATGTCCCAAACGGTTACCTTGTGGAAGACCTGAAAAAAAACATCTATAAAGTTTGAGCAGTATCCGTCAATCTGAACAACTTGTATTCTATCTATAACACAGATAAAGAACTAAGCCATTTAAAAAAATTATTTCTGAAACCTAATTTTTTCAGTTTTTGAAGAAGTAGACCCTGATATGATAAGCTTTTACAAAATCAGTAAATAAAACAACAATTTGTTTACTCTGTTCAAAATTATTATGTAATAAAAAAAAAAACTGGTAAAAATACAAATGTTTTAGTCGGTTGACCCGTTTGAACTATTTAAAAGCACAAGATTTCAAAAGAATAGCCCATAATAAGACCATTAACAAAAAAACTGGAATGCAAAAACCAAAAACTGGAATGCAAAAATTTGAAAAGAAAACAAAAATTTTCTACGACAGTGACAACTACCCGTTTTCTAAAACAAAAAATTGAATTTCTCCTGTAGAAAATCACATACAAATACTCTGTACCAAATTTGAAGCAAATCGGTCCACACGTTTAGGCTCTATATACAGTGGCTCACAGCTTATTTGATACAGCTAACATAGTGCACTTACGCTCCTAATTTTCACGCAATTAATTGTAATTTATGTTTTTGCTGTCACTTAAGGATTGTTTCCTATAATTTTTTCATAATTTCGAGTGTGATTTTGTAATCAAAAATAGCAATTTCCGTCTTTTTTTTAAAATTGGGTCGACGTCGACGCACAACAATTGAAGTTCGCGAGCTGGTTAATCACCACTACAAAAGTGGACAGTCTATTCGGAAAATCGGAAAAGGTGTTGGCTTGAGTGCCTCTACAGTGCAGCATATTGTAGAGCGGTTTGTTCACGAAAATCGTTTTGAAAACAAGGGAAGAAATGCACCGAACAACATTTTCAACCAATTTGATGAACGTTATAGAAAAATTAAAATGAATCCAAAGTTATCGGCCCCGACACTTGGTAATGAGGTTCAGCAAGAATGAATTAGGGAAGACATGTGGTGCTGAGACCATTCGCCGTGTGCTTCGCGAGCATGATTTTAATGGGAGAGTTGCTCGAAAAAAGCCCATTATCAGCAAAAAAAAAGCCAAAGAACCCGACTTGCCTTTGGCAAGGAGCATGTTCTCAAGAACTCCAACTTCTGGGACAGTGTAATTTTTGCGGACGAATCAAAATTCTCTCGGACGGGATGTCCTACATCTGGCGGAAGGCAAATACAGAGCTTAAAGCAGAGTACCTAAAAGCAACTGTGAAACATGGTGGAGGAAGCGTTATGTTATGAGCCTGTATGTCTGCAGCCGGCATGGGAAATTTGGAGTTTATTGAAGGGACGATGGACAAAAATATGTAGATACCTCAATATACTAACAAATAATTTGATTCAAAGTGCCGAAAAGTTGGGTATACGTCGGAATTTCCGGTTCTACCAAGACAGTGACCCGAAGCACAAGTCAGGAATTGTGCTAACCTGGCTTACCTGGAATTGCCCTCACTTGATGATACCTCCGGCGCAGTCACCTGATATGAATGTCATTGAAAATTTTTGGCCTTTGTTGGACAACAATATTAGAAAAAACAAAATCTCCAACAAAATTGACCTCAAAAAGGCACTTCTAGAAGAATGGCAGAAAATTACCCCAGCCATTACAAAGAAGCTTGATGATTCCATGCCAAAAAGACTCCAGGCTCTTGAAAAGCCCAAAAAGGTACCACACGAAATATTAAAAGTACCACGAAAACCTAATAACTTTTGTTTATTTTAAAGACTGATTATTGTGTATATTTTGAAAAAAATTATTGTTTTTTGTTGAATTGCATTTGTTTCCCTTCCTACTAGAATTAAAATTTTGTTGATAATATTTCTAGTTTACAAGCTATTGCAACTTTTATTTTAAACCAGGCACCGTATCAAATAAGCTGTGAGCCACTGTACCTCAAATTACCAATAATCTGCAGAATTTAAGTTAAAAACTATTTAAACCTTTTCGTTTATTTTGCGCCAACTTATCATAATTTCAGTGAATAAATTATTGTGATATTATGAACTTCGATCCCAAGTACTTGAAGTTATTAATCCTATTACTCTCGCCCAGTATGTTTCTAACTGGGTTGTCAATTTATTTATTAGCTGCTATTTAGTTGCTAATTAGTTACGCAAACAAAAAATTGATCGCACTTTCGGATTCCGAAAAATTTCTCGGAATCCCAAAGTGCGATAAATTTTTTTTTTGCGTAACTAATTATCAACTAAATAGCAGCTAATTACTACATACTCTTTACTCTGAATTTTGAAAAGTGTCCTGCTAACTTGATACACCTAAAATCTGAAATAGATGATCCCAAGAAAATAAGACGACACGGATCAGACATCAGCAGTGTGACCAACAGTGTCCTCATCTCTTGTTCTTTATGTTTGTTTATTTTTATGTAAGTATATATTTACTGAATTGACAGCTCAATACAATACCTGATTCGCCTAAACATTTTTTCACAGTCCTCCTCTATAGCGTTTTGAAGATGTTGTTAGCGCCCTCTCGATTTTGTTTGAATATTTTTTTAATAAATTGGAGAACACGTTGTTTTGTGATTAGTCTTCCATCCACAGCGCAGCGTTGAAAACGTTGTCGATGGATTTTATTAAGAACTAATATTATTTATGAATTTCCACTTTCGATAAAAAAAATTATATTTTCTTAGGCTTGTTTTCAATTTTGAATTTGGGAAAAAATTTCGAAGTGGCGAAATACAGTTCCAATGAACTGCTAACCTTTAAAATTAATTTTAAGCGTGCGATATTTTCGAAAAGCCACGGACTCCGACAGAAAAAAGACAATTTGTCAAAGGAGTTTAGCAATCAAAAGATATTTGACAAACGTATGTAAATAGGAGCAAGGGGCCTTAAGGTATTTCATAGGATTATCGGAAGGACGCAAGCACATTGTGAATTCAGGGCAGACAGAACTAGTGAGATCTTTTCACAAATTATGAATATGCATGCTCATTCGATTAATAAAAAAAGAACTAGAAACCAACACCATAATTTATTATTGCTGCGATTCACAACTAGTTATAGGTATCCACGGCACGAAATGAAATTTAAAAAAACAAAAGCGTAGGTTATGGGTTTTTGGGTAAACCAGTATCAAGATTTTATATCTTTTCATTGATACACTTAGATTGAAGCATTAAACTCATACCTTTAAATAAACTACCCCATGCATCTTCATAAAGAAATTCTGCACTCCCACTGCATGCATGCAGGTCCACACCGCTCTTGGTTAAAGGCTCATCAAAGTGCTAGTCGTGCAAATGCCAAGTACCCTTGGCCGTGGGCTGTTCATACAAAAAATATGGAGCACAAAACACTTCTCTGTGTTACATTAATTGTTGGCTTTGTTTCATTTTACTCGTATTTGCATCAACAACAACAACAACCACTTCAAATAATAAAGATCAATAAATACGTGTTCACTCCTTCTATTTTCATATTCTAGAATAAAGACGTGAAGAGACCATATCTAAACATACGAGTATGCATGGACTTATCAGATTTTTAAGTTAAACGTAAACAAGAGAAAACAAATACAAAGCAATTCAAGTCATTACATCTGTCGCCTGTCCTTTTAGAAATAAAAACAGTGGTAAGTGAGGGTAAGTAGGAGCATACTCTGTACTCACATTTATAGTACGTGCCAAAGGAACAGCGAAAAGAAAGGTGTTTCATCTTTTTTTCTTATAAGACATCTTCGGCGCTACGATTTTGTATCATATTTGTATGTTTGTATGTACAAACTTATACGTATTACATACATACATGTGTATCGTGTATGTATGCATATTATGTATATTATTTGTTAAACTGACTGAGAAATATTCTAAGGTAACGCTGCGCCCGGCGCGCCGGTATTTGGTATTTAAATCGGAAGAGACACGACACACGAGACCTGAGAAATGCGAATTTATAACAGTTATAACACTTTTTTGCCAAACCCAAAGTGGGCTTGCGTTAACGCTCTTCTCGTCCTATTTCAAAAAGTCTTGTCAGTTTTTTTTTCTGTCTAGTTTCTGATTTTAGTTTTGTATTGCTATAAAAATTAAAAAAAAATGTATTGAAAAACAACGCTAATTCTTACAATGCCATGCCATAGGTACCTTTTTGTAAAGCTAGAAATCTCTTCCTTAATTTTCTTTCTAAATAATGTTGTTTTAGTGAATAGTTTTTGAAAAAATAATTTTCAAACTCAAAATTTTGAAGAAAACAAATTTAAGTAGTATTTTTGTTTTTAATATTCAATGCTCTTATTAGTTTTAGTCAAACGCAAAAAAAACAGATTCTTAATTATCTTAGGTATACTTCTTTAGAAAATTGAAAATAACAGAAATAAAATTCCCTTTCCGTTGATTAAGTTGCTCCAAATATCCTATTTCCCCTACGTAGGCGTAGGTAATAACGTAGATTTAGTTTTTTTAATTTACTAAAAAAGTACAAGATATTTAAGCATCCGGTTTTTTGCTTTCGACTAAAAATTTTTATTTTAAAAACAAGTAATTAATTACGTAAAATTTTGAAAAAAAAATTAGTTTGAAATTTTTGTTCATTTGTTCTTGAGTTTGAAAATTAATTTTTCTAAAACTGTTCACTAAAACAACTTTATTTAAAAAGAAAATAAAAGAAAGAAAGAGTTTTCAGTGTTTGACTTTGAATTGATAAGAGAATTGAGTAGTAAAAACGGAGGTAGTACTTAATAAAGTGAAATTTTGAAGAAAAAAATAAATTTCTGTAAAAAAAGTTGATTTAAAAAGAACGTTTATAAATGGAATTTTAGCTTTAAAACAAATAAGAACGGAATATAGTGAGGGTCGCTGTTGTCTTTGAATAATTGTTTTTCTATTTAAGAGTCTTTTTCCAAGAAATTGCCCCCCTTCACCAAAAGATTTCCTTTTTTTTTGTTTTGTACCAGCCCACATACTTAAGGTTTTTGAAGCATCTTATGCAAATCACCCTGTATATGTATTTACAAAACAAATTCTTGAAAGAGCAAAGAGAAGCAGGGGACGGTTAGTGGGTACAGGCTAGTTATTAGGTACAGTAGTCCCTCGATAATGTGAACTAATTAAAACAATGCGTTTTGGAGTTTAGAGGGATTCACATTACTGGAACTTTTTTCCAGTTCTTATAAACTGATTGAAACAACTTTCGAAGCCATTTAAACAACACAAAATAATTTTTTTAAGGCATATTTTCAACATTTATTAAGTTCAGAAAATATAAAATGGTATTAATTACGAGTAGGTACACTTCATTTGAAAAAAATCTAGAATGTCCAGCATGCAGTTCGCGTAAAATTGTACAATTATCTTTTATTTATAAAAATCGATGCACCTTTGATAAGATGTCATTATACACAAACTTTTCATACAAAATCGTAACAAAAAGCATAACGATGTAAAATGTACCTACACAACTGGCAGGGGACACCCTCTGGACTGCAGCTGCATTCAAAACCTTGAAATATGTCTAGACAAATAACAGTCAATTATTCTCTAATATCGCACGCAAAACTAACAAGAGAAAAAAGAATAATATAGGAACCTTTACAAGAGAAATTCACATTTTAATGCCCAAAATTTTCGAAAGTTGACATTTACATCCTCCCCCCCCCCCCCGCAGTTACGCCACTGATTATGATGCAACCTGGGAAATATATTACTGGATCTATAAAATAGAATTCAAGGCTTTTCTTAGAGGATATAAATATGGAGTGCTCGTTTCTGTCCCTAATACATTGTTGTGCCTAACCTGAAGCCTTGATAGGGGGCACTGTTTCACTTTCGATAAGATAAAGTCCTACAGCTGCTACCAATTTTAAATTATAAGGTTTTCTACACACGAAACCTCTCGTCATAGACGCGTACTACGCTTGTTTGCAGCTTATGAACTCACGTTAGTTTTAATATACCTACCTAGACAACCACACATTAAGCCTCAGCTACACGTTTATTCATTGTGTAACAGACGCCTGACGTACCGCAGTGTCGAAAATATGTGCAAGTAGTTGAAAATTAAGTGTTTATCCTATGGCGAGACGCTTCGTGTCTACACACTTTACCTTATATTCTTCATTATTAATAGAGACGCCTGGGGTCTGGGCGAATACGTGATAAACTTAATTCATAGTTTCAAGTCATCGAATTGTGCGAATTTTTTGGAATTTGCTTTCATCTGACAAATTATGAATTGTGTTATCCTTTTTTTACTTGCTCTATAGGGCAAGTATTGTTTTCGTGTAAAAAAAAATTTCGAGGTTATAATCAAAACTAACACTACGATAATCGAGAAGTCCGAAAAAGTGGGTTTTTCGTCATGCCGTCCGTCGGTCTGTGCGTCTGTGTGTCGGTGGGTCCACTGTAATTTGAGCTAGAGCCTAAACGGGTGGACCGATTTGTATGAAATTTGGTACAGAGCTTTTTTATGTTTCCCCTAGAGGGGAAACTCGATTTTTTGTTTTAGATCACCCACAACGGGTAGCTGCTATACAAATATTTTGGTTTCTTCAAATTTTCTCGAAAACGGTTCTAACGATTTTGATTAAACTTCGTACCTGTATTAACCAAGTCAATTTTAAGAAAACTGCATTTCAGGTTTTTCTCAAAAAATTCACATTACGGAATTAGGTATTGCAGGTTTTTTTGAGAAAATGGTCTTATTTTTGGGGTATTCGCGTATAACTTTGCCATGGTTAGACTGATTTTGTTATAATTTTGCAGTCTGATGCTTCTCAATAGTTTAAACAATAATGCATTTTAATTTAAAAAAATACATTTTTATAAACAAAAAAAATCAAACTAAAAATCAATTTGTTAGTACTTTTGACTCTTTAAATATTTTCTCGTTAAATATATACATCATGCATATTCAATGTGGGGTTACACACCACAAGAGCAAGTTCGTGCGATCAAGTCGTGCATATTTTTTACTTTCCTTATGATATCCTGCAAAATCGAAAAATTTTGGCAGATTTTTCTTTCTTTTTCAGGCAAAAATCAGCATTATAATATGAATAATTGATGAGTGTCAACTTAGCGGTAGTTTTTAATTAGTTGTGAGTTGTGACAGTTTCAATTTTGTCTTGCGATGTTTTTTATGTTTTGTTTTTGTTTTGCAGGAAAAAAGTTTTCTATCTTTTTTTAGTTTAGTTTTTTTCCAAAATCAAGAATCTACCAAAAAACATAGAAAACATCGCAATACAAATTGAAATTGTCACAAATACATCATGACTGATGAATGGAAAATTATAAAGCAATAAACCATTACATACAATTTAATTAGCAGGAAAAATCATAGAAAACATAAGACGACAAAATTGAAACTGTCCCACCTATTTCACGAGTGATGAATGACAAATTATTATTAAATAAAAACAAAAATAAAAGAATTATAAATTAATTCGTAAACAATAATTGGTGGTAGCACCTTTAAGTTGTTGTTGTTGTTCAAAAATACAAAAAAAAAACCATTCAATTTAACAAGTTTTTACCCTTATTTGAAAGAGTACTTCGCTAAATTAATATCAATTAAGGCAGCAAAAAAAAAAAAAAAACGTTTGCCTCTCATTCTGGTTACAGTGGATTGCATAAATCTGTCCGTCATTAAAGCTTTCACAGGGTTGTCGTAGTGTACACGATAGCACTCATCATTAAAAGCTTTATCTGAAAGCTCGAAATTCAAAAGCACCTTAACAGAAACTCAAGGAAAAAAAGCTGAACGAATTACCAAATGGACACGGGTTACCACAGATTAGCCATATGAAGATGAGAATGTTTTGTACGTTTCACCCTCCAAAACCCATTTGTTTACATTGTTGTATTTGTAATTTCTTCCCGCGTCGATGAATAAATGTGAATTGCAACAACAATTTAACCGGTGTCTGAAGATCCCTACTGCCTATGTATGAGGTTTTTATACACACATTCTCATTTTTTATCTGATATCTGACAGTTCAAGCTTATAGGCAAATTAAAATAGCTGCCGGGGAATCTCATCTTCATGTGGCTAATCTGTGCCCGTAACTCTGAATGTACATCAAGCAGCAGCCAATCGCCATTGGCCACAGCAATTCAGTGCATAGTGCACACTCAGATGTGCCTTGAATAGGACGTTGGATCTGTGTCAGATGCTATTGGAAATTCACAGGCGGGCAAACACTTTTTGTGGAGGAGTTATTTCAATTTAATATGGTGCCAAAATATGGCACGCTACTGATTTTGAAAAAGCTTTCCCATAAGACGTTTACTGCCTATTTTTGTTGGACAGAGTATAGTTAGAGCATAAAATAGCTACATACCTTTTTTTCTAGGCACAAGCTGATTTCATATCGACAGATTAACGACTTTTGTCGCAGATGACACCTCAAAATATGTATTAAAAGTAAAATAACAAATGCCGAAGTAAGGATGCCAAAAGGTAAGTTCCTAAAAAGGTTTAATTTGTAAAACATTAAAATATATTGTCATCTACTAGAGAATAAACGGATCAACCAAGGGTTCTGGACGTTATATTCATTTGGGAAAAAAGAAGTTTCTCGGACAGGACAAAATTAACAACTTTCATTCAAAAGTTATCGCAAGTAAAAACTATAACAGTTTTGACTATTGACAGTTTTCACGAATTTGTTCTTATGTTATCTTAGATTTTAACGACTGAGAAAATGCTATTAAGTATTTCTCCAATTTATAGGTATATTGCCTAGGCCTTAAACTTGTTCGATGACAATAGAAACGGGAGAAAGTATGACGATTTGTCAGTTTTTTTAATCAAGCACAACCTTATGTACTGACTCAAAAGCAAGTGAGGGTGACGCAAAAATTCCTGCTCTAAACATGCCAATATACATATAAATATACCTACTCATTGAACATTATTCAGAAAAGCAAAAAGTTGTAATTTTCTGTTTCAAGCATTCAAGAACAGCCTTATTGAACTTGAACATTTATGTACCTATACCTTAATTTCAACTTCTGTCTCGATTTTTTATTTCTTAATTAAAATGTGCAATATTATGTTGTCTAGGGATGTGTACAGGTTCCTCTTTACCTGCATGAATTTATTTGACACCGAATTATTTGTATCTCAATGAATTTTTTTTTACAAAAACTAAAACTTAAGAAAAACTCGAAGTGTCTCTTTCTGTTGACTTACATTTTAATTATCAAAGATGTTCCTGCTTCCCCGTACAGTAAGTCCAACAAATTGATGCGATTTGAATTCAATAGTTTTCTGATACATTTATTTTGTATTTAACATTTAACTCTTAAAGCATAAATTGTGGTGATACCTACCTCCATATTTTTGCAGAATAAATAGGTACCTACCTACTTTACCTGGCTCTCTTCAAACTTTATGTACAACATAGGCATTACGTATCTCCACCGAATCTTGCACGATAGGTATACTGGTATTCGTTTTTATCATATAGGTATATGTACGTACATACATATTTACCTACACCGCAATAAAAATATTTTTTCTTGTAGGTAGGTATATTCTTATATTGCATCCTTGAAATGATTCGGGTAACCCCATGTTCGTATACTTATACCAATACCTATTATAACAACATTTTCTTTAGACTTGTTAGGTATATGTATTGTATATAGGTAGTGTGTATAAAAAATACACAAGATGACAACAAATCCTCCTTCCCCCCAATCACATTTATTTTCATTGAGCTTTGAGCGTTTGCTAAGCAACCGTAGAATAAAACATACAAAAATCCATCCACACAATATACAAGCAGCTTCCAGCACTCCACTCTTCCAGTAGCATCACATCATGGTGGACCTAAAATACAGTACCCAGCCCACCCGTAAGCCATAACTTTCAAAGGAAATCAATTCTTTTTTCTATCTCGGGCTTAGGTATAACAATTTAAAATTTAAAATAAAAAAAAAAGAGTCTGACATGAACAAAATATAAACATACAAAAATGAGATCCTTTGTGCATCTTTATATTTAGATCCAAATCATTCAATACTTTGAGATTTTTTTTTTTTTTTTTTTTTCAGTTTGAGAAAATAATGATGAAAGACGGTAAAAAAGCGAAACTCCGTCGGTCGATTTGCAATGCCATACGGAAGAGTAACGAACTGTTTTGGAAATGACTCGGAAAATTTCCTTGAAACGGCCGGCCGGCGTGGCGCGGCACGGCATTTTGATTAAATTTGGCGGTGCTGCATGAAGTGACACATCATGAAAGGATATTAATGACATCATGAAGTTCATTTGCACACAAATTGTCACCATATTTTTGTATTATTAGGAAAAATCGTATAGTCACACTAAAGTCAATATTTCGTGAACTAGATCTTCCACCAGCTTTTGGTTTAGATGTGCTGATAGAGTTTGAAAAGAACTTTCTTTTGATGTAGGTATAGCTCATTGGGTCACGGGAACATTTTTGATAAAAAAGTTGAAAAAATCAATTGCTTGCCCATAATTCTTTTTAAAAATTTGTTTATCGAAATGTGTCAAAATTTTTACATCGCTGGAAAGGTCTGTTAATTCTTTATTCGGCACTGAAAACCAGAACGTTGGAGCTCTGAGGCTTGGTTGTGGAAAGATCGCCATCCAAACCTTTTAATGGTTGGCTCGAAGTATATGTAGGTATACTAATATTACTTTGGATTAGGGCTATGTCAATCAGAAACGATTCGATTTTTTTGATCCAATCATCAAAAAGTATTGATGATTGAAATCAAAAAATTTTATTTCAATCGATCTGTAACAACGAATAACTTGGCAGTACTGGATTCTGACAACAATGTATTGCTAGAAAGAGACGGCCATCCACACCGACTGGGTTAGGTCGATCACTGAACGACATTCAGATTTCGGTTCCTGCAGGGTTTAGAAGAGATTTCCTTCTTTCAATAATATTTATTAAAATTACCTACCCAATTAGTATTTTAAAGAGCCTATAAATTTGTTTTTGTTAAAAATCCCAATCTCAATCATTTCGATGATTCTCGATTTTCCATCCCAATCTCAATCATTCATCGGAGAAAAGAAATCAAAATGTGCCAATATTTTTGGTACGGCGGATCGAAAAACGGAGTACGCGAATCAATTAAGGAGGTGGAAATTACCTAAAGTCACGCCCAGCTCTCTTGGCCAAGCCTGATTCACAATGCGACGAAGAAACGGGACGTGAGCGTGACGAGAACCACTGTCATCTTTTTCTAGTTACAAAATCGTCGCCCAATTCACAATGCAGCGAGCGTTTCTACGAAAAAAAAATCAATTAAATATAAACAAAATAACTTACAAAACAATAGATTTATCAATAACTTTATTTGTTAGACACAATTTGATTACATCTCTTGTGAAAAATCTGTAAATTACTTAGGAAAAATGAAAATCGTCGTCACGTCGCGTCTTTTTTTTCAATTTTTCGAATTCTTGGCGTTACGTGACGACGAGAAACGCCGCATTGTGTATATCCAGGTATGCTTTCACTGTTTGAAATTGGTTTGAGAACTACAACGAGTTCTCGCCACGCTCACGTGAATCAGGTTTCACTTATAAGAAACTTTTAATTTGACAGGTGTCAAAATGTCAAATCATTTCTGAGAATACTCGCGACGCAACGTGGTACATTGTCGTAACGTCGCACAGATGAAGTTCAAGTTTTTATTTTACTCTATCGCCGGCATAGATGTTAGCAGATCAAAAATCGAATCCGAGCAGTATGAAATAATGAATTGAGTGGAATGAAAATAATCGAATAATCGATTGATTAAAATGATAGAATCATTTGAAATGAACGATTCACACACCTCTTCTTTGGATGCGATTTTTTCGAGAACCAAACCTCGAAGAATATTTTGGTTTTGAATTCAAGAAAGGTCTTGAAAATATAATATGCATTATTTTGAAAAGCTTCGAGTTCGAGGCCCAATTGCGGAAATATCGCTATCCAAGCACTTTAGTAGGGTTTTGGACAGAAATGCAGTACAAACACTATTAAAGTAAGCTCATTGCAGTAATCTCCAAACTAGAACCATAAAGAAAAAAATGTATGGGTCCTTGCTTCAAGAATCTTAACTTTTGATCTTTCTAATCGCGAAACTGTATTTTTGACAGTATTCCTAGAGGCGGTACTCTATAGTGACTCTGAAATATAAATTGTATAGGTGCATCGTTTATAACGGGTCTTTCATTAAGCGCTTTAAATTTAAACAAAACAAAGTGTGTGTGAAATATCATCGACATTTTTAATTCGTTTGAAAGGCCTATCAATGCCATTATGTATGGAATATATCCTTTTTCCTCGTTCAAATGTCCGCCGCGGCTTCTCTGGGTGGCACGCATACGAAATGTCAAATTTTCCATGACTGGCGCATACATCAGGCTGAATTTTACCGATGTCATGGTTTATGCTGGCTTTGAGGGCCGCTGTGGTTTGTGGCTTATTCGCAAAGACCTAAACCTTCAGAAAACCCCACAAGAAAAAGTCTAACGGGGTCAAATAGGACTATCCCGGTGGCCAGTTCACATCACCTGATGCTCCACGTGATATGACCATGCTCTCGAAGCGCTCGTTCAGAATTTCCAATGAATGTATAGCGTGAGCTGTGTGTCACTAAGCGCCTTCGTCGTCGTGTTGAAAAAAACACATGTCGTTGGTGTCAATTTATCATCCAATTCAGGCCAAAAGAAAATGGTAATCATCGACCTATAGCGTTCGCCGTGGCGGTGATGGCCTGGCCAACGTCGTCGAAATATGGACCTATGACGCCGCGCCAGCCCAAAATCCACACCAAACAGTGACTTTTTCGGGATGCATCGGAAGCTCTTGGATTTCATTTGGATTGATACCGTTCCAAATTCTACAATTCTGTTTGTTGACGTAGGTACCCATTCATCCAGAAATGAGCCTTATCGCTGAAGATGACCGTAAATGGGCGAACAAATGGGAACAGAACGATCATTTTGATAAAACAACTTTATCATTTGCACGTGTCTTTGAACGCTATATCCGTCTATGGTGATTCGGAAAAAAACAGACTGAATAAATGACAGGCAATTTGACAGGTGTAGCTTCAACAATATGGCCGCTATCAACTATCAAAGTTCGCGTAAGTCCCTATTGGAAGACCCTTTATAAAGAGTGCTAACAAAAGAGCACTTCACCAGCACTTTACACCAATATAAGTCTGACTCTATTTCGAGTATAGATTAAGCCATTACTTATAGCTGCTTTTGACTCGAACTTGCATATGGGTGTACCACAAGGCTCTATTTTAGGGCCCTTACTATTCTGTACTTTTATAAATGACCTTCCAAATGTTTGCTCAAATGTACTGCTACATCTCTATGCTGATGACGTACAAGTTTATCTATCCCGCCCACTTGGTCTTCAAGAAGATTTGATATGTAGGATTAATGAAGATCTCATGGCAATTTTCAAGTGGTCGATTAACAATGGTCTTACTTTTAACCCTGCTAAGTCTCAACTTATTGCGATATCCAAGAAGCATATTGAAACATCATTTTTCCCTCCAGTCTTGGTTTCAAAATCAATAGGTCACTTTCAGCCGAAAGTCATATAAACTTCATTGTTGGAAGAATCTATTCTGGATTACGTAGTCTATGGCCATTTTCCGCCATAACTCCGATGAATACAAAACTAAGACTCATTAAAACTTTACTCTTACCCTTAATTGACTACGCTAATGTTGTCTATTGTAAACCTGATTCACATTCCCAACATAAACTGCTTGTGGCTTTTAACGATATGAGCAGATACGTCTATGTGATTCGAAGATATGAACATATCTCGCAATATCATCAACTGGTTCTCGGTTGCTGCTACAACAATTCTTACTTGCTAGATGCTGCATATTTTTGCACAGAATTATAAATGCAAACAAAAACACCGCTTTACATTTATGAAAAACTACAATTTGCACAATCCCTTAGAACTACCAATCTTATGGTACCTACTTTCAACTACTTGAATTCTTCACGGCTATTTATTGTTTATGCAACCAAGTTATGGAACTCTTTCCCACTCACAGTTAAGGGAATAATTGGATCAACAAACTTTAAAGAAGCAATGGGTACGTTCAACGCATTACGTTTTACATCTGAATTTTCAGATTTCTGAATTTTTGGAGCTTCTGATTGGCCAACTGCCATAAAAAGTTAGATGACTTTAAGTTACGTTTGCTTACGTTTCATCTGAATTTTCAGCCAAAAATTCTCATCTGAAAATTCAGAATAAAGTGATAGTGGTGGGGAAAATGTTGAAGTACTATACATAGAAGTTGAACTTTATGATTTTCGATCTGGTTAGTGGTTGATTTGTGATGATTAATTTTCATCACGAACAAACTTATACTTTTTTACATAAAAGAACTAATTGTTTGTTGATAAGTGAGTTTTTTAAATCAAGCGATTGACTATTTTTAGAAAAATGTTCCCAAAATTCTCCATCGCAATATTGTGGAATTATTTTTTCATTGAACCTTACATAGTCTTGCTGTATTTTGTTGCTGATTTAGTTACATTTATCATCACCAGAACTACTGAGGTCTAATTTTTAGTTTAAGAATATAATTAAAGTTCTATTTTATTTCGTTTTAATGTAAATCATTTAGGTAAATGCTAGCGTTTGACACAACGACCTTCAATTGAAAATTCAGATTTCTTGTGCGTTCAACAACATAAATTCAGATCTGAATTTTCAGATTTTGTGATTGAACGTGCCCAATCACTTTCTATTTTCGCTAAAGCTTATCTTCTATACAAATTTTAACAGGTTAAACAAAATATCAAATAAATAGATTTACTCAGGGTATATTTAAGTATATTTTATTGTCATCACTATCCGTATTGTTTAAGTACTATAAAAGACTCAGTCTTATTTGTACATTGTTTTTAAATAAATTGAAATTGAAATTGACTCTGAGTGAAATTCGTTAATGTATACATTTCGTGCAAATTTCGCGTGCTGTCATTTAATTCTGAGCTATGTTTCAAGTCCCCATAGCTCACCAGATACCAATAGCTTTTAAAAAAATCCATAATACGCATAACGCACGCTATCTCTAAATCATAACAAGATTAAAACATAATTTTTCCCATTTGTAAGGTTGAATGAATTTTGTACAATGCACAAAAAAAAAAACAAATCCTATTGACTTTTATACTTAACGCTTATGTCTTAAACACTCTTGAAGTGTTTAAACAAATATCAAATAAGGTAGTTCATTAAAGGAAAAAAAACAATAATTATGGCTATACCTATGGACATTATTTATACATCTTCAAAGAATTTCTAATAAGACCTCCAAATAGTATACCTATGATGCTATCTATTCATGTTTGGTAGCAAATAAAACAGCCCCTAAATAAAACAGTTCTAGCTAATCAACAAAAAAAAAACATTCTGATAATCATCAGCATCACATTACACATTTCGATTTCAACAAGGAAGTGTTCTTTGAAAATTGTGGTCTTAGGTACAAACAATTATTTACCTAGATTTTTTAAAGAACGGAAATATGTTTTGAAAGTAAGCTTCAAATAAATATCATCGATTTCTTAACATAACTTGATACCTATGTGTACTTAGGCTTAGCAGAAGTTTGATGATGTCAAGGCTCTTATAGACGTTTTGTGTTAAAATAAAATGAAAACTTTTTTTTCTGTTAATTATTAAAAACTCAATTAATGTGTTTCTGCATCATTACTTTTTTGTCAGGTTATGAAGGTTTGAAGCTTTGAAGGGGAATGTTGTATTTATTTAATTTATATTTATACCAAAAATCAGGCGCTAACAAGCTATTATGTGACCTTGAATAAATCCTTAAGACGCATACCAACAACTGGATGACCAAATTCTGAAACTATGTGACCAATTACTGGCGGCTTAGATGGCATACTTTTTTTTGTGAATATCTCACATATGGGATGCTAAGATCCTGGTTCAATTCACAAGATAAAAAGAGCTTGTGGGTAAATCGAATCCAATTTTTAAGTTAATAAAATTATAATAGTGTTTGTTAACTGTAAACAAATCAGGCTAACAAAAACATTTGCATTGATCCCAAAAGTTTTGACGTGAGAGAATTTTTGCATTGAATCTTTTCGCATGCGAATTTTAAAAAGGTTCTTCGCATTCGCACACAACCACACTGATCTTATACCCTTGATAGCGCATTCATAACTTAATTGAAGAACTTTTATAAATGCTGT
The DNA here is from genome assembly GCA_932273885.2 of Leucozona laternaria. Lineage (NCBI taxonomy): Eukaryota > Metazoa > Arthropoda > Insecta > Diptera > Syrphidae > Leucozona > Leucozona laternaria. Next base: position 51,556,501 of record OW026368.1, read on the forward strand.
TTCCAAACCCACCGCCCCCCCAAGCAAAATGAAATAGTATTTATTTCCAATTATATCGGAGAATGGTTTTTATTATTTTTTCGTTCAAATTTTAGTCTAAACAATATTAGCCGTGTTTTATTATCTTCTATCGGGATCCGGATCTGAATCTGAATTTACTTTTAACACGTAATACACAAACAAAATACTGGGAAATTTTCAAAATTGTTTTTGTAACACGTCTTAAAAATTAATCCAGATACAGATCCGGATCCCGATAGAAGATAATAAAACACCGCTATTCTTCAATTTTAATTTAAAAAAGATATATAGGTACGGATATCGTAATGAAGTCACTAGCTCATACCATATAATAAAGGGTCCGCCATCTAACGTTTTTTTTTTAAATAGTGCTTATAACGTGAATGGTAACACTTACCTCATGTCTGATTTGACAGATAATTATTTTTATCATTCCGCTGAACGAATATGGTTGTGTATACGCTTCGCTTAGTGGGCCAGCGTTCGACTCAGAGAAGATGCCGATTTTGCCAAAAAAAAACCGGCCATTTTTCGAAAATGAGCAAAGAGTGGCCGTTACAGTCAATGGCGATCGTTATAGGGCCATGTTGGACGAATTTTTGTTCACAAAAATTGAAGAGGAGGATATTGGCAACATTAGCTGTGTTTTATTAGCCGTGTTTTATTATCTTCTATCGGGATCCGGATCTGGATCTGGATTAACTTTTAACATGTGCTACAAAAACAATTTTGAAAATTTCCCAGTATTTTGTTTGTGTACTACGTGTTAAAAGTAAATCCAGATCCAGATCCCGATCCCGATAGAAGGTAATAAAACACAGCTATTATCTTCTATCGGGATCCGGATCTGGATCTGGATTAACTTTTAACGCGTGTTACAAAAACAATTTTGAAAATTTCCCAGTATTTTGTTTGTGTATTACGTGTTAAAAGTAAATCCAGATCCAGATCCAGATCCGGATCCCGATAAAAGATAATAAAACACGGCTATTTGGTTTCAACAGGACGGCGCTACGTGCCACACAGCTGAAGCTACACTCGATGTTTTGCGCCATTTTCAAAAAAAAAAGAAGTTATTTGGCGGACCCTTTATAAACCTTGAATTTTGATTTATTTTAATTTTGGTCAACGCACTATTTTTGAAGTCGAATAAGTTATTGAACTTCTATTTTTAAATACAGAAATGGAATTGGAAGAACTTGTATTAAGTGATTTTATTTTAACTGTTTAGTTAAGTAAAACATGAATACGCCCCAATAAAAATTCATATTAACAGAATTTCCTTTGAAAATTCATACTTTATTTTTTTCATTGCTTGCACTACTTTAAATTAAAATATACAACATAAACATAAGATCACTTAAAGAAAAAAGGAAGTTCCATGAACGCCTGCTTTAAGTACCTGAGCCCAGCTGTGATATAATTGTCATTGTTTTGTTAATTTTGAATTTGAATTGTTTTTAACTGATTGTTCATAGATTATATTTAAAATTGTTTTTGATGTGTAAACATCTATGCTGGCGGTAGAGTGAAAATAAAACGTGAACGTTACGGTGTGCAACGTTACGATCTGCATACTAGGATGGGTGCGTTCAGTGAAATAAATCTTAAGATCCCCTTCAAGCAAAAACAAGTCCGTTTTGGATCCGCGCACGTTGATGTTTACACATATTAACCGTGAGTCCCGGCACTCACACAATTTTTTTTTATGTTAAAGTTTGTGTCAGTGCCGTCTCTGGAAGGATGCAATACTAGGTTTAAGAAGCAAATTATGTAATTTTTGAACAATTGAAATAAATATAACCCCTGAAGAAGTAAAGATTACTTACGAAACGTTGGGAAACTAATGGAATAAAAAGTTGTTTTTATTCGCATTTTTTACAAATAGACCAAAAGAGCCTAAATTAATACAGTGGAAAAGATAAACGAAAGAATTGGTCAAATATATCAAATAATAAACTTTCATTTACTTTTTCTCCTGTTATATGAGAAAATCAACATGGTTTTGTAAAGAAAAAATCAACAGTCACTAATTTATTACATTTCTCCACTTTTTGCTTAGATACTTTTGAAAACCACTCACAATCACAAGTAGATTGCATCTTTACAGACTTCAGTAAACCTTTTGACAAATTAAGCCACGAAATACTTTTAAATAACTTTAACTGGTCACTATGCTTCCTCGGTAGTGACGTAGACTCCAGCGCAGATATGATTGCAAATTTAATTCTTTTTGGAATGAGAAATTTTATCCCGAATAGGGAAAAATCTATCAAACCAAAAGAAAACTCATGGTTTGATTCGAGCTGTAAAGAGGTTATCCGGGTTAGAGAAGTAAGTTTCCGAAGTTATAAGGCCAACCCCACTGAGGAAAACCGGAATAAGTTCAAACAAGCTAGAAAGACCTGTAACGTCCATATTCGACGAACCAAATTTTTGCATGACCAAAAATTAAGGCGAAAAATACTACAATGTCCCAAAAGTAGTAAAAATTTTTGGTCATTTGCAAAACAAATACGAAATACTACTTCGTCTTCGGTTCCAACGCTCGTTTGCAATGACACCCCTGCTGTAAGCGCGTTAGAGAAAGCCAATTTGCTTGCAGCACAGTTTGCTGTTAATTCGACGTTACCAGTAAGTGTTATGACTCCTCCTGTACTTGAGAGCGGTAATGATTTCATGGGACGAACCTTCTTTCGCACTCGTGCAGTCGCAAGAGTTCTTAAGGACCTTGATGTGCACAAATCCGCTGGCCCGGATCGTATCCCTCCTATTGTTCTGAAGAGGTGTTCTTCTACGCTGGCAAAACCACTGCGTAAGCTTTTCCATCTGTCCTACTCTACTGGTCTCGTTCCGAGTGGATGGAAAACAGCATTTGTCCAGCCTGTCCCTAAAAAAGGCGAATCTTCTTCACCCTCCAACTATCGTCCAATTGCACTTACGTCCCTTCTTTCCAAGGTCATGGAAACGCTGATTAATCATCAGCTTAAGAAATATCTTGAAGAACGAAAGCTTCTAAATGACCGGCAGTATGGCTTTCGTAGCAATAGGTCCACTGGTGATTTGATGGTATATCTCACCGAACAATGGAACAAATCTTTACACCGTTTTGGTGAAAGTAAGATTATTGCACTTGATATTTCAAAAGCGTTTGATAGAGTTTGGCATAAAGCTCTCTTATCGAAAATGCGTGCTTTTGGTATTGATGAATTTCTTCTTCGTTGGATTAGAAATTACCTTTCGGACCGCTCAATACAAGTCGTATTGGATGGTTTTAAGTCTGATATTCATAAAATAAACGCTGGTGTGCCCCAGGGCTCCGTTTTGTCTCCGACTCTCTTTCTGATATTTATCAACGATCTTCTGTCTCAAACTTCTAATCCATTAAATTGTTTTGCTGACGACAGTACCCTCAGCTTTTCATATTCGTTTCTAGAGTCACATCCTTGTCCTTCGGATGTGGATTTAGAGCGGCAGCGTATGATAAGTTCATTAAATTCTGATCTCGACAGCATTGTCCAATGGGGAATCAAAAACCGTGTAGAATTTAATGCTTCAAAAACCCAATGCTGTCTCTTGTCGTTGAAGCGGAACCCGCCCCCCATGCCGCTATCCATGAGCGGTACTTGCATTGATGAAACCGAACAGCTTTCAGTTCTCGGCATGTGCATCACAGACCACCTTTTGTGGAATGACCACATATTCAACGTCGCCAAAAATGCTGCTAAATGCTTAGGTTTTCTTCGGCGATGCAAGAAATTTCTCTCCCCTTCTGATCTGGCTGTAATCTACAAAGCCTTTATCCGTCCAAAGCTTGAGTACAACTCTCACATCTGGGCAGGGGCTCCTTTAACTCATCTGAATCTCTTGGATAGAATTCAAAAAAGAGCTTTAAAAATGATAGGTGATATAAGTATAACAGAAACAATTACAACTCTGGAACACCGCCGTAATGTTTCATGTCTCTCTCTATTTTATCGCTACTTCCATAAACAGTGTTCTAATGAAATAGCCAGCTGAATTCCTCCCCTAAAACAATTCAACCGTAATACTCGCGCTTTTACGAATGCTCATCAGTTTACCCTAGAGCCCAATTTCGGACGTACCGTCAAGTATAGAGATTCATTCTTTAGCCACACTACAAGAATGTGGAATGCTTTGCCTGGCTCTATTTTTACCTCCCATTTTGATATTCAGAAATTCAAAACCAATGTGCATCGGTATCTCCTATTAAATCCTTCCCTATTTTCCTAACGCTCGCACTGTGTTAAAACATTTTAAGGGTAGTCAAAATCCCTTTAGTGCGCGCTGATTATAAAAAAAAAAAAAAAAAAAAAAAATAAATTAAAGAAAATTGGACTTAACAATCTTTTTGTTATTTGTAGATATCTTCTCATCTTAAAGTGTTATATTCTGAAACTGTTCATGTCAATTAAAAGTTAATTCTGGAGTACTTCAGGGTAGTAATGTTGGTCCTTTGCTGTTTGTTTTCTTTATAACAAAATTCAAAACACAAAATTCTATGGCAATGATTGATGCAGATGACGTTAAAATATTTAGAACAATTAACTCTATCAAGGATTTTGAACAACTGCAAGACGATCTTCAAAGGTTTTGGGCATAGCCGTTTATTTTTAAAATGTTGACAAGTGTAAGAAAATGTGTTTTTACGCAAACGTAATTTATTTTTTTATGGCAATCTGTTTAATTCGGCAGATTTATGTAGAGACTTCTTGCGGGAAAATCTTGTTTAAATTTTTCTAACTGCTCAGCAAAACCTCTGAGCTGTCAAACTTTTGATTTTGTATAAATAACTTAAATATTTATAATTAACGGGATTGGCTCTGTAAAGAAATTAGGTTACTATACGTCAGCAAGACGAAGCACAATACTCCTAAAGAACGCAGATTAATTGTTTCGTTTTTTTTTTTTGCGGAATAAAAAAATTATTCCAATCTACCCTTTTACAAATCTTATAAAGGGTTTTTCAATAAGGGCGGCTAAATATTGAAATAGATCATTGTGGCGTTCGCTGTATGGCTTTATGGCACGTAGCGCTATTTTGTTGGAACCACATGTCGTTCACATCCATTTTATCTAATTGGAGCCAGCAAAATTGGTTATCATCGATCGATAGCGCTATCCGTTGATGCAGATGGCAATGAAGTTGTCGTTCGGACTCTCATCACAGACAGCGATGATTTTTTCGGATGATCTTGCGTTTCGTTGACGCAAGGGCTGATTTTTCACTGAATCGGTCGACTAAAATTTGGCCACCAAACTTTGGATAATCGAATTGGAAGGACAACCATGTAAAAATGGGCACAACGCACGCATCGTTACCCCAAAAGATTTATATTTATTTATATTTAAATTTTATCATTTAGACGTGCTGTTCAATCGTGTAATTTACCATTGTGATTTGGCATCAGAAACTGAATAATAAAAAACAGATTTGACAGATGTCACCAAAACAACATGGCCGCCACAGGCAGCCAAAACCTACCCGCACCCTATAATAATATATTCATAGGTATACATCATACTCTTATGTGTAAATAAATAACAAAGAGACCATTTTGCGGCTCAAGTCAAAAATAAGAGATTTCTTTGAATCGAAATTCTTAATCTTAATCCTTTGAATTTGGTAGCCGAAAAAATATGTCTATCGTCAATTTTTATTGAAGCATCAGAGGGTTGGTGCATACCTAAATACAAAAATATAGGTACATTTTAAAAGGACAGATGGAAAAATAAATAAAAGAACAAGAAAACTATATAGGTATATAAAAGCTTCTATCGTTTATATAATCTTGACAAAAAAATACTTGCATATAGATATACTAATGTAGGTACCTTAAATAAATAAATATTAAACAATGTGTATTGAGAGAGTCGAAGCTAAAAAGTCAAAACAAAACAAATAAACCTTGCCGATTTTCTCAAGCAAAAGCAGAAGCTGAAGCAGAATCAGAAGCAGCAGCAGGTAACATCAGAAAATATTCTAACTGCAAAAAAAAATAATATTGGACGCATTTTAAGAAACAGTCCTTGTTAGAGAGGAATTTCGACCCAATTAGAAAAGCCAAAATGAAAAGGGTCTCCATCGTCCGCAGCTCCAAGAAAACGAAGCTATTGTTCTTTGTTTTTTATTTTCTTTTCTTCCCAGGCAGGGTTATGTTTAGTTAACATTGAAGTTTACGAGACATCCAAATATTCTTATAATTATAAAATAAAGGAAGAAGAAAAAGGAGGTAGCCTCAGCATAAGATTAGTATAGGTTTAAGGCAGGTATTGTGAGTTTGGTGTGTCATGCCTCCTGTATTAAAAAGAAACAATTTAGACGATTCTGTCTAAGGTGCTACTTTAACACTTCTATCCTATTAGTACCTATGTAATGTTTTGTAGGTATTGATTTCACTTGCATTTCTACGGATTACGGTAGGTACATATCCATACAACGATCCTCACTAATTTCTTCCTTAAATTTTCCTAACATACATTATAAGGCGGGGGTTCGTTGTTTTGTAGTTTTTGAAATGGAAGTTAGGTACTTTCCATTCATAATAGTTTTGTAGTTGAAAAATGACATTAAATCACTTTAGATTGAAATATTTTGAAATTGGCAGATGCTTTCGTTCTTCTGGTTTCGAAAAACCTTGAACAGACCTTTTTCTTCATTTACATATTATCTCGGTGGGTTTCGGATAAATTTTCGAAAAAAATGTTTTTTTTTCGTTTTTATGTCAAGGGGTTAGCCCATAATTTTTTTTGTTGAATATTGAAAATTTTATAGTCGAAAATCTTTAAAAAGTTGTAAAGATACAAGATTTATACATCTATTGAAAGGTTTGTTCATTCTCTATGCAGTACCGCAACCTCTTAGGAAGCTTGTTGTCGGTAATATAGCCATCCAAAGATTTGTTTGGGTACTTACGGTATTCATTGTGTTTTTCAACTTATAGTGGACAAATTTCGGGCATCCCGCACCCATAGTTTTTTTTAATGTTTCTAGTATTGTCGATTTAAAATTCACTTCAATTATTGCGTTTACGTTACTTTGGAATTCAGTATCATTGTCAATAGCCATTCCACTATATTCAACGCAATATCTCCTTTTAATAGAGTAAGTACGGCAATATGGCCCACCCTTAACTTTTTTGCAAATAAAACAGTCAGTATTTCGGTAATTCACTTGTTTTTTTTTTAACTACTTAAAGAAATTATTTTACAATCGGCCTTCATAAAATAAAACATAACAAACAACTTAACTCAGAATAAGAAAATAAAAAAACTTATTTTAACACTTTTCAAAAAAGTGGCGCTAATATGGACCGCCTTGTGTTAAATATTTCCCAGTGTGGTGTATAAGTGTATATGGTAGAGTTGTGCTACGCTATATTACTAGCACATAGCTTTTTCGCTGTTTAAATTTTAACCCACTTTAAAAAATATAATTATTAAAAATTTTGGTTTCAAATAAAGAAAAATTTAAGTACAACAAAATCTCAAAAAAAATTTAAAATTTTTACTCAAAATTTAGCAAAATTTACCAAAAAATTATATGGAAAATGTAGGTACAAAATAAATTCCTCCTATCCCGCTGAGTTTTCCTGCGCCTGAGTCTCCACTTTAAAATACAAAAAAAAATGAATGCACAGCGGATAACCTACGCTGTTCCAGTTAGCGAAATAAAACGGTGGGCCATATTACCAACATGGATCATATTTGCCGCACTTACTCTTATCTTCGTCGGTTTATGGTGAAATTGAACCTAATGGAACTGGAGAATCAGAGACGAAGTCAGCTAAAAATCACCTTTTCCTCATCCTCCGTTAAACCTATAACGATAAGACGTGTGTCAAGTTAGCACTACACTTTTAGAAATTCAGTACACTAAGTACATATGTACGAGGTTTATTAAAGCTTTTTAGTAGTAAATTAGTTGTGGAGAGAAAAAAAATTCTAAAAATTTGTTTGACGAAGTTTAATTTAAATTTTTGATGTGTAAACATCTATGCTGGCGGTAGAGTGAAAAAAAACGTGAACGTTCGTGTGCAACGTTACGTCGTGCACTTTACGTTGTAGCACGTTACGTTACGAAATCTGATTTGCCCCGACCAAAACAAATTGATTTTAACGCGACCGACAATTAGATTATACTTTATCGCGACCACTCATTTATATTGTTTTTGCCAACGACGAAAGCAAATTGTTTTTAGCGCGACCGACGATTTTATCATTTTAACACTTATATTTTTATATTTTTTTCTTAAATTTTTAATTATTCCCCGAACAAAATGGACGCGACACTAGTAATTAAAAGGAAAACAAAATCAAAACAAAAATAATAATAGTCAGCTGTAGGGATTGACAATTGACTGTAGGTATGGTAGATCAATGGCTGAAGGTATGGCAGGATATCGGGTGCGTTCAGTGATACAAATCCGAACTTAAAATCTACGTTTACATTATACTGCTTTTAAACGATGCAATTTCTTCTTGCAATTTGTAGGCTGGGATTTACAAAATAGCTGAGGTTGAACAAAATGCAGAGTTATCGGCTACCTTTGTACTTGCACAAAGTTAACATTCACTAAAAATCACAGCGTCCAATTCCATAGGCAATTGATGGTGTCAATCGATTGAAACTGCGATTTTAGTGATTTCCACTGACAGTTGTTGTTTGTCGATGCTCAGAGAGTGACTACCATAAACAATAACCATGTGTAATGTGAAGTCAACTTTAAGTTGAGAGTGAACTACGAAGCAGGAGCTTTCAGTACCGAACCTTCACCGTTCGTTGGACACTTCACAACCAGCCTTTTAGTGCTTGGAAATTTCGTTACAGCGGTTCCCCCACTGGGTATTTCGCTGCCGTTCTTTCAACACTAAGCTTTTTAAGCACTGCCTACAGATAGGTAATGTAGTGTTAATTATTCAATATGTTTCTTTTGATGACGTTCAGTAACAAAAATCAGGCACTTGGACAAACGTTGATGTTTACACATATTTAACCGTGAGTCCCGGCACTCATATATTTTTTTTTTCTCTCCACAACTAATTTAGAACAAATAAGCTGCAGTTAACGCCGTCTTAACATTTTCTAATTTCTTTTTCTAATGCCTGGACTCAGAGTGTCAACTTAGCACTACTTACCTAGTTTTTGTTTGAAAACTTCGTAAAAAAAAAATTTTGAATTTTTTTCTCTCCACAACTAATTTACAACAAAAAAGCTTCAATTAATTGCGTACTTTGTTTTTTTTTAATTTCCCAAAGTGTAGTGCTACCTTGATATCAGGTTAGCACTACATACCATTTTTTTTTTTTTAAATAGTAGAGCTACAATTTTTTTTTTCCACAACTAATTTTCTACTAAAAAATTACAATTAAGTGTGTGCTTAGTTTACTTAATTTCTAAAAGTGTAGTGCTAACTTGACACACGTAACGATAAGGGTTCCTCAGCTGGTGAGCAAATGTAGGCAGACCTTTTTTTAGCGCGGTATGCCTTGTCTACTTGGAGTCTGGGCAAAACTTATTTATTAATCAAAATCAAAATGAATTTATTATAAATTGTTATTAATTTCATCCAAGTGTACCAATGCACTTCGTGGACAGTTCATCGGCATTTAATAATGCAATTGAATCATCAGTTCACATTTTGTTTATATCCTGCTTGCCTACCACTTAATTGGGCATGGGCATGCCTACCAAGTAATCGAACAACAGGTCGCCATCGCCATGCCATAAGAAATAAGTGTGTAGGTAAAACAATCAATTTATATTTATACAAAATCATGATCTTTTAAACAAAATACAAGTAGGTAGATGACATTATTAACAATATTTCTTTCTTAGCAATTTTAATTATCCGAAGAAAACACGCCCATAGGCAAATAAAAGCACAAAGAAAGAAATCAATTCATAACAAGCTGCGGCCGTAAGTATGTATCTAAACCTACCTACCTACAATTTTATCGAGAAAATCTGTACCTATTCACACACTGTATATTGACATATCTAATATTTAAAAAGGACGAGACGAGAGACATGCCGATTTATAACAGTTTTTTGCCATTAAAAGTGGGCGTGATGCGTTAATGCGCTTCGCGCGACTTGAAAAAAAAACTCTGGGTGCCTGAAGTATGCCAACCGGCGGGGCAGCATAAACAGTACTTTTATAAACCATAACTGTTATAGTTGGCATGTCTAGAGTCACTTCCAATGTTCCAATAAATACGAACAATTGAGAGCCAAGACCCCACAAAATCGCATTCACTTTTGTTTACTCTTTTGGCAACACATATGTACTTCGGTTCTTAAGATGCATGTTAATTTTAATTCAATGTTTCACTTTTGGTTTCATATTTCAATTGCATAAATATAGGTACAGGGTTATTAGTTCACAACTAAAAAAATAAATATTTTTTTGGATTCATAACCTAATTGAATTGAAAGTTCTTTTGCGATGTTTAGTCCAAAAGCGTTTCGCCCTGGCACGAAAGTTGGGACAGTTAGATGCTGTCGTACCCTTCTAAGACGCAAGATTTAAAACCTAATAAGGTGGGCCAGAGACAACTGTAATTTTTTCTCTTGTCGACTTATGCGAGATTAAAGTTAAACCCGAATTAACTCATCAAATTTGGTGAGTTAACTCAGGATTAACTGAATATAGTTGCTTCCGATGCATTCATTTTCTATCGAAAAACTGTTTCCTCAGTTAACTGTGTGTTAATTTACTTCTAGATTTAGAAATACTATTTCAACAATATTTTGATCCTCTGGTTGAACGAAACCACAATATCACTCTTCTTAAGGTACTGAAAGTTCTACCAATCGAACTGGTGGTACACAGCGCTGCAGCTGAAAAAAAATCTCAGTGCCAACTAATTTTTTTTAATTTAAGACAAGACAAGATATGAAATATGATAGATAAGATTTGTGTGTGCATATACTCGTATACCTATATAATAATATTTTTTATTACTTCAGTAGGCCAATTTAAAACTCTTCAAAAGTCATTTTAATGGAGTCCAACCGGACAAACTATCGTTTTTAATCATTTGCTTTATTATTAATAAAGCGTTTACTGTAGTTATTTTTAAAGAATTACGATTTTTTGTCAATATACCAAATCTGAAAATATTCTTTCTGCCGCTGCACTGCTGTGCGGAAGGCTTAGGAGGGCACCGATAAAAATTTGTAGGTTTGGATACATTATTTCCCCCAAACAATTTTTCAACAAGTAAAGTAATAATATTCGCTTGTATATATGTATTTCTATTTGTATATTTAATCCAAAATGGCTTTTTTACTCATCTGCAATGAAATTAAAGCCAAAAATGAAATGTTGATTGTTGAATATCTATGCAATGTATAACGGAATAACTAATACTGTGATAGTCAGCTGTCTCGTTTTATTTAAACGTAGCCATTTCTGCGTTCAAGAATCTATCCGAGACGGTGTCAACCTATCCAAAAATTTTCAAATACCTAGAGTTGTTGCGTCAGCTGATTTATCACAAGGGAATACATTAGGTGTGTTCCTTTGGGCTCCAGTATCTACTGCCAAGTACTTCTGGCTGCAGTCAACTACTTGTACTCTGTGGTCGAAGTAGTTCAAAGTAGTTCATTAATCTAGTAACAGAATGTTTCCAAACAAGAAAAAGACATCACCAATCAAAAGAAATTACGTAATAGATTATTGTTGTTGACATTTTTCTAATTTTAAAGTAAAATAAGAAAACAAAACCGAAATTAAATTGAAATTGAGGTTAGATTTTACTTTTGGCAAAATGAAAGCATTCCATTCATCATCTACTGGGAAGTACTAAAAAGTACTTTGCAAGGCCCAATGGAACACGGCTATTAACACAAAGCTATCCAGATCGCTTTGGATACAATCCTGAACGTGGCCTATTTCTTCCTCTATTTTAAGCATTAAACACAATTTGACACATTCATTGTAGTAGCTTTTTCTGTGGGCTTACAAAAAGAGTAAGAGGTTTTTTTTTCAATGATTGTAGCGAATGTGTCACATAAATTATGATTCATGTTTATTTAAAAAAAAAAGAAGAGTGCCAAATTTTAAATTTGTCAGTACCAATGGATGCCATAGTGCCAACTCATTTGAAAGTGCCAGTTTGGCACTAAAGTGCCTGTTTCTGCAGCGCTGGTGGTACAACGTACACGGTAACGCTAGGGCAATATGAAATGCATTAAATTTTGTTATTGGGATACAAAGTTGTGTTTTTATCTGGGAATCTACGTTTAAGCGCTAAAATCAAGGAATCAAAATATGGAATGAAGAGATATCTTTTCCAAAATTCAACTGCAGTTAATCAATGTTAATCAATGAGTATTCTTAGAAAAATGTAACCAGAATTCTCCATCAAAATATCGTTTAATGATTTTTTTCATTAAACTTTACAAAGTTTTTCTGTATTTTATAGGCAACTAGCTGACCGCGCCCGGCTTCGTACGGGTAGGCAAACCTAAGCTTCGCATAATAATTAGAAAAAAAAATATAGATAAATATTATTTAATACACTTTCACCCTTTTTTATTGTTTTCGTTCTTTTTATTGATAAATATACTGAGTTTTGACCCACTTCACGTTATGAATGGTAAAATTCGTAAAAATATGATCACCTAAGTCCAATCTTTATTACTTTCCCAACGCAGAAGGAATTTTTGTAATCAAAAACCACTTTTTTGTGTTTATCCAATTCACTTTATTAACTTTTTAATAAATAATATTCCAACAAAAACAGTATTTTTGAAACCGGATACCATTTTTCGTTTTACCCCCTGAGGCCATCCACTCAAAGTAACCTTTCAAACACAAAAAGACTTTCTTTAATCGGATATTTTTATTTTTACCCCATTTCACCCTACAAATATCAAAAATTTGCAAAATAATATTTAACCTAAAGCCATTTCCTAAGAGAAACTTTTTAAAAAAGAAGAATTTCTTAAATCTGACATTTTTTATTTTTACCCCATTTCACCCTATAAAGTGAATTTTTCCCATATTTGTATAGTTATTCTCCTATTCGGGGTGGAGACGAATCCAGCCGTTTTTGAGTTATAAGTGCGGTAACTAAAACAACTTTTTTTTTATATATTAAGATAACTAAGTACATATGTATCAATAAAAATATTTGAAAACAGAAAAAATAATTATCTGCGTAACAGCAAAAACTTTAAATAAAATTTAGAAAACCTGTTGCAGATTTATTTACATTAATTAATTTTTAATTTACGAATATAAATAAAGTTCTGTTTTATTTCGTTTTAATGTAAATCCTATAGCCTATAAGTGAATGGAAATATTTGAAGCGACAACTTTCGATGGAAATTAACAAAAAAGGACTTCATTACATGACAAGATGTTCCTTTTAAGAACAGTCCATGAAGTTCTAAATTGGTTTTTGAACTATAAGATTCTCAAAACTGAAAATGTAATGAAATATCACAACAATTTGCGTTCGTTCAAAATCCAATAGTCGTTTTGAAAGTTGACCGTATGCATGAACTTACACCACAGATCTCTATAACATTATAGATTATAGAGAACAGTGACTTGACTTGCTCATGGTGATTTCAGATGGGTCGTTCATCAACAATCAGAGAAACAAGCCTAAACATGCTGGATTTACAATGAAAACTATATTTTGTGTCATATAGAAAGATGCTTGAAATCATGAACGCACCTTAGTATTTCGTACGTCAAATACTCACATTACGTACATTTACATTTTATGTTTATTGTAGTTGTGACAACAGCCACTATACTCATTATAACTTCATACAGCGCCATCTATGATAACGGAAAACAACTAGATCTAAATTGTATTTGCAATTGCGGTTTCAGAAAAAAACTAACGAAACTAAGCTACTTTTGTAACGGTTTCAGAAAAAACTACAAAAACTAAGCTACTTTTGTAAATAAATAAATACAAATACATTTGTCTTCTAACGTAATGCAGCGCCATCTCTTGTACGAAAATAAAACAACTTGAAATGGTCTATGTTTATGTCTGTAATTCTGGTTGTAGAAAAATCTATAGCAACTGAGCTACTTCTAAAATATTTAGGGTAATTTATCGGTTGAGACTAGAGAAATACCAATTTATAGAGGACGAGACTAGAGACATGCCAATTTATAACAGTTATAGTTGAAAAAAACTCTGGGTCCCTTAAGTCTGCCCACCGGCGGATGGCCTTGACCCTGCGGGGCAGCATAAACAGTACTTTTATTAACCAAAACTGTTATAATTGGCATGTCTAGAGTCACTTCCATTTATAAAACCAACATATAACAGTTGATTGCCATTGAAAGTTTGCTTTACGCACTTCGCGCCACTTGACAAAAAAAATCTCTAGATTAGAAATGCCAATTTATAACAGTTTTTTTCTTCACGCGGCTTGAACAGAAAAATTCGGTGTCCGAATTATGCCCACAGGCGGAGAGGTCTAGCCCTACTGGGCTACATAAACAGTACCTTTATAAACACAACTGTAATAAATAAGAATTTTTTAAGTCACTTAATAATTTGGAAGTGACTCTAGTTTCTAAAAGGGACGAGACTAGAGGCCAATTTATAACAGTTTTCTCCATTAAAAGTGGACGTGCGTTAGCGCGCTTCGCACGACTTGAAAAAAAAAACTCTGGGTGCCTGAAGTATGCCCACCGGCGGAGGGCCCTGGCCCTGCGGGGCCTCTACACATAATTGATATGTGTAGAGTCACTTCCTTCTAAAAGTGGTGTTTTTTTTCAGCCGCGGGCAGCCCCTTGAGTATTTTTAGATACTCTGTTCTGTTCTCTGAATGTGCAGTACAGGGAAGATAGGAAATTTGCCTTTCAACCATACTATTATGGATTTCAATAAGCTATCTCCATTTAAAGCTCTCACATGGTTACCGTAGTGAGCATTTAAAATTGCCGCAAATCTCACAAAAATATTACTTTCAAAAGCTCTAAAAAAGCTTAAATCCTGAAAGTTACATAGCAAAAACAAAAGAAAATGCCATATGAATTTCCATCAACTAGGCAATGGTAACTCTGATTCAACCAAAATGTCGATAAGGGTTGGTTGCAAATTGGCGATCAGTCTCCTTTCTAGGGATGAGCGATATTGAACAAAAAACATCGATGATAAACTCTAAGACCCAACATCGATGTTAATTATTATCGAGACAGAAACATCGATGTTTTTTAACATCGATATTTTTTAACAACAGTATTTTATTAAATTCTTTTCCTTATCAATTTTTATTTGTCAAATAAGTTCCAATTAGTCATAACATTATCTTTGTTTTTGACATCAAAATAATAGCCAGTTGCGATGTTTTTTAAAAAAAAATCTTTTTTGTTCAAATACTTTTAATTAATTCAATAAGTCTTAAGACTTTAAAGCTCTTAAGAATTTAATTATTTCGATTTCGAGGCTCGATTACGGAAATATCGCTATCCAAACACAAACGCTTTCACGTCATCATTTTTTTCAAAAATCAATACAAAATTTTGGAAAAAGCTTGGCGAAATTTTTACATCGCTGGAAAGGTCTGTTAATATGCTATTCACCACTGCAAACCGCAACCACTTTCGAGGCTTTGTTGCCAAAATATCGCCATCGACACCCTTTTTAAGGTTGGATCGAAGTACACAAAGTAATATCATTTTGGATATGAATATTTCGAGAACTAAAGCTGGCAAAATTTTTTGATTAATATCGGCGGAAAGGCCTGTTAATTTTCTATACGCCACTGAAAACTACAACCTCTCACAAGGCTTGGTTGCGGAAATATCGTTATCCAAAGCCTTTTTTAGGGTTGCATCGAAACACAGTAATTTGACTTTGGATGCGAATATTTCGAGAACAAAACTTAGAAGATTTTTTTGGTTTTGAGTTTTAGAAAGCTCTTGAAAATTTAACTAGCAGTTTTGGAAACCGCAACCCATTTCGAGGCTCGATTACGGAAATATCGCTATCCAAACACAAATGTTTTTGAATATTTTGGACAGAAATTCAGTAAAATCGAACAATACTTTGGATGGAAATATTTCGAGAACCAGACCTTCCACACGCCTTTGGTTTAGACTTCCGGATAGAGTTTGAAAAGACCTTTCTTTTGATGTATAGCTCGATGGGTTTTGGAAACATTTTTGAAAAGCCGAAAAAAAGATGCAAGGGCAATAAAATTTTTTTGGAAAAAGTTTGGCGAAGTTTTTACGTCGCTGGAAAGCTCTGTTAATTTGCTATTCGCCACTGCAAACCGCAACCCTTTACCAGGCTTTGTTGCCGAAATATTGAAATTACTTCTAAATTTGGTATATGAAATTATTGATCATCGATTGTGCGACATAATGATTTAATGCTTGAACTTGAATTTAACAAATTTAATAGCAGCAATGTATTAAATAAATTGAAATTCTTATATTTTTTTGGATTTTTATTAACATATGGTAGAATAGCAAAAGATTTGATGTGAAAATATAAACCGTATGAAGAAATACAAAAAACTGCATTATGTAAGCGGTGCTTTACTGTATGGCATAATTTGATCCCACTGCATTTTACTCTAGTAGAACTTGTAGTTGATTTTATCTCGATGTTTTGAATTGAATGTTGAAACATCGATGTTTGTTCTCTTCTTTTGTTAACATCGATCATCCTTACTCCCATAGAGTACCTATAGCCGTGTTTTATTATCTTCTATCGGGATCCGGATCTGGATCTGGATTTACTTTTAACACGTAATGCACAAACAAAATACTGGGAAATTTTAAAAATTGTTTTTGTAACACGTGTTAAAAGTTAATCCAGATCCAGATCCGCATCCCGAAAGAAGATAATAAAACACAGCTTATATTACCTAGAGAACCGACTTAGGCGGTCGTTTTCTTCCACCCTACAAGCTGTACTGAGAGGAAAAAGTCCATTAATTTTTGTATGGAGTTGTTGTCCCATGCATTTTAGATGGGACCGAACCAACTTCGCTTCAATTGAAAGGACTTTGCTCAATTTATTCAATAAGCTGAATAAGACCGCCCGGGTATTTAAAACAAAAATCAGTTAAATTCAAAAATTGAGTAATGAGTTAATTTCGTAGTCAAATTTCTTTTTTTAACCCTTTGTCAACATAAACTATGAAGAATATCGGTCATTGTTGCTCCCGGGTAGTAAATTTAATAATATTTTTGAATATTAATGTTAAAAACAACAAAAACACCTACCGAAAATTGGAAGCGCACTCTAGTTTTTTTTAGCTCAAAAAGGTACGTGTCTACGATTTAAGTGCGCAAATTGTAGACACGTACCTTTTTGAACTAGTGCCACTATTTTGTGCACACTTAAATCGTAGACACGTACCTTTTTGATCTAATGCCGCCAATTTGTTTTATATCCACCATTCACACGGATTCACGGATAAGGAAAAAAGAGTAAAATAAGAGTTTTCTCTTACTCACCTCAAATAAAATGTGCGGGTGTTTAAGGCAAGAGGGATACCGGTCGGTTCTCTAGCTAATATAAGCCGTGTTTTATTATCTTCTATCGGGATCCGGATCTGGATCTGGATTTACTTTTAACACGTAATACACAAACAAAATACTGGGAAATTTTCAAAATTGTTTTTGTAACACGTGTTAAAAGATACAGATCCGGATCCCGATAGAAGATAATAAAACACGGCTATAGTTACTCTATGCCTACTCCTTTCCCCCAGGAGCTGATAGGTCATGGTGGGATGTACACGAGCTCAAAGAAGATTACACAAACAATTTAAATGTAAGTCAGTGATTTTTTTTCTTGTTTCAGTGGGAATTTCTTAAGTTAAGGTGCCGTGCAAGCACCAGTGTGTTTGAAAAAGCTCTCCCATATCTCCCATAAGGCCTGTACTGCACAGTTAAATTGAACAGAGTATAATACATTTATTAGGGGGCTTCACATTCTCAAATATATTTGACAAACACGGTTTGATTGACTCGAATTTGAAAATGTGAACGCTCCACCAACGGATTGTCGAACATGCTTGATGAATATCAAAATGTTTTGATATTCTGCATGCTTGACAAACTTATTTGAGAATATGAACGCATTCTCGTCAAACCAGGAGGACATTTCATTTTAAAAAAGTGTTCATGGTATGCGCATCAAAAGAAAAGAAAAAAAAAGATGGCTGTAACAGGAAGAAATTTTAAAATATATAGAAGTTAACCAGATATATGGCAGATTGAAAGCGAAGAATATTAAAAACAAAACAAAAAAAGCGCTGTTTTAGACATTCCTAAGTCCAAATTTGCTTAATTTTATTTTGTTTCCTTTTTTGTCTTCTTGTTTTTCATTTTCTTAAATTTGATCTATAACGAGAGCTGCAATCAAAACGTTCGCCATGGTTAAAATTCTAAAGAGAACTGATGTTTGACAGCATGCTTGACAAATGTGAACGCAAATGGCTTCACAATCCACAAACATTCATCACGCCATATTTGTCAAACATTTTTGAGAATGTGACGCCCCCTATTGGCGAAAAACTTTAACTATTATAAATAATTGGCATTTCTCTAGTCATGTCCATATACATTAGCCGTGTTTTATTATCTTGTATCGGGATCCGGATCTGGATCTGGATTTACTTTTAACACGTAATACACAAACAAAATACTGGGAAATTTTCAAAATTGTTTTTGTAACACGTGTTAAAAGTTAATCCAGATCCAGATCCGGATCCCGATAGAAGATAATAGGCGTGTTTTTTTGCAAGTCCATATGGATTTGTCGAAAAAAACGACATCGGGACTTAGGATCTTCTTACTTACAGTACGTAAGTCCCGATAATTATCTGGACTTAGCTAAGTCTATATGGATTTAAGTTGTTGTTGTATTTTCGTGTAAAACTATTAGTCCCGATGTCGTTTTTTTCGACAAATCCATATGGACTTGCAAAAAAAACACGGCTAATAATAATAATAATATATTAAAGCGCCATCTTTTGTAGAATAAAATAACGAATCAAAATGAATTGATGTCATCAATTTTGGTTGTAGACAAATCTACAATAACTAAGCTACATATACCTACAAACATATGTGTGGATGCAAATTAATTTGTTGTAGGATGTCTTATAAGAGAAATTTTGTCATAAAAGCTTTTTGTAGCCAATAAGTTATAACGCAACGTAAACAAAACGTTACGATTTCTATTTAATAAATTAGTTTTTTTTTTGAGAATTTTAATTCTAATCAGCCCTATCATGATTTCCATCGCAATCGGAAACTTGTTACAAATCCCGAAAAAAATTATCACAAAATCCATCGTATCGGAAAATCTCATACAAATTGCAATTATGAACGGATTCTGTGTTAGTTTTTTTTCGGGATTCGGGAACATTCCGATTACGATGGAAAAGTCTAAATTACTTCCAATTAAATAGTATTCATTACAGTCCACTGAAATTCCTTTCGTACAAGTCTAGAATGCCAATTATTTCCGGAGAAATACATACTTATCGCTCCGAGTTTTATTTTCCGCGGGAACTGGTTCCTAGTATCGTGAATTTCTATCGAAGCGTTCGAGGTTGATAGCTCAGATATATAAATGCAATTCGAAACGAAACATGGTTATACGTTCCAACTGTTTCTTTAATTATTTTATGAATGTAAAAAAGTGGGGTGCTGCTGCGCCACTTAGCATTTTCATGCATTTTTAAATGGAGATCTTATTCAGGTCAGATCATTAAGTATAATTATTTAAAAGAAACTGTTCAAAGTAAATAACTGCCTTTTTAACATACAAACGACGGCCACCCGCCCCGCAGGTAACAGCCAGTAATGTATAATTTCATTCTTTTGATACATTTCTATTTCGATTCGCGCCAACTTGTCCAGAATATATCGCGATTGTAGATACCTTGTGCTGCTCCTTGCAAACCTAAACACCAAGAGATTTTCACTTGTCGCAATGATTTCTAAGACAATCATGGTTTCGAAGTTTTGTAACTAAATCATGACTCTTTTGATATTTCAATATTCTTTTTCATGAACAGCTTGTAACTATCAAGTAGTAGTATCCGGGAACTCTCGGCAATCAGCTCAATAAGAGGCATTATCGTAAGTTATATCATCTTTCAATTGAGCCAACTATTTTATACAAAAAAAAGAAAACAACTAAATCAATATTATTATAATTAACAAAACCTACTTTTTATTGATTTTATATTCTTATATTGTTAAAACATAATATATCAATACACAGTATTTTATAAATAGTGTTGTAATAATTTCGTTGTATTATTTCTCATAATTTTGTTAAAACAGTTTGTACATTCGTGTAAAATACATAGTATCTACTATCAAAAATAAATGTTATATTTTAAATTAATTTAAATGTATGTATTAGTATACATAATGAGCATTGAGATGACCCGCAAACATTTACCGTTTCGCAAATTATAAAAATATTTGAGCTGTGAATTTTATCTACAAAATTTAAGCGAATACATTTTAAATTAGAAAAAAATCTTTTTTAAAAAAGAGAAAACTGTGACTGGATTATGATATTCGACAGAATACACTTTGAGTCGTGACAAAAAGCATTCCAATTTATTACATGATTGTAATAAATGATCTTACAAGGAAATATCGTTATCCAGATCCTTTTTTAGGGTTGCATTGAAATACAGTAATTTGATTTTGGATGCGAATATTTCGAGAACCAAACCTCTAAGAATATTTTGGTTTTAGTTTTAGAAAGCTCTTGAAAATATTGAAAAAGGTATACTATTTATGCAGTCTTGCCAGGGCCAATACTTTTAATATCTATATAGATTGTTAGAATTGTTATAAATTGGAAGGTCTAAAGTCTCGTACTTAATTAAATTCGCAACGAATCCTTTCGATATGTCGATGTCACGTCCCTTCTAAAAGGCTTGAGGCCAAAACAAAAGCTTTCAAATATAATTCGCTTCGAATTCCATAATCATTTCACAGGAATATTTCAATAATCATCCCTTTAAATTTAATTATCTATTGAAAATACAAGTATAAGTGAACTTTAAAAGTGGAACGTTTGAAATTCTTAAACAACTTAAATTGATTGGTTTCGAAAACAGATCACCTTAAGTTAACAGAAAATAAAGAAAGTGTTTTTATACAAATTAAGAACAAAATACGGACTTAAATTCTATTTGAAATAAAGACGGCATTGTTTAAGTTAAAATAATGCGTAACAGGGGCTGCTTATACAAAAAATTCAAAAATTCTTCCAACTGTAACAGCACTAATGCACTTTTTTGTTATCTGGGATTCTACCGCAGTTAAAATAATTCAACAAATTTGGAAAAAAAATTACATAGGTAACAAACTAATATTTAGCAGATCTTAATACAAATTTCACAATACATACAATTTTTTTTTTAAACATGTGTACGAGTAAATAATTTTTTTTTTTTTGGCTTAAAAAGTTTATGACAATGAGTTTTACGATTATACCTAACCTATACATAAATGCATCCAATCCAATTTAATTGTATATAAAATATAAATTAATTTACAAATTCAAACGAATGAGTTACATTTGGCAGTGGAGTTTATATGAAAATATGGTTTTTATATATACACTATTTATTTACATTTTTTAATAGATAGAAATTTTAAACATATAAAAGGGGCATTTTAAATTATTACCTATATAACAAATGAGGATGATTTTATGACTTTCAAAAATAAAATACAATCGCTGTAAATTACTGCTTGAAATAAATTTTTAACCCACTTTTCTTTCATTTAAAAAAAATATATTTATTTAAGGCGCAAGAAATCTTGTACTAATGTGCGGTAAACTAAGCAAACGAGTTTTAAAATATTCAACAAAAGACCTTTTAATAACCCTATTAACTGTGTCGGCTGAAAAAAAATTAGAAGTGATGTTAATTGACTTTGTTAAAGTTTAATTCTATTGTTTGATTGTTTTGGGAAAAACGAAATTCACTGGCAAAACAAAAATTTAAGAAGTTACCACAGTTTTAACGCAGAAAAATCGTAGTTATGTTTGAGAACGCATCTTCTTTCTAAGCTTAACAAAATTGTACTTTACTACTGGGTTTTACAATCAACAAGTAGACGAAACGAAATTAATAAATATTTTATTGTATTTTTTTATTTAAAAAAAAAAAATACCAGAAAAATGTTTTGCATATAAACAAACTAAAGAATAACGAAAATCCCTTTTATTTTATTTTGTTCATCTTACACTACTAACTCAAATGCGTTTTGGGATAATGTAAACATAATTAGTTTTTGTTCGAAGTTATATATATATATGTATGTAATTATAATTAATTAATATAAATTTCGTGTTTAAAGGTTTTATTCCCAAATAAATTAATATAAATTTCGTGTTTAAATGTTTCATTCCCAACATACAATCATTTACAAGAGCTACACCATCTCGGTACCTAAAACGAGGACAACAATTGAAAGTCAGAAACTGAAATTGATGAATCAACCCGCACTTAAGGATCTATGCCGTGATATCAGCTTATCGAAAGAAAGAAATAAAACATAATTTTATTTTTCAATTCATAGCTTCTAGGTTTATAGTCCGATTTTAGCAAACTTTTGTGTTTAAATTGTTTGTTAAGGGATTAGGTTTCTTTCACATGAGATCTCGGTACCTAAAATGAGGACAACCATATCACCGAAAACAGCAGCAGCTAGTTTACTAGAAGCTTCAGATTTTGATTCTAGCTAGTGCAGTGCCATTAGTAATCTGGATTTTGAAACTGATGAATTAACTCGCACTTATTCCCGTTTGCTCATACGAGCCATAAATCTTCATTTTAAGTATTTTAAGCTGATCTCAGCTATGAATCAATTATTGTTCATAACTGTCAAGATAATTATTTTCTTCAGTTTTGAAAAAAAAAATAATTGGTATGTGTTTATAATCTCCTTGATCAGTTTGAAATGACAGAAAAAAGAAAAATTATAGTTTTAGTTATTATTATTATTAAATCCAAATTTTTCATATAAGAAGGAGTCAATACTGTTCAATACGGACGGGGTAACCTGAAAGGATAAAGAGCAAGCCCAAGCAAGGATACGAATCACAGACAGCTCTCTCAATCGGGCGTAACGTGTTTTAGGAGTAGTGATGCATTTAAAAAAAACAAACCAACTTCTTAGATTTCAAGGATTTCAACATCATCCTCAATCAAGTGCAACGTTTCAAAACTAATTTTTAAATTCAAAATTTGTTTAAAAAAATAAATTCAAATTGACAGCAAAGAAAAGTTAACTCACTATGTATTGCTTAAGAAACTTAGGTTTTACTTTTTCTTCCCCCTAAGTTATGATCTACATATCGACTTATAAGTTTTAGATTTTTGTTGGTGCAAATCAAGAACTGGAACTTAAGCTCTTATGTTGGACTTACGCTCAATTTCTTCACAGAAGTACTAAGCCAGCCTAGTACCCAGTCCAGCTAGACCAGGTACTAGAGCTCTGGTACTCGGTCCTAACGAAAAGTAAATACCTGAGCATTTCTTCACATCACTAGTACCGGATATAAATACAACAAGCGGTACTAGGACTTAATACGTCTTAAACTGGTCTAATTCAGATTTTGACACTATTTTGGCATTTCAAATATTATTTTATTTATTTTGATTGAGAGATATTTTATTCTATTTTCGAATGGATTGTCTATTTCAACAAAAGAAAGGACATAATATCCATTGTACGATATTTGTCTCTCCTGATAGCAGCATCAAGTATCAAATTTGTTACTCGAATGTTACTTCAACAATTTTCCGGACTTCGATGTATGCAGTTCATAGCAAAACGGTCGTCGTGCTACATAGTGAGTGAGAAGATGAAGAACGGCAATGCAAATCTACCGAGATGTACAGGAGCGATCGATCAGTGGTGCTGTGTTCTGAATCAACTTAATCTTTGCTTTTGATTAAATTAAAGCTGCGTGTTATTTTCTTCTTGGATGTTTTTACATTTTTCTTTGTGCGTATGTGTGTGACGGATTTGGAGAAATATCCTTTATTATGTACATTTCAAGTTCATGCCATATCAAAGAGACATTTTTTCTCGGTATAATGTCGATAAACCATGGGCAATATGTGCTTTTACGGCAGCATTAACGTCCATGATGGACAACATATCCATTGTCATTATGTCATCCCACGTATACATATAAAAGGAACACTTATTCTTCATTGTGCAGTGTTAAGTTGCAGTTGGAACTAGAAAAAAATTATAATTCGTTAAGGTCCAACGAGTAAAATGTATTTAGGTAAGAATGGGGTCAGTACGAAGTCTGCTTGCAAACAAAAATCTTAAATTGCGACCACCAATATTTAAATCCATTCCCTACACGTATAAGACCATTACAGAATAGGTACACCTACATAGATACATTATATACACATACAAAAAAAGAAAAAATCCATCAAACCAATACAAAACTGATTTATTACATCAATTTAAAAAAAAACACCAACCAAGAAACAATAGATATTGAGCAACGAATTCTTTGAAGAAAATAAATGAAATTTTTTTAATTCAGGTATTAGCGCCACTAGACTGCCGATTTTAAAGTCCTAGCTAATACCGAGTCCTAGATAGTACTCGGTATCAACTTGACAGAACTAGAGCTTAGTACTTATGTGAAGAAATCATTTGGTACAAATTTGAGTACTAACAACTAGTATAATAACCAGGTACTACCTGATTTTGAGGAGTCAGCTAGTACCAAGTCCTAACAGATACTCGGTACCAAATTGACAGGACTAGGGCCTAGAACTTGTTTGAAGAAATGAGTTGATACCGATTTGAGTACTAATTTTAGGACTAGTACCGGTACTAGCATTAGGACTCTGTGAAGAAATTTGCCGTTAATGAATTTAACACAAACAGTATATCGTCGGAAAGCGGAGGTTCTTATCCTTCACAAAATACACGGTGTACTTTATTAACTGGATAAACTATTAGTTAGATGAATGCCTGTATCTGAAAAAAGATTCAAAAACATGTTTTCAGCAAATATCTCTAAAACGAATCTTTGAACAAAATAAGTATCATTTTCGTTTTCAGCGAACATAATTATATAGATTTTTGTTGGCACCTACGTTGAATAAAAAAATTCTTTATTCGTTTATAATAAAATTCTACGCTTTAGTTAGCTTCAGCAATCAAACGGGACGCATAAACACAATCAGCTGTTGAAGTTTAAAACAATGGCAAATGGATTAACAAAAAAAAATGGCAACAACAATTTACATAAGTAATTAAAAGACAAATTTTTGTTAACGTATAAAAATAGCTCAAATAATTACGAAAATACTTACATTCTAAACTGTTTAACTCTAAATATACATACGTATGTTTATAAATGTATATTAAGAACTATTTTGTTCAATATCGACTATATAGCAATTAATTATAATGTACTTACTTTAACCTACTTATTGTATAATTTTTGGCCACAAATATACAAACTACATGCTTATGTGTGTAAAATATTATTTTTTTTTTTTTTTTGTTTAAAGCTGTTCTCTATCAATTTAATTCTAAAAGCCATTTGTTGTGTTCTTTAAAGCCAAATGGGGCCGACGCTTTTTTCAATCAAATCTACCACATCATCTCTATGCATTTCTTTAAGTATACGAACTAGATCGTGAATGTTTTTCTCATTCGTGCTTCTACACTCCCACAGATTGAGAAGATTTTCTGTTGGATTAGGTCTCGATGCACCATATTCGATGTATTCTAATAAATTTAATTTAATCGATAGAGTTCGCCAGTCGTTTTTATCGACACGCAAAGGATCAAGGGTCACACATAGTATATTTTTGATTTCTCGTGGAATCTTTGAGTCAGTGTAAATTTCATTGATGAAACATCCTCTTTTATTAACAAATACAACTTGGCGCTCATTATCAGGACTCAGTGGTGTGTTAACCCTACTTTGCGGCACGGCAAATGAATTGAAACCCTTTTCACTATTTGCTTGAGAAAAATCTATTTCTAAACTTATGTCCATAAAATTTGATTCTTTTCGTCGTAAATTAAATTCGCAGTGTAGAATCGAGTTGTTGCTAAGTATGTGATTGTACGGTATCACTTGTTCCTGCAAGTGACTCGGAGCTTCCCATTCGCCCGTGGAACGTATTCGAATGTTTAGATCGCTCTCGTTTAAACTAAATGGAAATGTTTCGCTCTCTCCCATAAACGAACCGCCAAGCTGCGATTCAATACGAGAGCAAATTTCGCAACTGTTTGGAAAGTCTTTAACAATATAAACCCGAAGACTACCAACAGCACAATTAGGAGCAACTTGGCCAAATGCTAACAACTTCATTTCAATTGATAGATTTTCTATGCTAGGATCGGGTTGAGCTAAGATGGCAAAGCGCCCCATTCGCTCTGTCATTATGTAAGCAAAATGCTTTTCAACTTTTATAAAAAACTTAGAAGTATTCGTACTAACACCTATTTTAGTTATTGTTTCCCATTTGACATTGATATCGTTGTTACTCGCTTCTGAGCTGTACACGCTTATATTCCACAAAGAAGGCTCTGTTAAACAATGAGGAATCTTTAATATGCAAGGCTTAAGGAAATTAAACTTAAGTGGTGTGCATGAGACTATTGTGCTGGTAATCAGCATTGAATCGAATGATTTTACATTTATTCTTGAAAATTCTTCACCAAGAACAGCAACGGAAACGCCTTTCTTATCGTAATTGCCTAGGGCAAATTCTGGAACGTATAAAGTAACTTTTCCGTCGTACAATCGGAGATATCCACCAGCTTCATTGAAAACATCTTTGATAGAGCTCATTTTGCAAGATCGCTTCGACACTGAAAGGCATTTTTGTTTCGTCGCATAATCATAGTCCGTTGAATCAGCTGCAAGTGAAGGAAAATTCTTTTCATATTGTATTACTGATATGTTTGACAAATTCTTACATGTACAGGTAGATGTTTCTGCTGTATCACTTATGTAGTCGACACTAATCCCATCAATCGGATTTGTATAGCTATAAAATTGGTGACTTTATTAACATTCTTCAAATTAAACAACTAGAACTCACTTTGCCGACAAGTTAGGTACATCATAATGGTGCTCAGATATTGCCTGTTCACCACTCAATGAAGTGTGACCAGGATTGGCATAGTCATAATTAACGTTTCCATCTGCAACGTAATTTCTGTGAATCATTTTCTTATCGCTGCTTCCAACGTATTTTGATTCGAGAACTGTAATAATAACAATTTCAATTTTGATATGAGTACTGTGCTTTTGTAAAGAAATTCACATCATCTTACCTGTTCTAGCAATGTTGTAGTCTGGACTATTTGTAATCCCTCTCCGAGCACAGCATATTATAGCAACTCCAAAAGCCATACACACTGCAGCTATAAACGAGAGACCCAAATACAAAGCCCAATCAGAATCTGAAAGAATAAAATTATTTAAATAGAGGGATTAATAATGTGGAAAACTAATATTGATGATATAATTATAATATTGATACTTTGAAATATTCAAAACGTAAGAAGTGCAGACAAAGGTATCTTACGTTTATCCTTCTTTTGTCACTAAACTTAACAGAAAAGCCGTTGGAACCATCACATGCTTCTATTTAAAAGTGAGTTAAAGTCATTTTTTTTAAATGAGATCCCTTAATAAAGGAAAGTCAGATTTCTTAAAGTCAAATTCAAGAGAGAAGAGAGTTATTATCAATACCAAAATCAGTTGTGTGAATATGAGAAATCATGAAAAAATGCAGATGGTGGTACAATTTTCCATAGGAGTGGGACATTTATTAGCAACAATTACTAGATCTTACTGTTTGCCATTTTTGTACATCTCACTTGCTGTTAGTCACACAATATAAGATTGTCAACAAACATTTGTTCATGGGGAGAAGAGACGTTGGTAGCCTTTAAACTTATTGCGTCGTCAGAAAAAGCGTCGTCAGGTTCAGGAATATTAAAATGTGACCATCGTCAAGATGGTCACATTTTTCAGAAATATAGTTAATGGCATTTGAGGCAATTTCATATATTTCCAAGACTCTTCTTGAAGGGATGTACAGTCAGTCAAACTAAGTAATATTTACCGATGAGTTCAAATTAAATATCTGTGGTTTGGCCAAAACCAAATACGGAGCTTCTTCCGGAAAACGCAGTTGCAACAGTGAAGCATGGGGGGAAATTGTGTATGGATTGGGACTTCTCGGCAGATGGGGTAGGTAAGCTACATATTATTGATGGAGTGAGGAACCATAGAAAATACATTGACATTGAAAAACGTAATCTTAAAGATAGCGCATAAAAATTGGGTCTATACAAAACGAATTCACTCATTACTGCTTTCATTCACTATTTTAAATCTAATCAGCAGTTGAAATTCAAAAGATGGATTAGCAGCAGTTTTTAAAATATCCCTGGGAAAATTGTGACAGATGACACACAATGCGTCAGTTTCTAGTTTTAATTTGCATTTGAGTACAGTAAAACCTGACAAATTGTACCACCTTTGGGACCGAAGAAAAGTGGTCCGATTAGGAGTTGTAGAGGTTCCTTTTTAATTGGACCGGTCCACTTACAACTAACTGACTGACGAACCTCTGCCTATAAGCAACATACAAAATTCAAATTGTTTCATTTGCCAACTAACGAAAACTTAAATTTCCAACTTTGAGAAATCCCCAAATAAAACAAAAGTAACGGGTGTTTTAAACTTGGCGGTACCAACAATTCGAAAAAAAAACGAAATGCGATGGATACATATTTCGTATTCCCTACTCTTGGTCCAATTAGATAGGTAAATACACTAACGCATGTTATTTTAGTGGTCCAAGGTCCAGAAGTGGTAGGTATATGGGTAGTATAATTAATTTTTGTATTAATTAAAAGCTATTTTTTTAATCAATTCTCGCGACCTTTAAGAAAAAAATCAACATGAATTTATCAAAAACATGCAATTTCCAATTCAGAATATCCAGTTCTCTCGTTTCTCGTCGCACGACTGGAGATGGAGAACCATAATTGTCGTTGGCTTTGAGAGACAAAAACGATAAATCATGGTACATTCGCCACATTTATCGATTCCAATGCGTGGAAGCATTAAGTATTGCCGTCTATCAAGCCGTCTTCTCTGCATCATCTTCGCTGCTCGAAGAAGATCCTTATTAATTCTCAGAAATAATTAGCATTTTCAATTTCAGGTTTAACTGTAACTCAGAAATTTCTTTTGATTTTGCAATTACCTACTTTTATTTTAGACCTTTTTTTCTTCTGTCAAGAGCGAGCAGTCAACACAATTGTGTGGAATGATGGAGTGAACAGAAAATTACAAGTTTTCTCGGTAAAGTCTAGTATTCCGGGAGTCTACTTTGGAATATCAAAAGTTGAACCAGTCAGCTTCGATTGAATAAATGCAATTTTTGAAGTTGATAATAAAAATCCATAAGTTTTTTTCAACATTGACTGGCCTAAACCTTTGTAGTCTGTCGAAACAAGGTATGGAGAAAATGGAGGCGGAACAAGACAAGATGGTGGGCATCTAGAAAGCTTTTCATAATAAAATTGGATTAAAGCTCAGCACCACTAATAAGAGGAGACTGATGATAGGCGGCTTGGGACCCCTTGAAACAGCTGTATCTATAGCCAAAAATAAACAAATTATAAATTAATTCGTAAACAATTGGTGGAAGCACCTTTAAGTTGTTGTTCAAAAATTCACTAAACCTGTTTATGTCGAAGGAGATATGAATGGTACGAATAAATGTTAAGGTGACATAAGATCAAGTACGTGCGACCCGACCGTCTCCCATTGTATATTCCCGAGCCGAGTATGAATAATATTATTTCGCAAGTCACAAAATGATTCTTGCATAACTGTTAACTTTTGTGTTGGGAACAAAAAACATAACTAAATGCTCACATCATCTAAAGTAGGTAGGTACGTTAAACATTAATACTTACAGTTGCATAAACAGATAGCAAAATATGGAGAAGCCAACAATTATGTTCGCTATAAATCAAACACATCAGTTGGTTTTACTCACCACTTTTTCCTATGCGGCAAAGCTCCCCTCTGCATTCGGCTGTTTGAAAATCTTTTCCGGAACACAATGATTTTACAAAGCCATTGTTTAGCGAGTGTGCACTGCCACTATCCATTAAAGCATCATCCACAGACTGAGAAATACATTTCCTACGACGTACTTGTATACAGTCAGCAGAGCATGAACTCCATTCACCCCATACCGACCAGCGTCCTGCTGGAACAAATTTTTTTTTTAGATACAGTATATTTCGTGGTTCTACTTTAAGGATGTGTATAAATACGATTTTGAACACAACACACATTTTTGTATATTGTTTTGAAGTTTCTTATTACTTACCAGCAAAATCATCTGAATTGTCCGAGTTAATTATGTGGATGTCTTCTGTAAAATTCAAATTTTTATTATGATTAAAGACTACATAAATACAAAAAAGAACATTACGAGTATTTTATAATTTGTATAGGCAATTTTTGTAATCAAATAGGTTTTAAGATCAAATGTGACATGACGATGATTGAGAACACGAAAAATGTGGGTCTCGCAATAACAAGACGGATAATTGAAATGCAGAACGAGATAGACTTTAGTTTGACCTCGAGAAAATGTAAATTTTCACACATATTCTGCAAAAATGGATTTGTAGGTTAAAAGGATGTGAAAGGAGCGACGAATCAAGGGAAGAATTCTTGTAAAATACATTATTAAAAATATTGGCACCGATTTTGACCAAGTGTGAATTATTATAGTATTAGCATTTTGTGGGTGGACACAGTTACTGTACAAGCAGACATTGAATCAATTTTTACGATTTTTGCATCTTGATGCACTGATCCATGATGATGATTGTTTTTTTTTTTTAAATAAACTTAAGCGAAGATATTTATATAAATACATATAAAAAGGGTGTTTTTTTTAGAGTTATAGAACTTTGAAATGGAATAAAACTATGATGATTTTTGTAAACTAACATGAAATTTACTTTATTCGAAATATAATATTCTGGCATTATAATTTAAATGTGATTTCTGGCATATGACCGCTACGGCTGCCTCGGGCGTAGTCTAATCTGGAGGTTCAATTTTCGATGACTTTTTCCAATATTTGTGGCCGTATATCGGCAATAACGCGGCGAATGTTGTCCCCCAAGTGGACAATCGTTTCGGGCTTATAGGCGTAGACTAGCGACTTCACATATCCCTACAGAAAATAGTCAAGCGGCGTTAAATTGCATGATCTTGGAGGCCAATTCACAGGTCCCTTACGTGAAACTATGCGGTTACCAAACGTTTCCTTCAATAAATCAATTGTGGCACGAGCTGTGTGACATGTTGCGTCGTCTTGTTGAAACCACAGCTCCTGCACATCATGGTTGTTCAATTAATGAACGAAAAAGTCAGTTATCTTGGCTCTTTAGCGGTCAACATTGCATGTAACGTTCTGGCCAGCATCGTTTTTAAAGAAGTACGAACCAATTATTCCACCAAACCATAAAGCACACCAAACAGTCAGAATTTGTGGATGTAACGGTGTCTCAACATACACTTGAGGATTATCATCTCTCCAAATACGGCAGTTTTGTTTATTGACGTATCCATTCAACCAAAAGTGAGTTCATCGCTAAACAAAATTCGCTTATGAAAATTGGGATCAACGGCAATCTTGTTTTGGGCCCATTTGGGCACAATTTGAAAGCGTTGTTCAGGCGTCAGTTTATTCATGTTGAAATGCCAAACCAAACTCGAAATAAATCACTTGACAGCTGAAAAAATGGCTGTCAGTTAAAATAGTGTTGTCAGCTTAAAGTTCTATACCTTTAAAAAAAACACCCTTTATTAAGCAAGACATATTAAATAAATCTAGTTTTTCTTAGTCAGCGCTAAGGCTGACTAGTAGTAATATTTTATGGAATTATACAGATGAAGTAATTTAATACCATGCCTATAAATTGTATACAATTTACATTATTTTTTAACAATAAATTGCGAATACATTTATAATCTAGAGGTTATAATAAGGGCAAACATACCAGGACAGCTAAGACAATCAGAAGATTTTTGAATTTGTGGTCCGTTACAAGCTATACCACCGTTTAATGGCATAGGATTGTT
This sequence comes from Leucozona laternaria, assembly GCA_932273885.2. Taxonomy (NCBI): domain Eukaryota; kingdom Metazoa; phylum Arthropoda; class Insecta; order Diptera; family Syrphidae; genus Leucozona; species Leucozona laternaria. The sequence goes on from OW026368.1 coordinate 51,588,733, forward strand.
GCAAATTCTTGACCTTTTACGTCCTTGACTTGGCATTCCAATGCATTTGCAATCTTTCCATGGACTCCATGCGCTCCATCCTCCATTAACTGTAAAAAAAAAATGCAACAAAGTAAAATCCAATTAGTAAATATTTATGTACAATAATATTTATGTTAAAATCAATGGAGGAAAAACATCAATTTTCTACGAATCTGAGTTACCTCTCGTAAAATCAACAAAATTTCAGGTGGTGTCTTCCTAAATTCAAATGTTTTCAAATTCTTGTCAGTAAAAATCTATAAAAATTGGATTTGCTTGTCTCCAACTTGAAAAAATGGACTTAATGAGTTTCCATTGAACGACGCGCGACGATATAATCAATCAAAATAAAAAGGATTTTTTTCGCACGATTGTATAAACAAGATGCACTAGCACTAAAAGAAATACTAACTTAGGCCCATTTGCTGAAACGAAACTTAAGAATTTATGTTCAACAAAAGAGCTTATGTGACAGTTTACGCTGAGGAAAAAGTAGAACATAAGCGTTTAAGTATAAAACATAAAAATATTCATGTTTGGTAGCAGCAAACGGCTCTTAGGTCTAGTTTTTCAGTGTGAGATTAAAGTTAAACCCGAGTCAACTCATCAAATTTAGTGAGTTAACTCAGGATTAACTAATTAAATAGTTTTGATATTTTATCCAGCGAGTTTGTTTAGTCAATTCGCATGCATTTTCCACCAAAAAACTGCTTCCTCAGTGAATTGTGGGTTGATTGATTAACTTCTAGAGTTAACTAACTCTGGTTTAACTCACCACTGAAAAACTGGGCCTTAGAAACTGAATTTATACATTTTAAACTAGCCTTCAAATTATTTGATTTAGGTTTAGGTTTTTCTATTAAAGCAGTGTGTTTTTCATGGTACTAAAGGGAATAAAAATGGGTTCATTTTTAGAAATTGTACAAATAAATCACCTGACGTGACGGTTTGAAACTTGTCACTCAAACTCACTTGCTCTACTTCGAATGTATGTTGAATCAAAATTGTACTATACTATACCTTCTGTTCTAAACAGAGGCGGCGCGGCGCTAGACTAGAATGAGGTGTGTGCAAGGTCTAATTCACGGGGCCCCTTCTAACACAAGAAATATATAATTTACAAAGTTCGGCAAAATTTAAGTCAATCAAGTACAACATTAAATCATTTTTTGTATGATACTACTTAAAATGAGGATTTTGCTAAATTTGAAAGAGTTAAGCATCGGACTATCTTTTTGACATTCTATTAATAATAAAATCAGTAAATGCCTATTTTATCTTTTTAGTACAATACTGTTAGTAGATAGATACATACATAAATGACACGTTGACATTTAAAAATGCTTATATTTGTACAAGAACTGATATTGTTTTAGGCGTGTTCAGGTGAATTTTATTAAGAAAATAGGATTAAGGCTTAACAACATTCAAAACATTTTGGAAAATGTATAAAAGTACGAAAATACATGCATACGTTAGCGACATTTTTTTGCGAGAAAGATTACCGAAACTGAGTTACGAAATTAACAGTATCTGTCGTTTTTTTGAAAAAAAAAAGAAAGAACTTCTCTGGTTTCTCTGTCGATCTCAGCTTGGCTTTTGGATTGCGATCGACATGGAGTGTTGTTTTTCTGTTTCCTCTTCAATAAAATCAATTTTGTATTCCACATCATCTTGCATTCAATTTTGTTTTAATAAATTTATATAAAAGATATATTTATATGCGAGTAAACACATGATACGATCATGAAAATTATCACCGGCCTCGCCGGAAACAAATTGATAAACAAATCAATCGAAATTTGACGTCCGGTGTCCTAGACAGAAATATGATATTCCTGTATTCTTTTGCATGCTGACATCATCTCCAATGGGATTTATATTAAGTTAGCTTTAAGAATGAAAAATGTATTTAGTTTAGTTCTGATTGAGTTCTGCTTCTGATTGAGATCCGAATCAGTGATCGTAGTCGTCGGAATAAAATAAAGTTTTTTTAAAAAATAATTTGAGACAGTAACAAATTAATTTGCGTAAGTATACATAATTCTTTTTTTCTTGACCGAAACAAAATAACAAAATAAAATAATAAAATAAATTCATATACATAGTCATACATTAATTAAAATTATTACATTTATTGAAATGAACATTTGTACAATAATATAGCCTCAACGGGTACGGGGACGGGAGTTGGATTGCAGTTGTATTCACAAGAGAAAAATACAATTCATTTGTTTGCCGGGATCCACTGTTTTTTTTTTTTAGAAAACTCTGACTATTGAAATTTTTTTAATAACAGTAGGTAATATAAAAAAAAGATTAACAAACCAGTGTAGTATGTACCTATGTACATACATATGTGTTAAAAAACAATTCAGAATTTTTATGAATTATTTATCAATTAAAAATATTCAAAAAATCTTTCAAAAATTGTCAAAATCATTGTCATGTCATCTTGATGGTTATTTCGATTGCAATTTTTGAGAATGCATAGTTTTCTTCATAGTACCTACCTATTTCGCTTGTTCGATAACACTTGTCTAGTCAACACAAACTATGCCACACGAACTCTGATAGCTAACACTGTTTTCGCCACCTCCACTAATTAGGAAATGCAATAGTTTTGTTTCGGTTGGCATCAGATTTTTTGTGATGTGTTGATAAGTATGACCAGTACTACGAAGATCAAGATAATCGCAAGCAAACGGTCGCGAATTAATAGCCGTATAATTTATTGTTTTCGTATTGATTTAAATTTAGTGAATTGTAAGTAATTGTTGAGATGGTGAAATAAAACGATCGTGACCCATTTTGTTATATCTGTGGTGAATTCACTTTCAAAAAACAAAGACGAAATTTCACTTAACCTGTATTGGACAGTTATCACCAGGATCATGGTTTCATTGTGGCTCATCAAGACAAATCTTGGACTCCTCATATTTGTTGCATAACTGATTTAACTGATTGGAAGAAAGGCCGCCACCGTCATATGCCGTTTGCTGTTCCCATGATTTGGACCGAACCAAGATATCACGTTTCGGATTGCTATTTTTTTCTTGCAGATATAAAAGGTATTGGTTTCAAGAAAAAAAAAAAACACACGGTTAGTTACCCTAATTTACAGTCAGCTAAGAGACCACCACTTCATAGTTACAACAATTTTCCTATACCAGTTATTTCTGCGTCTGTTGAGATAAATGATTCACATCCACTTCGAGCCAATCGCGCATGACTCTGAGTTTGAAGAAATCTCAACCAAGCCACACTTGATAACTCAAGAAGACCTAAACGACTTAGTTCGCGACTTGAATTTGTCAATAAAGCAGTCAGAACTCGTAGGATCTCGATTAAAAGAATGGATTTTGCATAACATCAGTATATAAAATTCTAGGCCAATAGATTTTTTAAAAGTAAAAAATATAGGTGAAGTCTTTGTGGCACGATCAATTTAAATTTTGTTGCTCAGTGTAATGAATGAACGAAGTGGAATGTGCCTTAAAACGACATGGTTTACTTTAACTTATGAATTAAATCAAACTATTCATATTCATGTTAAAAGATTAACTTTCAAGTGACTTGGCGCAGGGCCCCTTGAAACCTTGTGCAGCCTCATGGAACACAAATAACAAATCGCTAGGCAGGCGTTTAGATAAACATTAAACATTAAACTTTAAAGACGAGTTAGTTTTTATGTTAAGTCAAATATTTAATTGATTTATTGGTAAGTTTCATTATTTAGAATCCACTTGAATATTTCACAACGCTTATGATCTACTTTTTCCTTCGCGTAAACTGTCACATAAGCTCTTATGTTGAACATAAACTCTTAAGTTTCGTTTCAGCAAATGGCCCTAAGTCATCTCTAAATATCGTTATTGGTAAGGCCCAAAGAGACAAAATTTAGCATAGTGCTATAGGTGGATCACACACAATCCACTTCTAACATTTTATGTTCTTATATTTGCAGAACGGTTTAGTAAAAGACACGTAGTTGGAACAGAAGCCAAAACTAGGACACAATCTACCCCAAGTCTGTACATACAATATGTAACGTTAGTTTTTAACGGTTTGTTAATAAATAAATTAAAGTAAATACAACTATTTGCTATTGCTATTTTCATATCTGAAATCCAAATTTGGAGAACATACCATACACAATGAGCACCGCAGAGTCCGATATCCTTTTTCCAGCAATATTATCTGCATAACATGTATAGTTTGCCATATCCTGAAATGGTTAATTTAGTCATCAAATTCAGAATACTCAATTAAATAGGAAAAAACTATAAATTACCTGCAAGGACACTTTACTTATAACTAGACTTTTATCTGCCGTTACTTCAATGCCTTCAACATCTAATATTGGGTAATCATTTTTATACCACTTTATAGTTGGTGTGGGTATTCCATTTGGTGGTTTACAATGTAGTTCTGCTCGCGATCCGATTTCAACGCGCAGCGAGGTAGGTGAAACTGCAAATTGTTTTCGAATGTCTGCGGAAAAATTAAAAAAAAAATGTCCATGATTATTCATTGCTATTAATAAAATTAACTAAATTAATTATAAATGCATACAACATGTTTCGACGAAATCCAATTAATTCAAATCTTAAAAATCACATTTTTTTACGGAAATTTCTCTAGACAAGCCAACTTTTAACAGTTTAGTTAAAAAAGTACTGATTATGCGGCCCGCAGAATAAGAGCCCTTCGTAAGAGGGCATACTTGAAGCACACAAATAAAATAATTTTGATAAGTATAATTTGAGATATTTAGTTTAAACTTCTTGAAACGATGCGTCAAGTAGAGTAGATCAATAGAAACCAGGTGGCGCTACGGTCCAAAGTGGACCACGGCCTCAACCAACAAGCTTTTTCCAGCCAGCTTGGTCCTTAGCTAACTGTCTCCAGTATTGCACGCCAAGTTTGATGAGGTCCTCTTCCACTTGCGTGTGTCACCTGAGTCTCGGTATTCCTCTATACTGCGCCGGTCGTTACTCATGGGTTGGAAGATCACCAATGATCTATCCGCAAAATCTATGAGTTCACCCCCAAGGGACGACGCCGACGCGACGATACAGAGCAGAAATATCGCGACTGATGTTGTGCACGCAAGTATGGAAGAAGACCTTAACCAACTTGGCTTTCGAAATTGGGGACAGCTAGCTAGGGACCGAGCTGGCTGTAGAAGCTTGGTATTGTTGAGGCCTAGGCTAGGTTAGGTTAAGGTGGCTGCCAAGCAGGAAAGCTTGACATACTTAGACCATAGTTGGTCCATTGTGATACCACAAGAATCTAGGAACTTTGCTCCCTATTCGTTGAAACACTTGGAGCTCCTTACGAAGCGTGCGAGGTTACTTATGTCAACATTTTCCAGATCAGGAACTAGGAAAGGGATAACGTCGGATAGCGTCATCACCGTACCAACAACGGGGAGGAGGGGTAGGGGGTCGAGGAGCGCCCTTTGGTTTCAAAACTCATCTGGAGTATTATTCTCGATAATCTTTGACCTTACTCAGATTCTATAACTCGACAAGTTCAACGCTCAGGAAGAGGTCCACACCAGACAGTACAGAAGGTACTTGCTTTGTAAAATTTAATTAAAATTTTTTGATTTAAGACTTGGTTTATCGCGGTTCTGAGACATTTTTCAATAAGACACTTTTCGGACTTACCACGATTTTAATTTTTGATCATGGAGATCGACTACTCGACATTTCGACAGGGTTACACTTGTCGTAAACCCGTGACCACGACAAGTGTAACCCTGTCGAAACGTCGGGTAGTCGATCTCTATGAACAAAAATTAAAATCGTGGTAATCCGAAAAGTATCTTTTTAATTAAAATAGTAATACAAAATTTCTAAATCAGTCAAAACTGTTGTCAACAAAAATTTTCGTGTTGCTATTTTGTTACAAATTGTGTATTTTTTTTCTTCACTTACATGCGACGTTTATAGTAGCTGGCTGACTTTTTGTTTCTCCTCTCGATGACCAAGCATGACACACACACTGGAAAGGTGTTTTTCCAAAATATTCATCCACCAAATCTCGATGAATGGTGGCTGTTACTTCTTTTATGTAAACACCACTATGTGGATCAACATGATGGTCGTGAACAGAAGGTGGTGGTTGTGAGCTGCCACTGCATTTAAAATCAACCTGTTGAAAAATATACAATAATTAATATTTATAACTACAATTTAGATTAATGTAATAATGCTTCAAAAAGGGAAACCGTGCTTCTTTGCCACAGAGAAAATAATATTTTTACAACTGTAAAACACCATTTAATTCTAAACTGAATGCATACATTTGTCCGATTGATTTTAATAATCACAAAAATATATAATTTCCTGTAAAATTTATATTTTTTGGTGAGGATAAAATGACAATAATGGCTTGTTTTATTTCTCTGCAAAAAAAATACAGTTTTCGCCGTCAGATCATGCCAAAACTTCATATGGATTGTTAATTGACATTATGATCTCGTAACGAAGAAAAAGTAATGTTAGTTTATGGTATACAGAACTATCACAAAACCCATCAGGAAAGGAATGGGGTAAGGTGATTTGTGACAGTCATTCACTTTTGTGATGAATAAAATGTGATGAAATAAAATATTCCGTCTGCGTAAATTGATTATAATTTTGTTTATTCGTATGTTTTTCTCAACTATTTTTTTTCTGACTTGTGTGGATTGTTTTGAAAAATTTCATTGTAATATTAATCTTAATGGGCCATCACACACTGGCTCAATTCAACCTGGGGTAATCGTAGTTTGTAGACAAAGGAGGTGAAGAGTTTGGAAAGAAACGAACAAAATGTTCTTCCTTGATTCGAGTGGAATAACAAAGTTAAACTACTAATACACACTAGTTGTTTGTTTCAAGGCGAAAAAATCAATCGGTTTGTATTTTTGTAAAAGCAAAGGATTTTTTGTTGTTTGTATTCTCAAATTGAAAGAAAAATACTCATACAATTAAATCCGTTTCATATAGTCAAAATTTTCTCCCATCTTTTTTCATTCCGTGTGCGATTGAAGAAAAATTTAGGAAGGACTAAAGCCCCAACCACACTACTCTCGTGTGGTGTGTTGTGGTGGAGTAGTGTGTCGCTGTCATTCCAATGTATTTCATAGATTTCGACACAACACATCACACGATACAAATATTGCTCTACGCATATGAAATACATTTGAGGGATAGCAAAACTCTAGCCCCCAACACACCACACGAGAGTAGTGTGGTTCGGGCTTAAGTCACGTTTAAAATTGAACAAGTGTGTGATGGTCCAATAATATTATAACTGTGAAAATGTGTTTTTGTCTGTTTGTTCCAGTATATACAGTCAAACTAAACTTGGTGAAAAGATTCCTTGGATTATGACAATGAACTACTGTTTTTTTCAAAGTTTTGCTATTTGTAGGGTGAATTGGGGTAAAATGAAATAGACGAATTCGATTGAAAAAAAACTCAACCTGCGTTTAAAAGGTTATTCTGAGTTAATGTCTGTACGGATACTTTTTTTTTCAAAATGTTGCTATGTATTTGTAAAACGGGGTACAAATAGAAAAAAATTGTTCGATATAAGAAATTCTTTTTTTTTTTTGTATGAAACTTTTTCTTAGAAAATGGCTTTAGGGATATTCTTTTTCAAATTTTGTTATTTGAAGGGTGAAATGGGGTAAAAATAAAAAAATATCCGATTTAAGAAATTCTTTTTTTTTGTTTGAAAGGTTATTCGTAGGAAATGGCCTTAGGTGAATTTCTTTTGCTGTTTTAATGGTCACTTTAAGTAGATGACTTAAAAGTTATTTTTTTTTTTAAATTTGGTTCTTATAAGTTGAAATAGGGTACACGTATGTTTATATCAAAGGTTTTTTTATAGGGAATAGCTTCAGAATTTTTTTTATTTGATATTTATAAGGTGAAGTGAAATAAAAAAAAGGATATCCGATTTTACACATTCTGTTTGTGTTTGAAAGGTAATTAAAAAAAAAAATGACATTGATAGAGTAAAATGGGATAAACATAAAAAAGTTGTTTTTGATTACAAAAGTTGGGGAAGTAATAAAGGATGGACTTAGACTATATTTTTAAGAATTAAGTCATTTATAACGTGAAGTGGGCTAAAACCCAGAAAGTAGTAGGTACCTATTCGATTACAAAAAGTAGTTTAAATATTTATTTATATTTTTTTTTTTTAATTTGTATGCGAAGCTAAGGTTTGTCTACCCGTGCGAAGCCTGGCGGGCCAACTAGTGTGTAGATACATCTGTTTGTTAAAAACCCCCGAAAATTTATAGAAAGCCATTATCCAAGCATAATAATTCATGGAAGCTATGCAGTAAATGGAATGTGGAACTTAGCCACAGCGTTTGACTCTAAGGAACAAGTTGGATTATTTATCCTTGTTTATACAGTGTGATCGGTATAAGGTAAACCAAAAAACTAGAGCGAGTAGGTTGGGTTGAGACAAGAAAAAAATCGTATCACCATTTAGGCGGGAGGGTCAATTTTCTAAAAAATTATTTAAAAAGAACGGTAAAACTCACAAGGCCATGCTATACCTTTTTGGAAAGCCAGAAATCTCTGTGTTGTGTTTTTTGAAATTAAAGTTGTTTTATAGAACTGTTTTTGAAAAATAAATTTTCAAACTCAAAATTTTGAAGAAAAAAAATTGGAAAAAAAATTTGTCCAAACTAATTTTATTCAAAATTTTACATTATTAAGTAGTAATTTTATTTTAAATATTCAATAGTCTCACTTAATTTTAGTCAAACACTAAAAACCGGATGGTAAAATCTCTTCTAGTTCTTTAGAAAATTGAAAATAACTGAAATAAAATTTTCTTAATTTGACTCCAATCCGTTGCTTAAGTTGCTCTAAAGATCCTGTTTCCACTACGTAGCTAGTAAAGTAGATGTAGTTATTTTCAATTTTCTCAAAAAGTAAAAGACATTTTTTGACTAAAAACTAATAAGAGCATTCAATTTTGAAAACGAATTTAGTATTTAATTACGTAAAATTTTGAAAAAAATCAGGTTCAATTTATTTATTCATTTTTTTTTTTAAACTCAAGAAAATTGATTTTTCAAATGCTGTTCTCTAAAATAACTTTATTTAAAAACATAAAAAAAGAAGAGACTTCTGACTTTACAAAAAGGTATACCTATCATGGCATTGTTAGTAAAACCGTTAATTTTAAATAATTTTTTTTTTCTGTTTTAAATCAATTTTTTAGAAGGGACGAGAAACTGAATGCGGTAGTGTAAGTGGCACACAAACACATAAACTAATTCGTTTTGGAAGATACATAATAAAATACAATTCACTTCTTCACGCAACTACTGTACCCTTATTATTTTTAGAGATTTCCAAAGCCTTAAAGCCATAATATTTGCTCTGAAATTTAAATGTCAACTACCCCAAACTGAATAAAGACATTTTTTTTTTGTTATAAGTTCCAGAACACCATGAATACAGAGACAGAATTGATTTTTGATTTTCTATTATTATATCTATGTGCGGAATAAAGCGATATAAATGTCGAATATGTACATCTTGAATTCATCAAGCAATGCTCCTCCATATCAAACTGAGCAATGAGCTGCATTCTTTTGCTTTCTACATCTTCACCCTTAAACATATTAGTATGATGTCATGAATCATCAACCCACCCTAAATCTTTTGTAAGTACAATGCAAAGTGAAATGATTTGTCCCCCCATTTTGCATCTTAATATTAAAAATCCACAGTCATTCACATCCAATAGGTTGTAAGTTCTTCTTATGTTTCCTTACAAACTCCCATTGTGAATAGACATTACAAGGGTAGGTAATCACCGTCTTTTATAACAAAAAAAAAAAATATCTACAACAAATAAATAAAAGAAGTAGTAAAGAAACGCTTTGAGTGCAAGTTTTTATATTTTTTAGGGTAAATACGATGTTTTTTAAGAAATAAAATCTTGAAGATATTTCAACTAAACAACAAAATTTAAAATATACTTTTGTTTTTCGCTCTTCAATTATCAATTTCTTCAGAAAAGTATCTTATTCATAACGATTGGTATAGCAAATGCTCTTACTTTTGGCAAAATAAAAACGTACGCAGGTTGCTTTTTAGCGACACATGAATCAAGTATTAAGTACAGTTCGTAATCGTAGTTTTGACGGTAATATAAAGCCAATTTTATAAAAAATGTTGACGAGTTTCTCAAAACTAGGCAGTCAGGTTCACTAGCTAGTCCGACTTTAAGCACTTAAGGCCGAACCATAATAGACTTAACTCAACTTAAGCAACCAAGCCAAAACACACTCTTATATATTGTTAACCGTAATAGCCGTTCTCTATTTCGATACAACTTTCGCGAAGTTAGGCAAGAGCCATTGAAATGGCTCTGAACTAAAGCAAATGTTTGACATTCGCTTACGTTGAATTAAGTCTATTATGATTCGGCCTTTACTTATAGGTTTATATAGCAAACAACTCAGTTTTCGATCAATAATAGCTTCTTTACCAACATCTACTATGTTTTAAGATAGACAATGCTCATAAGCTTTGAAATACCGAAAATCATTGATTTTCAAAACCAGAATGTGTGAAATCCGCCGCCATATCAAACTGAGTCCTCTGAATCTGAATGTCTACTCTCAACACTGTCTAATATTTAAAAAGGGAAATATTTATAAAGGGTGTTTTTTTTAGATGTATAGAACTTTAAGTTGGCAATACTATTTTAACTCGCGGCCATTTTTTCAGCTATCAAGTGATTTATTTTTAGTTTGGTTTGGCATTTCAACATGAATAAACTGACGCCTGAACAATGCTTCCAAATTGTGCAAAAATGGGACCAAAACAAGATTGCCGTTGATCCCAATTTTCATAAGCGAATTTTTTTTAGCGATGAAGCTCACTTTTGGTTGAATGGATACGTCAATAAACAAAACTGCCGTATTTGGAGAGATGATAATCCTCAAGTGTATGTTGAGACACCGTTACATCCACAAATTCTGACTGTTTGGTGTGCTTTATGGTTTGGTGGAATAATTGGTTCGTACTTCTTTAAAAACGATGCTGGCCAGAACGTTACATGCAATGTTGACCGCTAAAGAGCCAAGATAACTGACTTTTTCGTTCATTAATTAAACAACCATGATGTGCAGGAGTTGTGGTTTCAACAAGACGGCGCAACATGTCACACAGCTCGTGCCACAATTGATTTGTTGAAGGAAACGTTTGGTAACCGCATAGTTTCACGTTACGGACCCGTGAATTGGATTCCAAGATCGAGCGTTTTAAGGCCGCGGGACTATTTTCTGTTGGGATAATATGTGAAGCCGCTAGTCTACGCCTATAAGCCCGAAACGATTGACCACTTGGGGGACAACATTCGCCGCGTTAATTCCGATATACGGCCACAAATATTGGAAAAAGTCATCGAAAACTGGACCTCCAGATTAGACTACGTCCGAGCCAGCCGTGGCGGTCATATGCCAGAAATAATATTTAAATTATAATGCCAGAAGATTATCTTTCGAATGAAGTAAATTTCATGTCAATTTAAAAAAATCATCTTTCTTTTATTAAATTTCAAAGTTCTATACCTGTAAAAAAAAAAAACACCCTTTATAAACGCAAGGACTAAGAATCGAACATTTCCCTTTTCCAGTTTTTAGCTTAACGAGCAGTAGATGGCAAATATATAAAGATCGATATAAAGAGTCATTAATTTTTCGGTTTCAAAAGTAAAACTTAATAAAACACACACAGCGATACATTTTTGATGAAAATTGGAATATTAAGGGGACAACTAAAAAAAAATCTCATTGAATAAAGCGGTCAGATTATGCTTACATTTCACCCGATTTCTAGACAAATCTTCGTAGACAAGGTCAATGTAAATTCAGACTAATCGTGTGACATTTCGATTTACAGTCGACATGTTCCATCCAGCTCCACACGATTTGTCTAGTCACTTCCATTTTTTAAACAAACAATAAACATTCTATTAACTTACAATGTTACCTGAATTCATGCATATACGTATTTGAAGCAGTATTTTTTTGATATTTTTTCAATTATTATCAAAATTGTCTACAAAAATGCTAAATATTCTTGAACTCTTGTACATGGACACAGAATCAGCGGTATGGAATCGCCAGATTCTATCGGAATGGTTTTCAACGACAATGGGAGTAAAACAGGGTTGTGCATTGAGTACCCTTTTGTTCGTTGTATTTTTTGACGACCTGAATGAAGTACTCTGTGGCGCAATTTTGTGGGCTGGAGGGAGGATATAAATGCTTATGTATGCGGATGATATAGTCCTTTTTATCGGACTCACCGCAGGGACTGGATTCTGGATCTTGAAGATTACTGTGCGAAACGGAATCATACTGTGAACTTGATCAAGTCCAAAATAATGATATTTAGAAAGGCCGGTGGACTCTTTGCTAGAAACGAAAAAAGAAATTTGATGAAGAAGACATTGAAGTCGTTAAAGACTATGAGTATCTCGGAATGAAAATTTCGTCAAACTCACGTATGAAGAGTCATCTTACCAAAAGGCACATGGAAATCCTACAAGAGCACTTGTACGCTCCCAGTTTTAGTACAAAGCATAAACTTTTTGAGGCAACTTCTAAATCATTCTTGTTTTATTGTGCGCAAGTTTGGGGTTACGAACAGAGCAAAGAAGTTGTAAAATTACTTTGGTTTTTTCTGAAAAGATTATTTAAACTGCCGTCTAACGCTCCAAACTATATGCTTTTGTTAGAAACGGGAATGTCACCGCTATTTATTACAACTTTGAAGTTACATTTTGATCGTGTAATTAAAGCAATGTCGCATTCATCAAACTGGCTGACAAAGCTTATTGTAACGCATGCTATCTCTTCAAAATCCTTACTTTACAAAAAGTGGGACCTTTGGACAAGGAGATACAATCTGCATCTTAATGTTTCGGTTGAAAATTGGGATGAATTAAAAGAAAATTTGTACACTTTCATAAACAGACTGGACGAGAAATTAAGGGAGAAGTTTAAAGAGCAAGCAAAGTCATCTCTTTACTGATTGTAATGCAGCAGACTGAACTATGACTTAACTGAAATCAATTATTTCCGGAATGAAAACAATACTATCGATATATCTACGATCTTTAGATCCAGAGGGGAACTGCTTAATTTGAATTTTATACCACATAGGGATGATCTTCCGTTATTTTGAACTTTATGTAACCATGGAATAAGGGAAGATGTATTCCATTTTATCGCAACATGTCATGTACCAAGTGCGATCAGAATGGTCTTCTTTGACTACACAAAGCTTACACTGGAAAGAACAACAAAAAAAGGCTGGAAGCGTCTCACCAAATTCTACAAGGAAGCTGCAAGGCCGTAGCCAGGGGGGGGGGGTCACAGGGGTTTGATCACCTTCCGAAATGTTTGAGGAGTGCATTTCTAAATTACACTTTTTCGCTTCAGTAGGTATGATATTTTAATCATATTTCTACTGCAGTTTTTAATAATGTTAAAAATTTTCTGATTTTAGTAGAGAGTGTCTAGGTTTCATGCCTGCTTGCTCAATACAGTGATTGCGCATGCAAACTGCGAGTGTATAGTTTTGAATGTGTGGTTGTGCATGTGCATGCGGCATGAGTGATTTCAAATTTTTTTGATATTTTCTTGTTTGTGCATGCAAGAATGTGTGGTGTGTGTGCTACATTTGCTCATTGAAGCTTGACCTATTAAAAATTTGTCTACTCAGCGATGAAAACACGACTAAATATTGTACAGTTTGCATGAGTAGTGTATGGTTGAAGCGTGACTGTGCATTCTTGTATTTGCGCATGCAGGCATGTGTGGTTTATGGCCCCTATAAGGTACCTACCGTACCTACCCTGACAATTTTTAAGTACAACCGCAAACGACATAACCCCTTTTGCTGGAGCTGCATACGGTATATCCAAGGCGGCCCATGCACATTATGCAAGTGTGCACACAGTTGTCATCATACAAGTGTGGCATTCCACCACGCACACGGTACAAGTCGAGAAACCGGCACAAAAATTCTAAATATTTTGATTTTTTCTACACCGTGTGCTACTAGACACGCAGCGGTCAAAGAGTGCAACAATTAAGGATCTGTTTCCTAACATCCAGAAGCTTCTTCAAATTCTGGCGACGTTACCGGTTTCAACATGCACACCGGAAAGAAGAATTTCGACAATGAAACGTCTGAAAACTTATTTAAAAAATGTTACCGGTGAAGAACGACTAATGGGATTGGCGTTAATCTCAGTTTTCATCGACAAATTGAGATTGACACCGAGGAAGTTATCGATGTATTTGCAGCTAAGGCAAGAAGACTGAATATAGAGCCCTATCATCGGAGAAAATTTCCGATCGGAGGATTTATTTGCTTTATGCGGTAACCGAATCGTAAAAGAAATATAGACGCGTGCGGACGCATTTATTTGACTTTTGTCAAAATAAAAAATTTTGGAATAGGTCGTGACTCGTGAACTTCCGCACAATGTCTGCCTTTGAGGTCAGAAATTCAACCAGCCGGTCGTATTGCCCCTGGTTTGTTTTTTTTTTCTAAAAGAAAGGCACATACATGTTTACCAAATAAAAAAAACGCTTACTTTACGAATCTTTTTGTTGCTGAACGTCCATTTCAGTCTTTAATTTTGTTGCGGGAAATTTCCACTTCTAATTTTCTGTCGGGGAAATCAGAAAGCAAATATCTTCATACATCGCATAAATTCGTGATGCGTTGCTGCCATTTTGACACTTCATCGGCATGCAACGCACGAATTTGATATTTTCAACGCACATTAAACTTCTTTTCGAAGATCTGCCCGATTGGCCTATCGGAACGGCTACAATGATACAAAATTCGTACATTTCGTAGAAATTAGAAATTGGAGAAAAGTTTCTTCCGATCGGATATGATGATAAGCCTGATAGTTTTGTAAAAATATGTAATACTTTTGTAGTGATACTATTTAATATTGATGTTATGTTCCTACATAATAAATAATAACTTTAATTGGAACTGTATGATTATCTTTTATATAAATAATAATAATAGATACCTATTCAACGGAACTGCATGATATATACAATTATACATAATTATGGACATGTACAGTAGGTGGCCACACAATTATGACCGATAGAATTTTTCAATAAGTTTTTATTCTAAACCCTTAAAAAACGACACAGTTGTGAATTTTTTTTCAATTTTATTGTATTGTTGTCATAAAAAAATACACACGTTACTAGTGGTTAAACCATAACATCATTATTTAATATTTTGTGTGTCCACCCCTGGCTTTTAAGACAGCCTCTATTCTTCGAGGCATACTTATTACAGAATTCTTTATTGTTTCTCTTATTTTCATGTCATTATACCACACATCCTCAATGTTTTTCTTAAGATCATTAACTGTATTGTTTTGGCGGTCATATACTCTTCTTTTTAATACGCTCCAACAATTCTCAATTGGGTTAAGGTCGGGAGAATTTCCCGGCCAAGGCAGCACGTTAAGTTTTAAGGAGTCCAGGCAATGCATGCTTGCTCGTGACCTATGACAAGGTGCACCGTCCTGCATGAAAGTGTAGTTGTTCTTTCGATGCCTTAGACTAACCATGTAAGGTGTTAAAACTTTGTTCAATACATTTATGTATTGCTCGGAGCGCATTGTTCCTTCCACAAAATAAATTGGACCAGGACCTTCTTCCGTTATGCAGCTCCAAATCATAATACTCGGTGGATGTTTGACCTTTGGAGCCACGCAGCAATCTAAGTAACGTTCATCCTTTCTGCGGCGAACAATTTTTTTGTTAACGGTTACTGCCTCAAGCCGACACTCATCGCTAAATATAACCTTCAAATAAAAATATTTATGAAAATTAGTCGGCTTGAGATAAATTAATAAAAAAAACGGTTAAGACTTAATTCAGTTGACCTACCTTGCCCCAATATTTGGAAGACATGTCCCTATGCAATTTAGACCACTGCAAACGTTTGACGCGCATGGCTTTTGTAAGCTTCGGCTTTTCAGCAGCACGCCTACAAAAAAGCCCATTTTCTTTTAAACGCCTTCTCACTGTTCTGGCTGAAATATTGATACCAGAAGTGAGTAGTTTCTCAGCAATAACTTTTGTTGGTGCACTTCGATGTCTCAAAGCAAGATTTAAAATTTTTCTATCGTCTCGTGCTGTCGTTTTTTTTTGGCGGATTTTATTTGTACGCTTGCTCACAGCCAAACCATCGAAATTGCTCAGTGTTTTTACTTTTTTTGCAATATTTACCACTGAAGCCTTGGATATTCCCACTTTCTGGGCTATTTCTGCATAAGAGCAATCACGCTCTTTAAGCAAAGTAGCGGCTTGAATCTTTTGGGTTGAGGTAAGGTCATTTTTTTTGCCCATTGTGATATCAAAAAACTTAAATCATATAAATTTAAAACCCACAAAGGAAATAAAGAAAAAAACAAAAAAGTTACTTAAAAAGAACTAAAATTACAAAATTAATAGATTTTACTCACATTATACCTTTCTTGCTTATAAAATGAAACTAAATTTGACATTTAACGCACATTAAACTTTTGCAGTTATTTACTGTTTCAGTAATAATTACTTTTCCTACAACTGTATCGTCGATAAAAAGATGGCAAAATATGGTTAACAAAGCAGGATTTTTGTCGAACACGACAAAATTAATATTATAAATAAAAAAATACCGAAACGTTATATTAAAAGAGGACAAAGTCAAGAATTGATGAAAATATTTATCGGTCATAATTGTGTGGCCACCTACTGTACATATATGTATTGTATATGCATAAACCTACATGCCCAAATGTTTAAAACAAAATTGTGTATGATATATTGTGTATGATTTCGGCAAATGGGCTATTCTAGTTTTGATTACTAATTGGTGAATTTTTTTTGTCCGAAAAATTATATACCAAAAAAAAAAAATTGCCTGACTACGGCCATGGGAAGATGCCGCTACAGAGCCAAAATTATAGCTGAAGAGTTTTGAATTTGTAAACAAAAAAATTATAACCCATGATTTAAATTGTAATAAATAAAAATGTGTTTCTTTATAATGAGCTTTTCTTTATAAGCGAATAATTAAATAAAGTTTTGAAATTATTATTTTACTTGCATTCTGCGGTGACGGCCTAGGCGCCTGGGCTCATACCTTAATTAGATTATGTAAAACAAATTCTGTTAAACTTTGTAATCATTATTACTTTAAAAGAAATAAAGCAATCTTTATATCTATCCATCTTATAATAGAAATTTGAATTTAATGTTGCGTTTTCATTGAAATTTTTATGAGACACTTTTTTCCCTCTATGACACCTTTTTTGACACTTTATAAAAAATACTGGACTTTTTAAAACTCAAAAAATATTCAAGATCTTTAAAGAATACTTTTAAATAAGATATTTGTATTAAAATTATATTCTACCTTAAGCGTATATGCTGCTTTACATTTTAACGTTACAGGTTTATTTTTAACAACAAACGAATTTTGTGGTTCATCAAGAAAAACTGGAAACGTCGATTCGACATCTTTGGCACTTAATTTTGATCCGAATGCTGCTAATCTAGTCTCCAATGGGTTTTCTTCGTATTCTTGATGTTTAAAAGTTTTGGCATCTTCAGTTTCATCGAAGCCATCTGGATATTGCAAAAAGTCCTGCTTTTCATCTGGATCGGGCCTTGCGATATACTCATCGTTATTTAATTGGTCATTTTCTGTGCCTTTAAAAGCTAAACTATCGAATACTGGATTCGTTTCTTTTGTTTCATCGAAGCTTCCATCGTTCAATAAAGACGAAACTGGTTCCGGCGCTTCAGAGAATTGAGTTGAAAAATTATGAAAGTCGAAGGTTTGGAGCTTATTTCCGGAATTTCCAGTAAAATTTGAAACAAGGCACAACACAATTAAATAGTGTAGACTTAGAGTACGCATTGTATATATCGATTAATATTCACAGCTTCGTCTTCGCAAGATTTAAAAGTTCTAAAAAAGAAAAAGAAAAGTCAGATGTTAGATATTATTTAAATCTGTTTGAAAAGCTGATGCAAAAAATCATACGTTAAAATTACGAGTAAATTTGATAATTATATAGTAGATTACAAGAAAGGTTTTTCTCTTTTTTTCGAACTGGATCTATTGTCCGAAACATTAATTCGTCGTCATAGTGAAAGAAAAGTTAATTTAAGAAATTTTTTAAAAAAAATGCCTAGTGTTAAATTATTAGTACATTTACTCTAGAATATTATAAAAAATACAAAAACCATGTCAAGTGGTTCCAAACGTTGAACTGTGGTTCAAGCAGCAGAATATTGTCGTTTAACTTAAACTACAAAATGAACTCAGTTCAAACTTTAAACGAAACTGTAAAACTGAATTAACTGTCGAACTGAAGCTTGAACCAAAAGTGAAGATAAAACTTCCACTGTGAAACTGGGCATCATACAGTCGTATTTATTAGATTTTTTTTTAGAACACGCTTAGACAGTTGTCCAGCTAGTCATTGGCTAAATACTTTAGCCATCTCCCTATTTATAAACGGATTCCATAAGTTGTCTAACTATCCAGGGTTGTTATCGAAATACGTCCTCATATATTCTCTGACATACCTGTAATATGTCAATCTGGAATGAACTAATGAATTTGAGTGAACTTTGTAGAACAGCTGTTTCAACTATACAAACATTCTCAATTCAAGCATCCAAATCAAAAATAAAAATGCAAAATCAATCAAAGAGAAAAAGGTCTGAGAATTGGGATAACCATGATAAGATATGAGGTGTGAAATTAAACGAATTTATCATGTTAATATTGTAAAAAAAAAAATCAATTGCAGCAAAAGGCATTTTTAATTTGGAATTTTTTTTTAGTTTTTAAAATCCAATTGTCAATCAAATGTCACACACATTATATTAATTTTGGATTGAATTTGTAGACATTGAACGTTCCCAATTTAGAATAGGTTTAGAACACCAATTTCGGTGTCTTGGATGAACAAATTAAAATGTTTATAAATTAGATTTTGGAGTTGGATGGTGTGCTTAAGTCAGCAAGGCTTTAGAATGGGATTATAAATACCACTCTGATAGAGTTTAACCGTTTGGGAAGAAAGAGGTGTGCCAGAGATTAAGGGCCAATTGTTTAACGTTGGTTCAAATTTGATCCGCATTTCAAATAACCGATTTCGTTAACTGATGTTCAACGATGGTTCAAGCATGTAATTATCTATTATCAAATAATTGAACCTTGACCCATCACTCGTTGGGACTCAATTGAAATCACTCAATCACAAATCAATATTTGAACCACGTTTGTACAACAACATTGCCACTTTTTTAAACGTCAATAAATTATTACACATTTATAGTAAATTACGATACACATTTTCAAAGAGTCCCAACTAAATCAAAAATGTGTTAAGGTACAACTAGAATAGGCGGGAGCTGTTGGAAGCTTATTTCAAAACCGACCGAAAAGTAGCTTTCCGAAACGTCAATTTCACAAGTAACCCAGAATGCACTTAAATGGTTGAAAGAGAAAACAAATTAAATAATTGTTTGTTCAATGTCAATTTTCATAGCAGAGAGGCTTTTAATTATTTACTTTCCGAAACCACTAAAATTCGATGTGATATAAATTAATTATGTAAAAGAAAACTTAAATTTTTACTTCCCTGATTCATAAATCAGAAAAAAAGTCGAAATCTAAGCACCAAACGCCATATTCAGTACAACAGTACCAAATAGCAATTATGGACACAAGATATGAATTCTTTGTATTCGCTCGGTTTCGTACGACCACTTGCGTGGCGTTCCGACTATTCTAGTTCTACCTTTAACAAAATTTATAAGTACTTATACCTAACGGGTGGGCCATCTAGTGGTTTCTTTTTAAATTATAGGTTTATTTTGACAGCTGAGTGAGACTGGGATGCTATAGTGGACAGCACTTCGAAAATGAGGCTGGAAACAATAACGTTTCTGGACTCTATTTTACTGAAATTGAAGACATGGATATAGACGACCTCTGGTTCATGCAGGATGGCACGCCATGCTACAATCTATCTTTTGCGCACCAAATTCCCCAATCGTTTTATCAGCAATCTTCACGATGTCAATTGGCCGCCTCGGAGCTGCGATTTGACCCCTTTCGATTTTTTTTGTTGTGGGGAGCCGTGAAGGACCGATGTTATGCCAACAATCCGGAAACGATTGAAGCGCACTTAAGGCCAATATCATCCAAGCAATCCGTGAGCTACAGCCCGAAACCATCAACAAGGTCTTGGAAAATTTGAATGACAGAATTCGCTATCCAGCCGAGGCAGCCACCTGAACGACGTTGTGTTCCATAATTAATAGGAATGTTTGCTCTTACTAATGAAGCCATAATACATGGAAAAAAAGTAATTTTGTTCATTTTATTGCATTTTTAAAAAGAAACTTGTATTTGGCCCATGTATACGATTACGATGACATCGTTCAAAAGCCCTCCTCGGCTTCCATGAATGGAAGAATACAAGATTACGCCACTTCTATTTTTTCATTTTGTGGTTGTAATTTTTACCACGCGTGGTGACGCAATTCCAGACAAAAAAGAATAAATTTTCGTTTAAATTGTAAGAAAATAGGAGCCCGAATACTTAAAATTACTTAAATTTGTTTTTACACATTTGTTTTTACATATTGTTCTAATAGTAGGTACCCATAATAAATAAAACAAGATGGAAATATGTTTGATATTTTCATTGTTCCACCGCATTCTGTTTTTTTTTGTCTCCTATGACGTAGAAGTGGCGTAATCTTGTATTCTTTGATTCATGGCTTCTTTCGGTGGAATCGAGGCTAGTAGTTCAATTTTCAATGACTCTTCCGCATAGATCCGGCTCTATTTTGCCGATGGCCTGTTTTATCTTCAGTGTTCACCTTAAGGGCATCGGTCGATTGTGGTTTATTCTCATAGACCTGCGACTTCAGGAAACCCTACAAGTAAAAGTCTAGCGGGGTTAAATCGCATGACCAACTCACGTCACCTCTGCGAGAGATAAACTTACCATCGAAACGTTCTTCATGCCGAATGTCAATTGTATGGCGTCAGCTGTGTGGCACTTACCGGCGTCTAGCTGGAACCACATGTCGTCTAGGTCCATATGGTTCAATTTGGGCCATTAGAAACTGGTTATCATCGCTCTGTAGCGCTCGCCATTGACGGTCACCGCCTCACCAACGTCGTGTTTGAAAAAGTATACGCACCAATGACGCCGCCGCGCCGGCCCAAAATCCACACCAAACGGTAACTTTTTGAGGAAGCTTGGCACGTGGTGAATATCGTGTTGGTTGGTGTCGTCCCATATATATATAATAATGTAGCCATTTATCCAAAAATGCTCTTCGTCCCTAAAGATGATTTTCGGCCAAAATTGGGGTCCTCTTCCAAACGCTCCGAAGCCCAGTCAGCGAACAAACGGCGTTGTCTACGGTCATGAACTTTGAGCACCTGGGTCAGTTGAATCTTGTACGGGTATACGCCCAAGTCCCGACACAAAATTCGCCAAGTTTAAGTCTGCGAAAGGCCGAGTTCTTGTACACGGCGAGGAATTGACTCCCGCGAGTACTGCTGTACACTTTCACGGACCACGGCGATGTTCTCTGTCGATCTGGCGTTCCTTTAACGGAGGAATACTTTTTTTAATTCTTGAAACCCGTATAAGAAAATCAATTTTAGAGACAAATTTGATTCGGAATGAAAATCAGAACAGAGGTGAAAAGATCTCGAAGGCTATCAGTTCTTTTCGAAGAAATGTTAAAGAAAACAAGCTTACCTATACAATTCTGAAAATAAAAATTTAACTTATCCGAAGATATTTTTTATTTCCTAACTCGAATGTATCATAATGCAAAAATTTTAAATATGATTTTTTTTGGCTTTCGCAATGATCATATCGCAATTTCTTATTTGGAAATTAGTCAATTCGCACTTAATTGTTAGGCAAGTTTTTATTTCGAAATGTTATCGTTTGATAACCCTTTTTTTAATACTCGGACACGACCCACCTAATATACCAATTCCAATAGTAACATTTGAGCGGTATAGTTTTGAACAAAAAACCTATGCCGACTGCGGCCTGTGAGCCAATTGAGCAATTCTGAGATCGTATTCAAGATCAGGGCATCAAAAACCTTCAAAAAATTATAATCCGAATTTGGTTATCAAAATTGTGTTCTCCAGTGCTATATAAAAAGGACATTTTCTACACTATTCTTTTTTTTGAAGCAACATAAAAAAAATCTATGTTTTTTTTTAGCTCAGACACAGACATATCAGAGCTTACAAAGTGTGTTTCTTTTTTCCATCGGAGGAAGCTCAGAGCTTGCTCAATCAGCTCAGAATAAAATGACCGAGCAAATCGAGCGAAACGCTGAGCGAAGCCAACTCACACAAAATTAAAAATGGATTCCCTATGAAATGATAGTTCAGTGCTCAAGTGTGTTTCATAATTAAATCTGAGGACTCTGATCATAATCCACTCAGAGCTCTGATCTTATCACTCAGCTTCTGCTCATAGCTTTGCTCAGAGCCAAAAAAGAAAAACGCCCAATAGATATCCACTTTTCTGCAGTTACAAAAAAAAAAAAAAAAAAAAAAAAAAAAAAAATTCTCTTCAAAAAGTTATAACAAAAATTCTTACTTTGTGTGTTAAGGCAAAAAGGTAGGTAAGTGAATATTTTCAAAGCAAGCCAATCACATACGCATACTTAAGTGCGTGTATTAAGTAAAACTCAATCTGCATAATGTTCAAATAGATTCGTGCTTGCAATTTTATAAATATATTCCGCATGCCACATTTACTTCACGATATTTTATTTCAAAGAGAAAGATTAAAATAGGATATTGTATAGTTACTGACATAATAAAGTAATTTCAAATTTATGTAGAATTGCATTTCGACTTAACAGAGCTTAAGTTGCATTGACAAAAAAAAAAAAAAAAAAAAAAAAAAAAAAAAATTATGGGAAACTGATAGGCAATCGTTGTCATTGATTTCCTCTTTTACAAGAAATTCAAAGAAATAATCAATTTGTATTCAGGCCGCACCAAAAACATGAACGTCCTGTACGCTGGCTGTACCCACGGGTTTTATAAGAAAATCACTGACTAATCGTGTGTGCATTGTATAAAAATGCCGGACGGCGCGGCGTTTAGGTGCAAATGAACGTTTCGAATAATAATTTAGAATGGAGAAATGCTTTAAAAGGAATAATGATGCATGTAAAAACGTTTTAAAAAAAATAAAAAAAAACATAAATAAATAATGAAAACTATACGTGAGCAACCAGTGAAAATGTTTACTGATGCTTATGGCCAACAACGAGTGTATCAAGAAATTTTAATGTTCTTCATGCAAATGCATCCTCTGCTGACAGAAGACAAATTTTAATGATTGTAGTGTACCTACCTATGGTTAATAATTTTAAGTATCTATTAATTATAATCGTGTTTTGATACGAGTATAAATATTTTAACCTAACAAAAAAAAAAATATTTTAAAACAAGGGCGCAAAATTTTAAACAGCCTGATGTTAAGGTGTTAGCATGATACTAGGTAACACTTTACTAACTTTAAAGCTCTTTACTAAAATACTTTTAGTTTCAAGCAATTTTTAACTAGTATCAGCCTGTTTTCTTAATAAAACTCCAGCTGAACACACCTGAAACATTGACAGTTCGTGCAAAAAAGTAAGCAAACATTTTTTCACATTTTCTATTGTCATATGGAGTTACTATGATACTAAAAAGATAGATTTGTCATTTTAGTCCATTGAAATGTTACAAAATTTTGCCCAAACCTCGCATTTAGTATAAGATAAGGTTTTTTTTTTTTAATGTGTAGAGTGCATTGGCGCACAGTGGCCCGTTTAGGCAAAGGTGCTTGCGAAATTCATTTTTCGGGTGGGTTTATAATGCAAAACTTTTACTTTTTTTGAATTGACAAATGTTTGGAGCTATAGTAATCGAAAAAATTATTTCATTTGTATGAATGGTTTGACTTGTAGAGCGAGTCAAAGTTGACAAATTTTTATGGTTAGAAAAAATCAATTGTTTTTAATTTTTTTTTTAATTTTGAGTGTAAAAACTAGGAAAAAGGTGTAAATAAAATTTTTTTTTGTTATTTTTACTTGATATATGTGTTAATTGCTATAATCAGAAATGAAAAAAAAAATGATAAATTTTTTGAAACTGCTAAATTCAATGTTTTTTAAACACCCATTTTTGCACGCTTTTTCGTCTTTACACTGAGTAGAAAAAAAAGGTTCAAACATAATCAAGCTAAGCTCGACGGATAGTAAATCCTTATATATTTCTTCATATAAAACCAAAAACTCAGCTGCATAAAGTTGCATAGAGCTGAGCTAGAGCGATTTGATTTAATGAAGTCAGTAGTTTTTTTTTGTCAGGTGCAGAAAAAAAATACATGGAAAATATTTTTTCTCTGTTTTGCAGGTATGAGTGTTGGTTTGAAATAAAATGGTTTTGAAATTTAGAAGGAAAAAACTACCTAAGTTTTTTAAAACGGTTTTATAGCTTTTTTCTTGTGACCCCAAATAAAACTTTAAAGTATGAATGTTATTGATTTCGGGTATGATTAATTACTGACAGGTAGTTTGATGGATAAGAGTTTTTAACTGGATTAGAATTTTTTTTTAAAAAGCTTATAGGTAAAGCAGATTACCTTATTAGGATGTCATACATTGAATATTTTTAGTGCAGGTATTTAGTTTTATGGTATAAAAAGATGAAACATTGGGATGAAATTATCATTGAAAACTTGAACGAGTAGTTGTATAAGGAAAAATTATTTAAAATGGATATACCATACAATATTAAGCTTGAACTTTTTATCAAAGATGAGAGTCTTGAAGAGTTCTTTTTTGCCATAATAAGTGAATACCAACTATCCGGTGAAAATTTACCGGAAAATGAAGCAAAATTAAAAAGCCCTTATTACAACATTGATAAAAAATGGGTCGCAGCCCATAGATCGAGATTATTTTTCATAAACAAAAATGAGGAATGGCTTTCTTCATCTCTCCATATCAAAACCGGACAAATGAGCTTGGACTTGATGTAAATAAACCAAAGCAAGGATTTGGAAATAGCAATGATGAAAACACTTCAAGGAGATTTTTGAACAATCTGAGGCAACCGCTCGAATAACTGGAGTCAATAAAGAGGTTATAACCAGGATCAAAATAATATACTTACAGCCGAATTTATAAATGCATCATAGCGAGTGCATAGAACTATTCACTCCTTATAATTCAACTAGACGCAAAAATGTTATTCATAAAACTTATGCAACGTTGAAAAGAGGCATTAGAAGCTAAACGCGTTTGGAGGTTGAATAGTGCATACATAAGGATGTTTAAGTATCGAAATGTCACTTTGACTCATACACAGACGAGAATAAAATACAATGTTATAAGGGTGGCACTTATTTTGGGAATGCTTATATATCTTTTTTGTCCCCTTCTGAAAGTGATCAAGCTTTATTATGAAGCTACTTTCTACAAACCAAAATGTTGTTAAATTTTTTTGAAATCGGCTAAGGGCGACGTATCCCACCGAGAAGTTAAAACTTTTCATTAAAAATGCACGCAGTTTTCCAACTTTTACTTAAAATGTCGGTGAAAGTATAAAATTTGATGGAAATTCTTTATTTATAATATACATGTGCTTAGATGTATGCCAAAATTGAGGTTTATTGAATGTTTTCAGTGGGACACACAGAATAAATAAAAAAAACATTGCAAAAATAATTGCCACCCGAATAGATGTTCCTATATTCTTCTCAATTTGATCGCACTGTCAGTGAATGAAACAATTATTTCAATAAAAAACATGAATTTTTTGTTCTAAAATATTAAACTATATTTTCTAACATGGCACAAAAGAAACAGTAACAAGAATAGGTACATTATGCAATATTAAATGAAATTTAAACTAATCCCATCGGTGCAGGAGAATTCGTTTATTGACTTTTCACTTTCAGAGCTTTGTTTTGTTAATCAATTGTGGCAGTAAAACGTAATAGATTTTCCCTTCTTGGTACTTTATTTGACACAAGCGCATTATAACTATAATGTGTAGGGAAATATTTTATGAATTAGGATTTATGCAACGTTGAATAGTGGCTTCATAAATGCTTATGCACTATATAACTATTCAGCAGTTTAGAGGTGTTTAGCGAATTCTAATAAATTAGGCTGTTAATGTTTTGAATAGCAGGGAAGTAGTGAATACAGTTAAATTTGGAGATTACACCAAAAAAACCGCAGAGTTATTGAAACAAAAGTACCCTGAAAATCAACTCCCACCTACTCTTCATAAAATGTTGGTGAATACCAATCACTACCACTTGGATAATTGTCAGAAGAAGCCTAGGATTCCAAAAATAAAAACTACAAGAAATACAGATATCAAAATAAGTGCAAAGTTTTAAGAATTCGACAGAATGAAGACCTATTTAACATGCTAGCAGTCTCATCCGGTCCACTTACTTCTACCTTAAGGTATGTAAGAAACCAAAAAGATCTGAAAGCACAATACTCACCGGAAATTATAAGTTTATTACGCATTACCCCGGACTTAGATGATAGTTTCAAAGAAATTTAATGTTTGTATGTACATTTTTGTTCCTTTTATTTTGTTTTTCTACTTTTTGAATTCTAATCTATCAATAAAATACTTTATAAATATTAACTACGTTAACAAAAACATCTTATTTCAGCAGCAGATTCTGGAACACCCTGTAAATATTTTTCTTAAAATACACAAACTTTATAGCCTTGGAAATTTCCTTCAAAACCAAACAAAAATCTTTATTCGTTTAAGAGATATGATTTTTGCAACCAAAAAAGTCAATACGGGCCACTGTGCGGCGTGAGTATACGAAATGATTTTCTGGGCTCTACCCCCCCCCCCCCCCCCTCCCCATTTGCCCACCATCTTGGAAAAGGGGGTAAAACAAGTTTTTTTTCAGAATATCTTGAAAAATATAGATCCGACAAAAAAAAAACACTTCCTCTGCCGTATCGAGCGATTTATGCTTCGACTTGCTGATTATTTCCGAGAGTAAACACGATAAAGTTTTAGGTATAACAGTTTCTACATCGCTCAAAAAGTTATCAGAAGGTGGATACTTGTTAGTCTCGTAAGGTTGGGAACGAATATCCTCCAAAATAATTGTAGCTGCTTCTCGAATTTTGTGAAGCCTTTTTTTCACGTACATATGTATGTATGTAAATCTCTTTTTTTGTTAGCAGAAATATTTATTTTTTGAAAAAACTTCATAAGCCAAGCCTTTAAAACAAACAATCGAATCTCGTCCAAAATCTTCAAAAAAATATATGTAATTCCATGTGCATATCTTGCTTGCAATCTTTCTTTTATTGTACGGGTATCAGGTAAGTTACCCACCTTTAATTGATTTCAGTAAATCAGACATACGGAATTGACATTTTTCACTAATTTCAATTAGAAAAGAAAAAATGTATTCCATGGCCTCATCAATTTTATTTTTCCGATCAGCAAAGGTAGTTTTTTTTTCAAGATATAGCCGTTTATTGCAATCATAATGATATTTAGCTCCTACAGCAACAAGATCCGGAATGTCCGCTATACGATTTAAAATTGGTGTTGTAAAATCCTCTGAAAATTTGTTCAAGAGATTCATGACCGAGTTTTTGAAATTATGGGTACGTACATGACAAATACGTCTTTGTCGGCTTTTAGACACTTGCGCTTGATAACTGATTGCTGTGGAACAAATAAAACAATTATTCGCAAAATCAAAATTAGGTATTGGAGTTTCACCTGCAGATACTGAAGGGCTGCTGCTATTTATACGGTGACGAACAATTTTATCTGTTCTTCTATCTGAAAAAAATGTTTATAACAGTTTATGTGTAGAGTTATCTCATTTTTCTCCACGCAAAAATTCTGCATGATCGGTAAAGCCCTTGACAGTCGATCGCTCAATTAGAGATTTTATTCCTATCTTTTTAATCAATCGATCATGAGCCAAAGGTGTTTTACAAATTAAACAGTCACTCATACTGAAAAGTCTCCTGATTTAAGCTTTGAAACGTGAAATATCTTCCGAAAAAATAAATTTCCAAACACTGCTAGATAATTTTCACAACTAATAACAAACTATAGAAAGAACGTTATATGATATACTGGAGTACTATCTCTCCAAAAAAAGAATTAATAATAATAGCAGGGGAATCAAGTAATTTATTTAATTTATTTCATTGTTTCCCGTTTAATAGGAATCCCCGATGTCGTCCTAACATTATAGCATTTAAAAACTGGATATACCAAATTGTTCGCAATGAATTGATTACAAAAAATATCATAAATGTTTTTTTTCAATAAAGCAGCTACAAAAAAAGTTATAACCATTTAAAGTAATTTTTTTTGAAAACGTTCATCGATTATTGACTATTACGGCTGTTCTGATATTCGGTCGAATTTGAAAACGGAAACGAAAATTGAATCCGTGCGGATTGAAAACGATTGTTCTGATTTCCAGTCGGATTTACTTTTAAGTTTTACCAACTTGGTCAACAAAACATTTTCGAAATCAGCTGTTATGTATGCAAGACTTGTCAAAAACGAAATTGTAATCCGCCAACAAAAGGATAACCGAATTTAAAACGTCAATTTGGCGGATTGTAGATCCGTTCGTTTTGCCGAATCCGCAAAACGTTTTCGAATACGGAATTCAGAACAGCGAAAATTCGAAAACGTGAGAATTATTTTCAATTTTACGGTAAAAAGCTTCTTAACCTAAATTGTAGAGAATTAAATTTTCTACAAAAAAGCGCTTGTTTTTTTTTTTGTCGGATCTATATTTTTCAAGATATTCTGAAAAAAAACGTGTTTTACCCCCTTTTCAAGATGGCGGCCAAACGGGGAGTGTTGAAGCCCCGAAAATCATTTCTTATACTCACACTGATGCGCTCTACACATTAAAAAAGAAAAACCTTGTCCTATACTAAATGCGAGGTCAATGTAACATTTCAATGGACTATTTGGTGATTTTAACTTTAGTTAAAAAGATAGTACGATGCTAAATCACCAAGGTTTCTTTGCCTGAACTTAGTTTTGGGTATCCCAAAATTCACGCAAGATTTCAATTTGTGAATTTGTTTACAAAAGAGAAAACACTTTTAAAAAAACCACGCTAATTAATCGGATAGATTGATTAAGATGATTAATATGGTAAGGAATTTGTCCATGGTGGAAGTGTGATCATAGCCTCTTCGCGGCGGCCTCTAGAAACAAGCCTTTAAAAAGGTTTGGCTAATATGATCAGGCTGGTTCCACAGGTTGGCAACAGGTTAATTCCCTGTTCCGTAAAACTAGAAGAATTACGAGACCAACAACAAGCCTCGGAAACGGACTGATCTCACGACGACAACCCACGCAAAGAAAACGGAATAACGATTTACGAATTTTCTTATGGAACGTACGATCGCTCTATAGAGCTCGAGCTGCTCAGCAGCTAGCCGATGCCCTGTCAAAATATAAAGCTGACATAACAGCACTCCAAGAAATAAGATGGACAGGGAATGGTGTTCTGCAGAAGAAAGATTATGACTTATACTACAGCTGTCATACAAAACACCATGTGCTCGGGGTAGGCTTCCTAGTCGGCGAAAAAATGAAGTCTGCCATCATCGGCTTTAACGCTATAAGCGAAAGGCTATGCACCCTTCGCGTGCGAGGCAAATTTAAGAACATCAGCCTCATTAACGTTCACGGACCTACGGAGGAGTCCTCAGACGAAGAAAAAGAAACTTACTACGAACAAGTCGAGAGGGCCCTCAATGCCTGTCCAAGGTATGACGTAAAAATCATCCTTGGGGATTTGAATGCAAAAATAGGTCGGGAGCCGGTATTCAGGCACTACGCAGGCACCCATAGTTTGCATGAGAACACTAATGACAATGGACTTCGAGTCTTAGAATTGGCAGCATCGAAAAACATGGTCGTTACGAGTACCAGGTTCCCGCGTAAAGATATCTACAAAGCCACCTGGGTATCACCTGATGGAGTCACTCGTAACCAAATTGACCACGTGTTGATAGACCGTCGCCACTACTCGAACTTGATGACGGTACGAACGTACCGAGGTGCCAATATCGACTCGGATCACTATCTTGTTGGTATGGTTTTCCGAGGGCGGATTGCCTTGCGAAGACGTATTGCATCCGCCGATCAGGTTCGAATCAACACGGCTGCTCTGCGCAATGAAAACACCAGTAACACCTTTGGTAATGCGGTAATGCGTTAGGACTCGCCCTAGAACTGGGTAGAGTAAGTCCTGGAGCCAGTATGCTGGGCGTAGATGAGAAGTGGACACGCCTTAAGAATACTGTCATTAGTACTGCCAACTCCATCTTAGGCAGCAGTCGTAGAAATCGGAACGACTGGTTTGATGATGAATGCAAGCTAGTGACTGAACGTAAGAATGTTGCGTACCGAGCAATGCAACAATCTCATAGAACGCGGGCACGCGAAGACGAATATAAAGAGCTCAGAAGAATTGAAAAACGGCTTCACAGACAGAAAAAATCAGCCTGGGAGAAGAACATAATCTGTGAAATAGAGAAAAGCCGAGAGCGAGGTCCGCACCAGGCGCGGAAGTTCTACCAATCCGTCCGAAACATGACGCAGTACACACCACGCTGCACATACTGCAAGGACGGAGAGGGAAATCTGATCACCGTTCCTCAAAGCATACTGGAGCGATGGGAAGTGTACTTCAATGAATTGCTAAATGGTCAGCTCACTGCAGAAGTGGAGGCTCCACTACTTCAAGAAGAGTACCCTATGTTGCCGCCACCAAGCATAGAAGAGGTTGAGAAGGCTATAGGCCGGCTAAAGAAAAACAAAGCCCCGGGAGGCGATGGTATACCAGCCGAACTATTTCAACACGGTGGGCCAGCTTTACGTCAAGCAATTCATGAGATTATAGTGCACGTGTGGGAGCATGAAGAAATTCCAGAAGACTGGCGAAAAGGTATAATTTGCCCCATACATAAGAAGGGAGATGTCATAACGTGCAGCAATTATAGAGGTATCACGTTGTTGAGTACCGCCTATAAGATACTCTCCTCTATCCTACAAGACCGGATAACCCCATACGCGAAGACCATCATCGGACAATATCAGTGTGGTTTCATTCCAGGCAAATCAACAACTGATCAGAGCTTTACCCTTAGACAGGCGATGGAAAAATGTCTAGAATTTAACATCCCAACATACCACCTGTTTATAGACTTTAAGGCCGCCTACATAAGGCCGCATAGCCAGGGTAGAACTTTACAAAGCCATGAGAGAATTCGGCATCCCAAATAAATTGACACGACTATGTAGGTTGACCATGACCAACGTAACAAGCCAAGTAAAAATAGCCGGATTGCTATCCAAACCAATCAACATCTTTAATGGACTCCGACAAGGGGATGGTTTGGCCTGCCTCCTCTTCAACCTGGCGTTGGAGAAAGCAATCCGTGACTCTGGCACGGCAACAAGAGGGCCCATCGTCAACAGGTCCAGCCAGATACTGGCTTACGCAGACGACATCGACATCATCGGAAGAACTGAGCAAGCTTTACATGATTCCTTCATCCAGATCGAGCAGGCGGCACAAAATCTGGGGCTGCACATTAGTGAAGGTAAAACAAAGTACATGGTGGCGTCGAATGCGAGAGGAACAGTTGGTCAAACAATCAAGGTAGCGGAGCACGAATTTGAAGTGGTGTAATCCTTTAAATGCCTTGGGTCAATAGTAGCAGCCGATAACAATATAGAAGAAGAAATACGCGGGCGGCTTCTCAAATCCAACAGAGCCTACTATAGTCTGTCAAAGCTCTTCAAATCCAGAAATCTCACCATAACTTCAAAACTGCTGCTGTACAGGACCATGGTCCTGCCAGTACTCACATATGGATCCGAGACTTGGGTGCTTAGCAAAAGGCACTCCGACCTCTTAGCCGCGTTCGAGAGAAAAGTCTGAAGGAGAATTGTTGGCCCCATATGTGAGGAAGGACGATTCCGGAGACGGTACAATCATGAATTGTACACAATCTACCTTGAAGCAGATATCGTGACAAAAATTAAGCTCGGTAGACTCCGGTGGGCAGGGCACCTAGCTCGCATGAGCGAAGAGGAACCTGCTCGGAAAGTTCTTTGTGGTACATTCTATGGTAGACGACAGCGTGGTAGACCATGCTTGCGCTGAAGAGATGGCGTAGACCAGGACGCCCGGAGCCTTGGGGTGCGCAACTGGATGGCGGCGGCTCGAGACCGGGATGGGTGGAGAGACTTGTTGAAGGAGGCCAGGACCGGACCCCGGTTGTCGAGCCGACGATGATGATGATGATGAATTTGTCCATAATTAATGCAAAAAATATATGAGTAGGTATATGTGCTCCAATTTCGTTTTTAAGCTTGAATATTTGGAAGAGAGCAGCGACAGCAGCGATGTGAATGATTTGGCTGAATCTTCCTTGTCGTCTACAGATTCTAAAGACGATGAAGTCAACTCGAACAAAATCCGCATCAAGGACTCCATAGAAGTTGTAAATAAATACACTGACTTTTAGGTGTTACTGAGAAAGATGCAGGATTAGGAATTACTTCGTATTCAATTGGTAGTCCAGAAGCCTTCTGGTTTCGATTGTGAAATGAAATACAGGATCATTGGATCTCTTTAAGAAAAGCTTTCATTTCTGAACGAACAGCGGAAAACACCATTAATCTAAGCCAGTCTACGCATTATTTTATATAAGAAAGAAGAGTAAATCGATTCTGGATTTGAATAAAGAATCAAAACGTCGAAATCGTGAAATTTGCGACTGTGAATTTCTGGATAAATTCGACCTTCTTACTTTCTATTTTGAAGCACAGCAAATTATTACTATCCAAACATAATAATCTCACCATTTTCTTGGCAACTTCCAACTTTTTTTATTTAATTGTATTGCAGCTAAATTGAAATCGACCGCGAAAATGGTGGTTTAGCAAATTTTATAAAAAAGGTATTTTATATGGAAAACAAATTACTTAAAAAATGGCAACACTTACTAACAAGTGTTTTATCTTTTTTGAAAGCCAGAAGTCTGCTCTTTTATTTTATTTTTAAATCAACTTATTTCTATTAATAGTTTCAAACTCAAAAATGGTAAAAAAAAAACAAAAAATTGAATACTGGAGTTTTTCACAATTTTGGGTGCAACTTTTTGGAATTTTTGGCCACTGTTCGGCGCGGTGCTTTGACTTAAGTATGCTGAAGCCATAGCATTTTAATTAAATCAGATGCAGCTCTGTTTCACGAAAATGAGTGGTGAAGAAAAATATGTTCTTTCTTAAATTTCGATGGAAAATTCGCATTCGCATAAACAAAATTTAGAGCTCGCATTTAATGATAATGAAATGGACACAAAGAAAATTTCAAGCTTAAGCTTGTGATTTAAGAATCAATAGATTAATATAATTCAAACCAAATGGAAGTATTAAATTTTATTAGGCAAATTTAAGTTAGTCTGCCTAGCGTCTTATAAAGGGTCCGCCAAATAACTTTTTTTTTTAAAATGGCGCAAAACATCGAGTGTAGCTTCGGCTGTGTGGCACGTAGCGCCGTCCTGTTGAAAGCAAATGTTGCCAATATCTTCCTCTTCAAGTTTTGTGAACAAAAATTCGTTCAAATGGCCCGATAACGATCGCCATTGACTGTAACGGCCACTCCTTGCTCATTTTCGAAAAATGACCCAATTATGCCTCTGGACCAAAATCCGCACCAAACAGTGACTCGTTTTGGGTGTATCGGCTTTTCAATGTATGCGTGCGCCAAGATCAAAATGACCTTCATCTGAAAAGATGATTTTTTTGGCAAAATCGGCATCTTCTCTAAGTCGATCGCAGGCCCACTTAGCGAAGCGTATACACAACCATATTCGTTCAGCGGAAGGATAAAACTAATTATCTGTCAAATCAGACATGAGCTAAGTGTTACCATTCACGAAATAAGCACTAGTTGAAAAAAAAAAACGTTAGATGGCGGACCCTTTATAAGAGTACTACTTCGTATGAAAGTATATTTGAAGAAGGTTAAAGTAAAATCATAACTACAGCGGAATTTTTATCATCATTATCATCAGTATCATTATTTTATTTTTATTGAAACGATATAATACTTTTTTTTTATTTTAAAACTAAAACAAATTTAAAAGCGCCAGAAAAAAAACTCCTAGACCTGCAAAAATTGACTATGCCCCTGGTGGCAGAAACCATACACAACGGGTCGTATTAATAAAATAGAGCAAATGCTCCAAGTAAACATCGTAGCAGAGTAAAAAAAAATTAATTCGAAATCATCCGAGGATAAATTTACAGGGCGGCATCCACACTACGGAGACAGGGAGATAAAATACGTTGATGCTAGTCAGTTTGCCGTGAAAAATTTCTTGGAAAGAGAAAGATAATATACTGACATGTTTTTGGAGCTTTTTCATATTGATTATAGACTTGTATAGTAAAAGAAAATTTTTTAAGACCTAACTTAAGCTGAATTTACCTTATGTCTGATTTCGTAATTTCTATTTTTTGCACGCTGTTTAAACAATTTTAAATACAGTGAAAGCTCTTATAAGCGGACACCATGGTCCCCAAATTTTTATCCGATTATGAGAACTGTCCGGTTAAGGGAAAGAAATAAAAAAAACTTATTTTTAACTTCATATTAAATTTGTACTATTGAAAAATGATATCGCTCAAAATATTTCAATCTGAGAGGGAATCTACTGTTTATTGTAATAATTAAAAAATGGTGGTTGCCATTGGTCACAAATATCTTCTTTATTTTTAGAAATCTCTGAAGCTTGTGTTTTCCAATATTAAATCTTTAAAACATATACAATGAACTTTGTACAGATAAAATTTCGTATGTCGTGGCTGAAATAAAAATTGTGTGAGAGTGCCAGGACTCACGGTTCATCAACATCAAAGTGCGCGGATCCAAAACGGACTTGTTTTTGTTTGAAGGGGATCTTAACATTTTTTTCACTGAACGCACCCATCCTAGTATGCAGATCGTAACGTTGCACACCGTAACGTTGCACGACGTAACGTTGCACACGAACGTTCACGTTTTTTTTCACTCTACCGCCAGCATAGATTTTTACACATCAAAAAAAACAAACCTTTTTGCCGAAGCGCGAACAGATAAGTTTACGTGTCGTGTTGTTAGATTTTTGTTATGTCGAACCAGTCGAACGACCGTCGATCGACTTACTGTGTAGTTCAATTTTTTTGATAATTTGCTCTGTCGGACCACCGCTGTAGTAGGGTATATGTGAACTCCAGTTGAACGACCGTTGATTTCAATTTTACATCTTTTTCATATTTTGTATATAAGATTTGAAGAAAATGGTTTGCAATCGAAGTAAACAACAAAAATAGAGCGCAAAAAAATAAAATGTTTGCACTGGAATTGATGCACATACTGAAATTTGAACCAATCTTTTAAAATTTTCTTGAAAATGATATCGGTAAGACAGTTTTAAAAAGTGAAGACATGTCGTGGAATGTGAACTCCCATAATTACGACATTTTGTTTCTTTACAAAATTTCAAATAACCAAATACTAAATCATTTTTGGAACTCACGAAATATTTTTTTCATTATTTTGAAGAATGAACCCCTTCAACCTAAACATTAAAACAAATGTGAGAAAACAAGTCACAGAACAATTAAGTTGAGATTGCTGTTTACTGACAGAATATTATTATAGATCTCCATGTTGAATAATGTCAATCCGTAACTTTCTCACGTAAACGATTACACCCTCCCTCTCGAACATATTGGCGCAAAATGTTAAACAGCCTGATGTAAAGGTGTAAGCATGACACTAGTTAACACTTTACTAACTTTAAACCTCTTTACTAAAATTTTGTTAGTTTTAAACACTTTTTAACTAGTATCATACTAAACCCATTTTCTTACGAAACTCAAGCTGAACGCGCCTAAAACAATGACATTTCGTGCAAAAAATGAAGCAAACATACCTTTTTAAAAATTTTCTATGTCAAGGTGACATATGGATTTAGTAATATGTTAAAAAGATAAAACAGCAATCTGGCAATTTTATCTTTTGATTTAACACTTTACTAAATCGTCTAAAATTTTGAGCCATTGTTTTTACGATGTAGCTTTTCAATTTGTCTACTCTATTCCTGACCTAGGAGTAATTTGCAACAATCAAATTTCCGAGCCCATTTTGATCATTTTATAATTATTAACAAGGCCCACTCTTCTCTAGGTTTCTAAAGAATTCTCGAACCCCTTCGTTACTATACTACCTTCGTTTCACCGTTCCTTGAATACGTTAGCCAAGTCTGGTCGCCCTATCAGATCTCTCATTCTCAAAGAATCGAAGCTGTAAAACTCAAAAGTCGCTTATATTCTCTTTCTGCACCAGCTTTTATTTTAATAAATTTCTTCTACAAATCATTCCCATCTATATTAACCCACGACAAGTCAGATCCACTCCCATCTTCCGACTTTCTCATCACCGCACAAATTACCGCCTCTTTGAACCTATTTTAAGAATGCTGCGCCTCGCTAGTAATGCACAAGTTACCTTTGACTTCCATATCCGTGCTTCCTCACTAAGAAGCTCTCTCTGCAACTCGTCCTATGACCTCCTATCTTCTTTACTTATTAGTTTAAGATTAGTTTTTTTTAAAACAAACTGATGGGTGGGCCCTTGGGGTCCAAACCAATAAATAAAATAATAAAGAAATAACGAAAAACCCGCCATAGAATAATTTTAGTTTTAAGAATAATAATATGATTTAATCTTGCTTCCCACGATTGAAAAGTGACCATTAGTATAAGTTGGTTAAGAAATAGTTTATCATTATAAACACGCCTTTGATGTATAGTTTGCACATCCAGAAGCTGGATCGGATGTTGATCTTCATATAATGCCACCATTTGAACGGATGGACACAAGAAAGAACTTTCGAATTAGTTTATTGAATTTTAATTAAGGAGTGGGGGGTACTTAAGATTTGGTCGTTCATAAAAATGGAATAAGAAAAGAGTAACATACCGATCATTATATTCCTTTGCCCAACGATTTATAAATCCAAGCATGGAACTCGCTTTGTAGTAGCCGGTGGCGTAAAGGTTAGTGCTTATTACGGTCATGCCGGAGGTCTGGGTTGGATTCCCAACCTCAGGAATGGAACCACAGAAATGGTTGAGAGTTGTAAGTCACCAAGCTCTACTCTACACGAGCCCCGTCAAATTTAATGTTAAACTGAACTCGCTTTTTTAACGATGTAATTTGTGTGTTCAGAGAGTTACAAATTAGAGCTGAATTGAACATACCCAAGTCCTTGAAGATACGACAAAGTTTTTACTGCGAAATGGAATAATAAAAACCTTTGCAACCCATTTTCACTTGGGTTAAGAGAAAGTTTCAAGGTATATACGATTGTATCCATCATGCCTTACAAAAAATGTAGAAAACCGAAAGTTTAATAATGTTGTGACTTAGTTTATCGAATGATCAAAACCCATACTGTTCCTCCTATTGTTCACAAATTATATTCTTAGTATAGAATTCAAAAGTCTCACATACGACTTATTCAAAGACCATTGAAATGCAGGACAGTTTTGTTATATGCCTATAGTTCTTAATATTAGTTTTGTCATCTTTATTAAAACTTGATGTGAGAAATTAGTTTTTCCATAAGAAATCGCCCTGATATAAATCTCGAACAAAAATTGAAGGGGATGAGCTAGTATATGAGTATGAGTATATTTAGATTTTTTGTTTTCAAAAGTATTGGGGAATTCCATCTGGACCAGATGAGTAATCATCATTTTTAATGATGAGAGAAATTCTTAAACACTCACTTACATGTTACACTAAATAACAAATGTCAGCGGTTTCTTGTAAAGAACAATTTTCAACCATTCAATTTACCGAAACATCTTTAGAACTTCAGCATCTGTGGTATTAAGATGTAGTTGGTAAGGGAGGGAACATTATACTGCATTTTTTTTTTTTAAATCTCCTATATTTCGATTGCAAAGCTATTTATTATCTATTGAAGTTCTCAAATGCATACATTTTATTTTTATCGTGATTTTTACACGTTTCATTTGATTTTCAAATAATAATTTTCCTCCGAAACTACGCACTCACGGTTAGCAAATACCAAACTTTCACGCGATTGCAGAATGATACTGATCGTTAAGCATCAAAAAAACTCCCTTCATTAATAATGAACGGTTCACAAAATATTCGTACTCTTAAAATGTTTAGTAAAGATGCGGAAGTTTATTGGGAAAATTTAACCAATAGACCACATTAACAAGGTTCACGCTAGTTGTAGGTGTTTGGTACTCAGTTGTTATGTCTTGATTTTTCTCATTTCACCAAAACTCTATATGTGGGATTTTCGCAAGAAAGGTGTGCCATTTAAAAGGTCAATAATTGGTTAACTAAAGGGATTTTCAATAAGTGCGGGTAGATGTTGAAATGGAATAAAACAAACTGTCTGTGAGGTATTAACAAAATTCTTTTTTTATTTGAAAGGCCCATGTATGCAATATGACATCGTTCAAATGCGCGCCTCGACTACTTATGGTGGCTAGCATCCGAGTGGTGCAATTTTTAATAACTCTTCCGCATAGATCCGGCTGAATTTGAGGTGGCTCGTGTAATGTTCACCTTAAGGGCATCGGTCGATTGTGATTTATTTGCATAGATCTGCGACTTCAGACAACCTTACAAGAAAAAGTCTAGCCGGCCAAATCACATGGCCTTGGTGGCGAATTCACGTCACTTCTGCTAGAGATAACCCTACTCTCAAAACGTTTATACCGAATGTCCATGGTGGCGTTCGTTGTGTGGCACTTACCGCCGTTCTGTTGGAACCACATGTCGTTCACACCCATATTATCCAATTAAAGGCATCAAAAATTAATTATCATCAATCGGTAGCGCTATCCTTTGATGCTGATGGAAATGATATCGTCGTTTTCAAAGAACTACGAACTCTCACATGCAGCGACGATGTTTTTGGTTGATCTTGCATTTTGTTGACGCAAGGGCGTTGGCTGATTTTTCACTGAATCGGTCGACTCAAATTTGGCCATCAAACTTTCGATAATCAAATTGGAAGGACAACCATGTAAACAGTAAAATGGGCGCAACGCACGTATGGTTGCCCCAAAAGATTTTGATATTAAAGTTTTATAATTTGTACGTGCTGTTCAATCGTTTAACTTGCCATGGCAAGTAACTGGCATCAGAAACTGAATAATAAACAACAGATTTGACAGATGTCACCAAAACGACATCGCCGCCACATTCTACCCGCGCCAATTGAAAAACCCTTTACTTAACTCATTTTTAAAACCAGTTGATTTAGGGCTGGTTTCACTATGTCTGAATAAAGTTAACAAAGAAAAATTGGCATTGGAAAAATCGGGCAATGTAAATGCGGTCTAATTTAATGGCCAAATGAAATGTGAAACTCAAAGTTAGTTACTGCGAGCATTTATTTGGCGGATAATGTAACTGTCGAGTAAGTATCAGAAATTTACTGAGACAACAAACCCTAATGAAGAGGTTTAAAAAATTGGTTTTCAAACATTTTGAAGAAAACAAATTTCAAAGCGACTTTTTTTCAAAATTAGTTGTTATTAGGAAGGTAGTAGTATTTAATTTTTACTTTCAGTTGAAAGAGAGAAATAGACAGCCCCTGTTGTCATATTGTAAACATTTTTGTAACTTTGGTGCAATTATAATGCTACACTAAAAATGAGATACCTAACTATTATATTTTACAGTGTAAGCAATTCATAAATAAATAAATAAACTTAATTAAACTTTTATACAATTTTTCTTGCTTCGACCTAACCTAGGAGAACTAGCGTTTTAATGTACCTACATATCACCCTGTACCAAAAAAAAAAAAAAAACAAAAAAAATCGCGCAACTGTTGTGTACGAATTATTTAATCAGACTTTTAAAAGTTTAAAGGGTCATCCTGCAACAGAGATTAATACATAAATAATCGTAGAAATGTTTGGTTTAAGTCTTCTTTTGGGGCATATTTTCATTTGGAAATTGGGGTAAGTTTTCATTATGAAAAATTGTCTCATTTTTAATTTTGTACCCAAAAATGAATAAAGGTCCCATAAACCGTGAACATAACCGAAATTCATAAATTTTAAAACCTATTTTGTTGCTATTGCTGTTAATGTAAATTTTTAGATTCTTTCTTAATTTTTTTGTTTGGAGACGAATAACTTTTTGTTTAGGAGGATTATAACGCTTTTGAATTTCCGACCAGACTT
The DNA here is from genome assembly GCA_932273885.2 of Leucozona laternaria. Lineage (NCBI taxonomy): Eukaryota > Metazoa > Arthropoda > Insecta > Diptera > Syrphidae > Leucozona > Leucozona laternaria. The sequence continues at coordinate 51,629,274 of OW026368.1, forward strand.
TTAGTTTTTAATAAATTGATCCTCTTTATAGAGACCTTTTCCACACTAATGAATCATTTTGTATCCTTTTTTCCCTGGTTGCGCAATTTCAGTCATTATCTTCCCTTAATACTAATTCCAAGAGCAACATTTTGGGTAGAAACAGTAAGAACCAGCATAACTACCCAATAATAACAACTCCATCCTCCATGCAACATGATTTTTAATTTGTATTGTATATCAATCAATTAATTATTATTAAATGAGATGAACATGAAGACTTTTTATAATTATTATGTTATGTAGGTACTTCGTCGGGGGATCCGGGGAGGGGGACAGCACATTATTTTTAATTTATCAGTCTTCAATGTAAACAAAAAAGAATGAAAAATGATGCATCTCTTTTTGAAGTGAGTTCAAAAATTTTCGTGGACCCTGTAGGTAGAAAATTTCTTCGGACTAGAACCCAGTAATTATTCAATTATATTATACCAACTACATTTCTTTCTTAAATTAAGGCAATTAATAATTCAAAGGAAGCAATTTAAAAGTTTTATAGACAGTAGACCTTGTAGACTACTCTTTCAAGAGATACACATGAAAATTAAATGCGTACATATGTTACAAGATGTTATGTAGGCGTAGGATTTTTGTTTTAATTTGCGGTTCCTTCTTTTTTTTGGTATAACGACAGACCTAGATAGCTACTTGTGGTTTCTGGTTTATTTAAAACAATTTAAATGATATTCGTGGTTTGTTTAAATGAAGAAAACAGTTTAATGTTAAATAAATATGATTTTGTTTGAGTATAATAAAATTTACCTAAAGAAAAATTCTCCTGAATAAATTTAAATGAAACATTGTATGTATATCAACTACATTACAATTTTTTTTTCACAAAATGAAGAAAAAAACACAGCACTACACTCCGACGAAAACATTCCTCTTTGATTTCAATTTTTAGACCGAACGCGAAAAGCACTCAGAATATTAATTGCGCAAAACAATAACACCGCATTGAATTGTATTCATGGCTTTTTGCAATTGTTATTCTTCAGTTTTAAAAGTTACTTGAGAATTTTTCACAAAAAATAATAACAAAACAAAACCAACAACACACGAAAAGTATACAATTCATCAATTACAATGCTCTACCCCTAAGCGTCTTCGACTACTACTAAATAAAATCAGTGGCAGATGTAAAACAAAAATTGAACTAGACTGAATGAAAGAGACAGAGCGACAGCTAGCAAATAAGAAATTGGAATGAAGAAAATGCTTTTTTTTATTTGGCTCTGCATTCGCACTGCACACGCACATTTCGGTTTCGTTATTTATTTTTTCTTTCCTTTAACTTTAGTGCATTTATGAGGGAGATAGAAGTATAGAGAAAGAGGTCTATATAGCAAATTTACAGAACTCTATTCGTTCGCCCACACATCCATGAAGGCCCGTAGTATTTTTTAGAAGTACTAAACACAGTGCTCGCATATGAAGATAGAACCGTTGTAGATTGTGGTGCGTTCCTTTTCTCTATAAACAAATACGTATTCAAAGATTATGAATTATAAAGGCTTAACTACATAAGCCCAAATAGTGAAAAAGTACAAAAGTGAAAATTTTCAAACTCATTTCGGAATAGTTTTTCTGACTGGAAAACTTATAAAAATGATGCAGAAAGATTAAATTTTGTTGTGAAAAAAAATTTGTATATTCTATTTAACAAAACAACTGCGCTAGCGGGGTAAAAAATGTTTTTACTTTTGTACAAAAGTACTTTTTGGCTTATGTAGTTAAGGCTTAAAGATTGGAAACCTCAGATTACCCATTTGAAGATGAGAATGTTTCGTAGGTTTCACCCTCCAAAACCCATTATTAACATTATTGTTGTTTTTGTACTTTGATCCCGTGTCGATGAAAAGATGTGAATTGCAACAACAATTTAACCCAGAAGATCCCAACTGAAACGGCCATATTATTCACTCGATTCATCCAGTGCCTACGTTCTGTAATGTCGTTTTCGGATGGACGTTCGGAGCTACTCCTTTTTCACTCCTTTTACTCCAAATTTCCCATTTTTGATAGGAATGGAACAGTTCCTAGATCCAAACGAAAACGACATAACTCTCGCATCGATAAAATCAGTCGAGAAACGATGAAAATTGAAACAAATCGTATGAGTTTTGTTCCGTTTTTCATCGTTTCTCTACCAAATTTAACCATGCGAGAGTTACAGAACGTAGGCACAGATTAAAAATTTAAATCCAGATGTAAAGCATACTAATTCAATGTAAATACATCTGGATTTAAGTTTTAATCTGGATGTATCTAGTGAATAATATGGCGGTAAATGTTTGAGGTTTTATACACACATTCTCATTTTGTATCTCCAATCTGACAGTTCAGGCTTGTAGGCAAATTAAAATGGCTGCCGGGTATTATCATCTTCTTGTGGGTAATCTGTGTTGGAAACCTCACGATTAACACATAAAGCTAGGACCGCACTCGGCGGAACTGCACTTCAGCGGAACTGAACTTCACGACTTATTTGTGGGAAATTGTATGAGCTATATCGCACTAAGTGACAATTGCACTTCACGATGCGACACTATGCGACAAATTTGGTAATCTGACCAACTGTGTCGCCACGTGAAGTTTCGTTCAGTTTCGTGCGAAAGTGCGCACGGTGTCGCTGAAGTGCAGTTCCGCCTAGTGCGGTTCTACCTTTAGAGGTATGCTCAATACATACACCCAAGTCGCCATCTTGGAATTTTTATGACGTCACAATCATCTTTGAGTATTATTTTCTTTTTTAAATTAAGACCATAATTAAGAATTCAGCATTTAAACAAAAAAGTTTTAAAGTGATAAAAACTGTAATGAAATGAAGAAATGAAAACAATCTAATGAAATGTAAGCCGTGTTTTTTTGCAAGCCCCGGGGAAAATGGTCGAAAAAAACGTCGTCGGGGCTAAACAATTTACATGTTAAATGCAACAACAACTAATCCCCAGCGCGCTTAGCTTAAGCGCACAGAATTCTCGGTGCTTAACCCTTGGACGGGATTAAAACTGTGCTACCAAACCAAACTTTGAATTAGTTATCGATAAATTGTATAGGAATGTCAAAACTGAACTGACATAAATCTGTTATTGTTTTGGATAAAACGGAGCATGACGATGGTGAAAAGTAAGGTTTTATTTCATTTTTAATTAATAATTATTAAATAGAAGTTTGTTTTTCCTATAGGCAGATGCGAATATCGTCAAAGAAACGCGAGCTGCCGGGAGCGAAATGTGGTGGAGTGCAATATCTTAAAATTGGTGATGAGCCAAACAATGTTTCCGATAAATCAATACGCCGTTTCGGACACCGAAATCTATCCGTTCGTCGAGGAGCACTTGTCTTGGATGAGCGAATTCTTGGAACTCCGGATTATTTACCGCCTGAGGTGCTTCTAATTTATGAATTTATTGTTGGTAGTTTTGATTTCCTATCAGTTTTTTCCCGCTCGTAGGCATGGACAAGGTAAAACAGTTAACTGGTGGGCACTGGGGAGTTTCCTTCTAAGAGTTCATGACCGGCATACCACCGTTTAACGTTGAGACACCACAAAACGTTTTTGACAACATTCTACACAAAAGTAATGACTTTTTATGAATAAAAGAATTAAATTAGCTTATTCTTTTTGTTCATGCATGTAGATATTGTGTGGCCACAGGATGATGAAGCACTCTCTCCAAAAGCTATTGAAGTAGTCGAACTGCTTCTCACTATGGATCCATTAGAAAGGCCAGCAGCTGCAAAGGATGTACAAGCGATGAGATTTTTCAGCTGCATAGATTGGCTGAATCTAGAAAAAGATACTTCGCCATTTGTACCTTCATTATAAAATCTATATATCTAAAAATAATATGCAACATCTTAAACTATCAAATTTAGGTATAGAAGACTAATATGCTTTTGCCTTTCAATTGTTATTCTTTAGGTTAAATTTGAAATAAGATTCTTGTAGTATCTGTTAGTTAATAGTAATATCTGTTAGTTAAGATCTTTAAGACAACATTGTTTGCATTAAATTCTTTATGATTAATTGTTCTTAGTTGTTTTATATTTTATTAATATATACATTTTGTTTGGAAGACCAATTGGCTGCATGGCATAAATTTGAAGCAGACAAGTATAGGCATAACTCGCTGAACACAATGGGATGCAGCTGCAGCTAAAAGAAAAGCTATAGCAGAAGCAGTCGTTAAAATCGCTCTCTCATGTAATAAATGACGACTACAATGGTTTGGCGCGGTTCTCCATGGCTAGCTTTCATTAGAAAGAAAAAAGTATAGAACGAACCTATATGTTATCTCAAATGCAGCATGAAGAGAGAACCAGAAGTTAGTTGAGTCAATTTTTGCTGCAGCATCTTTTCTTGCTGCAGCTTCACATTGTAGCGCTGTATAGTTTTTGCGTACCTTTCAACTTTGACAGTGCTACGTGCTCCCGCTGCAGCTTCACCATCGTGTTCAGCCAGTAAGTGTTGAACGCCTGAAGTTGTTTATGTTGGTATCTATTAGTTTTATCAATGGACTCATCACATGGGCCAGCCGATGAATTAAACTCTAGTTTTAAATGAGAACACATAATTTTGGCTTTGAGAAGATTTCAGCCAACTGAAAAGTATCCTCATTTCTTGTTCTATTATATCTTACGTGTGTCAAGTTAGCACTACACTTTTAGAAATTAAATAAACTAAGTACACAGTTAATTGTAGCTTTTTAGTAGTAAATTAGTTGTGGAAAAAAAAATTTGTAGCTCTACTATTTAATAAAAAAATGGTATGTAGTGCTAACTTGATATCAAGTTAGCATTACACTTTCAGAAAATAAAAAAACTAATAACACAGTTAATTGTAGTTTTTTTGTTGTAAATTTGTTGTGGAAAGAAAAAAATTCTAAAAATTTTTTTGCCATAAGAATCCTTGTATTAAAAAAAAACATGGTATGTAGTGCTAACTTGATATCAAGTTAGCACTACACTTTAGGAAATTTAAAAAACAAAGTACACAATTAATTGTAGCTTTTTTGTAGTAAATTAGTTGTGGAGAGAAAAAAATTCTAAAAATTTTTTTGACGAAGTTTTCAAACAAAAACTAGGTAGGTAGTGCTAACTTGACACTCTGAGTCCAGGCATTAGAAAAGCAAATTGGAAAATCTAAAGATGGCATTAATTGTAGCTTTTTTGTTGTAAATTAGCTGTGGAGAGAAAAAAATTCTAAAAATTTTTTTGACGAAGTTTTCAAAGAAAAAATAGGTAGGTAGTGCTAACTTGACACTCTCAGTCCAGGCATTAGAAAAGCAAATTAGAAAAACTTAAGATGTCATTAATTGTAGCTTTTTTGTTGTAAATTAGTTGTGGAGAGAAAAAAATTCTAAAAAAATTTTTGACGAAGTTTTCAAACAAAAACTAAGTAGGTAGTGTATTGTCTAACATATTGTTAGCGAAAATTGTGCGTATATCCAAAAATAACGGTACCTCCCATACAAATGTTCAAAAACCGTTGAGGAAAATCTTTCTTTTTCTCAAAAACGATTCCTACGATTTTGATAAAATTTCTTTTGTGTATAGATATTAGTACGAACTACTTTTTTAAAATATTAAATTTAACATTTTAGTTTTATTAACAGTACCTCTCATAGAACGGTAGTTTTGATTTTCGATTATCTCACTATCGGGTTCACCGATTAAAATAAAATTTTGTAAATAGAAGCTTGTAATCAGTTAAAATAATATTGTATATCAAAATTTTAAAATGATAAATTTTTGGATTTTTAAAAAAGAATTCAATATTTTTTTTGGAAATTCGATATTTCAAAAACGGGTGAATGATTTTTTTTTAATTCAATTCTTAACTCCACATTAATAAATAATTAAAATTGGTTTACCAATTTTTTTTTCACACACAGTTTAGATAATATAATTTCCTTGCATGCATATTGCATTTGTGCAACACTGGGCTATATTGTTAATTTTTGTATACTTACATAGTTTTGGCAAATGGATAAAATATAGACTCCCATAGCTAATTTATTTCAGACTACACATATAGAACCACAATGTGATCGCACATAAGAGCAAGTTCGTGCGACCCAGTCGTGCATATTTTTTTTATTATATTTCAAATCCACATTTTTATATAAAAAGAAGGTATAGTTTTGAACAACATAAAGATGAATGTCCTAAATAATATTTTGCTGTTGCAGGTAATTAAACAGCATTTCCCGTCTATTGATCGAAGCACCTGCTGTGCTATCATTATCATAATTGTAAGGAACAATTATGGTTTCATCTTCATCTTCTACACTTTCGTTGTATAAATCATCATGACATATACAAATATTATGCAAAACACATGCACTCATAATTATTTTTGTTATTAAACTTAAATCAGTCTGTTCAGTGAATTTTAAAAGTCTTCGGAACCGCCCCTTAAGCAATCCAAATGCATTTTCTACTACTATTCTAGTTGAAGAATGGATGTAATTAAATCTTCTTTGACCATCTGTAAGATTTCCATGGTCTTTAAATGGTGGCACTAACCAACTTTTGGATGGGTAGGCGGAATCACCTATAATAAAGGCATCATTTGGAAACAATTCTGCATAGTTACTTTCTGCTCTGGAGTATAAATCAGATCTCCGAAGAACTCTGCTGTCATGGAGGGAACCTGGTTCCCCACAAGTTATATCAATGAATCTTTTATCAGCATCCACCACTGCTTGTAAGACTAAACTATAATTTTGTTTTCTGTCAAAGTAACAGACTTTATCGGCAATGGGCGCTTTAATAGATATATGGGTGCAGTCAATTGCACCAATTATACCTGGAATCTTCTGTTTTTCTTCAAATTTTCGCCGCACCTCCTCTGCAAATGGACCTTGAGGCCATTGGACGTACTCATTTCCAATAGAAATCAGAAAACAAGCAACGCGGTACACAGTTGTCCACGCTGATGACTTAGCAACTCCAAACAAATTCCCAAGTTGCCTAAATGTCACAGTGTTGCTAATGTACCAAATATAAATGTACATTGACTTTTTTGCGCCAATCCTGTTTCTTCCACCGCCAGAAACCTGTGCCAAAAAGCTTGACTGCGAAAATCTTGCTGCAAAAATTGATAACAAATAAACCAACTGTTAGAACAAATATAAAGATTAGGTACTTGCATATAAGATAATCAACAGTTAATCTCTTTAGCCTCATATGCGATTTAAAATCATTATCACCAAACAGATCTATAGTTTCAACGAATTTATCACATTTTGGATGATCTTCCGTACCGAAGTCTGATTCTTCGGAACTAGAATCATCCACTTGATTTAAAATAGATGCTAAAACGGACAAAACGTCATCAATATCTTGCTTGTCTTGCTGATGGCGTAAGCTTTGCCATGATCCCTCCTCCAAGACTAATGTAACTAACTAAAAAATCATTTACAAAAATTTAATTTTTGTTTCACTAACTTTACTTCTCTTTCATTTGAATTGTCCATTATTTTTTAAGAGCAGGTATTATAAATGTTGGATTTCGGATTTTTTATTTTGATTTTTTTTTTGCACAGCTACTATGTATGTAATTTAGAAATTTCACGAAAAAATATCACTGAGAAATGAATCCAAAAATAAATCAAATCTTGCGGTTTTCCTTTCAAACACTTCAGATTTGGGTGTCAGATCTGAAATAATTACTGGCGAAAACAGAAAACGGTTCGGTTTTATAATTGCGTGAGTCCCAATTAAAATTAAACAAAAAATTTTTGTTAACTTGCCAGAACGTCAGTTAGATAATTCAACTTTTATTTTAAAAAGAATGGAGGACCAAGTCAAAAGGTGAATTGATATTTATTTGACTTTTACAATATAATTAAAAACTTTGTTTTGATAAATAGTCGTAAAAGGTGGTCCAAAGAAGAAGTTCTTGGTCTGCTTAGGTGTTATGCAGCAAGAAAGGACGAGTTCACTCATTTTAGGGGACAAAAAATGGCCTATCAAAATGTTTTGGAGGATATGGTCTACCAGGGCATAACAGTTAGTACAATTTAAAAAGTTTTAATTTGTAGGTTTACAAGAAAAGAAAAAAAAATTACTATTTCAGGACTCCTCAACAACAGCAGAGGCGTTAAAAAACAAAATAAGAACTCTGCTTGATGCATATAAGTCTGCAAAAGACAACAACAAGAAGACAGGAGCAGCTCCAGTCATTGTACCGTATATGACTGAGCTAGACGAAATATTTGGGGATAAACCAATTGTTTCAAATAACCACACGTTACATTTGGGGGTGCCATTAGCAAAAAAACATACCCAAGAGTTAAAAACACGGTCCCAAGAAAATGCCCAACTAATTGAATACACCGATTTTGAAGCTCTTGAGGAAGAAATTATTCAAGGAACCCAAACTTCATCACCAGAATCTTCATCACCATCAATAGCTCCTGTAGAAATTCCAACAACATCAATAGCCCGGAAAAGAAAAACTGCCCGCGAAATTTATTTTGAAGGCAAGCTGCAAATAAAAAGAGAAGCCATGGAGGCTGCAAAGGCAGCTAGTGCAGATTTTTTGCAATCAGTGGAAAAAGGTTTTAAAGAGAAATGGCAGAAGGAGTCTGAAGACAGCAAAACACGAATCCAAATTTTAAAAGAAATTCAAAAGACCTTCCAAAAGTAAAAAAAAATTTTGCAAAAAGGTTTATTTACTTTTAAGTTTTATTTTGATTTAAAAAATCTCAAATAAATTTGAATTGTTTCTTTTGTTTTTAGTTTTTATTAGGTAGGTAGGTAGGTAAAATGGCGGTTCTGAGAACACCTGTTCCCGTAGAACCCAATTAGCGCTGTTGTGCGCCGTTTTGATACCATAACTCGTTTGACCTGATTTGTTTCTTGATATAGGGGTTGTTTTTTTTTTTTTTCTTTTATTAAACTAGACAAAATTACTTGGGGGACTAGGTTATTGTTTTATCACGCAGCCCTACAAGAGCACCAAGCTCACGACTGTGTGCTAGGTGGTTCCGGTGGGGTTGCGATCCAACCATATAGCCCTTCACCAGATCCACTCGTGGCTTTGCCTATACTAAGCAAGGTAATACCTACTAGGTATATATCAGTGCTTTAAGGTTTGCACCAGTTATAGAGGTGGTGATTGTCCGAAAAGTTAAAGCCGAGTTTGTTGATTGATATAGGGACTAGGTTTTGGTCTGTACTCTTGACCTCAGGGGAATGTTAAGCTCACACTGTGTGCTAGGTAGTTGGATTGAGAGCCGTCCGTATAACCTATCACTAGATTTACTTGTGGTTGGGCTTTTTCAAAGTCAAGGTAAACCTGGTTAGGTTTTGGCAGACTTTTAAGTCCTTCCCCAGTTATGTATTAAGAGGTAGTGCGGGGAGTTAGTGACGATATTTGTATATGATTTTTGTATTTATTTTGTTTACCTAACTTATTAGCCCAGCAATGGTCCATCGGGCCATATTTCGGTTTTAAGAATTTTAGTTAAGAATTGGACTTTGTTTTTTTTTTTAATAACTAATAAAATTAATTTTTAAAAGACCGATTCTTTATTTTTACCTAAATTTATATCTTTGAATTAATTTTCACTTCAAAATTTACCTCGGTCGTAGTTAAATTTCAAGACAAATGTTTTTTTTATTAACTTTAATGTATGAGAATTAGGAATTTTGAGAATCCTAGTGCTGTTCTTCGGCCAAGGCAGACTGATTTATTTCATATATGAAAATTTAATGATATTTAATGGATAAATTCAAAGAATACAATAAAATAGTAAAAAATCAATTCAATTAATAATGAGAAAATCCAATAAGAAAAAGATACATTTTACATATACATAATGTTTTAAATACTCAAACAGATCAACAAAAACTAATTTAAAAAAAAACAACAGGATATAACTAGAATTGGCTATCTAAGCGTACCAACCTCTTTGATAAAATCGATCTGCTCTGTGCGCATGTTCGTGTAGACTAGAAACGGATATGGTTTAGGTTTGCTAGCAGTGCTTGTTGGACTATTTGTTGCCTTCGTTGCACCTGAAGACTTATTGATCACAAACTTTGCTTTTTTTATTGCTTCAAAGTGAAGGTATGTCAATTTGTTAAAAGAGTCGCTGAATGTTTAAGGAGTGCAAACGCTTTCATTTCTTTCTATTTAACATTTGGGTAGAAGGTGATCCAATTGCACAGCTTTTAGGAGTTGTGATTTTCTTTGAGTCCAATTGCGATAAGAAGCGAGTTATATCAGTCTTTTTCTTAACTGAATTCAGTGTGGGTGTGATCGGAGGGGCAGTTGCCGGGATTGCTTTGGACTTTAAACCATTTTCTTTCGAAGGAGCCTTTGGTTTTGCTCGTCGATTTTCTTCAGCATCAGGTTGCATAGATTTGTAACGCTTCATTTTATCATAAAGTTCCGGATTCTCATAACTATCTGCATTCGATATTGGAAAATCCTCGGAGGCATAAGTCTCATCTGTTTTTTAAATGCCTCAATCCAAAGAATCGATACAATGGGAATATTCCATTTCTTGGCCTTATTATATGTAGATTGAATGCCATCCTTGAATACAACATGAGTTGTGTCTCTCAACAATTTGTCGTTTACTTTAGCTCCCAGAGCCAAGATCACTTTTTTCACTCCTGACGAACGATTGTCTTCGCCAGTTCGTACTTCAACATACACAACAACATCCTTCATCAGTTCTAGAATGCTCTTCACTTTCACCGGAGACTTGCGTTCCTCTTCGGTGATTATGTCCTGTTCCTCACGAGGTATATCAAAATTTCCATACGCTGACTTAGTGAGACTCCTCAATGCTTTAATCGCTCGAACCATGGTCGCAGCCGAAGGACTGTTCAAATCCCTATGGATTCGAGCCATTAACGGATTGTCTTTTGGCGTGCATGAGGATAAATTTCCTGGTGTCATATCGCTAATTGGAGTTGACGGTCGTGTACAGAACTTCCAGCTCTGGCTGGTCCCTAAAGGTGATACACGTATTTGGAGGCGGGATGTTCTCATCGTTGATGGGAATGAGACAGACGGTGTTCTTTTCGCTGACAGAAACAGAAGCCGCGGCAGCCGCACTGCCACCGAAACTACAATTGAATCGCGCTGTAATTGGGGATACATTTTGTTGGGTCGGGGCGACCATCAGAGGCTCATCGGCTTGGCCAGTGAAGATTTTCAATAGATTTTCATCACGAATGCTCAGTCTTTTGTTTGCTTTCAATTGTAGTTTGGAGGCTTTGGATTTGTCTTCTTTTGGTGTGGATTTCTTGCCAGTGAGCGAGACATTGGCAAAGCTGCGTGAAAACGAACACATTTCGAGAGTTTTCCATGTTGGTGCCCGGGTAACAAAGCGATCCATAATGTTTAATTAAACAAATGGAATGCACCTAGAACAACCAAAAAGTCCCAAAGCTAAAATTCATGTAGCACTAATTCCTCTAGGAACACCTCAAACTGCTGACGAACACCTTCATTACTGAGCTCATGCAGAAGACCTGTCGATCAATACACAAAAATTGAAAATACCATGTAAAATATTGCAGTTAACTTACTTGAATTTGGGCAGCGCACTGTTGTGACATCAAAAGGGATCAGTAAATAGTCGAGAACTTCCTTGAGCTCGGGCACCGAAACCGACGGTGGACACTTGATAATTCCATTTTTATTATATTCTAAAATAGTAAAATCGCACGGAATGCAGACAGATTTAAGGCTCAACTACATTCAACACTTTACTTTGTGATGGTATCGAATGTTGAGTTTTATTTTTTTTATGTGTCAGCTGTTTTTTAAATGTCATTGTACATTACACAGTGCTGCCAAATATTTTACTTAGCCCCGACGTCGTTTTTTTCGACCAACTTCCCCCGGGCTTGTAAAAAAACACGGCTGTAATTATCTTTTTGCTCTTCGAACAAAACCAGATGATTCTGACGTCATACACCTAAAGAGCACACCTTGTTTCTGTTTATCGTGGGAAACTTCGGTTGTCATTCGGGTTTGCCTACAAGCTAAACAAAATGCCTGACCGTGGTGAGCTAAATTTTTGCACTAGATTGCGTGTTTTAATGCACTAAATTGTTGTTGCAATTCACATCTATTCTATATAATAAGTCAATGATTCATTGTCTTTCTTATTTACACTAGAGCTTACACTTCCTTGTTGTTGTTCATTTATTTATTTATTTTGATAATCTACATTATATATGGATCATTTCTGATCCTAAAAACGGCTGGTAAGTCAATAGTGACGATATTCCATGTCACAGTACACATATTAAAGGTAATTATCATTAGCGTTTTCATTTTTGTTCAGTTCTGCACATCTGTGAAAATGGCGGACCCAGTGTTTCTTTACTTGTCAAAATGCTAATATTTGTTGTTGTTTCTAGTAATGCCATGTGCAGTTTTCATGGGCACTCGAGCCGCCATGTTTTATTTTTAACTGAAAACTTGCGCAATATATTACCTAAGATTTGTGTACTGTGATTCAATGTCATTTTTTTTTGTCACTTATAAAGTCTATTTATTATCTTCTTGCAGTAAAATGTATAAAACCTGTCAAAACAGCAAAGTGAGAAAAAATTTCTCAAAAATTGAGAATCTTGCAAGAAAGTTAACAGAAGCAATGAACGACTCATTAATGTGCAAGTATCCAGAAAATTGTAGGTCAACTCCATTTCTCTTTATAACACGCACACTGGAATGGTTGAGTATTGTAAGTCACTAGGCCCTGGTTCTCCTAGCATTATTTATCAATATTCCCTTCAAAGATAAATAGTTATTTAATTTAATTTTTTTGCGTTACTTATCTGATTGTTTCCAAAATAACGTGGCTTACCCTATTACAGGAAATTAAAAAAAAATCCCTAATAACAAACAACACCCAATACACGAACCGGAAACGAAAACATAGAACTTGGTTGTGATTCGTACTACAACTGGTGCGAATATATGACTACCCATCCGGAAATATGTAATATAGATTGCTTTTAGGGGTTTTTGACGGTTTTTTTTTTTTTTTAAATTTCAAATCTGAATTTCGATTTAAGGCTGTCCCAAACCAACGCGAAGCATGCGCGCGAATATGCGACGAATGAATAATGTTCGAAGATTCGCATCGCGCCAGTGTGGGTGCTCCCATTAATCTCCATGTAAATAAATTAAGACAGGCGAATGTTTCGTCGTCGTTCTGAAATATTCGCGTTGGTTTGGGAGAGCCTTTATTTTATTTGCTAAAACCGCTTCAATGATTATGAAAACATAATAAATTCTCCACTCGTATTTTTGATACTCAGTTTGTAATTTTTACAACTCACTTAAGCCTAGTACGCTGCTGATGCGAAACGAAATTTTTCGGTGGTCTCCAACACGACAGCGAAATGCTTACGAAAACCTCAGCGAAAAAATGACAATTGAAAGCGTCACCATTAGCAAAAAAAAAAAAACAAACACAAGCGCAAACAAATCACAGAAAGCCATGTTGTATTGAAAGAAACAACAAATACAAACACGAACCAACCTCAAATGTCACTTTTCCGCACACAATTAATGTCCCGGGCAATTAATTGAGTGCGAAAAAGAGCGGAGACCTCTCCAAATAATCTGCTACAATTATCGATTTCGCTCATCGAACAGCGTACTGCAAAACGAAAAGGAGGACGAAATTTTTCGTTTATGATTTCGTTGTGTCATTTTTGTATGGGATTTTTCGTTTCGCATCAGCAGCGTACTAGGCTTTAGAATTAAAAAATATAATGATTGATTGATGAATAATTATTTGACAGAACCTTAAAAAAAAACCCAAAAAAATTGTTTTGATCCCGTGGTTTGTTGTTTTTAGCCTGTTGGTTGCAATAAATTCCCAAAAGGAGACTCTGGTTTCATCCCAGAATAATTTTTAAGGTATCCCTTTTTATTTTTCCGAACTTTTTTAAAATTAATTGACAAATGTCACACTTTTCCGCATCTCATTAGATTTTTCTAGTGGTTGTACGCTACGAAATGAAAATTATGGTGTGAAATTGACAACGAACCGGTTACTATTCCCCTTGAATATTTGGGTACACACTTCTCGTTGGGAATTTTATCACTGTGAACAAACCGTCAGTTTATATGGAAATTTCATTTCCACTCGAACTGACTACTAGGCTTAAAATTATAAAAAATGTTGGGAAGGCGATGTTTCACCAAGTTTCAACTAAGCGCTTTGAATGATACCTCTCCTGCTAACCTCAACCCGCTGTATTTCGATAATCATAATTTAAAGTTGAAAAATTCCCGCTGAGCACCGTATACAAGTTCACAGAGAGCTATCGCTTGACTCTTTTCGATATGTCGAAATCCAAGGATATTGGGTTACTACATTGTACTAATTTTGGGAACGTGAATGCATGACACTATTTCTTTCCTGCGTATAGGGGAAAGGTGGGCGTTATTCAAATGGTTTAATTAAAGGGCTTATAGTTAAGGTTCTGTATTAGTCGACTCCGCAAATTTACGAAAAATTACAGGACAAATCAATTTCTCGAAAAATTCAAGATGTGTTTTAACAACGTTATAGGTAGGTATAGGTTGTAGTTGTAGGTGTAGACATGGCCGCCCCGATCAATCTAGCACAGTGACTCATTTAACACTGGATTACGTCGTTTTGATACCATAATTCGTATTTACGGATCATTATTATCCATGCTGTGCGTTCGACAGCTCGTTCCAAGCTGCAGGCAACTTGCTGGCTGGCTTAATCCCTCTGAGGGATCGTCCAGTTACATGATTGGACAGTGACATTCCAAGGTGCCTCCTTCTGCACTCTCCGCATATATGTATGCCCATGAACTAGACCTGATCGTTGGATTGAGAATAAAGGACATAGGTTATTATTTAGATCACGGATGTGTTGTGAGATGTATGTTTGGTACAATCATTAGGAGGCGGACATCAGGGCGCAATAGGACCGTCAACCACTCCTGAATCAACGCCGTGGCATTCTAGGCGGCTTGTTGACTGACACTGAAGAGGTATCAATCGAATCGTGTGAATATCCGGTCCCTGGGCACCTTGAACTCCCCTTATAAAAACCTTAGTCCTTTGTCTTGACCAGCCCTTTCGTTTAGCTCAATGCCACAGTGACCCGGTACCCAGATAAGATTGACCCTCGCAAGATATTATTAAGGCTTGCGAGGTCATCACGACATTGCTGAACCAATTTTGAGGATGACTTTAACAGAGCTGCCTAACAAACTGTCTGTTAAGATAGCGGTTTTAGTTAGGGTCTTGTTTGATCACAGGCTTTGACAAAGTCCTTATAGCTGCCTGCATAGACTTCTTCAATATTTATTCTTTATGCAAATCTAAATTTCAAATTTGTGGACTTTAATTATTAGTTGAAATTCAGCACCTACTGATTTCACCATTTTAATATTTAAGAATTCAAAATGTTTGGGGTTGTGTGATTTGATGTGGTTATATTGACATAATTTTTTTTAAAGAAAATCGGTTCATTTTTGTGAAAGTTTTCTAGGCACGGCACGACAAAATTTTACCAGAACTTCTTGAAAAATAAATCTGTATACTTTCGTGTGTGTATGTTTCGTGAGTAAAAAAAATTGAGGTTGTAATCAAAACTAACAATTTACGATGATCAAAAAGTCTAAAAAGTATGTTTCGTCATACCGTCCTTCGGTGTGTTTGTCCACTATATTTTGAGTTAGAGCCTTAACGATTGGATGCAGAGCATTTTTACGTAATTTCCTAGAGAACATATAATAGAATTTTTGTTTTAGATCATTTAGAACTTAATTTTTTAATTTCCTCGAAAATGGCTCTAACGATTTTGATTAAACTTCCTACCTGTAATGAAAGGGAAAAAAACTCATATTTGGTCTCATTTGTTTTTTTTTTTGGGTATATCTTCTTAATGATTGGACCGATCTTGTTATAATTTTCCAATTTGGTACTGATAAACAAATTTAAAAAAAAATGGGGTCCTTCGGCATACGTAACACTTGCTGCTATACACTTTAGGGTATGATTTCAAAAATGGCAAAAAGTGGCTTACAACACTTCTTTCAAATTATAGTAAATCCTCTTGAGAATCAGTTGCTTCCAAGCGTTTATACTAGTGTGGAACTAAGCATAGAAGTGAAAAGCGGCTACCACCATTTATTCTTTCTAATTCTTATTTTTGATCGATTGATCGTGTAGATCAACGCCCTTACACATACCTTTGTTATAATCAGCAATTAGTTTTCGATGAGGTATAAGGATCTTTTTTTTCTCTGCAGCTGACCAACGCTTCACATAATGCAATGTTGTCACAGAATAAAAATTTGTGCCCAGCATATAGTGATGACACTATTGTCATTCCACTTTACAGAAAGAATTATGTTGTTCGTCGTCGTTAGAATGTTCTAGTGTCCCTTTTTCTCTTTCCTGAAATCTTTTTTTGCTTGCGGTTGCATGGCTCTGATATCCTTTTACTCTCAAAAAATGCAACAACTCATGGGATCAATGTTCAGTTTTTGAACCCAAATCTTATTTTGTTTACCTCTTATGAATTGTTTGGACGAGTCAAGAGTGGTGACCGAAATATTTGATCTTGGCTTTATCACCACTGATAGTTTTTCATAAGGGGTCTAATTTTAGCAATTTTGTCACGAGAATCAATTTGATTATAGTCTCGTCGAGCTAAATGAATCAACTTTTTGATTTCATAAAATTTATTTCTAGACATGTTATTGGTTACTATTGATGTTCGTGTTGTCTCGTCCATTTGCCAAAACATTGATTCTCTTGGCATCGAATGGTAGCCACTATAAAAAGTATTCCGAAGAAAACTTGGAGATATTCTTTAGAGATTTCAAAGTAATGATGGTTTTGTTGGAAAGCATATAGTCGAGTTTTATCTAAAATATCAATAGAACAATTTCCTAAGTTCATTTTCATGTTTAAGTTTGCTGTTTTCATAGTTTTTGGTAGAAGTCATTGTTAGATAAAGGTAGCCTTCAGACCACTGTAGAAGTGAACCTCGCGCTCACTGTCGTACTCTTTATCCCTGACAAATAATTCAACGTTACCTGGAACATCATTTGGAATCTTTTCATTTTCCAAATTATTCACATAAACTTCTTCCTCGTCTGTGACGACAAATGATTCAAATCTCATTTGAAAAAAATTGTGTGAGTGCCGGGACTCACGGTTAATATGTGTAAACATCAACGTGCGCGGATCCAAAAAGGAGTTGTTTTTGCTTGAAGTTGATCTTAAGATTTTTTCACTGAACGCACCCATCCTAGTATGCAGATCGTAACGTTGCACACCGTAACGTTGCACGACGTAACGCTGCACACGAACGTTCACGTTATTTTTTTCACTCTACCGCCAGCATAGATGTTTACACATCAAAAATGACGCATGGGTCTACGGTAAAGCGATAAAGTTCGTTAATATTTTGTACACAAAAAATTAATTTTTATTTTATTACTTTTGACTTTTTAACATTTTATCGTTAAAGATTTCACATTATTAATCGGTAATTTCTTTCTTTATGTTTTGTATATTTATATTTTTCATTCTTAATGCAACTTGTCCAGTGGTCATGTAGAGTAAATTCACAAACGTCAAATGTTTGTGTAGCGATCCGGCATCACTGCTTTTTTGCGATGCTGATGCTTTCACAGCTGTTGCCGACGCGATGCTGATCGCTTATCTGTTTTACGTTAAAAAACATTTTATGGTATTTAATTATCATATGGTAGTAATATTATTAAAAACTTAAAAACTGGGACATAGGTTGTGATCCTAGACCTGGGAAATAAGTTCTGGCCTTAAATCTGGAATTGGAACGGAGGTTCTGGATCTGGGACAAAGCTTCTGGAGGTGGATCTGGAACCGGGACAAAAGTTCTGGAGGTGGCTCTGGAACTTGGACAAAGTACAATTTTTTTTTATTTTTGGAAACAACGTTTTTAAACATTAAAAAAAAAGTTCTGGAGGTGGGTCTGGAACCCGGACAAAGGACAATTTTTTTTTTTGAAATAAGGTTCTGGAGGTGGATCTGGAACCAGGACAAAAGTTGTGGAGGCGGGTCTGGAACTTCGACAAAGGACAAATTTTTTTGTTTTTGGAAAAAACTTTTTACAAATTCAAAAAAAGTTCTGGAAGTGGGTTTGGAACTTGGACAAAGGAAAAATATTTTTTTTGGAAATAAAACATTTTTCATAAACTTTGTTTTACAAATAAAAAAAAATGCTTTTTTAACTCCCTTTTTCGGTTCTCTGAACCGCTCCCGTATAACTCCGTTCAGTCGCCAGGCAGGCGTCTATGTCAACAGTTTTCTAGCGCAATGGTACTTTGGGTGGCCCGCTGCGCGGGTTCTATGGATTTTATATACCTTTTTCGGGTGGTCTCAGGGTTTGTTCAGTCGCCTGGCAGGCTCCAATCAATGTCAACAGTTTTCAACAAAAATTAAACTCTTTTTTTTTCAATTTTGTTAACTTTTTTTTAATTTTTTTTGAAAAATCTCATTTTTTTATCAAAAAAAAGTTTCGGAAAAAGGATGTTTTATTAATTTTTTTTTAAATCTCATTTTTTTGTCAAAAAAAAAGGTTTGGGAAAAAAGTTGTTTATTTTCAATTTTTCCAAAAAAGTTAATTTTTTTCAAAAAAAAAAATTCCATCACTGTCCAGGTCCAGAACCACCATTGTCAAGGTCCAGGAGTCCAGAAAAATTCTTCCAATTGTATTATTTTATTCGAAATCACCATCAAAATTCTCCCAATCGTATTTTCAGCGTACCTACTGCGGGATTTCGTAACGATCTCATCAACAACTTTTCAAGATATTTCTCGATGCTTCTTTGCTTAAAGTTTGCGCATCAATTTATGAAACTTTGCAAAAATGAACAGTTGGCGTCTAAAGTGATGCTAAATGTTTGCGTTTGTGAACGTTTGACTTTAAGGATCGAGCATCATTATTGCAGTGATGCGTTTATGAATTTATACGTAGTCATGTCTTTTAAGTCATGCATATTTTTGATGTGTAAACATCTATGCTGGCGGTAGAGTGAAAAAAGTTCAAGCAAAAACAAGTCCGTTTTGGATCCGCGCACGTTGATGTTTACACATATTAACCGTGAGTCCCGGCACTCACACAATCTTTTTTCCTTGGGGGTATTTTCAACATTCTATTGAGATATAGCCGTGTTCCTTTGGAGGTGGCGAAGCGTCCACGAGTACTTTGCTAGCCATTTTCAATGGAAGACACAGAATTAATTTCCCTACAAATCTCATCTACTCCCCATGAAAGAACGAGTAGTTCGTAGTACTATAGATTATCATTTGCATCTACTTATATGAGTAGTTCGCCACCCTCAAAGGAACACGGCTAATATCTTATAAATAAAGTATAAAAATCTTATTGATAACAAAACCTATGTTCAATAAGCACGTGAACGTGTTTTAATAACATTTCTTCCTTGCTGAAATATGCGTACCTCATTATAAATGCGTTCTCAAATAAATTAAAAATGTACAAAGAAATTAAAAATTTAATAAAATTAATTTATTAAGAGTAAATTATCTTACAAAGTAACAAAATATTTGTAAAACGAGCTTAATTTTTATACATATCACATAATACTTTTTCCATAGGCGTATTACCAATTGTTTTTTGGAAAAAAATAGATTCTATTTTGTGTGAGTTCACCATTTTCAATAAAGGCAGCATCAATAGAAGTCTTCCAAAACGAGCTATTTGTGCCGTAAATTGTGTTCTTGAGTGCTGGGCTAACATTACCTGTAAGCAATAATGGGAAATTTAATATCAAAGATATCTAAAAGAAAAGTAGACAGTCGTAAATCAGCTTCAGCATTCTACTTACATGTGCTTGGTCTTGAAGGTTTTCAATTTGAGTTGGGTCTTTAAGTCCTCGAGTCTCAGGTCGAAATAGAACAATGGCTTTAAGACAGGCAAACTCGGCTGGATCTACAAAAACTGCTTTGTATTTACAAAATGTATCGTTTAAGGTACGAATATCCGTAGCAATCTGAAATTTAATAAAAATTATTTTAATCTGAATCCTATTTATGTATGTACTTAAAAAAGACCGTTTATGCATAGTTTTAATTGGTTTTTCTTAGAGGTTTTTGATTACCTTAGAAAAGAATAAGATACAAAATATTTATTATTAGAACTTCATCCGACGAAAATATTTTGTCAGCCCACAAAGTGTCAAACACTGGCGAAGATGACCACAGCATCAATTGATTGAAAAAGCTCTGGAAACCCCAAAATTATTAACATTTAATTTACCCGCTTTCAATTTCTCAAGGAAATCGAAACCAGAAAACTACATGTCCGTTACGAGATATTTCTAACAAATCACAATTGCTTGATCTTTACCACAAAGCTACAAGAAGATTTCACACTTAACAATTGTATAAAAACTAAAATAATATGAACATTTCAAATGTTTCCACATTCTGTACCACAGAGCTAATAGTGAAGAAAATATTGATTAAAAATTGGTTAAATGTTTCTGTACCAGAAAACTACAAGCTCACAATAATTATTCTTTGATTTGACTGATTTATGCAACGTTGAATAGTGGCTTCATAAATGCTTATGTACTACATAACTATTCAGCCGTTTGGAAGTGTTTAGCGAATTCTCATAAATAAGGCTGTTAGTTAATCAAGATAAATCGGATTTTGAAGCTAAATTTAACTTGTTGTTGTGCAAGAATTAATCTTGCACCTTTTGTGGAACATTTTTTATTTAATTTTAAAGTTTAAAAAAAGGTATTTCATTTTTAAAATTGGTGCACGAATAAATAAATAATAATAATAGAATCATACTTTTTTTTGTAATTTTAAGTAATTAATTTCGAATTGGGTTCATATTCGATGCTTTGTTCAATTGGTATAGGCATTAAGAGCCAGAGGAAAAATGTAACTTAAGTTGATTCCGAGAAGAAAGAAAATATAAGCTTACTTACTGATAAAATTAATTAAAATGAATAAAATATTTTGTGTAATCAAAGTGCCTAATTATTTTTATTTATTGATTTTAACTTAATGAATTATTTATCCTACTACAATGATAAAAGTTAAGGTACCTACGTTTGAGTCAAAATTTCGAAGGTATTTTTTGAAAACTTCTTGCAAAGAAACTTTGTTTTTTTTTTCGTCACTGCAGCTGCACGATTTAGTTTGTGGGGAATTTAAAAGAGCCGTTCATGAGGCCTTTCCGTAATTATATAATCGAAATGCATCGAAATCTGATTGTCGGGAGTGCTATGTCGAACAAACAACGCATAATGTCGTGTGAATAAAATTGAAGGAATTTGCATAAACAGTTTTGTTTAACTGTTTTTGTTTTTAATAGAAAATTAATTTTTTAGACAGATAATTTTTTATTGGTATTGGCAACAAACACGAAATATTTCGTCGATAAATTTGTTAGACTTAAAATCAAGATTACAGAAACCACAGGCTCTCTACGTACTAAATACATTACAAATATAAATTACACAGACACACATGCATTATGTATGTATATTGTATCATTGTATCATTGTATGTATTGTGCTGTGTGTGATAAAGGGTGTCTTAACTTTAAAGTGGTCTCTGTCTCATAGTGTGTAGTAAAGAGGTGGAAACCAAGTTTTTTTAATATTGAGCACGTAGTAACATTGAATTGGAATAAAAATAAATAATTGTAGGAACTGCAATACTGCATTTATACTACCTACCTACTTACCAGCTTTGCCATAATGTGCCCAATCGGGCCATTTGGCCCACTGTTCTTCATTTTGGCCCTTGGCCCCGGGCCAACAAGAAATGGCCCGCAATATCTTGTTTATTTTCTATTTATTAAAAAAATATTCCACAAATACACATTTCATCTCAAAGATCAGCAAAATGTTTCCCCTTTAACAAGTTCACATTCTAAAGGGTCCGCCATCTAACGTTTTTTTTTTGAACTAGTGCTTATTTCGTGAATGGACACTTAGCTCATGTCTGATTTGACAGATAATAAGTTTCATCCTTCCGCTGAACGAATATGGTTGTGTATACGCTTCGCTAAGTGGGCCTGCGATCGACTTAGAGAAGATGCCGATTTTGCCAGAAAAATCATCTTTTCAGATGAAGCTCATTTTGATCTTGGCGGGTAGTAAACAAGCAAAATTGTCGCATTTGGGGAACAGAAAACCCGTACGCATACATTGAAAAGCCGATACACCCAAAACCAGTCACTGTTTGGTGCGGATTTTGGTCCAGAGGCATAATTGGGCCATTTTTCGAAAATGAGCAAGGAGTGGCCGTTACAGTCAATGGCGATCGTACGATAAACCCGATAAACGGGGTCCCAACTAAAAACACAAAATATGAATTTAAATTTAAAAAAAGCGATAAAGCTTCAATGTTTTATTTCAAAAGCGTATGTATATTGCTCCAGAGGTCAATTTTCTTTAACATGCGTTGAAAACCTTTCATTTCGAATTTTATTGTTTGTCGATTGTGAATCTTTTAACAAAATTATGTTATTATGTATGTATATTGTACATATATGTATGTTGGGAAGTACGATGTGATTTATCGCTTGTCAAAGTCTCTGTTGTGTCACACTCGTAACATGTTACCATTTTATAAAATTAGTCTTTCCATCTTTAAACTCATTTTGAGTTATATTGTTTCTAGACACAGGGATAAAATCCTTGAGAAATGTACTCTACATGGGAATGTAATCCAATTTATGTGGGAATCTTCCTCCCTTTAATAAAAGAAACAAAAATTTGATCGGAGTGAGAAATGTATTAACTTTATTGGAAGAAAAGCTTCACTTTACAAGAAGAAGTCTATTCCACTTCATGTGAAAAAAAAACTATCGTTAATTATCTTTTTTGTATGCGTAAAAATAAAAATCATACTTGGTCACAGCCGTTACGTAGGTAACCTGTCACAATCGTAACAATTTAGAAATAAAATTTGATGACTCAAATTTTAGTTTATTAACTCAGAATATTATGTAAATGACTGCCATAAATATAAACTATTGAAAAAAGTGTGGAACTGTATTTATTAAAAAAAAAAAAACTTGTTATAACAAACAGTTAAGCTAAGATCAGACGGTTTGTGTATGTTATACACAAATGCTAAACAAATTTGAACACAAATGCTATTTATTTATGCCACAAATATTTGTGCTTCAGACGATTTGTGTATTTTTTTAAAAAAACACAAATTTCATTTGTGTAAAGATATACACAAATATGCTATACACAAATCAATTTGTGTATAGAAATTTGTGGTTCAGACGATTTGTGTATTTCTTCACAAATGAAATTTGTGTACTCATTTGTGTATATGTCATTCTGTTTATTTGATAGTGAATTGAAGTGTATCCGGTTCAATTAAATAATTTCAATCAAACAATAATGTAAAAAAAAATGTCTTGCCAATAGTTTGGCCGCGTAATTACTCGAAAGTGAAGAAGAAGACGAAAGCCAACAACAGGTCGTAGAAATGGTACGCAAGCGGCGAACTTGTTGGAGAAAAAATTGGCTTGGCCACCGTGAGACGGAGGACTTGTGGAACTACGTGCCGAAGAGCCGCAATTGTATCGAAATTTCGTACGAATGTCGGTCGCTCAGTTCGATTATTTGCTGGCTTTGGTAACGCCATATATTGAGAAGGCCGATACATTTATGCGCCCCAGTATTCCGCCATCTGTGCGGCTAGTCTTGACGATGCGCTTCTTGGCATCTGGCGACAGTTTTCGCTCGCTCCAGTATCTTTTCCGCATTCCACAGAATACAATTTCCACCATTATTCCAGAAGTGCTGGATACAATCTACAAAGTTCTTGTAGACGATTTTGTGAACCCAATAGGAGTTTTGTCTCCGTGAGCCGCCCAATTTGGGCGCCAACAAATCGAATACCACTCCTCCGATACGATTTTTGGCTTAACGTAAATGTGTTCATTTCATCTAATATAAATCACCCTGCATGTCCTTATGGTGCCATTTTACAAAACAAATCATTAATATCATAGTTGCACATTAAAATTCGAAGAAAAAACCTTTATTGACTCGGCTGATATTTAATATTCAGTTGAATTTTCAAAACCATTTGTGTATTCTCACGAAATTTGTGTATGCTTAAATTTTCAGAATACACAAATGATGTGGCATACACAAATATACACAAATAGTCATAAAATGATTTGGGTACCCGATCAGACGATTTGTAAATGTACACAAATTCGATTTGTGTATTGAATACACAAATGATACACAAATCGTTTCTGTACGTCATTTGTGTACATCAAATTTGTGGTTCAGACGATTTGTGTATTTTTTTGTCAATAATACACAAATTTATACACAAATATTTGTGTATACACAAATCGTGTGATCTAAGCTTTGGTATCAAAATATAATAATAAAATGCTGTTTTCATAATTAATCTTATTTTTTGAAAAAATTTCTCTGACGAGTTGTGGCCCCCATTTTTATTAAATGGCCCCCAAAATGGCCCTTAAAATTTTTTTCTTTGTGGCAACGCTGCTACTTACATACTTTTAGAAAAAAAATAACTTCAATTAATCTTACCTCGCCTTTTAGTGAACAGTTGAATGAATTATTATTGCAGTGTTCGGTTACAGAAAAAAGAGAGCATCCAGTAGAGTCTAGTGGAAGACACCATTGAATTGCATTTAATAGAAAAAGCTCAGCCCAGCATTCTTCTAAGAGAATAACCTGTATAAATGATAATTTTCTTCATAAAAATACATTCAAACAAAAATATTATTAACAATTATTTATTTTACCTGATCCCGAAAGGCTAGACTAGCAAAGCTAGGTAAATTCTTAGCCCATTTAACTGCCATAAATAGAAGTCTAGCACTGGTTTCGTAAATTGTTTCTTGGGGATGGCCATACAATGAAGCAGATGTAAACTGAGCAATCGGAGATTGTTTTAACGATACATTCTTTCGGTCTATTGAATCCTCATCGTTGGTGACATCTATAGAATCATCTATTTGAAAATGAATGCAAATAAAAATATGAAGACAATTTCATAAAAAATTGGTTAAACAAAAAATGTCTCAATATTGAATTATTTTAATATTTTTGTTGGTTGCATAACGAAATAAAATAAAAAAATATACAAATGAAAAACTGATCCGAAAAAAAACAAAAAAAAATTGTGTGAGTGTCGGGACTCACTGTTAATGTGTGTAAACATCAACTTTTGTTCAAGCGCAGTTTCTAGGATCCATATGTGGATCCGTATGCGAAGTCGTCCATACGTTGTTGACTACGTGCACGGATCCAAAACGGACTACTTTGCTTGAAGGGGATCTTTAGATTTTTGTCACTGAACGTACCCAATATCCTACTATGCAGATTTTCGGAACGTAACGTGAAACATCTTGCAAGTGTGAACTCGTAACTTCGCACAGAGGAAAGTTCACGTTTTTATTTCACTCTCAAACTCTCCTCCTCTATACATAGATTGATGCACATTGGCGCTTGTTTTACGTCATTTTAAATTGTTACGAAGTATCTGGTTAACAAATTGGTGAAGATTGTTCCCGTATATGGTGCGGGGTGACGAAGAAAACAACGACGACATCCACGTTGTCAATTCATCTGTCTACATCACTTTACAACACAAATGTAAAAGCACAATGCCATTTGACGCCATTTGCAAAAAATTTAACACACTACTTTTTCCTCCTTTACTACAAGAAGATAAGATGACATATGTATGACAACTGAAGTTTAATTATGTTGTTTATAATTTCAGTTCTTGCGAAAGTCCCAAAGAAGAATTATAAGGAAAATAAAGTTGACTTTTAATCAATTTAGATGGAAACGTTAAAATTAATTCACACGATATTTTTGTAATTAAAAGAAAATTTGGCCAGCCGTTTCATAACAAAAAAAGTTTAATTGCAAGGAAATTTTGCCGCAAAAAAGATAACAAAAGGATGGCTTTGATTTAACAATGGGTAATTTCAACAGACACAAGGGACTACATAATAGCTGTGTTTTTTTCCCAGCCCCGAGGAGATCGAACGAAAAAACGACGTCCTGTCCTGCAATTTACATGTTAAATGCAACAACAACTAATCCCCTTCGGGCTAAGCTAAGCGCGGAGAATTCTCGTGGCTTAACTTAAGCACGGAGAAAAACTGTGTTACCGGCGTGAATTGCATACTTGTTATCGATAGTTTGTATGGAAACTCCATTTTCTTTCTGTAATGGCGTCACTAATCCCTGATTTGGTTTTTGATGTGTAAACATCTATGCTGGCGGTAGAGTGAAAAAAAAACGTGAACGTTCGTGTGCAACGTTACGTCGTGCAACGTTACGGTGTGCAACGTTCAGTGAAAAAAATCTTAAGATCCCCTTCAAGCAAAAACAAGTCCGTTTTGGATCCGCGCACGCTGATGTTTACACATATTAATCGTGAGTCCC
The DNA here is from genome assembly GCA_932273885.2 of Leucozona laternaria. NCBI lineage: Eukaryota > Metazoa > Arthropoda > Insecta > Diptera > Syrphidae > Leucozona > Leucozona laternaria. The sequence continues at coordinate 51,655,809 of OW026368.1, forward strand.
GGCACTCACACAATTTTTTTTCAACCAAATCTCCCCGGGCTTGCAAAAAAACACTGCTAATATATATTAGTCAACTGCATTCTGCATTCATTGAAGGCAAATTTTACAAAGAAAACTAGTTATTTTTTGAGATGTCATTAATGCTAAAATTGGAACTTTACTTCCAACCTTTACATTCCTTTGATAGTGCATATAAGGTCTGTTTGGTTAATTTTCAAATATCAGTCTTTACTCTTCTTGCACACAGAAATTTATGTAGAACAAATTCGCAAGTTATCCAATGGAGGGGAACTTTTTTTCTCCCTCGAGTTCTCTCTCGTTGCAACTTTTTCGAGTTAACAAACAGGAATTTGTAACAAATTGTGTAATTTTGTGAAAATTTGTGCAAATTCGCAAGAAATTTTACGTTACCAAACAGACCTATAGTATTTATAATCTGAAAAACACCTCACAGAAATCAATTACGAATTGTAAATTATAATTTTTTAATACTTCTTGCATTTTTTAATTTAATTAATTAATTTTTAATTGCTGTTTAGTCACAAAATATAATCAGCTGATTTTTTGACACAATTATATTGCACTTGACTTGAAATGAAGGGAGATATTTCTTGACTAGCTTTCCAGTCACTTTCCAATAAAATTTGCCTTGATTGGAAGGCAGTTTTTCAACAGCTGGCCAATCAGAGACGAGAAACATGCCTTGCCTTGCCTTCGAGTCCCTACGTCTTTTGAACGTATCCAATAATATGTTTTAAGGTTTTCGAGAAAATATAAGTTACAGAAAAATTGCAAATTAAAATGCAGGTCTGTGCGATTGCAAATCTTGTAGCTATTTGATCTTCCTCGATATGATTGATTAAATTTTTGTTCATAGACATTAACCGTGTTCCTTTGGAGGTGTCGAAGTACTCATGAGTACTTTGCTAGCCATTTTTAATGGACAAAATTGGTTTTACTACAAACCTCATCTACTCGCCATGAGAGCACGAGTAGTTGGTAGAACTAGATTATTGTTTGCATCTACTCACGAGTAGCTCGCCACCTGCATAGGAACACGGCTATTATTGCAAGGCATATTAATCGATCTTGAGTCTTATCGGTTCGAAGATACGTTTTTATACGCAAAACACTTAAATCGATATCGATAACACCTACGAAGCTCTTCGAATCGGGAACAATGAAATTGAAATCAAGTTGTAAATTCATATTTGTAGCAGTATTTATAGCGTTTTTGTATGATGTTTCATAAAAAGATTGAAAGTAAATTGTCGTAGTTTATCAAATTGTTCCTAACAGCTTAAAAAGTGAATATATTTTCATTAAAGCATCTACCAAAGGACATTTATTTTGCGTATATCTACAAAATCATTATAAATACCGTTTGACAGTTCAAACAGTAGAAATGAATAACTACGAAGAACGAATATAGTACAGAGTCATACATAGAACAGTTACTTTTTACTGTTCACCCTTTTGTCGCCATTTAATGTTTCCCTATTTGTATTTAAACAAAAAAAAAAAACCTGGTATAAATCTCAGTTTAAATTTAAAAACAAACGTAGTAGTATCAGGGTGCGTTCCTTTCCCATACAATTCTTAATGTGTCAAAAAAGATATTGAAGTGCCATTGTCAAAAATTTTACACTGAGTTACATTTCATTTAGGAACGATCAATGTTTAAAATAATGTAGATCTATCAAACGAAATGGATTTAAGAAAAATCAAAATTTATAATGGCCGCGTTCGGGCAACTATCCGATAGGCTATCCACCTATCCCAAAAATGTTCAAATAGCTTGAGTTGTTGTTGCATTAGCTGACATCAGATGTTTTTCAACAAGGGATTACAACAACATAAACCTATCCGGATAGCTTTGGATAGTTGCCCGAACGCGGCCAGTGATTAATCAAAGAAATCAATTGATTGCATTAAATTTATTGGAAAATATAATACCTATTATATTTTTGTATTACATATTTTTTAACTTTGTTTTTGCAAAAACTCAAATCATCCAGTAAAATGTACGCAAATTTTTTAAATTCAAAATGGACGCAAATTCATTTGTGAAATATCTAACCGAAATTTAATAGTGAAAGATTAAAATATCGAAAAGAGTTACATATTTGGAAATTTTTACAAAATGTATTACTTTGACACATTAAAATTGAATTAAGGAAAGAATTTTAGACGTAAAAATGTTACACAATTTTACTTTTTGCGAATTTAGGAACGATCAAAATTACAATAGTTAACTCTTTAGAGAGAAGGAACGGAGCACAGTCGAATTAAGATTTTTTCGCCTATAATTGTTTAAGGTTTAACAAAATAATTTAGTATTAAATTTTACCATCGTTATCATTTTCCGGCAAGGGGCTTATGGAACTGATGGATGACGCACTCCCATTAGTTTGATTGACTTCACCTCCTCCTCCTCCTCCTTTCAAATAATAATAATAAAGGTTTCATAACTTATTAGCACAGACGAACAACATTTTGTAAAATTTCTTACCAGCTTCTATAGAAGGCAAATTAGGCGATGTTGAGTTATTGCTCGAGTTTGTTGACGTAATAGCAATGTTTGTTAAATCACATAACTTACTATTATTATTGTTTACTGTATTATTGTTGTTGTTATTATTGTTATTGTTGTTGTTATTGTTGCTAAAACCAAAGCTCGAAGCATGATGTGACAAATTATTCGACAGTTGCATCGAATTCGGAACTTGAGGGTGATGCAGCAACCGAGATGTAGGCATACCAGCCAAAGCTTAAAAAATGACACAAAGTTAGATAAATGATATTTTGAGGCACACGCGACCATTGCGTACGAATAAGCAATGCCACAACTAAATCTTATGCTAAAATGCGTATAATATACTTACAGGGTGGAGAAAGCAAGGCTGGACCATAACAAGGGGGCGACAGCAAGACTGGAGGCCTGTAAATTAATTAAGTTGTGTGATAATTTGAATTTTTTTCTCACTTTCACTTGCAATATATTGACAGCATTACCCAAAAACGCCAACGGCTACAGCTGCTTCCCTTAAAGCACGTCCATGCTCCATATCCCGCAGAGCTTCTGGTCGAATAGTGGCTGTGTTTCTGGGCTGGCGTTCATTCTGTACGGCTGCAATGGAAAAAGGACAACCCACCTATTAATTATCATCACTTTGTATATTTGGGTTTGTGTTATCATAGAAGAATACACGTGAAGAATATTCGTTAGTTTGTTAACAAGTTTGCAAATTGACACGTGTCCGTCATCGGCAACATTTTGAAGTATTTGGTTCCACGCAGTGTGCGTGGTTTGGTGTTTAATGGAGTGGCATATGCAAAGCAAAGCTGAACAAAGGGCTTCAGTTATAGATCCAAAGTAAACGGCAGGTAGGTGTGTAGATACTGATTTTTTTTAGAGAACTATTCGTGTGAAAATAAATTTAAATATCTAGAACCGCACACTTACGCTTTAACAAGTGAATAAACATAATTACTCAATAGTCATCATTGAGAGAAAGTTGGCACACTTCAAAAAATGTGATTTTTTTTACAATGGATTAGTGTAGCATAATATTTAAAATATATTTCATGTATAATTGTCTATTTCTATAATACAACATAAGGGGAAGCAACCTTCTGAGAGATGAAATGAATTTAAATGTTAGGGTTGAAATATGTTTTTGGTCTTTTTCGGAACATAGTCATTCAATACGTATGTATATAGAAACTGGTTTCGATATAGTTTTGTCACGTGCAAAGCAAAGAATTCTCCCAAAAAGGCAAAACAACGTTATTACCAGGATTTATATACAGGGTGTCCCGGACCTGGTTGGACGTTTTTTAGAATGTGTTTCTTGGGTATATTCTAAGAAAAAAATTCCTTTTACAGCAAAGATCTATCTCCAATTTCGACATCATTTATCGTGGATTTTAGAAAACGCCTACTTTGGTGTTCCCTGATCCATGTTAACGATAGGCAATAACGCCCAAATCGATTAGAAATATCGCTCAAATTTTTTTTATCGCCCCAAATTTATATTTTTCCAAATCTCAAGTTGGAAATATCGCCCAATTATTTACGATGTAAATTGTTTTTGTAATATTTTTGGCGTTATTTCCTCAATTTCGGGCTATGTTTCCAAACATTTTTTTTTAAATTTGAACGTTCTTTCCTAAATTTTTGGCGATATTTCCAAAGTGAAATTTCAATGAAACTTGTTGACAAACAAAAAACTTAAAGCATAATCGTGGCAACCAAGAAGGCCTGTTCAAGGAATTGGAAGCCTTGGGTGACATAAAAACAGTGCTCAAGCTCCAAAGTGCTTCTTAGTGATGCAAATTCTTCAATCAGCATATATGTACATTTTGCGAAAGGTATGTATAATATAAGATAATCTTAAAAAACAATGAGCTATGTATGGGGGGGGGGCATCCTGCCTCCTTGCAACCCCCTGCTTGGGTGCACATTATGATTTGGGGTAAGTAGGTGCGAGGCGGGGTGAACGCAGTCTCTTTTTTGCAATTAAAGAATCTGGATTCAAAGAAACTTTGCATACACCCAGCCACGCACCTACCACAAATCCTATAGTGTGCCGAAGCAGAGGGGTTGCAGGAAGGCAGCATGCCCCCCCCATACATACCTCACTGTTTATACGCCATTTTAATTTTCAAAAATACATAGTGCAAATGTAAGTATTGACAAGATTTTGATTTGGGCGTTTTTTCCTAGCATTTGGGCGATATTTCCAATTTTGGGCGTTATTTCCCATTTGACTCTTAAAATTATAATTTCGTTCGTTCTTTCCTTTAAAAAAAAATTGAAAATTAGAAATAACGCCCAAGTCTAGAAAAAAAAAAACAACAAAAGTTGTTCAGAATTTTTCTGGGCGATATTTCCCAATCGATTTGGGCGTTATTTCCTTGGACGTTATTGCCTAGCGCCGTTAGTATTAATGATAAAAACTTCATTTAGGTTTTAATTTTTAGAAGAAGTACGAGCCTTTGTAAGCGCCATAGTTGAAAATATGATGAAGTTAATTGAATAAGTGCAATATCCTCCAATAGTTTAGGTAAATCGTTGCGCAAAAACTCTCGATATTTTGTAGAATTCAGCCTGGGTGGTATAGTTTGAAGGGGCCGATTAATTTTTATATATTTATACCTGCCCACATATTGACGCTGAATCTGTGTTGAAATGATTTATGTCTCTTTGTATGTGGATTATCCGGAGCCCATGTATGAAGATTGTGGAATTTTTGTAATCCCATCTCTTGTAAATTGAGATCGCTCAGTCCATAAACGTAAACAATGTCTGCGTATTTTTCGTTTGTAAATTTAGACATTTCAAATAGGGTTTCCAAAGGTACTTTTGGCGTTAAGAATTAAACTGATGAATGAATTAGTTTTTTCTAGTCCTTTATACCATTTTTGTTTGGTAATTTTTCAAATTAGACCTTCATACCCCAAACCAAACTCTTTCTGAGAAATTTTAAGGAACGGGGTAGAGAAATGAGGGATTTGACAGGTAGTCAAGTTAATGACCACGCAAAACTTTTTAATAGCTATGAAATTTTAAAAAAATGAATGAAGAATTGTTGGATCTTGAAAAACCACTCTTATTGTCAACTTTTATAAGAAACGTAGGGAAAAAATCATAAATTCCATTTTTTACCTGCTTCCGGTTTTCCTTAGTATCATTAAATCTTTGGGTTTTTCCACGATCTTTTCATTGATTTTTATTTTTATTATTGTTAGGTTTACAAGAAAAAAAGTAGTAAAATGTTATGTTTATTACGCATTTTCTCGAGAAAATCGACCTCAAAGCCAAAAAATTAGCAAAAATTGAACAGGCTAGAAAGAAACTGGATATCTTAACATCTTAAGACTGAGACAAGATATCAACTTGATTTAAACGCTAGTATATTTCTTCTAAAAATAAAGTCCTAAACGAAGAAGTTTCTTCAACTAGAATAAGCAGACATTTTTGTTAACGTGGGTTAGGGTACACCAAAGTAAGCGTTTCTTAAATACATGATAAATGATGTCAAAATTGGAGGTAGACCTTTACTGTAGAACGGTTTTTTTCTTCGAATAAATTAAATACTTCCAACCAGGGCGGGACACCCTGTATAACTATAGTTGGAAATGAAAACTGTCTGAACTGAAAGAAAAAAAAAAATAAATAAAAAGTGAAACACTGAAATATCTAAAAAAAAATTGAGTGAATGCCGAGACTCACGGTTAATATGTGTAAACCGTTTGTCCAAGCGCAGTTTTGAGGATCCGTATGATGCGAAGTCGTCCATACGTTGTTGACTATACCTGCACGGATCCAAAATGGAATAGTTTGCTTGAAGGGGATCTTTAGATTTTTGTCACTGAACGTACCCAATATCCTACTATGCAAATTTTTCGTAACGTATCGTGCTAAATCATAAACTGTGGCCTCGTAACGTCGCGTCGCACAGAGGAAAGTCCACGTTTTTATTTCACTCTACCGCCGGCATAGACGTTTACACATAAAAAGATACAGAAGACGAAACGAGCTATACCCATAATATATTAGATCTTCCTTAAACACTGTATGTTACATTCAAAATCATTTTCAAAAATATTATCCTCAAAATTCATTGTCTTATTGTTTTATAACTGTGCCATGTCAAGCATTGAAGAAAATAAATGTCAAATCAACTATATACAACCAGCCACATCATACAACACTTCCAGTCTTATGTCTGAAACAGAAAAAGGTTACTGATGTTCATACAATATCTACATATATACATAAGTACATAGTTGTAAGATTTACTTGATATAGCGGTTGTGGAGTAGCTCAGAAGCCCCTGAAAAAGCTTGCCTGACAAGTGGTTTTGTGAAACCTAAATCTATCGGTTAGTGTCCCTTTTTCCAAAAAGCGCCGCCGCGCCCACCGCGCCGTGAGAAAGGTAATCATACGGTTCCCCGACCATTGGCACAGTTATAATAGAAATTAGAGAAAGATTTTCAAAATTTGTATGTACACAAGTCAAATGTGTCGAAAGCAGAAAATGCATTCGAAGGCTATCATCATCAGTTTTATTTGATTTCACGTCGAATATTAATTCAAGGAGCTATTGTTGTTAACGAAAACCAATACAAATTTTAAGTAGTTATATCAACAAGTTTTCAATCAGTTGTATTCCTCGGATTTTAAATATGTACATACCTTTTATTTTTGTGGTATCGGGACTTTATCAACCTACCTAAAAAATTCCGATTTCAATATTTTTATTATGTTCAATTTATTCGAGCGGAATGATATTTATGCAGGCGCGTGTCCTTTTGTTTAAATTATTAAGTACTCTCTGTTTTCACATGAGCAAAGGTGAATCTGTTTTTTTTTTTTTTTTTTTTTTGTATTTCTACCTGAAATGAACCTGAACGTAGGTTGGAGGTTCATTTTATTCAACTGTATGAACATAAACTGGAATTGCACCCCCTTATATACTGAAGATTTTGATGTTATTGACAAGTTGTTTCTTCTGTATTAAATTTTAGAGTTTTCATCCCTTTCAATGTCAAACAGAAATGAGTGACGTTATTTTATTGTGGGGTTTAACTGGTTTGTATGTACCTACTGTTCATTCAAGTGATAGGTAAATGTTTATTGGAGAACAAAAGAATTTTTTTAACCCATTTTCTGCTTATGAAATAATATTTGTTTCTTATATTTCATAAAATATATGTGGTCATTTCGTGTGGCTGGTTTTTTTGCGAACTCGAATTAGACAAAAAATAAAAGTCGCTCGAAACGCGTTAACGCACGCCCACTTTTAATGGTAAAAACTGTTATAAATTGGAATGTCTTTAATCGCGTCCATACCTAAAATCCTCCGAATAATAATACACTGCAATTTATGGAAGTTTATTTAATTCAGAAGGTTCAATAAATTACATGGATCATATTGTTATAATATTAAAGCTGCAAATGCTATACAGATATACAAAACATTGGGTAGGTTCAGAAGACGTAGGGACTTGAAGGCAAGGCAAGTTTCTCGTCTTTGATTGGCCAGCTGTCGCAAAATTGCCTTCCAATTAAGGAAAGTGACTGGAAAGCTAGTCAAGAAATATCTCCCTTCATTTCAAGTCAAGTGCATTTATGTCAAAATATCAGCTGATTATATTTTGTCATTAAACATCAAGCTGAACTTCATTGTTCAGTGACTTCTTTTTTCAACGTTTGTTTGATTTTTTTGGGTGCAGGAGTTCTTTATCAAAATTATAGAAAAGATTTAATGAAAAAATGCATCATTAGTAAGAAGTATTGAAAAATTATAATTTACAATTCGTAATTGATTTGTGTGAGGTGTTTTTCAGATAAAAATATTATTATAAATACTATCTGCACTATCAACGGAAGGTAAAGGTTGGAACTTAAGTTCCAATTTTGGCATGACTGACATCTCAAAAAATAACTAGATTCCTTGGTAAAATTTGCGTTCAAAGAATGCACTTGACTACATATGTAGTCCCTTGTGTCTACTGAACTTACCCATTCTCTCTTTGCTGCTTCTATCGTGCGTCATTCTGTCATACCAGCTTTTGTTCAAAATGCCTAGATTGAATTTTTTGCCAACTTTGAATTTGTCCTTAAATATAGATTTTTATGGTAAATGGGGGCATTATACTTAGTTGAAACTATAGCTTTGTGTTCTAACAAGCTAAAGAACTTTTGTCATCCTGGATTATCGGCTGAGGAAAAGTGACTTTACCTTAACCCTCTAAGCCCTAACCATACTTTTACAAATTTTTCCCTTTATTTTTTTTTTCTTGGCATAACCAAACTAATTGATATTCTTTTGTTGTCGGTGGAATTTTTAAGCGCCATATAAACGAGTTTAACATAAAATTGGAGATATTATTTTTTCGGGGTTGAAATAACTGAAAAAATGTAAAATTACACAGGATGTGTGAACAACGTGTCTTTTATTATATGATGTGAAATGCTAAAGAGCAGCACGCTCATACTCCATCCATTATACTTACACCAGGGTGCTTTGTTTTCACAACATTATGGTTATTCTTTATTTAAAACTATTGATGTGTAAACATCTATGCTGGCGGTATAGTGAAAAAAAAACGTGAACGTTCGTGTGCAACGTTACGTCGTGCAACGTTACGGTGTGCAACGTTACGATCTGCATACTAGGATGGGTGCGTTCAGTGAAAAAAATCTTAAGATCCCCTTCAAGCAAAGACAAGTCCGTTTTGGATCCGCGCACGTTGATGTTTACACATATTAATCGTGAGTCCCGGCACTCACACAATATCATTATAAGAATAACATTTTGAACTTGTTCCCAGATTAAAAATATGCACAACTTGATCGCACGAACTTGCTCTAGTGGTTAAATAATAAATACGGGTTGGGTACGAAATCCCGCATTACAACATCCCGCAGGATCTACTACAATGCGACAGCGCATACAATTTTTCTTCCCCATAGAAATTGGTGCCTCGATTGTATGAGGATCACGAAGAATGAAGTTTCCTACTATTTTTGCTGGGCCGACGACTATGGTCTGGTGTCCGGATCTGGTCAGTCGACGGCAGTGGGTCTGACGGGGGAGGTTCTGGAGGTGGGTCTGGAACTTCGACAAAGGACAACGTTTTACAAATAAAAAAAAATGCTTATTTAACTCCCTTTTTCGGTTCTCTAAGCCGCCGTTCTGTCGCCAGGCAGGCAGCAGGCGTCTAGGCGTCCAGTTTTCTTGCGCATTAGTACCTTGGGTGGCCCGCTGGTCGGGTTCTAAGGATTTTAACTACCTTTTTTCGGGTGGTCATCGCGCTCACGCAATTCCGTTGCTCCGCGTAGGGTATGTTCAGTCGCCTGCGGCAGGCGCCAATGTCAACAGATTTCAACTAAAATTAAACTCTTTTTCAATTTTGTTTTTACTCTTTTTAATTTTTTTCAAAAAAGGAACAAATCTCATTTTTTTGTCAAAAAAAAAAACAAAGAAAAAATTTTAGTAAAAACGATATTTTTTTTAATTTTTCCAAAAAAAAAGATGAGAAAAGTTCATTTTTTTAAAATATTTTTTTCAAAAAAAAAAATCCATCGCTGTCCAGAACCACCTTTTTCCAGGTACAGATGTCCAGAAAAATATTATATTCGAAATCACCAAACTTTCTTCCAATTGTATTATTTTATTCGAAATCACCATCAAAATTCTTCATATTTTTTTTAAAAAGTATCGAAAATCTCACAGCGTACTTTCTTGCGAGATTTTGTTGTATTTCTGAGGGATTTCGTAACGATCCCAATAAATACTGTGTGTAACCCCGCATTGAAGACGCATGATGTTGTATATTTATTAAACGGGAAAATATTTGAAGAGTCAAAAGCACTAACAAATTGATTTTTGTTTATAAAAAAATGTTTTAAAATATTATTATTTAAACTATTGAGAAGCAAAGATATAGGCGAATAACCCAAAAATAAGACCATTTTTTCAAAAACGTGGAATAGGTACCTAATTCCGTTATGTGATTTTTTTGAGAAAATTGAAATTTTTTTTATAATTGACTTGATTATTGCAGGTATGAAATTTTATCAAAATCGTTAGAGCCGTTTTCGAGAAAATTTGAAAAAATCAATATATTTGTATGGCAGCTAGCCGTTCTAGATGAGCTAAAACAAAAATTCGAATTTCTTCTCTAGGGAATCACATTTAAATGCTCTGTAACAAATTTGAAGCAAATCGGTCCACCCGTTTAGGATCTAGCTTAAATTACAGTGGACGCACATCACACGCAATGACAGCGATTATCGTAGTGTTAGTTTTGATTTTTTGTTTTTAGGACCAAAAGTAGCGGTAGGTTCCTGTCATAAAAGTTTTTTAGGCCAAAAAGAAAGTCTTATTTATTTCAAAATCGGCTGCAAATAATTTTTTTTTTTAAATCAGGAAATTTTAATAGGTATAAGCTGAATTTCAGAAAAATTGATTCCAAAAAATGGTTATTTATGGCACTTCTCATAGTACATGTTTTCTTAATTTCCGCTTTTCTCGAAAACGGTTCAGCTGATTTTGATCAAATTTACGAAGAATAACTGATATGTTTTAAATAATATTGTGTACTAAAATATTCAAAAAAATATTTTTTGGATTTTTAAAAAAAGTTTGAAATTTGTTTTTTTTTAAAAGCAATATTTTGATATTATATAAATTTTTTTAAGGAAATCTTATTCTTATAACCAAAAATAATTATACCTCTAATGCAATTGTTTAAATACTGTTAAGGAAAATCTTTTTTTTGCTTAAAAACAACTGCAACGATGATGATAAACATTTTCCTGTGTATCAAAATTAGTATGATCTATTATTTTGAATTATTATTTTTTTAAATTTTATTCACAGTACCTACCATATAACGGTTTTTTTGTGATTTCTCGACTATCTCATTGTCTGATGAACTAACTAAAATTAAATTTGTATATAGAAGTTCTGTAAAAAGTTTGAATGATATTGCATATCAAAATTTTCAAGAAAATTATTTTTGGATATTCAAATATGTATTTTAAAATTTCAAAATTATTTTTTGAAAATTCGATATTATAAAAAAGGGTTAGTGATTTTTGTTAAATTCAAGTTGTAACTCTTCATTAGCCAATACCTAAAATTGGCGTACCAATTTTTTTCCTTAAAAATAATTGCTAAATGTCATAAACCTACATAAAAAAACTAATAATTTTTAAAACCGCTCCTACAATTTTTAATTACTATCGATATATGTTTATAAAAATGGATCGTGGTGGGTTCGGATGCTTAAAACTTGAAAACTTGTTTGTAATTGCTCCGCGAAGGTTTAGGTAAAAGAAAAGTCGGAAAATTCTCAACAGGTGGCGCTGTATGCGCACAATTCGTGTTTCAGTTCAATTCAATTACCGTTCAACAGGGTGTTCTGTAGGCGGTTAGGAAATGGCTTTTGGGATATTCTTTTTCAACTTTTGTTATTTGTAGGGTGAAATGGAGTCAAAATAAAATAATTGTCAGATTTAAGAAATTCTTTTTTGTTTGAAAGGTTTTTCTTAGGAAATAGTTTAAGGGATATTCTTTTTCAAATTTATAACATTTGCAAGGTAAAATTGGGTAAAAATAAAAAAATCTGATCAAAGAAATTCTGTTGGTGTTTGAAAGTTTGTTTTTTTTTTAGTAAATGGCCCTAGGTATTTTTTTCAGAAAATTGCCATTTATAAAATGAAAAGTAGCATCTGATTTAAAAAAATTTCTTTTTGTGTGAAAAAAATTGCTATTTATAGAGTCAAATGGGATAAAAACAAAGAAGTGTTTTTTACTACAAAAATTCTCTCTGTGTTGACAAAGTTATAAAGGTTGGACTTAGAGAATCATGTTTTTACTTCATAACGTGAAGTAGGTTAAAACCCATAAGGAAGTATTCGATTACAAAAATTAGCTTAAATATTTATTTATATTTTCTTTTGTAATTTGAATGCGAAGCTTAGGTTTGTCTACCCGTGCGAAGCCGGGCGGTACAGCTAGTATTCTCATAAAATAGATGCAGAAGTATTTTAATAAATTTGTTTTTGTTTGTTTGTTTGTTTATTTAAAACAATTTTCCAATTTTAATAATATAATATGTAAAGCAGATTTTTCATTTTTGTATACCTACTCCCAATACTAAATTATTTCAGACTTCAGAACCACAGTGTTATCGCACATAACAGCAAGTTCAAGCGAACCAGAAAATAAATTTGAATCTCTAGGTATATATATATTTTTCCAGGAATTACAAGATAATAATGTTTTATCAATTTAATTTTTAGAGTACCTATGCATAGTATATATTATTTAAGTTTATGCATACGTATTATTTACATATATCTTTGTTTTCAGGACATTGGAATTTGTAGATAGCGAAAAAAAAAACAAATTACCTTCTTTACAACTCAAAAACTTTTTATTGTTGCCAAACTCCGCTGGATACCACGAGTAAAAGCTTCTGTCACCTTGATATAAATTCGTTATTATTAAGTAGCAGAGCATGCTAACGAGTATCTAGGGTTCACATAATTAGGTTCACATAATTTTGGGTTCGGGACCTGTGGGCCCCAATTTTTTTAAAAATTCCCAAATCGGTCCCTTATTATAAATTCAATGTGATTCTCATTCGAAAAGTATCTGCTAAAAATTACATTTTTTTTTTAAATAATTCAATTTCTCAAAGTTTCACAGCTAAAATGATTTATTCTGCGGATAACGCTTTCAAACCACACTCCCAATCAATAAAATTCAACTTATACATGCTTGTTGCAAACAATTTAACTTTTCCCCATAGCAGTGGCTCTGCCGAAAGAGTTTTTTTTTTTTCAATTGAATAAGTTAATTTCAAGACTTGCGATTCGATAATGTCAGCTGTTAATTTTATTAAATCCAGAAGTGATTTGAAACAAATCATTATTTTGCAATCGGCAACTTGAAGCCCAAATATCTTCACTTTCCAATGGACGATTTACTTACGATTTCATGTATTAGGCTTCACGTAACCTTTCATTTGATACTAAACTCGTTCGTCCGCACTCTGGGCCAAAGCTCCATAATGAAATGGACATTAACTTTTGTTTCCACTGTAGAATTTGCAAATATGCAATTTTTGTTTATCTCTTCGGCTCCTAGGACTGAGCAAAAAAAAATATGTGAGTGCCGGGACACACGGTTAAATATGTGTAAACATCAACGTTTGTCCAAGTGCCTGGTTTTTGTTACTGAACGTCAGCAAAAGAAACATATTGAATAATTAACACTACATAACCTATATGTAGGCAGTGTTTAAAAAGCTTAGTGTTGAAAGAACGGCAGCGAAATACCCAGTGGGGGAACCGCTGTAACGATACCCAGTGGGGGAACCGCTGTAACGAAATTTCCAAGCACTAAAAGGCTGGTGGTGAAGTGTCCAACGAACGGTGAAGGTTCGGTACTGAAAGGTCCTGCTTCGTATTTCACTCTCAACTTTAAGATGACTTCACATTCACATTACACATGGTTATTGTTTATGGTAATCACTCTCTGGGCATCGACAAACAACAATTGTCAGCGGAGAGCACTAAAACCGTGGTTTCAATTAAATGACACCGTACCCAAATTCCAAAGGAACTTAATGGTTTGACTTACAGTGGCCGAATTAAAATATCCAGTTAGAACTGTCAACGAACTTGTAACCCTTATGAAACTCTATCTTTCCATCGAGTAAAACTTACAAAAAGTTCAGTCTTAATTTTATACTGAACGAACCTCAAAAGAATGTCACTATGAGATAGCCGGCGAATTATCTTGATTTTTTAGAATATGTAGTTGCAGTTTTTGTCAGTGGAAATCACTAAAATCGCAGTTTCAATCGATTGACACCATCAATCGCCTATGGAATTGGACGCTGTGATTTTTAATGAATGTTAACTTTGTGCAAGTACAAAAGTAGCCGATAACTCTGCAATTTGTTCAACCTCAGCTATTTTGTATATCCCAGCCTACAAATTGCAGGAAGAAATCGCATCGTTTAAAAGCAGTATAATGTAAACGTAGAATTTAAGTTCAGATTTATATCACTGAACGCACCCGATATCCTACCATACCTACAGCCATTGACCTACCATACCTACAGTCAATTGTCAATCCCTACAGCTGACTATTATTTTTTTTGTTTTGATTTTGTTTTCTTTTTAATTACTAGTGTCGCGTCTATTTTCTTCGGGGAATAATTAAAAATTAAAGAAAAAAATATAAAAATATACATATGTTATAAAATGATAAAATCGTCGGTCGCGCTAAAAACAATTTGCTTTCGTCGTTGGCAAAAACAATATAAATGAGTGGTCGCGATTAACTATAATCTAATTGTCGGTCGCGTTAAAATCAATTTGTTTTGGTCGGGGCAAATCAGATTTCGTAGCGTAACGTGCTACAACGTAAAGAACACGACGGAACGTTGCACACGAACGTTCACGTTTTTTTTTCACTCTACCGCCAGCATAGATGTTTACACATCAAAAATAGATCGACTCTGATTTTTAAGAAAATCGTAATTTTGCAAAAAATTAGATCCCTAGTATTTGGAATAATTGCCGATTTTTCGATATCTACGAGACACGCAGTTATTGATTCCCTGTTTGGGTTTAACAGTGCTGACATGATCTGTTATTTTTTTATATATAATTATATATTTCTGTTAGACTTTAAGTCTTTTTTTTAAAATTTAACCTGAATTGCTAGTGTCGTGCAAGAATAGAAGGAATAGACAGATAGGAAAGATAACTTTTGTTGGCACAGTGGACTGAGAAATAAGGTTTTTATTATTTTATGAAATTCTATGAGGGTGCTGTCGTATGCAAAATGGTTAAGTAGATTAGACATTTTAGTAAATACATAAAAAGAGTTGGGCACAAAACGTAGCCTTGGGGCAAGCAAGCATTCATTTAATGGATAGTAAAATTAGAACCGTCAATTGGATGGTTTCAACTTTCAAGTCTGACATTTACAAAGTAAATGCCAGTGTGCTTCAGGACTCCGACCCCTTTTCCCTAAATATATTAATTATATTGTGGCTTAACATCGAATCTACTTACAGTAGTACCTACTCTCAGTTTCTGATATAAGTTTCTACATTTGCTTCACCACTTTTAGTCTTCAAATATGGAATTGCAAAGTTAATAAGATGATGTGCTGATTAAATTCTGATCTTGAATTTTGATAGGAAATCAATAACCGCTTGAAATTTTCGCCAAAGGCGAAACTTACCCTACTTGCCTCTATCAATGAATGCCAATTTCATCGAGTAAACCGAACTAATACGAACTAATAGACTTTGTCTCAGAAAAGATTTCCGATTAGCTGGATTTTGGTTAAGAGCTCTTTTTTGACGTCTTAATCATATCCTAAAAAGAACTTCTCTTTTTTATTTTTTGGGGCAAAGCTAAATTATGTAAAGCTAAGTACAGACGATTGTCAGATTTTAAGATATTGTCACATCTGTCAATTTTCTGAAAATATTTGCCAATGTGCTGACAATAGTCAAAAGCCTTAAGGTAGAACTAGAATAGGCGGGAGCTGTCGGAAGCTTATGTCAAAACCGACCGAAAAGTAGCTTTCCGAAATGTCAATTTCACAATTAACCCATAATGCACTTAAATGGTTGAAAGAGAAAACAAATTAAATAATTGTTTGTTCAATGTCAATTTTCATAGCAGAGAGGCTTTTAATTATTTACTTTGCGAAACCACTAAAATTCGATGTGATATAAATTAATTATGTAAAAGAAAACTTAAAATTTTACTTCACTGATTCATAAATCAGAAAAAAAGTCGAAATATAAGCACCAAACGCCAAATTCTTTTAAGTTTGCTTTCACCATTTTGATTTTTGCATTCATCCACTTCCAAATGAGCGGTCGATGAGCGCTCTTCACGTCCGACGGCAAAAGTTAACGAAAACTAAACGAACAGTATCAAATCGCAATTATGGGCACAAGATATGAATCCTTTGTATTCGCTCGGTTTCGTACGATCACTTGCGTGGCCTTCCGACTATTCTAGTTCTACCTTTACAATGAAAAATTGTCTGTTCACACGGTTGGCAGACTTTGTCCAAAAATCTTATAATTTCACTGTCAGATGGTTAGCTGACAATGACGTTTCTAACCATATTAGGTCTGTTTCTTTAATCGCCCGCGGGATCCCGTGGTATCCCAAATATACACAAAACGTGTTTCTTAACTTTTTTCTGGCACGAAAATGCCAGAGCATTTGACTTTTTGATGTGTAAACATCTATGCTGGCGGTAAAGTGAAAAAAATAACGTTACGTCGTGCAACGTTACGGTGTGCAACGTTACGATCTGCATACTAGGATGGGTGCGTTCAGTGAAAAAAATATTAAGATCCCCTTCAAGCAAAAACAAGTCCGTTTTGGATCCGCGCACGTTGATGTTTACACATATTAACCGTGAGTCCCGGCACTCACACAATTTTTTTTTATTTATTTTATTCCCCTCCAGCAAAAATCTACCCGAACATTTTACCTACTGCACTTTCTTGCTTATCAAACAAGAAATCAGCTGGTCGGAAAATTTGAAATTTAAATTGTCAAGTAGTGTATTCATAAATAAAATTAAATAAATTAAAACAAACAAAAATAAATGAATTACATGAAGCAATGGCAACAAATATTACAACAAATATTTCTCCTGGTTCCTTTGAAAGAGACCAAAATGGCAAGTGCTAATCAGAAAATCCCAAATGCGTTTCCTTACTTTTTATTTCTGGTCAAAAATTACAACAACAACATCAAAAAGCTCGAGCACAAACTTTTTTCACAAAACTTTTCCCAAAACGTAAAGAAACAGACCTATTGTGAGGGTGAAAATTGTCAGTTCACATGGTCGATCCGTTGACACGACATTTCACACAAATTAAAAGTTTTGTTCGTAGGTAGTCAGTGCAGAAATAAGAAAAAGGCAAATAATTAAAAAAATAAATAAAAATGGAAAATATTGCATTTGCAACTATTTTAATTGCCTACGTGTTGGAAGACAGCGAGAAGGAGGAATTTCCACCAAAAATACGAAGTGTTTGGACGAAGGATTGGTTGGCTCGTTGACAGGAGAAGGGGATTATATTCGAAAATTTGGAGTTGTATCGGAAATTTCCGCGAATGACTCCAAGCAATTCAACGATCTTCTTGCTTTTGTGCGAGCCCACACATGGAGAGTTCATTCACTCTCCACTTTCGTGAAGGTGCGTCCTTTACCACTTCAGAACATTTTCAAATTAATTTTGCATCATTTTCAACTAATTATAATAAGTAGGTACATATGTAGGTATAAAAAAAAAACCCAAAAAAATATACAAAAACTTAAAACAACTTCGATTTTCCGTCTGCGCAGCTAGATTTATCATATGACAATTAAGAAATTGTCAGCAATTATCAGATGTCTTAAACAACGACATTTGACATTATCAAACGAGTCTGACAATGTCCTAATCGTCTGACAATAATAAAAATTATGTGTTCAGACGATTGTCACGTATCTGACAATTTCACTGTCAGATTGTCGTCTAACAATGGCTGACAATGACGTTTCTGGCAATATTGTCACACGAAATTTTATGGCGAAATCGAATTTTGTCTAAGCGGAATCGAATTTTTTCTAAACAGAATCGAATTTTTTCTGTCAATTAAAAGGAATTCGTATATCGGAAAAGAATCGACTTTTTTTTGTGTTATTAGGTCTGTTTCTTTACTTTTGGGAAAAGTTTGGGAAAAAGTTCGGGAAAAAGTTTGGGCTGGAGCTTTTTGATGTTGTTGTTGTAATTTTTGACCAGAAATAAAAAGTAAAGAAACGCATTTGGGATGTTTCTGATTGGCACTTACCATTTTGGGCTCTTTCAAAGGAACCAGGAGAAATATTTATTGTTATATTTGTTGCCATTGCTTCATTTAATAAATTTATTTTTTTTTTGTTTTATTTTTTTTTATGTAGACACTACTTGACAAGTTAATTTTCAAATTTTCCGATCAGCTGATTTCTTGTTTGACAAGCAAGAAAGTGCAGTAGGTAAAATGTTCGGGTAGATTCTTGCTGGAGGGGAAATGAATTAAATAACAAAAAATTCAAAAGCTCTGGCATTTTCGTGCCAGAAAAAAGTAAAGAAACACGTTTCGGGTAGATTTGGGATACCACGGGATCCCGCGGGCGAGTAAAGAAACAATTGCAATTGACGCAAAACATCAAGAAGTTTTTCACAAAACTATTATGGTTGTTTGTTTTTGATGTGAGAAAAATGTTTTACCAATACAATTAAATTAATAACTATAATAATTCTATTTTAATAACAAAAGATATTAGCCAGCTTGTACGGGGCAGTTTGTTGGTGCATTTTATTTTTTTGAACTTCTACTTGCACATATATTTTTAAAGAAAATTGTTATTGAAAAGTTTTCACTTGCACTGAAAGTTTTTATCACGTCTTTCACTCGCGAAAGGTATTTTTTTTGTCCAATTTTTGTTTGATCATAATAAACAACGCACAATAAATTTTTTTATAGCTTATTGACTGAATATATTGTTGAATAATTTGGTTAAATTATGTAGAATTCGTTGCAACCAAAAAATAAACAACTCGTCTTCCAAAAATTCCGCGACTTTCAATTTGAAGTATAAGAAATGTTAAGTCTTCATAGTGTTTGTGCAAATCAGTGTGAAATCTTGCTAAAAACGGAAGATTTGTTTTGACAGAAAAGAATCGATTTTGTTTAGAAAAAAATCTGAACACAATCGATTCTTTTGTTAAAAGGAATTCGGCATTAGTTTCACATGGTTGTAAGACATTGGGGACAATTCGTCTGTACGTAGCTTAAGTATCTCAGTTTTATTTTTGAAGAAATGTCAAACCAAAATTGAGCTTATGAAAATCTACATTAAAAAAAATCAAGCCAATGGATTTTCACAAAATAAAAATTCGAAAAAATTACAATATCAATTTTTTGGTTTTGATGTGTAAACATCTATGCTGGCGGTAGAGTGAAAAAAAAGTGAACGTTCGTGTGCAACGTTCCGTCGTGCACTTTACGTTGTAGCACGTTACGCTACGAAATCTGATTTGCCCCGACCAAAACAAATTGATTTTAACGCGATTATACTTTATCGCGACCACTCATTAATATTGTTTTTGCCAACGACGAAAGCAAATTGTTTTTAGTGCGACCGACGATTTTATCATTTTAACACTTATATTTTTATATTTTTTTCTTTAATTTTTAATTATTCCCCGAACAAAATGGACGCGACACTAGTAATTAAAAAGAAAACAAAAATAATTATAGTCAGCTGTAGGGATTGAGAATTGACTGTAGGTATGGTAGATCAATGGCTGTAGGTATGGTAGGATATCGGGTGCGTTCAGTGATACAAATCTGAACTTAAATTCTACGTTTACATTATACTGCTTTTAAACGATGCAATTTCTTCTTGCAATTTGTAGGCACGTAGGCGAGGGACGTAGGTGGCTGGGATATACAAAATAGCTGAGGTTGAACAAATTGCAGAGTTATCGGCTTCTTTTGTACTTGCACAAAGTTAACATTCATAAAAAATCACAGCGTCCAACTCCATAGGCGATTGATGGTGTCAATCGATTGAAACTGCGATTTTAGTGATTTCCACTGACAACAACTGCAACAAAATATTCTAAAAACTCAAGATATTTAATTCGCCGGCTATCTCATAGTGACATTCATTTGAGGTTCGTTCAGTATAAAATTAAGACTGAACTTTTTGTAAGTTTTACTCGATGGAAGGATGGAGTTTCATAAGGGTTACAAGTTCGTTGACAGTTCTAACTGGATATTTTAATTCGGCCACTGTCAGTCAAACCATTAAGTTCCTTTGGAATTTTGGTACGGTGTCATTTAATTGAAACCACGATTTTAGTGCTCTCCGCTGACAGTTGTTGTTTGTCGATGCTCAGAGAGTGACTACCATAAACAATAACCGTGTATAATGTGAAGTCATCTTAAAGTTGAGAGTGAACTACGAAGCAGGACCTTTCAGTACCGAACCTTCACCGTTCGTTGGACACTTCACCACCAGCCTTTTAGTGCTTGGAAATTCCGTTACAGCGGTTTCCCCCACTGGGTATTTCGCTGCCGTTCTTTCAACACTAAGCTTTTTAAGCACTGCCTACAGATAGGTAATGTAGTGTTAATTATTCAATATGTTTCTTTTGATTACGTTCAGTAACAAAAATCAGGCACTTGGAAAAACGTTAATGTTTACACATATTTAACCGTGAGTCCCGGCACTCACATATTTTTTTTTTATAGATCTTCTCCTTTTTTCCCACACTGAAAAAATCACAAATTCCTTAGCCAAACTATATATGAAAGGGCTGTGTTGTTCAGTTTTCTAACCAACTCTGACTGAACGTTTAAATTTAAAATTCTATTCAGTTCTGAAAGTGAATTTCTGTATGTGATTTATTTTGTTTTTGTTAAAAATAAAATTTTTGAAGGTTTTTTCTTTCTTTTTTCAAATCTACTCCAGAAATTTCCTATTCACTCCACTTTTTTTACAAATCTGCTCCGAAATTCTACTACTGAGTTTCTAACCATGGTGCTGAGTCCACTGAATTCTACCTTATTTAATATGAAAACAAACAATCAATATGTATTTGAACATATAAAACAGAACAATATTAATATACTTTGTATGTGTCTTACCATCTTTATTCATTCCCATTTGAAGGCACTTTCTTAATCGACAAGCCTGACATTGATTCCTGTGAGCTTTGTCTACAACACATCGACCTGTTCCAGCTTGACATCTGTAATTTCAATTAAAAAAGAGAATCTTAATAGAGCTATGTATATGTGTGTGTATGTGTGAAGGCACGTACATAATGTAAGTATGAGTAAAAACATCTAAAAGCAAAAAAAAAGCCAAATTTATTCGAAGTACCTAGCGAAATCAATTTTATTAAATTATGGCAAGCAAATAGTAACAGTTGCCGTCGCGTTTATTATACTATACGTATATATGTATGTACGTACAAGAGTACATCAGCCTTTATTTTGGTTTTATGAGATAATTCCATATTCAAAGAAGCACTCTCTCGGGTCAGCAATTGAAGTTCTATTTTAGGTCGCTTATTGTTGTGCTTGATATTTAATCGAATAACGATTGAAGTTTTGTCGTGCGAAATTAATTCCACTCAAAATCATCCGCAGCAAAGTACATCGGATCTTGGAAGCAGTACACTCCATTCTATGAGCTGGTGCTGGTGTTTTACTTTTATACCCATCTGCCTCTGCCACCAGCTTAACTATGGGCATTTCAGAGGCACAAATCTTATTTAATCTACCACGCTAGGAATGGCAATAGGAAGGTTACGGGTAAGGCGAAGCAAGGATATGGAGCACCCTATAATTTGTATGCTTCTCTCTTTGTCTGCTGGATAAGGTACAAAAATCCACCCCATTCAAGTCAGCTACATTTTGTCGGAGTTCTAGTCGGTTTCGGTTAGGCAGAGGAGGAAAAAGATAACAAAAGTGTGAATGAATAAAATGATTGAATGCCGTATGGGGTTAGAAAAGAGACGAGGTCGAGGTGTATCATGTATCTGTATATATTTTAGGGGAAAGTTGACGTTCAAAGTATATTCGCATGGCAAGCACTTGTTTTCTTTTCCTACTTTTTGCCACACACACTCAATAGGGATGTGATTTACTTAATTTAATGCGGTCACATTTGGTCGACTACATCCGACTTAAGTCAATATCGATCTCTTGGGACATTAAAGTATAGGATGTTGACATTTTTTCAATTTAGAAATGCATATTTTGTGTTCGGTATACCTATGTAACGGGAAAAATGAATACTAATGTTGTCATATATTTTGAGTTTTACGAGAAACGATTGTAAATCTTAAGCGAAATCTTTTAAACTTAGGTAGGTATAAATGATTAAATAGAAAAAATGTACATAAATTGATTTGACAATTCATTTCTTGAAAGAAAAAGTTGTTTCCTTGAATAGGTATACGCTTATCTTGACGAAAAAATTTATGAAGCCAGTTTATATTTTCGAGATATCAGCAATCTCAGAAATCTGAAAGAAATTCCTTAATTTTACCTCAAAAGCATGAGACTGAAATTTTTGAAATTCCAGTATACTCAATTATATTTTTGTCAGTTTTCCAACTTTTAAAAAAGGTATGCGCAGTGTGCTGGCGATAAATCTTTTTCGGGTTTGTCCTCCAGGCCAGTCAAATTGACGAAGAAAATTCTCTGAGATCTCAGAAACGCGAACTGGCTTATTACGAGTATATTTTTTTCGCATAAGGTTGTTTTTAAATTAACGGTTTCTACTGTTACGAAATTATCTGAAAAAAGTCATAACCTTTTTATATAAAAGCAACTTCTGTTGAGTTATTTCGATTGCAACATTTTGGAACAAATGATATGAGGAATTAAATTGCCGTGGTGTAGTATACAGAATACAATACTAACCTGCTCTATGACAGGTGTGTAGAATATTACAAACATATACTAACATTTTTACCCCACTGAAATTTGGTCAATTTTGTATGGTTTTTTTAAATGCTGTATCTAATGAGAAAAAAAAATATGTGAGTGCCGGGACACACGGTTAAATATGTGTAAACATCAACGTTTGTCCAAGTGCCTGATTTTTGTTACTGAACGTAATCAAAAGAAACATATTGAATAATTTAACACTACATTACCTATCTGTAGGCAGTGCCTAAAAAGCTTAGTGTTGAAGGAACGGCAGCGAAATACCCAGTGGGTGAACCGCTGTAACGAAATTTCCAAGCACTAAAAGGCTGGTGGTGAAGTGTCCAACGAACGGTGAAGGTTCGGTACTGAAAGGTCCTGCTTCGTAGTTCACTCTCAACTTTAAGATGACTTCACATTACACATGGTTATTGTTTATGGTAATCACTCTCTGAGCATCGACAAACAACAACTGTCAGCGGAGAGCACTAAAATCGTGGTTTCAATTAAATGACACCGTACCCAAATTCCAAAGGAACTTAATGGTTTGACTGACAGGGGCCGAATTAAAATATCCAGTTAGAACTGTCAACGAACTTATGAAACTCCATCTTTCCATCGAGTAAAACTTACAAAAAGTTCAGTCTTAAATTTATATTGTACGAACCTCAAATGAATGTCACTATGAGATAGCCGGCGAATTATATATCTTGAGTTTTTAGAATATTTAGTTGCAGTTGTTGTCAGTGGAAATCACTAAAATCGCAGTTTCAATCGATTGACACCATCAATCGCCTATGGAGTTGGACGCTGTGATTTTTAATGAATGTTAACTTTGTGCAAGTACAAAAGTAGCCGATAACTCTGCAATTTGTTCAACCTCAGCTATTTTGTATATCACAGCCTACAAATTGCAAGAAGAAATTGCATCGTTTAAAAGCAGTATAATGTAAACGTAGAATTTAAGTTCAGATTTGTATCACTGAACGCACCCGATATCCTACCATACCTACAGCCATTGATCTACCATACCTACAGTCAATTGTCAATCCCTACAGCTGACTATTATTATTTTTGTTTTGATTTTGTTTTCTTTTTAATTACTAGTGTCGTGTCCATTTTGTTCGGGGAATAATTAAAAATTAAAGAAAAAAATATAAAAATATAAGTGTTAAAATGATAAAATCGTCGGTCGCACTAAAAACAATTTGCTTTCGTCGTTGGCAAAAACAATATAAATGAGTGGTCGCGATAAAGTATAATCTAATTGTCGGTCGCGTTAAAATCAATTTGTTTTGGTCGGGGCAAATCAGATTTCGTAACGTAACGTGCTACAACGTAAAGTGCACGACGTAACGTTGCACACGAACGTTCACGTTTTTTTTTCACTCTACCGCAAGCATAGATGTTTACACATCAAAAAAATAAATAATAGTTATCATAATGGCAACTCCCAACTCCCATAAAACCATTTCTTTTATTTTCCCTTTTCACAAAAAACATTTCAACTGATTTTGAAAAGTGTTAACTTCTATTTAGAAAAAAATATATTTTTTTTATTCGACGATTCGGTTGATTTTAAGATTTGTATCAAAAATGGTGTTTTTTTTAACATTATCAAGGAGATTTTTAACATATTCTGAAAATGTTTTTGACACGTACGCTGTGTGTTCTGTAATAAATCTAAAATTTTTTTGCAGCTGTCTTAAGAAAAATATTTTCCACATTTAAAAAAGTTTAAAGTATTTATAAATACATTATATAGTTAAAAATGAAATACCAAATTTTTAACAACACATTCAAAATGTTGTTAGAGTGAAATAAAAGCGTGGAATTTCCTCCGTGCGACCTTAAGAGGTCACACTTTACGATTTAGCACGTTACGTTACGAAAATCTGCATATTAGCATATTGGGTACATTCAGTGACAAAAATCTGAAGATCCCCTTCAAGCAATCTGTTTTGGATCCGTGCACGTAGTCAACGTATAGACGACTTCGCATACGGATCCAAACTGCGCTTGGACAACCGTTGATGTTTACACTTTACACTTATTAACCGGCACTCACATATGTAATTTTTTTTCATTTTCAAAATGAAATTTATGTACATATACATACATTATATATTATTTCGATTCCTGATTTATTTTTTTCCTAAAGCCTAGTACTCAGTTCGAGTGGAAATGAAATTTCCATATAAAACTGACAGTTAATTCACAGCGATGAAATTCCAACCGAGAAGTGTGTATCCAAATGTGAAAGCGATTTCACTAGGGAAATCTATTGAGATGTGGAAAAGTGTGACATTTGTCAATTAAAAATTATTCTGGGATGAAAACACCTTCTTCTTTTGTGAATTTATTGCTATCAACAGGCTAAAAATAACAAACCACAGGATCAAAACAATCTTCATTTAGATTTGTTCAAGGTTCTGTCAAAATAATTATTCATCAATCAATCATTTTCTTTTTTCATTGAAAGTGAGTATTAAAAATTAAAAACTGAGTATCGAAAATACACGTGAAGAATTTATTATGTTTTCATAATCATCATTCACGTGTATTTTGAAGCGGTTTTGTTTTTCATTTCACTAAAAGAGGTCAGTACTAGGCTTAAAGAGAAAAAAGATGATTTTGTATGAAGATCTGTCAGGTAATTTCTGAGAGTCTTTTCTCATATGACGCATGAATTTCGATTTCTTTAAAATCTTTAAAATGAGATAATTTCGTTGAAAATTGCCAAATTCAATTCCAAATTAACTTATGTCACATACATTATGCAATACATTTGCATTTAAAAAGCATTGAAAAGCTTTTGCATGGACAAGTCAATATTCAATGTATGAAGAACACAAAGAGAAAATAAGCGTTTGACGGGCAAATTCGAAATTCGAATTGAAAATAGGAGAATCAGATAGTTTCAGATGAAAATTTTTGTATTGGTAATTCGGAGGAAATCTAAGAATTTCGAAGCATTTTTTGTAACATCAGTGTTCGTTACACAAAAGGTGGTTTGTAACGCACATACCAAGAATGTAAGACTGTTCAGTTTCCTCGATACAAGTGCCACTCATGGATAGCGGCATGGGGGATAGGTTCCGCTTTAGTGATAGTAAGCAGCATTGTGTTTTATAGAAACATTAAATTCTACGCGATTTCTTACTCCCCAATGGACAATGCTGCCGAGATCAGAATTGAATGAACCTAGAGTCAGTCCATATAAACTTGGAATAATCAAAAGTGATGGTCTTCAGAAAAGAGGTGGTAGATTAAGCCAACAAGAAAATTGGAAGCTCAACGGTGAAACAATAGAATTCGTTAACAAATACAGGTATCTAGGTATATGGCTAACTTCCGGTTTAAGTTTAACGGAACACTTTAAAGAGTGATCAAAACAATCCAGGCAGAGCTTAAATTTTACGTGGAATCGGTTCATCACTATAATAAAGATGTCAAACTATCTTCCAAGATTGAAATCTTTAATGCGGTTTCCAGGTCTATTTTGGGATATGGAGCCCAAGTCTGGGGGACACACAACATGATGAAGTAGAAAAGATGAAAAAATACTTCTACAAAAAGGTACTGGGTCTGCCAAGTGTAACAATAAATTATGTTCTCAACCTTGAATGCCAAATGAAACCGGTTTTAGAGTATACGATATGAGATGTCATATGAACTATGTGGGAAGAGTTCTCAGCGCATATGGAAATGATAGGTTGCCAAAACTCTTAGCCAAGCTGATAATTGAAAAAAAAAAATCTGGTTTATAAGCTGGGGAAATAGCCTTAGTCGAGAAGACATGGAGCAGTTGGATGAGATTGTAGCAAACAGGAGTCTGTAAGATAATCAAGGGCGAGCAAGTGGAGTCTGTGCAAAGGACACAACAAACAATAACTCACAGTTTATACCATATACTCGATTATAACGCTGGCGCTGGTAAAATTTTCGTCTCGGACGGTTGGAATACCTGCAAAATCCTTTGGATATTGAAAGCGAGAGCTGGACTTATTTATTATCCTTCACGAGACACGAAGGTCACAAACAGAAAGTTTAAACTACATTCTTTGCAACTTAAATGAGGAAGAGACCCTTGTACATTTTTTTGTGGGAAACTGGGAAATTTTAAGGAGTATCCACCGAGAGACATTAGGAAGTGGTTTGTTTGATCAGAACACTATAACAGATTTCTTGAATGGAGCAAAGAACTGGAACTGCATCGTAAAATATTTGCAAATAGCATTGAATAATCGCCATCAACTTAGCAATGAATACAACAACTAAAAATTTGGCCTATTAATTATATAATAAATCTAGCATAGGTGGTAACAGTTGAACACCGCACCGACGAATTGTTCCGCAAAAAATCGAAACTAAAGGGTTTTTCAACAGGGACGCTACAAAAGTAGAGTAACTGGGACAGCAAACGACGCCATATTTCTTGTCGCTCTTTTCACATTTCTCTTCAGTAAGGTTTGCCATTTCACGATGGAAAGAAATACGAGCCAACAACGAGTGGAAATTATTAAAATTTACTACTGAAATTCGGAGTCAGTGGCCTCGACGTTAAGAGCGCTACGTAATCGAAAAATCATCTTCAGCGATGAGGCTCATTTCTGGCTGAATGACTTCGTCAATAAACAAAATATGCGGTATTTGTCAGGCAACAATCCACACGCACTCCATGAGTCATCATTGAATCCCGAAAAAATTACGGTGTGGTGTGGTTTATGGGCCGGCGGCGTCATTGGGCCGTACTTCTTCCGTGATGATCAAGACCGGCACGTTACTGTGAATGGGAATCGCTACCGTTCAATGATAACCTAATATTTTTGGCCCCAATTGGATGATATGGACTTGGAGGACATGTGGTTCTAACAGGACGGCGCGGCGCCACAAGCCACACAGCGAGTGTCAATCAATTTATTGGAAACCAAGTTTGGAGAACGTGTTATCTCACGAAATGGTCCAGTCGCTTGGCCGCCTCGGTCGTGCGATTTGACGCCGTTAGACTATTTCCTGTGGGGTTACGTCAAGTCTATGGTCTATGCCAACAAGCCAGCGAGGATTGATGAACTTCGTGCGAATATCGAACGTGAAATTGCATCGCAACAGTATCGGCCGATTTATGCTTGAAAACCGTCGAAAATTGGGTTCAGCGTCTGGACTTCTGCAAGCGTGCCCGTGGTGGCCATGCAAAAGAAATCGATTCCATACATAATGGCATCGAACGTACTTTCACAGCAATAAAGAATTTCATTGATATCCAAAACCGTTTTTGTTTTATTTAAAAAAAAACTTTTGTAGCGCTCTTATTGAAAAACCCGATATTATTTCGCGATCTTTATGTATTTTGTATTTAAAGAACGAGGAATAACTTGTTTTAATTTTTTTGCAGAGTACTTCCTCGGTGGTGTTCAACTTTTTCGCTGAGTGACAACTTTTGCTTGCAACCTTGTCCTATTACTTCAGATAAAGTAAACTGTAACTATGTTTATTTTTCTGAGAGTTGAGTGAATGTTTGATTAATGATTGAAAAATCGACACTAATGCCCGGTTTCTGTCTCAGTGAAGTTCTGATTAGTTATCCTACACATAAATTGGTCGTCAATCCGAAAAAGTTGTGGATTTATAATAATCTATTCACCTTGGTCAAAAGACAACTATGAATTTTTCTTCTGTGGACTTAAGTAAACCCTGTGTAAATATTTAAGTGTTGGATAACTTATCAGAACTTTACTTAGGCATTTTTAAACAGGCCTATATTTTTTAAATGTTTGCAAAAAAACCTAATAGTAAAATAAATGTGAATAGACGTCCATATTTTTGTTAACTTAACCCTATCCTTTAACCACATCTGAATACCATCGGTATATTCTAAGAAATACTTAACTTATATCTACGTATTAGAATCAAAATCCCTTTTTCTATATAGTGTATCTTTAAAGGATCTTTATTGAAATCAACTAGTCCAATTTATAAAATAAAATTCAAACACAGTTTCAAGCACACCCCCATATACAAAAATTGAATAACGTTATAAATTGTAATTTCGCTACCCAGTCCTCCTTTATGTTAAACAACAAGGATTTTATTTGAATTTCAAATGTGCACATCTGATGCCGACGACGACAACGACGACGACGACAACGACGACGACGACAACGACGACGACGACAACGACACCACCATTGAAGCCATGATTTTGGGTGTGCTGGATACAAAGACTTAACTTTTCAACCTAATCCCACTCAAAGGCAAGTAATTCCTCTAAATAATTATTCAAATTCAGTATAATGCAAGTGCTTTCGATATGACCTTCATTTTTATAAACAAATTCCACCCCTTGCGCTTCTGCGCCTTCACATAAACCTTCAAAGTAGTATACTCATAGCTCGTATAGTGCCTTCACTTTTCTGCTTGATAAATAGTTTTATTGCATAAAAGTCACACCCAAATTTCAATACCATTTAATGTTTTATGTATCTGCAACTAGCAGAAAATTTAATAAAAAAAAAAAGTTATAAATATACTCACCTATAAATAAGTTTTCTTCTTACGCTTCTCTTAAAAAATCCAGAGCATCCATTGCAAGCTAAAATTCCGTAGTGTTTCCCTGAGCTAGTATCACCGCAAACCACGCATATCAGACCTAAGTTTTGCCCTTTTCTACAAACTGTTGCACCATTAGATTCAATTCCAGATGGCGAGACACCCTGATTGGCCCAAGCAGCTAAGCGGCTATGTGGAGAATAACATATTCCAGGTGAACTCCGATTATCTAAAAAAAAAAAATCATAGACATTTTTACCAACATTACATCTATTAGTTAAGTAAATTTGTAATTTCCTGTAAAATGTATTCAATAAAAATGTCTTCTTGATTTCATTCTTTTGGTGCTTACGATTTATTTATGCATTCCATTAAATTATAACCGAATCCTCACACCATCAAAATCCATCAGCCGTATTATGCCCTTGGGACAATTGTTTGCTCATCACACCCTAATTTGATTGTAGTGATTTTTTGATGCACTTAACCCTCATCTGTTCATGGAATGTTTTTTTTGTTTGTTTCCTTCACAGGCTAACATTTACGGTGACGCAGTGGCTTACGATTTCATGAGGATTTACATCATATGCTCCTTTTTGGTATACGGATATTTAAATGTCAATTATATTAATTAGTTTAACGCAATGAATTTCAGAAAATGTATCCTTGCAAAAGTGAAGGGTTGTTTTGTTTATGTTACTGTTACTTATGCTCCGATGCGGCTTCGGCTGCCGGTCAACGAATGCCGGGAATTTGGTCAAATTGTGATTTAATGAAGTCATGACTTAAATGCAAAATTGTAAGCTCTTAGGAAAAGTTAAGAATGAATAAATTTATCATTACGTGTGAGTCTTTGAAATGCAATACTTTGAGAGTATTATTTAAATTTAATTATTTAAGCCTTCTACAAAACATCAACTAAGCGAATTTTGCATCGGGTATTGAGCCTGCATCCATACAAAATGGATTATGACTGGGCTTTGGAGCAGTTGGAAGTGGACCCCGGTTGCAGCAAAAAAAAAATTATCTTCAGCGGAGAGGTTAGTTTTTGGATGGACGGGTACGTAAACAAACTAAATTACCGAATTTGGGTAGTTCCAGGCTACAAGAGATCCACCAAGTTACAATGCATTCACAAAAAGTCACTGTTTGTTGTGGATTGTATGGCGGTGACCTCATTGGTCCATATAGACACTTCTTGAAAAAGACGATGCCACTACCATCACCGATACCGCTATACCGATCGATGACAATCAATTAGTTTTGGCCCAGATTGGATGATATGGGTGTGATATGTGGTTCCAGCAGGATGGAAACACGCCATACATCTGATGCCACATGCCACAATGAACATTCTGCACGAGCAATTTGAGGACATGGCTATCTTTCCCAGAGGCACTGTGATCTGGCCACAGAGATCGTGCGATTTCAACCCGTTATACTTTTTATTCCGGAGTTTGCTCAAATAGCAGGTCTATCCCAATAATCCGCAAACGCAAACCTCAAACCAAACAAGTTAGTCCCGCACATTGGTCCGTGTACAGCCTAAAGCACTGAAGCTATTTTCTTGAAGTTTTTAACTTAAGGTTTTCTCCCATTAACGATGTTTGCGTTTCAAAATGACCGATTAAATAAATGTAAGCGTCAAATAGCTATTTGTAAGTTATTCCAGTTTTCTAGCCAAATTAAAAACGCTGCGTAGTGATATCAAAAACAAAAGTCTGGCAGGTTTTTTTTGGCGCTCCGGCCGTTGGAGGGGGTGGAGTGTTGAAAAAGCAATTTTTACCATTTCTACTTGATCTATAGGGAAAGTATTGGTTTCGCGTAAAAATAATTTCGAGGTTATAATCGAGGTCCGAAAAAGTGGGTTTCGTCATGCCGTCCGTGGGTCTGTGCGTCGCACAGTGGTTCGGTTTGTATGGGAGATCGGAAAAAAGTCTGTTTTATCTGAACGGTTCAATGGATTTAAATGAAATGTTTAGATTAGTCTTATACATATTTGGTCAAAATTTGGTTGAAAAAAAAATAATTAGAAACAAAGTTATTGGCATTTTTCTAAAATTTGAGGGTTTTGATGTTTGTATGGGAGAGCGGAAAAAAAATCTGTAACATCTGAACGGTTCAACGTATTAAGATGAAATTTGATTCGCATTTTAAAATTAGTCTTATACCCATTTTCTAAGAAAAAATCATTAGTAAAAAAGTAATTGACTTTTTTTCTAAAATTTGAGTGTTTTGATGTTTGTATGGGATAGTGGAAAAAACTCTGTAAAATCTGAACTATTGAACGAATTTTAATGAAATTTGACACACATATGTTAAGATTAGTCTTATAAAGGGTCCGCCATCTCACGTTTTTTTTAACTAGTGCTTATTTCGTGAATGGTAACACTTAGCTCATGTCTGATTTGACAGATAATTAGTTTTATCCTTCCGCTGAACGAATATGGTTGTGTATACGACCTTTGTATATATAAACTATAGTAATCCCATGAAGAGGAACGAACGTAGCGCCGCCCGCTGATCACATGTTGAACCCTGTGGAACTTGTTTGGTAAAGGGGACAGGGGGTTGAGAACTGTCAGATAATGAAAGAAATAGAAATAAAAAATAAGATTGAAGAAATAATAGATGAACGGGAATACTGTATACTAAATTTATGAGAGTTCGAGGGAGAAAAAAAAAAACTTAATTTTGTAATAACATGAAGGAAATAGTAATAATAGTAAAAGGAGAATTCAAGGGATACTAGATATTTTGTGCTTTCTTATATGTGTGTATATATGCACTGATGTGTATTGTTTTTTGCTAACGTTGAAATTTGTGGGATATTAAAAATATGAATGGAGGTATGAATGAATGTGTTTTTTTTGGAGGTTTTTGAAATATCAAATTATCATTGCATATATATGTATATATATTCCTATTGTAGGTACTGATATTTTGTGTTTTATAATGTAGATATGTAGGTGTATTTATATGAACTGTGTATTGTTTTTTTTTTGCTAACGTTGAAATTTGAGGGATAGAAAAAATATGAATGGATGTTAGAATGAATGTGGTATTGTTTTTGGAGGTACCTGTATTTTGTAAAAAATATTTTCATATAATTTTTTAAAGAAATATAATTTGGAAAGTAGGTAGGTATGTACGCAAATTTCAAGTAGGTGCCTATTTATTAAAATCGTATAATTATAAACCCTTTTTTCGAAATACTGAAGAGCGTGTAGGTTGGGACGAGACAAGAAAAAAATATGCACGACTGGGTCGCACGAACTTGCTCTTATGTGCGATCACATTGTGGTTATTTAGTCTGAAATAAATTAGCTATGGTAGTCTATATTTTATCCATTTGCCAAAACTTAGTTAAGTTGCCGTATTATGTGAGTATACTAAAATTAACAATATAGCCCAGTGTTGCACATATGCAATAGGCATGAAACGAAACTATATTATTGATTAAAAATAGCTTTTTACGGCCTTTAGTCCATAAAAATAATTCAATAAGTCCAATTAAATAGTGCTAAGTCTTCTACTTGGCTGATGTATTTCAGTAGTATATAGAATTTGTATAATAAACCCTTCATATGGAAATTATATTATTTAAACTGGTAAATTGTTTTAAATCAACAAAATTAGAAAGAAGTGGATTAAAATACTTTGAATCTGCTTTAACCCAACGCGATGTACACCATCTAATTTCTTATATAAATCTTAATTTATAAGAAAAAAAATTTGAAAATTCTAGGAGCGGTTTTAAAAAATAATTAATTTTTTATATATAAAATTTCGTTAACATTTTTGAGAAAAAAAATTGGTACGCCAATTTTAAGTATTTGTTAATTTTGAGTTAAAAATTAAACTTTACAAAAAATCTGCTACCCGTTTACGAAATATCGAATTTTCAAAAAATAATTTTGAATTTTTTTCTTAAATCCAAAAATCATTTTTTAGAAAATTTCGCTACGCACTTTTATTTATATTTGTTACAAGCTTCTGTATAAAAAGTCTAGTTTTATTCGATTGATCAGATATTGAGATACTCGAAAATCAAAGAAACCGTGCCATAAGAGCTACTGTTAATAAGCGTAAAATATAAAATTTAAAAATTTTATATGATAGATGCAGGCTCCATATCCAAATTTAAATTAAAGAAAAAACACTTTAACTTGTAAAGGTAGTCGGCTTGTATAGGTAGTCGACTTGTATAGGTAGTCCACTACCTATATAAGTTAAAGTGTTTTTTCTTTAATTTAAATTTGGACCTGGAGCCTGTATCTATCATAAATATATTAACATCAAAGGTCGCTCACAAACAATAATTTAAAAATTTTAAATGGTAGATCATACTAATTTAAACACACACACAAAATTTTTATGAAAATCGTAGGAGTCGTTTTTGAGAAAAAATGTTTTTCTTAGCTGTTTTTAAACATTTGTATGGGAGGCACCGTTATTTTTTGGTATTAGGATAATTTTTGTCAGAAATCTTCTGGATAAAGTTAAAAAACTGGTTTTTACGAAGTTTTATAAAAATCTACATAGTCGTTTTTGAAATATTGTGTTTTCAATAAAAAAATTCAAACTTTTTTTAAAAATCCAAAAAATATTTTTTTTTAAATTTTGGTACACAATATTATTTAGAATATGTCAATTATTCTTCATAAGAAAATTGATCAGTTGAACCGTTTTTGAGAAAAGCGAAAATCAAAAAAATGGTTCCTTGGGAGGTACCATTAATAACCATTTTTCGGAACCATTTTTTTATTAAACGGCAACTTATAACTATTTAAATTTATTGAGTTCTTTAAAAAAAAATCTGTAGCGCCAATTTTGAGAAAAATAAGTTTTTCCTTTTTGGCCAAGAAATTTTTTATGACAGCTACTGTTAGTTATGGTCCTAAAAAAAGAGAAAAAAACGGGTGGGGGAATGTCCAAAAAACGCTAGGTACCAAGTTTAAAGAAAATCGACCCATCCGCTTAGGCTGTAGATGAACAGACAGACGCACGTTTTTGCGAGACCCACTTTTTGTCTTCGCTATCATCTTTATGTCAAGTTTGACCCAAATCTCGAGTTCCAAAATCTCAAGGAGCTCAAGGAAACCGTATTATTTGTGCAAGGTTCCTTGTGAATTTTATTTTTGCCGTATGATAATTTGCCCTCTCGTATGACCATAAAATAGCAAAATGTATGATAATGCATCCACAAGAATATGGCAACGCACTGTCTTGAGTTAAATCACCAAATTTGATAAGCTAATTCAGGTTTAACCTTTATCTCGCACTGAAAAACTGGAGCTTTAAGTCATAAATCTATTTTTTAATTTTTTACTAAATCTCAATACTTAGGAAATTAAAAAAACTAATTTTTTCCAAGTCATTCAATATTTTTTTCAAAATTTGGGGTACGTATTAATTTTTTTATAATTTTTACAAAATTTTCTACATAAAAACATTTTTTTTTCGAATTAGACTTCAAAATTGGGATACCTAACTACTAATTTTTCTTGTCACTTTTAAGGAAAAAACATTTTTTTTGAAATAACATTTTTTTCAATTGGCATAACTTCGACCAATGTTTTAAAAATTTTTACAAAACTTTCCAAATAAAACCTATTTTTTTCGAAAAAAATTCCCTATTTGATTTGAAAAAAAACTAAATGGGTATACCTAAACTAAATTTTTCCAAGACTTTCTACATAAAAATAATTTGAAAAAAGAAATCGTTTCTTTTACATATTTAGAACATTTAATACCTAGCTGAATACCTACCTATATACCTATACATATACCTATACCTACTTGCCTACATAACGTACCTACAAATTATAAAAAAGGCCATTGTGGTAGGTCCTAAATTCATTATAATTATTATTATTTTTGTTCAAACAAAGTTCTATTTTTATGACATTTTGAAGAACAAAAATAATAATAATTATACGAAGAAAAAATCTTTATCTTACTATAAATGCCTACCTACCTGTTAGCTATTTAAATTTCTATGCAGCTAACGCGAAATATAGCAACGTTGTATTCCTCTCAGATATAGTGAAATTTAACAACGTTGTTTCTATAATGTAAATTTTCACAATAACTTGAATAACTGAAAATCTAACTTCCATTTACCTAAAAATAATACGAAAGTATACCTATACAATACATATACATACCCCTATCTATACGAATTCTAAAGCTTATGAAGCAAAGCAACAAAAAATCGTATTCGTCCATAGAGCAAAAAAAAATTGTATTTTCTTTCTTATTCTGCTGTTTGCCATGACGAAATAATCTATTCCAACTATCTCCCTTAGTCTCCTTATTGTTGTCAGACGCATAATAATATACTTCTCTCATTCTCATTCTTATTCTTGCCTTTTTTCTCTTCCTACTTAGCTTCCACAATCAATAATGTCAGTTTTGTAGTACCCGCAGCGCCACGTATAGAGCACATGTTGAATTAAATTTTTCTGTTCCATGAGAGTACTATAGTTTATATATACAAAGATACGACTTAGAGAAGATGTCGATTTTGCCAAAAAAATCATCTTTTTAGATGAAGCTCATTTTGATCTTGGCGGGTAGTAAACAAGCAAAATTGTCGCATTTGGGGTACAGAAAACCCGCACGCATACATTGAAAAGCCGATACAACCAAAACGAGTCAAGCCCGATCCACACTACTCTCGTGTGGTGTGTTGTGGAGTAGTGTGTCGCTGTCATTCCAATGTATTTCATAGATTTCGACACAACACATCACACGATACAAATATGGATCTACGCATTTGAAATACATTAGAAAGATAGCGACACACTACTCCCCAACACACCACACTAGAGTAGTGTGGATCGGGCTTCACTGTTTGGTGCGGATTTTGGTTCAGAGGCATAATTGGGCCATTTTTCGAAAATGAGCAAGGAGTGACCGTTACAGTCCATGGCGATCGTTATCGATATTGGCAACATTTGGTTTTAACAGGACGGCGCTACGTGCCACACAGCCGAAGCTACACTCGATGTTTTGCGCCATTTTCAAAAAAAAAAGAAGTTATTTGGCGGACCCTTTATGAGCTTTTTAAGCGAAGCTTCTCGGATTTTGTTGGGGACTAGTGTTGTTTGTTTTTTTGCTATGCATATAAGAGGACTTCGCTCAGGTAGGTTTTAAAAGCAGCACCATTTGTTGGACACTAAGCAAAGCACGCTATACTGAGATCTCAGAAATTTCAATTGAAAGCGGAAGGATTCCTCAGTAAAATTTCTCAGTTTTGCTGTCAAAATATTGAAGAAAAAAAATTGATTTACTTAATCTCTTTCTGACAGAGCAATATATCTGAAATCTCATTTTTGAATTTTGATTTTATTATTTCGTGACATTCGTGAGACGAGCGGAATCATTGGTCTCAAATTTAATGGAGACAAATAAGGTATGTGTTGTGCCATCGGATAAATTAAACTGCCTCAACTTGGAGTTTACAAAACGTCAATTATTTATTTGCCTGCCAGTTTATTGTTTGAATTGTTTTCTTTAAAAACAAACTGAATTCAAAAATAAGAAATGATGGATTCTCATGGAGTTTTCCATTGATAAAATAAAGCAATTTATTTTCATTTGGATCTGTCAAAATGCCAATTTTGGCCATTTTTACCTTTCCATATACTTACACCAAAATAATTTAAATCAGTCAGTTTCCAAATGCGTTTTTTTGATTTGCTTAATTTATTTCGGATGTGAAAATTGTGCCCAAAATATGTGAGAAATTATCATTCATAATAAACGGAAGCGGTTTTAAACGAATCGGTAACTTCATCAAGCTCATTTTTTTTCTTCTAAAATATATCAAGGGAAGATTTTTTGAAATATTGACACAGAATCGTATTCCATTCGCCACGCAAAAAAAAACAATTTTTAAATTGAAATCTGAATTTACCAATGGAAAACCCCGTTTCAAGACTACTTTTGTGTCGCGGCTTTTCTTCGAATTCTTCCTTAAGATTTCAGCCTGTGGGTTGTGTATAGGTCCGATCCTTTACTTTTTGGATTGAAACTCACAGCCAGAAGAGCAACGATTAAATTCACAGTATTCCGTACTATCTAATCTGAATGACAAGCTCGGCACAATATTTCGCTTCTTCTTGTATTTGAATATTGTTATCTAAATTATTGATACTCTACAAGATTTATATCTTAATGTGTCACTGTAACTTTGGTAGTTTAAATAAATGAAATGAAAAGTTCTGGGAATGTACAAAGCTAGGAACCAACTAAAAAATCAACCCTTGCGTTCAGGCTGAAATGAATTGGATGGAAATGAAATTATACCAAATCGCAATTAACTATTGACTACAAAATTTAAAAACTAAATTTTTAAATCATACAAAACCAAGTATATTGCTAAAGTTGAATTTACGCCCATGGAAGCGAGCGGGTAACAGCTTTTTAATAATTAATCATTAAATAGCGAAATTCTAAGATCCGTTCTATTATATTAATACGTTTTCTCATGGAATATATGTTTGTCATTTTAGGTGCTATCTTGTAATTTGTTATCTAATTTGTATATTTTGGACCTTATGTTTATGTCCTTAATGAAGTTTTGTTGTTTAAAGATGCAAATCTTAACATTAAGCTCTAAATAAAAGAACAAAACTAAACTAAGGCCCAGTTACACAGTCGACTCCCAAGCAACACATAAACTCTTGAAGTGTTCTCCAAACAAATTGATCAGCTCTTAACAAACTGTTAGTTCAATCTTCTTAATACCACTACACTTTATGATCTGTTACTTTGCTCTAGAAAAGTGTTGTTTGTTTTAACTATTACAAAAACGTCTTTTAAACATCTTGAATATCTTCATGGCAAATGTGTTTATATTGACTCCCTGTAGATCCTCTTTACAACCTTTTTAAAAGGAGTATGTTTAAGTTGCGCAAGAGTATATCTCTTTTTACTCTTTCAAATACATTTCGAAGATATTTTGCAGATGTTATTCCTAAAATGTCTTTATGAAGGCTTAAAATTATGTCTTTAAGTAGAATTAATATTCTCTTTTGTTTGAAAAAATTTTTTTTGTGTCATCTGACATTTGTGAATTGCGCTTTTCTTATTTTCGTATTTATTGTACATATGTAGGTACTATTAATTTGAAAATTTAAAAAGAGTTTAGGGAGCTTCAAGAGACTTAAGACCAAAAATTGCTCATCAATTATTTTAGTACGCGAATGAAAATAGTAATAGATAATTGCTTATAGTTTTTTTTTCTTTAACTCTTTGTTGACACTCAGTTGACACTTTCATTGTCTCTCTCTTCTTTCAATTTGATTCGTTTGATATCTTATCATGAAGTCGTTAAGAGGTTTCTGACTCTAGAGAAATGTGATTATAACACAGATGTTTTGACGACATCTTAAGAAACTCTTTAAACGGTAGTTAGTTTATACAAAGTTACACATATTTTTTGTAAAGGGTGACATAGTTAAACGTATATTTTTAATACAGTTTTTGTATGTTTTATTATTTTAATCAAATTTATTATTTATTTCAATAAAAATTTCCAATGTGCAATTTTACATAGGTAGATATATTATGTAGGTAGTGAAATTTTCTTAAAAACTGCGGTGTTTGGACAGATTTGGATCGAAAAAAATATTGTTTATACCATTGAATAACCCCCGTCTGTCTGTCCAAACCAGGGTAATAGGGAACTAAGCTAATTTTTCAACCATCTGTTACTGTCATAAAACTGACGATGAAAATATGGCAAAGCGAAAATATAAGGCAATATTTTTTCTTAAAAAAAAATAACTGCTACATTTTCATTTTTAATGTGAAATTTTAATCATGCAACTTTTTAAGGCTTCAATGTTAACCAAACGCTCATTTTATTAATATGAGAATAATTTATCCAAAACCCATTAAAAGAAAAACAAGACATTTAGTGCCTACATTTCATGAGGCACCCTGTAGGAAGGAATATTTTGATACATGCCCAACAAAATACGTTCGCCATATTTATTTCGTTCAATTGCGAAAAAAATATTTATTAAATACCTAATATTCAATAAAGTACAATTACATGTATTATGACTACACTTTTATTTGTTTAGTAACACTGTGGGAGATAATAATTCATAAAAATATGTTTTTTCTTTTGTTGTCGGTGAATTTTGTATCATTTTCTTGATTTTAACCTGTAAATACTTTTTTATTTCAACGCGCGTTTATTCTATGTGGGGTATAAAGTATGCGATTTTTAAGTAAATCTTTTCTTGCATTACAAAATACACATCGTAAAAGACTTTATAAAATTAATTGTAAATCTAACCCTACATGAACATAAAGAATTTGTCATGGCTTTACTTTTTACTTTAAAATCATTCTATTTCATTTAAATTGTTATAAAATTGTATTTGTGTAAAAGAGAAAGAAATTATTCTTTATATTATTTTCTCCCTCCAAGTTTACACTTTTGACTACAAAAAAAAATCTTCAAAACCTCTTGAGAGCATCTTTAAAGATGCGTCAAAAAAATGATCTCTATAAACTCTTACAAATACTTTATTTAGAACTCTGCGCTCCATACAATAGGCTCCTCCCCTTTAGGCCTTTTTGGGTCTTAACGACCTCTTCAAGATTGTGTAAAGAGTTGAAAGATCTTCGAAAATAGCTTTTAGAGATATCTTGAAGACTCAATTGTGTCGCTTGGCCTCTTCCCGGAATAAGTGGCACTTAAGTTTCCCATATTAGGACTTTAGGCCAAGGCCTTAAGCTAACGTAAGTGAAAATTAAATCGCGAATATCGGAAACTTAAGTGCCACTTATTAAGATACGTGTGCACTGGCCCTAAATGTCTATGTATAACTATGAGGTATGTATGTTTATATGACAGAAGTTGTAAGTGACTTATAACAGTGATGGTGAACTGTCAGTATTTTAGTGGCATTCCAAAAGTCTACGTCTGTCGCATTTATATTCACACGCAGAAAGTTATTAGGTGTGTTCGCGTAC
This sequence comes from Leucozona laternaria, assembly GCA_932273885.2. Taxonomy (NCBI): domain Eukaryota; kingdom Metazoa; phylum Arthropoda; class Insecta; order Diptera; family Syrphidae; genus Leucozona; species Leucozona laternaria. The sequence goes on from OW026368.1 coordinate 51,696,421, forward strand.
TAGTCCGAAACTACCCGTTTTTTACTATTTTTAGTCCAATTTAATTTTTTTATATGGTCTTTGACAGAACTTCGGACTTAAACTGGTAGAAAATGGCGGGATGGAAAGTAAACGAACAGATGTATTATATCACAAATTTTCAGTGGTTACTAAAAAGTCAAAAAATGCGAAAGAAGTAATTATTTTGCAGTTATCTGTCGAAAATAGGAAACAACATTCTTAAATTATTTGAAGTACTGTGCAGACCCGAATTACCAGGTTTCTCCGCCCGCCACCGCGGCCGGTGGGAAACCTGCTTTGTAAGAAGAAAAGAAAAATGCACCTGTGGTGTGTACCCGTCGGCGTCGGCGCCTTATAGATTACTCTGCAGTCTTCTTCATATATGTATGAACTCATTATAGGCACATCTTAATCCAACATCATCATCATCATCGTCGGCTCGAAAACCGGGGTCCGGTCCTGGCCTCCTTCAACAAGTCTCTCCACCCATCCCGGTCTCGAGCCGCCGCCATCCAGTTGCGCACCCCAAGGCTCCGGGCGTCCTGGTCTACGCCATCTCTCCAGCGAAAGCATGGTCTACCACGCTGTCGTCTACCATAGAATGTACCACAAAGAACTTTCCGAGCAGGTTCCTCTTCGCTCATGCGAGCTAGGTGCCCTGCCCACCGGAGTCTACCGAGCTTAATTTTTGTCACGATATCTGCTTCAAGGTAGATTGCGTACAATTCATGATTGTACCGTCTCCGGAATCGTCCTTCCTCACAAATAGGGCCAACAATTCTCCTTAAGACTTTTCTCTCGAATGCGGCTAAGAGGTCGGAGTGCCTTTTGCAAGTCTCGGATCCATATGTGAGTACTGGCAGGACCATGGTCCTGTACAGCAGCAGTTTTGAAGTTATGGTGAGATTTCTGGATTTGAAGAGCTTTGACAGACTATAGTAGGCTCTGTTGGATTTGAGAAGCCGCCCGCGTATTTCTTCTTCTAATTATATTGTTATCGGCTGCTACTATTGACCTAAGGTATTTAAAGGATTGCACCACTTCAAATTCGTGCTCCGCTACCTTGATTGTTTGACCAACTGTACCTCTCGCATTCGACGCCACCATGTACTTTGTTTTACCTTCACTAATGTGCAGCCCCAGATTTTGTGCCGCCTGCTCGATCTGGATGAAGGAATCATGTACAGCTTGCTCAGTTCTTCCGATGATGTCGATGTCGTCTGCGTAAGCCAGTATCTGGCTGGACCTGTTGACGATGGTCCCTCTTTCTGTCTGTGAAGCCGTTTTTCAATTCTTCTGAGCTCTTTATATTCGTCTTCGCGTGCCCGCGTTCTATGAGATTGTTTAATTGCTCGGTACGCAACATTCTTACGTTCAGTCGCTAGCTTGCATTCATCATCAAACCAGTCGTTTCGATTTCTACGACTGCTGCCTAAGATGGAGTTGGCAGTACTAATGACAGTATTCTTAAGGCGTGTCCACTTCTCATCTACGCCCAGCATACTGGCTCCAGGACTTACTCTACCCAGTTCTAGGGCGAGCCCTAACGCATTACCAAAGGTGTTACTGGTGTTTTCATTGGGCAGAGCAGCCGTGTTGATTCGAACCTGATCGGCGGATGCAATACGTCTTCGCAAGGCAATCCGCCCTCGGAAAACCATACCAACAAGATAGTGATCCGAGTCGATATTGGCACCTCGGTACGTTCGTACCGTCATCAAGTTCGAGTAGTGGCGACGGTCTATCAACACGTGGTCAATTTGGTTACGAGTGACTCCATCAGGTGATACCCAGGTGGCTTTGTAGATATCTTTACGCGGGAACCTGGTACTCGCAACGACCATGTTTTTCGATGCTGCCAATTCTAAGACTCGAAGTCCATTGTCATTAGTGTTCTCATGCAAACTATGGGTGCCTGCGTAGTGCCTGAATACCGGCTCCCGACCTATTTTTGCATTCAAATCCCCAAGGATGATTTTTACGTCATACCTTGGACAGGCATTGAGGGCCCTCTCGACTTGTTCGTAGTAAGCCTCTTTTTCTTCGTCTGAGGACTCCTCCGTAGGTCCGTGAACGTTAATGAGGCTGATGTTCTTAAATTTGCCTCGCACGCGAAGGGTGCATAGCCTTTCGCTTATAGCGTTAAAGCCGATGATGGCAGACTTCATTTTTTCGCCGACTAGGAAGCCTACCCCGAGCACATGGTGTTTTGTATGACAGCTGTAGTATAAGTCATAATCTTTCTTCTGTAGAACACCATTCCCTGTCCATCTTATTTCTTGAAGTGCTGTTATGTCAGCTTTATATTTTGACAGGGCATCGGCTAGCTGCTGAGCAGCTCGAGCTCTATAGAGCGATCGTACGTTCCATAAGAAAATTCGTAAATCGTTATTCCATTTTCTTTGCGTGGGTTGTCGTCGTGAGATCAGTCCGTTTCCGAGGCTTGTTGTTGGTCTCGTAACTCTTCTAGTTTTACGGAACAGGGAATTAACCTGTTGCCAACCTGTGGAACCAGCCTGATCATATTAGCCTAACCTTTTTAAAGGCTTGTTTCTAGCGGCCGCCGCGAAGAGGCTATGATCACACTTCCACCAGTCCGAATAGTTACGGCACGTGCATGTTTTCGTATGCTACATGTTATTCCCCCTATTCGGCTGATGGATGACCGCCAACATCATATAGGTCTAAATTCATATGTAAAGGGTTTTTTTTTAGACGTGTGCGCGGTTATGGCCAAGTATTTAGCTTTATTATAAAGATAAGTGTGTGCAATTATGTATTACAAATGATTTCGGGCAAGTGCCCGTCGTAGCTGGCTCAAATAAATTCCAGCCCAGAGGCCCAAGGTCCCAGAGGTCAGGGATAGCGCGCCGAATATTCTCTTCCAAGGCGTCAATCGTCTCGGGTCTGGCCGGCTGCATTTTTGAAGAAATATGGACCAATGATTCCCTCTGCCCTTAGAGCAGCACACCAAACATTGACTTTTTGAGGATGTAACGGCGGCGGCGTCTCAACAATGGCTTATTTTTGCTTTTTTACGTACCCATTCAACAAAAAATGAGCTTCATCAAATATTGGACGTACCGCGCAATGCGTCGCGCGAACCGAACCATTATATTGGTAATAAATTTGCACGATTTGCAAACATTGTTCAGGAGTAAGTCTTTTCACTATTAAATTTAAATGGCAAACCAAACTGAGCATAAATCAAGTGACAGCTGTCAAAAAGACTAACTCCGAAAAATGTATTGCCAGATTGAAAACCACCCTTTACATAGGTGTTGTGAACTGACTCTATCCATGTCAATTATAACAGTTTTGGTTTATAAAAGTACTGTTTTGGCTGCCCTCCGCCGCACCGGTGTGGGCATACCTCAGGCACTCAGCGTTGTTTTTTTTCAAGTCGCGCAAAGAGCGTTAACGAACGCCCAATTTTAATGGCGAAAAACTGTTATAAATCTTGTTACATTTTACTTAAGACTTTTAAGACACTTGTGTACCAAATAACGTCTCTGATCCGTGCGTCGGAGAACACATTTGGAGCGGATGAAACGAGAATATTTGTATGCAGCTGAATAGCTGAAATTGTAAAAATTGACTCTAATACCCGCCGCCGCACCGGCCGTGAAATAATTTTACTATTTCGGCAGACTGATTAGTCCATTAAAAAATAAATTTTTTAGCAAAAAAAAATAAGATCTCAGAGATTTTGCTCCGTCAAAAATTTAGAAAGCAAAACTGAGATTTTTCTGAGGAAACTTGTCCGTGTTACTCGGCCATCACACACTGGTTCAATTTTGAATGTGACAAAGTCCTTCCTAACTTTTGTTTCAATCGCACACGGAATCAAAAAAGCTGGGAGAACTTTTTTGTATACATGAAACCGTTGTTTTTGTATGTGTATTTTTTGTTTCAATTTTAAAATTCAAACTACAAAAAATCCTTTGCTTTTACAAAAATAAAAATTTAGTGGTCATGACAACCGATTGTTTTTTTCGCCTAGAAACAAACAACTTGTGTGTATTAGTAGTTAAACTTTCTTATTCCACTCGAAATAAGGGAGAACATTTTGAGCGTTTCCTTCCGCACCCCTCAACTCTCTCGCCAACAAACTTCAATTTCCCCAGGCTCAATTGAGCCAGTGTGTGATGGCCCACTGAGATTGTTGGGGTCTTCGGGCCATCACACACAAGCTCAATTCAACCTGGGGAAATCGTAGTTTGTAGGCGAAGGAGGTGAAGTGTTTGGAATGAAACGAACAAAATCTTCTTCCTTGATTCGAGTGGAATAACAAAGTCTAACTACTAATACACACAAGTTGTTTGTTTCTAGGCGAAAAAACAATCGGTTGTCATGACCACTCAAATTTGTATTATTGTAAAAGCAAAGGATTTTTTGTTGTTGATTCTCAAATTGAAAGAAAAAATACTCATACAATCAAATGTGTTTCATATACATAAAATTTTCTCGCATCTTTCTTGATTCCGTGTGCGATTGAAGCAAAAGTTAGGAAGGACTAAGTCACGTTCAAAATTGAACCAGTGTGTGATGGCCCTTCGAGATCTCATTTTCTTAAACATGCCTATTGATACCCCTTTTTTGGTTTTGTGACATTTTTAATCATCAAATCAATTAAACAAAGCAAAAGCTTTAAAGAGAACAAAAACAGAGGTGTACCAGAAGACCAGAACCAACAGCAAACAGAAAAGTCTGGATTTGGACCAATGGAAATTTAGGACAAAGAAGACAAGTAGGAAAGCATTTTTTTCTAAATTGTATTATAATTGTTATCTGTATTTCGCTCATGGTGAGGTTAAGAATTCCATAAACAAACTGCGTCCACAAGAAACTGTCGCTCTGAATTAAGGCTTAAAAATCGGGGAATTATTATTTGGTTTGAACGTCTCGATGGCGAAAACTGGATTATATTATACAGGTACGAAGGTTGACGCGTGTGGACATTACTAAAAAAGCAAAATGAGAGTTCAAAGTCAAAAGAAAAACCATAAATATTTTTGGAGAATGGTGATATATGTGATCGTATTGGCTTATACCGAAAATGTAACGTGCCACATTATTAAATAATACAACATTAAATTTTCTTTGGCTAACACTATCAAGCTTGCAAAATATTTCACAGCCATAAGTCAAGATTGGAACCACAAGAGTTTTCGCGAGTGTTTTCCTAGTATACAATGGGGTGAAATTCATAGTGGGCCATAGTAGTAAAAGAGCCCAATATGCTTTGCCTAAATCATTAGTACTAAGGAAGCCATGACCTTTCGATTAAGATTAATACATTTCAAGTGGCAACCTAAAAGGCCTCACTCAAAACGCTTATTTCAAAGCAATATTTTTCGCAAGCAATTTGAGTTTTTGTTCATTTTGCAAATTGATCTGAAAATATTTATTTCTAGGAATATTCAGAACTAATTCTGCTATACAAGTTTTTTGATTCACTTGAATTCTTTGAACATTCTTCGGTCCTCGCATGTTTTTCCAAATTTTGTGCGTTGGTTTGGGGGAGCCATTACTGTTTAATTTAACTGAAAATTTAATTTCAATAATACCTACTGAAACCCAAATGCAGATATAAATGAAAAAATCACGATTAAGCAGCCATCTGGTTTTTTTTAAACTAAACTACATGTAGGTACAATTAAAAAATATTAAAAATAAAAAAGTACGTATACGCCTGAGTAAACAATTTTTCAAAATGTCACACAGATACGAAATGTTTTACTTTTATCATTGGAAATAGGTATTTTAATATTCTCCTGTATATAGATAAATAAAATAAATAAATACAAATATATAGCTGATGGGTATAAAGTTATTTTTACGAAAATAAATAAATGCGGATGTGCCGAGTTTTCCAAAATTCCTGCAAATATCTGTTCTCCATGGCATATTTACAGCTATTTCACACCGAATTTTATAAAAAATTGGGTGATGCCAGCTTCACATAAAGTTAAAAAAATAAATAAATGTGTGCTCTAGCTCCATCAGCGACTACAGTTATGACTGCCACTAGATATTGAACTTCAACTCCCAAAATGTTTTGAAAAATCTTATTTATTTCAAAATAGAATCAATAGATTTAAAAAAAATCAGCTTATTTTAATGGAAGTGAATCTAGACAAACCAATTATAATAGTTTTGGTTTATAAAAGTACTGTTTATGCGGCCCCGCAGGGCTACGGCCCTTAGCCGGTGGGCATACTTCAGGCGCCGAACGTTAACGCACGCCCACTTTTAATTGCGAAAAACTGTTATAACAGTTATAAATAAGCATGTCTCTAGCCTCGTCCTATTTAAATAGCTATTAGCTGTGTTTAAATAAAAAAAAATATGCACGACTTGATCGCACGAACTTGCTCTTGTGGTTAAATACTGTATGTAATCCAACATTGAAGATGCATGATAATTGAAGGAAAATGGCAAGTGATAACAAATATGATGTGCAGTGTATGTTATATACTCTTACTGCCATATTTAATTTCTGACACTGTCAATTTTGAAAACCTGCGCAGGAAAATAGATTCGATTTGTGAACTGGCCCAAAAGCAGGACTGACGTATGGTAATACAAACTATAAGAAAGTGACTCTATATGCAAATTTACAACAGTTTTGTTCATAATAAAAGATACTTCCAAACCATATCAAACTCGCAATCTATACACAAACCCAAGCCAGCGTCAGCGACAATTTTCTTAACCACCTCAATGTTACAAAATATTACACATATACAAAACTATGAACACCACGAAGAGGCGCTGGTGGCAAAAAAATCTGCCAACAGCGAATGTTTTAAAATCGTTGCAATTTTGTCGTTGTCGTATCAACTTATCATTACGTCAGTTTGGGTACTCTCAGTTATCCATATGTTTTTTGATACGCGAACGTTTTGTAATCATTCTGAATGTTTCTTATTGGTTTGGGAGAGCAGCTTAGTGTTTTGTAAAGCGTTTACTACTGTATTTCCGTTCTGTTCAACGCAATTGTTTCAAGGATTGGTGTATAGCAGCTGCTTCCTAAGATAACTCTTCACCTTGTCTGCACTAATGTGTTATTCGTTAAGTTGATGTTTTCTCTAAGGTAGATTTCCTCTTTAACTACTTCAAATATGCTACTATCAGTAGTTACACTTTTTCCTAAGCTCTGGGCCGATATTTGTTAATAGCATGTACTTGGGGTCTTGTCTTTGTTTAAGTCATTCAAGACTAACAAATTTCGTCTGTTTTTCAATCACTAGCGCCGCTTTGAATTCTAACGGCAGGTTGGGCGAGTGGCTGATGATGCTTAAGATTTCGTTCGTGTTTCCTATAGCAGTTGGACACATCTGTTACAAATATTGTAACGTCTGTCTTCCTTAATATTTGTTCTAGAACGAGTTTGAAGAAATCACATTATAGCGCATCCTCTTATGCCAAAACCATGTGTTATTTAAAACCCGGGATCCTGAGTTCTGCAATCGTCATACAGAGCTCATGACGATTAATATGATATCGTATGCATCTTTGAAATCGATGAATTGAAGGTATGTCTCGACTTGAAATTCGTTGATCTTTGACAAGATATACTCCAGTACATGTAAGATTTAAGTGTGTGTGCGGCCTTAACGCAACAACTCCGACGGTTGCAAACGTTCAAAAAAGGAAAGGGATAAAGGAGAAAGACGTAATATTTATCATTATCAACATTTTTGTAGATGGTCTTTATGGAGCTGATATAGTTCAGTCACCGGGCATATGTTTCCATTGACCTATACTTGCTTGATGAATTGATATGCATTCACCCTACCAACACTTCACCTCTGTGTTCAAAGTGTTCCACTGTAAGCCACTCTAAGTGGCACTATATTAAGAAGCTGACCTTTTATATAGTGAGTAGTAGAACTAGGTCTTCATTTGTCTTCAAGTGCGTTATATTGTTTTTACTGCAGCATTTTCACGCAGAAATGTTCACATTTTTTCGGTATAGGCATTTATCTTCATATCACATGTTATTTCTCTGGGTTAGGTGTGGCTGGTATTCTAAAGTAGTTTTGGCTGTCGCTTTGAAGATGCTTCCCTACTGGGACCACTAATTGATAGGTGAATGAAGCAGTTTCTCGCTCAGAGGTGCTCTTTGTAGATGTATACACTGTGAACTCCTGATGTGTGCTAAGATGTAAAACTTGGATTTCCTTTGGTATTTCCATTCATTAGACATTCAAGGTCTTAATTTTTTGAAACAAAAAAATGGTAAACTCCAATGTTTGCCCCTAAAAATGTACGCACTTCTATGATATTGGATGCGTGTGTCCTGCATTGTTTAGCACTTAAACAATTTGATTAGTGGTTCGGGTTCGGCCGTCTGGAGAGGGCCAGATAGCGCTGCAGATCCTTAGTTTTTGAAAACTTGTGCTATTGATCACCACAATGGACTTCATACTGAATTTCAATATGTATAGGTACTTTTTTAAAAATATAAAGAAGTGACTAAGGATATTACAAATTATTACAATTCTGATTATACACGTATTGCTTAATATGCGACCCATCAGTGGCAGAGGGTCGTCCGCCGTGCATAGTCCTTCACTTTTGATTTGGCACTAAGATAACATAGCGTCGGGTCAGACCGTCGGAGTTGTTAGTACATCATTCGTGGAATACACACAAGATCCACAATCAAATAAAATAATATATCTTTTCTGATTATTTCCGTATTGCACAATTTTGGGAATTTGAGATTACACACATTTTTAGTGGCCGTTCAACAGGGTGCTTTGTGTGTCGAAACCTACCTTCGGAATCTTGCTGTATCATCGCCTTTTTCTATGACAAGGTACCAACATACATGGATCTGTAAACTTATAGAATAGGTATGCATTATTACAGTGAAACTAAATCCAGAAATCTTCACCAAAGACCAAAAGAGGGTTACAGTATGGAGTATGCAGCCTTATAATTTGGGATCATCAGCCTTTTCTTTTTTGAGGAAAATCATCGAGCGGTCACTGGTAACTTTAGTACGTTACCTACACATGATCCAGTATTTGTTCTTGAATGTATATGAAAAGAAATGCAGCTTAAGAACTTGTGGTTCCAAAAAGATGAGGGTATCCATAAGAACTTGTTGGCCTAAATATTTCCCGATTGTCTTATCTCGTCTCGATAAGAGGCGATCTCATTTGGGTCATACGCTCCCCTGAGTTGAACCAGTGCAATTTTTTCCTGTAGTACTAATTACATGAAATTGTTTTTAATAATCATCCCCAGGATGGAAGCATTAAAAAGCTAACAACAGCAGAAATAACACGAATTTCGGTCACGAGGATTTCTAAGAGTGCACGAAAACTTCGAAAAAAATGCTTGGGCAGTGCATTGAGTCAAGAGGGCGCCATTTGACCAACACGTTATTCAAAAGGATGAGACTTGAGATATGCCAATTTATAACAGTTATAACAGTGCACCCTTATTAAAAGTAGGTGTAGACTAACGAGCTTCGCGATTTGAAAAAAAAAACTCTATTATGTGCCCGCGCGCCGGTGGGCCAGCGGAGGGCCCTCATAGCCCTACCAGGAAGCATAAATACTTTTATAAACAAATCTGTTGTAATTTGGCATCTGTATTCTCGTAAAATATCACTTCATATAAGGAAAAGTTACACAAAACTTCAAAACGGCACTTAGGTAGGTATTCCTACCTATCCAATTATTAACTTTTATTTAAATGACTAAAGGGCAGGTTTATTTCCGATCTTATTGAAATTATTTAGTTATGAAAATATAGCTTTTTTTCTGAATATGGTGTGTTTCATTATCATTTAAATTATTTGTTCAAATGTTTCTTACAGAAAAAATAGGTTTACATATGGGTTTATACAATCCGCTCAGATGGTTTGTATACCTCAAAAATATACTTATTTTTTTAAGGTGTAGATATACTTCATAGATATTCCTTTTGGGTTGTAAATTTGCACTTTTAACACTTTAAATAGTAATCAGTTGGAAATCACAAACTAATTTTTTTTTTTTTCATTTTAAACAGACCTTGGTTTTCAGATCGAATAACAGCATTGTTATCAGAAGCCATTCCGTAATGATAAGGTAACTGGTGTTAATGTTAAAAAAAATAAATAGGTAGATACCTATATATAATTATTCGAAAACAGAACCACTCGGATTAATCTTGACTTTTGCCTTAAAGTAGGAAATCGAACGCAATTATGATGCTTTGTTTCGCGGGAAACCCGGAATCACAAACAGCAGATAACACGGATAACACAGATAACACAGAAATGTTTAACTTTTCACTTTCGAATGATTCAGGTAGGTATGCTATGGTTGGTATCCTTTAAACGACATATCAAGTGCGATTTATCATAAAACAGGGACAAAAATAAAATATACAAACCCCATGTACTGTTCACTCCCATAATATTAAGGGTTGAAAAGCCATCACACAGTCACACCACCACTACATTATCAAAATCAACGGCATTTACTGTTCTCTTTCTGCACAACGTACCGCTACCGTAACGTTTTCTCGTTTTGCTGATGCTGATGGTCATGGTAGCTCTTGATGATGGCGTCGTCTTCCTATTGTAGAGATTTTTCATATTATTTCCTATGCTTTGATTCGTCGTTCTTGACTTGAAATCTTGTGCTTTTACTTTTGCCACATAAGCCGCAGCCTCCAATAAATATCAAAACGGCATGATGTTCTTTCTCACATACAGAGAGATGACATCGTACCTCATACAACGAGCATAGCATCAGAGGTTTGTGTATATAGGTTGTGTCCCATAGTCCCATTAGGTGTGTTGTTTATAAAACTTGTAAGCGTGTGAGAGGAAGTTTATCTACCTGTTTCGATTATTTAGATTTGTTTTTTGTTTTTTTTCTTTGGAAATAAAAGTTAAGAGTTCAAAACTCTGCATTAATTCTGGTGCAAACAGGGGGAAGGGTGGTTAAATGGTACATATTCCTTACACAAGGTTCGTTATTAATTTGTTTGAATAACTTATGAAGGGGAGGTAGGTAGGTAGGTAGGTACCTTATTTCTAAATAAACTTCTAGAAGACGTATAAAATCGTTTTTGGTTTTCACTGAATAGGTTTGAAATAAATAGATAATTCTAAGGTAAACTATTATTTTGAAGTTTTCATTCTCCGCAAATCTAGTATTGCAGGCAAACTAAGGTCCCTATCTTCTTATTACTACATACAATTAAAAATCATAGCCATACCTACTTATTGGTATATCCGTCTACCTATAGATAATAATAATCAAATTGTAGAACGCAAAAAGTCATCATTATCGTTCTTAACCTAAAAAAAAAAAAAACAAAACAAATTTCAAGTCGAAAATAACAGTATTATACCAGAGTACACTGACGGCGACGGGTATAGGGTAGTTGTGTATAACTGTATAGGATGTTCCTATTTATTCCCAAACAGTCAGTAGTCCTTATTTAACTGAAAGGAAAATAAATACCCAGTCATGAACTCTGATTCTCTCGTAGCTCCACCCAAAAGGGCGTGGCCAAGTGATTATTTGATTTTGACCTTTGCGCTTGTTCATTCTCCATGGAGTAGTAGTCGATTTGTCGATTTCACATCTACAAAATATTTTAAGCTTATATTGACACATGAATATACCTACCTACATACTACCTAAATAATATTATTTTTAGTTACACAAATGTACGTAAGTAAGTAGGTATATATGCGAACGTAGGTAAAATGTCAATGAAGTTTTATTGAATTTATTTCACAGATCATGATCCATTTTTTTTTGTTTTCGTAACTACGATTAAATAATCACTCCCTTGGATATATATGAATAACGGAATAGTTATACGGTATACTTAGTTAGAATTAGAGCCCCTATTCGAAAAATACCTAATCCTCTTTGAGCCCACCCTTTTATAGAGTTTCATTTCACTGTATCTAGGTATATACCTATACCTATACCTATCACTATATCAGACGTCATATCTGGTGATTTTGTTAAGTTTTGCTGACGTGAGTGGAATAAGACACACATTGACATCACCACATTTTCAATCTTATCCTACCATTTTTTCATAAAGTCTCTATAAATTATAGAGAAGATAGTTATGACGAATTTATACAATTGACAAAATGCCATCATGTTTGTGACACATTTGGCAAAGTAAGTAGGTATATAGGTACAAATAAGTAGGTATATGGAATTAATGAAATATGTAGGTATACATATGTACCTATCGTCTTATAGAAACATCTTACTCCGTTTTCCCACTTTTTAAAAAAGAAATTTTTTTCTAACTTTATAACAGAATTCGTGATTTGATAGCTTTTTGTATTTTTTAGCAATTTTTGAAATAATTTTGTTACATTATACATACATATATGTCAAGAAGAGCCGTGAAGAAGCACTCAAAGACGAGATTTACCAGGAGCCACGACCGCAATATCCCTCTCCAGCCGGTCTTCCTCTACTGCGCTGCGTAGGTACAGTTAAAGAATCATCGGACTGGTCAATATATTTTCAGCATTTTGGCCAGGTGGACTACGCTGTAAGCTCGTAAAGCTCGTAAATTTTCTCTTCCACACTCCATCGAATCACCCGAAAAATCTTCCTCACAAAGGTTCATCTTTTTGTTCCATACAGCGCATGATGCAGGGCATAGGTATATATGATAGAGGTCTTGTGGGCCAAATAAGACCTACCAATGTATAACACATATAACTCTTGTAATAATCATTTGTTTTGATTTATTTTGCTTATATGTAGATATATATTAAATACATTTTATGAAAATTAAAGTACATAGCACAGATTAGCCACATGAAGATGAGAATCCCCGGCAGCCATTTTAATTTGCCTACAAGCTTGAACTGTCAGATATCAGATAAAAAAATGAGAATGTGTGCATAAAAACCTCACACATAGACAGTAGGGATCTTCACACACCTGGTTAAACTGTTGTTGCAATTCACATCTATTCATCGACGCGGGAAAAAAATTACAAATACAACAATGTAAACAAATGTGTTTTGGAGGGTGAAACGTACGAAACATTCTCATCTTCATATGGCTAATCTGTGGTACATATATAGTGCATGTATGAATTATGACATCAGACGAATGTCCATCATTTTGCTCTGACGGCTTTTTTAGTGCGTTTTCCACTATACACCACGTAATGCCCTTATAGCCTTAACCTTCGATCATCTCTCATTGAGATGGCACGGCAGTTTAATATTCACCTCTGCCGGGTGCCGGGTTATAGGGAAATTCCAGGAAATTGCAGGGCTAGAAGTGGAACAACACTTCCTATTTTGCCAAAGAGGGCAAGTACATATAGGTATACCCAGTGGCGTAACTACGGGGGGAGCAAAGGCGGCAATTACCCCCCCCCCCCCAGAACCACACAAAATACCTATTCAAATTAAAAAAAAATATTATTCAAAAACAACAGCTACCCTTACTATATTCCGTTATAATTTTTCTTAAAGTTAAAATTGCATTTATCAACATTCTTTTTAAATCAACTATTTTGAGGGAATACTTTTTGTCAAATTTATTTTATTTTTAGTCTGATTTCACTTTGTTAAGTAGGTACTACCTCCTTTTTTTCTATTCAATTATCTGATCAATTCAAAGTCAAACACTGAAAACTCTTTTTTTTACTTTTTTTTTTGAATGAAGTTGTTTTAGTGAACAGTTTTTGAAAAATTAATTTTCAAGCTCAAAATTAAAAAAAAAATGTCTATCTAATTTTTTTCAAAATTTTACGTAATTAACTACTATTTTTGTTTTACAATATCAATACCTTTATAAATTTTTAGGCAAAAACAGAAAACCGGGTGCTTAAATGTCTTTTTTACCTACTTTTTGAGAAAATTGAAAACAACTAAATCTACTTTACTACCTACGTATTGGAAATAAGAAATTAGTAAAAGCGTTGAATATTAATAACGTATGATTGTGGACAAAATTTAAAAAAAAATTTCTTCAAAATTTTGAGTTTGAAAATTATTTTTTTAAAAACTGTTCACTTAAACAACATTCAGCTTTATTGTGAGTTTCACCCCGAACAACATTCCACCCGGAAAAATTGACATTACACTTTTCCCCTATTGTAAGTTTCATCCGAAAAATGATAAATGTTCGAAAAATTCCCCTTATTGTGAGTAGTCAATTCGGGCGAAATTAAACACAATTAATTGGCAAAATGTTCACTTATTTTTTGGAGACAAACGAAAGAATAACAAGCGATATCATGATGGAAAATTCTTTATTCTAGGAAAACGGAACTATGAATTGAATTTTTTATATCAGCAACAACAAAATCAGCAATACATAAATTAAGGAACATCGTATTTTACAAAAATATACCCTGAAACACCTTCTAATGTTCGTTTTAACTTTGTGAACGAATTGCAATACAAATGAACAATTTTCTTTAATTATCACTTCTTCATTTAACTTTAATTTTGTTAACATAAAAGAGTTGCAGCGCGATGATTATATATATATTTTTTTTAAATCAGCGCGGACTTAAGGGATTTTGACTACCCTTAAAATATTTTAACACAGTGCGAGCGTTAGGAAAATAGGGAAGGATTTAATAGGAGATACAAAATTTTATGAAATTTGTGTAGTTGGCACTTTGATTTTCAGAGCTTACAAATATCAAATCACATACATCCAGTGATAGTACATGTAGGGAAAAATTCCTTTATGGTTTATTTTTTGTTTATAATCAAAAACTCACTGTCATAAAATGTGTCTGCCTTTAAGTTAAACCGTTTCTAATAATCATATTTTGCTTCCACACTTGCTTCCAAACAAAAAATAAATCAGTTTCAGCATAATCTCAAACCTTCAAAATGGATAGAATGTGTGATGGTCTTAAAACAAATCCTAAAAATGTTCATGTATAAACACATGACAAATTGTGTGAGATGGAGTAAATAAATAAAAATTAAATAGTTATCTTAATTCCATTGGTGTAGGGAAGAATTTGAGATTTTTCTTTTATGTAGTAGGTATTTTATTTATTTTCATATCCCATCACAGCTCATATCCCAACTATTTGTTCGAAATGTCATTTCTAGTTCGAAGTGGAATTTCGTTCGGGCGAAACTCACAATAGCTTTTAAAATTCCGGGCGAACAAAAACTTCTAAGGTGAAATGTTTTTCGGGTGAAACTCACAATAAGGCTGATTATGTATTTAAAAAGAAAATAAAAGAAGAGATTTCTAGCTTTACAAAAAGGTATAGCATGGCATTGTAAGTATGTATTACAGTTGTTTTGTAACAATTTTGTTTAATATTTTAGAAAATTGCCCCTCTCGACTAAATGCGGGGAATTGACACCCCTCGTATGATTTTCTTCTTTTATCGACCCAACCTACATACACACTCTAGCTTTATGTCACATCTTATGCGAATCACCCTGTAGGTATAATGTTTTGTTTCATATTTTTGTCCATCTAAAAAAAATGTGTTGCCCCCCCCCCCCACAACAAAATCCTAGTTACGCCACTGGGTATACCCGTTGCTACCGGCAAACTAATGCTAAAGCAAGATGCAATAGAGAAAACAATCCTAAGGTGGACCAACATCACAACATGCCTGGCGCCAAAACAGATATGGCCAAAGCTAGATCTAAAACGCTCCAAGAGTTAAATATCTCTAAGCAGACTGCACATCGACTCCGTAATATGTGTCATTACCGGGCACTGCTTGATATAGGCAAGCACGCAACGAGGCTCGAAGTATTTTCAAATGATTTCTGGAGAAGCTATGGATGAAGAAGAGGAAGAGTCGATTCCTCATCTCCTCTGCATCACTTGTCCTGCTCTATCCCATCCCAACGACAACGACGATCCTAGTGATCTGGCAAATGTTGACATATAAGTAACCTCGCACGCTTCGTAAAGAGTTCCAAGTGGTCCAACAAACAGGGAGGAAAGTTCCTAGATTCTTGTGGTATTACCATGGACCAACTAAGGTCTAAATGTTTCTAGCTTTCCTGCTTGGCAGTCACCTTAACCTAACCTTAACTAGGCTCCGTATTTCGTGTCGAAAATTCTGATTCAGCTGTCTAATAGTCGCATGGCTTACTAACATACACTTTGTTTTTTAAATATCCCCACAAGGAAAAGTCAGGCGCATTTTTAAATCTGGTGAATCTGGCCCAAGGGAAATCTGATTTTTTTTAAATCAAATGTTCGCCAAAAATTTCCCGCAGCGTCCTAAGTTCTTAAGTCAGCGGCGTAGGTACGGGGGGGGCAAATGGGGTAATTGCCCCCCCCCCAGAGCCATACTAAATAGCTATTAAAATGTTTGATATAAGGCTCATTTTGAGAAATTGTTTCAAATAAACATTTTAAAAGAACAGAGCTGCAGATATCACACCACTTTATCATAAACTCTACAAAAAACTCCCTCATTATACGATTTGCATGAGATTTGCATAAGATGCTTCAAAAACCTAAAGTATGTGGGCTGATTCGAAACAAAAAAAAAAGAAATCGTATGGTGGAGGGGATTAATTTTATGAAAAAGAGCCTTAAAATAGAAAAACAACTAGATTCAAAAACAAGAGCCACTATAAGCTCACTATATTTCGTTATAACTTTTTTTAAAGATAAAATTCCATTTATCAACGTTCTTTTTAAATCAACTTGTTTGAGTGAATACTTTTTGTGAAATTAATTTTATTTTTAAACCGATTTTTATTCAAAATTTCCCTATATTAAGTATCTACTACCTCCATTTTAAATATTCAAAGCCAAACACTGAAAATTATTTCTTTCTTTTCTTTTTAAATAAAGTTGTTTTAGTGAGCAGTTTTTGAAAAATTAATTTTTAAACTCAAAATTTTGACAAAAAAAAAATTTCAAAATATTTTTTTTTTTTTCAAAATTGTACGTAATTAATTACCATTTTTGTTTTCCAAATTCAAAGCTCTTATAAATTTTTAGTTAAAAACAGAAAACCGAATGCTTATATGTCTTGTACTTTTTGAGAAAATTCAAAATATCTCAATCTAAATATCTTATCTAAATCTTTAGAGCAACTAAAGTAACGGAAAGGGAAATTTTCAATTTTCTAAAGAACAAGAAGAGAATTTAGCATATATGGTTTTTGGCGTTGGACTAAAAATTAATAAGAGCATTGATTATTTAAAACAAAAATACTACTTAATTACGCAAAATTTTGAACAGCATTTTAAATTTTTTTTTTCAAACTGACCCCCCCTCCTATGCGATTTTTGTTTGCCTCTACCCAACCTACACGCTCTAGCATTTTGTTATACCTTTGTTCCATCTAAAAAAAATTGTTTAGTAAAATTGTCTACAGTTTTGCTTGTTGACCACATACTTGGAAATGAGCTTCATCCGACATTAAAACATTATTTAAAAATTAATTTGCGAATTGTGGAAAACGAATATCTGATTGTAGTCGTTGTTGTTACTCTTGCGGTATCAGTGTTTGCAGAGTTTGAATTTTGTATCGGTATGGGTATATCTTAAGATCCAACTTTGAAATTCTACTCAATGTTGTTTTGGAAATGCCCAATTGGCCAGAACGACGAATAGTTGAGACAGATAGATCATTTGCAATACTCTGCCGCGCAGCTTCTACGTTGTCTTCAGTGCGGATATTTCGATGGCCACCTCTTCCAGGACTGTCAACCACTGAACCACGTTCCTGAAATCGGCTGATCAAACTCCTAATAATGAAGGATGTGGCGATAATTCCGCTGCGTCATTGCAATTAATCGTTGACAGAATAGAAAAAATCGATAATTTTAGCACATTGTTCTTTACTGTATATGTATCCATTATAAATTTCCAAGAATTCAATTCTAACCTTCAAAAAGAAAAACAAACAATTATATTGGAAAATAAAAAGTTGTTCGCGTTAAGGTTAGTAGGTCTTATTTGGTCCAACCTGTATATAGGAAAGGTACCCCTTTGTTGTTTGGGTTAAAGCTTTTCTAGTTAAATGCTTTCTTAGTCCGAAAAACCAGCGATTGTCAATTCTTCTTTTTATCTCTACGAGTTAAGGATGTTGAGATTTATTTCTCAATGACACATTATAATGTTCTTCGTCTTTTTCTAGTTGCCAGCCAAACCCATTTTGTCACCTCCCCTTCAATACTTGCGCTTTAGTCGCACCTCATTATTATTTCGTTTTATCGATAATCTCAATGTCATCAGCATAATATATACCAGTATAGTTGAACGGAATTTTGAAAAATTTAACCTCTGTTACACCCCGACTCCACAGGGCATTCAGATGCCCAACATCACAACCACAATCCAATCAACAATCAGCAAAGTAGTCGTGAAATTCCTGAAAGTGGAGGCGGCATGTTATTCACTTGTGAGTTGCGTGCAATTGTTTCAAGAAGAGGTTGCATAATAATAGGCGTTTTTCTTTTTTTCATTCAGAGAAGTGTACTGAGCAGATCCTGATCCTGAGCGAACCGTGTAAGCTCTGAGTAAAGTAATGGGTGATTTTTTAAGAGGTTTAGAACTTTTTTTAAAAAAAAAACACATAAAATTCGAAAAAATGAATGTAATATTTATTTGAATCGATAGTTTGAACCTTGCAATTTAATGTTTAAAGATAATTTCATGCAAATGTTGACCGCGGCTGCGTCTCAGGTAGCCCATCCGCTGAGTCCAATTTTGGCATACTCTTTCACACATATCGGCCGGTATCTCACGAATGAATGCATGGATGTTGGCTTCCAGTGCGTCAATCGAAGCGGGCTTGTCCCTATAGACATTAGCCTTGACATACCCCCACAAAAAATAATCTAATGGTGTCAAATCACACGATCTAGGCGGCCAATTGACCGGCCCGAAACGTGAAATTAACTGTTCACCAAACTCGCCTCGCAATTGCGCCATTGTTTCGCGTGCTGTGTGGCATGTGGCACCGTCTTGTTGAAACCACATATCATGCAAGTCAAGAACTTCCATTTCGGGCAAAAAAAAGTTTGTTATCATCGCTCGGTAGCGTTCACCATTGACAGTAACGCTGCGATTCGCATCATCTTTGAAGAAATAGGCCCAATAATGCCGCCGGCCCATAAACCGCACCAAACAGTTGCTTTTTCGGGATGCATTGGTAGCTGTTGCAATGCTTCTGGCTGATCTTCACTCAAAATGCGGCAATTTTGCTTATTTACGTACCCATTCAACCAAAAATGAGCCTCATCGCTGAACACAAGCAGCGCGCGATGAACATTTGGAACCGAGCACGAATTTTGATAGTAAAATTCAATAATTTGCAAGCGTTGTTCATTTGTAAGACGATCCATGGTTAAATTGCAAACCAAACTGAAGCTGTTTGACAGTGACACAAGGTACTAAACACACGTCAGCTGTCAAAACCAGTGTTGCCAAAACCAAACCAGCTAAAAAATCACCCGTTATAATCAAAAATCTCCTATTAAATTATGAGCACTTAATTGTCATATACGTATGTCAAATATCATGAAAATTATATGAAGTTTGCTGCACTCAGCTTTTTACTCCGTTTGCTCGGTCATTTTATTATGAACTCATGGACCACGCTCCGAGCAAGCTCTGAACGAGAAAAGAATCACAAATTCGAAACTCTGAGTGCTCTGAACTAAAAAAAAAGTTTTTGGGTTAACGGATTACGAATTTACTACAAATATTTTTTTTTTAATTTTTGCTTACGTACAATACAAGGTTGTTTTAATTAATAATTTGTTTCCAAATTAGCCGCCCCTGGGCAAAATTCCAACCGGGGACTGTACCCCCCAACCCCTACGTGAGCGTGGTCGGGTAGGGGTGTTCTGGTTTTGCAGATGTCACACAAAATACTTCAAAAGTCGAAGTAGTTATCCACTCAAGAAAGTGACACTGTCAGTAAAAAGATCGCTTTCATACGAGGATACTTTTCTTTTCGGCAACTTTCGGTTTTTGGAAAGAAGGGCACGAAGCAAGAAGAGTGAACAAAATCTCGCCGGCCAATTTATTTAAATTCCTTGATTATTTATTTTTTTTTAGCTATTTTACTAGAACACTATTTATAAAAATTGCTATAAAATAATGAAAAACATAAATAATTGGTGAGTTGAAAATGCTTCCGTTATACAGGGTGGGCCAAATAAGACCTTTCTATGCAAATGTATAGGGTAGAGTCGCCTATTGCCGGCCGCTTCCAGTGGCCGGCCACCATCAAAAAATGTGTTATAATTTACAAACCTATAGCCGCACTTCCCTGTTTAAAGTCTTCGAAGGATATGTAATATCTGCCTTATGATCTGTCAAAATATTTCGTAGATTTCCCCAGTACTTTACAAGTTATGAGTAAAAAAAATGCGCGACCTCGTCAGGAAACGTTTATAAGCATTTTAACTGTTGAAAAGAACAAGGAAATTTGTTTCAGAATTAGTGAATTTTAAGGACAGTTTTAGGGTCAGTGGTTTTATATGCGGTTTTATAGTAAAAAACATTATATTTCAACTAAAACTACTTTTAAAATATGACAATATGTTGAAATTGTGGTTGTTTTAAAGGGGGCCGGAGATAGGAAACAAAAATTATAGGTGTTGCCTCCCACTTCTTTTTTTGAGAAAAATGCAAAATATGATTAACTGAGCTATTTAAACAATATTCCAGCAAAAATTGACGTCAAAAATCAATGAAATCCAGTATTCGGCCCCCTCTTTGTAAGCAGAAACTAGGGGGCCGAATACTGGAGATGTGTGTCCTAAATACGGCCACGACGTATAAAAATAATAATTTATTGTCGTTTTCGGTTGGATTTCGGAACTGTTCCGTTCCTATCGTAACTGGAAAATTTGGAGTAAAAGGAGTGAAAAAGGAGTAGCTCCGAACGTCCACTCGAAAACGACATAAATGTCTTATGTGTCAATTGGGGTGGCCGAGCTCAGTAGCATCGGTGGTCGGTCTTAGGATACTAGGGGCCGGCCACTGGTAGAAATTGCCTTTTTCACTAAAACTAAATAAAACGTTTATTTCAAATTAATAAAATACATTTTAATGAATTCAGATCAATAAAGAAAACTACAAAAAACATTTTGTTTTAAAAAATAAATCAAAAAGCTTGAAAGTTATAGATTTTATGTGATATTTTCTAGCAAAAATGTCTTAAGGGGCCGGCCACTGGCGACTCTACCCTACAGCTCTGAAGAACTTTAAACGTTTATTCTGGATCACCAGAATTGAGCTTTTGGACCAACTGGAATTTCTTGGGGTAGGTACAGGTGCATATATTTCTTCAAAATCGTACCACGCGGTATAACCAACTATGTTCAACGTCGTCGTGTCAATGTTTCAGGACCAGCTGCAGAACTTTCACGAACGACCTGGATTTTTTCGGCCGATCGTTTATAACGAGTTCTGCCCGTACTTCTCACATCTCTCCAACACCAAAATTTAATACTCCAGTACTTTTGGCAGAGTAGTTATCAGAAATGGTTAGAACGTAAGAAAAAAAAATTGAAAAAAATTTATTTTGCACAAAAAAAAACATTTTAATAATTAAAAAAAAAAAAAAAATTATTAATTTATTCAACTTTTTTTATTATTTAAAAGCTCCGATAGCTAGAATTAAGTAATTTTTTTCATAAAGATTTTCTAATAATTGAGCCAGATAAAAAAATAATTCAATTTCCCATACAATGCTGCTCTGCTAACTTTAATTCGATTTTTTTCAAACAATTGAACTTTTTCCGACACAAATATTTCTATTAATTAAAAACTCCGCTAGCTCGAATTTAATCTACCCATTTTCAGAAGAAAAATGTATCAAGCAATATCCTGCGAAAAAAGTAGCATGCAGTAAAAATTGAAAAAATGAAACCATTTTCTCAAAAAAACGTGGAATGGTTATTCACTTTATATGAATTTTTGGCCAATAACCTAAGACGTAGTTCTCTTACAATTACTGTGATCAATAATACTTGTGAAGGCTTTACTCATACATACATATTTCTGGTCGAGGAGCTCGTACAACGTGTCTTTGGTGTCATCATCATTCTCCTCTGCGGAGGCATACGCGCATATCAGGCTTAGTTCACGAATTTAACATTGATGCGAAAATTTGTGAGGGGATAGTCCACATAATTTAAACTTATAACTTCTTGCCTAGATCTGCATCCAACGATCTACATTCCACTCCCAATTAGACGCTGCTTTTGTTTTCGGTAATAGTCTTTTTCTCGGCCCACTCTCCATCGTATTTCTTGAATGGCGGTTATTATCTTTTTTACATGGACGTGCTAACTGTTGGGATATGCATATTAAGGGACCTAACATTCCATGTACATATTCCAAGTTGGTCTTCCTTATTTCATTTGATTCGTTCGTCAACAATCCGTCCTTGTTCGAAGGTTGTTGATGCAACAATAGGGTTTTTTTCCTAATCCCGGAGGTAATTGGTTGAAAAAAACTACTAGCGACGAAATCAATTTTCACGTTTCCATACAAACTATCGATAACAAGTAGGTTTTTCTCTGAACTTAATTTAAATAGATTTTCCCACAGATTTACGAACACTTGTCGAAGTTTGATAGCACGTCAAATAACAATCTAAACTGTTGTGATGAAACGTTTGTGATTTTGCTGCAGTGTTCCTACAGATTAGGAAAATATGTCTACTATCTACTGAAAAAAAATCAAATATCGCCACTTTTATTACGCATGCTGCACCGGATCTTGAATACCCCTTAAGCTGGAATTACATTTTCGTATTTCATTTGGTTTACCTACGTTGTTTGTTCTTGTTGGAACAACTAAAAACTAGAAGCATTTAAATTACGGTTCGTTCTTAGCAATAAAATCTTATTGGACGAATCTAGGATTGAAAGTCCCAAGTTAAATTATTTTATGTTTGATTACATACAATTAATTATCAATACAAGCAAGTTACTACTTGGAAGTGACTCTAGACAATAACAGTTTTAGTTTATAAAAGTACTGTTCATGCGACCGGTTTTTTTCAAGTAGCGCCAAGCAAGTTAATTCACGTCTAATTTTAATGGCGATAAACTGTTTATAACTATTATAAATTGGCATTTATCTAGTCTCGTCCAAGTAAAACGCATTTCTTTCTATCTCTCTTTCAATATAAAATTTCACTTAAATATTAAAATATAGTCCCTTAAATACATTTCGCATAGGAATTGCTACTTTTTAAAATACGCCACATTGTACTCACCTGATGTTGGTTGTCTGCTATATTTTCGAAATGAAACGACAAATATTTTTAAATGTTTATTTAGATATGTCAGTTTTTTGTTGTTCAAGTGGGCATCGCCATTGTTGATGAATGACCATTTGGACACATTTTACAGCGTTTTCAATCGTACTGGCGAGAATTTCGGTCAATAAGTTCTCGCACTCTTGTTGGATATTTGAGAGCTTCGAGAGACTGAGGCTTGTTCTCAAAAACCCTTGAATTGAAAAACCCCCATAGAAAGAAGTCTGTAGCGGTCAAATCGGGCGATTTTGCCGGCCAGTTCAAAACACCTGGAAATCGATTCATGGCCTGTAGTAGTGTATTATATATCTGTTTTTCTTCTACACCCTGCTTAATATCAAAACAAAACTCACAGTTGCTACAAATTGCAAAGTAAGTTTAACTTTCGACTACGTAAGTCTTACATATGTAAGTAACTTACGGGAATGTTTACACTATAAATAAACTTACAGTAAGAAATGCTTTCGTAAATCGTAATTTTAATGTGAGTTTTAATTGTGTAAGCGCTTACAGAATCGTTTATACTAATATTTAACAAATAAGTGAGCGATTGAAAATTGACACAATAGTTTCGCGTTTTGTTGAGAATTATATACAGCATAGTAAAAGCCTTGCAACAAAACGATGGGGAACAAATTGGGTTATAAAGCTCTTTTTGTATGTGAATTCCATAATTCCAAATTCTTCCAAAGAATTTATCCAAAGTTACATTTGAATGGAGAAAAAACGTAAAGTAATTGGCAGCCATTTAATGTTGTTGCATTGCGTGTTTAATTTTAACTGGATGGCTTTGGCTGCCTCAACAAAACATGTCTAATGATTTCTCGTCGGCAGCAAGTAGCTGCTGCTATTGATTTAACTATTTTGAAAAAGCAAAAAAAAAAAACAGTTGGATAAGAAATTAAATCGAAGAAATAAATACCATTTAACTTTCTCAAATTTGTTGTTTGAATTGAGAATACAAAATCCAAAGCAATTGTTCCATTTTATTCGTAGGGCAACAACTGATTTATAGTTTTTATTGCAAATAAAGATACAAATTTTCGAAAATCGATTTCACCTGCAGAAAGATTACTAATAACTCTTAGCTACTGAGAATTAATACTCACCTACAATCAAAATGTCAAATTCTTCTTCCTGTAAGCTGAAAACTTATTAGTGCCATTCGTGTAAGCTATGAGAAGTCCGTAAGTTAGTAAGAACTTGTTAGGTTTTTTTTTTCAATTTACAGCTTACGTAAGTTGGTAAAAGGTACCGTAAGTAACTCACAGAGCTCTAGTTACTTATGTAGAAGTTGCTAACATATGCAACTTACGTAAGTAAAACTTACCTATATACATGTGTACTCTTGGCCTATAGTAAATTCTTCTTACCGTAAGCAAAAAACTTATCACTGCATGAAGAGTAAGCTGTAATTTTTTTCGTAACTAAATACGAGTCAACTTTGATTTGAATTTACAGCTTACGTAAATTGGTAAAATTTACTGCACATATGTAATCTCGGCCATAAAAACTGCCGTAAAGCTTACGTAAGCTTTAAGTACTATTTGAGTCCATTATATGTAACGAAATCAGCATGGTTTTGTTAAAAAGAAGTCGACTGTTACTAACTTATTAAATTTTACGTCGTTTTGTTTAGATTTTTTTTGAAGAACACGGACAAGTTGACTGCATGTTTACTGATTTTAGTAAAGCTTTTGACAAGTTATGCCATATAACGCTAGTTAAGAAACTGGACGACCTAGGCTTTAGCTCTATGTTCCTAAAATGGATTTCGTCGTATTTAAATGACAGACATTATAGTGTTGTTTCCTGTAACGAGTTTGTGGTAAATTCTGGCGTCCCTCAGGGTAGTCATTTAGGACCAATCTTATTTATATTGTTTATTAATGACTTGGCCTCGACCATAAGAAACTCTTCAATTTTAATTTATGCGGATGATGTTAAAATTTTCAAAACTATTAAATCTACATCAGACTGCTTGCTTTTACAGGAAGATCTTTTTCTTTTTCGGGAGTGGTGCAATCTAAACCGTCTTATCTTAAATGTTGACAAGTGTAAAACTATGAGTTTTACACGCAAAAAAATCCGATTGTGTTTAGTTATATGTTTGATCTGTGTCCATTAATTACTGTCTCTGTTTTTTCCAACCTTGGTGTAATTTTGGAACCAAAAACTAACTTTTAATGTTCATTTGGACTATATTATTAAAAAAGCCAACAGAATGCTTGGATTCATAAAGAGATTTGGTCGACACTTTCAGGACCCTTATGTTCTAAAACTTTTGTTTGTATCGTTTGTGAGACCAATATTAGAATATGGTTGTGTAGTATGGTCACCTCATTATTCTATTCACATAAATAGACTTGAAGCAGTTCAGAGAAGGTTTATGCGCTTCTGCCTTCGATTATTTCCATGGTCACCGGATAATATACTTCCTCCATATTCTCAAAGACTAGCTTCATTAAAACTCCCTTCAATTACGAATCATAGCCAATACCTTCAATTTTGTTTTATAACTTGTTTAATGAAGGGTTCTATATTATCTCCATCAGTTCTAGATAGATTACATTTTAGCTTTAGTCGGACAAGCATAAGACTACAACAGCCCTTATATCAACCATTTAGTAGATCAAACTATGGTACTAATAGTCCTCTGAATCAAATGATTGTTATCTTTAATAAATATTATTTTCTATTAGTTTCAGTAAATGATAATCTGAAAAGTAATACCTTTAAAAATATGTTTTATAATGCTTTAGAATAATTGAGTCCGAGGCAGTATTTCACAATCTCTAATTGAGTTTCAATTAAAAACTTCAATTAATAATTAATTTATTTACTTATCTATAACTGAATAGAAAATTGTGAAATATAGCATTGGTATCTAATATTTAAATATTTAGTTCATAAGTTTTTTATATCCCAGTATATCCTAATATTCTAATATTCTTAACGAATTTGACAAATAAATAAAGTAAAACTTCCAAAGATCAATTAAAAGTCCTTCAACACTATCCCATTGAGTATTAATTAACACAAGTCAAAAAAAAATGTGGGATAGAAATACATACGACTGCCAAATGTGTGTGTTAAAAATGATTTTCATATTTTGCTTCCACACCTGCATGAAATAGGATAGAATGTGTGATGGTTTAATCCCATCCTAAAATGTTCATGTAAAAACACATATCAAAACGTGTGGAATCGTTTCTCAAGTTGTCTAGGATAGACTGCCACATCTTGTGTGATGACCTGTCATACTTTGTTTCCATACTATTATACATGATTTATTTCTGTTAATACTCAATTGGATAGTGTTGAAAGGCTTATACCGTTATACGGTAAATCTTCGCTTAAAAAGTAAAGTCATATTCATAAGCCAAGATGTTTATTTGTTTAGTAAAGGGGTTAGAAAGTAGATTATTTGTTCTAAGAATAATATTTTGTATTTTTTTTTGTGAATTTCGAACTAAACACTTAAAATTTCGACGTATGTCACTTTGCTTTTCAAGCGACGAAATACTTTTCTTTTTTATTTTCAATAAAATTTTGTATACAGAAAGTTATAATAATAAATCGCATTTCATAATCATAATCACACGCACCCAAGAGAGATAATTCACCACACCATTCACCATACCAATGATCAGAAATACCAAATTAAAAAAAGGACTAGATATCGTATCACGTCAGAACTTTACGAAATAAAAATATACTCTTCACGCATTTTTACAGAGCAAATAAATTATTTTTTTGCTTATAAGAATGTTCATCCATAAAGAAAACAAAACAAATTTTTAAAGAGAAATACTAAAACTATTTATTGTGATAAATAAAACATGTATGTACAAATTGTGAAATGAACAATTATTGATTCAATTATTTGCAATAACAACAAGAACATTTCTATCAAAATTGTCGTTATTTGTAAGTTCAATTTGAATGAACAATATGAAAATTTCACAGGCAAAATTATTCTACGAAACGAATTTACTCAAAACTAAATTGAAGTTGTTGTAATTTGATAAATTTTCCTGGAAAAAGTAAATGGTTTATGACTGAGTTATTGAATTTTTTGTTATACATACATACTTCTGGTTTCACTTATTTTACTTCCAATCCATTATTTTGCTGGAGTTCGGTTTTAGTGGTCTAAAATATCATATAAAAATTTATATCATTATGGGAAAATTGATTTTGTATTCTTTATATGTCTACTTGCGGAGTTTTATCGTTCAAATTGATACAATTTCGGCTCAATCCGTCACTAAGAGAACAATTCAAACGCACTTCTTGAATTGATTTTTCCAAGATATTCGTTTTGTTTACAATTTCGGACACCTGAAATAAATAGAATTTGGAAATTTTACACTTTTTAAGTAAACACCTATGAAGGTATCTCGAAGCCGTCACGTAAAAAGAAAAACGAACGAAATACATTTAAAAAATGATGAATGAATTGTTTTTTGGAAAATCATACTATATTAATTTGTGCTTGTATCTACAAGTAAAGGGTATTTTTGATGTGTAAACATCTATGCTGGCGGTAGAGTGAAAAAAAACGTGAACGTTCGTGTGCAACGTTACGTCGTGCAACGTTACGGTGTGCAACGTTACGATCTGCATACTAGGATGGGTGCGTTCAGTGAAAAAAATCTTAAGATCCCCTTCAAGCAAAAACAAGTCCGTTTGGGATCCGCGCACGTTGATGTTTACACATATTAACCGTGAGTCCCGGCACTCAAACAACTTTTTTAAGCCAGTTAAAACTTTGATTTTGAACAAATAAGATGCAATTTCATTAAAATGCCATTTATCGCTTGTATTAAGCTAAATAAATAAATTAATTTGTTTTTGATCTAAGACTTGGTTTATCGCGGTTCTGTGGCATTTTTCAATAAGATTCCAAAAAATACTTGTGTAAACCGAAACATAGTTACAGAAAATTTAACTCAACGAAATGAAAAACGACCCTTTCATCCCTACAGAAAAGGGGTCTCTGAAGGAATTGGAAGAATTTTGTCTAAGCATGGCATAAAATCGATATTTAAGCCACCAGCGAAAATTCGCCAAATTTTAAGATCGCCAAAAGACAAAATTCTATTACTAAACCAAGGAGTATATTTTGTGCCACAAAACGAGCAATAGCAACCTGGCTAAATTAACATATAAAAGCCATTCAAAAGAACGAAGTTACCAAATCCGCGATATGTGAGCATTTAGCTTAAAACGAGGATCATTTTATAAAATTCGATAAAGCGAATTCGATTGCTACGGAAAGGTTTTATGTGCCAAGACTGGTACGTGAAGCGATAAAAATAACAACACATACAAGCTTCAATCGTGATCAAAGCTTTAATCTTTCCTCTGCATGGGATGCTCTCATAAGCAAATTAAAGCAAAACAAAATAAATACTGAAAACAAAAATCAAAACAATCTGCCAGCTGATGTGATAAGCTTTGCATGTTTCAAGCATACATCGATTTACAACAACAATCTATGCAGTTAGAACAAGTACCACCTCAACTGCAAGCACAAACAACACACCGGTACAATCTCCGCACAAGAAGAAATGAGAGACAAAACAACACCTATCCATAAGCCATCAGTTAACCCGTGACCACGACAACTGTAACCCTGTCGAAAGGTCGGGCAGTCGATCTCTATGATCAAAAATTAAAACCGTGGTAAGTCCGAAAAGTATCTTATTGAAATATAAATTTGTGTTCAATCGAAAGAATGCATCCTTTAATTAGTTTTAAGTACAACTTCGGGTATATGCCCAGCACGTCTGTATCTAATGAATGTCATACAAGAGTCCCAATCCATTATTTTGCTGGAGTTCGGTTTTAGTGGTCTAAAATATCATATAAAAATTTATATCATTATGGGAAAATTGATTTTGTATTCTTTATATGTCTACTTGCGGAGTTTTATCGTTCAAATTGATACAATTTCGGCTCAATCCGTCACTAAGAGAACAATTCAAACGCACTTCTTGAATTGATTTTTCCAAGATATTCGTTTTGTTTACAATTTCGGACACCTGAAATAAATAGAATTTGGAAATTTTACACTTTTTAAGTAAACACCTATGAAGGTATCTCGAAGCCGTCACGTAAAAAGAAAAACGAACGAAATACATTTAAAAAATGATGAATGAATTGTTTTTTGGAAAATCATACTATATTAATTTGTGCTTGTATCTACAAGTAAAGGGTATTTTTGATGTGTAAACATCTATGCTGGCGGTAGAGTGAAAAAAAACGTGAACGTTCGTGTGCAACGTTACGTCGTGCAACGTTACGGTGTGCAACGTTACGATCTGCATACTAGGATGGGTGCGTTCAGTGAAAAAAATCTTAAGATCCCCTTCAAGCAAAAACAAGTCCGTTTGGGATCCGCGCACGTTGATGTTTGCACATATTAACCGTGAGTCCCGGCACTCAAACAACTTTTTTAAGCCAGTTAAAACTTTGATTTTGAACAAATAAGATGAAATTTCATTAAAATGCCATTTATCGCTTGTATTAAGCTAAATAAATAAATTAATTTGTTTTTGATCTAAGACTTGGTTTATCGCGGTTCTGTGGCATTTTTCAATAAGATTCCAAAAAATACTTGTGTAAACCGAAACATAGTTACAGAAAATTTAACTCAACGAAATGAAAAACGACCCTTTCATCCCTACAGAAAAGGGGTCTCTGAAGGAATTGGAAGAATTTTGTCTAAGCATGGCATAAAATCGATATTTAAGCCACCAGCGAAAATTCGCCAAATTTTAAGATCGCCAAAAGACAAAATTCTATTACTAAACCAAGGAGTATATTTTGTGCCACAAAACGAGCAATAGCAACCTGGCTAAATTAACATATAAAAGCCATTCAAAAGAACGAAGTTACCAAATCCGCGATATGTGAGCATTTAGCTTAAAACGAGGATCATTTTATAAAATTCGATAAAGCGAATTCGATTGCTACGGAAAGGTTTTATGTGCCAAGACTGGTACGTGAAGCGATAAAAATAACAACACATACAAACTTCAATCGTGATCAAAGCTTTAATCTTTCCTCTGCATGGGATCCACTCATTAGCAAATTAAAGCAAAACAAAATAAATACTGAAAACAAAAACAAAAATCAAAACAATCTGCCAGCTGATGTGATAAGCTTTGCATGTTTCAAGCATACATCGATTTACAACAACAATCTATGCAGTTAGAACAAGTACCACCTCAACTGCAAGCACAAACAACACACCGGTACAATCTCCGCACAAGAAGAAATGAGAGACAAAACAACACCTATCCATAAGCCATCAGTTAACCCGTGACCACGACAACTGTAACCCTGTCGAAAGGTCGGGCAGTCGATCTCTATGATCAAAAATTAAAACCGTGGTAAGTCCGAAAAGTATCTTATTGAAATATAAATTTGTGTTCAATCGAAAGAATGCATCCTTTAATTAGTTTTAAGTACAACTTCGGGTATATGCCCAGCACGTCTGTATCTAATGAATGTCATACAAGAGTCAAAGTTTTCGCCCACTTCTTCAATTATTCCTATTTCTTGACCTTTGTTATTGATGTAGTTATCCTAAGCGGGTTTAAGGTCTTTCTTGATATGTTTTTCTTATAAATAAAAAAACGCAGTTTCGTACGTGCTTACGTACTTCTTCAGGTCTCTAAAAAAAATTTTAATTAATATTTATTTTTTATTAAATACATATTTTACTCATATTTAAATTATCCTAAGAAATATATTAAAGACTAAAAAAAGGTTTTGCTTTTTGTTTCGATGTGTTTAGATGTTTTTTTTTCAAAATTATTATTTTTATCTTTATATTTGAAAGACCTTAAGTCCGCTTAGGACTACTACCTTAATTGACCACTTTTTCAAGCTTTTGTGGCAGTATGTCCTTAATAACAGGAAAAAACTTTTCGTATTCCCAAAGAAAATTATCAAGATTCGTCAAATCACTAGATGTTGGACGCCAATACGCGAAATTAAGCGTTCATCCAATGTTTCTTTTAGCACTTGTTACTTCCCAAAATTCTTCT
Organism: Leucozona laternaria; assembly: GCA_932273885.2. Taxonomy (NCBI): domain Eukaryota; kingdom Metazoa; phylum Arthropoda; class Insecta; order Diptera; family Syrphidae; genus Leucozona; species Leucozona laternaria. Next base: position 51,727,749 of record OW026368.1, read on the forward strand.
GATTGAATGTTCGTAATATCAATATCCATTCGTTCTTACCTACATAATTATGTAGGTTGATTCACAGAAATAATCTAAGCTTTGATCAAATGAAGTATGTCTGGTGGTATTTTTTCGAAGTAAAGTACCATTATTCAGTAATACGATTTTTTTTCAGGATGCTCCATTAAAAATTCAAGTTAAAATTAAGTTTGATCAAAATATTATTTTATCTATTAATTTTTAGCAAAATGGTGCTGGAAGTCAAAAATATTTTAATGACAAAAATTGGTCTTACTTTTGACCATTATTTGAGTGAAAAAAATAAAAAAAAACCACAAAAATCAATTATTGACGTAGTGATGATTTTGAAATTTCTAAAAAAACAGCCATAACTCGAAAACCGCTATGATTCGGTATGGACAAGTCACTAAATTCTGTCATTCCGAGGTCATGACTTGGCCTAACACTAGTTTCAGTTTGGATCACTCATTATGGGACACCCTTTATAAATAAACCAATTTTTATTTGTTTATGGTGAAAACATAATAATTAGTTTGATGATGAAAGTTGCAACTAAAAGTTTTTCGAACTAGGCCTTAGTTTCACCTGTACCTTGTATCTTAAGTAAAACTACACTTGAAGTCAATAGGTAGACGATCGTACATATCTGTGTAATGTATGTTATCAAACACGCAACAAAAAATATAATTTACTTACCGTGTTTTCAAAATTCTCTACTTTGGCATCACAATCAACAATTTGCTGTTTGTATTTGGTCCAATCATTTTTTATGGAACTAACATGTGAGGTAATGTTTTCAATTTTGTCCATCGAGTCATCTATATTTGTCTAAAATCAAAAAAAAAAATATATATTTATTATATTTATTTTCTATAAAACATTATATGAATATACTTTATGCACTAGAAGTTCATCATTTATTTGGCGTGTATTTTGATTAAGTGTATCATTAACAACACTTATGTTCGCAGTTACACTTTTGAATTCATTTTCATATCGTGTTTGAAGGTTTTGAACTTTTTGTAAGCACAAGTCTTCGTCTTTATTTTTTTCTGGGATATGGTTGGATATGTTACTGAAACGTACCTTGAATAAAATATAATAAAAAAAAATCGTTTGATATCTCCAAAAATTGTCCATGTAGTACATACCCCTAGTTTATTGATGTCCTCTTGTAAACTGGATTGGTTCTTTTGGACAGTGGTAAAATGATCTTTTACTATTTCCATATCACTGGCAACAGCTTCAAGTTTTGCTCCAAGATCAGCAACAAACTTATCATCTTTGGAATATTCATTGCGACTGTCTGCTCGTGCAGCGAACTTCGTGAAATTTGTTTTTATGCTTTCTATAGCTATTTGTATTTCATTTAGTTTTTCATAAATAATGCTTTGGTTTTTCTCCAAAAAAGATGACTTTTCATGCCATTTTTGCATTTCTTCGGGAAGATTTTGGCTTATCACAGAAACTGGATTCAAAATCAAAAGCAAACAAAAAATATAAAAGGAAAATTAAAGTATTTCAGTGCAATAGATTTAATATAGAATAATAGATTCATTATGGAATCTATAAAATTAATTTCTTTAAACAAACAGAAAAAGATGATAATGTTTGCTTTAAAAGTGTACTAATAGTCCCAGAGCCACCATACAAAAATTGCAAGAAGACATGTTCGTCAAAGCAGATTTTTTTAAAAAAATAAATTGGATTTAGTGTGAAAAACTAAATTTTCGCAGTCAGCCAGTTGGGAGTTGGTTATCTATTATTTATTTATTTATTTATTTCACCTTCGAACTTTAAGCTCAACAGATTACAAAGCAAATATAAAATAAATTATCTTAAAAACTAATTAAAAAGTATTGATATTAAGTTCTTAATAATTAATACAATTCATTTTTGAATTTAACTCTGGAGAATGTTAGATCAATATGATTACTAATTTCGTTGAACTATTTGACTGATTTTGAAAACGGTTCGTCATTCCGTAATTTGCTCTATGCCTAGGCTGAAAAAGAAGATGTCTTTCCCTCAATGGTCTCGTTGGAGCATACATATATAAAAGTAAGGACAGCTAGGTGGGACACATAATGTGATAACACAAAATATCTCGCACAAAAACTATATCATGCATGGACGAGACTAGAGACATGCCAATTTATAACAAATATAACAGTTTTTCGCCATTAAAAGTGGGCGTGCGTTGACGCGCTTCCCGCGACTTGAAAAAAAAAATGGGTGCCTGAAGTATGCCCACCGGCGGAGGGCCCTGGCTCTGTGGGGCCACATAAACAGTACTTTTATAAACAAAAACTGTTATAATTGGCATGTCTAGTCACTTCCATCATGAATAGATCTTCGGGATTTGAGGAACGGCAAATCCAGAAGATTTTCCCAGGCTTTGGGATTTTGACAAAAATTACAACGCAACAAGGTATGTGTTTTATAAAATGCGTTGTAGCCTTGCACTTCTTTCATTTGATGCGAAACGAAACAGTGTTCGAATGGTGTGCGTGCATTGTTTGTTTCTTAGAAGTTGGTATTCATTTTTAGTGTACGCTACTGTTTATGTTTACAACGGATAGAATACACTGAAGTAGTGTCCTTGTTCAGAGAAGAGAAATGAATACATTAAACATTTCTTATGTTCACCGTATTTTTTTTTTTTAAAGAGAGTGTACAAACTTAAAATGTTTCCTATCTGTAAAAATTTTGTCCAAGACATATTAGTGTGAGAATAAAATAATGAAAGCGGAACAATGGCTTTGAATTTGCGTTTCCCTACTTTTTCGCACTTCATTTAAGAGAATTTCATGTTTACTTTTTACATTTTCAAAAAAAAAATCTCATATAGGCAATATTTCTTGTGGAGTCCCCTTATGTTAATTTTGGCGTTTCGTGACACCCCAACTTCACCGGACACAATTTTCGCACAAGACGTCAAATCTTGATACTACTTTCCACATTTTGATGTATTTCTTGGAGTAAATGTGCTTCAAGGTCATGCAATTCTCTTTTGCTCAAAAATGGATTGACCCAAAAACTGTGTTTCCGTTTATAATATTCCTGTTCTGCCTCTCCAGCTTTTTTAATGCGTTCAGCGCTTAAATCAAACGAAGTGATTTGCTTGGTGAGATCATGGCCAAGAATGCAATGTCAAAACATAATTTGCCGACATAGTTAAGAAATATAAACTTCGGATATAATGTCTGATACGAAATAAATATTTCTAATAGAGGAGCGGCCTTAAGTACCTTTATCACTTTTAGGTGGGGGACAAAAGAATGTATATTTATATATACGCATGCAAAATACGACTAATAAGCAGTATAAACCAACCTAACATCTTCTTCACATAAAACGACCACCGTATTTCGCTATTCTCTTTGTTTCCTTTTTTGTTGATATATTTTTGAACACATAACAAAAACAGAATCATGCAAATTAACGTGAGATTCGATCCCTAGTTGGGAGCGCTGTCAAACATTGGGTGAAATATACCTACTAGTTATTGAATTGTTATTGATAAAAAAATGTTAAAACTAAAGTTTTTTTGGCTAACCTTCTTCAATTTTTTGGCGGTACTCGACAAACTGTTGCCTTAAATCGAAATACAACCAATGTACAAAACCGAACAAGATTATAATAACAATAACCACAATCAGTGGCGCACACATCCGAATTGGAACATTGGAATTTCTCACGTGGCATGTTTCCACTCTTTTATAGTTTGTTTCCTGTAAAATTAAATTAAATTTCAGCGAAACAATGAAGAGCTGTAATATTGAAATAAATTATACCAAATTACAATCATCCTGGTCGTCAGTGGACGTTCTAATCAATTTCTCAAGAGAATGTTTTCCTTTAGGGTTCAGCGGTTTGCTTGTGTTATTTCTATAACACTTATGTTAAAAATATGTATTGATATTTATTTATTTCTATAGAATACCTTCTGGCGATTGAATATGAAACTAAGGCATCAAGCTCTCGTCTCTTTCGTATTTTTTTAGCTCCCGTTTTAATGGGCAGACTTATTTGTAAGCCTGATTCCATTTTTGGGTTCAATAAAATATATTGTGGATCACTAACTAAACCGATATATCTAACGTCTACAATGGAAAAAAAACCTCTGATAAAATGGGCTTCTATTGTATCGACTGCCAATTGAAATGGGTTCTGCGCACTGTCCGCGGATTGTATGTATGTATAACTCTAACCTTTATGAGGGTTATTATTTAAAATAACTCGAACTGTTTTATAATATCTTTTTAATTTAAATAAATATTATGATTCGTGCTACTGGAGGTAAAATAATTTTACTCACCTTTTTTAATTTCACTTTGTAATCGTTGATTCTCTATGTGAATTACTGACATGGTGTAAGAGAGAATTAGCAACCAACACGATGTAATGAAGAACACAGTTCCTAGTAGGATGATATTACGATGGCCAAAAGTTGTCGATTCAATCCTTTGTCTGCCCGTTGGTAGCTTTGGTCTTGTTTTTCTGTAAAATATACGTTAATAAAATGACTTAACATTTAACTAGAAGTATTGCGCCAGTCTAACCTTCTAACTTTTCGCTTTCTTTGGTGTTCTATCTCGGGTAGTTCTAAGTCAGATAGACTTAAGTTTTCAGAATGTTGTAGCAAATTTGAACTTTCTTTGTTATCCATTATGGCTATTTTGGTGTCCAACATGTACATTTTTTAAGAGAATATATATTCCAAATATACAAAAATTTCACATTCTAACCATTTTCATTCGATATTTGGTTATTTACTAAAATCCTGAATGATGGATAGTCAGCTGACAAGTGAGTGCATCCCACATCACTTTGCAATAAAACTACTGAATGAGTTATTTCCGTATGATATATGAAATCGCCCATGTAACTGATTGAACATTATGTCGTTTTCGCTTGGACCTTCGGAGTACCCCTTTTGTACTCCTTTTTCATTCCAACTACTCCAAAAGCCTTGGATTGGCTGTTCCGAATAACAATTGAGTGTTTTTTTGTTCCCAAATTCATAAAGGAGTAGACTAGGAACACACCCATCCATACAACATTTTTCGTTGGACTACTTTTCAAAAGTGGTAAATGCGCATCTACGTCACACAAAAAAACAGGAAACAAAAAGTGAATTACGTCACTCAGTGACAATATGCGTGAGAGAGATAGGATAACAATATACGCAACTTCATACCATGTGTTCTATATACCTTTGGGCTGCGAGCGCTTGGAAATATCCCACAGCTATTTGGAAAACTGGGTGTTAAAGGTTTATGGGTCTCAAAGGTTTAACTCAATTGAACTTTTTTTTGCAAAAAAAAATTTCAAAATGTGGAAAAGTGAAAAACAAAAAGATTCTGTAGAGATGCCTCTCCCAAACCAACGTTAATACTTCCGAGCGATAAGGAAACTTTTCCCTGTCTTAAGTTATTTTCATGGAGGTTAATGAGAGTACCCACACTGTTGCGATGCTAATGTTTGAACATTCTTCAGTCGTCGCATATTCTCACGAATATTTCGCGCTTGGTTTGGCAGAGCCTAAGGCCAGGCGCGCACATGCAACTAAACAGTTTGGTTTCGATTTTGAGCACTCAGGATTATATGAGAGTCCGCGGGTTTATGTGCGCGGACTCTCATATAATCCCATAGTGCTCAAAATCGCAACCAAACTGTTTAGTTGCATGTGCCCGCGTGGCCTTAAGGCTCTCTCAAACCAACGCGAATATTTCAGAACGACGACGAAACATTCGCCTGTCTTAATTTATTTACATGGAGATTAAAGGCTCTCCCAAACCAACGCGAAACATTCGGCGCGACAGCGAAACTTCCGCCTGTTCTTAATTTATTTACATGGAGATTAATGGGAGCACCCACACTGGCGCGATGCGAATCTTCGAACATTATTCAGTCGTCGCATATTCGCGCGAATGTTTCGCGTTGGTTTGGGGCAGCCTTAAAGGCTCTCCCAAACCAACGCGAAACATTCGGCGCGACAACGAAACTTCCGCCTGTCTTAATTTATTTACATGGAGATTAATGGGAGCACCCACACTGGCGCGATGCGAATCTTCGCGTTGGTTTGGGACAGCCTTTAAGGCTGTCCCAAACCAACGCGAAACATTCGCTCGAATATGCGACGACTGAATAATGTTCGAAGATTCGCATCGCGCCAGTGTGGGTGCTCCCATTAATCTCCATGTAAATAAATTAAGACAGGCGAAAGTTTCGTCGTCGCTTTGAAATATTCGCGTTGGTTTGGGAGAGCCTTTATTCAGTTGTCACATATTCGCGCGAATGTTTCGCGTTGGTTTGGGACAGCCTTTAACTTTCGACTGCAATTTCGGTTTTTTGCGTTCAACAAATTCAGATCCGAATTTTCAGATGTTGTTATTGAACGTGGCCATTTAATTGGAAAGCCGACACATAGTACTGCCTTACGTTACGTTTACTTTTTGTTTATGCCTATGGCAGGGCAGTGGACGAGGTTTTGCAAGTTTGTTTATAACTAATTTATTTAATAAAAATGATAACTTTATCCAGAAAATTAAAAAAAGAAAGTGTTGAAGTGAAGGAGAACTGTGATATGACAAAAAGAATATCGATCAGGGATCGACTTCTGGTAAAAGAAATTCAAGAAATGGAAAATACCTTACCTAGTACGTGCAGGACTACATTCAGCGATCCGAATATTCTCTTTGAATTCGTTCTTTGTATTTGCCCTGACGAAGGTTTTTGGAAAGGTGGCACCTACAAGTTTATTATTAACGTCCCGGAAGAATATAATATGGTAGTAAGTATTCAAAATAGTTTTTTTTCTATTTTGTTATATAAAATAGTTACTCCTGTTTTTTTTTTTTGTTGATATGCTAAATTACATTTGTATAATTTGTTTTATGTATGCTTATAAGAGCATAGAAGGATAATGAATAGAATTCCTCTGTTTGGGAACAGAAATAAGAAGACTATTCACTATTGGTTTGAAATCCATTTTATTGAAGGAGAAGCTTCGAATTTTTGTGCTGAATAGTTATTAGGTTTGTTCAGCGAGGCTGTTCGGAACATTTTAGAACAGTTTCCAACAGAAAAGTACAACTTTTTGCTGTTCAATGAGGAATTTTCTGTTCTAAACTGTTCTGGTTTGCTGTTCAATGAGGCTGTCTAGAACAATTTCGAACAGGATTTTCTGTACTAGCTTTTTAGGTAGAACAACTTAGAACAGATTTCCTGTTCTAACTTGTTCTGACGTGCTGTGCTGTTCTGTTCTATTCTGTTCTGTTCTAATCTAACTATTTTGTCACTGAACAAACCTATTAACAGAAGGAGTGTTTGGTTTGATCCCAAATAGAGATTAACTATTTCTTAAGATGTTATAAGTAACTCTATTGAAAGTCCATTTTCATTGTAAATGATGATTTTCTGCCGATTTCTATACGAACGTCTTTTTACTAAGATGTCACAGTAGTTATTTTAAGGTCTACATTTTCATTTAAATTGATGGTATTTTCGATTGTTCATCCAAAAGCAGAAGCCTTCTATCCTTGATTGTTAATTTAAATATAGAAGCAGTTTGGAAGAAATATTGATATTCTTAAGTCCACAAAAGGTTTCTCAATGACTAATCAAAAAATCCTTTACTCTTTTATGAAAGTCTAAAAACTTCTTCGATAAGACTATCGAGCTGCTACATACTTTCTCTGCAACAGGCCTAACTATAATAGTAAAGCAACAACGAACATAAGCTTACTTTTGCAAAAGTACCCCGGGTATACCTGTAATTGATTTAGGACTTATTCATCCATACGTACATGTTCAGAATTCTTAAATTGATTAACATACCAAAAATCTGTGAAATATGATGTTTCTTTTATTGTTGTTCTGTCTGAGCGACTAGGATCGCTCTTAAGTAAGGAAAAGAAACTTGATTATCGTTATGGATTAGGGAGTGAGTGGGTGTTTACTTATGCTTATCCGCGCATAACTAACTTGTGCATATTATAGTTAAGGTTTACAATCCCACTTTGGGGAAAATTTTGCTTTTTTTTCAATATCTTTCTACGTCCTTTTTCGTAAAAATAGGGCAACCAATCATTTAAGTTTTGTACTTTTTAGCCTTAAGCCCGAACCACACTACTCTCGTGTGGTGTGTTGTTGAGTAGTGTGTCGCTGTCATTCCAATGTATTTTATAGATTTCGACACAACACATCACACGATACAAATATTGCTCTACGCATATGAAATACATTAGAGCGATAGCGACACACTACTCCCCAACACACCACACGAGAGTAGTGTGATTCGGGCTTTATGAAGAATTGGAATTGTATTGTACTGGGGAAAAATTTTAAAATCGATCAATCGATTATTACATCGAAATGTTTCTATGATATGGCAAAAAATTATAACTTGTTAACAAAAACACAGATTTAACCGAAAATTTGCTATCAAAAGCAGGGGCATCTATCTATTTTTGTCCAGTCATTGGTGTGTCAATTGAATATTTTTACAATCTGCTTGATTCAATTGTTTGATCCATCTATTTACTTACTAATTCCGCCAAAATGCTAATTGATATTCTTTTATTATTTTATAGCCTCCAAATGTTAAATGTCTGACAAAACTATGGCATCCAAATATATCAGTCACTGGTGACATTTGCTTGTCGCTTCTGAGGCAAAATTCTATTGATGGATTAGGATGGGCACCCACTCGAAAAATCAAAGATGTTATATGGGGACTGAACTCACTTTTCACGGTAAGTCTAAAAATAATTTTCTATTTAAGAAGGTTTTAGGCTAAGACCACTTCATCGTCCTAACCATAGACGTATTTTTAAGCTCTGTTATTGAATTAAACACGACCTTGTACAAAAGTTATCATTACAATCACCCTTATAACGGTTAACGTTTTACTAAAACGACAATTAAACGACATGGCTCTAGAAGGTACAATTGACGATAAAATTAAACTAAAACTTCAGTGTTCTCACCACTCTTCACCCTTCTCGCTATTTTAAGAATATTTTTATTTTGCAACGCCAATTGGAGCTTCTTGAGCCAAATCGTTTTGGAAAAACGACAACCGTAATAAGGGTGAATGTATTTATGCATCGAGAACTACGGCTTTCAAACTCCATTTTTTAAATAAAATGAATAAATCTTGGACTATAAAGAATGCTTTAACAGAACTTATCAGCCCTATCATGAATTCCATCGGAATCGGAAACTTGTAACGAATCGCGAAAAAAAAGTATCACAGAATCCATCGTATCGGAAAATCTCATACAAATTGCTGTTACGAACGGATTCTGTGATAGTTTTTTTTCGGGATTCGGAAACATTCCGATTACGGTGGAATTCGTGATAGGGCTGAATATGAACATTTATGGTTATCCATTACTATTTTGAAGAGGACAAAATTGTGGGGAAGTTCAACTGCGGGCAGCTGTAAGCGCAAGTTCCTTTTCCTATCGATTCACTAATAATCTCTTGAGAAGTCATATCCCGCCAGCATCAATTATTGAAAACCAATGGTTACTTAAGTGGTTTGACGATGAGTCCCGGCGAGCTGTACGAACAGTAGAAGAGCACTTTTTTCAGAAGGAAAAAAGGATCATGATGTCATTGCTGGAATGAAGTTCGAAAGTTTTAGGAATTTCTCAAGGTTACAGGAACAGAACTGAAGCCTAAACGATGCATTCTGAATGTTGTCTACACCGAATGTGTACGTCCCATAAGTGTAACGCGAAACTGCTGTCGACTATCATTCAGTATTTCATAACCTGAAGCATTTCATTAAAGCCTCAGCTACAAGTATATGAAATCTGAAATATAAACTGACCAATTAAAGTCGGCAAAGACCTCAACGTTAAATTTGAGATTTAACACATAAACAAAAAATGATATTCCATTAGTTTTTTTTTTTTAATCAAACAAAATTAATGGAGACAGATCGCTTTAGTTGTCCAGCCCGAGTATATAATTTAATTTCACTTCGCCTTTAGAAATCTGTTTCATTGTTCTTTTTTTGAAAACAGCTGATCATTGAATAAAAAATGTCCGGAGAAAATATACATATTATGTACGTACATAATAGCCGTATTTTACTATCGCTAATGATCTGTATAGATCATCTCATGAAAATAAAACTATACCGTTCATAGTGACTCTTATATTGTTGCGTGTTTTTTCTATCATCTATATGGATTATTCCTGATAATAAAAAAGCGGCTATTAGCTTGGATCGATTTTCATTTGTTCTTTAAGTTTTGGAATGTTCTGTAATAACATGTTCGTTTGTTTATTATATCAACCTGTTTATTTCCTCTTTTTTCTAGGATCTTCTTAACTTTGATGATCCTCTGAACAGCGAAGCTGCGGAGCAATACCAACGAGATCAAAAAGAATTCCAGACTAAAGTAAAAGAATATGTTTTATTATATGCGAGTAGATAGTGATAAAAATTCTTTTAGGACAAATTTGTTTATTTATTTTACTATGCTTATATTTTAATCTTAAAACTACATACATAGAATTTACACATTTTGTTAAATATTTTTTTGATTCTAATAAGAAAAATAATCGCGTGTTAAATTCAATCAGATTTGCAGCAAAACAATAAAGCATACATTTATATTTGGACTATGTTCGATAAGGTACAAACATTTTGTTTAATATCATTCGGAATAATTCTATATGTATGGTCTCTTAACATCTTTTTCTACAGGCACTCAAGGAAGAAATGAATGAGTAAAATGCTTTTAGTAGTTTTTTTGTCAATAAAATGTTTTTTTTTTTGATATAAATACATGTAGCCAAAATTTAAATAAAAATATTTTTTTGAGAAAATTTGAAAAAAGTGTTAAAAAAGCGACAAGCGTACTTAAAAATTGGATTCCTTTTCGATTTAACTGATGGAGTTGGAGATATAAGTTAGAAAAAATATTTTTTTTAATATTTAAAAGCAGTTATGACGTCGATATCGATTTTCAGAAAAATGCAAATACGAACCACAATGAATGTGACATGAAAATTAGTTGAGCAAAAAGGTATGATTAGCGTTAGCGGTACTAAAACAAAATTCGATTTGTCTCGATTTCCAAATAAATGTGAATTTTTTCTATTAAAATTTTGTTTTTTTTTTTAATGCGACTACTATTAATGAGCGTTGAGTAAAAAATAGTTTATTTATAACAACAAAAAAGAGATATAAGTCAATATTGCGTCTTTCGATCAGCGATCGCACTTTCAACGATCATCACTGTCAACAAATAAGATTCGAGCAATTATGAAATCGAAGCTTGAGTCGGAGCTCTAATAGAGCTTCGAAAGGCGCTAATTTTAATATTAATTGTTAATTTTGTTTGTAGTTATTCAGCCCTATCACGAATTCTATCGCTATCGGAAACTCATTACGAATCCCAAAAAAAAAACGATCACAGAATCAATCGTAGTGGAAAATCTCATAAAAGTTGCCATTACGAACGGATTCGGTGATAGTTTTTTTTTTTGGGGATTCGGACAGATTCCGATTACGATGGAATTCTTGGTAGGGCTGATTGAATTTCATTATTAAATTTTCATGGCCTATCCTGGATCAGAGCTTCGAAAATATAAGCGATGATTTTCTTTGCTAGGATCGATGCTCGAATCGTTAACTTGATCGAATATTACTTGAGTTAATGTGAATGAAAGTATCAATTGCGAATTATTCATACTTTGAAGTTTGATAGATTGATTTGATAGACTGGTTTGTTTATTGCTTCAATTTGCAATTGCTTTTCATCAAAGTTTTAGTTCATTTGAGCCTAAATTTCCGTTTGGAGTTACGTTTCGGTTTTGGAAATGTTCAAATCCAACCAAGTTTTGCCTGAGATTTCGTGCACATATTTTTTCAATATTTCTCCATCAAATCATCAATATGATTTTTGGTTGAAAGTTGTATCGCCTTGCTTTAATAATCAACAAACATTTTTTTAATCAAAAAATTTCACTTGCATAAATCGGGTCAGTCACGAAAATTCGGTCGATAACGAGATATTGGATAATCGATAGTTATCGATCGCAGTCCACAGTCAGAATATTAATAAACTTCGCTTTATTGATCTCTGCTCACTTCGTTCTCTTTGCTCTCTTTCAACCATTTATAATTAAGATGATTATAATTTTTACATTATCAATTAGACATTTATTAAAACACCGTAATATCCTATATCCTTCTTTTGTTGTTGCTAAAAAGACGAAAATAAAATTCGATACAAAAAATAAAAACCCGATAGGGTTAAAAGACAAGGAACGAGCACAAAAGATATTTGATTTGATTTTCCTTGTTACACCGAATCTACTCAACATTTATTTCGATTACTTGGTTTGGAAAGAATGCAACTACGAAAATATCAGCCCTATTCTGCTATTCACCGGGGGGAATTTTTCTTGTATTTTCACTAATCCCTATTCTGCTATTCATTCGAAGTGAATCTGGGTTAAAGTAGGTAAAGTCGGTAATACTCCGCGGTATTCTCTTATTCACGTGAACGCATTCAATCTATCAGCCCAATTCTGCTATTCACGTGAATCGTACTTTCCATTCACCCATTCGATTCCCTTCCGATCTACCTTTCCATTCTGCTATCCGTCGGGTGAACTTCATTATCCCAAACCTGTTCCTGTGAAAATCTTGGGAAATTTGGGTAAATTGTTTTGGTTAATCATTTTAAATTAAAAAAACAACAAATATAATCAGTTATAAAACTTTTTTTCCACTTCCAAACAGAGGAATAAGAAAGTCGACAAACAGAGCACTTGTTTTTTGAAAAAACAGGATTTAATTTCATTGCAGAAAATAGAGGGATGAATTGATATCTATTTGTTGTTCTACACCGGAAAATTATAATAAGCTAACATTTACAGACAATCATTCGAAATTAGGCAATAAACTAGATTTTACTTATATTTTACTAATCACTTCCCAGACAATCCAATAAAAATGAAAAAATTCGCAACATTATATATGCGGATCTGAATTGTATATCAGTATGTTCCAGTTCCTTATGGCTTTTACTTTTGATTGAGAGAATTAAATGAGTTCAAGACCCAAATATGTTGATCTGTCAAAACAAAACTAACCAGAAAAAAAAAATCAATTAAATTGAGAATGATTACAAAAATGAAAACAATTCTGAATCGAAAGAACGAAAAGTAAACGTAAGTAAGTAAAAGGCAACACTTTTTTTCGTAGAATAAATAGGTTTAGAAAAAATCGTGAAAAAACCGTTGATTGATAATCGACAACGAGCAAAAAAAAAACCAGAACTAGATATCATTCAAATTCTTAAGAACTACATAAATAGAAATATTTGATAGAATAATAGTTGCGCTTTAATATCCTTTTGGTTATTTTTGATCATTATAGAGTGAATAAGTCATTGTTTAAACATTCAATTAATTTGCAATTGTTGCCTCAAGTAAAGAAACCTATCGGTATTCCGCATATTGCCTATCAGACAGGAGAAGGAAATTACAATGAGGTAGGGTTGGATCATTCTTCATTTTCATATTTTTCATTAGTTTCTTAAAACTTCTATTTGCTTTGAATTTGATACATTCGACCTTCAAAAAGACAAGGTTTTAAATTTAATTTTTTTTTTGTAGAGATCAACTCACATTGGTTCTCAATCCCTTTCCTAAATGAATATAAAGCAAGAGAATCAAATAAGTTCACGATAGGTGTTGTTTCCTCGGAATATGTATATTATTTACAAAAATATTCCCGCAACCGATTTCTCGAGAAAGGTTCCCTACAACCCCCATTTAAAGGAATAACATCACTTCATTAAATTGAATTATTTCCGTTAGTATAAGTATTATCACTTTTGATTTATCCAATAAGCAAATAAGTATTCGTAAGGGCTGCATTTTAAAAAATGTCTTTATCTCAATATATTTTTATATGCCAGTAGAAACAATTAACAAATCGATTTTTTTTTACGCCAACTCATTTAAAAAGAATAAATATATTTTACTCGTTAATCATCAAATCTAAAGGTTTGAAATGATTAATTACATTTACAGTCCAGTCTGTCTGGTTTCCAACAGTAAATTCTTTTATAAAACGATAATTGCATATGAAAACCTTATCTTCATACTCTGGAAGTGATCTGTAAAAATTAAATGATGAAATTTGATCAACAACTAAATAAATAAAATCTCAAACCCCATATTCCAAGGAAGAACTTCGCCTTGATTTTGCATTTCTCTGAAGCCTTTCAAAACATGAAATACCATTGTGATTTCAACGAATCGCTTTTGTATTTTTTCATTTGATTCATCGAACATTATACCGACCTTGAAGAAATAAAGAGTTAAAAAATACTTTTTCATTAAAAAAAAATTATATGTTATGTATGAGTATGCTAAATAAATAATTTATAAACAAAGAGGGAGCGACACAAACATTTCAGTCCTTCGAAAATTCGGAACGTGAATGATGTTCGAAAGTTTCGCTCGGAGTTTATTGGTACATATCAGGAATAATTTTCCAGGGGAATTTCGCTGTCATTATAATACATTTTCGTTATACGGAAATTTATTCCGGGATATTCATGATAGCAGTCCAATTTTCGAGGGAAACAAAATTCTACTCGAGTTTTCCGTTAGGGCGCAATACCGTCGGCTTTTTCAAAGATTATCTAAATAAATATACAATAAAAGTGATCCAAGTAACATTTACAAAAAACCAAGCAGTTACGGTAACATCTGCAACAACCTATCTTTACCATTGATTTACGCGAAAATAATGTTTATAATATTATTTATTTTTATAAATTGTTAAATGAGAATATTTAATATTATTTTTTAATTGTTTCTTAACTTTTTTCTTTGAGGTTGTCGACCCCCAGGCCACTTTAACCTGTTTGATATTTTACAAAAATGAGAACTGTTTGCTTTCATTAAAATACAGAAATTATTTTTTATGGTTTTCGCATGCAAATACTCTTATGTAGTGACGACCTGGATTCGAATAAATACATCTTTTATATTTAATCGTAACATTCATTAGTTGCAATATACGGATCTGCGCGAAACTTTTAAGTTTGATAAAAAGCTTTATTTCTAATTACCTGATATGGGAAGGATAAGTAAATGTCCTCTTTATTGATTTCAAGTTGTTTCCTCTGGGATACGGACAGCGTTTCTATTACTGGCTTTATTTCATCAATTGCTTCTTGAGCTACAAGACTTTTAAGTTCCATTAAATTAGAATTTACTAATTTTGTCGATATAATCTACAAAAAAAAAAAATATATTATTTTATTATCAATAACATAATAATAGCATTTGTTGTATATAATGTCTAATGTACATTTTATGTTAATATTGTTTTGAAGCTCAAAATATAAACAAATTCAACAACGTTTCGTGACATGTATGTAGCAAGAAATTAAACTTCTGTTGGTTTTAAAGGCCTTTACCTCGGTGTTGTTGTTTATCAGTATTCAATATTATAGGAACCAGAATATTTTTTGTATGATGTTCCAAATTTTAAAAGCTAGTGCTGTCAGCAACGATATCGCCAAACAAACTAGAGTAAACCTTCCGAATGGCAAGATAATGGGTTGAAAATAGAGTTTAGTCATAAAAAAAACTAGCATTCGCTTGAATCCATAGGCTCTATTTATACTTTCGACTCCATTACTAGAGCATAGCATTTTCCTGATTTGTCAAGCCGTCTACGGACTTGATGGTTCCCATGTAATACATTTATTTTTCAGCATATTTTACACAAGCATCTCCAAAAAGGCTTCTTGTCTTTTTCTATACTGATAAATGTTTGAAAGTGACATAATATGTAGGTATAACTTGGGAACTCTTGCATATTGAGATAGTAGTTTTGAAAAAATGATTAAAAAAACATACGCGCAAAACTTAAACTTGCTTAAGCACCAGTACGTGCTGCTCTCTCCAGAAATAGTGCATTCATCTCCATTCTTCCGAATTTTCTTAAAGATTTTATATACAAACCTAAACTTCTTCTAACTTCGTTTATAAAGAATTAATATTCTTCACTGGTCGCTCACAATATAAAAAGCTCGGCTAATGTTAGTTTTTAGGTATTCATTTATATTAATCAACCATTATTGAGAACACAAAAAGTAAGTTCGAAGTGGCATAACTTAAAACTATGTTGAAAACTTACGTGAACTGCATGCTTTGTTCCATAAATAAAATCCTTTAAATTAAATTCATTATCGAAATAAGGGCGAATTATAAAATTTATAAGAACCCAGTTTCGAACAGTATGTATAAATGAAGGCCATAAGATTTCTGGAAATTGCATTAACGATGGTAGACTCCTTTGCCTTCTATTTCCATCATTTGGATGTGAACAAAAGAAAGCATGTTGGCCGATCGGGCATAACGTACTTGGCTCTTGGGATATTACAAGTGGGTTATATTTATGATAACTATTTCTGTTACAAAAACTTTGTGCCAATAGTTTTCTACTTAATGGTAAATATTTGTTTAGATTTAAAGCAGCTAGCGAGGACATAGTTAAAAAAAAATTAATAGAAAAAAATTAAATTATTTCGACTTTTGACGTTTATTTGTTATTAAAAAAATAGCGTGTTCATATAAGGTCTGTTTGGCATCTTTCTTCTGTACAAACTGTCAAACACCAAAGTGAAGACGAATTTCTCAAAAATGGAGAAACCCACAAAAATTCAGAGCAAGGGAAACATAGTCCCCTTTCACACGAGGAAACTGAGTTGCCAGCAACAATAAGTTTGTTGGTGAGAAAGGCAAGAAGTAAGAGGGGAAAATAAAATCTCCCCGGTCAACGATTCGAGGAGATTTTTTTGACATTCCTCTTCACACACACAGTAGAGTGTGTTCAACCAAGCTATTTTAAAAGGAAAATACAGAAAGTTTCCACGATTTTGTTTCTTCGTGTGAAAGGTACAGGAGATTTTTAAGGAAATTAAAAGAAAACGTCAAAAAAATCTCCAGCAACTTGTTTCCTCGTGTGAAAGGGGACATACAGAAATTCCTTTCATCACTACTTCTACCTTTTTCCTCAACATCTCTATCACCACATTCTAGCGAGAACTAGAAAAAACTCACACATGTGAAACATCAAATATCATAGCCAAGCTTTGAACAGCGGTTATGTCGTGTTCAAAAAGTAGATTTCGTCAACATTTTGGCTTCGTGGACGTGGATTTTTGTGATTCCATTGGTTTTTTTTCTAGAAATCATCATAATCCAAGCATCTTTCATATCCAGTGGAGGCGGCATGGCATGTAAAGGAAGATCGCCTGTCAAGGTACTTTTAAAAGTAAGACCGCACTCGACGGAACTGCTCTCCAATGGAACTGGAGGTCAACGGAACTTCACAACGCGACAAAAGATTATTTTTATTATGCAATATAGGCAGCGGTGCGTCAAAAATGTCTTCTAAACCAATGAAATGTTATGCCATCTTGGATATAACATGGTGACTCCACGAGAAATATTTCATAGAATACTATATATTGCATACTCTGAAAATTGCTCATGGAGGCTACTTAGGCCAGGCGCGCACATGAAACTAAACAGTTTGGTTGCGATTTTGAGCTCTATGGGATTTAATGAGAGTCCGCGCACATAAAGCGGCAGACTCTCATATAATCCCGAGTTCTCAAAATCGAAACCAAACTGTTTAGTTGCATGTGTGCGCCTGGCCTTATAGTATTCTATAAAAAATTTCTTGCCAAATATTGCCCGGCTCATAGAAAGCTATGGATAGTATTCTATGAGCAAGCAATTTTCCGTTTGACATTTGTGGGTTTGTTTGACTTTTGTTTGTTTTGAGTGATGTTGTTCTATTCTCGCAAATGAAATAGCTATGAAAATGCCCAACCAACATTTTATGGCATACTATCGCTCTTTCTTTCTATCAAAAGCGACAGACGGTAATCTATGAAATTTTTCAGGTGGAGACCCCGTGTAAGGTTGTAACAAAATTTTTCGGGGCTAATGGCGGTTGTGGGTGGCAAAGGGGGCTTTCAATCCCGAAAATCACGTCCTGTCCAAAATGCAAGGTTCGGTCAAAATTTTTTATCATTTCAATACAAATATAACATGACATAATAGCCGTATTTTATCATCGCCGATGATCCATATAGATCATCTCATGAAAATAAAACAGTACGGATCTTAATGACAACTGTGTTGTATACCTATCTCTTTTTTCCTTACTTTAATTTATTTTTCATTAATTGATTTTCTTTTTTCTTAACATGCCGCCTCCACTGGGCATGAACAATGCTCGGATTATGAACATGTCTAGAAAAAAACCAATGGAGGCACAATAAAGGCTGTCCCAAACCAACGCGAAACATTCGCGCGAATGTGCGACGACTGAATAATGTTCGAAGATTCGCATCGCGCCAGTGTGGGTGCTCCCATTAATCTCCATGTAAATAAATTAAGACAGGCGGAAGTTTCGTTGTCGCGCCGAATGTTTCGCGTTGGTTTGGGAGAGCCTTAATCCATGTCATGTGGTGACATTATCCATACAAGTCAGATTGTGGATTGGATTGTGGTTGTGATGTTGGGCATCGTTGATGGCCAGTGGAGGCGGCATGTTACACTATACAGTTCCCAATTCCTAACCATTTGCAAAGCTGAGAAGCAAAAGCAAAAACTAAACTTTTGGTTCGTGAAACGTGATCCCGATAGAGAGCAGGATCTCGTGTTGTTGTTGTAATGCATGTATTTATGTATTTTGATGATCTATTTGGATCATCTCTGATAATAAAAAACGGCTAATAGCTCTGTTTGGTAACTGAAACTTTAACCAAGTTTCTTAAAACTGGGTTTTTTTCCTATTAGGCCACACGGCGCTGTTGACGTTGCTGGTGCTGGTCTAATCTGTGTTGGACGATTGAAATACATTGGTTCTAAAACAATGGCAGCTGCGGTTGCTGGTGCTGGGTGTTTCACGCAGAAGTCGTCCATACGTTGTTGACTACAGCCACTAATCCAAAATGAACTAGTTTGGATGAAGGGGATCTTCAGATTTTTGTCAATGAACGTACCCAATATCCTACCATGCAGATTTTCGTATCGTAACGTCGCACAGAGGAAATTCCTCGTTTATTATTTCACTCTACCGCCGGAATAGATGTTTACACATCAAAAACTGCCGGTGAGTGCTGTGTAATGTATTGCAGTTCCGTTGAAGTGCAGTTTCGCCAAGTGCGGTCGTACCTTAAATATAAAGTGCAAACATTACAGCGGCTTCTTGGCGTTCAGGAAAAAAATAGAAAACCGAATTTCAAAAATGACGTTTTATGTGTCATTTTTAATTCTTGTGTCATCCTCACATCTGTCATTCGTATTAAAATTTATATCGCAATCGCAGATTAAATTATTTTTGTGTTTAAAAAAAATGATGTTCGCTTCTTCACATACCTTGGTAAGTTCAATGAAATAAAATTTATTGGCACTCTGAAATATGTTTTTACTGTAGCCACCGTTTTACTTGACCAGTATCGGTCGAAAGCCACATTACTATTCGGCTCGCAAGAGTTCGTCCCAATTTTCACATAAAAACATTCGCGATGGCAGAAATACGGTCCTAGACGAACTTGCTGCAATATTAAGCAAATCGCATGAAAGTATTCTAAGCATCGCTACTCACAACGCGTCTGTGAAAACATTCTTCGAAAATGGCAGGCTTAATAGAGTTCTACAGGATGTCGACGTGTCCTTGAAAAATCTCAATGCGAATACCATTGCAACACACATTAAAAATAATGGAAAAAATTCACATCTAATGAATATCACCGTTAGTACAGGAATTGCTGATGTAAAATGCGTGCTGAATAGAAGAAGAGGATTCGCCTCAAATTACGAAATGTATGTTAAGCTTACGATTTCTTACTAAGACTAATTTTATTATTAATTTGTTTAAGTAAATTTGTGCGGCACTTCAAGACTGACAGAGCAATTGAAGCTGAGTCCAAGAGAAGTCCTTCTCTTATTACACGAATTCGAAACTCTCTGGGTAAGTTGGTTTGATATTTAAACCCAATTGGTTATTCTTATTTTTGTGAACGCATCAAAAGACTAGTTCTTAATAAGGACTAGACTAGAGAAATGCCAATTTATAACAGTTATAACAGTTTATAACTCTGGAAGCCTCTCCTTACGGGGCCGCATAAACAGTACTTTTATAAACCAAAACTGCTATAATTATAATGCCTATTATAGTCACTTCTTTTTTATACCAAAGACGTTTACGCAGGCCCACTTTTATTGGGAAGTGACTCTAGACATGCCAATTATAACAGTTTTGGTTTATAAACGTACTGTTTATGCGGCCCGGAGGGCCAGGGCCCTCCACCGGTAGGCATACTTCAGGCACCCAGAGTTTTTTTTTTTCAAGTCGCGCGAAACGCGTTTACTCACGCCCACTTAATGGCGAAGAACTGTTAAAACTGTTATAAATTAACATGTCTCTAGTCTCGTTCCTTTTAATGGCCGTAATCTGCTATGAAATAGCAATTCTCTAGTTCCTCCTTTTTGGCGGATATTACAGAAACGAAACGAAAAATAATTTTCGCTTTAAAACGCAATGCGTTCTCGCCTTTATTTTGTTCCCCTGAGGCAAAAATAAAATTGGTATTGATGCGTTTTACTGATCGCTATAACCGGTCCCTTACCAAACAAAATCCTGCACCTACTTTTGATCTTGCTCTAGCTAGTATGAAGATTGTTTGACATAAGCTAAAATGTGTTAAAACGATAAAAGGACGAATTGAGTTTAAATTTGGAAAAAAAAGGTAGGTGTGTGGAATTTGCGGCGACTTCATACCTATCTCGATTAGTCTGTAGATGAAAATGGTAGAGTTTGACAACTAAATGCATAGCTACTCGTAAGTAATTTTGTAAGCTAATTCAGAGACTTAAACGATTGGATCCCTCAGGGAGATCTTCAGTCAGTTAAGTGTTTGGATGCGACATTCCAGTGGGTTTCTTCTGTTTTAATGACATGAGATCTCCAAAGAAGGTCACCATCCGATCATGAAACCAGACATAACCTTGAACAATGTATGGAGCAGGTTTTGTCCAATCATTTGGATCACTATCCGCTCAAGAACCATCTACACTTGGGTGATCATCTGCCCACTATTAACCTGAGATCCCATGAATAACTCGTAGTCCACTTGCACGCAGTATTGCGGATCTTAACGCTATTATTGTGGAATTAGCAATGTAACAGTATCATATATACTATCGATTTCATAAAACATGAAGTTGAACTTTTCTGTTCTATTTTCACATACTTTTGCTTCTTTTTTCTGATCTAGTTTGTTTCCCTTAGTTGTGTTTAAAACAGAGAATATTATGTTAGAGCTTCGATTAACGGTTCTAGCATCGATTCGACCAAAGCTGAGAAAATGTTACAACACAACTGCTACAACTACTTATCTGAATTATAATAGAGATACATATGTACATATTTAAATAAAATAAATAAACAAAAATATTTTTTTAAGGTGGGTCTTCGAATAAGTACGATTTACCGATTGCGGTTCATACAGAAACCCTGACAAAACTGCTAAAAAATACAAGTGAACATGGACTACAGAAAGATGGGGTTGTAGTATTTGTAGTCTCATAATTAAAAACATAAATAATATTTATATTTGCTTTCTTTATAGGAAAAAAATATCAAAGTTGCTTTTGCTGAAGGCTACTTGGCAGCCTTAAACTCTGATGAAACTAGCAAGTCTGGAAAATCCATGAAGTATTTGAAGGTAACACGAATTGAATGCCAATACCATTTGTATTTGATTGCTGCAGAATAATTTTTTTTATTTTCATTATTTAGGTATTTCAACAGCTTCTTATTATAGTTGTGTTCCTAGGTATATTAGTTAGCCTCTTCTCATCGTCCAATGGGTCAATGTTTAGGTTTGTAGTTTGATTTTAACAGAACACAAAAAAAAAAAAAACTTTCCGTTTTAATTTTTTTTTAGGATTCAACTAGGTAATCAAGTAGAAGTAGACCCAGAAGAAATAAATGTCACTTTCGATGACGTTAAAGGGTGTGACGAGGCCAAACAAGAATTGAAAGAAGTTGTTGAATTCTTGAAAAACCCGGAGAAGTTTTCTAATCTTGGTGGAAAACTTCCAAAAGGCGTATTATTGGTTGGTCCACCCGGTACTGGAAAGACTTTGCTTGCGCGTGCAGTAGCTGGAGAAGCAAACGTTCCATTTTTCCATGCAGCTGGGCCAGAATTTGATGAGGTGTTAGTAGGACAAGGAGCTCGCAGAGTTCGAGATTTGTTCAGTAAGTAGAAATGGCTGTTCAGAATAATTAACTAACATTTTATTTTATCTCCACATAAGTCCTATAATTTTCTGTCAAAGCTTATTAATGAAAAGGTAGATAAATAGATTTCTTAACTAGAGAGCTTATTCGTTTCAGGCACTGAGATGAATTCTATTATAAAATTCAAGAATTCGTTCAATCTTTTTGCCCTTTAAAAATTTTCAAGCGGTTGATTTCAGTAAGTGTGTAGTGTGGAACTATTTAATTCATATGACCCAGTTTTAAGCTGAGCCTGCTACAATTTTTCAAGCAGATAGAAAGTCGATGGACGAGACGATGGATACTATTCTTTGTTCTAATAATGATATAAGAGGGCTCCACAATGTAACCTAAAGATAGATAATTCTGGTTGTGAGTGCAACGATTATAGTTTCTGCATTTAATAATAAAAATGTACAATGTAAGAAAATTATTTTCTTACCACTTACCTTTTAGATTAAAAAAATGACGACTTTTCCCAGAAATAAAAAAAAAATTTAGTTTTTTGCTGTTTACTCTTAACTGATGAAGTTGATGAACAATGATGTATGCTAAGGTTGTAGACCATGATATCCGCTACACAAAAGTTTATTACACCTTTTTTCTATTACGATTTTTGGTTCGGTTCTCGTTGGATAAGGAGGTCAATAGTCAATCCGCGAAGTACCTTTTTTTAAATGTCTGGGGGCTTAGGTTAAGGTGACGAAAATGTAGTTTGAATTGAACCGGTGCAAAAATTTAACTCTTACCAAAACGTGTACCGAGTTTTGGTAAAAGTGCGAAGTTTCTCATTTGGACATACCTTATTTGCGAAAAATTTACTAACAAATATTTTTAGAGCTTCTTGAATACAGAAAGCCAATTGCAAAATATGTAGTTAAAAACCGTGTGGTCTTACTAAATTAAAAAAAAAATTGAATAAAATTATAAAACTAAACAAGAAAAATTATTTAAATACGAATCAAAACTGCTAAATAACAACAACTAAACAACAACTGCCTTATACTTATTTCAATTTATAGAGGCAGCAAAGGCAAGAGCACCTTGTGTAATATTTATTGATGAAATAGATTCCGTTGGAGCGAAGCGAACGAATTCAGTTTTGCATCCTTACGCCAATCAGACTATTAATCAGCTACTGTCTGAAATGGATGGATTTCACCAGAACGCTGGCGTAATAGTCCTTGGAGCAACAAATCGCAGAGATGACCTTGATCAAGCACTCTTAAGACCTGGTCGTTTTGATGTGGAGGTAATTTTATTAGTATTTTTCTAAGTACAAAATTACATTTTCAAATATATTTAATTAATAGGTAGTGGTATCAACACCCGATTTTAGTGGTCGTAAAGAAATATTGTCTCTCTATTTGTCGAAAATCTTACATGACGAAATTGATATAGACATCCTGGCTCGAGGAACTTCTGGCTTTACTGGAGCTGATTTAGAAAACATGATAAATCAAGCGGCTCTGAGGTAATAATTTTTTTATACATATAAATTATGCAAATTAAAATATCGTTGTAACTGATTTTAGAGCTGCGATAGACGGTGCAGAATCTGTGACAATGAAGCATTTGGAATCGGCAAGGGATAAAGTACTTATGGGTCCGGAGCGGAAAGCAAGACTACCAGATGAAGAAGCGAATCTCATTACAGCTTACCACGAAGGCGGACATGCTATTGTAGCATATTACACTAAGGTAATATGTAGTAAAAAAGTGTGATACCTTTTATCAAATGCTCTAAATTTTCCATTTTCAGGAATCACATCCTTTACATAAAGTTACGATAATGCCAAGAGGGCCTTCCCTAGGTCACACAGCGTATATTCCAGAAAAGGAACGCTATCATGTTACAAGGGCTCAACTTTTAGCAATGATGGACACAATGATGGGTGGGCGAGCAGCCGAAGAACTTATATTTGGAATTGATAAAATTACATCTGGCGCAAGTAGTGATTTGAAACAAGCAACCTCAATTGCAACACACATGGTCAAAGACTGGGGGATGTCAGAAAAAGTAGGACTTCGTACAATAGAAAGTCCGAAAGCACTTGGACAAGTTGAATCATTGGGTCAGTTTACCGTTGAAGCAGTTGACGCCGAAATAAAGAGAATTCTTAGCGAAAGTTACGATAGAGCAAAGGCTATTCTAAAAAAACATGCAAAAGAGCACAAGGCTCTTGCGGAAGCTTTACTAAAATATGAGACTTTAGATGCAGAAGATATAAAAGCTATCATGAATGGATCACAGTAACAAAATATAATGTACATTTTATATACATAAGTTAGAGATAGTAATAACAATATTTTCTATGTTTATTGTTTATTTTGTATATACAATTACATTTTTGGCTTTAAATCATTCGAAAGACAAAATCCGCACACGTTTGCTTAGTTATACAAATTGAAAGATTTTAATTTGATATATATTTTCATATTTGTTGAAAATATTAAAATAGTGGGCATATATGAAACCAGTTTAATTGAAACATCGAAATTATGGATATTATGACAGTATTTTATTGTTATCAGTTAGCTAAATGCCCTTTGTTTACACAAAATAAAAGAATGAATCAATAAATTATTAAAACATTTCATTTCAATTGAATATTCGAAATTTATTTACTCACTGGTTTTTAATATAAACTATATTTGTATTCCATTTTCAAAGAGTAATTTCAAGGCTTTTATGGAGAACAACAATAATAAATATCGCACGTTGATATTTTAGGAGAAGCAATATTAGAAATCCAGAAATTGTATATTGTGACTTTCTCTTTCAATTTATTAGAAATGAAGGTCTCTTAAGTGAAACTGTTCGTGAGACAAACAAGTTGAGTGTAATAAAGAAATTTCCAAAAAAAAATAAATTGGTAATTTGAACAAAATTAAATGTATTTTTTAAAAACTATTTTCCTATTGCATATACTTTACAATGTTAAAGTTAAAAAATCGTTTTTTTTTAGCAGGATTATGGAAGGTACCGTTATTTTTGGTAATTAGATATTTTTCTAAATTAAGATTATTTTAAAAAACTGATATGCAACTATCTTAAAAAATCGTCCAAGTCTTTTTCGAAATATTTGGGATTTCTTTTTACCCTAAATACATATTGGGGGTTATCGTCAGTAAAATTCTGGTTCGAAAATTGGAAACGCCAATACCTTTTCATTGGTCCTTGTAAGCTCGAACAACTCCTGGACAACTTATTCGCGATACCATTAAATTGCAAAGATAACATTTCGATGATCATTCATGTTCCAAGTTTTCAAAGGAGGGAAACATTCTTAGGGAAATTTTATTTGCAGTAGGCCTCTAACGGAATTAAAAAAAAGTGGATACGCTTTTGAGAAATTCAAGATGTTAGGGCAAATTCCTAAATGCAAAACTTGCGCAAATTATGCTAAGCAAACAGTTCCTAAATGCAAACATCAAAATCCCTGCAAAGCAGATTGTTCCAAAACGCAGTGGATTTTTTTTCTTGCGCAAATGTTAACGCATTCGTGCAGTTGTAAAAAATATCTTGCGCACTTCACTTGCATTTGAATTTGCTTGGCTCTGACGTGTTAAATTTACTTTAGCAAATGGGTGAACAAAATGAAGAAAATTTAGTAAAATTTTTAAAAACTGGATACATCAGGAGGTGAAATAGTTGTTAACAATTTGATTAGCGCATGAGGAGGTTTTTTACTCAGGTAAATGCAAAGATCAAGCATAAAATCAAGAACTTTATGTATTTTGAACTAAAATACATAAACAAGTTTTTTGTTTTATATTTATTTGCATTATTTTTTTTTTTAATTTGTGTTGTGGTGCAACAATTCACTAAGGTCTTTATTAAAATAATTTTAGTTCGGGAGTCCATTATTTATTCCAGCAACAATCAACAAATATAGTAGATGTCCGTTCCGAAACGTCATATGCATGAATTGCAGACATATGCTTTAAGTTATTCTTGATCCTAAGAAATAAAAAAAATTAAACTTAAAAATTATATATTCAGGCCTATTCTGCTATTCACGTGAATCGTCAATTCACCCATTCGATTCCCTTTCACTCTACCTTTCCATTCTGCTATCAATCGGGTGAACTACATTATCCCAATTTGACATTCACGTAAACAACTGTTCATAATTACAAAAATCTTGGGAAATTTGGATAAAATTGTTTTGTTTCAAGTCATTTTTAATTAAAATCAAATATGGCAACACTTATTGGACTTTTTTTCCACTTCCAAACAGAGGAATAAGAGAATCAACAAACAGGACACTTGATGTTTTGCCAAAACTAGAATTAATTTTATTAATTTTATCACATTCGTTAAGCGGGATATACATTGTTCAAATGCTTGTCATGCATAGAGAGTGTATTAGTAAAAATGAAACACGTATACATTGTGTGTATGCTTGAAGCAAAATCAAAAAGTTTTGATTTTTGTTCAATCAGATAGCCAGAATTGAAATAATGTATATTTGAGAATGATTGCTTGATCAAGCATAGGCACATTTTCGCATAGAAATTTAATTAAAAATAAATGATTGAAGACTTATGCATGAAGTGTGTATATGCAACGTCAAAAAAAATTATAAATACACTCTCACATGCATGACAAGCATTTGAACAATGGGTACGTTCAGCAGACACAAGGGACTACATATGTAGTCAAGTGCATTCATTGAACGCAAATTATACAAAGGAAACTAGTTATTTTTTTGAGATGTCATTAATGCCAAAATTGGAACTTTACTTCCAACCTTTACCTTCCGTTGATAGTGCAGATAGTATTTATAATAATATTTTTTTTTGAAAAACACCTTACACAAGTCAATTCCAAATTGTAAATTATATTTTTGCAATACTTCTTACTAATGATGCATTTTTTAATTCTATTAATTAATTAAGAACTCCTCCACCCAAAACAATAAAACAAACGTTGAAAAAAGAAGTCACTGAACAATGAAGTTCAGCTTGCTGTTTAATGCAAAATATAATCAGCTGATATTTTGACATAAATGCACTTGACTTGAAATGAAGGGAGATATTTCTTGACTAGCTTTCCAGTCACTTTCCAATAAAAGTTGCCTTAATTGGAAGGAAATTTTGCGACAGCTGGCCAATCAGAGACGAGAAACTTGCCTTGCCTTCAAGTCCCTTCGTCATCTGAACGTACCCAATGTATATCCCGCTTTATTCACAATTTCATAAATCTTATCTCTGTCGAATGAGTTTCAGAAAAACTATAAAGTAAATATTTCGATGCGAATGGGAAAACAATCAGAATTATTGTGAGGTTTCGCCCGGGAGAAATTTCACTTCGAACTAGAAATGATATTTCGAACAAAAAGTTAGGATATTAGCTAGCTGTGATGGAATATGAAAATAAATAAAATACCTACCACATAAAGAAAAATCCCAAATTTTTCTTTGGATGTGTGAAAGCAAAACATGATTATCAGAAACAGTTTAACTAGAGGTAGGCAAATTTTATGACAGTGGTTTTTTAATTACAAACAAAAAAATAAACCTTAAACGAATTTTTCCCTACTTCTACCATCACTGAATGTAGGTGATTTGATATTTGAAAGCTCTGAAAACAAAGTGCGAGCCAACTACACAATTTCATAAAATTTTGTAAATATAAGCATCGCGCTGCAACTCTTGCTTGTAAATGAAATTATAGTTAAATAAAGAAGTGATAATTAAAGAAAATTGTTCATTCGTATGAAAAGTTAAAACTAACATTAGAAGGTATGGATTTATAGTTTGGGTTTATGTTGAGCATAATTAAAGAATCTACAAAGAAAACAATAAATAGTGAGAAAAAACCCAATACTATTAGGCAGTAGGCGTGTTTTTTCAAAATCCGGAAGGAACTATGTAGAGGTGCAAAAAACAACGATATCGGTTAATCACGACGCCATGACAGAAAAAATTGACGTTTCCATACAAACTATCGATAACAAGGAGGTAATTCGCACCGGCACCACAGTTTCCTCCGGGTTGAATAAATGAGTAGGTCTGTTTGGTAACGTGAAATTTCTTGCGAATTTGCACAAATTTTCACAAAATTGCACAATTTGTTACAAATTACTGTTTGTTAACTCGAAAAAGTTGCAACGAGAGAGCACATCGAGAGAGAAAAAAATTTCCCCACCATTGGATAACTTACGAATTTGTGCTACATAAATTTCTGTGTGCAAGATGACTAAAGACTGTCAAAACACCCAGCTGTTAGCATCTTTTGCTTTTAATTTGAAATTGTGTTTTCTGATATGTGAAAATTAACTGAATAAATAATAAATAACCTGGGAAATTTATAATTTATGTAATTTTTTTTTTAAATTAAACGCAAATTTTTAACAAAACCAGACCTTTGGCATGTGATTGCTGATGTGAGGAGTAAAGTTCTGACGTTTTGAACACAAAAGTGGTTCAATGCGTTTGTTAACTTTATTGTAAGTTTCTCCATTCTTGAGAAATTTGTTCTCACTTTGGTACTTTGGCAGGTTTTACACATTTTGCTGAAAAAAGATACCAAACAGACCTAGTATGTGCACGTGGAACTGCTTACTAGGCCAAGCATGTTAAGATGTCTTCTTAGCTTGCAATGGCTAGTAAGAAGACCCGTTATTCAGCCCTATCACGAATTCCATCGAAGTGGGAAATGTATTACGAATCCCGAAAAAAACCATCACAGAATCCATCGTAGTGGAAAATCGCATACAAATTGGAATTGGTATTACGAACGGATTCGATGAGTTTTTTTTTCGGAATTTGGAAAGATTCCGATGAACATGAAATTCGTGATAGGGCTGATTATTCTGAGTTTATTTCTACTTAAGCTGAAGCAGTGCCTACGTTCTGTAACTCTCGCATGAATAAAATTGGTCGAGAAACGATGAAAAATGGAACAAAACTCATACGATTTGCTTCAATTTTCATCGTTTCTCGACTGATTTTATCGATGCGAGAGTTACAGAACATAGGCACAGGATAGAAAATTGTTCCTGTGATCACGTTCTGTATTAAATTGTATGAGTTTTGTTCCATTTTTCATCGTTTCTCTACCAATTTTATTCATGCGAAAGTTACAGAACGTAGGCATTGGTTATAGTTCTAAGAACGAGTTTTGCTTTGGGAGTTTATTCCAGATTTTTAGTCCTCTTGCCTCCTCTTCTGTTTCGATTTTGCTCTTAATCACGTTTTCCTCCGGGTTAAAAGAGCTCAGATCTGAAAATTCTCTGGGTTTTGCTAATCGTGCAACGGTTTAGTTGAAGCATTTAATATGGAAATTGTTAAATGTCATTTATCAATAGTCAATTATTTAAATCGAGTTTGTAACTCTCGCATCGATAAAATCATTCAAGAAGATAGAAAATGGAACAAAACTCATGATTTGTTTCAATTTTGATCGTTTCTCGACTGATTTTATCGATGCGAGAGTTACAGAACATGGATCGAGGACCCATGTTCTGTAACTCTCGCATGTTTAAAAGTGAGTTTTGATCCATTTTCGATCGTTTCTCGACTGATTTTATCGATGCGAGAGTTACAGGACATGGGTCCAGTGCCTACGTTCTGTAACTCTCGCATCGATAAAATCAGTCGAGAAACGATGAAAATTGAAACAAATCGTATGAGTTTTGTTCCATTTTTCATCGTTTCTCAACCAATTTGATTCATGCGCTAATTTACTGTTTCATTCCTCACATGCACGGGAAAAACTACACTGTGTACGCAAACATTGATTCGTCGTTATAATCCATAGAAATCGAAACAGAGACTTTATAACACTCTTCAAAGTGAAGATGTCCCACTTCATTCCAAAAGCGTTCCACAGTTCAAACAATATTGTTCTTGCATTTAATTCGCCTATACCATATCCTATTCCGTTTCGTTTTCACAAATATCCCTGTTATTTTTTCAGTATAAAGGGAAAGTTGAATATAAGGGCCAATAAAAAAGCTTTCCCTATTTGCTTGAAACTTATTTCAACTTGTTTCAGCCTTACCCAACAGAAAGCTTCATAAAGTTCTCTTTTAAGGAAGAATCCTTCGTTGAATGCTCTTAACTTATTGATTTATTTTTAGGATTGAACCTTTAACTGTTTAAACTATGTGTGTATTTCACATTGGAAAGACTTTTTGGGTTTTTTCCTCAAGAAGTTTACAATTAACATGTTTAAAATAAAGAAATGGGTACACCGGATATTTAGTTCATTACTTAAAGCCGATCGAAGTCTTTTGTTATACGCAGATATATTTATTTTTTTGTGACGCAATAACTTCATATTAAATAACCAAAACAAAAAATCATAAAATACACAATATAACAAATCTGCGATCCTCTTATAAAATACAAAGTTATATATATTTTGATGTGTTATGTTTGATGAGTTTTAACTAAGTTATATACATACATATATATATATATTAAAGGTGCTTGCATATTAGAACTTAAGTCAGATAACGTTTGTGCGAAGTTGTGATGTTAAATTTACTTTGTAAAATGAATAATATGAACATTTCGTATAGTGGTTAGAAAACAAGTGAAGGAGATAATACATACACATGTATTTGTACGAAAATATCCGTTTATAGAAAATGAAAGGAATTACATAATCAACTACAATTCGTAACACTCAATTTATGGGTTATCCTACGGAACGTACCTGTGTAATATTAATGAAAATATAAAATAATATTGAACGGCTTTGTAAATAAAATAGTGCACAAATTTAATAAAATAATACCTACATACCTACAATTAATAGAAAATATAATATCAATAAGAAAAAAAAAAAAAAAAAAAAATCAAGAACTTATGTAACTAATGTAGCAAAATCTATACCTATACATGGATTGGTGAAAAAAATCTTCTTTCAGAGCATAATATTTAAATATTATCAATTTATTTATTACCTAGTGAAATCATCTACAAAATAACAAAATAATATTTTCTCTGACTAAAGTTCGAATGTATATAGTTAAAGAATACAAGTTCCATGGTTCAGAAAGTCTCTTATTGTGCCTATAAGTCATAGAAAATAAAATTGCATACTTATACATATAAATATATATATATAAAATTGTTACAATGGGTGGAAAATAGAGCCCATTCTCTGTATATAAATTAATAGACCTATGCTATTAGGCTTATTAATAATCGCATTAGACGTGTTAATTAGCTTGATATTAGAGAGTTCATATAAAATATATTTTGCCCACCAACATCACAAATGAATCCTATGGAAAAAATCTATTAATAGATATAAAAAACACACATTATTTTGTTTTTGTTTTAAAACAAAAATAATACCTAAGTACCATTTTGCAATGCATGTAAAAAATTATCAACGAAGAGTCAGTGGACCTGGAGCTTTTGGGACTTTTAGTGAATCGTGGTAAGTCCTTTAAAAATATTTTTTTTCTTGGCTTGCATTTTCGTTGTGTTTCACATGTTTTAAATATACGTTTTGCGATTAAATCATTAAATTTAAAATTTACATTAAATATTTGTTTTTTTTTTTTTTATGTTTTTTCCTTAATTTCTATTATTTTATTTCAAAAAATGAAGGTAAGCAATGTTCCTTTAACTATGCCTTTGTTGTCAGCTGGATATACATATTTTTTTTTTGGGAATGCAGTTGTTGTTTATTTAAAGATTAATGTATACCTACACTATGTGTAAATCGTTGTTTTAAAAAACATAAATGTCAAAATAGATTATTATCCAAGAAAGAGCTATATTATATACATAACTCGTACCTAGATTTAGATTTAATAAATTTGCTTTCTCATCTTCCACTCATTTTAACTCCAAACCACACACAACGTATATATAGTTAAGTTAAGTTTCATACAGAATTTACCTTGAATGTTGACTGGTGTGATGGGGTGAGTTTGACGGCCTTGAGTACCACTGAGCGAATAAATTATGATAAGGTAGTTATTTTTTTTATTAATGCATCGATATGTATAAGGTTTTCAAAATAGTTTCAGTTTATAATAGCGTGCTGCAGGGAAATCATTTTTTTAACTTGTCTATCACAGTTAATTTTAAAAGTTGACTCTGTAGCAAGGAAGTTCTTAATTTAAGCAGTGAATAACTTTAAGTTTGAAAGTAAATAGAAACACACCTGTTTTTTAAGTTATTGACTGACCTTATTATCCAGGGAGTAGAGTAGAAGGGCTAAACTTGAATTGTAAAGAATGCATATTAATAAGGTTTAATTAGCCTTAAAGGATTGGAACAAACAGCGTTTGGCTATTAACACACCTTTTATTTATTTTTTTTATTAAAGCGTTTTTATTTGAATCGTTTTTTTTCAGGATCCAGTTTGCTCGAAGAATAAGTTAGTAGTTAAATTTAAACAGTTTTTTCTATTTATTTCGTTGCCTATTAGGTCTCTCATTCTATGTGTGTTTAAGATTTTAGCTGAATTTGACAAGCTTAATGGCTGGTTTAGAGCAACGTAATGTAATAGCTGAACCAAAAGCATTTTTTCTGAAAGTCTTATGAACTCAGGTACAAGTGTACTTAAGAAAATATTTCTGACATTCTGATACATAAACACATTGTTTTGCTTCCATTTTCTTCAATTTGCGAACATTTAAGGAGATTTGACAACCCTTTAAAGAGTTTCAAAGAGTTGGGAAAAAGGGATTGGTTTTGGAGTTCTGAATACACGCAAACTGCCCTATTGTTCACACCTCCAATGATTGACATTAAGCACAATAATTATAATATCTATTTTTGTCAATACAATTTGCTATAGTTTCATATTTCTGCTTAGTTTGGCATCACTTTGTTGTATTTCCTAATGTTAGTCCTATCAGCAATTGTTTTTAGCAAACCTTCCCAAGTGAATAAGAAGAAACGCTGTTTAGATTGGGAAGATTGATTCCGGTATCAAGGTAGTTTGTAGGCAAGAGAAGTGTGGGATTAAGAATTTGGCGAGACATGAAGAAAAAATAAAAACCGCACTCATTTGTTGTTGTTTCAGTGTGCAAAATTTTGAAATTGTTGTTGTTTCAACACGTTGAGACTCACCAGTCCGGTGAGTCAATCTTCCCAATCTAAACAGGGTCTAAGATTGTTAAATAAAGCCCTTTCATAATAACACACTGAGTGTTAACACATTTAAAATTGAGAGTGTGAAAGAATTCTATGCCTTTGTCAAATTTGTGATATGGAATATGATTTGCTTATTTAATACTTCGGCTCTAAAATAAATAAATTAATAGAACGTTAAGTGTTATAAATTAACAAATAAATAAATAATACAGAAAATATAAGAACATACGTCAATCATTGGTAAAAGTGCCAACCATTGGGTTGATTAGCACTCTATGATATTCATTGGCTTAATCCATGGAATCATTCAGTTGAGTACTTAATCAATAAAAAATATAATATCGGCTCAAAAATTATTAAATAGAAGCAAAATTATTTTTAAAATATAATTATTTAGTTTTTTGTATCAATTGTATTGTATCTTCTAACTTATTTGGATTAACTTTAATTTGAATAAAAATAACGAACCAATCATTGGATATGAATTGATGCCAATAAATGCAAAAGTATGCCAATAAAGGGAAACTATACCAATCACTGGTGAAAATATGTGTTTATGAATATGTGGTGACTTGTTTTAGTGCATGAAGTGAGTTAAAGTAACCCAGCCAACATATAATTAAGTATTTTTGCGGTTTATCCTATTTTCTATATTATTTTCGTTATTCTTCATTCTTATTAAATGTTACGTAATTGACAACAAATTAAACTTAATGTAGTTGAAAAAAAAAAAAAATTCAATAAATCACTACCCTTAAGGAAGTTGGAAAATATCAACGAAACTTAAGTAGAAAATACGCAATTTTGTAATACACACACAAATTTAAGCAATAATTAATAGTGCCAATTACTAAAAATATATATGAATTATATACATAGTTTTCAAAAATAGATCAATATACTAAATTAATGAGTTATTTTTTTAATAATTTTGACCAGTTCTGTTTTTACTCTTTGACCAACAGAACAGGGCCCCCAGCCTAATGGGGGCCACGCGATGCCGAAACCCAATTCTAATGTCGTTTTCGTTTGGATTTCGGAACTGTTCCATTCCTATCTAAAATGGAAAATTTGGAGTAAAAGGAGTGAAAAAGGAGTAGCTCCGAACGTCCACTCGAAAACGACATAATATATTTGTTATGTTTATTATACTGTTATATAAATCAAAGTCCCACTCCTAAAGCAGATTTTTCTATTTGTACATAGAAAATAGGTTAGACAGACACAAACATTTTCGATTCCTCAAGAGTGAAATTCAAATTTCTGTTTTACGAATGTTTTACAAATTTTTCACGAAAAATCAATCAAGGTTGCTCAGTAAAATTTTACACGTAAATAACAACAAAAAACATTTGGCACTTAAGTTTCCCATCATATAAGTTATTTAAGCTGAATTTCATAGCCAGCGTAAGTGGAACTTAAGTCACCAACAATTTAGACTTAGGTAAGTGCCACTTATTCAGGTAACAGTGCACTGTAGTATTGGGAATTAATCTTTCACATTCGCAACTCAAGTGTCACTTTTCTGACTGTGAAACTGGGCCTGAGCGTATTTCTCATTTTTTAAAACTCAAACATTAACGGCGCGTTTCCAAAAGAGATAAAGGCCACGAACTATTCAAATTTTACCAACGATATCATTTGGATTTAAATATCTCTAATAAACCCGAAAATGTTTACTTTTTGCTTCGAAAATGAGCGATGTAAAGTGCACTCCAGTGAAATTTGAAACACGCCATAAAAGACGGTGTTCACATTGGACTGTCTCCTCCGATTTTTTTTGTCGTCTCTGTGCTTTTGCTCACTCACACTACATGGTGAGAAAGAGATGGTCAGGAAAGGCAATGACTGCTGAACGTCAAAGTGAGTTAGATGTGTTCACATTTACGGTGTTCATATTGGACTGACTCCTCCGATTTTTTTTTTGACGTGAATTAAACTCACTTTGACGTTCAGCAGTTGTTTTAGCAAAAGAAAACAAAAATCTGTACTGTTTGAAGGATTAACGAATTACAAATTTATCACTTACAAAATGTAGATAAATCTTCTTAAATGAATATATTTTCAGTTGCAAAAAATTGGATTCTGTAGGATTTAAGTACCACAGACAGAGAAAACAGATGTCACAAAAGAAGGAGTCAAAAAAATCTATTGATTTAAAAAAAAAAATTTTAAATCCAGCCTTTCCTGGCCATCTATTTCTCACCATGAAGTGAGAGTGAGCAAAAGCACAGAGACGTCAAAAAAAATCGGAGGAGACAGTCAAATGTGAACACCGGTAAAGAGTATGTCCGCTATCAGTCACACCACAAACTGTCAAATTCTACCGAAAGATGGCTACGATGTCAGTGGATTAAATAGATCTCTAATGGCCTTTTCGATTGGTAATCCGGGAGAACGATTTGATTAGTGTGAACCCTTCTGGAACGATTCTGAAAACAAAATCTGAAGCAAATTCCTCTTCTTTTCAGAAGAAGAATTGTCATTCTGACTCAAATCGAAAAGGCCATAAGGAAAATGCGAACGGCCTATTCGGCTAGTTCAGAAGAATGAGATTTCAAGAATGTTTCTCCTTCATAAAGTGAGCTAGCAAATCCAAAATTTTTGTTCTCAGTTTTTGAAAACAAAACGGAGAAATTTCGCTGAGGATCTCATTTTTCTGATCTTGTGTATCACAACCCGTTTTTAAATGTGACAAAACTAAACAAAACAAATCCAATGATTTGGATATGTACTTTATGTATGTATGAAATTTTGATGTTTTCTTTGAAGACAGTATTGGGATAAACTTGGAAATGAATCGGATGACTTGGGGTCCAATGAAGTAAGTTAAATTAGAAAAAACTTTTCCGCATATGGAAGTTGCTGCAAGGATATTCCTTTCTCTAATGAAGAGCGGAG
The DNA here is from genome assembly GCA_932273885.2 of Leucozona laternaria. NCBI lineage: Eukaryota > Metazoa > Arthropoda > Insecta > Diptera > Syrphidae > Leucozona > Leucozona laternaria. The sequence continues at coordinate 51,764,101 of OW026368.1, forward strand.
ATTGTTCATTTTCGCAAAACTTAAAATAATATGACGGTGATTTCACATATTATAAAGATTTCAGAAATTGGATCTATGTTTTTATGATTTTTTCTTCAAGATTGCTAAAAGCAAAATCTTTAATTATTTTCTTAAAGCATCATTTTTAAAGTATTTATATAACTTTCTATGGACATAATTGTAAAACTAGTAAGTCGCTTTTTGTGTAACGTTTTCACTATTGCAAACTTCAACCAAATGATGCGCAAACTTCCATTAAAACAGAATCAAAAAAATTCTTTACGAGTGTTTGCATCAGCATCAGCATCGAATGAATTTACCCATGTATATCGTTTACATTATGCTAAATTATATAGGAAAGAGGGTAGGTAACATATGTATGTATATAAATACATACACATGCTCACAACATTTTCATCAATATAAAATTATACATTCATGACTTTTGTGACATCACAATTTTCAAGATTCCCCAAACCCCAATGTCACATTTTGTCATAAATTTGATATGTTCTCCCCCATTATGTGTGACGTAATTTATGAATGGCTCCTGTGAGCCAAGACTATGCTCATTGTGCTAAAAGTGTCAGTATGATTACATGGTTTACCCTATCAACGGGAAGAAAATTAAATCAATAATAGTATTTATGACTTGTCCCATTTATAAATTTTATTCAATGCATATCCATTCCGAGAATATGTAGCACATTTTGGAATGAAGGACTTTTTAGGTTATCCGCCATTATGAAAAAAACTTTGCCAAGACCAATTTAATAGGACGCATAAAATTCTCTATAATTATTGCAAAGAGAAATATGTACATCTTTTTGATGTGTAAACATACATATATATGCCAGCGGGCCATAGAGTAAAAAAATGGGCCTTACGTGTAATATGTTCCGTGTAGTATATGTATGTACCCTACGTGTCATTGGATACGTTTTAAAAACAAAAATTGGACTATTTGACGAAATTTGATGTTGGGTGATTTTATTTTTAAGTTTTGAAATCGAAAATATAAGCGATGATTTTCTATGTAAGGATCGATGCTCGATTTTTTTATTGAAGTTCCTACATAAACACACCCTTTACCATGAATCCCTCTCTTTTGAGTTGAATGATTGTTTAATTCAAAATTGAAAAATGAAATTCAATTATTGTTTGTAGACTATTTTATTTCTAAAAGATTCATTCACTCTGTGAAGCAATAATTTCTAGGAAGAACTTTGTGCGCATTTTGTTTTCAATAGAGAATGAATAAATTAATTTTGTAAATGCAGTTTTTTTTAAACAAAATAATGTTTGAGCTTACTCTTACCATTTCTAAGAAATTTAAATTTTCTTAGAACTCTTCAATCCAAAAAAAGAATAGAAAATAACACAAATTTCTTCGGCTATACGAAAACGGTAAGAGATGCAAAAATATTATTATGTGGAATTTATGCACTATTTCCTTGTTTTTCTTATACTTAAGGTGGTACTACAGTCCGGAGTGGACCTTGGCGTTTTTGTCTAATTAAATTTATGTAACACTAACCACCTAGAGCTATTCTTTCAAGTTGAACTCATAACAAATAAGGTCCACTAGTTAAGAAATATTCGCCAATTTTTATCATTTGTGAACTGGACTTGTAATTTAGTGTGTGGCAAAATTGATTATTTATTTGTAATATAAAAACCAGAATATATTTTTTCGAAGGTCTTTGAAGCTATAAACTAGAATCTGAACTCAGAGACATTTCCTCAAATTTTGGCTGCCAGGCCGATCATCAGAATCTATTTAGTGGGGCTTAGTCTATAACGTTCAATTTTAATTTGAAAACTTTTTGCCCAGCTGAGGGTCGAACATATAGACCAAGCGTCTTTAGAGCCATATGCACATTGAAATATTTTCTACTACTACTTATTTCTAGTTTGACGTTTTATCAATCTGTCAAACATTTGCTTAAGTTCAGAGCCATTTCAATGGCTCTTGCTTAAGTTACCGAAAGTTATATCGAAATTGAGCAGAACGGCTATTATGGTTAACCGTGTATAAGAGTGTGTATTCGCTTGGTTGCTTAAATTGATTTAGGTTCGTATAAGTCTATTATGGTTCCGGCTTTAGATGGAGCTTAATTCGGTTGGAAAAAAATATTCGTTTCCGAATGGTTGGTGTATGACTTTTGTGTATGTGTTCTTAAATGCATCCCGGGTGAAAAAAAGTCAGTTGTATATACTTTTTTTCAGGCATCCATATTATGTTGAGGCATTTCATTTCGAAATAAAATTCAATCTTATACGAAACTTGATATTGCTATACAGATAGGGGACAAACTTTATTTTGACGAATATTTCGTTACGAAAGTCACCAGAAAGCTCTAAAATTGCCTTTTTTAAGAAATTAAATTTCAAAATTTTGAGATTTTTTGATGTTTTTTAATCTATCGATATCGAAGACATCTTTCAATGAAATTTGACGTCTGTAAAATATTTTTCGTTACAAAAAAACACCAGATAATGCTCTTAAATTGCATTTTCCCAAAACAAAAAAAAATCTCAAAAATTCGAATTTTAGGTTTTTTAATCCATGGACATCGTAGCCATACTTTAATGGAATTTGACAGTTGATGGTTTGACAGATAGGGGACAAATTATATTTGATCGTATCGAAAATATTTCGTTCCAAATGTCAACTGATTTCCCTGAAAATGCACTTTTCCGGAGTAGAAAATAAAATTGATAAATTTTCGAATTTTTCAAAGGTTTTTTAATTCATCGTCATTCCTTCAATAAAATATGACAGTTTATTTCTTAATAGTCTACATGAACCACGATTGGTTTCGGAATTACTGGCCTTGTTTTGAAAATAAGAATCAATCCGTCAGAATTCAACCAAAAGCGTTGACAGATATGGAATTGATTGTTCACTGTACATTAACTATGTCCCGTGTAAGCTTAGTGCAAAAATGTACCTTCGAACGCGCCCGAACACATTTCAAAACATAAAACGAATGTTGATTCTATGTGAATATAAATTTTCATCAATTGGTGAGTGTAGAAGTGGTAATAAGACCAATAATTGAAAAGTTTATTGTTAAGCACATATAGTATTATGTTGTTACCTCTTTTGTTTCGTTATCTATCATATCAATTATTAAAGTTTGTTTATTTTATGATTGCCACTGATTATTGTTTGTGAAAGATATTAAATTTATTTTGACATTGAATTTCATTAAATTTGTCACGATTACCAACTTTAAAATTACAAAAGAAAAGTAAATATGAAAGTGACTATTATTGTTTTATTCATAATTCATTACTGCGCTGCCTATAATTTTCACCAAAACACGGCTAGTATCCCTTTTCATAAATAAGTGCGCTTCTCACCTTAGCCGTCTGGACTCACCAGAAAATAGTAGGTCCTCTCCATTCCTGCAAACAAACAACACGCACACAGGAATTGTTGAGAGTTGTAAGTTACTGTAACCCCTGCCTATCTATGTGCTATCACGACACTCAACTTATTTATTTATTAAAATGTAGGTACGTGTACAAAACCTTAAAAAATATTAAGAAAGAAAGAAATTATGGATTTTTATGATGGTTTGCACCGGACCTCCACTGTATTCTGAGCCTAAACAGGTAGATCTATTTGATTCAAATTTGGTTCAGATGTGATTCCTTAGAAGAGGCAATTTTGTTTTAGTCCATCTAGAACGCGATACACTCCATACAACGATTTTGGAATTCATTCAAATTTTCTCAAAAACGTACCTGTTTTGAAAAATTTCCTTTTTTTTTGGGTTATTCACTTACCTACCGATTTGGTTGCAATTTGGTGATTCTCAATCGTTCAAACAATTTACAAATCATTTTTTATTTCCATTTATCATTCAACTCATCCTACGACTCTAAGGTCCAGGTTTTCAGTGAGAGATTAAACTTAAACTCGAGCTAACTCATCAAATTTAGTGAGTTAACTCAGGATTAACTGAACAGATGCCTTTGATGTTTTATTCACCGGGTTTGTTGATTCGCTCCGTATGCATTCATTCTCCACCGGAAAACTGCTTCCTTAGTTAACTGTGGGTTAGTTTACTTCTAGAGTTAGCTGACTCTGGTTTGACTCATCACTGAAAAACTGAACCTAAGGGTTCTCAATTTTTGTGTCAAAGGAGGTAACAAATACGGAACTAATAAGTAAAAGCGGTACACTTGTCATAAAACCCTTGGATAGGTTATTCAAATACAGGAAGGATGGTAACCATTTTAGCATCTATTGTATCTAGGATACAACCAAATTTGTCTGGATGGTTGGGTTTTCGGGTGAGAACCCTTAATTCTTGTTCATTGTTATTACTGATTGGGTAAATGTGAACTTTTCTTTATTATCTGTGCCCTAAAACCCCGAAAACGGCCATTGAACAAAAAAAACTAACAGTTCCCGATATGTCTTTTCACCAATGACCAAGTCCCAAAATTTGGTCGCTTTTCTTAAAACGAACATTTTGCTATGTTGTAAACTTAAACATTAAGGGTATTCATACAACGAGATAAGTTTACCAATTGTGTAATAAGATAAGTTTACTTGAACGTCCTTTTTATTCATTTGGATAAATGCAGCGTAATTGAATCAGCTGTTCGTCAAACTTCAAAAATTTATTTGTGCAAAAAAATGATTGCCTGAAAAAAATTCAAAAATGTTATGTACATAAATAAAACATGCCAAAAATAAGCAAAAAACAGAAATTAGTGCAATTGTATGAATAAACTGCCTTTAATTATTAACTCATTTTAGAACTATTCGGAAAAATGATGGTTTGGGCATTTTCTGTTATAAAAGTAAAATCCTTCTAACTAACTTAACAATAGATAAAAAGATTGAAAAAGAGGTTGCAATTTGAGAAGATCTAACACTAACCATGTTTATGGCTGAGAATTCTAGATACACGTCTAGTTTTAAAAGTCACAATGGCGTTTGTATCCTTAGATAATTTTATCCAATTTGCGTAAACTATTTCCCATACAAAATTTGACAGTTCATATTTACCAAAAGACAAACTTATCTAGTGTTTAACAACGTTGCTTATTCCCCTTATTATTTTTTAACAATGCATTCTACGGCACGGGCACAGTGGAATGCCGGTTGTGTGTTTGTGTGCAACACACCCCCTAGTAGAATGGAATATGTAATCTGGATATTGCGGAATTTTTACATTATTGCTTGTAAATCCTTTGTTTATTCGGTCAAACCTAGGTCTTGGATCGATTCAGGGGCATACTGTAAGATAATATAAACCAGGTCAGTATGAGTTTGATAAATTGGAGCTTCTCAAGTATTTATAAAAACCTTCTTCAAGTATGTTCAGTACAAAAATTATACAAAAATGCTTTTTACAACAATTGATAATGGCGTCTCAATGAGGATGATGATGATCTTAATAATAAGGATGGTGAAGGTTTAATAGTATGACCGTATGCGAATGATTTAAGCGGTAGAAAGTTGAAGCATTTTTTAATACTTATACATTATAAAAAAAATCGTCATATTTCAGTAAAATAAAATAAAAAAAAGTAAGTATACGCCCGAGTACATACTAAATTTGTATAAACTTTAGGAGCCTTGAAATGAATTGGATATTTCTTCGACACATTTGTCTATTTTTTTAGGACAACAAAAAATAACGGTACCTGTCATATACACAATTTTTTGGCCAAAACGAAAAATCTTATTTTTCTCAAAAGTTGCTTCACAGTGAAATTTTGTTTTCGCTAGTTTATTCTTTGAAGAAGGGGCAGAATTTGTGAAATAAAAATTAATTTTAATAGGTGTAGGCTGCCTTTTAGTATAAAAAATGTTTCGGAAAAATGATTATTAATGGTACTGGTACCTTCGAAGGAAGTTTTTTTGAATTTAAGTTTACCTATTCTGATAATTTTTTTTATGATAAATCGTTGATACATTTAAATAATATTATGTATCAAAATTTTCATACAAAAAAACATCTTTTGGATTTTTCAAAAAAAGTTAAAACTTTTGTTTTTGAAAACTCAATAAATAATTGAAAAAAAGGACTTTATCAATTTGTATTGAAATTTGCAAAAAGCGTTTTTCTACCATTATCTGAAAAACTTTAAACAAAAATATCAGTACCTCCCGTAAAAATTATTAAAAACCGTTAAAAAAATTGTATTTTTCTCGAAAACGACTTCTACGATTTCGATTCAAATGTTTGTGTGCTAAAATCACTACGATCTATCAACCATTAAACAATATTAAATTTTACACTGGCATTTTATTTATAATAATAATAAAAATAACTATAACTATGTGCCTGTAAGACCTAAGGTCTTTTAAAAGCAACCTGAATTGCAAGGCACTAGTAAGAAGGAATAGAAGGATAGGAGAATGAAATAAGGTGGCGCTCAGTTGTAACTGGGAAAATATAGAAAAGAATGCTGCCTAGAGTGGGGCTCAAACCCACACCTCTAAGTGAGCAGTCAACCACTACATCCACTGCAACATTGCCAACGTGGGTAAATTAGTAAAAACTTTTTCTTAAAAAACTTAAAATAACGGTTAATATTGTTAGATATGTTTACATTTACCCAGCTCTGTTTTAATTTTTATTTTAAATTTTGGGGTAAATGTAAGCAGCACTTTAAATCATCTTGGAGTATTAGGCTTTCAAAACTCGTAAATCTTCTTCATTTCAGGGACAACCATTCGATGATATGTGTAGTTAAAGAAAGTAAAGAATACGCGATTTGAAGGTCATAATTTTGTTTGTTTTTCTCAGCATAGCTTGCTTTGGTAATGACATGCAATCAGTATGAATACTAATAGTTAGTTAGTTAAATTGACTTTTATTTCAATAAATATATTTATACAGTTAAAGCTTAGCCTAAGTCATAATGGGTTTGGCCTATGGCCGTCTACCAGGTTGACAAAATATAAACGAAAATTCTATTATTAAAAATCTCCTTCCATAATACGCTTTCGATAACAAAGTGCTGCTACTGAGTAGTTATATAGGATATCCCATCCTTTTCCCCCATTTAAGATATTTACTGCTTCATCTTCCTCTAAGACATGTTTTCCAAATATTAATAGTCGAAATTCTTTTAAAATTGGACAAACACCAAGAAAGTGCAAGATATCTTCTATCTTTTTCATGTTGCAGAGGTCACAAAGTACTGGTAAATCTGGCCGATGTGGCATGAAGTTTAAATGGACAAGTTCACCTCTCATTTTGAAGACAGTACTTATTTTTGCAGCTGAGTAACTGTTGAGGAAATACGTTTTTTCATTTAAAAAATGGTTAAGTTTGCTGTTGTAGTTCCTAAATAGTGACGATTCGGCTTCTTCAAAGTATTGGTCATACGTATATGTCTGCCAAGATTTTCCAAAATTGCGTTGAATTTTTCTCTTAAGAGATGAGGTTCCTCGTTCACCTGGACTGTTTGATTCATTCCGCATTCTGACGCTTCTTTCTGCCATTCTTCGTAAATTTTTCCATTTGTTCTAATAATGCTTTTTAATACTTCGTTTGGTATTCTGGTTTCATTCATCTCTAATACTTTTAAAATATAATTGAAGTGCATTTTGAAGGTGTACAAGCGCAGGGGAGGAGTTCCAGTTTCAATGTATAGCATATAGTTAGGGGTATTTTTTGGTAATCGGAATATCCTCTTCAAGAAGTAGCGAAGAAATTTTTCCACCTCATCGTAACATTTGTATCCCCATATCTGAGCTCCGTAGAGCATTATCGAGGCTGCAGTCGAGTGGAACAAAGTTTGTTTTGCACTTAGCGACACATAAGTTTTTCTGAAACAACGTTCCCAAATTGCGCAAATTGCTCTTTTAGCATCAGCTAATTTTCACCAAAGTGCGGCTTAAAACTTAAAGAAGGGGATAACAGTATACGTAGATATTTGTATCTGGATACAACTTCAATTTCTTCACCATCTAACTTCCATTTTTCCAAACGTGAGTAACGACCTCCTGCATTTCTAAATATCATGACTTTTGATTTCTCAAGAATAGTGATATCGAAGGATGTTTCCGAATGAAATGTATTGCGCAAAGAATAATTTTTACCAATTTTAATTTTTAACTGAAATTCAGCAGGTGGCATAAAATGTACGCTCCCGTAGCTAAATTATTTTATTGAAAATCAGATAAATAGGTTTATCATAATCAGACTTTAGAAACCCATAGTGTGATGGTTTTTTGTTTAATTTTGACTTGTTACGAGTATAAACAAAAGATATTGGATCTCTTACTTAATGGTACTTACCTTTTGAGTTGTATCTGGTTGCTATAAATATATTATAGGAAGCATAAGATGATGATAGGCATATTTATGTAGGAAGATGCAACCTTATACGAAATAGCTAAACCATTTACTGATTCAAATAACATTTGAAACGAAGTATCAAAAAACAATAAAAGTAGGAGATGTCGAACAAAACACTCTTTTGAATAGATTCATTTGTCCTTGAAGAATCCTTATAGCATAAAGGTATAGTCTTTTGTATTTGCATATATGTATGAATATGTTCTTTGCGAACAATAGCAAAAGCTGAACATATTTCAATATACTTTGTTTAGATTTACAAGGACAAACACTGACTTCATATATAAGTTCGATCTCAATATTGTTAACAAATTCCAAACTATGAAAAAAGATACAAAAAGCTGTTGAAGACTCTATATGCACTGTTCATAAAATCTTCAATGAATAGTTCAAATTCAATAGTTCTCCGTTTCAATAAATACAAAAATGTTTTTGTTTACAGTCATATATCTGCACATGACATCGTTTTTTTTTAACACAAGAGGGTGTTTTGGAACTTCTTTGTGTTATTATTTAGCTTCAATAGAAGTTAGGGCTTACCAACATTATTAATAATGCATATGGAAAGTAATTACGTACTTTTCGTTTAAGTGAGTAGTTTTCCACCTTCAAAAATACCTTTCTTACTTTATGTTTTTTTTTGTTTAATACAAATACAACCATTACTCATATATTCATGAGAAATAAACCTATTTTTGTTAAAGCACATGTTTAACAGTTGCTAACGACAATAAGGTTAAAATCGCAATAACACGTTAAAGCTATTTACAAAATATTAATTTGAAAATGACAGACTTTGCACATCTGTTATGGGTTTTCAAAAGCAGTTTATCTTCGTCTCCCTGAATTTCATGCAAATACACTTATGATTAATGCTAAACAAAGGTTTTTTGTTTTTTTTTTTTTTAACAGTTAAGATTAATAACAAAAGAAAAAAATTAAAGTTGTTTTGACTGTTTTTTTTTTTTTGCTTTAAAAATATAGGTACATCATTGTAGTTTTAACTTAATTTTCAAATTATTACATAATGTTCTATTGTAGTCAAAATTTGTTGCTAGGTAGATTTTTGAGTATCGTATGCAATAACTTACGTCGATAATGTTTATAGATTTCTTCTAAGAGGGTGGTGATTTGAATATATTGCGACAAAAGGCTAGGATATGTAGGTCGGGTTAATACGAAGAAAATACCCTGAGTGTCTATTGCTCTTGCCCATGTTGGCATGCAATAAAGTGACAAATTATTTAACCAACGATCCACCTTTTTTACTTGCGATATAGGTACTAAATATATGGGAAGTTATGGATTCGTACAAAAAATCGAACTCGAGATTTTGATCAAACTTTAATTTACGATGATAGAGAAGTCAAAAAAAGTGGGTCTCGCAAAAACGTCCGTCTGTCTGTCTGTCGGTTCGACTACAGCCTAAACGGATGGGTCGATTTTCTTTAAACTTGGTACCTATCGTTTTTTGGACATTCCCCCCACCCGTTTTTTCTCTTTTTTTTAGGAGCAAAATTAACAGTAGCTGTCATACAAAATTTCTTGGCCAAAAGGAAAGACTTATTTTTCTCAAATCCAGCGCTACCGAATTTGTTTTTAAGAACTCAATAAATTTAAATAGTTATAAGTTGCCCTTTAATAAAAAAAATGGTTCCGAAAAATGGTTATTAATGGTACCTCCCAAAGAACCATTTTTTTGATTTTCGCTTTTCTCGAAAACGGTTAAAGTGATTCTGATCAACTTTTTTTATGAAAAAGTATTGACACATTCTAAATAATATTGTGTACCAAAATTTTCAAAAAAAATATTTTTTAGATTTTTAAAAAAAGTTTTAATATTTTTTTTTGAAAACTCAATATTTCAAAAACGACTTTGTCGATTTTTGTTAAACTTGGTAAATAGCAGTTTTTTAACTTTATCTAAAAGATTTTTGACAAAAATTATTCTAATACCCAAAAATAACGGTGCCTCCCATACAAATGTTAAAAAACCGTTAAGAAAAATATCTTGTTTCTCAAAAACGACTCCTACGATTTTCATAAAAGTTTTTTTGTGTGTTAAAATTAGTACGATCTGTCAAGTTCAATTTTTAACGCAACATTAATAAATGCTTTAAATTGGCGTACCAATTATTTTTCTCAAAAGTGTTAACGAAATTTTAAATATAAAAAATTTATTATTTTTAAAACCGGTCCTACGATTTTCAAAATTTTTTTCTCATAAATAAAGATTTATATAAGAAATCAGATGGTGTACATTGCGTTATGTTAAAACGGATTCAAAGTATTTTAATCAATTTCTTTCTAATTTTGTTGATTTAAAACAATTTACCAGTTTAAATAGTATAATTTCCTTTTATGCAAATTGCACATGTGCAACACTAGGCTATATTGTTAATTTTTGTATACTCACATAATACCACCTTAAACTAAACTAAGATTTGGCAAATGGATAAAATATATACTCCTATAGCTAATTTATTTCAGACTATAGAACCACAATGTGATCGCGCATAAGAACAAGTTCGTGCGACCCAGTCGTGCATATTTTTTTATTGGGTGCCTTTTTAAGCGTATTGAGTTGGGCTTGAAATGCCCTGCATATTCTGGAATGGAAAAACCGTTTTATTGCAGCCTTTTATGAAAATAAATTTGTATTAATATATGATTTTGCTATTAAAACAAATAAATAAATGAATTAAACTTTTCATTAACCGACCACAAAGTAAAAGCACGTAGAAAATTATCAATAAGAAATGTTGCTTAAAACAACTCAATTTCAGTTGTCTCAAAAACTACAAGAGAAAAACCAACTATTTTTCAGAATTATTCGCCTTAAAATTAATTAGAGCATTGAAAAAATATTTAAATCCTACATTTTGTTGTAGATTTTGAGAAAATAAAGTTTAGGTATAAATTTGTAATTTATTTGAATTTAAAATAATTCTCTAAGGCCCAGTTTTTCGGTGCGAGATTATACTAGTTTCAGGGTTAAACCCGAGCTAACTCCTGAAACATCCTTTTCAATCAATTTAGATACCGAGTTAACTTAACGCATTTGGTGAGTAAACTCTGAATTAGCTGAGAATAGGTATTTCTGAAAGATGCGTGTCAAAAATTTATTCAAATCGAGGTACGACACTATGAAAAGTGTGATTTTCATAGTGCGCCATCTGGAATTCGATAGAGAAAAATTTATTTCTGTCGCACTTCGACTTTGATAGATTTTTGACAACTAGGCGTTAAATTTAATCCTCCACTGAAAAACTAATTTTGAGTTAATTCGGAATTAAAGTATTTGCAGGATTAACTAACTCTGATTACTGAAAAACTGGACCTTATTGTTCACTGAAATAACTTGAAATAATTACACACAAGATAACTTCAAAAAAATGACAGGCGGGGATGGGGCCGTGAGGTTTACACGACGGATCGCAGCTCATCGTTCCGCCGCCTCTGAGACAGCAGTCCCCACGCCGACATTATATTATACAATTTGAACAATTACAATATCAGGGATTTCTGAATATTGCTTACTTTTTATTCCGGCATTTGATTTCAAAATACAATATTTTGGTTGAACTTGGTTCACAAACAATTTTTTTTTGAGCTTAGAGGAAGCATTAAATTAAAAAGTTATACAAAATTCATCAAAATACAAAAGATTGAAGTAATATTAAAAATTAAAAACGATTACGTTGACTTGAAAACAATCGTGGAAACGTCGAAATTAAAGAGTTTGAACATACGGTTAAGAGGCTCATGTATGTCATACTAAGTTCCATGAAAATCGACCTGCAAAACTTCAAACCTTCTCAAGTCATCAGCAATTATAAGAATATCAGTAGAGCATAAAAAGGGCGTTTTTTTTTAGAGGTATACAACTTTGAAATGGAATAAAAGAAAAATAATTTTTTTAAATTGACATGTAATTTACTTTATTCGAAAGATAATTTTCTGGCATTATAATTTAAATATGATTTCTGGCATATAACCATCACGACTGGCTCGGACGTAGGCTAATCTGGAAGTCCAATTTTCGATGACTTTTTCCAACATTTGTGGCCATATATCGGCAATAACGCGGCGAATGTTGTCTTCCAAGTGGTCAATCGTTTTGGTCTTATCGGCGTAGACTAGTGATTTCACATATCCCCACAATAAATAGTCAAGCGGCGTTAAAAAATCGCACGATCTTGGAGGCCAGTTCACCGCGGGCCTATGCGGTTACCAAACGTTTCCTTTAATAAATCAATTGTGGAACGAGCTGTGTGGAACCACAGGTCCTGCACATCATGGTTGTTCGATTGATGAACGAAAAAGTCAGTAATCTGGGGTCCGATAGCGGTCACCATTGACTGTAACGTTCTGGCCAGCATCGTTTCTAAAGAAGTACGGACCAACTATTCCACCAAACTATAAAGCACACCAAGCAGTCAGTTTTAGTGGATGAAACGGTATCTCAACACACACTTGAGGATTATCATCACTCCAAATATAGCAGTTTTGTTTATTGACGTATCCATTCAACCAAAAGTGAGCTTCATCGCTTAACAAAATTCGCTTATGAAAATTGGGATCAACGGCTATCTCGTTTTGGGCCCATTTTTGTACGATTTGGAAGCGTTCTTCAGGCTTCAGTCTATTCATGTTGAAATGCCAAACCAAACTAAAAATAAATCATTTGACAGCTGACAACATGGCTGCCAGTTAAAATAGTGTTGCCAACTTAAAGTTCTATACCTCTAAATAAAAACACTTTACAAGATGTAACATCATTTATAGCTAGAATAAACAGAAATGGTCCCAGGTGACTTCCCTGAGGTCTTAAAAATATGAAACTTAAAGACCCTGATACAATCACTATAAAATCTTTAATTTCAAGTTCACCTTCATCAAGTTTACGTGTTAGTAATACGTCGTTTAATAATTTTGGATAGGTATAGAAAATACTATTTTTTTTTCTAAATCTACAACTTACCTTTTTTTCATTTTTTAAGGTCAAAAGATGAAAAAAATAATTTCTGTTAATTTTTTCGCCTCCTTAGTCTTTTAGTACTACTTGCTTACTTACTTGACATACACTCGACCCATAAAGGGCCTCAGTCTGAGACACAGCAGCTCTCTATCTAGACCAAGCACTCTGTTATCCAAGATGGCTTAGATTTTAAATCGGAGATTCAGTCTTCCTTGTCCACTTGAACCTCGGGACTGGGACTCTGTTGGCTGAATTATTGTTTTCAAATCACTCGATGTGTCTTAGTCAATGCAATCGACGGTTATTGACTTTTTGGACTGAATCCTCATCTTTGCTCAGTTTGCTCATATAGTTCGCGTTTTTTTCTTATACTCCATTCAGCCTCATCGCATGCCAATTTATCCAACGAAGAATTATTTTTTTTTTTTTAAACTTTCATATTAAATTCTGCCCTAGACGCACTAACTGTTTAAGAATAAGATTGGAAAAGTCGTATTATAGCTAATCCTCCTTGAAAAAAACCCTGTACATTCTTATAAAAACGTTCGGAAAGGCGTTTTCCCTGTCGTAAATTTCTCCGTGTGTTGTCTTATGTTATGCGACACAACATGGATCAGTTTTCCCGTTCTATGGTCGATCTGCCGGGTCAAAATTCAAATTTGTAGTTGCTAATATTTTATACATTATTTATTTCTACGTAATGTAGTAAGTACCGGATATTTGTTTGAACACAAGATTGTGTAAGTTAATTTATAGTGGCTCACACCCTTTTTGATAATGCTCCCATTCTAAAATTTAGTAAATGTGTCACACAAATCGGGGCTGTATTTTTGAAGTTCCAAGTTTAAACTTTACTGACTCCACTAATATGTGTACCAACCTACTTGTTTGTAAGTTCAAAGTAAAATTTGTAAATCTAAAAATTGCCAATTTCAGTAAACAAATTATATTAGTTTACATTGTCATTTACATTACGAGTAAACCAACATTCACTAAACAAGTTGAAAAGACGTCTTTTAACTCTACCTGGATAATTCTAAATTGTTACTTTCTTTTGTTAATATATACTCAAGAAATAAGAGCAAAGACATGTTTAATTCATAATCTAGTTAAGCTTCCTTATTTGCATTGGGTTCCTTCGGAGGACGAATAATTTTATAGAAAAAAAATTCTTATAACTGCTGGTTTTTTGACTATGGCATTTTTCAAATTAGTGGTCTCACCAATAATTTATGCGGGCAACTCGATTTCATTTTTCATCTGACCTTTTTAATCCTTTCATTTCCAAAAGCAACCAACTTTCCTGCACCCTTGATTCCCACGATTCCACTTTTGCTCTAAACTTTATACATGGTTATGAAAGTAATACAATTCATTTTCTTCTTTTAACTCTCGTAAAGGTGACTTCGTCCATCTTAACCGTCTTGTCAATAATATTTATTTTAGCCTATTTTGTTTTTAAATAACAACCCCATCGATCTTTGCTCTTTATTTTTTCTACTCAGACATTTTTAACTGCACCAATCAGTGTATTTGTTATGCACCTTGCAAAAACTTTTCATATATTCCCCTCTCTCTCCCTGGTGTAGGTAATAAAGAATTGCGAACACTTCGTAATGTCAGAAACAGACTATGGAAAACTTACCTTAAATCTAGGTGTGTTTCAGATTTGCGCTTCTACCAATAAGATTCTTCATTTTTAGTGAGTTATCTTATCATGAGAATGCAGATTAGTCTGACATCAGATCCTAAGCATTTTTACGAATGTTAAGAAGAAATCTAAAGCCTCTCTTTTTGCTCTGAAGTTCTTAAATACTTCTTCTGCATACCCTTAAGAAATCATTAACGTTTTCGCCCCCTTCTTCAGAACACTGTTCAATGACCGAACACGCGAATCCAACCGTGAATGTTTTAACTACTGAGTCCTGGCTTCATAAAACACCAGTCTATGGAATTTAAGGACCCTTATGTAACAGAGTTAATATACATAACTTTTATAAAACCCTTGCATGATAAAAGAACTCCCATTCTCGAAGAATTGAAGCTGTAGAATGTTGTTTATTCAGTTCGCCCTCCACGGCTTTTCGTGGTCCGATAATCTCATCTTGTCCCCTTATGAAAATCAATCTGCGAACCCTTAGAAAACTTCAAGAAATCGCTGCTATACCTAATCTATCGACTTTCGGGACTATCAGTTCACCCATTCTTTTGGAAATGATACCGACCTATATAATAACCCAAGTAACCTCAGATCCGCTCCACTCTTCCGCCTACCATACCACCACAGAAATTAAGGCAAAATCAAGAATGTTTTGTTTGGCATATAATTCACAGCTTTCAAACCTGATAAGATCCCTTTATATTCTTCTTAGCACGCGTCCACTAAAAAAACCCAACCATCATAGAAATAAGTTTAGATTTAAGAATAACATGTTTAGTTTTAAGTTTCGCTTGCATTTAAGCTAAATAAATAAACAAATTTTGCGATTGCAGAATACATCTGTGCCGGCAATATCAGACCAGCTTAAATTTCAATGCTTATGTTAAATGGCGGGCTTGATTATTCATTCGTTTACATAAAAGTAAATTAACATTTAAAAAAAAAAGCATCCTTACTAAATTTCTATGATTTTCATGAAAATCAATAAACTACAAAAGAATCTTGTTTATTTTTTTTTTTTGTTAATTTTCACAATTATTATTTTTAGTTTTAAATATGAAACAATTTTTTTTAAAGTGTTTTTCATTTCTTTTTTCCTTATTTAATATTGTTATTTAATTCATTAAAAAATTGTATTTGATACAAACATCTTGTTTGTTTTACAGAAAAATGTATAATTTCTGCCCGTTATCGTGTTTCCAGACGGAAGAAATACCTACATCCCACCAGTGAAGGTATTGCGAAAATTTTTAAATTCTGGACATTTTTCTCAACTTGAAACTTACTTACTTCCTTTTCCTTTTCATCATATAATCTAAATTAACTTAAAGTTTAATCGCTCTTTTGATCCCATTTTTATTATATCAATTGCAACATGCTATATCTTCCTTATAAATGCGTTTTATCACCAAATGCTTGTTGTAATAATAATAATAATAATATTAAGTCATTTTCATAGTTGCTATGCATATTTTTGAACTTCCTATAGTTCCTCTCCCTGATGATATGTATAGACAGCCGTTTTCAATAAAATTTTCGCATTTACTTTAATGTATAAAATAGCACACACTATATTAAATAATATAATACAACTTACTCAACCCCGAATTAGATTTTAATTTGCCTATAGAATTTGCCTATCAACCTGTGCATAAAATGAAATTATAATTTGAAAATTTAATTTAAGAACTTGTGTAAGAAAATGATATATAGCATTTAGAGTTACATAATAATAATCTCAAACAAAAGCACAAACAAAATTGCATTCTTCTTTCATTGAAGCTCTCCATAAATGCATTTTTAGTCTATACTAACAGCTTAGCACTTTATTATTCTTCTTATAACCAGTAAACATATATAATCTTATTTGCATGAATATACTGCCATTGTTATTTTTCACAGTTTTGCTTAATTGCTTCAAAATCACATTTAATTTCTAAAAGCACGAATTTTTTTGTAAAGCTTTAAGAACTACAAATTTTTACCAATACATTTTAACAGAAAATAAATAATAAATCCTGGTTTTATATTTATGGGTGCGTGTATGTATACCGGTACTATGAAGCACCTTCATTGAATAAGGTAGACAAACTGTCTAAAACTTTAAAAGATAAACTAAACGCATATTACACCGAACTAGCTACAGAGGGTATTTTGGTGCTGACAAAGTTTTCATTAAATGCTAGAAATTACACAAGGAAGCTAGGTCCAGTGTTTCATTTATTTCATTCATAGTTCATAGTTTTCAAATATCTATATTTACTTCACGGCTAGCAAATACGATCTGTGAAAACGCATGTTTAGCAAAATAGCGACCAAATAAAGAAGTGAATCTTCCCACCATTTTTTTTTGTAAAGCTTTGTCGGGACTATTATGGACATAATTGCCACAGTCACAGATTAGCCATATATGAAGATGAGAATGTTTCATACGTTTCACCCTCCAAAACCCATTTGTTTACATTTTTGTATTTGTTATTTCTTCCCGCGTCGATGTATAGATGTGAATTGCAACAACAATTTAACCGGTGTCTGAAGATCTCTATACTGTCTATGTGTGAGGTTTTTATACACACATTCTCATTTTTTATCTGATATCTGAAAGTTCAAGCTTGTAGGCCAAATAAAATGGCTGCCGGGTATTCTCATCTTCATGTGGCTAATCTGTGCATATTGCGCTATGTGCTACGGATTGTTTTAAGAACCATAAAGGCTGTCCCAAACCAACGCGAAACATTCGCGCGAATATGCGACGACTGAATAATGTTCGAAAATTTGCATCGCGCCAGTGTGGGTGCTCCCGTTAATCTCCATGTAAATTATTTAAGACAGGCAGAAGTTTCGTTGTCGCGCCGAATGTTTCGCGTTGGTTTGGGAGAGCCTTAAGTGTAGAAAAAGTTTGTTTTGCGGTTCTTAGAAGACATGAGTTTGGAAAAGTTTACTTAAATGTGAGCTCTACTAACATTTGTTCGTAATCATTTTTGTTACGAAATCTCACATTACGAAATCTCGCAATTACAAAATCCCACTTATACAAGTGCAAAAATTCGCATCGAAAGCAACATTTTGGGCTCTATTTCACTTTTAAGAGTTAGACAGGCACTTATGTCGACAGTTTTCTTGGATAACAGTTACATGGGTTGCCGGCTTCACGGGTTTAAGGATTTCAAAACCCTCTTAGGATCCCTGTCACACCGTGGCTCCCTTTAGGGTATGTTCAGTCATCAAGCAAGCGCCTTTAACATCAGTTTTCTTTTATTTGTGAAATTTCCGCTGATATTTGCAAGAATTTTGGGTGCAATATAAGGTGATAATAAGGTGAGCCGCATCATCGCACTCGGATCTCAATGGATCCATTGTGGTCCCCAGGATAAAGTTGAGGCGAAAATGGAGATAGGTGAGGAAAGGATTAGTGGAGTTTAGGTGAGGGTATAAAATGCCTCCCTGAACCAACCCGAACTTTGAATACATTTTAGGATGTTCCTTAGTGGCAAAAACGAGATGTCGCTCAGTTCGTCAAAGAAGTAATCTCCGAGGGCCATTTTTCTGGTTCTTACTATAAACTGGGGCATACACAAAAGGAAGTGATAAGAGCCCTCTTCCACCTCTTAATCATGACACCCTCTGCTCAAGTCAGATGAGGTGATGTCCATTCTGCGCTTGTGGGTTCCCATTGAGTTGTGACTCGTTAGGATTCCAACCAAAAGGGACAGTTGAGGTCTGCTTAGTTCGAGAAGGAAGTCTGTTTTTTTTTCTTTGGGATGTTTGGCCATAGATTCCTCGAGACCCGACAAGTATCAAGTGCTGGCCATCTATCGTTTGCGGCTTTGAGGAAACAATTTGCGAATTGTGGCTTTTTCTTGTTGAAGTGGCATAAACGCGGAGGATTCAGTTAGGTTTGGATAAAGAGACGATCCTATTTTGGCCATTTTTATCGCGGTGACAGTTGAAGCAATGGATTTAATTGCTTCCTGACTATCAATGAAAATGTCGATGTTTCTATTTACAAGTTCAAAAGTAACAAGACTTTTTGGCGCCTCGTTAATTGCAAGCACTTCCGCTTGGACAGCACTGCACAAAACTTGAAGTTTAATTGATCTTTTCAGGGGTGGGTTGTCTGAGAAGATGCCTGATCCTACCCCCTCAACCGTCTTTGAACCATCTGTAAAAACCGAAACATGATCAGTGTTTATGAGCCGGTTGGCCGCCAAGAGGTCCCTTGAGGGGACATCTGCTAGGGTCACTGGATTGAAATCAATCTGCGGTGCAGTATAGTCCGTTTGATTGTCTTTGTCCATGAAAGTCATTATGGTTTTGTGCCCAAAATGACCTCCTGCCAAGTCAATATTAACTAACGAGATTTCGTTTTTCGAGATTTTTAAACAAAATGCGATTTTTCGTTATTCCAGATTTTAATGTAATCGGAGTGCTTCTTTGTCTGTTAGATTAATCTTTTCAGTCATAATTCAATAAAAAATGAATGTATCTCAACCTAAAATTTGGCCCACATACATATGTACATACAAAACCAAGGTTATTTTTAAATGTTGGTTTTATAGGTGTAGAAAAATGTTTGACAAAAGTTGTTAATGACAATATTTCCAGCAAATGTTTGTAAATTTTTTTTTCAAATTTGGAATAAAAAGAGATATGTATTATGCACATACGTACATTGTACACACATACATCCTAAATCAAAAATTTTAATTTTATGAAAGGCCATTAACCCGGGCCATACTTTTTCCATACAAATTTGTATGGGATTTTTTTTCCATATTTCTTTTATCTGGAACTATAAGAGATATTTTGCATGTGTTTCTTAATTTTTCTTTAAAAATTTTACTTCTAAGAGATTACATTACAAAAAATTAAAATTATATAAGATTTCCATACAGAAGGCAGTTTTAAAAATTGAAATATTTTATTGTAAATTTTTGTGCATATATTCTTGAATGAGATCTTTTAAGGAGATGATAATATTTTCAATAAAAATCATAAAGTTTAGAATACTTAGCTGCTGGAGTTATGGGAGAAAAAAAAAACGTTAGAAATGCAAAAATCCAATACAAATTGTATCGGAAAAGTATGGCTTTTGAGGCACGGGTTAAGGACTTTTGACAAAATTTGTCTGGAAATATCCAATGAGTTTGGAAATATCCAATGCGCAAAAGGATTTGAAATATTAAAATGTGTGACGAAAAATAACAATCTGATTCCGAAATCAGTTATGTCAGAAGCTGTAACCCTTAAAATTCTATATACAGATCGCATATTAACATATATTAATTATTATTATCGTTACAGAAACCACCAAAAGGTGTGCCGTCAACAAGACTTTCAATTTGTCAATTTTATTTTGTTTTTTTTTTTTTTTTTTTTTGTGTTTTGGAGTGAGTATGTATAATTTGTTACAAAACTTTAAATGAAGCAAAAATTCCAACTATGTATGTATTGGAAAGTTCGATGAGTGGAGATGAAGAATGAAGGATACTATTTGAATATTTAAATAATGCGAGTGTTCAATTAAGTTGTCTTTTCCATATAAAACAAAAATAAGGAACCAGAAATACCGAACAATTTAGTACTTACACATAAAATTAGTTGTTTACAGAAAAAAAATTAGTGAAGAATACAATTTTATAAATGTGGTGTGGAAACGAGTTTATACTTTTGAAATGATGGAAAATGTCAATTCTACTTTGACATTTGCGAAGTAAACAGATACAATACATACAGATCTCGGAATACTCGTAATTGTTTCAAACCAATGTTTTTCATTCAACAAAAAATTACACCCAAATACTTTTGTGGCACCGTATAGTATTGTATTGTATTTCCAGTCTGCAAACTACTATAATATGTATGTACTGATGATGGATGAATTAATCTTTTCTTTTGCAGCTGGGTAACTTTTATGGAAGATTTTGACCCTTATTGCGAAGGAAATGGTGATGTGTGATATTATATTGATATTATTATAATTATGCTCCAAACATAGATAGATACAGTAAGTAAATTGGCTTTTTTTTCTGTTTTAACTCAGAGCAGATCACGGAACTGTCAAAAAAAAATTCTATTTTTTCTTAGCTCAGACATATCAGAGCATAAAAAGTGTTTTTCTTTTTTCCATCGGAGCTAGCTCAGAGCTTGCTCAATTAGCTCAGAATAAAATGTCCGAGCAAATCGACCAAATGCACACAATCGCTATTCCAAAATTAAATAACAAAAACTAACATTTCACGATTTTGAAGTTTAAAATGTGCACATGAGTGCTAGTTTCTGGTTTTGATTCTTTCTTCTTACTAAATATAGACTGCCAGGAGCCAACTTGACGTTTGTTCCATGTATAACCACAGTGTAATTTTTTTGATAATTCAATTTTGTACTTACTTTGATGTTTTGTTTCATTAGGGGTATTCATGCAGGGTCGAATTTGCTTAGTAAACTGCGTAAGTTTATCACCTCGTAAATCAAATGTCAAAATTTGTATGGAAAATTAAACACAGATTGCTTTATAGGTGCGTTCATGCAAAGTGAAGCATACATTTACGCAAGTACGAAGTTCGTAAATATATCTCATCGCATTGAATTTATTTAAAAAAAAAAACAGACGTCCTGCATAAATTACTCTTTTGATAATAAATAAATACTGAAAAGAAAGACACAATCAAACGAAAATTCGAAGAAGCTGCTGCTGTTAAAGTCAAAATACTTCATCTAACGTTTTTTTTTCAACTAGTGCTTATTTCGTGAATGGTAACACTTAGCTCAAATCTGATTTGACAGATAATTAGTTTTATCCTTGCGCTGAACGAATATGGTTGTGTATACGCTTCGCTAAGTGGGCCTGCGGTCGACTTAGAGAAGATGCCGATTTTGCCAAAAAAATCATCTTTTCAAATGAAGCTCATTTTGATCTTGGCGGGTAGTAAACAAGCAAAATTGTCGCATTTGGGGCACAAAAAACCCGCACGCATACATTGAAAAGCCGATACACCCAAAACGAGTCACTGTTTGGTGCGGATTTTGGTCCAGAGGCATAATTGGGCCATTTTTCTAAAATGACCAAAGAGTGGCCGTTACAGTCAATGGCGATCGTTATCGGGCCATGTTGAACGAATTTTTGTTCACAAAAATTGAAGAGGAGGATATTGGCAACATTTGGTTTCAACAGGACGGCGCTACGTGCCACACAGCCGAAGCTACACTCAATGTTTTGCGCCATTTTCAAAAAAAAAGAAGTTATTTGGCGGACCCTTTAGAAGGAAATCTTTTCAAAAGTAAAAAAAAATTAATGTGTTTACTGACAGAACTGCAAGCCATAAGTGCTAATGTTTTGTATGTCGGCATAGAATCAGATTTTGGACTTAGAATTAGTCCTGTGAATATCTAATTTAAAAATTTCATATTAAAGATTTAAAAAATTAATATTCTGATGATTTTAAATTGAATACAAAAAATACTTATAATACAAACAAATTCCGCTTTAATCGCTCATATTGACTGCCATTTTACTTTTATGAATACAAACAACATGTATTCAAAGGTATTGCTGTTTGTTTACAATTTATACGAACGCAGGAATACAGATGTTTTACAAATATGAACTCAGCCTATTTCTGAGCGCGAGTCAATCTTTGGCGCTCTTTTTAGTCCTTCTAAAAATGCTACAAAAACAGTTACTAAATATTTGATTTCAAATCAGTAGAGAACTTATCAGGGTACAACATTTGCCGAACAATTTGTTCAGTCCAATTGATGATTTCGTAACCCCTTGTGGAAATCGAGGGGGAAAATTAAGTTAAAGTGTTTTGGTGATGCCACCTACCTACGGTTAAAATGGCAATGCACTCCAATTTACCACCAACCTCAATGTACCAACTATTGGGCTGGAATATAAGTCTCTAACACCCTACCAAAATTTTATTGAACTCATATTTATTCAAAACCTAGGTTAAACTGACAAGAGGTTCTTATACTTTTTTATTAATCAAAAGGTCAGGAAGAAAGGGAATAATTCAGTTTTGTTCTAAAAGATTTGAATTTGTATATATTTATAGATGGTGTTGCAATATCACTATTCGCACTTGTCAATATAGTAAATAACGAAAGAATAAAATGGTTTCTAGTTGTGTTATCTTGAAACAATGAACATTTGTTTGAAAATTTGTGGAACTGGCAACTCCCGCCCCGCATATTTTTAATTTATTAAAAAAAAAAGTCATTTGAAGCAGATTCATATTTTTTAACATGATGGTATACGTAGTTTAAACCGTTGTTAGTTGTTGACTTAAATTTTCAAAACGATTCATAAATTAATAGTTGTTATAATACCATGAAAATATCAATGACAAAACATCGAAACATTGTATTTAAATTGTACAGATTTAATACATATGTATGTATCTACAACATAAAGTATGTACAATTGTGTATAATATAAACTTCTTAGAATACAAAATATAGAGAGACATAAAACCCTAGTGAGTTAAAAATAAATTTAAAAAAATATTTGAGTGCCGGAACTCACGTTTAAATATGTGTAAACATCAACGTTTGTCCAAGTGCCTGATTTTTGTTACTGAACATCATCAAAAGAAACATATTGATGTTTATGTTAAACCGGGCTTTTTTGGTCACTTCCTTTTATATGCAAATAAAACTTTATTTCATACTTTTCCCTACGTTTCGTCGTAATTTCTCATATTGAATTATTGAATAATTACCACTACATTACCTGTCTGTAGGCAGTGCTTAAAAAGCTTAGTGTTGAAAGAACGGCAGCGAAATACCCAGTGGGGGGAAACCGCTGTAACGAAATTTCCAAGCACTAAAAGGCTGGTGGTGAAGTGTCCAACGAACGGTGAAGGTTCGGTACTGAAAGGTCCTGCTTCGTAGTTCACTCTCAACTTTAAGATGACTTCACATTACACATGGTTATTGTTTATGGTAATCACTCTCTGAGCATCGACAAACAAAAACTGTCAGCGGAGAGCACTAAAATCGTAGTTTCAATTAAATGACACCGTACCCAAATTCCAAAGGAACTTAATGGTTTGACAGACAGGGGTCGAACTAAAATATCCAGTAAGAACTGTCAACGAACTTGCAACCCTTATGAAACTCCATCTTTCCATCGAGTAAAACTGACAAAAAGTTCAATCTTAATTTTATACTGAACGAACCTCAAATGAATGTCACTATGAGATAGCCGGCGAATTATATATCTTGAGTTTTTAGAATATTTAGTTGCAGTTGTTGTCAGTGGAAATCACTAAAATCGCAGTTTCAATCGATTGACACCATCAATCGCCTATGGAATTGGACGCTGTGATTTTTAATGAATGTTAACTTTGTGCAAGTACAAAGGTAGCCGATAACTCTGCAATTTGTTCAACCTCAGCTATTTTGTATATCCCAGCCACCTACGTCCCTCGCCTACGTGCCTACAAATTGCAAGAAGAAATTGCATCGTTTAAAAGCAGTAAAATGTAAACGTAGAATTTAAGTTCAGATTTGTATCACTGAACGCAGCCGATATCCTACCATACCTACAGCCATTGATCTACCATACCTACAGTCAATTGTCAATCCCTACAGCTGACTATTATTATTTTTGTTTTGATTTTGTTTTCTTTTTAATTACTAGTGTCGCGTCCATTTTGTTCGGGGAATAATTAAAAACTAAAGACAAAAATATAAAAATATAAGTGTTAAAATGATAGAATCGTCGGTCGCACTGAAAACCATTTGCTTTCGTCGTTGGCAAAAACAATATAAATGAGTGGTCACGATAAAGTATAATCGAATTGTCGGTCGCGTTAAAATCAATTAGTTTTGGTCGGGGCAAATCAGATTTCGTAACGTAACGTGCTACAACGTAAAGTGCACGACGTAACGTTGCACACGAATGTTTACGTTTTTTTTCACTCTACCGCCAGCATAGATGTTTACACATCAAAAATTGTTTTGCTTGGCAAAAATTGCAAATATGTACTCGTATCTAGTATCTAGGTAAATAGATGATAAAGAAAGTATTAGTTACAAATACATTTATTACAAAGTTAAGTCTTAGTCGCAGACTGTATTAAGATTAAATTGAAATTACCCTGTTATTTCAACGAGTCATTCATTTCTTATGATTCCACAGGTTAATACACTTGTTATTGTGAAATCATTCATTCACCCGTCGATGAATGGAATTAACAGAATCAATTAAACTAAACTGGTTAAGAAAGTTACATTCCATGTTTATTTATATTTTTTCATAAAAAAACTCAAACCATGCCTTAATCACACAATTTATTAACTTAAAATTAAAACTAAAATTACATTGTTTTCAAATAATCAATGACTTATGTTACGGCAGGATAACAAACTTATGTTGTTGCTTTTAAATAATATATTTATATAATTTTATTATTAATTTTTCTTACCTTATGTATAGACACATAAGTAGTATATATATAAAGGGTTTTCCAATACGGACGGGCAGATGTTAAAATAGATAAATAAATATCGACGATTTATTGTTTTATTTGAAAGACTTATCAATGACATTAGCGCAAATTTCAAAGATGTAGTATGATGTTAAACCATTTTAACTATTATGCTAGGTCAAAAAGAGAATTTTCCAAATTTTAAAAGAGCAAGCATCGTTCTATCATTTTAACAATTTACTAAAATTAAAATCACTCTATAAGTCACTTTTACAATGAAAAATGTGAAAAAGGTGTGTTTGCTTACTTTTTGCACGAAATGTCATTGTTTTAGGTATGTTCAGCTTGAGTTTATTAAGAAAATAGGTTTAGTATGATTTCTAAAATTTTAGTCAAGAGTTTGAAAGTAAGTAAATTGTTAAGTAGTATTATACTTACTAGTGCCTTAACATCGGGCGCCATTATGTGTGGAATATGATGACATCGTTTAAATTGCAGCTGCGACTTCACTGGGTGGCGAGCAGCCGAGTGGTTTAATTTTCGATGACTCTGGCGCATAAAGTAGGCTGAATTTGAGCGATGGCACGGGCAATGTTGACTTTGAGGGCATCCGTCGTATAACAAGGTTGTAAATAATATTGGCAGTAAATAGTTATAACAAAAAGTGCACTTCCTTAATATTGTTTGCAAAAACAAACTTAGACATCTAAGACTGATTTTAAACGATGCAATTTCTTGTTGCGCTTTTTTAAAGCACGTTGGCGAGGGACGTATGTAGTGGCCGGGGTAGACAAAATTGCTGAGGTTGAACAAATTGCAGAGTTATCGCTCATTTTTCTTCGTGCTTTCCCTTATTGTTCGAATGTGTTTTATTTTCATTAGTCGTCCACTCAGATAATTTCGCTTAATCAAGTGGAGTAAAGAGTGCAGTGAGATGATACTTCTTCACTTGTCCAAACTTAAATTTTCATTAAAAATCACTGTCGTGTAAAAGGTATTTGCAATTAGAAGGAAACCAAAGGAGAAACGAAGATTAAAAATCGCTGTCTTAGCGAAATTTCTTTCCAGGGGGGTCATTCCGTAATTTTCAAAATGCTAATCGTCAAAACGATTATCGTTAACGCTATCGTCAACGATTTGCTTCACGTAACTCGACCACTAAGGTCTCGTCTATCGCTTTCAGTTTGAGATTGTTTGGTATATTTCACAAATTCTCAAACTGTAGTGAAAATGTTTTTTTCTGTGGGGTAGTAAAAAAGCGCACCTACAACTTTTTTGTGTTGTTTATTGCTTTGTGTTTTGTTTTGGTGCGGCCGCCGCCGATTGCATTGAAAAGCCGTCTGGCAAGTTTATTATTTCGAGTACCATCACAAAGGCTTCTTTTGATAGCCGAAAACGTTGAACAAAACTATAATGGTTTGAATTATTATAACAATAATAAAAAGATTATTTGTTTGCTTAATTTTATTTAGCAACCAGTGCCATTAAAGATATTCTACAATAGTACATAAACATAAAAACATTGTGCTTACATATGGGTTGGAAGAGATAAAGGATCTGATTTATCTCTTAATTGTCTTCGCAATCGTATTAACTGTAGTTTTTCTTAATTTTAATTTTCACTTTGCAAGACAAATAAATTGCGCTGAAAGATTTGTACTTCTATTTATCTACTAAATTGACAGATTTCAATGCCAAACGATACCTATTTAGCTATCGTATAAACGATATCGTTTTGATGATATCACTTTGACGATTATCGTCTTACGTGAAGCGCGACTATCGCCGAAACGCTATCGTCTGACGATAATCGTTTTACGGAATTACCCCCCAGATGTCTTAACATCGTCATTCCCGAGAATTTTCTGGGATTTAATAAATTTTTTGTAACACATTGCGTGTTACACTAAGGCTTTGCTTATTTTATGTTCAAATTGATTATGTGAGCCGATAAGAATGGTATTGATGTGATCGGTACGATTCAACTTCGTGAAATCAATTAGACCTGCAAATAATGGACATTTTAATACGCAGAAGTTACAAACGTCCAATAATCAATTTTTCTTAATGTTTTTTTCTATTCCAAGTGCATTTGACGATTTCAACCGAACTTGTATTTTCCTATTTTAGTATTTGAAACTAAACAGCTGATATTGAACTATCAACCTAGCCACCCTTTTTTCTTCAAAATAATTATTCTGACTGTCTTCTTTCAATCGTCCTGTTTTGAATCAAAGGTAAAGTATGCTAACGTTGAGTCTGAATTACAGATGCAAGTTTTACCTAAGTAAGTTATACTTATGTAATTGTTAAAAATTATGAAAAATTTAATATGGTATAAACAGCTTTATAAGTATATAGGTTTCAGAAACAAACAAACGTAAGCTGTAAGTTGAAAGCGAAACAAGTGAAATTGAGAAATGCTTGTACCCGGCTTTTTCTAGGCTTACTCTACTGGCAGTCATAAGTTTTCTGCTAACGGTAAGAAGAATTTCCGACAAGTTCATATGCAGGGTAATTTTTCTAAGGCTTACGTAAGTCGTAAGTAAAACATGTTTAATATTTGCTTAATGTAAACCAATCCTGTAAAAAATTTAAAATTGTATTTCTTTGATATGGAAATAATACATTTTCAAGGAAGTATCACAGACTTTGGGAACTTCAACAATCTATTTGTAAAAATACGTGAAACAACTTTAAGTATAGAGTGTAAATCAGGGTAGAAAATTAACAATTTTACTATAGGTAATTATGCTTCGTAATTAATTTTTGTATTTTGTTTTGGATATGAACTCAAATCAAATACGTATAATTTAAATACAAGAAAATAAGCTTTATTGTGGGTGTGTTGATAATAAACAACAACGTTTTAAGTGAAATCATTTGAACTGTAGATAATATGTAAAATTCTGTGTTGAATCCTTTCATTATTTGTAATAAATGATGTCATAGCCAATGGGTTTTAATGCGATGGCGTCAGTTCTGCTACAATTACATCGCTCATCATTGATGTGGTTTAGGTTATTTGTCTAACATCTTTAGAGAGAGCCCATTAAATGGGATAGTAACCAACTTTATATTGGCAGTTATATATTGAGCAAATATTGATTATGCAAAATAAAAATAAGTATATACATAAATGCACTTTAATGGACATTTTTGATGTGTAAACATCTGTGCTGGCGGTATAGTGAAAAAAAAAACGTGAATGTTCGTGTGTAACGTTTCGTCGTGCAACGTTAGGGTTTGCAACGTTACGATCTGCATACTAGGATGGGTGCGTTCAGTGAAAAAAAACTTAAGATCCCCTTCAAGCAAAAACAAGTCCGTTTTGGATCCGCGCACGTTGATGTTTACACATATTAACCGTAAGTCCCGGCACTCACACAATTTTTTTTTAGTAAAAGGAAAAGTCTTAAAAAGGGAGTCCTAAAATGTACGTAGTATTTGATTTTCTAGCTCAAATTGCTCCGCGTCGTAAGACTTCTTTCCTTCTGTATTTTTGAAGCCTTAACTGTATGCCAACAAGCCACCCACGCCATCAAGAAGGAAATTTAGCACTGTATCAACGCTATTTAGCTATACATTTATGCAAAGCCTTGAAGGACACATACCCGGCGGTATTCTATTCCTTTTCTGTCGATTAAAAAGATTACAATTTTTAATATTTTTTTTCAAAATTACTTCTTGCGTTTAATTTTGGGAATCTCTTTATAGAAATTTTTTTTTCTAAAGCGAAATATAAATTTTATGAAAGTATATGCATTGTAAACGAGTTATGATCGACAAAAAAATATCCACTGGTTAAAATGTCGATTTATGTATGTCGACTTTTTGCATTGTAAAATGCAGAAAGTTTTTTGTCTGACTAATAAAATGTCGACATTTTAAAATATCCGCCTCACTCTAGGGATTCACATAAAAATGCTCTGCACCAAATTTTATGCAAATCGGACCTCCCTTTTAGGATCTAGCTAAAATTACACCGCACCGACCGACTCAATTAATTATAAGACGATAAATTGTAAGGTTTTTGATAATCAGCACAATTTATTGTCAGGCTTGCCAATTTGTATCGTTGTCTGACGTTTTTGACAATGAAAAAATCGTCAGATGTACATTTTTTAACAACAAACAGTTTTTTCATTGTCAGACAATTTTCTGTATCTCTCTGTCAATGGCTGACCATTATCTGCCAATGAGCTCACAATTAGTTGAGTGTTTACACGGTTGGGAGAAAATATTCCAATCTCTTACAACAGTTATTCAGGCAACTATCTGACAATAAATTGTCAGCCACTAAATGGTAAGAGTTTGATAGATAATGGCCAGACATTGTGAGGTCTGACAATATTGTAAGATCTACCAATAGTGTACACTAATGTCATTTTCGAGTGGATGTTCGGAGCTACTCCTTTTTCACTCCTTTTACTCCAAATTTCTTATTTTTGATAGGAATGGAACAGTTCCGGAATCCAAAAGAAAACGGCGTAAGCTTTAGTTTTGATTACAATAACCTAGAACACGAAACTAATACTTTCCCTATAGAGCATGTAAAAAAAGAATTGGCGTAATATTGTATTCATTCATTCATACAGTGTATGCGTGGCCTTATACCCATATTGTCTGCTTGTCCTGCACTTGCGTCCTGTTTATATAAATATGTACCTACAGTCCTACATACATATGTACATAGTACTAACCCAAATATTTATATTCTTTATGACAACACGGCACAATTGCGTTATCCATAGATATGTTGAAATAAAAGTAGGTGGAGATGCTGTGTTGATCCTTTTTTTTGAACAATGACGACTTTTTTATGACTCACATCTGCTAGCAATATGGTACATGTACATGGGAACAATGGATTGTCCACGCCGCCGCCGCCGCAGCGTCAATATCCGATTTATTGCCAACACAATTTTATTTTATTAAAGATAACTAGTAATTTAGGCATATGACATCATTCAAAATAAGTAAATGTATTGGTAAGATAGTTTCAATAAATTGTAATGAAATAGTAGTTGTATAGTGAATAAAATTAATTACATGATAGGTACTCCCAAAATTAGCGGTTGTTTTTTTTGTCTTGAGACAAGTGGCTGCAATTCGATAAATTCGAACATTACGATGACAGATTTCCTCAGCTAAAAAGTAATCAGAGAGCAACTGCACATTTATAATCGAAAACCGTTTCCCACTGTTTCTTATAGAATTTTGGTTTGTCTTATGCCTACAAACTCCGCCCTACTGTATGTACTATAAATAAAGAGAATTCTATAAACAAGATCAAAGCGAAGCTTTCTAGAGAGAGGTGAAAGGATCTTGATATTTTTGTAGCTTTTACATTAATTTGACTGTGTTTCACGCAAAATCTTTAAGAGCCGTTTGCTGATACGAAACTTAAATATTTATGTTCTATGCTTAAATGCTTACGTTCTAATTTTTCCTCAGCGTAAACTGTAACAGAAGTACATATAAACTTAAAATTCAATTTTTGACAATTTTGACACAGAAACGAATTTGTAAACATCTTGTTAAACATTTTAATAAAGACGTAATAAATATGTAAACATAATGAAATATAGTTAGTCTATATGAATATTTGTGAATTTTCCAAGTTTATTCTCATCGGCCAACACCTCGGTCGCATTTAATTAATGGGAAAAGATATTTCATTGTATTTTTCTCAACGTTTCGACGGTAGTTGACTGGTTACCACTTTTCTCATGAGATCTTTATATACAAATATTTTGAGAACAATCTCTTCTTTTTCTTCTACAGAAAAAAATGATTTAATGTCAATAGCTAACGAACAATTCACAACAATTTGCACAACGTAAATGCTACTTTTCCACCGAATGTTAATCTCGTTACAATTGATTTAAATCGTGTTTGCAACGAAACGATTAACAAGTGTATATTAACTTTGGGAGAACCTTTCAAAATGCAAATGATGTTTCATTTTAAATTGCTATATATAACGGGTGGGTCATCAAGTGGTTTCTTTTTAAATCATAGGTTAGTATTATACCTCCGCGAAAAGAAATTAGTCGCTTTACGCTTGAAAAACGTTGGGAAATATTGAAAACCTATTTCCAAAGTGAGCTTTTGGGTGAAAAATCATCTTTTCTGACGAGGCGCATTTTCATCTCGGCGGCTACGTTAACAATCAAAATTGCCGCTTCTGGGGCTTGGAAAACCCGTACGTTATTTTCGAGAAGCCAATGCATCCACAGAAAGTGACAGTTTGGTGAGGATTATGGAGTGGTAGCATCATTGGACCATTTTTCTTCGAAAATTAGAATGGGAACAACGTTTCGGTCAACGGTGGGTGTTTTTTTTTACTGAAATTGATTACAGCGATTTGACCCCTTTCTACTTTTTTTTGTTGGGAACCGTGAAGGACCGATGTTATGCCAACCATCGGCATCACAAGGGCCACTAGATTGGGTGTATTAGCTAGTACCCGACTTCTGTAGGAGCTGTCAGGATGTTGAAGAAATTTAAACCATTAAATACCTGCTCTGCGATTGTCCAAATCTTCAAACAAATCCCGTCCGATATTTTGGAAACAGATTTGTTGGAGAACTGGACGATCTAGAGCAGGTCTCAATGGCAAACATGAGAAAATACATATATAGAGAGCGCAGGCTGGTTCGCAAATGAACCAGTCTATGCAAGTCATTAGCTTAGGAGCATTTCTGCTTTTATGGGATCATAATGGACAACTAGGCCGCCGTGAACGCAACAGCCTCCGGGCTGTGCATGCCCCTCCAAACCTAACGTAACCTAACAATCCGGAAACGATTCAGGTACTTAAGGCCAATATCATCCAAGCAATCTGTGAGCTACGGACCGAAACCATCAACAAGGTATTAGAAAATTGGAGTGGCAATTTATCAATAACTTTATTTTTTAAATACAATTGATCATATCTTTTTTGAAAAATCTGTAAATTACTTAGCAAAAATGAAAAGCCTCGTCACGTCACGTCTTTTTTCAATTTTTCGAATTCTTGGCGTGACGAAGAGACACACCTTATTGTGTATATCCAATTGTGCTTTCATTGTATGAAATTGGTTTGACAACTACAACGAGTTCTCGTCACCCTCACTTCTCGTTTACTCGTCGCATTGTGAATCAGGCATCATTTCTACTTAGATGTCAGTTTAGTGGTCGGTTGAAACGTAGCACAGGGTGGCCCAAAAGCAGAATCATTATTTTTTTATTTTCTAAATGCACTACATCAGGCAAAAGAAACCAAAAAACTTGGGAAATTTGTAAAAAAAAACCAATGAGAAGAACACTAAAAGAGAAAAAATAGATTAAATAAGGCTGATAAACAGCAAAAAATTCACTATTTCAGTTGCGGCTGGAACTCTGTCAAACATACATATACACAAATATTTTTTTCGCAACACAGCTGATGTAAGTAAACAATACTTTTTCAAAACGGAAAGTCGTAGGAATAAAAAAAAAAAACTGCAAACAACTACTTTGGTCCAGTTTTGTCAGTGTGAGATGGAAGTTAAACCCGAGTTAACTAATTAAATTTGGTGAATTAACTTAGGATTAACTGAACAGATGATTTTGATGTTTTATCCACTGAGTTTGTTTAGTCGTTCCGCATGCATTCTCCACCGAAAAATTGCTTCCTCAGTTTATTGTGGGTTAATTTACTTCTAGAGTA
Source organism: Leucozona laternaria (assembly GCA_932273885.2). Taxonomy (NCBI): domain Eukaryota; kingdom Metazoa; phylum Arthropoda; class Insecta; order Diptera; family Syrphidae; genus Leucozona; species Leucozona laternaria. The sequence continues at coordinate 51,797,219 of OW026368.1, forward strand.
AGCTCACTCTGGTTTAACTCACCACTGAAAAATTGGGCCTTAATATCCAATTTGGGTCAAAAGAAATTGGATCCGCGAACACATGACGTTATCTATGGTCGTTTTCCTTCAGCTCTTGTTGATCTCTTAAGTGTCCAACAAAATGAAATTCCGGAAATTTAACAACAGATAAAACAACATGGCTGCCAAATTAACCTATTAGTGTAAGATCTGACAACAAATTTTGGGTGTGGAAGTATTTATAACCAAAATATGAGTTCGAGGGTGTGTAGGTATATATGCGTTGTGATACGGAAAATCAAACTCTTGCAGTTTTTTTCAATGCCAGTGGTGGAGGATTGAAAATAACGATTTAAAAAAAAATTATAAGCATTACCACCACAGATTAGCTACATGAAGATGAGAATCCCCGGCAGCCATTTTAATTTGCCTACAAACTTCAACTGGCAGTTATCAGATAAAAAATGAGAATGTGTGAATAAAAATCTCACACATAGACAGTATTGATCTTCAAACACCTGGTTAAATTGTTGTTGCAATTCAGATCTATTCATCGACGCGGGAAGAAATTACAAATAAAACAATAGCCGTGTTTTATTGGTAATTTAGCCAGCGCAGTAAAATTTCCCTTGGCAAACAAAAACAAAGAGTGTCGATAAATAAGCCAGTAAAAGAGTGGATATAAAAGTGGATATACATAGTTAGAACTTTGAAGATGAAGATGGCGCTCTTGAAAAGTATTCATGACTTGAACCTTAATGTTGTTTTATACTCACAAAATGGATGTGATCTATGATATTTGTAGTTTGGTGGAGACAAAATGGATGTGATCTATGATATTTGAAGCGAACACAGCCAAGAGTTGCTAAAGCGTTTTATTTTATTGGTACTTGATTATTGCGCTAGCTATAAATTACCAATAAAACACAGCTAATGTAAACAAATGGGTTTTGGAGGGTGAAACGTACGAAACATTCTCATCTCATCTTCATATATAGTTTTCAATATGGCAATACTTTTTTTCGGAGCTGGTCTTTTTGACAGCTGTCACTTGATTTATGCTCAGTTTGATTTGCCATTTCATCGGGCAAATTTATTACCAAAATAATGGTTCAGTTCGCGAGACGTATCGCGCGCTGCATCCAATATTCGGTCGACATAATCGCAAAATCACATAAATTCGAGCAACCATGGATCGGTTTCACCCCACGTTTACTCTAGTGGATAATGCGCATCCTCAGAGACGCCGAACAGTGTGCACCGAAGACGCTATTGCTGCTGTGGAGAAGAGTATCGAAGAATACCCGAATGAGTCCATCCGCCATCGCGCGCAACAATTAGAGCTGTCGAAAATTGGCCGAAATCATTTTTAAAACATAATGGCAAACCCTTATCTTTATAATAAAGCTAAATTCTTGGCGATAACATTAAACTATATGCGTTTTTTTTCTTCTTGAAAGCCACACGTCTAAAAAAAACACCCTTTAGTTTAACTCACCTGTGCCTGTGTAAACCTAGCACCTGGGGGATGTTTAGAATGCAATTCTCGATATTAATCATGTGAGAATTTTCCCCAAAACCTTACTCAACATAAGGCAAAAAAATAGTATACAGCGCTAAAATGTGAAGCTTTAACTGTAGCAAGAAATGTATGGTGTAGTAAAAATTCAGCAATCCTTAACTTCCGCTACAGATAAAGCTTCATTTACTTCCTTTCAATCTTTCGATTATTATTAAATATTTTTTTATGTGTAAACATCTATGCTGGCGGTAGAGTGAAAAGAAACGTGAACGTTCGTGTGCAACGTTACGTCGTGCAACGTTACGGTGTGCACACATATTAACCGTGAGTCCCGGCACTCACACAATTTTTTTAGATACAAAATCTAGGTGACATTACATAATTTTTAAATACAACCTTGAATTGTTGTTTTTCTTAGAGTTCTTCTAAAAGACCTTTAAATTTAGCTGAGTTAACGTTTGTGAGCAAGCCTGTTTCTGAAAAAAAAAATAAAAATAGCAAACTCGGTCAGTTAATATCATTAATTAAAATTTCTAATTGTTTAATGGTCATCTTAGTAGGAGTTATCGAACAATTTCTGACTGTTCATCATTACCAGTTTCGGATTGTTAAGTATAGATATAGGTACATATGATTCAATTGAAAACTGTAAAGAGTTTTTTTTTATTGTTTATTGAGAAAACACTATAATTTAAAACTCACCTTGAAATATTTTATTGGTTTGAGATTAACCAAAGTAAAATTAGGCACTTCTTGTTTCCCAAATATATTCATTATTTAATAATACGATTTATTGATAAGAATACATTATGTCTATTATATTTTGCTTGCAAAAAAAAAAAAAAAAACAAAGCGAAATATTGAATTAGCATATAAAAAATTACTTTAAAGACAATCGATTAGCCAATTCACATGAGGTCATTTTTGTGAACGAGAAATAAAACATTATTTTGAACATTATGAACCTAATCATGTTTTCAAATGGATCTAAACAGAGATCATCGTCTTATGTGTATCTGTATATCTTAATGTACTATCCAAGGAATTATTCAATTGTTATTGAAGTTGGCAGTGCCAGTGACATAAACTTTTCACGTGCTCACGTTTTATGTGCTTTACGCTTCTGATTTATATTACGTAGACAAGACGAAATTTTATTTATTTTTTTCGTCTTTTTTTTTTTAGGTATGAACTGTCGACAATATACTTTCAAATTATTATTAAAGGCTAAGTACTATAAATAAATATTGTTTGATACAATTAAAGCTGTAACGATTTATTGATTTACTTTATCTACTTACATACATACAAAAACATATATAAAAAAATATCTCATTGAATTCTCAATAGTTATAGGTAGGTATTTATAAACAAATATTTGTATTTTAATTGAAACGACTTGAGGGCATTAAATATTTATGCATCGTATTCTCTGCTCAGCAAGCTTCTTCGAATAACTATTGTTAATTTCTTAAATACTTTAATGACTCCTAGTTTGAATAATGATACTTGATTAATTGCTTTTGTCCGCCAGCTGATACTTCTGGTACCTTAATTCATAATTTAAATCCTTTGATACAAAAAAAAAAGAAGAAAACTGCATGCAAAATAAATATATGAAGTCCAGAACGGGAGTCTTCATTTAAAAACCGATCCATAAAATAAACACCATTATACAATCGACCGCGCGCCGCGCCGCTGGCGCTGGGGCAGCCGTCAGATATAGCATATGTACGTTATAATATTCATTTAAATTTTAATTAATCAAATTGAGTGTCTGTAAGTTATTTGGTATTCGGATATTTCAATTAAGCATCAACCGTCATTTTTTTTTATTTTCCCGGAAAGCTTCGACCTTAAAAAATATGTCAATGTAGAGCAAAACAAGTGTTTTAGTTTCTGTTTTTTTTCTTCTGTTTATGCATTGCTAATAGCTTTAATACAACTATTTTTAGTTTTGACTCAAAATCGAGTTGGGACACTTAAAAGTGATTGGAATGAAAGTCGTGCATATTTTCATATACGTACAATCGTACATATACCTAACTACAGTTGGAAAGAAAATTGCTGCTGGAATATCACATACACACTCTTATTATATTCAAATTGATCGCCTTGTTATTGCTACTTGCAAATGTTGCTGTACGAGTATCGTTCTATATTTTGAAAGATCTCAATTGCTTGAATGTGATCTTTTAGAAATTTGCACAACCACACATATTAGAGAAGCGCTAGCTATCATCATGATGATGATGATGATCAGAGATGGTAATACAGTTGCAAAAGCCGTAGAAGTAGATTCAGAAAAAGTGTAGATAATACATAAACAAATTTGTATCTATGGTATGATGCCACGTGAAATGTTTTTAATTTATGAGAAAATTATTAAAAATAAGCAAGTTAAACTGATGATATGCACAACGTGTTTTGTATAACAACAGCATATATGGTTGCTTAAGGGCTGAGAAATCAATTTAAATTTAAAATCGGACAAAAAAAAAGATATCTTTTTATTAAAAGTGCTAAGTCTAAATTATGTGCCCAGCCACTAAAAAAAACTTTTAGAAATGCATATTATTATAATTGATATTTTTTATAAAATTGAGATAGCTATTTCTTTGAATGTATTCCTTCAACCAGGCTTACTGAATTGCTTATTTGTGTATATAGGTACGAATCTTCGTTAGGATGGATGGGAGGATTGGAGAGATTTTATTTAAGTGACTGCTTGTAACCATAAGCGATTTAATTTTTTGTATGGTTCACACCTTTTTTTTTTAATGTACTGAAAGATCGGTCTTCTGTAAAAGTTGTGATGGGAATGAAAAGTCCTAAAGATAGTGATAGTTTCAACAGTCAAATTGAAATCGGATGAGTCTATGCTTTGCATATTTTTAGGAGATAACTGAAAAATTGCATAAATAAGGATTTATTTTCTTCTGAAAATCGATCTTTAAGTAACATTGGAGAATCTAATTAAGGAACGAAAATTGATGTTTTAAAATAATTTTCGGGTAAAGACGAAAGAAAATTGGATTGGTGAGTTTTTTTCTTTACAATTTTCGGGCAGCTCAATTACCAATACCTGATCCACTCAAACATTTTTCAATTGTTTCCCAAGGCGTTTTTAAGGAATTCTCAGCATTCTCCCGATCTTCTTCAAAATGCTTGTAAATGATCTGATCTCTTACACTTAGTAAATTCTAGTCAACTCTCTGTAAAATATTTGCAACTAGTTCAAGAAGTATCAATGACTAATAAGCCATTTATGACCAAGCGGACTAAAAAAGTCGAATTCGAACACGAGCAATAAAGTTGAAGGGCTCGTTGTTTTGTAACACGGTTTCCTTCGTCCCCCCAATTTTTGCAGTGCTGAATGCTTCGATTACAACGAATATGTTTTCCCTGAGAACTCATAGACTTTTGTATTTTGCTGTCCATCTTGTTTCACGGAACTGGGGGATTTTGGGAATATTTTTTCTTCGCAAAGAACTGTCTGGAATAAAGTAAATATTGCTGATCTCGAACACTGCGATTACATCATTAATGGCTAGAATTTACTTATTGTGTCCCTTTCGATTTGAATCTTGTATTTTTATCCATACCAAACTCAATTTTCCAAAATTTTTGCGTATGACTTATACGTTTAGAGTTAAAGAGTTATGTGAACAATTTTTCAAAGTTAAATGACAAATTAAATCCATTTTTATGATCAGTAAACATTGGCTACAAGGAGGAGGGGGGGGGGAAAATGATAAAACTCAAGAATTTGTTCGACCAAGGTCCAGATTCAGAGGGGGGCCAATCTATGGAATTTGACGAAAAAAGTGAACAATTTACCAATAAGTCAAAATTCCTTATCAAGAACTGTTAAATTGTTGGTATAGACAAAAGTCGTAGCTCAGAGCCTCCCCTTGCAACCCCCCCCCCTCATGTGGGTGCCTATGCTTGTAACTCATCCCACTCATTTATTTTGAATCGCCTTTTGAATGTTCAATTTTTATAGAAACTAACGTATTTTGAATGCAACTGCACAATAATATACAAGCTGTCCACTTGTAAAACGAGTGCAAGTAGTTTCAAGATTCTGGCCCACCCTGTATTTCGATCGAGATTGTTCGATCTCAGAAGTAAAATACAACAATACATCTTTTTATTATGTGATTTAACTACCACATTTCTTTTTTAAATATACATGCTTGTATATACATAAATATAAGTTATTGTATTGACATTAAATATTTAAAACAATAATTGCTTTTAACCACCTAGACCTAGATTTAACAAATTAATGAAATTTATTTTGCTGAATGTTTCAATTTACATATATATTATATTAGTATATTAAAACTTAAATTTCTGATTAATTTTAAATAGACTGTCTGAACTCCTAAACTTTAAAAAAAATATGATTTTTGTACACTACCTTTCCAGTGCAAAGCCTAGTAACTTGGTAATGCGAAACGAAATTTGTCTGTGGTCTTCAGCACGACAGCGAAATGCTTTCGGAAACCAGTAAACCACAGCGAAAAATAACAATTGAAAGTGTCACCAATTGCAAACAAAAAAAAAACAATCCCGAACGCAAAAAAATAATCACAGAAAGCCATGCTGTTATGAAAGAAACAACAAATACAAACACGAACAGATCTCAAATGTCACTTTTCCACACAAAATTTAAATTGATGGTCCGGGCAATTAATTCAGTGCTAAGAAGAGCGGAGACTTCTCCAAATAATCTGCTACAATTATCATATCAATCTTCACTGAATAGCGTACTGCAAAACGAAATGGAGAACGGAATTTTTCGTTTATCATTTTCGGTGTCTCCATTGGTGTGATGTGTATGGGGAAGTGTCATGACAACGGTGTGCACACAAGTGTTGTGTGTATGGGCCTTTTAACACTACGATAATCGAGAAGTCCAAAAACGTGGGTTTCATCATGTCGTCCGTCGCGTCAGTCTGTGCGTCGGTGCGTCTGTGCGTCCACAGTTATTTGGGCTAGAGCCTAAACGGGTGGACCGATTTGTTTCAAATTTGGTACAAAGCATTTTTATGTGATTCCCTACAGGAAAAATTCGAATTTTTGTTTTAGCTTATCTAGAAGGGGTAGCTGCTAAACAAATATTTTGGTCTTTTTTTTTAATTTTCTCGAAAACGGCTCTAACGATTTTGATTAAATTTCATACCTGTAGTAACCAAGTTACTTGTAAGAAAACTGCGTTTCAGGTTTTTCTCAAAAAATTCACATAACGGAATTAGGTATTTCACGTTTTTTGAGAAAATAGTCTTATTTTTGGATTATTCGCGTACAACTTTCCCATCGTTTGACTGATTTTGTTATAACTTTGTAATCTGATGCTTCACAATAGTTTAAATAATAATGTATTTAAAAATTTTTAAAAACATTTGTTATAAACAAAAAAAATCGAACAAAACATCATTTTTTTTATAACTTTTGACTCTTTTCATATTTTCTCGTTAAATATATACATCATACATCTTCAGTGTGTGGTTACACACATTTGTTAGCCATCACAAGAGCAAGTTCGTGCGATCAAGTCGTGCATATTTTTTTAAATTAAACACAAATTGTTAACAAACGGGCTTTGACGTTTAATATACACAAAAGTGGTTCAATGGGTTTGTTGATCTTCTTAAAAGTTTCTCCATTTTTTGAGAAATTCTCTCTAACTTGGCTGTTTAGATTTTATAGATTTTACTGATAAAAAAAAGATAACAAACAGACCTATGGTGTGAACTGTGAACTTGGCCGCAGTCCGCTTTTGACTCGATTTCTAGGTCATTTTATGCAGATCTCATATTGTCACAAATGACAAGGACGCCAGCAGCTAGCATTACCATCTAATAAGATAAAAATCAAGAGTGGTTCGAAGCTTTATATCTTTATAGTTCATATTTGTTTAAAATGTACCCCATTTACTTAATATAATTTTTTTCAAAAAAGTTTTTGAGGATGCCTATTTAAAGTATATAATAATAATATAAGAACATAATTGAGGCATTAAGAACCATAGTGGCCTAACTGATTTCCGCACTTCTTTTCAAAATGACGAAAACTAATATTTACAGTTACGAAAACAAGTTTCTTTTGAAGCAGTTATATCTTATATGCTTCACCAATCACCAATAGATATTATTGTTTCACAACAAACAGATTTTTTGTCCAGTAAACATACATAAGTTTTTCTTTTTTTTTTTAAATAAGTGCGAAAATCAGTTTTCAGAATCTGCAAATTTTCTCATTTTTGCTGTGAAAATCAGTTTTTGACAGAGCGAAATCCCTGAGATCTAATTTCCCTGCACGCTAGGCATGTCAAAAAAATATAAAATATTTAATTATATTTTTTTTAAATAAAGTTTTGAAATAATGATACCTATAACAAGTAAAATAGTGTAAGCAAATTTTTCTTAAAAAAAAAAATGCACACTCATATGGAACTTGGTGAGAACATACAAAATGAATAATCAAAAGAATACCTAAAAATATCTGTGTTCTAGGGGTGTTTGGTGTTTTTTTTTGTTGATAATACCAAACCGGGGCGGTCCAACTGGAAAATGTATTTTGGTACAACCTAAGCAGATGAAACATGATTTCATGATAATTGTTACTTCTAAATCTAATGACATCGAAACCAAAGAGTTTGTGACTAACCTAAAAGTCATTTTTACTAAGGATAACTGTTTTTTCAGGAAAAAAAAATACGGGAATATAATCGAACAATTTCTGGAAAATGATATGGTCTGTTGATATGGAATCGAATTTCATCATGAGCCCATACTTATTTCAAAAGGTTTTCGGTTATATTTAACTGTTGTTCTGAAAATACAGTTATTGATTCATATATACCTAAAAAACATGTGCGACTAAACATTTTGGTTCAGTATTCAGAATTAAAAATTACTCTTAAATATTGCGTCATATGTTTACATTAGCCGTGTTTTATTATCTTCTATCGGGATCCGGATCTGTATCTGGATTAACTTTTAACACGTGTTACAAAAACAATTTTGAAAATTTCCCAGTATTTTGTTTGTGTATTAAGTGATCCAGATCCGGATCCCGATAGAAGATAATAAAACACGGCTATTAGCTGTGTTTTATTGTTAATTTATAGCTAGCGCAATAATCAAGTACCAATAAAACGTTTTGGCTGTGTTAATAAAATGCTTTAGCAACTTAAGGCTGTGTTCGCTACAAATATCATAAATCACATCCATTTTGTGAGTAAAAAACAACATTAAGGTTCAAGTCATGAATACTTTTCAAGAGCGCCATCTTCATCTTCAAAGTTCTAACTATGTATAACCACTTTTATATCCACTCTTTTACTGGCTTATTTATCGACACTCTTTGTTTTTGTTTATGTTTGCCAAGGGAAATTTTACTGCATTGGCTATAAAATTACCAATAAAACACGGCTATTATATTCCAAAATATAAATTTATCAGTTTGATGAACTTTCACCCCTCTCTGTCATTACCCTCCGAAAAAACAACCTTAGAACAATGATATTTATATGGACTCTTTTGATTTTTCAAGCTTGTTGTGAATTAAACCGTCTCACTAAGTTTCATGAGTGTATAGGAATTTTTCATAATATGTCCTATTTTACCTATACTAAGACTCAAATTCGGCATCAAGATCGTTATGAGTCTTTTCAGAGAAACACACTTTTTCTGCGGCAGGTTTGCCAAGCTTGAACAAAGAGCACTAACCAAGCTTGAGCAACGAGCACTAAAAGTCTTGATCCTTCTTTGACCCTAATTTCTTAATGCATTTTTAACTATAGCTACAAAATGTCGTCCTCTACTTAATATCAAGCCAACAACGTAAGATTTGTTTTTAAGTTTTGATACTAAATTATCTAATTGTGGGTAAATAATCAGTAAAATATTTATTTTTTGAAAATTAAAATGTATTAAAGTAACAGATTCACATCCTTGTTTAGGTATAAATACAAAAACTAACCCGTCAATCTCGTTAAGTCGAACCTATACATAAACATATATGTATGCACCTAAAAATAATTTCTAGTTTTTGTTTAACTCCCATACCTAGTTGTTTAGAAAACATTTCCAATAGAATTGTGTTTACTTCCGTTTTCCGTTTGTGCGAAGATTTCCTATTTTCTGTATTTAACATTAGTTTAGAAAAAAAATCCAGAAAACATACAGTTTTAGAAAAAAATTATCCAAATATAAAAAATCAATGCTACACTAGTTGCAAAAACTGTATTCGCTTGCATAACAAAACGATCTCATTTGTATTTTTTTTGTTTCATTTTCATTTTAAGCATTAGAATGATATTCATTGCACGGCCTGGAATTTAAAAACTATTGTATTTTTAATTGAACAATTTATAGTTTATATTGTATATATGGTCTAAACTTTGCCACACTTTTCTGTTTACATACATCCGAACATACGTTCAAAGTAGTACTGTAATGCTTGCCACTGCTACTGATCCACAGTCCGTGCGACAACGACAAACTATAACTACCTACATATACACACACACAAATTAATACATATGCATAATAAACATACACAGAGAGAACCCACAAATCAGTTTCATGCGCAATTCTCGTTTTTATTCTGTATATTTCCAGCGGAGAAAATTCGAACGATCAGCAAAATTTGAGTCATCACTTGCTACGGCAGTCTCTGATTAACCTCACAAGCGCACACAACAACAGTCACAATATAAGTAATATAAGCAAAACCGTAAATTTACAAAAATCGATATCGTGTAGCTGTGAGTCTCTTAAATGTGCGGCGCGAAATATCAACCGAATAAGTTTGAGGAACGTTGACGGCGACGACAGTGAATCCCTTCTCTACGATCATATCGTCGGCAACACTCCCGGTTCGTATTTGCCCAGTGTATTTCAAGATGATCCTCCATCCGTTGGAGCACTCGATCACAATGCTACCGGAAAACAATATTCATATGATAGTTATTACAATGGCCAATCAAGTAACAAACACCGCTTGGATTGTACAAGCATTGTAAACAGTAGTAGTCATAATAGTTGTGGCACTGGCAGTAGTGCTGTTGTCGTTGGGGACGATCAAAGAAATTTCCCCGATTTCCATTGTGCTGATAGTAATGTATATTCATATAGTGGCTTTAAGAAAATAGTTGCTCATAATTTCAGTAATTCTGATCCAATAACGCGTTACAGCCACATAGATAATAACCATTTGATGCTAAAGAGCCATTACAGTGATTGTAACATATATGCAAAACAAAACTCGGCGCTAAAAAGTGAATACGTAAACAGTAGCAACAATTGTTCGAGTAGTAAAAACCATCCGTTGGTAAGTAACAAAACATACATATTTAAGTGCATTGCAAACAGTCCATCGTTTTTGAAGAACAATAAACTAAAGGAGCATTCAAAAAAGTTACGTAACTTCTCGCTGAAGGCGGCTGGTAACGTTAAAAAGAAAAACCAAATTATAGTTAAATCGAATGCGGTGTCAGATAATTCGTTGCACCCGAGTGATAAATATTTGAATCAATATCTCGACGAAAAGAAAAGTACACACGGAACGCAGCAGCAGCAGCAGCAACTCCAGCAGCAGCAGCAGCCGTCAGGTTTATCTACGGGCTCACTCTCTCTATCGGCGATACGGCCGCTCATAGCTAATGGATCTGTTAAAACATATCCGACATATCGGTCCCGTGTAAGGACAGACTCTAAAGACACCCTCTGCCGGAACAAGCGCACAAAAATAAACAAGAGCTGCAACCTTGCATGCGAACAACACAATCTTACCTGCAGAACAACAAACAACACAAATCTGAATTTATCACCGAAAAATTCACTCTCTAGTAATGGACACCTTAATAAAATCTGCTTAACAGATATAACAAGACGAAAGGCGGAATTCAATCGGCAGCTGAGTGCGCCAACAGATTACACCAGATCTACAACGACTGCGACGGGTTCCATAAAGGCCTCACTGCAAAATTGTTCCTCATCGAAGCAGTCATCGGTATCCTGCACAAATAGTTTCAATAGGAAAACAAATAAAAAGCACAAGAATTACAAAGTTAATGACAGGTATGTTTATATATTTATGTGAATCATTATTTATTTATTGTTGCAATTTATTATTTTGATGTTCGATTTTAAAAGATTCCACTAGTGATAGATTCTGGTTAAAAAAAAAAATCCCTTTTCTCTTGTGGTACAGTGAGCGTCTTTGAAGAAGATACATTCAGACTTTTTTGGATACAGTAAAATGCAATTTGTAATTAAATTAGAAAATTAATTAATTTAAAGAAAATATTGTTTAAAGTGATTCTTAAATAATCAACAGATAATAAATTTTTAATTTTTGTTTAAAAATACTTCCTTAGATTTAGTTTCACGACAGATCTAGTTTTTAAATTTATGTAAGATTGTTGAGATGAAAATATAAAAAGTTTAGATGTTTGTTTGCAATTTTTAAAGCAATGAAAAATTTAATTTAAATTTTATTCCCAATATACAATATTTTGTTTCCAAGATTTAAACATTCCAAATCAATGACAAACAAAAATCATTCAATAATCAAAAAAATTAACTGTTCGATGGAAAAAATAAAACAATTGAGTTAAAGTGAAGCTTACCCATTTGAATAAACAATAAATTCATCGTAATGATGAATAATGCTTAAGATATATTTAATTTGTTTACTTTTATCTTTTCCTTGAATTTAAAAGTTCGTGTTTGATAATTTGCGATAAAAAAACGAATACATAGCTACTTGGTTGTTTAGAATAAAAAAAAAAACGGGGAGAAAACAAAAGTTTAACCGAAACGAAAGAACCAGTTTTCCCATCCCTACGTATAGGCGTAGGTAGGTACTAAAATCAGATTTTTTTTCCTTTAATAAATAACATGAATGCATTAGAGTGGTTGTTGAAAAAGTTCGACTTGGGTGGGCCTGAATCAGTTCGAAATGAAGAAACCGAAAATCCATAATTTTTTTCAGATTTTTATTTTCATTTCTTATGTACATATGTTTCAACCAATTAATGTGCTTTTTTGTTTGGAAGGTATTAAAAGGTGATTCACATAAGAATCGAAAAAAAGCTTAGGCTTGTAGGTTGAAACCTGGCAAGAAAAATATTCCATGGGAGCGGTCTTCTATTTTTCCCCGTTTCGGCAGTAAGGAAATTTACTGAAAATATTACATAAAAAGGAAACAAAACAGCAGATTAAAAAACAACGTCACGACATTAATTACAATTTTATTCAGCAGATTTTTTTTAAACTAGAAATCTATTCTCTTATTTAATTTTTAAATAAAAAAATCAATTGAAACTCAAAATTTTGAAAAAAAGTAAGTTGACATACCCCTTGGAAAAGTGTTGAAAACGCTGTTCATTCTACTGCATTAGTTGTCATAATTGACCCGACAACCACTGTTTTCAATTTAACAGAAACATGGCTGTCGATTCCGTATTGTGAAAATAACAGCTTCTGTTGTAAATTTTACAGTCAGAAATTTTTTCTATAAGGGACTTCATTGTTGAATATACAGCATAAATAAATAAAATAAATTTGGTGCGTTGAGAGCTCATGGAGGACCTAAAGGCTAAGATGAGAAGCACTTATTCTTGAAAAAAGACACTCTTGGAGGATTTGTCACTTCCTCGCCGTATTTTTGTTTATTTACGTGGACGAGGCTGTGAATCGAACCCAGACCTTCGAAATATGACAGTTCTACGCACTTATACCACTACGCCAGCGGCTACTATAATGCACAGCTACTACAATGTATAGTTTAATGATAGTAAAATGAATGTAATCTTTTTGTAGTTTCTACATTCTGTTATAATTATTACATTAAGGCCGGTATTCACCGAACGCTCATAACTTAATAGACTCATAAACCTATTCACCAAGCAATAATAGTGAATATTTACGAGCGCTCATAAGACTTATGAGTGGTCCCGACCACTCTTAAGTTATGAGGGCTCTCATCAAAAATTTTCGAAGTCCACATACCAACTCTCACATTTCTTGAGTTTTTTGTTTGTGTTTGTTTTTAAATTCAAATTTCAGTGAAGTAACACGCCATTGAAACAATTAAATGAAAGTAAGTAAATAAATGACAAAATATATGCAAAATGCAAAACTGCAATGAAATAAAGTAATTGTAAATTCATTTGTGAAAAGATTTTAAATTTTTGCAACAAAGAACATCTTCATTTCACAGTTTGAGCATGTCTGGTTGTGAGAGAGCGGCTCTCATTTAAATACTTATGAGTGGTTGGTGAATAGCACAAATAATTTTCAAGTTAAGAGCCTCGTAAAGTTAAGAGCCGTTTGAGAGCGCTCGGTGAATACCAGCCTAAATGACTGTAGATTTAACAATTTCGCGCTGACGATTTTAAAATTTTTATTTTTATATTTAACAAACAAAATTTACAACCCGCTGTCAATTTTACAACAAGCAATTGTGATCATTTTAACAATTTTATTGTCAAAATGAAAGCAAACGCTGTTAAACTTGAAATTAACTGTCATTGTGAGTGCATTTGCTATAAAATACACACATCTAAAAGTAATTGTAAATTTGACTGCCTCATTTTGTAAAATCTCCAGTGAATTTTTTTTTGGGTGTAACGACTTTTTTTTTCAAAATTGAATTTGATTAAGTAGATATTTATTTTGGTCATTTAGTTGTTTTTATAAATTATAAGTCGAATGCTATAAACCAAATGGATTTATGTATGTATTTCAGTTTTTAAGAAAATTAAATATTGACATTATCTTTCCCCCCTAAACAAAAAAAATAAAGCCCCTCCCATGCATTTTTTGTTTGTCTATATCCAATCTATATGCTTTAGCTTTTTGTGGCATCGTATGCGAATTTTTTATTTTTTTATTTAAATCAAATCTGAAAAATTAAGAGAATTGTTTTTCACCCCACTTTCAAGCGTTTGAGTAAAATCCGCAAACTGCCATGGGCACTTTTATTTATTTTATTATAAACATTTTATTTTATTTTATTTTATTAAAATTATTATCCTTACAAGTCTAAAATTTAGTAATTAATCTCTCTTAAATCTTAAGCACGGTAGATATGTGTAATTTTTCCCACCTACTATCACGCTTAGTTTTCTTATATTTGAATTTGTTCCTTATTAAACTATATGTCTTGAGCCTCATTTTTCTTAAGTATATCTGACATCTAAGTTATCTTTTTACTTCACATCACTAAGGGCCAATTTTTCAATAGTCAGTTAAACATCAGAGAGCACTTATTCTTCACTTAAAGCAAAAATGAAATTTTAATTGATGATTGAGAAATTGGGTCTAAAATTTTTAATTAAAATCTCTTGAACCTAAAGCATGACATGTTTAATTTTTTTTTAAAATCCGCCTGATGATACAATAACTTTTCTTATTTTTGATTATTTTCTCCTTGCAAAGTTAAAATTTAAAGGGTGACATGGTTAAGCCGGTTTATGTATAAGGGATTGCTCATGATTGAAGACTGTATAGTTCACAAAATTCTTTACCAAAATATTCTGAGAAAAACATATTATACTTCTCTATCTGTTCTGCAATGGCACTGTTCTTTCACTCACTGATTAATTATTATTTTAGAGGGCACAGTAGTGTCCGCACAATTAGTATTTGCAGTAACCCTTTTTACAGGAACTAACTAAGACTATTTTCGAACCCCCTCTAACTTCAGTATCAAAAAAAGACAGAAACTTCAAATTCGAAATACTAGCAAAGCTGATTAGTCACTGAGATATGTACATAACATAGGACTTCAAAAATCACTTAAACCTTAACTTAATTACTCACTGATTTACTGACTGATCGATTATCAAAATTATATAGCAATTTCTTATACCCTAAAATCTTTGTAATTTCCACAATGGTAGGTAGGCCTTTAGTGCATAAAAAGGATAAATTCAAAAATTTAAGGTTAACCATTTAGGGGGCCACTTTTTCAGAATTGATTGTTCTATAGAGTTTTTCAAAAAGGGCGGGAAGAGGTTGAAATGGAACATTGTGGTGTTCGCTCTGGGGCACTTTGCACCGTTCTTTTGGAACTACATGTCGTTCACACCAAATTATCTAATTGGAGCCAGCAAAAATTGGTTATCATCGATCGGTAGTGCCAGAGGCGGCGCTAGACCAAAATGAGGCTTTTGCAAAGATCAAATTTGCGGGGCCCCTGGGATGATTTTTATGAAAAGAAATACTACCTACAACTGTCTAAAAATCTTGCTCCCATACATATAAAATATCAAATCTTACAAAGTTAAATTTATTTTATAAAATCACTCCTATACAAACATTTAGTTTTTTGATGTGTAAACATCTATGCTGGCGGTAGAGTTAAAAAAAACGTGAACGTTCGTGTGCAACGTTACGTCGTGCAACGTTACGGTGTGCAACGTTACGATCTGCATACTAGGATGGGTGCGTTCAGTGAAAAAAATCTTAAGATCCCCTTCAAGCAAAAACAAGTCCGTTTTGGATCCGCCCACGTTCATGTTTACACATATTAACGGTGAGTCCCGGCACTCACACAATTTTTTTTTTTCATTGAGGAACTGTATAGTTAGCCTTAATCTATTAAACTTTAAGGCTCTCTCAAACCGACGCGAATACTTCCGAACGACAACGAAACTTTTGCCTGTCTTAATTTATTTACATGGAGATTAATGAGAGTACCCACACTGGCGCGATGCGAATCTTTGAGTATTTTTCAGTCGTCGCATATTCGCGCGTATGTTTCGCGCTGGTTTCAAGGAGCCTTTAAGGACTTGATTCACAATGGATGTTTTCGATGTATGTCCATTTTATCACGAAGAAACAAGTTGCTGGAAAATATTTGACGTTTTCTTAAAATTAGAACGAGGAACCCAAATCGTAACAGATTTTCGGTAGTTACCATAAAAAGTCTCTTGGTTGAACGCGAAGTTTGAAAAGAAGTGTCAAAAATATTTCCTCAAATAGATTGCCGGTGAGATTTTGTTCATTCCCTTCCTTTTACTTCATGATCTTGCTGCAACCTCAGTTTTACAAAACTTCAAAAAATGTTTCTGTTATACAATTTTTCATTGAACGTGTCAGTTCATTTCAAAAATACAAACATTTTGACATACATTAGTATTGCGAGAAGGTATATTCAAAGCTTAGTTATTTAAATCCTGCAAACATCATTGAGAATTTTGTAAGTTTTGTTGCAAAAATTCTGACAATTGATATGCAACATGTAAATGTATATAAGTAGGTACCTACGGCTGATGAATACTCAAAGTATAAACAATGTTTTGTTTCGCTAAAACTTTGCGAAGTGGCTCGGGGCCCCTCGAAGAGCGGGCTGTGTGCGGTGACACACTCCGCACACGCCTTGCCCCGCCTCTGATGGCTATGACATCGTTGTTTTCGAATAACTACGGGCAGTCACAGACAGCGATGATGTTTTCGCTTGATCGTTCGTTTCGTTAATGCAAGGGCGTTGGCTGATTGTTCACTGCATTGTTCGACTAAAATTTGGCCACCAAAACTTGAATTCCCAACTTGGAAGGACAACCGTGTAAGCCGTAAAATGGGGGCAACGCACGTACCGCTGCCCCGAAATATTTTGATATTAAAGTTTTATCACTTAGGTCTAGTTTTTCAGTGTGAGATTAAAGTTAAACTCGAGTTAACTCATCAAATTTAGTGAGTTAACTCATCAGGATTAACTAAACAAATGCTTTTGATATTTTACCCAGCAAGTTTTTTTAGTCAATTTGCATGCATTTTCCGCCAACAAACTGGTTCCTCAGTTAACTGTGGGTTGATTTACTTCTAGGCTTAACTAACTCTGGTTTAACTCACCAGTGAAAAACTGGGGCTTAGAAGTGATTTTCAATAGTGTAACTTCCCATGGTGATTAGGCATCAGTAACTGAATATTAAACAATAGATTGGAAAGATGTCACCAAAACAACATGGTCGCCACAGGCCGCTTAAATCTACCCGCGCCAATTGCAAAACCCATAGAATGATGAAATTTGGAAGAGCTGAACGGTAGGACTTGTATAGTACACTCAAAGGAGAGAATTGATAACTTCAGAATTCAGATACATACAAAAAACTTGTGTGTAACAAGTAAACTCCAAAAAGTATAGAAATCTAAAAGTGCGTCTTCGGCTGAAAAGATAGACAGACACGGATAAGTTTGATAGAAATCTCAAGAACAACAGTATTTTTCATTTCCAATAAGATCAAATTTTTTACAAGAAAGAACCTTCCAATTACTTAAGTGCCAATTTGTTTGCGAATGATATGAAAGAACACCGAATATTGCAATTTGAAACTGAATGACTGGTAATTTGACTAAAATCAAATAAATAAATCAAAAAGATTTAATTATTAGTACCGCAAGCCGCAAGAATAAGATGTTCTTGTTGACTTTTAAAAAGCATTTTTATAATAGGTATGTTTTAGTTGGAAAAACTACTTATTTCAGTCAAATGTCCAGGCTATACAGGGTGTCCTAGACCTGGTTTGAAGTAAATATTTTAGGTTGTGGTTCTTGATTATATTCTAAGAAAAAATCGCCTTACAGTAAAGGAGTATCTCTTATTTTGACATGATTTATCGTGGATTTAAGAAAACGCTTACTTTGGTGTACCCTGACTTAATTGTTAACACAAATTTCTCTGCTAATTCTAGTTGTAAATAGAAACTTCATTAAGGACTTTATTTTTACAAGAAATACTAGCCTTTAAAACTGCGTTTAAATCTTATCTCAGTCTTAAGATATCCAGCTTCTAGCTTGTTCCATTTTTCCTGCCTGTGCTAATTTTTTGACGTTGAGGTCGATTTTCACGAGAAAATGCTTAGTAAGCATAACGTTTTACTTTTTTACTTGCGAATATACATAGGTATCTACTATATGGCAAGTTTTGAATTCGTACAAAAAATCGAACTCGAGATTTTGATCAATCTTGACATTACGATGATAGGGAAGACGAAAAAAGTGGGTCTCGCAAAAAAGTCCGTTTGTCTGCCTGTCTGTTCGATTACAGCCTAAACGGATGGGTCGATTTTCTTTAAACTTTGTATCTAGCGTTTTTTGGTATCACCCGTTTTTTTTTTCTTTTTTGTAGGACCAAAACTAACAGTAGCTGTCATACAAATTTGTTTGGCCAAATAGTTAAAACTTATATTTCTCAAAATCAGCAGCACAGAATTTTTTTTCTAAAAACTCAATAACTATTTATAAGTTGCCGTTTAATAAAAAAAATGGTTCCGAAAAATGGTTATTAATGTTAAATACCTCCCAAAGAACCATTTTTTTGATTTTCGTTTTTCTCGAAAACGGACAGATTCTGATCAATTTTTTTATGAAGAATTATTGAAACATTATAGATAGTATTGTGTACCAATATTTTCAAAAAGATAGTTTTTAGATTTTTAAAAAAGTTCGAATTTTTTTTTTTGAAAACTCAATATTTTCAAAAACGACTCTGTCGATTTTTATTAAACTTGATAAAAAGCAATTTTTTAACTTTATCTAGAAGATTTTGTACAAAAATTATTCTAATACCCAAAAATAACGGTGCCTCCCATACAAATGTTTAAAAACCGTTAAGAAAAATATTTTTTTTCTCAAAAACGACTACTACGATTTTGATATAAGTTTTTTGTGTGTTGAAATTAGTATGATTTACCAATTCAAATATTTAAATTTCATATTTTACGTTTATTGGTACTGTTAAAACATCTCATAGAACGGTTTCTTTGATTTTCAACTATCTCAATATCTGATCAACCGAAAAAAACTAGATTTTTATACAGAAGCTTGTAACAAATATAAATAAAAGTGGTATCAAAATTTTCTAAAACATGATGTTTGGATTTTTAAAAAAAAAATTCAAAAACATTTTTTGAAAATTCGATATTTCGAAAATTTTTCACTTAAAATTAATAAAGGGTGTTTTTTTTAGACGTGTGGTTTTCAATCTGGCAATCCTTTTTTCGGAGTTGGTCTTTTTTGACAGGTGTCACTTGATTTATGCTCAGTTTGGTTTGCCATTTTACAATTAACTAGACTTACTCCTGAACAACGTTTGCAAAACGTGTAAATTTTTTACCAAAATATTCGTTCGGTTTGCGCGACGCATCGCGCGCTGCTTCCAATATTCGATCGACATAATCGCAAAATCGCATAAATTCGAGCAACCATCGATCGGTTTCGCACCACGTTTACTCTAGTGGATAATGCGCAACCTCAGAGACGCGCGCCGTACAGTGCCCACCGAAGACGCTATTGCTGCTGTGGAGCAGAGTATCGAATGAGACCCGAATGAGTCCAGACGCCATCGCGCGCAACAATTGGAGCTGTCGAAAATTGGGCCACGGCGGCCACTTGCCCGAAATCATTTTTTAAACATAATGGCAAACCCTTATCTTTATAATAAAGCTAAATTCCTGGCCATAACATTAAATTATATGCTTTTTATTTCTTCTTGAAAACCACACGTCTTAAAAAAACACCCTTTATATAGATAATTAAAATTGGCGTACCATTTTTTTTCTCAAAAATGTTAACGAAATTTTGTATATAAGAAATTAATTATTTTTAAAACCGCTCCTACGATTTTCAAATTTCAAATGGCGTACATCGTGTTGGGTTAAAACAGATTCAAAGTATTTTAATCAATTTCTTTCTAATTTTGTTGATTTAAAACAATTTACCAGTTTAAATAATATAATTTCCTTTTATGCATATTGCATATGTGCAACACTGGGCTATATTGTTAATTTTTTTTATACTCACATAATACCACCTGCAACTAAACTAAGTTTTGGCAAATGGATAAAATAAAGACCCCCATAGCTAATTTATTTCAGCTATAGAACCACAATTTGATGGCACATAAGAGCAAGTTCGTGCGACCCAGTCGAGCATATTTTTTTTTCTTGTTTACGTAAAAGTAATAAAAATAAAAATCAATGATAAGATTGTGGAAAACGCATAGATTTATGATACTGTGGAAAACCGGCAGCAGGTAAAAATGGAATTTATGATTTTTTCCCTACCTTCCTTATAAAAGTCCACAATAAGAGCGGTTTTCCAAGATCTAACAATGCTTCAATAATTTTTTTAAAATAAAATAGATATTAAAAAGTTTAGCGTGCCGTTTTATTTGACTACCTGTCAAAATCCTCATTTAATACTATTACATAAAATACCTAAAATCTAACGTAAACAATGTATTAAAAAAAACCTTTGATACAATAATCATTCCGGCTTTATTTAAATGACTTCTACTATAAATGTAAATCACTATACAAAAACAAAAAACCTGTAGGTTTTCTGTGGGGTCTGATAAAAACAGGTTATTGAAATAACCCATTGGAATATAAACGACCTTACTGGTATTCATTTTGAAAACGATCAAAATAAAAAAAAATATTTGTTCGTATACCTATATTCATAGCGAATACTATACACGCATTGCCAGCATGCTTCTGCAACTATGACCGACATATGAACGAATATTTGTTTCATTAAATATTGAATATGTTATACATATGTACATATACATTATGTTATGTACGTACACCCATAAATATTACGTGTTTGTTTGAACACATGGTTGTAATTTTTTTTCTTCTTAATATGTAGACGTTTGCCTAGGGTGGTGAGACTGCCGGAACAAATGACATTTAATTAATAACATAATATTCAATTATTTATTTATTTGTGAAGAAGGCGAAGCAAATTGAATAAGAAATGTAAACATTTCGACTATGATGTCTTTGATTTTATTTAGAAAAATATTCTTTATTGTGTTGAAAAAAATGACAATCTATCTTATTACATTAACCAGACTGTTTATTATTAAAATTTTAATTATTTTCTTTTCAGATTAGTATGTGGTGACAGTGAAGAATCAGTTCGATGTTCTTATTGCTCAACTCTAAACGAAAACGATTTAAGAATCTCGTTTGAAAATACTTGCACTGATTCTTTAGTGACCGCTTTCGATGATGAAGCTCTTCTAATATGCGACCAAGGAAGCGAAATGGCAAGAACAAAGGTTTATTGTTTATTTTGGAAACAGATATTATATAACATAATGGGTGATTTTTTAAGAGGTTTAGAACTTTTTAAAAAAAAAAAACACAAAAAATTCGAAAAAATGAATGAAATATTTATTTGAATCGATAGTTTGAACCTTGCAATTTAATGTTTAAAGATAATTTCATGCAAATGCTGACCGCGGCTGCGTCTCAGGTAGCCCATCCGCTGAGTCCAATTTTGGCATACTCTTTCACACATATCGGCCGGTATCTCACGAATGAATGCATGGATGTTGGCTTCCAGTGCGTCAATCGAAGCGGGTTTGTCCCTATAGACATTAGCCTTGACATACCCCCACAAAAAATAATCTAATGGTGTCAAATCGCACGATCTAGGCGGCCAATTGACCGGCCCGAAACGTGAAATTAACTGTTCACCAAACTCGCCTCGCAATTGCGCCATTGTTTCGCGTGCTGTGTGGCATGTGGCACCGTCTTGTTGAAACCACATATCATGCAAGTCAAGAACTTCCATTTCGGGCAAAAAAAAGTTTGTTATCATCGCTCGGTAGCGTTCACCATTGACAGTAACGCTGCGATTCGCATCATCTTTGAAGAAATAGGCCCAATAATGCCGCCGGCCCATAAACCGCACCAAACAGTGGCTTTTTCGGGATGCATTGGTAGCTGTTGCAATGCTTCTGGCTGATCTTCACTCTAAATGCGGCAATTTTGCTTATTTACGTACCCATTCAACCAAAAATGAGCCTCATCGCTGAACACAAGCAGCGCGCGATGAACATTTCGAACCGAGCACGAATTTTGATAGTAAAATTCAATAATTTGCAAGCGTTGTTCATTTGTAAGACGATCCATGGTTAAATTGCAAACCAAACTGAAGCTGTTTGACAGTGACACAAGGTACTAAGCACACGTCAGCTGTCAAAACCAGTGTTGCCAAAACCAAACCAGCTAAAAAATCACCCGTTACATGCATTTAAACATCAGTTATTAATCAGTCATTAATTATTCCTAACACTATACATACAATACATATAATAGGTTCATATTACATACTTATTAAGAACTTATAAGTTGTGATACCAGTGGTACTAGGTAGAGTTCCAGATTATCTCTAGACATATTATATAGAAATAATTAGTAAACAAAATTGGTAAGACATTTTTTAGCAAATTTATTTCATTCGAATGTGGTAATGGAAAGGATTTTTTATAAAATGATTAACTTGAAACTACATACTTGGAAGAGGATTAGGTTAATAAGTAGGTAGGTAGGAACATAGTTAATTGATATGAATCTATTATTGTCAGAAGGTATAATGCAAATGGATTATAGTTAAAGCTGTTTATTCAAAATTAGCTGAAACATTTCTAAACATGCTATGAAAACAAAAATACACTGAACAAGTAAGTTCTCATGTTGTGAGCTCGATCTCAAAGTTTCTTACTTTCATAGCAAAAAGATGATTTATTGCATGAGGTCGTGCTCGTGTAAATAAAGCAAGTATAACTCAGTTTATATCAGGGTTGCGAAAACGCCTTTTCGTTTGCATTATTTTCCATTTATTTTATTAATAACAGACCTGTGATTATGTTCCTGATACCGACTATACATTTCTGAAGGTTTTTGATGCCGATGAAGGTTTCCAATCCGACCTTAATACTTCCGTTTCCACCGAACACTAAACCGAGTTTTGATAAGATTTGTCCATAATCTTCTTCAAATCTCGAAGATTTACTATTAGGCTTTTCCAGAAACTATCTTTGTCTTTTCTCTTTCTAATTTTGACATAAAAATATGTAGGGAAAACAAACAATCGACCAATCACAATCACATGTTTTTGTTTTCCCTACATATTTTTTTGATTTTTTTTTACTTGTTTGGCACTGAAGTCTGGTGGATGTTCCAAATACAAATTCATTTTGTTAATCTAGTAGATTTCAATTAAATCTTGTTTTAATCTTCATAGGGCCAGTCATTTTACAAATGGAACAAAACTTTTTCATATCACGCTGGACACATTCATTGGGAAATCCAACCTTTTTTAGCTTCTTTTGAAAACACGAAACTTTCTGTCTCAGTTCAACTTCATACAAAAAAAAAACATAGTTATACTATATGTTTCCACCGAAGGCTTATCTCTGAATTAAGATTAAATAAATCTATGTAGTGTTTCTATCACACAAAAAGATTTAAAAATAGATTAACTTTGACAGTACCTTTCAAAATTTGGAACGCTTTGTGAGCAACAATTGTTGTCACTTTTTAGACGTCAAAACAAGAATCGACTAGAGTTGCCATAAGTCTATGATAATTCACACTCAAAATTTTTCAATAAATCATAACCAAAGCAAAAAAAAGTTTCCAAATTTGTACGTAGGTATATTTTATTGTAATAGAAGTACAATTTTTTTTAATTTACCATTCATATATATTTTCTGGTGTGAAGAAGCACAAAATTTTACAAGAAACTCATGAGTTATAATATGGTAACCTTTGCTAAACGAAAGATAAATGCTATACAAATAAATTGATTTACTATAATAGATTGAAAATATGAAATGAAATAGTACAACCTAGCACAATTATCAAAACATAAATAAATATACAAGTAACACTTGGGCAATCCTCAGTCAACAGTTATATTTTCATCTTTTTTTTTGTTGGTATTTGAATTTAAACTGACATTTTTTTACAGAACAGAATAGGATTTGGCAAAAATAGGCAACAAATTGTGACAGTTGGCAGTTTTGTTCAAGGTCTGGAACAAACTTATTGTTCTTCAGTCCCTGAATTGACTGTACGACTGCGAACATAACATCTTTAATGACACCCCACTAAAAAAGTCCAACGGCCGGCGTCAAATTGCAGTTCCGGGGCAGGCAATTCACCAAAAATGTTTAAAACTGATTACACGATTTTTGAACGTAGCCTTGCTGAAAGTAAAGATTGCTTAAGTCCAAATTCTCAAATTCTGGCCATAAAAAATGGGTTATAACGCCTCTCCATTGAATGTAACGTTTCTTTCATCTTCGTTTCAGAAGAAAATTTAGCCAATAAGGCTGCAACTCGAACACTTATGGCAACAGCTGCAATATATCATCGAACGGGGATTATGTTATCGGTTATCAATCAGAAAACCGGTCTCACAAAAATTATTCAAAAATAGCAGCTGCAGTTACGATTAACAATTCTTTTCAAAATTCACATTATCTACTTGAAGTAAATTTTCAATATTTCACAAGCATAAATCGGTTCATTTCGTGTCCAAGAAATATAATATTGAATTTTCTTCAATATTTTGAGCGCATAAGAACTATCAGTGGCAAAAAATGAGTGCCATATGTTTAAAAAAGAAATCAACAGATCGTTTCAGACATTTTTTTTGCACTTTTATACTAGAATACCTATTTCGAAAACCTTGCGTTAATGGATCAAATATTAGCTCGATTTCGAATTCAGGGCATCAATAACCTACGAAATTATAAAACCTAGTTTTAAGAGCAAGAGAAGTTTAGTTAAAATCAGTCGCCAACTATAGATCAGAACATCTCTTAATATTTATTTAAAACAAAGTCGGTTTAGCTACACCATCTATAACTCAAGAACGGCTAGACCGATTTTAATGATCTCTGATTTGTTGGATTCATCTCCGCCCCGAATAGCAGAATACCTATTAAAATATCGGGAAAATTCACTGGCTTTAGGGATATTCGTTTTCAAATTTTGTTATTTGTAGGGTGAAATGGGGTAAAATGAAAAAAAAAATCTATCCGATTTAAAAATTCTTTTGGTGCTTGAAAGGGTATTCCAACGAAAATTGCTTTAGGAGTGTTCGTTTTCAAAATGTTGTCATGTGTAGGGTGAAATGGGTTAAAAAATTGTCCGCTTTACGATATTCTTTTTTTTGTTTCAAATGTTTTTCTCAGGGAATGGCTAAAGGGACATTCTTTTTCAAATTTTGTGATTTGAAAAATATAAAAATTGCCGATTTAAGAAATTCTTTTTGTTGAAATGTGATCACAAACATGGTACCAAAAAACTCTGTATTAAGAAATAGCATGCTAAATCCTTATCTTGGGAGTTAGCTGATGTGATGTTAATGTTTCAGCATATTGATAAAAGTGCTCAGCTTGTATTAAAATTAATTTATACCTAAGAAACCAAAATTTAACAATTTATATCTTAGATTTTAAATAATAAATTCGTAATAAATTACGTGTGGAACGTAACTGTATGAGTTCTAATATACTAAGCACTTGAAAAATAAAAACTTCTTATTCTCATACAAAATGCATTTCTTTTATTTGCTTAACTAACGTTTTCGTGAAATACTTTTCTCATCCTCAAGTTTATAGCAATAATGAGAAATAATATTTTTAAAAAATTACATAAAAATCAAAAAGTTATGACATCTATTGATGTTTTTTATGATTTTAACAATTACAAAAAGAGAAAGCCGAATAAATATTATTTGTCATTATTGCTTTAAAAACCTGATGATGAGAAAAGTATTTCTCGAAAACGTTAGTTAAGCAAATAAAAGAAATTCATTTTGTATGAGAATAAGAAGTTTTTATTCTTCAACTGATAATTATATCAGATTTTAAGTGAATTTACACAATTTGTTGAGGACATTGTTTTTGAAGCGATTTTAAGATGTTTCTCTGCTATTTGAATACATACAAACAGACGTATTTATTAGATTTTCTTAAAACATATCTCAGAGATTGTTTATTTATGATTGATCTAATATTTAATTTTTCCTCAAACAATGTTACTTAAATTGTTTTGTTTTTAAACGGTTTATCATGGACACTTAACTGACCTACCGTCGTATATCAGAAAAATTCACAAATCAAATACATACATATTAAAGGAGTTTCTACTACATTTTATACCTCAAAATGCCAACAAAAATAAAATGAACTTAAAGGGTCCGCCAAATAACTTTTTTTTTATTGAAAATGGCGCAAAACATCGAGTGTAGCTTCGGCTGTGTGGCACGTAGCGCCGTCCTGTTGAAACCAAATGTTGCCAATATCCTCCTCTTCAATTTTTGTGAACGAAAATTCGTTCAACATGGCCCGATAACGATCGCCATTGACTGTAACGGCCACTCCTTGGTCATTTTAGAAAAATGGCCCAATTATGCCTCTGGACCAAAATCCGCACCAAACAGTGACTCGTTTTGGGTGTATCGGTTTTTCAATGTATGCGTGCGGGTTTTCTGTGCCCCAAATGCGACAATTTTGCCTGTTTACTACCCGCCAAGATCAAAATGAGCTTCTTCTGAAAAGATGATTTTTTTGGCAAAATCGGCATCTTCTCTAAATCGATGGCAGGCCCAATTAGCGAAGCGTATACACAACCATATTCGTTCAGCGGAAGGACAAAACTAATTATCTGTCAAATCAGACATGAGCACAAAATAAGCACTAGTTGAAAAAAAAAAAAACGTTAAATGGCGGACGCTTTATAAAGTGAAGCAACTTGGTGTTACTTACCATAGAAGAAATTAAAACAACTCCATTTTGACGTATGTTGTTTTTCTTCCAAATTGTTTCTTGGGTAAATGTATTGCAATGATTCGGGTCTCAATTTTCGGATATAAACAAATAAACAAGCAACACAATTTATTTTACAAATCCGGCCTTATATTTCTTTAAAAACAAAAAATGAAATTTTATCTAAATATTTCTTTTATAAATAAAAAATTACAATCCTACTCAATGTCAAAATAAATTTTAAGATGATTGTTAATAACCTTTAAACGCTGTGGATATAGTATTTAAGTTAAGTGGGCTTCAAGCAAACGTTGCTTTAATGTGCAAATTGATTATAAATACCGATTTTGTACTTAAGATCTTCATAAATTTAGAGGTGTTTTATAGTTAAGTGGCCTTAAACATTTCTTTATAAATACGCCGATAGATTATAAATGTTTGCACTGTGAAATAAATGTACATACATATATAATACTCATTGAAATATTAATGGCTAAAAAAAAAATTGACGTGTGTTTCAGAAGCAACCTTACACAATTGCAAACATGTCATGTATCAAATTGAAGGATGGGGTTCTTCACATTGAACTCATTCTTCCGACTTTTTTTGTAAGTATCTCTACTTAATCTAACAACCACTTCATGGTGAGAAAGAAATCACCAAGCCAGGCAAGATTTTTATAAGTTTTTTTTTTTTAAACTTATGAATTTTGTTGGCGTTTTCTTTTGTGACGTCTCTTTTCTCTGTCTGTACTTTTTTTTTGAGACTTAAATAAATGCTAAAGATTCCAATGGTTTTCACTTTGAAACATAATAAAATTTTAATTTTGTAATTCAAAACAATTTCTAATTAATCCTTCAACGAGCACAAATTTTTGTTTTGATTTAACAAAAGCTGAATGTGAAAGTGAATTGGGATTCAGCCAGTTGTGCTCACATTAGTTTTTGTCTGAACACTAGAAGTTTGATTCACGTGAAAATAAGTCGATTGAGTTATAGTTGTAGAGTTATAGCGATTTTTACAATTTTTTTTAGAAGCATTATCACTTAAATTCAATTTTTAGAAATAGGAAATGATGCTCTGGCATTTTCCTTAAGGTGACAGTTATAGCTTTCATCGAAAACCATCATTGAAAACTTTAATGACTAATTTTTTAGAAATTTAGAAACTTAAATCAGTAATTGTTTTGATGCAAAAATAAAGCTAATCACTTCAATTATAATTCTTGTAAAATAAAAAAAACAAATTTGTTCGGGCCCAATCTTCACCATAAACTGACGTTTAATTTTTCAATGATCATTGGTAAGGTAGTTCTATCATTGAAATAATAAAATTTTATGAAGATGGCTGACTCAAAACGAAAATAAGTTATGGCAAGAATTAATAATAAAGTCACAAACTTCATACTCGCTCCAAAATATGCACTGATTTCAATCAAAACCAAACATTAAAATTTCCAATGATGAGTTTGAATGAAATCTATAACTGGCGCCTAAAAGTAAAGACTTTTATCTTGAAGATAAAATTAATAAAACTCAAGATAAACCTAAGTTTTTTGAGCGAAATATCAATTTTTTGAAGAAAAAAAAAATGTTCTTAAAGCCATCCACTCAAAATAACCTTTCAAACACAAAAAGAATTTCTTAAACCGGATAGGTACTTTTTTACCCTATTTCACCCTACTTAAATTCACAAATTTGAAAAAGAAGTCATTTCCTGAGGAAAAAAAATCAAACAAAAATGAATTTATAAAAACAGACAACTTTTTTTTATATTTACCACCCTTTCCAAAGAATGACCTTTTAAAAGCAGGCACAGTTTTTTATTAGATCGGATACGTCTTTTTCATTTTACTCTATTTCACCCTGCAAACTGAATTTTTCCGATATTTTAATAGTTATTCTGCTGTTCGGGGTTGAGAAGAATGCGTAATGCCCAATTTCGACAAATTGGAAATTGATTCGTTATTTACGTAATTCATTCAGTGCAAGAGTTGGAAAATTGTCTTTCTCTGAGTATGACAGGAGCGTAGATAGGAACTTCTCTTCTTTGCACTCATTGTGTTCTAAAAGAGTCATCGCGTAATAGCAGTCTGGACACTAGGAGTGCTACTTTTGCACTCCCTTTTTACTCCTACTAATCCAATAACCTTTTATTAACTTTTCCGAGTTCCATATTCGGAGTCTTTTTCTGTTTCCGATTTCATGAAGAAGAAAAAGACACGAAACACACATATACAAGGTGGAACAAAAAAATGTAACCCTAGGTAATAACTTTTGCGCCACCTTGTACATCATTGAAATATTTTCTTGTGCAAAAATGATAAAAGCTCGAAGAAATCATTTTGATAAATAAGAACATTCGGTAGTGTCTGTGCGATTTTGAAATGACGATTATTTCATAATCATATTCCATTGGAATGAAAAGGTTTGTATATTATTTAGAGAACCGAGTTAAAGATATTCAAGCTTGAGTGAAAAATTTTGCAACATTTGACTTAGAATGTGGTATTTTTCCGGTCTATTTTAAATAGAAGACCGATTCACTACCATCAAACTCTTTTGGCAAGGCACAATTCAATGAATTCACTCCTTTGCCTTTGTAATAATTAAAACCAGAGATTATTCACAAAAAGATGAGAATCCTCGGCAGTCATTTTAATTTGCCTTCAAGCTTGAAATGACAGTTTGCAGATAAAAAAAGATACATACATTTTATTTCTTGAAATCCTAATGCAATATTTAAGATAACAAAAATATAAGTGACAATGTTGTTGTTATGAAAAAATAGAGTTAATGTCACACTTAATTAATTTAAACATTTTGAATGGGTGGTGTGACCCAAATTCCTAAATAGTGAAAATCTATGGTAGAGGCAAGGTTTACCACATATTTTCCTCAGAACACTTTTTTGCATTACTTAGGTCCAGTTTTTCAGTGGTGAATTAAACCAGAGTTAGCTGACACTAGAAGTAAATAAACCCAGAGTTAAATGAGGAAGCAGTTTTTCGGTGGAGAATGCATGCGGAACGACTAAACAAACTCGGTGGATAAAATATCAAAAACATCTTTTCAGTTAATCCTGAGTTAACTCATGAAATTTTAGGAGTTAACTCAGGTTTAACTTTAATATCGCACTGAAAAACTGGGCCTAAGAGAGTTTGAATTTAGTTATAATATATATCTCCCCAACAAGAAATACCATATTTTAAGAAGTAGTTGAGAAGAGCAAACTCAAATATTTGAATTCCAATACATTTACTATTTTAAAACAACTACAACTGCAGCTAATTTGATCAGTCAAAGTGTAAGCATTACAGTTGCTGTTCAAAAGTTAAAGTTTAAGTTTTGACACTCAGTAGCATGAAAAAAGAGATCATCATCGAAAATCTTTTGGTCAGACAAATTTAAAAAAAAACACTATATTACCTTAGTTTTAGAACGAATAATCAATCTGTGATCAGAAAACCATTTTTTTAACAAGCTGAGATCCCAATTTATATCAGCCATAAGATTAAGACGACTATTAATGCCGTAAGTAAAAACCCACATCATCTGCAAAAGCTGTCAATGAACCTTTAAAAGGCAACTTAAACAAAGAGCTAATATAGATCAGAAATAGAATTGGTCCCAAAACCGATTCTTGTGGAACTTCTAAATCGATTGATTTTATATCACTGCTTATATCACATTATTTCACCCCTTGGGTTCTGTTTTTTTTTTCAAATATGAACTGAACCAATCACATTTAAAACCACGGAAGCCCGCGTTTTTTATATTACCAATCAAAATTTCGTAGTGCACCATGTCAAAAGCTTTTGAAATGTCCACAAATAAAGCTTTTGAAATGTCAAAAAATAAAGAAAATGTGAATGAATGTGTAAAAACCTCACACATACATAGGTTAAATCGTATGTTGCAATTCACATCTATTCATCAACACGGGATGACAGTACAAAAACAACAATGTAAACAAATGGGGTTTGGAAGGTGAAACGCACGAAACATTCTCATCTTCACATTGAGTATTTTGAATAAAAAGGTCAAATTCATGGGAAAAGAAAATTAGTAAAATTAAGAGAGTTTGTTTGACTCTTTTCGGCACATGCCAATTTTTTCAACAATAAACGTCTATGGCAGAAAATACAGACGAAGTATTTTATTAACCAGAGAACCAAATAAGGGGGTACTTTTCTTTCACTTTTCAAGCTTGGTAGAGAGATTTTCACCATTTTACTAATGTTGTTTTCAATTTGACATCCAGAAGCGTATCCGGTCCGTAATCAAACAGAAGCGTTCTATAAAATCATTCCATTGGCTCTTCTGACGATTCTGATAAGAGAACGTCGCTTCTCAATTTCAAGTCAGAATTTACTCAAAAAGCACTTTAATGCATAATATGCATACTGAAATATCAAAACAAACCGTACAGTGTATCTTCATTTATGTATTTTGTTTACTTTCCATTTTAAAAAAAAAATAAATAAATTAGGTAACAAAAATTAAAGAAAAATTATTTGTATTTTTAATAGTTGGAAGTACATATTTACATACATACACTATTGCTTAACATTTCACTTTTTGTGTGCCGCAAATAATTCCTATTTGATGGTTCCCGAAAACAAAATCCAAATTTCAAAATTGAGTACAATCAATTAGCGCTGTTTCATATAGGGTTTCAGAATGAGTGGGACCTGAGTGAAAACAATGGAAAACGATATTAGTATGTAATACAAATAAAATAATTGTGTGGTCTATATTTAAAATGGGAGAGCGATCTACCACCTTATATGCCAATGCATAATTCACTCAATCCAATAAAATTAATTAATTAATATTTGAGTGATGGAAGTTCTCCCCCTACTGCTCAAAAATTCTTTCCATCTTCAATATATTTTGCTCAATTTAGTTTGCTGATTGCAGGAGAAGGAACCCCCTGAGTCGGTGTTTTTTTTTTAGTAAATATACGTAAGAGCTCTGGTGCTTGTTAGATAAAACACGTACAATGTAGTAGATATGTATTATAACTCAAAGTATTTCATGTGAATAGAAAAGCTGTTTTTTGTAAGAAACTAAAATTCGTGATTCATCATAGATACCCTCACCTTAAGGTTTGTTATTTTTGTGTGATTACTGATATCTTTAGCATTTGTAGAGAAGTGCTGCCCTCATCTAAAAGGCATACTTCTGATGACATATGAAAAGTTTTTGCTTCTTTTTCAAAAACCCATTCACCTAAAAATTCTGTTGTGAAACACCAGACTTCATGTTTCTTGTTAATGTGCCTTTGCCATTGCTTTTATTATTACTAAAGGGTGTTTTTTTAGATTTTTTAAGACGTGTGGTTTTCAGGAAGAAATAAAACGCATATAATTTAATCATCATCGTCGGCTCGACAACCGGGGTCCGGTCCTGGCCTCCTTCAACAAGTCTCTCCACCCATCCCGGTCTCGAGCCGCCGCCATCCAGTTGCGCACCCCAAGGCTCCGGGCGTCCTGGTCTACGCCATCTCTCCAGCGCAAGCATGGTCTACCACGCTGTCGTCTACCATAGAATGTACCACAAAGGACTTTCCGAGCAGGTTCCTCTTCGCTCATGCGAGCTAGGTGCCCTGCCCACCGGAGTCTACCGAGCTTAATTTTTGTCACGATATCTGCTTCAAGGTAGATTGCGTACAATTCATGATTGTACCGTCTCCGGAATCGTCCTTCCTCACATATGGGGCCAACAATTCTCCTTAAGACTTTTCTCTCGAACGCGGCTAAGAGGTCGGAGTGCCTTTTGCTAAGCACCCAAGTCTCGGATCCATATGTGAGTACTGGCAGGACCATGGTCCTGTACAGCAGCAGTTTTGAAGTTATGGTGAGATTTCTGGATTTGAAGAGCTTTGACAGACTATAGTAGGCTCTGTTGGATTTGAGAAGCCGCCCGCGTATTTCTTCTTCTATATTGTTATCGGCTGCTACTATTGACCCAAGGTATTTAAAGGATTGCACCACTTCAAATTCGTGCTCCGCTACCTTGATTGTTTGACCAACTGTTCCTCTCGCATTCGACGCCACCATGTACTTTGTTTTACCTTCACTAATGTGCAGCCCCAGATTTTGTGCCGCCTGCTCGATCTGGATGAAGGAATCATGTACAGCTTGCTCAGTTCTTCCGATGATGTCGATGTCGTCTGCGTAAGCCAGTATCTGGCTGGACCTGTTGACGATGGTCCCTCTTGTTGCCGTGCCAGAGTCACGGATTGCTTTCTCCAACGCCAGGTTGAAGAGGAGGCAGGCCAAACCATCCCCTTGTCGGAGTCCATTAAAGATGTTGATTGGTTTGGATAGCAATCCGGCTATTTTTACTTGGCTTGTTACGTTGGTCATGGTCAACCTACATAGTCGTGTCAATTTATTTGGGATGCCGAATTCTCTCATGGCTTTGTAAAGTTCTACCCTGGCTATGCTATCGTAGGCGGCCTTAAAGTCTATAAACAGGTGGTATGTTGGGATGTTAAATTCTAGACATTTTTCCATCGCCTGCCTAAGGGTAAAGATCTGATCAGTTGTTGATTTGCCTGGAATGAAACCGCACTGATATTGTCCGATGATGGTTTTAGCGTATGGGGTTATCCGGTCTTGTAGGATAGAGGAGAGTATCTTATAGGCGGTACTCAACAACGTGATACCTCTATAATTGCTGCACGTTGTGACATCTCCCTTCTTATGTATGGGGCAAATGATACCTTTTCGCCAGTCTTCTGGAATTTCTTCATGCTCCCACACGTGCACTATAATCTCATGAATTGCTTGACGTAAAGCTGGCCCACCGTGTTGAAATAGTTCGGCTGGTATACCATCGGCTCCCGGGGCTTTGTTTTTCTTTAGCCGGCCTATAGCCTTCTCAACCTCTTCTATGCTTGGTGGCGGCAACATAGGGTACTCTTCTTGAAGTAGTGGAGCCTCCACTTCTGCAGTGAGCTGACCATTTAGCAATTCATTGAAGTACACTTCCCATCGCTCCAGTATGCTTTGAGGATCGGTGATCAGATTTCCCTCTCCGTCCTTGCAGTATGTGCAGCGTGGTGTGTACTGCGTCATGTTTCGGACGGATTGGTAGAACTTCCGCGCCTGGTGCGGACCTCGCTCTCGGCTTTTCTCTATTTCACAGATTATGTTCTTCTCCCAGGCTGATTTTTTCTGTCTGTGAAGCCGTTTTTCAATTCTTCTGAGCCCTTTATATTCGTCTTCGCGTGCCCGCGTTCTATGAGATTGTTGCATTGCTCGGTACGCAACATTCTTACGTTCAGTCGCTAGCTTGCATTCATCATCAAACCAGTCGTTCCGATTTCTACGACTGCTGCCTAAGATGGAGTTGGCAGTACTAATGACAGTATTCTTAAGGCGTGTCCACTTCTCATCTACGCCCAGCAAACTGGCTCCAGGACTTACTCTACCCAGTTCTAGGGCGAGTCCTAACGCATTACCAAAGGTGTTACTGGTGTTTTCATTGCGCAGAGCAGCCGTGTTGATTCGAACCTGATCGGCGGATGCAATACGTCTTCGCAAGGCAATCCGCCCTCGGAAAACCATACCAACAAGATAGTGATCCGAGTCGATATTGGCACCTCGGTACGTTCGTACCGTCATCAAGTTCGAGTAGTGGCGACGGTCTATCAACACGTGGTCAATTTGGTTACGAGTGACTCCATCAGGTGATACCCAGGTGGCTTTGTAGATATCTTTACGCGGGAACCTGGTACTCGCAACGACCATGTTTTTCGATGCTGCCAATTCTAAGACTCGAAGTCCATTGTCATTAGTGTTCTCATGCAAACTATGGGTGCCTGCGTAATGCCTGAATACCGGCTCCCGACCTATTTTTGCATTCAAATCCCCAAGGATGATTTTTACGTCATACCTTGGACAGGCATTGAGGGCCCTCTCGACTTGTTCGTAGTAAGTCTCTTTTTCTTCGTCTGAGGACTCCTCCGTAGGTCCGTGAACGTTAATGAGGCTGATGTTCTTAAATTTGCCTCGCACGCGAAGGGTGCATAGCCTTTCGCTTATAGCGTTAAAGCCGATGATGGCAGACTTCATTTTTTCGCCGACTAGGAAGCCTACCCCGAGCACATGGTGTTTTGTATGACAGCTGTAGTATAAGTCATAATCTTTCTTCTGTAGAACACCATTCCCTGTCCATCTTATTTCTTGAAGTGCTGTTATGTCAGCTTTATATTTTGACAGGGCATCGGCTAGCTGCTGAGCAGCTCGAGCTCTATAGAGCGATCGTACGTTCCATAAGAAAATTCGTAAATCGTTATTCCGTTTTCTTTGCGTGGGTTGTCGTCGTGAGATCAGTCCGTTTCCGAGGCTTGTTGCTGGTCTCGTAATTCTTCTTGTTTTACGGAACAGGGAATTAACCTGTTGCCAACCTGTGGAACCAGCCTGATCATATTAGCCAAACCTTTTTAAAGGCTTGTTTCTAGCGGCCGCCGCGAAGAGGCTATGATCACACTTCCACCAGTCCGAATAGTTACGGCACGTGCATGTTTTCGTATGCTACATGTTATTCCCCCTATTCGGCTGATGGCTGACCACCATATAATTTAATGCTATGACCAAAAAATTTAGCTGTTTGATAAAGATAAGGGTTTGCCATAATGTTTTAAAAATGATTTCGGGCAAGTGGCCGCCGTAGATGGCTCGAATAAATTCCAGCCGAGAGGCCCACTTTTCGAAAGCTCTAATTGTTGCGCGCGATGGCGGATGGACTTCTTTAGGTCTTATTCGATACTCTGCTCCACAGCAGCAATAGCGTCTTCCATGCGCACTGTACAGAGCGGTGTCTCTGAGGATGCGCATTATCCACCAGAGTAAACGTGGTGCGAAACCGATCCATGGTTGCTCGAATTTATTCGATTTTGCGATTATGACGACCGAATATTGGACGCAGCGCGTGATGCTTCGCGCGAACCGAACCAATATTTTGGTAATTAATTTGCACGATTTGCAAACGTTGTTCAGGAATAAGTCTATTAACTATTAAATAGGAAACCAAATTGAGCATAAATAAAGTGACAGCTGTCAAAAATACCAACTCTGAAAAAAGTATTGCCAGATTGAAAACCACACGTCTAAAAAGAACACCCTTTACTAAGTTTTCGATTTGTCATCCAATGAGAATATGTTACTGGATTTGATTTCAGAATTGAAGTCAGACGCATTCACACATATCGAATTATTCTTGGGGATTACCAATCGGAAACACCATTAATCAAGCAGGGAATATACCTTCTTATCGATGCTAATGAGCGATGATATGCAAATTTTTTTCAGTGTCTTTTCAAAATGAAAATCAAAATCATTCGTGTGGGGAATGTCGTATCTGCAGGAGAATTAAAAATGAGAGTTAGAATATTTTCAATGGTAATAATATTGAAAATATTTTCAACAATTTTTTTTTAGTGAAAACCGGGTTTTCAGTATTTTAGTGTTTATGTTCCATTATATATGCATATTCATACATCACACATTATAACAAAAATAAGACCAATTTTAAATAATAAAAATATGTACTATGTACTTGTACTTGTACTAAAATAAATTTCTTGTTTAATTTTAATTATTAGGTGCACTTTGACGACGTTTCTCTTTATGGGACCCCTAAAGAGGAACCAATGCCTTCCATTCCAGTAGTATCGGAAAAAGTATCAGCGAATTTCTTAAAAAGTCAATTGCAATCATGGTTCCAGCCAACCGACAATCGGCTTGCCATGAAACTTTTTGGCAGCCGAAAAGCATTGGTAAAAGAAAGAATAAGACAAAAGACCTCGGGACATTGGGTTATTCATCCCTGCAGTTCATTTAGGTGAGTTATTCATTATTTATTAGTGTTAGAAATTAAATCAAATGATAATTAAAAAAAAAAAAATTATTTTATAGATTTTATTGGGACCTTTGTATGCTTCTACTGCTAGTAGCGAATCTTATTATCCTGCCAGTTGCTATATCATTCTTTAATGATGATTTGAGCACACGATGGATTGCCTTTAACTGCCTAAGTGATACTATTTTTTTAATAGACATCGTAGTCAATTTTAGAACTGGTAAGTAAACACATCCATATAATAGTTTTCAAAAATGGGTGTTTTTTATTTATTTATTTATTTAACATAATATAAGGGTTTATACATGCAAGACACTGTCTTTTTTAGTACACAATAGGGGAAACTTCATTGATACAATAAAAAGCTTACAAAAGGATTTAACAATGGTTTAATTTAAACTAAATTAATGATTAATTTTAAAAAACAAAAACATGGTTTATGTGGTCTTAACAAGCGAGTTGATTATTAATCTTATACCCTAGACATAATTCGATAATATCGTACTATTTTAATAATTAGGTGGAAAGTCATTTAGGTACGTTGTATATTTTTTCGAGATGACAATTACTTTGCTTTTGTTTGGGCTTAATGTAGGACCATTAGCAGTTGCCCATTTGTATATAGCTGCGGGATCTTCATTGTTTTGAAATATGAGGTCTTCCATAAGACCTATTGATCTTGACAAAAATATCTGTATGTCATCAGATGAAAGATATAGTTCTTAAAAACTCTAAGTAGATCATTAATAAAAAATAAAGAAAAGGAGTGGTCTCAAAATGGAGCCCTGAGGTACTCTAGAGTATAGATCACAGAGATGAGACACTTGTTCTCCAACCACAACCCTCTGGGTTCATTTGGAGAGATAATTTGTAATAAGCCCTGGATGCTCTTGTACTGAAACGACAGTATGCGGTCACTTTTCTAATCAGAATTGTATGGTTTTCCCTGTCAAAGGTGTGTCAAGCAGACGCAAGACGCTGAAACAGTTCTTAGCAAAGTCAAGTCTTATATCAACTAGTATCTTCAACATAGCGGCCGAACACCTGTGTCTTTCTCTAAAGCCTTTGAAAAGCAGGATAGAATACTTCTTGGACGGTAATCATTCTGCAAGCATGGGCGTGTAACCTTAGGAACAGGTATAACCTTAACCTGTTTCCAAGCTAGCGGGACGGTTGACGAGGTTATTGCAAAATTTATTATATGGGTAAGGGGATTAAGTACGTAAGGAAGAATAAGTTTAATAAATCGAAGTGGGAGTTCTTCTTCCAAATTACTTTGAACACATATCTAGTTCAGTAAGTACTGCAATATCAAAACTATTATCAATAGGAAATTGAAAAAGATCATTATTTCATGGAAAATTCGTAGGCTTACAATTATCTGTTTGAAAATGGTCGTTCAAAGCATTTGGGTCAATTACAGTCACCACTTTAGCGCCCTTACCCAACTTAATCTCCCGTAAATGTGCCCAAAGTTGCTTCGATGAAAGGCTACCTGCTACCATCACATTTTAAACCAAAATAATTTAATCAAATTAGACCGAACATTCTTAAACTGGCCAAACATGATCGAGACAAATTCTCTCATGTGATTGGGCTCAACCGAGCCATTTGGATTTCCAGCCGGTCGGGGTCAAATTGGCTCCGATCCAAATATGGCTCGATCGTTTATGGTCAGCTTTAGCAGAAAAAAGTGGGTACAAAGTACATTCTCGCCCATGTTCTGCATTTCCAACGTTTAGAAAATGGAATTAACCGTAATAGGGAACACCAAAATTCATGTTTGTCATGTGAATTCACAGAAAGGGGAATGCAAAACTTGTGTGACTGTTTTGTCTGAAAATGTAATAGTATAAATAAGGGTAACATTCCAACGCCCTCGACTTTTAAATACATACAGCCCAATTCTAAATGACAATTGCCCGGGAGATTTTTCTCTTTTCCCTACTCCCGTATTCTAAACAAAAAATTCCCGGGAATTTCTCTCGGGGAATTCGGAATAAGAGTAGGTACTACTACTCCCGAGAGAACACGTCTCCCGAGGAGTTATTTCCCGGGGATTTATTTTCCCGGGGAATGTTTAGAATTGGGCTGATAATGAAATGGTCCTGGCACAACATTATATGACGCACTGTCATCCGAATTGCCAAAAGTCGTGGCAGAAATCGAAAATTCGATGTTTTGCTTGACTATTTTTTTTAATTTTGCAACATAAGACCTTAAACTACGTTTTCACCAAGAGGTAATCCGGGATTTAAGGTAGGAGATTTAAAATTAATCTTGAAGTGTTTTCACCACAAAAAAGGAGATTAATTTGACGTTTTCAGTCTGAATTGCCATTCAATTGTCAACTCAATTTGACTAGAGTAAAACAAATAAAATCGGCAAACGTATAGCAAACGGAAAAAACAATTTTTGAGCAATAAAACAATTAATTTTGAATAAACTATTTATTAAAAATGAGTCTAGTAACCTAAATCTATTGTTATCACACCATTTTATTCTTCAAAATAACATAAGAGTGATTAAATTTAATAGGAGAATCCATAAATACAGAAAAAAACACAATTTTTCGGCCCACTCTTCAATGAAAAGCTCCCCATCCTCCAGTGTCTAGGTTGTCCGATGTTTTTTGTTTGTTTTGGTTGTTGCATTATCTGGAATTTGTATTGTTTACAAAAATATTATTATAAATATATGAAATACATTGTAAATACTTGCATTTTTATTCCTACAGCCAACGCGCAAAAATATTTTTTAATTTTTTTTGATTTCAATGGAAAAACTGACGTTTAAAAGGGTGCGTTCTACAAAATTAGGATTGTTTGATTTGACAATCTCCTTCTTGCAAGAAGATTTCAATGAGATTTATTTTAAATCTTCATTTGAGGAGATTTAAATTTGTATGATAAATCTTCGAGATTTGAAGAGGATTTATGCTAAATCCTCTTAAATCGCGATTTAGTGCTCAGTGAAAACGTAGTATTAGGTTTTATAGGCATAAAGTTATTAATACAGTGGACGCTCGTTAACTTGAACACGTACGAAACCAAGGGTGTTCAAGCTTTATCGTTGTTCTGGATCAAGAAATAGTTTTTTTTTAATAATGACTCATTCAAAGAAAAAATAATAATATTATAAATAAAAACTTTGAAATGAGAAGTTTTTAGGAGGACTTGGAAAAAAAATCGTTATTTGACACTATTTAGCCTTGCGCAGCACATTTTGAAAAGCAGATTTTCGGGGATTCTGAAGAACTGTAGGTTCTGAAAAAGTTTTTGATTTTGTGTAGCTCAATCGATGGCTTTATTGAAGATCCATTTTTGGAGTCACCCAGAACTAGCATTAAAGGAAGCTCCTTGTATGCTTTCAAATTGTTTGTAATGTCACTTAGCATCTTCTCTTATAATTTTTCCCTTAATTGGCAAATTTTGTTTACCCTGTAAAGGGCTTTCTCTCTTCTTGGATTTTCAGCTTTTTCATTGTGCACATCCTAGCCCAGAAAAAAATTTTGCACTCGTTTCAGTTAATCACGCTGTACGCTGGCTCCGTTTTTATTTTTTTTTTTTCAATTACACATTGCAGCTTTTTGTTTTATAGTGTTTACGTTCTCAATTTTTGGCCTTTTTAAACTTATTTCCTAAATACGAACTTGTTGAAATGAAATTCACTTCGATTATGAGGAATTGAGGAATAAAGCCTTATAAAGAAATACTAAAAACATTTTCTGGGATTCCCCTTCACAAAAACCGTTTGGACATTTCGTACGAACATCCTAGGTAACTTGCAAAAATTCAAACATTTAACTTTGTTCAAGTTACGGAGTATGCAAACATTTTATATAATATTCAACTTATAGTGCCTGATTACATTGGTCGTTTTACTGAAGAGCGCATCGCGTGAGTAAGGTAGATTTCATGTGCGTAAAAAAGAGAAGGTGGAATCTACCCTCTCTTTTTTACGTACATAAAATCTACCCGTCTCACGCTATGCGCTCTTCAGTAAAACGACCCATGTAATCAGGCACATAGAGTACTATTTAAATTCATTTGTTCAATTTATTGGAATGGTCAAGTTATCCTCTGTTCAAGTTAACGAGAGCCCACTGTATATTCATTAATTTATAGGTATAAACAGCGCTTCAAAAACAGCTACTAGTTTTTTGAGGGATCTAAAAATATAGTTACGGGGTATAACGTGAACATAACAATACAGT
Source organism: Leucozona laternaria (assembly GCA_932273885.2). Classification (NCBI taxonomy): domain Eukaryota; kingdom Metazoa; phylum Arthropoda; class Insecta; order Diptera; family Syrphidae; genus Leucozona; species Leucozona laternaria. The sequence continues at coordinate 51,838,440 of OW026368.1, forward strand.
TTCCCCCTTCATGAGTTACCCCACACAATTATGTCGATAAATATTGATTTAAGGGAAAATGTGTCATACGAAAACTGATTGATATTTCTAATAACTTCAGCTTAACTTTTTTTTTCAAAATTTTGAATAGGTAGGTACTTAAATAGGAACTATCTATCTTTTTTTGAAGTGGTGACGTTTTTCCGATTTTTTTCAAAAAAATAGTTATGACAAAAGTTGAAGGCTATACAATTCTCTATACTGGTTTCATAAATTGATTAGTTTTGTAGTACTTATTAATTTCCCCTCTAAGGCCCAGTTTTTCAGTGGTGAGTTAAACTAGAGTTCGAAAACTCTAGAAGTAATCTAACCTACAATGAACTGAGGAAGTAGTAACTCGGTGGTTAAGACATCAAAAGCAATTATTCAGTTAATCCTGATTTAACTCACCAAATTAGATGAGTTAACTCGGGTTTAACTTTGATCTCGCACTAAAAACTGGACCTAAGTCACCTAAACATCTATAATTCCAAGTTTATAGAAAAACGTTTCAATGGTTTAGACTGTAGGTTGAGGAACAAACAGACAGACGGAATTTCGGCACCCACTTTTTTCCTGTATTCAATCATCGAATTCGATTTTTGGTGTGTAAACATCTATGCTGGCGGTAGAGTGAAAAAAACGTGAACGTTCGTGTGCAACGTTACGTCGTGCAACGTTACAGTGTGCAACGTTACGATCTGCATACTAGGATGAGTGCGTTCAGTGAAAAAATCTTAAGATCCCCTTCAAGCAAAAACAAGTCCGTTTTGGTGTTTACACATATTAACCGTGAGTCCCGGCACTCACACAACTTTTTTTTTTTACAAATCAAAAACATGTATACCTACTTGTACGTAAATCACAATAAATAAAGAAGGCCCGTCATTGAGAAAGTATCTGAATGCTATGGAATATATTTATTCGTTTCACAAAAATGATTCAGACGAATGTCAATTCGCTATTTAACATTTAGTGAATGAAGTAAAATACGAGTATCTACAAACTTCACTTTTTCTCTCCGGCCAGTACGAATTGAATTAAATTGATTTAAAAAATAAAAGGGGCGACATGAGGGAGTGCTGGGAGGGGGAATACTCCAGAGTGCAAAGTTCAGCCTTTTCTGTCAATTTTAATTTGATACCCCTTCAAATTCATAAAACTCATAATGGTAACCCTTATAGAAATTGAACAACTTTAAACGTCAAAAGTGGTGTTAGTGAAAGGTGAAAAGTTGGTGAACTCTTCCATTTCCGGCTGCAGCTTCGATTGCAGTTGCACGGAATATTGGCAGCGCAATCACTTTTTTCTGAATTTTCAGATAAGAATTTTTGTCTGAAAATTCGGATGAAACGTAAGCGAACGTAACTAAAAGTCACTAAAAGTCATTTAACTTTCTATGGCGGCTGGCCAATCAGAAGCTACAAAAATTCAGATGTAAAACGTAGTGCGTTGAACGCGCCCATTGAATTTTGTGTATTCTATATTTCGACAGCTGTTCTGCCTGGTTCCAGTTGCCAGTTACAGTTACAGTTGCAGCTCCATCTGCATTGTGTTTGTGTTAAGGCAGTTATAATGTATCCCCAGCCCATTATGAATTATAGAATCCGCACATTTTACTCCCGGGGAATAGGGAAAATGAGGTACATTAAAGGAAATTAGTTGTTAAAAGAGCGAATGGTTATACTGACTCCCACCACTGGATTCCGTAATGAGGTGATTAACACAACTAACCGTTGACATCCCATTAAAAGTGTGTTATTATTTTTTTTTTAAATTAGATTGAAGTAAAATTAAGTTTTATAACAACAAAAAAAACTCAGTGCCTTCTTTAACATAAACTATTATAAAATGTGTCTTTTTTTTATCTTTCAGGAATTATGCAACAAGACAACGCGGAACAGGTGATTTTGGACCCCAAGCTTATCGCAAAACACTATTTAAAAACATGGTTTTTTCTTGATTTGATTTCTTCGATCCCGCTTGATTATATCTTTTTAATCTTTAATCAAGTAAGTAGGAAATATTTACAGATCTCGATTCTTTAATTCAGATTATGAAATTGCAGGATTTTTCCGACTCATTCCAAATCCTGCACGCCGGCCGGGCGTTGCGAATACTGCGCTTGGCCAAGCTTTTATCTTTAGTTAGACTGTTGAGACTGTCAAGGCTAGTCAGATATGTGTCACAGTGGGAAGAAGTATATGTACGTAAGCAATTCCATTTCATTTTTATTTTTCATGTTTTTTTTTTCGTTTTGTTTTTAATTTTCAAATACATATTTGTATAATGTATGTTTTATTTGCAAGTTTTGCAATTTATTTGTTTTGAGATATCTATAAAATATCTTCAATAATTCTAAGGCAGATGAAATTTCGATTTTTAATTGCATTTACATAATTGAAGTTTATTAAAACTGTTAATCGGTTTTATCTGTCTTTTTCTAAAGTAGAATAAATTAAAAAGAAATAAAATACACGAGTTTGCTGAGCACTATCTGATTGAATTTTCTTATTATTTTATCTGACATTCATCGGTTTTAAGAACAAAATAATATAAATCATGACAATTTGTATAATTAATTTAAATCTATTAACTTGTTCGCATTTAATCAATCAGAAAGTGCGCAGTAGGTTCTATCACACACATCTACATAATTATTATACCTTTATTATAGATCTAATCAAACACTTAAAATTTAACTCATCGCAAAGTCTCTTTTGACTTTTAACTATAACTACCTCTTCATTTTACACAAATTTTGATTCTATTGGTTTCAATTTTGTTCTAAAAAAATAAAAGATACATATTTGAGGAAAATATTTCGCTATGATTAGAACGATTAATTGTAACTTTTGAATCGCTTATTGTAACTTCCTCCCCTTTCAAAACATTTGTGTATCGACCCAAAACAAAAATGGCTAAATTAATTAATTGTATAAATAATATATAAAGAAAATTGCTTTTGAATATTTGATATTCGGATTTCCCCCACATTCCAAATGCTTTATTTTATCTTCCTTTCATTATTTAATCTGAATGAACACTTTCTGTTTATTGCATATTTTAATATACTTTGCACTTATAAAAAAAAATTATGCAATTAATTATTCAAATTAAATAATTTATAAATGCAAGAAAGATAAACCAACAGAATGGGTTCTAAGTGTTTAGAAAATAATAATAAATCAATAAAACTTAATAAAAAACAATACAAACCAATGACGTGCAAAAATACATACTTATTACATTTGTAAAACAAGTAATCAATTGATACACGATAAAACTGACAGATTGATAAATTTTATATCGATTGAGAAAGAATTATACAAAAAAAAAGCTATTGTGATTGTGACTGAGTATTTTCTTTGATATTTGAGTTAGGAATTATTTTATAAGATTCATTTGCGTTGTTTGTTCTGTTGTGCTTTTGCTTACGCCCAATTTCTTCACAAAAGTACTAAGCCAGCCTATTACCCAGTCCAGCTAGACCAGGTACTAGCTCTGGTACTTGGTCCTAACGAAAAGGAGGTACCTGAGCATTTCTTCACATCACTAATACCGGATCCAAATACAACCAGCGGTACTAGGACTTAATACGTCTAAAACTGGTCTAATTCTGATTTTTACAATATTTTGGCATTTCAAATTTTATTTTGATATTTATTTGACAGCGATTTTTATTTAATTTTAATTTCGAATGGATTATGTGTACATATATTATCAAAAAGAGGACATAATATCCATTCTACGATAACTGTCTCCCATCATGATAGCAGCATCAACTATGAAATTTTACACTCGGAAGTGACTTCAACAATTTTCCAGTCTTTGATTTACGCAGTGAATAGCAAAACGGTCGTCGTTGCTAGATAAAGAGTGGGAAGATGACGAATGCCAATGAAGTCCTACCGCTATTTACAGGAGTGATCCGTGGTGGTCTGTTCAGAATCAGCTTCCAGATGAAGCGTTTGATTTAAGTAGAACATTGTGTGTTATTTTATTAGTGGAGTTTTGGACATTTTTCTGTGTAGGTATGTGTGTGACAGGCTTGGAGAAATTACCTTTATTTTGTGCATTTTATGTTCGGTTCAAAAAAATGAAAAATCAGTGAAATCAATAAAAACCAGTTTATTACCTATTTAATAAACAACAACCAAAAAACTATCAAAAATCACCAACGAATTCATTGAAGAAAATGAATGAAATTTCTCTGATTCAGGTATTATCACCACTAGACTGCCGATTTGAAAGTCCTAGCTAATACCTAGTTCTAAATAGTACTCGGTACTAACTTGACAGAACTAGGGCTTAGTTATGTGAAGAAATCATTTGAGCACCCAGCTAGTAGCGAGTCCTAACTGATACTCGATGTTGATATGAATTTGCCAGGACCAGGGAGAAGAACTTGTGTGAAGAAATGAGTTGATACCGATTTGAGTACTAATTTTAGGACTAGTACCGGTATCAGCATTAGGACTCTGTGAAGAAATTGGCCGTTAGAGAGTCGTATCAAAGTTTACAACCATGGGCAAAGGTTAAGAATAAAACAGCAACTTCTGATTATTTCAAATTATGGACTCAATATTACGCTCACGAGCAAAAAAATGGAAGCACCCCATCCCTTCTGAAAACAACAATCGCGATGGATGCAATTTTTATGCTTAAATGTTTATGGTCTCGTTTTAAAGCTGGAACTTAAAACTTTGAATTGAGGGTACAAACATAAAAATCGAATGGTTAGTTTTTTTCATCATCCGTCATAATTACTAATTTAACGAATTATACTAATTAAAGTACGCACGATTAGGAAGCATTGATTCGAAATATACGCGCCTGTTATTGGTTTTTGTTTATCGGTATGCTGTTAAAAGTGAATTGTTAGATATCTCGATTCATTAGCTTCATAATTTTGGAATCAAATGGATACTACGTTTGTAAAAGTTGCTCAAGTTATCATAATACTGCGACAAGGAATGAGCCAACAAGCTGTTGCCCGTCAGCTCCATCTATAAGCAAATCTGGTATATCAAAGATCTATAGAAGGTTCAGGGAAAGTGGAGAGTTCGTGCGAAGGCCAGAACCCGGTGTACTAATGGGTGATTTTTTAAGAGGTTTAGAACTTTTTTAAAAAAAAAAAACACAAAAAATTCGAAAAAATTAATGAAATATTTATTTGAATCGATAGTTTGAACCTTGCAATTTATTGTTTAAAGATAATTTCATGCAAATGTTGACCGCGGCTGCGTCTCAGGTAGCCCATCCGCTGAGTCCAATTTTGGCATACTCTTTCACACATATCGGCCGGTATCTCACGAATGAATGCATGGATGTTGGCTTCCAGTGCGTCAATCGAAGCGGGCTTGTCCCTATAGACATTAGCCTTGACATACCCCCACAAAAAATAATCTAATGGTGTCAAATCGCACGATCTAGGCGGCCAATTGACCGGCCCGAAACGTGAAATTAACTGTTCACCAAACTCGCCTCGCAATTGCGCCATTGTATCGCGTGCTGTGTGGCATGTGGCACCGTCTTGTTGAAACCACATATCATGCAAGTCAAGAACTTCCATTTCGGGCAAAAAAAAGTTTGTTATCATCGCTCGGTAGCGTTCACCATTGACAGTAACGCTGCGATTCGCATCATCTTTGAAGAAATAGGCCCAATAATGCCGCCGGCCCATAAACCGCACCAAACAGTGGCTTTTTCGGGATGCATTGGTAGCTGTTGCAATGCTTCTGGCTGATCTTCACTCCAAATGCGGCAATTTTGCTTATTTACGTACCCATTCAACCAAAAATGAGCCTCATCGCTGAACACAAGCAGCGCGCGATGAACATTTCGAACCGAGCACGAATTTTGATAGTAAAATTCAATAATTTGCAAGCGTTGTTCATTTGTAAGACGATCCATGGTTAAATTGCAAACCAAACTGAAGCTGTTTGACAGTGACACAAGGTACTGTACACACGTCAGCTGTCAAAACCAGTGTTGCCAAAACCAAACCAGCTAAAAAATCACCCGTTATAAAGAAAATGTCAGATTCATAGTCAAGACTTCTCTCCGAAATCGTCATTTGACTAACTTTGCCGTCCAACAACAGCTCAGGCGAGGAAGAAAAGGTAGTAAATGGACAGTAAGGAGACAACTTAAAGAAGCAGGCCCTACCCCGAAACGTCCTGCGATGGGACCGAAATTTACTTCAAAATTCAAATCACGACAAGCTTAACTACGATTGGGAAGTTGAGCAATGGAGGCGAGTTATGTTTTGGGAAGAGTGCGATATGTGTCTGCATGGAAGCGATTGTAGAGGCCTAGTATGCAGACGACCTTGCAAGCGATTTGCACGGTGGCTTACGGTAGAGGATCTTGTATGATATGGGCAGATTTTTCAGTTAAAGGGAAAAGCTAGCTGGTTTTTGTGCCTGGTGGTGGTCAAAGAGAAGATTTAACTGCTGATCGGTACACCTTCGATATTCTGCTGGAACACGGCGTTTCTTATGCTTGATTTATTGGCAAAGATTTCGTTCTTATGCACGATAATGCTGCATGAAACACTACCCAGGGAACGGTTGAATTCCTTAGGGAAGTCGATATTGCCAAAATGGACTGGCCGTTCCTAAGTCCAGACTAAACCCTATCAGTGGAATGAGCTTAAGCCAAGCATCCAGCTCCTGAAGCAATTAATAATTTGGAAGCGGCACTGGTAGACGAATGGGGAAAAATAAAAATACCACAAGAAACAGTCAAAAATCGCATTAGATCAATGAAAAATCGTTAAGAAGCTGTAATTAGGGCTAGAGAGTAATACGAAGTACTTAAACAATTACCAGCTTGATTTTGTTTTAAATGTTTAATTTTCCGACTACTCCCTGTTTCAATTTCAATTTGTTTTTCCTTACATGTTTCATTTATGACGATTACTTCTTAAAATCCTGTAGTGTTTGTTATGTGTTTAGCCTTTATTTAAAGCTTATGGTTCAAGCTTTCATTCATGTATGTCAATTACATCGAGAGAAATTATTGTCTTTGCTTAAAGTAATAGGGCTATTCCATTTTTTTGCTCGTGAGTGTAAATTATGTGCGCTTGTAAATAAGGTTAAGGATGTCAGCATAGAGACCGACGCGAAGCACGCACATAGGCCACTACAAGGTTAACTGTTATATGTTTTTTCCTTTTCGTTTTACCATACTGGTGAAATATTTACAAGTTTACGAGAATTCTTATTTTTATGTTTCTCACAGTGCTGGGGGGCATATTAAAGAGAAATCCCATTAACCAATGCGAAAATTCCCTAAATTAGGTACCTAATTTTTTAATTTTTTTTCATTTTTCCCTTTAATTTCCACGAAAAAATCAAAATATTTTCATTAAGTAGATAATTTAAATTATTTTTTAATAAATTGTTGTACATAAATAAATGTGATTCAATGAAAAAAAAAACAACAACACCTAAGTTTAAAATTTGTTCCAGAATTCTTCGACTGTAAATGTAGTGAATAAAACGTTTGCTCATTTAAAAAAAGACAAGTGTGATCCTCACTTTAAAATTAACTGTTAAACTTTCTTAATAAAGAATTTTCTTATTATTCTTTATAAAAAAAACTTTTATAAATTGGCATTGGTAGAGTCATTTCCTATAAATATACATATTTTATAAAAATACAGTTCATAATACTTGAAGGTATATTCATATTCTTACGCATTTTTCAAAAAAATAATTCTGACATTTCTTTTATCTTATTTCTTTTATAAATGATGAATACAAATAAATGAATTTTTGTGGTCATCTGTTATGAACAAGAAATTCTGATGAAATGGGTTGGCTCTCCCTTTGTCCCTTTTGAGGTCGAAATTCCCAAAAAAAGGGACTTTTCCTCAGCATTGGTTTGTCAGATCACAAGGATCTTTGTAGTTAAAATCTCTCACCTAGTTCCTAGGAATTTGTAGAGAATAAATTAAGCACAGAGAAGGTGAAAGGAAACTTTACTTGCTCGGGATAGGGCTTTGCTGTTCAATTGCCTTCTTGGCCCGAAGAAACAGGGACATAGTTGTCTAAGTGCATAGCGGAGCCTAGGTAAGACAAAGTCCCTAACTACCTTAAAGTTATAGCTGTCTATTATAACGTTTTGTCCAAGACGTCGGTGTTGGATGTCCTTTCTCGTTGACAGCCCCAATTGACTGTCAAACCGCTTCTGTCTCAATGCACAAAAAAAGCGCTACTGATATCACGATTTATGCTTTCGATTATGTCAATATCGTCGCCGACGTATGCGATTATTTCGACGGACCTTTGAAATATAACGCCTCTAATGTTGAAGTCAGAATTTTGACTATTATTTTTTCAAAAACGATAGAACGATGTTAAAGAAGTCGCATGACAGCGCATCGCCTTGTCTTAATCCATTTTTGACATCAAAGGTATCGGTGAGGTCGTTGCCAACGTTGATGGATCTACTTGCGTTTTCCATCATCATCCCGCACGAACGTACAAGCTACGCCATGAAAATAGTTTAGTTGGTGAAATCGGAAAAATGGGGAAAAGAACTCCCCACCAACAAAACCTTAATATTTTTGAGTTGAATTGACTTGAATTAAATGGTTTTTTTTGTTCAAATATTTGCGGTAATGTGAATATTTAATCGATATTGTAGACTTTTCTGCCTTCAAGCCACACAAGCCTAGCTTAATGGATGATGGTGAGTTATCAAGGCAATTAATTTTAGGATTCAGTAGCATTTCCGAGAAATCTCCCAGTTTGTCGAAAGAGAATAATTTTCCAAAGGCTGCTTTTCATTCACAAAGAAAGTGAGCTGTGCCCTCTCCCGCCTCTTTATTATCCTGACACCATCTGACAATGTTTAAAGTGAAACCTCTTGCATTGTTTGAGATCGATTTTTGATGACCAGGTATGTAGCTCTCGGAACATGCGAGTGTTTTTCCGATTCTGTCGAAATATGTGTAGTTTTTGAATGAAGTGAACAAAATGAATTTTTCTTGTCAATTTAAGTAATAAAAAAAATCTTATAACGATGAAAACAAAATTAATTTATTGACAGTTCTATGTTGTTACCAATGCATATATATTATTGTTGCGCTTATATTATATTATTTTGCTGCTAGATTTTACCATATTTGGATTACTAATTTTTGTATAAAGATACTTTATTGATATCTACTGTACCTACAAATAAAAAACTTAAAGCATTAAGAAACAAACATTTTGATTATTTGAAATTAGGGGGGTTCACATTCAACGACATGTTCATCAACACGCGTCGTTATGTCAGATTTTTGTAGTGTGAACACCAGTGAAACGACCGTCGATCGACTTATGTGCGAAACAGATTGAAAACGTCACCAGCAACAGCAGCCGCCATTATTTTAGAACCAATGTATTTCAATCGTTCAACACAGATTAGACCAGCAGCGTCAACAGCGCCGTTTGGCCAAAATTGTAAATTTGCTGTTGCTGGTCCATTGCTGACAATTTTAATACTGCGATATTCAGAGGTACCACACTACAAAAAAAATATAAACTCCATACATTTCTGGTGGCTGGTGATGGTGGCAATCACTGCTGCCACCCTACTCCTTTAGCAGTAGATCTGCTAAGTACCTATCTTTGATCGTTATCCAGAGTTAGCTCTAAATTTTGCAATCTACTTGGTTTTTTCTCATATATACTGCGCTCAATCATCTATAGGGTGGCAATGTGTTTCAAAAATATTTTCTGGCCAGCGTGCTGTTTGCTGTTGACGGCGCTGGTGCTGTTGCTGGTTTAATTTGTTTCAAGCTTTACCCTGTGGTTCAATTTTTTTGAAAATTTGCTCTGTCGGACGACCGCTGTAGTTAATGTGAACTCCAGTCGAACGACCGATGATTTCAATTTTACATCTTTTTTTCAATTTTTTAAGTAAGATTTGAAGAAAATGAAGAAAACAAAAAGAGGGCGGAAAAAAATAAAATGGATGCGCTAGGATTGGTGCAAATAATGAAATTAGCAACATGTTGGCTCAATGAAAATTTCTTTTAAAGATAGTCGTTCAATGAACGCTAGCAAAACTACTCAGGTCGAACGACACGTCGTTGAATGTGAACCCCCCTATTAGAAAGAAATTCGAATAAACATTTGTCTGGAGGAAAGTGAAACGATGAGAAAGAATATTCTCATGGCAAACTTTCCTTACCCACACGAGCAAGTACTCGGTAGCGAGTTGCAAACCATTCAAACTTCTTTACAAATACCTTCTGGCCTTTTTCGAAAACCAGTTGAGAAGAAGCGATTGAGGCAAATATAAATAATAATTTTCTAATTAATGAGCTATTCCATCTAAAAGCTCACTTATTGGCCACAAAAAGTCAGTTGGTTTCAGTAATTAGTCAGCAATAGGCGATTTTTAAAGTTTTATTTTTCAACACTCGCATCGCTAGGAATGCTCATCAGTATACACTTTAGCATATAATTTTAGGCGTATCGTTAGGTACAGAGATTATTTCTTTAGCCGAACGACACGAATGATGAATTCCTTTCCTAACTCTGTTTTTCCTTCACATTTCAATATCCAGCCATTCAAGATGGATGTGCATCGGTTGCTCCTACTAAATTCTCCCTCTATTTACTAAAGGGAAGGCATAAACTCTTGAGTACATGTTAATTATAAAAAAAGACCCAAGCTAGCACCTAATTTATGGAATTAAAAAAAAAAACAAAATTGGTATAGGTATGCAATTTTTTAAGGTCATAAAATGATCGTAAAAGGGTAACTATTGTTTCATTAATTGGCCGGCTATAGAGCAGGCGTATGAATGATTTTTCACAGTCATTAGATATTGTTAGCACCTCTTTGTGAATAAACATACACAGCAACCCACATAGGTAGGTAGGTATTTAATTGAAAATTATCTGCTGTTTATCATTACTGGTCTGTTAAGATAAACGATTGGTTTAATTAATTAATATTAAACAGCAAAATTAATTTACCTAGTTGCATAGATGTTGACGCAAATGATCAATTTCTTGAAACTTAGCCTAAGGAACATTAAAAATTTTAAAAAAATTACAGCATTATGTTCGTTAGCTATAAAAAGGTCAACTACATTAGTCCTATTAATTGAAGTATCCGGTGGAAGAGCCAGATAGGTACATACGAAGGAACCAATATTTTGGAATGTTGAGAAAATAATAAAAAAAACCGTCTTATAAATCGAAAAACAAAATTCATTATGTATGTAGGTATTTGTAAAAAATGTTTTAGAGATGGTGCGATTTTTAACCGACTTTCGTCCCGTAATATTGTTGCAGTTATATTATATTCACATCCATATATGTTAATCTGGTAGGGCTTCTAAACGAGTATATAAAATTACATGAGTGTATGAATCATGTATGTGTAAATATTTGTTTACAAATTTCTCAGAAACTACTGATAGGATTTAAATAACTTTTTTTCATTGACATACAAAATTCATAAAAATCGGTTCAGTAGGTTAAAAATATACACCAAAATGTTTTATTAAATTAGTTTATATTTTGTTACATCGACTTGCTTGATTTTTTTTGCCTTCAGTTTTAATCAGTGACAAAAATACACACAAAATGATATCTTTTTTTATATTTTATTGAAATACAATTTAAAATTAGAATTTAGTAATTTAAAAAAAGAAAAATAAATAAATTAGGAACACACATCATTTAATTAATTTATTTAATTTATATTTTTCCTTTTTATAATTCTCTTAAATGATAAATAATATATACTTCTAAGAACAATACTGATATTTGGACCAAATCGTTATTATGGAATAAATTTTAAAATATCTTCGGGAGACAAACTTCTATCTAAAATCATACATAAGACTGAGAACTCCTGTAAAAGTTCTAGTCTATTTATGTCGGATGAGTCCTCGTAGGTTATTACAATTTTCTAACAATTCATCTTTCGTCAATTCTCTTAGGTCATATAAGTTATACAAAAAAGCGAAATGTTTACCATGCTCATTAATCTGGGAAGCCCTAGTTTAGCTTAAAGCTGTATCTATTATGTGGAAAAATACTTCCACTTTTTATTTTTGACGGGGATCAATGACTGATTCATCAACACGCTCGTAACCAAACTCCTCTTTTTGGAGCGAACACGATGTTTATGGACATTTTCAAAGTCTAACACTTCACTGTCGATTTCAGCAGCTAAGGTTTTGACGCCTTTAGCAACTTGAATGTCTGACACAAGTTTACACACAATTGTCGTGTGTATTGATTAGAATATTAGTTCCAGTAGGTATTTTAGAAGTTGATTTTTGGGATTATACTCGTACCTAATAATTTTCAATATTTTCCCCCTGATTTATTTATTAAAAGGAAGCAAATACAAATATTTTGGAAATATGTACGCATAGTTATATTTTTTAGTTGACACCAACTGCCCTCAATTTTCAAATTTTGCCGCCCCAAGGAAATTCCCAGATGCCCCCCACCCTCCTAGATCAGGGCCTGAGTAGCCAATATATAAACAGTGTCATTTAAATCTTCTGGCATTATAATTTAAATATGATTTCTGGCATAAGACCAACCCTTACTAAACTACGGACCAATTATTCCAAACAGTCAGTTCTTGTGGATGAAATGGTGTCTCCACATACACTTAAGGATTATCATCACTCCAAATATGGCAGTTTTGTTTATTGACGTATCCATTCAACCAAAAGTGAGCTTCATCGCTAAACAAAATTTGCTTATGAAAATTGGGATCAACGACAATCTTGTTTTGGGCCAATTGGGGCACAATTTGGAAGCGTTGTTCAGGCATCAGTCTATTCATGTTAAAATGCCAAACTAAACTAAAAATAAATCACTTGACAACTGACAAAATTGCCGCCAGTTAAAATAGTGCTGCCAACTTAAAGTTCTATACCTCTAAAAAACACACCCTTTATGTATGTGTGAAGGCTTTTATATCAAATTAAATTTAGAGGTATTTATTTTTCTTTTCAGAACAAGGACAGTAATTCCGACACTAATCGTGGCTAATAGTAGGCTATAGAGCAATAAACAGTCAAATTCCATTTAAGGATGGCTAAGATGATGATGGATTAAAAAATCTCTGAAAAATTAAAATTTTTTTTCCATTTTATTTTCTGCTCCGGAAAAATGCATTTTCAGGGCAATCGGTTGTCAATTGCAATTGTCCCCTATCTTGCAAGTCCATTAACTGTCAAATTCCATTGAAGCATGGCTTTGGCTTCGATGTCAATAGATTAAAAAACCTCTAAAAATCCGAATTTTTAAGATACATATTTTTATTTGTTTCGGAAAAAAGCAATTTTAGAATTTTTTTTTGATTTTTGTAACGAAATATTCTACAGACGTCAAAATACAGTTTAAGGCCTATCCGCTAAGTAAAGAATTAGAATTTCATGGAAGTATGCCATGTCACGATGTCAGCGTATTAAAAAAACTGCAAAAACTCGAAAATTTTGAGATTTTATTTTTTGAATAGGGCAATTTCAGGTCTTTCTGGTTATTCGTAACGAAATATTCGCAAACGTCAAATATTCTTTCAAGCAATATCAAGTTTCGTATAAAAGTGAATTTTAACATTTTAAAAAATCCATACAAATTGCAAACTAAATTTCTTTTAACTTATTTTTTGCATAAAATCGAATCACTTTAGAAATTTGAATAAAAGGAACATGAATGTTGACTATATACATAGTTAAAAAATGAACGGACTACTAGCTTCTCTACTAGCTTCGGAAAAGGCAAGCCAGTTGACGAGCAAGTTGCTTAAGTTTGTGTGTATTAGTAAAAATATTTTAGTGTATTATGACTGGCTAGCCAGTACTAGCTCGTGTGGCCTCTGGGTTACAAGCGAAACTGGCCAACTGCCAAAAATAGTATTTTGTAAATAGAATTGATGTTCACTGGACATTAACTATGCCCCGCGCAAAAAGGAACCTTCGAAAGCGCCCGAAGACATTTCAAAACATAAATTGAATGCTGTGCTGTGCCTACGTTCTATAATGACGTTTTCGAGTGGACTTTCGGAGCTACTCTTTTTTCACTCCTTTTACTCCAAATTTTCCATTTTCGATAGGAATGGAACAGTTCCGAAATCCAACCGAAAACGACATAACTCTCGCATGGATAAAATTGGTCGAGAAACGATGAAAAATGGAACACAACTCAAACGATTTGTTTCAATTTTCATCGTTTATCGACTGATTTCATCGATGCGAGAGTTAAGCCCGATCCACACTACTCTCGTGTGGTGTGTTGTGGAGTAGTGTGTCGCTGTCATTCCAATGTATTTCATAGATTTCGACACAACACATCACACGATACAAATATGGATCTACGCATAAGAAATACATTAGAACGATAGCGACACACTACTCCCCAACACACCACACTAGAGTAGTGTGGATCGGCCTTTACAGAACTTATTCACTGGTTTCACGTGAATATAAACTTTCAAAAACTAAGCCATGCTCATCAATTGGTGAGTCTAGGAGTGGTAATAAGACCTATAATTGAAAAGTTTATTGTTAGTTACATGAATTTTTGGTAAAGTAGGTAGGTATATGTTGTTATCTTTTTTGTTTAGTTATTCGTCATATCAATTATTAAAGTTTGATAATTTTAGGGTTATCACTAATTCTTTTTTGTGACAGATAAGAAATTTATGTATTTTGACATCGTATGTCATTAAATTTTGCACCATTACCAACTTTGAAATTACAAAAGAAATGTAAATATAAAAGTGACTTTTAGCGTTTTATTCAGAATATATTACTGCGCTGGCTTTAATTTTCACCAAAGAACCGCTAACCATTTTTGCCAAAACCATAAAATTTTTACATAAATCAAATGTATTTTGATTCTTTGCTCAAGCCGTTTTGTTTTTAAAGATCAACCAAAGTTAACTATAGTAGAGAAAAAGAACGACCCATTTGCAAGCTACTTGCTTGGCAAGTGGAGCGCCGCCTGCATCACAGCCAGTACAAATATACGAATTCGACAGGCAATGTATGAACTTAACTGGCCAGCCAGTACTGTCTCGTGTGGCCTCGGGGTAAGCTCACAATAACGAAAATATGAGTATTCGACTCCTGGGAAAAAATAAAATCCGAGGGAGATCAATCTCCCCGAAAAGGATGAATTAAGAAAAAATTATTAAAATCATAAACTTACATATACAATTATACATATTTGTCTCGCAATTAGCGGATATAACTTTTTTTCAATTTAAAAAAATGCCAAACGAAAGAAAAAAAAAATTATAACTATTGATTGTTTCTCTAACTGTTTTTTTTTTTTGTATTTTCTAGATCATTCTGATATAAAATTATCAATCTTAACAAAAGTCCCGTCGCGGTGTTTCTCCTTAATGCAATTTAATTGAATTTGATTAATTATTTTTAAAATTACCTTAATTAATTATGTGTTTTGCTAATTAAGTTATCAGCTGTCTTTGTTAATTTACTGATTGTAGTCAGGGCTTACATTAACCTCACTAAACAAAATCGGATATGTATCAGTTTTTATGTGATATATTTTGTGTTGTTACATACATATTATCAAAAAATCTTCCCGCGATGTACCACCACCATTAACACACTTTTGATATTAAATATTAAAAAAAAAAATAAATAAATAAATAAAAACAGAAAGGATTCAATAACATTAAATAAAATTTGAACACACACATTTTATTGACATCTCCAATGCTATTGTAGAATTTTCTAAGCTATGAGATCAGATTTAGCTTATCAGGGCTTAAATATATGGTTCTAGATTCTGCAGAATCTACAAAAAAAAAGTGCTGATCGAAGAGGGAGAATGCACAGAAAAGACAAAGATGGCTTAACAAAAAGCAACCTCATTTTGAAGGTAACCCTATTCAAAAACAAAACAAAAAAATTAAATCATAATTAACTATACAATAATTTGCTTCACTTTTTTTTTTTTTTTAAGTTTCGTTGTCTATTTTTGGTTAATTTTACTTACTATGTTATTCTGTCGGTTTTGAGTTGTTTTGGTTTTATATGCATCTGTCTCTTTCTACACGGTGTTAATGTGACGCAAAAGTTAATAGAGTTGGATAAAATTAAAGGTTTTTATCCGTTTCCGTTTACGTTGCAGAATTTGTTTAAAAAGCAAAAATTACACATGTGTAAATATTTTTTTAGACTTAATATACTGCATTGGTTTTGGATTTAAATTAAAATTTCTGCAAGAGCTTTTTTTTCAACTTTAAATTTGCTTTCTCTATTTTTATTCAACCCTTTGCTATAGTTTTTTTTTTTTATTTTTAATTTTATAAAATACTTTTGATTGTGTTCTAAGGGTTATTTAAGTTTTGCTTGGTTTGTGTTTGAGTCATTTTATTATAGATTCTGCAGAATCAAAATATAATATTTTATTATTATTATTATAATTATTATTATTTTTTTATATTGAGGTAGCGAATCAGAAGATAAAAGTTCAGTCCACGCATTTTTTTGATATATGAACAGACTGTTACAAATCAACTTAATATTTTACAAGTTTTGTGGTAAATGCATTATTTTATTTTGATATATTAAAAAAAAAAGATAAAAGAACATTTATTTTATTTTTTTTTTAAGATATGACTTGAATAATCACAAAAGATCACGAGTTTTACGCTAAAATCAAACAAGTTTTTGTTACGAATAATTTGTACATAATTGGTTGCTTAGTTGGCTCAATGTAGAAATAACACTATGTTCTCTATTGCAATTTTGTTCAAATTTGAATTTAAAACGAAAAACTAAAATGTTGTATCTTGAATTTAATTGCAGTTTCTTAATATGGCATCTGTATTTATGCGAATCTTCAATTTAATTTGTATGATGCTGCTAATAGGCCATTGGAGTGGTTGTCTACAGTTTTTAGTGCCAATGCTTCAAGGATTTCCATCAAACTCCTGGGTGTCTATAAACGAACTACAGGTAAGTTTCTATTGATTTACATATGAAAAGAATTTTCTCTGGTTTTTCTGTTACCTACATACAAAAGATCTGTTTGTTTTTTTTTTTTGCATTTTAAACATAAAGAATATTAGATTAAACAAAAGAAATTTAATATCAGAGTAAGGCTTTAATTAATTAGTAAATCACTATCGATTTTAATTAGACAAAAAACAAACCAAAATTATTTGGAAGGAAAGCGCTGGACACATCACGAAGCGCCTCGTCATATAAATACGCGTACTACGCTTGTTTGCAGATTTTGTGTATCTCACATTTGTTGAAATAGACAACCGCACGCCAGGCACGTATTTTTCGCAGCACTATGCTGCAAATCACCAGGCGTACAGTAAAATGTCAGCTACCTGTCAACTTTAAAAAAATGTTTGCAAAACCCATGGAGCTATACATCCAAAGAACGGTTTTTTAAAACTCTATCCGGACGTCCAAACCAAAAGCGTGTGGAAGGTCGGGTTCTCGAAATATTTTCATCCAAAGTGATTGTTCGATTTTACTGCATTTCTGTCCAAAACATTCAAAAGTGTTTGTGTTTGGATAGCGATATTTCCGTACTCGAGCCTCGAAATCGGTAGCGGTTTTTAAAATTGTGTGTTAAATTTTTAAGAGCTTTCTAAAACTCAAAACTAAAATAATCTTCGAGGTTTAATTCTCGAAATATTCGCATCCAAAGTCATATCACTGTTTTTCGATGCATCCTTGAAAAGGCTTTGGATAACGATATTTCCGCAACCAAGCCTTGTAAGTGTTTTGTGGATGACGAGGCGCTTGGTGTGCAGAATCGTCGCTGCATTACCGACCAACAACTCTGTACCATAATTTACTTGTTTAATTCCTTTTTTTATGTTCCTTATCAGATAAAAAAGCATATTTAGTCAGGGAAATCTAGGGTTTATCCCTGAAATTAATACAGAACCAACAAAATTTGACTTTCTTACGAAACTTTCTTACGAATCAAAACATATTAGTGAAGAAGCAAGAAACCAAATAGCTTATGATCCAGGAGATATGGATGGAACTTTAGAAAACGAGTGTTTTTTTTTTTTTGTTAGAAAAGTGCTTTTTTGATATTAATCCAAGTGTAGGAATCGCGCTCAGAATGCTTTTGTGTACACCAGCGTCAAATTGTTCAGCAGTACGGTTCGGCGCTAAAGAGAGTACAAAATTATTTAAGACCGAACATTTAAGAAAACAGGCTAAATTCACTATATGTACTGTACATCGAATCAGAAATCGTGCAGTCAATCAATTACGATGATTTCATTCTGTCTTTTGCCCAAAAGAAAGTTCGACGAATAATAAATTAAATTGTATAGGTAAAAGAATCTATGTATATGTTGTATTTTCTTATAATTAAAGTCGTTTGAAAATTATTTGATTTGTAGAGCATTAACAATTATTTACCAGACCAAAATGAAATACTTTCGTGATGGAGGGGGGTCCATAATACCAAGTGCCTAGGGGCCCTCATTCTCTAAGTTCGGGCCTGCTAACACCCAATTTCGAAAGTTCTGCGAATTTGAATGCTCGATTATTCGTTCCCTCTACATTCAATTGTAATGCAAGGCAAATAAGAATAAAATGAAACATGACCCAGCAAGAGTTCAACCCTTGCCTGCCAAGTTAGTATCCGACATCCGAGTGAACTGAAATTTACTGAGTCTAGGCGATCTATATATAGATTTTCTTGTTTGAAAGGATTTGATTAGCTAGTTTTACTGTCAATTTGCCAACGAAGTTTTCGTTGCGTTTTCACACCGAACATTTCGCGTTGGTTTGGGAGAGCTTTAAATAAACTTCGACAGTTTGAAACAGTAAAGCAAGTTTTTGTGTGTTTCGGATTTCTTTTATATTACACGCCTGAAAAAACAATCTAGTTTTCAAAGCAGAGGCCCTAGAAAACTTAAAGTAAGTATAGAAATTGACAAGACGCTAGCAACGATACCCTTTTTGACTCGAGAAACAAAAAAAAAAGAGTTAGTTACGCTAACAATAAGCTAATAAACACTACACTATTGAAAATGAATAAGTTAATACTTTAAGTTCCAGTTTTACAGTGCGAAGAATAAAGTTAAACCCGAGTTAACTCATTAAATTTGGTGACTTTACTCATGGATTAACTGAACAGACGCTTTTGATGTTTAATCCACCGAGTTTGTTAAGTCGTTCCGCGTGCATTCTCCACCGAAAAACTGCTTCCTGTTAATTTACTTATAGAGTTAGCTAACAGTGGTTTAACTCACCATTGAAAAACTGGGCCTTGGGTAGGTAGGTAGGAATGGCTGCCAACGAGCCGACTAGCTCGCTGACACAATTAGCGCAAAAAGCGCCGTTTTGATACCAAAACTCGTTTGAACCTATGGTTGAGGAATGGGTTTGTGAAACAACAATCTAAAGCCCCGAGTTAGACAGCAAAAAGCCGAATATCGTCTCAGAGCCATTTCGTCACGTTTAAGAAAAAGATCAATTCTTTGATCTTCAGTTCGGAAAGTTCGTCAAGGTCGTCAAAGAAAGCCTTTCCAAGTGAATGCATCCTAAAACGGGATAGGACAGGACATTTACAAAGGAAGTGAACTAATGTTTCCTTTTCCTGTTGGTTCGCACCACTACGACAATGGGTGTTGTAAGAAATACCCAGCTTCGCCGCATGCTCTCCTATTGGCCAGTGCCCGGTGCATGTTGCAACGACCCTGGCTATGTCTTGTCTTGGTCTACACATGAGATCTTTTGTTCGGGCTTTATTGTAGGTGGGCCACATCTTTCTAGATATAACGCAGTTGGTTAGACTGCTCCACCTACGATTGGATTTGGTGAGGAAAACTGAGAGTAAATTACCCTTCATAACTCCGAGAGGAATGCAGACGCTTTCCGCAAGTGAGCTATGAAGGGCTGATCCTTGCCTTGCTAGTTCGTCCGCCCGTTCATTTCCCTCAATGCCACAGTGACCTGGTACCCAGATAACAATGACACTAAGATTGATATTCAGGCTTTCGAGCTCATCTTGGCATTGCTGGACCAATTTGGAGGATGATGTGGCCGCAGCATTGGCCTTAACAGCCGCCTGACTGTCTGTCAGAATTGCAGTATTACGATTTTGGTTTGGGTCTTGTTTGAGTATTTTGCATGCTTCCCTTATAGCCAGTAATTCCGCCTGAAAAACGCTAGCATAGTCGGGAAGTCGAAAAGATTTGGATATATTTAAGGACTCAGAGAAGATTCCTGAACCCACACCACACTCCATCTTTGAGCCGTCAGTGTAAACTGGGCCTTAGTTCTTATTGCATTTTATAGTGGTTATGCAGTTTTTCGGTTTTGTTTTACACGTGGTATTTTTGAGGAGATAGCAGAACTTTCCCAACAAGTTTTTACAAACAAGGGTCTCTTGAGTCACGACTATAAGCCATGTTTTCCTCGTCTAGATTTTCTTATTGAAAACTATCCAGGATCTTGACTAAAAGTTGCCATTTTTTGAGGTGCGGGCAATGGGGCAAACCATTCCATTGATGAAAAATAGTTTTATATGTGTAAACCATATTTAAATAACGTGATAGTAAAAATGTAAATGTTTTCACAAGTTAGAAAAATATGCCAATCAAGATTTGTATCAGTTTTATTTTAATTAATTTACTTGTTTTTTGATTGTTAGTGAGTGAAAAAAAATCAAGCAACTTATGTAGAAACAATAGATAGGTAGCGATAGAGAGATCATAGTGTGGCCTCAATGGGTATAGGTGAAGGTTCAATTAAATTGTGCAAGGATTGAAAGATAAGGTAATGTTTGATTCGAATTTAATTAACAGAATAAACAATGCAATGAGTAGAAGTAAGATATCTCATTCCATATTTCTCTAATCTCAATTTAATACGACTGTAACTCGCGCATGGAAATCAAAATATGTAACTATTTTCTGGACTGGAAATTTTTCAGGAAACGATTTTTGAATTCTTGCGAGTTGTTTGGCATTTAAAACATTTTTTTTACGTGCAGTTCTTAATAAATATTGATTTAAAAATAACAGGTCAGAAAAGCCCGGTGTTATAAATTTTAGGTTTAGGGCCAGTCTGTTCACAGCTGATCATTTTTAATCAATGAAAAGTGCCACTTTTAATTCAGCCAATGTGCATGTAGCATGTTAGTCAACACTTTTATCAATGAATCCATAAGTTGAGTGGAAATTGCTAATCAGCTGATTTTAGTTAATTAGGGCAAGCGCAGTTCAATTAGAACCTGTGAAGTTCAAGGTACATATTTAAACCACTGTGAACAAACTGGCTCTTTGGATGATAATGTCTTTGTCTTCACAAAAAATAAAAAAAACAATTCTAAATAAATTTACTGTGATACCTCAACAGCTCGTGGAGAGCCAGGGCCTAGTTTACTTAGCGATTAACAACCCTCAACGATTTCATCGGCGTGATAATCTATAATATCTTAATTATAATTGTGTAAATGTTATTTCAATTCAGAATTTTTTTGGAAGAGACTCTCAACCACAGATTACCCACATGAAGATTACCCACATGAAGATGAAGAATCGCCGGCAGCCATTTTAATTTGCCTACTAGCTTGAACTGTCAGATTGCAGATAAGTACTGACAATGGTGTGCAAAAACCGCACACATAGACAGTTGGGATCTTCACAGACCTGGTTAAATTGTTGTTGCAATTCACATCTATTCATCGACACGGGATGAAATTAGAACCCTTTTAAATAAAGCATTTCGGTTACAATTTAAATTTAATATGTATATCTCAACAACCCAAAGACTGATTTCGATTAAATTTGGCGTGTTTTTTTAGGTTTTTGTGGTAGTGGTTAAGAAAATGTTCGTGAATAAATTGCAATGATTTCCAGCTGTCAATAAGATGTAAACAGTGTCCCAAAGTGCGGTTAAAAGTTGCAAACGAAAAATAAAAGACAGCTGACAGTTGATGGTTGAGCATTCAAAAAATAGTGAAGGTTTTTGGCAGTGATTTTTTCGAACAAAATCATTTTCAGCGGTATTAACGTATCATTATGCGCTTCTTAACTTAAAATTTAAATAAAATAAAGTGTGTGTGAGATCTATTCGAAATTTTGTATTCGTTTGGAAGGCCTATCGATGCCATTATGTATGGATCGTTTGAATGTCCGCCGCGGCTTCTCTGGCTGCCGCGCATCCAAAGTGTCCAATTTTCCATCACTCTGGCGCATACATCAGACTGAATTTGACCGATGGCATGGGTTATGTTGGCTTTCGGTGCCGACTTTAGAAAACCTGACTGAATATATGACAACCAATTTGTAGCTTCAACAATATGGCCGCTATCAACTGTCAAAGTTCGGAAGTCCCTATTGCAAGACCCTTTATATTCCATACATGATATTCGAAAACATGAATATCAACATAACAGCTAGAGCTACAAATTTCGGTTTGGCTATCGCATAGGAATTTTCTCTTCGATTTGTTTTGTTAGTAAACTTTTGAGTACTTGCCTTCAAGGTCGGAACAAATTAGGCAGTTTTATCAATAAAAACGACTTAATTATATTTCTGATATGTTCTTACATTAAAGCTTTTTACTAAAATGGTCTTAATTTCAAATAATATTTAACTAGTACTATGCTAAGACAATTTTCTTAACCAACTCCAGCTGATCACGTCTAAAACAGTTACAGAGTATACAATAGGCTTTTGGTGATTTTAACTTTAGTAAAATGTTAAAAAATAGTATGATGCTAATGCTCCGATTAGACGGTCAACGAAAATGGTCAATGCGTCGACTTCCTGACGTCAACGCAAAATACTATCCATGCGTTGACGGCTGCGTTGACACTGACGTTACCATTGTTTTTACCTTCAACGCAATGAATTTTTCGTTGAACGTGTAATCACCCTGAGCAAATGTTAGGACACATTGACGCAAAGCGTTGACCATAATCCCAACGTTGACATGACATAATTTCCTGCCGCATCAACGTTGTCTGCGTTGACTTCCGTGTGACATTGACGGACTCGCGTCATTCGTTCGTTGACATGGTCAACGTTGACGGTCCATTGGCAGTGTGTTGATGACTTTGAGAGTCAACGCGTTGACCATTTACATTGACCATCGAATCATAGCTTAACTCGTTTAAAATTTTGAAAATCCTCATACTACACCGTCTTAAATGTTTAATATATTAAACCAGATTAGGCCAGCACCATCAGCAACGTCAATAAAAAAAAAACAATGGCGCTAAATTTTAAACAACCTCATGTTAAGGTTTTAGCATGATACTAGTTAACACTTTACTAACTTTAAAGCTCTTTATTAAAATGTTCTAATTTTGAAACACTTTCTAACTAGTATCATACCAAACCTATTTTCTTACGAAACTCAAGCTGAACGCGTCTAAAACAATGACATTTCGTGTGACATATGGATTTAGTAATATGTTAAAAAGATAAAACAGCAATCTGGCGATTTTAACTTTAAATGTTAAGTGATAGTATCATGTTAAACTCGTTTAAAATTGCAAAAAAAAACCTCTTTTTAACCTAGTATCATATTGGGCGCGTTCAACGTATATCTGAATTTTCAGAATTCTGAATTATTGGAGCTTCTGATTGGCCAGCTGTCATAAAAAGTTCTGAAAATTCAGATGACATCTAACTTTTTATGACAGCTGGCCAATCAGAAGCTCCAATAATTCAGAATTCTGAAAATTCAGATATGCGTTGAACGCGCACATTAAAAATGATCTAACACTTTACTAAATCGTCTAAAATGTTGCGCCAATATTTTTGGATGGGAGATAGGTGTTCTAGATATGCTTAATCAAATAATTCAAAATACTCTGTAGCAATTCTAAAGCAAATCCGTTTATCCATTTATTCAATGTACATCTAGACTCAAACAAACAGACAAACGCACGAAACCTATTGGAACAAGTGATTATAGAACAAAAAATACAAAATTGAGGAAGTCTCGTCAAAAGTTTTCTGAATATACATTACAAATATTTACATAATTAAAACCGAAAATAACTGAAACTGAGGTCTAATTTTATTGTTTTTTTTTTTATAATTTTTATATTAAATTAAAGCTTAAATGTTTGATATGCTTAGATATTTTCTTTGCTAACCCATTGGCATTTTATATTACAGGAGTCATATTGGCTGGAACAGTATTCTTGGGCGTTATTTAAAGCGATGTCTCACATGCTTTGTATAGGTTATGGAAGGTAAGACTAAAATCACTTCATATCTCATGAAAAAGTCCAAATATACGTACATATATTTTGTATCTGTCCAAGTAATAACCTTTTATCATCATTTGTCACTACATTCAAAAGAAACACATAAGTTAGAGTTTTTATATGTTAAGGTATCATTATACACATCAATTTGCATATACCAACTTAACATTCACTCTTATGCCTGATATTCTGCTAGAAATAGCTTATTTATGTAAAAATAAATCATTAAAATTAATACATACCGAGACGATTGCCCTTATAGTGATATTAAACTAGAACGGTTTTTTATTAAAGATTTTTGTATCATAAATACACATAACATTTTACTGTGATCTTTGTTTTGTTATGTTTCTTAAACTGAAAATTTACAATTTTTGACTAATGGCTATTAAATTTAAATTTTATTTATTTTTTTTTAATTAATTTTATTTTTTTTTAAATTTGTAAGCTAGAAAACATAAAATAATATAATTTCAAGGGAAAAAAACACAATGTTTGTTTTTATAATAAGTATAGTCATGTATCATGTTAAAAACAAAACGAAGGGTGCTAACCGAGAATGAAAACAAAGTTGTTTGCTGCTGATAAACGTTTTATTGCGAGTGTTGGAAATTCGTATCCAAAACAAAGAAGAGAATTCTGGGCTTTTAGATCCAGTAACCGTGGAGACCAAAGGAAATAAGTATTTCCAGTTATAACTTGTGGAAACAGATATCTAAGTAACTTAATTGTATGAATATCAATTTGTAACATCTGGACATTATACAGTTGAAATTATATTTAAAGTATGTTTGATTCTGCGTTCAATGACATGTCTTTGATTCAAAATTTGATTGACTGAGTTCAGCAGAAGCGTATTCGTTTATCGAAAAACGAACCTTTGTTTCATATAATGTTTTTAACTGTAAGCCACTGAACTGGTCCAAAAGCTAGGCTTGACCGATAAAACCAGGATTTTTACGAGCAATAATGGCAACAGTCCACAATATCCATATTCCAATCCGGACTATTAAATTATTTATTTCAATCGTACAGACGTACAACACTAACGCACACAAGTTGTACTCCATTCTGCCAGTGTCGTCGAGAACAATATTCGAGTGATAATGGCTCAAAATGTTAAACAGCCTGATGTTAAGAGTTAAAGTTATAGTGTGATACTACTTTACAATTTACTAACTTTTAAAGTCTACTAAAATTTTCTTAGTTTTAAACAATTTTTAGGTAGTATCATATGGCGTTTTTCTTTTTTGACTCTGAGCAAAGCTCTGAGCAGGGGCTGAGCAATCAGAGCAGAGAAACACACTTTTTATGCTCTGCTATGTCTGAGCTAAAAAAAAAACATTGATTTTTTTTTGACAGTTCTGTGATCTGCTCTGAGTTAAAAAAGAAAAACGCAAATAGTAAACCTTTTTTCTTAATACACTCAAGCTGAATACGTCTTAAACAGTGACAGATAGTGCAAAGAAGTAAGCAAACATACAATTTTCATATTTGTCATTGGCCGCGTTCAGATTTGAATCCAAAGCGATCTGGATAGCTTTGTGTTGTTGTAATGCCTTTTAAAAACACTTCTGATGACAAAACAGCTGTTGTCAAAAAAGAAATTTCTATCCGATGCGCATTGTCAAGAATAACTGCTTAAAAAACTGATTTGAGCAGCGAATTTAACGTTTAACCTATCCGGTTTTGGTCGTTCAGAACATACATGGCTACTCGAGTCGAATTCCTTACAACCAAAAAATTTATTCTGTTTAAAAAAAATCGATTTTTCTGGACAGATGAAATCTTTAATTTTTAAAGAAGAAGAGCGCAACGCATGAGACAGGTAGATTCTACCTTCTATCTACCTTCTCTTTTTTACGCACATAAAATCTACCTCTCTCATGCGATGTGCTCTTCAGTAAAACGACCCATGTAATCAGCCACTTTAAGTGCATTATGGGGTTACTTGTGAAATTGACGTTTCGGAAAGCTACTTTTCGGACGGTTTTGACATAAGCTTCCGCCAGCTCCCGTCTATTCTAGTTCTACCTTTATAGTGGCTTCGTTCGTTGAACTTTACCCAGGGTTGACCCAGGTTTTTTTGACAACCCCAACAATTGTCAAAAAAAAACCTGAGTTTTTCAGTTCTCAAAAAACGCTCAAGGGCTGTAGACATTTAAAGCAAGAAAAAAAAGTTCTGTGCTTAGATAATTAAAACTTAAAATGTGTTTCAAATATGTCTTAAAAATGAATAAAAACAACTTCTATCGTTTCCATTTTGCATTGCTATTTATTGGCATTAAATTAAATTTGTATATTCTTTGAATTTGTTTTCCAAAAATAAACAATAACCTGCAGCACGTGAATCCACAACAAAACATATGCATAACAACTCATGTCACTTTGGCAGTTTTTGCTTTACCTCAACCGCCACAACAAAATACCTAGTTCTACTTCAGGGCGAGTTCAGGGCGACTCCAGGTCTCAAAAAACACAGATTTTTTGACCAGGGTTACTTCAGGTTTTTTTCAAAAACGCTTTGGGGTGACTTCGGGGCTCAACGAACAAACCTAGTATATGTGCAAATCGGTGTGAAATCTTGCTAAAAATGTAAGTTTTAATTTGACAGAAAAGAATCGATTTTGTTTAGAAAAAAATCGGAACAGAATCGATTCTTTTTTGAAAGGAATTCGATATTAGTATGGTATCTACTAAAAAGATAAAATAGCCACTTTAATAAAGTGTTAAAAATATAGTACGATGATAATTCCTTTAAGATTTGAAAATTCCCCTTTTTAACCTAGCATCAAAATGTTGTGCCTATGTTTTTCTCATACATGAAAAATTAAATTAAACCACACCGCCGTCTAATTGCTATCCACCCTTTTCAATTAATATACTTATGTTCGGTTTCACAAATATTTAACAGGCTTTTAATTGACGTATTTTGTATGGAACAAACGTCATTTTAAGATTTAAAAGTCTGTTTAATAGTAAAAGGGCTTTATGAAATCGGCCATAAGGCCGGTATTCACCGAACGCTCATAAACGACTCTTAAGTTTATGAGGCTCATATAACTTGAAAATAATTTGTGGTATTCACCAACCACTCATAAGTATTTTTCGAAGTCCGAAAATGAGAGGCGCTTTCTCACAAATGTCGTAATATTACTTGATAAATTGAAAAAAACAGGCATTTCCATCTGGTTTTGTATATAAATAATTTAAAAAGCAATTTAATTATAATAAAATGCTAGCAAAATGCGTAATGATTAAATTTGTTGGCACACCACATTTTTGACCCAATTATTGGCACCACGTCATTGAAAATTGATTTTCCATGTTCTATGTTAAATTTTTATCTTAAACTTGGACTGTATTTCTCACATCTGTATGTTTTTTCTCCGATTTCATTTGGTTAAAAAAAAATAATGGAAAACACCTTCCAAAAAAAAAGTTTGGCAATTTTTATATTCTATTGCAAACTTATTTGTTTGCTTTTATTAACAAAATTGGTAGCAATAAATGGTTCCAAAAAAATTAGAGATCAATTATTGGCAGGGGGTGTCAATAATTACATTCTATATGTAGGTACAATAATTGGCACTTGGTACTTTTTATACTGCCAATAATTGTGCCATTTAACCGTTATTAATTTGTATTTATCGGATTAATATTACTTTTTTTGTAGATTAAATTGAAATAATGTCCCTTAATTGAAATAATTTGTTTTTTTTTTTTCATTCTCTTTTTAAAGAGTGCCAATAATTGTACTTTTTTGGGTGTCAATTATTGTATCTGGGTGCCAATAATTGTGGTTTAAAGTAAGCTTTCCTAAATAATAAGTTTAATTTAACTGGTTAGAACTTTTGACATGGATTACATGGATACATGGAAAACATTTGCCTTGACTGGCTTTGCAGTCGGATATATTATAAAGGGTTTTTCAACAGGGACGCTACAAAAGTAGAGCAACAGGGACAGCAAACGACGCCATATTTTTTGCCGTTCTTTTGACATTTCTCTTCAATAAGGTTTGCTATTTTATGATGGAAAGATATACGAGCCAACAACTAGTCGAAATTATTAAAATTTACTACCGAAATTCGGAGTCAGTGGCCTCCACGTTAAGAGCGCTACATCCAATTTATGGTCGTCATAATCGTCCTAGCAGTTCAACAATTGAGCGTCTAGTGGAAAAATTTGAATCCACAGGCACAGTACAAAATGTTCCCGTGCCAGTGAGACAAAGAAGTGCCCGTAGTGTCGAGAATATTGCTGCCGCTGAGGCTTCAGTTGCAGAAAGCCCAAATGTGTCTCTCACACGTCGTTCTCAAGCGTTGGGCATCTCTGTGACGTGAAGCCGCTTGACCACCAGAAGCGTCGTATGTTCGTGAATTGGGCTGAGCAACAACTTGAAAATGATTCGGATTTTCATCGAAAAATCATCTTCAGCGATGAGGCTCATTTCTGGCTGAATGGCTTCGTCAATAAACAAAATATGCGGTATTGGTCAGGCAGCAATCCACACATACTCCATGAGTCATCATTGCATCCCGAAAAAATTACGGTTTGGTGTGGTTTATGGGCCGGCGGCGTCATTGGGCCGTACTTCTTCCGTGATGATCAAGACCGGCACGTTACTGTGAATGGGGATCGCTGACGTTCAATGATAACAGAATATTTTTGGCCCCAATTGGATGATATGGACTTGGAGGACATGTGGTTCCAATAGGACGGCGCCATAAGCCACACAGCGAATGTCACAATCAATTTATTGGAAACCAAGTTTGGAGAACGTGTTATCTCACGAAATGGTCCAGACGCTTGGCCGCCTCGGTCGTGCGATTTGACGCCGTTAGACTATTTCCTGTGGGGCTACGTCAAGTCTATGGTCTTTGCCAACAAGCCAGCGACGTTTGATGAACTTCGTACGAATACCGATCGTGAAATTTCAGCAGTATCGGCCGATTTATGCTTGAAAACCGTCGAAAATTGGGTTCAGCGTCTGGACTTCTTCAAGCGTGCCCGTGGTGGCCATGCAAAAGAAATCGAGTTCCATACATAATGGCATCGAACGTAGCGCTCTTATTGAAAAACCCGATATATCAAGTATCCATGCTCTGTGAATAGATCAGCTGTGTTGCCAAATAACTACATTTATTAAGAGTGAATACTCATCAAGTATAGATCTTTTTAAATTATATTACATAATGAATAAAACATACATACATGTACATAGTAACATAGTGTATTTATATATACGTAATTATAACAGTTTTGGTTTATAAAAGTACTGTTTATGCGGCCCCGCAGGGCAAGGGCCCTTCGCCGGTGGCATCTAGAGATTTTTTTAAGTCACGCAAAGCCACTTTTAGTGACAAAAAAAACTGTTATAACTGCTATAAATTGACATGTCTCTAGTCTCGTCCATTTATTTAAGGCAGGAACAGTCAAAGTATTCCCACAAAAGAAAACAAATTATAAACAAGAAATGCTTGCTGTGGATATAAAATTTTATGTTGTTGCTGCATAAAGAAAAATGATTAAAAAGCCAAGTTTTTTGTAATTATTATATTTGTTTTTTTTTTTTTTTTTTTTTAATAAAAAAAATTCAAATCAAGTACAAAAAAGTGATCACCTTAATATTTTTGTTTATTTAATTCCAAAACAGGCAATACCTACCTACAAATATCTTTGTTTATTTTTCAGATTCCCACCGCAGTCATTGACGGATATGTGGCTGACTATGCTTTCAATGATATCTGGAGCAACGTGCTATGCCTTATTTCTAGGTCACGCTACGAATTTAATCCAAAGTTTAGACTCAAGTAGACGTCAATACAGAGAAAAAGTAAAACAAGTGGAAGAATATATGGCATATCGAAAACTGCCTAGAGATATGCGGCAAAGAATAACAGAGTACTTTGAGCACCGTTATCAGGGGAAATTCTTCGACGAGGAGTGTATTTTGGGAGAATTAAGTGAAAAGCTTAGAGAAGATGTAATAAATTACAATTGTAGGTAAGTAAAAATTTATTAATTTCATATTTATAATTATTATAAACAGGGTGTTTTGCATAAGATGCATTAAAATAAAACAGTTTTTCAGTGCGAGATTAAAGTTAAACCCGAGTTGAGCCACCAAATTTGGTGAATTAACTCTGAATTAATTGGAAAAAAATATTTTGGTGTTTTATCCTCTGAGTTTTTTAGACTCTCCGCATACATGCTTCGCTTAAAAATGACTTCTTGTAGAACTGGAAATACATTTACTTGCAGAGTTAGCTAACTCTTATTTATTTAACTCACTACTGAAAAACTGGGCCGAAAAGGCTAAAACATGAAGGATGTGTTGAAACAAACAAGAATAAAATTGTATTAGATGTGAGAGGCTTTTGAGTGGGAGGGAAATTTTCAAAAAAAGGTTTAAAATAGACAAACAAAATTATTTAAACTACGGCAACACTGTTTTAATGAAAAGATTTTGAAAAGTTAATTTTAAAATTCAAAACTTAAAAAAAAAAAAAAATTGATTTTGTTTTAAATTTTACGATTTTAAGTATCCTCTTTGGTTTAAAATTAGTCTCGATAGTTCATTTTAATTTGTTTACATAAGGGAAGATTAGATGCCCCCAGTGAATGTCCTGCCTTTTCGAAATAAGAGTTGAGCTTAAGCGAGGCAAAATAAGGTCTTCCAAAGTCATTCAGGCACACAAGAAGTTAATTTCAAAAATTAAACTGTCAAATTTGTTGACATTTAACACCAGAACATGAATCTTCT
The DNA here is from genome assembly GCA_932273885.2 of Leucozona laternaria. Classification (NCBI taxonomy): domain Eukaryota; kingdom Metazoa; phylum Arthropoda; class Insecta; order Diptera; family Syrphidae; genus Leucozona; species Leucozona laternaria. The sequence continues at coordinate 51,869,463 of OW026368.1, forward strand.
CATTTGTAACGTTGTCTTATGAAAAGTTGTTTCCAATGTAGGCTCAAATGATATATGTACAAGAGTAAAAGACCGATTTACCTACATAGGTACCTGTACATCTTTGGCTTGATATCATAAAACAACAATCGTTTAGTAAAAATCATTATATTTTTCTTTTTTTTGTTTAGATCTCTCGTTGCGTCAGTGCCTTTTTTTGCCAATGCTGACTCCAATTTTGTTTCCGATGTTGTTACAAAGCTGAAATATGAAGTTTTCCAACCAGGTAAATGAAAACAAGAAATAAATTATCTAAAGAATGTTTTTGTTTTAAATATACTTTTTTTAGGTGATATTATTATAAAAGAAGGCACAATTGGAACAAAAATGTATTTTATACAAGAGGGTGTCGTGGATATTGTGATGGCCAATGGAGAGGTAAGTTTAAAGTTTGATATAAACGCTGTATCTATATTGACAAATGGGAAAACAAAGCTCCAGCAATGATTTAAACATATTTTCGTTAGGAAATTCGATTGTGTGTGTAGTTTTCGATTCTATTGAAGAGATTGTAGGTAAAGTCACACTTGAAAATTATAATGGTTTTAATTCAGCCAATTTTCCCCTTTAACTTTGCTTTCCAATAGAGTTTTGAGCTGATGGATGATCAAAGACTTAATTAATAGGCCTGTACATTTCACAACACTTCTGACTTCATCGTATTCAAATGGTGTGTGTGGGATGGTTTCTGCATCGATTTTTGTGTAGAAAATAGTGTCGAGAAATTCAAAACTGACTCAGTAATAATTTTCAGTCGCATGGTATAAGACATTTTGCGTTGTGTACAGAGGGCTGTTGAAGTACTGCATTTGCAGTATTTGTACTGCTTTTAAAAACCCAGTACTGCCAACACGACTAAAGTACTGCTTTTTTTCCTGAACTGCATCTCCATAGCCCAAAAAAGCCAACAGATTTAAAAAAAATTAAGGAGTATATTTCCATGTGAAGAATCATAAAATTTTAAAACTGTCTTTCACAAGATGGCTTTCTCTTGAAGGCGTTGTCAACAGAGTTTAAGAGCAATGAGTGTCTCTATAACACTTTTATCTTCTTACTGGGCTTGAGGAGATGCTATTAATCAGAGATCAGAAATAAATCTCAACCTTTTGAAAGGTTCCTTAATAATTGTTATTTGCTGTTATTTTCAATAAAAATCACTCAATAACCTTTATTCTAAAAAAAGATTTATCGCTGAGAGAAAAAAAATAATTCTCATCTGCAAATTTATCAATCAAAATGTCCGTTTTTATATGACCGCATACGGAAATGCAGTTAATAATTATTCTTTTAATTTATCTGTGAATAGTTGTTAGTAAAACTTAAGTGATTTTGTGCTATAAAGTGAAAAAAGACATTCTCGTCATATTTGACATTTTCCTTTGCATTAACCATTTTTGATTAATTTTCAGCGAAAAAGGTTAAAGGTTAAAAAGGTTCCATTTATTTTTTCGTAAAAATCTCAACCATTGAGAGATATTTTTAAAATCTCTGCTGATCTCTGCTATTAATATACGCAGGACTTTTTTATCCTATATTTTAAAACTTATTAACAAAGATACTGAGTTTCAAGCTGAATCCCAGAATCCATACATTTAAGGATTGTTCAAAAACATTTTTTAATCAAATTTTATCGAACAGAAATGTTTAACAGAGCCTAATGCTTATGACATCGATCCAAACGTCGACCATCTTCAATTACGTATTGAAAATAATTATCTACATCAGCCTTAAAGCGAAATTGTTAATGAAAGCAGAAAATATGTCTATGACACAATGGGGGCTATCGTGAATAAAGTTTCCCTGGGAATGTTTCCCATCTTCGAAAATTTGAAACGCCAATACTTTTCAACTCCGCTTCATAAGCTCAAATTTGGCTTATTGAAATGATAGCCAAATTCACCTGGAAAATTTATTCCCAATGCCATTAGATTCCAATGCATAGTTTTAACCATTATTCACGCTCCAAATTTTTGAAGGTGCGAAACATTCCCAGGGAAATTTTATTCAATCAATCAATTTGCCTTCCATATGCAAGAACTAAGCCCCAGAAATTTGGGTGAATGTTGAGTAGAACTCATATCTACATATTTTCAAATTGAGTATCTGGAATCTGGGTGGAGAGCTCTTTTGATTTATAGACTTATCTAGAGAATATCAACTGGACCGATTATGGTGTTCCTTATTTTTGAAATAAAAATAATAATTATTTGAAAAAACTTGTATTTTACTGGCGTACTGCCGTGTACTGCTTTTTTTCGTGAAGTACTGCTTTTTCAAAAAACGAAACGACAGCGATCACTTCGATTCATCAGGATTTACATAGTATAATGTACCTATCTGTAACCTCTCAAATCGCTTGCCAAAAATCTGTCAAAACGTCCACTGACAGAAATTAACTCCTTCAAATTAACTTCCTCAAAATAAAACAACTTCCGATACAACTTCGATAAACCATCCCTACAAATCTCCACGGTCCACAACCGCAGTAAATTTGCTTCTTGTAAAACACTTTATCTAAAAACCTTACGAGCCAAAGCTCTAAAATTTCTTCCGCTTCAACCGAACTTAATTCAGCCTCTAGCAGGTTCATTTACTAAATCATCCTTATTGATCAATATACCAACCCTTCAACCTTGTGGTGGAATTCTGCTGGAAAATCACACCACGTGTGAATCATCTCTTCCATGGAATAGTTATTTCTTTTCAACACTGGCCCATTTGTAGGCCAACATAATTATTTAAACGTTTTTTTTTGAGTTGAGGGTTAGGCACTCTGATTAGTCAAAGACGAAGGAAACTATTGACGACGTTTTCTCAAAAAACACCCGAGGCCTGTTGACATTTAAAGCAAAAAATAATGAAAATCAAAAATTATCTTCAGCACGTGAATATACAACAAAGCAAATCCTTTACAACTAATTAAAAACACAGAAATTATTCACTATATTGAGTGCAGGTTTTTCAAAAATCGCTTTGGGCGACCCCAGAGTAACGTTAAGGCTCTAGGAACAAACCTACATCATTGCAAGTCAGACCATTTGAATTAATATTTGAACGAGTTCAGTTAAATAGTGCTGATTTCTACTTCTACTTAGCTGATTAATATGAGTAGATTTTGAAATTTGCATTACAAAACATTCTTCTTATAACAAAAAAAACTTTAAATGAAAGTTTTCATAAAGAAAATGTTCATTCACTTTCCTTTTCATATGCAAGAACTTTCAAATTGATTTATTTGCAGGTTGCAACATCGTTATCAGATGGTTCATATTTCGGTGAAATATGCTTACTAACAAATGCGCGGCGCGTAGCCAGCGTGCGATCGGAAACCTACTGTAACTTATTCTCATTAAGTGTGGATCACTTCAATTGTGTTTTGGATCAGTATCCACTAATGCGAAAAACGATGGAAACCGTAGCAGCTGAACGTCTTAATAAAATTGGCAAAAATCCAAACATTATGACCCAGAAGGATGAACAGAGTAATAACCCCGAGTCCAATACGATCACGGCTGTTGTCAATGCACTAGCTGCTGAGGCCGACGACTGCAAAGATGAGTATGTATTTATTTAATGGACTGCAGTAGGAACTGTGTATAATCTAAATAATCATTTTTGTCCACTTTTTTTATGGTAGTGATAACGATCTCAAGGAAAATCTGTTACATGGATCCCAATCGAGCATTATTGAACCAGTTCAAACTATAAGGAAAGGACTTCCAAGGCCTAGAAGTGGTGAATTTCGCGCACTATTTGAGGGCAACACTCCATGACACTAAGAAACATATGAATTTGCTACATTTTCGCTATACAAATATCGTCAAAAATAGTTAGATTATTTTATTAGTGCAATTTTCAATTCATCTAACTGAAAATGATTTCAGCTCCGCTAACTGTGATGACTATATATAAGAAACGAAATTCAATTGATTTCATTACTCAAGCAATACTATAACGATGACGACTCGTGCAGACCCAATCTCCTTCATTAAACATATTTAAACCTCATGTACAGCATGTTGTCTTTTTATAAGATTTTGTTTAATATTTATTTATTTTTAATTTTAATTTTTAGTTAAAAGATTAAATTTTGCAAGTTGTATTTGTTAAAAAAAAAATATATGGTATTTTACTATAGAAACAATAAATACATGAAGGACAATATGTTTTTCCAAAATTTTTTAACAAATGGATGACCTTGAAGTAGGTAGGTATTTAGTTATGTGATAATTAGAGATTTAATTAACAAAAAAACGGACCTTTTACAACCCGCATTAATGGTGGTTTCCATTGATCTACATAATTGCGAACCTATATGGTCGAGCAAATTTACCACTCCCTGTAGAGGTACTTGCACAATTTCAGCCACCTGTCATTTGGTTTTTTTAAATTGTTTTAATTGTTTTCAAAATATGTTGACAACATTTGCTGGAAAAATATGGATGCTTTTTAAAATAGGGTTCAGAAACGCACGATCATGAGCGGCTCGCAAGCGTTCCATTCCAAATACAAGGCTCATGAGCCATCAGATGTGAGCACTTCTAGTTTGCCTCGCGAGCGTTCGATTTACTAACGCTCACGTTAAGAGCCCTCTCATTATGTACGGTAACAAAACCGCATCTCGTGACCGTGAGACGAGAGCGAGCCAATTTAGCGCTCGCGAGCCTTGAAGAAAACATATTAAATGGCTGTGCGTAAGACATTTTTAAATTTTAATATTAATGCTATAGTTATATAAATTAATGAATTCATTTCATGTAAAATCTAATAAAAAATAGAGCTTCTGTCGGAGCAATAGACATTAGAATTTACTGTGAAACTTTTTATTAAAATAACAATATCTTAATATAAGAAACGTGGAAAGTGTCGCAATTTGGATTAACTCCGAAACAAATTCAACGCACGCGAATTAGAGATAGATTCATTTGTGTTGTTTTGTGTTTTTTTTGTTTAGGTTAGGTTAGGTTAGGTTAGGTTATAAGGGGTGTGCACAGCATGAAGCTGTTGCGTACACGGGGGCCTATTGTTCCATTGTGAATACCTGTAAGAGTAAAAATTTAGCATCGATGCTCCTCAATTCTGTCGATTAGCGTAGACTGGCTCGTTAACGAACCAGCCTGTGCTATCTATAAATTTCCTCATGCTTGCCATTGAGACCTGTGCTAGATCATCCAGTTCTCCAACAAACCTGTTTCCGAAATGACGGAGTCGGCTGGTTTGGAGGTTCGGACAGTCGCAGAGCAGGTGTTTAATGGTCTCCATTTCCTCCTCATCCTGACAGCTCCTACAAAAATCGGGTGCAAATGCCCCTATTCTGTTAGCCATTGTGCCAATGGCGCAATGACCTGTTAGTACACCTATCAAGATTTTAATGTTCTTTTTACTCAGCGATAGAATATACCGAGTTTCCTTTTCATTTGTGTTAGGCCATAAACTTCTAGAGATTACACAGTCGTTCCTGGATTTCCAAAAGATATTGATTTTCTCTTTTAGTTTAAGGTCTATCTTCCTCTTGAGTACCCCAATCGGGACGAGTGGTCCCCTAACTGAATGGTCGCTACTACTTGTGTCTGCGTCTGACCCTTTCCTGGCTAGTTCATCTACTATATCATTCCCTTCTATATTGCTATGTCCGGGAACCCAGCAGAGCTTTACCTGGTTAGTGTGGCAGATTTTGTTTAATTCCTTCCTACAGTTTAAAACTGCTTTTGATCTTATGGTCTCACTGGCTAAGGCTTTGATAGCAGCCTGGCTGTCCACGAAAAAAGTAATCTCCGAAGAGCTTAGCTTTTCGTGATGTGCCAATTCAGCTGCTTTCCTAATGGCAAAGATCTCGGCCTGAAAGACACTACAGTCAGCCGGGAGTGTATATGACGCTCTGATGTTGAGAGATTGGCAAAACACTCCAGCACCTGTTCCTGATTCCATTTTTGAACCGTCAGTGTAGAAAGGGATACCCTGTTTACTTATAAGTGAATTGGGATCCCAACCCTGTCTTTCTGGTATGAAAATAGAAAATTTCCTATCGAAATTTAGTAAAGGGGGGATGTAATCAGTGGTCTCCCTCAGTCCTGGAATCGTGTCATATCTTTGTAAGATTGACCCGTGGCCATAAGTGCTGTGCCTCCAAAAACTCAGTTCTCTTAAACGAATTGCAGTTTTGGCTGCCGTGCACTTTATGAACTCATCCAGAGCCGGGAGGTCCAAGATCATTTCCAATCCAGCTTGTGGTGTGGTTCTTTGAGCCCCTGTTATTCCTACACAGGCTAGTCTCTGTACCTAATTCAGGTTCTTGAGATAGCTTGATTTTTCCACCGCCTTCCACCATACAATAGAGCCATAGGTAAGAATGGGTCTGACAATCGCTGTGTACATCCATTGGATGACTTGCGGTCGCATACCCCAACGCACACCGAAGGTCTTTTTGCATGTGTAGAATGCACATAGTGCTTTTTTCATTCTTTCCTCAGTATTACGCTTCCATGTAAGCTTGGAGTCAAGGATTACTCCTAGAAATTTAGCTTCCTTAGAAGGTTTCAGAGGAATGCCATTTAGTTTGGGAGGGTTGAAGCCCTCCAGTTTCCTTTTCTTCGTGAACAAAACTAGCTCTGTCTTGGTGGGGTTGACCCCGAGACCGTTCTTAGTTGCCCAAGAAGATAAATCCTTTAATGCATTTTCCATAATGTTTTCGATGATGGTAAGAAACTTGCCCGATACCAAAACCACTATGTCATCTGCATATGCTACTATTTTAATGCCCTGATCTTTGAACTTTGTGAGAATTTTGTTGACTACGAGGATCCAGAGCAGGGGTGAGATGACTCCTCCCTGTGGTGTGCCTCTAGTAACTGTTTTCTCAATAGTGCTAACTCCTATTTGAGAGTTGATAATTCTGCCATTTAACATGGTGAAGATCCAATCGACAATTACAGATTCAACCCCAACTTCAACTAAGGCAGTCTTGATCGATTCCGTTTTAACGTTATTAAACGCACCCTCGATATCAAGAAATGCTGCCAGGGTATATTCTTTATGTTCAAGACTTTTCTCTATATGTGAAACTACTTCATGCAAAGCAGTCTCCACTGATTTACCTTTAAGGTATGCGTGTTGGTAGTTGCACAAATTGTTTTCGTTGAGAAGTTCTCTAACATGTAGATCAATTATCCTCTCTAGTGTCTTAAGGAGAAACGAAGAGAGACTTATTGGTCTATAATCCTGAGCGGTCGAGTGAGTCGGTTTCCCTGCTTTTGGGATAAAGACTACCTTGACCTTTTTCCAGCTATTGGGGACGTATCTAAGTTTGATACAACTTATGAAGATTACCCTAAGCCACGGGGTTATTACTTTGAGAGCATTTTGAAGAAGAGCTGGAAAAATCTCGTCTGGTCCCGCTGATTTATAGGGTTTGAACGAGTTTATTGCCCAGATAATCTTCTGCTCAGTAATAACCTGATTTAGTTCTAAATTTGATTCCGTGTGAGTAAAGTCCAGCGTGCTCGATTGCAAGCAATCAGAACTTTCTGGGTTTTTACAACCGGGGAAATGAGTTTCCATGAAGAGTTCAAGCGTTTCTAGGCTCGAGTTCGACCATGATCCATCAGGGTGTTTTATGTACCCCGGGGTCGTGGGATTAAGGGCCAGGGTTCTACGGAGCCTTGCCGCCTCGCTTGTTTTTTCAATGGATTCACAATGTTTAGCCCACGAGTCCTTTTTGGCCTTCCTTAACTCTTTGGTGTAAGTGTTAAGTGCGGCTCTATAAGACTTTAAGTCCTCTTTTAATTTACTCTGTTTAGCTTTATTGAAAAGTTTTCTAACCTCTGTTCTACGTTTCTTTAGTACACCATTCCACCAGGGTGGTTTAGTGGAGTTATTGGAACGAGATAAAGGGCAGTGTTTTTCAAAAGACATTCTAATTTTGCTTGACAAGTTTTGGACAACAGTGTCAATGGTTGAAGTACTTAGACTTGTATTGTCCTCTGGTGGATCAATACAGTCTTTCAGCCATTTTTCGTACTCTGTCCAATTCGTTCTAGTTGGGTTCCTGTAAGGTTTCTTTTCAGTAAAGTTCCTGTCTATAGAGAAGAGTATCCTAAAGTGATCCGAAAAAGATTCTTTAGGTGAGACTCTCCAGTCTTCAACTGAAATTTTACTATTATTGTTAATAAGAGTCAAATCTATGATTTCCTCCCTGTTTTTGTTTCGAAAGGTGGGGTGATTGGCCCTATTACATAACGATAAATTAGAACAGAGAATATATTCAAAAATTGACTCACCCCTTTTATTGATATCCTTTGAGCCCCATTGAGTGTGGTGAGCGTTGGCATCACATCCCACCACCAAAGGTGTATCGCTTGCTGTGGCATGGACCACAAGATCGCGGACAGTTTTTGATGGTGGGCTCTCCTCCTCGTACGGCATGTACGTCGACGCTAAAATGAAGTTTCCTTCATTCGATTCGACGCTGATTGCCGTGTTGTCCTTGTTGCTGTACCTAGATAGGAAGAAAGCGTTAATTGATTTTTTCTAATATCACCTTCATCTGACGTGGAATTGAAAAGGTTGTAGTGTTTTGACCTCAACCCTCGGATTCGGTTTTTGCATAACCATGGTTCCTGGATCAAGGCCACATCCACGTTCTCGTGAGACATGTAGAGCGTAAGGTCGTACGTTGCTGCTTTAGCGTGGTGCAGGTTTATTTGCACCACTTGCAGCTTTTGACTCCCCTTTGCCTTCATGCCTCTTAACCTTTACGGTTCCGAGACCATACCTCAACACGTCTTTTCTTTCTCTCAGCAGAAGGTCAGATTTCTTGTCTGCCACAAACAAGAGGTCCTTCCCTTCGCCTCCATGACTCTTCCTTGAGTGTTGGAGCTTCCATTCTAAAATGGGAAGCTCTTTGTTCTGCTTCGCCAACAGCTTAAGAATGGCTGCGTCCTCATGTTCTGCAGGAGGGGGGATCCATATGCTAAACTGCTGGCGGAGTGGTAGAGCTGCGGCGGGTAGAACCTCAAGGGAGGAACCTTCCCATAGTTCGCCAATGTTGGCGATTGTACGGTTCAGGAACTCCCGTGATTTCTGGTCACCGCAGCAGACCACTTTAACTCCTCGCCGCCATCCGGCACCATCAAAGATATAGTCTTCAGAACTATCGTTCTCTGATGCTGCCATCATAGCTTTGAGGATCTCATTTTCCACAAGAAGCCAGTTTTTTGCCGAGATTTTCCCATCTGGGTCGTCACGGCTTATAATGGCAATTTGTAGGTCAATCGGGGTGGTGTCGAAGCTGTTGGTTTTCTGTTTCTTAGCACCGTCTTGCTTGACTATCTCCTCCGATCTTTGTCTCTTGGAAGTTCCTGGTTTCATTCCAGAAGAGGTGCTTGCCGGTGCTTGGTCTTTCCTAGCGTTGGCTAGCTGTTTCTTGCTGGAAGTCGCCTGAACTTTTCTCTTGTCGTTCCGAGCGGTCGAGTTATTGCCAGCCTGTTCACGGTTTGCCTTTTTAGGGACAGATCTAGATTTGGCAGCATCTACTCCTTTGCTCTCCGACTCTTCGGCATTCACTTGCCCTGTTGTTCCCCTGGGTCCAGTGGCAGTCTCTGCCAGCTGCCGCTCAAAGTTCCTAACTAGCTTTCTGTGCTTTTTTAGGAGAGCTTTATCTCTCGAACTGAGCGTCGCAGGGTCTTTCAACTCGGTCTTTTCCACGAATCTTTTGGAGGATCTGTAGTTGCTGCGTTGCCTCGAAGCTTTGAGGGGTGCAGCAGACTTCAGCATAGTCTCTTCTTGACTCGGTTCCATCAGTAGCTCGTCCTCGGTTTGACTACCTATGGAAGGAGGTCTGTCCGAGGTCTCCGTACCTTTGATAGTTAAACTATCTATGTCGGGAAGGAGATCTACTGAAAGAATGACCGGTTGTCTTTTTAGCTCTCGTTTTTCTTCTTTGAAGTTTACTTTCGTCACTGGCGACTTAGCTTCTTGCGAAGCCAAGCCCTCGCCGGCAGCCGTGACTTCCGCCGACTCTTGAACGTATATCCCCGTTCGATTTTTTTCCTTCTGTAAACTTTTATCCATTCTTTTAGATTGACATCTCTGCTTTTGTTGGTTTTCTTAGTTGTCTTACTCCGCAGCTGGATTGCTGAAGAGTTAGGCGTAAGCCCCCTCGCCACAACAAGGCGAAAACCATGAGGGGGTTTTTTTGTTTAACTTTTTCATCGGATTACTTACATGGACCTTAAACATCACTACCACAATGGACCTTCAGCATTTAAATCATTAAACATATTCTTCCATTTTGATTTATGTCTGGGGTTCGATTGTTTTAGCCTTTCCACAAATTAAGTTAATTTATTGAACAAAAATAATCGAACAAGCCACCTTCACTTCAGCGGTTTTTGGCGATTCCCCGTGCAGAAAATATTATATAAATAGTTTAATGAAACATTGAATAAAAGGTTAACAATTTTAAATTTCCTTTTACTTAAATTTTCAAAGAAAAGTTCCTTTACTCAATTTACTCGCAACACACATTTGATATAGAATGAAAATTTGCGAATTCGAATGACTTTGACGTTAACTTTCGAATTATATAGTACGAATAATTTTCCGAATTCAACAAAAAATAGTTGGCATTACTAGATTTGTTCGATTTTCGTATATTAGAACTTGTTATAGAGTTACAGAGTATCAATTTAGCGAATCCGATAATTTTAATTGTAGAATCGAATTACATAGTAGGGCCCCAGCCTTTGAACCCTGCCTATGCTCGTGGGCAAAATATGAGATGAGAGCGTTTTATGAGCGCTCCAGTGCGATCGTTTCCGTACCTTGTTTTAAAATCAATCTTCTAAAAGTAGATCAAGGGATGAAGACATGAAACAAAATCTGAAATCTTATTCTATTCGCCACGAAATCAATCAGTTTTTATATTGAACTAAATTTACCATATATGTAAAACCATACAATAAAAAATAAATTGTCTGTCCATATGCAGGGGAGGGGGCTAGACGGGCCAATTTACACTTAAGCTTAATTCTTAAATTTTTAATAATTTAAAAAATCAAACAGAATTTTTGGGAACAATTGCTTTATCTTTGAACTTAACAATATTAAGGGATCAGTGTAGTATAATAGATCATTGAAAAGGATATACACATCTATGTAAATACAACCAATCGTAGAAATCCATTTCCCCCTGCTATAGCGAAGCAAAATGGGCCTTTGAGTGGGACAAATTAGCTCAGCCGTGTATATGTAAAGTTAACATGACCATTTTCGAAAACTGAACATTTTACCAGCCCAGAAATTACTGAATATTTGCCGTAAAAACAAAAAAAAATGCCGCGCTATTGAATCTCCCACAAATTTCCAAAAATGGTTGTAAGTTAACGTTTCATATTTATTTTCATTTAGGGACGGTGAATTCAGTGGTACTGCTTATTAGTTTATACAAGCTGACCCGCCCGGCTTCGCACGGGTAGGCAAGCCTATGTAAGTTTCGCATAAAAATTAATAATGAAAATATAGTTCAATATTTAAGCTCCTTTTTGTAATTGAATACTAGATACTGAGTTTTGACCCACATCACGTTATGAATGGCAGAATTCGTAAAAATATGATCATCTGTGTCCAACCTTTATTACTTTTCCAACGTAGAAAGAATTTTTGTAATCAAAAACCACTTTTTTGATTTTATCCCATTTCGCTCTATTAATATCATTTTTTTAAAAATAACCTCTTCAACACAAACAGAGTTTTTGATATCGAATACCACTTTTCGTTTTTACCCCCGTTCACCCTATAAATACCAAATTTTTGAGAAAAATATTCCTAAGGCCATCCACTCAAAATAACCTTTCAAACACAAAAAGACTTTCTTTAATGGGACAATTTTTTTTATTTTTACCCCATTTCATCCTACAAATAGCAATTTAAAAAAAAAATAATCAAATTCCATCGTAATCGGAAACGTATTACGAATCCCATAAAAAATGGCCATTACGAACGGATTCGATGATGGCTTTTTTCCGGATTCAGAAAGATTCCGATTACGATGGAATTCGTGGTAGGGGCTGAATACTTGAAGCCATTTTCTAAGAATAACCTATCAAACGCAGGTAGAGTTTTTTTAATCGAATACCTACGACTTTTCCATTTCACCCTACAAAGTGATTTTTTAATTTTTATAGTTATTCTGCTATTCGGGGCGGAGACGAATCCAGCAAATCAAAGAATATTAAAATTGGTCCAGCGGTTCTTGAGTTATAAGTGTTGTAACTAAAACGACTTTGTTTTATAAATTAAGATATAAAAGCGGGATTCTTAATTAAGGTTATAGACTAACATAAGAGCTGACAGCAAATTTTGGGTGTGAAAATATACAAACGTAAACGTTCGCGTAAACATTTGCATTCTGCTATCCGTGGGAAGGAAGTGAATGTTCCATAATCAGCCTTATTGTGAGTTTCATCCGAAAAATATTTCACCTTAAAATTTTTTGTTCGCCCGGAATTGTGAGTGAGCTATTGTGAGTTTCGCCCGAACGAAATTTTGTTCGCCTACAAAAAAGAAGTGAAATGACTTTACATTCCGCCGGAGATGAATGTTAACAATAAGGGGAATTTTTTTATCATGAAATTTCGGGGAAACTCACAATAGGCGAAAAGTGAAATGTAAAATTTTCCGGGTGGAATGTTGTTCGGGTGAAACTCAAAATAAGGCTGAATGCGTTAAAATTGCGGTAAAAATATAATTAAGACAATAAGATCCTCCTTAGAATTTCGAAAAGAACTACTGGTTAAGATTTGCATTGGAAAGATATAAGTTTTATCTAAATAATTTGAGGTAAATGGAATGAAAAATTCACGTGAATCGAAAGTTTCGATCTAATTGGATAAGCAGAAATGGGCTGATAACCAAAATTTGAGTACGAATGTATGTAGGTGTATGTGTCGTGATATCGAAAACAAAAGTCTGGCAGTTTTCTTTTGGCGCCGCACAGTGGCCACAATTTTGCAAGGCTATGATAGTGGTGAGTTTCGAAAAAAAAAATTTGACAGGGTGTTTCAGAATTTGCTGCTGAAATAATAAGTTTTAGTTAAGGTGGTTAACATAATTGGTGTTTAATTTTAAAAACGACGAAAGTCAATTTGTGAAGTAATCTGAGTATAATTTAAGTGAAACAATAGAGAAAAAAGAAAACAAACCAATTTGAGTGAAACAGTGGGAAAAAATCACATTTTTTTTTAGTGGAAAGAAAAAATAATAAAACTAATACAAATTTACATACAAACATTAGATTTCTTGGAAACTAACTAGTGCGTAAAAAACTAATACATGAGAGAGATTTTCAGTTCTTATCTCCTCTGTAGCACTGATTAGTTTTTGTTTTTTTGTGAATGTTGCGCACACATTAAATGGCTTCCTTGACCTTCCTCTTGATGATATTGATGTATTTGGAGATCACACGTTACTTCTGTTTGTACGGTATTGATATGGAGAGACAAAGAAAGCCATTGCTCATTTTTTTTTTTAAATATAATCTCGATCTATGGGCTGCGATCCATTTTTTTTAAGGTTGTGATAAAATCTTTTTAATGTTGCTTCAATTTCCGGTAAATTTTCATCGGATAGTTGGTTTTCACTTATTACGGCAGAAATGCACTCTTTGCAACTCTCAACTTTGACAAAAAATTCAAACCAAATATTGTATGGTATACAACAGCTCGATCGCTCGTTAAGTTTTAAAATATAATTTCTAATCTTAACAACTTGTCCCCATACAAACTGATTGCAAAACGTCTCTACGTTCATTATTTTGTATCAGAAATAAAGACATTACCTTCACGTCCCATGAATCACATTTGATACATTGAACATTTTTTGTACCGTGTTTCCAGCGTCCATGAATCATATATGATTCAAAATATGAAAAATATAAAAAGCGTTCTACGTCCCTATACAAATTGATTCAAAATCGTCTCTACGTCCAGAATCTTTTTGATAGAAAGCATCACAGTTGACAGCTACATATACTCGGTCATACGAAATATATTCGGGAGCAACTTTGGCAATGGAAGGGTTAGACAAACCTGGGTCTATTCTTGTGAGATTGTGTGAACCCCTTTTAGGTGAGGGGCGAATGATTGTCGCTGACAATTATTATACTAGTTTACCATTGGCAGCTTACCTAAAAAATCGCAACACGGACTTATGTGGAACATTACGAAAAAATCGGGCCGATCTTCCATTACAAGTCACGAAACATAAATTAAAAAAGGGTGAAAGCATTGCTCGACAAAAGGATGGATGCATTACGGTGTTGAAATGGCGTGATAAACGTGATGTCCTTATGCTGTCTTCTTGCCATGGAAATGAATCGTCAGCAATAAGACTATGGAATGGTGAAAAAATGAAACCAAATGCCGTTATAGATTATAATGTCGCTAAAAAAGGTATAGATATAGCAGTTTCAAGTTTCTGTTATTAATGCAAGATGCGTATATAACAAACTAACAGACGAAGGCCCAATTACAATGTTGCAGGCCCAAGAAATGCTGTTGAGAGTATTCTTTGGTTCTTGTGCATCCGCCACAAATATTTCAAGAATTCCTCCGACAATATTACTTCGAAGCCAACGCGGAACTACCACGTTCCAATGGTAAAATTGTGCGAATGCGTTGTGCTTTGTGCTATACTAACTTGAGGAGGGACGGTCATATAGCTGCCTTGAAGGCGAAACAGGTGCATACAGAATGCAAACAATGCAATAAGGCATTCTGTTTAACATGTTTTAACTTTAAACATACAAGGACAAATGTCTAAACTTAAAAAAATGTAAATTGTTATTATTCTTTGTTTAGTTTTATCCCATTTTTGTATTACTTTCTCGTTCTTTTTACATATATTAATTTGTTAATAAAAATATATAGATTCATTGATGAGAAAATGCGTTTTCTTAAATATTTTTCAATTTTTGAATGCAGTGTCATTATGTGCTTTATATAACCTGCACGTTTATATTAAAATTATGTCTTTGAGGCAATTTTTTCATATAATTTACACGCTATTAAAAACATAATTCTTTGAATCAAATATGATTCATGGACGCTGTAAACACGGTACAAAAAAAAATTATGTGTATCAAATGTGATTCATAGAACGTGATGTTGATGTTTTCTTTTCTATACAAAAAATATGAACGTAGAGATGTTTTTTGGCCATTTGTATAGGGACGTAACATAATTTTCAGTAAATAGTACTTTTAAATCAAATCTGATTCATGGACGTAGGAAATATGGGACAACACAGATTGCATGAATCAAATATGATTCATTGGACAGTGAAGTTGTTAATATCAAAAAAAGATTAGTTCCTTTAGTAACACTTATTTGTTAAAGTACCTGAGAATAATAAATTATACCCGAAAACAAAAACATTCCTACTTAAAAGTTTTATTTGGGGTTCGGGTTACAAGAAATGGGGTATAAAACCGTTTTAAAAAAATTTACGTAGCAAGCATAAAATATATTTTTTTCATTTAAATTACAAAACTATTTTATTTCAAACCAACACTCATATTCAATTCGATTCTTTTGCAAATCAATCATTGTTCCTGAACAACATGGTTTTTGCTTGCATAAGTCTACAACAACTAATCTTCTGGAATTTACAAACCAATTGAATGTGAATATGCAAAATGGACTTCAAACGGATGTTTTTTACGTTGATCTAAGTAAGGCATTTGATAGAGTTAGCCACTCTATTCTTTTGCTAAAACTTGAAAAATATGGGTTTCCAGAGTGGATTCTAACTTGGAAATAATCATATCTAGATAACCGAACGCAGTTTGTTAACTTTAAAAACTGCCTGTCCAAAATTATTTATGTGCTGTCTGGAGTTCCTCAAGGTAGTCATATTGGACCGCTTTTATTCTTAATTTTTATTAATGACATTGGAATGGAAATTCTTTACTCAAATATATTAATCTTTGCCGATGATTTTAAGCTTTTTTATGGCTACAAAATGATATTGACAGAGCCTCCGAATGGTGCATTTCAAATGGAATGGATCTCAATATAAATAAATGCAAAGTGATGACATACTCTAGAAAGAGAAAACCTTTTTTATCTTCTTACTTCAGCCTAGTTGATCGTGTAGATTCATTCAACGACTTAGGAGTTTTGTTTGACGTCAAACTGTCATTTAACTCACACATCGACGTTATAATGAGCAAGGCTAGAAACCGCCTTGGACTTATTAAGCGGTTTTCTAAGGAATTTAATGATCCTTATATTTCAAAAATCCTCTATTGTGCACTGGTCCATCCTATCCTGGAATATTGTAGCTGTGTATGGTGTCCTGCATATACTGTTTCCATAAATAAATTGGAAAGTGTACAAAAACAGTTTTTATTATTCGTCCTTCGTCATCTGCCATGGAATCCAAATGAACATCTTCCACCTTATGAACATCGTTTGAACTTACTTAGTCTATCAACGCTTAAGAAAAGAAGAGAAGTTAATAATTGCCTTTTCCTAATTCAACTTTTATCTGGATCAATTAATTCTGCCCACATCCTGAGTATGCTGAATATAAACTCTCGACCTAGATCAACCCGCGATCCTGATTTTTTTTATACATCGTTTGCTGAACCTGTAATGTAATGTGTAAACATTTTAACTATTTTTATAATATCATTGATTTTAATTTGTCTAAAGATTGTATTAAAAAAAATTATTGTCTTCTTAACGAATTGCAAATTGTATTTTATCTTGTGTTTCTTTTTTAATTATTGTAAATTACTTAGATTGCAATGTATCTACATAATTTGTTTCTTATTTATTTTGTTATTATTCATTAATGTACAGTTATACCTAAACAACTTAGACACAAGTCTGCAGTTGATCAAATAAATAAATAAATAAATAAATAAATACCTGCGAAACAAAGAAATATTATTTTCCAAGATTTTTTTTTCTACACTTGACAAAAAAAAAGAAGAAAAAAATGACTAACATCTTCAAATCAAATATCTCTAGCTCAGCTCTATGTAACTTTATGCAATTGAGTGTTTGGTTTTATATAAAGAGATATATGAGAATGTATTATACCTGGAGTTTGGCTTGATGAATCTTTAATATTTTTTTTTCTACTCAATTTAAAGTCGAAAAAGTGTGGAAAAAGGAGTGTTTCAAAAAACGTTAAATTAAGCAGTTTAAAAAAATGAATCAATTTTTTTTTTTATTTCTGATTTCAGTAATTACACAGCCAAGTAAAAACAAAAAGGAAAGTTATTTTAACATGCTTTTCCTAGTTTTTACACTCAAAGTAAAGAATATAATATGTATATATTTTTTCAAACGATTAAGATTTGTCAACTTTGACTCGCTCTACATGCCAATCCATTTATCCAAATGAAATAAATCTTTCAATTTCTAGAGCTCCAAATATTTTTTAATTCTGAGAATGTAAAAGTTTTGCATTATAAAACCACCCGAAAAATAATTTCCCAAGCACTTTTGCATAAACGGTGGTGGAGTGTTGGATTGAAAACATCGTTTTTTACAATTTTTTACAGAATGATGTTCCGTCATTTTTTCTAATGGCGAATTCCTTTCAACAAAGAAATCGATTTTTGTCTAAACAGAATCGAATTTTTTCTGTCAATTGAAAGGAATTCGTATTTTGTAAAAGAATCGATTTTTTTATGTGTGATTGTGTTTGTGTTACTTTTTAGCTGCAATTGAGGCAATACGTCAAGAAATTATTCACAAAACTATTATATTAAGGTTGTTTGTTTTTGTTGTGAGAAAAATGTTTTACCAATAGCATTAAATTAATAACTATAATAAATCTTTTTTAATAAAAAAAGATTTTAGCAAGCTTATACGAATTCGTTGCAACCAAAAAATAAACAACTCGTCTTCCAAAAATTCCGCGACTTTCAATTTGACGTATTATAAATGTCAAGTCTTCATAGTGTGTGTGCAAATCAGCGTGAAATCTTGCTAAGAACGCAAGATTTGTTTTGACAGAAAAGAATCGATTCTGTTTAGAAAAAATTCTGCGGTGGAGCGGTAAGAGTCTATCCTTAAGACTACTATCAACAACCTATTTGTTGAATTAGTTTTTCTTTTAATTAAATTTCAACTTTTTCACTTGGCGATTTGAGGGCACAGTATAAAAAAATTGATTTTTTTTCTCCTCGTATAACTTGATTATATTTTATTAACAATTTAAAATTATTTCACATAAACAGCTACCTTTACAATAAATTGTATAATATTTTATTTACATGTGATGCTTTAATAAACAATTAGTCTAGATACAAATATCCCTTCAATATAATCCAACTACGTCATGAGGTTGTGATTTTCATTGTAAGGCATAATACAAGCGGGCCTCTGTGAAACTGCGAGGACATCATTAGCTACCTAGAAAACTATAAAATTGTGAGGTCATCTTACGGCACCTAGAAACATATAAAAAAGGACAGTTTTAACGTTTAACGATTTAACTAAACGCAGAATTTCGATTTACCATTTTATGAAAGCTGTAAAAGTGTGCAAAAGAAAATAGGATAAAAGTAAAAAGCGTAAATGTTATTAAGAACTATTTAAGAATCTTATATTTAATTTTTTTTAATCAATTAATTTCGATACAAAAATTACATTTTAATTAAATATACTTTGTATATAATGGAAGGATAGAGGATGTTAAATGAAAATAATGCAAATACATATTTGTCATTTCGAGTAATTACTATTTATCAAACATTTTTAATGAAATAATTTCAGATATAATGTCATTTTTAAAGGGATTTGTGTCCAAGAGATTAAACGACATTTTGCCTACATGAGAAGGGTAATCTTCGTGCATTGAAGCTTTATTACAAAGATTATTGTTCAAATTGGATAGTATGATTTTCTCAGTTATTTTCTCGTAATCGATGCCTTGCGCCAGTAACTGTTCTAATTCATATAACGACGGATACTCCCCAGTCTCCAACATTTCAAACCTAAAAAACGAATTGCCAACATGCAAATAATTCTTGGTTAAACTAATGTCAGAGTATATTTACGTTGGAAAAATATCCCTTGGATGACGTTTTCTATATCCATTCTGAAATTAATTTTTTTTTAATTAAGATGAAATAATAGTGGATATTTATAATATCTTTAAATCACTTCTATCACTGAATCGATCGTAATCTAAATTTAGCATAAAACCCTCAAAACTCAAAGGATATTTTATGCAACTACGAATATAAGTTCTGTGGTACTAAAATCAAAATGACAGAATTTCATTTTCATTTTCATTCCATTGAAAATCGTTTTATGGAAAAGATGACATCTATTCGGTTTTGCCTTAAGTTTACCGTTTGCATAACAGTGAACTTTTATTAAACACTTTGCATGACGGATCCCATGAAAATTGAAACTATCGAAACTTATATTAATGACTAGTGAACAATAATTTTTGAAGTAATAAACAATTCAATATAACAAGTTTTAACCCCTTTTAGAGGGCGGTGCTTTGCTAATTTCATATGAATTTAGCAAAGAAAACCAAACTACATAGAAAACATTCCACGAACAAATTTAATTTTTCAAAACTCATTCGCGACTGGTGAACGGATATAAACTTAGCAAAGTAGCGAAAAAAACATAGTAAATATTGAACAACAAATTAGAAATTCCTAAACACTTTTCAAGTGGGCTTCGTTAACTTGAAACTCATGTTATATTGCAAACCAACATTTTTCAAAATTTGTATTATTGTCTGAATCCAAAAAAATTCGAAATTGTTTTGTTAAAATGTAAAAACTAGTAGAGCTTTTGTATGAAGGGTTTTTAATACAAATTCTTTATACTACTGAAATAAATCAGCCAAGTAGAAGATTTAGCACTATTTAATTGGACTTGTTGAATTATTGATTCAAAATAGCTTTTAACGGCCTTTAGTCCATTTAAATTGGCGTTTTGTCCCGGCGATCTCACTTGGACTCATCAGTTGACTAGTGAGGGCCTTGTCAATACGCAATCTTTATTAAGTTCAGTTCAACTTACATGAACTTTTTGACAAAAATTTGAGATCGCCGGGACGAAACGCCAATTTTAATGGACTAAAGGCCGTTAAAAGCTATTGGGATAGAGCTTTTGATTTTTTGTTTAAAAGCTTGTGTCTTGACCTATACTCTGTTCAACAAATATTGTCAGTACAGGGCTTATGGGCGAGCTTTTTCCAAAACAGTGGCTCCTGATGCACGCTCACGACACTGAATAGGGAAAAATGCTACTTAAAAAATTAGCAAGCAACTGACTTACGTATACGAATTGTTGTTGTAATTCTCCGCAAAAAGTACACTCGACCATGACCGTTGTATCTCACTGCTGATAGGATACTGATGAACGATCGTGCGCGCTCGTCGTCATCATCTACGTTACCTTACCCAATTGTAAGCAAATTCAAGATCTTTTTCTGTGGATTTTATCAAGGAGCTTTTAGGATTTGAAGCTTTTGAGCACAAATTTATGTGCATTATTTAGGATTCTTTATAATACGGAAATCCTGTGAGAGCTTTAAAGAGGGACAGGTTTATGCAAGCCAATGCAACCAGACTGTGAGGCCAACGTCCTATCTTTTATTTTTAAGTTATTTCTTAGAGGCTTAATTACATTTGTTTAGCTCCGCTCCAAAATAACCAATTTTTAGCAATTTTTTTTTTCAAAATTTTGAGTTTGAAAAGTATTTTTCAAAAAATTCAGTAGAACAATTTACTTTAAGAATAGAATTAAAATATTTAATTCTGGCTTTGAAGAGATATATAACATGACATTTCAAGTGTTGCTGTTGATTTTAAGTGATTTTTTTTCTTGTCCCAAACTACACGCCCTAGCCTATATACAAGAAAAGTGCTGCAAAGATCTTTAAAATTTTTGTTTTGCATAAATTCATATTTTTTTAAGATAAATAGTATTTATTTTGAGTGTTAGCTTTTTAAAGAACGAGTTTCATGAATATGGGTTTTTTCTACTGTCTGTGGACAAAAATTCTGCAAAATGTCAGTATTTGCTTCAAATTTGGTAGGTACAGATCATTTTCATGTAATTCCTTAAAATGGATATCTCCCTTACACCAGTTTTATTTTTTTTTAAAACGACTTCAATTATTTTTATTAGAGTTGGTTTTTGTGTGATAACACACTTGCATTAAGGCTGTAAAGCTTGCTTGGGTTGGACCTGATCACGTGACATCGGTAGCGCATTGCGTAGTGCGTTTGGCTCTGAAGACGCTTGGTCTATGTTCAGCTGGGCAAAAAGGTTTTCAAAATTAAAATTGAACGTAATAGACTAAGCAACACTAAAATAAGTCTGATGATTGGTCTGGCAGACGTGAAATAGCTATAACTCCAGCTTATAACGACTTGGTGGTAGCTCACTTAAGTGCTTTTTGTTTCTCCCTCCCCTCCCTCCGTATTTGTATTAGACTAATGAAATTAAATGTGCACTTGTAAAGTGTCTCGGGTTTTTAAATACAAATTCAAATAACATATCTTCATGTTTTTAACAACACTGGCCATTTTATGTACTTATTTTATCCGAGTATTTATCGTAAATGGGGCCCCAGATTGTATTTAAATTTTGTAAGCGTGTTTGCGTAGCTCGAACAAATTTTTTTTCGTAATTAGGCTTAGATATACTAAGCGGGTAGCCCAATCGATCTGAAAGCCGTTCCATTCGATTCACCATGGATACAAACATACGCCGCGGAACCTTAAAAAAACTCAGCCGCTACTCTTTAGCTCTTCAAACTTATTTTTGAAGACGAGGAAATAAATAAAGTTTGATGGGTGAACTGCTTTTTTGTTTGCATTCCTCATTTTTCGTCCACTTTACCTGAATTTTGAAAAATTTCATTTTGTTTCGACTAATATATTATATACATACATATGTATTTGATAATGGTTTTGTGATTCTATTAGGACCATACATTTAATTACGAGGAATTCTATGATAGTGTGATTTAAAAGTAAATGTCCGGAAAGAAATTGTGGAATTTTGTTTCAATTTAACTACAACACTGGTTGCCGTTGTTAATAGAAACAAGATATATCTTTCTACAGAACAATATTTTAGTACGAATTGTATGACCATCCCAAATACAATAAGAGTTTTCTTTACACAAAATCAACAAACACATGATAAAGATTTAAATTCGTCAGAACATTTTTACGATACATACAACATACAAAAATGGGGTTCGTGAGCCAAATATAGGCCCCTACTGCGGTTATCCATACTTGATAAATTGGGAAATCTCTAATGTGAATGTCGATTGTGGTCGATAATAATGCTTTAAATATTATTTATTCATTTTGAAGCGTACATACTGAAATGTTACTCTTCTGTTTTTAGTGTGGGTTTATTGAAAAATGAATTATTTCTATATTTGCATTAGTTTCTTCTTATTAATTAATTATAAAATTTATAAAATTTTACTTTTTTAATTAAACTACTGATCTGATAAAATTGTATGAGGAATTCACAATAATTCAAGGGGGTTGATCAAATTACACAATGCGTATAGGTTTATAGTGACGATAGTCGAAGATCAACAACCGCAATAGGAGCCAGTTTTTTAAGCCCAGATCACGTAAGGCAAAAACGATCGATCAATTGAATGATTATCTATTTGACGATTGCTCTTTATCTTTCTCCTTAACTGTGATAGATTAAATGTCAAAGATTATATGTCAAAGATTAAATGTCAAAGAACTAGATTAGAGAAATGGCAATTTATAACAGTTATATCAGTTTATGGCCATTAAAAGTGGGCGTTCGTTAGCACCCTTCGAGCTTCTTTAAAACAAAAATCTGGGTGCCCGAACTATGTCCACCGGGGAAGGGCAATGGCCGCATAAACAGTGCTTTTATAAACCAAAACTGTTATAAAAAGTCACTTCTTTCTTTTATAAACCAAAACTGGTATAACTGGGATGTCACTTCTATTGTCAAAAAAAAAATGATCGTTTTTGTCAAACGCGATCTGAGCTCTCGAAGTCGAACTCAACGTCAAGGTGTGTTGGAATTTAATATTGACAAAATCCAGGTTACTCAAATTCAAAAGCTATGTATCTGTTTTATCCACACATAATAATTATATTACTACCATCCGAATTAATATCTATTTTACATGCAACACTTAGTGGGAAAAACCAACATTTATAAATATTGTCTATCATCCGAGTAGAAATTAATTGTTAATCATACCTCTTTGATTTTGTTTTCGTCCCATTCACTATCAAGCCTAGCAAAGCCTCTATCAACTAATAGCTTATTGATTTGCATAGTCTGGCCACTATTTGTGTCACACAAGACCATATAAACTGTTGCTTCCTTAAAATATATTATTACATATTTTAAATTATATTTGGCATAGCCTCATAATACCTTTTCATCAATTTCTATTATCTGCGCATAAAGAAAAACTTCTGAAACCAATGAGAGAAATTCTTTGACTGCTCGCTTTTGCCATACTTGAGAAATTGGTTTAATGTGTGACAGGGAGCCACGAATTGCTTGCACTGGAGTTTCGGCGAATCTATTTTGTAGATATTTAATATAATGGATTTCAACATCTGAAACTGTTCCATAGTCAACAAAGAGAACCTTAAAATAATAATAAACATATTTTATTTAGTAGAATTGATTTTTTTTTTAATTTTTTCTTTAATTACTTTACCTTAACTTTGTTTTTAATAACAGCTGTTAATATTTCAGCTCGATGCCACATATCATTGTATAGCGCAACACACACTTGTCCTGGGGTGATGCATGACTTTGGAATAAGTAAATCAGCGTCACCAAGGCGTTCATAGAAAGACCTTAAGAGTTGCAATCATATTTAACTGCGTCAACACCTTAATATGCAACAAACTTACTCTATTCCGCACATAAGAACATCTAGCTCATGATTTTCTTTATGAGGATGGAACCAGAACTTGAACGGGCTGTGTATCTATTTAATAAAAAAAGAATACAAGTACATTTTCAAAACAAAAAAATACAAGATAATAAGAAATAATAAAAATATGAATAATTAAATGATACTTAAAAGTAGTATACAAAAGTATGACAGTAAAATTAATATCTGCGTCTTGTCTCCAAGTTAACATGACAAAAAAATGTTTAAATGATTTTTTTTGTACTTGGTCTTTTGATGCAATACTCCATAATTAAATTGATATTTGTCTTACCTCTGAAATAAAAACGCCGATAACCGCGCCTTTTGTAAAATCTTTTGGAAGTTGAACGCTCGGTATCTTCTTTCCAAATGGCACAGTATTTTCAGGAAAGTCAACATGGAACACGCGGTAGTCCTAAAAACAAAAATTGATGTTTATTTTAAGCAATTAGCATTTGTTTGATGTGTAAACATCATAGCTCATGGAAGGTATACGATCACACCTTATCCTGGGCCCGTATTACAAATTACGATTATCGTTCAAAATCCGTCGTTATCGTTATTTTGCGATTACGATTTACGATAGTCGTTTTTTTTTAAAACGATACTTATTTTCGTTTACGACTGCTTTTGGCGGTCGTTTTTTATAGTTTTGGATCGTGACTTTATGTTGTTGTCACTTATGTACTACATTTGTTTGGTTCTGCTGTTTTTTTTTATTTTATCGGCATTATTTTCAGGCAACCATTCTCGTAAATCATAATCGGTTTATGTCATGATTATCGTTTTCTTGGGTATCGTTTTTTTTGCCTTTCATTTCGTAATACGTAATACGGGCCCTGACTGTATGTAAACTTATCGTACCGTACAAAAAAACAAGATAAATGAATAGAAATCAATTTCGAACTACAAAGTAAATCATTGGGTCATACGCAATAAGATGATTTCAATATTTTTATTCACTTTTTTGAGAACTTTCTTAACATGATATGCAAAACAAAATTAATTGGCCGTTAGATCTCGAGATGTGAGTAATGAGATCAATCTCATATTGAAAGCTCAATACGAAAGAGACAGAACTTCTTTTGACATGCCAAAAGATGAAAAAACGATTGATTGCATGAAATCGATCTTATAAATTAATAAGCATTGTATTTCTCTTACTCACTTTAATTAAAGGGTTGCTGATTAGAATGTTTAGCACCCACATGTTGAATTTGATCTTGTTTTATTTCCTTAAGACTGAACTATTTTTACTAATTTGATTTAACTTTATGTCTATGCTGTTTGGAATGAAAATTCCCAATTAATATAGGTACCTTGGGTGGTATAAATAAAAAAGAGCACCTGCTCAAAACTCAACTTTTAAGACCAGGTGCTCCATTTGGAAAGAATAAAACGGTTGCTCAAGGATTGAGCATCTACGTGTTTGATGAGCACCTCCTCAAAATAACAACTGCTGTATTATAAGCTATGAATAAAGCAAAGCACGTACTCCATCGAGAAGAGCACCTGCTCCTATATGTGAGTTAGCTCATTTGATTGCTCAACGTTGAAGTAAATAGCTCTTTATAATTTGTTTTCCATAAATGGCGGAGTTCATGCCAATTTTAAACCGAATGGTCAAATTCTATAAAAGAAGAAGAGAAGGATTTCGAAATGATAATCGCGGGCTATACATATTCAATTTCTTGGGAATACATAATAGTTCAGAAACTAGGGGTGGTGACTTAACAAGCATTGAAACATTTTGGAATTTTCCTTGACTACATAGGTGATCCAGGTTTTCAAACTGCAGTTTTAGAAAACGTTGGAGTACACCAGTTCATGAGCTCTAAAACTGTTTCCCTTGTAAGTGTGGCAATAATGCAGAAGTCAAAATATTGGATCAAAATCCCTTCAACTACTAAAGCACTGCAGAATGCAAAACGCGAATGGCAAGAAAAATACAACTTTCTTTCAGCAACTTAATTTTACCCATGCTCCTATCATCAAACCAGTTTTCCATGGGGACGAGTACGTTAATAGAAAAGGATTCCACAGCATTAATGATCAGGCAACATGCAATTCCAGAGATGAATTTACGAGTATTGACCTTTCTTGGCCAGGGGGCTTATTACATAAAACGAATATCGTTTATAACGCCCCGTATTCGTTAAAGTGCGATTAACGAGTATCGTAAAAAACGTACGTAAAAAACGATACTCGTATTTTATTAACGAGTGCCTTAAGCTGTCGTATTGGCTGGCTTTCATTTTGAGTTTGTTGTCAAAATTGTATTTTGGTTTGGTTTTGTGTTGTTTTGAGTGAGCTTAGGAAAAATTAAAAAAAATAATAAATATAGTGACATTTTCGTTTTTCATAACCACACAAAGCGCTGACTTTCGTTTCCCTGGGCTTCGTTTTTTCTGCCGTTCGTTTCGTAATACATAATAAGGGCCCAGGATCAGTGCATGATTCACGAATTTGGAAAAATTCTCGCGTATTTAAAATCATGCACTGGAATGAAGCTAGTGCCATTTTACTTGGTGATTCAGGATACGGACTTACTCCCTGATGGCTTTTAACTCCGTATCAAAATCCAGATACTCCTGAGAATAAGTGGCTAACTCATGAACGAGTTATAATTGAATAATGTTTTGCACAAGTCAAGCAACATTTTCCCATTCTTCACAATAAAATGCGAGTCAAAACAGAAAACGTTCCATCTTATACACTCCTAATTCTTAAAGGAAAACTAGGGCCAAATTACCGCTTCAGTGACTGAGCCAGTTAGTGCCATCAGTGATCGAATGAAAGAGTAAAAATAAAATGAAAAAAATAATAAAAACAATGGGGGCTATCGTGAATAGTATTTCCCTGGGAATTTTTCCCTACTTCGAAAATTTGAAACGCTTATACTTTTCAACTACACTTCGTAATATCGAATTTGCCTCATCGAAATGATAGCCAAACTCCCCTGGAAAATTAATTACCGACACCATTAAATTCCGATGGAATCGTTCGACTATTATTTATTTATAAATTCCAAGGGAGGGAAATATTTCCAATAAATTATTTTGTTCGCGATAGCCCCCAATATTTCTTTCATTTTTCCTTCATAATTCGCATCCATTACAAACTATCAGTCGGCTTTCCATCTATAGAATGAAATTCCGTTCGATTACTGATGAGAAAATGTAAAATTATGGTGCTCTATAACGTGAGCGGTAATGCCAAACTCACATAATTCAGTCACGTATTACTCGAAAACATGCGGTAATTCGTTACCTGATTTTCAATCGAAAACAATACCGAATGAAATAAAAGTTGACGTTGGCTTTTTTTGCTGGTTGGAGTTTAATTTTATTCATACGAAACGGGAGCAGGTACAGTTTTTTTAGCACCTTCTCTGATGATGAGAGCATTTGCCTTGAGTACGTGCTCCGTTTTATTAATATCACCCTTATTTCTTAGTAGCTAAATTAATATTGCAGTCGTAAATTTTCCAAACTCTAATAATCGAAAAGTTGTCTAAAGTTTTTTTTTTACAAATTGTCATATTTGATCATTATTCCTCTATTTTTATGATGCCGTATGTATCGATTTTGTTCAATTCTAATATTCCGACCTAAAGCTTACATCTCCAATGCTTTGCCATACAAGCAAGTTTGTGCGACCCGATCATTTTGAGTACACGTCGTTGTTTCTTCAACTACTCACTGCTCGTATAACTAAATCACAACTTAACAACGCAAACAATGCAAAGAGCTTTGGGATCGATCTCGAATCTAACGAGTCAGATCTATTGAAAACAAACTCATTTGTTTGCATACGAAATAGCGTCCGAGCTCCGCTCTGCTCGATCGATCTCTCATGTGAGTTCAAGCTCGTTAGCTTGGACTCTGAAATCTTTCTCATATTTAAGCATATGACCCATTATCAGCTATGCATCCGAGATGGACATCAAATGTTTATGTAAATCTTTTTATGAACAAATTGACCTTACTCTTGACAAAAAGAAAAACAAAAAAACAAAAATTAGCTTAACCCGACGTAACATAAGTTGACGTCTCTTAATTAAATGTTTTTTTTTTTTAAACTATGTTAGTTTGTAATGGTAATTGTACTCACCGCAGCGAACTCTGGTACTGCTTCATCAATATCGTTATCACTGGAGTCCATTTGTGCAAACGGGTCGGTTATATATCTGCTTTTATTAATATTATCGTCAACTAACACTTCATTTGACCCTACATTTGAAATTACATCAAGATCAACTAATTTTACGTTAGGATTTATCAGAGCTTGTGACTCCGAGACAGTTGGCAGATCCGGACGCTTGATGATTTTTTCAGTCAATTTTTTTTTCGTGCTGAACTTCATTGGAGTATTTGGGAACTTTAAACTATCCGTAGTTTTCTTTGAGTCAGATTGTAAGTCTGAGGTCTTACTTTTCTGCATCTGACACTTTAAGAGCTTTTCACTTCCATTCTTACTACTTGACTCAGGTCGGTTTTGTGACTTGTTGTTGTTGTTGTTGTTCGACGCAGCGCTATTACCTGAAGCTATCTTTTCTGTAACTTTGCTCTTCGATGGGAATATTATTTTATCTACACTTTTTAAACTTATCTCTTTATTTGAATTGTCATTCGTATACTTTCCGTCCTCAGTGTTTTTTTTTAGGTTATCATTTGAAGTTATAACATTATTTGAATTTTGTATGTTATTCAGCACACTTTTTGAGTTTCTCGGTTCAGACAACATACTCCTCGCGTTCTTCTGATCAACCGAAATGCTAGTTTTGTTTAATTCGTTGCACAAACTGTTGATGGTGTTTTGTTTTTCTATACTATTCGTCGGTGTTTTTTTATTTTCGTCAAATTTATTTAAAAATATTTTGGAGTTGGGAGGTTCGGTTTTGTTAATATTAAAATTTGTAGTTGGCCGACTTTGTTGAGTATAAGATTTTTCAGGGAGGAAGTTTGTAGGTTTATATATATAAGGTTGAACATTATGTTGATAGAAAATTGGTTGGGGTTGATAAACATGAAGATAATCATTTATTTGAAAGGGTTTGGGATTATAAGTGCAATAAATTTTTGAAACAGCTTGGTTAAAGATTTTGTTTTGAGTCGGCCGTTCAAGTATTGGGCGTGAGTTTTGAACTGGTTGGAGCCTTTAAATAAAAGTAAAAATAAATAACATATTAAGAATTTTACCAACGTAAATGAGAAGAAAAGTTCGATTTGGAAAAACAAATTGTCTCATTGATTTTTGTACTCTGTGGGTGGAAGCTGCGTATGAATAAATAACAACTATTTGCGTGGAGGCTACAAAGACATGGAGGTGTAAAGTAGGATACTGAATAATTTACTTTTTTCGATAGAAAACAAGATCAAAAATTGATTAAATCTTACAGGTGAATCAAGACTTATCTTATGCAGAAGTTAATCGAAATATATATGTACATTTATGTAAAGCCAATGCCATTGTAAATAACATAATTCTAATATACTTTTTTTCCGATTTAAATTATAATTTAAGCATTTACAAGCTTAAATTAGAATTTAAATCGGAGGAAAGGTTGGTGTTTCGTTAGAGTAAACTGTACTTTTTTCACGGTTCGTCTTTTTTGGGCAAATTGAACTTGCAAAGGAAAATAGCTGCGTAACACAATTTCAGAAGTATACGTGTTTCAGCAGAAAGTTATTACAAGTTTCCCATGTAAGGGAATCGTGAGCTAAATACAATACAGGTAACAAGAGGTTTGCGAGGAGAACGTCAAGAATTTACATATGAAGCTGGATGCACGATATACAAACATTTAAAAGATGGTTGAAACAAAAGTTTCATTCGTTAAAAAGGTCAATATTGAATTGCGAAAATGTTTCAGGTGTCAACAGATAGGTGTTGGTGTACCTTCAACAATTTATTATGATAACAAGTTAACTGAACTTGAAACTTACCGCACAGCTGCTTTTCTGTCGCGTGTTGTATTTTTTTGACGATTTATCATTTCATTTAAGTGTTGCGTTTTATCATTGGAAACAAATCCAACCATTGCTTCCCGCCCATGTCCAGTTAACTAAAAATGAATAATAAACTTAATAAAAATGTTTACGTTCCAAATGTTTTGTATGCATTACCACCAATGTGTCAGGAACAGACTTTAGAAAGAGTTCTAAACTTTGGTAGCCAAGTTTTTTAAAAGGTATCCATCCTCCAACTGTATCTCTATAGTCCCGATTTAGTCTATCAACGGTCATGCCATTGGGACATGATATAACTAACGATTTGAGAATAGTTTTTGTTTCATAAAGAAAACCAGATTCCATTTTTACGCATTTGAGGAACGAATAACAAAATTCAATTAAAGTCGATTATTAAAATTTGTTGTTTGGAAAATGGAAAATGGAAAATGGAAAGACAACCCAAGTCGTAGAGTGTGCTTTTGTTTGGCTTTGGTGTTTGGGCTTGGTGAGAATGCGAATCGTGAATCGTGAACTGCGAATTTGTAAAGCAAAATCAACAATTTTTTTTTGACAGTACAAATGAATACGAAATGAACTAACACGAATGAACGACCGATCTCCGAAAAAATGGGAGTGTTCAATGCATTACGTTTTACATCGATAGCCGTGTTTACCCGGAGGCCACACGAGCCAGTACTGGCAAGCAAGTTGCAATACATTTACATTTTTTCACTAACACATATAAACCCAAGCAACTTGCTCGTCAACTGGCTTGCCTTTTTCGAAGCCAGTTGAGCAGCCAGTAGAGAAGCAAGTAGGGCGTTCATTTTTTACACTATAGTCAACAATCATCGTTCCTTTTATTTAAAGTTCTGAATTAATTAGATTTTGTGCAAAAAATAAGTTAAAATAAATTTAGTGTGGAATTTGATTGCATTTTAAAAATGTTAAAATTCACTTTCGTACGAAGCTTGACATTGCTTGACAGAATATTTGACATTTGCGAATATTTCGTTACAAATTACCAAAAAGCTCTAAAATTGCCCTTTTCAAAAATAAAATTTCAAATTATTCGGATATTTAGAGGTTTTTTAATCCATTGACATCGTAGACATCCTTTAATGGAATTTTAAAGTTTATGGCTTGACAGATAGAGGACAAATTATATTTGATCCTATCGTGAATATTTCGTTCCAAATGTCAACCGATTGCCCTAAAAATGAATTTTTCCGGAGCAGAAAAAAAATGGAAAAAATTTTGGATTTTCAGAGGTTTTTTAATCCATTGACATCGTAGACGGAATTTGAAAGTTTGTGGCTTGACAGATAGGGGAAAAATTATATTTGATTCTATCGAGAATATTTCGTTCCAAATGTCAACCGATTGCCCTGAAAATCCATTTTTCCAGAGCGGAAAATAAAATGGAAAAAAATTCGGATTTTTAAGAGGTTTTTTTATCCATTGACATCGTATACAACCTTCAATGGAATTTGAAAGTTTTGTGCTTAACAGACAGATAGCTAACAAAATGTATTTTGACATCTGTAGTTTTTTTATTTGTTACATGAATTTTCGTTAAAGTATATGTTATTCCCTCTTATGTTTCGTTGTCCATAATTTCTATTATTAAAGTTTGTTAACCATTTTTGCATTTTTCTTTAATATTCTTTCCAAATGTATTTTGATTTTTTAGATCCATTTTGTTTGAAAGATCAACCAAAATTGTTTACTATAGTAGAGAAAAAGAACGACCTACTTGCAAGCAACTTGCTTGGCAAGTGGAGTGCCAACTACGTCACAGCCAGTACACAGATACGAATTTGGCAGGCAATGTATGAACCCAACTTGCTTGCCAGTACTTGCTCGAGTGGCCTCAGGGTTAATCGCAATAGTTTTAAAGAGAAAACTTTTCTTTGACTGCTTTTAAACGATGCAATTTCTTTTTTGCGATTTTTAAGCACATAGGCATGTGGTGGCCGGGGTAGACGAAATTGCTGAGGTTGGACAATTTGCAGAGTTGTCTCTAATTCTTCTTTGTGTTTTTCCATATTGTTCGAATATTTTGTATTTTCATTCGTCGTCCACTCAGATAACTTCGCTTAATCAAGTGGAGTAAAGAGTGCAAAGAGAAGATACCTTTTGTCTTGCATAAAGACAACTTAAATAAAAATCGCTGTCGTGTAAAGGGTATTTGCAATTAGAAGGAGAAACGAAAATTTTAAAATCGATGTCGTGTAAAAGCAGTCTTTTACAATAGCTTAAAAGAAAGTGACTCTAGACATGCCAAATATAACATTTTTGGTTAATAAAAGTACTATATATGCGGCCTCGCAGGGCCAATGCCCTCCGCCGGTGGGCCTACTTCGCGCACCCAGAATTTTTTTTTTCGACGCGTCAACACACAATCACTTTTAACGGCGATAAACTGCTATAAAGGCTGTCCCAAACCAACGCGAAACATTCGCGCGAATATGCGACGACTGAATAATGTTCGAAGATTCGCATCGCGCCAGTGTGGGAGCTCCCATTAATCTCCATGTAAATAAATTAAGACAGGCGGAAGTTTCGTTGTCGCGCCGAATGTTTCGCGTTGGTTTGGGAGAGCCTTAACTGTTATAAATTGGCATTTCTATAGTCATTCGTCCATTACAAAAACAACTCAAGATCCAGCTTTGCTTTTGGATTATTTGCAAATCCATTTTTGAACGCACACACCCTCAGTACTTCCTTGTTAAAATAAGTTTTAACGCTGACGGGTAGATGGCTTTTTGAGTAAAAAAAAGACAACAAACAAATAGAAATAAATACACAAAAGGAAAAAAAGAGATGGGTATATAACACTATATTTTCACCATAAATCCTGCTTGTTTTATTATCATGATTTGATCTGGATCAGATTTGGAGGATAATAAAATGCAGCTAATAATGAGGGTATTCATGCAATAGGCGTTTTTCTTTTTTGGCTCCGAGCGGGGCACAGAACGGGGCGTGAGCGAATAGAGCTTTTACTCCAAACCAAACGTGACGTGACCTGATGACCGCTCCGATTTATTTAAGAAACACTATATTGAGCACTAAACTGTCACAGTCGTATTTATTAGAATTTTTTAGAACACGCTTAGACAGTTGTGCAGCTAGTCATTGGCTAAATAATTTAGCCATCTCCCTATAAATAAACGGATTCCATAAGTTGTCTAACTATCCAGGGTTGTTATCGAAATACGTCCTCATATATTCTCTGACATACCTGTAATAAGTCAATCTGGAATGAACTAATGAATTTGAGTGAACTTTGTAAAACAGCTGTTTCAACTATTAGGCCTGCCGCCCACTAGGCAACTTAGTTGCCGGCAACTTTAAGGCCTGCCGCCCACTAGGCAACTTTTAGTTGCTCACCCCAGCAACTTTTAGTTGCTCCCGGTTCAATTACATTGGCTTATATGGGAGAGCGCCCACTGGGCAACTTAGTTGCCGGCAACTCCGGGCAACTTTTAGTTGCTGACCCCCGCCCACTAAGCAATTTCCGAGCAACTTTCAGGAATTTTCGAAAATTTAACGTTTTTATTTGTTGTCCATTGAAATACTTCATTGATTTTGCATTTTAGACAGGTCAAATTGAGATAGGTTTAGGTGGAGCACGTTTTTATAGAAAATTAAATACAAAAAAACACAAATATTAATTCTCAAAAGTTGCTCGGAAGTTGCCTAGTGGGCGAGGGCAAGCAACTTTAGTTGCTCGGAGTTGCCGGCAACTCCGAGCAACTTAAAGTTGCTGGCAACTAAATTGCCTAGTGGGCGGCAGGCCTAAGTTGCTTGGTGTTGCCGGCAACTCCGAGCAACTAAAGTTGCTTGCCCTCGCCCACTAGGCAACTTCCGAG
The DNA here is from genome assembly GCA_932273885.2 of Leucozona laternaria. Taxonomy (NCBI): domain Eukaryota; kingdom Metazoa; phylum Arthropoda; class Insecta; order Diptera; family Syrphidae; genus Leucozona; species Leucozona laternaria. Next base: position 51,903,295 of record OW026368.1, read on the forward strand.
CAACTTTTGAGAATTAATATTTGTGTTTTTTTGTATTTAATTTTCTATAAAAACGTGCTCCACCTAAACCTATCTCAATTTGACCTGTCTAAAATGCAAAATCAATGTAATATTTCAATGGACAACAAATAAAAACGTTAGATTTTCGAAAATTCCTGAAAGTTGCTCGGAAATCGCTTAGTGGGCGGGGGTCAGCAACTAAAAGTTGCCCGGAGTTGCCGGCAACTAAGTTCCGCGAGCAACTCCGAGCAACTTAAAGTTGCCGGCAACTAAGTTGCCCAGTGGGCGCTCTCCCATATAAGCCAATGTAATTGAACCGGGAGCAACTTAAAGTTGCTGGGGTGAGCAACTAAAAGTTGCCTAGTGGGCGGCAGGCCTAAGTTGCTTGCCCTCGCCCACTAGGCAACTTCCGAGCAACTTTTGAGAATTAATATTTGTGTTTTTTTGTATTTAATTTTCTATAAAAACGTGCTCCACCTAAACCTATCTCAATTTGACCTGTCTAAAATGCAAAATCAATGTAGTATTTCAATGGACAACAAATAAAAACGTTAAATTTTCGAAAATTCCTGAAAGTTGCTCGGAAATTGCTTAGTGGGCGGGGGTCAGCAACTAAAAGTTGCCCGGAGTTGCCGGCAACTAAGTTCCGCGAGCAACTCCGAGCAACTTTAAGTTGCCGGCAACTAAGTTGCCCAGTGGGCGGTCTCCCATATAAGCCAATGTAATTGAACCGGGAGCAACTAAAAGTTGCTGGGGTGAGCAACTAAAAGTTGCCTAGTGGGCGGCAGGCCTTACAAACATTTTCAATTCAAGCATCCAAATCAAAAATAAAATTGGAAAATCAATCAAAAATAAAATTGGAAAATCAATCAAAGAGAAAAACGTCTGAGAATTGGGATAAACATGATAAGGTATGAAGTGTAAGATTAAAAGAATTTATAATGTTAATTTTGTTTAAAAAATCAATCACAGCAAAAGGTATTTTTAATTTGGAAATTTTTTTTAAAATCCAAGGAATTGACAGATAAGAACAATTGCCAATCAAATGTCACTGGGTACGTTCAACACACATTACATTAATTTTGCATTGACTTTGTAGACATTGACAGTGGTATTTATAATCGCATTCTAAAGCCTTGCTTACTTTAGCACACCATCCAGGCCCAAAATCTTATTTATAAACATTTTCATTTGTTCATCTTAGACACCGAAATTGGTGTCCTAAACCTATTCTAAAGTGACATTTGATTGTCAATTGGATTTTAAAAACTAAAAAAAAACTGTCGCGCCGAATGTTTCGCGTTGGTTTGGGAGAGCCTTAGGCCACCCGCGCACATGCAACTAAACAGTTTGGTTGCGATTTTGAGCACTATGGGATAATATGAGAGTCCGCGCACATAAACCGGCGGAATCTCATATAATCCCGAGTGCTTTAAATCGAAACCAAACTGTTTAGTTGCATGTGCGCGCCTGGCCTTAAGGCTCTCCCAAACCAACGCGAATATTTCAAAGCGACGACGAAACTTTCGCCTTTCTTAATTTATTTACATGGAGATTAATGGGAGCACCCACACTGGCGCGATGCGAATCTTCGAACATTATTCAGTCGTCGCATATTCGCGCGAATGTTTCGCGTTGGTTTGGGGCAGCCTTTAATGTTCGAAGATTCGCATCGCGCCAGTGTGGGTGCTCCCATTAATCTCCATGTAAATAAATTAAGACAGGCGGAAGTTTCGTTGTCGCGCCGAATGTTTCGCGTTGGTTTGGGAGAGCCTTTATCCAATGAACGAACCCCCTTAATATTTTGAGCCAGTTTAAAATTCACAAATCACTTTGTTACTATTCGAGTCATTGAAAGACGATGTTCATATTGCACTAACACAATCATAAAATTTGTTTAACCTCTGACAACCTTTCAACTGACGTCTGGGCAAACTTCGGCCAGGCGCGCACATGAAACTAAACAGTTTGGTTGCGATTTTGAGCACTATGGGATTATATGAAAGTCCGCGCACATAAACCGGCGGACTCTTATATAATCCCGAGTGCTCAAAATCGAACCCAAACTGTTTAGTTGCATTTGCGCGCCTGGCCTCAAAGCTGGCCATTTTACGGAACGTTTAATCTTGATACAAAAATGTCAAAATTAGAAAGAGAACATGCATAATTTGACGCATACTGTCGCGTCAATAAAAAAGGTGCGGTTTATCAAAAAAGTGCTGTATTAAGGCTGTCCCAAACCAACGCGAAACATTCGCGCGAATATGCGACGACTGTATAATGTTCGAAGATTCGCATCGCGCCAGTGTGGGTGCTCCCATTAATCTCCATGTAAATAAATTAAGACAGGCGGAAGTTTCGTTGTCGCGCCGAATGTTTCGCGTTGGTTTGGGAGAGCCTTTACTGCGCAGTGTCTCGCAGTTCCGCTGAAGTGTAGTTCCTAGCTGTAGATCTTAGCATTAGCTCAAAGTTTTCTGACATCTATGTGCGAAAACAAAAAACTATCCGTACAGAATTCCGTACTAGTTACCGTTTTCGGTGCGCACTCGTTTTTTCTGTTGGTACGCCTGCACGGATGTTGAATTTGAAGTTTCTATATTTAACTTGGCATTTGTCCTTTTCTTTTGATTTCCCGTTGTAAACTGAACAGGCCGTAAAATGTCTAAAAGAGGTGTGGAAAATAATCTTAATAAATCTTTTAAATTAGTGTTGTTTTACTAACATCGTCTGTAAATTATACTTTTAAATCAATTATGCTATTATTTACATAAATATTTTTAATTTAAGGACGTGGTGGAACCGCTGGAGGGAAATTCCGTATTTCTCTAGGTCTCCCTGTTGGGGCTGTTATGAACTGTGCCGATAATACAGGTGAGAATCAAAAACGAATGGTTCAAGCAATTTGAAAATGGATTAAAATATTTGTATAATTTATAGGAGGTAAAAATCTGTATGTCATTGCCGTTCATGGAATCCGTGGTCGTTTGAATCGTCTGCCTGCTGCAGGAGTTGGTGACATGTTTGTTGCCACAGTGAAGAAGGGAAAGCCTGAACTCAGGAAAAAGGTCAGTTCCAAATATGTTTTTTTTTTTATAAATGAGGTGTTACAACAAAAAATATCTGAAGTGGTTCCCGCTTTTTAATTGTTCGGCAATACGAGAAGTAGTTACCTTTAAGAGTCTGTCTAAAGGCACGTAGTTTCACGTACGCGAAATAAGTTCTCATTACCAGATTCTCATACCTAAACAGTGAGGTATGTTTGGGGGGCATGCTGCCCCCCTGCAACCCACCTGCTTGGCTTCACTATAGGATTTGGGGTAGGTGCAAGGTTGGTTATATGCAGTTTTTTTGGATTTTAAGAACGCTCACTGTATATTTATAAAAGTATGAGAACAAATTTCGCGTACGCGAAACTACGTGCCTTTAGACAGTTTCTACCTTTAATGGGGTTTTGATTGGTTATCCGATAAACGTTTCTTCTAAAAAGAAAAAAAATAAACCCGAAACATTCATACGTATGGAAGAGTTTTCCCAGATACCAAATCAAAAAAGAGAGTAGGGTCATTACATCCAATGTGAATCTTTTCCCAAACTCAACTGTCCTAAATTGGTAAGTTTATATATTTCTGTGCGCTCAAAGGAATCAGCAAAATTGCTCCAGTTTTGATGTCAAATACTTCGAAACAAATTTTAATTCGCTTGTAGAATGGAGCGCTCTGAAATATAAACTGACCAATTGGTCAGAAATGTAGGTAGATTTCGTAAAAGTTAAATTTGGTGATTTTTGGCCTTGGTGTTTGCTTGCTTCAGTAGTTAAAGAAAAATCAGACTTCAACTTGATATTTAAAGTGGAATAGTAGGTAATAAATAAACTTATTTATTGATTCGAGTTGAAAACCCAATATTTAATACGAGAACAAAAATATTTCCCTTGTTGACGTCATGGAAGACAATCAAATAGAAACAAAACATACCCGAAAAGTCATACATTTTTTGCGCTCAAACAATTTCTTTGAAGAACAATGTTTGCTTTATTTTCATAACTTCAGATAAATGGCTGCCTTACTTGCCGCCTCCACTGAAACACATGAACGACGTCCAACAACACATCCTCAATCCAATCCACAATATGCCTTGTTTGCATATGTCACTGCATGGATATGGATTTTTGTGCCTCCATTGTTTTTTTTTTTTCAAGGCATAATCCGAGCATCGTTATGTCCAGTGAAGGTTCATGTAAAGGAACATGATAAATCCAAAAAAATTCTAATAAATAGCAACAGCTTTTCTCTCTAAAAAATCTTTATTATGATGATTTCGAATAAAATTCGTACAAATTATTAGTTTGGACAGCATATGAACAGATCTGCAGGCCTGATTGTATTTGTCTAGTAAAATTCTTAGAACATGTCAAATTAGTGAACTGATAAGAATATGTCTGTTTGGTTTAGATATTTGTATATAGTTAGTATATAAGTGCGTATTTCTTAAAAATGGAGAAGTAAGCAAATGAATCGTATCAACAATTACATTCCATAAGACTGATTTTGTTAACAATTTTCGTTAAAAAGAATTAAAACATACATTTCACAAGTAATCCTTAATTAAGATGGTTAATTTTCACATGAGAAACACTACAATTTCAAATTAAAAGCGAAAGAGACTAATTTCAAATTCCTTTCAACAAAAAAATCGAATTTCTATAAACGGAATCGATTTGTTTCTGTCAATTGATAGGAATTCGTAAAAGAATCGTTTTTTTTGTATGCGATGGTGTGTGTGTTACTTGAGAGCTGCAATTAATTACATACTTTTATAGTTATATTAACTGAAAAAGTTGTTTAATCTTTTGTTTAATTACATATATGTAAAATCCGTTACAACCAAAAAACAAAATTTGTCTTACCAAAATTCCCCGACTTTAAATTTGTAGTATTAGAAATGGACGCGACTAGAGACATGCCAATAACAGTTATAACAGTTTTTCGCCATTAAAAGTGAGCGTGCGTTAACGCGCTTCGCGCGACTTGAAAAAAAAACTCTGGGTGCCTGAAGTATACTCACGCAAAAACAGTACTTTTATAAAACAAAACTGTTATAATTGGCATGTCTAGAGTCACTTGCATTAGAAATGTGGTTAAGTGTGTGTGCAAATGAAATCTTGCTTAAAATGCAAGATTTGTTTTGAGAGAAAAGAATCGATTTTTTTGTTGAAAGGAATTCGACAACAGGTGTTTTGGCAATTCTTAGGACCTAACCATAATAACCATTCCAATGGGTCCGGCTTAAGTTCGCGAAAGAACGGCTAACGGCTGACGGATAACAATGTATAAGAGTGTGTATTTGCTTGGTTGCTTCAGCTGAATTAGATAATTACTTTACTCTTCATGCACACAGAAATTTCCCAAATTTTTCAATGGAGGGGACGTTTGTGTCTTTCATTGTCCCCTCTCGATGCAACCTTATGGAATAAACCCACCTGAAATTGTTACAAAAACAACAAACCTAATATTTTCTGAAAGAAAAGAACTTGCAAGAAAGTAATAAACATTTGCACTGAGCAATATTAACTTTATGAGGTTCATACACCCAAATAATGTTTGTGTTATACACAAGGGGAGGTGTTGTGACCACACATTAGTCTTGTGATTTTTATAGCTTTGTGAAGGTTTATGAGCCTATGAATATTAGCGCTCGATAATTACCCTCTAACATGAGGTCAGTTTGGTAACGTAAAATTTCTTATTCTTCACGATTAGCTTTCAAAACTTAAGGAAAAAAAACAATTTTGCGAAACATGGTAAAAGATTTAGTTGCATTTATACATTTGGAGACACAATAAATATTATTTATTCAATTTTTTGTTGTAGCATATTATTGTTTTCTTGTATTCATTTTTTTTTTAACTCAAGCAAGCGCAGAAAATAAAACAATTCCATAAGTTTAAAAAGTTTCCCTTGTACACTTCTACTGACACTCAATATATGCGTGGATAAATTTGCCTACCTGTCTACACGTTATCTATCAGAAAAGCTTTGCAACAAAACGATGGGGAACAAATTGGGTTATAAAGCTCTTTTTGTACATGAATTCCAAATTGTTCCAAAAGGGGGGTCCACATTAAACGACGTGTCGCTCGACTCGAATCGTTTTTCTAGCGTCCACATTCAACGACTGTTTTAACATCATTTTCAAGAAAATTTTCAAAGAGAGAACATGTTGGGAATTTCAATATTTTCACCATTTCTAATGAATCAATTCTATTTTTTTCGCTCTCTTATTGTTGTATACTTCGAATGTAAACCATTTTCTTCAAATCTTACATAAAAAATAGGAAAAAGATGTAAAATTGAAATCATCGGACGTTCGACTAGGGGGATTTTTGTAATGTGAACACCAGTCGAACGACCGTCGATCGATTTACTGTGTAGTTCAATTTTTTTGATAATTTGCTCTCTCGGACGACCGCTGTAGTAAATGTGAACTCCAGTCGAACGACCGATGATTTCAATTTTACATCTTTTTTCTATATTTTAAGTAAGATTTGAAGAAAATGGTTTACAATCGAAATAAACAACAAAAAGAAAGCGGAAAAAAATAAAATGGATGAGGTAGAATTGGTGCAAATAACGAAATTCGCAGCATGTTGGCTCTCTAAAAATGTTCTTGAAAATGATGTCGGTAAGATAGTCGTTGAATGTGAACGCTAGCAAAACGACTTAGGTCGAACGACACGTCGTTGAATGTGAACCCCCCTACTGGAGTTCACATTTTCTACAGCGGTCGTTCCACAGAGAAAATAAGTAAAAAAAATTGAACTACACAGTAAGTCGATCAACGGTCGTTCGACTGGTGTTCACATAACAAAAATCTGACATAACGACACGTGTTGATGAACATGTCGTTGAATGTGAACCCCCCTAAAGTATTCATCGAAAGTCACATTTGACTGGAGAAAAAACGAAAAGTAATTGGCAGCCATTTATTGTTGTTACATTATGTGTTAAATTTTACTGGATGGGTATAATATGTATGTATGATAATTTTACTGTTAAGGACTGTTAATGAAAACAGGGGGGTTATTCCGTAATTTTCAAAATGATAATCGTCAAGACGATTATCGTTAACGCTATCGTCAATGATTTGCTTCACGTAACTCGACCACTAAGGTCTCGTCTATCGTTTTCAGTTTGAGATTGTTTGGTATAATTCACAAATTCTCAAACTGTAGTGAAAATGTTTTTTTTTCTATGGGGTTTGACAGAAAATTTGTAGTAAAAAAGCGCACCTACAACTATTTTGTGTTGTTTATTGTTTTGTGTTTTGTTTTGGTGCGGCCGCCGCCGATTGGATTGAAAAGCCGTCTGGCAAGTGTATTATTTTGAGTACCATCACAAAGGCTTCTTTTGATGGCCGAAAACGTTGAACAAAACTATAATGGTTTGAATTATTATAACAATAATAAAAAGATTTTTTTTGTTTGTTTAATTTTATTTAGCAACCAGTGCCATTAAAGATATTCTACAATAGTACATAAACATAAAAACATTGTGCTTACATATGGGTTGGAAGAGATAAAGGATCTGAGTTATCTCTTAATTGTCTTCGCAATCGTAGGTATTAATTGTAGTTTTCCTTAATTTTCACTTTGTAAGACAAATTAATTGCGCTGAAACATTTTTACTTCAATTTATCTACTAAATTGACAGATTTCAATGCCAAACGATACATTTAGCTATCGTGTAAACGATATCGTTTTGATGATATCACTTTGACGATTATCGTCTTACGTGAAGTGCAACTATCGCCGAAACGCTATCGTCTGACGATAATCGTTTTACGGAATTGGGGGGTCATTCCCCACAATTAACAAGTCGCAAATTAAAAAAAAATTCTTCATGTTTGTTCTTCCATTTTTGCTATTTAGAGAATTGAATAAAATACACATTGAAATTGACACGCTTCGGTATTCTAGAATAGTAATAGATTTCATTCTGTCAATTAGTTTTCAAAATGAAAATCTACGTCTCCGCGTTATTTTCTTCAATTTTTCAAACTCATGGCGTGACGTGATGACGAGAAACGCTTTATTGTGTATACTTAGTATACTCAAATTGCTTGAAATTGGTTTGACAACTACAACGAGTTCTCGTCACGCTCACGTCTCCTTTCCTCGTCGCATTGTGAACCAGGCTTCACTCTTTCGGAATGGCGAAATTTGAGTGTACACGGATGGAAATTTGCGGAATATCAAACTCGTGTCTATCTCCACATGTTTCACCAACATGAATATTAAAATCATAAGGCTTATCTTTTTTTAGCTTATTTTATAATTTCGTTAGATTCATTCAGCCTCATTGTGAGTTTCACCCGAACAACATTCCACCCGGAAAATTTGACATTTCACTTTGCACCTATTGTGAGATTCCCCCGAAAGTTCATGATCGAAATATTCCGCTTATTGTGAACATTCATTTCGGGCGAAATGTAATGCCATTTTCACTTCTTTTTTGTGGGCGAAAAAAATTTCGTTCGGGCGAAACTCACAATAGCTTTTAAAATTTCCCGAAAATTTTGAGGTGCAATATTTTTCGGGTGAAACTCACAATAAGGCTGATTAAAAAAAAAAACGGTCGCTGGAAAATTCTATAAAACCAACTCAACAAAACACAACACCAATACGACATAAATCCTACATTACGTACATATTAAATTAAATGTATCTATTTTTTTTTTCTTTATAGGTTATGCCAGCTGTTGTTATCAGGCAAAGAAAGCCTTTCAGGAGGAGGGACGGGGTGTTTATATATTTTGAGGACAATGCGGGCGTAATAGTGAATAATAAAGGTGAAATGAAAGGTTCCGCTATTACAGGCCCTGTTGCAAAAGAGTGTGCTGATTTGTGGCCCCGTATTGCCTCAAACGCGAGCTCAATCGCTTAAGACGTGAAATAAAATCTTTTAAAAAAATATTTCTAAATAAATCTTTTTATTTCTATAAAATAATGATAAAGTCCAGTAAAATCGTCGAAAAAAGGGACTAGGTTTGCGTTAAATCCGAGTTAGTTGAAATTTAAATGTTCTTAGGAGGAATCATCATACAACTCTGACTTTGTTTTCCCGGCTCATCTTCCACAAGGCGTCGCCGCCATCATTGTAAACATTTTAATGGTAGATGCAATTGTCTCGATATAATCCATATCGTTAAAACAAAAACTGTTCAGCATGATATTTTTAACAACTTAATACTTTTTTTTTTTTCATAATTATGAATTTTTATAAAATATAAATGCATTAAAAAATTGAAATTTTTGTAGGTTGAAACGGTTTTTTTTTCGGTTTTATGAAGAAATTTACAAAAAGTCCGTAAAATTTTCTACAAAAAAATAAATATTAATTATTTGTCTAGCATTTCTGCTATGTCTACGTCAAGAGTCTTGTAGCCTCTTCGAAAATTATCGTTTTCAGTTCATGATTGAGGTTTGTATTCATTTAACCTACTTTGTAAAAAAAAGGAAAGTGGTATACGGAACTCTGTTCACCCGAAGATTTGGCAAATTTTTATGAGCGATATGATGCATCTCATAAAAAAGGACGATACTATAGAAATGCCAATCAGCCGTTCTCTGCTATACGATCCGATCGAAGCTTTCGATTCACGTGAATATCATTCAATTTGCCTTTAAATTTTCTGTCGAATTCGTAATTTATACGCCTTAAATGATAGTTCCAAATTTTCTTCCCCCCGATAGCAGAATTCAAATGAAAATGTTCACGTGAACGATTGGCTGAATATTTATAGCAGTTATACAAATTTTCGTCATTAAAAGTGGGTGTGCATTAACGTGCTTCGCGCGACATGATGAAAAACTGGGTGCCCTGCGAAATAAACTAAATAAATCAAAAGACACATTTGCAAACTGACAGCTATAAATTATGTTGGTCGTAGTATAGAGAGGGTTAGGTTAGGTTAGGTTATTTAGATATCGGCGGTTAAAGTGCAGAACCTCGTAGGACGTTTTTCAGAAATAAAAAAAAAAAACTAATTTTAAATCAATTATTAAAAATTGAAAAAAATAACAAATAAATTGATCTCAGCTACATATCTTTTTATCTGAACAATATTGATACGCTGAAAATGCCAAAAGGTGGCTCTGATTATTCTGATTTTTTCCATTTATAATATTTTTGTGAGTTTTTCGACTTACGAGGGCACTTTAACCGTCAATATGAAAAATTGATTTTAAATCAAAAACAAATCAATACACATTTTAAAACAATTTAACATAAATTTAAAAAACAATTTTCGGTGATATTTAATTATTTTGAAACGAAAAGTATGACGTAGGAGTGGCGTAATCTTGTATTCTTTGATTCATGATGCTTAAAGAAGCCGTTTATCAATTGGAATAAAAGAAGACTACATAATATGTACATGTGTACATACAAAAGACCGAAAATCAAAACGAAAACGTCAATAGTTCCGATCGGATTTGACTTTCGTTCATAGTCTTGTTGAGTGGGCTATTAAAATCTTGCTTGTGAATTAATAATAATTTTAACTCTACATTGTTTCTTTTGCCTTAAAAACAAAACAAAAATATAAAGAACTGTGTAGCCAGACCAATTCAAAGTCGGCAATTTTGTACCTAGCTATTAAGTTTATAAACTTTGTGAACCTGTGTAAATTTAAAGAAAATGAAATCTCAATAAAGTTCTACTACTACTACTATTTGACTTTCGTTTTGGAATTTTTGTTCCCAACGGTTACCTCGATAGGAATGAGCAGGCGAAATGTCTTCAAATCGCTGACCGGGGAGATTTGTTCACCCTCTTACTTCATTCCCTTCTCTTAAACAAACTGAATGTAGCTGGGAACTCCTCCACTCATGGAAAAGGACATGCAGCCCTATTCCTGCTATTCATCGGGGGTATTTTTCTTGAATTTTAACTAATCACTATTCTGCTATTCATTCCAAGTGAATCTGGGTTAAAGTAGGTAATACTCCGCGGTATGCTCTTATTCACGTGAACGCATTCACTCTATACAATCCAGATCCGCATATGAAATGCTGCGGATTTTTTCATTTTTATTGGATTGCCTGGCAAGTGATTCGTAAAATATAAGTAAAATCTAGTTTATTGCTGTAAATGATAGCTTATTATCATTTTTCGGGGTAGAACAACAAATAGAGATCAATTCATCCCTCTATTTGGGAACGTTACGAAATCCCGCATCACAAAATCCCGCGTAACGAAATCCTGCAAATTGAAAATGAATTTTTTGGAGATTGTCACGTCACGAAAATTGGTCAGGTAACGAAATCCCGCATTTCGTTTGCTGGATTTTTTCATTTCTTTTTTGTGGGATTTCTAAAACATTTTGAAAAGTATTTTTTAGTATTTTTGAAAAATATCAATATTTTTTTAACAAATTTCGACTTTTTGGAAAATATTTTTGGACAATCGAAAAGGGAACGTTACGAAATCCCGCATCACAAAATCCCGCGTAACGAAATCCCGCAAATTGAAAAAGAATTTTTTGGAGATTTTGACGTCACGAAAATTGGTCGAGTAACGAAATCCCGCATTTCGTTTGCGGGATTTTTTCACTTCTTTTTTGCGGGATTTCTAAAACATTTTGAAAAGTATTTTTTAGTATTTTTGAAAAATATCAATATTTTTTGAAAAAATTTCGACTTTTTGGAAAATATTTTTGGACGATCCGAAAAATGCCAAAACGCTAAAAAGGCATTTAAAGCTAGAAACAAAAATCATGGAAGTTTACAAAAATGTAAAAAAAAGTAAGCTTAAAATGGATTTTAAGCGTTTTTAGGAATAAATTAATTATTTTTGAATTTTGCCTAAAAAATGCAAATACGCTTCAAAGCGTTTTTTTTACAAATCTATGCCTAAAATGGCTTTTACGCCTAAAACACAATGAAATCAGGTGAAATATCTACAAGAGAAATATTTTATTGAGACGTTATTTGGTCGGCGAATTTTACCTTCGTTCTTGTTGATTCTCATGATTTAGTGTGACCTAAACTAAATGTATTTACTATGAAAAAGCGAGTTGGCGATAATGTTGAAGTTGATTTTGGTGCCGACGACAGTGTATTAGTGGAAAATCGATACAGCAATCTTCTTCCAATAAGCTAAGAATGCTGCTGAAACGATTTATAGCTTATATATGTAGTTCTTTTATATCTTTATATTTAGAAAACAGATTGGACATATAGGATACATTCAAAGTCTCTAAATACAGGATTCTTTAAATGCAAAAAAAACTTTGCATACACCCAACCTCGCACCCACCCCAAATCCCATAGTGAGCCCAAGCAGGGGGGTTGCATAACCCCATACACATCTCACTGTTTACACGCTGTAAACTGACACTATAAGCATAAAAATGTTCTTTTTAGGGCTAAAAATGAATGTAAAGAGAAATGATTTGGGAAAGTTTTGTTTTTTACCAACTTTTTTTGTTTTTTTTTTAGAACTGGCACTACCTAGACCACGAATATGCATTTTTTGAGTTACTAGGACGCGAAGCGGGGTAGGCAAGGTGATTTTCTGCAAGAAAACTGTTACATTGGCGCCTGCCTGGCGACTGAACATAAAAACATACAAAACATACACAAAGAAGGAGTGGCTTAATCCAAGGCGATCTTTTGCGTAGTGCGAAAGAAGCCGAATAGTAGGAAACCTCCTTCTCCGTGATTCTCATCATTTGGTATTGCCTAAATGTATGGGAATGGATTTTTTTCATGCGCTGTCGCTTTGTATTGAAAAAGTATTGAATTTGCGGAATTTCGTTATGAGGGATTTCGTTATACGGGATTTTGTGATGCGGGATTTCGTAGCCAACCCCTCTATTTTCTGCAATGAAATTAAATCCAGTTTTTCAATAAACAAGTGCTCTGTTTGTTGATTTTCTTATTCCTCTGTTTGGAAGTGGAAAAAAAGTTATTAAAATGATTAACCAAAACAAATTTCCCAACATTTCACATGAACAGCTGTTGACGTGAATGTCAAATGTCAAATGAAGTTCACCCGACGGATAGCAGAATGGAAAAATACGATTCACGTGAATAGCAGAATAGGGCTGATGGTCTTATTGAATCTGCAGTGAAACTTTGAATTTATTGGTAGTTATAACTAAACACACTTCAAATATTTGTTTAAAGGTTAAAATAATATTTTATTAATTTATTTAAATAAAAATCTGAACGGCGTTCATGTAGTGTTTTTTACTTTTCCCTTGTGGTTGGCTTAGGTCTCAAAACTTCTAAGCTTATTTTTCCATTTGCACCCTTAAACAAAGCATAACATTCAGCAAACGAAGCGTTCTCCAAAGAATCTCCATTAAACTTAGTAATAATATCACCTCGTTGAAGCTTGTTGTCAATATCAGCATATCCAGCTGAAGTCTAAAGAAAACATAAGTAGCAAATAATTTTATTTAAATAATTTGACAAAATTCTTACGATTTCAACAATTGTGGCACCTTTCTCATTTGGTGCGAGTGATAAACCCAAATCTTTACCAGGTTTCTTTGCAAATTCAATATTAAATGTCTCCGTCTCGGGAGGGTCGTTTCTCCAAACCAAAAGTGTGGCCTTTAAAAAATATTCTTATTTATTTATAAATTTATAATGTGTGTGTAAATAGTTTGCATATTAAAAAATTTAAATGCAAAATGGAAACCGTTTTTGTTTTTAAATTGTCGCGTCGTGAAATATGGTAAAGCTTTATTTTTAACTTGGTGTTATTCTACTTATTTAAAATATTATATGTAGGTACCTTACGTTTTGCCATATTTCACTGGACCTTTCTTATAACTGAGTTAGTCGAACTCAATTCTACTAAGTCATCGAAATGTTAATTAAAAATATTCCTAATTTAAATGTTACCTTCTCATACGCCAAATGAAAAAGTTGATGAACTTTCAAAGTAGTGAATTCCGCACAGTTAACTGGAGTTCCATTGAAGGCAATTATCTGGTCGAAAAGCTGAAGTCGTTTGTCTTGAGCAACAACGCCTTCAGGATAAATGTGTGTTATGTTGCATCCAGTCTTAACGAAACAAAAAGAAAGGTTTGTTAAGTTAAATCGGGCTTTTTTGGTCACTTCCTTTCATATGCAAATAAAACTTTATTTCATACTTTTCCCTACGTTTCGTCGTAATTTCTCGACTTCATCAGGGGTAGTTTATTAAATCTGTATATAGAAACTTACGATTAACAATTTGGGTACACTTTTAAATTTGTTTATAAATTAAACTTACATGAATAAAACTTTTGTTACATTTAATAATAATTATTGAACGATGACAATTCTTAATTTTTGAATTTTCTAAAATAAAAATGAATTATTTAAAATAATTTGAAAATAAATAAACAAAATTAAATAAAAAACCTACAGCACAGCACTTGAGACAAACTAAATGAAAGTAAAGCAATTTAAATCGAATTAAAAATTACACCGCTCTTAATGCAAGAGAATAACTAGCTATTGTGTTGTCTCTATCTTCCTGTGTATTCATTGTTTTGTCTATATTTTGTTGTATACGTAGACTTTCAAGTGTGTACCTATTATTTGTTCTCTTTTCCTTGTTTAGATTTAATAAACTACCCCTGATGAAGTCGAGAAATTACGACGAAACGTAGGGAAAAGTATGAAATAAAGTTTTATTTGCATATGAAAGGAAGTGACCAAAAAAGCCCGATTTAACTTAACAATCATAGTTCAAATAATTGGTCAAATTATTATTAATTCAATTTATATTCTCGGAGGGCCTGCCGATTAAACACAGTTCTATTAAATCAGAATACAATGAAACAATTCTTCAACCACATTAAAATTAAATACGACATAGAAACATGCATAACATTAAAATACTACAGTAAGCAAACAGAAAGACTAATGAAACAGAAAGAGAGACTTAAATTCCTACTCTCTTGTAGAGAATACGGAATTTTACCAAAACATATCACTAGCTACTTCACATATCAAAAATAATTTCACAACAACTTCCATAAACCAAAAACTGCAAAAAATAGAATACAAATTCCATAAACAAATATTAAACTTAGAAATAAAGCAAACTAACACCAACATTAACTCAGTCAAGAAAAATCTCTTTCACATCGATATTAAAATAAAGTCAGTTCTTAATGCTATAGAATATAATAATTTTACATCAAAACAAAAATATAGGTATGACCAAATCAGTCAAGGCATCAGACAAACACATTCATTGAAAATACAGAAATTAAAAGACACACAGCTAGACAAGTTAGGAGTAGTTTTCAATGACACATGGTTTGTAAACAAAACTAACATCTCTTTTCCGAAAGAGGTTAAATGGTTACTCTCCTTAGGAGAAAAGTTCACAATCCCTGTGACACGCGAGAATTTCTCACCGATACATGTAATTGCTGACATCGAGCAAAGCATTAGAACTTTTGAAGATGAGAGGGAAAAGGAAATAACCAGATCTAGAGTTACCAACCGCATTTTACAACACAATAGAAGAATAAAAAATACAACAATAGAAAAATTCATACTTAAAATACATAAAGATACGCAAAAATTCCTCAGACGGTACAAAAACGAAATTGTTGTGACCAAGGCAGATAAGGGCAATAAAACTGTTATTATGTACAAATCTGATTACTTTAACAAAATGTCAATACTACTCGAAGATAAAAATATTTACAAAACAGTTAGAACCGATCCAACAACAAAACTCCAAAAAACCAACAACAGCTTAGTAAATGAACTTTTCAAAAATAATTACATCGACCAATGGCAAAAGCATATAATGTACTCTTCATCATCAACAGCACCGAGATTATATGGCTTGCCAAAAATACACAAGCCAGATCTACAACTGAGACCTATTTCCTCTTCGACAAACGTTCCATGCTATCAACTATCAAAACACATAGGACAAATTTTGAAAAACATAGTAAACGAAAATCTTAACATTAAGAACTCATTTCAACTAAAAACTCAATTAGAAGGCATTGTTTTAGAGGAAGATGATTTTCTAGTTTCTTTTGACGCTGTTTCACTCTTCACGAACATTCCGACTTACCTCGCTATAAAAATAATAATGAAGAAGTGGGACACAATAAAAAACTTAACAAAAATACCAAAAACACAGTTTTTAAGAATTCTAGAATTTTGTCTGAAAGATAACAACTACTTCAAATTCCAAGATAAAATATACAACCAGACTTTTGGTATGCCCATGGGAAATCCGCTCTCCCCCACAATAGCTGACATCATTTTGGACGATTTAATAGAAAAAACAATAGAAGAACTTAAAAATGAAAAACAAATTAACATCAAATTCATCACCAAGTACGTAGACGACGTGTTTGCTATCATTAAAGAAAAAGATAAGGACGAGATCTTGAATTACCTGAACCATTACCACACAAAACTTAAATTCACAGTTGAAATAGAACAAAACCAAAGCTTACCCTACCTAGACATCAGAATTTACAGAACAAGAAATAAAATTAAATTTAACTGGTATTCTAAAATTACAGCATCTGGCAGAATGATTAATTTCCTCTCTACTCAACCCTTACAACAAAAAATTAACACTGCAAACAATTTTATCAACAAAATAATAAATATAAGCGATACAGAATTCAAAGAAGAAAACATAAAAACAATTAAAACAATTTTACACATGAACAATTTTCCACATTACTTAATAAATAATTTAATTAACAAGAATATCAATAGAACTAACGAAAACAAAAATTCTCAACAAAATCCAGAAGTTGGCAACACTATGCGGTACTATGGTATTGCATACATTCCAAATCTTACTGATAAGAGAAACTTAAATAAAATAATAAATAAAGAAAATGTGACATTTGCTCACAAATCAAACTCAACAATAAGACAACTATTCACCAACACAAAAACCAAAATAGAAAAAGAACAACAACATGACATCATTTATAAAATTGGGTGCAATGGCAAGGAAGGGGAGACGTGCAATCTGATCTACATTGGGACAACTAAGAGATCACTGGAGACGAGATTAATCGAACAAAAGAGAATCCACTGGGTTATCACAGCACATACTAGAAACTGGACACTCCGCAGACTTTGATAACACAGTAATAATGGACAAGGAAAAGAGAACAAATAATAGGTACACACTTGAAAGTCTACGTATACAACAAAATATAGACAAAACAATGAATACACAGGAAGATAGAGACAACACAATAGCTAGTTATTCTCTTGCATTAAGAGCGGTGTAATTTTTAATTCGATTTAAATTGCTTTACTTTCATTTAGTTTGTCTCAAGTGCTGTGCTGTAGGTTTTTTATTTAATTTTGTTTATTTATTTTCAAATTATTTTAAATAATTCATTTTTATTTTAGAAAATTCAAAAATTAAGAATTGTCATCGTTCAATAATTATTATTAAATGTAACAAAAGTTTTATTCATGTAAGTTTAATTTATAAACAAATTTAAAAGTGTACCCAAATTGTTAATCGTAAGTTTCTATATACAGATTTAATAAACTACCCCTGATGAAGTCGAGAAATTACGACGAAACGTAGGGAAAAGTATGAAATAAAGTTTTATTTGCATATGAAAGGAAGTGACCAAAAAAGCCCGATTTAACTTAACAATCATAGTTCAAATAATTGGTCAAATTATTATTAATTCAAAAAGAAAGGTTTGTTAATGGGAAAACGTTGGCATCAATGAATTCACTATTTTCTTTAGATTTAGATTCAGATATGATGTAAACGTAACTACAAATATTTATATGCAAATGGGGGTGAGTACCTAAAACTTTTTACCAAAAAGACAAGTATTGTACCGCCATTGTTTTTAAGATCCAAGTAACTGCTTAGGAAAATTAATTAAAATAACAACTTTAACGGTTTTGATCCTGAGTAAAACTGCACACACAAATTTTGAGGATTGAACAAAAAATGCAAATAAAAGCTTTTTGAAAAATCTCAAATATTTTTAATTGGGAGAAGCATATAGAGGTCACTCATAAATTTTGTTATAAGAATTTTAAATTGTTAAAAATAAGGTATCTACCTAACAACTAATCCAAGTTTTAGGGTGAAAAAATTAAATTTCCAAAATCGTGAGTTTTAAGTTCTACCGCCGTTCAATATTTTCAAACTACGTTTGTTTGTTTGTTCGGGCTAATCTCAGAAACCACGTGTCCGATTTCAAAAATTCTTTTTGTGTTTGAAACGTTGTTTTTAGGGGATGGTTATATGCATATTTTTTTTGAAAATTTTGCCATTTGTAGAGTGAAATGGAGTAAAATGAAAAAGACGTATCCGATTGAAAAAAATCTACCTGTGTTTAAAAGTTGATTTTTAGGAAATGGCTTTTAGGATATTTTTTTCCAATGTTTGCTATTTATAGGGTGAAATGGGTGAAAAATAAAAGAAATGTTGGATTTAAGAAATTCGTTTCTTTGTTTGAAAGGTTTTTCTTAGGAAATGGCTTAAGGAATTTTTTTTGCAAATTTTGTTATTTTTAGGGTGAGCTGGGGTAAAAATATAAAAACTGTCCGATCTATGAAATTCTTTTTGTGTTTGAAAGGTTGTTTTTAAGTTGATGGCCTTGTGGATTTTTTTTTCAGAAAATTGCCATTTATTGGGTGAAATGGGGTAAAATCGAAAAGTGGCATCTGATTAAAAAATTCTTTCTGTGTTTTAAAGGTTAGATATTTAAAAAAAATATCTATTTTTAGTGTGAAATGGGATGAAAACAAAAAAGTGGTTTTGATTACAAAAATTCTTTCTGTGTAGGGAAAGTAATAAGGGTTGGATTTATAGGATCATTTTTTTACATACTTAGCCATCCATAAGTTTGGGACAAACAATTTAAATGACTAAATACTTTCGCCCTTAAATTCATTGCTCTTTTTTTTAATATTCAGCCTTATTGTAAGTTTCAACCGAAATTATATTTCACCTTAAAATGTTTTGTTTGGCCGGAATTTGAAAAGGTATTGTGAGTTTCGCCCGAACGAAATTTCGTTCGCCTCCAAAAAAGAAGTAAAAATGGCCCGATATGAATGTTCACAATAAGGGGAATTTTTCTATAATGAAATTTCGGGTGAAACTCACAACAGGCGAAAAGTGAAATGTCTAATTTTCCGGGCGGAATGTTGTTCGGGTGAAACTTACAATAAGGCTGATTAAGTATTCTTTGAAGATGGAAGTGAACTCCGAGGAAGACTTATCAGAAATTCTAAGATCGATTCTAAATCACTTTTATCCCTAGACCTTATATGATTCCTAGTGGGAAGTATTTAGTCTTTTTTTAATCAATAGAATTAACTATGTGGACCCATAGATTTTTTTAAAGCTGTTTTGTCTATCTTAATCTGTCTTTAATCAACTGTTGGAAGAATCCAATATCCGTGTGAAAAGTTGTTCAAATTCGAAGGCGCAGCCAGTTCGCTATCGAGCATAGGCCGTTTCTTATTTTGTTCAATCGAATCAAAAACAATCGGCTGAGCCAAATAAGAAATTACTAATACTCAATTGTATCTACTGAACTTGATTGTATCATGCATGTTTTCATTTTCATTCAGTTCATTTTCCGCTAAAAATTTTCCAGCTCGTATTTGTGTTCATCCAAACAGACTTTACCTTTCAAAATTATAAGCAAATTCAAGAGCTTTTTCTGTGGATTTAATTAATGAACATTTGGGGTTTGAAGGTTTTTAGAACAAATTTATGAAGTTGAATGCTTGAATTGTGAAGTGTTATTTATAATTTAAACTACGGAAACCCTGTGAGAGCTTTAAAGAGGGACAGGTTTATGCAGGCCAATGCAACCAGACTGAGAAGCAAACTTCCTATCTCCCCTGTACTGACATTTTTTGTTGAACAGAGTATAGTGAAATAATTATATCTATAACTTCTTCCTCTATATTCCGTGCATCGGTGGTAATGGTAACAAACTCAAGTTGGTGTTGTTTCATTTAAAGCTTCAAATTCAAAATAGTGCTTCGCAGTTCGCAAAGCTCTAACTTCAAGTATTATACCAAACCTCCTTACATTGATAAATGAAGTTAAAACTTGAAGTTGATGATAAATAAATAGAAAGGGAACTTTTGTTTGAACATTAAAAACTTACTTTAACGTAGTTATTCTTGCCACCGGTTACTATGACGCCTAAAGGTTTTTTCTGAACATTTAGTTCAATCAAAATCTTCTTATTCGTAGTTATTTCGGCAACAGAGGGGTCGACTGGCTTCTCTGGCTCTTTTGCTTTTTCCGCTGCCGCCAAATTTATATTTGATTAAAATGTTCTCGTATGTACTTCAAATTTATCAGTTTAAAATACCTACCTTGTTTCTTCTTTTCTTCTTCAGCTCTTTCTTTCATTATTTGTTCTTCGCTCTTCAAACTGCACATCACCATTGTTACAATACCTTCAACACGTTTTAGAATTGCAGCAGCCTAAAGAAGATCATAGTGTTATAAGAGCTTTTATTTATTTTCTCTCATCAATTACATACTAAAAATATACTAATACATAGTTATTAATAGTTAATAATACAGTATCGGCTCTTATAAGAGAATTTAATTTTGATTACCTCTTCATAAGTTGATTCTACTAGAACATCTTTATTGACGGCTAGTATAAGATCACCAACTTTAAGCCCAGCCTAGAATTTATTGAAATTGTTTGAGAAAAATCGAATAACACTGATGGCATTCTCATAACGATACCTCCACAGCATTCGAGCCTTCTTTAAGATCAGATATAAAAATACCTTTTCCAACTTCTATGTGCTTTCCTTCAATTATCATAAGTCCCAGGCACCCGGCTTTCTGGACTTTGACAGATTTTACATTTTTATATGCCGAAAATAAGTACTCTGTCTAAAGAACAAACCATTTATTACTTATTGTTGTTTTTATTTTTTTTCAAAAGAATGTTTAAAAATTTAATACCTCATCCACTATTGGAGGAAATCTGGTAAAAGGTTTGACTGAAATTCCTTCGTCGTTAGCTTTCCTCCTAAAATTAATTGTTTTTAAATTTTTGTTTGTGTTTTTTTCATTATTTATTTATTTTCCATTACCTATGCAAAATAAAGACTAGTTTTTCTATAAGAATATTTTTAAATATAACCGAAGCGTTCAAATGGCATCGATTTTGTAACACGGTTCCGTTGACCTCTAAAATTTCATCACCAGGCTTTATGTCACTTGTAGCCATTAGACCTTGGGGATGTAAACCAGCAACAAAACAAGCCATTTTCTGACGATCTCTATGGCCTGCCAAAGCTAAGCCAAGGTCTGTATTCGGTGGCCTCGTAATTTCAATTTTCCTCAGATCTTTCAGGTTTGAATATCTTTTCTTGATCTTAGCTAATATGGAATATTATTAGTTAAATTTCTTATTCAATCTATAATATATAAATTAATGAAAATTTTTGAATTTTTTCATCTCAATTTGAATTACAGATAAACGAAAAGAGAGTAATCTTAAGTTAGCACCGCTACTTAAACGGCCAGAAATTGCCACATAATTGTCCTTAGGGCGATTTTGTTCACTATTGCATAAATTGCCGGAAAATCCAAAGTTGGCCAACTCCGGAGTTAGTCTTAACTCGAGATTTGATCGGCAAGTTGAAAATTGGTTTTGTTCACTTCTTCAACTCTCAATTTAGAAGTTGAAATTCAAAAGTTGCTAATTAGCAGTTTTGAAAATTTCCCTAGGATATTTGTGACATATGACAAAATAATTTGTCAGCCTCAACTTTTGATTTCCAAGAACTGTCACTAATTTTAAAATTTGAAAAATGATTTATAAAAGACAAGGCATGCGAGACAATTGTAAATGCGTTCAATGTTTCACCGCCTGGAAAAAGTATCATTTGTTTTATTTATTCATTTTTAACATTGGCTGAAAATACGTTTGTTGAGAGCGGATGTTTTCAGTGCCTGCAGATGATGCTTCCGAAAGCATATCTGTGATGAATAGCATATAAGCGAATCCTGCCATCTAGGATGATGTGACATATTGTTTAAATGATGAAGACGTGAATGCCACAATTTTCGAGTAGGCTCATAGCAGTGCGCTGGAAAATATGGATAAGCCAACTGCAGACTATTGTAAACCAAGTAGACGAGTCATTGTTGTCGACCCAAGGTGCAGTTGTTGACTTTTTAGGTACAAATAATTTTCTTCATCTTCGCTGCTTGAAGATGATGGCCAATCCTCTCATAAATAATTTTTATGGAACATTTTTATTTATGTTTATTATATTTTTACTTATTTTCGACACCTGATTTGACATCGAGAAATCGAACAACAACTAGATTGAATAAATAAAAATCAAACAAAATCCCAAGTTTGCTCCTTTAACTTCTACAATTTTCGGGAGTTGAAAATAGTTTAGAATATCGAAAGTTGAGACCGTCAACTTCGAGTGAATAAAACCAAATTCTCAAATTGAAAAGAAAAATCCTCAACTTGTCTTCAACTTCGAGTGAACAAAATCGCCCTTAATGTACGATGAAAACAAAAAGTCGATGCACATTTATGGGTTTTTCCTTTGGTAAAACGAAGAAATTTACATTTGATTTGGATCTGTCTGCGTTCCATTGGGAAATATTAAATTGATTATTTTTGATTTAAACTCAATTTTGCAGATCTTAATTTTTGGCAGATTCACCTCTCCCTTTAGGTTATAACACCAACATAATTAAGAGTCGTCAGTTTGCAAAGTTGTTTTTGATTTATTTAATTTATTTTGGGTTTCAAAATTGTATTCAAAATAAATGGAAGCAGTTTAAAATGAACCAGTATAACTTCATCAAGCTCATCTTTCTCTTCTAAAAGTGCAAGGGATGGAGAATTTTATGAAATATTTCGTTGTGAATGTTGGCAATGCTAAACTTTATGGACGAGACTAGAGACATGTCAATTTATAACAGTTATAATAGTTTTTCGCCATTAAAAGTGGTCCTGAGTAAACGCGCTTGGAGCGACTTGAAAAAAATCGAGGTGCCTGAAGTATGCCCATCGGCGGAGGGCCCTGGCTCTGCGGGGGCGCATAAAAAGTACTTTTATAAACAAAAAAAACGGTTATAATTGGCATGTCTGTACTCTGTTCAACAAAATTGTCAGTACAGGGAAGATATCACGTTTGCCTCTCAATCTGGTTACATTGGCTTGCATAATCTTGTCCCTCTTTAAAGATCTCACAGGGTTTCCGTAGTTTAAATTATAAATAACACTTCACAATTCAAATACTCAACTTCTCAAAAGCTTCAAATCCCAAAAGTTCCTTAATAAAATCCACAGAAAAAGCTCTTGAATTTGCTTACAATTGGGAAAGGTAACTCTGTTACAAACATCGTAGGTGCCGACGACGAGCGCACGATCGTTGATCAGTATCCCTTCCCTTCAGCAGTGGGATAGAACGGTCATGGTAAAGTTTATGACTTTTTGCCGAGAATTACAACAACAATTCGTATACGTAAGTCAGTGGCTTGCTAATTTTTTTAGTTGCATTTTCTCTAATTCAGTGTCGTGAGCGTGCATCAGGCGCCACTGCTTTGGAAAAAGCTCGCCCATAAGCCCTGTACTGAAAATTTTTGTTGAACAGAGTATAAAGTCACTTTAATTTGGTAAAGAGTTCTATTGATATCCTGCATGTCGTTTCTTCCATTTTCTGAACGTATTCAATCCACTTTGCTTATGATTTTAAATTGGTGCAATTGCAGTTATTTTTGTATTTCTTGATGCTGAGCAAAATTTTTGTTTTTGGAACATGAAATTTCATTTTGAGCGAAATTAAAAATCGATTTCAATTTGTTTTGGTTCGAAACTGCAGTACCTACATGGTGGGCGTTAATTTATAAATTTAAAAAAAAGCATGCAAAGTCAGGAATTAAGTACAATTTATAGGAATCAACGGTTTTTAATCTGACGTTAGATATAAGTACAGCAACCATAAAATAAATATCAACATTTTTAAATGTGGGTACTATTTTAAAATTTGGTTGGAAACTTATGGATAACTGTTAAAATTGTCAAATTTCAATCAGAACCGATCAGATTTGATCTAAAAATCATTTTCAATAAAAGAATATACATACATACATATATCCTAGCTATATATAGTACACAAATTAGTTCTTTTCCCTTTGAAGGTAAGGTTAGGGTGAAGTGGCTGCTAGTAGTAAAGCATGACACGGAATTGTATGGAAGATTGAGTCCGGTATCACGGCAGCTTGTAGGCTAGAGAAGTGTGGGGTTAGGGATCTCGTGAGGCACGAAGAAAACATAAAAACCGGACCCATGAGTGTCATTTGTTGTTTTTTCAATGAGCGAAATGTTAATTGTTTTTGTTTCAATGTATTTTGAGGCGCCTCAAAGTTTCTAATGTAAACACGATGAGACTCACCAGTCCCTACTCAATCTTCCCAATCTAACCAGGCTCATATAGCATGTAAATACTCTTTGAACCACTTGGAGATCCTTACGAAGCATGCGAGAATTCTAATACCAGAACATCGCTATGATCATTTTAGTAGAAATCACTCATGGAGTTTTCCATTCGTAAATTCAGATTTCAATTTAGTAATTGATTTTTTTCGTGGCGAATGGAACAGGATTTCAAATTGATTTATTTTTGTCATTGTGTTTGTGTAGTTTCGTTTCTCTGTCAATATTTCAATACAAGTTTCGTCCCTTTTAGAAGAGAAAGATGAGCTTGATGATTGCTTTTAAACTTAACGATTTATAATCGAATATTTCTCTCATATTTTGAACACAAACTTCATTCCTGAAATACCTACATTAATCCAATCAAACAATACATTTACCAACTGACAGCTGTAAATTATGTTGGTGTTAATACAGAAGGGGTAAATCTGCCGAAAAATTTAGATCTGCAAAATTGATTTTAAATCAAATATAAATCAATTTATTTTTCCCAATGGAAGGCAAAAACGGTCAAAATCGACTTTTTGACAGATCCATATCAAAAATAAATTGATTTATTTTACCAATGAAAAACCCCATCAGATGTAGCCAACGTCTTTGTGATAGAGCAGAGCACATGTACCAGAGAAGTTGAAGAATCTATTATTCCTCGCCCATACAGCTTCTGCAAAAATAGTTTGAAAATACTCCAACCCTCGTTGCGTGTTTACCTTTTATACAGAGTGCCCGGCTATTACCTACACCTATTATTAGGTTTGTTCGTTGAGCCCTGAAGTAACTCTGTGGTCGCCACAAGGCGTTTTTTGAAAAACCTGAAGTCACCCTGGTGAAAAAATTCTGTGTTCTTTGAGACCTGGGGTCGCCCAGAACTCGCCCTGAAGTAGAACTAGGTATTTTGCTGTGGCGAGTTGAGGTAAAGCAAAAACTGCCAAAGTGACATGAGTTGTTATGCATACATACACATATGTTTTGTTTGGATTAACGTGCAGCAGGTTATTGTTTATTTTCGGAAAACAAATTGACAGAATATAAAAATTTAATTTGATGCTAATAAATAGCAATAAAAATGGAAACGGTAGAAGTTGTTTTGATGTGTAAGCATCTATGCTGGCCGTAGAGTAAAAAAAAAAATGTGAACGTTCGTGTGCAACGTTACGTCGTGCAACGTTACGGTGTGCAACGTTACGATCTGCATACTAGGATGGGTGCGTTCAGTGAAAAAAATCTTAAGATCCCCTTCAAGCAAAAACAAGTCCGTTTTGGATCCGCGCAAGTTGATGTTTACACATATTAACCGTGAGTCCCGGCACTCACACAATTTTTTTTGTTCATTTTTAAGACATATTTGAAAAAAATTTTAAGTTTTAATTATCAAAGCACATCAGAACTTTTTTGTCTTGCTTTAAATGTCAACAGCCCTTAAGCGTTTTTTGAGAACCGAAAAACCCAGTTTTTTGACAATTCTTGGGGTTGTCAAGAAAAACTGGGTCATCCCTGGGGTAAAGTTCAACAAACGAAGCTATAGTGAATATCCAAATTAGTTCCCCCTGATAAATAGCAGACTAGAGGCGTAGGTAAAGTTCTGATTAGTTATCTGACACATTGGCGCAAGCCAAAGCTCTTCAAATTTGGGGTTATTAATCCACAAAATAATACTTTTGGCCCGTGGTAAAATTAATGTGTCAGATAACTAACCAGAATTTTTTTTTATATATTGTGAAATATGTAAGTCCTTCATTATTCAAGAATTGATTTTGAATAATATGAATAACCTACATCTAATCACATCCTGAAGACAATAATAGTTAAGAATACTCATGTGATGGCTATCTGAACATAAGTTTGTATGTAAATTTTCTTACCCATTGTGTAGCCAAAATCATCAGGTGTTTCTTTGTCTTTTTCTTGTTCCAGTTTATTTAGCTTGCAGTTTCCGGCAGAAGCTCTGTCAATCTTTTAATAAAGACATAATACAAAATAACCACAATAAGCAATATTAATCTTAATTTTGTCTTGTCAACCTAAGCTTTTACCTCGTATCCACCCTCAGAGTACGTACGTCCTGTCATATCTCTCATGTCTTCCTCATCATCATCATCCATTACTGACGAAGAAGTTGTTGTTGGTGTTTTGATTAAATCCTTTGGCATAAGAGGCTTATTTGATGGCGGTTTACTGACTACATCTGTTTAAAACAAAAAGATTTATCAGTTCTTTTTTTTTTGAATTTGGCAATGGTAAATGGGATTAACCTGGCGTCTTATTTTCTTTTTTCTCCACAATTCCATTTTCAATCGATTTTTGTTTAACTGGTTTGAGCTGTACCTTGGTAACTTCATCTTGTTTCTGTAACCATCTATGTTTTTTTCTAATTCTGTTAATTCGAGAAAAAGCTAGTAGAGATACTCACATGGTCAAATGTTTGGACTTCTAGATTTATTTTCATACCAGCATCTTTAATGAGATCAATGACATTCTGTTCAGTTGCGTTTCGGACATCCTGTTCATTGAGGGTCAGTATTCTATCACCAACCTAAAATTCAGGTATTAAATATATTTTATATTGAAGCAAAAAATAAACATCATTTACCTTCAATTTTCCAGATATATGAGCTGGGCTTTGAGGAACGATTCCTTTTATGAATATGCCAGAGGTTTTTGAATTCGGCGAATCTTTTACCTGCATATATGTAAGTAGTATTAAATCAAAAAGTGAGTTAGAATGTATACCTAAGTTTGTCTCATAACACAAATGAACATAATATGTACCTACCTCTCCTCTTACTATACATATTCCAAAAGATCTTTTTCCTGTTTTATCTAAAACTACGACGTGAGTTTGCGCTGTAAGCAAATTAGAAAGCAGAATAAAACAAAAGTTTAATAATTTATTTCAATAGTCAATATTTTGTTAAAAATTAATCTGTGCTACTAAGAACTAAGGCAACGTCATCAAATTTAAACTTCGTTTCTGTTACCAGATAAATCAGCCCTATCACAGAATCCGAAAAAATATCTATCGTAGCACATTCGTAGTGGAAAATCTCCTTCGAATATCGAAATTCGTGGAATTTGATATGACTGAACAAGAGTGAAACGAAAATTATGTCATCATTCTCTACGGTATTGTATTCCTTTCGTAGTCAGAGTGGAATTGGTTACTTGCACAGAAAAGAAAGTATTTTTTCAAGGATTTACAATTAAAACAAATAAATAATGTCATAAAGTTGATGGTTTGATAGTTCGAACTTCTATTGCAACTCCAACAAACATATTTGTAAGCTGGTTTATCCACTCTAAATTGTATCAAACACAAAAATATTCCACTCGAAACATAAGAACAAATTGTAGCCAGGGCTACCTTTCCAGATTTTGAGAAAGAGCTAATAAAAAGAGTAATTTAAGAAAAAAAGAGCCAACGATGAAAACGTCCCCAAAATAAAAAATATGCACGACTGGGTCGCACGAATTTGCTCTTACGTGCGACGTGCAATCACACTGTAGTTCTAAAGTCTGAAATAAATTAGTAATTTGAGCCTATATTTTATCCATTTGCCAAAACTTAGTAAAGTTGCAGGCAGTATAATGTGAGTATATAAAATTTAACAATATAGACCCGTGTTGCACATATGCAATATGCATGCAAGGAAATTATATTATATATGCTAACTGTAAAATTGTTTTAAATCAACAAAATTAGAAAGCAATAATTGATGAAAATACTTCTGAATTTTTTTAACCCATAGCGATCTACACCATCTGATTTAAAAAAAATCAAAATTTTAAAGTCGTAGGAGCGGTTTTAAAAATAATTAATTTTTTATATATAAAATTTCGTTAACATTTTTAAGAAAAAAGTTGGTAAGCCAATTTTAAGTATTTATTAATGTGGACCTAAAAATTTAATTTTACAAAAGAATCTTCCACCCGTTTTCGAATAATCGAATTTTCAAAAAATAATTTTGAAATATTTTTTTTTTAATCCAAAAATAAATTTTTGCAAAATTTTGATATGCAATATTGTTTAAATTTATTACAAGCTTGTGAATACAAAATTTAGTTTTAATCGATAAGTCAGATAATGAGAAAGTCGAAAATAAAAAAAACCGTCCTATGATACATAAAACAAGATTTTCCTTAACGGGTTTTAATTAAAGCATTTGTATGGAAGGTCCCGTTATGTTTGATTATAAGAATAATTTTTGTTAAAAATCTTCTAGATAATGTTAAAAAAATCTTTTAATAAAAATCGAGCAAGTCCTTTTTGAAATATCGAGTTGTCAAAAAAAAAATATTCAAACTTTTTTTAAAAATGTAAAAAAATATCTTTTCAAAATTGAAATGTAAAATTAACAACAACTTACAAAAAAAAAAACAGTTGTAAAAAAAATAAATACAGCAGTAGAACCATTTGAAAATTTAATCCGATATATGGCACTTTCATCTCAATTTTTCTCTTTGCTACGTTCGGGAAATATTGAGGCGAAAAGCTAAAAGGTAAGAAATTGATATTTTAATTAAAATGAGAGCGTTCAGATTTCAAAGAATTTCATACTCAGAGGAAAAATTCCAAACAATTTTTACTTAGAGAAAAAATGAAACATTATGAAAAAGGAAATTTAATTAGATATATTATTCTGAAAAAGAGTAAAAAGTGCACGAAAATCTCAAAAAGTGCCAATTTTGGTTGATTTTAAAAAAGTGGAGCCACAGACCTGACCTGAAAAAAGAGCCAAAGTTTCTCTTTAGAGGCCACGAAGGTATCCCTGTTTACAATGTCATCATTCTTGTGCTTAGTAATTGTGTCATCGTTTACAATTTTAAATTTATAACACACGGGCGAATAGATTTTCAACCTTTTTAGAAGAGAGAAAGTGCGCTCAGCTGTTGCGGACGTGACAGGTATTGTTACCAAAATTTGCAAAAATATTGCAATATTTGGAAAGATTGGATAATCTGCAGTACATCAAGTGCTGTTTCTGCTTTTTCAAACTAATTGTTCTTGCAATACTTTTGACACAGAATTATTTCTTGATGAAGCTTACTAATGGTACAACCATTAATATCAATTCCATACATTTGGGCTTCGTCAATGAGAGTGTCTATAATTCATATTTTGTCGAATAAAGTGGATTCAAACTCTCTAAAGCCATAATTTTGAATAATTCGCCCTTAAACCTTGCATTAAGAAAACAAATCATGAAATTCATGTTGTGTCGTCGGATTTTCGTAATGTGTATGTGAGCACCAGTCGAACGACCGTCAATCGGCTGTGTTCTGTGTACCGTGTAGTTCAATTTTTTTTTTTAATTTGCTCTGTCGAACGACCGCTGTGAAATGTGAACTAAATGTGAACTCTAATCGAACTACCGATGATTTGAATTTTACATCTCTTTTTCTATTTTGTGTGTAGAATTTGAAGACAATCGATTGCTTGCAGTTGAAGTACAACAACAAAAAGAAAGCGGACAAATTGCGCACTGGAATAATGCGCATGTTCGCTCTTTGAAAAATTCCTTAGAGATTTCGCTAAGATGAAGTCCTTGAATATATGAACGCTAGTAGTTGAATGTGAACCCCCTAATTGGACCGTAATAGTGATCGTAATAAACAAAAATTGTTTTAATCGACAACTCAAAAATATTTTAACTTTATTACAAAAATCATCGATATCAAAGTGATTTTTTGTGGAAGAATAGCAATTTTAATAGTTTAAGCCTCGAAAATTATCTAATCCCGCAGGGAATTAGTTATTAATGCATTAAACATTTTAATTATTACCTGGGGCCAAATTACCGCTTCAGTGACTGAGTGAGTGAGTGAGTGAGTGCCATCAGTGATCGAATGAACGAGTAAAAATAAAATGAAAAAATAATAAGAACACTAGTTCTTTCATTTTTCCTTCAGAATTCGCATCCATTAGACACTGTCAGTCGGCTGTCCAACTATGGATTGAAATTTCGTTCGATTACTGATAAGAAAATGTCAAATTATGGTACTACTGCTCGATAACGTGAGCGGTAATCCCAAACTCACATAATTCAGTCACGTATTACTTTAAAACTGATGCTGTAATACGGCCCCTGATTTTTTGTCCACTTCCCTTGGGGCTAGGAAAAAAGCGCACCTATGTATGTTAATAGTTTAGTCCAGAAATCGTTTTTTTTTCGCCCAATCCCATAAGGGCTTTAGCCCCTATATCCCCCCTCTGGATCCGCTACTGTAATTGCATAATCACAAACCAAGTACAAAATTTGCTTTGACTTCTGTATGTAGGTATACCTACTTACATAAGTTCAGAAAAAAAAGATCATCATTAGACGTGTTTTTTTTAAATCTATGTAGTCTAAGAAAACAGTTACAAGAAATTATTAACAACATTAACTGAGTCTGTAATTAACTTGTTGATTTGGCTTTCTACCAAGGTTTATGTCCTTAGCCTGTATAAAGCCCGAACCACGCTACTCTCTTGTTGTCTTATTTCATAATGCGTAGAGCCGTATTTGTATCGTGTGATGTGTTATGTCGAAATCTATGAAATACATTGGAATGAAAGCGACACACTACTCCACAGCCAGTGTTGCCAGATGAAAAAAAAATCCCCCCAAAGAAAAATTTAGAAACCCCCGAGATTACCACATTTTATCAACAAAAACCCCTAAATTTTTTTTTTAACTTTTTATTTTTATTCACAGCTCCTAAATTTATTTTTAATTTTAAATTTAATTATTTCACACAGCTACAATAAAAAAAAAACATTTGTAAATAAGGTACTAAGTAATAAAAGAAAATTTATTTAGGGTTTTCTTCTCAATTTCTGAGTAAAGTTCTGATTATTTACTAGACATTTAGATTATCCGCAAATTGAAAAAAGTAAAGACTTAGCGTTTCACATTTTTCCAGTTCCAGTTTTCCAGAAAAAAATAGTTTTGACTGATGAAAACTGGAAAAAAATAATTATTAATATTTAAACTGCCAAGTAAGACTTGATAGACATCCAGGCTAACGATAAGCTGTATAGTTTAGTTGCTATGGTATTTTATTAGTTGTTTTGCTTTAAATTCAATAGAGAATAGATTCAATATTCGCAGTTCAGCTATTGTTGTTTTATATTATTGAACTTTTTTCTAAGACTATATAGAAAAAAACACGCCTAATTTGAGTGTAAAATATAGTCAGAAAATCTCACAATTGCTTGATTTCGTTCAGAAATTTGTTCTTGTATTCTTTAAGTAGTATTCGTTAACAAATAATTTGGACGTCTTAATGGTCAGATGAGTTTGAATGGGATATTTCTTGTGTGTATTTGGTTTTTAAATTATTTGAACGAGTGGGAAAGTTATTGCAGGTATTCGTTTGTTTATATTTAAATTGTGTGGAAAAAAACTATGGAATGGAATGGAGGTTAATGCGTAAACGATAATTGTATCATCGGAAATTTAGGCGTTTATGAAGAAAATTAACAATAGGACGCCTTTCGCCACTGAGGAGAGTTGTAAAAGAATGTAATACTTTAGTATTTCAATCTTTAAAATCTGTCAATTAACTGGTCTTACGAATGCAATGAAATAATTTAATCATTTTTTTACTGCAAACATTTAATTCCTAGTCAATTATAAAATCATTTTAAGCAGTTAAAAGACTAAAAGTTAAAAGAATGTAATACTAAAGCCTGCTTGAATTCTTTGAAGTCTTTTAAAAGTCTTTTAATGCATCTCTACGCTGATGATGTGTCATTTTATATATCTCGTCCAATAGGTTTGAAAGTATTGCTCGCTTAAATGAAGATTTGTGTCATATTCTTGCTTGGTCACTTGATAATGATATGAATGTCAATCCAACTAAATCAGTGGCCATGACATGCTCTAGAGTCCAAATTAATCCCTTAGATTTTCCAAATGTTATTCTTGATAACGAAGTTATTGTTTATGTGAGTCATGTTAAATACTTGGGATCTTACATTAACGCAGTAATCTAACCTGCTGCAATGCCATAAGTGATGCTGTTAGAAAGATTTACTATGGACTACGTTCACTAAGATCTTCCTCAGCTTTGCTCTTACCCAATATGAAAAAAACACTTTGTTAAATCGCTGAATTTGCCCTATTTCAGTTTTAATAGTTCTGTCTATCCCGTTTTGGACTGTGAATGTAAGCGCAAACTGAATGTTGCCTTTAACGACTGTATTCGATTTATTTACTCCATTCCAAGGCATAACAGTGTATCTCTCTATGCGTAACTCACTGTTTGGAATGAGCCTTGATGATTATTTAAAGTTCAGGTTAATTCTGAAAATCCACAACAGATGTCCTTGTTACCTGAGTGAAACACTCTTATTTGCTCAATCGAATAGAGGGCTGAAATTAATTCTGCCACGTTTTTCGCACAATATTGCCGAACGCTCTTTCTATGTATCTGCAATTCGTTTGTGGAATAGACTTCCGCATGAATTGCAACGAACCACCACACCTGCTGATTTTAAGAGAAAACTATTTTTAAACTTTGCTTCTCAAAATTAAGTTTTTTTGTTTTCCTCCTTCGACCTACTTTTTTCTGTAACTTGAGCCCATCCTCTACCATTTACGTTTGCGTAGTTCAATATTATACGTAACACTAAAGAAGTAGTGGATAGAGTAAAATCACAAATGGTCTTAAAATATTTTTTTTTTATCTATTGACAAATTTTAATTAAAAAAGAACACATCGCGATTTTATGAAACATTTCATTTTGTCTTTGTAGCATTAATATTAATAGCATATGCACATATTTTGTAAGAAAGCTTTCTTTTAAAATTTTATTTCGACGCAAAAAAATTTCGAAAACAAGCCAGTGCAAAATTTAATTTTAAATTTGCTCAGTAAAACTATTCACATTTATGTATGTATATGAAACCAGTCGATTTTATCCAACAGAACCACTTGTTTTTTATCGTAGTTAATTATTTTAAATGTTTTTTATACAGAAGAATTCATTAGAATATAAGCAAGTTATATATTTTTATGAAACTCAATAAGCATCATTAAGGATTGTTTTTATCTTAAACTGTTTAATCGTGCATAATCAATATTTAATTTAGAAATTATATACTCGTATATGTAACTCTTCATAGACTTTTCATATTTTTAAAAATTGAAAATTATTCCTAATTAATGTCGTTACAGAACCTACATACGTTAGAAACTTACCATTATTATCAAAAGGTTGTTGAACCATATTTACTGTTTAACTTTTTATTTTTTTTATAAATTTAAGAAATCATTATGTATTTTGAAACAGATAGGAAGTAATTTGTTCTTTTTGTTTTATTTAAAAAAATCTCACAACAAACAACCCGCTTCACAAACGTACGCGCCAAGTACTATTTCGAAACTAATTGGACTTATAGCTTAAGGTTTACATTTTCCGTCCAAGTGCAAACAATACCAGAAACAAGTATTGATTTTTGGCTAGCAATAATTGCTATAAAACACAATTGTTGCTCAATCAAAACAAATATAAGTATTTTTTGTTGCTCAGTAGAATATTGATGTTTTAAATATGCCAATAGCGAAAGAAAATTGATTTAGCTTGGCGTTTAGATTTTCGTCTTTACACCATGATTTTATTCTATTACTACCATTTGACAAAAAAAAAAAAAGCTACCACTGGCATGAAAGTGAAAATCAATGAGTTCATTATGAAGACGCAAATAAGCCATAGAAATGCTCAAAAATCGATACCTTGAGTTTACATTGAAAATTGAATAGATTAGATTTACTCGTAAGAAATTGAATTCCATACATTAAAAGTAAAACTATTAATATTTATAACAAAGTCGATGTCTTATGAAATCATTCACAGACATTAATGATGGTAATAGTGGCTTAGGTACCTACTATAGTTTAAATACAAGAAAAAAAAGTCCTTTGAAAACGACATAATTTTTATATAAACATAATTTTTGTGAAGTGTTAGAGGACAATAATTTTAAGGTACTTTCCCCAAGTTCAAGGTCTTGACCTTGAGGGGTAGTGTAGTACTGTGCCTTTTGAATCATAGTCTCAGTCTCGAAATGTGGTTTTTGAGGAATAGCCGCCCTAAGGGCTGTCGAAAATTATCGAAATTTGAGGCCAGATCGAAGAGTAAGGATCTCTTCTGCTCTATTTTCAAAAACTAATGGCGTTTTTCATTGGGAAAATAAATCAATTTATTTTTGATTTGGATCTGTCAAAAAGCAGATCTTGACCATTTTTTTTTTCTCCACTGGGCAAAGTAAATTGATTTATTTTTGATTTAAATCAATTTTGCAGATCTAAATTTTTCGGTAGATTTACCCCTCCCTGTACTAACACCAACATAATTTACAGCTGTCAGTTGGAAAATGTGTTTGATTGGATTAATGTAGGTATTTCAGGAATGAAATTTGTGTAGAAAATATGTGAGAAATATTCCATTGTAATTGGAAAAGTTTAAAATTAATCGGTTACTTCATCAAGCTCATCTTTCTCTTCTTAAAGGGACGAAATTTGTATACAAATACAATAACAAAAATAAATCAATTTGGAATCGTGTTCCATTCGCCACGAAAAAAATCAATTTTTAAATTGAAATCTGAGTTTACCAATGGAAAACCCCATAAAAAACTATCGCTGAAGTTTTTTGTTTGTTTTGAATGACTTTGGGAAATTATCCCGTTTGCGTGAAGTTTGCAGTGATATATCGTGAGAACAAGGGTATGGTGCACAGTGAAATGAAAAGCTGAAAAAGTGGGACATCGTGCTCTAACTTTTGAACTAACGGATGGATTTAGTTTTGTTCTTCACAATTTTGTTTGTTAAATGTCATAGACTAAAGCTACGTACCTACAGACGATTGGCAGATCTTACAATATGGTCAGAACTGTCAAAAAAAATTCTCTCAATTGTCTTAGAAATGTGTGAACTTACAACTTTGTGTGAAAATATTGCCAGAAACGTCATTGTCAGCCATTGTTACACGACAATCCGACTATCGTCTGAAAACACAATTTTTATTATTGTCAGACGA
This sequence comes from Leucozona laternaria, assembly GCA_932273885.2. NCBI lineage: Eukaryota > Metazoa > Arthropoda > Insecta > Diptera > Syrphidae > Leucozona > Leucozona laternaria. The sequence continues at coordinate 51,938,819 of OW026368.1, forward strand.
TTAGGACATTGTCAGACTCGTTTGATATTATCAGATGTCGTTGTTTAAGACGCCTGACAATTTCTTCATTGTCATATGATAAATCTAGCTGCGCGGACGGAAAATCGAAGTTGTTTTAAGTTTTTGTATATTTTCGTGTTTTTGTTATACATGTACTAACCTACTTATTATAACGGGTGATTTTTAAGCTGGTTTGGTTTTGGCAACACTGGTTTTGACAGCTGACGTGTGTTTAGTACCTTGTGTCACTGTCAAACAGCTTCAGTTTAGTTTGCAATTTAACCATGGATCGTCTTACAAATGAAACACGCTTGCAAATTATTGAATTTTACTATCAAAATTCGTGCTCGGTTCGAAATGTTCATCGCGCGCTGCTTGTGTTCAGCGATGAGGCTCATTTTTGGTTGAATGGGTACGTAAATAAGCAAAATTGCCGCATTTGGAGTGAAGATCAGCCAGAAGCATTGCAACAGCTACCAATGCATCCCGAAAAAGCCACTGTTTGGTGCGGTTTATGGGCCGGCGGCATTATTGGGCCATATTTCTTCAAAGATGATGCGAATCGCAGCGTTACTGTCAATGGTGAACGCTACCGAGCGATGATAACAAACTTTTTTTTGCCCGAAATGTAAGTTCTTGACTTGCATGATATGTGGTTTCAACAAGACGGTGCCACATGCCACACAGCACGCGAAACAATGGCGCAATTGCGAGGCGAGTTTGGTGAATTTCACGTTTCGGGCTGGTCAATTGGCCGCCTAGATCGTGCGATTTGACACCATTAGATTATTTTTTGTGGGGGTATGTCAAGGCTAATGTCTATAGGGACAAGCCCGCTTCGATTGACGCACTGGAAGCCAACATCCATGCATTCATTCGTGAGATACCGGCCGATATGTGTGAAAGAGGATGCCAAAATTGGACTCAGCGGATGGGCTACCTGAGACGCAGCCGCGGTCAACATTTGCATGAAATTATCTTTAAACATTAAATTGCAATCGATTCAAATAAATATTTCATTCATTTTTTCGAATTTTTTGTGTTTTTTTTTTTAAAAAAGTTCTAAACCTCTTAAAAAATCACCCATTATAAAAAAAAAACATTTTGTATGTCGAGACGAGAAACGTGACGTGTGAAAGTGATTCAAAAATCTGGAAAATCACCGTTTTCAACCCCCCTTCCCTACCCCCTCCGACAAAAGAATCTTGCCAGAGGATTGAATTTTACATCAGTACCCATATGCCTTTTCACTTTTGTGAATTTTGGATATACTTCCAAACCAAAAAATTGCTGTCGGCTCTTAGACTATCTATTAGTAATAGACTATCACTATTTTTTCGGAGCCACATTATCTGTTTCTCAACATGGGTTTTTGGCGGATAAATCAACGGCAACCCCAACAAATTTGGCTATGTCAAAGTTAAGTGTTGAATTTGCGTTTTTTTTTTTAAGTTGGCTTTCGATAGGATAGGATAAATCCCCTATTTTCAAGTTTACATATTTTGTAGCTAGATTCTTCGTCTATAAGAGCGTCATTATTTGCAAAAATGTGCTAAAGATTGCGAAATTTGACCAAATATAAAATTATATTTCTTATAGTTTCAAAGAGATAATAAGATTCGTATTTTAAAAATACATTAAAGACCAGTGTACCACGCTCTTAAATGTTTGTGTTAAGAAATTTTAATTCTTATTGTCGTCTATTGTATGTAGAAAGAAGAAGAACGAAAACAATAGAAAAAAAATTATATTGTTTTTGTTTTAGTGGACTGTGATGAATTAAATTCAATTGGAATTTTTTTTTTTTTTTGCGACCTTTAGTCCAAAATGCGTTTGGCCCAGGTACGACAATTGGGCTCATCAGTTAGATGTTGTCGTACCCTTCTAAGACGCAAGATTTTAGTCGATGAATACCGACACAAATATATTTTGCAACACGGACATGATGCAAATTATATTTTTCTAGGGGAACTTGGTTAAGCTCTGACACCTATGTAGAAATGTTTGTGTGCCCGTGGTCTGGCATGTTTTAAGAAAGAAGAAGAACGAAAACAATAGAAAAAAAATTATATTGTTTTTGTTTTAGTGGACTGTGAAGAATTAAATTCAATTGGAAGTTTTTTTTTTTTTTTTTTTTTTTTTTTTTGCGACCTTTAGTACAAAATGCGTTTCGCCCAGGTACAACATCTAACTGATGAGCCCAATTGTCGTACCTGGGCGAAACGCATTTTGGACTAAAGGTCGCAAAAAAAAACTTCCTATTGTATGTAGATACGTGTATTTGTTTTTATGTTTTGTGTATTTATATTTTGCTTTCTTAATGTAATTTGTGCAGTTGTCTTGAAGTGTGTTAGAAGTATGTATTTTGATCTACTAACAACTAACACCGCGCTAAGCTATGACTGTGACAAACTGTTTTTCCCAGTATCTAAAGGCGAAAAAGCCCGAAGAGAACAGAAAAATGTATACAAAATGCTTGCATTAAGTAGGTACTAAGTATACTGCTAGCGTAAAAAAAAAATTCCCTAGTGGACGTGGAAGATTTTATTTGTCAATAGTTTACTTTTTTAAATATGTAAATACTATTTTTTGAAAAAACTTCAGAAAAAAACTCAAAATATTGCTAAAAATAGCCCCGAAAAAGTGGGCATGGAAAAAATTTTGTATGGGCGGGTTTTAACAAGAACACAACTCTTATGTGCATCACCTTTCGGGATAAGGGATAAGATGATCGTTTTTAAAAAGGGGGCGTGTCAGTGGGTGGAATTTTAAAGTGATGATTTATTTCACTATTTATTATATCTAATGTCTGCGAATTTCATCTCATTCGATTTAGTAGTTCAGAATCTATTGATTTATGACTCAGCTCTTCCATACAAAGTTAACCACAGTGCTACGTCTTCATATCAAATATTTAGTATTTAGTATTTAGTATTTATTTATTCATTAAATTTCTTACACATTAAGAATAAATCTTATAAATTTGTGAAGTTCTTAATAAGGGCAGTTAATTACAATATTTAGAAGTGAAAAAAAAAAAAAATTATCAAAAAAGAAACAAAGTAAATTAATTAATAAATTAAATCACACATTTATAATACAAGGCGGAAAAAAGAACAAAAAAAAATTAAATTGATAATGAAATTTTAATAAAAGGAAAAAAGAAAAGAGTTAAGAAACGAAGAAAAACTTTATAAATTAAAGAAAGTTAAGAAATGCTGCCTTAAATAGAGAAAAAATGCTGCCTTAAATAGAGGAAAAATTAGTCGCCACGATTTGAAAAATATGAGTGTAAACTCCTTAAAAAAGTTTGCATGTCGTCCGTCACCCTTAAGTACAAGGGAAGTGAATTCCATAGACGCGTTACAGCTATTGAAAATTGTCTTTCTGATATCAAAAATGAAAAACGAGGTATAATTATGCCCATAGATCTCAGATATACCGGAAACTGTAGCTTGTTATATAAATACATCGGCTTGCCAGTTTTCATTATATTAAAAAATAGCTTAAGTGTGCGATATTTAATGAAATTTTCTATTGACATATTAAGTAGGTTTTTAGATAAGTGTGATATGTGGTCATATCGGCAAAGACCATATATATACCGTATTATACTGTTGAATGCTACTTTTAACTTTCTTTTGCTTTCAGCGTCGCAATTAGAAAAAATTTCACAGCCATTTAAAAGTGTTGGAATTGCTAGAGATTTGGCTAACATCATTCTTGTTGGCAGAGGGGTGTATGCTTGAGCAACCCATAGTGATCGCAGAACCCCATATGTCTTACCAACCACATTTTGTATATGATCGTTCCAAGTGAGGGACCGGTTAAACAAAATACCCAAATTTTTAACTGAGCCAACGTACTGAACATTTGAATCATTTAAAGTGATAGGCGGGAAGTACGAAAGATCTAGTTTTTTTCGGGATATGACCAAACATATGCATTTTGTAGGATTTAATGTAAAATTATTATGCAGGGACCAATCTGAGATGTTCTTAAGATCCTGGTTTATATTTTCAACACAGTTCTCAATCAAACCTAAAGGACAATTCTGGTAAATCTGGACATCATCAGCATAAATGTGCATCATGGAGTTTTGAACAACATTAGGAATCTCATTTATATATATCGAGAACAAAAGTGGCCCTAAAATTGATCCTTGCGGAACACCTTTACGAACCGGTAGAAAATTTGACAACGTGTTTCTTACGTACACCGCCTGTTTTCTTCCATTTAAGTAATTAAAAATTAACTTAGTTGATAATTCGGAAAAATTAAAAGACCTTCGCAGTTTGTTACATAGAAGGGTATGATCGACCATATCAAAAGCTTTTGAGAAGTCGAGTAGTACCAAAAAACTTACATCATCATTATCAAGACCAATACGTATATCATCAATTACTTTAATTAGAGCTATAGTACAGCTGTGCTTTGCACGAAACCCAGATTGTAGTTGGATTAGCAACTCATTATGATTTAAGTATTCATTGATTTGTTTTTGTAAAATTCGTTCGTACACTTTCGAAAGGAAAGGCGGTATAGATATTGGCCTAAACTCAGTGTAATCAGAGTTTTTAGGTATAGGGATAATCTTAGCCAATTTCCATTGGCACGGATATAGCCCTGTAGTAAGTATCGAATTAAAAATATGTGTTATATAAGGCAAAATTGTGGGCAAAATCGCTTTTAAAAACACTGGATGAATGCCATCCACCCCGATAGCATTGGATTTTACAGAAATGACAGCCTCAACCACGTCGAGATCATTTATTCCGGAAAAATTAAACATGCCTTCATCTTCGTGAATTGAAATATTGAAAAGATCATCAGCGTTATTCTGACCAGGAAAAACAATTGAATCAATCGTGTAACTGCTTGACGGTGTTGTAGAAGGAGTATTTATAAATTTACTATTTAGATCGTTACCATCAAGATCACAACAATCTATAGACTTTGATTTACCTATACCTAAAGAACGAAGATTTTTCCATAGTACACGTCCGTTTAAATTTGTTTTGAGTCGATTTGAAAAAATATTGAATTTTAGCTGCTTTTATCTCACGAACAACATTATTACGTAATGACCTATATACTTCGTATAGTTCCACGATTCGAAAACGTTTCCAACGGTGGTAAGCTTGGTCACGATTTTCTATCAGTAATCTAATGTTTCTAGTAAACCAGGATTTTGCATTGCTGTTTATGGTGCTTCTTTTCATTGGTATGTGTGATTCAATAAGCAAATTTAAATTATTATTAAGAAATTCAACTTTATCGTTAGGTGATTGTATTCTGTATATAATGTCCCAAGGAATAGAATAAATATGCTGTTCAAGTTCATTTCTGTCAATATTATTAAAATCCCTATACTCGAAGGATGGAGGTGGTGAAAAAGTAGTGTTGAAGTCGTAAATTAGAAAAATTAAGTCATGCTTCGAAAAAGCTGGAGCCGATAATTGGTCATAAAATCGTAAACTATGTGTGTGGTTTATAAAAAATACGTCCAACAAGGTACTAGTACTCGACGAATGATAAGTTGGAATAGTGGAGTTGACAGAATGAAAACCAAACGAATTCATGCTATCACTCAAATGTCTTTCAATCAAAAGATTGCTGTTGAAATCACCACATATAATTATATTTGGGGATCGAGTAGAAATATCTTCCAAATCAGCATAAAAAGGTGTTAAATCTATGTTTTTATTGGGCCTGTACACAGTACCCACAAGAAGACTTTTATCACCACATATTATTTCAACAAAAACGTAATTTATCGTAGAAACAGAAGATGAAAACCATTTCTTTTTGCAAAACAAACCTTTCTTGACATAAATGGCAACACCTCCACCCACACGATCACATCTATCCAAACGAAAAACATTGTACCCACTTAACTTAATCCGCATATCATCTTCACTGGCTTCTGAAAGAAACCAGGTTTTGGAATAGAAATGGCGAACAGATGTTATTCTTACAGATTGGACAAGCATTTGACAAAATAAATCACCATGCTTTACTCCACAAATTAATTTCTCTATGTATCCACTCTTCTTAATTTTTGCGGCTAGAATCATATTTGACGGGTAGATTTTAAACAAATAAAAATTGATAATTCTTTCTTAAAATCTGGCAAAAAATAGGAGGGATATTCACTACCCGGTGCAAAAGGCCTAGTAAAATTGCTATCAAATACACGAGTGCAAATTTTACTCTATTGTATCTTTCTGGTACAATGGGGTTTGGGTGTAGTAAAAGTGCAAAATTTTAGTTACATTTTTGAACTTTTAAAATGATACTATAGACCAATTACACCGGACCGTGAATATTCCCATGGGTTTTCTGACTTTTTCCACGATCTATATAAAAAGAGGAATGTTTTTTGACCCGTTATCATTTCAAATAGAAGGAGTAATATAGTGGGGGCTATTTCCTATTATGGCGTCCTTGAATTTGTTTTCGCTTAAAACCAAATGACGAAAATTCGATATTGTAATCATTTTTTTTCTCGAGATATTACTGGACCTGAATTTGACAAATAAATGTATGACGGATCCACCGGTCTGCATGACTATGCACGATTCCAGGAATTATTTAGTGTTGGGAGGGTTTAAGCTACTCGAGACCAGCTAAGCCCCCAAATATTATAAACTTACCTATAGTATAAACCTGCATAATCCAAAGTAAAAGATTTATTCAACACGATAAAAAAAAACAAATGCGTTTCTTAAAAATACATATTATATAAGTTTGCTGCTTAGCTCGCAGGAACATGTTCTTGTGATTCATGAAAATGATATTATTTTAGAGAAAATGTCTGTACAAATTTTAAAGGTAAAAGATTGCAAAATTTTTAATAATGGGTGGGCCTAACCAAAAAAAACCACAAAGCCCCATTTTCGTTATTCGAATTTTCTTTGCATAAACGATTAAAAATAAAAACTTTGCCATTTTAAATTATAAAATTGTTGTTTTTTTTAATGCAAATAGACAAGTTGATTCACACAAGGTGTCATAAAAAGCTAGAGCATGTAGGTTGAGTCGAGACAAGAAGAAAATCGTATGGGAGGGGGGTCTATTCCCCCGTTTATCCGAGAGGGGCAATTTAAAAAAAAAAATATACTTAAAACAAAAAAAAAAACATTAAAAAACAACGGTAAAACTTACAATGCCATGATTTACCTTATTTTTACTAGGCCAGAAATCTCTTTTATTTTTTTTTTAATAAAGTTGTTTTAGTAAACAGTTTTTGAAAAATTAATTTTCAATTGTTTTAATATTCAATGCTCTTATTAATTTTTAGTCAAACGCCAAAAACTACATAGATGCTAAAATCTCTTCTAGTTCTTTAGAAAATTGAAAATAACAGTGAAAATTACTTGTGTTTATCCTTTTCTATGAAGTTCTGGGGGATCATTACACCCAAACACCCATGACCCCCTTCTAGATCCGGTACTGGTTCGAACCCTCCCATTTAACCAGAAATAATAACATTGGTTTACTCAGCCTATTTCATAATATGAAAATATATTTCTCTTTGAGCAACCCTTGTTAAGCTGTTAGTTTTAGTTCCACCTGACCATATTTACTTAACTTCTGAAAACTAAACTGTTATGTATGTAAAACTCAACTCAGGATTTCCTTAAGCAAAAAACTTTTTTTTTTTAGAAAAGCGTGGTAAAATCTATTTGCTCATGTGCCAGCAACTACTTGGTTCTGAATTTACGGAAACTTTTTATGATAATGATACAAATAAATTATTGTGTTGATGCCTTATTAAAAAGTTTCCTAAAACAACATTTTGACAGTTCATGTAGGCCACAGTATCTGTTATCAAGTTTCCTGATTTTTATTTTTCAGATATTAACGACAAATCACCACAGTATGGAGCAACAGGTGCGAGTGATAAAACTATATTATCAAAATATTAAAGGCGGACGCGTTGCGCCCATTTTAAGGTTTACATGGTCGACCTTCCTAGTCAACTATTCAACGTTTGGTGGCCAAATTCGAGTGGATCGTACGTCAACCACACGCATGATCTGCCGAAAACATCGATCGTGACAGCCTGTATACTTCGAAAACGGACAGCGCTACCAATCCATAATAAAGGGTGATTTTTTAGCTGGTTTGGTTTTGGCAACACTGGTTTTGACAGCTGACGTGTGTTTAGTACCTTGTGTCACTGTCAAACAGCTTCAGTTTGGTTTGCAGTTTAACCATGGATCGTCTTACAAATGAACAACGCTTGCAAATTATTGAATTTTACTATCAAAATTCGTGCTCGGTTCGAAATGTTCATCGCGCGCTGCTTCCATTTTATGATCGGCATTCTCGACCTTCTGAGCAGTCTATTCGGAAGATTGTGACCAAATTTCGCACCAAATTTACTTTGTTGGACATTAAACCACCAACACGTTTACGTACTGTGCGTAGTGAAGAAAATATTACGGCCGTATCAGCTAGTGTGACAGAAGACCGCGAAATGTCGATTCGGCGCCGTTCCCAGCAGTTAGGCGTTTGTTACAGCACTACGTGGAAAATTTTGCGGAAGGATTTGGGCGTAAAGCCTTTTAAGATACAGCTGGTGCAAGAACTAAAGCCAGCCGACCTACCACAACGCCGAATTTTTGGTGAATGGGCTCTTGGAAAGCTGACCGAGGATGCGCTTTTTTATCGAAAAATTGTGTTCAGCGATGAGGCTCATTTTTGGTTGAATGGGTACGTAAATAAGCAAAATTGCCGCATTTGGAGTGAAGATCAGCCAGAAGCATTGCAACAGCTACCAATGCATCCCGAAAAAGCCACTGTTTGGTGCGGTTTATGGGCCGGCGGCATTATTGGGCCATATTTCTTCAAAGATGATGCGAATCGCAGCGTTACTGTCAATGGTGAACGCTACCGAGCGATGATAACAAACTTTTTTTGCCCGAAATGGAAGTTCTTGACTTGCATGATATGTGGTTTCAACAAGACGGTGCCACATGCCACACAGCACGAGAAACAATGGCGCAATGGCGAGGCGAGTTTGGTGAACAGTTAATTTCACGTTTCGGGCCGGTCAATTGGCCGCCTAGATCGTGCGATTTGACACCATTAGATTATTTTTTGTGGGGGTATGTCAAGGCTAATGTCTATAGGGACAAGCCCGCTTCGATTGACGCACTGGAAGCCAACATCCATGCATTCATTCGTGAGATACCGGCCGATATGTGTGAAAGAGTATGCCAAAATTGGACTCAGCGGATGGGCTACCTAAGACGCAGCCGCGGTCAACATTTGCATGAAATTATCTTTAAACATTAAATTGCAAGGTTCAAACTATCGATTCAAATAAATATTTCATTCATTTTTTCGATTTTTTTGTGTTTTTTTTTTTAAAAAAGTTCTAAACCTCTTAAAAAATCACCCATTATAACCAATTTCTTTTGGCCCAAATTGGATGATATATAACGGGTGTTTTTTAGAGGTATAAAACTTTAAGTTGGCAACACTATTTTAATTGGCGGCCATTTTGTCAGCTGTCAAGTGATTTATTTTTAGTTTGGCATTTCAACATGAGGCTGTCGCCTGAAGGCTTCCAAATAGTTTGCCGTTGATCCCAATTTTCATAAGCGAATTTTGTTTAGCGATGAAGCTCACTTTTGGTTGAATGGATACGTCAATTAACAAAACTGCCGTATTTGGAGTGATGATAATTCTTAAGTGTATGTTGAAACACCGTTACATGCCCAAAAACTGACTGTTTGGTGTGCTTTACGTTTTGGTGGAATAATTGGTCCGTACTGCGTACTTCTCTAAGAACGATGCTGGTCATAACGTTACAGTCAATGGTGAACACTATAGAGCAATGATTACTGACTTTTTCGTTCATCAATTGAACAACCATGATGTGCAGGAGCTGTGGTTTCAACAACACGGTCGTGCCACAATTGATTTATTGAAGGAAACGTTTGGTAACCGCATAGTTTCACGTTGCGGACCCGTGAATTGGCCTCCAAGATCGTAGGGATATGTGAAGTCACTAGTCTACGCTGATAAGCCCGAAAGGATTAACCACTTGATGGAAAACATTCGCCGCGTTATTGCCGATATGCGGCCACAAATGTTGGAAAAAGTCATCGAAAATTGGACACCCAGATTATAGACTACGTCCGAGCCAGCCGTGGCGGTCATATGACAGAAATCATATTTTAATTATAAAGCCAGAAGATTATATTTCGAATAAATTAATTTTCATGTCAATTTTAAAAAAATCATCTTTGTTTTATTCCATTTCAAAGTTCTATATCTCTTAAAAAAAAAACACCCTTTATTATGTAACGTTAAGTTTAACGTATTGAAATTAACAGATATGATCGACATGTAGTTCCAACAGGACGGCACTAGCTACGTGCCACACATCTGATGCCTTAATTTTAAGGCTTAGTTGTTCCTCACGGCTGCGGCCTTACGCAGAGGCGACGTTAACTGACCAAAGAGATGATGCGATTTTACCAAGTTAGATTTTTCCTTGTGAAGTTTTCTTAAATCGCAGGGCTTTGCCAAAAAGCCGCAAACGACTGGTGCCCTCGAAGTCAACATAACCCGCTCAAGTTCAGCCTCATCAATGCGCCATAAGCGTCCAAAAATGAATTTCTCAGATGCGCTCCGACCAGCGAAGCACCGGCGGCGGCCATTTAAACGATGTCATATTCCACGCATCCGCAGATAATAATCAGACACAACTTGTTTTCTTCAATTTTAACATCTACCTTTAAATTTCACATCAGAGTTTTCCAAAAATGTTCGTTTAGTGATATTAACTTTTTTTCACACTTTGCATATGTCATTGGAATTTTCACACTTTCTCCTCAACCAAGTAATTGAAGTAATGAATCAATGCCTCCCACTTTAAAGTTTTGCCGCTATCGTGCATATCTTTTTAGTTTGTATGTTTTATTTTATTTAATTTCCTAAACAAAAAACTGAAAGCTATACAAAAAACATCTTTTTAAAAAATGATTTTTGAGGGATTTGATTAGATTTCAATTAATTTTCCTTTCAACCAGTATAACCACCATTATGGGGCTGAATATTTTATAACCGAACCGGATGACGGGTAGTTTGATAATTTTCTTCATAGTCCCTAGTACTCTAGTAATATGCTTAAAAATTGCTTTAATGATATTAGCTAATTTTTTTTCTGAATTAATTTAACATTTAATCAGGTAGGTACCTTAATTCCGAATTTATAACGTTTATTAATTTCGCCGTGCAGAATCAAACATATACATAATGCTATAAGAAGGGTAGTTATAGTCGCTGGAAGTAGAAGTTTTGACACCAAATAAATTCATTGAATTAATATGAACACAAATTAGAACAAAACACTCTTATTTTATAACACTGGAAAGAATAAGCTCGTATAGGATTTACGAAAGTATACGTTAGAGAAATAAACAATGACTACCTGCAGGGAAAGAGAAAATTCGCTCAGCAAGGATCGTCGTCGTGGCGAGGGTTCATAAATAGCTACATTGTGTGTGTTTATTGTTTTGACAGAGTCTTGGGGATAAGGAATTCTTGTGCTTGGATAACTTGGTATGTTCAACGATTGCTTCCTGAGTACGTTCTCTCAATTTACTTTGCGAAACAAACCCGCCTACATTTTCATCTGAATACACCCCTTGAAGTCCTGATGCAGCCAATCAGGAGAGTTGCTACTATTGAAACACATCCCTTTATTTGAAATAAACATGGTGTAAATAAAATTGAATCCAAAGGGTCCGTCGTCACTTTATGTAGTGTATAGTGTTTTATTGTGTGAATGGGGTTATCTTGCGGTGAACAGTTTGCTTTATTTTTTAGTCCTTTTTTCAGTTATTTACTTCATATTATAAATTAATCTGCACAATCGGAAGAGAAATGCGTTTAAGAGGTGTAACGCTATTTACGAAAATGTTTACAAAGTGAAGGTTTGCAAATTAAATGTTTTTATGTTCATTCTTGTCTTTTTGTGTCGATAATTGGTATACGTTATACGTATACCTACCTACCTAAAGTTTCATAATAATAGAAAGCATGCGTGAATATTTGAGTTTGGGTGTATTTTTATATGAATAACATATAGCACTAATGTTTAAGTTATTTCCACAGCGTGCTAAAACTAAGTAAAAATTTAAGCCAGAATAAAATAAAACCTCAAATATTTGAGGCTATTTCGCAAAAAATATTGACGAAAACATCATCATAAGAATAGTTTTGGTTTATGAGGCCGAGGCCGTTGACTAAGTGTTCAGTTTCTTAAAACCAATGGCGCAACATTTTTGAAGAGTCTAATATGTTGAGCTATTTATAGAATTATGATAAACCCAAAATTGTTCTACATTCTAGTGCAAAATCGACCCGACAACCACTGTTTTCAATTCAACAGAGACATGGTTGTGGATGCCCCAACCGAATTGTTAAAATAACAGTATTTGTTGTAAAGTTTACAGTCAAACCGTAAAATTTACAACCGATGCTGTTATGTGAAATCGACAACCATGACTCTGTTAAATTGAAACAGTGGTTGTTGGGCCGATTTTGCATGCAGTGGAATGTAGAATGTGCAACAATTTTGTTTGGGTGTTCCATTTCACAATTTTTATTTTTAAAATAAGCTGCGAACACGCCTAAAACAGACAAATCGTACAAAGAACGAGTTAGTATACAAAACAACAGTACATATTAATGGTAGAATCAATAGTGTATTCATTTTTGTTCAGTTCTGCGCATCTGAAGTTAAAATCGAAAGAAAATGGCGGACCCAGTGCCCCCTTTACTTTTCAATTTGTTGTTGTTTCTAATAAAATGGTGTTCAGCGCTCTAAACAGACATTTTTTATTTTTGGCACTTTCGGGTTTGTGTCCTGTTGTACGATAAGTACCTACAACACATAAAAAGAAAAAAAAAAATAGGCATTTTTGGTGATAAAATGTTAAGAAGGAAGTACTTTGATTTTTAATCTATGATTTTTAATTTATGATTTTTAACCTGTGTGTGTCGTAAAGTGGAGCGATGCAGTAAATGATTATGAGTGTGGATATGATTTATAACTTCAAAATCTAGTTCTACTTAAAACACTGAGTAGTTTTCCTGTTTTTTGATATTAATGTCAATCAATTATTATTATTATTCGATAAATAAAACTGATGTTTCTTTTCTTTTGGCACTGGATTTCGACGAGCTCCTTAAGAACACAAAAGGTAAATGGGTAAAAATGCTTTTACTATCCATATTTTGTCTCTACTAGCTGAACTATCGACACTGTGGAAATAATAAAGATGCTTTAACATCGTATGGAGTGCCGAATTTGACGGTGTCCTAAGTTTACATTTTCAGTTTTATTCGGTCCAATTCCTTCTAGGAATTGTTTTCGATGCAGCAGCATTCATTCATTGTTGAATGTACAGCATAAATAAATAAAATATGGCGCGACAGCTCATGGAGAGCCTGGGCTACACCTGTAGTATCGAGTACTAAATAAAAGATATGTTTCTTGTTTGATATCTAAGAATTGAATGAGTTTTATTAAATATTAAATAAACACATAAATATATGGTTCCTTATGATTGCTTATACGACATCTTTCTTCTTTTTTTTAAAAAAAACTATGAACAAAATCGATATTATAATTTAAATATCCCCAAAAAAAACTTTAAATAAGAAACAAAAATCAAAGAACAAAAACAATAAAAATAACAATGAATGATTAAAAATTATCAATAGCAATAATCATAAAGTAATTTAAATATTCTACATATAAGAATGAATTAATAATCTGCTGGATCAAATCTTTCTGGTGGTCTTGTTATGCGTCCACTTTTTGTTCTCTGCTGAGAACCATCTTCATTTGAATTCGATGAAGTCTTTGTCGATGATAATGAATTATTTGATTCAATTATATTTTGAAAGTTTTTGTTACCGAGTTGTCATTTTGAATTGTTTTCGTTTCTTTTTCTGTAGCTTCAGGAAAATCAGAATCATCATCATTAGTATCAGCATTGTAGTTATAACGTTTTGTTTTTCTTTAGTGGTAATTATTTCTTCTTAATTTAAAACCATTGGCTGTTTTCACGATAACTGACCGAGGATATTCTGTATTTTCTATAAATTTAGCTGCGTTCCATTGTCGATATCCAGTTTGAATTCTCACTCTATCGCCAATCTTAAATGGCTCACGGGGTTTAGTGTGCAGGTCTGCTGTTTCATTTTGTTTCAAACGAGCGTATGGAACGTTTGGAACAATATGGGGTTTCAGATTCGTTATTTCGGTCGGAATAAGCGTACGAGTTGAACGGCTAAATAATCGCTGACATGGTGACTTAAGTGCTTCATTGCGTGAAGTATTACGGAGCATCAGCATTGCCTTAAAAACGTCGCTGTTGTCCAATTGGCATTGTTTGATTAAATTTTCAATTGTTTGGACATTTCGTTCAGCAAAACCATCCAATTCCAATCACTAACGAATTCTGCAAATATTTTTGAACTGTATTGTGGATCACCATCTGTTTCAAAAATTTCTGGTATTCCATGTACTGAAAACCATTTTTTTAAATCAAAAATAATTTCAGATAATGTTGAAGTTTTTAGTTTACAAAAATCAGAAAATCCCGAATAGTGATCAGCAATAAGTAAATAGTCCTTGCAAGATATTTTAAATATGTCAGATGATAAAATTTTGAATGGATATTCTGGAATTGTCTTCAATATGATTGGTTCACGAATATTGTTTCTTTGCGTTTTTTGGCATACTGAACATCTTTCAACATAGTGCTTAATATCTGTTGTTTGACCATTTGCTTATACGACAACACCCAACCCCTGTAGTTGGTTGGTAATTGCCCGCGACTCGATTTCAGTGAGAAATGGTTTGTTGATTTAAATAACCACAAAAATAGGACGCTATTTAACTCTATTATTACTTAAAGAAATACTATTTAAAGAAATTTTGATGAAACTAAAAATTAACTGCATTTTACCAAAACAAAAAAATATGTGGCGATCACTCAAAATTCTCAGTATTTCACTAAGTTTACATGAGGGTTAATTTGTAGAGACCTCAATCAAAACTAAGTTTTTTTTCATTTTATAAATTCATATAAAATTATTTACCTTAAAAATTTGGTAAATGTCACAATTACATGCACTGCTTATAACCTCAAAAAAATAAATATCCATATTTTGCAGTTTTTCATTTTTCTGCTTAAATTTCACGATTGTAAAAGCAAATAATTTTCATTAACTTTTAGGTGTTAAAATTCTATTGTCTGGAGTTCTGTTTATCATATCACTCCAAAATAGTTATTTTTCATTCAGGCGGCTCACTATGGAGTAAATGCATGAAAAAAAACCAGACGAAATTATTTTTTGGCTTCAATGGCGATATATTCATCTAAAACGATATTGTATGACATTTAAAATGCATTTCATTTTTGTTTAAAATAATAAGACATGTATTTTGATTTAAAATATCGTTTATTTGACAATTTTTAGATTTTTAAAAATAAATTGTTATTCTGAAAGAGACTCGCTGAACAAGACTCACTCTCTTCGTCAGAATTATTATTATCTTCTTCTTCATAGTCATCTAATGGAGAAGGAATCGGATGCTCAGATATCAGCATTTCGATTGCTTCTTTCGAAAAAGATTTTGTTTTTTTTTTTTTAACAAGAAGAGGCCTGAGACTTATTATAAGAGGGTCAGATGTTAATAATAAGCGATTAAGAATCTCTAAATTACAATTTTTCCTGGAATGTTTTCTTGAGTAATTAAGGTGGTACAGTCTGAAATGCTTATTTCTTCGGAAAGTTGTCCAATTGGAAAAAATGCATTTTCAATCACGGTTGATCCATGGATTAATATTCTGTGCATTGTTTGTGTCATCGATCGGTAGTCTACATAAAGTTTTGCTGTATCGAATGCATATTTGCTAAAATTTGAAACATCGATTTTATATCCACTGGATAGAACTTCTAGTAAATATAACTTTCAGCCTATAAATTAACTGAGTGTCGACAACACTGTTTGTTTGGCAGAAAGTTGTGGACCATTAAAAAACTTGGCTTGTATTGCCATCATTCGTGCTACCGAAACCTGGCTTTGGTACATCCCTATTAGACCGAGTTGGTTTTTGAATTTTTCTTGCAACTCTCGCTTTTTTTCTTTGACAATATCTTTATATAATAGAGACAAATTTAAAAATATGTTAGGCTTAATTTTTTTAAATAAATAATTGATTTAAACCTTGTATAATTTCGTAGTCTGTAAGAGAAATATTGTAACTCAATTGATGTAATAAAACTAAAACAAAAACGAAAACAAAAAATAAAACTAAAACTTAAACTAAAACTAAAACTAAAACTAAAACTAAAACTAAAACTAAAACTAAAACTAAAACTAAAACTAAAACTAAAACTAAAACTAAAACTAAAACTAAAACTAAAACTAAAACTAAAACTAAAACTAAAACTAAAACTAAAACTAAAACTAAAACTAAAACTAAAACTAAAACTAAAACTAAAACTAAAACTAAAACTAAAACTAAAACTAAAACTAAAACTAAAACTAAAACTAAAACTAAAACTAAAACTAAAACTAAAACTAAAACTAAAACTAAAACTAAAACTAAAACTAAAACTAAAACTAAAACTAAAACTAAAACTAAAACTAAAACTAAAACTAAAACTAAAACTAAAACTAAAACTAAAACTAAAACTAAAACTAAAACTAAAACTAAAACTAAAACTAAAACTAAAACTAAAACTAAAACTAAAACTAAAACTAAAACTAAAACTAAAACTAAAACTAAAACTAAAACTAAAACTAAAACTAAAACTAAAACTAAAACTAAAACTAAAACTAAAACTAAAACTAAAACTAAAACTAAATAAGCTCTTAAGATTTCATTTCGCCCTCAGTCAAAGTTTGTCAAATATCCAAATACATCAGTAAGCGCTTAATGTTGTGATCTAAAGCTCTGCAAGTTTACCTCAGCCAAAGTTTCCGTAACTGTCAAAGACTCTGAGCCAGGATAGCAAATCACTTTTAGCTTTTTTAAGTGTACTATAACTCGGATTTATTTTTTTTATCACTCGTAGTTACAATTTCATATTGTTTTCGGGATAAACCGGCTTCAAAAAAAGTTGAAAGGGCCTTAAGAGTTGACATTTTTCGCGCTTGGGATTAGGATTATACTTCAAAGCTTTTTTACACAGTTTCGCTTTTCCTGGAGAATGCGCTATTTCTTTAAGGACTTTTGCAGATACTGCTTTACCAGACTCCAGCAATTTTATTTGGACTGCAAATATTACTTCTTCCATTTGAGGATATCTACGAAGTTCTTCAGTTCGTCTGAATTTACTACGAACGCAAAGATCATCAAACGATTTAGAGGGTTGACCAGGTCTGGATTTATTTGGAATATCAAAGCTTCCCTTTAGCCAAGTTTCTAAGAAATCCAATTAAGTTTAAAATCCAAATTCAGAACACATTTTCATCACTTCATATAAACGTTTTTTGGTAAAAAGCTAAAAGAAAAAAAAAAGTAAAAAGAAAAAGCTTAAAAATGCATAAAAAATCACATTTTCTAACACCAAAAACAATTCAACCTGCAAAAACCTGCACCCAATTGAATTGAAGCTTCATGGTTAATTTTATCATTCTGCACAATCAACACAATGGAATTCGACGGAAAACAACAAAAAAAAAGATTAAGAATGAAAGAACAAAAAAACGCCCCGCCCCGTTTAGGAAGAAGGGGCAATTTTAGAAAAAAATGACTTAAAATGAAAAAATAATTGTTAAAAAACAACGGCAACACTTACATTAAATTAATATACCGTTCTTGAAAGCTAGGAATCTATACTTTAATCCTGCATCTAAATTGAATTATTTTAGCTGATAATTTTTAAAAAATTCGCAGGCAAACTCAAAATTTTGATAAAAAAAATGGAAAAAAAAGTTTAGACCAATTTTTCTCAAAATTGTGAAATGATGCGCTAAATTAGCTAGTAAATATTAATGAAAATATTAATTCTGAATCGAACATAAAAAACCGAAACGATTTATGTCTTCCAGTTTTTGAGAAAATTGAAAATTACTAAAACTACTTTCTTATGAGATTTTTGTTTTTTGGTATTTACGTTGATTAGGTTCATCTTTGTAAGTTAAGTACAGCAATTCATTTAGCGTTACCGAGAATGCACCACGAGGAGGTAGAATTGCATTGCATTCCGCGTCCCAGTCGGTCAGTTTGTGAGTAAGCCAGGAGTTAGTTAAAAATAGTAAAGTCAATGTTCAATTATTAAAGAGGTATGTAAGTCTCGTCAATGAAGTCATCGTCCGTACTGGTGTTACTGTCGAGTTCATTGAGTTCGTCGTTGATGGTGAAAAGCCGAGGTTGTTTTGGCGGTAAAACACCCTCTAAGTGCTCACTGTGAACAGTGGGAGGGTCGAAGTCCTTTAGTTGCAAACCCATACTTTCTTCATCATCGATAAAACCTGGGTACACTTTTTTTACGTCTAGTAAAAATTCCATGATTTGGGAGCTCAAGTCGTCTTTATATTTTCGTTCAAGGCAGTATTTTCTATAAAAGAAAAGTGCCATATATTGGTGAAGGTGGTGCGTTGTTTTCCGGCATAAAATAGTTTTTTTTAGAAGCTTGTTCTGGTTTTTCAAATCATTTATAGTGTTTGTTGCATCGGTCTTGTCAAAATATTCGCCTTTGCTGTGGTTCGTAACTTCATGAGTCGTAGAACTAGGGAACATTTTCTCGACACCCATGTACTGGCGTGCGCTATCTGTACAAATACGACTGGTGTTGGTGTTGGTGTTGACGTATTTATGGATATAAGGCCACAAATCTTCCTTACATTTGGAATTCACTTTAAAGAAGCGTCCGATCTTATCTTCTTTGCAAAACAATCCTCTGTGGTATTTCCTTTTTGTAAGAAAAGTCTCGTCGATTTGAACAGTTTTTTCTTCGCCGCCAATGGCAACATCAACGTGAGACGCTATTATTTCGGCTATTTCACGACAATAGTTAAAGTAATCTATTATAGTAGATTTACTAAGCTCACTTTTACTGTCGTGATGGCGCCAAGCGATTAAATGCTTATTTTAAAATAATGATATAAAATAACATTTAAAAACAAATCCTTAAGTTGTAGCTTAAGATTTAACTAACTTACCCGAAAAACTGTATTCACAGGTATTTTAATCACAAAAGAGATAATTATCGCAAGCACTTCGCGAATCTCTAGCCGACATTGAGGCCCATGGAAAAATGTGCCGATAGATGGGTTTATTGTATTCCTACAATTTTTGTCACCTTTTTTTTAGAGCTTTTTTTTGAGCATCGCCACATCCAACCAAACTTAATATTTTTAAATTTTTCCACTTTCACTGGTAAGTTGCAACAAAGTGGGGGAGTTGACGTTTTAGTGGGAATTAGACCAATTTCTTCCAAAAAAGCAATGCTTTTTTCGTTTGTCGACACCAAATCCCCGAACGAACAAAATATTGAAAAGTTATTTAGTTTATCACACTATTTAGTTATCACAGAAAAAAAAACACTTCCCTCTACAAAGGTTTAATAATGAATGACCTTTGTAACCAATAACCTGTACCACATTTGCATACAAAAAATAACGGTACGAAATTCGGATGTTTGTTCATTTATTTTTATATGATCTAAGTATGTACATATACTTTGAACATTACAATTGCATTATATAGGTATGTAAGACACAAACATACATATTAAGAAATTTATATATTTGCTGCAGTCGTACAGTATTACCTAATGTGAATTTTTTATAATGCAATACATTTTCATGTCTGAAAATTTTAAATGTGCAACTTTGGGCCACGTATATGTATATTTCTTTGAATGCAAAAGAAATTTGAATCCAGATTCTTTAAATGCAAAAGAAACTTTGCATGCACCCAACCTCGCACGTACCCCAAATCCTATAGTGGGCCAAGCAGGGGGGTTGCAGGGGGGCAACATGCCCCCCTTACATACCTCACTATTTATACGCCGTAATGCTGGGTGCTAGTATTGTATATTATGTAAGCAACAAAAAAAACTAAAATCTCATACAAAAGTAGTTTAAGTAATTATCAATTTTCTCAAAAACTAGAAGACATAAATCAATTCGGTTTTTGTGGTCAATTCAAAATTGATATTTGCATTGACCACAAAAAGCCAATTCAGCGCATCATTTCACAATTTTGACAAAAATTAGTCTAAGCTTTTTTTTCCATTTTTTTTATCAAAATTTTTAGTTTGCATGCGAATTTATCAGCTAAAATAATTCAATTTAAATGCAGGATTAAAGTATAGATTCCTAGCTTTCAAAAACGGTATATTAATTTAATGTAAGTGTTGCCGTTGTTTTTTAACAATTATTTTTTCATTTTAAGTCATTTTTTTTTTCTAAAATTGCCCCTGCCTCTTAAACGGGGCGAGATGGACTCCCCCCCCCTCCCATAGAAAAAAATGCTTGTTTTTGACCCCTCTAAAAAAACCGTTATCAATTTTTGGCGCCAAAGTTATCGAACTCGTGTCCTCGTTTTCACTGACTTTGAACTAGTGCTGTGGTTAAATTAGTTGGAATAAAAAAAAAAATATACAGTTTCTTAATCTATGCGAAGTATATCTACTAGCGTTTGGTAAAAACTTTACTTCTTAAAAATGTTTAAAATCGACTTTTGTCTCGTTTTTGCACGCATTTGTTCCATAGTGCGACTTTAGGTCGTACGGTCTCAAATAACCCTGCA
Organism: Leucozona laternaria; assembly: GCA_932273885.2. NCBI lineage: Eukaryota > Metazoa > Arthropoda > Insecta > Diptera > Syrphidae > Leucozona > Leucozona laternaria. Next base: position 51,959,629 of record OW026368.1, read on the forward strand.
GTTTCGTCTCGGTATCGTGTAGCATTTTGTGGAAGAAAAATCGAACTAGAGCTTGAATCTAGAAATAGCTAAATATTTACATTGTAAAATCAATTTCATAATTAAAAATTGTAATATTTTAATTTTTAATCTTGTCTGCCAATATCACCTTTGCCTTGACGAGACTATCGGTCTCTGAATATAAAGCCGCGTCCAGATCAATAAAAATTTGCGTTGTGCGCCGTGTTCGGCGCAAATAATTGTGTAGATGCAAAAAAATACGTCAATGTGGATGTCCGGGCGCACACAAATTTGTGTGTCAAATTCAACGCACGCTATCCGATTCCGATGGATTTTCGGCGCACACGAAAATATTTGCGGCGCAAAGGTGTTTTGATGTTGACAAATTGATTCATCAGTTTAATAAAATTATTTTCCGCTCATACTGAGCGCTGAAGCATTGCACTTTTAAGCAAAAATTAATTCCGAAATAAGTTTAAATTTTCGGCAGAAATATTTGCGGCGAATAGAAAATTCAAGGCACACGGAACGTAAATTTTTATTGATATGGACGCGGCTTAAGGCCAAAAAATACAATCTCGTCTAGGATGCTTTGCACGTATGTAGATACTTTCCGGGAAGCGAAACGAGAGCGATACTTTCATCGTCTCGAGAAATTCCATGTATTTTATAATATTTTGTCGATTGACTGTCCTCGGGCAACGGGAACGCACCAAACTGAAATCCTGGATCAGCGCGTGTGTGCGGTGGTACACTGCCCTACCTCTGCTTGACACGCACCTATCTCTGTACCTACCTGGACTTAGTATATATTGAACTATTCTTTAAGCTAATGCTAAACTTTCACCAAATTATAAATATATAGTTATATTTTTTTTTAAATATGAAAACCAACGAAATTAGTTTCGTTTTGCGGCTTATAATATGGTATACAGGTGTGTACATTCCAAAAAATTTAATAATATTTGTGTGAAGTGTTAAGAGAGGCCTTGTAGGCCTTTGATTAATCCAAAGTATTTATAAATAAAAATGATAAGCACTAAGTATATACTTCCTATTTATTGAACAACTCATTTGGTGTGAACATTGAGCAGGATGAATCTCAATTTGTCGCACTTTTAAATATAATATGTGTGTAGGTACATATCCTCTCCCTTTACCATAGCTACACGTGCTGGCCAGCATACTTAAGTGGATATTGGCACGTGCCAACCGATTAATTTAACACCATGTATACAAATATTTTATTATTAGAATTGGTGCGATCACAACACCAAAGTAAATATTGTTTGTTGATTGAATTGCTTGTCTGGTGGTACTTTGATGTCCTGATTAAGTCAGGAATGTTTAATAAAACTTCTTGGAATTTGTAATGTAAGTAGTCGTTTCGATGGTGTGAATACAGTTATTTGCAGTTACAACACGTGTTTGTTGCTATATGAGATAATCTCACTATAAATACCTATTGAAAAACACTTGAATTCATTTGTGATCCAAATTTCGCGAGAAGCCAAGAAAAAATAAGCATTTTATTTTAACAAAAGTGTGTAAATGCAATATAACAAATATACCATGTTTTCAAAGCATTTCGTTATAACACCAAGATTTTTTGAAAATAAGTTTAGGTACGACATCTACCATCAATTGGCATCTTCAAATAGTTATGTTATGTTAAAGGAGGTTCGCCTGGGCTACTGGGCTACTATTAGGGTCAATTTGACTTTGACAACAAACAGTAAATTCAGGTTCAGCCCGAGTCGTTGTCAATGCAAAAACCAAATACATAGGTATACTGAAACCGAACCCAAGGCAATTTTCTTGCTTTGGTCTAGTACAAACCGCACGGAATTGCCATACCTACAAAGAAACTAACTCGACTGTCGGTTTGAAAAAAATTCAACTCCGTTTGTGCTTAACTCGGTTTGACTCGGTTTAATAAACCGAGTTTACACATCCCTAAATTTGACCCCTGTGTGACAGAAATTTTTTTTTTTCATTATAATAAAGGGTTTTTCAACATGGACACTACAAAAGTAGAGCAACAGGGACAGCAAACGACGCCATATTTCTTGCCGCTCTTTTGACATTTCTCTTCAATAAGGTTTGCCATTTCAATTTCATGATGGAAATCATATACGAGCCAACAAAGAGTCGAAATTATTTAAATTTACTACCGAAATTCGGAGTCAGTGGCGTTAAGAGCGCTACGTGAAATTTATGGTCGTCATAATCGTCCTAGCGCTAGCAGATCAACAATTGAGCGTCTAGTGGACTAATTTGAATCCACAGGCACAGTAAAAAATGTTCCCGTGGCAGTGAGACAAAGAAGTGCCCGTAGTATCGAGAATATTGCTGCCGCTGAGGCTTCAGTTGCAGAAAGCTCAAATGTGTCTCTCACACGTCGTTCTCAAGCGTTGGGCATCTCTGTGACGTCGTTGTGGCGAATTTTGTGAAAAGATATTGGCCTACATCCTTACCAGATTAAATTGACGCAAGAACTGAAGCCGCTTGACCACCAGAAGCGTCGTATGTTCGTGAATTGGGCTGATTGGGCTTATTTTAACACTTTACAGTCATACATCGCATGAGTTCATTTATTTTCGGAGGTTTGTCCGATTTGGCAATCGGAAGAGATTCAATGATACAAAATTCGTATAAATCGGAGAAATCGGAGCAAAATCCGTTTCCATCGGTTACGATGCTAGCCAGGTTTTGCTAGCTATTCAGGCTGCAGTTCTCCATTCGTTATTTCAGGCCAGTGGCGGATCCACAATTTTTTACATTGACTTACTGTTAATCAGCCTTCATTAAGCTGTTAGTTTCACCTGAGCCAATTTAGTTAAAATTAAATAAACTTCCGATAAACTCACTGTCATGAAAATCTCAACTGAAGGTTCCGTATAAAATCATAATTAAAAATGAAAATTTAATCGATTTAAAATTTTTACTCGGTCCCGAAGTCACACATTCGGTCGGTCTGTAAGTCCGTGCCTGTGTGAACACCATAATTTGAGCTTAAGCCTTGCACCGATTTGCTTTAAATTTTGTACAGAGCTGATTTGTGTGATTGCCAAGAGGAGAAATTGGAATTTTTGTTTAACTTATCTAAAACGGGTAGCTGTCATTCCTACAACTACTTCGAAAGTGGCTCTAACGATTTTTAATAAACTTCGTACCTGTAATGACCAATTTGGTTGTGAGAGAACTATGTTTCAGGTTCTTGCAAAAAAATCGCATTATGGAAATACTTGGGGTTTTGAGAAAGTTGCCTTATTTAACCGAAAAATACTTCTTTGATTGATTGTTAGTCCTAAAGAAAGTTTGGCTTGACAGTCTGGTTTTTGTAGGTATATTGTTTTTTGTTTTCTTTGTAGAGGAGTGTGTGATATATGGATAGCAAAAGCCAATATAAAATTTGAAATAAATTCTGATGGAAGCATAAATTCAACTTTTCCTAATGGTTTTGATGCAGTGATGCAGCATTGAACAGCGTGCCAAAAAATTCTTTTTTGCCGGTCGCAAACAAGTTGGGTGCAGTTGGACCCCCCTTTGCCGATTCTTGGATTCGCCACTGGTTCAGGCAATAAACGGGGAAGATTTGCTTAAAGTTCGGTACAGATCATTATTTGTATGTTCCCTCGAGGGGAAATTCAAATTTAGTTATAAGTTTTAGGTCATCTAGAACGGATAGCTGCCATACAACGAATTTATTTTTTTTTTTCAAATTTTCTCAAAAATGGCTCACAAGATTTTGGTTAAACTTCGTAGCCGTAATCATCAAAGTAATTGTAACAAAGCTAAATTTCAGATTTTTGAAAAATTGACCTATTTTTGCAATAAGTTTAACAATATTATATATAAAAATTTTTAAAATAATTTTGTATAAACAAAACAAAACTCAAACAAAAAAATCCATTGTTTTGATAATATTTAATTAAGACTTTTTTAACATTATTTTTTTAACTTTTTTACTTTCTCTATAGGGAAAGTATTGGATTCATGTAAAAACAAATTTCGAGGTTGTAATCAAAACTAACACTACGATGATCAAAAAAGAAGCGAGTTTCGTCATGCCGTCCGTCAGCCTGTGCGTCTGTGCGTGCGTCGGTGCGTCTGTGCCTCTGTCCGTCCACTGTAATTTGAGCTAGAGCCTAAACGGGTGGACCGATTTGCTTCAAATTTGGTACATACCATTTTTATGTGATTTCCAAGAGGGTTAATCAAATTTTTGTTTTAGCTCATCTAGAACGGGTAGCAAGTTACAATACGGATATTTTGATTTTTGAAACTTTCTCGAAAACGGCTCTAACGATTGTGATTAAATTTGGTAGGTACCTGTAATAACCAAGTCAATTGTAAGAAAACTGCTTTTCCGGTTTTTCTCAAAAACTTCACATAACGGAATGTTTTTAACGACAGTTTGTTCTCTGCTCTTTTTTACTTTGCAATTGAATTAAATATCTCCGGGTTTGTATAATTACTTTGAATTGTTAAAGCTACAATTAGACGGCCAGCGAAATTGGTCAACGCGTTGACTCTCTGACGTCAAAATGACGTCAAATTCCGTCCCAAAGTTGTCTTGTCGTGTGATCGTCAGCGCAAAATACTGTCCATGCGTTGACACGCTGACATTGTTCTTACCTTCAACGCGTTGATTTTTTTCGTTGAACGTGTAATCACCCTGATAGTCCATTGAAATGTTACATTGACCTTGCACTTAGTACAGGAAAATTCTATTTTTTTTTAATGTGTAGGGTGGGTCAGTGTGATTATACCATTTGGTTTTCGGGGTTGAAAGCCCCGGGGGGGGGGCGTATGCCCCCCTCATCCCGTTCGTACATTGAAATATTACATTGAATTTGCATTTTGGACAGGACAATTTTTTTTAAGGGTGGGTCAGTTTGAGCATACCACTAAAATTCCGGGGTTGAAAGCCCCCCATTTGGCCGCCATCTTAGAAAAGGTGTTGTTAAATGTTTTTTGGCTATATCTTGAGAACCATAGGTCGCATAGAAAAAATGTTGACACCATGGGGCATATTCATAGTCACTTTTAAACTCCAGTTTATCTTAGACCTGGGTTTATCCTACCTAAATAACATTGAATAAACCCCAGTCTAAGATAAACTGGAGTTTAAAAGTGACTATGAATATGGCCCAATTTGTTGATGCAAAGTCAATGGAACATTTCTATGGACGAACGGGGGGAGGGTGAAAAGACGTCCCTGCCCCACTCCCATACGACTTTTTTTTGTCTCGACCCAACCTACATGCACTAGCTTTTTTTCTCACCAGAGGGTTCTTCAATAAAATTAATAGAAAAAAAGTTATAACCCCTTAATGATATTTTTCGTCAAACTGTTCGTCATTTTTAGATATAACTTTTTATTTTCAGTTTTTTGGCAAAAAAATCTGTACGTTATTGAGAATTTAATTTTCTATAAAAAAGTAATTCACATTTTTTATGTGAGACCTATGGTACTAGTAGTAGGTACTGTACTAGTACTGTTTTGAAAAAATTAGAATTGCATCCTCGCATAGATCCCATCAGTTAATTGTCCCCCGCTTTTCATTCTTAACATCTGAGCGTCAATTTTTTGTAGACTCCGTCCGTCTCTTTACCTCGAAATATAAAAGAAAATCAAAACACAACAAGCATAAATTAATGTTGAAATCTCATTTTTTAGTTTAAATTTGTAAATTTGATTGTAAATATTACTGAAAATTTGATTCTTTTTTTTTTCTCTCTAATTTAATATGGCTTCAATTTTATTAATTTAAGTAACCTATTTTGCTCAATTTTGTGAAATTAACTTTCTACTATCTTATAAGATTTTATATCTTACAGTATGTTAAGCAGTCACGAAAAATAAAATAAATAAATAACGAAGTTTTTTTTTTTAAAACATTTGTGTTTTATCAGTTGAATCTTCAAGTTTAGTTCTTAAGATATAGCCAGAAAACATTTTACAACACCTTTTCCAACATGGTGGCCAAATGGGGGGCTTTCAAACCCGAAAACAAGATGGTATACTCACACTGACCCACCCTAAACATTGAAAAAAAAATGTCCTGTACAAAATGCAAGATTCGGCTTTTGTAACATTTCAATGGACTATAAGCAAATGTTAGGATACATTGACGGAAAGCGTTGACCATAATCCCAACGTGGCATACTTTTCTGCCACGTCAACGTAGTCTGCGTTGACTTCCGTGTGACATTGACGGACTAGCGTCATTCGTGTGATCGTCAATTGTGTTATGCGTTGACATGGTCATCGTTGACGGTCCATTGGCAGTGGGTTGATGACTTTTTTGGTGACGTCAGATAGTCAACGCGTTGACCATTTTCGTTGACCGTCTTATCATAGCTTAACACTTTTTTTATTTTTAAAATGTACTAAATTTTCTTGAGTAAGGGTCACACCACCCAAATTACTATTTTTGATAACTTTGTATAACTTAAAGTGGCATTTAGTACTGTTTATTCTTTAAATATAAAATGCCACTACTTTATTTCTATTATTAATTTATTTAATGATAATTTGAATTGTTGTATTTTCACTTCCAAGAAATAAATATATTTATAAATGTAAAAAAAATCAGGTATTCCAGGTTTTTTTGAGAAAATGGTATTAAAAATTCAATTTTTTAGTGGGAAATTTTCTTAATATTTTCTCGTTTAATATATACATACGTCATGCAACTTCAATATGTAACACACAGTTGTTAACCACAAGAGCAAGTTCGTCGGATAAAGTCGTGCCTTTTTTTTTCTAATTTGTATTTTACATTATTAATTAATGGTGAGTCAATATTTTGAGCACTTTGATTTTATAAAATTCATTGCATTTTGATAGAACAATATAGAAGCGCAAAGCAAATCACGCAAAACAAAACACAACTAACATGGAGACAATCTGTTGAACACAATATAGAGACTTGCATCAATGCTGCAAACTTTTTATCAATACGAGTTTACATTGTTTAGATGTTAATGGTTTGTTTTCATACGGACACGTACATCGTACACCCTACCAAATAAATTTCAGGCGGCCAAGTTATTAAACGCGTTAATATTTTTAATGACCATTCATAAACGTTTGTGGTGATAAATTTATGGGTAGGTTTTTAATGTTCTAACTAATCCTTTGTTTGGATTCCATTCAGTTCATACGATATTAAACCATCAAAAGTAAATAAATATATAAACACCCCACAAATAAAAGTTCACCAACTCCCTCATGCCAATTGCAGCCATGTGTGGGTTTGTTTCGCTCAGCGGTAGCTTAATAGCCTCGTTTGCGTGAAGCGTTCCATTGATCATTTCACTACCTCTAATCGGGTATCAACTATTTAATTTATACACTTGGACTGTCAAATTCGAAGGGCTGATGGCTGCTAGCTGCTAGCTGCTACTATAGCTACTGGATTACCAAAAACAGAAAGGCTCACTGAAGCAAATTGTCCTTTCTCAATTATTATTATTGCTGACAAGGACAAGCAAGCAATATAAGATTCCTTGATGCTCCGTGTGCTCCTTGCTGGCTGGTGTTTTCTGAAAGGGATTAACCGAGCGTAAAATATTATTGCTTGATACGTCCTTACTCGTTATTGCGATGGGCTCAGCTCGGGCTCAGTGTGATTCAAGTTCTTTTCACAAATAGGTCTATACCTTCATTGAAGGATTAAATGAATACAGAGGGAAGCACTAAGTACGTTGTGTATTATATATTGTGTTTTGACTGTGTTTTTTTCACCAATACCATTCAGAAGAGAACAATAATAAATCAAGTTATACTTTCGGAAGAGCCATGCATATAACGTCCCTTTTTAAGATTATAAGTATTCAACATCCATTGTATAGCATATACATTATACAGTATACAGTACACACACCCTGAGAGACAGTTTTGAATGAAATAACCCCCGATAAATTGAGCTAACGACTTTTGTTTTTGACTTTGAATGGAGGAATTGTCTTGTTGTTCCTTTGCACCGTACCTATACTTGATAGCGATATTGCAGTAATTCAAGTGTCAGTTCTGTTATTTGCTTTGTGTAAATTTGCAATAAGGAACATTATTCAACATTCGACAAAAGGAGGATTTTATTAAATTCGTGAACATGTATATATTTATTTATGAGGGTGGTTACACTTTGATTTTATTGCTTTTGAAGATGGTTGCGGTTTTTACCTATTCTATGGGTTTTCCAGTCAGTGTTTTGTATATAATTTTGTTGGAAGTTTTAAAAAAAAAAAAACAAATTTAGTTTTTCAGGAAACCAATTTAGTTTAGAATAATATATACTATTTTAGATATTATTAGATTTTATTAGAATTATTAGGGCTCAAACCTGAGAATATTTAATCATTGACTGCGTGGTAGCAGAAATCACCGGCGGCAATGCGACCAATCAGCTTAAACCGATTTTTTTTACGTCCATCACTTACATTGGCGGAATCAATTACATAATTGCATAAACCAAAAATTTGTATATCGCACAATTCCTTAGTTATTAAAGTTTCCACTAAAATAAGTCTGAAATTTGGTGACTAAAATACAAAGATAATAATTCTCTCGGTGTCGAAAATTGTTGCTTTTTAAATGCAATGAAAGTTGAAAATGTATTTTTTTAAGATTTTGTCCGCCACCTTCAGTCTTATTTAAACGGACACGAAATGCACTTTTTTAAACTTAGTTAAAATAAAAAATCAGGTGGCGGGTCTTAATTCCCAAAATAAAAGGAAACTACACCCGCGGACTTTCTTTTCTTTTTGAAATGGCAATAAGACCCACCACAAAAAAAGCATTAAGACCCGTTGGGGTTATTGGCATTAAGATCCATATGCCTAGAGTACCATACAATGATTTATATGAGATATTTTCAATTGAATGATTTCATAATGAATTAATTTTGGACTTTTTTACTCACTTTACTTGGACAACAGTAAGTTGAACAGCTTCGCGGGTTTCAAGGATTTTAACTTAAACAAAGATAAAACAACAATTTGAATAAAAAAAATACGACTTAAATAAATTAAAACTTAAAATAAGAAACTATAACTTCTGGCCAGTTAAAAACAAAAATATAATGTTTACGGCATTATTATTATTATTATTAAAAGCTTTATTCACTGATAAATTTGAATTTACATAATTAAATAAATAGTAACTATAAAAATTGTAATATTATAATTTTCTTTTGTTTTTGTAAAGTAACATGTAAAGTTTATTTTCGTTAGTATTTTTATCCGGCATAAGCCTCCTCCAATGATGCCCATATATCTCTGCTTTTGGCGTCATTATACCAGTTTTCATTAAACTGTCTTAAATCGTTTGCCCATCTTTTTTTTGGTCGTCCTTTTGGTCTTTTCTCATTAAATGGTATCCATTTCGTCACTAGCTTTGTCCATCTTTGGTCTTCTATTCGTGATACATGTCCAGCCCAGCTCCATTTTAAAAGCTTTGTTCTTTGTATTACGTCAACTATTGTCGTTCTTTTTCTTTTCTCTTCGTTTCTTATTCGTTGTGCTTGTCTTATGTTCAGCAATTTTCGTTCGATTTTTGTCTGGCAAATCCTCAATTTATCGTGTGAGTTGAATGTCAGTCCTAACGTTTCTAACCCATATGTCATTACGGGAAGAATTGTGGAATCCAGTAATTATTTTCTCAGGTCTTCACTTAATTTTCTTTTTCGTCCTGATTTGAGTTGGCTCAAGTATATATAATCGTCAACATAAGCTATTTTGTTGTCATTGAGAAGTACATCATCATCGGCTCGACAACCGGGGTCCGGTCCTGGCCTCCTTCAACAAGTCTCTCCACCCATCCCGGTCTCGAGCCGCCGCCATCCAGTTGCGCACCCCAAGGCTCCGGGCGTCCTGGTCTACGCCATCTCTCCAGCGCAAGCATGGTCTACCACGCTGTCGTCTACCATAGAATGTACCACAAAGAACTTTCCGAGCAGGTTCCTCTTCGCTCATGCGAGCTAGGTGCCTTGCCCACCGAAGTCTACCGAGCTTAATTTTTGTCACGATATCCGCTTCAAGGTAGATTGCGTACAATTCATGATTGTACCGTCTCCGGAATCGTCCTTCCTCACATATGGGGCCAACAATTCTCCTTAAGACTTTTCTCTCGAACGCGGCTAAAAGGTCGGAGTGCCTTTTGCTAAGCACCCAAGTCTCGGATCCATATGTGAGTACTGGCAGGACCATGGTCCTGTACAGCAGCAGTTTTGAAGTTGTGGTGAGATTTCTGGATTTGAACAGCTTTGACAGACTATAGTAGGCTCTGTTGGATTTGAGAAGCCGTCCGCGTATTTCTTCTTCTATATTGTTATCGGCTGCTACTATTGACCCAAGGTATTTAAAGGATTGCACCACTTCAAATTCGTGCTCCGCTACCTTGATTGTTTGACCAACTGTTCCTCTCGCATTCGACGCCACCATGTACTTTGTTTTACCTTCGCAAATGTGCAGCCCCAGATTTTGTGCCGCCTGCTCGATCTGGATGAAGGAATCATGTACAGCTTGCTCAGTTCTTCCGATGATGTCGATGTCGTCTGCGTAAGCCAGTATCTGGCTGGACCTTTTGACGATGGTCCCTCTTGTTGCCGTGCCAGAGTCACGGATTGCTTTCTCCAACGCCAGGTTGAAGAGGAGGCAGCATTGAGAAGTACGTCTTTCTTAAAATGATTTGTCATAATCTTTGTTTTCGTCATATTAAGGCATAATCCATAAAGCTTGCAAGTGGAATCGAGTTCACTTAACATCGATTGAATATCATCAGGTGATTCGGAAAGAAGAACTACATCATCTGCAAATCGTAAGTTATTAAGCTTTTGTCCCCATATATCAAGTCCGTATTTGTTCCATTTAAGTTGTCCAAAAATATCTTCCAATACTGCAGAAAACAGTGGTGGAGATGTGGATCTCCTTGGCGAACTCCTCTTCTAACGTCAAAGCATCTTAAAATTTTATCTGTTTTTATTTTTGTTGTGTTGTCGTTGTAAATGCTTTCATTGTATTTATAAAAACTGGTTGTATGTTTTGGTTTCTTAGTGCTGTTCAGATGTAATTGTGTTCTACTGTGTCAAAGGCTTTAGTAAAGTCAATAAATAGAATATAAAGTGGTGTTTTGTATTCATTATGTTTCTCTATGAGTTGATTAATCGTCTGTAGATGATCGGAAGTCGAAAAACCTTCTCTGAAGCCAGCTTGCTCCCGTGGTTGTTTGTCATTGAGTACCTTTTTTCTTATCTTATATAAGGTCTTTGAGAATAGTTTATATAGGGTCGATATCAGACTGATGGGTCTGTAATTGTTGATGTCATCTCTGTTTCCTTTCTTATGTAATAATATTACAGTACTCTGTTTCTATTGTCTTGGTATTTTTTGGGTTGTCAGAATAGAATTAAATAATTTTGTTAGAACTGGAGTAAGAGCTTCTTTTCCATATTTTAGCATTTCGGCTTGGATTCCGTCGTTTCCTGCGCTTTTTTTTATTTTTCATACTGTCTATAGATGTTGCAATGTCAATCTCCGTAAAATTAAATAAATTAGTCGTTGATGTATTATGATAGTTTGCAGTATTAAGGTGGTTGTCTTTATCATGCTTTGAATTAAATAGAGGTTCGAAGAAACTTCGTTAATGTATTTTCTTTTACTTTTATTTTTATTCAAGTGTTTCATCGATATAATCCATTCTTTTTCGTTATTTAAAAATTGTTTTGTCTTTTTTTATGGATTTTGTGTTTCTAAGTATGTCTTTAATTGTTGTTTCATAATAATTCTGAATATCAATTCTTGTATATAATAATCCTAAGCGGGCTTTAGGTCTTTCTTGATTTATTTTTTGATTGTTATCAAATAGACGACGTTTCGTACGTGCTTACGTACTTCTTCAAGTCTCTAGAGAAACTTTAAATTAAAATTTATTTTTCGTTAAATATATAATACTTACATTTAATTTATCCTAAAAATATATATAAAAAACTAAAAGAGATGTTGTGTTGTACTTTCTTTGTTTCTAATAGCCTTTATTATTGAAATTATTATTTTTATCTTAAATTTGAAAATCTTGAAAAAGACGTTTCAAATTTGTAAAATTCAAATAATAATTAATTATTTAAGAAAATTTTATTTTGAAAACCTATTCAAAACTTTATTTTCAAAATACATTTATTCAAAAACAAGTTATATCTACACAAAATGATACTCAAATTTATTTTACTACCTTTTTATAAATTGACCATAGATATTACTAAGTCCTTCGCAGTCTGAACGTCTATTAACTGTATTTTCAGTATTTAAAATGTGTAACATTTCTATTAACATTCTTTTGTTATAATGTTTTTCTGTTTGTAAAATTTCTACATTACTGAAATCAGGTCTATGTCCTATTCTAAAATATATGGGTTACCGAAAATACATAAACAGAATTTCCCACTTAGACCAATTTGTTCTTCTTTAACAGTTCCATGTTATGAGCTTTCAAAATATATAGTTAACATTTTAAATAATATAACAAAAAATTCTAAATATAATGTTAAAAATTCTTCAAATTTTATTTCAATCGTATCACCAATTATATTAGAAGAAGATAATATTTTAGTATCTTTTGATGTTGTGTCATTATTCACCAATATTCCTATCCCATTGGCACTAGAATTGGTGGAAAATAATTGGGATATTATTAGAGAATATACTGGAATTCCGAAGTTAAAATTTGTAGAAATTTTACGATATTGTGTAATAGATAATAATTATTTAGAATTTGATAAAATAATTTATCAACAAAAGCAAGGAGTTCCAATGGGTAGTCCTGCCTCTCCAATCTTAGCAGATATAGTTATGGAAACTTTACTAGATAATGTTTTTGATAAACTTCCTTATAAACCAAAAATAATTACTAAATATGTTGATGACATATTTATTATTCTAAAATCTAATGAAGTTGATTCTACTCTAAATGCTCTTAATGCTTTTCATCCTAGTTTACAATTTACAGTAGAAGTGGAAAAAAATGGAAAACTTCCATATCTCGATGTCTTAATAGTAAAGAAAAATAATCGTTTAATTTTTGATTGGTATAAAAAACCAACAGCATCAGGACGTCTTATCAATTATAATTCGAGACAACCAAAACAGGTTATTATTACGGCATATAAACAGTGAAATAGGCAAGCAGGTAGGCAACTCTCCTGCTTGGGGTCCCTATATAGGATTGTTGTTTATTTTGAATTTAAAGAAACCTCATTGTTTCAAGCAAATTGTTATTTTAAAAGAATAGATTTTGTTTTGAATTAATTTGGCGAATTGTTTTAGTCGAATTGAATTTTAGTCGAATTTTCCGTAGAGATTTATTTATATTAAATAATTATTATTAAAAAAAATAAGAAATCAAAAATGAAATATGATTGACAATATGATTCATCCATAACAGCTACGCAACTAATTTGTCCGCATCAAATCAGCATTTAATGAGCAATTTCGGATGCCAACATAATTATTATTTTTATATTTTTGTCCAATCAATCAAGTAGGTACATATTATATTTTATAGCGAGAACTTGAATAATAAAAAAAATGTTCGAGCAACAAAATCGGGGTTTGCAGAACTAAGGCGCATATAGCATTTAATTAGCTAAATATTCAGGTGCTAATTAAAAAGTTAAATTCGTATTATACAGCGTGATTCGCATACGGTGTGACAACAAGCTAGAGCGTTTAGGTTGGACTGAGACAAGAAACAAATATTGTAAGAGGGGGGGGGGGGGGTCTATTCCCCCCTGTTTAGCCAGGAGGGACATTTTTCTAAAAAAAAATACTTAAAACAGAAAAAAAAAATTTAATGTGTAACTGACATACAATGCCATGATACACCTTTTTGTAAAGCTATAAATCTCATCTTTTATTGTGTTTTTAAGTAAAATAGTTGTAGAACATAGTTTTTTGAAAAATAAAGTTTCAAACTCGAAATTCCGAATTCAAGAAATAAATAAAAATTTGTCAAATTTGGAAAGAGAATAAAGAGCCTATGTATGTATTTACATATTTATGTACATACATACATTGCTACATATATACAAATAAATAATTGAATTGCGATACGTTTTTAAAAATTATGGAAATTGGAATTTGGGCGTTATGATATTTGAAAACTATTTCAGGAACTACGAGATTGCTTTTGGGCTTTCTGCCATTTGTTTGATTAGTTTTTGGGTGCTATGACATTTATATTATTTGACCGTTTTTTTCTGGGCGATAAGACCAAACGCCGATTTAAAATTAAAACTTTATAATACCAAAATATAATGTCACAACGCTCAAGGCGTATGACATATTGCCCAAATCGTAAAACGACAAAAAAAATACGAAAAATATATATTATGCGAGAAAAGTATAATGCAAGAAATATATCATGCGAAAAAAACATGCTAGAAATATAACTACCTATAACTGTGGCCTGTGGCGGCCATGTTGTTTTGGTGACATCTATCAAATCTGTTACATATTATTCAGTTACTGATGCCAAATCACCATGGCAAGTTACAAGATTGAACAGCACAATGATGAAACTTTATTATCGAAATCTCATGTGGCAACGCAACGATGCGTGCGTTGCACTGATCTCTATAATACACTGGATAGTGGATTCCCTTTATGTATAACAATTGAAGATGACAGTTGGGTGCCAAGCGCACCCTTTGACGTCTGCCTTAAAAAAAAAAAGAAGTAATTTGACGTACATTTTTCGCAATGCTGCTTCACTGGCTGAACACAGTACGCGCGTCAGGACGGGCATCAAGACGCGTGTTAACACGAGCGTGATTATTAAAACTTGTGTCGAATTTCTTTCACCCGTTTCAGATGGCTTATTTTTGTATGCGATCGTGTGTGCTCTTTTTGACAGCAATTTTAAAACAAATAATAGTGCATGTACAAATTCACAACAAATATTTCAAAGTGCGTTTAATTTACCACGTCCGGTCCCTTTGATAAGATTAAATATTTAATTTGTTTAATTTGTCTAGAAACATTGATCTTCTTCACTAAACACAATCGATTTTTTTGGTTAGAAGGCCTTCGACACTAGGTCTGTTTGGTATCTTTTTACAGTAAAATGTGTAAAACCTGTCAAAACACCAAAGTGGAAACGAATTTCTCAAAAATGGGGAAACTTTCAAGAAAGTTAACAAACGCATTGAACCACTTTTGTGTACAAAACGTAAAAATTTCACTCCCACACCAACAATCACATGCGAAAAAGTCCGGTTTTGTTGACAGTTTGAGTTTAATTTTTAAAAAAAATATATAATTATGCATTTTTCACCAGACACCACAATTTCAAATTAAAAGCAAAAGCAAAAGATGCTAACAGCTGGATGTTTTGACAGTCTTTACTCTTCTTGTGCACACAAAATATAAATCTTATTAGGAAAATATGTTTCCAATTTAAAAAAAAATGGATTCCGTAGGATTTAAGTGCCAAAGATAAAGTACAGACAGAGAGAACAGATATCACAAAAGAAAACTTAAAAGAAAAATGGATAAGTTTAAGCAAAAAATTAAAAAAATCCTTACTTTTTTCACAATCTCTTTCTCATCATGAAGTGTGAGTGAGATAAAGTACAGAGACACCAAAAAAAAAGTCAGAGGAGACAGTCCAATATGAACATCATTCAATAACTAGATTTTATGTACTTTAACACTGTAAGATAAGGACGCACGCCATGACTCACGTGTATTGTGTTCAGCCGCACTTTGACAACAAAAAAATTATGCTGTCATAAAGGGTGATTTTTAAGCTGGTTTGGTTTTGGCAACACTGGTTTTGACAGCTGACGTGTGTTTAGTACCTTGTGTCACTGTCAAACAGCTTCAGTTTGGTTTGCAATTTAACCATGGATCGTCTTACAAATGAACAACGCTTGCAAATTATTGAATTTTACTATCAAAATTCGTGCTCGGTTCGAAATGTTCATCGCGCGCTGCTTGTGTTCAGCGATGAGGCTCATTTTTGGTTGAATGGGTACGTAAATAAGCAAAATTGCCGCATTTGGAGTGAAGATCAGCCAGAAGCATTGCAACAGCTACCAATGCATCCCGAAAAAGCCACTGTTTGGTGCGGTTTATGGGCCATATTTCTTCAAAGATGATGCGAATCGCAGCGTTACTGTCAATGGTGAACGCTACCGAGCGATGATAACAAACTTTTTTTTGCCCGAAATGGAAGTTCTTGACTTGCATGATATGTGGTTTCAACAAGACGGTGCCACATGCCACACAGCACGCGAAACAATGGCGCAATTGCGAGGCGAGTTTGGTGAACAGTTAATTTCACGTTTGGGGCCGGTCAATTAGCCGCCTAGATCGTGCGATTTGACACCATTAGATTATTTTTTGTGGGGGTATGTCAAGGCTAATGTCTATAGGGACAAGCCCGCTTCGATTGACGCACTGGAAGCCAACATCCATGCATTCATTCGTGAGATACCGGCCGATATGTGTGAAAGAGTATGCCAAAATTGGACTCAGCGGATGGGCTACCTGAGACGCAGCCGCGGTCAACATTTGCATGAAATTATCTTTAAACATTAAATTGCAAGGTTCAAACTATCGATTCAAATAAATATTTCATTCATTTTTTCGAATTTTTTGTGTTTTTTTTTTTTTTAAAGTTCTAAACCTCTTAAAAAATCACCCGTTACAAACTTGGTGCCAAGCTCACAGTAAAACAATCTTCAATTGGAGTCAACTTTTTTGTATGAATACGCTATCCAGTGTATTATACAGATCAGTGGTGCGTTGCGCCCAGTTAACGGTTTATATGGTTTGCCTTCTCAGTCGACTATTCAGCGTTTTTTGGCCAAAATTGAGTCGACCGATTCAGTGAACAATCAGCCAACACCCGTACGTCAACGAAACCCAAGATCTACCGAAAACATCGCCGAAGTTCGTGAGAGTTTGCAATTCTTACAAAACGAAGATTGCATTCCCATCACCATCAATTGATGATAAAAAATTTATCTGAGCCCAAATTGGATGACATGCATGTGAATGACATGTGGTTCCAACAGAACGGTGCTACGTGCCACAATGGACAATCTGCATGAAAGATTTGATGCAAAGGCTAACTCTCGCGAAGGTGACGTGAATTGCCAACCAAGATCTTGCGATTTGACCCCTTTAGACTTTTTCTTGTGGAAGTCGCAGGTCTATGCGAGTAAACCACAACCACGGAATAGTCATTGAAAATTAGACCACTCGGATCCGTGCCACCGTAAGAAGCCGAGGTGGGCATTTCAACGATGTCATTTCCATACATATATACGTAATGGCATTCATCGGCGCATGGGCCTTTCAAATAAAAAGGGAATTTTGTTAATACCTCACACACAGCTTGTTTTATTCTATTTCAACATCTACCCGCCCTTATTGAAAAACCCTTTATAACTTTATATGCCTGTAAGACCTAAGGTCTTTTAAATGCAACCTGGAATTGCACGGCACTAGTTAGAAGGAATAGAAGGATAGGAAAAAATTTTCGCTGGCAAAGCGGACTGAGGAATAAGGTATTGATTATCTCATGAAATCCTACGGGTTGCGTCAAGTTGTAACTGGGGGAATATAGAAAAGAATGCTGCCTAGAGTGCGACTCGAATCCACACCTCTAAGTTAGCAATTAAGTACTACATCAAATGCGCCATTGCCACATTATCATGCGATAAATCATAAATGTGTAATGCGACAAATATATCATTGGAGAAAAGTATCATGCGAGAAAAGTATCATGCTAGAAAATTATCATACGATGGGAAATCTATCTTACGAGAGATAGATACTTGAAATTTTAAAATTATGTTAGAACATCATGGCAACACTTGCGTTGAAGGTTTTATACCTTTTGCTTATCAGTTATTTTGTTTAAAATTAAAAGCAACATTTCACTGACAGAAACTAAAAATCAGAAAACAATTATGTATATAAAAAAACAATAATTTTGCTCGTTCTTAAAACGAAAGATAAAATAAATTCTCTTTTTTTGATGTGTAAACATCTATGCTGGCGGTAGAGTGAAAAAAAACGTGAATGTTCGCGTGCAACGTTACGTCGTGCAACGTTACGGTGTGCATACTAGGATGGGTGCATTCAGTGAAAAAAATCTTAAGATACCCTTCAAGCAAAAACAAGTCCGTTTTGGATCCGCGCACGTTGATGTTTACACATATTAACCGTGAGTCCCGGCACACACACAAGAAGAAATAAAACGCATATAGGACTGCTTTTACATTACAGCGATTTTTAATCTTCATTTCTCCTTTGGTTTCCTTCTAATTGCAAATACCTTTTACACGACAGCGATTTTTAATGAAAAGTTTAGTTTGTGCAAGTGAAGAAGTATCATCTCACTGCACTCTTTACTCCACTTGATTAAGCGAAGTTATCTGAGTGGACGACGAATGAAAATAAAACACATTCGAACAATAAGGAAAAGCACAAAGAAGAATGAGCGATAACTCTGCAATTTGTTCAACCTCAGCAATTTCGTCTACCCCGGCCACAACATGCGTCCCTCGCCCACGTGCTTAAAAATCGCAAGAAGAAATTGCATGGTTTAAAAGCAGTCTAGTTTAATGTTATGGCCAAGAATTTAGTTTTATTATAAAAATAAGGGTTTGCCATTATGTTTTAAAAATGATTTCGGGCAAAAGTGGCCGCCGCGGCTGGCTCGAACAAATTCCAGCCGAGAGGCCCAATTTTTGGCAGCTCCAATTGTTGCACGCGATGGCGGATGGACTCATTTGGGTCTTCTTCGATACTCTGCTCCACAGCATCAATAGCGTTTTCGGTGCGAACTGTGCCGCGCCGGCGTCTCTGAAGATGCGCATTATCCACTAGAGTATACGTGGTGTGAAACCGATCCATGGTTGCTCGAATTTATGCGATTATGCGATTATGTCAAAAAGACCAACTCCGAAAAAAGTATTGCCAGATTGAAAACCACACGTCTAAAAAAAAAACCCTCTATTTGGGAGAGTACAAAAATGTTTAAACGTGCCAGAACCTAGACCCTAGAGCATCAGAATTTAATTGTTTTATTGTAAACTGTTTATTCCTACTTTTCATGTAAACGGGGTACTATTCGTTATTTTTTATTTTATTCTTTTCTGTGCAATGTCGTATTTTGGGTTTTCTTGAGAAAACCTTTAGAAAGGAATATAATGCAAATAAAAATGTTAATGTGTATGTGTACATTTTTTATTTTAAACAAAATAATAAACCTCCAGGTTTGTTAAGTATGTCTTAAATCTTCTTCGAAAAGAAAAAAAGGTCCACAATTTTTATTTTAAACAAAATAATAAACCTCCAGATTTGTTAAGTATGTGTTAAATCTTCTTCGAAAAGAAAAAAGGTCCACAATAATTAATTTTAAATGTTTTCACCCATTTCCTTCTTGGGTGGGTGGTTTTTAATATCTCTTTAACATGTCAGATGTCCACATACAATTACGTTCACATTGTACTACAGCAACACGTTATATAACCCTATAAGCAGCATCAGTGTCGGAGTTATCGCATTAACCATTGAGCATTGAAATTTTGATTACAACGCAACGATTAGATCGACGTCACCCTCAGGGCATAATAAACAGATGGATTTTACTTTTGATATACTACGTGTGTAAACAAAGGGACAATATTGTGCACACTTTACTTTTTCCAAGGATATTTCTAATATTGAATTTTCCAAAGAAGCAAAAAAAAAGAAAAACAAAATAGGGCTGAATGGATTAACACAAATCAAATATTTAAAGTTGACAAATAAGTACCATTGTGAAAAAGACAATTATTTGTTTATGCTGTCATTTAAATTGAAATTCAATGTCTCAAACTTGTAACATTTATTTGCTCAAAACAAAACATAGAAACTTTTCGTTACTTAGAAAAAAGTGGAAAATTTGTTTGATTTTAAGATTTCGTTTGAGGGATTAACTATGTTATCCTGTACACACAAAGGATAGTTGATAGTCTATTTTCGTATGAGCGTAGTATGGGAAATATAATCAGATTAAACTTTTTATTTATTGAAAAAAACATTTATAGGGCGCTTTTACATAAAGTAATATCACTCAAAGTTAAAAAAAGACGCTATTTTTGATTTAATTTGATTTCTGAAACACATACTTTTGCATCAACTTTCAAGCATTTATGTTCGCCTAAGGTCCATAATGGACTGTGGGTTGGTTTAGAAATCAATGAATCAATAGTGAGCTTATAAATAACATGGTAAGATATTGAGTTCTTTATAAACTATGCTTTATAAAGGGTCCGCCAAATAACTTTTTTTTTTTTTGAAAATGTTGCAAAACATCGAGTGTAGCTTCGGCTGTGTGGCACGTAGCGCCGTCCTGTTGAAACCAAATGTTGCCAATATCCTCCTCTTCAGTTTTTGTGAATGAATATTCTTTCAACATAGCCCGATAACGATCGCTATCGACTTTAACGTCCACTCCAAATTTTTGTTTCTTAAGGTCTGTGACCACGAAATGAGAATCCGAGCTATTGATGGGCGGTATGGAGGAGCATCGCATGACTCATTTGTCTTCAGTTTAAGGGCCTATCGCAAACACCTTCTTGAGAAATGGAATAATGGTGACAGTGATAAGAGCAGTTGGTTACTGGGTATGTACTTTTTCATTAACAAGGTTTATTTTGTTTTAATTTGCTTTATTTGTGTAGGTGATTCTGGATACACACTGGAGCCATGGATGATGACACCCTACAGGTCTGCTGGAGAAGGAAGTCGTGAAGAACACTTCAATAAAGTCCATTCTAAATGTAGGAATATTATTGAAAGGACGATAGGGGTTTTAAAGACGAGGTTCAGAAGCATTCTTGGAGCAAGACAACTCCATTATCCACCGGAAAAAGCTATCCAGATAACAAATGTTTGTGCTGCTTTGCACAATATTTGCAAAAAGTTTGCTGTACCAGATGTTCCGGTTGAGGAAATTAATGAAGTAGAAGAGGATGAAGTTGTTCCCAGTAATTTGAACCAACTCTCAAACATAGCAACAGAAATACGGAACCGAATCAAAGACGTTTTGTAAACAAAAACTTTTTTAATTCATTTATTGAACACTGAGGTGTTTTATCACAAAGTTGATTATTAAAATAAAAATAAATAAAAATTAAATAGACTCTTTTTCAATTCTTAAAAAAAAAAAACTGAAAACAAAGTATTTTACCTTTGTATACTAATCAGTACTGCTACCGGAATTTTCATGAGATGCATTCATTTCCATTTTGGCTTGCCTAAGTTCCAATTTTTTCGAATTTATTGAAATAATTTCTAAACGAACTTTATTCTTCCTAATATTGTTGCATCAGAACTCTTCAAGTTTTTCTTTTTTAAGATCAAAAAGTTTTCTACTCCGCCTATCTACTTCCTTCTTCCATTGGTTTGATCTTTGCAACTCTTTTGAAATACCATTTTGTGTATTTTCCAGTGATTCAAGACGTTTATTTAGCATTTTACAATTTTTACATTTGTTTACAATTTTCCAACCCTCAGTTTTTTGTTTATAGGTGGACCGCAAGCATTTAGCTTTTCAGACAAAGTGCTCCAAAGAAAATTTTGACTTTGCCTTGGCTTGGCTCATCGGTAAATAGTTTTTAGCGATGCTTCGATTGGTTTCCATGAAAAATACCAGTAAATCCATTTGTTTTGCATTAGTTGGGGGCCTAGAAATATAAAACAACATTATTTTTATGTTTTTCGCACTATATTTATTATTTTTCTTACATTTTTGCTTAGCTCACTCAAAACAACACATAACCAAACCAAAATACAATTTTGACAACAAACTCAAAACGAAAGCCAGCCAATACGACACCAATTTAACGAATACGCGGCGTTACAAACGATATTCGTTTTACGTAATAAGCCCCCTGTTAAGTTCATAAAAGTCGTATTGAATCAATACAACATTCGCTTTGCTCTGAATGGTCTTCTTTGGACAGATGCATACCTGCCACCATACGAACATCGGATCGAGCTTCTGCAGGTTAAAACTTTATACCAAAGGCGTGTTAATAATGATTTCTTCACTAACTTATTAATGGTCAAATTGACGCTCCCGATTTGTTAGCCTGTATTGGCATAAACTACCGTGGAAGATTCGAACTTTTACATGTGAATTTTCATGGAACTAACTACGGCATACATGAGCCTCTTAACCGTATGTGCATGCTTTACTGGATTTTCTTGTTTGATTTCAGTTTGAATTTCATTTTTCAAACTTTTTAAATGCAATATTGTTTGAATTATTGAGAAGCAGCATATTGCAAAATTATAACATAATCGGTCTTACCATGGAAAAGATACACGCGAATAACCTAAAAATAAAACCATTTGCTCAGAAAATGTGTGATGCCTATATTTGTTATGTGAAACCTGAACCGCAGTTTTCTTACAATTACTTTGGTCTTTCTAGGTACGAATTGTAATCAAAATCATTAGAGGCGTTTTTAAGAAAATTTGAACAAAACACAATTTTTGAATGGCAGCTACCCGTTCTAAGTGAGCTAGAATAAAAATTCAAATTTTTCATTTAGGGAATCACATAAAAATTTGGCGAATTTCGTGCAAATCGGACCACCCGTTTGGGCTCTAGCTCAAAGTACAGTGGACGCACATCACACGCCCCGACGCGACGCACAGACGAACAGACACACCGACGCACGCGACGTACCGCATTACCAAACCCACTTCTCTGGACTTCCCGATCATCGTAGTGTTTTTATTACAACTTCTAATTTTTTTTTTACAGAAAAACAATACTTGCCCTTAAGCAATTAATAAAAAAAAAAGGAGGGTATAGACATTTTTTTGTAAATTATTAGGCGTGTTTTTTTGCAAGTCCATATGGATTTGTCCAAAAAAAAACGACATCGGGACTTACGAACTTCTTACTTACAGTACGTAAGTCCCGATAATTATCTGGACTTAGCAAGTCTATATTCATTTAAGTTGTTGTTGTATTTACGTGTAAAACTATTAGTCCCGATGTCGTTTTTTCGACAGATCCATATGGACTTTCAAAAAAAACAATGCTATTATTTATGAAAATAATTTCAATCCGTCGAAACAACGCATTCATTGGGCCACCTTTAATCCTTATCCGTCCACGTCAACTGATCCGTTGCCGCAAGAAAAGATCAAAATCAAAGAAACGGAACTTTAAAAGACAAATCTAGCTGTAAGGTGTTAAGAAGTCTTAGCCACGACCCTGCCTCATGTAGGTTTTATTTCTTATGCTGAAGCAAAGCATAAGAACAAGATCGGTCAAAGTTTTTTCGCTATCAGTACTGCTTAATAGCCAAACCACAATCACGCGTTCGCTCGCTCCGACTTTGACATATTGAATAGAAACAATGGACTCTTATGTGGAAATCTTAAATGTTACCTCAGGCGTTGCGCAGCTTTAGATCGTAAATATCGTAAGCTGAAACCCAACGCCCGAATAGATCTATTTTCTATTTTGCTGGCGCTTTGACAGCTCACAATAATTCTCCTTTTTGTGTTGGTTATTCTATTTCTTTCAAATGTTAAAGTTTTTATGCAATTTATGATTTCTTATTTAGAAGAAACAATTGATTATCATCAAATAAATACAAAAATCAAGAATGTTTGTTTGTAATGAGTGACTTTTTTAGGTAGTAAATGCAACAGCAGCAGAAATAAAAGTTATACCTATGTACATACATATGTACTAATGGTTTAGTTATGACTCAACATACATATTGAATTGGATATTAAAGGGTTTTAAAATAAGAGGTGTTATTTTGAATAGCCCGCTATTTCAGTAGCTGTCACTTTTCAAGCTGTCATTTTTTGACATTTGACAAGTAGAAACTACGCCATTAATAAAAATGGAACGATACACGCTTCAACAACGCATTGAAATTATTAAAATTCACTATAAAAATGGTGAAAATTTGGCAGAGACGGTTCGTAAAACTAAAACATTTTTGGGTCGTCGTGAAGCACCTTGTCGGACCGCAATACAGAAATTGGTGGACAAATTCGAGCTGTTGGGACAAGTTAGTGATGTGAAGAATAAAACCCGTGCACGTCGCACAAGAACAACTGAGAATATTGCTCTTGTAGCCCAAAGTGTTGAAGAAAACCCAGGTTTGTCCATTCCTCGTCGTTCTTTGGAATTAGGCATTCCACAAACGTCATTACACTGTATTTTCCAGAAATACTTGGGTCTTAAGGCTTATAAAGTTCAGTTAACACAAGAACTCAAGCCGGCTGATCATCAACAACGTCGTGTCTTTGCTGATTGGGTCCTTGAAATGCATGAAAATGATCCGGAATTTCATCGAAAAATCATCTTGACTGATGAGGCCCATTTCCACCTCGGAGGCTACGTCAACAAACAAAACTGTCGCATCTGGGGCTCGGAAAACCCAAGAGTTATTGTTGAAAAGCCTCTCCATCCTCAACGCGTGACTGTTTGGTGCGGTTTATGGTCCGGCGGGGTCATTGGACCTTACTTTTTCGAAAATGAGGCTGGAGCAACAGTTACGGTCAATGGATTGCGCTATCGAGATATGGTTAATGATTTTTTATGGCCGGAATTGGATGGTATTGATCTGGACAACGTTTACTTTCAACAAGACGGCGCTACGTGCCACACAAGCAATGAAACCATCGATCTTTTACGGGAAAAGTTTCCGGACCGTGTTATCTCTCGAAGAGGTGATCACAATTGGCCACCGAGATCTTGTGATTTAACACCTTGCGACTTCTTACTTTGGGGCCACGTGAAAGATAAGGTCTACGCCAACAGCCCAGCGTCGATTCAAGACCTCAAAGATGGAATTCGTGAGGCTATCGAGGACATAGGGCAGCCACTTTGCGATTTGGTTATGGAAAATTTCATGAAAAGGATATGGTCCTGTAAGCGTGGTCGTTGCGGCCATTTGGCTGATGCTGTGTTCCATTATTAACGGCATACCTTCCTATTTATAATGAAATAAACATCCGATCATTTGTCTCAAAAAATGCCATTTTTCTTTGAATATCAAAATAACACCTCTTATTGGAAAACCCTGTATAAAGCCTTGAATATTGATTGGCACATTTTTATTATTACAGCAGATGCGCAAATGTATATTTTCAGTAATTGGTTCTAAACTAAAAACAATCCATTAACAAAAATCCTGTGAAATCAGTTTGTGTTTCATTTATTTCATTTCAAGGTACCTACATACCTACAAAAGATTTTTTTTGTTGATGCTAAACAGCTGTTTTGGAAGTAGACATGTTTGATTTAGGTAATTGTTATTTGGTTTCGGAGAAGGTATTTTCTCTGGTTTACGTACTCTAAAGCCGAATTCACACTTGTCTCACGTTATGTGTTGTTTGTTGTGGAGAGGTGTTTCGCTACCACTAATCTCTATGTAATGTATGATCGCTACAATGTATTTCATTTAGAGAGAGTGTAGAGCCACATTTCCTCGTTGATATTGCAAAAAGATGTCATTCAGCCCTATCACGAATTCCATCGTAATCGGAATGTTTCCGAATCCCTAAAAAAAACTATCACAGAATCCGTTCGTAATGGCAATTTGTATGAGATTTTCCAATACAATGGATTCTATAATACTTTTTTTCGGGATTCGTAACAAGTTTCCGATTACGATGGAATTCATGATAGGGCTGATTGTCAAACACACCATTTTTCTGGAGTAATCAGAAAAACAAGGAAAACGCTATTTAATTTTAGAATTTTTTATTTTATTTTTGACAATCGTAAGAAACCAAAAATTGAAATTCTTTTTACTTATGAAACTTTTTTCGATTCTTAGAACTGTTCTACATGATTGGAATTGTGTAACACAGTTTTTTTTTTCGCGCTTAAGTTAAGCCCCGAAAATATTCTAGGCTAAGCCTTTAGGCGATGTTGTTGCTGCATTTAATTATCGCCAATGATCCATGTAGATCATCGCATGAAAATAATACAATACGGATCTTAGAGAAAACGGTGTCGTATACATATCTCTTTTTTCCTAACGTTTGCTTATTTTTCACGTATTTGTTGACATCAAAGAATGACATTGTTGACTAATGTCATTCTTTGGATTATTTATCAAAGTTGTAAATGCTTGAAGAAATATTTTTGTTTGTTATTTTCAATTTCGGAATATGGTTGTAAAATTATGAAATAATTAAAAAAGAAAATCCAATGGCCATTAGTATTTACCTCCTTTAGTAAAGCTATTTATTTCACTGGTTGTTACTCCCTATAAATGAAATCATAAGATACAGAGACATTTTCGTTTCTCTCTTATCTGCGGAGAATTTGTAACGTGCATTTATAAGGAAACAGAACTTTTATCCTGCCATATTCGTAACTTCTCAACGCCCGAAGTTTGAAGCTACATTTCGTTTTGCAAATTCTATGGTCGCGCTTATGGACACATGATATCATAAAGTCGGTAAAAAGCCCGTCAACGCCCGACCGACCGAACGCGTGATTGTGATTTGGCCATAATGCAAGCATTTTGTGGCAATATTTCTGTTCCTTACGGGATTTTTTTTGCTTTTAGATACTGGGAAAAACAGTTTGTCGCAGTCATCACTTAGCGCGGTGTTAGTTGTTAGTAGGTAGATAGTCTTACACACTACAACACAACTCGGCAAATTACATTAAAAAAGGCAAAATATAAATATACAGGACATAAAAACAGATACTCGTACATATAACATGAAGACAAAAAATTAAATGAAAATGTAGAAGAACACGATCACTGTCAGATGTAATGCTTTTGAAAATTTGCATATCATCCGCAAAAATTAGAATTTCACTATAACGTAGGCAGAGGTTTACATCATTGATAGCTAAGATAAATAGAAGGGGTCCTAAGTGACTTTCCTGAGGAACTTCAGATTTCGATATGAAAGGGTTGGAGAAAATTTTTCTGAATTGAACTTGATAGGATCTTTTTTAGAGGTAGGATGAAATCCAAGGGAAACCCATAAACTTTTAATTTATACACAATGATTTTATGAGAAAGTTGATCAAAAGCCTTCGAGTAGTCCGTATAAATGCAGTCAAGTTCTTGTCCACGTTCGAATGCATTAGCGCACTTAAAAATGTTAGAAAATTTGTTACCGTAGATCGCTAATGGTGCGTTAAAAACCTCTTGAGAAATTTTGATGAACCTAAAAATGATCTCAATTTTAACCAAAAAGTTGTTATTTTCATTCAGGCGCATTTAGGATTTCATAGTCGTCTCGGTCTCGAAGAACTTATTCTCGCCTCAATATTGTCTTGGACTTGGGCCGTTTTTATTTGGTATTTTTGTGGATGAAATATCGAATTAGAGTTTGAATCTGAAACTGCTCAGTATTATATTCATTGAAAAAATCAATTTTATAATTAAATATTGCAATGTTTTATATTTGTATCTTTTCTGCCAACATCACCGTGGGCAAAGATACTATCGATATCTTTAATGTAAGTCCAAAAAATACGTTCTCGTCTTTGGATCCTTTGGAGGTATGTAGTTTGGGGGAAGCTAAACAAGACCGATGCTTTTCTCCAGGAATTCCATTCATTTTATATCATTTTGTCGGTGATCTGTCCTCGGGCAACGTGACCCCTCCAAACTGAAATCCTTCCTCCGCGCCTGATTCGGTTAGTGATGAGGGAGAGCTATAGTACAATTGGAATTTATACAATTACGTAACGTGTTTGTTGAGATTGTGGTGGTGGGGTTGTTAACTTCACAACGCGTTAGTTTTGCTACATCCGTGCCATTCTATGTGTTTCTGGTACGAAATTTTAATTGTAAAAAGATAAAATTCTTTCAAATGTTGAACACTTATTTTAAATTCATAAGTGTTGCTCAAAACAACTGAATTGATTTCATTATTGTAACCAAATTGATAAATTTACAATATCGTACCTGCAGGTACCTAGTAAATCTTTATGTATTGTTTTTTTTTTTTTTAAATGCATGATGTGATGTCGAATGTTGTTCGTATATCTTGATTCATTAGAACTCAATTACAATTTTGCACAATTATTTCCATATAGGAAGATATGCACAGAACGTTGAGGACGCTCAAAGTCCACTTATTGAACTTACCCTCATGTATATGGCTTCAACCTTCAGGCTGCGATTTCTGAAGTGGTGGTATAAACAAGTGCACTCACTACAGAGAACATTTTGCCGTTGCGATGTTTTTTTTTTCATAAACTTTTTTATACGGGTTTTGAGTATACTCGCACACATCATTGGTATTCCTAAGTCCTATGTGCCTTGTCATTGGTACCCTTTCACGAAGAAGTGTTTCAAGTACTTTAAAATATACAGAAAAATTGGAACTATTGATGTTATTGGGGAAGTTTGTACTTCAAGGTGAAAAAATCAATGTGTGTTGAGAACAAGTAGGTTTTTTCTGATATTAAAATGAACATACCCACTCGAACAGGTATCGGGTATAATACATACGAGAGGGCCAGCATCAATTTCGAAGTACGAGTAATTTCGGTAAATCTGTAATTCATTTTTAAATCTTTCCAACAACAAGGTAAACATTTTGAATATTGAGATTAGGAAAACATTACAAAAGTTTTTTTTTTTTTTTAAAAGGTATACCTTATCGAAGACTTTGTACATATTACAGATGAATGTTTTGCTGGAAATTGAATGTTCTTTTTCATACGTTTTCATAAGGGATTGTAAACTTTCCTTTCGTACCGAGAATAAAGCTGCGCATACATACATCGGTAGTGTGAGAAGCGTTTGCGTGCGCAAAAGGTGTGCACAAGTGCACATGTATTTTTATGTATGTAGGAAGCGATATTTGGTGTGAAAAATGCGTGTTTCTCACATTCCTCTCGCATCTTTCTCGCAAAAAAAAACACTCCTCGTCACTTTTTCAAGCGAGTCAGTGTAAGAAATTTAATTGTTGTTATACATACATGCAATTTAAAGTTATTTCGCTTCGTTTTAATCGAAAGTGCAAGACAAATTTTATTGCGATTTCCTTTTGAGTCACTTTTGATGCTGAAGAAAATGACGATCTTATAGAGCCTTCAGAACACGTTAAGAATCATTCGATAATACAACTTACCCAGCATTTTCCGCATGTTATTATTGAAAATAGCTTTAACGATATTGATATTGAATTCAGATCTTTGAGAACTTTAAATCTTACTACCGACTTGCCAAATATTTCCCTGTTTTGGAGAAAGGCATTTCAATATGTTTCCTTTTGATGAAAAATTAATAAACCATATTTTATGCTTGGCGGAAAATCCCAAAAACGTGGCCAAAATTATTTTTTGTTCTTGAAATGTAACAAATGCTTTTATTTAACAGATTAAACTATAACGAATGCAAAATGAACATTTTTTGATTATAAAGGGTCCGCCATCTAACGTTTTTTTTCAACAAGTGCTTATTTGGTGAATGGTAACACTTAGCTCATTTCTGATTTGACAGTTAATTAGTTTTATCCTTCCGCTGAACGAATATGGTTGTGTATACGCTTCGCTAAGTGGGCCTGCGATCGACTTAGAGGAGATGCCGATTTTGCCAAAAAAATCATCTTTTCAGATGAAGCTCATTTTGATCTTGGCGGGTAGTAAACAAGCAAAATATTGTCGCATTTGGGGCACAGAAAACCCGCACGCATACATTGAAAAGCCGATACACCCAAAACGAGTCACTGTTTGGTGCGGATTTTGGTCCAGAGGCATAATGGCTGATTTCCAATGACGCGTTGGGCGTCCCGTTGACAGATTTTTCTGTCAACGCAAAAGTTCAGATATAGGAAATTCTGTTTAGTGTTTACAATGACGCGTTGTGCATAAGCGTTACGATTTTACATCAATTAGTAAGTACACAAACCAACGTAACGTGAGGAATCCCAACGCAAAAGTTGAAAAAATTCAACTTTCGCGAGCGTTTTGACATTTCCATTTACAGTTATTATGTAGTCAGCAGTGTATTTTGTGTTAAAACAAATTTTAATTTGGTTTCTCAAGGTAAGAAAATAGTATGTTCTACAACTTCATAAAATTAACTTAAAATTATCCAAAAACTACACTTTTTCAGATGGTATTCGAAGACAATTTAATTGAACTGGTCAAGGAACATGAATTCCTGTACAACACCAAAAGTAAAGGATACAAAAATGTATTGAAGAGAGCCAGTACTTGGGAAACAATTGCAAAACAATTAAATCGACCAGGTAGTGTGAAAACGAAATTATGTAACTAATAATAGTTAACTTTTTAATTGGTAAACATATGTTTCAGTTGATGAGTGTAAAACCCGGTGGAAAAGTCTCCGAGACCGGTATGTTCGCGAAAAAAGAAAGCTAGAACTGCCATCAGGAAGCGCTGCACTTTTCGACCATGAAAAATGGGAGTTCTTTGATAGTTTGGAATTCCTTATCCCAGCTTTATCCACAAGAAGGTATGATGAAGTATATAAAAACATTTATTTGAATGGCAGTGATAAACATAATCTCTTCGTCCTTATTTTTACTTTTTACGAAAAGCTGTGAAAATTTTTTAACATTTTGTTGATGCTAGATCCAAACGGTTTAATTCACAACAAAAAATAATACATTTCCTAATTTTCAATAGATTTGTGATGTAAGGTGTATTATTACATTATGATTTTAAGTAATATTTAAAAAAATCGCTTAATAAAAGTAGTTTCCATTCGAGTAAATAGAAAAAGAAATGATTCGCTCCAATGGAACTAAAACTAATATTATTCAGTGATTCTGTTGTAAATTAAACCGTTTGGACCTAGTATCAAAACATTTTCAAAACTTTTTCCAGAATATGGAAATAAAGTTTTCCTCCACAGTTTCCTGCCGAATTGAATACAGTTAAAAGAATGTCCTTACTTCATTATTAAACTATAAAATTAATCATATTTACATATGTTTTATTTTTTGTATAGACAAACTGGAAACTTTGGTGCAGAACCAGATACAGGTCAAAATAAAATAGATGATGGCAATCTGGAAATTAGTGAATCTTTTGATCCTGGATGGGAATCTGATGCGCCTCCATCTGCTTCAAGGAAGGGCGCCAAGAGAAAGTCGGAGGAAGTCTTGTCCGAATTTCTCGGTGGTTTAAAAAAAACTGTAACCAACCACTTACAGGAGCAAAATCGCCCTCCAATGGATGCAGATGACGAATTTATACTTAACATGGCACATAAAATGAGCCCACTGTCAGAAATTGTGAAAATTTCTCTGCATGCGAGAATATTCCAAATGGTTAATGAAGAATTAATCAACCATTACACTTCATAAGTTTTTTTATGAAAAAAAGTAAAATAAATAAAGTTCCTTAAATCTAATTTGATTTGCATTTATAAGTATTTTTATAATTCGTCTCATTTCCAATAATTGTTTGCAGCACTTCTCCACAGGACCACATAATGATAAATCTACATACATATATAAATGTGCTCGACATATTTATTTGATGGAAAATATATGAAAACACTATGGTAGGTATATACATATGTATGTATATGTAGACCACATTAAAAAAATCATTTTAATTTTAACAAGTATCTAAAAAAAAATCATATGACACATCAAAATGTTTATGAATTTCATACGAATTATGAATGAATTATCCTTAGTGAATTTTTTTTGAAAAATTTGTTGAAATGTATTTTTTTTTTTTTCAGAATTCAGCATAAAACTTAAATTGGAACTCAAGAACGTTCCAATCATCCAAATCCAACCATTAGTTTTGAAATGAGGAGGTATTGCAGCTACCAGTTTCATAACTTTCATACGATTCTAGTATGAAAATGGGTTTTACATTGTCCTCAGTGAACATTTTTTGAAATATTTGTTAAAATTTAATTTAAAAATTAATTTCCAATTTAAGTCTTATGCTGAATTCTGAGAAAAAAAATACATTTCAACAAACATTTCAAAAAAAATTCACTAAGGACAATTCATACATAATTCGTATGAAATTCATAAACATTAAGATGTGTCATTTGATTTTTTTTTGTAAATACTTGTTAAAATTAAAATGCATTGATGTGGAATACTAACTTGGTTTATAAAAGTGATTTATATGTTTCGTAGAAAGAAATTTAATTTAATACTGCGGTAATTTTAATGTGGTCCAAAATGTAAATGCCACAGCACTTTTAAGAATCAATAAATGGAGACCCAGGCATTGCAAAATTATTTGTAGACATTTTTGAAAAAAAAACGCAGAGCTTGTAATTGTTCTAAAATATATGCATTTAATAAATAGTTTCAAAAACTAAATTTTATTTTCGTTTAAGTATTTTTTTAACTCTTCCCTCATTCTCAGTGCATTTTCAGAGGAGTTGTTTGAGCCCACGTGTCGGCAGTTTGTAAGTGGAGTAGTCTCACTTTTCCATAGGCCTTCGCTTATAAGTTCGTCGTTTATGTTATAAACGTCAACATATCCGGATCCAAAGTAAGCCGTATCATTCAGTTTCACAAAATTGTGCAAAACAACTGATGCCTTTACTATGATTCTTATCAGCATTACTTGGAAGCATATGTAAAGTAGTTAGAAGGATCCGCCATTTGGCTACCAAAATACCAAATGCATTTTCGATGACGCGTCGAGCCCGAGACAGCCTTTTATTAAAATAGTATTTTTCTTCTTCCAGCAACTTGCCTGGGAAGGGACGCATGAGGTACGGTTTCAGTGGAAATGCTGCATCTCCAACCATATAATGGTTACAACTGTAATTGGAATGTGGAAGAACCTTTGGTGGTGGGAAGTTGAGCTCTCCAGCGATTACTTTTTTTCCAAATGAGGATTCCATGAAAACTCCTCCATCGCTTTGGCTTCCGTAAGCTCCAACGTCGACAGCAGTGAAAATATAATCCGCATCACAGCAAGCGAGGAGGACGATTAAATGATGACCTTTATAATTGTAATATTCAGATCCGGCTCCGGGCGGACATCGGATGTTGATATGTTTTCCATCGATGGCTCCTACACAGTTGGGAAGGTTCCACTTTGCTTCAAAAGATTCTGCTATTTTGCGCCAGTCTTCATCAGTTGGTGGAGACAAATAAAGTTGCATCAAAACGTCCCACAAAATATCGCAGACTTCATATATAATGTTTCCAACTGTGCAATTTCCCATTCGGAACATCCATGCCAACACTTGTTTAGATACTCCTTGCGATAAATAACTATGTAGGTATGAATCGCAAATGATAATTTTAAATTAGTATAGGTATTTCTTAGTGGATTTATTGTTTTTTATACGTACAGGAGGGTAAGGAATAATCTGGCACTTGGTTCGATTGGTGTTCGCATAGATCTTTTTTCCAAGTGAGGTTCGACAAACGCACGTAGTAATTCAAACGATTGTGGGGACATCCTTGTTATTTTGAAAAAATGTTCAGGGTCTTTCTCTTTCATTTGATCAAAATTTAAGGCAAAGAATCCCTCTTCATCCCTTCTAAGATTCAGCTCCCGAACCCACCAACGCCGTCTTGATGTTTCCTCCTCAACTCCTTCACACGCTGAAACAGCAGCGTACGCTACTTTGGCAACTAATTCTACTGTCGAAAATAGCTTATCGTTGTTCATTTTGAATTAAAAAAACCTTTACACAATATTTAAATTAATTTCCAGAATGACACTTCAATTGTTTTTAATCAGCTGATTCTCTCAAAACCATCTGTCACCATGACGCGTATGTAATGCTCGTAAAATGTAACGTACGCATGGCGAACGCTAACGCGTCATTGGAAATCAGCCATAATTGGGCCATTTTTCGAAAATGAGCAAGGAGTGGCCGTGACAGTCAATGGCGATCGTTATCGGGCCATGTTGAACGAATTTTTGTTCACAAAAATTGAAGAGGAGGATATTGGCAACATTTGGTTTCAACAGGACGGCGCTACGTGCCACACAGCCGAAGCTACACTCGATGTTTTGCGCCATTTTCAAAAAAAAAAAAGTTATTTGGCGGACCTTCCCGGCGGACATCCTGTACTTGTGATTTTTATATGAAGGGTTTATAATACAAATACTATATACTACTGAAATACATCAGCCAAGTAGAAGACTTAGCACTTTTTAATTGACTTGTGGAGCCCAAATGCGATCGCCGGGACGAAACGCTAATTTTTATGGACTAAATGCCGTTAAAAGCTATCTTGTGATTTTTACTTACTCTATAAGGCAAGTATTGGTTTCGTGTAAAATTTTTTTTTTTTTAATCGAGAAGTCCAAAAAAGTGAGTTTCATCAAGCCGTCTGTCGGTCTATGCGTCGGTGTCGGTGCGTCTGTGCGTCGGTCCGTGCGTATGCGTCCATTTTAATTTGAGCTAGAGCCTAAACGGGTGAACCGATTTGCTTCAAATTTGGTACTTTTCACTAAAACAACTTTATTTCAAAAGATATGTATCCTCAAAACTACGCTTGGACAGACGTTGATGTTTACACAAATATTAACCGTGAGTCTCGGCACTCACACAAATTTTTTTTTCTTAGTAAGAATATCGATGGTCCGATTGACATTAAATGAAACGATTGTCAGCTACACTGTTCATGGCTTAAGCTGTCCTGCGGTTCTGTAAAAAAAATGTGTCAAATGAACTTTTTAAAAATAAATTTGCCTACATGCTTAAGCTTTTTGATGCATCTTATGCAAATAACCCTGTATACAGGGTGTCCCGTAATGAGTGGATAATACTGCAGCTGGTGATAGCTGGCCTTATGACTGCTCAGAAAAAAAATATAAAAAAAATATTTTTCTTGTGGTCTCCATGGTATAATTTATTTTCGAAAAATGTTAAAAAATTCAGGGTCTCCTAAAATACCTAATTACAACGGCCACCCATAAAGGATTCTTGTTATTTTTGTATTTTAATAATATTCTTGAATAACCGTTCTAAATGATGGGTAGTAAATTTTAACACCAGCTGATGCATTTTTTGTGTTATAATTTTTTAAAATAATTTTTTTATTCAAAAATAATTCAATATTTTTTTTCACCAAAGTTTGAAAATTAATAAAGAGAAAAAAATGTATGAGAACATAAGTGGCAAATTTGATAAAAATTGGCCTGTTTAATGTACTTTCCAAAATGGTATAACACATGTTTGTGTCTACAACCATGACCAATAAAATTGGCATTTAATCTACTAAAGTAGTTTTTTAACATTTTATCAGATGAAATTAAGTTACAAAGTTAAGTAAACACTACGACGACGAATAAAATAAATTTTAATTTTTATTGCATTTAAAAATAACCGTTATTAAATAAAGGCACTAACATTTAACACTAGTTGCTGGATTTTTTTTTAATAATTTTTTTAATTAATTTTTTAATAAAAAAATGATTAAATATTTATTTTGATGTTTGATGACAACAAAAATTGAGTTGGAAGGAAAAGTCAATAGATATACCAGTGTCACTATTATGTCTGCTAAATTCACTAACTAAAATAATAGTATGCACTTTCAAAAAGGTTTTGATTTAGGTATGGGAAATGCGATAAATAAAAACAACAGTATTAAAAATTATGATATATTTGTAATTTAAATCAATTTATATTAAATGTTCAAACTGTCCCCCATTCACTGTGATACAGGCTCTGCATCTTCTAATGAAGGACCTCTCAATAAAACAAGCATATTGGCGCTCATTTATTTTCATCACAGCGTCTTGAACACGACGACGCAATTCCGTAATGGATGTAATTGGTTTAGTATAAACCATTTCTTTCAGACATCCCCAGTAGAAAAAGTCCAAAGGATTTAGGTCTGGCAAACGTGGTGGCCACAAAATTGGGCCCAGACGGCCTATCCCTGTTCATCTTGCAATCACCCGTGTGATGTAGTTGAATCTGCTTCAATTTCATTCAGCACAATACGATCAATTTCTTCTCGCGGTAAACGTCCTCCGCTAGTACCGCCCAGTCCATTACCAGGCATTCGTCCTTCTGAAAAACATTGCTGGACTCTGATGAACACTCGATAGTCCGGATGTCGCGCATTTGGATATCGCTCTCTATAGAGAGCTGCAGCTGCGTGAGCGCTTCCTCTACATTCCCCGTATATTAAATGCATATTCGCATACTCCAGCGGCGTATACTGTGACATTCTTAATCAGTATTAATTTAATCAAATTCAAAAATTCGTTTAAGTGACGAAACCAGTATAACAACGTTATACGTTACGTAATGACAGAGAATTGACAATATTTGCAAATAATACTTTTATATGCATTTTAATGCCTATTTTATTATAAGTCAATTTTTATTTGAGAAAGTGTTAAAAATCTTCTCTAGTAGATTAATAGCCAATTTAATGTGTTATGTGTTAGTGCCTTTATTCAATAACGGTTATTTTTAAATGCAATAAAAATTAAAATTTATTTCATTCGTCGTCGTAGTGTTTACTTAACTTTGTAACTTAATTTCATCTGATAAAATGTTAAAAAACTACTTTAGTAGATTAAATGCCAATTTTATTGGGCATGGTTGTAGACACAAACATGTGTTATACCATTTTGGAAAGTACATTAAACAGGCCAATTTTTATCAAATTTGCCACTTATGTTCTCATACATTTTTTTCTCTTTATTAATTTTCAAACTTTGGTGAAAAAAAATATTGAATTATTTTTGAATAAAAACATTATTTTAAAAAATTATAACACAAAAAATGCATCAGCTGGTGTTAAAATTTACTACCCATCATTTAGAACGGTTATTCAAGAATATTATTAAAATACAAAAGTAACAAGAATCCTTTATGGGTGGCCGTTGTAATTAGGTATTTTAGGAGACCCTGATTTTTTTAACATTTTTCGAAAATAAATTATACCATGGAGACCACAAGAAAAATATTTTTTTTATATTTTTTTTCTGAGCAGTCATAAGGCCAGCTATCACCAGCTGCAGTATTATCCATTCATTACGGGACACCCTGTATATCCATACAAAAAAAAATTCTTGAAGGAACAAAGGGAAGCAGGATAGTAAGTGGCTACAGGCAGCTATTAGGTATAAAGGAGTTTTACGAGTCAACAGCACCCGATGATGGAACAAAAGTTCTGAAACGCGTCGCTGACTTTATTTTAATAATATTAAATGTTTGCATTAAAAAGTTTATAATAAATTGTTAATTTTTAAAACAAAGCTTAACCGTTTTTATTTAGAAATAAACATAAAACACATAAAGGAGGAGTTTTTTTTAAACCGTTTATGATAAAGTGGTGTCATATCTACAGCTCTATTCTTTTAAATTTTGTATTTATGGAATGGTATTTATTGGAAAAGGAGCTAAGTATCATATATGATATGGAAAGGGCGTTTCAAACGTTTCTACAGAAGTTTGTGCAATCTGGTGGTATTTAGAACACCTCTTATGAGAAGAAATTGGCTGACCTGCTATCACTTTGCATGTTTTTTTTAATAGGAAAATAAATGATGCACCGACGGAAAATTATTCAACATTTGTTGTCATTTTTGCAAGCTACAAAACTCTAGGACGGCCGCCGGAAATATCGCCATGAAAAGCTTCTTTTAAAGGTTGGTTCAAAGTTCAGTAATATCACTTTGAGGCGAATATTTCTTTGCGGATTGCGGAAATATCGCTATCCAAACACTTTTGCAGGTTTTGGCGAGAAATTCAGTACGCAATCTTAAAATCACTTCGGATAAATATATTTCGAGAACCAGACCTTTCACAAGCTTTTGATTAGAATGTGCGGATAGAGTTTGAAAATACCTTTCTTTTGGTGTATAGTTCGATAGGTTTCGGAGACATTTTTGAAAAAAGATTAAAAAAATATATTTTTGTTTGGAATTTGAAAAATGCTTGATTCTTTTAATAAATATACTGTGACTGTGAGTAAGTTTAATAACAAGACATTAATTCTTAATAATAGAAGAGCTTAACTCTGGAGAGTATGTTAGTTGGACTTAGAACCTCTCGTTGGCACCATTGTCTTTCTCGTCTGTGATGACACGAGTGCATATATCTTTGTGAATTAGGCCTAAATGCAAATTTTCTTGAGGTGCTCGTTCAAATGATTGAAAATGAATCGACGAATGGACATTCGAATGAAGGATGCTTTTGTTCTGATTTTAGAATTATGTAACTGTCCCTAAATCGTTTACATCATCTCCTTTGCTCCTATTTGCAAGGAAACTAGGTAGGTATAGGTACAGTGGAATTCAATCTTTCCGGTTAACTGGTAAGGTTGATGTCTATTTAATTTAATTTTGCTTCGTTGATTTGCAATGGCCCTTCCTCCTTCATACATATAATCTATAGATAGGTACATTTATTATTAAAATTTTATTTAAATAAAATACCTATGGTTTAATGGAAATTCTGAGTAAAATGCTTATAGGTTGGTACTTACTTACCTTGTTAAATACTTTTGATACATAGATTATTAAAAAATTTACATTTATTGCTCTTCTTCCTTTTATAAATATAAGCTTGATAAAATCTAATGTCTTTAAATAAATCTGGTATTCCTACAATGTTTTTTACAGTTACAGTCATCCCAGGACTACAAAATTGCATCTCATTGTTTCATTGGCGTTTTTACAAACCTAATCATTTGCACTCTCTACCGATATCGTGTTCATATAATCAAATCATAACACGTATCCGTATCCGTTCGTTGCATGTAAAGTTATATAGTGCGAAGCAAATAAACACAACCAAACTAAAAACAAAAATAATATAACGCCAAGGTAGTAAATATCCTTCATGTAGCATCCGATCCTCCACCCTTCCACCCCATCTTGCACCCTTAATACCAACGATTGCTTGCTACATATTTTTGCTTTTCCATATAGAGAAACACATAAGCTCATCAATGGCAACGGCAACGGCAACATGGACTTGTCACGGAATCACAAATAAACGGAAATCTTCCTTCTGTCACCATCAGGACCAGAGAATATTGTATTGTTGTTGATGGAGCAAAGCAAAGTATCTAGGAAGAGAGCATCATCATCATCATGGCATAGGTGGCACAGTAGGTGTGTGTATAGATAGCTCGCCGTCGTCGTTGTTGTCGTTATACCTATTCATCCACTTATATACACAGATGCCATCGCAGGACCAAATTCACATAGGAATGAGGCGGTATATAACAAGTATAGCATGTCCTACCCATTAGCAAATTTTCATCCCCTTTTGATGTACAATAGAAAAACAAATCTTATATTCATAGAACACCATTTTATGGCATCCTCTAAAATATTTTGTTTACGTAATCGTCATCCCTTCAAATAACCCAACTCTGTATTCATTCACACCAGTTACTACCCGAATACTACTTTCCTTATCTAGAGACAGTGGTTTCGATAAATAAATGTTTGAGTTGTGTAGAAATAAAATTTTGGGCGAGAGATTTTCGTTTCATTTCAGTGAACATTTCGTAAAAAGATTTTGTTTAAATCAGACGCAAGAATTTCACCAGTGTAACTTACTCTTGTAAGCTATTAAAAGTGTTATAAAGGCGTAAAAATATTTATATACATAAGCCAATTTTTTTTAATTTGCGTGTTGATTTAATTTGCGGTTTTAAAAAAAAAAATCTCAAATAAAAAATTTAAATATCTTTTCTCCGTGTGCACCGTTATTTATACAAATGAAATCAGTGAACTTTGTGAAGAGTGCGGCGAAAAAATAACTGACAAACTTATAAAAAAATATTTATTTTCAATAGTTCCTATATCTACTAATATTAAACAACAGATACTTAATAATTTATTAAGTGTTCAAATTACATTCAATAAAAAAATAAAACTAAATCGTATAACCATTTTAATTAATTTTTGCAACAAACAAAAAAAAAAGTTTTATCCCGCTTTGGAGTATATCTTGAGATGCTCTCATCGGCGTCCTTATCTCCGCCTCCTCTAGATTTACGGCCCGCCCTAAACAGCCAGGCGTCAACCAATACAAATTTAAGTGAGGATAAGTCTCATGCGCCCTTAGTTAAACCGCCCTATTCCTATATTGCTCTTATTACCATGGCAATTTTACAGTCGCCGCATAAAAAATTAACCCTAAGTGGAATATGTGATTTTATAATGACGAGGTGAGTGAAGATGATTTTTATTAACTACGTAAAAAAAAAAATTATTTCCACAATTATCTTCAGTAAATAAATATGTTAGTTTGGTTTTTCCATCGGTTCGCGGTGAATCTCTTTAAATTCTTTACAAATGTGGGACAATACAGATGGGTTGACATAGTGTGTTTCATAAAGAAAATGTTGCTTTTTCAAACTCACAGACAATTTGAGGATTATAAAAAATAAAATCGATTTGAATTTCGAGATCATATCAACAGCTGCAGTATGTTGATTTTTTAAATGTTAAAATTCTTCTATGTGTTCATTTATATAAATATAACACTCTGAAAAAGAGGTTAGCTTTTCCCTCTCGTGAACTTTGCTAAAATGTGAAATGAAACAAATCTTAAATATTTAAAACCTTTATTTTTCTCGTTAAATCATTTTTTGTTTCGAATTTGCAAGCTAAGAAAATATCATTTTTTATTGTTTTTCTTTGAAGTGTACATCTTTTTTTGCATTAGTAAAATTAACAATAGCCGTGTTTTTTTGCAATCCCGAAGAAATTGGTCGAAAAAAGACGTCGCCGTCGGGGCAAAGCATTTATGTTTATGTTAAATAACAACAACTAACCCCCTTCGGGCTTAACTTAAGCACGGAGAAAAACTGTGCTACCGGCTTTTATTGCATACTTGTTATCGATAATTTGTATAAAAACTCCGATTTGTTTCTGTAATGGCGTCGCTAATCCCCGATGTCCTTTTTCCAACCAAATTCCTCCGGACTTATAAAACCGTACCGTAGTTCGTAGTATTGGGGATCATATACCAGCCTATTACAATTTGAACGTTAATGGCCGATTTCATACAACACTTTTAACTATTTAACAGGCTCTTAAATCTTAAAATAACGTTTATTCCATACAAAATACGTCATTTAAAAATTTAAACGCCTGCTAGATATTTGTGAAACCGAACATAAATGTTTTTTTTTTTTTAAGATTAAATCTCATGTCATGAAAAAGTGCCTCTCATTTAAGCCGTTCGGATTCGGCAGAAAATTGTAAGACCCCTCCATTCCTGCCGAGAATACGCAAACAGGAATGGTTGAGAGCTATAAGTCACTAGGCCAGTGTTGCCAGAAGCACCGATTTATCGTATTTCTCCTGATTCTTAGAGCTATTTCCGATTAACCGATTTTTCATGTAAAAATGACATTTTCTCCCGATTTTAAATTATAAAATGTAAAAGTACCTAAATATATTTTCTACATTTTACTCCCGCTCACATTCAGAAACAGATAAATATTTGTTTAAAGGTCAATTAAATTAAAGCATCTCGATTGATGGATCAATTTATTGCAATGATGTTAACTTAACCAAATTCTTCAGCCAATGTTGATAGAATTTGTGCCAGATAAACATTTAGAAAACAAAAATTATAAATGAACTTAAAGTTAACACTTTATAAGGATTTTGTATTTTAAAGATTAATTTAAGTTTAAGGAATGTAATTATTGTTACTGATAAATTGTAAAAAAAAAAGCAACCACTCTAATTACGTAATATCAAAGTTAATTAAAAATGAATTGGTGATACGAAACCTAAATATTTAATTTCAACATAAATGTAGGTGGTTTGTTCTTTGTGTAAGCTGCCGCACCAGGTGCTGTTTAAAAGCAAATGGACCCATTCGAAAGACAGCTTAGATAAAATCAAAGTATTCGTTTTTAATTTTAAGGTTTCATCTACCTTAAAATTTTAATAATTTTAAAATTGAATTTAAATAAAAACAAATACATATTTAATCACAAAAAAAAGTTTTGACAAAAAAAGCCAAATTAAAAAAAAAAAAAACTCCGAAAATCGTGAACTTTGGTACAGAGCTATATTTTTTATTTTACGAATTTCTTCAAAATCTAAATATTATTACCTTGAATTTACCATGTATGTTGTTTTTAGGGGGAAGTGAATTGGGTGAAATTCAATGTTACGTTTACCAATCTAAATTTCTTCATAACTATGTAGGACGGAGCTATTCGTTTACTTTTGAAAACAGTGTGAACAAAAAAATTGTAGCTTATACAATTCTAGTTATTTTTATGATGAATGAATGAATTAGTTGGGGTATAGTTGCACTGCGACCTATGGATCTATTGTGCCACCATCTAGAGCTGAATGAGATTGCTCACTCTATAACTCTTCCTCCAAGTTTATTCCCTTGAGGAATTTGAGTATTTGGAGTATTTTTAGTGAGGGTAATCCCTCTCTTCTAACTGGTGATAGCCCAGGTATCGTTGTCTTTGATGCACAAGTGCATTACATTTGCCTAATATATGCTGGTCCGGTGTTCCCTCTTCCATGTTGCAGAATCTACAGGTTGGACTACTCACTAAGCCAAGAACGCAGAGGTGTCTTTTTAGTTTGCAGTGTCCTGTGAGAAGGCCCGTTATTATTCTAAGGTTATTCCTGCTAAGGCTGATGCAGGATTTAAAACGCTCTTGGTTGTAGCTTCCAAGTAGTAATTTGGCTTGCCTAAGGGTAGGGAGTTCTTTCCAGATTTTTGATCTTTTGGCCTCCTCTTCTGCTTTAATCTTATTTTTGATCACATTTTCTCCTATACCGCAATAAGGCTCAGGCCCTGTTAAGGGGTTTGTTGCTCCTATTTTGGCTACTGAGTCTGCCTCCTCGTTACCATGGATACCGGCGTGGCCTGGTACCCAATAGAGTGTGACATTGTTGTTTTTGCCTAGTTCATTTAACCTCCTCATACATTCCCATATACAAGTCTGGAGGTGATGGTGTAGGAGTTAAGTGCTTTTAGAGCAATGTTTTGTTTTCTGTAATTTCTTTCGAGGTTACGTTCTGCACTAGTGAACTGTCCCATCGGTATAGAAAGTTTGGTTCTTGGCCCAAAGATTCCTGCTCCAGTCCCTTCAGACGTTCTCGATCCATCAGTGTACCATTTTATGGCATTTGCGTGTTGAGTGTAGTTCATTTCGCCTAACCACTCTTTTTTCCTACTTGGATTCGTTTGGAAATTTTTCTCGCAGTTGTATTTTTTAATCATGCCATCTCTTGGGATGTCAATAAGGTTTTTAACTGCGGGCCTGAATATGTTTTCTTTTTCCCTTATACCTTTTGCATTTACCAATCCCAGTTCCCTCTTTGGCAAATCGCATGATGGCTCCCTCCGCAGCACTTTCGATTACCATGTGCAGTGGAGTTAAGTGAAGGATAACCTCCATCGCTGCGGTAGGGCAAGTTCTCATTGCTCCATCAGTAATGCATAGACATGCAAGCCCTTGGAGTTTTTCTAGTGCTTTCCTAGTTGTTTGTAGTTCGGTTCTTTTATGCCATGCAATCGCACCATAGGTAATGATAGGTCTTACCATCATAGTTTACATCCATCTGAAGATTTTTGGCTTGCAGCCCCATGATTTACCAGCAAGTCTCTTGCATGTCATGAGGGCTTTTGTGGCTCTCCTGACAGTTTTTTCTAAATGTTTGCTATCTAGTGTGATTCTCCTAAGTATTTAACCTCCTTTTTCGTTTCTATGACTTCGCCAGCTAACCGAATGGGTTTCATTCGTGGTAGAAGTCTTTTCTTGTTAAATGGTATGATCGTCGTTTTTGTAGGATCAATATTTAATCCAACAGATAGACACCATTTTCTTGTGATTTTTAGTCCTCTTTGTATTATATCACAAAGAGTTTCTTCAAACTTTCCTAGGGCTATATTAAAACGATATCGTCAGCGAAGCCTAGACAACGTATGCCCTGAGAAGTAAGACTTTCTAGTAGCTCATCCACTACAAGACTCCACAGCAAGGGTGACAATACCCCTCCCTGAGGACAGCCTCTTAGTGTGGTGATTTTCTGGACACTTTGACATGTGTGTGCTTCTGCCGTTCTTGTTCCCAGCATTTCCCGAATACATCTGGTTATAGTGATGGGTACACAATTCCTTACAAGAGCCCTGTTTACTGCGTCATGAGAAGTGTTATCGAACGCATCTTCAATGTCCAGGAAAGCGCATAATGCAGTTTCTTTTGCATTCAAAGCGAATTGTAAGGAGTTAGTGAGTTCATACAAGGCAGTTTCCGTTGATCTACCTGCCCTATAGGCATGCTGGCGACTATTAAGAGGCATTTTATTTAGTACTTCTGATCTTATGAAGTTGTCAATTACTTTTTCCAGAGTCTTCAGTAGGAATGAAGTTAAACTTATGGGCCTGAAAGACTTTGGATGGGTTGTGTCTTTTTTCCCTGTTTTAGGGATGAAAATGACTTTACCTCTTCTCCATAGACTTGGTATATAACCAAGGGCTATACTACTTCGAAGAATGCTAATTAGGTGAGGCATTAATTCCTCTTTCCCTTGTTGTAAAAGGGCTGGAAAGATACCATCCACCCCCGGTGACTTAAAAGGT
The DNA here is from genome assembly GCA_932273885.2 of Leucozona laternaria. Lineage (NCBI taxonomy): Eukaryota > Metazoa > Arthropoda > Insecta > Diptera > Syrphidae > Leucozona > Leucozona laternaria. Next base: position 52,004,199 of record OW026368.1, read on the forward strand.
TCAAATGTGCTTAGCGCCCATTCAAGTCTTTTTCTTGAGCAGATAGTTTTAGCTATCTTCCAGTCGTCTCGGTTAGGTTTGAGAGGTATTCTCTCTATTGTATCTCTTACCATTGGATTACTATCTGGAAAATGAGTATTTAGTGTGGATCTTTGCACCTCATTTTCGGTGAAACTATCATCGGGGTTTCGAAGTGCTAGCGATGTTATCGCCTTTTCCTTCGCTAAGGCTTTATGTAACCTTGCCGCTGCTGGGGTAGAGGAAATACCTTCGCAGAAAATCGCAAAACTGTTTCTTTTCGCCTTCCTTATTTCCCCATTATATTTTGTTAACTCTGCGGAGTAGTTTTGCCACTCCCCAGTTCTCTTCGCCTTATTAAAGAGCTTTCTTACCTTTGATCTTAGTTTTGTCAGATTGTTATTCTACCATTGAGCATTTTTATGTTTCTTTATGGATTTAACGGGACAGCTGAGTTCGTATGCCTCATTTATTGCCCCGATAAAATCATCAATTCGTAAACAATTGGTGGTAGCACCTTTAAGTTGTTGTTGTTGTTGTTCAAAAATTCAATGAAATTGACGGAATAAAGAATGGTCAAGTCTAATAAACTGACATTCTAGTATGAATAGTACAATAAATAATAATAATAACTTAATAGTCTGGTCTGTTACCGATCTTCCAACCTCTCCCCCTTTGATACGTACTACGAATTGTAGTCTATCGAAACAAGGTATGGAGAAAATGGAGGCGGAACAAGACAGCATAGTTAAAGGCGCTTAGAAAAATGCTGATGCTCCAAATGCATTTGATAAACAATAACATCCCATTTTCGATATGTGACGTCAGTGGTCTCAGGCGGCGGAATGTGTAGTGCATACGGCTTCTAAGACTGAGCAAATCTAATATCGTTGGTTCGATCCCTATGATGGGCATGTAGAAAGTTTTTCATAATAAAATTGGATTAAAGCTCAGCACCACGAATAAGAGGAGACTGATGATAGGTGGCTTGGTACCCCTTGAAACAGCTGTATCTCTAGCCAAAATAAACGAATTATAAATTAATTCGTAAACAATTGGTGGTAGCACCTTTACCTTTAAGTTGTTGTTGTTGTTCAAAAATTCAATCAAAATCATTTACTGTTTTTTTTAATTTTAATGATAGGTATCTACAAATAAAGCTCGCCACTAACATTTTTAGTGGAAGTCTATTTTTCCTGGGATCTACCTAACTCTGTTTTTTTTTTTCAATAAAAAACAGCAAATACGTACCTATTTCATATTTCAATTTTTTTTTTAAGTGATCCCCCAATTAACACCGATTTTTAATGTGGTAATCTCCCGATTTCCAAAAATATTTTATGGCAACACTTCAATAGGCCATGATGGTTCTACCTGAGCTGTCGATGAGCCAGCTTATTTGTAATTATGAAACCGTATACAAACAGATACTTCAGACATGCGAACTTATAACAGTTTTGTTTGTGCGGTCCTCCGCCGCGCTGGTAGACATAATTCGGACACCCAGAGTTTTTTTTTTCAAGCTGTTGAATGTTCCCCCTCCCCCCTTGAATATTTCATACGCGAAAACTGATCAAAGAGTGGATAGGTGGATAATTTGCCGTTAATTTGATGTGATAAATTCGAATTTGTCGTTCAATGTTTTCTATGTTTTTTTTTTTTTGCTTTGCTGAATTCGTATCAACTTAGCGAAGCACCCTCTTAAAAAGGTGTACAAACTTGTTAAATTAAATGATTTACTTCTTAATAATTGCCGTTCGTTAGTTTTTAATAGCTAAGTTGAAAATTGAACCTGTCACAACTTATTCACGACTGATGAACGGCAAATAATAAAGCAATAAGCTATTCAACATAAGAAGTTGTTTCCTCATTTTGAAGGGGTGCTTCGTAAAGTTATATCAACTTAGCAAAGTAGAAATAATTCCCCGAATTCAACTATGAAATTAGTTCCCAAATTTGGGGTAACAGGCTGGATGGAACCTTTAAGGTTGTAACACAAGGTTGTTTTAGGTATAGTTTTAATAATTTACGTTGACATTGAGGGCACCGGTCGTTTGCGGATTATTGGCATAGACTTACGAATTGAAGAAACCCCAGAAGGAAAAGTCTAAGGCCTAGTTTATACGGTATTGCACCGCACGGTTTTTTTGCAGTAGATACAAACTCAGTCGAATGACGAATGTGTGGCGTATACATTTTACATAGAACGACGTTTTTTCTGCAACCGTTTGTACTCAACACCAAATGAACTGTGACGTATTCGGATTTCAGTAGAAAAAAAAAATAGAATTCCTTGAATACTGGTGGAGCGTAAATATTTATAGATTTTCTTACTAAGTTAGAAGACAAAATGACGATGATTCTTTTTATATATTAAACATTAATGTAAATTTTATATAGGTTTCTCAATAAGGGTGAGTACTGGGTAGATGTTAAAATTGAACATTATGGCGTTTGCTGTGTTGCACGTAGCGCCGCCCGTTCAGTTGGGATCACATTTCGTTTACATCTGCATATTCAATTGGAACCAGCAAAAATTGATTAATCGATCGGTAGCGCTGTCCGTCGATGCTGATGGCAATCACATCGTCGTTTTCGAAGAACTACGGACTCTCACAGACAGCGACGATGTTTTTGGTTGATCTTGAGTGTCGTTGACGCAAGGGCGCTGCCTGATTCTTCACTGGATCGGTCATTTCAAATTTTACCACCAAACATTGGATAATCGACTTGGAAGGACAACAATGTAAACCGGAAAATGGGCGCAACGCACGTATCGTTGCCCCAACACAGACAACAACAGATTTGACGGATGTCACCAAAACAACATGGCCGCCACATACCGCTAAAATCTACCCGCTGCAATTGCAAAACCCTTAAGATTCAAAATAAATTGAGAAATAAAGGGTGTTTTTTTTATACGTGTGGTTTTCAAGAACAAATAAAAGGCATATAATTTAATGTTATGGCCAAGAATTTAGCTTTATTATAAAGATAAGGGTTTGCCATTATGTTTTAAAAATTATTTTGGACAAGTGGCCGCCGCGACTGGCCCGAATAAATTCCAGCCGAGAGGCCCAATTTTCGACCACTTTTTGCAGCAATAGGAGCCGTATGTCAGCAATAACGCGCCGAATATTCTCTTCCAAGGCGTCAATCGTCTCGGGCTTATCTGCGTAGACAAGCGACTTCACATAACCCCACAAAAAAAATAGTCCAGCGGTGTTAAATCGCACGATCTTGTAGGCCACGCCCGCCACAGGCCCACGACGCGAGATAATGCGCTCACCAAAAGTTTCCTTCAATAAATTGATTGTTTCGTTGGCTGTATGGGATGTAGCGGCCGGCGTCCTGTTGGAACCAAAGGTCGTCCGCCAACCGAACCATCATTTTGGTAATAAATTTGCACGATTTGCAAACGTTGTTCAGGAGTAAGCCTATATTCATTATGCAATGGCAAACCTGAGCATAAATCAAGTGGCAGCAGTCAAAAAGTCGAACTCAGAAAAAAGTATTGCCAGATTGAAAACCACATATCTACAAAAAAACAACCTTTAGAAGAACATCAATATAAACCTGCCTGTTTGGTTGCTTGCTAACGACGAGCTTCAGTGGGAGAATACCGTTTTAATATATTCAAAATCTCCAAATTCGAACGATAACTTTGGTTTAAAAGACTAAATATCAGGCTATATTTGTGTAACAAAACCTTTACTAGAGAACTAATTGAGTGGGCGTCAACTTGATTTTCTGTATTGATTACCAAATAATAAGTATTTTTTTCTTCTGCGAATATATTTAAGTCGGTTTCAAAATTGTCTTGTCTTTGATGAAGATAAACGTGGACATGGCAATGGGCACATTTAACTTAATTTTTTTTTAATTTGTCTCTTGCATAAAAGAACAAATTCTGAAAATTTCATCTAAATCATTTTAGTCTTCTCCAAGAAATAGACCAATTTTCAAGAATCCATGAACCCACTATTACTTACCGGACAGTGGGTAGACATACATTTTATATCCCGTATTAAATATAGTAGTTTAGTTAAGGAAAGTATTATGAGAAATTGGTAAACCAACAAAATTTAAAACTAATTAAACCACTTCTAAAATTATTTTTAACGCCAAAGATATGTATACCATTTGATTTTCTTAATAAATCTTTATTTACGAAAGAAAACCTCGAGATTTCTATCTTTGGAGTGATGGTTTCTTAAAAAAAAAATAATTTTGAATACCTACTTACATTTTTTTCATTTTTAAGATAACATATTGATATGCCAATTTTAAGTTTTTATTAATGTTAAAAAATTAAATTTCAATAAAAATCATCGACCCATTTTTAATTTTTGGAATTTTCAAAAAAAAAAGTTTGTTATATTATTATTAAGTCTTGTGGAATGGAAATCCCGCCTCTGTCATCTTAGAACAGAAATATTTTTTTTTTCACGGACACTGCCTCTTGCTAAATTCTCTAAGAGTACCTATTTGTTGTCATACACATTATATTTTACTCTAGCCGTATGAATTCGGCAGGAAAGTGTAGGTCTCCTCCAGTCACTAGGCCCTGGTTTTCCACTTGCTGTCCCCTCACCAAATTCGTTTTTTTTTTTTATTAAGTATTAGTCTGTTCACATTGGGTTAGATCTGTCATATGATTTACAAACTAAATTATGGATTCTTTGATTACAGTTATTTTGTTTAACATGCACATTCGATGATTTACAAGTTACAATAATCATTGATAAAAGGTGACTAGCTGTGAACACACTGGTCCTAAGGCCTAGTACACTGCTGATGTGAAACGAAATATTTCGGTGTTCTCCAATACGACAGTGAAATGCTTGCGGAAATCACAACGAAAAAATGACAGCTGAAAGAGTCACACAAATAACACAAATGCAAAAAAATCACAGAAAAGATACAACAAATACAAACACAAAAGAACCTCAAATGTCACTTTTCCGCACAAAATTAATGGTCTGGGCAATTAATTGAGACCTCTCTCCAAATAATCTGCTACAATTATCAATTTCGCTCTGTACTAAAATGTTCTTAGTTTTAAACAATTTTTAACTAATATCATACTAAGCCTGTTTCCTTATAATAAACTCCAGCTAAAACAGTGACAGTTCATGCAAAAAAGTAAGCAAACATACCCTTTTCACATTTTGTATAGTCAAAATGACTAGAATGGAGTTAGTATGATACTAAAAACATAAAATTGCCATTTGCTGATTTTAATTTTAGTAAAATGTTTAAAAGATAGTATACGGTGATAACTCATTTAATATTTGGAAAATCGTCTTATTCACTTGGCATCATACTAAAAATGCCTAAACATGATACTTAATCTTCTAAAATTTTGCTCCAATGTTTTTACTTGATTAACTTGATTTCTTTTGAATTAAAACAAAAAAAATAATTCATAAGGTAATGGGTGCTTTTCAAATAAATTTTGTTAATATTGGTGTTTATTTAATTTGGTTAAAAACGGAAATTCACTCAAAATTCTTCAAAAGCTTCAAAACCAGTTTCGTTTATAATTTTGCACTAACAAAGATTACGGATTTCCAAGTCAGCAACTAGCTTATGAATTATTTTTGTTTTTTAATTCACAAGTCACTAACTAGCTTATGAATTTAATTTTTCTAATTCAGAAGTCCCTAACTAGCTTAGATACTTAGATACTAGCTTATGAATTCATTTTTTTTTTCAATTTATAAGTGAGCCGCTAGCTTGTGAATTAAAGCCAAGCTTAAGCTAAGAAGTGAATTAAGCTTTTGTAACCCTGACTCCAAAGTTAGTTAAATGGTGCGATGCCTGTATTAAAAAAAAAAACACTACAACTCCTTAAGTTTCTGTATATTTTTAAAGTATTTGTTTTCTTTTTTTCTTAAGTCTTATACACCTTTTTTTAATTTCAGGTTTGCATACTACAAAGAAAAGTTTCCAGCGTGGCAAAACTCCATACGTCACAATCTGAGTTTAAACGATTGTTTCATTAAAGTTCCACGGGAGCCAGGAAATCCAGGTAAAGGCAATTTTTGGACATTAGATCCCCTTGCCGAAGATATGTTTGATAATGGCAGTTTCCTACGGAGAAGAAAGCGCTATAAAAGAGCCCCAGTTGCACATCGATTTCCATTTCCGTCAGTGTTTGGCCCGTTCTCACCATTTTGGATACGAAAACCCGTTCCAGTGCTGCCAGTTCATTTTAACGTTGCCAATTTCGGTAACACACACGATCCTTTTGAATCAGTTGGCTCGCAGGCCGAAACAATTGATGTTACATCCCCGAATAACAAATTTGATTTCTTCGCTAATTTGGAAACTCCCTTCTATCATAACACTGACAAAATTGAATTGATTCGGCAAAATGTAGCGCGTTTTCGGCGAACGGCGGATAATTTAGAGACCACAAATCCAAATGAAATTTTAAATAATTCTGATTTGAACAGCTTATACAGAAAAATGCCTACAATCGGTGATTATCCACAACATAATGACCCGCATGTGGGATTGGGCTATGCAAGTCTCGAGCAGCAAAGTCCCCACAGAAACTTCAATGCCATCGAAGATATTTCCTGCGACAGAATTGACGTTGAGAGCGAACACGAGGAATCACATAAATCCGATTCATCCGACATAGTGTGTACTCGAATGGAAAGACTACAATCCGATTCAATCCGAGAAGCACCTACGCAAAAGAAGGCTAAAAGATCACTTCAATTCATGAACAATAACGAAAAATGTAACAAGGTTTCCACTAGCTTAAATCCATATGTTCTTCTATTTGAAAATTCGAATCTATCCGAAAACTCACTTTCGGTTTCGACGACTCCTGAAGATAATTTTTCAAATAAAATCCTGAGTTCCTTGGAATCTTCGAATCGAAATATCTTTAAGCCAACTCTTTTGTCTCTGGACTTTGATCACAGCAAAACGAAGCACAGTCACGCTAAGGATTTCAGTATAGAGACTTTAATTGGCAACGCAGCGGAGTTCAGTGAAACATAGTTTTATTATAACATTAGTTAATTTAATCGTATTAAAGAGACACAAATTTAGTTGCAATATTTTCGTAAGTTAGTTTTTAAGGAATTGCAATTGTATATAGTATAGAAGTATTTTGTATGTAACAGTGTTTAATGCACCTTTCCTAATTAGATTAAATAACTATAAACGGATTCGAAAAAGAAAGGTATTGAAATTTGTCAAGCATCCATATTGCTCAATGAAATACGTTAATTCAGGTAGTTAAAATATATTTCTTTCTTAAATCTGTTTTTATCTTTCCTAGTTCAAGTTTAATATAATTTCATGTAGGTATTTTCAACTCAAATCTATTATATGTACCAGTACCTAAATATTATCATCATCACCATCTTTTTATAATATTAACCGTGGTTTTTTTGATTACGTACAATTAGCATGCAAAAAAAAAATGGCGATAAGCATCTAAACTAATGAGTATTAGTGGATGTAAAAACTATTTTGTATAGATTTTATTAGAAAGATAAAAGCGTTACAAAATATGGCTCAAAATTTTGAACAGCCTGATGTTAAGGTGTTCAGCACTCCATACACGGTTCAGTTACATAAACTTAATTAAAGTAAATTAAATGATTTGTCTACACACAGTTCAACAAAGTTGAAAGCATTCACACCAACAAAATACAAAATCTTTTGGTTTTCTTCCAACTCAATCGTCAACCTTAAAATAAATCAAATGAAAAGCCCACACACGAGTTGATTTGATGAACTTGACATTAAATTGACAACGAAGTTGAACCGTGTATGTACTACTTTAGCATGCTACTAGTTAACAATTTATTAACTTTAAAGCTCTTTATTAAAATGTCCTTTGTTTAAAACAATTTTGAACTAGTATCATACTAAGCCTGTTTGTTTTTTTAACAAACAAATAAACCTTTATCACATTTTGTATTGTCAAAATGACATATGGAAATTTCCAAGATTTAAGCGAATTAGCATCATACTATCTTTTTAATATTTTACTAAAGTTAAAATTAAAATGACTATTTTATCTTCTTAGTATCAGACTAACAGTAACAAATGTGAAAAAGGTATGTTTACTTACTTTTTTGGACGAACTGTCACTGCATTAGGCGGGTTCATCCATACTTTATTAAGAAAAGAGGTTAAGTATGATAAGAGTTAAATATTGTTTAAAACTTAAAGCATTTAAGTAAACAGCTTTATAGATAGTTAGAAAAATTTGCATTAGTATCATACAAATACAATATCATACTATCGGGCTGTTTAAAATGTTGTGCCTGAGTATTTTTTTTGTTATTTGATTTGACGATTATAAAAAAAAAGGTTCTACTTCGATTTTGGTAAGCAAAAATTTGTGCACAGTGCACTATTTGTGTTTTACTTTTTTGGCACTGAGCAGAGGCTGAGCGATCAGATCAGAGCTCTGAGCAGATTATGATCAGTCCTCGGATTTATTAATGAAACACACTTGAGCCCTGAATTGTCATTTCGTAGGGAATCCAGTTTTTATACTTAATTATGTGTGAAGTTGGGTTCGATCAGCGTTTCGCTTGATTTTCTCGGCCATTTTGTTCTAAACTAATTGAGCAAGCTCTGAGCTTACTCCGATTGAAAAAAGAAACACACTTTCCATGCCCTGATATGTCTGAACTAAAAAAAAAAAACATAGATAGTTTTTTTGACAGTTCCGTGATCTGCTCCGAGTTAAAAAAGAAAAACGCCATATGTAACGTAAAAAAAATCTACTACTCACTGTTAATAACGGTATCTGTGTAGAACCGTTTTTTTTTTTTGTTTCGGCTTCACTGATTTAGATCAAAATGTTCATAACGGAAATCACTTAGTTTTTTTTTTGAAAAATCATTAGTTTGAAAACATTTTAGTGATTTTTTTTTTGAAATTACGTTTGTAGGTGTATATTATTAAAAACTTTAAACAAATGTTGTTAAGGGTCAGTTTCACAGTCAGAAAAGAGGGCAATGTGAAAGATTGAAGGCACAATATCACAGAGCACACTTACCTGAATAAGTGGCATTTAAATCTCCGATGTCGGTGACTAAAGTTCCACTTCCGCTGGCTATGAAACTTTGCCTTAAATTCCCAATAAGGGAATCTTAAGTGCCACTTATTCCGGTAAGTGTCAACTGTGAAACTGGCCCTAAATGTTGACAAAATGTTTATACAGGTTGTTTTTTGCATAAAATGAGACAAAAAACTAGCGCGTTTAAGTTCTGGTCAAAAAAATATCATTAAAAATCAACAGCAACACTTATACAATGTTTTGTTTTACTTTTTTTAGAGCCAGAAATCAAATAATTTTACTGCATTGTTTTTGAAAAATTAATTTTCAAGCTCAAACTTTTGAAAATCACATTAACAAAATTTTGTTAAAAATTTAACGTTATTTAACACGCCCTAGCCGTGCAACTGATAATAATTGTAGCAGATTATTTGGAGAAGTCTCCGTTCTTTTCCGGTCAGAATTAATTTCCCGGACCATTTATTGTGTGCAGAACAGTGACATTTTTTTTATTCGTGTTTGTATTTGTTATTTCTTTCACTACAGCATTGCTTACTGTGAATTTTTTTCGTTTGCATTTGTTTGTTTTTCTTGGAATTAGTGGCACATTTAACTGTAATTTTTTCTTTGCCATGTTGGAGACTACAGACAAATTTCGTTTCACATAAGCAGCGTACTAGCAGCGTATTAAGAAAAATATTTTTTTTAAGAAAACCGCTTAAGCGATTTTTAAATGTTTTTTTTCCATAAATGTATTTCTTTTTCAGTTAATCAGACGGCGGGCGTTTTTAGGAATTGTTTTATCAATTTAAAGAACAAATTTCGTTCTTCTTTTTCAGTTTCTCTTATGAATAAATATATAATAATTATTATTATTAACAAAACATTATACAATCTTTGAAATACCAAGGAACTTAAACAAAAATAGTAAGTTCGTGCGATCTAGTCGAAATGTCGCACATCCAAATGTTTTCTAATAAAACAAAAAGTTGGAGCAAAAATTGTCTTCCAAAGCAAAAGTTGAACACCACCCCCACCGACGAATTATTCCACAAAAAAATCGAATAAATTATTCCGCGGTATAGTAATTCATGTGTTGCTGACGTGTATTTTCTATTTTATTTCTAAAGAACGAGGAATAATTGATTCGCTTTTTTGATAACGAAATTTCTAAAATGTCGAATTATTTTTAATAAATTGGGGGCACAAAAATTAAAAATTGTACAATGGAAAATCAATTAAAAATTTAACTTTGCTTGGGAAATAATAATTTTAGCTCTAATCTCATCATTTTTCAATTCACCTCAACTTTTACCACCCACTGAAAAAAAAAAAAAAACAATCTACTAATAATTTAATTTAATTTATTATTTAATTTATTCCTTATATTCACCTTATTTTTTTAACTTTTTGTCATTTGATATTCATTTTTACCCTGAAAATTTGATTAGGTACACTTTTACACAGAAACTCTAGCAAATCGCTCGTAAACGATCTTGGCTTCTTTGAAGCCGTTTGAAAAGTGAGTAGAGCAGGGAGTGAGGCAAATTCAAATAGAAATTTGACAGTTAATGTATGTAGCCAACTATCTAGTGTGTACTCGCTCGTGTGGCCTCAGGGTTAACCACTGTGTGTGTCCCACTGCAAAAAGGCTAAGTTGTCGAAAACTTTTGTTTTATTCTTCCAACATGGACTACTAGCTTTTTTGTCGTATATTAAGTATGTGATTTACCCTCCCTGTATAAGTATAAAGGACAGTAGTACACTGGATTAATATAATGATGTGACAAATAAGCTTAAAAAATAAGAGAAACATATATTATCTTTCATACTTATAGTAATGTTTTGAACCTATACGAATATTAATGGTACATATAAGATTTGAAAGCAGGAACCTCGTAATTTATATGAAAAATTACTATATATATATCCGTACAACCCTATTCTCTCTAATCCGGCCTTTATTGACTATTGCATTGGGAGTATTATGGCAAAACTAATGGAAATCAATACCTGCTATAAAGAAAATTCAAAAACCGTCCGTTTTTAATTGGTATTAAGTATTTGGAAACTGTACATATAGGTTTAGTAATAAAATATAAAAAATAATATTTCACACACAAATACTTATTGTATTTGTATTAAGAGTAAGATTAACCCTGATTTTCTTAAACACGACAGGTAAACCATTGAAGTATATTTATTTTTTTTTTTTAAATAAATTCTATCTTATCTTTGTGTCTTTAAACGTTAGATATTCTATTTCTTTACAATCTTGAAAATTAAAATGAAGAATGAAAAACATTAAAAAACGTAAACTTTTGTTTGAATATTTTATAAAGCAATACAAACAAAAACAGTATCTTGGCAATCATTGAACCTCTTCTCAAATGTAATTGAAAAGGTTTATTTGCGAGTGCAAAATGGAATTTAAATGCACAGAAATATTTTCAACTTATTTTATAACAAAGTTTTTTTCTTTTTGTTTAGCTGTGAAACAATTATTTAAAAATTATACCTGTATTATGTTTAAATAAAACCTGTAGCTTCTACTTCAAAAAAAAATATTGAATGTGTAATTTTTTTACTTGTTCAATGTGTAATGTGATATAAAATAAAAAAAAAAATAAAAAGTATATCTATATTGAAAAAATATCATAAATTTGTTGTTTTAATTTGTTGTATATGCACGTTATAAAGTCTTCTTTTGATTATATTATTCATAAAGTATTTTCTATGGAATTCAATGCATTAGAATAATATGTCTTGGAAATTTGTAAACTGAAAAGGTAATAACATCAGAAATTGTATACGTCAAATGTGACAGCCACCGCTTTGTGGCAACAGACACACAATGCCAATATTTGGTTTCAAAAATAAATAAACAATTGTCAGTTGCCACAAAGTGATGATTTTTATGAGTAAAGGAGATAGGGATATAATGCTACAGTAGATGACGGCTATAATAAAATATCATATAAGAAAAACAAGTTTTTAAGACAGACATTTCAAACCACCATGTTCCGTAACTTAAATATGGGTGTTAAATTAAGCTCATATAAGAAAGACGTTAATAAGAAAAGCACCTTCCTTTTTAAGAAACTAGAAAACTAAATGCCTATAAGACAATATTTACCGTGTAAACACCCAAATGATTGGCCATGTAACTTACACAAAATGCTAATTAATGGTTTGCGCAAATGACCGTAAATAAGAACGAATTGTCACAATTTTTGTCTTGTGGAAATGTCGTTATCCGAAGCCCTTTTTAGGGTTGCATCGAAATACAGTGATATGACTTTGGATGCGAATATTTCGAGAACCAAATCTCGAAGAGTATTTTGGTTTTGAGTTTAAGAAAGCTCTTAAAAATTTAACAGTCAATTATAAAACCGCTACCGGTTTCAAGGCTCGATTACGGAAATATCGCTATCCAAACACAAACGCTTTTGAATGTTTCGGACAAAAATGCAGTAAAATTGAACAATCACTTTGGATGAAAATATTTCGAGAACCAGACCTTCCACACGCTTTTAGTTTGGACGTCCGGATAGAGTTTAAAAACACCGTTCTTTTGAAGTATAGCTCGATGGGTTTTGGAAACATTTTTTAAAATTGGAAACAAAATTGCAAGGGGTTAGTCCATCATTTTTTTCAAAAATCAATACAAATTTTCTCTTAAGATTTGTAGAAAATTCTTCGTCGCTGGAAAAGTCGCCACTGCAAATCGCAACCCCTTACGATGCTTTGTTGTGGAAATATCGCCATCGGCACACTTTTTAAGGTTGGACCGAAGTACACAAAGTAATATCATTTCGGATGTGAATATTTCGAGAACCAAAGCTTGCAAAAATTTTTGATTTATATCGGCGGAAAGGCCTGTTAATTTTCTGTATGAAACCATTAATACTATGGAGTCTAGGCCAAGAGTGTATGGAAACGAGTTTGGTGTCAAATGAAAGGTGACGTTAATTGTTAATTCGATAATTGGTGATCTTAATTGTAGACATAAGATTGACAGAGCATTCAACCTATACACCCGGTGAATGTTAGCAATCCGAATCCACTTTGCACGTACCTCAAGTACTCTACTCGATGTTTTATTTTTAACTGACATTCATACAGCCATCTTATATGACCAGTTATCAGCAGCAAGCTTCTCACGCCATAACCTCTAAAACACCTTTCCTTTGATTTGTCTCTTTCTAAGCCTACAATTTATCATTCAGTATCGCGATTTCAAGAACCTAAATGTAGTATTCCTTGACCCTGATATCAGATGTATCAATTGGCAGAATCTACAAAATCATCTGAATAGATGATGATTTGATGTTCATGTTCCACTCAAACAAGAACTGTAAACGCTTGGTTTACCCTAGAAATGCGAAACTGTATAAATCAAGGAAGATCGCCAAAAAAAACTCTCAAAATTAACGAAAGCTTTGGATGAATTTACGTAGGTAAGCTAGCAATTGGGAAGCAAAAGCATGAACATTCAGATGTTAAATTTACTGAATTGAACAAAGTTTTCACAACATCAATTCCCTAAACAACAATACTGAATAGACCAATTTCTTCGCAAGTTGACCATTCGCTGACCTGACTTCCAAATTGTTTTTAATTATTCAAGTCAAGGCAATAGGTTATGCACTTATACTACATATTTTACTATTTATATCGTATACTACAAATATAATATTTACTAAAGGTATTTTTCCATTGCCGAAAAACCGCCTAAAACAGAATGGGTACGTTCAGCAGACACAAGGGACTACATATGTATGTACTCAAGTACTAGTTATTTTGTGAGATGTCAATAATGCCAAAATTGGAACTTTACTTCCAATCTTTACCTTCCGTTGATAGTGCAGATAGTATTTATAATAATATTTTTATCTGAAAAAACACCTCACACAAATGTATTACGAATTGTGTATTATAATTTCTTCAATACTTCTTACTAATGATGCATTTTTTAATTAAATCTTTTCTATAACTTTGATAAAGAACTCCTCAACCCAAAACAATAAAACAAACGTGAAAAAAGAAGACACTGAACAATGAAGTTCAGCTTGCTGTTAAATGACAAAATATAATCAGCTGATATTTTGACATAAATCCACTTGACTTGAAATGAAGGGAGATATTTCTTGACTAGCTTTCCAGTCACTTTCCAATAAAAGTTGCCTTAATTGGAAGGCAATTTTGCGACAGCTGGCCAATCAGAGACCAGAAACTTGCCTTGCCTTCAAGTCCCTACGTCTTCTGAACGTACCCAATATCGCCCAATATCTATTTTACCATTTTTTTTTTTTTAAAGTGGTTGACAAATTAATGCAAAAGCAGATAATTCGATTTTTTACTGCAAATAGTCTCCTTTTACCTCAACAATCTGGGTTTCGATCTCTACTTAGTAGTACCACTGCTCTCTTGGATGTTGTTGAGCAAATAAGGAAGGCCCTGGATGATAAAAAAAATCTCGGTGTGGGTTCTTCTTGACTACTCTTATTCATTTGATACAATCGACCATAACAGAATGTGTCAAAAACTTTCAACTGATTTTAGTTTTTCACCCCAAGCAATTAATCTCATTTCAAGCGGTGGTTTTTGGTACTCGTAAATCTGATTTTAATTTATTAACGCTTGGTGTTACACAAGGATGCATTCTAGGACCACTCTTATTCTCTTCTTATGTAAATAGTATACCGAATTTATTAAGGAATTGATAAACGAAAATGTTTGTTGATGATGCATAATACAATAGACGTCATCACCCACACACTCTTAAAAATAAAAGAATATTAAAAAAATGTTTTCCGACTTACTTAAATTTCATAATTGAAAATAAAATATAAAGCACTTATTATTCGAATTCTGGTCACACTTTATATTTCATTAAAAGTTCAATTTATGCGTTGATGACGTAGATGCGCAGAACAAAACGAAAATAAACAGAGGAAAGTCCTATCTGTTTATTTGTATCTAATAGAATAATATCCTTAGGCTGAGCACATACTGGAGCTGCAAGTAGAGCAGTTATGCGAGAGGTGAGCAAAGCGTCGAAAAAAATAAAAAAAAAATTTATGAGAGCTCTCATACTGAGGCGACGTAGCACGAGCACTAATGCTATAAACGAGAAGAGTGGCGCGTTCAACAAAATTTGTGTTCTCCGCTCTTATCGAATTAAAAGTTTCTTGAACAAAATGAATATGCAAAATCAAATCAATTGGTTGCGTTTGGGTTAAAATTTGCCCAGTTTTCAAGAGGTTGTATTTTATTTTCTCTTATACACACTCATATATCGTAATAACTATATGGCAACAACCATGAAATCTTTCCGGATCCGGACGTTGTCCAAGTTCAAGTTTGGATTTGGGATCTAAGGCAGGCGGAAAAATTTAAGTGCTGGAAACTGAGCTGAAATTTTCTTAAATCGCAATGACTCACCAGCGGCCAAAATAATGATTGCCAAACCCTGCTCTATCGATCGGTAAATGCTTGTGTTTGGTCTGTCGTGCGAATGGGGACTGGGCACTATAAGTGGTGAGCGGTGAGTAGAGGGCGCTACATGTTTCGTTACGGTGTTATTTCCCGAAATACCACCCATAACCTCACGAGAAAGACATGTATTATATGTCAAAACTTTCTACAAGCCAACATGTTTTCATAGCATTTGCTGGCACTCATAATCAACTTTCACAACTCCCTCTTCCATTGACGTTCTGCTCGACTCTCGCATCTCCGCTCTCCTCGCAGCTCTAGTATGTGTTTAGCCTAATTCAACTAGAGAACTTTTAAATCTTTAACACAGCATTTACATTTAATAAAGTTTTTTTTTTTTGTTAATTTAATTACGTTTTTTCCATACTGCCTACATAAATATTCTTATTGAGCTAGTTATAACGGGTTGTTTTTTTTAGAGGTATAGAACTATAAGTTGGCAACACTATTTTAACTGGCGGCCATTTTGTCAGCTGTCAGGTGATTTATTTTTAGTTTGGTTTGGCATTTTAACATGAATAGACTGATGCCTGAACAACGCTTCCAAATTGTGCCCAATTGATCCCAATTTTCATAAGCGATGAAACTCACTTTTGGTTGAATGGATATATCAATAAACAAAACTGCCGTATTTGGAGTGATGATAACCCTCAAGTATGTGTGTTGAGACACCGTTACATCCACAAAAACTGATTGTTTGGTGTGCTTTATGGTTTGATGGAATAATTGGTCCGTACTTCTATAAAAACGATGCCGGCCAGAACGTTACAGTCAATGGTGACCGCTTTAGAGCAATGATTACTGATTTTTGTCGTTCATCAATTGAACATCCATGATGTGCAGGAGCTGTGGTTTTAACAAGACGGCGCAACATATCACACAGCTCGTGACACAATTGATTTATTGAAGAAAACGTTTGTTAACCGCATAGTTTCACGTTACGGACCCATGAATTGGCCTCCAAGATCGTGCGATTTAACGCCGTTAGACTATTTTCTGTGGGTGTATGTGAAGTCGCTAGTCTCCGCCGATAAGCCCGAAACGATTGACCACTTGGAGGATAACATTCCCCTCGTTATTGCCGATATGCGGCCACAAATTTTGGAAAAAGTCATCGAAAATTGGACATCCAGATTAGACTACGTCCGAGCCAGCCGTGGCGATCATATGCCTGAAA
Source organism: Leucozona laternaria (assembly GCA_932273885.2). Classification (NCBI taxonomy): domain Eukaryota; kingdom Metazoa; phylum Arthropoda; class Insecta; order Diptera; family Syrphidae; genus Leucozona; species Leucozona laternaria. The sequence continues at coordinate 52,020,938 of OW026368.1, forward strand.
TCATATTTAAATTATAATGCCAGAAGATTATCTCTCGAAAAAAAGTAAATTTCATATCAATTTAAAAAAATTACCTTTGTTTTATTCAAAGTTCTATACCTCTTATAAAAACACCCTTTATAATTATACAGTTGTTAAGTAAATATTTAAACTTTCCATCACTAATTTACCTTTGGGTAATGTATTACACTATACTCTTAACGCTTCTTTTATTTGGGTTCGTTATATTATAAAGATTCTTCAATTACGTGGAGCTATACAATCATCAGTTACAAGTATTTACATTATTATAACAACTTCGAAGATTATTGTTAAACTTCATCTTTGACATTTATTGTACTAAAATTTGTACCCATCCGAATACTGAACTTGATTAATAACAAAATCGAAAAATCCTTTTTCGATATAAAAGCTTCTTACCTGATCATGCGCACCAAACAGGCTAGAGCTTTGGGGGAAAAATCAAATTTCAATCGGGAAGAAACAGGAGATTTTCGTATATCCTCGCATCTAAATTAGACGATTTTGTGAAAAAACAACAAGACAATGCATAGTGAAAAATTATAATTAGTGAGCAAACAGTAAATTACATAATAAAAACACAACGATAACAATATAAATTACAATGAAAATGTGATATATCCTTTAATTGAAAGAAAAAAAAACGACTAATGAATTCTCAAAGGCTTAGTCAATTATGTATGCATATTATTTCTTTTCGGGAAAGTTTGCAGCTATTTTTATAAATTTTGTAAATTCAACAAAAACACCATCGAGTGCTGGATGCAAATGCAATTGATTTAGAAATTGTTTTAAACAAAACAATATACAACAGACCCAAAAAATCGTATTTAAATATGAATATTGTTTTAAATAGATATGCATTATTTATTTTCGTACTAGCTTGGTTTACATTTCTTTCTGGTAAGTCTTGGCACGGATGTGTAATTATCTATAATAATTCGTTTCCCTAGTGATGATTTAATGAGAAACATTATAACAAACGGAACAAGAGCATGTTATAATGTCCCTTAATTTTCATATCGGATTCATAGTATTCTTCATTGATATATCATCGTTACTTGTTTCGCTTTATGTATGCAGTAGCTATATAATTTTTTCGTATCTCTATCTATCTACATACTATAGTATCGAATTCGGTGAGAATAACAAACTTAAAAGTGCCACAAATGTATACATTGGATCGCAATGGGGAATCCGAACCAATAATTTTGGATTGCGAGTATGAATTGGGGCCAAGGGAGAAGGGATTTGTACTGAAATGGCTTTTTAATAACAACTCAATTTATCAATGGATCCCGTCTGTCAAAGGATTTGCGTTGGTAAAAAGCACTGCTTTGTAATAAATAACCTTGATCCGATACAACTTAGTGTTTTTAGGGTTACATGAAATCGAAGATTGACACGACAATATATCCCGGAGTAATATCGATCAATAAGCCCGATTGGAATATGACGGGTGAATACACATGTTCGGTCCAGTCATTCGAGTCCACTGATAAGAGGAGTGCTCGCCTCCAAATAATTGGTTATATTTATTTTGATTTTATATACAGTCGACTTTTTTGGAAAATAATTTTTTTTTTTTTTTCTTATTTCCTTTATAAAAGTTCCTGAATCTGAATTTGGCTTGGAGACGAGAATAGACGTAGAAGAAAGCAATGTAGATGTAATTTGCACAGTTCAGAATGTTTTTCCACAACCCGTTTTATCTGTGCTGTATGTATTGTTGTATATTATTTATGCATTTCAATTTACACTATAATTTTCTTTTTTTTATTGATTTTTATAGTTTTAATACAAGGAGGTTAGAGTCTGTGCTTACCCAAATGGATCAAGATCCAAGTGGTCTATATAGTATGACGGTAAAATCGAAAATTCCAAGGGACAAACTGGAATCACCTACTCCAATCACATGTGCATTTTTCTTACTTGGTACGAATTATACCAAAAGGAGAGAAACTATTTTTTATGGTAAGTACAGGTAAGAGAAATATGAAAAAAAAAATCAAATTGGTTATGATTTTAACCTTACGTGTGTATGAGTTAAATAATGGTCGACAAAATGCAATAGAAATGGCACGGTTTATAATCCATGCAACTTGCTTTTTTAAACAGTGTTGCCATAAGTGCAGATTAACCTACATTTTGCAAGTAAACAAAAGGAAATAAAGTATAGGCACCGTAATTCTTTTTTTAATTTATTGTTTTTTACATTGTTAGCCGTTGAGACTTGGAAAGAATTTGTTTTGGCTCGGTACTTGATAGAGCTGTGTAAATCGTTCATTTCAAATGATCGAATCGTTCAAGAATCGATTACCAAAATGATTCGATCATTTTCGTTCCACTCAATTCATTATTTCATACTGTTCCGATTCGATTTTTGATGTGTTAACATATGTATATATGTCGGCGGTAGAGTGAAATAAGAACGTGGACTTTCCTCTGTGCGACGTTACGATGTACAAAGTTACGTAGCGCGTATTCTCGGAAATGAATTGGCATTTGGACACCTGTTAAATTAAAAGTGTTCTAAAGGACCTAGAGAACTGGCTTGACTTCAGGTAATTTCCACCTCCTAAATTGACGTACTCCGTTTTTCGATCCGCCGTAATAAAAATTTTAGTATATTTTGACACTTGTCAAACTAAGTGTTATTTTGGTCCCAGAACGTCGGCCGTGAGACTAGGGTTATACCCACACCTCCTAAATCGATTGGCGTACTCCGTTCTTCGATCCGCCGTACTAAAAATGTTGGCATATTTTGACACCTGTCAAACTAAGACAATTTTTCTATTTCGGTTTCGATGAAATTCAATCTCCGAAGTTAAGAATACTGTACCGATTTGATCGACCCCATTCTGACCCATATTTCTTTTCTCCGATAAAATATACTTATAATTCAAAAGATATTGATATCGAAAATCGAGATTCATTTTCTAGAGATTGGGATTGAAAATCGAGAATCATCGAAATGATTGAGATTGGGATGGAAAATCGATAATCATCGAAATGATTGAGATTGGGATCGATTGAAACGAAAATTTGTGATTTCAATCATCAATACTTTTCGATGATCGGATGAAAAAAATCGAATCGTTCCTGATTGACACAGCCCTAGTACTTGAGTATTTAACCCTTACTCCTTGAACATAATGGGATGTACTTGCAGCTTTAAAATTCGCCTAAGCACAATCTGTGACTAAAATCGCTCACTCATGTAGCAAAAGACGAGTACAATATATGTACATTAAACAATAGTGTAGTTCAGTTCCCAATTGCAAGCTCTTACTAAAAAGGGAAAAGTATTGAACGATCCCATATTTCATCCCAATTGCACCTTGAAGCAGGTAGCAAATGCTAAAAATTCGAATTTCCGTGCTTGAGCTACAGTTTCAAATTATAGCGCTGTACGCGTATATACTATTTTCGTATGTACCTTTCAACTTTGACATACACAGAAACTTTAGGCAAGCGCTAGTCAACTGGCTTAACTTTTCCTAATAGCCAGTTGAGAAGCAAGTAGAATAACGAGTGGAGCAAGTATGCAAATAGGAATTAGATAGTTGGATTGGAAATTAAGCTTTTTAAACCAAATTTATAGATTTCAACAAATATTAACCCGACTTTGCTATAAAAATGTTTGTAAATCAAACAATATTATTATAATTTTATTAAAAATACACACTTTTTTTGGGGCTGACGGAAAAAGCCAATGCTTCACGAAAATTCACGTAAAATAATAAACACATTTCTACTACTTTCTACTTTTACTATACTATAGCTTCGGTTACTATCCGTTCATTATTATAATGAACTTTTCATTATTTGAAGTTAATGTTCATTTTGAATTATTTTGTATTCAAAACATAAAAATGGTCATTATTTGTTTAGCATTTTATTTAATTTTGTTAAAACAAAAACGAAAAAATAACCAAATATAGAGTTCAGAGAATATTTAAAAACGACAACCAGATTTTATTAAACAAATCTATCCCTACTTCAGAAAAGTATTTAAATACGTAAACAAATAAATGTTACCTGCATTAGGGCCTTATTTTAAATAATAAGGATACTTATTTAGTTTTTAAGCGTTTATTTAACTCTAACATTTAGTTAAATTAAAGACTAAATTTTACATATTTATTTATTTTTTCTAACATACATATCACCTAAGAGTTCCTTCTATAATATTAATTTAAATTAACTGATCTTAATCTTTGTGTTGTATTTTTTTATTGAGTTATTTCTCAAAATTAAAAAATAATAATCAAAAACCGAGTGATTTTTTTTGTCTTTTTGGTCATTATTTGGAATCTAAAAATATATGGTCACCGTAACTATAGTGTTGCTAGCGAGTTGTCGTTCGTGTGACACCTCAGGTTAAGATGGTTCCGAGAAGGGAAATTGAAATTTTTTCCCAGCTCATAAAATAACGATACATGTCATATGAACATTTTGGAACCCAAAAAGTATCTTAAGCTGTGTTCAGAACAAATAAACATTTCAGGAGCATTGGTTAAAAAAATATTTCGGAAATGTTAAGTCAAGTTTCCTATTTGGTTCAGAAACATTAATAACCTGAAACAGGGGCCTTGTTTAATCTTATAAAATTTTTATTTTGCTCGTTCTTTTTTTTTATTTATGTTTTTTTGTTTCATTTAAGTTTATTAAATTAATGACATCATTATTACTTCAGATCTTCCATACCATATTAATTTGTATTTTGAAGGCAAAATTATCTAAATATCTGGTCTTGAAGCTTGAGAAACACATAAAATTTCCCATCCAATGGCAGACCAGAATGAACATTTTAGAAACATTTCAGAAATTATTTTTGTTTTTAAAGGTTTTTTAAATATTTTTTTTTTTTGGCCTGACCACACCTGCATAGATTTCGAAAAATTATTACTAACACCCTCAACCCATAGAAGGGTTCTACTGAATTAAACTAATGTTTTGTTTTTCTAAAATTTGTATCTTAAAACTTCTTATAGTAATTTTAGTGTAGGTACCTTATAATAAAACAGTATACATTCTACAAATATTTTTAGACTTTATTTATATTGTATTTATTTTATGTATTAGACAATATACAAAATTGATTGGACTTCTATTACTAATATCGAAAAAAAGGCGATGTCCTTACTGAAATGTTTTTGAAAGGTGCTTCAACATCTTCACCAATTTTGTTTGTTGGTCAAAAATAATGGGATTTTAATATCACTAAAAATGGTGGACATTAGGTTTTAATATTGTTTGACTAATATTCATATTTATTGTACGTCGTATTTATTAGATGTTCCTAAGAACAATTTTGCACAGTTGTTCAGCTATTACTTGACAAAATAGTTAGACATCTCCTTATTTATAAACGTGTTCCAATAATTGTCGAAGTATGTCGACATATATTCCCTGACATACCTGTATTCTGTCAATTTAGCATTGATTTGAGAAAACCCGCAAATCTACATCAATATAATTTATCGATCTGTAACACTGCAATTGAATTGACAACTGTAATAAAATACCCAGGCATAACTCTCGATAAGATCTCTATGTCAAATATATTCTGCCATGTATCACGATTTCACTAATGAAGGAATAAATTTGAATTTGAGTGAACTTTTGGATACGTTAAATGAACATTCCATTCATTTCAAGACAATTATTCAAGGGAAACTATAAAATTAATTTACCATTTTTATTTGATGAACTTATTTTAGAATAGGTTTAGACAAACAATTGGAGTGTATAATTTAGGAAAATCGATGAAGAATGTAGATTACGTTTACTTCGTCAATACCGCTAAAAAAAATGTCAGGTGTTTAAAAAAGGAAAATGTTTTCCTGCCGGTCAACTTCTTTTAAAAATAGTATAAGTACCAGAAAGATATATGTAGGACAGTTGATTTTGTCATCACATATACCTGAAAGAGGCTAATGAGAAAAAGCCCACATTTTTGGGACGCCATGACCTTGGCGAAATTCACTATCTTGGAAAACGCGAGTTGATAAATATCTCGTCTCGGAAACTATTGGTTTTAGGGGAAAACTTGTCAATACCAACGTTGTGGCAACGACATGATTTTTTTTATTTTTATGTAAACTTATGATGTTTATTATTTTAATTGCTCACTTTTTCTCGTTTCCTGAGAAACTCAAGTAAATTATTTCAACCATCTATTGTAAAGCAAAATCGATGAAGAATGTAGATTACGTTTACTTCGTCAATACCGCTAAAAAAAATGTTAGGTGTTTAAAAAAGGAAAATGTTTTCCTGCCGGTCAACTTCTTTTAAAAATAGTATAAGTACCAGAAAGATATATGTAGGACAGTTGATTTTGTCATCACATATACCTGAAAGAGGCTAATGAGAAAAAGCCCACATTTTTGGGACGCCATGACCTTGGCGAAATTCACTATCTTGGAAAACGCGAGTTGATAAATATCTCGTCTCGGAAACTATTGGTTTTAGGGGAAAACTTGTCAATACCAACGTTGTGGCAACGACATGATTTTTTTTATTTTTATGTAAACTTATGATGTTTATTATTTTAATTGCTCACTTTTTCTCGTTTCCTGAGAAACTCAAGTAAATTATTTCAACCATCTATTGTAAAGCACGAAATTTCAAACATTTTGATACACTTCTTAAGATGATGCGATATCGCAGTCTAAATTTATACCTAGCTCTCGAAATTCTGGTACGTATATTAAATTAAAGATGATTTCACTTCCTACAACTTGACAAGTTTCGTGCTAAAACCAATAATATTGTTTTTAATCAATTCGCATTTTCCGCCGATTTCACCAAGGTTATGGGATAGATATCCGAAAAATCTACCTCTTTCAGGCATGAATATGAAAAATCGATTGATTGTACCAATGGAAAACCCCATAAGCATTAATCATTTACAATTTCTGATTAAAATTTTTTTTAAAAGAAATCAATCCAAATAATAAACTTACAGGCAAATAAATAATAATTGACGTTTTGGAAACTCCAAGATGAGGCCTTTTAATTTTTCCAGTGGCAAAGCACATATCTTTTTTTTCTCCATTAAATTTCAGAGCAATACTTCCGTTCACCGACACGACACTAAACGACATGAATGTCACACGAAATATGTAACTAAATCAAAATTCAATATGGGGGTTCACAGTCGAACGACCGTCGATCGACTAACTGTGTAGTTCAATTTTTTTAGGGGGGTTCACATTAAACGACGCGTCGTTGAGAACTTTTTTAAAAAAAAAAACACACAAAATTCGAAAAAATGAATGAAATATTTATTTGAATCGATAGTTTGAACCTTGCAATTTAATGTTTAAAGATAATTTCATGCAAATGTTGACCGCGACTGCGTCTCAGGTAGCCCATCCGCTGAGTCCAATTTTGGCATACTCTTTCACACATATCGGCCGGTATCTCACGAATGAATGCATGGATGTTGGCTTCCAGTGCGTCAATCGAAGCGGGCTTGTCCCTATAGACATTAGCCTTGACATACCCCCACAAAAAATAATCTAATGGTGTCAAATCGCACGATCTAGGCGGCCAATTGACCGGCCCGAAACGTGAAATTAACTGTTCACCAAACTCGCCTCGCAATTGCGCCATTGTTTCGCGTGCTGTGTGGCATGTGGCACCGTCTTGTTGAAACCACATATCATGCAAGTCAAGAACTTCCATTTCGGGCAAAAAAAAAGTTTGTTATCATCGCTCGGTAGCGTTCACCATTGAAAGTAACGCTGCGATTCGCATCATCTTTGAAGAAATAGGCCCAATAATGCCGCCGGCCCATAAACCGCACCAAACAGTGGCTTTTTCGGGATGCATTGGTAGCTGTTGCAATGCTTCTGGCTGATCTTCACTCCAAATGCGGCAATTTTGCTTATTTACGTACCCATTCAACCAAAAATGAGCCTCATCGCTGAACACAAGCAGCGCGCGATGAACATTTCGAACCGAGCACGAATTTTGATAGTAAAATTCAATAATTTGCAAGCGTTGTTCATTTGTAAGACGATCCATGGTTAAATTGCAAACCAAACTGAAGCTGTTTGAGAGTGACACAAGGTACTAAACACACGTCAGCTGTCAAAACCAGTGTTGCCAAAACCAAACCAGGGGGTTCACATTAAACGACGCGTCGTTGAGAACTTTTTTAAAAAAAAAAACACACAAAATTCGAAAAAATGAATGAAATATTTATTTGAATCGATAGTTTGAACCTTGCAATTTAATGTTTAAAGATAATTTCATGCAAATGTTGACCGCGACTGCGTCTCAGGTAGCCCATCCGCTGAGTCCAATTTTGGCATACTCTTTCACACATATCGGCCGGTATCTCACGAATGAATGCATGGATGTTGGCTTCCAGTGCGTCAATCGAAGCGGGCTTGTCCCTATAGACATTAGCCTTGACATACCCCCACAAAAAATAATCTAATGGTGTCAAATCGCACGATCTAGGCGGCCAATTGACCGGCCCGAAACGTGAAATTAACTGTTCACCAAACTCGCCTCGCAATTGCGCCATTGTTTCGCGTGCTGTGTGGCATGTGGCACCGTCTTGTTGAAACCACATATCATGCAAGTCAAGAACTTCCATTTCGGGCAAAAAAAAAGTTTGTTATCATCGCTCGGTAGCGTTCACCATTGAAAGTAACGCTGCGATTCGCATCATCTTTGAAGAAATAGGCCCAATAATGCCGCCGGCCCATAAACCGCACCAAACAGTGGCTTTTTCGGGATGCATTGGTAGCTGTTGCAATGCTTCTGGCTGATCTTCACTCCAAATGCGGCAATTTTGCTTATTTACGTACCCATTCAACCAAAAATGAGCCTCATCGCTGAACACAAGCAGCGCGCGATGAACATTTCGAACCGAGCACGAATTTTGATAGTAAAATTCAATAATTTGCAAGCGTTGTTCATTTGTAAGACGATCCATGGTTAAATTGCAAACCAAACTGAAGCTGTTTGAGAGTGACACAAGGTACTAAACACACGTCAGCTGTCAAAACCAGTGTTGCCAAAACCAAACCAGCTAAAAAATCACAATAACGAGATTTCAGATATTTTGTTTCGTCAGTATTTTGACAGCAAAACTGAGAAATTTTTCTGAGGAATCATGTTCTGCTTATAACTGAGATTACTGAGATCTCAGTATAGCGTGCAACAGCTAGCACTGTTTTATAAAAAGTTTAGGTAGGTAGGTAGGTAGGTTGTTTTTATTTAAACTCATTAAAATATATATATACATTAAATTACAAAAACGATTTAGCGTGGCATTGCCGTCTGCCCGAGTTTATAAAAAACACGTATGCGTACGCGAATGCAACATTGGGTCTAAATTGTAAAGCAATCAGTGAAGAACTTTCGGTGATATAAGATTTGAACAAACGAACATTTACTTTTTGAAGTAAAACTTCTTTTCCGGCGTTGGGGGTAAAAATATGGAGCTGTCAGTGAAATGTCAAACCGACACTTTTTATCTGCCAAAAACCGACAGAATTTTTCGCGACAGATTTTGCCATAGCTCTATATAAAAACTTTTACCCACCAATAATTATTTAAAAAAAAACATCTTTTTATACCGAAACAGAATGTTTTTTTTTGCAAAACAGCCACAAAAACTAACCGGCACAACATTTAAACACATATTTTCATTAAAAAACCACATGAAAATTGTTTTTTTTTTTAATTAAACACAGCGAAGAACAGCCACCAAAACAGAAAACGATTTTCATTATTAAAAAAAAAACACGAACAAATATATTTTTCGACCATATTTTTAATTTGAATTATTAAACACTTAATGCTAGATAACACAAATCAGTTTTTTCCAACTTAACTTATAAACTAACTACTTAAAATAAACAAATAAATTTACCTAAAATAAGAAAAACACAAAGTAAACAAAACTATCTTGTTGAATGTTGACAAACGTAGAAGAGCATTGCCATATACGAGGAATCCTTAACCCGCTGACAAATCTAAAACAGCATTGCCATATGCATTTGGAATTAGTCCTCGAACACAATGGATGCGATAAGAAAACGAGACGTGAGTGTGACGTGATCTAGTTGTTCTTGTTAAATTAGTTTCAAACTATGACGAGGATATGCATAATAAAGCATTTCACGTCGTCACGTTACGTAAAATTAATTGATTAAGAAATTGTAAATCAGTAAGCTTTAATAGCCGTAGATATTTTAATTTCCCCCAGATCTGATCCGGATTGGATTTGCACACGAAAACACATTTATTACAAAAACAATTCAAGGTCCAGCTTTGCTTTTCGATTTGCAAATCCATTTTTGAACACACACCTTTAGGACTTCCTTGCAAAAATTAGTTTTAACGCTGACGGGTAGATGGCTTTTTGAGTAAAAACGAAGACAACGAACACCTACAAATAAATACACAAAAGGACAAAAAGAGATGGGTATATAAATTTTTTTTCACCGTGATCCTGTTTTTTTTATTATCATGATCTTATCCGGATCAGATTTGAAGGATAATAAAATGCAGCTAATATTATTATTTTGTTAAATCACGTCAAAAGTCTCTTGCCATTGAATTGGGAGATGGTTTTATAATTCCAAAATGCTTAAAGTGAATAATGTCACGCTCTCGTCTCGTTTTCTTGTGTCTCGTTTTCTTGTGTCTCGTTTCCTTTCTTAAATGTCGTCCCAATTTCGGAGATTTTACTGAGGTGAATCGGTGAGTTGAAATCGGTGAGTTGAAATTGCTAAGCCACGGATAAAAATTTGAATCAAATGAGAACCTCAGTTAACTCGCCGGAATCGGTGGACTAAAATTGCTGAACCACGGATAAAAGTTTGCCCGACATCGACGTTTGTACAGCTGGCCCTTACATGCCATGTCTAGAAAAAATCCAATGGAGGCACAAAAATCCATGTCCGTGCAGCAACATATCGACGAAAACTACTTTTTCAACACGACATGACCGCTGTTCAAAGCTTGGGCATGAGATTTGACGTTTCATGTGTGTGAGTTTTTTTCTGGTTCTCGCTGAATGTGGTGGTAAATGTTGAAGGAAAAAGGTAGAAGTAGTGGGGAAAGGAATTTCTGTATGTTTCCCTTGTATGTGAAACGACATGACATAATTTGCCCAGCGGTAAAAATTCGCTGATTGGATTGTGGTTGTGATGTTGGGCATCTGAATGCCCTGTGGAGTCGGGGTGTAATGGCTAAGCGAAAATCGTCAACTTTAGTTTGATTATCTAACCAATTTGTAAAGAATTCATTATAATCTTAAATCAACAATTAATTGTTATGTTGGTTTATACAAAATGTTTGTACGTTTATAAGTAAGAATATGACAGAGGCGAGAGGCTTTGTTTGAGAGAAAAGAAGTTTTATGGCAATGACGCGTTGGCGTTAGTGATGCGTTCGTATACGTTTACAAGCATTACGGACGCGTCGACATGACAGATGACTTTAAGAGAATCAGCTGATTAAAAAGAATTGCAGTGTCATTCTGCAAATCAAATGTTAAGGTCTTTAAATTTAAAATGAACAACAATAAATCAGTTGTCGAGAGTAGAAATAGTTGCTAAAGCAGTCTTTGCTGCTGTTTCAGCCTATGAAGAGGTTTAAGAAGAAAAACCAAAACGGCGTTGGTTGGGTTCCGGAGTTCCATCTTAGAATAGATGAAGAATTATTTGCCTTAAATTTTGATAAAATGAAAGCAAAAGACCCGGAACATTTTTTTTTCAAAACAACAAGGATGTGTCGTCAACCCTTCTACTCATGCGCCTTCACTAAAATAATACATTTCTCTTCAAAAGAAATCTGATAAGACAATTTTTATTCTATAACTTCAAATTTATGTACAAATATTTCAAAATCTAATTATTTTCTTACCTCTTGAAAACAAATTCAATTTTTTTGAACACACACAAGATACATATTAACTAACATTACTGTCAAAACGCACGCAGAAGTAGATATTTTTCAACTTTTGCGTTGAGGTCGCTTATGTTACGTTGGTTTGTGTACCTGCTAATAGATGCCAAATCGTAACATTATTGTCCAACGCGTCATTGTAAACACTATACATAAATTTCTATGTCTGAACTTTTGCAGTGACAGAAGAATCTTTCAAAGCGGCGCCCAACGCGGCATTGGAAATCAGCAATTACTTCTAGCGCGCGTACGTCAGTACACACATATGTTTTTTTATTTATGAATTATTCTATTTAATTACAGTGTTGGAAAGAATTTATTCTACCTATGAATGAATAACATTTTTTTTTTAATTTCTAAGTCACTAACTAGCTTATGAATTCAATTTTTTTTACTCTCCATCCAGTAATATTGAAAAAAAAAGTAAGCAACACGCCACGTCGGTAAGCTTTACAGTCACAGTAATTGTTATTGTTATTTTTCAGGGAGACCAAAAAAAAATGAAAAACAAAATTCCAAACTAATTTTTTTCAAAACTTTACATAATTAAGTACTAATTTTGGTTTTATAATTCAAAGCTCTTATTAGTTTTTTAGTCAAAAACACTACCTTCGTAGTGGAAATAGGATCTTTAGAGCAACTTAAGCAACGGATTGGAGTCAAATTAAGGGAATTTTTATTTTTGTTGTTTTCAATTTTCTAAAGATCTAGAAGACATTTTAACATCTGATTTTTGGTGTTTGACTAAAAATTAGTTGAATATTAAAAACAAAAACACTACTTAATGAAATACACTTTTGCAAAAAAAAATACTTTTTTTAAATGTTTTTTTTTTCAAAACTTTGAGTTTAAAAATTACTTTTTCCAAAAACTATTCACAAAAACAACATTTTTTAAAAAGAATATAAAAGAAGAAATTTCTGGATTTACAAAAACGTATAGTATGGCATTGTGAGTGCAACCGTTGTTTGTAAATATTTTTTTTTTATGTTTTAAGTCATTTTTTTTAGAATATTGCCTCTCCCGGCTAATCGGAGGGGAACAGATCCACACTCCTACACGATTTTTTTCTTGTCTTGACCTAACCTACACGCTCTAGCTTCACAACTTATGCGAATCACCCTGTATATAGTAGTTTATTTCATCGTCTTTTGCTACTTTTTCAGTTAGTATCTATGACATTTTAAAATCTGCCTATATAGTAAAGAAATCTATCATTTATCTCCTCCACTGACACCGAGAGTGGACTTAAATTTCTGTTGCGTAAAAATGAAAACAGTTTGTCAAAATACAAAATAAAATATTTTAATTTTATTTTCCCCTAATAATAACCAAAATTAAATTCTGTTCACCTACTATCCATATTGATTTATCAATTTTGTGTTGTATTTATATTTTCAGATAAAGCAAGCAACATACAAAGAAAATGGACTACTGTAGCCGTAGTGATGTCCATAGCATCATTAGCTCTAAGCAGTTAGTTAAATTAAAATAAAGTAATAATAAATAACTATTATTTAATAAATTTATAGAGTTTGCCGTATTTTTAAAAGTGCTTATTTTGTAAATGTATGTAAATATATGGATACAATTGAAATTCTTAGTTTCTCATGGTTATATATAATTTGTATCGGTTGATATAATTTATTTGGTTAGCCCCGCAGTTTTTCATTTCGAGATTAAATTTCAACTCGAGCTTACTTAATAAATTTGAAAAAAATGTATCTCAAGTTTAACTCGGATGTTTTCGCATTGAAAAACCGGGCCTTTATATTTTAAGTAAAATGATTGTTCTGACCAAATGAAATAATATTAGTCGTTGTTGGATGAAATATTAGTTCTTCCTTCGTCTTTTTTGGTCACTGGTAGTGGGAATGAAACAAAGTTACATTGATTTATTCCCAACGTTTCGACAAGGATTGCTGTCCTCTTCACGATTATTATAATTTAATTTGGTCAAAACAATAATCAAATAATATAATCGGACGTTCTGCCGAAAGTTTCATCCACAACTTTGAAGAACTACTACCAACATATAAAATACAATTACGGAAATCATATCTCCTGAAGAGAACAGCAATCCCTGTCGAAACGTTGGTAATAAATCAATGTAACTTTGTTTCATTGCCACTACCTTTCTACTTTTAATTTACCATTTAATTTCTTTCAATTTATTGTGCGCAGCTGTTGCATCTTTTAATCGTGGGATTGAATTATTATCTGATGGGCTAAGTATTTTAGCTAATTGGCTTGGTATAGGTGTGCTACCAGGTGATATGTCATTTGGACGTGATATTTTACGAAAATGTGCCATATGAAAAGTATTGTTTGACAATCTTTACAGACTTCTCGAGGTTCACTGCTATACAGATGCGAGTGTTAAAGATCGTTTTTCCAAGTCTGCGTCACATAAGTCTAATGTAATCTTCTCTTGTAGACAGATCATATTACGGGAAACAAAAGTATTGATATGGGCTTGAAGAAATGTTTGGCAATTATTCCAATTATGTGCAAGCTCTTTTTTCTGTTGGTTAAGAAAAATTCTTAGTGACAGCTGGTAAAGGGTGTTTTTTTTAGACATGTGATTTTCAAGAAGATGTTATGTTATGTTATGGCCAAGAATTTAGCTTTATTATAAAGATAAGAGTTTACCATTATGTTTTAAAAATGATTTCGGGCAAGTGGCCACCACGGCTGGCTCGAATAAATTCCAGCCGAGAGGCCCAATTTTCGACAGCTCCAATTGTTGCGCGTCACGGCGTCTCTGAGGATGCGCATTATCCATTAGATTAAACGTGGTGCAAAACCGATCCATTATTGCTCGAACTTATGCGAGTTTGCGATTATGTCGCCCGAATATTGGACGATGCGTGGCGCGAACCGAACCATTATTTCGGTAATAAATTTTCACGATTTGCAAACGATTTGTTCAGGAATGAGTCTATTTATTATAAAATGGCAAACCAAACTGAGCATAAATCAAGTGACAACTGTCAAAAAGACCAACTCCGAATAAAGTATTGCCAGATTGAAAATCACACGTCTAAAAAAACACACTTTAGAATTTTGGTGATTCAAAAATCAGCAGATTCGTTCTCTTTGATTCCGACATGTCAGGGTATCCATGCTAATATGATTATTTAAAAATTATAAAATGATGACAACTAACACTATCCTTAGGAATACTATCTAAGATGGCCAAACAAATTTGGAGATGATTCTTTCTGTAGACGTTGGTAATTTTAATGGGTATTCTAGCTGGGATTTATATGGTATGATGAAACAAATTTGAAGACGACGTATAGTATGGGAATGCTATTGGAATGTTTTGCCTTACTTGAAATCCTATACCTGCCTTACAATAGTCGTAGTTCTTATTGAAATGGAATGGTTTGTAATTTTTGTTTTTTAAATAAATTTAAATTTTTTGAAATGATGTGAGTTTCTTGCAATAGGATTATGTCTAGTTTATGTTTAGCAATAAATCGGTCAAAAGGGTGTTTGTTGTTGGAGTAGCCTTTTAGGTTCTATTGGAGGATGAGTAAATCCATTGAAAACTAAGTCATACTGATGGATTTTGGTATTGGTATTGGTAGATCTCTTGTCTTTTGTTAATTTGCTGTCATTGAAGCCTGATTAACAATGCGACGAGGAAACGGGACGTGAGCGTGACGACAACTCGTTGTAGTTGCCAAACCAATTTCAAACAATGAAAGCATACCTGGATATACACAATAAGGCGTTTCTCATCGTCACGTCACGCCAAGGATTCGAAAAATTAAAAAAAAGACGCGATGTTACGACGATTTTCATTTTTACAGATTTACAGATTTTTCAAAGAAAAAATTATCAAATGTATTTTACAAATAAAGTTAGTAATAAATCTATTGTTTTGTGTGATATTTTGTTCCTATTTAATTGAGTTTTTTTTTACAAAAATGAGTTTTTGTCTCAAAAAACGCTCGCTACATTGTGAATTGGGCGACGATTTTGTAACTAGAAAATGATGACAGCGATTTTCGTCACGCTCACGTCTCGTTTACTCGTCCACTAAAACAAAAACATTGCATTTCTATTGTTTTCGTTTTCCTCTTCTTCGTATACACAAGCCAGACCACATCACAGGCAATATCATTTCTAGGTGCATGAATTTAACCAAATTCCCCTAGAAAAATATAATTTACAGCGTATCACTGCTGCTAAAAATATATTTGCGTCGATAACCATCGACTAAAATCTTGCTTCTTAGAAGGGTACGAAAGCATCTTACTGATGAGCCCGACTGTCGTGCCTGGGCGAAAGGCATTTAGACTAAAGGTCGGAAAAAAAATCTTCAATTTGATTTTAATTCATTTTAATTCAGTACACTGAAACAAAAACAATTCATTTGTATTATTTTCGTTTTCCTCTTCTTCTTATTTCCGTTATGTGAATTTTCGACAAAAACCTGAAACTCAGTTTTCTTACAATTACTTTGATCGTTCCAGGTACGAAGTTTAATCGAAATCATTATAGCCGTTTTTGATAAATTTTCAAAAAAAAAAACAACATTTGTGTATGACAGCTAACCTACGTTCTAGGTGAGTTAAAACAAAAATTCGAATTTTCCTTATAGGGAATTACATTACAATGCTGTGTACCAAATTTTATGCAAATCGGACCACCCGTTTAGGCTCTAGCTCAAATTACAGTGGACGTAAAGACCGATGGATGGCATAACAAAACTATCTTCCTCGGACTTCTCGATGATTGTAGTGTTAGTTTTGATTACAACATCATGAATTTATTTTTGTGGTTACACGAAACCAGTACTTCTTCTATAGAGAAAGTAAAAAAAAATAAATCCCCTTGCCCGGGGAGTAAGACAAAGAAAAGTTTTTCAGAAAAATGAGACTTTTAGCTTACAACAATCAACGAACCAAAATTCTTTAAGAAATACGTGATAACTTGGCACGCGTTTGCCCGCACATAACTGTGCCAAAACTTATACTTTGTTTTATTTATGACAAGAAAAATAATAAAGACTTATTTTATTTTATTATTTTAGAGAAAACCCTATTATATGAATTGATAAATCATTTTTTTTTTTACAAATGAAAGTTTCAAATAATTTTAATTAACAAAGCTGTCAGGCTGCCAGCGTCTGAAAAATATGGTTTGTACAACATTTTAAATGAATTCTTTGATGAGTTTATCCTATGCCTACTCAGTTACACCTCCTGCGAATGTTACGTAATCATGGTCGCCGATGTGGCACAATTAATAGTACTTGTTTGACACCGCCATTTCCTCGTGGTACGGTGGCACGACAAATCTCAATAAACTTAAACAAAAAGGACAGA
The DNA here is from genome assembly GCA_932273885.2 of Leucozona laternaria. Lineage (NCBI taxonomy): Eukaryota > Metazoa > Arthropoda > Insecta > Diptera > Syrphidae > Leucozona > Leucozona laternaria. Next base: position 52,038,244 of record OW026368.1, read on the forward strand.
CAGGCAGAAACCACTATTTTTGGATAATGCATGAACAGAGCAAGTTTTCCACCCCAAATATTATTGAATTATAATTTATTTTTGAAAAATGTGGCACATTTATTTTATTTTGGGTGGCAACGCTGTAGCTTATGCTTAATCGTTCAACTTTAGTTTTATTTTCAATGCAAGATTGTTGCGCGCGATGGCGGATGGACTCATTCGGGTCTTCTTCGATAGTCTGCTCCACAGTAGCAATAGCGTCTTCGGTGCGCACTGTACGGCGTCTCTGAGGATGCGCATTATCCACTAGAATAAACGTAGTGCGAAACCGATCCATGGTTGCTCGATTTTATGCGATTTTGCGAATATGTCGACCGACTATTGGACGCAGTGCGAGATGAGTCACGCGAACCGAACCATTATTTTGGTAATAAATTTGCACGATTTGCAAACGAAGTTCAAGAGTCAGTCTATTTATTATGAAATGGCAAACAAAACTGAGCATAAATCAAGTGACAGCTGTCAAAAAGACCAACTCCGAAAAAAAATCGCCATATTTAAAACCACACGTCTAAAAAAACACCCTTTATATTTTGTTCGTTAAAAATGGCCTATAGCCGCCAGCATTTTTTTTTTTATTTATACACATTTTTGTATTTAAACGAATATTCAAATAAAAATACATATACAGATATGTGTGTACATGTTTGTATAAACATATGTAATTGATCGAAATGATAAAAACAATTTTAACCAACACTTTGCGACTTTTTAAATCAATTGTTCACTTTGGCGTATGCGTATTTTATTTATTTTATTAAAGTTAGTGTCAATGTATAATGAATCTTTGTTTAGCACTTTGGTGAATCACATAAAGCTACATCGATATGGTGCTTTTAGCCAGTAAAAACAATAGTTTTATAGCAGTGGAGTTGAGAGCATGATATTTGTTTTAACTTCTCAGTGAGGAACTATGCGAACGTATAAGGGTGTGTAGGCAAATATTTTTGGCTTTGGATAACATAAACGCTTAGATTTTGACAGTTCATGGCAGCCATGTTGTTGTTAACTAGCCACTGAGATGATACGAATTGACACAGTTAGACTTTTTTCTCTTTGCACAATTCATAATTTATAAAAACTTATTCATGGTGAGATGATAAAATATACTTAACCCAAATCATCTCTCAGTTGTCAAATTTACTGTCACTAGAAATAGTGTTGCCAATATAAGAAAACACACTTTGGTGTTTCTTTTGTCCGTGTTTTTTTACCCAAACTTGCACCAATTTTTTTTAATAGAGTGCTTGGGAATGTAGATCAAGAAAATAAGTTTTAACGAACATATACATATATGTAGATAGTAAATATATAGGTATTCAATTACTCATTCTCATACATAGAATCGTTTGGGATATAACTATAGATACTATTTGTACTTTGGTCTTTAATTCTAAAAAAAATAGAGTACCTACAAACAAAAAACCAACAGTTATTTGGTAGCCCTTTATTTGGTAGCAAAACTATAAAAAAAAAAACAATTTCTTTCTAATTATCATAATTTTTTTTATCAAAAATCCAAATCAATTAATTTTGTCAAGTCTCACCGCGTAATCAGATTTAAATCATTCTGGTCTATCATGGGTAAGACCTAACGATTTAATTTTATCAATTTACGTCCAAATTAAATTTTATTTTACCAAATAACTATGTAGAAATAAAACCGGAATAATTGAAACATTATGTTTTTAGGCAAATAAATTTTAAAAAAGTGGAAAAACAATTCCAAATTCGTTTTTTAATATTTTTAAATAAATAAATATCAACAGTAAAAAATTTACTTTTTCTTCTCACTCTAAAAGCCTTACTAGAATTTAAAGGGAGTTAAAAGTACTTTTTTAAAAGGATTTTCTAATAGAGATGGGTAGATTTTTACAGTTTATGGCAGCCATGCTGATTTATCTGTGGTGATATTTATATCACAACAAGAAAAAGACATCACCAATCAAGAGAAAAGTTACGTTATAGATTATTTGAAGGTTTTTATAATACAAATTCTATATACTACTGAAATACATCAGCCAAGTAGAAGACTTAGCAGTATTTTTATGGACTAAAGGCCGTTAAAAGCTATTTTGAATCAGTAGTAGATTATTGTTGTTGACATTTTTCTAATTTCAAAGTAAAATAAGAAAAAAAAACCGAAATTAAATTGTTATTGAGGCCAGATTTTACTTTTGGCAAAATGAAAGCTTTCCATTCATCATCTACTGGGAAGTACTAAAAAGTACTTTGCAAGGTCCAATGGAACACGGCTGCTATTGGAAAACTCTTTAGTAGCGTTTATGTATGTTTCTTTGAGGCCACACGAGCGAGTATTCGTTAGTGAGTTCGTAACATACATTAACTGTCAAACTACTTTTTCTATTTGCCTTACTCGCTGCTCTACTCGCTTCTCAACTGGCATGAAAAAGGCAAGCCACTTGAGGAGCGAGTTGCTTAAGTTTCAGTATATTTGTAAAAAAAAATTCAAGTGCATTGTTAATCGCTAGCGAGTACTCGCTCGCGTGAAATAATCAAATAGCAGCATTAAAGCGGAATATACACTATACAACAATCACTCGTGGATTACCATTTGCCAAATGCGGCAATTCTACCGATTGTGGACACATTTTATTGATTATGCTGACCAAAAAAATCACGAAGTGCACGAAATGCATTTTGATTTTAACGCCCATTTTTTAAAAGGCTTCAACAATCTTAATAAGCTGCTCAATTGTGTACCTCTCCATGGTTGAATTTGTCAAACACTGAAACAAAGAAATGTCAAATTAAGTTGGGCAAAAAAGTTGACATTAAGGTGTGACTCACAATTAACATCGTGCATTATGGTTGGACCACCCTTTATTTTGACACATAGACTGGTTGCCTGTCAGTTATCGTGCTGCTGCAGTATATTGTTTAATTTTTTGTTTCCAAAGTTTCAACAATTTTTGTTTTTTTTTTTTTTAATATCACACTTATTGATAATAAGAGCAAACACAGTTAAACAATTCCTTCCAGTTTTACTTAAATTAATTAAAGTTTAAGTAAATTCCCAACAATATTGCGAGTCCAAAGTATTTTTTTAATTTTTTCTTTAAAATTTTGCAGAGCTAAAAAAAATGTATTTCTTTACCACGCAGGTATCTCACTTTGGAAAAATGACATAGATTTTGGTCTTATGTCACGTAACCTTATGTCATCTGTCACAGTATCATTTTGTTCACCATCACTGGTTTTCTATTTACATTGTTCAGTTCTTTAAGTTGTCTTACTTACGCATAAATGACAGCCTGTATGTCTTTAAAACAAGACAACACTGCTTTATCGACCAGTTTTCAACATGTTGATAGTAACAACAAAATAATATCAGGGGTTGATTTCATTTCTGGATTCTGCTCCGTCTATTCCTCACTAACTGAGCATGATTCCTGTCAATAGAAGCAAAGAGGCTTATTCATTTGAAGAGCATAAAATGAATAATATCTTGTATACACAAATGAGTTGGAGTAGGACTTGAATATACACCCCTCTCCTACAAGACAACGATCAAATGTAGTTCGTTTATTTCAGTTAAGGTTTGTTAAGTAACGGAATCGCAGGAATTATTTTCTTAACCATATAATTTCTCATTTTTAGATATTAAGTTTTTATTAAAGTTATGACTTAAAAACGAAGTACTTTAACTTTTATTTAAAAAAAAAAAAAAAAATCTGAAATGGAGTCGACTGATGGAATACATTCAATTGACTTGGAATCATCATCTGTGACTAACACCAAAAACGCGGATAGTTCTATTTGCGAAAAAGATGGTAATTAAATTAAATGAAATTAATTCTTTCGTAAACAAAATTATGAACATGAACCCTTAATAACTAATTATGAAAAAGCAAATAGCAAAATACGATAAGTCATCATATTTTTTCACCAACAAAATTTGCAATCAATAAACATGTAGGAAGCAATGTATATACTAGAAAAAAAATATATTTGCTTACTTTTTCTTCCTTAATCTAAAAGGAACAATGTCAAGGGATAAGTCATTTTTTTGTTTCAATTAAAATACGTTAAATCCTTATATTTGTGTGTTTGCTATTTATTTAATTCGGACTATCAATGAAATGAATGAATGAATTCTGTAAAAGTGCCACAAGGGATTATGATTAAATCAATCTTCAAATGTGTCTTTAAATCATCATTTGCTTATACATAAATATAAATCATTATTTAAAAAATAAACTATTGCTTTGTACCTACATTAAAATTCTTGAAGGTTTCTTCCTTCTTTCTTCTCTATTCATAACTGAAAATTAGTTATTTCTGTTCATGTGCCGGAAGGGATTATTATTAAATGTGTATTTAAATTTTTGCTTAGATTATTATGTAGATACATATGTATCCATGAATATACATATATGTATATCCAGCATATAAACACATTTTAGATTTAAAATATTAAAGTTTCTTCATTTTCCCTTCTCTATTGCGAACTATAGCATGCTTTTCAATTTGGTGTTCAAATCGATATTTCCTTTACTCTCCAGGACAACTAAAGATTAACAACCTTTTCAATTGAAAGGTGGGCCAAGCAATCTAAACTTCAAAAAAAAGTGTTGTGAGAAAAAGTTTTGGTTGTGCTAGTTTGGGATATGGGATTTCAAATGACTCAATATCTATTTATTAATGACCACATCTCTGAAGACATCATCTATGATTTTTTTAGGGCCAACATTTAAATAAAAATGATTCAATATAAGGATCAGAAGAATGAGAAGTAGGCAATCTTAAAAAATTTAAAGAGGATTCCTCAACAGAATTTCTCAATTGTTGTGTAAAATATATTGATTAACTCGTATGATTTGTAAAATATTTCTTTGAGATTTTTTTCAATCAAATCAATCAATTGAATGATGACTTTTTTAATAGTCGGCAAGGCGACCGTATGGCCACCTATCTCGACGCGGCCTATGAAATAGAAGATTGCAACCGATAGCTGCTTTAATCTGTTAAAATCACGTTTAATTGTATACGAAGTTAAATTTTGACACTAATGAGATGAATCTATACGTGGATACGTCAAAATTTAATATCGGATATAATTTCATTGAATTTTAATTCAATTTACACGGCCTCATTCTAAACCTCCAAACATTAACAAAACCTGTGGTGGGACAAGCTTTTTCAGGTTGCTTAGTTGAGTTAAGAATACACCCGTTTTACGTATGGACGCAATTGGATTGTACGAACTTGCTCTTGTGTTTCAAGTGGCTCAGAAAATTTAAAGATAAATCATGAAACCTGTTCTTTAAATTGCTCAAACAACTTCTACATTTGCATGTTTTGTGCTCAAAATAAAGAACGCCATCTAAATTCTTTAAAGAAATATGTACCTAATTATGCAAACAAAAATTGAAAAGACGTTATATCGGTTTTCTTCGAAAAAAAAATAATGTTTAAGCCATATATGTACATACACACACATTTAAGTATTTTATAGATAAACATAAATTCAAAAATATTCATCACCCCATTTTCAAAATGAGTTCTTATATATCGGGTTTTTCAATAAGAGCGCTACAAAAGTTTTTTTTAAATAAAACAAACATGGTTTTGGATATCAATGAAATTCTTTATTCCTGTGAAAGTACGTTCGATGCCATTATGTATAGAACTCAATTTTTTTTTGTATGGCCACCACGGGCACGCTTGCAGAAGTCCAGACGTTGAACCCAATTTTCGACGGTTTTCAAGCATAAATCGGCAGATACTGCTGCAATTTCACATTCGATATTCGTACCAAGTTCATCAATCGTCGCTGGCTTTTTGGCATAGACTATAGACTTGACGTAGCCCCACAGGAAATAGTCTAACGGCGTCAAATCGCACGACCGAGGTGTCCAAGCGACTGGACCATTTCGTGAGATAACACGTTCTCCAAACTTGGTTTCCAATAAATTGTTTGTGACATTCGCTGTGTGGCTTGTGGCGCCGTACTGTTGGAACCACATGTCTTCCAAGTCCATATCATCCAATTGGGGCCAAAAATATTCGGTTATCATTGAACGGTAGCGATCCCCATTCACAGTAACGTGCCGGTCTTGATCATCACGGAAGAAGTACGGTCCAATGACGCCGCCGGCCCATAAACCACACCAAACCGTAATTTTTTTCGGGATGCAATGATGACTCATGGAGTACGTGCGGATTGCTGCCTGACCAATACCGCATATTTTGTTTATTGACGAAGCCATTCAGCCAGAAATGAGCCTCATCGCTGAAGATGACGTAGCGCTCTTAACGTTGAGGCCACTGACTCCGAATTTCGGTAGTAAATTTTAATAATTTCGACTCGTTGTTGGCTCGTGTATCTTTCCATTATAAAATGGCAAACCTAACTGAAGAGAAATGTCAAAAGAGCGGCAAGAAATATGGCGTCGTTTGCTGTCCCTGGTTGCTCTACTTTTGTAACCCTTTAATTAGCAGTTGAAAAATAAAAACTTCTTATTCTCATACAAAATTTCAAAATATTAATTTTTCAAAAAGAAAATAAGTATTTTGTTATAAAAATCATAACAATATTTTTTGGAAAATTTTTATATGCAATAATATTTTGACGTAAAAATAAAAATTACTCCTCTATACAAACTTTGATTGAAATCGGTTAAGCCATAAACGAGAAAGTCCAAAATCAAAAACAAAGTTCTGTCAGGTACCGTCAATAAGAATTTTTGGGAGTTTTTTTTCCCTAAATGCAGAACGTACCTTCAATAATACACAAAACAGTTTTTTTTATCAAAATCCTTAGAGCCGTTTCCGAGATGAATAATCTCTTTCATAACGGTTGTATGGCAGGTACCGTTTTGTTTATTACTTACTTACTTAAAGTGGCGCTACAGTCCGGGATGGACCAGGGCCTCAACCAATATACCTCTCCAGCCAGCTCAGTCCCTAGCTAGCTGTTTCCAGTTTTGCACGCCAAGTTGGTTGAGGTCCTCTCCCACCTGTGTGCGCCATCAGAGTCGCGGTATTCCTCTACTGCGGCGCGCGCCGGCGCTTGGGATAGGATTTGAAGACCTTACGGGCCGGAGCGTTGGTTGGTTGGTTCATTCGCTCTTCGTGACCCAGCCATCTAAGTCGTTGGACCTTGACTTGTTTGACCAGGTCAATCTCGCTGTAAAGCCCATACAGTTCGTGATTGTATCTTCTTCTCCGCACTCCCCATCTGTGCAGACGGGACCAAAAATCACCCGGAGAATTTTCCTCTCGAAACATCCTAAAGCGTTCTCATCCAGTTTTGACAAGGTTTATGCCTCTGCGCCTTATGTAAGGACCAGGATGATAAGTGTCTTGTAAAGGGACACTTTAGTTGCTCGAGAGAGAACCTTACTACTTAATTGCCTTCTTATTCCAAAGAAGGAGCGATTGGCAAGAGTAATTCTCCGTTTGATTTCAGCACTGCTGTCGTTGTCTGACTTAATAGCGGCGCCTAGGTAGACAAAGTCCTCAACTACCTCAAAGTTATAGTTGTCTATGGTGACGTTCTGTCCAAGACGTCGGTGTTGGGTGTCCTTCCTTGATGACAGCATATACTTGGTCTTGCCCTCATTGACCGCTAAGCCCATCTTCGCTTCCTCCTCAATGCTCACAAGCCTTCTTCCAATTATGTCAATATCGTCGAACATATACGAGTAATTGGACGGATCTTTGAAAAATTGTGTCTCTTGTGTTGACGCTTGAGTTACGCACTATTCTTTCCAGAATGATGTTGAAGAAATCGCATGACAGTGTATCGCCTTGTCTAAAACCTTTTTTGACATCAAATGCGTCGGTGAGATCTTTTCCGACCCTGATGGAGCAGCGTGCGTTTTCCATCGTCATCCTGCACAAACGGACAAGCTTGCAGGGGATGCCAAAACTAAACATTTCTCTATATAGTTTGTCCATATAGATGCTGCCATACGCGGCTTTAAAATCGATGAAAAGATGGTAGGTATCGATATGAGGCTCCTGGGTTTTTTCCAGGATCTGCCGTAAAGTGAATATTTGGTCGATGGTGCACTTTCCTCGTCTGAAGCTACACTGATATGGACCTATCAGGTTGTAGATGAACGGTCGGTTTATTGGCAATTTAAAATTCTCGTTTTTCAAATTGATAAATTAATTATTTGGACCTATGCTAATAGGTAAGATATGTATATAATTTTATTTTTGGTTTGGATTTGTCCAAAAACGATTTTTTCATTCCGTGTTGGGCAAACAAGTTGATTTGTATTTTGAATTAAAATCAATTTTGAAGATCTAATTCTACCCCTCCTTGTACTAGATATAACACCAACATAATTTACAGCTGTCAGTTTACAAATGTGTGTTTTTTGATTTGATTAATATATTTTGGCATGTGGCAAATAATCGCTTATAATAAATTAATGGAAGCTTAGTGCTTACCTTTTACTGGGTCAAGGGATAAAGATTTTTACTTGCGATACATAGGTTAGGTACTAAAAGGTTTTTCAATTGGTGCGGCTAGATTTTGGTGGCCTTCTCTTGCTAGTTGAATCGCAGTTACCATATATTTCACACCCGTAGGTAAGAATGGGAATTATGAGTGTTTTTGCTAGCAACATACGCGTTTTTTGGGGGGTGAAATTATGTGATAGCCATAGCTTTCGTAAAGTGCCATTAACTTTACCAATAATTAAATTAATATGGTCATTCCATGAGAGTGTTCTATTAAATACTATACCCAGCTTTTTTTGCCTTTTCAACCTATTGAATTTTTGAACCTTTTAAATTTATTTCTGGAAAGTAGGAGAGATCTAACAGCTTTTTGCTTATTCCCAGGCATTTTGTTTTTGATTGGTTTAAAAAGAGACCATTCTTTTAGCACCATGTGGATAAGTTCTCTAAGTCACTATTTATCACTATTCATACCGAGAGGACATTTTTTGTAAAGCTGGACGTCATCAGCATACATGTGTACAGAAGATAGCATAATGGATGGAATTTCATTCACATACAATGAGAAGAATTATTGATTCATTTTAAATAATATTGCCTTCCAAAATTTTCCAAACAAATATTTTTGGATTTTTATATACCATTTTAAAATTTATTTTTGAAAATTAACTTTATGAGATTAATTTTTAACTCCACATTAATAAATACTTACAATTTGTTAACCAATTTTTTTTTTCAAAAATGGTTACAAAATTGTATACTTAAAAAATTAATTACTGCAAAAAATTGTGTGACTCCCGGGACTCACGGTTAATATGTGTAAACATCAACGTGCGCGGATCCAAAACGGACTTGTTTTTGCTTGAAGGGGATCTTAAGATTTTTTTCACTGAACGCACCCATCCTAGTATGCAGATCGTAACGTTGCACACCGTAACGTTGCACGACGTAACGTTGTACACGAACGTTCACGTTTTTTTTTCACTCTACCGCCAGCATAGATGTTTACACATCAAAAATGTGTTATTGTAGTGAAATAAAATACTTGGTAATTTGATTTGGCCTTTATTTACGAGTATTATTATATACTGATATTAATTTTTTTTTCTATATTAACACATTATTATGATATTATATTTTATAGATCGCCTTGGTCAACTTGTTACTCCTGAGGTATGTTATTTTTTTTTTTTTTTTGCAACACAATATATGTAATTGAATTTGAATAAAACTAATTATAGGGTCTACGAGCACAAAATTCTAAATATGGCAAAGTCGATAAAGAGCGAAAAATCGGCCATCGGCGTGTCGGTGAAGGTGGTGAAATTACGTACAAAAAAATTCAAACTTCACAGATCATGGGCTCCATTCAATTGGGAATACAGCATACGGTTATTAATTAAAAAAAAAAAAAAAAAAAAAAACAATTGTAATTATTTTCTAACATTTCGTTTTATTTTTCCTAACATAGGTCGGAAGTCTTGCGTCTAAGCCAAAGCGAGATCTCCTCATGATGGATTTTTGGGAGATTGAAAGCATATCATTTCCCCCTGAAGGCTCTAGTTTAACTCCCGCACATCACTACAGCGAATTTAGGTTTAAAATATATGCTCCTATTGCGTTCCGTTATTTCAGAGATTTGTTTGGAATTCAGCCAGATGATTTCATGGTAAGGTCTTAATTTAATTTTACATAGTAATAAGCTTTTATATTTGCACCTTTGTATACTTAAACCTATATTAATTCGAATCTGAACTATCCACAAAAGAACAGAAAAGATTAGAAAACTGTTAAAGGATTGCATGTTATATGAGTCAACAATTTTCTTCAGAAGATGAAGAAATAACAACATTGAAGAAGAACTTTGTAAAAGCCAAAGTCTCTTATCAAAAGGTTCTATACATTCTATAACTTTGTGTTCATTGAAGTTTTCTAGCTCAGTGTAATATCAGCACTTGTTGTATCAACTTTTTAGGGTCAGTAATGTTAGTGAGAAAGTGTCAAAGAAGCTGCCGAATTGTTTGTTTAATATGAAGTAAGCTAAAAATTATTTAAAAACATAATACGTATGTATAGCTCTATAAGCGAAAAATGAGAGGATTTTAAAAAGTTGTTTTGCGATATATCTTGATAACCATTAGTGTCACAAACAAAATTTCAGCACGTTTTTGTCTGTTTGTATGTCCATCCGTGCGTCCACTGTAATATTTGTTAAAGAGAATTGTTTTGTGATTTCCTATAGGGGAAATTTGAATCTAGAATAGGAGCTGCCATACCAATGTATTTGTATTTCCTTCAAATTTTCTTTAAAGCGACTTTACCAAATTTGATTAAACTTTGAAACTTAATAAACAAAGTATGTATGCAAACTGCGTTTCTAATTTTTTAGGAAAAAATCATATAGTGGAAATATGCGAAAACGTGAAGTTTTTTTTGAGAAAATGCTGTTATTTTTGAGTTATTTACCTACATATACACATATTTTCAATTGTTAAATAAATTTTTTATTATATTATTTTATTTTGTTGAAACAATATTGCATTCAAAAAAAAATTCAAAATTTTGAAAAGCAAAAAACAATCCAAAATATATTTTTGAATAGTTTTGGTTTTTTTTTTTTACAATTTTCTCGTTAAAGATATCATAATTATTGAACCATTAACATGCATCCTCTTCAATGTGTGGCTACATTACAGTTTTGTTATAACCACAGGAGCAAGTTTCGTGCGATCCTGTCGTGTATATTTTTGTATTAATAGTCTGACCGAATGTTAATGAAATGCCTATTTTTGGCGTCATGTTTAGTTTTAGCCGGATATTTTACATTAAGTTAGCAACTTTAACCTTGAAAAGCCGACCATTAAAACTCAAATTACAAATTAGAAAAATAGATAGCATTTCCTTGAACCACCTTGATTTGAAAGTTTTTTAATAATTCAGCTTAAGCATTTTTAAAAAATTATAATTTCTTATATACATATATATGTATGTACATATATAAGTCGTTTTAATAAAAAAAAAAAAAAAATAAATCAGCTACCCGTGTAATAACCGAAAAACATGGGTGCCCGGCATTGAATAAACATATATAGAAGGTGACACTCGGGGAAAACTCCACCAAATCGGGCGGCTGCGCTGCGGTCGCCTAAAATAGTTCTATAGGGTCGTGTATTCAATTTGAAATATTTCCCTAATTCTTTATAGAGTCGTTAATTTAAAAAGGAATTTTTTCAGTTTTGTTTTTGTAATATCTGTCAATTACTATGGAAACGGTTTTTGTATTTCTTTCGTATGATATTCAGAAAGTGTGTGTTTTACTATGGAAACGAATGTATTTGTGTTTTGTTTGAAACTAAGATTTTTTTGTAAATTAGCTATGTACATATGTATGTATGCATGAATAAAATTATTTTTGTTACGATTTCAGTTGATAAGTAAAAATTATTCAAATCAAAAAAGGGGTTTTAGTTTTTCATGATATGAAAGCTGCATTGCTTAGATACAATTATAATTTTAGTTCTACTGATTTGATTATAAAGGTAAAGATCTTAAAATGCAAGAAATTAAATAAGCTATATTCTAGTACCACTTTACTTAAGCTAAGGAAAAGAGGGGGATTGCGGGATACACAGTATTTTCAAACTGTCGGCTGCAGGCGAAATTTAAAAAAGTTCAAGGTTTTATAAAACGCTATTGAATTGATTGCACTGGATGTATAGAGAAAAGGAAATTATTATTTATTGATTCTTAAAAACAAGTAAAATACTATACAGTCTCAAAAAAGTAAGAAAGCTAAGAAGAAAGTAATATAATTACTGTCATGCTTGCAATTATGTACATATAGTGTACCATTAAATTTAGTAAATGGAATGAAATGCTTTAGTTCGCTAAATTATATTTATGGGTTTTTAGGATATCGCTTATTTTGATTAGGTTTAGATAAGTTTACAACCCAATTAGATAAAGAACCTATACATTTTTGATTTTTGCTCATCCTATTAAGGATTTTTATTTAACAATTCGCAAATAAGGAAGTTATGAACCTATTTTTTTGACCAAATTGACGAATGGAACATTTTAAAAAATCAAGGCAGTTAAAAGCTTTTATTTAGATAGTCAAATTTGAACCAATTTACGTCCTTTACTTTGTCGGAATGGGAAAATTTTGATATCTGAATTTGTAGTTAATTAAAAGCTAATTTATTGGAAAAACCAAAAATTAAATTTGTAGCTCGCATAGTTTCTTATAGTTATTACAGTTTCCGCTAAAATCTGAAGTCTGAAGTTAACGTACGCAAATACGAAAATAATAATTCTCTTGGTGTCCAAAATTGTACCTTTTTAAATGCTCATATGTTGCGCATAAATTATTTTTGTAACATTTATTTTTATATCTTAAGCTGGACAGAATAATATAAAATTCGTAGAAACAATGATTTAATTTGAACTCTTTTCCGCAGTTGAGTTTCAGGCGCGTTTTTTTTAAACGTGGTTTCCCCAAGAGGGCTACTCGCTACCATTATCTTAAACATGGTTAAGTATATCCAACTTTTTAAGTTTCCTTTTTTTGCTTTTGCATTCAAAAATTTTATTTTTGCTCTTAGAAGGACTTTCATGGAATGTGTCAAGAGATTATTTTTATGTTCCATTTGCGGACATGGAAGTGAAATGGTACCAAAGCACTCTTGTTTGAGTTTTTCAACTATTTCTGAATCATAACATAAAATTTCAAAATTTTTGTCGAATTCAAAATTTTTGTCGAATTCAAAATTTTTGTCGAAACAGTATATTATGTTGTCAATCATTTTCTTTAGGTCTTCTGTTGGAACAGTGAGTCCTCCTGCGTTGTCCTCTAATATTGTCTTATTTCTATAAGGTTTTCGGTGTTCTTGTACATTTTTGTCTGATCTTTGACAAATTTTGCAGAAGTTTTTTTTTTAAAAACGGATTGGGCAATGTAACTAGCAAAATATGTCCTTGCAAGGTCTTCCATTGTAACATCTGTTTCAATCTCATTTGTGTCCTCAGTATCGGAATCGTCAAACTCACAAAAGTTTGAGTCATCACAAAACTCCGAAGAAGAGTTAATTGATGATAATATTATATTAAATACAGTTTTTCAGTGCGAGATCAAAGATAAACCAGATTTAACTCATTAAATTTAGTCAGCACCTGCAGGATTAACTGATGAAGATGCTTTTGTTGTTTTATCCACCGAGTGCATCCTCCAATGAAAAATTGCTTCCTCAGTTCAGTGTGGGTTCATTTACTTCTAGATTTAACAAGAAGAGATTTTAGCATTTGGTTTAAGTTATGTGACTTAAAATAAACAAAAACACTACTTAATAACGAAAAAAATAGTTTGAACGCAATTTTTTCAATTTTGTTTTCGAAATTTTGAGTTTGAAAATTAATTTTTAAAAAAATATTCTCTAAAACAAAGTTATTTAAAACACAATAAAATAATAGATTTCTGGCTTTACAAAAAAGTGTATCATGACATTGTATGTGTAACTGTTTTTTTTTTAATATTTTTTTTTCTGTTTTAAGTCATTTTTTTTAGAAAATTGCCCCTCCTTGCTAAACGAGGGGAATAGACCCCTCCTCCTGTACGATTTTTTTCTTGTCTTAACCCGACCTACACGCTCTAGCTTTTTGTAACACCGTATGCGAATCATACAATATGTACATCTACATATGTAAAAATACAATAAAACGCACTAAGTTCAGCCTGTTAAAATAAACAAATTATTATTAAGTCTCTAAATTGTCAACGTAATACAACATATTAAATACTCAAACTATTCCAAAATAGTTTTTTTTTTCTATTTTTCAATACGTAAAACAAATCTTCACGTTAGCTTCATATCTTCATGTAAACAAAAATTTATAAAAAACTTATACAGATAAAGAAATATACATACATACATTTTCTTTCCTCAGGATTGAAAATTGTAAACAAATTTCAAATCAAAACAAAATATTGAAGCCTCATCGTCATGGAAACCATTACAAAAGGGAACAATTAAATTTATAAATATCCCTTTGAAAATTGGTGTGTGTACACAAAAAACCCCACATCATCTATTTCGTTTCTCCTTTCCGCCGAGGCCTTGCCGCTGCGCTTTTAGTTGTGGAGTGTCACCTTCTATATATGTTTATTCAATGGTGCCCGGGTACCAGGCTATTTGGGTATTGCGGGTATTATCCGGTCGAATTTAAGAGCTCTAATATTATAGATTGATATTTTACCTAATTTTAAGGACTTAAACCTTCCAGATATAACCATTATAACTCTAGTTATAAATCTAGACGATTTTACAGTATCCAATATAATTCTAAATGCAGCTTGACATTTTTAAAACATATACTTTTCACCGACAATGAACGAGTGAGTTAAAATTTATTATTGGCCGAATGCCAATTAGCATCAACCTTTCGTTTTACTGCAGTTGAAAATCTGAAAGTTGATTTTAAATAAACTACGTACACACGAATAATTCCGTGCAATGTTCTTAAGAAAATGCATTGTGCTTGTGATTAAGAAAATATTTATGTTCGTTGAGCCCTGAAGTCACCCTGGGGTCGCCATAATGCATTTTTTGTTTTGAAAACCTGAACCTAGACTAGTAAACAAATTCTGTGTTTTTTTAAGACCTGGGGTCGCCCTGAACTCGCATTAAAGTAGACCTAGGTTGTGTGCTGTGGCGAGTTGAGATAACGAATAAGCTCCCAAAGTCACATTAGTTGTGAAGAATTTTTGTAATTGTAATTGTTAATTTTTGAAAGAATTCACAAATTTATATGGAAATGGAAATTTTCGAAGCTGTTTTTAATTTTGTATTAATTTTTAAAAGTAATTTAAAGCAAATAATAAGTTTTAATTATCAGAAAAATTTCTTGCGAATTTGCACATATTGTCACAAATTGTCTAAAATTCCTGTTTGTTAACTCAAAAAAGTTGCAACGGGAGAGGATAACTTGTGAATTTCCGCTACATAAATGTCTGTGTACAAGAAGAGTAAAGACTGAAAAAAAAACAACCAGCTTTTAAGCATCTTTTGCTTTTCATTTGAAATTTCTGTGTCTGGTGTCTGGTATGTGAGAATTATCTATCTAAATAGGTAATAGATAACTTGAAGAATATAAAGGGTGATTTTTAAGCTGGTTTGGTTTTGGCAACACTGGTTTTGACAGCTGACGTGTGTTTAGTACCTTGTGTCACTGTCAAACAGCTTCAGTTTGGTTTGCAATTTAACCATGGATCGTCTTACAAATGAACAACGCTTGCAAATTATTGAATTTTACTATCAAAATTCGTGCTCGGTTCGAAATGTTCATCGCGCGCTGCTTGTGTTCAGCGATGAGGCTCATTTTCGGTTGAATGGGTACGTAAATAAGCAAAATTGCCGCATTTGGAGTGAAGATCAGCCAGAAGCATTGCAACAGCTACCAATGCATCCCGAAGAAGCCACTGTTTGGTGCGGTTTATGGGCCGGCGGCATTATTGGGCCTATTTCTTCAAAGATGATGCGAATCGCAGCGTTACTGTCAATGGTGAACGCTACCGAGCGATGATAACAAACTTTTTTTTGCCCGAAATGGAAGTTCTTGACTTGCATGATATGTGGTTTCAACAAGACGGTGCCACATGCCACACAGCACGCGATACAATGGCGCAATTGCGAGGCGAGTTTGGTGAACAGTTAATTTCACGTTTCGGGCCGGTCAATTGGCCGCCTAGATCGTGCGATTTGACACCATTAGATTATTTTTTGTGGGGGTATGTCAAGGCTAATGTCTATAGGGACAAGCCCGCTTCGATTGACGCACTGGAAGCCAACATCCATGCATTCATTCGTGAGATACCGGCCGATATGTGTGAAAGAGTATGCCAAAATTGGACTCAGCGGATGGGCTACCTGAGACGCAGCCGCGGTCAACATTTGCATGAAATTATCTTTAAACATTAAATTGCAAGGTTCAAACTATCGATTCAAATAAATATTTCATTCATTTGTTTTTTTTTTTAAAAAAGTTCTAAACCTCTTAAAAAATCACCCGTTATAATTTAACTAATATTTTTTTTAAATTTAACGCAAATTGTTAACAAAACCGGACTTTTGACAAGTGATTCTTGATGAGAGCAGTGAGATAGATGAAATGACGTTTTGTACACAAAAGTAGTTTAATGCGTTTGTTAATTTTTTTTGTAAGTTTCTCCATTTTTGAGAAATTCGTTCTCACTTTGGTACTTTTACAGGTTTAAGACATTTTACTGAAAAAAGATATTACCAAATAGACCTTACGTAAACTTAACATAAGGTGCATACATATACTTATATTTCATCGTTGCTACTTTTGTTTTAAAAAGTACATTTTGCTCATTAGTCATGACTATCGATATGAACAATGAAAAATTTATAATCAAATTGTGTGAATGTCGTATGTTTGGTGGTCAAATTCCATTGAGTTGCATCGGAGTTAGTGAGTGTGAAACATTTAATTGGAACTTGGCAATTATGACTATAAATGCTTACGATTTTTAAGTAAATTAGTTTGGTTTCTATTTTTGTATATACTTTATACATATATATACATACTACATACATAGGTAAAAGTAAACATTTTTCAAAATATACATTTAATCTTTGATTGAAAACTATTTTGATTTTGTAAATTTTCATGCGGAAGACAGAATGTAAAATAACGCTAAAGGGCATCTTAATAATAAATAAAGAAATAACTATTGGCGTGATAGCGAAACAGTGCCGTGCTTTGCGCACTTACACAGGGCGGCACTTTTGTTACATATCTGAGGGGCGCGGGCGTCTGCAAATTATAACGACAAAAATGCACGACATATTTGTGATAAGCTAGCTCATTTGAATAAGCGGCGAATGCTGCTAAAGGCGGTATTCTGTTGTATTACACGTACACAATACACACACGAAATTAAGAAAAAAAACTACATCAACAATGTTTATCGACTTACAAGGTTACAAAAGCCGACGAACGAAAACGAAAGCAAAAAGCGAATTAAAAATGTTGCATACAAGTGTTTAAAAACCGTAAAGGAAAATCGTTTTTTGCACAAAAATGGGTCCTAACATTTGTATAAAAATTATTTGTAAAAGGTGTTTTTTAGAGGTATAGAACTTTAAGTTGGCAACACTATTTTAAGTGGCGGCCATTTTGTCAGCTGTCAATTGATTTATTTTTAGTTTGGTTTGGCGTTTCAACATGAATAGACTGAATTCCACAACCGAACCGTGTGAACGAAAAATTTCCGGCTTGAAACAAGGCAGGAGAAGCGTTCTGATATCAGATCGCAACTTCGATTAGACGCATAAACTGGATTCTGTTATAAAGGCGGGATGGTTGTCGCATTTGAATAACATTGTGGAACATTTTTAGGGTCCCAAACGTGAAAAGGTCCATGTATTAATCCAGAAACCATGTATTAATCTTGTGTATGAGGAAACCTGGTCATATCTCTGGAGATCAAAAATATACCTTGTCACACTATTATTTAAATAAAATAATAATATAAATTTACTCCAATTTTGAGAAAGAAAATAAATCTACTCCACCACTTCGTTTTTTTTTAGGTCTACTCCTTTTTTTTTCCCACACTATAAATAAATCACAAATTCTTAGCCAAACTATATGAAAGGGCTGTGTTGTTCAACCAACTCTGGCTCTGAACTTTTAAAATTAAAATTCTATTCAGTTCTGAAAGTGAATTTGTGTATGTGATTTATTTTGTTTTTGTTAAAAATACAATTTTTGAAAGTTTTTTCTTTCGTATACATACTAAACAGTAATGGACCCAAAATAGAACCTTGGGGAACACCACTGTTTATTTATTTATTTAGTTCATATTTTAAACAAAAAGCATACAATTAATTATTCAGATTCAAACTGATATTTTATTGTTCTAGGAGATTTTTATCTTACTTTTATCAAACGGTCATATTGTATGAAGAAAATAAATGTCTAATTCCCTTTAATATTTGTACAAACTATGAATGATAAATAAAGGGTGTTTTTTTAGACGTGTGGTTTTGAAGAAGAAATAAAACGCATATAATTTAATGTTTTGGCCAATATGAGTGTGTGCCATTATGTTTTAAAAATGTTTTCGGGCCGCGGCTGGCTCGATTAAATTCCAGCCGAGAGGCCCAATTTTCGACCACGTTTTGCAGCAATTGGGGCCGTATGTCAGCAATAAAGCACCGAATATTCTCTTCCAAGGCGACAATAGTCCAGCGGTGTAAAATCGCACGATCTTGGAGGCCACGCCACAGGCCCACGAAGCGAGATAATGCGCTCACCAAAAGTTTCCTTCAATAAATTGATTGTTTCGTTGACTGTATGGCATGTAGCGGCATTTTGTTAGAACCAAAGGAACCAAAATCCTCCAATTCAGGCACTAAAAAGTCATTAATCATGGCTCTATAGCGTTCCCCATTGAATGTAACACTATGCCCGGCTTCATTTTTGAGGAAATATGAACCAATGATTCGCTCTGCCCATACAGTACACCAAACAGTGACTTTTTGAGGATGCAATGGCGTCTCAGCAATGGCTTGTGGATTATGATAACTCCAAATACGACAGTTTTGCTTATTAACGTACCCATTCAACCAAAAATGAGCTTCATCGCTGAACAAAATTTTCTTGTGATAATCGGGGTCGCTGGGTCATCTCGTTTTGGGTCCACTCACCGAACGTGCGACGCGCTTGATGGTCGTTCGGCTATTCACTATGAAATAAACTATGCATAAATCAAGTGACAGCCGTAAAAACGACCAACTCCGAAAAAAGTGTTGTCAGATTGAAAACCACACGTCTAAAAAAAAAAACACCCTGTAGATAATCGATTCTGTTGTCTTCTTTAAATTTAGTGAAAATTAATTAGCTTTGCCCCGCACCTAGTTTGGTATGAGGGTGCTTAACTTTTAATTCTTAACTATTAAATGTATTTTAAGATCATATCACAATTATTTCACCTTTGGAAAAAGTGCATTTTTGATGCAGTATTACTCACGACAACCCTCACAAGCGACTGCGAGATGCTAACATTTGAAAATTAAAATTGAAGTAACGGGTGATTTTTTGGCTGGTTTGGTTTTGGCAACACTGGTTTTGACAGCTGACGTGTGTTTAGTACCTTGTGTCACTGTCAAACAGCTTCAGTTTGGTTTGCAATTTAACCATGGATCGTCTTACAAATGAACAACGCTTGCAAATTATTGAATTTTACTATCAAAATTCGTGCTCGGTTCGAAATGTTCATCGCGCGCTGCTTGTGTTCAGCGATGAGGCTCATTTTTGGTTGAATGGGTACGTAAATAAGCAAAATTGCCGCATTTGGAGTGAAGATCAGCCAGAAGCATTGCAACAGCTACCAATGCATCCCGAAAAAGCCACTGTTTGGTGCGGTTTATGGGCCGGCGGCATTATTGGGCCATATTTCTTCAAAGATGATGCGAATCGCAGCGTTACTGTCAATGGTGAATGCTACCGAGCGATGATAACAAACTTTTTTTTGCCCGAAGTTCTTGACTTGCATGATATGTGGTTTCAACAAGACGGTGCCACATGCCACTCAGCACGCGAAACAATGGCGCAATTGCGAGGCGAGTTTGGTGAACAGTTAATTTCACGTTTCGGGCCGGTCAATTGGCCGCCTAGATCGTGCGATTTGACACCATTAGATTATTTTTTGTGGGGGTATGTCAAAGCTAATGTCTATAGGGACAAGCCCGCTTCGATTGACGCACTGGAAGCCAACATCCATGCATTCATTCGTGAGATACCGGCCGATATGTGTGAAAGAGTATGCCAAAATTGAACTCAGCGGATGGGCTACCTGAGACGCAGCCGCGGTCAACATTTGCATGAAATTATCTTTAAACATTAAATTGCAAGGTTCAAACTATCGATTCAAATAAATATTTCATTCATTTTTTCGAATTTTTTGTGTTTTTTTTTTAAAAAAAGTTCTAAACCTCTTAAAAAATCACCCATTACTATCGAATAAAACACCAACTACATACATGTATTGTGTTATTGTTCAAACTATGGACACTTGGTCTAAATATTCCTCCTATTTTTCTCAAAAAAAAACCCTCTGTTTATCGTTTCAATCTTTCTTTAGCTGAATTGAAACACTCTTTAAAAACAAAAATGTTAGAACTCAATTTAATTTTTAAACGAACCTAATCACCTTTTTTGAAACACCCCATCCCCATACCCCTTATATCAATGGCGATATCGCGACGCATACCTAAAAACGCACAGCACATACTCATAGTTTGATTAATCATCCACTCTCAAAATTTGCTTTCGGCTCTTAAAATATATGTATATGCATGTAGGAAAGTTCATCATTAAAAATTATTTTTAAAGACAGTCTTAAAATACAACTCGATAAGTGGAGCTATTCTGAGGACAGTGGATTCCTTAGATAATCTACATATATAATAAATAATTAAAAAAAAAATATAATAGGTACTAAAGAAATTAATAAAAAGAAAATGAAACAAGATTTGTTTTCTTTTTATTGAAAATCAACGAACGAAGCCCTAAATGGTGCAATCGGTACGGTATCGGTGAGAACGCGGGTAAACGGTGAACTCTCATGTATCTTAGTTCACGAGAATAAAAACACGAGTGAGGATATACAGATTATACCACAGCCACGTCCACCGCCGCATGCGTAGCGCCGCAGAAGAAAAGCATGGGTTCCTGAACCTGAGGACATTTTAATTCGAAAAACTTACAGCCATATTATTCACTCCAGGTGTAAATAAGGTTTAAGTGAATTTTGAACCTGTCCTATTAATCCGCATTTTTTAAACTTTTCAAATTTAACTTTTGTGCACAATATTCACTCAAAACGCGCATTAAACACGGTTTATTAAAAATATTTAACAACCGGATGTTTAGACATACGGAATGTCAATAATTTGACATTTTCCAGCATGTATTTCCTTTTTTTTTTTTTTCTGTTGTTGTATTTCAAATTTCATCGTTCGAAATTTAAAAAAAAAAATCAAGTCACCCTAGCTTTTTCCGTTTGAACACAATTTTTGTTTTTTGTTTGTGTAATTGAAAGCAAAACTCTGTAGGTATGTTCACGGGCGTAAAAACTTCAAATGTCACTTTGCTTGGCTAAAATGAGTGAATGTACTGAAAATTTAGTTTACACCTGGGTTAAACTACTTTAACAGCTCCCTGAAGGACAGTTAAGATTGAATCGGATTAAACGCGACAATGTTTAATAGAAAGGGTTTTTTAACGGGTTTATCGAGTGAAAATTATGCTCATGGGTTGAACTTTTGAGACTTAACTCAACTTTAACCAAGGTATGAATTTAAAACCGGATTAATTGAGTGAATAATATGGCTGTTAAGGTAATTTTCTAGATTTAAAAAAAAATTCTAATTTTATTACAATGAAATGAAAGTTCGTGGTAAAATGATAGCAAACATTATGTACATACATAATATGGAATTATTATGATACTTAAAACATAAAATAGACATTTGGAGATTTTAGCTTTGATAAAAACTTTAAAAGATAGTACGATGCTTACTCGTTTAAAATTTAGAAAATCCTCTTTCTAACCTAGCATCATATTAAAAATATGCTTTAACATTGTGCTGAATCTCCTAAAATTCTGCGCCATTTTGTTCGGGAATAAATTGCGAGAACCCGTTATCCGTACAGGAACTAATTGTAGCCCATGATTTAAGCGGTTGAGAATTCTAGTTTGAATACAAAAATTTAAAATCGGCTTAGGCAGTTAAAAGCAAGGCGACACAAAATCTTAGAAAAAGTTATAACTCCATAAAAACGTAAGAAGCAAAAGCGAGAAAATCACCTCTTAAGTGTTTCGACTATCAGCTGACCTCAACCTCAGGAACCCACGGATTACTTCTATTCGACGCACGGTGACTGTGGAATCATTTGTATAAAAATAATCAATGCAAAATAGATATGTGTATAAAAATAATACGTGATAACATAAAAACAATCTGTTGACATTGACAAGCAAAAGCAAACTTTGTACCACTACCTGAGAAAGTAGCCACAACGATGAACACACCACTAGAAATAGCAGCAGCAGAAGCAATAAAAGCAGCAGCAGCGGAAGCAGCAAACATATTTTTTTTGCGGATATCTAATGCCTCTTGCGAAGAATCGACAAATCCTCGAATATATAACCTGGCCTCGGATTCGGAAAAAAATTGGATATCTACGCAGGAATGGTTGAAAGTTGTAAGTTCTCCACGAGCTGTCGCTCCACCAAATTTATCTATGTAATTTAAAAAAAATTTAAAACGACTGGATTGCAAGAACTTTGTATGTAGCTACACTTTGTGTTGAAAATATTAAAATATTCAAAATTACTAAAAACTTGATTTTTTGTTTGATTTTATCAAAACAAAAAATTTTTTTCCAAAGTTTTTAATTCAATATTGTTCAAACTGTTGGGAATAACCAGGAACTATATGTTCTGTAACTCTCGCATCGATAAAATCAGTCGAGAAACGATAAAAATTGAAACAAATCATATGAGTTTTGTCCCATTTTTCATCATTTCTCTTTATTGATGCGAGAGTTACAGAAAATGGGTCCAGATTGCAAAATTATAACAAAATCGGTTTAAAATTGTGTTATGTCGAATTCCTTTCCACAATGAAATCGATTTTTTTCTAAACCGAATCGATTTGTTTCTGTCAATTGAGAGGAATTCGTAAAAGTATCGATTTTCTTTTCGTGTGATTGTGTGTAGGTATTACTAGACAGCTGAAATTAATTTATTTTTGTACATAGTTATAAAGCGTGATTTTTAAGCTGGTTTGGTTTTGGCAACACTGGTTTTGACAGCTGACGTGTGTTTAGTACCTTGTGTCACTGTCAAACAGCTTCAGTTTGGTTTGCAATTTAACCATGGATCGTCTTACAAATGAACAACGCTTGCAAATTATTGAATTTTACTATCAAAATTCGTGCTCGGTTCGAAATGTTCATCGCGCGCTGCTTGTGTTCAGCGATGAGGCTCATTTTTGGTTGAATGGGTACGTAAATAAGCAAAATTGCCGCATTTGGAGTGAAGATCAGCCAGAAGCATTGCAACAGCTACCAATGCATCCCGAAAAAGCCACTGTTTGGTGCGGTTTATGGGCCGGCGGCATTATTGGGCCTATTTCTTCAAAGATGATGCGAATCGCAGCGTTACTGTCAATGGTGAACGCTACCGAGCGATGATAACAAACTTTTTTTTGCCCGAAATGGAAGTTCTTGACTTGCATGATATGTGGTTTCAACAAGACGGTGCCACGTGCCACACAGCACGCGAAACAATGGCGCAATTGCGAGACGAGTTTGGTGAACAGTTAATTTCACGTTTCGGGCCGGTCAATTGGCCGCCTAGATCGTGCGATTTGACACCATTAGATTATTTTTTGTGGGGGTATGTCAAGGCTAATGTCTATAGGGACAAGCCCGCTTCGATTGACGCACTGGAAGCCAACATCCATGCATTCATTCGTGAGATACCGGCCGATATGTGTGAAAGAGTATGCCAAAATTGGACTCAGCGGATGGGCTACCTGAGACGCAGCCGCGGTCAACATTTGCATGAAATTATCTTTAAACATTAAATTGCAAGGTTCAAGCTATCGATTCAAATAAATATTTCATTCATTTTTTCGAATTTTTTGTGTTTTTTTTTTTAAAAAAAGTTCTAAACCTCTTAAAAAATCACCCATTATTTATTGACTGAAAATATTGTTGAATATTTTGTTTAATTATGTGGAATACGTTGCCCCAAAAAAAAATTTGAATTCCCAAAACTCACCGACTTTCAACTTGACGTATTAGAAATGCGAAATCTTTATAGTGTGTGTGCAAATCGGTGTGAAATCTTGCCAAAAATGCAAGATTTCTTTTGACAGAAAAGAATAGGTTTTGTTCAGAAAAAAATCGGAACAGAATCGATTCCTTTTTTTTAAAGGAATTTGACATTAGTCTTGATTACAGTCTCGAATTTTGTTTCGTTTTAGAGCAACTAAAAATATGAGCAGAATATTGTAAAGTCTTCTCTCTGTGACGCTGCTCGAGTTTAGGGAATAAATGAGTTTGAAACAAGAGAAAAGTGATTTTATTTACTTGTGATTAAGGTATACTACAGTTATATGGCAAGTTTCGTATTCGTAAAAATGGATCTCGAGATTTCAATCAAACAAACAAACAAACAAAGTGTCTATACTGTGTGTCTGTCTAAACCCCCTGAAGCGATTTTCTCCAAACTTGGAACTTAAGCTTTTTAGGTGATTTTCTATAGGAGCGAAATTTTTAGAACAAAAAATAAAGATACCTGCCATACAATCGTTAGGACAAAGGTTATTTATCTAGGAAACGGCTTTAACGGTTTTGATAAAGAAAAAAAAATGTGTGTACTATTGAAGGTATAGTATGCAAGCGATTTTTTTCGACTTTCTCCTGGAGGTTCCTTTAAATTTAAATAATATTGGATACAGATTAGATTATTGGATTAGATAAGATTTATTGTAAATTTTCTTGGTTATGTTCTAAAATTATTTTTACTAAAATCGATTGGCATGGCTTCTCGCCGTCGTCTGCGCGATTGACATGAAAGTAAACATTGTGCAATAATAAAAACGATAAAGTTTTGTTTAGGTTTCTTTAGAAAGTTAAAAATCTTTATTAATAATTTGATTCCGATAGGTTATTTCTGATTTATAGAAATGAAAAAGCTGCTTTGTGTCGTTTTTGCACGTGTGTCAAGTTAGCACTACACTTAGCAGCCATATTATTCACTCAATTTTTCCGGTTTTAAATTAATACCTTGGTTAAAGTTGAGTTAAGTCTCAAAAGTTCAATCCGTGAGCATAATTTTCACTCGATAAACCCGCTAAAAAACCCTTTCTATTAAACATTGTCGCGTTTTTTTCTTTTTTTTTTTTTAAGACCAAAAATAACGTCGCACAATATTTTTTGGCCAAAAAAGAAAATCTTATTTTTCTCAGAATCGGCTCCACAGATTTTTTTTTTTTTTAAACTCAAAAAATTTAAATAGTTATAAGCTGCCGTTAAATGAAAAAAAAGGTTTTGAAAAATGGCTATTAATGGTACCTCCTAAGGAACCATTTCTTTGAATTTCGATTTTCTCTAAAACTGTTCAACTGATTTTGACAATTTTTTTTTTTGAAGAAGGATTGTTGTATTCTAAATAGTATGGTGTACCAAAATTTTAAAAAAAAATTTTTTTCGTTTTTTGAAAAACGTTTGAAATTTTTTTTTTGAAAACTCAATATTTCAAAAATGACTCAATCGATTTTTATGAAACTTGGGATAAAAAAGTTTTTTAATATGGTCTAACATATTATTAGCGAAAATTGTGCTTATATCCAAAAATAACGGTACCTCCCACACAAATGTTCAAAAACCGTTGAGGAAATTTTTTTTTTTCTCAAAAACGACTCCTACGATTTTGATAAAATTTCTTTTGTGTATTGATATTAGTACGAACTACTTTTTTAAAATATTAAATTTAACATTTTAGTTTTATTAACAGTACCTCTCATAGAACGGTAGTTTTGATTTTCGATCTCACTATCGGGTTCACCGATTAAAATAAAATTTTGTATATAGAAGCTTGTAATCAGTTAAAGTAATATTGTATATCAATATTTTAAAATAATATATTTTTGGATTTTTAAAAAAGAATTCAATATTATTATTTGGAAATTCGATATTTCAAAAACGGGTGAATGATTTTTTTTTTTAATTCAATTCTTAGCTCCACATTAATAAATACTTAAAATTGGCGTACCAATTTTTTTTTACACACATGTTTACAAAATTTTATAAATAAGAAATTAATTATTTTTGAAACCGCTCCTACGGTTTTTAAAATTTTTTCACATAAATTAAGATTAACATAACTATTTAGATGTTGTACATCGCGTTCGATTCAAAACACTTTCAGAAGTGTTTTAATCAATTTTTTTTTTGTAATTTGGTTGCTTTAAAACAATTTTCCAGTTTAAATAATATAATTTCCTTGCATGCATGTTGCATATGTGCAACACTGGGCTATATTGTTAATTTTTGTATACTTACATAGTTTTGGCAAATGGATAAAATATAGACTCCCATAACTAATTTATTTCAGACTATAGAACCACAATGTGATCGCACATAAGAGCAAGTTCGTGCGACCCAGTCGTGCATATTTTTTCTTTTGTATTTCGATTGTGCAAATAATTCTTCTCACACTGTTGTGGAAGCACTATGTACTGACGAAATTGCTAAATGTATACAATCCGCCTGGATTGTTCATCTATACTTTTGAAATTAGATCGTAAAGTACCCCTTTGCCATTTACATTCACAAAATTGAATTCTAATACGTTGCGAGCTCCTCTAGATTTGTATACTACAGACTTTTCCTTTCTATTGTTCTTATAGCCATCATTTTTGGAGGCCTATCGCCTGGCATTTCTAAAACTTTAATTATATAGCTTACGTGCATCTTAAGCGTTTTTATAAACTATGGTGATAATCCTGTTTCTATATTTATCATATAGTTGGGTGTAGTGGTGGGCAGATGTCATTTATTTCATTTATTTTATAGATACTTATACACGTTAAGATACAAAAATCTTATAAGCTAGTGCATAGTTAAAGTTAGAAAAAAGTTTATATATGAGAACAATTCATAGAGGCTTAAAATCATTCAAATTCTAAGTAAAAAAGATGAACCAGTTAAATCAGTAGCTTACAATAATTAATAGTAATACAAAATAGAAATGGGAAATTCAGTTTATTAAATAATTTGCCTTAAGTTCCTTTTGAAATCCCTTCCTATCACCAATGTTCCTAAAATGTCGTGGGACAGAGTTCCAAAGTCGGATGGCGTAAACGAAGAACTGACGTTCAGACGTCAAACATGAAAAACGCGGTTGAAGGATCTGAGCTGTTCTAGTGGAAGCACGAAAAGTTATTTTATTAAATAAGTTCGGAGGTGGTTGCATTTGTAAAATGTTAAAGAGCATAGTTAATGATCGAAATTGTAATAACTTATCGAAGGTAAGGTTGCAAAATTTTGTTCGAAAAATTAGAGACTCTATCAAATCTGCGGAGTCCGGAAAACGTATCTAATGGCATTATTAGAAGTAAGACATCATATACTTTGCCAACAGCTAAACTGATGTGGTTAGTCCAAGTCAGAGTTTTATTGAAAATCATTCCTGAGTTCTTGGCAGTGGAAACATAATCGATGGGGATATTATTAAGGACGATCGTGGGGAAAAAAAAAGGTGGATGTACGTTTTTTAGAGATGACAATGCACTTAGATTTGGCTGAATTGATTGAGAGAAGATTTTTCTTTGCCCAATTAGCTATGTTTTCAAGCTCTGCATTTATACGACATACGCAATCTTCAATTAGTGCGAGAGGGCTGCTAATTTGAAGTTGAGCGCGTCATCAGCATAGAATTGTATAGTAGAATTGGTAAAGACGTATGGAAGTTCGTTGATGTAGAGTGAAAAAAGCAAAGTCCCAAAATAGAGCCCTGTGGTACTCCTGTAGGTACAGTTATAAAATTAGATAACAAGTCGTTTGCATAAACCGCTTGTTCCCGACCAGAAAGATATGAAATAAGAAGCTTTGTGGCAGTGGATGAAAAATCAAAATTGTTAAAGAGGTTATTGCAGAGAACATTGTGGTCAACGGTATCAAAAGCTCGAGAAAAATCAAGCAGTACAAGATTGTAATATCTTTTCATGAAGTACCTCAGCAGTTTCATACGGGCAGTATCCCCATGGTTGTTCTGCGTACATTATCACAGACTCAGCTACAGCTTGAAAAACTTCAAATATTACACTATGGTCAACTATAGGTGGTGTGAAAAACAGCTCTTCCAGGTTGCGGCTATGGCACTTTTAGCTTTTACTAGTTTTTCTTTTAAGTGGGGTTCCATACTGAGGTTACTAGTAATCGTCACTCCGAGATAACTGTATGATTTCACAATTTGAATGGATTATCCGTTGAAATACAATTTTTCATTTCTACAAGCTCTACCTGATCCCTTTTAGACTTGGACAGATTCACCATTAGATTCCATAGTTGGCAGTACTGATCTAAGCGGTTAAACATTAGTTACAAAGACTCTGGTGAATAAAACTACATAATCTGCAAATATAAGTGTTTTTATTAAAACACCGGCTATCTCTTTTCCCTTTGGTAGAAAGTCGGTGAAGTGCTCGATGTACAAGGCAAATAGATATGGACTTAAAGTGCAGCCTTGTCTTACTCCCATTGCTGTGTGAAAATATTCTGAAATTTCAGTTCCAATCCACACAGCCGATTAGTAATCTTCATATATTTATATCTTCACTTTTGACTCATTCCAGCGTTGTATAGTTTATTATATTAAAGCTCTGCGAAGAAGAAATAGACACCTATACTTTGTTCAATTTGAATTTGCAGTACAGGCCTTATGGGAGAGCTTTTTCAAACACACTGGTGCCTGCTGCTGCTTTCACGGCACCTTAACTTAAGAAATTGCCACTGAAACAAAATCACTGGCTTATATTTAAATTGTTTGTGTAATCTTCTTTGAGCTCACGTTAATCCCACCATGACCTATCTGCTCCCCGGTTGAAAGGAGAGAAGGAGACTGATCGCCAATTTGCATAAAATTGCAACCAACCCTTATCGACATTGTGTTGAATCAGAGTTACCCTTGCTTAGTTAATGGAAAGTCATATGGCATTTTCTTTGGTTTTTGCTATGTAACTTTCAGGAAAAAAGCTTTTTTAGAGCTTTTGAAAGCAATAGTTTTGTGAGATTTGCGGTAATTTTAAATACTTACTACGGCAACCATGTGAGAGCTTTAAAATGGAAATAGCTTATTGAAATCCATATTAGTATGGGTGAAAGGCAAATATCCTATCTTCCCTGTACTGCACATTCAAATTGAACAGAGTATAGGAAGCTACTTCTTCTTAAACTTAGAGGAGCTCTCCAACTTTTCCGGTGTAAAATTGTCAAAATTCATTAATAGATGGATCTACATTGATCTGATAGCAATAAGATCCTCTACCAGCCCAAAAACCTAACCTAACCTAAGGCTCTTCGATTAATATTATCAAAAGCTGCCTTGAAATCAACGAAAAAGGTGAATAATTTCTTTTATTGTTCGATGAATGTTCCAGCGATGTTTTGCAGTATAAAAATATTTTCCACTGTTTAATACACCATCTCGAAATCCTGCTTGACATTCTTTGAACAGCTTCTGGTTTTCTATTCAAGCTGACATACAATAGCTTAAAAGTTTTGTGAATACCTTATATGACGAATTCAGAAATGATATTCCTCTGTCGGATACGATGAATTGCTTTTTTTATGAATGGGAAATATTGCGGTATGTAGCCTGCTTCCAACTTTTCGTTAAAAAAAAACCCCGATAATTTATTGATGAAATTGACCGTCGCGTATTTAAAGCATTCTATTCAAAATATTTATTTATATCTTTTCAGATGTCAATGTGTTCATCTCCTTTGAGAGAATTATCAAATCCCGGTGCATCCGGTTCAATATTTTACTTAACCAACGATGACGAGTTTATAATAAAAACCGTCCAACACAAAGAAGGAGAATTCTTACAAAAACTTTTGCCAGGGTATACCTACTTTCTACAATTATGTTTTTTGTTGTTGTCATATGAGATTTTGGTTTGCAACTATAATTTCACAGATATTATATGAATTTAAATCAAAATCCAAGGACGTTGTTGCCAAAATTCTTTGGTCTATACTGCTTTCAGTGCAATAGCAAAAATGTTCGATTAATTGTTATGAATAATTTATTACCGTCGTATGTGAAAATGCATCTTAAATATGATTTGAAAGGATCAACATACAAGCGAAAAGCATCAAAGGCTGAACGGGGTAAAAAATCACCAACTTTCAAGGACTTGGACTTTATGGAGCATCATCCCAATGGAATTCTACTTGAAGCTGAAACTTATAATGCATTGATTAAAACAATTCAACGTGATTGTACTGTTTTAGAGTCTTTCAAAATAATGGACTATTCACTATTAGTCGGTGTTCATAACTTAGATCTATCTTCCAAAGAGAAACAGAGTACCCGTAGTTCAAATCCAAATCCAAAGACTAAACTTCCGAAAAGCGAAGATTCTGATTTAGAAGATGCTCCGGAAGCTGATCAATGCATTGCAATGGAAGGCAGTGACCGGGAAAATTCCGCAATCAATCGAAATAAGTATATATTTAAGCCTTGTTTTCTATGTTTTTTCGAATAACTTATAAGGAATTTATAGCTTACTATACAGATCTGTTAATAAACAACGTCTGGTTGCACACTCTACAGCAATGGAGAGTATCGCAGCAGAAAGTGAACCGATTGATGATGAAGATGATGTTCCGTAAGTACACCTACTACTACATACTTCCTGACAGTTGAAGAATACCTCATTATAAATAATGTTTTCCAAAGACCTGGTGGTATTCCTGCCCGAAGCGAAAAAGGAGAAAGGCTGCTTCTTTTCATCGGAATAATTGACATTTTACAATCTTACCGCTTGAAAAAAAAGTTAGAGCATACTTTTAAGGCCATAATACACGACGGAGTAGGCAAAAAAAACATATCACATTAGTAAGCTTAAGCATTAAAATTTATTTTTATATAAATATATAGGAAACCGTATCTGTTTGCCGACCATCCTTTTATGCCCAACGCTTTCAAAACTTCATGGCTAGGACGGTGTTTAGAAAAATCCCTTCATGTAAGTATACCAAGGTCAAAAATTTAGTCTTGCTAGTTGAAAAGCAAATAAATCCATAAATTAATATCTCAACACACATCTTATGACACACATGCTAAATATAGTATTAATGAAGTTTTTCTTTTCGTATTTATTGCAAAGTGGATCTCCCAGAAATTAAGGGGAACCATAGAAAGTTTCGTACCTTGGTATCCAGTTATATAGGTAAAATAAATCAAGTGAATTATCGTGTGTATAAATAATTCAATTTCAAAAGTCAAATTGTCAAACTTTTATCAAGCAAACATTTTGCATTTTGAAATTGAATACTTTTTATTTTTTTGAATAGGTACATATGTAATTAAATTTGAGTCGACCGTGAAAGTGAACTTTAATCCTTACTATCCTTTCCCTTTCATTAAACACAGTTGTTTTTGGGTTGGCAATTGGATGTGCTGTTGCGGTTTCTCGCATTGAGCAGATTATGGCCAAGCTTTAATAAAAGCAGATGTACAAAGTGACTATCCAGGGGCGGATAGACACATTTTATCACTAAAGCATAACCCTTAGTGATAATGGCTGTTGAAAAGTTAATTGGAGCTTAGATCGACAATTAAATTAAATTATTCGTCTGCTCTGGTTTGTATTTTTTGGGTTTTTCAATGGTGAGTTAGCACTTACAGAAGTTAAGAGGCCAACTGTTTTGGCATTGAGTGAAACTCAAGAAGGTGAAAATACCCTCAAAACTCAGAATTTAATTTGGTAAGCAAGGCTTGTCCCGGTCTAGTAGAACTGAGTCTCGTCCAGGTCTCGTATCTGTCCCGCCGCATTTAACTGTGTTTTTTTTTTGGATAAAATATCGAACTAGAGTTTAAATCTAGATGCGGCTAAATATTTCCGTTGAAAAAAAATAATTTTTGATGTGTAATCATCTATGCTGGCGGTAGAGTGAAAAAAAACGTGAACGTTACGTCGTGCGACGTTGCGGTGTGCAACGTTACGATCTGCATACTAGGATGGGTGCGTCCAGTGAAAAGAATCCTAAGATCTCCTTCAAGCAAAAACAAGTCCGTTTTGGATCCGCGCACGTTGATGTTTACACATATTAACCGTGAGTCCCGGCACTCACACAATTTTTTAATTTATTTTTTTTGCCAAGAACACCAAGACTGCCGACACTTTCGGCAATTTTAATCACGGTTTCGCAATTTATATTAGAAGTGGTATTCCACACCAACTTCAATAACAGTACGGGCTCCGTTCAAAAGCATAAATTTCGATAGTTTGTGGGTAAAATTTTCGATTAATAAACAAATTATACATAATTGCTTCATCTATAGAAATCCAACTCTTAAAAGAAATTCAACTTCTTACGAGTCTGATACTCTGTCCAACTCCATTCAAAGATTGTTTTCCGTTGTCCCCACATTAAAACCTGTATAACAGACAATTTAAATATACACAATTTGTTGCGTTGCCTGGCCTTAGAAGCGAAGTAGAGCTATGTAAATCGTTCATTTCAAATGGTCGAATCGTTCAAGAATCGATTACCAAAATGATTCGATCATTCGATCATTTTCGTTCCACTCAATTCATTATTTCATACTGTTCCGATTCGATTTTTGATGTGTAAACATATATATATGTCGGCGGTAGAGTGAAATAAAAACGTGGACTTTCCTCTGTGCGACGTTACGAGGTATCACGTTACGTAACGCGTAGTCTCGGAAATGATTTGACATTCTGACACCTGTCAAATTAAAAGTTGTCAAATTAAAAGTGGATCTAGAGATCTGGGCGTGACATTAGGTAATTTACAACTCCTAAATCGATTGGCGTACTCCGTTTCTCGACACATGTCACTACTAAAATTCTGAACAGTGCAAACTTTGGGGTTTCCACTGGAGCTAGAGGGCTGGCCGTGACAGTAGGTAAGAACAAACGTTGATGTTTACACATAATAACCATGAGTCCCGGCACTCAGACAATTTTTTTCACTTCGGTTTTGATCGAATCCTATTTGACCCATATTTATTTTCTCCGATAAAATAAATTAATAATTCAATAGAGATTGATATCGAAAATCGAGTTTCATTGAAATTATTGAGATTGGGATCGATTGAAATGAAAATTTGTGATTTCAAGCAATACTTTTCGATGATCGGATAAAAAAAAATCGAATCGTTCCTGATTGACACAGCCCTAAAGCTAAGTCGCTTCACTAAATCAATTAGATTTAGAAACAGAATTAAAGAACGGATTTCTGGCTTTGAAAAAGGTACAACAAGACATATTGTAAGA
The DNA here is from genome assembly GCA_932273885.2 of Leucozona laternaria. Taxonomy (NCBI): domain Eukaryota; kingdom Metazoa; phylum Arthropoda; class Insecta; order Diptera; family Syrphidae; genus Leucozona; species Leucozona laternaria. The sequence goes on from OW026368.1 coordinate 52,071,863, forward strand.
TGTAAGTGTTTCCGTTGATTTTTCATAATTTTTTCCGATTTCATGTCGATTTTTATAAAATTCCAACTCCCACCTAAACAGGAGGAAATAGACCCCCCTCTTATACGGTTTATACTTGTCTTGACCCAACCTACACGCCCTAGCATTTGATCTTTTGCAACTTATGCAAAACACCCTGTATAAATCATATATTATAAGGACATCTGGACAGGTGCTCTACCAGCTTGAGTCTATTGGACAGACTTTAAAAAAAAGCCTCTTAAAATGATAGGTGATAGAACAGCATTGGAAACATTTGCGTCTCTGGAGCGCCGTCTTAATGTTTCATATCTCTCCCTTTTCTATTACTATTTTTATAAACAGTGCTCCATTGAAACAACCAGTTGCCTTCCTCCCCTAAAACAATTCATTCGCCTTGAGCCCAACTGCGGACGTACTATCAAGTACAGAGATTCTTTCTTTAACCGCACCATACGAATGTAGACTAGCTACAATACCTAGCCCTATTTTTTGTTCCAATTGTAATATTCAGAAAGTCAACACCAATGTGCATCGGTATCTCTTACCTATACTAAACTCTTTCCTATTTTCCTAAGGGTATTCATAAACCCTTCAGCGCGCGGATATTATATAAAAAACATTATAATATATTTACTTTTTTTTTTAAGCTGCACACATTAAAACATCAAGCTTTGTAGATATGAGTGCAGTGGCTCTTTTTCAGTTTTCTTCTACAATTCGACTTTGCTAATACCTATTTTTATTTTTTAGCCCTTAAACACTCCCCATCTAAGAAAAAAGGCTTGTCTAGGGTTTTACAGAAGTCAACTGAAAGCGAACCGGAATCTCGATGTAAGCTAAAATTTTATCATGAAAAATTTCATGCTTTAAGCTTCTCTCTAACCTTATTTTTCTTATTTATTTTTTTTTTTTCAATTCCACAAAATTGAAACTAAATTCAACAAACAATTAGCTGCTAACACTCCTGGCCTATCTCAAGGATCCTTACTGTCTCAACTTTCGAAGCCAACAAGCAGAGCATCAGCTTCAGTGGCTTTAAATTCGAGTGGGCCTCAAAGCAAACAAAAAACAAGTACTGCTAAATCGAAAGTACCACCACCAGTGCCACCAAGAGGATCTCCTCGAAATAAAAAAGGCGAACAAACGCGACAACCAAAATCCACATCCGTATTTGAGGAGCAATCGACTTTTCAGCAACGAGCTTCATCTACAGGTAGACACATAAGTTATGCTAACCAATCCCAAAAAATAGAGCACCTTCAAGCACCACCACTTCCGAAATTTGGCGACCGTCGCTCACCGAGTAATGTCAAAGATTGGTTAGAGTTGCATGATCTTTTTGACGTCGACGGTGACCAGCCAAACAGAGGAAATATTGCTCCGACGGCAATCGTTCCCAATGAAAGTGCCTTACCCAATAGCTTCCAGCAGCCTTTGAATCGAATAGATCTATTTAAAAAGAGAAATAGTTTCATGTCCCAAAGTTACATGTCAACGGTAGGATCAATTGTAAGAAGCTTTCCACCCATACAGCCCGAAAACCCAACGGCCCAATTACAAGTTCCACGAAAAGTACACGCTACAAAAAAGAAACGGGATAAACAAAAGTACATTCAATACGCTGATATGGCATTCGGAGATGACGATGGACAGGAAGAGAATATTTTGCAAACTTTGAATTCATTCATCGAGGTAAAGAGAGAGATCGAAAACAATCCTAGGGCTCGACGACAAAAGCCAAATCTGCAGCCTATTGAAAGCGATCGAAAAGCCTCAGCTACCTCAAGTCGAGAAACAGTGGCAGTAAAGCAGTTAAAGAATAGGTATCCACCGTCATCTGTAACATCTCAATACGATTCCAGTAACCACGCATATCGAAATATCTCAAGGAGCCCGAATGCAAATTTCGTCAAAACCCGACAGATATTTGAAATGCAAAGCAAGAATTTCGATGCCTTTTCTACAGCTTCGAGTGTACATATGATATGAAAAATCAAACTCCTCCCACCATTCAAAGTCGTCCAGGACCGCAGCTTTACTATCACCTTCCTACTACCATATTATTTTAGTTTTCGCTCTTTTTCAAGAACTCATCTTATTATACTTATATAGATACCTACTCCTTTATCACTAAATAATAGTTAAATTGTTATACGTTAGATAACATTCATTTCATGTACTGCTAGGCACTACACCTTCTTGTTGCTCGACACCTCCCCCTGCTTTTGATGAAATTTCTGAAGAAAGCTTACAGAAACAAAGTTCTGGGCGTAGAAAGAATGAACGTCAAGTGAACACCATCAGTGGATCGATGTTGAGAACATCAACCAGAGAAGATACAATTAGGTGAGTAATAGCAATATTGGTAATATAACATTTTCATCTAAGACAGAATAATTCGATTTTTATTAAGAGTAGAGTAGCTAATATTTATTAATTTTATTCATACCTAGGTTTAAAATACTTACGAACGAGGTACGAGGCAATATATCTACAGATCGTGTACAAAGCCAAGATCAGGTTACAGTAACACAGTTTAGAGCTTTGAACAAAATCGAGTTCAAAGGTTTGAATTTTACTCTGAAGTCGTAGTGACTTGGTGCAGTGAATCTTTTTAGGGAGCCTAGACGTGTGTATGTCTTTCTGTAGGTTTTTTCATTTCTCTTACTTTGCTAGGTTATTTATACTAGCAATATGGGAATCATACAAATAACTTAAGCAGGATCGAAACAAGATCCTAACCGCATCATCCCAGACAGTCCAGGGACCTTATTCCGCAAGAGAAAGAAGTACATTTGTGAAAAATAACGTGGACACAAATAGGCATAATTTAGCGCATATTTTGAGTGTGAATAGGTATAGATATAGTATAGGTATAGTATATATATAGCAGACTAAACTTAGGTCTCTCATTTTGCCTTCCTAATCATTGTAGCGTGTTCCAGGCGGAACTCTTAGCGATCAAAGAAGTTTTATCTTGGCTTAAAGAAAACGTGATATCAACAACTGATATCCGTATTTTCTCAGACAGCCGAGCTGCTCTTAAATCTCTGGACTCAGTCTCTACAAACTCTATAGAACCGCCCTTAACCGTCGATCATCTCTCATTGAGATGGTAAGTTTAAAATTAAGCGTGGGTAGTTCTGGGGGTGATATTATAATGTAAAGCAGCAACAGGGTTTTAAAAATTTCAATAAAATTGTTTGCTTTTATAATATGAAGTACATTATTTTTTTTCTATTTTTGTTAAATCTTTTTATTGACAAAATACAGCAAAACTATGTAAAGTTCAAAGAAAAAATTATTCCACAATTTTCCGATTCTCGATTCTGGCTGCTTTTAATATTTTCCCCACAACAATTCATTCGTTATGAATTTTCAGATGAGAATTTTTCAGTTCCAAAAAAATATGAAATGTTCGCAAACCTGCATATGATTGGAATTAAGTGATATGCGGACTTTATAGCACATCGTCTGAACACCTCGCATATCCATCACAACATTTACGACCACATTTGCGGACACATGATGTGCGAGTGCCTTGGTCGCAAATGCATTTGCGACTTTTGGGACAGTTTTTGCATATAATGTGAACACCCCCATATGCAAGTTTGCGAGCAATGATGTAGGTATAGAATTTGCAACACATTTGCGACTATTTACGTGACGTCAGAGTCGCAAACGTTTGCGACTTTTCATATGCCGTCTGCTCCTAGCTTAAGGCTGATGAACTCGATAAAGAGGGAACTACAATACCTATTTCAATAGATAGGTCAGATATTGGTATACCCATCGCTACATGTAAACTCATGCTAAAACAAGATGCTATAAGGATAGCAAACCTTAGGTGGGAAAACATCACCACTTGCTTGGCGACAAAACAGATCTGGCCAACGCTTGACATGAAGCGCTCTAAGGACTTGATCTCCTTAAGCAGATTGCACATTAGCTCCGTTATAGGTGTCATCACCGGACACTGTCTAATAGGTAGGCACGCCACGAGACTTGGGGTCTACTCAAACGATTTCTGCAGGAGCTGTATGGAAGAAGAGGAAGAGGAGACGATTCCTCATCTACTCTGTACATGTCTTGCACTATCCCAAAGACGAAGATTGCACTTAGGAGAATTCTTCTACAACGATCCCAGTGATTTGGCAAACACTGACATAAGTTGTCTTACGCGCTTCATAAGAAGCTCAAAATGGTTTAATGAGTAGGGAAAAGATTTTCCTAGATCCATGTGGTATCACAACGGGCCAACATTTGGTGTAAGTGTGTCGACTCTCCGTCGACAGCCATTTCTACCTATCCTAACCTAACCATAGGTATAGATATAAAGTGCGGAATCGGGCCCAGCTACAACCATATGCCGAAAAATAGTCTAGTTCGTCCAACGTTCGCTTTCTCATTTATATGATCCAAAACTAACTGACAAAGCCTTTCTTCATATATGTATGACATAGTGTCATGCTACTTTGTCATACAAAATATACTGTGTCATATTTTATATGACACTAGCTGGACCGCCCGGCTTCGCACGGGTGGTGAGTTAGATTCCAAAAGAAAATTTATATGAATCGTTATAAATTATAAATGGTTAAATTTTATTTGCTTTATGAATGTTACCAAGAAAAATCTCGTTATAGGAAGAATGATCTACTCGCTTTGCCGGATAAATTTAAAATGAAAGATTATGTTAGGCATCAAGTTGTATGTAGCCATTATCAATGTAATATTTGTATATGGCCTTGAATGAGGATTAAAAGAAATACAGTTTCAATGGATCTCGCACTAACAACAAATACAGTGAGTCAGATTATTTTTCATAGGAGAGTGTACAATTCAATTTAATTATATAAGTTAGATTAATTTCAGTTAATAAGATATTTATAAAGTGAATATAATCACAAACAGGTAGCCTTGCATAAAAATTACAAAAGAAAATATAAATAAATATTTAAGCTAATTTTTTTAATCCAAAACTACTCCATAGGTTTTAACCTACATCGCACGTTATGAATGGCTAGATATCTAAAAATATGATCCTTTAAGTCAAACCTTTATTACTTTCCAAACACAAAAAGAATTTTTGAAATCAGATGCCACTTTTCGTTTTTATCCCATTTCACCCTATGAAAAAAATCCCTAAGGCCATCCACTAAAAAACAACCTATCAAACATCAAAAGAATTTATTAAATCGGATATTTTTTTTTGTTTTTACCCCATTTCTCCCAACAAAATTGGAAAAAAATATCCCAAAAGCTATTTCCTAAATGCCTACAGTGCCACCCCTGTTGAACGGTAATTGAATTGAATTTAAATAAGAAATGTGCGCCACCTGTTGAGAATTTTCCGACTGTTCCTTTTCCCTAAACCTTCGCGAAGCAATTACGAATAAACCCGCAGAAGGAAGTATCCAATTTGGTCCAGTCGTTTTCAAATTTTAAGCATCCAAACACACCACGATAGATAATTGGGCATTTAAACATATATATATGACAGTGTAATACCGCCTTAAGCAAAGATTATCCTTTCATAGGATACTTACAATAAAACCAAAATTCCACCTAGTGTTTAATCACAGATTGTGATTGTGAGGTTTTTATTACTGAACAGAATATTATTTACAATTATTGTAAATATTATTCCCTTAAAGCGCACAAATTCTCACGACCGACCGTACGAATCTTGGATTTAAATTCCATACATTTATGATCTCTTGAGCGGACATTCCTTCAACCGAACGCGGACGCGAATATCAGCCGTGATTTGTTAAATTTGATTCTCCTAGGCGGACAAAAACTTTTATTAATTTTTAAATTTCAAGCCTTATTTTCAGCAATATTTTTCCATACATTTTTTTGCATAAAAAACGTTCCCAATGGTTAAAAAGTGACAATAGATTTTGTCAAAAATTTCTTAATGACATTTAAATGAATTTAATTTTTGATTTCCTTTAACTGTTTTGAAACATTTGTACGGGAGGTACCGTTATTTTTGGTTATAAGAATATTTTGTGTTAAAAATCTTTTAGGTACAAATGCACCAGCTGTGCTACTTTATTCGCATTTTTACCCCTATTTTTGCCTCATGCGACCATGAGACTACTTTTTTAGAAACTGTTTTTTTATCCATTTTAAAAGTCTTGCAACTTTTCTGACCCCATCTCTAGAAAATTGCATGGACATGATTAATTGTTCTCTTTAACAAAAAAAAAAACTTCCCATTAAAATATCTATTTTCATTCACAACAGCAAGCAATGCGGTCACACAGCAGAACTCAGAGAATTTAATGTTTAGAATTAAAAGTTGTAGTACGCCAAAAGATTGCCCTATAACCGTTCAAGAAGCGAATCAAAAAGCTGGTACCTTAAATAGAAGCACGATTAAAGGTAAAGGGTAACTGCAAAAATCTCGGAACTGACTAACAATTTCGATTTAAAAAAAATGTGTATGTAAATATATATTATTTTAGGTACCTATATGTGTATGCAAATATCTACTATTTTAGGTACATATGTACTGCATTTCTGTTAAAAAAAAATTAACGTTATTAACGGTGCTTGCAATAGAACGGTTTACTCCCATTGATTTTGCTATACATATAATACGAAATTTTGCTAATGCAATCTTCAGCATCTTTCATATCAATTTCGCCTTCTTGATGAGCACTTGACAACATCGAACTCTAATCGCTCTCCGATATTCACATATATTTATCAGGCACTGACCATACGAATTGTTGTTGAATTTGCCGTTTCTGGCTAAGCCGATTGGAAGCAACAGGTTCTCCTTCCATATCTTCTTCACGTTGGTTCCCAAGTTGATGTTGCATTTCTAACTCTGCCTTAATATCAACAACAGCAAGCAAAGCTGTATTTGGCTAATTGTTTGATATCATTTATAGTCCGCATCCAAAAAATTTGCATCGTTATTAATATTGCCGTCTTCGGAATAATTGTTTTGCAATACTTCTTCTTCTACATCTAAAAGACGAGAATCATGATTTGCTCTGAAAAAATCAATTTCCGGTTAGAGGCGATGCTTTCAGCAAATACAGAACATATAATGCCGGTCGTACACTACGTGCGCGACAAGTTCAACCAACTCGTTCAACTTTTTATTCAACTCTTTCGTTGGATACAAACAAATTACAACCTCTTACACTAGTGCAGCAACTTACGTTGTTCACGTTGAGAAACGAAAGTTGAACAAAATGCGTTGGTAGCCCCGTACACAGAGTACACTTAACCAAGGATCACTCGTTGAGGAACGCGTTCAACGCACCACGATGAACAAAAACTCAAGTGCTGACATAATTTTGACTTCCGTTCGGTACAACTTTTACTGTCGACGCACCCATTCGCTTTGAATTATTAAATTTGTTCGGTATGAGCATGATTTCCTCTCAAAGAAAAAAAAAAGTGGCTGCTTTATTGATTATATTAGAAAAGCGACAAAGGAAGAACAAACAGAAAAAAAGATTCTGGGTAGAGTTAACTCCGTTGTCCATATATTTGTTACACCTTCCATCATTACCTACGAAAAACAAAAAACCGAGAACAGAGCAACAACTGCAAGTTGACGACAACGAATACAAAGTTCATCGCAACCAACGCAACGCAACAGAAATATCATACGTCTACCGCAACGAACCCCAGAGAAAATTAAAAGTTGATCAACGAGTTGAACAAATAATGTGCAACACATTATCCTAAAAATGTTGCTCAACACGTTGATCGAACATTTTCAACGAGCAACACGAGCTCGTACACTACCCGTACACTTGTTGAGCAATTCGTTGAGCAACGGTCAACAACTGAATCCAACTCGTTGGTTGAATAGAATTGAAGACACCGTACATTAGAGTTGAATGCGTTGAATACGAAATTTGTGCGTTGAGCGCCTAGTGTACGACCGGCATAACATCCATAATGACTTGCAATTATAGAAAACTAACTTTAGATTATCAAAATAATCAAATCGAATTCATTTATTCCTTGGAACGACAGATTCATATGTCGAATACCTTTCAACAAAGAACTCGAATTGTTCCTAAACCGAATTGATTTGTTTCTGTCAATTGAAAGGAATTCGTAAAAGAATCGAATTATGTTTTATGTGGGTGTGGGTGTGGGTTACTTGGCAGATGCAATTAATTATTTTTAAAGCTACATATATGTATTGACTGAAAATATTGTTGAATATTTTGTTTAATTTCATATGTATGTATGTAGAATCTGTTGCAAGCAACAAAAAAAAAAAAACAATTTGTCTTGCCAAAATTCACCGACTTTAAATTTGACGTATTAAAAATGTGAAATCTTTTGTGTGTTCAAATCGGTTGCTAAAAATGCAAAATTTGTGAGAATCGATTTTGTTTAGAAAAAATTCGGAACAAAATCGATTGTTTTGTTGAAAGGAATTCCACATTAAACAAACCTACAGTTTTTTTTTTTTATTGGTTAAATTGTCTTGAATTGAAAAGGTACATAGCTTTGACACAAAAATCGGCAATATCACTATTTTGAACCCCCTATCCCACAAATACTTATAAGGTATATAAATCCACCACATACTCAAATTTTGTTTAACTTCCACTAAAATGAACGCCTTCTCTTGTTCTATTGCTTTCAAAATCGAAAACTTTCTAAAGCTAAAATAAATTTTCCAGTGTTTCTGAAGTTCATTTGGAAACCTACCTTGCTGTTGATACCTCACTTAGCAGTCAATACTCTTCTCGTGGTGGCTTAGCATGGACCCCACCCGCCTCAGGTGAAGGGTCAACGCCAACATGGACAGAAGGCACACCGAGTTTTACGGATTCCAGTTCAAGTGGAGACTTCGGTATGAAGTAAATATTTTATATAATTTTAAAATTAAAACACAACCTTTTAGATAACTTTTCGCCCATAAGCAGACCTAAATTCGATAGACATAAGCCAACCGTTGAAGATGCCCTAAGCTCGCTCACTTCAGAAATGGTTTACTTTTAATTTAGAAACCTATATATAAATATACGTTAATGCCAACTTCTTCTATTACAGATAAACTAACATCGCTGCAGTAAACAGTAATTACATATACATATGCCACATACAATTTTAACTAGTTCTAGTTTAATTTGTTCGTTTGATCATAGATAGAACATATAACGTATGTACAATAATAGATCGTTGTATTCATTTGTATTTATTATCAAATTATACTGTAAATCTTGTCTTATATAACTATGTATGTATGTAAAATAATCAATAAATTCAATCGTTCATGAATCAAATTAATTTCTTGATTTTTTTTTTCCTAATGCGAAAAACGCACAGTCGATTGAAAAAAATATGCACGACTGGGTCACACGAACTTACTCTTATGTGCGATCCAACTGTTGTTCCAAAGTCTGAAACAAATTACTTATAGGAGCCTATATTTTAGCCATTTGCCAAAACTTACAACACAGCCAAATTAATAAACGTGGAAAAGCGAAGGGTTAGGCCTTATTCCTTGGTCTAAGTGCAAAGTGTTATTAATAAAACAAAATTTCTATTAAATGACGTTTACTAACCTAAACCACAGAAGTAGGTGGTTAAGCGAAGGAATAAGAACTAGGTGTGTCAAATTTGTTCTAAAATTAAAAAAAATATATGTGAAGATTGCAAATTTAGTTTAAAATAAAAAAATAATGATTTCTACTAGATTTATTGAGTTCTTAGACTATTTGCAATTATTGGACAATCAACCACCAACGACAAGAAAAAGAAAAATATACAAAACCAGATATGATCCAATGCAAGTGCTTAGTGAGGAGGATTTTGGGAAGAAATATAGGTTTTCCAAGAAAAATATGAGAAAATTCATAGCAATTGATGAAGATAACCTTAATGGGGATACAAGAGGTGGTCATAACACACAACAGACAACACAAACAATAGAAAAATGATAATAATTTTGACAAAAATATGATATATTAATAAGAGAATTGTTATGTGTGTTTGGTATAACGTGAACCTTTTTTTTTTTACAAATTATCATAATTTGCTATCAAAACCCATAGTCCCCTTTCACACGAGGAAACAAGTTGCTGGAGATTTTTTTGACGTTTTCTTTTAATTTCCTTAAAAATCTCCTGTACCTTTCACACGAAGAAACAAAATCGTGGAAACTTTCTGTATTTTCCTTTTAAAATAGCTTGGTTGAACACACTACTGTGTGTGTGAAGAGGAATGTCAAAAAAATCTCCTCGAATCGTTGACCGGGAAGATTTCATTTTCCCCTCTTACTTCTTGCCCTTCTCACCAACAAACTGATTGTTGCTGGCAACTCAGTTTCCTCGTGTGAAAGGGGACATACAAACAAACAGACATCTTACTTATTGTAGTAGATATTCTTACAAAATTTTTCGTAAACGTCACTTTACTATTCCACGAACATTTTTTTTTTATTAGGTGTGTTTTATTATCTACGGATCTGGATCAGGATCATTTTTTGACACGTAATACAACAACAACTTGGGATCCTGCTCTCTATCTGGATCTTTTTTAAAGATCCGAAAATTAATTCTCACTCTTGCGGGTAGATGGCTTTTGATGGTAAGGAAGTGTGAAATGTTGTGTAAGGAAAAAAGACAAAAATACATGAAAATAAACCAACGTAAGGAAAATAGAAACAGGTATACAACACAATTGTCACTAGGATCCGATTCGTTTTATTTTCATGCGATGATCTTGATCCAGATCCGTAGATAATAACGGGTGATTTTTTAAGAGGTTTAGAACTTTTTTTAAAAAAAAAACACAAAAAATTCGAAAAAATTAATGAAATATTTATTTGAATCGATAGTTTGAACCTTGCAATTTAATGTTTAAAGATAATTTCATGCAAATGTTGACCGCGGCTGCGTCTCAGGTAGCCCATCCGCTGAGTCCAATTTTGGCATACTCTTTCACACATATCGGCCGGTATCTCACGAATGAATGCATGGATGTTGGCTTCCAGTGCGTCAATCGAAGCGGGCTTGTCCCTTTAGACATTAGCCTTGTCATACCCCCACAAAAAATAATCTAATGGTGTCAAATCGCACGATCTAGGCGGCCTATTGACCGGCCCGAAACGTGAAATGAACTGTTCACCAAACTCGCCTCGCAATTGCGCCATTTTTTCGCGTGCTGTGTGGCATGTGGCACCGTCTTGTTGAAACCACATATCATGCAAGTCAAGAACTTCCATTTCGGGCAAAAAAAAGTTTGTTATCATCGCTCGGTAGCGTTCACCATTGACAGTAACGCTGCGATTCGCATCATCTTTGAAGAAATAGGCCCAATAATGCCGCCGGCCCATAAACCGCACCAAACAGTGGCTTTTTCGGGATGCATTGGTAGCTGTTGCAATGCTTCTGGCTGATCTTCACTCCAAATGCGGCAATTTTGCTTATTTACGTACCCATTCAACCAAAAATGAGCCTCATCGCTGAACACAAGCAGCGCGCGATGAACATTTCGAACCGAGCACGAATTTTGATAGTAATGTGGTTTTCCAAACAACCAAAAAAATTGATTTTTATGGGGGTCAACTTGATCTTTTTCAGATTTTACGTTCCTAACAACCAAAAAAATTGATTTTTTTCGTGGTCTGTTTTTTTTCTCGATTGATCTTTCAAATCTCGATTTATAGGCAGATTTACACATACTTTCACACACACTTGCACACAAACCAAATTGACATTTCTAAACGTCGTCCTCTCCTCGTCAGTTTAAATTCGTTTTGGCCTTTCGCTAGCATTGTTTACTTTTGATAAGGCATTTGTTTAATAAAATAAATACAAATAATGAAGTTTAATTAGAGAAATTTTTGTCTTTATTGTCCTCATTACCGTTAACCATTGACTTCTTGAGTTCGGAGTCAATTAGTGAATAAATTGGATAAATGTTTCATATGGAATGAAAGGCATTGTGGAAACATGTGGGTTAGTCCATTGTTTTTTATGAAAATAAAATTATTTTTATTAAAATTACATAGTAATCCTTATGTAGTGACCTTGTTTCATGTTCATTGTCTTCTTCCTCACCATCGACCGATAGCTTCTCCTTTGATTTGGATTTTTGCTGGACGGGATTCCTGTGGATCGGACCGATGGCCAAATCATGTTATAAAGCAGTGATAGTATACCAACAAAATAAAATTCCTGCTAGGGAACAAAAAATTCCCTAATTTGTATTCTATTTTTTTATTTCAATTTGATTGGACAAAATAATGTACAATAGCACATTCATTTAAATGAAGTCAAGAAAAGAATTCGTAAATCGTTTCTTTCTTATATTTTGTCATAATGTCAAAATGGTCTCAGGATATTAATAATTTCAAGATTAAAAGTCAGTCCCACTTTTGAGTTTTTTCTTATGAAACAAATCAATAAAGGCTCCCAAACCGGCGCTAAACCTTCGCGCGAATATGCGACGACTGAAGAATGTTCAAAGATTTGCATAGCGCCAGTGTGGGTTCTCTCATTAATCTCCATTTCAATAAATTAAGACAGGTGAAAGTATTCGCGTAGTTGAAATTAATTATAATTTAAACACAAAACTATTCTTTTATAATTTGAAAAAAAAAACGTTTTGTAAGAATTTTTTCTTATGCATTTTTTCACCAGTTTCATCAAGAAAATAAAGCCAAATATATAATATTTTTGAATTAAAGAAAAAACTGTTCCCTAGGAAAAAAATACTTGTAGGAATTTTTCCCTACATATACTAATACTACTTACATCAGTAAACACAGACAAATCACCTACACCTTTACAAAAAAAAGGATCAATCGCGATTCGTTCTAGTTACCACGATTGATCTGGAATCTGACCCCCAAATCTGAAATGGTTGACTGGAAAACCACATAAGACGATCCATGGTTAAATTGCAAACCAAACTGAAGCTGTTTGACAGTGACACAAGGTACTAAACATACGTCAGCTGTTAAAACCAGTGTTGCCAAAACCAAACCAGCTAAAAAATCACCCGTTAGCTTCGTTCGTTGAACTTTACCCAGGGTTGACCCAGGTTTTCTTGACAACCCCAAGAATTGTCAAAAAAACCTGGGTTTTTCAGTTCTCAAAAAACGCTCAAGGGCTGTTGACATTTAAAGCAAGAAACAAAAGTTCTGTGCTTAGATAATTTAAACTTAAAATTTGTTTCAAATATGTCTTAAAAATGAATAAAAACTACTTCAACCGTTTCCATTTTGTATGTATTGCAATTTATTAGCATTAAATTAAATTTGTATATTCTCACAATTTGTTGTCCAAAAATAAACAAATAACCTGTAGCACGTGAACCCACAACAAAACATACGCATAACAGCTCATGTCACTTTGGCAGCATTTGCTTTACCTCAACTCGCCACAGCAAAATACCTAGTTCTACTTCAGGGCGAGTTCTGGGCGACCCCAGGTCTCAAAAAACACAGAATTTTTTCACCAGGGTGACTTCAGGTTTTTCAAAAACGCTTTGGGGCGACCCCAGGGTGACTTCAGGGCTCAACGAACAAACCTAATAAAACACGGCTATTAATGTAAAATTTTAACCCGTAGCTTAACGCTTATTCTATGGTTTAGTAAACTCGTGGAATAAAGGTGGAATAAGCGTTTTTTATTAATAGGGCTGCATGGTTTACTTATGTGTGTGTACAAAAATTAACAATGCCCGGTGTTGCACATATGTAATATGCATGCACAGAAATTATATTATTAAAACTGGAAAATTGTTTTGAATCAACAAAATAAGAAATAAATTGATGAAAATACATCTGAAACTGTTTTCAACCCAACGGGATGTACACCATTTGATTTCTTATATAAATCCTAATATAAATATGATAAAACAATTTTTAAAATAGTAGGTAGCCAAGCGCTTTACTTAATTTGATTTGAATTTCGTGTAAAAAAAAGTTCGATGTTGTAGTCAAAACCAACATTACGATGAAAGTGGATAAAATTGAAAATAACCAAAGTAATTGTAAAAAAACTGCTTTTCAGGTTTTTAGCAAAAAATTCACATAACTGAAATATGGGCATTACACGTTTTTTTTAAGAAAATGGTCTTATTTTTGAAATATTCGCATATATCTTTTAGAACTCCATAACGGATTCTCACCATTTTTGATTACCTTAGCAAAACATATCCACAATGGATACACACCCCTCTTCCACAACCTTTAAAACGTGCCGTAACTGCAAACCTTTTAGTACTGTAATTGGAAACCAACAAATGAAATCGTGGGAAAGTTCACTTCAGATAAACTCAACTAATAAGCATTTTTGTATGTAAGAGAACTTCAATGTAAAGTAAAATTCTAGCAATAAGTAAGTCCTAATACATCAATCCAATCGAGAAGTGCAACCTTGCCATGGACAGCGGCTTCTTCCTTCGAATATAAAAAATAAATCATTAAATAAAATAATAAATACAGAAAATAAATAAAAAAGAGAAAAAATAAATAAAAAAAGAACAATTTTGTTTATTTTAAAATAGGTTTGGACATCCAATTGCAGTGTCTATGTTAGACAATGGATGAAAAATATTTATAAATATGGATTTGGAGTTGGACAACTGCCTAAAGTTAGACATATGTACTTAAAAATAGGTTTATAAGCTGCAGTCCGAAATATTCAGAAAGAAGTGCAGATGGATGCAAACGCAAAGTATCCTATTTTGTACATCTAGGGGAACTTAATGTAATTTTTATCATAGGCTGAGGGCTGCCAACATCACCTTGGTCAACGATACTATCGATATCTAAATGTAAGTCCAAATAATAAGAACTCGTCTTTGGATCTTTTGGAGATATGTATGTAGTTTGGGGGAAGCGAAACGAGACCGATAATTTTCTCGTCTGCAGGAGTTCCATGCATTTTATATCATTTTTTCGGTGATCTGTCCTCGGGCAACGTGACCCCTTCCACACTGAAATCCTAGATCCGCGCCTGTTCCCAACGTCCGGTTCGCCGCCCTGACCATGAATGTAAGAATAAAGGTGGTGCGCGGTTGTGTTCTTTCCATTACTAGATCGAACATGCCGCGAATTTATGCGTCCTCTTAGCAAAACTTTGTCTTCTAAACCTGCAACTGTTATGCATTCTGGATATAAGTATGTTGTAGACCAAATATTCCATCTCCTCGGCACACGATTCGGGTATTTTGCAATGCAAGTTTCAAACTAATCGCCGCTCAGTTAAAATAAGGTAGATTAGGTGGTTTCACGATTCTGAATTTTTTGTCACGCCTCTAATTTGAATCTATTTATTTCACAGAGAACTGTCTGAAATAAATTAGAGGCCCGACAGTTCATGAAGATCCAGGGGCTAGTGACTTACGGACTGTTTCATAGCGTCTGAGCAAAGTTTGATTAGTTAAGCCCGAACCACACTTCTCTCGTGTGGTGTGTTGGGGAGTAGTGTGTCGCTATCGCTCTAATGTATTTCATATGCGTAGAGCCATATTTGTATCGTGTGATGTGTTGTGTCGAAATCTATGAAATACATTGGAATGACAGCGAAACACTACTCCACAACACACCACACAAGAGTAGTGTGGTTCGGGCTTTACACGACATAAATAAATAATTTATCAAATAATAAACAATTGTTGTAATTCGGCAGGAGGAAAAATCACAATTGAGTTTTCACCCACCTGAATAGGTTATAAAACCAAAAATTTAATTTTTTTTTATTGTGGACATGTATGACCCTTAGGTGTCAGTTTAAGTTTTCATTGAAACTCATAATTGAAAACTTTAATTTTTATTTTTGACTTTTGAGGCACTTAAAAAACCACATAGGTGTATATTTTGATGCCATAATGAAGGTGGTGACTTAATTATTGATTCTTGCCAAAAAGAATTTCGTTAAAGGTTTGAATAAAACAACAACCACCTAAATGGGCTACCACCACGCCATTATAGGCTGCAGTTATAGCTATTTCACGGCTGCCAGGCCGATCGTCACTCATTTTAGTGGTTTTGACTTCGGTAGCGCAATGCGTAAGTACAATGGCTCTGAAGACGCTTGTTCTATGTTCAAGTCCAAGCTGGGCAAAAAGTTTTTTCAAATTAAAAATGAACGTAATAGACTAAGCACCCCTAAAAGGTTTCTGATTATCGGCCTGGCAGCCGTGAAATAGCTATAACTCCAGCCTATAATGGCTTGGTGGTAGCTGACTGAAGTGGTTGTTGTTTCATTCAAACCTTCAAAATAACGGATTCCATTTAGAACATTTTTTTTAAATTTTAAATAAAAAACATAAAATAGAAGTGGATGGGTTATGTTGGCTTCATCAGCGAAGATTTTTAACTTCATACAACCCCAACGCAATTTGTCCAACGCAACAGTGTTAATACACACGATATAGGCACACAACGCGCTTTATTGAGAAATCATTTTGGAGCAAATTTAAAAGGAAGGTATGAATAAATTGACCTATATAAAATGCTGTTTTCAAAAACTCTTGATAGTCAGTGGGGATAAGAGTCGACATCGGTCTTGCAAAAGATGTTCACAATTTTTAAGTATCGTCGTTCATTTAAAATCTCATATGATATTCTAAAAATTCCATATAAAAAACATCTAAATCAAAGCTAACAAAACCCAATTGTCATTTGTAGAATAATAAAAATATCGTTTAAAACAAACGATTTTCGTTAACGTAATCACTTTTTAACTATTTATAACGAGGTATTTTTAGCGATAATGTAATACATATGTACATACGTAATACGGACTCTAAGAAACGTATTCCTATGGTACACCAAAATATTAATATCATTTCGAATTGAAATATAATTATTGCCCTTATTACTAAACCGACATAACTCAAGAAGCTACACTTGGCTATAAAATAAAACTAAAACTTCAGTGTTCTCACCGCTCTTCACCCCTCTCGCTGTATAACAATATTTTTATTTTGCAACGCCAATTGGACTTTCTAGAGCCGAGTCGTTTTAGAAAAACAACAACCGTAATAAGGGTGATTGATTCCTAGATGCTTGGACGAACAAATGGTTTCTATGAAGAAATATTTTAAGTGTTACGATTGTCAAATATCTTATGTTAATTAAATATTGAAATTCTTGCTTTGGATATTTAATGTTTTAAACGATTGAAATATAAGTATTTATCAATTATCAACTTTGACATAGTGACTTTAGTGTAATTTTGACAAAGATGACAAAAACAATGTCGGGGCTTGGCAACCCCATAACCGACAACAATACCATTCCTGCTAGAAAATTCCGTGGCTCACAATTCCAAATTCAATTAATTTCAAATTTGAGATGGAATAAAATAACGTCAGGATTCGATGAATGACTGCACAATTTATTGTAGCTATGCAACTTATAATCTTACTTACTGATTTGCGGCAACTGACGAAACTCACACCTCTTTTCCATGGTAGTGTATCGATATCGAATACAATAGCTTCCCGCAAGAATCTTCAAATAAAAACAACAAAATTTCTTTTTAGCAATCTTATTGGATTTTATTTTGTCTTTAGTTTTTGTTTATAATATGCAAAACAGTCAAATCCGGATAAAAACGTGAGGCTTATCATGAAAAATGAGATAAGATACCGTCGATTTCCAAGCATAACAATGTTTTCATAAATCCTCATAGGTATTTTTAATTGCATTGCGTAAACTGTATTCAAATTTATGATCTAAAAGGAAATCTTTAAAGAATCTTTATTTTAGTTTCCATTTAATTCAATTATTAAAATTAATGACGTGACTGAATGTAACATTTTCTTCAAAACAGAAAGTTATTTTTATACATTAGCATAAAAGTTTTGGTTGACACAAAGAAGTAATAAAACTATAAATATTTAGATGTGGAATCGTTAACATAATAATTAGTACAGAAAAAGATAAAAAATTAAACTCAACTTTTTAATCCTTAGCGGGAACTTCGATTACTCGTGGCTTGTCGATTATCCTAGCGCTCTTGTTACCCTTCTCCACAATGCCAATAATCCAAGCTTGGTAGCCCTCTTGTTTCTCAATATCTTTGCAGTATGCTGCAGCCTGCTCACGCGGCAAACAAATAAGCAATCCTCCTGATGTCTCCGCAGAGTGACCCTGCAATAGTTGAAACATGTTTCCACAAGCCTTCGCCACCGCTGCCATTTTAGCAATCACTGGAAGATTGTGAATAACAAACGATACATCCTTTTTTTGGTGCGAAGCCAGTGTTTGTGCGTGTCCCAAGAGGCCGAATCCTGTGATGTCAGTTGATCCATGAGCATTATACTTGTGCATGAGACGAGCAGCTGTGCGGTTAAGCCTAGACATTGAGCTCATGGCTCTGTGGTATGCTTTGCGGACATCCTCTTCCGACACAACCAACTTGATGCGATTCCATCGCTCAGGCTGGTCAAGCCACTGATGAGCGTTCACAGCCACTTGTGTTCCCAGAGGCTTTGTCATAACCAAAACGTCGCCAACCACTGCGTTATCTGGGACAATATATTCGTTAGGTTGACATATAGTAGAGGCCACTCCTCCGATTGTGCACCAGGGGTTTACTACACTTTGGCCACCCGTGACAGTTGTTCCAGCTTCAAGAGCAGAATCTTTGAAACCCCTCATTATCAGCGGAATGACAACATCTCGCTCCTTCTCCGTCATTTTTGTACTCACAGCCAGAAGCATCAGCATGTTATCACACTCGGTTACTCCCATGGCATACAGGTCACTCAGTACATTGGCACAAGCTATCTTACCCATCATGTATGGATCGTCGACAATCGGATAGAAGAAGTCTGTCGTCTGCACCAAACAAAGCCCGCCGTGTCGCAATGGAATCACCGAACAATCCAGCCCAATTCCGATCCGGGGTATTGCCATGTGCATGAACTGAGAATCATCTTGTAGGGAATAGTCTTGTTGCAAAGAAGATACTAGTTTTCCAAGGACTTCTTGTGGTACCTTGCAGCCTCTCCCCTTTAGGTCAGCAAAACGGGTTAGACGAAAAGTACTCTCCAGATCGTGTGCTGTTGGGTCAAAGGGGCGTCTTAGGGCAGCTGGATTGCCCTGCAGCTCCAAATGGGTGGCATTAAGTGCGTCTGCAGTTACACTTTGATATTCACTCATTTTTGCTTCTTTTGAATGTTAAAAACAACTGAAATTACTGGTTTTCGATGCAAAACAAAATATGGCGTTCACCTCTACCATTCAATGCGTTGGAATAAAAATCGCGTTCTCCCTAAATTTATAAATTGCTGTAATACATTCAAGGAGAAGTGTGTATGTACACGGCGGTTTGAAAAATATATGTAACAATGTTGGTAAGTCGAAAGCGGATTGGATGGTTAGGTCATTTGAAATCAAAACGGGCGAAGTCAGTATTTCTCCCTGCCACAACGCCGGTGTTCGTTCACGAAATGGCTCCGTTCAGCTATTAATTATTAAATTTTACGAAAAAGTTTTGACGACTTCCATTGTTCAATTCAGCGAAATAAATATCTACATTACATGGTGGGAGTTCCGAGAAACTCAATACCATTTTCACACGAGGAGATTCTGTCATTAAACAGATATTTATATTTCTTTTAGAAGATTTTTTTTACTCAATAAAATGCTGTCAAGGAAGAAAAAGAGGGTACTTATATATTTTGTAATTGCAATAAACAACAGTAAGAAACTGGTTTTGGTTTTTATGTGTTTAAGTCAAAGGGCACATGTGAGCCTATTTGTTTACAAAACACACCAAGTAAGGATACGAACAAAATTAAAATACACAATTTTTTCCATTTGTAAATGAAGAAGGAGAATTTACATTGCAAAAAATATGATTTCATGCAATAATAATGAAAATGGTAATATTTTTATAATTTTGTTGTTTAGGCTGTTTTGGTCTATTTTAATTTGAATGCAAACAAAAGACTTTATTTCATTCTTTGAGTAATTTTTCACTAGGCTATCCTTTCACACGACGAAACTAATGGCGAATTCCTTTCAACAAAAAATTCGAATTTTTTCTAAACAGAATCGAATTTTTTCTAAACAAAATCGATTCTTTTCTGTCAAAACAAATCTTTCGTTTTTAGCAAGATTTCACACTGATTTACACACACACTATGAAGACTTGACATTTCTCATACGTCAAATTGAAAGTCGCGGATTTTTTGGAAGACGAGTTGTTTATTTCGAATTCTACATAATTTAACAAAATATTCAACAATATATTCAGTCAATACAGCTATAAAAATAATTTATTGTGCGTTGTTCATTATCAAACACAAATTTGATAAAGTAATACAAATACAATCATACCAAAAAAAAATCGATTCGTTTACGAAACACGAATTCCTTTCAGTTGACAGAAAAAATTCGATTCTGTTTAGAAAAAATTCGATTTCTTTGAATTCGCCATAAGTTCTCAGCAACTTTCAGTTTGCAGGAAAGAAGGTACGAAGCATGGTATAAAGAACATATTTTTCGTTCGTTCTACGCATCAACGTCATTTATTGGTGACAAAACCACGTACAGAAAAAAAAGAGGACCAAAAACAAATCATGAGTAAATTACGTTACTCGGTGAAAATATATGTGAGAAAGGTAAGTTATCCTATATTTCTATGCGCAATAGCATACCATAATGTTGTATTCTATACAACTTGGGTACGAAGTAAGTTGGTTAAACGATTTGATGTTATTTTTTTTACATTCCTTTTCACACTTCGCGTAGTGTGAACGCGGATATTTTAAGAGAATATGTAAAAAAATCTCTAAGGGGATTCATGCAACGTCGTAAAACACTAGCTAATGTGGATTTCGTTTCGACCAACAAATTCGATTTTTTTTTCGATTTTTTACAAGTTTTTCCTTTCCTTTCGACCAAAAAAATCGAATTTTTGTAGATCTTAAGTCGATTTTGCAGATCTCGATTTTTAGCTAGATTTACACAGATTTTCACACGCACTTGCACACACATCAAAGAAAAGTGACTTTTACCCGTGTTGTTTTAAAAGTGGCACCCATACAATCACAAAACAAAATAAAATCACGTTTTGTGTTCGTTTTGCCAATAAGATTTAAGATCTGACACCCAAATCTGAATTGGTTGAAACGAAAGCCACATAAGTTTATCTTTGGGATAAGTTAAGGTTTTGGTAAATGAACTGTCAAATTTTGTATGGGAAATGGTTTACGCAAATTGGATAAAATTATCTAAGGATTTTGCTGCGGAAACGTATACAATTTTATTTGGATAAACTTATACAAACGTCATTGTGACTTTTAGAATTAGACGTGTAGCTATCTAGAATTCTCAGCCATAACCATGGTTAGTGTTAGATCTTTAAAAATTGCATCCTCTTTTTCTTTCTGTTTATCTATTGTTAAAAGTTAATTAGAAGGATTTTACTTTTGTACCAGAACATGCACACACCGTCATTTTTTCCGAATAGTTCTAAAATGAGTAAATCATTAAAGGCAATTTGTTCATCTAATTGTACTAATTTCTGTTTTTTGCTTATTTTTGGTATGTTTTATTTAACTTTTTTTTAAATTTTTTCGAGAAATAATTTTTTTGCAAAAATAAATTTTTGACGGTTGACGAACAGCTGATTCAATTACGCAGCAATTATCCAAATGAATAAAAAGGACGTTCACGAAAACTTTTGCGTAAACTTATCTTTTTACACAATAAATTGGTAAACTTATCTCGTTGCATGAATACCCTTTGACTGCTTTTAAACCATGCAATTTCTTCTTGCGATTTTTAAGCACGTTGGCGAGGGACGTATGTGGTGGCCGGGGTAGACGAAATTGCTGAGGTTGAACAAATTGCAGAGTTATCGCTCATTCTTCTTTGTGCTTTTCCTTTTTCTTCGAATGTGTTTTATTTTCATTCGTCTTCGACTCAGATAACTTCGCTTAATCAAGTGGAGTAAAGAGTGCAGTGAGATGATACTTCTTCACTTGCACAAACTAAACTTTTCATTAAAAATCGCTGTCGTGTAAAAGGTATTTGCAATTAGAAGGAAACCAAAGGAGAAACGAAGATTAAAAATCGCTGTAGTGTAAAAGCAGTCTTTCTAACAACTATTTTGTCGTTTGAAAGGGGATCATCCTACCATATTGGGCGCGTTCAGCACAATTGAAGTACCTATTCTCTTTTAGTGCCTGAATACCTGATCGTTTTACTGATGCTCGTCTTACTGATCCCGTGATTACACAATGATGAAAAATCCTTTCCTTTCTCAAGCCCTTAAAATCTATACAAACAAAATTTTCAAAATCTTTAGTGCGGTTTTTCTCAGGTCAGCCTCTGCTCAAAGCCAAAAAGAAAAAAAATATACCTTTTTTACAATTGTCATCCTCAAGCCTGCTTCAGAGCAGGACGTGAGCGTGACGAGGAAACGCTGTCATCATATTCTCGTTATAAAATCGTTCTCCAATTCACAATGCGGCGAGCGCTTTTACGACAGAAACTTATTTTTGTAAAAAAAAATCAATAAAATATAAACAAAATAACAAACAAAACAATAGATTTATCATGCAATAACTTTATTTGTTAAATTCAATTGATCATTTTTTTTTTTGAAAAATCTTTAAATTACTTGGCCTTTTCGATTGGTAATCCGTTAGAACGATTTGATACGTGTGAACCCTTTTGGAACGATTCTGAAAACAAAATCAGAAGCAAATTTCTCTTCTTTTCAGAAGAAGAACTGTCATTCTGACCACAATCGAAAAGGCCGTTAGTAAAAATGATATTCGTCTTCACGTCGCTTTTATTTTTCAATTTTTCGAATTCTTGGAGTGACGTGACGACGAGAAACGCCTTATTGCGTATAACCAGGTATGCTTTCATTGTTTGAAATTGGTTTGACAACTACAACGAGCTCTAGTCACACTCGCGTCCCGTTTTCTCGTCGCATTGTTAATCAGGCATAAGAGTGACATTTGGAGTTAGTATGATACTAAATAGATAAAATAGTCAATTGGTGATTTTAACTTTAATAAAATTTTAAAAAGATAGTACGATGCTAACGCCTTTAAAATTTGGAAAATCCTCTTTTTAACCTAGCTTCATACTAAAAATACTTAAACATTGTACTAAATCGTCTAAAATTTTGCGCCCATTGTTTAATGGGGTAAAAAGTAATTTCCCTTCTATAAACTATGGAGTCATTTAGGTCGACATACATAACGAAATACCTACATGCAAACAGATACAGACAGCATAGTGGGAATCAATTTTTTATGTTGCCTACTACCGCCATTTTAGATTTGATCAAAGTCTCAAATTCCATTTGTTTACGAATCCAAAATTCTCCTACAATATAAACGAGTAAAAAGCATAGCAACGGCAACACTCACTTTGGTGAGTATTTTTTCTGGCTATTTACTTACTGCAAATGGAAAGTATCTCTTCAGTCGACAAAACAACCTGATTCAACAAACGAACCAAAATAATTACAAAACGAAAATTATTATACGATTATTATTTAATTTGTGTTTTAACTGTGATTCAACAAGCTTCTAAAACCACAAATGCAAAAGCCATTTCTTTATAATTTTGAATGCTTACGTATGTATTTTGAAAACTAATTCATACCCATTTGAGTTAAATGTTAGTTGAACAGAAAAGAAAAAAATAAACTTAAGTATATTCTAACTGTATCAAAATAAATTGCATATATTTAATTGAGTTACAGTTTCAAAAGTAATCAGAACCGCTAAAACATGCACTCATCAAAACAATAAAAAAAAAATAAAAGAGTTGAACAGCGAACCCCCGTATATGAAAGTGAATCTTAATTGACTTGTCATTTTGCCTTGAACCATAACTTGTTTTATTTACTTTTTTTCTGTGTAGATATACCAGACTGAATGGTTGTGTTTCTTGTATTCTTTTAGAAAATGAATTGGACGAACTCAATTTTTAGTCATCATAGTGCACTTTTTGCGGCTGTTCTGGTTTGTCTACAAGTCCAAAACTGCATTTCCGTTTATCATGAAGAACCGAAATACAAATGTCCCGAAAGGTATTACAAAGATTTATTTGTGGTATATTCTTTTATATTAATGTAATTGATTGATTTTAGGGCACAACTTATCTATCCATGTTATTGCGAGAAAGGTTCTGATAATGGAATATCTGTTAGATGTGAAAATGTCAATCTCGCAACATTGTCTGTAGCTCTTCAAAATCTAGGAGCACTTAACACTCTCATTCTTGATCTCACAATATACAAAGGAAATATTGGTAAGTAGATAATAATGAAAACATATGACATAGATTTAATTTATTAATTTTTAATCTTTAAATTGAATTGAATGGTTGTCGGTATACCAGTCATGATTTTATCATTATTTATTTGAAAACTTTGCATTATTTGCAAATAAAGTAAATAATTTACAAAAATTAAGCATCAATAAATCAGATTTGATATTGTCATTAACAGAGTTTTCAAGGAAGTTGTTTTTATTAAAAACTAGCTGACCCGCCCGGCTTCGCACGGGTAGACAAACCTAAGCTTCGCATAAAATTACAAATTTTGTAATTGAATACTACTTACTGAGTTTTGGCCCACTTCACGTTATGAATGGTGAAATTAAAATATGATCATCTACGTCCAACCTTTATTACTTTCCCAACGCAGAAAGAATTTTTGTAATCAAAAACCTTTTTTTTGTGTTTATTCCATTTCACTCTATAAATATAAAATTTTTAAAAATAACCTTTCCAACACAAACAGAATTTTTGAAATCAGATGCCACTTTTCATTTTTACCCCATTTCACCCTATAAATTCTGAAAAAATCTCCGAGGCCATCCACTAATAAACAACCTTTAAATTACATTATACCCGATTTTATTTTATTTGTACTCCCTAACCCATTTCCTAAGAAAAACTCTTCAAACAAAAATGAGTTTGTTCAATCGGACATTTTTTTTTAAATTTACCCCATTTCATCCTTTAAATAAAAAATGTTAAGAAAAAAAAAACCCTAAGGCCATTTCCTAAGAAAAACCTTTCAAAAACAAAAATGAATTTCTTAAATCAGACAATTATTTTATTTTTACCCCATTTCACCCTACAAATAAGAAAAGTTTAAGGAGGATTGAACTGAAAAACGAAATTTTCGCCTACAGCGCCACCTGTTGAGACTTTTTTGACTTTTCTTGTTTCCTAAACCTTGGCGGTACAATTACGAACAAACCCGTAGAAGGAAGTAGCCAATTTTGTGCAGTCGTTCTCAAGTTTTAAGCATCCTAACTAATTAACAGGACTATTAATTATTAATATCATAGTAAAAATTAAAAATAAATTAAAAAGGAAAATGAAAATGAAAAGATGATAATGATATATATGGGTACCTATACCTACTAATAAATTAATTAACTTAATAATTTGTTTTAGTTAATGCTTAGTAAAATTAAATTTTGGCAAAAGACCCAACAAATTTCTTTTAGGCCAATGATTGGAAGTCCTATGGACTTTGACGGCAAATCTTGAAAATTTTCGAAAAATTGTAAGAAATTTCATGTTAACAAACAGAGACCTACATAACCATCAGCAATCACAGTACACAAATGAGTACACAATCAGTAGAAAAACTGCATACAAAGAGCATAGATGTAGAGTTTGCGACTTTTCATATGCCGTCTGCTCGTAGCTTTATGCTGGATTTACACGACTGACAAATTGGCATTTTACTGCCAAAAGAATTAATGTTTCCATTGCTCTGCCAGTTTTTTGACAGTTAAATGCCGGAATACCGCCAATTTGTCAGTCGTGTTAATCCAGCATTAGTGTTGTGCTCCAACTTTTATGTACAAAAAAAAATCTTTTAGAAGCCATTTTGTTAAATGGCGACATTCGGTAGTATGTGTGTTAATACGGGAAGTCGATGTTGTAATATTCGATTGGGGTTGCGCACTCGGGATAAATTCTACTGGGAGGAAAACCGGTTTCATTCTTTACTTCAACCCACTATAAATAGAAACAAGGTATGCTCATTAGCTGTATGACGTCAGAATCATCTGGTTTTGTTCGCACAGCCCATAACCCTAATTTGTTCAAAAACCACTTAATATAATTACATTTCATTTATAAGTATAAATTTTTTTTCTATTAGCTTAACTTATTAAATATAAAACAATTTTTAAGCTCGTTTGTATGGTCCACTTTTCTCAAAAATAAATGCTCAACGGTTGATTCTAAACGATGTCTCATTGAAGACAATTGAAGAGCACACATTTCACGGAATAAATAAAACCTTAGAAGAATTGCATATAATCAACAGCGAAATTGAAAAATTCCCTGCAGAAGCAGTTGGGGTAATGTACTACAACTGTTTATAATTTTATGCATTTGAATTTTTTTAAAGAAAAAAATAATTTATTATAAATTATGTTCTTATAATTTTAATGCACATGCACTTAGATTCTTAGTAAACTTACAATTCTC
Source organism: Leucozona laternaria (assembly GCA_932273885.2). Taxonomy (NCBI): domain Eukaryota; kingdom Metazoa; phylum Arthropoda; class Insecta; order Diptera; family Syrphidae; genus Leucozona; species Leucozona laternaria. The sequence continues at coordinate 52,098,345 of OW026368.1, forward strand.
AATATTCATGGACACAACATTGAAACATTGAACAAAGATATTTTCGTGGGAAGAGAAATAGCAAATCGTCTTGAAACCCTTCGTATTACCAATGGTAGCTTGAAGGAACTTCCAATTGAATCACTTCAGGTAAATTAATGTATTTACATATATTAAAAATCATTATTTTATTTTTAAGGAAGAAATATAATATGTAAATATTCGGTCCGGATAATTTAGATTTTTATCAAATTTAATACCTAATATAAATAAATTTGATTTTTTTGTGAAAAGAAATATATGAAAAATGATTTTTCCATACCCAAAAGAGGGCTATTAGAAAAGCTTAAGTTCAAAGCACTTTAGACTAATCGACTATTCACATGAGAGCGACCAACTACCAACGAATGAACGAATATTCCTCTATTTTAACAAGACTTTTTGATGTGTAAACATCTATGCTGGAGGTAGAGTGAAAAAAAAACCTGAACGTTCGTGTGCAACGTTACGTTGTGCAACGTTACGATCTGCATACTAGGATGGGTGCGTTCAGTGAAAAAAATCTTAAGATCCCCTTCAAGCAAAAAACAAGTCCGTTTTGGATCCGCGCACGTTGATGTTTACACATATTAACCGTGAGTCCCGGCACTCACACAATTTTTTATTCGTTGCGAATGATCAACCACCAAGAAAACAAAGACAGGAGTGATTTCGAGATTAGGCGTGCGCAAACAATTTGCTCGTTGAAGTGTGGATCAATAATTGTAGAACACGAATAGAGTTTGACAATGCGTAACAATCAAATTTCAATTTCAATTCGCGACAATTCAAATTTGTATCTAAACATTATACCTAATAAATTATATTTCTACGATTTTGTGAAGAATTTAGGTTTATTAACAGTTTGAAATCACATTTATTAGTTCATTCTTCGCTCGTTGGTCGCTCTCATGCGAATAGTCCTTAAAAAAATCGGTCGATTGAACGATCATTATCGTTTTGACGATAGCTGTCTCTATCACAAGCATAGAGAAAGATAGATGCCTGTTTCACAATGTGACGAGGAAACGAGACGTGAGCGTGACGAAAAACGCTGTAATCTTTTTCTAGTTACAAAATCGTCGCCCGATTCACAATGCATCGAGCACTTATTTTTGTAAAAAACATCAATTCAATAGAAACAAAATAACATACAAAACAATAGATTTATCAATAACTTCAATTGTTACAAACAACATAACCTCGAAAATATATTGAACTTGCTTCAAAAAATGGATAGCAACACAAATAAAAAATTAACTTTCACGCTAAGACCCATAGTTGCAGAGATATCGAGTTCGTCAATATGGCGGTTTTTCCCAAGGTCATGGTGTCTCGAAAACCTGTACCTAATCTTTTCTAAACGTCGTAATTTATTCCTATATTTCTTTACAGAAAACGGGTATTTCTTCACTATAACAATAAGTATTAGTATGTACCTTTTAATTCTTTTCAATATAGCTACTGCGAAAACTTAAAACACTGGATCTGCACGGTAATCGCTTGGAAGTTCTTAAAAAAAATCAATTCAAGAATCTAAGAGATGTTGAAAATCTTGATATTAGTTTTAACAACATAAAAAAATTGGAGGCGATAAATATAGTTGATCTGACCAAACTCGGATGGTGCAACGCTTCTAATAATGCGATTACGGATCTACCACGGTATAAACAAAATAGTTAAACATTTTTTTTTTAAATATTATTCTAAAAATACAAATTTTCTTTAGTGGGACTTTTGCCCGAAACTCTGTTCTAAAAGTTTTAAATCTTTCATTTAACATGATACAGCGGTTGGATGCAAATAGCTTTAGAGGAATGCGTTTCTTAAGGTCAAGGTTTTTTAAAGATTTTATTAAATTATTTTACTTTATTATTTTTTTCTTTTTAATTTATAAAGGCGCTTGTACTTAAATGATAACAATTTGTCTGATATTGGAAGAGGAACCTTTGGGTCCATAACTCGAATTGGAACAATTGACATCGCTAGAAATGTCTTGCAGAAAATTGAATTCCAAATGTTTTCGCAGCTAAATTACGTTGAGGTGAGTTTCTTTTTTTAAAATTAATGAATTTTATTTTATGTATACCTACCGCTACCGCATACCAAAGATGTTAAAAATAAATAACTGAGTTTTTATATCTCAAGAAAAAAGAAATATTTAAATTACCATTTTGATTCAGTTCTAAAAGCCTTAGTTGAAGACTAATTTAAGTGTGGACCAAACATCGTTATAGAACTATTTTTATGATTGAAAAAAAAAAAAATAATATTTACATATTCAATGTTTAACTATAATTCTAAATAACATTGTAAACAAAATTAACGAATAACTTTTTCTATTCTACAAAAAAAAAATGTTTTAACAAAAATTAAATGTAAGTAAAATCTATTATTTCTATTAATCATATTGTCTCAGAGTAGCTACCAATTATAAACACGAACAAAAAATTAGCTTTACTTTAAATAAAATGGTTTTTTTCAGATACTTGACATTGCGGAAAACAACATAACCATTATTGAAAAACATTCATTTAAAGATATTTATCAGTGTAAAATAAATATATCACATAATGCAATTGAAAAAATAGAACCTTTGGCTTTTGAAAACTGTGTTAATATAACTGTATTGGATTTATCACATAACAAATTGACTGAATTTGTTAAAGGAACTTTCGATGAAACAACTTTTCCTACCGAATTTCAACTTTCTCATAATTTCTTCACTGATTTATCACAGGTTGGTTGCATATAATACATATTTAAACCTATATCAGAACTTAAGAATTTATTTATTCATATAAAAGGTTCCACTGCAAAATATGAGCGGCTTAAAAATATTGAATGCTTCATTTAACAATATAGAAACAATTCCAAAAAATACATTTCCAAAGCTCTACGAATTACATACTATTGATGTTTCACACAACAATATAACCACCATATCAAATGGAGTATTTCAAATGTTGTTTTCCCTAAGAAATTTAAATATTAGTCATAATAGCTTGGAGGAAATAAAAACATCCATGTTTGGCACAATGCCAACTGTTCTAGAATTGAATCTAAGCCATAATAAACTAACTTCGATTGTACGTGGGGCCTTAGCAAGTCTAACTAGTCTACGGCAGCTTAATCTGGAGCACAATTTGTTGGCAAAGCTTTTCCAAATTCCAATTTCTTTAAATGAACTTTACATGGCGAATAATAATTTACAATCTATTCCTCCTGGAACATGGCCAGTCATGAACTCACTCCTCTACCTGGACTTAGCCGGAAATAATCTCAGTGATTCCCTGGAAGCAGACAATTTCAAAGGTCTATTAGTCTTGCAGACATTAGTTTTAAATAAAAATAATATCACTTATCCGCCAAAACAAAGTTTAACTGATATGTCAACATTACAGTATTTGCATTTGGAGGTACGACATATTTTCTTCCACTCAATTTGTTTATTTTTCAACGAAAATATATTTTTTTTCAGGGAAACCATATAAGGAAATTGGAAAAAAATGCCTTTGGAAAGTTACCTGTTTTATTTCATCTTAACTTACACGACAACGGCATTAAGGAAGTAAGGTAAATGCCCTAAACTAAAAAAATACTTAAAACTTCGTTTGTTTGTAAGAAACGATTAATTAATTTTTTTTTTCAGCAAACGTTCTTTTGACGGTCTCCTACAGCTTTTATTACTAAATCTCTCTTCAAATGCTTTGGACACTATTCCAACTGAAACATTTTTAGGACTTCCTTCGTTACGAACTCTGGATTTGTCTAATAATTATTTGAAAAAGCTTGACAATAAAACCAACGGTGTCTTAGACGATCTAATAAGCTTGGAAAAGGTTTGTTTTTTTTTTTGTGTTATTTGAAAGTGAATTAAAAATTGTACTTCAATTTTTTTTTTTCAGCTCAACCTTAGTTATAATAAAATTAGTTTTGTTACAAAGAAAACATTTCCTTCCAATAAGTATATACCGTATAATTTAAGAGACCTGGACTTAAGTTATAATTCTATGCCAGTGCTTACTTATGATATTACATTTGGTACTAAAAAACTGTTCAAACTTGACCTTTCACATAACCACATCAATGAGATAAGAACAGGTAAAGTATATGTATTACTATATGAAGAGGGAATATAATATATCACTCACTCACTCACTCACTCACTCACTCACTCACTCCTCCCTCACTCACTCACTCACTCACTCACTCACTCACTCACTCACTCACTCACTCACTCACTCACTCACTCACTCACTCACTCACTCACTCACTCACTCACTCACTCACTCACTCACTCACTCACTCACTCACTCACTCACTCACTCACTCATTCACTCACTCACTCACTCACTCACTCACTCACTCACTCACTCACTCACTCACTCACTCACTCACTCACTCACTCACTCACTCACTCACTCACTCACTCACTCACTCACTCACTCACTCACTCACTCACTCACTCACTCACTCACTCACTCACTCACTCACTCACTCACTCACTCACTCACTCACTCACTCACTCACTCACTCACTCACTCACTCACTCACTCACTCACTCAATCACTCACTCACTCACTCACTCACTCACTCACTCAATCATTAAACAAATGTCAGTAGCGACAAATGAATGATTATTTTGGAATGTGTGAATAAACGAAATATGAATACACTGGCGCAAAATATGACAATTTTTAGACAATTTAGTACGATGCTGAAGTTCGAAAACGAGAGCCGCTTTCTCACAACCAGACATGCCCAAACTGTGAAATGCAGATGTTTTTTTTTGAAAAAATTTAAAATTTTTTCACAACGGCTAAACTGAATTTACAATCACTTTATTTCATTGCAGTTTTGCATTTTTTTGCATACATTTTGTCATTTATTTACTTATTTTCATTTTATTTGTTTTAATGGCGTGTTACTTCACTGAAATTTGAATTTAAAAACATTGAAATTCAAAAAAAAAAAATCAAGCAATGTGAGAGTTGGTATGTGGACTTCGAAAATTTTTGATGAGAGCCCTCATAACTTAAGAGTTGTCAGGACCACTCATAATTCTTATGAGCGCTCGTAAATATTCACTATTATTGCCTGGTGAATAGGTTTTGAGCCTATTAAGTTATGAGCGTTCGGTGAATACCGGCCTTAGTATGATACTAGTTTAAAACAGTTTAAAACTAAGAACATTTTACTAAAAAGCTTTAAAGTTAGTAAAATGTTAACAAGTATCATGCTTAACACCTTAAGATCAGGGTGTTTAACATTTTGCGCCATTGTTATTTGGTAAACAGCTCTATCGGAACTCGTGAGCTAAGGCTGCTTCAAGAACGTTTTCAGCTGTTTATATCTATCCTACCCGATTGAAACATTTGTTGAAATGTGGGTGGAAATTGTGGGTGGCCCTACCAATGCATTTCCGTTCATTTTTAATTTCCTACTACACTGAGTTGTATGAAAGAATGGTGACATTAGGTCTGTTCGTTTACTTGCCAAAACTATACCAATTTTAGTGCGATTTTATTTTTTTTTTTTTATTTGAACTTTGGGAATCAACCCAATTGAGGTATTATTTTCTTAAGAGGGCTAAATGGTTAAGAGCTTCGAGCTTGTTTTTCCATTTATCACTTGATTGAGATTTTTAATTTGTTTTTCTTTTTATAACAGGTGTTCTAGGAAATTTAACATCTTTAAGAACTTTAGATTTGTCATACAACAGCTTGACGGATCTTGTATCAGGTGATAATTTTATAAATTTACCAGAAAACCTTACTACGCTCAATATTCGAAACAATGAAGTATATAAAATGCCTTTTGATAAAATGCTGATGAAACTAAAGTTGAAAAGTCTTGATTTGCGTGAAAATAATTTGGATAAAATTCCCTTAAGCCTGCTTATGGCAATAAAGAGTGGATCCGAAGTGTTATTCAATGGCAATCCCTTATATTGTAATTGTGCCGTTCGACCCTTTAAGCATTATCTTCTATCACAAACTAATATTTCGGAAGAATATGAGAACATCATGTGCTCAATGCCAGTGCATTTATCTAACCAAAGGTTGATTTCAATCGCAGATGAAAACTTGCAGTGTAGTTCTGAAGACAATAAAATCCACAAAGAACAAATATTTGATATTTTGCCAGATGTGCGTTTCCGAGAAGTGGTTGTGTAAGTATATTAATTTAAATTGATGTTTATATTTTATAGCAGTTAAAACTAAACTGTCAAATTTGATTCTAGCAAAGCGGGACAAGTTATTGTAAAATGGTATGTGACTTCAACTAGGGATATTTCTGAATTTTCCGTCTACATACGAAATAAGAAAAACGAGATATTTTATCAAAAGGAATTTGATTATGTGCAGAGATCAGCCAGCATTCCCGTTGATAGTATTGAAACCGCAACCAAAGATGGAAACACTGCCGAAATATGTATTATATCAAAGGAAAGCAGTGGAGCGATTGGACGGTGGTTTGAGTCGCAATGTATAAACACACCGGATGTCTCAAAAGATTCATTTCGAGGAAGTTTGTGGGCTCGCAGCAGTTCACCATGCAACTATAGTTTCATTTTATTTATCAAAATAGCTCTTTTGGTTATAATAAGTTATTATTTGTGATAGCTAATCTTTAAATTTCTTTCAGTTGTTATAATTATTATAAACATAAACGTTCGGTTATTTATATGCGTTATGCATAAGAAAAAGACGTTTTTTTTTGGTAAAAAAGTTAATTCAGTTAAAAAATATAGTTTTTATTGTTACGTTATTTTGTTTAGATATTATGTAGATTTGAATGAACACACATTATTCGGCTTTTAGACTGATACCTAAGACTGAACTAATTCGATTTTCTATAAGCATTTTGTATTCACTATGTTATAAAAATGAATATCGCGGTTCATACGAAAAGAATAGTTATAAAAAAATTAACCTTTATGCATGTATGTGTTTATTTAACGGTCGGTAGTTGGATCTTAGAGGATTGCAAAAGAAAGTTAAAACCAAGAATGAAAATGTAACATACAATTTGTTTTATACCATAAAGCAACTGTTTGAAAAGTGTCTTTATTTGTTGAAAGACTTATGGCCTATTTCATAAAGCACTTTTAACTATTTAACAAGCTTTTAAATCTTAAACTAGTGATGGACGATATATCGATAACTGTTACCAGTAACCCGTTATTCGCTTGTAACTGTTATAACCGGTTACTCAATATCAAAGTTACCAGTTATTGAAGTAACCTGCAGTAAATAATTTTGTTGGTTCTTAGATTACCCCACATAGAAGTTTATAATTATCAGTTTTTACAATAACACGTAGTAAATCATTCGACTTTTTTTTAATATATTTGTGCTTTATCTTAATTTCACTTGTAAAGTGGGAATGGGATAAAGTATAAAAAAGTCAAAAAAAAATCGGAGCTGTTAGGCGAATGTGAACACCGTCATTCAATCCATATCTTTCAAGCCATCAACGGTCAAATTCCATTGAAGGATGGCCACGATGACGATAGATTAAAAAAACCTCTGAAAAGGTCAAACAAATTTCCTTTTTACTTTCTGCTCACAAAATACGCATTTTTAGGGCAATCGGTTGATATTTGAAAAGAAATATTCTCGATACGATCAAATATAATTTGTCCTCTATCTGTCAAGCCATCAACCTTAAAATTCCATCGAAGGACGGCTACGATGACGATGGATTAAAAAATCTCAGAAAAATCCGAAAATGTTTCCTGTTAATTTCTGGCAATTCGATGTACTTCAAAATGTAGTCTATCATCCTGATATGTTTATCGCGAGTAACCTCTTATGTCTTAAAAGTTATTTCTTATCGTTTATCATAATAACGTGTAAGCGTAACGAGGGAACTGGTAACTTATTTGATATCGAATTACCTCTAAGCCTTAAGAGTTATTTCTTACATGTTATCATAATAACTGGTAACTTTGATATCGAATAACCTCTAAAGCCTTAAGAGTTATTTCTTTTATGTTATTATAATAATTGGTAACTTTGATATCGAATAACCTCTAATGTAAGAATAACTGTTACCATGAAATAACTGTAACTGTTATCACAGTTACTCAGAAATAACCGATTAGGCCATCACTATCTTAAACTGAAGTTTGTTCTATACAAAATACGTCATTTAAAAATTAAAAAGCCTGTTAAATATTTGTAAAACCGAATATAAGACATTAATCCAAATATTTTTAAACATTTAAAATAAATTTGGTAGCGCGACAACTCTTGAAGAGTCAGGGCCTAGCGACTTACAACTCAAACTGGCTGAACACAATAGACGCCAGTCATGGCGCACGTCCTTACCTGTCAAAGTTAAAATACAGAAAAATTCTGTTTGTCAACGTCAAATTTCTTGCGAATTTACTAAAAATTTTCACAAATTGTCATAAATTCCTATTTTGTAACTCGTAAAAGTTGCAACGAGAGAGCACAAAGAACTAATAATTTCCCCTCCATTTGATAACTTACGAATTTATAGGTCTGTTTGGTATCTTTTTTCAGCAAAAAGTGTAGAACCTGTCAAAACACCAAAGAGAGAACGAATTTCTCAAAAATGGAGAAATTTACAAGAAAGTTAACAAACGCATTGAACCACTTTTGTGTACAAAATGTCAGAATTTTACTCCTCACATCAACAATCACTTGCCAAAAGTCTGGTTTTGTTAACAATTTGTGTTTAATTTTCAAAAATAAATTTATCAAATTATTTATTTTTTATAAAGTTAATTTTCACATACCAGAAACCACAATTTCAAATTAAAAGGAAAAGATGCTAACAGCTGGGTGTTTTGACAGACTTTACTCTTCTTGCACACAGAAATTTATGTAGCACAAATTCGCAATTTATCCAATGGAGGGGAAATTTTTTTTCTCTCTCGATGTGCTCTCTCGTTGCAACTTTTTCGAGTTAACAAACAGGAATTTGTAACAAATTGTGCAATTTTGTGAAAATTTGTACAAATTCGCAAGAAATTTCACGTTACCAAACAGATCTTATGTGTAAAAGAAGAGTAAAGACTGTCAAAACACCCAGCTGTTAGCATTTTTGCTTTTAATTTGAAATTGTGGTGTCTGATATTTGAAAATTAACTATCTTATAAATATACAATTTATGTAGTTTGTTTTAAAATTATACGCAAATTCTAAGCAAAAACAGACTTTTGGCATGTGATTTTTGATGAGATTAGTGCGATTGGCGTTTAGTACAAGCTACAAAAGTGGTTCAGTGCGTTTGTTAGCTTTCTTGTAAGTTTCTCCATTTTTGATAAATTGGTTCTCACTTTGGTGTTTTGAAAGTTTTACACATTTTACTGAAAAAAATATACTAAACGGACCTAAAATTTCGTTTAATTGAATACAATGGAGACGCGACTCTGCTGTTAAATTAGTTTTAATAATCACGCGCGTCCGAACGCCCGTCTATTGTGTTCAGCCAATAAACCATTTCTGTGTGCGTGTTGTTATAGTTGGCGAAGTCCGAACGGCTTTATCGAAGTGAAACAAGCGGACAAATATGTGCACTTTATTGTCCAGTAGAAACTTTCTTACGTTCTTACACTAGTAAAATGCAGGAACGTAGTTTCGAAATCCATCAGCAACGAAACGCAGCGTGAAATACGCTGAGTCGCTCTACCCTAAGGGCTCGACCACGCAGCTAGCGATAAGTGGCTGAGGGACAAGTTCAACTTCTCTTAAGCAATTAGTTATAAAAATTTGCTAAGTAAAGTTCTCAAACATTGTAATCGGTCCAAAGATATAGTACCTACTTTGTCGCTCAGGATTTAATAAAAAAAAATAGAACAAATTTAAATGCAGAGCAATGTAGCTCTTTCGCTCATATGTAAATGTCGCTCAACCATGTAATTTCATGTTTTTTTTTCTGTCGCTTATTGCTCAGCTATATGCCACCAATTGCGCACACTAAGTTGGTTGAGGTCATTTACCACTTGTGCTTATAACCATGAGGGGTAGATTTGAAGACTCGTCGGGCTTATGAGTCGCCGTCCATACGGTCAACGTTGTCCCAGTCATCTCAGTCGCTGTACTCGTAATTTCAGCTTTTTGACAAGAGGTGGACGTCGCGTCATTGTAAAGCTCGTCTCCTCCACTCCTTCGGTACACACTGGTCTAAAAACACTCAAATAATTTTTTTTCAAAGCACCCAAGCAAATTTCCATCCGTTCTTGACAAAGTCTATGCTTCTGCCCCATACAGCAGGAACGGGATGATCAAGGTCTTGCGTAGTAGGGTCTCCTTGAGTCTTTGAGAGAGGACTTTACTTCTTCATTACCTTTTTAAAGAAAAAGCGATTGACAAGAGTGATTTTTCGATTGATCTCTGTACTGATGGCAGTTTGTGAGGTAATAGTGGAACCAGTGACATTTTGCCCGAGTGGGCGATGATAGCATATACTTCGTCTTGCAGACATACATATAATAATAACCTAGCCCATTTTCGCCGCTTCCCCTACAATCATTCGCCAGTCACAGCTTGTTTTGTTCTCTCGATAATAAAACTATTGGAGGTGTTTAAGATTCGTAAGAAGATTTCAATCAAACCTAACATAACAATATGCTAGAGCACAAATCAATTGCCCCGCAATTTTTTCTGTTTGATAGCTTTCAGTTTTTCTCAACCGTTATCAACACCTTTGACCACGGAAACAATTTAATTTAAAACCACCATATGCCTATTTTATTTTTTTAGTATCACATGACTGACACTTTATTACTTATGCCTGATGTCAAGAAAATTACGTCCAGAAGTTTTCAGAAGCATCCGGAATCAAAAAGAAGTCTTCTGAAACCATTCCATTGTAACGACTCTATATAAGAAGACAATTTCAGAAAACTGTGTTCGTCACTATTTCGTTCAAAACATGTGCAAAATAATCGTTAATGTACTTTAAAATGAATCGATAACTTCATCTTTCTCACCTAAAAGCACATCAATGGATTAAGATTTTTTTCGAAATATTGACACAGGAACGAAATAACAAAAATACTTTGACAAAAACAAATCAATTTGAAATCGTATTCCATTCGCCACGAAAATAAATCAATTTTTAAATTTAAATCTGAATCTGAATTTACCGATTTAAAACCCCATAAGTGTTTCCATAAAAGGAATGCTGATTTTTTTTGTTGCAAGTTTGAATGAACCAACAACAACTTGAAATGTGGTCCCACCAAGTCTTAAGATATTGGGTACGTTCAGAAGGTAAGGCAAGTTTCTCGTCTTTAATTGGCCAGCTGTCGAAAAATTGCAAATCAAGGTAAATTTTATTGGAAAGTGACTGGAAAGCTAGTCAACAAGTCATCTTCCTTCATTTCAAGTCAAGTGCGTCAAAATATCAGCTGATTTTATTTTGTCACTGAAGAGGGAATGTCAGTAATCCACTGTAAGAATTTACAAAAACAAAGCACAAGTGTGTCTTGGCTACTCAAGAGAATTAAAGAATCTCAGTGACTCACGTTCCCAATTTACAACAACAACATACAACAAGACTTGCACTTCATATTGCCCTAGCGTTACCTTGTACCACAAGTTCGATTGAAAGGACCTTAAGTACCTTAATAAGAGTCAAAACTTGTGTATACTGAGGGTTCACAGGAAAACGAAATAATAAAAGAAGCATTGGAAAGATACGCCCTTTTGGCGTTAATTTAGTTGTAATATATATGTAACATATAGGCGTCTTATTTTAAACCCAAATTTATTAAAGAAATTACTTAGCTTAAACTTAAAAATTACGTTTTAACTAAACTCGTTGTTACTTTTTGACTATGAAACTGAATGCCCATTTTACTATGGAGCCTTGGCCAAGAGTGTGAACGAACACGAAGGAGTTTAGTATGAAATGAAAGGTGACGTTGAGCTTGTTATATGAATGGAAAAGGAAAGACACGCCCTTTTGGCGTTAATTTAGTTGTAATATATATGTAACATATAGGCGTCTTATTTTAAACCCAAATTTATTAAAGAAATTACTTAGCTTAAACTTAAAAATTACGTTTTAACTAAACTTGTTGTTACTTTTTGACTATGAAACTGAATGCCCATTTTACTATGGAGCCTTGCCCAAGAGTGTGAACGAACACGAAGGAGTTTAGTATGAAATGAAAGGTGACGTTGAGCTTGTTATATGAATGGGTACGTTTAGCAGACACAAGGGACTACATAATGTAGTCAAGTGCATTGATTGAACGCAAATTTCACAAAGGAAACTATTTATTTTTTGAGATGTCATTAATGCCAAAACTGGAAATTGACTTCCAACCTTTACCTTCCGTTGATAGTGCAGATAGTATTTATAATAATATTTTTATCTGAAAAACACCTCGCAAAACTCATAAACAAATTTTAAATTATAATTTTTCAATACCTACTTCTTAATAATGATGCATTTTTTAATAAAATCTTTGCTATAATTTTTATTAAGAACCCCTTCTCCCAAAACATTAAAACAAATGTGGAATAAACAAGTCAATGAAAAATGAAGTTCAGCCTGATGTTTAATGACAAAATATAATCAGCTGATATTTTGACACAAATGCACTTGACTTGAAATGAAGGGAGATATTTCTTGGCTAGGTTTCCAGTCACTTTACAATAAAACTTGCCTTAATTCGAAGGCAATTTTGCGACAGCTTGCCAATCAGAGGCGAGAAACTTGCCTTGCCTTAAAGTCCCTACGTCTACGTGTTTTATAATAACAATTCATATAAAAACGTCACCTTTGAATGAGTTACCCCGAGATTTGTAATTTCTTGAATATATTTTTTTTAATTTATTAAAAAAACTATGGCTAATAAATTAATGAAATTAACTGATCTTTCATGACCATTGAAAAGGTATAACTTCTTTTATGAATACCTATTTCACAAAAATAAGGTTCCAACAAAAAGTTTACATTGATTCAGATTTTTGAACGTTCATAAAAATTCGAATATGGCTGACCAGTTGGCAATTACTGAAACTAACTTAGCTTTAATGACCTTCCAAACCGAATACTTTTTTCTTAAAATGCCACATAATATGAGGTGCTAAGAGAAAACGGATCCGTTGTTGTGTACTAATTCATTACTTATTAATTGACTGCGACCTACAGCAACAGCTACACCATTGCGTTCAACCATAGTTATGCGGATCACGTTATACATAAATGTATATCAGTACGTTATTAAATAAACTATATGAGTAATAATCGGAAATAGCGATAACCTGACTTGGTAATTAAGGCTTAAATGACACCAGCCAGATTACTTCACACTTCCGTTGGAATTTGTATGAGCACTTTTTAAAATAGGTACGTCACTTTGTTTTAACATTTAATCACTCATCATCGGCAATTGGCACTATAAAAATTCATTTTTAAAAACACATGTACTTTATAAACATACACATTATACACATATACATATAACACTAGATCGATCGGGTTCACTTTGTATCTACATAATGTGGGAATATTGAATAGCCAATTTTGTTTGCATCTGTTATACCTTAATATTCTTTAGATTATTAATTTACTCAATTCAAAAGTTAAGAACAAAAATTATGTGTAACACCTATAAATACGTTATGAGACGTTCAAAATAATAATGGTCTAATTTCATTAAATTTTTGAACAACAACAAGAACTTAAAGTTGCTACCACCAATTGTTTACGAATTAATTTATAATTCGTTTATTTGGCTTGAGATATATGTAGCTTTTTCAAGGGGTGCCAAGACACCTATCATCAGTCTCCTTATTAGTGGTGCTAAGCTATAATACAATTTTATTATGGAAAAGATTCTACACACCCACCATAGGAATCGAACCCACGCATATCAGATTTGCTCAGTCTTAGAAGTCGTATGCAGTATGCACTATACGCATTCCACCACTTGAGACCACTGACGCCAAAGGTCTAAGTCCACTTTGTGGAAAAAGATATTCAAAAATTAAGCTTTTTCCCCTTAATTTAATTTTCCTCTTTTTTAACACAAATTGAGTAGGTATTTCTCCTCGGGTGAGCTCGAGACCGAAAGACATTGGAAATAAATTGCTATTATATTTACTTAGTTTATTGTAAAAAACACTTTGTTTGCGGCTTTCGATTTAACGATTTTTTTGTATCTGAATATTATTATAATTACATTTATATAATTTGACTTAACTTAAGATAAGGATAAAATCAAATAAAAACTTTGTTGGCACATAGGGGGCCTAACTATAATAAATTGTACGCGTTCAATGCATATCTGAATTTTTTGAGCTTCTGATTGGCCAGCTGTCATAAAGAGTTAGATGTCATCTGAATTTTTAGAACTTTTTATGACAACTGGCCAATCAGAAGCTTCAGAATTCTGAAAATTCAGATAGGTATGCGTTGGACGCGTCCCATTGGCTTTAAATTAAAAATATTAATATTTAACATGTCAATATCAAAATTTGTGTTAAAAACTTTGGATATTACCTACTCAAATTCGTATTTCTTTTTAAATGTTTTGAATTTATTTTCAAAAGGACTCATTTATTTTCAAAAGGACACATTTTTTCATTCAGAGGCACACATACTAAATTTCGCCTGCGGTAACACTGAGTCTTACGCCAAATACCTACGTTAAAGTTCATTCGGCTTGTTCGAGAGGTTCGTTGGGACTTGTGAGGTTCGTTGGGTATTCTATATAATTACTAACTTTGTATTTGCAGATACAATTACGATACTCTTTTCTTCGTGTTATTACCATCGCAATATCAAATTTAAATATAAACTCCACATCGATTTTTTACGAATCCAAAATTAAAAAGGTATGTATTTATTTACCATTTATATGTATTATACAATATACATTCATCGCAATTAAAAATTATACTGAACATTTACCACCGAATTAATTTTTCTTATTGTCATATGGGGGGAATAATCAAAAGGTATGGAGAGAAAATTATCATTATAATTACAATCAAACGAATCTCATAAAAATAGGTCACACTTTAAAAATAAGAGCAGACAAAAATTTTGTTTGATATCTCAAGCTAAGCTGTGAGGGTGATGTAATCTGAAAAGTGTATATACTTTTTGTTTTATTGAGGTTAACCATCCGATTAAAGTTGACTAGATTAGTACCTACACGATTTTACTTTTGAAGTTCTCTAAGCTAGAAATTGAAGATAGATGCGGTAGTGTATAAAAAAAAAGTTTGCTTAAATTTGTAAATACAATTTTTTAGCAAAAACCTTAAACGCATAGGTAATATTGAAATTTATTTGTATGTATGTACATAATATAACTAAGGTTGATAAGTACCTACTAAGTTTAATAAAAAAGTGAAATCGTTATGTATGGCAACTAACCATTCTAGATGAGTTAAAAAAATTCTAATTTCTTTTCTGGGAAATCATATAGAAATGTTCTGTAGAAAATTTGAAGGAAATGTGTCCATCCATTTGGGCCCTAGAATCTAGCTTGATGTATACCAGTATACCTGAATGCGCAGACCGAGTAACATACGATCATACTGTCAAAGTGACTAAAGAAATTCCAATTTATAACTGTTATGTGTTAGGTAGGCACCTGGGGGGCTTGGGGCACCCAGAGTCTTAAAAGCTGCGCGAAGGTCGTTGGCGAAACCTAATATTAACGGAAGTGACTCTAGACATGCCAATTTATAACAGTTTTGTTAATAAAAATAGTGGCCGCCGCCGCGCCGGTGGGCATACTTAAGCCAAACACATTTTGTTTTACTTGCAATGTACAGGGTGATTCACATCACAAAAAGCTTAGAGCGTGAAGAGTGGGTCGAGTGAGAGGAAAACGGGAGGGGTAATTTTCTAAAAAAAATTACTTAAAACAGAACAAAATTATTAAAAAACAACGGTACTTACAATGTAAAGCCAGAAATCTCTTCTTTTATTTTATTTTAAAATAAAGATGTGTTAGTGGCCAGTTTTTGAAAAACTCATTTTCATACTGTTTTAGTGAACAATTTTTGAAAAAACTCATTCTTTGGTTTTCTTACAAACCGCATCTACTCGCCGTAAGAGCACTAGTAGTTAGTAGTACTAGATTGTTGTTTGCATCTACTCATGAGTAGTTCGCCACCTCTATCCCTCGCTCGTTTTTTCACAAATGTCAAAGTCAGCACTTTCACTTCGTGGCAACTTACAACTGCTTATCCTTTTTTGAATGCATTGTGTGCATTACATACATATAGGTTAGGTACCTATAAATAGCAAAATTATTGTTTTAAGATAAAACCGGCTTTTATTTTCGTTTAGAAATTTGTATCTGTCACTTGCCACAAAATGATGGCTGTCACAAATAAGTGCCTATATTTAACGAAATTGCATGTTTTGTCCAAATTCAAAGTATGTGTTTTTTTTGTCAGAATCCTGTAATAACGAAATAGGTTGAGAAGTTTTTATGTTAACTGGCAGGAAAGAAGTAGGGTAGTCTAGAGTATTCAATAAAAAAGCATGGGTAAACATTTTAGCAAAATCCGTCTCTAAGCTTTTGAGTTAGGAACATCTAAGGAATTGGGTTGGGGAATTTCTTTTAAAAAATTCTATATTTTACTCCACATAATAACATAACTGATTCAAGCGAAAAGACAATAAGGAACGTTGAAATAGGTGTGCAAAATAACACACTGAGCAGCTGCTTCATCCACTCTTTTTTTGAAAACGATTTTTCACTGTGCGAAAAGAAGCAAATATAACTATACTCTGTCCAACAAAAATTGACAGTGTAGGCAAGATAGGACGTTTGCCTCTCATTCTGGCTACAGTGGATTGCATAAATCTGTTCTTCATTAAAGCTTTTACAGGGTTGTCGTAGTGTACACGATAACACTCATCATTAAAAGCTTTTTCTTAAAGCTCGAAAATCAAAAGCACCTTAACAAAAACTCAAGGAAAAAAAGCTGAACGAATTACCAAATTGACAAGGGTAACTCTGAATGCACATCAAGCTGCAGCCAATCGTCATTGGCCATAGCAATTCAGTGCACACTCAGATCTGGACGTTGGGTCTGTGTCAGAAATTCACGGGCGGGCAAACACTTTTTGTGGAACAGTTATTTCAATTTAATATGGTGCAAAAATATGGCACGCTACTGATTTTGAAAAAGCTTTCCCATAAGACTTGTACTGCCTATTTTTGTTGGACAGAGTATAGTTGAACACGCAGTTGTGAAGCTGCAGCTGTAGTTCATAGCACTTTCAATGTTGAAAGGTACGGAAATACAACACAGCTCTTTACATTTTGAAGTTATAGCTTCAGCGAGAAATTTATGGCGCAGTATAGTGTAGTAGAAATTGAACAAACCAACTTCTGCTACAGCTATATTCCATTGCGTTTAGCCAATAATATCAAACAAAAACAATGGCCGAGTTCAACGCACATCTGAATTGAATATTCAGAATTCTAAATTTTTGAAGCTCTTGATTGGCCAGCTGTCAGAAGTCATCTGAATTTTCAGAACTTTTTCTGACAGCTGGCCAATCAAGAGCTTCAAAAATTCAGAATTCTGAATATTCAGATGTGCGTTGAACTCGGCCAATATAAAGATCATTTATTTATTAAGTTATGTGCACTGCGATCTGCGACTGAAAACAACAAGTCCATCCATCAATCACACTTCTCATCACACAACAAATTAATGAAGCTCCTATTAAATTTCAAAGCTTTTTATCTTAAATGTTAAAGCAGCGTTAGCGGATACGCAACAAATTTTGTAAAAGCATCTCGCCATCACCATCAACAGATACAGAACTTCAAATCAAAAGCTCTCTTCAAAACTCAAACATGTTGCGGGTTGCGGTGCGAGTGCGATCCGTGGGATTTATTTTTGGATTTACGGCATAGGCTATTCAATTCAGTATAGCACCGATCGCCGCGACACATTCACGTTCGATTTAGTACTTGAGTAGAACAAATCTGTAGATTTCATCTTAAATCCCCAAGTATGTATAGATACACTTCGGCCTTGGGTGACAAGACAACGCCAAATTGTTCACAAATTAATTGTATCGTACAGAGAAGAAAGTTTTACGCAATTTCTATATGCAAAATTTGCCTCCTCAAACACAGAACGAGTTATTTCGACTTTTAAATATAGCAAAACGACTTTGAATCGGTTCAACCTGTATTGCATGTTATTAATTAATTAGAATAAATATACAAATGTGCCTATACTGAAATAATTAAAATTGAACAACAAAGCCTTGACAGTGAACTAATTATAGATATTTTTTAGTTATGAAACCTACCTATATACCTATTTTTTTTTATTTTCTCCGTTTTCAATGAAGATACTTTTGTTTTCTTTCAACTACCACCTACATGTTTTCTCGATCTGGATATTTTTTACTGGCATAATATACTATGTGTGCTTTAAAAAACATGTTTTGTACCTACTCGGATAATTTTCATTTTCTCGTAGTAGGTACCTACATTTTAACTCCATGAGATCATTTTTACATTTACGTTTTTTTGGTTGGATTTCCATTTGATTTACTTGTGTCTGTTTGCCCCCGCATACAAATTTCTTGTGCATAATTTGGGTGGGTTTTATAAAATAAATTTAATCACATCATCTTTCTAACCATAAGCTATATACTCGTAAATGTTATTTTGTTTTTCACTCTGCGTTGTTTAACAGCAGAATTAGATGGATGGAACTTTGCTCATATGAGATCATTCGTGTAGAATGTAGATGCACAATAAACTTTTTCAAACTTGGCCATATGCTCAGCTATTTTGTGTTATTCCTTTTCGCAAAAAAAATCTATGTAGGTATACCTATACAATGTACATACATATTATGTATATGTACTTCTATTTAAAAATATTTCTGAACACATTTGCGATTTGTAGCTCGGTGTGAAAATTGAAAATTAACTGGAGAAGGAGCGATTTTATATTAAATTCTCCTACAAAAATTCATAAACACAGCTTGTACCTATACCCACCTAGATATATGTACTTTTTGTATGTTAAGACTTCCTACCAGCAACTAACTAGAGGCTAGACAGCTATTTATTACTTGCTTTCTTCCATAATAAAAATGACAAATTTCTTACTGTCTAGCTGATTTGTTAACTAGGTATTAATTAATCAGTCTGTTACTACAAATTACGTTTTAGAACCGAAATGGATATACAACACGTATCTTCCGGAAGCATGATGGCACCCATTCTAGACTCTCCATCAAAATATGGACGTGTGAGTTATAGCTTTAATATACACTACATATCTACATAAATTAGCATGGCTAATGCAAAATTTGTACAACATTTTTTAGGATCAAAAATATGTATACAAAAAATCATCATATCAATATTCGAACACGGATGGAAATATCGGAAATAGTTTTAGCTCCAATACGGAACAAAATGTCAATCAGTTGGATGCTTTATTAGAAGACTTAAAACATGAACGCGAGCAAACCAGAGAAAAAGGTAAGTTTTTTGCTTGGCTATGCACATAATGAACATTATATCCAAATAGAGCTACTATATCAATACTATGAATGTCCATATTACTACTCACGTTTTTCAAAACTCGGAAGAAGAAGTTTTAATAAACAACTTTTTACGAATTTGCCGTTTTTATAGCGTTTTATCGGTCGAAGATGTCATTTTTTGAACTATTCTACAGCACAGACGGATGGAAATGCCAATTTATAACTGTTATAACAGTTAATCGCGATTAAAAGTGGTCATGTGCGCATTTAAAAAAAAAAAACTCTGGGTGTTCGAAGTATGCCCACCGGCGGAGGGCCCTGGCCCTGCGGGACCTCAAAAACAGAACTTTTATAAACTAAAACTGTTATAATTGGCATGTCGAGAGTCACTTCCATGTCTATAACTTCCTGTAAGAATTGCTTGATACCGATGATCACGATACAAAAGGATTCTAATTTAAAAAAAAAATGGTATTCACAGTTTTGAACGTAGGTTTATTATTATTTTGTCGAAAACTTGTTGAAGCTTAATGAAATAACAGCCATATTATTGACTTGTTTCAAAACTTATGTTTCTTAGCAAAAATAGTTGTATAGAAGTTTGGAGTACCACGGTTGTACGGTTTTAGGAATTAAGAGTTTTATCCAAACCTAGTTATATGTTTTCTAGTTATAGGTATGTCAAAATATTTTTGAATAATACCGATTTGTGAACATCTTTAAAATTAGTACTGTCAGGAAACAAGTTTGGAAACAAGTCAAAAATATGACTGTTAGAGTTTCTAAAATCCAGTTCCACTGTTTCTTAAAAGCATTATATTACGTCCTTTTCAATCACACACTGCCTTTGAAGATGCATTTTATGATTTCTCATATCATAGACAGATTATTGATAGTTTTTAATGAGACTTGCAAGGGTGACTATCGAAATTGGCTTAGCCCTCGACGCAGTTATGAACCCTTTCGCCTCGAGGGACAAACAAGAAAAGGCTAATTTGAAATTTTATCCTGGTACCTTCGGCTTATCAGTCTGAATTGATTATACAGTGTTGCAATGTTGAAAATGAATAAACTCAATTGTGTTTTTTTTTGCTACCTTTAGTCCAAATGCGTTTTGCTCAGGCACGACAGCTCATCAGTATAATACATAAGCCAGACCACGGGTATTATGATTTCTAGGTGTCGGAATTTAACCAAATTTACAGCGTATCATTGCTGCTAAAGACATTTGTCTCGATAACCATCGACATAAATCTTGCGTCTTGGAAGGGTACGACAGCATCTTACTGATGAGCTCAACTGTCGTGCCTGGGCGAAACGCATTCATTACAGTCCACTAAAACAAAAACAAGACATTTCTATAGTTTTCGTTTTTCTTCTTCTTCGAAAATGAATATCTATATGTTATCATGGTTGTTATAAATTTGTTGGTTTTGTTTTTGGATTTTTATATATATAGATATAACAAAGCTTCTCAAACAGTTTTTACTACCAAAGGCTTCACGAATATTTGGCTTGTTTGTATTCCTCGTCTATAGATTGTCTACTTAAAACCTTCCAATGCCTTGTTTAAACTTGTAATTCTGCTAGGCGGGATAAACATCGTCAGAAAATAGGACGGTTTGCCACACTGGCTTTACATTTGCATCATTCATGATTTTTCCTTAACTTATTCAAAGCAGTTCTTAGTATTACCAGGTATTTTTGTCTACCTGAGGAACCTACTCTGCAATTTTTCCCATTCACTAAAATAAAAATGGGCAAGACTAGAGAAAGGCCAATTTATAACAGGTTTTCGCCATTAAAAATGCGAAATATTGAAACTGGTTCTAAAACATTTTCTGACCCTGCAGAGCAGCATAAACAAGGCCCGTATTACGAATTACGAAACGAAAGGCAAAAAAAACGATACCCAAGAAAACGATAGATGATCATGATCAGTCGTAAACGAAAACGAGTATCGTTTTGAAAAAACGCTTCGCGCGACTTGAACGAAACTCTGGGTGCCTGAAGTATGCCCACCGGCGGTGGGCCCTGGCTCTGCGGGGCCGCATAAACAGTACTTTTATAAACCTGTTATAATTGGCAGAGTCACTTGCGAAATTTATATCAGAACCTTTTTACATTTAAATACTGACCTCTCGTTACGAATTACATACATAGCTCACAATTCAAACTTTTAATGGGAATAAAGTGTTTTTAGTCCATAAAAATGGGCGTTTCGTCCCGGACTCATCAGTTGACTAGTGAGGGCCTTGTCAATACGCAATTTTTATTAAGTTCAGTTCAACTTACATGATTTTTTTGTCAAAAAACCAATGTGAACTATATCCAACAAGATTAAAATTCTTAATCATTAAGCTTTAAATTTTTGCCCAGGGCCAGGCTTTGTTCTATATGAAGGTTTGATAATACAAATTCTATAAACTACTAAAGGCCGTTAAAAGCTATTTTGAATCAATAATTTAACAAGTCCAATTAAATAGTGCTAAGTCTTCTACTAGTAATATATAGAATTTGTATTATAAAACCTTCATAACGTGTTTTAAATTATAACTGTTATTAATAGCCGTGTCTCTAGTCTCGTCCATTTTTTAATATGTAAGACAGTACGAGTACGAGCACCGTTAGGCGTTAAGTAAGAATAAAGTAACTTGGCAAAAGTGTGAATAAAAATGAAGTTTATACAAATATCTACGGTGATATGGTGTATTTTTGAGGGAAGGGGTTTATAAAACTGAAATTTAATTTTGTTGCAATTGAGGAATATGGCAAATGATTAATGCTGAATTTACACTACTGACAAATTGGCAGTATTCTACCAGTAAGCTGTCAGAAGAATGGACAAATTTATTCTTTTTGCAGTTTACTGACAAAAAACTGCCAATTTGTCAGTCGTATAAATTCAGCATTAGAGTATTTCTTAATACCCAATAAATATTTTAGGATCACGTGCCATATAATTATTGAGTTAATTCACTCTGAATTTGCTTCCGTTACATTTTGTTCAGGTTGAATCCATAACTACATATACTTGACTACTTTATCTTATATGAATTCCTTTAATATTGTGTAGTGCTTTAATAAAACTATTCAGCCATGTTTAACTATTTTAAATACATACATTAAAAAATTGTTTTAAAATAAATAAATTTGTTAATTTTTTTTTGTAGATATTCACACATCAAGTACCAGCTTTAAAACAATGTAAGTTATAAGACTCTACAGAAGTTAAGTTTAAAATATATTATTTTAAAATAAATACCTACTTTAGAGAACCAACGGGAACAGTAACAAAAACAACACGCATAATTAAATCTCACCAACTGCCGATGGAAGTGGAAAACATAACAGCATACAGCTCTTATAACTCATCAGATGATCCTACTTCAACAATGAAGGATATATTACGAAACGATATTTCATCTTATAAATCAAGTATTGTTTTTAATTTATTAACATTACATTAACGTTATTATGTTTTTTTTTTTTGTTTAAGATAAATCTGTTTCTAAAAATGTCAATACTACATCGACTAATGTTTTTGATACTAGTAATACATCGCATTCCGAAAACAATGTGCTCGTTCCCATTTTACTAGAAAACGATTCGAAAAGTCTACAACTTTCCGATGACATCTTGCCTATACCCGGAACAAAGGTGACTACAACAGTTCGTACCTACACGTACGAAATTCCAGCAGATCATAATACAATAAACAACAGGACTATATTGTATAAAAATAACGTTCACAATACTTCGAGGAACGAATTCATTTCTGAACCAAATTTACCACAAACAGTGGTTTATAGCTCGGAAAGCTACAATTCGTCAAATGGTCCACACAATGGTCCTAACAATCCAAATGTAGACCGCCAGATAGGAGTTAATTCCACTAATCGTGTTTATGAGATCAATGAAACACAAGACTATCGCACACAACGAAACGAACATCTACTACCACAGCCAATTCAGCCGACAACCAAAACTATTGTTTACAATATAAACAAGACAGAACATAATACAAGCACTATTCAAGGAGCGCCTTTATCCCCAAATAACGTTCCTTCGCATACACTTCTACCACAACGTCCACAACAATCACCACATCACCCGAATGGCTCTACAAACAACTATTACTACCGAGAGTCCACTAATACAGTGAATACAATTAACGGTCCATCGCCCGGAGAAAAATTACATCCAAACGTAACCATAGAATACCCCAGAGATAACTACGGTCCTAAAGACAACTACGGTCCTAAAGACAACTATGGTCCTAGAGACAACTACGTTCCCCAAAATACTTCTAATACTGTCACCTATGATTATTCTTCATCTACAATGAATTCACGCCGTGGGCCAAATTACGATTCTCCAACATCACAACCGCCTCCATTCCCCGTCGATGGTGTTGTGTATACTGATACGACTGGGCGTCCTCCAGCAAAACTAAACGATCTTTTGGATTCATTTGGCGAGGTGAGAAGAATAAATTTTAATATTTGAAAATTTATATTATATAGTTGCATTCTGAGGTTTAAGTAATAATTGTCGAATATATAGTTGCACGGAATTATTCAGTTAAGATCTCTTACTAAATTAAGCCTTCTTCATATATTTATTAAATTAGAAAGCTTCAAAAACCGGAAAAAGTAATCACTCAATAAATCATGAACATTTAAGGAATGGCGGTATCCCATTATAAGAAAAATCAAATTGAGTGTTCAAAACTGCTTTTAATTTTTTTCTAGCAATGATTCAGCATGTTTACTTTTACGGGGATAATCTCATGATAGGGATAGTCTAATAGAAGCATTTAACTCTACCCTAGAAGGATAATCATAATTTTGAATACGTAGCCAATTTATTTTTTTTTAACTATATGAGTCTTAGTCCCATTTGCTGAAACGAAACTTATTAAATATTTTGGTTCAACATAAGCGCTTTATGTCTTGAATATATAAGTTTCGTTTCAGCAAATGGGCCTTAAATCTTGAAAACTTTCTTTGATAGCACATTTGTTGTCATAATTTTACATATCTAGTTAAAAAACAAGAAAAAGTAAAACATGAAAATTAAAATATTGAAAATAACTAAAAAAGAATAATTAAAAAAACACTTTTTTTAAACATTTGGTATAAAGCTCAACGCTTCCCGCCTATGCTTTGCTTTTATAATATATTGACTGATAACGCTGAGATATTCGCGATCTGAACTGACCAATTAATTAATAAGAACGCAAAGCCACCTTTTAACTAG
Organism: Leucozona laternaria; assembly: GCA_932273885.2. Taxonomy (NCBI): domain Eukaryota; kingdom Metazoa; phylum Arthropoda; class Insecta; order Diptera; family Syrphidae; genus Leucozona; species Leucozona laternaria. The sequence continues at coordinate 52,123,117 of OW026368.1, forward strand.
AGAGGATCCGCCCAACTGCCCCCTCTGTCGAGTGGATGCTATTCTCACCTTTAAACATCTCTCATCAGAATGTCCAAGAATGAACTTCATTTCAAAAAGTCTATTTAATACAAATTTAGCCTCATTATTGTCAGTTCCTTCAGAACAAAATATAAAAAAAGTTTTTAAACTACTTGAAATAACATAATTAGACTAGGGGGCGGTTGGGGGACCGTAGATAACCTCCTGGTTGCCTTCAGCTCTCTCAACCGCCCCTTTACTACGTGTTTACATTTATTTTTTTTTCACAACGAATGTATTTTTAAGTCCAGCTGCAGCTATTAGTCCTGGTAGCTATTGCTGTACAAATATTGTCTGTACATTTATGTACATTGAATAAATAATAATAATAAATTAATTTAAGCGTACTTTAGAAAGTTAATAATACTCAAATTTAATTTTACCTCTTTTTTCCTTGATTAAGGATAATGTTGATAGTAAGCTCGTTGATACCAGCCATCGTCCAAAAAGAGAAATTGAAACAGCGCTAGCCACAACAAATCAGCAAACTATACCGAGCGTAAATAAAGCAGGACCGGCTGTATATTATCCACCAGGACATGATTGGGTAACCAAAAAAGAAGAAAGTATGGCTGGTGGTTATTCTGCTTCTGTAAGTTGTGCAATTGTGCCTTTTAAAAAATAATATTATAATATTTTGAGTAAATCAATTCAGGGAAAATACGCCAAAGCATCTGGAATGTACGAATACGAATCTGGATATAAATCGAAGTCTTCAAGTAAATCAGGTGCAGCTGTTGTTCCATTGTGTTTGCCTCTGTGCTGTGCAATGCCATGCACCATTATGTGATTTGGTTCTTATAATTTTAACTTTACATAAGATTGATATTTTTTTAAATGTTTTTTTTTTTTTTATTTTTTTTAAATTAATGTCTACATTTCCTATACTCTTAATTTGCTTATCTTTTGTTGCGAACTGATAAAAAAAAAGGGAAATTAAAGATTTTTTATTGCCATGTATCGCAGTTCACTATGATGACTGCATAGATTTTATAAATGTTATGATTTCAAATTTCATGGCTGCTAATTAATTAACAAATAAAAGAATGCATATATGCATATTTTACAAACAACAATTTACAATTTATATTAATGTCGTTATTATTAACATTGAATTGAATGTTTATTTTTCAAACGCTATGTTTGTATAAAATAAACTAGACTGCTAACTTAATTTAAGAATGAACTTCATATTAAATTGTATGTATCAACTTTATTTTTGATTCAATAAACAAGCCTTACTTTCAAAAACTCATTGCTTCGTTTACTTTTAATTTAAACAAAGAAGCTGCTTATGTTCCTATTTAAGTCAATACTATTGTATTTTACGGTTCATGTAGATATTCTTTTCGCTGTTGCAAATATAAAAAATAAAAACGGCTGGGTCGCACGAATTTGCTCTTATGTGCGATCACACAGTGGCCCTAAATTCTGAAATAAATTAGTTATGAGAGCCTATATTTTATCCATTTCCCAAAACTTAGTTTAGTTGCAGGTACTATTATGTGAGTATATGTGTTGCACATTTATGCAATATGCATGCAAGGAAATTAATTATTTCAACTAGAAAATTGTTTTAAATCAACAAAATTAGGAATAAATTAATTAAAATACTTCTGAAACTATTTTCAACCCAACGCGATGTACACCATCGGATTTCTTATATAAATCTTTATTTATAAGAATTTTCTTTTTTTAAATCGTAGGAGCGGTTTTAAAAATAATTAATTTTTTATATTATCTAAAATTTCAAATTTTATCAAAATCTCGAGTTCGATTTTTTTTACGAATCGATAACTTGCCATATAGTGCTTATAAATCGAAAGTAAAATGGAGAAAGAGACCATTCTTTATTTTGTAAACCAAATGCGACTTATTGCCACTTAATCTGTAAATCGAAAATTAGTTTTCGTGTTCCCAAAGATATTTTTTTAACAAAAGAAAAGTAGTTTAACTGAGTGAAATAACGATTTATTTTATATTAAAACAACAAATGATTCAATATTTACAACTTGGTACTTTAGGCATAATTTAAAAAGGAATGTTTTTTATTAAAGCGCTAATATACTGCATCATCTTTGATCTGACATCTTAAGTTCTGATAAATACCAAGTAAAAAGCGGATACTCTTTGAGACTGTAAATATCATACTTTATGGAATTAAGACCGTCCATATCGAACTTATTCACTCCATTCACGAGATTCTCATATCTGAAAAAATAAGACAAACAAATTTCAATCAGACACTTAACAAAATTAATATAAGCAAATAAGTTGATAACGAATAATAAACCGCTAGTGCACAGAGTCGACAAAACGGAAAGAAAGATTAGTCTAATCGACTTTACAGCAGCTCGTAGCAGGATGATAAAAAAAAAAAATAGGTTTCCTAGTCTTAGGATCCACACAGCAGCCTGGCGGACTCCTGTCCGTGGAACCACCAAAATAAAGGTTCAGGTGCTACTCAAAGCAAGGGACGTATTTAACGGAAAAATTTGGAGAACTGCCCAGAAGAAGAAATTGGACGTTGGCCGCCTTAGCTTTTGGCAAAAAGTAAAAAGAACACCTGAGTGAGAAGCTCTCTGCTGTGCGTTTACCTACTAGATAGACAGACCCTAACTATCTGTGGATCCAATGATCTAGCCGTGGATCCAATGACCACCGCGGTGCATCGTAGGCTACAGTAGAAGACGCCCATGCCAAAATACTTTAGAGAAAAAGTCTATCGATCCAAGAGAAGCCTGAAGAAGAAAGAAGAGGGCGTATGAAATCTCCCAATTGGGAAGAGAGTCTCGTGATCGAAAGAACATCCGGAAGAAGATAGTTCTTTAAGTGCAGATTCCATAATATCTTTGACTGTGGTAAGATACTTACCCGATATCAAAATTACTATGTCGTCTGTATAGGCCAAAATTTTAATGAATTTTGTTAACAACGAGGACCCAGAGGAGAGGTGAGATTACTTCCTTCTGTGGTGTGCCTCTTGTAGCTGTTTTCTCGACAATAGTATCTCCAAGTTGCGAGTTAATGATTCTACCATTGAGTATAAATCCAGTCCACAATGGCAGATTCAACTCCAAACTCTTCCAAACCAGATTTAATGGACTTCGTTTTTAAGTTGTTAAACGCTCCTTCGATGTCTAAAAATGCTGCTAGGGTGTGTTCTTTGTACTGAATTTGTAAAACGACTTTGTGCAACGCAGTCTCCACTGCCAGTTGGAGAAATGCCGGAATAATCTCATCTGGTCTAGCTGATTTTAAGGGTTTGAACGAGTTTATTGCCCACATTATCTTCTGTTCTGTGATAATGTGTTCCAATTCTGTTGCTGGTTGAATAATATTTAACGATTCTAGTTGTGTATAACCTGAGTCTTCAGGGTTCTTCCAACCAGGGAAATGCGTTTCCATAAAGAGTTCAAGTGTTTCTTGGCTCGAGTTCGGCCATGATCATTCGGGATGTTTAATATATCCCGGAATCGGGGGGTTACTCGCAAGGATATTTCGGAGTCTCGCCGCTTCACTTGTGTTTTCAATGGATTCACAGTGTCTTGTCCATGAATCCTTTTTATCCTTTCTTAACTCTTTGGTATATGAACTAAGTTCGGCTATATATGAATTCCAATCTTCCTCTAATTTACTGAGTTTGGCTTTATTGAAAAGTTTTCTGACCCCTGTTCTTCGTTTCTTAAGTTCACTGTTGCACCATGGTGAGTTAGTGGGTTTAATGTTACGAGGTATGGGGAAGTGTCTTTCGAAAGCCGTTCTCATTTTACTATTAAGGTTTTGAACAACAGTGTCAATGGTTGAGGTTGTCGTAAGCATTTCCTCCTCTGGTGGATCGATACGTTCGTTCAACCATTTTGTGTACTCTGTCCAATTTGTTCTAGTTGGGTTTCTAAAAGACTTTGTATCTTTTTGGTTTCTGTCTAAAGTAAAGAGTATCCTAAAGTGATCCGAAAAGGATTCCTTAGGTGAGACTCTCCAATTCCCTACAGAAATTTTATCATTGTTACTCATAAGAGTGCGGTCTAGAATTTCTTCCCTGTTTTTATTACGAAACGTTGGGTGATTACCCTTATTACATAACATAAGATCAGAACAGAGAATGTATTCAAAAATTGACTCACCCCTTTTGTTGATATCCTTACCTCCCCATTGAGTGTGGTGGCCATTGGCATCACATCCCACCACCAAAGGTGTCCCTCGTGCTGTGGTGTGCTCCACAAGATCGCGGACCGTTTTTGCTTGGGGGTTTTTTCATCGTACGGCATGTACGTTGACGCCAAGAAGAAGTTGCCTTCTTTGGATTCAACGCTGATTGCCACGTTATCCCTGTTGCTGTACCTAGATAAAAAGAAAGCATTAATTGACTTCTTCGCTAGAATGCAACTTCTTATTTCACCTTCTGACGTTGAGTGGAAAAGGTTGAAGTTTTTTTTACCTCAGTCCTCGTACCTGATTCTTTCGAAGCCAGGGTTCTTGGATTAAGGCCACATCCACGGTCTCTTGCAACATGTACAGCATTAGGTCGTGCCTAATTAGGTATCGTCCAAAATCTAACGTTTCTAACATATTTTTTTTTTACGTGACGCAAATATTTGATCTTCGAAACGTGAACCTGCAGACGATAACCATTTTTGGTCTAACGTGTAGCAAGACTATCATCGAAAAGTTATCGTCGGGCGATAATCGTTTTGCGGAATGAGTCCGCGGAATTCAGGATAGTTCATGGAGCTTTAATTAACTTGTATCTTACTTACATCCTGGGAAGCACGATGGATCCATAGAGATCCTAGTGAGGTGATGCCCCATGACTGGACTATCAGCTCTATGCATCATCTACAAGAAAGGCGATATTGATATGTGTTGAAAGAACACATAGGGAATATCCCTGCTGAACAATTTAAAAAACTAGATTACACACATACATATACATATAAGGGTGAATCTTAGCAATAATAAATGGGGGCCACCCTCTATACCAGCTCCAGATTATTTTAAAAGATTCCGGCTTTTTTTAAATTTTAATTTCTACTCCTTGCCCCTCCAGTTTCAATAAGAGGTTCTGTTAGCTTGCTTGAACGGCCATACTTTTCACGTAAGTCGATAATTGGAAAATAGACACTTCTAAGCAGTCCAAGTATTTAATGTTGCATTTGAAAATATTACAAAAATATTCTTTTTGTTTAATCACAAAAACGAAAAAGAAATCTATTTTTTCGTACCTAAGACGTTTTTAACAAATGGGGCCAGCTAGGAGTAGTCACAGATTTAAATTTGAAAAAAAAATTTAGATTTTTTTAATTATTTGCGGTTGATTAGGGGAAGGAAAATTTGATTGTCTCAAAACAGCCATAATAGTTCCACGCTAATGTTTGGTTTGGTCATTAACCAATGACGGGCTTCAATCCAGCCTATAACTCAAGTTCAGATCTACCTTTGGAATACAACTATAAGGGGTGTTAAAAAATCATACTAGAGGGGGATGTGAACCTTTAATCGATTTAATTACGTTTTTCAAAATGCAAAAGTTAATTAAAAGTTTCAGAATTTTGAAAAACAATATATGTACTACAAAAAAAAATCCTTCTCTTAAATTATATCAGCCAATGCAGAGCAATATATTCAACAGGAAAGCAATATCACCGTTTTCCGAAAAAAGCACTCGACATGGTTCCGTTCCGTTCAAAATTCTGTAACTTGAAAAGTACCCGACGGATCATAAGGCTTAATGCTAGGTTTCCACATTTCAAGATTTGGTCCTAGAACGAAACAACTCAAGTTTATTTCCACCTCTCTTAAATACACTAAAAAATATATTTGTTCCGATTTTTTTAGATTTAACTTGGTATGTTAAAGAGAAAATAAGACCACTTTTCTACGCAAAGCTAAATGTCATTCTGTGTCTTAATTGACACATACAATGAGAATTTCTTCACATACAATGAGAATTTCTTCACTTTTGCACTTTTGTCGCTTGCTCAAGTGAGGGCTCTGAAATATAAACTGAATAGTTGTATTTCATTGACAAAAACAGTTTGTGACAAACACTGTTTGTCAGTTCAATAGCAATTTCCTTCGTGGTTTAACAATCTGAAGACAAAATTCATATTTTTTGTTGACACTCAACCACAATTCTCGATTCTAGAATGCTGATTTATGTATTTAATTTAATGTTTACCTTTTCGGGTTGGCCCTTTCTTTTTGGTGGGTCAACATCATATATCGAGCAATGTTCACGGGATACCGAGAAATGAACAAATTGGCATGCTTCAACCTGCAAATCAAAAAAAATAATAGAATAATAATTTTAATATGTATGTTTGTAATTATTATAATATTTTTTACTATATGCTATAAGCCTGAGAATATATCAGAGTTTAAAGGATTATGGGAATTTAAGTAATTTTAAAAATTCAACACACGGAAGCATAGATTTTTGAATAAACAAACTTTGTCATAAGTCCAACAGCAGTTACGAGGTTGCCATGGGGCCTTTTCATGTAACTACAGCCGTTTTTATTATTAGCTACCTAGTTATTAGCGGATTTCTGATTCATACAGAATTTGAATAATTTTAGCTACAAGTAATTTTTCCAAGTGCTGAAAAATTTTCTGTTACATTTGAGCTACTAGTGACGGATTTGTAACTACAAGTGATTTTATGAAACATTTTGTAGTATCAGATTTGATCCACAAAGATCATCAAAAAACATGCATTATTTTTAATTTTTTTTTAAATCAAAAAATATTTTTTTTTTTTAATTTTGATATGCAATAATATATTAACTTATTGTAAGCTTCTTTCTGTTTAAAAATGTAATTTCAATCGGTTAACCGGACAATGAGATAGTCGAAAAAAAACGGTAAATAATGTTGAAATGTTAAATTTATTAATGTTAATGGCAGATCGTAATAATTTTAACACACAAAATGTTTTATGAAAACCGTAGAAGTAGTTTTTGAGCAAAACAAAATTTTCTTTAACGGTTTTTAAACATTTGTAGGGAGGTGCCTTTATTTTTGGCTACAAAAATAATTTTTGTTTAAAATCTTCTAGATAATGTTAAAAACTACTTTTTACTTAGATTAATAATCATTCTTCATACAAAAATTAATCAAAATCAGTACAATAAATAACGGCTAGTTTCAATTTTAAACTTACCTATTTGACATGTCGTCATCTTCACCACCCCATCCCCAAAACGAATTTGAAAATCCGTTTACTTTAGAAAAATGTTCACGTGTCATTCCTGACACTCCTCCAAAAATCGAACTATACGGTAGTCTAATAAATTTAATTTAATCAAGTTAAACAATATTTTAATAATTTATTTATAACTTACTTGTACCCGAATACATCAATTGCAACAGACATATGTCGAGGTTGATTTGGACAATTGTACAAGTTTCTTTCATCTAATGGAAGTAAGTCAACATCGTGAAATATGAAACAATCCCAGGGTAATATCTTTAATGCTTCTAAATACCCAATGTTCATCAATGCAGCTCTATTAAATAGCTTTCCATTTGTTTGTTCTATCACGAATATTCGGTATTCAATATTTTGCTTCATCAAAAAAGGATGAAGATTTTTAAGAAATATAGATAAGTGTGCATAACGGTCCCTAAAGGGTACTATAATTGCAACGTGAAATTTAGCTACACAATTTGTTGGACGATACCAACCGCCCATCATCACAGTTGAAGACAGTCTTTGCTGTACAAAATCCAGCGATTCCAATGTTGTATTTGGTTTTATTGGACCACCTGAAAAAAAAAATGTGGGCATTAAAGTATTTATTTGTTTAAGGTGGGTGTATTTTATTGCACTCTATAGCTAGCTAAGTTAAATAAGGATAAATTAGTCAGCAATAAGTGAACATAAAGTTTTGAAATGTTCAATGGGTTTAAGACAAATATTCATTACTTGGATTACATAACTTTTTGAGAAAAATGCAACTTTCAGTCACGTACAGTTTGGTTTCTAAAGTAACTACCATGTGGTTATATGATATGTTCCATATGCAAGAACAATTCAGTCGTCGATTCAAGCTATTTACAAGTTTTTGCTTTGGCACAAACTGAACAATAACCATGCTCTACTGAACAATTCGCAGATTTTGTTTTAACAACATGGTCGCTATAACATAATAAATTTCGAGTCACTATTGAAAGACCCCTTTAGCACAATATGCTCAGAACCTTGTAGTATTGCAATGTTTGTTCTTGGCAAATGGTTAGGCCGAAAGATTTAACTAAACAGTCTAACAATTAAAAAAATCATGGTCGGGATATATTGTGCAAAAGCTATAGAAGAATACTCAATCCAAACAACAAATAATTAAAATTGGATTCTACAAATGGAGTGAGAGATTATTTTAAAGATTATGTACGATGACATTGTAAACTATAAACATACATAATAGCCGTATTTTACTATCGCCGATGATCCATATAGATCATATCATGAAAATAAAACAATACAGATTTTAGTGACAACTGTGTTGTATACTTATCTCTTTTTTCCTTACGTTTATTTAGTTTTCATTTATTGGTTTTCTTTTTTCTTTAGACTAAACAGTTCACAATTCCTAACCATTTGCAAAGCTGAGAAGCAATAGCAAAAACTAAACTTTTGGTTCATGAAACGTGATCCCGAAAGACAGCAGGATCTCGTGTTGTTGTTGTAATGCATGTATTTTGATGATCTATATGGATCATCTCTGATAATAAAAAAGGCTAATATTTTACTTAAACAAAACTAACATACGGTAGTTGACCCTGTAGGTATATAATTCATTAAACTTGATATCTATGAAGACTATGTTGTATGTCCTTAGTAGGAACAAAAATGGCCAATTATCAAGGCCTATATAACCGTAACTTGAATACCTACATCCAGACTAACGAAATCTATTCAGGCTGTCGTTATCATATTTTGCGAGATATTTTTCTTCAGTCTTTTTATAACACATTTTGTATTCAGGCCATAAGCCTTAATAAATATCCAGATCAAGGAATTAAAATATACAGGCTCCTTGGTTCTAAGCCTGTTATGTACATACATACATAAATTTATCTATTTTAACAACAAAAAAAAACTCCACAATATAAGAATTTACTCTCTTATCTACATTGTTGTTGAATTTCTTTAATAAACCGGATAGACAAAAATTAGAGACGTAAGCAGTTTTATAATAGGTAGTAACTATGCACAAAATCCATTCAAGGTCTTCATTAGATTTATGTATACAAATTATTTAATTTTAGACTTCATTTAATAATAAACATACCTGCATTTGGCTTAGGATCCTTGCAAATTGGAAGTGTATTGTTTGAGTTATCGGTTTTGCTCTCCACCGATATTTTGGCCCATGTTTTCGAATTTAGTATCACTCGCGGAGCCGGGGTATCATTGGAATCAGTGATATTGAATTCCGGCGGGTTCGTTTTCTGTTCGAAGCCATTGATGTTGTGAACTAGTGACTCCCCTGATCCATTGTATAAGTGGCTACTCGAAAGGGTCACTCTTTTAATACTGTATATAAAACAATTAAATAAAGAAATTATTGACATAATTGCATCCAAGTTTTGTACCTTAATTTGGAAAAAGAAAATGTATCGTCCACATCGCTACTGAAATAATTAAATAACACGTTCAACAGCACAAATAAAACAACACCAAAAGTAACTGCTTTGAATCCATTTGTTTTGGTGCAGACTCCCATCCCCATTAAGAGAACTCGGAAAAAACATTAATTTACTTTCAATTTATAATTCACCTATAAGTTATCAAATCAACAAATAAATTCAGTTTTGGAAGCAGACAAAATAATTTAGCATGTTCATATTTATGAGATGCAGACATCTCGGATTCCGAATTTTAAGAACAATAGGTTTGTTCGCGTACTGTTGAAAACGGTGAATTTCTCCGAATTCTTAAGGCTTGGCCAAACGGAACGCGGGCTGGCTGTGCGGGCAGAGCTCCATGAATCAAAGAATACAAGATTACGCCACTTTTATTTTTTCACTTTGTTGTTATAATTTTGACTAAGCGTCGTGACGCAATACGAGCGAAAAGAGTTTCACTTTTTGTTCAATTTGTATTTTCGGTGATATTTTATTACTTTTAAAAGCAAAAGCCTTTTAAATCATTTAATTATCCGCACACGAAAAGCCATCTTCACTGCAATTTACTTTGCTTTGACATTTGTTGTTGTTGTTGTTTTGGCTCGGATGACGTAGAAGTGGCGCAATCTTGTATTCTTTGATTCATGGCAGAGTAGCTCTTAGTTGCCCACTGTGTTATACGTTCTCAAATAGAACGGATGTGCTGAATAAAAATTCAACAGTCTATTTGACGCAATTGGCTTACTAGCAACACCCATGTTTTGCGATTCAAATGAAATGGAATTAAAAGCGATTTTAATTTCACTCGTTTTCAAAATTACTTCGCGAACTGCCAAAAATGAAGGTGCATCCATATTTAATTGTTTTTTTTTTTTAAAGCTTAATTACACTGCGGGTGCAAATGGGCGAGAAAATTGGTCGACAAAAACGACTTCGGGGCTAAGCAATTTTCATGTCAATTGCGACAACAACTCATCCCCTTCGGGCCTAACTAAGCATGGATAATTCTCGGGGCTTAACTTAAGCATGGAGAAAAACTGTTTACCGGCATGAATTGCATACTTGTTATGGATATAGTTTGTATGGAAACTCCATTTTGTTTCTGTAATGGCGTCGCTAGTCCCCGATGTGGTCTTTTTCAACCAAATACCTCAGGGTTTTCAAAAAAAAAAAACACAAAAAACAACGTCGGAAGGTTTTCAAAGTCGTAAAATCATAGTTTCTAACGCTTAATTAATGCTCCTTAAAACATTTTGCTTAAATGATATGGTAAACAAATGCGCTGATTCAGCCAATGTCATTATCTTATTGAAAAAGTTTTCTGTTTACCATCTTCGTTTAGATATCCATGCCGATTGAGATACACAATAGCCGCATTTTATTATCGCTGATGATCCATATATAGGTCTATGGTATCTTCTTACAGCAAAATGTAACCTGCCAAAACACCAAAGTGAGAACGAATTTCTCAAAAATGGAGAAACTTACAAAAAAGTGTACAAAACGTCAGAATTTTACTCCTCTTATCAATAATCACATGCCAAAAGCCTGGTTTTATTAACAATTTGCGTTTAATTTAAAAAAAAATTACCTAAATTATAAATTTCCCAAGTTATTTATTATATATAAAGATAATTTTCACATATCAGAAACCTTTTTCTCTCGTTGCAACTTTTTCGAGTTAACAAACAGGAATTTGTAACAAATTGTGCACTTTTGTGAAAATTTGTGCAAATTCGCAAGAAATTTCACGTTACCAAACAGACGTTATATCATCGCACGAAAATAAAACGATACGATTCTTGGACTATTGACAACTGTGTTTTGTATTCACCTCTCTTTTTTTCCTTAGGTTTGTTTATTTTTCATAAATTCTTTTCTCTTTTTTTCTTTACACTACAGTTTACACTTCCTAACCATTTGCAAAGCTGAGAAGCAAGAATAAAACTTAGCTCTTGGTTCCTGAAACGTGATCCCGATAGAGAGCGGAATATGGTTAAGGAAACAACAATCGAAATAATGGCATTTGTTTCGTTATTCATTCCATTTTGGGTATTATAGATAAACATTTTGTCTTTCCCATATTTTATTCCTTATCTGGAACAAATAAAGAAACCTAACAGAGTTATACAAGGTGTTATCCATATTGAAATGAGTATTTTTTATTTTGAAGTTTCTTGAGTTCTTTGTTGTATAGCTGATTTTGTTGTGGTCTTCAGACATTTAAATGTGAAACTCCTACGGTTAATATATATTTATGCTAAGAAATTACGTCTAAAAAATAACTAATTAACAACACTAATAGGCAAAAGCTTTTATATTCGTTCGGTTTTATATTGTTAATTTCCTTTATAGGACAATTATTCTCTCAACGGCAATCGAACAGCTTCGGTGTCTTTGATGGATATTGAATGTTGCTGATTTTTGTAGGAGTACTCCATATATAGGCATTTCTCTTCGCCAATGCAAGGGTCATAAAAACCGGGAAGCTCACTCTGTTAAAATATTTATGAAACTAAATCTAATAGTAAAACCATAGCTCAAATTACCTTTGTAGAGTTGTACAAAAGCAATGTACTGGTATTTACTAAACATTGCACTGGTATCGTCACATCAATTTTCGATTCATTTTCTTCGTCATTATCAGATGCACCATAAATAGCTTTAAGAATGATAAGGCCTTGCCTTTCGTTTTCTTCCAGCACTATTCGTTCATATGTGTGCATCATGAGTTCAACTGCTGCTCGAGCTTCTTCTTTCTTTAGTGCTAGCCTTTGTTCATTATTCTTTTTTGTTTTGTTAATTTCAATACTTTTTCTTTCTTGATTCATTGGATCTATTAAGGTTTTTTTCACTAAAAACCACGCAACAACAGGTGCAATAGTGGCATAAAAAATAGCAGCGGGAATGATTTCATCGCTTAAATGAATTGGAAAAACGTATGTTTGATTTGAACGAATAAGCCTGTATGAAGAAAATTGTAACTGTTTTTTTAATTTTTTTTTTAAATAATACAAATACTTTAAATAATTACTTTAGCCTCAACAACACTCCAGTCGGCCTTCCAACAGACACTGTAGCAACAACTGAGCTGTACTTTGAAACTTTCTTTTCGGCCCCGCACTCGGTAAGGAAACCAAAAGTACCAACCCTGTAATAATTAATGATTTAAGTTTTATTTATTCATTAATCAATTTGATAAAAGAATATTGTTTTTATATCGTATCTGATCAGGGAAAACTAAGACCATCTTTCAAAAAAATTGAGAACAGCTTAACAGAGCCAGAGCCGTCCACCCGACACATAGCGGACTGAAGATAAGTAAATCGATTCCTTACTATCCTTCTATTGATAATTAATTAATTGAGTTTAGAAACGACTTTATGACGCCAGTGTAACACAATCTAATGTCGTTTTCGTTTGGATTTCGGAACTGTTCCATTCCTATAGAAAATGAGAAATTTGAAGTAAAAGGAGTGAAAAAGGAGTAGCTCCGAACGTCCACTCGAAAACGACATAAAGCTCTTCCAATAAAGGATAACAAATAAAAGATAACAACAGCTAACTATTTAGATAAAATGCACCATTTGTTTTTCAAGCTGAAGAAGGAACTTTTGTGTGTTATAGTTTGTTTGGTAACGGAGCATATCACAACTGAACAATAATGTACTTACAAGGCCCTCACTAGTCAACTGATGAGTCCAAGTGAGATCGCCGGCACGAAACGCCAATTTTTATGGACTAAAGGCCGTTAAAAGCTATTTTGAATCAATAATTCAACAAGTCCAATTATAGTACTAAGTCTTCTACTTGGCTGATGTATTTCAGTTGTATATTATAGAATTTGTATTATAAAAACCTTCAAATAATGTACTTACTTCACAGCCACTTTTAATTTAAGCTCATACTGAATCAACTTCCTGGTATACGATGCAGTAAGATAGCAATGTGGAACACCAATCGTTACGGACGTATTCCATGCGTGTTTTTCAGTTTGACTTTCAATGGATGTTGACATTGATGACTGTGCGCTTGCATTATATGTTAAGTAACCGATTGTATGTTTGTCTAGTTGAACTGCCAGAGTTGAAACAAATGTTGGGATAACACCATTATCTCGGAAATTTAGCGATAAACCTCCGTTGCAGAAAATTTTCTGATTTAAGTTTCTTGAACCTTTTTTTAAGCAAACGCTTTAGCATTTTCTTAGGCAAAATAATAAATATTACCTTTGACTCCAACCATAGGACCGTTTCCAGCACCAAGATCAAGTTCTAGCCAACCTTTATTAATTAGCCTACGTCCAGATATTAAAAAGTTACCACTCCCGATTCCATTGGAAGAGTGCAAGTTTCCAGACATTGTCACCGTGTCCTTTAAGGTTATAGGCGCCTCGATTGATTGAGAAATGCTCATGGAGGATACTTCAATCTTTGGAATTCTTAGGAAAAATAATAAACAAACAATGTTTTATACATTATAAGTTATTGCATACTCATCATCATCGTAAGGCGCAAACAACTCAGTTGCATTCACATTGATAGTAATATTCCCTCTGGGATTTGTGCGTTGCAAGAGTTTTCTTTCTTCTTGCGCCCTAGCCAGATTTTCATATTCCTCCCTAATTTCAGCTGGAGTTTTTGTTCTATGCACGATTTCCCAACCATCGGTCTTCAAACCCTTTTCGCCAACGCAATCATATATTGCACGTTTGTGGGGGTCTGAGAGAACTTCATAGGCTCGTTTTGTGCGGTTGAACATCGTTTCAGCTTTATGTTTACTATTGGGATCCACATGCTTGTCTGGATGATATATTCTACTCAGCTTTCTATAAGCAGCATTTATTTGGTCACTTGTAGCCTAAAATAATAAAAATTAAAAGGAAATTATTATTGAAAGAAGCCGACTAGCGATAGAAATTACATTCTTTGGAAGATTTAAAAAGGCATAATAGTTTTCCTCCACTTCCTGGGTGGCTTCATCTTCATCGCTCATTGCGTTTTTATTAATTTAAGCTAATAGAATTTTTATTTGATTAGTTTCAAATTGTTTAATTTCTTTAACTCATTCGAATCGAATAAGAATTTTTTAAGTTTATAACCTAAATAGTAGTGCTTCGTAACAAGACAAGATACAAGGCTCAACTCAAAAGTCAAAACTTCAAATTTTTAGCATGACAGATACGCGCGTTCAATACATTTATTATGTCGTTTTCGAGTGGACGTTCGGAGCTACTCCTTTTTCACTCTTTTCACTCCGAATTTCCCATTTTCGATAGGAATGAAACAGTTCCGAGATCCAAACGAAAACGACATTAGGTTATTAAAATTTTTCTAATGTCGTTTTCGTTTGGATGTTCGGAGTACTCCTTTTACACTCCTTTTTCACTCCTACTACTCCAAAAGCCTTCGATTGGCTGTTCCGAGTAATGTTTTCGGAGTGTTCTTCTGTCCCCAATTTCATTTTGGAGTAGATGAGGAACACACACATACATATAAAATTTTTCGTTGGATTACTTGTCAAAAGTGATAAATACTTGAAGAAGCCATTTTGTTAAATGGCAGCTTTGGTAGTGTGTGTGTAAATTTAGGAAAGTCAGTGTTTTCATATTCGATTGGAATTGAAAAGGAGTACAATTTACCGAAAATCCAATCGAAAACGACATAACTTCATTTGTTTTTTAAGGCGCGTCGCACGATAAACTAAACAAGAAATGCCCAAGCAGCCAAACAAACAACAAAAATATTTGAAACAATTTTGTTCGAGTATTAAAATTCTCAATGCTCTATCGTACAGGGTATAGGTACATGTGCGTTGTACAAATAACGAAAATAATTCAAGCAATTCGCTAAAATAACAAACAAGAAATAGAATGATGTCAAAAATGAGCCGCCGAAATTTGGCCCACGACTCATAAAGCCTTAAGGCTTAACTACATAAGCCAAAAAGTGCTTTTGTACAAAAGTAAAAATATTTTTTTTCCCGCTAGCGCAGTTGTTTTGTGAAAAAGAATATACAAATTTTTTTAAACAAAAATTTAAGCTTTCTGCATCATTTTTATAAGTTTTCCAGTCAGAAAAACTATTCCAAAATGAGTTTGAAAATTTTCACTTTTGTACTTTTTCACTTTTTGGGCTTATGTAGTTAGGCCTTTAACAACATTGGCCAAAAAAGTGAAAAAGTACAAAAGTGAAAATTTTCAAACTTATTTTGTAGGCGTGTTTTTTTGCAAGCCCCGAGGAAATCGATCGAAAAAACAACGTCCTGTCCTGCAATTTGCATGTGAAATGCAACAACAACTAATCCCCTTTGGGCTTAGCTAAGCGCGTAGAATTCTCGGGGCTTAACTTAAGCACGGAGAAAAACTGTGTTACCGGCGTGAATTGCATACTTGTTATCGATAGTTTGTATGGAACACCCTTTTTTCTGTAATGGCGACGCCAATCCTCGATGTCGTTTTTTCAACCAAATCTCACCGGGCTTGCAAAAAAACACCGCTAGTGTTGGTGACTGGAAAACTTATGTCGTTTTCGAGTGGACGTTCGGAGCTACTCCTTTTTCACTCCTTTTACTCCAAATTTCTCATTTTCTATAGGAATGGAACAGTTCCGAAATCCAAACGAAAACGACATTATAAAAATGATGCAGAAAGCTTAAATTTTGGTTTAAAAAAAAATTAGTATATTCTTTTTCACAAAACAACTGCGCTAGCGGCAACAAAAATATTTTTACTTTTGTAATTTTGGAAAAAGTGGTGAATGAAGTTATGTCGTTTTCGAGTGGACGTTCGGAACT
Organism: Leucozona laternaria; assembly: GCA_932273885.2. Lineage (NCBI taxonomy): Eukaryota > Metazoa > Arthropoda > Insecta > Diptera > Syrphidae > Leucozona > Leucozona laternaria. Next base: position 52,139,605 of record OW026368.1, read on the forward strand.
GTTCCATTCCTATTGAAAATGGAAAATTTGGAGTTAAAGGAGTGAAAAAGGAGTAGCTCCGAACGTCCACTCGAAAACGACATAAAGCTGTTTTTCGTCTCATTTTTCTTCTCTTTTGCATTCATTTTCGAAAAAAGTTATGATGACTACAAATTTGTCGTGTAATAAGCCTAGTACGCAGATCACGCTAAATTAAAGATCCCACTTTTCTCTCCAAACATCAGCTAAACCCTTATTTAAATTTTGACATAAGAGCGTATGTCACAGAGAACAGCTGTTACCTTAAAAAAGTTGTATTTAACAATTTCAAAGATTTTTTTTTCATTATTTAAATTAATGTTATACTACGTTTTCATTAGAGTCGAAATGAGGTAATTTCGCAAATTACGGAAAAAGTGTTTTCATTTCAAATTTGCTAATTTCGTTTGACAGCTCATCTGTGCCTAATTTATGTATCTCTCGCATGGTTAAAATTGGTCGAGAAACGATGGAAATGGAACAAAACTCATACGATTTGTTTATCGATGCGAGGGTTACAGAACGTAGGCACTGATCTTGAATTTTATTTGGCTGTTAATTACTTGTTTTTGTTATTTTCTCTTTGTGTATATATCGAGTTTTGACTAGGCTGTAGATAAGCAAATATATATTTTATATGTGTGTGTTGTTCCTCATATAGTATTTTATGAAGTTGGCAACAGAAACACACTCCGAAAACATTCCTCAGAACAGCAAATTGATGGCTTTTGGAGTAGATGGAGAGAAAAAGCCATGTCCTTTTCCACTCCTCTTACTCCAAATTTTCCATTTTCTATAGGAATTAAACAGTTCTGAAATCCAAACGAAAACGACATTAGTGAGCTCTAGGCCTTAAAGAAAAGAAACGCACCACAAACGCCACAGACAACCGAACGCGTCTAGATGGCACTAGGAACTAGGAACAGCACTGAAACACAGTGGGAAAAAAACTACTCTACAATCCTATTTTCTCCACTCTCCCATGAAGTTTCTCGATCTTCTTATTCAATTTTGACAGTGGTATTGAAATTCTTTCTTTTCTTTTGTGACGAGTTCTCTTCAAGTATTAAAAGGTTTTCCAAGTGTTACGTGCCGAATTATTTGATATTTCGGAAATATAATAACTTGAATACATTCTGAATTTATATCGACTAAAAGAAAATATACCGAACCAGTGAAAATGCTTAAGGCACCGAAATTTTTGGCACAATATGTTGCTCAGCGCCAATTGGGATTTGCAGCCGGAAACAAATCCCAACTTTCTAGTGTTTTCCAGAATGTATGTACAAAAATATAGTTTTGAATTTCACAATGATTTTACGTTTCAATTTATTTACAAATTTATTGATTTCTTTTATTGAAATTTCATTTTGTTTTATTAGCAATTATCTGGATGGAACAATGGAGTCTTCTCGCAAATCCGGCATAAGTAAGTATATAGAAAGTTTTAAGTTAAATCCATTAAGGACGAATATCCTCATCAAAAAAAAACTTAATTTCTTTAATTGACTAAATTTTTGTGAATCTTGTCTGTCCCTCTTTCTTTAAATTCATTTTCATTCGGAACATGGCAATATATCGCCATGTGAGGCATTATGTAACCTCAATGTAGTACATCCATAACGCTGATATGAAAATATTTCGGCAATACAAAATTGTTCAATGTTTTTTTGTTACCTCGCATTATAATAAAGGTAATACACCATGGTCATTTAAGATTTATATTGTTTTGAAACAATTTTATAAAATATTACTTTAAAAAGTCCCAAAATAAAAGTAATAATTGCATTAGTTCTAAAAAAAAAATATAATATTAAATATTCCGGTTGCTAATCTAATTGCATCATCCCAAGGAGATATTTGTATGATTGTAGTTTGAGTGTCACTAGAAATATCAAAATGAATGAAAATTTTTAATTTAAATATAAGTAGGATTTCTAAAATATTTAACCTTTTTTTTTTAATTTACATGATTTATGTGTATAAAGTACATTGTACCTATCTTTGAATTAAACGGCTTACTTGGTGTTAAATATGTTCTTTAATAATAATTTTGTTATTGGAATCCATTATTAGATTTATGATTTAATTGATAAATAATTTTTATTTATAATTTTATTGTACAATTAACATTTAATAAAATTGTAAGCGATTTAGGCCTACTTGCTGAAACGAAACTTAAGTGTTTATGTTCAACATAAGATCTTATGTGACAGTTTACGCTGAGGAAAAAGTAGAGCATAAGCGTTCAAGTAGAACATAAATATTTATGTTTCGTACCAGCAAACCGCTCTTAGTACGTTGTTAAAGCATTTTTAGTATGATGCTAGGTTAGGAACAGAAGAAAATTTAGAATGGCTTTGAGAAAAGTTAATAACTTGGCTACCTGTTTTGGCCTAGGTGTTAACCAAAGCAAAAGGGAATTGATGCTTTTCACAACCTAAACTAAAATACCCCCTTTCACTCTACCTAGACTTAACGGCCAAACTCTCTCGCTTTAATCCAGTGCCAATTTTATTCACAATGATATGTTTTCGACTCGTTTTCGACTCCTAACGACTACTGCACCCCTACTTTGAGCATCGGGGGGGATTTTAAAGTTGAAATTCCATCTAGAAAGGATTGGAAGGATGACTTCGTGACGAGAGACTTCGACAAAACTATCTACACTGACGGCTCAAGGATGGAGTGTGGTGTTGGTTTAAGAATCTTCTCTGAGTCATTAAATGTCTCCAAGACTTTTCGACTTCCTGACTATGCCAGCGTTTTTCAGGGAGAATTACTAGCTATAAGGGAAGCATGCAAAATACCCAAACCAAAATCCAAATACTACAACTCTGACAGACAGTCAGGCAGCTGTTAAGGCAATTACTTTGGCTACATCATCCTCAAAATTGGTCCAGCAATGCCGAGATGAGCTTGCAAGTCTGAGTGCCAATCTTAGTGTCACTCTTATCTGGGTGACGGGTTACTGTGGCATTGAGAGAAATGAGCGGGCGGACGAACTAGCTAGGCAAGGATCAGCCCGTTATAGCTCACTTGCGGAAAGAGTTTACATTCCTCTCGGAGTTATGAAGGGCAATATACTTTCAATTATTCTCACCAAATCCAATAGTAGGTAGAGCAGTCTAAGCAACTGTGTTATATCTGGAAAGATTTGGTCTGCCTTCAATAAACCCCGAACAAAAGATCTAATGTGTAGACCAAGGCAAGACATTGCCAGCGTCGTTGCAACATGTACCGGGCACTGGCCAATAGGAGAGCATGCTGCCAAACTGGGTATTTCTTACAACACCCATTAGCTGTGCGAACCAGCAGGAAAAGGCAACATAAGTTCATTTCCTCTGTTAATGCCCTGCTCTATCCCGTTTTAGGATACAATCACTTGGAAAAGCTTTCTTTGACGACCTTGACGAATTTTCCCAACTGAAGATCAAAGACTTGATCTCTTTCTTAAACGCGACCAAATGCCTCTGATACGAAACTCTGATTTTTCCTGTTTAACTCGGGGCTTTAGAATGTTGTTCCACAAACCCATTCCTCAACCACAGGTTCAAAAGAGTTTTGGTATCAAAATAAATAATATTTTTCTGGAAGACTTATATATTTATTTATTGTCTAGCAGCTGGCACGCCCGACTTCATCCTATAAGCACCAAATTTTTGAAAAAAAAATATTATTATGTTACTATGTTTTAAAAATGTTTTCGGGCAAGTGGCCGCCGCGGCTGGCTTGCATAAATTCCAGCCGAGAGGCATAATTTTCGACAGCTCCAATTGTTGCGCGCGATGGCGGATGGACTCAGCATCAATAGCTTCTTCGGTGTCTCTGAGGATGCGCATTATCCACTAAAGTAAACGGGGTTCGAAACCGATCCATGGTTACTCGAATTTATGCGATTTTGCGATTATGTCGACCGAATATTGGACGCCTAACCGAACCATTATTTTGGTAATAAATTTGCACGATTTGCAAACATTGTTCAGGAGCAAGTCTATTAATTATGAAATGGCAAACCAAACCGAGCATAAATCAAGTGACAACTGTCAAAAAGACCAACTCCAAAAAAAGTATTGCCAGATTGAAAACCACACGTCTAAAAAAGACACCCTTTACTAAAAATAATCTTTCATATATTCTAAGAAAGAAATAGTTTTACAATAAAGGTCTATCTCCAATTTTGACATCACTTATCGTGGATTTAAGAAAAGGCTTACTTTGGGGTAAACTGACCCTGTTATAACTTTTTTATTACACATTTACAGCCAAATTAATAAACGTGGAATAGCGAAGGGCTAGGCCTTATTCCTTGGACTAAGTGCAACATTGACTTATTATATATGGACTGCTAGTTGGTTGTCAATTCCATACATAACCTGCGGAGGTGATGGTTCCAGTCATTGACTTATTATATATAATAAGTCAATGAACTGCAAAGAAGGAGTAAGAACTAGATGTGTCAAATTTGTTCTAAAATTAAAAAAAAATATATGTGAAGAAGGATTTGTCGAAAAAAACGACATCGGGACTTAGGAACTTCTTACTTGCAGTACGTACGTCCCGATAATTATCTGGACTTAGCTAAGTCTATATAGATTTAGGTTGTTGTTGTATTTACGTGTAAAACTATTAGTCCCGATGTCGTTTTTTTCGACAAATCCATGTGGACTTGCAAAAAAAACACGGCTAATGTAAGCCTTTTTTTTTACAAATTATCATAATTTGCTATCAAAACCCTGACATATTACTTATTGTAGTAGATTTTCTTAGAGAATTTTTCGTAAACGTCACTTACTTTTCCACGAACAAACGAAAAAAAAAACCACATGCAATTCTTATGGGAGTGATTTTTGGCAAAACAAAATTTTTTTATTGAAAAATATTTGTATCGAACAAAAAAATCTCGTTTGCGTACCACGAATGTTTTTTTTTTCCGGAAAAAAAAATTTCTTTCTCACCATCAATTTTTGTATCATAAAATCTATAGGTTTCTCCACGATCTTGTCATTGACTTTTATTTTTACGTTCACAAGAAAAAAAAAATAAAATGTTGTTTATTACGCATTTTCTCAAAAAAAATCGACATCAAAGTCAAAAAATTAGCATGGGCCGGAAAAATGGAACAGGCTAGAAACTGGGCCCTCATCACGTAAAACAAAAACGATCGGACGATAACGTTTCCACCATTGCTATCTCTATCGTATCTGTAGAGAAAAATAACGATAGCTATCTTCAAAACGATATCGTTTGGAGATAGACCTTTACTTTAGAACGATTTTTTTCTTAGAATATACCCAAGAACCACACCCTAAAATAGTTCCAACCAGGTCCTGGACACCCTGTATAAAATCAAGATAAGTACAACTTTCTTAGACATAGAAGTTGCTATTAAATATTCTGTTAATATATAGGGATCTTTTCACAAAGTCAGTACAATTTATATCACAAAATCGTCACCATGTTAAGTTCTCAAATACAGACGCCAGTATTTTAAGTTTCGGTAATTCACTAACCAGGTAAAGAGGTAAATAGCAAGAAACTGCATATTGCAGTTATAATATATTATATTCAACAATTCATAACACATTCTAATAACCAATTATGCATTTTTTGAATAAATCCTAACTTATTTTGGAACAAATGGACAAGTATCTAGGTTTTAAGTCTAAAGTATTTTAAATTTCAACTATTTAGAAGCACTGGATAGCAAAATTATAACAAAATCGGTTAATTTAACAGATATACTTGAATAACCCAAAAATAAGATTCGAAAATTGATTATCAATTCGTAGTTTAGTATGCTTTGGAAGGGAAACATTCCCCGTTGGTTATATACTTTGCAATTTCCATAAATGATCGAATCGATCAGTACTTTAAAAAATTCGCTCTGAAATCAGCAATTAATTTACTGCATTTTTGTTTATTTAAAGACGATTATTGATATAATGTAAAGTTAAATTATTTTAAACACAAAAAATTGATTTGGTGGCACGACAGCTCATAAAGAACCAGGCAGAGTGACTTACAACTCTCAACTGTGCCTGTGCGTGTTGTTAGTAGTCAGGAATAGAGGGGCCATACTTACCTGCACTGGTGTAATGTCACCCAAAGTCTTTCCTCCAATCCACAAACGCAAAACATATATTGACACAGAAATTACAGAAATTAAAATTAACATTATGCAATTATAGTTCATACATACTTTTGGAATCCTAGGATACTCGGTATTGCAAACACTCAAATTTATACCCGAATATGATTTATAATCATAAAGTATCGCATCACTATCCGTTTTCTTGAATTTGGCTTGGGTATAAATATAATTTTCTTGTTTTAAATTAATTCCTGGGAAGTATAGATATTGGCATCAAAATAATCACAGATTTTCGTTTTTAAATGTCTCAAAAGTATCAATATAAAGTTTTAATGACAGCTTCAAGCGCTCCTAAGAACACACACAAAACAATAATTGAGAGTTATAGGTCTCAGTAGCATTTTGTTTCTATTTTCTCAAATTTTGTTTTAAAAAATGTGGTTTGTTTCTTTAAATCAAAAAAAATCAGGATGTTTAAGACCATGTGTTACAAAGTAGGTTAAAAAGTGCGTCAAATTGAATTTAACAAAAATAAAATAAAAAATAAGTCACCTTTCTCTAGCGTCTCCTCTCTACTACTGAATGAGAGATGAAATCCTAGATTAAAATAGATTGATAAGGAACATCCCAATAAACCTTAACTTCAGAGTAGCCTCCATTGTAGTTTCCATTTTAGGCGAGAATAGCCTAGGTAGTTACAGTCTTTTTGCTTGGAAATTCAAGCGAAAGGCCGAATTGCAAAAAAAAATGTGCAAATACTAGAGTTAAACATTTGTTTATCAAAAAAAAAACTTTGTAATAAGTTGGTCATCGATATCTTTAATTGTTGTTGCATCAGATGTGTTTTCACACAAGTTAACAACAACAAATAGCTTGGGACACAAATTTGAACGCGCCAAAATTTTTGATACGATCCAATTTTATAGCATCGGTCGTTAAACGACGCGCGTTCGAAGTAATGAAGCGTATCCTCAAAAATTTATCAAGCGAATGCAAAGTATTTCCCTCAGTATTTGACAGCATAAGTGGAAAATGTAGCTAAGTTAGATTGTTGAGATCTCTGAGATTTAATTTTTCTGAAGTGTTAAAACTAGTATCGCTGAGTGTTCGAAATTCAAACATTTCTTATCAGCCTTAACAGCAAATGTACGTATTTTGGGCAAATCAGTAAGGCACTATCTTTCCAAAGATAAACAATTTATGCCCCTCGCTTTTCTTAAACAGAAAAAAGGTACGAAAATTTGTTGTGTCCACGTATGATTCTAGAAACTCTTTTTAATGGCCATTGTGTCGTCAAACGAAAACAAAAGATACATTTTCTGACAATTAATTGTAAGAGTACACGATTGTTAGGCATTGTAAGCATGTTTTTCACTGACAGATCTGCCAATATTGTAAGATCTACCAATCGTGTACACTTAGCTTAAGCTAAACTAAATTAAACACGATTCCGTGCCCCATCAAATATATCATTCTGTTTCCTGCTAATCGAGTTTTGTCGTGTTTTGATTTAGAAATATTTAATACTTGTATCTTGATTTTTATCACCATGTGAAGTAGAAAAAGAAGCTCAATTATATTTTTTGCGTAATTATAGGTCCGATGAAGTCAAAGGAGCAGTTATTGGTATTGATTTGGGAACAACTAACTCTTGTGTTGCTGTCATGGAGGGCAAGCAAGCTAAAGTTATTGAGAACTTGGAAGGAGCAAGAACTACACCTTCTCACGTTGCTTTCACAAAAGACGGAGAACGTTTGGTTGGCATGCCAGCTAAACGTCAAGCCGTAACAAATTCCGCAAACACCTTCTATGCTACCAAGCGTTTGATCGGCAGACGATTTGACGATCCTGAAATAAAAAAAGATTTAAAGAATTTGTCATACAAGGTGGTGAAAGCTTCAAATGGTGATGCTTGGGTACAGAGCTCTGACGGCAAAGTTTATTCGCCTTCACAAATCGGAGCTTTTGTTCTTGTTAAAATGAAGGAAACAGCTGAAGCATACTTGAATACCACTGTTAAAAACGCAGTTGTTACAGTACCGGCTTATTTTAACGATTCCCAACGTCAAGCCACCAAAGATGCTGGTCAAATTTCAGGTTTGAATGTACTTCGAGTAATTAACGAACCAACTGCAGCAGCTTTAGCCTACGGCATGGACAAAACGGAAGATAAAATGTAAGTTATTGCGGAGTACTATTTATACATTTTTCACTTACAACCAAATCTGACCATATTTTATATTTTTCCTATTGTAATAGTATCGCTGTTTACGATTTGGGTGGTGGAACTTTTGATATTTCCATTTTGGAAATTCAAAAAGGTGTTTTCGAAGTGAAGTCAACAAATGGTGACACCCTCCTTGGTGGTGAAGATTTCGATAACGTCATCGTCAACTTTTTGGTAGCTGAATTCAAGAGAGACAGTGGCATTGACATCACGAAAGACTCTATTGCAATGCAACGTCTTAAAGAAGCAGCTGAAAAAGCAAAGATCGAATTGTCATCATCCCAACAAACAGACATCAATTTACCGTACCTTACAATGGACTCAGCTGGACCTCAACACATGAATTTAAAAATGAGCCGTTCGAAATTGGAATCTCTTGTTGGAGATCTCATTAAGAGGACCATCCAGCCATGTCAAAAGGCTCTAACCGACGCTGAGGTATCTAAATCAGAAATCGGTGAAGTCTTGCTTGTAGGTGGTATGACAAGAATGCCAAAAGTACAATCAACAGTTCAAGATATATTTGGACGACAGCCTTCACGTGCTGTAAATCCCGATGAAGCTGTGGCTGTTGGTGCTGCAGTTCAAGGTGGTGTATTAGCCGGAGATGTTACAGACGTGCTCTTGTTGGACGTCACTCCTTTGTCCCTTGGTATTGAGACACTTGGTGGCGTCTTTACCAGATTGATTACAAGAAACACAACAATCCCCACCAAGAAATCACAAGTCTTCTCAACTGCGGCCGATGGACAAACTCAAGTTGAAATCAAAGTGCACCAGGGCGAACGTGAAATGGCATCTGACAACAAGCTCTTAGGAGCCTTCACTTTAGTTGGCATTCCGCCAGCACCACGTGGAGTTCCTCAGATTGAAGTTGTGTTTGACATTGATGCTAACGGTATTGTACATGTGTCAGCACGAGACAAGGGAACCGGAAAGGAACAACAAATTGTGATTCAATCCAGCGGTGGTCTCAGTAAGGACGAAATCGAAAATATGATAAAGAAGGCCGAAGAGTATGCAGCTACAGATAAACAGAAGAGGGAAATGATTGAACTTGTAAACCAAGGAGAAAGTATTGTTCATGATACAGAAACCAAAATGGAAGAATTCAAGAGTCAATTGCCTGCTGAAGAAGTAAAATTAAACAACTTCATTACTTATTTCTATCAACTTATTAAATTTAAACTTTATTTTAGTGTGAAAAACTGAAAAAGGAAATTGCCGATCTAAGAACATTATTGGCAAACAAAGATTCAGCGGATCCAGAAGAAGTAAGAAAGGCAACATCTCAACTGCAGCAATCATCACTTAAGCTCTTTGAAATGGCATACAAAAAGGTATGTTATACGCTCACATATTAACAGATTACTTATTAACTAAATTAATAATTTAGATGGCTGCCGAACGAGAAAGTAGTTCAAGTAGCAGCAGTGGTGAGGAAAAGCCATCCGAAGAACAGAAAAAGGAAGAACAGAAGAAGGAAGATAAGAACTAAGGGACATTACCGCGGACTGAGGGGCTAATTTCCATTATATTTGCCCAACAATTAGTCCTAACAGTTTTGATTTGACCACAGTTGAATTGATGAAATATACTCCGTGTTTGCTTTTATGTAAATTATTAAGTTCTCAGGTCGCATAAATTAATTGTTAAGAAGGTTCAATCGAAGTACCAAGTTCTTTGTATCTTATTGGAACTAATGGAACACACACATTTTCTATTGTATGTGCTAAAGCCTTCCCTTGAACTTTTGTCTGCAAATTAAAAATTGTGAGCTTATCACAGTTGTATTTCTCAAACTTGTTGGTCATCGTACCTTCGACTTTCTTTTTTTTTACAAAAAACATAGAGTAGTATATTTAGTTTAACTAAATAATTTTAATGTTTATTTTTTAAGAGTGATTATTCGTTACAGAAAATATGAACTGGTATATTAATGCAGTTAAATAATAAAAAACTGTATTAAAATAAGTTGAAAACACTTTGTTTTATTTGTTTTCGCCTTAGCGCGGGTAACATAAAATATTGACTGACATTGTTTTCATTGTATTTATTTAAAAAAAGATCGGAAGGTCCAAAAGTCCTAAGGCTAATTAGATGGATGGCGCCTTTAGTTATATTCAATGCTTCGCAGCCTTGTGAATTTCTTAGTATTACCATGTAAAGGGTTTTTAATAAGGGCGGCTAGATGTTGAAATGGAATAAAACAAGCTGTGTGTGACGTATTAACAAAATTCTTATTTTATTTGAACGGCTCATGTATGCCACTTAGCCCTATCGTACTCGGAAAATTCTTACGACCATAATCACCTCACCTCAATGTTCTGTTTCAAAAAATTTAGGTATATACCCAATCTTACTTTTCTTTTTCATATTTTTTCCAACCATAAATTGTCACGACTAATTGACAACTGATGAACGGAAGATTGCTAAGCAATAAACTATTCAATATAACGAGTTTCTACGTTTTTTTAAAGAGTGTCTCGCTAACTTGATACCAACTTAGTAAAGCAGAAAGAAAACAAAAAACATTGAACGACAAATTCGAAATTAGCACAACTAATTAACGGCAAATTATTTTTTAACCACTTTTCGATCGGCAATGAAGTTTCGCTAACACACCAATCATGAATTGATGTTTTTGCAGATCAGAAACTTGAAATTAAGTTCAGTTTTTATTTTATTTTTCACACTGGACCCCCTTTTTGTTTTCCAAAGTTTTTCTGCATACGTTAGCATAAAGGCATTAAAAATTATTTAATAATATTCATAACAATAAAAACTGGTTCTGAATACTTTTTGTATTAAATTTGGTACCTACTCTACTCAAAAAAGTCATTCTAAAATTTGTCTTGTTGCTTATATGGACCCCGGATCCCATATTAAATGTATGTAAACATTTCACAGATCTATTTAGGCTTTTTTTTTTCCTTACGCTCTTTATGGCATCAACCATATTGTTTGTGTCCCAAGACATTCTTTATGGTTTGTGCGATGTTATTTATTTGGCTTCGGTCGGGGCATTTCTAGCGATGTTTCCTGAGTACACAATGGAGGGCGACATTTCTACCTTCTCAATTTTTCTAATCGATACTTCATCTGGCAATTAAAATAATTATAACTTAATTTTTACCAAGATTAAAATGAAGAGTAAGTGCGGAAAATATGGCCGTCGGACGATAGTTGTATTAAATGTGAACTCCAGTCACCGATGATTTCACTTAAGGACAGAACAAAACAAAAGGTTTAATGGTAATATGGAACCCGGTTCCATATTAGGTTCCTATACGGTTTCCATATTACAGGACTTTATATTTTAATATTGGCGCAAAATTTTGAACAGCCTCATGTTAAGGTTTAAGCATGATACTAGTGAAAACTTAACTAATGGCGAATTCCTTTCAACAAAGAAATCGAATTTTTTCTAAACAGAATCGATTTTTTTCTAAACAAAATCAATTATTTTCTGTCAAAACAAATCTTGCATTTTTAGCAAGATTTCACACTGATTTGCACACACACTATTAAGACTTGAATTTTTTTAATAACAATTTTCCTTAAAAATATAAATATGTGTAAATAGAAGTTCAAACAAATAAAATGCACCATAACAAATTGGCACAACAACACACCAAAAACTATCGATTCTTTTACGTAATACGAATTTCTTTCAATTGACAGAAAAAATTCGATTCTGTTTAGAAAAAATTCGATTTCTTTTTTGAAAGGAATTCGCCATTTAAAAGATAAAACAACAATCTGGCGATTTTAACTTTAGCAAAATGTTAAGAGATTGTATCATGTTGAACTCGTTTAAAATTAGCAAAATTCTCTTTTTAACCTAGTATTATACTAAAAATGATTTAACATTTTACTAAATCGTCTAAAATTTTGCGCCACTGTTTTTCATAACTTGAAAATAAATAAAATTCTTTTCTGAAAAATAGTTACTACAACAACTAAATAAAATAAATGTTGTATATTTACCAATTTTATCCTATTTGATTATTTTAAAGATTTAAGGTTCTCCCAAACCAACGCGAATATTTCAGAACGACGCCGACGACGAAACTTTCGCCTGTCTTAATTTATTTACATGGAGATTAATGGGAGCACCCACACTGGCGCGATGCGAATCTTCGAACATTATTCAGTCGTCCCATATTCGCGCGAATGTTTCGCGTTGGTTTGGGACAGCCTTTATTCTTAATTGTTTTTAATCATATATGTACATAGAATCAATAAAGGAAGTAGGTATAAGTCTTAGTAAATAATTTTTGGGAAAAACAAGTTTTTGTTCCTTATTGTTACACATATGAATTCTCTCGAATTCATGAAACCATGAAATTCAACTTACAGGAGCATCTTATAGGTATCTTTCGATTTATGAAACTCATTCTTTAATTTCTTTCAATAACTCTTCAGTTATGCTTTCCAACAATTTGGCTTGAATTTTGAATTTCGCTTTTGGAGACAATTTTTTCATTTTCTTGCTCATACACTCTAAAAACAGATCGTTTTCATCCTTTTCTTCAACCAACACTCTATTGATCTCTGTTTTCAGTGAATTCATGAGTTCACAAAAAGTTCCGGCGGGATCTGTATCCGTAACAGTTGTTGTATTCGTCACTTGCTCAGTTTGTCTTGGTGTCAATGCAAAGTTTTCAATAGTTTTGAAAATATTTTGGTTTTCATTTTCGGTTGTGGATATCTTAATTATTGGATATTTGTCAAAATCATCTTCAATCCACTCTTCGTCTTTGGTATGTCGAAATGCAATAGATTCATTTTTTTCTATCAAAAATTTTTGCTCTTCGTAGTCCTCGTCTTTATCTGACATCAACTCTTCAGTTGCGTAATTAGGTTTCGATTCATCATGGAATTCTTGTGGCGTTGTAGTTTCTGTATCAAACATTTCATCAAAAGAGTAACTTTCATAAGTTGTTGCTGTTGGGTGAGAACCTTCATCACGGCTATTGCTAATGTTGGCGAAAGTATCGCTCAATTCACGATTTAAGTATATTTTTGCGCCTTTTTGAACAGCACTTTTTCGTTTGTTTCTTCTGTCCATAAAAGAAAAACAATGACACCCTTCTTGTTTATCATAGATAAAAATTCAAAACACCTACCTTGGTTTCACCGAAGGGATAAGAAATTTCATCTCGTTATAGTATTCCCATAGCTGTTCACAATCCGGTGATTTGTACATGTACCCTAGTTCGAGTTTTTTTTTCTCTCTCACAAAGCGGTCACGTAAGCTTCGCCATCTCTGTCTGCATAGACATAGGTACCTACATTTGGTAGGTATCTACAATATTTTTGAAAATTCACATGGCGATATACCTATAAGTAAAAGAAATAAATATACCTACATAATGCCGATGGGAATTCCATCCAGCGATGCCAACTGAGGCTTTTTGACGAAAAAAACATTTCAAATAATTTTTTCCTCAATATCTTGCTTTAAATATTGACAATTCCGAGTTTTATGTGATTCCGGCCAAAAACGTACAAGATAGCATTTTTTAGAGGCACCCTCTGTTGTCAAAATATTTGATTTTACATTTTTCACTCAAAATACATGCTCCGCGCGACTCATTTTGACATCTTTTTCTTTTATCTCACTCTACACAACTATATGAGAGAGTGAGGCAGGATTTTTAATTTTTTTGAAAAAATCCTGCCTCACTAGACTCTCTCTTTCTCATCATGAGTTGAAGTGAGATAAAACAATGAAATGTCAATATGATTCGCGAGGAGTGAGTCCAATGTGAACACCGTCTATGATTTAAACAAAATAAATCAATAAAACTGACGAAACGTTTTATTTCTTCAATATATTGTTTTAAATATTGACAATTCCGGGATGTAATTCTGGCCAAAAATGTTCAAGTACGTGGTACTCATACTATGCGTTATATCCGTTTCTAAGATTACATATCTCTTGCCTTGGTCAAAGGATTACCTCCTCGTTTTGTTACTAAAAGACCAAAACCCAAAAGTAATCAAATCTCAAATTTAGCTGTATCTAAATTGCCCAAATCCAATAGTAACTAAAGTACCCAAATCCAAAAGTAACTAAAAGTAAACGTTACTGGTTCGTTGTACCAATTACGTTTGATTACTTGAAGTAGTCGTTACTTTGTAACGATTACTTAAGATTTCTTTCACCACTATTTTTAGTCACAGAAGGTCCTCCAAGAGTATCTTTTGGATTTCCTTAACTCCTTCTTATATATTTTAAAGGATTATTTATAAGAGTCCCAGTCTGACAAATTTTCGATTGAAAAGTTTTCTGCAGTTTTTCTTAATCGGCTCAAGCCCTGTGTTCCACCAATATGTCTTTCCTTTTCCCCCTTACTTCAGTTTTAGAGCTAGAGGACAGGAAGTTGTCATAGTCTCATAGATTTGTTCAGGGCCAGAGTGAGTGCCTATATAGGGGAAGGTACAATTGACTATAATATAATAAAACTAGAACTTTAGTGTTACACCGCTCTTTCTCGCTATTGTAACAATATTTTTATTTTGCAACGCCAATTGGAGCTTCTAGAGCCGAGTCGTTTTGGAAAAACCACAATCGTAATAAGGCTGATCAATGATTATACAATTTTTTAGAAAACTTCTTTTCGATAGTACTCATCGTTTAAGAGTAATGTGGGAAATTCTTGAATTTGAAATTTTTAAAGTCGCAATATCTTCTAAACGATTGCTCGAAGGAAAAAAATGCTATGGTATTTTTTTAAGAAAATCACATACCCTACAAACCCTTTATAAACTTCTTTGTAAAAGCTTCCTTTGTTTGAGAAGTACCTATACTTATACGAAAAAGGGAAAACCGATATTTTCGACATATAACCTTGAATTCATTTTCTTGCACATGTCGGATTGATGGAGACTTTTGAACAATTTATTTTATGATAATTCAAAGGTCTGTAACAATTTTCAGCTGTATGCAAATTTTGTTCAGGGTGATAGTCTATTTTGAATGGAGTAATAATTGTAATACCGCAATTAAAAATTTGGCAATAGAATAAATGTAAAAAATATATGGCACTCGTTGGTGTTATTAATATCTATTGTGACTCCTTCGGTGTTGTGATTTTTGATTTGGGCTTTTTGGTCTACAAGATTTAACTCTACATTTACCACATTTGTGTCCGGTGTTATGTTGTTATGTAAAAAAAATTTTCAAACTTTTACCTACAAATTGTATATCTTTTGGTAATTTAAGTTTTAAATAAAAAAAAAAATATATTAAAAAAAATGTTTCTATGAATAAAGTAACAAACAACCTCACTATAAGTTTATTGTTGCAAGAATGAAAATACAAAATCATGTTGAACCGGACTGTAATCTGTACAAATTGAAATACATCCCCCGCATTTCAATCAGTTTCTGATGTGTACCCATTTCGATTACTTTTCCGGCATCTATCACAAAAATTATATCACTGTCAACAATTGTAGACAGTCTGTGAGCAATACTTATGCTTGTTCGGCCCTCACTAGCGATTTCCAAAGCATCTTGAACAACCTTTAAGATATATTGGACTAAGAATAAAAATAATTTGTTACGGTGTTGAGTAGTCAAACCTTTTCACTTTCTGCATCTAAGGCTGAAGTTGCCTCGTCTAGTAAAAGAATCCTAGGATTTCGGATAAGCGCTCGAGCTATTGCCACTCGCTGCTTTTGTCCGCCAGATAGTTGAGTTCCCTTTTCTCCCAAACGTGTATCGTATCCCTAATTTAAGGATTTTTTTTTTGTTACAGAAAAATCTTTTAATAAAATATTGAAGATTGAATTTTACCAATGGAAGGGTGGAAATGAAGTTGTGAATATTTGCTTTCCGGGCAGCTGAAATAATTTCCGCCTCTGAGACCATTCTTGAGTTGTCACCATAGGCAATATTATCTGAGATAGACCTGTCAAACAGAACTGGTTCTTGTGAAACAATTCCAAGTTGACGACGCAAGTTACTTGTTGTCAGAGAGCGAATGTCTTCTCTATCAATCGACACTGTACCTTCACTAACATCATAAAATCGTTGCAGAAGCTGAATGCAAGTGGATTTCCCGCAGCCCGAGGGCCCAACCAGGGCAATTTTTTGTCCTTTGAGGACTTCCAAATTTAACCCAGCCAAAACAACAATATCCTTTCTGCTTGGATAGCTAAATTTGACGTTATTATAACTGACATTGCCTTTTGACTCCCAAAGATGTTTGCTTGCATTTGGCGAGTCTGTTATAGCTGGTTTCCTGTTTAGTAATTTGAAAATGTTTTCAGCAGCTGTTACACCTTTCTGAAAATTCGGAGCGAATGCAAGTGCGTTGGCTATAGACATCGTTCCCATTATTAAAGCTTGTGATACTCTGCATTAAGAATAGTTTAATATCAGGCAGATGTCTACACATATTTTTTTTTTTCATTTAAACTTACTTGAATACATTTCCGTACGACATTCCATTGTTGACAATGCAATAACCACCATAATACATAGTAGCAGCATATGCGAAGAACATAATTGATCTGGCCAATCCATAAACGAAGCCACGGTAATGTGTGTTGCGTTTAGATTTCTGCAAGTTTATGAAAAAAACTGTTATGGATATATATAGATTTTTACAAAGCCAAAAATATTACTGACATTGCACGCAGGAAGGAGTGTATCCATATATTGAGTTTGGAACATATCTTCTCGACCCAAAGAAACAACGGTTCTTACATTTGAAACTACTTCCACAGCGAGCTTTGAAAACGAATGAACTAAATTAATCGTAGATTATAATTTTCTAAAATGTACCTTTGTACAAGTTTCCATTGTCTTGGTAGTTCCCATGTTCTCATCAGCCATAACCTTTCTTTGGAAGTATGTAGCTACCAAAATAAAAGGAGTGAACGCTAAACCTATGAGACCCAAGCTCCATTCGTAGTACATAGCAAGGCCAACACCCAGCAAAAGAGTAGCCAATGATTGCAAAATAGTTCCAATTCTCTGTCCCGTGGCCTATTAGTTGGTTATTTAAGTTAAAAATAATGACTTTTCAAAGGATATAATGTTCAAATCTCACTCCTTGCACCGCTGATGCATCACCAGATAATCGAGCACATAAACTTCCGGTTCCGTTTGTTCTGTCATCGAACCAACCAATTTCCTGTTTAAGCATGGTTTCAAATACCATGCCACGAAGTCTCTCAGTCAGTAACTCTCCAGCTATTCCAAATGTAAAGATCTGAAAATAATTTCCATTGGAATTAGTAATATAACAAAAAAGAGATTTAAATTTCTTCATGTACGAGTAGCTTTTTTTTTATTGTTTCACCAGGTAGCGCGGGGGTTTTTAAAAATTACATAATTGTAATTGTAAGGTATGGCTTATGATGTGGAACTTATTGGTTGTGCTTGTAACGTACTTACATACATATGTAAACAAAATTATATGAATTGTATTGTCAAATGTTAAAATCTCGCACTGAAAAACTGGGCCTTAGTGACACGTGATGGGAAAGTCAAGTCGAGGCAATAAAACCACTAAGGCCCTTTTTTCAGTGTGAGATTATCCCAATTTCAGGGTTAAACCCGAATTGACTCCTGAAACATGTTTTTCAGTCAATTTTGATTCCGAATTAAGTCAACAAATTTGGTGAGTTAACTTTGGATTAGCTGAATTTGCTGAATAGGTATTTCTGAAAGATGCGTGTCAAAAATCTATTCAAATCGAGGTACGACGCTATGGAAAGGGTGATTTTCATAGTGGCACTATCTCGAATTCGATAGCGAAACATTGATTTCTATACTATCGGAGTTCGATTACGATAGACTTTTGACAACAAGGAGTAAAATTTATAGCCCGATTGTCAAGAGTCACAAGCTCTTGTGACTATTCCTTGCGAGATTGTTGTGACTCGATAACATTTTTGGAATTTTCCCCCAATAATCACAAGGAAGCTCACAACGAAACTCACCACATCGAAGGTGAATTTTGTAGAGTCGTAATTGCAACAGCGAATTACTAAAAACATAAAAAGATTTGCAATTAGGCTTAACAAATTTATTTAAAACTTAAAAATATGTGAGTAAATTTATTTATTTATATATACATATGTTTGCAAAAAAAGTAAAAAACTTTTGTATAGATAATGCTGTTTTCGAGAGCGAATGAATCATTTGTGTTTCCTGAGTAAAAAAAACTGCAATTATTGTAAAATTGTGTTTTATTTTGAATGAAAATTATCGAAGTAGATACGCCGAAATTAAATACACTTGAATTTTTTTTTCTATGTAATAAAGTTGCTGTTTTTTTCTACAAATTATCAAATCAATATCTGAGTTGGAGGTCACAATTTCGATTTTTTTTGTGATTCTCACAAGTTGTGACTGTGGGGGAGAATTCGTAAAGTCATAAAATTAATTTTACCACTTCTGGTACGAAAAATTGAATTGAATAAATCCTGTCAGTAAATTAATCCAACGTAAAGATTTGAAGATTTGGAGTTGTCAGTCTTATGTATGATTTTAGATAGAAGTTTGTCTCCTCAAGAATTAAGATTTGTTCCAAATATCAGTAGATATTGTTCTTAACATTCTTTTGACTTTACCATGTTACAGTTGCAAGTAGTGAAAGAAGCTTTTCTAAATTAAAAATAGTTAAAAAATTATCTTCGGTATCCATTCGGATAATTCTCCGATCGGAGAAAAGTTCCGATCTGGGGATTTATTTGCTTTATGGTAACCGAATCGTAAACGAAATATAGACGCGTGCCGACGCATGTATTTGACATTTTTTTGTCAAAATAAAATATTTTCGAATAAGTCGTGAAGTTCCGCGCAATGTCTGCCTTTGCGGTCATAAATTCAAACAGCCGGTCGTATTGCACCTGGTTTGTTTTGTTTTTTTCTAAAAGAAAGAAACATACATGTTTACCAAATAAAAATACGCTTATACTTACGAATCTTTTTGTTGCTGAGCTTCAATTTCAGTCTTTAATTTTGTTTTGGGAAATTTTATGCTTCTAATTTTCTGTAGGGGAATCGGCAAGCAAATATGTTCATACATCACATGAATTCGGGATGCGTTGCTGCCATTTTGACATTTCATCGGCATGCAACGCATGAATTTGATATTTTCAACGCAAATTAATTTTTTTTCGTAGATCTGTCTGATTGGCCTATCGGAACGGCTACAATGATACAAAATTCGTACATTTCGTAGAAATTGGAGGAAATTTTCTTCCGATCGGATACGATGATAAGGCTGGGTGTCATTCCGTAATTTTTAAAACGATAATCGTCTAAACGATAATCGTGCACGTTATTGTCATCAATTTGCTTCACGTAACACAATCACTATCGTCTAGTAAATCGTTTATTATAAATCACAGTTTGAGAAGAATTGACTTTTCAATCATTGTCATAAATGACAATTCTGTAATTTATTTTTGTCAGAAACGCCCAAAAAATATCAACTTTTATTTAGAAGAAGTGAAGAAAAGTGCGGGCAAAACGTGAAGTCGCCTTAACAAATCGGTTATCCACCTATCCTTCAAACTTCATATAATTAGTTATAGGGTTTTCAATTGCAGCGGGCAGATTTTGACGGTGACATCTACTTATTAAATCTTTTGTTTATTATTGACTGATACCAAATCACAATGGCAAGTTACACGATTGAACGACACGTCCAATTGAAAGAATTTTAATATAAAAATCTTTTACGCAACGATACGTGCGTTGCGCCCATTTTACGGTTTACATGGTACATGTCTATTATCCAAAGTTTGGTGCCCAAATTGGAGTCGGCCAATTCAGTGGACAATCAGCCAACGCCTTTGCGTCAACGAAACCCAGGATCCACCGAAAACATCTACCCGCGCCCTTATTGAAAAACCCTACATATGATAAAATGCATACATTGCTTACAAAAATAAAAACGACGACACAATACGATAGCTTAATAGGTATCGTTCAAATGCTAACGATTTAACGATCACGTTTTGATGATTTTCGAGTTACAGAGAGCAAATTTTAGATCGTCAAGACGATATCTTTCAGTCAATAGTGATTATTGCTTTTACGTGTTTCAAAGCTGTCGTCAAACGATTTCGTGTGGCAATAATCGAATCACGGAATGACCCCCCTGATTATCTGGATTGGCTATGATTTTTATAGAACACAAGATTTGCGACAGTATGAATTTATTGGAAATTATTAAAAAGTTTTTTAAACTACTGAACCGATTTTGATGAATTTTGTGTGCCAATGAAAAAGAGTCGTTTAAATCCTATCAGTAGTTTCGGAGAAATAAGTAAAGAAATATTTACAGATACATGACACATACACTTATGTTATTTGATATACTCGTTTAGAAGTAGAAGCTCTATCAGGCTAAAATATGGATGTGAATATAATACAGCTCTAACAATATTACGTACATACGAGTCAAAATGATGTAAAAACATGTTTATAACTTATATGTTGTCATTGCAAAGGGCGGCAAATCAAATTTTTGCCCAGGGCGGCGAAAAAGCTGGATCGGGCCCTGCAACAGTGTTGTATATACCTATACCATTTTCTTTTAGTTAGGCTTTTCCAGAAACTATCTTTGTCTTTTCTCTTTCTAATTTTGATATAAAAATATGTAGGGAAAACAAACAAACGACGAATCACAATCACATGGTTTTGTTTTCCCTAGATATTTTTCTGTCAAACTATTGATTTTTTTTTTTTTGTTTGGCAATGAAGTTTGGTGGATGTTCCAAATACATTTTTAAGTAAATAAAGGCAGTCAGTTTTTTGATAGAATTACTGCCAATTTGTCAGTCGTGTAAATCCATTTCAAGTTTCGTTATGAAAATTATAATTTAAACGTAAAAAAATATTGTTTTACCTGCAAAAATGTTGCTGCTCCAACAATAACGCCACAAATTACAAAGTATAAACTGTATATATTAGTGTTATTTCTAATATACGTTGGATCACTTGAAGCTAGGATTTGTATTATTGAACCGAATAATACAGCGAAGATAGGCGTAGCACAGCCCATGATTATAGACGATACCGATCCAGTTACTATTTGGGGCCATTCTGTTTTGTTTAGTTTCATTACAGCTCCAAGAGAATATGAACTATCGCTTTCTGATTCTGTTTGGAGTGGCTTAATTAAAATAAAATAATATTTAAAAATCATGAGTTTTGAATGTATATAACGTAAAAATGTAAATCTACCTCATCTTCTTTAACAATAGCAATTTCGGTTTCATCTTCATCTTCTACAAAAATGTCGGCTTTACCAATAACACCAGGGCTGAGAGCTTAAGTAAAAAGATTGAAAAATAACATTAATTCAAATACATATGTATATTAATAAATGTGAAAGTTGGTTTGTGTAGGTACCTAATCGGTATCGTGAAATTGCAAATACAGTTTTTGACATTCAGCTCGTAGAGTCACAGACGTACAAGGAATTGGGCCCCAATTTCGAACCCCAGTATTAGTATCGGAGTATTGATAGGTTATAGAAACTTTTTATAGCACATTGAGGTTATGGGAGTCCAATGGAAGCAGTTGTAATAAAAATCAAAATAATTAATTTTTTGGTTTAAAGTCCCGTTAAAAGGCCACTGTCACGAATTACTACTTCTCAAAAGTTCACAATATTTTAGCTCGCTGTGCCAAGCTCTTGAACATGAAATGGTATTCCTATACACTTTATAGCACAGATTAGCCACATGAAGATGAGAATCCCCGGCAGCCATTTTAATTTGCCTACAAGCTTGAACTGGCAGTTATCAGATAAAAAATGAAAATGTGTGCATAAAAACCTCACACATAGACAGTAGGGATCTTCACACACCTGGTTAAATTGTTGTTGCAATTCACATCTATTCATCGACGCGGGAAGAAATTACAAATACAACAATGTAAACAAATGGGTTTTGGAGGGTGAAACGTACGAAACATTCTCATCTTCACGTGTCTAATCTGTGCTTTATAGGTACAACATTAGCAAACGAGATTCCTTACCCTAGTTTTGAACCTTGTAAGATCCTCAGGAGATATACATTAGCTAAATAAGTGCGCAAACATTATTAAGACTACAAATGAAATGACTGGGAGGGCTTAAAATTCAAGCTCAGCCCAGCTGAATTTCTAGAAAACCAAAAGCTAGCAATTCAGCTGGTTCCGTTGCATGGCTGGGCTGTCATAATGACATAGGAAGTAGGAATGGGCAGAAGTAGGTACATCTTTCGTTTTTATTTTGAATTGAGATTCGGCATCAGGAATCTCTCGTTATTTTAGCAGCTACTCATCGGAAATTGATTATACCATTAGAATCAGATAGTTTTATTTAGTTTCTAATTTTTATAACTTACCCAAAGTTTCATCTCCCAGTTGAGTGGTCACCAAATTAAAATATTGTCCTTTAAGCTCCATTAACTTTGTATGTGTTCCACTTTCAACAACTTGACCTTTATCTATAACTACGATTTTATCTGCTCTGCGGATTGTTGATAATCGATGTGCTACTATAACAGTTGTTCTTCCTTCACTTGCCTTTTCAAGTGCAGCTTGAACTTTTGCTTCACTCGCAGTATCTAATGCAGAAGTGGCCTCATCCAAAAGCAAAATTTCAGGATTACGAATAAGAGCCCTTGCTATTGCAATTCTTTGTTTTTGGCCTCCAGAAAGCTGAGCTCCTCGTTCACCAACCATAGTTTCGTAGCCCTATTAGTTTTTAAAAAAATAGGACAATGTATATATTTTTGATACCTATAAGATTCTTTTAATAAGCCAAGGCATTTCTCACTTGAGGTAGTTTTTTAATAAAAATATGAGCGTTAGAAGCCTTTGCAGCTGCGACAATTTCATCCCTTGTTGCATCTTCTTTGCCGTATCGAATATTCTCGTATATAGTTGTACCGAACAGTACTGGTTCTTGACCAACAACACCAATTCTCTCACGCAAACTTTGCACATCATATTCTTTGATATTTATATTATTAATTAAAACACTACCACCATTTGGGTCGTAGAACCTTTGCAAAAGTTGAATGCACGTCGACTTCCCACATCCCGACGATCCAACCAATGCAACAGTTTCACCTTTCTTAATTTTAAGGTTTAGTTTTCTCAAAATCTGAAAAAAAAAAAAAAACAAATATATAATTAGATAAAGAAGTTTCATTAAAATTCAGAATATTTGAATTCACTTTAATATCTGTTCGAGTAGGATACTGGAATTCAACATCTTTAAACTCTATCTCCTCGAGATTGCCCTGTGGTTTTGTTCCTCTTCGTAAAATGGGATTGATCTTAGGTTCCTTCTCAATAAGTTGATAAACTTTGGCACAAGCACCCTTTGCAATTCCAAATACTTCAATATAAGGTGCTGCCATACCGATGTTCATGGATCCCATCATAACAGAAAAAAAAACCTTCGGAAATATTATATTTTTCTTAAGATCATTTTTTTTATTTTCGGTCAAAAGTGTCCTACAGTTATCATTGTTCCTGGGGTGTAGTTAGTAAATCCTTCGACGTTTGCATTTGCTTTTATGACCAGTCCAACACCATACCAAAAGGCCAAAGCATATGATGCGTAGATAAAAAACCATAAAAGCCCAAATCCGAGTCCAGAGAAAAATCCTCGTTTAACATTTATTTTACGAGCATCTACGATGTTTGATCTATAGGCTGCAGCCTCTTTTTCTTCGCCTTCAAATGCTTTAACGGTTCGAATTCCACTCAAAGCTTCTTCAGCAATGTTACCTCCTTTCGCATAGACATTCAATTCTTTTTTTGATAGTTTAGCCGTAATCTTTAAATATTAAATGGAAAAATGGTTTTAAACTTTCGTATTCGCTGTTATAAAAGGTACATTTCAGACGTATATATTTATAGGGCATTGCCAATAACCAAATTTAGATATGACTTAGTATTTAACTGGTTTCTAAATAATGAACCATATCAATAATCAATTTAATAGCCACCTTGACACACATATTTTATTTAATTCTTTAAAGTTTAACGTGGTGGTTATCCGAACGCGTGTTTTAGCGATATGTTATTGGTACAGCCCAAAGACATTGTCAAACTTTAGACAGCCGTCTAACTTCAAAGAACTATATAAATGTTTATTGTTGTCTAATGGCTGCCTAACAAAGACACGAGAATCGGTTGTGAAAAACTCGATTAAAGTGAAAGTAACATTCTATTTATTTGAATAAAACACATTTCCCTAAATTTATATTTAATTTAGACATACGTTCTAACTAGACATAACTTTCTAAGTGTCATCGAGTCTTTAAGAATATAAATTGTCATTTCTATTAGAAAGAGACAACTATTAATTATAATACGTCATAATTTGCTAGCGTATGGTTCGCATCCCTCATTTTGGTTAGAGGCAGTGCTGGATTTAGGCTTAGGCCCGTGAGACCCGGGCCTAGGGCGGCAAAATCTTTGGGGGCGCAGAAAAATAATTGATTCTCAAAGTGGGAAAAAATGAATTAACAGCCCGATTCTCCCCTTGTGAGGAGTCACAAGTCACAAGCTCTTGTGACTATTCCTTGTGAGGATTGTTGTGCTTCGATAATATTTTTGGAATTACCCCCCCCCCCCCCCCATTCATCACAAGAAACCTCACAACTCACCACAACAAAGGTGAATTTTGTAGTGTCATTATTACATCAGCTGATTATTAAAAGATTTCCAACTGTGCCGAATAAATTTATTTAAAACTTAGAAAAAAAAAATAAGTTTTCATTAATTGTTTAGCAATAAAGTGGGTAAAAAAATTTGTTTATTATATATTTTTGCAAAATGGAAGTGAATGAATCATTTGTTTCCTGCGTTAGGAAAAACATCAGTGCTATTGTGAAAATCTTGTTTTTTTTATTTCGGATGAAAGTTATCGAAGAAGATCTAACAAAATCCACTTTAATTTTCGCTTTAGTAATCTAATAAAATTTCAATGTTCTTAAAAAATAATTAGATTATGAAATCAAAATTTTAAAACACAAGTAGGTAATTTGTGAGTTCTGACCTGCTATGAAGGAGATCACAATTTCGATTGTTCTTGTGACTCTCATAAGTTGTGACCGAAAAAGTCACAAAATTGATTTCACCTCTTCTTGTGACTTGTGTGGTATCAGTGATGATGGGGAGAATCGGGCTGTAAGTTTGAACTTTCAAAAAAAAAATTATTTGCACATTAATAATTGCAATTTAATATATCAACATGTGAAATTTCGTTGTGAGGTTTTTTTGAGCGTTTTTATATTACAATTAATAATAAAAACAAACTATGTTTATATGTTTTCCTATTTAAATTTAAAAAAAAGGTCTGTTTTGCGTTTTTTTTTAACAAAAATCGCAATAGGTATGTATACTTTTATATATTTCTTATGTATTTTAGTGTTACATATATTTTATATTCTTTTGCAAGTAAGAATATTTTTACTTGTGATATTAGGTTCATTATGGAAAGTTATGGATTCGTAAAAAAACATCGAGCTCGAGATTTTGATCAAACTTGACATTACGATTATAGCAAAGTCAAAAAAGGGGTCTCTATTGTTTGAGAAGCCAGAAACTGCCCGAGAATAAATAAAATTACAGTTTAAGAAAACAAAAAAAACACACTCTAATAGAAACTGGAACTAAAAAGTAGTAAATAATTTTTGCATACAAAATAATTAAATTGACAGTGAAAAGCGTATTATTATTATTTTATTATAATAAATAATTATAAGGACGGCTTTACAAAAGGTAAGTGGGTAAAGATGCTTTTATTGTCCATCTTTACTAGCTGAACTATCGACAACGGCATTATTGTAATATAATAATAATTATTTTATTATTAAAAGCACCCCACGCTTTTTACTAAGAATTGAATTATTTTGTAAGTAAAATTTATTTACAACTTTTTAGTTTTTAGTTCGGTTCTCTTTCAGAGCTTTAGTTTTTAAAACTATAATTTATTTTTAAGTCTTAAAATAAAGATTCGAACATATAATGTATGGAGGCATCTGACCCAATATTCCCTCCCCTGATGACGGTAGGTACATAATATCATACTATAGGTCAACCTAATAAAAGCGTGTTAAAAATATTCGGGCGTTTTCTGGCAGCACAGGAGAAAGGCTCTGCAAGAACAATTAACAATAAAGGCAATTAAAAGAAATTAGTTAAAAAAAATAAGGGGGGCGGCGAAATCAACCAGCAGAAAACCTAAATCCGCTACTGGTTAGAGGTTATATTGAACAGGCAGTTCCAGATTTCATTTGCACAATTAATTAAGGATTAAACCAATTGTATGAAATTATATTTTATTTTAATCATTTTCTTTAGTATTTCAATTTTAGGAAATAAAATTAAGTTGAACTCTGTTTGAAGTGCATTTTGAATGTTCAAGTCTTTTTGATCTGAGTGCCTTCAAGAGTTCTTGCTGGCTGATGCTTAATTTGTATTTGTTGGGAGTTTCCCTTTTTCTATTTGGAACAACACTAAGCAATCTAATAAAAATAAATGTTTGTTTTCAATTGTTTTTTGCGTACCTTCTACCAATGGCGTTTATTTATTTTGATTCTAAATAAAAAGACCTAAAACATCGCAAATTCCGATAATTTTGAGATTTCAGCAAACTCAAAATTCTGAACGCAATTCCTCAGCTAAATTCAATAATTTTTTCTAGAGCTAATTAATTTATGAAAAAAGAGATGAAGACTGGTGGGAAATCTTGATAAGGTTTCTCTCCCTACCAAAACGAACTCAAACGTAATTTTCGCGAAACGTCTGAACACTAACCACGACCAGAGAGTGCAAACCTTAATAACGTCGGTCAACATATTAAATTATTTTGGCCGTACGTTTTAAAATAAAAATGAAAAAAGTCTTGAAATTTTATTTAGTAAACTATTTTGGTTACTTACCATTCCAACTATCGATAGAGATATTAGAGTGACAGGAAGACTTGTCAGACATACCAAAGCTAGTTGCCAACCCTTTACGAAA
The DNA here is from genome assembly GCA_932273885.2 of Leucozona laternaria. Taxonomy (NCBI): domain Eukaryota; kingdom Metazoa; phylum Arthropoda; class Insecta; order Diptera; family Syrphidae; genus Leucozona; species Leucozona laternaria. The sequence continues at coordinate 52,166,958 of OW026368.1, forward strand.
GCTAATACTAAAGACGATATGAAAGCTATAACCAAGTTAGTGAATATCACAACTTTTTCTCCCAATCCATCCTCCATTTTTGTTAAATCTCTGTAAGTATAATAATTTATGATAAGAGATTTTAAACAAAATTATTATTTATTGAAAATATTCATACTCATTCATTCGGCTGGCTACTTCTCCACTCTGATGGAAGTCATACCATGACATATCTTGATGTAAAATGGCTTTGAAAAATTTTCCTCGGATGGTGTAAATCTTAAAGAATTTACGTTTTAAAGGAATAATTATTTTATTCGAAATATTTGTGTCCTTTTTTCACTTACCTGAGATTGAGCGGCATAATTAAATAAGGTAATAGATAGATAACTGCATACTAACATAACGGCACCAATACATGCATTTTGTATGGCAAATGTTTGTACAGCGTCTAATAATTCATCACCTTCAACGCTTCTCGCACTTTCCTGGTCTACCAAATATGCTCCATATTTAACCATTGCCTGCAGAATGTAAGATAAATATTAAGTAAGTACACAACTATTTACAAAACCTGTTAATTTTGATACCTAAAATTTTAATTTATTTGTTTTTTTTTTGTATTTAAGCACGGAACTCAAGCTATAGTCTTTTTGGATTCTGAATCAAAATGACAACAAAATGCTTCTTCTGAAAAGAAGAATGGTTCTGATGGGATTTCAATTGTTTGGTTGACAAAGAGATAAATATTAATAATTTAAAATCAAATATTGATGCATTAACAAAAAAATAACTGTTTGCATACAAAATTTTCACAACAAGCCAATTTCTGTTAACGAACAAGCACACTGGTCAGTGCTTCCTCCATACTTTTCTTGAGCACAAGCTCGTTTCGAACGAAACACAATAGGTCCGTTTCCGTACTGTGAATTTAAGTTCGAACACGCTACCCAAAAAACTTCACTTTTTCTGTCAAGTAGTGAGAATGAAATTTTTGGATTTGTTGAAGGTTTATTATTTTATGTCGCAGCAAATCAAACAAGAAGAATGTTTTGTGTCTTCTAGGTGAGAAATCCTATTATTATTTAAAATATTTAGGGCTTTGTTTCACAATGTGTGATTAAAGTTTCAGTTAGGCTACATGGAACTTGCTCTTCAATTAATAACCTCATTTGTGTTTCACAATATCTGAATAGTCAACCTTATACGTAAAGTTCTAACGGCCAATTTCTTCACAGAGTCCTAATGCTTGTACCGGTACTAGTCCTAAAATTAGTACTCAAATCGGTTCAAACTCATTTCTTCACACGAGTTCAAGTCGCTAGTCCTGTCCATTTGGTAGCGAGTATTAGTTAGGACTCGGTACTAGCTGACCAGTTGTTAGTGCTCGAATCGGTACCAAATGATTTCTTCACATAATTACTAGTTTTGTTAAGTTGGTACCCGAGTACTATTTAGGACTTGGTATTAGCTAGAACTTTCAAATCGGCAGTCTAGTGGCGCTAATACCTGAATCAGAGAAATTTCATTCATTTTCTTCAATGAATTGCTGATTTTCGATATTTTTTTTCTTATTGTTTATTAAATAGGTAATAAATTCGGCTTTTATTGGTTTTGTGGATTTTTCATTTTCTTTTTTTATGGTAGGTGTACATACAAAATGTATGTAGGTGTAGGTGTAGGTGTAGGTGTAGGTGTAGGTGTAGGTGTATCTATGACCTTATAAGTGTGTTGACTGAATCTAATTTTTGTTGGTCCCAATTTAAAATGTTTTTTTTGCAAGCAGACTTCGTACTGACCCTACCTTTACATTAGTACATTTAAATCCTTGGAACATAATGAATTATATTTTTTTTGTCCAACTACAACTGCAACTTTACGTTCAACTGCACAGTGAAAAGATATTTATGTATTGTATTGCGTGGAAGTTAATGCAGTCGTAAAAGTACATATTGCCACTCTTTATGGACATTAAATATCGAGAAACAACGTCACATCTAAAACAATTAATAGTGTTGTAGACAGTTTCGACAAGCTACTAAAAAGGCCTTCCGCACATATCCCTAAATTTTCAGATATGCAATGTTTTTGCATTTACTGTTTTCATAAGGGATTAAAACAAAAAACCTATCCTGACAGCTCTGGATATTTCCCCGAACGTGACCGCAATGCATTGCATGAACCGCTCATGAAATGAACACAGTAAAAGGCATTTCTCCAAGACTGTGACACACATACCAACATAATGTCCAAAACTCCACGAAACAAATAACACACAATGCTATACTCAAATCAAATGCTTCTTCTGGAAGCTGATTCAAAACAGATCACCACTGATCACTCCTGTAAATATCGGTAGGACTTTATTGGCATTCTTCATCTTCCCACTCTCTGTAGGTTTATAGCACAGATTAGCCATATGAAGATGAGAATGTTTCGTGCGTTTCACCCTCCAAAACCCATTTGTTTACATTGTTGTATTTGTAATTTCTTCCCGCGTCGATGAATAGATGTGAATTGCAACAACAATTTAACCAGGTGTGTGAAGATCCCTACTGTCTATGTGTGAGGTTTTTATGCACACATTCTCATTTTTTATCTGATAACTGCCAGTTCAAGCTTGTAGGCAAATTAAAATGGCTGCCGGGGATTCTCATCTTCATGTGGCTAATCTGTGGTTTATAGCAACGACCGCCGTTTTGCTATATTAACTGCGTAAATTGAAGACCGAAAAATTGTTTATCACAGTGAAAAATTTCATAGTTTATACTTGATGAGACAGGTATCGTGGAATGGATATTATGTCCCTGTTTGTTAAAATTGACATAATTCATTCGAAAATAGAATAAAATAAAAATCGCTCAATCAAAATAATATTTGAAATGCCAAAATATTGTCAAAATCAGAATTAGACCAGTTTTAGACATATTAAGTCCTAGTACCGCTTGTTGTATTTAGATCCGGAGTGAAGTGAAGAAATGCTCAGGTCCTTACTTTTCATTTGGACCGAGTACCAGGGCTAGTACCTGTACTAGTACTAATAGGCTTAGTACTTCTGTGAAGAAATCGGGCGTAATTGATATAGGAAGGTATATATAGAATAAGAGAAAAAATATAAAAGTTATAAGATCCTTTTGAGATCAAAAATTGTACGCTTAAAAAATAGTAGATAACATTTTGTGTTTAAAGCCAACACAATGAACTTACATCGGTTAAGTTTCCAAATATTAAACTGTTGAGGGGAGTAGTTATTCCGGTTGCTATAGCACATAACATACCCACTAAATACATTGATTTATCCGTGCAAGTGGAATATTTATACTAAATTGAGAAATCAAATTGTTAATATATTTACCAGTTTTAAGTGTTTATAAATTAACTTACCATACTAAGGAAAGGTACTTCAGGTGCTTCATCTTCCTTTCTTGCTTGAGATTCTTCCCGAGTCTCTTTGTGTTCTTTCTTTTGTTTTCCATCAGAAGAGCTTTAAAATGAAAAAGTAAAATTAAATAAATTAAACCAAAGTGGACCTTTAGTAAAATAAGTATTAAAAATAAACTTGCATAATGTAGTATAGGTATGTAATGTAGGGATTAACGACAGAAATTGTGATGCTATTTTTTGTATTGTTAGAAATTTCATCATCTAAAGGCACAGCATCAGCAGCGTCAACAAATTATTCAGATGTTCTGTCTCTTGAAAAGATTGAAGAAGATACACTGTTTGGGACTAAGTATTTTTTACATCGATAAAGCCCATTTGCCTAATGCGACCGTAAGACTTTTTTAAACCTTTTTCAAAATTTTGTGACTTTTCTGACCATATCTCTAGAAAATTGGATGATCTTGATTAGTTGTTCTCTCTTTGTAGAAAAATAATTTAATCTTCCATTTGAATATTTTATATTAGTTCATAACAGCAAGCAAAAGTATTAAAAAATGGTCAAACCACTGAACATAGAAAATTTGAACAGGTCATATCCATTTGGAAATGGACTAATCTCTTTGTTTTTGCTTATACTTTTAACTTATCATTGTTATACTAAATAGACCGTTAGTAAAGACAATTTTATAGTTGATGAAGCGAACCTGAAAGCTTGCAAACTTTCAATGAAGCAAATGCAAATTGTTAGAGTCTTACCGGCCAAAAAACAATAAAACACGAATTCATAAACAGGAGATACTTTTTGAAAAGAAAATAATATAAAATAATAATCTCCAATTAATTTAAAAACTAATAAAAATAAGATTTTAAATACCACGCCGACTCAGCAAATTTAACAAGCTGACAGAGCGCAGTCCCTGGTTAAGGATTTTATTTTTAATTTACAAAGAAATCGGATGACTTGACTATAAAATTGCTGTGCAACGAAACAATTGATTCAAATTATTGAAGAATATTTAAAATTAAAGTAGAGGGGAGTTAAGATTTCGCACCCATCTGCCGCAAATCAGTGACAATAAAAAATAAAAATTTCTGAAGGCAATGAATTTTTGGTGAAAATTTAATTCGCCAATATGGAATTTCAATTCCCTTGCCAAAGCATTGGAATCCAAACAAACGTTCGATTTACGCTGTGATGATCGAGAAGTCCGAAATAGTGGTTGTCGTCAAGCCGTTTGTCAGTCGACTGTAATTTGAGCTAGAGCCTAAGCCGGTGGTCCAATTTGCTTCAAACTTGATACAGAGCATTTTATGTGATTTTTAAGAGGGAAAATTCGGTAAGCTAAAACATACATAAATTCGAATTTTCCCTCTAGAAAATCACATAAAAATACTCTGCAGCAAATTTGAAGCAAATCTGACCACCCGTTTAGGCTCTAGCTCAAATTACAGTCGATTGACAGACGGCATGACGACACGCACTATTTCGGGCTTCTCCATCATTGAAGTGTTAGTTTTGATTATAACCGCGGAATGTAATCTCAATTAAATTATAGCGAAATGCGAGGTAGACCGTAGCGAAATAGTTTAAATCGTAAGGAATTTAAAACTAAGAAATCAAAAGAAGAAAGAACTCTTTACTGATGATACGTTGACCCAAAGAAAGTTCACTTAACGCCAATAATACCAATCGAGGAAATACCTACAATGTTATCGATAAACGAAATCATCGATAAACGAATGAGCAAACATAAACAGCAAAACAACTTTTGCGAAGTAAAGATAAAATATTTTGACCGATATCAAAATAAAAAAATTAAATTACTATCGACCCCTTATTTAATTTTGTATGGGTTAGTATGATGCATAGCTTTTTATTTTGGCAAAAGATCGTCTGTTCACTGTTGTGATAAAATGAGTTCAATGTTATATATACAAATATGTAGGAATTTACTGCATTTTTTTTTGATTGTGTTAGATTGTGATGAGAGTTACGTACATATTATGTTATCAAGTGATTTGATATTGTTGTGATAAGAGGCTTACAATTTTGAAATGGAGAGTTTTATTGTAGGTAACTATTTATTGACGTTTTGAATTGTTTAGTGTTGCGATTCCTAGATGTGATGTGAAATGAAAATTTTCTTTGTGTACATTTAGAATCTCAAATGATTATATTTAAAATATCGTTCTATTGGGCAATGATTTAAAAGGTACAAGATACACAAATGTTCTTTAATAATAATACTTTGTTTAATGGGGAACTATTTAAAAACAGTGGTGCATGAGTGCATGTATACACTATCACAATACTGAATTAACAAAATCGCAATAGAAACAAAATACCATTGTTGTTGTAATTCTCCGGCAAATTGCATGCCCTCTTCGACACAACCGAGGGCAAAACAATTAACAGCCCTATCTCTGCTATTCATCGGGGGGATTTTTTCTTGAATTTTCACTAATCACTATTCTGCTATTCATTCGAAGTGAATCTGGGTTAAAGTAGGTAAAGTCGGTAATACTCCGCGGTATTCTCTTATTCACGTGAACGCATTCACTCTACACAATTCAGATCCACATATGAAATGTTGAGGATTTTTTCATTTTTATTGGATTGCCTGGGAAGTGATTAGTTAAATATAACTAAAGTCTAGTTTGTTGCCTAATTTAGAATATTTGTCTGTAAATGATAGCTTATTATCATTTTTCGGGGTAGAACAACAAGTAGAGTCAATTCATCGCTCTATTTTCTGCAATGAAATTAAATCCAGTTTTTCAAAAAAACAAGTGCTCTGTTTGTGGATTTTCTTATTCCTCTGTTTGCAATTGAAAAAAAGTTTAATAATTGTTTATATTTGTTGTTTTTTTTTTAATTTAAAATGATTAACCAAAACAATCTATCCAAATTTCCCAAGATTTTCACATGAACAGCTGTTTACGTGAATGTCAAATTGGTTTGGGATAATGAAGTTCACCCAACGGATAGCAGAATGGAAAGGTAGATCAAAAGGGAATCGAATGGGTGAATCGAAGGTACGATTCACGTATATAGCAGAATAGGGCTGTAAGTAACCATAGCCCATTTGAAACATCAATCAAGTGAATAGAGTAAGAGAACGTTATCAAACGCAACAACTTGAACATCCTCGGTTTCAAAGCATTATGGGAAGACAATGAAGAGATACAGCTATGTATGTATACGAGAGGAACAGCATATCACCCAACACCAGTGAAACGATCATCTTCTGATGATCAGCGAGGCAACGAAACCTCCAGCCGTTACCATTAAACTAGGAAGAGATGAGACCCTTTACTATCATCAGCTTCTATGCTTCAATTGCAATTCAAGCATGAGAAGTATTCAAAATTACCTTCAAGTTCTAAACGGGATCCTCCCAGACCTATGGCAAGGCGATTGCAAACTGGCTAGATACTAACAGCGACCAACATTCTTTGGTGTTTTTTTTTCTCAAACCAAACGAACTTACCCCAGAACACCATCAACACTAGATTTCTCTCTTTCTTCCTCTAATCTAATGCACATTCCTCCAGGAAGAAACTCCAATAACCCATCGTCCTTTACAAACAGAGCCAACCTAGCATTTTATCAACTGGATGTAGATAGACTTCAAAGAGACGTTGAACACGCCATAGTATTTTTACCCGAAAACAGGAACCTATGCAGAACACTGAAATTGACGCAGCCATAGATTGTTTGGAACTGGCTGTAAAGCCAAGACGTCAAAGGACAAATTCCGGTACCACGCGGCAGCGTGTCAGTACCTCCCTGAGTATATCTAAAACTTATACACTCATAGACAGCGACTAAGGAAACGTGTTCAAAGGATTCACCAGCGTGATTTGAACGCATATAACAGCAACTACCACACAGTGTGGAGTGAACTTCAGTGTACCAACATAAAGTTTCGAAATTCCATTCAACACCACAACAACAACCAATTCCAGAAGAGACTGCAGTCAATCAAACCTAGACCTGATGCCTTCAAAAATATCAAGTGACTGATTGGGAAAAAATTATCAATGCCAGTAACGATTGTCAACGGAAAAAGCAAAAACTTTGCAGGAGAAAGTCAAAGCATTCGCTAAATATTTTGGAGGAAACTTCATCCCCAACCCATCAGCCGATCCAGTCTTCCTTGATGAAGATCAGGAATCTATCCAACAAACACTGATGGCGCATAACTTGGATAGAACTACTTTCAGCGACATCAATCCCGCCAGTGACCTAGTTGACAGCCCTAACCTGAGCACCCCAATATATCTAATAACCAACTTTCACAAACAGACATGATCTTCTTAACTATTATCGTCAGCAATTGTGCCATTAACAGCTACTTCCTCCAAAAAATGGCAGCAATTCCGAAGAAAAGCACAAGGAACACTGGAGAACTGCACACCAAAAGTGAGGAGCATCAAAGATGGAGCTGCCCAAGGATCGAAATTTGGACCATTTCTGTACAGCATAACGACCTCGACCAACCCACCGCAAGCGAATGCCAGAACCTTCTTTTAGCTGATGACTTACTTACATACCTCACATATCCCTATCACTTGCTACAGCTATCCGAAAAGTCGAGGCCCACATTCGAAATCTATTAAAGTTTAACATGAAATGGGGTATCCGGCTTAACTTATCCAAATCGGAGGTTGTCTTTGTCTGCTTTAGGAGTCTGCTTTAGGAGAACAGGAGGCAGACGTGATCGCTCAGCTATAAACTGCATAAGTATCAATCACTCTTAGGCTGAACATATACTGGAGCTGCGAGCTGAGCGGTGATGCGAGAGTTGAGCAGATAGGCGAAAATAAACATATGTTTTCTTATGAAAGCTCTCACACTGAAGAGTCTAGTTGCGAGCTCCACCCTCGAGTATGTGTTGCCTTATACACTCCCGCGGACGGAAGCGTAATAGCAGCCAACCGTAGCTCCAAGTATCTGGGCATCAATTTCAACGAGATGCTGAGATTTAACCAACATTCACGGACTGTCGTTCGTCAACGGCGTAAACACTTCAATAACGAGCAACTCTACTCTGAAGCCAAGGCAATCCCCCTGCACAAGTATCTAATGCTTTCTGCAAAGAAGCTGGTTAGAAACTGAACAAATTTTTGCTGGCTCCAATTGGATAATATGGATGTGAACGATATGTGGTTCCAAGAGAATGGGGGTACGTGCCTCACAGCGAACGCCACAATATTCCATTTAAGCATCTACCCGCCCATATTGAAAAACCCTATACATTACATACTTTTGTTTTTTTCTCTATTATACCAAGTCCCTCCAAAAGTTATACTAATTTAGTTTTAAAACTAATTTTGTATGTTTTTCATGAAATCCCAGTCGTACCTAACCTAGCCGTTCCTAACCTAGTTGAAAAAGGAGAGTCGTAGTTATTTTTTGTTTTAATTTTACCTTCAACTTCTGGAAATAACGATTATTAATGATAGTTAAAGTCTTAAATATAATTTCCTGATTGGGTTATGTATTTCCTTCATTGCAAATATGCAAGTCAGAGCTCTGACTAGCCTAGACTTATACCCTCAACTGATAACACCAATAAATCAATCATAGACTTACTTTTATTTGTTACTTTTCGATCGATAAACTATATTATAAAAAGAGTAATAACGTACATAAGTATCCAATATTCATATAGTTATCTACAATATTATACTATCTGTGATAAGTTTCTGTTAAATGTTTGTAATATAAAACCGAAAAATGACACAATTTAATCTTAGTTACGTTCTAAAATACATCAGTTCATTTATATAAACATAAAATTTCATAAACCACGATACTTCTATGATAAACAAAATTTTATCATAGTCATCATTATAACAAATATTTCCAACCGAAGCTAAGTGGAGAAAGGTATAAAGTTAAAAATCTTGAGTGCCTAATTGTTTTCTGTTTAATTGAATTTAATGCAGTAAAACTCGATCAGAACAGAGTAAAAAAGTACACAAGTGTGTGAAAACTGTCAGAAAAAGATGTAGAGATGTAGGTTGGCCGGTGATTATCTGCTGTAAAATTTCAAATTCATATTTTTAAATCATTTCAAATTGAGTTTAATATCAAACGCTTTAATTTTCAAACTATGCATGTTTGGTAATTTAAACTTTCACAAAGTTTCCCAAAACTAGGTTATTTTTTTTCCTATTGGTTTTGACAGCAAATTGTGAGAATTTGTGAGAAATTGCGAAAATTTGTGAACAATTTCATATTACCAAACAGACCTACATATGTATTGCTGTATGTTTTCTTCTTTTTTGTTTGTTTTATTCTCTAATCTTGTAAATTTAGGTACTTCATTGATAAATTTAAGCTTTTTTGTTTTGCCAAGCACAAAAATCAGCTGACCCTTTCACATTTCTCATTCACATGCGCTTCTTCTAAAGTAGGTGCAGAAAACTTCATGTGACAGAATGTTGAACAGATGACATACACGTCAGAATTAACTAAATTCAACGTTCTTATCAATTAGTATATTAGAGTGTAGCAATTTGAAAATCGATTGAGAAAAATAAAAATCTACATACATACATACATAGGTACGCCAGTTTTTTCCCATTTTTTTCACATGTACCGTTATTTTATGAAAAAACTAAAAAGGAAAATGTGTGTTGGTGTAATGAAAATATTGTATTCTTCGTCGACGATTTACCGTTTAGTTTTTATTTGCAATAAAATTGGCTGAATATCATTTACTTTTCATGAGACACAAGTGAGAGAAGCTGTACGATTAGACGGTCAACGAAAATGGTCAACGCGTTGACTCTCTGACGTCAAAATGACGTAAAATTCCATTCCAATTCCATTCTTGTAGTGTGATCGTCAACGAAGAATACTGTCCATGCGTTGACTGCTGCGTTGACACCTACGACAATGTTTTTACCACAGATTACCCATATGAAGATGAGAATTTTTCCTACGATTCACTCTCCAAAACCCATTCATTTTCATTTTTGTTTTTTGTAATTTCACAACGTGTCGATGAATAGATGTATTGTGAATTGCAACAACAATTTAACCCAGGTGTTTGAAGATCCCTACTGTCTATGTGTGCGGTTTTTACACACCATTCTCATTTCTTATCTGCAATCTGACAGTTCAAGCTTGTAGGCATGTGGGTAATCTGTGGTTCAACGCATTGACTTTTTTCTTTGAACGTGTAATCACCCTGAGCAAATGTAAGGACACATAGACGCATAGCGTTGAGTACAATCCCAACGTTGACATGGCATACTTTTCTGCCACGTCAATGTAGTCTGCATTGACTTCCGTGTGACATTGACGGACTAGCGTCATTCGTGTGATCGTCAATGTGTTATACGTTGACATGGTCAACGTTGACGATCCATTGGCGGTGTGTTGATGACTTTTTTGGTGACGTCAGAGATTCAATACGTTGACCATTTACATTGACCGTCTAGTCATAGCTAAACTCTGTACATTTTTGTTCAAAACAATGTCACATCCGACTTAGCGACAAAATCATCACGATAAGTATAAATTAACAAAATCTATGCTTTAAAAAAATACGTGCGGCTTTAGGTTGCGGAACTGTAAGATTATAATGTTATTATTGGCGTGTTTTGTTGGGCTCCTTAATGTGCACATTAAGAAATTCTTCACATGTGCACATGTAAATTATACCAACAACAAGCTAACAGCACATATTTGTTCTTCGGTTACTAGAGGTGTGTTTTTTTTATGTGTAAACATCTATATGCCGGCGGTGCGGTGGCGGTAGAGTGAAATAAAAACGTGGACTTTCTTCTGTGTGACGTTACGAAGTCACACTTTATGATGGTAACACGTTACGTTCCGAAATTCTGCATAGTAGGATATTGGGTAAGTTCAGTGATAAAAATCTGAAGATCCCCTTCAAGCAAACTAGTCCGTTTTGGATTCGTGCACGTAGTCAACAACGTATGGATGACTTCAAAAACGGAGCCAAATTCTCAAAGCAGCGCTTAGACAAACTTTGAACTTTACACATATTAACCGGGAGTCCGGCACTCACACAATTTGTTTCCAATTCCAAAGGGAATTTGTTGAAAAAAACCACATCAGGAATTAACGACGAAATCACAAAAAAAAAGTACGATAGCAAGTACGATTAGATTTGTAATTCACGTCATCAGTAAAACAGTTTTTCTCCGCGTTTAAATTAAGCCCCGAAAATTGTCTGGGCAAGGAATTGGTTCTTGTTGCATTCAACATGATCTCGTTTTTTCCAATTCCCTCAGGGATTTGAAAAAAAACACACACTATATAACTTAATGTGGAACATCACACAATCGAGACAGTAACTGGCTCAACAAAACACGTCTTATATAAAATGTTAAATAGGATATAAAATATATGATATTCCACACCCACATAAGCTGCACATCATCTTTGTTTGCCAGCTGCCAATGCCGCCGTCAAAAGTATTATAACATCTGTGTTTGTTGTTGTTTGGGTTGTACAAATTTAAATTATCACAATGAAAAATCTAATTGATTTTCTTAAAGGCACATTTTTTTATCACTACGCTTTGCAGAAATTAAAAAAAATTAAACCTTTAATAGGGGTGTTTTATTGAGCTCCTTAATACCATACACGGAGCTAAACGCCTTCCATTTACTATAATGCATGAATAGCAAAAGTCCGGAATTGGATATGGCTTATGTAATGTATGCATATATTATAAATTCTACGTTTTATTGGACAATCGGGGGCTTACACACTATTAAATTCTATTGATTTTGCTTCACTTATCAATATAGGTACACATTTTATGGCCAAACTTTGAATTCTGCCTTGGCAAACACTAGTTAAGACAGGATTGATTTTAAGACTACATTTTGTAGGTACACCTACTTACAATATGGATTTATTTTTCTCTTTAGAAATTCCGTTGTGAATTGTATCTTCCAGTATGATATTTGTATTATAATAGGACAAGTCGTCCTTCTTATTGTCAGTTGAACCCATTCGAATGAATGTTATTCACTTCGATGTTAACGCGAACCAGGAAGAAATCGAACTGATATTATTCGCAAAGGCGAAGTACTATTTTGTAAATAAATATGGTTTTTTTATCAATAACTTCTACCTGCCTATCTTAAGAAAAATGTGTTATCAATTAATACCGTTCTGATTACCATAATTTTGCTTATGATTTTAACTAAAAAATGCCAAAAGCTCTTTTAGACCTTAAGTATATAGGTACTAGCACTTAGATATTATAGTTCCTATCATAACTATCTATAACAAATTCTATAGCTAGTAACTAATAACTTTATAGTATAGGTAGATACAATAATTTAGTAACTGTTTTATCCGTGATACATAAATACAATAAATTCATGTGTACATACTTAAAAATATTTGTTATTTTTTTTTGTATTTGAAGGTATCTACTTTCTATATTTAATAATAATTTAAAATTGTGAAATAAATTGAAGCGTCTCAACTGTGACTCAATGCAAAGCTTTTGGATATTTTGTATTTGTACACAAGCAACTTTTTAAAAATGCTCTGTCATCTACATCAGCGGTACCATGCAAAAATTAATCCTTGTTGAGGGCCTTTGCAAACAAAATTGCGGCAGCAATAAAAGTGAGAAAATGCATGACTGGGTCGCGTGTACTTGATCTTTAGTTAAAGTGTTTAAGAATGTTTGAGTTAGATAATATGATAGGCTTGTTGGATGTTGGCACTTGTTCAGAGGTTTTTTATGTAGCACTTTTTCCGCCCTGGATTCTGAATGGCTCTGAATGCACTCCCACGAAAACCAGGGTTTTCTCTCGGGGTGTGAGAACTCAGAACTGGCAAAATTCAAATCAGCTGTTGGCATTTTGGCAAGATGTGTAGCTTTGACAAGTAGGAATAGTAGTGAATTTTGATGACAAATTAAAAGGGTAAATATGACATATTTTGTTGATTTTATTGGATTCATAAATTTATAGACGAAATTCCAAAATATACAATCGTCGATGAAAAAAAAGGTAAATGCACGTTCAATCACAAAATCTGAAAATGCAGATCTTAATTTATGTTGTAGAAAGCACTAAAAATCTGAATCTTAAGACGAAACTTGTTGTGTCAAAGGCTAGCATGGGTCCGCCATCTGACGTTTTTTTCAACTAGTGCTTATTTCGTGGATGGTAACACTTAGCTAATGTCTGATTTGACAGATAATTAGTTTTATCCTTCCGCTGAACGAATATATGGTTGTGTATACGCTTCGCTAAGTGGGCCTGCGATCGACTTAGAGAAGATGCCGATTTTGCCAAAAAAATCATCTTTTCAGATGAAGCTCATTTTGATCTTGGCGGGTAGTAAACAAGCAAAATTGTCGCATTTGGGGCACAGAAAACCCGCACGCATACATTGAAAAGCCGATACACCCAAAACGAGTCACTGTTTGGTGCGGATTTTGGTCCAGAGGCATAATTGGGCCATTTTTCGAAAATGAGCAAGGAGTGGCCGTTACAGTCAATGGCGATCGTTATCGGGCCATGTTGAACGAATTTTTGTTCACAAAAATTGAAGAGGAGAATATTGGCAACATTTGGTTTTAACAGGACGGCGGCGCGGCGCTACGTGCCACACAGCCGAAGCTACACTCGATGTTTTGCGCCATTTTCAAAAAAAAAAGTTATTTGGCGGACCCTTTATATTCTTGAATTCAAAATTAAGCATCAGTAGTTCTGGTGATGATATTATATGTAACTAAATCAGCAACAAAATACAGCAAGCTCACATACAATACAAAACTCACTTATCAGTAAACCATAAGTTCTTTTATGTAAAAAAGTATTAATTTGTTCGTGATGAAAATTAATCATCACAAATCAACCATCAGATGAAAATTTTGGTCTGAAAATTCAGTTGAAACGTAAACAAACGTAACTAAAAGTCACTAACGTCATCTTACTTTTTATGACAGCTAGTCAATCAGAAGATCCAAAAATTCCGAATTCTGAAAATTCAAATAAAAAACGTTATGCGTTAACCCATTGTGTTAATGTGTTCGTTGCAAAATGAAAACCCCAGCAGTCTTGAGTTGATTGACATTCGCCAGGTTGCCCTGGGCAGACAACATCAAACAAAGCTAATATCTGAAAAAAAGGTATAGCGTTTTCGTTTGGTAATTCGGAAGAACCCTCCGGAACTCTTCGATCTGAAATGCCAAACGAACATTCTGATTCTGATGTTTTTATTTTTTTGTGTTTGTATAACATTAAATGTAAATGCCAAATTAAAGTTGTTTGCATTTACCGTTATTTGTAAATAAGCAGAACATTAACTTGGAAGATTTTGATCTTATTTGCGAAGAAAATGGTGAGATTATTATGTTGGATAATAATAATTAGCTATGCTCTAAAATAGATAGGTAAATAAAATAAGATAGGTTGAATTTATCCAGAACTTAACAATCAGAATCGATTTTATCTTCTTTTGAGAAGAAGAACTGTAATCGATTGCCAAACCAACGCTTTCAAGCATTCGGTATTCGGAATGCTTCCGGCTTCCGGACGACCACTGAAGGTCACTGTTTGAATTGAACATAGTATAAGATGGAAAATCCATCCAAGTCTTACAAATTATGTTAATGAAGAGCTAAAAAGTTGCGTCGCGATTGCGACTAATACTATGTTTCCACCGACCACTAAACCGAGATTTGATAAGATTTGCCATAATCTTCTTCAAATCTCGAAGATTTACCATACATATTTATTTCGTAAATCTAGAAGATTTCAAATAAATCTTGATAAATCTTCATAGGGCAAATAGTTTTACAAGTCGAACAAACCAATTTAAGTCCATTCATTTGAAAATCCAACCCTTCTTGATTCTTTTGTCAAACATGAAACTTTCTGTCTCACTTCAACTTCATACGAAAATATGAAACAACATTTGCATTTTGAGAGGTACTGTCAAAGTTAATCTATTTTTTAATCTTTTTGTGTGGTGGAAGCACTTTATAGATTTATTTAATATAAATTGAGATAAACATTCGGTGGACACATAGGGGCATATTCATAGTCACTTTTAAACTCCAGTTTAACTTAGACCTGGGTTTATCCTATCTAAATAACATTGAATAAACCCCAGTCTAAGATAAGCTGGAGGTTAAAAGTGACTATGAATATGCCCCAATGTAAACAATTTTTTTATTGTACCCCACCCTAATTTTTGAGTTAAAGGAAGTGTGCAAATGCTATATACACATACATATGTATGTATATGACGGCAAACGTCAATGCTTTAATATCGTGAAAATGTTAAAGAACGATCTCTTTAAATTGTTAATGAAAACACATTTCTAATTCTAATTTCTACTACTATAAAGAAACCCGGAACCATGTAGGAAATTTGAAATAATTTGTTCTTTATTATTTACATACAGAAAATATTTCTTTAAATAAAATAGAACTGTCACAAATATTATTTCTTGTAATATGTGTATCTAAAATGAAATAACCATTTTGAGTGCATCTCGGTTAATTATGGCTTGTTTGCAAATTAAACCTTCCGCAAAGACACTCGATTCATGTTTTAAGTATTGAATCGTTTTCTCGACGTACGAAAGCGATTCCTCCAACAATACCACACAGTTCATGTTAGTCTCAAGAGAGATTCTTCGAGTTTTTTCGGCTATGGCTGAGTGTACTTCAAAACACAAAATCCCCAATATTCTTGTTTCACCTGTAAATTAAAAAAAATTATCATTTTTTAAAAACCTTTAGTATTAATGAATTAATTAATAGAATAAATAATATGATCATATAATTAGGGCCAGTTTGTTCAAAGAAAATCATCTTAAATCAAGGATTAGTGATACTGATAAGTCATGGAATCTGAATCTTAACTGAAATGTTTATCAAGGAATCCTTAATTTGAGTTGTTAATCATTGAAATCGCTAGTCAACCGATTTTGATTGCTTTCGCAATTCAATTAAATCCTGTGTAAGCCGTGGTAAAAAACGTTAACCACTGTGAACAAACTGGCCCTTCATTTTTGGTGTATACATTAAGGGCCTGGTTCACATTGTCTGAGAAAAGTTCTGATTAGTTATCCGGAAAATGCATGTGAGGGCAGTCGGCAAACCAAAGGTATTAATTTGTGGACTTATAGGTAGGTTAAAAAACATTCATAATTGTGACTTTTTGTCCTGTGGATTTATTAACCTGCGCTAGTATTTTTTTGTTGGATTACCAATTAGAACATTATTCAGTCATAGTGAAACAATCTCAAGTGATAATCATTTTATTTTATTTTTTGATAAATTGAAATCAATAAAGTAGTAAAAATTATTAAAATTAGTGCCTTCAATGTTGATAAGTTCATTTAATCCATAATTTAATCGTGAAGATGTCGTGTAGACAAGATTTCAAAGTCGGTAGACTAGTATTGATTAATCAGAATGGTCGATGAATCGATAAATCATGACCTCGATTAATGCAACAGGTAAATAGTATTGTCTACGATTCTTCGCTTTTCCAACGTTTGTAGGCGCAGAAAAGGCGATGGAACAATCTTGCCATTATTTTTGTCATACAAATAGTGATCAAGAGCAAGTGACGTTTAATTTTACCACTATACTGACATCGTGTGAATACTGTAGTGACAGCATTTGCCTGCTCATTCTTGCTATTATAATGCCAGATCATCATCAGAGTGCCATTATTTATTTTTATTATTTGACTGCATTGATAGCCGTGTTCCTTTGTAGGTGGCGAAGCACTCACGAGTACTTTGCTAGCCATTTTAAATGGAACGCACAAAATTGGTTTTCCTACAAACCCCATCTAATCGCCATGAGGGCATGAGAGCACGAGTAGTTGGTAGTACTAGATTTTCGTTTGCATCTAATGGCGAATTCCTTTCAACAAAAAATTCGAATTTTTTCTAAACAGAATCGAATTTTTTCTAAACAAAATCGATTCTTTTCTGTCAAAACAAATCTTGCATTCTTAGCAAGATTTCACACTGATTTGCACACACACTATGAAGACTTGACATTTCTTATACGTCATAAATTGATAGTCGCGGAATTTTTGGAAGACGAGTTGTTTATTTTTTGGTTGGAACGAATTTTACATAATTTAATAAAATATTCAACAATATATTCAGTCAACACAGCTATAAAAATAATTTATTGTGCGTTGTTCATTATCAAACACAAATTTGACAAAAAAAAAAATAGCTTTCGCGAGTGAAAGACGTGTTAAAAACGTTCAGTGCATGAAAACTTTTCAATAATAATTTTCTTTAAAAATATATGTGCAAATAGAAGTTCAAACAAATAAAATGCACCGTATAAGCTGGCTAATATCATTTATTTATTAATTTAATTCTATTGGTAAAACATTTTTCTCACAACAAAAACAAACAACCTTAATAGTTTTGTGAATAATTTCTTGACGTTTGGCGTCAATTGCAGCTATAAAGTAGCACAAACACAATCACACCAATAAAAATCGATTCTTTAACGAAATACGAATTCCTTTCAATTGACAGAAAAAATTCGATTCTGTTTAGAAAAAATTCGATTTCTTTTTTGAAAGGAATTCGGCATAAGTTATGAGTAGTTTGCCACCTCCAAAGGAACACGGCTTATGTTGCCACTTTTTTGGGATAAATTAAAGCAATTGTCATTCGTACAAATATGGCAAAAGATTTAAACTTAATTATTTCCGTTAGTAAAAACTGAAAAAAAGTTCTTTGACTCAAACTGAAATTATACTTACATGGGGCCAACTGTTCGTATAGCTCGATCATCTCCTTGGCATACTCCAGTTTTGTATCAAGGTCTTTCTCTGTTAAAACCATTAAATCTTTTGGATCAGCGCCAAGCTTTTGTACCAGCTGAATTTTAACTTCGCTAATATAAAAGTGCTTTCGTGGTAACCATTTCTGGTAATGTTCAATGTATTTCATGCAATTAGGTGCAGTTTTTTCCATTGCAGCTAGATCTGTTCCTGCCTTCTCCAAAATGTCTGTAACATAAAACTTATCTACATCCATTTGACAGATTGAGCATCTTAAAGAAAATAAACAAATTAAATAAAAAATAAATTCAATTTGTAAATTTAATACTTACTTCCAATTCTCGTGCCAATTCTTTAAGTCAAGTGGAAGAACGAATCCTAAACAATTTTGGTTCTTGCACTTCAATGCACTATAATTAGTATCAAATTCCGTAACGTCTTGGCATCTACTGCATTCACATTTGAATAATTTTGTGTGCATTAAATGTTTTTGACGATCTGCTGTGCCCCACAGGGCATCTGAGTAACAAATACTGAGATTTGTATTCTTTGGAATTTCGTGTGGAGCCCACAAAATAACGTTCCCGTTTTTAGTGAAACTTTTTGCTAAATTAGGTCTACATGAATGTTCCACCATTGACGCTACATCAAAAACCGCTACGTGAGGTGGATCGGAGGTTGGAACTTCATGGCCATTTATTTGCAAGATTCCTGCGATTTTCATAATTTCATCTTGGGTAAATTCTTCAGTTTGGAAAAACCTAAAAACAAAAATGTTTTTTTATATTAGATCTTCTTTAAATATGTAGCATCATTTATAAGATTTTTTTACACACACGCATGACCGATCGGGAGACCAGTTATGGCCTTTTCGATTGGTGGCAAAATGACAGTTATCTTCTTCTGAAATACAAAAAGTTCGCTTCTGGATTTTTCTTCAGAATCCTTCCAAAAGCATTCACACAATATCAAAATGTTCTTCCGGATTACCAATCGAAAAGGCCATAATGGCGGGATTAACCGAAAAATATAGGAAACGCAAACACTTAAGTATAAGCTGCCACAGCAAGCTTTTATAGTCTGGATTTATATAGGTATTTCCAAACTACCAGGCCGAACGTTAGCCTCCTTAAATGGTGTTCAGTCTATTTTTTTATTTTTATTTAATTCATTGATAAGCTATACACATTAGGATATAATATCTTATCATTTCTGATAATAGCCGTTTTTTACTATCAGAAATGATCCATATTAGATCATTAAAAAACATTCTTAACAACAACAACACGAGATTCTGCTCTCTATCGGGATCACGTTTCATGACCCAAAAATGTATTTTATATTATTTTATTCCCAGACCCGGCTTAGACTATGATGAACGAAAAGACGGAATTTGCCAACCCAGGGTGGGTTCAGAAAAAAATGCTTGGGGGGACCTAATCCGGGGGGTAATTCCGTAATTCGATTATCGCCACACGTAACTTTTAGTTACGTTTGCTTACGTTTCATTTGAATTTTCAGCCAAAAATTCTCATCTGAAAATTCAGAATAAAGTGATAGTGGTGGGGGAAATGTTGAAGTACTATACATAGAAGTTGAACTTTATGATTTTCGCTCTGGTTAGTGGTTGATTTGTGATGATTAATTTCCATTGCGAACAAATTAATACTTTTATACATGAAAGAACTTATTGTTTATTGCTAAGTGAGTTTTTAAATTAAAAGATTGACTATTCTTGGAAAAATGTTCCCAGAATTCTCCATCGGAATATTGTGGAATTATTTTTTCATTGAACTTTACAAAGTCTTGCTGTATTTTGTTGCTGATTTAGTAACATATATCATCACTCTTAATTTTTATTTTAAGAATAGAATTAAAGTTCTATTTGATTTCGTTTTAATGTAAATACTTTAAGTAAATGTTAGCATTTGACACAACAACTTTCAACTGAAAATTCAATTTTTTGTGCGTTCAAAAACATAAATTCAGATCTGAATTTTCAGATTTTGTGATTGAACGTGCCCAATGATTGAAAAGTCAATCTTTCTCAAACTGTGATTTATAATGAAAGATTGACGAGACGATAGTGATTGTGTTACGTGAAGCAAATTGATGACGATAACGTGCACGATTATCGTTTAGACGATTATCGTTTTAAAAATTACCGAATGACCCTCCAGGTTGACGGACAAACCTAACGTCTTATTTCAATGGGGCATTTTTAAAACAAAAAATTATTTGCATACATACTTTGGAATGAATTTTCCTATGCTCTCCAAATCTATTCTCCATTGTGGTGATCCTCTACGTATATCATCGTGAGATTCTAGCTGCATTAATTTATCAAACTTAGATTTATCACTTTTTTTAAGTAAGAGTGCTCTTAGTGCTGATATGCATTGATACATTGGATGTGGCGTCGTGAACTCATGAATGACAACCTTAAACAAGAGAAAAATGTTGTTTGTAAGTTTGTTAATTAGGCGTTTAATAAAATAAACAATATAACGAATATAACTCAAGAGCTTAATTAGCTTTTCTATTTGAATTAAGTACTTTACATATTTAAGTTTTACAAATAAAATATACATTTGTAATCTCACTTTGAAATAAAATGTATATTTATAAATTAACGTTTGCGAGTTTTTAGCTTGCAATATTTAAATATTGAGAATTTTCAATACCCATGCTAAATCTTGTAATGGGTCATTAACTTATCGGTTTCGAATGTAAAGCTTAATAAAACACAGAAAATTTTATTTCCTTATATAGTTTGGTCTTCGCAATTAAGTGTGAAAAACAATATCATTCAAATGGGTGCCTCGAGAAGTTTCGCAGCATGTGATTAGTTACATCGTTACATTCGTTACTTTTTCCGAAGTAATCGTTACTTTTGAGTGAATACTTTGATTACTTTTTTCATATAAAAATTACAAATACTTTTGTCGCACTTTTAGCTTTGCACAAACAAAATAAATATGAAAAGAACTTTGCAAATCAGATTTCCGTTTCCTATTTCAGAAGGAGAGACAGAGTTTTCACAAAACAGTCTGCCAGGTTCAACTTCAATCCAAATTTCGTACGATATGGCCACAAACCGTTGCTTGTTGCGTTCAATAAAAGAAGCGTAACTGAACGCATCAGTGGAACGTGAAGCCAATCCACATATCGAGTAGATGTGTGCTATTCGATCGATTCATATTTGCGCATAACTTAAAATTGAAATTATTTAAAATGAGGATTTTAACACCCCCCCCCCCCCCCCCACCCTTCCTTTAAAAAATCCATTTAAGAAAAAAAAAATCTTCATAAGAAGCCTATTATTTCTCGTTTATTTAAATACCTCAACCTTGAAGATCGGACAACTAAAACCAAAGATATAGGCTTCCAACGACAACAACTATATCTTTAATAAATTATCCATACCGAGCATTTTATACTCGAATCTCGGACCCGGTACCCTGACTCGGTCTGCCAAACGATTACTTTGATTACTTTGATTACTTTGATTACTTTGAGTACTTTGATTACTACGATTACTTTTCGTTTCTATTGGATTCGATTACTTTTGATTACTTTGGGATTTGATCACCCTTGGATTTTGGATCAGGATTGGATTGCAGGAGGGAACAAAATATTCTCAGCACAGGGTGGTCCCAAAAAATGTCACTTTCTTATTCTTTGACCGATTTCGATGAAATTGACACAGGTTATAGCTGAGGCAGAATTATGAACTAACAAAATATTTTCAGCACAGGGTGGTCCCAAAAAATGTCACTTTCTTATTCTTTGAGCGATTTCGATGAAATTGACGCAGAATTATGAACGAAAAAAATATTTTCAACACAGGGTGGTCCCAAAAAATGTCACTTTCTTACTCTTTGAGCCATTTCGATTAAATTGACACAGGCAATAGCTGAGGCAGAATTATGGACGAAATAAATAATTTCAGCACAGGGTGGTCCCAAAAAATGTCACTTTCTTATTCTTTGAGCGATTTCGATGAAATTGACACAGGTTATAGTTGAGGCTAGAGATGAGCAAAAAATCACGACCTGTGATTTTCGACCTGTGAGTCAAAAATCACAATCACTACCTGTGAGCGAGTCTTTAATAAACCTGTGAGTGCTCTAAATGTGATTGAAAATCACAACTGTAGTAAAATCACAACAAAAAGAAACGATTCACAAATCACGACAATCGCACAATGAACTTTATGAACTGTGAACAAAATCACGACGAGAGAAAAGTCAACAATGAGTAAAATGAATCAGAACGAGAACTGTAGTCGTGATTTAGTTATTATTTTAGCAACTGAACGAAATCACAATACAGAAAAACAAAATCTCAGGAGTCATGATGAAAATATGAAGTACAGATTAATTCTTTTATTTTTAGTTTAGGATCTAGAAGGTAGAACTGAATTGTGAACTGAGCTCCTAGCCTGGTTGTGATTTTGTACACAAGGACAAGGAAAAGTGAAACTAAAATTTTGACATTGCAAATTTTCGGGTTTCCACTGGAGCTAGAGAGCTGGGCGAGACACCAAGGTAATTTCCACCTCCTAAATCGATTGGCGTACTCCGTTTTTCGATCCGCCGTAATAAAATTTTGACAGGGCAAATTTTCGAATTCCCACAAGGAAAAGTGAATCTAAAATTTTGACATTGCAAATTTTCGGGTTTCCAATAGAGCTAGAGAGCTGGGCGAGTCACTAAGGTAATTTCAGCCTCCTAAATCGATAGGCGTACTCCGTTTTACGATCCGCCGTGATAAAATTTTGACAGTGCAAATTTTCGGATTTCCACTGGAGCTAGAGAGCTGGGCGAGACAATAAGGTAATTTCCACCTCCTAAATCGATTGGCGTACTCCGTTTTTCGATCCGCCGTAATAAAATTTTGACAGGGCAAATTTTCGAATTTCCACAAGGAAAAGTGAATCTAAAATTTTGACATTGCAAATTTTCGGGTTTCCAATAGAGCTAGAGAGCTGGGCGAGTCATTACGGTAATTTCAGCCTCCTAAATCGATTGGCGTACTCCGTTTTACGATCCGCCGTGATAAAATTTTGACAGTGCAAATTTTCGGATTTCCACTGGAGCTAGAGAGCTGGGCGAGACACTAGGGTAATTTCCACCTCCTAAATCGATTGGCGTACTCCGTTTTTCGATCCGCCGTGATAAAATTTTGACAAGGCAAATTTTCGAATTTCCGCAAGGAAAAGTGAATCTAAAATTTTGACATTGCAAATTTTCGGGTTTCCAATAGAGCTAGAGAGCTGGGCGAGTCACTAAGGTAATTTCCACCTCCTAAATCAATTGGCGTACTCCGTTTTACGATCCGCCGTGATAAAATTTTGACAGTGCAAATTTTCGGATTTCCACTGGAGCTAGAGAGCTGGGCGAGACACTAAGGTAATTTCCACCTCCTAAATCGATTGGCGTACTCCGTTTTTCGATCCGCCGTGATAAAATTTTGACAGGGCAAATTTTCGAATTTCCACAAGGAAAAGTGAATCTAAAATTTTGACATTGCAAATTTTCGGGTTTCCAATAGAGCTAGAGAGCTGGGCGAGTCACTAAGGTAATTTCCACCTCCTAAATCGATAAGCGAACTCCGTTTTACGATCCGCCGTGATAAAATTTTGACAGTGCAAATTTTCGGATTTCCACTGGAGCTAGAGAGCTGGGCGAGACACTAAGGTAATTTCCACCTCCTAAATCGATTGGCGTACTCCGTTTTTCGATCCGCCGTAATAAAATTTTGACAGTGCAAATTTTCGGATTTCCACTGGAGCTAGAGAGCTGGGCGAGACACAAAGGTAAATTCCACCTCCTAAATCGATTGGCGTACTCCGTTTTTCGATCCGCCGTAATAAAATTTTGACAGTGCAAATTTTCGGATTTCCACTGCAGCTAGAGAGCTGGGCGAGACACTCAGGTAATTTCCACCTCCTAAATCGATTGGCGTACTCCGTTTTTCGATCCGCCGTGATAAAATTTTGACAGTGCAAATTTTCGGGTTTCCACTGGAGCTAGAGAGTTGGGCGAGACAAGGTAATTTTCACCTCCTCAATCGATTGGCATACTCCGTTTTTCGATCCGCCGTATTGGAAATTTTGGGCATTCGAGATTTTGCTATTCGATAATTTTGAATTCGGGACTTGAGATTTTTAGCATTTTTGTATTCATGGTTATGTCCTACGAGCTAATTTTAATTACTTATTTGTTGTCCTCATTTAATTACATACTTTATATTTTACTGAGAATTTTTTTTTTGGCCTCAAAGATATTCCAAACTTGAAAATCACAATCACAGGTTAAACTTACAGTGGTTCAGAAATCACAATCACAGTTATACCTGTGATTGAAAAATCACAGTTTAGCTCATCTCTAGTTGAGGCAGAATTATGAACGAACAAAATGTTTTCAACACAGAGTGGTCCCAAACAATGTCACTTTCTTATTCTTTGAGCGATTTCGATGAAATTGACACAGGTAATATCTGAGACAGAATTATGAACGAAAAAAATATTTTCAACACAGGGTGGTCCCAAAAAATGTCACTTTCTTATTCTTTGAGCGATTTCGATGCAATTGACACAGGTAATAGCTGAATCAGAATTCCGAAGGAACAAAATATTTTCAGCACAGGGTGGTCCCAAAAAATTTCACTTTCTTATTCTTTGAGCGATTTCGATGAAATTGACACAGGTTATAGCTGAGGCAGAATTGGGATCGAAACAAATATTTTCAACACAGGGTGATTCCAAAAAATGTCAAGTTCGTTGTTCTTTGAGCTATTTCAATGAAATTGACACAGGTTATAGTTCGCGAAAATTTTGTTTAAAAAAACTGATAATATAAAGGTGAAGCGGGATAAAATCAATCAATTAAAAGGTTATTTCTCGGGGATGGCTTAAAAGATATTTTTTCTTCAAGAAGTTGCTATTTATAGGGTGAATTGGAATCAAAAAAATGATATTCTATTTAAAATTTTTGTTTGTGATTGAAAAGGTATTTATCGGGGATTGCTTCAGAACAATTTTATTTAAAAAATTTATATTTATAGGGTGCAGTGGGGAAAGACGTTAAGTGGTAGGTGATGTTAAAAATTTGAGGTCTGTTTGAAAAGTCATTTTTTAGAAGTGAACTGATGGATATTTTTTCAAAAATATTTCCATTTATACGGTGAAATTACATTTCAATCACAAAAATAATTTTTTAAATCGAATATCATTTTTTGCTTTTACCCCAATTCACCCTATAAATAGCAACTTCTTGAAGAAAAAATATCTTTTAAGCCATCCCCGAGAAATAACCTTTTAATCACAAAAAGAATTGTTTGATTTTATCCCGATTCACTTTTATAATATCAGTTTTTTTAAACAGAATTTTCGGAAACTATAACCTGTGTCAATTTCATTGAAATAGCTCAAAGAACAAAGAAAGTGACATTTTTTGCAATCACCCTGTGTTGAAAATATTTTTTTCGATTCTATTCTGCCTCAGCTTTAACCTGTGTCAATTTCATCAAAATCGCTCAAAGAATAAGGAAGTGAAATTTTTTGGGACCACCCTGTGTTGAAAAATATTTTTTTCATTCATAATTCTGCCTCAGATATTACCTGTGTCAATTTCATCGAAATCGCTCAAAGAATAAGAAAGTGACATTTTCTTTTGAGGTAATTTTAACCACTTTTTCGCACATTTCGGGCGGTATCTCTGCCATAACTTGAGGAGGTTATGTTGGTTTTTAATGCGTCTCGAGTTTGGGGATTATTCGCGTAAACACGGTCTTTTGCGTAGCCCTGTAGAGAAAAATATCTAACGGTGTCAAATCGTATGATCTTGGTGGCCAATTGACGTCGCCAAAACGTGAAATTACGCGACCAGGAAACTTTTCACGAAATAAAGCGAAAATTGGTCGTGTTATGTGGCTTGATGCCCCGTCTTGTTGGAACCACATATCGTCGAAGTCATATGATCTTCAATCGCCGGCTAAAAAAATCGGTTATCATTTGACCAATTGCTGCGAACGCGGCGAAATCGATAAATTCGGATCATCAGAAACACTTCCACTTGCAGCAGCAATATTTTCGACTCTTCAAATTTTTTCACAGCTGCACCGATTGCTTGCGTAGATGGTCGATTATGACGACCATAACCATCGCGTAGGTAATGCGCGAATATTGGCTACGTTGGAATCACCACTTTTGTATAGTAAGTTTTAATAATTTCGATTTTTAAGCGATCCATTATCGTAAATGACAAACATTCAACTAATATTATAGCACTTCAAAAGACAGCTGAGTTTGACAGGTGTCAAATGCCAGCGCTGCCAGCTTGAAACCACGAAATGAATGACCCTGTACTAAACATATTTAAGTATTACAAATCAAATATGCATTTATAATCTCGTTTTCAAATTAATTATGTATAAATTTGTAAATTCAAGTGCCCGAGATTTTAGCTTGCAATATTTAAATATTGCGGATTTTTAATATCAACAATCTTGTAATTGCAAAATTTCGATAATGCACGTATTGACATAAAACGGTATTCCATCGAATAAGCTTGTTTTTAAAAAAGTTGTTATTTATTTATTTTTTGAAAAGCTAGAATCCATACACACATTATGTAAGTTACCTTTTTTTGCTGCCTTTTTTGTGTTAGTTTACATTCTTCTATGTGTTCAATGCTCCCTTCGCATTCTTTCGAGCAAAGTGGCCATCCACATTTTTGACACGAAACATAGTCCTTTTCATCAATACCATCCAGACAACCTAGACAAACGGGCCCAGTAACTTGCGACGGACCCCTGGTTATGGGTGATTCTTTTAAAATGATTTCATATGGTTTGATTTTTCTTGTTGTCACAAGATGTCGACCCAACTTTTCGCTTTGTTCAATCTGCAAAAAAAAAAAAAACGCATTCATAACAGCATTATTTTTTTTTTTTGAAAATAAGAATGGTCAATTTCCCCAGACCCCCCAAACTTCCCAAATTTTTTTCCTCTTTTTTCGAACTTTACACGATAACAGAAGTCATATAACTTCTCATATGACCTGTCAAAAAAATCCTGTAAAATCGTCTGAAGCCACTCATTAAACTCATATGACTCCTCAAAAGAAAAAGGATAATTATGACTTTTTTGACATTAGGATTGCAGCTAATTCCATTTGAGAAGTCATAAGTATGCTATTATATTGTATTCCTAGTTGGATGTGTTAGATTCAGACATTTTGAATTCTTGTGCTCAATATTAAATTGTTTATGTGGACAAAAATTGAAAGTACCAAAAAAGTGAAAATATAGTTATTTTGGAGAAAATCAAATAGAAAGTTGTAGATGTGCAAACATACAAAAGCAAAACAATTTGATTTCACAAACAGAATGAGAGCTCATTTGAGAAATCATACATATGTAAATTTAATGACAGGTCATATTACTTTTCTATTATCGTGGAAAGTGGCCTTAAGATTAACGGCTTTCCCAAACCGACACGAAGCATTTGGAATGACACTACGGAACCTCACGGAAGCCTGCTTCACAATTCGGTGAGGAAACGAGACTTGAGCGTGACAAAAACTCGTTGTAGATGACAAACCAATTTCAAGCAATAGGCGTTTAACAGCAAATAAGAACTCTGAAAGCTCACAGATTTTTTAAGTGCGACAAAAGTCTTACCTGAGCACTGAGAACTGAGATTTTTTGCGGAGATTTCTAAGACAAAAATTTTTTGAATTCAATTCTCAATTTCCTTCCTCACCCGAAAGGCCGAAGAAGCTGTTCATTTGAAATTTGTCTGGCACTTCATAGCGTGGCTTTTTAGAGTAGATAGATTAGATTAGATTAGATTGATTTCAATTCAGTACATAACATTTACTACATGTATGTACACTACATAAAATTTAACAACAATCATTTTGATTGACATGGCATTTTACGTCTGCCTGATTGACAATTTTTCCAAACTTTAATTATTAAATAAACTCTGTTTTTAATTTTTTTAATTGCCAATTTTTTAATGTGTAAACATCTATGCTGGGGGTAGAGTGAAAAAAAAAAACGTGAACGTTCGTGTGCAACGTTATGTCGTGCAACGTTACGGTGTGCAACGTTACGATCTACATACTAGGATGGGTGCGTTTATGATCCGCGTACGTTGATGTTTACACATATTAACCGTGAGTCCCGGCTCTCACACAATTTTTTTTTTGAATTTAGGGCTTTACGATCCACCGTATCAAAATCTGCTTTAAAGTCCTCGAGGAATGAGTCTTCAATACTCCTCAATACGAAAATATGATCAGCCCTAACCAGTTTATTTTCTCCGATCCAAGTTGCTATTTGCTATTCGCCGTTGAAGTATTTCCGTACAAATTTTGTGCGATACATTAAGAAATGAAATATTGTGATAATTTGCAGGATCTAAAGAACATCTTTTCTTATGTATAGGAAAAA
Source organism: Leucozona laternaria (assembly GCA_932273885.2). Taxonomy (NCBI): domain Eukaryota; kingdom Metazoa; phylum Arthropoda; class Insecta; order Diptera; family Syrphidae; genus Leucozona; species Leucozona laternaria. Next base: position 52,195,585 of record OW026368.1, read on the forward strand.
TTAATGCTTCCTTAAATTCTACAGGTATAATGCCAGATTCAAATGCATTATTGAACAAGGTAGCTAGCATTTCATACACACCGTTACCGGCATATTTATAGATTCAGCTGCTTTTCCATCCTTATGAAGATCAATGTAAATCCACCATAAGCGGATTGATTAGATTGATTAGGTATCGAATCTAAATATATGTATATACTTAATACATACCTACTCAAGATGTATGGATTTTCCTAATCTGGTAATGTGAAAATTTGACAGAATTTCGTTTTTCTGATTATTACATTTTCCACAAAGAATTATTTATTTTCAGCTCCGCAATAACAAATTTTCAAAAGACTTAAAAAAATGAAACGTAGAAACCTACCTTAAATGGATTGCACATTAGTTTGTGGATTTTCCAATCACATTTTTGGTGTTCCCCTGAACAATAAAACACTTGGTTGCAGTTGGAACACTTTGATTTGGTTTCCTTAGAACAAATTTTGCAAAATCCACTTTTAATATCGGTCATTTTTGGAATATTTATATTATATTTTTATTTCTCTATTGAAAAGTAGTTTTTTCTTCAATTTTAACAGCACTCAAATGTAAGCGGCTATTTATAACTAAAGCACCAATGGAAAATATGCTCTCGTTCAGTTCAATTTCTAAAATACTCTGCCCAAGTTGAGTTGTATAAAATCTGAAGATAGAGAAGAAATACTTTCATCTCCTAAACTATTTTAAGACCACATGAACCATTGTGTCAGTAGCATTACAAGTGTGGCTAGTTTTGAAGTTCGTTTTTAGATGAATAAATACAATATTTTTCTGTATTTGTCAGTTGGGTTTTTGTTCATTAATTAACTACCCAAAATGTCTAAAAACCTTATACTTTTTACAACCAAAATAATAAATTTATTGTTAATAATAATGTTAGACTATTAGCGAAACAGCTCGGAATTGGGTCCCACCGCTTGGTGAATTACTACAACTTTCAACAATTCCTGTGTACGTATCTGTAGGAATATGGAAGAACTTACAGTCTTCTGCCAAATCTGAATGACTATAGTAGGTACCTACATTTCCACCGACCACTAAATAAATTAAATTTTCCGTTAATCTTCTTCACATATTTAAAATACAAAATTATTTGGTAAATCTAGTCGACTTGAAATAAAGCTTGTCAAATCTTCAAAGTTTCAATACTACTTCAAATCGAACTAACATACATTTAAAGATTGCAATCCCGGTAAAAATTTCGCAAACAATTTTATACATTTAAATGCATTCATACTTTCTTACATCACTATAACTAACCAATATTTGTAGTTCAAAACCTTGTTTTCTCTTTTTTCTATTTTTTTCCGAATGCCCATTCAGTCGATATTAGTAAAAATATATTCTATAAAGATATGAAACCCCAGCTGTCATTTCGGCTTACCTACAAAGCAGTTTGCAAATTTGCAATGTGAGCAAATTTAAAGGATTGCAAAAGTTTGTATGATTCTTTTGGAAACGTTCAGGGTACTCATCACTCATGTTAAGCTTTAGCATAACGTTGAACGTACCGCTACATTCTTTTTGCAACCAGGATTTTTTTTTCAAGTCGCACGAATCTCGTTATATGTTATAATGCACTCCCAATAATTTTAGTGGCGATTAAAAATTATAAATTGGCATTTCCCTAGTCTCATCCATTGTGAAAATCTTATTTTTCATTATCGAACAAATGCTCCGGAATAAATCTGCTTCCATTTTTTCTACACTCGCAAAACTAATAAAATTGCAGATTTTTTTTACAGAGGAGGTTTGAATTTCGAACCAAAATGAGAAATCTCTTTTATGAGTTGTGACTTGGTCTGACTGTGGGGGAGAATATGAAAAAAACAGAAAATTTCACCTCTCGTTATGGCTTGTGAGGTATCAGTGTTCAGTGATGATGGAGAATCAGGCTGTAAAAATAAATATTCTTCCTCAATACAAACTGCCTTTCGTACGGGTGTATATGCGTTTAAGCAGCACCGTGTCAGCAATTCATTTTTTAATTAAATTAAATAATGGGTGATTTTTTAAGAGGTTTAGAACTTTAAAAAAAAAAAAACACAAAAAATTCGAAAAAATGAATGAAATATTCATTTGAATCGATAGTTTGAACCTTGCAATTTAATGTTTAAAGATAATTTCATGCAAATCTTGACCGCGGCTGCGTCTCAGGTAGCCCATCCGCTGAGTCCAATTTTGGCATACTCTTTCACACATATCGGCCGGTATCTCACGAATGAATGCATGGATGTTGGCTTCCAGTGCGTCAATCAAAGCGGGCTTGTTCCTATAGACATTAGCCTTGACATACCCCCACAAAAAATAATCTAATGGTGTCAAATCGCACGATCTAGGCGGCCAATTGACCGGCCCGAAACGTGAAATTAACTGTTCACCAAACTCGCCTCGCAATTGCGCCATTGTTTCGCGTGCTGTGTGGCATGTGGCACCGTCTTGTTGAAACCACATATCATGCAAGTCAAGAACTTCCATTTCGGGAAAAAAAAAGTTTGTTATCATCGCTCGGTAGCGTTCACCATTGACAGTAACGCTGCGATTCGCATCATCTTGGAAGAAATAGGCCCAATAATGCCGCCGGCCCATAAACCGCACCAAACAGTGGCTTTTTCGGGATGCATTGGTAGCTGTTGCAATGCTTCTGGCTGATCTTCACTCCAAATGCGGCAATTTTGCTTATTTACGTACCCATTCAACCAAAAATGAGCCTCATCGCTGAACACAAGCAGCGCGCGATGAACATTTCGAACCGAGCACGAATTTTGATAGTAAAATTCAATAATTTGCAAGCGTTGTTCATTTGTAAGACGATCCATAGTTAAATTGCAAACCAAACTGAAGCTGTTTGACAGTGACACAAGGTACTAAACACACGTCAGCTGTCAAAACCAGTGTTGCCAAAACCAAACCAGCTAAAAAATCACCCGTTATAACAACTAAGTTGGAGAAATTAGAAAGAATTAAATTAAACACATTTGTTTTTTTTTTTTTTAATATTATATATTCCTTAAACTTTAAGTTAACCTCAAGTCCAATTTTGTTTTAATTAAGTTTATCTAAGAAAGGGTTCTTTGAACATTGGCTGAAGAATTTTGTAAAGTTAATAACCGTGCAATAAATTGAGCCATCAATGACAATGTTAAACTTTTATTGGGCAAACAATTTTCAAAATATTGTAGATAATATTAATATAAAAACAAACAACCAAAATTATATTTATATTGAGGTTATTTCGCTTTTGCCAGATTGAAAGTGTTCCATTCATCGTCTATTGGGAAGTAGTAAAAAGTACTGTGCAAGAAACAATAGCACACCAAATGGCATAAGGTCTGTTTGGTATCTTTTTTCAGCAAAATGTGTAAAACCTGTCAAAACACCAAAGAGAGAACGAATTTCTCAAAAATGGAGAAATTTACAAGAAAGTTAACAAACGCATTGAACCACTTTTGTGCTCCTCACATCAAGAATCACGTACCAAAAGTCTGGTTTTGTTAACAATTGGCGTTTAATTTAAAAAAAAATCACATTAAATATAAATTTATCAAGTTATTTATTATTTATAAAGTAAAATTTCACATACCAGAAACCACAATTTCAAATTAAAAGCAAAAGATGCTAACAGCTGGGTGTTTTGACAGACTTTACTCTTCTTGCACACAGAAATTTATGTAGGACAAATTCGAACTGGCAGTTATCAGATAAAAAATGAGAATGTGTGTAAAAAAAACCTCACACATTGACAGTAGGGATCTTCACATACCTGGTTAAATTTTTGTTGCAATTCACATCTATTCATCGACGAGGGCAAAAATTACAAATACAACAATAGGCGTGTTTTTTTGCAAGTCCATATGGATTTGTCGAAAAAAACGACATCGGGACTTAGGAACTTCTTACTTACAGTACGTAAGTCCCGATAATTATCTGGACTTAGCTAAGTCTATATGGATTTAAGTTGTTGTTGTAATTATTTACGTGTAAAACTATTAGTCCCGATGTCGTTTTTTTCGATAAATCCATATAGACTTGCAAAAAAAACACGGCTAAAGGCTGTCCCAAACCAACGCGAAACATTCGCGCGAATATGCGACGACTGAATAATGTTCGAAGATTCGCATCGCGCCAGTGTGGGTGCTCCCATTAATCTCCATGTAAATAAATTAAGACAGGCGGAAGTTTCGTTGTCGCGCCGAATGTTTCGCGTTGGTTTGGGAGAGCCTTAATGTAAACAAATGGGTTTTGGAGGCTGAAACGTACGAAACATTCTCATCTTCATATATGGCTAATCTGTGTATATAACTTGAGCCTGCTAGTGTAGTGTATTGTATTTGTTTTGTTTCCATAATGTTTGTGTTATTTCTCGTTTTTCTTTGAATTCAATTTTGTTTTGAAGCGTCGCGGCCCGCCGCAGGATTAAGGACGTGCGTCCTATGTCGCGACTGTTGTGTTAGACTGAGAGCTTCAAGCAAAATCGAAAGTTCGAGTTGGGTTACTGGCTGAACAGAATAGAAGCGCGTTCGAACGCGCGTTCGCACCTGTCAAAGTTAAAATACGTGAAATTTCGTTAAAGTGAATACAATGGAGACGCAGCCGCGAACGCGACTCTGGGAGTTAAATAAGTTTTAATAATCACGCGCGTGCGAACGCGCGATCGAACGCGCGTCTATTGTGTTCAGCCAGTTAAGGGTTGGAATTTCGACCCTAGTTTTTTTTTCGCTTGAGTTGAGAGCTCGATTTTTAGTTGAGTTTGAGTTGAAATGGTGTTGCAATTAAGTCCCCTTTCACACGAGGAAACAAGTTGCTGGAGATTTTTTTGACGTTTTCTTTTAATTTCCTTAAAAATCTCCTGTACCTTTCACACGAAGAAACAAAATCGTGGAAACTTTCTGTATTTTCCTTTTAAAATAGCTTGGTTAAACACACTCTACTGTGTGTGTGAAGAGGAATGTCAAAAAAATCTCCTCGAATCGTTGACCGGGGAGATTTCATTTTCCCCTCTTACTTTTTGCCCTTCTCACCAACAAACTGATTGTTGCTGGCAACTCAGTTTCCTCGTGTGAAAGGGGACTAAGGAATATTAGAAAAAACAAAGATTTTTCCAAGCAAATGTTGGTTATCAAATTGAAAAATATTCGTCTTTATAATGGAATCAGTGCCTACGTTCTGTAACTCTCGCATTCGATAAAATCAGTCGAGAAACAAATCGTATGAGTTTTGTTCCATTTTTCATCGTTTCTCGACCAATTTTAACCATGCGAGAGTTACAGAACGTAGGCACAATATGCATTGTTTAAAATGTACTTTCGGAAGAGAGACGAAGTCCCCTTTCACACGAGGAAACTGAGTTGCCAGCAACAATCAGTTTGTTGGTGAGAAGGGCAAGAAGTAAGAGGGGAAATTGAAATCTCCCCGGTCAACGATTCGAGGAGATTTTTTTGACATTCCTCTTCACACACACAGTAGAGTGTGTTCAACCAAGCTATTTTAAAAGGGAAATATAGAAAGTTTCCACGATTTTGTTTCTTCGTGTGAAAGGTACAGGAGATTTTTAAGGAAATTAAAAGAAAACGTCAAAAAAATCTCCAGCAACTTGTTTCCTCGTGTGAAAGGGGACGAAGATTCAGAAAAAATAAATCCAAAAAGAAACAATTTTCATTAAAATATGACATCATTGTATATAAAACCTATAGTAATATCATCGAGTCGTTTTTTTTTACGATCTTGGGAGCTACTATGTGGCGTTATAAACGCCACAAATTTGACAATGGAGAGAATCAAAAAGGAATCGAGAACAGGTAGTAGGAGCGAGAGGAGTGTATTATATTGGTTCTGACAACCATAATGCGGGAAAGGGAGATATCCGAAATAGCCTTTTGCGTCACGGCAACGACGATAATTTGGGCGAGAAAATAGAAAAAAATGTTTGTGTGTATGCGTTTGTCAAGGTTTTTTCCTTTTTTTCCCAAATGATTTTTTCAATGGATTTTTTGCTTCAAGGCATATATGTTTATATACATATAGCTATATTGTCATTATCAACTATAGTTTCATGCAAAACTTGGTATTTATTTTTGATTTTGAATTTTTGTTTGAAATAAATTATAAAAACAACGTTGCAGGTATTCTATTATTTATTTCTATGCACTGATTGTCTGACATCGTTGCCACATTTTGGGTTAGGTTATTTATTTTTCTTTAAAATAATTTTCTTTATTTTATAAATGTATATAACAAGAGATTAAAAATTATTGCACGATATTCAAGATGTTGCTGTTATTTTTATATATATTATGTCTGTTTGGTAATTTATTAGAAACAAATTTTTAAAAATCGTAGGAGTGGTTTTAAAAATAATCATTTTTTATATATCTGTAGGTATGCATAATTTCGTCAACAATTTAAGAAAATTAATTGGTAAGTCAATTATAAGAATTTATTAAAGTGGAGTTAAAAACTTATTTTTAAAAAAAATCTTCCACCTGTTTTCGAAATAGGTACCTATGTATATCAAATTTTTAACAAATAATTTAAATTTTTTTTTAAATCCGAAAATTACTTTTTTGAAAATTTTGATACGCAATATTATTTAAACTAATTATAAGCTTCTGTTTAAAAAATTAAGTTTTAATCGGTAAATCCGGTAATGAGATACCTAGTTGAAAATCAAAAAAAATATATTCTATGGGTGCTGTTATTAACCGCCATATTATTCACTAGATACACCCAGATTAAAACTTAAATCCAGATGTATTTACATTGAATTTGTATGCTTTTCACCTGGATTTAAATTTTTAATCTGGATGAATCGAGTGAATAATATGGCCGTAATTGTTCAATATGAAATTTGATAATTTAAAATGCTAAACAATACTAATTACCTACACTACTTAAAAAAAAACTTATCAAAATCGTAGGAGTCGTTTTAAAAAAAAAAAAAGTTTTCCTTAACGGTTTTATACATTTGTATGGGAGGTAGCGTTATTTTTAATTATAAGAATAATAATTGTCTCAAATCTTCTATATAGTGTTAAAGAAATGCGAGAAAATAAGCAAATTATGACTTTGATAGCAGCTGTACGATATTCTAAGACTCTATCTAAACCGAAATAGCGCCCCCTATCAAGGGCCCAGGCGTTACAATGCATTAGGGATAGAAACGAGCTGTCCATATTTTATATCCTCTAAGGAATATATTCATTCATGCCTACCCAAAAATTTCAACGTAAGCAAAAAAAAAATACAGATCCACAGCTCCTATACATATCAAAGCACAAAATTTCTTGTCCCCCTTGAAATCTCAATAAAGTCGTAGCAAAGTTCTCGTTCTTCTATTATCTTTGTGTTGTCATTTTATTGTTTTCTATACAAAATCGTTGTTTTTTTTCTCTCCCTCGAACTCTCATAAATTTAGTATACGGTATTCTCGTTCTACTATTATCGGTAAATCCTTCTCTATTAGCATATTCCTGAACCTAGAATGTCTCCAAAGAGAAATTGCACTTTGGGAAGTTGCGGTGGCGCCCTGGTAGTTCCTCATCATGATAGTACTATAGAAATATATATACAATGATGACATTTTGGTCCCGTACTTCTGGCACAGCCTCATTGAACAATACTAACCTGTCAAATAAACTGTCAAACAAACTGAAAAACGCAAACCAACCAAAAACCCAATTTTATTCGTGTGTTGCATGATGTGATGTCAGCCCCATATCAAATTTGCTTCTAAAATTTTTGGAAAATTTTATATCGGTAGTTAAAAAAAAATAGTTTTATCTCAAAAAAGAAGCTGCAACTATTGAAAATGTTGCGCCTAGCTTATGGAAATGCAAACAGGTAAATATATTATAGTATTCAACCAGAAACTTAGCCGGTTCTAATTCAAACTTTTATTTTCGCTATGTACACAATTTTCACATTTTTATTAATAAAAATTGTTACAGGGAAACTAGAAAACGTGTTGTGGCTATGTCTGCCAAAGTCATTTCCCTTAACTATTCAACTATCTACAATATTCAAGGAGGACAAAATAGAAGGCCATTACTGAATGTTTATGGCCACCGATTTGGGCCGGCACAACCACCACCCCGACCAAACTCTAGAGGATATGGTATGTTGGTCGTGCGAATCTTACGAGGTGCATTAAAACTCCGATACATTGTTTTGGGTGGTGCAATCAGTGGGGGTGTCACACTTGGTAAGGTGCGTTTACAACATTAATTTCTTATATAACTCTTGCACTGAAAACAAAACTTAATTGATTTATCTGCAGAAGTACGATGAGTGGAAGGATGGATTACCGGACTTTAAGTGGCTACAAGATGCTTTACCACAGGGAGAAAAATGGAGTGGTTTCAATAGAAAACTTATCGAAATGGGAGAGCTTGTGAAAAATGCAATCGAAATAGGTGAAAAGAAATGATTTACATTTTATTTGCTTAAATTTAATTTGTAGGATTTTTAAATTTGCTTATTATATATAATACATAATTTATTTTAAATATTCTGTAATATTTAAGATTATTCTCATACAATTGTCGGATTTTATGATAAATGTAGTTGAGTCAGGGAGTCAATGCCTTTCGCTTTGTATTAATTTCAAGTGGTTACCGATAAATCTAAAAAAAACGAACCAAATCGCGATTTTGACGCCGAATGTTGGTAGATTAACGTAACATATTCATAATCAGAGAGTTGAGAACGTGGTGGTGTAATAAATTGAATTCTGCACTTTTTCTCGGAAACCCTGGCACTACGTTCTGGCAGACAAACGTATTCAACATGAACATCTTTCTTTTTATGCTAAAATTGTCATGCGAGCTATCTGTCTCCAGCTGCACGCTTTAAGTTGTTTTCGTTCGCCACCTACTTCGAGATCTTTCTCTAGTGCGCCGTCCCTCTGAGGTGGAGCATTAGTGTCCATTCGCTTTAATTTTCGTTATTATAGCTTTTAAAAGATTTTACATGATGAAGAAAATCTGACGAAATTTAAAATGTGTTCTTTATAGTTTCACAAGTTACTTTTTATATCACAAATTGGAGGTTAAGTGTCTTCTCCGCTTAAACAAAGTCAATTGCTTAACCTTCCTTTTTTTGTCATATCGTAGGCCTTCGTATTGTGGTAAAGTTTCCTATTCTACTGGTGTTGCTCTCAAAGCACTGAGTGTTTCAATACATAAAAGTCTTTGCGTTTTGAGCATTGCTTTCAGTTTTTTTTTGATTTTATCATGGTTCCGTATGTAAGTATTTATGTGCCTATTACAGTAAAAATTAATAATATGTTGCCAGCTACTAATGAAAGATTGAATTGTAGACGAATTCGTTAAGAACTATTTATTTCAGTTTTTTAACCATGCATTTCTAGGCCAAATCCTTGGTCCACTAATGTAGTGTGTTTAAAGATATGTACTGATAGTATTAAGAAACTCAATTCTCAATGAACCAAAGAAATAACTTTTAACCCTTTGTTATTCATCGTCAATAAAATATTTTCTTCTACAACTTAATATTTTCCACAATAGTGATGAAATTGATCTTAATGTGTGAATTTTGTCTTTCTTCACTCCAAATTCCAAACTGGGGTTACTGAATCATAAGGATTATCTTGATTGGGTTCTATAATTCAGCCTATGCCACCTAAGTTAAAACTCTTCAGGAACACTGCCTTCAAGAGTATCTCTTTGTCATTATAAAATGCTTTTCATCTTATCCGGTTCGGATTCGGTAGAATATTGTGTGCCCAATCTTCCATTCCTCTAAACTAAAAACAGGCACACATATGGGAGAGAGTTTTATAATTTAATATAACTTATATAATTTATAATTCAATTGCGTGCCAAAAGTTGATCAAGAAATGCGCTTTGAACCCGGGATATTTCTTCTTTGTATTGCACAAGTTTTGAATTGAGTTACTCTATAGTTGGAGAAAAATACTTTCACAGATATCTTCCAATCACATACTGATAATAATAATGATTGAACTATTAAGAAATATAGTGTCCAAAACTTCTCTTCTATTCCTGATAAACAAAGGTCTCTTAATCTTAATCCCGATGATTGATTTCTGTAGTTTTTACTACATTTCTCCCTATGAGAGTGCATACATATAAATGACCCAGCCACCTCAGTGGTTTCGTTGGCTTTTTACATTTTTGGTTAGGTCGGTGCCGCTGAACAGCTTCAGTTCGTTATTGTATCTCCTCCAATCATCTTATACAGGGACGTTTTAATTGCTTGAGAGACCGCTTTGCTGCTCAATTGCCTTGTTAGCCCAAAGAAGCAGCCGCAGGTTATTCTTCGTTTGATTTGAATGCTTTTACCGATGTCTGAACTGACAGCTGAGCCAAGTTAGACAAAGTTACCCCAAAGTTATAGCTGCCTATAGACATACATAGATGAACAGATAACTTCTGAACCCCCTGTAAAATTATATTCTCTTTTTTAAATTTGAAATCCTGGAACCTGGAAGGTGGAAAACGCCTAAGTTAAGATAGTCGTCTTGTGTGATGGGTATATTTTTCGAAATTTTTTTTTCCAGTCCGCTTTTATAAACATTCCAACAATTACAAACTTTCTTCCTTTAGAATCTTTAGAAAACAGATCCCATAATTGATGTAAGTCTGCTTAACAAATGTCATTTCGAAGTCAGTTAAGGATCGCAAAGAATTGAATGGTCATATTGGTTTGACATTTTCAGAGATAAATTCAAAAATTAATTGTATATTTTATTTCGTTATTGTTACATTTTAAGACAGTTTTATTTTATATTTTTTGTAGCATAGTTATCTGTTCAGAGCTTGAAGCTCGTAGAGGAAATATTAAATAAATAATCGCTAGACCTGTTGATATGAATCTGAACTAGAACCAAGTCAAAATATTGAATGTATGAAATTTGAATTACTATAGATGTGTTTAATCAAAAAAGACTAGATCTGAATGAAGCCGAACAGCTAAACCATGTACAGTATTGTGGGATTTCATGTGAACACAGAGGAGTTTCTTAAAAATATCTTTTTTTTGTAAAAATCATTTGGTTTAGTTTATAAATAAATTTTGTTTGTATTAATATTAAGTAAGAACATGTCTTGTCATTGCTTTGGTCATGATCTTTATTCGGTTTGCCATGGAATGCACCAGATTTTTGCAATTTTCTGAATTACCGCTTCTATCAATTTTGTTTTTGTTGTACAATCCACTTCGTACAACCCATCTTGCATTTTACCCTTGCATTTATAATAGAATTGTATTCTAGCCAATAAGTTGGTCAATTCAAAATCTTAATTCTCTTCACTTGGAAATATTATTTCATCATTGTTCGGAAAACATGAAACGCGAGACTTGAAAAAAAAAACTAAGGACCGGCGGAGGGTCCTGGCCCTCCTGGATTGCATTGTGCTTTTATAAAGAAAACAGTTGTAAATTGGCATGTCAAGAGTCACTTTATTGAACTTTAATATCAATTCGGCATATTCGTTTATGTTTTTTTTAATTTGAAATAAAAAAAATAAGAGGTGTGCCTCTTTCATACATTTTACTTACTTGCTCTGCATCAAAAATAGGTTCAAAAAATAATGTACTAAACTCTTCTGGAAATCTTCATAGAACACAAAGTGACAGAATTTAGAACAGTTTGGGGTGATCATACTCTGTTCAGAGCTTCCTCGGTTCGTTTAGACTCTGCTCAATGTTCAGCTTAGAACTAAAAATTAAGAACACCTATGGAACACATACTGTAGTTTTCTGATCTTTTCTGTGCAGAATAAATTCCTTAAACACACCTTATACATTATATTGAGAAAATCAATACAATTTCCAATCACCAGCCATAGTTGTATTCAGACAATTATATTTGTATTAAAAAAGCAATCTTTAAAATAGTAGTTATGTATTAAAAAACAATCCCTGTCGTTGTCTGTTTTGCATATCTCTAGATCCAAAACTAAAACAACTCGGGGAAGAAAAATTAGCCGAATGGAGAATGTGGTTTGATAACCGCTTGGAAGACGCTATTGAGGCTGCCGATTATCAAGGAACCAATATCATTGAAGAATGTATGTTGTACATTTAAAAATTTAATATCTAATCTCATTTAAAAAAAGCAAATTAGCATTTCTAAACAGCAAATATAATTTTCTGAATACATACTATCTTTTCGAAATTCCTTAATTTAATTTTTTACATTAATAATAATGCATGTACTTCATTTCATTTTTAACAAATTCATATGCATATACATTATATATATTTTCTTTTAGCAACGGACGACTTAAAGACAAAGGCCACTGTTAATGCAATAGGTTTATCTAAAGATGATAGTCGAAAAAAGTATGGTAAGATTATTGTTGCACTAGTTAATAAAAATTGTTCCTATCAAACAAAACTTTTTTTTCGAGTAGAAACTCTTCAATCACAAGTGGAAACTTTGCAAACTGAAATTATGAATGTTCAGATTAAATACCAAAAGGAACTCGAAAAGATGGAGAAAGAAAATCGAGAGTTACGTCAGCAATATTTGATATTGAAGACTAACAGAAAAACATCGATTAAGAAAATCAAGAAATCTCTCATTGATATGTATTCAGAAGTGCTGGATGAGCTTTCGGGCTATGATACTAGTTACTCAACGGCTGATCACTTACCTCGAGTAGTTGTGGTAGGAGATCAGAGCAGCGGAAAAACATCAGTTCTTGAGTCGATAGCCAAAGCAAGAATATTTCCTCGCGGCAGTGGGGAAATGATGACTCGGGCTCCTGTAAAAGTTACTCTTTCGGAGGGTCCCTACCATATAGCGCAATTTCGTGACTCAGATAGAGAATACGATTTAACGAAGGACTCTGATCTATCTGATCTTCGGAGAGAAGTAGAATTCAGAATGCGTGCGTCGGTCCGTGGGGGTAAGACAGTTAGTAATGAGGTGATTTCGATGACTGTAAAAGGTCCTGGTCTGCAGAGAATGGTTCTGGTAGATCTGCCAGGTATTATTGCGGTAAGTATCTAAAGCACTTATTTGGTTGCAAATTGTATGAATATTTTTGTATTCTGAAGCAAACCCGGTGTGTCAAAAGTTGTGATTTTTCTGTAAATAATCTTCAAAGTTTACGCTATTACTGGAAATGTCTTTTAGGGTGTGTTTATGTTGGAGCTTCGATAGTCTAGAACCGTTCATCGAAGCTACAACATAAACACACCTTTAGTTGTTGTCAGGCTACTTAGTCGGCATTTACATTGCCCGATTTTTGTTTGTTGTTGTTTTGAGTGTTAGGAACAATTTTGTGGTACATGTCATAGGAATTAGAAGAATCGGGCAATTTAAATGCCGACTTATCTAGCCAGGCTGAACGGTTAATATGCCCACCGCTTTGAACCCACTCCTCCCTAAAATGATGCAGCTAATTATTATTTGAAACCTTCACTTTTTACTCAGAATCATGAGAAAGTTTCAAGTTTTCAATCATAAATGAAAAGTGAAAATAGACTAATTAAAGGGGAAATTTAGCTTTTTTTTTTGTTTGTGCGAGATAATCTTAGGGCCGCTTTAGAGATAAATTTATTTCAAAACTTTGTTATTTACAGGGTGAAATAGGGTTAAAAAATTTACTTTCTGTTTCGAAGGTATCATATAGATGGCGAAATTTAAAGCTCATTGTATGGTAAGATATTTTCAAAATGTAGCTATTTATGGGGTGAATTGGAGTAAAAACAACATGATTCTTCGGATGACTGTTTTCAATCAATTAGGTCATAGTTTACGATTTATTAATGTAAGGGGGTTGTGACAGCTTTCAAAAATAAAACTTCGACTTTGGAATTATTGACATTGCCTGCCAATCATATAATATATGTACTGTTATATTTATTCATATTTAATCAAAAATCTGTAACTTTTAACTCTCTTGAAATAATTAATTCAAATTTTAAATATACTTCCTAAGAAATGTAATGAATCAATTCAAAAACATTTTTTAAAAATGTATATTGTTTTTTAGTACATATTTAAAATTTATTCAAAATTAAAAAATTGAATCTTTTGGGTAACCAAAATGTGAGGCTTTGTTATAATTTTATTGCGATGTTTATGTACAGTACCTCGTATGTATGTATGTATGTACATATGTAGGTACTATATATAATATATGTAGCAAGTTAAGAATTCGTAAAAAACCTAGCTCCAGATTTTTATCAAACTTGCCACTACGATGATTGAGAATACGAAAAAAGTGGGTCTCGAAAAATAGTCCGTCTGTCTGTCTGTTTCTTCGACTACAGCCTAAACGGATGAGTCGATGTTCTTTGAACTAGCTAGGTACTAGCGTTTTTTGGACATTCCCCCAAAAAAATTTTTTGGCCAAAAAGGAAAATCTTATTTTTCTCAAAATCGGCTCCAGAGATTTCCTTAAAAAAAATTCAATAAATTAAAATAGTTATAAGCAGCTTTCAAGGAAACTTTTTTATTATTTTCGCTTTTCTCGAAAAGGATTCAACTGATATTTCAAAATAACTCGGTCGATATTTCAGAAATGACTCGGTCGCTTTTTATTAAACTTTTCAAAAAGCAGTTTTTTTTAACATTTACTATAGGGTTTTTCAATAAGGGCGGAAAAATGTTGAAATGGAACATTGGGAGTTTGTTGTGTGGTACGTAGCGCCGTTCCACATCCATGTCCTTCACATCATTATTATCCAATTGGAGCCAGCAAAAATTGGTTATCATCGATCGGTAGCGCTATCCGTTGATGCTGATGACAATGCCATGGTCGTTTTCGAAGAACTGCGGACTCTCACAGACAGTGACGATATTTTCGGTTGACACAAGGGCGTTGTCTGAATGTTCACTGAATCGGTCGACTCGAACTTTGGAAAATCGTCGTAGAAAGACAACCAAATAAACCGTAAAATGCACATTTTGCACTTTCTTGTGTTCCGATTCTGGAAAATGTTGACCAAGATTTATCATTGATTTACGGCAACCCTTGTCGATTATAATTTTGACGTTTGGCCTGATTTATTAGTGCAAAGTAGTGCGCAAACCGTTCCCGACATTTTGACAGTTTTCCTTCTCTCTGAGAGCATTTCATCCCCACTCCTCAAAATTTGACATTTAACCAGATTTATTGCGAAAAATCTTGGGAGCAGACCTAATATGTAATGAGTCAGGAAGAGCATCAAGTCCCCGCTTGCTATACCTACGCTACTGATCATATCTACTTCTAGACAAACATGCAATTGAAAAACGTGCATATTACAATGGAATCATTCAATCGCGATTGCAACAACAGACCTTAGAAGAAAAAAAATCGTACTTCCTGAAACTTATGTATATTGCCATTGATCAAAGAGGGCGGATTGAAGCAGTTTTTTTTTATTATGTTAATAATGTAGGTACTGAGAAATCAAATGCACTATGCAAGTAAATAGCGGAGGACAGCGGAACCATTAAAAACGTTTACCAAATATTAATTAAAAAAAGCATGTTAATATGCATACATACTTTTACGATTTTTTTAAATAAATTAGTATTTTTTATTTCTATTCTTTTGAAGAGCTTAAAGTACACGCTGTCCAACAATGTATAACACATTCGTGATCACATTAATAAACGGATGAAAAAAATTCAGATAGATTTCAATTTAGTGGGAAAACCTACAGTATTGCGATATCTGGAAATATTGGGAACGAAACATAAGTGGATTTTTTTTGACATACATCGGGTTCTGCCTAGTACCACAATTCTACCATATTTTTTAATTTTTGTAATTATATAATTCTTATGCATAAACCAATTGAATTTTAGACAATGACAGTTGACATGGCAATTGATACAAAAGATGCCATTCACCACATGACAAAGCATTACATGAGCAACCCGAATGCTATTATTTTGTGTATCCAGGATGGTTCTGTTGATGCTGAGCGAAGCAATGTGACTGAAATGGTGACCCAGTGTGACCCATTGGGGAAAAGAACCATATTTGTGCTAACAAAAGTAGATTTAGCTGAAGAACTGGCAGATCCTGATAGGGTAATAATTAAACTGCTGTCTGATATAATATTTTTTAATGTTGAACCATGTTGACAGATCAGAAAAATTCTCTCAGGAAAACTGTTTCCTATGAAGGCTTTGGGTTATTATGCGGTGGTAACCGGCAGAGGAAGAAAAGACGACAGTATAGAAGCTATTCGTCAATACGAAGAAGACTTTTTCAAAAACTCCAAACTTTTCCAGTAAATTTGGCTTAAAATAAACAAACCAAACAACAAAGTAATATTAATTTTTCCCTACAGTCGCAGAGGGGTTATAATGCCACATCAAGTAACGAGTCGAAACTTGAGTTTAGCTATATCAGATCGGTTTTGGAAAATGGTTCGTGAAACAATTGAACAGCAAGCGGATGCGTTTAAAGCAACAAGATTCAATCTTGAAACTGAATGGAAAAACAATTTCCCAAGGTAAAAAAAAATTAAATGATTTCAATCAATTTATTTATTTTTCTAAATTTTGCTTGCAGGCTAAGGGAGTCAGGAAGAGATGAATTGTTTGACAAAGCCAAAGGTGAAATACTCGATGAAGTTATCAGCCTTTCACAGATCTCTGCTAAAAAATGGGAAGAG
The DNA here is from genome assembly GCA_932273885.2 of Leucozona laternaria. Lineage (NCBI taxonomy): Eukaryota > Metazoa > Arthropoda > Insecta > Diptera > Syrphidae > Leucozona > Leucozona laternaria. The sequence goes on from OW026368.1 coordinate 52,212,238, forward strand.
GCGCTCACTAACAAATTGTGGGATAAACTATCGAATTATGTGTTTGAAAATATTTATCTTCCGGCCGCTCAGTCAGGTTCTCAAAGTAATATTTAGTATAAGAAAGTTTCATTTATGTAGTCCTTGTGGATCACCAACCAGTTTCACTTAATCGTTCTTAAATCAAATCAGTCCTATTTGTATTCATAAAGTAATACCTGACCAATTTATCATTATCACGTGAAATTTTCTTAATAACTTTTACTAGGCGGGGTTTAATTTTTGTTTTAATTTAATTTTATTATTTTATTTTCAGATTCTTTCAATACAATGGTGGACATCAAATTGAGACAATGGGCGGAACAAGCACTTCCGGCTAAATCAGTAGAAGCAGGTATGTTATCAGCGAATATTAATTGTAAACACTCAAAGCATTAGTTTTTGAGGTTGTCTAAAGAGAAGTTATAGGCCTTATCGGATGCAGTACACATAACAAGGTGCATCATTGCGGATCTCCATGACCCGCTTTCAAAATTAAAAAAAAAAAAAACAACAAGTGTTTCTTGTCTGCCGAAGAGAGTTTAAAAATCTCAGAAACCCAGTGATTTAACTCTTCGAATTGTCTCTTTTGAAACAGACTTGAACGAAAATAAAAACTCGGAATATGCTATCTTCTGTATTTGTACTGTGCCTATAGGAATCTCTCGTGGGGGAGTTTTGATTCCCAAATTGCCCTGGACAATTTTATTCCCGATACCAATAAATTCTTAGGGAAATTTCCTAGCCCTCATTCACATTCCCAATTTTTGAAGGAGGGAAACATTCTTAGGCACATTATACTAGTGATAACTCTCAGTTCGAAGTGTAAGATTCCGTTGGCGAAATTCCTTTTGAAATCACTTAAAATAAAATCTGAGATTTTTTCAAAAGCCTGGTTACATGAATTTTTTTCAGTCGAAGTACGTGCAGAAAACTGACAATTTGAGACTTTGACGTCCTCTCTCATTTCATGGCATACATTCAAACTGTTCAAGTTCAACCAGTGAACTTAATTCGCTCGATTTCGTTAATTGTTGAAATAATTTTTGTCATACAAACATTTCAATTTAGCCCAACCGTTCCCATAAAATCGGCGGGCGATAATTGTTTTAAAGAACGCGTCCCCAGAATATATACATAATTTCCGGCAACTTTCTTTATTCCGTGTGCGATGGAGGCAAAAGTTGCTCTGGGGTCTAGTCTGGTTTAAATTTGAACTAGTGTGTGATTGCCCATGGATTATTAAGCAAATATTTTAAAATGGGTGTCGTAGATATCTTAAATCTCCCTTTTAAGAATAAAACTATCACGAATGTGACACAATGGTGCACCATGGCGTATGCGTACTTTTTATAACTTTTGTAAAAAGTATATTTTTTCTTTACTCTGTTTCTACTTTTTTTACGCTAAATGTAATTTATAATATTCAATTAGAATATCAAGTGATATTCTATTCCTCCTATCAACTGCGTCGTTATATGTTACTGTAGTACCAGGTCCGATCTTAAACTTTGTGCACAGACATTCACAGACTATCAAATTTTGAAGAGCAAGGATGAAATTCTCCCAAAAATTTCAAAACTGTGCTACAGTACGGAAACACAAATTCAGGGCGGTTTGCCTTATGTGAACACAACGTAGACAACGTGAATTTCTGTCCACAAATGTTTCTTGCACAGAAAATCACAGAAAGGGGACTTATTTTATTCTCTCTCGAGAGATCTCTTCTGTAAAAAATTACAATTTTTATGAGTAAGGGAACGGTTTCTGAAAAATTCAAACAAATGCACAGAAATTCAGAGTAAGAAAACGGACCTAATGTTTTTAACACACCGTGCTGTCCAATCATTACTGCCAGAAATAATATTTTTAAACATCAATTTCTTAAACCCTTGCCGCATCTAGATGCGAGTAAAGTTCAGGAGCAAAGAAGAAAAAAATATGGTTGGCTATTGAGGCTCTTTTTTCGGTTAAAAATGAACAAAATAATAGATAAATAAAATAATGCTACAGCATGTACAGGGTTTTTGATTAAGCGCTTCCTATCTTAAAATTTAAATAGAACAAAGTGTGTGTGAGATTTCATAGAAATTTTGTATTTGTTTTGTGGCGCGCATCCGAAATGTCCAATTTTTCATAGCTCTGACGCATAAATCAGGCTGAATTTGACCGATGGCATGGGGGTTATGTTGCCTTTGAGGGCCACTGTGGTTTGTGGCTTATTCGCATTAGATCTGCGACTTCAGAAAACCTCACAAGAAAAAGTCTAACGGGGTCAAATCGCACGATCTCGGTGGCCAGTACACTTCACCTCCACGTGAGATGACCATCTCCTCGAATCGCTCGTGCAGAATTTCCAATAGGGCGTGAGCTGTGTGAAACGTAGCGCCGTCCTGTTGAAACCACATGTCGTTGTTGTCCATATCATCCAATTCAGGCCAACAAAAGTTGTTAATCATCGACCTATAGCGCTCGCCGTTGGCGGTGATGGCCTGGCCAACGTCGTTCTCAAAAAAATATATTTTGTAGGCGTGCAGGCCCAAGTCACTACGTAAAATTCTGCGAAAGGCCAAGTTCTTGTGAGCGAAGCGAAATCGACTGCCTCGGATTCTTCTGCACACTTGTATTTCAAGGTTTCTGAATATATTCAGATCAGGGTTTCCTACCTTGCCCTCACAGTTCATTCAAGAATGATTTATTTATTTTTATTTTTTTTGCAATAGGTTGGGAAACTCTTCAAAAAGAATTTACGGATCTCATTGAAAAGGCTAAAAAATCACCAGATCATGATGACATATTTGATAACCTTAAAACAGCTGTTGTCGATGAATCAATCCGCCGCCATTCATGGGAAGACAAAGCAATCGATATGCTTCGAGTAATACAACTTAACACACTAGAAGACCGTTTCGTCCACGATAAAAGCGAATGGGATCAGGCTGTGAAGTTTCTAGAAAATTCCGTTAAAAATAAGTTGCAGTACACCGAAGAGACACTAAATGAAATGCTCGGCCCTTCTCAATTTACTCGTATCACACGATGGAAATACCTAACAGATGATCAAAGTCGTCGACGCAACGTTAAGAACGAACTGGATAAAATACTCCACAGTGATGAGGTTTTTTTTTTAAATTAATGATTACTTTAATCAAAATTGTTATTTCAAGTTTAACGGAATAAGTTTATTTTAGAAACATCTTCCAACACTCACATATGACGAGCTAACAACTGTTCGCAAGAACCTCCAAAGATCTGGTGTAGAAGTTGATACTGATTATATAAGACAAACTTGGTTCCCAGTTTATAGAAAGTGAGTTTGATATTCAAAATTTATAATAATAAAATATATTTACTAAAGTTTTATTTTTAATTTAGACATTTCTTAAAACAGTCCTTACAAAGGGCAAGTGACTGCCGAAAAGCTTTTTACTTGTACAGTCAACAAGGAACTGATTGTGAGGTACATACTTTACTATATTTTACAATTTGACGGTATAGTTTTATTCTAAGGCCCAGTTCTTCAGTACGAGATCATTTTGAGCTTCGGGGCTAAACTCGAGTCAATTCCTCAAACATGTTTTTATGTTCAATTTATATCTCAACTTAACCCCCTAAAATAGAAGAGATGTTTTTGACACATCCTGAAATATTGAAGGTTTGAATGAAACAACCAACCACCTGAGTGAGCTACCACCAAGTCATTATAGGCTTGAGTTATAGCATTTAATAATTGAAGTATGCTGGGTCAGCCAACTTTGTAAGAACTGACGTACAGATTTATTTCGACGCCTCACAGCTGGGTCGCGATGGAAAAAAAGTTATATTACTTTATTTTTTACCAAGAATCTGGCCTTGATATTGGTTTTGGAGTAAATAAGTGCTATTAGCAGTAATTAGGTTTTGGAGAGTTCCTCTACCTTACGAATCATTATTAAAAATGGACCCTTCTATTTATTTTAGTACAGAGCAGATAGTACATATGTATATGTAAATATATTGTTTTTCATTGGAATGCGAAAGATCTGGGGCCTATTTCACCAAACACTTTTCACTTTGCAAAAAAATAATTTCCTGCAAAGTGAAAGTGCCAAGTGTTTCACAAAATTTGTAAAGTGAAAAGACTTTGCACTTTTCAATTTATTAGACTATTTTTGAAAAGTGAAAAGTAAAAGCGTTTCACCAATGTAAAATAGAACTTTGCATTTGAATTCGTATTTTGCAAAGATGCAAAGTAAAACTTAGATTGTATTAATTTGGACATAGGACGATAAGGTGGTAACTTACTGATAAAACATTGTGTTACGGCTTAGATATATATTTTTTCCATCGCGCTTGACTCTAGTAATGAGATGCTTTGGAGCAACAAGGTTCTGTCTACATCGTTACAATGTTCTATCTACTATTCTCTTTGATTTTCTTTAGTACAAAAAGTTCTATCTAGCTATAATTAGAACCTTGTGATTTTAGTATCGAATTTAATATGTGTAGACAGAACCCTTTTCTCTAGTTATTACTGAAACCGTAAGAGATAGAAAGATACGGATAGTGGCAATCACAAAAGAGCAAAGCGTTTTTAGTTACGATTCAAAATATAACACAATTTTGACAAAAATGCTAGTTAAAACCTTGTTGTCCTAAGTTCGCGAAATATATATTCATCTCATACCAAAGCATATTTCAATGATTTGCCTGGTCCTTGTATGAGCCCTGTTAAATCTCTGTCCCACTGGATCTTCCGGATCTGCCCTTAGTAGTGTTATTCACCAATAGATACATACATAAAAAACACTTTGATAATAAAAATAAAAAAGTTGTTATAGTCAGCTCCGGGGATAACTTTTTAAGAAAGATATTTCACATTTATTATCTACAATTAATGCCCTTTCAATCCACATATGTTTTATTTTAATCCGCTCTGGGTTTTTCGCCCATACATTTTTGGGCATTCTCCTTTGCGTTTGGTGAAACAAAATTTGCAAAGTAAAAGTGGAAAGTTGCAAAGTGAAAAGTGAAAAGTGAAAAGTGTTTGGTGAAATAGGCCCCTGTTCTTAAATCGATAATTAGTCCTTTGAATAAAACAGTGTCGGTGAAGATAAAGTCCACACAAATATGGTTCAAAAGTTTGATCAGTGAGGTGAAAATCAGAGTAAAACTGAACAGCACCTGATCAATGTCAGAAGAAGTTAGAACACAAATTTCATTAAATGTACTTCTGAGAACATTTCGATGTAATTAAATCCCAAAAACCAAAATATTTCGATAAATTTCTTATTTTGACTGAAACTAATTTCACAAAACAACAATAAAAGCCAAACCCCAGCCTGTTCCAATTTTTTGGCATTTAACAACCATTTTTTGTGTAGATTGAAGGTAGAAAAGGAAAACGCGGATTTGTGATAGAACGTCCAATTTTGACAGTTTTCGTAAATCTTTTCCAACTTGTTCTCACTTAAAATCAATTTCGAAGAACCATGTTCTAAACAATTCCAGACAGAAACATTGAAACATTTAAAATTTTAACAGCAAGAAAATGTTTTGTTGGGTTTCGAACAAATTAAAGCGCCTCATTGAAAAATACTATGCTTTTTTAGACATTACTTCTATGAAATATGACAGACAAAAAAAACTATAAAATAAACTCAATCCATTTATTTGTTTAATTAGATAAGCTGTAATGATGTTGTACTGTTTTGGCGAATACAACAAGTGATTAAAGTAACTGCGAATGCATTAAGACAACAAGTGATTAACCGAGAAGCGCGACGCTTAGACAAGGAAATCAAAGAAGTTTTAGATGAATTCAGCGAAGACAATGAGAAGAAATCACAACTTTTAACAGGAAAAAGAGTTGTCTTAGCAGAAGAATTGAGTATGTGTTTATCTATGCATTCCCTATATTAAAATGTCAACAATATTTTTTTTTATGTTTACAGTTAAAGTGCGTCATATTCAGGAAAAATTGGAAGAATTCATAAATTCATTAAATCAAGAAAAATAATTTATTATTAACCACAAAAAGTTCTCAATTCTTCTAGTCGTAGTTTCTTTTGTTCGCTTAAAATATTGTTTTTTTGAGTTGAATTATTTGTTAAAGCTAAGTCGTATTTATTTCTATCAAGTAATAAAAATAAAATGCTACCAAGATTTAAAACGTCTTATTTTTTTCTTTACAATTAACAGCCATATTATTCACTGCAGGTGTAAATAAGGTTTAAGTGAATTTTGAACCTGTCCTATTAATCCGCATATTTTAAACTTTTCGAATTTAACTTTTGTGGATAATATTCACTCAAAACTCGCATTAAACACGAGGGATTAAAAATGCATAACAACTGCATGTAAAATTGTTTAAACTTGACCATAAACATACGGAATGTCAATAATTTGACATTTTCCAGCATATATTTCCTTTTTTTTTGTTTCTTGTTGTTGTATTTCAAATTTCATTGTTCGAAATAAAAAAAAAAATAAAGTTACGTTAGCTTTTTCCGTTTAACACAATTCTTTTTGTTTGTTTGTTTAATTGAAAGCAAAACTGTGTATGTGTTCACGTGCGTAAAAACTTCAAATGTCACTTTGCTTGGTTAAAATGAGTGAATGTACTGAAAATTTTGTTTACAACTGGGTTGAACTACTTTAACAGCTCCCTGAAGGGCAGTTAAAATTGAATCGGATTAAACGCGACAGGGTTTAATTAATAGGGGTTTTTAACGGATTTATCGAGTGAATATTATGCGCTTGGGTTGAACTTTTGAGACTTAACTCTTCTATAACCAAGATATTAATTTAAAACCTAATTGATTGAGTGAATAATATGGCTGAAAGTTAAAAATATGATTTTATGAATACTTTAGCGATTTTTGGATTAAAAAAAGACGAATGATGATGAAGAGGTCACCTGACATTGCGAAGCCCTGTCAACAATCTTTTTCGACATTTAAGGTATCGGTGAAGTTCCTGACGACCCTCACAGCCGACCGTGTCATACCGTCACCCTGGACAAACTAGATAATGTTCTATAATAGCTTTTTGCCGAACGGCTTCTGGCAATCAAATAATGCGGCAAAAATGATCTTGTAGGGAATGTTAAGGATATTTTGCAGATATACTGGAGCATGCTCTTAACCAAGTCATCGCCTGTCGCCTTGGACAGCTCAGCACCAAGGCCGTCAGCTTCAGAATCTTTATTGGGCTTAAGTTTAGATTTTGCTACATTTGTTCACTTCGTCCAGGTTGGACGGTTTGGCCGAACTATAAAGTTTAAAGTTCCTTTGAATGGCTTTATTTATTTCTTACTGAAGTTATTTTATTTTATTTTTATCTAAGTTTTCCATCGCCTTAACAGATTTTAAAATTTATGTAGGGAAAAGTTACTACATACTTGTCTAATAATTTTTGATTTAAAAATCAGAGGATATTTAGAATATCTTCTTGCACTTACACACTTATTTATAATGAAAATTATGAATTTATTTTAATTTCGATGTATGTAACCTTGTAACATATTATACAGTCAGAAACGAATTTATTTATTATCAAATATATTTTTTCCTTTCAATCATTAAAAAAAAATTGTTAATAGTACACAAAATTTCGTCCTATATTTTTCTTCATTGGCAGTCATTTAAAATAAAATAAAAATTAAATTAGCAGGTAACTTTATTATGTTCTTAAAGAATTTAAGTTGGCCAATTTAAAATTGTCTTAAAGTCACTTAGTAAAGGCACACCATATCATAATTATTGGTAGTTGCTTAGTCTTTGATTAGGCTTGCTGAACTCCTTCTTTTTGATTTCTCGCATTCTCCCATTTGCTCACGTAGTTTAGAGGGTAGCACAGAATTGCCGAAAAGGTTATAAGGCTTCCAGCAAAATAAAATGAAATATTAAAACTATCGGTCAAACCGTAAAGAAAACCTGAAACGAAAGGAAAGAATAAAATTAACAACTATATATGTATACATATTTAGGTACAAATAAAATAATATTATGTAATTATAAAATAATTATGAAATTTGAATGCGATCGGAAATATTATAACGGATTTATGTTCGGTTTCACAAATATTTAACAGGCTTTTAAATTTTTAAATGACGTATTTTGTATGGAACAAACGTCATTTAAATATTTAAAAGCCTGTTAAACAGATAAAAGGGCTTTATGCAATCGGCCCTTAGCGTTTGACTTTAACAAAATGCCACCCGTCAGATGTCATGCTATAATAGAGGGGTCATGATGGATTTACATGTATCTGCATCTTCAATTTTGAAGAAAACTAGAGCTAGTAGGTATACCATGAAGATGAACATGTATGTAATAGATTACCCACATGAAGATGAGAATCCCCCGCAGCCATTTTAATTTGCTTACAAGCTTGAACTGTCAGATTGAAAATACAAAATGAGATTGTGTGTATAAAAACCACAGATTAGCCATATGAAGATGAGAATGTTTCGTACGTTTCACCCTCCAAAACCCATTTGTTTACATTGTTGTACTTGTAATTTCTTCCCTCGTCGATGAATAGATGTGAATTGTAACAACAATTTAACCAGGAGTGTGAAGATCCCTACTGTCTATGTGTGAGGTTTCTATACACACATTCTCATTTGTTATCTGACATCTCAAGCTTGTAGGCAAATTAAAATGGCTGCCGGGGATTCTCATCTTCATGTGGCTAATCTGTGATAAAAACCTCCACATAGACAGTAGGAATCTTCACACTCCTGGTTAAATTGTTGTTGCAATTCATATCTATTCATCGACGCGGGATGCAATTACAAATACAACAATGTAAGCAAATGGGTTTTGAAGGGTGAAACGTACGACACATTTTAATCTTCATATGGCTAATATGTGATGTATGTCTTCATATCTGCACTGTGGCACTTCCTATAATCTTCATCTATGAAGATCTCTGCATTTTGGTCTTCTCTCTCTATTCAACAAATGTAGCTTTTATATCTTACATCCCTGTTTTTTTTTTTTTTTTTTGCAGAGCTCGCATGAAGACCAATGTAAATCCACCATAATACATGGCGTGTAGACGAAGTAGATCGTTCTTATTGTATAGCCCAATACTTCGACGTATAATTATGTGTCAAAACCAGCTTTCAAATCGAATAGTTGTCAATTCTTTATCTAAGCACAGAACTTTTTTTCTTGCTTTAAATGAGTATAGCTTTCGAGCGTTTTTTGAGAACCGAAGAACTCGGGCTTTTTTGACAATTCGTGGGGTTGTCAAGAAAACCTGGGTCAACCCTGGATAAAGTTCAATGAACGAAGCTAGAGATATCTCTGGCTTGAAGAATGACGCTTCTTTCATTTATAGCTTTCAGAACCTGGCACCGAATCGAAGACGTCAGGACACATTCAAATTTGTTCATATATTTTAAAACGCCACCCATACAACTTTTGCAGCTTTAACAGTTAAAGTGGTACAAGTTCTTGAGATGATTTCCAAATGGTTTCACTGCCTCAATTTCAGCTGACCATCTTATGTCGGAAATTTTGTAAAAGGACTTTAAATTAGAAAATTGTTTGTGCTCGCAAAAAAAGTGAAGCGATTTTCTATCATTTTCTTTAAAGCGCCAGAGTTGGTCGATTATATTTTAGATGTTTTTTTCAGAAAAAATTATGTCAAAATAAGTCAGGGTACCACATCCGCAAGCATGAGAGTTCTAGACAGATAACGTAACAAATTAAAAAAAAAATAACGATTCAGCTACTTGTTTCAAATTTACGGGCCCCTAGAAAATCCCGCGTGCGGGGGATTCCCCCCTTTACCACCCTCTCGGCGGCCCTGAGTATTGTGTATAGCCTACTTCAATGTCTATGCCTGTAAAGTTCATAAAAGTTCTACATATATACAAAGATATGTTGGAGTGGATCCTTTTTCGATTATTGCCTTGTTTAAGTCGTAAAATAAAACCTTATTGTCCTATTCTTTTCTACATTCTGATACTTTGCGTTCCATCCCACATTAAGTTGTTCATCTACTCTTGAGTAATATCGTTTTCTATTGTTTTCACTCATGATTTCAATGAAACAGTTCTAACTGCTTCTACTCATTTCTGAGGCTGTGTCATTGTAATCGTGAATCATCAAATAGAAGTTATTTATGTCGTTTTCGTTTGGATTTTGGAACTGTTCCATTCCTATTGAAAATGGAAAATTTGGAGTAAAAGGAGTGAAAAAGGAGTAGCTCCGAACGTCCACTCGAAAACGACATAAGTGAGCACTAAACGTGAATGTTCTCACAATCGTCAGAAGAATAGTTTGTGTGTAATTCCGGACACTTCCGGACGTCCAATAAAAATCGACATAACTTAATAACAAATGTCAAAGCTTCAGCTCACATTTCTTTTTTCAAAATATACAGCTAAGTATAAGTATAATTCGGGACAGGGCCCGAACACGATTTGAGTAACTGAGCGACATATTCAAGTGGTGAGATAACTGGTCACTTCTTGAGCGACAATTCTCTTGAGAGTTTAGTTGTGAAAATTCCATTGATAAGTATCGTTCTGGTTCTCAAACATTGTAATCGTTTCGAAAAAATAGTACTTTGTCCCTTAAGAAGTCAGGATTCAGTTGCTCTGTCGGTCGCCTGACGCTTGCCAGTCTCTGCATGGTCGAGCCCTTCAAAAAGAACCAAACCAAATATCTGTATTAATTTATGATTAACATACCTGCAATAGGAGAACCCATGGCTGCAGCAAGTCCTTGAAACAGCATTAAAAATCCAAAAGCATTTGTTAATTTTTCCAGGCCCATTAGCTCCACAGCAATCAATGAGCGCAACGCTGAAAAGCATGCAATACAAATTCCAAATAAAGCTGCAAATATGAATTGAGTCGTTTCGTTTATTAAATGCCCACTGAACATAGTTGCTAGACCCCCTGCTGTAATTGCAATGTTATTCAAATACAGCGGTGAAATCCCATCAAACGAACTCAGTAGTCCACATCCGATCCTTGCAAATGTATTTGAAATTCCAATGGCGGAGACAATATACAAAGCTTTATCTTTATCCATTCCAGCTATTTCTGCACGTCGGGCTACGTATACAAATGGCACAAAGAAGCCCATCATTGTTAGAAATCCACTAATGGCCAACAGCATAAATGAGGGTGATTTCAGTAAACTAGTATCCAGCATAGTGGCAAGTGTCCTTCGCACAGCCTCCGGGCATAATTGACAACCTTTCTGTCTTTCCTCTAGTATATCCCTCTTGGTGGGAGGTCTGGTTACGGACATGTGGTAGCCTAAGGAAGATTGTGATGTGTATTGAGGAATTCGTACGAGTGATCCTGAAAAGAATATATCATCTCGGTACATTGGACGAGTATTGTGATGTGTTTCATGGTGAGGAGTATTTGCTTTTTTATGCATATCTATGGGTCTGCGACCAGAGACAGTATGGCGCCTTGCCTGCAGAGATACAGGCTTGATTTCAGGCTCTAAGATGTTTTGACCTTCAGTTTCTTCTTCGTTCTCTCCGACCGTTGTCAGTTCTTTATTAAGGTTGTATATTGGGTGTGATTCCCCATTAGGAGTAGTTGGCTGTGACTTGCGAAGTATTTTTAGTTCTGTTCCCTTGCCTGGAGTGCCTGATAAACGACGTTCAAAATTTGCACCTCGGAATATTTCCGAAGCAGTCGGATAGTGATGTTTAGGCGTGGCCCCCATGTAAGTATTATGTGCACTGTTGGGCACTGAGTATGCGAAACGGCCTTCTGGTAGTGGTTTTTGTTTGATAGTTAAAAGTCTGGGTTTCTCTAATAAGTTACTATTTTCTTGATTTTTATCGGAATCTTCTTCAGCTATTGCGAGTTGTATTGGTTGTATTGGTCTGAAAGCCGCACCATAAATAGCACACGAGAGTATGATAAGGGCTTGAATGGCCATGGTATTTCGCCAGCCATATTCCTTATCAAGATAGGTTGTAAGTTGGTTAAAAATTATTGTACCTACCCCTGAGCCGCACATTGCAATACCAGTAGCCAGAGCTCGCCATTTTTCAAAATAATATCCAATTGATATCACTGCCGGTATATAAACCATGCAAAAGCCGATTCCTCCAAGAAATCCATACGATATAAACAAGAATTCGATATTTGGAGCGTAATATGATAATCCAAATGATGCTGCAGCAAAAATAGCTCCCACAACAGTAACACTCCGGAATCCATATCGGTTAGCTAAGGCACTCACAAAGGGCCCAGCCATCAAATAGAAACCGCTCAATAGTGAGCTGACAAGTGCCGCATATCCATCAGATGTCTTAAATTCTTTCATGAGTGATGGTTGAATTCTTCCAGAACTTAATACAATCCCATCCACGACAGTATTGCAGAGAAATGATGCTACCATCACTACCCAAGCCCATCCTCCGTCCGGTGGTACAATAACTTCAGCTGAGTCTTCAATTTCTTCTTCTTCTTCTTCCAAAATCTCATCCTTGAGTTCTATTGCTAATTTTCCATTATTTCTAGATTTGTCCAAAAATTCTATACTGTTACGTTGCGAGGGCATTCTGAAAGTTTAAAAAAAAGTATATATATGTAATCAATAAATAATTGCACAATTTTTCAAACAATATTTAAATAGAGATACCTAATAATATTTTAGACGATTTGTAAACAAATCTTGTTGAGATTCTGATTGATACTTTGAATTGAGAGATAAGCGGTATTGTTATTGATTTAGCTAAATAAATTAATAAGTGACGTTTTCTAATCAGAAGTATGTGAATATGTAGGTACTTGTACTTTAATGAACGTACTTTCAGATTTATTGATAAGAAGCTACTTTTAAGCAATTTAATACCGTTTATTCCGTAATAAAGATGTTAACAAACATGATTCTTAACAGCTCCTTAATCTTAATTATGATTGATGTTTTAAAAATCACTCTTCATATTTTTTACTAGCGATACAGCTTTCTGAAAGTTGCAACCTTTGCGATTATGTAGATTTTATCCAACTCTAATGCAAGCGTATATTTTTGATAAACCGCGATTTTTAATCTTAATTATACAGAGAAAATCCTCATGTGTATATAAATAGAAGTTTTGGGAATTCACATCTATTTGGCCTTGATCTTGAAAAATATTACAGTTATTATCTCAAGTTCAGTTGATCCCACAATAAAATAAATATATAATTAAATACACAAGTTTGGTATAGGAAATTTTTGTGTTCTACGTAGGTATAACATTTGCGAAGATGATATAAGTGAAAAAAAAAAAAACGAAAAGCAGATAGGTAATTAAATAATATTTATAACACATTTTTTAAGTCACTTGTATAACGGGAAACATTCTATTTTTTTATAGCATTCTTAATCGGTAAGTAGGTATTTTTTTTGTACTGCAAATAAGGTAGTCAGTCAGCTTCCAAAGTTACGCCGAAGAGATTTTATTTTATGATAGGAATCGGAGTAAGTTGACCTTAAATATTAACCAATACGGTGCGGCTGCACGTTTTGTGCTTCAGCCGTGATTTTAAAAACGCCCTTTAACCAATATCTCAATATTGCTAATCGTACAAAAATTGTGGAAACATAAATTCTTAACGGTTGACTGTTTGTTATAAGCAACAGAACAATCGGTGTATTTGGCATCGCTTCGCTTGACACGAACACGAATTCATAATTATTATTGCCCTCGGAAGTATGGGCTAAAATCAAAAGCTTAAAAGTCGAAATTTTGTTGAAGTTTTCGACTCAGATACATACATATATATTTATGTACGGTTGGGATTTTTTTGTTGATGATGAGTTTCGCTGTGTGCTTAGTCAAATGTGTTCAGCCAATAAAGCCTACCTCTTTTTGCAATTTGTTTGCAAACATAAGTAGCTAATAACAAAGTTATACAGCATAAAAAGGTAATATTTATAGGGCTGGGAATTTCATGCACTTAAAACTCGAAAATACGCGCTTAAAATATGCCCTTAAAAATGGAAAGTATGTACTTAAAAAAAGCATCATCTTACCTTATTTTTCCCCAATTCAATTTTTATTTATTTTTTATTAATAAAGAAATAGATTCAGTCTTTTAATTAATAACAATAAAGATAACATTAAAAGTTAAATAAAAAAAAAAATACACTAAATATTTATATATATATCTTTCAAAAATGAAAAAAAATGTAACTGAAACTTACTAACTAAGGGCCATTTGCTGAAACGAAACTTAAGAATTTATGTTCAACAAAAGAGCTTATGTGGCAGTTTGCGCAGAGGAAAAAGTAGAATATAAGCGTTGTAAGTTGAACATAAATATTTAAGTTTCGTATCAGCAAACGGCTCTAAATTGACCTGCGGGCGCTTATGACTGGAAGGGCTTAATACACATTGCGCCAAGCGCTAATTATACCCATTTTGAAGCGGTGATGTGATCAGTTATGTGCTATGCTGGACTGGTTTGTGGATTTCGTCAGTCTCTCGGCTTCCGCAAAATACTCCCACATATGTACGTTTTGCGTGTTATACCTGGAAACTGGTATTCGGCCATTTAAAAAGTCTTAGCAGTTTCAATTCATCCACTGCCAAATGCAGGTAATTTCAACATTATCTGTAACAATGCATCTTTTGCAGCAAAAGTCACAATTTTTCGTAGAACCTACTCGCGTCTGGAACTGCAGCATAAAGCCCATACTGGTGGAGTCAGGAATTGAGAGTTGGAATAGAAAACTCGTGGTATAACTGGCAAAGATCGAAGAATCTAGATCAAAATTCGGGGATTGAGTCTATAGAAGCATGAACAAAACTCTGGAGCATAACCTTGGTGGCAACAATTATGTACTTTCACGACCTCTACGTTATTCAAATCCAGGGGCGGGCTTCTTCGACTAAATTACCAGCCGCATAGACCGCTTGAAAACACTTTCAATTTTTAGGAATTGGTCCCTGAACCTGGAGTCAAGCTGTTGAAGTTCTCAATGCTCCGGAGTCGCTTGTGTTTTATATCAGTTACATAAAACCCACCCTAAGATACCGCTGTCAACTTTTAAATGAAGTATTTTAATGAATCTCCAGAAAATACTAAACTCAACTTCTTAATTTTTTAGTCTGTAACTAGAGTTCTAATTGAAACTGCTAAACATAAATATTTTTCTTTATAAAAATTTGCGGAGTGTTTTTTGTGTAAGTGGGGCAAGGAAAAATCAATTTGATCTTGGTTTTCTCAATACAAAAGTTGAACTAACTTCAACAATTACGGTTACGTCAATGGGTACGTTCAGCAGACACTAGGGACTACATATTTAGTCAAGTGCATGGGTACGTTCAGCAGACACAAGGGACTACATTTGTAGTCAAGTGCATTCATTGAACGCAAATTTTACAAAGGAAACTAGTTATTTTTTTGAGATGTCATTAATGCCAAAATTGGAACTTTACTTCCAACCTTTACCTTCCATTGATAGTGCAGATAGTATTTATAATAATATTTTTTTTTGAAAAACACCTTACACAAGTCAATTAGGAAATGTAATTTATATTTTTTCAATACTTCTTACTTATGATGCATTTTTTAATTAAATCTTTTCTTTTATTTTGATAAAGAACTCCTCCACCTAAAACAATAAAACAACAAACGTTGAAAAAAGAAGTCACTGAACAATGAAGTTCAGCTTGCTGTTTAATGACAAAATATAATCAGCTGATATTTTGACATAAATGCACTTGGCTTGAAATGAAGGGAGATATTTCTTGACTAGCTTTCCAGTCACTTTCCAGTAAAATTTGCCTTAATTGGAAGGAAATTTTGCGACAGCTGGCCAATTAGAGACGAGAAACTTGCCTTGCCTTCAAGTCCCTTCGTCATCTGAACGTACCCAATTGTATGAACTTTTTGAGTACCAACGCTATGGACTTTGATCTAAAATTCGCAGATTTGTTTCCGCCTTTGGCGGGGGTGGGGAATTAAAAAGAGTGATATTCGAATTTTTATTCCAGAGGCATAAACACTAATTTAATCAATTATTAGGGGCTAACCACATCAATGCATTTCATAGAATTATTAATTGATGATGCTTGGTAATTTTTCCTGAGCATAAAGGCATTAATCTGATTGATAGTATTTAGATACTCAAGATACAAACGAACATAATATATGATTTTTAAGCAAACCTTATCGGTTTAAGTTTTTTTTTTGTTTATTTGTATTAAATATCTAAAAATAACTGATATGATTCACCTAAAATGCTTTATCTAAAGTGCTTTGATTGGATCGTAAAGATTATTAAAGTGTTTAGGCCGTAGCATCACCAATTCTTTTAATGTAAGCGGTTAGGTATACCTCTGATATATTTTTCTTTTAATGTTTGGGGCAAAATTTAACAGCTCTGTCGGAAAAGTTTAGCAATTAAGTATCGTCAGTTAATGGTTATTTGGGCTTTTATGATCGTGGATGCAATTAATAAAAAAATAAAAAATCTTTTGTCAACCTACGTTTCGCTGGCTTTTTTCCGGCTTCCTCAGGGGTTTTTATTTAATTTTTGTGAAATATTAATTTTAAATAAATACCTATATTTTTACATTTGGTTAAAAAACCATTAAATAAATTAACATTAAACATTTTGGAACAACAAAAATTAAAACTGGTAGCACTTCTTGCTATCACAGATCAATTATTATAATTGACAAAAGATGAATTAGTTTTTATTAATTTCTTCCACTTAAATGCACATAAAAGCCCAAATTACCATTAACTAGAAAGTAGTATATGATCAAATATGATTATCATAAAATTTTGCGCCATTAAAACAATAAACAAACACTAACAATTTTCAAGAATTGCTTCAAAGGAGAACAATTTCGAGAGAAGATGCAAGCAAATCATGACTGACAAGTAGTGACAATTGACAGCAGCTGTTGAACTTTACTTTTACTTAAAGTGAAACAGTGCCCCTATCAAGGCTTCAGGTACTACAATAGCCGTGTTCCATTGGACCTTGCAAAGTACTTTTTAGTACTTCCCAGTAGATGATGAATGGAATGCTTTCATTTTGCCAAAAGTAAAATCTAATACTACGTTTTCACCAAGAGATAATCCGGGATTTAAGGTAGGAGATTTAAAATTAATCTTGAAGTGTTTTCACCACAAAAAAGGAGATTAAATTGACGTTTTCAGTCTGAATTGCCATTCAATTGTCAACTCAATTTGACAAGAGTAAAACAAATATAATCGGCAAAAGTATAGCGGACGGAAAAAAAACAATTTTTGAGCAATAAAACAATTAATTTTGAATAAACTATTTATTAAAAATGAGTCTAGTAACATAAATCTATTGTTATCACACCATTTTATTCTTCAAAATAACATTAGAGAGAATTAGAGTATAGGAGAATCCATAATTACAGAAAAAACACAATTTTTCGGCCCACTCTTCATCCTCCAGTGTCTAGGTTGTCCGTTGTTTTTTGTGTGTTTTGGTTGTTGCATTATCTGGAATTTGTATTGTTTACCAAAATATTATTATAAATATATGAAATACATTGTAAATACTTGCATTTTTATTCCTACAGCCAACGCGCAAAAATA
Organism: Leucozona laternaria; assembly: GCA_932273885.2. Taxonomy (NCBI): domain Eukaryota; kingdom Metazoa; phylum Arthropoda; class Insecta; order Diptera; family Syrphidae; genus Leucozona; species Leucozona laternaria. The sequence goes on from OW026368.1 coordinate 52,229,807, forward strand.
TTTTATAATTTTTTTTTATTTCAATGGAAAAACTGACGTTTAAAAGGGTGCGTTCTACAAAAATTAGGATTGTTTGATTTGAAAATCTCCTTCTTGCAAGAAGATTTCAATGAGATTTATTTTAAATCTTCTTTTGAGGAGATTTCAATTTGTATGGTAAATCTTGGAGATTTGAAGAGGATTTATGCTAAATCCACTTAAATCGCGATTTAGTGCTCAGTGAAAACGTAGTATAACCTCAAAATCGATTTAATTTCGGTTTTGTTTTCTTATTTTATTTTAAAATGTGAAAAATGTCAACAACAATAATCTATTATGTAATTTCTGTTGATTGGTGATGTCTTTTTCTTGTTTGGAAACATTCTGTTAACAGATTAATGAACTACTTTGAACTACTTCGACCACGGAGTAGAAGTAGTTGACTGCAGCCAGAAGTACTTGGCAGTAGATACTGGAGCCCAAAGGAACACACCTAATGCATAAGGGATACGACCACAACATATTATATTATATCTTCTAAGCTAAAAAGTTAATATAGCCATTTGGTGATTTTAATTTGAGTAAAATAATGTTAAAAAGGTAGTACGATGTAAGAGGTCACTTTTTGCAACGTTTACATAAATACTTAAAGAATTTAAAAGTAATCTGATGGCCTTTTCGATTGGTATATCGCTCGTAGAAAAAAAGGGTAAAGAAGCGCATAGTCTAGGAAAAGTTAAATGAATGCGATTATCCAATAGTTTTAATATATTTGACCTTGAAATAAATTCTTTTTTTTGTTACAAATATACAGCTCTATGAGAATTTTTCCCAAGCAGATAGTCTATCTATTTCAACAGTAAACTGAACTTAACTAATTCGTTTTGATGGTGGTAACCAAATGTGTTAAGCAAATACCTAATAGCTACAAAAATATTTTACTATAAATAGGGACTGTGCAAATATTGATCAAAATCATGAGAGTAATCTTGCGTTTGTTTTATCAAGTAAATACTGTCGCTCGAGTTTTTTTTTTTCTTAAAGCACGAGAAGTATATCTATCAAGAATATTAGTGGAATGTGTTAAAGTGCATTTGTACATTTTAATAATAAGAACTGCATACTTGTATTCAAAATCCCCACTGGGTTTACTTTTGGTCATGCTTGACACAAATTCACATACTGTGTAGATTTGCAAAACTATGTAGTTAAAAATCGATTAGAAGCGGAGTTTCGTTATAAAATAACAAAGATTTAATCCATTTTCCATATCTGTGTTTATTTAAAGCTAACTTCCCAATGCTTTAGCGACTTTGCAATTTTAAACTAAGCTCAGAACTGGATGATAACACATTGTTTACATTTTCAAGTCTCACCAAGAAGTTATTTTAAATTTAAACAAAAATTAAAACAATTTAGTACCTGTTTAAATCAATTTTGTTAAATAGCCGAAATAAAAAATCACTCAAGATTATTTTTTGGGCATTTTTACGTATTGCCACAATACTAAATTTGGTTTTTGGGCGATTGGTGTATTTTTATTCGATTTTCTTGCAATATTTCCCATAAAGCCGTCAATTATTATTATTATTCAGAGTTGATACCTGCGATGGGTAGCAACCGGCATTTGTAAAAAATTACATTAGTTTGCGACTCTGAAGTCTATCGCAAGAAGTCCTAAGCCTGTTCAAATTATATATCTTTTCAGACGATGTGCTACAAAGGATTAGGTTTTACATCACAATGCGAATAGTTTTTGCGCAAAATTGGTGTTGGAATTGCCTATAGTGAAGAACCAGAAATATATCACAGTATCATTCGTTCAATCGTTCATTTGTTCGAATAAGCGATAAGCATTCGGTCCTTTGGAATCCAATAATGCTGACGACTTCGTTTCTTGGTTTTCGAAAAAATTTAATTTTTTTTTTAATTACGTCGCACTTAACCCTGAGGCCACACGAGCAAGTACTGGCAAGCAAGTTGGGTTCATACATTGCCTGCCAAATTCGTATCTGTGTACTAGCTGTGACGTAGGTGGCACTCCACTTGCCAAGCAAGTTGCTTGCAAGTAGGTCGTTCTTTTTCTCTACTATAGTAAACAATTTTGGTTGATCTTTCAAACAAAATGGATTGAAAAAATCAAAATACATTTTTAAAGAATATTAAAGAAAAATGCAAAAATGGTTAACAAACTTTAATAATTGAAATTATGGACAACGAAACATAAGAGGGAATAACATATACTCTATCTAAAATTCATATACCAAAAAAAAACTACACACGTCAAAATACATTTTGTTAGCTATCCGTCTGTTAAGCACAAAACTTTCAAATTCCATTTAAGGTTGTATACGATGTCAATGGATAAAAAAAACCTCTAAAAATCCGAATTGTTTTCCATTTTATTTTCCGCTCCGGAAAAATGGATTTTTAGGGCAATCGGTTGACATTTGGAACGAAATATTCTCGATAGGATCAAATATAATTTGTCCCCTATCTGTCAAGCCACAAACTTTAAAATTCCATTGAAGGATGTCTACGATGTCAATGGATTAAAAAACCTCTGAAAATCCGAATTTTTTTCCATTTTTGTTCTGCTCCGGAAAAATGCATTTTCAGGGCAATCGGTTGACATTTGGAACGAAATATTCACGATAGAATCAAATATAATTTGTCCCCTATCTGTCAAGCCATAAACTTTCAAATTCCATTAAAGGATGTCTACGATGTCAATGGATTAAAAAACCTCTAAATATCCGAATAATTTGAAATTTTATTTTTGAAAAGGGCAATTTTAGAGCTTTTTGGTAATTTGTAACGAAATATTCGCAAATGTCAAATATTCTGTCAAGCAATGTCAAGTTTCGAACGAAAGTGAATTTTAACATTTTTAAAATGCAATCAAATTCCACACTAAATTTATTTTAACTTATTTTTTGCACAAAATCTAATTAATTCAGAAATTTAAATAAAAGGAACGATGATTGTTGACTATAGTGTAAAAAATGAACGCCCTACTTGCTTCTCTACTGGCTGCTCAACTGGCTTCGAAAAAGGCAAGCCAGTTGACGAGCAAGTTGCTTGGGTTTATATGTGTTAGTGAAAAAATGTGAATGTATTGCAACTTGCTTGCCAGTACTGGCTCGTGTGGCCTCCGGGTAAGAGCCCTTAATTTGAAAAATCAGCTCAACTGATATGCTCCCAAATATGCAGATGTGAACTGTCTCAAAAGGGTGTTCAGACGATAATTTCAGCTAAGTCTAATTTACAAAATGTAAGCTCTGAATTTATAGTTAACTAGCTGGCCCGCCCGGCTTCGCACGGGTAGACAAACCTAAGCTACGCATAAAAATTACAAAAGAAAATATAAATAAATATTTAAGCTAATTTTTTGTAATTGAATACTATTTAATGGTTTTTAACCTACTTCACGTTATGAATGGCTAAATATGTAAAAAAAATGATACTCTTAGTCCATTTTTTATTACTTTCCCAACACAAAAAGAAATTTTGTAATCAAAAAACACTTTTTTTATCCCATTTCACTTATAAATGCTTATTTTCTGAAAAACAATCTGTAAAGCCATCCATTTAAAAACAACCTTTCAAACACCAAAAGAATTTCTTAAATCGGATAATATTTTCTATTTTTACCCCATTTCACCCTACAGAAAACAAAATTTGAAGAAGAATCGAACAGAAAACCTATTTTTGCCTCACCTGCATTTGCACTAGGTACTTACTTTTTGAATCGTTTCATGAAACGAATTTTGTACCCATAACAATTTACCGCACATTACAAAAGAAGGAAAGCAAAATTTGGCCTTATGTCGCTTTGCGAAAACGACATAAAGCCTGAAACTTATCAGATTGGAATAATAGTTTAAGTAATCTCATTTCAACTGATAAGTTGCTAGCTATACCTTTTACTGAGGAACGTTCCCAAACTTCCCGATGAAATCTGGGTCTAATCTGTCTTTGGGCACAGATAGTCCAAAAACTTCAAAACCTACTTCCGCGAAGTAAGGGCTAACAGTCCGAAGTAGACCCAGGAACTCAACTAACAAGCTTCTTCCAGCCAGCTCGGTCCCTAGCTAAAAATGTCTTCAGTTTCGCACTACAAGTTGGTTGAGGTCTCCTTCTGTGGTGGATTCAAAGAGAGCATTAGTATTCACATTCTTTTTAAGGACCCATCCACCTCAGTCGTTGGCGTGTTGCTGTACAGTATAGCCCTGTATAGCTGCCCTACTGTCAAAAAGGTCGGTGTATTTTAACTATCGATGTCGTCTCAATACTCTTCTTCTCCTTCCTCCAATTATAAATAATTAAATAAATAAAAAATCCCACGCCTCTTTCCCCCACGAAACCCGCACGCGCTGGGTTAAATGTACACCGAGTACGACAGCAAAATTCGGTTGCAACTCGTATCGGCACTTATTTTATTGAATTAAACAATTGTAAAAATAAAAAATAAATTTGATATGTTGAAGACAGCATATTAAGAAAGTTGAATTTATGAATTAAAGGCCACCGCGGATGTTTAAGGGAGATTAAAGAAATGGGTCTGCATTAGGAAGCAGTTATAAAAATCACATCATTGATTGTCAAGATAAAAATAATAGGTCCCAGATGACTGCCTTGTGTGCCTTGCGGGACGCCAGATTTCGCAATAAACGAATCAGAAATTGAAGATCTAAACAAGACCCGATATTTCCGGTCCAATAGATATGATCCAATTATGTCAGTATCAGTATTGCCAGCTTTTGCGAGTAATTTTACGAACTTTTGAAAGATTGTGCCTTTTTTGTTGACGAGAAAGTTTTCCAATATTCGTTTCAGAGTAAAGTTAAAGAAATCGCATCACCTTGTCCCTCATGATATCAAATGTATGAGTGTATGTAAGGTCTTTGCAGAACAGAACATGCTGGAGCAGCATGCGTTCCCCATCCTAATCTTGTTTTACGGTTGAGTTTGGCAGATATACCAAAACTAGACACTTACGCCTATACATAGATTGTCTCTATAGTTGTTGTAATTTTTTTTTAGCTGTTCGTAATTTTTGTTATGTTATGACATCCCTCTATTTCTGCTTTTCTCATGCTCCTTCCTTTTCCTACCTCTTCTTCTGCAATTAAAGCAGCTTCGGTCCTTCTATACAGCGCCATTTTGTATGCCTCTTGTTAATGTCGTTTTCGTTTGGATGTTCGGAGTACTCCTTTTGCACTCTTTTTTCACTCCTACTACTCCAAAAGTCTTCGATTGGCTGTTCCGAGTAATGTTTTCGGAATGTTCTTCTGATCCCAATATTATATTGGAACACACACATACATATAAAGTTTTTCATTGGATTAATTGTCAAAAGTGGTAAATACTTCAAGAAGCCATTTTGTTAAATGGCGGCTTTAGGTAGTGTGCGTGTAAATTTAGGAAATTCTGTGTTTTCATATTCGATTGGAATTAAAAAGGAGTAGAATAGACCGAAAATGACATAAGCTTCATGTGTTTTTCGCATTCATCGTTAAACGCACGTTTGACCGATAAAACACCGGAAATACAAACAATAATGGCAAAAGTCCGATATATCCATCATCCATGTTCTATTCCAGTCTTACGTAGAGAGTGCACGCTGCATTTGCAAAAACCGTCGAACATATCATATTAAAGTTGTCTTATTGCTCATTGTAACATAGACAAAGTATTAATTTCAAATATTTATAATAAAGGTATGTACACATAAGTATGTAATGAATGTAAAAAAGGTATACAAAACCTTGAGAATTAAGAGATTTCAACCGTTTTTTCTGGTTTATTGATTCGACCATCATTCACATTTTTAGAATATTAACGCAATGTTTCAATAGTTTTTTCCGCTTCTTTAATTCATCAAAATATTCCTTTATATAAACATAAAATTTTAAAGATATAATTTAACTACTTTCTAATTATTACAACTTAACTGTCAATTGTCTTCGTCATTGGATATTTTTGGCTTCTTAATTTTTTGGCAGATAGGTTAGGTATCAGTATGTAAATTCTACATGAGCCTCTTTTGTTTTCTGACACAAATAGAGATACCCTGTATATTAAAATAACATTTGAACGAAGTTGAACTTGGTGGCTGATCGCCATCATACGAGTTATTCGTACGAATAGAACATCAACAAATACTTCTATAAATTGTTCTATATTTCTTATCAGTGAAAGGTTAACGACATTTTTCAGATCGTGATCTCTTGTTAGCTTTGCCTTTGTTTCTGCTCTCAAGTAGTCTCAACATTATTACAAAAATAAACAAATAAATTGCTAAGTTGCTCATGACAAGTCAAAACGTAAATAGAATTTCATTTGAAAATATCCTCAAAAGATTCCATCGTTGTTGCATTTTTTTTATTTAAAAAGGTATCTCTGCTCTATGTTGAATATTGTAAATGCATACATATTTATATATGTATGTATAATGTACAAATATACATATAAATATTTGTCATCTTTCTTTTAATTGATTTTCGTTAACTCTTCCATAGATATTTTACAGGTTTGAATTTGACCAAATCATTGATTGATTCAATTGATAAAATAGATCAACAAAAATCCCAAAAAAAAAAAAAACAAACCTGCTGTCTGTAAATCGAAGAAATAAATGAATGAATGCCAGCTAATTAAAGGCCGATACAAATTCTGTATTAATTTTGTATTATAGTATGCGTACAGTAGAATCCGAAACAAGTGATAATCGCTCTTCCAGTCCGCTACTCCATTCGAACGATCTGCTAGTATTAACTTTATTTATATCACTTTTCAACGTTTATGTATTTGTGTCCAATACTTATGGGGATGTCGGTCGGTATCGGTACTAAAGCATAGCCAGTGCTGGATTTGCATGATTGTATGCCCACACGGTATTTTTGATTTACCAGACTAAGTATATACCTATCCAACCGCGAAGTCTGAAATCTCTAGACGTTAAAAAGTTGAAGAATTTAGACAAAAAGTATGAACTCAATTGGGGCTTTACTAATGTATGTTAATTTATTAACGGGGGAGAATTACAAAACAATAATTTGATTTTGTTTTTAATTGCACCAATGCTAAAGTTAAAATGGAAGAAAGCTGGGCATGAGTTTAAATATGCACATACCAAGCAAGTCCTTTTCAACATAAAAAGTATTGATTACTTTCGAAGCATTTGACATTATAGGGGGATAATAATTGTAAGACGATATTAGCCAAGTTTTGTTGCAAGCCCCGAAGAAACTGATCGAAAAAAACGACATCGGGGCTAAGCAATTTACACTAAATGCAACAACAACTATTCCCCTTCGGGCTTAGCTAGGCGCGGGGAATTCTCGGGGCACGGAGAAAAACTGTGTTACCGGTGGCGTGAATTGCTATCGATAGTTTGTATGGAAACTCCATTTTGTTTCTTTAATGGTATCGTTTTTTTTCAACCAATTTTTGTCATTTCCTTTAATTTTTTCACCCGTTGTCAGATATGCCACTATTCGTATGCTGCTTGTTCTAGTATTTTAACATGAATTTCATCTTTATCAAATGGAGGATTGAAGTATTTCCTATGAATGGAGATATGTACATCGTGGCGAAACGGAAGCTGTTACAGTTTTTTTCAGCGGCTAACTAATCTCCTCATCTCCTCAAACAGTATGACATGATTGAGAAGTGCAATCCTGTGTCAACACTATTGGATGTAGGCGTTGAAATTTCGAGATTTTTCTTTTGCTTATGTGCAAGGGTGGAGGGGGATAAGTAAACACAACTATTCGGTTTTAATAGTCCTCCATTTGGCCGTCATCTTTAAAAAAGGTGGTGCAAAAAGTGTTTTGCAATGTCTTTAGAACCGTAAGGGCCAGTTTCACAGTCGACACTTACCGAAATAAGTGGCACTTAAGTTTCCCATATTAGGAATTTAAGCTAAATTTCATAGCTAGCGTAAGTGAATCACCAACATTGGAGACTTAAGTGCCACATGTTCAGGTAACAGTGAACGGTGATATTGGGAATTAATCTTTCAAATTCCCCACTTAAGTGTCACTTTTCTGACTGTGAAACTGGCCCTAAGTCCCACCAACAAAATGTTATATAGTTTTTGTAGAGAATTGAATTTTCTCCCCTCCTACATTATGTTCAAAGTTCGGTCAAAATTCTGTTACATTTTCATGGAAAAAAAATTATTGGATTTGTGACCGTGCAACCTTGGCCCCGAAAAAATGGTCATATTATGTGATTTGAAAACGGAAACGAAAATTGACTCCGTTCGGATTGAAAACGATTGTTCTGATTTCCAGTCGGATTTACTTTTAAGTTTTACCAACTTGTTCAACAAAACATTTTCGAAATCAGCTGTTATGTATGCAAGACCTGTCAAAAACGAAATTGTAATCCGGCATCAAAAGGATAACCGAATTTAAAACGTCAATTTGGCGGATTATAGATCCGTTCGTTTTGCCGAATACGCAAAACGTTTTCGAATACGGAATTCGGAACAGCGAACATTCGAAAGCGTGAGGATATAGAATTCGAATGGAAATTAGAACAGTCGTGTATAACGCATCACTTTGCGATTCATTTGCATTATGTGCATATATTGGGTATGTTGAATATTTACACTTCTAAACAGTGAATCCCGCCGGCCGCCTCCGGCACTCACATATCTTTTTTTAATTTATATCTCAAATGCCACAACATAATAAAAACGAAGATGAAGAAAATTAGAAAGAACAATTAGTTTTCTTTGATTGGAGTGATTGAATATAATCCAATTAAAAGTTCAAGTGACCTTAAATGGGCATAATTTCTTTGTAGAAGTTATACTCGTCTTCGTCTGCCCTTCAAATACATTTTTGTTCACCCGGATCCAATAAAACGAAAAGTTACGATTCGGGTTATTTCACGGCATTATGGCTTTGACAGATTTGAAGGCGCGGTTCTTTCCAAGTGGCACTAAGAGTGGTGGTTCTTTTTGAATTTTTATTCTTATTAAATATTAAGCACTTTGAAAAACACTCTTTACCATATAGACACATGCTTTGGTTAACACTGATTTTTGTATTGTCTTTGAAGCACAAAAAACAATTTGATGCAGCTCGATGAACGCTTGTCTATGAGTCTTTGGTGTATCTGCGTACTATGTGTTTCTTTTCATACTTTGACCATAACCCAAATCATTTTGCAGATAATTTATAACTATATTTGGGCTTCTACCAATTTTTTTTTGCCGATATTTTTTCTCTAGAGGAGAAAATCGAATTTCGAATCCTCAGCATATGCCACCTAAAAACTGTCTTTTTTTCATTTTCAAAGATACTGCCTCTTGCGAGGGATTGACAAATCCTCCAAGAGTCTCTCTTGACATGAAAAAGTGCTTCTCGTTCGGATCACAGATTAGCCACATGAAGATGAGAATCCCCGGCAACCATTTTAATTTGCCTACAAACTTGAACTGGCACTTATCAGATACAAAATGAGAGTGTGTGTATAAAAACCTCACACATAGACAGTAGGGATCTTCACACACCTGGTTAAATTGTTGTTGCAATTCACATCTATTCATCGACGCGGGAAGAAATTACAAATACAACAATGCAAACAAATGGGTTTTGGAGGGTGAAACGTACGAAACATTCTCATCTTATATACATATGGCTAATCTGTGGTTCGGATTCGGCAGAAAATTGTAAGTTTCCTCCATTTCCATTCCAGCCAACAAACTCACACAGGAATAGTTGAGACTTTCAAGTCACTAGGCCTAGGCCCTGTATCACCACAAGCGAATTCGGTTTTCTTTCTTAAAATTTTCTAAAAAACGGCTAAAATGATTTTGATAAAGCTGAGTACCTGTAATTTCCAAAGCGATTGTAATATATGTACCTGACTTCCAGGTTTTTGGACAAAAATACACATATCGAAAAAAGGGGCCTTAAGATTTTTTGAGAAATAGTTTGGCCTATTCCATTGGTTTCAATATGGGAGGGGGGCAGTACACTGCATTTAAGTAGATCATGTGGGGTATAATATGATGCAAAAGCCTTATAAGTTTGGCGAACAGAACCATAATTTTGGAACCATTTTGGTTAAGTTGTTGTATGTCATCATGATCAAATTTGCAAAGACTAAACCTTCTATATAAAAATAACACTGAAATGTTGAAATTTAGCAGTTTATTTGACAGATATATGTATGCATACCAGCCTGGGGTAAAAAAAGGGAGCGGGTCGAAATTCTTATTTGCAAAATGTTGCGTACTCACTCAAACATTCAAGATATGAATTTGAAGTGAAATTCACAAAAAAAATGTAGTAAAACAGAACATTCTTTTAAGGTAACCAAAATGGCTGAGATCTGTTCTCTTTTTTAAGATTCTCCTTATTTGATAATCTTTTTTTCTCTTCTTTTGATCCTCTCCCTATTTTTCGCGTGATTAACTTCAGTTTTGGCAACAATAAGCTCTTTTCTCAGGTCGCCAATTATTTTGTAAATGTCTGCATGCCTTCGGTCAACTAACACCTTTAGTCGGCGATGCCAAGCCTCCCTATTGTTTTGCGCTGTGGGGGATGCTTCTGTTGTGGTTGTTGACCTATCATTAACCGGCCAAAACACTGAAAGAAATCTACAGCTCTCTCTTGCATAGTTTTTTTTTCAAGCCATTCAGCCAACCTCAACACTTCAACAGAATGATTGTCTTAGGTCCAGTTTTTCAGTGCGAGATTAAAGTTAAACCGAGTTAAATCATTAAGGATCAACTGGGGAGAGGCTTTTGATCATTAATCCACCGAGTTTTTTTTAGTCACTCCGCATGCATTTTCTACAGAAAAATTGCTTCCTCAGTTCACTGTGGGTTTATTTACTTCTAGACTCTATTTTAACTCACTACTGAAAAACTGGGCCTTAGAAAAGTAAGTAGGTAAGCCCTTGACTAACTATATTTATACCTAGTATGTCAAAGAGGTAAGCTAAAAACAATGTTTCCTTGCAAGTGAAACAAAATTTTGAAAAACAAAATTCTGAGAAGCAGAACTTTGTTAGAAGAATTTTGACCCAGCCAGAAGTTTGACCCAGACTTAAAAAAAAAAAACACTTGTGCAGGAAAGATTCATATTTGTATACGACCATTCAGAGCCTAGCACACTATATTATTTTAGTCCTTAATTGTGAAAATTAAAATAAATGACATCAGTTTCTATGATAAGGAGTAAATTTAGAAATAAAGTTTTGACATATTTTTTTCTTTACGTTTTGGGAAAAGTTTGAGAAAAAGTTCGGGGAAAAGATTGAGCTCTAGCTTTTTGATGTTGTTGATCTAATTTTTGACCAGAAATAAAAATTAAGGAAACGCATTTGGGATTTTTCTGATTGGCACTTACCATTTTGGACTCTTTCAAAGGAACCAGGAGAAATATTTGTTGTTATATTTGTTGCCATTGCTTCATTTAATTAATTTATTTTTTTTTGTTTTCAATGAACGTCTTTTTTATGAACTTACTACTTGACAAATTAAATTTAAAATTTTCCGATGAAGTGATTTTTTTGTTTGATAAGCATGAAAGTGCAGTAGGTAAAATGGTAGGGTAGATTCTTGCTGGAGGGGAAATGAAATAAATAGAAAAAAACAAAAGCTCTGACATTTTCGTGCAGGAAAAAAGTAAAGAAACACGTTTTGGGTAGATTTGTGATACCACGAGATCCCGCGGGCGAGTAAAGAAACAGATCTATTAATTATTTCTCTAAACACAAATTGGCGTTTCGTCCCGGCGATCTCAGTGTTACTTGGTCTTATGCTCATCAGTGGAATAGTGACGGCCTTGACTTGTTAATACGTAATTTGTCTTAACGAAATATAGAAAGGTCGTGTTTTTTTTTCATTTCTGAAAGAAAGCTGTTAGAAAAGTTTAGTTCGAGATTTTCGGAACATGGTCGGCGTGGGTCATATGAGTCTGGCGAAATCCGTGATTTTTGAAAAATCGAATTGATTTATATATATTATGTCTCCTAAACTATTGGTATAAGTGAAAAAGTTGTATCTTTTACTTGTATAATTTTTCTGTGGGTCAATATAGATTTTTCATATATGTAAGGTTTATACACTACCTCTAGTAGCCTCTTCACAGCTTTAACTTTGGACTTCGTTATCGCACCATCTTGAATAAATCAAAACGTCAGAAATTCGATTGTTTACAGTAAATGGTAAGTAACAAAATGTTTGTCAAGTTTTGTTGAGAATAAATAAGTCGTGGTGGCATTGATTCGAAGCTAGAGGTGTATTCCGCTTTAATGACAGTGGACAATGAGTTATAGGGGCATTGAATTCTACGCATTTTCTTATGCTCACATCATCTACATGCATTGCTCTATATTGACAAACAAATTAAATTCTATGACAATGATCGCTCCACATAAAATTGTTTGATTCGATAGCTAAGATAATTTGACGTTTCCATACAAAACTATCGATAGCAAAGTGATAATAAGAGCCCATTATACTGTTTTTATCGCGACTTGAGTTATTTGGAGTAAGTTAAGCTAATATGGACCTGAGTTGTTGTTGTATTTACTTGTAAATCTCTTAACAAAAACACACGCCTATTAATTCTAAACCTACTCCTATGAAAAAATCCTGTGTACACCACTGCATACATTATGTGGTCCGTTCTTTTTCTAATTACAGTTAACAATTAATAGTTGACTATTGTCGTTCCTTTAATCAAAAAAGTTACGATTTGTAACTATTTGACACATTAACATCGTTACTAAATTCATTTGAAAGTGTCAAATAGTTATGTTTTGTAACTATTTTCATCTCATGTCCATGATATGAATTGAAAGTATTGATCTGTCAAAGTACATACATGTGTGAGTCGATTTTATTTACCAAACAAAAAAAACATATATAGGTTTTGGTGAAGTAAGAAATACGAATTAAATTAAAATGCATTTTTTCCAATTGAAATGAGAAAGCAGAATTTACATCGCAAAAAATATGATTGTTTGCCATACAAATGAAAATGTTGATATTTTTATTTTTATTTCATTAATATTCGTTTGACAGATCAATAATATCTTAACAATATATTAGGGGTATTCATCCAACGTTGGAAAACAATTGTAAACATCGTAAACGTCGGAAAGTTTACGATGTCGTGTACGAACTGTCAAAATTTGTATGAGAAATCTTTTCCAACGAACCGTAAACTTTCCGACAAGAATTTGTGTCGTAAACGACAATGGTAAACGTAGTAAACTTTTTTTCAACGGGATTATAATATTGGCTGAATTAGCTGATTGGTTTACCACATCATTTACGCAAAATGTTTTAAGGAGCCTTAATGAAATGTGCGTCGGAAACTTTACGATTTTACAACGTCGGAAAGTTTCCGACGTTGCATATGAATACCATTTACTATATTCCTAAATGAAATCGTAAAATCCTGTAAGGGTAAGTTCAGAGAAGACGTAGGGCCTTGAAGGCAAGGCAAGTTTCTTGTCTCTGATTGGCCAGCTGTCGCAAAATTGCCTTTCAATTAAGGCAACTTTTATTGCAAAGTGACTGGAAAGCTAGTCAAGAATTATCTCCCTTCATTTCAAGTCAAGTGTATTTGTGTCAAAATATATTATATGATTATATTTATTTTGTCACTAAACAGCAAACTGAACTTCTTTGTTCAGTGACTTGTTTTTTCCACGTTTGTTTTAATGTTTTGGGAGAAGGGGGTTTCTTATCAAAATTATGGAAAAAATTAATTAAGAAATGCATCATTAGTAAGAAATATTGAAAATTATAAATTTCAACTCGTAATTTATTTATGTGAGGTGTTTTTCAGATGAAAATATTATAATAAATACCATAGGATGAACTATCAAAGGTTGGAAGTAAAGTTACAATTTTGGCATTAATGACAAAATAACTAGTTTCCTTTATAAAATTTTGCGTTCAATGAATGCAGTTGACAACATATGCAGTCCCTTGTGTCAGCTGAACGTACCCAATGTTTAACAATGGCACTTCAACAATTTTTTTTGACATAACATGAAAAGTTAACTTTTGTAAAGCTAGGAGCAGGCGGCATATAAAAGTCGCAAACGTGTGCGGCTCTGATGTCATTTTTTCATCATTTGCGACTTTGATAGCATATTGTCTGAAAACCCACCATTTGGGGAATATGTGCGACACCCAAATTGCATATAAGTTTGGGACTTTCTTGCATATCGTGTGAACCTGAACACCCTCGCATATAATTTGTGACAGTTTGCGACCATCCCAAGCATTTGCAATGGCAAAACAGAACATTGCACATCTCCTTATATGCAGCATATCAGCTGTTGTGATTTTCATTTTACAAGTAGAGTTGTTGTTCTGTCAAATTCGTACATATAGGATTTACATTTAAACGAAATAAAATGGAACTTTAATTATAGGCGTGTTTTTTTGCAAGTCCATATGGATTTGTCGAAAAAAACGACATCGGGACTTAGGAACTTCATACTTACAGTACGTAAGTCCCGATAATTATCTGGACTTAGCTAAGTCTATATGGATTTAAGTTGTTGTTGTATTTACGTGTAAAACTATTAGTCCCGATGTCGTTTTTTTCGACAAATCCATATGGACTTACAAAAAAAACACGGCTTATATTCGTAAATTTTAAATTAAGCGTGGGATGATATTAAATGTATTTACCTCAGCAACAGGTTTTTATAAACTTCATTAAAAGTGCTTGTTTTTATATGCAGTACTTTATCTTTTTCTATTTTTTTTAAATTTTTTTATTGGCTAAATAAGGAAAAACTATGTTCAGCTGCTTTTGACATTTCCCCCAACCTAATCCATTAATTATTAATTTGCAGATGATTATTTTTGAGTTTAAAAAATTATGCAATGTTCGCAAACCTGCATATGATTGGAAGCAGATGATATGCGAACCTTATAGCACATCGTCTGAACACCTCGTTTATCGACCACATTTGCGGACACATGATGTGCGAGTGCCTTGATGGGAATTGCATTTGCGACTTTGGTACAGTTTTTACATATTTTGTGAACAGCCCCATATGCAATCTTGCGAGAATTTATGTAAATGTAAAATTTGGAACACATTTGCGACTTTTATCATGACGTCATATTCGCAAACTTTTGCGACTTTTTATGCCGTCTGCTCGAAACTTTAGGAAAAGAACGCTCCAATGACCTATCATATAAAGGCTCTCCCAAACCAACGCGAATATTTCAAAGCGACGACGAAACTTTCGCCTGTCTTAATTTATTTACATGGAGATTAATGGGAGCACTCGACGCGATGCGAATCTTCGAACATTATTCAGTCGTCGCATATTCGCGCGAATGTTTCGCGTTGGTTTGGGACAGCCTTAACTCTTATGGTGTGCATTCATTGATGAGAATGGTCTACAACCTCTATGTATATAATAATTAATATAATTATGGATTAAGTCAAGATGACGTCTGCGATAATTACTACAAGCAAAGCTTTAGTTTGATTATCTGTAAATCCAGCACTGTCCTGAAAAGCTTGTACTACGTATAGATATGTACATATTCTTAATATTTGTCGGTGCGTAGCTTAAAAATAAATAAGTATACAAACAAATAACAACACGCCGCTCACGTACATACATACATACATATGTGAAAGGCAAATAACCCTGGTAAACAATTTCAACTTCTGATAAAAAAAAAACTCTCAATCTAGGTAAACCTGCATGTGACAACTAAACATTACCTTCCCTTCCAATGTCGAGCGCGAGCATCAGTATGATAAATTATTATTATAATCAGCTCGTGTTCACTAAAAAAAAAAACTTGATGCAATCTGTTTCGAATCTACTTAAAACTATTTTTAGGAAATCCAAAAAATCCAGGGTATATTTTAACATTGTGCCCTTCTTTTAGCCCAGGAATTTATCAACGATTTTTTGTGTCAATTCTTAAAACATGAAATAGCGGTAAAAACTGGACTTATAAATATAGGCATACAAAATAAAACAAGATGCAGGTAGTGTAGGCCTGGGCTACACTACAAGGTAGGTTTAGTAGATCAGTAATTAGCCAAAAACCAGACACGAAATATCATGAAACAACATTAATTTCATGATCTACAACAGCGGCTCTGACTCTGGCTCGCAATGAGAAATTGAAAAATTGAGTGCGTACATTCAAGGCTAACAAAGTTATTTAAAAAAAATAATGCTATCTCAGTGTGCTTGCTTCTTTCACTTCGTGACTCTGAAAACCCCGACCATAGGTAGGTATACCTTCTACCTTCGATCTGAAGAGGTTCCTGCATAATATGTGGCATTATTGTACCTATACCCAAAGGAAACACCTTTTGTGACTTTTATTTTGCAACAGGTATAATTCGCGTTCACGTGTACAGATTTACTAAGCGCGCCTTCGCCTTCGATGACGATATCCGAATTCAACAACCAACACCGAAATCCGAAGTGGTAGCGCGTAGCGCTAGCGACTTACCTGTTTACTGATGGGTGATGTTATGTGCTCAAGACGTTCTCCCGATTAAGAACAATGAACATTCATATGCTATGAAGACTCAGGTAGGTATTATGATGTGATGCAAATGCGAGGCGCTAGATGTAGTGTTGAGTGGTGGCGCTGCTGCTGCTAAGAAATTAAATATTTAATCTTAACTGGATACTTTATCTTTTTTTTTTACTTTTTTCGAACGAAACACATTTCAAACCCGAAGTTATCACTCGAATAATAATAATTCTAACTTAGTGTTTATATACCACAATCACGTATTGGTATGGGTGTTAGGCTTGTAGATAGATTCGTATATAGGTAGATACTTTTTAAATTAGTATGTATGTATAATATGATCGGATCGGAAAAGGAAATTACTGAGCGCACATTTTAAAATTGTGTTAGGTATTTTTATTTTCGTTTCCTTCGTTTCTTTTTATTTTATTTTATTTCGTTTTGTTTTTTATTTTATTTTATTTTTTCAATTGTGTGATTCCGAAAAGAGATATTCAAAAACAAATGTGCAAATATTGACTATATATTTAAAGAGTAACTTATAATCGAGGAAAAGACGGCTTCTCTTTTCATAGCCAACCGAATCAAATGACAGCCTAAAGATAACTAACTAAAAACGTATCGCTTCGAAAAGAAACTACCGAACCGAACGGAGGAGAGTACTGAGACCGAGGAGCTGGCTGGCATCGACTCGACATCGACATAGGCTATAGCAGGCAGGCATTGGGCGCACGTTTCATATTATAGTAGAAGTAGAAGTACCACGAAGAGTTTGATTTCCTTGGTTATCTCGAAAAGTTAATTCCAAAAATACCAAAACCGAAAATTTCCACATGGTTTCTCTTTCACATTTGTCTGTTTTTTGTTTTATTTATACAAATACACCAAGTCTTTCTTTCATTCATTTAATTCTCGTTTTTTTTTTTTTGCTTCATTTTTTTCCTTGGGTGTTCTGCTCTTTTCTATTATTGCACGCTTAAAGTTTGATAATATGTACATACTTAGTAGTTCTGCCTTTGTTAAAGCAATAAAAAAAAGAGAATATTAGGTTTAGTGGCTTAATCCAAAGAAATCACAATCTGCTAATATTAATGTAATATACCTACCTACTTACTTTTAGCATGTGGGAAATGTTTAACTTTTTTTTAAAAATTGTTGAACTTTTTGTAGAAATGATCCTGCTACTCAATATTTCGACGGTTAAAGATTTTTAATAATAAAATCAATAAATCGAATGAATAGGGCCTTGTTTATTTAAATTGAATGTTTTATATATTTACCTAGCATTATAAGATGACTAATGCTGGATTTGCACGACTGACAAATTGGCAGTATTCTGTCAATTAACTGTAAAGAATGGCACAAGAAATGGGAAAATACATTCTTTTGGCAATTTACTGACAATTTGTCAGTTATATGGACATATTGAAATCCAGCATAAGGACTTTTATATTAAATGTGCCAGAAATCTGATGATAACATTTGTGAAGGTAGGTACCTTCTATAAAAAAAATATTACTGCTTGAGAGACCCCTTTACATTTTTATTAAAAGTGACAAAATGATAGGATAAAATTTACTGCTTGAGAGACCCCTTTACATGTTTATTAAAAGTGACAAAATGAGTGAGGATAACATTTTAAGTGAATTTTGACACTATAGTGTACTTACATACGTTAACTTTACCACAAACGTTTGATATAACTTTCTTTATACATATACCAGTGGCGTCTCGACAGGCTGTGCAAAGTGTGCATTGCACACCCTGATCAAACGGCGAAAAATTCCTCATCGAATCCCTCATAACACACATAAACATACACCATAATACCGCCCACACAGTCTACACAGGGACATAATATTCATCTTTCATAATTGCTCTTCCAAAATTCCTTCACCGTTTAGTGAAATTAGAGAAAAAAAATAAATTAAACTCATACGAAACCACACTGTGCACTTTATTAGGTCTGTTTGGTTACGTGAAATTTCTTGCGAATTTGCACAAATTTTCACAAAATTGCACAATTTGTTACAAATTCCTGTTTGTTAACTCGAAAAAATTGCAACGAGAGAGCACATCGAGAGAGAAAAAAATTACCCCTCCATTGGATAACTTACGAATTTGTGCTACATAAATTTCTGTGTGCAAGATGAGTAAAGACTGTCAAAACACCCAGCTGCTGTTAGCATCTTTTGCTTTTAATTTGAAATTGTGGTTTCTGGTATGTGAAAATTAACTTTATAAATAATAAATAACTTGATAAATTTATTTTTTTTTTTAAATGAAACGCAAATTGTTAACAAAACCAGACTTTTGGCACGTGATTGTTGATGTGAGGAGTAAAATTCTGACATTTTGTACACAAAAGTGGTTCAATGCGTTTGTTAACTTTCTTGGTATTTTGGCAGGTTTTACACTTTTTGCTGAAAAAAGATACCAAACAGACCTATTCTGTTGTATTCTTGTATTCGTCACATAAACTCATCCAAGATTTTCAAACTTCCAACTACGCCTACTAGATTTCCCCAGTAGCCATCCGCATCGTTATTCACCGCCCGCTCTACATACACACATAATAATGATATATATTTTGATGAATTTGTAGTGAACTCGTGCTAAAGTTTTGCGTACACTTCAGTCTTTGCTCTTATTCTATTCTATTTTCTTTTATATCTAATCCATTTCCTTAAAGCATCAAACAAGGTCAAACCACAGATTAGCCATATGAAGATGAGAATCTTTCGTACGTTTCACCCTCCAAAACCCATTTGTTTACATTTTTGTATTTGTAATTTCTTGCCGCGTCGATGAATAGATGTGAATTGCAATAACAATTTAACCGGTGTCTGAAGATCCCTATTGTCTATGTGTGAGGTTTTTATACACACATTCTCATTTTCTATCTGCTATCTGACAGTTAAAGCTTGTAGGCAAATTAAAATAGCTGCCAGGGATTCTCATCTTCATGTGGCTAATCTGTGGGTCAAACATTCAATGAACATTACATCGACGATCTTCGCACTGTCTTTGTCACTCTTATGACTATTAATTTGATGAAGTTTACGTGAACTCGTGCGAAAGATATCTTCGCACTTGAGTCTGAGCTGCTATTCTGTTTTTTGTTGTAACCGTCCAATGCACCAAGTTTCGTTAAAAAAAAGTAAATTACTTTGCTTTTCGTGTATTAGTTTTCATGTGTTTAAAGTTTCGTGCTGTGGTTTTGCTTTTTAATGCATTAGTTTTTTTTTTTAATTCAATTTTGAAGAAAAAAAAAATTACTTATAACATTAGAACAAGAGTGAAAGTGAAGTCGAAAATCGAGTAAATGAGTTATTGGAAAAAGCGTTTAGTTCTTATAAGTATGACTAAAAAAAACGATTATTGATACGGGCAGACCTACACCAAACTTAAAAAACTTAAAATCAACGTACAAAAAAAGTGGCAATTTGTATAAACAACATGATTGGTTGACGGGGTCTGTTAAGCGAAATAAACTTTTTTTTGGCCGTGTTAAATTTTAAGAAGTCAAAGTAATGAAAAAGAAAAAGTGTGGAGCACTTTTGGTTACACGGATCTAACACATTTGCATGAAAAGATCCCAAAGCATGAATTTTCCATTTTACACAGTTTTTATTGGAGTCTTTTATAATAAAAAAAAAAACAATTTCATGACACTGTTTGTGTTTTAATTTTGATTAAATTTCTATAGAGATAACACTAAGTAGAATTTTTTCAGGAAATTCATTGTAAAATTCCCAACTAACTGATATTAAAAAAAAATATTTTCTAGAATCGCACACCCGTATAAATAATCCACGAAACGCCACTGACATATACATATGTACCTACATACAATATTGTGTTGTGTGTTTTTTTTAGTTTAATTACATATTATGTATGTACTTCTACATGCTTTAATTCCAAAAACACAATAAAAGTAAAATTAGTCAAATTGGATTTAAATTTTAACGACTATTACAAATCATCTTAAATTTTGCACGAAGAAAAAGTATATTTTAAGATATAGTTGCACATATACATATTTAGGTATCTATTTAATAAACATTTGTTATTTTATTAATTAAAGCGTCCATATGCTTGACAAAACACATCATCAGGTCAGGTGTTAATATAGTATCGTGATTCATTCGGAAGCCTTTATGGAGAGGGATTTTCTCCCTCCCTACCATTTTGCAAATTGTTTCGCAGAATCTCGGTGTTCTCCACTATGACTAAGGTGAAATTGAAGTGTCTTAAGCTGGCCCATACAATCAAACCCAAATTGAAGCCGATATCAGGCTAAAGAAATAATTATATCTTATATCTACTTACTTCCCGAATATTTTTAGAACGTGATTTTTATTCCGGAAATCTCGATAATATAAAAAAATAAATAGAATCAGAAAAAACTTGCTTCACCAAACTTGATAAACTACTAAACCTATTGTTTTTGTTTTGATTTGATATTTAATTAAGAGTTTTTTTTTTATTTAAGTAGGTTGAAAATTATAAGATTTCAATTTTCTTTAAAACTAGAACAGAAAACCATCTGGTTCTCAGTGTTCGAATTAGAATTGTGATAAGACATAATTATGTGACGACAGACAAAATAAAATAAATACATTTTTTAACTTACAAGTTACGATTCTCAACCATCCCTGTGTTCGTGTTGTTTGTTTGCAGGAATGGGTAACTAGAAACCAAACAAGTATTAATTTAAATTGAAATAAATCAGTATTCACAATTTTGTAATCAATTTTTTGCAATCCTCAATAAACAATATTTTTAATAAAATAAAAAAAAGAAGTAAATGTATTTTGAATTTTTAACCGCTTAAAAAGCGAGGTACAATCCCACGGATTTCAAACTTGATTCTGACCTTGTGTGAGTGCCGGGACTCACGGTTAATATGTGTAAATATCAACGTTTGTCGAAGCGCAGTTTTGAGGATCCAAATTTAGATCCGTATGCGAAGTCGTGCTACATCGTAAAGTGCGAGGTCACGTCGTACAGAGGAAAGTCCACGTTTTTATTTCACTTAACCGCCGGCCGGCATAGATGTTTACACATCAAAAATCCAAAAGTGTTAGATATCTACGTGTATTTTTAGGTATCACGACAGAATAGTTTAACCGGCCGGCGACTTGGCGGCGTTTCTTAATAAGTTTTTTTCTTGTCTTAAACCAAACTACATGCTCAAGCCTTTATCGCATTTTATCGAATCAGCCTCTGTACACGAAAATGCACACTCTTTTCCATTAAAAAGATAAACAAGTGCTTCTTCTTTTCTTGGGAACAAACCGTACTCACTACAACACAGGGTGTTTCAAGTTTAAGCTTGGAAGGTCCAAGGTTGTTTATTATTGGATCCCAAGATCGCGCCAGTCTGAAGCTGTCATCGCGATTGAATTTTTGGTGACGATTTATTTCAATCGCCTCGCGGACCAGCTGGGAACACCCTGTAATTTAGTGAGTACGCTGGTTTGTTCCCAACAGCTTACGTTTCAACAACAACAAGAACATCAAGAGATAGAGCTGTCTACGCACCGCTACAACCTGTGTTTCAGGTGACCACGCCCAATGTAATTTGTCGCGAAACGTTCGGGGTGAGTACAAAATTCCACTCTGAAAAAATTTATAACGCGGAATAATCCGAAAACATATTATATAAAAATATATAATATCTATATACTAAACACATATTTTGGTAAAATCTCCTTATTTCTTGTTTGCACAGCTTTACTTTTGTGTATTTGGAATATCTTATACAGGGTCTTTCATTAAGCGCTTCCTACCTTTAAATTTAAATAAAACAAAGTGTGTGTGAGATATCATCGAAATTTTGTATTCGCTTGAAATGCATATTGATGCCATTATGTATGGAATATAACATCGATCAAATGTCCAATGCGGCTTCTCTGGGTGGCGCTCATCCGAAATGTCCAATTTTCCATAGCTCGGGAGCATAAATCAGGCTGGATTTGACCAATGGCATATGGGTTATGTTGGGTTTGAGGGCCGCTGTGATTTTAAACAACTTTTCGCATAGGCCTTGCGACTTCACAAAACCCCACAAGAAAAAAGTATTTATAACGGGGTCAAATCGCACGATCTCGGTGGCCAGTTCACATCAACTACACGCGAGATGACCATGCCCTCGAATCGCTCGTGCACACTTTCCAATGTGGCGTGAGCTGTTCGTGGCTTGTAATGCCGTCCTGTTGAAACCACATGTCGTTGGTGTCCATATCATCAAATACAGGCCAAAAGAAGTTGGTAATCATCGACCTATAGCGCTCGCCGTTGACGGTGATGGCCTGGCCAACGTCGTTCTCAAAGAAATATGAACCAGCCCAAAATCCACACGAAACAGTGACTTTTTCGGGATGCATTGGACGCTCTTGGATCTCAAGTGGATTGGTATCGTCCCAAATTCGATAATTTTGTTTGTTGACGTGCCCATTCATCCAGAAGTGGGACTTAGGCGAAGCACGCGGAACATTGCCCGAACAGAATACCCATTTTGATAAAACAGTTTTATCATTTGTCATTTCCTTCCACGATGATTTGGCGAAACAGACTGAATAAATGACAGCCAATTGTACGGAACTTCAACATTATGGCCACTATTTAGAAGTCGCTATTGGAAGACCATTTAGTAATTGAATTTTTTTACTTTTCTTCTCAGTTCTTATTTCAGGGATGAGTTACCCGGTACCAGTTGGGTCTTGGGATGAATGGTCGGGGACGAGTTGTCTCGGAAATAGTTGTATTGGGATGGGCTGGGATGACACCGTTTTGACCTCAACAAATTTATCAAAGCAATAAACTTCATACATATGCGTCATGTAAAATTTTTATTTCAAAGCCATCATAATTTGTTACAGAAAAATGATATGTTGTTTAGGCTAGGTTAAGTACATAGAAGTGCCTACCAGCAGGTTGCAAATTACAAAAGATATTATTTCGAAATTTTTGAACAGTTTCAACTATCCCATCTTTTATGAATACGAAAATTTAAATCTCCAAGATTTTAAAGTTCTTTAGGCCAACATAAACATTTTTGAAATGCTTTTTCTCAAACTAAGATACGATACTTAGGCCGGTATTCACCGAACGCTCCTAACTTAGTTGGCTCATAAACCTATTCACCAAGCAATAATATTGAATATTTATGAGCGCTCATAAGACTTATGAGTGGTCCTGGCCACTCTTAAGTTATGAGGGCTCTCATCAACAATTTTTGAAGTCCACATTTTCTATCACATAGCTTGAGTTTTTTTTTTGCAATTGCAATGTTTTAGGATTCAAATTCCAGTAAAGAAACACGCCATTGAAATAAATAAAATGAAAATAATTAAATAAATGACAAAATTTATGCAAAAAAATGCAAAATTGTAATGAACTAAAGCACGTGTAAATTCATTTTAGCCGTTATGAAAAGATTTTTAATTTTTGTCAACAAAAAAACAACTTCATTTCACAGTTTGGGCAGGACTGGTTCTGAGAGAGCGGCTCTCATTTTCGGCCTTCGAAAAATACTTATGAGCGGTTGGTGAATACCACAAATCATTTTCAAGTTATAAACCTCATGAACTTAAGAGCCGTTTATGAGCGTTCAGTGAATACCGGCCTAAATATAATTAAAAATTTACTCGATTTTCCAATAGCACTTTTATTGTTGATGTACATTGAAAGACTTATGATATTTATTTACTCTACGATTTTGCATTAAGCAAAAATAAATGTTTAATATGTATTTATGAAATTTGAACGGCACACATTGAAAACCCCTGTCCTCATTTGAATAATCCCACCATCGATCATTACTCACATCCTTTTTCGCTTCATATTCACACACTCAACAGACAAGCACAAACACACCGATATCAAAGTAATAACTTTATAAATTAATGTGAATGCCATACACGGCGCGCAGTTTTGCTAAAATTCTTTAATTCACATACTGGTCTGTTCCATTACTGTAAATTTCGGGGATTTTGTGTACATTCGTTTGAATTGCAGTTCGAACTGCAAAGCTTTTACGAAACTCAAAATATTCGTAGTGTTTCGAAAGAAGAGATGTACAAAATTTCCCTTATCTATAATGTTTTGTCGAAGAAATTTCTGCGGAAATATTTAAATGGACAGTTCCAGACGAAAAACGTGCCATGCCTGTCATTCACATTAGGCAACACAGACTACTGTGAATTTGCGTTTCAATACTCTTTTGCAGATTGGACGCTTTTGAAGTGAAGGATTGAACCTTCTAACGTTTAGCTGGACCTTGAATTTCAGTTCATACCATTTTTTTTGCTCAGAAAATCATATAAAGTGGATATTTTGTAGTCCTGCTTCGCTAGGGTTATCTTCTGCGAACTTCACACATATGCACAGAAAATTAAAAAAATGTATAGTGCAGGAACGGATCTATTGTTATAAATATTAGGCCTCCGCTTAAGGCCCATTTACACGATAGTAGATGTCATATTACTTCTCATATGACGTGTCAAAAAAATCCTATCAAATCGTCTGAAGCCACTCATTAGAAAGAAATAGCATATGACTTTTTTGACATTAGGATTGCAGCTTATTCAATTTGGGAAGTCATATGCTATTATTGTATTCCTAGTTGGATGGGTTAAATTCAGTGTTGAAATCAATGGACATTTTGAATTATTGTGCTGAATGTTAAATTGTTTCTGTGAACGAAAAAAATCAAATCGAAATTCGTAGACGTGTAAACATACAAAAATAAAACGATATGATTTCACAAATAGAATAACAGATCATTTGAGAAATCTTTCATAAAATATAATAACAGGTTATAAAACTTCTATTATCGTCTAAAGTGGCCTTTAGCATTCATAATGTTAAAAAAATGTACATGTGAAAAGGTTATAGAAGCCGTACATATTTGTGTTTCCGTAAATTTGACTGTGTATGAAAACAAATAAAAAAGACAAAAATAATTGATTTTATGGCATTCCAATTCCATGTATGGCTTTGCGTAAACGGCAATTTCAATGTAAATAGTTAAGATAATTTATACTGCTTCTATATCCACTACACTCAAGTTTTCATATTGCTGCTGCTATTCTCAGGCTGATTGCTGTAGTATTCACTTGAATATTGTCTTAAATAATGTTGCAAATAACATTGACCAATAAGTATATCGTCATTTTTTTTTACCAGAATTCTCAATATTCCTATATTACAACAAAAAAATTGAATTTTGTATGAATTTTAAACCATTTTAGTCAAATCCTTGCTTAAGCCTTTTTCACAGTTCCCATGCAAACAAAATACTTAAAACATGAGAAATCGTATTATCGAAAGTCTGTGCATTTGAGAACATTGTTTGTTTTTGAATATAAAAATAATAAGTAAGTCAATTTGCAAGTTTGTTTTCGATAGATTCAAATTTTGATAGTCCGCTTTGTTTGTGCGTAAAAGTTAAATTGCATTCCATGGTTGGATATTTAAAACCCACAAAATCATTTCAAGAGAACAAAAATTTGGTTCGAAAAGTAAGCAGTGGAAAGTTGTCCGTGTAGCAGGGTTGCGAATTTTTGAATTAAAAAAACATTAAGTCATAAGCTAGTAGATGACTTATGAATTATAAATATTTAATTCATAAGCTAGTTGAGATTTCTGAATTTAAAAAATTTAATTCATAAGCTAGTTTGTGACTCATGAATTAAAAAAATTAATTCATAAGCTGGTTAGTGACTTATAAATTAAAAAAAATGTAATTCATAAGCTAATGGGTGCTCTTCAAACAAATTTGGTTATAAACGGCAATTCACTCAAAATTCTTCAAACGCTTCAAAACCACTTTCGTTTATATACATAGTTATGCACTAAAAAAAGGTTACAAATTTCGAAATCAGCAACTTAAAGCTTATGAATTAAATTGTTTTTAATTCCTAATTCACTAACTAGCTTATGAATTGATTTTGTTTAATTCATAAGTCAGTTGCTAGCTTAAGATTTTTTTTTTTAATTCATAAAGAACTTACTAGCTTATGAATTAATTGATTTTCAATTCATAAGTGAGCCACTAGCTTGTGAGTTAAAGCCAAGCTTAAGCTAAGAAGTGAATCAAGCTTAATTAATTAAACATACAATTGATCAATGAAGAAATCAATCCTTTTTTAAAAAATATAAGGCTTGGTATTTCAGTGTAAGATCATCCTAGTTTCGCATTGCTTAAACTCCTGAAACATGTGTTTCTGCCAATATAGGTCCCGAGTTAGCTTAACAAATTTTGTGAGTTAACTTTGGGATTTTAAAGAGATCTTTCTCATAGATACTGTTGCATTGTGCTTGTGCGTGTCAAAAATACATTGAAGTTAAATTGCGGCACTAAAAAAAAAGCAAAATCTTTAGGCTGAATTCTAAATAGTACCGCATTTCCATTTGGATGGTACCTATTTTGACAACTAATAGTAAAAGTTAATCCTCTACTGAAAAAAAACTTTTCTTGTATTAGTTAGCTCTAATCTAACTCGAGTTAAGTCAGCACTACAAAACCAGTCATATAAGCCCCAGTGGCGTACCCAGAAGGGGGGGGGGGGGCTCAAGCCCCCCACCAAGTTAAATGAATTAGTATGCTTAGATTTTCAATAAAATAGAAGAATAGTTTTTATTATTTTTTGATCAAATTTAATTTTTATTAGACTTTATTTTTAACAATATTCTTAAATTTTAACTAAAAAAAACTATAGATATGGATATCGTAATGAAAGCACTCTAGATCATACCACACGTAATCTAGATTTTTTTAACATTTCAAGCGAATCTCAGTATTAAAGAAACTCAAAATAAAGTTCATTTGCAATCGGCAAAAGTCCCGAAACCGATAAGACCAAATAAAATCCCGCCACCTGAATACACTGCACTCATAAACACAATAAACTTCAACTTGAATCGGAGGAACACAATCTTCTCATACTCTTTGTATAAATCGAAAGGACCGTATTCATCGTCATTTTAAACTATTGCTAAACCAAAACCTTGAATTTTAATTTAATTTAATTTATGTAAATGCACTACTTTTGAAGTCGAATAAGTTTATAAACTTATATTTTTATAAAAACAGAAATGGAACTGGGATTAAGTAAAACATGAGTTTAGCGAACCACTATGAAATGAATTCGCCCAGAATTTTCTTTTAAAAATCTTACTTCATTGCATTTGCTACTGCTTGCGCTACTTTAAATTGTAAAGTAATGTTATGTTTTATATAGCTATAAGATCACTTAAAGAAAAAAGGTAATTCCATAAATACATATTTAAACATATACTCCTGCCACCGTTGTTAAAAAAATCGAGACGATATAAGTCGAATTTTGTCGTATAAGAAATTTGAAAAAATTAAGTTTTATTCATCAAAAAAAGCTGTTGTAAGCATTTATACAGCATCGGTGAAAGGGGTTATTTAACACGCGTTGTTTTCAAAAGGTTGTTTTATTTCAATATTAAGATATGGAAACAAATGTGGAAGGGTGAAACCGAAATAACTATACCAGAAACTATTTTAGCTTCACTTCCGTTTAGCAATCCGGACTTGTATCCCAATTTGAGCAAGCTAATTGAAGTTTCTTTGTGTGCTGAAATTTGTGTTTTCCTGAAAATTGAAATTGAAATTTAAGTTGTTACTCATATAAAGTGGATTATAGTAAGAAAGGATTTTTTGTGCAAGTTTTAGTGATACGTTAAAA
The DNA here is from genome assembly GCA_932273885.2 of Leucozona laternaria. Lineage (NCBI taxonomy): Eukaryota > Metazoa > Arthropoda > Insecta > Diptera > Syrphidae > Leucozona > Leucozona laternaria. The sequence goes on from OW026368.1 coordinate 52,258,034, forward strand.
AATACTTCTATACCAAAATTGAGACTGTGTTTGGTCCGAATTTCATCGATGTTGCGGTTTGGATGTTTTCTTTTATAAATATTGGGCATGTTTAACATCCTAAAAAAAATAGTAAAAGGTTGCTTTACTATAAGGTATCCTTACAGACTTAAGAAGGAGGATTTGACATTCTGTCAATTGCTCGGTCAAAACAATTGTCAAAACCTCCTTCCAGTCTACTTTTGGAAAAATTAAAAAAAAAAAAAACACTTTTAAAAGCGCTCAGAAACATTGTTGTTCTACCTATAAGTTTTAGTCAAATGCAGGGGCACCACAATATTGCACTTTAAGTATCAAAAGCTTAAAAATAAAGAAATTGCACTTGGATTACTTACCATCAAAAAATTACATCAACCGCAGCTAAAAAAAAAAACAAAAACACATCCACTTCGCAGAGCTTAAAAAACACACTGATCAGTTATTTACCACTCACACCAATCGTAACTCTCTTCATTTCCTCATCATTTAAAATGCTGCCAAAGCAATAGTTTTCAAGAAAAGAACTAATGTCAATTCCTCCTCCCTGTCAAATCATCCCGACCTTACCCTCTACAACAAAAGTAGATTATTTGATTTCCAAGCGTGATTCTTTGATTGGATTTTTAAGTATGTAACCTCCTGACTCAAAGTCTGGATGAACCCTCTCTTGACTTCAGCCTACACAAATGTTTTTAAAACCCACCTTTTGCTGTCAACTTCTTTCAACTCCACGAGGTGAAAGAGAAAGGATCGATATTTACTCAGATGGAATTAACGCTAATATGAGGCGTTTTTATTTTATAGTTCAGAAGAAAACTCTGAACCTGAACGTCTGAAGGCAATATTTTCTAGGGCGTAAAATTTCCTTTAAAATCAATGGACGATGAGCAAAATGGGCGTAGATTCAAAAGAATTGAAATGCTTCTCAAATGAAAGCTTATTACCTACTATAGGTTTACAACAGAACAGACACATTCACACGGCCGTTGGGAAAGTCTATGGAACTTTACGCCAGCTTTGGCTGCCCCATCACTTTACTCCCTTGAAAACGCGTTTATTGCAGGCTAAAACGCTCATTGTTCCTACCTTGATTTACGGATGTGAGGTTTTCTGCAACTGTGATTCTTCTAGCAGGAGAAAACTTAACGTCGAGTTTAACAACATTGCACGTTATGTTTTTAACGTACATAAGACGATTAGACAGAATTTCTCATTTTTCGAAGATGTTAAACATGTCATTTGATCATCATATTCGTTATAGATCTCTTATCTTGCTTTCAAATGTGATGGAAACAAATCAATTATATCTCAACTATTTCCCTCGCTTCACTTGCCTTACATCCGAATGCCAGTTTTTCGTAAACTCTATCCGAAAAGGCATGTTCGAAAGACAGGTGCGCTGGGTGCTTTTTCGCAACAAACTGCGATGCTTTTTCACTAATGCTTCTGGCTTTACTATTTATTCAAGATTCAAGATTTTTTTATTGAACAATATAGGTATACACAATTGGATAAACTTAAAACTATGAGATACATATGTATGAAAATAGAAGTTTGTTGGCACATAGGAAGCCTAACTTAATACATTGACTTAAAATTAAATATTAATAATAATAGTACATATTTATTATAAATACATAGATGGTTTGCTTAAAATTAAGAGTCGGTTGACTTGATGATCTCGGGGTGTTCCTTTCCGGTTGTCCAGTTGGTGGGTTTGGTGTTGTTTAGGGGTTGGAGCAGTTGCTCAGCCACGGTGGTAGGCTGACTCTGCGTCAGTATAGAATTGAACTTCTTCTTCGTTGTCGGTTGGGATCCTTTCTATTATATCCAAAGCACTGAGGTATCTGGGCTCTGGATGTCGTTCCTGTGTGGTCATTCTCCTTATCAGTGGGTTAGGGTGGTTGCCAGTGTTATAGGTGAGCTTCTTTGCCAATTGCACGAGAAACTGGTTCAGTGGCTTGATTTTTGCTTCTTCTTAGATTCTTTGAAATGGTGTACCATACCAGAAAATTGTAGCTGATGATCGGTCTGATTGGCTGCTTGTTTATAAGCAACTTCTTTGGCTGGCTTAGTCCGGTTCTTCTAGCTAGCAACGGGTGCAAGCGATGAAACGCAAAGTTGGCGTATTTGACCATCAGGAATCTTCAGGGTCAGGTTTCTGCAAGTGGCTGCAGAACGACAGCGGTTGCCATTGGTGGTGGGTCTCCTGAAAAACACAAGTTCCGATTTGGCGGTGTTAATCTTGATTCCCCATTTTTGGTAATATTCGTACAGTCTGGAGACGTGAGTTTCCACTTTTCGAGCTGCAATTGTTGGCGCTATTGATGAGGCGTAGGTAAGCGAGTCGTCAGCGAAAAGTAGGTTCTCGCAGTCAGTTGGCGCCGGTTGATCAGACGTCATTAGGCTGTATAGGAAGGGACCCAGGACCCATCTTCAATCCTTGGGTGACTCCGGCTTTGATGGATTTGGTTGAAGACTTGCAGCTATCCAGTTGAACGTAAAATTTTCTGAAAGAAAGAAAAGAAACTAACATTTTTATTAGTGGCGAAGGTAATTGAAGTATTCGCAGTTTATGGATAAAGGCTTCTATCCATACGCTATCGAATGCTTTCTCGTCATCCAGAAAGCATCCTACGGTGACACGATAGCTGTTGAGTGCTGAGGAGACGTCGGACTGTAGATTCAGCAGTGGATGCAGTGTTGAATGCCCTTCCCGGAAACCAAACTGCATGTCTGGGATGGTGTTGCTTTCATTGCAGTACTTCTTGAGTCTCCTAAGTATGACTTCCTCCAGAATTTTTCTGACACTGTTGAGGAGGGATATAGGCCTATAGTTGGAAACCAGGTTTTTAGCGCCTTTCTTCAGGATTGCAACGATTTTTGCCGTTTTCCACTTGTGAGGGAAGTAGCAGTTGTTGACGCAGTTGTTTATGATGATTGTGGAGTAGTATCATCACTGCATGTGGAAGCCTTTTGATGATGTAGTTGGAGACTCCATCCGGTCCTGCTGACTTTTTTGGCTTGGAATTGACGATGATTTCCGTAATTTTCTGTGGTTGGCATAGCTGAAAGTTGCCCGTTGGGCAACTAGCTGAGAGATGGTCATGAAACTCCACTCCTTCCAAATTTGGCTGTAAAGTTAGCTGGACGGATGTCCTGATTTCATCCAGGAACACAGGGTCCGTTGATGGGCTGTGTGTAAAGTTTTTCTCGAAGTGATTCGCGAAAACTTCCACTTTGTCAGCAGTTGTTGTCACCTCAACGTTGTTGCTGATGATGACGTCAGGCATTGGCTGGGTTTTTCTTAAACAGCTGCTTATTTCACTGAAGGCGTTTGGTCCTGGTTTGATGGCTTATTTGTAGTCTATTCTGGAATCGCATGTTGTTGTGGTGCTGGATCGAGTTCCGGAACATTATGTTTACACATTGCAGTTCGCTTCTCACCGCCTGGTAGTCGTTGCTGGTTGTGTTGAGTTTTGCTCAGTTTAATGGAGAGCTGGATACTGCATCATGGTCTGAGTCACTGGGCAAGGTTGAGCAGGTGTAGTTGCTGATTCCTAGAATTAGATAAATACAATTATATGTTAATAAGAAGAAATCTATAGTCGATGGAGTCCTCTGGGAAAGGTAGGTTTTGGCTGCGACACAACAACCAAGGAGTGTGCTTCGCTGTTGATGTTGATCCAGTCTATGATCGCCTTTCCTTTCGGGTCGATAGAGGTGTCCAGCCATTGATGATGCCTCGCATTGAAGTAGCCGCCAATGAGTCCGTAGGTTGTCTGTTTCAGAGTACGGTTAAGAACATGTAGATCGCTTCTGATATTTCCGGCGGAGGAGTGACACTTGAAGTATACGCTGATGACTGTCAAGGTTTCTCCTCTTCCTAATTGTATCCTGATGGCGGTGGCTTCACTAAAGCACCCCCCCCCCACACACAGCCTTCCACAGTCCCTTTAGCCCCCCCCCCCCCCCCCACAGCCAATAATACATTAAAATTAGACACACATTACATGAAACAAAGAAAGCAACCAAAAATTTTGTTTTAATTTCAGATTACTTTTTTTGTTAGTTCAAAGATATTTTGAATTCCATATTCTTTTCAGTCATTCTAATTTTGCTTAATACTTGTGTCCCTTTTAATTTATTTCCAGTTGCAAATGCAATTAAAAATGCTGTACTTTTAGTTACGGGTAGCTTTTCACAAAACCCATTTTTTCCAAAAGATTTTGGCAGCAAACTGAAAATTTGTTAGAAATTTCAAGTTACCAAACAGAACTATTAACTTTGTTCAAGTGAAAAGAAGTCTTCCCTATCAATCCGCTTCATTTAGAGAACTTGCAGAATTGTAAATAAAACATACTCCAGCAGCATTGTGAAATGGAATTATTTAAAAGTAATACAAACCTCTGAAATTTTGTCTTTCCGCGCCACATCTATCTAAAGACTCAAATATCACACAATCATTGAAGCTGCCCAAACATATGAAATCGATCTTAATGGTTGTACCAAAAGTGAGCTTTGACAAGAAATAATTATGTGGCAAAAGTATTGCAAGAAAAATGAGTTAGAAAAAGCCGAAACTGCACTGCTCCAATCATCCAATCTAAAGACAACAATTTTTGCTTTCCAAATATTGCAATACTTTTTCAAATTAGGGCAACAATACCTGTCACGTCTGCAACAGCTGAGCGCACTTTCTCATTTCTAAAAAGGTTGAAAACCTTTTCACGCGTTAATATGTCTGAACCAAGACTCAATGGTTTAGCATTGGGCAACGTTCATAGAGAGATTGAAGTTTAAGAAGATGCAGTCGTAAAAACTTTCTGCAAGTTGAAAGCTCGACGACTTGAAACATTGAACTGGGCAGAAGAGGATTCTTAAGATTCTAATGCTGCATTAACACGACTGACAAATTGGCAGTATTCTGGCATTTAACTGTCAAAAAATGACAGAACAATGGAAAAATTCATTTTTTTGGCAGTTTAATAACAGAAAAATGCCAATTTGTCACTCGTGTAAATCCAGCATAAGTGATTTCATTTATTTTGTAATTTTACAAATATTTTATCAAAAATCGATGTGAAATTGAAGCATTACTAATATTTAGAAAAAAAGGAATGAATTTAAGCACAAAAGTATTTAGTAATTTAAAATGTTTGTCTCAAACTCACAATCAACTTATTGAAGGAAATATAATTTTTCGTAATCTACCTTGACATTGGCGTCCAAAATCTTGATAAGGTGATCGAAAACTTTTTCTATCAGATCCAATTCATCCAATCCAGCGCGTGGTTCGAATATACCCGAAGTTATATTTTAAAAATAATTCCAGAATGTATATTCTCTTGTTTTGTATATATTATCAGGTCTTTGGCGTCTTTGCCCAAGAGGGCACGGGGAGATGCGTTTTTTCTTGTTTCTACCCAATTAACACGCTCTATAGGTTGGGTAGGCAGTTAATACGACTTAGGCGACCCAACTGCAAGACAACTACGTGCGATTCATAAGTTCACTACATTTTGTTTGGGTGAGCATATTACTCCACTACAACATTTTAGATGTCCGTCAAGTTGGAATCGCCAAATCCAGTGGAAATTCAAATATCTAAACATGCCAGAATGAGGTGCTAATTGAGTGATAATTTAGTATCGTAAGTTATCATATACCTTTTCCCCCAAAATCTATGACATTATAAGCTTAACATCAAAAAAAAAAATTCAAGTTTCAGGAACCTTGTGGTAAACAGCTGATAATAATTAATGGCTCCAAAATCAAATCCTTAATTAAATGTTCAATGCAAGGGTTTTTTTTTTTTCTTTTGTTTAAATATTCTTCGTTTAAATGTTCAATGTTTAGATCTTGAAATGCCACTTAAAAGTTTAGCGACAAGAAAAATCAACTAAAAATGATCTTTTAATTTATTGAAAGAAAGCTAAATTAATAGTGCAGGAAATATATGTATGTGCTTAATTACTAGTTAGAGAAATCTTAAATTCAAAAAGGAATTTGGTACAATAGTTGCATATAAGTGGTTCTTTTGAACTCGAGCTGCACAGCAATTAAAAACACAATTCCTGGAAAAAGCTACATATTTGATTTGTATACTCCTCCCCAATTTAAATTCACCTCTGCCCTTTAAATTCACCTCTGTCAAAGTGGAACCGCTTTCACTCTATTTTTTTAGAAAATAGTGATGTAGAAACAAAGAGTTACTTAAGTAAAGCTATAGCTATGTACTCTTCAATAAGCACCAATCCTTTTTATCGCTCTTACTTTTAAAAATTCTCAATAAAAAACATTTTAGATACATCAAAGCCCGGGAGGCGACCGTTAGAATAACTATCTCATCGCCTCGCTCTATTGAAGAAGAATATATACCAACTGATAGTTTCAGAACAAAAATTCACAAAAGCGGTGATCGGTGAATGCACTTTTCAGGTAACACTTTATTTATTTGGTAACAAATTAAAGCCAAGACTGTCCTTTTTACGAATCCAGTGGTCGGACAGACTTTTGTTGGTTAATGATGCGAGTCCGACAAAATACAAAAAATGAAATAAAATAAAAGTTTTTGGAATTAAAAATATTATTATTTTAGAAAAATTCAACCAGAAGCTTAGAATTTCAACCACCTCTTGGTTCCTCTTTGTTTTTTTATTCATATAATACATATTTCGACATTAATAGGTACAATTTTCGCATATTTTTTGGAGGCGAACGGAAACGGAAGAAATCATCATCATGTCGTTCGGGCGAAACTCGCAATATAGCTTTAAACATTCACAACACAAAATTTTAAGGTGAAATAAAATTCGGGTGAAACTCACAATAAGCCTGATAATCATTTTCAGTTGATAGTAAACAGTATGACTATTTATAAATAGAATTCACTTTGTGTTCACTGTGGCGTATGCGTATTTTTTTAATCTCTACATAGAAGGTCTCAACTGAAACTGGTGAACGCTCTAGTCATATCCTCTCGGAATTTACATAATGGTTTTCAATTAACTTATACCTACAGTATGTACATATTGTCGCTTGGAAAGCAAAGTGACATAATTCGGAATATTTAATTGTTTAGTAGAGATAAAAAAGTAAAATTTATAACATACACATTTTAAGGTTTGTTTGATGAAACAGTTTAAAGTTGCAAAGGTGAGTGATGAATAACTTGAGGGTTTTCCATTGCCCAGAACCGACTTTTCTGTTTATTCACATATCCATTCAAATGAAAATGTGCCTCGTCACTCGTTATGATTTTTTCATGAAAATCGGGGTTGTCATGGGCTAGCTGTAACATATCCTATTGGCATATGTAAGGCGGAGTAAATGGTCTTGTGAAAGAAGCTCTTGTGTCAACTGAATCTTAAATGGAAACAAATGCAAATCCTTGTGCAAAATTGTGGCCAAAGTTGTTCTTTGAAGACCAATCTCCTGAGCACGGCGTCGAATTGAGGTTGATGGATTGTTTTGAACACTTCCTTGAGCAGCAGTATTAGGTTTGTTCGTTGAGCCCTGAAGTCACCCTGGGGTCACCCCAAACCGTTTTTTGACAAACCTGAAGTCACCCTGGTGAAAAATTTCTATGTTTTTTGAGACCTGAGGTCGCCCTGAACTCGCCCTGAAGTAGAACTAGGTATTTTGCTGTGGCGAGTTGAGGTAAATATTTAACTGCCAGATTGACTTGAGTTATTAAGCAAATATTTTGTTGCGAATTCATGTGCTGAAGGTTATTGTTTATTTTTGAAGAATAAATTGGAACAATACACCAACCTATTTAGATGCTAATAAACAGACATAGAAAGTGGAAACGTTAGGAGTTGTTTCTTATTCATTTTTAAGACATATTTGTAACAAATTTTAAGTTTTAATTATCAAAGAACAGAACTTTTTTTTCTTCCTTTAAATGCCAACAGCCATTGAGGGTTTTTTGAGAACTGGAAAACCCAGGTTTTTTTGACAATTCTTGGGGTTATTAAGAAAACTTGGTTCAACCCTAGGTAAAGTTCAACGAACGAAGCTTATGTTTTCAGCCGAACTTGCAGTACGTTGTGGTCCATGCTTGGGCCTATCACCTACAGACCCTCTTTCTTCGAAATCATTCACTACACGATAAATAGTGCGTTTTGTTGGCACGTTGTTTCTCCCAAAAATTTCACGTAGCTTTCTCATTGTCACAGTAACCGATGATTGATTTTGATAAAAATGTTTTGACGATTAAAACACGTTGGTTTATCGAATAGTTTTCCATAATAAATTTGCCACGTGTCTACTTACTTCACGACTGCCAAACATGCGGACAACCGTATTATACAGAAAATTTTATCATGCTGGTTGGATTTTTAATAGGAATTTGGCACACACGCTTGTAAGATACCGCGTCCGTCCAAAATTACATCGGATCCATTAAAAAGGGTGTTAATTTCTTCCGATTATCTAATAAAGAAGGTCTAGTTTTATAAGAAACCAAATTCAAGCAAAAGCAAAACAAACGCGTCTTTTGAAATTTTCGAAACGTGTTGGGTTGAGAATTATGATGATGAAAATAATTAAAAAATCGAAGGAGTCAAACCTCATTCCCTATTGCTTCTGTACAAACTTTTCAATTTATAGTGTGTCTTTAACAGTAGTTGTGAATTTTTGCAAAAACGAAGAATGTGACCTAAGCTGATGCATCGAATATGCAAACCATGTGCATGAGGAAATAAATGAGATGTGTCAAGACTCCGAAGTGAAATTCAATGCAATATTTGCTGCAGCTAAAGAAATGGCAGACAAAACGGGTATTCACTTGGTAGTCCCGGGAAATGTTGAAAAACAAAAGAACTATGACAACTATATGAAGGAGGAGAATAGAACAGAAGAATACTTCCGTCGGTCCATCTTTGTTACATTTTAGACCACTTATTAATGCAGTTAAGGACTAGATTTCTTGACCACGCGAGCTACTTTCAAAAATTCTGCCCGAAAAGTGTTCTGAGCTGGGTACTAGGTGAATTACGCTCGTAAAATTATTTACATATTGTCATTTCATATGTACCTTTACCAACACGAGTACCTACAAAATAAGATATTTATGAAATTATCATATTTTTTCGAATCACCCTGTACAATCGATCTATCTTCTATATTAATAAAGCTGAACTCTTGCTTTGTTTGCTTGTCCTTGCTAATCTCAGAAACCACATGTCCGATTTCAAAAATAGTTTTTGTGCTTGAAAGGTTATTTTGTGTGGATGGCTTTAGGGAGTTTTTTTAATATTTTGGCATTTATAGAGTGAAGTGGGGTAAAAACAAAAAAGGGCATCTGATGTCAAGAATTATTTTTGTGTTTAAAAGGTTATTTTAAGTGGATGCCTTTAAGGGACTTATATTTATTTAAAAAATCGATATGTATGAGGTGAAGTGGGGTAAACACTAAAAGGGATAAAATAGTGATTTTTGAATACAAAATATTTTCCTGTGTTGGGAAAGTAATAAAGGTTTGACTTAGAGGGAACGTTACGAAATCCCGAAAAACAAAATCCCGCGTAACGAAATCCCGCCGATTGAAAATGAATTTTTCGAACTGACACACGCACAGAAAATGGTGAGAGTAACGAAATCCCGCCGATTAGCGGCGGGATTTTTTGACTACTCTTCGGCGGGATTTTCAATACTTTTTGGAAAAGTAGTTTTTGTACTTTTGAAAAATATTTTTATAAGTTAAAATTTTTTTAAGAAAATATTATTTTTTGAAAATATATTGATTTTTTTTAATTTTAAAATTATTTTTTAACAAAAAAAAATATTTTTGAAAAACGCTTAAATTTTACTTTAAGCTTGAAAAATTTGAAAAAAAATATTTAAAAAAAACATAAATTTTTGAAAAAGGTAATTTTTACTACCAAAACCAACACACAATGAAATAAGGCTAATATCTCTCAAATAGCCATTTTTTACCTCGAGGTGTTACCTCTACCGAGTTCTAATAAGAACTGAAGAATTTCGGAATTAATTCTAGTTAAATGCTTTATTTGGACGGCGAATTTGTTTCTTCGTTCTTCTTGATTCTCACGATATAGTGTAAGTTCAACAAAATGTGTTTTTGTTCTGAAAATTGTGTGGTGAATGGCTGGCGACGATGCCGAAGACAAAATTTGGTGCCAATGACAGTGAACACGTGGAAAATAGGTCAGATATTTCTCTGCCCATGATCTTTGAATGCTGCTGAAGCGAATAACAGCAATAAAAAGTTCTTTTAAGGGCTAACAAAATGATTGTATGGAGATATGAAACTTTCAATAATAGGTATTTTAATGAAAAAACTGTTGGCATATGCGCCTGCCAGGCGACTTAACATACCCTAAGCGGAGCGACGGAGTCGCGTGAGCGGGTGTTTTCCCGAAAAAGGGAGTTAAAATACTTAAGTCCCGCGCAGCGGGCCACCCAAGGTACTGTTAAACAAGAAAACTGTTGATATAGGCGCCTGCCTGGCGACTTAACATACCCTAAGCGGAGCGAGGGAGTCGCGTGAGCGGGTGTTTCCCCGAAAAAGGGAGTTAAAATCCTTAAGTCCCGCGCAGCGGGCCACCCAAGGTACTGTTAAACAAGAAAACTGTTGATATAGGCGCCTGCCTGGCGACTTAACATACCCTAAGCGGAGCGACGGAGTCGCGTGAGCGGGTGTTTCCCCGAAAAAGGGAGTTAAAATCCTTAAGTCCCGCTCAGCGGGCCACCCAAGGTACTGTTAAACAAGAAAACTGTTGATATAGGCGCCTGCCTGGCGACTTAACATACCCTAAGTGGAGCGACGGAGTCGCGTGAGCGGGTGTTTCCCCGAAAAAGGGAGTTAAAATCCTTAAGTCCCGCGCAGCGGGCCACCCAAGGTACTTTTAATCAAAAAGACTGTTTACATTGGCGCCTGCCAGGCGACTTAACATACCCTAAGCGGAGCGACAGAGTCGCGTGAGCGGGTGTGCCCCCGAAAAAGGGGGTTAAAACCCTTAAGACCCGCGGAGCGTGCCACCCAAAGTTCTGTTTACTAAATATAAACTGCAAGCGAATCAACAAGAAAAAACAATTTTTATCTTTAAACGCGATTTGCGTCTAAACGGAGCTTCGTAGACCCCCCAAAGTTGACATCTTCAAACGTAATTTCTAGTTAAACTAGGCATCTAAGAGAATTAAAAATTACATATTTGTGATCTATGGAGTGTCACCTTTCAATCAATCCAAGCAGGGGGGGGTAATGGGGCATTTGCCCCCCCCCCATATTAACGTTTATTGATTAGATACACTACAAGCACACCAATTGACAACATAAATTACAAGAAAAAACTATTTTTATCTTTAAACGCGATTTGCGGCTAAACGGAGCTTCGTAGACCCCCCAAAGTTGACATCTTCAAACGTGATTTCTGGTTAAACTAGGCATCTAAGAGAATTAAAATTACATATTTGTGATCTAGGGAGTGCCATCTTTCATAAGACGTAACGCATGAAACGAAAAACCACCCATGGTACTTTAACTAAGTTGAATAAACGGTATGAAAAACATTGGAATCCGCTACCGGTCCAATTCTTTGCTTTTGAAGATAGGAAAAATTTTGAAAATAATGTAATATCTCTTTGTGAAATGTTGGTCGTCCTGAAAAGGACGGATTGGGATTCGTCAGTGGGTTTGGTAATCATACCATTTATGCTATAGCAGAATTGTGAGCAATTCCGGATTATCAGAACAATTTAGTCTCTTTGAAATCTCTTTGAAATTTTTCGTCCGCAACCAACCCAACTCGTCCCCAAACAACCCAACTCATCCCCCCAACCAACCCAACTCATCCCCTTAACCAACCTAACTCATCCCCCCAACCAACCCAACTCATCCCTAAACCAACCCAGCCCTCCCCCAAACCACAACCCTTCCCCTACCACACCAATCCTACCAACACCCACCAAACCCACAACCACCTAACCAACCAAAAATGAAATATGGTTGGAAAATATCTCTTTATGAGGTCTAGCCTCTACCGAGTTCTAATAAGAACTGAAATTAATTTCGGAACCACATCTGCTTAAATACTTTTTTTGGACGGCGAATTTGTTTTCATCGTTTTTGTTGATTCCACGATTTATTTTGATGTAAAACATACTGAAAGGGGGAGTGGCTTAATCCAGGGCGGTCTTTTCTGTACTGCGAAAAAAGTTAAATAGTAGGAAACTTCGTTCTCCGTGCTTCTCATGGATTCGTGTCACTTTTACTATGAAAACAAAAACAGATACAGTCCTGTCGCTTTAGTAGTGAATCGGCGGGATTGCGTTACGCGGGATTTTGTGATTCGGGATTTCGTTCTGCGGGATTTTGTTTTGCGGGATTTCGTTTCGCGGGATTTTGTTACGCGGGATTTCGTTACGCGGGATCTTGTTCTGCGGGATTTCGTACCCAACCCCCCAGAAAGTACTATTCGATAACAAAAAGTAGTTTAAATATTTATTGATATTGTTTTGTTATTTGTATGCGAAGCCTACCAGTGCGAAGCCGGGAAGGCCAGCTAGCAAGATATAAAAGACCCGTGCTGGACCATTATTGTTCTCGGCACCCTTCTCCCACACTGTCGTCTATCATAAAAGCTGTCATTCGTCAGTACCGTTATCTATATATTCGCCTTTCTTTCAAAACATAGTAAGTCGAATATGAAACAAAATAATAAAATGATTTGAAATGTTATGTTGGGCCGTGAATTAAGGGTTTGTTTATTTGTTTGAATATGATTCCATTGCTTTCTCACACATATTGCAGATAAAGACAGAATGAACTCACAAAAAATAAAACTTTTTGTTTGAGGATTATAATTGCAAGTACATATTAAGAATGATCCACAATCCAGCAATTCAGTCATATGTCATAATACCCCTGTTCTGAAGTTCACTCGAATTCGAAATACATATGTATGTATATGTTTGAATTTATTTGTTCCGTTTTTGCTTGACGAGTTAAGAATATGAAATTGTATACGTTTACAGTGATTTGCAAAATCTTTTCTAACTAAACGATTTGTTTTACGAAAATGAGAACAGGGTTCATAATTATTATTTTTTGTTTACAATATCAGTAATCATATAACCAAAGATATGATGAAATGAAACTAAATTTTGAATTGAAATAAATTCTTATTATTACTAAAATAAGCCTTTGGCAAATTAATTACACTACAAATGAGAATAAATGTCATATATGAGAACATGATTCAACTACACAAACAATTACAAAATTAGTTAACTTAACATTTAAGCGTATTGATAATTATGATAAATTAATAACTGGAAAATACTTTCCAAGCCTCCTTATTTTTTTCATAGTAACAGAGTACTTTGAGCCTGTGGTTTGAATTGCTTTTGTCACATTCATTCCGATATATAAGTCTATTTCTTCAATGGAATTTATATCACACGTGTTCTTAAGGGCGTCAGTTTTTTGTTCTTGGCTTATCTTATCTTCACTAGAGCAAGTCATTTTATCAACTGTCCATGCTTGTTCTGGGACCGAATTTGAATTTAACGACATGTTCTGAAAATGTGTGACTACGGATGAGCTTTCATTATAGTTGTTACAAATTACATTGTTGTAACGTTGGCGCTGTTCATACTCTTGAGATTCTGTTATTCTATCAAGCGACTGGCTTTCGCGTAATCTTCTCCTTCCGCCTACTTTTGGCAAGCAATTCTCCATTAAGGAACAGCCCTTCTTTTGTTTGGAGTGAGAATTTTGAGATTCCCCCGCCTTTGGTTGTTCTTCTTTCTTGCCAGAATTTGATTTTTCATCTTTGGAATTACTCAACACAATATTTGTGTTGTTGCTCTGACCCGATCCGAAGTTAGCTTGATCCTGTGAGTCACTTGAGTCATCATAAGAATCACGTCGATTTACTCGGAATCGATTGGGCGTATCGCCTCCAATTTTGTGTATTTTCTTTTTTTTCGATTTTGTCTCGTCGTCGGATGCCTCCGAACTACTGCAGGAAGGTGTTCGCATTTTATTTAATTTTGTCCGCCTATGCATAAGTACTGGATTTTTATTTCTCATTTTACTAATTTCTAAATCTTTAATACCGGAAAGGTCATGCTGCAGCTCCGTCAAGTCACGTTCAACGATTCCTCCAGCCTCTTGAAGCTCGTTTATGGGGGGATTTGATTGATGGACTTTCGGCTGTTTTAAAATATCACTTTTTCCTGGTGTTTTCTTTGGCATGTTGGGATTTTGTGACTTTTTGTTAGCATCTATATTGAAACTTTGTTGATCTAAACATAAACTATCCCACTTTTCTACTGTGAAAGCATTGTTTGAGCTTTCATTTGAAGCTATTGGTTTAATAACTAGTTTGGACATATATTGCTGGTCTACACTGCGTTCCTGTACAGCTCGATTTATTCTTGGGTCAGCAATCGAAGCCCGACGATTCGCAGAAACCTTTAATTCATTTTTGTCCGGACATTCACAAGCTTCCTCTTCGTCTTCCTCCTTAACAATGCTACATTTTCTATTTCTCTTTTCCTGAAATAGTAAACACGTGTTCAACCTGATAAGTGTTTAATTTAATAAAATATTTACCGTAACTGCCTCTGCCGTAAACTCAATTGAATTACATACTTCAATGCTCACAGGGACCAATAGTTTATTGCTTTGGTCACTTTTTAATTTATTATGTTCGGGAACGCTGCGATTTGCTGATGAAAGTCTGCAATATAATCATTTATTGTATTGTTAAAATAAAACAAGACAATTTAACATCTTTATTTTATGTTTAAAATATATGTTTCTCGGAACGGGGTACTGCAGAGCATAGTTTTTGCTAATGAAAAAAATCCACTTAAAAAAGTGATGACAAAGGAAGTCTTCGGGGTCGTGCCGTCGAAGTGACTTAATATTATTAAGTCACGTAATGATATTAAGTTGCAAAGCAACAACGAATTTTAGAACAAATAAGGAGAAGGAACTTCGAGTCTGTACATGAATGTTAGTTTCAATTAACATAATTAGAGGGGTTCCAGGACTGCTGCAAGGTCATCTAAGAAAAGCGATGGAATGGCCCGCATTGATAGATAATTGATTTTCATTTTTAGCCCTAAGGATTTCTAATTTTTAACTTCAGCTACTCGCTGCCTTTGAGATAAAATATAGGATCGTTCAATGCTTTTCTCTTTCTACTGAAACCAATCCATGGAGGAACCACGCCACACCATTTTAGACTTCGTTTGCTACATGAATGAGCGTTTTTAAACGACAACTGGTCATAAAGAGATTCTTTTAGCTGCAGCTACATCCTACTGTGTTCAGAGAGTAAGCACCACTAAAAGTATTCTGATGGTAAGTCTGACAGTCGAGAAATAGCTATAACTCCAGCCTATTTAAACTTGGTGGTAGCTCGCTCAAACGAAGAATCACTCTTGGCAATCGCTGATCCTTCAGCCTAAGAAGGCAATTAAGTAGTGAAGCCCTCTCTAAGAGAACCAAGGAGACCTTTGTATAACACCTTAATCATCCCAGTCTTGCCGCAGAAGCAGCTTTGAAAGGAAAATTCTTCGAATGTAATTGGGTCCGGTATGTATCAAAGGAATATAAAAGAGAAGATTCAGCGACGAGCTTTAGGGCTTACAGCGACGTCGACCTGGTCAATAATATGGGTTAGACCCGTGGAGCGTATGGACACACATCCCGACGAGTCTTGGTGAGTATCTTAACATTCTAATTACAAATTATTCCACATTAAGTCATATTAAGTTATTGAACAGTGCGCACAGTAATAAGGTTTGAAAAATATAATACCGCAAAAAAAACTCACCTGCCAGGGCTTGAGGGAAGGAAAAGAGGGCGGTGTTTCTGAACTTGTTCCTGTCGCTTTTGCCTAAGTCTCCTTTCGGCAAGTAAAAAATACGTTGCTGTTATATGATTATATTTGTTTCTATCAAGGGACCTGCAAAATAGAAAAAAAAGGAATGTTTCACGGATATGGTATGAATAATTAAATTTAAATTGTATATTCACTGCATTATGTCTTCCTTTGTTGCTATATTTCCGTTTATCATTTTTTGAATAATTAAAGCATGATCATCTTCACTGACTTGCTCATGGCTAACTAATGGCAAATGATCCAGCAAAGGTTCCGCTCCTGTGGAATTTTGTTTCAACCAAACATCTTGTGCGATTTGTTCTAATGTGGCCCGCTTTTCTGGATCTCGAACTAACATTGATGCTATAAGTCGTCTACATGTAACCGTGACATGGCTTGGCATAGAATACTTGCAGTCCATGATCATTGTCAATGTTTCAGAATCGTTTGCTTTTTCAAATGGTGGTTGTCCACAAACCAACATGTATAAAATAACACCCAATGACCAGATATCTGTTAAAAGGACATTTAATTCAAATAAGAAATTTTAATATAATTGGTTTACAGTGGTTAAAGCAAAAATAAAGAACACCCTTCATTTATTAAAGAGATTCTATTTTCATACCCATACAAAGTTTATAATTTCAGATAACTTCAAAATTTGGCGTAAAATTATAAATGATTATGAACGGTTTTGAAGTAGTTTTAGTATGATGCTAATGCTAGGCTAAAGAGAGGGTTTTCCAAATTGTATGTTTTATCTTTTTAACATTTTATTAAAGTTAAAATCACCAAACGGCTATTTTATCTTTTTAGTATCATAGAATGCTTTTAAACGATGCAATTTTTTCTTGCGATTTTTAAGCACGTAGGCGAGGGACGTATTGTGTTGCATTGCAGAGTCATAACTCATTCTTATTTGTGCTTTTCCTTATTGTTTGAGTGTGTTTTATTTTCATTCGTCATCGGCTCAGATAACTTCGCTTAATTAAGTGGAGTAGAAGTTACAGAGAGATGATACTTCTTCGCTTGTACAAAGTTAACATTCAATCAAACAAACAATCGCAGCATTTGAAAGGTATTTGCAATTAGAAGGAAACCAAAAGAGAAACGAAGATTAAAAATCGCTTTCGTCTAACAATGAGTCTCCACTTGAATTAAATGATTGCAAGAAATGTGTCACGTAGTCAATATTTCTTGTAGAGTCCCCTTATGTCTAGATTTTTTTTTTTTTATTTTATTTATTTCTTAGATGAAATAAATTTTGTCGTTTCGTGACAGCCCAGCTTTTACTGGGTCGTCTTTGGTCGTCGCCTATTCGCTGCGAATGTTTCGAGCCGGTTTGGGAGAGCCTTTAAGTGCTAAATACAGAAAATAATAAACAAGCAGTCAAGGACAAAAAGAATGTGAAAACCCACTAGAATTACAGTCAAAGGGTACACAATATTGGTTCGCTATAAAGAAGTTTCAGATAAATAATTATAAATTACTATTTTTCTAAATATTGCTATTATTACTTAACCAAGCGAGATAGATTTTTTAAATTATTTTTCCCAGTACAGGTAAAAGCTACCCTATCACCCAGTACCCGCTTGACGGTGACTTACGGGACACCCTGTATATGTAGACGCTATGAGTTTTTCAATTTTTTTCTGGAAACATACAAATTTTTCTCTGGGTCTTTAAAATTCTCAAATTTCCGGGCAATTTAGTTTTTTTTTATCCTTTTTGAATCTTTACATAATTGGCAATTTTTTAAATGCGTTTCGCCATTTTACAGGATATTGTTAGACACGATATCGATATGATGTAAAAACACTTTGTCCCATTCCATTTTTGTTCGGAACGAGAAATCTCACAAAGTTTGTTATATGAACTTTGTTATTAGGAAACGATTATTCTACTACTGTGTTCCATTAATTCATTTTTTATAAACATAATTTCGTTATAAAAAAATCCTTTTTTAAAGATACTGATACAGAACATTTGTTTATGGGGAAGGGAACTCTACGCAATTTCGCGATAAAGACAATTTTGTTTGACTGCATATCAATACCTGAAAATTTTCACTCTTTCCTTCAGCGGGGTATAACATCTGTGTACATTTTGTCATATGTCAGAAGGTATGCCTTTCGCTTATGTACCACTGAGCGGCGTGTTTCGATCACGCTTACAAGATTCGATATACAATTTTAAAAAATAGCAATCATTCTGATTTTTTCGTTCTCCGAACAAAATAATAATCTTGATATCTGATCCAAACACGCCACCCAATAAAAAAAAAAGTATACCTTACCAACAGCTTGAGCGTCATAAGAATCCCCTAACAAGATTTCTGGAGCAGAATATGCCAAACTACCACACGATGTTTCCAGCTTCTGTCCAGGCAAGAACTTATTACTGAATCCGAAATCGGTAAGTTTGACGACTCCAGCCTTTTCAAAAAACACAACATTGGCAGGCTTTAGATCTCTAAAAAAAATCATTTGTAATTTAATAAGAAAAAAAAATTACTAATCAAGAACAAAAACGACAAACCTGTGCACCACATGTAACTGATGACAATAGGAAATAGCTCTGACAATCTGACGGAAATACTTTCTAGCCAAATCCTCAGACAAACCTCCCTCGTGTTTCATTATGTAATCGTAAAGATCGCCACCATCTCCCAATTCCAAAATTAAATAGAGCTTTGTTTGCGTGTCAATTACCTCATACAGTCTCACAACGTTCGGGTGCTGTACCAGTTTCATGCAGCTTAACACGCAAAATAAAATATATGTATATAATTATGAATGAATTTAGATATACAATGTTTTTCTATTGATATGAAATGGCAAGACATTTGAACGCTGCTCTTTCCTGCTTACCGAACTTCTTGAAACAGGTGCGCCTTGGAGACTTCGTCCAATTTTGTTTTGTCGACCACTTTGACGGCAACCTTCTCTCCCGTGAATACATGCCGAGCGAGTTTGACTACTGCGAAGTGCCCAGATCCCAGTGTTCTCTCCAAATCATAAAGACCAGCTATTTTACCATCGTAGGATACAGAGTGATGCTGAGCGTGTCCTCCTTCGGGCGTATGCATTTTTAAACTGACAATTTATATTAAAAATTATAATTTCTTTTTGATTTTGTTTCTTTTAATTTTCCTACAGATTTTGAGTACATCTATTGAGTGAACAGACAAAAAATTTCAAAAACCTGATAGATCCTTAAAAGTAAAAAATATTGAAAATAAAACAAGAAAATGGGACCAACCTCATTAGGAATAATGATCGAATGCATTAATTATGTTCGCCTCTGTACATACGAAAAACAGAATTGAAAATGATTTTCACGCACATACATATATCACTAGAATATTTTTTCTTTAAAATTAATAGGAAACAGGACGCACAATTTTATTATTTATTTCAAATAGTAGGTACCTACAAATTGAAGTAAAAACTATGTATATCTTTAGCAATCTATAAATGTTCACTACCGATTTGTACGAATGGCTTCAAATTTACTTCCTAGATTGCTAAACTGGTGTAGTGGATGTAACTAGGACAAGACAGCACCAACACAAAAAACACTCAACCATTAGTTATGGAAGTAACCAAAGGAAATTTATTATTGATTTGATTGATTGATTAAAAATAAAAAATACTTTTAACAACGTTATATTATTGGAAGGTTGACCGACATGAAATTGTACTAGTACAGCCAGTGATGCCAGGAAGCAATATTTTAGAACAGGTAAAAAACTAGCGATGGGTTAGAATGAATTCTTACTGGAAAAATGCAACGAATAGTTATTTCTTAGTGGTTCAGGTAAACAACACAGAAAAGGAGAGCCCACATTTTCCAATATGTTTGAAAATTGTTGTTTGATTTGTTAGGCTTTTTCCTTTGGAGATGGCGAAGTACTTGTGAGTACATGAAAACTAAAATCTAGTACCTTCATCTAATCATGCTTTTTTATCGCTAGTAGATGAGGTTTGTAGATAAACTAATTTTGTGTGTTCCATTCAAAGTGGCTAGCAAAGTACTTCGCCATCTCCAAAGGAAAAGGGCTGTTGAATGACTGTTTTTAAACCCAACGATCGTCACTCTTTAAGGCTGTCCCAAACCAAAGCGAAACATTCGCGCGAATATGCGACGACTGAATAATGTTCGAAGATTCGCATCGCGCCAGTGTGGGTGCTCCCATTAATCTCCATGTAATTAAATTAAGACAGACGGAAGTTTCGTTGTCGCGCCGAATGTTTCGCGTTGGTTTGGGAGAGCCTTTACTCCGCTTGCTTAAGTCAAGTTCACCGAGTAGAACGCGAATTGAAAATAAAACACACTCAAACAATAGGGAAGATCACTAAGATTTTACAAACCTCAGAAATTTTGTCTACGCCAACAAGAACATAATGTACCTGCTTCGCCTTAACCCTAGCACGCAGATCGCGATACAATTTAGCCATAATGTTTCTCTATAAATCGTTTGTTTTTTAATATTCCTTCATTTCAATTTATGTTTTCACAAAGCAAAGTTCACACAAAATGACAAAATTCAAGAATTATAGAACCTGTACAAATTAAGATCATGAATTAATGCATGTATTAAGGCAATTATTGCTTTCCATCGTTGATGCAATAAATATTGCTTTTATTATTTTAGGTCCATTTGCTTCCGTGAAATTTTTCGTAATTTTTCACAAATATTCACAATTGGCTGTCAAAACCCATGGGAAAAAAATAGTTTTGGGAAACTTGGTGAAAGTTTTAGTCCAAAGCGGCATTTTATTTTTCTTTGATTTGCTATCAAATACTGAACAAAAATTGGATTCGTTTGCTCACTTTTTGACGGAAAAAACTTTGTGAGTTCTCTTTCTCTGAACTGGCCAATCTGTAAATCTCAAAAATATAAACACACCCAAAATAAATCGGTGCAGGCCAATCAGAAAACTGAACACCGTCCTGCCTGAATGAAGTATTTACTTTTTTGTCAAAAATTTCACTTTATCGATTCGAAATTTTCATTATGAATTTGGTATTATAATTATTTGAAAACACATGTGTTTAAATAAAGTTTTATGTGCTCAACATTGTTTTGGAAACAATATAATCAAAATTTACTGGCTGAATGGTGACAAACATCCTGTACTAACTCATCTATTTCATTTATTTTTCTTTAAACCGAGATCAAAAGATGAATAACAAATGTCAGCATATTAAAAAATTCAACACCTCAACACATGAAATACAAAAACTTGAAAAAGTAAGTTTTCTATTCACTTGAATATTATGCTTAAATGCTTTCGAAATTTTTCAGGTAGCTTCATGTGCAGTCTGTAAAAATGCTGGCCCTAACCTTTGGATATGCCTTCAGAGGAACTGTTTACAGGCGGGATGTTCGGAACAGATCAAAGATCACAGCACTGCTCACTTTAAAGTATGTCATAACAAAAACTCGATGACTACGAAAAAAAAAACAATAAAATTAATTTATGTTTTATATCGTCCCCCTCCTAGGAGAACAACTCGCACTGTGTCCACATGAATTTGTCTTCTCAGCGCATCTGGTGTTATTTGTGCGAAAAAGAAGTTTTCATTGGCAATGAAAAGGCACCTCTCCTCAATAGTCCACTGAGTTTTAGCGATTATAATGTAGATAACAGTAGTGCTGCACTCGGATTAAGTGACAACGAGGAGTATGAAAATGAAAAAGTCCGAGGTCTAGTTGGCCTGCAAAATATTGCAAATACGTGTTACATGAATTCAGCGTTGCAAGCCTTGAGTAATATTCAACCGCTTACTTACTATTTTTTGGATTGTGGGGATATAATCGAGCATTATGTGGAAACGGCAGCCAATAAGAGTAAAGCAGGCTTAGCTAGAAGCTATTACAGATTGATCAAGGATATTTGGTGCATTGGAAACGACAGTAAAGGTAGTACATACTTATTTTCTCGATATGTGTTTTATGCTCAGTAAAATTCAGGGCTTAAACAAAACAACTAACAATGAATCTTAACTTATGTGTATGTGAAGATATTGCATTTCTGAGTGTTCAATTCGATTAAGTTTGGTAACTTTTCAGCCTGATATAATTTTTTCTGCACCTTATCTCCATAAAAAAAATATATAACTAGCTGAAAACTCATGATTCTATAGTTTTACTTATGAAACCCTTAACTTGCTGAGTCATCTATTTGATGATAACAATATATCTCAAAATGGATTAATAAATTGCAATATTTCTTTATAGTATCGTTTCGAAACCAAAGGAGATACATACAGCTTGTTATTTTTCCTGGCTTTAAAACAAAATAAACTTAACCAACCCGACTTTTAGAAGTCTATTTAAAGTATTCAAAAGGAGACAGTATTGACCTTATTAATATTCATGATTTTTTAAAATTAAAACTACTTTTCGGATCGGTTTTACCTTTACTTTACTTAAGTATTTTACTTCCTCTATGGTCTCTGGGATTCCGTGTACAAAAATTTGAGGTTTAAGTCAAACTTAACATTCCGATGATCGAGAGATACAAAAATGGTTTTCGTCATATCATCCGTAGGTCCGTGCGTCCGTATTTAAATCGAGCTAGAGCCCAAACAAAAGAACAGATTTGTTAAAAAATTGATACAAAGCGATTAGTGCTTCTCCAGAAAAAAAATGGATTTTTTAACGGGTAATTTCCTACTTAAAATAGGCATATATGTCCTTTGACTCCGTATTCTCGATATTCTTATAATGTACAAATGCAAGAATTACCCAAAACCAAGGTAATTTTATCAAAAAAAAACGTATATGTTTGGTACTATAGTTTTGGTACAGGGTACCAGTCCCCCGACGGCATTTTGTACACAATAGCTATATTACGTTTCCACCATTTTACTTATTTATTATTGCAATATTAATGAGCAAATATTTTCTTACAAGAGCTTTGTTCACGGCCTAACGGATTGTTATTTAAAGTTAACTCTATGTCTAAGAAATCAAATATTCTTGTATATAAAACTTCATGCTGTATCCTTTTCATACCAACTTAACTGCTTACTTTTAACTAATCTTAGTGCAAACAAATGTATCATTATAGATTTTATAGCTCCCCGTGGAATTCTTTATGGAATTAGAACTGTTCACTCGATGTTTCGGGGGTTTCAACAGCACGATACACAAGAATTTTTGAGATGCTTTATGGATCAACTGCATGAAGAACTTAAGGAAACCGATCCAATCCCACTGAAAACTAATTTAAAAAATAAAGAAATTTACCAGAAATATGAAGAAATGTCCAATTACTCTTCAAGTTCGGCTTCTCAATCAGAAGGAGAATATGAGACCTGCGACAGCGGAGTTTCAGAACAATCAAGTCTCTTTGAAGACTCTTTTGCACAGAACAAGCATAATCCAAGTGTGGCGTTTATTTACAATTCGTCTTTAAGTTTACGGATATCTGCTCCATATGGATATCGTACGAACATAAGTGCAAATAATCACAACCCAAACAACGATATTGTTGTTTCTGTTGCCCAAAGATCGATAATAAGTGATGTGTTTGATGGGAAGCTATTATCATCAGTACAATGTTTAACCTGCGATAGAATATCTACCAGAGAAGAGACATTTCAAGATCTTTCCCTTCCGATTCCCCATAGAGACTATGTTAATGTGTTACACCATGCACAAAACATCAACAACAGCATCATACGTTCACATTCAGGAGCAATTTGCAATGAACAACTAAAGTCAGATAGTTGGTTTTGCTGGGCATGGAATGTAGTAAGATCTTGGCTTTGGGGACCTTCGGTTACACTTCACGATTGCATGGCATCCTTCTTCAGTGCCGATGAACTTAAAGGTGACAACATGTACAGGTATTTTATTTTGTAAAATCATCTACGAATTAATTTAAATCTTATTCCTTAGCTGTTCAAAATGCAACAAGTTACGGACTGGTGTAAAATATTCTCGTGTCCTCGATCTACCTGAAGCTCTGTGCGTACATTTGAAGAGATTCCGGCATGATTTGTCATACAGCTCGAAAATTTCATCGTATATACACTTCCCACTAGTTGGATTCGACATGCGGCCATATTTACACAAAGAGTGCAATTCCAATATATCAGTTTATAACTTAGTATCCGTTATTTGCCATCATGGCACCGTTGGTGGGGGACATTACACCTGCTTTGCTAAAAATGATTTGACAGGTAATTGGTATGAATTCGACGATCAACACGTAACGGAGGTTTCAGCTGATGTCGTTCAAAATTGCCAAGCGTATGTGCTTTTTTACCAAAAACACAATCCACATATGGACGAAATAAGAACACAAGCAAGAGAGTTTTCGAAACTTAATCCCCAATTTTCGGACATACGTTTCTTTGTTTCCCGAGAATGGATAAATCGATTTAATACTTTCGCCGAACCAGGTCCCATTAACAATTGGGCCATTCTTTGTCCGCACGGGGGTGTTCCACCTCACAAAGCGAGTCTTATTAATAAAATTGCGGTCCCTTTGTCTCAACCGCTTTGGGATTTTCTTTATAAGAAATTTGGAGGTGGTCCTGTGGTTAATCGCCTTTTTGAATGTGATGTCTGTAAGAGAACAGCAGAAAATCTTCAACGGCGACAAAAACAAGAGCATGCTACATTTACCAAATTCCAAGATGACTTTCAAAACGAAGATGATTCTACAACAATCTACGCAATATCAATGGATTGGATCAGAAAGTGGCAACTTTTTGCTCGGGGAATAACAAGCAAAGACCCTGGCCCAATTAATAATTCGACAATTGCATCGAAAACAGAAACAACTGTAAATAATATCTTACCTGGATCAGACTATGCTCAACTGAACACCCATCTGTGGAAATTTTTTTATAATATTTATGGTGGTGGACCAGAAATAGTGTTACGTGGATCACTCAAAGAAGAGGTTTGTTTTTTTTTTTTATCATGTTAATGTAATACTTTGTTTTATTTTTCTGTTTTTTTTTTTTAAATCAAGACTTCAGATGACGACAACATTATTGCGGAAAACGATATGATTAGAAGAAGTCCAGTAGTAGAACTACTGCCGGAAACTTCTGAAGCTAAGGATGGCTTTTTGGGAAAGCCAAAAAATGTCACTTTTCAACCAGAAAACACAATTTATGACAGTGAGAAGGCTAATCTATATTCCAGAGCAATAAGCATAGATATTTCAGAAAAACATTTGAAACAATCTTTGATAAAGAAGAAACCAAAGGTGATATCTGTTAGCCACAGTCTTAAGCGAAAAACAAAGAGAAGTCGTAATGGCTTAAAATCAGCAGGTCTTTTTGGACTCAAAGGTAACAGAGTTGGTATAATTTTAAGTTTAAATTATTTTTTAAAATGTATACTTTACTTACACCTCTACACTTATTAGCATATCGGTGAGTCTCTGCGATATTTTCATGTTCCGTGCTTTATTTGTAATTAATTTTTAAAATTTGCTCGTTCAACATTCACCCAGTGTGTGATGGTCGAAAGAGGTTTGGATTACAAAAATCTTGATACTTCAGTGCAGACATTTGTTTGTGCAAGCAATGCCTTACCAACACACCGCTGTATATAAAATCTATATTATTCTCATGGAACAGACATTATTGCTACGGTTCTCCCTCTGCGAGTGGCGTTTTAGTCGACGCAATTGACGTTTGAAGACTAAAGAAGACGAGGTAGGATAGCAAACGAGAACAAGTAGCGAAAAAAATTGTGTTAGTGCCGGGATTCACGGTTAATATGTGTAAACATCAACGTGCGCGGATCCAAAACGGACCTGTGTTTGCTTGTGGTGGATCTTAAGATTTTTTTCGCTGAACCCACCCATCCTAGTATGCAGATCGTAACGTTGCACACGAACGTTCACGTTTTTTTTTCACTCTACCGCCAGCATTGATGTTTACACATCAAAAATAAGGGATTGTAGTATTTTGAATTCGTATATTGATAAGGGGAGTAAGGGAGATAATTGAATCAAGTATTTGCGTTTTGGCGGACTAGAAGAATAAGGAGGAGAAAATGAAATTGTTTTTGTATTCAACGGTTTTGCCGTTTCTTAAGTTAAGTGCCACCTTGTTTGCTTAGTAACGGTATCCAATTTGCTGATTACTAAACGTCTATAATAATAATTAAGAAACTGGGTGGGCGGATAATTGAGCTGGTGAGTGCATGATTACATTATTATTTTATTTTTTCAGCTCGACTCGAATTTGCTTTTAAATTTTCAATTTTGTTGATTATCGAAGCAACGTTATTAAATTTCACATCTAAGTAGAATACAACGTTGCTGTATTTTGAATTACTCTGCATAGAAATATATCCACATGAAAAGATTTCTGTTAGGCAGTTTTCACGGTATATGAGGTAGGTAGGTAATATTTATTATTTATTATTATTATTTATGTTCTTCAAAACGAAGAAAGTTAATATTGATAACAAACTAAAATTAACTTTTTCTTAGGTGTGTAGGTGTGCATACATAGGTATATTTTGTTCTTATACTAAAATTTTAAATATGCTCACCAGCTACTTTTTCCTTTTGTTTTCGGTAATAAGAAGCATACACCTTAAAACCCTCGTACTCAATTTTTGGTTACTATATTTCCACACCCAAAATTTGCTGTCAGGCCTTACTCTAGATCCCTTTTTTTAGAATATGACACAGAAAAAGGCAAACAACTCTCATGCATTTGTTCTTCCTTTAACCTTCATTATTGTTCTCTCTATTATGGCTGTTCTGATATTCGTTCGAATTTGAAAACGGAAACGAAAATTGAATCCGTGCGGATTGAAAACGATTGTTCTGATTTCCAGCCGGATTTGCTTTTAAGGTTTACCAACTCAGCTGTAATGTATGCAAGAGCTGTCAAAAACGAAATTGTAATCCGCCAACAAAAGGATAACCGAACTTAAAACGTCAATTTGGCGGATTGTAGATCCGTTCGTTTTGCCGAATCCTCAAAACGTTTTCGAATACGAAATTCGGAACAGCGAAAATTCGATAACGTGAGGATATAGAATTCGAATGGAAATTAGAACAGCCGTTTATCTCTAATTTCCTATCCTCAAATCTGCACACTCAAGTCTGCACAACCCTTCCCGGAGAAGTGCTAAATCCCTTAACCAGGCGGCGCGCTCCGTTCGTTCCTATTTTGTTTTCCAAATGGTTTCTGTAGTGTAAAGAAAAAGGACAACGAATACATTAAAATAAAGAAACAAAAGGAAAAAATGGTTTGTTTTGTTTTGTTTTATTTTTATCATCTGGTCCGGATTAGACATACTCGACTCATTTGATTCTCTTGTGAACAGAGAATAAAATGGGGTAGGCCTTATGGCGATGATAAGGTAATAATTTGAAGAAATTAAAAACCATTATTATGTATTATTATTATTTGAATAACTATTTATTGTTACTTAATCGAATCCTATAAAGTTTGAAGGTATCATGATTTATAAAATTATTAAAGCCTTAAATTCAATTTAACTAAATAATCATCAATTTTATTTATTTAAAGGCACTTACAACATTAATGAATGCAGTGAAAATATACGGGAATATAACGACGATTCCGGCATAAATCAACATTCCAATGAACCAGATTTTATGAATACATTTCAAAGTAAATCATCATTCCAATATGTTTTGCCGTGCAGTGAAGACAGAGCTATACAACAAACGGCCAACGTGTTTTTTAACAATGATACTTTGGGACAGTGTAATGGAATTAAAACTAGTGCTGAAAGTAATTCAACTTTGAAGAGTTATGAATCCAAAGTTCCAAAGAAGCTACATAAGAAACAAAAACGTAATAAAGGAAAATCTAATCCAATTCATAATCACTCAAAAGAAGAAAGTGGAACTAGCGAAAATGAAACTTGAAAAACACTTACTATTGTTAATATGTAATAATGTAAAAAAATTATGTTATTAAATTTAATATTATTTTATTGATTCTTAAAGAGGTTTTAAAGTGTGCATGAGGGTAATAAAAGAATAATGCATTTTGAATTAGTATTTATTTTTTAATGTATTGTTCGTTATGAGTTGTGTTGGCATGCTTGCTCCCTTTGCTTTAGTACGAGAGTACTGGCAAGAGTGTTTCTTTGACCGTCACAAAAAAGAGCCTGGGGCAATGCGATGCCTGTTCTTTGAATACACACCATACAATCGCTGCTTAAACAGCATTTTATTACTCCAGTATTGGAGTGGTCTATAAGCATTTTAACCAGTTTTGAGTTAGGAATGTTTCCTAATAGACAAAGACGAGATCTTTCTATTGGTGTAATTATATTTGTCCTATCTCTATAATTGCCAAAAATCGCAATGTTACGAATAATTTTAATTTATTCTTTAAAAATGTTTTGTATGATAGAGCATAATTTTCATACAAAAATTAAAATATTTTTCCTTATACGTTCCTCACACGTTCATTAATCAGCCCTATCACGAATTCCATCGCAATCGGAATGTTTCCGAATCCCGAAAAAAAACTGTCATAGAATCCATTCGTAATGGCAATTTGTATGAGATTTTCCGATACGATGGATTCTGTGATACTTTTTTTCGGGATTCGTAATAAGTTTCCGATTACGGTGGAATTAATGATAGGGCTGAATGCTTCATACCATACAAAATCGCGTTATTTGAAAAAAAAAATCATGCCTCTACCTACGCAATTTTGTTTTTTTTTTCAATTGGAGATTTAAAAAAAATACCAATAGACCGATCGAAACGAAATTTGAATCGTAAGTAAAACTCAATAGCCACTATTTTATTTTATTTTTTGTATGGTTATTGTATGGAAGGTTTTTGAGGTATTCGTATCCAAATTTCAAACGGCGTTTTCTCGAAACTATGTGTAAATTCATAAACGCATCACTGCAATAATGATGCTCGATCCTTAAAGTCAAACGTTCACAAACGTAAACATTTAGCATCACTTCAGACGCCAACTGTTCATTTTTGCAAAGATTCATAAACTGATGCGCAAACTTTAAGCAAAGAAGCATAGAGAAATATCTTGATGAGTTGTTGATGAGATCGTTACGAAATCCCGCAGAAGGTACGCTGAAAATACAATTGGAAGAATTTTGATGGTGATTTCGAATAAAATAATACAATTGGAAGAATTTTTCTGGACTCCTGGACCTGGACAAAGGTGGTTCTGGACCTGCACAATGATGGAATTTTTTTTTTTTGAAAAAATATTTAAAAAAAAAATTAACTTTTTTTTAAAAAATTAAAAAAAAACTTTTTTCCTAAACTTTTTTTTGACAAAAAAAAATGAGATAAAAAAAAAAAAAAATAAAAAAATTTGAAAAATTAAAAAAAAATATCCATTTTCCGAAACTTTTTTTTTGACAAAAAAAATGAGATTTTTGAAAAAAAAGTAAACAAAATTGAAAAAAAAGTTTAATTTTAGTTGAAAACTGTTCTGATTATTGATTAGAGCCTCCCAGGCGACTGAAAAAACCCTAGGTGGAGCAACGGAATGACCACCCGAAGAAGGTAGTTAAAATCCATAGAACCCGCACAGCGGGCTACCCAAAGTACTGTTGCGCTAGAAAACTGTTGACATAGACACCTGCCTGGTGACTGAACGGAGTTATACGTGAGCGGTTTAGAAAACCGAAAAAGGGAGTTAAAAATTTTTGTTTTTTATTTGTAAGACAAACTTTATGAAAAATGACCCACTTCCAGAACTTTTTTTTTTGAATTTGTTAAAAGTTATTTCCAAAAACAAAAAAATTTGTCCTTTGTCGAAGTTCCAGACCCGCTTTTGTACTGGTTCCAAATCCACCTCCAGAACCTTGATTCAAAAAAAAATTGTCCTTTGTCCAAGTTCCAGACCCACCTCCAGAACTTTTTTTTTAATGTTTTTAAAAGTTGTTTCCAAAAACAAAAACATTTGTGCTTTGTCAACGTTCCAGAGCCACCTCCAGAACCTCCGTCCCAGTTCCAGACACAAGGCCAGAACTTATTTCCCAGGTCTAGGACCAGAGCCTATGTCCCAGTTTTAAAGTTTTTAAGAATATTACTACCATATGATAATTAAAGTCCATTAAATTTTTTTAACGTAAAACAGATAAGCGATCAGCATCGCATCGGCAACAGCCACAGATTAGCCATATGAAGATGAGAATGTTTCGTACGTTTCACCCTCCAAAACCCATTTGTTTACATTGTTGTATTTGTAATTTTTTCCCGCGTCGATGAATAGATGTGAATTGCAACAACAATTTAACCGGTGTGTGAAGATCCCTACTGTCTATGTGTGAGATTTTTATACACACATTCTCATTTTTTATCTGATAACTGCCAGTTCAAGCTTGTAGGCAAATTAAAATGGCTGCCGGGGATTCTCATCTTCATGTGGCTAATCTGTGGCAACAGCTGTGAAAGCATCAGCATCGCAAAAAAGCAGTGTTGCCGGATCGCTACACAAACATTTGACGTTTGTGAATTTACTCTATGTTTTCGTCGTTTAGATTACTTAAGTACCGGGGTGACGATTTCTGTCAAACTATCAAACAATCCTTGCATAGATTGATGCAAAATAGCTGTTAACGGTCTTTTGTCCACGAAAATAAATTTTTCGTTTTTCGACAAATTAATTCTCCGGTAACACAGTTTTCTCCTTGCTAAGTTAAGCCCCGAGAATTCTTCGCACTTAGCTAAGCCCGAAAAGGATTAGTTGTTGTTGCATTTAACATGTAAATTGCAGGGCCCGTATTACGAAACGAAAAGCAAAAAAAAAACGATACCCAAGGAAACGATAGTCATGACATAAACCGATTATGATTTACGAGAATGGATGTCTGAAAATGATGCCGATAAAATAAAAAAAAACAGCAGAACCAAGCAAACATAAAAATAAAGTGACAACTTCATAAAAGCTGTGATCTATCGGGATCCGGATCTGGATCTGGATTTACTTTTAACACGTAATACAAAAACAAAATAATGGGAAATTTTCAAAATTGTTTTTGTAGCACGTGTTAAAAGGTAATCCAGATCCGGATCCCTATAAAAGATAATAAAACACAGCTAAAGTCACGATCCAAAAGTATAAAAAACGACCCCAAAAAACAGTCGTAAACGAGTATCGTTTTTAAAAAAAGACTATCGTAAATCTTAATCGGAAAATAACTATAATGACGTATTCGTAATTCGCAATACGAGCTCAGGACAGGACGTCGTAACTTTCATAGGGGTCGCTGTTCAAGTTTCGGTCTGAGTTTTCTGCCCATTGGAGAAAAAAATTAAAAAAGAAGATATTGAAATCTTTAAAATAACAGACAAACAATTATTAATTTCAAGAATTACTTCAAATTAGAACAGTTTAGAGAGAAAATAAGCATTATGACTTACAATTGAAAGCAGCTGTACGATATCTTCTAGGACTTTATCTTAACCGAAAGTGAAATAGCGCCCCCTATCATGGCCCAGGCACTACAATGCATTAGGGATAGACACACGATCACTCCATATATTATATATCCTCTAAGGCCTAATCCAACTCGAGCTCTCGATCCTGCATATAAACGGCGTAAAAATGGAAACGCAGCTGCGAACGCGACTCTGGGACTTTTGGGAGCAACTAAACAGATTTGGTTTCGATTTGGATCAGAATGTACCTGACTACCTGAGTCTTTTTACTGAAGTTAGTTTTACTGAACTCGTGATTACAACGTGAAGAAAAATCCTTTCATTTCAATGTACCCTTCCCTCTCTCACACCCTTAAAATCCTTACCTATCTCACTCACACGTTACATGCTGAATCCGAAAATATTAAATGAAACTGGCGCATCGGGGAAATTTGGGTGGACGCACACAAAATCTACCTGTCTCACCGATGCGCTCTTCAGTAAAACGTAAAAAAGAGAAGGTAGATTCCACCCAAATTTCACCGATGCGCCAGTTTCATTTAATATTTTCGGATTCAGCATGAAACGTGTGAGTGAGATATATGTGGATTTTAATAAGGGTGTGAGACAGGGAAGTGTAGATTGAAATGAAAGGATTTTTCTTCACCGTGTAATCCTTCAGTAAAAAGCCCCATTTAATCAGGCACTATAGGATTATATGAGAGTCCGCGCAGATAAACCGGCGCGCACTCCACATTGTGCTCAAAATGAAAACCAAACTGTTTAGTTGCATGTGCGCCTAAGTTGTAATAATCACGTCTATTGGGTTCAGCCCGTAAAGTGAATACAATGATGGAGGCGCGGCCGCGAACGCGACTCTGGGAGTTAAATAATTTTAAATAATCACGCGGTTGCGAACGCGCGTCTATTGTGTTCAGCCAGTTAAGCGGGGAGAACAACTGTGTTACCGGCGTGAATCGCATTCATGTTATCGATAGTTTGTATGAAAACTACATTTTGTTTCTGTAAGTGGCGTGAGAGAGGTAGATTTTATGTGCGTAAAAAAGAGAAGGTGGAATCTACCTACTCCCAGAATCGCGTTTGCAGCTACAGATTCATTGTTCAGAAACAAAACCTAATGTGAACACATCCGACATGCAGCAGTCGTTAAAACAAATAAAAATCTTTGCTCGTTGAAGGATTAATTAGAAACTTTTCACTTAAAAAATAAAAATCTTATTAGGAAAATGCTTTCAATTAAAAAAAATGGATTCCGTAGGATTTAAGTGCCAAAGATAAGGAATAGACAGAGAGAACAGATGTCACAAAAGAAAACGTCAAATAAATGAACAATCTTAAGCAAAAAATCAAAAAAAATCCTTACTTTCTTCTCCATCACTTTTTCACCATGAAGTGTGAGTGAGATAAAGTACAGAGACGCCAAAAAAAAAGTCGAAGGAGACAGTCCAATGTGAACACCGGTCTGTATCGAGATTTTATTTATTTTAGCATTGTAAGATAAGGACGCGCGCCATGACTCACGTGTATTGTGTTCAGCCACTTTGACAAAAAAAAAGTTATACTGTTATACAAACCTGGTGCCAAGCGCACCGTATAACAATCTTCAATTGGAGTCATTTTGTTTGTATGAATACGCTATGACTGCTTTTACACTACAGCGATTTTTAATCTTCGTTTCTCCTTTGGTTTCCTTCTAATTGCAAATACCTTTTACACGACAGCGATTTTTAATGAAAAGTTTAGTTTGTGCAAGTGAAGAAGTATCATCTCACTGCACTCTTTACTCCACTTGATTAAGCGAAGTTATCTGAGTGGACGACGAATGAAAATAAAACACATTCGAACAAAAAGGAAAAGCACAAAGAAGAATGAGCGATAACTCTGCAATTTGTTCAACCTCAGCAATTTCGTCTACCCCGGCCACCGCATACGTCCCTCGCCCACGTGCTTAAAAATCGCAAGAAGAAATTGCATGGTTTAAAAGCAGTCTATCCAGTGTATTATAGAAGCCGTGTTTTTTTTGCAAGTCCACATGGATTTGTCGAAAAAAACGACATCGGGACTAATAGTTTTACACGTAAATACAACAACTACTTAAATCCATATAGACTTAGCTAAGTCCAGATAATTATCGGGACTTACGTATTGTAAGTAAGAAGGTACTAAGTCCCGATGTCGTTTTTTTTCGACAAATCCATATGGACTTGCAAAAAAACACGCCTAGAGATCAGCGTGTTTGACCTAGTCAAAGCAGTATACCATCATTGAACGCAGCCAATGAAATGCATATGGACTGCCCTTAACTTAACGAAACATTTGACTTAACTAAAAAAAAATGGATGAACTTTGTGTTTTTGGCAGCGCATCGTTCTTTTATTTCCGCCATTGCCTGAAACAGTTTGCAAAATATGGGTAAGTTGAAATTAAAAGTTAAATTTTCGGTTTTGAGGTCGATTCAAAAATTTAAAAAAATAACACATTGAATCTTAAATAAGTGATTAGTTGTCTGTATTTTTGAACTCATGACATTAAAGTGCGTTTTCAAGCCATTAAATACCTTAGTCGGCGGTCCTATAAAAATTTCATTAAATCTAGAAAATAACTAAATCACGAAAAATCTATACCATCAATGGACCATTTAACTAATTTTGTGCGGTTGAATCAAGCATATCTTGTTCATTATTTCGAACATGTATAATTAATTGTGATTGACTTGAAAAAATAGTTACATTTGGTCAGTTTTCTTTATATACATAAAGGACCCGGTGAAAATGGCGACTTGTAGTGTAGATACATAACTAGTACTTTGTATGGTGTGACCGCTGTTAAAATATAATTAAATTGTCTATTTCAGGTAAACCACGAGGTCTAAGAACCGCCAGAAAGCACGTTAACCACCGTCGGGATCAACGATGGGCCGACAAGGACTATAAAAAAGCTCATCTTGGAACAAGGTGGAAGGCCAATCCTTTTGGAGGCGCTTCTCACGCTAAAGGCATTGTGCTTGAAAAGGTGTAAGTATCTACTGTTTTTCGATTTTAAATTTCCTTGATTTTTACTGAAGATAAATATACAACTTAAAAATGGATTGTACAACTCGCAGTATATTTTTGTGTTTTTGTTATGTGCAATGTCAAATCACAGGAGTATACTGTGAGCTGTTAAATTTGTTTACATCATTGGCTTGACGGTGGATATTAAATAAACCAACATTATTATGTACTCAATTTATGTAAACTTTTTTATATACTCAATTTATTTAGAAATTCATTTTCTAATTGCTTTTGGTTTCTTATTTTTCTAGAGGAGTTGAAGCCAAACAGCCTAACTCTGCCATTAGAAAGTGCGTCAGGGTGCAGCTGATCAAGAACGGCAAAAAGATCACCGCATTCGTACCTCGTGATGGTAGTTTGAACTACATTGAAGAGAACGATGAGGTCTTGGTTGCAGGATTTGGTCGTAAAGGTCACGCTGTTGGTGATATTCCCGGAGTCAGGTTTAAGGTAAGCTTATATAAAATAGTTTTTTCTTTTGATATATCGATTAATTTTTGTTTCTTTTATTATCAAGGTTGTAAAAGTTGCAAACGTTTCCCTACTGGCCCTGTACAAAGAAAAGAAGGAAAGACCACGATCTTAATTATCAAGTGATAGTTTACTTTTATACAAAAAACAACATGAAAACAATAAATTTATGTTATTAAAAGCTTAGGTGTATTCATTTTAAAAGGGTTTAAATCTCAACTCGAGAAATAGGCCTATTCAACTTTCTTCTTCCAATAACCCCGGATACATCTTACAAAATGGCTGCCTTTTTAGTTGTGTTTTGGTAGTATAGAAGTCAGTTGTTGTCACACTCAAGTATGGAAAATCATACAGATATGGCCTTACCCTATCTGTAATTGGATCAGAGTGAAATCGTTCCCATTCGAAAAATGTGTAGGTACTTTGTAATACGCAAAGCAGAATGTGTATCCGAATTTCATTTGTTTAATACATTCACCCTTATGATTGTCGTTTTACTAACTGTGCTTTAGAAGCTCCAATTTGCTCTGCAGCAAAACAACTATCGCGTTAAGAGAAGTGAGAATGCTTAAGTTATATTTTATCGTCAATTGTCCCTTCAAGAGCCAAGCCGTTTTAGTAAAAAAAACAACTGTAATAAGTATGATTGTGCGGAAATATTGCTTCCTAAATATATTCGATAAATATTGATATTAGGAAGAAATTTTGGTTAAAGCTAAAAAAACAAACAGAAATGTTTGTTGACAAAATAAAATTTAAACAAATTGAAGAAAGTAGTCAATACTTTTTTTATGTTATTTTTTTCATTTTGAAGGCAAATCTCAACAAAAAAAATATCAATACCAAATAGTCACTTCGATTTCAAGTGTTACCACCAGAATTTATTTAGAGGGATATTTAAAAAACGCACATTCGAGCGGCATGTTATATTCAGCCTTATTGTGAGTTTCACCCGAACAAGATTCCACCCGGAAAATTTGACATTTTACTTTTCGAATATTGCGAGTTTCACCCGAAATTTCATGATCTAAAAATTCCCCTTATTGTGAACATTCCTTTCGGGCGGAATGTAATGCCATTTTCACTTTTTTTTTGGAGGCGAACAAAATTTCGTTCGGGCGAAACTCACAATAGCTTTTAAAATTCCGGGCGAACAAAAAATTTTAAGGTGAAATATTTTTCGGGTGAAACTCACAATAAGGCTGATTAAAAAGGCAACGTGTACCTAAATTTATATTGAGGATGATTGGTCTTTCCTCAGATCATCGGTTATACAAATTGGTCCCATAACTTGTTTTATTAGACTTCTTTAGTTAAGGCCATTACGCATATATAATTATGTTAGCTACATGATACAACTGAACATGCAGCGCTTTTCTGATATTTCATATTGTAATAATAAATTTGAGTCGAGAAATGTTTGTTTTATTGATCTTTAAAAATAAATTGCGCCGACAATCTTTCCCCATGATGCGCAATGTGATACCTTGTTAAGTCATATCATGGGTTAGGTATGTATTAAATTTGTCTTTGATTACTTTCCTTTTAATTCTTTTGACGAGCACAATCTTGTTATCAAAACAGAGCACGATTGAATCCATATCCATGATTTACAAATAAAATTACCAGAGAAATAATCACAAACGAAATAGTTACATACATAATTGAATTGTTTAATTTTAATGTCATTTTTACATAAACACGACTCTCGAAACATTTACTTGAAAGTTGCAAAGGTTTCTTGGCAACATTTACTTCTGATTCGAAAAGATATGTACAGGGCTATTTTAAATTGTGAAAACTTTGGAACGAATATCTTCTGGTTTATGCGCGGTGTATAATTCATTCGTTGATCAAAAAAGTCTTATTCCTTGGCAGCAGTGAAAAATGGCCCCAAAATGAATATGTAGATGTGCAGCAACAGCAACCATAAATGGATTACGTTTTGTGAATTGGGTGATTTTTCACTTTTGACTTAAGGAACAATTTTTATAATGAAAATATGACCAAATATGATAAAATTATTATTTATCACAGAATCCGTTCGTAATGGCAATTTGTATCGGATTTCCCGATACGATGGATTCCAAGACAACTCATCCCCGACGACTCATACCAGAACTCAAGTGGTCCCAAGATAGCTCATCCCGGGGCAACTCGCCCCGGAAATAAGAACTCTTTCCAAGGAATAGGTGAGGTATGTATGGGGGGGGCATGCTGCCCCCCTGCTTGCGTTCAGTATAGGATTTGGGGTAGGTGCGAGGTTGGGTGTATGCACAGTTTCTTTTGCATTT
Organism: Leucozona laternaria; assembly: GCA_932273885.2. NCBI lineage: Eukaryota > Metazoa > Arthropoda > Insecta > Diptera > Syrphidae > Leucozona > Leucozona laternaria. Next base: position 52,295,146 of record OW026368.1, read on the forward strand.
AAAGAATTTTATCCTAAACATCTTTGTCTCTCACAAATCATCCCTGACACTAACTTCCTGCTTCCTCGAATTAGCTGTGTTTTATTATCTTCTATCGGGATCCGGATTTGGATCTGGATTTACTTTTAACACGTAATACACAAACAAAATACCGGGAAATTTTCAAAATTGTTTTTGTAAGACGTGCTAAAAGTTAATCCAGATCCGGATCCCGATAGAAGATAATAGCCGTGTTTTATTATCTTCTATCGGGATCCGGATCTGGATCTGGATTAACTTTTAACACGTGTTACAAAAACAATTTTGAAAATTTCCCAGTATTTTGTTTGTGTATTACGTGTTAAAAGTAAATCCAGATCCGGATCCCGATAGAAGATAATAAAAACGGCTAATAAAACACAGCTATTAATAATGATCAATCTACCCACCTCACACGAACTTCCCAAAAAAAATTCCTCCGAAAAAAATTTCCCTTTTAACGAATTAATTAAATACACGAACCATTTTCGACCAATTTTTTGCTTCAAGTATGACTTTCCTTGGTATGAGTTCTTATTTCCGCTATGGGTTGCCCTGGTACTAGTTGGGTCTTGGGATGTATGGTCGGGGATGGGTTGTCTTGGGATAGGCTGGGTTGACACCCGTATAATGCCTACATGTGTATGTATGCATGTACATATATATCGCAAGTAAAAAGTATAAAAACTTTCTAATGAACAATATTTGTCTGCGGAAATGGAAAGTAGAAGTATTATACAATGGGGGCTATCGTGAATAAAATTTCACTAGGAATGTTTCCCTACTTCGAAAATTTGAAACGCTAATCTCGAATTTGACTCATCGAAATGATAGTCAATTATTCACATTCTAAATTTTCGAAGGAGGGAAACATTTCCAGGGAAATTTTGTTCGCAATAGCCCCAACATGGGTATTTGTAATGAATTGGCGTTGTCCATTTTTTTTTTAAGAACGCGTGACAATGGTACTTTCATCCTCAAAATAATTACACAAAAGACTAGTTTATTTCCATTGCTAATTGTTGTATCTTTTATTTTTCATACTTTTATAATATTTAATTTGATTTACAAAATTCACAAATTAAATGTTAACCAGCTGATTTTAAAATAAAATTGACACCCCTAAGCAGGCAAAATATTTTCTTACTCAAAAGTAGTTGTGGTTTACAATACCAATAATTGTCAAAGTTGAGTTGTCATCCACAATAGGCACTACGCGTTTTTTTTAATTCTGTAGCCATTTTCGCAATTATTGACTAAAAAAAAAGAATAAATGTGCTACACAACTGACACAGCAGTTGTCTAATTTTAATACTTGACGATTGGAGCACATCTCAATTAACTTCACCTTTTATTTACTGTTGTCTCTTGGTTGGCTTGTGACCAAGCACCTAAACAGATATGATGGATGGTGTATTACAACTCAACTTCAATCATAGCTGTCTTCAAGGCGCACTCAATTCAAATACATACCTGCGATTGTTACAAGTTATTTATATTTGTATTTTCAATTACTGAAAGTAATCATTATTCCCCAACTTTTATTTCTGATGATAAATCTTATGGACAAATTATAAATTCAAAAGTTGACTTCTTGAATCAAATTAAATATAATTTTAAAAATTCCGTTACTATAACAAAAACGGTTTTTAGTTAAAATAATAAATTAAAATGACCATAATCGCATTTTAACGATCACGAGTAATAATGTGATAAGGGCCCTGCCCTACAATGAAAACTTAGTACATATAAGGATATATTACTTTACAACAACAAACTTTATCAATCAGCAAATGCGAGTTCAAATAATCAAACCACAATTTTTAATTTAAGCCATCCACTATTTTGTATTTGACATTCACTAATATGTATTTTAATGTTTATGTTATGTTATCAGGGGTAGGATACCCAAAGAAATTTCCAGTGAAATAATAATGTGTTTAATGGAATAATTATTTCGGAAGAAAATAGCATCACGTTTTATAATTAAGTTTTATAGTTATGTATTATTATTATTTAAGAATAGCGCATGTTTCCATAGTTCATGCCACTTGGACGTCGCATACGACGCGCCCTTTGAGCACGTTGGTTTTGGAACCCACGAGATGGACTTCCTGGATCCTGGTTGCGCATATTGGGTGATGCGTTACGGGGACCTCCAGACTGATCTAAAATTAATAAAACAAAAAAACACATTCTAGACACTGTTAAACTACACATTTTTGAATTAACCTTGCCAAACAATTGGTGTTGGTCTTCCTCCTCTCTGATATCCTCTGGGTCTTCTGGTAGCTACGTTACCTCTGGTCGTTTTAGATCTTGTGTTAATGGAGGGCGATGTTGAGGCTTCTGCTTCACGTCCTTCCTCCTTTAATATAATAAGTCAATTAAGATTTAAACATGATAATATAAGAATAGGGAGTATACCTCTAAGTCTTCTTCAAGGTTTGCTTTTTCACCTTCTGATGAGACTGCGTCAACGGCTTCGTTATCATCTGCGGCTGTACCTTCAATTTGGTTCTGTTGGATTTCAGATCCAGACTGCGTTGCCCCTCGACCTATTAATTAAAAAAAATAAAGAAAATTAACAAAAAACTTGTGCTTAATAAGCGACAGGTTATTTATACTCTCAGCAGAATCTACATTATGAGAAACTGATGCATCTTGCGCGGTTTCGAGTTCTCTTTCATCGGCTGCCACTACACTGCAACTACCACTATGTTTTGCTTCTTCAGAAACTTCTGCAGTTTCGTCTGATTTTTTTTCTTCATAGTTGTCCCCAAGGAACTCATCTCCTTCCGCATCCTCAGCAAGATCATTTTTTACTTCTTCTTCCTCTTCTTCTACAAATTTTGATCCTTGTGGGGAGCTTACGCTTTCACTGCAACTAAACAAACCCATCTTATAAACAACTCGAGATCTATAAATTAGGTTTGTGAAATTATTTACCTGTCAGATCTGTGTCCACTGAATTGGGGAGTGTTAGTTTCCTCAACAGATTCTCCTCCTTCTATTCCTTGTTGCAACATCATAAGCGTTGCTTTTTGTTGGCGGGACAATGTTGTTGCTTGCTTCCGGGGCAAAGCTTGTGCGACATTGGCCGGTTCGCAGCTGCCACTACTTATGGCCTGACTTTGTTGGTTGTTGTCTTGATTACTGCTGGAACCGGCATCAGGATCAGCTTGATTTTCAGATGTGCATTGGACAGGAGCATCCATACAATCGTCAATTTCTACTTCATTGTTGTCACCCTGTATATTACTCTCATCTACCTCAGGGCACTCGTTCTCGTCCATGTCTTGATCCTGTTCGTATGAGTCTTCATAACCTTCGTTCTCCCCATCTTCAGCTGGGCCATCATCTGCTTCAGCGTTTCCCTCGTCAACCATACCCTCATCTTCCTCGGAATCTACAATAACAATGTCGTCCTCCTGATCTCTTTGAGAAGATGTGGGAACTTGGTATTCTACATCAACTCCAGATTCGGAAACACCAACTTGAGAGCCCATAGCCTCTCCAGTGCGGGTTCTTTTGTTAAGAGGCTTTGATTTCTCAACACAATCCTCGGCAGTACTTGTCGAACTATCGCCTTCAACATCTCTTGGTCTCTTATGACCACTAGCTTGGGTGGTAGTTACGTTGCTGCTAGAAGATGCATGCCTGTGACTGCTTATAGAAACATGAGAAGAACTCGTTGTTCCTGAGGTGCTCGGCTGGTTGTTTGGCTCTTGCTGGCTTTGAATTGTAACTGGGGCATTTTGAGATCCTTCGACTCGAGGCGATACCAGAGCAACTGCTTGCTGTTGTCCACCACTTACTATTACCTGCGATTCGTTGGTCTGCAATGGAACGCTTTCAGCTTCTTGAGAGCATTCTGCTACAGAAGCTCCCATCGGGGGTACTGCAGCAACAGCTACGGCTGCGGTACTTGTAGATGGCATGTAGTCGGTGTGCGAACTGGTAGGTGATGATGACATTGATTCTACGTTACTTCCGGTTGTATGAACTTGCTGTTGCGGGGGAACCAATGCTGTGTTGCTACCTGTAGCTGACCCTTGGCCTACACTTATAGTGCTGTTTTGACTTGTCGGTAGAATAGCTGCAGTTCTACTATTTTGAACTGAAATCGGGCGAATGCTGGCTAAAGGAGTATCACCGCCCCTCCATGGCGTAACTGTCGCTGACTGTTGGCTACTTGAACCAGACATTGGTTTAACATTTGCTGTTCGTGGTGATGATTCGGAAATGCACCCTTTATCGGAAATCGCACTCGAGCTTGTGGACGGCTTTGCCGATTGTTGCAAACCTAGCTGTCTATTAAGCTGACTTATACGCACTAGAAGCGATTCGTTTTCACGAGTTAATCTCGCGATCGCTTCCTTATTTCCAGCTGTTTGTTCAAGCAAGTCCTTTTCGAGACGTACGAGTTTCTCATCATATTGAGTTTTGATGCCTGTAATTATAGTGTCATGGTCTTCGGTAGACTGTTTAAGATTTTGAAGTTTAGTCTTGGTTTGAGCCAGCTCTTGTGACACTAAGTTCTTCGACTCCGTCAGACTCATTATTCTGGACTTTGCTTCCCTTAACAAGAGTTTACCTCTTTCATCCTTTTCCACAGAAGCTCGCAGCTCTTCATTGTCTTTTCGCATCTTTTCATTTTCTTCCTGAATAGTTTTTATTACGGAGTTAAGCTGCTCTATGTTTTCCTTTAACTCTTTCTCGTTGTCAGCCTTGCCTTCTCCAGGGTTTGCTCCTGTGTTCGAATTTTCTCCGCTTGTATTAGCTTCAGTCGAGGCAGCCTGTTTGTTAGAAAGCTCAATGAATGAGTCCTTGTAACGCTTAGCAATTTTTCTGATCTGAATTTCTTTATTCTTTGAATCCACAAGTTGAGCGTCTTTAGATTCTAGATCTTCTACTATTTTTTGCATATTTTCTTCTTTTTGTAAAAGTTGGTTCTTCAATTCCATCAATTCTTGGGTTAATCGTGAATTTTGTTGCTTAAGCAAGTTGAAGTCGTCAGTGAGCTTTTTCTTTTCCTCGTTGACGGTTTGTAGTTGACGTCCAAGGTTTGTTATTTCAACCTCCATCTTAACTTTCTCCGATTTAATTTGATTTAGTTCTTCATTAACCTGCTTTAAAATATCCTTTTCAGATGTTAACATTTTTGCAAGATTTTCTCTCTCTACTTGTAGCCGCTTGAATTCCTCCGGATTCTTGTTGTTCTTCTCTATAAGAATATTAGCTCTCTGTCTCCATTTAATGGCTTCAGTGCGAAGAGAATTATTTTCCGTGGAAAGTTCTTCGATTTTTGAAGATAGTTCGTGGTTTTGCTTTTGCAACGGAAACAACTCATCCTCAATTTTACCTGTGCGATCGCTGAGTTCTTTCACCCGAGAAGACAGTGCATCGCGCTCTTCTCGAAGGATTCGGTTGCTATCCGTGATAGCATTGAGAGTTTCGATTTTGCGTAGGATTTCTTCGTGACGCGAAGCAGTAGCAGAGCTTGTTTCGGATTTTGAACGTTCCTGATTAAGGAATCCATTTAGTTCATCAATTTTTTTTTGAGAAATTGTGTGCTCGGAGACAAGACGCACATTTTCAGATTTAAGAATATCAAACTTGGCAACTGCAATATCTTTTTCCTTGCGAAGATACTTTATAATTTGTAACAACTGATCGTTGTTCTTTATCTCTTCTTCGGCGATCGATTTATTTATGTCGGATGAGTCATTAAGAGATTCGTTTGTTGAAGTAAACATACTAGAACTACTAATAACAGACAGTTTGGAGGTAAGTGCTTGTATTTGATTGTGAAGGGAGGCATTTTGCGAATCTAAGTCAGCCAATCTGCTTTCTAATCCCTCTTTTTCCGTTTGTAGGAGTCGCTTTGTTTCATCCAAAGTCTTCTTGTTCTCATTCAGCTCATTGACAGCTGTGTCACGTCCTTCTTGTAAGCTCGAAATTTGTTCACGAATCTATATTGGAAAGGGAACAGTTTTAGAACCAAATCGAATTTTACTGACAAAAAATAAATACCAAACAAACAATACTAAATAAACACCAAAGATAACTCTGCCAACAAAATATATTTTTTGCGGATGACACCAAGTTGATGCCCTGAGGCCTCTTCAAGTAAAACGATTCGACAATATCGTTTTCACCATTGCTATTTCTATCATATCCGCAGAGAAATATAAAAAAAGCTTTCCTCAGAACGATTTCGTTCGATCGCTTACGTTTTACGTGTGAGGCACCTGAATTTTTATACGACCTTATATTTGATCCGTCAAGTCATGGTTAAGAGATATGTAACTACATAATAAGTTAGTTTATTTATACGGTGTAATTTTCTTAAACAAAACTCGTCGCGGAAACTATAAGTAATAATCTTCTATTATTTTTTCTCTTGGAGAAATCGTTTGATAGTTGTTGTCTTCGCCTGCCCTATTTATTGCCCGAATGATCCATTATTATGAAAAACTCGTACCTATGTACATTTCAAATACAAATATTTCCGATGTACCTATATAACGAGTTTTATACTCCATGATGTATTATAATCACGAATAAAGCGGATATAATTTTATTGCACTACTACTATTAATATTAGAATATCTCTAAAACCTCACGTGATGAAGCAAATCTGAATGCAGGTTATCAAAAATCTTCGGAAAAGTAGTAAGACAGAAACTGCGCAAGCGCATCCTAGTGTATTTGAACAGTTAAATATTTTACACGGAGAAAAAAAGTATGTGCAGAGAATTTTGTTTGCAGCAGATGCATTCAACAAAAACTATTGCAAGGAAGTAATACTTTGATGTCAAGATATTGGACATTAACGTTTGTTTATGAATTTTATTGTTTGATGAAGGGATAGAACCATATACTTTAAGTATGTTTGTAATGGGTGATTAAATTAAAGGTACCATTTTTAAACAGTATTAATGACACAACGAATAGGTCGTGGTATTTTTGTGCAGTATTGTTTGACAGCTGTATTACGAAAATCGGTATTGAAGCTTGGTGAAGATCCATTGTTTTCGACAAACATATTATTTTGTTCAGTTCGTACTATGGTTGTTCAATTCCGGTTGTCAAATGGTGGTTTGGAAAAGCAAATTGAAGAGGTTTCAAGGCAACCATAACATACAGATAGAACAAAGGCCATATTTCCCTATTTCTATAATAATGAGGTCGGCGGAACGTAACTGTGAATTGCCCCTTGTAAAGATTCCTTACCGCCATTTATACATATTTTAGAAATGAACACACCAAGAGATAAGTATGCACATTTCTTATCTTATAAACGAATACAAGCATGATGCCATTTGCCTATCACTTGCATGCTTATCGTACACACAAGTGATAGACAAAAAGGAGCGTGGCTGGATTTGTTTATTTACATGTTTAATCTTTAAACACCCCTCTATGTGCACCCTGATAAGTGACTGCTTGATGCCTGAAATTGAAGCCAGCGATCTCGACATTTCATTACAATAAAATGGACCTACTTGAAACACAGCTCGTGAAACCATAGCTTAGGAGCAAGAACAATTTGGTGAACTGTTGATTTCAAGCTATGCTGACGCCATAATTACTTGCGTCATTGTCAAATATCACTCGAAATGCTAGAACCCGTCATTGTTTTACAAAGAATGGTTCTTTTGTATGATAAGAAGAAGAATTGAATTTTATTTTTAAAAAATGGGCCACTAAATGAATCTCCCATTATAACGTTTCATCACAAACATAGACGGTATCTCCTCCGATTTTTATTTTCGTCTCTGTGCTTTTCCTCACTTCCACTTCATGATGAGAAAGAAATAGCCAGGAAAAGCAGGATTTTTAATTTTTTTTAACAAACTAGTGGATTGATTTTGACATATTCTTTTGTGACATCTGTTTTCGTCGTCTGTGATTTATCTTTGCCACTTAAATCCTACAGATACAGAATCCAATTTTTTCACTTAGAAACATATTTATTATTTACTTTTTTTAATATTTTTTTTTTCGTTTTAACGATTGCTGGACGTCAAATTGACTCAAATGTGTTCACATTAGTGAACACAATTTGGATTCACGTCAACAAAAATCGGAGAAGACAGTCAGATGAGAACACCGTCATTTACGGCGCAAAAAAAGATAATCGAAAATGCAACTGCCAAACACACAAAATCAGCAAATGCTTTGACATTTCTCATGCACTTGCTGCTTTTCAACAGTATCTATATAACACTTAACTATTGAACTATTTTTTTATGTCCGTATTATTTATTTTTATATTCCGAAAGTATGTCCAATACAGCGTCTAACTAGCTACTTTTGATTTAAATCGGCCGAAATATGACTGAGTTAAGCGGATGTTACATGTTTTCAATGGTAGTGTAGTTTGCATTGGGTGCGTGACGAGTTGTGAAATAAAAAAAATATCAAGATTAAAAAATAGATGAACTGAACAGTAATTCAATAAATTACTTGATCTCTTGCGATTGTACAAGTCATCGTCTATTAATCGTTTCAATGGCCAACATGATGAAGATTCCTGCTTGGAAACATTTTTTTGTTCGTCACTATTAGATTTCAGGCAAGAAATCACAATGAGAGTTCAGGAAGTTGAATTTAATCGACATATTGCAGTCCATTCGAGCGTAGACACTCAAATTACACTTCACCTACTTGAGTTTTAGAATTCATTTGAGACCCAACTAGAACCACCGAAATTAACAACAAATCTTGTATGAAAATTTAGCAGGGAGGTAAACTGTAAATGAAAATATATGGTACCTACTTTGAGCATCACTCAGTTTCGGTAGTGCTACTTCTTACATACATGTAATATGGAATGCTTTGTCGATTTTCAATTTCTACATGATAACCATTCACCTATTTGGCGCACGGCTTTCTTTTGGCAGATCATTGACAGCTAATGTAACCCACATTGCATTCCAGAGTAAATTGCCTACACTAATCCGCTGACTTTTTTTTTGAAATTTTTGTTGGGGAGAACTTTTTAAAAAGTTTCATAGGTTTTCTATGCCAATGGAATCATTATTAACTTATGTGGCTTTCGTATCAACCAGTTCAGATTTGGGTGTCAGATCTTAAATCTTACTGGCAAAACGAACACAGAACGTGATTTTATTTTGCTTTATCATTGTATGAGTGCCTTTTTTAAAACAACACTGGTAAAAGTCACTTTTCTTTGATGTGTGTGCAAGTGCTTGTGAAAATCTGTGTAAATCTTGCTAAAAATCGAGATCTGCAAAATCGGATTCAGATCGACAAAAATTCGATTTCGACTTGTCACAAATAAAAAAAAAATCGATTTTTTTGGTCGAAACGAAAACCACATTAATTTCATTATGTACAATGCATGAAAATTTTCATTTCATTTAAGTTTTTTAAATCTTAAAATTTGTATTTACTAAATATCATAAAGCATCATAAAATTGTTTTTAAAATAAAAAAAAAAAGGTAATTACAATGCATTATTTTGGTCGAGACTAAAGAACTGCTTATTTAACCGCAATTTACTTATCTTATATTTAAATTTAGAGAAAAAAAAAACAGTAAGAACCTACCTTTAATAGTTCGCTTTTAACTTTAGATAGTTCTTGGATATCTGCTGAATGAAGAACCATTTCATTTGCATATTTCTGCTCTACTGAATTCAGAGACTCCGAGAGACTGTTATATTCAGACCGAACATTTCTCAATTCTCGATTGCATTCATTTAATTTTTGAAGAGTTTCCTTCAATTCATCTTGAGTTTTCTGCAATTGAACTGGCCTCAAGCTGCCGCTGTTTTGTGATTCTGTAACAGCTTGTAATTGAATTTCAGTTTCTAGTTCATCAATGCGAGACCTCAAATCTGCTTCGGTTTGTTTTAAAGTTTTTATTTCAGCCTCAGCTTTTAAAATATATTCGTTGTGAAGTTTATCAAGGCTCTTTATTTCTTTTTCAGCGCTCTCAGATATTTTGAAATATTGCTCGGCGTGTTCTTTTGATTTCGCTAGTTCACTACTGAGGGACTGAATTTCAATTAGACACTCTTCATTCCTCAACTCCAATTCACGTATTTTTTTGTTAGCTGCTGCTATTGGATTATCATCTTTAGATGGGGCTAGACTTTCTTGAAGTTTCTTGCTGAGTTCGTCGATCTGCAGTGACTTTGTCTTTAATTCATTACGCATTGAGAGCATTTCCTGCCTAAGCTGTTCGGCAAGTCGACTTTCTTCTTCCATTCTTTCTTTAGCAGTTTCAGTTTGCCTTTTCATGTCAGCGGCGAGTTCTCTGAAACGATCTTGTTCTTCTTGGTAGCGGCGACGTTGAGCTGATAATTCTCGTTGTGTCTCATCTAATCGGGATTCCAAACGTGCTTTACCCTCCATTTCCGACCGTTCAAAACTGGCTTTTATCATTTCCAAATTATTCAAGAGTAGGTGTTGATTTTGTCTTTCACGATGGAAACCTTCTTTCTCGGACTGCAAACGTGAAGCTGCATCTTTTAGAAGGCGTGTTTCTTGCCGTAGATGATTCAGCTCAGATTCAGCCGCCGATAGACTCTTCTGAGCTTTCATAATTTCATCCTTCAAGTATAAAGTTGTTTGCTCGTGCTTTATATTTGTATTTTCATAGTTTTTATTTCTATCTTCAAGTGCGGAAATTTGTTGTTTGTAAGTATTGATATTTTTCTGTTGTATCTTGAGCAGCTCCTTGTTGTATTCAACGGTCGACATAAGTTTGCAATTAGTTGCTGTCAATTCACGAACTTCTGTACGCATAGAATCAAATTGATCATTCAAGATTTTTTCATTGTTTTTCTTTTCTTGAGTGTAGTAATCGTACTGCTCCTTGAATGACTTCGCCTGCTTCTTCACTTCCATTAACTGGTTTTCAAGATCAACAATTTTTTTGTCTTTTTCAGACGCTTCCTTATCAGTGCTAGTATTTTGAGTGGCGGTGTTGCTTCCATCCGTTTCCATACTTTCATCAGTGTCTTCGGGCCGGATTTTAGACGAGTTGCTTGCATTTTTGGTGAATGCCTCGAAATACAAGCGTTTGTAGCGTTCACATTTTGCCATTGACGTGTTAAGCATTTTCGTTTGGTTCTGTAAGGAATCCTGCATGCTTTGCATCTTCTTTGTGTAGTTTTCAATTTTTTCCTTATAAGATGCTTCACTTATTTGCTGTTTCAAATTCTCAATTTCTTCTAGTTTGTCACTTAGATCGCGCACTAACAAAAGCAACTTCTGATTGTTTTCATGTAGCTCTGTAATGTTTGAGAATGTAACAAGCTTCTTGGATATAACTTCATCAGTTGACAGATTGTTGCTCAGTTGCTGTTGGTTTTCTGAAGTATAACCACAACGATTCTAAAAACAATAATAAGATTATGGTAGTTCTGAATAATTAAAATTTATTTGTACAAACCTGTTCGATTTCCTTAAGCAAGTAGCAAACTTGCCTACTTAAATCGCTCTGGGAATGTTTAAGTTTTTTGTTTTCACGTTCCAGGTGGCTTATTTTTGTCAGAGCTTCTTCCATTTCTTGTTGGTTATCAGTTCTTCTCAATATAAGTTCATCGAGTTTAGATGCTAAGATGTTATTAGCCTCAATAAGTTTTTCGTATTCTATTTCTTGCTTTTTGATTTGAGGTGCTCTTTCTTCAAGTTCATGAAGGATCGTCTTCATTTGAAGGTTCAATCGATTATTCTCTCGCTTTTGCAGTTCACTGTCTTCAGTTGCTTTTACATATAATGAATAGAGCTCAGTTAATGTCATGTCAGATTTTATGAGACGACTGGCTACAGCTGCAGAAGGCGCCAATTTTTCAATTGCATTTTCCATATTCTCGCTTTGTACTTCTTTTAGCAAGTCATTAGCATGTAGGATTTCGGCTTTCAATGAATCAATAGTTTTGTTTTTCTCTTCAATTTCTTCTTCGTGCTTCATTGATATTGACTTCATATTAGTTTCTAGCTCACCGTATTGGTCGCTGGCTTCGGCCAGCATTCGTTTCAAATCAGTAATCGCTTGTCCCATTTCGTTACTTTCCATTCCTCGCTCTTCAGAGTTTGCTTTATATAGTTCAGATAGCTTGGTCTTGGCTTGTAACTCTTTTTTGTAGAATTCCATCATTTTATTGGCTTCTTCACTCTGTGCAAGCATTTTAGCTGAAAGTTCTTGCGAGCTAGCGGTCAGACTATCTATAGTTTCTTTGTATTGGCCGCATTGGGTATGAGAAATTTTCAATTCTTCGATCTTTTCATTAAGTCTTGTCTCTAAATGCATGTTTCTTATTGTATTCTCTCTGCGAATGTTTTGAAGTTCGGAAATATTGCGGTTGAGATCTTGAGACAGTGTTTGCACTTGGTTGGTAAGTATTGCCCGTTCTTGCTCCATGCGCTTTTCCTTGAAATCAAGGGCAGCTTCTTTGCTTTCAATCTCATCAACGCGTGCCAATGCTTCGCACTTACTGTTTATAGCCGCTTTCAATTGTCCTTGACATGATTTAAGCTCCTGTTGCATACGTTCCAGCTCTGAGTTTTGCCTCTCAATTGCTTTCAATAGCGAATCACGCTCGTCTATAATACTGTTTTTGTCACGACGAATTGTTGATAGTTCAATTTCATATTTATTTGTCAGTTCCATTAAGTTAGTTCTTTCGGTAGAATACGTGTCCATTTGTTTTCGTAGCTCGACGACATTTCGTTCAGAATTTTTTAATTTAAGCTCATAATCTTGAAGTTGTGATGTCAAATCTTCGACCTTTTTTTCGCAATTTGTCCGAATTTCATCTTTAAATAAATACAAAAGTATAGTTAGAAGAATATTTTTGAAATATGGAATTTGAAGATACAGATACTTAAATGTAAAATTTTATATATAACAGGAGCATGATGTTTGGAATCTCATTTTCAGGAAAATGAGATTCCAAACTTCTGTAATTTTTCTTTCGACCAAAAATTCGATTTTTTGATCTGAGACAAGTTTCTTCTTTCCTTTCAAATAACAAAATCGAATTTTTTGTCGACCTGGACCTATGTTCTGTAACTCTCGCATGGTTAAAATCAGTCGAGAAACGATAAAAATTATATGAGTTTTGTTCCATTTTCCATTGTTTCTCGGCTGATTTTATCGATGCGAGAGTTCCAGAAGATGGGTCCTGAGGTCGATTGTTCAGACCTCGACATTTACCGAAATTTACACACGCATTCAAATTAAAGAAAATTACATTTTTCGAAAAGTGATAGTTTGAATAAGGCATTTCGCAGTGTTGTTTCAAAAGTGGCACTCACACAATTACAAAACAAAATAAAATTACGCTTTTTGTTCTTTTTTCCAGGAAAGATTTGAGATCTGACACCCAAATCTAAAATGGTAGAAAGGAAAACCACATTTGTTACATGAACAGGATTCATCAGCAAAATTTCATAGTTTTGCTGTCAAAATACTGAGGATAAAAGTTTTGGAATCGCTTGCTCACTTTTTGACGAAGTGAAACCTTTGAGACAACGCCTATTAATACAATACTAATCACTCTTATCGAGTTTGAGTTTTTGATTCAATTTAATTGTTTTGAATTTCGTCTCGAAATTCCGATCTTTAAACCGAGGTAAGACTTTTAACATCCGTATATATTAGGTGTTCCTACTTTTCACAGTAAACCAAGGAAATTTCGCGATCAACGTGTTGCTATTACAGACCATTCGAAAAGTCATTTACTACTAAAGACTTGATTAATAGATACCTACCTACTTGATAAAATTATGAAGTTTTTTTTTTTCTTTGTAGGAGACATGTTTGAACACTCGTCATGTAAGGCTATCTTTTTTTTCTGAAAAAAAAAGGATATACCCGCCAAATTTGGAGATTTCGCGGGATATCAGAATCAGAAAAAAAGGATAAAACAAGGATACAAAAACAATAAATTTCCACCACAAATCATATTCTATTCTTTTAGTTTAAAATTTTATTTTTAAAAAAATACTTATTTGTTTTAATATTTACGCATACGTATTATGCATTGGGCAGACGAAAATAGAAAATAATCTCTAAGAAACATTTTTATGATCAACAATGTTGCATGGATGTCTTCTTCGATGTCATTGTCACTAGCATCTGAAGCACATTGTTGCATCACATATTTCTCTTTTTGAGAGTTTTGGCAAGACTTGATTTTAAAAGGTTGTAGAATTCAATGCTATGGAAAATGGCTCAGGCGTCAGGCACTTTTAACAAAAAGTGTCACTCTTTGTTTTCACGATTTTGAGAAATGGATACTTTTCACGAAGTTTAGCGTTCAAAACACATTCCCCTTTAGTTGGTTTTGGCATTTTTTCAATTCGAAATTATTCAAAATAATAAAACTAACCAAAAGAGTTGCGCAGATAAAAACAATAAAGACAATTACAGCTTAGCTACATATACGTTTAATCGTCGCACTATTTTATTGATCGTTTTAGCTTTTTCCATTAAATTCAAAACATTTTTCGTTTGAAATTTTCCGAAGCTGAAAAAAGGGATATTAAAAGGATAACGCGGGATTTAAGAAGCGTTCACGGGATAGTTTTTTCGAAGTCGGAAAAAGGGATAATCCCGCGAAAAAAAGGTTAGATACCAGCATTCTCATGCTAAACAGAATTCACTAATAGATGAATTGGTAGGAGCAGGGCTTTATTGATTCAGCAGTCTGAATAGAATTGCTGCTTGGTTTTGCAAGCACATAGGTACTGCTTATGTCTTTTTCTTTTTTCTACAAAATCATAAAACTGTCAACAAAATATTAGTTTTCATTGTTTTCGTACGTGTTGGGGCGGCTGCCCCAGCCACAACCACTAAAATATTTTTTAGCGGGAAAAGGTTTTTTTGCAAAATGTCTCTATCATGATACGCGAAAAATGTCACTCCCGTGGCGTTTCATAATTTTCACATGTAATAATTAGTATACAAAAAAGGTACACACTATGTACTTGGCACGGCATTTCAGAAATAACTTGGGTTAGGTTTTTAATCGTTTTGGTACCTAGCAAAAAACTTTAATATTTTTTTTTTACCAATGCAGTCATAAAGATATTAGTTTGGTGAGAATCAACCATTATTATACAAGATTCGTAAAGACGGCTGTTGGACCTTTTCGAGCTTGCGACTGTCTACCTACACAAAGTCAATTTTACATTTTATCGAGTCGATTTGCACAGCACGGTAAAACCTACTGGTGAAAAGCCGCGAAGCAATAATTTGAAATTACTTTATTGAATTAATGCTGTAATCCTAAATAGGTAACACATTTTTTAGTTTTAAAATAAAAAGCAACTACCCATGTACAAACCTATTTTTGCACTATTGGAACCGGTTTTTAAATAAAATAAAAAACAACTTAGTTAAATCGATTTTATTACTTCAAAGAATCTTTTAGGAGCGTTTTTTTGTGTAACCATTTTAAAGGAAAATGTTAAAATAATAGATCTCGTAATTTTGTATATCAAAATATTAAAGCGTAAGCAACAATTATTCATTTATAAAAGCACCCCATGATTCATATTTTCAATACCCATGGCAGTTTGGATGATCCGTAGGACATTTTTAAAGAATCTAGAAACGCCATTTGCATGCACCTTGAATATGGAATGTACTGCAAAAGGTTTTCTTGTATGTACCTACTATTTGTATCTCCATTGACCAAATGGAAACACATGTAAGTGCAAGGTTTTATTACCACGTTTTTGTTTTGTTTAAGAAGCTTTTTAAGTGAAATTCATTTTCATGGAGAATTGCCGGCATGGCGGCCGCCTCCTTAGTATTGATACACAAGATAATAAGATGGGTTATATATTACTATAATAATTTTTGTTCAATTGATTATTCCCATTTTTTAAATGCTAATAAATATTAAAAAAGCAATAAATAACTTTTCAAGTCATGCTATTGAAACTTACCAACAGTATTCCTTGATGTTTCCCCGACAGCCTTCGTAGTGAGGAATTCATCAAATATCTCTTCAAAATATTTATTAATTTTTTCTTGTACATCTTTAGGGGTTTTATCCAATTCTTCGATGGTTAAGATTTTTGTTAGCAGTTCCGGACCAATCTGATCCATTTTTACAATAATTTAATGCACTTTTTCAATGAAATTATTTTTTTGCAAAAATTTTTAGCGTACTTGATTTTCTTCCTTTTGCGCCTTGCCCTTTGCGGTTCGGTTTGGTTTTGGTTTCGGTTTGCCTTTACGTTTGCCGTTTTGCCTTTGTATTTGCTAGTCTGAAAAGTGCTTCCAAATTTCATTTAATTTGTGTATTAGGTACGTTCGTTTGCATCAGAACTAGTATTTAACCGGCGCGACGCAGGCATGCGCTACGCGGTCCGGGCCGCTTAGTCGGCATTTAAATTGAACGATTTTTCCAATGCTGATTTTGTTGTTGTTGTTGTAAGCGTGTGAGAGAGAAAAGAAAAATCTTGTGGAACATGTTGGTTGTCCCTGGAAATCTCACACGATTACAACAACAAAGAAAAATCGGGCAATGTAAATGCCGACTTACGAAATAAGTTAAATACAATCTTGAATTAATTAATGAGTTTGGGTTCATTCAAAGGACATTTTAATGATGATCCATATATTTCATTTCATGAAAATAAAACGATACGGATCTTAGTGACAACTTTGCTCCTTACGTTTGTTTATTTTCCATATATTCGTTGTATTTTTTTCTTCACACTACAGTTCACAATTCCTAACCATTTGCAAAGCTGAGAAGCAATAGCAAAAACTAAACTTTTGGTTCATGAAACGTGATCCCAATAGAGAGCAGGATCTCGTGTTGTTGTTGTAATGCATGTATTTTGATGATCTATATGGATCATCTCTGATAATAAAAAACGGCTATTATTTGCAAAATGATGACAACATAAGGTAAAATTAAACGTAATTTGCCATTATTTTTATGACAAAAATAATGGCAGGTTTTGGACCATTTAAGGCGCCAGTTGTAGCTATCATTGAAACTCATCATGAAAAGGAGAAAGAACCGAAGTCAGTGATTATTTTGTTGCCAATATAAAGGTGGTGACTTCAAGAACAAAGTCGCATGATAGTGCATCGCCTTTTCTAAAACCCATTTTTACATTACAAAAATAAATTGATTGTCGCGTTCTTTTGTTGCTTGTGATTTGTTGGACATCAAGGAATTCTTAGAAGTTGTAAATAAATACACTGATTTTAGGTGTTAAGCCTAGTACTCACCTCTTTGTGAAATGAAAAATTAAACCGCTTCAAAATACACGTGAATGATGATTATGAAAACATAATAAATTCTCCACGTGTATTTTTGATACTCAGTTTGTAGTTTTTACAACTCACTTTGAATCAAAAAATAAAATGCTTGATTGATGAATAATTATTTGACAGAACCTTTGAAAAAATCCCCGAAAAATTGTTTCGATCCCGTTGTTTGTTGTTTTTAGCCTGTTGTTTTCTATAAATTCCCAAAAGGAGACGGTGGTTTCATCCCAGAATAGTTTTTAAGGTATCCCTTTTTATTTTTCCTAGCTTTTTTAAAATTAATTGACAAATGTCACACTTTTCCATATCTCATTAGATTTTCCTAGTGGTTGTACGCTACGAAATGAAAATTATGGCGTGGAATTGATAACGAACCGGTTCATATTCCGCTTTCATATTTGGTTACACACTTCTCGTTGGGAATTTCATCACTCTGAAATAACCGTCAATTTTATGTGGAAATTTCATTTCCACTCGAACTGGGTACTCTTTAGGCTTTACTTAGAAGGATTCAGGTAGTGTTGGATAAACATCGATAGTCTGTCGATAGTGTCGATAGTTTTTTTTACCATCGATACTATCGCCAATAGTGTAAAACTATCGATACTATCGAAAAAATATGCCTTAAATTCATTTTCTCTGAAAACAAGCCAGTCTCATTTACTCCTCTTCTTTAATATCAGAATACATTGATTTTTATACATTTTACTTTTTTTCAGCGAAAAAATTATTATGTATTTAGTTTTGAAGACGTTTGTTTATTTTTTTGTTTTGATTAATTTCTTTAACGGCCATATTATTCACTCGATTCATCCAGATTGAAAATTAAAATCCAGATGTAAAGCATAAAGCAGATGTGCCTACGTTCTGTCTCGCATGGTTAAAATTGGTCGAGAAACGATGAAAAATGGAACAAGACTCATACGATTTGTTTCAATTTTCATCGTTTCTCAACTGATTTTATCGATGCGAGAGTTACAGAACGTAGGCACTGGATGCGTATCTAGTAAATAATATGGTTGTAAGTGTTCAACTTAAATTTTTTTTACTTCACTTTAATAACCTACACTAGGCCCATTTAAACGGGGATGGAAATTGAATTGCAGTGAGAGATTGCAATAGAACTGTTAGTTTCTGTTTTAAGTTTAGCAGATAAGTGCTGTTTTTTTGATTTTCTTAATTAAATGGAGAATTTTGGAACTTAAAAGAAATAATTCTCATTATTAAATTTATTGGGGGCTATCGTGAATAAAATTTCCCTGGAAATGTTTCCCTACTTCAAAAATTTGAAACGTTAATACTTTTCCACTACACTAAATAACTCGAATTTGGCTCAACGAAAAGATGACCAAACTTCTCTGGAAAATTAATTCCTGATACCATTAAATTCCAATGGACCATTACGCCAGGCGAGCACATGCAACTAAACAGTTTGGTTTCGATTTTGAGCACTCTGGGATTATATGAGAGTTATATAATCCCGAGTGCTCAAAATCGAAACCAAACTGTTTAGTTGCATGTGCCTGGCCTTAGACTAGGCGCGCACATGCAATTTTCAGTTTCGCAACAGTTTGGTTGCTCAAGTGACTACCATGGACTTGTATGAGAGTGCGCGCACATGCAAAAACTATTCAGTCGCCGATTCGAGCAACTTAAAAGTTGGTGTTTTGACACAAATCAAACGATTTCCCCAAATCAGTTCTTCAGTTTGTGTCATACCGAATTATAATTATATGTAACTGCACGCACATTACACCAAATAGTTGAACTTTTTTCTTTGAGTGCAAGGGAGAAAATCGGTGCAGTCAATATTTTCCTTTCACCAAAAATTCAGAGGGAAGAGAATAGCCTTACACCCCAATTATATTATATTATATTGGAACTGTTGCTCAAACTGAAAAAAGTACCTGTGTCCTCCTACGTGATTAAACGTATATGCGCGCACATGCGACCAAATAGTTTCTCGGCGATGTGTGTATTGGTGTATTTTATTCCAATATTTTATTAATAATTGTGACGAGCTAAGTAGTATATATGCACAAAATATATTCTTCTCATGTGTTCGTTTGGATTTGACAGTGTTGTTCAAGTGTTGTTTTGTTTTCAAACACTGCATGCACATATTTATCCCTCTCTTTCCTTATTAAGAATAGGAATTGAAATAGGAATAGAAATTGAGAGAAAGAAAAAGTAAATAAATGTTGTCTGTGTGTTGATTTATCTCGGTCGTTGATTTTTAAGTTGCTTATGTGCGCCTAGCCTTATGGCCAAATCACAAACACGCGTTGGGTCGGTCGGGCGTTGACGGGCTTTTTAACGACTTTACGATATCATGTGTCAATAAGCGCGACCATAGAATTTGCAAAACGAAATGTAGCTTCAAACTTCAGGCGTTGAGAAGTTACGAATATGACAGAATAAAAGTTCTGTTTCCTTATAAATGCACGTTACAAATTCTCCGCAGATAAGAGAGAAACAAAAATGTCTCTGTATTTTATGATTGCATTTATAGGGAGTCACAACCAGTGAAATAAATAGCTTTACTGAAGGAGGTAAATACTAATGGCCATTGGATTTTCGTTTTTAATTATTTCATAATTTTACAACCATATTCCGAAATTGAAAATAACAAACACAAATATTTCTTCAAGCATTTACAACTTTGATAAATAATCCATAGAATGAAATTAGTCAACAATGTCATTCTTTGATGTCAACAAATACGTGGAAAAATAAGCAAACGTTAGGAAAAAAGAGATATGTATACAACACCGTTTTCACTAAGATCAGTATTGTATTATTTTCATGCGATGATCTACATGGATCATTGGCGATAATAAAATGCAGCAACAACATCGCCTAAAGGCTTAGCCTAGAATATTTTCGGGGCTTAACTTAAGCACGGAAAAAAAAACTGTGTTACACAATTCCAATCATGGTGAACAGTTCTAAGAATCGAAAAAAGTTTCATAAGTAAAAAGAATTTCAATTTTTGGTTTCTAACGATTGTCAAAAATAAAATAAAAAATTCTAAAATTAAAGAGCGTTTTCCTTGTTTTTCTGATTACTCCAGAAAAATGGTGTGTTTGACAATCAGCCCTATCATGAATTCCATCGTAATCGGAAACTTGTTACGAATCCCGAAAAAAAGTATTATATAATCCATCGTATTGGAAAATCTCATACAAATTGCCATTACGAACGGATTCTGTGATAGTTTTTTTTAGGGATTCGGAAACATTCCGATTACGATGGAATTCGTGATAGGGCTGAATGACATCTTTTTGCAATATCAACGAAGAAATGTGGCTCTACACTCTCTCTAAATGAAATACATTGTAGCGATCACTGATCTTTATAAAACATTACATAGAGATTAGTGGTAGCGAAACACCACTCCACAACAAACAACACATAACGTGAGACAAGTGTGAATTCGGCTTTAGAGAACGTAAACCAGAGAAAATACCTTCTCCGGAACCAAATAACAATTACCTAAATCAAACATGTCTACTTCCAAAACAGCTGTTTAGCATAATACTACGTTTTCACCAAGAGATAATCCGGGATTTAAGGTATGAGATTTAAAATTAATCTTGAAGTGTTTTCACCACAAAAAAGGAGATTAAATTGACGTTTTCAGTCTGAATTGCCATTCAATTGTCAACTCAATTTGACAAGAGTAAAACAAATATAATCGGCAAACGTATAGCGAACGGAAAAAACAATTTTTGAGCAATAAAACAATTAATTTTGAATAAACTATTTATTAAAAATGAGTCTAGTAACCTAAATCTATTGTTATCACACCATTCTATTCTTCAAAATTACATTAGAGTATAGGAGAATCCATAATTACAGAAAAAAAAACACAATTTTTCGGCCCACTCTTCAATGAGAAGCTCCCCATCCTCCAGTGTCTACGTTGTCCGTTGTTTTTTGTGTGTTTTGGTTGTTGCATTATCTGGAATTTGTATTGTTTACCAAAATATTATTATAAATATATGAAATACATTGTAAATACTTGCATTTTTATTCCTACAGCCAACGCGCTAAAATATTTTATAATTTTTTTTATTTCAATGGAAAAACTGACGTTTTAAAGGGTGCGTTCTACAAAATTAGGATTGTTTGATTTGAAAATCTCCTTCTTGCAAGAAGATTTCAATGAGATTTATTTTGAATCTTCTTTTGAGGAGATTTCAATTTGTATGGTAAATCTTGGAGATTTGAAGAGGATTTATGCTAAATCCACTTACATCGCGATTTAGTGCTCAGTGAAAACGTAGTATAAAAAAGAAATCTTTTGTAGGTACTTTGAAATGAAATAAATGAAACACAAACTGATTTCACAGGATTTTTGTTAATGGATTGTTTTTAGTTTAGAACCAATTAATGAAAATATACATTTATGCACCTGCTGTAATAATAAAAATGTGCCAATCAATATTCAAGGCTTTATAATATCCAATTCAATATGTATGTTGAATCATAACTAAACCATCAGTACATATGTATGTACATAGGTATAACTTTTATTTCTGCCTAAAAAAGTCACTCATTAAAAAACAAACTTTCTTGGTTTTTGTATAAATTTGATGATAATCAATTGTTTCTTCTAAATAAGAAATCAAAAATTGCATAAAAACTTTAACATTTGAAAGAAATAGAATAACCAACACAAAAAGGAGAATTATTGTGAGCTGTCAAAGCGCCAGCAAAATAGAAAATAGATCTATTCGGGCGTTGGGTTCCAGCTTACGATATTTACGATCTAAAGCTGCGCAACGCCTGAGGTAACATTTAAGATTGCCACATAAGAGTCCATTGTTTGTCCCCTTTCACACGAGGAAACTGAGTTGCCAGCAACATTCAGTTTGTGGGAGAGAAGGGCAAGAAGTAAGAGGGGAAAATGAAATCTCCCCGGTCAACGATTCGAGGAGATTTTTTTGACATTCCTCTTCACACACACAGTAGAGTGTGTTCAACCAAGCTATTTTAAAAGGAAACAACAGAAAGTTTCCAGAATTTTGTTTCTTCGTGTGAAAGGTAAAGGAGATTTTTAAGGAAATTAAAAGGAAACGTCAAAAAAATCTCCAGCAACTTGTTTCCTCGTGTGAAAGGGGACTTTCTATTCAATATGTCAAAGTCGGAGCGACCGAACGCGTGATTGTGGTTTGGCTATTAAGATTGCCACATAAGAGTCCATTCTTTCTATTCAATATGTCAAAGTCGGAGTGAGCGAACGCGTGATTGTGGTTTGGCTATTATGGTATGCATATTCGAAATTTTCAAACTTTTTAGTTTGGTAGGAAATGTACTCGATTTTGTAAGGACACTATTTTTTAACCAGACAAGTACACTTGCGTATTAAAAAAATATGTGAGTGCCGGGTCTCACGGTTAAATATGTGTAAACATCAGTTTTTGTCCAAGTGCATAATTTTTATTACTGAACGTCATCAAAAGAAACATATTGAATAATTAACACTACATTACCTATCTGTAGGCAGTGCTTAAAAAGCTAAGTGTTGAAAGAACGGCAGCGAAATACCCAGTGGGGGAACCACTGTAACGAAATTTCCAAGCACTAAAAGGCTGGTGGTGAAGCGTCCAACGAACCGTGAAGGTTCGGTACTGAAAGGTCCTGCTTCGTAGTTCACTCTCAACTTTAAGATGACTTCACATTACAGATGGTTATTGTTTATGGTAATCACTCTCTGAGCATCGACAAACAACAACTGTCAGCGGAGAGCACTAAAACCGTGGTTTCAATTAAATGACACCGTACCCAAATTCCAAAGGAACTTAATGGTTTGACTGACAGGGGCCGAATTAAAATATCCAGTTAGAACTGTCAACGAACTTGCAACCCTTATGAAACTCCATCTTTCCATCGAACAAAACTTACAAAAAGTTCAATCTTAATTTTATACTGAACGAACCTCAAATGAATGTCACTATGAGATAGCCGGCGAATTAAATATCTTGAGTTTTTAGAATTTTAAGTTGCAGTTGTTGTCAGTGGAAATCACTAAAATCGCAGTTTCAATCGATTGACACCATCAATTGCCAATGGAATTGGACGCTGTGATTTTTAATGAATGTTAACTTTGTGCAAGTACAAAAGTAGCCCATAACTCTGCAATTTGATCTATCTCAGCTATTTTGTATATCCCAGCCTCCTACGCCCCTCGCCTACGTGCCTAAAAATTGCAGGAAGAAATTGCATCGTTTAAAAGCAGTATAATGTAAACGTAGAATTTAAGTTCAGATTTGTATCACTGAACGCACCCGATATCCTACCATACCTACAGCCATTGACCTACCATACCTACAGTCAATTGTCAATCCCTACAGCTGACTATTATTATTTTTGTTTTGATTTTGTTTTCTTTTTAATAACTAGTGTCGCGTCCATTTTGTTCGGGGAATAATTAAAAATTAAAGAAATAAATATAAAAATATAAGTGTTAAAATGATAAAATCGTCGGTCGCGCTAAAAACAATTTGCTTTCGTCGTTGGCAAAAACAATATAAATGAGTGGTCGCGATAAAGTATAATCTAATTGTCGGTCGCGTTAAAATCAATTTGTTTTGGTCGGGGCAAATCAGATTTCGTAACGTAACGTGCTACAATGTAATTTGCACGACGGAACGTTGCACAGAAAAGTTCACGTTTTTTTTCCACTCTACCGCGAGCATAGATGTTTACACATCAAAAATCATCTCTCTGTCCATTTTGCTCAGAAATAAAATAATACAAAAATATCGATAGTATCAATATTATCGATAGTTTTTGCGAAAAACATCGATAGTGAAATTTTTCGATGTTTATCCAACACTAGATTCAGGATTAGGAATTAATTCGTTTTCAATTGGTAGTCCAGAAGCCTCCAGGATCATTTGCTCTCTTTAAGAAAAGCTCTCATTTCTGAACGAACAGTGGAAAACGCCAATGCCAGTCTTTACGCATAATTTTATTTATTTATATATATTTATTTTATAAATTCATAGAAAATTACCATATTTACGGTCACCTATTATCCACCAACAAAAAAAAAAAAAACAAAATCAACCAAGTATTATCAAGTAGGTGACCCATGAGAGCCCATACTTTCAAAAAGAGAATTTACGAACACTTACTCATTTTATAGAAGTTTTTATATAGTGTGTGTAAAATTTCGAAATTTTCTTTATGGTACAGATTTCACAGGTTATAAATTTTTGAAAATCACTTAAAAATGTAGTAGATTGCTACAAGGAAGGCGAATTTCGTGCGTTCCATTGAAAATTTGCAGCAAAGTACTCATAAGTACTTCGCCTCCTCGAAAGGAACACGGTTGAAACACAAAGGACGAGATTACATTCATGAGACTTGCTTTCGTCAGAACACGGGTTATGTTGTGATGGTCGTCAGAGCAGCTCGTCAGAGGCGTTATCTCTGATGGCTTCTTGGCATTGTTGCCACTTATTTCTTTCTCACTTTTTGACGGAGCGAAGTCTCTGAGATCTCTTCTTCCTGAGCATGAACACGCCTAGTGACTTCTCCTAAGTCCCCTTTCACACGAGGAAACAAGTTGCTGGAGATTTTGACGTTTTCTTTTAATTTCCTTAAAAATCTCCTGTACCTTTCACACGAAGAAACAAAATCGTGGCAACTTTCTGAAGTTTACTTTTAAAATAGCTTGGTTGAACACACTCTACTGTGTGTGTGAAGAGGAATGTCGAAAAAATCTCCTCGAATCGTTGACCGGGGAGATTTAATTTTCCCCTCCTACTTCTTGCCCTTCTCACCAACAAACTGAATGTTGCTGGCAACTCAGTTTCCTCGTGTGAAAGGGGACTAACCACCAATTTTACAAACAAAGCTGACAATTTTGACGTTTTGTTAAAAAATATATACAATGACAGTTAAGTGCTCAATAGTAGGCGTGTTTTTTTGCAAGTCCATATGGATTTGTCGAAAAAAACGACATTGGGACTTAGGAACTTCTTACTTACAGTACGTAAGTCCCGATAATTATCTGGACTTAGCTAAGTCCATATGGATTTAAGTTGTTGTTGTATTTACGTGTAAAACTATTAGTCCCGATGTCGTTTTTTTCGACAAATCCATATGGACTTGCAAAAAAAAACACGGCTAGTATTTCTGAAATAAATCGGTGCCCTCAGGTCACGCCCGGTTCCGAGCAAGCTCTATTCGCTCACGCCCCGCTCTGTGACCCGCTCGGAGCCAAAAAAGAAAAACACCTATTGTAGCAAAATATAGAGACAAGCGGTAAGTTCGTACGCTGAGCACAAAACATGGCCTAGAGATAGAAACCGGAAACAGAAATTGGAATGGGAAAGAGGTAACAAAATTGAAGGGTATTGTTTATTTGTGCAGTTATCCGTACTAATTTGTGTAAAAAAATTGTGTAAAGTTGCATATAACCAAAAGTTTCATTTAAGCGGAGTGGATATTAGCGTAGAACCCCAAACTCCTTTATCTTATGCCTACGAAAAATGTTATATACGGTACCTATGTGGGAGTCACCATGAGCTTAGCTGTGGTTTTGGATTAAGGATTACTATGTATTTCTTTTTTTTAAGACCTATAAATATCCATGAACCATGTGGTTTTTCGATTAAAATAGTTTTTTTTCTGTCAAAATTCCATTAAAGAACACGATCTCTACCAGTTGCCCCGTTTGAATTTATCCCTACACTCGGTGATGTTATTTTTAAAAAATAGGCATCCCCAATAATGATTATACTAAAATGTATTTTGCATAAAATAACCCACTCCACCGAAGCTTGTCGTCACGCTTTGACGTCACATCCATTCCGCATCCTGCGTTCAGAAGCTTCGTTTCAAAAAATTTGAAAATAGATGGTTTACTTACAACGGTTTTTTACTATAAATCGATTTTTGGATGGTTAAAACCACAGATTCGCCAATGAAGATGAGAATCCCCGGCAGCCATTTTAATTTGCCTACAAGCTTGAACTGGCAGTTATCAGATAAAAAATGAGAGTGTGTATAAAAATCTCACACATAAACAGTAGGGATCTTCACACACCTGGTTAAATTGTTGTTGGAATTCACTGTAAACAAATGGGTTTTGGAGGGTGAAACGTACGAAACATTCTCATTCTCACATTCATATGGCTAATCTGTGGTTAAAACAGTTCTTAAATTTTGGAGGGTGAAACGTACGAAACATTCTCATTCTCACATTCATATGGCTAATCTGTGGTTAAAACAGTTCTTAAATTTTCAATTTTTCGGTTATGAGGCCACCACGAAATTATATACAAAATCCTCAATTTCGTTTTGATATTGATGACTTTGATCAATGTGCTGAGTCAATGGTTAGGACGCACTCCTTATTTTTTTTAGCTGTTATCTTCACCAAAAACCGCACCCAATATTGCATTTGTTTAACCAACATGTAATGAGAAATATATATAACATGAATATGTAGGTACATACACAAACGCGCGCCGCTTATTGAAAGGAGAGCCGATATAATCTGACTGAGGACTTACAATCTGCTCAATGGCTTAGAAGCGCCATAAATATTTCTTCGAACTGCAATTTCGTGATTTGCAAGACTCACATCCACAGCTCAAATTCCCCGAGGCTCATCTGTGATAAGATTTTTACTGCACCTTTAAGGGAAGTTTCTTATCAAATAAAAGATTAATAAATGATAGGAATAGCTAATGTTACACGCCCATGATTTTTATGACCGAGTTTATTATGGCAACAGGTCCATCCTACATTGGTGCACCCAACACATACCTACCTAACGCTTCAATGGATTCACAGATGTTGATACGTTGTGTATGAAACTTTGGATAATATCAATATTAAACGTGGATTTGTGCGTCTGCTCTGCGTATCGCAAAAAAGGTGGATGTGGATGGTAAAAAAATAAAACCAAATAATAAGAGAAGACGATCATCATCTCCGACCTTTGCATGAGGCAAGATATTTATTTTTGTATCAGGTTTGAACGTTCGGTCACAAGATCAATGTACTGCTTTGGGTTTCGATTCATTAAGCAGCTGTATTTATTTAACATTTGCATTTATAAGTATAAAAACAAGAAAACGTCTGAACGTAATGCAAAATGTATGGGTACGTGGAATAGTTATGTATTTTATTTAATTTTAATACTTACTTATACCTACATGCTACATATCTACTAATATTTGGTCGCCAGTGAAAGCTCGATTCGCTCTTCCCCTTCAGATAATGTCAATATCAGCCGTGATGTTCCTTTGGAGGTGGCGAAGCACTCACGAGTACTTTGCTAGCAATTTTCAATGGAACGCACAGAATTAATTTGCCTACAAATCTCAGCTACTCGCCATGAAAGCACGAGTATAGTTGGCATACTTGATTATCGTTTGGATTTACTCATCAACAAGGCTATCATAACTTGCATACGCAAGTGGTTGAATGTTTTACATGGTTGTCCTCCCAAGTCGATTATCCAAAGTTTAGTGCCCAAATTTGAGTCGACCAATTCAGAGCACAATCAGCCAACGCCTTTGCGTCAACGAAACCCAGGATCAACCGAAAACATCTACCCGCCCTTATTGAAAACCCTACATTTCGTTGCTTCATATGATAAAATGCATAAATTGCTTACAAAAACAATCAAGACGACACAAGACGATAGCTTAATAGATTTCGTTCGAATGCCGAATGACGATGTTTGAGTTTCGGATCGCTAATTTTCGATCGTCAAGACGATATCTTTCTGTCGATAGTGATTATTGCTTTTACGTGATGCAAGGCTGTCGGCAAAACTATATCGTGTGGCGATAATCGAATTACTGAATCACCCTCCTGGCAGGCGCGGATCTAGGATTTCAGTTTGGTGGGGGTCACGTTGCCCGAGGACAAATCACCGACAAAATGATATAAAATTCATGCAATTCCTGTAGATGAGAAAAGTATCGGACTTACATTTAGATATCTTTGGTATAGTTGACCAAGGTGATGTTGGCAGAAAAGAAACAAAATTAAAACATTGCAATTTTTAATTATAAAATTGATTTTTTCAATGAATATACATCCTAAGCTATTTCTAAGGTTAGTCATTTTTTTTCTAATCAAGGTAGCTAAAGAGGACATAGCTTACAGAAGAAAGAAGATATCACACCAGTGGGACTCATACAAAAAAAAAAGATTGTTATTATACCTACCCGAAAAGCCGTTGTGACTCAAAAAAAACTACCCCACTAAAGATAGGGGGTCTCTATATTATTAAACTTTCACACAACTATTATTTACTAGATTTGTCTGTGATTCTATCAGTTTAGTTTATCCAAGCTTAACCAAACCGCCGCCGTTTACGTACCAAGAGTTTATACGATGTACGGATTCATACTGTAATAATGAGAATTGGAGGAACGCACAAGACCCGTTCCTGATCCAGAGATATCAGATAATATCAAAATCTACTTAAAATAATAAAGTTGTAGATTAAACAAGATTTTGATTTAAATAAACTTCGTTAGATCAAACCCAGGTAGACCAGCGAGCAAGGTTTCAGACTTTGATAAAAATTATATTAAGCTCCCAGATGTACAAATTAAGATACTTTGCGTTTGCATCCATCTGCACTTTTTACTGAATATTTCGGACTACAGCTAATAAACCTTTTTTTAAGTATGTCTAACTTTAGGCAGCTGCCCAATTCCAAAACCTTATTTATAAATATTTTCCATCGATTGTCTAACTTGTTGTAAAACACTGCAGTTGAATGTCCAAACCAGTTCTAAAGTGAGTATACGTGCAACGCCAAATGTAAGTTTGTAAGAGTGTTTGTTTTTTGCTCTGGGCTTCTGGGGGGGGGGGTCATAACCCCTATGACCCCCCCTCTGGATCCGCCACTGCCCCCTGGGTTTTTCCCAAAAAAATTGGGGTGTTGAAATTTGATAGAAGGCCTAAAACCACACGAATAAGGGCCAGGTCTGAAGCGATCACACCTATGTATAGTCGAAAACATTTTATAGGCGCCGTTTAGTATACCCCTGGCACACAGTTCATTGATCCCAAGGTTCAATTCATCGGATATTCATACTTTCATCCGAACAAATTTAATATATATGTAAAATGCAAGTAGGTATGTGTTGTGAATACTCCTTACCAAGTCATCTCCCGCTGTTTTGAATAGGAGTCGGTGTTCCTCCTTTTACTTTGCCTGTAGAGCTCCCAGTTCCTCCAACTCTAGTCCTAGTCTGAGCAAGGGTTTCAGTGGTGGTCACCTAGTGAAACTCATCACATAAGTTGTGAGTTAAGTGAATATTTGGATACAAAAATTGAATAAAAAACGTCAATTTGTATTGTAAATAAAAAGTATTCTTTGTCCAAAATACATTTCATTTACATAGCTCTAAATTGACAGTCAAATAAAAGATGGACAAGGTAGATAGATAGATAGATATTTTATTTCATTCTTCAAATAATATTTGGTTGCTACCGATCAGTTTACACAGAGATTTGATATTTAAAATATATCTTTCTACTGAATAAGTTATTTTTACAAAATTATAATTTTAAATTTACAAAGAAAATAAGTACATTCTGAAGGAAAGTATGACAAATTTTGTATTTTGGAATGTGCAGTTTTTTGGGGCACTATAAAGCAGCCATTATTAATTACTGACACTTTCAATCTTGACAACCTGACCAATAAGTACCTTAGATTTGTTTATTATGCTTTTCCAGAAACTATCTTTGTCTTTTCTCTTTCTAATGTTCACAGTTCGCAAAAAAAAAAAAAACTTTGTCATAAAAAAATGTAGGGAAAACAAACAAACGACCAATCACAATTACATGCTTCTTATTTTCCCCACACATTTTAGTGTCAAACTCTTGATTTTTTCTTGCTTGTTTGGTATAAGTATAAGTAAGTTGTGGTATTCACCAACCACTCATAAGTATTTCTCGAATTTTTTTGTTGACAAAATGAATTAACAAGTACTTTATTTCACTGCAGTTATGCAGTTTTTGCAATAAATTTTGTTACTTATTTATTATTTTAATTTTATTAATTTCAATGACGTTTTTCTTCACCGAATTTTAAATCTCAAAACCATAAAATTGCAAAAAAAAATCAGCTACATGATATTTGACATGTGGACTCTGAAAGTTATTAGCCGTGTTTTTTTTGCAAGTCCATATGGATTTGTCGAAAAAAAATGACATCGGGACTAATAGTTTTACACGTAAATACAACAACAACTTAAATCCATATGGACTTAGCTAAGTCCAGATAATTATCGGGACTTACGTACTGTAAGTAAGAAGTTCCTAAGTCCCGATGTCGTTTTTTTCGACAAATCCATATGGACTTGCAAAAAAACACGCCTATTATCACATTTGAGGGTCTAAGGTTGTGGTGAAACTGATTTCTTCGATGCTAGTGTAGAAGCAAAATATGAAAATAATTTGTTTCGCACAAATTTGACACACATGAAATCCTTTCAAAATTTCAATCTGGCATGAGTGTTAATCCCCATTTAGACAGTGTGGAAGGGCTTTTAGAGGGTTGAGCTTCGATCGACTTAAAGAACTATTAGAACTCTCTAGCTAC
This sequence comes from Leucozona laternaria, assembly GCA_932273885.2. NCBI lineage: Eukaryota > Metazoa > Arthropoda > Insecta > Diptera > Syrphidae > Leucozona > Leucozona laternaria. The sequence goes on from OW026368.1 coordinate 52,326,047, forward strand.
TCTAAAAGCCTTCGATTGGCTGTTCCGAGTAACGTTTTTTGAGGGTCTTTCTATTCCCGATTTCGTAAAGGAGCAGACGAGGAATACACATACACTAAACTAAAACCCCGTGATTTGTTTTCATATAATATACTGTAGAAACTTTGACACTTGAACGAGAATCTGATATTGGTTTTACAGGAGTTGTATAGAGAGTCTGAAACCAAGAACAAAATATTTTTCCTATAGTCCTTTTGCTATTCATACATTAGTATCTCCTGTTTAAATAGTTTATTTAGTTGCGTGGTTTTCATCCGTTTTCAAACTTATAAAAGAGTCGAAAGTATAAAAGGTTGTTAATTGCGACTAATTGCAGCCACTTTCAGTTCGTATCTCGGCTTTCGGATGTAACCTTGAGGCCATACGAGCAGTTACAATACACTCAAATTTTTGTACTAACACATACAAATATGATCGTCAACTGGCTTGCTTTTTCGACCAGTAGGGGTAAATATTTTAACAGAACTTGTCAAATTAAATTTAAAAGGTTTAGTTGTTGTGAATTTCATTTTAACGGATCATCATTTCATGCCCCTAGCGCCAGCAGCATTATGCCAAGCTAAGCAATTTGATTTCTGGTTCGGAGACGCATACGATTTTATCCCTCAGGGCGGGTGTCCCCGGTCCCCGTCCAGTTACATGTTTGAACGTGACATTCTGGTCTCTCCGGATGACATGATAGATCTCCAATGAAGGCATTTATCTGCTCATGAAACCAGAGCTCATTCTTGAGATGGCAATACAAGATGGAGCAATTTGGCTCGTAGATTTTCGACTTGCCAAAAGTCCAAACGGCTCGGCCAGGACCAATCACAAGATGCAATTTGGCGAAAAACTGTTATAACTGTTATAAATTGGCATAATAATTAGGAATCATCGGGGACCCGCACCCAATTGGACCACTATCCGCACCTGAAACCATCAACGCTGTGCCAAACTAGGCGGCTTGTTGACTACTACTGAAGCGAAAATCAATCCAATCGTGCGATCATCTGGTGTACTGTTCACCTTGAACTCGCTTCAGAAAACCGAAGCCCACTTTCTCGGTGTCTAAGAAGTCTGCCGGAGGACACGGTAGTTTTTACGTTATTTCTTGACCAGGAACTATCTTCACATTAAAAAGTTGAATTATTTCCCAAACGAGGTGAAGTTATTTTTCTGGATCCAAAAAAAAACATAATAACATTTTGATTGGCGCCCGGGATAAAATACTGGATTTTCTTCTATGGATGAATGCTATACCAAAATCAAATTTGATGTTGAAGTTTCAAATTAATTTTATCTTTTCATATTGTTGACAAAAAAAAGAAAAACACGCAAGAATTTGATTGATTTCTTATATCTATTTGAATAATAAAAGCCTAGAATATTGCACTTATTTTCTTCATACTGTCGCACTGACTAATACAAATTGGGAATATTGCATCGTTACCGCGTAGGTATTTGTCGAATGAAACAAACAGAAACAGAAAGTATTAAGAACTTGGCAAACTATCTCAAGCTTGCAGTTCAGTGAACCAAAATATAAGAGAATTTTTTTTTGACTTATCCCTCTCCGTGCATAGACAGCCGTTTTATATTTTATATGTGTTTTTAGGTCATTTTCCCCATCTGTATTCTGTAGCCACCAGCGATGTTTTCTCTCTGTGGGAAGTTTATTTATGAGAGTAGACCTGCACGATTTTGATGAACCCTTCTTCAATTTACGCTTGAATTACCTTATATTATGGAGCTACTATGTGGAAATGGAAACCCCTTTGCATTGAGACTTTTACTTAAGACACTCAACTTCAACTTTTGTATCTAAACAAATTGATTTAACACTTTAATAAAAACACGACATGTTTAGAGTTTTTGATAATGTCTAAGGTATACCTACTTTTTTTACCAGCACTTCTTGGTTTGCTATAATTTTTATTTGTGCTAATGTTTCGTTTTATTATATTTATATATTGATACCTACTAACAGACAAAGCCTGTTGTTTTAAGAGTATCTTATTCTTAGTTGCGATGCGGCAGTGGTAGTGTCAGCAAATTTTATTCCGAAACCTTTCATGCCCCGGTGAGCAAGAAAATCATTTTAAAAGGCAAGAACCTGGGTGGAGTGAGTTAGTCGTGTTGTCTAAAAACAAAAAAAAAAAATAAAAGTTCTTCAGGTGGTGTTGAGGAAATCTTTAGAGCAATTTTATTTTTCATTCTGTGGCAATTCGTTTTACTATGTTCTCTGTATTCACCGGATAAGGAATAGAAAAAAATGTGTATTAAGTATAACAAACAAAATAATAATAAAAAAATTAACAAAATGGCAATCAGCTGTTTAGAGTATTCTGTGGAACCGATTGATAGTGTGGGTAATTATAGGCAGTTCACGTTTCTGAAATACATTACCAGTTTCATCAGCTTCATCAAAAATATGACAAGCAAATGCAATTAAACAATTAAAATGCAAACTGAAACTCAAGTTTAAGATGTGGAAACATAAACATTTGTCCGAGTTCCGGAGTTTTATTATTAAACGTACCCAATAAACATGATGCAAACTATCTTACCGTTAACGTGTGATACGGAACGTATTACACGTAAGGCCTACGTTTTTAGTTTACCCTACCGGCGGCATATGTTTACACATACGAAAAAAAAACCAATTCCAGTCGGAATTATTTTGCGTACAACAATGTACAAGGTAAACAAAAATTGCATTGCAAAATTAAATTTTTTTATTCAACAAAATTTTAAAGCAAGCTCCAGAAATGTTTGCATTAAAAAAAGGTTAGGTATGCAAACTCAAACAGGGCCCTTTGCGGCCGCTGGACATAATTCGGGCACCCTGATTTTTTTTCAAGCGGCACTCTCACTTTTAATAGAGTTGAACTGTTATAAATTGTCATTTCTCTTTAGTATCGTCCTTTTAGTTTATCATACTGCTGATGGAATTTATGTACAGGTAAAGCTCGAAAATTAGAACTCGCGGAAATTAGAATCGCTTGAAAATTAGAAAACAATTTTATATAACATTTGCAGCTTATAATTATAATAATAAATTCTTATTTTCAATAAGCGTTCGAATAGTAGCTCAGAGAAAATCTTAGGAATGTGTTCCAATAAATTTAAAAAAAAAAAAAAAAAAAACAAAAACAAAAAATCCGAAATTTTTTCTGATTTTTATTTGTGGTTTGGCATCCCAGTTACAGGTTAGTTGTTGTTGGGATGCTTGATATGATAGAGAAGCCTGCATTTGAATTTGCTTATATAACTCCTGAAGTCCCTATACAGGCAGTTGAAGAAGAATTGAAAAAAAATTGATCTGTAACAACTGGAGCTTTTAATTTTTCAACTGAAATTGTAATAATTTTTATTTTATTTTGAATTTTCTGTTTGAGGTATAGTGGTGAAGATAAAACTAATTAGAGAACATGGAGTCCAACGTCAATGAAGAAGAAAAAAGATTCATACATTAGAAAACATATAAAGATGCCCAGTAATACAAACATAAAAATTGGGAGACTCAAGAATGGAGTTGGTAAATTGCAAAAAACGAATTGCAAAACAAAAAGGCTGAGCAGGAAATGTTCAAGCAAGAACATGATTTAAAAGTTCAAAACCTTCAAAATGAAGATAACGGAGGACAGGAAGAACATATGCTGAGGATGGAAAAAGTCAATGAAAACTATTGATTTAATGCTTTTAAATTTATTTTTTTTTTCCAATTTCATAATTTGCTGCTTATTGTTTTATTGTTCTTTTTCACAACACGGAATAAAAACTTAGTAAAAATAATTTCGTTTTTTATGTGTATTTTATGAAAGAGCTAAAGATGCAAAGTATTCCAAAGTCATGTCTCTTGTTATACTTTGGGAAGATGTAAAATTTGATTCTTGTTCAGGAATAAGTTCATCAGGATCTCGCTCTACAAATACTTCAGGACCATCCGGTTGTTTTTCTTAATTTTTCTCGATAGCCATTGTGGAGATCAGAGTTTATATAACATCCCTGCAATTCTGGTCTGAGGGTTGTTGGTGGTATCTGTTTAGCGGTGACAGTTCTTATTATTCTGATTATTGTGTACTCCATTTACAATGGTGTATCTTTGAAGGTCTGAATGAACTCTTTGAATTATGGAAGTGACTCTAGACATGCCAATTACAACAGTTTTGGTTTATAAAGGTACTGTTTTTGCGGCCCCGCAGGGCCAGGGCCCTCCGCCGGTGGGCATACTTGAGGCACCCAGAGTTTTTTTCCAAGTCGCGCGAAGAGCGTTAGAGCACGCCCACTTTTAATGGCGAAAAACTGTTATAACTGTTATAAATTGGCATGTCCCTAGTCGCGTCCTTGAATTATAGCTAAGAAAGGGAGTATAATGATTTTTAGATTAGATTAGATTTAGATTAATAAATGTTTTATTAATGCCAGTTTAACAATTTTAAACTTTAAAGTGATAATGTAAACAATTTATTCTTTCTAAAAAAGTTCTTCAATTATTTGTTTTCTGTAGGAAATCGGAAGCTTGACAAACTGAAACAACATTTTCCAATCAGCTCCGTTGAGAATACTGAACATTTCGTCTTCACGGAGTAAGCTCTTCCCGAAAACGCTCCTCCGGGTTTCCATTAAGATAGGGCATCTACAAAGGAAGTGGTACGTATTTTCTCTTTCCCCTTGATTATACAGGCTACATATTTCTGGGCACTCATCTCTGTGTAGGATAAAGTTGAGTGGCAGCAACTCTCCTCTTGTTTTCAAAACGAGTGACATGAGGGCGGTCGAGTACTCTTCCTTGAAATAGCTTTTGGATGTAAGGTTGTATAGCATTGCATAAATACGTCTATTTATTTACTGTCTCGCTCTTGTAATGAACTCCTCTCTTTTTTAACATCTACTGCGCTGACTAGATCGTAAAGTTGAGGTTTCCAATGGCCTGGTCTATTTTCAGCGAGAGTAAGTGGATGGCCGCAATGGGAGGCTAAGTTACTCCAGGTCTCGAACCAAGATAATTTCTTTCGTAAAATAACCATAGTTAGTTTTTTTGGAAGCCTGTTCTCGTCCATATTTAACGTTTTTAGTATGTAGTCTACCTGCATTTTCAGTGTTGAAATGTTGTTGAAATGAATACCGGAGGCAGACCAGTTTCGAGCATGAGGATGTGATTTGCAGTACTGCTTGGAAGCCTTAGCGCTCTTTTCACAAAATATCGCAGTAGATTTTCTACCTCGTCGAATTTAATGTGCCCCCATACCTGTCCGGCGTAGCACATAACAGCCTTAGCTGTTGTCTCAAAAACTCAAAACTTGGAGTTGAAGTTAACGTCCATATTATGCACAATCTACCCCACGTTGCATTAAGAGCGTTTTTTGATTTCGCAAGTTTGTCTGACATATGTTTTCTCAGATTAAGATCTCTCGATATTTTTACTCCTAGGTAATCATAGTCACTTACTACTTCAATTTCATTATTGTCGAATCTCCACCTTTCTTTCCGACAATTCGGGCCACCACCTTGACGAAATATCATAACCTTCGATTAACTAAGGTTTACCTGAAGCCTCCATTTTGGCAATAGTCAGCTATTCTGTTAATCATTAATTGGAGGCTTTCAGGCGTTTCAGCAAATATAACAATGTCATCAGCAAATTTCAAGGATTTCACAAGTAGATTTGTAGTGACTCTTGCTCCACCCTGAGTATTATGATTTGCAGATTGTTACAGCCATGTTATGCAATACTGCAGTCGCTACTATTATATCTTGAAAAAGGGGGGTAAATTACACCGCATTCCAATGCCTAAAACAGGGAATCATCTTTTCTATACTCCAAAACATCTCTCAATAACATTAGTTGTTCTTATTTGTGACTCATTATAATAAAAACATTGTGTTCTTGTTTGTTGATCGCTCCATGGAGTAATGATAATGAGGTCATCATCTAAACCCCTTAACCGCATACGAAGACAAATATGGCTTTCTGGAGTTATGTCCCTTTTTCACAACAGGATCATCTTCTGTGCATTTCTGAGAACAAATAGCTGTACTTTTGAACTCGCGCACCAAATAAAAAGCACAGATTAGCCATATGAAGATGAGAATGTTTCGTACGTTTCACCCTCCAAAACCCATTTGTTTACATTGTTGTATTTGTAATTTTTTCCCGCGTCGATGAATAGATGTGAATTGCAACAACAATTTAACCAGGTGTGTGAAGATCCCTGCTGTCTATGTGTGAGATTTTTATTCACACATTCTCATTTTTTATCTGATAACTGCCAGTTCAAGCTTGTAGGCAAATTAAAATGGCTGCCGGGGATTCTCATCTTCATGTGGCTTATCTGTGGGTTTAAGTTTATCAATAATAACAATGAACTATGGACTCATGCGAATGATTAATTTCTGCACCTAATGATGCCTTAATGTTAACAAATGCCAACGACAGCGTGGCTATTTTCTAAATCATTGCTTTGTTCCCAGAGTAACGACCATTCGGTATTTAGGCGTCATTTGTGATAGTGAGCTCAATTTCCGATCGCATTACGACAATATAGTAGCTCTTTGTTTCGTGAAACGCTGGTCCAAAGAGTTTTCAGATCCCTATGTAGCGAAATCTCTCGAACACAACCTTTTACCTACCTTTACTTGAGTACACTAGTCAAATATGGTCCCCTTATCACCAAATAAATATTATAAGAATTGAAGCAATTCAGCGTAGGTTTCTCCGTTTTGCTTAAAGAGGACTTCCTTGGGTTGACAACTTCAACTTGCCCCGATATCAAGATCGGTTGCGGCTGATGAATCTGCAATCCCTCGAAAAACGCCGTGAAGAAGTGGATATCATATTCGTCCATCAAATTCTGTCTGGCGTGACTGAATCTTCTACCCTCCTTGAGGAAATGAATTTGAACATCAACTCACATTCCCTTAGATCAGTACCCCAATTCCATCAAGCACCTCACAGAACTGATTATGGAAGAAATGAACCAGTTACTAGAATGTTGAGGGAAGTAAATGTTTATTCCAATATTTTTGACTCGGTTTAATCATAGCAAGGTCACACAAAAAAAATCTTTTAATTGGTTCCTTGTCCCCCTTCAACTAATATAGAACTTAGAACATAGCGATTGAAAATAAATAAATAATAATGGTTCAGAAGTTGAGAAGCTGAAACTAGTAAATCCATACTCTAGTAACCTGACAAATGCTTTAACGTGCTTATTTACCTTTTTCAATAATTTTCTGACTATTGCTTTTGCATGATCATATACCTATTTTAATTTTTTTTTCAATTTTGTAGGTATTCTTTGTTTTTTATAACTGCTTGCTATAATGCAGACCCATTTCTTTTATCTCCTTAAACATACGCGGTGTCAATTAATTCATAAATCCAATTTTTTATGTTGTCTTCAACACAGTATCTTATATTTTTCTAATTGTTTAATTCAATAAAATAGGTAAGTGCCGATACGAGTTGCAACCGAATTTGCTGTCGTACTCGGTGTAAATGGGAAGAGCGTGGGATTCTTTATTTAATAATTACAGAAAGTGGTATTCTTAAGATCTTCAATACTGTCTACCACACAGCTTTTTTAATTGAAAATAGGTCAGGAAAATAGGAATAACTGAAAGTGTAACATCTTTCCGTTTGCAAATTAATCGTTAAATAAATAGTGTGATAATACTGTACCGAGTAAAAAAAAATTACTTTTCATTTTGTGCCAGGTGACAAATTAAGAAAAAAAAAACGGCTTCAGACCTACCTACGTTGCTGCCTAGAAATGTTTAATGTTTTTATATCTTTTGATTCAGTGTCAGTATAGGTAAGATGAACTTTAAGACAAAATTGAAAACCTCAGTTAAAAGTTTTATGCACCCGTTGTATTAATTAGGTACTTGAAATTATCATACTAATACTACCTTGAGCCAAACGAGTTCGTTGTTTTTCTTTTTTTATTTCTTATCTCTACATAACACATCACGGCCAATTGGAGTCTTAATATGCTTTCCCCTACCAGATACGAGTAGAATTTTTATCTGTTCACTCCAACTTATGACACAGAGACGTTTGGGATTAACTCTCTCAGTCAGATGGAATGGAAAATCTGGAAAAAATACTGTTTAATATATCTATCTTCCTCTAGATGCACCTCCTATGCGCCTGAGTAGGTACACAATTTCAGTACATACAGTTTGCATCTTATGTTCGGCCATGTGAACTGATCTCACAGTTGTTGGAGTTGGCCCAAGCAAAAACAAGTGCTTGCTGTAGCTGTTGCTGTCGCTTCTTTCCCTTCCACCTACGTTGACCAAAGGCACTACTTTTTTCTTAGTATGCATCAGGTATTCGTTTATTCGCTAGACACTCTTTCAGGTAGATAGATGATGGTATGTAAATTCTAATAGCCCTTGATTTCGTCCATCGGGAAAAAAACTTTAGTCATGGGAAGGCATTCCGCGATCGTTCACGCGTAGTAAAACCGCGGTAATCTAATTCAAACACCTTTGTTGTTTTTGTTCGTTTATTTTCTTGGGTTAGCCTTTCTTTGTGTTGTGTTTTTTTTTTTTTAAGTTTGTGATGCATCAATGTTTTAAATGTTGTAATTTAGCAATATTACTCATCAATGAATGTGTATACAATTCTTTTAAAAACAAAACAAATGTGCTAAACCTTCCTAATAAAAGAAAAAGTTAAAATAATCTCATACCAAGCTTGAGTTAAACCCACAGTTACCTATACAATAATGCAACATTGTATTTAAACTACGTTTTTAAAATTAATCTTGAAAGTGAAAAAAAATTTCCGTACAATTCAAGCTTATTATCAAGTTTTTGTCTGATATTGCTTAAGATTATTTTGCGTAACAATAAAAAATCTAAACCTTAATACCTACCTACCCAAATTTGGAGTTCGAACCCATTAAACTGGATAAAGAAAAAAATGGTTTATTTAAGCCACGCAACCAAAGATGGAACACTCATATGATCACGAAAATCTTCTGACAAATTACAAGTAATATTTTTCTCACACATTTTAATTATATTTTTCTAAGTCGAGATTCATCAACTAAGATAAAGCTTACTTTTGTATTTGTCTAGAGAGTACCTACCTAGTAGATATCTATCTACCTTACTATAGTAGTAAGAAAAGAAAAACGTTTACATATAGGCCAATTGCACAGGTGTGTGTGTGTTTGTGGTTATGTACCTACAGTTTTAGTCGAAAATGCATGTATAATTAAATTTTAACTGTATTCTACCTTCTAAGTTTATACCTACATACTTATGTACAATCATTAGCTATGTGAATTAGGTCTAAAGTGATGTGAAGAGGAATTTTAGGTCAGCAGAATGGCGAAAAAAAAACAAATTGTAATCTGTACTAACGTTGCGTACCTACATATGTCGGATTATAATGTGTATGTGTGTGTGTGTGTTCGGCAAAAAGATTATTAGTTAAAAAAGTCCTGTTGGCATCACTAGAGCACTGATTTCAAGGCTTAAATTTAATCATTTTATAGATTTATTACGATTCTATTGGTCAACGAATTACCTACCTTTAGGATACAAAATAAATATATTACTCTGGGGATGTCACCTATATTGTTGCTGACACTTTTTGGACACACCCACTTATCGTGGGTATCTAAATATGGATAGATACTGACTTATATTTTGAGTGAGATCATTATAATATTTTAGCATTTAATTATAACAACAAAGAGAAAGTAATTTTGACTTGTTGGTCTGAAAACAAAATGATAAAAAATTTTCATTATGGTTTTATTAGTTATCCACCGACCAGGATCTTTAAAATGCTTCTATATTTTCACATGTTTCGCATGTTTCTAGGTACGACTTAAATTAAGCTTATGATTGCAAATTATAATTTTCGTTTTACCTTTTTTAAATATTTTATAGTAGAACAAATTAGTTTTAATAGCCCTTGGCAAAATGGTGAGTTCGTTGGGCTGTTACGCGGCGCGCCGGAGGTCTGGGATAGAATCAAAAATATTTTTTTAAGGCTACTGCCTCTTGCGAGAAAATGACAAATCCTGCAAGATAATCTCTTGTCATGAAAAAAGTTCGGATACGGCAGAAAATTGAAGGCCCTTCATTCCTATCGATAACAACACGCAGACAGGAATGGTTGAACCTAAATAGTTGAACTTCATTAGGATCTGTTTCTCCACGAACTGTCACCTCGACAACTTTATTTAGTTAAAACAAATTATTTGTTCAAATTAGAAAAGGAAAGAATAGAGGCATTGTTGAATTATGTACTTACTGAGTAAGATGGCATTATAGTTCATGTTAAACCTGGGTCTCAACCCGCAAGCCGCTCCAGTCCTTTTCGTACTCTCCTTTCATTTCAGGGCAACCTTTGCCTATTGCGTTATTACTCCGTACAAGACTCGATAGCTTTAAAAGTCCAAACATCTGTTTCCACTCGTTATGTATTTAACTACCTGATCTGACGTGATTAATTTGTACTTTCTTGAGAAGTCCAATCATGCGATTTTACTATATTTCTCTTAATTTTAGCCTTTTTAGCGATTTGCCGATTTGCAAATTCACAGTAGGCTTCAAGTCAAATTTGTCCCTGATTTTTCGTTAAATCTCTGCACTGATATCATTTTACGGGGAAATTGCGCAATACAGATAGGCTAAAGCCAAGGTCTTTGACTGCTTCAGAGATGTATTTATCCATCATGACGATTTGCCTGAGTCGATTCATTCATTGGGAATACTGCTTTTAATAGTAGCCGATAGCCCATACACTTCAGCAGCCTTGCAGGACTAACATTTTAACATTTCTATCGGCAATTCGTGTTGGTTGAGTGGATGGAATTCGGGGCAACCATATAGTCCTAGTTGAATGGAGTTTTCCGTCGAGCACAGTACTTTCAGCGTCTTTCATTGTTAAAAGTTCCTTTTCCAGATCCTCAGCCAGCACAGACTGTGTTAACGAAGCCAAGAATAATATTGACGCCGCGTCTTACTACGGGGACATATCATACGTCTTCAAGAAAAGATTTCAGAATTATTACTTAATTGAGTCATCACATTTGTGCTATATTTATAAATTAGCCTTTGATGCGGATTCTGACCAGGTAATCGCATACATTTCGAAATCGCAACACTTCTTGTCCCCTTATCAAAAAATCAAACCAAAAAGCCGGTGACCAACCGCCGAAGTTAATACCACATGATCCTTGGTATACTTCCTAGCTGTAACGCCGCTTTAAGCCTATCCAGGTTCTCCACGAATTGTTGATCTTAAATCATTTTTTCTTATTTCACATTGTCAAAATTGAAAGTTTCAGAAATTAAAATGTCTGTTCGAGTGCCCCCAAAAACTGCACACCGAATTAGTAAAGACAACAACCAATTTTGACAATTTGAAAATTAAAAGGGATGGAGAAAAAAATCGCATCAGAGGGGGGTAATATTTTCTCCCGATTAGGCAGAAGAGCCAATGTTGGGGGAGGAATGTTCCCGCTAACGCACCTTTTATCCAGGCGACTGCGAAAGAATTGCCCAGATGGAATCAACGGTGGCGCCTACAGTTCCAGTCATGCTGAACTACTTATGTCGTTTTCGTTTGGATGTACGGAGTACTCCTTTTACACTCCTTTTTCACTCCTACTACTCCAAAAGCCTTCGATTGGCTGTTCCGAGTAATGTTTTCGGAGTGTTCTTCTGTCCCCAATTTCATTTTGGAGTAGATGAGGAACACACACATACATATATAGTTTTTCGTTGGATTACTTGTCAAAAGTGATAAATACTTGAAGAAGCCATTTTGTTAAATGGCAGCTTTGGTAGTGTGTGTGTAAATTTAGGAAAGTCAGTGTTTTCATATTCGATTGGAATTGAAAAGGAGTACAATTTACCGAAAATCCAATCGAAAACGACATTAGTGAACACCTTATATGGGCTGCTACGACATATTCGGAGTTCAGGCCTTTAAGGAGTGGTTAATTTTTCTCCCCAGCCTTGGGGTTATAAAGGATCTAGTCCTCAAGGTTAGGGATTGTGCTGTCGTCAGGGCGACTTCCCGACTACGTAAAGTTATTTAGTTTCGAATGCGATGCAATAACAAGGATTTACTGATGACGAACCAAGCAAACGAAATAAGAAATGTTAGGTCCCTTAATAGCCCACGCACAGCCAAACAATGATTAGCGGAGGCCCTAGACTAGACTGTTGCGAAGCAGATATAAAGGAGAGAGGGGAACACCGGCTTCTCAGAAAAAAAGAAAAGAGAGCATGAGAAGCAGGCTTGAAGTTCGGAAGTTATAAGACATAGAAAAATCATTTCTGCAAAATCAGTCAGGCGGATTGCACCATTCAACCTAGATGAGGTAGATCAACAATTCCATCCACCCGATCTTGACTGAGTGAAGACAGCCATATCTAAACCGAAGTCCAATAAAGCTGCTAGAGCTGACGGCCATGCTGTGGGCCTGTTCAAAGCGGCAGGCGATAACCTAGTTAGAAGTATGCACCAGTTCATGAATGGAATGGATGAATATGGAACCTATGCATTGTTTGCCCGGTCCGCACGAACGGAGACCCTCTGAACTGCGCCAAATACAGAGGCATCAGTTCTCCTTAACATCGCATTTAAGATCTTTTGTGCCGTATTGTGTGAACGCCTAAAGCCGTTCTTCAACAACCTGTGGGGCTTTAGATCAGTGGGGTTTTAGACCAGGATAGTCAACTAACGACGATTCACATTACGGCAGTTCTTGGAAAAAAACCCAGGAACTTCAAATCGATACCCACCACCTCTTCATCGATTTCAAAGCCCCGTATAACAGCATCTACACGAGCTAAATATAAGAAAATTTCTAGTTTTGGCATCCCTGCCAAACTCGTCCATTTGTGCAGGATTACGATTAAGAACGCAAGCTGCTCCATTTAGGTCGGAAAAGACCTCACCGACAACAGTTAAAAACAACGACTGAGATAGCTGGGTCATTTAGAGAGAATGGCACCAAAAGCTCCAGTCTTTGACATTTGGAATAAAAAAAATCATGCTGATTTATTACTTTTTCTTAATATACCAGCTTTTTTAACAATTTTATTCAAAGGTCAGCACTAGTTACAAACAAACTTATTTATTTTTGACTACTAATTTTGCGATAAACTTCGGAACTACTTTCGACTTGATGAGTACCACTTTGTTGAAAAACATGAATTTACAATACAGTTTGACATTTCTGACTCGAAATCGAATCGCGAAACTATCTTCTCTGAATCTTCAGAAGAATATTTTTTATCTTTTACTGGAATCGCAGGGTTTAGAAGCCTTCTGTTTGATTTGGGACCCTTTTGTATGTTCTGTAGAAAACGATATTAATCTTCGTTTAACCATACTCACGCAAATGAGTATTCTTTTGAAAACTCTACATGCCCGGGAAAAAAATATGAGCAGTGACCTTGATCTGTTTAACTTCCGCACATTACCGTGCTTTTCTTACCCTGATTTCTGCATTGTTTTTGTTTGCAGATGTTATAGTACTACCGAAACAGTTCAAGTCCTTTACTAGTTAGTAGTTAGATATACAGTGGTGGCCAAAATAATAAGAGTGAATATGTATTTTTCGAAACTTTATAAATCCTATGCGTATAGCTCTTTCTATTTTAATAAAAAAAGATGTTCGAATTTTCATTGCATATACTGTAAAACATTTCCAATGCTTCCAATCAACTTCCCTGAGCACTTGCTAAAGCACCGTTATTTTTATCCACGAAGATGAGATTAACCGTGGACAAGATAATAAGAGTGCTTTGTAATTCTTCAATGTTTCGGGTTAATTTTACTTTGTTTTGCAGTTATTTGATAAAAATTATCACAGGAATTATCTTTTGAGTGTGTAAAATCAATTTATTTTTGAATAATGGGACGCGGGAAGCATTGCTCCGAGGAAGAACGATGTTTGATACTTCAACTAAGGGATCAAGACAATACGTAGTTTTATTGCTGACACTTTTAATCGTTCTCCATGCGTTGTTGCCAGGGTAATTAAGGAGCGAAATCTACCAAAAGAACAGATCGAAACAAGAGGACGTCCGAAAAAAAATCAACTTTTCTGGAAAAATTAATTGTTAGAGAGGCGCTTAAAAATCCGTTTACAACATCTACCTCCATAAAAACAAATTAATCACTACATATAAGCTCTCGAACAATTCGCAGACGTTTGCAGGAAAGAAATTTATATGGACGAATTGCAAGAAAGGTTCCATTGCTAAGCGCTAAGAAGATAAAGCAGCGTATTCAGTTTGCCACTTTAAACAAAAAATCATGAAGCACAAGAAATTGGCGAAATGTATTATACAGTGACGAGACAAAGATAAATTTATTTTCTGATGATCTGATGGCAGAATTTATGTTAGAAGAAATAAGAATGAGGAGTTGAATCCTAGGAACATCACAAAGATAGTTAAGCACGGTGGCGGTAACATAAAACTTTGGGGTTGTTTTTCTTATGCTGGAGTTGGTCCTATCTTTTGGATAAAAAAAAATATGAACAAGGAAATGTACCGTGAAATCTTAGAAAATATTATGCTTCTATATGCGCAAGACAATATGCCTTTAGTATGGACATACCAGCAAGATAATGACCCCAAACACACGGCTAATGTGGCCACCAGGTGGTTTTAGCAGCATAATGTACAGGTATTGCAATGGCCCTCACAATCTCCAGGCCTAAACCCTATCGAAAATCTATGGAAAGATTTGAAAAATAGGGTTGCGAGTAAAAAAACAAGTAATCAACAGGCGTTATGGAAAGAAATACAAGAAGCATGGTATGCTTCACCAGTGGAGATATGCCGAAAACTTATCGACTCTATGCCAAGAAGATGTGATGCGGTACTAAAAAACAAAGGCCACGCGACAAAATATTGAGACTATTAGGTTATCCATTTACTCATTCTTTTATTAAATTAAATTGCCCCACTAACTGCTTTTTGTTAATGTTTTGGTCAGTTATGTTTCACACTCTTATTTTTTTTGAACAGAACAAAGGGCAGCTTAAAGAAGATTGCATATAATTTCTCTTTAAAAAAGTTAATTTTATAAAATAAATCTTATAATCACACAGAAATATTATCTATTTAAAAATATACATATGAATTTTATAATTTATTTAACAAATATAGTTTTTATATACAAACAATGGAATAAAAAGCTTTCACTCTTATTATTTTGACCACCACTGTATATAGCTGTAGCAGATTTGTGGAAGATTGCTCTTGTGGTTCTGGCTTGTGAGTTACGCACACCCTGTCTGATCCTTTTTGGACATCTATAAAATGTATGTTATGAAAAAGATTTCAACCTGGACAGGAACAAATACAAAAAGAAAATATAAAAAAAAAATATACAATAATTATAATTTAAGAAAAGGATTGATGAATTGAGAAATATATTTTGCTATGTAGCTTTTCCGGTTACAAACAAAACAGATGGAGTTTAAAAATTCCAAAAATTGTAGCACGAGAGAGGGGGACCAGTTTTCAATTCCAATTGATCAGTAGATAGTAGTTATATGTGATTTTATTATTTCTTTAATTTCAAAATTGTTAACATATAGTTGATAGCAAAGCATTTGCTAATTTTCCGTCTGCTGAAGAATAGAATGCTTTCTTACTTTAAATGATATATGTATTATAGCTTATCACATTCAAATATAAATAATTTTAAGGCTTCATTTAGTATTTGATGCCGATATAACTAAGTGCACTTTCTATGTATCGGCGAAGGAAGTTCCAAATCTCCCCAATCACTATATTCGTAAAATTTGCTTATCGCCTTAGACTGATAAATACCTACTTGTATCGGTCTGAGAACACGACATAACCCAGTAAAATGGTGAATTTTTCACTTGCCTTATCTTTAAGGTGACCATATGTATTTCTGGGAGCAAAACCCGGGACAAAAATTGAAAAATTTTATAATGTGAAAAATATTATCCGTTTCATTAATTTTTATATATAAATTCTTAAAAAGAGAGGAACAAGACTATAGATTTGAATGTAACATAACAAAATTAAAACGAAAAACAACTTAAAACTTAACATTTTTAATTTCATTATCAAAATAATTCAGTCTTCTTTAAGAAAGCAAATAAATTTTTAAATAGTATAAGTTAAATGTACATACATTATGTAAAGCTACAAGCTACAACATAACATTTCGAAATGCACACTAAGCCAAGTTTACAACGTACATTTTTTTTCTTTTCCATTAATACTTCTTGGCACAAAGAATTTGTTTTACTTTTTTTTTTGTTTTCTTTTAAATAATTTTTAAATTCATATCAGCTTAAATTATAATAATTTTTAATAATTAACATCGCTTTTATAGTTTTTACATTTAGCTGGAATTTTTTGCTCGTCCACATATATTTCACTATTGAAAAAAAAACCTTTTTGTGCGAGCATTAAAACCTATCAAACAAAAGCTCAACTCTACAATATTTGTAAAAGTTTTACACAACCAATTCTTTTATCTGAGAAATGCGTAAAAATATCTCTCCATTTTTCAACTACTGTCTTTTTGTTTTCCGTCCATTATCTAACAATTTCTAAACTTAAAAAAAATATCCATATCTAACAAGTAAAATAAATGTTCACCTTTTTTATTTTGAAGACAGTTGTTATTAGATGTGTTCAGTGACAAAATAGTTAGATTAGAACAGAACAGCACCGATTAGTGATAAACGTCAGAACAAGTTAGAACAGGAAATCTGTTCTAAAATGTTCTACCTAAAAAGCTATTACAGAAAATCCTGTTCGAAACTGTTTCAAAGTATTCTAGACAGCCCCATTAAACAGCAAACCAGAACAGTTTAGAACACAAAATTCCTCATTGAACAGCAAAAAGTTGTACTTTTCTGTTCGAAACTGTTCTAAGGTGTTCCGAACAACCTCGTTGAACAAACCTATTAATAAGCAGATTTTGTTTTCATATGTGAGTTTCGCTAAACCAAATCGTTGCCAGACAGGTGAAGTTTGACAATCTGAATGAATGCGTTCAGTAGGCATGAAAATGTACTTGTAATAGATGCGTTTTACTATTACAGTAGATCCCACTGTGTGAGTTGATAAGTGATATTTGCACTTTCATACAGAACTTTAGGTATATTAAACATTTTGTGTTATAAAATATAGAAATTAGAAAAAATAAACATCAGAAAATGTCCAAATACTTGACAAATTATTAAATACGGGATACTTGTATGTCCCGGGCTTCCTAAAAAAAAAACCGGAACGGGCTTTATAAATACGGGACAATCCCGGGAAACCCGGGACGGATGGTCACCGTACTTATGTTGCATAAAGTGCAAGCTAAATTTTCGTCACTCCTATGCGCTATACCTCAAGAAGTTGAGAGGTAAAAGATATTATATTATGACGACAGATTAGCCACATGAAGATGAGAATCCCCGGCAGCCATATTAATTTGCCTACAAGCTTGAACTGTCAGATAAACAATGAGAATGTGTGTATAAAACCTCACACATAGACAGTAGGGATCTTCACACACCTGGTTAAATTGTTGTTGCAATTCACATCTATTCATCGACGTGGGAAGAAATGACAAATACAACAATGTAAACAAATGGATTTTAGAGGGTGAAACGTAGGAAACATTCTCATCTTCATATGGATAATCTGTGATTATGACTAGTATCTACCTATATTTGTCGTGGAAATAAGTTTCAGTTCCGGTCCGAGATCATGACAAAGTATTTGGGTCTCTTGGCTTCGCAATATTCGCATCCAAACATTTCTCGACTAGTTACTGCAACATCGTTTTCATCCGATTTGTTCCCTTTCTAGTATCGACCGAGTTATTTTGTTTCTGATTTGAATGTGTTTGGCAATGAGTAGGTTGCATCAAGATTTTCCGAATATATGCGAAGTATAGATTGGTGTTAGACCCGTCTCAAGGTGCAGCATATAATTTGCGGTGTTTAAATGTTCTTTTGAGAATGTACCTTAGTAATTTCTGTACTTCTTCAAATTGGAGGGTGTCCCAAATTTCAGTTGCAGGACATGATCGATGTGATCACTGCATCAAAAGCCCTATATACCCCAAGTAACATCGTTGGAGCTATTAGAATCAAAACTGTTCTTCTACAGCTCCTAGATAGTGAAATCCAAAGCTACAGCTCTGTTGGAGATTATTTCACAGCTCCCTACATTAAATTTTAAAATAATGTTCTATATTCGAAGTTTTAGAACACATTTAGCTCTATTAACTTTACAACGCTTCCATATTTAAATATATGCTCTCTAACACAGTTCATGATATCTTGCAACGAGCAAACTCTAAATATCAGCATACATAGAGGCATTGTAGAGCTGCTAACAACACATGCGCAAAACACTAACGCATAATCTGTCAAAATATCAAAAAATTGCTTTTACAGAGCTACACTGAAAGCGGCTGTAGAGTTGGATTACTAATATTCTCACACAAAATTTGCTGTCAAAATAATTCATCAATAGAGCTACAATAATGCACATATAAAGCTGAATAAATACTAATCCTCTTTCAAGACAATTCTCCTAATCATATTATAGATTTATAGGGTGTTATAAACTAGAACAAAAATTATTTCAACTGGAAAACTTGAAACAGTGGAAAATAAATTAATTAATTTCACTTTATAAGGGAAATCTTAAGATTAAAATTAGACACGGACTTGACAATTTTTTATTAAAATAAATTAACTATGCAGTTTCCTAAAAAAATTAAAAAGTACTTGCTCCTGTAATTTAAGGTGCTTATAAAACTTTATACACTTCAATGGAAAGTAGGTACCTAGTCTTCGAATTAAAAATTATTTCTACAATTTAAAATTACTTTCAATTGTCAAAACACCCTATTTTCTAAAAAGCCCTGAACGACGAACTGACACATTGCTCTCAGAGCGATATTGCAGCTCTATTAAAGAGACATTTTGTCCATAAAAACAAAAATGGCGACACAAATGAAAATTATTTGAAATATTTGTTTCCATTCATTTAAAAACATTTAAAATCTTCACTTTAAATAGAAAACACAATATGTATTGCCATGTAAAAAGCTTTTTATTTCATGCTTCGATAAATTTATTTGCCCAATTTTTAAATTGTTCAACTTAATGTTTTTCACATTTCATTGCTTAATATACACAATTTGGAAGGCGCGTTATAATTTTGCGAAGTACCTTCAAAACATTTATGAAAAAACTAAGCGCGCACTTAAAATTCACTGGCATTAACTCGAAAAATATTGCTTAGATACATTATTTTCTCTAGGAATAAATAATAACTAGCTTGTTGACATCAAAATAAATGAAGTTTACGCTTCCTACCATTACACACATGAATTATAGTGTGCTACTATTATATTTATTTATCATTTGGATTTCACAAACTAATACAAACAAAAATCTGTCAAAAGTGCTCCTTTTAGGATATCATATGATTATATTAAAGAGCTTCAAAGTCACTAGTCACTGATAACAAGCTTATAACGAGCAAAAATGTGCTCTCAAACTCAATGAATTAGCTGTGAGAAAGCTCTACAATTGCTCTAAGGGTGCATCTAGAGCTCTTTCTTAAATAAACGAGCTTTAAGATTAGCTCTGGAAGCGCTTTTAAAGCACTTAAGCAGCTAAAAATGTTTCTTGGGACTTATGTATCACTTGAAGCAATATCGTTTTTGATGAGGAATCCGCTCCATTATTCTGTTAATTTTTCTTAGAGATGTTTCCTTAAAAAAACTGTAGGGTGATAAGGACTCCAAGATATTTGCATTCTTTAACTTTCTCCAGTTCTTGGTTGTGCACGGTCCATTTCGCGTTTCTTGCATAAAGCTCCTCGGTCCGTTTTGAAAAATCATAATTTTTGATTTTCTAGTATCTTATGTATTTTAAATATCACAATATTTCTGTAGCTTATTTATCATCAATTGCATTCCGTTTTCTCTGCCAGTATAACTTTTATCTGCCCGCAGATGTTATTTCTGCCGGTATAAATTTTCCAAAGTCATCTAAAAGCAATGACAATCACTATTATGAAACAATTCGGATAAAACATTTCCATCCCAAACCGCTGTTATTTTTATTGACACACCTAGATCGCTATGTGTATAGAATAAGGCTTTTCTATCAATACAAACGAACGCAGTGTTGAAATCCACAAAGAATGCGTACAGCTGTGTTCCATTATCGAAGTATGTTCGTGCGAAGTGCGATACTTATGTCTTATGAGGTAAAAGATGTTATCAACATTTGAGCATTATTTACGGAACCCAGCTTTCCAGCATAATACCTCTGTGAATATTCCAATTGACCATGTAGTCCTACGCAATAGATACATAATTTAATTTGCGCAGTTCTGGATTATGTGCATTAGTTCAATCTAGGGTTCTACCTTTTTCGTACTAATCCGATTCGGTTTAACAACTAACGATGGTTTAAAATAAAAATGAAAAAAAAAAAACCAAACTTGATTCAGTGATACTATTTTCAACTTATATTTGTATGGCCACCGATTAGACAATAGCATCAGAAAAATTTGAAACAGCATTGAATTGAAAAGGTTTTCCTGATAGTTGTTTATAGCGAATAAGAACATTTTTCCATTTTTTCGAAATGACTTTAATCTACACAAAAAATAAATTCGTATCATAGGAAAATAAGTTCTTCAAATCGAATAAAAAAATCATAAGTACCTAATAGGTTTTGAAAACTTCCTGTCTTATCATGCATAACCGGCCCATTTCTTATCCAATTTTTGTGATGTTTTTTCGTCTTAAATGTTTTTAAAAACAATGCCTTTCAAGAATGTGAAGACCATGGAAGAAATTGGTCTTTTAGTCCGAATTATTTTGAAGTAGAATGAAGAAGCCATAAAATCAACAAATTTAAGAGAATTGCTTTGCCAAAACAGAACCTTTGCAAATATTTTTACTATGGAGGGCGTGCATATTCACTGAGACACTGACCTCCAGATGGGAAAATTAATGTTTGGCTTAAGCTCAATAAAGAGCTCAAAGAAAACAAAATTTAGAGAGTCTGGCGAACAGACTACTACACTGACGGGGGCGGGGTTTATGTTTTCCGCAATTTTCAGTGCACTTGTCGCACTTCCCTCACAAAAGATCGTTCATCACCTTCGGATAGCCTTTTCGGTCTTCCGGAAAGGTTTTGATATTTAACGTCCTTGAACTTTTTAAATTTTCCCAAAATCTTGTTCACTATGTTATAACATTGGCGCTCGTAAAAATTTTCCGTCTTTACTTAATTATAATACCTACAAGTTTCCGTATTTCTATTGCACTTTGTTTACCCATTTTAAGTAAAATTTCGGTGAAAACGAACTTAAAAATTTAACTAAAAACGAAAAACAAAAAAAATGAACGGTAGTTTTTCCGAATCGCAGGACTTCGTACATGTATACAGTATTAGCAGTAAGTTGTAAGCTTTTTTTGACGACTTAAAAATTAAATATTTGTTGTATTTATATACTATAAAGCTTGACATTCCACTGCAAAGAATAAAAAACACTTTTAAAAATGTCACACCTATTTGATAAGAAGGCATTACCCACTTGCATAAAAGAGATCTCTAAAATAGAGTTTGATGCATTCGCAAAGGATTGCAAAAAATAAATTCTTGCAGCCAAATTAATAAACGTGGAATTTCGAAGGGTAAGGTCTTATTCTGTGGACTAAGTATAAAATGTTATTAATAAAACAAAATTTCTACTAAGTGACGTTTACTAAGCTAAACCACCGAGGAAGTGTCAAATTTATTCTGAAATTAAAAAATATAAGTGAAGATCGTAAATTTAATTTTGAATAATTATAATAATCAACAACAAGAAAAAGAAATATATAAAAAACCAGATTTGATGCAACGCAATAAGTGCCAGGTGAGGAGGATTTCAGGAAGAAATATAGGTTTTCTAAGGAAAATATGGGGAAACTTGTAGCAATTGTTGAAGATGACCGAAATGGTGATAAAGATGTGGGCATAACACCTAACAGACACAGCACAAACAATTGAGAAATTTTAAATGAATAAATTTTGACAAGAATATGATATTAACAAGAGTATTTTTAGGTGTGTTTGCTAACGTGAGAGTTTTATTTTCTTTTATAACAAATTATCAGAATGTGCTGTCGAAACCCATACTAAAAACCCAAGTTATTGAAACTTGGTGAAAATTTCAAGTTAACTACTTATTGTAGTAGATTTTCTTAAGGGATTTTTCATAAACGTCACTATTCCACGAAAATTTAACCCGTAGATTAACTCTTATTCTATGTATAAGCGGTTTTTATTAATAGGGCTGTTGGAGTTTAAAAAATTCTGAAGGTGACGCCACCAAATAGAGAAAAGGTAGCTATCCAGATTTACAAAGGCATACGATACAGATCTTTTCATGATTTTGACTGGTCCGGTTACCACAGAAAAAGATGAACATCTTTTTTAAAGTTAAACTTATTTAATACATTTTCATACTAGTGAACCTGTTCTCCATAGTTGCGCGTTGAAATCGACGATCGTAGTAAGTACTAAAGTAGTATCACGGAAACGCTGTTGAAGATCATCCAATTTATCATTACAGTTAATTAAAGTGCATGTGTATCTTAAGCGATCTTTTGTAAACAAATCCTATCTTTTGTAAACAAATCCTTGATGCATCTTTCAGCAATGAATGAGACCCATCTGTCAATCCCTTGATATTTGACAATACATTTTATAGCTGATATTTCTGCAAAAAAAAATACATTTTGTTTGATTGTAAAATCTTTGATGGCAAGTTAATGACTTGCAAGATTTCATCTTGAAGAGCAAGGAGGGACACAAATCAAAAGTCTCAATTTTCTTACTTATTTCTAAAAGTCAGCATTTCTCTCAGTAGATTTGTTTGTTTTGATTTATTTGATTTGATTTGAAATATGGACATATTATGCCTTTTATATATTTTTAATAAAAGAGGCCTGTCTATAAAAAGAATCTCCGTTGGGAACCCACAGCTATTTCATCCAACTCCAATGGTAAACTTAGTGGCGGCCGCCCTAGGCATGTTTCACATGTTGATACATTGAATTGCAATTTTGAATGTGCAAATCATTTTTTTTTTTTTGAAGAACCAATTATTTTTCAGATCCCCCAAAGAAAGAGATAAAATATAAAATATTATTTTGCCATGTTTTCAATAAAATTGAACTTTCTCAACAAATTATCCATACTTCTCCTAAACTACTTTTTCACTAAAAAATATTCTCAGGTCTGTTGCCGCCCCCTGTGGCGCACTAGCGCCCACAGGCATCATCGCTCGCTTTAAGAATTAATTATTTTTCTGCGCCCCCAAAGATTTTACCGCATTAGGCCCGGGCCTAAGCCTAAATCCAGCACTGGGTAGAGTTGTAAATTATAGTGAATTAGCTCACTAGTTAGCCTAACGGACTGATTAGCGGAAGGTCTCAGGATCAAATCCCAAATGAAACAATTTATATTGTCTCGAGGCAAAAGGGTTCATAACTGGCGAAGGATAAAAGATTTTTGACAAATACCTACGACTATTTTCTTTTATTTTTTTCTGCCTTAGGCCATGGACAAAGCGACTACTTTTCAGAAGAACTAACAAACAAACACACATATTTCATTCACTCAACTGAACTGCGATTCATGCGTCAGTTTTTTTATAAACTGAAATCGAACTCCAGGGGCGTGAAAGTCAGCGACAAATTACTTTGATTGGTGACATCTTATATTAAATGACGAAAATTCGATAGAAAATTGAAAATTAACGCAGAAAAATATTAAACATTTAGAGTGGAAATAAAAAGAGGTAGTTCAGAAGCTCATGACTTAATATCTTCTAACGCTTGCCCGCGGACTGCTTACAGCGCTCTATATAGGACAAGTAAAAAAATCGAGATTTTAATTAAATCAAACATTACGATGACGGAGAAGGACTAATCAAATAAAATGGTTTGCGTCATACCGTCCGAGAGACTGTTCGTCTGTGCGTCCAGGTATACATCGAGTTATAGCCAAAACGTATGAACTGATTTGCTTTTGATATTTATAACTTTTTAGGAATCCAAAAAAATTAAAATTTTGTTTTAGCTCATCTACAATAATGCGGCAAGCTGGAATAAACATTTTCGGTTTTTTTCTCTTTTTTGTATCTTATTGTTGTATGAATTATTGTAAACTACAACTGCAGCTCAGACTACCATCCAATTTTTCTTTAAATCCTAGTTATGTCTTGTACATTTACAAGTCATTCGATATCAGCCGTATTTTATTATCGCTGATGATCCATACAGATCATGATTGTCATGAAAATAAACCGATACGGATCTTGATCTTGATGATAACTGCGTGTTGTCTACCTATCTCTTTTTTCGTTGTTTTTCTACTTTACACTAGAGTTCCTAACCATTTGCAAAGCTGAGGAGCAAAAGTAAAAACAAAATTTCTGGTTCTCGAAAAGTGATGAGAAGGATCTCGTGCAGGATGCATGTATTTTAATGGTCTGTATGGATCTTTTCTGATAATTAAAAACGACGATTGATGTTCAATTAGGCCTCTTCTAACCTTTCAGACTAAATTTTTAATCTGAAAGTGATTGTGGAGAGGGAAATGTCAAAAGCGGCTGAGTATCTAAACATCTAAAAGTTGATCCTTATGCCTTTCGCTTTACTATTTATATATTATTTTTCATTATATGATTTGATTCATACATGTTTATGCCTTAGGAAAGTTTGAAGAAACTCCGCGATATTATCCAAAGAGGACTATCTATCACAAGAAAATTGTGTCTATCTGTACGACTATCAATTAACCCCACAGAAACGGCGATTATACCATTTACCAAGAAAATGACTTCTTCCACACATGAAATCTTCCCGGTTAGCTGGTGAAGTAATTGGAGCAAAGAGAGAGGTAAAATATCTAGGAGTTTCACTAGATAGTAAACTCCTCTGGAATAAACACGTACAAATTACCGCCGGGAAAGGCACAAATGCCCTTAGCAACTTTCTTGCCAAGGAAGGAACTGTGACTGGCAAGTGTATAAGTTTTAGAAAAAAAAAATTGCATTTTTAAGTCGCAGTAACGAACCTTTTAAATATTCCAAGATCAAAAAATATAAACTTCGATAAAAGCTTTAAGACGGAGTTAAGTAGGAAGAAAAAGTGGGTAGGCGAAACAGTGAACTTCACACTCAAAGCAAATACCGTCCAGTCGCACACTGATGGATCGAGAACGACTGAAGGGACTGTTGCTGGAAAAGAAAATACCTCAATCAAAACATTACCATTATGTCAGATAGCCAAGCCGCACTCAAAGCACTTAGCGCGTACGCCATCAGCTCTTAGCTAGTGTGGGAGTGTGTGAATAGGCTAAACGAACTTGGCAAGTACAACAATGTCTCACTCCATTGGATACCTGGCCATGTTTGCGCTTCAGGATAATGAGGAGGCAGACTCTCTAGCAAAAACAGGCGCAGCAACCTCTTAGTGGACCTAAGCCCTATTGCGGAATAGTAGAAATCGTGATTAAAAACAAAATCAAAAAGATCCAAAAATTGGAAGGAACTCCCCAAGCTTAGGAAGGCAAAACTATTACTCGGGAATTATAACCAAGATCGTTTCAAAAACTATATCAGCTTAAGTAGAAACAACCTTAGAATAATCACGGGTCTCCTCAGTGCCACTGCAGACTCAGAAGATACCTTAATATTCTTGGTCAGAAAGCAGCCCCGCCTGCAGATTCTGCAATACTTATGAGGAAACGCCGGACCACTTTCTAGGCAAATGTGATGCACTCATGCATCAAAGAAAAAAGCACGTTGGACAATACTAGGTAGAAGGGATTTCTGAAAGTACTCCATATACTCAAATTCCTTAAAGGTGTAAATCTGGAGGAAGAGCTATAGAATGAGCAAGATCATCTAGCTGTAGATGGGAGCACAATAGATCTTTGGGTCGCAGTGCAATTACCCTAAATATTATTCATTCATTCATTCAAGATTTTGAATAAACTCCACTGAGCGAAATAAACCTTCCAGTCCAAACTTCCCGATTTTGGCGGGACGAACTGCCGTTATCTTGTATTCCATCATTCGAGAAAAATATTATATGATTTAAAGAAATATCAGTGATAAAATCTAGTGGCCTGATTAGGGAATGACAAGCAAATCGTTTTAGGTGGTGAAATTGAGGTTTTGTATGACTGATTCCGCTTTCACCCCTTTCGTTTAGGATTCACTTTATTCTTTTTATCGAAAATGAATGTGAAATGACATTTCAATTTTTACCGTGGGAATTTTCGATAGATTTTTTTGGGTTTTTTTCCGATAACAATGGCAAATTGTCAATCAACAATGTTTGTATTCATTAAAATAAATATAAGCTCGTGTAAGACTTACACAATCGCATCTTTTAAAAACCGAAACAGTGAATCTTTTTGCCTATAAACTAATTAACAAATAAATCTACACCTAACACAGAAAAAATAGGTAAAAACAGAAGAAAGATACAAATTTTTTTTTGTATTCCTGCCGATTACGGTAATAATTTGCTTACACCTGTCAGCGGACTGATGAGAACCTTATAAGCTCAGATCTGCCGCCTTATTTTGTAAAAGATTTCTTGGTTCTTATAGGTGTATCTATAGGTACGCGAAAATGGCGACAACTATCAACAGAGAGGAAATCCGATTTGCATTTATTGAACAATATCTTCTTAACAATAACAGATAATGGATCAAATTCCGTGAAGACCTTCAAGGAATAAAGTCTAGAAATGGAACTGATGAAATTATGTTATTTGTAAGTTGCTGATGGACGAGACTAGAGATACATCAATTTTTAACAGTTTTTTCCCATTAAAAGTAGGTGCTTGCATCATCAACGTCGCCCTGGGTACCCGAATTGTGCCCATCGGGCGCGGTGAAGGGCCCTGGCGGCACGAGAACGATAACTAAGACCGTGAAGATTGGTAACGGTTTCTTAGAGAGTACTTAAAAAATAAATACTTCTGTACGTGTCAGAAGTCTATTCTATTATTTGATTTTTAAATCAGGTACTAAAATGGCTTCCATTATTTACTGCCCCTATTTTGTTTCCAAAAATGAAAACCAGATTGTTTTATCTTGTCTAGTTTTTAAGAAAATTAAAAATTACGAAAACTTAATTTGTATTTGATTTTTTTTTGGGTATTTACGTAATCATACATTGAGGTTAATAATTGAATATAAATAAATCCTTATAAAAACCGCCAAACAGTTTTCTTAAACAACTGTACCTTGAGAGCCCGTTTGGTGGGTTTAAAGGATTTTAACTCCCTTTTTTCGGGTACTCATCCTGTTCACGCAACTCCGTTGCTCCGTCCGCTTAAGGTAGCCCTAAACGACGAACATGCTCGCCACCAGTTTGAATAAAAATTAACTTGTAAGGGGCACGGAGTTGAAGGGCGACCAGGTAAAAGTAAAAGAAATGAAGAAACGATGCTTCAACAATAATGGTTTATTTGCAACTGACTAGACAATAATGCAAAAATTTACAATAATCTATGTTTTACTTTGGTATACATAGGAAAATATATGTACATAGGTTCCTGTTATACAAAGCTGTAACATCGCGCGATCGTTGGATTAAGAACTTAATAATAAAGTTAAGATATATCATAATATTTGATTAAGTAAATAAGTTAAATGTAGGAATATTTTAATACAGGGTGTTCAATATATATATAATTAGCATGAATCTCTTACAAACTCTATGTCCTATCACCTTCCATTTAGAAACTAGATTCTCGACCCTCTCTTCTCAATAATGTGTATCCAACTGAAATCTCGAATTAAGCCTCTTGGTACAAAATTAATTTAAATTACAATATATAATACAATAAATTACATAACACTGTGTTACTTGTTATCGATAATTGAGTTTTTTAATTACCGTCATAGGAGCTGCGATTACAGCATCGAACAACAACAATCAATGTAAAATTTTCTCAAATATATGCTTCAATCTATGCTATATAGAATCGTTGATCGAAGCTCCAACATAAACACTCCCTTAAAAACCAATTTCTTCTTAAAATAAGTCAATGTTTCCTAAAGTGTAATAAAAGTAAATGCTATTTTGTGAGTGTAAATTATTTGTATTTGTTAAAATAAGAATTAATCTGCTTGGTTGATCGAATCATTGGGTCAAGAGGATTAAAAAAAAAAACCACTTCCACATAAAAATCCCTGCTCACCAGTGGAGAACGCGTGGATCTTTTCAATTCTGTAGCCAAAGCTTACGTACTGCAATAAAATCTAAAACTTAACTGAAAAGAAAGGAACAAAAACAAGAATTATGTGAAAGAACATAATTTTGATACATTATTTTTAAAATGCGTATACGAGTACAATGTGCAAATATCAATTTACTCGATAAAACATTTAAAGTATTTTTTGTCTCTTTGTCTGTCTGTTGGCGTGTTTTCTCCGGAGAAGTGAAACTATAGATAAAGAAATAATGGGGCATATTCATAGTCACTTTTAAACTCCAGTTTATCTTAGACCTGTGTTTATCCTATCTAAATAACATTGAATAAACCCCAGTCTAAGATAAACTGGAGTTTAAAAGTGACTATAAGAATATGCCCTAATGTTAACAAAGTCATCTACGTGTACATACATATTTTGTTTGAAATAAAATACATTTTTATTTAGAAGTTAAATAATGTTGTTTTCGATTGCCATCAGGACTCATGTTCTGTAACTCTCGCATCTATAAAATCATGGGTCCAGGGATACCAGATTTCAAAATAGTGTCCAATACATCCATAAAGGTATGCATACTTATCGTATGTTATATCGTTAAAGCCTAGTTTACATTTGGAAAAAAATTAAAAATTGTATCTGAGTTATATTATATTTATAATATCCAAGAGGAAAAGTGTTTGCCTTGGTGTATGCAATCAACCCATATTAAAAAAAAACTGAAGAACCTGCTTAAAATCACAATCATTTCTTTCACTGGTTCGAATTTTCAATCCTACAAGTAAAGTATGTGAAACAGGGCAAGGGCAAACAATTTTACGTGTTTTTCTATCGAATTCCCAGCTGAATTGAATAAATTAAATATAGAATCTGAACTGATGAATATTATTATGAATGGGTAGAAAAACTGGTGTGCTTCTTCTTAACAAAACTATTTAAGCTTTCATCAACCACACCATGTGAGTGTTACAAATCGATAGTCATATAGTGGCAGATCACAACTTTTGGGATCACCCTCAAACTCTGCATGAACTTCGCTCTTAGGCCAGTTTTTAATTGCTGGGATAGCTCGGAGTCAAACGAGAGTTATTTTATCCAGCAAATAAATTCAACCTGAGTTAACTAAGAAGCAGTTTTGCAATGAAGGATTAACTTAAATTTCAGTTGCCAAAAACTCGAATTCACAGTTCGACACTTGAAATGCGTTTTCACTATCGAAACAGCCAGGGCGACACTATGCAGCAGCTTCTTTATTTTTAAACAGCCAAATTAATAAACGTGGAATAGCGAAGGGTTAGTCCTTATTCCGTGAACTAAGTGCAAAATGTTAATAATAAAAAAAAAATTCTAATAGTTGACGTTTAGTAAGCTAAACCACCGAAATGGTGGTTTAGCGAAGGAAAAACAACCTGATGTGTCAAATTTATTCTAAAATTAAAAAAATTAAGTGAAGATTGCAAATTTAATATTGAATACAAATAATAATGTTTATTACCTAGATTTATTGGTGCATATTCATAGTTAAATTCTTTTAAATTCCAGTTTATCTTAGACTGGGGTTTATTCAATGTTATTTAGATAGGATAAACCCAAGTCTAACATAAACTTGAGCTTAAAAATTACTATGAATAGCTATGCCCCATTGAGTTCTTCAACCATTTGCAATTATTGGACAACCAGCCATCAACGACAATAAAAAGAAAAATATACAAAACCAGATATGTTCCAAAGCAAGTGCTTATTCAGGGGGATTTCGGGAAGAAATATGGGTTTTTCAAGGCAAATATGAGGAAACTCATAGCAATTGATGAAGATAACCTAAATGGAGATACAAGAGGTGGACATAACACACAACAGACACAACACAAACGATATAAAAATGATAATAATTTTGACAGAAATATGATATTATAGATGTGTGTTTGGTATAACGTGAGATTTTTGTTTTTTTTTTTATAAATTATCAGAATTTTCTGTCAAAACCCATACGAAAAAACAGGCATCTTACTTATTGTAGTAGATTTTCGTTAGGGATTTTTAGTAAACGTCGCTTTGCTATTCCACGAACATTTTGTTTTTATTGATGGAAAAATTTAACCCGTAGCTTAACTCTTATTCTATGGTTTAGTAAACTCGTGGAATAAAGGTGGATTAATCGTTTTTTATTTATAGGGCTGATAGAGTTTTGATTCACATCTGACAGAAATATCTCTTCATATAATCCAGAGCTAGCTCAGCAAATTCGTTGAGTTAAATACGACTTAGCCCAAATTGACTAAAAAACATGTTCCATAATTTAATATATCATTTCTTAGCCTTTGCTACAAATTGTTACTTGTATAATATAATGAATACTATTTTAAATATTGCTTTAGAAAAAAAGGCAAATTAAAAAAATCTACATACAAATCTACGACGCCTCACAATGCGACAAATCGAAGGAAATTTGGACAAAAAAACTTTTTCTTTGATTTATTGATAGATTTTGTTATTTCTTTTAAAATAATCCGTTCGCATTTTTGACATACATAATGCTTCCAACTTACGAAAAAAAGAAGATTTTTGAAAAATAACTACCGCTATCTTTTTAAAATAAAAATTGTTGGTGCTTTTATAATTATTGAAGCGTTCAAATAAAGAAGGTAAGCGAAATTTGTAACATAAAAAAAATCGTAAATCATGTAGAACACAGATCTCAGGAACAACATTTTCGTTGACCATTGCTTCTATTAAACATATATTTTATATTCGAACACCATGGACCGGATCCGTGAAAGTGGATAACTTTTTCGTCATCTGCTTAGCTAGTGATGTGTCAACTCGGTTTGTTAAACGAAACCAACACGAGTTGAACTGGTTTAAAATTTTTACAAAGCGAGTTAACTATTATCTAAACCGAAAGACAATTCGGTTCGGTTTTTGCTATTTTCAGTATATCTTCTCGGTTTGGCATCGACTTGCCTGAACGTAAGTACTGTAGGTTCTGTTGTAACAGACAAACCGAAAACGAAAACCGAACCAACGAACCAAATAATTGAAATTGAATACAAATTTAAACTTTACAATTTAAAATTTAAAAAACGATGAAAAATCTGAAATTTTCATTTTTGAATGCTCTAGAAAAATATGATTTTAGGGCAATTGGTGACATTTTGAACGAAATACACTATTTGTCCGAAAATATAGTTCATCGACCATCCGTCTAGTCAAGAACTACCAAATAACATTAAAGGCTACGAACACGATGCCGTTTGATTAAAAACCCTCTTAAAATTTGGTAGAAATTGGCTGCTTTGGGAAGTAAACGAACAAACCTAAGCAATGTTCTAGTGAAATACGCATTTGCAATCCTCCCCTAAAATATTTCCACTTTGGGCCAGTCGGCAGATACAAATAGTAAGAAGTCGTTTATCATGGCCCTGTAGCGTTTGCCAGTAATAGTAACCGTGTTGCCGATGGCGTCCTAAAAAAAAAAAGACAGCAGGGCTGTCGTTTCATTTTTTGAGAAAGCAGTAGGTACTTCAAGAAAAAAAAGCAGTACCGGCAGTACGCCAGTAAAATACAAAATTTTTCATAAAATTATTTTTATTTCAAAAATAAGCTGGCCCGCCCGGCTTCGAACGGGTAGACAAACCTAAGCTTCGCATAAAAATTACAAAAGCAAGTTATAAATAAATATTGAAGCTAATTTTTGTAATGGAATACTAATATATGGGTTTTAACCTACTTCACCTTTTTTTTTTTTTTTTTTTATTTGCGCGCACTCAAGGGGTTATGACTACCCTTATAATGATAAACATAGTGCGAGCGTTTAGGAAAATAGGGTAGGGTTTAATAGGAGATACCGATGCACATTGGTTTTGAATTTCTGGATATTACAATGGGAGGGAAAAATAGAGCTAGGCAAAGCATTCCACATTCGAGTTGTGCGGCTAAAGAAAGAATCTCTGTACTTGACTGTACGTCCGAAATTGGGCTCAAGGGTAAGCTTATGTGCATTCCAAGAAGCGCGAGTATTACGGTGGAATTTTTTTAGGGGAGGAATGCAACTGGCTATTTCGCTAGAACACTGTTTGTAAAAATCGCGATAGAACAAAGATAGACATGAAACACTGCGGCGGTGTTCCAGAGTTGTAATTGTATCTGTTATATTTCTATCACCTATCATTTTTAAAGCTCTATTTTGAATTCTGTCCAAGAGATTCAAGTGAGTTATAGGAGCACCTGCCCAGATGTGGGAGTTATACTCAAGCTTAGGACGGATAAAGGCTTTGTAGATTATAGCCAGATCTGAAGGAGAGAAAAATTTCTTGCATCGCCGAAGAAAGCCTAAACACTTCGCAGCGTTTTTGGCAACGTTAAATATGTGGTCATTCCACAAGAGGTGGTCTGTGATGTACATTCCCAGAACTGAAAGCTGTTTAGTTTCTTCAATACAAGTACCGCTCATGGATAGCGGCATGGAGGGTGGGTTTCGCTTCAACGACAGGAGACAGCATTGAGTTTTTGAAGCATTAAATTCTACGCGGTTTTTGATTCCCCATTGGACAATGCTATCAAGATCAGAATTTAATGAGCTTATCATACGCTGCCGCTCTAGTTCCACATCCGAAGGACAAGGATGTGAATCTAGAAACGAATATGAAAAGCTGAGGGTACTGTCGTCAGCAAAACAATTTAATGGATTAGAAGTTTCAGACAGAAGATCATTGATGAAAATGAGAAAGAGAGTCGGAGACAAAACGGAGCCCTGGGGGACACCAGCATTTATGTTATGAATATCAGACTTAAAACCATCCAATACGACTTGTATTGAGCGGTTAGAAAGGTAATTTCTAATCCAACGAAGAAGAGATTCATCGATACCAAATGCACGCATTTTCGATAAGAGAGCTTGATGCCAAACTCTATCAAACGCTTTTGAAATATCAATTGCAATAATCTTACTTTCGCCAAAACGATGTAAAGATTTGTTCCACTGTTCGGTGAGATAAACCATCAGATCACCAGTGGACCTATTGCTACGAAAGCCATACTGCCGGTCATTTATAAGCTTTCGTTCTTCAAGATATTCATTCTACTTCATGAATGGCTAAATAAGTAAAAATATGACCCTCTAAGTCCAACCTTTATAACTTTGTCAACACAGAGAATTTTTGTAATAAAAAAACACTTCTTTGTTTTATCCCATTTCTCTCTATTAATAGAAATTTTTTTACATAACCTTTCACATACAAAAAGAAACTTTGAAATCATATGCTACCTTTCGTCCATTTTATCCTAAAAAATGGCAATTTTCTGAAAAAAAATCTCTAAGGTAGTAAGGTCATCCACAAAAAAACAACCATTCAAACACCGGAAGAATTTCTTAAATAGAATAATTTTTATTTTTTCCCCATTTCAAAGTATAAATAACAAAATTTTAAAAAGAATACCCCAAAGCTATTTTCTACGAAAAACCTTTTAAACAAAAAATGATTTTCCTAAATCGAACAGTTTTTTTTTATTTTTACCCCATTTTTCCCTAGAAATATTAAAATTTTGTCCTTAAAGCGTGAAACAGATTAAACCAACAACAGCACCAGCGCCGTCAACAGCAAACAGCACGCTGGCCAGCAAATATTTTTGAAAAACATTGCCACCAGCACCAGCCACCAGAAATGTATGGAGTTTATATTTTTTGTAGTGTGGTGCCTCTGAATATCGCAGTATTAAAGTTGTCAGCAATGGACCAGCAACAGCAAATTTAGAACTTTGGCCAAACGGCGCTGTTGACGTTGCTGGTGCTGGTCTAATCTGTGTTGAACGATTGAAATACTTTGGTTCTAAAATAATGGCGGCCGCTGTTGCTGGTGATGGTTCAATCTGTTTCGCGCATAAGCCATTTCTAACGAAAAACCTTTAAAAAAAAGAATTTCTTAAATTTGATTTTTTTTTTATTTCTGCCCCTACAAATAAGAAAAATTGAAAAAGAATATCCCAAAAGCCATTACCTAACCCCCTACAGCGCCACATGTTGAACGTTAATTGAATTGAACTGAAAAACGAAATGCGCGCCTACAGTGCCACCTGTTGAGAATTTTCTGACTTTTCTTTTTCCTAAACCTTCGCAGAGCAATTTTAAACAAACCTGTAGAAGCAAGTATCCAAATTGGACCAGTCGTTTTCAAGTTTTAAGCATCCGAGCCCACCACGGTCCATTTTTATATATATATAGATAAGGGTCACCAAAATCGGTTTAGTTGATATTCTCTAGATAAGTCTATAAAATTCAAAAGTCCACTCAGATTCCTGATACTCAAAGCTTACGTTCTCCGTAATGTTTTGAAAGTAGATATGAGTTCTACTAAACATTCACCCAAATTTCTTAGGTTTAGTTTTTGCATTTGGAATAAAGTTTCGTCGTGAAAATGGGCACGTTCAATCACAAAATCCGAAAATTCAGATCTGAATTTATGCTGTTGAACGCACAAAAAATCTGAATTTTCAGTTGAAAGTTGTTTTGTCAAATACAAGCGTTTACCTTTAGGATTTACATTAGAACGAAATAAAATAGAACTTTAATTAAATTCTTAAATTAAAAATTAAGCGTCAGCAGTTCTGGTGGTGATTTATTTAACAAATTACAGTAATACTATGTGAAGTTTAATGAAAAAATAATTCCACAATATTGCGATGTAGAATTCTGGGAACATTTTTCTAAGAATAGTAAATCTTTTGATTTAGCAACTCACTTATCAATAAACAATAAATTCTTTTTTGTAAAAAAGTAATAATTTGTTCGTGGCGAAAATTAATCATGACAAATCAACCACTAACCAGACATTTCCCCCACCACTATCACTTTACTCTGAATTTTCAGATGAGAATTTTTGGCTGAAAATTCAGATGAAACGTTATCAAACGTAACTAAAAGTCATCTAACTTTTTATGACAGCTGGCCAATCAGAAGCTCCAAAAATTCAGAAATCTGAAAATTCAGATGTAAAACGTAATGCGTTGAACGCGCCCAATCAAATTTTTTTCTTATAACCTGGCAAATAGTTTTGATTTTATTTCGATTACTTGTGTCAAAGACATATTTTCTGCTTTAGGACCGATGTAGATATCTTCAATACGTCATAAGCTTAGTTAATAATTCCAGTTTGTTCAAATTTCATAAAATGTTTTAAAAAAATCCTTTAACTGTTCTCATCAACCTATGGATTCTGGGGTTATCAGCTTGAAATTATGTATTTATACTTCCTGTTTTAAAATAAAGGATAAATAAGTCAAGTATATTTTATTTGAAGAATTTAGTTCAAAATTAATAGCATATGCTAGGTCACAATCTGCTTCAAACCCAGTAAGAAGAAACAAGTGTTTTAGAGGGACTCATTGCTCTAAATCTGAGACAACCTTTTATTGAAAGACAGTTTTAGAATTTTATTTTTTCACATAGAAATACTCCTAATTTTTTTAAAAATCTGTTTGCATCTGCACTTTGAGAGAAGAATTGCGTTTAGAGAGCAGTACAGTATTAATAAAAATGAATTATTTGAGGATTTTGTATGGAAAAGTAATTCAGGAAAAAAAAACATTACTTTGGCCGTGTTGGCAGTACGGGGTTTATAAAAGCAGTACAAATACTGCAATTGCAGTATTTTGACAGCCCTGCCACACAGTGGCTTTGAGTGGATGCAATGGCTCTTCGTGCATCACGTTTTGCTTATTGGCGTAACCGCTTAAGTGGAAATGCGCCTCTTCGCTCATGATGATTTTCGACACAAAATTGTCCTCTTCGTTGTTGAGATTGAAGATGACTTGACAGTGGAGTATAGCGCCTCATTGATTGTCTGTTTGTCCCCTTTCACCCGAGGAAACTGAGTTTCCAGCAGCTTTCACTTTGTAGGAAAGAAGGGTAAGCAAAACCGACGTAAGTGGGGTGAACAAAATCTCCCCGGTTAACAATTGAGGAGATTTTTTTGACATTCCTTCTCACACTTAAAGTAGTGTGCGTTCAACTAACAGAGTATATATGGAAACTACAGAAAATCTCTTACGATTTCTTTGTGTGAAAGGTGCAAGAGATTTTAGAAGAAATTAAAAGCAAACGTCAAAAAATCTCCAGCAACTTGTTTCTTCGTGTGCAAGGGGACTTTGTTCACTGAAGCTATCTAGTTCACAAATGATTGACGTAAATACGACGCCATTTGCAAAATTATAACATCTTCCGGTAGAGTGATTAATTTTATGTAGTATGTCAAAAAGGCCTTTTTCTATGTTTTATTTGAAATGTTTTTGCTTTCATAAAGTTTTATCGTTGCTTTTATTCTCTCTATGCCGAATAAATTGTTTGTTTACAATATCAACAACATTAAAAAATACTTTATTGTAGGTACCTACCTTTATAAAAATTTTTCTACTTAAATGTCACCCAAAACCAAACATATTTATAAAGTTGTGCAACGTCCTTGGATTTTGAAAATCATATCCTCAAACTCAAAGCGAATATTTGAAGATTAAAATTATTTTTTTTTGTCGAAAACTCTTAAAAGAAAAAATGAATAAGAAAAAATTCTTAGAATTTGACTTCAGTTACAGTAGGTACCCACCACAATACGTAGGTATGTATGTAGTAAAATATCACTCGAATTTCCTTGGCTGGAGCCTGGAGGCTGGTATAGGTAGTTCACAATTTCACATATTTAAATGTTCATTTTATATGTAAAAGGTAGCGACACAAGACACAACCGTTTGTGTCTGCGCTCTGCTCTATAAACTTTTGGACGTTATGTGTTGCAAATATAAATAAATAAAAATAACAACGCTAGCTATAGGTACCTTACCTACCTATTTTATAATCAAAAAGTAAAGCGATTGTGTAGCAAACTCCGAAAAAATTTTATCTGCCAAAGGGCCCCATTTAACGTAGTAAGAGAAAACAAAATGTCATATAGGTTCCCCAATAAATTATCAAGTTCTCGGCTCTTCTCAATGCACCTCCGAACGAAGAACAAGGTAAGGTCCACCGTTCCCGTTTGCGACAAACTTCAAAAAATGAAAAAGATCACTTTCAGATCCGCAGCAGGGATGTGAGAACACATTTAAGACGTTATATTACCATAAGACTGCGAGGTGCTAGGATGAGGCTTTGTAAATCCTTCCCAAGCTAAATTCAACTTATTAAAATCATGTTTTTTTAGTTCAAGATTGTAATAGACATTCATTCGCAACCTTTCATCTATACCTACTGAAAAGAATTTGAATATTGAGAGTTATTTCACATTTTGTCCGTCGCGTCGTCGCGTCGTCTATATGGCATCCTCGGTGAACCTTTTTAAGCATTTTTTTTCGCGCGGACATACGAGGTAGCACATTGCTTTGAAATGTGGTGGCATAAGCATAAACTTGTGCATGTCGTATCCTTGAATGCGGTGTGCTTTGATATCGGAATAGCTGCACGCGCCCAATTTACATTTATGTCTATCGATATTCGCAAACTCCTTACTTCACATATGCTACTTTATGTGAATAGCTGTTGCTTGAAACTTTCAAAGGGAATAAGAAGAAACTGTCAATATGTCTGAATAAATTGTGCAGACTTATAAATCGATAAATGTTCGGTTGCGAAACCAATGGCGGTAGTCACTGTATCAAAACTGTTGTTAAACAACTTAAAAAAGAGCGTCCGTTCTTAGCTGTATGCAGCAGTTTCGTAGAGCAAAATAAAAAATACAACTATAATAATCAAATATGCGGCTTAGCTACACAGTATTTATTGGATAAGCCTTAAGAATCTGTAACATTCTGCATATATATTAATGTAGGTACGTATTTTGGATGAAAATCTTCAGAATCACAAAATAATTCACCTACCTATCTCAGGTTAGAAAATGGTCATATGGAATTCCACCCATCAACAAAAAATGAGATAGGCATATCTCTGTGTGAAGGTCCTTTCGAGAAAGTACCAATAAACTGGCATTAGTTACTATGGCGAAAACATCAACTGCTATGAAATCGGAGAAAGGTATAATAGCCTTTTCACATCAAACCCAAAACGGGGTTTTCGGCTAAAAATTTAAAATCGGAAAAAAATCACCGATTCAACATCAAAAAACATTTATCAATCAAACAATAATTGGTCAAATAATTAGGTATTTATTCAAAAAATCACCTTGTTGAAGCAATTATTTATATTATCAAATAAATAACATATCTTTATTAAATATAATAAAAAATGCTAAAACCAAGACATCAAACATTTCTAGCAATCAAACGAAAGCGTAAGCAACGACAGCCTCGTGTGTCGTGTTTGATTGCCGTCAGAATTCATACATTTCGATTTTTAATTTCGACACATCTAAATTCTCTTTCAGTTTCGCATCAAACATTTACATCTTCCCATGTTTGCCCCACAATATCCCTTTTTATTCCCTTTTATTGCATACATATATTTGCTTGTATATATAATATAATATATAATTAATATAACAAACGCAGAATAATAACTGTTTTTTTTATCATCAGAGATCCTGCTCTCTATCGGTTTCACGTTTCATGAACCAAAAATTTAGTTTTTGCCGTTGCTTCTCAGCTTTGTAAATGGTTAGGAATTGTAAACTGCAGTGTAAAGAAAAAAGACAACGAATTAATGAAAAATAAATAAACGTAAGGAAAAAAGAGATATGTAGATATACAAAACAGTGTTGTCACTAAGATCCATATCGTTTTATTTCCATGAGATGATCTATATGGGTCATAAGCGATAATAAAATGCGGCTAGTTACAAACAATCAGAAGAGATTATGAGAATCGGATGAAAATTTGTCACACGTTCCGAAGATGTGTATTTCCCACAAGTTTCACCACCTTTGACCCCATTTGTTCGTGTCGTAAGCAAATAACTGAACCTGGCTTTTAAAATTAATTCGTAAGCGAACTACCACGTTTATTAGTTAGGACGCGCGTCCCATCGCGTCTACTGTGTTCACGGACAGAAAAAATTTAATTTTTTGTGACAGAATCCCGTCGGCTTTTGTTTTGACATTTGATTGAGCGCTGAATGTATCGAAAGGTGTGTTTGTTTAGTTCAACTCTGAATTCAAAGTAGTTTTCGACAGTTTTTATCTAAGACTTGCAGGAAAAACTTGTGTTTTCGACTTTGGTTTTAAGCCGAAACCAATATTTTTACAAAATCACGTATTGGGTTTGGTTGGAAATGGCTAATAAGCCTTTAAGGACTGTAGATAAACAACTGTTTTTTTGTGCATATATCGGGTGTTTTTTTTTAGACGTGTTGTTTTCAAGAAGAAATAACACGCATATAATTTAATGTTATGAACAAGAATTTAGCTTTTTTATAAAGATAAGGGTTTGCCATTATGTTTTAAAAATGATTTCGGCAAGTGGCCGCCACGGCTGGCTCGAATAAATTCCAGCTGATAGGCCCAATTTTCGACCACTTTTGGGGCCGTATGTCAGCAATAATGCGCCAAATATTCTCTTCCAAGGCACCAATCGTCTCGGGTTTATTTAGGTAGACAAGTGACTTCCCATAACTCCACAAAAAATAGTCCAGCGGTGTTAAATCGCACGATCTGGGAGGCCATGCCACAGGCCCACGATGCGAGATAATGAGCTCACCAAAAGTTTCCTTCAATAAATTGATTGTTTCATTGGCTGTATGGCATGTAGCACCGTCTTGTTGGAACCAAAGGTCTTCCACATCAACATTCTTCAAATCAGGTATGAAAAAAGCATCAATCATGGCTCTACAGCGTTCCCCATTGACTGTAAAATTATGGCTGGCTTCATTTTGAAGAAATGTGGACCAATGATTCCCTCTGCCCATAGAGCACACAAAACAGTGACTTTTTGAGTATGTAACGGCGTCTCAACAATGGCTTGAGTATTATCTAGACTCCAAATGCGGTAGTTTTGCTTATTGACGTAGCCATTTAACCAAAAATGAGCTTCATCGCCGAACAAAATTCGCTTATGAAAATTGGGATCAACTACGATCTCGTTTCGAACCCACTTTGCACAATTTGCATGCATTGTTTAGAAGCAAATCTATTTATTATAAAATTGCAAATCAAACTGAGCATAAATCAAGTGACAGCTGTCAAAAAGACCAACTTCGAAAAAATTATTGCCAGATTTAAAACCACACGTCTAAAAAAAACACCCGTTATAAAAGGCTTAAATTTTGATATGCAGCATTTTATTTCTAAGTTTATATCAAACTTGTACTTAAGGAAATTTAATTTTGCATTTTGTAGGTATTACCTTTGTAGAAGGTATTTACATAAATTAGGTTTGTGTGCCCATAAGAATGCTAGCTACACTGAAAATAACAATATAAATGTGTCATAGTAAATTATAACAGAATCGAATTGATTTTCCCTTCACCCGTTATTAAGTTATCTATGAATGCATACGGCGACCTCCGATTATTTGTCGATTTTTACCCGAATACTAAGCTTGCTAATTCTCCTATGTTAAAAGACTAAAGCTCAGTTTCATACCCTGAGTAATTGGCACTTAAGTGACCAGAAACTTAAGTGCCACTTATGCAGGAAAGTGCGTGCACTGTATATTGGGTCTAAGACTAATGAAACTTTTTTAACCGAAACTCAATTTTAGTTTAGATTAAACAAATCTCATTTCTGTTACTCCACCTGAATTTGTGCAAAACAAAGGTTTGAAATTGAGGGTTCTCCAAAGGACTACAGAAAAGGATTTATGGGCAACATTGTGATGTTGCCATGAATACACATGAAGATATAATCTGAATGCAACATAAAGTTGCAATCGCTAGCAGTCGCATTTCCACAAGAAAATTATAAATACCCATGCTCCCGGGAAATTTAAGTAGACATGATAAAGTAAGACCGCACTCGACGGAACTGCACTTATGGCGAATTCCTTTCAACAAAGAAATCGAATTTTTTCTAAACAGAATCGAATTTTTTCTAAACAAAATCGATTCTTTTGTGTCAAAACAAATCTTACATTTTTAGCAAGATTTCACACCGATTCGCACACACACTATAAAGATTTCACATTTCTAATACGTCACATTGAACTCAAGGAATTTTGGGAAAACAAATTTTTTTTTTTTGGTTGCAATGGATTCTATATAATTAACAAAACATGCAACAATATTTTCAGTGAATATAACTTTAGAAATAATTAATTGCAACTATCACGGAACACACATACAATCACACAAAACAAAATCGATTCTTTTACGAATTCCTTTCAATTGAAAGAAAAAATTCGATTCTGTTTAGAAAAAATTCGGATCTTTTGCTGAAAGGAATTCGGCATTAGTATTTATTTATTTCAAAATCGCTTACAAAGTAGGACAAAA
The DNA here is from genome assembly GCA_932273885.2 of Leucozona laternaria. Classification (NCBI taxonomy): domain Eukaryota; kingdom Metazoa; phylum Arthropoda; class Insecta; order Diptera; family Syrphidae; genus Leucozona; species Leucozona laternaria. The sequence goes on from OW026368.1 coordinate 52,367,735, forward strand.
GTCTTATAAAATGTTGAAAGCCTTAACTTATTTAAGAATTTGAATTAAATTATCTAAAAAAAAACCTATTTACATACATAATGTATGTATTCGAAACAAAAAATTGAAAAGAGAAACAAAATAAAATAAAAATTACTAGATAAATAGATATTAGCCGTGTTTTGGTGCAAATTATAGGCAGCGCAGTAATGAATTATGAATAAAACGATAGAAGTCACTTTTGTTATTTACTTTGCTTTTGTAATTTTAAAGTTGGTAATCGTGCCAAATTTAATGACATTCGATGTCAAAATAAATTTCTTATCTTTCACAAGCAATAATCAGTGACAATCATAAAACTTACAAACTTTAATAATTGATATGATGGATAACGGCATAATACTTTATGTGCCTAACAATAAACTTTTCAATTATAGCTCTTATTACCACTTCTACACTCACCAATTGATGAAAATTTATATTCACATGGAACCAACATTCGTTTTATGTTTTGAAATGTGTTCGGGGGCTTTCGAAGGTACATTTTTCCGGGCAATCGGTTGACATTTATAATGGAATAATCTCGATACGATCAAATATAATGAGTAAATTCACAAACGTCAAATGTTTGTGTAGCGATCCGGCATCACTGCTTTTTTGCGATGCTGATGCTTTCACAGCTGTTGCCGATGCGATGCTGATCGCTTATCTGTTTTACGTTAAAAAAACATTTAACGGCGTTTAATTATCATATGGTAGTAATATTATTAAAAACTTAAAAACTGGGACATAGGCTCTGGCCCTAGACCTGGGAAATAAGTTCTGGCCTTGGGTCTGGAACTGGGACGGAGGTTCTGGATATGGGACAAAGTTTCTGGAGGTGGATCTGGAACCGGGACAAAAGTTCTGGAGGTGGCTCTGGAACTTGGACAAAGCACAAATGTTTTTGTTTTTGGAAACAACTTTTTTAAACATGGAGGTTCTGGAGGTGGGTCTGGAACTTGGACAAAGGACAATTTTTTTTTTTTTTTTGAAACAAGGTTCTGGATATGGGACAAAGCTTCTGGAGGTGGATCTGAAACCGGGACAAAAGTTGTGGAGGCGGGTCTGGAACTTCAAAAAAGGACAATTTTTTTTGTTTTTGGAAATAACTTTTTACAAACTCAAAAAAAATTTCTGGAAGTGGGTCTGGAACTTGGACAAAAAAAGTTTCGGAAAAAGGATTTTTTTAAATGTTTCCAACTTTTTTATTTTTTTTAAATCTCATTTTTTTCAAAAAAAAAGTTTAGGAAAATAGTTACTTTTTTTTTATTTTTCCAAAAAAGTTCATTTTTTTAAATATTTTTTTCAAAAAAAAAAAATTCCATCACTGTCCAGGTCCAGAACCACCTTTGTCCAGGTCCAGGAGTCCAGTCCAATTGTGTTATTTTATTCGAAATCACCATCAAAATTCTTCCAATCGTATTTTCAGCGTACCCTCTAAGGGATTTCGTAACGATCTCATCAACAACTTATCAAGATATTTCTCTATGCTTCTTTGCTTAAAGTTTGCCCATCAGTTTATGAAACTTTGCAAAAATGAACAGTTGGCGTCTAAAGTCATGCTAAATGTTTGCGTTTGTGAACGTTTGACTTTAAGGATCGATTATCATTATTGCAGTGATGCGTTTATGAATTTGCACAATTTGTCCCCTATCTGTCAAACCATCAAATGTCAAATTCCATTGAAGGATTGCTACGATGACGTGGATTAAAAAACCTTTGAAAAATTCGAAAATTTTTCCATTTATTTTCTGCTCCGGAAAAATGCATTTTCAGGGCAATCGGTTGACATTTGCACGAAATATACTTGATACGATCAAAAATAATTTGTCTCCTATCTGTGCAGCTATCTACTGTAAAGTTCCAGTAAAGGATGGCTACGATGCAATGGATTAAAAACCCTCTAAAAAATTCGAAAATTATTCCATTTTATTTTCTGCTCCGGATAAATGCATTTTCAGGGCAATCGGTTGACATTTGGAACGAAATATTCTTGATACGATCAAATATAATTTGTCTCCTATCTGTTCAGCCACCCACTGTCAAATTCCATTAAAGGATGGCTAAGATGTCAATGGATTAAAAAACCTCTAAAAATCCGAATTTTTGAGATTTTTTTTTGTTTCGTTAAAATGCAGTTTTAGAACTTTCTGGTGTTTTTTGTAACGAAAAATATTCTTCAGACGTCAAATTTCATTGAAAGATGTCTTCGATGTCGATAGATCAAAAACTTGAAAAAATACAAAAATTTTGAGATTTAATTTCTTCAAAAGGGCAATTTTAGAGCTTTCTGGTAATAAAGAAATATTCGTCAAAATAATGTTTGCCCACTATCTGTAAAGCAATGTCAAGTTTCGTATAAAATTGAATTTTTATTTCGAAATGAAATGCCTTAACATAATATGCATGTCTGAGAAAAAATTATATACAGCCGACTTTTGTTTACCCGGGATACATTTAAGAACACATCCCGTGTTCGTAAGTCAAAAAATCTATGGCTAACAACCATTCGGAAACGAATATTTTTCAGCAACCGATCTAAGCGCCACCTCAACATCTCAACGTTTCAACAATTATATCCCGTCTATGTTCACTCTTATTACTGACCTAAACTACATCCATTTTTCGATTTGTTTTTGTTCGCGTGTACACATTTACTGATCTGGCTATTTATTTTTTTCAAAAAAACAGGCCTATTATCATTGATTTTCCAAATATGTAGATAGTTGAAAAGTTAAAATTTAAATCTTCTTGTGCTTCTCATAGTTATGGGCAGAAAGTTCCAAAGGCGTATAACAAGGACGAAAGTTGAGGTCAGTAATAAGAACAAAAGACCTTGTTGAATGAGGGAAATTCAACTTACTGTGTAGATAACCTAAATAAGATAAAGTGAGCGAAAATTTAATAAATTGTCTAGGCTACACCCGGAAATACGAACCGAAAAGACCTCAACAAAACAGCAGGGCAACGGATTTTCAGCTACATCGCGCTAAGCAGCAAAGGAAATGCACGGCGCGATACTTATCTACAAAGTTGATAGTCCACGTCATAGATTATTCGCCGTGTTCATTTTGAGGTGGCGAAGTACTTTTGTGTACAAAACGTTAAAACTTCACTCCTCAAATCAACAATCGCATGCCAAAAGTCCGGTTTTTTTTTTTTTTAAATTCGCGTTTAATTTAAAAATAATAACATAAATTATTATTAAGTTAATTTTCACATATCAGAAACCACAATTTCAAATTAAAAGCAAAAGATGCTAACAGCTGGGTGGTTTTGGTTTGCCAGATCTTGACAGCAGATCTTGACAGGTCTCTCGATGTGCTCTCTCGTTGCAACTTTTTCGAATCAACAAACAGGAATTTGTGACAATTCGCAAGAAATTTCACGTTACCAAACAGACCTAATAAAAAATTGTCTCGGAGTCAGTGTTACCTCTGAAAATGTTCATATAGTGTCAAAAAAGGTGTCCGAGAGGAAAAAAGGTGTAAATTAGAAACTTCAATTAAAACACAAGATTAAATTCAAATTTTAATGAACAAACAAAAATTGCATAAATTGAATAAATAGTTTTAAAAAGGTCTTAAAAATCATCACATTATTGATAATGGTTTCTTGGGTTTCCTATTTTTAACCTTAACTATAAATTATTATAATTATTATAAACTGTTTTATATTTTTAATTTTAAAACTACATTTTTTTCAAAATCAGCATCATTAGTAATGACCTCCCAAGCTTTGTACTCTCGAGATTAGAAATTAAATTTTAAAATTCGGAAACCAAATCGAAATAGGTAGGTAGTTGAATCCATTTCCCAATTTTATAAGTTCTGGGTTCAAGAAACGTTACACAGATAATTTCTTATCATTAATATTAATATTAATCCTAGCTGTGATTTGATCACATATTTTTTGATAATTCGTAAGGTGAATGTGGGTTTCGTCGCTTGGTGCGGGTGCTGAGCACTCGATCTCCTCCTTATTTAATGTTACTATTAGTTGTTTCTTTACTTCACTTTATAAGTTTCTTGTTTGAATATAAGACGGTGTTCACATTGGACTCACTCCGCGCGACTCATATTGACATTTCTTTGTTTTATCTCACTCCAACTCATGATGAGAAAGAGAGAGTCTAGTGAGGCAGGATTTTTTCAAAAAAATCAAAAATCCTACCTAACTTTCTAATATAGTTGTGTAGAGTGAGATAAAAGAAAGAGATGTCAAAATTAGTCGCGCGGAGTGAGTCTAATGTGAACACCGTCTAAAACACAATATTTTCTGGTCCTTTTTCCAAATTGAAGTTTGGAAATTAGGCCAGTATAAATATATTAATAGGCCTAATTTCTATATTTTCAAACGTTTCTGTTTTATTTTCCCAAATAATTTCTGTTTTTTTTTTCAATTTTGATTAAAATAAATAGATATTTTGGTTTTTTATGGGATGATGCAATCTTCGGTTTCATATTTTTTTTTTACATATTTTGATAACCGACGAAATTTGCTTTCAATAAGATGGCGCTACTTGCCATGTGGAACCGTGGATTTATTGCGACAATTCGATGAGTAGTCATCATTTCATAATTTGAGCGGGGAATTGGCCGCTTAGGTCTTTGGCCTTTAGTGATCCTGATAACTTTTAATCCAAAAGGAATATTTTCGAAGACAGTTTTCCAATTTGGCAGATTGTTCTAGGGTTTTGGCGTTTTAAAAATGTGTGTTTGGTCCTTTAGCTTCGAGCTTTTAAATGTAAAACTTTACATGTTTCATTCCACAAAACTGACATTGTCAAACTTCCTTTCCTGGAGGAACCTGCAAATATTTATTTAATTTATTTTTGTTAAGATCAAATGAAATTTTACCTAGTTCATTTAAGATTTTTGTGTCTACATTCTTACATACCTTTAAAAAATCTCTCAATATTTTTTTTTTATTTACTCAAAGTTTCTTATTTTTTTTCTAATTTAAGTTCACAAAAGCAGCAAGTTCAACAAAACCACACAATAAATACCGAAGAATATAGCACGTCAGAAAATCAAGCATATGTGCCCTCATCCTTAAACAGCAATGTACATCAAACTCATTCCACCATTTCACATATTCGACAACAAACCAACGATAATTTGACGTCTAGAATACATTCACCAATAGTACACTCTTCTTGCTATGAAAGTGATTCGATGCGATGTAGTGGTGGGCAGATTCTTACGCACAATTCAATGTTGGGAAATCCTTTCCTAACGTCACACTCCTCACTGTTAAATTCAAATCTTCCTCTATTGGCTACAAAGTTTTTATCTCATCCAAATATGTTGCCAATGTCATTGTCACCAGATGTTGAAGATTCATCGCATTTAGAAGCTTCACTATGGGGATACGAGTATCAGAATGATGTTTGTGCATCTAATTGTGCTTTCTTGGAGCGACACGTACTTGGAAATGATGTTAAGTTTCGACCTGTAAACAACTCTGCCAAATGTGCCAAAGAGACAAGGATTCGACGACCAATGAATGCTTTTATGGTATGGGCAAAGATAGAGAGAAAGAAACTAGCTGACGAAAACCCAGATTTACACAACGCCGATCTTAGCAAAATGTTAGGTAAGCATAAATAAATATTTAAATATTATAACTACCTCTGATGTTTGTTTACTTCCCAAAACTGACAGTGTTTACCTCAATGTTCCATCAAAGATCATACGAAAAACAGAAAATTCGACTATCTACTATTTTTAGAAATTTCCAGCTTTGGAAAGAAAACGAACATACTTAATATGATTTATAATATTAACAAGCCTCTAATAAAGAGTGCCAATTTATTATACCTATTTTTACAATTAGTTCTGAAAGTAGTATCTAGCTGATTTAAAAAATTTAAACTTTATTCAAAAGAATCACTCTTTTTGCACCCTTTTCGAAATCTAAACACGGTAAACAACGCCAAATGGCGCTATCCAGACATCAGTGTGAAAAAGAGAATAGAACAAAAATTAAACAGAAGAGGATAGGTAACCAAAATGTCAGATTTAAAGGAAAAAAATAACTAAAAGTTCAAACGCAATGAGAACGTTGGTTGCTGAAGTGGCACGTCTTACAATTTGCGCTATTAATCACCGCCGTTACACACTTGTGTGTCCGACCTTCACCTTCACTACGTTTGTTATTTAAATCTTGCTAAAATCCATCTGACATTTCATGTTCCTTCCAATTCCTCAACATTTTCCAAATCAGCACTGGAAAAACAAGAAATAGTTTTCTGTATATTTTCAGGTATTGTTTTATCACAAGGTAATTTTTTTTCGAATAAGTTCCTGCTGGCACCAGGAAGTACTAATCTCCTCCTTCGAAACTATTTTAAATCATTCAAATCCTTTCTTTCTTCTTCAAGAAAACTGAAGGTAATTACTTTTTAGTCTTCGACTAATCTCACCTTATTCCCGAATATTTAACACTCATAGATGTCAATATACGATTTCTTATAACTTACGTGATCTTTATAGAATTTTTAGAGAACTCTTTACAAAAATGGATAGCAGAAAATTTTTAAATCTTTTAGGCCGGTATTCACCGAACGCTCATAACTTAATAGGCTCATAAACCTATTCAGCATGCAATAACAGAAAAGATTTATGGGCGCTCATAAGACTTATGAGTCATCGCGACCACTCTTATGAGTCAACTATCATCTTGTTTGAGTTTTCCTTTGCAATTTTATTTTTTGTTGATTCAAAATTCTGTGAAGAAAAACGTTTCAAAAAAGATAGGTACATATATTTTTTATCGCATATAAATGGCTCTTCTCTTCACACTCTTGATAGGTTTTTTGTTTCAATTAAAGCTCTATCCCCATTCACCGCAAATACCTTAGAACATTGCCCCTTCCTTAGCTACACCCTCACATTTAAAAATTATTTCAAAACATAGCGTAATAAATATTAAAAAAAAAAATATATATTTTCAGGTAAAAAGTGGAGGTCCTTAACCCCTTTGGATAGAAGACCCTTTGTCGAAGAGGCTGAACGCTTGAGAGTTATCCACATGACAGAGCATCCCAACTACAAGTATCGCCCCCGGCGTCGAAAGCACTCAAAGCCGAGGGCAATTCAAACCAGTGCCAAAGATCACGCCTCAATGCAGGCAAGTGGCAAACCACTTCCGAAAATAAAGTCATCGCAAGTAGCAAGCTACAACATGCCTCAAGTTGAACTTTCAAGCCAATGTCAATCGAAAGCCCAGAACTTTTATCGATCATCTAAAATGTCATTCTCTCCGAACTCAAATCCAAGCCGAAGTTCCGATGATGGCAATTTTCGTTCTGCCGAAGGAAACGTCCCGAACTATGAGAAAAAACATCCAGCATTTCAGCAACAAGTTCAAAGTAACATAACCAGCAACCATTGCGATAAGCTTAAATCAACGAAGCAAATAATGTATAAATCTAAAAATAAATCCCGAGCGTGCAACAATCTCGAAGACGATAACAGTGTGGCTGGTAAAAAGTCACCATTTCAGCAGCATGCACTAGCGTTGTCCTCTTCAACCTTGCTTACCAGTAAAGGCATCTATGTGACCTGTAGCAATCGTGGAATGTTAGACCAACCACATACGGTTAAGGGAACCTATTTCCCACCGATGTCAGCTTTGGAAGAAAACCAAAGAAGCGACCCGACGGATCTTTCACAGACATGCAATATAAACACAAGTGTACATTGCACCACACAAGCTAGCTCCTCCCCGCATTATAGCTCGCCAAATACTCGGACACAAACCAAAAATAATATTAATGAAATGTTAACAAGTCCGTACTCTGTTAATGGCAGTCCAATGCATGATTCAGCCTCTGGATTCCATCCGCAAATGACTCAGCATGAAAAAAACTATCCCCGCTACATAAATTCCCATGGTCAATGCAGCCCCGAGGATATTTCTGAACATAATTCCGAGAGCAAATTCTCAAAATATCCGGATACAAATCATAATTACGATAACTATGAAGTGTATTCCAGTCCCAGCGGTGGAAATTATTACCCGCAAGTTACCTATATTCCGTCTAATAACTGTTCACCGTTGAATCATACTCCACCATCTTATCAAAATAATGTAGAGTGTAATTACTTTCCGTATCATCAGCCAGATCAAATTTGCCTCAACGGAATGCCATCCAATTATTTCATGAGCAGTAATGGCGAGCCACCGCCAGCAAACGTAGCGCCTCAAACAATTGCATCCCTAGTGTACCCTAGCGCCACAACAGGCGAAACATTTGAAGTGCGAAAGGACGACGAAATAAGCAATATCTTAGCAGGTGTGAGAAAAACCTGCTATAGCAACTAAGCCAACGTACTTTAAGGTTATGTAAAAATGTACAGAAATAATAAAAACAAATTTCAAATATTTCGGAACATCATCTTCATTTTATTTGGACTTAAGTTGCGAATTAAAGATGAGTTGAACAAATAATTTGCTATCTCCAGATCATAGCTTTTTGTAAGTTTTTTTTTTTTAATAATCCGATTGGTTACAGCTATTAAACCTATAACGCTGCTCATGCGAAACGATAAATCCCCTACAAAAATGAGACATCAATATCAAAAACGAAAAATTTCGTTCTCCCTTTCATTTTGCCACACGCTGTTCGACAAGCGAAATTGATAATTGTAGCAGATTATTTTTTCGTTCAGAATTACTTGAATTTTTATGCGAAAAAGTAACACTTGATTTTTATTCGTGTTTGTATTTGTCTGCATTTATACTGACCGATTTTTCCCCGAAGATTTTTTCATAAATCGGGTGAAATGTTTACATTGAACGATTTTTCCAATAAGATTTTTTTCGTTTTCCTCTTCATTTTTCATTGCTATCCCCTTCATTTAAATTTAAAATTTACTCACGCAATCAAATAAACGGCACATTAACACTAAATACACACAAGAAACTGTAATGAAGAGAACGAAAACAGACTGGAAAAATCGAGTGAGTTTTGAGAAACAAACGATGTTGTCCCTTACCCTCACTTTTTACTCCCTTTACCAAGAAATAAAAGATCGGCATTGGAAAAATCGTTCAATGTAAATGCAGACTTACATTGAACGATTTTTCCAATGCCGATTATTTCTAGCTTTCTGATAGAAAACTGCAAATTTGCAGTCGTGTAAATCCAGTATTAGTTATACTCCTGATGATACTTGGATGAAGCACCAAAGGTTGAGAAAAAAAACTTGCTAGACTTTTGTATTCGATATCACGACGATTACACCAACAATCCTCGCACGCATATTTGTGGTATCGTTCAACCGAAATTTGATGTTGGCTCTTACCCTACGCCTCCACGCAATAGTTCATTTCTGAAAATCGGGTATGCAATGGAAATTTCCAATGCGGACCACAAATTTCATGAAAGAAATTATTTCATGAAATCAATTTCAGTTTTTTTTTCTTACCATCTCTGTGGCAACAAATGAAGAAATAATTTGACATCTCATGTAAGTTCAAATGACAGTCGGCAAATATTCACCTTGTAGGGTTAGGAGTGTGAATTGGAGTTCAAGGCATTTCAACTGTATTTCAACTTTATATACAATAGGTGTTGTTTGCTCGGCAATCAGAACAAAAAAAAATTTCATGCCATACATTGCCCACTGAACGCAGCAATAAAAAAATGTCTGCAATCATTGCTGAAATAAAGATAGAAATAAAAATTGCTAGTGGAGGCGCAGAGTTAAGCTACGAGCAGACGGCATATGAAAAGTCGCAAACGTTTGCGAATCAGAGGTCATGTAAAAAGTCGCAAATATCTTGCATATTCTATATCTATGTACATCAATGCTCGCAAACTTGCAACAGGGGGTGTAGGAAGGTAGAAATGGCTGCCAACGAGCCACTAGCTCGCTGACCCATTTAGCGCAAAAAGCGCCGTTTTGATACCAAAACTCGTTTGAACCTATGGTTGAGGAATGGGTTTGTGGAACAACAATCTAAAGCCCCGAGTTAGACAGCAAAAATCCGAATATCGTCTCAGAGCCATTTTGTCACGTTTAAGAAAGAGATCAGGTCTTTGATCTTCAGTTCGGAAAGTTCGGAAAGGTCGTCAAAGATAGCCTTTCCAAGTGATTGTATCCTAAAATGGGCTAGGGCAGGGCATTTACAGAGGAATTGAACTAATGTTTCCTTTTCCTGCTGGTTCCCACAGCTACGACGACGGGTATTGTAAGGAATACCCAGTTTCGCCGCATGCTCTCCTTGGCCAGTGCCCGGTGCATGTTGCAACGACCCTTGCAATGTCTTGTCTTGGTCTACACATTAGATCTTTTGTTCGGGCTTTATTGTAGGCGGGCCACATCTTTCTAGATATAACGCAGTTGCTTAGACTGCTCCACCTACGATTGGATTTTGTGAGAAAAATTGAAAGTAAATTGCCCTTCATAACTCCGAGAGGACTGTACACGCTTTCCGCAAGTGAGCTATGAAGGGCTGATCCTTGCCTTGCTAGTTCGTCCGCCCGCTCATTTCCCTCAATGCCACAGTGACCTGGTACCCAGGTAAGTGACACTAAGATTGATATTCAGGCTTTCGAGCTCATCCCGGCATTGCTGGACCAATTTAGAGGATGATGTGGTCGCAGCAATGGCCTTAACAGCCGCCTGATTTCGATTTTGGTTTGGGTTTTGTTTGAGAATTTTGCATGCTTCCCTTATAGCCAGTAATTGTGCCTGAAAAAACGCTAGCATAGTTAGGAAGTCGAAAAGATTTGGAGATATTTAAGGACTCAGAGAAGATTCCTTAACCCACACCACACTCCATCTTTGAGTCGTCAGAGTAGATAGTTGTGTCGAAGTCTCTCGTCACTAGGTCACCATTCCAATCCTCTCCACATAGAATTTTAACGTTAAAAACCCTCCCGATGCTCTAAGTATAGGGGTGCAGTAGTCGGTAGGAGTCGAAAACATATCATTGGGAATTAAGCTCGCTATATTGCCATGACCATAAGGTTTGGCAAACCAGCAATTCGATTCTTCTATGGGGGTGCTCACACGATATGCAAAAACAAAGAGAAGAAAAACTCCTTGTGGATGCGAAATTGAAAGTTGAAATTAAGCAGTCAGATGACTGACCAAATGTAAGCAGCGCAGGTTTTCAGAATTATAGCATGATGGAAGGTAGGTATATTTTTTCTTAACTTTGTTTAACAGTAAAGGTCAATTTGATTTTGATTTTCTTTAATTTATCAGTCTCAATGAATGCAAGGGATATAATGTATTTTGACATTACTTGAATTGAAATGGGATAACCGTCATCATGATTTTGATGAAACAAAAATCAATTTAAGTTTGTATATGTTTGGAATTAAAACTATAGTAAAATTTATAAAAGCAGGATTGTTCTTACGCAAGAATGAAATCGAATTCCAGAAATTGCTCCAAAAATCGGACGAGATGCGATAAATCGGTGCAAATGCAAACAATGTTGCTTCGATACAATTCACACATTTTATAATTTTTCCTTGCAATATTTTTAAAAGTTATGGAAAAGAAATATTCGAGAAGTAAGAAAATTAATTAATTTAATTAAACAGAATACAGAAATAATTAATTTTCTATATTTTTCTTTATTTAAAATATTTTAATAGTTAACTAAACATGTAATTTATTTGTTATGTAGTATAATCTAACTATATTTTAAGTTGTATATCTTAAGCTTACATAATGTTTATATTTAAATAAACATATACTTTTTGGAAGACATTTGTTATTATTTGTAATATATACCTATCAATATTGTAATATTTTATATTTTGAAGAAAAAACATTGGAAGACTTGTTTCTTTTTTGGAAGACATTAATATATCACGTAGATATTAATTATACTTTAAACATTAATAATAATAATTGTTTTTTTAAGGGCGGTAATCATGGAGACTCATGATTTTAAGAGCGCTCGATAATAACCGTAACCGGTTTTAAGTCAAATAACCTTGGCTTTACCTACTACTAATTAAACTATATATGATGTATATTATTATTTAAAATTGTAACATGTGGCTTACATACAAATGTTTATTTTATTTTTTACATTAACGCATGTCTAAAATAAATAAAGTATATAAATAAAATTGGCTTTCAAAAAATAATTATGTATTAAATACAAATAATAAGTTTTGTATTCACACAACGATATAATTATGTAATCTATAATCTGTAGGTATACCTATTAATTTGAACTTGCAGTAACTTTACATTATATTTCGAATAACACAGACAAAATAAAGTGAATATTTAACAGAGTTCGAAATACTCAGAATGTAAATAGTTCCTTTAGTATTTACAAATATTATTTTTAATCATAAATATGTACGTAATTATTGTTTAAGAATACATCCAAATTAGCCCAGTCAATATAGAGCAAACAAATAGATTTGTTCTGTATAATCAAGTCATTAAAAATCTTTTATACAAAAAATATAAAAAGATCAATAAATCAAATTATACATGTTACATGTAAGGGATACTTTTTTTTGTCAAAGTTCTATACTTAAAGAAAAACACTAGCACAAAATCCACTATATATTTTTAAAACAAAATATTTTGTTCTCATACGAAAAAAGGCTCTTAAAAAACAAACATGTGGAAGGGAGGGGCTGTCCAATCCGACCTCCTATCCAACTTAATTTTAAGCCTGTAACTTTTGAATAATAATTAATTTTATACAGTTTTGAGTCAATAAAAACCTTAACAAAATTTGTTTATAGAGCCCATCAAACAAAAGGAAACGATCGGATGATATCATTTTTACGATAGCTATCTTTATTTTTCTCTAAAGATATGATAGAGAGAGCCATGGTGCAAACGATATCGTCCGATCGTTTTCGTTTCACGTGATGAGGCCCCAGGTATAGGTAAAAAAGATTTTTTGAACATAGAAACTCGTATGAAAATAGCTTAGATTTAATGCGTATAAATTTAAAATATTTTATTTAATTGAACTTTGCCTCCTGATCAAAACAGTTCTTTTTCGTAGAGTCTTCTGTTGTGAAGCTTTCGCAGTTAAAAACAGATTTTTAATGACTAGAACTTTTTCAATACCTACTTCATATTAAATGGGCTATATGTCTAGTCAGTTAATTTGTATTGCAATCGTTTATAAAATAAAAATAATAAGTATATGATTAATGGGCTAGAGTACAAGTTTTCAGTTTTCGTATTGATAAATAAATGAATAAGATGAGACAAGTAAAATTTCGTATAAGTATAGGGTAGGTATATCGTGTTTAAAACGGCAAGCCAATTTCAAATGCTTCAATAAGTGCATTTCCAGAATCATACACCCCAATTACACCAAACAATACTCCTAAAAATATAATGAGGTAGTCATAAGCCACGGTTTTTTGGTCTAATAAATGCCCTTTGATTTTCAGATGAAAATAACAAGGCCAAATGAAACTCAACATCGTTCCTGTAAAGCTTCCAATAAATCCCATTAAAATCGAGAAGTGTGGAATAAATATAGCCATCATAATTGTGGAGAATATTACACCAACTCTAAATCCAAGACCCCATACCTTAAGCTCTCCATCTAAATGCCAAATAGAAGGGAATTTTGTTTTTGGAGGTCCACGAAAGAATGTTCTTTCCAATAGTTCACATGCCGCATAGTATGGTAATGGATAACTGAGGATAGCTTTGATCACTAGGAAGAAATTAACCATTCCCTTGAAGCCCTGGGAATGTAAGTTATTTGTTATAACTTGCTGAGTGTCATTTTGAAATGTTAAAAAACACAAGTAACCAAAGGTGGCCTTAAATATTGCTGCAGCAATATGAGACCAATCCAACATCCAGTTGAATTTTGATCGATCAACCATGTTTCCTTCTAAAGTTGGCAGAAAGATTTGTGAAGTGTAGGAAAAAACAATCACACCCAAAGATATTGGAAATTTCTCCATATCAATGCTCCATCTGACCTTTGACCAACCCCAGTCTCCGATCTGCAATAAGCAATACCCGAGAATAACTGCATTGATGACTAAATGGGACATTGTGCACCAGAAAGATAAAAGTGACACCATCTTTAGGGATTTGAGGAAACCTAATGGCAGGAGAAATATGCCAGTCAACATCATCCATGACCTTGAGTCTAAGGATCCTTGTGGATATGTACCTGCCAAAAGATCACCACAGACAACAACGTACAAGATACATGTCATGAGTAGCTCAATTATCTGAGCAACACTGACAGCTTTGGCGCCGTATTTTGGACCGAAACATACTTTTGCAATCGAAACGTAACTATCACGCACTCGAACGGGTTGTCCTGTGTTGGGATCCGGTTCGTAAAGGCATTGAACGAGAATTTTGCCGGTGTAGCAGCATATATGAGCTATTCCAACCATGGCAACGATTGCCCAGTATCCGCCATGTAAAACAGCAAAAGGCAATGACACAATAAACATGCCCTGAATAGCGTTTGTAACATTCCACGCTGCTTGAAATTCGTTTATTTTAGCACTAGAACCGCCCTCGCCTTCGCACGCAAATGAACTGTCTCCAGAAGCAATGCTGCCTTGCCTGAAAAAAAGATATAAAACAAAAGAAATTATAATACAATTTTATTTTTAATTTGTTTAATACATTGGTTAATTTTATATTTTAAGTTTTTTGATGTGTAAACATCTATGCTGGCGGTAGGGTGAAAAAAAACGTGAACGTTCGTCTGCAACGTTACGGTGTGCAACGTTACGATCTGCATACTAGGATGGGTGCGTTCAGTGAAAAAATCTTAAGATCCCCTTCAAGCAAAAACAAGTCCGTTTTGGATCCGCGCACGTTGATGTTTACACATATTAACCGTGAGTCGCGGCACTCAGACAATTTTTTTTTATTGCTTCTTGGTTTTAAAACTTTAAAGCGCCCTTAAACTAAAGATTGGTCGTCGGATCCTAATGTAGTCAGTTGTGAATGGTGAATGAAGGAGACATAGGACAAGAGAAGTCAGTAATCAAAGTGAACATAAGGGCAAGGTAAAATATTGCACATCCCTGTAGTGTGCTTTAATAAAGAATTCCTGTACTTGATAGTACGTCCGAAATTGGGCTCAAAGCTAAACTGTTGGGCATTCCTGAAAGTGCGAGTATTGTTGTTAAATTATTTCAGGATACAAAATGTTTTTTGTATTATCTTAAGTCGACTATAATTCAGCTGAACCAGACGAGATTGTTCCGGCATTTCTTCAACATGCTCTACAGATAATCACCCCATGGCTTAGGGCTATCTTCGAAAGTTGTATTTAACTTAGATACGTCCCTTTCAGCTCGAGAAAGGTTAAAGTGCAGATCAATTATTCACTCCAGTGTCTTGAGGAGAAACGAAGAGAGACTTATCGGTCTGTAATCTTTTGCAGTCGAGTGTATCGGTTTTCCAGCTTTCGGAATAAGGACTGCATGTTATTTCAAAAGCTGGAAAACCGACACACTCGACTGCAAAAGATTACAGACCGATAAGTCTCTCTTCGTTTCTCCTCAAGACACCGGAGTGAATAATTGATCTGCATGTTAGGAACCTTCTTAATCCAAACAATTTGTGCAACTACCAGTACCATCACTCTTACCTTAAGGGTAAGTCAGTGGAGATGGCGTTGCACAAAGTCGTTTCACAAATTGAGAAAAGTCTCGAGCACAAAGAACACACTCTAGCAGCATTTTTAGACATCGAAGGAGCGTTTAACAACGTAAAAACGGAGTCCATTAAATCTGATTTGGAAGAGGTTGGAGTTGAATATGCCATTGTGGAATAAGGACTTGATTTATACCATGCTCAATGGTAGAATCATGAACTCGCAACTTGGAAATACTATTGTCGAGAAAACAGTTACAAGAGGCACACCACAGGGAGGGGTAATCTCACCTGTCCTCTGGGTCCTCGTTGTTAAGAAAATTCCTACAAGATTTAGGAATAAAGGACGACATAGTAATTTTGATATTGGATAAGTATGTTACCAGAATCAAAGATATTATGGAATCTGCACTTAAAGAACTATCTTCGTGGGCAGTACAAAACGGTCTCGGGGTCAACCCGACAAAAACTGAACTAGTTCTGTTTACGAAGAAAAGGAAGTTAGAGGACTTTACTCCTCCCAAGCTAAAATAAATTCCTCTGAAACTTTCCAAAGAAGCTAAATATCTTGGCGAAATAATCCTTGATTCCAAGATAACCTGGAAACGGAACACAGATGAAAAAATGAAAACAGAATTTTGTGTTTTCGAAATGATAACGAAACGGATTGCGATTGAATCAATTTCCAAGCTCCAGAAAGTTTGCATAAATATATTGTTCTGTAAACCTCCGAACAGGTCAAAATCCTTAGATTTACCGGTAAACATAAATGTTACTTCAGAGACATGGCGAATGATCAAACTTTATTTTAATTCTCACGATTAAGCTGAGATAAACGAATAGCATTTGTAGATACCAGTGCAGTGCAGTGAAGTAACGAAGAAAAGAAATTTTTACTCACGACGAACTTTTTTCGCACGAAATAATATCAATGAAATAATAAATATTCACGATCCGGTGCAACCGGCCGCGGCCCATTGATATTTATTTTTATTATTATAGGAAATCGTGAACATTTATTTTCTATTCTGTCGAAGATTGCACATATGGGGTGCTATCAAATACATACGCGAGGTAAAAATTTTTCTCTGTTGTATTTTTTTTTGCAATAGGGTCAGGAAGTGCAGGTAAGTGTTGGAGTTGGACTTTTAAAATGATTATGGACCAGTTCAGTTGTACCGGATCGTGTTCTCTTCTCATCCAAACATGTTGATGCCTGAGTGTCCACTATGCATGGTGGGATGAGTTTTCCTTGTATACTTATAGGAATTAATTGTTGGACAAAAATGAGTTGCATACTTTATTCAATTGACAACATAAATTTATGAATATTCTGTTGCATACTGACATGAGAATAAACGTAAAAAATTTACTCAAATTTCAAGAGGATGGAAAAAAAGTCTAACGTCAAATCATCTAAGTAGGTATGTGACTTAAAAATATGAAAATAGAGGAAGATCGAGTACTGTGTCATATTTATAGTATATTTATTTTTACTTACGATATATACTATGTACTGTATATGGTAGGTTATGGATTCGTGAAAAAATCGAAGTCGAGATTTTGATCAAACTTGACATTACGATGATAGGGAGGACGAAAAAAGTAGGTTTCACAAAATCGTCCGTTTGTCTGTCTGTTCGGTTACAGCCTAAACGGATGGGTCGATTTTCTTTATGCTTGGTACCTAGCGTTTTTGGACATTCTTTCGATACGGTTTTTGATGTGTAAACATCTATGCCGGCAGTAGAGTGAAATAAAAACCTGGACTTTCCTCTGTGTGACATTACGAGGTCACACTTTACAATGTACATAGTTCGTTATACGTTACGAAAATCTGATGCATAGTAGGATATTTTGTACGTTCAGTGACAAAAATCTGAAGATCCCCTTCAAGCAAAAACTAGTCCGTTTTGGATCCGTGCAAGTAGATAGTCAACATAAACGTATTGACTATACTTCGCTTACGGATCCAAACATGAATCATTCAAATTCGCTTGGACAAACGTTGGTGTTTGCACATATTAAGCGTGAGTCCCGGAACTCACACATTTTTTTTTTCATTTTTTTAAGGATCAAAAATAACGGTACCTGTCATACAAAATTTGCTGGCCCAAAAAAGAAAATCCTATTTTTCTCAAAATTGGCTCTACAGATTTTTATTTTAATATGAAATTTAAATTTGACTATACTGCTGCTATACCTTCAACCATTGAAAAAATATGCACGACTGGGTCGCACGAACTTGCTCTTATGCGCGATCACATTGTGGTTCTATAGTCTGAAATAAATAAGCTATAGGAGTATATATGTTATCCATTTGCCAAATCTTAGTTTAGTTTCAGGTGGTATTATGTGAGTATACAAAAATTAACAATAAAGACTAGTGTTGCACATATGCAATATGCATGCCAGGAAATTATACTATTTAAACTGGTAAATTGTTTTAAATCAACAAAATTTGAAAGAAATTCATTAAAATACTTTGAATCCGTTTTAACCCAACGCGATGTACACCATCTGAGTTCTTATATAAATCTTTATTTATGAGAAAAAAATTTTGAAAATCGTAGGAGCGGTTTTAAAAATAATTAATTTTTTATATATAAAATTTCGTTAACATTTTTGAGAAAAATAATTGGTACGCCAATTTAAAGCATTTATTAATGTTGCGTTAAAAATTGAACTTCACAAAAAAATCTGCTACCAGTTTTCGAAATATCGAATTTTCAAAAAATTATTTTGATTTTTTTTTTTTAAATCCAAAAATCATTTTTTAGAAAATTTTGATACTCACTTTTATTTATATTTGTTACAAGCTTCTGTATAAAAAATCTAATTTTATTCGGTTGATCAGATGTTGAGATAGTCGAAAATCAAAGAAACCGTTCTATGAGAGGTACTGTTAGTAAACGTAAAATATAAACTTTAAGAATTTTAAATGGTAGACAGTACTAATTTTAACACACAAAAAAACTTTTATGAAAATCGTAGGAGTCGTTTTTGAGAAACAAAATATTTTTCTTAACGGTTTTTTAACGTTTGTATGGGAGGCACCGTTATTTTTGGCTATTAGAATAATTTTTGTCAAAAATCATCTAGATAAAGTTTAAAAACTGCTATTTACCAAGTTTAATAAAAATCGACCAAATCGTTTTTGAAATATTGAGTTTTCAAAAAAAAATATTAAAACTTTTTTTAAAAATCTAAAAAATATTTTTTTGAAAATTTCGGTACACAATTTTATTAAGAGTGTGTCAATACTTCTTCACAAAAAAATTGATCAGAATCAGTTTAACCGTTTTCAAGAAAAACGAAAATCAAAAAAATGGTTCTTTGGGAGGTACCATTAATAACCATTTTTCGGAACCATTTTTTTATTAAACGGCAACTTGTAACTATTTAAATTTATTGAGTTCTTAAAAACAAATTCGGTAGCGCTGGATTTGAGAAAAATAAGTTTTTCCTTTTTGGCCAAGAAATTTTGTATGACAGCTACTGTTAAATTTGGTCCTAAAAAAAAAGAGAAAAAAACGGGTGGGGGGAATGTCCAAAAAACGCTAGGTACCAAGTTTAAAGAAAATCGACCCATCCGTTTAGGCTGTAGTCGAACCGACAGACAGACAGACAGACAGACAGACAGACAGACAGACGGACGTTTTTGCGAGACCCACTTTTTTTGACTTCTCTATCATCGTAATGTAAAGTTTGATCAGAATCTCGAGTTCGATTTTTTGTACGAATCCATAACTTCCCATATAGTACCTATATCGCAAGTAAAAATATTTATCTAAACTATGTTTTTTGCAAATGGATACAATAGGCTCCCATAACTAATTTAATTCAGACTTTACAACCTTAGTTTTTAAAGTTTTTAGTTGAACGTATCTTCAGATATTTGCAACCAAACTGCTTTATGTTAAAATATATAAAATACCAAAAAAACTATCTGCCGATATTATTAAAAATTAAATACTAAAGCAATCAGATATATCAGATAACGTTATTGTTAATATGCACTTTGTACTCCAGTTTGTTCACAGCTAACCATTATTAATTAATGATCATTGCAACTGGAAAATCATCGAATGATCAAGCTTTAATGCTACTGCTGACATGGTAACAAATTTTAAACTTCTAGGTATGAATTCTTTCATCCCCAACAAAACTAAGAGTATAAAATCTTAGATGAAATCATGTAACAATTCAAGCTGTGAAGAGGCTATCAGGGGCAGAGAGTTAAGTTTTCGGACGCTTAAATCCGATTGGTTTGAGGCTAATCGCCTTTACTACCGAAAAGCCAGGAATTTTTGCATATTGTGATTCGACGAGCCAAATTTCTATACGAGGCAAAAAAAACTTCAAAGTCAGAATGGTTACAAGATTTTTTGGTCTTTCGTCAAAAAATCAAAAACTCCACAATAATACTCCAATTGTAAGCTCTTTAGAAAAGGCGAACTTTCTTCCAGCACAATTTGCGGCAATCTCCACGCTGCCTGACAGCAATATGATACCCCCTGTGCTTGATAGCGTCCCAAGCAGTTCAAGAATCAACATTTTTTACAGCACTAGCACAGTTGAAAGGATACTTAAAGATTTTGACATATAAACAAAAAGGAAGGTCCAAATTGTATTTCCCCTATAAAGTTTTGAAGAGGTGTTCTTCCACACTGGCGAAACCACTGCGTATGCATTTCCATATTTCCTATTCTTCTGGTCTCTTTCCGTGTAGATGGAAAACGGCATTCGTCCAGCCCGTCTCCAAAAATGACAAATTGCCCTTCGCCTCTAATTATCAACCAATAGCACATTTCAAGATCATCTAATCGTTGATGAATCAAAAGATCATGAAATATCTTGAAGAACGAAAGCTGTTAAATGACCATCAATATAGTTTTCCTAGCAGAAGGTCCACCGGCGATCTATTAGTCTCAAGCTCACGGAAATTAGGAACCAATCTTTGCATCGTTTTGGTGGAGCTAAAATTGCTGCACTTGATATCTCCAAAAATTTTGGCAGTTTATCGCATATGAGTGCTTTTGGTTTCGATGATTTCTTACTTCAATGGATTAGCAATTATCTTTCGGACCGTTCAATACCAGTAGTATTCCCTGAAACTCACATCCTGGCTGGCGTGCCACAGGGCTATGTTTTATCTTCGACTCTTTTCCTTATCTTTATAAATGATCTTCTAGCTAAAACTTTTAATTCACTTCATTGATTTGCGGACGACAGCACCTTTAGTTTCTCTTATTTGTTTCCACTCATCAGTTGTGGATATTCAACGTCACGGATTGAAAAGTCTTTGAAGCGAATCTTAGCCCTGCTGCATCTTTCTATGAGCGGAACCTGAAAATCTTTCAGTTCTCGGTATGTGATTTTCAGACGACCTTCTGTGGAATCACATACTTGAATTTGGCAAAAATGTTGCAAAATGTTTAGGTTTTTTAGAAGTTGCAAGAACTGTTTACCATATATTCTCCCAAACTCAAGCATAATTCTCACATTTGGGCAGGTGCGTCTTAAAAATCATTGCATCAACTCGATCGGACTCAAAATAACGCATTAAGATTAATAGGGAAACAGCACCATCAAGGAAACCATCGACATTATTGAACATCGTTTGAATGTTTCGTGCCTCTCTATTTCTTACTGCTTTTTTTAAACAATGTTCTTGTGAAATAGCCAGTTGCATTCGTCCCCTGAAACAATTTCCACGCAAGAACTGTCAAGCCAGGAACGCCCATCAATTTATCCTGGAGCCCAATTTCGGACGCACGATTAAATAAAAAGAATCGTTCTTTAGCCGAACCACACGTATGTAGTAAAGCATTACCAAACTCGATATTTCCTTCTCATAAAATCTAAAAGCAAACCTAAATCAAAACCAACCTTAAATAGCATAAAATATTGGATTTTCAACGACTGACGAATTGACAGTATTTCTGTCAAAAAACCTTCTTCTGGCAGAATAGACAAATTAGGTCTGTTTCTTTACATTTTGGGAAAAGTTTGGGAAAAAGTTCGGGATAAATTTTGGACTCGAGCTTTTTCACGTTGTTGTTGTAATTTTTGACCAGAAATAAAAAGTAAGGAAACGCATTTGGGATGTTTCTGATTACCACTTACCATTTTGGGCTCTTTGGAAGGAATCAGGGGAAATATTTACTGTTGTATTTTTTTTCCATTGCTTCATTTAATTAATTTATTTTTTTTTGTTTTAATTTATTTAATTTTGACAGCAAGAAAGAAATAAAATAAATACAACAAAAGTCAAAAGCTCTGGCATTTTCGTTCCAGAAAAAATGTAAAGAAACACGCTTTGCGTAGATTTGGGATACCTCGGGATCCCGCGGGCGAGTAAAGAAACAGACCTATTATTCATTCTGTTGCGAGTTTTCTAGCAGAAAACCTCCAATTTGTCAGACGTTTTAATCCAAGTTTAGGTATTTATCCACTCGTTTATTTCTAGAGCAAATACAAATTGTTTTTTTGTTTTTACTTTTCGACAACCAAATAAATAATCCAATCAACAAATTTAAATAGTAAAGACGGCGTAAAATTAGTTTAAATTGGAATATTTTCTATTTAATGTTTTTTTGCGCCACCAAAAACTTATCTTCTGCGAACTGTCAAAACCAAATTCGCAATCCACAACATCTAGACATATGCCACAAACTGCCGAATAGAAAATTCGCTCGAGTTTAACATGAAACAATCATTTTACTTCTTTATGCTTTATGACAATTCGTAGTTGTCAGCGAATACTTATGTGAGTGAAATATCAAAATTCGAGACCATTTGCAATTCGCAGTTAAGCCTACTACCTACATAATATGTACTTGTAAATCATGTCGTGAATTCATAAAGAAATTTGCATTTTTGTTCACCGCGTGAACGTCCTCGTGAAGCCGTGTGGGCTTTCAGGAAATTATCTTTGTCTATTCTCTTTCTAATTTTGTACAGTTGTTATAGAATAAAATTCTGAGGGTAAAAAACATATACAAACATACAATGTTTTTTTTAAATAAAAATAAATTTTTTATTATTAATTGATTATGTATTACATTTCGTGCATCAATAGTTTGCTATGCCAATTAAAAATTCACAAATCTATTTGAAAGACTAAAGGCGTTTATCTTTTTTAGTTCAGAGTTCGTTCAGGGCAGAGCACTGAGCGAGCGGAGAAAACTCTGATCAGCATGTGTTCAGAGTTCTCCGATTTAATTGTGAAACACACCTGAGCACTGAATTGTCATATCTGTAAAATTGCATGTATGAAGTTGGCTGCGCTCAGCATTTTACTCTGTTTACTCTGCTATATTATTCTGAGCTTACAGAGCGCGCTCTGAATATGCTCAGAACTAAAAAAGAAACACAAATTTTTAGCTCTGAGCGATCAGAGCTAAAAAAAGAAACACAATTATTTTTTTTACAGTTCAGGCTCTGCTCTGAACTAAAAAAGAAAAACGTGAAGGTTCACTTCGGAGATTGGAATACACCACCACATCGAACAGTTTTTGTATACCCTTACAAAATAGCTGTCAAACTTTGGTTATTTGAACTGACATCTAGGGGAATTTCCGAACTTTTTGTGATGTTCACAACGCATTCACAAGTCTGTACCAGTGAGAAATGCCAAAACATCACTTTCTCCGCTGTCAATTATTGTTCACTTCACGACGAAGTATGTTTAAGGCTTTAAAGCAGGTCGTGTCTCATGTGGAAAGCACGAAACAGCTACGTTTATAACGCAGTGTTTTATTTTTTTTTTGTTGTGAAGGAAGAAACTTTATACTATTGTCCTTAAGGAGGCTTTTCGCTCTGATGGTGCTAAAGGTAAACGTCCCCCTTTGCTCTTGGACAGCTACGGGAGTTTTTTCGACCAAGCTGTCATTGTATTCAATTCAATATATGTAGGTACTATTTTTTATTAAATTTGAAACAATTCACGAAAGATTGCTATAGCGGTCGTTTAGTGAAAAATATATGTACTGTACATATGAACAAAGGAAAGAAAGAGCAAGAGTTTATCATTTAACTAATGGCAAAATCTTTAAAATAAAAATATTTTAAGAACTTATCCTTCGATGCATTAACTATTTGTTTGGTTATTGAACATGCCTTCTCGTTCAAAACGTGGGCTTATATAGGTATATCACTTTTAACATGGATTATGTAATAGCTTTCGGCTAGATAATCTTTTTTTTTCGTTTTTAATGTAATTATTCAAATATGAGAATATTATATTATTTCAAAATAAGTATCTACTTATACACACCTATACCCATCGGATTGCTGATATCTTCCATCATATTCTTCATTATTTATAAATGAAGTTTGCTGGACATCACCTTTAAGTTCAGTATTCTCTGCATTAAAGTATCCGTTTGGATTACGGAAGGGATTAAGTGTATTCGTTTCAATATTGTCTGCGGTTTAACAAATAAAAATCGCAATTAATTATTTAAATTTTGAAAAAAAATCTTCTTACCATTGCAGCTCTCTTCCGGGAATGTGTTCGGAGCCTGTGAAAATTGTTGCGATTCGTTCTGTCCGTGTCCGTGTCCTGGCTGTTCATATTCACGCTTATCTTTTTCAGGCATTTGTTGCCTGGCTGTCTGCATAGCTACATTGAGAACATTTTTTAAGGGTGGCAATGGTGTTGATTTTAATTTTGCAATAAAAGAAGACATGATGCTGCAGTAGTGAATATCGATTTATGTATATCTACTGAATTTCCAAACTATGTAGGTAGGTATATAATGAGAAAATTGCTATCAAAAATTTCATAAAGATGATTCAATGAAAAATTACATTAATTTCGATTTTTCCTTTTATAAATGCACTTTGACGAATGTGGAGTAGATATTACATAAATGTAAAATAAAAAAAAATGAAAGGATATTGCACTTTTGCTTAAGGAGTACTTAATGGATTATGTTTTTTTTCCACTTCAAGAAACATTTTAACGAAAATATAATGTTTTCGAAGCTTTGAAAATGGTATTGATAAGGAGAACTATAAATTTTTGATCTTAACGTGACATTTTCTTACTTAAAATAAAAATTAACTATGTTCTAGCGCACATTGGAAAATGTAACAAATGTCGAAAAGAAATGAAAAATGTAGCAAGGATCATTTTTGCGCATGTCATAATCCTTTTTGTAAAGATAAGAACTTCACATTCACATATTGAATGTAGTACTTTTGTGAAGAAAAGTGGTACATATGTGAGTTTCCATTTGGGGAGAGTTCATAAATACAATTACCATCCAAAAACGGTCCAAACTTTAGTAATATACGATATTGTCATCGATTTACTTCAAAGTAGAGCCAAACATGACAAAAAATGGCGGTTACATCACATACATTTTGCAATAAGCTGGACTTTGGATTTTATTGTGTATTTTTGATTTTATTCCCCTATTACCTCTCCCTATTTGACCCCTTTTATTGGTTAAATCGATGTATTTTACTATCTATTATCGAAGGTTTATGTAGCCAAAGAATTTCTAGCTTGAAATTTTATAGGTACATTTCATCCCCGAGGAGGATGCATGCGGAACTACTACGGAAATTCGTTGGATAAATCATCAAAAGCATCTGTTCAATTAATCCTGAGATTAATTCTAATCTTGCACTGAGAAACTGGACCTTAATCAATAAATATATATTTAAGTCTTCTTACTAAAAGTTGTACATTCTGAAATGTACAAAATTGTATGCTTGATGGTACTATTATGCTTGCACAGTTTTTACATATCGATTTAAAAATTAAAAGTACCAAACTGTGGAGGAAGCGCTGAATTGTTTATAGATATTCTTTGGAGAAATACGAACAATAAAATGCAAAAGCCAGTCGTTATAAATATTTGTGATGTCAAAACCTTGTTTAGCTGTACTATCACGTTCCTGTATACGGTTTATAACTATATTTGTGGACCTGATGAAAAATGGTTTTTAAACAATAGAAAAGTCAAAAAAATTTACTCAACCCATTTTCTTATACGATTTACAACTTATCCCAGTTTCTTGGTTAAACTGAAAATTACGAATTAGTTACACAGTAGGTATCAAGGCTGCACACCAAAACTTGATGATGATCTCAAAATACAAAAGCATCGCAATCTTCAAAATCATCGTGAACGGACTAAAAGATCTTTCTATTGATGGAAACTCTTCAACCAGGAACAAATGCTTTTCAGTTGCACTATGCTATTACATAAACAACACTCATTATATGCCTTGTCTGAATAGCAAAATATTCAGCTTAACTTGAACTAGTTGTGAATAATCTGCCATCAGAAAAGTAAGAACTTTTTGCGTGCACGAAACATATTCACAAAATCATAAATCTCGCAAAAAATCATCGAAAGAATGTGGACTCAGGAGCTGTAGAACTTATGGCTTATTCGACATTGATTGCTGAAGAAATTGATGAAGAACTTCAAAGGTGAAGAACAGTGAATCGTCAAAAAATCGCTAAAATCATCTTTCATCAAATGCAGTTGAATTTTGGAAGAGATCGCTCTTGATTCCGCATATTTAGATTCCTTGAACGTAGATTCCCAGATGAAAACCTACCAACATAGTCTCTATTTCTTATTCATCCAGCGAATATGTTGGAAATGAAAATAAATTAATTTAAAGAAACATCAAAAACTGTTTGCTCTACATAAAGTTATTTTTTTGAGAAGATGAATTTATTGTGATACAATTTTTGGAAAAACAAAAAAATGTCCGCTGAAGATCTTCTAAAAAAATAGAAATATGCGATGTCCTACAAGAAGCAGAAGTGTTTTCTCAACAATAAAACTTGCACTTCATATTGCCCTAGCGTTGAAAGGACCTTTAAGACGAGTCAAAATATTGCTTCGTTCAACCATGATCGAAAATCGTTTAAATGGTAATTGAATAATCTGAAAACCATAGGTGAACTATAATGTAAGTGGTTGTAATTTGTAGGATTATGGTTGCCGAGTGCCCACAGGAAAATGGTCATTACTTACAATTAAAAAAAAAATATAAAGTCTACGAATCAATAAGAAATCACTTTAAATATTTTTTTTCGCAAACAAAATTTTCTTTTGCGCAAATATTTGTTCTTAAAAGAGCGTTTACTAATATTCCTGATAAAAATTCTGTACAGAAAACGAATTTGCATCAGGTAAAATAATAAATGATTTTTAAAGATAAATTTTGTTTGTGAAACAATTATTTCAAGTCATTTGCCATAGATTCGTATCTTTTTTATTTTTCAAAGTGGTAATTTATTAAAGAAATATGTGGTTAAAATTTTCATTCAAAACTTTAAATTTTCATTCTTGTGTTATTAAATAAATCTGAAAATGTAGTAAGTGGGCTTAAGGTCCTTCTTGATATCTAATTGTTAAATTAAAATCGACGACGTTTCAAACGTGGTTACGTACTTCTTAAGGTTTCTAAAAAAACTTTTAACTAATATTTATTTCTTATTAAATAATACCTACTAAAAAAATATTTAAAACCACGTTCAAAACTTCTTCTTTTTAAATATAACAATTATATATATCAAGAAGGACCTAAGAACACTTTTTTAATAAAGGCCACGAAAAAGTAATAATTTATTATTAAATAAATAGATATAAATCGGATTTATTATTATTTATTGTCCTATTCATATATTCATACTAGAATGTCAGTTTATTAGACTTGACCATTCTTTATTCCGTCAATTTCATTGAATTTATGAACAACAACAACCACTTAAAGATGTTTACCTATCACTTCCTTTGTGAATGCCCTAGCTTAGTAAGAACCAGGAAAATGACCTGAATGACATCTCATCTCTGCCACTGAGGAACATCCTGTAATGTATTCAAAGTTCGGATTGGTTCAGGGAGGCGTCTCATACCCACACCTAAACTCCATTTAACTCCTTTCCTCGCCCATCCTCATTTTCACCTATGTATATCCTGGGGACCACAATGGATCCATTTAGATCCGAGTGCGATGATGCGGTTTGCGTATAATCACCCCTTCTAACCTAACCTTACCTTACGAATTAATTTATAATTCTTATATTTTGGCTAGATAGATATAGCTATCTCGGATTTGTTTTTTCTTAATTGAATAGTAAAATAAATTGTTGCGTTTCTTTATTTATGAATATGAATGGCCATGATGGCCAAGGCCAGAATCCAATATAGGAGCAGGGTGATTCGTATAAGGTGTGACAAAAAGCTAGGACGTGTACGTTGGGTTGGGTAAGAAAAAAATCGTATAGGGAGGGAATATTACGCTCTTTATGCTGGAGGCGTAGTTTTCCAAAAAATGTTAAACCATGGATCTTTTCCATTAACCTACCCCGAAAATTAATAAATTTTAATTTCTTCAACTCGAGAGTACACAAAATAAACAATTACTTATGTTAGGTACCAAGTGTAGAGGCCAATGGAAGCTTTTATTATTGCAATTAAATTCTCTAATAAGTCATTTATTTATTTTTTTATTTTCAAAAATATTACATGCATATGTATATACTAGCAGACCCGTGTTCGCGTTGCCTCGCAAAATTTTAATAATGAATTGGTTAACTATAATATCAACATATCTAAATAGTGTTCAATAGGGCTTACTGCCATTTCTACCATATAATGTTTTGAGCAAAAAAATATTTTATGCTTCTTACTTTTTAATTACTTAATATTTTTTCTCTCTATCTACATCCTTTCACTCATGCCCATTTTTTATTTGAGTGTTTCGCTTGAACTCAAATTATGCATGAACTCAGTACACAAATGCAGACGAAGAAACATTAAACTTTTTAGTAAAAATCAATACGAAATATTTTTGTTTTTGCTATCATAAATCGATTGGCAGACAGAATTTAACCACCCACTTTTCGTGTTCTTAACTACAGTAAAATATATGTCATGTTTGAATATTATTTCACGTTTGCTTTTTTATACCAATTCATTAATTGTCCAAAATGGTCCTAGTGCTATAATTGTATAACACCCAAGTAAAAGAAGATAACCAGTCAACAATTAAGTAGACCAGAGAACCAGTGGTGTAGCTATCACTGTGGGGGCCCTGTATCAAATTTTTCGTGGCCCTCTTTTTCCTGACTGGGGCACAACCTGAACAGGATTTTATTTTTTTTTAATTTTTGGCTTCTATGGACGATTGATAAGTCAAATAACCGTTATTGTCCCATAGAAGTTCTGAGATAATTTTTAATTAGTTTAAACCCGGAAAAGGTTCTCTAAACTGTTGTTACTGGAAGCGTCAAAAATATTAAATATGCAGTGATAACTTCCGCAAAACTAGAAGCAAGACTTTTGTCTTATTAACTCAAACAATTAACAGAACTTTCTCACATAATTTAAAAATGATGTCTCCCGATGCCGACAGCTGATAGACAGGGTTCGGAATTAAGAAATCGTATTCTTAAGCTGATTGAAAAATCACAACTTTGTATTATAGTAAATCAAAATGTTCTAAGGGCCAGTTTCACAGGTAACACTTACCGGAATAAGTGGCACTTAAGTTTCCCATATAAGGAATTTAAGCTAAATTTCATAGCCAGCGTAAGTGGAACTTAAGTCACCAACATTGGAGACTTAAGTGCCACTTATTCAGGTAAGTGTGCACTGTGATATTGCGCTTTAAACTTTCACATTGCCCACTTAAGTGCCACTTTTCTGACTGTGAAACTGGCCCTAAGTAGATTGTACTGAATTACAAAAAATTGCTGAGTTTGTTAAAATGGAAATGAAAGATGTGTATTGTTCTTACTTGCTTCGTATATGTAGGTACTTTCGTATTTTTATCTTCAGCTGGTCCCTGGTCCGTAATTTCATGTGATGTGTTGGCAGAAACAAAGTAGTTGCTTAAGCGTTGGTTGGTAGGATGTACAGATAGA
Organism: Leucozona laternaria; assembly: GCA_932273885.2. Taxonomy (NCBI): domain Eukaryota; kingdom Metazoa; phylum Arthropoda; class Insecta; order Diptera; family Syrphidae; genus Leucozona; species Leucozona laternaria. Next base: position 52,397,267 of record OW026368.1, read on the forward strand.
TATATGGAGAGCAAAACTATCGAAAAGACATATGTAAACAAAAACTGGTAATAAGTACATTTTAAATAATTGACATTGACAAATTTTCTTACACACGTCACCGTCAGTTACTCATTATCCCGGGGGCCCCTATATTTCGAGGTGATATATCATTGATACGGCTGATACCACGGTAGCTACGCCACTATAGAGAACAATTGAGTGGAATGGAAATTGAAATTGAATAGAGAGATAGACAAGACAGACATAGGAGGAAGAGAAAATGTAAAAAAGCCGGAATGATAATGAAATGGAACAAAGCAGCGACCCTGTGATTGCGAATAAATCGAATTCCTAGATACATAAATGTTAAAAGTTGTTAATTTAAAAATTAATTTATTTCTCAGGTACTAGCTCTGGTATACTCGGTCCTAATGAAAAGTAAGTACCTGAGCATTTCTTCACATCACTAGTACCGGATCTTAATTCACCAAGCGGTACTAGGACTTAATACGTCTAAAACTGGTCTAATTCTGATTTTGACAATATTTTGGCATTTCAAATATTATTTTGATATTTGTTTTGACTGAACGATTTTTATTTTATTCTACTTTCGAATGAATTATGTCAATTTTCACAAAAAGGGGACATAATATCCATTCCACGATACCTGTCTCATAAAGCATCAACTATGAAATTTGTCACTGTGATCAACAATGTTCCGATCTTCAATTTACGCAGTTTGCAGCAAAACGGCGGTCGTTGCTATAAACCTACAGAGAGTGGGAAGATGAAAAATGCACATAAAGTCCTACCGATATTTACAGGACTGATCAGTGCTGCTCTTTTTTAAATCAGCATCCAGATGAAGCATTTGATTTGAGTAGACGTTGTGTGTTATATTTTGCGTAGAGTTTTGGACATTTTTCTATGGTGTTATGTGAGTGACAGTCTTGGAGAAATGCCCTTTATTGTGTGCATTTCATGTGCGGTCCATGCAATGCATTGGTGGCGTTCGGGGAAATATCCAGAGCTAGAAGGATAGGTTTTGTGTTTGTTTTAATCCCTTATGAAAACAGTAAATGCAAAAACAACAATGCATATCTGAAAATTTTGGGATATGTGCGGAAGGCCTTTTTAATAGCTTGTCCAAACTGTTCACAACACTATTAATCGCTTTAGATATGACGTTGTTTATCGATATAATGTCCATAAACAGTGGCAATATGTATATTTACGACTGCATTAACACACGTCCATCCAACGGATTCATTGAAGAAAATGATAAAATTTACTCTAAATCAGGAATAAGCGTCACTAGACTGCCGATTTGAAAGTCCTAGCTAAATGGTACTCCGCACCAACTTGACAGAACTAGGGCTTAGTACTTTTGTGAAGAAATCATTTGGTACCGATTTGAGTACTAACAACTGGTATAATAACCAGGTATTAGCTCATTTTGAGGAGCCAGCTAGTACCGAGTCCTAACTCATATTCGGTACCAAATTGACAGAACTAGGGCCTAGAACTTGTGTGAAGAAATGAGTTGATGCCGATTTGAGTACTACCTTTAGGACTAGTACCGGTACTAGCATTAGGACTCTGTGAAGAAATTGGCCGTAAGGAAATCAGTTAAATACTTTCTGAGACTACGTGTGACAAACTAAGCATTTGGTTCTTCTTTATACAGGGTGATTCTCATAAGATGTTATAAAAAGCTAGAGCGTGTAGGTTGGGTCGAGACGTTTAGCCCGAAGTGGCAACTTTCTAAAAAAAATACTTAAAACAGAAAAAAAAATATAACAATAACATAATAATTATACCTTTTTGTAAAGGTATATTATCTTTCTTTCATTTTGTTTTTTAAAAAAACTGTTTTATGGAATAATTTTTAAAACTAAATTTTAAAACTCACTTTTGAAAATAAAATTAAAAAAAACTTTGTTCAAACTAATTCTGTTCAAAATTTTACGTTATTAAGTCGTATTTTAATAATCAATGCTCTTATTAATTTTTAGTCGAAAACCAAAAACCAGATGCTAAAATCTCTTCTAGTTCTTTAGAAAATTAAAAATGTCGGAAAAAAAATTCTCTTAATTTAACTCCAATCCGTTGCTAAAGTCGCTCTAAAGCTATTTTCAATTTTCTCAGAAAGTACAATAAATTTGAGCATCCGGTTTTCTCCTTTTAACTACAAACTCATAAGAGCATTGAATATTGAAAACAAAATTAGTCACGAAAATTTTGAAATAAAAATAGTTTGAAATTTTTTTGTTCAAGTGTTTTTTTTAATTTTGAGTTTGAAAGTTAATTTATCAAAAACTGTTCCCTAAAACAGCTTTATTAAAAAACAAAATAAAAGAAGAGATTTCTGGCTTTATAAAAAGATTTATCATGGCATTGTGAGTTAAACCGTTGTTTTTTAATAACTGTTGTTCTGCTTTAAGTAATTTTTTTTTGGAAAATTGCCCCTCCCCTCTACACTCTCTAGCTTTTTATCAAACCTTATGGCTTATGCCAACCACCCCGTATAATAATAATGAAGTAATGATTTCGGTATAGTATACTTAGATATAAATAATAGGTAACTTCCTACGAAAACAAAATGTTCTTGTGTTGTCAAACATTTTTCATTTATCATGAGAGATTAGAAATATTAAACATTAAAGAATAAAGATTCAAAACAGTCCATCAAAATATTTACCTATGTATATTTAGTGGTGGGGGTTCTTCAATAGCTTTCACAGTTTGTCAAATCCAAACAGTTCAATGTGCAAATTCTACCATAATTTTACTTTTTTTTCTTAAGTCCCCCTCACAACTAGCCAAAGCTTTCCGGTTAATTTTTTTGTTTTGGAAGTCTTTCAACAACTTTTTTTTTATCTGTAAGTAGGTACCTATACCTATATGTATACCTGCTAGCTGCTAATAATGTTGGTCATACCTCCACTCCCTGAGTGTCGCCTATACGTCTATCTATAGGTTCCTACCTAGGTATATTTAGTTCATCTGAGAGCTATGAGAAGGTATAACTACATTTTGTAAGTTCGTGTCTATGGAACTCATATGAGTTAAGTATAGGCAACAGTAATTTATTATCCGATGGATTTTATGACCGTTTTTTTTTTTTAATAAAAATATGGGCGTTTCAGTATGAAGTATTCGCATAAAGGTGTAAAATCTGCGCAAGTAGATACAATTGAATTTCTTTTGTTTTTCGTTTCTGAACGCAAAATATGTGCATTCAAATTAACCCCTGCTGGTAAAATAGGTGATTTGGATTACCAAACAACACGTCTGCCGTCGCCGTCATTTTTGATGATTATGAACAAGAACTACTGCAGTCAGCATAGATTAGTTCGATCGAAAATCTGCCTTCACGAACGCGTTCTTTATAAGGATTAAATAATAGCCGTGTTTTGGTTAGAGTGTATAACAACTCATCTTTTTTTCACATACCTATACAAATTTAACTCTCTAACTGGATGGACCTTTCAGTAAAATGACCATCATGTAGTCACGCCCAAACATCTGCCCAAAGCTGATGTAATGGGTGATTTTTTAAGAGGTTTAGAACTTTTTTTAAAAAAAAAAACACAAAAATTCGAAAAAATGAATGAAATATTTATTTTAATCGATAGTTTGAACCTTGCAATTTAATGTTTTAAGATAATTTCATGCAAATGTTGACCGCGGCTGCGTCTCATGTAGCCCATCCGCTGAGTCCAATTTTGGCATACTCTTACACACATATCGGCCGGTATCTCACGAATGAATGCATGGATGTTGGCTTCCAGTGCGTCAATCGAAGCGGGTTTGTCCCTATAGACATTAGCCTTGACACACCCCTACAAAAAATAATCTAATGGTGTCAAATCGCACGATCTAGGCGGCCAATTGACCAGCCCGAAACGTGAAATTAACTGTTCACCAAACTCGCCTCGCAATTGCGCCATTGTTTCGCGTGCTGTGTGGCATGTGGCACCGTCTTGTTGAAACCACATATCATGCAAGTCAAGAACTTCCATTTCGGGCAAAAAAAAGTTTGTTATCATCGCTCGGTAGCGTTCACCATTGACAGTAACGCTGCGATTCGCATCATCTTTGAAGAAATAGGCCCAATAATGCCGCCGGCCCATAAACCGCACCAAACAGTGGCTTTTTCGGGATGCATTGGTAGCTGTTGCAATGCTTCTGGCTGATCTTCACTCCAAATGCGGCAATTTTGCTTATTTACGTACCCATTCAACCAAAAATGAGCCTCATCGCTGAACACAAGCAGCGCGCGATGAACATTTCGAACCGAGCACGAATTTTGATAGTAAAATTCAATAATTTGCAAGCGTTGTTCATTTGTAAGACGATCCATGGTTAAATTGCAAACCAAACTGAAGCTGTTTGACAGTGACACAAGGTACTAAACACACGTCAGCTGTCAAAACCAGTGTTGCCAAAACCAAACCAGCTAAAAAATCACCCGTTATAACAAGTAATATGTTATCACTGAATTTTTTGAAATATCGGTGTGGCAAAGACAGCTCAAAAAAGTATCTTTTCTAGAAGTTAGAAAAATATTCCTAAGGCCGTCCACTCAAATGATCTGGAATGATTAAGACTTAGAAGATGAAATATAAGAAAGCGGCCTTCCATGAAAAAAACTGCGGCATTTTCTCTAATAGTGTGAATAGTCTGGTTGCATAGGCTTGCATAAGCCTTTCCCACTTTAAAGCTCTCGAAGGGTTTCCGTTGTTTGCATAATTAACTGATTTATTCATAAACTGGCTCTCCCGCCTTCGCATGGACAAACCTAAGCTTCGCATAAAAATTACAAAAGAAAATATTATTTTTACTTTTTGTAATCGAATACCTACTACTTTCTGGGTTTTAACCCACTTCACGTTATGAAAGCCTTTATTTGTAAAAATATGATCCTCTAAGTCCAACCTTTATTGCTTTCCCAACACAGAAAGAATGTTTCTATTCGAAAACACCCCTTTTTTTTATCCAATTCCACTCTATAAATAGCATTTTTTTAAAATAATCTTTCAAACACAAAAAGAATTTTTGAAATCGGATACCGCTTTTCTTTTTTACCCCATTTCACCTTATACATACCAAATTTTTGAAGAAAAAAAAAATATTCCTAAGGCCATCCAATCAAAAATAACCTTTCAAGCACAAAAAAAAATTTTTTGTCTACCCTATTTCACCCTACAAATGAAAAAAATTGAAAAAGAATATCCCTAAAGACATTTCCTAAGAAAACCTTTTAAACAAAAAGAGAATTTCCTTAATCGGACATTTTTTTTTTCATTTTACCCCTATCCACCCTACAAAGTGAATTTTTTTAATATTTGTATTGTTATTCTGCTATTCGGGGCAGAGACGAATCCAACAAATCAAAAATCATTAAAATCAGTTCAGCCGTTCTTGAGTTATAAGTGTTGTAACTAAAACGACTTTCTTTTATATCGGGTTTTTCAATAAGAGCGCTACATAAGTTTTTTTAGATAAAACAAAAACGGTTTTGGATATCAATGAAATTTTTTATTCCTGTGAAAGTACGTTCGATACCATTATGTATGGAACTCGATTTCTTTTGCATGGCCACCACGGGCACGCTTGGAGAAGTCCAGACGCTGAACCTAATTTTCAAGCATAAATCGTCCGATACTGCTGCAATTTCACGTTCGATATTCGTACGAAGTTCATCAATCGTCGCTGGCTTGTTGGCATAGACCATAGACTTGACGTAGCCCCACAGGAAATAGTCTAACGGCGTCAAATCGCACGACCGAGGCGGCCAAGCGACTGGACCATTTCGTGAGATAACACGTTCTCCAAACTTGGTTTCCAATAAATTGATTGTGACATTCGCTGTGTAGCTTGTGGCGCCGTCCTGTTGGAACCACATGGCCTCCAAGTCCATATCATCCAAATGGGGCCAAAAATATTCGGTTATCATTGAACGGTAGCGATTCCCATTCACAGTAACGTGCCGGTCTTGATCATCACGGAAGAAGTACGGCCCAATGACGCCGCCGGCCCATAAACCACACCAAACCGTAATTTTTTTCGGGATGCAATGATGACTCATGGAGTACGTGTGGATTGCTGCCTCACCAATACCGCATATTTTGTTTATTGACGAAGCCATTCACTGACTCCGAATTTCGGTAGTAAATTTTAATAATTTCGACTCGTTGTTGGCTCGTATTTCTTTCATCAGCAAACCTTACTGAAGAAAAATGTCAAAAGAGCGGCAAGAAATATGGCGTCGTTTGCTGTCCCTGTTGCTCTACTTTTGTAGCGTCCCTGTTGAAAAACCCTTTATATTAAGAATATCATTTTTCTACGTCAATTATTTGGCCTGTTATGGACAATTTTTCGAAAAAAAAAAACTGAAATCATTATTTTGCAATCGGCAACTTCAAGCCCAAATATCTCGAATTTCCCATGAACGATTTTGAAATTTGTTTACTCGTTTTTCGGACTTTACGTCACCTTTCATTTGATACCAAACTCGTTCGTGTGCACTCTGGGCCAAAGCTCCATAGTTAAATGGGCATTCCCTTTGCTCATAATTCTTTTTTTGAGCATGACTGACCTCAGTCAAAACTGTCATGCTTTAGGCATTGTACACATTATCGATCATGACTGATAGATTTGATCGGTGACTGGAAGTATGTAGGCACAATATTCATTTCGCACACAATTTGTTTTGTGAGCATGACGTGATGAGCAAGACTCTTTAATTAAACAAAAGTTTCAAATCATCGAAAATTATACAATAAGTTCAACAATAAACATACATATTTATAAACCTCTAGGTACTTTCAAGACTAGTTAGATCAAAGTGTCTTAACCGGCTATTATAAGGTTATAGATTCTGACACGGCTCTTCGATCAAATTTCAAGAATCTTTTTTGAACCCTCAGTTCCGTTCTTATTTAATGGCAGTTGTTATGGATAGATAACATCACCGGAAATTCATCAATGGTGACTTCTCAGACTTTAAGTACATACAACGCTCCATCAGTCAATGTTAACTTTGAGTTTATATAAACAAATTAACATCGGGCTCAGCTGCAGAAATGTTGATTTGTGAAATAAAAAAAGACATGACGAAATAAAAATTAAAATCTACTTCATTATTTTAATAAAGTTCATCCTAATTGTACCTACTTCAATGCAACCGAAAAAAACATATCAAAAATTACCGGTCTTGGTCTGGATCGGGATCTGGAGTACTGGAGTTCAATGCAAACCAAAGAGAGTAACCATAAGTAAGCTCATGCTCACGCCAAGTATGTACTTTTGCGTGGGGTATTTAAAATTGAAATAAGTTGATCGTGTTTCTTGGCGCCTCAACGGCCTGCCAGATGATTCAAACTTAATTTTAGTATAGCGAGGCGACATATATAACATATTGCAATAATTTTTCAAATGGCACATATGAATTTCCTTAACATGACGCCTTCCCAATTCAAAACAAATGAAATAAAAACAAAAATACAAATAAAAATAAAAACAATTCATAAAATCTTCAATATGTATTAAAGTAGGTAGGTACATATTATTATTCATAAACCAGTTTAACGCAGTCTGTTGGGATGGGGAACCATTCGCTGACTTCACAATTTTCATGGCTTTTTAAGGAAGAGATCTTGTTTGTCACAGACTCAGACGCCCGCCGCCAACTCATTTATACATATGAGTTTAAGTATCAGTATGCAAGTATGTATACCTACCTATAAGTAGACTTATTCCAAACCTTAAAATTATATAAAATTGTATCGCAAATATGAAGTTGCGTAGCACATATATAATTTTTTTTTGTAAAAATAAAAAAAAACAACTTATAGGTACCTACATCTTCCAATGAACTAAGCAATTGAGATTGAGATGGGGATTGAGATACTTTTATATTTATACTTGTTTGTATAAGAAAAACTAACATCATAATTCAATCTAGAACCCCAGAGCCAGACCAAGCTTTTTGTAAGCGATCATGTTATAATGAAAATGTTTTTTTTTAAATGCATAATACAAGGTCGTATTCATTTTGATTAACAATGAATCTGTGCATTATATACATACTGCTTCTATTATATACATTTAGTTAGTTTTGCGGTCATTTTTAATAATTTGAGCTTTATACTTACTTTATAATTTTGAATACCTATAGCCACCTAGGTTCCTAGGTATAAAAGGTACCTACTTTGACCTTACCTTCCTAGCTACAAAAAATACTAAATTAACTAAAGCTGAAGACTAATCAGTGAATGTAGTAGTTGTATGAGCTAGCAGTCTGGGGTGTTTTTTTTTTTGCAGGTACCTACCTTACCCGTGCAACTTTCAATCATCTATACCTGTTCTTTGCCAAATAAAAAGGTAATAAATTTGAAAGATCTTCAAGAAAAGGTGTCAGACAGGTTAAGTTTCTTTTTTGTTAGCTTCGTTTTTGCAAAAGTAAGTTGAAATTCACAAACTTGAAAATAGCCCAGCTTTTGTTCAAAAAAACTCATCCAAAAGTTGTATTTTTATACATAGACTAAATATATGAAATAGACATTTATTTTTTGGATTTATAGATTGAAGCTTTTCTTTTTTTAAGTATAATCAAACGAATAACGTATAGAAACAGAAAAAGCACAGATCGTGGTTGTGTAGGAAGTCAGGTAGGTAGGCGCTCGTGGCCTACGCAGGTCTCCTCCAGATACGGTTGTGCCACTTGATTCAGTTTCTCCAGCACGACTGAATTTCAGTACGTTTTCAACCGAGTTGTGTGTCGGTTCGGTCATCTTCAGTTCGGAGTTCGCATAAGCATTTATTTTTTTTTTAAACTCGATTTATAAATACAGATAGACATTACATAGATATACGAATACATATACTATATAAATTCCTCCAATTAAGACTAATTGTTGAGTCTGCGGTTCGTGTGATGGTAGATTCTTATGTGACGTTGTGAAATTTAGTTCAATCTTCAGTGAATACAAAAAATTCATGTTTTTTAATGTATGGTTTTTTAGTTGGAATATATTAAATAATTTAAATATATATATTTATAAAAATATATTATATATTATACCTATTTAAAAAAAAAAGAAATAATTTAAGCAAAACAATGGTGTCTAAAAACAGTAAGAAAAAAACCGGTAGTAATAGTGGTGAGAAGGGAAGTGATATATCGAAAATATCTGAACAATCCATAAAAGAAACCCAAAAATCATCAACAATCGATAAAAATAAACATTCCGATCAAAATGTATCAGCAATTACTAAAAACAAAAGCAGCATTCGAACAAGTAAGTTTATGCAGCAAGAAAAATCATCGACTGAAATTTCGTCAATATCTTCTGGTTTTTCGGACCAACAAATCATTTCGGGAAATATGCTATTAAGTGGGGATAATACTAATTTACCATCTACCTCGGGTACTGGAATGTCCCTGGCATCAGCAGATGGGCAAAGTTTTGAGTCCAATTCGAGTACTAACAAAAATAATGGACTCACAACTATTTTATCGGAATCAAAAGCACAATCATCACAATCAGCTTCGAAATCAATAGAAAATCAAGGACTAACAACTATTTCTTCATCAGAAGCGAAATTTCAAAAGTCTCATGCATCGAGTATTAAGGAGATCCAAGGACCAACGACAATCATTTCGGGAAAAAATAACGAAATATCCGAGACTTTTTCATCGAAATCAGAGAAATTCAAATCGCAGAGCTCCAATGCAACCACAAGTGAGAAAATTTTACTAACCGGAGGTGAAGGTGCCTCTTCAACGACTGATATATCGGGCAGTGTCCTAACAAGCTTAAAAGAAGAAAGTTCCAAATCAGTAAACTTCATGAGCTCCGAGCAATCCTCACACAGCGAATCCAAAACATTCGATCAGCTTGCTACCACCGTATCGTCGGATTCAACCTACACAAACTCGAAAGCTCATTCATCATCAACATCGTCGACTGTCCAACAATCGACTTCATCATCAAATATAATTGCCTCCTCTAGCAGCACCAACATTTCCAAGAGGTCCTTGGCATCGACTTCGTCGGTATCGAATGAAAAAAATGTCGTACAGCGCAAGTCTAATAATGAAACTAACAATCAATCGCTGAGTCAGACAAAAATCGAATCTTCCGAATCAGTTGCAAAGGAGCAAGTTTTCGACCACAAAACTAAAACCTGGACTGACTTTAATGAAAAGACCATAGTCAAAAATCAACCATCACTGCTGCGTTACGTCAGCAAAGACTCAGATGGATCCTACAAAGTAACCTACAAGAAAAAAATATTTGACCGCAGGAACAATAAGTGGAAGGTGGTCGAGCAGAAGGTGGTTGACGGTGCACATGATGTAGGCTACCCTGAAATAGTCGATGATGTCACCAACAGCACAACGACAACGTACACTACAAAAGTTTACGACACGAAACTTGGCAAGTGGAAAATCGTCGATGAAAAATCATATGTGGACCCAAAAGCTTTCATTCCCACTGATATTGCTCGAGAGATAGAGAAAGATAACACCGATGTCGCCAACATAACAACAACAACAGAAGTGACAAAGGTAAGCTTTCACTTCTCTTCAAATTGCTCTCATTTATAGTTTTGTTAATCATACACATACAATAATACATTTATGAAGATTAGGTAGGTATATTGAGTAGGTATTTTTTTTTTTCCATTATATCAACAAAATAAAGGCCGAATACTTAAACCCCATTCAGCTGATTCGAGCATAAACAAAACTGGCAATGTATCTACATGTGTATATTGACAATAACCTACATGACAAGAGTGTTGAGAAAAGTTTAAAATGTTGAATTTGCTCTACCGATAGATAGGCCAATATTCAATAAATTTGCTATTCCTTAAAGTTCAAACTCATAGGTTTTGGAGCTAGGTATGGTACCTCTAGCTACCTATTTATTATACCTATAGGACATTGGATTTTGTGGTTTCAAAAACATATGTAGGTACATTAAATCTCCAACAAAATCGTAATATTGCACAATCGATTGTGCCAAGCACTATTTTCAGTGTCTGAAGCATTCCCATTAAAGCTTTTTTCTTTCGAAATTGAATGACTAGACTTATATGTGTCATATTCATATATTATCTAAATACCGCAACGGGTCTGATGAATAATACAAAACAAAATACATGTAAGAACACAGAAATACACCTGTTTATAGAAATCTGATTATTTAAATATTCAATATACCTACCTACCCATATAGGATATGTATCTATATATGCAGGTACTTACCTACCCAGTATGTATTGTTCTGTCTTTTTATTATTTTTTTTTCTCGATTAACAACTTACTAGATTTAATTTTGTTGACAAAAAAAAATCAATTTTGAGAAGCATATTGAGTTCTGTTTTGTAAAGGGTTTTCCAATAAGAGGTGTTATTTTGATATTCAAAGAAAAATGGCATTTTTTGAGATAAATGATCGGATGTTTACTTTATTATTTAAGAAGAAGGTATGCCGTTAATAATGGAACACAACATCAGCCAAATGGCTGCCACGACCACGCTTACAGGACCATATCCTTTTCATGAAATTTTCCATAACCAAATCGCAAAGTGGCTGCCCTATGTCCTCGATAGCCTCACGAATTCCATCTTTGAGGTCTTGAATCGACGCTGGGCTGTTGGCGTAGACCTTATCTTTCACGTGGCCCCAAAGGAAGAAGTCGCAAGGTGTTAAATCACAAGATCTCGGTGGCCAATTGTGATCACCTCTTCGAGAGATAACACGGTCCGAAAACTTTTCCCGTAAAAGATCGATGGTTTCATTGCTTGTGTGGCACGTAGCGCCGTCTTGTTGAAAGTAAACGTTGTCCAGATCAATACCATCCAATTCCGGCCATAAAAAATCATTAATCATCTCTCGATAGCGCAATCCATTGACCGTAACTGTTGCTCCAGCCTCATTTTCGAAAAAGTAAGGTCCAATGACCCCGCCGGACCATAAACCGCACCAAACAGTCACGCGTTGAGGATGGAGAGGCTTTTCAACAATAACTCTTGGGTTTTCCGAGCCCCAGATGCGACAGTTTTGCTTGTTGACGTAGCCTCCGAGGTGGAAATGGGCCTCATCAGTCAAGATGATTTTTCGATGAAATTCCGGATCATTTTCATGCATTTCAAGGACCCAATCAGCAAAGACACGACGTTGTTGATGATCAGCCGGCTTGAGTTCTTGTGTTAACTGAACTTTATAAGCCTTAAGACCCAAGTCTTTATGCAAAATACGGTGTAATGACGTTTGTGGAATGCCTAATTCCAAAGAATGACGAGGAATGGACAAACCTGGGTTTTCTTCAACACTTTGGGCTACAACAGCAATATTCTCAGTTGTTCTTGAGCGACGTGCACGGGTTTTATTCTTCACATCACTAACTTGTCCCAACAGCTCGAATTTGTCCACCAATTTCTGTATTGCGGTCCGACAAGGTGCTTCACGACGACCCAAAAATGTTTTAGTTTTACGAACCGTCTCTGCCAAAGTTTCACCATTTTTATAGTGAATTTTAATAATTTCAATGCGTTGTTGAAGCGTGTATCGTTCCATTTTTATTAATGGCGTAGTTTCTACTTGTCAAATGTCAAAAAATGACAGCTTCAAAAGTGACAGCTACCGAAATAGTGGGCTATTCAAAATAACACCTGTTATTGGAAAACCCTTTATATTTCCCTATGATTTCTCATTTTGGTTACCTATGTACCAGTGGCGTACCGATTGGCTCAGGAGTCTGGAACCAACCAACAAGCAATACAACAATTCTTCAGTGCAGTATTCCCCGTTTTAACATCCATTTTGTCTAATTTTGTAGATCAATAACGCGGGTTTTCAATAAAAGAAAGCCCGCTTAATTGCGTCTCTCGTCCAGTTTTTCAAAAAAATTAAATGTTTTTAGTTTTATAAACTGCTGTTTTTTTTTAAGTTCAAGTAATCTCGATTAGTTCAGTGGGTGCAATAAAGCGCGGAATACTGTTTTAAGCTTTAATCTTTTTTTATTTTAAATCAAAACAAAAATATAAGGCTTTTTCTGCTGTTCGAATCCACCGAAACTTTCATGAAACTTTAATGTTTCATTCAATTTGCTTAAAATTAGTTTTTTAAGCTTACATACCTTGTTTTTCAAAAATATTTTAAAGCATTTCTGTTAGTATAAATTCTATATATACGAAAAACTTCCATGGTTAGGGAGTTATAAAATAAATTTTCAAACACAAATGTATTTTAAAGACCATTGAAGTAAACACTCTGTGCGCTAAAAGTGAAACACCAGAAACCAATAATGTAGATACTAATGTTACTAATGTTGCTGCAAAGCTACGAAGTGTTGAAATTCTAAAATTTACCAGTAAAACTTGGATGTTGTTTTCATAATTCATTCAATTTTACCCGTCCAAGGGAATGGTATTGAATAATTAATTGAGGATTCAAAAGAAATTTGCAACAAATCGATGCGTGAAAAAACTCAATTTTCTTCCTTATTAAGCCTAGTACTCACCTCTTAGTGAAATGAAAAACAAAACCACTTCACAATACACGTGAATGATGATTATGGGTACGTTCAACGCATTACGTTTTACATCTTAATTTTCAGATTTTTGAATTTTTAGAGCTTCTGATTGGCCAGCTGTCATAAAAAGTTAGATGACTTTTAGTTACGTTTGATAACGTTTCATCTGAATTTTCAGCCAAAAATTCTCATCTGAAAATTCAGAGTAAAGTGATAGTGGTGGGGGAAATGTTGAAGTACTATACATAGAAGTTGAACTTTATGATTATCGCTGTGGTTAGTGTTTGATTTGGGATGATTTCATCACGAACAAATTAATACTTTTTACATAAAAGAATTTATTGTTTATTGATAAGTAAGTTGCTAAATCAAAAGATAAACTATTCTTAGAAAAATGCTCCCAGAATTCTACATCGCAATATTGTGGAATTATTTTTTCATTAAACTTCACATAGTCTTGCTGTAATTTGTTAAATAACTCAACACCAGAACTGCTGACGCTTAATTTTTAATTTAAGAATATAATTAAAGTTCTATTTTATTTTGTTTTAATGTAAATCCTTAAGGTAAATGCTAGCATTTGACACAACAACTGAGGACTGAAAATTCAGATTTTTTGTGCGTTCAACAGCATAAATTCAGATCTGAATGTTCAGATTTTGTGATTGAACGTGCCCTATGAAAACATAATAAATTCTCCACGTGTATTTTCGATACTCAGTTTGTAATTTTTAATACTCAATTTCAATTAAATAAGAAAATGATTGATTGATGAATACATAATTATTTTGACAGAACCTTGAACAAATCTTAATGAAGATTGCTTTGATCCAGTGGTTTGTTGTTTTTAGCCTGTTGGTAGCAACAAATTCATAAAAGGAGGCGGTGGTTTCATCCCAGAATAATTTTTAAGGTATCCTTTTTTAATTTTTTGGAACTTCTTTTGAATTAATTGACAATTGTCACACTTTCCACATCTCAAGAGATTTTCCTAGTGGTTGTATGCTACGAAATGAAAATCATGGTGTGAAATTGACTACGAACCGGTTCATATTCCGCTTTCACATTTGGATAGACACTTCTCGGTGGGAATTTCATCGCTGTGAATTAACCGTCAGTTTTATATGGAAATTTCATTTTCACTCGAACTGAGTAGGTACTAGGCTTTAGGCGTTTTTCATTTTTCGTTCAGAAGAATGCTCTGAACAGAGATCGAACATGTCGAGTTGAACAAGCTCTGAACATACCCTGAACTGAACGTGTTCTGAGTGCTCAGATATATTTTTGAAACACATTTGAGAAATAAGCTGTCAACAAATGAAATTTGAAAATTTTAAGCTGTCAAACTCCACAAAGCAAAAAAGAAAGAAAATTGAAATTGAATTGAAAGAAGAAATTAAAATAAAATGGATGGCTTGGTCCATTTGAACACTGAATTAAGTTTTTATGCATTACAAAATCTTTTGCGCGGGTGGCGATCGCTTCATCCGCCATTTTTTTTGTTTGTGCATTTGTTTTATTTTTTTTTCCTCTTTTCGCACATGACGTTTAATGTTCAGCCATTTCTTCTAAGCTCTGATTATTCTCTGAACGAAAAAGATACACAACTTTGAGGCTCTGAACGCACTGATCTAAAAAAAGGAACACAATATTTTTTTTGATAGTATTCTGGCTGTTCGGAACGAAAAGAAAAAATTCTATTGCTAGCTGTTCTGGCTTTTCGCAGCAAATGTAACCTATCCGGTTTACGTCTGCTTTTCATAGTCCATCTTTTGAGGGATTCAAAATTTACATGAACCAGTCGAATAATAATAGTGTTTAGATAAGAACTGAAGACAATTGTTGTATTTTACACAATTTTTGTGACAGCACAATCCGAATAAGCGATTTCGCAAGAACGATGAAAATTATTATTTCTACATGAAACCGCTTCCGTTCGCTTCCAAAAAATAAGTGATATTTGTTACTCTTAATGGCGTTAAATTTCGCCCAAAATGAATGCTCTTTTTAGTTTATTATAATCTTAATACAAGCTGAACTTAAAAGTAAACATCTTCCTCTAATTTCTTACAATATTTATATTTGTATTAATTTTGTGAATTTCTTAAGCAGAATTACAGGTACTATTATTTTTTAATGTCTAGCACCTATTGTCAATGTCCCGGCTTCGCACGAGTAGACAAACCTTAGCTTCGCATATACAAATTACAAAAGAAAATAAAGATAAAGATACTTTTTGTAATTGAATATAACTTTCTGGGTTTTAACCCATAGTTCAATGGTGAAATTCGTAAGATTATGATCATCTAAGTCCAACCTTTATTACTTTCCCAGCACTGAAAGATTGTTTGCTATCAAAAACCACTCTTTTTTGTGTTTATCCTATTTCGCTCTATAAATATCAAATTTTTAAAAATAACTTTTTCAACACAAATAGAATTTTTTAAATCAGATATCCCGTTTTTGACCCCACTTCACCCTAAAAATATAAATTTATTGAAAGAAAATTTCCGAAGCCATCTCCTACAAAAAAAAAAAGAATTTTTGAAATCGAATAAAATTTTTCATTTTTACCTCATACCAAATTTTTGAAACAAATATACTTAAAGCTATCCACTAAAAATAACCTGTCAAACAAAAAAAGAATTTCTTAAATCGGACTTGTTTTCTTATTTTTATTTTTACAAATAAAATCATATAAAAAAAATAGAATTTGTAAAATCGGAAAATTTTTTCTACTGAAAAACGAAATGTGCGCCTAAAGCTTACACGTTCAAGTTTAAAAGCTTAAACTTGTTAAATGTTTATATTCAAAAGATATTAAGTCGTATTTTTAATCATAAATAGAAATCCATAAGAAAATTCAAAAGTAGTTCAGATTATATGAACCCATAAGCTCAAGAAACCGCTAAGCGAAAAGGGTTATGTGATTCTGATTTCTCAAGATAAGCGCAATCAGTTTTTTGTTCAGAAAATTATCAATTCAAAATAATCAAATATTAGATAAATGTCAAATATTTGTGAATGTATTAATAATTTTGTTTAATAATAATTTTAACACTCTCTATGAATTTTTATTTCAGATATTTGATGCCAGTATTAATGATTGGCGCGTTGTCGACGAGCGAACTCATACGGACGTTATAGAAAAAATTGTGGACCCACCGAAAAAAATTGTTTATATTGACGAATTCACCAACATAGAAAAAGATACTCAGTATCTCGAAAATATAAAAAATGTAACTGACATTTCTAACAAATACTCAGAACACAGACACATTTCGAAAAACATATACGATGAAGTGGATCATGTTGCCCGTGACACTAGAAATACTTCAATAAATCTCGATTCACGAAACGTAAGTCTTTATTTTATAAATACACATACATACATATGTATCTATTCTACGGAAATAAGTTATAATTTATCCTGACAAACTCTAGAGGTTTAAGTTTAAGGTCAAAATATATATTTTCTTATGGTGTCTGGAATAAATCCTGAAAAAGCCCCTAATCCTCCAAACATACCGTTGAAACATATTTGTCAATTTCTCTATTACGCTAAAAAATCCTCAGAAGATAATTATCCCCTGTTCGCACGAAATCAATTTTAGCTTAGCCAGAAGTCAAACATTTTATTCGGAATCAGTTAAGAGCAAATTCGAAACGTCAAATTTAAACTCATTTAAAATAAGGAAAATCGTCTTTTTAACTAAGTATCATACTAAAAATGCTTTAACACGATACTAAATCTTCTAAAATTTTGCACCAAGGAATTTAAGTAGTACAGTGACTATTTATCAGAAAATGTTGTCAATTCCAATTAGGACATGGAAACCCAAATGAGCTTAGCTTTGGGCTTAACTAAGCACGGAGGAAAACTGTGTTACCGGCGGCGTGAATTACATGCTTCTCATCAATAGTTTGTATGGGAACTACATTGTTTTTCTGTAATGGCTCCGCTTTTCCTCAATATCATTTTTTTTTTCAACCAAATCCCCCCGAGTTGCATATTCTATGCACACATCCCTGTGTATACATAAAAGCTTTGGTAATGACATACACTCACATTACTGATATATCAATGTCAAACTACCTATCAATTAAGCTGCATGAGTATGATGACGTATAACAATTGTTCATTGTGCATTATGGATTCTATAACAGTTCTTTTATTTATATATATAATGGGTGTAGCCCATCCCAGAACCACTGGTCCCAAGACAACTCATACCAGAACTCAAGTGGTCCCAAGATAGCTCATCCCGGGGCAACTTGCCCCGGAAATAAGAACTCTTCCCAAGGAAAGTGTGAGGTGTGTATGCAACCCCCCTGCTTGGGTTCACTATAGGATTTGGAGTAGGTGTGAGGTTAGGTGTATGCACAGTTTCTTCTGCATTTAAAGAATTTATCCTAAACATCGTTAGCCGTGTTTTATTATCTTCTATCGGGATCCAGATCTGGATCTGGATTTAGTTTTAACACGTAATACACAAACAAAATACTGGGAAATTTTCAAAATTGTTTTTGTAAGACGTGTTAAAAGTTAATCCAGATCCAGATCCGGATCCCGGTAGAAGATAATAAAACACGGCTTTTGTCTCGCACAAAACATCCCTCACACAAACATAAACATAGGAGTCTTCTTACTTCCTGCTTCCTCACATTAATAATAGCCGTGTTTTATTATCTTCTATCGGGATCCGGATCTGTATCTGGATTAACTTTTAACACGTGTTACAAAAACAATTTTGAAAATTTCCCAGTATTTTGTTTGTGTATTACGTGTTAAAGTAAATCCAGATCCAGATCCGGATCCCGATAGAAGATAATAAAACACGGCTAATGATCAATCTACCCATCTCACACAAACTTCCCAAAAAAATCCCTCCGAAAAAAATCCCCTTTTAACGAATTAATTAAATACACGAACCATTTCCGAACAGTTTTTTGCTTCCGGTATGACTTTCCTTGGTATGAGTTATTTCCGGTATGGGTTGCCCTGGTACCAGTTGGGTCTTGGGATGAATGGTCGGGGATGGGTTGTCTTGGGATGTGCTGGGTTGACACCATTATAGGAGGGGACAAAAAAGATATTTAAGCATTCCCAAAATAAGTATTGTGTTGTATTTTTTTTGTCGTCTCCGTGTGAGTCAAAAGCCGTGTTTTATTATCTTCTATCGGGATCCGGATCTGGATCTGGATTTACTTTTAACACGTAATGCACAAACAAAATACTGGGAAATTTTCAAAATTGTTTTTGTAACACGTGTTAAAAGTTAATCCAGATCCAGATCCGGATCCCGATAGAAGATAATAAAACACGGCAAAAATGACATTTCGAAACTTAAACATACTTATTTAGGCACTGTTCAACCTCCAAACGCGTTTAGCTTGAATAACGTTGAAATATTTTCTAGTAAGTGTCGATATCAATTCAATAAAATGTTTAATATGATAGCTTCTGTCGTTTGTGTCTGGCCTAAAGCAACAAAAAACTTCACGAAAAATAATATCACAGCATAACTAAATTATCTTTGGTGGGCATGAATGCCGCCGGTAGGTGAAGAAATTTACTCCATTCTCTAATGTCATAGTATTAATAGTAATGAAATGGTCGTGACTTCTAATAAGTCTTAGGAATGCTCATATAATACTTTTATAGCTTGGAAGTTTATTAGAGTCAAATGTTTTTATAATTTTCAATAGAGAAAATCTAATTCTGTCAAAGCATTTACAATGAATGAGTATGCGAATGATTATTATTAATCTCGTAACTTTTTCTCATTGTGTGTATATTTTATTATTTTGTATACCAAATGGTTTAAATATTGGATATACTACAAGGGAATTTGCCCAGGAGCGGAGCAATGCGAGTGCATGTGTGTGCCACAGAATACGGCCCGCGCTTCGAGGAAACCCGCGCCGATCGTCCGTGCGTCTACTGTAATTTAAGCTAGACATTTATTTTTTATACAACGATCTTTCTTTGTAATTTTATTCGAAAACGGCTTACTTAATTAAACTTCGTACCAGTGTTGAACAAAGTGATTTTAAAAAAAACTGCGTTTTAGGTTTTTGGCAATAAATTCACATAGCGGAAATAGGCATTTCAGGTTTTTTTTGGAGAAAATAGTCTTACATATTTTTGGGTTTATCGTGTAGGTACCTATATCTTTTCAATGATCATAAATTGAGTTTGTTATAGCAATTTATAGAATTAATAAATTATTCCAACTATTGACTTTGAAAGATTTGATGGTAAATATAAGAGCAAGTTGGTGCGACAGTTGTGAACAATGTATATTTCTTTTCACGGCCTGAAATCAAAAATCCCTTCGTTTACTAAGGGGCCCCATGAATTTGATATTTCACCAGCCTCATATTGATCTAGAACCGCCTCTGGACGCCAACTTTTGTCCAGTTTTTTTTTTTTTGGAAAAAATTGTGTGGAGACTTTTGCGTGTATAGTTTGGATTTTGCTCATGAAGTGCGTATTGCTCAAGGAAAATCCGAGAAAATATTTGTCTTGGGAATGATTTGTATGAGAAATAATTTTTCCCGAACAGCGTACAAATCTTTATGAGATAAGAATTAAGACCCAAACACCCATAGAAAAGTTATGGTCCTTTTTGATTAGGTAAGAAGGGTAGGCCACATCATCTCGTTCGGATTTCCATGGATCAATTGTGCTCTACAGGATTAAATCAGGCAGATAATAGGCGAGAAAAGGGAATTAGTGGAATTTTGAAAAAAAAAATGGATGTTTCTTCGTAGCTTTATTGACCCATCTAAGGGTGATGTGATTTTCTTGCGCTGAGTGATCGCAACCGGCTGCGTCTATGATCATCCAGTTTTTACATCATAATAAAAGTATCATCCAAGTGCTGCTTTTCTCAGCTGAGCTAGGATGGGACATTTTAAAAGGCAATGCGATGAGCCCTACGCCCTTTCTTCATCCTGACACTGACATCCGATATGCAAATTTTAGATGTACCCATTCTGCCCTGCGTGATCTCAATCAGCTGCGTCAATCATCCAATATTGACATTGTGAAGATTGAGGAAATTGCTTTGACCTTGCTGTCTATAAAGATGTCAAAATTTCTATTGACTAGTTCGTATGACAAAATTGTGAAAAGGCATTTTGTGGCATGTTGAGTAAAATAAGATTTCGGAGACCATGGCAATCTCAGTAACATGAACAAGATTCCGCGAAAAAATTTTTCGGCATTGCTGTCAAAGTGTCAAATTTCTGAGGAAAACAAATTTTGCATTCGCTTTCTCACTTTTTGACGAAGCGAAATCTCTGAGATCTCATTTCCCTGAACGCGCTTATTGTAACACTTCACTTTCACTGCAAAAGTTTGGAAGCTCAATTGATCATTTGAAGGTGGGTTTTCTAAAAAGAAAACCTTGTTGGGATAATTGTTAGGGCCACTCGTTATGATTCCATGACCGCAATGACATCTTTTCCAATTATTAAGGCTCTCCCAAATCGGCGCAAAACATTCGCAACGAATGTGTGACGACCGAAGGATTTTCAAAGAATCGCGACGCGCCAGTGTGGTACTCTCATAAATCTCCATGTAAACAAATTTATTAAGACAGGCGAAAGTTTCGTTGTCGTTCAGAAGTATTAGCGTTGTTTTGGGAGAGCCTTTTTATACTGCTTAAATCTAACTCGTGTAAAATTTGATCCCAAGTTTAATTTTTTGACACTAGTGATATGCATACGCGTAAAATGTTGAAAAAATTAATCTAGAGAATAAATTGAATCAAAAATGTGATACCAATTAACATTTTTTTTCTATACTAAGGATATTGTATGAGATTTGACGGTTTATTCAAGACACCATTCCGTAATTATTGCAGTACTTACTTAACAAGAAAAATGAAAACTTATGTACGAGTACAATTATATAATTTTAAAATTTTTTTTTCAGCTTGGAGTCGCTAAAACTAAGAAGGATAAGTCAACATCACACCAGCAGAATGACAAATGCATTTGTGAAATCTGTACCTGCGGGTAAGTCTGTCAAAGTAAAAACTGTGATTATTCTTATGTGATGAAAATTAAAACTATGTTAAAATTAGATATCGTGCCATGATATCGAACTATTTGCTGCCTGAAATTGAAGCCCATTATCTTCACGACATGAAGTTTGGTTCAAATAAGATGGTGCTTTACTTGCCACACAGTCTGTCAATTCATGTCATTATTGCCAGAAGAATTCGGTAAACAGTTAATTTCACGCTTTGGACCGATGAATTGGTCGCCTAGCTTATGTGATATAACACCGCTAGACATTTGTATTCTTCCTATTTTTTCTAAAATTATAAATTAAATCTTAGTTTTTTCAAGTTACTTCTGTAGTTTATAACTTACCATTATACATGGCTACCGACAGTAAGGCCATTGTTCTGACTTCCTAAAAAAATCGACTCGACATTTAAATCAAACAAAGCATTCCGATGAAGTGGGCCCAGTGGTGTCTTTGGTCTGTCGGATCCTTGACCTTAAGACTCTAGTGCTGGAACAATGTTCATTAAACCTGGAGAGGAAATTTCAATTTTTAGTCAGGAAAATTAATTTAGAAAAATAATGGCAATTATGTCATTTTATAACTATGTGTAGGTAAATAATTAGTTTAGATACTATTTATTTATTTATTATTTGTAAATTGGCATCTCGTCCAAGAAAATAACAATTTATAAGAGTTTTGTTTATAAAAGTAGTATTAATCCTGTTTTTTTTTTCAAAGTCGTGAGAACCCCACTTATGCACACCCGCACTTTTAATAGCGATAAACTGTTATAAAGTGGCATTTCTCTAGTCTCGCCCTTTGAGTAGAATATCTCTCCCACAATAAAAATAAACTATATAACTATTGTATATAAAGAAATACCAACATAAATAAAATTAAACAATTAAATTTATTGGTTATTCTTATTTCAGCCGACACCACTGCAGTCAGACGAGTTCAACCTTCTCGGATGCAAATAAAAAAGTTACAAGGGAAGAATTAAACATCATGCATAGCGAACAACATGGTAAGATGAGAATTTAGTATCATTTTATAAATACAAAATAACTATCACCTACTTTTATTTTAATACACACCTCTATACGTTACTTTAAAACACTTTAAATAGTGCAAAATCTAGGACTTATCAATTTGGGCTCCAAAATTTGTGTGTCCCAAATTGATTATCCGTATAGCGTAAATTTTTATTCTTCACATCACATCAGTGTGTGTTCGTGTAGCAGACTCTCCCTAGCTGTGCGATTAAACTGAGATAAGACCTAAATGTCGTATTAATAAGATTTCTTAGAAACTCTTTTGGACAATTGTCCAGCTAGCTATTGTTTAAATAGTTCGACACCTCCTTATTTATAATCGCATTCCAACAGCTGTCAAAATATGTCCTCATATAATACCTGTTTGATGACTAAAACTTTCACTAATGTCGTTTTCGTTTGCTACTACTCCAAAAGCCTTCGATTGGCTGTTCCGAGTAATGTTTTCGGAGTGTTCTTCTGTCCCCAATTTCATTTTGGAGTAGATGAGGAACACACACATACATATAAAGTTTTTCGTTGGATTACTTGTCAAAAGTGATAAATACTTGAAGAAGCCATTTTGTTAAATGGCAGCTTTGGTAGTGTGTGTAAATTTAAGAAAGTCAGTCTTTTCATATTCGATTGGAATTGAAAAGGAGTACAATTTACCGAAAATCCAATCGAAAACGACATAAGTTTCCCAAAATTGTTTTTTTTTTACTGATTTCGGAGTTGGACAGCTGCTGTCAAAGTAAGGCATACTTTGGAATGGGTTTATAAGTAAGACTGCTAGAATTTACGAAGTGAAGTCCAGTATGGATTTTGGGACATGGAATTAAATTAGTGTTAGGCATTTTAAGTAATTTAGAATAAGCCATATCTAATTATGACACAAATTCCTTTATTGGTGCGTTCATGCAAAGTGAAGCATACATTTACTCAAAAACGAAGTTCGTAAATGTATCTCATTGCATGAATATCCCTACAATTTAACCCACAAAAACAAATTTATTGCAATCTAATATTTCTTTTTTATATATTTCAGACGCATCTGAAGAAAAATCCACTATTCGCAGAAACACATGGACCAAATCGGATATTGAAAATGCTAAACTTGGACCAAAAAGCGAATCATATAAAAAAAACGACATAGAATCTCAAAGTGATGAACACAACGTTGCGAGAGTTATTAACTCAATCGATCTTCCAACCGTTGTAAGACAAGAAGATAATATGAAATCAGATGTTGAATATGGTAGTCTTATTCAAGAACCATACAATTCAACAGATAAAACTGTTCAGGTCATTAGATCTGACTTTTTGCAAAACGAAGAAGAAATGACATTCCAACGATCAAATGATTTTATTGCTTCAAAAGAGATGACACAAAATACCCAAAGGGACAATTTGTTCTTGGAAGACACATACCAAGTAACAGAACCAAATGAGAGCCCAATAACCAAGTATCCTCAAGATAATCTTAAACCATTCCAACCTGCTGAAAAAACTATTCGAATTATTCGTGAAGATAATCTTAAAACGGAAGGAGAAATGACATTTGAAGAAAAACGTGAATATCATTTTATAACAAGGCCAGAACAAATAAGACCTAAAGACAATCTGAAACCTGAAGGTGAATTTTATTTACCCGACAAGGTCAATTTCCAGCCAGCAGATAGGCCAAATCAGAAGCGACCAGTAGATAACTTGCGTCCCGAAGGAGAATTTACAGTACCATCAAAAGAATCATTTCGAGCTGCTGAAAAAACTGTTCAAATTATTCGGGAAGATAATCTGAAGACGGAGGGGGAAATGACGTTCGAAGAAAAACGCGAATACCATTACGTTACAAGACCGGACCAAGTTAGGCCCATAGACAATCTGCGCCCAGAAGGTGAATTTTACTCTCCTGAAAAAGAGAAATTCCGTCCATCTGAGAGGCCGACCCAAAAGAAACCTGAAGACAATCTGCGCCCAGAAGGAGAGTTCTATACACCCGATGAAGCCAAATTTCAACCAGCTGAAAGGCCAAAACAAAAAAGGCCCGAAGATAACTTGCACCCTGAGGGAGAATTTTATGCCCCCGATAAACCTTCATTTAAACCTGCTGAAAGGCCGGTCCAAAAGCGTCCAGAAGATAATCTACGCCCCGAAGGCGAATTTTACTCTCCAGAAAAAGAGAAGTTCCGGCCAGCTGAAAGGCCAACACAAAAGAAACCGGAAGACAATCTGCGCCCAGAGGGTGAGTTCTATACTCCAGAGAAAAACAAGTTCGAACCAGCTGAGAGGCCAAAACAAAAGAGGCCCGAAGATAACTTGCAATCTGAAGGAGAATTTTATGCTCCTGATAAAACGTCATTTAAACCTGCTGAAAGGCCCATCCAAAAGCGCCCCGAAGATAATCTACGCCCGGAAGGCGAATTTTATTCTCCAGAAAAAGAGAAGTTCCGCCCAGCTGAAAGGCCAACACAAAAGAAACCTGAGGACAACCTGCGCCCTGAGGGTGATTTTTATACGCCCGATAAAGTTAGGTTTCAACCAGCGGAAAGGCCAAAGCAAAAGAGACCAGAAGATAACTTGCGTCCCGAAGGAGAATTTACAGTACCAGCAAAGGAACTATTCAGACCCGCTGAAAAAACTGTTAGAATTATTCGGGAAGATAATCTGAAGACAGAGGGTGAAATGACATTTGAAGAAAAACATGAATATCATTTCGTGTCGAGACCAGACCAAGTAAGGCCCTTAGACAATCTGCACCCAGAAGGTGAATTTTACTCTCCTGAAAAAGAGAAGTTCCGTCCAGCAGAGAGGCCGACCCAAAAGAAACCTGAGGACAATCTGCGGCCAGAAGGTGAGTTCTATACTCCCGATAAAGCAAAATTCCAACCAGCTGAAAGGCCAAAACAGAAGAGGCCCGAAGATAACTTGCACCCTGAGGGAGAATTTTATGCCCCCGATAAACCTTCATTTAAACCTGCTGAAAGGCCAGTCCAAAAGCGTCCAGAAGATAATCTACACCCCGAAGGCGAATTTTACTCTCCCGAAAAAGAGAAGTTCCGGCCAGCTGATAGGCCGACCCAAAAGAAACCGGAAGACAATCTGCGCCCAGAGGGTGATTTCTATACGCCCGATAAAGCCAAATTTGAACCAGCTGAAAGGCCGAAACAAAAGAGACCAGAAGATAACTTGCGTCCTGAAGGAGAATTTACAGTCCCATTAAAGGAACTATTCCGACCTGCTGAAAAAACTGTTCGAATTATTCGAGAAGATAATCTGAAGACGGAGGGTGAAATGACGTTCGAAGAAAAACGCGAATACCATTACGTTACAAGACCGGACCAAGTTAGGCCCATAGACAATCTGCACCCAGAAGGTGAATTTTACTCTCCAGAAAAAGAGAAGTTCCGGCCAGCTGAAAGGCCAACACAGAAGAAACCTGAGGATAATCTGCGCCCAGAAGGTGAGTTCTATACTCCCGATAAAGGCAAATTTCAACCAGCTGAAAGGCCAAAACAGAAGAGGCCCGAAGATAACTTGCACCCTGAGGGAGAATTTTATGCCCCCGATAAACCTTCATTTAAACCTGCTGAAAGGCCGGTTCAAAAGCGTCCAGAAGATAATCTACACCCCGAAGGCGAATTTTACTCTCCAGAAAAAGAGAAGTTCCGGCCAGCTGATAGGCCGACCCAAAAGAAACCGGAAGACAATCTGCGCCCAGAGGGTGATTTCTATACGCCCGATAAAGCCAAATTTGAACCAGCTGAAAGGCCGAAACAAAAGAGACCAGAAGATAACTTGCGTCCTGAAGGAGAATTTACAGTCCCATTAAAGGAACTATTCCGACCTGCTGAAAAAACTGTTCGAATTATTCGAGAAGATAATCTGAAGACGGAGGGTGAAATGACGTTCGAAGAAAAACGCGAATACCATTACGTTACAAGACCGGACCAAGTTAGGCCCATAGACAATCTGCACCCAGAAGGTGAATTTTACTCTCCAGAAAAAGAGAAGTTCCGGCCAGCTGAAAGGCCAACACAGAAGAAACCTGAGGATAATCTGCGCCCAGAAGGTGAGTTCTATACTCCCGATAAAGGCAAATTTCAACCAGCTGAAAGGCCAAAACAGAAGAGGCCCGAAGATAACTTGCACCCTGAGGGAGAATTTTATGCCCCCGATAAACCTTCATTTAAACCTGCTGAAAGGCCGGTTCAAAAGCGTCCAGAAGATAATCTACGCCCCGAAGGCGAATTTTACTCTCCAGAAAAAGAGAAGTTCCGTCCAGCAGAGAGGCCGACCCAAAAGAAACCTGAAGATAATCTGCGGCCAGAAGGTGAGTTCTATACTCCCGATAAAGCAAAATTCCAACCAGCTGAAAGGCCAACACAGAAGCGGCCCCAAGATAACTTGCACCCTGAGGGAGAATTTTATGCCCCCGATAAACCCTCATTTAAACCTGCTGAACGGCCGGTCCAAAAGCGTCCAGAAGATAATCTACGCCCCGAAGGCGAATTTTACTCTCCAGAAAAAGAGAAGTTCCGGCCAGCTGAAAGCCCGACCCAGAAGAAACCTGAGGATAATCTGCGCCCAGAAGGTGAGTTCTATACTCCCGATAAAGGCAAATTTCAACCAGCTGAAAGGCCAAAACAAAAGAGACCAGAAGATAACTTGCGTTCTGAAGGAGAATTTACAGTTCCATTAAAGGAACCATTCCGACCTGCTGAAAAAACTGTTCGAATTATTCGAGAAGATAATCTGAAGACGGAGGGTGAAATGACGTTCGAAGAAAAACGCGAATACCATTACGTTACAAGACCGGACCAAGTTAGGCCCATAGACAATCTGCACCCAGAAGGTGAATTTTACTCTCCTGAAAAAGAGAAGTTCCGTCCAGCAGAGAGGCCGACCCAAAAGAAACCTGAAGATAATCTGCGGCCAGAAGGTGAGTTCTATACTCCCGATAAAGCCAAATTTCAACCAGCTGAAAGGCCAAAACAGAAGAGGCCTGAAGATAACTTGCACCCTGAGGGAGAATTTTATGCCCCCGATAAACCTTCATTTAAACCTGCTGAACGGCCGGTCCAAAAGCGTCCAGAAGATAATCTACGCCCCGAAGGCGAATTTTATTCTCCAGAAAAAGAGAAGTTCCGGCCAGCTGAAAGGCCGACTCAAAAGAAACCTGAGGATAATCTGCGGCCAGAAGGTGAGTTCTATACTCCCGATAAAGCCAAATTTCAACCAGCTGAAAGGCCAAAACAGAAGAGGCCTGAAGATAACTTGCACCCTGAGGGAGAATTTTATGCCCCCGATAAACCTTCATTTAAACCTGCTGAACGGCCGGTCCAAAAGCGTCCAGAAGATAATCTACGCCCCGAAGGCGAATTTTACTCTCCAGAAAAAGAGAAGTTCCGGCCAGCTGAAAGGCCAACACAGAAGAAACCTGAAGATAATCTGCGGCCAGAGGGTGAGTTCTATACTCCCGATAAAGCCAAATTTCTACCAGCTGAAAGGCCAAAACAGAAGAGGCCCGAAGATAACTTGCACCCTGAGGGAGAATTTTATGCCCCCGATAAACCTTCCTTTAAACCTGCTGAACGGCCGGTTCAAAAGCGTCCAGAAGATAATCTACGCCCCGAAGGTGAATTTTACTCTCCAGAAAAAGAGAAGTTCCGGCCAGCTGAAAGGCCAACACAGAAGAAACCTGAAGATAATCTGCGGCCAGAGGGTGAGTTCTATACTCCCGATAAAGCCAAATTTCAACCAGCTGAAAGGCCAAAACAGAAGAGGCCTGAAGATAACTTGCACCCTGAGGGAGAATTTTATGCCCCCGATAAACCTTCCTTTAAACCTGCTGAACGGCCGGTTCAAAAGCGTCCAGAAGATAATCTACGCCCCGAAGGTGAATTTTACTCTCCAGAAAAAGAGAAGTTCCGGCCAGCTGAAAGGCCGACCCAGAAGAAACCTGAGGATAATCTGCGCCCAGAAGGTGAGTTCTATACTCCCGATAAAGGCAAATTTCAACCAGCTGAAAGGCCAAAACAGAAGAGGCCTGAAGATAACTTGCACCCTGAGGGAGAATTTTATGCCCCCGATAAACCTTCATTTAAACCAGCTGAACGGCCGGTCCAAAAGCGTCCAGAAGATAATCTACGCCCCGAAGGGGAATTTTACTCTCCAGAAAAAGAAAAGTTCCGGCCAGCTGAAAGGCCGACCCAAAAGAAACCTGAGGACAATTTGCGCCCTGAGGGTGATTTCTATACGCCCGATAAAGCCAAATTTGAACCAGCTGAAAGGCCAAAACAAAAGAGACCAGAAGATAACTTGCGTCCTGAAGGAGAATTTACAGTCCCATTAAAGGAACCATTCCGACCTGCTGAAAAAACTGTTCGAATTATTCGAGAAGATAATCTGAAGACGGAGGGTGAAATGACGTTCGAAGAAAAACGCGAATACCATTACGTTACAAGACCGGACCAAGTTAGGCCCATAGACAATCTGCACCCAGAAGGTGAATTTTACTCTCCTGAAAAAGAGAAGTTCCGTCCAGCAGAGAGGCCGACCAAAAAGAAACCTGAAGATAATCTGCGGCCAGAAGGTGAGTTCTATACTCCCGATAAAGCCAAATTTCAACCAGCTGAAAGGCCAAAACAGAAGAGGCCTGAAGATAACTTGCACCCTGAGGGAGAATTTTATGCCCCCGATAAACCTTCATTTAAATCTGCTGAACGGCCGGTTCAAAAGCGTCCAGAAGATAATCTACGCCCCGAAGGTGAATTTTACTCTCCAGAAAAAGAGAAGTTCCGGCCAGCTGAAAGGCCAACACAGAAGAAACCTGAAGATAATCTGCGGCCAGAAGGTGAGTTCTATACTCCCGATAAAGCCAAATTTCAACCAGCTGAAAGGCCAAAACAGAAGAGGCCTGAAGATAACTTGCACCCTGAGGGAGAATTTTATGCCCCCGATAAACCTTCCTTTAAACCTGCTGAACGGCCGGTTCAAAAGCGTCCAGAAGATAATCTACACCCCGAAGGTGAATTTTACTCTCCAGAAAAAGAGAAGTTCCGGCCAGCTGAAAGGCCGACCCAGAAGAAACCTGAGGATAATCTGCGCCCAGAAGGTGAGTTCTATACTCCCGATAAAGGCAAATTTCAACCAGCTGAAAGGCCAAAACAGAAGAGGCCTGAAGATAACTTGCACCCTGAGGGAGAATTTTATGCCCCCGATAAACCTTCATTTAAACCGGCTGAACGGCCGGTCCAAAAGCGTCCAGAAGATAATCTACGCCCCGAAGGGGAATTTTACTCCCCAGAAAAAGAAAAGTTCCGGCCAGCTGAAAGGCCGACCCAAAAGAAACCTGAGGACAATCTGCGCCCTGAGGGTGATTTCTATACGCCCGATAAAGCCAAATTTGAACCAGCTGAAAGGCCAAAACAAAAGAGACCAGAAGATAACTTGCGTCCTGAAGGAGAATTTACAGTCCCATTAAAGGAACCATTCCGACCTGCTGAAAAAACTGTTCGAATTATTCGAGAAGATAATCTGAAGACGGAGGGTGAAATGACGTTCGAAGAAAAACGCGAATACCATTACGTTACAAGACCGGACCAAGTTAGGCCCATAGACAATCTGCACCCAGAAGGTGAATTTTACTCTCCTGAAAAAGAGAAGTTCCGTCCAGCAGAGAGGCCGACCCAAAAGAAACCTGAAGATAATCTGCGGCCAGAAGGTGAGTTCTATACTCCCGATAAAGCCAAATTTCAACCAGCTGAAAGGCCAAAACAGAAGAGGCCTGAAGATAACTTGCACCCTGAGGGAGAATTTTATGCCCCCGATAAACCTTCATTTAAACCTGCTGAACGGCCGGTCCAAAAGCGTCCAGAAGATAATCTACGCCCCGAAGGCGAATTTTATTCTCCAGAAAAAGAGAAGTTCCGGCCAGCTGAAAGGCTGACTCAAAAGAAACCTGAGGATAATCTGCGGCCAGAAGGTGAGTTCTATACTCCCGATAAAGCCAAATTTCAACCAGCTGAAAGGCCAAAACAGAAGAGGCCTGAAGATAACTTGCACCCTGAGGGAGAATTTTATGCCCCCGATAAACCTTCATTTAAACCTGCTGAACGGCCGGTCCAAAAGCGTCCAGAAGATAATCTACGCCCCGAAGGCGAATTTTACTCTCCAGAAAAAGAGAAGTTCCGGCCAGCTGAAAGGCCGACCCAAAAGAAACCTGAGGACAATCTTCGCCCAGAGGGTGATTTCTATACGCCCGATAAAGCCAAATTTGAACCAGCTGAAAGGCCAAAACAAAAGAGACCAGAAGATAACTTGCGTCCTGAAGGAGAATTTACAGTACCATCAAAGGAACCATTCAGACCTGCTGAAAAAACTGTTCGTATTATTCGAGAAGATAATCTGAAGACGGAGGGTGAAATGACGTTCGAAGAAAAACGCGAATACCATTACGTTACAAGACCGGACCAAGTTAGGCCCATAGACAATCTGCACCCAGAAGGTGAATTTTACTCTCCTGAAAAAGAGAAGTTCCGTCCAGCAGAGAGGCTGACCCAAAAGAGACCTGAAGATAATCTGCGGCCAGAAGGTGAGTTCTATACTCCCGATAAAGCCAAATTTCAACCAGCTGAGAGGCCAAAACAGAAGAGGCCTGAAGATAACTTGCACCCTGAGGGAGAATTTTATGCCCCCGATAAACCTTCATTTAAACCTGCAGAACGGCCGGTCCAAAAGCGTCCAGAAGATAATCTACGCCCCGAAGGAGAATTTTACTCTCCAGAAAAAGAGAAGTTCCGGCCAGCTGAAAGGCCAACACAAAAGAAACCTGAGGACAATCTGCACCCAGAAGGTGATTTCTATACGCCCGATAAAGTTAAATTTCAACCAGCGGAAAGGCCGAAGCAAAAGAGACCAGAAGATAACTTGCGTCCCGAAGGAGAATTTACAGTACCATCAAAGGAACCATTCAGACCTGCTGAAAAAACTGTTCGTATTATTCGAGAAGATAATCTGAAGACGGAGGGTGAAATGACGTTCGAAGAAAAACGCGAATACCATTACGTTACAAGACCGGACCAAGTTAGGCCCATAGACAATCTGCACCCAGAAGGTGAATTTTACTCTCCTGAAAAAGAGAAGTTCCGTCCAGCAGAGAGGCCGACCCAAAAGAAACCTGAAGATAATCTGCGGCCAGAAGGTGAGTTCTATACTCCCGATAAAGCCAAATTTCTACCAGCTGAAAGGCCAAAACAGAAGAGGCCCGAAGATAACTTGCACCCTGAGGGAGAATTTTATGCCCCCGATAAACCTTCATTTAAACCTGCTGAACGGCCGGTCCAAAAGCGTCCAGAAGATAATCTACGCCCCGAAGGCGAATTTTACTCTCCAGAAAAAGAGAAATTCCGGCCAGCTGAAAGGCCGACCCAAAAGAAACCTGAGGACAATCTGCACCCAGAAGGTGATTTCTATACGCCCGATAAAGTTAAATTTCAACCAGCGGAAAGGCCGAAGCAAAAGAGACCAGAAGATAACTTGCGTCCCGAAGGAGAATTTACAGTACCATCAAAGGAACCATTCAGACCTGCTGAAAAAACTGTTCGTATTATTCGAGAAGATAATCTGAAGACGGAGGGTGAAATGACGTTCGAAGAAAAACGCGAATACCATTACGTTACAAGACCAGACCAAGTTAGGCCCATAGACAATCTGCACCCAGAAGGTGAATTTTACTCTCCTGAAAAAGAGAAGTTCCGTCCAGCTGAAAGGCCGACCCAAAAGAAACCTGAGGACAATCTGCGCCCTGAGGGTGATTTCTATACGCCCGATAAAGCCAAATTTGAACCAGCTGAAAGGCCAAAACAGAAGAGGCCTGAAGATAACTTGCACCCTGAGGGAGAATTTTATGCCCCCGATAAATCTTCATTTAAACCTGCTGAACGGCCGGTCCAAAAGCGTCCAGAAGATAATCTACGCCCCGAAGGAGAATTTTACTCGCCAGAAAAAGAGAAGTTCCGGCCAGCTGAAAGGCCAACACAAAAGAAACCCGAGGACAATCTGCACCCAGAAGGTGATTTCTATACGCCCGATAAAGTTAAATTTCAACCAGCGGAAAGGCCGAAGCAAAAGAGACCAGAAGATAACTTGCGTCCCGAAGGAGAATTTACAGTACCATCAAAGGAACCATTCAGACCTGCTGAAAAAACTATTCGTATTATTCGAGAAGATAATCTAAAGACGGAGGGTGAAATGACGTTCGAAGAAAAACGCGAATACCATTACGTTACAAGACCGGACAAAGTTAGGCCCATAGACAATCTGCGCCCAGAAGGTGAATTTTACTCTCCAGAAAAAGAGAAGTTCCGTCCATCTGAGAGGCCGACCCAAAAGAAACCTGAGGACAATCTGCGCCCAGAAGGTGAGTTCTATACTCCCGATAAAGCCAAATTTCAGCCAGCTGAAAGACCGAAGCAGAAAAAACCTGAAGATAACTTGCACCCCGAAGGTGAGTTTACAGTAACATCAAGGGAACCATTCCGACCTGCTGAAAAAACTGTTCGAGTTATTCGGGAAGATAATCTGAAAACAGAGGGTGAAATGACATTTGAAGATAAACGTGAATATCATTTTGTAAGAAGACCAGACCAAGTTAGGCCCATAGACAATCTGCGCCCAGAAGGTGAATTTTACTCTCCAGAAAAAGAGAAGTTCCGTCCATCTGAGAGGCCGACCCAAAAGAAACCAGAGGACAATCTGCGCCCAGAAGGTGAGTTCTATACTCCCGATAAAGCCAAATTTCAGCCAGCTGAAAGACCGAAGCAGAAAAAACCTGAAGATAACTTGCACCCCGAAGGTGAGTTTACAGTAACATCAAGGGAACCATTCCGACCTGCTGAAAAAACTGTTCGAGTTATTCGGGAAGATAATCTGAAAACAGAGGGTGAAATGACATTTGAAGATAAACGTGAATATCATTTTGTAAGAAGACCAGACCAAGTTAGGCCCATAGACAATCTGCGCACAGAAGGTGAATTTTACTCTCCAGAAAAAGAGAAGTTCCGTCCATCTGAGAGGCCGACCCAAAAGAAACCTGAGGACAATCTGCGCCCAGAAGGTGAGTTCTATACTCCCGATAAAGCCAAATTTCAGCCAGCTGAAAGACCGAAGCAGAAAAAACCTGAAGATAACTTGCACCCCGAAGGAGAGTTTACAGTAACATCAAGGGAACCATTCCGACCTGCTGAAAAAACTGTTCGAGTTATTCGGGAAGATAATCTGAAAACAGAGGGTGAAATGACATTTGAAGATAAACGTGAATATCATTTTGTAAGAAGACCAGACCAAGTTAGGCCCTTAGATAATCTGCACCCAGAAGGTGAATTTTACTCTCCAGAAAAAGAGAAGTTCCGACCATCTGAGAGGCCGACACAAAAGAAACCCGAGGACAATCTGCGTCCTGAGGGTGAGTTCTATACTCCAGATAAAGCCAAATTTCAACCAGCTGAAAGGCCAAAACAAAAGAGGCCCGAAGATAATCTGCGCTCAGAAGGTGAATTTACAATACCATCAAAGGAAGTTTTTCGACCAGCTGAAAAAACTGTTAGAGTTATTCGTGAAGATAATTTGAAAACAGAGGGCGAAATGACATTTGAGGATAAGCATGAATACCAATTTGTTACCAGGCCGGATCAAGTTAGGCCCTTACACAATCTGAAACCTGAAGGTGAATTTTACGCTCCAGAGAAGGAGAAGTATCAACCAGCTGAAATACCGAAGCAAACAAAACCAGATAATAATTTGCATCCTGAAGGAGAATTTTATACACCAGATAAGACCTTATTTAAGCCTGCAGAAAGGCCAGTTCAAAAGCGTCCTGAAGATAACTTGCATCCAGAAGGTGAATTTTATGCCCCCGAAAAGCTAGGTTTTAGTCCTGCGGAAAGGCCTATTCAGAAGCGTCATAAAGACAATCTTAAACTTCAGGGTGATTTTGCAATACCATCTAAGGAACCTTTCCGACCTGCTGAAAAATCTCTTCGAATTATTCGTGAAGATAATCTAAGAACAGAAGGTGAAATGACATTTGAAGAAAAACGTGAATACCATTTTGTTTCACGACCTGAGCAAATTAAGCCTTTAGATAACCTGAAACCCGAAGGTGAATTTTATACTCCAGAAAGAGTCAAATTCCGACCAGCTGAGAAGCCAAATCAGAAACGATTGGAAAGTAATTCGCACCGCGAAGAAAGCGACGTCGTTGACTCAGCGTTTTCGAAAAGGCAAATTTTGCAGAAAAACAAAACCCCTGAATCCACATTGCCTTTTAGGCCGAAGGATAATCTTAAGCTAGAAGGA
The DNA here is from genome assembly GCA_932273885.2 of Leucozona laternaria. NCBI lineage: Eukaryota > Metazoa > Arthropoda > Insecta > Diptera > Syrphidae > Leucozona > Leucozona laternaria. Next base: position 52,432,225 of record OW026368.1, read on the forward strand.
GAGATAAATATTTATAAAAGTGATAATTATCAACGCAATTCCAAATCCGAAAAGATTGAAAAATCAATGCAAGAAGCGAATTTGCATTATGACTCCTCCAACACATTCACGCGTATAGAAGAACAAAAGCTCTACAGAAGGCCGGATCAAATTAAACCCGTTGACAACCTTCGTTTAGAAGGTGAAATATATTCTAGGGAAAATCATAAATATCATCCTGCTGAAAAGCAGTTTCCTCAAAAGCCGGTTGATAATTTGAAATTAGAAGGTAACCTGACAATTTCCAAGAGTTCTTCAAAAACTAATCACGTAAGCAAAGAATTTATTAGCTTGCCAATTTCAAGAACAGTTGCTTCTAAGCCCAAGGACAACCTTAGATCAGAGGGTACACTTGAATTTCCTAGTAAGGTCACCATGGGTTCAAAAACTAAAACCGACTCTTCTTCCTATAACAGATCTTTTGTAACAAAGTCAAAGCATTTACATAATAAGTCTTCAATTTCACTAGGAACTGATGAGTCCATTTTAAAAACCACAAATCAGATAAGCTTTGTCAATGCGAAGACAGCGGTTAATGCTAATGATATGAACACTGACAAACCTACTGATGGACTTGTTGTAGTTTCAACAAAAAAGGTTACAACTGTTGTGAGCAACAAAAATCGTAAGGAGCCTGAAACGCAGTATATTAAGAGGCAAGAAAAGGTCAATATAATCGAAAAATCTTCTAAAGCTAAGGTGGAAACGAATGTTCTAAATTCGTCCAATACAAAAGAAGCTTCTGAAACTGTAACTATAAATAAAATAAGCCAACCAATTCACTCATCTTCAAGTACTCAGTTACAAAAAACGGAAAACGGAAATTTAGCAGTTTCTTCTTCTACCTGTAAATCCTCCAATCAATCTATTAATTCCTTTTCAAAGTCTTCATCAAGTACTTCCACACAAAATCAATCTTCAAAATCTTATGCAACAACCCAAAACATTCAGAGTGGAAGCCAATTAGTAGATGCAAAACAGTTCCAAATCAGTGGAAGCCAATTAGTAGATGCCAAACAATTCCACCACAAGAAAACTGCATTTACGTCAGAAGAAAATGTTGCCAATTCTATATTGCATAGGAAAGGAACCTCGAATGAAAGCAATCAGTTTGGTGGGCTTAGTTCTAGTGGAAAAATTCAAAGGCGTAGTATTAACAATTTACATGAGCAGTCTTCAGTTTTCAGTAGTGTAGGCGGTGAAAGGCAAAGCTATAGCACCATTCACAGACAAAATAAAGAACATGATTCCAAGTCAATTTCATCGCACAGTCATCAAAAAGTTGTAGAGTATAACGGTATAGCGTTCCCATCTTACAGTCAAGATCGAGTGATTACTCGAAGAAGTGGTAATCAATCAACATTTACTTTGGGAAATGAAAAATCAGTCTCGACCAGCCAGTACAAGTCTGAATATTCGTCGACAATGCCAAAAGCAACGTGTGCTGTCCATGATATAAAAAAAGGTGCTTTTCATCATACTAGAGATACAAAAGATCACAAGTTCTTCAAAACTACATTGAACTGATATATTGCAGCTTCACTCACATGTATCTAATCATATATATAGATATTATACTTATTATTTTACTAACAATTTTCACATACCTAAAAATATAATGCATTTTTTCAAAACTAGTTGCTGTTCGTTATTATTTTTCAATTGAAACTTTAAAGGTACCTACATCACTTTGGCGTCAAATTTAATACATATTATGAAAACATTTATTTTAAAATACCTACTTGAAATTAAGTTTGTTGTTTTTTTAGTTCAGTTTATTAGTTCTTTAAATAAAAAACAAAACTTTACATTTTATCACAATTTCTTCTGTTTTCTTGGCATTGTTGCTGACGTGATATTGCAAGAAGATGAACAGATCTACTGAAGGTGCCGTATGTGAACAGGCCTATATTGAACGAGCCTATAGTAATATTTTTGTCTCTTTCTTTTCATTAAGGGTATTCATAAAACGTCGGAAAACCATTGTTAACATCGTAAACGTCGGAAAGTTTACGATGTCGTAAACGAAGAGTCAAAATTTTTGTGGAAAATCTTTTCCAACAAATCGTAAACTTTCCTACAAGAATTTGTGTTGTAAACGTCGTAAACGAAAATGGTAAACGTGGTAAAGTTTTTTCAATGGGATTATGACACTGGCTGAATGGTTTACCACATCATTTACGCAGAATTTTTTGAGGGGCATTCATGAAACGTGCGTTGGAAACTTTACGATTTTACAAAGTTATTTATTTCTTTCTTTGATTAATTTGGTGTCATACTTAAATTTTGAATTTAACGTTTGTTTGAAATTGAACGCTTTTGTCTATACACTAATTTTTTAGTTTCTCTTGGTCTTTATATTAAAATAAAGTAAGAATACTAAAAAAAGATGTTTTATTGTTACCTGAAGTAACAGCTAAGATACAGAATTGCTTTTGGAAATATAATTTGAACAAACAGCATTAGAAATTTCATACAAAAATTAGTTTAGTTAAATGTACGAAAGTGAAAAAACACACACATACTCTAGCGACATCTCTTTGGGATAAAGATTACCAAAATTGTGTTTCGCACTTAAAAGTATCTGTCAATTTTTTGAAAAAAAAAAACAAAATGACCTTCTCTGGTCTCTGTCCGTGTATCTTACAAAATTGCTTAATAAATGCAAGGGCATTTACAGCGAGTAACTTCCAATTCGTAACACTCACTTCACATAAAAAACCAACCGAACTACTCCTAGCAACCGATACCCCAGAATCCCGGGCCAAGATTCAAGATTCTCTGGAAGAAAACGAATGAGCCGCCGAAGAACTGCAACAAAAAATCAGAGCTCTCAATTAGCTGACGATCGACATCGGAAACGATGAAGATCGATACCAAGACAAACTGGTGGGCGAAATCCACGATAAAATGGACAGAACGGGCGGCTTTCTGGGAACAACAATAACACAATATATTACATATTTCTCTTTGTTTTGTTCGTCCTCTTGCTGTCTGTTGTGATAAAACTAAAGTGAGTCTGTGAATAGGATTGGACTGGGAGGGGGTAAAACAATTTATTTACAAAGAATTATTTTTATATGAAATAAAAGCTTGTGAGATTACGACCGACATGCAGCGTTTTGTTTTTTGTTTCCTTTTCACTAAAATGCATTTTGTATTCGACATCATCTTTGCATTTAATTTTGTTTTAATAAATTTTTATAAAAGATACATTCATATAAGGATATACATATATTTTTGTTTACCGAAACGAAAACAAAATCGTGATCTGTCCAGATATGGTTTGTTCCCTAAAAATTTCCCCCTCCGCAGTGACATCCATTGGCCGGTTTTAAAACTAATTGCTTATGCGTATTGTTGTTCTACTTTTGTACAAAAGTAAAAGTTAAGAGCGCTTTAACTTTTACTTTTGTAAAATTTGAGAAAGGAGATAGAATTGAGTAGTGCGTTGAAAAAAGACAAAACATTTGGTTTGCTTTTGTACAAAAGTGAGTTGAATGTAGTTAAGCCTTAATACAACTTAACTTACGACTAACTACAAAAAAGTTTAATAACTACTAAGCTAAAAGGGGTTTGGGGCTAAGAATTTTGGTATAGGGAGATTTTCAGGGAATTTTTGGAGGAGTAGAAGTCAAAGGAGTTTTGCATACTATTAGCAGCACGTAGCATGCGATTCATAGGTTCGTTACATCCGTAGTTGGTGCGGTGAAAGCTGAGATCAAAGAGTGACGCCGATATGAGACTTCTAGGGTTGGTGTAGAGTGAAATTCTTTGAAGAAGTGCAGGGCAATCGATATTGCTAGCTAAAAGTTGATGGACAAAAACAATGTCTGCCACTTTCCTGCGTATATCAAGGGGTTGCAAGTCTAAAAGCTTTAGGCGATCAACATAGGGTGGGAGGTTAAACATATCAGGCCATGGTAACCCACGAAGAGCAAAACGAAGGAATCTACGTTGGACGGCTTCAATTCGAAGTGAATGAGAAGTATAAAAAGGAGACCAGACCTGACTAGCATATTCAAGAAGGGGCCTAACAAATGTGAGGTAAAGGGATTTAGTGACATAGGAATCTGAAAATTCTTTGGACAATCGTTTAACGAAACCGAGTGCGGAGTTGGCTCTATTAATAGAACTAGTGATATGGGATCGGAAGTTCAGTTCCTTATCGCATAAACGAATCTTATTCATCGTAGACGAACTGTCAATATTTGTATGGGAAATCTATGGCAACAAATCGTTAACTTTTCGACAGGAATTTGCGTCGGAAACGAAGACGGTAAACGTAGAAAACTTGTTTTGATGGTATGTATTATGACATTATTGGCTGAAGCAGCTGATTGGTTTACCACAAATCATTACCGCAAGATAAGCACTGCCTTCTCTGTTCTGCACACCAGAACGGCGTTTCTGCGACACATCGTGGTGTGGGATAATCGGAACAAGATGGATTCTGACACAACACACCACTCCACAACATATCAGACGAGACAAATGTGGTTCTAGACAGATGAAACATATTGGAGCAATAGCGACACATCAGACATCAGTGTTATATATATTATTTATTTGATGTTATTATTAGAGATAGACATACACCACACGACCACACATATGTCAAATACATTTTGAAAACAAACATAAATTTAAATAACTTTAAGTCTTCGCGCTCCTATATCTCATACAATTTGAACGCAAAAAGATTAATTTTCTTCTCTAGGTACGTCAAATGCCAATTATGACAGTTTCGGTTTATAAAAGTACTGTTTGAGCGACCTTGCAGGGCCAGGGTTCTCCGCCGGTGTGCATACATCAGCCACCTAGAGTATTTTTTCAAGTCGCGCTAAACTCGTTAACGTATGTCCACTTTTAATGGCAAAAAACTGTTATAAATTGCCATGTTTCTAGTCTCTTCCAAAAAAAAATATGTGAGTGCCGGGACTCACGGTTAAATATGTGTAAACATCAACGTTTGTCCAAGTGCCTAATTTTTGTTACTGAACCTCATCAAAAGAAACATATTGAATAATTAACACTACATTACCTATCTGTAGGCAGTGCTTAAAAAGCTTAGTGTTGAAAGAACGGCACCGAAAGTTCAGTCTTAATTTTATACTGAACGAACCTCAAATGAATGTCACTATGAGATAGCCGGCGAATTATATATCTTGAGTTTTTAGAATATTTAGTTGCAGTTGTTGTGAGTGGAAATCACTAAAATCGCACTTTCAATCAATTGACACCTTCAATCGCCTATGGAATTGGACGCTGTGATTTTTAATGAATGTTAACTTTGTGCAAGTACAAAGGTAGCCGATAACTCTGCAATTTGTTCAACCTCAGCTATTTTGTATATCCCAGCCACCTACGTCCCTTGCCAACGTGTCTAAAAATTGCAAGAAGAAATTGCATCGTTTAAAAGCAGTATAATGTAAACGTAGAATTTAAGTTCAGATTTATATCACTGAACGCACCCCATATCCTACCATACCTACAGCCATTGATCTACCATTCCTACAGTCAATTGTCAATCCCTACAACTGACTATTATTATTTTTGTTTTGATTTTGTTTTCTTTTTAATTATACTAATGTCGCGTCCATTTTGTTCGGGGAATAATTAAAAATTAAAGAAAAAAATATAAGTGTTAAAATGATAAAATCGTCGGTCGCGCTAAAAACAATTTGCTTTCGTCGTTGGCAAAAACAATATAAATGAGTGGTCGCGATAGAGTATAATCTAATTGTCGGTCGCGTTAAAATCAATTTGTTTTGGTCGGGGCAAATCAGATTTCGTAACGTAACGTGCTACAACGTAAAGTGCACGACGTAACGTTGCACACGAACGTTCTCGTTTTTTTTTCACCCTACCGCCAGCATAGATGTTCACACATCAAAAAAACACTATGGGGCATATTCGTAGTCACTTTTAAACTCCAGGTTATCTTAGACCTAGGTTTGTTTATCCAGTCTTAGATAAACTGGAGTTTAAAAGTGATTATTAATATGCCCCTATGAGGTTTGCTCGATTTTCATCGCCTCAGAATAGTTCAACATCCGTGTTCAGGGATAAAAACATTTCAGATATGATTTTTTGTAAGGTCATCATGGGATTGTCTACAAACACATTACGGCTTAACAAAAAGGGAGTGCTAGTACACATACTCCACTGGGCAACAACGATGTCCAACATCGCAACCACAATCCAATCTGATTTGTGTTGATTATTGTCGTTTTCGAGTGGACGTTCGGAGCTACTCCTTTTTCACTCCTTTTACTCCAAATTTCCCATTTTTTATAGGAATGGAACAGTTCCGAAATCCAAACGAAAACGGCATATGTCACCGCATGACATGGATTTTTGTGTCTCCATTGTTCTTTTTCTAGACATGTTCATAATCCGAGCATCATTCATCCCCAGTGGAGGCGTCATGTAAACAATTTACATAATATGTTAAATCCAATAACGGAGCTTAGCTTAAGCGTTTTGGTTCATGAAACGTGATCCCGATATAGAACAGGATCTCGTGTTCTTGTTGTAATGCATGTTTTTTGATGATCTATAAAAGCTCTTGTGGTAATAAAAATGGCTATTCACGGGTGAAATAGACCTTGGGTCAATAGTAGCAGCCGATAACAATATAGAAGAAGAAATACGCGGGCGGCTTCTCAAATCCAACAGAGCCTACTATAGTCTGTCAAAGCTCTTCAAATCCAGAAATCTCACCATAACTTCAAAACTGCTGCTGTACAGGACCATGGTCCTGCCAGTACTCACATATGGATCCGAGACTTGGGTGCTTAGCAAAAGGCACTCCGACCTCTTAGCCGCGTTCGAGAGAAAAGTCTTAAGGAGAATTGTTGACCCTATTTGTGAAGAAGGACGATTCCGGAGACGGTACAATCATGAATTGTACGCAATCTACCTTGAAGCAGATATCGTGACAAAAATTAAGCTCGGTAGACTCCGGTGGGCAGGGCACCTAGCTCGCATGAACGAAAAGGAACCTGCTCGGAAGTTCTTTGTGGTACATTCTATGGTAGACGACAGCGTGGTAGACCATGCTTGCGCTGGAGAGATGGCGTAGACCAGGACGCCCGGAGCCTTGGGGTGCGCAACTGGATGGCGGCGGCTCGAGACCGGGATGGGTGGAGAGACTTGTTGAAGGAGGCCAGGACCGGACCCCGGTTGTCGACCCGACGATGATGATGATTCACGGGTGGCAATGGTGCAGTTGATATAGTGCTTGACTGCTAACTTAGAGGTGTGGGTTCGAGCCTTACTCTAGGCCACAGTACACATATTAAAGGTTTTCATATCATTTGCGTTTTCATTTATGTTCAGTTCTACGCATCTGTGAAAATGACGGATCCAGTGTCTCTTTACTTGTCAAAATGCTTATATTTGTTGTTGTTTCTAGTAATTACATGTACAGTTGACTGACAACCTGCGCAATATATTACCTTATGTCGTTTTCGATTGGATTTTCGGTCAATTGTACTCCTTTTCAATTCCAATCGAATATGAAAACACTGACTTTCCTAAATTAACACACACACTACCAAAGCTGCCATTTAACAAGTATTCTTCAAGTATTTATCACTTTTGACAAGTAATCCAACGAAAAACTTTATATGTATGTGTGTGTTCCTCATCTACTTCAAAATGAAATTGGGGACAGAAGAACACTCCGAAAACATTACTCGGAACAGCCAATCGAAGGCCTTTGGAGTAGTAGGAGTGAAAAAGGAGTGTAAAAGGAGTACTCCGAACATCCAAACGAAAACGACATTAGATTTGTGTACTGTGACTCTAGGCAGCATTCTTTTCTATATTCACCCAGTTAGGTTCAACTGGACGCCACATGTGGGATTCCACTATGCCAGCAAAAATTCTTTCTTATCCATCTATTCCTTCTAACTAGTGCCGTGCAATTCAGGTTGCATTTAAAAGACCTTTTAATTACATTGTGCGCGTTCAACGCATATATGAATTTTCAGAATTCTGATTTTTGATGTGTAAACGTCTATGCTGGCGGTAGAGCGAAAAAAACGTGAACGTTCGTGTGCAACGTTACGTCGTGCAACATTACGGTGTGCAACGTTACGATCTGCATACTAGGATGGGTTCGTTCAGTGAAAAAAATCTTAAGATCCCCTTCAAATAAAAACAGGTCTGTTTTGGATCCGCGCACGTTGATGTTTACACATATTAACCGCGAGTCGAATTTTCACAACTTATTATGACAATTGGCCAATCAGAAGCCAATTTTGACAACCGAGAGATGAGCAATACTTATTGGTAATCGACTTTAGCAAGCGTCGTTGCTAAAAGGAAAAACATCGATATATCGGTACCCAATATCGAATCTTTGGGGAGGATCAGCCACTGATCTCTATAATGGGCGTTTTTCTTTTTTAGTTCAGAGTAGAGCTCTGAACAGAGTCTGAACACTCCGAACATACTCTGAGCGTGCTCTGCTCTGAGAGTCTTCCTTCCTTATTTTTCCACTTGTCAAATTTGTGTTCAGCTCACAGATTAGCCACATGAAGATGAGAATCCCCGGCAGCCATTTTAATTTGCCTACAAGCTTGAACTGGCAGTTATCAGATAAAAAATGAGAATGTGTGTAAAAGAACCTCACGCATAGACAGTAGGGATCTTCAGACACCGGTTAAATTGTTGTTGCAATTCACATCTATTCATAGACGCGGGATGAAATTACAAATACAACAATGTAAACAAATGGGTTTTGGAGGGTGAAACGTACGAAATATTCTCATCTTCATATGGCTAATCTGTGGTTCAGCTATTCAACTCCGTCTGCTCTATCAATTTATTCTGAGCTCATAGAGCGCGCTCTGAACCTGCTCCAAACATGCGCAGAGCGAAAAAAGAAACACAAAATTGGAGCTCTGAATGCTCTGAGCTAAAAAAGAAAAACGATTTTTTTTGACAGTTCAGGCTCTGCTCTGAACTAAAAAAGAAAAACGCCCAATAGAGTAGATAGCGCATTCAGCAAAAGAAATTGACGCCAATTGAAGAACTGTTATAAGGTGCGCTTGTACACAATTTTCTTTAGCATTATATCTGCATAACATTTCTTTTTTGCCAAAGGGACAGATAAGAACGACAAATTTATTTTTTGATCTAATTTTGTAGCTTGTGTTTTTGAAGTTTATGGTTTGACAACCGAGTAGATATGAGCGATGATGGTCATGGATGTTAGAAAAATTCCTATTGAGAGAAAAAATATCGATATTTTGGTATCGATTTTTAAATACATTACATAAGTAGACTACAAAAATAAAAAAAAAAACATGCCATCAAAATGGTTTCTCTGAATCGAATGTAATGATTCGACAACGAAGCTGTGTGTTCTTTCTTTATATACAAAAAAAAACATTATCCTTTACATGTCAAAGTATACTTTTTTATTCAAAGGAAATTTGACAAACAAAACTGTGATGGCATTAAATTACTTGCAAACATTATTATTTGCACCTCAAAAATCCCTACAATTTGCAAATTCAATTTTTGTCAACTTAATTTGTACACAAAATCGAATAATTAATAGAAACGTGTGTTTTTTCATTCATTATTGGCAAACATTTCTTAATAAAATATCGACGAAATCTGAAGAACAAATTGGTGAAAAAAAGAAATCAGATGATTACAGAAAAAATTCACAGAATAATCGACAAAAAATCACTTAAAATGAAAATACATTTACAAAAATTAAAATAAAGAACGAAAAGTAGGTAAACTAAAGATAACCGCAAAATGTAAACATTTCAATTTCAGCTGTGTTTGACAGTTTTATTTCAACTCATATCAAGGAGATGCATTGAAAGAATTTTCCAAAATTTACTTATGTGGTTTTCGTTTCGACCAAAAAATTCGATTTTCTTTTGATTTTTTTGATTTTTTACAAGTTTTTCCTTTCGACCAAAAAAATCGAATTTCTGTAGATCTGAAGTCGATTTTGCAGATCTCGATTTTTAGAAAGATTTACACAGATTTTCACACGCACTTGCACACACATCAAAGAAAAGTGACTTTTACTAGTGTTGTTTTAAAAAAGACACTCATACAATCATTAAAACAAAATAAAATCACGTTTTGAGTTCGTTTTGCCAGTAAGATTTAAGATCTGACACCCAAATCTGAATTGGTTGAAACGAAAGCCACATTACTGATGTGCATCTTTGTATACGTGATGCTAGAGCTTAAACGGGAAATTTTTGCTTTTGCTTTATAGAAATTAAGGGAAGGTTCTTGTCTTTTAAAATATCGATTTTGAAAAACATCGATAAATTTAGTCACAACAACAAATATTTTAATCGCTCATATCTAAAATCAAACCATTTGGCGAAGAACTTTTAAGGCTCTCCCAAACCAACACGAAACATTCGCGCGAATATGCAACGACTGAATAATGTTCGAGGATTCGCATCGCGCCAGTGTGGGTGCTCCCATTAATATCAATGTAAATAAATTAAGGCAGGCGAAAGTTTCGTCGTCGCTCTGAAGTATTCGCGTTGGTTTGGGAGAGCCTTTATTCAGTCGTCGCATATTCGCGCGAATGTTTCGCGTTGGTTTGGGAGAGCTTTAAAACTTTTTATTTCGAGCTTCAAAACTGTTTTTCAAAGTTCAATAGGATATACATTTCAACAAGAAGTGATAAAACGTTTTTAACTATTGCTACTATTTAGTTTCCAATAAAACCACCGCAAAGTAAATATTTGAAAGTCAAAATAACGATAAACGTCGCACGTATGTAGAAAGGAACCATGTAATCACGACTGTACGTACCTGTCAAAAAGACGAATAACGAAACGAACAAAAAACAGAATCGTGTAATCAGGCTCTACGTGGGAAGTAGCATTGCGAAGAATTTACGTCAAATTACTTTTTTGTCTCAGATAGATGTCAAAACATGCGCTCGTACACCTAACACCATCTTTCACACTATCCAGTGTATTATAGAGATTAGTGACTATATCCAATGTTTATTGTTCCCGCTTTTTCTAATTACCGTTAGTTTTAATTAGCTTCGTTCGTTGAACTTGATCCAGGTTTTCTTGACAACCCCAAGAATTGTCAAAAAAAACCTGGGTTTTTCGGTTCTCAAAAAACGCTCAAGGGTCGTTGACATTTAAAGCAAGAAAAAAAAGTTCTGTGCTTCGATAATTAAAACTTAAAATTTGTTTCAAATATGTCTTAAAAATGAATAAAAACAACTTCTACCGTTTCCATTTTCTGTTGCTATTTATTAGCATTAAACTAAATTTGTATATTCTTTCAATAAAAAATAACCTGCAGCACGTGAATCCACAACAAAACATGCATAACAACTCGTGTCACTTTGGCAGTTTTTCTTTACCTCAACTCGCCACAGCAAAATACCTAGTTCTACTTCAGGGCGTGTTCAGGGCGACCACAGGTCTCAAAAACACAGAATTTTTCACCAGGTTGACTTCAGGGGTTTCAAAAAACGCTTTGGGGCGGCCCCAGGATGACTTCAGCGCTCAACGAACAAACCTATTATGAAATAAATTATTGAAGTAAAATGAGTGGCGAAAATTTGTAATTATTGCTGGAGTGTGCCTGTGCGGAGGTCGACAAGGATATATATTCAAGGATATATATTCAATATCAAATGTTGGAGCAATCTCCAAAATTAAAACGTAACTGCATCAAGAATTATTAGAAAGACATCGTTCCTTTTTATACGGACAGAGAATTCGTGATATATTTTCGCCTATGGAAAATGTAAGATGTAAGAATACGTATACTTCATTTTATGTCTTTCTTAAGGGGAAAGGCTACAAAATTCCGAATTGCAAAATTTCGAATGATTACAAATCCCGAATTTTTCAGCGACCAAAATTAAACAATCCCGAATAGGTACTCTATGCCCATAGGTTTTACTCGTTCATTGGATCACTCATGGCACTCACTCGATCAGTCACTGATGCGGTAATTTGGCCCCTGACTTATAAATTGACATTTCTAAAGTAAAATCTAATTAATTAAATTAAATTAATTAAAAATCGATTTGTAGTTATTTGTTTTGTTTTTATTTACCAATTCATGTAGATACCTATGATATAGGAATTTTGTGTGACAAACTGCCTATAATTTTTGTATCAGGATATTTTTATAATTTTTTTATTGCTGAGAGTGAAAATACCTAGCTATGTACATTATTTCTATGTTTAGTTTACATAATTTGGTTTGGTTAGGTAGAATTGTAGTTCGGCAGATATTCATAGTATACCTACAAAAGTACAAAGATGGAACCATTGATAATAACGGCACGAGTACGATAGCTTTGGCGCCAAAAATTGATAATGATTTTTGTAGAGGGGTCAAAAACGAGCATTTTTTACTAAGGCAGGGGAGAGTCTATCTTGCCCGATTAAGGAGGTAGGGGCAATTTTAGAAAAAAATCACTTAAAATGAAAAAAAAAAAATTATTATAAAACCGACGGCAACACTTACAATGAAGTACTATACCGGTTTTGAAAGCCAGAAATCTGTTTTTTAATCCTAAATCTAAATTAAATTATTTATATCAATAGTTTTTGTAAAACTCAAAATTTTGATAAAAAAAAATGAAAAAAAAGTTTAGATCATAAGCTTGCTTGCCCAAAGTTGCACATTTAAAATTTTCGGACATGAAAGTTTTACAAAAAATTCACGTTACTTAAGCAAATTTATATAATTTTTAAATATGCATGTTTGTGTCTTACATACCTATATAATGCAGTTGTAATGTTTAAAATATGCAACCTGCATAGACCATAAAAAAAACGAACAAACATTCAAATTTTGTACCGTTGTTTTTTTATGCAGATTCTTTGAATGCAAAAGAAACTTTGCATACATCCAACCTCGCACCTACCCCAAATCCTATAATGTGCCCAAGCAGGGGGTTGAAGGGGGGCAGCATGCCCCCATTACATACCTCACTGTTTACACGTAGTTTTGTTAATTTTCAATTTTCTCATAAACTCGAAGACATAAAACCATCTAGTTTTCAGTGTTCGATTAAGAATTCATAGGGACATCAAATAATTGTAAAGTGTTGCAAATTCAGTACTTAATTTAACAACTTTGAATAAAAAATAGTTGCGTTTTTTTGAATTTTTTTTTAATAAAATTTTGAGTTTGAAAGTATTTTTTTCAAAAACTATTAACACAAATTGCCGTAGTTTTCAAATCTTTAAACAAAAATCTCATAAAATAGTAGTTTTAGTAATTTTCAATTTTCTCAAAAACTAGAAAACATAAAACCCTTCGGTTTCTTGTGTTCGTTTTAGATTTAATAACCGCATTGAACACAAAAAGTTAATTTAACACTTCATTTTACAATTTGGAAAAAAATTGCTCTAAACTTTTTTTCATTTTTTCTTATCAAAATTTTGAGTTTGCATACGAATTTTTCAAAAACTATTGATATAAATAATTGAATTTAGATTTAGGATTAAAAAACCGGTATAGTAGTTCATTGCAAGTGTTGCCGTTGGTTTGTTAATGTGTGTTATATTTATTAGTTTTCGAGAAAATTGTAAAATACCAATTCTACTTTTTATAAAAGTTTTATTAGTGGACTTTTTTTCTTTATATGAATAAATGATAGGTATCATTCTAATAAGTAAAGTACAATAAGTTATTTGGCGTTACCCAGACTTAACCACGAGGAGGTAGTATTTATTTAGAAAACTGTTTGCATTGACGCCTACCTGGGGACTGGACATACCCTAAGAGAAGAAACGGAGTTGCGAGAGTAGGTCTGTCCCCGAGAGAGATAGCAAATTACCCTCGTTTTCAGCGAGAATGTATTTTTATAAAGATAGATCCAAGTTCGTTTATTAACATCAAAATAAGACCACGTACCTAAACACCAAACAAAAAAATAAAAAGTACGTATAGTTGTTTTCAATTTTCTCGAAAATTAGTAGACTCACAATTATTTAGTTTTCAGTTTTCGATTTAGAACTTACAAGAGCCAGAAATACAAAAAAAAATAAATACAATACCTACATATAAACTATTTTTTTCATTTTTTTTTTTTCGAAATTTATACCTAGTATAAAATTAGTTTTTTCAAAATTTTTCATAGAAATTACTTGATTTAAAAGCAATAAAAGAGATTTCTAGCTTTACAAAAACGTGCAATACTTAATTGTAAGAACCTACCTACCTACATAATTACCGCTATTTTTAAATTATAAAATACCCCCAAATGGGGAGAGATAGACCCCCCGCCCATAGTAAAAAATACTTGTATCTAACTTTTCTACAAAATCTTGTCGCCAGAGTTATCGTACTTGCCAAATCGTGAAATTCAGATAGGTACCTATCTAATAGCATATTTACACATAATATGTTCCTTTTCTATTCTAATAATTATTTTCCTTTTTGTCCTTATAATTTGTTTCAATAACCAATCTAAACGAAATGCAGAAAAGAAAATAAATCTTCTCACTGTCCAAAAAGCAAGAAAACGAACTTGTTTTTACTTTCCCCTCCATTGGATAACTTGCGAATTTGTGCTACATAAATTTCTGTGTGCAAGAAGAGTAAATACCGTCAAAACACCCAGCTGCTGTTAGCATCTTTTGCTTTTAATTTGAAATTGTGGTTTCTGATATATGAAAATTAACTTTATATATAATAAATAACTGCGGAAATTTATAATTAATGTTATTTTTTTGCTAATTAAGTTCAAATTAATAACAAAACCAGACTTTTGGCATGTGATTGTTGATGTGAGGAGTAAAATTCTGACGTTTTGTACACAAAGGTGGTTCAATGCGTTTTTTTAACTTTCTTGTAAGTTTCTTCATTTTTGAGAAATTCGTTCTCACTTTGGTGTTTTGACAGGTTTTAAACATTTTGCTGAAAAAAGATACCAAACAGACCTAATGTGGCGATGGCGGTTCTAAAAAAAATTGTGTGAGTGCCGGGACTCACGGTTAATATGTGTAAACATCAACGTGTGCGGATCCAAAAGGACTTGTTTTTGATTGAAGGGGATTTTAAGATTTTTTTCACTGAACGCACCCATCCTAGTATGCAGATCGTAACGTTGCACATCGACGTTGCACACGAACGTTCACGTTTTTTTTCACTCTACCGCTAGCATAGATGTTTACACATCAAAAATGTAATGATTACTCTTTTCATCATTAGCATTCGTACTTATTTTTTTGTTTCCAAATTTTACCAAAACATATCACTAATGCTACTTCAAATATCAAAAATAATTTCACAACAACTTCCATAAACCAAAAACTGCAAAAAATAGAATACAAATTCCATAAACAAATATTAAACTTAGAAATAAAGCAAACTAACACCAACATTAACTCAGTCAAGAAAAATCTCTTTCACATCGATATTAAAATAAAGTCAGTTCTTAATGCTATAGAATATAATAATTTTACATCAAAACAAAAATATAGGTATAACCAAATCAGTCAAGGCATCAGACAAACACATTCATTGAAAATACAGAAATTAAAAGACACACAGCTAGACAAGTTAGGAGTAGTTTTCAATGACACATGGTTTGTAAACAAAACTAACATCTCTTTTCCGAAAGAGGTTAAATGGTTACTCTCCTTAGGAGAAAAGTTCACAATCCCTGTGACACGCGAGAATTTCTCACCGATACATGTAATTGCTGACATCGAGCAAAGCATTAGAACTTTTGAAGATGAGAGGGAAAAGGAAATAACCAGATCTAGAGTTACCAACCGCATTTTACAACACAATAGAAGAATAAAAAATACAACAATAGAAAAATTCATACTTAAAATACATAAAGATACGCAAAAATTCCTCAGACGGTACAAAAACGAAATTGTTGTAACCAAGGCAGATAAGGGCAATAAAACTGTTATTATGTACAAATCTGATTACTTTAACAAAATGTCAATACTACTCGAAGATAAAAATATTTACAAAACAGTTAGAACCGATCCAACAACAAAACTCCAAAAAACCAATAACAGCTTAGTAAATGAACTTTTCAAAAATAATTACATCGACCAATGGCAAAAGCATATAATGTACTCTTCATCATCAACAGCACCGAGATTATATGGCTTGCCAAAAATACACAAGCCAGATCTACAACTGAGACCTATTTCCTCTTCGACAAACGTTCCATGCTATCAACTATCAAAACACATAGGACAAATTTTGAAAAACATAGTAAACGAAAATCTTAACATTAAGAACTCATTTCAACTAAAAACTCAATTAGAAGGCGTTGTTTTAGAGGAAGATGATTTTCTAGTTTCTTTTGACGCTGTTTCACTCTTCACGAACATTCCGACTTACCTCGCTATAAAAATAATAATGAAGAAGTGGGACACAATAAAAAACTTAACAAAAATACCAAAAACACAGTTTTTAAGAATTCTAGAATTTTGTCTGAAAGATAACAACTACTTCAAATTCCAAGATAAAATATACAACCAGACTTTTGGTATGCCCATGGGAAATCCGCTCTCCCCCACAATAGCTGACATCATTTTGGACGATTTAATAGAAAAAACAATAGAAGAACTTAAAAATGAAAAACAAATTAACATCAAATTCATCACCAAGTACGTAGACGACGTGTTTGCTATCATTAAAGAAAAAGATAAGGACGAGATCTTGAATTACCTGAACCATTACCACACAAAACTTAAATTCACAGTTGAAATAGAACAAAACCAAAGCTTACCCTACCTAGACATCAGAATTTACAGAACAAGAAATAAAATTAAATTTAACTGGTATTCTAAAATTACAGCATCTGGCAGAATGATTAATTTCCTCTCTACTCAACCCTTACAACAAAAAATTAACACTGCAAACAATTTTATCAACAAAATAATAAATATAAGCGATACAGAATTCAAAGAAGAAAACATAAAAACAATTAAAACAATTTTACACATGAACAATTTTCCACATTACTTAATAAATAATTTAATTAACAAGAATATCAATAGAACTAACGAAAACAAAAATTCTCAACAAAATCCAGAAGTTGGCAACACTATGCGGTACTATGGTATTGCATACATTCCAAATCTTACTGATAAGAGAAACTTAAATAAAATAATAAATAAAGAAAATGTGACATTTGCTCACAAATCAAACTCAACAATAAGACAACTATTCACCAACACAAAAACCAAAATAGAAAAAGAACAACAACATGACATCATTTATAAAATTGGGTGCAATGGCAAGGAAGGGGAGACGTGCAATCTGATCTACATTGGGACAACTAAGAGATCACTGGAGACGAGATTAATCGAACACAAAGCTGATATTCGGAACAAAAGAGAATCCACTGGGTTATCACAGCACATACTAGAAACTGGACACTCCGCAGACTTTGATAACACAGTAATAATGGACAAGGAAAAGAGAACAAATAATAGGTACACACTTGAAAGTCTACGTATACAACAAAATATAGACAAAACAATGAATACACAGGAAGATAGAGACAACACAATAGCTAGTTATTCTCTTGCATTAAGAGCGGTGTAATTTTTAATTCGATTTAAATTGCTTTACTTTCATTTAGTTTGTCTCAAGTGCTGTGCTGTAGGTTTTTTATTTAATTTTGTTTATTTATTTTCAAATAATTTTAAATAATTCATTTTTATTTTAGAAAATTCAAAAATTAAGAATTGTCATCGTTCAATAATTATTATTAAATGTAACAAAAGTTTTATTCATGTAAGTTTAATTTATAAACAAATTTAAAAGTGTACCCAAATTGTTAATCGTAAGTTTCTATATACAGATTTAATAAACTACCCCTGATGAAGTCGAGAAATTACGACGAAACGTAGGGAAAAGTATGAAATAAAGTTTTATTTGCATATGAAAGGAAGTGACCAAAAAAGCCCGATTTAACTTAACAGTTTCTCTTTCTATTTAGCTACAAAAAGCAGGCAGTGCACGCACACTCTTCAATGATTAAATCGTTGCGTGTGTGTCACGGAGGAGGAGTGGAAGTAAAAAGTGGCAGATGTTTTTTTTTGTGGATTTAATTGTTTTTTTTTTTAATTATTATTATTATCTGATGTTTAAACCAAGGGAGAGAATCTCAGATAGTCAATAGGTTCTACATTTAGTTCCCACATTTAGATGAAGGGCTCTTAAGCTATGCACAAACCAACACGATGGCGGTGGCCAGGCGATAAAAAAGGAAAAAACATATTTTTTGAAAAATATAACACCAGCGTAAAAAAAATGTGAAGTGAGATGTAGTTCATTGAGTGGACGCGTTCAGCTTTGAAAGGATTTTGAACTTCAAATGAAAATATTTTTACAGTTTTCAATTGAATGTTTTCTCTGTTTCAATTTTTACTTAATAAGGCGGACAGAAGTTTGCATAGGTGGGACAATTAGTATTTTGGTATGAAAAAGGGGGACGTCTGGTAGCCCTATATTCTATAACTGAACGCAGCTGTGGGACGTGAACTCAATCCACATATCGCGTAGATGTGTGCCATTCCATTGATTCATATGTGCGACATCCATGTAATTGGTTTGTGCATAGCTTAAAGCTATTTTGATTGATTTTTTCTTTTTACAAGAATGAGATTTTGTCGTTAAACAATTCGCCGCATTGTGAATTGGAGAACGGTCTTATAACGAGAAAAAGTTGGCAGCGTTTCTCGTTTTCTCGTCGCATTGTGAAACAGGCTTCACGTTTGAGGAGGAAGTGCAAGGTTCTTAGGGCGACAACATAATGTCCTTCGTTTACATTTGAGGTGGAACTAGTTCTTTATTAACATTTTTCAGCGAATATGTTTACAAATAAAATTTTGCAGAGTTACCGCTCAGCTCATTCCTCTTTGTGTTTTTTCTTATTGTTCGAGTTTTTTTATTTTCAATTCGTCGTCCACTCGGCTTACTTCGCTTAATCAAGTAGAGTATTATAATTATTATTTGTGGTAATTTTTCTGAAAACTGGGTACTTTGAGCGGAAATCTTCATCCCTCAGTGTCATGGGATTAAAACGAGGTTAGTACTGCTTTGGTCTTCTCCTTCTTGAATTTAAATCATTGATGAATCCAATCCATTTCGTCTTACAAATTACAATTAATAACAAAAAGCTAAATAAAAATTTCGGGATTAGAGGCGTTGTAAAGTTGGAGTAACTTTACTCCGTCGCTAAAACGAGTTTATAAATATGGCTCAAGGACTCAAAAGTCATCGTGTAATAGCAGACAGCCTCTTCATTGTTAAAAAAAAAAACCAAAGTATCAAAATTGTCAATTGCCCTCTTCTCCCCCCAAAAGCTTCAATTAGAAGGGAAAAATAGTTTTTTGTATCCTATAATACTCTTTTCCTTTCTCAAAGTGACCAAGAAAAATTATTTGTGAACGCTCTGAATTTAAGATGTTCAAATCTGTGTCCAGCCTTACATGTATTATTTTTCGTACCACCCTGTTATTGTTTTGTTTTAGTACCGCCATCTATTAGTGAATTTGGTCAAATAATTAACAAATCCGTTCACACATTCAAATATCATCTCTGTGTCGTTCGTTGAGTAATGTTTGCGCTTGGGTTTAATGGTATTCGTGTGTCGCGTTGTATTCGTTTTCGACGTCGTTAGTTGCTTCCTTTTCGTCGTCGTTTAAAGTGGGTAAGAGGGAAATAACAGATTAGATATTTTACGTATAACCTTCTTTGTGTTGACACTACTTGCTTGGGTTGGAATAGGAATTAAAAATGGCGTCAGTGTGGGAACATAGTACTTTTTCAATGTGTAACTTTCCGCTCGAAAATCTTTAATTGTAGTAAGTGCGGATAGATGAAAATTTCTGTGTTGTTTCATATCACAAATAAAAAAAATGAAAGTGATAATCTGATAACCCCCACATGATTAAATACCAAATAATATCAAAACAAAAAAATTGCAGAGAACTGCTTCGCCAAGTTTATGAGACACTAGATAATACGCATAGTTTCGTCAGAGAATGGTGGAAATTAATATAAGATGAAAATTCAATAAAAGACCAGTGAACAAGAGTGAGATGGGGATATGAAATTTAAAGAGAAAAGAAATGGTTATTTCATTTTAAAATCGATATGTGGCTTGTGAATTGATAGCTGGTGATTACTCAATTTAAAAAAAAAATATTGTCGATAAACCTGTAATAAAACAATTATAAAAAAACGCGTGTGGATATCGGGATTCTATCAAAGAAGCAGCAAAGAAACGGCGAGATGTGTGCAGCACAGAGCAACCCCCAATCCAGCTACGGCTACACTTGGAACTTCGCAGACAGTTCTCGTGCTGATTCCGTAGTTGAAATATCGCCCAATATAAACTACACAGTCAGCAGCGATGCGGTAAGATAACAAGAAATCCAACGGCTATAGCAGCTCAGCTCGGCGACAGCACACAAAAAATGTTAAAATAGCGCACGTATGTTCGTACATACATATCATGTGTACGTATGCATTTACAGCAGCGGTATACGTGTGTATACTATATAGCATGTACATGGCGTGTAAATATGCATGAACATATACACGCAATTTATATACATACATGTAGCAACAAAGACACATAAAACCTTGGATGACGAGGAAAATATTTCTATCAGCTCAACTCGACTGATTTATCTCATCTCTCATGCGAATTTAATGTAAGAGTGAAAAATCGCAAAAAAATCCCCTGATCTTTTTTGGCGCAATTCTTATTTCTTTATTCTTATTAAGAATTTGCTTTGAGCCACACATAAGAAATCCTCGTTTCGACTAGGGCTTTTATATTTACTAAATCAACAAAAATGAAATTGAAGAAATGAGTTTTGTGCTTGGGTCAAATCCACAATTAAGATTCTGGACTGCGAAAGCCCTTTAGCTTGATTGTTCGGCTTAGTTAATTATTCATCTTATCTTAAACGCTGATTTGATTTACTTTGTAAGTTGGAGTTAAGACGGTGCACGCAGCGTTTAAGTGAAGATAAAATATTAAGTAGGTATCCCGAAAACTTAAGATAAAACAATAAGTACCTTAATCTAAACAATGACTAATATCAATAAATGCGTCTTACACGCGTTGCTGAAAGCTATTCTAGAAAGTTGGTTTCTCAGGATGGTACTTATTATCGAACTCTAATAAACTACAACAGAAACAGTATTTCATTAAGAATCCCTTATAATTACCAGTATTACTGTATGCATTTTTGCTTGCTGTCGCCGAATATATTTGTTTAAACTAAGTTGAAAATTTGATCTGAGGATTTGAGTATTTAAAAAAAAACAGAGTTAAAAGCAAGATGTAATTATTATCTACTGGACACGTAAATAATGATGTCAACAAGGAAACAGTTCTTCATATTTCAAGACTAGTCATCCCACTTCAAATAAATCAAATTAATAGTACACATTTAAATTTCTTTAAAACAAAATTGCCATAATAAAGATGCACATTATATGTCATTATTTGTTGCATTAATAATAATGTGACGTTGACGCTAAATTTTTAACGAAGTTTGGTTTTGTAAAATCAAAAACCTTTGAATTTATTATCCCAACCACTTTTTTCAAATCATGCACATTGAATAGGTATGCCTTGTCACACATTACTTCTTTTTTTTTGTATACATTTATGCAAATGTCGCTTCTTGTTTTTTTTTTTTAATAAGCCGATCAAGTTAATCCACATGCACGATACTATGACCTTGTTGCGTGAAACAAATATTGGGTCAATGCAAAATAAACAGCACCTACACTTCAAAGTACGGACGATGATCGATGACTATTTGACATTTATATCCATGGATGTGATGAGAAAATATTCATGAATTTGTTGTTCAAATGAGATATATTATGTACATAATTGTATTTATATGCATCTGTCTTACCAGCTAAAAACTGGTTTACCCAACGTTATATGCAAACTTATAAGCTATAAAATGTGGAGAACTAACTTTGGTTGGAGAGCGGTAAAAAAAGATCTGGGTAACACTGGATCCGAAACGCAATTAACTGCGTGATATTCTTAAACAGACTGCATAAAAGACTTCCACTAAAAATGTTCAATACAATCCTTATGGGAGAGATTTTTTTAAAAACAGGTGGATGTTGCTGCTTGCACAATCCAAAGTACCAATCAAAGTTGCCATTTCCAGCATGTCGCAAATCGCTGCTGCTTTTTGTTAAGGAGCTTTCAGGATGTATGCTCTTTTAGTTCTGTAATATGCGCACAACTGGAGTTTTTTGTATAGTCAATAAATTAAAGAGACTGGACGTATATTCAAGTGAGTTGCAGAAGCTGTATTGTAGCTACTATTTTCCAGAGCCTTAAGATCTATTTGGGAGATTTTTAGTAGGTAGGTACTATGATTCTTATCATTGATGAAATCAAATATAAAAAGTGACATACGCTTCATAACAAGCTCGAAATGGTTTAATGAGAGGTGGAAGTTTCAAGATGCATGTGGTAACTAATGGTCTAAGAAGCTCTTATTGACCAGCATAATTATTGAAAATTTTAATTTTGAGGGTTTAAAAAGCAAAAACAATTGTCAGTAATCTACCGACTTTCAATGTAAATGTGACGAAGCCAAAGTTAAAAATGGATCGACTTAACTGATCATTGAAATATTAAAAATGAAAAAAATTGTAGCTTTGCCAGAATATAATTTTTATTGGTTTAAATAAAAACTCATTTGCTTTATTTTGAAATCAAAATGTTTTCTGGTTTAGATCATGTTAAACAGATAATTAGTTTTATCCTTCCGCTGAACGAATATGGTTGTGTATTCGCTAAGTGGGCCTGCGATCGACTTAGAGAAGATGCCGATTTTGCCAAAAAAATCATCTTTTCAGATGAAGCTCATTTTGATCTTGGCGGGTAGGTAGTAAACAAGCAAAATTGTCGCATTTGGGGCACAGAAAACCCGCACGCATACATTGAAAAGCCGATACACCCAAAACGAGTCACTGTTTGGTGCGGATTTTGGTCCAGAGGCATAATTGGGCCATTTTTCGAAAATGAGCAAGGAGTGGCCGTTACAGTCAATGGTCATGTTGAACGAATTTTTGTTCACAAAAATTGAAGAGCAGGATATTGGCAACATTTGGTTTCAACAGGACGGCGCTACGTGCCATGCAGCCGAAGCTACACTCGATGTTTTGCGCCATTTTCAAAAAAAAAGTTATTTGGCGGACCCTTTAGCTACGAGGGGGTTTTCCTTTGGTAAATTCAAATTTTTTCATCGCGAATGAATTACGATTTGGTGAAGAAATTGTGGGTTGTAATTTTCCCTAAGTTTTAAGACCTTCTGTCCGGTTAATAGAAATCAAGGTATAGAGCACTAAATAAAACCATATGGGTTTTCGTTTGTTGAATACTTTGAAAATCAAACAAAAAAAGAAACAAATCCGTTCCGTTTGACCTTATACATATTTAAATGAAAATACAAACTCTGCTCTACCTTAAATCAACTCATTTCTGAAATCAATTTATTCGCCTAAGTTTGAACTAAAGTATTCACATCTTAACCATGTGTTTTTTACTGAGGGGGTATCTGAAACTTAATAATAAATGTATTCGCAGATGCCATATCTTTTTACTGATGGCTCATTGACACTTCAAAAGGATATTAAAGGAACTTTAACAACAAATAAGGGAAGTGTTGTCCGCCGAATGTTTGTTGTCAATGAACCATTCACAGGTGGAACTCAAAGGTAAACATCATATAATTCTTTCTTTTTTTTTCAATTAACAATTTTTCTAATAATATTTAAATTTTATTTTAGAGTAATAACAACAGGCGGTGGTTCGACTGTTGTCAAAAAGCAAGAACAGCAACAAGTGTTAAGCATCAATTGTGATAAGAATTGTAAGTACATATTCATGTTATTTTTTGTTGTAAGAAAATAAGTAAACATAAGCAGAATTCTAGATTACATACTTCCGACACTTACACCTTTAAAATCTATCTGATCTCGACAAAAAATGTTTAAAATACACATAAATACATACATACATAAGCAAAAAATACCAAATCAATTTTTATTTTGTATTTTATAATCACTTATTTGTATGGGTGCAAAAAATGTACATTAAAAAAAACATGGCTATTATTATATTATAATGTAGCTAAATTGACTAGAAAGTAAATAGAGAAAAACCCACCTGAAAATCAATTAACTGATTGTATTTAGTCACTAACATCAACTAGGATCTTTGTTTATTGTTTGTTTTTCATTGAAATCTAAATGATTTGCGTTCAAAAATGACAATTGGTGTTTCGAATAAAACTTTCGGACTTAATTCAATAGGATTGTTGAGATCCTTCAAAAGTAAACTTTTGTTTGTTTTCATTGTTCTTTAATTCAAAATCCAAAATCATAATATTGTGTTACATTTATAGCCGTTTGCTGATACGGCTTAAACGCTTATGTTCTACTTTCTTCTCAGCATAGATTGTCACATATGCATCTTCTTGTCAGTAAGACGTGTAAAGCCTTTCAAAACAGCTCAGTGAGAAAGAATTTCTTTAGAATGGAAACACATTAAGGTTAAAAACGCATTGAAACACTTTTGTGTATCAAAATTTCACTCATATCAACTATCAACAACAACTCAAGTTTAATTTAAACAAAAAAAAAAATTAAATCAAGTTTTACAGTTTGCAAGTTGTTTATTAATCAGGTGGTTAGCACTATTACATATTAAAAGCCAAAGAAGCAAAGTGCATGAAGCACAAATTCGGAAGTTTTTCAATGGAGGGGAAATTTTGTCCTCCTTCATTTGGTTTGTTCGGGTACTTTCTGGACTTAAAGTTGCGATCTGTCTAGTTTTGAGGAGTGGGGTTGAAATTTTCTCAGAGCAAAGAACGCTTTGAACATAAAATTGAGTCCACTTTTTGAACGTCAACAAAAGTAAACAAAAGAGCCCCATAGAAAATAACGAAAGTCAACAAAGCGACAACATAAAAATTTCTATTTGTAATTTTACATTCTTTATTGAATCTCATAACAAAGTGGAAGAAATACAATTCAATTTATAAAGAATTGTAATTTAAACAAAATTAAATAAAAAAGCACTCCGTCCAATTAAACTAAATTTCTTTAATTCAATATTTTAATTTCAATGTTTTTTAAATCAAATATTAATGCACACTACACACTGTATACACGTTTCCAATAGATTTTCTTGTCAATTTTGATTTTGTTCTCTCTCGCGAGCGCTCTCTTCTACCCAAAAACTTCACAAAATTGACGTACGCGAACAGGATTGGACTAAAACTTTTTGAATACGTTGTTTTGATTTCTTCTTTACTTCCTTAATATATTTCAGTATAAATAAATTTACATGTTTCACATCTACCAGACATTGACAACTTGTTCACGTGCATAAATACTCGACTTGATAAGCTCTCCAAAGAGTTCAAATACTCAAAAAAACCTCTTAGAAGTGCCGATTCTTACACAAATATGAAGCATTGAATCTAGTTTTCTGACGAAATTTGCCAATTAAAGAGTTATTCCTGTCAACTTGAGTCGCGTATAGATTCACTCGAACGAAATAAAATAAGTGCTGATGTTGTCCTTGTCAGTGTTCCAGCAATCGAAAATGAAACCTCCATGAAACTTTTAACAACATCTTATCTGTAATGCTATAGACATTGAACCTCCCAAAACTCAAAACAATCTCCAGAGTACGAGTAAGAGAATCTAAATCTAATAATAAGCGTTTTTCATACGGTGGCTATATAATTATAAAATTTAACAACCAATGCCACACAAACCAGGTAGTAAAAGGTTGTCTGGTTCACTCCAAGAAAACAAAGATATTGAGAGACATAGGGTCATATGCAAAAAAAATGAGAGAAAATAAAAAATAACTGACTCACAGTATTGAGACCGATATCATATTAAAAGTTCTATAGAAGACAGAACTTGTTTTGATATGCAACAAAATGAGAAAACGATTGATTGCATGAGATCGATATCATAAGGTCTGTTCCCGAGATTTTTCGCACTAAATCTGTGGTGCGTTCTTTTTCTAACTAAAGTTAACTATCTATGGTTGATGTGTCAAAAATAAAAGTTGGAATGTCATAGTTAAAAAAGTTACTTTGGGTAACTTTTCATTAAGGAACGATCAAAGTTATTAATATGGTTGATCTGTCAAACGAAATGTGTTGAAAAAAAATCGAAATACATTTGGTATAAATAAAAAAGATAAAATCGTGTTTGCATTAAATTTATTGCCAAAAATTATTATTTGCACTTCAAAAATGGAAACAATTTGTTAATTAAATTTCTGTATACTTAATGTTTGGACAAAATCGAATTAATAATGTGTACTTTTGTTGTTCATTCATTATGGGCACAATGCACAAATTTCGTAATAAAAAATTGACCAAATCGAAAGAATAAAAATGTCGACAAAAAATGAAAATTAATCGGATAATAACAGAAAACAATTCCCAAATTCGAAATCGACAAAAAAAATGAGTTAAATTGAAAACACATTTACAAAAATGAATGCAATTTCAGATCAAAAGAACGAAAAGTAAACAAAAGATAACCAAAAAATGAAAACATTGCAGTTTCAGGTGTGTTTGACAGATTAACCATTTCAACTCATATCAATGAGATGAGTTGGAAAAAGTTACTACAAGTTACTTTCTGACACTTTAACCTTGAGTTTAGGAACGACTTTATGACGTCATAAAGTTACTCAAAGTTACTTTTCTAAATTTAGGGAACGATGAAAGTTAACATTGGTTAGAAAAAGAACGCACCACTGGCTAAATGTCAAATTTTGTAGGAGTGGGGATGAAATGCTCTCAGAGAGAAGGAAAACTGTCAAAATGTCGGGAACGGTTTGCGCACTACTTTGTACTAATTCAGGCCAAAAGTCACAATTATATTCGACAAGGGTTGCCGTAGATCAATGATAAATCTTGATCAACATTTTCAAGAATCACCAATACAAGAAAAAGAATGTTTAAAAAAATTAAACGTACCAATCCCAAATTTATTAATATAAAAACAATACAAAAATTCTTTGATTATACATTAAATTATGAAGCTAAGTGTGTTTTTTTTCTTCAAATATTTTGTTTTTTCAAGAAATATGTAATATTTAATTTAATATTTTATTCCTCAGAAACAGTTTTGCTAAATGTTTTATATTTTATAAAAATTATTTCGTCAGTTAAAAGATTAATAAAATTATAAAAAACATTCCCATCTTCAAAAACTAAAACTTAAAAAAAAATAACACTTGGGCAATCTTGTTATTTGAACTCAACCGACAAAATGGTGTCATCTGACATACGGTAAGAAATAGCCAGAAGAAATTTCTCGGACCAAAACTGGTAAGGAGGGGAAATGTTTTACTATCATTTGAGCGCTCTCTTTACCAAGAAATAAAAAGAAAATAATTGAAACTAGGTGTGGAACACAGCTATAAATTAGAAAGCATGGTATTTCTCTTACTCATGGCGAATTCCTTTCAACAAAGAAATCGAATTTTTTCTAAACAAAATCGATTCTTTTCTGTCAAAACAAATCTTGCATGTTTAGCAAGATTTCACACCGATTTGCACACACAAATCGGTTTTTTCACATTTCTAATACGTCAAATTGAACTCGAGGAATTTCGGGAAGACAAATTGTTTTTTTTTTTGGTTGCAATGGATTCTACATAATTAAACAAAATATTCAACAATATATTCATTGAATATAAATTTAGAAATAATTTATTACAACTATCACGTAACACACATACAATCACACAAAAAAAATCGATTCTTTTACAAATTCCTTTCAATTGAAAGAAAAAATTCGATTCTGTTTAGAAAAAATTCAATTCTTTTGTGGAAAGGAATTCGGCATCAGTTTACAAAATGGGTTGCGAAGAATCATTTTTTTATTGGATTTAAAATTTTTTTTTACAAAACAACTGTCATAATGATAACAGAATTATTAAAATGTTTGTGTTTGTAAACTTTGAATCGGTAACATTTTACATTTTATTTTATAAAATACACAATGTGTGCAATTTTTTTTTTTTTATTTAAGCAGAACATCGAGTTAGAGAATAATCAGAGAATTTTAAAATAGTTTTTTGTTTGGCTTATTAGATTGTTTAGCACCCACATGTTGGATTGGGTAATTTTTTATTTCCTTGGCGGCATGGCATGCCTCCACTGGACATGAGCGATGCTCGGTTTATGAACATGTTTAGAAAAAAACCAATGGAGGCACTAAAATCCATGTTCGTGCAGCCAAGATGTCGACGAAAATTACTTTTTGAAAACGACATGACCGCTGTTCAAAGGTTGGGCATGAGCTTTGACGTTTAACGTATGTGAGAGTTTTTTTCTGGTTCTCGCTGAATGTGGTGGTAAACGTTGACGAAAAGTGTAGAAGTTGTGGTGAAAGGAATTTACTTATGTTTCCCTTGCTCTGATTTTCGTTAGTGGAGTTTAGTTACAAAATGGAACGACTTGACATAATTTGCCCAGCGAAAAAAATTAGCTGATTGTTGATGTGATGGGTCTAAGACTGAGCTGTTTTTACTATTTTGATTAAAGATCATATCTATGCTGTTTGAAAAGAAAGTTCTCAATTAGTTTTGTCTTATTTTTGGGAAACAAGTTCTTAATGGCTCAATCAATTTTGTAATATTTTTTAAACAAGTAGGTACCTTATTCTTAGAAGGTAAATTAATACTGCAGTCGTAAATTTTCCATATATTATTTTTTTTATAAAAAAATACAACAACAAAATACAAATAAAAAATCAATAATTCATTTATTTTACCTACCTTCTTATAAGATATGACTTATTTTACTATTCGAACCTGTATTATCTTCAGAGCAATTGTTACCAAAGTTCTACTCATTGCTATTTATGTATATGCTCACAAAATTCATTAAAATTACAATTATTTAGAGCCGTTTGCTGATATGAAACATAAATATTTATGTTCTACTTAAACGCTTACGTTCTACTTTTTCCTCAGCGTTAACTGTCACATAAGATCTTATGTAGAACATAAACTCTTCAAGTTTCGTTTCAGCAAATGGGCCTTAATAATCTTCTTAGTTAAAATTTTTGTTTTCTTATTCCATTTAAAATTACGTTTTTTTGCAAACATTAATTCGATTTTGTATGTAAAGCATTAAACATCATTAGTTATTTTGTTTAATTTTTGTTTAGCATTACCAACAACGAGTCAATGTCGTGGGTTGGTTTTTTAGTAAAATCAAAGATTTTGCTTAATATAATGTGCAAGTATAAATCCGGTTTTAAAATGTGTCATCTAACACTCGGAGCATTGTAAACAAAATTGATGAACTGCGATTTTTAATTGAGGTGAACTGTATGGATGCAATTTGCATTTCTGAAACATGGTTGAAGCCAGATATGTGTGATGACTTTTTTCGACTTAAAGGGCTATAAGCTCTATCGTAGTGATCGTGTGTAAAATTCAGGTGGTGGTTCCCCAATCTATTCAAAAAAAAAATTAATTCAAATGTAAAGCAGTAAATGTAAATACAGTAAATGAAGTTGTCGAGTATTTTTTCATTGATTCATTCCACGATAACAAGAAACTGTTAATTCATTCTATGTACATGGGTCCAGATGTTGTGAGTGACAGGTGTGTTGAAAGTCTTTTGGAAGAGTTTATTTTGTTATATTCAAACAATTTTATGCGGAGATTTAAATTTGAATATCTTTGGAAATGAAAACCTTTTATTTTGAAACATTGTGAACTCATTAAATTTTCAATTTAATCAATACTACTCACTTAATGCCAAACTTAAATGCTTTTTAACTTTGGAAATCTTTCGATTTTATGAATCGGTAACCACTTTGACCTAGCGACACTTTCGATCAATTAATATCAAACATCTTTTTTAATGACTTTTCCAATATCGATTGGCCACTTGTGTATGAAACTTCCAATGTAAATAAACAATTTAGATTTCTTCAAGATTATTAATGTTATCTTTATGATAAACACGTTCCAATTAAAAAAAAATAAATTATCAAAAATGAAAGTATACCATGGTTTACTTAAAAACCAGGATATATAATTGAAAAAAAAAAACGGGATTCTATATGTATATCTGCGCAATGGAAAAGATACCGATGTCCTGCGATTTATAAAAAATTTAAGATAATTCGCAAAAAAGTCTCTTCGTTGATCAGACAAAACAAAACATTTTTTATGATAAAACATTCAATGCTGATCAATCCAGCTCATCATTTAGGAAAAACATTCGCAAAATTGGGATTAATCCAATAAAAACTATCTCCTTTAAACCTAAACGTACATAGCTGATTTAAATAAATTTAATAGAAAATTTTTCAATTCATGTCATATTATGACAAACACATTATAACTTGCTTTTATGAAGTAAGTGTAGGAGAGGGTAATCTTGGACTAAATCAAAGGCGGTACGGTACGATTTTGAGAGATTCTCTTTGCAAGGTGTATTTACTCTTATACTTTGTTCAACAAAAATTGTCAGTACAGTGAAGATAGGACGTTGCCTTTCATTTTTTCATTTTGGTTACATTTGCTTGCATAACCCTGTATCTCTTTAATACATCCTGATTTTATAAAAATTCTTCTACCCGTTCTCCTAAAAGTAGTAACCCACATTTTAAATATTACAAGCACATTTACAGATTCTTGGAAAATTGCAAACATTTTCTTCATTTTCTTCTTCAAAAACGTTCATGCTAGTTGGGTTTTCAAAGTTCAACCTGCAGACTAGTGGTATCATATCTTGAAAATCGGATTCAAGCTGTGTTCTGTGAAAATAAAAGTTCGTTTGCTTTCCTGTATGCCTAGGTGTTCCACAAGGCTCTGTTTTCGGACCGTTGTTGTTTGCACTATTTATTTATGATATTTGAAATGCATACAAAACTGCATGCATCACATATTTGCAGGCGACGACGTTCAAACATATATGTTCATACTATTTTTACAAATCTTCCCTTCAATTAGCTCTATTTATCAAAGATCAGAAAAAAAACCTGAGGTTAAATCCAACTAATTCTAAGGCAATTCTTATTAGCCAACAAATAATTTAAGCTGCAAATTTCCGCCCTTGCTCCCTAACAACACCAGAATAGAGTTTGTATATAAATTCAAAAGTCTTGGAATCATCTTTAAGCAGCATCTAAACTGAAACGAACACATAAATAAACTGGTATGTAATATTTATTGTATACTAAGTGGACTAGGTCCAACGACTAGCTTTCTTTCAACTCAATTGATTAAAACGTTTATCTAACCGTTCATATCACATGGCTGCGAGTTATGGAAAATGAATACAGTCGAATATTCAATGTTGCTTTTAATAACTTTGCTAGATATGCCTTCAATTTGAAACTTCGTGGCCATATTTCAGTTTTTGTTTAAAAAAAAACTCGGATGTTCTCAAAGTGGCTACTTCAACTTCCGAACAGTTCTTACACTGCAAAAAAACGAACCGAAAAACTTTACAGTTTATTTCACCCAGGCATAAATACTTAATAAGCTTTCAACATTTGTATACTATTTCTATCTTTGGAACTTACTCCCTCTAGACATAAAGAAATCATTATGCTTGAATCAATTAAAAAGGTTACTTTTTAACATTTTGCAGATATATGCTGATGATGTTAATGCTAATTTATTGCTTTTTTAAATTACTATTTTCTTCTTACTGACTATTTTGTATCTTTTTCTATTTATGTCTTTTTTTCATACCAAATATTTCTTTTTAATTGTGAAAAGCAAAAAATGTTAACTATATAATATAGTATATAAGTCCTATACTTGCATGTACAGTTGATAAACATAAAAAAATCTAAATTTAAATCCTAGCCGATAGCTACTCGAACATACAAAAATATTTTCATTTTGTGGTTATCTTTTGGTTATCGATTTTGAAATTGTTTTCTGTTATTTTCCGAATAATTTACTTTTTCTACAATCTTTTCACTCGGTGGATTTTTTTAATGACGGAATTCGTGTCCATTTGAAATCAAAACATCGTATATTGTAGTTCCGTTCGTTTACCGTTCAAAACAACAAAATTAACATACATATGTTCGTTGTAAGTAAAAACTGGTCTGTTTGTAAACTTGTCCAAAACTGCAATTTCCCAAAACTAATAATTTCTACCACAATGTTGATCGCTATCAGAAGTTTCTTGTGCTTTCAAATGTCAAACTTGTGAGTGGTGAGCTACTCAAAAGGAGATAGTTGGCCGGACACGATAAACTCACAGAATCAAGTTTTACTTGTGAGGTGTGTTAATTACAATTTTAATTTTTTTATTATCAATTTTTTTTAAGAATATAAAGTTTGCAATAGAAATTTGTTCACAATTTTTGACTTTTAAGTGGCACACATTTTTGTTCAATGTATTCTTTTATTTTATTTTTTTATTCAACCAACAAAATTATTTTCCATATTTCAATCACCAAAACAACCGACTTGTTTTCTTTGAATGAAAAACGAGATTACTTTTTAACTTAACAAACACGTTACACTTGTAACAACAAAAGTCAAAACAGCGGTATCAGCACGTAACTTAACATTCATTAAGTGTTTATCGCGAAGCAGGACTATTCGGTGCCGAACTTTCACCGTTGGACACTTCACCACCAGATTTTCACCACCAGCCTTTTAGTGCTTGGAATTTTCGTTACAGCGGTTCAGCCACTAGGTAGTTCGTTGTCGATCTTTCAACACTAGACTTTTTTCCACTGCCTACAGACAGATATTGAACAATGGACGGTGTTCACATTGGACTCACTCCGCGCGACTCATTTTGACATCTCTTTCTTTTATCTCACTCCGCCTCACTATATAAGAAAGTGAGGCAGGAGTTTTTAATTTTTTTGAAAATATCCTGCCTCACTAGACCATCTCTTTTTCATCATGAGGTGGAGTAAGATAAAACAAAAAGATGTCAAAATGAGTCGCGCGGAGTGAGTCCAATGTGAACACCGTCATGAAGTGCTAATTATTCATGAGGCCAATGTTTCTTTTGGAATATAAATGTGGTTAGTCACAATAGAATAACACAGTCACAATAGAATAACACAAAAGAATATAGATTTTCCAGTTATAGCCATGTTGTTTTGACAACTTTTGCATGGTGCAACATTTTAGAACATTTTTATTTATTGCCATGTAAAGTGAAATCTTGCTAAACAAGCGAATTCTGTATTCTGTTTCAATTTTTGACGCAAATTTCAATTTGCTATGATTGACAATAAAACATGAAAAAATTTCCTCCCCCCATCGCCAGTAAAAATAGTATTAATAAATGATTTTCTATTAATTTGCATCATTTATTTTTATTTTGCAAAAGTCGCTGTTCTGCAAAATTTCCTAAATAAAATGCAAATGATTAAATAAGCTGAAGAAGAATACGATTTGTTATTGAAAACAAATAAATAAATTCTTATTGTGAACTAACCATTTCTAATGAAATCTACACTACTTTTCCAACACGAAAACAAAATATCCAGACACGAAAAATCTGACACTTATGGCGAATTCCTTTCAAAAAAGAAATCGAATTTTTTCTAAACAGAATCGTTTTTTTTATGTCAATTGAAAGGAATTCGTATTTCGTAAAAGAATCGATTTTTTTTTGGTGTGATTGTGTTTGTGACTTTATAGCTGCAATTGACGCAAAACGTCAAGAAATTATTCACAAAACTGTTAAGGTTGTTTGTTTTTGTTGTGAGAAAAATGTTTTACCAATAGAATAAAATTAATAAATAAAAGATATTAGCCAGCTTATACGGTGCATTTTATTTGTTTGAACTTCTATTTGCACATATATTTTTAAAGAATATTATTATTGAGAAGTTTTCATCACATGCACTGAAAGTTTTTAACACGTCTTTCACTCGCGAAAGCTATTTTTTTTTTGTCAAATTTGTGTTTGATAATGAACAACGCACAATAAATTATTTTTATAGCTGTATTGACTGAATATATTGTTGAATATTTATTATTAAATTATGTAGAAATCGTTCCAACCAAAAAATAAACAACTCGTCTTCCAAAAATTCCGCGACATTCAATTTATGACGTATTAGAAATGTCAAGTCTTCACAGTGTGTGTGCAAATCAGTGTGAAATCTTGCTAAAAACGCAAGTTTTTTTTTTTTACAGAAAAGAATCGATTTTGTTTAGAAAAAATTCGATTCTGTTTAGAAAAAATTCGAATTTTTTGTTGAAAGGAATTCGCCATTAAATAGGTGGCACTCAAATATGAAGCACTTAATGGCAGCACTTAAAGATCCAACACCAATGGTACCGTACCGGTTTATCGTCATTCGAATCGAAACAAATAAATTTCGGTAGCACATAACTTGAACCGAATTTTAGAGTGACTTGAACAAAACAAAAAAGTCATTGTGAACTATGAATATGCCGTAAAATGATGATGAAAGATGGCGTAAAATGAAAAAGATGACGTAAAATATCAAATCTCTTGAAGAGTTAAAAATATGAGGGGTATTCATGCAATGAGATATATTTACTAACTTCGTATTTGCGTAAATGTATGCTTCACTTTGCATGAACGCACCTATAAAGCAATCTGTGTATATCCTTATTACGTTGCTCGGGTATATAATTTTCCATACAAAGTTTGACATTTGATTTACGAGGTGATAAACTTATGCAGTTTACGTGGTTTACGAGGCAAAATCATCGCGCAAACTTATCAGCCCTGCGTATATAATTTTCCATACAAATTTTGACATTTGATTTACGAGGTGATAAACTTATGCAGTTTACGAGGTTTACAAGGCAAATACGACATTGCATGAATACCCCTATGTTTTCATCTTGAAAGTGAGGAAGAGAAAGTCTTTGATGCTTATATCATAACTATAGAAAACGTTGAGATAAACGCAACTCATTAGAGTGAAAAGGTATAATATTCATAAATAAAAGAAAAAAACACCGAAAATTAAAAAATAAAATATTTTGTTTTGTTCAGCAGTTTGGAAAGTTCTTCCTGGGGAAAATCACGGTTGCCACTTATAAAAATGCTGTTGTTTATTGAATTTTTCGTTTATTTTCTATATTCAATCAACATCCGACCATACAATCGATTGCACCAAATTAGAATTCTCAAATGATCAATTGTATCGACTAAGCTCGATTTTATCAAGTTACGTGTAAAGTGTCCTAGTGAAACCTAAATTACCTTGAGTTTCTAGACACGGCAGCAGAACGTTTCGTGGGAACTGTATTAAATAATGAGACGAAATGGACAAGTGTAACTGTCTACTCAAATAATATTAAAAATAAACTAGAAATATGCTGAGTAGACACACGCGTAGCCCAAAACTAAAATTTGTTTAATTCGAACACGATGCGTGCTCGCACCCATATGTTTATTTTCGAACTTTTACAAGTACTTAACAAATTTTTTCTAAATATAATGCGGTTCATTTGGATATACACACTATTTTTTGTTTATATACATATTTATTTATTTTCAGAAGTGTTAAATCCTGAAACTTATTCTGACTCCCCTTCAGCAAAATCAAATGGAGTACGATTAGTTTCTGCTAAGTCAGGGTTTTATCTTGGCTTAGGGAATAATTTTACATTTTACTCGGAAGAAAAGCTTTTGCCACCTGGGTGTTGTGAATACACGAATTTATCGATTGGAGAGGTCCAAGAAGCTCTCTTATTGCGAGAAACATTGATTACAAAATAGGTTTATATGATGGAATTATTGTCGGAAAGCTTTTCTCCTTTTGTTTTGTTTTGTAAAGTGTGTATTGTATTTTGTTTACTTTAAACATGGCTAGTGTAACAGAGCGAGAGAATCGTCAAGTCAGCACTGTCGGATGAGAAGGGATTTTAGCGGGAAGGGATTTTGCGTTGTTGTCAAGACAAGAAAAAAATTATATTAGAGGGGGTTCTATTTTCCCCTGTTTGGATAGAAGAGGCGAAAATTGACTTCATATAGAAAAACAATTATTAAAAATAACGGCTACATTTTGAATTTAATGTTGTTGGTTTTTTTTTTAAAGCCAGAAATCTCAGGTTTTATTTTATTTTATAAGTTATGTTATTTCAGTGGTTAAATTAATAAAAAATTATCTTCAAACTCAAAATTTAAAACAAAAATATTCTTATTTTAAAAAAATGTACGTATTTAAAGTCGTAAGGATTTCAATATGTAATGCTCTTAACAATCTTGTATGGTGCATAAAAAAACCAGATGGCTGTACGGTTTCTATTTTTTGAGAAAATTTAAAATTACAAAACTACTTTTCCTTTTGGATTTAGTTAATTTTTGATTAAAGGACATTGAATTTAAAATTTTGTTGTTCCTAGAAGTCTTAAGCATAAAATACTCATTTGGGTATCTTCTTCTCTTCTTTAATCCTTTCCACATATTTTCCCACTTCAAAAAATGTGACCAATTATACCCAACTGCATTCTTGGGTCAACTTAGAGGTTCGCGGCTGGCGTTTGTTTACACAATAAGTCAAATATTATTTGTTTCTGTCAGGTTCTGTCAACGAATTTTTTTGAAAGTAATAATTTAGAGATTGACGAACTTAACAGAGGTTTGAGGAAGTAGAAGGTTGCGGGTTTTTAAAGGGCTTTAAATAAAATAGTTTTGGAAAATTTTTATCAATAAAATTATATTAACTATACACAATCAATAAATGAATGTTAATAATTTTGATCGCTTTCAATAATAACAATAGTGGATGATAAAAAAGTGTTTTACCGATTTTCTTCCATTTATAGGAATAATAACGATAGGTTGAAAAAGAGGAAAATTAGTCTTCATAATTCAATTTATTCAATGAGAGTAATTTCTGAAAATTTCATGTACATTTGAGACCATTTTAAAAACGATTTTTCGCGGGCTAGAAACCGATCTC
This sequence comes from Leucozona laternaria, assembly GCA_932273885.2. Taxonomy (NCBI): domain Eukaryota; kingdom Metazoa; phylum Arthropoda; class Insecta; order Diptera; family Syrphidae; genus Leucozona; species Leucozona laternaria. The sequence goes on from OW026368.1 coordinate 52,469,236, forward strand.
ATCGAACAGTTAGCCGGAATAGTGTGTATGTGGTAGAGATTGGAAGTAATAGTCCAGCTCCTATTTTGCATTCATTGTTACCAAGCCTTCGAATTCACACTTAGTTCGAGATTTTAATACATACATACTAGTTATAGTTATTTTTCATTAAAAATTAAGATTAGTCAGCGTTTCCTCCCAGTCACTTAATATCCCTTGAGAAAGATGGCAACAGTCTTTGGAACGTCGCGTCGGGAAAAGAATCGAAATTGTTGCTACACTCCTAATAAATCTGGGTTTGATTATAGTATTCGAAACCGGAAATATCCCTCAAATCAAATAAAAAAAAATATCCCAAAACAAACTTTAAATTAAAAAGCCTCAAAACAAAAATGTACGATTATTAAACCACTGTCGCGATCCTGACATAATAATGTAATCATGATGAAAAAAAAAACAACTGTTTTTGGGGGCTCTTTTATTTTTTGTTTGGCTCAATTTTTCATTGAGGCCATATTTCATGTACATATGTATACAATTTTTCGGGACTAGAAGTTAATTCGAAAACACATATGATATAAAAACATTTTCCTATTTTGTACAATTATTTTAAGTACTTTTAAACAAATTGTCAGTTTATGTGCAGTTTTCAGTTTGAAGAATTTTAGATGTTTTACTTCCAGATCTGCTTGTAGACCAGTCTGATCAAAACCATTCCATTGGAAATGGTATTGTTGATACAAAAACCCAAACTATTCTGACTACAACAACAGCGGGAAAAACGCACTTCAGCCCAATAGGACCACTCCATCTAACAGCAGAAGAATGTAATGAAATTTTAATGAAGCGTGCGCTAGCAGCATCGCAAAATCACACAACCATTACAACAACAGATGGCCAAACAGGTACTAAATTTTAAACAAAAAAGCGTTTTTTTTTTCCAAAACTCAAACCATTATTTATGATTTACGTAGGAGATATTATTCCTGGGATGTCCGTACACGTGCAAAAAGTTATCCAGGGTCTCGAAGATACTGAGGATTCACAAGACAACTCTCCCAATTGCAAGCTGGAGCCTAACATGGAAATATCTCCGAAGACAGAACTTCAGGATTCAGTAATAAAAATAAATCTTAATTTAAATATATTTTATAATTTGTTTTTTTTTTTGTTTAAAGAATGACCAGACTATCAGTCAAGCGGTGAAAGAAAGGCCTTACAGCTGTGAAGAATGTGGGAAATCATTTTTACTAAAACACCACTTGACTACTCATGCTAGAGTTCACACAGGTAAACTAGATGCCAAAAATTGTTAATTATAATCCGGTGGAGATGCAACGCACCCATTAATGTGATAAACAGCTTTTGGATATATGTAATATGATCCTTGGACTCCGAGTTAAAAATTCAGCCCGAAGGCCTGTCGATTTCGTTGGGACGGGGCTAAAATACTTATCGTCAGTGAAATACTAAAAGTCTGTAAATGTATTTTAGCTAATTTTCAGGGAGAGTATTAAATCATTTTCTTAGGCCCATTTGCTGAAAATAAACATCATAAGAATTTATGTTCAACATAAGAGCTTATGTGACAGTTTACGCTTAGGAAAAAGTAGAACATAAAGCGTTATGTTGAACTTATTTATGTTTCGTTTCAGCAAATGGGCCTTAGTAGCTTAGATTATAGCTATATCAAATGATTAAAACAAACGCAAAATCAATTCAATAATTTTTGTTTATAAGAAAATTTCCAAGTAAGTGGTATGAGGTTAAGCTAATAAGTTGTGTTCAAATCTCATCTTCAGAAAAATTGGAGTTACACACGTTTCACGTTTCAACTACCATTTATATGTCTTATCTTATATATGCATACATAAATGTATCTGATAATGAAAATTAGTGTTACCAAGTCGTGCATTTTATGATGAGGTAGAATAGGCACTGTCCTTTACTGAACATTCGCAATTTCGTTCATTAATTAATATACGGTAGTAAATTTGTGGTGAACGACTTGAAAAATTGCTATATTGATTGATACTAAAATGCTGGGGATATTATTTCAGATAATACTTAGGCAAAAAGTAAGGTAGCCTTATGTAGAAAAAAAAATTATCAAAGTACAGTTAAAATCCTTTTAAAGAAATTGTCTTTAAATGATGATTAATTGAATATTTCTGGAGAGAATTATTACAGTTTATGTGAAAGATTAGATACTTAATCATTTTAACACGTCATTTGTATTGAAAAAAAGAACAATTATTTTAATAAAACAAAATAGAATTCCTTCTGAGGGCAAAGGATTTGTTAGATCATTAATTTGTATATGATACTGGATTTAAGTATTGTTTGTTTTGTACACACCGAGGTTACATCATAAGAGTGTTTCTCAAAATACTTTCAATTTATATTACCTTATGATACTACATAGGACTGAACTTAAATGATTGAGAGTGACTAAAAAGATAATTGTGAAACATTTAATCGAAATTGGCATACAATTAGTTTTTTTGGAAATAGAGCTGAAATATATTTGTAAATATACATAAAAAAAGATGTCTATCATCATGATCATTTAAGGATTGCATTCTTCAGACAACGGGCCCCATGGAAGCCTTTTTAGTCTTTAAACGTTGCACATCATCAACAGCACTAACATAAACCGCGAACTTGGCACCCAAAACGTTCCCCTGTATGCTGCTAGTTTCTACTAAATGTCGTATACAGGGTGTCCGCCGGGAAGGTATACTACTTTGTTTGTTTATAATTTTTGATTAAATGAAAGAGAATGGATCTTATATTGATAAATGTTTTATTTAATGTCGGCAATTATGTATGGAATACAATATCAGGTAAATGTCCGCCTCTGTTAGTCTCACAAATGCGAGCCCTTTTGAGGACATTTTTCATTACATTCTCTCACATTTCACGCGAATATTTTTTTCATCACGAATATTTTTTTTGAGTTGCTCAAGCGTTTCTGGTTTGTTTGCATAAACCTTGCTTTTCAGAAATCCCCACAAAAAGAAGTCCGGAGCAGTAAAATCTGGCGACTGGTGGAGGCCAATCAACATCACCATTTCTTGAAATAACTTGTAGTGGAAAGAGGTCTCGCATTAATTCCATTGTAATCCTGGCTGTATGCGATGTGGCACCGTCTTGTTGATACCACATGTCAAGCAAGCCCAAAGCATGCAGTTGTGGCGTTAAAAAATGGCCAAAGTTGTTCTTTGAAGGCCAAGCTCCTGAGCACGGCGTCGAATTGAGGTTGATGGATTGTTTTGAACACTTCCTTGAGCAGCAGTAATGGGCCAAATTCCTAAACGCAAGATTTGCAAAGCAAAACACATGCAAAGCAAATGCAAGAAGCAAGTTGAAATGCCTAAAGCATATGTCTGCAATTTATGCATATGACGTTTAGGAACGGACATCTACTATATTTGTTGATTGTTGCTGGAATAAATGATGGACTCCCAAACTAAAATTATTCTAATAAAGACCTAAGTGAATTGTTGCACCACAACACAAATTTAAAAAAAAAATAATGCAAACATCTATAAAACAAAAAACTTGTTTATGAATTTTAGTTCAAAATACATAAAGTTCTTGATTTTACGCTTGATCTTTGCATTTACCTGAGTAAAAAACCTCCTCATGCGCTAATCGAATTGTTAACAACAATTTCACCTCCTGATGTGTCCAGTTCTTAAAAATTTTACTAACTTTTCTTCATTTTGTTAACCCATTTGCTTCAAAAAACAAATAAAGTAAATTTAACACGCCAGAGCCAAACAAATTCAAATGCAAGTGAAGTGCGCAAGATATTTTTTACACCTGCACAAATGCGTTAACATTTGCATTTGCATAACATATCCACTGCGTTTTGGGACAATCTGCTTTGCAGGGATTTTTATGTTTGCATTTAGGAACTAAGCATAATTTGCGCAAGTTTTGCATTTAGGAATTTGCCCATGTTTTCTGCAAGATCAGTATGTTGTGGTCCATGCTTGGGCCTATCACCTACAGACCCTTTTTCTTCGAAATCATTCACTACACGATAAATAGTGCGTTTTGTTGTTTCTCCGAAAAATTTCACATACTTTCTCATCGTCACAGTAATCGATGATTGATTTTGAGAAAAATGTTTAAACGATTAAAGCACGTTGGTTTCTCGAATATTTTTCCATACTTCACGACTGGCAAAAATGAACTGTCAAGACCAATGTTTACCAAAATGGCGGCAAAACAAAGTAGTATACCTTCCCGGCGGACACTCTGTACAATTGTTATTATGAGTGATTCATTTAGAGTTACTTTTTTTCAAAAAGCAACCAATTCATCTTTACTATTATAAAAATAACAATGGTGATCTTAACTGCGGCTAGCGTGGACCATTCTGAAGTTCCGATTTTCTGGAAGAAGGTCCACTATTTTCGACTATAATTTTGTTTAGCGATATTGTCCATTTCTGGCTTAATAAATGGCTACGTCAGTAAGCAAAATTGCGTATTTGGACTGAAGAGCAACCCAAAGAAATGCCACAACATTTAGACAAAACAACGCTTTGGTGTGGCTCATGTTCTGGTGGAATAATCGGACCAAATTAGGCCCGCCAGAACGTAACTGCGTATGGCGCCCGTTATACAAATATTTGCTGCTTGAAATTGAATCCCATGACATCGAGACGACATTTGGTTTCAACAAGATGGCGGTGCTACTTGCCAAAAAGCCATTGAAACCATAACTTTATTAAGAGAACAATTTGCTGAACAGTTGATTTCACGCTTTGAACCGGTGAGTTGGCTGCCTAGACCATTTCTTTTTGCTCAGCTCTAGACTTTAACCTTGTTGACTAAGGAAAGTCCGGCTATGATTGTAAAGTAAGGGCGGCTATGATTGAAGAATTAGAAGCAAAAACTACTCGCGTCATGGGCCAAATATCAATCGAAATGCCCGAACGCGTTATCCAAAATTGTAACTTCAGAATTGATCATGTTAGCCACAGTTACGGTCAAAATTGTATCGAAATAACCATTTAAAAATAAATGTAAAGAATGCATGATACAATTAACACAAAAAATTGAATTCAATTTTTTATTTTGAAAAAAGTACGTACCTCTGAAAATAATCACCCATTACATAGTTACTTATGTACACAAAATAAATCCTTTTTTTATATAAATAACTAGTAGACCCGCGCTTGCGTTGCTTTGCTTGTAAATAGGATGTGTGTCACTAGCGTTTTTTTAAATTTTATATCTAGTTTTTGGAATGGTTATTTTTGACTTAATTTGTCCCCTACTCTAAATCAAAATCGTCTTGTTAATTCTGCTCGGTTATGAGGGTTCTCCGCCTACGAGAAGTGTCTGATATGAGAGAGAACACTGTACATTCAGATTTTTTCACACTTATTTCTTAACTTTGTCAATCTTATAACAGACCTTAAATCTTCAGAGCATAACCACTTAATATCCGTGAACGTATACATATAGGTATATTTATATATGACTTGTTAAGAACAGAAGTGATCCAAGTAATATATTTGGAAAAACTGATCTACATATGTCAATTTTTCGACTTGTAGTTAGGAAAATTTCTTTTACATATTTTATACATCAATAATAACTTTATATACTAAAAATAACTTATAATCAAAAATCTTCCAGTTTACAAAACAATGTATCAACTTAAAAAAAAATACATGTTAAACCATATGTTACCATTTTCATTGCTAACTTCATTAAGCGAATGTCAATTGCTTTTTTATATTAAAATAACCATTTTCAAAATACAGAACTTGGCATTTGCAAGCAGAATTTTGCGCATATTGCATGTTGAGATTCGGATTAGCATCATTTTATTATATTATAGAAGTTTGAACGACAGATGTTGATTCCAGAATTTTGAACCTTTCCTAGACAAAAGCCTGTTAATTTATCACAAATGGCAACCGGAATGTAATTTCATAATATTATTGATATTAAATAATTTTTACATCAACAGGAGAACGACCTCATGTGTGCGTTCATTGTGGGAAAAGCTTTGCCCATAAACATTGTCTTAATACCCACTTGCTCTTGCATTCGACCGAACGTCCTTATCAATGTTGTGAGTGTAAAAAGAGCTTTACACTTAAGCATCATCTTCTCACACATTCGAGGGTTCATAGCAGAGACCGACCATTTGTCTGTCAAGAATGTGGTCGAGCCTTTCCTCTTAAAAGGCATCTAGTAACGCATAGCAAATTCCACGCAGGTGAGCGGCCGTATGTGTGTGAAGAATGCGGAGAGAGCTTTGCTCAAGAAAATCATTTAATAATGCATTCACGGTAAACAAAACAAATTAAGTACATACCTCAAATCTTATTATACTTAAATTTCCATTGCATTGCAGCTTTCATGGATCGGTTAATCCCTTTGTTTGTCCTGATTGCGGGGTAACATTTCCAAGAAAATTTCAACTGGTTAATCACGGAAGGATTCACGGAAAAGTCCCACACGCTTGCACAGTCTGTGGCAAGGAGTTCCTTCAAAAACGCACATTGGTTTCCCATATGAGGTCAGTTAATAGAAATGAATTTGATTTTGTGCAAAATAATTTTAAATTAAATTTATGAACAGAATACACACTGGAGACCAACCATATCCATGCACAGGTTGTGGAGATGGATTTCAATCGAAGGCGGAATTGAATCAACATATTCGAGTGGCTCATGGTGGAGTGAATCCAAATTCCATTCATACGACTATTGTTCCAACTAATACCGTAGTGACGACAACAAATCATAATACAAATCAAATTCAGGTATCCTATGTAATAACTTTTTACAATATTTTTTTATTTAGAAAACAGCTTTTCTTAACATTTCTAAACAAATCGTAAATTCTAATTTTATTTATTTTGTTTTTAGTTAAGTTATTCAAAAGTCTATCGTCTATCAATAAATCTCCAAAACAAAAGTAATCCAACAAACAAAATCGCCCTGGAAAAATCGCCAAACAATTCTAAACAAATTTTTTGTATTACATTAGTTGATGTAGTTATAGATTTGGTATCTTTTATGCACAGTGTCTACAGAGCCTCATGACGTAAAACGAAAAAGATCGAACGATTACGTTTTGAAGAATAGATAGAGATAGAAATAGTGGAAACGATATCGTCCGGTCGTTTTCGTTTTACGTGGTCATAGAGCCATACTAGTAGAAATCAGTGCGCAGCATATGTATATTGTATTTAACCATTTTTAAATTTAGCTACCTTGCTTAAGCTCCGTAGAGGGAAAAATTCTAATGTCAGTTGAATATATAGAAACAACTTATTCGGCGGATTCTGTACGTTGGCCTCTTTATGCTTTGAGTTCAATGGATACAACTACAGTTAGGACTGAAACAAATATTTTAAGTATTATTTCACACTCGCACTGCTAATCATTTAAGATTACGTCAAGAATTTCATAGAATCCGTCGGATCCGTTGTGACAGCGGGAAATTCGTTCTTTGTTTCCCTTTTCCCATCGATAGCCGAGTGAGATATGTATGATATGTGGCTGTTTGCATAAATAAAACATCCATAGAGGAAAATATTTAAGGTCACATTAATTAAAATCTAGTACTGGTAAAGTCTCAATTTATGCCGCATTTGAACGAGTGATAAATTGACAGAAAACAGTAATCCTAAGACTATCCAAAAGAAAACGACATCAAACTATTGTGTTTGATGTATTAACATCTATGACAGCGGTAGAGTGAAATAAAAACGTGGAATTTCCTCTGTGCGACGTTACGAGGTCACACTTTGCGATGTAGCGCGTTATGTTACGAAAATCTACATAGTAGAATATTGGGTAAGGTACGTTCAGTGACAAAAATCTGAAGATCCCCTTCAAGCAAACTAGTCCGTTTTGGGTCCGTACACGTAGTCAATAACGTATGCACGACTTCGCATACGGATCCAAATAAAAATCCTCCAAAACTGCGCTTGGGCAAATGTTGATGTTGATATTAACCGTCAGTCCGGGCACTCATACAATTTTTATACAGATAAATCGGGAAAGAAATTGTACTAATGGAATGAGCATAAGAAGAGCTATTTTCTTAATTCATATTTTACTATTTGCAACATTTGTTTTGACTTAAAAATATTTATAGATTCATCAAACGCAGCAGCATCATCATCAGCAGCAGCAACAACAACAGCAACAACAACAGCAGCAACAACAACAACAACAGCAGCAGCAGCAGCAGCAACAACAACAACAACAGCAGCAACAACAGCAGCAGCAACAACAACAGCAGCAACAACAGCAGCAACAACAACAACAACAACAGCAGCAACAACAACAACAACAACAGCAACAACAACAACAGCAGCAGCAGCAACAAGCACAACCTCAAACGATAACAGTAGTTAGCAACCCAAACAATTCCGCATTGTTAACCGTAACTTCGAATGATAATAACTCAGGGAATAGACCACAATTTGCGTGTCGGTAAGTTCAACCGTCTGCGGTTATGTGTTTGTCGTACTTAATCAATTTTTTTTTTTTTCGTATTAAAACAAATTTCTAATGAGAAGTAGGTATATCAGTTTTCTGGCGATGGACTTGATTTTCGCATTCTCCTTTATTCGCCAGTAAAAAAGAAAAAAAAAACAAAATGCTAAATGCTAAATTCTAAAACAAAATACACTTTCGTATCTAGAGCCTTCATTTAAAACTCTGGAATTCATATATCCAAACGGTTCTGTGGCAACACTACACTGTTTTTCATTTTAAACTGGAGCAATGTAACGCGGTTAATGTTATTATTTTAACTCGAGTTTAACTACGAAATTTGGATGAACTCGCACTGAAAAAATGGCCCTTAGGATTCAATATTATTGAAAAAAAATTGTAGAACATTTTAATTAACGATAGTATAATCCTAACAAATAATCCCAAATTGTTCTGATACGATTTATATTTTTTTCCTTGCAGAGAATGCGGATGTGCCTTTAATAGCAAAGAAGCATTGGCACTACATTTGCGATTACATACAGGAGATAAAAACCTAATGACCGATTTGTGTGCGTTGACAGCAGCATTACCAGGCCATTACTTAAATACTACTAATCTAAATCAAGGTAACTATTACTCAAACTTGGTTTTAAATGTGGCAATTTTTTTAAAATATATTTAATTTCTGTCTGTTTGTCTTCAATAGCAACAGTGGTAGCTGCAAATCCCAACATTGTTTCTCAAACAGCTGTTCCAGTGCAAATAATATCTTCAACCGGTCAAGTTGTTAGTCAGACGACTATGGTGCAAAGCGCTCCCCAACCACAAACAATTGTTACTGCAGTGCAGGCGGCTGCTCCCCAGCAGCAAAACGCTACAAAGCCCAAAAGCCATTTTTGCAACAGTTGTGGGAAAGGATTTGCCGCTAAACACGGTCTATTACAGCATAACCGAAGGCATCCTAATGGCGGTTGTACTGTTCGTACACACGTATGTGATTGCGGCAAGGCTTTCTTCCAGAAGAACCATCTTATGCTTCACCAGCGTCAGCATTTGGAAACAAAACCCAGCAGCATTTCTCAACAACAGGTTTGTTAAAGAAATAAAATAATCAAGCAATTTATCCAAAAATATATCTAAGAACACTAACGTATTAATGTTCATGTGTATATGAATCAGTGTTATAGAGGTGTTCCTTGAGGGTAGAACAAATAAAAACCGAACAATTCTTGTATAGAAATGGCATAGCTTCATTAAATGAATATGAGGGAGGATCAAAAAATCCATTTTTTTTTAAATTTAAATACCCAAATCCCAAAATTGGGTGCCTCTGAAAATATTAGCACATAATTTAAGGTCTCATCTAGACCCGCCAAAAATCCAAATTTTAACCATATTTAGCTAATTAGTTCATGCTTCAAAAATTGTATAGTTTTCGGCAGAAGATAGCTTTGGAATCGAACTAGTGATTTTAATCGGAGCTGAAATTTGCGATTATAAAGAGCACGGAAAAAAAGCAGGCCCCGCAATTTTGTATGTGTGTCTATAAATTGGCGTAAACCGCCTAAGCGATTTTCATCAAACTGGTACTTTAAGGGAAAATGGAATTTTCTTAGATCTCTAACTGCCGCAAATAAAAAGGTTATCTATCTCGAAAACGGCTCTAAAGGTTTTAGCAGTGGAAATAAAATACACAAAGTTCTTTTCTTGTTTTTGAAGTTAAACTTCTTTATCGGTGGTATAATTTCAAACTTGTTAACGAAACTTGGTAACAAAAAGTGGAAATTGTATTGTGCATATGAAGAGTTGCAGAAGAAGAAAATTTTTTGTTGTCCCTGTCACTAGCTGTGTTCCTTTGGAGTTGGCGTAGTACTCATGAGTACTTTGCTAGCCATTTTGAATTTAACGAACAAAATTGGATTTCTTACAAACCTCATCTACTCGCCATGAGAGCACGAGTTGTTGGTAGTACTAGATTATTCTTTGCATCTACTCATGAGTAGTTCGCCACCTCCATATTAACACGGCTACTGAGGTTGGGTCACAGTAATGAAAAAAATGAAAAATAAGGGGACTTACACATGCATGTTTACCCACATGGTTTACACTAGGTGTACTGTGCATATGAGGAGCCCTTATGAATATAATGAGAAAGAGACTAAAGAAAATTTAAAGGGATAAGTCATAATGCAATTATAAGTAAGTTTTCATAAAAAAGAACTGATTTTATCACGGTGCGTTCAGAATTAACTGAATGGTTTATTGATTGGCGAGATGATTACGCTGCCCAAATGTATTCTGTTTGCATTCTGTGCCTGTTTTTATTTTCAGTAAAAGTAAAATATATTTTATTATTATTTTACTTAAAATATTTAACCCATTACAGTAATCTTGTTTGTCATAGAAGTTAAACTTCTTGCATGTGTACACACTGATACGCTCACATATTTTTGTATTTTGTTTGTTTCCAATTATTTTATTAGTCTCAATTCTTTTTCAACTTCAATGGATAACGTTTGTTTATGTATTTTTGACGCCAAATTGATCTGGCTACACAATTCACGACATTCTTGCTTGTGTAGGTGATTCAATCTCGCCAATATAATTGGAACGAACCCTGATTATCGAAAGAATCCGCCAAATTATACAACGATTTCTCACTTCTAAGGCTTAATCCTCTCATGATGATAACAACTTTCTAAAATTATGTGTTGGGTCCAAACTTTCGATGTTCATGGATCTGCTACCGAGAACAAGCAAAAATCAAACAGCGACAGGTTTTTCACGGTGATAAAAATCGACCGACTTAACATTGTGGTTTTTATTTTTTCTAATGAAACAATGGCTAAAACATTGCAGTAAAGTGACATTTTGTCACTCGTGTAAACCTAGCATTAAATTACATACAGTTCTACAGCCACACGTTTTACGCCTTTCTCCTTATCTGACTTAATCCACCATCGTTCCTCACATACTTCCAATTCTTTTCCCATTTTCTGATTCACTTTTATTTTTGATGTGGAACATCTTTAGCTGCGAGTGAATTCGTTTTATGTAAGCGTTTTTCTTTTTGACAGTTCAGAGCAAAGCAAAGACAAAACAGACAATCAGAGTGCTCAACTTGTGTTTCTTTTTTCAATAAGAGCTGGATCGGGGTCGTGCTCCACGAGCGTGTTTCATAACGAAATCGGAGAACTCGCTTCGCTCAGGCTCTGCTCAGAGCTAAAAAAATAAAACGCCTATATTCGTTGTCTGTTTCATAATCTCTAACTAAATTATTAAGTGAAGCATAGACAAACGACTTGAGCATTTCACAAAACACAGAAATAACGAACAAGAACAGAAGAGAATCGTCGTCCGCCATTTCAATTTGCTTACAAGCTGAAATGCCAGTTTGCAGATACAAAATGAAAAGTGTGTGTAAAAACCTCACAATACACAGCAGGGGTCTTCAAACCACCCCGTGGTGAAAAGCTGTTATAACTGCTATAAATTCGCATGTCTCTAGTCTCGTCCGTTTTAACTATGGGTGCCTGAAGTATCCCCGCCGGGAAAGGGCACTGGCCCTGCGGAGCCGCATAAACAGTACTTTAATAAACCAAAACTGTTATAACTGGCACGTCTAGAGTCACTTCCATTTAAAATACTGCAAATTTGTCAGTGGTGCAAATGCAGCATACCAAAATACCAAAATTTTTGTTTTGTTGATTTTTGCTTTGCTTTGTCCTGGGCCCACATCGCGTGAGACGATCATCGTTTTGACGATTTCTCCGTCTCTATTTCCCTTAACTTGTGATAGAGACACCTATTGTCAAAACGACGATCGTTTAATCGATAGTCGTACGCGATTTTGGTCCTGTGTTTTGCTCCTTGAGGTATGGTCACCGTAATTATACACCACTATTTTGCAAAACTCAGACATTTCAAAGAAGAATTTCTCCTAAAAAAAAGGAATTATTAGAAAAAATTCCAAATGGATTTTGAAGGGGGAAACAGTCCTTTCAGAATCTGCAACGATATTTGTATAGACAAAATTCTTTTCGATACAAATTGTAATCAGTGTTAATCATTTCTGGTCCTGAAATTATGAACTGACAAATTGAAGCGTCATCGGTACTTTTGAGAATTGCTCTGGCATGTTTTATTCTAAAAAAAAAAACAGTTCTCAATTTTGAGAGCAGATTTTTCACATCCCAATGAATAACGAGACAAATCATTTCGTGATGTAACATAACCTCAAATATAACCATACATTTTGGAATATCACCCCAACGCTTCTTTTCAAAATTAAATGATTTTCATTTTCTTTTCCACCCTTCCCTACCTAGTTTAGAAAACACTTCTAAGATACACTTGATAAACCATAGATTATTCAATTAGTGATATCAATTTTCATATACGGTTATAAGCGTTTAAAACGAGCACTAAATATATTAATACATACATACATTAATGAAAGTTTACCTATACATATATACTTTTTTTTAAAAATATATTTAGCAGGAAGTTGTTATTCAACAACAGAGCCAAGCGCAACAACAGCAAATATCCCAGCAGCAGTCGCAGCAACAACAACCACAGCAGCATCAAACGATGACAAGGGAAGTTCTGATTGGTAATCAGGCGCTCCACGTTCAGGTCTTGCAGGGTTCAAACACAGCTCAAGTGATTAAATATGAAATAAACATACCGCAGGAGGGTTCAACAATTGAGTAATGTTTAGATACAAACTAGCATTCTAAATGTATCGGGTTATAAATTTAATTAAGTTAGGACAAAAAATGCATATTAGCAATCAATATTAACCATCAAAATGTATGCAAATAAATAGAAGATTATAAATCTTCGCCGTAGGTTTATATGTAGTTGATTTATTGCAACAAAAAGAAACGAAAGTTTATAAATACGTTAATATTAAGTTGTACTGTACAATTAAACTAAATATTTGTATTTTGAAAAAAAAAAAAAAAATAATAATAATAATAATAACTAATATTAAATATATAAATGGACGGATGTAAATATATGAGTACGGTGAAAAATATAATATAATAAAATTCAATATCTAACACAGAATCGGAGAGACAAGATAAAATCCGAATAACTGATAACAATGAAGGTACATTTTTTGCGATGTGGCATTTTAATTTTAAATACTAATAAAAACCTACTGCTCCTTCTAGTAGAACAGTATCTTTGAGTAAACTTTGTAGGATATGGTACAACTCGTTGTTTTTGTCTCTTGTTTTGTTACTTCGAATCGATAATCTCTAAAAGCGTTCACATTTCCAACAGTGCAATACAAATTACTTTTGTTTTCATTTATGTATTTTTTTTTTTAATTGCCTTCATTATCGTTTTTGATACGAAGTCATTCTTTTAAAATTTGTATTTCAAAAGATTTTATTTTAATCAGAGAACTTAAAATTATCTATGCCAAGCTTTTTGGCCCACGCACTTTTATTGATGATGTTTTATTTTTATTTTACACAAAACTTTCTGTTTCTGTAAGCATTTTGAGAAATAAACTGAGCTGTGAAATATCGAGAAATAATGGGATGATACCAATACAAAAAACGAGTCCGGAAACGACGAGTTGACTTTACAAAGAGGTATTCATGCGATGTCGTAAAACCATGTTAAACCTTCGCAAACTTCATAAAAGTTGCAAACTATCTAGTTTTAAGATAGAATCTGGAAAACTATCACAATTTGCGAGGGTTTTACGCCGTCGCATTAAAAAGTCTAGATACAACTTATTTTCCATCTTTATTTTTATTACTGTTTAAAATTATCAGCTATGGCAAACTTTGCAGGAGTTTTCCAAAAAGCAAACAAATATTGCTTTATGGAATATTTTTTTATGTCAAATTTTTAATAAGTTAGTTGTAACATTTTAGAATTAAGAACTTCAAGTTTTAAAACTTAACACACACACAAATATATTTGTATGTATATAGAGAAACATATTTATATATTATGTAAAAATTACACATGTTCTACACATGCATCTACGTATACCTTTAAATAAAACGACATTTTAAATTTGATATAAATTACATAGATATAATCCGAAACACAATTGACCAAAACATTCGATTGCGCTAATTTTTGGTTGGTCACATATTTTTATTTAGTACATTTAAGTTGAAATTATTATCAAAAAGTCGATCTGGCGATATTAGAATAAAGCTGTTGATTTTGCAAAAATATTTTACAATTTATTTTTATTACTTTTTTTGTTGTTGAAGGAATGCTTGGAAGACCATGAAAGTTCGCTACAAAGACAATTCTGGATCAAGTAGAATTGTGATGTGTGTTGTCACCAGAAGCAGAGTATTGTTTACGAAGATCGAGTACTTGCTCGAATAAGTGAGTACATTCAAACAGAGTCGACATAACGAAAATGTATTCGATCGAAGATACTCAATATATTGAGTATTTTTGTTTTAGAGTTGTTCACGAGGAAGATGACTTGTGAATCAGCTGTACACATATCAAGCGAATACAAGCAAGTATACCTTCCAACCGAGTTGAATTGTGTTCAAATTAAAACGAGTCAATCTCTCATGACCAATATGTTCGAAAGTACTTGACTCGTAAGATGTATAACGATGTTGATGGTGACGATGGGTAAGCCAAACTATTCTATGTAGGTTTATTGTTGGTTTTTGTGACGTCAATTTTATTATCTTTTGAGCTTTGGAACAGCAGTAAGATAAGTTTCTGGGATTATCCGCTTTTTTCAGATTATCGTCTCAAGTTTTATCCATTATTTTAATGATGAGCGAATCTTTGGTTACACGGTGTACAGTGTACCATACTTTGGCCAACAATTTTTTTTTTTCAAACCGTGTGAAGCGCATTGAATATCTCATTATTTTATTGGCATACAATTTTCATGAAGTCTGACATATTATTAATAAATCAGTGCTCAAGCTCTAGTCATACTCTGCTCTGAGCTTATTCGGTTCAATCAGGCTCTACTCAGAGATTAAAAAGAAAAACTCCTAATAAATCATAAATATCGGATTCCGCCAACAAGAATTCGAAATCACGTTCAATCGCTCACACCACACGAACTAGTTTTTTTGCCTGTCGTTTTTCTTAAAAGATAAGAATGAGAAAGAATGTCAAATAATAGTTATATTTTGACATACTCAAATTTTAGTTTGGTATGATTTCCAAAAATAATTAAAAAAAAAAAAAAACGAAATTCTAATTTTCACCTGAGCGGAAATTCGTGAAGAGTATTAGCCGTGTTTTTTTTGCAAGTCCATATGGATTTGTCGAAAAAAACGACATCGGGACTAAAAGTTTTACACGTAAATACAACAACAACTTAAATCCATATAGACTTAGCTAAGTCCAGATAATTATCGGAACTTACGAACTTTAAGTAAGAAGTTCCTAAGTCCCGATGTCGTTTTTTTCGACAAATCCATATGGACTTGCAAAAAAACACGCCTATTATCACCTCGATTACAGAATGCGATTAATGAACAATTTTGACATTTCGGATTCTGTGATCGGGTGTATTTATTTTAATTTTTTTTTGTAATTTTTGTTTAAATGGATGCTCTTTATATTGATTAATATACATAGGTATCTCATCTTGTCAAAATATTTTACTTAAATGCGATTTCGTATAGCAGGCATGTGTTTCTTGGAAGCCCGGAGGGAATTGAATGAAGAAATTGCGACGCCATCACAAAGCCTTGTTATTTGAATTCAACAGACAAATCCTGTCACCTGGCATTTGACAATCAGCAAAGAAATGGAAATATTTTACTCTCACCCCAGCGCTCTCTCTAGCTAGAAATAGCAACATTTTTGATGTGTGGAACAGCTTTGGTTTAAAAATGACTAAATTTGGCGGTCTGAAAGTGTTTAAAACTAGATATGGAACATAGCTATTATTGGAACTGGTAAAACATCGAATGCGCATTTTAAACAAAATTTAATCAAGGTAGGTATTCATAATTTGAGTTTTAATCATCAAAATCACTGATCAGCCGAAATTGGTTGATTAGGGCAATTTAATCAGAATCTGTGAAAATCAATATTTCATTGATTAAATTCTCTTTCAAACCAATGGACGGTGTTCACATTGGACTCACTCCGCGCGACTCATATTGACATTTCATTGTTTTATCTCACTCCAACTCATGATGATAAAGAGAGAGTCTAGTGAGGCAGGATTTTTTCAAAAAAATTAAAAATCCTGCCTCACTTTCTCATATAGTTGTGTAGAGTGAGATAAAAGAAAAAGATGTCAAAATGAGTCGCGCGGAGTGAGTCCAATGTGAACACCGTCATGCAAAACATTCGGATTGACAACTACCCTTTCGCCTGTCAAAATTTATTTACATAACGAAAAATGAGAACACCCTCACTGAGGCGATGCGACGTCGCAGTTTTGAACCCAAGGATTAACAACAACAGAGAAAGTTTCGTTGTCGTTCCTTGAACTAAATTGGGCCAAAGAGCTTATCCTCGCGATAAGATTTAGCACGAAGAGAATTAGTTTTCAACAGTTTTCTCCTGCAGTTTCTAAGTTCTGAAAATTCTTTAGGTAAACTTACCGCGCAGGGGATTAGCTGTCGCATTTAACATGTACATTTTTAAATACCTACCACGTTTGTTCGTCCACGTTTGAAGTATCTTCATAAATGACCAAGGTATTTACATATACATGGTATGATATTGTGCGCGTTCAACGCATATCTGAATTTTCAGAATTCTGAATTATTGGAGCTTCTGATTGGCCAGCTGTCATAAAAAGTTAGATGTCATCTGAATTTTCAGAACTTTTTATGACAGCTGTGGCTACGTTCTGTAACTCTCGCATCGATAAAATCAGTCGAGAAACGATGAAAATTGAAACAACGTATGAGTTTTGTTCCATTTTTAATCGTTTCTCGACCAATTTTAACCATGCGAGAGTTACAGAACGTAGGCACTGGCCAATCAGAAGCTCCAATAATTCAGAATTCTGAAAATTCTACGAAATTTACTTCACACTTTTGTTTTTGTTTCTCTTTTTTTCTGTACGCAGTTTTGTCACCCAGTGACGTTAGTCGCATTGGATTATCGCTGATGATCCATATAGATCATCTCATGAAAATAAAACGATACGGATTTTTGTGACAACCATGTTGTATACATATTTCTTTTTTTTCTAACGTTGTTTTCGTTGTTTTTTTCTTTACAATACCTAAAAATTGCCAAACCTGAGAAGTAAGAGTAAAAACTAAACTTTTGGTTCATGAAACGTGATCCCGATAGAAAGCAGGATCTCGTGTTGTTGTTGTAATGCAAGTTTTTAAAAGATCTATATGGATCATTTCTGATAATAAAAAACTGGTTTCGGAGGGTGAAACGTACGAACCATTCACATCTTTATTATTTTTTATCCTACCATGTGTTCTGTATACCATGATAGGTATATTGAAATCTTTTTTCAGCAAAATGTGTAAAGCCTGTCAAAACAACAAAGTGAGAACGAATTCCTCAAAAATGGAGAAACTTACAAAAAAGATAACAAACGCATTGAACCACTTTTGTATACAAAACGTCAGAATTTTACTCCTCACATCAACAATCGCATGCCAAAAGTCTGGTTTTGTTAACAATATCTGTATAATTTAAAAAAAAAATACATACAGCCCTATTCTGCCAAACGTTCGCGTGAACATTTGCATTCTGCTATCCGCGGGAAGGAAATTATTTTTCCATAATGCGTATAAATTGTGATAAAAATAAAATTAAATCAATAAGTTCCCCTTTAGAATTTCAAAAACAATTATTGGTTAATATTTGGATTGGAAAGACATAAGTTTTAAATAAATAATTTGAGATTTGAATCGAAAGTTTCGATCGAATCGGATAGCAGAATATAGGGCTGATAAATTATAAATCCCAAGTTATTTATTATTTATAAAGTAAATTTTCACATAACAGAAACCACAATTTCAAATTAAAAGCAAAAGATGCTAACAGCTGGGTGTTCTCTTCTTGCACACAGAAATTTATGTAGCACAAATTCGCAAGTTATCCAATGGAGGGGAAATTTTTTTCTCTCTCGATGTGCTCTCTCGTTGCAACTTTATCGAGTTATCAAACAGGAATTTGTGACAAATTGTGCAATTTTGTGAAAATTTGTGCCAATTCGCAAGAAATTTCACGTTAAATTATGCGATTCCGCAAAAGTGTGGTGCAATCTTTTTGACAGATAAAGTGTACACAGAGGCAAATTTATTCATGCATATTTTGAGCGCGAATAGAAAGTGTACACGGAAAACTATTCACACTTGCGGAATTGAGCCCCTGACATAGGCCAAATAGTTTGATAAATCCAAGTAAACTTATATCCACGTCGCGTTGAACGCATTCATTGGAGAATCGATTTTTTTCGATTGACACAGGAAGCTTGCATCTCACTTTCACCTCATAAGGTTTGTTCAGTGACAAAAGTGACAGGAAAACTGTTCTAAGTTGTTCTACCTAAAAAGCTAGTACAGAAAATCCTGTTCGAAACTGTTCGAAAGTGTTCTAGACAGCCTCACTGAACAGCAAACCAGAACAGTTTAGAACAGAAAATTCCTCATTGAACAGCAAAAAGTTGTACTTTTCTGTTCGAAACTGTTCTAAACTGTTCCAAACAGCCTCGCTGAACAAACCTATAGACTGCTTTTAGGCGAGAGCGATTTTTATGGCGAATTCCTTACAACAAGGAAATCGAATTTTTTCTAAACAGAATCGATTTTTTTCTAAACAAAATCGATTCTTTTCTGTCAAAACAAATCTTGCGTTTTTAGCAAGATTTCACACTGAGTTGCAGACACACTATGAAGACTTGACATTTCTAATACGTCAAATTGAAAGTCGCGAAATTTTTGGAAGACGAGTTGTTTATTTTTCGGTTGCAACGAATTCTACATAATTTAACAAAATATTCAGTCAATACAGCTATAAAAATAATTTATTGTGCGTTGTTCATTATCAAACACAAATTTGACAAAAAAAAATAGCTTTCGCGAGTGAAAGACGTTTTAAAAACATTCAGTGCAAGTGAAAACTTTTCAATAACAATTTTCTTTAAAAATATATGTGCAAATAGAAGTTCAAACAAATAAAATACAACAACAAATTGGCACCGTATAAACTGGCTAATATCTTTTATTTATTAATTTAATTCTATTGGTAAAACATTTTTCTCACAACAAAAACAAACAGCCTTAATAGTTTTGTGAATAATTTCTTGACGTTTTGCGTCAATTGCAGCTTTTAAGTAACAAACACAATCACACCAAAAAAAAATCGATTCTTTTACGAAATACGAATTCCTTTCAATTGATAGACAAAAATCGATTCTGATTAGAAAAAACTCGATTTCTTTTTTGAAAGCAATTCGCCATTAATCTTCGTTTCTGTTTGGTTTCCTTCTAATTGCAAATACCTTTTAAACGCTGCGACTTTTAATGAATGTTAACTGCTTTGTGCAAGTGAAGAAGTATCATCTCTCTGCACTCTGTATTCCACTTGATTAAGCGAAGTTTTCTGAGTGGACGACGAATGAAAATAAAACACACTTGAACAAGAAGGAAAAGCACAAAGAAGAATAAGCGATCAGCCTTATTGTGAGTTTCACCCGAACAACATTCCAACCGGAAAATTTGACATTTAACTTTTCGCCTATTGTGAGTTTCCCCTGAAATTTCATGATAAAAGAAATCCCCTTATTGTTAACAGTCAATAGGCGTGTTTTTTTTGCAAGTCCATATGGATTTGTCGAAAAAAACGACATCGGGACTAATAGTTTTACAAGTAAATACAACAACAACTTAAATCCATATAGACTTAGCTAAGTCCAGATAATTATGGGGACTTACGTACTGTAAGTAAGAAGTTCCTAAGTCCCGATGTCGTTTTTTTCGATATATCCATATGGAGTTGCAAAAAAACACGCCTAATAGTACCTACCTACTTGCATTTTCAAAGGTGTCTATCACAGATTAGCCACATGAAGATGAGAATCCCCGGCAGCCATTTTAATTTGCCTATAAGCTTGCACTGGCAGTTATCAAATAAAAAATGAGAATGTGTGTATAAAAATCTCACACATAGACAGTAGGGATCTTCACACACCTGGTTAAATTGTTGTTGCAATTCACATCTATTCATCGACACGGGAAAAAATTACAAATAGAACAATGTAAACAAATGGGTTTTGGAGGGTGAAACGTACGAAACATTCTCATCTTCATATGGCTAATCTGTGGTGGCTATCAAAGTTTTTCTAGTTGTATTTATTTATCTTTTTGTGCTACTCCTTTTTTTATTCCAATCGAATATCTCGAACGGCCATATTATTCACTCGATTCATCCAGATTAAAAATTTAAATCCAGATGTAAATCATACAAATTCAATGTAAATACATCTGGATTTAAGCTTTAATCTGGATGTATCTAGTGAATAACATGGCGGTAAGTGTACACACACTCAGTACTATACTCCTTTATGAAATTGGGAACATAACTAGGAACAGCCAATAGAAAGCTTTTGGAAAATAAGGAGTAGGAGTGCAAAAGAGGAGGTCAGAATGTCCGAACGAAAGTGACATAAACTAGATTTCTGCTGGATCTAAATAGCTGACAGATCAAACACAATAATTGTCGTCGCTTTTTCGCACACAAGCATCTCTAGCGCATATTTTTCTTTTTCACTTTTCCACTTATCGCAAAAGTCTTGAATATATTAAAGCCTTTACACTCCGACAACAAAATGTACTAATGTGTCTGTTAGCGTACTGTGACTTTTTTTGAATACTGCTGCGGCAACACTTAACATACTTTAGGACTGACAGTTGAACACGATTTCGATGACATGTTTACATCAGATGTTTTCGATATCACATCGATTTTTCTTTTGCACTGAATGCAGTACTTAGCTGTCAAATAAAAAAAACCATATCGAATGTTGGAACAGTTGCCCTAATACAAGTTACAAAAGCTAAACTAGCAAAGGCTTAAGTTTGTCGTCACGTCAATATAGAGAAAGGCCTTGAGTGTTTTCATTTTATGATTTTTCTGTCCGATTTTGTGCGCTCTAATTAGAAAAGAAACTTTTTTATTTTATTACAAAAATAATGTTAAACGTCGCGGCTGCCATCTTCTATGAATCGAAGCAGTGATACAACCTTTCGCACTCGCGTAAATCGTTATTGTCGTCTTCAATCACAAATTCGGGACCAGGATCATCATCCTAGTTCTTTTATTCGAAGGTGATTTGTGTTCATAATATTCTGTTTGTTTATAGCTTTTTGCATGAAATTTAAATAAATGCCTGAAATTATCCAAATAGTATAGCAACTCTTTGCCAAGTACGAGGTGCGATTGTCGATTGTGAAAGGAATGGTTGAGTGGCCTCCCGCTCTCTTGAATTCGAATCGCACACATCAAAACGTTTGTGACTTGTACCACACAATATAATTCCATAGTACCTACGAGCTACGACGAGCAGCACCACATCATGTTCATAGTTTCAAACCATTGCAATCGAATCGAAGGAGGATGTCGAAATGCCCCCCAACTCGAGGCAGCAATATTATCAAGTTTGACGTTTAAAACTACAAATACAACAAACAGCACGCAGGCTTTTGGCTCGCTTTTGCTTATTCGTTTGACGGTTCGTCTGAATGCTGCTACTGCTGGCTCCAAACCTGTTGACCTAATTTCACACGCAGCTAAACAGTCGAAAGTGATGTTGATGTATGATTTTGATTTTATGTGCACACAGCACACCAATACACTACTACAGATGCGCGCGTGTTCATCATGCTCATATCAGCGTTGTTATAAATATTCTTTCACATTATTGAGTGATAATTTATCAAATCTCAATATTCTGGGGTTTGTGGAGAGATCCAAAAACGGCCACCTAACTCATCCATTGATGGAAACACAATTATAAAAAGAATTCGCAAAAATACATAACAACTTTGCAATCGGTTGCCAGTTAAGTTGGATTGTTTATTTAAATATTTACCTACCTATACAAAATCTAATTGTGAAGGGCGTTCTCTTACATAAATTTCAAGAATGGTGTCGATATCAAAAAATATCAAATTTCACTTATTAGCTAAGATCCTGTTTATATTGGGAAGATTAAAATTGATGGTGTATCTCGCTTCGCTTACATAAGAAACTTTGAGGCTCCTCAAAACACAGAAATTAACTTTTCGGTTTCGATTTTTATGTTTGCTTCGTGCCTCACGAGAGTACTCATTTCTCTCAGCCACAGACTGCCGTGGGGTATAAGATCACACTTATCTCTTTTATATTCGACCCGTTTGTACACCTGGATCGAGTTTAAGCGGGATTGGTTCGAATCTATCACATAGCGGAGTCGAAATTAAAGCAGTTCCATCTCAAAAATATTGCAACTTCATCCGCTGCCCGCTGGGATTTCAAGTGCTACATCTTAAACAATACTGGAACCATCTACCTACTTTAAATTCCATTATTTAAGCTCAACAGTTTAAAAAGACCGGTTCTGTATTGTTCTGTATTGCTCTAGGTTTCTAGTTCTGCAACTGTTTCACAAACTAAATACGATTCTGAACTCTTTAAGTTAAGTTAATTGTCGTATATCATACGGGATAGACATTTATGATAAATGAAACCGTTTGATATATTATGTAGATGAAGTGATGTAATTTTGAAAAGCCTAAAACGAAGGATGTGCACTCAATTAATTATAATGAACAAACTAATTTTGCGCAGTTTTAAGTTTGGTAAAATGGTTAAAGAACATCAAATACTTCCGAACTTTAAGTTGGAGAAAATAAATACTAAAATAAAAGTTCCAGTGTGGTATTATCTTAACCTTGCAAAAGGCATTCTCATCCTCAAATCTTAATTTTGTAACGATAAATTTACGAACAAAAAATCTGATTCATTCATCTTTTCTTTGTGAGACTAAAATTAATCTCGTATACTTTTCACATCTTACAAATAACATATGATTCGATAGAATGTTATATTTGACAAAATAAGTTATCAGATCATTTACTCATCTAGCGAATTAAAAAAAAAAAACATGACCGAATTTATTATGTATTACAATTATTATTCATATTAAAATTTATTTAGAGCTACAGAAATAACTTGATATCAGGAGAAAACGATGATTCGGTATAAATATAAATAACAACACTGCTCACATTCACACACCCAATCGTAGGTATTGGCAAATGGCAACATAAGTCCGCCTGCTGGCTGCCCTGCTGCCTTGCTTTGCTGCCCACTGCATTAAATTTTGATTTAAGTTTTATTTAGAAGAAGTTCAATATAATTTGTGTTTCCGCGAGTCATTTTGTTCCCAATTAATTAACAAATTTCCATTCGTATAAGTGTGAAGCTGTGACAAGTGAGTTTGTGAATTTGTAAAAAAAAAATCGACTACGAAACAGTCCCCCGTCTGAGCGAACACTTGCTCAGATATCCAAAATTGGGTCACGATATTTATCTACAGCAGCTTACAAGTTGCAACTCGCTCGAGCCCACCATCCAACAATTGCGAATAGTTTTCACCTGTTTATGGCCGTTGGATGGAAGAGCAAGGTGCGATGCGGGGCAAGCAAGGAGATCCCAAATAAATTTCTCGGTTGGAGGAGCTGGCTCGATTCCTAAGGGGAGCTCCTAATTTTCTACTAGCTTCATCGCTATCGATTGTATCCAACTTTCTTCTTCTTCTGCTGCTTCTTCTCCTTGCTCCAAATGTGTGATTTCTAAACTACATATCAAATAGATGACATTAATTCCCCGCCGTCATCGTCACCGTCAAGAAAACTCGTACTCGTACGAACAACATGAAGTAAAGATACAATCGATTTGAAAATTAGACAAAATAAAAAAAAAAAAAAAAAAAAAAAAAAATAGTTATATTCTATAATATTGGGAGAACGTGAACAGGCATATAGGAGACAAAGTCACTAAAAAAGCAAACAGCCAAAGAACGGGAAAGTGTGTTAATAAGAACGGAATTTATTATAAAAAAAAAGTGTTTTGTGAATTCTGTTCTGCGTTCTGGGTTGTACTTTTCGCGTCCTATTTTGTGTTTTGCTTTCGGTTCGGCTGGTGTTGTTTCTCATTTGCTTTAGCTTTAGCTTCGGTTTTGGTTGCTTCTTGCTTCACCAATTGCAATGTTGTGTAGTAGAAGTGACCTAGTTTGGGTAAAAACTTGACCCAATGACTTAATTATGCTACTGATGATTCAAATGCCACACTTCTCTGTTCGTAGTGGTGGTATTGGATTTGCAGTAAAAGTAAATTTTGTTTGGGTATGCTGCGCTGGTTTCTTTTTTATATTTTAAGCAAACGCCTTATGTGTTTTGTTACCTGGCAGAGCAGATGCATATTCATTATCATTTTAATCCATGAATGAGGTTTTTTTTTATTTTGAAAGAGTAAGATTAAGCCTTAAAGTTTCCAAATACTCAATATTTATTTATGTAAAATGTTGGTTTTGTACATCTATTAGGTTAGTTCTGCTGAAATGCAAAATATGTAATTAAATGCACCTTGAACATTTTAGTATAATAAGGTATGTTGGTGTGTACATACATACATACATACATACATAACTATAACACGTTTATTTATTTTAACTACCTATTTAAAAAAAATTTCATATGAAAATTCATAAATTGACTCCAGCAAACCACAATCCGGACGTCTAAGACGAGAGACGCTTTTTCATGACAAGAGATATGTAGGTACTTATTCTCAGTAACACTGAAATTTTGTTTTTGTTTTTAGGTCGAATATGTGGGATTCGATCCCCAGACCTCTGGCCTGACAGTTCTAACAAACTGTTCATTCATGTCTACTGGAAAATCGCAAATCTCCTGCCTTTCTTATATTGAGACACACATTATGTAGGAACAATGTTCTAAGGCTTAAAAAGAAGAAGAATTAAAAAAAACTGTAGGTACGTAGGTATGCCAATTTTTGGTATTTACCCTTTACCTTTAATTCATAACAATTATCAATTTATACAATCAGTCTAAAATTTTAAAATGTCTCCAAATTTTGTTGGCCAAATTCGAAATCTCCTAACAAATCTTTTTCTCACGAAACAAATTCAAAACAACATAAAAATGTTGGAAAAAAAATTTTGGAGATACCTAACCAAACCACCTGCATAAGTTTGTTTTGGATATAGACAAAAATTTAATTTAATTTGAATATTTATACCTACTCACTTCCGATGAAATTAAAAATTAAAACTTTTCTTAATACACGTGAAAAACCATTATGAAAATAGTTGATTCACCATAGGTATGAGTTGAGGTCAGAAACCACAATTTCAAATTAAAAGCAAAAGATGCTAACAGCTGGGTGTTTTGACAGTCTTTACTCTTCTTGTACACAGAAATGTATGTAGCACAAATTCGCAAGTTATACAATGGAGGGGAAATTATTTTCTCTCTCTATGTGCTCTCTTGTTACAATTTTTTCGAGTTATCAAACAGGAATTTGTGCAAAAATTGAGCAAATTCGCAAGAAATTTCACGTTACCAAACAGGTCTAATTATTAGCTGATTTTATTTTGTCATTAAACAGCAAGCTGAACTTCATTGTTCAGTGACTTCTTTTTTCCACGCTTGTTTTATTGTTTTGGGTGGAGTTCTTTATCAAAATTATAGAAAAGATTTAATTAAAAAATGCATCATTAGTAAGAAGTATTGAAAAATTATAATTTACAATTCGTAATTGATTTGTGTGAAGTGTTTTTCGGATAAAAATATTATAATAAATTCTATCTGCACTATCAACGATAGGTAGAGGTTGGAAGTTAAGTTCCAATTTTGGCATTAATGACATTTCAAAAAATATCTAGCTTCCTTTGTAAAATTTGCGTTCAATGAATGCACTTGACTACATATGCAGTCGCTTGTGTCTGCTGAACGTACCCCTTGGGTAGTCAAGTGCATTCAATGAACGCAAATTTTACAAAGGAAACTAGTTATTTTTTTTCGATTTCGCAAATAGGGCGAATGTAAAACGAAAGAGGCGAAACCAAAAGTAGTAATACCAAAACTCATTTTCGCCAATTAAAACGATTCGCTTCGTATTCCCTAATCAGGCCACAGCTGATATTTTAACATAAATGCACTTGACTTGAAATGAAGGGAGATATATTTCTTGACTAGCTTTCCAGTCACTTTCCAATAAAAGTTGCCTTTATTGAAAGGCAGTTTTTCGACAACTGGCCAATCAGAGACGAGGAACTTGCCTTGCCTTTAAATTCCTACGTCTCCTGAAACCATTGGCCGCGTTCAGATTTGTATCAAGCTATCCTTAAAATTTTAGTATACTCATCTATCCGATGAGAATTGTCAGGAATAGCTCACTACAACAACTGATTTTAGCAGCAAATTTAACCTATCCGGTTTTGGTCGTTCAGAAACATATTTGGTACTTGAGTATCTGATGTAGGTTACCCTAGTGAATCCTGAACGTGGCCATTTGTTGTCCAGCTTTCCAGTCACTTTCCAATAAAAGTTGCCTTGATTGGAAGGCAATTTTTTTAAAGCTGGCAAATCAGAGACGAGAAACTTGCCTTACCATCAAGTCCCTTATGCCTTCTGAACGTACCCAATGGTTTTGGACGATAATAAACAAGTTTGTTGAAAAAATGTACTTTAAATAAAAAATACTTGTCCAATACAGCTTCGATTTGTTTGTCTATATAGGCAGTAGTCGTACGTTGGGAAATGAAAATTATGGTCTGAAATAGGTTTAGAATCGGTTCATATTTTTCTCTTTCACTTTTCGGTACTCAGCTCTTGTTGCGAATTTCATACCAGTTAATTTAATTTTTACTTGAACTGAGTATTAAATTTAAAAACTAATTTATTTAAATGGTAAACCGTGGTGGACTTCAGATGGAAATGCAAGGAATCAAATCGATTTTCATATACTCCTTCATTTTAAAAAAAAATGTATAATTGCTCTTTTACAATCTGTAAAATTTTATTACATAACCGTTCAGTGCAAACTCCCTTAATAGACAACGTCCCTTTAGAGTTCAAATTAAATATTTAAGCTTGGAATTCGAGCATTAAGGCTTATTCGCTGAAACCAAACTTAAAAGTTCAACTTAACCGCTTATGTTCTAAGTTTTCCTCAACGTAAACTGTCTCTTAAGCTCTTATGTTGAACTTTAACATTTATGATTCAAAATAGCTTTTATCGGCCTTTAGTCCATAAAAATTGGCGTTTCGTCCGGGCGATCTCACTTGGACTCATCAGTTGACTAGTGATTGCCATGTCAATACGCAATTTTTATTAAGTTCAGTTCAACTTACATGAACTTTTTGACAAAAATCCAATGTGAACTATATCCAACAAGATTAAAATTCTTAATCATTAAGCTGGCTATTTTGAATCAATAATTCAACAAGTCCAATTAAATAGTGCTAAGTCTTCTACTTGGCTGATGTATTTCAGTAGTATATAGAATTTGTATTATATAAACCTTCATATAAAAACAAAGCCTGGCCCTGGGCAAAATTTCCAGCTTAATGATTAAGAATTTTAATCTTGTTGGATATAGTTCACATTGGATTTTTGTCAAAAAGTTCATGTAAGTTGAACTGAACTTAATAAAAATTGCGTATTGACAAGGCAATCACTAGTCAACTGATGAGTCCAAGTGAGATCGCCGGGACGAAACGCCAATTTTTATGGACTAAAGGCCGATAAAAGCTATTTTGAATCAATAATTCAACAAGTCCAATTAAATAGTGCTAAGTCTTCTACTTGGCTGATGGTACATTTTTCAAATTCTTTATGTCAAAGACAATAACTGTCAGCCAACATTTTCAAATGCACTCCTCTATACCACATCAAATTATACGCACCAAATTATAATTTTTTTCATTGATTATTATCAAAGTTATAAAAATTCAAAGTTCGTTGGTCATTATGTTTTTTTTTTTTTACGAATACATCAACAACGTCTTTTAATTCGAATTCGTTGGTAAATTAAAGTTGAGTACACCTATGCATATCATTCTATTTCGTTTGATTTTTTTTTCGATTTATCGCCCAGATTAAAAATCAAGATCGTGTTGCTTGTATAGCACTTCGCTAATGTTCACAATTCGATAAATTAAGAGTTGTTTCTCGAGTATTTTTGAGGAGACAGCTAAACTTGCCCAAAAGTTTTTTTTATTAGACTGCATTTAAATTGCCCGATTTTTCCAATGCCGATTTTTCTTTGCTGTTGTAATCGTGTGAGAGCGAATGGAAAAATCATGTGGAACATATCGGCTGTCTCAATCTCTACAACAACAAAGAAAAATCGGCATTGGAAAAATCGGGCAATGTAAATGCGGACTTAGCAATAGCCTCACACAAGTTTTCCTCGTCTAGATTTTCCCAACTGAAAACTTTCCGACCCATGTTCTGTAACTGAGGCGAAAACTTTTAGCATCGTTAAAAAATTACACTATCCATATCGCTTCTGGGAAAAATGGGTTTCTGTAACTCAGACTGATAAGTTCAATTTTTTATTTTTATAACTGGAAAATGCATTAAGTCTATCTGTCTATTTGACATTAAAAAAAAGTGAAAACTGGAATTGAATTTGTTTTAATTTCTTTAAAGGAGTCATGAAGTGATTGAAAATG
The DNA here is from genome assembly GCA_932273885.2 of Leucozona laternaria. Classification (NCBI taxonomy): domain Eukaryota; kingdom Metazoa; phylum Arthropoda; class Insecta; order Diptera; family Syrphidae; genus Leucozona; species Leucozona laternaria. Next base: position 52,498,408 of record OW026368.1, read on the forward strand.
TATACGCTGCTTAATATGAGGAAGCTAGCCAAGGCTGGAATAAAACGCGTATTGAACGCTACGACGCCGGCCGGCCTGTCGTAGGCTTTGAGATACAATAAATGCATTTTAAATGCCTGTGGTGCGTTCTTTTTCTATACAATAGTTAACTATTGTTAATGTGTCAAATAAAGATGTTGAAGTGCCATTGTTAAAAATGTTACACAGTGTAACATTTCATTTAGGAACGATCAATGTTAAAAATATTGTTGATCTGTCAAACGCAATGGGTTGAAAAAAATGAAAATACATTAAGAATTAATAAATCAAAGAAATCATTTAATTGCATCAAATTTATTTCAAAAAATTATTAAAAAAATGTTTACAGTTTGTTAATTATATATTAAATAAACTTTATTTTTGGAAAAAAAGCGAATCTTCCAGCGAAATATAAGTTTTTTTTTTAGATTCAAAATGGACACAAATTCACTTGTTAAATTTCTACCGAAATATAAACGAAAGAATACATCAAACAAAGAATATTCATCATAAAATAACAGAACTCGTTTCCAAAAATCGAAATCGACAGTATAAATCTATTAAATTGAAAAAGGAAATCCAAAAATTATTATAGTTTCAACTCAAATGAACGAAAAGTAAACATAAGATAACCACAAAATGAAAACATATCCAAATTCAGCTGTTTTTGACAGATTAACATTTCAATTCATATCGTCGAGATGAGTTGGAAATTGTTACAAAGTGTAACATTCTGACAGCTCAACATTGAATTTAGGAACGATTTGAAGACGTCAGAATGTTACACAATGTAACAATTTGAGAATTTAGGAACGACCAAAGTTAACAATAGTTAACAATAGTTAACTTTTTAGAGAAAAAGAACGGACCACTGAGGAACCATTTCAAGAAGTATTCTGATTCAGTCGAGATGCAGCGCTGATTTTGGTGTGGGAAATACGTCCATATTTTTCCCAGGAATAGGAAAAAATATTCATCGTTTGCTTAGCAATTCATTTCTTTGCATTGTCCTCTTGCGAATTCCTTGTTTTGGGAAAATATTTCACCACAGAATCTTTTTGCGCTCTTGTGGCTCTAAAAATAAATATTGACTATTGAGCAAGTAAGTAAGTAAGTATAACTGAACATTCGATTTCGCCAACGAAGTTTTAGTTTCGCATCAGCAGCGTACTAGGCTGCTCAAAGCTTCTCAAAGGCACAGAAACACATTTACTCGCATTTTTCCAGGTTTTCTATCCGCGTGCTATGGAAGCCCGATAATGCGATAAAGTCAGTTTCGTTTCAATTTTCATTGTTTCTCGATTATACAGAACATAGTTATAGCCTTTTCACACCGCATCAAAATCTAGATTTCGAGCGAAAAGCACCAAATCTCATTGAAATCAACTAGATTTCCCATACATTGTCATATTTCATAATCTAGTAGATTACTGCGAAATCTCCTCAAAATCTTCTTGGAACAGTATGAATGTGAAACAAACACAATTATTTACTCATTTTTCTCTTCAGTATAAAAGTTCAGTCACAAAAAAAAAGAGTCAATTGTAAGAGAGTTTATTATATCTTTTGAGTGTAGTGTACGCAGGTAGTGGGATTTCATTCTGTTTTGTGGGTTTTTCAAAGGAAGAATAGAGAGAAAATCAAATGTGTATAATTTGTTTCGGACTTTTTTTTCCCTAATTGCAATGGATTTTCTTTTTCGGTGTTTCTATCAACACTGAGATTCGTTTGAAATGTGAAACAAAATCTAGTTTATGTGTGGTGTGTGAAATCCGAGATTTCGGTTCGGTGTGAAAACCGTATTAGGGCTGGGACTATACTTGCAATTTTTCCAGGTGAGTAGATGTTCCCCGAGGAAATTTGTTTTGCCATAGGGCTAAATTTGTTAAAATAGCAAAAATAAAGACCAAGTTTGGCCTAAGAGCATTAATAATAATGTAGAATCTATATCGTTTACACTTGTACAAACAAAATTTTCTTTTGAGCCAATATTTTTCCTAAAAAAAAATATTATTTTTTAATTATATATTCATACATACTGAAAAAAAATCGTTTTCAATATCATCTGACTGTCATTTTGAATATAACGAAACAATTCGATCCAATTATGTTTGATTCAATTTTGTACTGTTTCATTGACATTGTTAGGTCTGTTTGGTGACGTGAAATTTTTCACAAGTTTTCGCAATTTTTCACAGATTTTCGCAATTTTTCACAAATTTTCGCAATTTTTCACAAATTTTCGCAATTTTTCACAAATTTTCGCAATTTTTCACAAATTTCCGCAATTTTTCACAAATTTTCGTAATTTTTCACAAATTTTCGCAATTTTTCACAAATTTTTTGTAATTTTCACAAATTTTTTGTAATTTTTCACAAATTTTTTGTAATTTTTCGCTGTCAAAACCCATATGAAAAAAAGTTTTGGGAAACTTGGTGAAAGTAGCAAAAGCATACGGTTTTGACGCCGAAACTAAATCTCGTATTTCGGCAACAAGATTACCAAATCTCACTGCATCGTTCACACCAAACATAAACTAGATTTTGTTTGACATTTCGAACGAATTTCAGTGTTGATAGAAACTCTGAAAAAAAAAATCCATCGCTATTAGGTAAAAGTCCCAATTCAATTATACGGACTTTATTTTGTCTCTCTTTTCCTGTTGATAAAACCCATAAAACGTAATGAAATTCCACTACCTTCGAAGTTCGAATAGAGCACTCTCTTGAGTTATAATAAACTTTCTCTTCATCTCTCTTTTTTTATGACTCTCTTTTTTATGACTGAACTACATTTATACTGAAGAGAAAAATGAATAACTTTTTGCAGATGTCGGATTGATGGAGACTTTTAACAGTTATTAATTAAGCACATACTCGTTTTGCTATTAGTATTCAATGTTCTTATCAAAATGGTTTAACTTCTGCTAGTTTTTAAGAAAATTAAAAAAAAATCAATTAAATTTTTGTTTGTAGTTTCGGGTCCATATTTTAAGAGTCTATATTTTAAGAGCAAATAGGGCTTAGAGACCTAAGCAACCAACTTTTCATTCAAGTGTGTTGTTGTTTAAGTTTCGTTCCGTTCCGAGGGCATTGATTGAAACTTAAAACACTAACTTTATTTACTTATAAATACTAAATAAACTTTTTTTCAGTCGAATGGCTGACTCGGGGACTGTGGAAAAAATAATTAAACCAGAAGAACACAGTTTTGACGGCCACGATAAGGTCCTTTCTTCTACCATCGCAACAGAAGGAACAAGTGCCTCAACAAATTTTCGATGTGAACGATGTGATAACTTTGAAACGATTTCACGTCCATCTCTTCTGCTGCACATGGTGCAATGTCTGTCTAGCTCTTCGAGGCTGGCTGTGCCAGAAGAGCAAGATCAAGACAGCTCGAATGGGGTAACAGATGCTAGCCAGCCGGGAGAAACAGTGAAGCAACAAAGCTCATCAAGAAAGGTGTTCGAGTGCGATGTTTGTAATATGAAGTTTTCGAACGGTGCCAATATGCGAAGGCACAAAATGAGACACACGGGCGTCAAACCTTACGAATGTCGAGTATGCCAAAAAAGGTTAGTCTCAAATAAATACAATTCACTCTGATACATGAAATAAATTTAAATTTATTTATTTCTCCAGGTTCTTCAGAAAGGATCATTTAGCTGAACATTTTACAACACACACTAAAACGTTGCCTTACCACTGTCCGATTTGCAATAGAGGATTTCAGCGGCAGATTGCAATGCGGGCACATTTTCAAAATGAACATGTTGGACAACACGATCTGGTAAAAACCTGTCCATTGTGCAGCTACCGAGCAGGTTCAATGAAATCCTTACGAATTCATTTCTTCAATCGGTATTTGATTTATTTTTATTTTGTTCGTAATTGTTTTGTTATGAAATATGTGTTTTTGTTTATAGGCACGGAATCGACTTAGACAATCCTGGTCCTGGAGGTCCCTCTTCATTGTTACTTGCATTAGAGTCTCAAGGCTCAGCGGCGGCATTTGTGCAGAATCTGAGTGCTTCACAAACTCCTGCTCCAACACATAGTGATAGCGGTGAATCGTTGCGCTCAACGGACAATGCAACACCACCAATGCATTTTCTGACACCTCATGTTGAAATTTCAATGACGGAAAACGGGGAAATATTCAACGTAGGGCGTTGTTCCTTATTTCTTACATCTCTTATTTATTAACTGTGCATTTTTCTTTTCGATACATAGAATAACCAGGCTGAGGTTTATGTGGACCCGTTAAACAAGATTAAGATGAGTAATGAAGCAGCACCGAATGTGGCAACACCACCCCCACAGGGTGAGCAGCATATATCAACAGCTGAATGCATGGCAAAAACCCCAACAAGCACTAGCAATTCTACTGTGATGGTGGCGTCACCCAAGAGCAATAATCATCACGAAAACCACATCACTCCTTCAATTAGCTTAATACCTATAAAACAAGTAATCTTTGTGCCTACATTTTAGCCTTAAGTACTGATTAAGTAATTTCTCTATTTTAAGGAGCCTTCAAACGATGAAACGGTTGACATAAAAAACCTTATAACACAGAAAAATAGTTTAGTAGATTCAAATAACGGCGACAATGAATCTGAAATGATGTCGCCAAATAGTAGGCTTTCTTCATTGATAAAGGTAAATCTCTTAATAACAAGATTGGAAACAAAATATATTTTTCCATAATGTTAAAAATAGTTATCTATGCAAATCGTCATCTTTCGTAATTGTTGTATTTTGCTGGTTTCAAGCCACCATCGGTAGGTAGAAATGGCATCAACGAGCAACCTAGCTTGGTGGCGCAATAAGCGCAGGAGTTCGTCACTTCGATACCCCGATTAAAACAACCTACTCTAAAAAAAATTGCACCAATTTTTTTTTTTTTTTAATATTTCGCTTAATATAACAGATGTTTTTCAATTAATACTTTGGAATAATGTGGAACTATGGAATTTATACTCAAAAACAGTTTTAAAACCCAATTTATTCCCCTTCGCTTTGTTGCAAAGCTCAAGAAAACACGACTATTTTTTTGAGCCTGACAGACGACTCAAACCGGCAGTCATGTGTTAAATTTTAACTGGCTGTGATAGGCCGTCTCAAAAAAACACAGCTAATGCATTGCACTATATTAGAGCAAGCTAAGCGAGTTTTAGCTAAATTCGTTTATCATTAAAAGCATCTTTCGCCGAAGAAACATTAAAGTTTTGAAATTTGGGGGTGTTCTTTGTATCTCAGCACTTGTGTGTCATCTACTTTAAATTTTGTAGTTGCTAATCTATTTGTGAAATGATCTATCATGTTGTATGCGAAGATAACACCGAGATGCATATATATTTTGGTGTGATTTGCTCTGCATTTCATTTATTGTAAATTCATATGACGAAAGTGAATTCAGGGGTTTCAAAATTCGTTAGAAAATCTAATTGTGAATTTAAATTTCGAAAATTAAAATTCGTGTTCTATATTTCGGTTCATTCCATTTTCACTGTGTTAATGCTTTGTGAATTATTGTGGAATTGACACAGTTGCAGTTATTTTTTATTTAATATGTCAGATTTCTCTCGCAAAATTGTTCGTCTAATTTTGTATTTATAGAGATCCACCTTCTTTTTTCCCTTAAAAGTTCCATTAATATTGAATCCATTTTCATCCACAGTGCAATTTTATTTTATAAGCAATTAAAAATGGGTCCCGCTTCAATTTTGACAGTTCGAAGTAATTGCGAAATTTTCAAAAGAAAAACAAATGAATTGTAGAACACGAAATTTAATTTCACGTGAAATTGAAAAACGATATCAATTCGATTTAGTCCGAAATGCAGAACATGGCCGTAAAATACAATATTTCAGTTACTGCCATTCTACCATTCCTAAAAATTACTATTTCAGAATTTTCTAGGTCAACAGCTAGGTTCCAATATCATCAAATCATGTGAACCTGGCGATAACTGTTTGCATATAGATACGAGAAAGGTGTTAAACTCCTATAGTAGCTTGGTTATCATTGTATGTGCTTCTCTTCAATCCAACTAGTAAAACTGTTTATCAAAATTTTTAAAAGAGTGTCAAGAAAAGATAGCCCACGGTAATTTGATGTGACACTGGGGTTAACTGTGTTTAAGACATCACTCAGTAGAACTACGCTCAGTAGTGACCTTCCATTTTTGTCTTTTACAGTGAAGGTAAATTTAGGGAAACATCACTACTCGTAAGGATTTTTGTAAATGATACCACAGAAGCAAAATACGAAATTTTTAAATGTTAGAATTTTCTTTGACAGCATAAGTAATTAATTTAAAAATATTTTCTATTTATAAAAATCCTTCCACACAGCTTTGATTGAAACGACCACCAATCAACTTTATATACATTGGGTTATGTAAATGATCTCCCAAGATTCTTATATAAATTAAAGTGCGGCAACAACTTCAAGCAACGAGCTCCCTAAATGTTTCTTTACATCACTTTTACTTTCAATCAGTTTAATGATAACGTACTATGTATTTATGTATGTGTATATTTTTCGGTCAATGTTAAGAAATTTATGAAACCAATCTATGCATAAATATACATAAATTAAATACACGAAATAAAAGGTAAAACTTTCACTTTTTATATTTTTTTTATGGCGGTCGGGTTTCGGCTTGGTCACTTTCTCTTGACGATAAAATTTGTCCACGAATATAGGATTATGTGTCACTCTTCAAACTTTTATTGATGTAATGCCAAGCCACGAACTCAGAATTTCATAATATTTTTTCATATCAAAGCCTGATTTGTTAAGCTAAAACTCCTTTAAAAACATTAGACAAACACGGAAGGATGCATATACATAGGTCTGTTGGTTGTCTTCGTCGAATTTGCATTAAGCTTTTTTGGGACGGGTAAAACCTTTCCAATTTTTCCAATTATTTGAAAAAAACTAGTGCCATTATGCAATTAATTGTATGTATCAAGTGAGATACATACAAGCAGCTAAGCTTTGCAAAACGTCAAAATGGGATACCATTCCTAAAGGAAATTTAGATATAGTGTCAATGTCAACATTGGCAAGGAAGTTTGTATCAATATTTAGAGTTTACGTGTTGTTGGATACAAAACAGTCGCTTAATTCATCAGGGTCAAAATTGGAATTCCCAACAATAACCTCATGAATATTGCGCCAGAGTACCCTAGAAGGAAGAGAAGTACTAAGCTTAGATCTGAATTAATTAGTTCGTAAAACTCTTGTGGCATTATTTCAAGCTAGTTCCATTTGCAGTAATGGATATTTCTACTTTTAGTTGCGTGTAAGACATCAGTTGTATACCACGGGATGTTTTTTAATTCAAAAAAGTCTGAAAGTTTCGAATTTGAATCTAAAATAAACTTTAGATTTTATTTTTATTTTTGTATCAAGCTTGTTATAATAATTAAGTAGCGGCCTTTTTGTTGATCTGTAAAGCTCCTATGTTCAACTTTTTGTTATTAAATAAAACAAAGAATAATCTACAAACATTCCAAAAAACCGCGTTTGCTACAATACATAAAGCGGATTTATATCAATAGAACTTAAAAATCTTTGAGTAAAAAGACTCAGTGCACACAATTTGGTCAGAAACTTTGGGGTCATAATGTATACGTGCCAATATTCTGTAATTATAATTCCAAAATTCTTTCTTGTATTTGTTTTTATTACAGCCAAAAAATGAGCTTATTTTTGCAAATGTGTTTGATACACATCTTAACCGCGAGCCCTCGGCACTCACATTTTTATCGGTTTTTACTCGTTTAGAACGCTTAGTTTGGCAGAATAATTGTTCTTCTTAAAAATGGTATCGACCTTTTTTTTCTTAAAATTAATGTCGCAAAAGCTGTAAGAGACAGAGATGCTGGGACTTGAACCAGTTACCCGTCCCAATGACTGACTGGGTAGCTCGCGTTATAAAACAAAAATCTATAAGCTCTTTTACGACATAATGGACATCCATGCCAAATTTAAAAATTTCGCGCGTGTTTGAAGGACGAACATCCAAAAAAAGATACTTTCACGTTAATATTTATAGTTAGGAGAAAAAGACATCAAGGATACGAATTGACAAAAATTAGGCTATAGTTGCAGTAGATACGTAATTAGACGAACTTCTCGGCTTGACATATTCCTGATTATTGTTTGTCACAAGGGGGTGGTTCCAGCCAAGGCGTTGAGGATCACATAAATATTTTTTTTTTTGAATACACGTTAGTTGATGCATTCAGAACAATAATGAAATATGTCCATTAATTTTTCAAATAACTCCACTTCACAAAATGTATTTTTCTTCACCAATTTTAAGGTGGATTTATTCTATTATTATTCTGAACCCCTCAGTTGTTCCTTATTAGTTTTGAAATTGAACAAAATCAAATTGATTTAAACTGTGGATGAACTTGTACGGCTTCTGAAGCGCTGCTACCGTATGCCTATGCAAAAGATAAAATTCAAATAAATTTATTTTATTATATTATAATAAATATATTTTTAGGTTTCGCCTCTTAAATCTTTGCTGCGTGAGGATCTTAAACGTCGTATTTGTGCCAGAGCAAACAACAGGATCAACCGAAGTGCACTTCTTGATAATAACAATGTAATGCCAAATGGTGCAGCACAAATAGGAAGCTGCAACTCATCCAGCATTTGCAACGGCACTATAACATCTAGCGGCCAGGACACAGATTCATCTTTGAACAACCGGAAACAAATTTTACCATGCCTCTTCTGCGGAATTGAATTCCCAGACGAAACTTTATATTTCTTACATAAGGGTTGCCACAGCGAAAGCAATCCATGGAAGTGCAATATTTGTGGCGAGCAATGCAATAACGTCTATGAATTTAATTCACATTTGCTGAGCAAAAGCCATCAGTAGTAGTAAATTAACTAATTTGAAGATGGCTAAGTAGTGAAAAAAAAAACAAAAACAAAAACAAAAACTCTTGATTTAATTTAGGAAAATGCAAATCACATGTGATAGTTAAGCTTTCCTTTACACGAAATCATTTTTTGTCCTGTAGTACACACAATGGTAACAAGTGGGTTACAGCATAAAACACTACCCTCTGCAATAGAAACATATAAATAGATAGCCCATTTTGCAGTACAACTACCAAATGCTACACCTATTGCTATGGTGAACTCTGGTACAAATAAATTTCAATAAACGGCACTAAAAATCTTCAAATAATTGTATGTGATCATAAACATGCAGGCATATACATATGTATATAATAATATTTTGATAGCAAAATATAGGAGTAGGAAATCAAAATTTTCAACAAAAAAAAAAAAAATGTGTTAAAGTTATTAGAATTATAGTGTATAAACACATTTTATTACTTAGTACGTTTTAGGCTGAATACTAAGATAGAACCCCATGGTGAAGGTTATAAAATACTTAGATATATAAGAAACACCCTGCGATATATTCGTTTATTTAGCTCTATAAAAGTAATAGAGAAAAAAAAAATATTTATATTGTTGCAAACAATTTTATTTATATTTGTCAAAAAAAAAAAAAAAACGTTTTGAAGCTGTAGAAAAGTACCTTACAAATTGTCAAAACAAAAAAATACAACCTTAGAAGGATATTACATAATGTCTACAAAACAAACAAACAAAAAATCGAACGAGAACAAAAATTATTACAATATAATATTTTTATATTTGGAGCTACGTAGATACCTACCTTCCATGCATTGTTATTTAAACTGGCAATAATGATATATACATTCAGATATAGATACGTATATGTATATATCTGGTAGATTTTAATAGAAAACAAGATAAAACATTATTTAATAGAATATTTATCATGTTATGAATTGTAATATAATTACCGTTAAATGGCCTTAAAGGCATAAAATTGTTATGTTTTCAGAGTTTAAGAAACCATTAAAAATACTTATACATACATATATTAATAATGTAGAAAAAAAAATTTCCAGAACGAGAAAAGTAAAATTTATAAAATCCGTCCAAAAGTTCACAATTTTTTGTGTACAACAAGAAGAGAAATTGAGATTTTTATTTTCAATTTAATATTGTTGATTGTTTTATTATTATAGCATTCGCCCTTTTATTAGACCCAACAGAAAAGAAGTTTAAGTTAATGTCAAATATATTTCACCAAAGCGCAAATACATTTATCAAACATTTTCAAACCAATACAAAATCATTTTGATGAAACACACTTTTATTCAAAATTTAAAAGTCACGATAAACGGTAAAAGCACCTACAGTAACATGAATGTAATTTTGTCGGTGCTGCAGAACATACAAAAATTAACGTTACTCTGTACCTTCCATTTCTAGTAACTTTCTCCATATAACACGCCTATTAGTAAAGTACATTTGGTTTTTTTGTGATTTTTTGTTTGCGTAAAAATGATTTGCTATTGGTTTACATAGGTTTAATTTTTAACTTAACTTATGTGCTAAAGAGTAATATATATTTACATTTTGGTAAGAGTTATTTGCCATTGGATTAAATTCATTTGCTGTTGGAGTAAATGAATGTGCGAATGCTGTTATATATAAATATGTATATGTTAAGAACTATTTAAATTTTATTTTGTTGTGTTTTCTTTTTTAAACCTAGACAAATTTATTATTGAAGATTAAATTATTTTTATTGTTATAATTTCGTTGAATTGTTTTAAATAAACTTGGTTTAGCAAAATAAAATGTGTATATTTTTTTAAACAAAAAAAAAAAAACGCGCGTCGGTGTTCGGACACCCTGAGTTATTTGTTGTAATCGCTCGAACCTTGTTAATTCACACCGATTTAATGACGATATAATGTGTTTTGTTGAGGCAGCCAAAGGTGCTTAACCCATCCAGTTAAAATTTAACACAGAATGCAACAACAATAAATGGCTGCCGTTTACATTAAGTTTTTTCTCCAGTCAAATGTGACTTTCGCTGAATACTTTGGAACAATTTGGAACTATGGAATTCACATAAAAAAAGGGCTTTTTTAACCCAATTTGTTGCCCATCGTTGTAAAGCTTTTACTGTGCTGTTTATAATTCTCAAAAACACTCGGCTAATATAACTGTTAGAAATTGTTTATAGATAATCTTGAAAATTCTTTGTTTCATCTTGTGGCGGTGGATTGTTAAAAATAGTGACTTTTTGGATCAGTGTCAGGTGTAAGAACTCTTAACTCTTTAAATAATATATTAAAAAAAGTAAATTTTTTTTTTTTTGAAAATGGCTCAAAACATCGAGTGTAGCTTCGGCTGTGTGGCACGTAGCGCCGTCCTGTTGAAACCAAATGTTGCCAATATCCTCCTCTTCAATTTTTGTGAACAAAAATTCGTTCAACATGGCCCGATAACGATCGCCATTGACTGTAACGGCCATTCCTTGCTCATTTTCGAAAAATGGCCCAATTATGCCTCTGGCCCAAAATCCGCACCAAACAGTGACTTGTTTTGGGTGTATCGGCTTTTCAATGTATGCGTGCGGGTTTTCTGTGCCCCAAATGCGACAATTTTGCTTGTTTACTACCCGCCAAGATCAAAATGAGCTTCATCTGTAAAGATGATTTTTTTTGGCAAAATCGGCAACTTCTCTAAGTCGATCGTAGGCCCACTTAGCGAAGCGTATACACAACCATATTCGTTCAGCGGAAGGATAAAACTAATTATTTGTCAAATCAGACAAGAGCTAAGTGTTACCATTCACGAAATAAGCATTAGTTGAAAAAAAAAGTTAGATGGCGGACCCTTTAGTATAAAGAAATTTCTGTTATTTTTAATTTTCTAAAGAACTAGAAGAGATTTCAGCATCTGGTTTTTGGTGGGCTAAAAATAAGTAAGAGCATTGAAAATAAAACAAAACAAAAAAAAACTACTTAACAACGAACAAAGTTAGTTTCACCAAGTTTTTTCTTTCAAAATTTTGACTTTGAAAATTAATTGGGTACGTTCAGATGACGAAGGGACTTGAAGGCAAGGCAAGTTTCTCGTCTCTTATTGGCCAGCTGTCGCAAAATTTCCTTCCAATTAAGGCAACTTTTATTGGAAAGTGACTGGAAAGCTAGTCAAGAAATATCTCCCTTCATTTCAAGTCAAGTGCATTTATGTCAAAATATCAGTTGATTATATTTGGTCATTAAACAGCAAGCTGAACTTCATTGTTCAGTGACTTCTTTTTTCAACGTTTGTTTTATTGTTTTGGGTGGAGGAGTTCTTAATTAATTAATAGAATTAAAAAATGCATCATTAGTAAGAAGTATTGAAAAAATATAATTTACAATTTGGAATTGACTTGTGTAAGGTGTTTTTCAAAAAAAAATATTATTATAAATACTATCTGCACTATCAACGGAAGGTAAAGGTTGGAAGTAAAGTTCCAATTTTGGCATTAATGACATCTCCAAAAAATAACTAGTTTCCTTTGTAAAATTTGCGTTCAATGAATGCACTTGACTACATATGTAGTCCCTTGTGTCTGCTGAACGTACCCATTTAAAAATATTCAAATCCAAAATGATATTACTTTGTGTACTTCGATCCAACCTTAAAAAGGGTGTCGATGGCGATATTTCCACAACAAAGCCCCTTAAGGGGTTGCGGTTTGCAGTGTCGAATAGCAAATTATAAGACCTTTCCAGCGACGTAAAAATTTCGACAAATCTTGAGAAAAAATTTGTATTTGATTTTTGAAAAAAATGAAGGAGCTTGGGACTTTTTTTCAACTTTTAAAAAATGTTTCCAAAACCCATCAAGCTATTCCTCCTATTCAAAACCAAAATACTCTTTGAGGTTTGGTTCTCGAAATATTCGCATCCAAAGTCATATCACTGTATTTCGATGCATCCTAAAAAGGGCTTTGGATAACGATATTTCCGCAACCAAGCCTTGTAAGAGGTTGCAGTTTTCAGTTTCGTATAGAAAATTAACAGGCCTTTCGGCCGATATAAATCAAAAAATTTTGCAAGTTTTCGTTCTCGAAATATTCACATCCGAAATGATATTACTTTGTGTACTTCGATCCAACCTTAAAAACGGTGTCGATGGCGATATTTCCACAACAAAGCCCCTTAAGGGGTTGCGGTTTGCAGTGTCGAATAGAAAATTAACAGACCTTTCCAGCGACGTAAAAATTTCGACAAATCTTGAGAAAAAAATTTTATTTGATTTTTGAAAAAAATGATGGACTTATCAAACTTTGGAACTTTTTAATGGAACTTTTTTTCAACTTTTAAAAAATGTTTCCAAAACCCATCGAGCTATTCATCCAAAGAACGGTTTTTTCAAACTCTATCCGGACGTCCAAACCAAAAGCGTGTGGAAGGTCGGGTTCTCGAAATATTTTCATCCAAAGTGATTGTTCGATTTTACTGGGTTTCTGTCCAAAACATTCAAAAGCGTTTGTGTTTGGATAGCGATATTTCCGTAATCGAGCCTCGAAATCGGTAGCTGGTTTAAAATTGGCTGTTAAATTCTTAAGAGCTTTCTAAAACTCAACAAATCCCGGCGCTGCCATGCCACAGAGCTTTTAGTTGTGGCTTGTGGAGTGTCACCATCAATATATTTTTATTCAGTGTTACTGATTATGCTGCCCCTAAGGGAAAATTTAAAACAGTTTTTCGCCATTATTTAAAAAAAAAAACTCTGTGTGCAGGTAGTGTGCCCACCGGCGAAGAGCCCTGACCCCGCAAGGCCACATAAACGGTATTTTTATGAACAAAACTGAATTGGAAACTCTAGAGTCACTACCCCAGAGTTGTAAAGACTGCAGTCTTTTCAGTACTGCAGTTAATTGAATAAAAAGACTTACTTCTTTAAGTCTTTTAACTTGCCAAAAGAATTTAACTGTAATAACGGGTGATTTTTTAGCTGGTTTGGTTTTGGCAACACTGGTTTTGACAGCTGACGTGTGTTTAGTACCTTGTGTCACTGTCAAACAGCTTCAGTTTGGTTTGCAATTTAACCATGGATCGTCTTACAAATGAACAACGCTTGCAAATTATTGAATTTTACTATCAAAATTCGTGCTGTTCGAAATGTTCATCGCGTGCTGCTTCCATTTTATGATCGGCATTCTCGACCTTCTGAGCAGTCTATTCGGAAGATTGTGACCAAATTTCGCACCAAATTTACTTTGTTGGACATTAAACCACCAACACGTTTACGTACTGTGCGTAGTGAAGAAAATATTGCGGCCGTATCAGCTAGTGTGACAGAAGACCGCGAAATGTCGATTCGGCGCCGTTCCCAGCAGTTAGGCCTTTGTTACAGCACTACGTGGAAAATTTTGCGGAAGGATTTGGGCGTAAAGCCTTTTAAGATACAGCTGGTGCAAGAACTAAAGCCAGCCGACCTACCACAACGCCGAATTTTTGGTGAATGGGCTCTTGGAAAGCTGGCTGAGGATCCGCTTTTTTATCGAAAAATTGTGTTCAGCGATGAGGCTCATTTTTGGTTGAATGGGTACGTAAATAAGCAAAATTGCCGCATTTGGAGTGAAGATCAGCCAGAAGCATTGCAACAGCTACCAATGCATCCCGAAAAAGCCACTGTTTGGTGCGGTTTATGGGCCGGCGGCATTATTGGGCCATATTTCTTCAAAGATGATGCGAATCGCAGCGTTACTGTCAATGGTGAACGCTACCGAGCGATGATAACAAACTTTTTTTTGCCCGAAATGGAAGTTCTTGACTTGCATGGTATGTGGTTTCAACAAGACGGTGCCACATGCCACACAGCACGCGAAACAATGGCGCAATTGCGAGGCGAGTATGGTGAACAGTTAATTTCACTTTTCGGGCCGGTCAATTGGCCGCCTAGATCGTGCGATTTGACACCATTAGATTATTTTTTGTGGGGGTATGTCAAGGCTAATGTCTATAGGGACAAGCCCGCTTCGATTGACGCACTGGAAGCCAACATCCATGCATTCATTCGTGAGATACCGGCCGATATGTGTGAAAGAGTATGCCAAAATTGGACTCAGCGGATGGGCTACCTGAGACGCAGCCGCGGTCAACATTTGCATGAAATTATCTTTAAACATTAAATTACAAGGTTCAAACTATCGATTCAAATAAATATTTCATTCATTTTTTCGAATTTTTTGTGTTTTTTTTTTTTTTAAAAGTTCTAAACCTCTTAAAAAATCACCCATTACAATAGTCAGCAGTCAGTACCTACTAACATTCCTGTATTAACTGCAGTACTGAAAAGACTGCAGTCTTTACAACTCTGCTACACGTAAATAATGTAAAACATCGCAATACAGGAATGGCCCAATCAAAGGGTACCATTTTATGTCGATGTTAATTTTTAATTTGAACGTTTCAAGCCCAGATTACCCACATCAGTGTTCCCAGATTGGTGGTTTTTCCCACCAAAATGGGGGGAAAAAATCTCTTTGGTGGGAATAATGGTGGGAAAAAATTGATGGTGGGATTTATGGTGGGAAAATATTTGAAATGCTTTTTTATGGGGGGAAAATATTATTTTTAACATAACCGAAACTTTTTTTTTTCTTACTAAAAATTCATAACTCAAAAAAAAACTATTTGGCCGAACCACCAATGACACAGAAAATGTCTCAATAAGAGAGGAACAATTTTTCGTTCTTCTTTCGCCACACAAAAAATAATGGGGCATATTCATAGTCACTTTTAAACTCCAGTTTATCTTAGACTGGGGTTTACTCAATGTTATTTTGATAGGATAAACCCAGGTCTAAGATAAACTGGAGTTTAAAAGTGACTATGAATATGGCCCAATATGTTTACAGTTTTCTGTTGCAATGGCGATCTTCTTTCTCGGCTAGCATTTGCATTTGCACCCTCGTTTTGGCACTTTTAAGTCTTCCCTTCTCCAATGCTTCAGTCGAGAGAGCGTTCTCAGTTGTTAAAATAGTAAAAAATAAACTCAGGAATCGACTTAGTATCGATACAGCAGATTCAGTTTCACGAGTTCGCTATAGCCTAGGAACTAAAGGCTGCATCGGTTTCGAACCTTCAAAGGCAATGCTGGCTAAATTCAATTCAGAGAACCTCTTTGTTTCGCATGACAGTAACCATGATGATGAAAACCAAGAAACTCTTGAGGCATTTGCCTATGAATTAAACGTCAATAACAATTTGTAAATATGTGAATAATGTACATAAATACAAAATCATTTTACTTTTTTATACTTTTAAGTTAATTTTTTAAATCAAATATTTTAAAGTCTTTTTTATTTATTTTTTTTACAAAAAAATATCTTTATTTTTTTTTATAACAAAACTAAAAATATGTGTTCCTAGCCTTTTATTGAAATAAGATTTTTTTTATATAAAAACTGTGAAAATGTACGAAAGTACAAATTATACCTATAAGATTTGACTTAAAATACTGAATTCTTACAATGAAATCTAAGAAGTTTTTTTTAATAAATATGAAGTGAAATTAATTTTTATTTATTTAAGCTTAGTATACAGTTCTTTTGAATGAAAAAAATTGATGGTGAGAAAGAAATTTTTTTTCCGGAGAAAAAACATACGTAGATTTTTTTTTGCACAAAACAATGTCACTGACATTGTTTTGCGGGAAAAAAATCGTGGTGAGCATAATTTTTTTTTGCGGGGTTAAATTCACAGTTCGATAAAAATATTTTTCAGCAGAAATTTTTTTTTTGGCAAAAATCACTCCCATAAGAATTGCGTTTGGTTTTTTTTCGTTGAAGAACTGTATACTTAGCTTTAGAAAATAAAAAAAAATATTTGAAGAGCGTGTTTTGTTTATTCGGGAGCTTTTTTCTTAAAGGAGAAGTTCACATCTCACATTTAATTATTTTTTTTTTGTTAAATATCTAGGAAAGGATTGTGGCAGAAAAGAATGGTGTTTTTTTTTTCTTCCAGTACAAAAACAGTGGGAATCTCATCTGGCATCAGTGACCCACATGAAGATGAGAATCCCTGGCAGCCATATTAATTTTCCTACAAGCTTGAACTGTCAGATTGGGATCTTAGGGATTGGGTCAGTATAGGGATCATCACGCACCTGGTTAAATTGATGTTGCAATTCACAACTATGCATCGACTCGGGATGAAATTACAAATACAACAATGTAAACAAATGGGTTTTGGATGGTGAAACGTACGAAAAATTCTCATCTTCATGTGGCTTATCTGTGGCTTCAAGAACTAACCGAGCAATACCCTACCAAAAATATAACACATTGGCACCGACAAACCAAAGACATCAACCCTATAGGAAATTTCGAACACTAATACGACAGTTAATCTTCCAACCGAATCTACAACGAAATGGATGATTGCATACCTGTGGGGGTTTAATGATTTTAAAATAATTTAAATTGTATTCTGTTTGGAAGTGACTAGAAATTCCACTTAATAATAGTTTTTGTTTATAAAAGTACTGTTTATGAGGCCCCGAAAATTCGGGAAGTACAAGACAGTTGAAACGACAGTTTTTAAAGGAAGTGACTCTATACATGCCCATTATAACTGGCCTCGCGCCCTTTTCTAATAGCGAAAAACTGTTATAAATTGGCACGTCTCTAGTCTCGTCCGTTGTTAAGACGTTGTCGGGCTTGTATAGGTGCAGAAGGGGTCATTTGGAACAATTTTTCTAAATCAAGTCAGAAAAAATTGGGTCAAAGCGCCAAAAGTCAAAATAAAAATGAAAAAAATAGATATTATTAAAAAAAGGCTTTTTTATTTGTTTTAGAACCCTTTGTTATAACTTTCGATCTAAAGCTAGATTTGGTAAGTTGTATGCCTTTTAAGAAACTTTAAAAAAACATGCAATTTTTTAAAAGTAAAAACCAGTGTTCAGTCAAACGAATTTTTTTCAGGGCGCTCTTTTAAATTGAAGTACAAATTATGTTTAATCAAAATATTATAAATTGTAAAATGATGCAGGAAATCAGAAATACTTAAATGATAAAATTGCTCATACTTCTGGGCATTATTCGAGTGAAAAAATTGAAGAAAAACAAAAATCAATTATGTACGGGGTGATCAAAATACTGGTTTAAAGTAGGTGTTTTGCCAAAAT
Source organism: Leucozona laternaria (assembly GCA_932273885.2). NCBI lineage: Eukaryota > Metazoa > Arthropoda > Insecta > Diptera > Syrphidae > Leucozona > Leucozona laternaria. The sequence continues at coordinate 52,516,501 of OW026368.1, forward strand.
TTAAAAAAAAAACAGCCGTTAATCGAAAACCGTTATGATTCGATAAGAAGAAGTTACATACTAAATTCTGAGAGGTCATGTCCCAAGGTACATATATTAAAGGTAATATCATTAGCGTTTAAATTTTTGTTCAGTTCTGCGCATCTGTGAAAATGGCGGATCCAGTGTCTCTTTACTTGTCAAAATGCTTATATTTGTTGTTGTTTCTAGTAATGCCATGTGCAGTTTTCGTAGACACTCGATCCGCCATGTTTAATTTCTGACTGACAACCTGCGCAATATATTACCTTAGATTTGTGTACTGTGGTCATGTCCTGGGCCCGTATTACGAACTACGATTATCGTTCAAAAACCGTCGTTATCGTTACTTTGCGATTACGATTTACGATAGTTGTTTTTTTTTTTAAACGACCGTTTTTGTTTACGACTGCTTTTGGCGGTCGTTTTTTATACTTTTGAATCGTGACTTTATATTGCTGTCACTTATTTATTTTGTTTGTATGGTTCTCCTGTTTTTTTTTTTTTTATTTTATCTGGCATTATTTTCAGGCATCCATTCTCGGGGGGAATTTTTCTTGAATTTTCACTAATCACTATTCTGCTATTCAGTCGGTAATACTCTGCGGTATTCTCTTATTCACGTGACCGCATTCACTCTATACGATTCAGATCCGCATATGAAATCTTGCGGATTTTTTGATTTTTATCGGATTGCCTGGGAAGTGATTAGTGAAATATAAGTAAAATCTAGTTTATTGCCTAATTTAGATTATTTGTCTGTAAATGATAGCTTATTATCATTTTCGGGGTAGAACAACAAATACAGCCCAATTCTGCAATTCATCGGGGCGAATTTTTCTTGAATTTTCACTAATCACTATTCTGCTATTCATTCGAAGTGAATCTGTGTATGTCGGTAAAGTCGGTAATACTGCGCGGTATTCTTCTATTCACGTTTCACGTGAACGCATTCATTCTATACAATTCAGATCCGCATATGAAATGTAGCGGATTTTTCATTCGATGGATCGTCTGTCTGGTTTGTTGTTAGCAAAATGTAAGTAAAAACTAATTTATTGCTTAATTTAGAATATTTGTTTCTAAATAACAGATTATTAACATTTTAAGGGGGAGAACGACAAACAAAGAACAATTCATGGCAATAATTTCTGCAATGAAATTAAATGCAGATATTGCAAAAAATAATGCAAAAAGACAACCGGAAGACCTCCGAGAATTTTGGAATAGCCTAAGAGACAGGCTCAACCTACTAGGACCACCTATGAAAGAGGTTGCTGAGTGGAAAAAGGTAGAAGTTAGGACAAGTTGTATAAAAAAATCTTCATTTAAAATCCCATTTAAAAAAAAACTATCCCATAACAAACAGGAACAGCGGGCGACAGGGGGTGGACCAAACAAGATGCATATATTTTCAGAAGAAGAAGAGGAAGTTATTGCATTGGTTGGTGTGAAGGAGGCGGTGGAGGGCATCCCTAATTTCCAGGTATTTGGATGTCCACAAACAACACACAGGACGGAACCAAAAGAAACTTCAAAGCGCCACCGACAAAGTGCTGAAGATATTATTCTTGAACTCGATGAGAATGAGTTTGGTAAGACCAAACGTTTATATTTATATATACATTTCTATAAATATTACTTCTATTCAAATTTAATCCATAGATATTGAAGACTTGGAAAATGTGCCCAAAAAAACAAATGACACCATACGAATTGTCCATTGCACAATATGAGCTTATGAAATCTCAAATTGAAATTCAGCAGAATTTGAGCAATGCAATTCAAAAGGTATTGCAATCATCAGAAGAAAATTCAAGAAATATTCAATACAACACAAGACGAATATACAAAGTACTTGATGAAATGAAAGTGCAGTACAATGAACATAATACAAAAATGCAAAAAATAGCTGTGGATAAGCTTAGATTAAAGGAAGAGCTCCTGCAGCTCCTGGAGCTGCAACATAAATTAGATAACTAAGTTTATTTTTTTTTAGTTTAAATGAGCTTTATTTATTTTTAATACCTACTTGAGTTCCTATATACATATTAAGTTTTCTAGTTATTTTCTTATTTGTTTTTGAAATAACTGTTCTTTTAAATAACAAATATGAGGCTGTTTTTTTGTTTTTCAATCGTTATATTGAAATTGAAACTTTTACGTTCTCAGAATAAAATTTTTTTTGAAAACAAAATTCAAAATAAATTAATTTTTAATTTTACATTATTTTAGGAATTCCTGTTGAACTCTTATTTTCGACAATTTCTTCATCAATTTATATCATTCTTGGTGAATTGTTTCATTCTGAATAACCAACTTCCGGTTTCTGGGCGACAGTCAACAAAGTGAACATTATTTTTATGGCAAACCAAACGTAATTTATCTTTATATTTAATTTTATCCAGATGTTGAGGATCTTTTATCGGTCTGTGCTTAGTTTCATCATGTGGCCAAACTTGTTCGAGAGTTACAAGCATATCACATTTTTTTAAATCAGCAACGACTTCTAGTTTGGTGTTGTTCTCATTTGGATAAATGATTATTTCCTTTTTGTGAAAATGAACTAAAAATATATCACTTATTATTATAAATGTTTTTGAATATAAAAAGGCACTTTGTTACTTACCTATGTATATCATTGGTCTTATATTGATAAATGTGTTATTTTACTCATTTCATATGATAGACTTCAATGAGTTGACTGCTTTGACAATATTTATTCCACCAGGAGATTCTCAATTATCTGATTCCTCTATGTTGCCAGCTTTAGTGTTTGGGGCACTATCGCCCACCGTGCAACTGGATGTTGTATCTTTAGTTGCTGCAAAAATAGGTTGAAGTTGAATTTGTTGTTGCCTTCTTCTCAATCACAATGCAAGTGGAACTTCTATTTTTAGTTGAAAAGATAGGAGTAGGTAATCAATGTCTTTTCAGGAATATGACATTAAGAAATGGTTTCGACATTCCGAGGGTGATGTTGTTATTAACAGCTGGGTCAGATAATAAACTTTTTGTAGGCTCTACCTTGTTGTTCTTCCTTGACTTTTTTGGGGTGGTGTAACAATAGGATACTGCTGCTCCGGTATCTGAAAACACACTGGAACCAAATATTAAATTAGAAAGTTTTGATACAGTTGATATATTTTTGTAGAGCCTGTATTTGATGAACAATTGGAACAAGTTGAACTGCCGAAAAGTAACATTGGGTATGTTTGTGTATTTTGGATTGAATTTTTAATTTATTTGATACAGACTTGTTTGAATGCTTCTCTGGAATGTTAGTTGCATTTTTATTATTAAGAGTGCTTTCAAGATGGCGAATCTATTCCAAGTATTTAAAGACGTCTTCGTAAAATTTATGAATGGTTATATTATCATTGAGACGAGGTTTTTGAGTGTTTACAATATATGGTAAGGGAATTTGCACATTAAAGAGATATCATTATTTCGTTTCTTAAGCTAACTGCCTCAGAATAGTACTGCAAAGGCGGTACGACACCACTTCCTTTTGTATCATTGGCCATATCATCTTGGTTTTCTTCATTATCGTAGGGTAACTCTTCATCCAAAGATACTTGAAAATGTCTACATATATTGTGTAGAGCACAGCAGACGTTGATTATTTGTGCCGCTTTTTGAGGTGATTACTGTAATACTCTGGATAAATCCAAAACGGAATCTACTCTTCAATACACCAATAGTTCGCTCTATAAAATTTCTTCCTTTGCAGTGTTGGGTATTGAATTTCGATTGTTGGGATCCTGCTTCCACATTTCGTAAAGGAGTAAGCAACCACGGAAATAAACCATATCCTCCATCACCTGAAAAAATAAGTGTTTAAAAAGTGAATGAGAGGCTAATGTGAGAAGCACTTTTTCTTGACAAGAGGTTCTCTTAAAGTATCAACCTACTACTAAGGCTACTGCAAACATATTTTGAACTAGACAGAATTTACCTAAAAGTCTTATATTTCTGTCTCCATTATTGAAAATGTTTTCAAAATAAGAATTTGCTTCCGTATTGTTCCATACTAAAGAGTCGTGACTACTTCCGGGATAACCTGCGTCAACGTAGGTAATCCATTGCTTATGATTGCATATCTGAAAGGAATTTTTATTTTTCTAGATAAATATTAAAACACATTTCATTGTACGTACCAGCATTGTATTCAGGCTGTGGTAGCCTTTTCTATTGTAAAAGAGATGTGGGTTTTGATAGGGGGTCTTTAGAGGAATGTGGGTACCATCAACGCACATAACAACTCCTGGCACACCACATTTTTGGTAAAACCGGAATTTTGCTTCTAGTTTTTCCTCTGCCGTCATTTGTAGGGTAATCCATTTGGGACATAAGTGGGCTTGTAGTACGTCCAATATCTCCTGTAACACTTTGCTAAATGTGGACTGAGCGAAGCCCACATTAAAATCCTGTCCAACGCCATGTTGCAAATTACCTTCAGCAAAAAACCTTAAACAAGCAATTAATTTTTCTTTTCTTGAAATTGCATCATTTCGCTGTGGAGGTGGAAGATTCGTTTCAACAATATCCAATACATATCGAAATGCTCTTTTATTTAACCGAAAGTTTTTGGTAAACCTACGATTTTGAAATAATTGGTTATTGGAAATAGATTCAAAAATGAAAATAAATGAACTTACGTTTCATCCGGCAGTTCCATAATATTTTTTTTTGACTTTCTAACATTTCTCCGGAGCTCTCTGTTTGAGGATTCTCTTATTCCTCTGCTTATAATTGGAAAAAATAGTCCAATACTGTCCATTTCCAAAAATTACACAAATTAAACAATTAATTCTGTTTATGTGGAGTGATTAAACTTAATTTTTTTATGTAGTCGAAACAATTCATCCAACATTCTCAAGATTGTCACATGAACAGCTGTTTACGTGAATGTCAAATTAGTTTGGAAGAATGGAAAGGTAGAGCGAGAGGGAATCGAATGGGTGAATCGAAAGTACGATTCACGTGAATAGCAGAATAGGGCTGATAATCGGTTTATGTCATGACTATTGACTATCGTTTTCTTGGATATCGTAATACGGGCCCTGGCCTAACACAAGTTTCTGTTTGGACACATGTGTACATATATGATTATGAACATGAACGAAAAAATACAAGATTAAGCCACTTCAATTTTTTCTCTTTGTTGCTGCAAATTTGACTAGATACTAGTCATGACGCAATTCGAGACAAAAAAAAAATCACTTTTCGTTTAATTTGTTTGAGATATATAGGGGCGCGAAAACTTAAAGCTATTTAAATTTGGTTTTAAAGTAAATTGTTCCTTATAATGTATTTGAAATATTGTTATGTATATTTTTCTAATAGTAACAACAATAAAAATACTAAAACATGAAGGAAACACGACTGTTATTTTCATTTTTCCACGCCACTCTGTTTTGGTTGTTTTTTTTTTTGGCGATTTATATACATAATTTAAAACAATTTGACATAAATTTAAAAACAATTTTCTGTGATACATATACCTACTTTATTACTTTTAAAACGAAAAGCTTTTTTAATCATTGAATTATTCGCACACGAAAAGCAAACAAATTTTCATGGCTGTCACATTTTGTCATCTTGTTTTGGCTCCTATGACGTAGAAGTGGCGCAATCTTGTGTTCTTTGATTCATGGATTATGTGCATGTATGTATTTTTAGTGAAAAGGTATAAAAGTTGGTAAAAAAAGAATCGTATCCTTTCAAGGAAACCAAGTCCGTTTTGAATCCGCGCACGTAGTCATCAGCGTATGGACGACTATGCACACGGATCCAAATATATATCCTCAAAACTGCGTTTGGTGGCACGAATTAATAGGTAGCGGTGCCGAACCTGGCCTATAGGCAATACAGACAATTGCCCAGGGCAGCACTCGATTAGGGCGGCAAAATCAGTAAAATAATTTCAAAACGAAAAAAAAGTTACACATCCGTCTACTTCAATAACTAATTCCGTATACTTTTTTCTTTCTTCTTTGTTGTCCATTCTGTAAAGGATTATTACAGATGCCTTAATTGAAATTCCAAAAAGTTCGGAATTCGATGAAATTAAAAACGCAACTAAACTTGGTAGACGCGTATTAAAATTGAAGTTTGTATTGTCAACAGTCATGTGGACCAAGTTTTTATGCAAAATAAATATCCTTTAGAAAATTCTTCAATCAAAATCAATGAAATTTTTTAACTGTTTGGAGCATTTAGATAAATTGCGATAGTACTTTCAGATAAACCGTTCTAAGAAATCTTTGTTTGAAACATTATACAAGAACGCTCAAAACAGCCGCCGTTTTCAATCTGAACAATCTCTTGAAATAATCGATCCAAAATGGAAATTTTAAGCTAATTTTGTTTACGTTATTGATGTTACGTTGTCTTCTCTCGATGAGCGCTTTGCGGAGTAGGTATCAATTTCTCAGCCAACATTTGGGATTTCGATCTTTACAATATTTCAAAGAAGAAGGAAAATATTCTTCGAGCAACCCCTAAGAAGGAGGAAGCAAGGGTTACTATTGGCATTCTCTAGGCCCTATTATGAACCTTTTTGCCTCGGCAGAAAAATCTTATTTAAACCTGCCTTAGCTAGATTTATTTCATATTTTTTTGTTTTAGATAACTGTATTTGATTAGACCTTTGATAATAAAACAGCTGGAACCACAAATAATACCAAAGTTTAAATAAAAATTGGTAAAATTGCGTTTTTAAAAATCTTCATTAAGGCATTAATGAATACAAATGTTTTATTTATTTAAACTCATTTACAAACTTATTTACAACTAAATGTTGTTTATAAATGACATTTAGACCCGTCCTGCTTTTATTAATTTTTTATAAAATTATTTTATTAGTGAGTTACTAGCAAGGGCCTCACCAGTATTTTATATAGTGAGCAAGGGTCTGTCATGTTTTTCTCTTCTGGATTTCCTTACCGAAAATTTGCCAGCGCTTTGCCTAATCTTAACAAAATCTTGGCATTTTTCCACGCGGGACTCGACGCAATATTAATGGCAACAATTGACAACAAAGTTCAAAAGGATACTATAGCTAAAGATCTCTTGAATGCAATTAATATGTTTTAACGAACTTCTTCTGCTGTTAATTTCAAACTTTTGTCAGTTTTAAACTATTTAGCTTGACATTTCTTTTGAATTGTATCCAAATTTATTAACGGGATTAAGATACTATTAACGTTTCCTGTAAGTGTTTCCTCAGGTGAAGCTAGCTTCTCGAAACTTAAGCTTATAAAAACCTATATCTTCGCTTAACAATGACACAAGAGCGATTAATCGGTCTTGAAACTAATTTAATTGAAAAATACATGCTTAATCGCATTGAAGAAGAAGAACTCGCTACAAGATGTGGAAAAATCAAATCGAGCAGCATTTTACTTTACAAATTTTGTAAACTGGTATTTTGCCGAAAGCCTTTGATTGTTATTAGATAATACCCTATATAAATGTTAATGTTTTTTTTTTATTTGAGGCGGCAAAATAAGAATTTTTGGCCTAGGGCGGCAAAGTTTCTAGGTTGGGCACCGGGAATATGAATTATTAGAATCATCACAGACCGACTTATGTACCTATCTGTAAGCAGTTTTGTCATCAATACCATAAGTTCTTTATTGAAGTGACTCTACACATGCTAATTATAACAGTTTTGGTTTATAAAAATACTGTTTATGTGGCCCCACATGGCCTGGGCCTTCCGCCGGCCGGTGGGCATACTTCGGGTACGAGACTTTTTTACTTGCGATATATACATACATATAGGTTCTATATGGCAAGTTATGCCTAAGCGGATGGGGCGATTTTCTTTAAACTTGGTATCTAGCCTTTTTTGGGTATTCACTCCAGATGGAAAAAAATATAAAACACAAAATCTAGAGCGTATAGGGTGGATGGAGTCAAGAAAAAATCGTAAAGGATGGGGTCTATTCCTCCCGTTTACCCAGGAGGGGCAATTTTGTAAAAAAAAAATGACTTAAAGCAGAAAAAAAAATATGTGAGTGCCGGGACTCACGGTTAAATATGTGTAAACATCAACGTTTGTCCAAGTGCCTGATTTTTGTTACTGAACGTCATCAAAAGAAACATATTGAATAATTAATACTACATTACCTATCTGTAGGCAGTGCTTAAAAAGCTTAGTGTTGAAAGAACGGAAGCGAAATACCCAGTGGGGGAACCGCTGTAACGAAATTTCCAAGCACTTAAAGGCTAGTGGTGAAGTGTCCAACGAACGGTGAAGGTTCGGTACTGAAAGGTCCTGCTTCGTAGTTCACTCTCAACTTTAAGATGACTTCACATTAAACATGGTTATTGTTAATGGTAATCACTCTCTGAGCATCGACAAACAACAACTGTCAGCGGAGAGCACTAAAATCGCAGTTTCAATCGATTGACACCATCAATCGCTTATGGAATTGGACGCTGTGATTTTTAATGAATGTTAACTTTATGCAAGTACAAAGGTAGCCGATAACTCTGCAATTTGTTCAACCGCAGCTATTTTGTATATCACAGCCTACAAATTGCAAGAAGAAATTGCATCGTTCAAAAGCAGTATAATGTAAACGTAGAATTTAGGTTCAGATTTGTATCACTGAACGCACCCGATATCCTACCATACCTACAGCCATTGATCTACCATACCTACAGTCAATTGTCAATCAATACAGCTGACTATTAGCCGTGTTTTATTATCTACGGATCTGGATCAAGATCATCGCATAAAAATAAAACGGAACGGATCTTAGTGACAATTGTGTTGTATACCTGTCTCTATTTTCCTTACGTTGGTTTATTTTCAAGTATTTGTTGTCTTTTTTCCTTACACAACATTTCACACTACCTTACCATTAAAAGCCATCTACCCGCAAGAGTGAGAATTAATTTTCGGATCTTTAAAAAAGATCCAGATAGAGAGCTGGATCCCAAGTTGTTGTTGTATCACGTGTTAAAAAATGATCCTGATCCAGATCCGTAGATAATAAAACACGGCTATTATTATTTTTGTTTTGATTTTGTTTTCTTTTTAATTACTAGTGTCGCGTCCATTTTGTTCGGGGAATAATTAAAAATTAAAGAAAAAAATATAAAAATATAATTGTTAAAATGATAAAATCATCGGTCGCGCTAAAAACAATTTGCTTTCGCCGTTGGCAAAAACAATATAAATGAGTGGTCGCGATAAAGTATAATCGAATTGTCGGTCGCGTTAAAATCAATTTGTTTTGGTCGGGGCAAATCAGATTTCGTAACGTAACGTGCTACAACGTAAAGTGCACGCCGTAACGTTGCACACGAACGTTCACGTTTTTTTTCCACTCTACCGCCAGCATAGATGTTTACACATCAAAAATATTAAAAAACAACGGTAACACTTACAATGCCATGCTATACCGTTTTGTAAAGCTAGAAATCTCTTCTCTTCTTCATTTGAAATAAAATTGTCTTAATTAAAAGTTTTTAAAACATTAATTGTCAAACTCGAAATTTTTCAACACAAAACCAGATGCTAAAATCTCTTGAAGTTCTTTAGAAAATTGAAATTAACAGAAATAAAGTTTTCTTAATTTAACGCCAATCCGTTGCTTTAAAGATCCTATTTCCACTACGTATACCTAGGCAGTAAAATAGTTTTAGTTATTTTCAATTTTCTCAAAAAGCAAAAGACATTTAAGCATCCAGTTTACTGTTTTTGCCTAAAAATGTACATATTATGTACATACCTAAGTACATAATATATCTTAGAGCATTAAATTTTTCAAGATTTAATTTTGATATTTTCAATCATATAGGTAATAATTTTAATTTTCAGTAGATAACTAAGTACATTTCTACTTATGGTACATACATATATTATTTGATAAAGCTTTATTTAAACCACAAAAAACCTTAAAATAATTTATTATTCAGTAAGTTATATTTGTTTTCAATCCCCATAGCCCATTGTTTTGTTACATATTCAGATACACCAAGCATAACTGAAAATTTGAATTGCAAAATCATTCCTATTATCCCAAAGAACATGTTCTTTCCTCTTAATTCCGGTTGGAAATAATATAAAACCAACAAACCCACAACTGTAATCCGAAATCCATTAACTTGGTTGCGGATTAAGCAGCTGATATTTTACCTTTCAATGTCTGCACTTAGGAACTTTTGTTAATTTTCCCCTTGTTTATTATATGTATACAAGCATATACATGTAAATATATAAAGATACATACATATAGATATCTATAATACAGTGAGAAACAAAATTTGATTCAGTTTGTAAGATTTAAGCCAAAAGTAGTTATGTATCTATATATGGCTATGTAAGTATGTACGGTTGCTTTGTAAAAAGATACTAAGGTATATTTTATTTTTGGTACTTTCATAATGCCTATAATTAATTTTAATTTAAACTTTTTTTTGGAATACATAATGTTACATACATACATAGGTATAAGGTAGTAGGTACCCTACAAATAAAAGTTTTTTTTTAACTTTTTTGAATTTCGTCAGCTGAACTTGAATGTGTGAATTCGCGTTTTCCTCTGGGGACAAAGAAGTCGTCGAGAGTGTCTGGAATCAATTGGCCACTTTATAATTTTGATCACTGGCAAGTTTTTGTCGGTCACATACACTTTGAATGAGCAGGAGAGTTAAATGAAGGGTTTTCCATTAGGGATTGCTCGATTTTGACAGTCTGTGGCAGTGTGGCGACAAAGTGGTTTTAGCGGCGTTTGTCAAATCAGTTGTTTATTATTCAGTTACTGATGCGGATGCCAAATCTCCATGGCAAAAAACTGACAGAAGAATGGATAAATTGGGTGCCTATCTGTTCATAAAAGAAGAAAAAGGTTTAGAAAAGTACAGGATTGTGTATTCCATGAGAAAAAAGCTTGTCTTGAACAACTGTTCGATATTCTGACACTTTGTGTTGCATGAAGTTTTCGATGACAGTAGGTTTGTTCCCCCAAAGCTTTTGTTGAAAAACCTGAAGTCACCGTGGTGAAAAAAATTCTGTGTTTTTTGAGACCTGTGCCGAGATTTAGCTAATTTGAAACTGCAGCGAGTGAGTGAGATGAGTCACTTTACGTTGAAAATCGATTTAGCTAGTAAAGCGAGTGAGTTGGCGATTGAAATGAAATGTCAGATTACTCGCCGGATATTTCAGCCGCGACTTGGTTTTTGTGTTGGTAAATTTAGTTTTTTTTGCATAAGTATGTGTTCTTTTCTTAAGAAATTGTTGCACTTCCATTCACGGATGAGAAATGAAATAGTAAAAACAACATCGTAGGTAAACATAAATATTTCTGTAAAGATATCTATGCTATAAAGTAAACAAATAAGGAAAGTGTAATCATTGTGGTAAGAATAAATGTATAATTATTTTATTACATCATATGTATTTATATCATAAAATAAAAATAAATACACGCACATGATAAATTTATTTTATACATTTTTATATAAATAAATACGTTTATACACAAAATAATATTTGACAAGTACTTTGTTTGATTTCCTGTTGTTTACACTTTTCTTGTTAGCATCTTCCTTGTTACCTATCCTTTTATTAATTTTTTTCTTCTTTATGTCAAATAAATAAAAACAAAGACACAAAACATAAAAAAGAGTCTTTGGTTATGACATTTGAGTGTTCGAAATTAAATTCGAAGTTACTCATTTCACTTAGTCTGCTTTATACGACGACTTTTGCGTCGTGACTCTTTTCGAACATAACGAGTGCAAAAGAGAAGAAAAATGAGACGGAAAATAACTGCCCTATGAGTCGTGGGCCAAATTTCGGCCACTCATTTTTGACATTATTTTATTTCTTGTTTGTTATTTTAGCAAATTGCTTTATTTATTTTCGTTATTTGTGGAGCGCACATGTACCTATAGCTGCGGTTGCTAAGGTGTAGAGCATTAGAGAATTTCTATGCTGGAACAAAATCGTTTCATTTATGTTTGTTGTTTGTTTGGTTGCTACGAGAATTTCATTACCGAAGAAAAATTATAGAGGATTGCCAAATTTGAGTCATGACTCAAAAGTCATGGTGTAATAGCGTACGACTCACAGGACGAAATTTTAAAGAAGAATTCGAAGAAGAGTCACGACGCAAAAGTCGTCGTATAATAGCAGACTTACATAAATAGCTAAATCACTTTTGCGAATAAAGTGAGATGAGTCAGCGAGTAAGGCGAGTTATCTCATCTCACTCGCCGAAATAGCTAAATCTCGGTACTGAGGTCGCCCTGAACTCGCCCTGAAGTAGAACTAGGTATTTTGCTGTGGCAAGTTGAGGTAAAGCAAAAACTGCCAAAGTTACATGAGATGTTATGCATATGTTTAGTTGTGGATTCACGTGCTGCAGGTTATTGTTTATTTTTGGAAAAACAAATTGAAAGAATAAACACACAAATTTAATTTAATGCTAATTTGTAACAAAATAAAATGGAAACGGTAGAAGTTGTTTTTATTAATTTTTAAGACATATTTGAAAGAAATCTTAAGTTATCTAACCGCCGTTATATTCACGCCGTTTAAATCTTGGTTTAAAAGTCCTTAAACCGACTATATTTAACCGAAGTAAACCGATAGAATTTAAACGACAAAATCTCGTTTAAATTGGTAATATTCACCCCGTTTAAGCAAAAAAATGACATTCGGTTTACGTCGGTTTAAAATTTTGTGATTTAAACCGAACGTCGGATAGCATCGCAAGTATGAGAATGGCTTTTGAGCACATTTTTACTGATTTATTTATTAATCTTTTCAAGTTTATTGAAGTCTTTGTTGTGTTTTAGTGTTGAATCAAAATTAAAAAAAAAATGAAAGTGCCACCAAAAGAATAAAAAGAGAATTCAGCTCGAGCCAAACGCTTTACTCAATTTAAAACTGGTTTCTTGTGTGACCTTAAATTTTTTAAACCGACTAATCGTTAATATTCACTCACTTAAACCGACTTACTGTTAGACTGAATAGTTTGCACTGACTGAATAAACCAATATAATATTTGAATATAAGCTAAAACCATTTAAACCGTAGGTACCTAAACGACACGAAAATGCTTCGTTTAAGTTGGAGTCGGTTTATCGTAGTTAAACCGATCATTCGGTTTAAAATTTTGATTAACGTCGGTTTAAGTGAGTTTAAAAATTTTAAACCGACTACTGAATTTAAACCGAGTTTAAACGGCGTGAATATTACGGCCGTAAGCATCGAACTTTTTTTTCTTGCTTCAAATGTCAACATATCTTGAGCGTTTTTTTGTGAACCGAAAAAGCCAGGTTTTTTTGACAATTCTTGGGGTTATCAAGAAAACCTGGGTCAACCCTGGGTAAAGTTCAACGAACGAAGCTAGTGTAGTACAACATTGTTTGCACTTACTTTTGAGGTGGTGCAAGTGAGTGAATAAGAAATGTCAAAGCGTCAGCTGATTTGGTTGTTTGGCAAAATAAAAAGTTAAAATTTACAATATTAAATAAATAAAACATAAAATAATAGGAAAAAGTGCTAATTGATATTAAATACAATTTGAAAACCATAGGAAATAAATTATAAATAAAACATTTTTGAATTTCAAAATTTCACAGCTAATAAGCAACGGTCAACCACATACAACTGGAAAAAGTATTTTGCTGTTTCTATCTTGTTCTTTTCACAAACTTGTGCTGTTCTTCTCTGTTCTGATCTAGTTTTTCTTCATTAAACTCAGCCGATTTAACAATTAAATCAAAAATCAAAGAGGAAAATGTGTACATTAGACAAAATATTTTTCCAAGTTGAATTTATTAATTTCTGACAAGTTTTAACTTTTTTTCGATGTGGTCCTTGAAATCTAGCGTAGAATTCAGCTTTAACTCCTAATAGCGTTTTTATTTGGTCGTCCGGAAGCGTCGGAAGCACTCCGACTGCTTCTGAAAGTGTTCGTTTGGAAATCGATAAGTGTTCCTCTTCTGAAAAGAAAATTTCAGTTTATATTTACTATATAACAACTTTTTTTTATATCCAAAATAAAACATATTTTTGAGCATTTTGAAAAACCCTTCCTTTTGCTTTATTAAGAACACGTGGTACTAATAAGGCCTACATACTATTTTCCTCAATTACTTTGGTTTTCCTGATAGAAAAAGTGTATTTTATCAAAAAAATAAATAAAACAACTAATTTTAATAAAAAAATATTTATTTATTTTATTATTTAAAGAAAACAAACAGCATTCTTGATTAAAAACCATTCTACAATAAACTCCAATAATTAAAATTTGACTTCAGTAAATAACGTACAAATTAGTAGATACTATTATTAAAAATATTAGCATGCCCACTTCTTTTGGACAGATCCTATTTAGTTCAGGTGTGAACGTCCTCAATTTGAATTTCCTTTGTAGCTGATTTCCTGTGGCTTGAAGCCTCGCACTGTACCTAATAAAAACGGACGAGACTAGAGACATGCCAATTTATAACAGTTTTTCGCCATTAAAAGTGGGCGTGAGTTAACGCGCTTCGCGCGAATTGTCAAAAAAAAACTCTGGGTGCCTGAAGTATGTCCAACCGGCTGAGGACCCTAGCCCTGCGGGGCCTAATAAACAGTACTTTTATTAACCAAAACTGTTATAATTGGCATGTCTAGAGTCACTTCCAATAAAAACACATCGGTGGTTATATTTCATTTCCGTATAGGTTGGTATCATTGTGTCAGCTTTCTTTTAATAGATTTATTAGTTTCATACATTTTGTATAAAAGCAAACATGTAAGTTAATTTCACTTTTTCATATCCTTATTAAGGCCCTATAATATTTTCGGTGGGCCTTTTTAGGACCGTGAAAGACTTTTGTTTTTAAAACTATAAGCCATAATGTGCTTAAAGTACCTACCTATCAAAATGAAATTAAACAATGTTAAAGTTTGTTTGAGTATGTATTTAGAAAAAAGTTAAAAACCATACTAACTCAAATAATTATTGGATGAATAAACAATTTTTAAACCGCATTCAGTAACTTGTTTCGGCTCCAAAATGTAACACAATTGCGTCAGCTGGAAAAGTTTACTGTTTCTGGATTAGAAATAGGCGGGGAAACATAGGTACCTACATATAAAATAATAGTCCCGTTGCTCAACGGCTTTCCCACTTTTGGTGCACTGGGCCTTATCTGGTTCACCTACATTAGATATAAATAAAAAAAATTGTGTGAGTGCCGGGACTCACGGTTAATATGTGTAAACATCAACGTGCGCGGATCCAAAACGGACTTGTTTTTGCTTGAAGGGGATCTTAAGATTTTTTTCACTGAACGCACCCATCTTAGTATGCAGATCGTAACGTTGCACACCGTAACGTTGCACACGAACGTTCACGTTATTTTTTTCACTCTACCGCCAGCATAGATGTTTACACATCAATAAATAAATGAACGGAAATGGTGTTCAAAACGACACTGTTGTTTTATGTACATTCGTTATGTAATCTGGATGCAACTGAGATCACCTAATTTTGACCTATTTTTAAAACTTACCAGATAATATTTCTAGGAGGTGTAACTATATTGATCGCACAGAGTATCTTAACATAAATGGTGGTCCAACCGTAATGCACGATGTTAATTGTGAGTCACACCTTAACGTCAAGTTTTTTGCCCAAATTAATTTGACATTTCTTTGTTTCAGTGTTTGACAAATTCGACCATGGAGAGGTACACAATTGAGCAGCGCGTTGAGATTGTTGAAGCCTTTTACGAAAATGGGCAAATCAAAATGCATATCGTGCACTTCGTGATTTTTTTGGTCAGCATAATCGACAAAATGTGTCCACAATCGATAGAATTGTGCGCAAATTTCGGCAAAACGGGTCAGGAAATGTGTAAACACCGATGAATCCACAAAGAGTGACTGTTTTGTGCGGTTTATGGGCTGTCGGCGTCATCGGGCCTTACTTCTTCGAAAATGAGGTCGGCCAACCGTGAATGGTGTTCGCTATCGCGAGATGATAAAGCACTTCTTGTGGCCAGAAATTGAGCATATGGGCCTGGATGATATGTGCTTCCGACAGGATGGTGCCACTTGCCACATAATTAACGAAACAATGGCTCTTTTGCGCGAGAAATTCTGTGTTATCTCACGTCGGACGTGGCGATGATAATTGGCCGCCACAATCATGTGTATGTGATGTAACACCGTTGGACTTCTTTCTTTTGGGATATTTAAAAGAAAAAGTGTACGTCAATAAGCCAAGAACAATTCAAAAGCTAAAGGATGAGATAATTCGGCACATTAACGACATTGCACCTCAATTATGTCTCAGAGTCATTGAAAATATGGAACATCGGATAGAGGTAGGTATACCACCGAAGCCGTGGCGAGCATTTGGCCGATATTTTATTTCACATATAATTGTCATAGATCCTTCTATCATAATAAAAAATGTTAAGATAATTCTCTTTTTATGTTTTATTTACAATTAACATCGTGCGTTTTCGTTGGACCACCCTTTATATTGAACGGCGAATGTTAAGTACTTACTTAAGACTGTATAAATTCTGAAAATATGCTTTTAATTACCGAAACATATACCTAATTGTACATAAATGAATTTATTTGAACTATAAATTCAAGCTAAGCCAAAACTTAAATTGTAAAATTTTTAGACTGACAGACAACTTTAATAAGTTATTGTCCCATCTTGTTTAATAAACTATAGCATAATCTTGTTGCAATAACTTCTTTTAAAGAAAGAATAATTATTTTATCATTACATACCTACCTACATACATGGGCGCCGCCAGGATTTCTTTCAAGGAGGTGCATAAAGTGCATTTGCATCAGCAACTACATATTAAACTATTTACTGATGCAAAATACAGAATCGTAGGTACAAAATGTACCTAGATATATTATGTCAAATTCAAATCGCGCGGGTCGGGTAGGTATTTGTTTGAATAGGTATAATATAACTGCAATAGGCTCCCAACCGAATTTTTAAACATACGTACCTCCCTTTTGCACTTGCTTACTTCATTTGGCCAGTTTACTTAACTGCAATCTGCAATTGCAGTAACTCAACTAAATTTGCAACTTATCATTCATAATTTAAGCTCTTTTAACTCTTGTATTATTTTCGCTGGAGTAATTATGTAGAAGTTATAAAAACATATATACATTCAAAATTGCTCTATGTTATAAATTATTAAAAACCTTTAAAATCTTTTTTGAAATGTTACCTGATTTGTTATCACAAATATTGATTAAAGCATACATCATATCATTTCATGAAATATTTTTCTTTTTCTTGAATGCGTTACCTACTTAATTGCTTATAGTTCATTTATTATACAAGAATCTTTTTTAGTTAATGGTACAAGCTCTGGCTCTGCACATAAAGATTAACAAGCAGATGAATCGCTCGATTGTTCTGCCAGAAGCACAACTTATTCATCATTGGATATTGGGTTGGGTTTGGACTTAGGTTATCAAGTCAATGATGAACTACGTTTGAACTAACTAAGACATCCTTGGAACCCTAGTAAAACATACAATTTTAAAAATGACGTTAGCCTTGATGCTTAACGAGCTTTTCGACATGAATGGCTTACAACATATCCGTGGTTAGCCTACTCAGCTATAGCAAAGGGAACTCTGTGTAGACGCGGTCTAAGAGGACAGTTTATAGTTTCCCCTTGCCTCATATATCAAAAGTTTCATGAAGCTGCACAGTCCCATGCGACATTCATTTGAAAAGATCATGGATAGAAAGGGACTAAGCGTTCATGAATCTTTAAATGTGGCATAACACAAAGAATTTGTAGCAAATTGTTTAAAACTTCGATCTATTTCAAAACAAATTGATAGAAATTTGTTCCGATGTTTTGAAAAGCAAAATAATTGAGGAGGTGAAAAATACTTCGGCTTTTTCGGTTTTGGCTGATGAGACTTGTGATATTAGTGGAACAGGGCAATTATCGATTGGTGTACGTTATCTACGTTCTGATAAGGATGATATAAAACCAATTGTTTGTGAAGAATTCCTCGGATATGTACCGTTAAAAGAATTGAATTTCAGAAACTATTATTCGCTTCCTGCAAGATTGCAATTTTGATTTAAATAAACTTGTTGGCCAAGGATACGATGGTTGTGCCGCAAAGGCAGGTCATATAGGTGGTGTTCAGGAAATTATTAACGATAAATATCCTTCAGCACTATTTTTCCACTGTGCAAGCCATGTATTGAATCTTGTCGTTAATGACCTGAATACTGTCAGCGAAGTGAGAAATACTGCTGGGACTACAAAGGAAATTATAATTTTTTTTTAGAGAGAGTAAGTTGCGGCGGAATAAAATTCCAAATATACCTTTAGTTTGTGAAACGCGCTGGACAGCAAAGTACAAAAGTATCAGAATATTTTCTGAAAACTTTCTGCCTATTGTTAAAGTTTTAGAAGAACTTTCCCAGGACGCACCGAATTCTAAAACGAAAACCAAAGCGTATCAGCTCTACACGATTGCAACAACTTCAACATTAACTGATGTGTTTCAATCTCACCGCGATAATTCCTCTATAGAGGTAATTTTCGAGAAAGCTCGAAAAATTTGCGAAAAACTCGATGTTGAATTTAAGCGTCCTCTAGTAGTGGCAAGACAGATTTATAGATCAAATCAACCATTTGAAAATATGGAAGAATTTTTTAGATCATCTATATTAATCGTTTTTCTACAACAAACAAAAAAGCATTTTCGCTTATGCAGCTTCACCCGGAAAATATGAGAAAATTAGACAAATCAGCATTTATAGCGAAAGCAGGTTACCACATGGTATGAGACGATGAAGACAAATGAAGCAAATAATGCGGTTATAAATGAATCTGTTGTTGAATACGCAGATCTAATTGCTGAAGCCACACCGTTTTACCCAGATGTATGTCACGCAATCAAAATTGGTTTAACTATTCCAGCAACAACATGTAATATTGAACGTACATTTAGCACATTAAGGCGTGTTAAGACGTGGAATTGCTCAACTATGGGAGACACAAGACTAAGCGGCCTGTGTATGCTCAGTAATCACAGGAAAAGAGTAGAGGAGGACACTGAATTTATTGGCAATGTGATTAACAAATTTGGACATCAACCTAGACGCCTTCAGTTTCTATTCAAATAAAATTAATAAAGAACAAAAAAACCTATGTATTTTCTTTCCTACATGCCAGGGGGTGCAAGTGCACCCCCCTTGCACCCCCTGCCGGCGCCCATGCCTACATACATATCTATCAAAAGCTAAATCAAAGAAATTAACCAAAAAATGTTGAGCTTTTTATTATTATTTAAGTACCTATGTGAGTGCTTCTAGTTTCGATTTATAAATAAAATCCAGAAGAATAAGCAACTTCCATTCTAAAGGGCTTAAAGTTTTCTGGATGACTAATCGAAAACGCTATTATTGTTATTTCACATTCTCAAGGTAGGTAGGTAGCAAATGTGTAAAAACTATTCGAGATGGTGCAATTTCGTGAAAGGAATATTTAAATTTTTAGTATTAAAATTACATACCTAATAGCTTTAAATTCGTTAGAATTTAAAGTCAAGTAGGTATTATTTTTGAAATTTTTCCTTTTGTAGAGAATATTTGAAATCACTCTTTTTGAAACAAGGTAGGTAGGCAAGGTTCCTGGCCCACACCTACCTACACCTATCAATAAATTCAAACTCAAGATGAAAAAAAACTCACTCAAATTATGCGCATGGTTCTAGTTAATCCTCGCAGATATAAATAAGTGCTTTGAGCAAAATCGTGACAAGAACCTCCCCTTTTTTATACACAACTTTCATTCATGCGCACATTCTACTCTACTGATTCTTTCTTATATACTTGTTTGATTAATAAAAAAAAGTATCTTTTCGTGTCAATTCTGTTAGGTATCCATCCGATCCGTAAATAAAATGAGAAATAAACTCAAGTGCCTTCATTTGATTCCGAAAATTTTAAAGTGACCAAACAATTCTTCAGCTTATGTAGTAACAGTTATTATTATTACAAAATCAACATGAGAAAGCAATCAATTCTCTCTGATGGTGTTGATAGATCCACCATTGTTTGTCCTTGTTTTTCCCAGTCACAACTCACAAAGCTGCTAAATCTACGCACCTAATTCGGAGCTCGGAGGTAGGTATACCTACTACAGTAGGTAGGTACAACGACGCGGAAGAAGATTATGGATATCTATTTACGAGCTCAGAGGTATCATCAGTCTAGCATCTAAGTGCAGCTTATTCCATAGATGCAAAAGCAAATGTGTTCAAAGCAAATATCCTTTTTATTATTTCATGATGTACCTACCTACCTACCTATAGGACCTATTTAATTTTTGGGAGAGATTTCTTATTAAGTCTTGCAGCTATAGGTTAGGTAGGTATTGGTATAGGGATGTCACATGTCACAGCAGTTCAGTGAATGGCATATGTTTTCACTCTGGTCTTGTGAATGAATGGTAGGAATACGAATATATACTTATGCAGAGGATTATGCGCTTCTCTACTATAATAGTGCGTGGTAAGTTGTTTGCAAAATTTGTTTTGCTGTCTATTGTGGCTTAAGGGATAATGCGTTATAATATCCTTCTATTGGTTTTAATCCTCGAGCAGTAATTGCTTTGAAAGTTCACTATAAATACTAACAGATTAAACAATCTGGGTATGAATGAGACATTAGGAGTCGACGGTTGTTTACAGATAACTGGTTTTTCCACACCAATCATAGGTATAGGTATAGCAAGTCAGTTCCATGATTTCCAAACTATAATATAGGGTTATCCTATTAAATAGCTTATACTTATATTTTACATACCTACCTAGATGCTTGCTGGATTTTTTTTTTCAGCGTCAGCGTATACCTACCTAGTTCATTAAAAAATGGTGAAATGAAGGAACCCCTATAGGTTATTTGTGTATCCATCTGTATTATATCTACCTACATATAGGTATCTAATATGGCAGATTTGGGTATTGGGTGTTCCTAGCCCAGAACGATTAATATCAGTATTACAAATATATCTGGATGTATAGGTTAGGTAGGTAGGATACGGTTTAGGAAACATGTTATTTTAAAAAGTAACTTAATAGTAAGAGCCACCATTCCAATAGAAAATAGGTTCATAAGTAGAAGGGATTATATTTTCAATCGAATAATAAATTTAAATGCGTCAGAAGCTATATTATGTAAAATTCCAAAATGAAGGTAATGGTACAGCGTACAGGTAGAACTGGGAAGAACGGTATACATATTAGGTGCATTTAGTCAAATAATATGCTCACTTCAAAGCAATCCGGATTTCGTGAAAACATAGTTGTATTACAGCATTGTTTAGCGTAATTGACGACATAAGGCAGGCGGTGGATAGGGATGAAGTAACTTTTCTGGTGTTGGTTGATTTTTCAAAGGCTTTCGACACAGTCAATCATGTCAAATTATGTGAGAAGCTTATGCAGCAATTCAACTTATCGTCAGGTGCTGTAAAGTTACCTTTTTCTTACCTCACTAATAGAAAACAAGCGGTTCAAGTTATCTGACTTTCTACCAAATGCTTCCGGTGTCCCTCAAGGTTCAATTATTGGGCCTTTATTGTTTTCGATCTACGTTAATGAGCTACCCACTATAATAAGGAATTATTCAATGCATATGTATGCTGATGACGTACAATTGTACTACAGCTGCCCTCTTGGGCTCATGGAGCATGGTGCTGTAAGTGTTAACGAAGATTTAGAGAAAATTGTAAATTGGTCCAATCTAAATGGCCTTATTTTAAACCCATTGAAGTCTAAATGTCTGGTAATGTCAAGAAATTATTTAGATCTATCTTATTTTCCTTCGATCGTGTTGAGCAACGCTCCTATAGAATATGTTGAAACAGCAAAAAATCTTGGTGTGACCTTCAATCGCTATCTAACCTGGGATAACCATATTAATGCACTCGTCGGAAATGTATATGGTGTGCTACGTACTTTGTGGGTATCTCAATCATTTATCCCTGTCAAAACACGTCTAATGCTTGCAAAGACCTTAGTTATACCTATATTGTCTTACGGGTGTGAAATTTTTTGTAACTGCAACTATGTAAGCAAAAGAAAGTTAAATGTCGCCTTTAACAGCACTGTACGCTATGTGTTTGGACTGCGTAGATATATTCTATTCTCTTCATTTGCTCGGTATGCCTTTAAATGATTATCTCCAGTTTCGCAGTTTAATCCTACTCTCTGACATATTGCTAACTCGCCAACCACAATATTGTTTCGAAAGAATTAGAATAGCATCCTCGCACAGGTCTGGAATTCCTTGCCGCGAAATATAACAGAAATACAGAATACATATTGCATAAAAAAAGTATTGAAACTCCACTTTTCAGTAGATATAACCATGTAAATTTTCATTTTTCTTAGTATTCTTTCTTTTTTTATAATTTAAGATCTATAATTTATATCTGCTTACATATCATACTTATTTCTCTTTGCTGGATATATTCAATTATGTTAATTTTTATGTTGGTCTATTTTGTAAATTTAGCTTGAGACTAAATTATAAGATATTGTATCTTAAAGTTTTTAAGCAATCATGAAAAAATTAAATAAATAAATAAAATAAATAAATTATTAAAGAGAAAAATTAAAAGTTTTTATAAATAAAATACAAAGAAGTAGCTATAGTAAGTACCTCCAAACATTCGAAATCAACATAATGTACAGAATTCTTTTTTAACAATTTAACTAAATAAATTCTTTTTTAACAATGGAAACCATTTTCAGCCCGCATAGGCAATAATTTTTACACTCGATTGCAATTTTGCATTTTTTTGCATACATTTTGTCATTTATTTACTAACTTTCATTTTATTTATTTAAATAGCGTGTTTCTTCGCTGAAATTTGAATCGAAAAACATTGATATTGCAAAAAACAACTCAAGCAATATGACAGTTTATATGTGGACTTCGCAAATTTTTGATGAGAGCCCTAATAACTTAAGAGTGGTCGGGACCACTCATAAGTCTTACGAGCGCTCAAAAATATTTACTTTTATTGCTTGGTGAATAGGTTTATGAGCCTATTAAGTTATGAGCGTTCGGTGAATACCGCCCTAAAACTCTAAGACGGTGTTCACATTGGACTGTCTCCTCCGACTTTTTTGACGTCTCTGTACTTTGTCTCACTCCCACTTCAAGGTGGATTTTTTCACTTTTTCTTTTTTGACATCTGTTTTCTCTAAATACAACAACAATTAAAGCTAAGTGTATCTGAAAATTAATTGTAAGACCTTAAATAACACATGTAAGGCATTTGATAATCGTGTACACACACAATTTACTGTCAGGCCTGCCAATTTTTATCGTTTTCTGACTTTACTGAAAATGAAGAAATTGTCAGATGTACTTCTTTTTAACATCATACAATTTTTTCATTGCCAGACAATTTGCAGTGAATCACACGACACAGCCTTGAAATCAATTCAAGAGATCGAGATGCGATGAAGTCTGTGGGATGCTGGATGCCTCAAAAATAAGTTGCCAAAAGAAATTTTATGGCTAGAAGTTGCAGAGATGCTAAATAGACATGACCATAACTGAATGCAAGGGCAAATGGGCGAATCGGCGCACGACATTTAATTTAAAAACAGTCGCAATTGCTATTTTATTTTCGAATTCTATATTTTAGATATTGTTTTATACGAACAAAATTTGAGGATTGGATCAAAACTAACACTGTGATGATCGAGAAGTCCAAATAAATGGGTTTCGTGCGTCTATGCGTCTTCTGAACATGACATGAAGATGAGAATCCTCGGCAGCCATTTCAATTAGCCTTCAACTCCTACAAGCTAGAAATGCTATAGTTTGCCAGATATCTTCACACACCTAGTTAAAAAGTTTTTGCAATTCACATCCATTCATCGACACGGGATGATATTACAAAAACAACAATGTAAACAAATTGGTTTTGGAGGGTGAAACGTACGGAACATCCTCATCTTCACATTGAGTATTTTTGAGCTAGAGCCTAAACGCGTGTTCTTATTTGCTTCAAATTTGGTATAGAGCATTTTTATTTCATTCGCTAAGGGAGAAATTCATACAACTAACAAACAAATTACAAAAGTAATTGTAAGAAAACTCCGTTTCTGGTTTGAATCGAATTTCAAAATCAGATTCGCTGATAAAGATAATGGCATCGTGACGGTGTTGAAACAATGTTGCCCGAGTAAGAATTAAGCGAAATATATTTATATAAAAATAAAAATCAACCTTTTTTCTGTTTCTTTTTTAATTTTTGCGCTTATACATGTGACTCTAAGGTGTCTTAGACTAAATAGTCTCTGAGGCTGACAGCATATTTTTGGTTTGGAAGTATAACCAAAAATTGAGTACGAGGTGTATGCGTCGTGATATCGAAAACAAAAGTCTGGCAGGTTTTTTTTGGCGCCGGTGGTGGGGGTGAGGGTTTGGAAGTAACGATTTTTACAATTTTTTTTCGGAATAATTATCACTTAAATTCATTTTCTTTCAAATGACAAATGACCACAAGAGCAAGTTCGTGCGATCTAGTCGTGCTATAGACTCGTGCGTCGCGGCTGCGCCAGTTCAAATTCCCATTGCACTTGACAGTAAAATCATCTTCATAAAAATATCTTTAAATTATAAAAACGATGTTTTTTTCAAAAGCTTTTGAATACTGAACTTTATAACCGAATTATAAGAATATCAGGATGAAATCATTTGTCTAGGCGATTTCAATCTTTCCAAAGTTGCCTGGTTGCGCTGCTTTGATGCAAATGTTATGTTGCCAACTGAATATCTTAGACCAGACCATTCAAAACTAATTGATAAAGTAATATCTTTTGGACTTCATCAATTCAACGACATTTTAAATAGGTACCAATGAAAAGTTGATGGATCTAGTGTTCACTTCCATTAATGATTGTTAAAAGTGGAGAAACAACTCAAGTATCTTGTGTCTGAAGACCCAGATCCTTATTTTTAAGAACTACATATTTGAAAATTCTTACTCTTTTAATTTTAAAAAGACAAATTTCGAAAAATTGAATACCTTGCTATCAAATGTTCACTGGTTTTGTATAAATAATTGTTTGGATGTTAAATGTATGGTCTTTGAATTCTATAACTTTTTATTTAATTGTTTTCTGTTCCTCTTTGCCGAGATCTATAGTTCCAGATTGTTACGAAATAGAACTAAAAAGCCTTCAAAATCAAAGAAAAAAATGTTGCTCCAATTAAAAGCTTTATCGAAGTGAAACTAACCTAAAAAATATTGTGAAGCAAGAGATGTTTTAATAAGACATCAAGTTTAAAGTATCACAACTACATTCAGAAAATGGAAAAAGATCTTTAAATGAATCCGAAATATTTTGGGAAGTTATAAACAATAAAAGAAAGTCCTGTCGCTATCCGTCTTTTTTCAGGTTAGACGAGTCTTCTAATCATTATACCCTCTGGTTATAGCACAATTGTTCTCAGACTTGTTTCAAAGTGCCTTTGACTGTGATATTTACAACTGTGATACCTTAAACGCTGATATTTTAAACTGTGATAAATTTGACGAAAATAATCAAAACCTTAGCTTTTTGAGTTCTTTCTCTAACTTGACTGATAAAAACATTAATATTGGTACTGACAACATTGCGAAGATCATATTTTATCTTGACGAAAGCTGTATAATAGGCCCTGGTGGTGTATACCTTCTATAATTTTGAAAAATTGTATAAGCCGTTAACTGTTGCCTTTATCTGTTGTTTTTAAGTTGTGATGTATTTTCATCTATTTGGAAAAATTCGTTTGTTGTCCCTTTTCATAAGAAAGGAAGCAAAGACGAATTTAAAAAATTGAAGGCCCATTACAAAATTGTCGGTTATTCCAAAACTCATTCTACTCTCACTTTTTGATAAAATCTGTCATCAGACTATATACCCTAAACTCAATGTCCTTGGATATTCCCTCCCTTTTTCATTTCATGGTTGAGATCATACCTAGAACAACGTCAATACAGGGTCCTCTTCAGATTCTCAATCTCTGATCCCATTAACGCCACTTCAGGCGTCCCTCAAGGCAGTCATTTGGGCCCTCTTATCTTTGTCCTAACAATAAACGATGTTGAAGGTATAATAAGTGACTCATATCTGTCTATTTACGCTGATGATATGAAAATCATTAAGGTCATTTCTACCCCCGCATTCGCTTACTCCAAAACGACCTAAACTTATTCCAAACTTGGTGCGATAAGAATTTTTTAGAACTCAACGTTGCTTAATGTCAATCTTTAACCTTCCCCGTAAACTGTTACCCTCACCCCCCAGAACTTACTACTTTTGTAATGAAGAAGCCATTACCATTGTTTGTTTCATTCGAGACCTTGGGATTGTTTGTGACAGTGAGCTTAACTTTCGATCTCATTTTGATCAAATAATTAACAAGGCCAATTCTTCTCTCGGCTTCATAAAACGTTGGTCTAAACTAAAGAATTCTCGAACCCTTACGTCACGAAGTCCCTGTACATTACTTTCGTAAGGCCCCTCCTTGAATACGCTAGCCAAGTTTGGTCACCATATCAGATCTATCAGATTGATAAATCTACAAACTCTTAAAAAAACGTAGAGAAGTCGCTGATATAATCTTCGTGCACCAACAATCTTCGTGCATGGGGACAATCGATTCACCTATTCTGTTGGAAATGATACCGATCCATACTAATCTACGAAACCTCAGATCCGCTCCACTCTTCCGCCCACCTCACCACCGTACAAACTACGGCTTCTTTGAACCGATTTCAAGAATGTTGCGTTTGGCAAATACTTCACAGTACACCCTTGACTTTCACATCAGTATATCCTCTCTCAGAAACTCTCTCCACATCTCCTAAGAATAATCAATTCCATATCCATGCTTCCTCACGAAGAAGCTCTCTCTAGCCCCTGTCTTTTCCTCACTTATTAGTTTAAGATTTCTTTTTAAGTTTTTTTTTTAAAAAACTGGTGGGTGGGCCTTCGGGCCCAAATCAAATAAACAAATAAAAATTAAAAAAAAAAAAAACAAAACAAAAAACAAAAAAAAGAAAAAAGAATAACCCACCATAGAATTAAGTTAAGTTTTAGGAACAATAATTTCGCTTGTATTAAACTAAATAAATAAATAAAAAATAAATAAACTTTGTCCTTGGAATTGGCTGAAAATTGTATCACCGACTTCAGTAAGGCATTTGATAAACTCTCACATCGAATTTAGCTAATTAAATTAAGGAAGCTGGGATTCAGCAAATATTTTTGTAATGAAGCTTCAATCATATTTATGCGGTTCTATTCAATGATTATGGATCAAAAAGTTTTAACGTTAATTCTGGAATGCCACAAGGCAGTCATTTGAACTCTATCCTTTTTATCTTAGTAATCAATGACGTACCATCTGTGTTGAAGCATTCAACGTTTCTCACTTATGCGAACAATGTTACAATCTTCAAAACTATTTGAAATATGTACTCCTGATTGTGAAGAGTTGCAATGTGGACCTTAATGAGTTTTGTTGACTGGTTTGTTTGTAATTGTTTGTTTCTTAACCTCGATAAATGTAAAAAATTGAGTTTTACGAGAAAGCTTTCTGTTATTTCTTTACACAATGTGTTTAACGGTGTATTCCTATCACTTGAAAGGGTTGTCTCTGTCGTTGGTGTATATCATTTGATCAAAAACTTGATTTCATACAACACATCAACTCCATTACAAATAAAGCCAATTCAATTCTTGGTTGGATAAACAATGATTCAAGGCAATTTTCCTATCCTTATGTTAAAAAGCAGCTTTTTATAATTTTTGTTCGACCCATTATTGAATACACGGGTTTGCGCTGAGAGGACTAGAATGGAAAGATAATTATAACTACCCGTTTTATACCACAACTGAGAACTGACTAAAACATATTGATATTCCTAGTGTTGAGAATAGGCGTTCTGATTTAAGTTTTGTGTTCATTGTAAAATAAACGGAAACATAGATTCTTTTCACCTTCTGTCTCGTATTATGTTTAATATTCCCCAAGAGAAACTTTAGGAATTGCCTAAATGCATTCTTATCTAATTCTGAACGATTTCTCTTTTAAATAAAAATTGTAAATTATTTGATTTTAAATGCATATATCAAAAAAAGAATTTTTTTAATTGGCGCTGGTAGATTTTGGCGGCCTGTGGCTGCCAAATCTGTTGTTTAATATTCAATTACCTACTCATGCCAAATCACCATGACAAGTTACACGTTTCAACATCACGTCCAAATGATAAGACTTTAATATCAAAATCCCTTGTGGAAACGACGCGTGATGCGTTGCGTCAATTTTACGGTTTATATGGTTGGCCTTCTCAGTCTACTATTCAACGTTTGGATGCCAAAATTGAATCCACCGATTCAGTGAACAATCAGCCAACACCTGTACGTCTACGAATCGCAAGATCAACCAAAAACACATCACCGATGTTCGTGAGAGTCCGGACTTCTTTCAAAACGAAGATGGCATTGCCATCACCATGCACGGAGAAGGCTACCGATCGATGATAAACAATTAACCTTAGCCCAAATTAGATGACATGCATGTGAACGACATGTGGTTTCAACAGAACGGTGCTACGTGCGATTTGACTCCGTTAGACTTTTTCTTGAAGGTTTTCCTGAAGTCGCAGGTCTATATGCGAATAAACCACAATCGACTGATACTGATGCCCTTAAGGTAAAGTGACGAGATTTATTTGAAGCAAAAGCGAGACAGATTTCCAAAACTTCGCAGGGAGTAGGAATTATATATACCTACGCAACATAAACGAAAAATGACATATTTATTTAAAAAAAACAGACTTTTGTTTTAATTAAAAAGAGATCAGTTAAAATGTATATTCATCTACTAACATTTTTATTTACCTTAAAAAAAACCAGCCTCAATATTGCTAGCGTATTAAGACAAACCCAAAGCTATAATAAATATAGTTTTCTAGAAAATAAAATTAAGTTTTTCAAATACCTACATAGGTATGATTTAATTACAAATTTAAAATTACCTAATTATAATTGGATGCAGAATGAATTTCTTTAAGGATTTCATTATTAGTTTTCAATTTTTCATAAAAATGATCACAGTTTTTGTACTGCATTTTTAACATAACTATTGCCTTAACTGTTTCAACAGACAGTTGAGTTTTTTCAACGGTCCAGATATTTATTTATAACGAAAAATTTCTTTCTATGACAGAATTAGTGCCAGGAAGACACAAAATATGTTCCACTAGTTTTGAATTATTTTCAAAGGGAACTCGTCTCGTTGAAAAATGTTGAAAATTGTCTACCCACCTCAAATCAACAGAAACATTTTGCTCTTTCCATTCACTTAATTTCATATCGTCAATATATTTATTTATATTTCTAACTTCGTCAAACAAATCATTTTCCAAAATTGTTTGGTCAGTTTTCTGTGATACTTCACTTCACAGCGAATTGTTTTGTTTTCGATTTAAAAATGACAGACTGCATCCAAAATTGACAATTTATTTAACATGGGATCATTTTCTTCCTTTGAGCTGTTTGTATGCACAGGGATGAAAAATAGTAAGGGTATTCATGCAACGGCGGAAAACCCGGATAAACCACAGAATCCAGATAATTTTATCTCCGCAGAAACGAACTGTCAAAATTTGTATGGGAATATTTTTCTGCAGATCTGGGGGGTCATTCCGTAATTCGATTATCGCCACACGATATCGTTTTGACGACAGCTTTGAATCACGTAAAAGCAATTATCACTATCCACTGAAAGATATCGTCGATCGAAAATTTGCTCTCTGTAACTCAAAAATCGTCAAAACGTGATCGTTAAATCGTTAGCATTTGAACGATATGTACATATTAAGCTATCGTCTTGTGTCGTCTTTTTTGTTTTTATAAGCAATTTATGCAATTTGTCATATGTAGGGTTTTTAAATTTGGGCGGGTAGATTTTTTTCGGTTGATCCTGGGTTTCGTTAACTCAAATTTGGGCACCAAACTTTGGATAATAGACATGGAAGGAGAACCATGTAAACCGTAAAATGGGCGCAACGCACGTATCGTTGCCTAAAGCCATCCAGATCAATAAAAATTTGCGTTGTGCGCCGTGTTCGACGCAAATATTTGTGTAGACGCAACAAAAGACGTCAGTGTGGACGTCCGGACGCAGACAAATTTGTGTGTCACATTCAACGCACGCTATCCGATTCCGATGGATTTGTGATTTGATGTGGACAAATCGATGAAACAAGTTTATTAAAATTATTTTCCGTGCAAATCGAGCACTGACGCGCAGTACTTTAAACAAAAATTAATTCCAAAATAAGTTGAAATTCTCGGCGGAAATATTTGCGGCGAATAGAAAATTCAAGGCGCACGGCATACAACGTAAATTTTTATTGATCTGGACGCGGCTTAAAAGATTTTTATATTAAAGTTCTATCAATTGGACGTGTCGTTCAATCGTGTAACTTGCCATGGTGATTTGGCATCAGTAAATAATAAACAACAGATTTAATAGATGTCACCGTCAAAATCTGCCCGCTGCAATTAAAAACCCTATAATTAATTATATGTAGCTTTAGGATAGGTGGATAACCGATTTGTTTAGGCGACTTAACGTTTTGCCCGCACTTTTCTTCACTTCTTCTTGATAAAAATTGATATTTTTTGGGCGTTACTGACAAAAATAAATTACAGAATTGTCATTTATGACAATGATTAAAAAGTCAATCCTTCTCAAACTGTGATTGACGAAACGATAGTGATTGTGTTACGTGAAGCAAATTGGTGACGATAACGTGCACGATTATCGTTTTAAAAATGACGGAAAGACCCCCTGATAAATTTATCTCATCAATTTGATGCGGAAAGCGTAAAGATGAGCCTGATAAATTTAGAAATGACATTTGTGGTGTGTTTAATTTGACATTTCACAAGTACTTCTAAGGGGTGTTCATGCAAACGTCCTGCGGAAAGTTATATTTGTCTACAAAGCTTAAATTTGTTTCTTTGCATGAATACCCTTAGTATTTATATAAGTGCTTCATTTTGAGAAAAACGGGACTGTCCCGCTTAAAGCGGGACGTATGGTCACTATACCTTAAGGGGAACATAACACAGGAGATCGCTTAAAATCGGCCGGATCTAAGCGGAAGAGTTATTGGCCTTTCTTGGACCACTCGGATCC
Source organism: Leucozona laternaria (assembly GCA_932273885.2). NCBI lineage: Eukaryota > Metazoa > Arthropoda > Insecta > Diptera > Syrphidae > Leucozona > Leucozona laternaria. Next base: position 52,547,793 of record OW026368.1, read on the forward strand.
CTGCCTCCGTAAGAACCTGAGGTAGGCATTTAAACGATGTCATATTCCATACATAATGGCATACACATGGGCCTTTCAAATACAAAAGAACCCGCCCTTTATATAAATTTAAATTAACTTTTTTCAATATCATAATTGTGTACCTACACATACATAAATGGCTATTTTTTGTGTATTGTAATACTTATTGTAAATAATTTTTTTTGAAATTATTATAAAGATAAATTGTAAAGCTGGTTTATTTAGTTTATTTAGCTGCGTTTAAGAAATTAATTTTGGACGATAGAACGACATTCATACATAATAAGCGACGGCATAACAGAAAATAATGGAGTGTCCTTACAAACTATCGATACAAAGAATGCAATTCCCATCGGTAGTACAGTTTTTCGCCGCTCCTAAGTTAAGCGACGAAAATTTCCCGCGCTTTTGCTAAGCCCGAAGGGAATTTGTTGTTTTTTGTGTTTTAAATGTTAATTATTATTTTGTTAGAGAATTTTTTTAATTAAAAAAAAACATAAGCGCTCCAGGATAACATCCCATATGTGGGGTATTCATAAAAAAAAGGTTAGTATATATTTGATCAAAAAAGTGAACTAGTTTCAGAAATTGATCAGCCGTAGAACATTTTTAATCAATGGTTAAAGTTTTTTCAAAGCTAAGCGATTTTTCTCATCTCATTTGTTGGGTATTTGCCAAAAAATCATACCATTTCATCTGAAAGGTCTTAGTGACCTCATGAAAGTTCAACTTGTTTCGGTAATTGGTCGGGCATAGATATTTTGTTATGACTTTTTAAATATTTTTCAATTTCAAGTGAAAATTTTACAGGCTACAACATTTTACCTGAAAATTTTTCGCTCTCCACCTAAATCTTGATATTTGAAGGCGATGGAATATGTATGAATCTATACCAATTTAAAAAAAAATACAATACTATTTCATTTATTTATTAACTTGTTAACATACAAATTCAGAAAATAAAACCCTTGTAATAATATTAGTGATGTTTTAATTTGAGTAAAAATGTTTAAAAAATAATAATTAAGTTAATGTTTAATTTTAATTCAACACTATTAAGTGAACAAGAAAAAATAAGTTATTCATTCTATATTTTTACATATTCTATAAACATACGCCACTATTAAACATAAACAAAAATGAGTCTTTACATAAATAGAAAAGGTATTAAAACTAGCTAGCCAGAAGTACTAGCGAAAAAGCATCGCAGTTTGTTGCGAAAGCACCCAGTGCCATCTGTCTCTCGAACATGCTTTGGTAGAGAATTCCATAAATGGATAGGGTTTGCGAAAAACTGGCGTTCGGATGTAAGGCAAGTGAAGCGAGGGAGAATTAGTTGGCGAGATCTAATTGATTTGTCTGTGTCACATTTGAAAGCAAGATAAGAGATCTAATTATAACGAATGAGATGATTAACTGACACGTTATATAGCATCTTCGAAAAATGAGAAATTCTATCGAATCGTCTTACGTTGAAAACATAACGTGCAATGTTGTTAAACGCGACGCTAAGTTTTCTGCTGCTAGAAGAACCACGAAGGATTAAGAAGCAGACCATTATCGCCAGACCAAGTGGAAATCCTGTCTCTCCTCTATTAAACCCAAAGGGGAACTTCTATATATTTGCACATCATCGACTTTCATGTGAAGTGAAGAGGACCCTTTCGAGGGAATTTCAATAAAAGTGGTCTAAGAAGAGAGCTCTATGGCAAACCCCTGGTGCTACAAAGAAAGTTTGAAGCTTTGTTGCCTGTGATCTGGATTTTAAATGTGATGACAGGAGAGTTACTGTAGAATTTCAAAAATCGTATGAGATTGAAAGTTTATTGCAAAGGCTAGTGTGGTCACTGGTCAACTGTATCAAAGAAAAATCCAAAAGTACTAAAAAAGTAACTTTGTCCTCGTCCAAAGATTCGCTTATGTCTTCCACCACGTTTATATAATGGCGGAAACATAACTATGATGTTTCCTAAGCCCCGATTCTAGTGGAAACAGCAAACTGTTTATAATGGGTGATTTTTAAGCTGGTTTGGTTTTGGCAACACTGGTTTTGACAGCTGACGTGTGTTTAGTACCTTGTGTCACTGTCAAACAGCTTCTGTTTGGTTTGCAATTTAACCATGGATCGTCTTACAAATGAACAACGCTTGCAAATTATTGAATTTTACTATCAAAATTCGTGCTCGGTTCGAAATGTTCATCGCGCGCTGCTTGTGTTCAGCGATGAGGCTCATTTTTGGTTGAATGGGTACGTAAATAAGCAAAATTGCCGCATTTGGAGTGAAGATCAGCCAGAAGCATTGCAACAGCTACCAATGCATCCCGAAAAAGCCACTGTTTGGTGCGGTTTATGGGCCGGCGGCATTATTGGGCCTATTTCTTCAAAGATGATGCGAATCGCAGCGTTACTGTCAATGGTGAACGCTACCGAGCGATGATAACAAACTTTTTTTTGCCCGAAATGGAAGTTCTTGACTTGCATGATATGTGGTTTCAACAAGACGGTGCCACATGCCACACAGCACGCGAAACAATGGCGCAATTGCGAGGCGAGTTTGGTGAACAGTTAATTTCACGTTTCGGGCCGGTCAATTGGCCGCCTAGATCGTGCGATTTGACACCATTAGATTATTTTTTGTGGGGGTATGTCAAGGCTAATGTCTAAAGGTACAAGCCCGCTTCGATTGACGCACTGGAAGCCAACATCCATGCATTCATTCGTGAGATACCGGCCGATATGTGTGAAAGAGTATGCCAAAATTGGACTCAGCGGATGGGCTACCTGAGACGCAGCCGCGGTCAACATTTGCATGAAATTATCTTTAAACATTAAATTGCAAGGTTCAAACTATCGATTCAAATAAATATTTCATTCATTTTTTCGAATTTTTTGTGTTTTTTTTTTTTTAAAAGTTCTAAACCTCTTAAAAAATCACCCGTTATTAGTGTACGAGTTAATTTGAACTTTTTCAAATACTTTAGACAGGAAAGGTCTATAATCTTGAGAAGTCAAGATAGAAATAACCAATAAAAATTGATGAAAATATTGTCTTTATTAATTTTTGTAATATATTGTTTAACAACATAATTGACTCCATTCTTAAAACTCGTAAAATTCAAGATGGTGGCCACCCCTTGTGAAAAATAAGTTGCAGTGTTCTCCATGTACTCCAATTATCAATGTCCAATGACTGACCTAACAAACTGCTTACCAACTATCAATTAGCTCACTCAAATATATGGGAGACTGGGGCTAATCTTGCAGCTCTTCCAATTTGACAAACTTACATCGCCGTTAACCAGCCCCTTGATGCTGACAATAAGCCCCGGTCTCCCTATCTTCAAATAGAGAAATAAAGGAAAGGGTCGTACAAAATCAAAATGTTTTCGCCTCTGTTTAGTTTTTCATCTACTGGAATACCTATAGGTACCCTATTATCCAATTCACAAATCAAATTATTTTTACAATAACAAGGATGCCTACATTCTTCGCTGCTGCTGCGGTAAGTCATCAACAGTTTATTCATGCTGGCGTGTAATCAAATTTCACTTACGCTTATTATGTAATTACACATCCTGTCAGAAATTTCAAATGAAACAAAGTTTAATATTTCGTCCCTTATGTCAACATCAACGGCCCATCAGCTTAACTTAATTTTGAGCATAGACAAAGTGTAACACGTCATAAAATTTCCATGGAACATTTGTAGACGCAATCAATATTCACGTAAGTATATTCATTCATGTTCGCAGATACATTGTGAATTGCGATGCGAGTGCGGTAAGCAGAGTGCAGAGCGCTATGGGTGAACCCTGCGCGTTTTTCCGCATGTCTTATTCCTATCCAATTATTGGTCCATAAAAGACGATGCGTCCTCAAATTACATAAAATTCAACCAACATATATAGAGCAATTGCTTACGTATATACAGCGGCATGAGGCCCCTGGTTGAAGATCGTGGCTCTGGCTCTGGCTCTGGCTCTCTGTCTCTGGCACAACACAAACTAGGGGTTGAATATTCGTTTTGAAACCCAAATCTTGCCTGCGGGAAAACATTTTTATTAATTCATAATTCAATGTACTCTGACTTTGATTCAGCTCAAGTAATTCAATACTCCGTTGAAGAAGAGATGTTTCCAAAATCTGTTTTAGCCCCGCTCGAGCATATTAAAATGCATTCATATTTTGGTAATGCGATTTGAATGAAGGCAAATTGTTATGCAAGCAGTCAGCTGTAATTGATATAATGTAGTTGCTAATGTGTGTATCTAGAGAAGAACAAAGATAACCAATAATATCATTTTGAAATATTTATTAACTCAACACAATTTATGGATATTAATTTTTTTTTTTGTTTGGATTCATCAACTGTTTCAACGCAATGCCGCTTTTAGACAGAGAAAAGTTTAAGAATATTGTGTTTTTAAGATTAAGCTTTATTTGCGTTGATAATGAAGCCTTATAGTAAGACAGGGAAAGGTATCTTTTAGCAATTAATAATATGACAAATCTACACGAAAAACTCTCATAAACAACGTGTACTAAATTAAAAAAGAGATAAGTAAGCAATAGCCCTAAGCATCCTCGCTATGTGCCACGAAAATTAATTCTTTACATTCGATTTAAATTTCTTTCTCTTTTTTTTCGGAAAAAGCACAATTTTTCGAAAATCAAATACTCTGAGGTCTGAGGTGTTTAATGTTCAGTTAGACATCTGTGAATATAATTCCAAAGTAGCCTGAGAAGTTTCGAACAGAAGATCAAGTTTAGTTTGGATCAATAAATTAATGGAATCGACACGACCACGCATCGCTCACGTTGACATGGTGGAATCTATTGATACATTTTTGAATCGTCTTTGGAAAAGATTTAAAGAAGGACAAGAATGCTCGGAAGTCGGGAGCTTTATAAAAGGGTAATCTATTGAAGTTGCCAACAAGTATTAGTACACCTTGGAGTATGGATTTCACCTAACACCTGGTTTATGAGACAGGAAAGGTCTCTACTAGCTCAACAGACCCTTAAATTTACGTAAAACAATGACATCCCGAGTAAAGAAGCCAAACTCTCCTCAAAGTTGTTGATGATCACATCAGTTGAATTTATTTTAAGCACGAGCAGGCCTTATAATTATCAATGGCACAATGAGGGCCACACGTGAAAACATCGAAACCTCGTTGTTTTCATCGGAGTTTGTCGAGTAGTATACACCTCAACTGCCTTAAAAATTGACAAGAACGAAAGGGTGCGGTTTACTCAAAGGAGAAATTAACACAAAAAGTCGCTAGAAGACGTTATAAAAACTTTCAACAAAATTTCATTATAAAATAAGGCATTTCGTGTTTTCAAGTTGGTAGTGCTGGCGTTTGACACCTGTCAAACTCAGCTATCATTATAAGTGTCATAATATTAATTGAATGTTTTTCATTTACGATAATGGATCGCTTAACAATCGACCAACGCGTTAAAATTGTTCAAACTAACTACGCAAAAGTGGTGATTCAAACGTAGCCACTTTTCGCGCATTACGAGATGATTACGGTCGTCATAATCGACCGACTACGCAAGCAATCGTTAAAATTGTGAAGAAATTTGAAGAGAGTGGAAGCGTAGTGGAAGCATCATCGTAATGCACGTAACATCGAAAATTTTGCTGCTGCAAGTGCAAGTGTTGCTGATGATCCGATGTAATCGATTTCCCGGTGTTCGCAGCAATTGGTCGAATGATAACCGACTTTTTTTGGCCGGCGGCGATTGAAGATCATGACTTGGACGATATGGTGGTTCTAACAAGATGGACAACAAGCCACACAACACGACCAATTATGGTCCTGGGTCGCGTAATTTCAAGTTTTGGCGACGTCAATTGGCCACCAAGATCATGCAATTTGACACCTTTAGATTTCTTTCTGTGGGGCTACGCAAAAGACCGTGTTTAATAATCCCAGAACTCTAGAAACATTACTCCAACAGCATTACTCAAGTTATGGGTAGTGTTACGAATGGCAACACTGGCCATTCATGTTGGCGAATTTTGTATGTACTTAAAATATATATAAAGAGTAGTCTTGTTCGGTCCATCAGACCGGCGAGTCATGTTTTCAGCCCTTTTAAACCGGAGATAATAAAAGTGGGTTTTTTTATATAATTTTTCCCACAATAAAATTCGTACCGTGTTTTATTTCTTAAGGGATCGAAACATTATGGTCCTTCGAGTCGCGGATTTTTTAAAAAAAATAAATAATCGGAGTGAAATTGTGTGGTAAAAAATCAGCCCAGGAGGTGCTGCAGGAGCGGAAAAGGTTTGGATGTGGAGGTAAACTGCACATAAGGATATGTACAGCCCATCCACAAAAAGTCTAAATAATTTTTTATTAAAATTACATAATTTCATTTTGTTTCTGGTGAGAAATCACTTTTTTCAGCTTAATATTTTTTCTCGGTGCCTTACAACCACCGCCATTAGGTAGGTCGTATTTTGGTGCGTATAGTGCTTTACAACCACTAGTAGGTCATTTTTTTTGTGTTGTTTTGTGCGTATGGGGCCTACAACCACCATTTAGTTCGTATAATCTGCGTAGAGCGATTTATAACCTTTTTCAAATATACACATTGGAACGTCCAACGGACCAACGGAATTAAATTGTGCTGAATTTATTCACACAACAAAATTGCAGGAGCAAAAAAGAGGAAAGATGTGCTGAATGAATTCACACATTAACAACAACGAGAAACAAAATATATTGCAGGAGCATTTACTTGTACGCAATTGCAAATGGATAGATTTCTCTCTTTCTATGATATGGAACGAGGAACAAAAAAACATCAAAAGCAAATCAACAAGCAACAGCAACATCATACACCTAATACCAACATGAACTACATATATCATATAACATTATGTAACCGCACACACGTCCAAGTGTCTCTCTGCTTCTGCTTACAAGAAGGGGAAACCAGAACGGAGCATGTACATTGCTCACAACATTGATATTGTTTATTCTATCCTTCTAGTTGGAAAATATCTTAAAACTGTGCGGTTCATTAAAGAGTCAAACGCAAGAAAATAATATTCAATTAAAACAAAAATAAACAAAAACAAAAACAAAAGATGTCTAACAAAGGTAAAAACAAAACAGAAAATTTAATTTATAAAATTGCGCAGTTGCGCACGGATTAAAAAATAACTATTGTGCTAGGTAGCTTCGTTCCTTTCTTTTTTTTTAATTTTTGTGTACTAGGTAGTGGGTAGAAAATGTGTGCTTGTGCGCGGAAAGCAAAAGAAAAAGAAGAACTGAATGTTATTCATTCATGGATACAATTTTAAATAATTCTAGGAAGAAATGGAAAATTTGTGGATATATATTTTGAAGTGGAAATTTAGTTTCTATGCTGGAATTTGTGTATTTGAAAGGATTCAATAAAATGAAAAAAAACAGGAAGAATGTAAATAGAGTATGTCTGTATACATAGAGAATATATGCGATGATGTGCGTCGGCGCCGTCAGTAGCTTATTCAGAGAGGAGAAATGTGTTCTGTCGGCAGAATATTTACAGTGGAATGTTTGTCGTTCGCTTTGTGGACGGAAATAAATTTTCACAGTGGAGTTTTTTGCGCAATTTTTTGGGATAAATATAGGAATATTTAATTGGATGTAAATTACTATGTAATACATATTTATATTTACGGAGCAACAAATATATAAATTTCTAGGCAGACATTTAAACTAAAGTGAATAATCTTTTGAATAGATTTGTAGGAAGAAATTAAAAAAAGAAATTTTTTTTGAATACATGGTTATTAAGAAATGAAATCTTAAGTTGTGTTTTTTGGAGAAATTATTCTAGGAAGAATTTGATTTAGTTTTGGATTATTGTTTTCTATCAAAGGGGAAAAACTTATTTCCAAATTTTATTAATTTTTTTTCCTTGAAAACCATGGAACATTTTATGGACATTTTAATTAAAATTATTTACCGGAGGACCGGATAGTGGATACGGAGAATAATTTTTTTTGAAGAAATAATCTCTAGAATTAGGAATTTCATTGTTGTTTATTCTTCTTTGAAGGATCAATTAAAATAAATATAAATAAAGGATATCCTCGCAGGAAGCGGAAAAAGGATTTTATTCTATATTTTAATTTTCCGGAGGACCGGAGGAATTATTATTTTTTGCAATTTTCGGAATTCTATTCTGAAATTAAATGATTTTCTATTTTCTTGAGGACTTGAAAATAGTTATTATTTTTTGGATTACTCTTGAGGACTTGAAAATGCTAGGAAGCATGGAATATAGTGTTTCGTGTGAGCTCATAGAAGTGTTGATCGCAAACATATTTTAATTAATTTTCTAGGAAGAACAAGGAGAATTACTCTAGAGGACTAGAGATAGCTTTTAGATACATTGGAAGTAGTGTTACGTGCGAGCACATAGATGCGTGGACCGCTAACACCTTTATACATATTATTTTTTCTCTTGAGGACTTGAGAATGCTTCTAGGAAGAGGTTGAGTAGGTAATGTAATTAATGTATGGGAATTATTTCTAGGAAGAAAGGAAAAAGGAAGGAAAATCGGCAGGAGTCGGGGAAAAACAAACGGAGATCAGGAAGATCTTTGGAACAGCAAAACATTGCACCACCTACACTGAAAGAAAAGGCTTTAGCTATGGAGTATTTGATTCGAAAAAATCAACAAGAATACTATAATCAGGAGATTAAGGCTTTGAATGCTGGGAAGTGTTTGCCGGACAAGAGTTCGTTAATAGGTTTACAACCTATGATGGACGAGCAAGGACTGCTTCGAGTAGGGGGAAGACTAGGCAGGTCGGATATGGGTTATGAAATGAAACATCCAGTAATTATTGCAAACGGATCAAGGTTGGCTGAGTTGCTAGTTGATTATGCTCATCGGGAGATGAAACATGGAGGCGTCCAAGTAATGATGCAATTCATTAGACAAAGATATTGGATACCAAAATTACGTAGCGGACTACGGAATCACATTCATAAATGTGTAGTTTGTGTGCGTCTAAACGCACGAATGGAGGGGCAATTGATGGCGGAACTACCATCAGAAAGAGTCCAGGCTGGGAAACCATTTCTGGCCACAGGAGTGGACTATGCTGGCCCTTTTGAATTAAAGGTGTCAAATGGAGTAGGAAGGAGAAATAGGAAAAAATGTTGGGTGGCAATATTTGTATGTCTTAAGACCAGGGCGGTTCATATTGACATAGTATCAGATTTGTCATCAATAGCCTTCATTGCTTGCTTTGAACGGTTTATTGCCAGGAGAGGCAGATGCGAGAAAATGTTTAGCGACAACGGAACAGCTTTCGTTGGCGCTTCTAAAGAACTAAATAAAGCTTTAAGAATATTTTCAGATAAAGCAACTTTGGACCATTTGCATCACAAAGGCACGGAGTGGCACTTTATGACTCCAGCTGCACCTCATCAAGGAGGGATCTATGAGGCTGCGGTCAAATCGATGAAGTTTCATCTGAAAAGGATTGTAGGACAAAGGACGTTGCCTTATGAAGAATTTGGAACGTTACTGGCCCAGGTTGAGGCTATACTCAATTCACGACCTCTGCACCCATTGAACGACGATCCCATGGATGTTCAGGCGCTAACGCCGGGACATTTTTTAGTAGGTGAGCCTTTAATATTACCTCTCCCTTTCAGATTTGACGAAAGATCAGAGACAGCAGGAGCTAAACTATGGAAGGAGAGACAACAAATGGTAAAGCACTTTTGGAGTCGATGGCAGTCAGAATACCTCACAACGCTACAGGAGCGCAAAAAATGGAGAAGGAAAAAGGAGAATCTCAAGGTTGGGCAACTGGTAGTGCTCAAGAGCGAAAACTTTCCACCAGCCAGTTGGGCGATGGGCAGAATATGCGAACTACTCCCAGGTCGGGATGGTCTTGTCCGAAACGTCATCGTTCAAACTGCAACCAATAAATTAAGGCGACCGGTTCAAAAATTATGCATCTTACCTGTTAGTCAGGAGACAACTAATCAGGAGACAAATTAGTCAGGAGACAGGAGTATAAAAACCATGTTTTTAGCCGGGACTGTTACGAATGGCAACACTGGCCATTCATGTTGGCGAATTTTGTATGTACTTAAAATATATATAAAGAGTAGTCTTGTTCGGTCCATCAGACCGGCGAGTCATGTTTTCAGCCCTTTTAAACCGGAGATAATAAAAGTGGGTTTTTTTATATAATTTTTCCCACAATAAAATTCGTACCGTGTTTTATTTCTTAAGGGATCGAAACAGGTAGTATATAACCGAAATGTTTGAAAAAGTGCTTAAAAAATGACCTCAAAAGAATAGCATGCGGTGAATCTTCCCGAGGCAGTCATTTGAATGATATTGTTTTCCACACTTAATGGTAAAGTCCAAACTTTATAATGAAATAAAATGTTCATCAAAAATGTATCGCTGTGTTTGTTTTATTTAGCTTTACTTTCGAAACCGACAAATTAATGACCCTATAGCATATAAAGGGTTTTTCAACAGGGACGCTACAAAAGTAGAGCAACAGGGACAGCAAACGACGCCATATTTCTTGCCGCTCCTTTGACATTTCTCTTCAGTAAGGTTTGTCATTTTATGATGGAAAGACATACGAGTCAACAACGAGTCGAAATTATTAAAAATTACAACCAAAATTCGGAGTCAGTGGCCTCAACGTTAAGAGCGCTAAAAATCGAAAAATCATTTTCAGCGATGAGGCTCATTTCTGGCTGAATGGCTTCGTCAATAAACAAAATATGCGGTATTGGTCAGGCAGCAATCCACACGTACTCCATGAGTCATCATTACATCCCGAAAAAATTACGGTTTGGTGTGGTTTATGGGCCGGCGGCGTCATTGGGCCGTACTTCTTCCGTGATGATCAAGACCGGCACGTTACTGTGAATGGGGATCGCTACCGTTCAATGATAACCGAATATTTTTGGCCCCAATTGGATGATATGGACTTGGAGGACCTGTGGTTCCAACAGGACGGCGCCACAAGCCACACAGAGAATGTCACAATCAATTTATTGGAAACCAAGTTTGGAGAACGTGTTATTTCACGAAATGGTCCAGTCGCTTGGCCGCCTCGGTCGTGCGATTTGATGCCGTTAGACTATTTCTTGTGGGGCTACGTCAAGTCTATGGTCTATGCCAACAAGCCAGCGACGATTGATGAACTTCGTACGAATATCGAACGTGAAATTGCAGCAGTATCGGCCGATTTATGCTTGAAAACCGTCGAAAATTGGGTTCAGCGTCTGCAGCTGCAGCTTCTGCAAGCGTGCCCGTGGTGGCCATGCAAAAGAAATCGAGTTCCATACATAATGGCATTGAACGTACTTTCACAAGAATAAAGAATTTCATTGATATTCAAAACGGTTTTTGTTTTATTAAAAAAAACTTTTGTAGCGCTCTTATTGAAAAACCCGATACATTGTATTAAAGGTCAAAATTCTCAAAAAACAAGGCGTAACATCTTATTTTAGGGTAAACTTGGATAAAAAAAAACTATGGGAACTATAATAAAACAGGGTTTCCGCGTAACTTCAAATTCGTGCGGAAAAAAATTTTTTCTCTCATTTTGTTTGAGATTTTGACAGATTTTAGAGCTACGTAACTTGAATACTAAGCAACCGTTCGAGCTAAAAACTTTTGGTTGGTGCAACAAATTAGGATTTTAAAAACCTGGATCATGGAAACCAAGAGAATTATTATTTTTATACTTTCGCCCGTTTATTTCAGTCTTATTTTATCGTTAACTTGAATATAAAAAAAAAAACATTCGAACTACGAAATTGGGGTTTGGGAAACAAAGGAGCAAATTCATATAGACAATTTTTGATTCTGCCAAAAATTGTACGTCACTGTAATTAAAGCTGTTGTATTCAACAATGCAATTTCTTTGTTTTGAATCTTTTCTGCCGAGTCCACCTAACCCGCTGAGACTTTCGGTGAACTTGAGTCTCAAAATACGGTATCGTTTCAGATGCTTTGTTAACTCTTTATCCTTTTAAAATATACCCCAGTCGACAAAAGTAATTTCGCAATAAAATAAATTGAAGCAAAATGTTTTCCGAAGAAGATTTTGAAATTCTTGAAGATCTTAAACTGTGTGAAGAATCAAGAACTTAAACTCGAGTAAACTCATCAAACTTGGTGAGTTAACTCAGGATTAACTAAGCATTTCCTCCGCTCCGCATGCATTTCCTGCCCAAAACTGTTCGTCAGTTGATTGTGGGTTAATTTACTTCTAGAATTAGCTGACACTGGTTTAAATCATCACTGAAAAACTGGGCCTAAAATGCAGACCAGTCCATTTGAAGAAACTGACTGATAATTCAAATTAAATTTGAATTATGATTAATGTCTGAAGCGACGACGTTTTTGCGCTTAAAACATAAATACATAGGTAAGGTATCTAAAAGAAAGGCAAGCGGTTTTCCTACTTAGCCGGAACATTCTCCGTGATTTGCAATATTTTTGGGACAAATTTATCAGATGATATTTGTGGGTACATTTATTTGGAAAATAGAAATGTTTGCATTGCAATAGAATCGCTGTGACGAAGTGACCGACGCACCTTGGTCAAAAATTGCGCAGTGTCAAAAGTCCATAATAGACGTTTGACCCACTTGCATGAGTTACAAGTCCACAGATAAATTGTGAACTTTTAACCCACCCAAGTGGGTCAAAAGTCCACAACAGTTCGAGTCGCAAGTCCACAATATTTAGGAGAAGGTGGGCCTACGTCCACAATTAATTAATTAATCAGATATTTCCGAAATGTTTTTATGAAAAATAAAAAAAATCCTTTTAGAATAAAAATAATAATGCTGCCCCCTGCAACCCCCCTGCTTGGCTTCACTACAGGATTTGGAGTAGGTGCGAGGTTGGTTATATGCGAAGTTTTTTTTTTTTAAGTTTCATTTTTAAAAATTTATAAAGTCAAAGTGAAATTTGCTTTTTCTACAGTTAAATGACAACAATCTGCGGGTCATTAGTCCACAAAGAAATTCTGTGGACTTCTGGCCCAATTGGATGGGTTAAGTGTTTACAATTGATTTGTGGACTTGTAACTCATCCAAGTTTATCATAAGTCCATTGTGGACTTTTGACTTGTGGACTTTTGACACTGCGCCGTCAAAAATACGAATCTAGCTGGACAAAATTATTTTTTTATTTCAAATCATTTTCCTATTTGTGTTCATCAATATTTATTTATTTTTAAATAAATTTAATCAATATTTTAACGATTTTAGCCAATATAAGAGTGCCGCTGTTACATCCTTGAAAACAGATAATAGGCGTGTCTTTTTCTTAATCTGTATAGTCCTAGAAAACAGTTACAAAAAATTATTTTACAAGAAACAAAATTAACTGGGTCTATAATTAACTTGTTGATTTTGATTTCTATCAAAGTTTATGTCCTAAGCCTGTTTAAAATATGGACATCTATTAAGCCTTATGTTCTAAACTTGAATAGATATATTCTATCAAGTCTTATTAACTGTAAAGAAAATAAGACCTGATGGCTGATTCACATCCAGGCTTACGATAAGCTGTATAGTTTAGTCGCTATGGTATTTTATTAGTTGTTTTGCTTTAAATTTAATAGAGAATACATTCAATATTCATAGTTCAGCTATTGTTGTTTTATATTATTGAACTTTTTTCTAAGATTGAGAAAATTAAGAAAAAAAAAACACGCCTAATAAGAATTAAAGAACTATTTTTTTTTAATAAAGTCCTGTGAAGTTAGCAAAAAAATTGCTTAAAATTGATTAAAAAATGAAAGTTTCCGGTAGCAAACAAAGAGTTCTAGAGTTTCTCATACTTTACTTAAATAGTTCTGGCGAAACAAGTGTTAAAATTGGAAAAAAAAAGTTTTTTTTGCGAACTTCACGCAGCAAGGACTTTTTTGAGAAAAAGACTTCTGAGCATGTTTTTCAACTTAAAATCAAGAATTCTAGATGGGTTTTAGAAAGTGTTATGCAAAATTGGAAAATTTAGGGCAGTTAAAGGTGCCCATTGACTTATAGTTAGAACCAAAAATTTTCAAAATTCAAAAAAATCAAAAGAAAAGGAATTATGATTAGAGTTTCCGATAGCAAACAAAGAGTTCTGAACATTTTAAAAATAACCTTTTTTTCTTAAACTAATTATTCAAAAGTTATTCGCAAATATAGGTGCCTAACTTAATAGGGTCCTAACTTTTCCAATTTTGCAGAACTCTTTCTAAAACCCAACAGGAACTCTAGAACCCTTTTTCTCAAAAAAGTCTTTGCTACCAATTTTAACACTTCTTTCGCCAGATAAGTCACTTTTCTCTGTACCTACTGTTTAGTTGAATAAGATTTGTTTTAATTTGTTTCAGTTTTTGCAAGCCATGCTTAAGTTACCAGCGAGAATTCTCTGGGCTTAATTAAGCCTCAATGTGGTAAGTTGTTGTTGTTGTTGTAAAATAACAATTTTACAATTTATGTTTAGAAGCACTATCACTTAAATTTATTTTCTTTTTTTTAGATAGGAAATAATGATCTCCCATTTTCCCTAAGTGTTAAGACATTTGTCTTGACGGGCCGATTAATAGAACTCAAGAATCAAGATATAAGCTTTTTAAGCGAACCTTATCGGATTTTTTGGGGGCTTTGGTACAACGCAATGTTGCATTTTCATACGCAAGTGTTTTTCTATAGGTTTTAAAAACAGCACCAATTGCACGTAAAACTAAAATCCAAGCACGCTATACTGAGATCTCAGAAATTTCAAATAAAAGCGGACCAAGATTCCTCCATGAAATTTCTCAGTTGTGCTGTCAAAGTACTGAAGAAAAAAAATGTATTTACATGACGGTGTTCACATTGGACTCACTCCGCGCACTCATTTTGACATCTCTTTCTTTTATCTCACCATACCTCACTATATGAGAAAGTGAGCCAGGAATTTTTTTGTTTTTTTTTTTTGAAAAAATCCTGCCTCACTAAACTATCTTTTTCTCATCAGGAGGTGGAGTGAGATAAAACAAAGAAGTGTCAATATGAGTCGCGCAGAGTGAGTCCAATGTGAACACCGTCCATACTTAATCTCTTTCTGACATAGCAAAATATCTGAAATCTCATGTTTAAATTTTGATTTATGTAGTTATTTCGTGACATTCGTGAGCGGAAGTACTGCTCTGAAATTTAATGGAGACAAAAAAGGTATGTGTTGTGCCACCGGAAAAAATTTAACTGCCTCAACTTGGAGTTTGCAAAACGTCAATTATTTATTTGCCTGTCAGTAAATTGTTTGAATTATTTTCTTAAGAAAACAAATTTAAATCAAAAATTATAAATGATGGATTCGTTTGGAGTTTTCCATTGGTAAAATAAATCAATTTAATTTAATTTGGATCTGTCAAAATGCCGATTTTGGCCAATTTTAACTTTCCATTTACTAGGTTAGGTTAGGTGCAGAAGTGGCCGTCGACACACTTAGACCAAATGTTGGCCCGTTGTAATACCACATGGATCTAGGAAAATCTTTTTCCTTTACTCATTAACACCACTTTGAGGTCCTTATGAAGCGCGTAAGACACCTTATGTCAATGTTTGCCAGATCACTGGGATCGTTGTAGTAGAATTCACCTAAGTGCAATCTACGTCTTTGGGATACAGCAGGACATATACTGACACCAACATAATTTACAGCAGTCAATTTCCAAATCGTTTTTTTGATTTGGTTAACTTATTATGGGTGTAAAAATAGTGTAGAAAATATGAGAGATATTACCGTTCATAATAAAGGGAAGCGGTTTCAAATGAATCGGTAACTTCATCAAGCTCAATTTTCTCTTCTAAAATGCATGAAGGGATGAAGATTTTTTTAAATACTGACACAGAATCGTATTCCATTCAATTGAAATCTGAATTTACCAATGGAAAATCTCATTACACGACTACTTTTGCTACCTGGCTTTTTTTCGAATTCTTCCTTGAAATTTCAGCCTGTGAGTTGTGCATAGGTCCGATCCTTTACTTTTTGTATCGAAACTCACAGACAGAAGAGCAACGATTAAATTCACAGTATTCCGTACTTTCTAATCTAAAATTGACAATCGGCACTATATTCGGCTTCTTCATTTTCTCTCAAAATGACATTTTGCCGAATTATGAACTTCTGTCCTCAGGAATTGCTTGAACAGAAAATCACAGATAGGAGAAATTTTTAAATCATACAAAACAAAGTATTGCTAAAGGTAAATTTACGTCCAGCGAAGCGGGCGGGTAACAGCTAGTATAATAATAAAAGTTCTAATGATTGAAATCCGCTTAGAAGGAAGGGTGATTTAAAAAAACATACCTACTTTAATTTAGAAGAACAGTTTTCCTAACTTTAAATTTTCTCAAAAACTAGAAGACACAACAACGATCTGGTTTTCAGCGTTCGATTAAGAGTAAATAGGGGCAATAAAAGTGCTAATTTAAAAATTTGGCTTAGGTACATTTTTTTGAAAGTATTTTTTTTTCGAAAAATATTGACAGAAGTAACTTGATTTAAACATTAAATAAAAGAACAGATCTCTGACTATCAAAACTTGTGTAGTACCTACTTAATAATTGATGCTGTTGTTATAAAGGGTTTTTCAACAGGGACGCTACAAAAGTAGAGCAACAGGGACAGCAAACGACGCCATATTTCTTGCCGCTCTTTTGACATTTCTCTTTAGTAAAGTTTGTCATTTTATGATGGAAAGATATACGAACCAAGAACGAGTCGAAGTTATTAAAATTTACTACCGAAATTAGGAGTCAGTGGCCTCAACGTTAAGAGCGGATTTTCATCGAAAAATCATCTTCAGCGATGAGTCTCATTTCTGACTGAATGGTTTCGTCAATAAACAAAATATGCGGTATTGGTCAGGCAGCAATCCACACGTACTCCATGAGTCATCATTGCATCCCAAAAAAATTACGGTTTGGTGTGGTTTATGGGCCGGCGGCGTCATTGGGCCGTACTTCTTCCGTGATGATCAAAACCGGCACGTTACTGTGAATGGGGATCGCTACCGTTCAATGATAAGCGAATATTTTTGGCCCCAATTAGATGATATGGACTTGGAGGACATGTGGTTCTAACAAGACGGCGTCACAAGCCACACAGCGAATGTCACAATCAATTTATTGGAAACCAAGTTTGGAGAACGTATTATCTCACGAAATGGTCCAGTCGCTTGGCCGCCTCGGTCGTGCGATTTGACGCCGTTGGACTATTTCCTGTGGGGTAGCGTCAAGTCTATGGTCTATGCCAACAAGCCAGCGACGATTGATGAACTTCCTTCGAATATCGAACCCGAACGTGAAATTGCAGCAGTATCGGCCGATTTATGCTTGAAAACCGTCGAAAATTTGGTTCAGCGTCTGGACTTCTGCAAGCGTGCCCGTGGTGGCCATGCAAAAGAAATCGAGTTTCATACATAATGGCATCAAATGTACTTTCACAGGAATAAAGAATTTCATTGATATCCAAAACGATTTTTGTTTTATTGAAAAAAACTTTTGTAGCGCTCTTATTGAAAACCCCGATATAATATTTAAAATAATTTAGTAAGAAATTGCGCCTGTCACCTAAACGAATTTTATTCAAACAAGTTGGACAAAAAATCTTAATAAATCAATTATTACATTAATGTTTAAATACAATTATTTAAAATTGATCTTTTTATTAATTTGTTTTATTTAGGTAAATGGAATAGTTGTTCATGGTGCATCTTAACTCCCTGAACGCAATGGAGCTGCAATTCTAGTTCCAGTTGCAGCATTCTAATATGTTCAAGCTCGAATTGACAGTATATTTTGTTTGGTAAAAAAATATTGGGGAATTTTTATACATATGTGACATATGAACTGAAAATACCAAGATGGTACAATTATAGGAACGATTCGACAGTGTCCCGATCCCGAAACAAGCTCAAAAAATACAAAATGAGACAATCTCCTTATTTCTTTTTTTTATTTTGAACTATGTTATTATACAAATTAAAAATTTCGAACAAAGAAATTATAACTAAAACTTAAGTGCATAATTTATTATAAGAACCCTACTTCAATGTTTCATAATTTAATGTACAAAAAAAAAACTGTTTATTTTGTAAACAAGGTTTGTTGATTGGTTACCTGTATACTGAATCAAAAAGGATAAATAATAAATGTTCTCCATTTTGAAACACCTGACAAAAGGAAAAGACTCCTGTGAACCTCTTGGTTGTTGGTTGTTTTTAAATTACCCATGTGCATCGTTAGTCAGCTAAATCGCCATTTTTGTTCCTGTTTTCCCCGGTGTCATTCATTGTTAAAGGCAGTTGAAGTACTACAGCAGACAGACACCTTCGTATCTGTGTTTTGAAATAAAATATCAGTTTCTGGGTAAACAACACATGCTTTAAGTCACTATCCCACACTCGCATCAGACGCAGTCACAGTCGGAAAGCAAAATATTTCCATCCGCGAACATGGCGAGCGATGGCGCCACAAATACCAAAATTTTAAAAGCCTGATCATCTTGAGTGGTACGGAAATTATAAAAATAGACTTAGCCAAGTCTGTGTGTCTACCTTTTAAATATAGGTACCTACGTATACGTACAGCGTTCAACAATCATCGCATCGCAGACTGCTCTTTGCTCTTCACAAAAAATGCACCAAAAGTGACGCATCACTGTCAATATGTTGTATCTAATAATGTTGTTGTTTTGGCCCTCTGTTTTACGTCTACGTCTTTCAATCTTCCTATATTCTCGTGGCTGTGGGTATAGGTACCTATACCTTGGTAGATGTGTTTTTATTTTTACAGTGAAGATAATCAAGTCTTTTGTAAAGTGCTTCCTTATCTACCCCTCTTCTATTTTGTCTTAAAAAAATATCTACATATTCGGTTCAAATTACAAGGTGAGTTCTATGTAATTATCTTCGATGTATATTTCAATGTTCTTGTGTGGTTGCTTCTGACGTACATTTTGACGGAACGTCAGAAGCAAAGCAAATACAAAATTTACATTTAGAATGATGGAATGACAGTTTTCGCCAGCCAGACATCTCCACCGTCGCCGCCGCCACCACGCCGCCATCGAGCCGCGCCGTTAACTAGGACGTGAAGCAATAATGGTCGTCCAATTTGGTCCTGCAATTAGCGTCGCTGCAGTTCAACAAATATAACGTGTGTAATGCTTAATAATTGATTACGCCTTGAGCAGAGCATAGCTTTTACCTCTTTTTTCGGTGTCGACGACACGTTAACGTTAACGCTAGTAGTAAACACAGTACACCGCTCCGCATCTTTTTACGTCAACATTTAAACAATAACCAAATCAACCTGGTTAGCATTTTTAAGCGTAATTTACATTACTCATTGAGAGGGTGACATGTTTAAAAGACGACTCAATTAGATAAACCACAAAAATAAGCGCAGAGGTTTACCCAAATTAAATTTATTCACCCTCTTGTTATTAGTTGTCGTTCTAGCTTCTGAACTTCTTACTAGTCTTACAGCACCATGATGACGATGACAATGACGACTATACAATCTCCAACGTTATCATCAAATGAGCAAATGGAGTGTAAATAGACAAACGCGATTTGAATGGAAATTAAAAGTGTCGACCAGGGAATAGCAACCTACTTGGGCGCTTATGTTAAATGTCAACAAAGCGGATTAGTCGTTTAGACGCCCGTTCAGAGTTCGGAATCAATATTTAATTCTGCTCTGCACCCTCCTCAACGAATATATGGACCTTGTTGTTTAATTTTCGATGGGGATGCTGCACTTGTTTGAATACATAGCCTATAAAAACAAACACATCTCCTGACATCCTGCAGGCGGCTAGGCTTAGAGCTCAGAAAACCCTTTTCATCCTTATCACCCTTTTCAGCTATAAGGCACATGTTAACAATGCTCAGTGTTATGTAAATACCAACAAAACGAAATGCAAAGTTAACTGACAAATTCCATAAATATATACCTACATACCTACTCTTTTTGTGTGTTTTTCTGTGTCAAAAAAATAGCAAAAGCAGTTGTTGTTGTTGTTTTTGTTTGTTACTGTTTTAGTGTGTTACAAAAGCTTTTAAAACTGTTTTATAGATCAATACAATTTAAAATACATACAACATATTTTTTTAATGGCAGGGAATGGTGTTTATGTTAGTTTTACTATCAATAGATACACCGCTTTTTTCACCGCCCGCCGACGGCCGACGGCATTTTAATATATTTCATTATTTAATTCAAACTAATATGGTACTTTGGAAAATGGTTTTAGGAAATACCTATTAAAAAAAAAAAATTGTGACGTTTGTCCAAGCGCAGTTTTGAGGATCAATATTTGAATCCGTATGCGAAGTCGTCGAAACTTTGTTGACTACGTGCAGGGATCCAAAATGTACTAGTTTGTTGGAAGGGGGTCTTCAGATTTTTGTCACTGAACGTACTCAATATCCTACTATACTCATTTTCGTTACGTAACGTGCTACATCTTAAAGTGTGACCTCATAACGTCGCACAGAGTAAAGACCACGTTTTTATTTCACTCTACCGCCGGCATAGATGTTTACAAATGAAAAAAAACATCGTAGGGGTCTATTTCTCCCCGCTTATGATGAAGGCGTGATTTTCAAAAACATTGGCTTAAAGTTGGTGGCAAGTTATTAAAAAAACAATGACAATAAGATACAATATAATGTTAGTAGGTATATCTTCTTTTAAAGCCAGAAATATATTATTTCATTTTATGATGCTTAACAAAGTAACTTTAATGAATATTATTTGAAAACAAATTATGTTCAAACTCAAAAATGTTTCATTCTGATTTTTCTCAAAATTTTGTTCTAATGCACCCAATTTCTTGACAGAGTTCTAAAATCATTTTAAAACTCGATCTAGTAGTAGTAGTAACTCTGGGTTTATTTTTGGAGCTTAGTTTTAAAAATATTTAGTACTCGGGCATTTCTTCACTTCTTCGGGCTAAAATCATTTTTGAGTCTTAAGAACTTTAGATCTTAGTTTTTTGAAATAAAGTTCTTACGTATATTTTGTACTTTTCAAGCACCCGATAAGTTCTTTTGATTCAAATGGAACATGTAATTTCTAGAGCTAACTCAATGTTGGTTCTAAGTCTTTTGAAGATCCATATACTCTTAAAACCCTTTAGCTATCCCTTGTCAGACCTTTGCTTGAGTATTGTTGCATTATATAGAATCCCTTTACACAATCTAGTATCAATAGGATTGAAAAGGTTCAGAAAAATTTACGAAATTTTTCCTTACGAAAGATTTTTAAGAGATTCAATTATTCCGTCTTATGAGACCCTGGGGTATCATTTCATAATTAATTTAAAACCTTTAGTGTTGAGAAGAAAACTATATTCGGTACTCTTTGCTTTTGATGTTCAAAATTCTAACATTGATTATTCTGTTTTGCTATCAATGTTTAATATTTATGTACCTACCTTCTCGTAGTATGCGACCCAGAGTTGGAAATTGTCTATGTGTTCCTTTTCACAGTTCAAAATAATGCAAAAAATAATCCAATCACTGATTCCTGTATTGCTTTCAATGAATTTAATCTTTATATGTTATCTTTGTACGTTATGAATGGCAAAATTCGTAAAAATATAATCATCTAATTTCAACCTTAATAACTTTCCCAACACAGAAAGAATTTTTGTTATCAAAAACCCCTTTTTTGTGTCTGTCTCATTTCGCTACATAAATATCAATTTTTTTAAAATAACCTTTCAAACACAAACAGAATTTTTTTTCTAAATCGGGTATCCCTCTATTGTTTTTACCCCACATCACCCTATAAATATAAATTTAAAAGAAAGTTATCGCCTAGAAAAAACCTTTAATATACAAAAAGGATTTTTGAACTCGAATACAACATTTCATTTTTACCACATTACACACTATAGCTACCAATTTTTTGAAAAAATACCTTAAAGCCATCCATTAAAAGTAACCTTTCAAACACCTATGTAAAGTCTAAAATCAAATTTTTTGTTATTTGTATCCCATTTCTCCCTACAAATAACAAAATTCAAATAAAAAAGAATATCTAAATCGGACATATTATTTTCACTCCATTTCACCCGACAAGTATTTATTAAAATTTTGAAAAAGAATATCCCTAAAGCCATTTCCTAAAAACCTTTCAAATAAAAAAAGGATTGACGGTTTTTATAATACAAATTCTATATACTACTGAAATACATCAGCCAAGTAGAAGACTTAGCACTATTTAATTGGACTTGTTGAATTATTGATTCAAAATATCCTTTAACGGCCTTTAGTCCATAAAAATTGGCGTTTCGTCCCGGCGATCTCACTTGGACTCAAGGACTAAAGGCCGTTAAAAGCTATTTTGAATTAATAATTCAACAAGTCCAATTAAATAGTGCTAAGTCTTCTAAATACTTGGCTGATGTATTGCAGTAGTATATAGAATTCGTATTATAAAAACCTTAATATAAAAACAAAGCCTGGCCCTGGGCAAAATTTCCAGCTTAATGATTAAGAATTTTAATCTTGTTGGATATAGTTCACATTGGATTTTTGTCAAAAAGTTCATGTAAGTTGAACTGAACTTAATAAAAATTGCGTATTGACAAGGCCCTCACTAGCCAACTGGTGAGTCCAAGTGAGATCGCCGGGACGAAACGCCAATTTTTATGGACTAAAGGCCGTTAAAGGCTATTTTGAAAAAAAAAGATTGCTTAAATCGGATTTTTTTTTATTTCTACCCCATATCACCCTACAAATACAAAAAATTCAAAACGAATATCTCTTAAGTCATTTCCTATGAAAACCTTTCAAATAAATAGAATTTCTTAAAACAACATTTTTTTTTTATTTTTACCCTATTTCACCCTACAAATTGCAAATAAAACAAAAAATATACTTGAAGCCAATTTCTAAGAATAACCTTTTAAGCGCAGGTTGAGTTTTTTTTTCAATCAAATATATCTTTTCTTATTTTACCCATTTAAAAGAATTTTTCAGATATTTTTATAGTTATTTTGCTATCGGAGACGAATCCATCAAATCAAAGATCATTAAAATCGGTCCAGCCGTTCATTAGTTATAAGTGTTGTAACTAAAACGCCTTTGTTTTATATAAAGATTAACATATAATAAAAATTACATATTAACTTAAAAAATTATAAACCAGGCTTTCAGCTAGTTTTATAAGATTTTGAGTTTAAATTAAATTTTCTAATTGAAGAGAAGAAGTTAGAAGGTTAAAAATTAGTTTAATATTTATTTCTGTAGGGGATGAAAGTATATCGTATAAGTTAGTGTTATGGAATAAAGATGTAGAAATTCGTTTTATTTCTGGACAATCATAAATTAAATTTTTAATTGTTAACTGTACGTTGTTTTGTTATGGCATCAGATATGGCAATTTAGTGGGTCGTCTTTGGTAATGAGGTGGCTTTTTGTCATAACAGTATTCCCGAGCCTGAGTCGAACAAAGCATTTCACCATTCGGTTTGATACACTTGTTGGGTATATGATTCTTACACTTCTAGGATTTAAGATCGAATAATGATGGGAATATCCTTTCCATTCAGCTTCCTGTTTATTTCCACAGAGTTTTTTGATCTTTCGTTTAATGTCTTCCTTATTGTTGACTAAAAAGGTAAATAAAGGTTCCTTTGAGTCAATTCTTGCTGCATTATCTGCGAGTTCGTTCCCGGGAATTCCTGCATGACTAGGAACCCAAACTAATATTTTAAGGTTTGTTTTTTTTTTATATTAGTTTGTCTCGTATATAGTTGTTATAAATAGGTTTTTATTGTCTGCTGTATGGGATGGCAAAAGTAGATCAGACTTTTTTACGACAAACAAAGGTGTCAAACTCAAACAAGGATGTGTTTTGAGTGCACTGCTTTTTATCCTCTTTTTGAATGACTTATATACTGTGCTGCCAGCAGGAATGTTCCTATAGAGGGTCTAAAGATTAACGTACTCTTATGTATATGCCGATGACATAATTCTATTTTCTGACAGTCCATCTAATCTGCAAGTTCTTATAGATAGTTTCATTGCTTACTGTATTAAATGGAGGTTAACAGTCAACCTTGATAAGTCAGAAATAGTTAGCTTTCGCAATGGCGGCCGTAGAGCAGCTCAAGAAAAATAGTTTTTCAGTGGTGTAGAGATAGCTGTTACAAACCAATATAAATTTCTTGGAGTTATTTTGAATTACAATATTTCTTGCACCGAACACCTCAATAACAGACTAACAATTTCAAAAAATTCCATTAATTCTACATGGTCGCAGTTTCTACGGAATAAAACGATTCGACATTCAGCGAAATTCAAAATACATGATGCGGCTTCAAGGACAATAATGCTGTACTGCGCTCAAGTGTGGGGCTTTAAGGAATATGTTCAGGTAGAAAAGCTTCAAAGTTTTTTTTTTTAAAGATGTTTCCTTTTGTCTAACAACACGCCAAACTATGTTCTACATATAGAATCCGGACTGCCAAAATCTTTCTTCTCAACACTCAAACTGCACTTTTCCTTTATATCCCGAGTCATGGAACTACCGAATAATAGACTTCCCAAAATACTATCGGAAATTATAATTCGGAAGAACATCTACTGGGCCAATGAATGGATGCAGCTTTTTTCAGAAGCCTCAATTGAATATTTCTTTTCATCTAGTATATCGGTGACACGTAACGCACAAAATATGCTACTAAGTAAGCTTAGAGAGAAACACTAGAGTATATTCATAAACAATGCACAGCAGTCATAGTTCTATGACGAATACAGCAACTTATCCTACTGCGATGTCCCTAACTACTTTTCAGATACGAATTCACAAGAGATGATTAGCCTTATATTTACTTAAAGCACGCTGTGGATTACTGAATTTTATTGCTAGAGCCTTTCAAAGCCACACCATTGGCTTATGTACGATGTGTAATCTCGATGCATCTGAGAATACATACCACTTTGTTGGAGTTTGCCCCATATTCAGCGGATACAGGAAGCTATTTCTCGGAAGCCATCACTTAACCAGATCCCAGTTCCTCGATAACTTAAATGGTCAATGCTATTCAAATTTATATCAATTTCTACAATCTGCACTTAAATATCGCTTTCAAATAATGAATGAATTTTTTTAAGAACGTAAGCTCACAATCTATTAATTTATTAAAGCCTTTTTAACCTGACAGGCAATTAATATCGGGTTTTTCAATAAGAGCGCTACAAAAGTTTTTTTAAATAAAACAAAAACGGTTTTGGATATCAATGAAATTCTTTATTCCTGTGAAAGTACGTTTGATGCCATTATGTATGGAACTCGATTTCTTTTGCATGGCCACCACGGGCACGCTTGCAGAAGTCCAGACGCTGAACCCAATTTTCGACGGTTTCGGCCGATACTGCTGCAATTTCACGTCCGATATTCGTACGAAGTTCATCAATCGTCGCTGGCTTGTTGGCATAGACCATAGACTTGACGTAGTTACACAGGAAATAGTCGTAACGGCGTCAAATCGCATGACCGAGGCGGCCAAGCGACTGGACCATTCAGTGAGATAACACGTTCTCCAAACTTGGTTTCCAATAAATTGATTGTGACATTCGCTGTGTGGCTTGTGGCGCCGTCCTGTTAGAACCACATGTCCTCCAAGTCCATATCATCCAATTGGGGCCAAAAATATTCGGTTATCATTGAACGGTAGCGCTCCCCATTCACAGTAACGTGCCGGTCTTGATCATCACGGAAGAAGAAGAAGAAGATCATCCGAATCATTTTAAAGTTGTTGCTCAGCCCGATTCACGAACATACGACGCTTCTGGTGGTCAAGCGGCTTCAGTTCTTGCGTCAATTTAATCTTGTAAGGATGTAGGCCAAGATATTTTCGCAAAAATTCGCCACAACGACGTCACAGAGATGCCCAACGCTTGAGAACGACGTGTGAGAGAAACATTTGGGCTTTCTGCAACTGAAGCCTCAGCAGCAGCAATATTCTCGACACTACGGGCACTTCTTTGTCTCACTGGCACGGGAACATTTTGTACTGTGCCTCGGGATTCAAATTTTTCCACTAGACGCTCAATTGTTGATCTGCTAGGACGATTATGACGACCATAAATTGGACGTAGCGCTCTAAACGTTGAGGCCATGACTCCGAATTTCGGTGATAAATTTTAATAATTTCGACTCGTTGTTGGCTCGTATGGCTTTCCATCATGAAATGGCAAACCTTACTAAAGACAAAAGGTGAAAAGAGCGGCAAGAAATATGGCGTCGTTTGCTGTCCCTGTTGCTCTCCTTTTGTAGCGTCCCTGTTGAAAAACCCTTTATAAGTTATTGTCAAAATTAATTTTAAAAAACCAGCACAACTGTTTTTGTACAATTATAATGGAAATAAAATTATTTACTAACTTACTTACTTACTTGTCTATGTTTTGAATCGAATTGATTGTGGAGAGACTGTCCGTGCAGATGAGGGTTTGTTTTTCTTGAAATTGATGTGTAGCTTGTAATATTGCTAGAGCTTCAGCTGCATATACAGGCGCAAACTCTGGTAACAAGCCTTTAGCTTGAATTTCGCCTTTATCGTTAACGACGGCAAATGATGTTCCTGTCACACTTTTTGACCCATCTGAATAGAATAGACAACGTTCCATTTAGAGTGATCTGCTTGGATTTTCTTAAATAATTCTCTATAGACAATTGGGTTTGTTGTGGTTTTCGGGACTGCTGATGCTGGTTCAATGTTTATAGATTCCTTAGGTAACAAACATCCATGGAGGGAAAGATTTTGGATCGTGGTTTTTGACCATTGATTAGAAATGATATTTCGATATTTTTAGAAGTGTTAACAGCAGAAGGTAGTTTGTTTGCAGAAGGTAGTTTGTTTGTTTTTTTTGATAAGAGAGTTTTCTGATGTTGCGATCTTGTTAAAGTGAATTAAAATATTCAAACCGGTGTGGAATTTTTGGCGACCACTCTCTGTGAGGATTTTTTTGATGGGCGTTGTCATAAAAGCTTAAAGACTGATACTGGCAGAAGCGTGTCATATATATGGCATTTGGCATATATACAACCAATCCGTGGTCTATGAAACCAATCGAAACGGAAGAGTATGTTTAATGATTTAAATGCTGTGGTAGTGATGCTCAAGGTCGATTTACGTATAGTCCGATGGAAAAAGTTAAAGAACAGAAACGCAAATGGATTTGTCTCTAATTCGTGAGAGTTCAATTAGTTCGGAATTAATCCAATTTGCGACACTTTCCACTTTTTTTTACATTAAGATATTGTTATTTTAATATAAAACTTTTACCATAAATTCTATTGTTTTATTGATCCGACAGAAGGTCTTTTTTTTATTACGTTTTTTTACTTATTCTATGTCAACAACTATGCGAGACTCGATCGAAATGCGGATATTTTAAGGGAACTAATTGGCATTACTGTCATCCGATTCTATTTTCATGAAAATTACCATTTGAATGTAGACTTGGATTTAACTTTCGAATAGAATCAAAAGTAGAATGGAGTTACATATATTTGGGCCCCTGTAACTTTGACAATTCTGTCTGAGATAGCAACCAAATGTGACTGTTGCTACACTACAAAATTTAAAAGAAAAAACTGTGACAACCCCATTGTCGCTATCTGAAACAGTTAATGTTACATCCACACAACTTTTAACCAACGCTTTATCCACCGAAAAATTAATGGCGTTGTCGCAACCTGTATCGGTCACCACTGAATCGGAAGGGATCACTAATTCTGATCCGCATACCGGTAAACTTAAGGTCACGAATAAACAGAAAAATCATTTTTTTTTCTGCGAGTGGTCAACGTTGTCATCAGCCACGAAATCCACAAAATTTATCGCGTTACAATAATATTGCTGAGATGCGTCAGGAAATGATTAAGGAGGAGCGAAGTCGTCTTGCTGAATTCCATGAACTGCGAATGAACTATACTTCCGCTAAGAGCATACAGACAGGATTTCTGAAGCTTAAGCACGACAAAAGCTGCAAGATGCTGTTACACTTCAACAGTTGGAGTTCTGGCAAGCGGCAACCAAGGCATTTCCGAAACCTACCAGAGAGTCTACTGCTGCCAATGCAAGAGTAGATGCAAATTCTACAGTATTGCGAATTAATGAAATTGATATTGTTTGTGGCACGTCTTTCAATGTGACCAAAAGTGCGTATCTATATATCTGAAAATGCTATCTCTACATGTATAAAACAGTTTGATTCGATACCTTATATTGTCATACAATCATAGGTGAAGCATAACTGATGCGAGCAAGTTAATGGCAGCTCAGAACAGCATTCCAATTATGGTTTCAGCAATCTTTAATACGAATCAGCATAATTTGTTCTGTATTCTTCGTTTTATTTTCTTTAATTTTGTTTAAATTAAAATGTAATAAATCAGAATATATGTCGTACTTTTTTATTTCAAAATTGTCAAAATTTCTTCGCGAGCCATTCGCCGATTACGACGTTGGACTCTAACTTCTGCATTGGCTCTCTTTCAATATCTTTTTCTGCTAGGTAACGTCTTAATCGCTCATCAACGTAAGTATTTTTTGGAGAATACGTCTCCCCTCTGTCAATGCAAATGTTGTGAATTATGGCACATGATGCAATGATTTTCATAGCTGTTTCCATTTTAATGCCGATACCATACGCATGTGTAGGAAACAGAAGTTTGAGTACTCCGTACTGACGTTTAACTACATTCCATGTGCGATTGATTCGAGATTGGTAAATTTGCGTTTGACGATATGGTTTGCCGTATAAAGTGTAGCTAGATAAAAGGTGTTCGCATATCCCGAATCACACTTTACTTTTATTTGTTGAAGAAATGAAATTGTAGCTAAGCCGAGTTTTAAACCGATAGACACTCTGTTTTTGAGGCCCAAATTTATGGTAATTCTAACTCAAACAAAGTTCTATATTCCAGTTTTAAGGTATCAAAACTTAATCAAGAAAAGAGTTATATCTCAATCGAGTTCTAATTTTTCCTTAAATCGAATCACTTTAACAAGAAATTGTCTGCTATAGTTTCTAATTTTTAAGCTAATAAAACTACAAAATGTAAGCCAAGGGAATATTCCATTTTTAGTGAAACGCAGGAAATCTTTTTTTCGTTTTGAAAAGATTCATGGTGGTCGATGAAATAGGTTGAGGACGTCTGTGACGGTATAGTAACATTTTGTATCTAGACAAATAGGACCACAACAGGAATTTACAGTTTTTTTACATTTTCTTTTCCATCCAGACAAGCTATCAATTAGAAACAAACTTCCAAACTTGCAGATTTTTGCAGTTCAAGAAGGATGTCGGCCTAGATTTTGAAGACCTCAATTAAAGAAAAAAAATCATACTATATCGCAAACATATGAAGTAGGTATGCACTTTTTTAAAATAACGACTTCAAAATATGGCTTGACCTTTCTCATGGTGGTTCCAGGCGAAAGTTGTTATGCTATAACTTCACAGACGTTAAAAGTATATGTAACACTACATTTTTCATCATCACTACAGGTACGCAAAAGGCCGAAATGAAAGTGTCAATTCTATGGTGTTTTTTTTTATCAAACGTAGTGCAGTGAGAAATACCCAATACCCAACAAAACAATACACAGCCACTTAGGTTTAAATTTAATATTTGACACTCTATATACGCAGCAAGTTTTGACTTCTGTTTAAATCCGCAGTGATCCGTTGTTATAAAGGGTTTTTCAACAGGGACGCCACAAAAGTAGGGCAACAGGGACAGCAAACGACGCCATATTTCTTGCCGCTCTTTTGACATTTCTCTTTAGTAAGGTTTGCCATTTCATGATGGAAAAACATACGAGCCAACAACAAGTCGAAATTATTAAAATTTTTCTACCGAAATTCGGAGTCATGGCCTCAACGTTTAGACCGCTACGTCCAATTTATGGTGGTCATAATCGTCCTAGCAGATCAACAATTGAGCGTCTAGTGGAAAAATTTGAATCCCGAGGCACAGTACAAAATGTTTCCGTGCCAGTGAGACAAAGAAGTGCCCGTAGTGTCGAGAATATTGCTGCTGCTGAGGCTTCAGTTGCAGAAAGCCCAAATGTTTCTCTCACACGTCGTTCTCAAGCGTTGGGCATCTCTGTGACGTCGTTGTGGCGAATTTTTGCGAAAAGATCTTGGCCTACATCCTTACAAGATTAAATTGACGCAAGAACTGAAGCCGCTTGACCACCAGAACCGTCGTATGTTCGTGAATTGGGCTGAGCAACAACTTGAAAATGATGCGGATTTTCATCGAAAAATCATCTTCAGCGATGAGGCTCATTTCTGGCTGAATGGCTTAGTCAATAAACAAAATATGCGGTATTGGTCAGACAGCAATCCACATGTACTCCATCAGTCATCATTGCATCCCGAAAAATTACGGTTTGGTGTGGCCGTACTTCTTCCGTGATGATCAAGACCGGCACGTTACTGTGAATGGGGATCGCAACCGTTCAATGATAACCGAATATTTTTGGCCCCAATTGGATGATATGGACTTGGAGGACATGTGGTTCCAAGAGGACGGCGCGCAGTGGTTAAAATGCGGAAATAAATCAAAAAAATGAAAGTGTTAGTATGAAGTTATTTTTTTTATTTTATTATAGTTATATAGTTGGTCTATGATTTTTGAAAATTTGAGCAATTTTTGTTCATAAGTATCTAAGATACAGGGCTCCAAAGTTACCCTTTTTTTCGATTTTGAAATTCCTATATTTTCTTGCACTAACTTCTTGGCACGAAAAATAGCGCTTATAAAACTTTAAGCCAGAATTTTTATTTTTATTTCCAAAACATATATACATATATATGTATATATGTATATTTCAGATAAGTCAGAGCAGAGAGCTCTAAAATTAAAATTTTAATGTTTTTTCCTTAGAGCTACAATTTTAGCTACACTTGCCTACACGCTCTGACTACATTCACTTGAAAGCTACAATACTCACCTAACTAGTCCAAAAAGAATGAAATCTGTCTGGATACAACCCTGTGACTAATGTTCAATTTTGTTCACCTGAATCAGGTCTTAAAAAACACGGTTTTGACGACGATAGATCCCGAAAAATTACAATTTCTTCGAAAATACTTGTCACAGATAACTAGATAAGAGCTTTATATTTAGAAAAAATATGTACCTTTCTTTAAAAAATAAAATAAAATTAATCCATTGACTAACCTGTGAGATATTCAATTTTTAGCGCAAAACTTTTTTTTTGCCTGACTTATTTTCCAATTGTTTCCTAACTTTTATTTAAAAAATTACAATAAAAATAAAAAAAATTATGATGTATTAAACTATATGTAAGTACCTAAATAAAATATGAACAGAAATCAGGTATAATCTTTAAATTTTGTATGGCATTACGCAAAAAATGGGGACATGTAAAATAAAAAAAGGTGCTTTTTGTAGTTTTACCTGTATATTGGTTTTTCCTAATACTTGATGTTAGGGATATGAATTGATACCTGTTGTATGAATGAAAAACAAACAATTTCTTTTTTACTAGGAATATCATCACTACATGCAAGGATTAGATTTATGGAATACGTGTTGCACCTCGGCTTCAACTTAAGCTTTAAATCATGGAGAATATGTGAGGACACTCGTGCTATTAAGGAAGTGGAAAAAAAAACGAATCCAAGCTGAATTCATCGAAAAGGTTGGTATCAAGGTTGACGTTGTAAAGCAAGGAACTGGAACAACAAATGACGGCAATACATCACGAAGATTTTTTGAAAATCCGCTTCTGACTGCAGGGATCACCAAAATAGATTCAAGGTTGATAACGAGACTTTCAGTCATATTGGAAGCAATTTGCTGCAATTTTTCAATTGATACAGAAAAATTTAAGGTTTATTCTGAAGAGACAGCTAAATTGGCGATTTCGTTATACCCTTGGTATCACATGCCTGCAACAGTTCATAAAATCTTATTACACGGAGCAGAAGTAATACAAAGTGCATCTTTGCCAGTGGGTTCACTTTCAGAGGAGGCCCAGGAAAGCATAAATAATTACTACAAATATTACAGAACCCACCACTCCAGGAAATGTTCTCAGCTATCTACAAATGAGGATGTTTTCCACATGATCATGATATCATCTGATCCCTTTATAACCCAATTGAGACCGGAACCAAACAAAAAACCTTCCATTGAGTGAAGAAGCTCTTGAATTAATTAATTAATATTTTTTAATGACTATGTAATTTATTTTTATGTATTTATACATTTATTTATTTGTTTATTTATTTAATTATTAATTTATGTAATTAATATTATAAGTATTTTTTGTAATGTTTACATATTAAAGCAAAAAGTGTTACAAAACATAAATTGTTATTTTTTTTATATGAACAATAAACCCCAAAATTTAGAAAAATCTCAATAACTCATCTTCTAATTGTTATTTTTAATCCAAATTTTGAGGAAATGTGTGTTTCCCTAACCCACACATGTGTGCCAAATTTCATTTCTCTCCAATTTATATTACAGGTTTTATCGATTTATTTCCGCGCTCCCATACAAACCGAACCACTGTGCGGCGGCGCCACAAGCCACACAGCGAATGTCACTATCAATTTATTGGAAACCAAGTTTGGAGAACGTGTTATCTCAAGAAATGGTTCAGTCGTTTGGCCGCCTCGGTCGTGCGATTTGACGCCGTTAGACTATTTCCTGTGTAACTACGTCAAGTCTATGGTCTATGCTATGCTGGTCTATGGTGAACTTCGTACGAATAACGAACGTGAAATTGCAGCAGTATCGGCCGATTTAAGCTTGAAAACCGTCGAAAATTGGGTTCAGCGTCTGGACTTCTGCAAGCGTGCCCGTGGTGGCCATGCAAAAGAAATCGAGTTTCATACATAATGGCATCAAACGTACTTTCACAACAATAAAGAATTTCATTGATATCCAAAACCGTTTTTGTTTTATTTAAAAAAAAAACTTTTGTAGCGCTCTTATTGAAAACCCCGATATTTGCAATGCGGGTAAAGTCCTATTTCCCTACAAAATACATTAATAGCTTTTCCAAAAAAAAAAACAAGGGTATTTATACATAGCATATGTACTTGTACATTAGCCACAGGGATCTTATAACTAATCCTGCATCTATACACGAATGACAAATTGCTTTGATTTCTGTTATTTTGCACTCATTGTTTTTCATAAAACTGGCAATAAATGGATTAAATATTGTAGAGTTACATTTACCTATTACACAGAAAATTAATGGGTTTTATCCAGGCGATATGCATCAATTTCGACTTTCAAGCTTAAGTATCTTGAACTCTGAACGTAACTTTTTAATTACGAACAAATTAATGAGTGTTCTTCTCTCTTCAGTTTTTTTTTTTTGTTGTAGGCAGGTACTCGAAAATCATAAATGTCAACGATTTAATTGCCTTCGCACAAAATAATTGTTGGAATCTTGTCTACACAGACAGGCGTTCTGTTTAATTTCGATTATTCTGCCTTTCATCGGGTTCAAGTGTGCAATATCATCTAGGAGGTGTTAACGTTGGTTTCTTTCAATTGGGCTATAAACTCATTTAGACGAATTAGTTGTACATTGTGCTTTTGTTCGCTGAACGGAAGTAAGACGACCGACTGGGCGTTTTTCTGTGTTCACAGATTTTTGAATTACAAATAGACACATAAAGGAAATACCCATATAATATTCACATTCACAGCATTCACGTTAGTCTCGGTATCGGTCTGGGTCTTGGTCTCGGTCTCGGTTTTCTATTAATGGATTTCGTTTACTCCCTTTTCAGAATAGTTGTTTTGGTTTGTCTGTGGATTAGAAGAAAAGAGTGTTTGAAATCTCAGAAGAGCATTTGCTATTTCTAAGGGATTAAGAGATTAAGGAGATTTTTTCCGATTAAGAACTTATACCAACTTATGGTATATATATATAAAGAAAAGCATGGAGATAATATCTTTTTAAAATATGTGGAATATTTGTCGCCCTTTGGAATGCGCTGCATCACTAAAGACTATTGTTGGGATATTTGACAATTTTCTATTTGTTTATGCAGCTGCAACGCAGAGAAAGATTTCTTTAAATTTATGTATTTTCTTCCTGTGTGCCATCAGGCATACGAATGTGTGAGTGCCTGTTTCAACAACTGAATTGTTTTGTTATTTCTGATTTAATTTTCAGAAGAAATTTACATGATTCAGACAGAGTCGTTGACTTCAAGAATCAAGCCAAGTAACTACTCTAAGAAGCTTCATTTTTTGTAAGTTTTTAACTATGTGGATGTGCACAGGTGTGGGGTTGAAAAATGAAACTGTACGTCATTTAAAATTGATCCTCGCCGGTTACAAAAGACTTAATTGCTACTTACATACATAATATTTAAGAAGAACTTGAATTCAATCAAACTGCTAAAAATATCATTCATTTAAAAATAAATAGAATAGGGTTTTTTAAAATTTAGTGCCGCATTACAAATAATTAGAAAATGAACACACATGTTCTTGGTATTTGAGCTGAAGTAGGTTTTTACAGTTAGAATGTTTAAGAATTACTTGCTAACTCGAAGCAGTGTCAAAGTTCAAAGGTACGGAAATGGTAGGTAGGTACATATAGGTAGACCGTCTTCATCCAAAAATTATTTTAGAACATCAATTTTCGTTCCTTACTTGGATTTTCTAATGTCCCTTAGAGGAAAATAAATCCGCATATATACAACATTTCAGTTTTTTCCTAAAAATATACAAAGCATGGACTCATCCGATTTCAATTTGATTATTCAAAAGATATCTGATAAATATGAATCCTGTCTGGATAATTTTTCTGCCGAGTCCGTAAGGTATGTGGTTGGACCACAATAAGATGAATTTTGACCAAAGGCAATATTACAATATATGGGATGTGTTGAAAAATGCAGAAGAATTTTATTGGTTTTCACAGCACTACCTATAGGACTTTTCATTCCCGTCCCAACATTTACAAAAGACCGATCTTTATGGTCCTAGGTTCGATATAAACGATATCATGACATTGCTACCAACAGATGATTAAGAATTTTATGGACAGGAAGGAACTGTAATTTGGACACATTTTACAGCATAATTCTTTAATTTTCCTTTTATTTACACGATTTTCGTTTTCGGATGGGTCGCTCAAAATCATCACCGCAGTCTATGAAGTATACTACGAGGTCGAGGAACAAGGAAGATTTTCCATGATCTGAGTTGTTTCTTCTCCTCCTTAAGACTTAACACATTTTTGGCTTAAATTACATGATTACTAAACCCCAAATAATGTTGATAATGCTTAAATCAACCAATGTATGTAACTACACATGTATATGTAATCAGGGCCGGACCAACAATATGTGCAATATGTGCAACTGCACAGGGCGCAAAATTCTGGGGGCTCATTAACAGGAGCAAGAAAATGTAATCTGATCCTGTGCAAACAAATATGTACTGACATTTGCATTTTAACCACAAAACTTGTTCAAATAATCCCAAAATACCATCCACCACAACTGTGCTAAGTTATTTCTTGTACATTTACTAACATCACTTTCATTACTGCACTCAAAATATGGTAAAATTAAAGATCCCACTAGACTTTCGCACTGAAAGTCTACCTCCTGGGTAATGTGAAAAAGTCTCATGCATTCGTATCAGTGTATGTATACAAATATTCATAAAAAAGAGGCGCTTTCTACAAATTTTGCACAGGGCTCAAGTTTGGCTGGGGCCGGCCCTGTGTGTAATGTATGAACATAAGTTTTGTTATATCACTTTCTTTTAGTATAAATGATTGGATTTATCATAAAAAACTTAAAAACCGATTATGTCAGTACTTTCTTTGTCGGAGCTTTCAGTTGACCATGCTTGACGAGTATATTAAATACTTTTGTTGAATTGTATACGTATACATAAATAAACCTATCACCCAACGTTCCGTAAAAACAAAGAAGTCGAAACTACGAACGATTTTGTCTGAAACATCTTACATTATTCGTATTCGAAGTGTTTTTGCATTTGAAGTTTGAAAAGTGGACTGGCTGAATTCTGTTTGAGATTTTTATTTTTGTGTGTTAAGAGTTTATTAAAAAGTAACTTTATTTGGACCAGAGCACTTTAACGAAAACATTTGCGTCTTTATAACACTGCAGCGTTAGTCTATATCTTAAAGATTTAAGTACCTAGATCCCATTTTCTCATAGATATTCTTATACCTACTGTTCTTGATAGAAATAGCAAGTTGTTTCTTTGTTTTAGTTTTAGTTTAGTTTATTTCATCAATTTTGAAACATTCTCTTTTTTAGATTAATATATATACATAGGTACTCAATAAATAATATAAAATAAATAAATAAATAATTTAAAAATATGTACATATATGAACTATTCTATTATAGCAACAAAGTCATCATAACATTTTTTTTAAAAGAATCTCTTGGACTGGGCATACATATATCAATCAAATTAATAACCGCGTTGGTCTCTCTGATGCAACGAGTAATCGGTTCTTTATTACCGTAATTGCTTCTTGAAAAAGTGTCTCGTATGTGAAAACTCATAGGGAGACTTCTGTAAGGGAAAAAAAATTTATTCGCTCAAGCAAGTAGGGGCAAATAACGTGGCCATCAATAATATCTTTTACCATCATAATTGAAAAATATCTTCTTGTGAGCTCAAGCGTTTGCATGCCAAAAAGCAGACATCAGACATTATATGAGGGCATATCAATATTCCAATTTATCTTATAAAAACAATATCTAGTAATTCTTTCAATTCTTAACGAATGAGTATCATAATAAGGATTCCAGATCACACAACAGTATTCCAAGCTAGACCTAACAAAAGCCATATAGAGAGACTTAATTGCATGCGAATCAGAAAATTCTCTGGTATTCCTTTTTAAGAAACCTAACATCTTACATGCTTTATTTACTACATAGTCATAGTGACAAGTAACAGAAAACTGGCGATCCAACACGACACCTAGATCTTTTTTTTGTGTGACTTTTTCCAAAATAATATTATTAATTGTATAATCAAAAATTATAGGAGCTTTTTTTCTTGAACATATAAAACTTAGACATTTAGAGACATTCAAAAAAAGAAGATTACTTTCTCACCATAAAGCTAGTTTAAGTAAATCTTCTTGAAGATAGTGACAATCATTTAAAGATTTAATAATTTTGAACTTTTTACATCATCAGCATATAACAGGTTCCTGGAAAACTGAAAAATATCTGGAATATCACTAATAAATATATTAAAGAATAAAGGACCAATGTGGCTTCCTTGGGGGACACCAGAGCTCACAGTTATACATCTGGAAACAAATCTGTCTATCTTTACATATTGTG
Source organism: Leucozona laternaria (assembly GCA_932273885.2). Taxonomy (NCBI): domain Eukaryota; kingdom Metazoa; phylum Arthropoda; class Insecta; order Diptera; family Syrphidae; genus Leucozona; species Leucozona laternaria. Next base: position 52,585,275 of record OW026368.1, read on the forward strand.
TTCGATCAGTTAGGTAAGAACAGATCCATTTAAGAAATATGAAATGAAATCCGAGCTTAGACAGTTTATAAATAAGGATTGCGTGGTTAACCCTATCAAAAGCTTTTGCAAAATCTGTAAATATAACATCAGTCTGAAATCCACTTTCGAATGCTCTTATAACTGAATTGCATAAAATAGTAAGATTTGTAGATGTGGATCTTCCTGAAACAAATCCATCTTGTGAGACAGAAATAAGTTCCTTTGTCAGAAAATTAAGCTTATCGCAAACAATTTTTTCGAACACTTTAGGAATTACAGATAATTTACAAATGAAGCGGTTTTTTTTTGCTTTGCACCAGATTTAAAAATTGGCGATATGAAAGATGTTTTCCACTCATCTAAAAACTGACCTGTTTTAAGAGACTTGTTAAAAATTAACCATAAAGGCAACGCAAGGGACGCTGCACATCTTTTAATTGTTTTGGGAGGTATACAATCAGGGCCAACTCCTTTGTTTTCATCAATCCCATTCAACGCTTTAAGTACCCCAGATAAAGTTAATTGAATAATCCCTATATCAACTACGTTAGTCAGAGAAAAAGAAGGGATATCACTAGTTGACGTAACTGAGTATCCCGCTTCAAAATAATCTGCAAAAAGATTACAAATGGTAGGTAAATCACTAGATGTAGATCCAGAAAATTCCATGCAATTAGGTAAACCTGTATTTTTTCTTTTGGAGTTTATAAAATTCCAAAAACATTTGCTATCGTTTTTTATTTGTGAATCGGCTGTTAACACATATTTGTGGTAAAGAAATTTGTTTAAAACATCGAACGATTTCTCAATTGCATGATAGTTTTGACTGTAAAACAAATTATTTCTGTCTTTTTTATACCGCTTATATGCCTTATTTTTTATGTTTTTGAGATTTGACAATCTTTTACTAAACCATGGTGGGTTTGAATTCTGTTTAATTATTTTAATTGGAATACAACTGTCAGATGCCTGCTTTAAATACAATTTAAAGGTCGCGAAAGCTTGATTCAGATCCTGGTTAACCACAATTGAATTCCACGGCTTTGAGTTTAAATACACATTCATTGCATCAAAATTTCCATGCTTGTAGTCATACAGTTTTTCATTTCCATTTATGGTTTGAATATAAACTAAAAATTTACAGTCTATATGACTAGACAAATATGATGCTGTGAATTTTGTACTACAGGATAATCAACCTTATTAATTTTAACTTCTAATTCACTATCAACGAAAACTAGGTCCAAAATACGATTTAATAAATTCGGAATATTGTTCAGTTGCAACAAATTAAACTGGCTAAAAAAATCAATTACTAAAATTTCAATTTCTGTTTTTACATCGAAAGGAATCAAGCATTTTTCATCAGCATCAAGTTTCCAATTAACAACACCAATATTGAAATCACCTAGACAAATAACATGATCAGATGGATCCAAGGAACTTAATAAAGATCGACAATTTTCTAAATGTAAATTGTATAATTCTAAAGGACTTCCTGGAGGAATATAACTGGCAGAGAGAGTTTCCCATCACTAACGGCCATATTATTCACTCAATTAATCAAGATTAAAACTTAAATCCAGATGTAAAATAATTTAAATAAACAAAATTAAATCCAATTCATATTATTCACTCGATAAATCCGCAGTTAAATCCACTTTTTTTAAATCCAGTTTCTATAAATCCAATTGAATTTAATTGCTCTCTGACGGTCAGTTTAGGTACTTAGATCCAGATTAAAACTCAATTTCATATTATTCGTCACTTTTGTCGGCCATGAAATAAAGTCATGTTTACCTACGTACATATGTATAGGTATGCAGTCGTGCTGTCAAAAATATTGAATTTGTACTAATTTCTGCATATGAGTATTGAATTATTTGTATCGTAAAAACTCACAGTTTTAAACAACAGACCTTATAATAAATAATAAAAAAAAATACAAATTAAAAAAACCATCAAAAACAACAAAATGGATTTTATTCGTGAAATTGATGAGATGGTCATGTCTTTGTCATCAGAAGATGACTTTGAGTTGGAACAACGGGTAGTGGAGGAGCAGGTCACCAACCAACGTCCACCTCGTCGACCCAATAAGCAATTAAAAAGGGCCTGCGTTAATGACTACGATGACGTTGACTTTCGCAAATATTATAGCCTAAAGAAGGAAGCATTTTGGTGGCTAAATTATAAGGTTGGAGACGAGTTAGAGAGTGATAGACGTCGGTATGTAATTTTGTAGCTATCGGGTTATCGCTTAAACTATTTAGATTTTCATAGCAGATCGAGAGCTTACAACAGAACATAAACTGTTGGCTGTGTTGCGTCTACATGCGTGCGGCAATATGGAGCAGACTGCAGCCGACTACATCCGGATTACTCATCATTAAAAAACACATTAAATAATTTTAAATAAAATTTTGTTCATCTTTATTGAATTTTATTTAAATCATTACAAAAAAATCTTTCAGACACAGCAGGGCACAACTAAAACTGTCATAGGAGAAATTGACGTTTCGCTTATTTGACATTTGGATTTAAAAATTTTAAATCTAGATCAAAGACATTTTACATCTGGATTGAAGGCATTTTAAATCCATTGGATTTATTGCATGTTAAGAGTGAATAATATGAACATAGATTTATTTTTTTGGATTTAATAAATCTGGATTTATTAGTTGGATTTAAAATTCACTGAAATCCAATTTAAATCCGTAAGGTACCGTTAGATATGTCAATCTAGTCAATCCAGTCAATCCCAACTATCATTGAAGTCCATTATTTGTATCTTTACATTAAGAATTAATGGTTAGGTGTGTATTTGGTAAAAACTTAGAATTATTTAATTTATTTAGTTTTTGTTTCTCAAAAACAATAATTCTTTGTATTTCCAAATTAATTCTATTTTTTTAATGATAATTTATTCATTTTAACTAAGTTGAACACAATTATTGTTCCAGCTGTGTTTTGTGTACTTCACTCAATTTGTCAAAAGCCAACAGAAAACAGATAACGACTTTCAACGAATGGAATTTGCCACAGCTATAGTAATTTGACTATCTGATCTACACTTCAGCAACCTGGTACTCTCAAGAGGTTCGAACCACGAACCAAACCGACAAAATGTTAATTGACTCAAAGGCATATATTTCGAGGGATAAATGTTAAATCTGGCTAACTCCTCGCAAATTTCAGAACTTGACTGAAGACTGAAGAATAAATTCGACATTGGACGCTTAAGCACATCCGGAGTTGTACAACAACAGAGAACCTGAACGTGAGTACATATTCTCGCGATCTTAAGAACACGCGGAAGATGTATGAATTAAGCTGCATCATGTGGCCAGGAAGTAGGCACATCCAGTCAATAAAGATCGAGCCAACAACACTATCAAAAGGTAGACTTAGCTATAAAAAATGCTTAATTATCTTCAAAAACAGATGGGGTGTTGATGGGGTTGCATCCATCAAATTATCGCCAAAATATGGGTGGAAGACTGATCCTGTTTTATATACATAATAACTATCGTAAGTCCTATCCAACGTACTTTGTACTGTGTTAGCTTCTTGAGCCGTCCTGCAACACTTTAATCAGCAAGTACCAGTGTTGCTTTCCGCCCGGTATATGGACCATAGAGCAAATGTTCAAATTGAATCAAATCCCGGAAAGGTGAAGATACAACCGCTCAATCTATGACCTGGTGTATAAAGGTGTGAACGTAGTCCAAAAATCAACATACGTCTGATTTAAAAATCGAGGGAGTGGATATTGGACATATTATGCTCCACCCAAGAGACTTAACATATGCGACCTTCAGATCCGAGGCGATAAGGAACACAGAACCTACTGGTTAAAGGCCGACCTTTGCAAGTTACAGAGCGCTTGGTCTAGATGGGTGGAAATGGCGAGCTCTGGATCGTAGATAATGGAAAGCCACCGGACTTATCTCAGACAGAGACCTTTCACTGATTTCGCCTAAAAAGTCTAAAATTAAAATCCCAATGATGTTTTTCAATGATATCTATAATTTGCGCGCCGGCGATGGTACACTCCGCTCCCTCTAGCGCAGGTCAGCGAACAAAACCCTTACCATCCCAAAATATTCCACCTAAATTATTAAAAGCTACCGAAATAAACCTTGTGGCACAACCCAAAAGGTTCCATCTAGCCTGTTACCCCAAATTTGGGGACTTAAATCATATGTAGTTGAATTTGTGAAATTATTTCATCATGAAGTAAAATTAAAAAATGAAATAAGTACTCAAAAACCGATGAAATAAATACTCAATTTTGGAGAGTTTTTTCATATGAAAAAACTTCTGATTTCTTTATAAGTTTTTTGGAAGTTATTTCATTTTTGGCTTGGGGGGTTATTTCATTGGGGAGTTGTGTCACGGAGCCAACAAATTTCACAAAAGAAGCATTTTAATGATGGCTAAACTACACGACCAACGTAACAAGCCAAGTAAAAATAGCCGGATTGCTATCCAAACCAATCAACATCTTTAATGGACTCCGACAAGGGGATGGTTTGGCCTGTCTCCTCTTCAACCTGGCGTTGGAGAAAGCAATCCGTGACTCTGGCACGGCAACAAGAGGGACCATCGTCAACAGGTCCAGCCAGATACTGGCTTACGCAGACGACATCGACATCATCGGAAGAACAGAGCAAGCTGTACATGATTCCTTCATCCAGATCGAGCAGGCGGCACAAAATCTGGGGCTGCACATTAGTGAAGGTAAAACAAAGTACATGGTGGCGTCGAATGTGAGAGGAACAGTTGGTCAAACAATCAAGGTAGCGGAGCACGAATTTGAAGTGGTGCAATCCTTTAAATACCTTGGGTCAATAGTAGCAGCCGATAACAATATAGAAGAATAAATACGCGGGCGGCTTCTCAAATCCAACAGAGCCTACTATAGTCTGTCAAAGCTCTTCAAATCCAGAAATCTCACCATAACTTCAAAACTGCTGCTGTACAGGACCATGGTCCTGCCAGTACTCACATATGGAGCCGAGACTTGGGTGCTTAGCAAAAGGCACTCCGACCTCTTAGCCGCGTTTGAGAGAAAAGTCTTAAGGAGAATTGTTGGCCCCATATGTGAGGAATGACGATTCCGGAGACGGTACAATCATGAATTGTACGCAATCTACCTTGAAGCAGACATCGTGACAAAAATTGAGCTCGGTAGACTCCGGTGGGCAGGGCACCTAGCTCGCATGAGCGAAGAGGAACCTGCTCGGAAAGTTCTTTGTGGTACATTCTATGGTAGACAACAGCGTGGTAGACCATGCTTGCGCTGGAGAGATGGCGTAGACCAGGACGCCCGGAGCCTTGGGGTGCGCTACTGGATGGCGGCGGCTCGAGACCGGGATGGGTGGAGAGACTTGTTGAAGGAGGCCAGGACCGGACCCCGGCTGTCGAGCCGACGATGATGATGAAATTAGCGCCGGAGACTATAGTAATTTCACTCACTCTCTATCTCAAATTCTGAGTGCTGTAAAGTACCTACAGTTATGCCTTTTTAACAGCATTATAGGCGAATGTAGAAAGTGGAATTCGATACACAGCTCTTTTAAATTCATATTTATAATCGGCCCATCGGTATTTTTTTTTGCTTTTAATTCCTTCCCTATTTTCCTCACCTTCAAAGTGTGTTAGTAGCCGTATTTTTTTCTATTGCTGATGACTTATATAGATAGAACATTCCATAGAAATAAAATAATAGTTATAGAACATACTTATTTTTTTCCTGGTGTTTCATTTGTTTTTCACGTATTTCTTGTCTTTTTTCTCGACACTGTTGACACCGTTTGCAAAGCTAAAAATCCACCTACCCGCATCTTTGAAATAAACCCAGATAGCTACCAGGATATGTTTTTGTATGCATTACAGGTTAAAAAATAACGTTTATTATACCTAAATAATCCGATCATTATTTTATGTTATAGGTTAGGTACTTGAAAACAGAAAAAACAAAATGTACTTATTTCGATAATTTTTATTAGTTTATTATGTTATACACTTGTTTAGATTATGACTACGATTTAAATTATTTCTAATAATTAGGAATTTAGCATATATATATATTATTATTACAAAAACAGTATCGGCATTTCTATATTAATATCAAAAACCTTTGATTTTAATAGTTAAATTAAATATTTTACTGAAAAAAAAAATCAATAGAGTTAAATAAAATATGTAGTATTTATTTATGTAGGTATGTAGTCATATATCACTATAGGCGAAGCATAAGGTCCCCTTAGAAATTGAACATTATTTGTGCTTTTGACCTTGTTAAAGGACTTATACAAATTAAAATCAAATGTTGACAATTTTAAGTTATTTATACAAGATTTACAATTTCAATTCTGCTGATGGGGTAGGAAGTAAATGTGCACTTCCTACCTATAACAAAAATTAAGGCTAGGTACGCATGAACGAATTTCCACACGGTTGATTCGATCGGAAATTCTTCTTTTTTTTAAACCGGACTATGGACACGGGACTTGGCCGATTCATAAAGTCCTGCATGCGAGTAAATTCATCATTTCATTGCTGTTAATTTAAAAAAATCATTCACCCGCGCCTATCCTTAATCCATGTCCACATTACTGGCTGAACACAATAGACGCGCGTTCGAACGCGCGTTCACATCTGTCAAAGTTGAAATAAAATGACACAAAATCTCGTTAAAGTGAATACAAGAGCGACGCAGCCGCGAACGCGACTCTGGGAGTTAAATAAGTTTAAATAATCACGCGCGTGCGAACGCGCTTACCAACGCGCGTCTATTGTGTTCAGTCAGTTAAGCGATCGCTCAAATGACTGCATTTAAAAGCTAAATCACATTGAAGCATTCATTTGCATATGTTTCGTCCACAAGCAGCGTTGCGTTTTGTTTCTCGCCTGCAATAAGCAAAACAATGCACTTTGATTTTTTGAAAACAATTTTTATTATCAACTAATGGTTGGAAATAAAAGAAAGGAAATCACAAAACACACTGCTAGTATGTGGACGAAATAAAAACCTGTAGCGCGTTCAATATATGGCTTCATGTGGACAAGGTCTTTATGTTATTTTGTAGATGAAACAAAAAAGCAGGAATTCATTAAGCTTCAACGATATGCCTTAAAAATTTGTATGCAATCAGACAAATGATTGCTTCTTAAATTATTGTAACTATAAATAAAAATTATTATAATATATAAATCGAAAGCTAAGTGCCTAGTTTCATGTTACTTCAGAGGCCGTATGGGAGGGCTGTGGTGATGTTGAGAAAGGTCTGTGTAAAAACTGCGCGGCAGAGTGGTGATATGACATTTCTTGAAGCGAAGTCATCGAGTTCGAGTTGATACTGTTGGCCGACGAGTTGAGCTTCTCTGGCGAGTTAACCCGAATTTTAGGCGGGGGTGTGTTATCTACTGCATAATTTGGCGTCGTGTACGAATGAATTTGATTTCCATTAAGTGTAATGGTTTGTGGAAGCTGTGGGTGCGGTCTAATAACAGTAGGCTGAATTGGAAACTGTGACATTTCTTTTAGGTTTGAAAAGTTCTGCAAGTAACAACCCGCATTTAAGAAGCTAGCAGCTGTTGTGTCCAGCTTGAATGGTTGCATGCAGGATATTACTGCCGGATATCCAGCATTTGTATTGAGAGAGCTTGTCAGGTCTCGTGGCTTGTCATCGTCTATACAAAGATCTCGGTCATCGCGATCATTGCCGCCGTTCGACGTTGATCCGGGACTATGTTGCATGGGTAAACTATTAGGTACAGGCGAATGGGTTCCCAGCGATATATCTGAATCGGATGTGTCGGATGGAGCTGGCGATGAAGCGCCCTCTGCTCTTCGGCATTGGAAAGACATACCTGGGTTGTTTTGATTGTGTTGCATTCTGAAATGATAAAAAATATATTTAACGTTAGTAATTTAAGAACACAATTAATATTTAATAAAATTTGTTAGCTTGGAAGATCTGGTCGATTTAAAATTTTCTCAAAAAGTAGAAGACATTTAAGCATCTGATTTTAAGTGTTTAACAAGAAACACAATTAAGAAATTGATTTGAAAGGGGTACACAATGACATTGTAATTGTTGCTGTTGATTATTTTTTATTGCAAATGCTCGATAAACTTTATATTCTTAAGGTTTTTTTAAATATTAAGCTGCAGTACTTTCAGTTTATTTAAAGTAATCATAAGGATGGTTTGAGCCCCCACATTGAATTGTAGATTGTGGCCCCAATAGGCATCCTATGAGGACCTCCACAGTACTCTTAAGTAATTTTAAGCTTTACATTCTTTAGGTTTTTTAAATATTGAGCTGCAGTATTTTCACTTCATTGGATTGGCCTTTTGAGTGCCCCAAGCAGTAAATATATGTAGACTAATCCTCTGAGGAAAAATATTGGGCATAGTCATCAACAATGTAATTTTTAAAGGTATTGTTGTATATATAATATTGTGTCCATGGTTGAACCGTGTTTATTGGTTACATTAGTGGAACAATCTTCCCTTGTTGTACTGGGCTTGAACCCGTCGACCAAGTAGAGAAACAACAGCAATATCCCCTACTGGAGGCAAGGAGAGTGAAAACATTAAGGATACACAACTTTTTGGTTTTTATTTTTGTTTTATTTCCATATGGTTTCGCCGATTATCTTGAGCGGCCAATTTTGTTTTTTGTTTTAGCTCCATTCACTTTAGCGCGCTGGCTTCCTGAAGGATTTTCTTCTTCAACGCCCCGCTGCTCAAACCTGCCAACCGATAAAGATTCCCCAGTTGTTGGCGGGTTCTCACTCGTCGTCAACTTCGGTGACGGCCGGGTGTGGTTTTGTAGGGGGTTACCACGGGAGCTGTCTTCAGGTCTTCGTTGACGGGTGGTGGTGGTACTCTTCCAGCGTAATCTTCTTAGTCGGAGGGCGTTTTTTGGCCACGGGTGAAACCTTTTGGTAGAGGGAGTGTGTGCTCATACTATGTATGAGCGGTGAGGATTAATAAGGAGTGTGAGGAAAAAGGTCCTACCTAGTATATAAATTCCAGCTTGTTTTAAACGGCCGCTGGTGGCCAACTCTTCTAACTCGGCCTCTCGACCTAGTGGAGGTTCAAAAGAACCCCTAAGAGTCTTTCCTGGAAATAGAATAAGGGATTAATTATACCTTGTTGTTTTGAGTTTGTTAATTTCAGCGGGCCAAACGGCTGTTGTTCTGTAGATTTAAAAACTCAAGAACTCAAGGATTTTACCGACAGTTTATTTAATTTTTTCGATTACTATTTATACCTTAAATCTAGGTTCTTATTTTACGTCCCTACCAATTACATAGTTACGCAATTTGGGCTATAGTATTAAAATGCTAGATGAGCATTCCACAATTTGTATTTTAATATTTTAATTATTGTATATGATTTCACAATTAGCCCAAGTTAAATTAAATTATTTTCCTCTCATTGAAATGTAACTCGGTGTGTTTTGGGTATGGTCATGGTTCTTGTTGCTAGTTATGTGAGAGTTAACGCTTTATTATAGTGTGTGTTAACATCTCACACAACAGTATCATAAAACTGGATCATGCTGCTAAAACAGAAATGGCACCTTAATATCCTGACTTGTTAAAAATTTTAAAGGATAATCCTGTGAATTAGCGTACAAAAAATCAATTGATATTTTCAAAAATCTGGTAACTAAACCCTAAGGGTATTTATGCAACGAGATAAGATTACCAATTATGTAAAAAGATTACGCAAAAGTTTACGTAAACGTCCTTTTTATTCATTTGGATAAATGCTGCGTAATTGAATCAGCTCTGTTCGTCAAACGTCAAAAATTTATTTGTGCAAAAAAATAAAAATTTAAAAAATTGAAATAAAAAATGCTAAAAATAAGCAAAAACAGTAATTAGTGCAATTATATGAACAAATTGCCTTTAATGATTTACTCATTTTAGAATTATCCGGAAAAAATGATGGTTTGTGCATTTTCTGTTACAAAACTAAAATCCTTCTAATTAACTTTTAACAAAAGATAAACAGAAAAAAAAGAGGATGCAATTTTAGAAGATCTAGCACTAACCGTGATTATGGCTGAGAATTTTAGATACACGTCTAATTCTAAAAGTCACAATGACGTTTGTATAAGTTTATCCAAATAAATTTTTATAAATTTCCGCAGAAAAATCCTTATATAATTTTATCCAATTTGAGTAAATCATTTCCCTTACAAAATTTGACAGTTCATTTACCAAAAGATAAGCTTATCCAAAAGATAAACTTATCTAGTGTTGTACGACATTGCATGAACCCTGTCATGTGATTTTTATTTGCAAAAACCTGAAATGCAGTATTACCTACATAGATTATCAATTACAATTTATTTGTTTTTTTTTGTTACTTTGTATACAATTATTTTTGAACTTATAAGCAAATGTTCATTAATATAAAAGTTAATGAATATACATAGTTAGCTAGTTGATTTTCCCTCATAAAAAACATTGAAAAAATGACTATCAAGAAACGTCTGTTAAGCAACGTCTACATATTTTTTAGGGCTGTGTCAATCAGGATTCGATTCTTTTGATCCGATCATCGAAGAGTATTGATGATTGAAATCACAAATTTTCTTTTCAATCGATCCCAATCTCAATCATTTCGATGATACTCGTTTTTCCATCCCAATCTCAATCATTTCTATGATTCTCCATTTTCCATCCTAATCTCAATCATTTCAATCAATCTCTATTGAATTATTAATATTTTTTATCGGAGAAACGAAATATGGGTCAGATTGGATTCGATCAAAATCGGTACAGTATTCGTTAAATGCGGAGATTGAATTTCATCGAAACCGAAATAAAAAATTGTCTGAGTGCCATATTTCATGGTGTAAACATCAACGTTTGTTTTTACGTACTGTCATGGCCAGCCCTCTAGCTCCAGTGGAAACTCGAAAGTTTGCGCTGTCCAGAATTTCAGTACGGCGGATCGAAAAACGGAGTACACCAATCGATTTAGGAGGTGGATATTACTTTAGTGTGACGGCCGACATTCTGGGTCGACTAGAATACTTACTTTGACAGGTGTCAAAATATGACAACATTTTTTGTACGGATGATCGAAAAACGGAGTACGCCAATCGATTTAGGAAATGAAAATTACGTATAGTCACGCCCAGCTCTCTAGGCGAATTAGAACACTTTCAAATTGACAGGTGTTAAAATGTCAAATAATTTCCGAGAATACGTGCTACGTAACGTGGTACATCGTAACGTTGCACAGAGGAAAGTCTACGTTTTTATTTCACTCTACCGCCGGCATAGATATTTACACATCAAAAATGGAATCGGAACAGTATGATATAATGAATTGAGCGGAATGAAAATGATCGAATGATCGATTGATTAAAATGATCGAATCATTTTGGTAATCGATTCTTGAACGATTCGATCATTTGAAATGAACGATTTACACAGCTCTAATATTTTTATTCATTTTACTATTTTGCAGGGTATACGGAAACGCACGCACACTAGTGCTCATAAAACGCTCAAAGCTCATAATTTGCCCAGGAGCGTACGCAGAGTTCAAAGGCTAGCGAGGGCGAGTGCAAAAACTCAATAGGGAAACGCCCGCTCATGGGCGAGAGCGAAAACAGAATAAGCGAAATGCCCGCTTATATGTGCAAGAGCAAAAACATCATATGATGGTTCATACACAACATACGTTTATGATAGTGATTGCCTAATCGGTTATTTTTGAATAACTGTTATTACATTATTACAGTTACAGTCATTTCATGGCAACAGTAATTCTTATACCAGTTATTAAGTAACGCGGTTATTTTATATCTTGAAATGCAAAATCGTTAGGTGGCCATAAACAATCGAGTGATTTTTGACTCGTGGGTTTTTGACTTGTTGAAAATGTAAACAAATAACAATATCTAAAAAATCTGAAAATAAATTACAGCCTTTAAAAAAACCGAAAATGTGAACATTAAATTTTTGCTTCGGAAAACTGCGATTTACGGGCTATCGGTTGACATTTGAAAAAAAAAAAATATTCTCTACATGTGAAAATATAATATGTCCCCTATCTGTCAAGCTACTAACTGTCAAATTCCATCGAAGGATGACTCCAATGACGATGGAATAAGAAACCAACCTCTGAAAAAATCCGAAAATTTTTCCATTTTATTTTCTGCTCCTCTATAAATTAAATTCCGATTTAATAGAATCATCTACTTTAGGTTTGCTTGAAAACGAGGATATTTAAGACATTTTTCATGAAATGAAAATGAGCATTAATTTATGTAACTTAGCATTAAAATTTAAATATATCATACTCAAAACGATTCAATGTGTATTTTCTTTTATTCGAAAGGCTCGCGAGTGCTAAATTGGCTCACTCTTGTCTCACGCTCATGAGCTTGTGGTTTTGTTATCGGACATAACGAGAGCGCTCTTGACGTGAGCGTTTTGCCATCGCACATAATGAGAGCACTCTTTACGTGAGCGTTTATAAATCAAACGCTCGCTGAGCTGTTTTCAATGTTCTAATCTCAAATAAATTGATACTTAAATTTCAGAATACATCCAGTTATAGGTACTTCTTCCAAATTATAAGTCGAAACCCCGAAAAACGAAAGTCAAATGAAAATACAACAACAATACACAAAATTCTTCAAAACTATATCTAAAACTACCAAATTCCTTGTATAGATAATTTTGGTGACCTTTCTCCTGTACTGAAAAAAATAATAATGTAGGATTTGTCACTTCCTCGCTGGCAGTAGGTACCCCTGTTTTAACTTTTAAGGGTCAATTCGATCCCAGATACAGAATTACATCCAACCACTTTTTTAAACAGTCATAAGGAGTTTTAATGCCATTAGAGATACATTTGTAAAGAATTTAACACTTTACTTAACTTGAAAACAAGCATTATTGAAGATCCGGGAACACCAACATTTTATAATCCGCCACGATTACGGATTTGGATAATTAAGTTTTGTTTTCCATTTGTTTTCTACATATCTAGTCAAGCAGTATATAGGTAGGCTCGTTCAACTTTTTTATTTCTTTTCGATAATTAATAAGATCCCCTCAAATCATAGTCTCCAATTCAAAAACAGCTTATTGTAAAAAACTCCAATGAATAATAAAGCATTAAAGCTCATACGAATACCTCTATACAAATCAAGCTTGTATCATACACATATACTCGTAAATCTGAAGCAATCATAATCAATTTAACTTAGCTCTCCTGCTTTTGAAATCCAACAAAACGCCATGTCTTCATACATATCAAACACCAAAGAATCCCTTTTAACAGATATCTTCCTCTTGATGTGAGAATCATTTGGAAATACAGCCGTAGCCGTTCGTTGATTTGATACACATACGCGGGAGCGCGATCAACATGAGTCCGAACACATGCAATGTCTCAGTGTCAGCTTAACAAATGAGCTCGTCAAAGTGTTTTTTTGTTCTATTTTGAAAGCGATCGGTTGAGACATCAGCACAATTCACAGCATATACCTAGCTATAGCCTACAGTTTGTGAAAAATCGTTCTTCATCCCCCGATTCCCGTAATGATCCTAATGACGATTTGATCTCTCTTGTCTTTTCCCTTTTGTTCAGCTTTGACTTATAGGCAAGCACCAACACCACATAACAATGAAAAATGTACAACGCTTCCATGCTGACAAATTAGATTGAGACGTCAAAACTCCAGCGCACTTATGAAGATGTACCTGCAGCGCAGGTTTAAAACTGATGGGGTTATCTAGAAATTGGCATATTATCGTCCACTTAGGTGAGAAAGTGATTTGCGCCTAATATCAGTAGAAGCAGTCAAGTCAAGCGGCGAAATATTACTCGAATACTAATTATTGGTTATACGGTACGGTTAGTTCTTCCATTAATGCCCCACCATAATAGTCTGGGGTCGGGGTGTCGTCATTAATAATTTGTTCCCTTGTGCCTTGTGTATAGTGTGTAGTTTTTCTCGCGCGCCTCCTTTTGATTTGACGTCTCATGTTGAGTGATTAATGATGATCATCAACTGCAGAAGGCACATGAATTAAGCAACCAACCTGCTGTTTGCCCTAGAGCCAAGGCGCACTTTTCAAAGCGAAACTAAAAGGGGACTTTGAAACGAACCATCAACAAAAATTATGTGTGAAGTATGAAATCGTTTTGCTTCAGCAAAATGATGGATATATGCTGTCTGTAAACAGATAACTTGCACAGTGTATAAGTTCCTCTTTTTACCTCGTGGTTATGTCCAGCATTAACAGCAAAACCGTCAATCAGGGCGAATCGGCAGCCTCACCTTCTGAAGACGTGCGGTAACGAAAATGAAAGATTTATCAAAAGAGAAGCAGGAAATATATAAAGGAATAGGATTGTAAGATCATTTACATCAGGAGACCGACCGGACCGACGACGCGACGGGTAATGGGTAACGTATCAATATAAATGTCCACTCCGACTTTCGAACAGAATGTGTCAGTGTCTTTATAATTTCATAATCTTCCTATGATGCCAGCCCATGCAGCCAGTCCATTTAAATACACATGCACCTTACTTGGCTCAACTCGGCTCCTCGTCTGAAAGCATACGCCGCGCCGATGTCATCACACGTAACGTATACGTATCCTTCTCATTCTCACCATTCCATATAGCCATCGGTCTGATGGCCTGTCTTCTTCCGTTCTTCATGTGCACTTGGGATGGGCTTAACTCCAAAGGTGTCTTGATGACTTCCACGATTTGTCTCGGTCTGCTTTGAGAGGCAACGAGAAAACACATTTGATACTCTTGACTAAAGGGTTTTTTTTTTTGGCCATGTTATTAATGAATTTTTCTGCGGATTATCGATAGTGGGAGGAGGATTACAGGTAATATGATTTGGGTCTATGGAGAAAAGGTACTTTTTTTTATTTTTTTTTAATCCAATCCATATCAGCTTGTGCAAAGATTGCGGACGTGTATTCAGCGGATATGCTATGGCCACTCATTTTTGCCGCATTATTAATTTGGGAAGCTTGGAAGAGAAATCGATAGCTTGTGCGCCAATTCAAGGAACGACGGACAACGGACAACGTACAAATTTTTGCGAAATTTCAAGGCTAATGAAACGAAAAACTACCGATCAGCCGTCCACCAATACTTTTCCACACAATTGACTAAACATATCATCAGGTAACTTAAACTACCGAAATCCGATATGCTGGCACCTACCTAAGTGTATGTAATTACAATACCCTTAGATAGCTAAAATGTAATTCAAAACTTGGAAAATTCTTAATCGGCTCATGTCATGAGTTAATACGTTTTAATAATGCTGTAGAATGTAATATGATGCCGAAATCTTTTTATTCTTTATCTTTCGAGGAGTTTGGAAGGGGTTAACGCGGAGCTTTTCAATCTTTGTTTTCGATTTAAAGTCTACCTATATGTAAGAACGTGTATGTACGTGTACCTATATCTGTAAGGAAAGGAATAATGTGAATGGGGAATGGATTGTGTTGTGTTATGTTATGTGGTTTCTTTCAGTGGTCTTCGCATTTAACCCATGTATATTGTATATTGTTATTGTATTTAATACACCAGTTACTTTAGATTAAAAAGGGATTTTTATTTAGATATTTGGGTGTCTTTTTTTTGAGGGTTGTCTCAATGTGTTGGAAAAAAAAAAGGATTATAAGTGCAAACATATGTGTGGCAACCATTTTGAAAATTTTAATATGTAGGCATATAATGTTATAGGATTTACTTTTTGTATATCCATTTGTGTATGCTTATTATATTATGATATAGGTAAATATTTTGTTGGCCCCATATGTGAGGAAGGACAATTCCGGAGACGGTACAATCATGAATTGTACGCAATCTACCTTGAAGCAGATATCGTGACAAAAATTAAGCTAGGTAGACTCCGGTGGGCAGGGCACCTAGCTCGCATGAGCGAAGAGGAACCTGCTCGGAAAGTTCTTTGTGGTACATTCTATGGTAGACGACAGCGTGGTAGACCATGCTTGCGCTGGAGAGATGGCGTAGACCAGGACGCCCGGAGCCTTGGGGTGCGCAACTGGATGGCGGCGGCTCGAGACCGGGATGGGTGGAGAGACTTGTTGAAGGAGGCCAGGACCGGACTCCAATAAAAATAGAAGTATCTTCAGTCATTGTTATTATTCAGGGTAATTGATTGTGTGAATTTAAATTTTTGCTAGCAGAAACTTCAATGTATGCAATAATTCAGTTTTGAAATGTCATACTTCGTTAAATGCAATATTATCTTAAGAGACAAATTTTTGGAACTCAAAATACAAAAGCATATAAATAATCTAGGACCCAACACAAATTTTGGGATTGGATGTGTAACCAAACTAAGAGTACGTGGGCTTATAGGTATATATATATAGCTGGGTCTAACTTTAGCAATACTTACTTGGTTTTTGTATAATTTAAAATGATTCTATTGTTTGTACCGTATTTTTTAATTTGTAAGTTTTCTATTAAGTACACGGTTAAAAATATTGGACTATTTTTCAGTAAGATCTGTATTGTATTTCGGACCACACCAAAATGTTATTAGAATTAAATACATGCAAGGGTTTAAGAACCTGGTTAATCCTTTTTTAATATTGAAATGTAATCAATATTATGAATACAAAAAATTTCCCAATAGCTGAGGAAATTGTTCCCTCAAAATAATACATTTGGTTTAAAATTTATCGATTTTATTTTTACAATTGAATATCTACAAATTATACTGAAATTCTATACTAGTTTGTTGAGTTCTAATCTCGTTTATATTATTATTTAATCTAATTTTAATAGAATTTAAGACAAATTCAAGTCGAATTGTTTTATTGGTATTGAATATAATACAAAAGGATATCACTTGTAATTTCGTTGAATGAATTCTAAGCACATGAATATTTAAATGCAATTCTTCATTTCTGAGTTAAAATGCACAATATTTTAATTTATAATATTCCTGTATTGAATTTAAATAAATTTTTTTTAAGAATAATAATATGAATTTATTTTTATGCGATAAATTTAAACCAATTGCTTAAAATGAATCCAAAAATATACTAGTTTACAAAAACATATAATGAATGATTATTTATATCAGAGTATTTATCTTATAAGTCAATCACTAAGTTATTATCTGAATTATAATGGTGACAATGACAAATAAACGAAAAATATCGTTCTCCTTTTTGTTTTGCAGTTCGACGTGTGAAATTGATAATTGTAGCAGATTATTTGGAGAAGAAATAGTTATAGTACAATCAAGGTTGGAATGCTAAGGTAGTAAAATTTGAAATGCCAAATGAATTTTGTATAGTTAAACAATTCTGAATTGTGCACGCCTAATACCAACACATGATAAACGGTGCATACAACTGAAGAAAAAAATTCTTTAAAAAATAGTTAAAATCATTTCTTTCAGAATCACCCATATATGTACATATTTACATAAAGATCGGTACCCACATTTTATGGTAAATACTTCCTTTTAAAACAAGAAATAGTGTCATCTCATCAAAAATAAGAAGCAAAATATGAATTTAATATTAAATGTACAGATTTGTAAAGTGGTGGTCTCAATAGAAAAGACATGTTAGTCATTTAGTCAAAATCATATTTTTTAAGTTATGGTTACCCTAAAATATACAGAAAACATTTTGGTCATATTTTAATATTGCTGATTTTGCTTCCTTGTTCTTTTGATAAAATTTGAATTGCATTTTAAAATTCTTGGATTAAAAAAGGACGCTTCCTATTTTAATCAAATCCAAAAAATTAAAATTTAATACTTTTATGAATTGAACAAAATCCGGATTATTAAAATAAAAGTTTGCAAAGTTAGATTCTAATTTTCAGGTAAAGCATTCTAATATTCCAGGATTACATTTGAATTCTTTGGATTACATTCTAGTCCTTTGAGTTATACATTCTAATCCTATGGATTAAATTCTAATCCTTTCGTTGTTACAAATAATATTTTTAATACAAAACTATTAGAATGTAAATATAAAATTATTACACAAAATGTTTTATGGTTATGGAATATTAAAAAATAATACTTTATGTGTTACAAACTTCTGTAATACGAAGAAGGTGTACAAAAAATATCCCGAAATGTTAAACCTTGTGTATATAATATATTTCTTTAACTGGGAGTGTAATACAATTTTTACCAATTTGTGTTGTAGTATAACCCAAAATATGTATTATTAAATATCATTTTAGACTTAGTTTAATTTGTTGGCATAGAATAAATCGTTCCGTATTTAAATTTAAACCAGCAGTTTTTGTCTTTGAATGTACAATACAAAATGTATTAAAAAAATGTGTAATATTTTGGGAATTATTAAATCTAATACTGCTTGCATTGAAAATATGCTGTAATACTTTAGTACGACTGAAAAGTAGTCCAAGATTTTTAACCGTGTAGGTACATGAAAACTTTGGACTTTGGAGTAATGATTGTTTTCGAACATGATTTGTGGAAAATAAAAGAAAAATGAGACGAAAAACAAACTGCCAATATTGAGTCTTTTTGACATTATTCTTTGCCTTGTTTGATATTTTAGTAAATCGCTTTATTTATTTTCGTTATTTGTATAGAGTGCATATACACGTATATGATTCCTACTATACAGAGAATTGAAAATATCAAAACCCAAACAAAAATAAAAAAAAGAACTGCCAAATTTGATTATCCCTGCACTTGTGTGAAAATCCGTACTCAAAAAATTCATACTTTTGCACAGAAAAGAGCCCTCTCGAGAGTCTAAAAAAATTTCCCCTATATCTGTGATTTTCTGTTCGCACTGAGAGTAAAAGAACGAAATGAAATAGAAATAGTACGGAATATTCTGCAATTCATCGTTTTCCTGCAAGAATGACGATAGAATGAGGATCGGACCTATGCACGACTCGCAGGATTAAATTTCAAAGAAGAATTTGAAAAAGACCCATTACGCAAAAGTAGCAGTGTAATGGGGTTTTCCATTGGTACATTCAGATTAAAATTTTAAAATTGATTTTTTTGTAACAAATTGAATACGATTCTGTGTGAATATTTCTTAAAATCTTAATCCCTTGATGCTTTTTTAGAAGAGAAAAATGACCTTGGTGAAGATACCGATTCGTTTTAATCCGCTTTCATATATTATGAACGATTATTTCACACCCGAAATAATTTAACCAAATCAAAAAATGTTGGTGTTGAAAATATTGGCCCACTTCATTATGGAATTTATATGGGTTATAAGTCTTCAATTGATTTATGGATTTATAACCCACCCTAGTGGGTTAAAAGTCAATCTTTAAACTTTCCCAATCTATGAATAAAAAAATCGAAAAAGGAAAAATAAACCGTTCTTACCAATTAAACGCTTTGGTAAAATTTATTTTTTTCAATTTTTTGACAACAAAACTGAGAAATTTGTCTGATAAATATAGTTCCTGTATTGCTTATATATAAATATTGTGGGTGTTGTTTTTATGCCCACCATGTTTTTTTAAGTATGTAGATATATATAAACACGCGCTTGTTTGAATCCAATAGTGGGTCAAAATTTCAAAGCAATGGGTTAAGAATTTTCAGAGTTTAGCGATTACGACGAACAAACGAACTTTTACATTTTTATTTATCTGTAATATAAAAACTGGAAAATCGATTTTTAACCTCCACTCCCACGAAAGGCTTATACGAAAAACCTTGGATGGAAAACATTAGATTTTCAACGTTTTATTGCGGTCAATGGGAAATGACGGTGTCATTTCTTCTTTGAAAACCGAAATAATATTTTCACAAAAATGCAGGAAATCTAACACAATGGTTTTTTTAGGCTATTTCACACTGAATGGGTCTTTGTTTTAACCTCCAAATTTTGTTTTGACACAAAACGAATACCTGTGGTAATGAGTTAGTTGAAAAATTATACAAAGCTTCATTTTCAAATAAAACATTTTGACAACTGTTGTTTCCTTATATGTTGTTAGGTCTTCATGAAATTGATATCAGAAGATTAATCAAAAAACATTACTCGGAACAACTAATTAGAGGCTTTTGAAGTAGTAGGAGTGAACAAGAAATCCAAAATGGGTATTGCGAACGTCCAAACAAAAACTAAACTTTATTTCATCAATATCATTGAAAACATAAAGAAATAAGAATCAGATTTCGAGTTTCGTATGCTTATCGATAAATGACTTGTCAATAAAAGATTGTCATTTAAGTTGTTTGTTGAATCAGGTTTTTTAAGCTGTGATGAATTACAACAACTTAATGCTATTTATATACAGATAGCTTTAGATATAAAATTGAGCGTGGCAAATTATTTGATACGATCGAATAAACGTTTGAATGAAAAGGTTAAGGTTTGAATGTCAGCTCTTTTGTTTTAATTTTTCCAGTTGGTGGTACCTACAGTTTATCAACTAATCGCAGTCTATCCGTTTTTGATTTCTAGTAATTTTAAACTGAGGTAAATGTTGGTCTTTAAATACAAATTATTTTGCTGTAAATTGATGAGCGTGAGAATATTTCCGAATTTTAAAAAGACATGACTTTATTTCAAGTACATACTGCTTTGATTTAAAGAGGCTTGATTGAAAGTAAAATCTATACATACTCAATTAATATTCTTTTGTTTGCATTGTATTTATATCAAGTCGGTATAGAGCAGCAGAATACGCAATAAAATAATAACAACCGAACAAATTTGTTTGTATTTAACCAACTAACTGACATACTATTTTTTTGTATTTTTTTTTTTAATTTAAAGCTCGTATTTCATTTTGTATCGAAAATTTTATCTGAGTATAAATAATTCACGCATTTCGTCATATGAACAGAGAGATGCTTGATGTTATGAGCTTGACTGTATGTGAGATTTTCAATGAAACTTCTTGCAGTTCTCAGAGATCTTTACTCTGACACAGCAGTATGAAAAGGAGACAAAGAATGTATCTGATTGGTTTTGCACTACAATGGATGTTATAGACAGCCAGCTTATCTGCTTTCATTAATGATCTTCATGACTGTTTATCCGGTTTGTTAGATTGGTATAGTTTTCACATATGTATTAAGATACTGTTATATGTTGCAGAAATCTTAAACGAATTATTAACGAGTTTGCCATTGATTGTTTCAAAAAGAATCCCATCTTGATGTGAATTTAGATATAATTATCTATAATTAATAATGTATATTCTCTAGAGGAGGGATAAAAGCAAATATGGGGAAATCGTGATTCAATCCAAATATAATTGATGTTTTGGTTGAAAATAAATATGCATATTTGAGTTATTCTCATAACTAAAATGCCTTTTAGAGATCATGCTTATGACAAACTATCAGGGATATTAGTAATAAAACAGCATATGAATTATAAAACTATCAACTCCAGGTGCCAGTTAAAGCTTTCATTGAATTTCATGATTGAAAATTTTAGTGTTTGGTTTTGAGAGACTTAAAAAGATAAAATAAGTGCATGTTTTGATGTCCAAAAGAAGGTGAAAACATAATTATTAATTGTTGCCAATAAAAAATTTTCTTTTTGGTCCAACCGTCCAGATTAAATGACTTTTCTTATTTCAAAACACTGAACTACCTTACCAATGATCATTGAAAAATTATACGTCATTTTATGGCGAAGTCAATCAATCAATTTTTTTTTACAAAAATTATAATTTAAGCCATCAACGTCTCAAAATTAGTCATTAAAATTTTCAATGATGGTTTTCAATGAAAGCTGTAACTGGAGTAGAAGTATTTACTTAATCTGATGATAAAAGAAGTTAAATAAATCGCCCACTCAGAAGGAAAATGGCTTATCTCAAAATTTCGTGATGTTGAAAAAATTATAATCCAATTTTCTGTCAAACTGCCATAAAGGTCTGAAGGCATGATGGCGATAGTGTCGTTTTGCATTTTAGATAACATCCCTGAACTTTTGATTTGGAAAATGAAATTTTTTTTTATTTTTGACATATTTGCTCAATAAAGAAAATTAAGTTTTTGGAAAACTGACACATTTCATTTTACACGTCATTGCTCATCAATTTTTGTAGCTATTCATTGGGTACCTAAACGTTATATTAGCGTTAAGTTATTTGACCTTGAAAGAAAATAAACAGATTTGTAATTTTTTGTTTGCGAAACGACATATAGAGTAAGTGCTGCAAATATGGCCCATGTTGTTAAAAACGTGAACGTTCGTGTGCAACGTTACGTCGTGCACCTTACGTTGTAGCACGTTACGTTACGAAATCTGATTTGCCCCGACAAAAACAAAATGATTTTAACGCGACCGACAATTAGATTATACCCTATAGCGACCACTCATTTATATTGTTTTTTCCAACGACGAAAGCAAATTGTTTTTAGCGCGACCGACGATTTTATCATTTTAACACTTAATATATTTTTATATTTTTTTCTTTAATTTTTAATTATTCCCCGCACAAAATGGATGCGACACTAGTAATTAAAAAGAAAACAAAATCAAAACAAAAATAATAATAGTCAGCTGCAGGGATTGACAATTGACTGTAGGTATGGTAGGTCAATGGCTGCAGGTATGGTAGGATATCGGGTGCGTTCAGTGATACAAATCTGAACTTAAATTCTACGTTTACATTATACTGCTTTTAAACGATGCAATTTCTTCTTGCAATTTTTAGGCACGTAGGCGAGGGACGTAGGTGGCTGGGATACACAAAATAGCTGAGGTTGAACAAATTGCAGAGTAATCGGCTACCTTTGTACTTACAAAAAGTTAACATTCATTAAAAATCACAGCGTCCAATTCCATAGGCGATTGATGGTGTCAATCGATTAAAACTGCGATCTTAGTGATTTCCACTGACAACAACTGCAACTAAATATTCTAAAAACTCAAGATATATAATTCGCCGGCTATCTCATAGTGACATTATTCATTTGAGGTTCGTTCAGTATAAAATTAAGACTGAACTTTTTGTAAGTTTAAGGCCAGGCGCGCACATGCAACTAAACAGTTTGGTTGCGATTTTGAGCACTATGGGATTATATAAGAGTCCGCGCACATAAACCGGCGGACTTTCATAAAATCCCGAGTGCTCAAAATGGAAACCAAACTGTTTAGTTGCATGTGCGCGCCTGGCCTTACTCGATGGAAAGATGGAGTTTCATAAGGGTTGCAAGTTCGTTGACAGTTATAACTGGATATTTTAATTCGGCCCCAGTCAGTCAAACCATTAACTTCCTTTGGAATTCGGGTACTGTGTCATTTAGTTGAAACCACGATTTTAGTGCTCTCCGCTGACAGTTGTTGTTTGTCGATGCTCAGAGAGTGATTACCATAAACAATAACCATGTGTAATTTGAAGTCATCTTAAAGTTGAGAGTGTACTACGAAGCAGGACCTTTCAGTACCGAACCTTCACCGCTCGTTGGACACTTCACCACCAGCCTTCTAGTGCTTGGAAATTTCGTTACAGCGGTTCCACCACTGGGTATTTCGCTGCCGTTCTTTCAACACTAAGCTTTTTAAGCACTGCCTACAGATAGGAAATGTAGTGTTAATTATTCAATATGTTTCTTTTGATGACGTTCAGTAACAAAAATTAGGCACTTGGACAAACGTTGATGTTTACACATATTTAACCGTGAGTCCCGGCTATCACATATTTTTTTTTACCTACATTGGCAATATATTTTTTTGGTAAATTTTTGTGTGTTTTATACTAAATTTTTCGCAATTTTTTTAATATTTTTTTGAGACTTTGTTGTGCTTAGATTTATATTTCATTTTGTGAAACCAAAATATTAAATACATTTTTTAAATTTTTATTTGTTTTAATATTCGACCTGAAGATGGAGTAGCAGCTCCGAAACGCGTCGTCGTTACAAAATCAAATAAAAGTTGTAAAATTTAAAATTAAAACTTAAAATAAATAAATAATTAAATAAAAAACGTTTGTGTAATTGTTTACTTTATTTTATTTTATTAAAACAAATAAAAATATACATAATACAACTTGGAGACAAAAAACCAGAATCATACATTTTTTAAAGTTGGTTAAAATTAAAAGTACAACGAAAAGGCTATATGCAGGTAATATAGCCCACCTCATGCAACATATACACCAACCTGGTCCATATTTAACACAAGGCGGTCCATATTAGCAGCACTTTTTTGAAAAATGTTAAAATGAGTTTTTTTAGTTTTTTATTTACATATATATTTTTAGTTAAGTTGTTTTTTATGTTTTTTTGTTATGAAGGCTGATTATAAAATAATTTCTTTAAGTATTAAAAAAAAAGAAACAAGTCAATTACCGAAAAACTGACTGTTTTATTTACAAAAAAGTTAAGGGTGGGCCATATTTGCGACACTTACTCTAAGTCCCACTTTTTTTTTGTTTTTTTGTATTTTTTTTCAAAAAACTTTATACCATTTGAAAGAAGAAAAATGAGAAATAGTTTTCTCCTCTATGACTTCAAGCTCCTCACTCTACACTAATATTCATTTTTCAAGAAACAAACAATTTTAAATGGAATTTCTGAAATGCTCCAGAGATAAGCCACTCTGCTTCATGTACACATGTTTTAATCACTTTCTAAGATTAGCTAGCTGATTTCGAGTCAACATGGCAAAACAGTGATGGTCATCGAGGGAACAAATCAACTCATAGGGACGTATATGTACATATAAGAGTCCATTGAAACTTTGTGGAAAACTTCTTCTATAAATCATTTTTTGGAAAAAAAATAAATATTAACGGAATTTATAAACAGTTCTCTTCTTCTGATAATTAAAAAAGAATAAGGCTTCAAGATTTCAAAAGATAATATTTATATTAACATCTGATGTCCAAAGAATAAACAAATACAAAATTGAAAGTGGAATCTGAACTGGTATTAAATACATACACATTCTATTTTACTAGATAGCCAACGTAAAAAGTCCCTGAATTGTTCAACCAAATAGCAACACATATCCTTCTCTTGTTTCATCGCAAACGTCAAAATCAACTCTTTTTGAAAACTGACTTTTGTTTATCTTATGTTTAAAAACAAGTTCGTATTGACATTATGTGCGACATATTGTTTCAAATATCAATATTATTGTTATCAAAAAATACTTTAAATATCAAAATTGAGGACAAACTCTTTCACATTGCAATTTTCCATCTATCGGTTTCCACAAAATGATGGCTGTCACTTTTGACATAGGCAAATTTGGAAATTTCCCTAATTGAAGCTTTCTAACAGCAGAATTTTATCTAGTGGTAGTGGATACGCGGTTAAGAAAGTAAGTACCCTCTCTCAGGAAATTAGCCCTCAAAATTCTACCAAGGAACTGCGATAACTCGTGAATCGCCCTATTAAAATGTCGAAAATATTACGTTTATACTCTCAAAGAGACAGTAACTCTTAAATGCTTAAATGGTTCGGTTGGACAGTAATAGGCGTCAAATCCACAATGTTTCACATTAAGCCATAAATAGCTACTGAAAACCAAATGTGATGTTAACTTGTTTTTTTGTAGAATTTGCATGTGACAATTTGACTTAATGTGAAAATTTTCTAATGTGAACTTTAAGGAGCTCAACAAAACACTCCTATTATCGAATTCAAAATTTATTAAAAAGACGTTGTTGCTCTGTTCTGTTAAATAAGCTACCCGGCGCCAAAGTTATCTAATAACTTTTCAACCGATGATAATGTTTGACAATAGCAACTGGTTATAAAGTACCCTGACTACATAAATGTATACAATACATAGTTATGTATAGTGCTTTTGTATTTTGTTCCCTTTGCAGATGAGTAAATATTTTGTTTAATAAACTGTAAACGCGTTTTAAGTGCTCTTAACACCATTCCTTTAAGCCCAGAATAAAAACAATAACACAGAAAACGAAAAGAATGTAAGTTTCTAAACCAGAAAGAAGAAAAAGAAAACAACAAGGAATAAAAAATTATTAATTTTCAATTTCATTGCCCACGCAACGCGACGTGGTGTATTTCCATTTCTTATAAAATCCCAGAAGAAAGGGCTTTCAAAAAATATACGATTATAATGTTGCGTGTATATCAAAGAACATCACAAAAACAGATCCGTGAACTCACTCACATCACATCAATCGAGTTTTATGCTTCCGTTTACACTACGTTCCACCGCGCACCAGTCGGAAAAAAAGACAGACAATTTGACATAAACGTACAAGTAATTTAGCAACACTTCAACACCAACCGATTACTTTTCCCTCGTCGTAAATGTCAATGATCAATCAAAATATCTAACACAACCAATTTCCTTCTTTGTGCGTCGAGTATATTTGCTCTTGTTCAGAAGTTTCTATACTTCTCGTTCTCCTGGCATGTAACAAAGGTCCCTGTTTATTTAACTGCCGTTACAGTAACACTATACATCTAAACGCGTTAAACGGCAGAAGTAAAAAAAAAAAAGTAAAAATTAAGGCTTGGAATATATTCAGCACCCTATTGTTCTCCTCGAACGTCCGTCTCGGTCTCCGTCCTCTAACCCGGTCGGCATCGTTCTATAGTGTCAATGGAGATAAATTCTCCTTGGGGTATTAAAGGTTTTTGTCAACTACCCCTTCTCTTTCTCTTATTTTTTGTACACAAAAATCAGGAACAAGAACAGGAGCAGGAGGGTTGAATTTGAATTTGAATTTGCACTCGAATTCAAACTAATGTCAACATATATACATAGTCGTTAACCGTTAACAAAAAAAGGTACGCACGGTGGGATAAGTTGATTTGCCTACGTTCATTTAAATTTATTATGATTTACATCCAAATATTTGTCTTGTGACAATTTGACTGGAAAGCATCAATATAACGGGATGTATTGAAATGTAAGCAGCATTCAGCATCAGCGTCAGCGTACCTATATATGTATACCTATAAGACAATTATTGAAGTGTGTGAATATTGAAAAAAAAGTGTGTAAAGGGACAATTTCACACAAATAGGAATGGGGTAGTTTCGATAATATTTTAGTTGTTAATAATGTGTAGGTAGGTACCACATACGTTGGAAAACTATATGTACTTCCTTATTTATTTCAATACGTTAAACCTAATGTTAAGATTACAATGCATACTTAATATCTAACTAAATTGACAATCATTGTTTTTATTAATTTTGAGCAAAGAAATTATATTAAAAGATTTCGGATTTGAGAATAACATTTGTAGAAGAAATAAGAAAAGAAGATTTATTAAAAAAAAATTGATGAATTGATTAAGAGGACTGTGGGCGCCATAGTTTGATTTGCTAAAAATAGTGCGAAGAGGTAGATTTCTCCTAAAACTAATCCGGCTTATATTGAAATTTAATCGACAAAGAATCTGAGGAGATGAAATGGATCCATTTATTATTCCAGTTATGAAACAGAACTGCAAATACTCCCTATGAACAGAAAGCGATGGAAGGTTATCAACTGGAGTCTTTGAGTATATGGAGGTAATGGAACACTAGGCGTGTTTGTCGAAAAAAACGACATCGGGACTTAGGAATTTCTTACTTACAGTACGTAAGTCCCGAAAATTATCTCGACTTACCTAAGTCTATATGGATTTAAGTTGTTGTTGTATTTACGTGTAAAACTATTAGTCCCGATGTCGTTTTTTTTTGCGACAAATCCATATGGACTTGCAAAAAAAACACGGCTACTATCTGAACAGGGAAAAAAATGAAGATAAAATCTTAAAAATCTTCTTTGAATACTTTCTACTCTATTTATGTGAATAGAGTGGTATGGAGCCCAAACAACGAATCTCTATTCAAGTATTGGCCTAGTAAATGATACATAAAGAATCATAATAAGATATGGATCTCTGAACTCACGGGAAAATCTTTTGACGAAACCAAGTACTTTTTTTGCTTTTTTATAGTGATCAGTGAATAATAATTTTGTGTCTAATAAGACTCCAAGTTCAGAGAAACTAGAAACTCTACATAAATGTGACGAATTTAATAGATAGTCCTAATTTAATAAATTATACGTTTGCGTTACAATGTGTTTTGTCTTACACTTGTCAATATTTAGAAATAAACTATTATTATTGCCACATGTCAAAAATCTGAGAAGATCGTCTTGCAGTTGCTCATAATCCTTGATGGAGTTAATCGTTCTAAATATTTTAAGGTCATCAGCATAAATTAATGCCATAGAACTTTGTAATATGGAAGAAGGTCATTTACAAATTAAAATATACAACAAAGGATTAAGATGGCTACCCTGAGGTACACCAGAATTAACTTTAAATCGACATGAACGGTTATTTCTGAATATAAGACTATAAAATCTATCCTAAGGTATGAAGATATCCGGAGAACAAACCGATTATTAATTTTCGTTAGTATATTTAAAAGTATTTCGTGACTTAATTTGTCAAAAGCTTTACTAAAGTCTGTAAAGATGCAATCTACTTGTCAGTGGTTTTCAAAAGTATCTAAACAAAATGGGGAGAATTGTTATAAATTAGTCTCGGTTGATTTTTTTTCTTTACAAATCCATGTTGATTTTCACATATAACAGAAGAACAATTAAATGAATGTATGTCACAGACAAGAGACTCGAACCATTTAGGAATAGCAGATACTGTAGCAATAGGACGATAATTTGTTATTTGATTCTTATGACCTTTTTTATGAATTGGCGTTAAGTATGAAATTTTCCACAGAGCAGGAAATTTCGAAATTTTCAGCGTCTCGTTGAAAAGAAGAAATAACTCATAAAACAGAAAAAACACACATTTTTTATAACAGGGCTAAAACATTCAACAATTTTTAAAATATTGTTATGCATAGATGATTCAGAAATCGAAAAGTTTACTTCATTAAGATGTGTGTGTTATTGAGTGTTAGAAGAGATAGAAAAAGAAAATAATCAGCAAACATATAGGATATATTTTCTGGATATGGTGACTTGAAGAATCATGATAGTTCATACTGACCGGATAACCATCAAATTTTCGTTTACTATTAACATATTTCCAAAAATTTTGCCGATTAAGTTTAAGTTCACGTTCAGTTTTCGAAATAAATTTGAAATACAGAAAATTTGAATAGTTTAGTCGATTTGCAGTTCTTGATAATCTCTCAATTTCTCGTCAATTTTCGATAGATTAAATCTCAACCAGGCCTTTTTTCTTTTATTTTTCAAGGTTTTGCGAAATCAAACCATGGCGGATTATTACTTAAATATCTCATTTCCGTAATGGAATGCTATCTAGGAAGCAATCGAACCAAATTTCATAAAATCGCAAAATCATTTCATCTAAGTTTAAATTTGAAAATACAACTTGGAAAATAAAAAGGGAATTTTATTTTCTGGTTCATAAACAAAGTTAGGTTTCAAATAGGTGTGAGTCAAAATACGGTTTTCAAATTAATACTATTTTATACTTCTTCGAAATTTATTATTTAAAATTGCAGAGCTCTAGGGCTCCCAGCCAGGGGCGTAGCTTCCGTGGTATCAGTCGTATTAATGATACAGGGCACCGAGAATAAGAGGACTAGACATGCGTAATTAAATTATTACTGAGATAGGTAAATACGGAACACAATGCCAATTATTTAGAATGTACTTGTTACCTAATTGTTTTTTATACATGTGTTTCGTAGGTAGTTTTCCTTCCCATGTATATCTATATCTACATCCTAGCAACCAACGCTACCGCAACTGCAACCACTTTGTGTCTTTTTGATGAATTTTCATTAAAATCATCGTACCACTCTCACACTTTTTCCTTGAACGTTCGGAGTACTCCTTTGTAACTCTAATAACCACTCCAAAACCATTCGTATGGCTGTTTCGAGTCAAAAGCGATAAATACTTGAAGAAGCAATTGCGTTAAATTTGTAGTTTTGGCAAGCCCGGAGGGATTTTCGGTTGAAAAAAACGACATCGGAGATTATAGAAAACAGATGACGTTTCCATACAAACCATCGATAAGAAGTAGATAATTCCCGCCGGTAACACAGTTTTTCTCCGTGCCGAGAATTATTTGGGCTTAGTTAGGCCCTAATGTGATTATTTGTTGTTGCATTTACCATGTAAATGCCCCAACGTCGCTTTGTTCGACCAATTTCCTCCAGGCTTATATAAAACCACGCCTATTTTTAAATTATGTGTATCTGCGACCAAGGAAAGTATTCCGTTAGTTGTTGAGTGAAATAGACAACAGCCTTGCTTCTAATCTTCCAGAAGTTATCACTGCTACTGCATGGTGCCTATTTTTCACGCTTCCATTTACAACAACTGATAGAAAAATATCCAAGCTTAAACTAATTAAAAATTTTCTCAGGACTTCCGCAGAAAGAGAGCGAAAGAGAGAGAATTGAACTTATCAATTTTGTCCATATTAATAGAAGCAAAAATATATGCTCGACTTAATCGCACGAACTTGCTCTTGTGGTTAAAAACTGTGTGTAACCTCACATTGCCGATGCAAAATGCATAAATTAAACGAGAAAATATTAAAAGAGTCAAAAGTACTAAAAAATTATTTTTTTGTTTGATTTTTTTTTTTGTTTATAAAAAAATGTTTTTATAAAATTTTAAATGCAGTTTTCTTTCAAATGACTTGGTTATTCCAAGTACAAAGCTTAATCAAAATCGTTAGAGTCGTTTTCGAGAAAATTTGAACAAACCACAATATTTGTATGGCAGCTACCCGTTCTAGATGAGCTAAAACAAAAAATCGAATTTTCTCTCTAAGGAATTACATATACAAATACTCTGTACCAAATTTGAAGCAAATCAATCAACCCGTATGTCCACCACGCACAGACCGACGGCGACGGATGCCATGACGAAACGCACTTTTTTGGACTTTTCGATTATTGTAGTGTTAGTTTTGATTACACTCTCAAAATTTTGTTTCACACGAAACCAAAACTTGCCTTATAGTTTATAGAACAAGTAAGAAACTGGAAATATTGTAAGTGTACATAGCTATGGAAGATTTAATTGATAAATTTGGTGAACAAAAAAACAATTAAAAGTGTTATTACGAGAAGCGTTGATCCTAGAATATGCTGATGCAAGTGCTGTAGTTTATTTTGTAACAAAAAACAAAACGCTAATAAGGCTGTGCCCAGTCAGGAAAAAGAGGCCGCCAAATAAAATGTTTAATACGGGGCCCCCAAAGGGCTGGTGTCCTTTTGACTCAGACATTCTTAATTGTTTTGTAAATCACGTAGTTACAGTAGCCTGAGCTTTTCATATTTGTTTATAGATTCATGTTCTTGTTCTTCAGCGCGCTTATGATAAGCTAGCTAATTAAATTCTGATTTTGTCGTTAGAGCGGAACACTCCAATTATTATGCCACTGTCTATATGTTTGACACTTGCTTCTAGAAATTTAAACAGCTTTAAATTTTTGGGTTTGTGCATAACAGATGACTTCCTTTGGAATTATTACATGAGAATTGAGTAACAGAGTTACGATCCCCAATCAACGAACGTTAACTACCAAAAATCTTTTGAAGTGTTTGGGTTTTCTTCGAAAAATGCTTAAAAATTCTTTCCAGTGGTGTTCCTTTAAAATACTTCAGTCTATAGGATAGATGTCACGGAAAAACATTTTCCTTCATCGAACACGGCAGCAATGTTTCATGTCTCTCATTATGTTATGGCTGTTCTTATAAACTTGTTCAGTAACCAGTTGCATTCCTCCTCTAAAAATATGTAGGAATTCTACCGTAATACACATACATCAGGGCCCAACTGCGAATGTATTGTTAAGTACAAAGATTCTATTTTTAATCGCAACAAGCGAATGTGCAACGCTTTACCTGAATTTATATTTCCCTCCCATTTAAGTATTCGGAACTTGAAAACCAATGAGCATCGGTATCTCCTTTTTTTTCATCAATCCCTATTTTCCTAAAACTTTCACTGTGTTTAATCATTTTTAGGGTTGGTAAATCCATAGTGTTAGTGCGCGCTGAATATACATACCTATACCCTATATAAAATACAAACAAAATGGTTCAGCTAACTCGATGTTTTTTACTTACTTTCGACACAAATAAAGTCACAACAGAACAAGTTTGCCATTCTTACAATAAATCAATGAAAAAGAGATTTTGTTCCAATATGACATTACTATATCTTAAACAAGACGTAAAAATGGTTCCCCTAAACATATCTTTTTACCGATTCTCTAGAACGGAAACTGATTTTTAAGCTCTAAAAATGTCTGTATATGTGATCTGTCAGACGAAGCCAAGCGTAAGTAATGTTTTTTTGGTCAATGGATAAATTCAAGTTCAAAACTACTTTTTCTACCTAGGCTCCGCTTTCAATTCAGATAACGATAACAGCGTTCAAATGAAGAATAACAGGCTGGTTCTTCAGGCCTAGAAGGCAATTGAGTAGGAAAGTCCTTTTTCAAGCAACTAAGGTATCCATTCCATTTATAAGAGAAAAGGTCCTGCTATATTTTGCAGAGGCAAGTATCTTGCAAAGGTGGATAAGATCGCTTTTGACTGTTTGTGGTACCACCTGCATAAACGGGAAATCGAGAAGAAGATTTAACAAGGAACGATATGGGTTGTCCGGCGACATAGCCAAAAACGTGAAAAGTCAACGAAGTCATTTAGATCAAATGAACACCGCAATGATATGGACCGGAATATCTTCGAATCCCTTCCTGAGGGAAGGAGCGCGTGGGAGCAATAAATGAAATAAACTCAAGTCACGCACATAAAAGCAAGAGGAAGGGGACTTCAACCAACTTGGTGTGCGAAACTATTGAAGACAGCTATAGTTAGGGACCGATCTGGCTGGAAGAAGCTTGTTAGTTGAAGACGTAGTCCACTGCAGATTGTAGCCTGTAGTGCCACCTTATAATTGAGCGAGTATAATAAACAAACAGGTAATTATAGATAACAAAATATGAGTATATATGTATATACCAACACTGCAACAAAACTGCTTATTTGATATTGCATGTTCGTTTGTATATTCAAACCCTTGTTCTTCAAGTGCGGAACTGTACCGGCAAAAGCTCCTATCTTGACAGCATTGTCCCATGCCCATCGAAAATACGAAATTCGAGTAGAACGTAATACGAATGTACCAAAAAATCAGTGTTTGTCTACTGTCGTGAACAGTTACCGTTCAATGCAGTTCCATTTTCGGTATCCACATGAATTCATTCACGAACCCTATTGGTAGTAAGTCTTTGTCGATATGGAAAGCGAGAAGGCCAATTACAAAAATTTCTCAGCATATTCCAACTTCAAAATATTGAAAATAAATTCATTGATAGAAAATCTTAAAATTATGCTCCACGCGTTTTGGCTCATAAGAGAGATTCTTAAGCTAATTGAAAGCATTGGGCGCGTTCAACGCAGTACGTTTTACATCTGAATTTTTGGAGCTTTTGATTGGCCAGCTGTCATAAAATGTAAGACGACGTTTCGTCACGTTTCATCTGACTTTTCAGACAAAAATTCATATCAGAATAAAGTGATTTTGGTGGGAGAAATGTCGAAGAACTATATATAGAAGTTGAACTTTATGATTTTCACTCTGTTTGGTGATTTATTTGTGTTGTTTAATTTTCGTCACGAACAAATCGTGCTTATTGATACATAAGTGTCTTTTCAAATCAAAAATTTGACTATTCTTAGAAAAATGTTCACAGAATTTCCCATCACAATATTATGGAATAATTTTTTTCATTGAACTCAGTTTTTTCTGTATTTTGTAGGCGAAAAATCTCAATTAATAGATTTTTAAACAGAAAAAATAATTTACTCCTTAGCAGCAAACACTTAATCAGGAAAACCTGTTGCTCTGATTTATTTACATATAATATCAATATCATCCCCAAAACTACTTACGCTGAATTTTGAATTTACGAATACATATACACTGAACCCTCCTTATACGCGGTCTCTTCATACGCGGTTTCGCTTCTACGCGATTAAGTTTTTCCGAAACTCCCTCTATATGCACGGTGATAATACGCGATTCAACAACAATTCGCGGTATGAAAAATGTAAATATATGTATCAAGTTTTTCGTCAGTTGGCCTTGCATTTATTTTCAAATTATTTAAATGGATATATCAGATTGGCAGGAATATTTCTCCAATTTGTTCTTATTGTGTGATTCTGTGTCTTACATTACTATTATTTATTGGTTATTTTTTTTAATTTGTAGGTATTGCTAATGTTTATAGATTCTCATCGTGCATTCTAATATCTTTGACCATTTAATTTATGAAATGAGAAGTTAAAAAAAATTGTGTAGGTATGTATTTTTTTTTTAAATACATGCAAAATTGGTTTTGTTGGAACGCATCCCTATGTTTTCATACAATTTATTGACACCTGGTAAGTTGCTTTCCACACCACCTGTAAGTCGGAGCGTGTACTAACAAATGGAGATAGTTTTCTTTACGATTTGACGTTCAATGTATTTCCCATAAGAAAAACCCAAGAAAGGGCTCGAAAAACATTAATTTTACTAATTAATTTTATATGAAAGAGTATCAATATAAAGATTGCAAAAGAATAAGGACATGTGTTAATTTCTAAATCAGATAGAAAATATATCAAAAAACATAATGAATCCTGTGAAATTTGTCCTCAAAAAGTGTAAGCAAATCGCATTTGAAACAAGAAAACAACAAGAAATGCTTAACAAAAATATCGAAACTAGTTTGGTATGGTTGAACTGCGGTGTGTTTTTGGAACGCATCCCTCGCGTATACGGGGGGGGGGGGGGGTTGGATTGCTGTACTAATTAAAGTTCTATTATATTTTTTTTTATTTCGTTTTAATTTAAATCTTATATCTAGGTGAATTTAAGAATTAAAAAAAAAAATACTTTAATTTCAATATTGTTTGCGATGAACAACATGAATTCAGATCTGAATTTTCAGATTTTGTGATTGAACGAACCCAGCTTTTAGGGACAATCCTTAGCGATTTTTGGCTGAAATTTAGCCAATTTTTTAATGATTTTTGATAAATGCCTTTTTGGTGTTCCATTTTGTCTTTTTTTATATTTTTAAGGTCAACAGAATCCTAACCCTAACTATAACTATTAAAAAAAAAAATGTGAAAGCTAATAAATCCTACTCAAAAAATGAAGATGCATTAGTTAAAACGGCACGCGGTATTTATATCTAATCTATATTTATTTTATATGTAATTAAAACAACTCTATGCTATGCAATACTCACTCGTACATTAACTTGTTTTTAGTGTTTATAAAATAAAATACAAAAGAAACGATAAATTCCAATAGGTACCTACCTAAACAAAAAAAGTTACAAATAAAAATAATCTTAAAGAACTCAATCAATATTTCCGACTCGAAAATTCCGATTGCCGTCGCTAAAACTCAACTCCAATTGACTACTGGTTATGACCTGAGAGACTTAAAAAAAAAACCCATAACAAAACATTATACTCGAATGTGTAAATGAATGTATATCCGTCTATATGTATTTTTATAGATATATGCTTCGATGATGTAGGTATACTATGAAACACTTTTTGATCTTCAATTTCCAGACATAACGAAATGAAAGAACGCAATGAAATTGACAACTCCTCGTTATTCTTTCGAGTCTCCATCTCCACTCTTGAACTTTTGTGAAATATTTTTGCGCGCATAATACCAGTTAACTGATGCTGCGTCATCTTTTCAGTCATCATCATCGTGTCGTGGCATGGTATTCTGACGGTTCCACCAGTCTTTACTTTAATAACTCTTGATTGCACAATATTCTGAATTCTGGTGGTGCCTCTGCCTCTTCATTTAATAACTCGATGACTTTCAGAAAATACTTCAACACGATAAGTAAGATGTAATGGTTATACTCAAGTATGCATGTTTGTAGGCGCTTCTGCTTTTATCGAAACATTCATATACTCGTATAAGATGACTATCATCTGATCTTCTCATTTTCACGTCACGTCAGTAGTTATGTAACCCCATCCTTACTTTATTCATCATCAGGCAGCCCCAACCCACGACAACGAACAACGATGATGGCTAAAAACAGGTAGAGACAGATACAGATTCAGATACTATATAGGTATATTCTCTATTCTCCTGCCAAAATGTGTTTTGTTTTGTGTTACTACTATTGAAAGAAGCAACAATGAACAGACTCCCTTGATCGAATAAGCTATCCCATCGGCAGCAAAGTCAACCAAGCACCCAACATTGTGTGTATGTACTACCTGTGTATGTCATCGGGTGTATGGGCGACCAAGAAGCCAGTCCTTTTATGAACAATTTGTTGACGTGAAGTGAGTCTTTTTGAGAAGGTATTTTAAGTGGATCGCTACTCTTGCAATAGAGAGTCAAAGCCAAAGAGTTTCAATCAGGAGAGGCGAAACCTTCGTATAGTAGGTACTTCTTTCCCTCCAAAACCCATTTGTTTACATAGCTGTTTTTCTAATTTCAATCAATATCCATGAATTGGTGTAGAATGCAACAAGAACACAACACTACCGACGAACTAACATTTTGCTGAGGTGTATGTATGTGTTTTTTCCCATAAACTTTGCAAAATCAGTCAGTCTCAGGAGGTTTGACAGTTGAGCTAGTGGCCAACACGAAATGACGTCACAAATTTCATCTCTCTATGTTGATACACTCTTTGGTCAAAACACTGAAGGTTAGATAATGTAGTTTGGCTTCCAGTTCAGTCAGTATGTGATAATTATTATTTTTAAGTGTTCTTTTAGGGATTTTTTGTCTGGTCTTGCTTTCTGCTGGACTGTCGGTAGATACAGTATAATGAGAAGGAACTCTTTATAAGTAAGTATGAATACATATACATATAGAAATCAATACAAGATATATAACTATCAAAAGCCACCTGTCAAATGAAATTTGATATTTGCACTTTTTACTTGAGATACATAAATGTATATATAGTGTAGGATCTTGAGGACAAGTTAAGCATTTGTAAAAAAAATCGAACTAGATTTTTTATTAAACACGCGTTTTCACGATGATAGATAAGAGCCGTGTTTTTTTGCAAGCCCGAAGGGATTTGGTGAAAAAAAACGACATCGAGGATTACCCACCCCATTACAGAAACAAAATTTCCATACAAACTATTGATAACAAGTATGCAATTAACGCCGGTAACACAGTTTTCTCCGCGCTTAAGTTAAGCCCCGAGAATTCTCCGCGCTTAGCTAGGCCCGAAGGGGATTAGTTGTTGTTGCATTTAACATGTAAATTGCAGGGCAGGAAGTGGTTTTTTCGACCAATTTCCTCGTAGCTTGCAAAATAACACGGCTAATATAGGTATACTTTATTTAACTTACGATACAAAAGTTATTTCCGCCATTCTATCTGTATTTTTTATAGCAGTATGCATTCAACAATATTAGCACTTGAAGCGATTTTCCTTTGATACTAGGCCTTCTGCACATCTATATTAATAGACACTTGAAGACACCTGTTCCACAAGATATGTATGTCTCTCCATATAAAGAGTTTCCCAAAAGTGACGGGTAGATTTTGGCAGTTCATGGCGGCCATGTTGGTTTATTTGTTGTTAATTTTCCTGTTTTTTTTTATTTTTTCGACCATAAATTTTTAGCCCATTTTACGGTTTACACGGTTCTCCTTCCCCACAGTACACAAATCTAAGAAATATATTGCGCAGGTTGTCAGTCAGAAATTAAACATGGCAGCCCACGAAAACTGCACATAGCATTACTAGAAACTACAACAAATATAAGCATTTTGACAAGTAAAGAGATACTGGATCCGCCATTTTCACAGATGCGCAGAACTGAACAAAAATGAAAATGCTTATGATATTACCTTTAATATGTGTACCTTCCCAGTCAATTATTCACAGTTTGGGGAAAAAAACCGAGTCAACCGATTCAGTAAATAATAATAATCAGCCAGCTCCCATACGTCAGCGAAACGCAATATCTGCCGGTAACATCGCCGCTGTCCGTGAGATTCCATACTTCTTCGAAAACGACGTTGGCACTGCCATCAACGGAGATCGATGATAAACAAATTTGGCTGGCCTGAATCGGATGATATGAATGTGTTACGCTATGTGGTTCCAACAAGACAGTACTATGTGCCCAGAGCTAAAGCCACAAGGGACTGGACATTATGCACGACCGATTGATCCTACGTTTCGACCCCGTTAGAATTCCTTAGATAACCCTCAACTCAAATTCAGCCTGATCTATCCACCAGAGTCATCAAAAATTTTACCTCTCAGATGCGCGATACCCAGCGAAGCCATGGTGTGGCAGCGATTTCAACGATGTCATATTTCCCATATAATGTCATTGATTATTAAATAAAATAGAAAATCGTTCATATCTCACCAACATCTAATTTTGTCCAATTCTATAACGTCTACCCGTCCCTATGAAAATGCTTTATGTAAAAAAACTCCAATTCGACACATTTTTGCAATGTTTTTCCTTTGGATGGATCATTACTGTCCACTCGCTCGATGTGGCCGAGCCAATATATTCAACGAGTTTTGGGATTTTGGGCTACATCCACATCTTTTCCATTAGCTTTTTTCACATACAGTTCCAAATATACGTCGAAGAATTTTTCTTTTAAAAGAGCCCAATATTTATTATAAATATAAGCTCTCCCAACACTTGGCGTCTTAAAGCAGAACCGGCAGTATAAGGGTTTTGTAGACCGCACGGATGGACGGATCTGTTGAAGATGGTGCCTTCCATGTAAAACCCACCCTATGCAGCTTCTATTCCAGAGCGAAATTAAGGAAGTCACATGATATTATCATCTCCTTTCCAAAACCCTGTACATGTTTGGAATAGTTCTGAAGGCCTAATCTTATTCCAATGCCATGCGGTGGCAGCTCGGCGAATCATTTTTCCCGGAATCCGGAGTTTGGCCATCGCCAAATACTCCTGAAGGTTAATGCCGTCGGCTTTGAAATCGACGAAGAGATGGTGGGTCTCTTTGGTCTTTTTCCAAAATTTGCCTAAGGGTAGAGATTTAGTTCCTTAGTCGATCTCCCGGTTCGGAATCCACATTGATATTTTCTGATTAAAGTCATGCAGAATGGCTTAAGATGCTCACATCACAATACCTACGTTGGATATGATCTAGGATCGAAGTTTAGTAGGGATATGCCTTAATAGCACCATGATACAAATTTTACTTTTTTAACTCGACTTTTTAAACCGATATCAGCCAAATTTCATAAAATAGTTCAAGGTGTAGGTCACAAACAACGGAAAAGTCCAGATTTCAATAGGAGAGCATCACAGTTTCTGATTTAAGCTGATATATTAACATGTTTCCCAGCTGATTTTATTCTCCATTCAACCCGGAGTTTCCCCAACACTTTGTGTGATTTAACTCTGGATTGACTGGATAGATATTTTAGACGCATTTTGAAAGAGCACTTATAAATTAAATAAATTTAGTGAAGTAACAGCTCTTGAATAACCCCAACCTATGTAGGTTCTCGTACCTTACAGACATGGAGGAGAAAATCAATTTATTCCCAAATCCGAACAGGTTTAACTCAAAATAAACTCTGTATTGCAGTGATTTTGATGCAAATTCAACAACAACTACTTAATCCTCTATCGGCCATAAAATAATTCATATACAATTCTAAACTACTTGACCATCACTAACAGTAAGTTCTTGCGACCCCGGAGGTCCTATACAAATAGCAGTTACATTGTTGAAAACAGCTTCATAAACCGATCGATATATATAAAGATGCAAATCATTGTAGTTAATCTTTGTTTTGTATATAGAAAAAAAAACTGCGATTGTAGCGTTAGCTTTGATCTATTCGGATCTGTCATAATTGTCATATTAATATCATGCAAGAATTAACAAGAAGCTGGGGCCGTGTTCTTGAGTTATGTGGCGGCTTCTTTATGATTCTTTTTTCCTTAGATGTGTGCTTTTTCACCGCAGAGAAAACTGAGAACTTAAAAAAAAAAAAAAACAACTTATAACTAGAAGTGCGTTTATTGATAGGTAGTAAACTATACACATATGATACTATATCGTTCATGATGCTAGCAGCTAGCCAGGTGGTTCGGCAAACTACAAGCAAAAGATGCAATTGATCGGAATTCAAGAATATCAAATTGCTGCGCACAACATGAAATCGGTTCAAATTTCTCTTTTTGCACAGATTTGAATGCGAAGTTCTTATAATGATGTTCGTATTTGACTGGAATTTCTTTTTGGAGAGTGTAGGTAGGTAAACTTCAAAGCAAAATAAGCACGCGTGATAAGTTTCAGCTTTATGAAAGGGTCATGGAAAATTACCTTTAAGAAAACTGTTAACCGAGTCCTGAAAGTATTTACAATTTGTAGGATGAGACTATGGAAAATGCCAATTTATGACAGTTTTAACAGTTTTTGGTATTAAAAGTATGAAGCATTCAACTCAACGCGCTTCCTGCGGCTTGAAAAACAAAATTAGGTGTATGAGTACCCCATGAGGTGTGGTGCACAGTGGCTCGTTTAGGCAAAAGTGCTTGTGAAATTCATTTTTGGAAGGGTTTATAATGCAAAACTTTTGCGTTCTCTGAATTAACAAATGTTTGGGGCTCCGTGAAATAACTCCCCAGGTCAGCGAACAAAACCCATACCCTATGCCAAAATATTCCACGTAAATAATTAAAAGCTACCTAAAGCAACCTTTTGGCACAACCTTACAGCCTGTTACCCCAAATTTGGGGACTTATTTCATAGTTGAATTTGGAGAATTATTTCATCATGAAATAACCTCCCAATTTAAAAATGAAATAAGTCCTCAAAAACCGATGAAATAAATCCCCAATTATGGGGAGTTTTTTTCATACGAAAAAAACTTCTGATTTCCATATATACATTTTTGGGAAGTTATTTCATTTTTGGCTTAGGGGGTTATTTCATTGGGAAGTTATTTCGCAGAGCCGATGAAATTATCATTAACCTAAAACTTGAAGAAGTGATGGAGCAGTTCTATAAGAAAAAATTATTTAAAATGGATATACCATACAATATTTTCTTTTGAGTACATTTTTGCCGCAATAAGTGAATACCAACTATTCGATGAAAATTCACCGGAAATTGAAGCAAAATTAACAAGATTTTATCACAAGCTTACAAAAAATTGGATCGCATAGCCCATAGATCGAGATTAAATTTGATAAGTTTTAAACGAATTAACAGAAACAAAGTCTACGCGTTCATGTCCGATATGCAAAAGGACACTATAAAGCTTCAATAATCAGGATGAATCAAACAACGACGAATAAGGAATCTCTCCATTGCCTGCTAGAATCAAGTGCATGGAATTTATTTTGAAACTTACCTATACACTTCGACAAGACGGAGAGGAAATTGATGAATCTATTGGGATCAAGGAGGCGAAGATAACAAGAGATCGAAAGGCGTTTTTGCGATGAGCTTGGACTTGATGTCGATAAACCAAAGCAAGGATTTGGAAATAGAAATGCTGGAAACACTTCAAGGAGATTTTTGGAACAATCAGAGGAACCGCACGAATTGCTGGAGTTATAATTACGATCAAAATAATACTCTTATGTTTTGAGTTGCAGGGAGGTAGTGAATACAGTTAGATTTGGAGAGTGCACCAAGAAAACCACGCAGCTTTTGCAACAAGAGTACCCTGAAAAACAACTCACCTACTCTTCATAATTGTCAGAAGAAGCCCAGGAGTCAAAAAAATAAAGACTACAAGAAATACATATGTGAAAATATGCGCAAAATTTCAAGGATTCGGCAGAATAAAATCCTATTTTACATGCTTGCAATCTCATCTGATCCGGAAATGATAAGTTTATTACGCATTACCCGGACCTAGATGATAGTTGGCAAGAAATCAAACGTTTGTATGTAAATTTATGCTACTTATATTTTTTTTTCACTGTTTGAATTATATTATTTGTTAATAAAATATTTTATTAATGTTCTCTTGCATACCAAAAAAATGAAATTAATTAATTTTGTTTTCCTTTTTCCCTACTGTTTCACTTTAATTATACACTGAGATTACTTCAGAACTGACTTTCGACCTTTTTAAAGTCAAATACCAATTATGTTAACCACCTTCACTAAAAATTATTTCAGCAGCAAAATTCTGAAACACCCTGTGAAATTTTTTTTTTTGAAACTCAACACTATCATAGCCTTAGAAATTTCCTTTAAGATACACAAATTTTTGGCAGTATTTTTATTCGTTTAAGAGATCTGATTTTTGCAACCAAAAAAGTCAATACGGCCCACTGTGCGGCGTGCAGGTGTGGAGTGCCCTGTTTCTGTAGGGCCGGATATATAGCAGATTTTAATAGACAAACCAGTTATAAATTGGTTTATACAGAGTCGCTTCTTAAATTGTATTTGAAATTTTAAACTAACTAAAATTAAAATTAGTTAAAATTGTATAACACTTAATGAAATATTTTTGTAGTTCTTAGGTTCAGTTTTTCAGTGCGAGATTAAGGTTAATCCCGAGTTAACTCATCAAATTTGGTGAGTTAACTCAGGATTAAGCTTTTGATGTTTTATCCACCGAGTTCGTTTAGTCGTTCCGCATGCATTCTCCAGTGAAAAACTGCTCCCTCAGTTCACTGTGGGTTAATTTACTTCTAGAGTAAGCTAAATCTAGTTTAACTCAACACTGAAAAACTGGGCCTTACAATTCTATTTTAAAAATTCATTCAAAAAGTATGCAACTTTGTATTGTATTCACAATATTTACCTGTTTTTGGCTGCAGCCGCTCGATCTCGTTGCCTTCGATTTTTAAACCAATTTCCTACTTGTGTAGGGTTGAGACCAGTCGCTTTTGCAAGCTCCCGTTTTTTCGTTGGATTCGGATATGGATCTTGAAGGTACCACTCCCGCAGAAGACTCCTCGTTCTTTCTTTAAAACAATGCGTTTTTTGTTCTCCATCCCAAATTGTTGGGGGCAAGGGAAATTTTTTGCGCACTCTGTATTTGTCAACAGGCCCTATAAGCAAAACAAAAAAAACCAAAGTTATATTAATATTTCAATACATTCCTCCCATCAAATATAATTAATATTACCTAACGAACGCCCACGTAGTTTTTCAGCTTCTATGTAGTGAGCTTCCAACCACATTGCTTGTAACTTTCCATAAGATGCTTTCGTAAATTTATGATTTTCTATTATTGCATATAGTTCCCTGTCAACAAATTGAAAAGAAAAAGGAAAATTCAAATTGATTAGAAGAATAACATTTTATATACAAACAAAATGTATGTTTT
The DNA here is from genome assembly GCA_932273885.2 of Leucozona laternaria. NCBI lineage: Eukaryota > Metazoa > Arthropoda > Insecta > Diptera > Syrphidae > Leucozona > Leucozona laternaria. The sequence goes on from OW026368.1 coordinate 52,628,635, forward strand.
TGTGGTAAAGTAACGCAAATTAATATTGAAATCTTTCTTAAAATGTTACTGTTTTGTTTGATTCGATAAGGGGGCTATAAAAGTCGTTGCAGACGTGTACGGCCGGCATAGACACGTGTTAGGTTTACACTTTGATAAATGAGAATGTAATATAATAGGAAGAGAATAGAGAAGGAATAATATACTTGTCTTATTGTGTATTTGTGAAGTGAAGGTTTAAGGGATTGTTGACGGAAAGCAAATAATCCTTATGCTGAGCTATAATTAACCTGAAAAGTGTTTGAAAGTGAGTGTAGTAGAAAAGTGTTTCTATAAATCGATTTGTTGCAATTGAAAATAACTTTCATCTGAAGTTGACACCTTCTTTTGATAACATTTCAATTATAAAACTCCTTAAATTTATTGAAGGATTAAATAGGTATTTTCCAGCAAAAATCTCAGAGCAAGGTTTCATACAAACAATAATTGTGTCATAAAATCAAGGGAAAGGAATACGCGATTCATAATGATAATAAGAGTTAATTAATAGAACTCGGATTTATATATGGATTTGGCACAAAAAAATGCACCTAAAATATGCTCATAAAATGCGAAAATATGGGATAAAAACGTAAAAATATGCTCTGAAAATATTCAAAAAGTTATGTTTATTTTATTTTTTAATTACAATTAAATAGTTTTTCAATAAGGCTAGGTAGATGTTGGAATGGAATAAAACAAGCTGTTTTTGAGGTACTAACCAAATTCTTTTTTTATATGAAAGGCCCATGTATGCCATTATGTATAGAATATGAAATCGTTCAAATAATTGAATCGGCTTCTCACGGTAGTATACAGATCCGAGTGGTCCAATTTTCAATGACTCTTCCGCCTAGATCCGACTGAATTTGAGCGATGGCCTGGGTTATGTTTGCTTTGAGGGCATCGGTAGATTGGAACTTATTGACCCGCTAGACCTACGACTTTATAAAATACAGAAAAAGTCTAACAGGGAAAATCGCACGATCTTGGTGGCCACCTCCTCTGAAACTCTTCCCTCATGCAGAATGCCGAATTTTCGGTTGTTGCGTTCACTGTGTGGTACGTAGCGCCGTTTTGTTGGACCCACATGTCGTCCACATCCATAACAAAAAGTTTGGACCAAAAGAAATGATGGTGATGGCAATTTCGTCGTCGTCTTCCAGGAAGTAAGGGCTCTCACCGACTGTGGCGATGTTTTCGGTATAGATCTTGTGTTTCGTTGGCTGATTGTTCACTGAATCGGTCGACTCAAATTTGGCCACCAAACTTTCGATATAATCGACTTGGAATAGGACAACCATGTAAACCGTCAAATGGGCGGGTATTGTTGCCCCAAAAGATTTTTGCCATGGTGATTTGACAGCAGTAACTGAATAATAAACAACAGATTTGACAGATGTCACCAAAACAACATGGCCGCCAGAGGCCTCCAATAACCAATATCAAAATTGTATTTATTCAACGTCCGTGTTCGATGCGTAAGTTTGTTCCTTTTGAAGTTTTGAAACCCAAGACAATGAAGATTAGACTGCTAACATAAGCATTTTCTGAATGGAAGAATCTCATTTTTGTATTACTATTAAAAATAATTAAAATATTCTTAATGTTAGGCCAGACGGTATGTACAACAAAAATACTACACAACAATTTTCGACTGCCAATTATATTGAGTTGACCGCCATCTTGAATAATTTAAAGAAAATTGGTTTTCGTTACTTAACTCCTTTATTTCAACTTTTGACTGAAAACTTTAGAAAAGTTGTTCAAAATATAATTAGGTATCTATAAAACTTTGGTTATGATAGTTTTTTGTACGATAAATATTTTTCCGCGTAATTCAGAAATTACAATTTTGTTCGTTTTATCTCTTCAATTTTTGAATTAAGGCAACCAGAAGTGCTAATTTTCTGTACATATAGCAACCAGAAACATTGCAGTACTGAGTACCGACTGACGGCATTGCTGCAAAAAAACAGGAAAAATCAAGAATTTGTCTATTTTTGTTTGCTGGAGAATTAGAGAGATGCAAATAGGAATGCTGAATTGCTATTGGGCTGCGCTGTGTTCAATCCCACATTAAGCCGCCCTGACTGGACGGCTGCCTCTGATCCACTTCTCATTCAGTTGGCTGCCACCTTCATCTAATTTGGTCCATCGCTGTCTCTGAACTATTCAATTTCGTATCTTTTATGTTTTTTGACCAAATATATTTTATATGAATTTTGGATTTAGTTTGAGGGCTGAACTAAATCGCAAACCTCTTCCCTCCATTTTTCTTGTCAGCCATCAGTATTTTTTTTTTTTTTTTAAATACTTAGCGCGCACTGAAGGGGTTGTGACTACCCTTAAAATGATAAACACAGCACGAGCGATTAGGTAGATTGGAGGGGATTGAAAAGGAGATACCGATGCACATTGGTTTTAAATGTCTGAAGATCATAATGGGAGGGGAAAACCGGGCTGGGTAGAGCAGTCCACATTCGTGTAGTGCGACTAAGGAAAGAATCTCTGTACTTAACAGTACGTCCGCAGTTGGGCTCAAGGGTAAACTGATGAGCATTCCTAGAAGCGCGAGTATAACGGTTGAATTGTTTAAGGGGAGGAATGCAACTGGCTATTTCACTAGAACACTGTTTATAGAAATAGCGGTAAAATAATGATAGAAATGAAACATTGCGACGGTGCTCAAGAGATGTAAATGTTTCCGTTATAGTTCTTTTACCTATCATTTTTAGAGCTCTCTTTTGTAGTCTATCCAATAGACTTAAGTGGGTTTTTGGAGCACCTGCCCAAATATGGGAGTTGTACTCAAGTTTCGGACGAATAAAGGCTTTGTAGATCACAGCCAGATCAGAGGGGGAGAAAAATTTCTTGCATCGACCGAGAAAACCTAAACACTTATAGCAGCGTTTTTGGCGATGTCAAATATGTGGTCGTTCCACAAAAGGTGGTCTGTGCCACACATACCGATTACTGAAAGCTGTTCGGTTTCCTCTATGCAAGTGCCACTCATAGATAGCAGCATTGGTGGTGGGTTCCGCTTTAACGACAGGAGACAGCATTGAGTTTTAGAAGCATTAAATTCTAAAAGGTTTCTTATTCCCCATTGGACAATGCTGTCGAGATCAGAATTTAATGAGTTGCCGTTGAAGTTCCACATCTGAAGAACATGGATGTGAATCTAGAAACGAATTTGAAAAGATGAGAGTACTGTCGTCAGCAAAACAGTTTAATGGATTAGAAGTTTCAGATAACAGGTCATTTATGAATAGCCCTGGGGCACACCAGCATTTATTTTGTAGATGTCAGACTTGAAACCGTCCAATACAACTTGTATTGACCGGTCCGAAAGGTAATTTCTAATCCAACGAAGAAGAGATTCATCAATACCAAATGCACGCATTTTCGATAAGAGAGCTTGATGCCAAACTCTATCAAATGCTTTTGAAATATCAAGTACAATAATCTTACTTTCGGCAAAATAATGTAAAGATTTGTGCCACTGTTCGGTGAGTTATACCATCAGATCACCAGTGGACCTATTGCTACGAAAACCATACTGCCGGTCATTTAGAAGCTCAAGTTTTTCAAGATATTTCTTAAGCTGATGACTAATCAGCGTTTCCATGATCTTGGAAAGAAGGGACGTAAGGGGGAAGAAGATACGCCTTTTTTAGGAACAGGCTGGACAAATGCTGTTTTCCATCCACTCGGAAAGAGACGAGTAGAGTAGGACAGATGGAAAAGCTTACGCAGTGGTTTTGCCAGCGTTGAAGAACACCTCTTAAGAACAATGGGAGGGATACTATCCGGGCCTGCGGATTTGTGAATGTCAAGATCCTTTAGAACTCTAGCAACTGCACGAGTGCGAAAGAAGATTTGTCCCATAAAATCGTTTACGTTCTTAAGTACAGTTGGAGTTTCTTCTTCTGTCAGCGTCGAATTAACAGCAAACTGTGCTGCAAACAAATTGGCTTTATCGAGTAAGCTGACAAAAGGAGTATCGTTGAAGACGAGCGTTCGAACCGAGGACGAGGTGGTATTTCGTATATTTTTTTACAAATGACCAAAATTTTTTACTACCTTTGGGACATTGTAGTATTTTTTGCCTTAATTTTTGATCATGTAAAAATTTGGTTCGTCGAATGTGAACGTTACAGGTCCATAGCAATCAACTCCTTGGAAGGGTTCTTGTACAATACATTGTTCTTCGTTCGATCCTCCCGTTTTGCAGAGCTTCTAAGATAGCAAATAGCAAGTAAAAGGAGGACCATCTGCCATATAAATTGCTTGTGTGGCACGTTACCCCATCTTGCTCAAGTCCAAATCCTCAATTTATGTGGCCATATAAAATCGGTTATCATTCCCCGTTAGTACCTGCAATCCATTGACTGTAACGTTTCTTCCATCGTTTCGTCTTGGAAGAAAAATGGGCCAATAAAGCCGCCACTCTAAAAACCCACACCAGCTGCAATAATCTCCGTTGAGTGCACAAGACGAACACGAACATAATGTTTGGTTATGCAGCAGCAAACCAGTCTGAAAAACTTGCGTGTAGCAACTGCAGTTGGTGGATATTATTTCAGCCGAAATTTCAATTCAAAATTCGCACCGTTTTGGGAACACAGCACCCACTTCGGAAGTATCTTTGCTATACTTCCTAATGTTTTTCAAGCGTAAATCCATCCATTTTGTGCCGTGGAACTATAATACTAAGTTTTTTTTTAGTTTTTTGAAAGCGAAAATAAAAATGTGTTATTGTAAACCCCTAGATTGGTTGATTGGCCATAGACTAGTGGCCGAAATGGTTCAGCTTGTTGGAAGAACTGAGTAATCGTACAGCTGTAGAGAGTGTGCTGCACACCAGAAACAAAACATGCTGCTCGTCATTGTACCAGTGCTGTCGAGCACAGATTATAGGTTTGGACATTTGGTACTTTTTTAAAAAAAAGTCTCCTAAAATAAAAATTTGAAAAAGAATAATACGAATTTAAAATAATGTTTTTAAAATTTGCGAAAAGCGTACTGGTATGGTAACAAAATTTGCCCAAGGGAAGATCAAATTGGGGTATACAAATTAAAAGCTCGGCCAATCTTCAGGCCTAGGTTCACGTCGCCTTAAAAACGTTGCAAATTAAGTTGAATTTGATATGGACCTGGTTAATTATATTTATTAGAAATATTTTATAATAGATATGATTTATAAGAAATCGCTTCCTATATACGAAATCGGATAACTAGGTATTATTACCACAAAGAAGAAATTTCTTTATTTCAATTAAAGGATAGGGATAAATTCCTTATGATGAAGAATATCTCTTTGAAAATAATACATAAATATCATACAAAAATTAAAAACAAATGATCCAAACACTTTTTTTTTTGCGCAGTGAGGATCATCAGCGTCTCATGCCATGATGAATGAATTAATAAATTCAATACATTTCCGCTTGTTAACCATCAAAGCAGTTTGTGCAAAAGTATATTGAATCTTGGATTTGGCTGGGAACGGCAGGACTCGGGTTTCGCAAACTAATACGATCATAAAATTCTATTGTATGGTTGTTTGGGGTCTTTAATTAGTAAATTAATCCCATTGTTTATTAATTGAACCCATTTATTGTTGTATTCAACCGTGTTGGCTTTGTGTGTGCTTAATAAAAGCGCTATAGTGGCAGTGGCTATCAAATATCCGCTGGGTAAATTATTGCTATGTGCAATATGCCATACCGTGATCTTGAATAGGAATTGCGATCATTCATTAAAAGGGGTTTTCTTTCGTCCAAGAGGAAATTGTTTTCGAATACGTAATATGAATGAATCGACGACCCTACATGAGCATTAAATTCTTTCTCTATGTATGTACATACATTTAAATTGGATTTGAACAGAGATTTTTTTAAGGAATGTTGTTGTAATGTTGTTAGCTTTTATAGTTTAGTTGGCATAATTAATATAGTAAATTAGTTGTTTGTGTGATGGAATAGTTTTTGTTTGCATTTTTATATGCAGTCACATTTAAACGTAAGTAAGTTTGCTGTCATATTGATTTACCGATATTGGATTGGAAAATATAATTCTCATAGTCATATTTTTTGTAGTATGTTGTAATAAGGCTAATTTATTCAACATTTTTTGCTACGTATGTAGATATTTAACTATAGGATCTCAAACTATAACATTAAAATACCTACTATTTGAGAAATTTTATATGTATGTACTTTGGGAAATATGAAGTACTCGCAAAGAAAGTTATCATCATGAAAAAATTATGATTAGGTAGTTATTCTTTATAAACGGTAAAAGCATCACGAACACACTTGAGCATTTAAGCTATAGCAGCCTTACCCGCCATCTCAATTTTGATTGTTTAATTGGTCCTTCTTTTTCATCACAAAACTTGTTCAGTGTTCTGATTTGTTTAAAAAAAAAACACACTTGAACACATTCTCCTCGATCATTTGAATTTGTTTTTGATGTGTAAACATATATGCTGGCGGTAGAGTGAAAAAAATAACGTGAACGTTCGTGTGCAACGTTACGGTGTGCAACGTTACGATCTGCATACTAGGATGAGTGCGTTCAGTGAAAAAAATCTTAAGATCCCCTTCAAGCAAAAACAAGTCCGTTTTGCATCCACGCACGTTGATGTTTACACAAATTAATCGTGAGCCCCGGCACTCACACAGTTTTTTTTATCTTCCATCCCTTATTTCTCTCAGTCTGACGTTTGCCGTGATTGGCTTTTCCTAACATTGCTCGGTAATTTTCTTGTGAGCTCTTCGAGGGCACTATCCGAACGGAAAAAGAAACACACATTCAGAGATTATCCACATGAAGACGAGAATTTCCTTCCGGCAGCCATTTCAATTTGCCTATACAAGCTTGCAATGTCAGTTTCCAGATAAAACAGTAGGGATCCTTACACGTCCCTTTAAATTGTTGTTGCAATTCACATCTATTTCACCGGAACAAGATGATATTACAAAAACAGCAATGTAAACAAATGGGTAAGGCGCCAGTTATAGGTTTCATTGGAAACCATCATTGAAACACAAATCAGTGAAACGGTGGAATATTTTTTGACAAGTCGGTTAAAGCAATCATTTAAACTGGGCTGTCGTCAGTATTGCCAGAAACAACGATTTATCGTTTTTCTCCCGATTTTTAAAGCTATTTCCGATTACCCGATTTTTGATGTAAAAATGACATTGTATCCCGATTTTAAATTATAAAAAGTACAAGTACCTAAATATATTTTCTATATTTTCCTCATGCTCATATTCAGAAAGAGATATATATATATTTATTAAAAGTCAATAAAATTAAAGCATCTCGATTGATGTTTCAACTTATTGCAATACTTCAGCCAATGTTGAGAGAATTTTTTCCCAGATAAACGTAAACAAAACAAAAAATATAAATGAACTTTAAGTTAACACTTTATATAAGGACTTTTATTGTATTGTATTGTACGTATTGTATATTTTACTGTAGCAAAATTATTACATGTTTTCTTAAAACTATATTGCACAATTTACAGAGATTTAGTATGTAACTCTACTTTACTTCTGAAAAAAATAATATTTTTATAGCAATTATTACTTTTATTTTTTTAAAGACTACTTAAAACTTAAGGAATGTAATTATTTTTTTTTGAACTTAAAGTTATTGATAAATTGTTAAAAAAATCAATCATACTAAAAACATATATTTTAGTTAATTAACAATGAATTGCTGATACAAAACTTAATTATTGAACTTCAACATAAACGTAGGTGGTTTTTTCTTTGTGTAAGCTGTCGCACAGGTGCTTTTTAAAAGCAAATGGACCCGTTCGAAAGACAGCTTGGATCAAAGTATTTGTTTTTAATTTTAAGGTTATATCTATCTATTTGCTGTTCAAACAATACATAGCACATACATTTTGGTGCGGAACTATATTTTTTGTTTTAAGCATTTCTTAAAAATCTAAATATAACCTTGAATTTACCAAGGAAGTAGTTTTTAGGTTGAAGTGAAATGAGTGAAATTCAGTCTTACGTTTATCTAACTAAATTTCTTCATAACTATGAAGGTACTCGTTTATTTTTGAACACAGTGTGAACAGAAAAATTTTAACTTATGCGTTTCTAGTCATGTTTATGGTAGGTATCTACAAATTAAGCTCGCCACTTATATTCTTAGTGGAAGTCTATTTTTCCTGGTATATACACAGGTACCTCCTGTTTTCTTCAAAAAACAACAAATATGTATTTCATATTTCATTTTTTTTTTTAAGCTTTAACACCGATTTTTAATTTTTTTTTTTTTTTGTTTGGAGGCATTTTTCATCGGAAGCTTATTTCACGGATCCCCTGATTCTTGTCTCATTTTATCTAAAGCATTCAACACGGGGAAAAATTCTTGAAACAAATAAATAATAATTTGAATCTGTTATTTTTGTTTTCAAGAGTAATATTTCAATTTAAGATGATTACATTGTATTTAATTTTAAGATTTCTAAAAGTCAACTATCTGTTGCATTTTTGACATAGGCAACGTCAATATGCTAACGTAACCTATTATAAAGGGTCCGCCAAATATCTTTTTTTTTTGAAAATGGCGCAAAACATCGAGTGTAGCTTCGGCTGTGTGGCACGTAGCGCTGTCCTGTTGAAACCAAATGTTGCCAATATTCTCCTCTTCAATTTTTGTGAACACAAATACGTTCAACATGGCCCGATAACGATCGCCATTGACTGTAACGGCCACTCCTTGCTCATTTTCGAAAAATGGCCCAATTATGCCTCTGAACCAAAATCCGCGCCAAACAGTGACTCGTTTTGGGTGTATCGGCTTTTCAATGTATGCGTGCGGGTTTTCTGTGCCCCAAATGCGACAATTTTGCTTGTTTACTACCCGCCAAGATCAAAATGAGGTTCATCTGAAAAGATGATCTTTTTCTCAAAATCGGCATCTTCTCTAAGTCGATCGCAGGCCCACTTAGCGAAGCGTATACACAACCATATTCGTTCAGCGGAAGGATAAAACTAATTATCTGTCAGATCAGACATGAGCTAAGTGTTACCATTCACGAAATAATCACTAGTTGAAAAAAAAAAGTTAGATGGCAGGACCCTTTATTTGACGGTAATGAAAAAGATTGTTTTACCTTCAGGCTACACATTTATTTAATTCGATTAATTTATATGTAAGAGTACAAGGTTTCAAAATTTATTTTCTGCTGAATAGTTTTAAAACTGGTTTTTAAAATACAAAAACATCCTATAACTTGATATACATAACGATTACATTATATATTTAATTATTTTCTATCTTTTGAAAATAAGATAAAGTTGTATGAATCTTGGTTGAAGATCTTCAACTGCATAAATAGAATTCGATATTAAGTTTTTCAGAACCTATCTTATTATCTTCCAAAAACTTCCTATTCTATCATGGACTGAGTCTATTCGTATTGGGTTTAGTTAGTTTCTTAGACTACAAACGAATATCGCTTTTGCGTCTTGCCTTTTTCAAAATGTCGCTATGAGAAAACGAGACGAAAGCGTGACGAGATTCGCCGTCATCTTTTTCTAGTTATAAAAAGTCTTAATGCAATGAGCTTTAAGGCGAAAACAGAATTCGTCAAACAAAATAAGATGATACGTGATATACTTTATTTTTTGTTAATTTCAATTTATCGAGGTTCGATTCTTTTGAATTGCCTTATGAAAAATAAATCCTCGGCTCTTTGCGTAATGTTGTTCCATTTTGCGAACATTGGCGTGACGAAGCGGCGAGAAACCTTTTATCTTGATATTAATATTTTAATATTAATATTTTATGTAATAAATATGAAACTGAGTTTGTATTTCTTCTGTGTGTTTGTTACCTTAAGCGTAAACTCAGTAAATACTGAAGTGATTGCAATGAAAATTGGTGGAACGAGAGCTTGGAATATGATATATGTAACGGGTGATTTTTTAGCTTTAGGTTTTGGCAACACTGGTTTTGACAGCTGACGTGTGTTTAGTACCTTGTGTCACTGTCAAACAGCTTCAGTTTGGTTTGCAATTTAACCATGGATCGTCTTACAAATGAACAACGCTTGCAAATTATTGAATTTTACTATCAAAATTCGTGCTCGGTTCGAAATGTTCATCGCGCGCTGCTTGTGTTCAGCGATGAGGCTCATTTTTGGTTGAATGGGTACGTAAATAAGCAAAATTGCCGCATTTGGAGTGAAGATCAGCCAGAAGCATTGCAACAGCTACCAATGCATCCCGAAAAAGCCACTGTTTGGTGCGGTTTATGGGCCGCCGGCATTATTGGGCCTATTTCTTCAAAGATGATGCGAATCGCAGCGTTACTGTCAATGGTGAACGCTACCGAGCGATGATAACAAACTTTTTTTTGCCCGAAATGGAAGTTCTTGACTTGCATGATATGTGGTTTCAACAAGACGGTGCCACATGCCACACAGCACGCGAAACAATGGCGCAATTGCGAGGCGAGTTTGGTGAACAGTTAATTTCACGTTTCGGGCCGGTCAATTGGCCGCCTAGATCGTGCGATTTGACACCATTAGATTATTTTTTGTGGGGGTATGTCAAGGCTAATGTCTATAGGGACAAGCCCGCTTCGATTAACGCACTGGAAGCCAACATCCATGCATTCATTCGTGAGATACCGGCCGATATGTGTGAAAGAGTATGCCAAAATTGGACTCAGCGGATGGGCTACCTGAGACGCAGCCGCGGTCAACATTTGCATGAAATTATCTTTAAACATTAAATTGCAAGGTTCAAACTATCGATTCAAATAAATATTTCATTCATTTTTTTGAATTTTTTGTGTTTTTTTTTTTTTTAAAAAGTTCTAAACCTCTTAAAACATCACCCATTATATGACGATAGACATGGGCTAATTTTTTATTGCAATTTCTCAATTTAACAAAACAAAAAAACAAATAAAATATGATAAAAAATAAAAAAAAAAAATAGGTACTATTATTTATAGTAGAGTGATATGCGATACTTTGAAACTTGGTGGAGCGAATGCAATTGATGTTGAAGAGCTTGTTTTTGGAATTTGCAATATTGCCATACAAACATGCTTACTTTTGTCTTAAGTTTGAAAAACTTAGAGTAATTTTATTCTGCTTTTTTGCTAATATACAAAAATAAAAAAAAAAAAACAATTTTATTTACTCAATATTTTTTTTTAAATGTTTCCCGAAATTAAGCAGCATTTCTGAATGCATAAAACAATACTATCCAGATCAGCGGCGCGCGGTAAAAGTAGGAGAACTTTTCCCTATTCTTATTTCTATACCTGTGGACTTTCATGTCGTCAGCAAGTGTGGAAAAAGTACGGAGAAGAGATGAGAGATGTTATAAGAACAACGAAGATTTTTTCAAAGTATTAATGGAAACGCAACAGATTGTATGTAGGTACTTTGATATAATTAAAAACGAAGCTCTAAAGAAGGTGGAAGACAAATTTTAGTAATCAAAATTAGCGAAACAACTGATTGGATCAGGTGGAGGTGATTTCATATTTCTCGATGCTCCAGGCGGAACTGGTAAAAAGTTCTTTCTTAATCTGCTCCTATGAAAAATATGTAGATACAAAGGAGTTGTTGGTGCAGTATTTTTATCTAGAATAGCAGCCACAGTACTTGATGGTAGACGCATTTGGCACTAAGTGCTAAATTTGACCTTAAACCTTGTTTCGGAAGAAACACTACTTTTAAACATTTCCAAAAATAGCAAAAGCGTTCAAATGTTGCAGAATTGTTAGTTACTGGCTTAGGACGATTGTACAGTGTCGCAGAAAAGAGCATTAGAAGTGTTTAATCGTTCTATCCAAGACCTAAATACCAACTTACGAACACCTGTAGGTCTAGGTATAATGGACATTGTTTTTTAAGGCAACGATTTTCAATGTTTAAGGATTTACTTTATAGTTACAGGATACCGGTCACCTAACAAAAAAATTATAATTGTAGGTTTTTTCCTATAAAAATGTGGAAACAAAAATAAAAAATTAATTTGTATGTTGAAATAGATTTCTATAATCTCAAATTATTCAACTTAAATTAAGAAAGCTTGGAATATCTGTATGAAGAAATGGACTGAATCGCATGGTTTCAGAGCGTCTCAGTTATTTAATCTTAAACATTTTATGAAACTTGAACTTGACATAATATCAACAAGAACGCTAATGTTAAGCTGGATTTACATCTTCGTTCTTCATTCAGTGAACGTTGTTCGTTGTTCGTTCTTCCTAAAAAAAAACAACGATCAACGAATAAGCATCTAGATTATTCCGTTTTTATATTCAGCTCGTTCTGTACAGCAAAATGGATAACAACACATTGTTGGCAGTGGCGGCACTTTTAACAGTGAACAAAAAAGAAGAAAAGAAAAGATCCTGCTGGACGAAGAGTTGGCTACTAAAATGTACACTATAATTAATCTTTCGTAACTTAGCTACGGAGAGTAATATTTCTTAAATTGTTTCACAAATTTCTATCTGTAAAATTATAAAGTAGTAATAAGAAAAACGTGGAGAGTGTCCCAATTCATTGCACGGCACTGAAAAAGAATGTTCGATTAAATCATTTTCTCATTTACACTCACGTTGTTCGTTGAACGGGTAACATCGAACACCGAAAATTCAAAGCCACGTTTTTCTGTGTACGACCAACAACGAACACACGATAAAACCGAAGGTCTAAATCCAGCTTAGACCAAGAACTATTTTGAACAAGTTATTTACTTCTTTAAATATATAAAGTGTGTACCTACAACATGTTAGAAATTAAGTTTAAAGTCAAAACGACCACTCGTCTGTTCAACACAAGAGAGAGAGTAAAGCAAATTGAAAATAGTCATACTTGCTCGAAAGTATATATAATAAAGAAACAAGTTGATAAGTTTTAATCAAATAGAATAATGGAAACGAAGCAATAGTTCCAATAGATTATGTTGCCATACCAAAAGATTTAAATAATATTAACCCAACATTTACTCGTTTTGTTGTTTTTTAATACCTAGGCATCCCTTATTTCCGTTGAACAAGTTCCTCTGATAGACGGCTTTTTGAAATAAGCGAAAAACCAATCCAGGCTACAAATTTTGTTGTGTTATAATAAGGTATGTATATATGATCAATAATCATATATACCTTTAATACAATATTCCAGGCTATTTCTTTTCGAATTTTAAGCTCTTAATCCTCAGTTACAATGTCTTATTGTTATTTGTGTTTCAATTTGTATTGCCAATGCCGCAAATTGACAATAACAAAGATTATTAGAGTCTGTGAATTTAAATTTGTAAGCCGTACAATTGTATTTATTTCCTTAAAATCTATTGCTTTCCCAAGCGACATAGCTAACGATACCGATAATGTTATCGATTGCTTTATAATTATCAACAGAAACGCGATCGGCTTATGACAAGAAAAGAATAAGCAACTCAATAAATAGACTGATGCGAGAATTCTTAACATTTTTGAATGCATATTCAAAAAATTCAAATTTCAACAGCTTTATAATTATCAACAGAAACGCGATCGGCTTATGACAAGAAAAGAATAAGCAACTCAATAAATAGACTGATGCGAGAATTCTTAACATTTTTGAATGCATATTCAAAAAATTCAAATTTCAACAGCCAACAACAGCAACGAATTGTATTGCATGGAAAAGTTGTCTTGTCTTGTAGTCATCCTGTAATGTCATACCAAAGGAACTGATTATCATTTTAATTGTTGTATTGGAGCAAACAACTCTCAGAGTTTGAGGCGTGTTGAGCTGGAGATATAAAGCTTTTATATGTTAGAAGCTAGTTATGCTAGTGCAATTTAACACCAGAATGTTTAAAAATATTGCCGTTTCTTGATTGACAGAATTTTGTAGATAAATTGAGTGGTATGAGTAAACGCGAAAACAAAATATAAATTAACTACATACCAAATGATAACAATTTAAAACAAACTAAAAATATACCTACAATCCTCAAAGTGTTTGAGAAGGAACCATCGCTGACTTGAGAAAAGTATGAACAAAGTATTTTTAAGACCTTGGCTTTTCTGCATATTAATTTCTATTCTACCATGTGAAATATAAGTGAATAGTGTGAATTTTCACGAATTTAAGTCCGCAACTCCAAACGCATTCCAATACTCAAATTCGTCACGGAAAAAAGCGTTCGCAACTTTTTTGAAACATTTATTGGGCAACATAATAACTAGATCTGAAACGTAACAAACGCGGCAAATTATTATCTAAGAATTTATTATTTCGCTTACTTTGGTTTACACTTTTTGGCGAAATCGAAAAATTTTGATATTTGAATCTTTAGATTATTAAAACCTAATTTGAACAGCTCGCTAAGTTTCCAAGTTATTATATAATATCCGCTAAAATAAGATTCCGATCATACTTCAAAATTCGTATTATTTAACATACGTAGCGCCACCGTCCTTGTCGGCACCGATGTCATCTTCACCTTAAGATATTAATAAAAACCATCAGATGGCGTATCGATAGTTCTATTGTTCTCAAACCGTCTCAAAATGTGATAAAAGAATGTTTGCCATTGGTCGACCAATCAAAATCATCGTTCTATCGAAGTCCATCTAAGTGAAGTCAGTAACGAAAGGAAGAAAGGAGATCATTGGGAAAAGTCGAAGGCAGCGGACGCAATTTTAAGCCGCAATAAAAAACAAATTTTTAAACGAGCCAACAATTTTTATGTTCTTAACAGTAATAAATGTATTTCAATAATTGTAAATTGTGGAGTTATTATTTAATCGCCTATTGCTTCATCAGTCCTGTTGAAACCAAATCCAATTCAAGCCAAAAGAAGTTGGTAATCATCGACCTATAGCGCTCGCCGTTGACGATGATGGCCTGTCCAACGTCGGCGTCGTTCTCAAAGAAACCGGTGACGCCGCCAACCCAAAATCCACACTCAACAGTGACTTTTTCGGGATGCATTGGATGCACTTGGATCTCATCGCTGAAGATGACCATAAATGGGCGAAGCGAGCGGAATGTTGCCGGAACAGAACACCCATTTTCATAAAACAATTTTATCATTTGCACGTGTTGTTGAACGCTATATCCATCCATGGTGATTTGGAAAAACAGTCTGAATAAATGACAGCCAATTTGACAGATGTAGGTTCAACAATATGGCAGCTATCAACTGTCAAAGTTCGGAAGTCCCTTATAGAAGACCTTTTGTAATAACTTAGAAACCATGCGAGCTACAAATTTTTGGTTTGCGCAAAAAATTAGCATTTAATTAGCTACAAATTCAAATATCAAAATTTTTCGATTCGGCCAAAAAGTGTCCGCCAAACTAAGGGACTTAAATTACCTGGAAATTTAGCTGCTGCCCATAAATTTATGAAGTATCAACACTTCATCCAAGCTTGTCAAAATCCCATACATGAACATGTAAAAATAAAATTGCATTGGATTTGGTGGCCGGTTAATGATACCTGAAAGAGGGGCTTTTAGACCTACGACCGATTTCATAAAGCCCTTTTAACTGTTTAACAGGCTTTTAAATATTTAAATGACTTTTCATTTAAAAATTTAAAAGCCTGTTAAATATTTGTGAAACAGAACATTAGACTCTCAACTCCGGCTAATTTGTATAAGGTTTTTTTTCGCAATTACATCGACCGTAGCCCGTAGACTTTCCAAAGTATTAAAAGTATTTACCTTTTTATTTAATTAAGCACATAATGATTTTTTCTGGACAAAAGTTTTATCCGTTAATTGTATATTAGCGCAGTGTGGTCTTTTTCCATACGTTTAGGAGCAAAAACTTTAAATATTATACTATGTATAGGCAGTAGAATTGGCCGAACAAATTCGATTTTGCTTTTTCAAGTATACGCTTAAATGGTGTGTAAAACAAGAAATTAAATCGGTCTTTATCTTCCGCCTATATGGAAAATTCACCTGTTATGATAATTTTTAACGATAGTAAATTATAACTAGTACCTTCAATAATAGAACAATCTCGAGGGAGGCAAAAGCGTAAGGTGGGTAAGGGCGTGAGGGTTTTTGACCCCAATAAGTGATTGTTAGATTTGAACCATTCTTTTTTCTCAATAATTATTTATGGTTGATACATTTAAATATTTGCAAATGAACTAATGACAATAATGCTTGAAAGGCATTTTCTTTTTCTAGCATTCCTAACCGAATCATCCAGAATATAAAGTAGGTAGCTGCACCTACATATTTAAAAAATAAACACTTAACTTATTGAAAAAAAAGACTTTTTAAAGGGATTTTAAACACCTAATAAAATGTCGTTACCGTGAAACTGTAAACTTAGTCAAATCAATCAAGTTATAAAGGACATTTAACGTGAGAGCGAACAACGAATGAATAAATATTCGTCCATTCGCCACCAAGAAAACAAAAACAAGATTAATTTTGAAGTAAGTCATGCGAACAGTTTGTTTGTTGAAGCGTGGATCGTATGTGGAACGCGAATAGAGTTTGACAGTTGTTGGTAACAATCAATTCGCGACGACCTATTTGTTTTCTCAAATTTATCTCATTTTAGCAATTATTATTATCTAAACATAAAAATATATAACATTTCTACGATTTTGTGTAAAACTTGTGAAGAATTTAGGTTTACAAACTGTTTTCAATCATATATGTATTCGTTCATTCGTCGGTCGTTGGTCGCTCTCGTGTGAATAGTCCTTAACTGACGTTTGGTAGTGTAGTTTTTGTTAGTTACAAATATTATTATAAGAAGTTAAAGTATCCACCTCTGAGGGGCTATGTGCATTGTGCAACCTTCAAACGCCTATATTTTTATTTTGGACGAGACTAGAGAAATGCCAACTTATAACAGTTATAACAGTTTTTCGCCCTTAAAAACAGGGACGAGACTAGAGAAAGCATGCACACTGGCCGGCCGGCGGCAGAGGATCCGTGACATGCGGTGCTGCTTAATAATAATAATAATTATAACTACAGTTATACTTCAAACTTGGCAGCACTTTTGTTTATTGGATCTTTAATCATCTGTCACATCAATAGGAAGGAAACCGTTATGTTTTCAACTTTGTTTAATTGATTTGTTATGTGAATTATCGTCTAAGAAGTGACCTTTTAAGGTGGAAATTCGTATAAAAGCAATCTAATTAAAAGCGGTTAGTTTATAAATTGGTATTTATTTTGTGTGAAATCATTTTTTTTGTCTGATTAATTATATTTTAAGCAGAAATGTATCTGTAGAAAGGTCAAAAATTACTGCATACTAAGATTGTGGCCGAATAGTGAAATTGCCAGAAAAATCAGGAGATCAAATACAGTTAGTCAAACATTTCTAAGATTAGGCGAAAGTTATGGAAAAATTGCTCTAACCATGCGCAAAATAAAAAAATTGTGTGAGTGCCGGGACTCACGGTTAATATGTGTAAACATCAACGTGCGCGGATGCAAAACGGACTTGTTTTTGCTTGAAGGGGATCTTAAGATTTTTTTCACTGAACGCACCCATCCTAGTATGCAGATCGTAACGTTGCACACCGTAACGTTGCACGACGTAACGTTGCACACGAACGTTCACGTTATTTTTTTCACTCTACCGCTAGCATAGATGTTTACACGTCAAAAAACTAACAGCACGTCAAGTCCGTCTGATTCAAATTAAGGCCAAACTTGACTTGCCTGTTTCAAGCAGACGCGTAAGACAAATTTTAAATGCCAACCCATTGATATTGTTTCCAAGAAAGATAGAAAAAAACACCTTTAGATGCAGCCCATAAGACAGCAAGGCTGAATTTCGTTGAAGGTCATATAAGGTACATTGAAGAATGGAGAAAAGTTCTCTTTAGTAATGAAAAAAAATGTAATTTAGATGGTACAGATGGATTTCAAGCATACTGGCATGATAAATGTCTTCGAAACGAAGTGCGAATGTGTCACAAATTTGGTGGTGGCACTGTAATGATTTGGGCCGGCTTTTCAGCAAATGGCAAGACGGATATTGCAAATTATACTGAGCTGTTGGAAAAAGTTATGAGAGAAAGCTGAGCAGTTATGCGGAACCGACTTCATTTTTCAGCAGGATAATGCTCCTATATTCATGTCTGTCCAAGGCTGAAAAACTGGTTTGAGGAGAAACAAATAACAACTCTCCATTGGTCGTCTCGAAGTCCCGATCTGAATCCTATTGAGAATCTCTGGGGAATACTGGCCAGGCGTGTTTATACCAATGGACGCCAATTTAACAACGTTCAAGAACTTTGTGACGGAATAGTTGAACAATGGACAGCTATTACAATAGCAGAATTGTAAAAGCTTGTGGAATCAATGCCAAGGGGAATGGTGGCGGTTGTTCGAGCAAATGGTGGGTCCACAAAATATTAAATTAATCATTCATTTCTGCTGTTTAGTTCAAGCGTTTTTATTAAAAAACGTCAGTGTTTTTTATGGGAATTTTCTTCTTTTTTTTTCAATTTATTTTCGTTTTTTGTTCATAACTTTCATTTTATTTCGTTAAAAATGAAATACCAAAATTTCCTTTTTTTTATGATAAGGATAACTCTTATAATTTTTGTTATTTCATAAAAATTTACAATTCGGTTGCATAAAACAAATAAAAAATGTTTAAAAACCGTGTGATTCTATATGGGAATTTCCATCACTGTATATGCCCGTAAGACCAAAGGTCTTTTAAATGCAACCTGAATTGCACGGCACTGGTTAGAAGGAATAGAAGAATAGGAAAGAATTTTTGTTGGCACATCGGACTGAGAAATAAGGTATTGATTATCTCATAGAATCCCACGGGTGGTGTCGAGTTGTAACTGGGGAAATCTAGAAAAGAATGCTGTCTAAGGTGGGGCTTGAACCCATTACCTATATCCAGTGCACCATTGCTTAAACAGTAAGTACCTACTTTTATAAACAAAACTGTTATAAATTGGCATGTAAGATGTTGAGTCACTTCCTCAAAGTAGGTATATGCATCAACGCGCTTCACACGACTTGAAAAATACTCTGGGTGCCCAAAGTATGATGCCCATCAGCGAAGGGCCCTGGACCTACGAAGCCGCATAACAAGCATTTTTATAGAAAAATCTGTAATAATTTGGCATGTTTATAGAGTAACTTCCTTTTTTTTTTTATTTATCGCGAAGCCAGAAATGTAGTAGCATTCTTTTGTTTCTCCTCGATCTAAAATAAACTATATGGGTACCTACATACATCAAATCTTCCCCTGGAAGAATAGGCATTCTTTCTTCAGGGGCGCATCAATAATATTTTGATAACATTAAGTTGTTTATTACAATAATTGTGGTCATTACCGACGCAACGGCCGGCGCATGTTAGGATTTGTATACAATTTCTCGAGTTTATAGTGCAACTTATCAACTTATGCATTGAAACAAAACGCAGAGGTAATATTATGTTTCCTCTTTGATTCTTAACCTTAAGCTGACACATTTTTATAATTTTGTTTTAGAAAACAAGAATTGCGTGAAGTTTATGAGTCAAAACAGAGCTGGCAAATTTAATATGAGAACAAATTGGTTATTGGTAGAATGCTATAGACCCTCTGGTATACTTTATTTTAACTTTTGTTACGTAGCACGATTGAGAAATATTGTTAAACCAACATCAAAAAATTGAAATACCTATATGGTCATTCGGCTATTGTGGAATCCATTTATTATTCATTTCACTAGGTGAGTCGTGAGTATATTTGCAATTGGCTGATTTATATATTTAAAGTGGCATTGACGGACAAATAAGTGGATTATGAGTTGTGAAAAGTTCATCATGGTCATTTAGATTTTAGTGTTTTTGAATTTGTCTAATGTAGACGAGGATAGTTAAAAAGCTGTTTTTTTACTTCCTAATATCAGACTTCCTAATACCAATGACTTCCTTGAAAGAAAAGGAAGAACCATTGTAATAAACTTTCATTCAACAATCATTTTAAAATTCCACCTTGCATACAAAAGGTAGAAAAGGTATACCAACTTAATACTTACAAGAAACCAAAATTATTTATTATAAACAAACCTGAAATTTCCAACATGATAAGCTACAACAGCTCTCGCCCGGAGAACTGCTTCTGAGTTTAATATTTCGTGCATGTTTGGTAAAGCCACTGGCAGGCTCCAAAGGAACCTCGCTAAACGCTCAATATCCCCTGAGTCCTCAAGTGTTTTGCAAACAATTTCCACCTGAGTGGCCGAAAATGCCAACGTAGGAACCGCCAATATCGGACTGGGTGCTATAATCTGATGGTTTGGTGAAAATGTCTCGGAAGGAGGATTTTTACCCTCCGTCGGTCCAACGGCCATTTTGTTAATTGAATCCACTGTGAACAAATTTGCATACTATACTTGAGCAATTTGTTATTCAATCATTAATTTCTTGTTTGCATTTATGTAGTCAAAAAACTCATGGATACATTGACAGTCGAACAAAAAAAAAAAAAAAAAAACACTTTTTAAAAATTTTGTCAAAATCACAAAGCGAATTATTTTTCTTTTATAATTAAAAGAAAAACTATTTGATAACACACATTTGATTTATTTTTTCGGAACGAGTTAAACGAACTTTTTTTTTTATTCTGTTGGTTAAATTACCGTTTTTCGTTTCACCGTAGCGAAATTAAGAAAAAATCATAATTATTTCGAAACCGCACTAGGTATATTCTCTCACAGTACAGACGTCTGTTAGTAAGCAAAGTATCGCCTTCGCTGTAGATAACCAGCTCATTAGAGGCCAATTCCGTTTCGTTGCCGTTGCCGTCGTTGCCGTCCGTCGAAACTACCTTCTCCCCTTTTTACTCCGCTACACAAATCCAAATGTCGTGATACACACACGTATCCACTTAAACCAATGAGACATAAACAGATATCCGTTCGTTTTTGTACACGACGTGTAATTTAAACATTGCCCGTTGTTGGTTAAACTGGTAGCGAAATAGATATCAACAGTGTTCGTCGCCGCGCACTGACTTCTACCATCGAACAGAAGCAGCAGTCGCAATCAGGCTGGATACTCAAAAGTGGGAGTTCAGCTGAGACGCAAAATTACCGGACGCCGAGCATTTACTTGACTAAACTTCACAAAACCAAACCAAACACCACGCTATCCAGACAAACTTCTCCGACCATCTGACGGTAACCGAGCCAGGGCTATGTGCATGCACAAAGCCCAACCAGATTCTGAAAGGCGTCACCATTCCGTCGAATCTCCTCCCACTTAAATGCTGCTATCCCTTTCAGGTACTCACAGTGCGAGCGAGATGACACGCACACGGCTATTGTGAATTGTGATGAACTAAAATAAGAGTGTCGTCGTCGTCTCGAATTGGACGGATCTAAATGATTCACAAGCAATGAAGAAATGAAGGGCAACAAATCAAAGAAAAGACACTCTAATGCTATCGACGATGACGACGGCGATATGCAGTTGGAATGGAAGGATGGCGATAGATGGCTCTCCTAATCATGGCAGGCAGAGGTAGATGTAGATGGTAGAGCAGGTTCTGATTCTGATTCCAATTCCGATGAAGTGAGATTTAACTTAACGTTCTCAATCTCACACAAATCGAGTGGAAGTGGAGCTGCCATTGTGAAAGCAGGCGAACCACACAACGTCGTCGAAACGAAAACGATATTAGGGTGTTAACAGATTAGTTGTTTACATGCCAAAGTAAATGAGTTCGTCGAATGAATCATGAATGGATACGTATATCTGAATCGGGAGATCTGGATTCTGGACTGGAAGCTATAGCATGGCAGCCGAAAAAGCACCGCAGCCACCTTACCCTGTTGCCCTGTTATAAGTTATAACTCTATACAAATAAATGCTTAATGTATCCATCTTGGCTTGGAATTGGAAGTGTTTTGGGTCTTGGGTTTTGCTTTTGCCTTATTCGTTCTGGTATCTGGTTCTGGATATATGCGCGCACAATGGGAGTAATATGATTATTGATAATTTGAAACTCGAAAAGTGGTGTCTGTGTATAGTTTATAAAAGACAATAATGGCACTATGGCAGTTTGGTAGCTTGGTAGGTCGGTAGTCTGTAGTCGGTAGCAAATGAATCGGCGACAACCGACCGACCGACCGACCGACGCGACGTATTTCCAACAATGCACCAGGTTTTCAAACACGTCGCGTCGCCATCGTTTCTAGTCGAATATTGGACGAACAGAAAGGGCCCCGGCTTCTATTCTATTGTGTCATGGATTCATGTCGTAATGGCCTTTGTGTATAACGTTCGTTCAATTTGTTACTTTTCCCCATTATTATTAATTTTGTTTTGTTAATGTAACAGGAAAAGGATCATTGCGTTGTGCAAGCAGGGAGTTGCTTTTAAAAAGATAAGTATATGTACATAGGTATAGGTAGATATGTAGGTATAGGTATACCTACGTAAAAAATTACTATTGGGGTTGTTGTCAGGTATAGGTAGGTTGGTATTAATGCAAAAAATGAAGAATGGCAATGCTTAGAACCAACTCTCTTATGGCAGACCCATTGATTAATTTTTATAGATAGACAACGAACGTAGGTAAGTAAGTAGGTAGAAGTAGATATAGAAGGTACATTATATACATATCAATCATTTACAATTTTCTACCCTGGAGCTTTATCCCATCAGGAACAAAATAGGTAGGTATAGGTATAGGGATGGGATCGTCAAGTAAATAAAGCGTTTTTTTCTTTATTTTGCCTAAGTAATCACAATGGGTTTGTTACAGAGAAGGTATGGACGGTAAGAAGCTCTCGGGACTCGGGATAATTTTGTTTCCAACGTCAGATCTTTATTGTATAGTGAGCTTAGCTGCAACCTATAATCAGTTTCATCACCAATGGAGGTGTAAAGCATGTGTCCTAAGTGCGGTTTTTAAACTAAGGTAAACTAACATACCTAGGTATACCTACCTACTTTAAAAAATATAAGAAATTATACCTATGTATGTATACTAAGATATACATAGATAATTATTAGCTATCAAAACAACATTAGCACATAATCACGATGGTCGGGAACAATTATATTTAAATCCTGTTTTTATAAGGTGTGTAAATCCGTTTGCACAGAACAGCTTCAGCCCGAGTGGGTAGTTGGTGTAAGATGTACCTAAAAGCTTAAATTCACTAGTAAAAAAAGTCAGAACATTTTTTATTTTAAAATGTTTATTTATTTTTTTGATGAAACACTAGTTTTTAATGCGAAAACCGCACTTCGTTTGGAGTGTTTTGAAATAAATGTATTTAATAACTCATCCGAATTTGGATTTTCCGTGTCGTCGGAATATAAAGGGTCCGCCATCTAACGTTTTTTTTCAACTAGTGCTTATTTCGTGAATGGTAACACTTAGCTCATGTCTGATTTGACAGATAATTAGTTTTATCCTTCCGCTGAACGAATATAGTTGTGTATACGCTTCACTAAGTGGGCCTGCGATCGACTTAGAGAAGATGCCGATTTTGCCAAAAAAATCATCTTTTCAGATGAAGCTTATTTTGATCTTGGCGGGTAGTAAACAAGCAAAATTGTCGCATTTGGGGCACAGAAAACCCGCACGCATACATTGAAAAGCCGATACACCCAAAACGAGTCACTGTTTGGTGCGGATTTTGGTCCAGAGGCATAATTGGGCCATTTTTCGAAAATGAGCAAGGAGTGGCCGTTACAGTCAATGGCGATCGTTATCGGGCCATGTTGAACGAATTTTTGTTCACAAAAATTGAAGAGGAGGATATTGGCAACATTTGGTCTCAACAGGACTGCGCTACGTGCCACACAGCCGAAGCTACACCTGATGTTTTGCGCCATTTTCAAAAAAAAAAAAAGTTATGTATTTGGCGGACCCTTTACATGCAATATAGCAATATTATTGAGCCGATCCTGCAGCATTGTTGACCTAAGGTAAAATTTTAAACTACGAAGAACGGAGAAACTTCGTTAATTTGAGCACGATGATCCTGAGATTGTGATTAGCAACCGGACGAATCTTACAAACTCGGAAATAACCCCTCGACTACAGGCGTATTTTTGCAAAAAAATCAACTATTTCGCTCAAATTTTTTGCTTGCTCATTCTGTCTTTTCAAAAGCTGTAGGAAAACGTCCCTATAGCTAATAAGTCTTTGTTTATGTAGGTAGAACTTAACCACATCATCGATATCTACTTTTTGGCGTACAGCGAATCGTTCCAGTATAGTTTGAACAAACAAGAAGAATCATTTATGAATCTTGCATTTAGTGATGACTGATGATAATAACTGGTCAAATATTTCAAAAAATGATTTTCTGTAAAAATCTTCCGGTGTTTTGAATTTGTAATTTTCTGAGGTACCTTCATCGATACGTTTTGGTACTTTTCGTTGACGGGGAATTCGAGTTTCTTCAGTTTCAAGATCAACAATCGCTGTTATGGAATTTTTCCAAATTGCCTCAAATTTGGAATCACGGGAAGTGCCCAGCACATCAATAACAACAGCTTCTACTTTTTGAAGCGATTGCACAACACTGAAATCTGTCTTGTGCAAATCTTTGCTTAAGATTTCAATTCAGTCGAAAATCTCAATCATTAATGTCAGATAGAAAATGCATTTAAGACTCCATCATAAAAACCTGACGCTTTGGATAATACCGAACTGTCAGTTTCCTGATCTACCGAACGATCATGGAAAAATTGCATCAGCTGAGCATAGTTTGCTCTCACTGTCTTGAGGGATTTAATACGTACAACCCATATGTAAAAGTGAAACAGAAATGACTAGCTAATTAGAAGTTGATGAAGATGAAGATGGAAAAGGACAACATTAATTTTTCCCCCTTTTCTAATTTTTTAATATTTTAAAATAAGAACGCAAAACACTCTGGTAGTTGAAAAAGAATATATGTATCTTCCAAAATTCAATGAGCAAATAAACTTTAAATTTAATACCGAATACAAATAGTCAATAGCCATATCATAGTAGCCAATCGGAACAGAATTTTCTCCGAATTTTAAGAAATATTAGAAATATAAGAAATTTCACTAACTCATTAAAATGAATAATAAAAAAAACATTTGGTATGAGTATGAGATTGAACATTTCTAAGCTTTTCTGGAAATTACTGAAATTTCGACTTGGTAATTTACCCACTCGAAAAATCTCGAGTGGGTTTTACTACCCACACTACCCATATTACCTGCCGGGCCTGCCTATCCCATATGGATTTCTATTACAAAACCACAACGAATTCCGATCGCTTTTATAAAATGTGTTAACTATGCCGGCGCCGGCGGAAGGTTACGTCTGCCTACGCCTTAAGGCTCTCCCAAACCAACGCGAATATTTCAGAACGACGACGAGACTTTCGCCTGTCTTAATTTATTTACATGGAGCTTAATGGGAGCACCCACACTGGCGCGATGCGAATCTTCGAACATAATTCAGTCGTCGCATATTCGCGCGAATGTTTCTCGTTGGTTTGGGACAGCCTTTATCCTTTCCGAATCAAACATTCCGTGTCACACGTTCACGACACTATATAATTTGTGGATTATGTACCTACAACATTTTTTATAAGTTTTTCGAAAACACAATAAAGGAGGCATTAAATATGTACATTATGTTCTTAAGGTAACACTGAAAAATAATTCAAAGCCTTCTTCTTTATTTATTTACTGACTATAAGTATATAACACTTTCTTAGACTTAACAATTCTTAAAAATTAAATAAAAGTATTGAAATGGATGATAAAGGGTCCGCCAAATAACTTTTTTTTTTTGAAAATGGCGAAAACATCGAGTGTAGCTTCGGCTGTGTGGCACGTAGCGTCGTCCTGTTGAAACCAAATGTTGCCAATATCCTCCTCTTCAATTTTTGTGAACAAAAATTCGTTCAACATGGCCCGATTACGATCGCCATTGACTGTAACGGCCACTCCTTGCTCATTTTCGAAAAATGGCCCAATTATGCCTCTGGACCAAAATCTGCACCAAACAGTGACTCGTTTTGGGTGTATCGGCTTTTCAATGTATGCGTGCGGGTTTTCTGTGCCCCAAATGCGACAATTTGGCTTGTTTACTACCCGCCAAGATTAAAATGAGCTTCATCTGAAAAGATGATTTTTTTGGCAAAATCGGCATCTTCTCTAAGTCGAACGCAGGCCCACTTAGCGAAGCGTATACACAACCATATTCATTCAGCGGAAGGGTAAAACTAATTATCTGTCAAATAAGACATGAGCTAAGTGTTACCATTCACGAAATAAGCACTAGTTGAAAAAAAAACGTTAGATGGCGGACCCTTAATTTTGAAAACATCTCTAGAAAATTGGAGATCGATTAAATCGGCATATGTGTATTTAAAAACAGACACAAGCTTTTGTAACTGGTTCATTGAGAGTTATTCGGGATACAAAAATAGTGGGTAACCCTTGGTCTTATAGGCAACCAGCAGTAGTGTAAAGTTTAAATATAGGAACTGTGAGGGTGGGCAATCAATGTGATCAGTTGTAACATCACGCGCAAGAGAATTATGAAGTAAACTCTTCTTGATTCAAGACTTTTAAGCACAGATTAGCCACATGAAGATGAGAATGTTGCGTACGTTTCAACCTCCAAAACCTATTCGTTTACATTGTTGTATTTGTAATTTCATCCCGCGTCGATGAATAGATGTGAATTGCAACAACAATTTAACCAGGTGTGTGAAGATCCCTACTGTCTATGTGCGAGGTTTTAATACACACATTCTCATTTTTTATCTGATATCTGACAGTTCAAGCTTGTAGGCAAATTAAAATGGCTGCCGGGGATTATCATCTTCATGTGGCTAATCTGTGCTTTTAAGGTCAATTAAAACACATCTGGATTTATACAGTGGCAAAGGTAATGTCCAATTAAGATGTTGAAGCGAAAACCTCTTGAATAGTTTTTGAATTTTCTCAATTCTATTCGAAGCATTTTTGTAGTATGGTGGCCAAACAACGCAGCAATATTCCAAAAAAAATCGTACAAAGCTAACAAAAAGGGAATTGAGAGTGAAAGGACACCTAAGTTCTTTCGAGTTCCTAATCAGAAATCCAAGAATGGAATTTCCTCTAGAAATAATGTTATCAACGTGCATCCTAAAATCTAATTTAGAATCAAATATAACCCCTAAATCTTTATGGTTACAAACTCTCTTTGTAACCATACGTGAATGGAAAAGATGATCTTGAAAATGAAAGAATACGGCATTTTTCTATATTTAATGTTAGGTCATTAGAATAACACCATTTAAATAATTTATTCAGATCCTCTTGCAGTTGCATGCAATTTGTAAGGGTTTTTATTATTCTACGTATACATTTTAGCATCATCCGCCAAAATCAGACAAGATGAATGTGAAATCCATAAAGGTAATTCATTAATAAACAGCAAGAAAAAAAGTGGGCCTAGATGGCTGCCTTGAGGAACTCCCGAGACGGTCAATATTTGTTCCGATTTAATTGGCCCGGTTTTTACATATTGACCACGATTAGTGACATAACTCTTTAGCCAATTCAATAGTTGGCCATGGAAACCTGAAGATCTAGCTTTCTTATCAGTATTTTATGATTCACACTATCAAACGCTTTTGAAAAGTCCGTATAAATAGCATCTACTTGGTTTTCTTTTTCCATAGCATTAGCACAAATGTTAGTAAATAGAGTGAGATTAGTTGCAGTTGATTTACCACTAACAAATCCATGTTATAAATAAGCTTGAAAAAATCCAAACGATGTTGCGATTAAAGAAATCTATTTATGATTAGAGAGGATATTCGATGTTTTAAACAGGTTCTTATACAAAAATTATATTTTCTCAGTAGAGTCAATTTTAAGAAAAATAGTGAATGCTTTTGGTCCTATTTATTAAAAACAAAAAAAAAATCAAATAGCATTCCTATAAGTATGCAGTATCAAGGCGTTTACCCTACACTGATCTTCAGACTGTTTGCAACCCATTTGCTAAATTTTTTAAATCAAATTAATCTACACCAAGCGATCAATACGCAAATATTAAATCATTTTTCAAATATTGCTGATTTTGGTCAATTAAGAATTTCTATTTCTGAAGTGGAAGTTGGTCTTTCTAGCTTAGAGACAAGTAGCTAATTCTTATGAAATTCGCAGTTGCACTTTCCGTACCTCTTGCTCCTATATTTTTGACTAGTCTCTTGAAAATGGTGAATTTCTGTCGGAGTGCAAAAAAATCTTTTGTTACTCCTATTCACAAATCGGGTCCTAAACAGGAAATTTCAAACTATCGACCAATTTGTAAACTTATCCACGAGAAATTTGTTGTTTTATTTAAGGAAATCATTTCTCCGCATACCAACATGGTTTTTTCGCTGGAAGGTCGACTTCATCCAATCTGTCGATTTTTTCAAACTCTATCCTTAATAAACTTGAGGAAGGATATCAAATAAACGTTGTACATACTTATTTTGCAAAAGCTTTCGACAGAGTTAATCACTACATATTACATAATATTATTAAATATAAATTGGAAAATCTAAATATCCTTTCAAATAGGTATGTATGTTGAAAAGGATTACATCATATCTTCGAGATTTCGTTTTATATGTTTCCATTGATGATATATTCTCATGTTTAATTTGTGTTTCCTTCGGTGTCCCGCAAGGGAGTCACCTGGGCACCCTTCTTTTTCTTGTTTTTATTTACGACTTACCTAAAGTTTATTTGAACTATTTGCAGACGATTTAAAGTTTTTTCGCTTTAATAAGTTTTCAGTAGATAGTCTTCTTTTGCAAAATGACCCTCAAAAACTAAATATGAATGGTGTATCACTAATGAACTCTTTATGTCTCTAAATGTCAATGTTTTTCTTTTTGTAGAAAATCCTCGCCTGTATTCTTCGATTACAGTATAAACAACAATATTCCTGTAAGTCTCTGAAAAAAAGACCTAGGTGTAATTTTTGAATCAAAATAATTTAGATTTGTAAAACATATAGAATTCACTGTAGCAAAAGCGAATTCTATGTTCGAATTTATAATAATTCCATAGATTTTAAAAATTCAATAAGTACTCGTTTGAACAGAATTAAAATCATCCAAAGAAATTTAACGAGATTTATTGTGTTGAATTCTTGGTTGGAACATCGAAATTCCTGTCTACCTAACCAGATGTCAACTAATTGCAATAAATTCGCTTGAAGCAAGACGAAAAGTTTTTTCGGTTATGTTTGTTAGTGATATCTTAACAAATGTCTTCATCTTTAATCGATCTATATACTCCATCGTGCCAGTAAAGAGGGCGTTTTTTTCTTCACCAGCCAGAAACATAGAGTCAATTATGCACTAAATGAACTTATTACTCTCTGTGTCAGAATGACAAATTTTCTTAGTAATCATGTTGATATTAATTTAAATATAAACAGCCAAATTTATAAACGTGTAATAGCGAAGGGTTAGGCCTTAATCCGTGGACTAAGTGAAAAATGTTGTTAATAAAACAAAATTTCTACTAAGTGACGTTTAAAAAGCTAAACCACCGAAGAAGGTGGTTTAGCGAAGGAATAAGAACCAGATATGAAATTAAAAAAATATAAGTGAAGATTGCAAATTTAATTTTGAATAAAAATAATAAAATCTATTAGATTTATCGAGTTCTTAAACCATTTGCAAGTATTGGACAATCACCCATCAACGACAAGAAAAAAAAATATACAAAACCAGATATGATCCAATATGCAAGTGAGGAGGATTTCAGGAAGAAAAATAGGTTTTCCAAGAAAATGTTTATAAACTCGTAGCAATTTATGAAGATGTCCTAAATGGGGACATAACACAACACAACACAAACAATTGAAAAATGATAATAATTTGGACAGAAATATAATATAAACAAAAAAGAATTGTTAGGTGTGTTTGGTATCGTGAGTTTTTTTTTTTTACAAATTATCACAATTAGCTGTCAAAGCAAAAAAAAAAAACAAAAAAAAAACAAATTAGCAAAACTTTCAAGTTACCAAACAGGCATCTTACTTACTGTAGTAGATTTTCTCAATCGATTTTTCGTAAACGCCACTTAACTATTCCCTGAACATTTTGTTTTTATTGATGGAAAATTTTAACCCGTAGCTTAACTATTATTCCATGGTGTAGTAAACTCGTGGAATTAAGGTGGTATAAGCGTTTTTTTATTAATAGGGCTGAAACAGATAAACTTTGAAAAATACTTTATTGTTGTTGTATACTTTTTTGTTGCTAAAGTATTTTAAAACAATTAAATAAGTTCATATTTTTGTTTCTGTTTTTTGTATATGGATATGTAAATTAATTTATTTTTATATTGGTAGTCTATAAGGGAATATTGCATCTCTGATTGATGTTAAATAAATAAATACATATAAATATATTGGGTAGGTACTTAAAACAACGGGGCTCAGACAAACGTCTGAAAAGGAAATTCTCAAAAAAATGATTTACTTCTTCAACACTAACTCTGTCATATCATTCACAATTTGTTAAACCTGAAATAAGTCTATTTTTCTTTAAAATAAATTTTGTTTCAAGTCTTTTGAAATTTGTTTCTTCGTATGTTTCAGTTTGTTCTACTCTTTGATTTTCTTCGAAATGTCCCTTCAATTGCCTTTTTCGGGTCGATGAGAACGATTCTGAAATATCTTCCAAACCAGCCGCAACTACATTGCATTCCAATAAAATGCGATTCCATAGCTCTCAGAACCAATCGAAGACATTTAGGACAAATTTAAATTTGTTCAAATCTATATATTTTTAAAACTTCATTTCTATTCATCTTTTCGAGCTTCAGCATAGTTAAAGTGATATCACTTAAGCCTTCAAATGATTTTGTTAGTTTTTTTAGATGATTTGCAAATGGCTTCATTACCTCAACTCTATTTGTGAAGGGATCCATGCACATTTCTTTAAGAATTTCCCAACGTTGTGCACTGCTGCTAAACAAGTTGAAATACTTTTTCTTTAGATATTTTTCAAAAAAAAAATGACTCAACATTAGTCAAGCGGAAGTTTTTCTTGACAGATAACGTTCATAAAGGGACCCGATTTTGAAAGCGTGAATGATTTTTCAAATTTACGCGTCCTTGGAAAATCAAGGAAATATGTAAATACTTGATGCGGAACTGGGCCCCCGGTTAGGTTGTATGATCAATCTATCTCTAATTTAAAAAAAAAAAAATTAGAACAAAAACAGACGATTCAACTCATGGCTTCAAATTAAATTTCCAGGCTCGGGGATTTCCTCCATTAACCCACCTCCCCCTTTCAATGGCGCTGATTGCATGCAGAAGATTACTAAGAATACCACTAACAAATTTCTTATCTTTGACAGAGTTCCACAAACTTTTATTATTTTGCTTAAACTAATTCAACCTGTTAAGAAAATCAAATTTATTTTAAAGCCGTACCTAATTAATTACCAAGAGAAAAAGTAGATATTTATTGGACTTACGAAAAAGTCTAAAGCTTCGTTTTTCATATTTGATAATAATTTAGGTAGGTACTTAATCTTTTGTGCAACCAGACTATTTTAGAATTTAACCTTTAGGTTGAATGCATCAGATAGTTGATCATTACCAAAACATGTAGCTCCAAGGAAAAGCATTCATAAATGCATAAATTGAATGAAAATCACCATATTTAGTTTGAAAATAAACATACAATTTAAAATTTAAAATGTATACAAAGCGCTAAATGATAAATCGTCGCAAATATTGGGCAAATGTTTTTATTTACATTACTACACGCTCTACTATCCATATAAAGACAAGGTCAACAATTCGATTTAAATCATTTTGGAATTAATATACATACATAGCTATTTGAATAAGATCATATTCAGCAAACGAATCAATAACTATAATAATTCATGATCATTTTATATTGAATGGCATTAGACATAACTCCAGCCATCAAGGTTGATATAATTCAATTAAAATATCATAGATTAAATTCACCCAAAACAATTGAGTATGTTGGGATTGGCCAGAATTTAGGCAGTGGCGTCGCGTGAATACAAATTCTAGTCGTTCAGTTTATTTTTTTCTTGCAAACGTTTTTTTTTTCAATTTTAATTATTGATAGTTCTGTTAACCTACTTTGCCTGTGATCTGGATGATCTTGTTAAAGGGAATGCAAGTTCAGACAGTCTTTTATCATATCTAATTCTAATTATGTACATAATAATTTATATTTCAGCATAAACTTATACCATATCACTGCGAAGTTTTATTTCTTTCCAAAAAATCTTTTAACATTAGCCGGTGTTGTACAGCAATTTAAATCTTAAATGCAACAACAACTAATCCCCTTCGGACTTACCTAAGGGCGAAGAATTCTCGGCGCTTAACTTAAGGACGGAGAAAAACTGTGTTACCGGCGTGAATTACATACTTGTTATCGATAGTTTGTATGGAAACTCCATTTTGTTTCTGTAATGGCGTCGCTTATCCCCGATGTCGTTTTTTTCAACCAAATCCCACCGGGCTTGCAAAAAAACACGCCTATTAAAAATTATTTGAATTCACTACACAGTGTCAGTTTTGTATGTCAAAGGACCAAGGGCATTTTGGGCCCAATTTCAATATTGCTCAACAGTGACAAAACTTATGCCATATGAAAGCTTATGGAGAGTACTTTATTTCATTATGGCAGCTTAATTGAAATCGAGAGCGAAAATGGTATGTTTTGGGGCATTTTATAAAAAAGTGGAAATGGAATATTTTTTGTGTGTATCTGCTATACTCTGTCCAACAAAAATTGGCGGTGTAGGCGAGATAGGACGTTTGCCTCTCATTCTAGCTTCAGTGGATTGCATAAATTCTGTCCTTCATTAAAGCTTTCACAGGGTTGTCACTCATCATTCAAAGCTTTTTCTTAAAGCTCGAAAATCAAAAGCACCTTAACAGAAACTCAAGGAAGAAAAGCTAAACGAATTACCAAATGGACAAGGGTAACTCTGAATGTACATCAAGCAGCAGCCAATCGCCATTGGCCACAGCAATTCAGTGCACACTGCACACTCAGATGTGCCTTGAATAGGACGTTGGGTTTGTGTCCGATGCTATTGGAAATTCACGGGCGGGTAAACACTTTTTGTGGAGGAGTTATTTCAATTTAATATGGTGCAAAAAATGACACGCTACTGATTTTTAAAAAACTTTCCCATAAGACGTGTACTGCCTATTTTTGTTGGACATAGTGGATACGATACATTTTGTTTTTAAATTATTTGAACAGTTGGTGATAGAGATGAGCAAAAAATCACTACACTACCTGTGAGCGACTCTTTAATAAACCTGTGAGTGCCCTAAATGTGATTGAAAATCACAACTATAGTAAAATCACAACAAAAAGAAACGATTCACAAATCACGACAATCGCACAGTGAACTTTATGAACTGTGAACAAAATCACGACGAGAGAAAAGTCAACAATGAGTAAAATGAATCAGAACGAGAACTGTAGTCGTGATTTAGTTATTATTTTAGCAACTGAACGAAATCACAATACAGAAAAACAAAATCTCAGGACTAATGATGAAAATATGAAGAACAGATTAATTCTTTTATTTTTAGTTTAGGATCTAGAAGGTAGAACTGAATTGTGAACTGAGGTCCTAGCCTGGTTGTGATTTTGTACACAAGGACAAGGAAAAGTGAAACTAAAATTTTGACATTGCAAATTTTAGGGGTTTCCACTGGAGCTAGAGAGACACTAAGGTAATTTCCACCTCCTAAATCGATTGGCGAACTCCGTTTTTCGATCCGCCGTAATAAAATTTTGACAGTGCAAATTTTCGGATTTCCACTGGAGCTAGAGAGCTGGGCGAGACACTGAGGTAATTTCCGCTGCTAAATCGATTGGCGAACTCCGTTTTTCGATCCGCCGTAATAAAATTTTGACAGTGCAAATTTTCGGGTTTCCACTGGAGCTAGAGAGTTGAGCGAGACAAGGTAATTTCCACCTCCTCAATCGATTGCCATACTCCATTTTTCGATCCGCCGTATGTATGTATTGGAAATTTTGGGCATTAGATATTTTAGACATTCGAGATTTTGCTATTTGATTATTTTGAATTCGGGACTTGAGAGTTTTAGCATTTTTGTATTCATGGTTATGTCCTACGAGCTAATTTTAATTACTTATTTGTTGTCCTCATTTAATTACATACTTTATATTTTACTGAGAATTTTTTTTATTTTAAGCCTCAAAGATATTCCAAACTTGAAAATCACAATCACAGGTTAAACTTACAGTGATTCAGAAATCACAGTCACAGTTATACCTTGGATTGGAAAATCACAGTTTAGCTCATCTCTAGTTGGTGATGTTGTATGAGTGAAGGAAGTATTGCTGTAGGAATTTGTTTGTTTTGATTTAAATCAAGTGCAAGAAAGGGTTGACGAGTTGGAAACTGGGAAATATGCTGCGGAACCAAATCAAATTAGGAGAAAGCTAAAAACTTTGATGGGACAATAAGTTTTTGCGTGGCTACTAATATTATCTGAAATTTAGGCGTTCATGAACAAAATGAACACAAGGACGCCTCGCCACTGATTTAGAGGATTTAAAACGAAACAACTTTATACAATTAATGTACTAATTTAAATACCTTACGGTAAATAAATTAATATGATGAACACATCTATTAAGGTTAAGGTGACAGATACTGAAATGATCACCTTTGAATGGATTATTATGTATTTGTTGTTCTTTCATTGCAGCATGGCTTTCTGAGATTTTTTTGCGTTTGTTTGTTTTTTTTTTTTTTTTTTTTGAATTGTTGACACTTTTAACTGTCATTTTTTGGCTGTGTTTTCCGTAAGCATTTCGCTGTCGAGTTGGAGACCAGCCAAAAATTTCGTTTCGCATCAGCAGCGTATTAGGCTTAAATGCGAAAATGTCACGATAAATGTGTGCAAAGATGAACTAAAGTCCAATTCGTGTGTTGTTTTGTTAGTATTATAGGAAACAAATTCTCTTTCAACAGAATGAGGCATAGAGTGATAGCAAGATTAGCTGTGTTTAACTATCTACGGATATGTATCAGGATCGTTTTTTAACACGTAATAAAGGGTGTTTTTTAAGACGTGTGGTTTTCAATCTGGCAATACTTTTTTCGGTGACTTACTCCTTAACAACGTTTGCAAATCGTGCAAATTTATTACCAAAATAATGGTTCGCTGCGTCCAATATTCGGTCGACTTAATCGCAAAATCGCATAAATTCGAGCACCCATGGATCGGTTTCGCACCACGTTTACTCTAGTGGATAATGCGCATCCTCAAAGACCCGCGCCATACAGTGCGCACCGAAGACGCCATTGCTGCTGTGGAGCAGAGTATTGAAGAAGACCCAAATGAGTTCATCCGCCATCACGCGCAACAATTGGAGCTGTCGAAAGTTGGGCCTCCCGGCTCGAATTTATTCGAGCCAGCCGAGGCGGCCACTTGTCCGAAATCATTTTTAAAACATAATGGCAAACCCTTATCTTTATAATAAAGCTAAATTATATGCGTTTTATTTCTTCTTGAAAACCACACGTCTAAAAAAACATCCTTTATATTACTGTTCTGATAAATATACCTAATTTTACTATCAATAACTTCGACTTACGCAACACATTCTATTTTAAGACTATTTTGCCTAAAATTGTGCCCCCTCCACCCATACATACACCATGACATTGGATTTTTTGTTAAAAAATTCATTTTTAGTTGAACTGAACTTAGTAAGAAGCGTATTGACGAGGCCCTGACTAGTCAACTGATAAGTCCAAGTGAGCTCGCCGCCCGAGACGAAACGCCAAATTTTTTGGACTAAAGGCTGTTTAAAGCTATTTTGAATCAACTGTCCCATAATACCAACTATTTGGTATTATTTTTCACAAGCAAACATCACTGTGGGCTCTTAGCACTAAGCAGTGGCGTAGATAGCTTTTAAGGATGGGGCGACTTAGTATTAAATTTAATAATTTTTTTTTTAAAGTTATATTTTTATTTTATGTGACAAAAACAAGTATACAATTTATTAACATTCTTTTTTTATAGTATAGGTCAATGAAAATACATTTTTCGTGTATCGTAACAATTATAGGAGAAAATTTTATCTTCGGTTTAATTTTTGGATAATTCATCCATGACTGCTGTGATTCCAAACTAAAGCAGTCAAACCTATTCAAGCGGAAATAATAAAAAAAAAAGAGAAAAACTAGACTTTTTCTATTGCGTGCACTGAAAGTCAGATGATCAGAAGAGATCAAACTCAGACTCACCTTCCTTTGAATATTATTTATCCGTTTCAAACTAGAAAACGTTCGTAGCAAATATTGAATATCCTCTCTGAGTTATAGCACTAGCTGTTTTTGACTTGATATCCCCTCTACGGATCAAATATCTCTTCGTTTGATAACCTTTAAGCTAATACTAAATTCCAAGTCCATATTCTTATTTCATCCAGAGTTCCGTAAACAAATTGGAATAATTATTCAAGAAAATCATTAACAACTTCATATTTTCACACCCATTGAGTCAATCTCGACACGCGTCGCAAAATAAAAGATTTTACAAAAAAAAACATCGAATTGTTATTCCTGTAAAAAAAAACTATGCACTCCAAACCATGAATTTGTGCATAACTTTTCATCGTTGAAATCGTTGTATTCATCGAGACGTACATAGGTAGGTACATAAATGTACATGAGGGCAGTAGATTTCGCTTATATTTATAAGAAACACGCTCCATGAAAAAACTCGAACTAAGGAATCAAGAAATCTGAATTTTTGAAGCACTCGTGAGCTTGAGCAAAAATACAAATATGCACGACTGGGTCGCACGAAATTGCTCTTATGTGCGATCACATTGTGGTTCTATAGTCTGAAATAAATTAGCTATGGAAGTCTATATTTTATCCATTTGCCAAAACTTAGTTTAGTTGCAGGTATAGTATTATATGAGTATTCAAAAATTAACAATATAGCCCAGTATTGCACATATGTAATATAGACATGCAAGGAAGTTATATTATTTAAACTGTAAAATTGTTTTAAATCAACAAAATTAGAAATAAATTGTTTAAAATACTTCTGAAACTGTTTTGAATTAAACGTCATCAGATCTCTTATAAACCATCCGATTTCTTATAAACATCTTAATTATTTATGAGAACAAATTTTAAAAATACTTAATTTTGTATGTACAAAATTTCGTTAACATTTAAAAAAAAAATAAAATTGGTACGTCAATTATAAGAAAATCTTCCACTTGTTTTCGAAATATCGAATTTTCAAGAAATAATTACATTTTGGTAAATTTTGATATGCAATCTTATTTCATAAAATCAATCCTTTTATAATTAAAAACACCTTTATGACTTTGCCTTTTTTTTATTCAAAGTATATTTATTTAATTTACACTTGAATTTTGTTTGGATGCATTTCGACTTTTTGTCATCCTCAGCGAGTACTTTTAAACTAAACTCAATAAGTGACATATCATTTAATAGGAAAGTAGATGTAAACAAAAAGAAAAGGAAGAAAGTACGAGACAAAAGAAATTAACAAACAAGAACTCAAGTTATTGCAAATTCGTGTACGTATGTTGTTTAATGACATCCAGAGCTTTGAATAAAGGTGACCGTATAGGTGCTTCCATGGTGTTCATTGTGATATGCTTATTGAGGTACATATAGATGCTCTCGTAAGCGTCTAGTTTGTATGATTCCAGTACTTGTTTCTTTAGTTTAATGTTGTTTGTATCCCATTTTGTGTGGTTAAGTTCTAGTGCATGGAGTGCCACTGCCGATTTCGTTGCCTGATTTTTGTTTATGTTGTTCAAATGTTCTTTAAAGCGTGTATTTTTTTTAGTTTGACCGATGTATTTTTGTTCACATTCAGAACAAGTTATCTCATATATTCCTGATTTTTTCAAATTATCCGTTTTATCTTTCAAGTTTGTTAATAAATTTTGAATATTTCTTTTGCTTGAATGGACGATTTTCATATTATGTTTTTTAAATACTTTTTTAAAATTATTTGTTATTTTTGGAATATATGGAAGACTTATTCGTTTTTTATGTTCGGTGTCCGAAGAAAGGGTTGTTATGTTGCGTTTTTTTATTTTGTTTGAGTGTAGATTTACCATTGAGTCAATCATTTTTTCTGTGTAGCCGTTCAAAAATGCTGCTTCTTTAATGTATTTTAATTCTTCCATATAGTATTTAACATTGAGTGGTAGTCTACATAAGCGAAAAATCATGCTGTGAAACGCTGCTTTTTTATGTGTCATTGGGCAGTATGAATCAGATGGTATGTACCTTGGTGTATTTGATGGTTTCCTATACACAGAGAATTCAATGTTTCCATTACATTTCCGATTAAGACATACATCTAGAAAAGGTAATCTTGAATTCTTTTCTATTTCTATAGCGAAATTTATTGTTTCCCATTGTTGGTTAAGGTGTTGTAATAAATTATCTATTTTCACTTTTTCTGCTACTGCTGCTATATCATCTACATATCTGTACCAAATTCTTGGCAAGGAATTGTTTTCTTGCATCTTCATTTCAAAATGCGACATGAACATATTAGCTAAGAAAGGTGAAAGTGCGTTTCCCATACTTTAGTGATTTTGTAAAATTTGTTATCAAACTGACATATGTTCATATCCATACAAACTTTGGTCAGTTCAAAGAATAATTTTCTCTTCTTTTCGCATACTTCATGTTCTAATAACCATTCTTGTAGAATATTTAACGTTTCTGGAATTGGTATGCTCGGAAACAATGATTCTACATCGAATGATACTAAAAGCTCATTATCTTTTATTTTAGTTTCTTTCATTCTATCGCAAAAATCATAGCAATTTTCTACATAAAGTCCTTTTGGTTTGGGGTACTTGTTCAACTTTTCCACTAACCATTTGGATATTTTTTCGGTTGGCGAATTGCAATTCGATACAATTGGTCTCATTTTTAGATTTGAAGTTTCTTTATGTGTTTTAGGTAAACAATAAAGTTTTGGGACAGTTGGATTAGATGTTAAAAGATTCCATTTAGTTCTCAAATCATAAACTTCTTCAACCTTTTTAAGTGCCTTGTTTGTAGCTCTAGTCATTGATGGTAGTGGGTCTTTATCAAGCAATTCAAAGTTACCGTTATTGATGGTTTCAATTACTTTTTCTTTGTATTGTGATTTATCTAAAATCACAATATCTCGACCTTTGTCTGATTTCATGTACAAACAATTTTTCTTTTTTAAAGAAACTATTATTGAATCATAGCATGGACTGTTTCTTTGTTTCTTTTGTTTTAAATTAGATTTAATGATTATCTCTTTAGCTGTGCTTCTGATGTCTTGTTTGACAAACTCCGATTGAAATTTAATTCCTGTCTCAATGTCTGCCACTAGGTCAATTAGTGCTGGTTTATTTGGTCTTGGTGTGAATTTCAAACCTTTCTGCAATAATGCCATTTCATCATTTGAAAAAACTTGTGTTGAAAGGTTTTTTACACAAGAAATATTCATGCCTTCACTTCCTGCATTAATTCTCTTCCTTTTCTCCTGTTCTATAATAAACTTTTCATTTTTTATTTTTTTAAGTTTTTTGTTAAGTTTTTCTTTTTTCCTTACTAGTGTATTCTCGATTTCATCTATGCTGCCCATTATTAACTCGTTGAATTGTTTTGGTTCTAATTTGTTTGCTAAGATTAGATGTTGTTCATACGTTTCTAATTCCACCCTGCTTAGCTTTCCATATAAATATTTTAACTCCAATTTTAACCATAACCTTTTTGCTGAATTCACTACTATCTCTGTCCTTGAATTCGATACTGAGCATTTGTTTTTAATGAAATTCGGAAAAACTTTTTCTGTTTTGCATTGTTTTAAGAAATAAATGTCAAGTTTCTTCGGACACCGAACATAAAAAACGAATAAGTCTTCCATATATTCCAAAAATAACAAATAATTTTAAAAAAGTATTTAAAAAACATAATATGGAAATCGTCCATTCAAGCAAAAGAAATATTCAAAATTTATTAACAAACTTGAAAGATAAAACAGATAACTTGAAAAAATCAGGAATATATGAGATAACTTGTTCTGAATGTGAACAAAAATACATCGGTCAAACTAAAAAAAATACAGGCTTTAAAGAACATTTGAACAACATAAACAAAAATCAGGCAACGAAATCGGCAGTGGCACTCCATGCACTAGAACTTAACCACACAAAATGGGATACAAACAACATTAAACTAATGAAACAAGTACTGGAATCATACAAACTAGACGCATACGAGAGCATCTATATGTACCTCAATAAGCATATCACAATGAACACCATGGAAGCACCTATACGGTCACCTTTATTCAAAGCTCTGGATGTCATTAAACAACATACGTACACGAATTTGCAATAACTTGAGTTCTTGTTTGTTAATTTCTTTTGTCTCGTACTTTCTTCCTTTTCTTTTTGTTTACATCTACTTTCCTATTAAATGATATGTCACTTATTGAGTTTAGTTTAAAAGTACTCGCTGAGGATGACAAAAAGTCGAAATGCATCCAAACAAAATTCAAGTGTAAATTAAATAAATATACTTTGAATAAAAAAAAGGCAAAGTCATAAAGGTGTTTTTAATTATAAAAGGATTGATTTTATTATATAAGACTTTGCGGTAAACAAATTTTATCGTTTTTTACATTAAACATTATAATCTTATTTCAGCTTATTACAAGCTTCCCTTCAAGAAATTAAGTTTCAATCGGTAAATCAGGTAATGAGATAGTCGAAAATCAATAAAACCGTTCTATGGGAGGTGCTATTATTAATTGTTCAATGTGAAATTTGATAATTTTAAATGCTAGACCCTACTAATTACGCCACACAAAAAATTTTTATTAAAATTGCAGGAGTCTTTTTTGAAAAAAAAAGTTTTCCTTAAAGGTTTTTAAACATTTGTGTGGGATGTACCGTTATTTCCAATTATAAAAATATTCTAAAATCTTTTAGATAGTGTTAAAAAAATGCTTTTTGCGTAGTTTAATAAAAATCGACCAATTCGTTTTTGAAATATCGAGTTTTCAAAAACAATTTTCAAACTTTTTTGAAAAACTCAAATAATATTTTTTGAAAATTTCGGTACACAATTTTATTTCAAATGTATTAGTTCTTCTTCATAAAAAAATTCATCAAAATCTGTTGACCCGTCTTAGAGAAAAGCGAAAATCAGAAAAATGGTTCTTTGAGAGGTGCGAGTAAAAACCATTTTTCTGAACCATTTTTTTTATTTAACAACAACTTATAACTATCTACAAAAAATCTGTTGAGCTGATTTTGAGAAAAATATGTTTTTGCTTTTTGGCCAAAACATTTTGTATGACAGGTAGGTACCGTTATTTTTGGT
This sequence comes from Leucozona laternaria, assembly GCA_932273885.2. Classification (NCBI taxonomy): domain Eukaryota; kingdom Metazoa; phylum Arthropoda; class Insecta; order Diptera; family Syrphidae; genus Leucozona; species Leucozona laternaria. The sequence goes on from OW026368.1 coordinate 52,670,117, forward strand.
GATAACAAAAAAATGGAAAAAACCTGTGGGGGGAATGTCAAAAAAACGCTAAGTTCCAAGTTTAAAGAAAATCGACCCATCCGTTTAGGCTGTAGCCGAACAGACAGACAGCCAGACGAACGTTTTTGCGAGACCCACTTTTTTCGTCTTCCCTATCAGCGTAATGTCAAGTTTGATCAAAATCTCGAGTTCGATTTTTTGTACGAATCCATAACTTACCATATAGTACCTATGTATTATATCGCAAGTAAAAATGGACACAACTATTTCTAACAAATTCTAATTTTTCGTTAAACTAAGTTTAAGTGATTACAATTTTTTCAAGAAATTTGACATAGAGTTACATATAGGTACCATCATGATTTGTCAACTAGACAGAAAACTGAAATGCCAAGCTTTTAAATTTTTAATAACTTATTTTGTAAACTCTGTAATATAATATATACATTTATTAATAGAGCATAAGTACAAAATATATATTGTTATTAAATTTTTGAACAACAACATAAAGGTGCTACCACCAATTGCTTACGAACTAATTTATAATTCGTTTATTTGGCTACAGATTTAGCTATTTCAAGGGGTGCCAAGCCGCCTATCATCAGTCTCCTCCTCATAAGTGGTGTTGAGCTTTTTAACCCAATTTTATTATAAAAAACTTTCTGCATGTCCACCATAGGATTCGAACCCATGCACAGGGCCGTAGCCAGGATTTTGTGTTGAAGGGGGCTAGCTTTCCAAGGGTGGTTAAATTTAAGGCCCGATGTTGAATGTGAACCACACCTAAACCTCAAGCTTTTTTCTGCATTTCATTTGACATTTCTCAATTTCAGACTAAGTCAATTTGAACCATGCAAAGATACATAATCGAGCAACGCGTTATTATGAAAATGGGCAACAGTGGATGATCAATTTTCAAAGAAAATCATCTTCAGTGATGAGGCACATTTTCACCTCAGTGGATTCGTCAATAAGCAGAATTGCCGCATTTGGGCGAATGATAATCCAAGAGTGATTGTCAAAAAACCAATGCACCTACAAAGAGTGACTGTTTGGTGCGGTTTAAGGGCTGGCGGCATTGTAGGGCCGTATTTTTTCCAAAATGAGGCCGGTCAGGCAGTTAATGTGAATGGTGTTCGCTAAAGTGAGATGATAACGAACTTTTTATGGCGTTTATGTGGACGATATGTGGTTTCAACAGGACGGTGCCACTTGCCCCACAGCTAACGAAATTCAATGGCCGTGTTATCTCATGTGGTGGCGATGTCATAATTGGCCGCCAAGATCATGTGATTTGAGACCTTTGGACTTCTTTCTTTGGGGTTGTTTTTAAGAAAAGGTGTAGGAGTGTAGGAACGTCGATAAGCCAGCAACAATTCAAGAGCTAATTCGGCACATTAACGGCATAGAACCTCAATTATGCCTCAGCGTCATTGAAAATTTGGACCTTCGGATGGAGGTCCAAATTTTTTTCAACGTTTTTAACGTTGAAAAGATTCTTTCAACACCATATTGTCACTGGAAGTGTGCCCAAAACCGTGAGACCACTGACGTCACAGGTCGAAAATGGGCTGTTTGTTTATCAAATTCATTTGGAGCATCAGCATTTTTCTAAGCGCCTTTAAGTATGCTGTCTTGTCCCGTCTCCAATTGGTGGTTGCAATTTTAAGTTGTTTTTCAAAAATTCAATGAAATTGACGGTATAAAGAATGGTCAAGTCTAATTAACTGATATTCTAAGTATGTATGTTATTATTGGCCAATCTCGTATTCGATAGGATATGGACAGGACATGGAGCAAATTCGAAATTGGACTTTAAATCAGCTCATCAACTTAAAATAACACTAAAGTCTGGTTTCCGTACCAGGTTATTTGACTTTTGTCACCCTGACTACATAATTATAAAACACACTTATTGCTAAAATTAATATTTCAAGCTTACAAAGAAAGACTCGCTTACTAAATAATGCTTTTCCACTACCTTTCCTTATGCCACTTTTAAACCAATTTATTTTTACAATTGCTATAGATCTCAAGGAGAGTTTATCATCATTACTCCTTAAAAGAACCCCATGTCCAAAAGATGTCGAAGAAAAGAAAAAAGGCTGAATGAAACATTTTTTTTATATTAACACGCACAACAAGTGTGTAGCATTAAAATTGTATTTTAAGGTGTATCAGTTCAATTTGATGCTTTTTAAGGAGGTCAGTACAATGATTCCATTTAAAGGACATGTACGATTTTTGATTTAAATTGGTCGCCAGCAGCGATTTCGTACACACACACCGACACCAAGATTCCAGACAAACCCACTTCTTACCCAAGTGGTTATCGATTTCTCCATAAAACCAACTTCTCAATGTAAATGTAATGTATGTACAAAAGCATACGAAGGTTTAGGTGGCACATCTAAAAAAATATATTCAATTCCAATATGAGGTTATCTCAAATACTCTTAACGATAAAATCTAATTTCGATCCCTTTGTAATTCAGTTCAAGTTAAACCTTAATTTGTTGTCAAAATTGAGGATTCAAATTTTATTTCGCATCAGAATGATATAAAATGAGAACAGACCTTCCCTGTATACCAGTAGATGTCCTGCGGCACGGCGACGACGGCATCGACATCGGCTCAGCACATACCCTTGTGCGACATTCTATACTCGACCTTCAATGTAACGATTGTTTGCTACAAAGGCACATATTAATTTTTATAACATCGTTTTCAGCACGAAAAGAAAGGGATGGAATTACTTCCCTGACGTGAATCAGCATAACTTATATTCTCTACCTGCCCTTGCCTTGCCTTGCCTTGCCGGCCGTTGCCATACATGTTGAACTAAGCCGTGTGTGTTTCTGAAGCTTGAGGGTGTGTTATCATTTATTTTTATATTTTTCATTTTCTCTGCGTTATACATACATATTTTAGGGATAATAAAATAAGAAATATGAATAAAACGTTTTATTCAGCGTAAGTGAATTTGTTGGATACGTCGTTGTTGGTTTCTATATTTATATCCTTTTCCTGGTTAAAACAGGTGGACAATACCATCACTCGGTTAGATGTTGATGGCGGAAGAGCTATAGACGAATAAGTCGATGCCATGTCAATGTAGACGTATACCCTACACCTATACCTTGGGGACAAATAAATTTTCACTCCAGATAATATCAAAGCTTTATAGTAATTATTAAGTGATGGTTAACCAGAGAATTTATAGATAATTACTACGAACATCGAAAGCGACTTTGTATAATAGAGCTTCAGGCCGATTCACTCTTTTGCCTTTCCTGCCCAATGTGATTAAAATATGAACAAAACTGCTCCTTGTAAAGACTTTATCAAAGAACCACTAAGTTTTCCATTACATTTGAGAGGATGCAAGTTGTAATTAATCTTCCTCAATTTAATTGAATCAAGTAGATTGGCCTTTTCAAAAGTAAATTAAAATAGAGATTACAATTTATGCCTTTTTACTTGCTCATGAGACAACACAAATAAAGTTAAGTGACTATTGTGTGTTTTACCCACTTAAATGTTCGCTTGAATGCTGCTTGTGATGAATATATGTATGTATATTAGCGAAGATCAAAATAAGCATATATGGGATATGGCATATGGGTGATTCGCAGCAGTGATACTTGTATATCCCTTGGCGATTTAAGCTTTTTAATATGAGCATTTTAGTCACATAAATGATTTTATAAAAATTCATTATCCACCTCAAATGTCACTACTTGTGCCAAGGCATTTCAATTCGCTTAGAAAAAAAAAAAAAAAAACAATTTTATATGAATTATCATCATGTGAAATACACTGCCAGCCAAAAGTTTGAGTCCAACGTAGCCAACTGATTTCATTCATGTCTGGGGGTTGATTTTATGAATTAAAGATTGTGTTACTTAGCTAATTTTTTTTACCTGAACAATAAGCAACAAGTTTAGGTATAGTGAAATTTGGATTTTTAATCCAGATTTAAAAAAAAATGGCATTTTGTTTATAAATGTGGAAAAACCGGTTATATAGATTATTGAGAAGTATTTGTTTTTTTCATTATTATAAATTTGTATGACTTTTGGTTGTTGATTCCGCACTTTTTATGCCTCCGTACATAAGGGTTTTCAAAAACGAAGAATTGTACACCTGGGCCCTATTTCATAACAATTGACAGGTGACAGTTCTACAAATTTGTCACACTTGTCTGACAAATTTGTATTTCATAAAATATTGATAGTTGACAAATTTGTCAGAAAAATACAATGACAATTTTGTCACTGTCATATACTGACACATTTTTCGTGACAATTTTGTCATTGTATGATCTTGAAGTTTGTTAAGGCCTACATAACTTTATGCAGTGCCGACGTCGAAAAACGATGAAAAATGGAACAAAACCTATGCATTTTGTTTCAATTCTCATCGTTTCTCGAACGATTTTCTCGATGTTAGAAGTTACAGAACACAGACACTCTTTTAAATTTAAAGTTTCACAGTTGTCGAAGTTGTTTTTTATTATTCAAAAGTGAAGTGTATAAAATAGCCATTTACGGTTCAAAATCATTATTTATTCGCTGTTTAAAATGTCGAGGGCGTCGGCGTATTACACGGAGTTCCAACAGAGAATCGTCAAAACTTTCACTTGAAAAAATATTATTATAAATTGTATATTTTTTTTTCATTTCATAAAAGAATTGTCAGTGCAAATTTGTCAGAAACTTCCTGACAATTGTAGAAAAATACTTGACAATTCATTGTCATGACAATTATTTTATGAACCGAAAAGTTGACAATTTTCGGGTATTTTCTGACTTTTCTATAAAATTGTCAAATTGTTTATGGAAAAGATCTTGACAATTGTCGAGTTGTAAATTAACAAATTGTCACCTGTTACCCGTCGCAATCGTCAATGTTTATGAAACAGAGTTGAAAGTTTTTTTTAAATATTTGTTATTTGGCGGACCCTTTATTTTACCATAAATAATCTTATATAACGAATAGTTCATCTAAAAGGCACCTGTGCTGAAACAAAGAAATCTTTCTGAACTGGTTAAACCTCTCTATGTATAGGTTTAATGCTGGTTGAAAATTTTCTATTCTATATCTGCAGTTTTTCAATTTAATTTGAATATGTCCGATAAATAGGGTTCCAAATCGGAGATGCATAATGAAGAGCATTTTTCATAAATTTCCCTGTTCGGAAAATGAAACCTATATTTCTTGCAGCCGTATATTTGTTAAAAAGTTGTATTATTTACCAAATAAAAGTTTAGAGTCAAACACAATTCCAAAATCTTTTTGTAAATATACTCTACTAAGAAACTTTTCTAGTTTTAGCACACTATTTATTTTTGTATGATACAATTACTTTGGATTTTTATATGCGTCGCCCAGTTCGTCCACACATTTTATAGAGGGCTGCCTTTCTGGTTCTTGTTAGGCTGGGGCATTCGCAAAGGTAGTGATAGTAGCACCCTCCTCCACCTCTTCATCTTGACAACCTCTACATAAGTCGGATCTGCTTATGCCCATTCAACTCATGTGGGTATACCCATTGAGTTGTGACCTGTTGCTGTTAGAATTCCAATTAAGAGGCACAGTTGAAGTCGGCTAAGCCCCGCATGAATTATTGTTTAAAGAGGAAAAAAATAAAAAAACGCTTAAAATTACTTCTTTAGGTTGTTTAAAGACGTCATTTATTAAAAACCAAAAAAAAATTGTTTGTTTAAATAAAAATTTCTACTAAATTTGTATATTTTTAACCCCTTGCTGCATACGAAGCCAAATATGGCTTATACACTTTTACCTCTCAAACGAGCAAGATAATATTTTTTTTTTATAAAAATGGATTTATTTCAAAGAGAATTAGACACACAATCAGAAATATATTTGTATGATCACTTAAATCACCTAACACCAAAGTTATTATTATTTGAAATAAGAAAATTTTTCACATATCCGTTTTCAATGACAATAAGTAACCGACTGACCTGGAAACATGAATATCTTCCTTCTTATTTGGTGCACGAGTTCAAAAGTTCAACTATTTGTTGTCAGAAATGCACAGAAGAGGATCATGTTGTGTTTTGATCATTTTTTTTTTTATTGAAGTGAGGAGAAAAAGGGACATAACTGCAGAAAGCCATATTTGGCTTCGTATGTGGTGAAGGGTTAGCTTGAGTAAATGTTCTCTTTTTTTCTTATTAAGATTCGGTCATATAGATTTCTCGACAAGTGTCAATAGCAGATCCTTTTAGATTTTGAGGGAAACTCTGGTGAACTCTGCTCATTTCTTGTTCAAGTGGCAAATGCAAAAATGCCATTGCATGCCTAAAGATACATCTAAGAAAGGTGGTCTTTCTGGAATTGACTTAGATTTGAGATCTTTATCACTACCGCATGACATAGAGTATGACATTGACTGGGAGTCGATTCTAAGGCAGTCATATTTTCTCCATTACTTAAACGGGTGCACCGATTTGGTTCAAATTTTGCTCGAAAACGGATCTAAAGATTAAATAAATTGTAAAAAAAAATTGCGTTTCAGGTTTTTGGGAAAACAATTATATAAAAAAATCACGGAAGTAAGTATTCCACGTTTTTTTGTAAAAATGGTTTTATTTTTTTGGTTTTTCACATTTATCTTTTTAATGGTTTTACCGATTTTGTAATAATTTCGTAATACACTTTTGTATGAATAATTATAAAAAATTTGCATTTAAAACTTATTTAAACACAAAAAATCAATTAATCAAAACTGCATTGGATAGACTATCTGAAGTGAAAGATCTTGGGGTAATTTTTTATGAAAAGTTAAATTTTTCCCTACATGTAAAATTCATTGTGACAAAGGCAAACTCAATGCTAGGTTTCCTAAAAATAAATAGCTTAGAGTTATCCTTATTCATTTAAATCCTTATTCAATTAAAGGAGTTTATGTTCCTCTTGTCCACCCCCATTTGAAATGCGCTTCAGAAGTATAGGATCCGTTTTCCACAGTTTCAAAAAATAGTATTGAAAAAGTTCAAAATCTCTCACGAGATTTTTTTGTAGAAAATTAAAGTGGAGTTTGGCAGGAATGCCAACTTACTCCACAAGATATGCCTTGTTTGGTGTATCTACTCTGGGAAATCAAGGCCATGTAAATTGTGTGTTGTTCGTTTATGATAATACTGTCTTACCATATAATATGCCCTGTTTTGCTAAATCTTTTAAATATTTATATTCCAAGAAGAATTATACGATTCAGGAATTTGTTTGATATTCCCTTGCATAGATAAAGTTACGGTAATAATAAACCATTCACAAGATGTATGAAATTATTTAATGCACTTACATGTATCTTATTTATACAAACAAAATGGATCGTGTGTTCGGATGCTTAAAACTTTAAAAAGCCTGAACCAAATTGGATTCTTCCTTCTGCAGTTTTTTCGTAATTGCTACACGAAGGTTTAGGAAAAAAGAAAAGTAGAAAAATTCTCCACAGGCGCCGCTGTAGGCGCACATTTCGTTTTTCAGTTCAATTCATTTACCGTTCAACAGGTGGCGCTATAGGTGGTTACGAAATGTTTTTTTGGGATATTCTTTTCAAATTTTGTAATTTGTAGGGTGAAATCGGAGAAAAATAATAATAAAATAATAAAGTTTTTCTTAGGAAATGGCTTTATAGATTAGATTACTCTTTGTTTTTCAAAATTTTAATATTTGTAGGGTGAAATAAGGTAAAAATTTAGGAAATTCTTTTGGTAGTTGAAAGGTTGTTTTCAGTGGATGGCCTTAGGGTTTTATTTCAGAAATTTGGAAATTATAGGGTGAAATGTGGTAGAAACGAATAGTGGCATCTGATTTCAAAATTTTTCCCTTTGAATGGTTATTTGCAAAAAAACTGCTACTTATGGAGTGAAAGTGGTTTTTGATTAAAAAAAAAAATGTTGTCTGTATTGGGAAAGCAATAAAGGTTAGACTTAGAGGAACATGTTTGTACATATTTAGCCGCATCTATAATTTGAAGTAGGTAAAAACCCATAAAGTAGTACATATTCGATTACAAAAATTAGTTTTTCGATTTATGTATGTATTTATAATTTCTTTTGTAATTTTTATGCGAAGATTAGATTTGCCTACCCGTTCGAAGCCAAGAGGGCCAGCTAGTTTGGATATAAGTCTTGAAAGAAATGTTTTTAAATTACAATTAAATTAAAATGTAAATATAAATCAAGTTTGTTCTAGTTTTAGCAATCTGTAAGAGGAAATTCGATAGATGAATGAGTCAATAAATAAATAAGTAAGTAAATGAAAATATATATCGATATGACTGCAAAACAAAAAAAAATTCTATATCCAACTGTCAAAAGAGCCAGCAAATGAGTTGACAGCAAATTTTTAGAATTTTTTCTGATAAATCTCACTTTTTTGAACCGACTACCGGTCTGCCTATATTATTATTTTATTTTGCATACATGTTTGACAGTTCGAACTTTGTATTGAAATCTGTAAAAGAATCGTGGGTTCCGCTAGAGACCCACTTATTAATGTTAAAATTTAAAATGTTTATTCTAGATATACACATTGAAGAATTTACAACTTAACTTCATATTTTGATGTCAAATGAATTTGGTTAGTATGAACGGTGCTCTCCTCCATCTCTTCTCCTATAATTACACATCAAATTCATTATAAAAAAAAACCTCTTTTCACACACATTTACTTAGGTATAATTATTATTATAGTTCATCATCATGATTATTCATCAAATTTGGGCATTACAATCATCAACAAAGTCAAGTTGAAAAATGTGTTTATTTTAATGGTGCTAATATTGTTAAACTCCAAGACCATGGGCTCCTGATAAATGTCAGTGCTTAGAGACATTTACACAAATATCCTGATGACATGTCACGAAAACCCATGGCAATCAGTCAAAACACACATCAATGCACACCGGACTAAAGCAACTTTCCTTGGGTTTGCGTTTGCGTCATTTCTTTTGTCGGAACTTCTTGTAGACATCATTCAATCTAGCTGTAATTTTCTCACCTGAAAATGTGACGTGCAATTTATTGTTTTCGTAACACATTTTTATTATTTATTATACTTGGCCATTGCCATAGACAAGACGCAACTTGGCAGCAGTGTGCAGGGTGCAGCAGAATACGAACCTTCATGCGCACTTCTCTGGTCCTGGTTGCATGATTTCAGAAGGCTCACTGCTACACTGCTATTAATGTAGGTACGATAACCATCTTGAAAAATTATCTTCTAGTAATGGTTTTCGCGTAATTAGGTTCAAAGCAATGCTTTGTGGCAATAAAAACATAAGATATTATTAATGATCTGAAGACCATTTTTGAGCCTTAAGTATAAAATATACATACATATACGAACATGATTTTGTTGTTTTTTTTTTTGTTGTTTTGTTGTATTATTCCTATACGAATAGTGGTGCTGTATGGTTCATCACCCAAACAATTGACTTGTATATTCATGGGTACCTGATTACTTTGTGCATACACATTAAGTTTTAAAACTAAATGAAATCTGTTGTAATTCTGCGTTTGTGTTGTTTTATAAACTTATCTTCTAATTCATCTATGTATTAGGATGTTTACTCTGTTGTAAGAGTTGACAAAAAGCAAATGGAGGACATGATAAAATCGATTGAAAAGTAAAGGCTTCTCGGAGTTCCAATAAAGAATAATAATTAACACTCAAAGGTATTTGCAAGCGCACGTTTTAAAGTGATTTCCTTTTTCCAAAACATTTTTAGAAAAGAAATCCCGCATCACAAAATCTCGTATCACAAAATCCCGCAGCACGAAATCCCGCAGGATCTACTACAATGCCACAGCGCCTACAATTTTTCTTTCCGAAAGGAATTGGTGCCTTGATTGTATAGTGTGTCCAGCGAGAATTTTTCAACTTTAAATTGCGATTATCGAAATACTAGCGGGTTGAGGTAAGCAGGCGGGTATCATTCAAAGCGCAGGATTTGCGGAATTGTTAGTCGCCATGAGTCACTGGTCGAGAGCGCACAGCGTGTTTGCGGTGGTGCAATATTTGAAGGGCCAATTACCCTGCTCGCTAAAATGGCACTAAACCAAACACCCAACTGTCGTTTTTATACAATGTAAAACTTTTTGATGGCGTTCTCTAGGGTTGTTGGGCCACCAGTATCCCATATTTTGTTTGTTAACATATCCATCAATATGGAATGTGCTTGGTCACTAAAATGTTTCCAAGCGTAAGTGCTGTCCGAAAACGTTCCAGTATTTTTCTTGCGAAGGATTGTCCAAAGGATAGTCACTTTCGTTGACATACTGAATAGTTTGCATTTTGTACGGGTGGGACTTTAATTTCTTTTTCAAAATAACATGCACTGTTGATTTTTTATTCCATTGGAGGCTGCAATCTTCCTTATCGATTTACGTTGATTTCGAATAATTTCATTTCGAACTTGAGACACATGTTCTGGCGTTGTTGCTGACGTTGAAGGTACAGGAATAGGTCTATTGACCATATTGTGCCTTCTTGCCTGAATCTTTGTACCCATGATCAGATAAGTTGCGTGCTCGGCCCATCACTTAGTCGTCGAATATTAAAATAAGTACAAAAAGCGTGACACACATGCAGTGACGTAACTAGGATTTTGCTCTGGGGGGAGCAAAAAATTTTGTTTTAAATATACAGTTTAAAATGTTACAGGGTGATTCGCATAAGGTAACACAAAAAGCTGGAGCGTGTAGAATGAGTCGATACATGACAAAAACCTCATTAGAGGGGGTCTTTTACTCCCATTTTGTCAGGAGGGGATATTTTCTAAAAAAAATATTTAAAAACAACGGTAATACTTACAATGGTATGCTAAACTTTTTTGTAAACCTTGAAATCCCTTCTTTTATTTTATTTTTAAATAATATTGTTTAAGTAAACAGTTTCTGAAAAATAATTTTCAATCTCAAAATTTTGAAGAAAACAAATTTAAGAATTTTGTTAAAAATTTGACGTTATTCGTAAATAATAATATATTTTTGTTTTTTAATATTTTAATGCTCTTATTAGTTTTTCTTCTAGTTCTTTAGAAAATTGAAAATAACAGAAATAAAATCCCCTTTCTGTTGCTTAAGTTGCTCTAAAGATTCGGTTTCCACTACGTAGGTAGTAAAGTAGATTTAGTTATTTTCAATTTTCTCAAAAGCTACAAGCCATTTAAGCATCCGGTTTTCTGTTTTTTCCTAAACATTTATAAGAGAATTAAATTTTAAAATACAAATTATAATTAATGTCGTGCATTTTTAAAAAAATTAGTTTGAAATTCTTTTTTCATTTCTTTTTGAAAACTGAGTTTGAAAATTAATTTTTCAAAAACTGTTCCCTAAAACAACTTAATTTAAAAAGTAAATAAAAGAAAGAAAAAGTTTTCAGTGCTTGAGATTGAATTGATAGGAGCATTGAACAGTAAAAACGGAGGTAGTATTGAATATAGTGAAATTGTGAAAAAAAAATTATATTAAAAATAAAATTAATTTCACAAAATGTATTCGGTCAAACAAGTTGATTTAAAACGAACGTTGATAAATGAAATTTAGCTTTAAGAAAATTTATAACGGAATAAAGTGATGGCCGCTGTTGTTTTTGAATAATTGTTTTTCTATTTTAAGACTCTTTTTCATAAAATTGCCCCCCTTCCACCATACAATTCCTTTTTTTTTTTGAACCGATGAATTCTTTTCTATTAGCCTTTGTAGAAGCTGCGTAAGTGCCTTTTTCATTTTTTTTCCATAGCCCAACTCATTTCGCCGATAACTGCTTACTATTTTGGCTTTTACCAATTTTTGTTTTAGATATACCCATGTTTTAAACCCGATTCACTGAACGTTAAGATTTTAACGTTTTCTTTTCCCGTTAAAGACTTTTTGCCACCCAATATCAAAATCGATTGTGAAAAACAATCAAAACTATCGATTGGCAAACAAAACTGGGCGATAAGATTGCACAGTTTAACGTAAACTTAAACTTTTGTTGGTAAACCTATTCTATTGACCGGCAGTGTATATTCGAAATCACCAACATTCTTCCAATTTTATCATTTTATTCGAAATCACCATCAAAAGTCTTCCTAGGAAGCTATTTCTTTAATAACTTAGAAGATCCTTCCAACTTATCTGGTGTGAAATTGTCGTAACTCAAATAATGTCTCTAGATATGGCATGAAAACTTTTAGGTTTACTTATTAGGACCCTCCAATCCTCTAGGGTTTCTCAAAGCATCTACATTGATAGAAGAGTGACAAGAATCTCTCCTGATCAGTAACCTAATCTAACCTAAGACTATGAAAACTTTTGGTCGTAAACTCTTAAAGGCATATTATTAACAATTTGTGAAACTTGAGACTAAACTCGTTTTAGTTAAAACTAGTTTTGTTTTAAGTTTTGTCGCCCAACCTGATTTTTGTTTGGCTAACCATCGAGGATTCTTAAAACTCGCCATTGCACTACGGTACAAATATTTATACTTGAATCTAAAACTGCTTTTAAAAAAATTTGGTATTATTACTAGCACTGTTTGTTAAGCTAAGATCAGACGGTTTGTGTATATACACAAATTTCATTTGTGTATATTATACACAAATTTGAACACAAATGCTATTTATTTATGCCACAAATATTTGTGGTTCAGACGATTTGTGTATTTTTAGAAAAAAACACAAATTTCATTTGTGTAAAGATATACACAAATACGCTATACACAAATCAATTTGTGTATAAACATTTGTGATTCAGACGATTTGTGTATTTCTTCACAAATGAAATTTTATGTACTCATTTGTGTTTATGTCATTCTGTTTATTTGATAGTGAATTGAAGTGTATCCGGTTAAATTAAATAATTTCAATCAAACAATGTCCAAAAAAAATGTCTTGCCAATAGTTTAGCCGCGTATTTACTCGAAAGTGAAGAAGAAGACGAAAGCCAACAACAGGTCGTAGAAAAAGTACGCAAGCGGCGAACTTGTTGGAGAAAAAATTGGCTTGGCCACCGTGAGACGGAGGGCTTTTGCGCGAAATTACTTGTGGACCTACGTGCCGAAGAACCGCAATTGTATCGAAATTTCGTACGAATGTCGGCCGCTCAGTTCGATCATTTGCTAGCTTTGGTAACGCCATATATTGAGAAGGCCGATACATTTATGCGCCCCAATATTCCGCCATCTGTGCGGCTAGTCTTGACGTTGCGCTTTCTGGCATCTGGCGACAGTTTTCGCTCGCTCCAGTATCTTTTCCGCATTCCACAGAATACAATTTCCACCATTAGTCCACAAATGCTGGATGCAATCTACAAAATTCTTGTAGACGATTTTCTGAAGGTGAGAAAGTGAGTTGGAAACAACTTTATTTAAAAACAAAATAAGAATGGTTTTCTGGCGTAAGAGAAGCTTTGTTTTGTACAACTTCCCGTCGTTTTTCAATTCTTTGTTTTCTACTTTTATAGAGAAATTCATCTCCTGCTTAAACGAAGGGGGCCCAATAGGAGTTTTGTCTCCGTGAGCAGCTCAATTTGGACGCCAACAAATCGAATACCACTCCGATACGATTTTTGGCTTAACGTAAATGTGTTCATTTCATCTAAAACAAATCACCCTGTATGTCCTTATGGTGCCATTTTACAAAACAAATCATTAAAATCATAGTTGCACATTAAAATTCGAAGAAAAAACCTTTATTGACTCGACTGATATTAAATATTCAGTTGAATTTTCAAAACCATTTGTGTATTCTCATGAAATTTGTGTATGCTTAAATTTTCAGAATACACAAATTATGTGATATACACAAATGGTCCCCAAATATACACAAATAGTCATAAAATGATTTGGGTACCCGATCAGACGATTTGTAAATGTACACAAATTCGATTTGTGTATTGAATACACAAATGATACACAAATCGTTTGTGTACGTCATTTGTGTACATCAAATTTGTGGTTCAGACGATTTGTGTATTTTTTTATCAATAATACACAAATTTATACACAAATATTTGTGTATACACAAATCGTGTGATCTAAGCTTTACACATTTTTTCTATTTTTTAACATTAATATTAATGACGAATAACCTAAAGGCCAGACATAGACGCAACGCATGAAAATTTTTATTATTAAAAACGCACTCTACAATTATTTACATCAAGAGTCTGCACTAATTTTTAGGTGTGAATGATAAAACGATTCACGGAATGTGGCATTTCGTATATTCGTCAAAATTATTAAATAGCTAGCTAGTTTGACTTATTTGTTGACATTCCACATTATGAGTAGTTTTAGAGCTCCTAAAATCAGTTATTTATGATTTTATGAATTTCAGGTTTTATCCATAAACTAGGTTTAATACATAGTTTGACTTTTAGATATCAAAACTTTCGTTAAAAATACCGATTTCTTCAGTACTAACATTCAAAATGTCTATGGAACTAGTTTATCAGTACGATTTTTTTGTAAACTAGTCAATAATATGGCTGCTACCCATAGTGCTTACCCCGGCTACGGGTAAGCTCTTATAGTTTTTTTTATTTTTTGAAGGCCTTGGTTCACATGGTTCATTAAAAACAATCGTTCTGGAGATCAGATGAACTGACAATACGATATTAACAACACGATGGTTTTTAATTTTGTATATATAGTCAAACAATTTGCATTCGTTTTTGGTCAAGAAATAAAATACCCACCATTAATTCGAATACCATTCCCTTTGCATACGAGTGTGAATAACTTAATTAATGTGCCTGGCGATTTTCAATTCCTCGCATTCCAAAGTGCTCAACTAACTCGATAGTATGAAATCGGTTTTAATTCTGCTATAGTTTGTTCCTCATTTGGAGAAGTATTCCGCTGATTGCAATGAGCCACAACACAACTGTATGTATATATCCATGAAATGAACATACCCACATAAAAGATACGACGAATCCATATAATGAAATATCTCCCTTCTCCACTTCGTCACGAATCCGCTGTGAAGCATGATTGAGGTACATCAATATTAAGAAGCTATTCCATAAGGCCAGTAAAAACTAACTACTGCTGCAGAAGGAATGAATGTTCCCGAACCCTAACCCGATCCCGTTCCCTTCTAATTCTGAGTAAACGTCAGATAAATAGATGTGACGCCAATCTGAATTGATTGTGTTTGACTCGGACCGCAAGGTTTCCAAAAAAAAAAAAAAACATTTATTAAATGAATATCGATATGACGCATTGTTTGAATAATTGACTGGCAAAAAATTAAGAATATTTTTGTCGTGCTGGCTTCTGTGGCGTTGATGACATGGCGCAGTTGCACTGCGATATGCTATGCAACACTCTTTCTGTTCTTCGATTGCTTAAGCAAGAAGCAAAATGTGGCGTTGTTGTAGGTATGCGAAGCGTAAAAGAAGAAGTATTCGGCGATCCATCAGAACGTTCATAAGGAGGAGAGTAAAAAACTTTTATGAAGACATTTGCTAGTTCAGATGGATCCAAATTAAGAGTATATCTTCGTTTTAATGTTACCGTCATTATGGTGGACATGGAAGCGACGCGCTGCACAGTGGTGTGGTTTGTATGGGAAGATGAACAAAAACCTTTTGAGACTTAATTATGTAACGCCTTGGAAGAGTAATATTTGGTTAACTATTGTAAGCATAGACTGCCAAATTTAAAAGAAGATTGCCAGTGATGCTTATATTTCTGGAGTTGCTTGTAGTAATTTTTATATAAGTTTCAGTACAACTTCAGGAAAATGAAATTTTTTTAAAGAAACCAGTCGCATACTCAAGTTAATTCTCCAAACAAAACAACTCTTAAGGTAGTGCTGCAGTCTAAAGTGAACCAGGTCCTCGACAAAGGTTCTTACAACCAGTTCAATCCTTAGCCAACTCTCTCCAGTTTCACACACCAAGTCGGCTGGAGTCCACTTCCACTTGCATGTCCCACTTGAGTCGCAGTTTTCTTTTATTGCCCGCCTCGATGGTATATACTCCCAGTTTTTGTACTAAATATTGAATTGCAATTAATTTTTATTTACTCTAACACAAACTTAATAAATTACTAAAGAAATTATTGTTGTTGCTATTTTTGATGTTTGATAATAAAAAATAATTTTAATTTTCGCTATAACTTTTGACATTTAGTTCCATAGTGTGCCGTTCACATTCGCGATGAAAGCAAATCTTTCGGCTCGTTGCAAAGTATGTGCATCAATAATATATGAAATGTGGAATGCAATTTAAAATTGTTGGAGATTTCAATATATTAAATAATATTTTAAGGAATTCTCAAATATTTTCCTGATACAATAAGCAAAGATAGTATTTTGTTAATGTTTTCCTTTTTGTTTAAGGATATGGCATAAAGGAAATGTCTCAGCCAAAGTTGGTTGAACTTGTAGACATAAGCCCAGCATAAAATAAAATTTATACGTGTTCGTAAATTAAAAAAAAAAATAAGACTTTTTTCCGAGTGAGTTCATAAATGTATAGTTTGTCTAAAAGAGTCATCAGAGGTATCTTATAAGTAAGATTCTAAGTATTTTAATGGCCAGATGAAGTGTCGATTATTATTTACATGGCAACGAAAATATTATTAATTTTTTTTCTTGGAATTTTTCATCAGTAAAAACTATTTTGTGCTGAAAACTAATTGACACATACATTTATTACTAAGATTAACTGTGAAACGAACAATTTTTACTGGAAGGATTTAATTTTCGGAAAATTTTGATGTCGAGTAAGTAATTATAACTTTACTGAGACATTGTGAAACAAACCCTCAATATCATTTTTCAAAAAATCTACTTTTTATCTGAAAACACAAACTCAAATCTATATAAAGGGTTTTTCAATAAGAGAGCTACAAAAGTTTTTTTTAAATAAAACAAAACTGTTTCGGATATCAATAAAATTCTTTATTTCTGTGAAAGTACGTTTGATGCCATTATGTATGGAACTCGATTTCTTTTGCATGGCCACCACGGGCACGTTTGCAGAAGTCCAGACGCTGAACCCAATTTTCGATGGTTTTCAAGCATAAATCGGCCGATACTGCTGCAATTTCACCTTCGATATTCGTTCATCAATCGTCGCTGGCTTGTTGGCATAGACCACAGACTTGATGTAGTCCCACAGGAAATAGTCTAACGGCGTCAAATCGCACGACCGAGGCGGCCAAGCGACTGGACCATTTCGTGAGATAAAACGTTCTCCGAACTTGGTTTCCAATAAATTGATTGTGGCATTCGCTGTGTGGCTTGTGGCGCCGTCCTGTTGGAACCACATGTCCTCCAAGTCCATATCATCCAATTGGGGCCAAAAATACTCGGTTCTCATTAAACGGTAGCGATCCCCATTCACAAACGTGCCGGTCTTGATCATCACGGAAGAAGTACGGCCTAATGACGCCGCCGGCCCATAAACCACACCAAACCGTAATTTTTTCGGGATGCAATGTTGACTCATGGAGTACATGTAGATTGCTGCCTGACCAATACCGCATATTTTGTTTATTGCCGAAGCCATTCAGCCAGCAATGAGCCTCATCGCTGAAGATGATTTTTCGATGAAAATCCGAATCATTTTCAAGTTGTTGCTCAGCTCAATTCACGAACATACGACGCTTCTGGTGGTCAAGCGGCTTCAGTTCTTGCGTCAATTTAATCTTGTAAGGATGTAGGCCAAGATCTTTTCGCAAAATTCGCCACAACGACGTCACAGAGATCCCCAACGCTTGAGAACGACGTGTGAGAGACACATTTGGGCTTTCTGCAACTGAAGCCTCAGCGGCAGCAATATTCTCGACACTACGGGGACTTCTTTGTCTCACTGTCACGGGAACATTTTGTACTGTGCCTGTGGATTCAAATTTTTCCACTAGACACTCAATTGTTGATCTGCTAGGACGATTATGACGACCATAAATTGGACGTAGAGCTCTTAACGTTGAGGCCACTGACTCCGAATTTCGGTAGTAAATTTTAATAATTTCGACTCGTTGTTGGCTCGTATATCTTTCCATCATGAAATGGCAAACCTTACTGAAGAGAAATGTCAAAAGAGCGGCAAGAAATATGGCGTCGTTTGCTGTCCCTGTTGCTCTACTTTTGTAGCGTCCCTGTTGAAAAACCCTTTACAATCAAAATGAATCCCTATTTTTCTGGGCCACGCCATAACTCGGGAACTACTTAACCGATTTTTAAATCAACAACTTAGAAATGTTGCGTTTAAACCGCATCGAGCTGCATTGAATTATTTCCTACATTCATTGGTTTCCAGAAATGGGCAAGATTCTATACATTGTTATACTCATATCCAGCAATACAATAATTTCTTTCAGATTTCTTTTCTTAGGCGATGGCTTTAGGAATTTAGTTTTTTTTTCAAAAAATTGATTTTTATAGGGTTAAGTAGTGTAAAATTAAAAATTGATGTTTGATTTTAAAAATTCTTTTTGTGTTGGAAAGCCACGTGATAAAGGTTAGACTTAGATGATCATATTTTTACGAATTTCGCAATTCATCACGTGAAGTGGGTTAGAACCCAGAAAGTAGTATTCAATAACAAAACAAAAAGTAGCTTAAATATTTATCTACTAGCTGACCCACCTGGCTTTGCACCACGGGTAGACAAACCTAGGCCTTGCATAGAAATTACAAAAGAAAATACATTAATATAAATAAATATTTAAACTACATTTTGTAATCGAATACTACTTTCTGGGTTTTAACCTGCTTCACGTTATGAATGGCTAAATTTGTAAAAATATGATCGTCTAATTCCAACACAGAAAGAATTTTTGTATTCGAAATCCAGTGTTTTATTTGTATCCTATTTCACTCTAAAAATAGCACTTTTTTTTAAATTAACTTTCTAACATAATGAGAATTTTTGAAATCGGATATCACTTTTTTGTGTTTACCTCACTTCACCCTATTAATATCAAGTTTTTGAAAAAATGTCCCTAGAGCCAGCCACTCAAAATAACCTTTTAAACAAAAAAGAATTTCTCAAATCGGGCATTTTTTTATGTTAGCCCGTTTTCACCCTACAAATTGCAAAATAATGAAAACAAATATCCTTAAAGCCATTTCTTAAGAATAACGTTTTAAACGCAGGTAGAGTTGTTTTAATCGGATACGTCATTTCCATGTTACCCCATTTCACTCTACGAAATGAATTTTTTATTTAATAATTAAAATCGGTCCAGTCGTTCTTTAGTTATAAGTGTTGTAACTAAACCGACTTTGTTTTATATATTAAGATATTTTATTTTGTAATTTGTATGCGAAGCTTAGGTTTGTCTATCCGTGCGAAGCCGGGCGGGCTATCTAGTTTCATATAAAATAAATCAATACAGAAGTTTTGTAAATAATAAGTTTATAGGATGAGTTCTAGGTATAATATATTAAAAATAAAATAAAAAAAGAGAGAAAAGAAAACGTTGGTGGAATTTTGAATTATGACAATTTACAAAAATCCAAGTACCGCATTTGAAACAAATTTGAAAAAAATCTTTTTTTTTAGCCTGTCGTACTTTTATATACGATATTATGATGCATACAACTAAAAACATTTAAATTCAAATTTTGACGTGTTATGGAAACAATGGATCAGGCAGGAAGTTGTTTGGCGGTATGAGAGCACCTAATCGGTGTAAAGGAGCTGCTCACTGGTTGGTGTCAAACTTAAGTGATACAAAACAGATCACCAGCTCTAAATAAGTGCTCCGTTTTATTCATTTTACCCAATGCCAACAACACAATTGTGAAAACAAATCGGTATGAACTTTGAGTTTGAAATCGTTCTTTTTACAAAGCTATTGATATAAATAACTTGATTTAAAAATAAAAATAATAACGGATATGCTGGCAAGCTGTAGAGTAAACTAAAAATGTGGGCATTCCTCTGTAATACGTTACGATTTCACACTTTATGATGTAGCACGTTACGTTATGAAAATCTGCATAGTAGGACATTGGGTACGTTCAGTGAAAAAAATCTGAAGATCCCTTTTAAGCAAACTAGTCCGATTTGGATGCTCAAAACTGCGCTTGGACAAACTTTGATGTTAACACATACTTACCGTGAGTCCCGGCACTCACGCATTTTTTTTGTTGTTGTAAATTTTTGTTCACTGTCAGTATATTTTTGTATTTGGGGATATTCTGCCACATCTCTTTTTTCTGCTATGAATTTTCTGTTATGAATCATATAAAAGTTCGATCTTTTTGATGTGTAAACATCTATGCTGGCGGTAGAGTGAAAAAAAAAACGTGAACGTTCGTGTGCAACGTTACGTCGTGCACTTTACTTTGTAGCACGTTACGTTACGAAATCTGATTTGCCCCGACCAAAACAAATTGATTTTAACGCGACCGACACTTAGATTATACTTTATCGCGACAACTCATTTATATTGTTTTTGCCAACGACGAAGACGAAAGCAAATTGTTCTTAGCGCGACCGACGATTTCATCATTTTAACACTTATATTTTTATATTTTTTTCTTTAATTTTTAATTATTCCCCGAACAAAATGGACGCGGCACTAGTAATTAAAAAGAAAACAAAATCAAAACAAAAATAATAATAGTCAGCTGTAGGGATTGACAATTGACTGTAGGTATGGTAGGTCAATGGCTGTAGGTATGGTAGGTCGGGTGCGTTCAGTGATACAAATCTGAACTTAAATTCTACGTTTACATTATACTCCTTTTAAACGATGCAATTTCTTCTTGCAATTTTTAGACACGTAGGCAAGGGACGTAGGTGGCTGGGATATACAAAATAGCTGAGGATGAACAAATTGCAGAGTTATCGGCTACCTTTTTGTACTTACACAAAGTTAACATTCATTAAAAATCATCATTGATGGTGTCAATCGATTGAAACTGCGATTTTAGTGATTTCCACTGACAACAACTGCAACTAAATATTCTAAAAACTCAAGATATATAATTCGCCGGCTATCTCATAGTGACATTCATTTGAGGTTCGTTCAGTATAAAATTAAGGCTGAACTGAGTTTCATAAGGGTTGCAAGTTTGTTGACAGTTCTAATTCGATATTTTAATTCGGCCCTGTCAGTCAAACCATTAAGTTCCTTTGGAATTTGGGTACTGTGTCATTTAGTTGAAACCACGATTTTAGTGCTCTCCGCTGACAGTTGTTGTTTGTCAATGCTCAGAGAGTGATTACCATAAACAATAACCATGTGTAATTTGAAGTCATCTTAAAGTTGAGAGTGTACTACGAAGCAGGACCTTTCAGTACCGAACCTTCACCGCTCGTTGGACACTTCACCACCAGCCTTTTAGTGCTTGGAAATTTCGTTACAGCGGTTCCACCACTGGGTATTTCGCTGCCGTTCTTTCAACACTAAGCTTTTTAAGCACTGCCTACAGATAGGAAATGTAGTGTTAATTATTCAATATGTTTCTTTTGATGACGTTCAGTAACAAAAATTAGGCACTTGGACAAACGTTGATGTTTACACATATTTAACCGTGAGTCCCGGCTATCACATAATTTTTTTTAAATTCTATTATGAAACTTCTAAAATGAAATCTGTTCTAAACAAAGTAAACAAAACTTAAATCTATTGTCATTTATCAGCTGTTTTAAATACGAAATTTCATAGCAGACTTTGCCTAATAAATTAAAATGAATAATTTTTTCATTAGAATCTCAGCTAAGTGTCGTTCACAGATTTAAAGTGACTCATCGGTGATGCCTCCAAGAACCAAGTAGCCATGAATCCCAAAAATACAGTGTTTGGCGCAATAAGGCTAATTGGACGAAAAATTGACGATCAGAAGATTCAAGATAACATGAAACACATTGGCCTTTCAAAGTTTTGAGCGATTGTGGAAAACCAAAGATCAGTGTTGAGTTCAATTAGAGCAAAACACATTATCGCTCCCAAAGAAATCATCAGATCAATGGTTCTGACAAAAATGAAGGAGACTGCTGAGGCTTATTAGGAAGATAGCCTCCGAGATGCGGTGATCATAGTTCCAGCTTATTTCAATGACTCCCAGCGCCAAGCAACTAAAGACGGTGGAGCCGTTGCGTGATTGAACGTGATCAGAATCATCAATGAACCAACAGGAGCAGCCTTATGGCTTATGGTTTGGACAAGAATCTCACTGGCGAACAAAACGTGCTCATATTCTATTTGTGTGGAAGTACCTTTGATGTGTCCATACTCACAATCGATGAAGGGAAGACTTGTGAAGTGAAGACTTCGACAACCGTATGGTGAATCACTTCTCAGATGAATTCAAATGCAATTATAAGAAGGATCTAAAATCGAATCCACGAGCATTAAGACACTGAAGAACACAGCAGAAAGAGCCAAGCGCACACTCTCACCCTATACTGAGGCAACGCTTCCATTAGAATCCTTTGTTTTAAAAATCAAATCTTAGTTCCATCAAAAGTATTCTGTGCTTTCACAGTTTGTTTTAATTTATTTATTTCTTTGTAAAATACACATATATATTTTAATATTATTTTCTTACATTTTTCTCTCTTTAAGAACATTTCGTTGACAAAATAAATGTGAAAATCGCAGTACGCATTGTCACGTGATTGGGTCCACCCTAATGTAGGTTTTATTGTTTGACCATTGCATTATTTGAATCAACTAACATTTTTATTAGCTACACACAGAGGCTTGGTAGCACCCTGTCCCGTGACTTCGGTAGCGAAATGCGTAGAGCGATTGGCTCTGAAGACGTTTGGTCTATGTTCAACTCCCAGCTAGGCAAAAAGTTTTTCAAATTAAAACTGAACATAAAAGACTAAGCACCACTAAAAAGGAGTCTGATAATCGGCCTAGCAGCCGTGAAAAAGCCTTAAATGACTTGGTGGTAGCTCACTCATGTGGTTGTTGTTTCTTTAATTGATATATCATTTGAAAATATTTTCTGAAAAAATTCAAACATACATTTTACATACACATATACGTATCAGCTGCACATTTTCTTTACCAATTTGACACAAAAGTTTTTTTAGTAGCCATCAAAATAAATGTAGGTACACACATAAATAATGAATTTAATAACTTAAAAAAAAAAACTAATTAAATAATTATTATAAAAACAGACCAAAGTTTTGTTGAAACCAATACTGAATAATAATAAACTTAAAATAAATCTAAATCATATATACAATTTAATTTATGCAACCTTCACAAACAAAAAACTAAAACTAATTTACAAAAATCAATAAAATAAAAAAGTACGTATACGACCGAGTGTACCATTGTTTCACTTCCGTTTTTACCTTAAAAAAAATCCGGAAAAATTTTAGTTTGCCCTGCTTGCTTGTGGCTTATTTTAACCACATTTAAGGCTCACCGTTAGGAATTGATGAATTGAATGATCACTTTGAATATTAAAAACAAAAATACTACTTGACAACGTACAATTTAAAAACAGAATAAGTTTAAAAATGTTGTTTATTTTTTAAAAATTT
This sequence comes from Leucozona laternaria, assembly GCA_932273885.2. Lineage (NCBI taxonomy): Eukaryota > Metazoa > Arthropoda > Insecta > Diptera > Syrphidae > Leucozona > Leucozona laternaria. Next base: position 52,693,627 of record OW026368.1, read on the forward strand.
TAGTTTGAAAATTAATTTTTCAAAAATTATTCACTAAAACATGATTTAGTTTAAGAACAGAATACAAATGGATTTTTGTGTATAACATTATACATTGTAAGCATTGCCGTTGATTTTTAATGATTGATTTTCTATTTCATGTCACCTAAACAGGGGCAAATATACCCCTTTCCTTTACGTTTTTTTTTCTTGTCTTGATCCAACCTGCACGTTTTAGCCTTTTGTCACATCTTATGCAAAACACCCTGTTAAAAGATAACAAAAGACCAGTGTTTTTTGGACAAAAAAGTAAAATCGTGGCAAGATTTTTAAATAAGCTATACAGGGTGTCCCGAAACTCAACGCCAAGCGAGTACCGGGTAATAGGGTAGGTAATATCCGCCGTACTATGAAAAATAAGAAAACAAAAATCAATCTCCTTTAATTAAGTTAAAATAGCATTATTTAGAAAATTAATGAAAATCGATACCTTAGGCCGCATTTTTAGGTACTGTGGTCACAAATTTCCAAGTTTTGGTTTTTTTTTTAAGTGGGTAATACTAAATAACCATGCTTTTGATAGCAGTCACTAATCTAAGAATAACTATTGTTAATTTCGTAAGAAATATGAAGTTTGACTGAGCCATGGTTCAAAAAAATGTGTGTAAGCCAACTTTAACAATTCATGTTTTAAAAAAATTTAATACACTCCCTTCGGCGAGTCATTTAAAAAAAAAATGACCCATTTTATCAAGTATATTTCAAAATGGTACAACACTTTTTACTTATTAATTCGTAAACAAATAAATATTATTGCTTCTTATTTTTATTAGTGCTTATTTTTCCCAGTACGGGTATAACATATAACCTATCACCTGGCACAACCGCTTAACGTTCAGTTTAGGGACACCCTGTATACATATTGACAGTTGATTTGAGGCAAAATTTTACTCTGGACAAAATTCATTTTTATTTTCAATTCGTCTTGTTTACTTAACGTTGGGTATTTTGTTATCTGATATATGTGTATCTTTTTGCTTCGACGTAAAGAATACTGAACAAAATCTTGTACAATTGTAATACCAAAAAAAAAAAGCTGCCACTGAGACATTTTCCTCCTTTAAATTTCAGAGCTACAAAGATATGGATGGTCGAAGATATTTTATATCAGACACTAAATCGAAATTGTCAATTGTTCTAACTTATTCACTTAATCTGTACCTCCGAATTAATTACTAAGAAAATGGGAGTGAGTACGAAATGTTCTTTCTAAAAAAAAACAAATCAAAACTGAAATCGTCATTTAAGAATCTAATAAATGAAGTCTGAGCGCGTGACAAAAAATTAATAAAAATTTACCGACTGGCACACATGACGAGCAGTTGGGGTAAAATCAGATGAAAAAATTAGGCATTTGCATTATAATTTATAACTCATAGCTGCTGAAAAGAAACACTTCAGCAGTGAAAGCAAATTAGTAATGGTCTTAATAATTTGGAAATTTAGTTTATAAATATCAAGAACACGGCGTCCTAAAGTTTATATCCTTGGAGGTCAGCAGAAGCAACTACCAAGTGATCTGAAAGAATATTATTTATTTGTTGAAAACCCCATCAGATTTTTTATTGTAAGGTTGACTGTTGACTACATCAAAAATCTCTTTAAGTCGATCTAAAGGGTGTTTTTTTTAGAGGTATAGAACTTTAAGTTGGCAACACTATTTTAACAGGCGGCCATTTTGTCAGCTGTCAAGTGATTTATTTTTAGTTTGGTTTGGCATTTCAACATAAATAGACTGACGCCTATGAAGATTGCCGTTGATCCCAATTTTCATTAGCGAATTTTGTTTAGCGATGGAGCATCAATAAACAAAACTGCCGTATTTAGAGTGATGATAATCCTCAAGTGTACGTTGAGACACCGTTACATCCACAAAAACTGACTGTTGGGTGTGCTTTATGGTTTGGTGGAATAATTGGTCCGTACTTCCTTAAAAACGATGATGGCCAGAACGTTCCAGTCAATGGTGACCGCTATAAAGCCATGATTACTGACTTTTTCGTTCATCAATTGAACAACCATGATGTGCAGGCGCTGTGGTTTCAACAAGACGGCGCAACATGTCACACAGCTCGTGCCAGAATTGATTTAATAAAGGAAACGATTGGTAACCGCATCATGGCTTCACGTTACGGACCCGTGAATTGACCTCCAAGATCGTGCGATTTAATGCCGCTTGACTATTTTCTATGGGGATATGTAAATTCGATAGTCTACGCCGATAAGCCCGAAACAATTGACCACTTGGAGGACAAAATTCGCCGCCTTATTGCCGATATACAGCCACAAATGTTGTAAAAAGTCATCAAAATTGGACCTCCGAGCCAGCCGTGGCGGTCATATGCCAGAAATCAAATTTAAATTATAATACCAGAAAATTATCTTTTGAATAAAGTAAATTTCATGTCAATTTAAAAAAATCATCTTTGTTTTATTCGAGTCCAAAGTTCTATACCTCTAAAAAAAAACACCCTTTATAAACACTCTATCTATAAACACCTAATTGCTTCAAATTGGGTAAAAAGCATTTTTATGTGACTCGCTACACGGGAAATAAAAATTAAATAAAACAATTCTTAATTTTATAAATTTCTCGAAAACGACTCCAACGATTTTTATTATACTTCGAATCTGTAATGACCAATGTAATTGTAAGAAAACTATGGTCATGTTTTTGGCAACAAATTCACATAACGAAAATATAGCCATTCTACGTTTTTTTTAAATAAAACAAAATAATGGTCTCATTGTGGGCAGAAAATTATAGGGGCATATCGTTTTTAAACTTTGCGCGCTAAGAATATTAATTAGTGTTTTGGCTAAACGTTTGCAAGATTTCGCTTTGCAAAATAAATTTTTGAGTGAATTTCAAGCAGGGTTCCGGGAGAACTACTCAACTATAGACCAAATCTTCATTATAACTATATGGTAGCGCAGAACTTTATTAGAAAAAAGAAAAACCTATACACGTACTTTGTTGACCTCAAAGATGCATTTGATACGGTGGATAGAAGTGCACTCTTCTATAAACTTTATCATGCAGGTATATCAAAGAAAATTTTCATAATGTTTATCAACGACATTTCAGATTATTTATGTGGCGGTGTAAGGATTGGTGGAATTCTCATTAATGTCTTGATGTACGCAGATAATCTGGTGGTGTGTGCGGACTCACCTGAGTACTTGCAGAGAATGATAAATCAGCTCCAAAAATACTGCAAGGAATGGAGGTTAAAAATTAATATAAATAAATTCAAAAACATAGATTTTATAACAGGTGGGGGCAATACGCCAGAAACGAAAAGTGGTTTCATGTTGGACAGGAAATAGAAACAGTGAGATCATACAAATCTCACATTTGCTGCAACACGAACATGGAACAAAATTACATTTGCTGCAACACGAACATGGAACAAAATTACAGGAGAAACTCTCTTTAGCTAAATCAGCTATTAGTGCAGATTGGAAAAAAATATCGACAAAAATAAAGTGTCAGATTCTCCAGGCAGTTTCTAAATCAATAACGCTTTATGGAGCGCCAGTGTGGGGCTGTAAGCACTACGATACAGTAGAGAAATTACTCCGAGTTTTCTTAAAGCGAGTTTTCGAGCTACCGCAGTGTTCGCCAAATAATATGCTTCTAATCGAAACTGGAATTTCAAATTAATTCATAGAAACACTTAAGCTACATTTAGACTTTATTTCAAAAACAATGTCTTTGGACTGGAAAAGGTTTATCAAACGAATAGCAAGATGTTATAGAGAAGAGAATACTATTTTTGGGGAAGGGAAGTCACTGGCAGAGGTGTCTGGATACAATTTGAGAATAACCATTGATAATTTCCCCCAATAGAAGGAAGGGTTTAGTAATTTAATAATGGTGGTCGATGAAAAACTGCGAGCAGAGGGCATTGAAAAAGTTTAATGTTCAACCCATACCATAATCTTTGCGAAAATAACTATTTTAATGAAAAGTACTCAAACGACGCAATATCCACTATTTTTAAGGCCAGAGAAGAAATTATGGGCTTAAACTTCATACCACACAGAGAAGATTTACCAATCATTTGTACTTTGTGGAATCTGAGTGAAAGGGATAACATATACATCAATTCTTGGGAAGGTGTCCTGTATTAAGAGAGTTCAGGATTCAGTTTTTCGGCAAGATAGTTTTGGAGGAACCGGAGATGAAAACGATTCTGAACGGCACCGACTGCAATGAACTGCACAACTGTTGTCAAAAAGAATTAAAATATAGAAAAGGTATAATTCAAGAATCTTTTTAAATATATACTTTTATATACTTTGTCAAACTCGGGCAGATGGCATTTTTACATTTTAAAATGAATTCAGCTTGAAAAGATTGGCTCTTAGAAAAAATTCGATGTAAATTATCTGCCAAACCAAAAGAATAAGACCATAACGGTTTTTGAATTCAGAAAAAGGCATAACTAGTCAAATTACTAAAACTGCATCATAAACTTGTTTTCGCAAAAAAAACTGGTGTACCTACTAACGGGTGATTTTTAAGCTGGTTTGGTTTTGGCAACACTGGTTTTGACAGCTGACGTGTGTTTAGTACCTTGTGTCACTGTCAAACAGCTTCAGTTTGGTTTGCAATTTAACCATGGATCGTCTTACAAATGAACAACGCTTGCAAATTATTGAATCTTACTATCAAAATTCGTGCTCGGTTCGAAATGTTCATCGCGCGCTGCTTGTGTTCAGCGATGAGGCTCATTTTTGGTTGAATGGGTACGTAAATAAGCAAAATTGCCGCATTTGGAGTGAAGATCAGCCAGAAGCATTGCAACAGCTACCAATGCATCCCGAAAAAGCCACTGTTTGGTGCGGTTTATGGGCCGGCGGCATTATTGGGCCTATTTCTTCAAAGATGATGCGAATCGCAGCGTTACTGTCAATGGTGAACGCTACCGAGCGATGATAACAAACTTTTTTTTGCCCGAAATGGAAGTTCTTGACTTGCATGATATGTGGTTTCAACAAGACGGTGCCACATGCCACACAGCACGCGAAACAATGGCGCAATTGCGAGGCGAGTTTGGTGAACAGTTAATTTCATGTTTCGGGCCGGTCAATTGGCCGCCTAGATCGTGCGATTTGACACCATTAGATTATTTTTTGTGGGGGTATGTCAAGGCTAATGTCTATAGGGACAAGCCCGCTTCGATTGACGCACTGGAAGCCAACATCCATGCATTCATTCGTGAGATACCGGCCGATATGTGTGAAAGAGTATGCCAAAATTGGACTCAGTGGATGGGCTACCTGAGACGCAGCCGCGGTCAACATTTGCATGAAATTACCTTTAAACATTAAATTGCAAGGTTCAAACTATCGATTCAAATAAATATTTCATTCATTTTTTCGAATTTTTTGTGTTTTTTTTTAAAAAAAAAGTTCTAAACCTCTTAAAAAATCACCCATTAGTAGAATAATTTCGTTCTCCGCTGAAAAAATGTCGATGTTTTTGCAAATTTTTACAAAGATTTCTTCGATAATACTTCTTCTTCTTGGCGTTGGGGACATGTTCTTACCATTGTTCGTAAGACACAATGAGCACGCAAACAACTGGAGAGAAGTTGTGTTTTTTTTTGGAAAAATATGATTCGATTTGAGGGATTCTTTTAGATTTCATGCGCTTCAAAAGGCTGCTGATCATGATTCCAGAATCATCCTTTTCGAATGAACCAAGTTTTTCTGTTCTTCGTCGATCTAATATTGCTATATAACATGTGTATTCTGAAATTGCTGAAATATAGCACATATTTATATGAAGAAACTACTACGATTTTTTAGTGAAGTGTTTTTCAATAAGGGCAGGTAGATTTTGAAATGGAATAAAACAAGCTGTTTGTGAGGTATTATAACAAAATTCTTTTTTTAATTGAAAGGCCCATGTATGCCATTATGTATGGAATATGACATCGTTCAAATGCCACCTCGGCTCCTTACAGTGGCACGGATTGGAGTTGTCCAATTTTCAATTACTCATCCGCATAAGTCCGGCTAAATTTGAGCGAAGTGTTATGTTCGCCTTAAGGGCATCGGTCGATTATGGTTTATTCGCATAGACCTGGGACTTCAGAAAACTCCACAAGAAAAGTCTAGTGGGGTCAAATCACATGACCTTGGTGGGGTAATTCACGTCACCTCTGCAAGAGATAGCCTTACCTTCAAATCCGTCATGCAGAATCTCCATTGTGCCGTTGGCTGTGTGGCACGTAGCACCGTTCTGTTGGAACATAACATGTCGTTCATATCAATATCCATATTATCCAATTGGAGCCATCAAAAATTGGTTATCATCGATCGGAAGTGCTATCCGTTGGTGCTGATTTCGGCAATGACAACGTCGTTTTTGAAGAACTACGGATTCCCACAGACAGCAACAATGTTTTCCGTTGATCTCGCGTTTTGTTGACGCAAAGGCGTTGGCTGATTATTCACTGAATCGGTCGACTCAAATTTGGCCACCAAACTTTGGATAATCGACTTGGAAGGACAACCATAAAATGGGAGCAACACACGTATCGTTGCCCCAAAGATTTATCATTTGGACATTTGGCTGACTGATTTGGTGATTTGGCATCAGAAAAGCTATGATTAGACGGCCAATGTAAAAGGTCAACGCATTATGACTCTCTGACTTCAACAAAAAAAAGTCACCAACTCACTGCCAATGGACCGTCAACGTTGACCATATCAACGCATAACACATTGACGATCAAACGAATGACGCTAGGCCGTCAATGTCACACGGGAGTCAAAGCAGACTACGTTGACGTGGGAGAAAAGTATGCCATATCAACGTTGGGATTATCGTCAACGCTTTGCGTCAATGTGTCCTAACATTTGCTCAAGGTGATTACACGTTCAACGAAAAAAGTCAATGAGTTGAAGGTAAGACAATGTCAACGTCAGCGTCGGCGTCGGCGTCGGCGTCGGTGTCAACGCAGCCATCAACGCATGAACAGCATTCTGCGTTGACGATCTCACGACAAGTCAACTTTGGGACGGAATTTGACGTCATTTTGACGTCAGAGAGTCAACGCATTGACCACTTTCGTTGACCGTCTAATCGTAGCTTAACTGAAAAATAAACAGATTTGACAGCATGCCAATGTCACCAAAACAACATGGCCGCGCCACAGGCCGCCAAAATCTACCCGCGCCAATTAAAAAATCCGTTATTTGATTAAATGAAAAGGAATATGACAAAAATGATACCTAAACCTACGCATAACTCTTTGTTTTTTAATATTTGATTACTTTATTTGTGTTACTATTTTGTTGGAGTCTTCGGCTTGTGATTGTGAGTTTAAAAAACAAGAAGAATGCTAGCAGAACAAGTCAGCTTTCATTCTAATAGTATAGTAGGGTGTATGGTTTGGAAGTATAGGTAGTCTTAGCATATTTAAGTACATAAAATATCTGTAAGGTGACATCTAAAACCATTGTCGTGACAAAAGAGTATTTTCTTGTCTAAATTTGTGTATCTAGGTGTACAATCTTTACCAATTTGTGGTGTATGACACGTCTTCGTTGTCGTTATGAAGTATACTGTTTCTTTTATTGTAAATCTATTCATTGATAGTTTTATATCCCTCGTTCTGTCGACATCTCTTTTAAATAGTAGAATGGAAAATAGATATTTTTATATGCGCCCCTGATAGATTTAATGAATTATTGGTTAACAAGAACAAGGAAACTTGAACTCATATTGGTTTTTGTATAAAATGTGATATCTACCTATAGGTCGATGCCTCATTCCTATAGTTAAAGATACCTATACATGCTAGGTGTATCTCCTGAAAAGGTCGGTAAGGTATACCTATACACTATACCTCTCAAAGTATCTACCTATCTGAGCCACTGCGCCAGTATCTACCCATCTACATCTAGGTTAGGTACCTACCTAGACCTACCCATTCAAAAGTATCTAATAATCCTATTTTAAAGTAAGTAAATTTGACACCAAACCAATCCTCTTTTCTATCCAATATGCAATGAGAGAAAAAAGTTTCTGCGTGTAGTTGACACAGGACAAGAAAAAAATGGTATGGATGGTGGATCCTTTATTCGAATCTATCTTAATTTAGGTGGGAGGGGCGATTTTCTAGGAAAAAATACTTAAAATGGGAAACAATCATCTCTACCTGCATAAATTATTGACAACACGGATAATATATATTTGTATCTACTTTTATTTTCTCAAATTTCATTCCGAGATCATGCGATTTAGCTGTTACTTATATAGGTATCAAACTATATTCGAGTTTTAAAGCCGTTATAGTAGTGTCGTCTTCAGCAGCATATGCATAGCACAGACACAAAGCCACATAAGGAAGTCCTGACCCCAAATTGGATTATAATTTGCCTTTTGTGCTATTCCATCAGCAGGAGAATAATGGGAGTTTCCTAGCGAACAATGGCCGTGCAGCATACAACCCTTCAAAAGCATTTTTATTTAATATCATATTTAACAACATGTACTTTAACTGTAACAGATTTTTTTTTTTCTTTTGTTCGAAATGTGCGCCTCTGTGCACATTATCTAGGAATCATAGCCCCAGGGCCATAATATGTGCCATTGCTTAAAACAGGGGGTGTGGTTACAGGCACCCTATGTGTTCCCGTACGACACCTACTGTGCGCTTGCACATAATGTGTCATTTTAATACCCAAATACTTCTACCTAGCCACTCGCAAGTTCGTTGCGCTATAACAAAGCCAAATAATATACTTTATGATTTTCATCCTCTGTAGTGGATACCCACTTGCAAGGTTTGTTTGTAGGTTAGTCGCATTGGTACAAAGAGGGAGAGTATTCATTACACCATATTGCACTGATATATTAAATAAAGTGGAGGGAGAAAATAAATAATGTATGTACATATTAACTTTGAGTGAGTGTCAGATGGGGCGGGGAATACTAAGGCCACACCTTTTTGAGTGGCGACATATTATGTAGTAAAATAACGTGTTCTTTTCAAAGAAAAATTATGGAATAATAAGCACTCATACGCTTTTAGCTGCCTGTTTTTTTTTGAGTAAAAATGTATCGTTTGCACTCGAAACCCAATAAGAACAAAAGAGAATGTACTCATGAATTTTTAATGGGATTTTCATTTTAAAAGAACTCAAAGAAATTGTAACATGGCTGTGCGAATGATCAAATAAAAAATACTCATAGTATTGTCTCTTTTTCACATATATTTTGGCTGAGTTCATTGATTTGTTAAGTGTATGCGCCCATACAAATAATGTTTCATAGTTTGAAATTTACTAAAAATAATAATATGAGATTGGAAAATTAATCCACCGTATATACAGGTAGGTACTTGGGAAATATTTATGTAAGATGTATAGATTACAAGGTATCCCGTTCCAAACGTAATTTTCCAAACCAAAACTAGAGAAAGACCAGGCATTGTCTCTCTAAGAATGTATTAACTTGCCCTAGCAAATCACAACAGTTGTCATTCAACAAGGGTTTTCAAATTTTATAAAGCTCCTTCTTTGCACCAGTTTGTCATTTTTCTTTTTGGCAGGTAGGTGGTAGGTTTGCCATTATGTTTTGAAAATGATTTCGGGCAAGTGGCCGCAACGGCTGGCTGGAATAAATTTCAGCCGAGAGGCCCAATTATCGACCACTTTTTGTAGCAATTGGGGCCGTATGTGAGTAATAACGAGCCAAATATTCTCTTCGTATCGGGCTTATCTGCGTAGACAACGACTTCACATAACCCCACAAAAAATAGTCCAGCGGTGTTAAATCGCACTATTTTGGAGGCCATGCCACAGGCACACGACGCGAGATAATGCGCTCACCAAAAGTTTCCTTCAATAAATTGATTGTTTCGTTGACTGTATGGCATATAGCGCCGTCTTGTTGAAACCAAAGGTCATCCACATCCACATCCTCCAATTTAGGCACGAAAAAGTCATTAATCTTGGCTCTATAGCGTTCCCCATTGACTGTAACATTATGGCCGGCTTCATTTTTGAATAAATATGGGCCAATGATTCCCTCTGCCCTTAGAGCACACCAAACAGTGACTTTTTTAGGATGTAACGGCGCGGGTCTCAACAATGGCTTGTGGATTATGATCACTCCAAATACGACAATTTTGCTTATTTTATCAACATAAAATGAGCTTCATCGCTGAACTAAATTTCCTTGTGAAAATCTAGATCAACAACGATCTCGTTTCGGGCCCATTTTGCACGATTTGAAAACGTTGTTCACTATTAAGTCTATTTATTATGATATGGCAAACCAAATTTAACATAAATCAAGTGACAGCTGTCAAAAATACCAACTTCGAAAAAAGTATTGCCAGATTGAATACCTCATTTCTAAAAAAAAACCCTGTACATAGTTTATCTCATGAAAAAAAACGATACGCATGTTAACGCTGTGTACTGTATACCTACTGAAGAAAAGCCTACGCAAAAGGTACACACAAATGTACCGAAATTAAATTCGTGTACGGAAATATTAAAATAAATTCAGATGAAATCTGAATAGTGTAAGCACAAACTTTAATAAATCTTTCCTTGTGTTTCCAACTTTATGCATCAACATCATGAACACTACTTAAGTGTTTGAATACAAGATTACGCCACTTCTATTTTGTTCACTTTTTTATTGTTGTTTTGACTACGCGTCGTGAAGCAATACGAGCCAAAAGAGATTCACTTTTTGTTCAATTTGTATGAGAAAACTTAAAGCTGTTTACATGTGTTTTTAAAGTGAATTGTTTATTATAATGTATTTGAAATATTGTGCTATAGGTTTTTGTAATAGTAACAACAATAAAAATAATAAAACATAAGGGAAATATGACTGATATTTTCATTTTTTCACACCACTTTGTTGTTGTTTTGTTGTTTTTTGGCGATTTATATTTTTTAAAACAATTTAACATAAATTTAAAACGAAAAGCCTTTTTAATCATTTAATTATCCACACACGAAAAGCCATCTTCACTGCAATTTACATTGCTGTGACATTTTTGTTGTTGTTGTTTTGTCTTGTATGACATAAAGTGGCGCAATCTTATATTCTTTGATTCATGGTTGTCTATGCTTTGTTTTGTTTTTGAATGTATTGCAACCATTGTCGTTTATAATCGTTTCTTACGGTATTCACGAGTATTTTCATTTGATTGTTAAAAAAAATTAAACTAAATCGAAAAAATGCCAAGAAAGCGTGGAATAAATGTATTCAATGAAAATTTAAAAGAAAAATACAATTTTATGAAGAAAGCAAAAAGCGAAAGTGAGTTTCGGTGCAATGTTTACAACACCGAATTCAATATTTCTCAGGGAGGAAAGTGCCATAGCATCACATTTAAAATCGGAAAATCACCACAAAGTTTTGAAATTATTTTGAAAGTGCATTACTTAACAAAGCCGAATGGAATATTAGTAATCGCGAGGGCGTGTGGGCTTACCACGTAATCCGATCGAATAAAAGTTTTCGTTCTGTGCCTCCAAAATTATTCGCAATTGTTTAGCTTTAAAGAAGTGTTGAAAAGTTTCAATCATGGGAGTAAAACAGCGTTGCTATGCTGTTGACCATCGATGGGTGGAACGTTTACAACATATTGATAAACAATACATTCCATACAATCATTTACTAAAAATCGTCGGGTACATTCTCCGTTTGCCAAGGACTTCGGCCACAGTTGAGATAGTGTTCTCTTTAATAAACGAAATATGGTCTACCGATAAAAGCCGGTTAAGCACATTAACTTTGAAAGAGCTTGAGTCATGTCTTGATTTCTTCGTGCTCTTGAAGGGTTAGCCAAAAATCCTTGAAGAAATATTGTCGTATGGAAAATATTCATTCAAAAAACACGATAATTCAAATACTTCATATTTATTTTTATTTAATTTATTAAATATTTATATAATCTTTAAGTAATATAATAATTTAACTAAGATTAAAAAAATCTATATTTTCTTGTGTACCGAAATAGCTGCTTTGGGAAAGGATCTATTCCTATCTCTTTTTTCCTTACGTTTGTTTATTTTTCATTTATTCGTTGTCTTTTTTTTTCTTTAGACTACAGTTAAAGTTCACAATTTTCAAATCTGAGAACCAAGAATAAAAACTATATTTTTGGTTCATGGAACGTGATCCCGATGGAGCGCAGGGTTTGGTGTTGTTGTTGTAATGCATTTTTTTCAATGATCTATATGGATCATTTCTGATAATAAAAAACTAATGTAGAGTATCTTAAAGGCGCGTTTTTTGGAATGACCGCGTTTAGTGCAATGGCTCTGCTGTAAACTGGAACACGAGTGAAGTTATAATATATTATGTCAATGGCTAGCTAGAGAAAAGTATTGAGCGATCTTATAATTACGTTATCACAAATGCAGCATGTAGCGAATAGCAAAAGTTTGATGTAGTATACTATTTTCGTGCCTTTCAACTTTGACATTGCTACGCGTGCTGCACCTGCACCTACGCCATTCTGTTCAGCCCGTAAGAGTAAGTAAGTTTAAGTGTGTTGCCGCTGATGAATTTAAAAATGTCGCACAAAAAGGGGTCACGAGGAAAAAAGGTCGCATTAGAAAAATTTAATTTCAGCCAAGTTGAAGACTTAGCACTATTTAATTGGACTTGTTGAATTATTGATCCAAAATAGCTTTTAATTTTCTTTATAGTTTTTTTTTTTTATTAAATTAATCAGACATTTTTTTTTTTAACTTTTGTTGATTGGTCTACAAATAGCAAGAAGACTTTATCATTAAATTCATTTTATACCTATACCTTTATAGATAATAAATTACGTTTATTTGTTTACTTATATAATATTAGGTATGCCTTACCCTTACTGTATTTCATCGTCACAATTTGTTTTAAAGAAATACATATTATTATGGTTCGCGAATCGAAAGTTCGGTTGGAGTCGGTAAATGAATTTAAATTCCCTGTTAGGGTTGATGAATTAAATTTTTATCAACAATTCATCGCCCATAGAAGAAAAATTAATTTGTCACTTATTTGCTACAGATGACGCAATGTGCGATATCTTAACTTCTCTCTCCCATAATACATTTTAAACATTCTTCGATAAAATTATTGTTGAACAGCAATTTTATAGCCAAGTCATCCAATTTCTTTGTTTTAAACAAAACCATCCATAACCCCGTACTCCGCTCTGTTAGATTGTTTTATTTGGTGGATCGATGTGGAGACATTTAGGGCCTGCGTTTGCAATGCCTATGAGAAATGTTCTGATTAGTTAATCAAAAAATGAAATAAATACTGGCACTGGCGCAGGGTCATATAAGCCCGCAGGAAAAAGAAAATTAAAATATGGTCGTTTGACCCACCAGAAAAGGTTATTTATCCAAAAATATTTGAATTGTATTGTGGGCTTGTGTACCTGTCCCAATATTGATGTGTCAAATAACTAATCAGAACTTTATGTCAGAAAAAAAATGACATCGGGGATTAGAGACGCCATTACAGAAATAAAATTGAGTTTCCATACCAACTATAGATTACAATAACAAGTATGCAACAAGTATGCCGCCGGTAACACAGTTTTTTTCCGTGCTTAAGTTAACCCCGAGAATTTTCCGCGCTTAGCTAAGCCCGAAGGGGATTAGTTGTTGTTCCATTTAACATGTATATTGCGTAGCCCTGACGTCGTTTTTTTCGACCAAGTTCCTCGGCGCTTGCAAAAAAAAAAAAACAAAGCTATTGTAAAACAGGCCCTTATTATATTATTTAATTTCCAAAAAGTATTTTAAACTTATGAAGTCGTGTTTATATGTTTATTGGGCCTAAATTTACTGAATTTTTGGCATACATATGATTATTAGTAAAAAGATTAAGCAAAAGCAAAGTGATCAGTCTATTCCTTAATGGATATATGAATTGTGCTAATTCTCCAAGTTCTGCAGTGTGCCCATTGTAGAATACCATTCCTTGCTATTATGACTGAAAATAAAATATTCGAATCGAACATTTAAATTTTTCTATATAAAAGAGATAGGGTCAGAAAAGTCGCAAAATATTTTTAAAAAAGGGCCAAAAAAGCCAGTTTTTAACAAATACGTCTCATGGTTGCATGAGGCAAAAAAAAAGGATCAAGTTTCGACTAAGGTCGCACAACGGCAACCGTGTGCTACACATCCGTATTCAATTACTGGTCTAAGAAAAAATATATACCTAAAGGAGCTTAAGAATGTAAAGGTCCTGGAAATCACGGGAGAGTCGTTGTACGACTCCCTGAACTGTATTGTTTTTAAAATGTGTGTATAGTTAAAGTAGTTATAAAACTAATTAAAATTAATAGAAAACATCGAAAGCAGAAAGAACAAACCAACAAAAAATTGCCAAAAGTTGATTAATTTAATGTAAATGAAATGTGTATGGAATGGTGAAGAAAAGAAACCATTCTTACTCAAATTCGTTCGTCATATAATTTCCCACACAAATTCACATTTCGAAATGAGATAATTTCAACTTAATTTGCACAAGTTCGTTAGGAAATTACGTGCAAAAGCTAACGAACACACCCAAATGGAAAACGGAATCCACTCGATGTGAATAAACAAAAGAAACAGAAAAAGAAAACAACGAAATCAAGTTTGTAATGCCCAAACCAAATTCAAAATGAAATGATCTGTCAAACGACAGAATTGGAATTTGAGAAATTACTTAATTTCGTCTCCAATGAAATGGCTGTTAATTGTCTGTAGTTTCTGCAACAGAATTTAAATTTAACAATTTCGCGCTGTCGATTTTCTATAAGCGGTTTTGTCACCAAGTGACGCAGTCCCGCAGAACGAACGAAAAATTCAACTTTGAATGACATACATTGTATTTTTTATGGACGAGACTAGAGACGTGCCAATTTATAACAGTTATAACAGTTTTCGCTATTAAACGTGGGCGTCCTTTAACGCGCTTCGCGCGACTTGGAAAAAAAAACTCTAGGTGCCTGAAGTATGCCCACCGGCGGAGGGCTCTGGCCCTGCGGGGCCGCATAAACAGTACTTTTATAAACCAAAACTGATATAATTGGTATGTCTGGAGTCACTTCCATTTTTAATTCCATTAAATTTTTCCAACTCGAATAA
This sequence comes from Leucozona laternaria, assembly GCA_932273885.2. Classification (NCBI taxonomy): domain Eukaryota; kingdom Metazoa; phylum Arthropoda; class Insecta; order Diptera; family Syrphidae; genus Leucozona; species Leucozona laternaria. The sequence continues at coordinate 52,708,801 of OW026368.1, forward strand.
ATAGATAGGTACCTATTTGAAAGTAAAATGTAGTAGGTAGTAAAAGTTTTGCATCTATATTGTTTGCCAAAACATTACCTCACAAAATGTTAACTTTTGAAGTTGAACTATTCATTTCCCACTTTATTTGTTTGTAACTCTTACTGACTCTATTCATAAGATGGACGGTAAGGACAAAATACCCTTGGCCTTCAGTAACCCCAAAATACTGAATTTTTTCATTCTTCTCTCAGTTTTCTGACATCAGAAATACTACCAGTCGTGAAAGTCCAGCGTTATAGACATCATTATATAAAAAGGAGTAGGTATAGCTTTAGGGTAGTCGTGCCTTTTTGGTTTTGGTTCCATCAGATTCAGCATTAAAAAAATGGAAGTGACTCTACCCATGTCAATTATAACAGTTTTGGTTCATAAAAGTACTCTTTATGCCAGGGCCCTCCGCCGATGGAGAGATACATACGTCAGGCAGTGCGTTACCTTTTAATGCCGAAAAACTATTATAACTGTTATAAATTGGCATGTCTCAAGTCTCGTCCTAAAAGAAATGGCTGCGACTAGAGACATGCAAATTTATAACAGTTACAACAGTTTTTCGCCATTAAAAGTGGGCGTATGTTAACGAGCTTCGCGCGACTTGAAAAAAAAACTCTGACTGTCTCAAGTATGCCCACCGGCGGAGGGCCCTGGCCCTGCGGGGCAGCATAAACAGTACTTTTATAAACCAAAGCTGTTATAATTGAAATGTATAGAGTTACTTCCAAAAAAATACCCTGAAATCATGGTGTGTGATATGCTTAGATTTTACCAAAGTAAATTTTCCCGATGTACCACAACCTCCTGTCCATATTTACACTAACACCGACCCTCACTAAATATATATCTGTACATTTATAGACTCATTTTATGCATCATTCTCATAAATGCAACATTTTCATCACCAACTTTCATGGTGGTAGGATTTTTTTTGTTTTATTTATCCTATTTTACTCGTAGGTTCTACTAAATCTATTGTTTTGAATATAATTTTATTTATTTTTTTTAAGAAAATCAGTTCTCGTCGTAAAAAAGCTCGACGCATTCGCATTGACAATGAATCTCGTCGTGGTCTCGTCTAGTTTTCACGTCGCATTGTGAACCATCACTTTTGAACAAACAGACATTTGAAATGCGACTCTGTGAAAGGGAATCCAATTGGAAACTGAAAGTTACATCCATTTTCATATAAAGATGGCGTTGTTATGTTTTGAAAGTCGAAAGTTCTGTTACTATTGCGGGTGAAATAGTATGTATATTGTACTTATTTATCTCTTGTTCTTTTCTTCAATAATTACTTTTTAATTCTCATTTGGAAAACACTAAGGAAACCAAAAGAGTAACATGATGCCTCACCACAAGAAAAGGCTGTTTATTTTTGTGGCCTCATCCCCAAGGGCCGTCCGTCCATCGGCACGGTAGAATATTTGAATTATAAATGTATGTATACATATACCTATACGTATATTATTGCGTTGAGTCTAAATGTCTACATTGGATCACATTCCATATATTCAGGACATGTATGTATACTATGGAGTGTCAGGTAACTTCTTATCCAGTAAGCCGATATGTCCCCCATTAAATCTTCAGAAAATCCTTATAGCTCCCTAATTTTCTGCTTGAATATAAAATCAATTGCGCTGTTACTTCCTCAAGAAAGCTATGGGTGTATAAAATTGTATAGGCAGGTATGGTATAGCTTTCGGATTGTCCACGTTTAGTATTTTGAAAGTGTCAGATTTTCTTTGATGATCAGGTTACGCACACGTGAGAGTAATTTTGTTGCAATTACAATATTATGTTAAAGGGTAATTGAAGAATGGGTTATCCTGCAAGCACGTGTCTGTTTGAGCATACCGCATTGGCATCAGCATCACCATCACCATCAACATCAGCATTTCTCAGGACCAAATGTTTGTGAGGTCGTGTATAGTAAAGGTGGAACGTTGGCTGTGAAGGATTGTGTGTGGCGTTATGTCTCCTGTTTCCTGAATTTCAAAGAGGTAAAGGGTATAATTCTTAAGGGATCACGAAGCGCTTAAAAGGACTTTCTATTTAATAAGCAAATTTTGAATTCCTTATGATTATTGTTTCTTAAAAGAAACTGGAAAATTACAGTTTTCAAGCAGATGAAATATGTTGGTAAGGAGAATTATTATTGATTTGGACTGAGTTTTAATTTAGCGGTGCGTGCAAAGATGTAAAAGTTAATTTGAAGTCAAATGCCGAGGGTATAGAATACAGACGTGTATACGAAATGATTTGAAACTGTTCAATATTTAACTTGTTACACGCATGAATAAGCAAAATGGGATATTGTTGTCAGTTTAAAAATACTTGAAGGGTGATACGCATGCTAACGAGATGAATATAGATTGAAGATGAGAATATCAACTTGTGTACCCACATATATTATTATACATTGTTTATTTATGTAAGCAACATGCTTCTCAAGTTCACACTTCATTGACTATATTGAAGACGATGATTATGTGAGTCACAACAAATTGATCAATTGATTACTTGAAAATGTTTATTTTAAAAACATCCCCAACTTAGAGCATTTTGAGATTGTGGAGAGTAAACTAAAACACAGAAGTAGGTACATTTTAAGGAATATCGATTCTTTTAAAATTGTCAGCAAGGGTGCAAATGAGATAAAAAAGGTGGTTTGTTTTTATGAAATTTAAAAAAATAAATGTACCTAGGACTGGGTTGCACGAACTTGCTCTTAATCGGGTAGTGAGATATTTATAAATGCTAAGTGTAAAATTTAATAATGTTTAATGGTAGATCGTATTAATTTCAAAATAGGGTTATCACCTCTCTATCTCAGGCAGGGCCCGATCCAGGGGGGGCGCGCCGGGCATTTGCCCGGGGCGGCAATATTTGAGCGCGGCAAATTTTAAAATTGAGGGCGGTTAGTGTCTACTAAAAATATAACTATATGCGTAAATATAACCAAGATATTTTTATTTGTTTCCTTCTAATAAAAAACATCAGGGCGAAAATATTGAAATTTATTAGGTACGAGGATAATCTCAAAAACTGAACTTCTGAAATACCTTCTGGAAATAATATTCTAATCAATACACACTATACTTGTATGCACACTAGTGCCCGACATTCAAGTTCTTAAAGATGCCATAACCTTAGCATCGCGTTCTCTCCAAAAGGCTGCAGTTTGGTTACGAGTGTGATGATGAACCAATCATTGATCCCCGTCAGATATATAAAGTCGAAGTATTTTTCCACATAATAGATACAGCTATAAACTCCTTGGAGCTTAGGTTTTCTCAGATTAATGAGCATAATAAAAAAATTTCTTTTTTGTATAACATACCTCCCGTTCAATTGAATAGGTAAACACTTTTTGAGAACCATTTATAGCTATTGCTCCCAACTTAGTTAACTCAATGGATTTTTGTAAATGGTATTTACAAATTTTAAAGAGAATAATACAAACGCAAACCAAATTATGCCGTTATATTTGCCCACATTTGTTAACTTACATATTTAAATCGATTGATTTTTATTAGTTAATCTGATTAGGTTATTCTGCCAAAGCTTTACTATTGTTTAGAATTCTTAAAGGTCAGACCTATTGAAGCATTTTTTGTATCTCGTTAAGCGATACGTGAAGTTTTAAAAAATAAATAAACAAGGTGAAAAGTGGAAATGGGTAGAGGAAAAGCTCTCAGTGTGGTTGAGAAAGCCAAAATTGATTGTTTTCACGATCAAGGACTAACGGGACTAAAAATTTCGGAAAAAATAAACAGAAGCTTTAATGTGATTTATAAATACCTCAGAAACAGAGAAAAATACGGTGTTAATATGAAAGGTTCCAAAAAACGTGCAACGTCCGCAAGTGATAGAAGATCGATTTTAAGGATTGCATCCAATTCTTCGTGTTCTATTCCTAAAATAAGGAAACAAGCTGGAATAAAAGCAAGTATTTCCACAGTCCGGCGTGTAATTGTAAATTGCCCATACTTAAAAAGAAAAAAACTTCAGAAGAAACCACCCCTTAACAGTGAACGAAAAGAAAACCGATTGAATTTTTGTAAAAATCACATGACCTGGAACAAAAAGTGGCGTAAAGTTGTTTTCTCTGATGAAAAAAAGTTTAACTTCCACGGACCAGATGGGTTTAACTTTTATTTTCATGATTCAAGGAAAAGTGAACGTTTTTTAAACCGCAACCATAGTCGAATCGGAGGTGTCATGGTATGGGGGTCAATTTCTTATTACGGAACTTTTGATTTAGAGTTTCCTTCCACTAAAATGACCGCAAACACTCACAAAAGCATTTTAGAAAGAGCCCTTCCTAAATTTTCCGAAGTTTTTGGACCTATTAAGTGGGTTTACCAACAGGATAACGCTCCCATACACACTGCGCGGGTCGTTAAAAGTTGGATTTAACAGCAAAATGTAGGGCTTTTAGAGTGGCCACCCTACTCTCCTGATTTAAACATTATTGAAAACGTGTGGGGGCTACTGGCGAGAAAAGTTTATGAATCCGGGAAACAGTTCGAGGACAACAAATCTTTGATTATTGCAATAAAGACAGCTTGGAGCGAAATTTCCCTAAATTACCTAAAGGCATTGTATGATTCAATGCCACGTAGAATTTATGAGGTAAATAAAGGTGGAAGCACGCATTACTAAATGATTAAAAAGCTAATACATTATCAAAAAAATGTCTTTTATTTATTGTTTTACGCAGACTTTTACTATTACAGCCCATTTACCTATTTAAATGAACGAAAAAAAATCACTCGATTTTGACGTGTAAGTTAACAAATGCGGGTGGAACCAAATATAACGGCATAATTTGGTTTGTGTTTGTATTATTCTCTTTAAAATTTGATGTTCTTTCTAATACCATTTACAAAAATCCATTGAGTTAACTAAGTTGGGAGCAATAGCTATAAATGGTTCTCAAAAAGTGTTTACCTATTCAATTGAACGGGAGTGTATATTATGCGCTAAGAGAATAATTGACGAAAGATGAATTGTAAGAACCTCGAGACTATTTTAACCAACGAGGACTCATCTGACATAAATTGACTAGAACTGTCTCGTCAAGACATTTTAAAATTTATTACAGAATTAAGATTTCGTACCCTCCTCACCCAACTTACTATCCTACTAATAATAGATCAAACCCATCAACTTTGGATTTATATTTGAGTAATATGCCTAATCTTTTTAACCAACCTATGGTCATAAACGAGTTAAGTTCAGATCATTTACCTGTTCTAATAAAATCTTTTGATTCACCATTGGAAAACAAAAATGAAATATTAGACATTAAAAATGCTAATTGGTCTAGATATAAAAAAGAAATTAGATCCAAGTTGACATGTATACATGCACCTACAATCGATGTTGTCGATCAGCAACAAATAGACTTTGGAGTTTCTTGTTTCACGACTGCTGTTGAAGAAAGTATTGACATTTCAGTTCCTAAAAAACAAATATTATGTCATGACAGGGCCAACTTATTACCACCTAACATTTTACATCTAATAAAAACTCGGAACAGCAACCGAAGAAAATGGATAAGAACAGGAGACCCTCATTATAATTCAGAAGTTAAGGTACTTAATATCTTAATAAAGGATTCAATTTTAGCTTATAGGAACCAAGCATGGAATCAAAAATTACAGAGATTAGACAAAGGGAGTAAACCTGTTTGGAATTTAGTCAAAATAATCAAAAAGAAAAATACATATATTCCAGCTTTCAAAGTTGGGAATAATGTAATGATTTCAAGTGTTGAAAAAGCGAATGCCTTGGCTGAAACCTTTTATGTAAACCATTTGACTACTACAGGTATCCCTTGTAATACTACAGTTGAGTCAGTGGTCAGTGACTCAATCAATATTATAAACTCAAGTACCACAAATGATATTTATGGGCATGTTTCATTTCAAGACGTCAAAGATGTACTTATGGCACTTAAAACAAGAAAATCTGCGGGTTTTGATGGTATTAAAAATTTGTATTTAAGGAATTTGCCAAAATCGGGAATTAAATTCTTACAACTCCTATTTAACTGTTGTTTGAAGGTGAGCTACTTTCCTAATGTTTGGAAAACAGCCAAAATAATACCCATTTTGAAGCCTGGTAAAAGTGCAAATTTACCAAGCAATTATAGACCAATAAGTTTATTAAGCTCACTAAGCAAATATTTTGAACAGATTCTAAAAAGTAAACTTGTGTCTCAAGTGACTAGAAATAATATTTTACCGCTTGAGCAATTTGGCTTTAGGGCTCACCACAGCACAGTACATCAAGTTCATCGAATTACCAAACACATTAAAAATAATTTTAGAATGGGTAAAAGTACGGGCATGGTACTCCTTGACATTGAAAAAGCATTTGATACTGTTTGGCATAATGCATTATTACACAAACTTTTAAGACTCAATTTCCCAATGTACCTTATAAAGACCATTCAATCCTTTCTGTCTGAAAGGAAGTTTAAGGTTTCAATAAATAATTGGTTTTCTGAATCTTACAATATTATGGCAGGTGTACCTCAAGGCTCGGTGCTAGGTCCAATCTTATACACTATCTTTACCTACGACTTTCCATGTTTAACAAACTGTGATAAAGCTATATTCGCTGACGATACTTGTATCTTTTCATCAGATTCAGTTGGTTTCATTATTGAAACAAATCTGCAATCTGCACTTAATGTAGTTCAAGATTATTTGTTTGATTGGAAGATAAAAATAAATGCCTCAAAGACTCAGGCTATCTTTTTCTCAAGAAAAAGAAAAGTCTGTTTCTTGCCAAGCAATAATCTTCAAGTTGGTGGAATAAGTACAGAATGGCGTTCAAGTGCTAAGTATCTTGGAGTTCATTTAGATAAAACTTTAACTTTTGGCTTGCATGTACAAGAAGTAATCAAGAAGTTTAATATAACTATCAAAACTCTTTATCCATTTATAAACCGCAAATCTAAACTGAGTAATGATAATAAGCTCCTGATATTTAAAGCAGTTTTTCAAGCAATTATGTTTTATGGTTCACCGTGTTGGGGAATATGTGCAAAAAGCCATATTCGAAGACTTCAAATAGCTCAAAACAAAGTTTTAAAAATGATTCTGAAGCTTCCATGGTCGTTTTCAACAGCTGAACTTCACGCTATGTCAAACATAGAACCAGTATTGCAAAGAATTGACAAAATCAATGTACGCTATAATTTATCTTGTTTATCTTCAGATAACATATTGATTTCAAACCTAGCTTCTTAGTTATATATAATTATTATTGAAAGTACATTTTCGTTCTTTTTTCTTGTTTTCCTTTTTCTAAGACTGACTTTGTGATATTAATTTTATAATTTACTTTTTAATTTATTTATTTATTATTATTTTTCTATTTATTTATTCTTTATCTATTAATTTATTTATTTACTTATTTATTATTTATTTATTTATTTATTTATTTATATATCTAATTATTTATTTATTTATTTATTTGATAGCTAATTAATTAATTTATTTATTTATTTATCAATTATTTGTTTAATTTATTTAATTTATTTGATTTTTTGTTTATTTATTATTTTTTGTTTATTATTGTTTGTTCATTAATTTATTTACTATTCATTTTTTTTGTTGTTTGTTTTTGAATTGTCTTATATATATTTTGTTATTTATTTATTTAATTGTTTGTTTATATATTTATTTATTTATTTGTTTATTTATTTATTAATTCATTTGTTAACTATTTATCATATAATGAATATATGTAAAACTTTAAGTTGGGTTTGATTTAAATACCTCACCGCCCACCCTTCTCCTCTCTAAATCCTCAAAACTATTTAATGAAGGTTTTTATGTAGCTTTTCCTTCAATATACTGTTATTTGCTTTTCATTACTTGTATTAAAAATTTTATTATTTGTCAGTAGTAAGGTAGATTTATACCGTAACTCTGTAAATTGTGCAATATAGTTTAAGAAAAAATGTAAGAATATTCTGCTACAATAAATACAAATACAAATACAAATACAAATACAAATACAAATACAAATTAAGATTTGGTCCAAAGATATAGTTTAAGAAAAAATGTTAGAATATTCTGCTACAATAAATACAAATACAAATACAAATACAAATACAAATACAAATACAAATACAAATTAAGATTTGGTCCAAAGATCAACATTATTCTTAGAATTCTTTTGACTTCACCAGTTACAGTTGAAAGTGGTGAAAGAAGCTTTAAATTAAATTAAAAATAATGACAAAATATTTTCGGTCTACCATGACATAGCAAAATTATCAGGTTTGGCTATGTTTTCTATAGAAAACAAGTTTTGCGATCTATCCGTTTAGAAGCCATTTCATACTAACATATGGATGTGAATAAAATCTGGTCGAAATGATAACCTCCATTTTTAAAAGCCGGTTAAAAATCGCACCATTTCTCCAAAAACATGTTTATAACTAAAATGTTGTCATTGCAAAGGGCGGCAAATTAAATTTTTGCCCAGGGCGGCGAAAAAGCTGGATCGGGCCCTGATCTCAGGTCCTTAAAACTCCACTTCAACTATAATGTTAAACTTATGTATAGCTCAACTGGAAAAATTGCTCGAAGAGTAGCTATTGCAATCATTAAATCAAAAATCGCTTGGTTCAAAGAATGGGAAAAGATAGCTGTAGAGTGCGCGCTGCCTTTTAATCTAACGTTAGAAAACTTACCTACGTGAAAACCGTACCCGAATAAGTTGCAATAAAAGTGACACTCGAAAATAAGACACGACAGTATTGAACAGGCGAAGAGCTCAATTTACAGGGAAACGTATTCCAATCTCAGATACAATCTTGGCGTAGCTAATTATTTCAATGACCACTACAATGGAGAACAAATTTCAATGATTTTTCGAGCCAGGGGAGAATTGCTACCCCTAAACTTCACAACGCACCCAAGTGATCTTCTACTTAACTGCTCCATGTACAACACTCTTGAAAGAGAAAATGTGATGCATTTTATTGGAAAATGTCCTATGCTGGTGGAAATACGGCGACAGATATGGCAGACAAACTATCTAGACCAAACAGAATGTATGGCAGTATTAAGTGGCAAAGACTGGCAAAAACTATCAGAATTTATAAAGTATTTTTTAAAATATAGAAACAAGATAATGAGAGAAGAATTCTAATTCCAAAATAAATAAACTCGATTAACTTAAAATTATTTGAAATTGTTACAAACAAGCTATCATCTGGCTGACTGCCCTTTTGGCCATGCCTTTAAGGATTTAAGTATATTAAAACAAAATTGAACATGTAAACAATTTGAGACATAATAAATCAACCATATCTATCTATCTATCAATCGTGCTAATTTTGACAAAGAGACAAATTTTCATCAAAATCGTAGAAGTCGTTCTTGAGTAAATAAGATTTTCTTTAACGGGTTTTAAACATTTATATGGGAAAACAATTTTTGTTTAAAATTGTCTAGATAATGTTTAAAAATAGCTTTTTGCCGAGTTTAATCGAAATCGACTGAGTCGGTTTTGAAATATGGAGTTTCACTAAAAAAATTCAAATATTTTTTTGAAAATTTTGGTACATAATATTATTTCCAATGTATCAATCATTCTTCGCAAAAAAATTGATCAAAATCAATTGAAATGTTATTGATAAAAGAACATTTTGCGAGGTACTATTAATAACCATTTTTCCGAACCTTTTTTTTATGAAAGGCAGCCTATACTTAATATATTTTACGCAATTTTTTTTCTAATCTGTGGAGCTGATTTTGAGAAAAATAAGATAATAAGATTTTGGTTTTTGGCCAAAAAACGTCGAACCTAGGCCAGGTATCTACCGTTATTTTTGGTCCTAAAAAAAGCAAGAAAACGTGTCGGAAGAATTTCCAAAAACGCTTGGCACCAATTTTAAAGAATCTTAAAAATCGACTCATCCGTTTTGGCTGTAGCGAAACAGACAGACTAATGGTATTGAGAGACCCAATTTTTTTGTCTTCCCTTTCATCATAGGTCAAGTTTGATCAAAATATCGAGTTTGTTTTTTTACGAATCCATAACTGCCATATACGTATGTACATAGTACCTTCATACATTTATTCATAAATCGCAAGTAAAAATAAAATAAATTGATGCCTCGAGAGCTCGTGGAGACGAGGGTCTACGGCTTGATGAGTTGCAACTTAGTCACTGGTAAGTTTTATACCACAACTGGGACATGTTTGCCAAAGAAATAGATTGTAGTTTAACGCGTATTAAACATTAAAGATTAGCTTTGACCACCATTTAGGATGATTTATATATTTTTTGTAAAACTAAACGGTGAAAGGTGAAGGCAATCGAAAATATTTCATTAAAAAAATATGTGAGGGCCGGGACTCACGGTTAAATATGTGTAAACATCAACGTTTGTCCAAGTGCCTGATTTTTGTTACTGAACGTCATCAAAAGAAACATATTGAATAATTAACACTACATTACCTATCTGTAGGCAGTGCTTTAAAAGCTTAGTGTTGAAAGAACGGCAGCGAAATACCCAGTGGGGGAACCGCTGTAACCAAATTTCCAAGCATTAAAAGGCTGGTGGTGAAGTATCCGACGAACGGTGAAGGTTCGGTACTGAAAGGTCCTGCTTCGTAGTTCACTCTCAACTTTAAGATGACTTCACATTACACATGGTTATTGTTTATGGTAATCACTCTCTGAGCATCGACAAACAACAACTGTCAGCGGAGAGCACTAAAATGGTGGTTTCAATTAAATGACACCGTACCCAAATTCCAAAGGAACTTAATGGTTTGACTGACAAGGGCCGAATTAAAATATCCAGTTAGAACTGTCAACGAACTTGCAACCCTTATGAAACTCCATCTTTCCATCGAGTAAAACTTACAAAAAGTTCAGTCTTAATTTTATACTGAACGAACCTCAAATGAATGTCACTATGAGATAGCCGGCGAATTATATATCTTGAGTTTTTAGAATATTTAGTTACAGTTGTTGTCAGTGGAAATCACTAAAATCGCAGTTTCAACCGATTGACACCATCAATCACCTATGGAATTGGACGCTGTGATTTTTAATGAATGTTAATTTTGTGCAAGTACAAAGGTAGCCGATAACTCTGCAATTTGTTCAACCTCAGCTATTTTGTATATCACAGCCTACAAATTGCAAGAAGAAATTGCATCGTTTAAAAGCAGTATAATGTAAACGTAAAATTTAAGTTCAGATTTATATCACTGAACGCACCCGATATCCTACCATACCTACAGCCATTGATCTACCATATACCTACAGTCAATTGTCAATCCCTACAGCTGACTATTATTATTATTGTTTTCTTTTTGATTTCTAGTGTCGCGTCCATTTTGTTCGGGGATTAATTAAAAATAAAAAAAAAAAATTATATAAAAATATAAGTGTTAAAATGATAAATTCCTCGGTCGCTCTAAAAACAATTTGGTTTCGTCGTTGGCAAAAACAATATAAATGAGTTGTAGCGATAAAGTATAATCTAATTGTCGGTCGTGTTAAAATCAATTTGTTTTGGTCAGATTTCGTAACGTAACGTGCTACAACGTAAAGTGCACGACGTAACGTTGCACACGAACGTTCACGTTTTTCTTCACTCTACCGCCAGCATAGATGTTTACACATCAAAAATATATGTCCTAAGCCTAGTACTCACCTCTTTGTGAAATGAAAATTTAACCGCTTCAAAGTAGGTATACACGTGAATGAAAAAAGAAAATGATTGATTGATGAATAATTATTTAACAGAACTTTATAATAATCCCACTGAATATTGTTTTGATCCCGTACTATGTTGTTTTTAGCCCGTTGGTTGTAGTAAATTCCCAAAAGGAGACGGTGGTTTCATCCCAGAATAATTTGTTAGGGTATCTCTTTTTTTATTTTTCAGAACTTCTTTTGATTTAATTGACAAATGTCACACTTTTCCACATCTCATTAGATTTTTTTAGTGGTTGTACGCTACGAAATGAAAATTATGGTGTGAAATTGATTACGAATCGGTTCCACTTTCACATTTGGGTATACACACTTCTTGTTGAGAATTAGAATGAGAATTCCGTTGTGAACTAACAGTCAGTTTTATATGGAAATTTCATTTCCACTCGAACTGAGTACTCGGCTTTACTATTAAACAATGGTAATGAAAGACATCGAAAAATTTAAAAAAAACTCTATACAGGATTAATAATATTCAAAGTAGAGGATTTTTAAAATTTTAAAAAATGTAGTAACTCGAAAACTGGTTAAGACTTATAAGTGTAAATATATTGAAAAGATATGAAATTCTTGAGAAAATAGTTTCAAAAATCGGCATTTTGACACACGCTGTACAGTATGGCATGTATGCCTTGTGTCTACATCATCATGGTTTTTGTGTTTTTTTTTAATTTATTGTTAAAATAAACTTAAGCAAGAAATTAACTTGAAGTAGGTTCTTGGTGATTCAAATGCGTTTTCGGTTTAACTAGATGTAATTTAAACTCAAAACTTTTTTGTTATATGTTTATTAGAAACTGTAAAAATTATATTTAAAAAATTTTTCTTCTAAATGAATATTCGTAAGCTACTTATTTATGTTAGTAAATAAAATTGCGAACATTCCCCAAAAATTTCATGATTTTATCAATAAAACTCGAAAAGTTATGCACAAATGTACCTGTCCACAGGAGTGTGCACAGGGGGATGGGTGGTAGATCTCCAGATGAAAAACTACCAGCATATTATCCTATTTCTTCTCTATCCAGCGAGTATGTTGAAAATGAACATAACCACATGAACATTGTACCACCAGTTGGCTTTAGTTTAGATTTAGCTGGAACATTTAAGTTATAAAGAAGTGTTTTTTCAAGCGCCAAGGAAGGTGGGAAAAAGCGACGTCTGATGGGCTAAGCAATTAACATGTTAAATGTAAGAACAACAACATGTTAAATGTAAGAACAACAAATCCCATTCGGACTTAGCTAAGCGCAGAGATTTCTGGGGGCTTAACTTAAGCACGGATACAAACTGTGTTACCGGCGTGAATTACCTACTTGCGATCGATAGTTTGTACGAAAATTCCATTTTATTTCTGCAAAGGCGTCGCTAATCCCCGATGTTGTTTTTTTCGACCGAATTCTTCCGGGTTTGCTAAAAACCACGCCTGCCTAGGCGTATTATTATAAAAGAAAGTTCATTAATGAAACTTTTAAACAAAAAAATTACGTTTTTACTAAACTGAAATCATCAGTTATATATGTTGTCGTACCCTTCTAAAGCTAGGAGCAGAAGGCATATAAAAGTCGCAAACGATTGCGACTTTGACGTCATTATTTGCGACCTTGATAGCATATCGTCTAAACACCCTTTTGGGACAGTCTGCATATGCTCACAAACCATTTTCGGAATATGTGCGACACCCAAATTCGCATATCGTGTGAACATACTCGCATATAATTTGTGACAGTTTGCGAGCATGTGCGGCCATATATGACCATCCAAGGCATTTGCGATGGCATGAAAACAGAACATTCCACATCTCCACATATATGCAGCATATCGGCTGTTGTGATTCTTCATTTTACCAGTAGATTTGTTGTTGTGTCAAGTTCTTGCATTTACCTTTAGGATTTACTTTTAAACGAAATAAAATGGAACTTTAATCATTATATTCGTAAATTTGAAATTAAGCGTGGGTAGTTCTGAGGAAGATATTTCAGCAACAGGTTTTCAAAATTTCAAAAAAAGTGTTTGCTTTTATAATATGACGTATCGCAAATGCATTTGCGACTTCTGGGCCAGTTTTTGTATATCATGTGAACACCCCCATATGCAAGTATGCGAGTATTGATGAATTTGCAACACATTTGCGACTTTTAACATGAAGTCAGAGTCGCAAACGTTTGCGACTTTTCATATGCCGTCTCCTCGTAGCTTTACCTATTTTAAAAATCTATAAGTCACATACAGGACTTCCTTAATTTATTTATTTATTTTGATTTGTTTGTTCATACTCAAAATTGTCTTTTTTTGTTAAGTTTTATAATAGCAAAAAAAATTATAAATATAAGGAAATCACCTAAATTGTTTCTTGCATGAATTTCCCCTACCCCCCCCCCCCCCCCCCTCTCCCCCTAATACAAATCTGCGTACGGCCTTGCTGGATTCACAATGCAGTAATTTTTTTTATGACCGATAAGTAAAGAGCTAAGAGCGAATCCAGTAATGCGAGTTCCACAATCGGCATGAATGTTTAAAGTGATTTAAATAAAACGTTTCAGCTTTTCGGATAAATTTCACATAAGGGATGAGCTTCACAGAGAATGGGTTATATTTTTTGTATACGCATTGCAACATTTCTTAATTTTGTTATTTTGTAAGTACAATTTTTACTATACCAAAATCCATGAGGAATTTCTTTATGCTTCAGGCGGATAAGTGTGGCGTGCGAAGTATGGAATGCGAAGTGGGAAGTATCTATAGCGCTGCAGCGTCTGCTAATAACAGAACTCAGAAACATTGAAGAATTTAAACAAAAAAAGATATTGAAAAAATTTTCTCTTTAAGCCTATATAGTAGTATGAATAGGTTCGTAATCAATTTCGTCACAGAAATACCAAGATGGTGCTTGGGTTTATCGAGTAAACATATTTATCGTATCTGTTTACTTTGACTTATAATATTGTGGACTGCTAGTTGTGCCAATTCCATACAAAAATATTTGTTTCATTTTGCTTCTTCTTTACTTATTTTTTATGGCGCTTACACCTCTACAGTCTACACAGCGTATGATAAATAAAGACACATAGGGTCAGAGGGAAATGTAAACAGATTCCATACAAATAATGTAGTCTTGAACTCACCCACTGAATAAATTTTCGGACGCATTCATTATCTATCACATATCTACGCGTCGCTCATTCGTGTGTTTATATTTATGTGGCTTTCGTTTCAACCAATTCAGATTTGGGTGTCAGATCTTAAATCTTACTGGCAAAACGAACACAAAACGTGATTTTATTTTGTTTTGAGATTGTATGGGTGCCACTTTTAAAACAACACGGGTAAAAGTCACTTTTCTTTGATGTGTGTGCAAGTGCGTGTGAAAATCTGTGTAAATCTTGCTTAAAATCGAGATCTGCAAAATCGACTTCAGATCTACAAAAATTCGATTTTTTTGGTCGAAAGGAAAGGAAAAACTTGTAAAAAATCAAAAAAATCAAAAAAAAAATCGAATTTTTTGGTCGAAATTTTCTTGTTTAAATTTACCCTAGAAAATATTATGATGAGAGTAAATGTAAACAAAGTTTTGGGGTAATTGTAATCATAATATTTTTAAGTTGAAAATCAAAATTGATGAAAATTAAAGTGTGTTTTTTTTAAGTGTTTTGCTGCGAAATACATTTCATTCGGAAATATCCTTCGAAATTACTATTCATATTCATTGAATGACGTTGCCAAACCAAGTAATGCTGAGAATAATAAAGTCCTGACCTTCAAATCTTATGCGTATCCTTTAACTCTATCATGGAATGGTTGCCCCTGAAATAAAGAAGATTTACGAGTTTTGAAAGCCCAATTCATTGTTTATAACAACAAAACTGTTCCAAAACTTTAAGATGATTTATATTGCCGTTTACATTTACCCCATAAATAAGAATTAAAATAAAAACAGAACTGGGTAAAGGTTAACATAAAAATATTAACCGTTATTTTAAAATTATCAAAGCAATTTTTAAAATCTTTAATACAGAAATTTTGTATTTCACGTTATCATTCATAGTTTTTCGTTAAACTTTCAATTACAAAAATCAAAAAAGTTCTTACAATTTTTCAAAAAAAAAATGTGAAATTGTTTACAATGACCCACATTGACCCTACGCTGCTTATGCGAAAGGACATTTGTCTGTGGTATCCTACGTGGTGTTGCGAAATGCTTACGAAAACCACAGCAAAAAATTGACACTTGAAAGTGTTACCAACTGAAAAAAAAAACAAACACCCACGCAAAAATTGACAATTGAGTCATTTTTGTATGGGATTTTTCGTTTCGCTTCAGCAGCGTACTAGGCTTTAACGTGAATCAGCATTCAATTTTGTATTAGTAAGTTATTTTAATTCGTTAATTAACAATGTACATAGGTAATCAACTTTTAAATTGATTTGGGAATTAGAAGACCACGTTTGTAAGAAAGGAAATAAATGCAAGATTGAATAATAATATGAACTTAGAGAATGTAAATCTGCGGTGACACCATTTCGTGTTCAGTAAAAGAGTAGGTACAAGCTGAATGAACATTAAGTAAGGATATTTGTGTATAAAATTGAAAAATATACCTACCAACGTTGCCCCCCTGCTACAATTTTAGCGTTTTTTCTACATTTATTCTCGTAAAATATTCGTAAAACACTACAATTCAAAGTTTCAGATATTTAAAATCTAGTATTAAAATTTAGATCGACTTTTTGTAAACCAGCTACGATTTCAGTTGACTTAGGGCCAGTTTCACAGTCGACACTTACCAGAATAAGTGGCACTTAAGTTTCCCATATTAGGAATTTAAGCTAAATTTCATAGCCAGCGTAAGTGGAACTTAAGTCACCAACTTCGGAGACTTAAGTGCCACTTATTCAGGTAACAGTGCGCTGTGATATTGGGAATTAATCTTTCACATTTCCCACTTAAGTGTCACTTTTCTGACTGTGAAACTGGCCCTTAGACTTCAGAAGTGAAATTCTTCATTAATTTGCCATATTCGTCTATCTATGTATGTATTTCGGATTTAGTTTCGAAGAATTTTTCTTAACACAAAATATTGAAAACAATATCTCACAATAATAATCCCAACTTTGGCAATACTATGTTAACTTATGTGAACAACTTCATGAAAGATTTGACCTTAAAACTGACAACAAGATTAGATACTTAATTGTGCTAGATCCTTTTGAAATCGCCAAAGGTGAAATTGCGACCTTCTTTCCTTTCCTCAAAAATTTCCCATTTTCTTGCTAAAATAATGTTGCCTTAAATGATGAATTTCGGTTGCTAGTTGGTTCTAAAGAAACCTTAGACGAATTTTATCATGAAGACGTTGTGCAATTCTGACTTAATTTAATGAAAGCAAACAATTTTGAAGGAAAGCCAGCCTTCGAAAATGTATGCAGTTACATGCTTACCCTATCCAGTCTGCCTCGAGCTTTAATTTATCAAAGGATAATCGGAGAAATGTAAATGTAAGAATATTATTGTAAAACAGTTTAAAATTTTGTCGTATAATGTATCCGGCTTAACAAATAAGTCTGTATATGTAGAGTTTTATAATTTTGTAAATGATTTTGATTTTATTTTCTTATATGAAACGTTTTTAACTGAACAAAACTACTCTGTGTGCGAAAACAAATTAATAAACAATGAATTCATCTGGATTGCTGCAACGAGAACTCATTCAAGAGGAAGAGCTAGTGGAGGCTGTTATTTCGGCTACAAAGGAAGCATTACAATTTCAAAATGCGAATTTAAAACTTGGACAGGAATTACATATCTCATCATCATCGTCGGCTCGACAACCGGGGTCCGGTCCTGGCCTCCTTCAACAAGTCTCTCCACCCATCCCGGTCTCGAGCCGCCGCCATCCAGTTGCGCACCCCAAGGCTCCGGGCGTCCTGGTCTACGCCATCTCTCCAGCGCAAGCATGGTCTACCACGCTGTCGTCTACCATAGAATGTACCACAAAGAACTTTCCGAGCAGGTTCCTCTTCGCTCATGCGAGCTAGGTGCCCTGCCCACCGGAGTCTACCGATCTTAATTTTTGTCACGATATCTGCTTCAAGGTAGATTGCGTACAATTCATGATTGTACCGTCTCCGGAATCGTCCTTCCTCACATATGGGGCCAACAATTCTCCTTAAGACTTTTCTCTCGAACGCGGCTAAGAGGTCGGAGTGCCTTTTGCTAAGCACCCAAGTCTCGGCTCCATATGTGAGTACTGGCAGGACCATGGTCCTGTACAGCAGCAGTTTTGAAGTTATGGTGAGATTTCTGGATTTGAAGAGCTTTGACAGACTATAGTAGGCTCTGTTGGATTTGAGAAGCCGCCCGCGTATTTCTTCTTCTATATTGTTATCGGCTGCTACTATTGACCCAAGGTATTTAAAGGATTGCACCACTTCAAATTCGTGCTCCGCTACCTTGATTGTTTGACCAACTGTTCCTCTCGCATTCGACGCCACCATGTACTTTGTTTTACCTTCACTAATGTGCAGCCCCAGATTTTATGCCGCCTGCTCGATCTGGATGAAGGAATCATATACAGCTTGCTCAGTTCTTCCGATGATGTCGATGTCGTCTGCGTAAGCCAGTATCTGGCTGGACCTGTTGACGATGGTCCCTCTTGTTGCCGTACCAGAGTCACGGATTGCTTTCTCCAACGCCAGGTTGAAGAGGAGGCAGGCCAAACCATCCCCTTGTCGGAGTCCATTAAAGATGTTGATTGGTTTGGATAGCAATCCGGCTATTTTTACTTGGCTTGTTACGTTGGTCAACCTACATAGTCGTGTCAATTTATTTGGGATGCCGAATTCTCTCATGGCTTTGTAAAGTTCTACCCTGGCTATGCTATCGTAGGCGGCCTTAAAGTCTATAAACAGGTGGTATGTTGGGATGTTAAATTCTAGACATTTTTCCATCGCCTGCCTACGGGTAAAGATCTGATCAGTTGTTGATTTGCCTGGAATGAAACCACACTGATATTGTCCGATGATGGTTTTAGCGTATGGGGTTATCCGGTCTTGAAGAATAGAGGAGAGTATCTTATAGGCGGTACTCAACAACGTGATACCTCTATAATTGCTGCACGTTGTGACATCTCCCTTCTTATGTATGGGGCAAATTATACCTTTTCGCCAGTCTTCTGGAATTTCTTCATGCTCCCACACGTGCACTATAATCTCATGAATTGCTTGACGTAAAGCTGGCCCACCGTGTTGAAATAGTTCGGCTGGTATACCATCGGCTCCCGGGGCTTTGTTTTTCTTTAGCCGGCCTATAGCCTTCTCAACCTCTTCTATGCTTGGTGGCGGCAACATAGGGTACTCTTCTTGAAGTAGTGGAGCCTCCACTTCTGCAGTGAGCTGACCATTTAGCAATTCATTGAAGTACACTTCCCATCGCTCCAGTATGCTTTTAGGATCGGTGATCAGATTTCCCTCTCCGTCCTTGCAGTATGTGCAGCGTGGTGTGTACTGCGTCATGTTTCGGACGGATTGGTAGAACTTCCGCGCCTGGTGCGGACCTCGCTCTCGGCTTTTCTCTATTTCACAGATTATGTTCTTCTCCCAGGCTGATTTTTTCTGTCTGTGAAGCCGTTTTTCAATTCTTCTGAGCTCTTTATATTCGTCTTCGCGTGCCCGCGTTCTATGAGATTGTTGCATTGCTCGGTACGCAACATTCTTACGTTCAGTCGCTAGCTTGCATTCATCATCAAACCAGTCGTTTCGATTTCTGCCTAAGATGGAGTTGGCAGTACTAATGACAGTATTCTTAAGGCGTGTCCACTTCTCATCTACGCCCAGCATACTGTCTCCAGGACTTATTCTACCCAGTTCTAGGGCGAGTCCTAACGCATTACCAAAGGTGTTACTGGTGTTTTCATTGCGCAGAGCAGCCGTGTTGATTCGAACCTGATCGGCGGATGCAATACGTCTTCGCAAGGCAATCCGCCCTCGGAAAACCATACCAACAATATAGTGATCCGAGTCGATATTGGCACCTCGGTACGTTCGTACCGTCATCAAGTTCGAGTAGTGGCGACGGTCTATCAACACGTGGTCAATTTGGTTACGAGTGACTCCATCAAGTGATACCCAGGTGGCTTTGTAGATATCTTTACGCGGGAACCTGGTACTCGCAACGACCATGTTTTTCGATGCTGCCAATTCTAAGACTCGAAGTCCATTGTCATTAGTGTTCTCATGCAAACTATGGGTGCCTGCGTAATGCCTGAATACCGGCTCCCGACCTATTTTTGCATTCAAATCCCCAAGGATGATTTTTACGTCATACCTTGGACAGGCATTGAGGGCCCTCTCGACTTGTTCGTAGTAAGTCTCTTTTCCTTCGTCTGAGGACTCCTCCGTAGGCCCGTGAACGTTAATGAGGCTGATGTTCTTAAATTTGCCTCGCACGCGAAGGGTGCATAGCCTTTCGCTTATAGTGTTAAAGCCGATGATGGCAGACTTCATTTTTTCGCCGACTAGGAAGCCTACCCCGAGCACATGGTGTTTTGTATGACAGCTGTAGTATAAGTCATAATCTTTCTTCTGTAGAACACCATTCCCTGTCCATCTTATTTCTTGAAGTGCTGTTATGTCAGCTTTATATTTTGACAGGGCATCGGCTAGCTGCTGAGCAGCTCGAGCTCTATAGAGCGATCGTACGTTCAATAAGAAAATTCGTAAATCGTTATTCCGTTTTCTTTGCGTGGGTTGTCGTCGTGAGATCAGTCCGTTTCCGAGGCTTGTTGCTGGTCTCGTAATTCTTCTTGTTTTACGGAACAGGGAATTAACCTGTTGCCAACCTGTGGAACCAGCCTGATCATATTAGCCAAACCTTTTTAAAGGCTTGTTTCTAGCGGCCGCCGCGAAGAGGCTATGATCACACTTCCACCAGTCCGAATAGTTACGGCAAGTGCATGTTTTCGTATGCTACATGTTATTCCCCCTATTCGGCTGATGGCTGACCGCCATCTACATATACATATCTCAGTCTGCAATTTAATAAGAAATAGTTTTGGATACTCCCCACGTATATACATTGTACATCCTGGGATTCGGATTTTGTGAAACTTCAAGATATGATTTCTACAAGTAATAACCCGAATGTTATGGTAATAGGTGATATGAATGTTCGAATAGGTGAGGAGCAAGGGATTGAAAACCAATTAGCTGGGATTGAAAGGAATTCTAAGGATAAAATTTGTAATCCACGTGGCAAAAAACTATTAGAACTTTGCAACTCTTTTGGTCTACGAATTCAAAATGGGACTAGCCCTATGGACAAGTACGGTGAATTTACTTTTGTGGGCCAACAAGGAACATCAGTAATTGATTATAGCCTAATTGGAGGAGATTGGAAATCCTACGTTACCGATCTCGAAATCGGACAAATACCGTATTCACATCATCTCCCAATTATTGTGTACTTTCAACTTGAGGCTCACTTGGTTGAGGTAGAATGACCCATGACACTGCTTCCCAAATTATTATGGTGTCAGTCAAAAGAAATTAAGTATCGCAGTAAACTAGAACACTCTTTGCTTATTCATCAACATATAGTTAGCTTTGATCAATTGGAAACAGTTATTAAAGCAGCATATCCAGTTTCAAACCAAAGTAAAGGCGGTTGTAAACAGTTTTTGGAACCGTGGTTTGACATTGAGTGTCAAAATGCAAGGGAACAATCCTTTTCGTGGTTGCGAATTTTCAGGAGTACTAGTGATAGGCATCGTGTAAACGAAAAATGGAAATTCGATGGGCAGCTGATTGAGGTGGTTAAGTAGTTCAAATACTTAGGCGTTCTCATTACAAAGAACTTAAGTATGGAGAAGCACCTTGTTGAAAAGCAAGGGGAGAGATTATTTTCAACAACAAATTCATAGCTCACAGTAGCAAATATAAAATTTTCGAATCGGTAGCTGAATCCATTATGTTCTACGCTGCGCAATGATGGTTCGATTGTGGGGAGAGATTCTCAACCTAAATTATATACCGCATAGAGGAGACCTTCCGGTGATTTGTAGCTTATGCAACATGAGGGAGAGGGAAGACGTGGTGCATTTCCTAGGAAAGTGCCCAACTTTAAGGGAAACGAGAAGATGTGTTTTTGGGAAAGATTTCCTTGCTGAAGATGAAGTAATACTCCACTTGAATGTGATGCATGTGTCGAAACTGTTCCAGTTCTGCAAAGTTGCCTTAAGATATCGCAACAGGATAATTCATGGTTATTTTTGATGCAGTTTTATTGTGCTTGGTTTTGTTAGAAATAAATATATAATTCCTAAGAACCTGTAGCTTCAAAAAATTAAAGAAGAGTTCATTTAAAAATTAAGGTTTGGAAAAATTGTCAATCTGGCAGACGGCTAATGCCATGTCAAAATGATTGTTGTTAATTTTTATGTACATATGTAATATCAAATTGTACTGAATAAAAATCAATCTAAATCTAAAAAAAATCTAATCGGAGAAATCATTAAATATTTCAACTTTGGATGCAATAATGCAGTCGAAGGAATTATTAAGGGATGAAGCAGGGGTTTTTGAGATTATCGAAATACTAATATGTTAAAATAAAGAATCAATACGAATTTGCAATAATTTTTAAGATATTTTATTTTTCTATTATACTAAGTATTCATTTTCGTTAAAACTCTTGACTAAATAGTATTATTATTTTACTACTTTTTTTTTCTTTAGTTATTTATTTTTGTTGTTGAAACTCTTGAAATAAAATTTTAAATTATCGCCAGCTTGATTTATGTTCTTTTTATTTGAACAATTGGAAATGTAGTTTTTGATAAAACAAGGCTATACTACGTTTTGAATCTGCGACGCTACATTTTTCACCAGTTAGGGGGGCAACACTGATACCTACCAATTGACCCATTAAACAATGTTATTCGAAAAATTTCCGCTCAAACATCGGGGGAAAGATGTCTGTAAAGTATTTAATTTAGGCGACCAGAATCGAGATAACTGACTACGAGCGATTGTAAATCCAGTGAATCATACGTTTGATGAACCGATATGTAGGTTCCTATATCAACTATTTCCTTAAAACAATAAAAGTAAACAATGAAACTTTAGTGTGGCTTATGGCAACTTTTATTTAAGTGGTTCTCTTTCACGTAAAATACTTTCATTTAAAATTATAGCATTTTTTACATTAATACAACGACAAATAGCTCCAAAGATGTATTTTATTTTAATTGTGATCAAATAACATCCAAACTCCAATCTTAAACGAAAGGAGTTACTTATAAACTCACATTGAAAATAAAGTAAACGAATAACATTATTAAATAAAAAATACATGCATATATGTAACATGTCTGTTTTGTTTTTAGTAAATAAAATAAAGGTCGCTGCATTTGGACTCTGACCCTAAACATTGTTTCCAAATGCTAG
Organism: Leucozona laternaria; assembly: GCA_932273885.2. Lineage (NCBI taxonomy): Eukaryota > Metazoa > Arthropoda > Insecta > Diptera > Syrphidae > Leucozona > Leucozona laternaria. The sequence continues at coordinate 52,732,048 of OW026368.1, forward strand.
CAAATTCTATTTTCTTACTTATGTATGTAGGTAGGTATATCATTTTGTATGTAAATTCTATCATCAAAACAATAAAATATGTAAATATTTTTAGAAAACTTTTAGTTTTTTTTTTTTTTTTTTTTACTGAATAACAAATGTCATCATTGATATGTTAAAGTTGATATGTTTCAAGTATTTGCTTAATGCTTGTTATTATTAATTAAATATAATTAAATACAAATTATTTGTTAAAGAACACAGCTCGTCCTATAGAATATGTTTTTAAAGTGATATGTTTTCGATAAACAATGTTTTTTTTGTTTTTTTAATGTATCTATAAATATCTTTTTCTGTTATATTTTATTATTATTATTATATATTTAGGGCAAACTACTTATTGTATAGTCAGTTCTTGCAATTTATGTACATTTCCCGTTTTTGTTTTGTGTTGATTGATATGTATCTTTTTGTATATAGCAAATGACAATATTCTTAAAAAACTGTTTAACACCACGTCTTTTTATGTTTCGATAAAGTTATGATTGTATTTCACACCAATACGAGTAAAAAACACTTTAGGTAAAAAAATTTACATTTAAAAATATTCTAACATTTAAGTAAGAATACAAAATATTCTTTTAGCAAAAAGCAAAAAATTCAATTAGCCATTATTGCTTGATTTAAAAAAATGCTTAGACAATATATTTAAAAAAAAAAACACGTCCATTTTTAGACATTTTAGTAACGATATTTTCGGTTTCGGTTGTATTAGGTACTGTCTGTAATGTCTTGAATAAAATATATATAGGTAGTGATTACAAAAAAAAATACATTAACATATGCTTTATGCCTTATATATAGTATTTACGTTCTTTTTTTTTTTTAATAAAATGATATTTTTAATTTTAATTATTTCCGCAGGGCATACACGAGTGTATTTTCAAAAAATCATCAACATTTTTGTGGTTCTGTTCAAATTTGTTTACTTATAGCAGAAGCTGATGCTTTAGGCGAATCTAAAAGGCCAAAGTTTGAAAAGACATATATTAGCAATAATGTTGGTGTTCAAAACATTGCTGACACCCATTGATGTGGATGAACTGACCGGTTGTCCAGCACAGTGCATTTTTTCCAGCGGCATGGCTTGAACAAAATACTCGCGATTTTCTACTAGCATGTGACATAATGGTTTTTTCTTCTGAGCCATTTCATCATCGCGACTTTTTAGATCTTGCAATAGATTTGGGAACCAGATCAAATCACACGAGCAAATAAGTGGGTTATCTAAAAAATGAAAAATATATTGGTAAAGTTTTTTTTTAATGGATAAGAACTTTTTAACGTGATATATATTATCGATCATAGCTTAAAGTATACATTATGTTATAACTATGTATAGTGGAGTTGAAATAAAGTACAAACAAAGCCTGAAAGGGATTTAATTTTGGTTTATTGCTAAGGGGCGTATGGAGTCTGAAAATTTACTATTCGGGATTCTCATCCAATTGATTTCTACGCCATCTTGAAGTTTAAGCAAATTGATTTTTTTTTTTTAAATGACTGCCTTATTTTTAACTAAGGACTAAGAATACGTTGGACAAAAATTGGTGGCAATTCTAATTTCCACAATTTGGGTCACAAGACATTTTTCCTCTTTCACGCAAGGAAACTGAGTGTCCAGCAACTTTCAGTTTACGGAGTATGTGGAGTTTAGAAAATTGAGAGATTGATAGAAATTCTTTTTATCATCTCTTGTAGTGTGCCCAGCGATGCCAACTCAGGCTTTTTCATGCTTTTATGCGAGAAACAGATTGGCACAGCAGCTTCAACAGAAATTTTGACTACCGCATCACTCATTATAGAGCTAGTGGTTTTAAATGGCTTTGAATACATAAACACAAAAACATCGACATCAACGTTAGACCTAAACCCTAAATTCAATGTGGTTGTGCAAATGCTGCCAACTTTAAAGAGATGTTTTTCAGGTTTATCAACACTAAAAAATTAAAATGTGACAACTTTTATATATGTTTTTATGCTGTCAAAAGCGATGTTCACGTTGGTAATCTATTTTACATGACTTTTGATGTCAAAGTTTTCGTTGCTGCCAAAGTTGCTGTGTCCATCTGTTTCTCGCTTAAGGGCTTTATTTCACTGCCTTTTTTCCATTTCATATAAACGACATTTTTTTTAAATTTATTTGTGTTTTTCTTCTTCTTATTCTTCTTTATTTTTTATTTTTTAAAACATTCTAAAAAAAACTTGGCCAAAAATAATTCCTATCTATAGTACTATTTTGTAAACGAGTGTATATCCACCTTCAAACTATTTACAGTTTTCCGAACACTGCCATCTGTCATAATAAATACAGCTTCCAGTAACTGGAATGAATTTTGAAGTTTGATAATTTGTCCGCATTTACATTGCCCGATTTTTCCAATAACGATTTTTCTTTGTAGTTGTAATCGTGTGAGATTTCAAGGGACAGCCGACAGTTCCACACGATTTTTCCATTCTCTCTCACACAATTGCAACAACAAAAATCGGCATTGGAAAAATCGTTCAATGTAAATGCCGACTTTGTCTGCATTTACATTGACCGATTTTTCCACGAAGATTTTTCCAGAAATCGTGTGAAATGTTTACATTGAACGATTTTTCCATTAAGATTTTATTCGTACTCGTCTTCACTTTTCATTGCTATCCCCTTCATTTTACATTAAGATTTACTCACACCATCAAATAAACGGCACATTTACACTAAATTCAAACAAGAAACTGGAAAGAAGGTGAAGAGAACAAAAACAGACTGGAAAAGTCGTGTGAGTTTTGAGGAACAAACGATGTTTTTCTTCCCCCTCACTTTTTACTTTTTTTTCCTTTCATCATCATCGTCGGCTCGACAACCGGGGTCCGGTCCTGGCCTCCTTCAACAAGTCTCTCCACCCATCCCGGTCTCGAGCCGCCGCCATCCAGTTGCGCACCCCAAGGCTCCGGGCGTCCTGGTCTACGCCATCTCTCCAGCGCAAGCATGGTCTACCACGCTGTCGTCTACCATAGAATGTACCACAAAGAACTTTCCGAGCAGGTTCCTCTTCGCTCATGCGAGCTAGGTGCCCTGCCCACCGGAGTCTACCGGGCTTAATTTTTGTCACGATATCTGCTTCAAGGTAGATTGCGTACAATTCATGATTGTACCGTCTCCGGAATCGTCCTTCCTCACATATGGGGCCAACAATTCTCCTTAAGACTTTTCTCTCGAACGCGGCTAAGAGGTCGGAGTGCCTTTTGCTAAGCACCCAAGTCTCGGATCCATATGTGAGTACTGGCAGGACCATGGTCCTGTACAGCAGCAGTTTTGAAGTTATGGTGAGATTTCTGGATTTGAAGAGCTTTGACAGACTATAGTAGGCTCTGTTGGATTTGAGAAGCCGCCCGCGTATTTCTTCTTGTATATTGTTATCGGCTGCTACTATTGACCCAAGGTATTTAAAGGATTGCACCACTTCAAATTCGTGCTCCGCTACCTTGATTGTTTGACCAACTGTTCCTCTCGCATTCGACGCCACCATGTACTTTGTTTTACCTTCACTAATGTGCAGCCCCAGATTTTGTGCCGCCTGCTCGATCTGGATGAAGGAATCATGTACAGCTTGCTCAGTTCTTCCGATGATGTCGATGTCGTCTGCGTAAGCCAGTATCTGGCTGGACCTGTTGACGATGGTCCCTCTTGTTGCCGTGCCAGAGTCACGGATTGCTTTCTCCAACGCCAGGTTGAAGAGGAGGCAGGCCAAACCATCCCCTTGTCGGAGTCCATTAAAGATGTTGATTGGTTTGGATAGCAATCCGGCTATTTTTACTTGGCTTGTTACGTTGGTCATGGTCAACCTACATAGTCGTGTCAATTTATTTGGGATGCCGAATTCTCTCATGGCTTTGTAAAGTTCTACCCTGGCTATGCTATCGTAGGCGGCCTTAAAGTCTATAAACAGGTGGTATGTTGGGATGTTAAATTCTAGACATTTTTCCATCGCCTGCCTAAGGGTAAAGATCTGATCAGTTGTTGATTTGCCTGGAATGAAACCGCACTGATATTGTCCGATGATGGTTTTAGCGTATGGGGTTATCCGGTCTTGTAGGATAGAGGAGAGTATCTTATAGGCGGTACTCAACAACGTGATACCTCTATAATTGCTGCACGTTGTGACATCTCCCTTCTTATGTATGGGGCAAATGATACCTTTTCGCCAGTCTTCTGGAATTTCTTCATGCTCCCACACGTGCACTATAATCTCATGAATTGCTTGACGTAAAGCTGGCCCACCGTGTTGAAATAGTTCGGCTGGTATACCATCGGCTCCCGGGGCTTCCTTTACCAAGGAATAAAAGATCGGCATTGGAAAAATCGTTCAATGTAAATGCCGACTTTGTTTGCTTTTCAAAAATAAAAATTTCTATGATCTGGAATTCAAGCAAACCCACTTATCTTTGTTTCAAAAAAAATCATACGATTTTAAGGAACAGGGCGGTCTCGATTAAAAATTTGCATATATTTTGTATTCCAAAGGTACTTTGGCCGAGTTCAACGCACATCGGAATATTCAGAATTCTGAATTTTTGAAGCTCTTGATTGGCCAGCTGTCAGAAGTCATCTGAATTTTCAGAACTTTTTCTGACAGCTGGCCAATCAAGAGCTTCAAAAATTCAGAATTCTGAATATTCAGATGTGCGTTGAACTCGGCCTTTGTAATTTAAATGACTGAATTAATTAATGTTCCTTAATAAGATGTTTATATTGATGTATTTAAGTTTTATACTAGGGAGAGTCTGCCATCAATTTTTTTTTATAAAGTGCGTTTTAATCAAAAATACAAATTATTTGCAAAAGATATGACTCCAAGCGGCGACCTTCAGATCACTGAAGCAACGAGCAGACGGCATATAAAAGTCGCAAACGTTTGGGAGTCATTTTGCGTACTTCAACAGCATCTCGTCTGAACACCCTTTTGGGACAATCCACATAATATGCTCGCAAATCATTTGCGTAATATGTGCGACACCCGAATTGCCTATTAGTTTGTGACGTTCTTACATATCGTGTGAACACCCTCGCATATAATTTGTGACAGTTTGGGAGCATGTGCGGGCATATGCGATCATCTCAAGCATCATCTCTCATATCGACCACAACATTTGCGATCACATTTGCGGACAAATGATGTGCGCAAGTGCCTTGATCGCACAAATGCATTTGCGTCTTTTGGGACAGTTTGTTCATATCGTGTGAACCTCATATGCAAGTTTGCAAGCATTGATGTAAAATTTAGGTACAGAATTTGCAATTCATTTGCGACTTTCTATATGCCGTCTGCTGGTAGCTTTTGCTTATAAGGAAAAAGATAAATATATCCAAATGCAACTCAATGAACATGGGTAACCTAGCAAACTTTGGACGTACTAGTACTACGTCTTAAATGGGCCACTTCTGGTGCGTTGTTTTGGACCACAACTAGTAAGAGTAAGAGGTAAGGTAAACTATGCTAAAACGATAGAGCTTGGCGAGAAATAGAAAGATAGGATTGCCTAATTTAAAATCGGTGAGTGGTCTTGCCAACTCTTTTTTAAAAAACACTGTTTTGGACTACCACTTAGCCCATCGAGTAAAAGGTTAAAACTAGTGTTAGTGTCGAATAAAGGATTACATAGTACTGAAAACAGAAATACAGGATTGTCACTTTTGAAACGGGTGAAGGTTAAAGTGGTAACCCTATTTAAAGGAAAAAGTGTAGTAAAAAAAACAGGTTAAAGTGGTAACCCTATTTAAAGGAAAAAGTGTAATAAAAAAAACAGGTTAAAGTGGTAACCCTATTTAAAGGAAAAAGTGTAATAAAAAAACCAGGTTAAAGTGGTAACCCTATTTAAAGGAAAAAGTGTAATAAAAAAACCAGATTAAAGTGGTAACCCTATTTAAAGGAAAGAGTGTAACAAAAAAACCAGGTTAAAGTGGTAACCCTATTTAAAGGAAAGAGTGTAATAAAAAAACCAGGTTAAAGTGGTAACCCTATTTAAAGGAAAAAGTGTAATAAAAAAACCATTATTCATTTTCTTTCAGTTTGGATTCGTATTTATCATATAGGAGCTGAAAATCTGCAGAAAATTAATAAAATAAATGTATCCTGAATAAAATTTTGTTAAATAACAAAAATGATTACAACCTTTGAAAGTTTCGAATAAGATTTTAAATAAAAAAATATAACCGTTTCTTCTTAACTTAAACCGGGAAAATTTAATTGCAGCCCAATCTGCGTTCTAAAGGGTGACCAGGTAGCAATGATAGTTTTCCCAATTGTTATGTTCCAGCAGCTGTCAAAGTTACCAATGACATCCAGCTGTCAAAATATTCAGTAAGTTATGGAAAAAGTTGTGGAAAAATTTGAACCACCAACGACCAACCAGACAGAGATTGCTGCGTAATGAAGAAAGGTAACCGCCGGCCGCCGCCGCAACAGCCAGTATCGGAGACCTAGAAATGTCAATTCGGCGCCGATCAGCTGAATTGGACATCGCCAGAGAGTCAACCCGGCTTATTTTGCGGTTAGATTTGAGCCTTCATCTGTATAAGATGAAGAATTGAACGAACATAGACAACGGTGTAAACCCGCTGGTAATGTTGGCCGAAGTTTCGGATTTTGGCCAAAAAATCGTCATTTAGGACGAGGCTCATTTTTGGCTCAGCGGCTTTGTCAACAAACAAAATTGCCGTTATTTGAGCAAACACCATCTACAAGTGTTCGACCAAACATCAATGCACATCCATAAAGATTGACTGTTTGGGGTGGTTTATGCCGTTGTGGTTTATACCGTTCTTTTATTTAAATTGCTTTTATAATAGTTCTTACCTGGTCACCCTATACAAAAAAAAAACGAAAATTTGGTAGTTGCAGCGCTCTTAAATATACCTGGCAACCCTGTTAATAATAAATTCTTTTTTAAATTAATAGTTTTTCCACTGAGCTAAGTGATCTGTATATCAGATTTCCACCTAAATGGGGTGAAATTTACCAAGTATACCATAATGCAAAAATTTACATTAACAGTCAACACATGTACCTACACAACAAATTCGTTGATATATATATTTGGTTTATTTGTTTTTTCTCAGTACAACAACAATTCGTTGGACATATAAGGAGGGAGATTATTATGTACAGTAGGTACCTTTATGAAAGATTTAACGCTGGCCAAGAATTTATTTCAATTTGAAAACCGCGGTCTGTTTAGCAGTTTAGGTAGTTAAAAAAAAGTACCTAAAATCAGAGACAACTACATATTATGTTGCATTTTCCCCCCATTAAAACACAACCAAATTTCATTCAAAAACGATAGATCCGTTTTTATACAATTAGTTCGGCGGCCTTTAAAGTCCTTCCAATCTTTCTAACACCGTTTAATACACAAATCAAAGATGTTTGCCGAAAATCAGGTATAGGGTATAGCATTTGGGTGTTGGGGTATTAAAATATACAAAAGTATAAAATAATGTCAAATGTTACAAACCTGTTATGTCGATCACATGCAACGTATCCATTAATGGTTCCATAATATCCTCTGGGATCCTTGGTAATTTATTGTTTTGTATGTTGAGTGTTTCCAACGAATTCAAATTCTCAAAAATCATGGCTGGTAAAACTTTTATACTTTTTTTTTTGTTGATAAATAAAAATAATTGTTTCAATTAATAATTTTAGAAATTAAAATTATTAAGCTTACTCATTCTTCTGAAGATTGAGAAATGTTAAAGAATCCCCATATCCGGTAAAAGAATCTTCATTTAAAGAACTTATATTGTTGTTTCTTAAATCTAGATGGCGCAGACGATGGAGTGGACGTAACGCTTCGCTTGGAATAGTATGAATGTTGTTATCGCCCAATCGTAAATATTGAAGATTTTCTATTGTTTTTTGTTTGTTATAGATGAAGATAATTTAAAGTTAAAAATAGTGGAGAGGATTAGTTCTTTGCTTGGTGATTTCATTTTTATTTATTGAACGTATAGAGTAACTTTGTCAGAGACTTTCGCCCCGCTTGAAGTTCTGCAAAGCTATTACTACATACGGACTTGTCTTTGCTAAGCTTATAAATGAGAGGAATGGAAAGAAAAAAGCAGGACAGCCTGCTCGAAAACATATCTTGTAATGAACGCAAGCTGATTGACTTTGCGGCAGGGCTAAGCAATATTTAATAAACTTTTATATTTTGACCTGAGCACTGACCCTTATCTTCTTTAATTTTTTTTTTTTTAATCATTTTCGATAAAATGAAATCACCTTGTTTGCAATCAATTTTATAATTTACCTTCCAATCCTCGGAAGGCGTCCTTATCGATGACAAATATTTTGTTGCCTTCCAATTCCAAGGAGTTAAGAAGAGTCAAATGGGAGAAAACATTTCCGGGAACTGTGCTTATCATGTTATGTGCCAAGATCAATGAATCCAAGTTTTCCATTCCTGTGGATTAAAATTGTTGCAAATGGTTAGTTAATATGTCAGACCTTAGAACGCTAAGAACGTTAACATGCAGTTAACATAGATTATAGACAATTGCTTTAATAATCTGGATCTACACAACTGACAAATTGGCAGTATTTCTGTCAAGAAAACTGTCAGAAAAATATACTTATGAATATTTGAGATTTTATAAAGTTGATGTGAGTGTGTGAGAAGTAATAAAGTTGAAGGAGAATAGACAAATTCATTCTTTTCCCAGTTTACTGACAGATAACTGCCAATTTGTCAGTCGTATGGTCAGTAAAGCGTCTTATAAGCTTCAATCAAAAAGGAGTGATATCTTAAAGATTTATCATAATAGAATATGAAGAAAATTTGAAAAGAAAAATTCGTCTGTTTAAGTGGAGCGACTGAATAAAATTCACTTGAACTTTTAACTTGAATTAAAGATTTATCTTCGAATAGCCGTCAAACTAGAACACCAAAAAAAAAAGTCTTGACAATTTTATCTACGATTCACAGCGCAACTGCATATCATATTTAATATCGAAAATAATATAAGTACTTATACCTATAGTTGTTTCAATAAGTAAAACAATGAGACGGAAAATAAATCGTATTTTGGATCACAGTGATTTTCAAAAAAAAATTCGAAAGAACGAGTCATGGCCCAAGACTTATCGTGTTAAAGCTGTCTTATGCTATGTTTCCACAGAAGTTTATCTCGTTTGGTATGGAAACAGATAAATGTCTTAACTTCATTCAAGACTTTTTGCAAAAAGTGCAAATGCGCTAGAGATGACTGTGTGCAAAAAAGCGTACGAAAATTGTGTTTGAGATGTCATTTCAGATTGATTTGACAGATCACTCAAAATGGCCGCGTTCGGATAACTATCCAAAGCTATCCCTATGGGTCTGTGTTTTTGTAATCCTTTGTAAAAAAAAACAGATGATGATAGCGGATGCAACAACAAATGAAAGCTATCTGAAAATCATTGGATAGGTACAGCAGCAGATCTAGGATTTGGCTGTGGGTGGGGCTGGGGTCTAGAGTTTGATATTTTAAATGACTAAATACTTTCGTCCTTAAATTCATTGCTCTTTTTTTTAATATTAATAATGCTACAATCACATCAATTTTTTTGATAAAATGTTTGTAGAATTAAACAATAAAGCTATAGAGGCTTAAGGCCCCCCCTGGATCCGCTACTGGATAGGTAGATAGCCTATCTGACTAGCATCCGAACGCGGGCAATTTGTTCACACACACAGATTTACCATACAATTTTTGACAGTTCTTTCCTATTTTTACCATGGTTTTCCGACGGCGGCGCGGCGACGTTGCATTAATGCCTTTATTAGGCCTGTTTGGTAACGTACAGTTTCTTGCAATTTTGCAAGAACTGTCACAAATTACTGTTTGTTAACTCGAAAAAGTTGCAACGAGAGAGATATCATAGAGAGAGAAAATAATTTCCCCCCCATTGGACAACTTGCGAATTTGTGGTGCTTCATAAATTTCTGTGTACAAAAGAGTAAAGCCTGTCAAAACACCCAGCTGTTAGCATCTTTTGCTTTTAATTTGAAATTGTGGTGTCTGCTATGTGAAAATTAACTATCTAAATAATAGATAACTTGGGAAATGTATTATTTAATGGGGTTTTTCATTGGTAAATTCATATTTCAATTTTAAAATTGATTTTTTTCGTGGCAAATGGAACATGATTTCAAATTGATGTCATTGTGTTTGTGTAGTTTCGTTTCGCTGTCAATATTTCAATACAAATTTCGTCCCTTTTAGAAGAGAAAGATAAGCTTGATGATTGTTTTTAAACTTTTAAATTTATAATCGAATAGCTATTTCTCACATATTTTCAACACACATTTTATTCCTGAAATACCTACATTAATCCAATAAAACAACACATTTACCTACTGACAGCTGTAAATTATGTTGGTGTTAGTACAAGCAGGGGTAAATCTGCCGAAAAATTTAGATCTCCAAAATTGATTTTAAATCAAAAATAAATCAATTTATTTTGGGTAATGAAACGCAAAAACTGTCAAAATCGGCTTTTTGACAGATCCAAATCAAAAATAAATTGATTAATTCTACCAATGGAAACCCCCATGAGTAATTTTTTTTAAATAAACTCAAATTGTAAAAATACATGTGACTTTTGATGGGAGGAGAGTGATTTTGTCGTTTTGTACACAAAAGTGGTTCAATGCGTTTGTTAACTTTTTGAAAAATTCGCTCTCACTTTTGTGTTTTGACAAGTTTTACACATTTTACTGAAAAAGTGGTTCAATGCGTTTGTTAACTTTTTGAAAAATTCGTTCTCACTTTTGTGTTTTGACAAGTTTTACACATTTTACTGAAAAAAAACACACCTAACATTAGCAATTCATTATCATTTTCAATATCATTTTCGAAAACAGGGCATTTATTACATCAATCAAAATCAAAAACACCTTTCTTACCTTCAAAATCGCCTTCGCGGATGGTTTTTATTTTATTCTCTTGTATTTCTAGTTTCTTTAGGGTGTCAAGGATGGAAAGTGCTTTCTGTGGTACTAAACTTAAATCATTGCCGCCTAGATTTAAACGTTTGAGTTTTCTGGTGAAAAGAAAGAACACATTACATTATTTTAAAACTAAATAATTTATTGATATTGATAATAAAAAACATACTTTTCTAATCCTCTAAAAGCCTCTGGTTCAATAGAGCTTATTTGATTTTCATATAGAGTGAGTATTTCTAAAGTGTCGAGTCCCTCAAATGCTTTGTCATGAATATTTGTTATTTTGTTATGATTTAGGTTGAGAATTAATAAATGGTGAAGATTTTTCAATGCTTGCGAAGGAACATTTCGAAGTTGGTTGAGGGATACATCTAGTTGAGTAAGACCTTTTCCTGAAAATAAAATAAAAAAATTTTCATATTTTTTGGTTTCAAATTAAATTTTATTTTTAAAGTATCTAACCCGGAGGCCACACGAGCAAGTACTGGCAAGCAAGTTGCAATACATACACATTTCTTCACTAACACATAAATAAACCCAAGCAACTTGCTCGTCAACTGACTTGCCTTTTTCGAAGCCAGTTGAGCAGACAGTAGAGAAGCAAGTAGGGCGTTCATTTTTTTAACTATAGTCAACAATCATTGTTCCTTTTATTAAAATTTCTGAAGTAATTAGATTTTGTGCAAAAAATAAGTTAAAATAAATTTAGTTTGGAATTTGATTGCATTTTTAAAATGTTAAAATTCACTTTCATACGAAACTTAACATTGCTTGACAGAATATTTGGCGTTTGCGAATATTGCGTTACAAATCACCAAAAAGATCTAAAATTCCCCTTTTCAAAAAATAAAATTTCAATTTTTTTGTTTTTTTTTTTAATCCATGGACATCCTTCAATGGAATTTGAAAGTTTTGTGCTTGACAGACGGATAGCCAACAAACTGTATTTTGACGTCTGTTGTTTTTTTGTTGTATATGAATTTTAGTTAAAGTATATGCTGTTCCCTCTTTTGTCTCGTTGTCCATAATTGCAATTATTAACGTTTTTTAACCATTTGTGCATTTTTCTTTAATATTCATTCCAAATGTATTTTGCAAGCAACTTGCTTGCCAAATGAAGTGCATAATTATATTGGAAAAAAGAATTATTATTTTTGGTAGTTTGAAACAAAAGGTTTTGATTTTTGATAAATGATTTTTGATACATAGGTATATGTACAATGTACATACCTAACTACCCGTGTTCGGGTGGTTGTCCAAAGCTATCCGTTTGCTATTGGTTTGTGCTGTTGTAATCCCTAGTTAAAAACAGCTGATGCAACAACAAATCAAAGCTATTTGAACATTTCTGGATAGGTATAGATAGCCTATCCGACTACCACCCGAACGCGGACAATCTATCAGCTATTTATTTCTTTCTCTTAACCCTTCCAAATGCCAAACAATTAAGTTCTCAAGAAAGCGTGTTGCAAATGCATTTGATTATTCCATTTCGATGCACAAACATGGTCGTGTCTTAAGCTTGAAGGACTTAGGTGTTAACTTCAGCTCTAATTTGGAATTCACTGAACACAAAAATTACATTGTTAACAAAGCGAACTCCATGCTTGAATTTATTAAACGATGGGCAAACGAATTTAACGATCGGTATGTTACTCTTTCCTTATACAATTGTTATGTACGACACGTCCCCATCTTGAGTATGTCTCACAAGTTTGGACTCCTTTCTTTGAATTTCATAAAAGTCGTCTTGGGCTGATCCTTTCAACCTGCCACCATACGAACATCGGATCCAGCTTCTGTAGGTTCAAACTTTATACCAAAGACGTGTTAATAATGTTTTAGTATTTCTTCGCCAACTTATTAATGGTCACATTGACGCTCCCGATTTGTTAGCTTGTATTGGCATAAACTATACCGAGGAGGATCTCATCACTTGCGAAGATTCGAACTTTTACATGTGGATTGTCATAGAAATAATTACGGCATACATGAACCTCTTAACCTTATGTGCAAGCTTTTTAATTTTAACGCTTCCTCAGTTGATTTCAACACGAGTAAAATGGGATTTAAAAAAATTGTTTCAAACCAGTGCTCCACGATCGTGTTTTTTTTTTTGTTAATTCTTGACAATAGTAACTTTGAATGTTTTCTGTATAATTTTGTATTATTTCTTAATTATGTATATTATTTATTAATTATTATGCATCTGTTAGTTTACAGTATTTGCTATAATCTACTAACCACTAACACATGAACTTATGATGATCCTCTGATTGTAGGCTGCAGCTCGCTCTAAGCTCACTACAACAAAAAATCTGAGGTGTAACAAAAAAAAAAAAACATTAAAATTTTGTCCCGCCGCTGTAGGTTTGATTTGCGGTGTTGTCAATGTTTTGTGTATACTCTGATATATTGTGGAAAGACTGTTTTTATAATTCCCACTTTCTGAGAGATGTCACGATATACAGTGTTGGCCAAAACTAAAGAACGACATAATCTAACTTTGGAAAAATATAAAGAAAATTAAGAAAACCTATGATAAATCTTACAATTTTATTTTTTTATAATCAAAATATATTAGACTTTAATTCACAATCAATTATTTAATCATAACTCATACATTATTTAATAATCAACAATATAACTTAGAATTCATTAAAAACTAGGTGGACAAAACTAAAGCAAATTTTTGAATTCTTAAAAAAAAAAAACACAAAAACATGGTTTTTGCTAATATTTTGTAGCTATTATTTTCAATTACTGCAGCACATCAACGAGCCATGGAGTCAATAAGGTTGTCCATATTATGCATGGGGATATTTTTCAGGCAATATGAAGTCGTTGAAGAATGGAGCTGAAATTATAGAATTTCTAACGATGAATTTTAAGAATTAAAAATCCCCATAGATTCTGTATGGGTTTGAGATGAGGGTATTATACTGGCCACTTCATATTAACAATGCGGTTTTCGTTAAGTCAATCTTTCACAAGTTTAGCGGGATATTTGGGATCGTTATAATGTTGGAAGAGCCTTTAAAACGGCATATTTTCCTCAGCTTGAGGAAGCTGACCATTTTGAAGAATCTCCTGATACATGAAACGATCCATTACACCATTTACCTTGTGAATTGGGCCGTACCCCTGACTGGAAAAACATCCCCAGACAATAATTAGCCTCCACCGTGCTCAACTAGGCCATTTGTGAAACAAAGGATTTTTAGGCGTTTGCTCTCTGGCCTGCATACCGTGAGAAATCCGGCAGATCCCTATGAATTCAAAATAGACTCATCAAAGATAACCGTTTTCCATTTTGCCGCAGTCCAGTTTAGGTGCGTCTTCGCAAGCTCCAGTCTTGCAGGTTGATTTTTCTGATATATAAACGGGTTTTTTTTTATAGTCAGTAAGATAGAATGATATCCCTGATGTTTCTTTTATCTTCGCGACTGATAGTTTTTCAAGGTCTATCGCCACTATGGACCGTTTTGACATTTCCCCATGCACGAAATCGAGCTATTTTTTGCGAAAATACCGTTCGACTCACACCAAATAAATGTTATTGATTCACCGTTAGTGAAATCAGACACTACTTTTTCTTTTAATCCATTGGAATATTTACTTTGATAGTTTTTACCACTTTGTATATCAATTATAATACTCGATCTGAAACGGGGCTGATGACTCACAACTAATTATTTTTTTGTATTATTTAGATCATGCTTGAGTAGAAAGAAATAATTAAATTTGAAGTAATAGTAAATTGACTTAATTCAGGCGAGTTTTTGCTTAAATAAGGTCCATGTGCTTTAGTTTTGTCGATTTAATTTTTAATTAGTTCTGAATTATTTGGTGATTTTTAAATAAGAGATAAGTTATAATAAAATACATTTTTGTGAATTAAAGCCATACATATTATTATTAAAAAAAAAATAAAAATTCAAAAACTATCATGGGTATTTAGAATTATCTATATATTTTTAAAAGATGAGTTCATGCCGTGCTTTAGTTTTGGCCAGCACTGTACATAGTTCCCACAGAAATATTGACGTTTGTAAACATTTTTACCAGTGTAAAAGAATTATATATATGTTTTGTGTTTAAGGCCCCTGTTCCCCTTGCTCTCAATTAAATATTATTGTATCAAATATTTTAAAGAACGAAATTCCGAAACTTTTACTCATAAATATAATTCATACTTGGCTTCGAGCTTACCTAATGAACTCAGTGCATTTTCTTCAATAGCTGCTAAACTGCTGTTATGTATGGTTAAGTGGCGAATATCCAAAGCTAGAAACACGAATCCCTGCAGCTTAGGTAGATTGTTGTGACGAAGTTTAAGATAAAAAATAATCGGACTCTTCCCTTTCAATATACCCATTGCCACGTTGATATGCTGCAGATCTGTCGTTTCACACAGAATATCCAGTCCGTTTTTCTTCACGGTACAAATACAAGGTGAAATATCGCTTTGTTCTGGACAAACCTGTTGCTGAGGTGAATTTTGGGCATAGATTCCCGTAAGCCCAACTAGCAGAGCTATTAACAACAAATATCCCTCGAAGAACACACTACCACTTTTCATATTTGAAATCATCTCGACAATTTGGAGCTTACTTGTGTATCTGCCAGAAAGAGAAATGAAAAAAAAAAAAAAAAGATTTATTAAAATAGATTGGATTAATCACTTTAACTAGGCTTTGCATTCGAATTCTGAAGAAGACATTGTATTTGTTAAACATCAATAAAAACAACTCAGTAGGTATGTGTTCATCACATGCATGTGTCCAAACAAAAAGTCAGTATTATGGTGTCATATACTCGCTCCAGATTTGTACTTTATATCTGTGTACAAAAGGGATCGATTAATATATGTGTATGTACATAAGTACTACTGTGTGTTGCGCAATCCATTTCTTTATTTTTTTTTTATTTTTAGCAAAACAAAGATAAGTTCTATGGTAAATATGAAAGACGACAGCATAAAAGTGTTAAAAAGGTTTAAAAACTCACCAAAGGCTTAATGAACGCTCAACTAAAGTTGCTGGTGCGTTAATTGGATGATACTTCATATGGAAACGAATCGAGAAAATATTATTTAGTCCCGTTTTTCAATACGAGCAGCTTTAACTTCATTTGGGAGATGATTTCGAACAGAAAATCTCTTCGCATTTAGGACTTACCTACCAGTACTGTTATTCCCTCACTAGCATAAGCATAACCTGGCATAAAAAATAGTAACATTTTGATATGGACTAGGTATACGAAAGGGATTACTAGTTGCTTACTTTAGAATCGTCGGAAGCCTTAAAATCACTTAACGGTGTCTTGTGGTTCGCGTTTGAGGCCAACAGTTATGTAGGGAATTTGTATAAGAAACAAAAGTGTTTTAATTCAAAGTGATGGAATAGTAATACCAACCAACCATAACTCGGTTAGTATGCGTAGGTATGTATGTATATGAGTAACAATAAAATTTTCGTTTTGGGGGAAATCGATATTTTCAGGGAATGAAGTTGTTGCATCCATGAAAATTTGGCATTTCCCACACGGCACTTGAACTTTATTATTTGTGTTTGAGAGTTCACTTAGGTACTGTTACACTTATTGCATAACGAATATATGTCAAATTAAATTTATTTTAGCGCACTGGACAAAATATCACTAACATTAATATTGAAACTAACAATTCGTCCTCCAGCGATACCAACAAGCGTTCTATCTATCGAACCAACCTTTCCAATATGAGAGTTCGTTAGATGTTAGGGGTTGAAGTGGAAGTTAAGTGTTCTATTTCAAATCCGTTTATGTCATGTTACACTGACATTCCAGTTCAACTTGACAAAAATATCTCAATTTCCCGTTTCTTTTTTTTCTATTTGTTGATTTAACGCAGGAAGGTTGGAAGGTACCTGCAAAAGAACTACCCTCTCACCAACACTGTCGAGGATTTGTGTGGAGTTTGAACAATACTTCTATAAAAGAAAGGATTTTTTTTTTCAATTTTTAAACTCTTTTATAGGTAGGTATATTAAAACTAAATTGAATAATTCTTCTGTAGTTCACCAAAGTAGATTTACGAGTGCATTACACTTATCTCAATTTTATAATACGCAGTTCAGCCGGGGAAGTATCAAGCGCGGTTGTAGATGAATAAATTGCTAGTTAATAGTGGGTATGGTATGTGTACTTACACTACTAAATGTGTTTGTGGTGTGAAAAGTATGAATTGTATCTCATGGCATTTCAGTTTCATGATAGAAATTGTTCTAAGAGGCATTTGAGTACTGTTATGCGTGCCATCTAGCTATTCACAGAAGAAACTATACTTTTTGGGTTTGGATCCAGGGAACAACTATAACGAATAAACGAATATTGAAACTGCCTTGCACACCACCTGTCTATCAACGTGCGTAACATGATTTGAATTGGCACTTGGTAAATTGCTTTCCACCCCATCTACATATCAAAGTATTCATCGAAAATCACATTTGACTGACAGGGGAAAAACCAAATTCATTGGCAGTTATAAATATATTGTTAGGTGTGTTCCATTGGGTGTTGCAAAGTTCTTTTTAGTACTTCCTAGTAGAGTATGAATGGAACGCTTTCATTCTTCCAAAAGAAATCTCTCGCCTCAATACATAATTTTGGTTGTTTGTTTGTATTTTAAGTTAGAGAAACACTTAGAGGATATATAATATGGAGGGCTCGTTTCTATCCCTAATGCATTGTAGTGCCTGACACCATGATAGGGGGCGCTATTTCACTTTTGGTTTAGATAAAGTCTAAGAAGATATCGTACAGCTGCTATCAATTGTAAGACATTATTTGCTTATTTTCTTTCGAAATTGTTCTACTTTGAAATAATTCTTGAAATTAATAAGTGTTTGTTTATTATTTTAAAGATTTCAAGACTTTTTTTTAGTTTTTTTCTCCAACTCAGTGACCGAAACTTGAACAGCGACCCCTATGAAGGTACGCATTCGAATAAAAACTCCATATTATATAGCCTCTAAGGAGAAAGGTCAACAATAATTTACTGCGATGATGGTCTCATTTTCTTGTGTAGAGGAATTTCGTAACATTATACTGAACTACTTTGAACCATATACAGATATACCATCAGTAAGGCTATTCCAGAAAGTGCGGCGGATCGTTTTTAACAAAGGTTTTGTAATATTCTATTCTCAAAAGCTATTGCATATCTAGGTGGTGGATTGAAATAAAATGAGAATAAATTTGCAAATATTTAGGCCTAACTATTCGACGAGATCTTTTATTCTGTTATCTTTTAGGAATTGTAATTTTGGTATTCGGTATGCCAAACTCTGTTCGAACTCTCCAAAAAAATCTCTTACGAATCGCAGGTATCGTTTGGTATTCACGAGGCTTATTACGTAAAACGAATATCGTTTGTAACGCCACGTATTCGTTAAATTGCGAATTGCGAGTATCGTAAAAAAAACGATGATCGTATTTTATTAACGAATGCCTTCAGATGTCGTATTGGCTGGCTTTCGTTTTTAGTTTGTTGTCAAAATTGTATTTTGGTTTGGTTTTGTGTTGTTTTGAGTGAGCTAAGGAAAAATGTAAGAAAAATAATAAATATAGTGCGAAAAACATAAAAATGAAGTTGTTTTGTACTTCGTTTTTCGTAACCGCACTACGCGCTGACTTTCGTTTTCCTGGGCTTCGTTTTTTCTGCCGTTCGTTTCCTAATACATAATAAGAACCCAGCATGTCAAAATCTGTTATGAATTCTGTTTTGAATCAAAAAAGAATAAGACAATATTTTGTGACTTTTATCATAAAAGATTTAAGTTATTTAACATTTATTTCGCCAACCAAATGTTCTTAAAGACAGAAAAATAAGAAAATAATATATGTATGATTAAAACAAATAATTTTTGAAGATGCAAGCACAGAATACTTTTGATGGAACTAAGATGTGATCTTGAAATCAAAGAAGTGTTGCCTCCAGTACAGGGTTCGAGTGTGCGATTGGCTCTTACTGCTGCTGTTCTCAAGCGTCGAAATGCTCGTGGATTCGATTTCAGATCCTTCTTATAATTGCGCTTGAATTCTTTTAAGAAGAAATTCACCAAACGGTTGTCGAAGTCTTCACCTCCCAAGTGTGTGTCTTCAGGTGTCGATCTCACTTCGAACAGAGACCCTTCATCAATTTTAAGTATGGATACACGAAAGGTTCCTCCTCCCAAATAGAATCAGCCTTATTGTGAGTTTCACCCGAAAAATATTTCACCTTAAAATTTTTTGATTGCCCGGAATTTTAAAAGCTATTGTGAGTTTCGCCCGAACGAAATTTTGTTCGCCTCCAAAAAAAAAGTGAAAATGGCATTACATTCCGCCCGAAATGATTCATGGCAGGTTGGTTCTTGGCTACATCACCGATGAGTCGCTTTGAATCTGATGTGAACGTCACATCAGTGGTACCACTTTACTTCAATTGAAGTAGATCTATTTCTTTTTTTCCAAAATGTTTAAAATCTACTTCCTACTTTGTACCATCACTAAAATATTGGAATCTACTTCATTTTTAAAATCTGTTTCAACCTACTTCAATTTTACAGAAAAATGTCAAATCTACTTCTTTTTGCTCAAAACAAAATTTTAATTAAAGAAAAACATATGTACATAATTTTAAGAATTTTGCTCAGCAGAATAAAGGCTGCCCCAAACCAACGCGAAACATTCGCGCGAATATGCGACGACTGAATAATGTTCGAAGATTCGCATCGCGCCAGTGTGGGTGCTCCCATTAATCTCCATGTAAATAAATTAAGACAGGCGGAAGTTTCGTTGTCGCACCGAATGTTTCGCGTTGGTTTGGGAGAGCCTTAAAGGCTGTCCCAAACCAACGCGAAACATTCGCGCGAATATGCGACGACTGAATAATGTTCGAAGATTCGCATCGCGCCAGTGTGGGTGCTCCCATTAACCTCCATGTAAATAAATTAAGACAGGCGAAACATTCGCGCGAATATGCGACGACTGAATAATGTTCGAAGATTCGCATCGCGCCAGTTTGGGTGTTCCCATTAATCTCCATGTAAATAAATTAAGACAGGCGAAAGTTTCGTCGTCGCTTTGAAATGTTTCGCTTTGGTTTGGGACAGCCTTAAAATACAAAAAAAAAATTGAGTAAGTAGAATTCTGCAAAGCTGAAGGCATGAAGGGGAATTTTTCAATCATAAAATTTCGGGGGAAACTCACAATAGGCGAAAAGAGAAATGTCAAATTTGCCGGGTGGAATGTTGTTCGGGTGAAACTCACAGCAGAGATTATGAATTATAAAGATTGGAAACCTCGGCTGTCATTCGGGTTTGCCTACAAGCTAAACAATATGGCTGCCCGTGGTGAAGTAAGTAAGTTGCATTAGTATGCGTGTTTTAACTCATACTAGTGCAACTTACTGATTTCCACCACGATATTTTGAAAACTTGATGAGTTTCAATGGGCACGTTCAAAAACTAATAAAAATGGCGAAACGAACTATCAAGTGTTCACGACACCTAAAATCATTTGGTTTTAAAGTTGCATGGAGGATTTTGAACAATTATATTTAAAGGGTAGTAAAATAATAATCAAAAATGCAAATTGACAATAAATCAATACATAATTATTAACGCAGTAGTTTAATTTAATCGGTTAGTGAGAGAACAGAATATTGCAAAAAGTCTTCTTTCCATTTGCTGTTAAAAGTGATGCTTTAGGAGTGTTCTTTGCTTTTCTATTTCATTTAGAAATGCTGAACACTGATTTAACAAAAATGTACATATATATAAAGCCTTTCATCGGATACCTCCTCAAAGTGATTTTAGCCATGGAACATACAATATTTTTTTATATTATTACTATTTCCTTCTCTTACACCGTTTGCATCATCCGAACCGATCTGTTCTAACATTTGTTTCTCTTATTAAATTGTATCTGTATTCTGTATCTACCACTCTTTCTTTGACATTTCGCCAAACCTCATCTACTACTTTTTTACTCTGTTTACCCTTACCCCTGCACAGATGGCACTATAGTTTTCCACCAGAATTTCATACCCCGTTGACACCGGATGAATTCAATATTCTTATGGAATATTTCCGCGCTGTAACCTAATTATTCACTAATCTGTCAACGTAGACACATGACTCCACAACACCAAACGAGAGTTGCTTGGTTTGGGCTTTAAGGCCAGGCGCGCACATGCAACCAAACAGTTTGGTTGCGATTTTGAGCACTATGGGATTATATGAGAGTCCGCGCACATAAACCGGCCGACTCTCATATAATCCCGAGTGCTCAAAATGGAAACCAAACTGTTTAGTTGCATGTGCGCGCCTGGCCTAACTGTTGTATATGAAGGGTTTATAATACAAATTCTATATACTACTGAAATACATCAGCCAAGTAGAAGAGTTAGCACTATTTGTAGCAAAAAAGTGTTTCTAGCATTTTTAAAATAAACTCAAAATATTCAAATTCAGCTCATCACAATCTTCGCCACAACATATAATGTATATTTAGTAAGATCTGTGTCGTTATTTAATCATCTGGATTCACTTTCGATAATAACTAATTATTTCTGTTCGATGAATTTACCCTAAGGAAGCTGCAAGTGTCGATTTCTTTAAAAAATATTGACTTAAAGCTCACTCGTGAATGGCCAGCTATAGATTTATGAACAATATGGGTGCACCCTTAATTATTCTGTTTGCACCATTGAATCTGTATTTTCCGAACACATCCCGATATCCCACCTTAGGTCCGCCATTTTCGTGGTGAAAAGCTGATGAGTTGAAATTTCTTTAAAGATGGCTGCGTTTTTTACACATAAAAAATGGTCGAACTGTCAAAACAGAACCAACCCACCCTGTTTAATTGTTGTTGCAATTCACATCTATTCATCGACACAAAACGAAATTACAAAAACAACAATGTAAACAAATGGGTTTTGGAGGGTGAAACGTACGAAGGTTTCCAATCTTTATAATTCATAATCTCTGACTCACAGTAAGGCTGAATAACTGGTTCAGAGGTTTCGCTATTTCTGCAGTCTTTTATAAACTGCTATAAATCTTCTTACGATCTGCGTTTTTTTAGGCAGTGGATACTTTCATACTTTCTTGGATCTGGTTTTATTCTATTTGATGGTTATCAAATGATCCAAATAAATTACCTCTGGCTTCAATAAATCACATATTTCTATATTTATTCTCAAATTATATTTGCCAAGTCGTCCTAAAACTTTGACCAAGTTTTCGTTGTGATCTGACGAATTCTTTCCAAATCACATTATCAACGTATAGAAAAGCTGAGGTTTGAAACCACTAAGGGCAATCGACAACATCCTTTGAAAACTATTTGTTGAGATTTTATATCCGAAAGGAAGTCTCTTGAATTGGTAATGACCCTCATTTGTTGAAAATGCCGTTAATGGCCTAGAATTTTTGCTTAGTAAAATTTGATGATAAAAGCTTGTCATATCTAGAGTAGAAAAATATTAAGCATTACCTTAACATCTTCTCATGAGTCGAAATTTGTCATTTACAACTTTTTTATTTAAAGACCGGAAATCTTCTACCAATCTCCATTTTGTTTGTCCGTTTAGGCTATTCCTGGGAACTATGACTAATGGAACATTATATGGACTGATTTTTCTTTTATCATTTTTTTAATAACTTAGACACTCTTGTTTTTGTATTTCATCTAATTGAGCATTTGTTTTTATCTGATACAGCGATGTGTTCTTTTCATGAAATTGAAATTATTGAAATAATTCGTGGTTGGTTTCTCATCTTCATCATGAAAGATATCTTGAAATATCTTGAAATTTCTCATCTTCACATATCGTCAGTATCATCTGTTCCCTTTTTTTGATTACATTGCTGATGTGAACAAAATCTTCGGTCAAGTTTAAACTGATGCTTTTTATTCAGCCTTATTGTGAGTTTCAACCAAACACCTTTCCACCCGGAAAATCTGACATTTCACTTTTCGCCTGTTGTGAGTTTCACCCGAAATTTCATGATGGAAAAATTCCCCTTATTGTAATGTCATTTTCACTTCTTTTTTATAGGCGAACGAAATTTCGTTCGGGCGAAACTCACAATAGCTTTTAAAATTCCGGGAGGACAAAAAATTTAAAGGTGAAATATTTTTCGGGTGAAACTCACAATAAGGCTGAATAGCTTTTAAAATTCCGGGCGAACAAAAAATTTTAAGGTGAAATATTTTTCGGGTGAAGCTCACAATAAGGCTGATTATTTTCAATCTTGGTGGAATTCCTATCCGGATAGCTATGGATCGCTTTCTTTCCCAGCGGTTGGGTTTATATTTATATTAAACACTTTTGAACCTTTTTTAAACTCAACAAAACGTTGAATTTCAGAAAATTTAACACTGCAAAAAAATGGTAGTAATTTTTTTAAATATGAACCATCAGATATACCAAGCAAAATAAAAAAAAAATGTGTTTATAAGAACTTACCCAATTTGCACACCCAAGTTGCAATCGTCAAAGAAATTCAAAACCAAATACATCGCTATATATCCTATTAAACCCTTCCCTATTTTCTTAATGCTCGCACTGTGTTTGTCATTAGCCGCATTTTTTTATCGCTAATGATCATCATCTCATGAAAATAAAACGATACGGATCTTACTGACAACTGCGTTGTATTCCTATCTCTTTTTTCCTTACGTTTGTTTATTTTCCATGTATTTGTTGTCTTTATTCTTAACACTACATTTCATACTACCTTGCCATATGCAAAACTGGGTTGCCATCTGACCGCAAGAGTAAGGATCTCGTGTTGTAAGTCGTGTTTTATTATCTACGGATCTTGATCAGGATCATATTTTAAAGCGTAATACACAACAACATGGGTTCCTGCTCTGTATCTGGATTTGTTTTAAAAAAATCGAAACTTATTTAAAAAGTATTGTTTTAAATAAGGAAAATAATAAAAAAAAAAAATGTTAAAAAGCGCGCGCTTTGACAAAATTTTAAAAACATACTTACAGCAGGATGTCTTAGAAAAGTAAGTATTTAAGCGAAGTAAGCTATCTTAAAATCAAAAAATAAAATAAAGAATTTTTTTAAATAGAATTTTAAAAAGCAGAATTTTGTAAATAAAATGTCGACCCAGCCAGAATTTTGACTCCGACCCACATTATTGTGTACTGTTTAATATAATATTTTTTATGTAAATTTTGGGGTTACAAAAAAAAAATTCTGGGGAAAAAGAAGTAGATTTGGCCTTTTTTTTGTAAAATTGAAGTATGTTGAAACAGAGTTTTAAAAATGAAGTAAATTCCAATATTTTGGTGAATTGAAGTAAAGTGGTTCCACTGATCCAGAACTGTAGATAATAAAACACGGCTATATTAAGAGTAGTGTTAATTCCTTCAGTGCCCGCACATTAAAAAAAAAAAACAAGTTGTCCCTTCACCGAAAATTTTGTTCTTCTGGAAAAAATTTAATAACAAGAAAATAAGCCTTTGTGTGTATAATTTTTTTAATACTTCCTTAAAAATAAAAAACACAAGCTTGTTGTTTGAAATATTTTTTTTATTATATCTTCATATCATTAATTTTATTTTATATAATCATATATATAGGTTATTTGGGATTTTCTCATTTCCTTGTTTTGCGTTTGTTGTTGATTTTTTTAACTTCTTTTTGTTCTTTTTTTTTCTTTTAATTTTTTCGTCTCCTTTTTTTTGTTTCATCTTTTAACTTTTTCTTTCATTCATTCTTCCTCTATTTTTTTTTTCTTTTTTTGTATATCTTAGATTTCTTCTTTTTTCTTCTTATTTCTTAAATAATTTTTTTTTATTTTTATATATTTTCGACCCATTCAAAAAACATTATAGTTGAAATAATAAGCGCTCGTTAAACATAACATGTTTATTTTATGTATAATTTATTTTTTTTTAGTTTTGTTTTCCTTAGTATTTTTTTTTTTTCTTCTTTTATGAAATCTTTCATTTTTTTAATTATATTCTTCTTAATTGCCTTCTTTTGTTGTGTTTTTTGTTTTACGTTTTTTTAATATTTTTTCCTTTTTTACTAACTAAGAAGACATATAATGTTTTTTGAACTATATTTTTTTTTTCTTTTCAATATAAATCTGAAATAAATTGATTTTGTTAAAATTAAAAGTGTAAATATCTTAATAACTAACATGCAAGCTGATTCTATACAGATGTGATCGTGTTTACTTTCATAAATGTATTTTTTTTATTTTAATAATAAGAAGCAAAATAAACAATTAACAACAGTAGAAATAAAATTATATGGTCATGAAATTGTATGTAATTAAACAAATTAACTGACATGACACTTTTTGAAATAAAAACAAACAGTTTAAAATGAAAACAAAAGAACGAAAGTAACATAGTGAAATCAATGCTTCTAACATGAAAGCGCAAGGCGTGTTGTGGTGCTCTTTCAATTTGTAGAAAAAATATTATTTTTTTTTATTTCACCTAGTCTGTTTCCTTCATATTAATTTTAATCAGAGAATGTGATCTTCTGAAAAATTAAATAAAATAATGATACCCCATTAATTTTATCTAAAAGATGTTTTAAAATATAAATATGGTATCTATTAAAGTCTAGTAAAGCTAAGTCCATATTTCATTAAGAGAATTCAGAATAATACTACATACATTGTTTGGAAATTTTGACATGGAACTATAACTAGCGAAAATTAACATAATGGATTAGCATCACTAAAAGGATGAAGATTCGAGAAAGCCTATAAATCCAGCCTATAGTATAAACTTGGTGGTAGCGAGTTCAGCACACACAAGTTGTTTCATTCGCAAGCATTTCATTGTCTTCAATCTTTTTATCCTAGCCTTAAATTCGAGGTCTTTTGTAAATATGTACACACATTTAACAAACCGGTAAAAGTTATCTTAATTTCACTTTAACGTTAGCCAGTTTTCAAACTAACCATTTTTTCAATATCAGTATAAACCAAATTCGAAACATCAAAATTGTTGAAAAAGTCACAAGGTTATAGAAAAAAATATAAGAAGTATCTATGGCAAAAACTAGAACATATTAAGTTGACATAGATGGTATAAGCTACCAAACTTGTAGAAGAAAAATCCAACTTGAAGGTTGTCAGCTGTAAATAATTTAAACGTTTTCACTTTGTCATGTGGGCTGAACGCATTCAATTTACTTTCGTTCGGTGGGATAGTAAAACGCATTTTCTTTCGTCTAAAATTTAAATGCCGTTGTTTTAGGAATTACCTTTTTCCCGTTTATCCTTTTTATACTCATTCGATATTTGGCTTAAGCGTCGACACCGCGCTCGCGGGCAAACTCCCAAAAAAATAGTTTTCTTTCTTAAATAATAATTTGCAACTTTGATATCTATACCAACAAAAATTGGCAGTGTAGGCAAGATAGGACGTTTGCCTCTCATTCTGGCTACAATCGATTGCATAAATCTGTTATTCATTTAAGCTTTCACAGGGTTGTCGTAGTGTACACGATAACACTCATAATTAAAAGCTTTTTCTTAAAGCTCGAAAATCAAAAGCACGTTAACAGAAACTCAAGGAAAAAAAGCTGAACGAATTACCAAATGGACACGGGTAACCCTGAATGTACATCAAGCAGCAGCCAATCGCCATTGACCACAGCAATTCAGTGCACACTCAGATGTGCCTTAAATAGGACGTTGGGTCTGTGTCCGATGCAATTGGAAATTCACGGGCGGGCAAACACTTTTTGTGGAGGAGTTATTTCAATTTAATATGGTGCAAAAATATGGCACGCTACTGATTTTGAAAAAGCTTTCCCATAAAACGTGTACTGCCTTTTTTTTGTTGGGCAGAGTATAATAATAAATTAAGTTAAAATCCAAAAGTGTAGTCTGTCTTTTGGTTCCACCAACTCGGACTACTACACAAACTTAGGTATTGCCATAGTTTTGCAACTCTTTTGGTGCGAATTTAACATTATGAAACTTTTACATTTGTGTGGAGCTCAAATTGAATGTGGATTCAGTAAAACAAAATGTCCATGTTAAGCTACCGACATTTTTTCAACGGCGAAATAGAAAAATTGACTAACTCACGCCGCAGCTCATTCATCGAATTTCGTAATCGAATTATGTAATTTAATTTTTCCTTAGGAAATATTAAACAATCAAGTAAAAAAATGATATTTTCGTTCAAATACAGGGTGTCCGCCGGGAAGGTATACTACTTTGTTTGTTTATAATTTTTGATTAAATGAAAGAGAATGGATCTTATAATTATGTATGGAATACAATATCAGGTAAATGTCCGCCTCTGTTAGTCTCACAAATGCGAGCCCTTTTGAGCCCATTTTTCATTACATACTCGCACATTTCACGCGGTATTTCATTAATTTCGTCACGAATATTTTGTTTGAGTTGCTCAAGCTCAAAAAGAAGTCCGGAACAGTCAAATCAGGCGACCGTGGAGGCCAATCAACATCACCATTTCTTGAAATAACTGGTTGTGGAAAGTAATCCTGGCTGTATGCGATGTGGCACCGTCTTGTTGTTACCACATGTCAATCAAGCCCAAAGCATGCAGTTGTGGCGTTAAAAAGTTTTCAATCATATCACGATGTCGCTCCCCATTCACAGTTACCGTTACGCCGTTTTCATTTTCAAAGAAGTAACACTTCCTTAAGCAGCAGTAATGTTTTCAGCCGATCTTGCAGTATGTTTTGGTCCATGCTTGGGCCTATCACCTACAGACCCTCTTTCTTCGAAATCATTCACTACACGATAAAAAGTGCGTTTTGTTGTTTTTCCCAAAAATTTCACGTAACTTTCTAATCGTCACAGTAATCGATGATTGATTTTGATAAAATGTTTAACGATTAAAACACGTTGGTTTATCGAATATTTTTCCATAAAAAATTAAAAAATTTGCCACGTGTCTTCTTCACGACTGCCAAATATGAACTGTCAAGACAAATGGTGGCAAAACACTGCGGCGGACACCCTGTATAATGTTAACCTATTTGCATTTCTATTTCTACCAACAAAGTGATAGTTGGTAGTTTGAGATCGGATTTGCAACCAATGGGATCGCATTTTCATTTTAATGCAAAACTGTTGTGACTGGATTAGGAGATAACTCATTATCGTTGCTATTGACCCGAAAAAGCCAATTGAAAAGATATTTCGGAGAAAACCAAAATTTAATGACAATTTGAATGTAAATTCTGTAAATTTCAAATATTATAGTAGAGTCTGGTATTTTTCCAGCGAAGTTTTTTTTACACAATATTGCAATGTTAAATCAACAATTTAATTTGTTCACTTTTGTCGTTTTTCTCCCGGAACGACCGAAGATATATTGACTCAAAACCACACTCCATTCAAGCTTTCTCTGTTTCCTTTTGAAAGCAAAGAAATTCTTAGTGAAAATTATTCATCGTTAGGTATATCACGCATTTTTTTCCTTCACTTTACGTACATACATACATACATTATGTACATCCATATGTATATGCGGCCCGAGGTTTCTATCAATGGCCTTGTTCTTGGTAAAAAAAAAAAAACGTTACATTCGAATATTAATCCGCTATTATACACGATGATTTTTGAGTTTTGACTATAACTTGACAGTTCTCTTTTAATATTTTGTTTCGCTTTTTAAGTTCTTAATGCTCTATATCCTAGAAAACCGTACACGAAAACATGTAAGCCATACAAACAACGAAAATAATAGTGAGACGACTGTGCATCGATAACTGTTACCATTCACCGGAAATTCGTTCGTACTTGTTATAACCGGCAAAACATAATTTCTTAGCTCTTTCGGTTGCCTGTTACCAGTTATTATAGTAACTTAACTCGTAATGTTAATTTATCAAAGTTACCAGTTATCAAAATTAAATTGCTTGGACCTTTGTTACCCATATCCGACTTTCAGTTTACAAAAAAAATACGCAAACTTAAAATGAACTGCCAACTCTAATGGGAGGGTAGGGTAATAACGGGGTCACTTGTAAAACATAAAATTAATCGAGCATTCTTAACAACTCCATTAGCTGTTTAAGCTAGAACGATAAAATGGAATTTTTAATGGAGTGAAGAAATTGTCTCTGAAAGCTATAACCTAAATATATAACACCTAAAATACATAATGGAATTTACATCATAGCTTATTTAAAACCTGAAATTTTGAATGTGTATTTTATTTTAAAATCGACTTAACAGTTTAAAAAACAAATTGCACGACTGGATCGTACGAACTTGCTCTTGTGGTTAACAACTGTAATGTTGCGATACATTGAATATGCATGGTGTTATGATATCTTTAACGTGAAAATATTAAAAGAGTCAAAACAACTAAAAAATTGATTTTTTGTTTGTTTAAAAAAAATGTTTGCAAAATTTTCAAATGCAATATTGTTTAAGCTATTGAGAAGATCTCCAGATAGGAAAATCGGTCTAACCATCCCATAAATAAGACTATTTTCCCAACAAAAACGTGGAAGGACTGTTTCCATTATGTGAATTTTTTGCCAAAACTAGAAACGCAGTTATCTTATAATAACTTTGGTTATTACATTTACAACGTTTAATCAAAATCTTTAGAGCTACTCGTTCTTGATGACCTAAAACAAAAATTCGAATTTCCATAAAAATGCTTTGTACCAAATTTGAAGCAAATCGGTTCACCCATTTAGGCTCTAGCTCAAACTAGCGCAGACGCACAGAACAACGGACGGCATGACAAAACTCACTTTTTTGGACGACTCGATTATCGTAGTGTTTTTTTTTGTTTATTACAACCTCGAGTTCACACTTTACGGTGTACAACATTACGTTACGGAAGTGAGTATAGTAGGATATTGGGATACGGTCAGTGACAAAAATCTGAAGATACCCTTCAAGCAAACTTGTCCGTTTTGGATCCGTGCACGTAGTCAACAACGTATGGACGACTTCGCATACGGATCCAAATATGGATCCTCAAAACTGCGCCTGGAAAAAACGTTGATTTTTACAAACATTAACTGTGAGTCCCGGCACTCAAATATTTTTTATTTCTACATTAAACCTATACTTGCTTTAAGTATTTTTTCAATATTATGTAATTTGAATTAAGTTTTTATTGATTTCAAAAAAAAAAAGAAAGTCTAAATACCGACTAAGGTTAAAGTGAAATTTAGATCAACTTTTTTGAATCCAGGCGAAAATTTCGTTTACGGATTTATTTCGGAATGGAAATCAGAACAGGGGTGATTAGGATTATGTCAATTTCAACTTTCACGCGATTTTTAGAAGAATAAACTATAGTGGAAGAGATGATGTCCCAGAAATAATTAAAACGAAATATTTTTAATTTGGGGACTTAAATAAAACTCATTTTTTTTTTGCTTTGCAGTTTCTAAATTTTTGACGTCCGATGTTAAGAATAAAAGTCAATAACTACATTGAATTGTTTAGTTTATATTTCAGAGCGCTCATCTGACCAAGCGAATCCAAAACTTGTGTTCCTCAGTAATTGGCAGCAAAACTGTTGAATATTAAAAGTTGAGCCAGTCAACTTTGAGTGAATAAGAACAATTTCAAAAGATGACATAACATCGCCCTAAGAGATCACAATTGCTTTTTGGTATGAAACACTATAAATCTTGCAGGTAGTTCTAGTGTAGCTGAACCCTTAATAGAAGACATCAAAAAATAGATATTTTTCTTTACATATGCAAGTTAATAGCAATATAATTTCCCACATTTCTATTCCTACTACAGCACATTTATATACATACCCCAGCACCCTATACTTTATTTCCTGCACATTTCCTTTTACTTCTTAATCAGCACTCCACAAAATCAATAAAGGGTTTTTCAACAGGGACGCTACAAAAGTAGAGCAACAGGGACAGCAAACGACGCCATATTTCTTGCCGCTCTTTTGACATTTCTTTTTAGTAAGGTTTGCCATTTCATGATGGAAAGATTTACGAGCCAACAACGAGTCGAAATTATTAAAATTTACTACCGAAATTAGGAGTCAGTGGCCTCAACGTTAAGAGCGCTAAAAATCGAAAAATCATCTTCAGCGATGAGGCTCATTTCTGGCTGAATGGCTTCGTCAACAAACAAAATATGCGGTATTGGTCAGGCAACAATCCACACGTACTCAGTTTGGTGTGGTTTATGGGCCGGCGGCGTCATTGGGCCGTACTTCTTCCGTGATGATCAAGACCGGCACGTAACTGTGAATGGGGAGCGCTACCGTTCAATGATAACCGAATATTTTTGGCCCCAATTGGATGATATGGACTTGGAGGACATGTGGTTCCAACATGACGGCGCCACAAGCCACACAGCGAATGTCACAATCAATTTATTGGAAACCAAGTTTGGAGAACGTGTTATCTCACGAAATGGTTCAGTCGCTTGGCCGCCTCGATCGTGCGATTTGACGCCGTTAGACTATTTCCTATGTCTATGCCAACAAACCAGCGACGATTGATGAACTTCGTACGAATATCGAACGTGAAACGAAACCATCGAAGATTGGGTCCATCGTCTGGAATTCTGCAAGCGTGCCCGTGGTGGCCATCGAGTTCCATACATAATGGCATCGAACGCACTTTCACAGGAATAAAGAATTTCATTGATATCCAAAACAGTTTTTGTTTTATTTAAAAAAAAACTTCTGTAGCGCTCTTATTGAAAAACCCGATATAATCACCAAAAATAGAATTAAGTATATAAAATTGTACATCCAATCAAATTAATTATCTGCTTTGCAAGCAATAATAGAATTAAGTTCGAACTGAATTAAAATAAAAAGAGTCAGTTGTAAACTCACAAAAAAAGAGTAAACATCTTTTATTTGCTTGCACACTTAATATCATTTGGTTTCCTTTTTCATCAATCTGCTTTAAGCTCTCTGTCTAATGTATATATGTAGGTATGTACACACACACAAACACAAAATACTCCAACATAAATATATATGTACCTACATATACATACATATGTACGTACACACAACGCCTAAAATCATCATCAATCCAAACAAAACTGGTAATACAACGAAAATGACAATTTATTTGAAATTAATGGAATGGAAGAATAACAGAAAAACATATAAATATGCATGTCAAAAAATGTTACCGCCAAAAAGATGCTAGGTAAAGTAGTAACTAAATCTGAAAATTCAGATCTAAATTTATGTCGTTGAACGCAAAATTAATCTGGAATTTTAAATCGAAAGTCATGTTTTACTTGTGTTCAATTCTTGCATTTACCTACAGGTAAATTTACATAAAAAAAAAAAAACACTTTTATTATAATTGTAAATTAAAAATTCAACATGAGTAATTCTGGGGATGTATTTATGAGTAAATAAATCAAAATTGACATTTGTGAACTAGACAACTGCAGAATACAAACAGACAAGCAATGGAG
This sequence comes from Leucozona laternaria, assembly GCA_932273885.2. Classification (NCBI taxonomy): domain Eukaryota; kingdom Metazoa; phylum Arthropoda; class Insecta; order Diptera; family Syrphidae; genus Leucozona; species Leucozona laternaria. Next base: position 52,764,519 of record OW026368.1, read on the forward strand.
CGCTATACTCCGTTGTCTAGCCATCCTTAATCTCAACAACGAAGAGGACGATCTTGTGTCGAAAATCATCATGAGCGACTAGGCGCATTTCCACTTAAGCGGTTACGCCCATAAGCAAAATCTTTGTTTCTGGGGCACTCAAAATTCACGAAGAGCCATTACATCCACTCAAAGCCACTGTGTGGTCGGTATATTTTTGAGGACGGCATTGACAATACGGAATGTACTTATACACTGTCACATCCATTACATGCATTTGAACAATGTATATTCTGCTTTAGGAAAAAAAAGTAGTTTCGTAATTTTCAACTTTCTCGAACATTTTTTTTAATATAATACTCACACAAATAATTTTAATCGCTATGGTATTGGGCTTTTTGAAAATATAATTTTCTACCATAAGGGTTTAAAAATGATTTCGGGTATATAGGCACCACGACTGGCTCAAATTTAGCCTAACCCGGCTGGCAGTAGAAACAGTGTTGCCAATTTAAAAAAAAAAAATTTTATAAAAATATCACCCTTAAAGCCAGTATGGCACCACATTTTTTATTACTGAATATTCTGATATGAGTTAAACCCCATTGATGTGTAAATGTCACAAAATATCAATTCAAAATGTGATTCGGTTTATATCTTCAGCTCATAGCACCTTTTTTGTCATTTCAGTATTGAAAATGTAAATTGTTGTAAATTTTCATTTGCGAGTCCTTCTCCTGTCATCCCTATAACCTCCTAAAGGTTTTCAAGCCAAATCAATAACATGAATTCAATCCTACTTAAAAGATCTTATGGTCCTCTGAATCTGATCCTATGCCAACAAACTATAGAGTTTGTTTCTTTATTTATTCCGGATAAGGAATAGAATAGATGGAAAAGATAAGATTTATATCCAGAATAGAATGAATAAAGAAACAAATTTAGAACAAAAACAATGGCAATAACTTGTGATATTTTAAAACAATTGAATACACATATTTTACATTAAATACGTAGCACTTATGGCGTGGCACCTTAATAATAATAATTATAATAATAACTATAACTATATGCCTGTAAGACCTAAGGTCTTTTAAATGCAACCTGAATTGCACGGCACTTGTTAGAAGGAATATAAAGTTAGGAAAGAATTTTTGCCGGCACAGTGGACTGAGAAATAAGGTATTGATTATATAAATTTATCCCACGGGTGGCGTCCAGTTGTAACTGGGCGAATATAGAAAAGAATGCTGCCTAGAGTGGGGCTCGAACCCACACCTCTACGTTAGCAGTCAACCACTACATCTACTGCACCTTTGCCACCAACCTTTATTCGCATTGTGCTTATTCGCAAAATGCTTATTCCAAATATTCTGAGTGTTCGGAATGAACACTCCCTAGTGTACCACAGTCGAGCCACCTTGGCCCACTCTTTTCATTTTGATGTCACTCTTTTATATCAGTCTTCGCCGATGATAAAACAAATCTATAGCTGTAAATCCTCCCCTCAAATGAACAAGTTTTCGGGGTTAATGGATGTTGGAGTTATCTGGAATAAGGAATTGGGCACGCCTTTAAAGAGAGCTCTCAGCTCTCTCTCTATGCCACTAAATCTCTCTATAGCACATTTTTTTGGGCTTCTCCTCGAATATGCAAGCCAAGACTAGTCACCTTATAACCTTACTTATTTTCAGCGAATTGAATCCGTCAAACGAAGATTCCATAGTTTTGACCTCAGTGGCCTTTCCTGGTTTGGTCGTATAACCTCCCTCCTACAATTGTCGTCTACAATTAATCCATACAATCCCTTGAACAACGCCTTCGTGTGGCTGTTATTGTATTTACCAATCAACTTTGAGCCGATTATATCGATTGTTCTGTTCTTCTCCAAAGAATTTGTCTCTTCAAACTATTCTCTCTTCACATCAACTTTTATCGGACTAATTTTGATAGCAACGAACCTATGGCCGTAGCCTACGTACTACTAATAGCATGCTCAACCTATTCGACTCCCAATAAGATAGAGCATCTTACCCTTCCTAGACTTGCGCAAAAACTTTAAGTTTATCCTTAAGATAATTTATGCTAGTGTCAAGTTAATATATCAATGGTTTGCTTGTAGTTATAATATTCTAATAAAGTAAAAGAGGCGGGAGGAGGCCCTACCCCTTTTTCTGTAGGTGTTTGTTGGTATAAAAGCCATGTTTCTTTCGGGTGACGTAGTATTCATACATGAGAGCATGAGAAGTTGGTAGTACTAAATTATCTTTTCCATCTACACATTAAGAAAAAGAAATAAATAATAAACAGAAAGGTCACGAAACAAGACACATCTACTAATTTAAAAACAAATGAATAAAAATATGGCTTTAAAAATACCTTCGGCATAACATTGTAAGTGCCTACAGTCTTTTGAAAACTTTTTGTTTCATTATAGAAAATTGCCCCTCCCGCCTAACCGGGAGGAAACCTAGCAACCATAATTTTACCCTCGTTAGATCAAAAGATATGATTTTAGGAGACAAAATTCATTTCGCGCCAGAGTGCCAAAGATCAATTTTTTGAGTTGTTACACTATTTTTGATGACATCGCAAATGATTAACTACAAGAAATCAATACTTGCCCTGTTCAAAGTTTGGGTATATTGCATTCAAGGAAATTATGAAATTAATAAGAGGGTTGGATTTGGTGTAATCAAATCTATTTATGAATCATAAAGCCTTCTGCTAAATGCGTCATTGAAAATTAAGATTGGAGAATATCAATAAAAGTTTATATAATGCCTTTTTGAGAAAATTAAAAAAAAAAAACTTTTTTCTTCCAACATATTTACTATGATTCAATTAAAAGTTGAAATGACCTTAACTCTACAATGCGTTTCGCCCAGGAACGACTGTGTGGAACTATACAACTCATGAAGTTGGCGCATTGTACATCATGGACACACATTGATGTCATACAGATTTGATAATTAAATATGAAATATTGTTTTTTTTTTAAACAATGAATTTGCTATTTGGATTCTGAATATATATTTTTATTATTAAATGTACCAACATAGCCGTTTTCTCTTGGAGGTGGCGAATTACTTGCAAGTACTTTGCTAGCCATTTTGAATGGAACGCAAAAAATTAGTTTTCCTACAAACCTCATCTATTCGCGATGAAAGCATGAGTAGATAAAGGTGCTAGATTTTAGTTTTCATCTACTCACAAGTACTTCGCCACCTGCAAAGGAAAACGCCTAATGACGTAGATGCCCAGAACGAAAATAAAATTAGCAAGGCCCTTTCTGCTTAGTTATATCATGAGTCATGACCTCATGACAGTGGGCTCATCAGTTAGATGCTGTCGTACCTTTCTCAGACGAACATTTTGGTCGATGTTTCCGACTCTTACAAAAATTACAGAATGGATGTACTTTAATTTAATTTTTTTATTTTCGTTAATTATATTTACTACCAAAATGTCAGCTACCTGAGGAAGGAGCCAAAAACATGTTTCATGACATCACATGTTTCATGACATCACTGTTTGTTCCATTTTTATTGAAATAAATAGCGAACACAATTCTATAAGTTTTAACAATTTCTAGTTTACTTTATCAATGGAACGTTCACTTAATGGCAATATCTTAAAAGAATTTATTCAACATATTACATTCTCAAATTTGACATGAATCTCCGCCTACACATGAAACGAAATTAATAAAAAAAATTTGACGAAAGGATGATTTCGATGTTAAAAGTAATTTTTTTTGGGTACAAAAAAACATGCACCATTTACAATCTTTAAATATCTACCAAAAGTCAAATAAATGTATGTAGAGATATTCAGCAGAAAAAAATCTACACGTCATGGTATAAAAATGACCCATAAGTAATATTAATATTGATCAGAATCAAAGAATTTTATATAACAATTTCAACGCAACATACCGTGCAGGGCAAACGTGATGGACGCCAACTAACTCATTAGGGGGAAAAAGTTTAATTAAATGAAAGCATGATCAGATAAAAATTTAAGACCACCCACATTATGTTATTTAAGCTTTAATGGAAATTATTTTAACTTGATAAGCGATTTTTGTGTTTACTTTGCTAATTAAGTCGTTGATCAAATGATCGTTGTTTCGTCTCTAAGTTCGATATTATAACAAAGAGAACTGTATTACATCATAGGGAACATTATGGTTTAATACGTTATTTTGCGTAGATAATCTTCCGATAAAATTAATTTTCTTCCTCTGGCACAAAACTCAACATAAAATATATAATTTACTTTATTGATCTAATATCTCTTTCTTTGATAACACCATAGTAAGTAAGTTAATACAAAATAAACTCGATCAATTGAATTTTTAGAATTAAAACTTGTTTATTCTTAAGCCACCGATTAGTGTTAATCCTGGATAATATATGTGAATGACGGTTAATAGAGTTATAACAATGAAATGAATGATTCGAGACATATCCCGGTGGAGTGTTGATATTAAACAACTTCTGGGTAATTGAGTTTAGACTGTAAACTTAATATTCTTAATATAACGTGTCTACAGCAAATTTTGGGTGTAAATGTTAAACGAAATGCGAGTATGAGGGTTTATAAGTCTATGGTTCTTGATATCGAATTCAACAGTCTGGCATGTTCTCACCCTTTGATTTGATGATGATTTTTTCGATTTTTGTGACAAACCAAAAAATCACTCGAATTTATTTTATACAAAGTGGAAATTATGCTCTATCATTTTCCCTAAGCCCATACACCTTAGCCTTGATGATCCGATGAATAGAGAACTTAAAAAAAAAAACACCCATACACCTATAAACTCTCATACTCGCATTTTGGCCACTCCCAAAAGTTGGTTGCAGCTCTTACGACTATAATATAAGGGTTGAATACACACATTTTAAAATCAAACATCAAATAAGAAAAAAGAGACCAATTAACGAAGAATGGATAAAAACTAATTTTAGATTTCAATATTCGCTGCAATAAATGATTAAACAAATGTATGTCAAATGTTATGTTATACAAATTAACAGTTTTGCAGTGGAGATCACACCACTTTCTTATAACCTTTTATAAAAATTGTTAATGCTTTTCCATTTAAATCGAATTTTGAGATGAAAAAAATGCAGTTAATTATTGTTTTTTGTTCATTGGTTTGTCACTCTCATTTTAAAGTATGGAAACGTACCTCAAACAATGTGAATAAATTACTTTAAAACAAATTCGACGTTTTAATTCACAATAGGTACCTAATTGATCAGCTGTCATAAATTATTAAGGACTTCAGAGTGGCCATAAGTGACTCTTCATATACACAGTTTTAATATCGACATAATAACAAGTGATAATTTACTACCCTTTCAGAACTTCTAATTTCCTTTCTGATAGAAACATACAATTTCATTTTCCATTTTCAAAAAAAAAAAGAAGAAACTAGTCAGTTTGTTGTCACATAAAAAGCAAACACTAAATAACCATACCATTTTACATGGAAAAATTGAATCCAAATATACATGAATGATTTCATATTAAGTATGCGCATGCAGTCTAAGTATATCCAAAATAAACATATAATGTATATGTAGTATGTACTATAAGTAGTATTATTAATGTTAGGTAAGAGTTAAGCTTGATTTCCCACCCGATGTTACAGCTCTTCTTTTTGCTTACATACATAGAATAATAAAAAAAAAAATATATATGAAAAGAAAAGCCAGCACTTACCTTAAAAATAAGAAGGAAAAAGCAATAATCAGTAAGGTGCGTAATAGTTTGCCCTGCCACGGTAACCCCTTCTAAAACGAAATTTAAAGAAAAATGGAAAAATGGAATTAGTTTTAAGGACAAATTTATTTCATACATCCTAAATTACATTGGCCGTCTTGCGCCCCGAAAGGTACTGTGACAGCAAGCACGGGAAACTCGGGCACCTCTGCCGCGGAAACTTCCACGAGAAAAGCGGTTTGTCGTTGACAGTCCTGGACGGTTTGTTCTCTTCGACATAACCTAAAAGTTAAAAATAAAAGTAAGCACATCAGTTACATTATTGTACATAGTTAATAATCTTAATTATAAATTTGTAAAAATTCTAATTAATTCTTGATGGAACATTATCCGATGTCTGATTTTATGTATGTTTATCGGAATGAAAACTCAAATTACGAATCAATAGAGGTGGAAAGTTTTTTCACTGACTTTTAGTCTGAACAGAAACTTTTCGTCCAGTTTTTTTTCAATAACAATATCTAACGAGAAAAAATGTGTTTCGCCGACCGTTATTATGCTAATATATATTTTTTGCTGGTCAATTTTTAAAGAGTGTGTATGATAAACGTTCAGAGAATATTAAAACTATGCGTCGATTCGCTATTGACAACGTTTTTATCATCGGCTGGCTCTTATTAGTATTGTTTGTCTACCACTTTCGTTTTGATTTTATCATGGTATTCAATAAAAAAAACTTGAGGTCTTCACAAGTTTAATTGACACAGTTTACCAACACATTTTTTTTCTGTTGCTAAAAAAAAAATTAAATGGGCATTAAGGTACTGACACTGACACGATTGGACATCCTGTTTATGACAGCAGTTTTTTTTAAAACTTGACTATTTTCTACTACACTTCAAAAATTAATGTTTGTTATTTTATACTTTTTTTTCTCAGACCGCTGTATTTTATACGATTATTTTAATTTACTGTACGACTGTCAAGTTAGACAAAATTAAAGTGCGCATGACAACAATTTTGTTGGCCTAGACGGTGTTCACATTTTATTTTTTGATTTTTTTTTTGAAAAAATCCTGCCTCGCTAGACTATCTCTTTTTCATCATGAAGTGGAGTGAGATAAAACAAATAAATTTCAATATGAGTCGCGCAGAGTGAGTCTAATGTGAACACCGTCTTAGAAACAACAACTTTTGTGTGTATGAATAAGTAATTCAACTTTGTTATATCACTCGAAACAAGGGGACACATGTTGTCCATTTCATACCGGACTCTTCAACTCTCTCTCGCATTCTACAAACCACATTTTTTCCCAGGATGAATTGCCCGTAGCTCATAAGGATGATCAAATTTGTATAATAAATTTATTGAATGTTAACAAATATCATTCTAGAGGGGTGTTTAATCAAAAATTAGTACGATTTTTAGTTAACAATTCAAAAGTTGATTAGGTGTATACTATAATAATATTATAAAATTTTGAAAAAAAAAGAATTTACATATTATGAAGTGTTGATACTAGAATCACTTATTGGCACAACATTTTAGACGATTTAGTACGGTGTTATTTCTGTTCAATATCTATCTTCTCGATGTTTTAGTAAATTTAAAATCATTTACAAAATATCAAAAGGGTAGGGTGCTCACCCTGAAGCCACATGAGCGAGTAATCGCTGGCGAATTGGCAACATGCATTAACTGGCTGAAAACAATGGGATGCAGCTGCAGCCAAAGAAATCGCTGTAGCAGAAGCTGTCATTCAAATCGCTCAATCATATAGAAAACGACGTATTCAATGGCTTCAATGGTGTAGCGCGGTTCCCCATGGCTAGCTTTCATTAGAAAGAGGAGATTATAGAACGATCCTGTATGTTATCATAAATGCAGCATGTAAGTTAAGGTTGAGTCAAGTTTTGCCGCAGCTACTTTTCTTGCTACAGCTACAGCTTCACATTTTAGCGCTGTATACTATTTGCGTACCTTTCAACTTTGACACTACTATGACTGCTTTTACACGAAAGAGATTTTTAATCTTCCTTTTTCTTTTGGTTTCCTTCTAATTGCAAATACCTTTTACACAGACAGCGATTTTTAACACCCCGACTCCACAGGAGATAATTTCTCTCAGAATGCTCATCTTGACATGAATATCCAGTGGAGTCGTGATATTTCATCTTATGATATGATGTCAGCGATCTATTTCTGAATCTTGACATGGATATCTAACATGGAATTTGACTGATAGTTGATTTTTTTGTTTCTGACTAGAAATGTCATTTTTTGTCTTATTATTTTGTGTCCTCTCATGTTGGTGGTGATCGCTGTATTTGCGGTTGACTTTTTTTCTTATTTTGTGAATAATTTCGTTTAATTTGACTTCGGTTTAAATATTAAGGGTGATTCGCATTAGATTCATCAAAAAGGTATTACAACACCAATCTAATGTGGCTTTCGTTTCGACCAATTCAGATTTGGGTGTCAGATCTTAAATTTTACTGGCAAAACGAACACAAAACGTGATTTTATTTTGTTTTATGATTGTGTGAGTGCCTTTTTTAAAACGACACTGGGTAAAAGTCACTTTTCTTTAATGTGTGTGCAAGTGCGTGTGAAAATCTGTGTAAATCTTGCTAAAAATCGAGATCTGCAAAATCGACTTCAGATCGACAAAAAATCGAGTTTTTTGGTCGAAAGGAAAGGAAAAACTTATCACAAATCAAAAAAATCAAAGAAAAATCGATTTTTGTTGGTCGAAACGAAAACCACATAAGAATAAGCCTATGTGCTGCAGCTGCAGGTACAACATTATGTTTAGTCAGTAACTGTCAAATTCCTATTTGTAGGAATATAGCGAGTGGCTCTACTCGCCTATTCGCATCTCAACTGGCTTCAAAAAAAAGTTGATTAGCGAGTAGCTACGAGTTGCTAAAGTTTCTGTGTATTAGTAAAAAAATTTGAGTGTATTGTAACTCGCTAGCGAGTAGTCGCTCGTGTGTCGTGTGGCCCCAGTGGGCGTTTTTCTTTTTTAGTTCAGAGTAGAGCTCTGAACAGAGTCTGAACACTCCGAACATACTCTGAGCGTGCTCTGCTCTGAGAGTTCTTCCTTCCATTTTTTTTCCACTTGTCAAATTTGTCTTCAGCTATTCAACTCCGTCTGCTCTATCAATTTATTCTGAGCTCATAGAGCGCGCTCTGAACCTACTCTGAACATGCTCAGAGCGAAAAAAGAAACACAAAATTGGAGCTCTAAATGCTCTGAGCTAAGAAAAGAAACACGATTTTTTTTTTTTTTTGACCGTTCAGGCTCTGCTCTGAACTAAAAAAAGAAAAACGCCCAGTGTTTCTACAGCGGTTGTTCGACACAGCAAATAATCAAACAACAACTACAACTACACATTTTCATCCGCAGTGTAATTTCAATTTCACTTTACAAATGGATTGTCCTTCGATTTTAACAGTTCGAAGAATTGCAAATTTTTAGAAAACGAACAAATTGTAGAACAATGAATTTCATTTCGCGTGAAATTGAATTGAATAGATTTCAATTCAATTTCGTTCAAAATTCACAACATGGGCGAATATGTCTTTTGGTTTCGATTTCGAAATCGAATTCCAAACATTTTCTCTTTTTTTAAAACAAGAAGTGTAGTTCTATTTTCTGACACCAATTGGCTATTAGAATTTTAATGAATTGCGTTAAAAAACAAAGTACAGTAATCCAAAATAATATATTAAAAAAATAATATCTATTTATTGTAAGTTGGAACTAGATACAATATTACTTTACATATAACTGACAGTGTGTCCGTAAGTAAGTTCTATTTGGCGACTCCCCAATACAAGAATAAAACGTCGGAATTAAACAGAAGCAATTTTGCAATTCCACTGGAATAAGTAAATCACCCAGCAAAAATAATGGAAAACTCCTAGCTAATTATTAACTGAAATTATTAGTTACATTTTCATACTTTAGTTTACTTGGATAACAGTGACCTAAATATTATTTTTGTATTTGTAGAAATTTCATCTAAGCGTCTTTCTAGGAAAACTGCAATTATCATTTTTAATTGTAAACACTTCCAACCGATATGAAACCTTAAACTTCTCATTTAATCCAGTTTTATAGAAACGAAAATCACTATCGTAAGAAAAAATATATTGTATCTATGTATGTATGTATCTTATTGAACACCGGCTTCAATACGAAATCAAAGTGAGAAAATCGAGAAAATAATCATCCTTCATTCTTTCTTGGTTTTCGTTAAAAAAAATAATCAAAATTTATAACAGCCTACTAGTCAGCATGTTCATGTTTTCGATTGCAAACAAAATTTGTATGTGAGCCACAAAAATGTGCAATAAAAATAATTTTCTTACCTTTATTTGTCGGCCTCGAAACAATGTTTCGTTCATTGCTAAAGCGGTCTCCACAAATTCCTTTGACCCGAATTCGATGTATGCAAATCCCTTTGGGTGACCGTCGGCCTTGTTACATAATATTGTTACGCGATTTATAGTTCCACACCCATGAAAATGAGACTCCAATTCTTCAGCCGAAGCTCCATAATCAACGTTGCCCACGTACACCGACCTTGTATCGATTTCTTGTTTCTCTTCGATAGAAAGAGGTACTGTAGCGATGCCAGTAGTGGAGCCGGCCATTTGCTTATCAACTTCAGACTGCATTTGTTTAATTTTTTCAGCTTCTTCTTCCATTTCTTTTACTCGAGCCTTAATTGCTTCTAATTCTGGGTCAATTTGCATATTGGATTCCTCCTAAATAAAACAGCCAACAAGGCAAACAAATTGTAGATTTTAACTTTCTTTTAAAATCTTACATCCAGAAGTACGACTCACCTCGTTCAAAATTTCCGACTCTCCGTTGGCATCATCCAAGTTATCCAGAAGTTGATCTTCGTTCAGTGATAGGTCTTCGTCTGCCATTTCTTGTCGCTTTTGTTTTTCACAGATATATAGGCTTTTTTATGCAGCAGTATACCACTACTCCACTAGTTATCTACTTCGCGACGTCGCGTTAAATTTGTCTTCGTTTAATAAATATGCGAAAACACGCCAAAGAAAAGAGCACAAGCTGAAAAATATCGATTCACTCAAAATGGTGGCCAGCAACTAAACTTTTATATGTAATAAGTTTGAAGATTTTTTTTATTCTAGTTCGAAGAATTTATGATAAATACAAAATAATATTAAAAATAATTATTATTTTATTTATAGTATCGGAAAAACCACGAAAATAGAAGTGCAGCGCTTTATAAATACAGATGCTTTTAGATTCTTTTTAAATTGCCTTGTAATTAGTTAAGTATATGTATAATAAACGTAGGCAAAGGCAAATCTATTTTTTTCCCGGTAGAAAGTTGATTGAAAGCGTAGTCAAAAAACAAACAAATATGGCTGACGGGTCGGCTAACAGCTAATAAATTAGTCGAGTTCGTGTCTCTGAGATTTACCCTTGCATATAAACTCTATAGTACTCTCATGGAACAGATTTTTTTACTTGGGCCTCGGTCTCGGTTGTGCTGGTGGCGTTGTAGTTGAGAAAATTGACGTTGCAGACTGAGAGGATTATATGAATATTTTAAATAAAATACTGTGAGCAGTGCCTACGTTCTGTAAATCTTTTGTATCTGATCTACAATTGTATATTACGTACAATTTAGAAAAAAAAATAAAAATTAAATTAAATTTAATATAGCAAATTTTGAAAAAAATCAAATGATTTTTATGGACAAAATTTGCTTTCATCAGCAGACAATTTTTCAAAAATTAAAAAAAAACAATTAAATTTGGCTTATCAATTTTGAAAACCTATTGAAATAGTCCCCTTTCACACGAGGAAACAAGTTGCTGGAGATTTTTTTGACGTTTTCTTTTAATTTCCTTAAAAATCCCCTGTACCTTTCACACGAAGAAACAAAATCGTGGAAACTTTCTGTATTTTCCTTTTAAAATAGCTTGGTTGAACACACTCTACTGTGTGTGTGAAGAGGAATGTCAAAAAAATCTCCTCGAATCGTTGACCGGGGAGATTTCATTTTCCCCTCTTAGTCCCCTTTCACACGAGGAAACAAGTTGCTAGAGATTTTTTTGACGTTTTCTTTTAATTTTCTTAATAATCTCCTGTTCCTTTCACACGAAGAAACAAAATCGTGGCAACTTTCTGTAGTTTCCTTTTAAAATACCTTGGTTGAACACACTCTACTGGGTGTGTGAAGAGGAATGTCAAAAAAATCTCCTCGAATCGTTGACCGGGGAGATTTCATTTTTCCCTCTTACTTCTTGCCCTTCTCACCAACAAACTGATTCTTGCTGGCAACTCAGTTTCCTCGTGTGAAAGGGGACATACATCTAAAAACTATTGTCAAAATAAATGAAGTACATTTTTTTCCGAAAAAATTGTTTTTATGAGTTGACAATTTTTTAAAATTTAAAAAATATAAACATTTATGGTGTTCCAGTTTTAAAAACCAATAAAAATAAAAACCAATTCAAATACTCCTTAAAGACAATTTGAAAAATGTGAAAAAATCAAAAATTTGGTGTTTTAGTTTTTATAAATACAGATAATTTTGAAAAATTTTTAAAAAGAAAAAAATTTGGTGTTTATTTAAAAAAAAAAACAATTGCAATACTCCTAAAAACTATTTTTTCAAAAAATTTAGGAAATTATTGCGAAAAAATATATTATTTTAATACAAAAATTTAAAAAGACCAAAATTTGGTGTTTATTTAAAAAAAAAAAACAATTAAAATACTACTAAAAACTATTTTTAAACATAATTTAGTATATTTTTCGGTAAAAATAATCTGAGCATAAAATAAAAATTTAATGTCTCAAAATTACCTCCTTTGATTTCATCTTTTGTGAAAAATATGTAAATTACTTAGGAAAAATGAAAATCGTCGTCACGTCACGTCGCGTCTTTTTTTCAATTTTTCGAATTCTTGGCGTGACGTGAGGACGAGAAACGCCGCATTGTGTATATCCAGGTATATGCTTTCATTGTTTGAATTTAGTTTGACAACTAAAACGAGTTCTCGTCACGCTCACGTCTCGTTTCCTCGCCGCACTGTGAATCAGGCGACTAGAAAACTAGACGTCAGCGTGACGATAAACGTTGCCAACTTTTTCTCGTTATAAAATCGTTCTCCAATTCACAATGACTGCTTTTAAACCATGCAATTTCTTCTTGCGATTTTTAAGCACGTCGGCGAGGGACGTATGTGGTGGCCGGGGTAGACGAAATTGCTGAGGTTGAACAAATTGCAGAGTTATCGCTCATTCTTCTTTGTGCTTTTCCTTATTGTTCGAATGTGTTTTATTTTCATTCGTCGTCCACTCAGATAACTTCGCTTAATCAAGTGGAGTAAAGAGTGCAGTGAGATGATACTTCTTCACTTGCACAAACTAAACTTTTCATTAAAAATCGCTGTCGTGTAAAAGGTATTTGCAATTAGAAGGAAACCAAAGGAGAAACGAAGATTAAAAATCGCTGTAATGTAAAAGCAGTCAATGCGACGAGCTTTTGTACATCAAAAATTCTTTTTTGTAAGAAAAAAAAAATCAATAAAATATTAACAAAATAACATAAAAAAAATAGACTTCTGCCTCCAAATGCTAGAAGTGTCAGTGTAAAAAATAAATACCCACTCCCTGGTTGGAAAACAAAACCAAATATCAAAGCTACGAATAGGCGAGCCAAAAAAGTCGTGTGTTTAATAATAATGATTAATAGGCGTGTTTTTTTGCAAGTCCATATGGATTTGTCGAAAAAAACGACATCGAGACTTAGGAACTTCTTACTTACAATACGTAAGTCCCGATAATTATCTGGACTTAGCTAAGTCCATATGGATTTAAGTTGTTGTTGTATTTACGTGTAAAACTATTAGTCCCGATGTCGTTTTTTTCGACAAATCCATATGGACTTGCAAAAAAAACACGGCTAATATGTACTAAAATTATTTTTTTTTTTGGCAAACACTTGAAAAAATGCTCACTTAATGGTTTAGACTCTAATTAATAGGTAATTCGATCGAAAATTTAAGTTTTCACATCCAAATACAAAAAATATTCAAAAGACCGGATTTTTAACACTGCCAAGAGCAAGCGAGCATGTAATTAAATATTTTCCAACTAGGGACTTTTTTGTTTTTAGATGTCCAATTAGAGAAAGAGAAAAGACAAAGACAAATCTTGGAAGAGCTCTTAACATTTATCAATGACTTTATTTATTTAAAGCCTTAACTACATTGGCCAAAAAAGTGAAAAAGTCCTCCTGAAAAATCTAAAGGCTTAACTACATAAGCCCAAAAAGTGAAAAAGTACAAAAGTGAAAATTTTCAAACTCATTTTGGAATAGTTTTTCTGACTGGAAAACTAATAAAAATAATGCAGAAAGCTTAAATTTTTGTTTAAAAAAGAATTTGTATATTCTTTTTCGCAAAACAACTGCGCTTTTTGTGAAAAAGAATATACAAATTTTTTTTTAGACCAAAATTTAAGCTTTCTGCATCATTTTTATAAGTTTTCCAGTCAGAAAAACTATTCCAAAATGAGTTTGAAAATTTTCACTTTTGTACTTTTTCACTTGTACAAAAAGTACTTTTGTACAAAAGTAAAAATATTTTTTCTCCCGCTAGCGCAGTTGTTTTGTGAAGAAGCATATACAAACTGACTGGAAAACTTATAAAAATGATGCAGAAAGCTTAAATTTTGGTCTAAAAAAAATTTGTATATTCTTTTTCACAAAAAGCGCAGTTGTTTTGTGAAAAAGAATATACAAATTTTTTTTAAACCAAAATTAAATCTTTCTGCATCATTTTTAAAAGTTTTCCAGTCAGAAAAACTATTCCAAAATGAGTTTGAAAATTTTCACTTTTGTACTTTTTCACTTTTTGGGCTTATGTAGTTAAGCCTTAAGTCTGCTATTACACGACGACTTTTGCGTCGTGACTCTTCTTCGAATTCTTCTTTAAAATTTCGTCCTGTGAGTCGTACGCTATTATACCATGACTTTTGAGTCATGACTCAAATTTGGCAAATTTTTTTCAGTAATGAAATTCTCGTAGCAACCAAACAAACAACAAACATAAATGAAACGTTTTTATTCCAGCATAGAAATTCTCTATGCTCTATACCATAGATACACCATATAAAGATGACAATCTTTCGTACGTTTCACCCTCCAAAACCCATTTGTTTACATTGTTGTATTTGTAATTTAATTTTGTGTCGATGAATATATGTGAATTGCAACAACAATTTAATGGGGTGGGTTTGTTCTGTTTTGCTAGATCGGCCATTTTTTATGTGCAAACAACGCAGCCATCTTTAAAAAAATTTTCACTCACCAGCTTTTCACCATGAAAATGGGGGATGTTAGGTGGGGTATCGGGTTGTGTTGATAAAAACACAAATTTAAAGATGCTAGGTCCGCTGTTACACTACTACTTTGGCGTGATGAAACTTCTTTAAAATTTTTTTGAAAATTCATCTTGTAAGTCGTGCGCTATTTCGCATTAGTTTGATTGGTTATTGAAATCTTCAATGCTCTCTATATATGTATATTAACAACCATACAGGTATACATGTGGGCTCTACAAATAACGGAAATAAATGAAGCGACTTGTTAAATAAACAAGGAATACAATAGCATATATAACATAATGCTCATAAAAGCCCGGAGTGATTCGTTGAAAAAAATGACATTGGATATTAGCGACGCCATCACAGAAAAAAATGGACTTTCCATAAAAACTATTGATTACAAGTATGTAATTCAAGCAAATAACAGAGTTTTTTTTTAATTCAAGCCAATAACAGAGTTTTTGTTATTGCATTAAACATGTAATTTATTAGCCCCGACGTTGTTTTTTTCGACAAATTTCCTCCCACCAAAAAATGTCAAATTCCATTGAGGGATGGCTACGATGACGATGGATTAAAAAACCTTTGAAAAATTCGAAAATTTTTCCATTTTATTTTCTGCTCCGGATTTTTTGTTTCGTCGAAATACAGTTTGTTGCCTTTCAGTCGAGTAATAGACTGTCAAATTTCATGTCTTCGATGTCAAAAAATCCAAAAATTTGAGATTTAATTTCTTGAAAAGGGCAATTTTAGAGCTTTCGTGACTTTCGTAAAGAAATATTCGTCAAAATAAAGTTTGTCCCCTATCTGTCAAGCAATGTCAAGTTTCGTATAAAATTGAATTTTTATTTCGAAATGAAATGCCTTAACATAATATGCATGTCTGAAAAAAGTATATGCAACCGACTTTTTTTCACCCGGGATGCATTTAAGAGCACAGCCACATAAGTCAAAAAATATATGGCTACCAACCTTCGGTAACGAATATTTTTCAGCAACCGATCTAAGCGCCACCTAAACATCTCAACATTTCAACAATTTATATCCACTCTTATGTTCACTCTTATTACAGACCTAAGTTATATTCATTTTTCGATTTGTATTTGTTTGCGTGTAAAAATTTGCTGATATCACTATTTACTTTCTCAAAAAACGCGCCTATTGTTTTTTTTTAATCATATTCACTGTTTGTTTCAGTAAATTGAGAGTAAAAAACAAAAGACAATCGAATATACTTAAATCGATTATAAATTTTCACTTTCAAAACTTGTTTCCTCAAAATTATCCATATAAGGTCGGGTTAGCAGTTTATAACTCGTAGCTCAATTTACTATACTTTTCGAACATACTCGGGGCATTTTTAAAATAACCGGCATTTTGGTGGTGAATGGACGCCAAGTGCATATGTGTGCAAATAAATCATGGTGAATGGATGCCAACTGCATATGTGTGCGTGTTTCTCCTGAATTTCCCCTGAATTAGCTTGTAGGCAAACTCGGATGACAGCCGAGATTGTCATCACCACACGAGCAAGTACTGGCAAGCAAGTTGGGTTCATACATTGCCTGCCAAATTTGTATCTGTGTACTGGCTGTGACGTAGGTGGCACTCCACTTGCCAAGCAAGTTGCTTGCAAGTAGGTCGTTCTTTTTCTCTACTATAAGCCGTGTTCCATTGGGCCTTGCAAAGTACTTTTTAGTACTTCCCAGTAGATGATGAATGGAATGCTTTCATTTTGCCAAAAGTAAAATCTTACCTCAATATCAATTTAATTTCGGTTTTGTTTTCTTATTTTACTTTAAAATTAGAAAAATGTCAACAACAATGATCTATTACGTAATTTCTTTTGATTGGTGATGTCTTTTTCTTGTTTGGAAACATTCTGTTACTAGATTAATGAACTACTTTGAACTACTTCGACCACAGAGTAGAAGTAGTTGACTGCAGCCAGAAGTACTTGGCAGTAGATACTGGAGCCCAAAGGAACACACCTATAGTAAACAACTTTGGTTGATCTTTCAAACAAAATGGATTGAAAAAATCAAAATACAATTGGAACGAATATTAATGAAAAATGCAAAAATGGTTAACAAACTTTAATAATTGAAATTATGGACAAAGAAACATAAGAGCCAATAACATATACTTTAACTAATGGCGAATTCCTTACAACAAAGAAATCGAATTTTTTCTAAACAGAATCAAATTTTTTCTAAACAAAATCAATTCTTTTCTGTCAAAACAAATCTTGCGTTTTTAGCAAGATTTCACACTGATTTGCACACACACTATGAAGACTTGACATTTCAAATACGTCAAATTGAAAGTCGCGGAATTTTTGGAAAACGAGTTGTTTATACAGCTATAAAAATAATTTATTGTGCGTTGTTCATTATGAAACACAAATTTGACAAAAAAAAATAGCTTTCGCGAGTGAAAGACGTGTTAAAAACTTTCAGTGCAAGTGAAAACTTTTCAATAACAATTTTCTTTAAAAATATATGTGCAAATAGAAGTTCAAACAAATAAAATGCACCAGCAAATTGGCACCGTATAAGCTAGCTAATATCTTTTATTTATTAATTTAATTCAATTGGTAAAACATTTTTCTCACAACAAAAATAAACAACCTTAATAGTTTAGTGAATAATTTCTTGACGTTTTGCGTCAATTGCAGCTATAAAGTAACACAAACACAATCACACCAAAAAAAAATCGATTCTTTTACGAAATACGAATTCCTTTCAATTGACAGAAAAAATTCGATTCTGTTTCGAAAAAATTCGATTTCTTTTTTGAAAGGAATTCGCCATAAAATTCATGTACCAAAAAAAAAACTACAGACGTCAAAATACAGTTTGTTGGCTGTCCGTCAGTCAAGCACAAAACTTTCAAATTCCATTGAAGGATGTATACGCATGTCAATGGATTAAAAAACCTCTAAAAATCCGATATTTTTTCCATTTTATTTTCTGCTCCGGAAAAATGCATTTTCAGCGCAATCGGTTGACATTTGGAACGAAATATTCCCGATACGATCAAATATAATTTGTCCCCTATCTGTGAAGCCATAAACTTTCAAATTCCATTAAAGGATGTCTACGATGTCAATGGATTAAAAAAACTTCTAAAAATCCGAAAAAAATCAAATTTTATTTTTTGAAAAGGGCAATTTTAGAGCTGTTTGGTGATTTTTAACGAAATATTCGCAAGCGTCAAATATTCTGTCAAGCAATGTCAAGTTTCGTATGAAAGTGGAATTTAACATTTTTAAAATGCAATCAAATTCCAAACTATATTTTGACTTATTTTTTGCACGGAATGTAATTAATTCAGAAATTTTAATAAAAGGAACGACGATTGTTGACTATAGTTAAAAAAATGAACGCCCTACTTGCTTCTCTACTGGCTGCTCAACTGGCTTCGAAAAAGGCAAGCCAGTTGACGAGCAAGTTGCTTGGGTTTATATGTGTTAGTAAAAAAATGTGTATGTATTGCAACTTGCTTTCCAGTACTGGCACGTGTGGCCTCCGGGTTAGCAACCATACAGTTATAGGTACATGTGCGCTCCACAAATAACGAAAATAAGTAAAACAATTTGCTAAAATAACAAACAAGAAATAAAATAATGGCAAAAATGAGTCGCAGAAATTTGGCCCACGACTCATAGGGCAGTTTGTTTTCCGTCTCATTTTTCTTCTCTTTTGCACTCATTACTAATGAGTTTGGTTTGGGCTTCTTTCAAACTTTTTTTTGGCATACACCTATCCCGCTCCACTTTTCTCGCTCCACTTTTTTTTGAAAAAGAATCCAATGGATCTCTGCCACCAAATGTCAGAAGTGTCAGTGTGAAATTAAAAAAAAAAAAACAATCTGACAGCACTCCCTGGTTGGAAAACAAACCAAATGCCGAAGGCACGAAGGCGAGCCAAAAAAGTCGGGTGTTTAATAATAGTGATTAATATGCAATAAAATTAGTTTTTCTGTATCAAACACTTGAAAAAATGTTCACCAAAATGTTTAAACACTAATTAATAGGTAATTCGATCGCAAATTTAAGTTTTCAGTTCCAAATACAAAAAATAATCAAATGACCGGATTTTTAACACTGCCAAGAGCATGTAAATATTTTCCAACCAGGGACTTTTTTTGTTGTTGTTTTTAGGTGTCAATTAGAAGGAGAAAAGACAAAGACAAATCTTGGAAGACCTCTATCACAATCCAACACGATCCTGCATATAAATCACAGCCATATGAAGATGAGAATGTTTCGTACGTTTCACCCTCCAAAACCCATTTGTTTACATTGTTGTATTTGTAATTTCTTCCCGCGTCGATGAATAGATGTGAATTGCAACAACAATTTAACCGGTGTCTGAAGATCCCTACTGCCTGTGTTTGAGGTTTTTATACACACATTCTCATTTTTTATCTGATGTCTGACAGCTTAAGCTTGTTGGCGAATTAAAATGGCTGCCGGGGATTCTCATCTTTATGTGGTTAAACTGTGATATTAATAGGTGTGTTCCTTTGGGCTCCTGTATCTACTGCCAAGTACTTCTGGCTGCAGTCAACTACTTCTACTCTGTGGTCGAAGTAGTTCAAAGTAGTTCATTAATCTAGTTACAGAATAGCCGTGTTTTTTTTGCAAGTCCATATGGATTTGTCGAAAAAAACGACATCGGGACTAGTAGTTTTACACGTACATACAACAACAACTTAAATCCATATGGACTTAGCTAAGTCCACATAATTATCGGGACTTACGTACTGTAAGTAAGAAGTTCCTAAGTCCCGATGTCGTTTTTTTCGACAAATCCATATGGACTTGTAAAAAAACACGCCTATTAGCCGTGTTTTTTTTGCAAGTCCATATGGATTTGTCGAAAAAAACGACATCGGGACTAGTAGTTTTACACGTAAATACAACAACAACTTAAATCCATATGGACTTAGCTAAGTCCAGATAATTATCGGGACTTACGTACTGTAAGTAAGAAGTTCCTAAGTCCCGATGTGGTTTTTTTCGACAAATCCATATGGACTTGCAAAAAAACACACCTATTGTTTCCAAACAAGAAAAAGACATCACCAATCAAAAGAAATTACGTAATAGATTATTGTTGTTGACATTTTCCACATTTTAAAGCAAAATAAGAAAACAAAACCGAAATTAAATTGATATTGAGGTTAGATTTTACTTTTCGCAAAATGAAAGCATTCCATTCATCATCTACTGGGAAGTACTAAAAAGTACTTTGGAAGGCCCAATGGAACACGGCTAATGTAGTAAGTGGATCTCTGCCACCAAATGTCAGAAGTGTCAGTGTGAAATTAAAAAAAAAAAAAAAAACAATCTGACAGCACTCCCTGGTTGGAAAACAAAACCAAATGCCGAAGGCATGAAGGCGAGCCAAAAAAGTCGTGTGTTTAATAATAGTGATAAATAACTTATCAAATTAGTTTTTTTGTATCAAACACTTGAAAAAATGTTCACTAAAATGTTTAAACAATAATTAATACGCAATTCGATCGTAAATTTAAGTTTTCAGTTCCAAATACAAAAAATAATCAAATGACCGGATTTTTAATGTGGTTTTCGTTTCGACCAAAAAAATCGATTTTTCTTTGATTTTTTTGATTTGTGACAAGTTTTTCCTCTCCTTTCGACCAAAAAAATCGAATTTTTGTCGATCTGAAGTCGATTTTGCAGATCTCGATTTTTAGCAAGATTTACACAGATTTTCACACGCACTTGCACACACATCAAAGAAAAGTGACTTTTACCCAGTGTCGTTTTAAAAAAGGCACTCACACAATGATAAGACAAAATAAAATCACGTTTTGTGTTCGTTTTGCCAGTAAAATTTAAGATCTGACACCCAAATCTGAATTGGTCGAAACGAAAGCCACATAACACTGCCAAGAGCATGTAAATATTTTCCAACCAGGGACAAAAACACTCTATATGAAGATACCAATCTTTCGTACGTATCACCCTCCAAAACCCATTTGTTTACATTGTTGTTTTTGTAATTTCGTTTTGTGTCCATGAATAGATGTGAATTGCAACAACAATTTAACGGGGTGGGATTGTTCTGTTTTCCCAGAACAACCATTTTGTATGTGCAAATAACGCAGCCATCTTTAAAAAAATTTCAACTCACCAGCTTTTCAACATGAAAATGGCGGATGTTAGTTGGGATATCGGGATGTGTTGAAAAAAACACCAATTTAATGGTGCTAAGTCTGCTATTACACTACGAATTTCACGTGATGAAACTTCTTTTAATTTTTCTTTGAAAATTCATCCTGTAAGTAGTTCGCTGTTACACAATGATTTTTAAATCTTTGGCATTTAACAGAAAAGTCTGTAATAAAATAAATAACGTGATAAGTTAGAATTTATACATTGAAATTTCGGTCATCGATAGTTTTCTATTGGTTTCGCATATACATAGCATAAAGGCTGTCCCAAACCGAAGCGAAACTTTCGCGCGAATATGCGACGACTGAATATAGTTCGAAGATTCGCATAGCGCCAATGTGGGTGCTCCCATTAATCTCCATGTAAATAAATTAAGACAGGCGAAAGTTTCGTCGTCGTTCTGAAGTATTCGCTTTGGTTTTGGAGAGCCTTAATGCTCTTAAAAGCCGTGTTTTTTTTTGCAAGCCCGGAGGGATTTGGTTAAAAAAAATTATATTGGGGATTATCCATCGACGCCATCACAGAAAAAAATGGAGTTTCCATAAAAACTATTGATTAGAAGTACATATGCAATTAACGCCGTTAAAACAGTTTAGCCCCGAAAATTATGTGCTCTTAGCTATGCCTGGAGGGGATTAGTTGTTGTTGCATTTAACATGTAAATTCCTTAGCCCCGACGCGACATAGTTTTTTTCGATCAATTTCCTCCAGGCTTGCAACGAGACATGCCAATTTATAACAGTTATAACAATTTTTGGCTATTAAAAGCGGGCGTACGTTTACGCGCTTCGCACTACTTAAAAAAAAAAACTTTAGGTGATTGAATTATGCCCACCGGCGGAGGACCCTGGCCCTGCGGGGCCGCATAAACAGTAATTTTATAAACAAAAACTGTTATAATTGGCATGTCTAGTCACTTCCTGCAAAAAAACACGTCTAAAGTTGTCTTACAACAGTTGCGTTGATTCTCTGGTTTCTCATTCGTTTTTTTTTTTGTCATGTTCAGCGTCTGTTTCAATAATTCGAGAGCGAAATACAATACCAAACAATCGTAGAAACAAAACAAATAATGACAAAAGACAATCGAATATACTTAAATTGATTATAAATTTTCACTTTCAATTTGTTTCCACAAACTTATGCTTATAAGGTTGGGTTAGCACTTGATAACTCGTTGCTCCTTTTATTATACTTTTTGAACATACCCATTGAAACTCGTAAATAACCGACATTTTGGTGGTGAATGTACTTTTACTGCATGTGTGTGCAAATAAAGCGTGGTGGATGTACGCTTACTGCATATGTGTGCGTGTTTCTCCTGAATTTCCCCTATATGAGCTTGTAGGCAAACTCGGATGACAGCCGAGATTGGTATCTTCATATAGAGGGTGTGTTTCTTTATTTTTTCCGGATAAAGAATAGAAAAGACGGAAAAGGCAAAATATCTACCCAGAATATCCAGAATAGAATAAATAAGGAAACAGATCTGAATTGAAAGAATATCCAACTATCAGCTGTTTGTTTTCATCTCAAAAAATCATTTTGCGATTATTTCTTTGTTTTGCAAATTGTAAATTAATTTTTCGCACACGCATAAGCATCATGAAGATACAAAAATAATTATCACAAAAACATGTTCACCCATTTCTATTTCATTAAATTTCTTTTCATCCATGGCAGAGGCAGACGGCAGACAAAATAACAATACCTAATTGTAACCAATGAAAAAAATGAAATGTATCTGTCAAAGTAGATAATATTCCATTTACCATAGCTCTTGACTAGGAACAGAAAGATCGCATTCCAATAATTCTAGAACGAATAAAGAAACAACAAAAAAGTATATCCGGAATATTCCAGAGAATAAAGAAACGCAAAAGCGGTGTTCCAGATATTCCGAATATTCGGAATAAATAAAGAAACACACCCAGAGTGTTTTTGACCAGGGACTTTTGTTGTTGTTGTTTTTAGATGTCAAATTAGAAAGAGAAAAGACAAAGACAAATCTTGGAAGAGCTCTGTTAAC
Organism: Leucozona laternaria; assembly: GCA_932273885.2. Classification (NCBI taxonomy): domain Eukaryota; kingdom Metazoa; phylum Arthropoda; class Insecta; order Diptera; family Syrphidae; genus Leucozona; species Leucozona laternaria. Next base: position 52,787,860 of record OW026368.1, read on the forward strand.
TGGGGTCGAGTCGAATGAAGCTCATTTCAACCCAACGCATATAACATGCGGTGGAAGAAGAAGCAAGCTGGGTTGTCTCTTGGCTCGCTTTGGTTTTTTTTTCCGCGTGGAAGTGGTCCGCAATCCCAACGGAAAATAAAAATACTGTAATTAATTTTAATTTGGGTTGGACATTGGAGATTGCCTCCTTTTTTCCGCTTTGTGTGAGATTTATAATGACTTCTAAAGAAAGTACATGTGACTCTGATTATGACGAAGAAGAAATTGTAGTATTCGCTGATTTTAAAAATAATATATTAAATGAACTAGAAGCCGGAAATCCATTGGTAAAAATTATTGGCATTGACTCCACAAATCCCATTGCCGAAGTGAATGGTAACATATTTAAGGGTAAGTAAAATTAATTTATTATATTAAGTAAAGAAATTGCTATTTCTTTTGTACTATCCGAATCAATTACCTAAGTGTTTGTGGAGACTTCGCTTGCGGTAGCATACTGCTTGCTACATTTAGCTTGTGAAACCCACCGTGGCAGGTAAAAACATGTATGAAGCGGTATATGGAAGTAATTTTGTCCTTTCGAAAGGAAAAAAGATGTGCTTTCCAAAGAAAATTAATACGTACAGTCACTCAAACTCATATTGATTTGAAGTCAAAGATCTTATTAACATTTAATATTGAAGGCCCAAAAAAGTAACATCCCTTGACAAAAAGAGGACGTTTATTAACAAAAATATAAAAACTTAATTGAAAGAAGTTAATCTCGTATTCGTACACCCGAAGTTTTCTTGGATTTAAGCCAAAACCTAACACAATCTCAATATTTTGTTGCATATTCCATATTTTATATTCCATGGTCTAGTCTATTTAGCACAAATTTTGAAAACTTCTAAGTCCTTTCTATTGCAATTTTAACACATTTTCCAATAACTTCTTTTTCAGCACTCTTGCAATTCTAATGGTCTCTTTTCTAAGTCCTTGGGGTAAATGGCCCTATAGATTCTCTTTAGGATTAATATCTGCTTAATACGGTCGGGTTTGATTTTTTTTTTTTAGAAAATAGTAGACATGGAACATGCAAGCCAAAGCGCTTGAGAAATATTCAACTCTTACAAGTAATACATTGTAACTTGCGAAATGAGAAAAAAACAAAGAATATATGAACCTAACTTGGAGAGAAGCTACGTCAGGTACTTAGCAAAAACGTTCGTAAACGTTTCCATATTCTAAAACACAATGGCAGTACAGATATGTAACGTAAGAGTTGGTAATCGTATATTCTATAAACACAGTAAAATAGTTAAACTTTGCAAGTGGTCATTAAAACCAAAGATTTTGAGTTTTTAAAAAAAGCATTTTCCCCCATGAACCAAGAGACAAAATATGAGATCTTTTATTTTAAAGGAGCGGTAATTTGTTTGGCGAAAACCAAATACCGAACTCCATTCAGAATATGCAATTTACGTAGTAAAGTATAAAGTCGGCTGGGTGATAGGTTAGGTTAGGTTTGAAGGGGTGATTATACGGCAAGCCGTAACATCGCACTCGGATCTCATTGGATCCATTGTGTTCCCCAGGGTATGGTGAAGGTGAAAATAAGGATTGGTGAGGAAAGGAGTTAGAGGAGTTTAGGTGTGGGTATGAGAAGCCTCCCTGAACCATCCCGACTTTTGAGTAAATTTCAGGATGTTCCTTAGTGGCAAAAACGAGATGTCGCTCAGTTCATCAAAGAAGTAATCTCCGAGGGCCAATTTTCTGGTTCTTACTAAGCTGGGGCATTCACAAAGGAAGTGATAAGAGCCCTCCTCCGCCTCTTCATCTTGACACCCTCTGCACAAGTCGGATGAGCTGATTCTGCGCATGTGGGTTCCCATTGAGTTGTGACCCGTTAAGATTCCAACCAAAAGGGATAGTTGAGGTCTGCTTAGTTCAAGAAGGAAGTCTGTTTTTTTCCTTGAGATGTTCGGCCATAGATTCCTCGAGACCCGACAAGTATCAAGTGCTGACCATCTATCGTTTGCGGCATCGAGGAAGCATTTGCGAATTCTGTTCTTTTCCTGTGCAAGTGGCATAGAAACGGAGGATACAGTTTGGCTTGGATCAAGGGAAGATCCAATTTTGGCCAGTTTATCCGCCATTTCATTTCCATATATGTCACGATGTCCTGGGACCCATCGAAGGGTAACTGTATTTGATGCACTGAGTAGCTTCAACTCGTTACGGCAACAGTTTACCAGTTTAGACTTTGTGACAACCGAAGAATGGATCGACGCCATCACAGAAAAAAATGGAGTTTCCATAAAAACTATTGATTAGAAGTACATATGCAATTAACGCCGTTAAAACAGTTTAGCCCCGAAAATTATGTGCTCTTAGCTATGCCTGGAGGGGATTAGTTGTTGTTGCATTTAACATGTAAATTCCTTAGCCCCGACGCGACATAGTTTTTTTCGATCAATTTCCTCCAGGCTTGCAACGAGACATGCCAATTTATAACAGTTATAACAATTTTTGGCTATTAAAAGCGGGCGTACGTTTACGCGCTTCGCACTACTTAAAAAAAAAAACTTTAGGTGATTGAATTATGCCCACCGGCGGAGGACCCTGGCCCTGCGGGGCCGCATAAACAGTAATTTTATAAACAAAAACTGTTATAATTGGCATGTCTAGTCACTTCCTGCAAAAAAACACGTCTAAAGTTGTCTTACAACAGTTGCGTTGATTCTCTGGTTTCTCATTCGTTTTTTTTTTTGTCATGTTCAGCGTCTGTTTCAATAATTCGAGAGCGAAATACAATACCAAACAATCGTAGAAACAAAACAAATAATGACAAAAGACAATCGAATATACTTAAATTGATTATAAATTTTCACTTTCAATTTGTTTCCACAAACTTATGCTTATAAGGTTGGGTTAGCACTTGATAACTCGTTGCTCCTTTTATTATACTTTTTGAACATACCCATTGAAACTCGTAAATAACCGACATTTTGGTGGTGAATGTACTTTTACTGCATGTGTGTGCAAATAAAGCGTGGTGGATGTACGCTTACTGCATATGTGTGCGTGTTTCTCCTGAATTTCCCCTATATGAGCTTGTAGGCAAACTCGGATGACAGCCGAGATTGGTATCTTCATATAGAGGGTGTGTTTCTTTATTTTTTCCGGATAAAGAATAGAAAAGACGGAAAAGGCAAAATATCTACCCAGAATATCCAGAATAGAATAAATAAGGAAACAGATCTGAATTGAAAGAATATCCAACTATCAGCTGTTTGTTTTCATCTCAAAAAATCATTTTGCGATTATTTCTTTGTTTTGCAAATTGTAAATTAATTTTTCGCACACGCATAAGCATCATGAAGATACAAAAATAATTATCACAAAAACATGTTCACCCATTTCTATTTCATTAAATTTCTTTTCATCCATGGCAGAGGCAGACGGCAGACAAAATAACAATACCTAATTGTAACCAATGAAAAAAATGAAATGTATCTGTCAAAGTAGATAATATTCCATTTACCATAGCTCTTGACTAGGAACAGAAAGATCGCATTCCAATAATTCTAGAACGAATAAAGAAACAACAAAAAAGTATATCCGGAATATTCCAGAGAATAAAGAAACGCAAAAGCGGTGTTCCAGATATTCCGAATATTCGGAATAAATAAAGAAACACACCCAGAGTGTTTTTGACCAGGGACTTTTGTTGTTGTTGTTTTTAGATGTCAAATTAGAAAGAGAAAAGACAAAGACAAATCTTGGAAGAGCTCTGTTAACTGGGGTCGAGTCGAATGAAGCTCATTTCAACCCAACGCATATAACATGCGGTGGAAGAAGAAGCAAGCTGGGTTGTCTCTTGGCTCGCTTTGGTTTTTTTTTCCGCGTGGAAGTGGTCCGCAATCCCAACGGAAAATAAAAATACTGTAATTAATTTTAATTTGGGTTGGACATTGGAGATTGCCTCCTTTTTTCCGCTTTGTGTGAGATTTATAATGACTTCTAAAGAAAGTACATGTGACTCTGATTATGACGAAGAAGAAATTGTAGTATTCGCTGATTTTAAAAATAATATATTAAATGAACTAGAAGCCGGAAATCCATTGGTAAAAATTATTGGCATTGACTCCACAAATCCCATTGCCGAAGTGAATGGTAACATATTTAAGGGTAAGTAAAATTAATTTATTATATTAAGTAAAGAAATTGCTATTTCTTTTGTACTATCCGAATCAATTACCTAAGTGTTTGTGGAGACTTCGCTTGCGGTAGCATACTGCTTGCTACATTTAGCTTGTGAAACCCACCGTGGCAGGTAAAAACATGTATGAAGCGGTATATGGAAGTAATTTTGTCCTTTCGAAAGGAAAAAAGATGTGCTTTCCAAAGAAAATTAATACGTACAGTCACTCAAACTCATATTGATTTGAAGTCAAAGATCTTATTAACATTTAATATTGAAGGCCCAAAAAAGTAACATCCCTTGACAAAAAGAGGACGTTTATTAACAAAAATATAAAAACTTAATTGAAAGAAGTTAATCTCGTATTCGTACACCCGAAGTTTTCTTGGATTTAAGCCAAAACCTAACACAATCTCAATATTTTGTTGCATATTCCATATTTTATATTCCATGGTCTAGTCTATTTAGCACAAATTTTGAAAACTTCTAAGTCCTTTCTATTGCAATTTTAACACATTTTCCAATAACTTCTTTTTCAGCACTCTTGCAATTCTAATGGTCTCTTTTCTAAGTCCTTGGGGTAAATGGCCCTATAGATTCTCTTTAGGATTAATATCTGCTTAATACGGTCGGGTTTGATTTTTTTTTTTTAGAAAATAGTAGACATGGAACATGCAAGCCAAAGCGCTTGAGAAATATTCAACTCTTACAAGTAATACATTGTAACTTGCGAAATGAGAAAAAAACAAAGAATATATGAACCTAACTTGGAGAGAAGCTACGTCAGGTACTTAGCAAAAACGTTCGTAAACGTTTCCATATTCTAAAACACAATGGCAGTACAGATATGTAACGTAAGAGTTGGTAATCGTATATTCTATAAACACAGTAAAATAGTTAAACTTTGCAAGTGGTCATTAAAACCAAAGATTTTGAGTTTTTAAAAAAAGCATTTTCCCCCATGAACCAAGAGACAAAATATGAGATCTTTTATTTTAAAGGAGCGGTAATTTGTTTGGCGAAAACCAAATACCGAACTCCATTCAGAATATGCAATTTACGTAGTAAAGTATAAAGTCGGCTGGGTGATAGGTTAGGTTAGGTTTGAAGGGGTGATTATACGGCAAGCCGTAACATCGCACTCGGATCTCATTGGATCCATTGTGTTCCCCAGGGTATGGTGAAGGTGAAAATAAGGATTGGTGAGGAAAGGAGTTAGAGGAGTTTAGGTGTGGGTATGAGAAGCCTCCCTGAACCATCCCGACTTTTGAGTAAATTTCAGGATGTTCCTTAGTGGCAAAAACGAGATGTCGCTCAGTTCATCAAAGAAGTAATCTCCGAGGGCCAATTTTCTGGTTCTTACTAAGCTGGGGCATTCACAAAGGAAGTGATAAGAGCCCTCCTCCGCCTCTTCATCTTGACACCCTCTGCACAAGTCGGATGAGCTGATTCTGCGCATGTGGGTTCCCATTGAGTTGTGACCCGTTAAGATTCCAACCAAAAGGGATAGTTGAGGTCTGCTTAGTTCAAGAAGGAAGTCTGTTTTTTTCCTTGAGATGTTCGGCCATAGATTCCTCGAGACCCGACAAGTATCAAGTGCTGACCATCTATCGTTTGCGGCATCGAGGAAGCATTTGCGAATTCTGTTCTTTTCCTGTGCAAGTGGCATAGAAACGGAGGATACAGTTTGGCTTGGATCAAGGGAAGATCCAATTTTGGCCAGTTTATCCGCCATTTCATTTCCATATATGTCACGATGTCCTGGGACCCATCGAAGGGTAACTGTATTTGATGCACTGAGTAGCTTCAACTCGTTACGGCAACAGTTTACCAGTTTAGACTTTGTGACAACCGAAGCAATGGATTTAATTGCCGCCTGACTATCAGTGAAGATGTCAATGTTTCTATTTACGAATTTAAAAGTGGCAAGACTTTTTGCTGCCTCGTAAATTGCAAGCACTTCGGCTTGGAAAACACTGCAGAAATCTGGAAGTTTTATTGATCTATTCAGGGGTGGGTTATCTGAGAAGATGCCTGACCCTACCCCATCACCCGTCTTGGAGCCATCTGTGAAAACCGAAACGTTATCAATTTTAATGACCCGGTTGGCCGCCCAGAGGTCCCTTGAGGGGACATCTGTTAGGGCCACTGGGTGGAAATCAATGTGCGGTACAGTATAGTCCGTTTGAGTGTCTTTGTCCATGAAAGTCAATATGGTTTTATGTCCAAAATGGCCTCCTACCCAGTTTTTGCATTGGTTGAGCCTTAGAGCACTATTGGCCGCCACTTCCTTCGTAAATAAATCGAGTGGGGCTAGTGAAAGAAACGTTTCCAGGGCTGCGGTAGGAGTAGTTTTCATGGCACTAGTAGTGCCAATACATGCAAGTCTCTGAACTTTTGTTATAGTCTTAAGATTGGTTGCCTTTTCTAGGGCTGGCCACCAAACCAGACATGCGTATGTCAGTATTGGCCTTATTATGGCTGTGAACATCCAATGAATGGTTCTTGGGCTGGGACCCCATCTTTTTCCAAAAATTCGACTACATGTATAGAATGCTATTAAAGCCTTCCTTTCTCGTTCTTTAATATTTTCTTTCCAGTTTAGCTTACGGTCTAATATCAAACCAAGATATTTTGCCGTACCAGTAATCTGCACCGGAGTCCCATTTATGGTGGGAGGATTAATGTTTGGAATATTATGTTTCCTTGTAAACAAAACTAGCTCTGTCTTTTGTGGGTTGACATTTAGTCCGCAATTGCTGGCCCAATTACTGAGCTTGTCAAGAGATGTTTGTAAAAGCTCACACAGTGTAGGTATAAATTTTCCTGATGCCATGATCACGATGTCATCGGCATAAGCGACGACCTTGACACCGCTTAGACTGAGTTTAATTAGTATCTCATTAACGACTAAAAGCCAGAGCAAGGGGGATAAAACCCCTCCTTGCGGAGTGCCTCTGCATGTCCTGACTTTTAGCTTGCTATGACCCATTTCTGCACTTACAAGTCTCGTTTGAAGCATCGAGTCAATCCAGTTTGAAAGCATCGGATCAATATTAAAGTAGTTAAGGGCTCGCCGAATTGCACTGTTCTCGACATTATTAAAGGCCCCTTCTATGTCCAGGAATGCTCCCAAGGTAAACTCCTTGAATTGGATTGATTTTTCAATTGTGCCGACCACTTCATGAAGTGCCGTCTCAACGGACTTGCCCTTCATATACGCATGTTGGGCCTGCGAGAGGAAACTAACATTAAGTTTTAGGCGAATGTGCGTTTCTATTAGTCTTTCTAAAGTCTTAAGAAGAAAGGAGGATAGGCTTATTGGCCTGAAGTCTTTCGCTTCAGTATGAGTGGGCTTGCCTGCTTTCGGAATGAAGATAACATTGACTTCTCTCCAACTAGATGGAATGTAGGTAATGTTCAGACATTGTCTAAAAATATCCACTAGAATTGGAACAATAACATCCTTAGAACTTTGGAGCATAATCGGAATTATGCCATCAGGTCCTGCGGACTTGTATGCCGAGAAGGAGTCAATGGCCCAAGCCACCTTCCTACTATCTACGATTTGGTTTCCAATATTAGAGATCGCACTTATAGTCGGTTCACTGTCCACAGGAGATGAATCAATGATACATCCTGGGAAGTGAGTGTTCATAAGTGACTCTAAAGTTTCTGAGCAGGTGTCAGTCCAGGTTTTATCGGGTTTTTTCAAAAAGCCCGGAGGAGTACTGACCTTTGACATGACTTTCCTGAGCCTAGCGGCATCATTTGTAGACTCAATGTCTGTACAAAATTTTCGCCAGGCTGCTCTTTTAGCATAGGTAGTTCGGTTCTTATATAGGTTTTTGCTGATCTTGAAGAGATCCCAGTCAGCAGGTTCATTACTGTATTTTGCTCTATTGAAAAGCCTCCTTGAGTTTTTCCTAAGAATGGATAGCTCTTTAGACCACCATACGGGGTTGAGCTTACCCTTTCCTTTGATAATGGGGCATGTACTTTCATAGGCATCATTTATAGATGCTGTTAGTTTATTAACCTGTTTTTCAATATCCGAGCGGTCTAACAAAGGTTCATTATAACAGTTACCTAACGATGAGGCCAATCTTATATTGAAGGCTTCCCAGTTTGTTTTCCTGGGGTTACGATAGGGTTTCTGATTTTCAACGTCATGCTCTATTTGGAATGTTAACATTCTATGGTCTGAGAATGTCACATTGCTTGAGACCTTCCAGTTGCTGATTACTATAGAATCAGAGTTCGTGGAAAGGGTAACATCGAGCACTTCTCTTCTAGTTTTGGTAATAAAGGTTGGTTCATTACCTCTATTTAGTATCAACATATTATTTTTAATAATAAATTCAAATAGTGACTCACCTCTTACGTTTGTGTCAGTGCTCCCCCACTGTTGATGATGGGCATTTGCATCGCAGCCTGTCAGGAGGTCCCATCCGTTCTTACCTGCTGCTGCCACCAGATCTTCAAATGCCGCTGATGGCGGAGGGCCCGGTTCGTCACCTGGCATGTATATGGAGGCTAAGATCAGGGGCGGGGCCCCCTTTCTTTCGCACTTCACTGCTGTCATGTCTCTGTTACAATGGGGAGATAGGAGGAAAAGATTTATATGTTTTTTCGCCACTATACAAGTACGGTAGTTACCTTCAGTAGGCCCTTTATAGAAGTACAGGATATAATCTTTGGACCTGAGTCCACAGATGTTGCCACTGTTCACCCATGGCTCCTGTATCAGGGCGATGTCATATTTTTCTTTCGACAAGAAAGAGATTAAGGTGGCTGAGGCCAACTTACTGTGCTGGAGGTTTTGCTGTAGCACTTTCATCATTTTTATTTTTATTTTTGTTAGGTAAGTTGGCTACCGTCAGCGGTCGCACCTTAACCTCATTGATGCCGATACAAATTTTGTACCCTCTGGATGGAAGTAAAGCCATTGTCTCATGATTAAGCATGACAATAGCTTCCTGGCCCGATTTTGTGGGCTCTTCCATCTCCATGACCTGCCAATCTGCATTCGGAAAGTCAGGATTGAGTCTTCGAAGAAAATTCTCAAGCCGTTCTTTCGTCATGCGTGGGCCCGGAATATTAATGCGGACTTTGGGTCTAGTGGGGAGGTCTTTTTTAAAAGCAACTCTTAACATTGCCCCTGAAAAAAGTTCTTTCATTCCGATGATTTTTGCTCTTAGCCAGGTAAGAGTATATTCGTCCCGGCACGTGAGCACTTTAAAACCTTTAAATGACGACAAAGGCCCGAATCTTGGCAAAATGTTGGTGGAGGAGAGCACCTCGTCGTTTACACAGTCGAGTAGCTTTTCCTCCACTTGAGCCCACTGCTCTTCATTTAGCCGTCTATCCGGGCTCCCTTCATTGATAACGGCCACTTGAAGGCTCTCTTTTACCAGATCAGCCAACGTACCTGCGCTACTTGTTGTCTTAGGCTTTTTGTTGGCTGTGGGTGGAGGGGGAGTCGAGTCGTTGTGTCTATTTCTCTTCCTTTGGCTACTTGGGCCAGCATCATTGACCCTTAAGTGCTTTGGGCCGCTGAAAGTTAACCTTTCAGAGATCGGCCTCACTTGTGGGTTGCTGTCCTTCACCGGTTTGGAAGAGGAGACACCCTGGTTCTTTTCTGTCACTAATTTTTTCTTTGCATCGTCAATTCTGGGATTGGCTGGCTCGAGCTTGGCAAGAAGCTTTTGGGCCCAACTCAGCCGTTTCCAGTCTCTCAGACACAACTTTTTGGGGTCGGTTTGGCCATACCTTCGCACGGCTCTCCTCGCATTTTCAATCTTTTTGAACACTGGACCTTGATTCCCTTCCTTGTTCTGCTTATTTGGATCCACCAGTTTTTCCTCGATCGGGTTTGGCCCATACGGGCATCGATCTTCGGAGACGGTATGCAGCAGAGTGTTAGAACACCCTGCGCGATCTGCGCAGACTTCAGTTGGTTCACTTGATCCAGGTCCTTTGGGAGTCGAGGTTGCTTTGGCATGTGACGTTGTCATGGTTTTGGCCAAGGATTCGCCTCTATCCGTCCTCTGTCCTATAGCGGGATTGGCAGCCACAGTAATATCTGCGTCCGAGCCGTCGGAGCTAGCGAAGGACCGAAAATCATCTTCGAGGAGAAGATTCTCCTCATCCGATGTAATCACTCCCCCGCCAGTCGCGTCCTCAGAGTCGAGGAAGTCCATGAGATTCTCGGAGAGAACCTCATCAACCTCCTCGGCACCACCACCACTACAGACAGGAATGCTGTCTTTAGCTTTTTTAAAAATATGGTTTGTCACTGGCGACTTATCCTCTTTCGAGGCCAAGCCATCGCCGGCAGCCGTGACTACTGCCGACTCTTGAGCGTATATCCCCACTCGATTTTCATTCTTTATTTGACTTTTATCCATATTTTTTATTCGATAACATCTCTGTTTTGTTTTGGTTTCTTAGTTGTTTGACATTGCAGCTGGATTGCTGAAACATCAAAACGTAAGCCCCCCCACCACGTCAAGGTGAAACCTCGGGGAGGCGGCTGGGTGATGGTTTGAGGTTGTTTCCCGGCACCCAGCCGTGCTAGTGTACAAAAAATACATCAACATTTTGTAAGAAATTCTTAAGTGAGTGCACCAAAATTGGGGTTTAAACACAATTTACTTCTAACAAAAACAATGACCCAAGGCACAAAATTTATAACACTTGCATGTTTCATGTCTACAATTCTCGAAGCAAAATTGGGGCCAGACAGTAATAAGCATATATTAACCCTAAAGAGAATCTATAGGGTCATTTACCCCAACGACTTAGAAAAGAGACCATGAGAATTGCAAGTGTTGAAAAGGAAGTTATTGGAAAATGTGTTAATATTACAATAGAAAGGACTAAGAAGTTTTCAAAATTTGTGCTAAATAGACTAGACCATGGGATATAAAATATGGAATATGCAACAAAATATTGAGATTGTGTTAGTTTTTGGTTTAAATGCAAGAAAACTTTGGGTGTACGAATACGAGATTGACTTCTTTCAATTAAGTTTTCGGAGTTTTGTTAATAAACGTCCTCTTTTTGTCTTTTATTTGACTTCAAATCAAATAAAGCTCGGATTTTGTTATGGTCCTCGAATTAATTGCAAAAAAAACTGCATGTTAGCTTCCGTACAAATATGAGTTTCAAGTGACTGTATAATTATTTTTCTTATAACTTATAACCATAAAATGAGAAGATTTGTTAATAAAGCAAACAAATTTTGTATGAGAATAAGAATTTTATTTCTGTAATCCAATTTTTTTCTTCTAAGTATGTACATCCAATTCAACCAAAATGTGTTACTATATTTTCGATCATGAAGCGGTTATAGGAAATTTAAATGATTTCAAACCATCTGAAGAAGCTACACCTATTGTTCAAAGATTCGCTGCATCGGGTCTGTATGGGCATTCTCATTAAAAAGCCAATTGTCGTTCGACCGAAATTTTTTAAGTTTCGATAAGAGAAGTATCCGCCCTTTTTAAAAATATAAACTACGTTAATACTACAAAATTGTGTGTACATTTTTTGGATTGAATTTAAAAATTACACATTTTGTTCATGTTATAAAGCCAAAATTACGTTATTTTCCATGATCTTATCAATTTTTAGTCAAACTAATAATTTCTAGTTTTTGATAAACTTGAAAATATGTATCAAAATAAATTTTACTACTTACCTAGTGGAATTAGGATCTTTGGAGCCACTTTAAGTTTAAGCCATTTTTTCAAATTTATTTCCAGGAGTGTTATCACGTAAATTCACTTTCTAAATTAGGACTGTCATTTTCCCTAAGTCCAAAGACTTATTTTGACGATCGAATTAATAGAACGTATGAAATAAGCAACTTCTTGTTTAGTGTGACTGTACTAATCCTTTTAACTTAATAATAGGGGTATTCGAGCCGCATCGTACTTTGGTAGTACCAACATACCTTAAGTTTTTATAAGCATAATACATATTTCAGAAGTAAGTACGGAACTATGACAACATCAAGTGACATGCAGTTTTGGTTTTAATACATACAATTACCTTGTTCCGTTTTCTAATATTTATTTATTTATGTATATGCGTTTGTATTAATTTTGTTTTAAAATCAGGCTGCCCTTTCGATAGCTGTTGGTGGTAGGTCAGTAAAGGACGACTTGCGAGATTTGAATTTATTCTGTGCGATTATTTACCCTTTATCAATTCCAAGAGCAAAATTGTCGTTCGCTTTGAAATACGAAATCGGTAGATAAAATCATGGTCGTCCCATTTTTCGAGACCGACCTGTGGAAAGGACACATTTTATATTGTCTTCTTTCAATCGCCAACAATTCTTCTTCATCTTCGCTTTCGGAAGCAGACGATGGATAATTTTCTCTTATCATTTTATTTTATCTGAAAAATATTTTTATTCAAACCGAAACCGAGAATAATTTTTGACAGAAGATGCAACAAAATGTATTATAAATTTGAATTTGACAGAAAACTCTCAAGTTTGCTCTCTCAACTTCTACTATTTTCGGAAGTTGAGAAAACCAGAAGTTGATCAACTCGAGAGTTGAGAATCGAAAGTTGAAACTGTCAACTTTGAGTGAAGACAAACAAAATCACAAGTTGAGAACAAAAATCCTCAAGTTGAGTTCAACTTGTAGTGAAGAAAATGGCTCTTAGGGCGATTTTGTTCACTCGAAGTTGAACACAACTTGAGGATTTTTCTTGTCAACTTGAGAATTTGGTTTGGTTTTATTCACTCGAAGTTGACTGCCTCAACTTTCGATATTCTAAAGTTGGGAAAATCCACAGTTGATCAACTTTGGATTTTGTCAACTCCCCGACATTCTAGAAGTTAAGGGAGCAAACTTGGGACTTTGTTTGATTTTTGTTTATTCACCCTTGATTAGAACGAATTTTCAGCCAGTGTTAGATGGCTAAATAAGTAAATATAACATAACTGCATAAATTATAATGAAAAAAAAAAAACAGTTAATTATTAGTAGCTTTATTGAACAGTAAATAAATATAAACAGCATTGCAGTGCCGATTTTTTGGCTGTTGAATGGTCACTATCACCGGATATTGCAGCAAGATCCAAGAAGAAGGTGTCAAAAGCTCGTGTAATTGTTGCATTGGTGCTGGTAGTTCCTCTTTGGGTGGACACCCACCGGTCTTTTTAACATCTAGTAAAAAGGACAATGCACAATCCCTCTGCTGCTTAATTGCTTGTGTGACAAATACACGTCCCGCATAGTCTTTTAAGCTCTTTCCTGCAGGATAAAGGGACAAAAAGAATAAAATAAACAAAACCAACTATACAATATAATTACTTGCTTTACAGCATTGAATGCATTTGCAATCTTCTCCCATGCTTTGTCCTTTTCACGATTGCCGATAATTCCTTCAATTTCTCAATTTTCTTGAATAATAATATTTCAAATTTGATAAAACGTGACAGTTTTTCGAAATCAAAAGTTGAGACTGACAAATTATTTTGGCATTTGTCATAAATATCCTAGGGAAATTTTCAAAACTGCAAGTTAGCCAACTTTTGAAATTCAACTTCTAAATTGAAAGTTAAAGTAGTGAACAAAACCAATTTTCAACTTGCCGATCAAATTTCGAGTTGAGACCAACTCCGAAGTTGGCCAACTTGGAATTTTCTGGCAAGTTTAACAATAGCGAAAAAAATCGCCCTTAGTTGTTTTAATAATCACCGTTTTGGTCAACTTGAAAGGAGAAGTCTCTATTAAACAAATAGCTTAAAACACGGATTCACGTGTTGGAGTATTTATTTCCAAATAATTCAGTTAGCACTATTCGAGGGAAATTGTGTTCGAAAATGAAATCAAATACAAATACTTAAAGTCCGGATACACGGGTTATAAGGAAATGGTGATCAAAAACTCTTAATATCGTAAAAGTCAACGAGATTTGCCAGACTTCAGATTTCGTAATCTAGCAGATTATGACAAAATCTTGGAATCGTATGAATGTGAAACAATTATTACAAAGGCCAGTATTCACCGAACGCTCATTACGTAATATCTAGTGAATAATCATACCTATTCACTAAGCGCCATATAAACTTTAATGAGCGTTCGTTTCTCTTCTATATAAAATTTCAGTCGCAAAAATAGAGATGATAAAAATACAGTCTAGTACTATACGGATGTAGTGTATTCAGTTAGTGGGATTTCATTGCCTTTTCGTGTGTTTTTTATGTGTTGGGACTTGTAACTGACAACTAAATGAACGATCCAAAGAGCTTGCGTTATCTTGTTGCCAAGAAATATGCCGACTCTATAAGATTTTGAGATAAAACTGAAATATCTGTTATTTTTAAGAAAAACTTCTGTAAGTGCAACTCAAGGTTGGTAAAGGCTTAACTACATAAGCCAAAAAGTACTTTTGTACAAAAGTAAAAATATTTTTTTTCCCGCTAGCGCAGTTGTTTTGTGAAAAAGAATATACAATTTTTTGTTTAAACCAAAATTTAAGCTTTCTGCATCATTTTTATAAGTTTTCCAGTGGGAAAAACTATTCCAAAATAAGTTTGAAAATTTTCACTTTTGTACTTTTTCACTTTTTGGGCTTATGTAGTTAAGCCTTAACTAAGATATTTTTCAGACGGAAGCAAAGTTCAATGCAATCTTGTCCGGGGATCTATGCGCACTGAAGTATCGTTCATTAAAATCTATATTGTTGTTTTGGGATTTTATTAAATCTTTACATTCTAATATGGTATCTGTTATCGAGTAAGTGAAAATCATAAAATCACTGCCATCTACACAAAATAATCATCCTTATTCCGTAAGGTGTTGAAAACGATACCAAACAATAAAATTTTTCATTGCATAAGAGCAACCATTATAGAGTAAATCCATGAGAAAGTAGTAATTTCCATTCGAATTCTATATCCTCACGTTTTTCAATTTTCGGTGTTCCGAATTCCGTATTCGAAAACGTTTTGCGGATTTGGCAAAACGAACGGATCTACAATCCGCCAAATTGACGTTTTAAATTCGGTTATTCTTTCGTTGGCGGATTACAATTTCGTTTTTGACAGGTCTTGCAGCTGATTTCGGAAATCTTTTGTTGATCAAGTTGGTAAAACTTAAAAGAAAATCCGACTGGAAATCAGAACAATCGTTTTCAATCCGCACGGATTCCATTTTCGTTTCCGTTTTCAAATTCGACCGAATATCAGAACAGCCGTAAAAGTGAAGATAACAAAAACGCAAAATGTAGCATTTTCCCTTGGTTATTTTTATTTAATTGATACAAGTGGTAAAAGTATGGTTAAAAATACGATGAAATTAAAAAAGGCTAAGTCCTAAATTTTAAACTTGAAAACGTACGTAAGTAGTGAGTTACCATGCATTTTACTAATTTTGTATAAATAAATTCAGCAATGTAAAGTTTCTTTTTTAAACAGCCACAAAACGCATGTCCAAAAATGGTTACATCTCATGTTTTATTTTAAATTTGTTTTACTAAGATATGTATGTACATTATGTAGATACGTATTTCTTTTTTATAAGCGTCTCAAAAAGTTAAGGTTACAATAATCAGTTTTGTGATGTTACTATTGTTTTTTTCTAAGGTTTTAGTCTCACAAATTCTCCAATACTTTTTTAAATTTGTAAATATTATTTTTCGATTTAACATGGTTAAGCGCCAGTTACAGCTATCATGGAAAATTTTGATTTTTTAATTTGAGACGTTTAGAAAGTAAAATCAGTATTTATTTTGTTGCCAATATAAATGTGGTAACTTAATTATTCATTCCTTCCCAAAAAATTTCATTTTCGCCCAACCGTCCACATAAAATTACTTTAATTTAGTTCAATGATTGAACTACCTTACCAATGATAATTCAAATTCTAAAAGCCATCTTGTGTGGAAGATTTTATAAAATTATTTTTTTTGCAAAAATTAATAATCAAATATGTTATATATAATATGTGACCTTTTGTTGAATAAGTATTTGTTGGTTGGTATATAGGCTTCAGGTCATAAATGAAACATTTTTTTTTTTTTTTTTTCCCGTTCACAACGTTTCGTCCATGACTATGATGATGTGAAGAGTTTCGATTAAAACCTCTTGTTTTGGTTCTCCTCTCTCTGAAGTACTTGGATCTCTTCATAGTTAGGAGTGTGGCCGTGTGAGAGACAATGTGCTGCCAGTGCTGTCTTCTGTGGTGCGTTATTTTGTATGTCTGATTTATGTCCTATAAGTCTCTTTTTTAATTTTTGTTTCGTAGTTCCTATATAAGTTTGGTTGCATTCTTCGTTAGGATTTCTTTTACAATTTATTATGTAAACAAGGTCAGAATGGTTTCATCGCTAATTTGTATTTTTCTGTGTCAAAAAGTTTTGCATATTTGAACCTATCTGCTATTTGTTGTATGTATGTGAAGGATTTGTATTTAAAGTTTTGTTGTTCTGGTTGTTGTTGTTTTTGGTGTTTTTTTTTGTTGTTGTTGTTTTACTAAGGATTTTATTAATTTTTCGGGAAATGAATTTTTCTTTAAAATTTCTTCGACTATAATTATGTTTTGCTGATAGAATTTCTCGTCGCTAATTGATAAAACTCTATTAATGAGATTGTTGGCGGTGTTGAAGATGGTGTTTTTTGGGTGTTGAGATGCATAATTTATCAGTGAAGTTGGTTTTTGAAACCAATTTATTTTTAAACCACTTTCTTCTCGGATGATGACAGTGTCTAAATATGGTAGTATATTGTCAGTCTCAGTTTCATACGTGAATTGTATTTTGCTGCGAAAACTGTTCAGAGCGTTTAATGTCGAGTTTACATCAGCTCTTTTGATAATGGCGAAGAGGTCATCCACATATTTCGTAACTATTCTTGGTTTGTTTGCCAATTTTGCATAATAATCAAATATTAACCTTAATGTTTGCATCAAAATTATCACCTTCTTGGGATTTTCAGTGCCTCAAAACTTTTTAAAATTAAAATGTTCAAAGATGGTTTTCAATGATAGCTACATATACATAACTGGCACCTTAGTCATTAAATTAAAAATCTTAAAAGTTTATGTAGAAGTGAGTTTTGAGGTCTGACTGTTAGAAAATTTTGCAATCGAAAATCATTCACATTTCGTAGAGAATACGCCTGTTTATCACGGACATACTAAACATATCTTGTAAAATATTTTCGAATTAATTTATTTTTCTAATTCATTACATATATTCATATTCATTACAACCATTATTTCAAAGAATCTCGCATACAAATTGTTGGCATACATCTATTACATTTAAAAAATATTATTTACGTTATAACAATGTAGGTACTGTTTACATATATAATGTGCATATATTATTCTGTATTATTTATATTTGCAAATATTAATAAAAGAGCCTGTAAAACTTGTCATAAAGTTAATAACAAGACTTAGGCCCAGTTTTTCAGTGGTGTGTTAAACGAGAGTAAGCTAACTCTAGAATTAAATCAACCCACTTTGAACTGAGAAAGCAGTTTTTCGGTGGAGAATGCAGGCGAACGACTAAACAAACTCGGTGGGCGATTTGGCATTTTTCTTCATTTTTGCAATTTGGGAGTTTTGGGCGATCTGACACATGGCTATTTTTGCATTATGACAAAACGCCCACTCTTTTTGGGCGATTTGACATTTTTGTTTTTTTGGGCGATTCAACATAATGTCCAATCGCCCAAATCCTGAGTTAACTCACCAAATTGGATTAATCTCGCACTGAAAAATATGACACAAAAAAAGTAAACAAATTGTAAATAAATTTAAACAACCGTTATTGTAAGAGAATGGGAACATTTCTATAGTTTTCCCTTCAAATTTAGCCTTTAACTAAATGCATTCAAAAATTTCTGTTAGCGCACTGATTTAAATTAAAATACATGAAGAATATCTTATATATTGATTTTGTAAATAACATGTTTATAGAAAATTATTCAATCACAAAATTTAAATTTTATAGCTTTTTTATGTTTTTAAGGTAAAATCTTTCTAAAGAACCAGATCACGTCAAAGGTGCTTTGGACACTCATGCATATCATACACACCGGGGCAGTAGATCCTTTTATAATGGAAGTAAGTATTACATAACATCAAACAATTTTAGTGGAGTTAGACCGTAAAAGAAACAGTAATTATAAAAGAAGCTTTTTAAGTCTATTCCCAAAAAAAAACTTATCGCACGTTGAGAATAATAACGTCACAAATCGAAAAAGACAGTTTTTAACAATAATTCTAGTTCGCTTGGTTCAGATCTACATAAATGCTCATGCAAAAATACGCTTCTCTATATGCAAAACCCTACACTCGACGTTTCGTGTCATGAACAGTGTCAATTTAGAGTTTATTGTGATAAACGACATATGTACTTGACTTCTTATTTTGCTTTTCCCGAAAAATCATGTGTATTTAGTTTTGAAGTTATTACTCTCAAAGTACGATATGTTTAAAATGCCTTATGATTTTGTTGAAAATTGGTGGCTTAAAACCTCAAATGAGCCCTTAATAACACCTTAATAACACTTAACTATTTGGTGTATATTTCCTTTACAAATTGTACAGGAAATCTTTTAAACTTTGAAATTTCATTAGTTGCTAGCCGTTGTTGAACTTTCCATTAACTATTCGCTTTCAGACGACGCCTATTGGATTCGTTTTTTTTTTCGAAAACAGGACAGCATTCCACTTGATGCCTTTCATCGGTTCGATTATTTCACGTATAAGGTTTTATCGGCAAGAGAGCAGCAGTTTTCCCTTTTAACTAACAATATTAATGCAACGTAGCAAAGCGTATAGCCGTCATGGATTCACGTAGTCCACCTCTTATATAAACAAAAAAACTCGCCTTATATCGATAACTCTATTTACGGGATAACTTATTCTGTATGAACGAAATGACGTAAACTGCGCTATTTGTTAAATAAAATCAATGCGGGATTTACGAAATACAAATCCAAGTTAAAAGTTCAAGTGAGCTCAACTCCATAAATGCGTTTCGCCCAGGTTTATTTATTTATTCAGTCGCTCCACTTAAACAGAAGAATTTTTCTTTCAAATTTTCTTCATATTCTATTACCAAATGCAAATCTTCCGAATAAGAAATTCTTTCGGTAGGCGTAATTTTACCACGGGCTTTTACAACATGGGCTCCATGTGAACAACTTAATACAAAACTCACTGCCCTTACAGCTGTTCCGCTAAAAGCCGTGGAAATTTTTATCAAAAGACTAAGAAAATACTTATATTTTGTTTGGCAACTCAGTGCCCTGCTCTGAGCTAAAAAAGAATTACCTCTTTTAAGAAATCTTCCTACAAAAATTCCTAAAGTTAACCTTTTCTTTAAATTTTCAAATTCAGCTGTAATTTATTTTTGGTATAAAAAAAGATATTTAAGGAATACTTGTTAAAATTTTAAATTTCTATAAACAACAAATCCAAATGAATATAAAAAATGTGTTACCCTCCCGCCGGCATTAATGTTTAAAAATAAAACTAAAATTATATTCAATTGGTGTCAGAACAAGATGAACTGGAAATAATATTGTATTCCTCTGCCTTGAGTTTTAAATTTAGCTTCCCTTATGTTTCTGAAAGCTACATAGCTAAAAAAATAATTTCTTACCTATTTGCTGTATAAAATGTTTTGTTGTAGAAGAAATATCAACCTTTATTTCCAAGGAAAAATAAAATTAATCTTTTCACCCAACGATATTTAATTTTTATCTAAATAATTTTTTCATGTCAAGTTTTAATAAATAGAATTTTGTCCGCTCTCCCATACAAAGTGGACCAGCATGCGGAAATATGACGTAAAATCTTTGATTCTATATTTCTTTTTTAGCTATTTTTTTTTTTAATTGCTATACTAACTTGTTTTTCATGTTTCTTTTTGCAGGGAAATATGATTTTTCAATGGGAACACATGTTATTTTTGAAGAGCATCAAAATCCGCCGCATATAGACCCTATTTACGAAAAATACTCAAAAAAAACTTTTTCGTATTTAAACAAAACCAATAAAGTACTCAATTTTTCTCGAATTTTCGTCGAGTCTGAAAATAACACAACCGAAGCAGTACCAGATGTTAATGAAACACCTAAGCAAACTGAACAAAATCCTCTAATCATTGATATGACCTATGAAGAAGCACTTAAAAAACTAAAATACGAACAAAACTAATTTATCAAACATTCAAATGGATAAAATCTACAACATACCTAAATCGAAACCTGTAAGTTTTCGTAAAATTTTTGACGAATTTATTAATGAAATTAAACAAACTGAGTTTCCTAAAACCGATGAAGATGTACAACGACTGATGGGAATGGAAAGAAAAAATGTTGAGTACGAAAAAGTTAAATCTTCTACATCATTGGAAATGCTAGACTCACCAGACGATGTACGTGTTGCAGTGTATGTGCCGGGCGTAAGTGAATTTAAACGTAAAACTACAAAACAAAACTTGACAAATGACGCGAGGCTCAATTCGGTGCAAAAGTTGCTTAAAGAGAAAGAAGCAAGTTATGGTAGTCCATTTATTAAAACGCAGGATTCTTTCAAACAAGTTCATACATCTATAAACCCAGATAATCATAATTTGGAGCCGTTCAGCGATGTGGTTGTTTCAATTCGTTTTTATAGGCCCAAAACTGATACACCTCTTAAGCGTCGGACCTACCCAACTTTCAGTGAAGAGTTTAAATGTCTGGGCTCAAATTTTCTTTCAGAGTTACGTGACAAGATTTCTTGCGTTAGTAATAAGAAGCGCTTCTTTGAGCTGAGTCAAAATCCAAAAGTTGATAATCCGGAAAAATCGAGTGACCCAGGTTTTTTTTTCATTGAAAATACTTTTTACAATGACATGCGGAATCCAGCTAACGCAGACTATTCCGAAGTCATACGAGAATGGTCGACAAAAAAAGCTAAATCTTACGAAAAAATACGTTTTCAGACAGGTCGCATGGAAGAGACTCGTTTAATTGATTTAGAAGTAAGCCTTGGTTTTCCTCAATTGTATCAGCATCACGGAAACTGCGAGCATCTATTTACATTTTCTTATGTGGAACTGCTTTCCAAACATACGTGTCTTGTGCGGGAGTTATATCCACTTCACAAGTCCGTGAATGCATATAATGCAAAGTTTTGCCACATGTGTGGGAAACGGGAATACGCCTATGTTGTTAAGAATAGTAAAAGGCAATTGCATGATCCAGCTTATCTCTGTTCAGTGTGTTTTATTTCATTCCACTATGTGAATGGTAAAAAAGTTGATGAGTTTAATGCATACC
Organism: Leucozona laternaria; assembly: GCA_932273885.2. Classification (NCBI taxonomy): domain Eukaryota; kingdom Metazoa; phylum Arthropoda; class Insecta; order Diptera; family Syrphidae; genus Leucozona; species Leucozona laternaria. The sequence goes on from OW026368.1 coordinate 52,809,360, forward strand.
GGCTCGTATCGTATAACGAAAAATTGGATGACCATGAATGTTTTACTGTTGGACACCTAGAAGCCTTCGACGAGATAGACGATGGAGATGAAGAAGATGAGCCTGGACCGTCCAAGATCAAAAAAGAAATCTAAACATTTAGTGTCGATATAGTCAGATTAAATATAAAATAAAAAACACATTAACACTTAAGAAATTAATTTGTTAATTTTAATTTTCTTGATTAGTAATGCTTATATTTTACTGAGTTTATGATCAAATTGCTCACTTGAAATTTATGACTTGGTTTTTTAATCATTTAATATTAGAATTAATAATAGGACGAAACTAGAGATAATAATATGGTGAATTTTTGTATTCAATTAAAAAAAATATATGTATATACATACATAATAGAAGAAATCTCTTTTTCATTTGTCAGGTTAAGAAAATGGACCAGACTACATAGATAAATGCCATTTAAAATAAGCTCTGCGCGACTTAAAATAAAATCCTCCGGAACTGCACAGACAGCACTTTTATAAACAAGTCTTGTAAATGATGAATCTGTCGAAAAGAAAATTGTCTTAAGGGTAAGCTTAAGTGTGGTTCAAGACAAATAACGATGACAAGCCGTTTATCTATTAAATGATAGGCTGAATTTATTAACGCAAGATTTTCAAAGCAAAACAAATAAATGCAGGTACAAAAACACTGAATTCTTGAGTGTAAGTGAATAGCGCAATATAATATTAACATTTACTAAAATGCCTTTGGATTTTCTTAAAAAAAAAAACAACCTATTGGATTTTTGGAAAAGTCGCAGTCATACAAGCATTTTGGAACCTTTTGCTTGGCAATGGGCCCAATCGTGAATCTTAGAGGAAATTTGTCTCGTGAATAACTTCGGAATAATTTCCCTTTAATGAAATGACAAAGGACTTATTCGAACGTTCGGCTCGCGAGTTATAATAGGGGCTTAGATTTCGATGAAAACTTTTGAGTTTTATGCACGTTCTCAACTTTCCAAGGAGGGAAACGTTCGAAGGGAATATTTTATTCGCCATAACCTTCACTGATTATTGCAACTGATAAATCATCAATAGTGCTGGTTAACGACTAATCAGCTGATTTTGGGTGATAAGCACAATTTATTCGATTAGAACCTGAGAAAATCTTAAGTACAGATTTAATTGAACAAACTAGTCCTTATACTAATTACATGCATTTCGTACAAAGGCAAAGAACTTTCTGACCTAAGGGCCTTATTATGTTTCTCTAATCGAACGGTTTGGCGAAGGTGGTGCAATTTTGTATTAGGGTTGGCCAAAAATTCACAGCCGCCACGGGAAAAATTCATTCACTACAAACTATTTGTAATCGTCCACTATTTTTTGCAGCAAACTAAAAACCCACCGGACTGAACTGTACTTTTAGTCTTCTGTTTGGTAGCGACTAGAGAAATTCCAATTTATAACAGTTTATCGTCATTAAAAATTAAGTGCTATTCTCTAATGATAATGAGGAACATAAGGTCTGTTTGGTAATCAACATTATTGTGAGTTTCACCCGAGTATCATTCCAACTGGAATGACTACCATTTCACTTTTCGCCTTTTGTGAGTTCCACCGGAAAGTTGTTAAATGTTCGAAAATTGTAAGCGGATATTTCGGGCGAAATTAAACACCAATACCATTAACAGGTAAAATTTTCACTTGTTTTTTTGAAGGCAGACGGAAGTACCATCATGTTGAAATCATCACCTTCGTTCGGGCGAAATTCACTTAATTAATCGCTTAATTACGGGGGAACAAACAATTTTAAAGTGAAACATTTTTCGGGTGAATTTCACGGTAAGACTGCACGTGAAATTTTTTCACGAACTTTCACAATTTGCTGTCATAACAGGAAAAAAGCCTAGTTTTGGGAAACTTGGTAAAAGTTTTAGTTAACATACAGGCATATAGTTAATTAACAATCGTTTTATATGGAACCAAGATACAAACAAATATAGCTGACTGTTCATCCAAAGAAGAAACCATTAGAAAACAAAAAATAGTCAAATAAATATATACATTTTTTATTGCATCAAACTTAGTACTGTTCTTAATTATTTTTCAAGCACTGTTCGTAACGATAATAACCAAACCAAATACCTAAACAGCATACGGCTGATCTTTGCCGTCTTCATGATACTTTATATATGTTTCACGATCTGTGAAATCCTTAGTGCCCTCCAATCTTCCCCTAGGTGGAGCTTTATTATAGTCAAAAGCTTTTTGGGATTTTCCAAACAATTTGTTCGACTCCTCGATCTGTTCACGATATTTGCCCACAACAACTTTTTTACCAGTAAGGGGATCTGTTATGTCACCCATAGGATAAACGACTTCCTCTACGTTGTGTGTTATTAAGCGGGTTAGCTTCTGGGGTAACTTTCGTATGAGGACAATATCTCCAGTCTTACACAATTTTTGTGGGTCGTGTGCAAAGAAATATTCGTCTTTTTTGAAATACTGTGATAATTGAGGATAAAATATTATTTTTGTAATAAATTTTTTTCATTTGATGTATCTTGCCATGTTAAGATTTGTATCCAACTCCATTCTACGAATACGAATTTTAGAAGCAGTTTTCTTTATGCATGGAACGCACTGTCCTAGTAAAATGGATCTGATGCTTGACATTGTTTTTATATAGTAAATATTTATTTCGATTTTGTGGGATAGAAATTTACATTACAAATTTAAAGTTATAGATAAAACTTAAGTAAATCAAAAGAGGATGAAAAGGAAAACCTGAAAACAAACTATTTTGACGGGCAAAACCAAAAACGAAAATAAAGAGATTTACAACTCTATAATGTCAGCGCAGTACGTTTATATGCGAAATCGAAAGATCGAGTTGAAGTAGGGTTGGAATTTTTTCATATTCCTAGCCATTTGCAAAGCTGAGAAGCAATGGCAAAAGTTAAATTTAGTTCATGAAACGTGATAATAGGCGTGTTTTTTTGCAAGTCAATATGGATTTGTCGAAAAAAACGACATCGGGACTTAGGAACTTCTTACTTACAGTCAGATAAAAAATGAGAATGTGTGTATAAAAACCTCACACAAAGACAGTAGGGATCTTCAGACACCGGTTAAATTGTTGTTGCAATTCACATCTATTCATCGACGCGGGAAGAAATTACAAATACAACAATGTAAACAAATGGGTTTTGGAGGGTGAAACGTACGAAACATTCTCATCTTCATATGTGCCTGGACACATTAGGTGTGTTCCTTTGGGCTCCAGTATCTACTGCCAACATTGTATATAAAACCAATAGTAATATCATCGAGTCGTTTTTTTTTACATTAGGTGTGTTCCTTTGGGCTCCAGTATCTACTGCCAAGTACTTCTGGCTGCAGTCAACTACTTCTACTCTGTGTTCGAAGTAGTTCAAAGTAGTTCATTAATCTAGTAACAGAATGTTTCCAAACAAGAAAAAGACATCACAAATCAAAAGAAATTACGTAATAGATTATTGTTGTTGACATTTTTCTAATTTTAAAGTAAAATAAGAAAACAAACCCGAAATTAAATTGATATTGAGGTTAGATTTAACTTTTGGCAAAATGAAAGCATTCCATTCATCATCTACTGGGAAGTACTAAAAAGTACTTTGCAAGGCCCAATGGAACACGGCTATTCTTGGGAGCTACTATGTGGCGTTATAAACGCCACAAATTTGACATTGGAGAGAATCAAAAAGGAATCGAGAACAGGTAGTAGGAGCGAGAGGAGTGTATTATATTGGTTCTGACAACAATAATGCGGGAAAGGGAGATATCCGAAATAGCCTTTTGCGTCATGGAACTTGGGCGAGAAAATAGAAAAAAATGTTTGTGTGAATATGTTCGCTTATGCAAAGGTTTGGCTTAATTTTTTTTCAATGAATTTAGGAAACGATTTTTTGCTTAAGGGCATATGTTTATACATATATAGGTATATTATCTCCTATAGTTTCATGCAAAACTTGGGAGGTATTTATTTTTGATTTTGAATTCAAAGAAAGCAACGTTGCAGGTATTCTCTTTCTATTATATGCGGTAATAGTAACTGTATGGGACGGTTGCCATATTTCGGGTTAGGTACCTACATTATATATATGCATTTATAATAATAATTTTCATAATTTTGGTATAGTTAGGTCATTGTATATAAACTCTATAGCACTCTCATGGAACAGATTTTTTTACTTGGGCCTCGGTTGTGCTGGTGGCGTTGTAGTCAATAAAATTGACGTTGCAGACTGAGAGGATTCTATATATATCTAACTGTGAGCAGAGTTAAGAGAGCAAACAAGAAAGGGAAGATTGTATTATTTTCAATTCGTATATAAATAAAGCGAGTAAGGGAGATACAATTGAATCAGCTGTTCGCGTCATGGCAACGACAACAATTAGGAGGAGCAAATTATTTTTTTTTGTCATTTTTTGACGTTTCTTTTTGAATATTAGATTTTTTGCTTCCTATGAGCTATAGACATATATATTATGCTTTTTATTTTTCAGCACAATTTGAATTTGTTTTTAGATTTTCAGTTTTGTTGATTTTCAAAGCAACGTTGTTTAATTTCACAATAGTTTAGTGGAAAACAACGTTGCTACATTTTGCATTATGGTGCATAGGCAGGTATACCCAATTTTCAAGTAAAGTACGTACATAGGTATAGCTATATTTAATAGATGTTTGGTAGGCTTTTTTCACCGTAGGTATTTTATTATTTTTGTTATTCAAAAAGAAGAAAATTGCAATTTTGAATAACAAAAATAATAATAATTATGTAGGTATTAGGCAGGTACGTATTAATTGTTTTTTAGGAAAGTACCTATATAAATATCAATTTAGGGATGCAGGTGGGTGGGTGGTTATGTACAGGGTGATAACTATTAAGACATTGAATTTTTAAAAAATTAAAAAAAATATGGGTAGGTACCTACCTAATCTTCATAGTGTATGAATGTATTTGGTAGGTAGGTATGTACGTACATTTTAAATACTCCCACCTATTAAAAATTATGTTTTTTTTTCAATTTTTCAAAAGTGAAAAAAAAAATAAATTTGGCTTATCAATTTTTAAAACCCATTGATATACACCTAAAAATCTGTTTTTAAACAAAAATTAAGAAAATATTTCGAAAAAATTAGTTTTTATAAATAAAGACAATTTTGATAATTCCGAAAATAATCCAAAACTTGTTGTTTTATTTTAAAAAAAACTATTGCAATGCTCCTAAAATCTATATGTTATTTTAAACATTAAGCAAACTATTTTAAAAAAATTAGTTTTTATGAATATAGACAATTTTGAAAAATGTGAATAAATCAAAAATTTGGTGTTTAAGTTTGAAAAACAATTGCAATACTCTTAAAAAAACAATTTTTTCAAAAAAATTAAGGAAATTATTTCGAAAAAAATAGTTTTTTTTGAATCCAAATAATTTTGAAAAATTGAAAAAAGACAAGAATTTGGAGTATACAATTGTAATACTCCTAAAAACTAATTTTTTTAAATAAAATTAAGTTAAAAAAGATTTTTTGTGAGAATAAATACAAATTTATTGTTTCAAAATGACCTCTTAAACTTATTCGCAAGCAAATAATCCCACTCCCACTCAAATACCCACTTAGTCGTTACTATAAGAAACAAACCAACCTATATCCCCAATTTTACTAAAAAAAAGGTCAAACTTATAAGAAAAAGTAAGACATGATTACCACATTTGTTAATTGTTTAGCATTTCAAACCGATTTCTTACAAATTTTTACTTAATTAAGTATTTCTAACTTAGTTTATCAGCATGTTTTTAATAAATTAAAGCCCAATGCAGAAAAATAAGTGTCTTGTTTTAACTTTCCAGAACATCGATAATTAATTTTCAAGAAAAAGCACACTAATTTTAATTTAATTAGGATAATTTTACCTTCTTAAAGTCTAAACTTTAAATTTGGCTGAATAAAAAACCTAAGGGGACATGAATTTAAAAATTAAATGAAAAACTGCACGTAATAAATTCATCAGATGATAGGCAGGTATGATGGTTAATTTTAAAACTTTTCAAGTTTCAGCTCAAACGGATTTTTTTCTTCAGTTCTTAACTAATTTTTATATTTTGATGTCCAGCTCAATTTATGAAAAAGTTCAAAAAAAATATTTACGTGCACTTCTGATTCAACAAATACACTGTCTAAGTTTCAGCTCAATCTGATGGTTAGTTAAGATTTTACAACATAAACGAACAATCATCTGTGTATATCTACCTACATACATACCTATATAGATACAAATAAATACTTACCTAATGTGAGGCATCTAACTTGAGTTCATAAAAAATCTTAAATAGAGCCATTTTTTTACCTTCGTATAGTATTTACATAATTTAAATCTCAACGGAAAAACTCTACCTACAAAAGTGTATAACATCCTTCGCTATAAAATTCAGTCAAAAAGTATTTATTCAAAACAAAATTATTTTTGTCAGTGGTAACCGAGTTTAAATAATTTACATGCATATTATACATTTATGGGCATTCTCAGTCATACGTCACAGCATGCATATACCTATATGCATATTATACATTTGCTCTATACCCAAACACACGTCACAGCAATTACAAAAATTCAGCCTTCTTTTGAACAATATTTTATTTTCGTTCTTTCTATACCCAAAAAAACAAAACAAAAAAAAAACATTTTCCCCTTTCTATAAAAAATGATAAAAGCAAAAAGAACAAATTAGCTTTTTTCCTGTCCCCCTTGAACTCCCATACATTTTGTATAGGTTCTTCTCTATCGTCAATTTTCCATTAGCCTTCATTATAATTCTCTTATTTATCTCTTACTTTTAATTAAATTATTTCCTACTCTGCCTACTCTTAAAACTGGACACCTAAGTCTGCACAAATTTTAGTTAGGTGTTAGGCCGCGGTTGCCCAGGTGGCGTAGCGTTCGTTCCTCTTCATGATAGTAGTTACTATAAAAATATATATACAATGGTTAGGTGTTAGGTCCCTAGGTAGGAACTGCCTAATAATAAACAGAACAAAAACATTATTTCCAATGATGTTTTCGTTTTGAATAATTGTAGGTATCAAGAGATTTAGTACATAGGTAGGTATGCCAATTTAAAATATTAGGTAATTAATACAGGTAAGCCAAAAAACCGTTTTCGAAAAAGAAAAGTTTATAGGAGGATAGGTATCAATATCTCATTAAGGGCTAAACCGATTTCAATAAAAAAATTATACAGAAGGTCCTTTTAAATTTTAATTAATAGGTATTGGATATACCAATGTTCAAGAAAAATGTAATTAAAAATAATTCAATTTTTTTCTTAAATCAAGAGGAAGGTATTTTGAATTGAAGGCAGGTTGTTGAATTTGTTTTAAATTACATTTATTGTTTGGTGTATATTTTTAAATAGGTACTTGAAATAGGCAATCCAAATAATTTTTAAACAAATTTTAAGGAAGCTTTTTATATAAAAAACTTTTTGAATGATTTTTTTTAAATACATTTTTACTTGCGATATGTGCAAAGATATTATATGGAATCCATACCTTCTCCAGGAAAGTATTCAAATATGTAAACAAATAAAAGTTCCCTGCATTAGGCCCATTTAAATAATGGAATACTTATTTAGTGTTTAAGGTTTTATTTTACTCTAACATTTAGGTAGTTTAAGTAAAAACTGAATTTTATTTGTTTATTTATTTTGCCCAACATTAATATTAAGACTTCCTTCTGATTTATTAATTGTGTTGTATTTTTTCTTTGAGTTATTATTTAAAATAAAAAAAATAATAATTAAAAACCAGGGGCCTATTTCACTAAACACTTTTCACTTTTCACCTTGCAACTTTGCAAAAAAAATAATTTCCTGCAAAGTAAAAGTGCGGTGTTTCACAAAATTTGCAAAGTGAAAAGACTGCACTTTTCAATTTATCAGTAAAAGTGTTTCACCAATTTAAAATAGAACTTTGCATTTGAATTCGTAATTTACAAAGTTGCAAAGCAAATCGCGTTTAAAAATAAACATTGGTTTTTTGTTTCATGCGATACGTTGATTGAAAGGTGGCACTCCTCAGATCACGAATATGCAATTTTTAATTCCCTAAGATGCCTAGTTCAGTCAAAAATCACGTTTGAAGATGTCAACTTTGGGGGGTCTACGACGCTTAGTTTAGCCGCAAATCGGGTTTAAAAATAAACATTGGTTTTTTGTTTCATGCGATACGTTGATGCTTTCCATGCATATTGACAAAAAAAAATTACAAGGCTATTTCTAAAGTTTGTGTCCAGCAAATGGTGTTTGGGAGAAATTCATCTACTATGATTACATTCAATACTCGATGAACTACTCTACAGACGGTAGCTTTGCTTATTTCGCGCATAGGTGCAACACCGTGATATTGAGTTCCATGTAGTGTACTCAAAATTTGTTGCAAATGACGTTAACACATATTCCTTTGACTGTTGAATTGAAATGTATGTCCAATTTTAGACAAAACAAATTCGATGGAAAATTATGTTCACTGCCCTTTGGTCACTTCTATTTATTTCTTCATTTTCCGAAAATTCTTCAAAACGGTTCATTTGTGTATTATTATTTCAACTTTTCAAAACAAACGCTTATTTGCAAATAAAAATTTCTCTTTGCATATTACTGAAAAGGTTTTCAAAATTCTGAATCAAATTTGCAAAGTTTGTTTGTTTGGTGAGACGAAAAGAACCTATACTTTGCAAACTAAGAAAACTTTTCACTTTGCAAAATAGAACTTTTCACTTGCAAATTTGCGTTTGGTGAAAAGTGTTTGGTGAAATAGTTCCAGGTTTATTTTTTTTCCTTTTTGTCCATTATTTGGAATTTTAAAATATGGTCACCGTAGATATACATAGGTATGTTAAACTACCATTTTTTTTTTATTTTTTTTTTCAATTATCTTGTACAAATTTATTATTTCGAAAAAAACCTTAATTTTTTTAAATTTTTCTCAAATTCGTATTTATTAAAGAATTTATAGTTTAAAATACTTATAGGTAAACAGCTCAATATCCATTTTTCTTTTTTTTTTTAATGCAGTTAAAATGAATATGTCCTTTTTAAAAAAATAGTTTTCAAACAAAATGTACCGAATTTCTCTTTAACGGCTAAACCGATTTCAATCAAAATTTTTTCAAAGAAGGTCATTTTAAATATTTCAAATTTCAAATTAACAAAACTTATTCTATTTATGTGCAGGGTGATTCACTTAAGGTGTGACAAAAAGCTAGTGTGTAGGTTGGGTCGAGACAAGAAAAAAATCGTATGGGAGGGGGTGTCTATTCCGCCCTTAAGCCAAGAGGGGCAATTTTCTGAAAAAAAAATGACTTAACAGGAAAAAAATTATTAAAAAAGTACGGTTTGTGAAGCCAGAAATCTCTTATTTTATTTCATTTTTAAGTAAAGCTATTTAGGGGACAGTTTTCGAAAAATATTCACTTTAAACTAAAAATTTTGAAAAAATGCTACAAATTTTGTTCAAACTTTAAGACAGCAAATAACGGTACCTTTCAAAAAACTTTTTTGGGGTTAAAAGAAAAATCGTTCGATTTAAAATCGATTAAAAAAATGATTTAAATTGAATAAGTAGGATGCCATTTAGTAAGCAATAAACCATTCCAAAAAATGATTATTAATGGTACCTCGCAAAGTATATTTTTTAGTTTCGCATTTCTCGAAACGATTCAACTGGTTTTAATCAATTTTGTATAAAGAATAATTACTACATTTTAAATAGTTTTTAAACGAAAAATAAAAAAAAAAGTTTGAAATTCTTTTTTGAAAACCCAATAGGTATACATTTCTACTTGTAATTTGTGTACCTACCTACCAAATTTGTTTTCCTAAAAAAATTATTTAAAAATATTTTTTTTAAAATAAACCTCCAAAAAATACCACTTCCACGATTTTACCTTAACGAAAATACCTTAAAAACATTACTCACTGTTACTGGTTAAAAACTTCATTAATTAGTGGCAATAATAGTTACAGGAATATATTCATTCATGGCTACCCACAAATTTCAACGTAAACAAAAAAAAAAAAACAAATCCACAACTCCTATACATATCAAAGCACACAATTTCTTGTCCCCCTTGAAATCTCAATAAAGTCGTAGCAAAGTTCTTGTTCTTCTATTATCTTTGTGTTGTCATTTTATTGTTTTCTAGGGTTTTTTGAAGACGCTGCCCGAGACAGACGTGTTTTCCGCCATTATAATTCAATAGGAAGTAGTACCTTTTAAAAAAAATATTAAAAAATAGCATAATTTGCCGCGATTCTTAAAAATAAAAGTTTTTTCTAATAAAAGAAATTATCTGCTGTGATCCACATAGCTTTTTTTAAGTGGATGCTTGTTTTATCCAGTGATTTTGGACAGATCACTCTCATAAAAGCATAAAGTGGACACGGTCATCCATTCTTCAAAGGGATTTAAGCCCCCACATCACGTGTAATGCCTCACCATGAGGCAAAAACACGACAACGCCACCTCTGCAAATAAAATTAAACATCCTGGTGGAGGCAAACCTCCACCTCTATCAAACATAAGCCAAAACCAGAAAAATCTGGCCGCTGCTCAGCAACTGCTTGCGCTCAGCCAATCGGCACCCAAAAAGCCCATGAGCTCCAACTACTCAACACGAACCAACAACGAGGTCGACCTCAGTGCACCTCAGCATTCAAGTCAAGCGAATGACCACAGCCAAAATTTCGAGTGGCTGAATCCTGACCGACGTCATACTGCACGTATCGCTACCACCACTGACTCTGACATGGAGATCACACAACAGAAGGACGAGAATAGATTCTCGATTCTGCAAAACATCATCATCGCTGCCAAGAATCCGGCAACAACATCCAGCCGTGACCGCATGGAGTCACAACCCAGCACTAGTGGTTATCGGCACACATCAACCTCGGCCTCCACTCAAAAAGACGCCGAAGCAAACATCATCGAGGGACCCACCAACTTCTCTTCAATCAACACCTCTACAATCAACACGGATAAGAGCAACATATTAAGCAATTCTAAACTGCTCAGGGGTAAGTTTTGCCCGCCAATTGTCATGTATAACGTAGATATTAGAAAGCTTATTGCTGACTTTAGATTAAATTCTGTAGACTTCGCGTACAGGGTAGTGAACCGAGGAAGTAGTTGTAGACTATACGTAGATAACGGGGATGTTCATAGGGAGTTGCTTGAACTCCTCAGAAAGTCCCCACAAATTCAAGCTTATTCTTTTACTAAGAAAGAGGATAAAACCTCAAACCTAATTCTCAGAGGACTTACGTCAGATTACCTCGAAAATGAGATTCTCGTAGAACTCAATACGAGGGTCAATAACGTTGACAAAGTTTCCAAATTCGAGACCATACGGTCAAAAAAAGATAAGCTGAATTATAATCTCTTTCTTGTGCGTCTTCAACCGGGCACTATCCCAACTGAGATCATCAAAATAAAATACATCTTTAACACGCGTGTCTCTTGGGAAAAACCTAAGGGTAATAATGGAGCACTCCAATGCAGACGTTGCCAACAGTTCGGCCACCTAGCCAAGAACTGCGCCAACGCTTACAAGTGTGTGAAATGCACTAATCAGCATGAACCTACCTGTTGTCCCACAATCAGAGATGAGGTAAGCAAGGCCATATGTGTCAACTGCGGTGACAACCACTCAGCTAATTTCCGAGGATGCCCGGCATTCAAGGAATATGAAAAAAAAAGAAAGAGGCTGATCCAGGAAGCCAAAACAAAAAGAAACAACAACAATAATGTTTCGAAATTAATTTCAAACGGAAGCTTTCTAGCTCCTGGTGTTTCCTTTGCCAGCCATTTCTCTCATCCTAAGAGTAACCAAATCCCAAGCTCTAGCAACTTCAGCAAAGCTAACCCTTTGCCCACAAGGAATGACTCCAGTGCCATCACACAATTCATTGATCTCTCCAAGGACCTCTTCGGCCTTGAAATGACAGCCTTAATCAATAAAATTGAGACTTTCATGGCCAATATTGGCAGATTTTCCTCAGTAGCACAAAAAAGATTGGCATACCTAGAACTTGTCAATCAACTGCTCATCTGCGATTCACAATGATTTTAAAAATTCTACAGTTTAACATTTCGTCCTTGATTAACCACGCTAGGAGAATAGAGCTTAATAAAATTCTCCAAGCTAGCAAAATCTCAATTGCGTTTCTACAAGAAACGCACTTGAATAGTCGTCACAGAGTCACTTTGGATAATTATATTGTCCTCCGTAACGATTCCCTCCAAGGCGTAGCAATTATTCTCAAAAATAACATCAAATATGAGATTATCAACTGGCATTCCTCGCTCCTCCCCAGCCTCTTCATAAGCATTAAATTTTGGTTAAACAACACCTATTTAAATATTCTCTTTGGTACTAACTATTTTCCAACTAACTGTGCCACGGCCTTATTAGAAAGCGAGTTAGTAAGGCTCGAGTCCCTCGCCAACTCTTTTGATGGTGCCATAATCGGTGGTGACCTTAACGCCAGAAGCCCCAATTGGGGTGACATTACCTATAACCAAAATGGGAAAATACTTGAAGGTTGGATTCAAACTCACAACCCTTCTCTAATCAAAATAACGCCACCCACTCCGACGTTCATCAGAAGCTCTTCTTACCTTGATCACTTTCTGATCTCCGCACACCTAATAAACACTATAGACCATAACTATGAGATTAAAACACTCCCAACCTTTACTGAGCACTGTCCGGTCAAGCTCAATATCCACCTTGATGAGTTTGATATTTTGCCCCATAGTCCTCCTTCATCACTATCCATCAAAAATACCAACTGGGAACACTTTTGGGAGGACCTTGAGCTGAGTATAGCCACCCTCAGCCCTCCATACACTCGATGTCTAACAAATTCGGAAATCGACTCCTTTATCCACTCGTTCAATGAAGTTCTGCACAACACCTTAGCCAGCCACTCCTCCAGGATTGCAAACTCTCACAAAAAATACAACAACCTCCCGGCCGACATTGAATCGCTTTTCAAAACCAAGCACCAATGGCAAAGGAGGCTCAAACACATTTACCATAACACCTTCAATAGGATCAGTACTCCATACAAAGAACTTTCAAACAGAATCATGTTACTCAGTAAAATCATTCAAGATAAGGTCAAAATCTGGCTTAACAAGCAATTTAGTGACAAAATGGAAAACATTAGACCTGGCCCTCAGGCATTTAAAGAAATTTTCAGATTCATAGGCAAGAACAAAAAATTCTCATGCGAAAAACTTATAGTTAATAATATAACTATTACTAATGAGCTTGACATCGTTTCCGCCTTTGAAGCTTACTTCAAAGACACATATCGTGGTAAAACTCCAAATTTCAATCCTACTGTCACTGAAACGGCCACTGCTTCATCTAGCTTGATTCGCTCGTCTAAACCCGAAAGAATTTTCAACTTCGATAATGAGAATACAGCTCTAAGTCCTATTGCTACACACATTTTCACTAACATAAATGAAATCGCCAGTATCATCAATCAACTGAGACCAAAAAAATCTGCAGGGCCAGACGGTGTATCGAACTTCCACCTTAAAAAACTGCCACCATTGGCTATAAGCTATCTCACCATCCTGATAAACAATTGCATAAACAACGGATACTTTCCGGTTCCCTGGAAAGTCGCAAGGGTTATGCCTATTTCTAAAAAACCTAACATCTATGAAATAGCTAACTTTAGGCCTATCTCACTACTCTCCAATATGGGCAAAATTCTTGAAAGAATTATATTAAATAATCTTAACTCACCAACCGACAATCCAATTGATCCAATCCCGGATCATCAATTTGGCTTCCGTAAAGGACACTCTACTGTCCACGCCCTACTTAAACTACACAATGATATCTCCATTAATCTCAGGGAAAAATGTTGTACAGTCGCCTGCTCACTGGATGTGGAAAAGGCGTTTGACAGTGTGTGGAGGGTTGGTCTTCTATCTAAAATAGCCACACTCAACTTCCCAACTCACATAATTTCACTCATAGATAGTTTTCTCAGTAATAGACAATTTTTCATTCAAATACAGGGCTCCAAGTCTAACTTCAATGCCTGTGATAGCGGAGTTCCTCAGGGCTCCATCCTTGGTCCTCATTTGTATAATCTCTTTCTCCATGATTTCCCTCATCAATTCTCTAGCAACAACCTTGTCTCTACAGGACTTTTGTATGCAGATGACACAATAGCTTACTCCAGTCATAGCTCTCCCCTGACAGCACTTAGGCACCTTGAAAAACATATAAATGCAATAGACACATATTATAGAACATGGGGCATTCAAATCAATACACTCAAAACCGAGCTTACCTGTTTCCGTAATGCTAGTGGTAAAGGTCCTCCCGGAGTTCCCAGTGAAAGCAAACAACTTGCACTCCGAATTAATGGGTGCATAATTAGAGCCAAAAATGACATAAAATACTTAGGTGTAAACCTGAACAACCTCTTCAAGTTTAATAAACATGCTAGGACTGTCCTCAGCAAATCTCAGAAGGTCTCTAATATTCTCATGCCTTTCCTCAAACACAGAATGCTTAACAAACGCTCTAAATTACTTTTCTATAAAACACTTATCAGGCCGATCCTGACATATGCATTCCCAGTTTGGTTTACCATTTCTCCTACTGTTGCCTTGGAGCTTGAAAAACTAGAAAGGAAAATCCTTCGACTCTGCGCAAACAAAAATTTTGAATCAAGAACGAAACGCTACTCTAATTCTCATATCTATAACGATACAAATGTCACTCCGCTAATAACCTATACCTTAACCCTTATGAATAAATACATCCTTAAACTTAATCATTCCGATAACTATCTTATTAATGAAATCTGTCCTGTCTGAAGGGGTATCCGTTAAATGAATATACGCTCAGTATCGTTTTACACGTCTGATTAACGTAAAATTTATTTCTGTTTAGAAAACATAAAGGATTACAATAAATATTAAAGATTAAAAATGAGTCCACTTACTATAATTTTTAACCTCCTTCTTCAATGACAGGATTACAACACAAAGATATAAAAGAATTTAAGGATTACAACATTACAAAGCAAAATATCATGTGGGAAGTGTACTGAAATCGATTACATAAAACATAGCCTTTAAGGCTTTAACAAAATAACAGATTGGTTGGCGTCTGCGCGTGTTGTGTAGAATAAATCCTAACATCCCGGCCCCCGTGAATCGCCTCACGGGCGTTCACAAACGTCTAGCTTGGCTAACTTCGATGCTGGCCTCCGTAAAGTTCCTGTAGAAGTGTGGATCTCTGCTGAACGTACCTGTCCGTCTCTTCTTGGGAATGTCTTCACGATTCGGCCACGTCTCCAACAGCTTCTTGCAATATTTGACTCGCATATGATGACCAAGTCCCCCACGGCCAGGGGTGGCTCCTTCTTGTACCATTTAGTTCTACGCGTCAAGTCCGGTAGGTATTCGACAATCCATCTATGCCAAAAACGGTCCTTGATGGTTTGAGCGATTCTCCATTGTTTTCGCAGACAAATAGAGCCATCACCGTCGGGCCCGGGAGTTTGTGAAGAGTTAGCACATCCCAGAACGAAATGGTTTGGCGTGAGGGGTTCTTCAGTTAGGTAGGACACGGGTATTTGCGTGAGAGGTCTTGAGTTTATTATATTCTCGGCTTCAATAAGTGCGCTGCGTAAGGTATCTTCTTTCGGTTCTACTTCCTTTAGAACGACGTGAAGTACTCTTTTTACCGACCTCACCAGTCTTTCCCAACAACCACCGGCACTGGGATTTGACGGGCAGTTGAATACCCATTGAATTCCTTTGGTGGACAAGAAATCGGAAATGGCTGAGTGATCGAACATATCCAGTTTCGTCTTCAACTCCTTTTCTGCTCCGACAAAATTGGTACCGTTGTCGCTCCGAATGCGTACAGGTACACCTCTTCTATTCACAAAGTTCCTCAGGCAAAGGATAAATCCATCGGTCGATAAGTCGGTAGCCAACTCCAAGTGTACAGCACGGATGGTTAGGCACGTGAATAAAGCAATCCAGCGTTTCTCTTTACGTCTTCCTATGGTAACTATTACGGGTCCCATATAGTCCACACCTGTGAACGTAAAAGGTCGTACAAACGGTGTCAGGCGATCTTCAGGAAGTTGACCCATTTGAGGCACTAGCGGTTTTACGTTCGCATTCTTACACACCTGACAACTTCTCGCCAGGTTTTTGACCAGGGCTTTAAGGTGGGGAATCCAAAACTTTCGACGCACTTCACATATGATGGTGTGATGATTTTGGTGATGATACACTGCATGTGTTCTACTAACGATGAGATGAGACAACCAGTTGTCTTTCGGTAGTATAATCGGTCTTCTGGACTGTATAGGGATGCATATGGCGTAGTCTATACGGCCTGCTAATCGTATGACCCCATCGCTGTCCAAACAGGGTGTAAGACTGTAGAGATGGCTAGACTTCTTGATTTGTTGTCCAGCTTCGAGAGTCCGGTACTCTTCCCAGTAACACTGCTTCTGGACCATTCGGCATAAAATAATTTCGGCATGTTCAATTTCAGAGGCACAGAGTATTTTTAACTGGGGACGTTTCTCTGGTATACTTAGTGCACGGAGTATCCAGGCCATTACTCGTTTTAGCTTTAAATAGTCAGAAAATTTAGTGAGATCTAATTGAGGGCTACTTACGTGGAAAACATTTGTCCCAGTTCTAAAAGCGGTTCGAAGTTCTTCCATTAGCATCGGGGCAGAATTTGCTTCATCGGAAGCCAAAGGCCACTTAGATTCATCATCTACTAGGAAGGCGGGACCTGAAATCCATTTTCCTTTCGGCAGGTAGCTTGATAGATTCTTTGAGCGAGTGGCTACATCGGCGGTGTTGAGATGGGTTGGTATCCAGCGCCATTCGCTTTGGCTGGAATGTTCCAATATCTCAGCAATACGATGACCAACGAACGGCTTGTACTTCTTTGGATCGGCCGATTTGATCCAGGCTAGAACGGTTCTTGAGTCACTCCAGAATATACACCTTGCAGCCTTAATGTTGTGCGACTGAAGGCATCTTCGGCGGAGTCGCACACCTAACACGGCGGCTTGGAGTTCCAGGCGAGGAATGGATAAAAGTTTCTTGGGAGCACATCTCGATTTGCCCTCTATCAGGGCGACACATACTGATTGATCGTGATGAACGAACCTCCAATAAGCAGCGGCGGCGAATGCTTCCTCACTTGCATCCACCAGTATATGCAGTTGAATGTCCGAAGTTGTATTGATCGAATGCGAGTAGCACCTCGGTAAGCTTATTTGCTGTACTGCATCCAGCGTTGTTATCCATTTTCTCCATTTTTGGTGTATATTAGAAGGTATTTCATCATCCCACTTAATATTGGCCTTCCATAAGGACTGCAGCATCAGTTTGGCATGTATGGTCAGATCTGCCAACAGTCCGAACGGATCGAAGATCGACATGGCAATACTGAGGAATTGTCTCTTAGTAGGAAAGCGCTCACCAGTAAAGAATTCTGGGCTGGTTTTTCGTAGATTCAGGCGGAAAGTAAAGATGTCCTCAGCAGGTATCCAATGCATTCCCAGTATCTTCTCAGAACTATTGGCAAAGTCCATATTGGCAACGGAATTCTGGTCACGATGTTCCTTCTGCAGACCCTTAAGTAGTTGAGTGGAGTTAGACGAGAACTTACGAAGTTCGAAACCACCAGATCTATGAATACGGATGACATCATTGGTAACCGATAATGCTTCTTCTTCGTCGGTAAAACTGCACACAAAATCATCCACATAATGACTTTCGACGATGACTCTGAGTGCCTCCGGACAACTATCAGCATATCTTCGGGCATTCAAGTTTTTTATGTATTCGGCTGAACACGGAGAGCATGTGGCCCCAAACACCATAACTTTCATCACATAAGTATCCACTTCACCAGAACCATTGCTTTTCGACCACAGGAATCGTTGTGCGTCTTGATCTTCTCTCCTGATAGCAATTTGGTGGAACATCTCACTAATGTCAGCACACACACCAATTGGCTTTTCTCGAAATTTGTGCAGAACGGCTAACATATCTTGGCATTGTTCAGGTCCTCTAAGTAAAGACGAGTTGAGTGAAACATCTCCAACCTTGGCTGCAGCGTCAAATACCAGTCGAAGTTTTCCTCCCTTGTGAGAATTGCGTACACAAAAATGTGGTAGATACCATGTTCTTGGCCCCCTCACTTCAGCTTCAGCGACTGATAACTTACGTGCATACCCCTTCTCGATATAACTATTGATGATGGCCTCATACTCGGCAGCATATGAAGGATCCTTCTTTAACGATCGTTGAACTGCGGCGAGGCGTTTCTTGGCCATAGACAAGCTGTTGGGTAGAACAGTTCCATCCGCTTTCCACAGCAGTCCAGTTTCGAAACGGTTCGGTAGTTTAACAGTGGTGGCTTCTAACAATTGTCTGGCTCGCCCATCATCTCTAGACTCCGGAATCTTATGTGTTGACACAGGGTCCATCTTTTCTTGTAGAAAGTAGTCGGTGACTAACCGCGACAGCTCATCTTCATTGTCGCCATCATCAGTAATTTGGAAAATATAATTGTCATCGTGCAAGTCTCGATCTGATGAACCGTATACCACCCATCCAAGTAAAGTTTCCACTGCTATTGGTCCTTCAGGCTTGCATAGTACTGGCGCGCTACCGATGATCAACCTCCAATTGTCCAACCCGATCAGTATTTGTGGTACTGCATCATCGTATGCATCAATTGGCAAAGATTTTATATCTTCTTCTTTAGCCAACTTCGTAATATCCATTGTTTGCATTGGCAATGAGAGATTATTATGAGTGCGAACGTTCTTCAAGTCATATCGTTTGCTTCCATCTTGAATTGCACTTATTTCTAGATTGACTAGGCTTGACGGCTGTGATGTTCCCTTCTGCCCAATCCAGGTTAACGACATCGAATGGCTCCTGCCCCTCAGCCCCAGTTCTTTGGCGACATTTTCATTAAGAATGGAGACTGATGAGCCGTCATCTAAGAAGGCAAATGTGCTAATAGCACCCCTGGGTCCGTACAGCTTCACTGGCAAAACTTTGAACAAAATTTTCTTCTTAGTAGCCGTGTTCGCATGAAAATTAGATTCAATATTAGTATTTTCTTTGTTTGATGCTGATGTAGCCTCTGACTTGCGCATGCACATCTCGTGCAGCAGAATGTGATGATATCGATGGCAGTTTTCCTTCTCACAGCACTTCTTCCTTCGGCACTTGGAAACTATGCCCTGGCAGTAAACAAGAAAAACAAATTTCATTCTTCTTGGCCACGTTCCATCTTTCTTTGACGTCTAGTTTCTGGAAATCTTTACACTTCTCAAGGTTATGTGGTAAGGAGCAAAGAATACACACTTGGACATGGCTGATGGCGGAAGGTGTAAATTTACTTCTTTCCTTTGTGTGGAATATTGAATGCTTTTCTTGTTTGTTTCTTCCAGGATGTCCACTTGTTGTTGTTCTGTGGGAAAGATGTAGAATGTTGGCATACTTAGCATAATTCTTTAACCAGCCGCAGAAATCCCTCATACTAGGATAGGGGTTTATATTATCCGAAAATTGCACCCACTCCAATTGTTTAGCTAGCGGGAGTCTGGACACCAACCCCTCCAACAGCATCGGATTCGCTAAATGTTGTTCGCTTCCCAACGACTCTAACAGTGTACAGAGGTTCTGCACTTTCGTTGCGTAAGGCATCACTAAATCCACTCGGTTGTCCGGTATTATTGTCCACGATCGTACTTTATCCAGTTAGCTTCGTATAAGAATCTCGGGTCGACCAAAGACGGCTTCTAATTCTTGTATTACGGCTGGTACACATCTGGGATGAATCAAAATGCTCTCTACTGCTCGTCTTGCCTCATTCCTAAGACTCTTTTGGAGACGAAGCATGTTCTCCAGTTGGGTGTACCCAAATGCAGCTGTAGACTCGTTGAACGAAGCGATGAACATCGGCCATTCCTCAGGCAGACCACTAAATGGTGGCAAATCGTGTAGTTTTGGTCTGTGTTGCACATAGGTGTTAGTTGATGAAGGTGGATTACCGTAGAGTGGAAGTGGCAATGTCGGTGCCCCGCTGCCTACGTTCATTAGCTGTGGCTGGATAATTTGGTAGGTGTATGTCGGCTGCGGCTGGACGGTGGTGTAAGACGGACCTAGCTGACCTTCACTGTTGGTGCGTCGGTTTATTGGTGGCTGAATTACTGCATATTGACCATACAAATTCGGCTGCTGTTGTGGTTGGATAGCTGTAACTTCGTTGAATGGTGGCTCAGTTGAAAGATGTATATATCGTGCTGATGCTGATGTCGGCATCTGACGGCTAACCTCTTTGTTGTTACCTTGACATCGAGGAAAAGTATTGTTCAATGGTAGTTGCGATTGGCTAGCAACATTACCACTAAACCCTGTTTGGCTTGATGCTGGGTAGTTAACGGCAATTAACATTTGGTTGGCTGCATTACTTGTGACGTCCCGAATACAGTTGGTATTTGATGAGTACACCTGTTGTTGTGAACTTGGCTGATAAGATGAATAGTTCAATGGTGGCTGTGCCTGGCTGGTAACGGCACCCCTAAATTCTCGATGATTCGAGTTATGGCTTATGTACGGCTGGGTCGATGAAACATACACTGGTAGCTGCTGCGGCGCCTGCACGGCCGCAACCTGGATGTTTCTTCTATGTATTGTTGGGTCGTCCAACACTGGCTGCACCTGGCTGGCGCCCGTGTTTCCGGCCGGCAAAGGTGATGGTGTTAGACACATCAAATCTTCACTGAATTCTTGTTGACCTGGCGAAGTGTTAGGTGGTAGCTGCCTCTGGCTGACAGGAACCCTACTGTTAATGCATGGTAGATTCTTCGGTGGTGGCAGCGTGTGACTGAGCGAGCCACCATTACTACTTGCTGGTGGTTGAATTTGGCCAGCAAGAACATCATCGATGAGCTGCTGGCCAGATATATAATTCAATGGTGGTGGTGTGAGTGTTGCACGGTCACCACTGAACCTGGCGGGTGTTGAAGTATTCGATGATGGCTGAATTTGGCTGGCGGCCAAGACCTCGACTAGGTTGCTGGATGTATGGTGCAGTGGCGACGGTGTATTGCGTGCGTAATCACCGCTGAACCCTTGGCCAGCAAACCCATCGACGGATGTGTTGTTAACTGGTGGCTGATTCTGGCTAGAAGCAGCGACGCCGACTGGCAGTTTTGGCTGATAGTCCATAGGTGGCTGCATTTGGCTTGCGGCACCACCACTGAACCCTGGCTGTGTAGAATTGTTTGTTGCTGGCTGCGCCTGGCTGGCGCCAACTCCACCAACCGCCTGGCTAGGCGGACAATTTACATAGGCTAGTTTGTGGCTATCAACGTCACCATTGACTGGCTGTCTATACGGAGAATTCAAGGGAGGCGTGAACTGGCTAGCGCCACCTCCACTGTCTCCGTCCAATTGCTCGTAATCTCCGAGCCTAATTGGAGGAATCCCTTTGTTTCTTCGCTCGCTCCTTCTCATATTTTGGTCTTCGTTTTTACCACGACTGTTTGTGGTTGAAGGTGGTGAGCGAAACATCTCTAAGGTGTTGGCGAATTGGCTAAATGGCGACGGCTATCACGTGGTACAAATTATAAAATAAAATTTGTCCTGTCTGAAGGGGTATCCGTTAAATGAATATACGCTCAGTATCGTTTTACACGTCTGATTAACGTAAAATTTATTTCTGTTTAGAAAACATAAAGGATTACAATAAATATTAAAGATTAAAAATGAGTGCACTTACTATAATTTTTAACCTCCTTCTTCAATGACAGGATTACAACACAAAGATATAAAAGAATTTAAGGATTACAACATTACAAAGCAAAATATCATGTGGGAAGTGTACTGAAATCGATTACATAAAACATAGCCTTTAAGGCTTTAACAAAATAACAGATTGGTTGGCGTCTGCGCGTGTTGTGTAGAATAAATCCTAACAAAATCACTTCACAACCCATCTCATCCTGGGAAAGTGAAATATATCCGCTGCCAGCGGGTGTTTCCCTTCTGGCACTAGAAGCAACTCCCGATGCTACGTCCCCTAGCTTTTACACTAAGGCCACTCCTGGTCATAATCGTGGCTAATTCACTTTGTACTAGACACAAAATCATCAACTGATGAGAACCCTCGGTCTGCTGCCCTGTACGCGCGGGTCTCTTAATCAGATCTAATATTAAGCAAATTCAAAAGGAAAAACCAAAAACAAAAAAAAAAAAAAAAAAAAAAAAAAAAAAAATCACAAAAAACATACAAAATAAGCAAAAATAATTAAACATACTCATATATAAACATATTAAATTTGTTTAACATCTCGACAACATTAATCATTTTCAATACTCATGATAATTATGACGGGCAGATCGTACCCCTTAAAAATTTATATTATTTTACATTAGCCGTGTTTTTTTGCAAGCCCCGGGGAAAATGGTCGAAAAAAACGTCGTCGGGGCTAAACAATTTACATTTTAAATGCAACAACAACTAATCCCCAGCGCGCTTAGCTTAAGCGCACAGAATTCTCGGTGCTTAACCCTTGGACGGGATTAAAACTGTGCTACCAAAGCAAACTTTGAATTAGTTATCGATAAATTGTATAGGAATGTCAAAACTGAACTGACATAAATCTGTTATTGTTTTGGATAAAACGGAGCATGACGATGGTGAAAAGTAAGGTTTTATTTCATTTTTAATTAATAATTATTAAATAGAAGTTTGTTTTTCCTGTAGGCAGATGCGAATATCGTCAAAGAAACGCGAGCTGCCGGGAGCGAAATGTGGTGGAGTGCAATATCTTAAAATTGGTGATGAGCCAAACAATGTTTCCGATAAATCAATACGCCGTTGCGGACACCGAAATCTATCCGTTCGTCGAGGAGCACTTGTCTTGGATGAGCGAATTCTTGGAACTCCGGATTATTTACCGCCTGAGGTGCTTCTTATTTATGAATTGATTGTTGGTACTTTTGAGTTCCTATCAGTTTTTTCCCGCTCGTAGGCATGGACAAGCTAAAACAGTTAACTGGTGGGCACTGGGGAGTTTCCTTCTAAGAGTTCATGACCGGCATACCACCGTTTAACGTTAAGACACCACAAAACGTTTTTGACAACATTCTACACAAAAGTAATGACTTTTTATGAATAAAAGAATTAAATTAGCTTATTCTTTTTGTTCATGCATGTAGATATTGTGTTTCCACAGGATGATGAAGCACTCTCTCCAAAAGCTATTGAAGTAGTCGAACTGCTTCTCACTATGGATCCATTAGAAAGGCCAGCTGCAAAGGATGTACAAGCGATGAGATTTTTCAGCTGCATAGATTGGCTGAATCTAGAAAAAGATACTTCGCCATTTGTACCTTCATTATAAAATCTATATATCTAGAAATAATATGCAACATCTTAAACTATCAAATTTAGGTATAGAAGACTAATATGCTTTTGCCTTTCAATTGTTATTCTTTAAGTTAAATTTGAAATAAGATTCTTGTAGTATCTGTTAGTTAATAGTACTATCTGTTAGTTAAGATCTTTAAGACAATATTGTTTGCATTAAATTCTTTATGATTAATTGTTCTTAGTTGTTTTATATTTTATTAATATATACATTTTGTTTGGAAGACCAATTGGCTGCATGGCATAAATTTGAAGCAGACAAGTATAGGCATAACTCGCTGAACACAATGGGATGCAGCTGCAGCTAAAAGAAAAGCTATAGCAGAAGCAGTCGTTAAAATCGCTCTCTCATGTAGCAAACGACGACTACAATGGTGTGGCGCGGTTCTCCATGGCTAGCTTTCATTAGAAAGAAAAAAGTATAGAACGAACCTATATGTTATCTCAAATGCAGCATGAAGAGAGAACCAGAAGTTAGTTGAGTCAATTTTTGCTGCAGCATCTTTTCTTGCTGCAGCTTCACATTGTAGCGCTGTATAATTTTTGCGTACCTTTCAACTTTGACAGTGCTACGTGCTCCCGCTGCAGCTTCACCATCGTGTTCAGCCAGTAAGTGTTGAACGCCTGAAGTTGTTTATGTTGGTATCTATTAGTTTTATCAATGGACTCATCACATGGGCCAGCCGATGAATTAAACTCTAGTTTTAAATGAGAACACATAATTTAGGCTTTGAGAAGATTTCAGCCAACTGAAAAGTATCCTCATTTCTTGTGCTATTATATCTTAGTTCAAGCAAGTCCAGACAAAAAATACATATTATGTACTACTTATGACCATACACCATGTTTAATTGCGATATAGGTACTTTACATTACGATGATTGAGAAGTCAAACAAAATGGGTCTCGAAAAAACGTCCGTCTGTCTGTCTGTCTGTTCGACTACAGCCTAAACGGATGGGTCGATTTTCTTTAAACTCAGTACATGAGTTGTGTCTCTCAACAATTTGTCGTTTACTTTAGCTCCCAGAACCCAGAGCCAAGATCACTTTTTTCACTCCTGACGAACGATTTTCTTCGCCAGTTCGTACTTCAACATACACAACAACATCCTTCATCAGTTCTAGAATGCTCTTCACTTTCACCGGAGACTTGCGTTCCTCTTCGGTGATTATGTCCTGTTCCTCATGAGGTATATCAAAATTTCCATACGCTGACTTAGTGAGACTCCTCAATGCTTTAATCGCTCGAACCATGGTCGCAGCCGAAGGACTGTTCAAATCAAATCCCTATGGATTCGAGCCATTAACGGATTGTCTTTTGGTGTGCATGAGGATACATTTCCTGGTGTCATATTGCTAATTGAAGTTGACGGTCGTGAACCGTTCTTCCCGCCACCACTATTGCTGTACAGAACGTCCAGCTCTGGCTGTTCCCTAAAGGTGATACACGCATTTGGAGGCGGGGTGTTGTCATCGTTGATGGGAATGAGACAGACGGTGTTCTTTTCGCTGACAGAAACAGAAGCCGCGGCAGCCGCACTGCCACCAAAACTACAATTGAATCGCTCTGTAATTGGGGATAATTTTGTTGGGTCGGGGCGACCATCAGAGGCTCATCGGCTTGGCCAGTGAAGATTTTCAATAGATTGTCATCACGAATGCTCAGTCTTTTGTTTGCTATCAATTGTAGTTTGGAGGCTTTGGATTTGTCTTCTTTTGGTGTGGATTCCTTGCCAGGTAGCGAGACATTGGCAAAGCTGCGTGAAATCGAATACATTTCGAGAGTTTTCCATGTTAGTGCCCGGGTAACAAAGCGATCCATAATGTTTAATTAAACAAATGGAATGCACCTAGAACAACCAAAAAGTCCCAAAGCTAAGATTCATGTAGCACTAATTCCTCTAGGAACACCTCAAACTGCTGACGAACACCTTCATTACTGAGCTCATGCAGAAGACCTGTAGATCAATACACAAAAATTGAAAATACCATGTAAAATATTGCAGTTAACTTACTTGAATTTGGGCAGCGCACTGTTGTGACATCAAAAGGGATCAGTAAATAGTCGCAAACTTCCTTGAGCTCGGGCACCGAAACCGACGGTGGACACTTGATAATTCCATTTTTATTATATTCTAAAATAGTAAAATCGCACGGAATGCAGACAGATTTAAGGCTTAACTACATTCAACACTTTACTTTGTGATGGTATCGAATGTTGAGTTTTATTTTGTTTATGTGTCAGCTGTTTTTGAAATGTCATTGTACATTACACAGTGCTGCCAAATATTTTACTAAGCCCCGACGTCGTTTTTTTCGACCAACTTCCCCCGGGCTTGCAAAAAAACACGGCTATTATTATATTATCATATAACATTTCATTACATTTATTTTCAGAATATTTAATTTACAGCCAACCAAACAAAATAACATATCTTAAGATATACTGTTATTTGTCGTAAATTAAAGCATTGACCAACTAAAAAATTTTCTGTAAATTAAACGTATTATTGTATTAATGACATAATTAAATTCATTAACTTATTTCTCATACTTTTACAAATATGAAACTTCAGATATAACGTACATGTAAAACCCACCCTCTGTGAGGTTAAAATTTAAAAGAAAACAAACAAGCAACATTCATTGCTTCAACTTAAATCTCATTGTACGAGATAGAAAGATACAATATCTAATATATTATGCCCAGGCATATTCGATGTACAAAAGAGACTGACACTATGTATACTGTGTATACCCCGTCTTTCTCTATCTCCTAGTTTTAAGTTAGCTTTAAGAACCATTTGTATATTGCACATGACACTCAGTCATAAAACAATCGTATATACAGCTCCTGAGCAAGAGCAGTCGAAACATATTTCACAGTCAGCCAAGTGGCATAGATAGATAAAAAAATAAATATCTTGCAATCGCAAAGAGCAGGCAATACTTTATAGCCGCAATTATATCAAGTAAAGTAATCGAAAATTGTATTAACTATGTAATTCATGTATTAAGACTCAATAAAATCAATTCAATTCAATTTATTGTTTTCTATACAAAATCGTTGTTTTTTTTTCTCTCCCTCAAACTCGCATAAATTTAGTATACAGTATTCTCTTTCTACTATTATCGGTTAATCCTTCTCTATTAGCATATTCTTGAACCTAGAATGTCTCCAAAGAGAAATTGCACTTTGGGAAGTTGCGGTGGCGCCCTGGTAGTTCCTCATCATGATAGTACTATAGAAATATATATACAATGCTGCCAAGTACTTCTGGCTGCAGTCAACAACTTCTAGTCTGTGGTCGAAGTAGTTCAAAGTAGTTCATTAATCTAGTAACAGAATGCTTCCAAACGAGAAAAAGACATCACCAATCAACAGAAATTACGTAATAGATTATTGTTGTTGACATTTTTCACATTTTAAAGTAAAATAAGAAAACAAAACCGAAATTAAATTGATATTGAGGTTAGATTTTACTTTTGGCAAAATGAAAGCATTCCATTCATCATCTACTGGGAAGTACTAAAAAGTACTTTGCAAGGCCCAATGGAACACGGCTATTGACGGAAGATCGCAATGCATCACTGCACACTCTGTGGCCACACACAAAAATAAACTTTCTTGGTGATGCAAGAAAATTGACAGCAGGAAACGGCTGGAAATTAAAACACAACATAAGCCTCTAAGTAAGGTTGTACTTGTTCAGACAAATTCGAACGTTAAGAAAAACGAAAAAGTAACGAAACTGCAAATACGAGCGAATTTTGTGAACCTTCCAGCTCGGCGATCAAGTGATAAATGTAATTATGTGTCAAAGCGAAACGATATTAGAATGAAACTGGCATCACTGCACAGAGTTTTATAAAATTTTATGAGATTCGTACAGATTTTTGATTTTTTAGCCCATCTCTTTCCTTCTTATGAAAAATCATTCCCTCTCTTTTACATTTTCATGCAAGTTGCATGCGCAATTGCGTCAATGTGTCCAGGCACTATGGCTAATCTGTGGCAGAACCCATGTTCTGTAACTCTCGCATCGATAAAATCAGTTGAGAAACGATGAAAAATGGAACAAAAACCCATATGATTTGTTTCAGTTTTCATCATTTCTGGACTGATTTTATCGATGTGAGAGTTAAGGCTTAACTACATAAGCCAAAAAGTACTTTTGTACAAAAGTAAAAATATTTTTTTTCCCGCTAGCGCATTTGTTTTGTCAAAAAGAATATACAATTATTTTTTTAACCAAAATTTAATCTTTCTGCATCATTTTTAAAAGTTTTCCAGTCAGAAAAACTATTCCAAAATTAGTTTGAAAATTTTCACTTTTGTACTTTTTTACTTTTTGGGCTTATGTATATAGTTAAGCCTTTAGGCCAGGCGCGCACATGCAACTAAACAGTTTGTACATGTAACTGAACAGTTTGGTTGCGATTTTGAGCACTATCGGATTATATGAGAGTCCGCGTACATAAACCGGCGGACTCTCATATAATCCCGAGTGCTCAAAATTGAAACCTAACTGTTTAGTTGCATGTGTGCCCTTGGCCTTACAGAACATGGGCCCAGCAGGATCCTTTGTTTTTGTTGTAATGCATGAATTTTGATGATCTACATGGATCATATCTGATAATAAAAACCGCTATTATTGTGTTCAGCCAGTGAACCTCATTTTAATGCCTAGGATGATGTATACATTGGAGTCACTCTCCGCTATTCGTTTTGACATACTCTTCGATTTATCTCACTCACAATTTAAAAAAACCTGCCTCTTGCGAAATTACCTCATTTCAGCTCTAATGAAAACGTAGTATTAGCCGAGGGGTACACAGCTCATTAATTCCTGAGATACATATCAACGGATTCTATAATTAGCCGTGTTCGATTGGGCCTTCCAAAGTACTTTTTAGTACCTCCCAGTAGATGATGAATGGAATGCTTTCATTTTGCCAAAAGTAACTTCGTAATTTCTTTTGATTGGTGATGTCTTTTTCTTGTTTGGAAACATTCTGCAACAATTAAACTTAACGATGGTTGAAAGGTGTTTCAAGGTCTGTTCAACAGCCCATGGAAACGTAGTATAAGTATCAAGATCTGGCAGATAGATGTCGCTAAAACCGCATTATAGTCGAGAAATGTCAGTTTAGATCTAGTATTTTCTTGACATGGCCATAGAAATTTCTAAGGACATGACAACGAAATTTTAATAATCTTTGTTTTGGTTACAAAAAATTCATAAGCTTTTTATAAAATTGTATATTAAAAATAAAAATTTTTAATGATGGATACTGCTCAAAATAACTCTTCAGTGCAAATTCAAAGAATTGTCAATGCTGCTGAGGAGGTCAAAAACACTCGCAATGACCTTAACAGTTGGGTAAAAGAAGTCAAAGACAAAGAACAAAAGTTAAGCGTGGAAAAAAATACAGAGGTATGTATAATTTCAAATTAAATTAAATGAAAAAACTATTTATGAAGAACATTTATGTACTACAAGCAGGTACTATTTTAACAAACATGTTATGTATAAACTATCTTCTATTAATAAGCATCCCTATATTCAGGTCTTCTGTATTTTGTGCTGAAAGTTGAATGTAACAAGCAGGAAATCTGTTTCGTGTTTTCAGGACTATTGAGGATAGTAAAATTGTACAAATGGTTTCAGTGCTTACGGTATTATAGACTCAGTTTAAATGCTTTCAACTAAAAGCGAAACAAGAAAAAAACTTAACTAAAATGTAAACAAAATTCAATAAAACAAATGCAATTTTGTGATGAAAATGCCAATACAGCCAGTGGCTCTATTTTTGTAAGCCGGTCTAAAGTTCATAATTTGGCGCCGTGAAGTAGAACTAGGTTGTTCAAGGCATTACTTAGAATCTAATTAGTTTTACGGGATAGAGCCTTTCCTGTTAGCCTGAAGAAACAGCGACTGGAAAGATTCGTTAGTGATTTGTTTACTAGCGTTATTAAAAAGGATGCCCCTTATTTTTGTTGTGCCCTCGTTTTTGGCTAGACACATTTAGCCTCTTCTGTATATTCTTCCAAACGCGGCGCAATCAGAATAGAACAAATGTAAAAAAAATATCTGCCAAACTTAGAGCACGTGGATTTGGTAATCGAGATTTTCTGGTTGGACCCCAAAATTCTTGATCACATCGTAGTTCGCTTTGGTTTATATGTATAAGAAAGTGGTTATACCCCCGAGACAAAAATCTGGAAAATCGCCGTTTTCGATAAATAAAATCTAATCTAATCTACACCATTAGGTACCTTAAATCTTATATTTTACGCTGCCTTTAACTTTAAAATAAAACAGCACGATTTAGAAGATGTACTGGTAATATTTAGCGTGCTCTAGATGATGGTTCGTATTAAACTAAACTTACTTAATACTATTTTCTGTCAATTTGCAATAAATATTGCTGCATACATTGCATTTCTAAAGAAAAATTGGGATCATATTTCCGAAATGTTCTCACCGAGGATAGAACATAAAACGAACAGAATCAAGCAGCCAGACTGTTGAATAGAGAAACGTGGAACCATTATGTTTTCTTTATACTTTGATGACTAAGCAGCATGACACTATAACAACAATCCAAAAGTCAGACCCTGTGGTCCCAGTAGAAGAATTTCTCATTGAAACAGGGTGAGTTAGGGATAGCGATAAAATTCAGAAAATATAGCTTTTTTTGGAGCCAATTTAGAGGCGTCTCCATCCTAAATTGTACATAATCCATTTTTCCTTCAAAAGCAAATAAAAAAGATATTCTTATATGAGACCCCATATCTAGAATTCGGCTGTGGATTTTTATACATTTTTTTAAATGAAAGGGGAGCATTTGAAGATTTAGGTTTAGAAAAAAAACCTTGAAAATCCGTCCAGCCGAAGTTTTTGTAGCCCATTTTTTAGAATTACATCGCAAAAGTCCACTTTGTTGTTGTAAAGTTTTTGTCAATTCATCGGAATGAATTGTCAGATGATATTTTAAATAGATTACGTGTCATTAATTCAAATCCAAATTAATCCGTTCATTAACAGTTCAGCGCAAGATTTATTCAACACTGAAATGCGGCGTGAATTAAATTATGATTGTGTCAAATTGGAGAAATTTGTCAAATGTTCCAAAATTAAATATGAAACGCTCATATATGATACAATCAGGCATGCTGTTCGTAATGAAAGGGGTTAAATGATATTTTAAACGCACCTGGAATTTTTGAATTCTCTTGATTTACCACCACATTAGCTACCATTGAAAGTTGGCGCGCCGATAATAATGCTACGCAATATTAATCAACCTCGCCTTTGCAATTGTACCAGACTTGTAGTAAAAAGGTTGTTGAACAATGTGTTTTAATTCCGAGAATTCAAATGATTCCACCAGATTTATTCTTCAATTTCGAACGTCTTCAGTTTCCGATACGATTTGCTTTTGCCATTACCATTAATAAGGCACAAGGCCAATCCTTAGGAATATGCGGTTTCAATTAAGAGGTTCTACTATTTGTGCATGGGTAACTATGCAACTGTATGTTGCATGTTCACGTGCAGGCAAACCATCTGCCTAAATAATTTTGACCGATGGAAAAATGAAAAATATATTGTATATCAAAAAGCACTTGAATGCAATTTATAAAAATTTAAACTTAATATCAATATTTTGTTTGTATTGTATAAGTTATATACAATAAGTTGTATAAGTTGTTTGTATTGTATAAGTTATTTAGCACCCGGCGAAACGAGTGAATTTAAGCTATATTTTTACAAATTAAGCCATTCATAACGTGAAGTAGGCTAAAACCTAAAAAGTATTCTATTTCAAAAAAGTAGCTTAAATATGTATTTACATTTGTTTTTGTAATTTGTATAATTTTTTTACTAGGATTAGAGACTTAACCTTGTAGATCCGACCAATAGAACTGGATTTATTTGAAAACAAAAAAATTTACTCGATTTCTGAAATATGGCATTTTATCTAATAAAAATCTATTTTTTAAGCACATCAAATCTCAGCCAATTCGAAGTCATATTCCAAAAAATGATCTGATGGAATTAAAAACAAATGGAAATGTCATCGGTGGTAAGTAAGATAATACAAGAAATAAGCTACAAAATTTCCCAAATAAATAACGAAGGGCAACTAATATCTGCCGCAGAATCTGGATTTTACTTTTAGATGTCCTAGATTTTAATCATTTAATTCCTGAATACCGCATTTATTTGCAAAACTCATGAATTTGAATTATGACCGGAAATAATTTTATATTATTTTTTTTATTATTTAAATTGGAGATGAAATTTTGAATAACTTTTTATTTCCATATTAAGAAAAAAAAATCGAAGCCGAAGAAGAACAAGAAAAAACAAATTTGAAAGCCGATATGTATAATGATCGTGGGAACAGCCATGTAAAGCTTAGAGATTATGAAAAAGCAATATTGGAATATACGACAGCTATTGATACATATGACGGCGACCCAAAGTTCTTCACCAACCGGGCACTCTGTTACTTAAGACTCGAAAGGTAGGTTTAAATATTCAAATATATTTTTTTATATATTTTCAAAAACATTTTTTTTCGACTTTTAGATATGCTGAATGTATTGATGATTGTAACCGTGCAATTGAACTTGATAAATTAAGCATTAAAGCATACTACCGCCGAATGCAAGCTAATGAGTTTTTAAATTTTAATACTCAAGCGCTCAAAGATTGTACAACCGTATTAATGATCGATTCAAATAACCGTGACGCTAAAAAAAGCTTGCAGAGAATAAATCAAAGACTGAAAAAAACTGGTAACTTTAATTATTTATGTTTTTGTTTAAAATGTTTGTGAAAATAATTGTGTGATGGTGCCTTAATCTACAGCCAATGTGTGCTGTTCTCTAGTGATGTCTTAAATTTTATAATTAATTGAATTTTTTGGACGAAAATATGATTTTATATCTTTAGACATAAAAGCTAACAATTTTTAATTGTAATGCAATTTTAAGGCGCTGTTCCGAAGGGATATCCAATAACTGAACCCAGTAGTGTAAAGCAAGGGCCACACTTTAGTCCTTTACGTAGTAATATTGTGGACATTTTTCCTGCCAACAAACTTCCGAATTCTAGATCGAAGGTACAATTAGTTTTACATACGTACTTACTCGAATATTTTAATGTATATTGGTTTTATTTACAGAAGCAACTCAAACACATTCAAATAATTGATGTAATTGGACCTAAGGATGGAAAAAATTATGAAAACTCCAATATACAAATATCCGATGAAGTTATTGACAAACTTTTCAACGGCGAATGTGGTTCCTATGAGGAAGTAAAAAAATCTGATATGATACATGTTAAACATGTTGAAAAAGATAGCAACAAGGTTCTGCAAACAAAATTAGCCATTAAAACACCAAATGAAACAAAATGTGGTGGTGAAATAACTTCAGCAAAAAAAGATGTAAGATACAAATTGGTCTCATTACCTACATAGTTTTTAACTTATTAGTTAACCAATTGGCTTTATGCCATGTTGTGATTTGGTGTACAATTTTAGACCTATTCTGCTAATCATCGGGGAGAATTTTACTTGAATTTTGACTAATCACTATTCTGCTATTCATTCGAAGTAAATCTGGGTTATCGCGGCATTCTCTTATTCCCGTGAACGCATTCATTCTATACAATTCAGATCCGCATACGAAATTTAGCGGATTTTTCATTTTTTTAATAGATTGTCTGGGAAGTGATTAGTAAAATATAAGTTAAATCTATTTTATTTTTTCTGTTATTACTATTAACATTTTTCGGGGTAGAACAACAAATAGAGATCAATTCACCACAATAATTTCTGCAATGAAATTAAATCCAGATACAGCCAAAAACAAGTTCTCTGTTTGTTGATTCTTTAATTTCTCTGTTTGAAGCTGGAAAAAACAGTCCAATACCTGTTTCCATTTTTGTTTTTACTTTAAAATGACCAAGACAATTTATCCAAATTTCCCAAGATTTTCGCATGGACAGCTGTTTGCGTAAATGTCAAATTGGTTTGGGATAATGTAGTTTACCCGGTGGAGAGCTGAATGGAAAGGTAAATCGAATTTACGATTCACGTGAATAGCAGAATAGGGCTGAAATCTTAACCAGCAATATTGTTTTGTTGCATGTTAAAGTATTATTTTAATTTCAAAGTCCAAAAAAGTGGGTTTCGTCATACCGTCCGTCGGTCTGTCCATCTGTGCCTCGACGCGTCGCCTATAATTTGACCTAGAGCCTAAACGGGTTGACGGATTTGCTTTAAATTGTCTATGGAGTATTTTTATTTGATTCCCTAGAGGGGAAATTCGAATTTTGAATGAGTAGCTGCCATACATTGGTTTTGTTTTTTTTTTCAAATTTTCTCGAAAACGGCTCCAACGAATTTGATTGAATTTTATATAATATGTAGTAAACAAAGTGTAAGTGTAAGTCTAAGGTGTAAATGGGCCTAAGACACTTTCGCTTTTACCGTAGTCAGTCAGAATTGTACCTTCAAATACTTAATTTCTTAATCTTAAGTCCCGTTTTGTAATTTAATTTCGGTGGATTAATATTCGCATTCCAAGTAACAGTTTTGTGTTAGTTTAAACGGGTTACTTTGCTTTGAAATGTGAGATACGTTTCTACTACCATCACATACATTCAGGGGAAGCTTAAATGTGGCGTCTGCCATTCATCCTCTTTCTAACGGTTGGCTGTATTGCCTTTGCCAGATCAAAGTCTGTATTAGATTTTTCTCCTAGGGATGCTACTATTTTTTTAATTCTATTCATGCTTCGTCGAAAATGTTTTAGCAATAATTTAAATCTTCAAATTCTGTCGCTCTGTGCATTCGATGTAATATATCTTCAGACATACTTTTCCGATAATTATTCCACGATTAGTATAGAAAATAAATATATAAATGATTCTTCCAGTTATTCTAAAGCTTTGCACGCAGTTTCAAAGGTGTCGTAAAGAATACCTTGTTTAGTTTTTAAATGGTCAAAAGAAGAGGTACATTTTATTGGGATGGATAGCATATACTCTCTTCCAAGCGCATCTGATCTTTTTGAAAGTTGCACCCTTCGACCGCCACACACGTTGAAATGTTACCATTTTGATTCAATGTATAATATGAATATGAAGGTACTTTGTTATAAGTGAGCGTTAATGTCATTAATACCGTGTCACGGTAAAATACTTTTGACTTAGCTGAATTCATTCTGCATAGGATAGAATAATTATGAATGGGGGAACCGACTGTACATTTATTTTAAAATCGATGAAAAAGGATTTATAACTAATAAAATTTTATACAAATTAATTTTCCAGAAACCTCTTCCTCCGGCACCAACAACAACAGCTCAATTTTATTGTAATTGGAAGGAGCTATCTGCAGAACAAAAATACCAGTATTTTAAAGTAAGTCTTTGTCGATTTCGATTGAAAATTAGTAAAATGTTTGTCTCTTACAGTCCATCCAAATATCTCATCTCAATAAAGTCTTGGGTGCTGGATTCGATTCAGAAACTCTCACAAGTTTGTTGACTATTTTTAATGAGTCTTACGTGCGAAATGAGGACGATTTGTGCGAGACACTCTTAGAGATTTGTAAACATAATAGATTGAAAATTTTATCATTAATGCTTTCGGCAGAGGATAAAGCAGGTAAATATTTTACATTTATAAATTAAAATACAGCAAAAGTAATATTTATTCCCATCAATTTCGCAGCTTTATCAGATGTTCTGAACTATGTTAAAAACAAGGCAAGCCCGGAGGACTTAAATTTAATAGAAGAATCATTCAATTTAAAATAAAAAAATCTATTCTAATTAAAAAGAAATATAAAAAAAAAACAAATAGTTGTTTTTTGTTGCGACATTATTTTCCGGCAAAAGGTTGATACCATTACATCTTCCGCCTAGTTCCTAGTGTTTCTGTACCCTTCTTTTCAAGTAAAAAAAAACCTTATGATTGCGGCATTTTAACAATGTTAGCGCTTCTGGTTTCGATTCTAAATTCAAATACAGAAGCATTTTCTTTTCAGAAAACAATTAAGCTATTGGGGTGGTATTAAAATCCCAATTTTTAGTTACCAAAAAATAGAGGTTTTTTTGGTTAAACAAAAAAAAAAACTGACGAAATGGGAGAAAGCACTGGGGAATACCCAATTTTCGTTGTGACAGGTGGTACAGTTAGGAGTGGACCAATCAACAAGCTTCTTCCAGCAAACTGAAATGCACTTTTTCACCGAAGGGAAACAGCTTAGGTTAGCCATTAAGAATTTAAACACCACCATAAACATCATTGATACGTCAACAAGAAAGGACTATGATGAAGCTAGAACCTTCCTGATTCCATAACCTCTCGTTTACCTCGAAGGACGACAGGGAAACCCTAATGATGCTGAAGGCTTATACGTATATATTGCCATTGAATTGGAAGAATAGCTCAGAATTAATAGCTGTATATAAAAGTTGGAAATCATATTTTTCCGTTTTTTGTTTATTTTCCCATCAATTGCTTAAATACATAGAAATAATTTTTATATCGTCATAAGGTTTATCTGTTTTGGGATTCGTCTTTGAGTTGCAAATGTTTTGAACAACTTCCATCCCCCGAAAGACACGACCGAACACTGTATGCTTATTATCCAACCAAGGCTGTAAGTTATAAAAATTATTATTGAAACAAAAATACTACGGTCGCTTGTTCTCACCGTTGGCAAAACTGTTATAAAAAACTGGCTGCCGTTTGAATTTGGCCCAGCGTTGGCCATGCTCACCGTATAGGGTCGATCATGTTTAAGGCTTTGAACGAATTCATCTTTGAAATCATGACCCCATATTGACTGACCTCCAGTTCCCGTTCCTGTAGGATCTCCTGTCTGGATCATAAAACCTTTTATGACTCGATGAAAAATATGCCCGTTGTAATATCTTAAAAAGCATAGCATAGTTATTTATAAAAAATTTTAAATGTCTAATAATAGTTTACCCGTTTTTACTATGAACACAGAAGTTTTCAACCGATTTTGGGCATTCCTTATGGAAAAGTTTTATATGAATATCACCCATTGTGGTGTGTAGAATGACATTCTCGTACACTCTTTGACTACCTAAAAGAATATCAAATAAAAATTAAGTTTTACAATTGTGTTTAGCCAAAATAAATAATAGTTTAAATCTTTTGACCTTCGTCTGGGGCGTGAAAGTAAAAAAAATATAGTTTGTATAAGATCAGTTGTGAACAATTGAATACGAAAGTATACCTTGACCCTCTGGAACTGCGATTATATCTTCCTTTGATGGTTTTTCGTTGAAAATATCTCGATCTACGTCTTGAAGATCTGATGGAAGGCGTCTGCTAAATAGGTAAAATCGTGGTTTTCTGTAATCCAATAAACATGGATTATTTAACAGGAAATTCTAAATTAGTGCACTGGCTGACCTGTAAGCTGTACAAAATAGAGTTGGATCATTAGCTAATGACTGAAGTGTTGGGTTATCGCTGGCTTCCTGCTCAATCGTTATGGCTGCCTTTGTCTTTTTAGCTTTTCCCTAAAAAATTGAAAACGTTTATTTCCTTATGAGTATATTATTCATTTATTTTTTAGAGCTTCTAAATTTTTTATATTCCACTTATGTTTGATTTTAATTTCTTAAGAGCAGATTCAAATATATTTTACAATAAAATCAACATTTTTGTCTCAAGTACAAACCAAATAGTCGTGCAAATATTCTCTTCAAGTAAAATTGTATTACCTGAAACAATGCAATGTTAAGAGGTCTTATATTATCCGTTTTTCCCAAAATTGTGACACATCGATTTGTTTCAATATTAACCAATTTAATACCAAGCATTGTTGGGTACATAATAAAATTTCCACTGTAATCAAAGATAATGTTACTATTCGTAAAGTGATCCGACTTCTCCAAATCGCGCTCTGTAGCCATTCTGAAAGAATTTATAAAATTTTTAAGTTTGTTATTTAATAATTTTTTTGTACGTATAGTTTGCCTTCGGCCGAACTCCATGTTTGGAAGAGCATTAGTTGTTTTTTGAATCTCCTGGAAACGAACAAGTGCTTCATCGAAAACTCTGATGAGTTTTCCCGTAATGAACTTAAAAACTCTTACCTGGACATGAGATAAAAATAAATTGAATATAATAGTAGATTGGGTCAGTTTTTTACTTTGCGATCAGTTGAAATAGCAGCAAACTTTCGTCCATCTTTTGAAACTGCCAAACCCGTAACCCGGGTCTTGTTTTTGGAGAATTCATAGAGACCTGAAATGAAGAAAAATAGATTTAAATTCCTACAAAAATGGAAAGCTATTTCCGTTGACGTCTACCAAGTTTCATTTTGAATTCGTATGTTTTATAGTCCAAGAGCTCTTTAGGAACTAGACCTAGTGACTTACAACTCAATTGCATCCTACAATTTACTGCCGAATCCCAAGGGCTAACAAGAGATACTCGTTGAGGATTTGTCAATTGCTCGTAAAAGGTAGTAGAAGATAAGGATTTGTAAAAAGGAAATATTACCTGTATCCAATTTGGATTCAAAAGACACTATTTTTGAGGGAAATTTGTAATCATATTTTGAATTCATCCAATACTCCAAAATTCCATTCTTGTCTATGGAAATAACTGTTGAATAAGCAGAGTTGTAGCAAATGGAAACCACTGGGGCTAGATGCAATTTGTCTAACACATTCAATGCTTCTCCGTTCCCATGGCCGTCATATATATACATTTTGTTTGAGTCCTTATCAGTCCTGAAAATATTTTAATTATTATAAATTTTGAAAACTACTTTCAACGAACGTACACTGCAAGACTGTTTATTGCATCACCTGGAGAATGAATCCATTCTGTACACAATGGCGTGAATTCTAACTTTATTATACTAATCATGTCAAAGTTAACAACGTCAAAAACCTTGACACATTTGTCTGCTGATGCGGAGGACAAAAGAGTACCATTGCTGTTTGTAGCCAATGATATTATAGGCACTGTAATGTACATATATTTTTGGAAAAAAAAGTATTATATTAATAAAAACAAAATAAATTACTAAGGTGACTTCGAAAATGTTTAACGAACTCGATTCCTTCTTCGATCTTCTTCCAAAATTTGATATGGCCATCCACACTTCCAGTTATAATGAAATCAGTTTTGGTTGAAACAAGATGCGATATGACGTCCCGATGCATATAACTTTTTTCATAACTTTCGGCATTGGGAAGGTTTTCCAAATAGATTTTTTCATATGGAAGAACTAAAGAGAAAACAAAAAAGTGGTAAATGTTTTATAGAAGATTTCATGTAGGGAGGTATTAACACTTCTTTTTCTTAGGTTTAGCAGATTCGCAGGGTAAGGGTCCAATCCATTCTTCATCGCTACCAGATTCTTCAGCTCGACGTTTTAGATTGGATTCTTCCACAGCTGAAGAGTTATTTTGGTTTTCATCAGACATTTTAGGAAATGTTTTGTATTTGTTTAAAAATATTTAACTTCGATCTTATAAGTTATATAGATGATATTTTCGTTTTGTCAAAAAATCGCCAATTCGAAACAGCAATAGAATATGCGAGGGTGTCAACACAACTTATTGGATTCTAAACACTTCTTTTTAATTAAATTTTAAGCAGCAAAGAGGATTTCAGTTATGAACCAAAAGAATTTCCATCATTCTTGTTTTCTATCAATTCCAATTGTCGTTTTTATGCATGTAAAATCCTTATTTTTTTGGATGGCTAGCTGTCAAAACCACAGATTAGCCACATGAAGATGAGAATCTCCGGCAGCCATGAATGAGATTGGGTGTATAAAAATCTCACACATAGACAGTACCTAGTTAAATTGATGTTGCAATTCACATCTATTCATCGACGCGGGAAAAAATTACAAATACAACAATGTAAACAAATGAGTTTTGGAGGGTGAAACGTACGAAACATTCTCATCTTCATATGGCTAATCTGTGGTCAAAACGTATTGGGCACAGATAACCCACATGAAGATGAGAATCCCCGACAGCCATTTTAATTTGCCTACAAGTTTGAACTGCCAGTTATCAGATAAAAAATGAGAATGTGTGTATAAAAATCTCACACATAGACAGTAGGGATTTTCACACACCTGGTTAAATTGTTGTTGCAATTCACATCTATTCATCGACGCGGGAAAAAATTACAAATGCAACAATGTAAGCAAATGGGTTTTGGAGGGTGAAACGTACGAAACATTCTCATCTTCATATGGCTAATCTGTGGTATTGGGCTTTTCGGGAAACTTTGCGCGTTCAACGCATATCTGAATTTTCAGAATTCTTAATTTTTAGAGCTGTCATAAAAAGTTCGATGTCGTCTGAATTTTCAGAACTTTTTATGAAAGCTGGCAATCAGAAGAAATCTGAAAATTCAGATATACGTTGAATGCGTGCACTACCAACTAGGATTTTTGGGAATTTACTTCGCATATATATATATAAACAATGAATTTAACTATTCCTTTAATATATACTTTATTCAAACTTTATTATTACTTTAATTAATACAAATTCTGATTCTTTTGCAAAGTGCGTCTTATTGTGAGCGAGAACATTTCAGAAGTCAAAAGATGAATTCCGAGCAGCTGATGAAAAACAAACGTTGAGAAAAAGATTCAAATAGCTCTATTCTATTTGGTGCGACATCTGGGCTGTCAAGCTAGAAATGCCACAGATTCTATAACTGTACAAACCAGAAGCAGAAAAGACAAAGATAGTTTCCCGAAAATCCCAATAGAATACATGGTATTAGGTGTGTTCGCGTACTAGTCCGAAACTACCTATTTTTCCCATTTTTGGTCCAATTTTATTTTTTTTATTTGAACTTTGACAGAACTTTGGACTTAAACTGGCCGGCTTGGAAAGTAAACGAACAGAGGTCTTATATTGCACATGTTACTATCCTATCTCTCTCATGCATATTAGCCGTATTTTATTATCGCCGATGATCCATGCAGATCATCTCATGAAAATAAAACAATACGGATCTCAGTGACAAACTGTGTTGCATACCTTTGTATAAAGACTCTATGGAGTCGTTTTTTTACGTTCTTGATGTGATTGTATTATAATGATTCTGACAACAATAAAGCGAGTAAAGGAGAGATCAGAAACTTTGTTTTGCGTCATGGCAACGACAAGAATATGGGCGAGAAAATAGAAAAAAATTTCTTGTGTGTATGTGTAAGCTTATGCAAGAATTTTAATTTCAGCATTGTTTTGATGAATTAACGAATACATTTTTTTGCTTCAAGGCATACCTATATTTTTATATAGGTATATTTCATGCAAGATTTGAGTATTTGTTTTTGATTTTGAATTTGGTTGCAAAATCAGTTATGTATCAAAGCAGCGTTGCAGGTATTCAATATCTGCATAATATAATGATGGAATATTGTCTAGCAAGGTTGCCATATTTTTGGTTGTATATATATATATATATGGTATACTGTCCATTTATAATTAAATTCATATGCATAGGTATTATTTTTTTTTCATTCTCCATGGATAGCAAACCTACAAGGTGATTCGCATAAGGTGTGATAAAAAGCTACGGCGTGTAGGTTGGGGCGGGACAAAAACAAAATGGGAATGGTGCGGTCTATTCTCCCCGTTTAGGGGAAAGGGGCAGTTTTCTAAAAAAATATGACTTAAAACCAGAACATAAATTATTACAAAAACAACGTTAACATTTAAAAAGCCATGTTATACTTCAATATATAGGTAACGTAAATTCTGAATAAAATTAGTTAAGACAAAATTTTTTTCATTTTTACTTGCAAATATAGGCAGGTACTATGATATGGCAAGTTATGAAATCGTACAAAAAATCGAACTCTAGATTTTGATCAAACTTGACATTACGATGATAGCGAAGACGAAGACTTGGTACCTAGCGTTTCTTGGACATTCCCCCCACCCGTTTTTTTTCTCTTTTTTTAGGACCGAAACTAACAGTAGCTGTCATACAAAATTTCTTGGCCAAAAAGGAAAAACTAATTTTTCTCCAAATCGGCTCTACAGATTTTTTTTTTAGAACCCAATAAATTAATATAGTTATGAGTTTCTGTTTATTAAAAATAATGGTTCCGAAAAATGGTTATTAATGGTAACTCCCAAACAACCATTTTTTTTATTTTGGCCTTTTTTTAAAAACGGTTAAACTAATTTTGATCAATTCTTTCATGAAGAATTATTGACACATTCTAATTTTGTACCAAAATTTTCAAAAATATATTTATTGGATTTTTAAAAAAGTTTGAATTTTTTTTTTAAACTCAATATTTCAAAAACGACTCTTACGATTTTTATTAAACTTGGTAAAAAGCTGCTTTTTTAACTTTATCTAGAAGATTTTTGAAAAAAATTATTCTAATACCTAAAAATAACGGTGCCCCCATACAAATCTTTAAAAACAATTAAGATAAATATTTTTTTTCTCAAAAACGACTCCTACGATTTTGATAAAAATGTTTGTGTGTTTTGAAATAAGTACGATCTACCATTTAAAATTTTTAAATTTTATATTTTACGTTTATTAACAGTACCTCTCATAGAACGTTTTTTTTTTTATTTTCGACTATCTCAATATCTGATCAATCGAAAAAAAAGATTTTTTGTACACAAGGTTGTAACAAATATAAATAAAAGTGCGTATCAAAATTTTCTAAGAAATGGTTTTTGGATTTAAAAAAAAAAATTCAAAATTATTTTTTGGAAATTCGATATTTCGAAAACGGGTACCAGATTTTTTTATGAAGTTCTCAACATTAATAAATACTTAAAACTGGCGTACCAATTTTTTTCTCAAAAATGTTAACGAAATTTTATATATTCAAAATTAATTATTTTTAAAACCTCCTACGATTTTCAAAATTGCTTTTCTCATAAATTAAGATTTATATAAGAAATCAGATGGTGTACATCGCATTGGGTTAAAAGAGATTCAAAGTATTTTAATCCATTTTCTTTCTAATTTTTATGATTTAAAACAATTTACCAGTTTAAATAATACATTTAATTTCCTTTCATGCATATCGCATATGTGCAACACTGGGCTATATTGTTAATTTGTGTATACTCACATTATACCACCTGCAACTTAACTAAGTTTTGGCAAATGAATAAAATATAGACTCCCATAGCTAATTTCTTTCAGCTATTAAACCACAATGTGATGGCACATAAGAGCAAGTTCGTGCGACCCAGTCGTGCATATTTTTTTTATAATTTTGAGAGGAAATTAATTTTTCAAAATTAAATAACTTGATTTAGAAACAAAATTAAAAAATGGATTTCTAACTTTACTAAAAGATATAGGTACCTAACATGGTATTGTAAGTGTTATTGAATTCGAGTCCGTCTGTTTGCTTATCTGTACACTATAACAGCCTAAACGGATGGGTCGATTATCTTTAAACTTAGCACCTAGCTTTTTTTGACACTCCACTCGAAAAATTCATCATTATTTTTGAGGACCAAGAAAAATAATAAGTAGGTATAATACAGAAATTAAATAAAATTTAAATCCCCTGAAGAAGTAAGGAACTCTTACGAAACTCTTATAAATAAGGTCA
Source organism: Leucozona laternaria (assembly GCA_932273885.2). Taxonomy (NCBI): domain Eukaryota; kingdom Metazoa; phylum Arthropoda; class Insecta; order Diptera; family Syrphidae; genus Leucozona; species Leucozona laternaria. Next base: position 52,852,607 of record OW026368.1, read on the forward strand.
CGAAAAAGGAAATATTATTATCTAGGAAGTTTTAAAAAAAATATTCTTAACCAAAAATAATGGTATCTATCCCCGTATAGGAGGGGGGTATATTCCCCTCTCGTTTAAAGAGGGAAAATTTTCTAAAAAATTGACTTCAACAGAAAAAAATATTTAAAAACAACGGTTACACTCACAACGCCATGATATAAATTTTTTTAAAGCCAGAAATCTTTTGATTTATTTTGGACTAAAATACAGTAGATTTGTAACTACTTATAACACAACAGGATACAATAAAAATAAATTAAAATGTCTGCATGATTTATTTGGCGTTATATGCTTGCAGCGTGATGTACAAGTCTGAAGTATTTTTGTTAGAACCGTCAAGTGGTCTTTTGCCTTCCGTTTAACCAGGAGTGAAATTTCCAAAAAAAATACTTAAAACAGAAACAAAATTATTTAAAAAAAACGGTTACACTTACAATACCATGATTCACCTTTTTGTAAATCCATCTTATTTATTGTGTTTTTAAATAAAGTTGTTTTAGAGAATAATGTTTGAAAAAATTAATTTTCAAACTCAGTTTTGAAAAAAAATGTGTTCAAACTAATTTTGTTCAAAATTTTACGTTATTAAGTAGTATTTTTGATTTTAATATTTGATGCCCTTATTAATTAAGTCAAACACCAAAAACACGATTCTAAATTCTCTTCTAGTTCTTTAGAAAATTGAAAATAACAGAAATAAAATTCCCTTCATTTGACTACAATCCGTTGCTTAAGTTGCTTTTAAGATCCTATTTCCACTACGTAGGTTGTAAAGCAGATTAAGTTATTTTCAATTTTCTCAAAAAGTACAAGACATTTGAGCATCCGGTTTTCTTTTTGTGACTAAAAACTAATAAGACCATTTAATTTTGAAAACAAAATTAGCACTTAATACGTAAAATTTTGAAAAAAAAAAAATAGTTTGAAATTTAGTTTAATTTTTTTTTTCTTCAAAATTTTGAGTTTGAAAACTAATTTTTCAAAAACTATTCCCTAAAACTGCTTTTTTTGAAAACGAAATAAAAGAAGAGATTTCTGGCTTTACAAAAAAGTATATCATGGTATTGTGAGTGTAACTGTTGTTTTTTAATTTTTTTATTTCTGTTTTTAGTCAACTTTTTTGAAAATAGCCCCTCCTGGCTAAACGGAGGGGGATAGGCCCCCTTTCCTATACGATTTTTTTCTTGTCTTGACCCAACCTACACGCTCTTCGATTTTTCAAAAACGAGTTTATATTTATACGATTTTAATAAATACCTGCCTACCAAATTATTTTGCTTAAAAAATTCTATGAAAATATTTTTTACAAAATATAGGTATACATATTATATGTACCTCCAAAAAAATATCAGATTCATTCATACCTCCATTCATATTTTTTCTATCCCTCAAATTTCAACGTAAACAAAAAAATACAAACAATACACAGTTCATACACATATACATACATAATAAAGCACAAAATATCAGTACCTACTATACTATATATGCAATGATAATTCGATATTTCAAAAAACTCCAAAAAAAAAAAAAATTCATCCATACATCCATTCATATTTTTTCTATCCCACAAATTTCAACGTTAAAGGCTGTCCCAAACCAACGCGAAACATTCGCGCGAATATGCGACGGCTGAATATAGTTCGAAGATTCGCATCGCGGCAGTGTGGGTGCTCCCATTAATCTCCATGTAAATAAATTAAGACAGGCGGAAGTTTCGTTGTCGCGCCGAATGTTTCGCGTTGGTTTGGGAGAGCCTTAAGGCTGTCCCAAACCAACGCGAAACATTCGCGCGAATATGCGACGACTGAATAAAGGCTCTCCCAAACCAACGCGAATACTTCGAAGCGACGACGAAACTTTCGTCTGTCATAATTTATTTACATGGAAATAAATGTGAGCACCCACACTGGCGCGATGCGAATCTTCGAACATTATTCAGTCGTCGCATATTCGCGCGAATGTTTCGCGTTGGTTTGGGACAGCCTTAATGTTCGAAGATTCGCATCGCGCCAGTGTGGGTGCTCCCATTAATCTCCATGTAAATAAATTAAGACAGGCGAAAGTTTCGTCGTCGGTCTGAAATATTCGCGTTGGTTTGGGAGAGCCTTTAGTCCGAAACTACCCAAAACTACTTGATTTTACCAGATTTGGTCCAATCCTGTTCGCGTACTTCAATTTCGTGTCATTTTGGGCAAAATAGAGTGCTCGCAAGAGAGAAAACTATTTCCCCTTCTTGCCAATTTTCACCCGAGAAATTTCTTCGGGCAGAATCTGGTAAGTTCTGTCTTCTGTAAAAGCCAGTTAAAGCTAAGTATACAGTTCTTCAACGAAAAAAAAAACTACATGCAATTCTTATGGGAGTGATTTTTGCCAAAAAAAAAATTGTCTGCTGAAAAATATTTTTATTGAACTGTGCACTTAACTCCGGACATTGTTTCAGTGACATTGTTTGTGCAGAAAAATCTATGAATGTCTTTTTTTTCGGAAAAAAAATTTCTTTCTCACCATCAATTTTTTTTTCGTTCAAAAGAACTGTATACTAAGCTTAAAGAACAACAAAAAAATACAAAATGGCTGTTGTTTACTTTTACTTTAAGCCTAGTACGCTGCTGATGCGAAACGAAAATTCCCATGCAAAAATGCCACAACGAAATCATAAACGAAAAATTTCGTCCTCCTTTTCGTTTTGCAGTACGCTGTTCGATGAGCGAAATTGATAATTGTAGCAGATTATTTGGAGAGGTCTCCGCTGTTTTTTCGCACTCAATTAATTATCCGCACCATTAATTGTGTGCGGAAAAGTGACATTTCAGGTTTTTTTGTGTTTGTATTTGTTGTATCTTTCATTGCAGCATGGCTTTCTGTGATTTTTTTTGCGTTTGTGTTTGTTTTTTTTTGTTATTGGTGTGACGCTCTCAGTTGTCATTTTTTTGTTGTGGTTTCCGCAAGCATTTCGTAGTCGTTTTGGAAACCACCAAAAAATTTCGTTTCGCATCAGCAGCGTACTAGGCTTTAAGCTTTATTTTCAAGTGTTGAAGTAAATTTTGTTTAAAATAAGTGAAATAATTCCCAAAAAATATGTATTTAATAAAGAATATCTTTTCAACACCTGGGGCCACCTGCGCTCTTCAGTAAAACGACCCATGTAATCAGACACTTATGGCGAATTCCTTTCAAAAAAGAAATCGAATTTTTTCTAAACAGAATCGAATTTTTTCTGTCAATTGAAAGGAATTCGTATTTCGTAAAAAAATCGATTTTTTTTTTGGTGTGATTGTGTTTGTGACCTTATAGCTGCAATTGACGCAAAACGTCAAGAAATTATTCACAAAACTATTAAGGTTGTTTGTTTTTGTTGTGAGAAAAATGTTTTACCAATAGAATTAAATTAATAAATAAAAGGTATTAGCCAGCTCATACGGTGCCAATTTGTTGATGCATTTTATTTGTTTATTTGAACTTCTATTTGCACATATATTTTTAAAGAAAATTATTATTGAAAAGTTTTCATCACTTGCACTGAAAGTTTTTAACACGTCTTTCACTCACGAAAGCTATTTTTTTTGTCAAATTTGTGTTTGATAATGAACAACGCACAATAAATTATTTTTATAGCTGTATTGACTGAATATATTGTTGAATATTTTATTAAATTATGTAGAATTCGTTCCAACCAAAAAATAAACAACTCGTCTTCCGAAAATTCCGCGGCTTTCAATTTATGACGTATTAGAAATGTCAAGTCTTCATAGTGTGTGTGCAAATCTTGCTAAAAACGCAAGATTTGTTTTGGCAGAAAAGAATCGATTTTGTTTAGAAAAAATTCGATTCTGTTTAGAAAAAATTTGAATTTTTTGTTGAAAGGAATTCGCCATTAATGACTGATCGAGTGAGTAACATCAGTGATCGAATGAACAACTAAAACCTATGTGTCTGATTACATGGGTCGTTTTACTGAAGAGCGCATCGCATGAGACAGATAGATTTTATGTGCGTAAAAAAGAGAAGGTAGATTCCACCTTCTCTTTTTTACGCACATAAAATCTACCTCTCTCACGCGATGCGCTCTTCAGTAAAACGACCCATGTAATCAGCCACTATGGGGATGACGGCTCCATAACGTGAGCGGTAATGCCAAACTCACATAATTCAGTCACGTATTACTCTATAACTGATGCGGTAATTCGGCCCCTGGTATTTGTTGTGTATTGTGCAGTGCTTTTGTGTTTATAAAAAAAAACATGAAATTAAAATATTTAACTAAAGAAATTTTGCTTTGCGTAATTGTGTAATTTAAATGAGTGCTTTTTAATTTAATTGTGGTTAAAAATTACGATTTTTCAAAAATTACATTGATTGGCTTTCCTTTCTGTTTTTTTCTTCGTTATAAAATTCAATAAAGAATGTAGAATTACAAAAGTAATTCCAATTTTGTAGCTTTGTTTACTTTTTTGTTTGCTATGGGGCTCTTTTTTTGTTTACTTTTTGTTGACGTTTAAAAAGTGGGCAACATTTTTGGTTCAAAGCGTTCGCGTACTTTTGGACAGTGTCTGAGAATTTCATCCCCACTCCTAAAAATTTGACAGATTGCCATTTTTGGTTCGGAAAGTACCCGAACAAACCTATACATATAAGAAAGCAAAACAAATCTAGTATCCCTTGAGCTCTCGTTTTACTATTAGCCGTGTTTTATTATCTACGGGTCTGGATCAAGATCATCGCATGAAAATAAAACGGAACGGATCTTAGTGACAATTGTGTTGTAAATATACCTCTCTATTTTCCTTACGTTGGTTTATTTTCAAGTATTTGTTGTCTTTTTGCCTTACTATTCCCGTTCATCTATCATTACCTCACCCCCCTTCGGCAGAAAATTCCGGCAGTGGAGAGTCTCTCCAAAAAAAAGTATGCTTGATATGCAACAAATACCACCCCAGTCGCTCGGCTTCATGATAGTACTATAGGAATACATATACAATGTGTATACCTATCTCTTTTTTCCTTACGTTTATTTATTTTTCATTTATTGGTTTTCTTTTTTCTTTACATGCCGCCTCCACTGGCCATCAACGATGCCCAACATCACAACCACAATCCAATCCACAATCTGACTTGTATGGATAATGTCACCACATGACATGGATTATTGTGCCTCCATTGGTTTTTTTCTAGACATGTTCATAATCCGAGCATCGTTCATGCCCAGTGGAGGCGGCATGTTAGACTATACAGTTCACAATTCCTTACCATTTGCAAAGCTGTGAGAAGCAATAGCAAAAACTAAACTTTTGGTTTATGAAACGTGGTCCCGATAGAGAGCAGGATCTCGTGTTGTTGTTGTAATGCATGTATTTTGATGATATATATGGATCATCTCTGATAATAAAAAACGGCTATTTTTACCGAGTGACGTAATTCACATTTGTTTTTGTTTCTATTTTTTTTCTGTATACAGTTGTGTCATCCAGTGACGTATGTAGATGCCAGAACGAAAGAAAATTTCAACGTCATACCATTTGTTCTATGTGCCTGATTGCATCGGTCTTTTTACTGAAGGTCGTCTTACTGAACTCGAGATTACACGGTGAAGAAAAATCCGTTCATTTCAATCTACCCTTCCCTAGCTCACACCCTTAAAATCCATGTATAAAGGCTCTCCCAAGCCAACGCGAAACATTCGGCGCGACAACGAAACTTCCGCCTGTCTTAATTTATTTACATGGAGATTAATGGGAGCACCCACACTGGCGCGATGCGAATCTTCGAACATTATTCAGTTGTCGCATATTCGCGCGAATGTTTCGCGTTGGTTTGGGACAGCCTTAAAGGCTCTCCCAAACCAACGCGATTATTTCAAAGCGACGACGAAACTTTCGCCTGTCTTAATTTATTTACATGGAGATTAATGGGAGCACCCACACTGGCGCGATGCGAATCTTCGAACATTATTCAGTCGTCGCATATTCGCGCGAATGTTTCGCGTTTGTTTGGGACAGCCTTAACTCACTCACATGCTTAGTGCTGAATCCTAAAATATTAAACGAAACTGGCACATCGATGAAATTTTGATGGAATCTACTTGAACTTTAAGGGCAGGCGCGCACATGCAACTTAACAGTTTGGTTGCGATTTTGAGCACTATGGGATTATATACATGAGCGTCCGCGCAGATAAACCGGCGGACTCGCATATAATCCCGAGTGCTCAAAATCGAAACCAAACTGTTTAGTTGCATGTGAGCGCCTGGCCTAAGATTTTCGCTCTGGTTGGTGGTTGATTTGTGATGATTAATTTTCATCACGAACAAATTAATACTTTTTTACATAAAAGAACGTATTGTTTTTTGATAAGTGAGTTTTTAAATCAAAATATTGTCTATTCATAGAAAAATGTTCCCAGAATTCTCCACGAAAATAGTGTGGTGAATACAAAAGTTGATTGCCGGCAAACAAATTATTTTCCAAATTTTCAACAAATAAACGAAAAAGGTAGTTAAAAGGTAGTATTTGATACTTTATTATTTTGTACTTTACATACTTTATTTTGGTTACACACACATTAAAAATCCAATCACTTGTTTGATAGCTGGGCTTGTGACGTCACGGAATGACTGTACAGCTTGCTCTCCTCTATTCAAACCAGTCTGTCTTCTTGTGTTGTGTCAAAATCGAAAGAAAAAGCGGAAATATAAAGATATGACCGATAAAAACATTTTAATTTGTGCTCCTGATGATTGTAAGATTAAAATAATTAAATGGAAAGTACGCGAAGGTTTTCCTGTTGGTAATTCGCAAGTAATATTGGTTTATGAAGTCTTTGATAGCGTTAATAAAGAAGTAAAAAAACTTAAAGCTACTAAAGTTGGTGTTGTCAAAAAGCGTCTGTATAAAGATGGCGCTATCGTCGAAAAAGGGTTCGTTTCATTAAACAACAAATTTGCTTAAAACTATTTGTTTCTTTACTTTATTTTCGAATAAAAATTAAGTTTTATAATATAATTTCAACTTGGACACAATTTACAGATCAGCCCTATTATCGCTTTCTTCATGTGTCCATACAACTGTTATCAAAGACATGTGTGCAGATTGTGGTGCAGATTTGCGCCAAAATGAAAACGTATGTAGGGACTATAATGGTCAATCAAACTTGGTAAACAATTTCAAATTTTGCTTCTAGGGTAATGCTTCTGAGGCCTCTGTGCCGATGGTTCACTCTGTGCCCGACTTAAAAGTGACACAAAAACTGGCTCAACAACTTGGCCAAGCTGATACGAAGCGACTTCTTCAGGACCGTAAATTGGTATTGCTGGTGGATTTAGATCAGACTGTAATTCATACAACAAATGATAATGTTCCAAACAACGTTAAAGGAATTTATCATTTTCAACTATATGGTCCTCACTCGCCGTGGTATCATACAAGATTGCGGCCGGGCACAGCTGAATTCCTGACACGTATGTCGCAGTCGTATGAATTACACATATGCACATTTGGGGCTAGGAACTATGCTCATATGATAGCCCAGCTGCTGGACCCGGATGGCAAGTTCTTTTCCCATAGAATTCTTTCCCGCGATGAGTGTTTTAATGCAACAAGCAAAACTGATAATTTAAAGTGAGTTAAATGTTCGGACCGTAAGTTGTGTTCATGTCTGTCTTAAAACCTTAACATTGATGATCCGGTTAATAGGACTCAAGGTAAATTTTTAAAACGAAATTGTACACAACCAAAATAATAGAATCAAAATGAAAAGATATCTGGTTCGTTTATAAAGGTCATACCTATCTTGAGTTCCATTAATCGGAGTGTCAATTTAAATGGCTTTTAGTCTTAATCGGAGTGTCAATTTAAATGGCTTTTAGTCTGGTGGTAGAACTATAATATTTGGAAACTCGCTAACGATGAAACCAATTTAAATTAGCTTTTCGAGTGGGCAAAAGGAGAAATCGCACTTTGAAAGGAATCATTTATAATATTTTCACTTTTTGGTGGGAACAAAGCGAAATATTGGATTTCTGTACAAATTTTGAAGTTTAAATCATAAAAGCTTTTTTCTATGCATATGAGGTCTCACTCAACCCCAAGCAGCTAAAAAGGGAACTTGTTTTGATATAAGGGCATTCATCAGCTTGATAGCTCTTAGCTCCATCAATACGAATGTACACGAACACTATGATGAAAATAAATCAATCATGAAAAAAATAAATTTACCAAAGGAAGCCCCCATTACTTCCCTGTATTTGTTTGTAATGTTCATGTATCACTCCACATCGTGTCGTACACTTCTGCGTTTTCTGGAAATTCGAATGTCAAATAGAAAGTCATCTGCTCATGATTTGCATAGAAAAAGTTTTCATGGTACATGTTGAAATTTAAAAATGGATCTGTTCATTATAAAAAGCGCACATATTCATATATATAGAGGTGGCGAATAGTACTTGTGAGTAGATGAAAACTAAATCTAGTACCTTCATTTACTCATTCTTTCATCGCGAGTAGATGAGGTTTGTAGGAAAACTAATTTTGTGCGTTCCATTGAAAATGGCTAGCAAAGTACTTGCAAGTACTTCGCCACCTCCAAAGGAAAACTGCTATTGAGATTTCAACAAAATCTCGAATTTCTAAATCGCAGGTCCCCAGCGAAGGTCCCCAGAATATAAAACCGTCCATTATTTTGTCTTTTAATTTTAAAACTTACCTTTCAAGCTATGTTTTAAAATACTAACCATACATTATATAAATTATGCAACAATTTTTTTTTTAAATTTGTATCTTCACTTCCAGAGCTTTGTTTCCTTGTGGAGATTCAATGGTGTGTATCATTGATGACAGGGAAGATGTATGGAATATGGCGTCTAATCTTATTCAAGTGAAACCCTACCATTTCTTTCAACATACAGGTGATATAAATGCCCCGCCAGGACTGTCAAAACATGAATTGGACGGCAAAGGTGTTGATTTTAAAGGTAAGGCCAGACACAGGTCCTTAAAAATAATTTTAAAATCATTTGGCGATAATTATTAGTAGCCAGCTAATTCTAAGAAATTCACAAAGAATAAATGACTTTTTTTCTTTTTGATAAATCATTTTTAGATTTGAAAAATGCATTACCTGACGATGAGAACATTGAGGAAAAAATAGTATCAGATGAAATCCTGAAAACCGAACCACCTGAATCAATGAACGAAGAATTAGAGGAAAGCCCACTTCAAGTCAACAAATTTAAAAATGTTGATGAAGTAGAAGATGAAACAGAATTAAAAGTAAATCAAAATGAAAACATAAGTAAGGACGAAAAGGAATATATTGACGTCACAAGCAGTATTTCCGACGAGGACATGAAACCACCTGATTGTCCCCAACGTTTAAAAGTATCCACAGATAGCACAACTAATGAAATTGAAATCGAAGATCCTGATGATTATTTACTTTATCTCGAAGTTATATTGACTAACATTCACAGAAGATTTTACGAAATCTACGACGATACAAAAGAAATTCCTGATTTAAAAATTATTGTACCGAAAATTCGTTCCGAAGTCTTACGTAATAAGAATTTGGTATTTTCTGGTTTGGTACCGACGAACATGAAGTTAGAACAAAGTCGAGCCTACTTTATAGCAAAAAGTTTAGGAGCCAATGTGAGCCAGAACATAAGTGAAGCAACTACCCATTTAGTTGCTGTAACGTCGGGAACGTTTAAAGTAAATGCTGCGAAAAAGAAAATAAATATTAAAATTGTCAACGCTAACTGGCTTTGGTCTTGTGCCGAGCGTTGGGAAATTGTGGACGAACGACTATTTCCGCTGGATCGAAAAAATAAGAACAAAACACGTCAACCACCAGCACACTGTCACAGTCCTGAGCATGTTGTTAATTATAGTGAAAAATCGGAGATCTCAACATCATCTAATATGCAAGAAGACGAGCCGGAAAAATTCATTGACACTATCAATCCCCTGCTTAGTTTTTCGAATGCCGATTTGGCAGACATGAACAAAGAATTTGATCAGTTCTTTGAGTCAGATTCGTCTACCGAGGATGAACATGTAAATATTGGTAATAATTGAATGTATCATATATTATTTTCTGCAAAAGCACTATTTCAAGTTTGAATAGAGTTTGAACTCTGAGATACAAATTATTTTAAGTAGGCAAAAACCATTTTGGTTGTGTACTTACAAAAAATACTTATTTCAAACAAATTCCTCAGCTGGTATTTAATCATCAAACCAAAGGTAAACAAATGTTCCTCCTTTTTTAAACATAAATGTATGTGCAAATCAAACCCCCTATCTTGCTATCCGAGTCGAACGAAAATAATAATTTTTTTTTTAATAATTGTCAAAACTTAGATAGGGCTTAGTCTGAACCAATCAAGAGTTTCACATACGATACAAAATGGCATGACAAATCAGCAAATAAATTTCCATCTACTGACACGCCCCAAATTTACAAACACTTGGGTTGTGTTCTTATAAATTTGTTCATGACCGCACCGCGAACATATACAGCCCAATTCTAAATGACAATTCCCCGGGAAATGTTTCCCTTTTCCCTACTCCCGTATTCTAAACAAAAAATTCCCGGGAATTTCTCTCGGGGAATTCGGAATAAGAGTAGGTACTACTACTCCCGAGAGAACACGTCTCCCGGGGAATGTTTAGAATTGGGCTGATAATACCAACTGGGTGTCTTTCAATTTTTGAGCTCTTAATGCTAGGTTTACACGACTGACAGTTTTTTAATACCAGAATACTGCCATTATGTCAGTCGTGTAAATCCAGCATAAGAGCTGTCAGTGTCCAAATAACATACGATGCAATAAAAAACCAACAGATGGCCCACCCATACATATATATGTATGTAGGTACTGATAAGATGTAGTTGTATGTAGATGACAAAAAAAAACTGGAAATGCATTGAACCTAATGAAACCCGACGATTCGATAAAGAATTTTGTGATAAAAACAAATAAAGAAACCCACCGTAAATGCCAATTTTTCTATATTGGATACCCAACGGAAATACAACTTCGAAACCTTCACATCACTCACTGGTTGCCTTAAAGTTAATTTAATTCAGTTTTTTTTAACTAAAGTCCAATAAAATTTACTTACCTCGTTTAATGAAACTACTTTTCAATTCAAACTTGAGTTCAATCTTGTTTTTCCGCAATGTAATCTCCTGCGGCCACTGAAAATATCCAATTCTTTACGAATTTGAAGTATGTCACACAAGGCTTGATATTTTAACATTTAGGCACTACACACTGCCAAATCTATATTATGTAGTATATTTTATCATATGCATAGTATATATAATACCTTTATAGTTATTTTTAACAAAACTAACATTTTCTTCTAATCGACCAGTGTTTTTGTAGAAGCTGAAGCCCCAACATCTATCTATTTTTAAAAAATTGTATCTATCGCTTTTAATATTTTCTTTTAGAAAACCCACCAGTTGATAAAACGCTAAGAAAAAGAAAACGCCAAGAAAAAGAGGAAGAACGTCAACGTGAATTTTTTTCCAGAGAGCAAAAGAGCCTTCTCCTGAAACAAGCAAACCCTGAAAATGATGAGAAAAGCTCGGTGGAAGATGAGGATGAAATGCCGAGCACAAAATTCCGCAGAGGTAAAAAAGATTCAGCCAAGATTGTTATTTCAGCCGAGAGTCAGTGGTATTTGAATACATCCTTTGGAATTTTTGGTTTCAGTTGAATATGTTACTGTTAAACCACGAAATACGACATATTCTAGGAAGCACTAGTAAATGATATTACCAATGATAAATTGGTATAAGTATCCAGTGAAAAGCCAAATAATTCCAGTTTTTTAGGAAATATATTTTTTTTTTGTAGCATTATTCTTTTCGGCATAGAAAGCATACTCGCTTTGATCTCAAAGTTACGTACTGTTGAGGGTCTGGGCCTTTGGGTCGGCGTTAACAGTTTTTCAATTATAATGGTTTGTTTAATTTAAAATTAAAATTTAATTTTTTTTTTCAAGCAGTGCACGAGAAGAATAAAGAAACATTTATATGTCCGTGATAAATAATTAGTAAAATTCAGGTGAAAACAATTCTTCACAAAAGAAATTTGCTTACGTCAAGGCGACGTTAAACCCTCAATCAAATAATTTTTGTTTGTGTGGCGTGGCTAATCTGTAGATATTTATGTGCTCAACTCAACTGAGTTGTCTATATGAAAATTGAACCTTAATTTAGTTGTCACTACCAGAGCAAAAAAAATTGCCTTGGGGCAAATATTTTTTCTTAAAAAAGCATTTATTAATTTTCCTGACGAAAATTCTGTACGGAAAACGAATTTGCAACAGCAAATTTAATAAATGCTTTTTTAAGAAAAAATACTTCTCCCAAGGAAAATTTTTTTTGCGAAAAAAATTATTTCAAGTGATTCCTCATAGATTCGTACCTATTTTATTTTTAAAATTGTAAGTTAACACATTAAATTATCTAAAAGAAAATTTTTCCTGATGCGTTTTCCTAAACGCTATAAACGGCCCCTTACCAAATCCACCCGAAAAAAAAACTCAGACGGGAAGTATACAATTCACCACTGATTGTCAATCTAGAATTTTTAATATAAATAAATAATATAAAAACATAATTATAAACTTATTTATTCCTAATAGGAGAGCATTTACCATCTGACTTGGACATTGGTTCTGAATCAAATGACGGATCCGACCCCCAAGATAACGAGGATGACGGGGATTGGAATATGATGGGGGCCGCATTAGAGAGAGAGTTCCTGGGACTAGGCGACTGAAAATAAATTGTACAATTGATGATATTTTTTCGATCTAAAAGAGTCGAAAACGTTGTTAAGAACTAAATTAAACTTTTTTTAAAATATAAATAATTTTTTACTCCTATGGAGTAATTATTTGAGCTTTATGTGGACTGTTAAGAGTAGTAGTTTTATCGTAATAAAAATGTGTTGGAAAAAATAAATAATTTTGATCAAACTACGTGACTAGAAAATCATAATATCGCCCTAAAATCGCCTAACTCATAAAACTTTACATCATAGTATGCCGAAGAAAAATCTGTAAAGAGTATAAAATATCTACTGTGGAAATGTTATTTTTTTGGAGAGTTTTTATTTTCAAAACTGAAAAATATATTTTGGTATAATCTAGTCATATGGCAAATGATTTTAAATGTATTTTTATAATGATAATGAGAGCAAAACCAATAAAAACAATTTATAATCACCCAAAAAAAACAAAAAATTTAGTCCTTTTCATATAAAATTAATGTGAACTAATTGTGATGTTTATGAATAAACGAGAATAAAGAGTTTGCATGACATGTACGTTTACCATTGAGAATTAATAGTTCAAAGAAGGAAGAAAGAATTGTTACTCCCATTTTACCTGTAGGCCTATTGCCAGAAAGCGCTTTTGATCGTATTGAAAGTGATACCTTTGTATATAGAAACTTACTTTTACTCGAAATAAAATTGAAATCAGATTGACTTCAATTTTAATTCGAGCGAAAGTGAAATGTAGAACCTGGCTGTATATAGTACTATTATGGGGACATATAGTATTGTCTGTCGCGGCGCTGCAAACGCTACAAATTAGACTTTGCAGACTTATAATAAGGGTAGGGAATGAAGAACAAGTAGTAAGAGCGAGAGAATTATATTCAGCCCTATCATGAATTCCATCGTAATCGGAAACTTGTTACGAATCCCGAAAAAAAGTATCACAGAATCCATCGTATCGGAAAATCTCAAATTGCCATTACGAACGGATTCTGTGATAGTAATTTTTTCGGGATTCGGAAACATTCCGATTATGATGGAATTCATAATAGGGCTGATTATTTAAATTCTGACAATAATAAAGGGAGTAAAGGGGATAACTGAGGCATTTTTTTTAGTCATAGCAAGGAGCATAAAAGGAAAATAAAAAATAATTTCCCTCAGCTTTGAAGTAATACTACAAAGTGTATTATTGTTTGTTTTGGATGTACGAAGAGTTTTTTGTTTCTATTGCTTATGCGAGTAGTAGTAAAAGAGGAATATGATCACATAGAAAGAAGGTAGTTATGCTGTCCTATATATTATGATATCGTCATTTGCTTCTCGGTTGGTAGGTTGATTTGTAATTTTAAATTTGGTGAAGAAAGTGACGTTCTTATTCTCAAGCAATGTTGCGACTTGAGATATTTCGGGTTATACTGCAAACATATACATACATATGTACATACCTACTAGTTAGGTATTGGTGTCTTTTACAAAATATTAATAATCTTATGATAGTAGTTTACCTTTGTATTACAGATATTTGTTTTTTAGAAATTGAATTTTTAAAATAACAAAAATAATAATAATTTGATTTTATATAATTATGTATACTTTTCACACTGCGGTTCTAAAGCCTGAAATAAATTAGTTATGGGAGTCTGTATTTTATTCACCTGTCAGCAAAATTGTTAAGTTGAGGCAGTATTATGTGAGTATGAAATTATATGATTTAAACTGGAAAATTGTTTTAAATCAACAAAATTAGAAAAAAATTGATTTAAATACTTCTGAAACTGGAGTGGTTTTAAAAACAATTAATTTTTTATATGCATTTATCTATTAAATCTTGAAAACATTTTCGAGAAAAAAAAATTTAAGTATTTATTAATGTGGAGTTAAAAATTGAATTTAAAACAAAATATCTTGTCCTAAAGTTATCCTTTAAGTGCATCCTATAAACACCTTTCAAACAAAAAAAATTACATGGGATACATGTTTTTCATATTTGCCCTATTTCACCCTATGAATGTATTTTCTTTTAACCCTTAAACCCTACCCTGGGGTCCAGCGCCATTGCAAACATACATTTTTTTGAACTTTTTAAAAATTCAGTAACCCATGCCGGTGCCGCTCATGGAATTCGCATATTATCGTAGCAGACGTCTAAAAATCAGTCATTTATTCATTTTCGAGTGGTGCAGTTGGAAATATTTGAGCTTGAGGGTCCCATAGACCCCAGGGTAGTGATAGTTAAAGTTTTTGAACAGTTTGATTTTATTTTTGCTTGATTTGATCTGGCCATTGGCTATGTTTTATGGGATCTTAAATATTGTTGGTGTGAATTCGTATGTCCTCCTCAAAATGGCGTCCAATAAAACTCAAATAAGACGAAATTTCCTAAAAAAACTTAGCCTTGGAACTCATAAAACCCCAAATGGAGGAGAGGTTTACTTGGCCAACTTTGCCATGCAATCTCCAGGTCCTCATCGGAGATATTTTAAAAAAGAAGCGACCTGTGGCTGAGTCAACATCTTCAGTCACTACGAAAAAAAGATGTGCCGTGTGTCCACGAGACAAAGACCGCAAGACCAAAATACGATGCAGCAGTTGCCGAAATCCACTTTTTGGCGAACATAGCCGCTCAGTGTGCCAAAATTGTCTTGATGTAAATTTTTTAAAGATTTTTCATTATTAAACATTCCTATCTTTTATGTTAATAAATAAATTTGTTTATTAAATTGGTTTTTTTTTTTTATTAAATTGGGGCAAAAACTTTTTGGGGTCCCTAAGACCCCAGGGTAGCAATAGTGTTTCTCCCGGGATGGGTAGGGTTTAAGGGTTAACTCTATTTCAACTCACGAATAGGTACATTTTTGAAAATTATTAGTCCTAGAGTGTCCTCAAAGTCCATCCTCTTAAATACCTTTCAATCAAAAAGAACTTTCAAAATCGGGTATGTGGTTTCTGAGATTAGCCCGAACATACAAAAAAACAACAACAATATAAGTTATTAAACTAACGAAGTTTATCCATTGAAAAACTTACGAATTTCTGCTACACAAATGTCTGTGCAACTGTCAAAACACCCAGATGCATAGTTTCTTTCGCTTGTGTAATGATAGATAATTATATCTATCTTTAACTTAATAAGGACAAGTCTCACAACTGGAAATGGTGGTATCTGATGCGAAAATTATTCTATTTCAATAATAAATAACTTGTGATGTGTCAGTACCGGCGTTAGGGCAGGGCACGGTTGGGCACCGTTGGGCAAAGGCCTAGAGCACGAGAAATAAAGGGCGCCCCTAAATTTGTGTCCGCTCATATAAGCGAAACAAAGAGCTGCATGATCAATAAATATGGATTTCAGTATTTGCACAGAATTGTTAAAAAAATGCTATGCTTTCTTGGAAGATTGTAGAAGAACTGGGTTTGAAAGAGCCATTTTAACAGCAAAATATTTGACTGAAGATCTTGAACTTGAACCTATTTTTAAAACCAGAAGACTACGCCTTGCCGTGACGTTGCCTTTAACTCCTGCAGAAAAAAAATTCTAGTTGAATTTTGTATCTGTATTTTGGAGACTACGTTATTTTCACTCAATAAAATGTTTGAGCAGTTGAATGAGTACTCCGAATCTTGGTCTTTTTTGTTCAATGTACAAAAAGATTCCAGAGAAACCAGAGAAACCAGAACTTCCCAAACTCCGTGGTGATCTCCAGATAAAATTTACCATAGACTCGAAATCGGATATAATTGGCTGCATGCTGTGTGATTAGCCTGAATTAATTTTTGACTGATAAAGATGATGCCACACCATTTTAAAATTCAAAAAAACACTAGTTACTTTATCCAAATGTTTAATTGGCACTTCGAATTTTAATCACAACCTATAACTGTTGCTAGTGGAGAAAGGATTTTTTTTAAGCTTAAGCTGATACAAACCTATCTGCGGTCGGCAATGTCTAAATCATGATTGGCAAACTTGGCAACACTCCAAATGTTTGTATCTATGTAATTATCAATAAATTAATATTCCTTATTACTTTTTTTGCATGGGTTTGGATTGCTGATAGGGGGGGCACCGGAAAAATCTCGCCCCTCCGACAAACCGCGTCGGTTTTTCTCATTGCATTCAGCTTTAACAGATATCTTAAAATAAATGTATCAGTTTTAAATCCCACACTTACCCACCCTCAAACCTCCTGTACAAAAAAAATCTTTCTAACCTAGATATTTTGACGAATTTTCACAATTTAAATTTTTGTTTTCCAAAATTCTTTGCTATTTCATCAAGGTTAATTGATTTAATCGTTAGTTAAAAACACAAGTTAAAGCAGTTACAAAGATTATTTCACTATATTTTATGAGAACGTGGTTCTATTATCTTTAATAAATTAATATTATTTTACATCTTGAGATATTTCAAAATTATTTATATTTACAATTCGAGTTAATTGCTTTCCGTTCGCATTTGTTTGAATCTACTTATTCGTTTTTTTGGTGCATGCATATTAACAAATTTTTCCTCGGGCAAAGGGTCTGGTTCAGTTACATTTTCAATTACATCTCCCATTACCTAAAAGCGAACAATTTTATTATATATTACATTGAGTAAATAAAAAAAACTATTACTTTGTTATAAGCACTAAGGTACTCTTCTTCCCTTTTAGGTTTCTTCTGTTTTATCTCTATAATTCTTTGTTTCTCCTCTTTTTCTAGAACATGTTTTTCGCGATCGACGGCACATTTGTTTTTGAGAATCGATTTTGAATGGTTGTCTTCGCATAGTTTTTTATTTGGTGCTAAAAACTGCAAATAAACAAAGAACATTTAAGACTCTTCTCTTATCATCTAAGTAAAACAAAAAGCTACCTCTGTTCTTACATCAACATATGCTCTTTCACGATCACTTTCTTTTAAATAGAAATTATTATCTGCGTTTGTGAATAGATCAATGTTTTCATTTTTGATAAATAAACTGTAAAAGTCTGCTGGGGTTCTCGGAATTTCCGTGATTGCGCTATAGAAGCTGGATCCGAAACCTGAGGAGTGTTTGAAATGTATGTGGAGAGTCTGGATATGGTTTGCACTAGAATCAATCATTTTATTGACTAAATCCGCATCTTCTAGGTTATTGTTTTTCAAGTTTTCTTCAACTTTTTCTAAAATTGTTTTTCGTTTGTCCACAGGATCCGATAAGTTTTGTTCGGGAGTTTCTTCGATAAGCTCTCCGTTAAGAATAGGTTCATCTAATCGAATTATATCTCGGTTAGGAGTATTTTCTTTTGATTGTGTATTTGGTAGCATTTGTGCGACGGTCTCATTTTTTCGAAACTCTAGCATTTGGTTTTCCATTGCAAACGATATTCGCCTTTTGGGGACGTTTGTTAAATTGTTTTCAACATCACCTTCTTTCTCAACAACATTTGGTTCCAAATCAGGCTCCAGAGGTGAAGCTTCTTCAATAAGTTCTTCTAAATAATCTCTTACTTTAAACAGATGCAATTTTTCTTCTAGCTCTTTATTGTTACTGAAGGTGCGTTTGACTAATTTTTGATCAATAATTTGAAGCTGATATTGATAGAATCCAATTCTGTCGTTTTCGGGTAAGAAGCCTGCCTGCTCTTCAATCAAACGTATTTCTTCTGGAATTTCAGAAGTGGAAGTATCCGATTCGTTTTCATCATCTATTAACTCAGTTTTGTTTTCACAAATTAAGGAAGAATTTTTGAATGTAAACTCCGAAGGGTAATCCTTTTCAAACTTTTTTGTATCTAGTTTTACTCCTTCATCGCGTCTCACAGTACTGGCGGCGTCGTGAGCAATCCTTTTTTTAGGTGGAGGTAATTTCATTTCTCCAGAAATTAGCTTATCCAAAAGATCATTTGTTTCATTTGCGTATTCAGTTTCAAGTTCAGTTAGTTCATCATTGAGTTCACTTATTGATCTTTCATCTGCTTCTAGCAGCGCTTGCCAGACATCATTTTCAACACATTTGCTCAAAATTTCTTCACGTTCTTGTTTTTCTTTAAGTTTTGCTTCTTTAACACGCTGTCGATGTTGTTCTCTCCAAATTCTTTCACTTTCCTCATCGTATTCTTCTATGATCTCACGTTCTTCTAACTTTGGCAGGACTCCATCCAGGTATGGTTTTTCAAGTTTGTTTCTGTATAAAAATCAATTGCTTAACAACAAATACACAAAAAAAAAACAAGATATTAAATTTGACTTAAGGGGAAAGAGGCAAATATTTAAGGAATGGTGTTTGCGAGGTTCTAAAATAAAGGGAGGTTTGGAGACTTTCTTTAAAGTAGAAAATGGATCAGAAGTTCGTTGCTTCCATGGAAGTGATGCTATTTGGGTTATGTGTGAGTCTAATGAAACAAACTATAACATGATGGACGTTTTGTAAATGACTTTGGACATCATCAGGTGAAGAATGGATTTCTCTACTTGTCTTGATAAATATGTACTAAAAATACTTACAAACAATATGAATGAAAATAATGATAGAAAACAGGACTAATGAAGATAGAAAATAGGACCAGTTCAGTCGATCCAACCAAGAGGCGAACAATAACTTAGAAAAAGCGATTTAAAATGAAATTATTTAGTCCATTTCTCATTTTTCAAAGTGAACTTTGGCCGCAGTGACTTCTTTGAAAAATGTTAAAATAGGCAGGTATTTTATTATTAAAACATCGTGAGAATTTTTAAAATTACTTTTTAATATTTTGTATCACTATTTAAAAAAATTTTAAGGAACTATTGAAAGTTTTTAATACAATTTAAATAAAAGTAATTTCAATTTTCAACTGGAAAATATAATGGGAATTAAAGTATAATATCTAATAATTATACAACAGCTCCATTATGGACCTTTTGCCTGCTGTCTTGGGACCCTGGGCCAATTTCATTGGGTTTAAAATTAATTTTGAGAAATAAGATTGGACCGCAATCGAATTAATATTATTGTTAAATCAAAGATATTCTCATAAACCAACGAAATATTAAACTTAAGTGAAAGGAATAATTTATCTCTTTTTCTTATTCCTACTTCACCAATATTGTCATTACGTAAGGTATGGTTGGGAGCGCTCTTGACTTTCATCAGACCACATGAGTGAAGGCTGCAATCAAAAAATTAAAAAAGGACGGACGGAGATATGAATTCTTTAATTTTGAAAATTGAACAACAACGTCAAATACTAACAATCCAACGCCTTGTTGCCATCACCGGTCTGAGATCGAATTCCAGTATAAGACAACTTTTTCTTTTTCACGGGCACTGAGTCCTATGAGGAAGAGCATTTCTTGTCACGATAGAATGCTTCTGATCTTAGCTTTTCGGATTCGGAAAAAAAATGATAAATGTGCCCTCCATTCCTGCAAACTAACAACACGCACAGAGGAATGGTTCGAGAGTTTGTAAGTCAAAATGATCTGTTTCTTCACCGCCGGCGCGCCACCAAATTTGTATCGATACTTACTGAAATAAATCTTTTTCGGCTTCAATTTCTAATAAACGTCTTTTCCCGTTTTCAATTCGCTGTTTACAAATTTCTGTCGCAACATACGTAGAACATTCAGAGAAATAATCTTGGTAATGAGCAACTAAAACTTCATTGGTATGAATAATTCTGCCAGGAAAGAAAGCTTTCTTCCCGAATGGAACCATAACATCCACAGTTAACTTCTTACTGAACATATTCATATTATTAATTGCGGTCTCATTTTCTTCAACAAACGTTTGCCATTTCTGGGTTTCTTTCTGATTTTCTTCAAGAGCCTGTAAAATTTTATATGTATACTGAATTAAAAATAACCAAATATATAAAGCATACCTCACGAAGAACATTTTCTCTCTTCTCCATCGATTGTAACATTTAAAAACTATAACCCAAAATTTAAAAAAATAAAAAAAAAACAAAATTTCTATACTTAAAATGATGGACTGTGTAAATTTTTTGGCATGCAGACCAAAAACACTATTTATGAAGATGACATCTTGGGCTGTCAGTTCGGTTGCCTACAAGCTAAACGGACAGCTGGAAAACAGAGGATGTACTAGTTGCATCAAAGTGTGTGTGGAAAATGTACACAGTGGCCACGTTCGGGGATCAATCCAAAGCTATCCGGATAGGTTTGTGTTGTTTTAATGGCCGCATTCACTAATGGTGTTTCTACGTAGTCAACTCACTCTGATTGGCTAAAAACAACTAAGAACTTAGTTGAAATTTCCCCTCCGACCTAGTGTAAAATTTTCGGCTACAAAGTTAGAATAGATTTTATTGAGACTTCTTATTAACTATTACAGAGTTTGTCTTATGTCGTTTTCGATTGGATTTTCGGTGAATTGTACTCCTTTTCAATTCCAATCGAATATGAAAACACTGACTTTCCTAAATTTACACACACACTACCAAAGCTGCCATTTAACAAAATGGCTTCTTTAAGTATTTATCACTTTTGACAAGTAATCCAACGAAAAAATTTATATGTATGTGTGTGTTCCTCATCTACTCCAAAATGAAATTGGGGACAGAAGAACACTCAGAAAACATTACTCGGAACAGCCAATCGAAGGCTTTTGGAGTAGTAGGAGTGAAAAAGGAGTGTAAAAGGAGTACTCCGACCATCCAAACGAAAACGACATTATTCTAACTAAGGCCCCAGTTATAGCTATCATTGAAAACCATCATTGAAAACTTTAATGATTGGTTTTGAGGGACTTAAGGTAGAACCGCACTAGGCGGGACTGCACTTCAGCGACACCGTGCGCACTTTCGCACGAAACTGAACGAAACTTCACGTCGTGACACAGTTGGTCAGATTACCAACTTTGTCGCGTCGTGAAGTGCAGTTGTCGCTTAGTGCGATATAGCTCATACAATTTCCCACAAATAAGTCGTGAAGTTCAGTTCCGCTGAAGTGCAGTTCCGCCGAGTGCGGTCCTAGCTTTAAAAAGCAAAATCAGTGCATATTTTGATGCCAATATGAAGGCGGTGACTTAATTATTAATTTTTGCCAAAAAAAAAATTCGTTGCGGCCCAACCGTCCATATAAAATGACTTTTATTATTTCAATGAATGAACTACCTTACCAATGATCATTGAAAAATTAAACTTCATTTCATGGCGAAGTTTGGGCCCGAATAATTTTTTTTTTTTCACAAAAACTATAATTTAAGCCATCAGCCTTATTTTTGTATCAAAATAATTTCGGATTTCACTTCCTAAATGTCTCAAAACCAATCATTAAAGTTTTCAATGATGGTTTTCAATGATAGCTATAACTGGGGCCTAAAGCTATATGTTTGTACAAAAGTGGCCGTAATGTATGGCCCTCTTTTTCGAATTGCTTTTTTGATAAGCCTCGTGGCAGGAAATTGTTATATAGGGATATATAGTGAGACTACTTTTGCTCATAAGTATTGTTAAGTCGCTTGAGACGGAGGGTCTCATATATATTTACAATAAAACTATTCTAACTTACAGACTACTTAAAATACTAAAAATACGCCAAGGAGTATATGTTTATATGTGTATATACAGTTTTCATGTTGTAGAGCGAATACGCTCTGTGTTTTCACATTATTTCACAAAAAAAAAGAGAAATTCTTTTAGAGCGAGAAGCCTCTTTACTTTACAGTTACGTTTGTTTACAGTACGATTTCTGTTAAGAAAGACATTTTCGATTACTTAATTTACATAAATTCACATGTTTAGGTTGCAATAATGAAATGAATTTAATGACGATGATAGGCAGTGAACATAGAATTGATTATATAAATTATTTTAGGTAGTATACATTAATAAAATGGGTATACATAACTGTTGATGGCAAAAGAGAAAAGAACAGTTGTTAACACTTTGTCGAGATATGTATAATTTTTACTAAAATAGAAAATAACAGTTGCACTGGGAATAAAAAAACACTAGGAATTGACTAATTATTTGGTTGTAAGTCCACGCTGCAGGTTCATGTGTGAGCTGGCGGGTGTCTTATAATGCAGCACTTGTTGGCTGCGGTTGTTGGCCAAACCAGAGACTGGTTGGGTTAGGTTGCTAGGCTGTAGGTTAGTCGCCTGGAGATCAATGGTGCTGTTGCTAAGCAGAGACTGGGTTCTGCTTGGTTGACCGTTTTAACGGGAACGGCCGAAACGGTATAAGTTCTGGCATAGATGCCTGGAACTGGACTGTTGCTGGAGATACATTCTTCTGTTACCCAGAAAGGAGCCCCTTACCACAAGGGTCCCAACCAGGAAGTGTAAAATTAATTGTTATAAAACAATTTATCGGTTTTGTTTAAAAAATAAACTGTATAATCGCGGCTGTGCATGGCACAACCGTCCACGTTGCCGGCCCAAATCAAACCTCGGCTACAAAGTTAGTGGATAATGATTTTGACATTTCACAATCAGCTGTTCGATGTAAATACAAGTTTAATTTTTGGTAGAAGATATTTTCAAAATGAAATTAATGGTGCAATATGAAAATATATATTTTATACATTTTGTTTAGTTTAAACTGTAAGAAAAGTTTATTAAAAGTTCTCAAAACACAAATGTTTCTTATTTAACATTTCTACATCTGTCATTAATATGACCGTTTAGGATTGACTAGCTTTGTAGTATAATTTTGCATTCACAAACCTAGTTGAATTTGGACTACGTAGAAACTACATTAGTGAATGCGCCCAATCCCTTGTGAAAAAACAGCTGATGCAACAACAACTCAAGGTATCTGAACATTTTTGGATATGTTGCCACTTTCTCGGATACATTCCCGAACGCAAGGAGTGACAAATTCACCACCATTTTGTCCGTTATTTTATAAAATCTCCAGTTGTTTTGCAAAAGCTTTGAATGTGAATCCTTGCGTTCGAAAATCTATCCGAGAAGGTGTCAACCTATCCAAAGATTTACAGATACTTTGAGTTGTTGTTGCGTCAGCTGTTTAAGCCTAATACTCACCTCTTTGTGAAATGAAAAATAAAACCGCTTTAAAATACACGTGAATGATGATGATGAAACATAATAAATTCTAAACGTGTATTTTCGATACTCAGTTTGTAATTTTTAATACTCACTTTGAATGAAAAAAGAAAACGATTGATGGATGAATAATTATTTTGACAGAACGAAGTTTCACTTTTTGTTTTTATAAAAAAAAACTAGTTTTTGTTTAAATTATTTTTTGTTATAAATAAATAGTAAGGGTATTCATGCAACGAGATAAACTTCCGCTTTGCAGAAAAATATAACGTTCCGCAGGACGTTTGCATGAACACCCCTAAGAAATACTTGTGAAATGTCACACCAAACACATCACACTTGTCATTTCTACATTTATCAGGTTTATCTTTACGCTTTCCGCAACAAATTGATGAGATAAATTTATCAGATCTGCAGAAAAATATTCCCATACAAATTTTGACAGTTCGTTTCTGTGGAGATAAAATTATCTGGTTTCTGAGGTTTATCAGGGTTTCCCGCTGTTGCATGAATACCCTTAGTGTCTGAATGAAGAACATTACTCAACTCACATACAATTTTTAACTAAATACGTCATACTATCCGTATTTTACTATCGCCGATGATCCATATACATAAATCATCTTATGAAAATAAAACAATACGGATCTTAGTGACAACTTTGTTATCTATCTCTTTTTTCCTTACGTTTATTTTTTTAATTTATTGGTTTTCTTTTTTCTTTACACACTTCACAATTCCTAACCATTTGCAAAGTTGAGAAGCAATAGCGAAAACTAAACTTTTGGTTCATAAAACGTGATTCCGATAGAGAGCAGGTTCTCGTGTTGTTTTTGTAATGCATGTATTTTGATGGTCTATATGGATCAGCTCTGATAATAAAAAATGGCTACTGTTGTTACAATTTCCCGCTAGAGTACTGCCTCCATTAGTCAATAGTTTCTGAACTGTTGATGAACGAAGCCGTTTTCTATTTTTTATCTTCACGCTGAACGCCACTAGCCAAATATTTGATTTTTGTGTTTTGTCTTCATCTGACATTCTGTACTAGAATTTAATTTCTGTCAGATAGAATTTTAAAAATCATAAATTTGTATTTATTTGTTAGGTGGCGGTATCACCTTTGCTTACAATGTCTGGTCAATATCCTGGAGGCTATAATAACCCGGTAGGTGGTCACCGAAGTAATTTCGGTAGTCCCATGGTCAATATGAACCAGATGGTTCCCAATCAAATGGCCATGATGGGTGGGTATAATCAAGCTGGAATGATGCAGCCGTCGCAGCAACAACCTAATGCGATGCAAAATCCCGGTATAGGTGGTATAATCCCACCAGTAATGAACGCTGCTGGGATTCCAAGCCCCTCTCATGCACAGCAAGCTGGAAATTCGCTAGTACAGCAACAGATACATCAACAGCAAATACAACAACAACAAATGCAACAATTGCCTCAGACGCAGCAGCAATCCCAGCCCCAACCACCAAATCCACAACAAGCTCCGCAACTAACGCTGCAAACTCCTTCCACACCAACACCTGGCTCAGTAATGATGACACAGCCATCAGCGCAGACACAACCTCAAGTCAGTAACATGCAGCCGCCAAAAGAAATTAACATTGTTGGACTTTCACGTTTGGGGCAAGAAACAGTTCAGGACATAACATCACGTTTCCAAGAAATTTTCGCAGCTCTCAAAATCATACAACCTACATGTAACCGTGAAAACAACACAGAGAAAAAAGTTCAAGAGTACTTTAGGACTATTCGATTGTTATTTAAACGTGTTCGAATCATTTATGAGAAGTGCAACGATGGATATCCTCAGGGTAAGTTTTGAAATGAATAAAAAAAATATTTTAAATTAATTTAAGAAAACCGTTTGCTAGGAATGGAGTACACGCACATTGAAAGCTTGATTCCGTACAAGGACGAACCAGATCATCGATCTGAACCCACTCACTGTGAAGAGTATAGGAAGGCGATGCAAGAAAATCGCGAACTTATCGAGACTGTTATGCTTAAAAATAAACAACTTCGTGAAATCATAGACCGAACTCGGATCATCATATGGGAGATAAACACAATGCTCAGTATGAGGAGATCCTAAATAATAAGCTAATTAGTATGCAAATATAAAGACTATTCTTTACAAACATCCCATCAAGATTAACAATTTTTTTTTTGTCTGCCTGTTAACTTCTTTGTTCCAGTTTCAAATTACCTACCTAACTAAATTACAGGCTTCAGAATTGAAATTTTCATCTAGCTGCCTTTCCTTATGTTGTGCACACTTGGTTGCAATTGATGTGAACTAATTTTGATTACGAAGACGTCGTTGTATAGACTGTAGAGCTTGTGGTAGAATATTTTGACACTAGAGATACATACCAGACCGAATTTCACCCGACAAAGCTGCTTCTCAAATTCGCCAAAAACAAGTTTTCAACCGATCTTGACAAGGGCCTGGGGACCTAGCACGTAACTTGATACAATCGAGTTCAGTCGAATCAATCGTGCACAGGTTCAGGTAGTTCATTATTTGCCTCAGCCGATTGTTTTTGATTCGATTGAACAATATGTGATTTTTCTTTTATGTTGCAGGTATATATCTTTATTTTCATATACGGTCTTTTCGGTAACATGAAATTTCATATAAATTTTCACAACAGACCTTCTACCATCACAGCTCAATAAATTAATAAATTTGGTGACTTACAACTCTCAACCATTCCTGTGTGCGTGTTATAGGCTGGAATGGAGGGGACCTACAGTTTTCTGCCAAATCCGAACGGCTAAGAGAGAGAGGCACTTCATTCATGACAAGAGATACTCTTGGAGGATTTGTAACTTCCCATTCCCACTAACCATAACGCCACCGGCTACGACTTGATTCGAAATGTGAATTATAAATCGAATTGAAATTTCGTTCAGAATAGCTTTTAAAATTCCTGTGAAACTCACTCTTAAACAGCTCTAAGCAATTGTTCAGGCTCGTTTCAGAGGATACATTATATGTTTAACCCACCGAGTTTAACAGTAGGTACTGCGGATTATTGTTTGTGTTCTCTTACACTGCGGTTCACCCCAGAATTACTCAAAAACTGCAATGATAAATAAAGTTTAAAACAAAAACGCAGCTTGCAATTGCATACAACTATTTGTCAGCTCAGTTTGACTTGAGTAAACAGGTATTTTTTCCCGACAGCTCACCTCCTTCCAGCCTTCTTACCATTCTCGCGGCAATTTGTTTGTTCCGTTGTCAGCGGATAGTTGGTTCCAGCATTTAATTAAATGATTTATAATGGATGCTCGTATTGAAAACCGATGTTTCACGAGTGAATGGTAGTTTTGGCTATCTAGGTGATTTTCATTCTTCCGAAATCGTTCTAAAGAATTTTCTAAGACACAACGCGAATACTTTTAACAAGAGTGCAACAATTAATATTGGTCCAAGTCTTAAAGCATATTTTAAACATTTTCCTTTCGGGTCGAAAAGAAAACTGAACACGTCAAACTTTTGAAGTGCAGTAAGTCCCAGAGTTACTTCTAAGAAGAATTTGATACATTTGACATAATATGAGGCCATAAGAAGCAGAGTGGCCTAACTGATTTTCGCACATGTTTATTGTACTAAAAATAAGTTTATTTTGAAACAGTAATATCTATGGATTTATGAAGCATAGAACTGCTTCAAAAAAAGTTTTGTTTGGTAACTGTAAATAATAATTTTTGCCATTTTGAAAAGAAGTGCAAGAATCAGTTGGGGCCTCATATGTAGGTATATCTTTGTAAATATTCAAATATAATTTCAATTAGACTTATCTTGTTTGGAATCTCCATACAAATTTTTAAAGAAAAGACACTTTTGCTTACTATTTGATAGTAAAATTTATTGTTTAATTATTAGTGTAAATATTCAACATCTTCGGAATTACTTTATTTTAGAACAAAATTTTTAGATTTATCAATTTTAAAAATTTACTAGTAACATCTGCACATTAAACAATAGAAAAGTTTGAAACATAATATCATTATTCATCCTTGTTTATATTTGTTCAGAAATGAAAAAAAAAAGAAATGTATAGATTAATTTGTTCTAATAATATATTTTGCCTATGTGGGGAAACATTCATCAGAAAAATACTAGCTTAATAAAAATACAAACTAATTTTTCAAACACAAGGTGGATGTGTATACTCTGGTGATCATATTTCTAAGCCTGAGACAACTGTTATACATTTGTTTAATGTTTACTTAAAACTACATAACTTTTAGTTATTTCCAATTATTTTGTTTGTATGTATGTATGTATATGTATATAATGAACAGCAACTAGTTTTGGCTCATAATTTATTTATGTGCGTTAAATATTGAATGTTTTGTTTTTTTCTTCAGAAATTTTATAGCATTTTATTTTAAATCCACGTTTTACTTAATGAAAGTTTTCTGAATTTTGATGAGTGAGTGAGACTTTTTCTGTCTTACACAAAATACTTTGTAAAAAATAAAATAAATTATATTGAAGCGCTCAAGTTTGGACTCATTAAACTACAGCAGCATCACTAGCCAGCTCTTCTTCAACTGTAATATACATACCCTCTTCTTCGTAGGCAGAATCATGTTTAGCAAGGATTCTCAAAAGTGGACGCAGCTTCAACCACCATTGTTTTTTAGGGATACGTTGCCTAAAAATCATATTTTTTATTTAAGGGGAAACAATAATATTATTTAAATTATGCTTACTCGAAATTTGTTTCTGTGATCAAATCTGCCAACGGAGTGAATTTATATTGACGACGGACAATTCCTAACAAACATGCTGAGTCGTTGCCTTCACATTTGATAGTGCCATCTGGTTGAGTGTTTTTTTTAAATTGATCTATAAACCAATCAACACATTTAGCAGCCATTTTTGTGCCCATATTACGATCGAACGGAGTTGGGGAGCCACCTTGTTGCATGTGACCTACAAAATTAACAATTGCTCGTATTTATTACTGTTTTTACCTGATTTCTAAATCTCTTTCTCACCCAAAATATTCATCCTACAAGAGAAAAGACCTTTGCCTTCTTCAGTATACAACCGGTGGATAAAGTCAGTATTATAGTTGTCCGAGGCTTTTTCGTTTCTCAAAATGAGACCTCTTTGTACACCTTCAGCCATTTTTGATGCCATGTGGTAGACATCTTGCTGCAGGTCTTTAATTGAAAACTTTTCTTCGAAAATGTAGGCAGCATCGGCACCACCAGCTAATCCAGCCAGGGTTGCTAAATATCCACAATAACCTCCCATTGTTTCAATAACAAACACACGGCGTTTTGTACCCTGAGCGGATTGACGTATCCGATCACAAATTTCAGTTATTTCATTGAGACCAGTATCACAGCCTAATGAAAATTCTGTACCGGGGACATTATTCGAGATAGTGGAGGGAATCACAACCAATGGAATACAGAACTCGGGGAAGTTAGGACGTTGGTCAGAAATTTGACCACATGCATGATATGCTTCAAATCCGCCAATAATGAGAAGTGCTTGGATCTTGAATTCTTTAAGACGAGCGGCAATCTCCTTGAACTTGCCCTCTGGTAAAGTGCGCTTTGTACCCAAGAACGCACCGCCCTGACCAACCCAACCAGTCACAGAGGACCTAAAATAAGAAAAAAATTAAGTTTCTTCAGTTTTTTTTTGTGTATTGTAAATAATTAACTGACCATCCCATTTCTTTAATATTTCCTGCAATAAGACCTTCAATTCCATCATGAATACCAAGAACCGTGTCTCCGCGGTAAATGCAATTACGTACAAATGAACGAACTGCAGCGTTCATTCCACACGCAGGTGCACCAATATGCATTACCGCTAGTGTGTACCCTTCCTAAGTAATTATTCATGTTTAAAATTAAAGAAAATATATTACATGTATGTAAATAATTATATATATATTTTAAACATACAATGCCTTTGCCTGAAGCATCGAAAGATTCTTTTGGTGGCTTCAAACGGGTCAACATCTTGTATGTTTCCAAGTTCCTTTCAAATGAACGTCCTCGGAGTTTAACAGCTAATTCCCAATTCTTGTCTTCCATTGCTTTTGCAACAGCCTTTGTCCGTTCTACGCACTCCATCAATGGAACACGGACTGCCTGGTTGCCGTCCAAGGAAACAACACACGACACACTAGTATCAGTTGCTTCCATCAGAGCCATAACAGCCTCAGCACCCATACGGCAACCCTATGCATACAAATTATTATTATTGTTTATAAAATCGAGATATAAAATTGAAATGTGTGCAAATGCAAACTCACTAAGACACGATCGAAAGCACTTGGGTTTCCTCCACGCTGTACATGCCCAAGAACAGTAATACGTGTGTCCTGTTGCAGTTTATCAACAACAACTTTTTTAACATCTTCAGCAGTAATGGGTTTGCCTTCTCGATCAATTGCACCTTCAGCAACGATAATAATGTTTAAACGTTGTCCTGCATTTCGTTCCTGTTGTTTAATTATTTTCAAAAATATTTTATAACTTAAATTCTAGACACCCTTACAAATTATAAAGAGTTCAATTTTCGTATTAAATATAATAATTTTTCCAATTTGATAAATAATATGAAGTCTAAGTCTGCAAGTGGATGGAAAGAGGTCACTATAAAAAAATAATACAAGAAAATCTAGCCCTCACCGTCAATTTATCGGAATCCACAAAAAAAAAACTTGAACAGCAAACACATTTGTTTTGTTTCTATGTACATGCATATATCTGCTCAGCAATGAAACCAATTAGGCATCTAACATTATTTACAATATTGAAAGCTGACTAAATAATTAGTTTTCTGTAAAATTTGCATTTTGTCGCTGTCGATAAAATGGCGGTTAAGGCTCGAAATGTTATATTATTATGTAATTGACTTGGAGTGGAAAAACAATACATGTTCATACAAAATTTATCGTTTCGTCCTAGTGAGTCTCACTTGTAATCATCAATTTACTAGTGAATATTTAGGCACGTATTTAATACATCATCATCATCGTCGGCTCGACAACCGGGGTCCGGTCCTGGCCTCCTTCAACAAGTCTCTCCACCCATCCCGGTCTCGAGCCGCCGCCATCCAGTTGCGCACCCCAAGGCTCCGGGCGTCCTGGTCTACGCCATCTCTCCAGCGCAAGCATGGTCTACCACGCTGTCGTCTACCATAGAATGTACCACAAAGAACTTTCCGAGCAGGTTCCTCTTCGCTCATGCGAGCTAGGTGCCCTGCCCACCGGAGTCTACCGAGCTTAATTTTTGTCACGATATCTGCTTCAAGGTAGATTGCGTACAATTCATGATTGTACCGTCTCCGGAATCGTCCTTCCTCACATATGGGGCCAACAATTCTCCTTAAGACTTTTCTCTCGAACGCGGCTAAGAGGTCGGAGTGCCTTTTGCTAAGCACCCAAGTCTCGGATCCATATGTGAGTACTGGCAGGACCATGGTCCTGTACAGCAGCAGTTTTGAAGTTATGGTGAGATTTCTGGATTTGAAGAGCTTTGACAGACTATAGTAGGCTCTGTTGGATTTGAGAAGCCGCCCGCGTATTTCTTCTTCTATATTGTTATCGGCTGCTACTATTGACCCAAGGTATTTAAAGGATTGCACCACTTCAAATTCGTGCTCCGCTACCTTGATTGTTTGACCAACTGTTCCTCTCGCATTCGACGCCACCATGTACTTTGTTTTACCTTCACTAATGTGCAGCCCCAGATTTTGTGCCGCCTGCTCGATCTGGATGAAGGAATCATGTACAGCTTGCTCAGTTCTTCCGATGATGTCGATGTCGTCTGCGTAAGCCAGTATCTGGCTGGACCTGTTGACGATGGTCCCTCTTGTTGCCGTGCCAGAGTCACGGATTGCTTTCTCCAACGCCAGGTTGAAGAGGAGGCAGGCCAAACCATCCCCTTGTCGGAGTCCATTAAAGATGTTGATTGGTTTGGATAGCAATCCGGCTATTTTTACTTGGCTTGTTACGTTGGTCTTGGTCAACCTACATAGTCGTGTCAATTTATTTGGGATGCCGAATTCTCTCATGGCTTTGTAAAGTTCTACCCTGGCTATGCTATCGTAGGCGGCCTTAAAGTCTATAAACAGGTGGTATGTTGGGATGTTAAATTCTAGACATTTTTCCATCGCCTGCCTAAGGGTAAAGATCTGATCAGTTGTTGATTTGCCTGGAATGAAACCGCACTGATATTGTCCGATGATGGTTTTAGCGTATGGGGTTATCCGGTCTTGTAGGATAGAGGAGAGTATCTTATAGGCGGTACTCAACAACGTGATACCTCTATAATTGCTGCACGTTGTGACATCTCCCTTCTTATGTATGGGGCAAATGATACCTTTTCGCCAGTCTTCTGGAATTTCTTCATGCTCCCACACGTGCACTATAATCTCATGAATTGCTTGACGTAAAGCTGGCCCACCGTGTTGAAATAGTTCGGCTGGTATACCATCGGCTCCCGGGGCTTTGTTTTTCTTTAGCCGGCCTATAGCCTTCTCAACCTCTTCTATGCTTGGTGGCGGCAACATAGGGTACTCTTCTTGAAGTAGTGGAGCCTCCACTTCTGCAGTGAGCTGACCATTTAGCAATTCATTGAAGTACACTTCCCATCGCTCCAGTATGCTTTGAGGATCGGTGATCAGATTTCCCTCTCCGTCCTTGCAGTATGTGCAGCGTGGTGTGTACTGCGTCATGTTTCGGACGGATTGGTAGAACTTCCGCGCCTGGTGCGGACCTCGCTCTCGGCTTTTCTCTATTTCACAGATTATGTTCTTCTCCCAGGCTGATTTTTTCTGTCTGTGAAGCCGTTTTTCAATT
This sequence comes from Leucozona laternaria, assembly GCA_932273885.2. NCBI lineage: Eukaryota > Metazoa > Arthropoda > Insecta > Diptera > Syrphidae > Leucozona > Leucozona laternaria. Next base: position 52,885,287 of record OW026368.1, read on the forward strand.
CTTCTGAGCTCTTTATATTCGTCTTCGCGTGCCCGCGTTCTATGAGATTGTTGCATTGCTCGGTACGCAACATTCTTACGTTCAGTCGCTAGCTTGCATTCATCATCAAACCAGTCGTTCCGATTTCTACGACTGCTGCCTAAGATGGAGTTGGCAGTACTAATGACAGTATTCTTAAGGCGTGTCCACTTCTCATCTACGCCCAGCAAACTGGCTCCAGGACTTACTCTACCCAGTTCTAGGGCGAGTCCTAACGCATTACCAAAGGTGTTACTGGTGTTTTCATTGCGCAGAGCAGCCGTGTTGATTCGAACCTGATCGGCGGATGCAATACGTCTTCGCAAGGCAATCCGCCCTCGGAAAACCATACCAACAAGATAGTGATCCGAGTCGATATTGGCACCTCGGTACGTTCGTACCGTCATCAAGTTCGAGTAGTGGCGACGGTCTATCAACACGTGGTCAATTTGGTTACGAGTGACTCCATCAGGTGATACCCAGGTGGCTTTGTAGATATCTTTACGCGGGAACCTGGTACTCGCAACGACCATGTTTTTCGATGCTGCCAATTCTAAGACTCGAAGTCCATTGTCATTAGTGTTCTCATGCAAACTATGGGTGCCTGCGTAATGCCTGAATACCGGCTCCCGACCTATTTTTGCATTCAAATCCCCAAGGATGATTTTTACGTCATACCTTGGACAGGCATTGAGGGCCCTCTCGACTTGTTCGTAGTAAGTCTCTTTTTCTTCGTCTGAGGACTCCTCCGTAGGTCCGTGAACGTTAATGAGGCTGATGTTCTTAAATTTGCCTCGCACGCGAAGGGTGCATAGCCTTTCGCTTATAGCGTTAAAGCCGATGATGGCAGACTTCATTTTTTCGCCGACTAGGAAGCCTACCCCGAGCACATGGTGTTTTGTATGACAGCTGTAGTATAAGTCATAATCTTTCTTCTGTAGAACACCATTCCCTGTCCATCTTATTTCTTGAAGTGCTTAATACACATTTTTTTAATTCGTATTTCATAGATTTATTTTCCATCTTGCTACATATGTAAGCTATCCAAGAATAAATTAAATGAAAATTTTAAATATTTTTGTTGTATGTGCTCCTCCGACCTAACATAAACGCTATAATAAGAATTTATACACACTTTTCCACGCACAATTACCACGGAGCTACATAGTTCAAAAAATTATTTCTTGAAAAGAAATATGTACTGTTTTAATTTATGTCTTTTATTTAATAAATGAAAGCCTGACCTCTGACTCACGAAGAATAAATTGGCTAAATGATTATATACATACAGATATATACATTTTGATACATGATTTGAATTTATTTAAAATATATACATATATGTATATATACTGAGTTACAATAAGAATGGCATATCTCGAAATCATTACTTGCGATATAAGAGTACTATATAGCAAGTTATTTTTCGTTTCAGACATTAAATCGAAAATACAGTCTGTAACAATTTTATGTGATCTAAAATGTATTTATATAGCTAATAGGCCCCATCCACGAAGCAAATACGTGTGTGCAGCTATATATATTTAATTGTTAGGTTAGGTAAGGTTTTTGGGCTAATAGAGGATCTTAACCCTATCACACTTAGATCAATGTTAACCCCTTGTGATACCCTAGACGCTGTTTAGATTAAGAAGATTGAGTACGGTATCACGGCAGTTTGTAGGCAAGAGAAGTGCGGGTTGAGGGACCTCGTGAGGCACCAAGAAAATAAAAAAACTGGAGTCATGAGTCTCATTTGTTGTTGTTTTGATGTGTGTCATGTTGAAAATGTTGTTGTTTCAATGTAATTTGAGGCGCCTCAAAGTTTCTAATGTAAACACGGTGAGACTCACCAGTCCGTACTCAATCTTCCGAAGCTAAACAGGGTCCTGAAGGATTGGACGCTTCTAATAAGTCAACATATAAGTTAACCTATCATGGATTATCAAGTCACCTAGAGGCATTAATGAATTTCGACAATTTCACATCAGAAAAGTTTGAGAGCTCTTCTAAGGTATTAAAGATAAGATTCCTGGGTATGTATTTCTTAGTTGCGAGAGTCCTGGGCAGTGACATAAGAAGTGAGAAGAGTCTTGATGTGGTTCTTCAGCGCCACAAACTCTGAACAAATCATCCGTGCTGAGACTGTTTTTTCTTTTGATAATTCAGAATATTGTGTCCAGTAACGGTACCTACAAAGAGTACAGTGATTTTTTATTTAGTGTTAATATCCTATCTGTCTTCCCCTTGACAAAACACGGCCAAAGTTTTTAGGTATTCGCACAAGAGTGGAGTAGGGTCCATCTTACATTTATTTTCTCAAGGATTTTCTTTGCCACAATCTGTTTGAAGGAGCAGATAGGTGCGTATACGTTTAGTTCTGCCTGGCTAGAATCAATTGATGATCCAATTCGTGCCAGTTCGTCTGCTTTCTCATTACCTGGAATTCCCACATGGTCAGGAACCCAAAAATCGTGATCTCTTCGTAGCAGCAGGAAATAAGTTTTGACTTTATTTCGATGGCAGAGAGTGCTTTTATGGCTGATTGGCTGTCAATGAAGAAGGTAATATCAGCTGGCGGTATCGCCAACATTGACAGCCGTTTAGAAGCTTTGGTTACTCACCTCTCTCAGTTTGGAAGACACTACTGTTGTCTATAGGAGCTGGCTAAGTCAAGGGTTTCCGAAAAGAATCCAACTCCACATTCCATTTTTAACCCATCGGTAAAGACAGCTGTTGGGTCATTGATGTGTGGCTGGGTGACTTCCCATTCTCGTCTACTAGGGATTTTAGAAGTAAATTGTCTATAGAAATCTAAGAGAGGATGGGGAGTAATAAAGTCTGTGCACAAATTACTACCAATATATTTGTTTAGAATCTGAGCGTGGCCTCCTTGACTGTGTTTCCAGACATTTGTTTGGCTTAGTGGTAGTGCACTTTTTGCTGCTGATTCTTGTACAAATAAATCAAGAGGCTTAAGATTTAGTATGGCTTCAAGCCCCAATGTGTCGGGGTGGTTCTCAGTAATCCTGTGACCCCAATGCATACCATTCTTTGTACTTTGGTTAAAGTTTCAAGATAGGTAACATTTCCTACCGCATTCGACCAAACTATACAACAGTTAGTATCGGTATCCGTATTGCCGTATACATCCATAGAATGATTTTTGGATTAGGTCGCCAGGGTTTTTCCGAAAATTCTGTTGCACGAGTACATTACCTTCTGAGCTCATTCTTTGATATTTAGACTCCAGTTTAGCTTTTTGTCCAGGATTACTCCTAGATACCTTGCACTACCTGAGATCCTAAGTTGAATACCATCAATCAATTTTTAACATTTATGTTTTTGGTGTGATATTTGCTTTCACTGATTTTTTTTTGCTAATTTCAAGTTAAACCAATTAATTTTTAATACTCGTTTATGGATCGTTTAATCTGTTAATTTTATGGCTTTAATATCACGACGTTAAAATCAAATAAGGCTTATCTGCGGTTCAGAAACTATACAGTGTGTTCTGTAGTTTAATTTTAAAAATAGAAGAAAATGTTTTAACTTTTTGAAAATTGAAGCTTTATATATTTTGAAGGTAGTTTCACTACATTTTGTCGTACAAAAAAAATCGTTGAAATTAACCCAAAAGAAGTTATTAAAAAATATAAAATCCTATTTTAAGTAATTTTCGTTATTTATGAGGACCTACTTATTTAACTCAGAACAACATCGAGCTTTTTTTCCAAATCTTGAATACCTTATGTTTTTTTCACCCATTCTGAACGGGGGCTATTTGGAAATGACAAACCAAAACAAGCTAAAGTAGGATAACTCCATTTTTTTTTGTAACTCAGTTTTTAAGGAATACATTTTTTCCCAATTCAAACTAGTATTCTTTTTTAATTTTATATACATACAAACCATATTGAAAATCGAACTCTTTATTATATTTTTAAAATGTTTTTAAATAAAGCTGGCATAATTTATAATAGCATAAATGTGAGAATAACTAAGCATGAATAATATGACGGAAGAAAATAAAAGAAACAAAGTATACATAAGCCAGCACCGATGAAATGAAGAAACAAACTGAATATGAAAGAAATACAAAATTTTAATACATTTTAGATTCAATTTACATCAACTTTCTTACTGACAATCATACGAACACAACGAAAAAGTAAATGTATGTGTAGATGACTGTGTACTGTAAAAAAAAGAAAGGCAAATGCTAAGTCCATTTTACTTTTACAGGGGCCTCATCACTTAAAATCAAAACGATGGGGCGATATCGTTTCCAGCATTGCTATCTCTATCATATCTGAAGAGAAAAATAGAGACAGCTATCTTCAAAACGAAATCTTTTGATCGTTTTTGTTTTACGTGAAGAGGCCCCAGGTAAATTTCCGAAACATTATGAAATCACTTCTAGTACTACAAATATAATTATGTACATAAATGTACATATATCGAAATTTATTGATTACTCCAAAAAGGTTGAACATTTAAAAAAATGTACGATCTTATTTTAAGGTTCGCGAGTTTAACGCGCTTGTGGTTAACAACTTCTTTCATCTGGAGTTTCAACGCCTGAAGGTCCAACAATGGGTTTCCATTACGATAATCCATTCAAAATCGTATATTAAAATTTCAAACTAACTTGCTGCTGGCAAAAGATAACATTAGCTGGCAAAAATAACCCCGTAAAAACTGCTATAGGAAGCCTTAAGTGACGCCACGTATGTAAGGCTGCAAGGCGACAAACCTTAAAAATTTAAACAAAATTACTTGTTTATTCGAGACGTAAGGCCATTAGTTTCGATAGGTATGTAATTACTTCAGAGGACCAGAAAGAGTGTTTCTAAATTTGAAACACGGTGAGTAACACCTTAATCGACAGATCTTCACAGTAAGGTATTGCACAGCAGCGTTACACCTCATTTTGCGGAGCAAGAAAGTTGCACTAATAGGGCAAGCACGCAAACAAAATTATTTTGACAAATATGTCCCAACCCGTTTAATCAAATGAAAACTTTTTCAGCGTGTGGTCGCTAATGTTGACAGGCACTAAAAGCAAGGAAACAACATCAAGACGTATTTCAAAGAGTTGTGTGAAAGAGACAATGATTTCATTTTATTTCGGATTTTTACCAAAGAATTTTAAATTACAAGCGTACAGGCTAGTCGGCAGAGGCAAACAAACTTTTTTATTATCCAAAAATATGACGATAATTTTATGATTAGATTTTTGAGAACGACTTATCGTTAATATAAAGTTGTATTGGGATCTTTTCATAGTTAATTTAATTATCTTTCCACTTACTGATTCCAATCATGAAATTGAATGGGCATAGTTTTGCAAGAAAAAAATAAACCTCTACCGACTGGCCTCAATATCTAGACTTTTACATAACCTTTCGAAAGATTGCAGACATTAAAATTTTGGGATAAATATTTAAATGTTGGGATAGTGTGTTAGTTGAATGAGTTTAAGGTATAGAGATAAAAATATAGTTTTTTCTTTAAATCTAAGCATTTATTTAATTTTAGTATTTAGTGCTAAGTAAAAATTTAAAATAAAAAAGAGACTGCGGCAAATTCTGACCTGATACAGTTTCGAGCATAACTTTTCCGGCCAATTAGTAACTGCTGGATCTTCTGGGATAAAAATGAAATCAGCTTCGCTTGCTAACGAAGATACAATAGCTAAATAACTACAACGGCAAGAAGAAAACAAAAAAATGGAGGAAATGAAATCAAGCATAAAATTAAAATGAATTCCTATGATACTTCCGTCCATTGGATTGGACCTTTCTCCAATTGAATTTTGTCTAATAAGTTTGTTTGACAATATGTATTCAAATCTGATTTACAACTCCGCTTAGTAGTTATAATATTAAAGGCCCAGTTTTTCAGTCATGAGTTAAACTAGAGTTAGCTAACTCAAGAAGTAAATTAACCCACAGTTAACTAAGGAAGCAGTGTTTCGGTGGAGAATGCATGCGGAACGGCTAAACCAACACGTTGGAAAAAAGCATCAAAAGCATGTGTTCAGTTAGTCTTGAGTTAACTCACCAAATTTGATGAGTTAACTCGGGTTTAACTTTAATCTCGCGCTGAAAAACTGGACCTAAATAATTATATTCGTCTCGTTGTCATTTAAATAAAACTCCCTAAGTCCATTTTGTTTGTCAAAATTGAGATATATATTGTGAATACTTCACAATTAATTAACTTCCATAATCTAAATTAGTAAATGTTTCCTCGAATTTTAAAATGTAAGCCTAAAAATCATAAAAAGAAACTAGATCCGTCCCGATCGACAGATTTTCCGATTAACCGAAGTTGGAAACAGCGCGTTTAGTAAACGACACCTACAACATACATATGCGTTAAATTTCTTCCGGCAATCTCCGACAACTGCGCAATTATATTTATGTTAAGAAATTCAACAAAAATTGAGCCTGTTTAAACGGCCAATTCATAGACGAGAAATACGGAATTTTAGCAATTGCATCCTACCTTTTCGTTCATTTTGAAAATAATGTCCTTTATTTTTTTTACATACCGCTGAAAGCGCAAGTCAATATCAAGCCGGTTAAATATTTACAATTTAACTAGGCTATTCTAATAACGATTTCATTTAAAAAAAATATCTGGTATCGCGTTGACTTAATGGTTGAAAAATATGATTCATGATGAATAGCAAAATTAAAAAGAAAAGACAGAAAAAAAGCATTATAATTGCGTGAATAAAAGAAAACTTATATTACAATAGTGGACACTGAAAAAATAGCTGTTGGATGTAAATATGCATAGTTTAAGCATATTTTAACAATTAATCAAAAAGAAATAAATATGGAAAATTGTTAATCAAACAAGTGCTCGACTTGCCATCTGTCAAGTAAAATTAGCTACAAACACAAATAATACTTGAGCAAATGAACATACTGCTTTCAACAAAAAAAAAAAGATAACATTCCAATTTGATTAATTTTGTAATTATGTATTATTAATAATATCAAATAGCCAAATGGTGCAATTTTAAAAATAAAAATATACAGTAGTTTATTTTCGCATTTATTTCTTCTTGCCTGACTCAATTGCTGACATAACCTAATCGGCCAGTCGGACTTAGGTGGATTTTCGGGAATAAAAATGTAATCAGCTTCAGATGAAAGTCCAGCTACAAGGGCCAAATAGCTGCAAAATATTATAAAAATTCAAAATGCTTTAAAGAATTCGTTGGTGTATCAGAATTGGTTGTGTTTCTTTGTATGTAATGTGGTTTTTTTTTTGTTTGTTTGACAAACATAGGGAAATCAGGTTTCATAACTATATAGACAATACATTGTTTTGACTAAGCACTTCAATCAACACTCAAACCTCTCGACCAAATTGATAGAAAAAAAAGTTTCGGTTTTTTACTTTTTTGCTTTTGATGAAAAAAAAAAAACGAGCGGGTAGTAAGTAAATGTGATAGAAAACGATTCTTATAATATTCTCTGCAAAAAAGAAAAACGCTTGCCTGTATCAATTTATCGCAAAGCTTCGTAGGCCAATCGTTCGGAGGTGGTGATTCTGGGCAAAATACATAGTCAGCTTCTGAGATGACGCCTGTTACTACTGGCAAGTAACTGCGATAGTAGTTTCATAAATTGACATTTAAATAAAAACCATCTTTAAAATCATTAACAATCTACAGTACAATATTTCTGACTCTATACTAAGCTTTATTTTATTTCCTAACTTATTCGTATAATAGTTTGAACTCACCCGCAGTGGCGTCCCATTACCTCCATGATAAATGTTCTCTGATGTGAATATGCTGTACTTACAATAGCATCAATGGCCTCAATTATCCGATGCAGAGCCGAATCAGTACCGATTGTCATGTCGGTACCGCAAAAATCATTGTCAATGGAGCCAACCTTTAATAGTATTTCAAAAAAAAAAATAAATAAAAAACTGTATAACGAAATTAACAATCATTTACCATGCCGACGATATGCAAATAGGCATATTTCTTCCTTTGCTCGGCGGTGATTCTTTGAGTTTTAAGAAGCTCATCGAGTAAGTCCGACCATTCGCTACGGAACAGGTTAGCACCAGTTAAAGAACCATCGCCACCAATTACAACCAAATTCGTGATTCCTTTTTGAATAAGATTCTGGGCAGCTTTTAGACGACCCTCCTTTTCACGGAAATCAGAGCAACGTGCAGAGCCAATAACTGTTCCTCCACGATGAATGATACTTGAAACTGAAGACCAGTTAGCCTCAGCGATGTTATCACCCCCATCTACCATTCCTTGGTAGCCTTCACGAATGAAATATACCTAAAAATAATAATAGGTTTGTAGTTCACGAATGAATTTTTTTAGGACATAAACGTCGTTTGATTTGGGAAGTATCTGATAAAAAAAATGGATTTTGGAAATAACGGACATATGAACAAGTATAAGCTGTTAAATAGTTTTTTATTTTCTTCGAAAATACAATCAAAATAAAGACTGATCTTTTCAAACATGAATATTTTGTTAAGATTAAAAATGTAAGGCAAAGTCCAAAATCCCTATCGTAAACACCATTGGAACAAATTTCTTGGAAATACATTTCAAATTATAAATGTATTAAGAGGCATTTAAATTCACAATAAAGATTACCTAACATCTATAGCAATTGCTTATATTTTGTCATATAGAACATGCAAACAGACATCGGGTAGTGTTGGAATTAGTAGCGACGTGCTTCCAAGAATACATAGAAAAGGCTGAAGAAAGAAATGATCAAATCAAAGCTATTTTGGATATTTAAGAACATTTTAAAATGGAAGGCACAGATGTAGCTGAACTAGTAAACCTCATCTGTTTGTACATGAGTGCAAGCGTAAATGTTATTACATACTAGGTTCCAAAGCAACACACAAATTTAAAAAAAATTATGGATTTAGTATAAGAATTTTTAAACTTTTTGCTCTCCCATTTAATCTACAGTTGAAAATAGCATACAAAACTTTTTTAAAGGCATGTATTCTAGGGATCTTATTCGATCGGATCTATTCAAGGTTCAGCTTGATCGCACCTTTACCTATTTATAATTAAATTTGTGAAGTTCTAATTTATTGGAAATATGTGTGGTGTCGAATTGGCTAGAGGATTTTGTGATAGACAGAGTAGGAACAAGTGATAGTCACATGAGATACTGGAACGAACCTATAAAGTTAAGAAAATTCTGTACTAAATAGTAATCATAAGTTTGCAAATGAACTCAATAACCAGCACAAGGTTATTTTTTTTTGTTGTTCTGAGTAGTCTTGTATCCAAAAAAGTTTCACTGAATTCACTTTAAATTAGTATAATTGATTTGGACTTTTAGCCGATAAATTATTTTATACAATAGTGGGGAATTCTCTGAAAGAACCAAACAGAAAGTTTGTTTCAAAGAAATTCATTGACCGATTGAAAGGATTAGTCATATTCTTAATTATGTGTAATACAAGTACTGTTGTTGTAATGATGTACATTTATGTACCTAGTTTTGAAAAAAAAAATAAATAACAATCAGATTTATTTGAAAATCAACAATTATTCTCTTAATAAAACAATGTTTTTTTACCTTACATCCGAGATAAATTCCCATGCGCACCACTGCTCGTACGGCAGCATTCATTCCTTGAGAATCGCCACCACTTGTAAAGACAGCGATGCCTTTACCTTTGTGGGAGCCACGCTCAATGAAACGTTGATTAGAGTCGTCACCGGGCATCCTGAACTTTGTCTCTTTAGTTTAGTAACTATCTAATTTCTTGCACAAACCGAAACCACCACTTTCTATAGTTGATTATATATAATAAATAGTACTTTTAAGTGTCAATTTAAGCAAACAAAGATCATTTAATAACAATTATGTCAATTCAATCAGAATACCTGTAAACCAATTTGGGCTGGATACTTTATTTTGTGTTATTTCAATCACTGGATATAGTCTAAACTGATCTTTAAATTTTGGTAATTTTACGAAAAGCCTAATTGGATTGCGAAGACTTTACCAAGGTGACACAAGATGACATTTCAAGGTGACCTTTTAACTAGTCGATATTTTTCTTATGACAGAATATTTAAACAATAATAGACGTTAATTTAAAAAGATATATCGGATTGTAATATATGATTTAAATTAAATTTAATGCTTTACGATTTGAAAATAATATATAAATAGAGTAATAAATTAAAAACAGTTAATGGTATCTTTTTCTTTTTAATAGAGAATTATTCGATATTTGAATTTGAAACTTTTAATTTGACACTGACATCTAGCATGTTTCACAAACAGGTGGCGCATAGTAACGTTCAGGGAAATTAGTTGAAAATCTGCTGGGTCCCAAATACTTTGACTGGCTGAACACAATAGACGCGCGTCAGGACGTGCGTTGGCATGGGCGTGATTAGCCGTGTTTTTTTTGCAAGTCCATATGGATTTGTCGAAAAAAACGACATCGGGACTAATAGTTTTACACGTAAATACAACAACAACTTAAATCCATATAGACTTAGCTAAGTCCAGATAATTATCGGGACTTACGCACTGTAAGTAAGGAGTTCCTAAGTCCCGATGTCGTTTTTTTCGATAAATCCATATGGACTTGCAAAAAAACACGCCTATTATTACTTATATAAAGGCTCTCCCAAGCCTGTCTTAATTTATTTACATGGAGATTAATACGAGAACCCCACTGGTGCGATGCGAATCTTCGAATATTATTCAGTCGTCGCATATTCGCTCCGAATGTTTCCCGTTGGATTGGGAGAGCCTTAAAGCCGGAACCACACATATTGTGTGTGTGTTGTTGGAATAGCCTGTTGTGTCACCGAATGTGCACACTAAAGCCAGTGTGCTCATGCAACTAAACAGTTTGGTTTCGATTTTGAGCACTATCGGATTATATGAGAGTCCGCGCACATAAACCGGCGCGCACTCCCATATAAGCCCATATTAGGCGTGTTTTTTTGCAAGTCCATATGGATTTGTCGAAAAAAACGACATCGGGAATTAGGAACTTCTTACTTACAGTACGTAAGTCCCGATAATTATCTGGACTTAGCTAAGTCTATATGGATTTAAATTGTTGTTGTATTTACGTGTAAAACTATTAGTCCCGATGTCGTTTTTTTTGACAAATCCATATGGACTTGCAATAAAACACGGCTATTGTGTTCAAAATCGAAACCAAACTGTTTACTTGCATGTGCGCGCCTGGCCTAATCAAACGTGCTGTGTTGCTAACTTTCTCTTTTCCGCACACAAAATCATACTTTCATATTCTAATACAATTTCCAAAATATTTAAAACTATGTAAACAAATGAGTTTTGGAGGGTGAATCGTACGAAACATTCTCATTGTAATATTAAGGGTATTCATGCAACGTCGGAAACGCACGTTTAATGAATGCCCCTTAACAAATTTGCGTAAATGATGTGGTAAACCAATCAGTCAATGGCTTAACCCCATTGAAAAAAAAAATTGTGGGAGTGCCGGGACTCACGGTTAATATGTGTAAACATCAACGTGCGCGGATCCAAAACGGACTTGTTTTTGCTTGAAGGGGATCTTAAGATTTTTTTCATTGAACGCTCGCATCCTAGTATGCAGATCGTAACGTTGCACACCGTAACGTTGCATGACGTATCGTTGCACACGAACGTTCACGTTTTGTTTTTCACTCTACAGCCAGCATAGATGTTTACACATCAAAAAAGTTTACCACGTTTACCATTTTCGTTTACAACACAAATTCTTGTCGGAAAGCTTACGATTTTTTTAAATAAAAGTTTACTGCGTTAACCATTTTCGTTTACGACACAAAATTCTTGTCGGAAAGTTTACGATTTGTTGGAAAAGATTTCACATACAAATTTTGATAGTTCGTTTACGAAGTCGTAAACTTTCCGACGTTAAGCTAAGTATACAGTTCTTCAACGAAAAAAAACTACATGCAATAAGGGAGTTATTTTTGGCAAAAAAAAAATTTTTTTCTGCTGAAAAATATTTGTATCGATCTGTGAACTTAATACTAGGCGTGTTTTTTTTGCAAGTCCATATGGATTTGTCGAAAAAAACAACATCGGAACTAATAGTTTTACAGGTAAATACAACAACAACCTAAGTCCATATGGACTTAGCAAAGTCCAGATAATTATCGGGACTTACGTATAGTAAGAAAGAAGGTCCTAAGTCCCGATGTCGTTTTTTTGACAAATCCATATGGACTTGCAAAAAAACACGCCTACTATGTTTCCACCGAAGGTTTATCTCAATTTAGATTGAATAAATCTATGTAGTGTTTCCACCACACAAAAGGATTAAAAAATAGATTAACTTTGACAGTACCTCTCAAAATGCAAATGTTGTTTAATTTTTTGGTATGAAGTTGAAGTGAGACAGAAAGTTTCATGTTTGTCAAAAGTAGCAAGAAGGGTTGGATTTTCCAATGAATGCGTTCAGCGCGTCATAAATTGGTTTGTTCGATTTGTAAAACTATTTGCCCTATGAAGATTAAACAGGATTTATTTGAAATCTTCTAGATTTACGAAGTAAATTTGTATGGTAAATCTTCGAGATTTGAAGAAGATTATGGGAATTTTTATCAAATCTCGGTTTAGTGGTCGGTGGAAACATTGTATAACCTTGCAAAAAAAAAAATTATACTCACCACTATGTCAGTGACATTGTTTTGTGCAAAGAAATCTAGTTTGAGTACCACGAACTGTTACGGCCATATGATTCACTCGATTCACCCAGATTCAAAATTTAAATCCAGATGTAAAGCATACAAATTCAATGTAAATACATCTGGATTTAAGTTTTAATCTGGATGTATCTAGTGAATAATATGGCGGTTATGTTTTTCCAATGTTGCTCCTTATTAAGGGTATTCATGCAACGTCGGAATTTTTCCGACGTTGTAAAAACGTGAAGTTTCCGACGCACGTTTCATGAATGCCCCTTAAATCATTTTGCGTAAATGATGTGGTAAACCAATCAGCTGATTCAGCCAATCTCATAATCCCATTGAAAAAAAAGTGTACTACGTTTACTATTTTCGTTTACGACCTTTACAACACAAGTTCTTGTCGGAAAGTCTACGATTTGTTGGAAAAGATTTCACATAAAAATTTTGACAGTTCGTTTACGACATCGTAAACTTTCCGACGTTTTGAAATTTTCTTTATTTCTTGTCTCCAATGTTCAGAAAACTGAGTGCGTTTAACTTACCGAAACTTGAACAGCGACACCTATGAAAGCTTCGCATTCGAATAAAATCAAACACTCCATATTGTATATCCTTTAAGATCCGGCTTCAATTGTGGCAGTTCGAAGTAATGGCGAAAGCTTCCAAAACGAACAAATTGTAGAACATGGAATTTCATTTCACGTGAAATTGAAAAAAGTTTTCGATTTAGTCCAAAATGCAGAACATGCCAGTAAATCTCGCAAACACATTTGATATAGAATGAAAATTTACGAATTCGAATGACTTTGACGGGGAACGTTACGAAATCCCGCGTAAAGAGATCCCGTAAATTGAAAATTAATTTTTTTGGGGATTGTGACGTCACGAAAATTGGTCGAGTAACGAAATCCCGCATTTCGTTTGCGGGATTTTTTCACATCTTTTCTGCGGGATTTCTAATACATTTTGAAAAGTATTTTTTAGTATTTTTGAAAAATATCAATATTTTTTGAAAAAAATTTCGACTTTTTGGAAAATAAAAAACGTAAGCTTAAAGGTAGAACCGCACTAGGCGGAACTGCACTTCAGCGACACCGTGCGCACTTTCGCACGAAACTGAACGAAGCTTCACGTCGCGACACAGTTGGTCAGATTACCAACTTTGTCGCATAGTGTCGCGTCGTGAAGTGCAGTTGTCGCTTAGTGCGATAAAGCTCATACAATTTCCCACAAATAAGTCGTGAAGTTCAGTTCCGCTGAAGTGCAGTTCCGCCGAGTGCGGTCCTAGCTTAAAATGGATTTTATCGTTTTTTAGAAATAATTCAACTATTTTTGAATTTTGCCAAAAAATTCCAAAAACGCTTCGAAAATATTTTAAGCGTATTTTTATACAATTATTTGCTTAAAATAGTTTTTAAGCGTAAAACAAAATGAAATCAGGTTAAATATCTCCAAGAGAAATACACATATTTGGATACATTATTTGGTCGGCGAATTTTACCTTCGTTCTTGTTGATTCACGTTCGCGTGAACATTGGCATTCTGCTATCAGCGGGAAGGAAATGATTGTTCCATAATGCCTATTAATTGCGATAAAAATAAAATGAATGCAATGAAATTCTCTTTAGAATTTCAAAAATAAAGAACTGGTTAAGATTTGCATTCGAAAGACATAAGTTTTAAATAAATGATTTGAAGAAAATTGAATAAAACATTCACGTGAATCGAAAGATTCGATCGAATCGTTTAGCAGAATAGGGCTGTTTGTGTGACCTAAACTAAATACTAATGTATTTTATTATGAAAAAGCGAGTTGGCGATAAATGTTGAAGTTGATTTCGGTGCCGACGACAGTGTAGGTTTTAGTGGAAAATGGATACAGCAATTCTCTACAAATAAGCGAAGAATGCTGCTGAAACGATTTATAGCTTAAAAAAGTTCTTTTATATCTTTATATTTAGAAAACAGCTGTTGATTGGATATATAGGATAAATTCAGTCTCTTCAAATACAGATCCTTTAAATGCAAACGAAACTTTGCATACACTCAACCTCGCACCCACCCCAAATCCTATAGTGTGCACAAGCAGGGGGTTGCAAGGGGCAGCATGCTCCCCCATACATACCTCACTGCTTACACGCCGTTAACTGACGCTGTAAGCATAAAAAGTTCTTTTAGGGGCTAAAAATTAATGTAAAGAGAAATGTTTTTTTTTAAAGTTTTGGAAAAAACTTTTTTACCATTTTTTGTTTGTGTTTTAGAACTGGCACTACCTAGATCACGAATATGCATTTTTGAAGTCGATAGAACGCTTAGTTTAGCCGTACATCAAGTTTAAAGGTGTCAACTTTGATGCCTCTAGGACGTCGTTTAGCCGTAATTCGAGTTTAAAGAAAAAAGTCGATTTTTCATATAATGCGATGCATCAATGGATAGGTGGCACTTCCTAGATTACGAATAAGCATTTTTTGAGTTGCTAGGACGCAAAGCGGGGTAGGCAAGGTACATTTGTGCAAGAATACTGTTACATTGGCGCCTGCCTGGCGACTGAACATACCCTAAGCGGAGCAACGGAGTTGCGTGAGCGGGTGTGCCCCCGAAAAAGGGAGTTAAATCCTTAGAACCCGCGCAGCGGGCCACCCAAGGTACTGTTAAACAAGAAAACTGTTGGTATAGGCGGCTGCCTGGCAACTGAACATACCCTAAGCGGAGCAACGGAGTTGCGTGAGCGGGTGTGCGCCCGAAAAAGGGAGTTAAGATCCTTAGAACCCGCGAAGCGGGCCAGGCAAGGTACTTTTGTCCAACGCTTTGGTTTCTCTTTTCGAATTAAAAAAAAAAAAAAAAGTATTGAATTTGAGGGATTTCGTTATGCGGGATTTTGTGATGCGGAATTTCGTTACTCGGGATTTCGTTTTGCGGGATTTCGTTATGCGGGATTTGTTCGATTTTCATATATTAGAACTTGCTATTGAGTTACAGGAGTTCCGATTTTACCCATCCGATAATTTTTACTGTAGAATCGAATTGCATAGTAGGGCCCCTGGCAATACGTTTCCGAATGACATATAGTGCCTGATTACATGGGTCTGAACTCGTGACTACATGCTGAAGAAAAATCCTTTCATTTCACTCTACCATTACCCATCTCACACCCTTCAAATCCATTTATATCTCAAAGGGGGGTTCACATTCAACGACGTGTCGTTCGACCTAAGTCGTTTTGCTATCGTTCACATTCAACGACTATCTTACCGACATCATTTTCAAGAAAATTTTTAGAGAGCCATCATGTTGTGAATTTGGTTATTTACACCAATTCTACTGTATCCATTTAATTTTTTTCCGCTTTCTTTTTGTTGTTTACTTCGATTGTAAACCATTTTCTTCAAATCTCACTTAAAAAAAAGAAAAAAATATGTAAAATTGAAATCATCGGTCGTTCGACTGGAGTTCACATTTACTACAGCGGTCGTCCGACAGAGAACGACCGATGATTTCAATTTTACATTTTTTTTAAGTGAGATTTGAAGAAAATGGTTTACAATCGAAGTAAACAACAACAAAAAAGCTGAAAAAAATTAAATGGATGCAGTAGAATTGGTGTAAATAACCAAATTCGCAGCATGTTGGCTCGGCTCTCTAAAAATTTTCTTGAAAATGATGTCGGCAAGATAGTCGTTGAATGTGAACGCTAGCAAAACGACTTAGGTCGAACGACACGTCGTTGAATGTGAACCCCCCTAATAACACAATACAAATCGTTTCACGCTGAATTCGAAAATATTCAGCACTATTAGACTTCTTTACATTACAGCGATTTTTAATCTTGGTTTCTCCTTTGGTTTCCTTCTAATTGCAAATACCTTTTACACGACAGCGATTTTTAATGAAAAGTTTAGTTTGGGCAAGTGAAGAAGTATCATCTCACTGCACTCTTTACTCCACTTGATTAAGCGAAGTTATCTGAGTGGACGACGAATGAAAATAAAACACATTCGAACAATAAGGAAAAGCACAAGGAAGAATGAGCGATAACTCTGCAATTTGTTCAACCTCAGCAATTTCGTCTACCCCGGCCACCACATACGTCCCTCGCCCACGTGCTTAAAAATCGCAAGAAGAAATTGCATGGTTTAAAAGCAGTCTTACGAATTCCATCGTGATCACAGATTAGCCATATGAAGATGAGAATGTTTCGTACGTTTCACCCTCCAAAACCCATTTGTTTACATTGTTGTATTTGTAATTTCTTCCCGCGTCGATGAATAGATGTGAATTGCAACAACAATTTATCCAGGTGTGTGAAGATCCTTACTGTCTATGTGTGAGGATTTTTTACACACATTCTCATTTTTTATCTGATAACTGCCAGTTCAAACTTGTAGGCAAATTAAAATGGCTGCCGGGGATTCTCATCTTCATATGGCTAATCTGTGATCGTGATTAAATGAAATTGGCACATCGTTGGAATCCCAGATTAGAATGTGTGTATAAAAATCTCACACATAGACAGTAGGGATCTTCACACACCTGGTTAAATTGTTGTTGCAATTCACATCTATTCATCGACGCGGGAAAAAATTACAAATACAACAATGTAAACAAATGGGTTTTGGAGGGTGAAACGTACGAAAGATTCTCATCTTCATATGGCTAATCTGTGGTTGGAATTCGAGTCTCTTTTTTATGCACTTAAGATCTACGTGTCTCACTGATGCGCTCTTCAGTACAACGACCCATGTAATCAGGCACATGAGCATTCAAATACGGACAATTTGTTTCTACAACAAATGTGTTAACGGGACGATCAAGGAATGTGTTAAAACGAAAAAAAGTTCATCTAATCTGGTATGGTATTTGAAATATACAAAAAATTATTTTTCCACAGGCGAAAGTTGTTTACAAAACAAAATTAATAATGTAAATATTTAGTTTCCACCACATTGATTTGCCCGAATAATTTTCCTCTCAATCCGTTTTCAACCGAATTCATTTTCCTTGGTTGTATATTAAATTATTATTATTTTTTTCCTATCCGCCTTGTTTGTTATTTGTTTGGATTTCTTGATTTGACAGATCTCACAAGATAAATGACGGTGTTCACATTGGACTCACTCCGCGCGACTCATATTGACATTTCATTGTTTTATCTCACTCCAACTCATGATGAGAAAGAGAGTCTAGTGAGGCAGGATTTTTTCAAAAAATTTAAAAATCCTGCCTCACTTTCTCATATAGTTGTGTAGAGTGAGATAAAAGAAAAAGATGTCAAAATGAGTCGCGCGGAGTGAGTCCAATGTGAACACCGTCAATAATTCGAGACTGGAAAAACAAACTTCCGTAAGTGAAAAAAATCGCCTGTTCCGATTTCCGTTGCAAAACTTGAACGAAATTGATTTCCGCAAGAATTAAAAAAAAGTAAAAAAACAGACAACATTTGATGTGCCTGTTTGGCTGAAACAAGCATCCCTATCACGAATTCCATCGGAATCGGAAACTTGTTCCGAGTCCCGAAAAAGAGTATAACAGGAAAATCCCATACAAATTGACATAACGAACGGATTCTGTGATAGTTTTCTTTCGGGATTCGTAAATATTCCGATTACGAAGGAATTCGTGATAGGGCTGCATTTTTTAAATTTTGTCAATTCGAATTCGGACATGAAAACCCAAATTAATTCCAAACGTCAAATATTTTTAATCCGCAAGTATTGAAAACAAAAAGTATTTCAAAACACAGTTTGAAAACGAAATTTTGTTTACAATCGATCGGAATTCAGAAAAGGGGTAATGTAGTATTTTTTTCCATTTCGAAAGTATCACAGAGAGCCAATTCATACGGGGAACGAAAATTTCGAATTTGACTTTCGGAACGAAATACAGAGTAGGACCCCAGGTTGTTGTCACCTGTTTGTATTGGCAAAATCTAGTCAAGAATACCAATCGAGATGGCTATCACCAGAGATTATGCACATCGAGTATTTTTGGCCATCACTTTCTTGCAATAGTCTTCTTTTTGAGAAAATTGTCTATTCGCTCTTTGACAGGTTTTACTTTTTTTTTTTGAAAAAAAATTACCAAAATGACCTCATATTTAAATCCGCTTTCTAACTCTTTCCATAATCATGAGTGGTGCATTGAAAAATGCTCAAGCCAGAAAAATGAAACACTTTTTTTTTTTTTAATTAAGAAACTGTAATTTCAATAAACATAAATAATCTTTTCCCCTCTTAATTAAACATAACGTTTTGTTTTTTTTTTCATGTACAATCATTTTAGCTGGACAACAATTGTTTAGTTTTTATTTTTTAAATTAAATCCGCATTACTTATTGTTTTTATTTTGTCTTAAGCTGTTTTTTTTTTTAAGTTGCCGATATACTTTATAGTTTTAGCTCAAACGAATTCCATTATTTGAAATAAAATAAAATAGTTTCAGTCCCTTTTGAAGTGATTTTCTTTTCGTATTCATAAATAATGTAGTCTCAAATAATTGCAATACATTTTTGTCTGTCCTTACGAAAATACACGTATATTTGCATGCAATACATAAAAAAGTTTGGTATATTTTAAATTCCATTTTTTTTTTGCGCAAGAATTAAATTTAAATTTTAGAAAGGAAATTATGTTATCCTTAACATAATAACAAACATGCCCTTTTGAATGAGATGAATGGATTTTTAAAGATAAAATTGTGAAAGTATTTTAAAATTTTTTAAACTGTTTCTCTATTAAACATTTCAAACCTAACCGTAAGTACGAAATTTAATCAAATAAGTATACTTTTAATGTCTACTCTTAGAGAATTGTGCTAATCAATTTATTAAGTCTTTCGAAAATCCTTTTCACCTGATACAGGTTGTTAACAATCCGATTTTGTGTATCCTTTCAAATTAGCTCTTATCTCTTTTAAGGATGGTTTAACAAAAAATCCAATAAAAACATCTAACAAAATTAAAAAAAGAAAAAAAAAAAACATTCGTGGATGTCCAAGCAATATTTGAATAACAAGATTTAAGATGCACATTTTATGGAATATGCTTAACGAAAAACATACATTACTTACCAGACTTTTATAGAGATTTTATTTAACTATGGTAAAAAGTGTATATCTACTAGAATCAGTAAAAATCTTTAATGTATAATGTTAATTATTAATTGAACACATTAAAAATCTCATATTTTTGATGATTAGGGATTTATACCATAATAATAGCTTTCGTTCTTTTTTATTTTCCTAAACCAAGTCCCTTGGTAGTATACTTGTCTGTCTTTAAGTTAAAAATGGCAAGACACATCCAAACCATTCACAAAAAAACATTTATTGCTCTCGAAGTATTCGAAAACGGGATATTTCAAATGCAAGCATTAATTGATCACCAATCGAATAGGGGGGGGGGGGGGGGGGGGGTGGGGGGCTGATATGAGTTTATTTGGTATATTTTGTTCAGTAAGAACAAAGTAAAAGCCCCCTGTTACGGAAACCGATTGAACGATATCGTTTTGACGAGAGCTCTTTCTCCATAAGTTTGATGGAGATAGGCTATTGGCAAAATTATATTGTTCCATCGTTGTACTTTATATTTTTAAATAAACAACGATCAGTTTTGTATCAATCGGCGGAATTAATATATTTGGGTATACGATCATTGGTCAATAACCGCATATGAATCAGGCTATTTTTTGTCTAGTATTTATTCCGACTTCCCATCTTGCAATAAGGTATTGCTGGAAAAGTTATTCAAATAAGAAAATACGATGTTATAAATAATCAGTGGAATGTTTTGTTTCTGTTCTCGCGAGCTTTTACTAATTGTTTGGATGTATACGAGTATGCACTGACTTTTTGTTATTTACTATTTTATTGAAAACTGATTAATATAACCTAAGTGCATCACCAATAGTTGGTGACAATTTGCCTAATTTAATTATTTTTTTGCTCGTTTTAAATGTAATATGATTCGATCCATGCTTGCAGAAAATTTAAGGCAGAATGAAAAGAAAAAGTTTAAAACCAATGTAGAAAAATATATACGACTTCAATGTAATTTAACGGATAGACAATGAAATAGAGCATTTACATTCATTAATACGTTCTTTTCTGTTTTGATAACATTTCGTTTTTCGTCTATGCTTTGTTGCTTAGTAAGACAATATTTGTTTGTAAAGCGGTATATTGGTAATCATGGACAAGAACAAAAAACAAATAATAAAAAAATCATTATTATCGTATTTAATGTGCATCCTCAAATTGTAAATTCACCATCACAAACTTTTTTTCAAATTCTTTACAAAAGAAATAACAGACAATTTTGTTTATATTTTTGACAAGTAGGTAAACAAATTATATAAAACTATTTTTTGAACATCCACATCTAGATGAGTCAAATTTTCGTACAAAATTATTCATAATAAAAAAGAAAAACAAAATTTATAGTTAAAAAACAAACAAAATATTTATTAAAAAAAATAATAAATAAAGCGCTATTTCAACAAATAAAAGTTTTTTTTGTTTTGTTGACAATAAAAGGTAGCTTTTATTTGTTTCACTGACATTTAATTTCTCTGCAAATACAAAGAACTAACAGAAAAGAGAAAGAAACCGTTTTTTCTGTCTCCTCTCTGATAATTTTTGTTTTGCTGTTAGTGCCATTTTGCTATATTTCCTTCAAAGATTTTATCTTTTCTGAATTTTGGTTTTTTTCTTTTTTGTTTCCTTCTTATATTTTTTTATGATTTTGTTTGTTTTTATTTTGTATTTCAATTGTTTGTTTTATTATTATATTTGCATAGTCAAAAGGGAACATTTAGTTTGGTTAGTTGTCACCACCTTCTTGTGGTTCATCAGCATCCCCTTGCGTATCCGATGTCCATAAAGTGAGGTTGTCTCTCAACAGTTGCATGATAAGTGTTGAGTCTTTGTATGAATCTTCATTAAGAGTGTCTAGCTCAGCTATCGCGTCATCGAACGCCTGTGTAGATTTTGAAAGAATTGTTATAACAAAGAATATACAAACTTAATAATAGAAATTTAACATTAGTAAGAAAAAAAAAAAAATTAACACGATACAAGGAGTAAAATCTTTGCTGCAAAGCATTATCTCTTATAAATTAAGTAATTATATTTACTAACTTGGCAAGAGACTTATTTTATAATAAATTCGGTCTTTAGATATACAAGCTCATGATGAAAAACACACCATTAGTTGCAGTCTTACAATAAACTAATTTGTTTTCAAGGGCTTTCTTTCAATAAATCAATGGTTTTAAAACACATGGGTTAGACTTATACTCATTACCTCACAAAAGTGGACAAACATGAAAGGAATTGTACTAATTGAGTATCGAAAAATGAATCTCATTAACAATAAAATAAATTTCATTTTTGCAATCCCTGAAAATTGTCTGTTCTACTGAAAAGCGATTTAAATTGAAATAGATATTACAACATTTACATATTATAAATGATGTCCAGTAAATAATGGATGATTTGCAACCGCTTATATCAGGTCTTAAGCGGGATATACATTGTTCAAATAATAATTTTTTTTGACGTTGCATATACACACTTTATGCATGAGTCTTCAATCATTCATTTTTAATTAAATTTCTATGCCTGATCAAGCCATCATTCTCAAATATACATTACTTCAATTCTGGCTATTTGATAGAACAAAAATCAAAACTTTTTGATTTTGCTTCAAGGACACACACAGTGTATACGTGTTTCATTTTTACTAATCCACTCTCTATGCATGACAAGCATTTGAACAATGTAATTATATCCCGCTTTAAGATCTTTAAGAAAAAATACATATAATTTTTTTAGAGATGATCAAACTTTAGTGAAAATAAATATTTAACCTTTTAAATTAATTAAAAAAAAAAAAAAACAATAATAAAAAAATGCAACAAGTAGTGTCAAATTTAGTTACCTATCAATTTGTACAGTTATTCTAAAATATTATAAAATAACTAAAACAATAGAAATTATTCATAGTTTTCAAAAAGTCGTACTTTATTTTAAATAAAACAAAAAAAATCATAACATGAAGACCACATGGAAAAAGTTTTTGTTAATATTTTTGCTAATGAAAAACATCTTAGACGATTAGTAGGTCAGTTGTGATGCGTACATACATACATATATATTTGCTTTTGTAAATAAGCTTAGTAAAGGCTTCGAGCATCGATCCGATCAAAGCTGAAATAATTTGTACGTACAAGATGATTAGGGGGGGGGGGGGGGGTGAGGGACATTCCAGTTCCTTTTGAAATGAATGAAACTGAGCTTCAGGATCAAAAACAGTTGAAGGCAACCATTAATTCCTACCAAAAAGCACTTAGACCCAAAACTTTCTTACAACGTGGGATACAAAAATCTAACAGTTTTTTTGTGTAAATAAATGAATGAATTACTCCTCTTAGTTATGAAAATTGACGTACGAACAACTCCCTTATATAGACATTAAAAGGGTCTTCCGGTATCAGGACGATATTTGGAAAATTTCTTTATTCGATTCACAGTTTTTTTGCTTTTTATTGACAGGAAATTCAACGTCTTTGTGTAACATTTTTAATGGTTACTTTGAAAAGACTCGATTTTCACACTTGCGAGCTTTGTAGGTGGCGGGCTCTAACACTATTATGTGTGTAAATACAAAAAAAAACTTCAACTATCTCGTTATAAGGCCTAACAAAATATTACCGTTATTTTAGACAAACTTAGCTATTAACACCTTAACTGTCTCCATACAAATTGATTTAAAACCACCCATACGTCCATTATTATTTCAAGACATCAACAATACGTCCCATGTATCATATTTGATACACACAATTTGTTTTTTTCTCGTGCCGGCTACGTCCATGTATCATTTTTGATACATGAACAGAACTCGGCTTCACTGTGCCCATACAAAATCATTTAAAAACGCCCATACGTCCGGTACTTTTTTTTCAAGAAAAAACATTATTATTAAGTAGGATTCAACATAGAAGGGGTTGGTTGCATACATAATTGGTCACTACTGTTAAAAAAAAGTTTTAGTTTTGTGGTCATTTTTGATACACGGACGTATGCTAACTAATTTTGTGTATCAAATTTGATACATGGGACGTATGGGCGATTATCAGTTTGTATGGGTCTGGGATTTACTACTAGATTTTGCAACTGCAAACCCATAAAGGGACGATCTTCGTAATTTGATTGATAGAGAAAGGAAATTTCGATATTGAAAAAAAACCACGACTATTACTTTTAAACAAAACTTATTAAATCTCATTTTCAACACTTCCCGGGTTTCAGCACCATGAAGAAAAATTCTAAAAGTCCGGAAAATTAGAAAAAAAACCTCAAAACTATCCAATTTATAATAAGTTTTATCTTATAATATCAAAATTAATTCAATCATATCGGTTAAAAAGTAAATCGTTAACTAAACTCATGAATTCATATTTGGGCGGCTTTATATTGAACAAAAAATTCAGTTTTTATGTTCATTTAGAGTTATTAAAAAGAGACGAATACAAAATCAAAATTAATTATGTTCCTAATAATTCAATTTAATAAGATAAGTGATGCCACTTTACACAATTATTAAGAAATATTGTACTTTTTTTTTTAAATATGTTCATACAAAAGTAAGGATTTACTTGTGAAATAAATTTTTTTACTTAAACATTTTTCCAATTTTGTTTGAACTTCCCTAAAGTATCAGACGTTACCTATACACGTGAATACATATACATATGAAAAATAAGTTTTTAGGCAATTTTGTTCATATAAATATGATAAATGTTTATGTATCAAAAATGATACATGGACGTAGGCGGCACTATACAAAAATTAATTTATGTATCAAAAATGATACATGGGACTTATTGTTGATGTATTTTATTTCTAAGACAAAATAATGGACGTATGAATATTTCCATATCAATTTGTATGGGGACAGTGAAGCCGAATTCCAAAATGTATCAAATATGATACATGGACGTGTAGGCGGCACGCGAAAAAATTTAATTTGTGTATCAAATATAATATATGGGACAGTTAAGGTGTTAAGTTAGTAAAATTATCAAATAATTTGCTATTTTAAATAACGAAAAACGTAAATTATTATTAATTAAAGACAAATTTACTAGGAAATAAAATTGTTAAAAATTAACTCGTTATTTCTTTTGCACTCTATTGATCTGCATTAACTTTAAAATGCACTCTATTACAATTCAATGTATAGGTAGCTCCATATTTGTCCCGAAAGAAATCTTTCAATTAATATACAACTCGTTTTGATCACTTTTTATCGAATAAAATCATCGAGACTACCCAATTGGGACCAAAGGGCACTTCTCGATATGATTTCCTAAAAATTTGTTAATTTTTATAAGTATGTACTTAATGACTAAGATAAGCCAAATTTAAACTATGAAGTATTCAAAAGTGTCTGTTGCCCTAAAAATTACCCAAGGAATCTCAATAAATCAATAAGATTTAAATTCTAACAGCCATGTTATTCACTCAAGGTGTAAATAAGGTTTAAGTGAATTTTGAATCTGTCCTATTAATCCACATTTTTTAAACTTTTGAAATTTAACTTTTGTGCATAATATTCACTCATAATATTCACTGTAAAATTGTTTAAACTTGACTATAAGAATACGGAAAGTCAATAATTCGACATTTTCCAGCATATATTTTGTTTCTTGTTGTTGTATTTCAAATTTCATCGTTTGAAATTTAAAAAAAAAAAAATCAAGTTACCGTAGTTTTTTCCGCTTGAAAATAATTTTGTTTGTTTGTTTGTTTGTGTAATTGAAAGCAAAAATGTGTATGTATGTTCACGTGCGTAAAAACTTCAAATCTGACTTTGCTTGGCTAAAATTAGTGAATGTACTGAAAATTTAGTTTACACCTGGGTTGAACTACTTTAACAGCTCCCTGAAGGCCAGTTAAAGTTGAATCGGATTAAACGCGACAAGTTTTAATAAATAGGGTATATTAACGGGTTTATCGAGTGAATATTATGCGCTTGGGTTGAACTTTTGAGACTTAACTCACCTTTAGCAAAGGTATTAATTTAAAACCGGATTAATTGAGTGAAATATGGCTGTAAGCAATCATTTGTAACAATATAGAAGAAGAAATACGCGGGCGGCTTCTCAAATCCAACAGAGCCTACTATAGTCTGTCAAAGCTCTTCAAATCCAGAAATCTCACCATAACTTCAAAACTGCTGCTGTACAGGACCATGGTCCTGCCAGTACTCACATATGGATCCGAGACTTGGGTGCTTAGCAAAAGGCACTCCGACCTCTTAGCCGCGTTCGAGAGAAAAGTCTTAAGGAGAATTGTTGGCCCCATATGTGAGGAAGGACGATTCCGGAGACGGTACAATCATGAATTGTACGCAATCTACCTTGAAGCAGATATCGTGACAAAAATTAAGCTCGGTAGACTCCGGTGGGCAGCGCACCTAGCTCGCATGAGCGAAGAGGAACCTGCTCGGAAAGTTCTTTGTGGTACATTCTATGGTAGACGACAGCGTGGTAGACCATGCTTGCGCTGGAGAGATGGCGTAGACCAGGACGCCCGGAGCCTTGGGGTGCGCAACTGGATGGCGGCGGCTCGAGACCGGGATGGGTGGAGAGACTTGTTGAAGGAGGCCAGGACCGGACCCCGGTTGTCGAGCCGACGATGATGATGAATCATTTGTAAAACTTTTTTTCGAAAATTCAAAATCCCTTCTTTTCAAATGGGAAGAAATAATGAAGGTCAGCAATTAATTGTACACATAACGCCCTAAAAGATACTTGTCGCAGCGAATGCACATGACAAAAATGATTCGACTTATTGATTTTTGACTTCTAGATTCTCGCAATGGGCCAATTATACGGAAAAAATTAACTAACATGTGAATATTATAGCTTTCATCGCGTCTTGCAGACTTAAATGGGTTACAACAATTCATGGCAAGAGTGTTAATATTTCGCAATAAAATAAATTGATTAGGCAGGTTAAAAAGGAAAAAAACGCATTACTTAACGTTAGTTAATTTTGAATAAAATAAAAATTCAAACTAAATAAAAAAACGTGTAATAAATTATTAAGCATAAAAAAAAGAGCCACAGAACATTTAAACTCTTATAAATGCAATTTAATTAATATGAAACAGAAAATTGATGTTTTGAATATATAAACCTGTTTAGCTAAGTGACAAGCCCTCGCTGGAGAATTTATAATTTCATAATAGAAGACCGAGAAGTTGAGTGCAAGACCTAATCTGATTGGATGCGTAGGTTGCATTTTTGATTTAGCAATATCGAACGCCTCCTGATATGCCTTTTGAGAATCTTCGACCACAGCTGGTTATTGATTATTTGAGTAATGGTGCCAATATGTTTAAGTTTTTTATACGATTTCAGTTATGTATAGATATGTTTAAAAAGTGGAAACAAAAAAATTAGAATAATTTAAAAAGACAAAAAATAAATAAATACGAATTTATAATGTTTAAAAATATGTTAGTTTTTACTGAATTATGTATAGCAAAGATTTTCAGTAGCTTTTTTTTTGACAAAATTTCTTTGCAAAGCACAATTTCCAATCAATCTGAATTTAAGCTTACTCCTGTATCGTGTTTTTTTTTTTTATTATTCATTCATGTTTAATAATAACCTGTTTGGCCAATTGGCAAGCTTTGTCTGGAGAATTAAGAATCTCATAATAGAAGACTGAGAAGTTGAGTGCAAGACCCAATCTGATTGGATGTGTTGGTTGCATTTTACCCTTGCTAATTTCAAATGCATCCTGGTAAGCAGTTTGGGAGTCATCTACCACGGCTGTTTTAATATTTTTGGGAAATTTGTTAATGCTTCAGAAATTCTCTTTTTTCAAACATATTTTTAAATGTGTATAGGAAAATGTATTCATAAAATTGCAAAATATTTATTAATAATGTACTTACTGTTGCGCGCGTCTCCTGTAGCCACTTCAGCTAAATACCTGTAGTAATCTCCCTTCATTTTTAGGTAAAACACCTTACTTTCTGGATTACTTGCTTTGGGGATGAGATATTTATCTAAAAGACCCTGTAACCAAAAACAAAAATATTAAGTGTGAATGTGGTGGTTAAAAATAAAAAAAAAGAATAGTTAATCTTTAAATAGGAGACTTTAGATATGTAAATGTGTAGTTTTTTTTTCATTTTTTTCAAGTGACAGACATTTTAGTACTAGTTATACATATGTATGTATGTATATGTAGATTTTTTAGTCATGAGAATATACAGAATAAAGTAAGTCTACGTTGAATATGAGATTGCAAGATTTAAATTTATTTTCAGAAAAACTATGAACATTTAATGAAGTTAATTTAACTCTTTGGTACAGAAATATTAGCAGGATTCAAGTAAAGCTCATAAAATTTATCTTAATTTTATGCAAAACAATCTATTACTAGGCAACAGACGTTTTTGAAAATCCCAGATTGCTTGGATTATGATTGAAAATCCAACGACCAGGTACAAAGATAGTGCAATCAACTATTCACTAGCAATAATAGATCAAAAGAACAAACCTGATTCGTAAAAGCAACCTTTTATTTTGTAGACAACATAAGTTTCATAGAGACAGCGTGTTTGTTTTACTTTCAACGCCTCTTCACAGAAACATTGTAAATAAATGTACATATGTATTGAAATTGTCTGTCCGAGATTTTAATAAATATAAAAAAAAAAAACATATTAGTCGGGTGTGTGAGGAAAAAATCGGTTAGATTCTTGGTATTCTAAATTCAAAAGATGATTATGAAAATTAGAGAATTTTGAAAGCAATAATTATACTACATTGAACAGGAGACGATAAAGTTGCATTTTTATGATTTTTTTTGCTAATCTGTAAATTTAAAAACTTCTAGGCGGATCTTTAGGCTTAAGTTCTGAAAAATCTTTCATTAAATCAGGGATCAGTTATATGTAACATTTGTATGACAAAAACCAGCATTAACTGTTACGGAAATAACGACAGATATTTCTGAATCGCTAACCTAACACTTAACTCAGATAACTAAATATGAATTTTGTTTAACTTTACTTCAATTTTCGCTTCGTAAAAAAAAACTGGTTCAATAAATAAATAAATTAAGATGTTGTACATCTGTCAACTTCCCAAGACGCGACGACTCACTTTTTTATGTTAGAAATTTCCAACAATCTTATGAAAAAATCAAGAAAAATTTTATGCGAATTTGTAGAAGGCGAAAACTATTAAATACGAATTGGGGTATCATTATTGTTGATGACATTAAGTAGGAACTTACTATGGATTGGAAAGGTAGATTCTTTTTTACATCAAGAACATCTTCGATGCTAACATTTGGTAATTTAAGTTTACATGGCTGTAAATAACGTGTCGAACAAATGGCGCTTTCTAGGGTCCTTAGAATGTTCTAAGCCTTTTTTCGAAGTTTTCGTGAACTCTTAAGAGCATTTTGACCTGAATTTGAATTTCAGAATAGGTTTCAGTACAACAAAAAGCCCGTTGCTCAACGGACCAATTCTTTTTTGGCAAATGAAACTGGTGTTAACTCCAATTCTCAATGTTTTGTAATAAAAAAAAAACTATTCTGATTCAATTCATTCCGATTTAAAACCAATGGGTCTGCCGCGATTCACCCTGTCCAGTACTGCTTGAACTAAGTTACAAAAATTTACTAAAATCAGTAAAGAGGTGGCGCAAAAGTTGAACACCACCGGCGAATTATACCGCAAAATAATCGTAACAATTATTCTACGTTCTTAAGGAGTATAGCGATAGATAGATATCTAATCTTATTTTCAAAAAAAATATTTTCAAAAACATAGTATATGCTGGTATAAAATTTATTTTAGACAATAACTTAAAATTGCCTGCCAGGTAAAAAAAGGTTAAGTACAAAAGTGGACCACAGTGAGATCATTCATTTATGATGAGATAACGATAATTGAGAGCAGTTTTTCAAAAATTATATAGATTTGTGTAGCAGTTGCCATTTAGAATGCTAAGCGCAACCTTGTATAACACGTTAAAAAATGTGGAAAAAACGCTTGTGTAATAAATAGAGGGAAACTAAATTTTAAATTTCATCTCAAAAAACTTGACATTCAATCTTACACAATATGACATGTTTGAGGGTTTGAGGTTATGGTGAAACTGATTTCTTTGGATTCAAATGTGGTAGCAAATCTACTATTTTATCATATGATTTAATATAAAGTTAATTTAGTCCCTGGAAAAATTAAATATTATTATAATAAAGGACCAGACTAGAGACATGCGAATTTATAACAGTTACAACAGTTTTTCACCATTAAAAGTGGGTGTGCGTTAACGCGACTTGAAAAAAAAAAACTCTGGGTGCCTGAAGCATGCCTACCTGCGGAGGGCCCTCGCCCTGCGGGGCCGCATAAACAAATAATTGGAATGTTATTTCTAGTTATTTCATAACAGAATCTCTCCCTTTAGAAAAAGTTGCACTCAATACACATTAAATTGTTAAATTGTAATTATATTAACATTAATATAATTTTTTTGAAAACAAAAGTGTAAAAATGGACTTATTTCACTTTAAAAAACGACACCTCATATATATATTATTAATAAGTTTTCACTTACCAAAACTTCGTAACAAATTTCTCTAAGTTCCTTTTCCACACGCTCTCTGTACTCTCGGGCGAGCTGTTGTTTTCTGGCGGATGCTTCCGTTTTTTGTTCAATTGAAGAAATTACTCTCCATGATGATCTAAAATTTATTTTCTTTTTAGTAAACGACCAAACAAATAAATTAAATTTGTAAAAGTTTACCTGCGGGCACCAACAACATTTTTGTATGCAACTGAAAGAAGGTTTCTCTCCTCATTAGAAAGTTCGACACCTGTTTCTGTGACCGATTTCATAGCCTGAGCCATGTCATCATACCTTAATTTATTAAAAAAAAAATAATATATTAAAATATATATGTAATTTATATGTACATTTATATGAAAAAGTTTTATGGAATATGGAAACAAATCTTTACCTTTCGGATTGTTCGGCAAGTTTAGCCTTTTGGACCAATTCCTCTTTGTCGACTGTTGACATTTTGATGTGTTTTTTATTTTAAACTGGGAAATTTATCTATATAAATGTAAAGTAAGGGAAGTTCCGAGATTTTAACAATAGATATATGTATCTGTACAGAGATAAGTGCGCCGCTCGTAATAACCCCTGCAAGAAAAAAAAGAAAATAAATTATTAATTTATATAAGGCCTTAGTAAAAAAAAATATTGCTTGAAAAAATACAAACAAATAAGTTGTTTGGCATCAATTTAAGAAGGGCAGAAAACTTATCACATTTGCTATGTAGACTTGCATTATCGATTTTTCATTCGTAAGAATATCTTGTTAATTAAGCTATAGTTTGTAATTTTTTACCAATGGCTTACATCAATTTATTTTCAAACGACCATTCGCATTCAAGTTTACTTTAATCGGTCGATTGCCGAACACTTAAATACGTATAGGTACCATTAATTTTTCAAAAAATGCATGCAAATGTCGAAAAAACGTGATGTTCTTAAAACATTATTTTTGGTCTTCTCTTGAAATCATGTTTCCCTGGTTTCAAAGATCAGAATTATTTTCATATTTCTCGATTTTCATTTTGACATAGGTAACGGATTTTGCCTTAATGCAACAGTCATCAGAAACGGAGTTCCTTAATGGTGGCATCGCTATCCCCGAATTAAAAGGAAGTTTGACAGATTTGTCTACGCACAGTTATTTATCGAATTCGAAATACAAAAATATAAAAACAAAGCAAAAATCTAAGCTTATTTACAATTTTTTATGAAAAATATTCAACATTTTTGTTTTTAAGGTCTACAAATAGATTTCTATTTAAAAGGCTAAAAGATCCCAACATTGCAACGTAATTATAATCAAATTCCGTGTTACTTATGAAATCCGCAACATCTTACTCTCGGAGTGTAGGAGATTTTTCACAAGACGCGTACCAAAATAACATATGGGTTTCCATCCACAACATGGTTCACAGATTCAAAGATTCGGTAATCGTTGTTCTTCAACATGGCAAAAGTAATTCTGACTCTCACAACGGGATTCAGTAATCGAAGTGAAAATAATCAACACACAAACAGGCAACGAAGATTTGAATTTTTTCTTCGCTTTTCACATTTTGACTGCCGTCAGTCAGATGATTCTGATTTTGTTGGGAACAACTTAATGTGAATTCATTCTTATTCATAGCATAACGTAACTTTACTACGAGGGACTCTGTTGTGGGAGAGGAGATTATCTATTCCAAAAAGACTAAATATTAATGTGATTTTAGTTTCAATGGAAATATATATAATGGATGTTCATAATTGATTACAGACCAAATTAAATTTTATCTTCAACCACGTACCAGATTTAATATATATTATTTATATCTTCTTGTTTGCGAACCAAATATTACTTCGACAAAATAAATATTTTGTTCTATTAAGTCTAAAACTATCACAACAATGTAATTGGCAGTTGATTGAAAATAATTTACTAAGTTCAACTAAAAAAACTAACAGAACAGATATGAACAGGTAGCCGCCAACTAGTACAGTATCAATTTTGTTGCGTAATTTAGTAATAGATTTAAAAATTAGGATTTTAAAAGATAAGAGAAAATACAATCGAAAAAACATCATATACCATATATACAAGCAAACAAAAACTCTGTTTGTTTTTTTTTTCTTTTTTTTACGAATTTCAACTTAAAATAAGCGACTTCATATTCGAACAAATAGAGCTTTTGAATGTATTTTTGTTTGGGAACATAAATTTAATCGTCGCGTCGCCATGGCGATTCCTAATAATTTTGGTTTTCGTTTCCGATAAGATATAAAGATTAGAACTGCTTGCTGATCATGTGATCCACAAGAAGAACGATTTTATGTACATATACATACATAATATGTGTATTTATATGAGTACATATTAAGGTATAATCTTTACAAACAAATATGATCATCAATAAAGATTTTTATAAGAAAGCAAAAGAATTACAAAAAAAAAAATTCAAGGTGTATACATACGAGCATAGTCCAGTCTAAAAATAATGGTCTACATATGAACAATTTTGGATATAGTTAAAGTCGGCATGCTGATAAAAACTACAGGTTTTTGACCTTAAGGGGCTGAGGATAGATACTGCCTACCCTTGCCACCTTAAGGTCAAAAACCTGTAGTTTTGATCATCATTTCATCATTTATCATCATTTCATAGTTGGTCAAAGGCTCAAAAACTTATTTATGTCAGATAAAAGAAAACAATAACGGTTAATTTGAGTAAAAATATGATTGAGAAAAAGCTTAATGGATCAACTCAATTATAACATGCCATTATTAGGTGCTTTTAGGGATTTTCGAGTTGCATTCGGTACAAACAAGTAGCCGTTGGCGTAATGGTAAGTCCGTAGGATTTGTTATGCTGGAGGTCTGGGTTTGATTCCCAGCCTTGTCCTGCTAATAAAAAAAAAATCAACAGCTGTTTCTTGCGAGGAAGTGCCTTTCATCTAAGCCGTTCGGATTGGGCAGAAAATTGTAGTTCCCCTCCATTCCTGCAAACCAAAAAACGCACAGGAATGGTTGAGAGTTTTAAATCATGCTCTCCATGAGCTGTCGTACCACCAAATTTATTTATTTATTTTATTCTCTAGAAACACTAACAACCATATTATTGACTTGTTTCAAAACTAGTTCAATAGCAAAACGAGTTTTATAGAAGTTTTTAGTCTCAAATTTAGCACGGTTTTATGAATTTAGAGTTTTATTCAAGTCTAGTTTTAAGTTTTCGAGTTTAAGGTGTCAAAATATTTTTGAATAAAACCGATTTGTCCACTTCCAAAATTGTTTAAACCTAGTTCTGTCATAAAACTAGTTTTGAAAAAGTCAATAATATGGCTGTAACAACCATATTATTGACTTGTTTCAAAACTAGTTTTATAGATGTTTGGGGGTGCTCCAATTGGTATTATTAAAAAGTATTTTAACACCTAAGACTCGAAAACTTAAATCTAGCTTTGGATAAATCTCTTATTTCACAAAACCGTGTCAATATTGGGACTCCATACTTCTATAAAACTAGTTTTGTTATTAAACTAGTAATACTAATGAGATATTTTTGTTTCTCAAACAAAATACGGGACAAAAGGGTAAATAACTGGCAACTGACCTTTGCTAGCCTATGTAAAACTTTCTAGGGCCTAGTTGAAAACCAAATTCGAGGCGGGGAAGATTCAAAGATCGAGTTCCAAATAAATCACTTTTGATTTGTTTCCTCGCTCGGGACAAAATCTGTGCCCTTAAGGAGAATATTCGACTGGAATGCGAAAAGTTATCAAAGTCATGGAAAATGCGATAAAACGGGCACAAATGTGTATCAAAACTTGCGACAGCCACTTGGCGGATATCATCTTTTCAACTTAACAGAAAAAATCGTAAATATCCAAATAAAGACTTCCATCACTCAAAATCGTTTTTTTATTTAGTTAAAAAGTAATTCAAAAACAAAAAAATCACCCATCAAATGAGACAAAGCTTCAAAATTCCCGATTTAACTTGGGCTGTTTTTATTCGCTAGAATCAATGTGTCTTCAATAATTTAAGCTTTAAGTCCGCCAATTTTTTGTAAAGGGTGGTTCAACCATAATGCACAATGTTAATTGTGAGTCACACCTTAACGTCAAGTTTTTTGCCCAACTTAATTTGACATTTCTTTGTTTCAGTGTTTGACAAATTCAACCACGGAGAGGTACACAATTGAGCAGAAGATTTGAATTTACACGCTTACAAGGTTCAATTGACTGAAGAGCTGAAGCCTACTGACCATTTCAAGCGTCGTCA
Organism: Leucozona laternaria; assembly: GCA_932273885.2. Classification (NCBI taxonomy): domain Eukaryota; kingdom Metazoa; phylum Arthropoda; class Insecta; order Diptera; family Syrphidae; genus Leucozona; species Leucozona laternaria. The sequence goes on from OW026368.1 coordinate 52,919,950, forward strand.
ATACGCCGAATGGTTGGTTGAACAGACAGAAGTGAATGGTGACTCTACAAAGAAAATCATCTTCAGCGACGAGGCACACTTTCACCTCAGTGGATTCGGGCAAATGAGAATCCACGAGTGATTGTTGAAAAGCCGATGCATCCACAAAGAGTGACTCTTTGGTGCAGTTTATGGGCTGGCGGCGTCATCGGGCCCTACTTCTTCGAAAATGTGGTCGGCCAAGCAGTAACCGTGAATGGTGTTCGCTATCGCGAGATGATAACGGACTTCTTGTGGCCAGAAATTGAGCATATGGACCTGGACGATATGTGCTTCCAACAGGATGGTGCCACTTGCCACACAGCCAACGAAACAATGGCTCTTTTCCGCGAGATATTCAATGGCCGTGTTATTATTGGCCGCCACGATCATGTGATTTGACACCATTAAACTTCTTTCTTTGGTTATATTTAAAAGAAAAACCGTACGTCAATAAGCCAAGAACAATTCAAGAGCTAAAAGATGGAACATCGGATAGAGGTATGCCACCGAAGCCGTGGCGAGAATTTGGCCGATATTTTGTTTCACACATAATGGTCATAGATCCATCTATCATAATACAAAATATTAAAGATAATTCTCTGAAAACTTTTTGTTTAATTAACAATTAACATCGTGCGTTTTCGTTGGACCATCCTTTATTATAAAAAGTCAAATCGTCAAAATAACTAAATAACAATTAAATCTATCATTAATAATGATTGTAAGTTATTCTGTTTAACCATATTGAGAAAAATGCCTGTAAATCATTTTACATACAAAAAAGGAAGATATTTTAAGAACTTGAATCATGGCGCATTATGAATATGAAATTGTATGGATTTGTTTATGCGGCATGGTAATTGGAAATAGATACTTAATAAAAGCAACACTATGTTTAAGGAAAATCAGCAAAGCCCTTTAAGACTATGTAGCTACGTGTAGCCATACATAAATACATATGTATGTGTACATACTTGTGGGACCAACTTATTTTCTCCTCCCTTATCACCACCGTATTACATAGTATCGATTTCATTTTTTTTTAGGACTGTTAATTATTGTTGATAACTAGCTAATATCTCAAATAAAAAAACTTTATTGAAGGCAGTTTGATCATCATTAATAATACGATACAAACCACAATTTGCCGTAAATGATTTTAAGTACGAAGTGTAAATTCTATAAATTTTATGTTTTAAAACAAGAAAGAAGAAAAAAAAAATCACTTAGTAAATCATACAAGAACAACTTAACTTTTGTGTCGTGCGCAAGACTAATGACTTTTCATCTAGACTTCAGGAGTTTACAATTTTAGTATATACGAATACATTGTACAAAAAATCCTTAGCAACAGACAAGACCTGATGATATTATAAAGGAAATATAATTTTTTTTTTTAAAATCAAATTTGTATAATATAATTCATTTTAGAGTTACATTGCCATGGAAAGAAGGTAACATGGGCTGATTTAATTAAAAATTGCATGCTTCCTTTTTCCCTCACGCTTATAGTTATTAAACAAAAAAAAAACTATTGAATATAATAAATATAATATTGTACGTAGTTTTCTATTTACTTGTCAATCATTCTCCATTAAGTAGAAAAATCAATACATGATGAAACACTGTGCAAGAATATACACAATAATTATTATCTTCATAAACGAGTCACACACCTAACAAACATATACTATAAAAAGCCAACATTTTCAGCCAACCAACAGTATGCAGGAAAAATCGATAAAATTTGTAATTACCTTTTTTAATAAAAAGATTTACAGAGGAGCACACAATTGTTCACTGATGGCATGCACCAACAACACCGCAAATATATTGTTCTTGTTAGGTTTTCTTTTAAAGATTTGTAGGTAGGTATTATACTTTTTCGCAGGCTATATTATATGCATTAAAAGAAGTTTTTATCACTTAAAAAAAAAGCAAAAGACTACAAGCTTTGATACACTATTTTAAACACACATACAAAATTCCCACTTATCCTAGGTCTAGTTTCCGTAAAAAAAATATTTGATTTTGTATAGCTATTTTATTTTTTTATTTTATTTAATTTAATTTAATCATCTTCTGCTTTCGATTTAGCAAGTGCTTGACTAAGAACACTCGAAAATCATTTGAGAACCGACGTAGTTGTGCACATCGCAACAAGGGCTAAAACGGAATGCGATGTTAATGACATTATTGTATTTGTTGGATTCATCATAACCAATGTTGTTGGGATTTCGATGATTCGACGTAGTGCAAAATTTCAATGTGTAAATGTAATGAGTAATGACTAATGACATAAGAGAGAGAACAGAGGCAAAGCGAAGAGTAGACTGCGTGTAGATGTATGTATGGAAACTGATTTTAGGGCTCGTTTTTTGTTTTCTTCTTAAAATCATGCTCTCAGACTCATCGGATATATTTTGAAGTTGTAATTTCAATCGCTCTTGTCTGTGATCATAAATTGACGCAATATGTTGCGCAGCCATGCGCAGTACACGTTATTGAAGGAAGGCTATTTTGGCGCATAAGGAGTGTCCTTTGTAGAGATGACTACCTACAGTAAAAGCGCATTTGAAGAAAAAAAAATCTTCAACGTTAATTCTACACAAAGACTTAACCATAAAGGTCTAGACAAAGCTCATTTTAGCAATAATTAGAGAGCAAGAACCGATTCACATGTTGAGCGAAAAATAAATATTTTCCTAAAAATCTTCAATAAATAAATTATAACTAAGTCATATAACTTTAATTTTAATTAATTTAAAACAAAAAATAGAAACATTAAATAGAAAAAAACTTGTATCTCTCCAGGGAAATACTTTTATCTACGATGCTATACCAACACCATGACCTTGCCGCCATCTATCTTTCTAAACAGAACAAACTCTTTGTTATTTGTTCTCACTGAGGACAAAAAGAGTAAAACCTTTTTGTTCGAGCGTTCGAGGGCATAATTTATGTACCTGTTTATTCAGTATCTAGCTACATAGTACTTTCGTGGACGCCTTCCTCTTAAACATTAACACCCCGCGCATCGTGCAATCCATTTCCAATCTTCCCTCCTCCACTCACTTAAAAATTAAAATCCCTCTGCCACGCACCTTTACAAACTTAAAATGTCCATGTTAATAGGTACACGCCGAGAATTAATTTTGAAAGTGGCGAAATTTTGGTGGAACGTTCTCTTTTCGAACGTAAATTTTAAATTCTCCAATGGAGAATTCTTACGAAAACGCACGATTCACTAAAGAATATTAAACAGCATATTTGTTCAATTTGATGGTAGTACAACGATTCATACCTATAAAGCTTAGGAAGGATATTTCAAGACTTAATTACTTATCAAGAAATTGTCTACCTTTTCATATTGATTGCTTTCCTTTCAATGTCGAGCACAATAATCTCTTATTATTGCGTCACCGAACACCGAGGGAAAATTAGAAAATTCCTACCGACAGGACTCTCAACAAGATGAACATGTTGTTTTTTTTTTCAGAAAATTTAACATGCATGACAAATAACGGATATGGATCTTGTGGTGGAGGCTAAACTACATTTATGGCCTGTCGTTTTTATGATTAACTTATATTACAGAAAAGCGCAAATTGAAAGATATACAGTCGACTCCGTTTATTTGCAACACCAACAATGCAAACAAATTGTTGCAATTAAGCGTAGATTTTATATAAACGAACTTCGGATATATGCAACTTTGTTGCACTTAGCCAAACTTCGTATAACTGCAATTTTGTTTACCTTTCAAACGATGTTATGTGAAATATTTCCAAAGATAGAAAAATAAAACATAAATAACCTCGAACAACAAACAAAACAACTTTTAATAATTGTGACTGTTGAAAGGTTTGGAACGATCTGAATGGAATGAAACTTAAAACTTCACTTGTATAAGTGTGTTCAAACTTCAAAAATGTATGGATGCTTTCAGTGTTTCACTTAAGCGGAGTTTTTTTTCAGAACAAAATACTTATATGGGGAAAAGAAAAATGTTTCAATCAAATAAGCGGAGTGCAGTTATCCGTACTAATTTGTGAAACTTTTGCATAGAAACCGTGATAATTTTCTTGTTGTATATAACCGAAAGTTTCATTTAAGCGGAATGTACGTAAGCGGAGTCGACTGTACACATTTTTTAAATGTTTTTCTTTCTCTCCACAATTGTTCTCTTTTCAATTGTTGTTGCAAATTTTTTGTAGGATGTGCAATAATCGATATCCAAAATGCTGGCTTCTTTAATTTCGTTTACTGATGAATAGAATACCTATTCGGGGGCATCATGAATCTTATAATGGCTAAGGGCTCAACAAAATATGCTTTTTATTATTTCAATGATCATTGGTAAGGCAATTCAATCATTGAAATAATAAGTCATTTCATGAGAAGGGTTGGGCCAAAATGAAATTTTTTTTACAAGAATTAATGATTAATAGTAATAAAAAAAACCTTTATTTTGGCATCAGAATAATTATTGATTTTATTTCCTAAACGTTTAAAAATTATCTATTCAAATTTTCAATGATAGCTTTAACTGGAGCCTAAAACTGTTTGAGTTATTTCCTTTCTCAAAAGAGCTAAAAACGTACAATTTTCTTCTTAAGTATTTTAATAATTAGAATACGTTTTGTTATCTTCTTGATCGTAAACAAATCCGTCCACTTCCACACCCGTTTTTGAATAAATTCCTTCTAAATTAGAACGGGAGGTACCGTTATTTTTGGTCATAAGAATAATTGTTGTCCAAAATCTTTTAGTTCATGTTGAAAAAATGCTTTTTGCCAAATTTGAAATATCGAGTTTTCAAAAAAATTAAAAAATTAAATTAATTCAAAAAATAACTTTTTGAAAATTTTGGTACAGATTATATTTAAAATGTATTAAATCATTCTTCATAAAAGAAATTGATCAAAATCAGTGGCACCATTTTCGAGAAAAGCGAAAATAAAAAAAAATGGTTCTTTGGAAAGTGCCATTAATAACCATTTTTTTAACCTAACGGCAGCTTATAACTGTTTCAATTTATTGTTTTTTTTTTTTAATCTGTGGCGCCGATTTTGAGAAAAATTAGGATTTTCCTTTTTGGTCTAAATATTTTATATGACAGCTACCGTTATTTTTAGTCCTAAGAAAATGAAAAAAAAAAACGTGTGAGGGAATGCCCAAAAACAAAAACGCTGAGTATCAAGTTTATAGAAAATCGAGACAGGCGGACGTTTTTCCGAGACTCACTTTTTTCGTCTTCGTCGTAATGTCAAGTTTGATCAAAATCTCGAATTCGATTTTTTGCACGAATCCATAATTTGACATACAGTACCTATATATCGCAAGTAAATATTACACTAGATATTTTTAAGTAGGTATAACATTTAATATTTTTAAATAACTTAATATCATAGGCATTTGTTTTATAAATTCCGGAGGCGGAATAAAATTGCCACAAGTAATTTTTTTGAGAAAACCTTTCAAGCTCATTAGTAAGTTTATAACATCATATCTGAGTCAATTGCGATTTAAAATAGAAAAAAAAAAATTATTTAAAAAATGGCAACACTTACTTAAAAGTGTTTCACCTTTTTGAAAGCCAGAAGTCTGTTCTTTTATTTTATTTTATTTTTAAATCAACTTTTTTCTATACAAAAATGTTTAAAAAAAAAATGGCAACACTTACTTAAAAGTGTTTTACCTTTTTGAAAGTCTGTTTTTATTTTATTTTTAAATCAACTTTTTTCTATTAATAGTTTTCGAAAAAAAAATACTTTCAAACTCAAAAATGGTGAAAAACAAAAAAAAAGTTGAATACTGATTATAACACACTTTTAATTCTCTTTTATTATTCACTGCATCTATTAATTCTTGATTGAAAACTGAAAACCAGATGGTTAGTTGATTTAAAAATAAAATAAAAGAACAGACTTCTGGCTTTCAAAAGGGTAAAACACTATTAAGTAAGTGTTGCCATTTTTTTATATTTTTTTTTTTTTATAAAATGTGCCATGACACCATTTTCACGCTCGATTTCAAATTAGCTGCCAATAATGAAATTAAGTACTCCCAATAAGCTTTCACAAAACATATATAAGTTTCATGACTGTTGAGCAATATGGAAGTTAGGCCCAAAGTCCATACAAATGTTCCCATGGTCCTTTCCATTCAAAATGTGCTTGTCTCTAAGACCGGTCCAGTTATGAAGGGAAATTTATTCTCAATTTTTCTTATTGAATCCAATCGCAGGTGGGAAAGTTTAACAAACTGCGTCATATCCAGAAAGATATGGCCCATCTATAATAAATCTCGAACAACTTATCTGATATTTAGGCCCAGGCGAGACATAGCCAGGGTTGTTGCGACATGTTTCATTTCATTTCATTTATTTCGAAGAAGGATTCAATTTACAATGATACATTTAGATTTAAATCTTTTAGAGTACCCATAATTAAGTTACAAAGTTTTAATATTCAAAAAATATGAAACATAATTCTTAAGGCTAGAAAAAATGTAGTTAAACTTTGAATTTGTGGCAAAAAACTAAGCGAAAAAAAGTCAGAAAATTTAAGTTTAAATATAAGAAAAATTAACAGGACATAGTACGTAGGTATTTAGAAAATAGAAAAAAAAGACTATTGTAAATGTGCAATGTGCAATATGTAAGTTCCTAAGTTTGATTTTTAAAGTGCAAAAATAGTTTCCTCTTAAATGCTGTGGGCGCGGCAGTTATTTGCAACTTATTTGGGAGAGCATTCCACAAAAGAATCGCTGATATATAAAATGAACGTTCTGCTATGCTGTATGCAAAACGCGGTAAAATTTGTTTCAAACCTCTTTGGGAATGGGCAAAATTAAGAATTTCACTGAGATAATTAGGACACCTGTTGTGGATGATATTGTGGAGTTTCAAAACCAGTCTGAACTTCAGGTACTCATCAAGTCTCATTCCAAAGAGCGTGTGACTTAAATGCGAAACACTAGAATATCTAGGCATATTATAAATAAAGCGAATACAATCATTAAGTGCTACGTTCAATCTGCGCCTACACTCACAGTCCGAAATTGGATATACGGAACAATTAAAAGAAAAATATGGCATAATTAATGATTTAATGGGACGCATTTTCATCGTGGGAATCAATAAGTCACAAGAAGATCTCAAAGATCGTAATCCAAAATCGATATTTCTAATGGTATCTGAGATTGCTCTACAGCAAGTTAGATTATTATTTATTCTATATCCTAAGTGTTTTACATCTTTCACATAGGCAATAACTTTATTATCAAGTTCAACCGTGGGAAAATCTAAAAAGTTAAGCTCATCTCTAGAGCAAAACATGGCCACAGACTTAGCAGGATTAAGCTTCATACTGTTACTATTAGACCAAGAAAGGATATTGCTTAAGTCCTCATTTAACCTAGCTATACAATCCTCCATCAAACCAATTTTACTAAAAATGTAGAGTACAACATAATAAATACAAATGAACTTGGCAATTGGAAATAACACTGGGAAGATCGTTTATAAACAATGAAAATATAAGAGCACCCAAGACGGAGGCCTGTGGTATTCCTAGATTTGTAATAACTGGGTTTGAAATGCCAGCCGCTGTTTTTATTAGCTGTACCCTGTCGACCAAATAGTTAGACAGAAGCTTAAGTGATGTGCTAGAGAAATTAAAGTTTCTCTTAAGTTTAGAAAGAAGGATAGAGTGATCAATACAATCGAATGCCTTAGAGAAATCTAAGAGCACAATGACACCAAAATTACCAGAATCAAGTGCAAACCGAATATCCGACGTAACTTTTATTGCTGCAGATTCACAACTGTGCTTATTGCGAATCCCAAATTGACACTTTGAAAGTAGTTCGTGTTCGTTAAGGTAGTCTTGGATTTGATCATGAATTATTTTTTCTAATAGCTTGCACGGATAGGATAAGATGCTTATGGGCCTGTACTCAGAAGGGATAGAGGGGTTTGATTTTTTGGGAACTGGTATAATACTAGCACTTTTTTCACGCATCAGGAAATTCACCGCTATATATGCAATAGTTGAAAATATGAATTAAATAATTACATACAATGGGGAATACGAGCTTTAGAAACTTTGGCGATAAGTCATCCGGACCAATCGCATTCGATTTTACCGATCTGACAGAGTTATACAGCTCGTAAGCACTAATGCAATAAAATGAAAAAGAGTTAACACTCTCAGGCATAATAAATATATCTTGGGAAATACTTGAACTTGACAAGGTCGGAATCAGAACATTAGACATCACTTCGGGACTAAACGGGCATTTACTTTTATTTTTGTCTTCTTTTACTCCAAGTTCTTTCAGATTACCTCAAAGTTCTTTAGAGCTGACAGACGGGTTAAGTTTCTGTAGAAGGTATGCGCGCTTAGAAATACGAATACTAGTATTTACTCTGTTACGAGCAAATACAAACTGTCTTTTATTGAACTCAGTAGGATTGCACTTATATCTCCTGAAGAAACGCTCCCCTTCCCTAATCAGATACTTAATGTTGTTGTTAAACCAGGAACATCTATTTAACCTTAATTGCCTAGTAACTATCGGGACATAGCTGGCCACTAGAACATGCGGCGAAGCTGGGCATTCCGTACAATACTTTTTGTCGTAGTTGTGGGGACCATCAGGAGAAGGAAACAGTGGCCTACTTCCTCTGTAAATGCCCTGCTCTGGCCAGATCGAGGGCTTTTCTTGAAGATCTACACGAACTTTCTGAGATAAAGATCAAAGATTTGATTGTTTTTCTCAACGCGACAAAATGGATCTAGGTCTAGTTTCGACCTTTATTCCTTCACCTCACCTTACTTTAGACTTCTTTAGACAGCGCGTAAGCTGAATAAGGGCGTTTTAAGGACCCGTAAGAGGGTATATGTGCAAACCCCTCCAATAATATTAAAAAAAAAATAAAAAATAAAAAAATAAAACCACTTTCACCCAACAGGTCAATACGAGTTATGGTATCAAAACGGCGCACTCTAGCGCTTGGTCACGGAGCTAGTTTGCTCTGGGCCGCCATCTCTACCTACCTACCTACCAAAGACCAGTCCAGAATTTAACTGAACCAAAATTCTTTAATTTCTCGAAAAGAATTACCAAATGTTGAAACAATAAACAAACTATAATAAAACTTAAAATAAAATACAAATATTATATTTATATTGTTGAAGATAAACTAGTTGAATAATCTGCTATAACTGTTTTAAAGGGTATTAAGCCATTTCATTCATCTATACATTTTTGTTTCGATATAATATGCATTTGAATGCGTGCATCGATGCATGCAGCGGTGCACACAGAACACATGTGCATACTCTTGAACATTTTTGATTCATAGTTCTGTCAAAACAAATTGGCAACAGTCAAAAATTCAATATTTTTTATACAAACAAACACAAGTTTTTGCGCGAAAAAAGTAAATTTTATTGACTTTTAAAATAGTTCTTGTCTAAATAACAATATAAAAACAAATTAGGATCATTGCAGAATTTTTTTTCATTCACCAACTCTATTCACATTTCTTCCATAATAAAAATCAAAACAAAACAGATGAGTTTTTTTTTAAGAATGACAGGGACCGCCAATTTCAGTAATGCCAGATAGCAATTATTTGAGATATTTTTGTTTCTTTTTGTGGCTGCAATGAAGCTGCGCAGCGAATTTAGAAATAGAGACATCGTGCAGCGATGTGCTGCATGCGTGATTTGGCTCTCATAAGAACCTGTGTAATTCAATTTCGCTGCATGTGAAAAGCTGATTCTTCCTCGATTGTTTTAAGTTTAAAATCGCTATGCGCGACCCCTAGCAGTAATTTTAAAATTAAAAAAAAATCCTAAAATTATTAAAAAGACCCAATGCAACTTTTACGTATGTTTTTCAACATGCGCGAACTCTAGCGGCCATTTTCAATTTTTTTTTTTTAAATCTTAAAATTATTTAAAACAAAACCAATGCAACTTCCCATACAAAAGCGCTCCGCCCTTGAGTATTGTTCCATTTTTCAACGTTTCTCGACCTATTTTATGGATGCGAGAGTTAGTCCCCTTTCACACGAGGAAACTGAGTTGCCAGCAACATTCAGTTTGTGGGTGAGAAGGGCAAGAAGTAAGAGGGGAAAATGAAATCTCCCCTGTCAACGATTCGAGGAGATTTTTTTGACATTCCTCTTCACACACACAGTAGAGTGTGTTCAACCAAGCTATTTTAAAAGGAAACTACAGAAAGTTTCCACAATTTTGTTTCTTCGTGTGAAAGGTAAAGGAGATTTTTAAGGAAATTAAAAGAAAACGTCAAAAAAATCTTCAGCAACTGTGTGAAAGGCGACTTACAGAAAATGGGTACAGTGCAGTGCTGCGACCCTACTCCTTTAGCAGTAGATCTACTGCGCAAAACGAATATACTCCTCTTTTAAGAATTTTGAACACTACCCAAAGTTGGCTCAAAGAACGTCCAAAATTTGAAATGCGCAACCATGTTCACTCTGAATTCATCCACCGACTCCATATTTCAAATTACATTGACTTGCGGCTATCGGGATCGGCTCAAAAACATCAAACTGACACATTACCTATGCCATTTGTTTTTGTTTTCTTTTGGTTCTATTGTTTCTTGGTTGTGTTTCAACTTTCTTGGATTTATTTATTTTGAAAATGGAAAAATTCATTATTAGATCTGAGAAACCAAGGTACTGTTGCCATCTTAATGTGTTTAATGATTAGTTAATTATTATAAAGGGTAGCAGTAGCAAAAACAATGAGGTGCCGATAAATATGTAGGATAACAGAAACAAATAAAAATTGAAATCCCCGCGTAACAGAAGCTGGGCCAGCAAAAGATTGTTGTTAGCAGCGTTGCCAACCGCTTTGGGCAAAATAATGCCTCACTTGCGAAAAAGATGTCTTCTTCAATAAAAAAAGCCTCACCTAATATTTTTAAAAGACATACATGATTTAAATAATGAAACAATCCTTTATTAAAAAAAAAAAAAAAACTTGGATAAATCACAATAAACATCTTGTTAAGGAATATTTATTTAATTTCAGATCATAGCAATTTTTATTTTTGAAAAGCGTCTGCCTGAAGAATTCCACTCAAATTTTCTGGCTTAATTCTATTATTTCTCAGCTTTGTTTTATTTATCATCGAGGATTTTTTTTAGAAAAAAAAAAACATATAAGAACCATCTCCTTTTTCCAATTGAAGTGCCTTCCTCCAAAACTGGGAAATAAGTTGTCGTAAGGTCGGTAGCAAGATTTAAATTTCTCAAAGAAACCCACAAATAAATTTAAGAAAATTTAGTTTTATGAAGTGAAAAAAAAGTTTTGTATATTGAAAGATCTACTGCGGTATATTGCAATCTACTGCGTTTTTTTTTTCTGATATATACTGCGCTCAATCATCTATAGGGTGGCAGCGCTGGTCCAGTGCCTACGTTCTGTAACTCTCGCATGGTTAAAATTGGTCGAGAAACGATGGAAAATGGAACAAAACTCATACGATTTGTTTCAATTTTCAACGTTTCTCGACTGATTTTATCGATGAGAGAGTTACAGAAGGTAGGCACAGCGTAGTTATAATGTCATCAAAGTCGGTTAAATCGTTTTCGAGTCCTAAAAAATTTGTTGGTAGGTAACAAAATTCAAAAACCCATCTTTAGGAATTTCAAATAAATAAATTTCATATGCCAGGTTTAAAGAAAATCGACGAGCCAGTCGACGAGTAGGCGAACAGACAGACCGAAAATAGCTGAATCTCATTTTGTTCGTATTCTCTATTATCGTAAGATATGATTGATCAAAATTTCAAGTTATGTGTCAAAATGCCACTGCCACACCAAGTGCTTTTGACCGTGAACAAAATCAATCGATCAATGCTTAAGTTAAAGTTACAATTTATAAGAAATTTTAACAATACTTCAATAGGTGCCGGAATGCATTCATATAAAATAAAACAACATTTAGTTTTGTGTTTAAAAAAAAAAATGCCCAAAGCATTTATTTTATATTTTTAGCCTAGGCTAATACAAAAATCGCAATCAAAAGAAAACAAGAATAGGAAACTTGCGTTATCTCATCTTTGCGCTTACTTCTGTTCTTGTTTTTCATTTCATTTCACACTTTTATGAAGCTGAAGTTAAAAATAAAATTCGTATGTTCGTATTTTCGTATTTTAGTCTCCCGACCGACCAAACGGACGCGATGATTTCTGTTACTGTTTCCCTACCAAAAAAATATCACCCAGGTGGAAGTGTATGCGTGGCTTTTTCCCCACTGCTGAGTTTTCAAAGATACAAATTTTAGTAGAGAACATGCTGCTCGTATAGTAAAAGTCAAATATCCACACCAAGAAGAAATCAAAATTTATACATACATACATAACATCATTTTGTAACTATTATATGCACTAAAAATGAGTAGTGCCACAATAGAGCACAGGTATAAGAACCCATAAACCAAAGGAATGTTATTTTTTTCCGATTCCATTACAAAACCCATTTAAAAAGAGGACAATAGAGTGGATTAAGTAGGGTCCCTTGCGGAATGTAGAAAAGACACGCCAAAATGTGACCGTTGATACTCATGAGCAAATAAAATTATTAATACATTTTATTTTCCATTGTTTGATAAAAATTCATATTTTCCTGTTTTGTTCCTCTTACCTATTGAATGCAAACACTCATAGTCAACAAGAAAGAGAGGAATAAATTAATTTAAGAATGCGGCAAGAAATAAAGTGTGAAAATACGGAAAGCAATTTCATTCACCGAGTTGATACTGGATATCAACGCCTCGATAGGCGGAAATGATGTCAACTTTTCTTAATTACAATAAACGTTAGGTTTGATTACGTACTTGTGCTGCAAGGTAAGGAACAACAAACTCAAATTAAATGAAAAAGAAAACAACAAGACGCAGGGCCATATCCCATATAATAGATTCGATGCCTTTTTGACAGATGGTATTTTTTGTGTTGCTTCTGATTTTGACATTGCCTTTGGTTTTCATAATTTATTTTTAGTTTTTCACTGCATGAATGTGTAAAATGGCGGACGGAGTCGTCGCTCGTCGTTCGTCGTTCGTTCGTCGCCGACTTAGATGAACACTCCTCAATGCGTCACACTACCTCGCTAATATTTAATGAGCAATATTTTTCTACTAACCACAAACGATAGTCTGTCTACACCCAAGCATATGAACTTGCGCAGTACTATCGCGACTCAGAAAATATCTTTGTCAAGATATATAGTACACGAGTTTATCCATATATGTAGATATTTAATACGAAGCTGATGAGATACCGCAACATTTTGTTTTTAACTCTAGACTTCCTGAAGAATTTATTATGATTCCAAGTCTGAATTTGAGTGGAATTCTTATCAATTATTTAATTTCTTTATTTTTTTTATAAATTATTTCACATTTTATTTGAGTTTTAGCTCATCTGAGGTCGATGTATGTATTTTTCAATCCATAGATGGCAGTCAACGGCAGTGGAAGAATTTGCGTTGTATTTTCTAATCGATTTTTCTCCGAAAGAATTTTTGACGTTTTCATTTTACATAGGCAGGTAAGGTAAGGAAGTTCGCGATAGTTGGTACAAACTAATTCAATTTTTAAAATCAAACGCAACCAAATTTATTTTTTTACTTGTAATTTACTTACTTTTAAGTGACGAAAGGGACGAAAAGAATTTAGCACAGATAATCTAATGGCACAAGTCTATACACTATATTAAATACACACTCATCAGACTACGATGATGGTTCGTTAAGTTCAACCTCAACGACGACGACAGCGAGAAGTAAAATCTCTCTGTACTGTAGAATTGTAGACTCGAAAGATTATAGATTGGTGCTGCTTTTACTCGTTTGGTTAGAAATGTGTAAGTGAGCTGGAGGTATTTTTCGAATTCATGGATAATTGTAGCAGAATGTTGTGTGTTTCAGTTTAAAGAAATGGAGTAGAATTTACTTTATTCTAAATTTCCTGTTTTAATTAATATGTGAATGTGAACGTGAAGTTCAAACGATGACTATTCATAGAGAAATTATTATGTAGGTATCCTATAAAAAAAACGATTTAAGGTTTTTTGTCTTTTCTGATATGTGCTGGTTTGCCTTCTCAAATGAAAACAATTTCTATAAAATATATAGTAACAGTGAGCATAATTTCATTCTTATTTGATTTATGAGTTTGCGCTACCTGTATTTCGAGTATGGTGGGACGACTTGTGGCTGTAGGTATTTTGACGCCTGTTACAATGGAAAACAAATTGTAAAGAATTTTTCACATGTTCTTTTGAATTTGAGATCCGTTGGTTGTTTGGCAATTGCCATTAAGGCCACGGTTGCCACTCGAAATTTGTCGAGTTTTGTTCTCACTTTTTTTATTTAATTTAAATGCAAAAGCCTGAATATCGGTTTTTCACTTTATTTGCATCTACACTGTTCAGTACCTATTATGAGATATTGAGGTGGGTCATAAATGTAAATTATTTTTAATATCAGTCGAAAAAGTTGTCATCGCCGAAATTGGCAGTTTTACGGCTTAAACCACAAAAAGTAAGATCATTTTGGGTTGGCTTCACTCTATTTAAATAGTTTGTAGAATTTTTAAGTTTTCTGAGAAATTTTATGATGTATTTTTTAAATAACTAATCATTCAAAATATTTGAATTTACAAAAACAAAGATAACTTTTGATGCTGAACTTTCAATTAAAATAAAATGCACAAACTTGATGTTGTGGTTTAAGTTTCTTGGAATTTCAAAGATTGTAGATTTATTAAATAATATTTAAGATTTGGTTTTTCCTTTAAAAAAAAACGAAGAATTGAAAGTAAATGTTTTTGAAGCACCATTTGCTCTCTTAAATAATTATATTCATCACAAGCAAATTTTGATTGATTTTGAAAACTATATTTATTTAAAACCAAGAACTGGTTCTTCTAAATATATCTTTTAAATTCGCAAAATCGAGCTTTTCTGAATTAAATACTTACAATGGTTTGTTTGACTGGAATCTTAACACTGAATGAATGCATATTAAATTTATTTTCAAACTAAAAAAAACCATTGAAATATTTATGTAACTTTACTGCGGAAAAATAAATTATCTAAACCCCAAGGGTACAATAAGCGTTTGTTTCATTTAAAGAATTTAAACAAATAAGGCACATGCCAAATACTTGAAATCCATGAACGTACATAAATGACGATCGTACAATTTTTTTTCTTTTTCAATCTAAAGAAAGAATTCGAGGTTTTAAGCAAATTCTTAGATACAAACTATATTATAAATAAAGAATGCAAATGTTTTGGGAATGGCAAAAGCTTTTATTCTGACATTTTCACGGATGATGATAGTGACTTAAAACATAAAAGTTATAGAAATGCAAAAATCTTTTGATTTGCTAAATAATCAATTTAATGTTCCATTCTAATAATAATGAACCCATTCGAAATTTTGCTTCTCCCCCTGTTTCTTTTGTTCGATATGAACTGAAATCTTTTTCCAAAAATAATGAAAACTGAAATAATATTCAAGTGAAAATCAACCAATTCGGGCTATTCGCCAGATTCGTAAACGAAAAGGATTTTCGCACAAATTCAAAGATAAGTGTTTTGAATTTCGCTTTCACGTTAGCCAGTATTAAAACCTTTTGAAATCAGTAAAAACAAAATTCTAAACGTCAAATTCGTTGCAGAAAAATTACATTAATTTAAAAAAAAAACACAGATTATAAGTAGTCCCGTTCCTTTTTTGGCTGAAACAACAATTTTTTTCAATTCTTTTTTCGGACATAAAAACTAAAATTAATTCCAAACGTCAAGTATTTTCAATCCGATCGAAAATCAAAGCGCATTCATTCCGCAAGTATTGAAAACGAAAAATATGTATTTCAAAACACCTACAGTTTGAAATCGAAAGAATTTTATAATAGATCGGAATTCAGAACAGGGGTGATTATTGGGAACGGTGCTGAAAACATTAATTCCATCGTGTCAATCGTTGCCGAACATAAAAATTGGTTTCACCTTTCTAAATTTTGGTATAATAATACTTAAGATGAAATACAATCCTACGTGAGTGAAGGAACTGGAATACAATTCGAGGACATATCTTGCTATAAGCTTCCCAAAAAATCTATTTACACCACTCATTGGAAATTCATAAATTTTAAGATTGGAATACCATCTCAATTCTCAGGAAAAATGCTCTCAGCTAAAATTTGGCCACCTGGAATGAGAGTTAAACATTCACATTTTATTTATTCCCCAAAAAACGGAAAGCCGAAAATCTCGAATCCGAAAATGCAGAACACATTAACCCATCAACAACCAGACATCAATGTTGTAGCACACCTCCCTGCCTTCGAATCAACGGAATCAACGAATGACAGTTGTTAATACTCATGCTGTTTCTCCCCTTTGTCATCGGGCCACAACAAATTTAACGGATTTTTAATCACAAACTGTTGCCTCAAAAACTTCAGTTTCTCTCAACTGTGGTGAAATAAATATTTATTACCAAAATATGTGAGGATTTTGTTCTAAACTGAACGACCTTTTTTAATTATAGATGCATGCGAATACGATCTCATTGCATATACCGAAACTTCGATGCATGAGAACATATTGACAGAGGAGTTGATAATCGTTTTTCATTTTTCTGTATTTCATCTGGATCGTTTTGATGTGGATAAAAAGCGGTGGTGGTGTGTTACCTGCTGTTCGTCGTAATTTAATTGCTACGGTTGTTGACATCGACATAAAATATGATGAATTAAAATAAAATATTGATCAAATTTGTGTTAGAATCAATTCAAAAAATCCTTCGACCTGGTAGCAGTTTATCTTTATATGAAAATCATTTGAATAATACTGAAAATGTTATTTGTTATTATGAAAACGAAAATTTTACTATAATTTTGTGTACTTGGTGATTTTAATTAAAGTTCTTTTAAATCTGGTTCGAAAAATAGTGTTTAAAATTACAGAGGAATCTATATGGTGAATTTACATTGATCTCATGCGAGCTCTGCAAAAAAACAGGGATGTAAGATATAAAAGTTACATTTGTTGAATAGAGAGAGAAGACCAAAATGCAGAGATCTTCATAGATGAAGATTATAGGAAGGGCCATAATGTAGATATGAAGACGTACATGTTCATCTTCATGGTATACTCTTTCACTCCTCCGTTTTTTGTATAAATCCATCCCGCTTTACTTTTCTTCAAATTTGCATCAATACCAACACTTTTTTAAAGAATAGTTAAATCCAAAATCGTGTTTCACATTAAAGAACAGATTTGAGCATGGATTTGTAGCCGGCCGCTCGACGGCATCGAATTTAGCTTATTTCACTTCATATGTCATTAATGAAGTTGAAAAAGGCTACCAAGTTAATGCTATTTATACTGATTCAGGATTCACCTATTTAGAAACTAAATGAACTTCGGTTTCATTCTGCAATGTTGAACTGGTTGTCTTCCTTTCTTATTGGAAGAAGCCAGAGAGTCGCTATAGATGATAAATACTCAAGACCAATTTATTGTTCTTTAAGAGTACATCAAGGCAGTCGTCATCTTAGACCATTTTTATGTATTCTAAGTGCAAAGTTGATAAAAGAAATGATTTTAGTGTTAATATCGATTCTAGAATGTCGTTTAATGTACATAATGATCACATCGTATCAGAAGCTTATTCGATCGTTGGATTCATCGAAAGAACTTCAAAAGATTCCACAGACCCTCATACACTTTTAACTCTATATAAATATATCATTAGTAAGATCCATTCTTACTTAGCATATCTTATTTGGAATCCAATTTCTCAAATTCACTCAGATCGTATTGAAAATGTTCAAAGAAGGTTTACTAAATATATTTTTTTGGAAAATGAGATGGAGTTATTCTCCATCTTCTGATGCGAGATGTAAACTGTTGGGTATTCTGCCACTGAGAACAAGAATTTCCGCAAACGACACCATGTTCGTAAAAGATTTCCTATGTTATCATATAAAAATTCCTGTACTTCTGTTTATGATTCCAATATATGCTAAAGACTGTTTCTTTTTCAGTCTTTACTCATAACCAATCATGGTATAAATGAACCCTAGGGCAATTTCAATGTTTAATGAAATTAACCAAAATATGAATTTGCACCTTTCGAGAAACCGCTTCAAAAACGTTTTATTAAATTTTTTGTCGTATTTGTAGAAATAAATTAATTTTGTAAACTTTGTTTTCTTGGAAATATGTATATTTAATCTGTAAAGCTAATGCTGGTAGATGCAAACAAAATTTCTAAGAAAATCGAAAATAAAAAAAAAACGGTTCTATCATAGGTATCGTTTAAGTTATTTGTAATTTCTTTTTAAAATGTTTTCATTTAACAAATTGCATATAATATCTTTGTAGGTGTGCATGAGCCACTATGTTTTACAATGATCTAAGAATGTCCGACAAACTTGGTTCAGTGAATTTGCTTGAAGGCAACTCTTCCAGCAAATCCAATGACCCAGCTTTATCGGTCTTTTTGGATCATTGCTAAATGGAGTGTTTCACGCCACCAACACAAATTTATTGCCTCTACAGGCTTTTTATTTTTTCCCCACATTTATTTCAGTTCAATTTTTTAAGTCGCGGCGAATAAATATTTCTTTTTTAGTTCGTTCCTTAGTATAAATTGAGAAATTTTCAATTAACGATACAAATTTTAATGTCTGTCGTTAATTTTGTCCAAGAAATGTGTGTCTGTAAATGTTTTTTTTTTATAATTTATTGATAAATACAAGTTTCTTGAATTAAAAAAAGGTTTGTTTCTTTGTTGTGAGTGATGTATTTAGAGCTTGATTAAGAAATAATTTTTTTTTTAATCGTTGTGGATCAGTTTTGATATCGGCTTTCACTGAGTGTGGTGAGCTCCCTTTCTCACGAGTGAGTCCGTTATAATTCCAATTTCCATACTAACTTGAGCCGCAAAATGCTGTTTTGAGGATCCATGTTTGGATCAAGACGTCGATACATTCTCTACTACGTGCGCGAATTCAAAACGGAACAGTTTCCCAAAACTGTTGATTTGACTTCAAATTGTGAAAAGTTTGTGAAAAAATTAGAATTATATTCGTACTTCGTACATGTAACCATGTAAGATATTATTATTAATTGTTTTCAACCCCTGTATACTATGTAAGTTCAACATATCCTATCTTAAAAACGATATTTTACACAAATAGTTTATAGTTTAGGCGGTTTACAAGGGTCTTACAACTTTGGAGGTATATAAAAACAATTTCTAACCAAATTACGTCACTGGATACTATTTTCTTGATATTTCAAGCAACTACCGACCTACGACTCGTTTTTGCACTGCACTGCGCATAGCGTATTGGCAGTAAACACTAAAAAAAAAAAATGGTGGAAGAGGAATCAAAGAGCGCTTTCCAAAAATCCAATCTGTATAATTATTTTTGTATAGATGAATTTAGGTAAATACATAAATATCACTGTCACTTGATAAAAATAACCTTATAACCATTTATAATGTGCATAATAATATTAATCAACTTTTTAAAGCCGAAGAAAAACATGGTCTTGAAGACCATGCAAACATGTATACATATATATTTCTCGGAAAAATCAATTTCTGTAACCTTAAACTCACCACAAAATGATTCTGGAAAAATACACTTAATAATAATTTAGAAAACTTTATTTTATTTTATAACAGGCTTGCAAATGAAAGAAACAATTTGCTTATTTCCACAACTTCTAAACTTCTTCTGCTTTCGAGCTAGATAAGTAAAAAGTAAGTCCCCTTTCACACGAGGAAACAAGTTGCTGGAGATTTTTTTGACGTTTTCTTTTAATTTCCTTAATAATCTCCTGTTCCTTTCACACGAAGAAACAAAATCGTGGAAACTTTCTGTAGTTTCCTTTTAAAATAGCTTGGTTGAACACACTCTACTGTGTGTGTGAAGAGGAATGTCAAAAAAATCTCCTCGAATCGTTGACCGGGGAGATTTCATTTTCCCCTCTTACTTCTTACCCTTCTCACCCACAAACTGAATGTTGCTGGCAACTCAGTTTCCTCGTGTGAAAGGGGACTAAGGTTAAAATAGGTCAGTTTGTGAACTTGAAATTTCATACAAATTATACTAAACTGGGAATTGTTCGTTTGGTTTTTGACAGCAAATTGTTGAAATTTGTAAGAAATGGTCTGTTAACCAAACGTACCTATTGGAATTCAAAATGGACACGTTCAATCAGAAAATCTGAAAATTCAGATCTGAATTTATTTTGTTGAACACACAAAAAATCTGAATTTTCAGTCGAAAGTTGTTGTGTCAAATGCTAGTATTTACCTATAGGACATACTAAAGAGAAGTCAAATAGAACTTTAATTATATTCTTAAATTCAAAAATAAGCGTGAGTAGTTTTGAGGATGATATTATGGGTGTGTTTCTTTATTTTTTCCGGATAAAGGCTGTCCCAAACCAACGCGAAACATTCGCGCGAATATGCGACGACTGAATAATGTTCGAAGATTCGCATCGCGCCAGTGTGGGTGCTCCCATTTATCTCCATGTAAATAAATTAAGACAGGCGGAAGTTTCGTTGTCGCGCCGAATGTTTCGCGTTGGTTTGGGAGAGCCTTAAAGAATAGAAAAGACGGAAAAGGCAAAATATCTACCCAGAATATCCAGAATCGAATAAATAAGGAAACAGATCTTAATTGAAAGAATATCCAACTATCAGCTGTTTGTTTTCATCTCAAAAATCATTTTGCGATTATTTCTTTGTTTTGCAAATTGTAAATTAATTTTTCGCGCACGCATAAGCATCATGAAGATACAAAAATAATTATCACAAAAACATGTTCACCCATTTCTATTTCATTAAATTTCTTTTCATCCATGGCAGAGGCAGACGGCAGACAAAATAACAATACCTAATTGTAACCAATGAACAAAATGAAATGTATCTGTCAAAGTAGAGAATATTCCATTTACACTAGCTCTTGACTAGGAACAGAAAGATCGCATTCCAATTATTCTAGAACGAATAAAGAAACAACAAAAAAGTATATACGGAATATTCCAGAGAATAAAGAAACGCAAAAGCGGTGTTCCAGATATTCCGAATATTCGGAATAAATAAAGAAACACACCCTATATGTAAATAAATGACCAACAGGTTCTCTAAATTTTATTTAAAGTGTTTGCTGTTATACAGTAAATTATTTTTTTCTGTCTTAAAATCTATTTATTGAGATTTATACAAAATACAGCAAAACTATGTAAAGTTTAGTGAAAAACTTATTCCACAACAAAGAATAGTCAATCTTTTGATTTATAAATTCACTTATCAATAAACAAAACATTTTTGTATGTTAATAAGTATTAATTTTTTCGTGATGAAAATTAATGAACACAAATAAATCATAAAGTTCAACTTCTGTGTATAGTACTTCAATATTTCCCCCACCACAATCGCTTTATTCTGAATGAAAATTAAGATGAGAATTTTTGTCTGAAAATTTAATTTTGATTTTAAAGCAAGTAGGCGAGTTCTTCTTTGTACTGTGCCTATTGCCTGACAGTTAGTGTGTTTTATTTTCATTCATCGTCCACTCAGACCACAAGAACTTCGCTTGATCAAGTGGCACAAAATTAACATTCATTAAAAATCGCTTTTAAAAGGTATTTGCAAATAGAAGGAAAACAAAAGAGAAACAAATATACAAAATCGATGTCGTCTAAAAGCAGTCTGTGTGTCGTGACGACGATTATTTTCATTTTTGCAAAGTAATTTACATATTTTACAAAAAAGAAATGATGAAATGTATTGAACAAATAAAGTTATTGATAAATCTATTGTTTTGTATGTTATTTTGATTATATTTTATATATTTTTTACTAAAAAAATGAATTTTGTCGCTGCATTGTGAATTGGCCAACGATTTTGTAACTAGAAAAAGATGCCAGCGCTTCTCGTCACGCTTGCGTCGCGCTTCCTCGTCGCATTGTGAAACAGGCTTTTTCTAGACATGTTCTGTTCATAATCCGAGCATCGCTCATGCACAGTGGAGACGACATGTAAGGCGTGGTAAACATGTCGTTTCAGACTGGTTTTTGTTTCCAACTCATAGATGGCAGTGTCATAGTGTCAAATATAAGGCCTGGCACCCACTAGGCAAATTAGTTGCTGTCAAATTTTTGTTGCTGGGTGTTGCCGGCAACACTCTCGTGTTGTTGTTTTAATGCATGTTTTTTGATGATCTATATGGATTATTTCCGATAATGAAAAACGGCAAATGGTGGATTTGATCTTCATGCGATCTCTGCATTTTGGTCTTCTCTCTCTATTCAACAAATGTAACTTTTATAACTTATGGCCTTTTCGATTGGTAATCCGGGAGAACCATTTGCTACGTGTGAACACTTCTGGAAAGTTTCTCAAAACAAAATCAGAAGAAAAATTCTCTTCTTTTCAGAAGAAGAACTGTCATTCTGACTCCTTTTTTTTGCAGAGCTCGCATCATAGAGTACCTATATTACCTAGAGAACCGACCGGTACCCCTCTTGCCTTAAACACCCGCAAATTTTATTTGAGGTGAGTAAGTGAAACTCTCTTAGTTTACTCTTTTTTCCTTATCCGTGAATCCGTGTGAATGGTGGATATAAAAACAAATTGGCGCATTAGTTCAAAAAGGTACGTGTCTACGGTTTAATTGTGAACAAAGTGGTGGCATTAGCTCAAAAAGGTGTGTGTCTACGATTTGCACACCTAAATCGTAGACACGTACCTTTTTGAGCTAAGAAACTAGAGTGCGCTTCCAATTTTCGGTAGGTGTTTTTGTTTTTTTTTTAAACATAAATATTCAAAAATATTATTTAATTTATTACCCGGGAGCAACAATGACCGATATTCTTCATAGTTTAGGTTGACAAAAGGTTAAAAAAAGAAATTTGACTACGAAATTAATAAATTTCTCAATTTTTGAATTTAACGGATTTTTTTTTGAATCCCTGGGCGGTCTTATCCACCTTATTGAGCACTTTGAGCAATTTGAGCGAAGTCCTTTCAATTGAAGCCATGTTGGTTCGGTCCCATTTAAAATGCATTGGACAACAACCCCATACAAAACTTAATGGGCATTTTCCTCTCAGTACAGCTTGTAGGGTGGAAGAGAACGACCGCCTAAGTCGGTTCTCTAGGTAATATAGGTACTCTATGGCTCGCATGAAGATCAACTCATTCGTTTTTTTGCCATAAATCCATCCCACTCTACTTTTCTTCAGATTTGCAGATGCAGATACATGTAATCTATCATAAATCGCATTTTCTTAAAAAAATACGTGCAAGCTATCTTCATTCATCGTCCACTCAGACCACAAGAACTTCGCTTGATCAAGTGGCACAAAATTAACATTCATTAAAAATCGCTTTTAAAAGGTATTTGCAAATAGAAGGAAAACAAAAGAGAAACAAATATACAAAATCGATGTCGTCTAAAAGCAGTCTGTGTGTCGTGACGACGATTATTTTCATTTTTGCAAAGTAATTTACAGATTTTACAAAAAAGAAATGATGAAATGTATTGAACAAATAAAGTTATTGATAAATCTATTGTTTTGTATGTTATTTTGATTATATTTTATATATTTTTTACTAAAAAAATGAATTTTGTCGCTGCATTGTGAATTGGCCAACGATTTTGTAACTAGAAAAAGATGCCAGCGCTTCTCGTCACGCTTGCGTCGCGCTTCCTCGTCGCATTGTGAAACAGGCTTTTTCTAGACATGTTCTGTTCATAATCCGAGCATCGCTCATGCACAGTGGAGACGACATGTAAGGCGTGGTAAACATGTCGTTTCAGACTGGTTTTTGTTTCCAACTCATAGATGGCAGTGTCATAGTGTCAAATATAAGGCCTGGCACCCACTAGGCAAATTAGTTGCTGTCAAATTTTTGTTGCTGGGTGTTGCCGGCAACACTCTCGTGTTGTTGTTTTAATGCATGTTTTTTGATGATCTATATGGATTATTTCCGATAATGAAAAACGGCAAATGGTGGATTTGATCTTCATGCGATCTCTGCATTTTGGTCTTCTCTCTCTATTCAACAAATGTAACTTTTATAACTTATGGCCTTTTCGATTGGTAATCCGGGAGAACCATTTGCTACGTGTGAACACTTCTGGAAAGTTTCTCAAAACAAAATCAGAAGAAAAATTCTCTTCTTTTCAGAAGAAGAACTGTCATTCTGACTCCTTTTTTTTGCAGAGCTCGCATCATAGAGTACCTATATTACCTAGAGAACCGACCGGTACCCCTCTTGCCTTAAACACCCGCAAATTTTATTTGAGGTGAGTAAGTGAAACTCTCTTAGTTTACTCTTTTTTCCTTATCCGTGAATCCGTGTGAATGGTGGATATAAAAACAAATTGGCGCATTAGTTCAAAAAGGTACGTGTCTACGGTTTAATTGTGAACAAAGTGGTGGCATTAGCTCAAAAAGGTGTGTGTCTACGATTTGCACACCTAAATCGTAGACACGTACCTTTTTGAGCTAAGAAACTAGAGTGCGCTTCCAATTTTCGGTAGGTGTTTTTGTTTTTTTTTTAAACATAAATATTCAAAAATATTATTTAATTTATTACCCGGGAGCAACAATGACCGATATTCTTCATAGTTTAGGTTGACAAAAGGTTAAAAAAAGAAATTTGACTACGAAATTAATAAATTTCTCAATTTTTGAATTTAACGGATTTTTTTTTGAATCCCTGGGCGGTCTTATCCACCTTATTGAGCACTTTGAGCAATTTGAGCGAAGTCCTTTCAATTGAAGCCATGTTGGTTCGGTCCCATTTAAAATGCATTGGACAACAACCCCATACAAAACTTAATGGGCATTTTCCTCTCAGTACAGCTTGTAGGGTGGAAGAGAACGACCGCCTAAGTCGGTTCTCTAGGTAATATAGGTACTCTATGGCTCGCATGAAGATCAACTCATTCGTTTTTTTGCCATAAATCCATCCCACTCTACTTTTCTTCAAATTTGCAGATGCAGATACATGTAATCTATCATAAATCGCATTTTCTTAAAAAAATACGTGCAAGCTATCTTCGCTTTGCTATTTTGTACCCATCAGTCTCAACAAAGTAAAGGCTGTCATTTTGAACGTTGACAGATTCAAAAATTGCACTATTCCGTTTTGACAAGTCTTCTCACTGAAAAACCAAACGAAAATAATACACGTGCTTAAGTCGTTCTTGTTTTATACTTTGGTTCAATTTTAACTTTAAATTAATACGTTTCAGAAATGCCTCGATCAAAAAGAGATAAAAAAGGTACTTTTAAAAACTCAATAATTTGTATTCATATAATCTTTTTATTTTTTTTTTGTTTAGTTTCGTTAACGAAAACAGATAAAAAAGGCCTTGCTTGGAAGCAACAAATCATAGAAGACATACGAAGATGCGTTGAAAAATACCCAAATATTTTTCTTTTTTCGGTACAAAATATGAGAAATAATCTTTTAAAGGAACTTCGTAATGAATGGAAACACAATTCTAGATTTATATTTGGCAAAAACCGAATAATGCAAATTGGATTGGGACGCACAAAAGCTGAAGAAGTGCAGCCCGAATTGCACAAGGTAAACCTATATTATGATAAATGCGGGTGGAACAGTATTTACTTTATTATATTTCTATGATAGGTCTCACGAAAATTACTAGGGCAATGTGGCCTGTTATTTACAGAAAAATCCAAAGAAGAAGTTATAGAATGGGCTAAGAATTACTGGGCGGGGGAGTTTGCTCGTAGTGGATTTGTGGCAACTGAAACAGTTGTATTGCCTGCCGGGCCCCTGGTAGACTTCGCACATTCAATGGAGCCACATTTACGTTCTCTCGGTATGCCAACAAAACTAGAGAAAGGAGTTATTACACTTTACAGTGACTATACCGTCTGTGAAGAAGGAAAGGTCCTTACACCGGAACAAGCTAGAATACTCAAACTCGTAGGTAAACAAATGGCCAAGTTTCATCTGACGATAAAATGTTCATGGAATCAGGCAGATGGATTCGAAAAGCACGATTCCAGCAATCTAGATGAAACAAAGAGTGAAAGTGAAGACGATGTTGAAATGGAAGCGAACGATGATAAAGACGAGGGTGATGATGAATAGAATTAACTACCATTTAACATATAAGATTTATTTTTATATTATGATTAATATATAATTCAGACAAAAAAGTTTTTCATTATCGGGCTACAAGTTTTCGCATGAGCTATCCGAAACAATTTGATGTCATGCAGAAGAAAGACCTCCAGCATTCTTTTTGGTAGGCTTGTACGCAATGACGTATCGTTGAGCTACTGGAAGTGGTGGTGAATATCCCGATGAGTAATTGCTATCCTCAAAGAGGAGCTCATATTCTTCTGTTGAAGTCTGGGGAAGTCGACTTACTCTTGCCTTGTAGAAGCAAGTTGTTTGGGGGTACAGCGCCATTACTACGAAAAAAACAGGTATTATAAAAAAAAACACTACTAGAAAATTACAAAAACCCTCTCTTCCATGACAAAAAAAAAAAACTGAACCTTTAAAATATTATGTAAAGCTATGGACGGACACACTTATCTTATAAATAAAATTGTTATTTCTTTATAGGGATCTTTGTAAAATATTAAAGATTCATAGAAATGAAATATTAAACTTATTTTTTAATTTAAATTTAATTTAAGTACGCAAACTTAACCATTCTGCCATCAATTCTTACAAAAAGTAAATTCGCCTTAGGCCACAATGTTTAGCTGTTTTTAGAGTAGACTCCAAATGGAGTTAAATAACTGGTTTACAAATATTCTCCAATCTTGTCCAATGCGGTTGAACTTTATTTCATCGCTCCATCTTTATTTGAATAGGTCTTAGCAAAGTCAAAACGAGCTTTGGTGGTTGAAATAAATAAATAAAATGAGTATCGCTAAATCGTCTCTTCTTACAAGTCTAACCAACACAAAACTCTTCGTCGATTTCGGTCGTTACCTACTTTGTCTATCGATGGCCCTGTCAACAGATTTTTCGTTGGGGAGGCTGTATTTTTTGTTTTAAAATCTGTATCGACTTTCACTAATTGAAGGCATTCTTAACCACACTAACTCTGTAAGAACCTCTTGAGAAGTCCTGTGTAACCAGCATCAAGCATTAAGAACTAGCGGCAACATTGCCAAACACGCCAATAGGAACGCCTCTTCCGACAAGCTATATTTACACTATCACCCCTAGAGGCATGCAAAGCGAAGCTTCTGAAAACAAAAGAAGTGTATGAAAAGCGCATTATCGAGAAATAGAGAGATGCCATAGCAGGAACAAAGTAAGAATGTTGTAACATAGGTTAAAACTAACCTCTCAACTTTAAAGAACCGAACCGAAGACTGCAAAGACAATCGAATTACGCTGTTAAGCAGATTAAATCATGCAATGTAGACTACTAGACTAACAATTCCGTGCCATCTTCACAAGAAGGTAAGATATGTAGCTATATCTAACTTGATCTTGCTATATGATGCAGAGGAACACTGTTAGCTATTTGGAGAGTTCCTTAAACTTTTATTTTAGTAACCTTTTCTAATTCTATTCGTTTTTAATTCTGTTCTTAAAAGTGGTCAAAGCGAATAGTTTTTCCGAAATATATACATTTTTCAGAGCACTAAATTAAGCCTTAGCACATTTGTTTCATGCTTCTTCGAATGAACTCAAAATACTATAGGTATAGCTTGACAGATTTAAAAAAAAAAATAAAAATTATTATTTTCATACCCATCGTATCTTTTGGAAAAAGTGCATGACCATCAGTTTCCGGATTTGCTCTCATCAGGGGCAAAGGAATAATTTTACGTTTACTAAGAACATGGCGATCTTTTTGCTCGTCATCGATGTCATCCACCTCGTATTTGTTTTGCCCACTTAGAAATTGAACAACCTCAGCGAGAATCCACTCTTCATCTTCCAAACCTTTAACAACAGCGGCAACTATATCTCCAGCTCTGGCAATATAATTACTTTCTGCGGGCACAGCTCCGCAAAGTGGTGGAACTTTTTCACCAGGTTTGCTCACAAAAAGGGGTAGAGTCTGAGCTGATACCTGAAGCATTTTAAGCTGGGCTCCACGTCGAATTGCTTCCTTGTTTCCAGCATTTCTTGCCTGAATACGACGTTCGTTTCTTATGTTTCTTATCTCTTGAATTTTAGCTAGCGCCTGTCTTATAACTAACTCTTCCTGAGCTGCATCTTGCAGACCAGTTTTATATAGTCCTTTCAGTTTTTGCGGTGGCAAATTAGCCATTTGAGCTCTTATTATCCCATTTAGATTCGTTTCACAGCGCCTTCTCTCATCTTCTATTTCGTGTATTATCCTCTGAAGTGATTTAAGACGTTCCTAATTAAAGTTAATAATTATAGAATAAAATGCAATTAGAATTGATCAATTCGGTACTTGTATTTGCAAGGCAGCACTCTCTGCTGTTAATGGCATTGTTTTAATTATTTGTACGTAAATGGCAACAGCAAGTGCAAATTTGTAAAATCCTCAACTGAAATCGAAGAGACAAACTATTTTATTATTCTTATTTATATATTATTATAAAATTACAAATAAACAAAAAATAAATTGGCCAGTTTATATGTCGGAATGTCAGAGGACTCCGTATTCCCATTTACTGGCTAAATACAACTGACTGGCTGAACACAATAGACGCGCGTTCGAACGCGCGTCTCTCTAAAAGACGTATTGTTGTAAAATGTACTCAAACTCGGTTAAGTGAATACAATGGATCGGCGGACGCGAGTCGTGAAGCTAGATACTAGGTCTGTTTGGTAACGTGAAATTTCTTACGAATTTGCACAATTTTTCAAAAAATTGCACAATTTGTCACAAAATCCTGTTTGTTAACTCGAAAAAGTTGCAACGAGAGAGCACATCGAGAGAAAAAAAAATTCCCCTCCATTGGATAACTTGCGAATTTGTGCTACATACATTTTTGTGTGCAAGAAGAGTAAAGACTGTCAAAACACTCAGGTGTTATCATCTTTTGCTTTTAATTTGAAATTTTGGTTTCTAATATGTGAAAATTAACTTTATAAATTATAAATTAACTTGGGAAATTTTTAATTTATGTAATTTTTTTAAATTAAACGCAAATTGTTAACAAAATCAGACTTTGGCATGTGATTGTTGATAGGAGGAGTGAAATTTTGACGTTTTGTACACAAAGTGGTTCAATGCGTTCGTTAACTTTCATATAAGTTTTTCCATTTTTGAGAAATTCGTTCTCACTTTGGTGTTTTGACAGGTTTTACACATTTTGCTAAAAAAAGATACCAACCAGACCTATTGCTGAACTTACACGATTGGCAAATTGGCAGTATTCTGTCAGTTTACTGGCAGAAAAATTAATTTTTTGGCGGTTTTCTGACAAAAAACTGCCAATTTGTCAATGGTAAATGTAGCATAAGATCTCTGCACGAACGAAGGTAAAATATGTGTTTTGCAATTTGAAAGTCCCATAGGAAAAAAAAAACAATTTTGTGAATTTTGAAATTCCCAAACGGACCTTTATTTTTCGGAAAACGTCCCAATTTGATTTGAACACGCCCGCCCATTTGCGATGAGTTCATTTCCCTTCAATTTTGGCTGTCATCAATTGTCAAAATTCGAACCGCGCATTATTGGTGGTGTTGGTGATTTAAGCCAGCAAGGCAAATGAAATTTTTGTTTTCTTTTATTAAAATTTAAACAAAGGTTTAAAATATAATGAAAATATTCAAATGAAATGCAGTAAAAAATAATATCATAAACAAAAATATCTTAAATCTTGAAATTTTTGGCGGCTTTTCTACATTTAATTTTCCTTTTGTACCGCCCCTAGGATCTTCTTCTGTTGTATTTGTGTTATATTGTAAGTAAAATTCCTTTACTGAATTATATTATTTCTCTCAACTAGTATGTAAAATTTAATTAAAAAACAAAGGTGATAGCAGATAGCTAATAAATTTCAAAGCTCTCGTTATTCTAATTGTTGGGCTTGGGAATACCGTAAACTAATTTAATTAATATAAAATTTCAACATTATTTTTTTTTTGAGAATAGAAATGGCTTTAAAGTTTATTTTATCAGATTAGTTTTGCTTCTATAAATTTAGCGTACCTACCTATATTATGACGAAATAAAATTTGTTATCTGAGTCAACAAAAGTACTATTCCAGTCTTTAACTTCGTTCGGCAAAAACATTTAAGCATCATTTTAGCACATGCACTAGCAATGAATGCAGGCAAAGGCAATATCTAAGGAGGTAATAAAAGAAATAGTTTTGTACTCTAAAATTATTTGTTTCTGTCTGTTTACTTAAAATGAATAACTGAAAATAAGTAAATGTTATAAAGATTTAATAATAGATTTAATAATGCGTTACTAAAAAACATTTCTTAAAGAGAAAATGCAAGAAACTTAGAACCTGCTGGAACTAAACCTAAGCTTTTCACCTTTAATACGGTTGGCGTTTTTCTTGAACAACAGTAAACGACTCGCCTCTAGAAGCTCCAATTGGCGTTGCAAAATAAATATATTGTTATAATGGCGAGAAGGGTGGAGAGTGGTGAGAACACTGAAGTTTTATTTTATAGTCAGTTGTAGCCATGTCGTTTAACTGTCGTTTTAGTAAAACGACAACCGTAATAAGGGTGATTAAGTTAAGCATTAACAATAATTTATTTGTTGCTTTCCATTGAATGATAAATATTAAAATTCATTATACATACGACTTATGTATCTATCATTTGATTGTTAGCTTAATTGAAAAGGAAAATGTTTATCCTAAATCTCAAACATATTCTCACCAAATGTTAAATGAAATATGTAATATTTATTTACCCCTGTTACACGCCACAATCGATTTACCATGTCGATGAAGTAGTTCGTTCTTGTATGGGAATTCACACGCCAATGCGTCGACCTATAATTATATGTCAAAAATAGCTGTCAAATTGAAAAGTTGTCAATTCTATATTATTTCTAGTAAAATTACTATTTCAGAATGAACCCACACACACTTTTGTGGTCTACTTTTCATTTGTATTTTAGTATTTAACTTCCTTCAATAAACTAATAACGAGATGAAAAACAAGTTGAAAAAAAAAAAAACAATAACAACATGCAAAACTGAATCGGTGAACTTCGCGACGAGTCGGCATACTACTTCGATCTCCAGAGTTCGAACTACAGAGTCGACACACTTTCGTTTCACACGACCAAGAAAACTTGCCGAAACTATAAATCGATGGAGTCGATCGTGGCGTGTAAAAGGGGTAATTGCTACTACCTACTTAATAAATGAAATGAATGAAACAAAAGTGGAGTGCGAGTTATTGATTATTGTTGCATTACAAATATATTAAGATAACAGAGACGTGAAATTTTACCAAACAATATTTTAAATTCTGTCAAAAATTAATAATTTAATTTCTTACAACTTCGTGAATGACTTGTTTGACTTGTTTCCAACCGAGTAACATACCGACCTTGGTCCTGGAGTTGAATAAAATTGTAAAATAAATACAAATTCATTCCACTATTTATTTTATAAATAAAATATACAGCATCTATGGACATAAATAGCGCACTATGAAAAGTTTTCTGTTAGTATAGATTATTTCTTACCCTGGGCCCAAACGAGCGGTACTCGGCTGCATACATTAACTGTCAAATTCCTATTTGTATTTGTTTCACTCCATGCACTAGCTCTACTCACTTTCAACTCGCTTCGAAAAAGGCAAGACAGTTGAGGAGCGAGTAGACGAGGGAGTTGCTAAAGTTTCTATGCGTTCGTAAACAATAGTGAGTGTATTGAAACTTGCTTGTTTGTCCTTAGGGACAATAAGGGTATTCATGCAACATCGGAAACTTTCCGACGTGGTAAAATCGTAAAGTTTCCGACGCACGTTTCATGAATGCCCCTCAAAAAATTCTGCGTAAATGGTGTGGTAAACCAATCAGCTGATTCAGGCAGTGTCATAATCCCATTAAAAAAAAGTTACCACGTTTACCATTTTTGTTTACGACGTTTACAAAACAAATTCTTGTCGGTAAGTTTACGATTTGTTGGAAAAGATTTTCCATACAAATTTTGACACTTCGTTTACGACATCGTAAACTTTCCGACTTTTAGGATGGTTTTCCGACGTTGCATGAATACCCTTAATATTGTTTGTATGCAGTGAACTCTCGAAAATATTTAAGGTTATTATTCAATATTTTTTTTAATAATTTTTTTACTTTGTAGTGGTTACAACAGAAGATTTTTGTTTGTCCTGAAAGCCAGTTTTTGGGCTTGCTTAAAACTCCAAACAAAAAAAATATGGTGGCGTAAAGAACCAGGGCCTATTGACTTATGTCTCTTAACCAACCCTTTGTGGGTTGTTAATTTACAGAAATGGATGGAACCTATAATTTTCTGTCGAATGCAAATGAACAAAATGACAGGCACTTTAACAATAACAATCACTTTAACTTTAAAAATAACTTCCTAATACGACATTGGTTTACGAATTGGTTATCGTAACAAATACTTCCGTTCATTTGCTATTCACACACGTATGGGTGATTTGATGGTTTCGATGCATTTGGCACATAGTCGCTCTTCTCTTCTATTCGCTTATATATTTTTGGCCAATACCTGCATTTTCTGGCTAGGCTTTTCTTGGTGTTCTTGATGAAGTCGGGTATTTTTTGACAGAAACCAAGCATAAAAGATTGGAGACTGAGAGTGCTGAACTGCGATGGAAAAATGGGGCAATTTTCTGTACTGATTTCAGCTTTGTTTGGACAACTATTTGTCAAAACTTATATAACAAACTGAAATGTTGATTTATCAGTTTCAAAAACAATGTCAGGGTGCGTTATCGGAAATGTAGATAGTTCGTTGACTAATGTTGTTTGGATGTCTTCTTCTTGTATGAGATTCATAATGTATAGTACATAGTCTACACATTATCATATCATATGATCTTACTCAAATATAAACATACAAAATAACAATAAAGAAGAATATTGAATATTTTACTTGAGTCGGTAGACATCGACACAAAAAAATATCGCGTCTTAGAAGGGTATGTTGGCTTTTTACTGATGACCCTTAACTGTCGTTCCTTGGCGATAGGCATTTGACTTAAGGTCATTCAAATTTCATACAAACAGCCACACAGCATTACAACACTGAGTGGGACGCACTTTTTTTAGAAAAAAGATTCCATTAAAAATATAAAGAATTAAGTGGAAAATTTCGGTTAAAAATATTTCATTCTCTACATCTTATATTACCCAGTAACAATTTCTTTTACATTATTTACAGAAAATATGACAACCGTTAAATTGAAAATTAAAATCAATAACAGCTATGAATCAGAACCATCATCTGGGAGCGGGGTGAGTCTATTAATATTTATAGCTAAGGAAATTTGTTGACTTTTTAAATAATTTTAGTCATCTGTCAGTGAAGCCAGTGAGTTTGAAAACGCAGATAGAAGAGCTCAAAGCTTACGCGAAAAGTTAAATCCAGATTTGTATTCTATTGAAAACAATGCAAGCGTAGACAAAAATATTTCTTTTTGTGACACCAGTAATGATTCGAGACTTGATTCGAGTCAGGAATCGAATTTCAAAGGTTTTACAGATTATCAAATTAATGAACGAACGGTTTCTATAAGCAAAACTGCCCGTAAAGCTAAGCGTAAAGAAGCTGGAAAAAAACAAGCGGTAGTCAAAACTTTAGAAAGACAAAAAAGAAACTCAACTTTTTACGATGATATAATGATAGAGCAAAATAGTTGTAATGCCGTAGACATGCAGTTAACGGATAAAAACTATTACGGACATCCGGAATTGAAAAAAAACCTCCCTGGAGTACTTTCTGCAGAACTGTCTTTTAATGGGAAAATTAAAAGTATGATGTTAGCCCCGAACGAAATAATTTGCCAAAAACAAACAAAATTCAAACCTTCGAAAATTCTCAACCCTGTCCTCGAAATGGCTGAGACAACATATTTAAAATACTCAAATGATAGATCTCCTGATCTGTTTGAAGAGGATGATACGGATAAAGTAGAGATAGATTCCTTGGTTTATGAGAGTGAAGAAAGACTTACTGAGGAGATCAATAAATCTCTTAATTGTCCAACGGAGTCCAGTTTTGCAGAGGAACAATCAGAAAATATACTCGATGAAGGTGCAAATTTATTACGGCAAAATATCAAAAGAGAAAAAGAACTTTTAAAGCGTATAAAAACTTGCTTGTCGGGTATACCACCACCTCCATCCTTAACTATTCCTCAAATAGATATGTTTTCTGCCATTGCAAACAATAAGGATGAAATACTTAACTTCAAAACTGAAGTTGAGACGGTTGCTTCAGTTATTGTTTGCGAAGAACAAGGGCTATTCAAACCATCGCACCCTCTTGACGAAGTTTTAGAAATGCCATGGGAAGATACTCTCGGTGTTCGAGGACATGGTTTTAGGTACATAATTAAAGTTTGTTTTTCAAAATCTTATTTACAGTAATATTTTTTTGTTTGTTTCAGTTATAATTTATGTAAAGCCTCAGAGAGCATAGAGCTGCTTAGTTTGGCCGTTATTGATAGGTTTATTGGTGCAGAAACCTCAACTTCTTACACTGCAAACTGCTCAAGCTCTCCTTCAAGTGCTAAAAAACGAAACTTGAGGCAAAAGTGAGTGAATTGTTTATGAAAAACGTAACATTTTTTTTTTACTTAAAATATCACTTTTTTTTTAGAATGCTGACACAAACATCAGGCTACAATAGGCTGAGTCATTTGGCAAAACGTCGTGCTGCATTTTCGTCCGCAAATCTGGCAACCACTTTGTTCAAGCCACAAAGCTGTGTTTTGGGTGGGATGCAAATCTTATTAGATAAAAAGTAAAGATTGATAGTGACACACATACATAAATGTATCTTTATTATCTTTTTTATTTTTTTTATGATAGAAAAGGGAAAAGTCGTCGAAAAGGAACAACACCTAAAAGAATGACACCCTCAAGTAAAAAGAAAGCTGGTAAGATATTAACAGACTAAAATATTTTTGCAATAACCGATAAGTGCTTGCATTACATTATATAGTAAAGTCATTAATACAAAAATCTACTTATCCATATCAAACCATTTTTGTGTCAGGGGTGTAACCACTTTAATTTAGACAGTTCAGGTTTCTGAGATCTCACGGACCAAACTTCATCAGTTTGACTGAGGATCTCTGCTGAGATTTCAGAGATCCTAAAAAACCTGAACTAAAAGGCATGTTCAGGAAAATGAGATCTCAGCAATCTCATGAATCCTCAGAGAAATTTCTCAATTTTGTTGTTTTACTGAGGAAAAAATATTTTGGCTTGAGATCTCGTTTTTCTGAACGCGCGGTTATAGAACGTCAGGCAGAACATCATTTCTTATTTTTTAACAAAAGAATTGAAATGGTAATCCCCTGAAACAAAAATTTGGAAAAATTGTATTAGTTATCATAACTCACGACCTATAAACCCACACACTCATATTTTGGTTATAATGGGACATATTCATAGTCACTTTTAAACTCCAGTTTATCATAGACCTGGGTTTATCCTATCTAAAGAACATTGAATAAACCCCAGTCTAAGATAAACTGGAGTTTAAAAATGACTATGAATTTGCCCCATTATGTACATCCACTCTCAAAATTTGGTCTAAAATGTTTTTAGTTTTAGGTCTGAGTTTACTAATACAAAATTGGTTTTATTTTTTCTGATTTTTTTTGTACATACATTATGTTATCGTTAAAGGGCGCATTACGTTAATGTGCACATTTCAGGTTATCAGCAGATTACCGGTTTTAATTCGTTAAAGTTCGAACTTATACTTAAATTAGAAGGTTTTTGCCGTTTATCTAGTTATGTATTCTCCATATTACCGTTAAATTACGGGAACGAACCGTCTGTTTTCTCGGCTTGTTATAGGGTATGTTCAATCCCCAGGCAAGCGCCGATGTCAAGAGTTTTCTTGGACAACAGTTTTTGGGTGGCGCGCTGCGCGGATTTCAAAAATGTTAACTCCCTTTTAGGATGCTCATTCCGCTCATGCAAATCCGTTGCTCCGCTTAAGGTATGCTCAGACGGCAGGCAGACGCCTATATCAACAGTTTTATTAGACAACAGTACCTTTAAATTCTTAAATCGTTACTCGGGTACATAAAACTAGCTGACCCGCCTGGCTTAGCACTACCCGTGTGCAATGCTTCGCATTAAAATTACAAAAAAAAATATAAATAAATATTAAAACTACTTTTTGTCATCGAACACTACTTTCTAGTTTTTAACCTACTTCACGTTATGAATTTCTTAGTTTGTAAGAATATGATCGTCTAAGTCCAACCTTTATTACTTATTGGTTTTAAATTAGTTTACAGTCGCCCGGCCCTATCTATTTGCCTGAACATAAAATAAATTCAAAGGCATTTATTAATATTAATTTATTTGTCAAGCTTTAATGCTCTCCGAAACCAACGCGAATAATTCCGAACAACAAGGAAACTTTCGCCAGTCTAATTTTTTTAACATAGAGATTAATGAGAGTACCCACACTAGCGCGACGCGAATCTTTGAACAATCTTCGGTCGTCGCACAATCGCTGCGAATTTATCTTACATAAATTGAAAAGGCTAGTAAAAAGTCATACCTTTGTTCTTATGACAAATGAATGTGTCAAAATAGTGGACCAAGGTAAAAACAATGTGACAAACTGTGTATTTAAAGTACTCAACAAAATTTGTTTTTTGTTTCAAGCTGCGGTTCTTGCTTTTCAGAACAAAACTTTCATTTGACATTCAATGTATTTATTCTTACAAATACGTTGGGCATAGGTGATGCCCACAACTTTTGACATAAATATACTTCAGTATTGGTCAACTGACATTTTAAATGATTTATTTCTGCACATCATTTGTCTAAATTTTGAAGAAAAAAAAATAGCCTATGTCCGTCCATAGTCAAGCTCCAATCTCTTGCTCCACCAATTCTCATAACAATGAAATTGGTATTCTCCGGGATTAAGATGAACAAACAGACAGACAAACAAACTTTCACATTTATAATATTAAAATAATAGGAAGGATAAGTAAAAATAAATCAAAGTATATTATTAAAATAAAATCGAATGTTTTATTCAAGCAGAGAACCTATTTTATTCACTTTAACGGGTGCTTAGTCGTTAGTCTACAGATTAACTAGTTATTTTGAGAACGGAAACAATTGTTCGCTTTTTAACAGCATCAGCCGGTAATCTACATATTAACTAGTAAACTGCACTCTTACCGATTTTCGCACATAAACGGTAGCATATATGTACATATTTAATTGAAATCAGAACAATTTGGTAGGCCACGAAAATTGAACTAGGATGAATGAGGGTTAGCATGCACAATGGTCGAACATCCTTTTGAAAAATTGTGAAAGTTCTAACACTTGAAATGAACATTACTTTTCTGAAAAAAAAAAATAAGCGGATCAAAGGTTTAAGAGATTCAGTACCTACGACTGTCCTAAATTAATGAATATGTAATGCAGTTAACGAAGTGCAATTTTAATGAAAGCGTGGTTTATAAACGTCCTCTTTGAAATAAGCCGTTTTATTTGACTGCTGGACGAAAGTTGTTGAACTGAATAGTTATTGGAAACAAAAGTTGTAAGAAAATGGCTTACTATCTATTTGGCTCATCGAAATGATAGCGAAACTCCCCTGGAAAATTAATTCCCGATATCATTAAATTCCGATAGAATCTTTCGGAGGGAAACATTTCCAGGGAAATTTTGTCCGCGATATTCCGCTTGCCTCTAGCCACATCAGACCATAGTGTCATAAACTCAGTTAAAGAGAAAAAGTCTAAGAGAACCGTTTGGCAGTACGAGAAAGGCGACTGGGACGGTCTCAATAATTTTCTTCAGGAACATTTACTGCTCAATATGATTCACTACACAACAACACTCATACTCATATTTTGGTTATACTTAGCTGTTAGACTATTTTAAACAAGCTTAAAAGACCTGGAGCATTCATATTCAACGAATAAAATGTTTGTATTATCAAAAATTAAGGCCAAAAATACAATGATTGGTTATTTGTAAATAAAAACATTCGAAATGCTACTTAGCCTTCAGATTCACCACTCGTCTTCAACGACACCTTTGTTGTCAGCTCACTAGAGAAATCCTATTGCATCCACGTTGCCAGAAAGTGTTATAACTCTCCCACAATTAAGAACGAAAGTGATTCCATCGGATGAATATTGTTTCGGAAGCGTAGGGTTGCAAGAATACTGAATGATCTGGTTTCAATAATGAATGAAAGTTTCACCAAAAATGTTTTCTGAATCAGGGGTTAAGCACGATAATTCTAGTACATGATTAATAGAAAAAATAATTAATTTAATTAATTATAAGTTACGATAATAACGTTGTTATTTTTATTTCAGTCCGCAGAACTCCTTCCTCATCTGCGAGGAAGCGGCTTGTATTTCGACTCGATACTGTAAAACCGGGTCCTTCTAGAGAAACTTCAAAACGAGCACTTTTCCAGAGTCCGGCCAAACAACAAAGAACACAAGCTGCAGCCCTAAAATTATCTCTTAAACCAGAAATAGCTAATCGGGTAGAGAAATCAAAGCGAGCTTTGTTTTCCCCTGAAAAATCCTCCCAAAGCTCGATAAATGTATTAAACAATTTAAGTGAATTTGGAACTCTTAGCCAGGCGTCACAATCGAGTCTTTTTGGTGGAAATCTAGACTTCTTATCACTTAAAAGAAAGCGCACAGAAGATGATGACGACGCCACACATAACAGTAAAAAGATATTCCGACATGAAACCCAAATCTTGACTCCACGTTCACTTAAAATAAAAAGCCAAAGTTTTTGCATTGGGGCTGGTTCCGCAAACGTTATAAGCAACGGTAACAACATGCTGCGAAGCAACAACAACAGTAATTCATCGATTGTTCCCTCATCTAAAAACAGCAATGGAAGACCAATAACTAAAGCTTTTTCTGATACAACATTTCATTCATCTAACCTGCTAACAGAAAACCATCGAAAGGTAAAAAAAATAGTTGTAGTTAGGTCTAAAATGTGCGTGCTTTAACGAATTTCTTTCTTTTCAGAAATTGCTTTGGGCAGTGTCACAAGCTTTGCAGTCAAAACAAATCAACGTAGCACATGCTAGTTTTAAACAGTTTGCTTCGGTCTTGGCCAGAGTTGTTAAAAGGATATTTCAAGAGTATTTCCTGAAAGTCAATTCCAGCACCAGTGATACGATGCTAAGGTTCTACCAATATTTATACTAATTTTTGAATGTTACTTTATATTAGTTTCGCTTTTTTTCCAGATTGGCAAAGAAATATGTTTGTACTGTAGTTTCGGGAAAGAGTGCCGATGAGATATATATTTTCGCCAAATCGAAAATAGAAGAAGAAAGGAAGGTGTCTTCTGCGAGATTATCTGGATACATTGCACCCGACGAATATGAAACCCGTAAATTAGTCTTAAATCAAAGCAGTCTGTGCAGTTTTGAGAACTCAATGGACTCGTTTGCCTTAAGTCAAAGCTCATCAATGTCCTTGTCCCAACCCGCCCACAACATCAAAAATCATGATGATATATTGATCAAATCAAAGAGTGCAATTAGATTGTCTGTTCAACCGAATGCTAATTTACAAAAGAGTTCTTCTAAAAATAATCTCGATGGAATAGCACTTAGGGAGAACGTTGATTGTGATCAACGTTGGTCAGATCAAAAAAAATTTACTGGTGTAGATCAACAAAACGTTAGCCCTTATACGAATTCATCAGTCCGATCGACTAGCCAGACGTTATCCTTTCGAAGTAGTTTGTATGACCTTAATACCAGTACTGCTAAAGCAAAAAGGCAAATTTCATTTGACAGCTAAACGCATTTTTTAAGTAAAAATTGAACTGCTTTTACGTATCCTACTTAAATTGAAAAGTAATTTCATTTTAGAAGAAGTATTTAAACATTTCAATGGTTGTGAGTCATATTTTAACGGATTTTATTTCAATCAAGGGTTTAAATCATGAAGTTGTTATAAGTACATATATACACCATATTCATTACTTTATTTTAATGAAAATTTGTATTTATTGATAGTCAAAATGTAGAAGTATTGTTATTTAAATAAATATTAATTTGCGATCAAAAACAATATTTCGTTTTTTTTGTTTATCATGTTTTAATATAATTTTTTTTTTGCCTATATATAACGCAGCTGATGCGAAACGAAATTTGTCCGTGGTCTTCAACACGACAGCGAATGGAAACCACAGCGAAAAAATAAGAATTGAAATTGTCACAAAAAAAGTTAAGTCATGCTGTAATGCATAGGGTTGGTTCGGTCCTTTTTCAAATGCATGGGACAACAATCCAATACAAAAATTAATGGACTTTTTCCTCTCAGTACAGCTTGTAGGGTGGAAGAGACCGACCGCCTAAGCCCGTTAACTAGGTAATATAGGTACTCTATGCTGTAATGAAGGAAAAATACGAACACGAATAAAACCCAATAAAACAAAATTTCAAAGTCAGCTCTTTCCAAAAAATACAGTACCTAATTGTTTGCGGTGAAAAAATTTTTTTTTCTATTTTGTGCCAAATGATTTCTAGTTTATAATTTTGAGATCTTTTTGCTCTTTTTAAAAAATAAAACGCTTCGATGAACTAACAAGTGTTTAAATATTGGTTTCGTGTAAAATAAATTTCGAGGTTGTAATCAAAACTAGCACTACAAAGTCCGAAAAAGTGGGTTTCGTCATGCCGTCCGTCGGTCGGTGCGTCCACTGTAATTTGAGCTATAGCCTAAGGAAAAGTATGGGAAAAGTATCTGGGTGGCTGAAGTATGCCCACCGGCAGAGGGCCTTGGCCCAGCGGGGCCGCATAAACAGTACTTTTATAAACCAAAACTGTTTTAATTGGTATGTCTATTCCAACGGGAATAGGCAATACACGTTTTTTGAGAAAATGGTTAGACCGATTTTGTTATAATTTTGCGATCTGTTGCTTCTGAAAAGTTAAAGCAATATTATATTTAAAAATTAAAAAAAAATCAAACTGAAAAAAACATTAAACAAAAAAATCTATTTTTATGTTACTATTGACTTTTTTACATTTTTTTGTCTTTCATATAATATTAGGTGTGATTTTTTGTACTCACTTGTTCGCAATGTATTACAGTTATATTACTTATTTACCTGTTTGTATGTATATGCTCTTAGTTAACTGTTAACTAAGTGGAATTGTTGTGACATTTTACAGGGAGATTATTTTTTAAGCGAGTAGTATGTACATTAGAGTGTCTGTTATTTCCCAAAATCTCATTCTTCTTTTGATCAGACACCCCCTGAATCGAAAGTTTATGCCCTATGAAAAATTAACTGAGCAATACAATTTTTTTCCGAGATCATTAACCCGTGCCTCTAAAGCCATACTTTTCCCATACAAAATTTATATGGGAATTTCACACTTTTTACTTCTTATTTTATTCCTCTCGAACAACTGCAGCTTGTCTTAACTTTTTTGTTGATTATAGATCTCTAATTGTTTTTTTAAAACCCACATTCAAAAATGTATGTAAAACGAAAAATTTATATATTATTTCGATTTTTGAAAAGTTTATCTATTCACGCTATTTTTACCTTTAATTTTTTTTTCTTAAACCATACAAGTTATTCTAAATTTTTGTATTGATTTTTAAAAATAATAATGCCCTAAAAAAAACTTCATTTACAAAATGTATGCAAAACCAAAAATTATAATTTATTTTGATTTTTAAAATTATTACATGTAATATTTTTTAATTCTCGAACTACAGCAGTTATTATATTTTTCTTTGTTAAGCTTTATTTATTAATAGTTTCTTTAAAAAAAAACACATTCAAAAATATATGTAAAAAAATTATATTTATATAGTTCTTTTCGATTTAAAAAAAACACATAGTTTGTACCTTTTTGATTTTATATATTCTTAGTCTTATTATACATGGTGATTCGCATAATGAGCGACAAAAAGCTAAAGGGTGTGGGTTGGTTTGATACAAGAACAAAATCGTATGGGAGGGGGGTGTATTCCCCCCGTTTAGCCAGAAGGGGCAATTTCCTAAAAAAATTACTTGAAACAGAAAAAAAATATTAAAAAACAACAGTTACACTTAAAATACCATGATACACCTTTTTGTAAAGCCAGATATCTCTTCTTTTATTGAATTTTTAAATAAAGTTGTTTTAGGGTATAGTTTTTGAAAAATTAATTTTCAAAATCAAAATTAAAAAAAAAAAATTTTTTTTTTAAATTTCAAACTAATTTTTTTCAAAATTGTACGTGTTTAACTAATAATTTTGTTTTCAAAATAGAATGCTCTTTTTTTTGGAGAGAAATAAAATAAGAAGTAAAAAGTGTGAAATTCCCATATAAATTTGTATGGGAAAAGTATGGCTTTAGAGGCACGGGTTATAATGATCATGGAAAAAATTTGTATTGCTCAATAATTTTTTTATAGGGCATACACTTCCGATTCAGGGGGTGTCTGGTCAAAAAAAAAGATTTTGGGAAATAACGGACACCCTTATGTACTGTACATGTACATGCACTAAAAAAACACACCTAT
The DNA here is from genome assembly GCA_932273885.2 of Leucozona laternaria. Classification (NCBI taxonomy): domain Eukaryota; kingdom Metazoa; phylum Arthropoda; class Insecta; order Diptera; family Syrphidae; genus Leucozona; species Leucozona laternaria. Next base: position 52,962,781 of record OW026368.1, read on the forward strand.
TATTGAACTATTAACATTTATCTTCATGGTATGTCTGCATTACAGTTGTTAAACAGAAGAGCAAGTTCGTGCGATCCAGTCGTGCATATTTTTTTGAAATGGTTCGAACTTGAAGAAGAGAAATCTTTGCAAATTATTACACACTCACCCTTATTACGGCTCTAGAAGGTACACTTGGTTATAAAATAAAACTAAAACTTCAGTGTTCTCACCGCTCTTAACTCTTCTCACTATTATATCTACCGATATTTTTATTTTGTAACGCCAATTGGAGCTTTTAGAGCCGAGTCTTTGTACTGTCGTTTTAGAAAAACGACAACCGTAATAAGGCTCGTGTAGCTTTGCAAAATTTTAAGAATAATTTGTTTAACTAAATGTTAACATATCAAAATAGTGTTTAGTAGGGCTAACTGCAATTTCTTTTTTTGCTTTTTCATTTTTCAAGGCCGACAGACATACAGGATCGTAGTGCCCCTTTCCTAATTTTTTTCGATTGGTATATCCCGTTCACTTTTTTACTACGTACCTACTATGTACCGCTGTTATAAAAAAGAGGTACCCGGTTTGCCATTCCAGCATAGTTGAGGTTCATTAGAAATGAAAAAAATTTTTTTAACATTGAATTAAGCATATTTTATTACTTTTGATATGATTTTTTTTTTTTTTATATTTGCGCGCACTCAAGGGGTTATGACTATCCTTATAATGATAAACATAGTGCGAGCGTTTAGGAAAATAGGGTAGGGTTTAATAGGAGATACCGATGCACATTGGTTTTGAATTTCTGGATATTACAATGGGAGGGAAAAATAGAGCTAGGCAAAGCATTCCACATTCGAGTTGTGCGGCTAAAGAAAGAATCTCTGTACTTGACTGTACGTCCGAAATTAGGCTCAAGGGTAAGCTTATGTGCATTCCTAGAAGCGCGAGTATTGCGGTGGAATTGTTTTAGGGGAGGAATGCAACTGGCTATTTCGCAAGAACACTGTTTGTAAAAATAGCGATAGAACAAAGATAGACATGAAATACTGCGGCGGTGTTCCAGAGTTGTAATTGTATCTGTTATATTTCTGTCACCTATCATTTTTAAAGCTCTATTTTGAATTCTGTCCAAGAGATTCAAGTGAGTTATAGGAGCACCTGCCCAGATGTGGGAGTTATACTCAAGCTTAGGACGGATAAAGGCTTTGTAGATTATAGCCAGATCAGAAGGAGAGAAAAATTTCTTGCATCGCCGAAGAAAGCCATTCCACAAGAGGTGGTCTGTGAACTGAAAGCTGTTTAGTTTCTTCAATACAGTACCGCTCATAGATAGCGGCATGGAGGGTGGGTTTCGCTTCAACGAAAGGAGACAGCATTGAGTTTTTGAAGCATTAAATTCTACGCGGTTTTTGATTCCCCATTGGACAATGCTATCAAGATCAGAATTTAATGAGCTTATCATACGCTGCCGCTCTAGTTCCACATCCGAAGGACAAGGATGTGAATTTAGAAACGAATATGAAAAGCTGAGGGTACTGTCGTCAGCAAAACAATTTAATGGATTAGAAGTTTCAGACAGAAGATCATTGATGAAAATGAGAAAGAGAGTCGGAGACAAAACGGAGCCCTGGGGGACACCAGCATTTATGTTATGAATATCAGACTTAAAACCATCCAATACGACTTGTATTGAGCGGTTAGAAAGGTAATTTCTAATCCAACGAAGTAGAGATTCATCGATACCAAATGCACGCATTTTCGATAAGAGAGCTTGATGCCAAACTCTATCAAACGCTTTTGAAATATTAAGTGCAATAATCTTACTTTCGCCAAAACGATGTAAAGATTTGTTCCACTGTACTGCCGGTCATTTATAAGCTTTCGTTCTTCAAGATATTTCTTAAGCTGATGATTAATCAGCGTTTCCATGACCTTGGAAAGAAGGGACGTAAGTGCAATTGGGCGATAGTTAGAGGGTGAAGAAGATTCGCCTTTTTTAGGGAGAGGCTGGACAAATGCTGTTTTCCATCCACTCGGAACGAGACCAGTAGAGTAGGACAGATGGAAAAGCTTACGCAGTGGTTTTGCCAGCGTTGAAGAACACCTCTTCAGAACAATAGGAGGGATACGATCCGGGCCAGCGGATTTGTGCACATCAAGGTCCTTGAGAACTCTTGCAACTGCACGAGTGCGAAAGAAGATTCGTCCCATGAAATCGTTAGCGCTCTCAAGTACAGGAGGAGTCATAACACTTACTGGCAACGTCGAATTAACAGCAAACTGTGCTGCAAGCAAATTGGCTTTCTCTAAACGAGCGTTGGAACCGAAGACGAGGTAGTATTTCGTATTTTTTTTTGCAAATGACCAAACATTTTTACTACCTTTGGGACATTGTAGTATTTTTTGCCTTAATTTTTGGTCGTGCAAAAATTTGGTTCGTCGAATATGGACGTTACAGGTCTTTCTACCTACATTTATTCTTTAAAAAATCAATTTTTGCTTGTAAATGTTCAGGAAATTTTATATGTGTATAAAAAACTAAAACCGGTCCAACGATTTAATTTTTTTTTTTTGCATAAATTCATATTTTTTTAAAGATTTCAGGCGGCAGTGTCCTTTTTTTCCAGTTCAAAACTTTTTTAGGAATTGTAATAATAATTTAAGGAGCGAATTTCATGCTTCTTCACCATTTTCTCTATTTTTTTATTACCTATCCTTCATAATAAAAAATCTTTAAAGTTATAATAAACTTAAACCACAAAAGTTTCATATTATTTTTCACATAGATACTAGATAGATAGATGTATCTATGATTTTTCATTTATTATTTTTACGTATTCATTGTCAATCAGACTTAAGTTCATTCATCAAACCATAGATCACTCAGAAAAAAACGAGCTAAAATCAAGAAAAACAGTGATGAATCAACCCTATTCGTTGACGAAAGTCTTTTAAACGCGGTAATTCTTAAGTCAAGTGAAAAAATCTTATTTTAAGCTTGTTTTTAATAAGCTAAAAATTCTTGTTTTAATCCAGTTCCGCGATAATTTTTAGACCGTCGGTTCTCAAATCGAGTCAAAAGAAATTCATTTTTAGAATACCCAAGTAAGGTTGCAGCCCACTGTAAACTTAAATTAAAGCTTGTGTCATGTCATCGAAATATACGCCCTTATTTCGACATTGTTTCATGTTTAAAGTTCTCTGCCCCACCCTGAAAGTGGTAAAGCTATGTACAAAAATGTTGTCCATTTTTTTTTAAATTAGTTGACTCGTGCTAGCGAGTAGTTGAAATTTGCCGTTCAGCATACCGCCTCTTCGGAAAAAGTGAATGGAAAATCTTAAAACTTGGCTCATACCTTCATTAGGTACACTAAAAGGAGTTTATAATTACATTAAAATTATTTCCAGTTTAAAAAACAATAAATACTTACCCCGCTAAAATCAAAATTCGTTATTTTTTGTACTTTTTTTGTTTTTAGTCAAAAAATTGTTTTTCTAGTTCTATACCTATGTACTCAAAATATATACTTTTACGGAATTTTAAGAAAAGGACTGTATTTTCAATACTCGGTAGCACGAGTTAACTCATTTAAAAAAAATGCACAACATTTTTTGACATACCTTAACCACTTTCAGTGGGGCAAAGAAACTCAAACAAATGTCAAAAGAACTCAATTCCTGTGCCTGCATGCACGTTTGAGAATGTTTTGGCTTGATTGAATTATGAATATTCTTGTATCAAGTTTGTTTTGTTCTTAATTTGTGTTTACATTTAAGATTTTCAGATTGTTTCAAACTTAATTTAGGAAAATGATCTTGTATTGAGATTAAAGGACATAAATATAGCATATTTCTAATCTCAAATCAACTTTTATCTTCTTAATTTAAGAAAAAAAAGCTTGTTTTTAGATTCATGCTATTGTATTAAGAATTATGAGTGTCATTTGAAGATTAAGCACGTAAGAATAAAAAAAAATAAAAAGAAGCCCGACATAGGTACTGGATTTTAGCTTGCGATTTTTCTCTGAGTATAATTTATGCACAGGTACAGTAGCGTACGCAGGATTTTCTTTGGGGGACTCAGTCGCAATTTTGGGAGAACATTTTTTTAAGGAAGGCATCGGTAAAACTACGACAAAAATGAAAGCCTTTCTTTTTATTAACCACCTCATATGAGTTAGAAAAAAAATTTCAATGAGAAGAAGGTTTAAAATTAATTTTATTCATTACTTGCGAATATATATTCATATGCACATAGGTACTACATACATACATATGTGGCAAGTTATGAATTCGTACAAAAAATCAAACTCGACATTTTGATCAAACTTGAAATTACGATGAAAGAGAAGTCGGAAAAAGTGGGTCTAGCAAAAACGTCCGTCTGTCTGTCTGTTCGACTACAGCCTAAACGGACAGTTTCTTTAAACTTAGTTTAGCTTTTTTAGATATTGCCCCACCTAACTAAAACTAACAGTAGCTGGCATACAAAATTTTTTGGCCAAAAGGAAAAACTTATTTTTTCTCAAAATCGGCTCCACAGATTTTTTTTCTTAAAACACAATGGGGCATATTCATCATAGTCACTTTTTAACTCCAGTTTATCATAGACCTGGGTTTATCCTATCTAAATAACATTGAATAAACCCTAAGATAAACTGGAGTTTAAAAGTGACTATGAATATGCCCCAATAAATTTAATTAGTTATAAGTTGGCGTTAAATAAAATAAATGCTTCAGAAAAACGGTTATTAATGGCACCTCCTAAAGAACTATTTTTTTGATTTTCACTTTTCTCGAAAACGGTTTAACAGATTTTGATGAATTTTTTTACAAAGAAGAACTAATACATTCCAAATAAAATTGTGTACCGAAATTTTTCAAAAAATATTATTTGATTTTTTAAAAAAAGTTTGAACATTTTTTTTGAAAACTCGATAGTTACAAAACGTCTTAGTCGATTTTTATTAAACTTGGAAAAAAGCATTTTTTAACACTATCTAAAAGATTTTAGAAACAAATTATGCTTATAATTAAAAATAACGGTACCTCCCATACAAATGTTTAAAACCGTTAAGGAAAACTTTTTTTTTCAAAAATGACTCCTACGATTTTGATAAATGTTTTTTTGTGTAGCGCAGTTGGTAAGGTCTAGCATATAAAACTATCAAATTTTACATTAAACAATTAATAACAGCACCTACCATACAACGTTTTTTTTTTTATTTTCGTCTGTCTCATTATCTGATTTACCCATTAAAACTAAATTTTTAAATAGAAGCTTGTAGTAAATAATTTTCGGATTTTTAAAAAAAAATTCAAAATTATTTTTTGAAAATTCAATATTTCGAAAACGAGTGGTAGATTTTTTTGAAAATTAAGTTTTTTCCACATCAATAATTTTTTTTTCTTAAAAATGTTAGTGAAATTTTATATAAATATAAAAATTAATTTTTTTTAAAACCGCTCCTACGATTTTTAAATTTTTTTTTCTCATAAATTAAGATTTATAAAAGAAATCAGATGGAGTATATCGCGTTCGATTCCAAACAGTTTCAGAAGTATTTTAATCAATTTCTAATTTTGTTGATTTAAAAAAAATGTACAATTTAAATAATATAATTTCCTTGCATGCATATTGCATATGTGCAAATCGGAGCTATATTGTTAATTTTTGTATACTCACATACTAAATACTACCTGCAACTAAACTAAGTTTTGACAAATAGATAAAATAAAGACTCTAATAGCTAATTTATTTCAGACTATAGAACCGCTGTATGATCGCACATAAGAGCAAGTTCGGGAACAAAATACAGCAAAACTTTCTAAAGTTCAATGAAAAAATTATTCCATAATTTTCCGATTCTGGGAACATTATAAAGTTCAACTTCTATATGTATAGTACTTCAGCTGCTTTAGACATTCCCCCACCACAATCCATTTATTTTGAATTTTCAGATGCGAATTGTTAAGTTTCAAAAAATTATGAAATGTTCGCAAACCTGCATATGATTGGTATTGTGCGATATGCGGATTCTATAGCAATAATCGTCTGAACACCTCGCATATCAACCACAACATTTGAGATCACATTTGCGGACACATACTGTGTAAGTGACTTGATGGCAAATGTATTTGCGAATTTGGGACAGTTTTTGAATATCGTGTGAACACCCCCATCACCCTCGCGTGTAAGTTTGCGAGGATTGGTGTGGAAATAAATTTGCAACACATTTGCGACTTTTTACGTCAAAGTCGTAAACGTTTGCAAATTTTTGTATGCCGTCTGCTCGTAGCTTAAAAACATCGAATTAGTATTCAAAGTTTATAACAGATGAAGATCTTGTTGCACTGAAGATTTAAAATTTTAAATAGCTCAATTCCATATGATTGTAGCTACACCATTTTAAGGAATATTTTGACATCATTTGCGTATATCGAACAGTTGCAATTTCTTACTACAGCAGGTAAGTTACTACTTACTAGTGAATATAATGAAAAGAAATGAGCCCGAATGACTACCTTGTGGAATACCGAATACATGATACAACTTCCCTAATATTTGAAGTGCAGCCGTCTGTCTTTCTTGACAGTTCACTTTCTAACAGTTAGAGAGGTATGATCTTTTTTAGGTGTATACCAATTTTTACTTGGTTAGGGCAAGTTTTGGCTTCTTGTAAACAAATTTTCAAGGTTGTAATCAAAAATAACACTACGATGATCGAGAACTCTAAAAAAGTGGGTTTCATCATACCGTCCGTCGCACAGTAAGGGAATTCGCTCATCTAGCGGAATTAAATTAATAGCGCTTACAAGTTTAACTTTCGGATATTTTTTTTTGCAATATGTAAAGAACGAAATGTTACTACAATTATTTATATAAAGGGCTTTTCAACAGGGACGCTACAAAAGTAGAGCAACAGGGACAGCAAACGACGCCATATTTCTTGCCGCTCTTTTGACATTTCTCTTCAATAAGGTTTGTCATTTCATGATGGAAAGATATACGAGCCAACAACGAGTCGAAATTATTAAAATTTACTACCGAAATTCGGAGTCAGTGGCCTCAACGTTAAGAGCGCTACGTCCAATTTATGGTCGTCATAATCGTCCTAGCAGATCAACAATTGAGCGTCTAGTAGAAAAATTTGAATCCACAGGCACAGTAAAAAATGTTCCCGTGCCAGTGAGACAAAGAAGTGCCCGTAGTGTCGAGAATATTGCTGCCGCTGAGGCTTCAGTTGCAGAAAGCCCAAATGTGTCTCTCACACGTCGTTCTCAAGCGTTGGGCATCTCTGTGACGTCGTTGTGGCGAATTTTGCGAAAAGATCTTCGCCTACATCCTTACAAGATTAAATTGACACAAGAACTGAAGCCGCTTGACCACCAGAAGCGTCGTAGGTTCGTGAATTGGGCTGAGCAATAACTTGAAAATGATTCGGATTTTCATCGAAAAATCATCTTCAGCGATGAGGCTCATTTATGGCTGAATGGCTTCGTCAATAAACAAAATATGCGGTATTGGTCAGGCAGCAATCCACACGTACTCCATGAGTCATCATTGCATCCCGAAAAAATTACGGTTTGGTGTGGTTTATGTGCCGGCGGCGTCACTGGGCCGTACTTCTTCCGTGATGATCAAGACCGGCACGTTACTGTGAATGGGGATCGCTACCGTTCAATGATAACCGAATATTTTTGGCCCCAATTGGATGATATGGACTTGGAGGACATGTGGTTCCAACAGGACGGCGCCACAAGCCACACAGCGAATGTCACAATCAATTTATTGGAAACCAAGTTTGGAGAACGTGTTATCTCACGAAATGGTCCAGTCGCTTGGCCCCTCGGTCGTGCGATTTGACGCCGTTAGACTATTTCCTGTGGGGCTACGTCAAGTCTATGGTCTATGCCACAGATTAGCCACATGAAGATGAGAATGTTTCGTACGTTTCACCCTCCAAAACCCATTTGTTTACATTGTTGGATTTGTAATTTCATCCTGCGTCGATGAATAGATATGAATTGCAACAACAATTTAACCAGGTGTGTGAAGATCCCTACTGTCTATGTGTGAGATTTTTATACACACATTCGCATTTTTTATCTGAAATCTGACAGCTCAAGCTTGTAGGCAAATTAAAATGGCTGCCGGGGATTCTCATCTTCATATGGCTAATCTGTGGTCTATGCCAACAAGCCAGTGAACTTCGTACGAATATCGAGAGTGAAAATGCAGCAGTATCGGCCGATTTATGCTTGAAAACCGTCGAAAATTTGGTTCAGCGTCTGGACTTCTGCAAGCGTGCCCGTGGTGGCCATGCAAAAGAAATCGAGTTCCATACATAATGGCATTGAACGTACTTTCACAGGAACAAAGAATTTCATTGATATCCAAAACCGTTTTTGTTTTAGCGCTAGCGTTTAGCGTTTTGTAGCGCTCTTATTGAAAAACCCGATACTTTGCCAAAATTTTGATGTACAAAGCCCTGAAAGTACATGTTTTTTTGACTTTGGTGGACCCATTTGAAAAAATTAATTATGGCCACAAAAAAAAATTGTTTGTCATTTTTTTATGAGAGATTCATATTATGTATACATAAAAAAATGAATAGAACTACAATTACTTAAATTTTAATTTAAATTAATAAACTTTTGATATATAGAGCTCTGAAAGTACACGTGTTTTGCACTTTGGGAGACCCTTCCTAAAAAATGAATGTAACTCCCAAGAAAGCTTTTTGCTAATTTTTTTTTTTTGTAATATTTAAGCTAGGACCGCACTCGGCGGAACTGCACTTCACGACTTATTTGTGGGAAATTGTATGAGCTATATCGCACTAAGCGACAACTGCACTTCACGACGCGACACTATGCGACAAAGTTGGTAATCTGACCAACTGTGCCGCGACGTGAAGTTTCGTTCAGTTTCGTGCGAAAGTGCGCACGGTGTCGCTGAAGTGCAGTTCCGCCTAGTGCGGTTCTACCTTTACTATGAATATATACAAAAATGAAATTTTACTACAATGATTTATACACTTAGTCAAATTTTTGATTAACGGAGCTCTGAAAGTACGGGGTTCTATCCACTTAGGTAGACCCATCTTAAAGAATTTAATTACGCGGACAAAAAAATCTTGTTTTTTTTGCTTGTACAGGGTGTTTTTTTTTAGACGTGTGGTTTTCAATCTGGCAATACTTTTTCGGAGTTGGCATTTTTGACAGCTGTCACTTTATTTATGCTCAGTTTGGTTTGCCATTTCATAATGAATAGACTTAATCATGAACAACGCTTCCAAATTGTGATTGTCGTTGATCCCAATTTTCATAAGCGAATTTTGTTTAGCGATGGAACTAACTTTTGGTTGAATGGGTATGTTTATACACAAATTTGTCATATTTGGAGTGATCATAATCCACAAGCCATTGTTGAGACGCCGTTACAACCTCAAAAAGTCACTGTTTGGTGTGCTCTATGGACAGAGGGAATCATTGGTCCATATTTCTTCAAAAATGAAGACGGCCATAATGTTACAGTCAATGGGGAACGCTATAGAGCCATGATTAATGATTTTTTCGTGCCTGAATTGGAGGATGTTGATGTGGATGACCTTTGGTTCCAACGAGACGGCACTCCATGCCATACAGCCAACGAAACACTCAATTTATTGAAGGAAACTGGTGAGCGCATTATCACTCGTCGTGGGCCTGTGGCGCGGCGCGTGGCCTCCAAGATCGTGCGATTTAACACCGCTGGACATTTTTTTGTGGGGTTATGTGAAGTCGCTTGTCTACGCAGATAAGCCCGAGACGATTTACGCCTTGGAAGATAATATTCGGCGCGTTATTGCTGACATACGGCACAATTGCTGCAAAAAGTGCTCGAAAATTGGAATTTATTCGAGCCAGCCGCGGCGGCCACTTGCCCGAAATAATTTTTAAAACATAATGGCAAACCCTTATCTTCATAATAAAGCTAAATTCTTGGCCATAATATTAAATTATATGCGTTTTATTTCTTCTTTAAAACCACACGTCTAAAAAAAACACCCTTTATTTATTAAGAATGGATATAAAATACATTAACTTAAAAAAAAACATTCACATTTTTGTTCCGAAACAGACTCTAAAAGTACTTTAGTTTGTTTAAGTTGTTGCATTTAAAAGCTTTAGGATCTAATGTTCATAAATTTTTTTTTTCTTTTCGGAATGCACGTGCGGCATTCTATGAAAGGGTCTTTAGATATCAATAGTCTTTTAAGAAGTTAAGTAAAAGTAAATAAAAGTTGATTATACAATATTGAAAACAATCCTCTTTCTTTGGGAAAATAAGTAACGCAGTTTTCTGACTATAGCGTCAGTTGCTCTCTTTCCAATTATCCTTAATTTAATATCATAAGCCGTTCCAAGAGGCTTTGCACTTTTTGATTTTTTCGCAACATTCTTCAAAGTTTTCTTTTTGATCTCCCGACTTTTTTTAACAGTTGAAGCGGTCACGTGACCCACTTTTGACCCACATCTTATTTATCTGGAAAAAATTAGTCTAACAGATGCCTTAAGTGATTTTATTGCATCTTGTGAATATGTGATTTGATCTAAATAGCTCATAATAAATGAAAATAGCGCATCAACACGATTTATTTTACATAATTTTAAAATCCAATCCCCAAAAATTAGTTTTTTCGTAAGTTCGATAGACATTCTGAAAATTAAAAAGAACTCCATGTATCAAAAGCCTATACCTATACTTAAAAAGTTGAGCATTTTAAATTTCCTGAAATAGAAAAGGATAGTTTGTTTTTAAATAAATACTGTTCTTTTTTTGTTTGGCACCCCTTTTATCATAACGCCAAATTCGTTTACACTCAAATTTCGCAAAAGCGAGGAATGATAATGATAAATAATTTGAGCTCTCTCCTTCCTCGAGCGCTTCCCGGGCGGTGCTCTTTCACTTGGCGCCCCTATAGTTATGGTGCTTGGGAGGCCAACCGGGTCGCCCTACCCTAAAGCCAGTACTGTACATACCACAAAATACGACATTTAGGACATCAAAAACTAATCACAACTCATTATGTGGATAAAAACTTAGTAAAATTGTTACTTAGTACAAAAAAAATGTATGGGCGTCGCACCTATGCGCAGCAACTTAAAGCTTTAAAATGATAGCTGACATATCAGCCTTTCAAATAGATGTAGTCTCCCATCCGAACAAAAGTATACACTTAAAGGTTTTCTCTCATGAATGCACAAATTGAATAAAAATAGCCCCTTTTTTGTATCCCAACAACAAAAAAATATATTTAAAAACCCTATGGACTATAATTTGACTTACTTTTCAATTCCCTTATATCGTATTTATTAAATCAAAACAAAACTTTCAATAAAAACGCACCATCCACTCGTAATAAAAAAAAATTGTGTGAGTGCCGGGACTCACGGTTAATATGTGTAAACATCAACGTGCGCGGATCCAAAACGGACTTGTTTTTGCTTGAAGGGGATCTTAAGATTTTTTTCACTGAAAGCACCCATCCTAGTATGCAGATCGTAACGTTGCACACCGTAACGTTGAACGACGTAACGTTGCACACGAACGCTCACGTTTTTTTCACTCTACCGCCAGCATAGTTGTTTACACTTTAAAAATACCAAAACTACCTTCACAAGCCAATTGCCACTGAAATTATCACCAACTACAACTCCAAGACCATTTTTTTAGGCTACAAGGAAAACCAATTTTTAGATCAGTTTGAGTAAGTGATTTTTTTAATTGAAGTCCGCTAGATGAGCGAATTCCCACACTGTGCGTCCGTGAGTCTATGCGTCTATATACGTCCGTGTATTCACTGGGATTGGAGCTAGACCCTAAACGAAACTGGTGGGCCTTTTTGCTTCAAATTTGGTACAGGGCATTTTTATGTGATTCCCTAGAGGGAAAATTCCAATTTTTGTTCTAGAACGGGTACTTTCCATACAACAATTTTTTTTTTTTAATTTTCTCAAAAACGCCTCTACAGATCTTATTAAACTTTGTAAAAAAAAACTGCATTTCAGGTTTTTGTCAAAAAATTCACATAGCGGAAATAGCCATATTCCACGTTTTTTGATAAAATGGACCAAATTCTGACTTATTCGCGTATATTTTTCAATGGCTAAACCAATTATGATATTATTTTGCACTCTGGTACTTATAAATAAAACAAGCAAACTCAAACAGCCTTTTCTGCTAAACATTCGCGTGAACCAATAAATAAAACAAGCAAACTCAAACAGCCTATTCTGCTAAACATTCGCGTGAACCAGGCACGAAGCCAAGGGGTGCTTGAGGGGTTGAAGCCCCTCCCGAAATGATTTGTATCGAAACAAATTTAGTAAAAACTAAAGATTTTTAATATCAATTAAAATTAATAAAAATAAGAAGACTATCTAGGTATAGTTTATTTGATTTGGGATCAGTTAAGGACTTCAATTTATATCTTCGTTTATATTAAGACCAAGAAGAAACCAAGATATTGCAAAATAAAAATAACAAAAAATATATGATTTCAGAATAAAAAAAAAAACACAAATGATTAGATATAATGATATGGGTGACTGGAAAACGTTGATGCTGGAAAACAAAAAAGATGCTGCTACCCAATGCAAAAGCAGTAACTGAAAATAGAGCTGTAATAAGACCTATTATTCAGACTATTTTATTTTGTGAAGAACAGGAGGTGAATTGAATCTAGGGACAACAATTTTAAGAATCACGTCACACAGGCTATTTGAGCTCAGCTATACAAAATGAAATCCTGGAGACATGCTCTGATATTATCAAAACCGGAATATAAAGGGTCCGCCATCTAATGTTTTTTTTTCAACTAGTGCTTATTTCGTGAATGGTAACAGTCAGCTCATGTCTGATTTGACAGATAATTAGTTTTATCCTTCCGCTGAACGCATATGGTTGTGTATACGCTTCGCTAATTGGGCCTGCCATCGACTTAGAGAAGATGCCGATTTTGCCAAAAAAAATCATCTCTTCAGATAAAGCTCATTTTGATTGTGGCGGGTAGTAAACAACCAAAATTGTCGCATTTGGGGCACAGAAAACCAGCACGCATACATTGAAAAGCCGATACACCCAAAACGAGTTACTGTTTGGTGCGGATTTTGGTCCAGTGGCATAATTGGGCCATTTTTCGAAAATGAGCAAGGAGTGGCCGTTAGAGTCAATGGCGATCGTTATCGGGCCATGTTGAACGAATTTTTGCTCACAAAAATTGAAGAGGAGGATATTGGTAACATTTGGTTTCAACAGGACGGGGCGCTACGTGCCACACAGCCGAAGCTACACTCGATGTTTTGCGCCATTTTCAAAAAAAAAGAAAAGTTATTTGGCGGACCCTTTACAATAAACTTTCTATGATATCTGTTCATTCGGATATTGATGTCGATCCAGATGAGGTGATTGGTGTCATATAAAAAAAAAAATCAAGACTTTTTCTGCTGTAAAAAAAGTGTACCTATACAAAAATAATTTGAATATGTAAGTTATGTACCTACTTAACATACATTTATTTAAAAACTAATAAAAATCTATTAATTGGAATATGTTATATATGTTATTTTTTGTTCAAAGAATTGTTCGTAAGACTTAAGCGAGCCCCCTCCGAAACAAAACCGTGGCTACGGTCCTGGCGTGAACATTAGCATTCTGCTATCCGCGGGAAGGAAATGATTTTTCCATAATGCGTATAAATTGTGATGCAAATATATTTAAGATCCATTTTACAATTTCAAAAATAAGTTCTGATTAAGATTTGCATTAAAAAGACATAAAGTTTTAAATAAATAATTTGAGGCAAATTGAATGAAACATTCACGTGACTCGAAAGATTCGATCGAATCGGAAAAATTGTTTTTTTTTTTTCATTTTGACTCGTTAAATATTTCATGACATTATTAACCATAACAGATACATGTTATCTTCAATGTGTTTCTACACTACACAATAGTTGTTAAGCACAAGAATAGGTTCGTTGTTATCCAGTAGTGCATATATTTTTCTTAAAAGGCGTAAAATTATGTTTGTTTTATTTCTCCTAGTTTTTGAGAAAATTTAATATTTCGAAAACTACTTTTTTATTGGAATTTTTGTGTGTGGGTGTTTATGTCATAAGCAGTGTGAATTTTCTACGACGCGAAGTGAATCAGCAAAACTTTACATTATAATGTAAATTTGGGGCACCCACGTATTGTTCCATACGAGGATGTGACATACCCTGCCTGACCGAAGCAATAAAGTTGCGTGAGGGGGACTGACTGCGGAGAGAGGAAGTTAAAATCCCTTGAACGCGAGAAGCGACCCACCAGCCACCCAACCCAGGTACTATATTGATTAAAAAAAACTGTCGACATAGGTACCTGCCAGACGACTTAACATACCCTTAGCAAAGCAGAAAATCGACGATAAATTTTGTGTCATAATTAAACACCTAAATCAGAGTTTTCATTGATTGACTCTGATGAAAGTTCGAAAACTATGCAAGAAAGCGATATGGTGCCTCCAGTTTAATATCCTTTTACTGCTTCTTCTCCGAGAATAAACAGTCAATTCTATTTATTGTTCTTTTTAACAGTCAATGATATTATATTCATTTCAATAGAACTTCCTTGATATCAAGAACATAGTCGACCAACACTGCAATTCTTAAACCCATTGGTACAAGCTCTAACTTTCTTCTGTTACTTCCCCTAGTCTCTAAAACCATCCTATTTAGTATTTCGAAATTTCGAAGTCAAAAACGCCCGTCAAACGAAATTGAGTGAAAAACTTTTCCTATCCTTTTCCCAAAACCTTCTCCTGGTTAGCATTTTGTACTAGAAAAAAAATTTCATTCGAATTTTCAATCGAAACACAGAATTTCGGACATGCGCTCTTTAGATTAGAACTGGAATAAGTTTTCGAAATACCTCCACCATAGTGAATTATATTCATCTTTGCTCCTTGTTGATACGTTTACGATAATTTGTTTTGTAAACAACAGTCATGCAGGCTGTTGTTGCCTGCTTCTTGTCCAGTCTGTAACTTTAATACGTCCTGTTCGGAAGCAATCACTGAGGTTGTAATCGAAACGTTTTGAAAGTGGCGTTGAAGTAATTTTGTAATTTTTTCATCTCTGTGGTTGAATTTGCTTAAAGCTATGTTGAATACAAATACACATAAATTTAACGCGCTGCTGCGGCAAAGGCTATAATTATGATCAAATTATTTTTGTGTAACGTGATGCTTATGCTTATCAGTCTGTTTTTTTTTTTTTTTTATTACCTACATATTTGCAGCCAAGAAATTTGAGTGCTAAGCGATTTGTTGAAGATATATTCCTTTGCTTAAAAGGCGAGAATCTTAGTGTTATTTTATATTTAATAAGTGCTTAAAGTTGATAGAAAGTAAATACATATATCTACTTATTTGCAAGTGGAAACAATTGGATTACTTGGCTTTATCTATGTTTTGTTGTAAGTATGAAACATTTTTGTGCAAATTATAATTTTGTCGGTTATCGGGTTTATTCTAATGAAATAAAGTGCATGCCTGATTGGCCTCATGTACTTGGTCTTATATCTTAATAAGGTACCTACATACTATATAAGAGGTACACGTTATTTGTAAGCAATCCATTTCGCCTCTAGGAAATCAGCTAAGACTTTTAAGTACGAAGCGACTTAGGGTGGAAGTCGAGATACAGAAATACAAATAGGCACTTTTTTCGATTTTTTGACGAACGCAAAACTTGCCCTTAACCAAAAAAACATACATAAATACATAGATGTATAGCCAGTAAGGTTTTATATTGTGGCCAGGACATATTGCATGTTTCGGTAACTGTATGCTTTATAGAAAAAGTCGGTATGCTTTGGGATTTATATTTTTTTTAGTACGTGCACCCGTTTTTATGGGAAGAAGAAATAGTATTCATTTTTAAGTACACATGCATTCTATTGTTAAAAACACCTAATATATGTGACTTTAGAAAACAATTTTAGCAATGAAATACGCCGTCTGATTTCTCTAAAAAATGTTAATGTTCCGAGAAAAAAAATAATATCATGTAATATAATCAACCGGTTGTCACAAATCATAATTTATTGAAATAAATATTTTTGAAAATATTTTCTATAGAAATAAGTGGCAAAATTCTTCTACCTATTATTATTTTTGGCTTTAAAAAATGATAGGTACATTCAATCTAGACAAAAAATATTATTTGTAACAGGCTGATAATTGCATTTTATTGTGCCCCAAAATCTAAAGCGTAAACAAACATATTTTAGCGCTTCCCTCAAATTTAACTATTTTATTTTTTAAATCAATTTATTTTAATAAGCATTGGTCGTAGAGAGAAATTATTGTATAGGACTGGCTTGCAATCTTGAACATTATAATAATTGTCGTATGCAGCGTTGCCAACTGAGGCTGTTTCATGCCTTTTAGGCATTATTTGACTACCTGAGGCTTTGAGGCTTCTTTTTTTCATATAAACTAAATTTTTCTTTCGTTTATTGGTGTTTTTCTTCTTCATATTCTTCTTCTTATTTATTTATTTATTTTTTAAAACATTCGAAAAAACATTGCTGCATTCCTCGGCGACGCGTTGAAAGTTGAATTAATTTAAATAAAACAAAGCTGAGAAATAAATTTAAGACAGAAAATTTTAATGGAATTCTTCACGCATATACACTTTAAAAATAAAAATTGCTTTCATCTGGGATGGAAGCAAACCCACTTATCTTTATTTCAAAAAAAATATTTCGATTAAAAACGTGCATATATTTTGTATTCCATTAGTACCTTTGTAATTTAAATGACTGAATTTATTAATGTTCCTTAATAAGATGTTTATTGTGATTTATTTGAGTTTTTTTTTTAATAAAGGATTTTTTTGCTATCATATTTGTGTTTTATTAAAAAAAAAAATTAGGTGAGGATTTTTTTATTTAAATAGGCATCTTTTGTTCTCAAGTGAGGCATTATTTTGCCCAAAGTGGTTGGCAAGGCTGGTCGCATGTGTTATGTCTCAGATCCGACTGTCTCTAGTTATTGCTCAAAATGTTGCAGAGAGCGTCAAAATCAGTTTCCTCATGTTTTGAACTTGGTGATTTTTTTCAGGCAATAAAAATAACTACAAAGAGTCAGGGATCTGTAGGGATATCTGTAGTTGAAATAAATAAATAAATCTTCCTTCACACTGGTATTGTAGAGCAGATCAAAGGGTTCAAATATTGGTGTTATAATTATCACGTTATATCTCCCTAAAGTATTTACTAAATAACCATACAGCAATAAATTGGACTTTCCTATTAAAAATGCTTTTTATTGATATCATGCTGTTCTAAATGTCAGGGCCGTAGCTAGAGTTGAATTTAGGGCATCGGTGATAACAGGTAGTGAAAATTTTACTTGATATGAAATATGATCTGATCTGGTAAAGGTGGTACTTAATTGTCGGGAGGGAGTGATAGATAAGTGCTAAACATTCATTTATGTAGGTATAAGTTTATATTATAATTTTTCTATATCCAGATCAACTGACTTGGTTCTTTTCTTTTCAAAAAGCCAGAAATACCATGACTCCCATTCTTTCGTGACTCATTGATAGCCTCTGAGGCCTGTTTGATTGCAGTCGAAGTTGAAAACGTAGATTCGCAGACAGCAACGCTACATCTTATGGTGGCCACTGGCCACAGATGCAAAAAGTGTATGTATCTTTGAACGCCCCTCGCTGCTTGTACAAAATATCCATCAGGGTGTATCCATATTTCTCTGATAAGTTCTTATTTTGTCTCTGCTGAGCTAAGCTGTTATTCATAAATCCATGTTTAAACGATAAACTGGAGTCTAAAAATAAACACGGCAGAACGTCTGTTTAAGTTGTTTTTAACTCTGCCAAATGTCAAAAATAAAACACGAATGAAAATAAATAGAACTCACAATGTCTAATTGGTGTTCTAATGGAAATATAGAGCTGGGCGTGACATTAGGTAATTTCCACCTCTTAAATCGATTGGTGTGCTCTGTTTTTCGATTCGCCGTACTAAAATTATGGGCAGTGCATATTTTCGGGTTTTCACTAGAGCTAGAAGGCTGCCCGTGACAGCAGGTAAAAAGAAACGTTGATGTTTACACATATTAACCATGAATCAAACAAACAATGCAATGCAACAGCTGTTTTTAGTCGTTTTTTTTTCAATTCAAAGGAAATTGTAGTAGAAATGTAATAGAATATACCTCAGCCCTGTTTCTAATTAAACGGAGCTGCCAAATACGCTATGAATAGTAGTGTGTCTAACTTGGGTGTTAACTTTAAACTCCAGTTTAGTTAGACTTGAGTTTATAATATGACTATGAATATGCCACGTGTTTTCCTTTTTATCGTTGCGATGACGTAAAACAGCTTTCATCACAGTAACCTCTTCCCTTGATGGAATTTAAGACAAAATTGACTTAGACCCGTTTGGTTAATCAAAAATTAAAGTTTTATAAGTTAAATCTTCATTAAAAACTTTTTTGAGACATAAGCGTTTAAGTTGAAAATAAATATTTATGTTTCTTTTCAGCAAATGGGCTTTAATAATTTTGTCATAACAAATTTAACAGTCCGTATTTATTTATTGTCATATAAAGAGGAGCAATCAATAAGACTAAGCACTGCAGTTAATGAAGTAGCGTTAAACATTTGATTTTCTTGCAATAACTTATGGCCAGTTGCATCAAAATGCACTTAAATGGGTTTCCGCTAAAAGGATTTTTAAGTTTGTCGACCTGATAAATTAATCCGTTTTGGTTCGTTTATCGGCCTTTTAGAATTGAAAGTGGTCGGCTTGGTGAAACTGGCCATTTTACAAATAGTTTTGTTTTCTCCCACTTCCCTAAGTTTTTCAAGGGTACCATTTTGTATATCCCCAACGTTTCGAAATACTCAGATTTAAATGGCAGGAAGGGCCATACACCAAGAGTTAGAGTAGGAATCCATTCCATTTGTTTTAACTCTTTTGGGTATGGGTCGTATTTTCGGAATCTCCGCTTGTCATAGACTTTGCTTCTTCCAAAATTTGAGAATACATGGGGGACAAAAAGTACAGTAAGGGCCATTTCGTTACACTGCTTAGGAATGAAAACAATTGCGAAACGAGGGTATTTTTTTGGTGGAACGAATTAAATGAAACAGGAAAATCGTAACGATATTTGATTTTTTAACAACAATGATTTTTTGAGCAACAAATATTGAAGTTGAATATTATTACGAAGAACAAGAAAAACGAAAACAATAGAAATGCATTGTTTTTGTTTTAGTGGGATGTAATAAATATAATTCAATTGAAAGTTTTTGAAGTTTAAAACATATATGCCGGCGGCGCGACGGTAGGGTAAACTAAAAACGTGGGCATTATGTGTAAAACGTTCCGAGTAGCATGTTACGTGTTAAACGTTCAATAGAAAAAATCAGGCACTCAGAACTAGGAACAACATTGATTAATTGATTTACACATCTTTACGGTGAGTCCCGACACTCACACATTTTTGATATGTTAAAATGTCGGCCGGTGGTAAAGGGGAATAAAAACTTGGACTTTCCTCTGTGCGACGTTACGAAGTCACACTTTACGATATAGAACGTTACGTTACGAAAATCTGCATAGCAGGATATTTGGTACGTTTAGTGACAAAAATCTGAAGATCCCCTTCCTTCGAGCAAACTAGTCCGACTAGTTGAACTAGGACAACAAAAGGAAGACTTCGTATACGGAAAAGTCGATGTTTACACAAATTAACCGTGAGTCGCGGCACTCACACATTTCTTTTTATTTTTTTTGCTACCTTTAATCCAAATGCGTTTCGCCCAGGCAAGACAGCTGGGCTCATTATAGTTAGATTTTGTCATACCCTTCAAATCAGTGTTGCCATAAGTGCAGATTTGTCAATGTGTTTTGCAGATTTTCCAATCACCTACAGACTTTCCAAATTCTAAAATCTGCTCTGCAGATTTTGTCTGCACACGTACTTTAACACTTGTTTATCTTACAAAACATTTTCAACAAATTCTTTCACACTTGTCTTCGCTTAAGATTTCCAAACATTAGGTAACTATACTTAGGTAGTTATAAGCCAAGCAAAATCCTTTGTACATTTGCAAACTCGTTGACTATCTGTTTGTTGAAGACACAGTCAATGTTGTGATGTATTGAAACTTTTATGAATGAAGATATTGCAAAATCGAAATAGCCAAAGAAGCATACATTTGAACATTTTCGAGAAAAAAAACAATATTTTCAAAATTAACTTACCCTAAATTTGTTTAAATAAAAAAATATTTATGAAGTCAGATATTTTCCATATAGAAATCTGCATTGCAGATTTTCTTTGTCATAATTGCAGATTTGTATGGCAACAATAAGCTTCTAAGACGCCAGATATAAGTCGATTGTTATCGACAAAAATATATTTTTAACAGCAGTATCACTGCAGTAAATTATATTTTTTTTTTTTACTATAGTAGCACATAGTATGTTGCAAATAATGTGTTAATGGTTATTTTTAATCACTTTATAAGTTAGAATTAGGGCCGTCAAAAGAGGTTTCAAATCTTATAAGGTATTCCTAATGTCGTTTTCGATTGGATTTTCGGTCTATTCTACTCCTTTTTTAATTCCAATCGAATATGAAAACACCAACTTTCCTGAATTTACACACACAATCCCAAAGCCGCCATTTAACAAAATGGCTTCTTCAAGTATTTATCACTCTTGAGAGTTAATCCAAAGAAAAACTTTATATGTATGTGTGTGTTCCTCGTCTACTCCAATGTGAAATTGGGAACAGAAGAACACTCCGAAAACATTATTCGGAACTAAAATAAATATAATAACTTAATAGTCTGGTCTGTTACCGATCTTCCAACCTCTCCCCCTTTGATATGTACTACGAATTGTAGTCTATCGAAACAAGGTATGGAGAAAAATGGAGGCGGAACAAGACGGCATACTTAAAGGCGCTTAGAAAAATGCTGATGCTCCAAATGCATTTGATAAACAATAACATCCCATTTTCGATATGTGACGTCAGTGGTCTCAGGCGGCGGAATGTGTAGTGCATACGGCTTCTAAGACTGAGCAAATCTGATATCGTGGGTTCGATCCCTATGATGGGCTGGTAGAAAGTTTTTCATAATAAAATTGGATTAAAAAGCTCAGCACCACTAATAAGAGGAGACTGATGATAGGTGGCTTGGCACCCCTTGAAACAGCTGTATCTCTAGCCAAAATAAACGAATTATAAATTAATTCGTAAACAATTGGTGGTAGCACCTTTAAGTTGTTGTTGTTGTTCAAAAATTCAATGAAATTGACGGAATAAAGAATGGTCAAGTCTAATAAACTGACATTCTAGTATGAATAGTATAATAAATAATAATAATAAATTATTCGGAACAGCCAATCGAAGACTTTTGGAGTAGTAGGAGTGCAAAAAGAGTACTCCGAACATCTAAACAAAAACGACATAAATTTTTGTAGTTCCCAAAACCAAAAAAAATAACATCCATCTAGATCTATAGGTCTACTGACTTGAAAAATGGCAACTTTTGGCGTGATAGTCTTACGCGACGTAACAAAGTATAGTTGCTATCGTAATTCATTTATTTTGTATTTTTCGGTAGAAATCCAACTCAACCATACCACAAGTCAAGCCTAAATATTTACAGAATCGCTGGCGGGACAAGCTTTTTTGAATAGGGTAAGGTGCTCAGGGGGAAACACGCTACTTGGGTACCTATGCTAAAGACCTTTGGGAACAAAAATAAATAATAAATTATATAATACTTTTTTTAATGAAAACCATCTGTTTGAATGTACTAAATAGAAATCAAACAAATAGACTAAACGCTGACACCAAATTACTAGGGTTTGTTGTAGTAGTTTTCATAGTCATATCGAAAACAAAAGTGTGGTAAGTTTTTTTTGGCGCCGGCGTCGGCGCCGGTGGTAGGGGGTTGAAAATAGCGATTTAAAATTTTTTTTTTTTCAGAACCATTTTTACTTAAATTCTTTTTTTTTTAATGGGAAATAATGCTCTGTCATTTTTTCTAAGTGTAAAGACTTTTATATTGACGATCCGATTAATAGAACTCAATAAGCTTTTAAGCGAACCTTATCGGCTTTTTTTATGGAGACTTTAGTTGTTAATTTTTTGCAATGCATAAAATCCCATTAAATAAAAAAAATCATCCACCCATTTTTGAAATATCGAATTTTCGAATTAAATTTTAATCGGTTAATCAAGTAGGTAATGAGATATCCGAAAATCAAAAAAAAAAAAACGTTATAAATGAGAGGAACTGTTAATACATAATGGGAAAAGATAAAATTTAATAATTTTAAATGGTAGATCGTACTAATTTTGACTCACAGAACTATTCTTATCAAAATCGTAAAAGTACTTTTTGAGTAAAATTAAATTTTCCTTTACGGTTTTTAAACACTTGTATGAGACAGGTACCCCTTTGTTCTAAGAAAAATTGTGTTGTTTAAAATCTTCTAGATCCAAAATTAATACAAATTTATTGAGTCGTGTTTGAAATATTGGTTTTTCAAAATAAAATTTTCAAACTGTTTTTAGAAATCCAAAAAATATTTTTTGGAAAATTTTGGTACACAATATTATTTAAAATGTATCGAAGATTTTTCAGAAAAAATGACAATAGTTAGCAGTTGAACCGTTTTCGAGAAAAGCGGAAATCAAAAAATGGTGCCTTGGGAAATGACCATTTTTCAGGACTATGAAATTCTACTAATTTTTTTTTAAAATCTGTGGAACGGATTTCGGGAAAAATGAAGAAAACCTGTCGGGGGAATGTCCAAAACACGATACGTACCAAATTAAAAGAAAATCGACTGTTTTTTGATTTAATCAAAAATACGGATGTTGTTCGAAAATAACAAACTCACCTTTAATTTAAGATAACAGCAACCCTGCAGTGATTTGTAATTAATTTAAATTTATAACCACGATTTTTAAGTGTATTCAACAAATTTCAGTAGCTCCATATATATATATATATATGTACATTTCTTTTCCAACTAGAAAACAAAAACATAACACGATTTCTATTTCTAGTTTAGATACCTGCCAGTAAATTCAACGTTGAGTTTGTTCTTGCTGTGAGCAAAACCAATGATGGCACCACCATAAGAATTAAAGTTTCAGAAAATAAAAACAGAGAAACAAATCCAATGCCATCAAAATAATAATGGCTTATTTATACTTCAAATAAATGGGCACGAAATAGAAAAACGTAAACAAATTCTAAACAATTATTATCTCACCCTAAAAACGAATATTCACTATTCAGGATTCAACTCACATGCAAACATAAATTATGTCAGAATTCACAAATTGGGTAGTTTTGACAGAAGAGAGAGTTAAACATGTCCCCTTCCTGAACAATTTCTGCCCAAAATATGTCTTTGTTCAGAAATGACTAGAACCGAGTTCTGTTAAAAATGTCACTTTAAATTTAAATAACAAACAAAATTCAAGTAAAGCCGTTGACTAAGGAAGGGTTGCCTACGTGGAACTTTTGTTTTATTATAGATTTGCTACAAGTGCATTTTATCAATTTATCTAGTAAATAATTAATTCTTTTTTAACATTTTTCTTTCAATTCGGAAAACTTTTTCTGAAGAAGAGAATATGTATGTATATTTACAATTCACGGAATTGTTTGTTGTGTGGAGCGTTCTTTTTCTATACAATAGTTAACTATTGTTAATGTGTCAAAAAAATATGTTGAAGTGCCATTGTTAAAAATGTTACACAGTGTAACATTTCATTTAGGAACGATCAATGTTAAAAATATTGTTCATCTGTCAAACGCAATGGGTTGAAAAAATGTAAAATACATTTAGAATGAATAAATCAAAGAAATCATTTGATTGCATCAAATTTAATTGAAAAAATAGTTACAAAAATTGTATGAGTGCCGGGACTCACGGTTAATTAGTGTAAACATCAACTGCGCGGATCCAAAACGGACTTGTTTTTGTTTGAAGGGGATCTTAAGATTTTTTTCACTGAACGCACCCATCCTAGTATGCAGATCGTAACGTTGCACACCGTAACGTTGCACACGAACGTTCACGTTTTTTTTACACTCTACCGCCAGCATAGATGTTTACACATCAAATATGTTTACAGTTTGTAAATTATGTATTATATAAACTTTATTTTTGTAAAAAAGCGAATCTTCCACTGAAATATAAGACATTAAGCGTGTTTTTTTTTGCAAGTCCATATGGATCTATCGAAAAAAACAACATCGGAACTAATTGTTTTACACGTAAATACAACAACAACTTAAATCCATATGGACTTAGCTAAGTACAGTTAATTATCGGGACTTACGTACTGTAAGTAAGAAGTTCCTAAGTCCCCATTTCGTTTTTTTCGACAAATCCATATGGACTTGCAAAAAAACACGCCTATTTTTTTAATTCAAAATGGACACAAATTCACTTGTAAAATATGTAGGTACCGAAATATATACGAAAGAAAATATCAAAACAAGAATATTAATCATAAAATAACAGAAAACGTTCCCAAAAATCAAAATCGACAGTAAAAATCTATTAAATTGAGATAGGAAATCCAAAAATGAAAATACTTTCAACTCTTAACAGCGAAAAGTAAACAAAAGATAACCGCAAAATGAAAACATTTCCAAATTCAGCAGCTTTTGACAGATAAACTTTTCAATTAATATCATCGAGATGAGTTGAAGATTGTTACAGTGTAACATTCTGACGCCTCAACATTGAATTTAGGGAAGATTTTAAGACGTCAGAATGTTACACGATGTTGCGATTTGAGAACTAAGGAACGACCAAAGTTAACAATAGTTAACTTTTATCGAGAAAAAGAACGGACCACAGTGCTTTTTGACACCAGAATAAATATAAGTTTTATACTTTTATTTTGAATAAAAAAAAATAACTGTGTTTTACATTTTTGCTTTGTTTATGATTTTTTTTTAATGTGATTTATGTATGTAGATCCGTAGCAACACTAGTCGATTCAAATTATTGATGTTAGAGAAGAGACAAAAAAGTGCCTTCGTACGATTCCAGACTTTGAAATACTTTTATCCCGAGTTAACGCAAAAGTAGTTTTTCACCGGAGTCTTAAATTTAACTCCTAGTTGTCAAAAAGCTATGTTTCGCTATCGATGGTGCCACTATGAAAAACACCCTTTCCATAGTGTCGTTTCTCGATTTGAATAGATTTTTTAATCTACCGAGTCTAGGAAAATATCGCACTGAAAAACTAGGCCTTAAGGTTCTTAGTTTTGTCTGAGTGGAGTAGGGAAACAACCAAAGAATATACTTACTTAATCTCTACGATCGTGCCTATAGTTTAATGTAGTGTTAATATACTACAATTTTTTAAATATATAATTGATACTAACTTGTTGTTTTTTTTATTTTCAGGAAAAATACCTGAGGAGTTGCATAGCTTTATAATTGCGATAACCATAGTTTCTGAAAGCTGGATTTAAGAAGACTAAAATAATAGAAAACTAAACTAAACATTGTGAAAAGTATACTTTTCTATCTAAGTGTATAAATATGTCCTTTTTAACAAAAAACGCCCAAATATAAAAGCACAAAGGATATTATATAATGTCAGATCTGGAACGAATAAGACTGGTAATACTAGGCGGTGCTGGGGTAGGAAAAAGTAGCATTCTTAAGCGTTTCCTATTTAAAACATATACAGACAAATACCGATCAACTGTAGAGGATTTATATAATAGAGAATATGAAGTTGGTGGAGTTACATTGAAGGTAAGTTATGTGTAACTAGTTATTTGTTTTGTTACATCCGCAATAGTATTCACATAAACTTGTTACGTATAAAATGTCTTAGCCGTTTTTTTATTATCAGAGATGATCCACATAGATCATCAAAATACATGCATTACAACAATAACACGAGATCCGGCTCTCTATCGGAATCACGTTTAATGAACCAAAAATTTAATGTTCACTCTTGTGGGTAGATGGCTTCTAAAAATAAACAAACGTAAGGAAAACAGATAGATATACAACACAGTTGTCACTTAGCTCCGCATTGTTTTATTTTCATGAGATGATCCAGATATACAACACAGTTGTCACTTAGATCCGCATTGTTTTATTTTCATGAGATGATCCATACTTATCATCAGCTATAGTAAAATGCGGCACCTTACTGACATTTGTTTTGTCATCGACTAACATATATGACTGTGTTCTGTGTTCACATTGGACTGCCTCCTCCGATTTTTTTTGACGTCTCTGTGCTTTTGCCCACTCCCACTTCATGGTGAGAACGAGATGGCCAGGAAATGCAGGATTTTTAATTTTTTTTTCAAACTAGTGGATTTTTGTTGACGTTTTCCTTGGTGACATCTATTTTCTCTGCCTGTGTTATCTTTGAATCCTGCAAAATCCCTTTTTTCATTTGGAAACATATTTACTTAATAAGATTGAGGTGCAGTTTTTCAGTGGTGAGTTAAACCAGAGTTAGCTTGCTCTAGAAGTTAATTCAGCTACCGTTAACTGAGGAAGCAGTTTTTTCGGTGGAGAATTCATGGGAAACGACTAAACAAACCCGTTGGTTAAAACATCACAACAATCTGTTCAGTTAGCCTTGAGTTAACTCACCAAATTTCATGAGTTGACTCATTTCATTGTGAGACTTTAATCTCGCACTGAAAAACTTGACCAAGGTGAAAAATTTCTTATTAATCCTTCAACGAGCACAGATTTTTGTTTTGTGTCGTTCAGTTTTCTAACCAACTCTGGCTCTGAACGTTTAAATTTAAAATTCTATTCAGTTCTGAAAGTGAATTTGTGTATGTGATTCATTTTGCTTTTGTTAAAAATACAATTTTTGAAGGTTTTTTCTTTCGTTTTCAAATCCACTCCAGAAATTTCCTATTTACTCCACTTTTTTTACAAATCTAACACTGGTGGCGCCTCTTTGTTTGCCTCTTGTGTAGCTGTATATATGTTTTGCTAGCAGTCATCGTCAAATCAGGGATTTCATTGTGGTGGTCTTCCTGGCAATGTTGGTACTGGGTTTTAAAATGTGATGCTAGTGGCAAAGGACTACTCAATATAGGTTATAACCCTGTAGCCGCGAAGCAAGTACCTACTCGTCAACGAGTTGGCTACATTATGTATATTTGCTCCTCTACTGACTTCGAAAAAATCAAGCCAGTTGAAGAGCGAGTAGTTAGCTAGTTGACGAGTGAGTTACTAAAGTTTCTGTGTTGAATGTTGAATGAAATGCTACCACAATGTCTCGCCAAAAGCAAAATTCATCGTCCTGAATGAGTAATCGGAGGTGGTTTCATATGTAGGCGGTACTTTGCAATGTCTTAAGGTAGCTTCGATGTTCGCCATGGAGAGGCATGTTCGCGAGCAAACCTCATTTTTGCTGTGAACGTCGTTGAGTGTATGATGTTTATTCTTAGAAGAATCAGAACGAAATGAATGTACGCCAAATGTGTTCGCCGTGTAGGGGATAACGTAAACGAACAAGTTCGGCGAACATGTTCGTCGTTTAGGGATACCTTTAGCAAGGCCACTGTTCATACATGTCTTGTTCATATTCAGGAGCTCTTAGAACGTGTCTTTAGTGTAATCAACTTTTCAGTTTGGGGGCAAGAGGCTTATGTTGGTGAATTTAGCCTCGTTCACATGATTTAAACTCACGATTTCTTGTCTGGGGGTGATATCTGATTGGCAGCATTCTAGAGTCTCCTCTGATTGTTCGGCTGCTCATGACCTATTATGGGATCCAAATTTCGTTGTTCTTTCTTCGTTTGCATGGTTCTTCATCAGTTAATTCGTCCACTGCGGGTGGCAATGGCGCAGCGGATGTAGTGCATGAATGCTAACTTAGAGGTGTGGGTTCGAGCCCCACTCTAGGCAGCATTCTTTTCCATATTCCCCCAGTTACAACTGGATGCCACCTGTGGGATTCCATGAGTTAATCAATACCTTATTTCTCAGTCCACTGTGCCAGCAAAAATTCTATCCTATCCTATTCCTTTTAACTAGTACCGTGTAATTCAGGTTGCATTTAAAAGACCCTAAGCCTGACAGGCATATAGTTTTAGTTATTATTATTTTTGTTATAACTTTACGTGGCTGGGAAGTCACCCCGAAGCCAAACCCCGGACCAAACCTCAACCTGGAGGACAAGACCATTCTAGTATAACGACATGGATGAAGGCAGATAGATTGCTCCTTAAAGGCCTGGTCTCGGAATATGTCATAGTGGCCCATATACATTCGAGTATAAGGTGTTCATTAAATAGTTCAGCCGTTGATTTAATTTAGGAAATTCTATCACTGCTACATAGATATCAAAAGAAGTGCCTTAGTGTAACCACTCCTCTCTAGTTTGTTGCCCCAAAAAAACCTCTCAAATATATTGAAACCTATAATCTTCAGTGGAGGTACTCTAAACTCAATATTTACGGCAGGAAGGTGAGAGTTGGAGTTGAATTAATGCTAGTTAAATTTTATTATCATCAACTTTAGATGACCATTAACAAAAATTGATAAATATTTAATATCTAATTTCACAATCCACGAGTAAACTATTTTTATCCGATCAGGTGGACATTCTGGACACTTCTGGAGACATGCAGTTTCCTGCTATGCGGCGACTATCCATAGCAACAGCAAATGCTTTCTTGCTCGTTTATGCAACTACATCCACACCAAGTTTTCTATGTGTAAAACAATGTTTTGAAGAGATCCGAGAACAGAGAGCCGATTTTCAAGTAAGTAATGCCGAATTCCTTTCAACAAAAGAATCGATTCTGTTCGAAATTCTTTCTAAACAAAATCGATTCTGTTCTGTCAAAATAAATCTTGCGTTTTAGCAAGATTTCACACTGATTTGCACACACACAAATTGAAAGTCGTCAAAATATTCAACTATATATTCAGTCAATATAGCTATACAAATAATTTATAGTGCGTTGTTCATTATCAAACAAAAATTTGACAAAAAAATACCTTTCACGAGTGAAAAACGTGATAAAAACTTTCAGTGCAAGTGAAAACTTTTCAATATCAATTTTCTTTAAAAATATAATATGTGCAAGTAGAAGTTCAAACAAATAAAATACACCAACAAATTGACCCATATAAGCTGGCTAAAATCTTTTGTTATTAAAATAGATTTATTATAGTAAGTAATTTATTCCTATTGGTAAAACATTTTTCTCAGAACAAAAACAAACAACCTTAATAGTTTCGTGAAAAATTTCTTGACGTTATGCGTCAATTGCAGTTGTCAAGTAACACAAACACAATCACACAAAAATAAAATCGATTCTTTTCCATTAGAAAAAATTCGATTT
The DNA here is from genome assembly GCA_932273885.2 of Leucozona laternaria. NCBI lineage: Eukaryota > Metazoa > Arthropoda > Insecta > Diptera > Syrphidae > Leucozona > Leucozona laternaria. The sequence goes on from OW026368.1 coordinate 52,992,231, forward strand.
CTTTGTTGAAAGGAATTCGCCATAAATTTTCTTTCGCTGATGACTCCGATATTAAAGGGTCTTATCAATGATTCGTTTTTCCTATTGATCTGGTAATTTAAGATGTTGACCACGGAACCTGATAAAGTTATGAGTTATTTATTTAGAAATATTTTTTTTTGGAAAAATAGAAAAAATCGAAATAATTTATTGTATTTGTATATACAATTACAATCCTACATCATTGAGTGTCAAAATTTTGACTGTTTTTTTAATTTTAGCAAAAAAAATTATAAAAAGATCAATCAAATCCAAGAAAATAGATTATGGTGCTTTTCGCCACATTTTAATGTTGTGGAAAAAAAAAACATTAACCAAACCCTGTTCGTTTAAGTAAACTAAGGGCGATTTTGTTCACTCGAAGTTGAAAACAAGTTGAGGATTTTATTTTTTCAACTTGAGAATTTGGTTTTATTCACTCGAAGTTGACTGTCCCAACTTTCTATATTCTAAAGTTGATCAACTTTGGATTTTTTCAACTCCCGAAAATTGTAGAAGTTAAAGGAGCAAACTTGGGATTTTGTTTGTTTTTGTTTATTCACCCTTGATTAGAACAAATTTTCAGCCAGTGTTACATCGCTAAATAAATATAACATAACTGCATAAATTATAATGAAAAAAAAAAACAGTTGATTATTTGAAGCTTTATTGAACAGTAAATAAATACTTTAAGCAAATTAATATATACAGCATTGCAGTGCAGATTTGTTGCCTGTTGAATGGTCACTATCACCGGATATTGCAGCAAGACCCAAGTAGAAGGTGTCAAAACCGCGTATAATTGTTGCATTGGTGCTTGTAGTTCCTTTTTGGATGGACCGCCACCAGCCTTTTCAACATCTCGTGAAAAGCACAATGCACAATCCCTCTGCTGCTTAACTGCTTAAATAGTGTGTCAAATACACGTCACGCAGAGTCTTGCTCGTTCTTGCGGGATAAAGAGACAAAAGAATGAAATACATAAGCAAAACCAATAATACAAAATTACTTACTTTGGCAGGCGGTGCAACATGGAATGCATTTGCTATCTTCTCCCAGCTTGTCACGATTGCCGATAATTCCTTAAAAATTTCCATTTATTTAATAATAATGTTTCAAATTAAATAAAACGTGACAGTTTTTTTTGTCATCTGTCATAAATATCCTAGGGAAATTTTCAAAACTGCTAGTTAGCCAACTTTTGAATTTCAACTTCTAAATTGAGAGTTGAATTAATGAACAAAACCAATTTTCAACTTGCCAATCAAATCTCGAGTTGAGACCAACTCCGAAGTTGGCCAACTTTGGATTTTCCGACAAGTTGAACAGTAGTGAACAAAATCGCCCTAAAATTTGTAGTTTTGGGCAGAGGGATTAAGTTATGTATGTCTCGCTTTTCCGTGAATTTAAGTTAAATAAATTCAACATACAAAAATATTGTTAGATTTTGTTTTATTTTTATCTGTATATGCAAGGCCCCTTTTACACTGAGTGGCCAGCAACTTTCAGTATTTAGGTAAGAAGGGTGCGAAATAAGAGGGGTGAACAAAATCTCCCCGGTCAAAGATTAGATATCTTTTGAGATTTATCTTCACGCAATTTCCTAAGGGAAATAGCACCCAAAACACATTTTTCTGAAGGTTCAGATTTTGCTCAACAAAAATGAAGAATATTATTCATTAAACCTTCAGTTGTGTGAATGAACACAAAGATCCAACAAATTCTTACGGGGGAGATGCAAAGAGTTTTGTATTTTCTATGTGTCAAATAAAAGAAAAAAAAAACAACACTCAGTTTTCATTAATTTTCTTCATAAATGTTCATTTAAATGAAGAATTTTCGGATCATACGTGAGTCACTAAAATGATTCATATTGGTGTCTATTTGCTTAGATACAAGGATTCAAATTGAATCATATGTGAATTATTTTTCGATCGATTTCTTCACTTTTTTTATTCATTTATGATTCATTTCTGAATGAAAATGTTTGCCGGGAAGCTACAAAAAATCTATAATTTTTTTTTTGTGTCAAAGGTACTAGAGTTTATATGTAGAAGAAATTAAAAGAAGATGTCATAAGTTTTCGAGCAACTTGTTTCTCCGTGTTTGGTATCTAACATGAATTATTTTTACAAATTTTCCGACATTTTCACAAACCAGGTGTTTTTTTCCAATCCCGAAGTGAATTGATTGAAAAGAATAACTTCAAAGATTAGCCATCAATGGAAAAATATTACGATTCCATATAAACTATAGATAGAAATTAGGTAATTCGCGCCAGAAACAAAGTTTTCTCCGGAGTAAGAGCTAACTAAAAAGATAACTTGTAGCTTAATTAAAATTTGTGTTACCAAGGGTAAATATATGACAAAATCGAACTTATTGAATTTGATTTTTCATGTGAGGAGTTGGATTTTGACGTTTTCTACGAAAAAGTGGTTCAATGCGTTTGTTAACTTCCTTGCAAGTTTATCCATTTGTGAGAAATTTTCTCTCACTTCACTATCACTAAAAATGAAGAATGCCATCTGATCACTTGAGCAGATGTAAACTTACGCAAATAAATTTCAAAAGCCGTTAAAACAGTTTTATTAAAAACAGTTTGACCCGGGATTGGTTTGCTGAAAGCTTAAACTTTAACTTTAACTTTAACTACTTTAAACCTAGTTTAAGCCTAGATTAAAGGGTACTTTAAGATGCCGATGTATAAATTTATTTGAAGCAAATTACTTCTTGATATACATAATACCGAAATATACTGACAAAACTTTTTTCTTAACAATTTACACACAAATTGTTTTGAAAACCTGATGTGAAATTCTTACGAGGGATTAGAATTGTGACGCTGTATTACTATACTTTTGTGGTACACTTTACACAGAACCCTTATCGTTATTCATTGTTTTAATCACATAGTATACGTAGTTACAGTAATTATTCATCCAATTATTGAAAAATTATTTTTTCATTTTTTGCTTTTCCATAGGACATACCTATTGTAATAGCTGGTAATAAATCTGATCTATCATTATCCCATCGAGAAGTGAGACTGGATGAAGTAACCGATTGGGTGAATTGTGAGCTTCCGAAAATAAGGTAAGTTTCTTAATTTAGGAGTAGGTATATCCTGCTTTATCAATCACGAATTTATAAAATATCATGTTTTGTGCATTAAAAAAAAAAAACAAAAACAAACCCAATTTATGATTATCAGCATGGGTAGATCCAGGAAATGTAGACTTTTTTGTGGAAAAAAATGTATGATGGCTGTTTTTTTTTATATTTGCGAAGGATAGCTATTAGACAAGCTTAAGTTCAGGTATTTGGTACACCATATAGTCCTTGGCGAATTCACAATTTTAGAAAACGCAAATTGATCTATACCTCAGAAACTATTGGTTTTCGCTAAAAAGTTGTTAGGACCAAAGTTGTTAGAAATAAAATTATCTTTTAGGTGTATAACCTTTTCTGAGAAACTTACTTACATTCGCCAAATGCAGTCATTGTTTTGGATTGCAATTAAATAAAATTCCATACTTAACAAAATAATTGTTAATGTAAAATTGTCGCGATACAATATCTGTCATATTTAATGTCAGGAAATTATGGTTCCAACTATGCTGAAGAAGCTCAAAATGTCTAAGAGGCCAAACAAGAATCTTGAAAACGTGAGAGTAGCGGGGAAACGATTTCTCTTTGCATTATATGGTTGAGAAAGAAATTCACTTGATGAACTTTAATATTTACTAAAAACTCTTTCAGAAATCAGTTAAAAAAAGCTACTATCAAAGTATCACAAAATCATATCTATAGGATATATGACCAGGTGCAGTAGTTGCTTGACAATGGTTCGGTCTAATAAAGACATATAATTGCCTGCGGATATGCAAAGTTTATGGCAAGGCGTGTGAATGTGGGAAGGCTGATTCAAGTACCTAGTCCTAAACAGCAGCAGATGGATCTAAAAGACCAAACAATATCTTCTCCTCAACTCTTGCGTTTGAAGTGTTAGAATTAGCAATGGTCTACCGAGGTTCGATAGATCGAAAGTTATGGACTGTATCGCTATTGACTCCTGCTTCGAACCGATTCTCGATGGACTATTGTTGGCCTCATAAGTTTAGGTAATAACACTACAAATATTAAATTTGTATACAAAAATCGTCACTTACTTTTCGGACAACCACTTAATCTATAACTGGTGAAGGGCTTAAAGCTTTGCCAAAACCTGGGTAGGTTTGCCTTGACTTTGAAAAAGCCCAACCACAATTAGATCTAGTGATAGGATATACGGCCGGTTCTCAAGCCCAATGAAACTAACTAACTAGCTTACCATTCCCTTGAGGTTGCTGGCACAGACCAAAACCTAGTCCCTATCAATCAACAAATTCGTAATTAACTTTTTGGACAATCACTTACTGTATAACTGGCGCAAGCCTTAAAGCATTGAAATATACCTATAGTAGGTATTACCTTGCTTGGAACAGGCTCAGCCACGAGTAGATCTGGTGAAGGGTTATACGGTCGGATCTCGACCCTGCCGGAACAACCTCACAGTTGTGAGCGTAGTGCTCTTTTAGGGCTGCGGGAAAAAAACCATAACCTAGTCCCCTAAGCAATTCTGTTTAGATTAACAACAGTACCCCTACATCAACCAACAAATCAGGTCAAACGAGTTATGGTATCAAAACGGCGCATAACAGCGCTAGTTGGGTTCTTCTTGAACAGGTGTTCTTAGAACCTCCATTTTACCTACCTACCTATCACAATGGTGAGGTATATAACGACGCAAGCAAATAATTAAATTTGCACAGCCAAAATATTTTCTGCAACAATTTCTATGAGGATTCGAAAATTAAGATTTATTCAGAATTTATAATAATTTCTACATAAAATAATAACTAAAATAAAAGAAATAAAATTAATTTCATATAATTTCATATAAATAAAAGGTACAATTTTTAAAATTTTTACCATAAATGTTTGTTACTCATGTTAAATTAATTTTCGAAATTCCATTCCTATTTAAAATTCCCATATCTTTCATTTAAGAAATTTCTAGTACTTGGCTAACTTTCCAGTAACATAAATTTGAACTGCAATATTGTAGCATCTTCAAAAAAATATCAAATGTTAGAAATGTTGTGCTTTATATTTTGCATGATAATGATTAAAGTCTCTTCGCTCTATATCAAATTGAAAACAGCATTGTGCTCAAACAAAAGTCGTTCTATACAATTTGCGATGTTATACGGAGAATTTTTACTGAATTTAGCTGAATTCTAAAAGCAACCTTGTAATAAAGCTGCTGTAAAATTGCCCTTGCCAGTTACGTAATTGATCTATATAGATTTCATCCAATATCCCAGTCGTAGGAATTTAGCTTTTTTCTGCTAGCTTAAGGCTGAACATCTACTGGAGCTGCGAGCAGAGTGGTCTCGCAACTAGACGCATCAGTATAAGAGCTCTCATATGAAAACATTTGTTTGTTTTCGCTACTCTGCTCAATCTTACATTACCTCTCTGCTTGCACCTCCAGTATGTGTTCAGCTTAAGAGATATTTGTTAACAATATTTTCCTTATATATATAATAATAATATTTTTTTAAATGATTTCAGAACCAAGGTGTTAGAGTGTTCAGCGAAAGATGACTATAACACAACAGAACTGTTCAAAAGCTTACTCTCACTCTCCAGGTACCTGCCACTAGGTAAAAATGAGGGAACGTCTGGTCTAAAGCGAAGATCATCAGCTTATGTTAGTGCGTCCTCAAGTAGAAGTAAGTCTTAAGGCGATATTAAACTGTCATATTGTAGATATATGTCCCATTATGCCATATAATATATGACAACATATTTGTTGTATGTCAAAGTAGTATTAGGCTCCATGTATTTTTTGTCATATAAATTTGACTATCACACTTATATGACACCTTTGAGGCATATCTATTTGTCAAACTTGCCATATTTATATGATAATGTAATACTGCCTTTCCAAATATGTATATTGTATACCTAAAAAATAAGATCCATATAATTTTTTAAAATATGGATGTAAATTTAAATGGAACGTACGAGAAAACAAACGCAAAAAAAATCGACCAGCACATGATTTTTATCGTGGCGATTGCATTATGTGATTTCACATTGTATTTTGTTTGGCTTTGTATTATTTGTGTAATTTCATTCATGAAGCTGGTAAGAGTATATGTATATAAAACGCAAGATGTTGTAAAACGAAGACCCAAAATCATACAATTAATGCAAAAAATCATGTAGTCTGGGTTATTGTGTAAAAAAAAGTCCCCATTACAGCTGCGCGAGCGTAAACCTTTTTCTGTAGCAAATTTAATTTTCTTTTATTTTGTGATGTGGAATTTTCCGCTAATACGCTTGATTTTCAAAATATTCGCAAAATACCACAAAATTGGACCTTTACTCCCCCCCCACTCCTGTCTAAAGTAGCGGGCCTGGGCTGGTGACTTTTAGTATGTTGTACCTGGAGATCACAACTACCACCAAAATTAATAATCCAGGCTACATAATTTTTTTGCATTTATTTTCCCTTCGTTGACTGGACTACACCGACTTAGTATTATTTCATAAAAAAGACAAATGCTGTCTTTGTTTTTAATCAATAATATTTATTTATTCATTCCTTTGATCCACAACAAAAATATCGTGTAATCTAGTTGTACTTAATGAAGCTAATTGAAAAAAGATAAATATCATAGTTAAATGGGGCGAGAAAACCTACTTGTCTAGAAAATACTATTTTATAACAACTGTTTAGACAAGAACTAGAGATTTTCATTAAACTTGACATAAGGACGCTAAGGAAGACGAACAAAAATCGGTCTCGTTATTATTGATCTTGTAACGGCTGTATTGCTGTATAGTGTATCATCATCATCGTCGGCTCGACAACCGGGGTCCGGTCCTGGCCTCCTTCAACAAGTCTCTCCACCCATCCCGGTCTCGAGCCGCCGCCATCCAGTTGCGCACCCCAAGGCTCCGGGCGTCCTGGTCTACGCCATCTCTCCAGCGCAAGCATGGTCTGCCACGCTGTCGTCTACCATAGAATGTACCACAAAGAACTTTCCGAGCAGGTTCCTCTTCGCTCATGCGAGCTAGGTGCCCTGCCCACCGGAGTCTACCGAGCTTAATTTTTGTCACGATATCTGCTTCAAGGTAGATTGCGTACAATTCATGATTGTACCGTCTCCGGAATCGTCCTTCCTCACATATGGGGCCAACAATTCTCCTTAAGACTTTTCTCTCGAACGCGGCTAAGAGGTCGGAGTGCCTTTTGCTAAGCACCCAAGTCTCGGATCCATATGTGAGTACTGGCAGGACCATGGTCCTGTACAGCAGCAGTTTTGAAGTTATGGTGAGATTTCTGGTTTTGAAGAGCTTTGACAGACTATAGTAGGCTCTGTTGGATTTGAGAAGCCGCCCGCGTATTTCTTCTTCTATATTGTTATCGGCTGCTACTATTGACCCAAGGTATTTAAAGGATTGCACCACTTCAAATTCGTGCTCCGATACCTTGAATGTTTGACCAACTGTTCCTCTCGCATTCGACGCCATCATGTACTTTGTTTTACCTTCACTAATGTGCAGCCCCAGATTTTGTGCCGCCTGCTCGATCTGGATGAAGGAATCATGTACAGCTTGCTCAGTTCTTCCGATGATGTCGATGTCGTCTGCGTAAGCCAGTATCTGGCTGGACCTGTTGACGATGGTCCCTCTTGTTGCCGTGCCAGAGTCACGGATTGCTTTCTCCAACGCCAGGTTGAAGAGGAGACAGGCCAAACCATCCCCTTGTCGGAGTCCATTAAAGATGTTGATTGGTTTGGATAGCAATCCGGCTATTTTTACTTGGCTTGTTACGTTGGTCATGGTCAACCTACATAGTCGTGTCAATTTATTTGGGATGCCGAATTCTCTCATGGCTTTGTAAAGTTCTACCCTGGCTATGCTATCGTAGGCGGCCTTAAAGTCTATAAACAGGTGGTATGTTGGGATGTTAAATTCTAGACATTTTTCCATCGCCTGCCTAAGGGTAAAGATCTGATCAGTTGTTGATTTGCCTGGAATGAAACCACACTGATATTGTCCGATGATGGTTTTAGCGTATGGGGTTATCCGGTCTTGTAGGATAGAGGAGAGTATCTTATAGGCGGTACTCAACAACGTGATACCTCTATAATTGCTGCACGTTGTGACATCTCCCTTCTTATGTATGGGGCCAATGATACCTTTTCGCCAGTCTTCTGGAATTTCTTCATGCTCCCACACGTGCACTATAATCTCATGAATTGCTTGACGTAAAGCTGGCCCACCGTGTTGAAATAGTTCGTATACCATCGGCTCCCGGGGCTTTGTTTTTCTTTAGCCGGCCTATAGCCTTCTCAACCTCTTCTATGCTTGGTGGCGGCAACATAGGGTACTCTTCTTGAAGTAGTGGAGCCTCCACTTCTGCAGTGAGCTGACCATTTAGCAATTCATTGAAGTACACTTCCCATCGCTCCAGTATGCTTTGAGGATCGGTGATCAGATTTCCCTCTCCGTCCTTGCAGTATGTGCAGCGTGGTGTGTACTGCGTCATGTTTCGGACGGATTGGTAGAACTTCCGCGCCTGGTGCGGACCTCGCTCTCGGCTTTTCTCTATTTCACAGATTATGTTCTTCTCCCAGGCTGATTTTTTCTGTCTGTGAAGCCGTTTTTCAATTCTTCTGTGCTCTTTATATTCGTCTTCGCATGCCCGCGTTCTATGAGATTGTTGCATTGCTCGGTACGCAACATTCTTACGTTCAGTCGCTAGCTTGCATTCATCATCAAACCAGTCGTTCCGATTTCTACGACTGCTGCCTAAGATGGAGTTGGCAGTACTAATGACAGTATTCTTAAGGCGTGTCCACTTCTCGTCTACGCCCAGCATACTGGCTCCAGGACTTACTCTACCCAGTTCTAGGGCGAGTCCTAACGCATTACCAAAGGTGTTACTGGTGTTTTCATTGCGCAGAGCAGCCGTGTTGATTCGAACCTGATCGGCGGATGCAATACGTCTTCGCAAGGCAATCCGCCCTCGGAAAACCATACCAACAAGATAGTGATCCGAGTCGATATTGGCACCTCGGTACGTTCGTACCGTCATCAAGTTCGAGTAGTGGCGACGGTCTATCAACACGTGGTCAATTTGGTTACGAGTGACTCCATCAGGTGATACCCAGGTGGCTTTGTAGATATCTTTACGCGGGAACCTGGTACTCGCAACGACCATGTTTTTCGATGCTGCCAATTCTAAGACTCGAAGTCCATTGTCATTAGTGTTCTCATGCAAACTATGGGTGCCTGCGTAATGCCTGAATACCGGCTCCCGACCTATTTTTGCATTCAAATCCCCAAGGATGATTTTTACGTCATACCTTGGACAGGCATTGAGGGCCCTCTCGACTTGTTCGTAGTAAGTCTCTTTTTCTTCGTCTGAGGACTCCTCCGTAGGTCCGTGAACGTTAATGAGGCTGATGTTCTTAAATTTGCCTCGCACGCGAAGGGTGCATAGCCTTTCGCTTATAGCGTTAAAGCCGATGATGGCAGACTTCATTTTTTCGCCGACTAGGAAGCCTACCCCGAGCACATGGTGTTTTATATGACAGCTGTAGTATAAGTCATAATCTTTCTTCTGTAGAACACCATTCCCTGTCCATCTTATTTCTTGAAGTGCTGTTATGTCAGCTTTATATTTTGACAGGGCATCGGCTAGCTGCTGAGCAGCTCGAGCTCTATAGAGCGATCGTACGTTCCATAAGAAAATTCGTAAATCGTTATTCCGTTTTCTTTGCGTGGGTTGTCGTCGTGAGATCAGTCCGTTTCCGAGGCTTGTTGCTGGTCTCGTAATTCTTCTTGTTTTACGGAACAGGGAATTAACCTGTTGCCAACCTGTGGAACCAGCCTGATCATATTAGCCAAACCTTTTTAAAGGCTTGTTTCTAGCGGCCGCCGCGAAGAGGCTATGATCACACTTCCAGCAGTCCGAATAGTTACGGCACGTGCATGTTTTCGTATGCTACATGTTATTCCCCCTATTCGGCTGATGGCTGACCGCCGTGTATAGTATAGGATATACAGCCAAATTAACAAACGTGGAATAGCGAAGGGCTAGGCCTTATTCCGTGGACTAAGTGCAAAATGTTATTAGTAAAACAAAATTTCTAGTAAGCTAAACTACCGAAGGAATAAGAACTAGATGTGTCAAATTTATTCTAAAATTAAAAAAATATAAGTGAAGATTGCAAATTTAATTTTGAATAAAAATATTATGTGTCTACTAGATTTATCGAGTTCTTAAACCATTTGCAATTATTGGACAATTAGCCACCTACGACCAGAAAAAGTGAGGAGAATCGGAAGGAAATATAGGTTTTCCAAGAAGAATATGAGGAAACTCATAGCAATTGATGGAGATTACCTAATTGGGGATACAAGAGGTGGTCATAACACATAACAGATACAATAGAAAAATGATAATAATTTATGTTATGTGAGTTTAGTATAACGTGAGCCTTTTTTTTACAAATTATCACAATTTGCTGTCAAAACCCATACAAACAAACAGGCATCTTACTTATTGTAGTAGATTTTCTAAAGTATTTTTTGTAAACGTCGTTTTGTTTTTATTAACCCGTAGCTTAACTCTTATTCTATGGTTTAGTAAACTCGTGGAATAAAGGTGGAGTAAGCATTTTTTATCAATAGGGCTGTTAATATTTATTAAGACTATACTTTAATATTCTTCATCCAGCAATAAACAAAAAAAAAACAAAGAAGAATTAATAAAATATTTTGCATCGTGTGTACCTAGTATCTGGTGTAACAAAGTTACAAAAAAAGCTCAAATACAATAATATTAATTTTGCCATTAACATTATATGTTGGTGCTTCTTACTTCAATTCCGAAGTCACGGACAGACTGTTAAAAACTCTTTTTTACTTTTCAGAAGGTTAAACGACATTCTGATTGTGAATTGAACGCTTTCAAAAGAGTTCGGAAAACGCTTCTGGAAAACGCCATTAGTTTGACTTCTCTAGCAAACGCACTTTACTAAAAGAATATTAAAAAAAAAATGCCTAATTTTAATTTTTACATTTTTATTTTTTTTTTGTTGTAGATAAAAACCGCACCGCTAGCCCATCCATACCTAACGACAAAAAATGTAACCAGTCCTCAATTGTTGAAACTAAAACTGATGCTAGTGGAGAATCAAACTTTAAGCCAAGATCACGGTAAGTTACTTATCTAGTTTAGTTTATGAATGTGTTTTAATTTCAAAAATATCTATAGTGATTTAACATATACATGTATGTTCATAGATCTGTGGAAAATCTAGACAATTCTAAATTTTGATGTTTAAAAAACTGAAAAAAAATGTTGCCCATAAACCGTTCCAGATTCTTTCGGCAGTTTATATTTCATTCTGAGAGAATTGTACCCTTGTACCTCAAAATGAGATAGGCTGTCAATTTCTACTCAAAACAGTCTGGAACAAACCTTTTATTTATATAATAAGATCTAGATCAAGCCCTATCGCACCAACAACTTATCACTAATCACTTATCAACTAATCATGAATCTTGATCAAATTTGGTTGCGGTGGAGTGGATGACATTATGCCCGTGGACATTATACTTGGAAACGGTATAAGTTCTGGCAGAGATGCCTGAAACTGGACTGTTGCTGGAGAAACATTTTCCTGTTACCCAGATAGGAGCCCCCTACCACAAGGGTCCCAACGAAGAAGTGTAAAATTAATTGTTATAAAACAATTTATCGGTTTTGTTTAAAAAATAAACTGTACAAGAACGGCTGTGCATGGCACAACCGTCCACGTTGCCGCCGTTGCCGGCCCAAATCAAACTCCCGAACGTCACTTTGTGTAATGTGGTTTTCGTTTCGACCAAAAAATCGATTTTTCTTTGATTTTTTTGATTTGTGACAAGTTTTTCCTTTCCTTTCGACCAAAAAAATCGAATTTTTGTCGATCTGAAGTCGATTTTGCAGATCTCGATTTTTAGCAAGATTTACATAGATTTTCACACGCACTCGCACACACATCAAAGAAAAGTGACTTTTACCCAGTGTCGTTTTAAAAAAGGCAGTCATACAATCATAAAACAAAATAAAATCACGTTTTGTGTTCGTTTTGCGAGTAAAATTTAAGATCTGACACCCAAATCTGAATTGGTTGAAACGAAATCCACATAACAGGCCTTTGACAACCTCGTCTAAAACGTGGCCGTACGTTGTGCACAAGGAACCGCCATAACGGCTCACTCCATATATAACGGTTGTAATTGTTATAATTCTATTTTTATATCCACTTTGTTCATAAGCGGAGATGTTTTCCACCGCTAACTAAGTGGAATTATGTTGTTGTATTTTACATGGAAACTATTTTTTAAGTGGAAATACATGCATTCAAAAAACACACCTATTTTAAAACTTCTTCCCTTAACTAAAATATATTCTGTCTTTTCAGGTCACTTATTCGAAGAGCATCCAGAAAAACAAAACAACAAATAAACAATGCTGCTGGAGATGACTGTAACGTTCAATAAGTCTTAGTTACAAAATTTAAGCAAAAAATGTTGTTATAAATTATACTCCTCTAAACTTACAAAAATAAGAATACTTAACATTTAAGAAATTTGTATTTTTTCGTTATTTTGATGTTTCGAAAAAGCCTATGGTCTGAAAGTTGAAATATAAAATTCGTCGTTGTAATTAGCTACATGCATTTGTAATTGTTGAAATTAAACTCCAAAATGCATGTTAACGCGAAGATAGAGGCTGATTTTATTGTAAGAGAATCCAGTTGATTAATAAATTGGTGTTAAAGTCGTACGCATTATTTTGTAGGATCAGACTAGAGACATGCCAGTTTATAACAATCATAAGAATTTTTTGCTATTAAAAATATGAAATTTTCAACCAACTTCGCGCTCGCCGCTTGAACTCTGGGTGCCCTATGTGTCCACCGGCGCGGTAGATGGGACTGAACCTGAGCGCCACATAAACAGCATACATACATATATAATGAGAACTGTTATAAATTGGCATGTTTTGAGTCATTTTTTCTTTTGTTATATAATTTTCAGAGCTTGTTTAAAACCGTACTGGACACTGGAATGGTTGAAATTGCTCCGAACCTTGGGAGGCTGGAAGCCGCTTGATGTATCCAAAATACACTACTTTCACAATTAAACTTATTGGGGTACATTATTAGTCATTTTTAAACTGTTAAAAGTGAGTTTAAATTGAATTTTTAAACTATTGCTAAGATAAACGTGAGTTTAATTGAATTTTCTATGACGAATTGTGATTGGTATGGTTTACCTACTCTGTTAATAATATAGAGAAACTCGATGGGCTTAAAAATACAAAAGCACCGCAATCTTCATATTGTAATTGGCAGCATTGTCAATGGACTAAAAGAGCTTTCTGTTGAAGGAAACTTTTTAACAAATACAACTGCTTTTAGTTGCATTCTGCTATTACACAAACAACATTCATTACATGCCTTGTCTTAATAGCAAAATATTCAGATTACCTTGAACCAGTTGTTGTAAATGTTCTGCAATCAAAAATGTTAGATCTCCTTGCGCGCACGAAACATTTTCACAAAATCATAATTCTCGCAAAAGATCATCGAACGAATTTGGCTGAAGAAATTGCTGCAGAAGAAATTGATGTAGAACTTCAAAGCATAGGCGCCTGGAGGTAGTGGTAAGGGGGGCACTTGCCCCCCCTGGCTCTGGGCAATACTTCACAACTAACAAATTTTTCATTTTTTACTATGAATTTCAACAAATAATTGTCTTCTCTCCATGATTTGCGCCCCCCTTGGCTCTGGATCATGCCAAATGTATCTGGAAATATCGTTGGTTAATATTCAATCAAGGATAATGCACAAAGTTTGAAAAAAAAGTGGGCAAACTACCTTTGAAAATGTGTGTACTTATTCAGTTGAAGTGGAGTATGCCTCCATTCCTCCAAAACAAATCAGAGTTTTATGTCATAAGAACCAAACTCATGAGTTTGACGTTAAGAAATTAACAAGACAGAGAAAGAGCCTGATTACACGATTCGTTTTTTCGGTCGTTTCGTGTTTTGCCATTTTGACACATTTGGTGAGGGGTGTTGAAATGTAGAGGAATGAAGTACAATATATACACCGTAGTCTTTAGAAAATAAACGTTAATATAATTTTTTTTATTGCGTTAAGCTAAGTATACAGTTATTCAACAAAAAAAAACTACATGCAATCCTTATGGGAGTGGTTTTTGGCACAACAAAAATTTTTCGACTGAAAAATATTTTTATCGAACTGTGAACTTAACCCTGGAAAAAAAATTATACTCACCACGATGAAAAAAAATCTAGTTTGCCACCACGAATGTTTTTCTTCTTTCTCACCATGAGCTTAAGCATACAATTTCAATTTAAAGCTGATCTGTTTTATGGGCTTTAAGGTCAGTTGCTTAAACGGATATTATATATTTTTATTTGATAATCAGCCCTATCAGGATTCCATTGTAATCGGATTTGTTTAAGAATCCCGAAAAAACTGTCACCGATTGTGTTCTTGATGGCAATTTGTGTGAAGTTTTGCACTTAGATGGATTCTGTGAGTTTTTTTTTCGGGATTCGTAAAAAGTGTCCGATTACGATGAAGTTCGTGTAAGTAAATATTTTTTTGTATACAAATAAAAAATGTAGATTTTCGAAAAAAAATTAAATTTCTTATTGAAAAGAAAAAGTTTGATTCGGAATTCGAAATTTTTGTTTTGAATTTTCAAATCGTTTAGTAATTTTCTCGAAATCTAAATCAAGTCTGATTATTTATTTTCATTGCCTAAAAGAAGAAATTGGATAAAGCAATACTTCTCCATACAAATTTGAATTCCAAAAGCTTAAGTAATTATTGTGTATCAAAATAAAAAAACAAATATCTTTATAACGGGTGATTTTTTAGCTGGTTTGGTTTTGGCAACACTGGTTTTGACAGCTGACGTGTGTTTAGTACCTTGTGTCACTGTCAAACAGCTTCAGTTTGGTTTGCAATTTAACCATGGATCGTCTTACAAATGAACAACGCTTGCAAATTATTGAATTTTACTATCAAAATTCGTGCTCGGTTCGAAATGTTCATCGCGCGCTGCTTGTGTTGTGTGGGTACGTAAATAAGCAAAATTGCCGCATTTGGAGTGAAGATCAGCCAGAAGCATTGCAACAGCTACCAATGCATCCCGAAAAAGCCACTGTTTGGTGCGGTTTATGGGCCGGCGGCATTATTGGGCCTATTTCTTAAAAGATGATGCGAATCGCAGCGTTACTGTCAATGGTGAACGCTACCGAGCGATGATAACAAACTTTTTTTTGCCCGAAATGGAAGTTCTTGACTTGCATGATATGTGGTTTCAACAAGACGGTGCCACATGCCACACAGCACGCGAAACAATGGCGCAATTGCGAGGCGAGTTTGGTGAACAGTTAATTTCACGTTTCGGGCCGGTCAATTGGCCGCCTAGATCGTGCGATTTGACACCATTAGATTATTTTTTGTGGGGGTATGTCAAGGCTAATGTCTATAGGGACAAGCCCGCTTCGATTGACGCACTGGAAGCCAACATCCATGCATTCATTCGTGAGATACCGGCCGTTATGTGTGAAAGAGTATGCCAAAATTGGACTCAGCGGATGGGCTACCTGAGACGCAGCCGCGGTCAACATTTGCATGAAATTATCTTTAAACATTAAATTGCAAGGTTCAAACTATCGATTCAAATAAATATTTCATTCATTTTTTCGAATTTTTTGTGTTTTTTTTTTAAAAAAGTTCTAAACCTCTTAAAAAATCACCCATTAAAAACACTTTTCTATATCTACCTTTTTAACTGACTTAATGGCCACGTTTTGAAAATATTTTTTCTTTTTTAATTCAGAAATCTATCAAGGAACAATAAAGGTCAAAGGATTTCGAAACTTTTTTTTTTTGAAACTGTCATTGCGTAACTTTGGCTTTTCGAAACTTTTTTCCTTTTGTAAAATTACATTTTTCTTTCTTATTTGAACGGTTCGTTAATAGATCGTCAATAGTTCTCACATGATAAAGTCGGAACGAACGATATTTTATAGATCCACTCCACATCCTAGTGGTTCGATCGTGAAAATGAATTTTATTTTAAAGAACCAAAAAATAAGATTCGCGATCGAATTTTTTACGAGAGAACGAATGATATTTTATCGTTCTATGAACTTTGCTTTTTATACAAAAACTTCCAAAAAAATTTCCAAGTGCTTATTATTATAAATATAAAATATCTTTACGCTGGACAACTATTAACAGTACCTACCATAGAACGTAATTTTAGATTTTTTCATTATTGGCTGAATGCAATTAAATTATTATTTATAGAAACTTCCAAAAAGCTCAAATTATATTGCATGTCAAAATTTTCAGAAAAAAATTTTTGTAATACACATTTTTTTTTCGAAAATTCGATATCGCCAAATTGGGTTTTGTTTGCTAAGGTTCAAATTTTATTGAATTTATTCGAAAAACTTGAGACCAAACCAACTGACGACAAAGGCGCCTGCCTGACGACTGGACATACCCTTAGCGGAGCAACGGAGTTGCATGAGCGGGTGTGCCCCCGAAAAAGGGAGTTAAAATCCTTTGAACCCGCGAAGCGGGCCACCTACCGTACTGTTTATTACAAAAAACTTTATACCAAACCACGTGTGTCAAGTTAGCACTACACTTTTAGAAATTAAATGAACTAAGTACACAGTTAATTGTATATATTTAGTAGTAAATTAGTTGTGGAAACAAAAAATTTGTAGCTCTACTATTTCGTTTTTTTAATTTCCCAAAGTGTAGTGCTAACTTGATATCAAGTTAGCACTACAAACCATTTTTTTTTTAATACAAAGAAACGTATGGCAAAAAAATTATTAGATTTTTTTTCCACAAGTAATTAACTACTTAATAATTTTAATTTCTAAAAGTGTAGTGCTAACTTGACACACGATACCAAACCAACTGATGACAAAAAAAAAGTTTTTCTGACACAATTATATCCGAAGTGTTATGTATATAATTTTAGGTGAACAGCACATTTTGCTTTAGTTGATAATAGGCGTGTTTTTTTTGCAAGTCCATATGGATTTGTCGAAAAAAACGACATCGGGACTTAGGAACTTCATACTTACAGTACGTAAGTCCCGATAATTATCTGGACTTAGCTAAGTCTATATGGACTTAAGTTGTTGTTGTATTTACGTGTAAAACTATTAGTCCCGATGTCGTTTTTTTCGACAAATCCATATGGACTTGCAAAAAAAACACGGCTAATAGCCGTATTTTTTTGCAAGCCCGGGGATATTTGGTTGAAAAAAACAACATCGGGGATAAGCGACCCCATTACAGAAACAAAATGGAGTTTCCATACAAACTATCGATAACAAGTATGCAATTCACGCCGGTAGCACAGTTTTTTCCGTGCTTAAGTTAAGCCCCGAGAGATCTCTGCGCTTAGCTAAGCCCGAAAGGGATTAGTTGTTGTTGCATTTAACATGCAAATTGCAATACAGGACGTCGTTTTTTTCTATCGATTTCCTCGGGACTTGCAAAAAAGCACGGCTAATAAACCTAAAAGGGTTAGGTATTATTTTTACTAGTATCGCCTGAGGTAGAAATTCGACCATCTGTATTTATATATTAATATATATTATTTTTTTTTGCAGCTTTTGGTGTTGCATGTGTGCGTAGAGTATCCCTACCAGCGTTAGAACCTTACTCCACTCGGAGTAAATTTACTCCAATTTTGAGAAAATAAATCTACTCCACCACTTCGTTTTTTTTAGATCTACTCCTTTTTTCCCACACTGAAAAAATCACAAATTCTTTAGCCAAACTACCTATATGAAACACGGGGTCTCCACCTGAAATATTTCATAGATTACCATCTGTCACTTTTGATAGAAAGAAAGAGCGATAGTATGCCATAAAATGTCGGTTGGGCATTTTCATAGCTTTCTATTTCATTTGCGAGAATAGAACAACATCACACAAAACAAACAAAATTCAAACAAACCAACGAAAAATTGCTTGCTCATAGAATACTATCCATAGCTTTCTATGAGCCGAGCAATATGTGGCAAGAAATTTTTTATAGAATACTATAAGCATTGTATATAAACTCTATAGTACTATCATGAAGAGGAAAGAACGCATCGCCACCTGGGCAACCGCGGCCTAACTACAATCAGATGCTTTGTGCAGACTGAGGTGTCCAGTTTTAAGAGTAGGCATAGTAGGAAATAATGGAATTGAAAGTAGGAGATAAATCAGGGTTCAGAAAGGCACGCTCATGAGCGGCTCGCGAGCGTGCCTTTCAAAAAGAGCGCTTCCCAGATACGCTCGCCCATGAGCCATCAGGTGTGAGCACTTTTAGTTTAGCTCGCGCTCGTGAGCGTTCGATTTATAAACGCTCTCATTAACAGCGATGGCAAAACGCTCACTTCAAGAGCGGTCTCATTAAGAGCGATATCAAAACGCTCACGTCAAGAGCGCTCTCATTAAGAGCGATAGCAAACGTGCACGCTCATGAGCGTGAGACAACATCGAGCCAATTTAGCGCTCGCGAGCCTTTGAGAATTTAGAAAAAAAAAGAAAACAATTAAATGGCTTTGCGTAAGATATTTTTAAATTTTAATATTAATGCTAGTTATATAAATTAGTGAATTAATTCCATGAAAAATGTCTTAAATTCCCTCGGTTTCAAGTATATCTAAAGTAGATGTTTCTATTAAATTATAATTTAATTTATAGAGGAGAATATTAGCAAGAGATATTCTTGAAAGTTTTGTTTGATTTTTTGGTTTTTCAATGCTTTAATTCGGGGTTTTCCTATGACCATGTTGCTTATAATTGTATTCTACTGTATACACATTTACGCAAAAAAGGATGCATATTCTAATTCCAAAAATAAAATGCAACCAATGCACTTGTGCTACCTGCTATATTTGCAAAAAAAACCATTACGAACAACCACGCGAATAAACTGCTTTTTATTATACCAAACTTTCAAAAAACTAGAACGTTTGTTTCTGAAACAGGTTTGTTTATAATCATTTTTCTAAGAAGTGCGATCTACAGTAGTATTTTTTTTTTTTGTATTTTTTTATTGAGCTTAATACAAGCGAAACTTATAGCTATTATTTAAAACTAAACTTATTCTATGGTGGGTTTTTCGTTGTTTTTTTTTTATTTTTTTTTTTTATTTATTTATTTATTGGTTTGGGCCCAAAGGCCATCCCACCAGTTTTATTAAAGAAAAAACTTAAAAACAAAACTTGAAGAACTCAGGGAGGAAGCACGGATATGGGAGATTGGTATAATATGAGGTGTGTTAGGTGGAGCGCATGGGGCGATCCTATTAGGAGTTGTAGAGTGAGTTTCTAAGTGAGGATATACTAATGTGAAAGTCAAGGGTGTACAGTGAGGTATTTGCCAAACGCAACATTCTTGATAACGGTTCAAAGAAGCCATAGTTTGTTCTATGGTGAGGTGGGCGGAAGAGTGGAGCGGATCTGAGGTTACGCGGGTTAGTATAGATCGGGATCATTTCCAACAGAATGGGTGAATCGATTGTCCCCGTTAAAAGTTGGTACACGAAGAGTATATCAGCTACTTCTCGCCGTTTTTTTAGAGTTTGCAAGTGTATCAATTTTAATCGATCTTCATAAGGAGGCAAGATGATATTATCGGACCACAGAAGGCCGCGGAGGGCGAACCGAAGAAATCTACGTTGCACGGACTCAATTCTTTGGGAGTGAGAGTTCTGATGTGGCGACCAAACTTGGCTAGCGTATTCAAGGAGGGGCCTAACAAAAGTAATGTAAAGGGACTTAGTGACGTAAGGGTTAGAGAATTCTTTAGACCAACGTTTTATGAAGCCGAGAAAGGAATTGGCCTTGTTAATTATTTGATCGATATGAGAGCGGAAGTTAAGCTCAGTGGCACAAATAATCCCAAGGTCTCGAATGGAACACACAATAGGAATGGCTTCATTACGAAAGTAAAAAGTTCTGGGGGTTGAGGGTAACCGTTTACGGGAGAAGGTTATTGATTGACATTTAGCAACGTTGAGTTCTAAGAAATTTTTATCGCACCAAGTTTGGAATAAGTTTAGGTCGTTTTGGAGCAAGTAAAGGTCAGTGGGGGAAGAAATGACCTTCATGATTTTCATATCATCTGCGTAAATAGACAGATAAGAGTCATTAATTATACTTACAACATCGTTTATTGTAAGGACAAAGATAAGAGGGCCCAGGTGACTGCCTTGAGGAACGCCAGAAGTGGCGTTAATGGGATCAGAGATAGGTAGGTACTCTTGCTTCTGTACCTATGAACAAGGCATGCAAAGGGTATGCATTTTGCATATCGTCTGTCCGAAGGCAAATCTCAATAGGTGTAGAAGAAAAATACATTTAATTTTTTTAATCCGAAAAATTATTGCATTTCGCGAAAATTGAAACACCTGCTGAAAGACTTGCTCTATTTCCACTATGTCATAATATGTGTATTTTGTTAGTTAGTCACTTTTAAGTTTTAACTTTAACCGACGTTATTCTACTTCCGTAAAAAAAAGCCAATTCATTAACGCATATCGTATAAATTGTATTAGGAAAGGAAAACCAATTATGCGCACCACTGCTCATGAGCGCTCACAATCGCTCACAACCGCTCTCGCTCGTCCGCGAGCCATGGGCCAAATAATTTTTTCGGCTCTCGTCCATGAGCGGGCGTTTCGCTATTTTTATTTTCGCTCTCGCCCATGCGCGATCGTTTTGCTAATGCTGTTTTCGCTCTCGCCCATGAGCGGGCGTTTCAATATTTTATTTTTGCGCTCGCGAGCCTTTCAACCCTGCGTACAATCGTGGGCGAAATATGAGCTGAGAGCGTTTTATGAGCGCTCGTGTGCGAGCATTTCCGTACCCTGGATAATAATAAGAGAATAATTATTAAGGCTAAGGAAAAATTGAGGATAGAGAAGAACCTATACAAAATGTATGGGAGTTCAAGGGGGACAGGAAAAAAGCTAATTTTTTTCTTTGCTTTTATCATTTTTTTATGGAAAGGGGAAAATGTTTTTTTTTTTGGTTATACAAAGAACGAAAATAAAATATTGTTCAAAAGAAGGCTGAATTTTTGTCCTTGCTGTGACGTGTGTTTGGGAATAGAGCAAATTTATAATATGCATATAGGTATATGCATGCTGTGACGTATGACTGAGAATGCCCACAAATGTATTTTATGTATGCAAATTATTCAAACTCGGTTACCACTGAGAAAAATAATTTTATTTTGAATAAATACTTTTTGACTGAATTGTAAATATAGCGAAAGATGTTTTACGCTTTTGTAAGTAGGTTTTCCGTTGAGATTTAAGTTAAGTAAATACATGTAAATATATTAGAATGGCTCTATTCAAGATTTTTTTTGTGAAATCAAGGTAAATGCCATAGATTAGTTTTGATTATGTATGTATTTATTTATATCTAGGTAGGTATATGGGTAGGTATTGACAGACGATTGTTCGTTATGTTGTTAAATTCAAAAAACTAACCATCAGATTAAGCTGAAACTTAGACAATGCATTTGTTGATGAATCAGAAGTTCACGTAAATAATTTTCTTAAACTTTTCTATAAATTGAGCTGAACATCAAAATATAAAAATTGGTTAAAAACTCAATAAATTATAATCCGATTGAGCTGAGACTTGAAAAGTTTTAAATTTACCATCATAGCTGCCTATCTTCTGATGAATTTATTAAGTGCAGGTTTTTTATTCAGCCAAATTTATAGTTTAGAAATAATGAAAAAATATGCTAATTAAATTAAAATTAGTGTGGTTTTTTCTTGAAAATTAATTATCAATGTTCTGGAATGTTAGAACAAGACAATTATATTTACTGCATTCGTCTAAAATTTCATAAAAACATGCTGTTAACCAAGTTAGGAATCCAAAATTAAGTTAAATTTTGTAAGAAATCAGTATGAAATGCTTGACAATTAACAAATGTGGTAAGCATGTCTTATTTTTTCTTATAATTTTGACCTTTTTGTAAGTAAAATAGGGGATATAGTTTGGTTTGTCTCTTATAGTAACGACTAAGTGGGTGTGTGAGTGGTATTATATGCCTGCGAATAAGTTTAAGAGGTAATTTTGAGATATTAAATTTTTATTTTATGCTCAAACTATTTTTACCGAAAATATACTTAATTATGTTTAAAAAATTGTTTTTAGTAATATTTTAATTGTTTTTTTTTATTAAATAAACACCAAATTTTGGTCTTTTTAAATTTTTTTATTAAAATAATATATTTTGTCGGAAAAAATGTACTTCATTTATTTTGACAATAGTTTTAAGATGTATTTCAATGGATTTTCGAAATTGATAAGCCAAATTTAATTGCTTTTTTTTAATTTTTGAAAAATTATCTGCTGATGAAAGCAAATTTTGTCCATAAAAATCATTTGATTTTTTCAAAATTTGCTAAATTGCCTATATTCCTACATATTAATACATAATGTACATACTTAAAAAAACAATTTAATTTTATTTTTTATTTTTTTTCTAAATTGTAAGTAATATACAATTGTAGATCAAATACGAAATATTTTTTTTTGGACAGAAAGGTACCTTTTTTACTCATAAATAGGTAGATACCTAGGTTGTATTTTTTTTTTGAAAAAAACTAGGTAGGTTGTAGGTTTTTGATTTGGTTTGAAAAATAATTTTTAATAGGTGGGTGGTTGGCTAATATTTAAAATTTACGTACATACCTACCTACCAAATACATTCATACACTATGCAGGTTAGGTACCTACCAATCTATATTTTTTTGAATGTTTAAAAATTCATTGTCTTAATAGGTACCACCCCGTGCATACACACCCACCCACCCACCTACATCCCTACATTGATATTTACATATGTACCTACCTTAATACCTACCTTAACGTTAAAAAACAAATTATACCTACCGAATATCTACATAATTATTATTATATGAAGGTTTTTATAATACAAATTATATATACTACTGAAATACATCAGCCAAGTAGAAGACTTAGCACTATTTAATCAGTTCACATTGGATTTTTGTCAAAAAGTTCATGTAAGTTGAACTGAACTTAATAAAAATTGCGTATTGACAACGCCCTCACTAGTCAACTGATGAGTCCAAGTGAGATCGCCGGGGCGAAACGCCAATTTTTATGGACTAAAGGCCGTTAAAAGCTATTTTGAATCTATTATTATTTTTGTTATTCAAAATTCCAATTACATATCTCCTTTTTGAATAACAAACATAATAAAATACCTACTGTGAAAAAGCCTATGCAACATAATTCAAAATGTAGCAACGTTGTTTTCCACTAAGCTATAGTGAAATTTAACAACGTTGCTTTGAAAATCAACGAAAATCATCAAAACTGAAAACTTAAAACCAAATTCAAATTGTGCCGAAAAATAAAATCATAAAGTAATTATATATAAACATATACCCATAGCCTATAGAAAACAAAAAACCTATTCTTCAAAGAGAAACGTCAAAATCGTTGAATAAGTCTAGACAAAAAAATTTTATTTCCTCCACCTCACCGATTTTACCAGTAAACTGTCGTCATTCCGCAGTGAGCAGTCAAAATCCAAACAGGGTCAGGGTCAAAGACCGAGAAAGTTGCGTCAGTGAATTTGCTGAAAAAAGATACCAAACAGACCTAGTACGTGTTTTTTATAGCATGGGCGGCCACTCATTGCTGACTACGATTGCGGATCCAAAACGGATTCGTTTGCAGAAAGTGCAGAAAGTAAACAAACAGATCTAAATCGATAACACTGTCGATAGATTATCGATATTTTACTTTGAAGTACACCTGGACCGGGCTTTGTGTGCAATAGTTTCACATTTTTATTTGATAAGTGTTAAAATAATATTTTGAAATACCAACAATTATTAATTAATTCGTTACTAGAAACTTTAATTAAATTTGAGCACAAGCTACCTTACCTTTTTTTTTCCTAAGTTTATGATGTCTTCACCGGGAATATTCTCAATTCGTGTTGTTACCGCCGATTATTATATGGAGAAACCAAAACAAGGGCTGGATCTTTGTTTTTCAGAGTTTCGTGCTAAAGAAATAAAGAAGGTACCTACCACATAATACATATATTAGCTATTATGCTTTTCTATTGGAATAAAATTATTTTTTTCCAAAGGTTCCTATCATTCGAATATTTGGTTCGACTGCTGAAGGAATAAAGACTTGTATGCATATTCATGGCATATTTCCATATTTATACATCCCTTTCGATAAAAAAAACTTCGAGTCGCTGGATAAGTCAGGCTACTTGATAGCTTCAAGTCTTGATAAGGCTATTAACATTTCCCTAGGACAGAGTGGTTCAGGAAGTCAACATGTTTTCAAAATTCAATTGGTAAAGGGAATGTATGTCAAGATTATATTAATTAAATGCTATCTTAATTGAAAATTGTTGTTTCACGTTAGTCCATTTTACGGGTATCACGCAAATGAACATCAATATATTAAAATATACATGCTCAATCCTCGATTCATAAGACGAGCTGCAAACTTGTTGCAAAACGGAGCAATAATGGGGAAAACATTTCACACGCACGAGTCACATGTACCCTACATTTTACAGTTCTTTATTGACTATAATCTATATGGAATGAGTTTTCTGCATGTCCCAAAAGAAGTATTAAAGTATCGCCTGAATGTCGAACAAGATAGTAATTCAATAAAAAAAATCACAACCTTCTATTATAAATAATTAATTTCTATTTACAGATATCCCGTCCGATATTCCAAAAGAACAAACTTTAGATTGTAATATCGCTGCTAGGCAATCGACATCAAAGCTAGAAGTGGACATTATTTCTTGTTTTATATTAAACCGTTTCCAGCTAGAAAACAAAAAGAGTACACATGCAAATCCTGGAATCGAATCAATTTGGCAAGATGAAAAAGTTCGTCGACAAAATCTTTGTAAAGAATCAAAAACAGTAAGAACTAGAATTCGTTTTTGAATCATTGAAAATAAAAATGTTTTTATAGATACCTCCCTTGGCTATACCTCCAAGTCAGCAGCGTCCAGATGTTAAACCCACAAAAAGTGATGATTTTTACCGTGTTGGTTTGATCAATAAACTGCAGCAATTAGAAAAATCTGCGGATGAAACCATTAACAATACAAATGAAACTACTAGTGAACTTATGACTACAGAAAAGGTAAATTCTACATTTGATGACAATAACAAGATAAAATCAAATAGGTGTTAAACTTAGTTGATCTCGGAACATAAAAGTTCAATTTCGCATTTATTTTTTTTATCTGGCATACCATTATTATACTACTAATTAATTTTCGCATACAAAACTAAATTTAAAATTCTTAATTCGTTTTAGAATTACACTCTAATTTATATTATTTGTTCATTACTAATTTACAGAAAAAAACTTTCAATCTTACAAAATTACTTACTAATGCTGTATACCCAGAAGAATGTACTCAAGATGATTTGTTGACGAACGCATCTTTCATAGCTAACCACTTCTCAAATGGATCTAGTGCTGATACATCGAATAGATTTTCCGAATCTCCTTTAACCCAGGAATCAGATAATTTTTTCATGGATGAAACTATTGTTGACGAAGATTTGGTACGATGTCTCACACAGCCTGACACCGCTAATAAAACTTGTATGCATCGTATGTGTATATAATAAGTATGAAGAAAATAAATTAATTTTGTTTCCAGTACGCGAGGAAGACATGGAGTTATTAGACGTAATGCAAGAATTAGAAGACAGACAAGATGAAAACAATATAGACTTAGACAGCACACTGGCTCCACTTTCACAAAATAATAAGTGTAGGAATCTTTAAGAATATTTTAAATATTAGTTTTGACTCATAAATAACACATACAATTTAAGTTAATAACTCACAACATGCAATGCGGAAAAAACTATCCTCCAACGACTCGAGTGAAGATGAATCTGATAGTGAATGTGTAAATGATTTCACTATGGTCATGGATGATATGGATGAATTGTTGATACAATTAAGTCAGTCCTCGTAAGTTTGTACTCCTTAATTACAAATTATAAATATACCTTTTTTTTATCAGATTACCAGATATTGTACAATTCGATGGAGCTGATGATTTATTGAGAACTCCGAAAAAAAATTTAAAAAGTAAGCTCCCAAATACACCAGTTCTTATCACACCAAAAAGAGTGATTAAAACCGAATCACCCAGAACTCCGAAAAGCACAGCTAGAAAGTATGGGTCTTTGCCGCTTCTGATAAAATCGCGATCTGTAAAAAGTATTATTTTTATACTAACGATTGTTGTAGTTTTTAACGTTGTTTCTATTTTAAGAAAATCTTTCAACTACAACTCAGGAAACAGAAGTGGATTCTATTGGAACAATCATCAATGATGTTGATGCAGTAACAATCGATAAGTATGAGAAATCAAATTTATAAATGATAATATTTGGAAATTTGTACTTTATCAAAGTTAATATGGTGTCGCCTGTATAAAGCATGGTAAACAAACGATCATGACTGACACTCTTGCTAACGTCATTCATGCTCACCAATCTAAGCAAATTCGACAGACAAACCATCATTCAGAATATAAACTCTACCAGCCATAAGAAAACTGACACTCGGGATCGATAATTTTGACCACATTTAACAAAAATAATGTTTCTAATGACCAAACGTAAAAAAATTATCTGCAGAGCTTGGTACAGTTTAATAACTCGTATCTCATTGCCTTCAAATTTGAGCACAGGGATGCTCTAAGAAAAGGTATTGCATGGTGCAGTGAATGTAGCGCTTGGGTGCTTAGTTAGAGGCGCGGGTGCAAGTCCCACTCTTAGCATTGTTCAGTTAGGACCGAACGCCTCGCCGTTTTTGCCCCAACTTCTATTTCGGTCAAAAACTCAGAAATATATACGCTATTTATTATTTGTAATAATTTAAGATATGGCCATGCTCAATAGTTTTGTTTTTTAAAATGTATATATCTGATTGTGGATAAGATTAAAATCTTATTTTTCCCTTGGCTTTTATGGTCACAATGGAGGTGGCAATGAAACAATTAAGTTAGCATTAGCTTTTCCCGACGTTTCGGCAGGGGTTGTTGCCTTCTTCAGAGGAACTTTATTACACATAAAAAATAAATAATTAGCAATGTAACAGATTTAAAAACAAAAAATCAGCAATAAACTTACGTTAAGTATACAATTGAAATATATAACAATGGCTTTACATTGAGTAAAATGGAATTTTTTTTATTAAATAAATAAAAACAAAGTTTGTACACTTCAAAATGAAGCTTAGTACTTAATACAAGTATGCAATAAAAACAATTATATGACGTTTAGTCAGAGACTAGAGAGCAGTATACAGCGGATATGTTTTGTGTGTCAAGTTTGTGGTTCATGTTGTTACTGTTGTTGATGATGTGCAGCGTTTCGAGTGTGTATCGCTTAGACGCGTGTCGCTCAGTCTGGAGAACTTTCACATCATCAAAGTCTGGAGAATGACCAATACCAATGTGACTGGGCAATGCCGTCTTTCAGGGTTATTTGATTTAATATCCGATTTGTGGTTGGACATACGTTGGCGACGGAATTGTTTGTTTGTACCAATATAACAAAAATTACATGGATCATCTGGTTTGCCTTTGCAGTTGATTTTGTATACCACATCGGTGGCTTTGTCTTTGTCAGGTTTAACTTTAAGCTTCGAAAAAAGATGACCAAGTGCTTTGTTTGATTTATAAGCGAAAAGTACATTTTCAGCTTTGTTACCGATGATCTTTTTGAAATTATCAGTTAGACCGGATACATAAACAACACTTTTGTAGTATCCAGGCATACGATCCGCGTTTAAAGTCGATGAGGTTTTGTTTTTGTATAAGACCACGAATTACGGTGACAAGAAATCCATTGTCTTTCAGCATTTTGAAGATTTTCACTTCGTTGATATGGTGAAATTTTTCGTCGCTCAATGTGAAAACCTTGCTTATGAGGTTGGAAACCGTGTTGATGATAATGTGCTTGGCTTGGTTAGAGCGAAAATTTAGCAATCGTCCTGACGCTGTATTTTTTTGGTATCAGTCAAAGAAAAGACGGTCGTTGCATTTAGCCATTTAACCAATTCGTTGTTCCGAGTTTGCAGTCTTGTGGTAGGATTATTCCTTACTCGCCTATAGGTATTGCGGTCTGATAAAAGGTCACACAAGGTTATTGTATTCATCACGATCCATCGCCACGGTTACATTGCCCTTGTCTGCTGGTATAATTATGACGTTTTTATGCTTATCTTATCCACAATCAGATTTAATCCAAATTATAGCCAATCTAATCATTCAAAATTTAATAAGTATTTAAAAATTCATCTCATGTTCGCAACAACCTACTCATTTTGCAGGAAAACAAATAAAAATGCGGTATGCAAAAGAAGAACGGGTATATCAAGTGACTTGTTGAAGAGTGAAAATTCGCCCCATTCAAAGTAAGTAGCTTTTACTTTGCGGTAGTTTTAACTTAAATCTTCTGTATGTGCCAGAAAAGAATGAACTATACAAATAACATAAATATAAGTTCTACTTTTCTATTTTTGTATTTTTCAAACACTATCTATTCGACATTTAAAATTCACTTTATGGATGTATAATTCATTATACACCGACATTCAATATATTTTATTTACAGATTAAAACAAAGACAGTCCGTGGACTTGGATAAAACACATATAACTTGTAATCTACGTCCTTGCCGAAGCAAAAACGAAGTTAAGCTTAAAACCTATAACCCTCGCAATGTTGAATATGACCCTAATGAAATGGATAAAAGAAAAAAAGACAAATTTTGTTTAATATCATCTAATTTTAATCCGACCGTAAACATCGAAAGGTTTTCCATAGGAAAAAAAATGCACGAAGTCTCCCAGCACCATCAACATAATCCAAAGTCAATGGTGGTACCATTGAGCAAAGATAAGAGGTCTTATTCTTGTAATCCTCATGATAAGACTCAAATTCAAAGCTTAGAATGCTCTCCGGTTGAAATCACTCCAATATCTTGCGAATCACCATTGGAAGTGACTAATTTGAATTTTAAAAATAAATTAAGTAAATCAAGCTCAAAATGTAAGCTTAAAAGATGCTCACCTACAGAGGTCTTGAATCAAAATTCATCAAAAAAATCTTCAAAAGAACATGAACTAACTCCAACAAAAAACAAAAAATCACACTTGAATTTAGTTGTAAATAAAGTAAGAGAAATAAAAGACTACGAAGAACTCCCACCAATCCCTTTGGCACAGCAGGAAAATGAATTCAAAAATCATATTGTAGGGGATGATAGTAAAATAATAGATAAGTATACTAAAAAAAGATCTATTTTAAAAAAGAGAAAGCGACTGGCTCTTAAATTAAAAAAGCATGATAGGAAAGAAAAAATGTCTTTAGGCAATAATTGTTTAACCAGTAAGTCAGATGTTCATGATGTGAATGCTGATGATATGAGTAAATGTTTAGTCAAATTAAGAAAACCTACTCAATCAATAACAAAAGAACTTCGGATAGTCCTAAAAAGATTTAAAATGGAAACGAGTACTCAAAGGGAAAAAAGAACAACCGCAACAGAAAAATCCACCAAATATTCGAAAAAAATACCAGTAGGGGACGCTTTAAATGCCATTGAACTGCAAAATAACGTCTGGAGCTCTCCGCGAACTTCAAAAGCCAGTCATGAAGAAATAAAAAGCATAGAATACGATCATGAGATGCATAGTTTTTGTGAACCATCTTTTATTATGGATCGAACAGTCTGTAGTGGCTTTGCCGATGTTCAAACTATATCCGAAACTGATATGGTCATAATCAAGCCGAAAATTCAAACAGAAAGTTATGAGGAAGTCAAAAATAGTTATAGGATACACAATATTCCTGACAAAGTACACAAACAGCCTTTTTACAGTAATTATCTTGATGTGACAAGCAAAAAGGAAGTGGGGCATACTCTTCTTTGCATTCCTGGCATATCACTTAACGACGTTGAAGACTTTAAAAGTTCAATATCTAGCCTTGACAGCTTCTCCAATTATAGAAGGAAAATGATTCAGGCCATGAAGAATCAACTACCTAATGATACTTGTATTAAAGAGTATTTATCTAAGGATACAATTATAATTGCAACGCCGAATAAACTTCCTCCTAGCAAACAAGATGC
This sequence comes from Leucozona laternaria, assembly GCA_932273885.2. Lineage (NCBI taxonomy): Eukaryota > Metazoa > Arthropoda > Insecta > Diptera > Syrphidae > Leucozona > Leucozona laternaria. Next base: position 53,022,669 of record OW026368.1, read on the forward strand.
TAAAATTTGGCTTAAAGCAAAAGAACTTTTAAATAAAAAGAATCTTGATGTAGGCGAAAATGTCATTGTAGAAGACAGCCCGATAGAATTGAATCGACAAAAGGTGACGATATTGATGAATACAGAAAACGGTGAAGTATTAGAAGATGCTGATAGTTCAATGCGCAGTCTTACATTAACACCGTTGACTCCTGTTAAAAATTATCAAATAGCATTGAGAGAAGACATTAATACTGGACCTTCGGTAAACCTGGATTTAAGAAGCGATTTGGAAAATTGTAGTGAAGATAATGCGTCACAGGCAAAAACGTCTGAAGATGATTTGAAGATCAATCGGGAGAGCATACAATCTACTGAAATGATTTCAAGTGAAGCAGTGAGTATGAAATCGATATAAATACGATTTTTCTAAATTATTTAAACAAATACAAAAATTACAAGAACGTCCCACTACTGTGTGGGAAGAAGTGTATTCATTCCCTTTTAATTAACACACTAACCATTAAGGGACTACATCTAATAAAAAGGTTTTGTTTTTGTATAAGACCACGAATTACGGTGACAAGAAATCCATTGTCTTTCAGCATTTTGAAGATTTTCACTTCGTTGATATGGTGAAATTTTTCGTCGCTCAATGTGAAAACCTTGCTTATGAGGTTGGAAACCGTGTTGATGATAATGTGCTTGGCTTGGTTAGAGCGAAAATTTAGCAATCGTCCTGACGCTGTATTTTTTTGGTATCAGTCAAAGAAAAGACGGTCGTTGCATTTAGCCATTTAACCAATTCGTTGTTCCGAGTTTGCAGTCTTGTGGTAGGATTATTCCTTACTCGCCTATAGGTATTGCGGTCTGATAAAAGGTCACACAAGGTTATTGTATTCATCACGATCCATCGCCACGGTTACATTGCCCTTGTCTGCTGGTATAATTATGACGTTTTTATGCTTATCTTATCCACAATCAGATTTAATCCAAATTATAGCCAATCTAATCATTCAAAATTTAATAAGTATTTAAAAATTCATCTCATGTTCGCAACAACCTACTCATTTTGCAGGAAAACAAATAAAAATGCGGTATGCAAAAGAAGAACGGGTATATCAAGTGACTTGTTGAAGAGTGAAAATTCGCCCCATTCAAAGTAAGTAGCTTTTACTTTGCGGTAGTTTTAACTTAAATCTTCTGTATGTGCCAGAAAAGAATGAACTATACAAATAACATAAATATAAGTTCTACTTTTCTATTTTTGTATTTTTCAAACACTATCTATTCGACATTTAAAATTCACTTTATGGATGTATAATTCATTATACACCGACATTCAATATATTTTATTTACAGATTAAAACAAAGACAGTCCGTGGACTTGGATAAAACACATATAACTTGTAATCTACGTCCTTGCCGAAGCAAAAACGAAGTTAAGCTTAAAACCTATAACCCTCGCAATGTTGAATATGACCCTAATGAAATGGATAAAAGAAAAAAAGACAAATTTTGTTTAATATCATCTAATTTTAATCCGACCGTAAACATCGAAAGGTTTTCCATAGGAAAAAAAATGCACGAAGTCTCCCAGCACCATCAACATAATCCAAAGTCAATGGTGGTACCATTGAGCAAAGATAAGAGGTCTTATTCTTGTAATCCTCATGATAAGACTCAAATTCAAAGCTTAGAATGCTCTCCGGTTGAAATCACTCCAATATCTTGCGAATCACCATTGGAAGTGACTAATTTGAATTTTAAAAATAAATTAAGTAAATCAAGCTCAAAATGTAAGCTTAAAAGATGCTCACCTACAGAGGTCTTGAATCAAAATTCATCAAAAAAATCTTCAAAAGAACATGAACTAACTCCAACAAAAAACAAAAAATCACACTTGAATTTAGTTGTAAATAAAGTAAGAGAAATAAAAGACTACGAAGAACTCCCACCAATCCCTTTGGCACAGCAGGAAAATGAATTCAAAAATCATATTGTAGGGGATGATAGTAAAATAATAGATAAGTATACTAAAAAAAGATCTATTTTAAAAAAGAGAAAGCGACTGGCTCTTAAATTAAAAAAGCATGATAGGAAAGAAAAAATGTCTTTAGGCAATAATTGTTTAACCAGTAAGTCAGATGTTCATGATGTGAATGCTGATGATATGAGTAAATGTTTAGTCAAATTAAGAAAACCTACTCAATCAATAACAAAAGAACTTCGGATAGTCCTAAAAAGATTTAAAATGGAAACGAGTACTCAAAGGGAAAAAAGAACAACCGCAACAGAAAAATCCACCAAATATTCGAAAAAAATACCAGTAGGGGACGCTTTAAATGCCATTGAACTGCAAAATAACGTCTGGAGCTCTCCGCGAACTTCAAAAGCCAGTCATGAAGAAATAAAAAGCATAGAATACGATCATGAGATGCATAGTTTTTGTGAACCATCTTTTATTATGGATCGAACAGTCTGTAGTGGCTTTGCCGATGTTCAAACTATATCCGAAACTGATATGGTCATAATCAAGCCGAAAATTCAAACAGAAAGTTATGAGGAAGTCAAAAATAGTTATAGGATACACAATATTCCTGACAAAGTACACAAACAGCCTTTTTACAGTAATTATCTTGATGTGACAAGCAAAAAGGAAGTGGGGCATACTCTTCTTTGCATTCCTGGCATATCACTTAACGACGTTGAAGACTTTAAAAGTTCAATATCTAGCCTTGACAGCTTCTCCAATTATAGAAGGAAAATGATTCAGGCCATGAAGAATCAACTACCTAATGATACTTGTATTAAAGAGTATTTATCTAAGGATACAATTATAATTGCAACGCCGAATAAACTTCCTCCTAGCAAACAAGATGCTAAAATTTGGCTTAAAGCAAAAGAACTTTTAAATAAAAAGAATCTTGATGTAGGCGAAAATGTCATTGTAGAAGACAGCCCGATAGAATTGAATCGACAAAAGGTGACGATATTGATGAATACAGAAAACGGTGAAGTATTAGAAGATGCTGATAGTTCAATGCGCAGTCTTACATTAACACCGTTGACTCCTGTTAAAAATTATCAAATAGCATTGAGAGAAGACATTAATACTGGACCTTCGGTAAACCTGGATTTAAGAAGCGATTTGGAAAATTGTAGTGAAGATAATGCGTCACAGGCAAAAACGTCTGAAGATGATTTGAAGATCAATCGGGAGAGCATACAATCTACTGAAATGATTTCAAGTGAAGCAGTGAGTATGAAATCGATATAAATACGATTTTTCTAAATTATTTAAACAAATACAAAAATTACAAGAACGTCCCACTACTGTGTGGGAAGAAGTGTATTCATTCCCTTTTAATTAACACACTAACCATTAAGGGACTACATCTAATAAATAATTTCTTTTTTTTCTGTAAAAAAAACAGGCTCTGGCGGAATTAGAGAGAGTATCTTTTCTAAACAACCTCCATAACTCGCAGGGATCATTTGACTCGAGCTTTGGAATAAGTCATGCAACTTTAAATAACACATTTGGATTCAAAGTAAATTTAGAAAATTTACAACAAGCTAAATCTGATATTGAAGTAAGTTTTAAGATTATGTACCTACCTGCTTATATTCCATAGATATTAGATACATTTAATTCATTCTTTCTGATTTAGCACAACTACCTTACAACGCTTTCGCTAGAAGTTTTTGTTCCAACACGAGACGATTTACTTCCAAATCCGCAATTTGATGCAATTTCTTGTATATTTTATGCCGTAGAAAACAGTATTCCTTGTTCAGAAAATTCTGAAGACTTGTCGAAAACTAGTGGGCTTATTATTATATCTGAAGGCGATGGTTCGATAAGTCCTAATTTCCACTGCATCGGTTCAGGTGTAAAAGTTATTGAAGTTGCAAATGAAATGGAAGGACTAGTTCAGCTTATAGACGTATGCGGCTGCTGGGATCCTGATATTTTTGTAGGATATGAAATTGAAATGTCTTCCTGGGGATATGTGATGGAAAGAGCGAAATTTCTTGATTTCAATATTGCACCATTGCTCTCTAGAGTTCCAACACAAAATGTCCGTGACTTTATAGATGAAGAACGAGAAAAACTAACAGATTTGGATGTGGAGGTATTATCTGCTGTAATTATATGAAAATCTAATTATTTTATAGTTTTTCTAAATAAAACAAAAATCAGACAAAACTGTGTGGCAGAATTTTGCTAGACGTATGGAGGTTAATGCGATCAGAAATCGCCCTCACGTCTTACACATTTGAGAATGTTATGTATCACATTTTGCATCGACGCTGTCCGCTGCACACATATAAAGATCTTACAAAGTGGTTTCTATCGCCACAAACAAGATGGATTGTTTTGGAATACTATCTTGAAAGAGTACGCGGAACGCTTGAATTACTCGATCAGCTGGATTTGATCGGACGAACCAGTGAAATGGCAAAACTTATTGGTATTCAGTTCTATGAGGTTCTTTCACGCGGATCGCAGTTTAGAGTGGAGAGTATGATGTTGAGGTAAGCTTAGTCAATACAACAAATTAGTGAATTATCTTACGTTCCGACACTTTGATAATTCAACCACCCAACCAACCAATTTGTTGAATTGAAATAATAAGAATTTTTCCAGGATTGCGAAACCAAAAAATTTAGTGCCACTTTCACCTAGTGTTCAGCAGCGTGCTCATATGCGAGCCCCAGAATACTTGCCACTTATATTAGAACCGCAGTCAAGATTCTATCCTGATCCAATTATTGTCTTGGACTTTCAAAGTCTCTATCCTAGTATGATAATGGCCTATAACTACTGCTTCTCCACATGTCTAGGTCGAGTCGAGCATCTAGGACAGTAAGTTTAAATCTAAAATCGAAACAAAAATGTAAATATAATGTTGATGGTGATTTACAAAAACAGATCGACGCCGTTTGAATTCGGTGCTTCGCAGCTTCGTACATCACCAAAGTTGCTTGGACAGCTTTTGAAAAACGATATGATAACAATATCGCCTTGTGGGATTGCATTTATAAAAAAAGAGATCCGCGAGGGTGTTCTACCCAGAATGTTAAAAGAGATTCTAGATACCCGTCAAATGGTCAAGCAATCAATGAAATTACATAAAAACAATACAGCACTCCAGAGAATCCTTCATTCTCGGCAGCTTGGTCTGAAACTGATTGCGAACGTAACTTACGGTTACACAGCGGCCAATTTCAGTGGACGCATGCCATGTGTTGAAGTCGGAGATAGTGTGGTGGCAAAGGGACGTGAAACACTCGAACGTGCAATTAAATTAGTAGAAGCTAATGAAGAATGGAATGTCAAAGTAGTTTATGGCGATACAGATTCAATGTTCGTTCTTGTCCCTGGTAGAAGCAGAACAGAAGCTTTTAAAATAGGCTCTGAGATAGCTGAGTTGGTAACGAAAAATAATCCACAACCAGTGAAACTGAAGCTAGAAAAAGTCTATCAACCGTGTATTTTGCAGGTATGTATGTAGAATATCGGGTAATTTTTTTTGTTCATTGAGCATAGATACATTTATTGTCAAGTCAATTGTAGGAATTTAACTTCTTACAGCCAAAAAACAAATTTAAAATTTTTTCGTTTCGAGAGACTTCCCATATAACTTGTTTTCTTTATATTTTGTCTCTATTTAAAGACAAAAAAACGTTACGTCGGGTATATGTTTGAATCGCCTGACCAAAAAGAACCAATTTTCGAAGCAAAAGGCATCGAAACTGTCCGAAGAGATGGTTGCCCGGCCGCAGTTAAAATGCTTGAGAAGACACTTAGAATTCTATTTGATACAGCTGATGTAAGTCAAGTTAAAAAATACATATGTCGTCAATTTACGAAGCTTCTGTCTGGAAAAGCAAATATTCAAGACCTTTTATTTGCGAAGGAGTTCCGCGGTTTGAAGGGTTACAAACCAACAGCATGTGTGCCTGCTCTTGAGTTGGCAAGGTAAGAACCAATTAACTTTACTTATAATACTTTTTAATATTAATAATTCGACTCCAAGATTCATTGGTAATTGAAATGGTGAGTGGAAGTACAAGCGACACGACGGCCGTTGCAGAAAAACATGTATGAGTGAGACCCACGGTTAAGATGTGTGAACATCAACGTTCGTCCGAGTATACATAGATAGTATGTATTACATACCTATGTGTATAATGCCTGCGTATCCTAACGCGAACGTGTGACACGTAACGTATTACACGGAACCTATAAACAATCACAAAAAAACAAAGTCTTTTCTGAATATTTTGTTCAATTAAAAAAATATTCACGACTTGATCGTACGAACTTGCTCTTGTGGTTAACAACTATATATGTGTAACCACACTTTGAAGATGCGTGATGTTATATACATATTTAACGAGAAAATATTAAAAGAGTCAAAAGTACTAAAAAAATAATTTTTTGTTTGATTTTTTTTTTTGGTTTTACAATTTTTTTTTTTAAATATTTTTAATTGTATTATTGTTTAAAACATGGAGGAGCATCATATTGCAAAGTTATAACAAAATCGGTCGAGCCATGGCAAAATAAGACCATTTTTTGTAATACCTAATTCCGTGACGTGAATTTTTTGAGAAAAGCCTGGTTATTACAGGCACGAAATTTAATCAAAATCGTTAGAGCCGATTTTGAGAAAATTTGAAAAAAACAAAATGTTTGTATGGCAGCTACCCCTTGGAATTTGAATTTTCCCTCTAGGGAATCACATAAAAATGCCCTGTACCAAATTTGAAGCAAATTGGTCAACCCGTTTAGGCTCTAGCTCAAATTACAGTGGACGCACAGACCGACGGACGGCATCACGAAACCCACTTTTTTTGTACTTCTCGATTACCGTAGAGTTAGTTTTGATTATTATTATTATATTTAGCTCAAATTAAAAACGAAACCAATACTTGCCCTATAGAGCAAGTACAAATTTTGAACTATTCAGACATGAAATTCAACAGGCGTGGCCCCCAAAAAAAATCGACCATATTGCCATTAGGATCATATTCGGTGAATAGTTTTTCTCTGGATTCGGAATGATTCCAATCACTATGAAATTATTGAGAGCTGAATATATTTTAAAAAAAATTAATTGAAGTGATAATTCTCCTGACACAAAGCTCCGAGGCTGAGAAAAAAATCTGCCAGACTTGTTTTCGATATCACGAAACATGCACACATATGTAAACCCTCATACACATGTTTCGCTTATACATCCACTCCCAAAATTTTGCTGTTGGCCGATAGGCTAATGTATTAATAACTCTTAATGTTGGACGGCTGTCTAAAGTAAATTAATAAACTAGATTTAAAAACCTACATTTTCTAACAAACAAATTTTCCGTTTTTTTTCAGAAAGTGGATGCAATCGGATCCTCGTAAAATTCCACGTTCTGGAGAACGTGTGCAATTTATTATTACAAATGGGCCACCCGGCGTACCACTTATTAAGCTAGTGCGCAGTCCTCATGAAGTCCTATCAGATGAAGGGTTGAAAATCAACGCAATATACTACATAACAAAAGCGATAATTCCTCCACTAAACCGGTGTCTGTTACTTATTGGAGCGGATGTCAACGAGTGGTGAGTTGTTTAAGAAATTATATATTTGTTTTTTTTTTAGAACCATTTCTACTTCTTGTATTGACATTTTTATAATTATTTACTGCTGAAAGCGACTTCAGCGATGATATAAGTTCCGCCATAGCCACAAACAAAATAGTGAAAATCCTTCATGGAGCTTGGTTTAGAAGTCGCGCGACGCCCGTTGTAGAACTCCTACTTGTAAATGGCATTTCTCTATTCTCGTCCATAGGCTTGGATTGTGCCAGTGATTTTTTTCGTTTGATACACCACTCCTCCCCCTCTCTTCGCAAAAAAAAAACCTTTCGCTACTAGCTTTTGACTCTTTTTTCATTCTTATGGTAAATAAAACGTTTACTGACAGTTTCATTAGGGGACAATTTTTTTAAACTCAATGCTAAACTTCTTTTTATTTGCTGTTTATTTGTAGATGAACAAATAATTGATATTAATATTTTCTTAATAGGTTTGCAAGTTTACCAAGAAAAATTCTATTCAACACTGCACTCACTTCAGCCAGCGAAATTGTGTCAGTAACTGGAATAAAAAAGAGTACAATATCCCAATATTTTTCCTCGACGAAGTGCATCGTAGATTGTGGGCGTCAAACAAAGCAAATAATATGTTCAGATTGTGTATTGGATGTTTCAAACAGCTTGGTTATCTTAGAGGAGAAAATCTCAAAATGGCAGAGAGGATTCTACCTAACACAATTTGTAATTGATTTACAATATTCACAAATTTAATTTATTCATAATCTGTTTTCTATTATAGATATGTCAATCATGCTGTGGTCGTCTTAATCCTATCACGTGTACGTCCTTTGACTGTCCTGTTTTGTATGTACTGGAGATGAGGAAGCGTGATTTAACAAACATCAATCAAATACGAAATATTATAAATGATTGGTTGTAATTAAGTGTTTTTTTTTAATTTGATTAAATATATAAGTGGATCTTTGAATATACTTAATGAAACTCACATTTAATTCATAATGTTTAAAAACTCAATTTATTTTACAAAATTGTTATAAAAGTTCTTCAAATAGCTTCTTATGCAAGACTTATTTATTATTCGGAACAATTTAAAAAATATTTGCTTGATCTAAATGTCTATATCAAACATAAGGCTAATTTTTGAATCCAGATCAGACGATTCTGATTCTATCCGGTTTCGCATGGAGCAGGAATTTTCGTGTTTGCCTTGAGTTGAAAGATCCAGCCCACTGTCGTGTTTTGAAGAATTTCTCATCTTTTCGCAATCCTTATGGCAGCATTCGCTGTTGTTGGGAGACTGTAATTGTAAAAACAAAACATGTACCCGTAATAAAAATTAAATGAATAATGATAGGATGAAAATAGAAGGTAGCCTTAAGGAATTCGGAGAATATTTATTTATTTATAACATTTATAAAGCGGAACTCTTGCTTTGTTTGTTTTTTCGGGCTTATCTCAGAAACCACATATCCTATTTCAAAAATTCTTTTTGTGTTTGAAAAAGGTTGTTTTTTTGGGGATGGTTATAGGCATATTTTTTTTGTTGAAAATGTTGCCATTTGTAGGGTGGAATGGGGTAAAATGAAAAAGACATATCCGATTGGGTTTAAAAGGTGATTTTTAGGAAAAGGCTTTAAGGATATTTGTTTTCAAAATTTTGCTGTTTGTAGGGTGAAATGAGGTAAAAATAAAAAAAATTGTGGGATTTAAGAAATTCTTTCTTTTTTTGAAAGGTTTTTCTTAGGAAATGGCTTTAGTTATTATTATTATTTATTGTACTATTCATACTAGAATGTTAGTTTATTAGACTTGACCATTCTTTATTCCGTGAATTTCATTGAATTTTTGAACAACAACAGAAACTTAAAGGTGCTACCACCAATTGTTTACGAATTAATTTATAATTCGTTTATTTTGGCTAGAGATACAGCTGTTTCAAGGGGTGCCAAGCTGCCTATCATCAGTCTCCTCTTTATTAGTGGTGCTGAGCTTTAATCCAATTTTATTATGAAAAACTTTCTACATGCCTACCATAGGGATCGAACCCACGATATCAGATTTGCTCAGTCTAAAAAGCCGTATTCACTACGCATTCCGCCACTTGAGACCACTGACGTCACATATCAAAAAGGGGATGTTTTTGTTTATCAAATGCATTTGGAGCATCAGCATTTTTCTAAGTGCCACTAATTAAGAGGAGACTGATGATAGGCGGCTTGGCACCCCTTGAAACAGCTGTATCTCTAGCCAAAATAAACGAATTATAAATTAATTCGTAAACAATTGGTGGTAGCACCTTTAAGTTGTTGTTGTTGTTCAAAAATTCAATGAAATGGCTTTAGGGATTTTTTTTTCTAAATTTTGTTATGCAGGGTAAAAATTTAAAAACTGTTCGATCTAAGAAATTCTTTTTGTGTTTGAAAGGTTGTTTTAGGGGATAGTTAGGGGCATATTTTTTTTGAAAACTTTGGCATATACATATGTAGGGTTAAATGGGGTAAAATGAAAAAGACGTATCCGATTGAAAAAAACTCTACCTGGGCCTAAAAGGTTATTCTTAGCAAATGGCTTTAAGGATAGGTATAAGCATTTTTTTTCAAAATGTTGCTATTTGTTGGATGAAATGGGCTAAAATAAAAAAAATCCGATCTAAAATTTCTTTTTGTGTTTGAAAGGATGGCTCAAAAATTCGGTGTCTATTAGGTGAGGTGGGGTAGAAACAGAAATTGGTTTTACGATTTCAAAAATTCTTTATGGTGGAAAGATTTTTTTTTTGGGCCTACAAGATATTTTTTGAAATATTTTATTTATTGGAAGAAATGGGGTAACACAAAAAAAAATATTCAATTTAACATATTATTTTTGTGTTTGAAAGGTTATTTCTAGGGGATGGCCTCAGAGATATATTTTTTTTTTCAATTTGATATTTGTAAGTAGAAATGGAGTAAAGACAAAAAAGTTATGTATATTCGATTTCAAAAATTCTTTTTGTGTATCAAAGTTGTTTTCTTAAGGATGGCGTTAGTATTATTTTTTTTTCAAAAAAATTATTATTTATAGGGAGAAGTGGGGTAAAAACATAAGGAGGATGTCTGATTTTAAACATTCTGTTTGTGTTTGAAAGGTTATTTTTAAAGATTTGATATTTATAGAGTGAAGCCTGATTCACAATGCGGCTAGGAAACGAGACGTGAGCGTGACGAGAACTTGTTGTAGTTGTCAAACCAATTTCAAACAATGAAAGCATACCTGGATATACACAATGCGGCGTTTCTCGTCGTCACGTCACGCCAAGAATTCGAAAAATTGAAAAAAAGACGCGACGTGACGACGATTTTCATTTTTGCTAAGTTATTTACAGATTTTTCACAAAAGATGTAATCAATTAAATAAAGTTATTGATAAATCTCTTGTTTTGTAAGTTATTTTGTTTATATTTTATTGATTTTTTTTTTACAAAAATGAATTTTAGTCGTAAAAACGCTGGCTGCATTGTGAATTGGGTGACGATTTTGTAACTAGAAAACGATGACAGCGGTGCTCGCCACGCTCACGTCCTGTTTCCTCGTCGCATTGTGAATCAGGCATGAAATGGGATATACATATGTATATGTACACAAAAAAGTGGTTTTCGATTACAAAAAATCTTTCTGTGTGGCGAAAGTAATATTTTTAAGAATTTAGCCATTAATAACGTGAAATTGAATACTAAATTACAAAAAGGATCTTAAATATTTATTTACATTTTCTTTTGTAATTTTTATGCGAAGTTTAGGTTTGTCTACCCGTGCGAAGCCGGGCGGGGCCAGATAGTATACTATAAAGACAAAATGGAAATTTCGTGATTTTAACATAAGGAAAATGTTAAAAGATTGAAAAAAAAATCAACTAAACCATTCCCGAAAAAGCGAACACCAGAAAAAAATGTTCTATGAGTTACTATTTATAACCAAAAAGTGTGGGGGTGAATTTCAAAAAAACCCTACGTGCTAGTTTCTGTTCGATATTTCAATATGCAAAATATAATCTTCAGCATAGTTTAAAAAAAACATGTTCATGTAAACAAAAAACAACCAATACTGCTAAAGGAAACTACATTTTTCCCACGGCTCATAATGAAAATTGAAAACAAATTTCAAATCTGAGCAAAATACTGACCATCGTCGTCATGGATACACAACAACAACAATTTAATAATCAAATATCGCTATTCAATTCAAATTCGACATCTTTCATTTCTTTACGCCCAACTGCCGCCGAGGAGAGGTGGGCGCTTTGAGTAATTGGGTGTTACTTCTATTTATATTTATTCAATGACGAAAGCAGCCCAAATTGAATGTATGCAGATCGAATACTTTAGGAATTTGAATATATGTGAGTTCGGCGTTTTTCAGAATAAATAAATTTACATATTTCACATCTGTCGGGCGTCATACGGCTAATACTTTTTATTAATAGGGATGTTACACTTCATCCTTTTTTAAAGAATTTCAATTTTGAGAGAAACGTATTCCCATAGAGGTTAGGGTGCTACAAAATTTATCATTTAGAACATACTTAATAAACAGTTGTATATCGTAATGACCTGAACCAAGAACATTTCACGAACCAAGGGATGTTCGTGAAATGTAAAAATGTTACGAAATTTCAAATTATTTTTAGTACAACTTAACTTCACAGATCAACAGAGCGGGAATTGAGCCCCAGATAATGGTCACTAAAAGGAGGCGGATTGTTTGTTGGCTTCTTGCTGTTGTTTATGCACACATTTCATTTTGAATGCCTTATAATTAACAGACAAGATAATTACATTTAAGAAAACAATAAATTACCTTGCTATCTTCATAATCTGCAGAATCACCCTCGCTGTGACGACGCTGGAGAGCACGTTTTTTATCTTTCTTTTTCTGGTTTAACTTTCGGCGACCTAAGATACTCGAGTTTAAGCTGAAATATAAGAAACCTTTGTTAGTTTACACATAATTTATATATGTATATACAAATCATACAGTAAGACGAAATATCCATGCTATATTTATTTAGGAAGTGACTCTAGACATGCCAATTATAATAGTTTTGGTTTACAAAAGTACTGTTTATGCGGCCCCGAAGGGCCAGTACCCTCAGGGGTGGGCATACTTCAGGCACCCAAATTTTTTCTTAAGTCGCGCGAAGCGAGTTAACGCACGCCCACTTCTAATGGCGAAAAACTGTTATCATCATCATCGGCTCGACAACCGGGGTCCGGTCCTGGCCTCCTTCAACAAGTCTCTCCACCCATCCCGGTCTCGAGCCGCCGCCATCCAGTTGCGCACCCCTGTTACTGTTGTAACTGTTATAAATTGGTATGTCTGTAGTCTCGTCCGTTCTTAATACAGTAAATAAATATAATATGTAATAATAGGCGTGTTTTTTTTCTTAATCTGTATTATAGTCTTAGAAACCAGTCCAATAATATACAAAAAACGAATATTAATTCTATTCTCTATTAAAATTGAGGCTCATAACTAATAAAATAGCACAACAACTAAGCTATGCAGTTTATCGTTTGCCTGGATGTTTATCAGGTCTTGTTTTCTTAACATTTGATTAGACTGGATAGAAAATCAGCCTTATCACGAATTTCATCGTAATCCGAATCTTTCCGAATTCCGCAAAAAAAAAATATCTAATCCGTTCTTTATGGCAATTTATATTGGATTTTCCACTACGATGGATTCTGTGATGGTTTTTTTGGAGATTCGTAATACGTTTCCGAATACCATGGAATTCGTGATAGGGCTGAATATGTTCAAGTTGACACAAGTCTCCTGCAGCCTTTCCCCAGTATCATAAAATCTATGGATTTTTTCATGATCCCGTCACTGATTTTTATTTTTATTATTGTTACGTTCACAAGAAAAAAATAGTAAAACGTTATGTTTATTACGCATTTTCTGGAGAAAATCGACCTCAAAGTCATAACATTAGCATGGGCAGGCAAAATGAAACAAGCTAGAAACTGGATACCTACCTAAGATTGGGACAAGATATCAACTTTATTTAAAGGTATTCTTCTAAAAATAAAGTCCAAAACGAAGTTTCTACCACTAAAATTGTGAGACAAATTTTTGTTATCATGGGTCAGGGTACACCAAAGTAAGATTTTTCTTAAATCCACGATAAATTATGTCAAAATTGGAGATAGACCTTTACTATAGAACGATTGTTCTATATATACCCAAGAACAACACCCTAAAATACTTTGAACCAGGTCCGGGACACCCTTTGTAATAGGATAGGCATGTTCAGAAAAATGAGATATCAGTGATTTTGTTTCGTTTAAAAGTGAGCAAACGAATACAAAATTTTTTGCCTCAATATTTAACAGCAAAACTGAAAAATTTTGCTCAGGAATACTGAGAATGCTGAAGATCTCATTTACCAGAACTTGCCTATTGAGAATGGGTTTTATGTTTATATTATTTTTATGTTTTAGGTCATAGGTGTAGGATTAAAAGAATTTGGTGGTCCTATAGCTAGGCTACCGCTACTGCCCCATCGCATGATCTATTAAAGGTTATTGGAGACTTTTATTGAAATAATAAATACGATATTATATGTATGTATGTATGTGCAATATGTGCATACAAGGTGCGTTTGGTATATAGTATAGGCATATTAATATATATTTATATGTAATTAAATTCTCACCGAAAAGTGTTTTTCTTGATCACGTCACTAAATGTAACAGTCTTCTTGCAACTCTCTGAGAGACCATGTTGAGAAGTGTTTTCTTCTGGAATATCACTAAATGAATGAGCAAACTTCATCTCACCGTCTATAGAACACGAGTACGACATTTGTTCTTCGACAGACGAACAACTGTCCGAATAATTGCGCAAGTAACGGGAGTTATGCTTAAGAATTCCTTTGAACGTCGGAGCGCTTTGGTTTCGTGATTCCGAATAGCTTCTCTGTTTTCGGTTGAATGGTATTTGAATTTCACTCCCTGCACCATTATTTATTATTACCGGAGATGAAACAGCAACTTCGTTGTTGTTGACATTACTTTTTTCCGGGGGTTTGAATCCATTGACTTTTACGTTTTTATTGTTAGAGGCAGCTGTTGATTTTTTATTTTGTTGTTTAATGTCATCACAAGTTGACTCGGAAAAAGAGCGAAGTTTTTTGTTTGTTTTTCTGTTTTTTTTGCATCTTGAATTAGATTTTAAATCATGATCATTAGCATCATCTTTCTGAAAATTAAACACTTTCGCTTTTCTGGGCTTTATTTCAATTTGGACAGATTTTTCATTATCTGAAAGCTCTACAGAAACTTCTAACTTAGATTGGTGATCGTCTGGTTTTTGTTCTTTTGCATTGCTTAATATGAATTCATCTTTTATTCTAAATAGTTTAAGATTGTTATTATCGAGGCCAGCATGATAGTATTCAATATTTTTGAATTTTTTCAATCTTAAACTCAAAACGACATTATTATCCCATGCTTCTGCTTCTATAGAATCTATTTGCACAGCACTTTGTTCAGCAAATTCAAAGTAGAACGCATAATGGGCTGGGTAATACCCCGCTCCTATAGATGTAAATTGAATGTGAAAGAACTTGTCGTCTTTAATTAAATCAATAGATTCATTATCAACATTACGAACGTGAAGAACAATTGCGATGGTTTCGTCAAGAACGTTGAGGTCGAAATGTTGAGGAAAAGTATACTTTATAGAACTTTTTAGAAAATAGGTAGGTTTTTTTGAGACCACCGAAGAATGGAAAAGCTCCGATTCTGTAAAAAAAAAAAAAAAAACAAAGAAATAGCTTGTTACTTTAGTTGAACTCCTCTAAAATGCCAAATACTTAAATTTTAAAATTATTGCTTATTGAGCTTAATATAGTAATTTATAAAGCCTACAACCTAAAGGTATGTACAGAGTGCATCAGTTTCTTGCATTTTGGCTTTCAGTTACCGATTCACCACCGAAAACTCCAGGTTCGCCCATAGTGAGCTAACAGCTTCAAACCGAACCAGTTTTTTAATCGTTGATAGGAATTTAACTTTAATATTTCGTGAGCTTTAAGGTTGTCATAATGATAATTCAATTTTGTCAAAAGTACGAAAGACACAAAGGATGCAAATGTTACCGGTAAGCATGATAGGTTATTCCAGACAGTTGGTGAGAGTTTGTGCGGAATAGTAAATGAGTTTTTCAAAGAGAATTTTTCCAAATTTCTGGATGGAATCAGTGGTTGTTTTTATTGACAAAAACCACCACCAGTTGCATCCAATTAAACGCAAAGTTCCAAATAAAATCTATGGGGTACCGTGAATAAAATTTCATTAGGAATGTTTCCCTCCCTCAAAAATTAGAAACACTAATAGTTTTTGGTTGGCAAAATTGAAAAATCAATCCATGTCAATGAATTTACCTTGGTAGCATTCCTTCACATAGAAGGGGCCTTCAACAATGTTGATAACACCGCAATTCGTGAAGCCCTAGACTTCATCAGCGTTGATTCGACACTGGTTAATTGGATTGAATCCATGATTCAGTCGAGGATTGTAAATGCAGAAATGGGTGACAGAAAATTGAAAGTCAGGACATGCAGAGGTACCCCACAGGTTGGAGTCTTATCCCCTCTGCTTTGGCTTCTCGTCGTTAACCAGATCTTAGTTAAACTAAGCCTGAGCGGTGTAAAGGTTGTCGCTTATGCCGATGGCATCGTGTTAATGGTCTCTGGAAAATGTGTTTTTACACTTTGCGACCTCCTACAAACGGCACTTGACAAGCTCATCAGTTGGTCCAATAATTGCGGACTCAACATCAACCCACTAAAGGCGGAACTGGTTTTGTTTACGATAAAACATACCATTCCAAACATAGACTCCTCTACCACAAACGGAATACCACTTCGGGTTTCGGGGACGGCCAAATATCTTGGCATGGTTTTTGATTGTAAACTAAACTGGAAAGAAAATATAAAAGAAGGAGAAAGAAAAGCCTAGAATAAGAATACTTGGTAAAAGCTGGGTACCCAGCCCCAAAACCATTCACTGGACATGCGCAGCCATAATAAGGCCAATTCCAATGTACGCATGCGTGGTCTGGTGGCCAGCTCTAGACAAAGTAACCAATCTTAAAAAAATTCCAAAAATGCAAAGACTACCGTGCATTGGTACACCCAGTGCCATCAGAACTACACTAACCGCAGCTCTAGACACCTTTCTCTCACTAGCCCCACTCGATATATAAAGCTGGCGGCCCAAAGTGCTCTAAAACTTTAAGAGTGCAACAATTGGAAGGGGGCCCACTAAGATCACAAAACCGTATTGAACTTCACCGATATAGACATTCAAACAGACTACATCTCACCGCATAGATTTCAACCAAGTAACTTTAATAGATATTCCAACAAGGGAGTTCTGGAAGGAAAACCGGGTGATAAATGAAAATCATATTTCGGTCTTTACACATGGTTCTAAGACAAATGAGGGGGTAGCGTCAGGTATCTGCTTAGAGAACCCACCGATCAACAGCGCGGCGGTTGGGAGGGGAAAGTGGGCGGGGCATAATATAATATAATATAATATAAGCTGCGCAACGTCTTGCTGCATGTGAAGTAGTTAACAGAAATATTGATATAAAAATAAAAGCAATAAAAGCTATTTTCTCATTTATCACAAATTCAAAACTGGTGGATCGTTGTTGTAATAACTTAAGATTACTCAGGGCCATCAACACAGTTACCCTAAGATCAATCCCAGGACACCGTGATATACATGGGTACGAAATGGCAGATGAACTGGCCAAAAACGGGTCATCTTTATATCCAAGACAAATTGAATTATCGGTATTCATGCCGCTGGAACAAGAAAAGCCGCAAACGACAGATGGTTTCAAGGAATATATGGGCGAATATCTGTAAGAAAAAAAACAGACTTTCTACTCAGAATAAACAGGCCTCAACTATCTCTACTAGTTGGAATCTTAACGAGGCACAACTCAATGTGAACCCACTTGAATAGGATGGGCATTAGCTTTTTAAGATGAAGAGGCGGAGGAGGGCTCTTATCACTTCCTTTGTGAATGCCCCAGCCTCGCCAAAAATAGGAAAACTGCGCTTGGAGAATACTTTTTCAATGAACTATGCGATATCTCGACCTTGCCACTAGTAAGCATCTTGAAATTCACCCAAAATTCAGGATGGTTCCCTAACTCCTATTCACTCACCACTCCTCTCACCTTTCCACCTTCCTCACACCTCAGATCCACTGAGTCCCGAGTGAGATGATGCGGCTTACCTAACCTAACCTATATAAATGATAGGCAAATTGCCCTGGAAAATTTATTCTTGAAACTAAAAAGTTAATTCAAGCCAAAGGTTAATTAATTTTTCTTTCTTCTAACACAAATGTTTCTATTAGATTTAAATATATTAAAATTGGTCTATATAAAATATTTCGTGCGAAAATATAACTGTCTATCCAATCTTATTACTTTGACCACCACAGTGTAGTTTTTAGCAATTCTCGAGGCTAAACTTTTATTACTTTTCAAAGAGAAAGAATTGTTTGTATCTGATACCTTTTTCCTACCTACCTTTCAGATTATACTATTTTGTTTTAACCCCATAGTATCTATGTGAAGAATAATATACATACATCATTGACTTATTATGATAACTTATTATAATATAATAAGTCAATGACATACATATTATAATTTAAATGCCTTTAGCGGCTCTAGACCTGTCAATCACCTTCCCCGAACACGTACAAAATAAAGTAAATTAATATTTATATTCCAAATATATGTATGTATTTTCCTTTCCTTTTCATATAAAAATAATTAGTAAACTATTATTTTCAGACCCTTTTTACTCTCATTAGAAAAATACATTGAAGGTGATATAAAAAAAAAAAAAAAACAATTACAAAAATATGGCCCTGACTGCTGGGGCATGCATCCAAGTATCAATAAATTTAATGAGCAAAACAAAAATTTTTATTGTTATGAAAAATAAAATTTAATGAAATTACCTTCATTTGCCGGTGGTTCTTTTGGTGGATTTTTCAAAATTGTACTATTTGACATATCATCACGAATGTCGCTTTCGACGCCACTATCCTCTCGGTAAAAATCTTGTATAGATCGTTCTTTATTGAATTCTTTTACCGGCAGCGTTACTACAAGCTTACGTTTATCAGAGTCAAATTTCGCAGAACCATCTTTATCCTTTACAAGATACGGTAGTTCTATATTCAATTTGTACTTGGCAGGTTTTTCACTCACAAAGTAAAGCCTTTTACCAGTAATGTCCAACATACAATTGACAGCCGAATTTAAAAGAGGCAGTTCTATTTCAATCACTAGTTCTTTGGGAACTGTGATATTAATTTTCGCATCAATTTCGTAAGTCATTTCCGACATATCCACTGGGTGACGGTGTTTAAGCACATACTTGGTCTTGCAGTACTCATCTAAATGATTGTCTGTTAGGACCAACTTCTTGGGATTGACAATCGGTTTCGGTTTTGGTGGGAAAATATTATCTAATTGACTGGGCTCTTCGTTCGAATGAACAGGGGCAGATTTGGACAACTGTCTTATAACAGAAGCTCGTTGAATGCCTTTAAACTTAAGTTTGGGAAATGTAATATTTACGCGGTCCAGCCGCACATTGAACTCTTGTTCGATTCCAGTGCAAGCAGTCTCGACAAGGCATCGCTTAAAAGCCTTATTACTCTCTGCTAGGATCAGCGCCTCAGGATGAAATATCACATCAAATACTTGACAGGGGCGATTCTTATCATCAAAATCATCTCGGGGTGGAGGAAGTCCATGAGGAATGCTCCAATTCACACCCTTCATTCCATTTTTTGGATTAATGCTAGGTTCGCTTGTAGGTGCAGTAACCTTCTCGCATTTAGCAATGTTAAGAAAGCATTTAGAATCCCCATTTATTGAAGTTTCAACAACAAATCCCGGCTCAGGGTTAAGAAAAATCACGTCAACACCACGTTCGGCTTCCAATTGCTTTATTTCTTCTTCGTACTGCTTGCGGTTTTTTGGATCTTGTATTTCTTCACAATAATCAAGAAAAAGTTTCCTGAACTCGTCCTTGTGAAGGGCTATACTCAATTTCTCAAATTCGTCACGTGTGATGTCCAATTTTTCGAAATTTGTGTTTACAGACATGTCCCACAATCAATAAATGACCTATAAAGGAAAATTTGCTTCCGTTTCTTGATTGTTATCACAAAAAAAAAAAAAACAAATAATACAATGATTATTGCGCAACTATGAATATTTTAGGGTGGCTGTTGTGCAGATTAAAATAGTTTCAAAGCTGAAAACCAGATTTATCTAAAACAAATATTTTTATTCCAATAAACTTTTTGATTGTACAGATAAAATAGCGGCCGCTTCCTTCTAGAATCTAGAAACTTTTTTCATTCAAGTTATGAACCTGTTTCTGATGAGTGAATTTTTGACACATCTAGTGCGGTATATGTGGCTGATTACATGGGTGGTTTTACTGAAGAGCGCATCGCGTGAGAGAAGTAGATTTTATGTGCGTAAAAAAGAGAAGGTTGAATCTACCTTCTCTTTTTTACGCACCTAAAATCTACCTGTCTCATGCGATGCGCTCTTCAGTAAAACGACCCATGTAATCAGGCACTATGTGAGCCAAAAAGTAATAGAGCTCTTCCAAGATTTGTCTTTGTCTTTTCTCTTTCTAATTTGACGTGTAAAAACAAAACCAAAAAAAAAGGTCCCTGGTTGGAAAATATTTATATGCTCTTGGCAATCAGATCTCTATAATACACTGGATAGCGTATTCATACAAACAAAAATGACTCCAATTGAAGATTTTTATACGGTGCGCTTGGCACCAGGTTTGTATAACAGTATAACTTTCAAAGTAGTTGAACACAATACACGCGAGTCATGTCGGGAGTCCTTATCTTACATTAGCCGTGTTTTTTTTGCAAGTCCATATGGATTTGTCGAAAAAAACGACATCGGGACAAATAGTTTTACACGTAAATACAACAACAACTTAAATCCATATAGACTTAGCTAAGTCCAGATAATTATCGGGACTTACGCACTGTAAGTAAGAAGTTCCTAAGTCCCGATGTCGTTTTTTTCGACAAATCCATATGGACTTGGAAAAAAACACGCCTATTGTTAAAATACATAAAATCTCGTTATAGAACGGTGTTCTCCTTCGACTTTTTTTCGCGTCTCTGTACTTTATCGCACTCACACTTCATGGTGAGAAAATGATGGCGAAGAAAGTAAGGATTTTTTGATTTTTTGCTTAAGATTGTTCATTTTTTTGGCGCTTTCTTTTGTGATTTCCGTTCTCTCTGTCTGTACCTTATCTTTGGCACTTAAATCCTACGGAATCCAATTTTTTTTAATTAAAAGCGTTTTCCTACTAAGATTTATATTTTGTAAGTGAAATGTTTCTAATTAATCCTTCAACAAGCAAAGATTTTTGTTTTGTTTTAACGACTGCTACACGTCAGAATGAGTCGGATGTGTTCACATTAGGTTTTGTGTCTGTAACCACAAACGCGATTCTGGGAGTTAAATAGTAGGTGACATTTCATGCGAATTTGCACAAATTGTAACTAATACTACGTTTTCATTAGAGCCAAAATGAGGTAATTTCGCAAATTACGGAAAAAGTGTTTTCATCTCAAATTTGCTAATTTCGTTTGACAGTTCATTTGATTTTGATTTTGTTTCTATTTTTCATAGCTCGAGTTTTGACATTTCAAAATAAAAGCTTTTGAGAGCTTTTAAAATGGATTCCAATTGGGTGTGTTCATAAAGTTGAAACGTAACTTCCAACCTAATTTCGTGCAAATTTGGTTGAAATTACCTCATTTCGAAATGTGCATTTGTATTGGAAATGAGGTAATTTGGAATCGAATTTGGAAATTTTCAACGAAATCACCTCGTTTGCTCTAATGAAAACGTAGTATAACACTGAATTGTAATTTTTTGTTGTTTGGATAAACGCACAATTTTTTTTGTTTTGCATCTATTCACTAAAATAAGTTTGTACTTAATCTTATAAAAGGGACATGGTAAATTAAATGCAGTTTGAAATATTTGTTGTGAATTTGAAGGACCATTATTTTTTTGCGTTCAAATTCCTGTCAAATAGAACTCACACCATCATATACAAAAATAAGCCATCTGAAATGGTTGAAAGAAATTCGACACAAGTTTTAATAATCACGCTCATGTGAACGCGCACCCTGCCGCGTGTCCTGACGCGCGTACTGTGTTCAACCAGTGAACTGGAAAATGTACGTCAAATTATTTCTGTTTTTTAAAGAAAGACGTCAAAAGGTGCGCTTGGCACCAGAATGTCATCTTCAATTGGAGTCAAAAAAAACTGTTATACATAAAGGGAATCCACTATCCAGTGTATTATAGAGATCAGTGAAATGGCAGCACTTAAATATCCAACACTGAATCGCCGGTGGTGAAGTGTCCGGCTATCAATTTTCGGTGGCAAATAGTACCGTACCGGAAAAATGTGCGTCAAATTACTTCTTTTTTTTAAAGAAAGACGTCAAAAGGTGCGCTTGGCACCAGAATGTCATCTTCAATTGGAATAAAAAAAAACTGTTATACATAAAGGGAATCCACTATCCAGTGTATTATAGAGATCAGTGTTGGCAATCAGGCCATTTGATTATTTTTTGTATTTGGAAGTGAAAACTTAAATTTGCGATCGAATTTTCTATTAATAAGAGTCTATACACTTTAGTGAACATTTTGTCAAGTGTTTGACAAAAAAAAACTAATTTTAGTACATATTAATCACTATTAGCCGTGTTCCATTGGGCTTTGCAAAGTACTTCTTAGTACTTCCCAGTAGATGATGAATGGAATGCTTTCATTTTGCCAAAAGTAAAATGTAACCTCAATATCAATTTAATTTCGGTTGTTTGTTTTCTTATTTTACTTTAAAATTAGAAAAATATCAACAACAATGATCTATTACGTAATTTCTTTTGATTGGTGATGTCTTTTTCTTGTTTGGAAACATTCTGTTACTAGATTAATGAACTACTTTGAACTACTTCGACCACAGAGTAGAAGTAGTTGACTGCAGCCAGAAGTACTTGGCAGTAGATACTGGAGCCCAAAGGAACACACCTATTATTAAACACACGACTTTTTTGGCTCGCCTTCGTACCTTTGATATTTGGCTTTGTTTTCCAACCAGGGAGTTCTGTCAGATTATTTTTTTTTTGTACACTGACACTTCTGGCATTTGGTGGCAGAGGTCCATCAGAGACAGAGATGAAAGTTAATTTCATTGGGAAGTTCCCCCTAACGTCAGTTTAGACAAGCAAAAAAAAAAAACAAGTCTTCTGAGAGGGTGAGCAAACTTTTGATGATTGTACATTTATCTGCAAATTTGAAGAAAAGTTGAGCGGGATGGATGTATCCCAAAAAAACGAATGAATGAAAGAGTTCCATTATAAAGATGAACATGTTCGTCTTCATATCTGCATTATAGCACTTCCTATTATACTTTTTCAGAAACTTTCTTTGTCTTTTCTCTTTCTAATTTTGACATAAAAATATGCAGGGAAAACAAACAAACGACCAATCACAATCACATTTTTTTGTTTTTCCTACATATTTTTTTGTCAAACTATTGATTTTTTGTTTGCTTGTTTGGCACTGAAGTCTGGTGGAAGTTCCAAATAATCTGCATTTATGAAGATCTCTGCATTTCGATATTCCCTCTCTATTCAACAAATGTAAGTTTTATATCTTACATCCCTTCTTTTTTGCAGAGCTCACATGAAGATCAATGTAAATCCACCATGAATGGTATTACGTGTTAGTGCAATGTCAACGTCTTTCAATGGCTCGATTTGTGAACAAAGTGTTTCGTGAATTCTCAAAAGACTCAAAATATTATTGTAAAAGAAAAGTTTTGTGTTTTTTTTATTAAAATAAATAAAAAAAGATCAAAATTTACTATGAACTTTAAATACGATCATGTTAATACTTTAAAATTTTAGTTATTTTATTAAATTTGTTCTTGTGAATCTTACTCCACTTCGGATAAATTGTTCCTACAAAGTATTTTTTTTGGTAATGCTTGTTTTTTCCAACACAGACGTTTCAAACTATTGAATAAATGTTATTACACTAAAATTTAAGAATCCATTAATATTAAAAACTTATATTTTTATTTAAAAAAAAACAAGAATAATAAAAATCACTGAAAGATCTTGCTCTTGTATTTTTATGTTTGTTTGCTTACCCTCTGATTTGGATTATATAAATCTATAAAAACAAGGAGAAAAGACAAAAGTAGTTGCGCTTTTCGGGAAACTATCTTTTTCCTTTCTCTTTCCTGTTTTTACAATTACAGAAAAACAACAAAAGAAATCGTGAAATCAAATTCTGAGGGTAAACAAAGAAATACAAACATACAAGCACTTATCTTTACACTGGATAGCGTATTCCCTATATTGTACAACAGTTTTTGTGACTCCAAATTTAAGATGACATTCGTCGTTTGTTAACTTGCAACTTCTTGCTATTTTTGGCTACTTGTCAAAAATTTGTATGGGATTTGACAGCAAGTTGTGCTTCGTCGTACAACGTTTCTAGTTACCAAACAGACATATTGACGTCTAACTGAGTCAAAAAAAAAGTTAAATTCTTAATGATGTCTTACTGTCTAATCACAATACGCACGGCAGGACGCGCGTTCACAGGCGAGTGATTACTAACGGCTATATTATTCACTCGATTCATCCAGATTAAAAATTTAAATCCAGATGTAAAGCATATAAATTCAATGTAAATACATCTGGATTTAAGTTTTAATCTGGATGTATCTAGTGAATAATATGGCGGTAAAACAAGTCTAATTTCTTTTAACCATTTCAGATCGATTATTTTTGTATGGGATAGTGTGTATGCTATTTGATAGGAATTATATTACAAGAGATAGATTGTACCAACAAATTCACAACAAATATTTTAAAGTGCATTTAAGATCTTCAAACTAACATTTTTTCAAATTCCAACGACCAAATTCAAAAAATGCCCAAAAGTAGGCAATCTGCATACATTCAATTTGGGCTACTCTCGTTATTTCTTTCATTCGGTTGGTGTATTAGATGTGGTAATGTTCTATGTTAAATTATCTCTAATGTGTGTTTTTTTTTATTATATAGGGTGTCACACTTTATGGTTGGCCCTAATAATAACGGTATTTTATTATCGCTGATGTTATAATTGGCATGTCTAGTCATTTCCTTTATTTTCATGAGGCGTGTGTTTCTTTATTTTTTCCGGATAAAGAATAGAAAAGAACGGAAAAGGCAAAATATCTACCCAGAATATCCAGAATCGAATAAATAAGGAAACAGATCTTAATTGAAAGAATATCCAACTATCAGCTGTTTGTTTTCATGTCAAAAAATCATGTTGCGATTATTTCTGATAGAAGAAACAAATAATTATTTGTTTTGCAAATTGTAAATTAATTTTACGCGCACGCACAAGCATCATGAATATACAAAAATAATTATCACAAAAAACATGCTCACCCATTTCCATTTCATTAAATTTCTTTTCATCTATGGCAGAGGCAGACGGCAGACAAAATAACAATACCTAATTGTAACCAATGAAAAAAATGAAATGTATCTGTCAAAGTAGAGAATATTCCATTTACACTCGCTCTTGACTAGGAACAGAAAGAACACATTCCAATAATTCTAGAACGAATAAAGAAACAACAAAAAAGTATATCCGGAGTATATGGACCAGTTATCGTTTCCTGGGTTTCGACCTTGCCAATGTGGTGCACTTTTATGCAAAACTTCATTTCCCCAAAGTTTAAAGAATTTCCCCTCCCGATCTTGTAAAAATTGTAAAGAAAACATAAGTTTTTTTTTTTTTTTAAATTAGCATTTATTTAGATTTATTCATATTTATTATTCTAAAATAAATTTACATTGAAGATTTAATCTTGTAATATGTAAAGTTTCATATAGGTAACAAAGATTAAATTTGACGAAAAAATATGGTATTAAATTGGTATTATATAAAAAAAAATAGTAACAATAATAGATGAATATATATGCTTTCTAAAAAATAATAACGGATTAATTATATATCCGTTTGGCAGAGCTATAGGGTTCATCCTGTTAATAATTGAGCTAAGAAAAATTCGTCAGGTTATCAAAAGGTTAGGTCGTGGCTATAGTTCCTGCTTTCACAGATCAACAACGTGATACTTGTGGTCTGCGTCTGCATTATTGACTACTCTCCCCGTATATAAAAAAAAAAAATGTAAACATTACGAACTGAGACCAAAATAATAAAATTGTAAAATGAAAGTATGTATTATTTTATTTAAGTACATTTTTGGGAAAATTCTTGAAAGCAAACCCCAACACAAGTAAACAAATTTCAAGAAAATATTTGCCTGGAAAAATGGCACGGGATGCAACAACATATCTCCATTTTTTTTTAAGATATAGCCTAGCCTAATAAACTCCAGAACACATAACTGGAATTACAACAACACAAAACAATCCAGATAGCTTCTGGTGCCAAATCTATATTTTGGCAAATAATGAATTTGCTCATTTGTTGCAGGATACAGTCTATTACATACATATATTCATTGAATCCAACAAAATTACGAGACAACTCGGCACATAAATAATTATAACAATAGGAATGTGATAAATTCAAATCCAAAAGCAAGCACGCTCTTAACATGGAAACAACCGTTATTCTGATTTCCAATAGACGATTTTTTTGAGAACGGTTCAGTCACAGGAATCTTTATAGTGATCTGATCAAATAACACCAAAAAACACATCAAATAATTTAATTACGCTCAGTTAGCCTTGTTTATCGTTTTTATAACAGCGTACGAAGATAAGTGCTCAGAATAGGTTTTGGCCTTAACTGCCACGCTAAACTTCAATCATTTTGATATTTTTGCGTTAGGACCGCATAATGTTATGCCGACTTGTAAATTTTGCAACTAATTTTAAAATAAATCTTGGTCAAATCAAATAAAGATTTGTGTTCTCCGGGCACCTTATTATATTACATATTTATTAATATACATAGTGTCCCTAAATAAATGGTCCAAACTGAAACTATTATTGGCCAGGTGACGACCGCTCGGAATTTAGTAACTTTTCCTTACCGAATCGTAACTGTTTTCGATTAACGGCTGTTTTTTTTTTAATTTGGCAAAACACCTGCTCTGAACCGGTTTTTTGATCACCCCGTCCATAATTGATTTTTGTTTTATATAAACATCAAATGGGAGACTTGAACGGCAAAAGTTGGTCTCGTAATTGTGTTTTGGTATGTCTGCATTTATACACAAGCAGCTTCCTGTGTATGTACGTACTTAACAGACCGACTATTTTCAAATATTCCACCTAGCGTTTATGTGGAATGTCCATTCTAGGCGGCTTTTCCAATATTGTTAAAGGCCAAGAATCAAGTGAATCTACCAAATAACCATTAGGGGAAATCTTTCCTGGATTGCAAAATCAATTGTACTATAATTGTAGTTATGATCCCCTACATCTTGGTAAATAAAAAACAATTTTACAAAAAGCCGTTATTTTGAACTTGTTTGATTTTATATACACTAACTTGAGAATCTATCAAGTTGGGTTTGCCTGTTCGGAAAAGGAAAATTCTTCCAGATTACCAATCCAAACTACACCACTACAAAGACAAACGAAAATCAATATGAAATCGTGTTCCATTCCCAAAAAAGACCAAATTACACATCAAAATCGGAAATTAGAAATGGAAATTGAAAAACGCAATAACGGTTCCGTGGAAACGGTTTTTTAAGATTTAATATGAAACATTGCATTCATGAATATATCAAAGGCAAATATAGTATAGATTGGCACTCTATTCCAATGCCTTTTGTACATATTTCCTCAATTGAAATAATCCTTTTTTCTCAATTTCAAAAATTTTTGTAAATAAGTTATGTGAGAAAACATTTTAAATATGAGTTCGAAAATGTTGCTTGGATTTGGTGAGATATGATCGACGAAGATTAATTCAAATATAATATGGTAAATAGAAAGGGCAATGGATATTTTTGTTCTAAAAATGTACGATCTCAACACTTGTACCAAATATATATTTATTTTAAGTAAGTAAGTTTGTGAATTTTTCACTCATTGAAAATCCCTTATACACTATCACACAGAAAAATAAATTATTTTTCTGCGAAATATGAATTTATATCTGTTTTTCGAAAGAAGAAGGACGAAAACAATAGAAAAAAAAATTATATTGTTTTGTTTCTAGTGGACTGAGATGAATTAAATTCAATTGGAAGTTTTTTTGCGACCTTTAGTCCAAAATGCGTTTCACCCAGGTAAGACAGTTGGGCTCATCAGTTAGTATTGCATCATGTCCGTGTTGCAAAATATATTTTCGTCGGTATTCATCGACTAAAACCTTGCGTCTTAGAAGGGGTACCACAACATCTAACTATCTGCTTTTCTTTAAAGTGTAATTTGGCGCTCACCGATTCAATTTGTTTATGATTTTAAGTCATCAGACACAAACGTATTATTCTTCCCCGGAATAGAATCCTTTGCTTCCATTCAATTTATTTCTTCTCTCGACCTTACTTTCCCATTCGAGTACATGTCTCATGATCCTACACACGGATTGCGTTTTTCCCAGTGCCCTTTTGAAACATAATTAAAAAATAAATAACGCTTTTGAAATAAAATAAAAACGTTAAAATAATCAAGTAAATATAAGTTGTGTATTAACACTCTGGTCGACAAAATGTTACTTAAAGAAGTCTTGCGTGAACTAGATTATACTTTTTCGAAGTTTGTTTTATGTCCTGAACATGAATTGGCCGATTGGTTCAAGTTTTCTAGGCATTCGAATT
Source organism: Leucozona laternaria (assembly GCA_932273885.2). NCBI lineage: Eukaryota > Metazoa > Arthropoda > Insecta > Diptera > Syrphidae > Leucozona > Leucozona laternaria. Next base: position 53,051,238 of record OW026368.1, read on the forward strand.
AGGTTATGTTACACCACGAATAGATCAGGACTTCAACAATTTTGGGAAGAGTATTATCTCACTTTTGTGTTGACCTGTGTTATTGTGTGAATTGGTATAAAAAGAACAAAAGAAAATAAACAAAACCAAAAAACTGTTTTTATATCTTCATATTAAACAAATAATAATATACATATTGTAAAAATATTTATTCTTTGTTTTCTATTAACATTATATATGGCAAATAAAAAATAAAACCTTATGACAGTAAAAAGGATTTAAAAAAATTCACGTTGACTAGAGTTTATATGTAAAACAATTTTTACTCTTTTTACAATTTACAAAAAAATGCAAGAAATATAAAAGTATTCATTTTATGTTTGTTCAATACGACATATTAAATACCAAAAACAATCGAATTTTGACAAAAAAAAAAAATTAATTGCGAAAAACGGGAGAGGTGTAACAATTTGGTTTCAAATTTATTTAACATGCATTTTATTGAGAGATTACACAAAAAGGGAATCTTTCGTGAGTTTCTGATTTATTTACTATAATAATTATTATTTATTAATTTTTTTTATGTAATTCTTCTAATGATCCTAATGTTGTTCCTTTAATATTTATTATAGATTTTTTATTACTTAAATGTAAGTATTAAGTTTGAAGTAGAAAATGTTAGCTTTTTAATTTTATATTGATATTTTTTGTTAGAAAGAAATGAAAATACCTTTTTTTGTATTGTTTTTTTTTTTTTAATTTGTTTCAGTTGTTGTGTTAGTTCAATAATGTTTTGATCATCTTTCATTTACTTTTTAAGTGCTGTCAATAAAATGCGAAATGAAAGACTGATTCACATACAAAAAGTTACATTGAGTTTTTTTGCAAAATCATATCAAATTTTCAATATAATATATTCCCAAAATTGTTTGTTTCATCATTTTTTTATTCTTGTTTTTTTTTTTTCTTTTTTTTCATTTACACATATAAAAAGACTTTTTAAAGTATATATTTTATATTTAATATGAGGAAAACAATTTTGATGTTAGTTTAAAAAAAAATACAAGATTTAAGAACATGGTCTAAAAATACAAAACATGACAAAAAGTAATGTATAAAAATTTAAACATGGCATACATTAACTTAAACATCTACAACCATTTTTTTGTGAATATCAGTATTTCCAACAACCGAACAAAATTCGTCGAATGAAATTTTGCCGTCTTCATCTTTGTCGGCAAAACAAATAGTTTTATCTACAATTTGTTGTAATTGTGTATCCTTAAGATTATTTCCTACCATCATTTTAAGTACCTGAAATAAATTAATACATTAAAATATTTTGTTGTTCATTGTTTAGGTGTAGTGAGCCTTCGCATTCTATAGCCAGGAGTTGACCAAAATTTATATAATCATTTGATTCCATAGAGTATTTTTTATGCATATAAAGTGGCGACGCTTGTGTAAAAATTCTAGTCGTTCAGTTTATTTTTTTAAATTACAAATTGACATTTAAATAGTTATGTATAGGTTTTCTAATTCAAACCATCTTGATTTGCTCAACAAAATTTTTATTAAACTTTCATAAAATAAATCTTCCAACTTTTGTCTTTCTTGCAAAAGTTTTTTTTTGTTGTGAATAGTTATAATTCAAGGCTCTGTTAACTTACTTTGTTTTACTCCTTGTTAGCTAGTTATATACCTTAAGTGTGAAAAACGATATTCAAACAGATGACCTTGTTAAGGGGAATGTATTGTAACTATTAATTACTACCTAACTACTTTTAAAAACAAAAGAAAATCCCAAATGTATGCATTTACTTACAAATCAACGACTAATGTTACAACTCCTTTAAGCAGATCTTACAAGATAACGTGTTTTGATAAAAACTGACTGTGGACTGTACGGAATTGTCGAATGTTAACAGCGTCATCTTTTTGTGATGTAGCTAAGCACCAATTGCAGTTCGCTAATTTTCCACAACTGGAATGGAGATACTAGAATATTCTAGTGGAAACTAGAGCCATTCAATGTGTTATAAAATGGAAGTTTTCGAGCGAATGGACACAGTTTAATTTTGAAAGTGATAGCATAAAGTACGAGTACAACAATCATACACAGTTCGAGTGTAAAATCTTAAGAAAAACACACAAATGCTTGATTTCGTTCACAAGTAAATTGAACGAAATGGTTCATGTTTTTTTTTTGTATACTTTTGGAGGGTACATTTTGTTCCAACTCAATTGAAGAAGTTGATGTTTGATGGTCAAATGATAATGAGTGGAAATGGGATATTTTGTATCTGCTAGTGGATGCCATAATATTTATGTGCATACATTTCGTTTCTGAAGTATTTGAACGAGTTGAAGATGTTATATGAGTGGGAAGTATTGCTGCAGGTTATGTTGTTTTGACTTAAATTGAGTGCACGAAAGGGTTGCACGAGTTGGATGTTGGAAACTGGGAAATATAATACTATAGAACTAAATCTAATTAGGAGAAAGGTAATTTTGTGGGTGGTTAGGTTTATGGGTAGTTAGGTTTATGGTTGGCAGGCAGGGATCAGCCCTTCTCGTCTCTCAGGCAGAAGAAGTCGACCTTCCACTGGGATTCGTGAAGGGCAGAATATATTACCATTTCCTGTCTAAATCAATAAAAAAGGTGGCAAGGTCTGTCAAACTGCAAGATATCTAGGAAGATATGGCCTACCTATGACACAAACAGATCAAATGATTTCACAAAGCGAAATAGAACAGACAAGGCCAGGATCGTTGCAATCATCACTGGTCATGCGGCTAAGCTACAGATACCTTTTAATTGTTTCTGCCGTAGCTGCAAGAACCTTCTAGAGAAAGAAACCATCGAACACTTTCTCTGTAACTGCCCAACCCTGGCCAGGTCTCGCTTCCTGGCATTTGGAAGCCCTTTTCTCGATAACCTAACCGTGCTGTCGATCAAAAGGATAAACGATTTTATCTCTTTCCTAAACAGCACCAGATGGATCTAATAGTTCAAACAGTAACTTCACCACAGCTCTTGCATTGCAAGTGTAAGGACTCGCGATGGTCTAGCGGGGTTCGGTGAATCGGTAGTCGTGGACTGTATCGCTATCGACTCCGGTTTCGGCCCGATTCCCGATAGGCTATTGCTGGTTTAATAAGTTAGGTAAAACACTACAAATACAAAATTCATATACAAATATCGTCACTAACTCTCCGGACAACCACTTAATCCATAACTGGTGAAGGACTTAAAGTTCTGACAACACCTAGGTAGGTTTGCCTTGACTTTGAAAAAGCCCAACCACAAGTTAATCTAGTGATAGGTTATACGGACGGCTCTCAACCCCAGTGGAACTACCTGGCACACAGTGCGAGCTTAACATTCCCTTGGGGTCGAGGACACAGACCAAAACCTAGTCCCTATCAATCAACAAACTCGTTATTTACTTTTCGGACAATCATCAACTCTATAACTGGTGCAAACATTAAAGCACTGACATTACCTTGCTTAGTATAGGCACAGCCACGAGTGGATCTGGTGAAGGGCTATATGGTTGGATCCAACCCTACCGGAACCACCTAGCACACAGTTGTGAGCTTGGTGCTCTTGTTGGGCTGCGTGAAAAAACAATAACCTAGTCCCCTAAGTAATTCTGTCTAGACTAAAAACACTACCCCTATATCAAGAAACAAATCAGGTCAAACGAGTTATGGTATCAAAACGGCGCATAACAGCGCTAATTGGGTTCTTTGGGAACAGGTGTTCTCAGAACCGCCATTTTATAATTCCAGAAAAGTATGTAAACATTTCGTATTGATTACTGTAGTAATTAAATAATCTTCAAATCCACTTAATTCCTTAAGTACTTTCCTTTTCCTTTACTATATTGTTTTATTTAAAAAAAAAAAAAAATATTTTACCGACGGAATTGCGGGACCAACTTTTTTCGTGTTATCTGTTATCGTAATGTCAGGTTTGAATAAAATCCCAATGTCAATTTTTTTACGAATCACAAACTTGCCCCATATATGTACATACCTACATACATATTTACATACACTTGCGTATCAAATTATTCAGGCCCCAGTTATAACTATCACTGAAAACCATCATTGAAAACTTTAATGATTGGTTTTGAGGCACTTAAAAATCAAAATCAGTGCATATTTTGATGCCAATATGAAGGCGGTGAGTTAATTATTAATTTTTGCCAAACAAAAAATTCGTTTTGGCCCAACCGTCCACATGACATGACTTTTATTATTTCAATGATTGAACAACCTTACCAATGATCATTGAAAAATTAAACTTAATTTTATGGCGAAGTTTGGGATAGAATTGATTTTTTTTTCACTAAAGTAATAATTCAATCCATCAGCTTTATTTTTGGATCAAAATAATTACTGATTTTACTTTCTAAACGTCTCAAATTCAGTTTTCAATGATGGTTTTCAATGATAGCTATAACTGCAGCCTTATTATCTTTCGTTCACCACACTTTTTGAGTAGAATATTTTTGCAAATATGTAGCTCGAAAGGTCCGCGGATTCAAAAATTAGGTAATCGCTAAGATTGCAAAAGTGAATCTGACTCATGCCGCCGTAATAAAGGCTGCTTTGTTCTATTTAATTTCATTTACTTTTTTGGGAAAGCTGTTCACAGTACAGTAGCATTTTACACGAGTCACATATATATCATCCACAGTAGAACTCTTGCCTATAAAAGCAGAAGTACAATCCTACTGCGGATGAGTTTGTGACGCTTATTCGAGTATCTCATGGAATTGTCCATTATTTTTGTTTGTTTGACTTTTCATTTGTAGCAAACTATCTTTACGTTTGTTCAACGAGGCTGTTCGAAACAGTTTCGAACAGAAAAGTACAACTTTTTGCTGTTCAATGAGGAATTTTCTGTTCTAAACTGTTCTGGTTTGCTGTTCAATGAGTCTGTCTAGAACACTTTGGAACAGTTTCAAACAGGATTTTCTGCACTAGCTTTTTAAATAGAACAACTCAGAAGAACAGATTTCGTGTTCTAACTTGTTCTGACGTTTTTCACGAATCTGTGCTGTTCTGTTCTATTTTAACTGTTTTGTCACTGAACACGACTTTTTTTTTTGTTCAAATTATTCTGACAGCTGTCCAATAGTACAAAATGTGAAATATAAAAACCAGGCTACTGCGGATGGTTTTTTTTGGAAATTTCTTACTTGTTTTTGTTTGTCTGTCGAACCCGATAATAAAAACTAACTTCATATGTATTTACAAAAAGCTTCCCATTTTTTTTTTTTTTTTTAATGCGCTTTGGTTTTATAGAATTTCTTAATTAGGTACAGACTATTTTTCCTCGTTGAAACCTAAAAAGAATGTCACTTTAGAATGTGTTAGACGCAGTTTTTTTAATGTGAGACCATCCGAAACTCGAGTCAACTCCTGAAAGTTATGTCCAGTTAATTTCAAATTAAAACGCTGTTAACCCACCAATTTTGAGGAGTTTGCTCTGCATGAATTTCACTCTGTACAAGACATATAGGCCTTAGAAATTAAATCTACTTCCTTTTCCAACAAGGGTTTTATTTGTTTAATATGAATATGGTAGGGTTTGATAAAGAATGTACCATAACGAACTTTGTTATAATTCAAGATTTTATGTCAAAACCGTAAAAATTAACTTAAATCCCTCATATATTTACCTGAAACAGTTCACCATTTGATATATAACCATCATTATCCATATCGTATATGCGAAATGCGAAACGCAATTTTGATAGTTTATCTCCTTTGACACTAAACTGTGAAACACCTTGAATAAATTCTTTGAAGTCTACTTCTCCATTTCCATCTGCATCAAATATATCTATGACACGTTGAACTAGTGGATTTTGTTGCAGTTCAGGAAGGGACATAAACTCATCGACACTTAGCGCTCCAGAATTATCCAAATCGAGTTTCCGAAAACGTTTACCCAATCGACGTATTTCATCTGCATCAACTGTTAAATGAATAAATGTGTTTTTAATAATATTGTAACAAAATGATAATTAAATCAAGCATTTATACTATAAATATGTACATTTACAATGCAAGCGTTGATAAGGGCCAATGTCTAAGTAAAGTGCTGATTAGTTATCCAACAGTTAAATTTTTCGCAGGCGAGATCAATGGTAACAAAGTTAGCACGAAAAAACTATACATAAGTTTCACTTAATGCGAAAAAAATTGGACGAAGGCATTGATGTAGCTATGCTTTCAGAAAATTGTTATATGCTTCTTAAGTTGCTTGCCAAAAAGTTAAGACATGCTCAATGCTGATAAATGCAGTCGAGAAATTGATGTTCTTCCACTATATGAAAAATAGTTCTATAAAGGAAAACGATTTAAGGCTCGTCTAGTCGCCCAATACGGCACTGATGACGATCATGTATTAGCTCCAGTTTTTAAGTTAACGTCAATCGTTGCAAAATGAAAATTTTTGGTACATCATCTGGATGCGAAAAAGTCGTTCTTAGTTTAGGGAAACCATTTTTAAGTGACAGCTGCCAGGTTTTGAAGTTGAAGAAAAATTTGTTTACTTTTTGAAAAAGTTCTTATGGGGTGACACATGCAACAAGGTCAGTGAACACACAGTGTTGAAAGCTGCCTAATTTCTGCAATTCACAAAAACGAGAAAAACGAGTGGTGCTTCATACTTGCTTATGTCGCCGGTATAATTATGGCAAGTAAATCAAATCAATTTATTCTTGCAACAGAGAAGATATTCTCACTAGTTTTAAATGAATAACTTTTATGGAAAGAATGCTAGAGAGGTACCTCAAATTGACGCTAGGGGTAAAATGGCAAAACTCCAGGATATATGGTAAGATAGGAAACAAAAAAAAATAATATAACGATAAGAGCAGGGAGAAGGGCATGGAATTATGATGAGAATTTGACAGATGGAAAGGGAAGCGAAATAATAGCGGGGGATTTTTAGAGGAGATGAAAGAGAGAGAGGGGTGTACGAGAGAGACGATCACGATGGGAGCAAGGGAGAAAGAAATAAGGGGTAGGGAGGGAAGAGAAGATACGAGGGAGTGTAAAAAGAAGACAGAAGAGAGCAGGAGAAGGAAAGACGGGAACTATACTCTGTCAAACAAAAATTGTCAGTGTAGGCAAGATAGGACGTTCGCCTCTCATTCTGGCTTCAGTGGATTGCATAAATTTTGTTCTTCATTAAAGCTTTCACAGGGTTGTCGTAGTGTACACGATAACACTCATCATTTAAAGCTTTTTCTTAAAGCTCGAAATTCAAAAGCACCTTAACAGAAACTCAAGGAAAAAAAGCTAAACGATGCCTTGAATACACGTTGGGTTTGTGTCCGATGCTATTGGAAATTCACGGGCGGGCAAACACTTTTTATGGAGGAGTTATTTCAATTTAATATGGTGCAAAAATATGGCACGCTACTGATTTTTAAAGAGCTTTCCCATAAGACGTGTACTGCCTATTTTTGTTGGACAGAGTATAATAAATGAATCCAGATACAACAGGTGGTATAAAAAAGTAATGACTGATACCGCAATGTTTGAAAGAAAGGTGGAAGATAGAAAGAACAAGGAGAATAACAAGAGTCAGACTAGGGAATGAAGTGAGATTATACTGGAAACGAGAAGAAGAGAGCATGTGCACAATATAACACAATTTTACTTATTTTATCTTTCAAAACTTCAGATAGGGGTACGATAAAGAATATTTATTATTTATTTATTATTTATTTTTATTTATATTATTGCCTGCTTGGTAACTAAAACTTTCACCAAGTTTCCCGAAACTGTTTTTTTTCCTATGGGTTTTAACAGAAAATAGTGAAAATTTGTGAAAAAATGCGAAAAAGTTCACGTTACCAAACAGACCTATTATACCAACTGATTAATATTCGGTATTTCTGGATAAACGAGAGCGATATACTTACATCTATTTGGAATCTATCTAAACTAAGAAGCGAGACAATGATATTGATAATGATGCTGTTTGATTTAAAAAACGTATAGAGAGAAGCAATTCAGTTCACAGTAATAAAAACCTAGTATTGTAAAAAGGGTAAAATCACAATATAAAATGAAGGAATTGTATCCCCTTTCACACGAGGGAACTGTGTTTCCAACGCACGAAGTGGGGTGAACAAAATCGCCCCAATCAACGATTATAAGATAAAATGGACGACAAACATTAATTTTTTTATTATTTCATAGTTTTCATAAGGAATGACAAAATGAACTAATAAAAAGGTGTAAAAAAAATAAAATGCCAAAGCGTTTTTGCAGGTGTGCGGTAGACACTAGGGGTAATCATGCAATGATGATGATTTCAACTTTAAAGCAATCGAATTTCACTCTATAAATATCAAAGAATATCCCTAAGGCCATTTCCTAAGAAAAACCTTTCAAACAAAAAAAAATTTCTTGAATCGGACAATTTTTTTATTTTTATATTATTTCATCCTACAATTAGCAAAATTATGAAAAAAAAAATATTCTTAAAGCCATTTTCTCAGAATAAACTTTTTAACCCAGGTAGAGTTTTTTTTTCAATTGGATACGTCTTTTTCATTTTACCCCATTTCACCGTACCATCCCCTATAACCATCCATCCATAATTTTTGAAATCGGACATGTGGTTTCTGAGGTTAGCCCCAATAAACAAACAAAGGAAGAGTCCAAGAGTTATAGAGCAGAGAATAGAAGATAGATAGATAGGTAGAACATAGATTATTCAAAATTACAAAAACAAGGCCAAAGATATGTAAATAAAATGTCTCCTCTATTATTTTTAATTTCTAGTCTACGCCATTCCTTTCAATAAAATTAAACTCAACGACAACTTGATTTTGCTTTTGAAATTACTTGCATAAGTTTATCACCTCGTTTACCCCCGATAAAGAAGTACCACTTAAAAAACAAACAACAAATTGAATTTTTGGTCGAAAGGGAAACCACATTAGTAATACGGCCTTCGTGATTGGGCTGAATGAAAAAAAAATAAAGTATGGCATATCATGTTATTGCAATAACCCCTTCAATTTTAAAACAAACACATGTTTTATAGCTATCATACTGAACTTCTGGAAACTAAATTTCAACTTTGCTTTAGATGTTTTATTGTTAAAGCACAAAACTTGTCAGTGACAACATACTGCAAGTTCAATTTACTTTAATTTTTACCAACATTCCCTCTGAATTTTGTACTTTCGTATTTGGACACCACCAAAAATTAAAATTTGGTTGTAAAACCATGGGAACTATGCTTAATAGACTAAATATTCTCATGTAAAAAGGGTCATACCCATATTTGCAAAATGTTATCATCGCGTCCTTTAACATGCCGCCTCCACTGGGCATACAAAATGCTCGTATTATGAACATTTCTAGAAAAAAAAAGCAATGGAGGCACAAAAACCCATGTCATGTGGGCCGTGGGGACATAGATATCCTAAGAAACACAACAAAAATTATCAATAAATGGATATATGGTCTTATTTTATAACCACATGCTATGAAATATGTATATTAAAGTGTGTAAACATCATTTTTTTATTCAAAATCTAAAAATAATCTAAGTGAATTAAATATCTATTAATTAAACATAAATACCATAAGCTACAGCCAAAAAGCTTCTAACTTGCGACAGAAAAGAGGGAGGGAAGTGAACAATTTCGTTCGCATCTATTATCTACAACAAATAGGTATTCTACTTTGTTCTCGTCGTAACAGGTGGGTTTGTTTTTTGTTCTGTACACTTACGTTTTTTATCAACTATATCGTGATTAATATTGTTTTGAATTTTATTCGCACAAAAGGATAAATTGCGATCCTGCGTAGAATATTTGAAGAAAAATTTAACTTTGAACAACTCCTTTACACATACACATAAAAGTTGTTTTACATACACACTTTTTTATTCTGAAATTGTAAGATACACCTAGGCCTGAGGATAGGAGGACAAATTTCTAATTTGTTAACCTCGTTATAATAATATGAGAGCGTTATATAGGTTATAATGGTATGAAATGTTAACTATTTTAAAAGACAGCAAGTTCAAAACCCAAAAGTATTGTATACATTTTATTGGATACTTACAATTGGAGCACATCTCCATGGGCAAGGATGTTTCGTTACCCTGAAAAATTCACCAAGAATATAATATATCAGCATCACTGAACCATAATATTATACATAATTATTATATTAATGTATGAGAGAATATTAAAATTTTCATTTTTTTCACTCCAAGTTGAATATTCTCCGTTAGTTGAATAATTAATTACAATTGTGTTATTTTGTACATTTGGACTAAACGGGATTCGTTTATAAGGCAATTAAATATAGGATTTTTTTTCTTTTTGTATTGAGATGCAAGGGAGTGTGGAGATAAAAAAAAAAACGAAAGGAAAAAACACTTCCGAGCTTAAGAGTTTCAATTTACCATTATAATTTATTTATTTTATACCACAACAAACTATTCGAACTTTTTTATTAAAAAGGAAATATTTTTAAATCATTTGATTTGTTCGACTTTTGAAGGCAATTTTTTTCTTGACGAGCTTTTTGATATAGCTACAGCAAAATTCGATATGAATTATATATGTAACTAAAAACTAACCGATAATATGACGAGACATTATTTTAGGTATTGCCATTTTTAGTTTTTCCAACTGAAATTGTGTCATGCCTGATTCAAATGCGACGAGGAAACGGGACGTGAACGTGACGAGAACCGCTGGCATTTTTTTCTAGTTACAAAATCGTCGCCCAATTCACAATGCAGCGAGCGTTTTGAGACAAAAATTCATTTTTGTAAAAAAAAAATCAATAAAATATAAACAAAATAACTTACAAAACAATAGATTTATCAATAACTTTATTTAATTGATTACATCTTTTGTGAAAAATCTGTAAATAACAGCAAAAATGAAAATCGTCGTCACGTCGCGTCTTTTTTCAATTTTTCGAATTCTTGGCGTGACGTGACGACGAGAAACGCCGCAGGTAGGCTTTCATTGTTTGAAATTGGTTTGACAACTACAACGAGTTCTCGTCACGCTCACGTCTCGTTTCCTCACCGCATTGTGAATCAGGCTTCACTCTATAAATATCAAAGCTTTAAAAATAACCTTTCAAACACAAACAGAATGTTTAAAATCAGACATCCTCCTTATGTATATAAATAATAATTTTTTTGAAAAAAAAAAAAAATAATACTAACGCCATCCTTAAGAAAATAACTTTGATATAACTTTTTTGTCTTTACTCCATTTCTACTTACAAATATCAAATTAAAAAAAAAAATATATCTCTGAGGCCATCCCCGCCGCATTGTGTATATCCATTTATGCTTTCATTGTTTGAAATTGATTTGACAACTACAACGAGTCAAGCTCACGTCTCTTTTCCTCTCCGCATTGTGAATCAGGCTTCACTCTTGTCAACCGGTAGACACAGCCACGATTTTGTTTTCGTTTGATCCCAAGGTAATAGTTGTTTTTCCACGTATATATTCACCTCACTATGGTTAACAGGAAAAAGGATCAATTTTAATGTCCTAACAAGTCAGTTCACGTAGTACTCTCTCTGCGCGACTTATTTTGACATCTCTCTGTTTTATTGCACTCCACCCACATGACGACAAAGACATATTAGCCGTGTTTTTTTTGCAAGTCCATATGGATGGATTTGTCGAAAAAAACGACATACATACATGACTCCACAACACACCACACGAGAGTAGTGTGGTTCGGGCTTTAAGACAGTGTGGTGTGTTGTTGAGAGTTGTGTTGTGTCGAACTCCATCTTGTTCCCATTGCTGTTTAACAGAAATGTCTTTCAGTGTGCGACAAAGAGAAGACAGTGCTGACAGTTTGCAACACAACACGTTTGATTAATTTGCACAGTGACACTTTTGCCATCAAAAATGTGAAATTAAAATGTTTGGATTTATTTGCTCAATACTTTTTATCGCAGTATAAATACTATAGAAAGAAAATGGAGTGTGGTTTTAACTTCTTGCTGAGGAATCTTATGTGGCTTTCGTTTCAACCAATTCAGATTTGGGTGTCAGATCTTAAATCTTACTGGCAAAACGAACACAAAACGTGATTTTATTTTGTTTTATGATTGTATGAGTACCACTTTTAAATCAACACTGGCAAAATTCACTTTTCTTTGATGTGTGTGCAAGTGCGTGTGAAAATCTGTGTAAATCTTGCTAAAAATCGAGATCTGCAAAATCGACTTCAGATAGACAAAAATTCGATTGTTTTGGTCGAAAGGAAAGGAAAAACTTGTCACAAATCAAAAAATAAAAAAAAAATCGATTTTTTTGGTCGAAACGAAAACCACATTATTTAGATTTTACTGAATTTTTCACAACTTGCTGTCAAAACCCATAGAAAAAACTCAGGTTTTGGGAAACTTATAGCACGATTCTCCCCTTGTGTCACAAGTCACAAGCTCTTTTGAATATACCTTGTGAGGATAGTTGTGACCTACTTAAAAAAATCAAGTTTTCATCCATTTTTTAGTAATAAAGTGAGTAAAACAAAATTGTTTATATGTTTGCAAAATGGAAGTGAAAAAACTATTAAAAAATGTTGTTTTTTTTTTAAGAGCGAATGAATCATTTGTTTCCTCTGCGTTAGAAAAAAAGCCTGTGTTATTGTGAAAATCTTGTTTTTTTATTCCGGATGAAAGATACCGAAGAAGATACGCCCGAGTAAATGCACTTTGATTTTCTCTTTCCTAATGTCGTTTTCGATTGGATTTTCTATCTATTCTACTCCCCTTCAATTCCAATCGAATAATGTCGTTTTCGATAGTACTCCTTTCGGAGTACTCCTTTTGTACTCCTTTTTTTACTCCAACTACTCCAAAAACCTTCGATTGGGTGTTCCGAGTAACATATCTTTGAATGTTTTTCTGTTCCTGATTTCATAATGGAGTAGACGAGGAACACACACATACATATAAAGTTTTTCGTCTGATTACTTGTCAAAATGGATAAAGGCTTGAAGAAGCCATTTTGTAAAATGGTGACCTTTGGTAGTTTGTGTATAAACTTGGGAAGTCGATGTTTTCCTATCCGATTGGAATCAAAAAAGAGTACAACATTCCGAAAATCCAATCCGAAACGACATAAGAAAACACTGACTTTCCTAAAATTATACACACACACTACATAAAGCCGCCATTTAACAAAATGGCTTCTTCAAGTATTTATCACTTTTGACAAGTAATCCAACGAAAAACTTTGTATGTATGTGTGTGTTCCTCGTCTACTCAAATGGACCTCTGCCACCAAAAACCAGAAGTGTCAGTGTAAAAAAAAATAACAATCTGACAGCACTCCAGGTTGGAAAAGAAAACCAAATATCAAAGGTACGAAGGCGAGCCAAAAAAGTTGTGTGTTTAATAATAGTGGTTAATATGTGCTAAAATTAGTTTTTTTTTGTTGTCAAATACTTGGAAAAATGTTCACTAAAGTGTTAAGACCTTAACTAATAGGTAATTCGATCGCAAATGTATGTTTTCACTTCCAAATACAAAAAATAATCAAATGACATGATTTTTAACACTGCCAAGAGCATGTAAATATTTTCCAACCATGGACTTTTTTTTGTTTTTGTTCTTAGATGTCGAATTAGAAAGAGAAAAGACAAAGACAAATCTTGGAAGAGCTCTATATGAAATTGGGAACAGAAGAACACTCCGAAAACATTACTTGGAACAGCCAATCGAAGGCTTTTAGAGTAGTAGGAGTGAAAAAGGAGTGGAAAAGGAGTACTCTGAACAAGCAAACGAAAACGACATTAACTAAAAAAAATGAAATGTTTAAAAAAAAAATAGATTTTGATATCAAAGTATTAAAACACATGTAATTTGTGAGTTGTGACCAGCTTGGATCTGCTATGAAGGAGATCACAATTTCGATTGTTTTTGTGACTCTCATAACTTGTTACTCTGGGGGACAATTCGAAAAAGTCCCAATATTAATTTCACCTCTTCTTCTGAGGTACCAGTGATGATGTGCAGAATCGGGCTGCTATGGCCTTTTCGTTTGGCCAAAGTTATAAATTTGCTGTTGCTGGTCCATTGCTGACAACATTAATACTGGATATTCAGAGGCACCACACTACAACAAATTAGAGGGAAGGCCAAAATGCAGAGATCTTCATAGATGAAGATTATAGGAAGTGCCATAATGCAGATATCTTCATGGTATACTCTTTCACTCATTGGTTTTTTGGCTTACATCCATCCCGCTCTACTTATACATGTAAATCCATCATCAATGTAAATCCACCATGAACCACCAAATGCAGTTTTGAGAATCCTTATTTGGATCCGTATGTCTGCTATTACAAGAGAATTTCTATGTCTGCTTTTACAAGACGACTTTTGCGTCGTGACTCTTTTCGAAAATAATGAGTGCAAAAGAGAAGAAAAATGAGACGGAAAACAAACTGCCCTATGTTATTTTAGCAAATTGTTTTATTTATTTTCGTTATTTGTGGAGCGCACATGCACCTATAGCTGTATGGTTGCTTAGGTATAGAGCATAGATAATTTCGATGCTGGAACAAAGTCGTTTCATTTATGTCTGTTGTTTGTTTGGTTGCTACGAGAATTTCATTCCCGACAAAAAAATTATAGAAAATTGCCAAATTTGAGTCATGACTCAAAAGTCATGGTGTTATAGCGTACGACTCACAGGACGAAATTTCAAAGAAGAATTCGAAGAAGAGTCACGACGCAAAAGTCGTCGTGTAATAGCAGACTATGCGAAGTTGTCCATATGTTGTTCACTTCGCATGGATCCAAAATGGACTAGTTTGCTTGAATGGAGGTAAGAAAGAACTCACCACTGCAAATTTCCCTTGAATAAATGTATTTCCCCTCGAACAGTTTTCTACTTATTTTATTCTGAATAATCTACTCTTTGGTTTTGTTGTTTTGGGGCCATAAAGAATGAAGTAACATTCTTCATTCCTTATTTTTTTTTAAATAATGTAACTTGTAACTACGTTTTCATTAGAGCAAATGAGGTAATTTCGTTGAAAATTTCCAAATTCGATTCGAAATTACCTCATTTCCCATACAAATTCACATTTCGAAATGAGGTAATTTCAACCAAATTTGCATGAAATTCGGTAGGAAATTACGTGAACACTTTATGAACACACCCAAGTGGAATCCATTCAATGTGGAATTCATTGAAAACAACAAAAACAAGCCAGATCAAAGTTAAAATGAATGAGGAAATTAGCAAATATGAGATGAAAACACTTTTTCTGTAATTTGCGAAATTACCTCATTTCGGCTCTAAGGAAAACGTAGTATTACCCACATGGTGATTTTGACGCTCACAGATTCCAAAATATCCCTATTTACGTACGCAAATAATTTCCCTCCGAAGTGGCTTTTCTGTTTATTATAGTTGTGGGGAATAATTATATCAGCTGATTATTTGTCTTGCACACGAAAAGAATTTTTCGATTTTGTGGTTTTATATCCAAAAGATTTCCCTAAAATACTTGTCGGCTTGTCGTTGCTTGATATTACGCTACTCTAGTCCAGTGTCCGGTCCAGTGATTAGCAGTACTCCGATTTCTCAGGAGACGGGGTATTTTATTTTGTAAAAGAAAAGAAAAGGGTTCTCGGTTATTAAAAATTGGATTTTGCTTATTTAATTTGTGTAATTTATCAACTTTATTTAATTTTATATAATTATTATGACGTCGGCAGATGTTAGAAAGCGCAAAGTAAGTAACCATACATTTTAAAGAAACTACAAAATTGGGATATTATTTTTATTCCATGTTTGAAAATGGTGTAGGATTAAATAAAAAGATAATTGTATGTACACGCATGCTTATCGTTATTATTACTTTCCCAGTTTTACTAAACATAATTTTACTAGTGAATTAAAATGATATTACAAGTTTTAGTTCCGTAAAAATAATTTGCAATGCGGATGACAATCGAAAAAGTAGGCAAGCACAAGCTACCTGTTTGATTACAGAGATAGAGACCTCAGAACCGTGAATTGTTTATAAAAAGAGTGGAAAAGACGTCATTTGCCAGTAACCACCAATAATAAGTACTTGGGTATCTATGTGCGTTAATTTAATGTTTTTTCAAAATTCAGGTGACGAAACTAGATATTTCAGTTAAGTTTTTGCTTGTGTGTATGCAGGCTCAAGCACATTTTATTTACTTGAAATTACGCACCTCTATTAAGATGTTTCAAGATGAAAGAAAAATAAACACATTTTAGTCAGAATGGATTATATCTAAATAGTTACTTAAACTTGAAAACAACAAATAGTAATTAAAAGCTGTCGCTATCGGTCGGCAGTTTTTTTTGCTTGATTCATTTGATTTGAATATGCAAGTCATTCTTCCACTCATTCCTGAAACTCAGATTTAATTTTGATAATAATTTATTCTAAATTTATTTGATTTAACCATCGACAGATAGCAGTGGACGAATCCCTCGCATTGTGCGTTAAGCCATGATAATATAACAAGGCTTTTGAAATATGGGCTTGTTTTTTAAAAGCATTTTTCTTTGTAAGGCCCAAGGGAATCTTTATTTAACACCGATTCGGCTTTATTCACTTTGGAATAGGTACTTTCCCGTTGAATTGCCTGTTAACATAAAGTTCTTACGCATAATATTAAATATCCCGTTTATGTTGGCTAAGAGTACACATAACATACGTGCTTGGTATTTAATTTAAAAAAAAGAACTTGTAGATTTCAGAAAATTTAATCACTTATTCATAATATGCTTTTCAAAACTTAGCATTTTTAAAGATGCGCAATTTTATCGTCGGTCGTCGCGATTTCACTCTGAATATTTTGCGCCGGGTTCGGGGTAGCCTTAATGGTTTTTGATATTATTTCATTAACTAACGCCTCAATCGAGGCTTCGGCTATTTGTTGCCGGCTTTGGCTCTTCATGTCTGGGGATCATTTATTTTTCTTTGGGTAACTTTTTGGTGGGAAATCCAAAATCCATCATCAATTCGATCCTCTTAAGAAATTAGAAACAAAAACTACAACCTCTGCCCTCACGATTTCACAGTTTTTCGTAACGTTTCTGTGTGGCGGCCTCTTTAAACTGTTGCATAGCTACGCCACATAGTGGTTCACTTTTGATTGGAGCAGCCGGTCATAAATCGATAGAATGTGAATCACTGTAGTTCGACTACATGGAATTACCAGGCATGATGAGGGATAGTAAAGGAAATAATCACATTTAATATCCCTCCACTGACACGCCCCATTTAAAAAAAAAAAAGTCATCTAATCCTTAAAAGCGGTGCAAATAAGACTTGTGTTCTTTGAAGAATTCATAGGCAATTACCTTTCTAACAACTTGTGCATCAAATTACTCCCACTTTTTGGGAGAAATTTTTATATATTTTGATTTTCCGCCAAATTTCTTTATAAAAAAAATCATATTAAATATGAATACATTATTTTTAGGACACCTTATAAAGCATATCTGCCAGTGGGAGTGTTTTTCACATAAAGATTCAATATAATCATAAGTATAAATTATAAGAACAATATTGTATAATTTATGATAATAAATTAATGATTATACAAACGCAAAATTATGGTCCTTATTGCTATTGTCGTTTGTTTATCGATAAGCCACTTTTGTCGTTTATCCAACATTTGAGCCTTAAATTTCATCAGCGATTTTTTCAAAAGCATTAAAACCTATTTAGATACTGTCAGATAAACATTTTATCTCCCCAATTTTTTGATTTGATCGACTTTTATCGCATCGAACGTTAAAAGACACTCGCAATAGTGCTTAAAAAAAAGACACGTTTTTCTCTAAACTCCAACACTAAAATTTCACATATTATTTATCAGAAGAAAAATTTGAACTGTGTTGATTTTTTTTTGTTTTACTGA
This sequence comes from Leucozona laternaria, assembly GCA_932273885.2. Classification (NCBI taxonomy): domain Eukaryota; kingdom Metazoa; phylum Arthropoda; class Insecta; order Diptera; family Syrphidae; genus Leucozona; species Leucozona laternaria. The sequence continues at coordinate 53,069,187 of OW026368.1, forward strand.
TTATCAACAATTGCAAAACAATACTTAACTTAAGCGATTGATCTTACCATTATTAGTTTCACTATGAAGAGTTTTTTGATAGTGATACTTGATTCTGATAATATGGGTATTTTTAACATTGGAATTTGACTTTTTGGCCATGGGAGAAACCCCTTTGCACCGTGTCTTGACAATATTTCATATGTTATCATCTTTCACTTTCCATACAAAGAGAGATCGATAGTATGCTATACAATTTTGCTTGGGCATTTCATAGCCTACTATATCATGGGTATTAAAAATGATGCAGTTCATTTTGGAGGAACTTAAAAAAGATCGCATTTTCTTTCGTAGAATCTTTTTGGAAAAAAATCATAATGAATGCATAAAATAAAAAAAAAACGATACACGCAAATAAAAGATTTTCTAAAAAAAAAAAACGAAAAATTGATTCTGATAGAATACTATACCCATGGCCAGCTATTAGCCCAGTAATAGCTTTTATAGAATACTATTACATAGTTACTTTCGCAACCAATTTTCATAGCATGCTAATATTGTGTTCTATGAAATATTGCTGGTGGAAGCGCTTCTATCCATATCATGATAATAGCCGATTAATTTATTAATATTAATGTATGTAATGCAGTTTATAGAATGATATATGGACGTTATTTCAACTGACAAAAAACTCGAATGCAAAAATCTCGGAAAACAATTCTTTGGCAAATCTGAAAACAATCAATCCATTAGAATACTTAAAGCTGCGCTATCTTACGTTATATTCTAATTTGGGTTTTTGCTTGCGATATAGGTACGGGTATGGGAAGTTATGGATTCGTACAAAAAATCGAACTCGAGATTTTGATCAAACTTTACATTACGATGATAGCGAAGACGAAAAAAGTGGGTCTCGCAAAAACGTCCGTCTGTCTGTCTGTCTTTCGGTTCGACTACAGCCTAAACGGATGGGTCGATTTTCTTTAAACTTGGTATCTAGCGTTTTTTTCTCTTTTTTTTACGACCAAAATTAACAGTAGCTGTCATACAAAATTTCTTGGCCTAAAAGGAAAAACTTATTTTTCTCAAATCCAGCGCTACCGAATTCGTTTTCAAGAACTCAATAAATTTAAATAGTTATAAGTTGCCGTTTAATAAAAAAATGGTTCCGAAAAATGGTTATTAATGGTACCTCCCAAAGAACATTTTTTTTGATTTTCGCTTTTCTCGAAAACGGTTAAACTGATTCTGATCAATTTTTTTATGAAGAAGTATTGACACATTCTAAATAATATTGTGTAACAATTTTTTCAAAAAAAAATTTTTTTAGATTTTTAAAAAAAGTTTTAATATTTTTTTTTGAAAACTCAATATTTCAAAACCGACTTGGTCGATTTTTATTAAACTTGGTAAATAGCAGTTTTTTTAACTTTATCTAGAAGATTTTTGACAAAAATTATTCTAATACCCAAAAATAACGGTGCCTCCCATTAAAATGTTAAAAAACCGTTAAGAAAAATATTTTGTTTCTCAAAAACGACTCCTACGATTTTCATAAAATATTTTTTTTGTTAAAATTAGTACGATCTACCATTTAAAATTTTTTAAGTTTATATTTTACGTTTATTAACAGTACCTCTCATAAAACGGTTTCTTTGATTTTCGACTATCTCAATATCTGATCAATCGAATAAAATTTGATTTTTTATACAGAAGCTTGTAACAAATATAAATAAAAGTCCGTATCAAAATTTTCTAAAAAATGATTTTTGGATTTAAAAAAAAAAATCAAAATTATTTTTTGAAAATTCGATATTTCGAAAACTGGTAGCAGATATTTTTATGAAGTTCAATTTTTAACGCAACATTAATAAATTCTTTAAATTGGCGTACCAATTATTTTTCTCAAAAATGTTAACGAAATTTTATATATAAAAAATTAATTATTTTTAAAACCGCTCCTACGATTTTCAAAATTTTGTTCTCATAAATAAAGATTTATATAAGAAATCAGATGGTGTACATCGCGTTGTGTTAAAACAGATTTAAGGTATTTTAATCAATTTCTTTCTAATTTTGTTGATTTAAAACAATTTACCAGTTTAAATAATATAATTTCCTTTCATGCATATTGCATATGTGCAACACTAGGCTATATTGTTAATTTTTGTATACTAACATAATACCACCTGCAACTCAACTAATTTTTGGCAAATGGATAAAATATAGATAGACTCCCATAGCTAATTTATTTCAGACTATAGAACCACAATGTGATCGCGCATAAGAGCAAGTTCGTGCGACCCAGTCGTGCATATTTTTTTTTAATATATCGACTAATATTAAAACTTTTTTCTCGTATATTCAAATTTATTGAAGAGATCAGATAGCGTTAAATTTTTTAGGGGCAAACAAATTTCAGATGCGTAGTTATTTTATACAGCAAATAATGATCCTCTAATGGGCTATTTAGATCAATAATTGTCCTTAGTTTTAGGTCAGTAAAAAAAAGGAAACAATCATGTTGTATGTTTAATACTAAGGGACTGAACTATAAGAGCAAATTCGTGTTATCCAGTTACTTTATTTTAATTTAAAACATCTTTTCGCCAAATTTCTGAACACCCAACATTAGTTCATATGGCAAACCTTAATGAAATTAGATTTTTTTCTGTTAAAGTGTGATTAATTAAAAAATAAAAAAAGCAATGTGAAGAATGATCATTATAACAAGTCATGGATAAAATCGCTTGCAAGGATCGTTATTTTTAAATGTTATTTTTTTTTTTTTTCAAATCATTCAATTGATATAATTTTTAACAATTTCAAGATAATCTTTTGTTGTGGTTTCAACACAAAGTTTTCTACAAAAAAAAACTGCTGATCACCAATCTACGTATGTATGTAGATAAGATAATGTAGTTTTAGTAAAGAGATTGTCCCATTTTAAATATGCTAGTCACTAGTGTTAATAGAAAAAAAAATAATTTAAATTAAGATCTTCAATAAATACAAAATAATTTTTTTTTAAATTGATAGAAAAACATTTTCTTGTCTTTTTACTACGCCAAGCTCTTAAGGTCAACTCTATATTTACCAAGGAATATCAGTAAAAGCTTGAAATAATAATAATTAATCGTTCTTGATATCATACTGAAATTTGTTAGAATATCTCTATGGTTTACAAACCGAGCTGCATAAAACGAAATGCTTATCGATAAGATAAATTATTTAGCGCACAAAAGCTCAAAGCTACATAAAACATGGCTGATATATTGCTAGGTGGTTTACTTCCAGCCAAATTGGAAATTCAGTATTTTGGAAAGAGGTTGATGATTTTATAATGTTTTGAAAATTGTTTTATTAAAAACAAAATAATGAATTTATTTACACCACTCGACGATTTTATTTATTGAATCTAACTTAACTAAAATGATCAAAAATTTCATTGCGATTCAGACCGTATAGTAAATCCGTAATGATAAGTGTTTTATAAATGGAAACTTAAGTTGCTCGAGAGGACGATGTAACGATTAACAAGAATTGTTCTTCGTTCATTTTCCAAATAAATTGGCAAGAAGTTTATTTTATGGTATCTCCAGATGAACATTGAATTTTTGCAACATAAAATACGTAATCTATTTAATGCTCATGTACCGTTCAAGACCAAAATTCCTCGATATCCAAACAACTGTTGGTTTACTCCTGAAATTCAAAGATTAAAAACCAACGGGATTCTGTATATAACAGATGGAAAAGGTTCAAGCTGCCGGAGTTTTATGAAGATTTTCGTTTGTTACGAAACGAAGTTAACTTCAAGATCAGGCAAGCTAAAAAGCTATATTATTCCAAGCGGCTCGATAGTAGTCAACCAATATCAGTTTTGTGGAAAAATCTGAGAGATCTAAGGGTCGGGCGTAATAAAACTCAAGACTTGGATGCAATCAAACCGGATGAACTTAACGCTACATTTTTAAAGTCTCAAAGATCTACCTTTCCAGTTATAGCATCTTCTTATAGCATCAGCGCTGCTAATTCTTTTCAGTTTTCGAGAACTGAACAAACAGATGTTGTTAAGGCTATTCTGAGCATTAAATCTAAATCTGCTGGTCTTGACGATATCCATCCACTTTTTGTTAAAATCATTCTCCCACATATTCTAACGGTATTAACTTATATTTTCAACTCAATCATCCTCACATCAAGTTTTCCTGCAGTATGAAAAATGCTAAAGTAGTTCCTATACTTAAAACTAGAGGTACCCGACTGTGTGAGCCTGAATACAAACCCATTTCAATTTTACCTTACCTTTCGAAAGCCATGGAAAAACTTCTTCACTTTCGATTATCTTGTTTTTTGAAAACAAACAATCTTATTTGTAAAAATCAGTCTGCATTCAGTACTCGGCATAGTTGTATGTCGGCGTAGTTAAAAGTATCTGATGATATAAGAATTGCGTCGGTAATGATTTGGTAACGTTTTTAACCTTGTTGGATTTCTCGAAGGCATTCCATACGGTTGACCATTATGCTTTTAGTATCTAAACTTAAAAAAAATTTCAGAATTTCTAGTAACTCTGCAGACTTGGTTAAATCCTATTTGTGCGGAAAATATAGTCAGTGTATTTCTTACTTTTGCACTTATATTCATTAAAACCAGTTAAAACACGCATACTAGTGTACACATTAATTGCAACACTATCAGCTATTTTTCAGCTATTGTTGACAGTCGAGGTTTCCCATCTTTATAATTGAAAGATAAAAACCGACAACCATCATTTTGTGGAAATTTTAACAGATGTTTTATTATAAGGAAATGACTAGACATCCCAATTATAACAATATTGGCTTATGCGGCCCACAGGGCCAGGGCCCTCCGCCGGTGGGTATACTGCAGGCAACCAGAGTTTTTTTCAAGTTGCGCGAAATGCGTTAACGCACGCCCACTTTGAATGTCGAAAAACTGTTATAAATTGGCATGTCTCTAGTCTCTTCCTCATTATAAAGCGAAAATAAAATACTATTTTTTGTCTTTAAAGAAATTTGTGCTCAATTTTGATGTAAAATTTGAATTAAAATAGTTTTGTAATTAATATTATTATATTAAATTGCCCAGTTTTTGCTTTCAAAATTGAAGTGATGATTTCGACGTTTGTGAATAATCGATAGAAGAATATGTTGCTATTTGGGAAAGAGCTCTGTTGGTTTTTTTTTTTCAGAAACAATCTATTGTCTTTTCTCTTTCTCGTTTTTACAGTTAAAGAAGACGTCAAATCAAATTCTGAGGGAAAACAAGCATACGTAATTATAATTATACAACGACACATTTTCTGTTCAGTGCTTCTTATTATTGGCTGTGTTTTTTAATAAAAAAAACTTTAATATCAATTGATTATTAAATTAGTGTAACAACATTTTAATCAATGATTTGCAACCATTTTGTGTGGAAAATACTGTATTAGGAGGAATCTTATTCCCAAAAACAAATTCAATTAAACAATTTCATATTTTAAACGTACTGCCTATATTTTTAACTTTTCATTAAAATAAAAATCATGAAATGTAGTTATTTTATCTTTTTATTATTGTACTAAGTCCATATGTCACTTTGATATTTATAAATAGGGAATTTGTGCTTAGTTGTTTTGCATGAGCTTTCACTGTTTTAGGTGTGTTCAGCTGGAGCTTATTAAGATAATTTGTTTTGTATGATACTAATAAATAATAATTTTAATAAAGGGTGTTTAAGTTAGAAATTTGCTGTTTAGTATCATGTTATTACCTTGACACCAGACTGTTTAAAATTTTGCGCCATTCTTTTGTTCCATTTCACATATATTTAACAGGTTTTGAAATTTTTAAATGACGTATTTTGTATGGAACAAACGTCATTTTAATTCTTAAAAGGGTGTTAAATAGATAAAATCGCTTTATGAAATCGGCCATTTGTGATACTTTGAACTTTTAATTGTTATAAGCTATAATTTTAAGAAACTGTTCTTTTACAATAATTATTGTAACCAATTGCGGTCAGCCATCAGCCGAATAGGGGGAATAACATGTAGCATACGAAAACATGCACGTGCCGTAACTATTCGGACTGGTGGAAGTGTGAACATAGCCCCTTCGCGGCGGCCGTTAGAAACAAGCCTTTAAAAAGGTTTGGCTAATATGATCAGGCTGGTTCCACAGGTTGGCAACAGGTTAATTCCCTGTTCCGTAAAACTAAAAGAATTACGAGACAACAAGTCTCGGAAACGGACTGATCTCACGACGACAACCCACGCAAAGAAAACGGAATAACGATTTACGAATTTTCTTATGGAACGTACGATCGCTCTATAGAGCTCGAGCTGCTCAGCAGCTAGCCGATGCCCTGTCAAAATATAAAGCTGACATAACAGCACTTCAAGAAATAAGATGGACAGGGAATGGTGTTCTACAGAAGAAAGATTATGAGTTATACTACAGCTGTCATACAAAACACCATGTGCTCGGGGTAGGCTTCCTAGTCGGCGAAAAAATGAAGGCTGCCATCATCGGCTTTAACGCTATAAGCGAAAGGCTATGCACCCTTCGCGTGCGAGGCAAATTTAAGAACATCAGCCTCATTAACGTTCACGGACCTACGGAGGAGTCCTCAGACGAAGAAAAAGAGACTTACTACGAACAAGTCGAGAGGGCCCTCAATGCCTGTCCAAGGTATGACGTAAAAATCATCCTTGGGGATTTGAATGCAAAAATAGGTCGGGAGCCGGTATTCAGGCATTACGCAGGCACCCATAGTTTGCATGAGAACACTAATGACAATGGACTTCGAGTCTTAGAATTGGCAGCATCGAAAAACATGGTCGTTGCGAGTACCAGGTTCCCGCGTAAAGATATCTACAAAGCCACCTGGGTATCACCTGATGGAGTCACTCGTAACCAAATTGACCACGTGTTGATAGACCGTCGCCACTACTCGAACTTGATGACGGTACGAACGTACCGAGGTGCCAATATCGACTCAGATCACTATCTTGTTGGTATGGTTTTCCGAGGGCGGATTGCCTTGCGAAGACGTATTGCATCCGCCGATCAGGTTCGAATCAACACGGCTGCTCTGCGCAATGAAAACACCAGTAACACCTTTGGTAATGCGTTAGGACTCGCCCTAGAACTGGGTAGAGTAAGTCCTGGAGCCAGTATGCTGGGCGTAGATGAGAAGTGGACACGCCTTAAGAATACTGTCATTAGTACTGCCAACTCCATCTTAGGCAGCAGTCGTAGAAATCGGAACGACTGGTTTGATGATGAATGCAAGCTAGCGACTGAACGTAAGAATGTTGCGTACCGAGCAATGCAACAATCTCATAGAACGCGGGCACGCGAAGACGAATATAAAGAGCTCAGAAGAATTGAAAAACGGCTTCACAGACAGAAAAAATCAGCCTGGGAGAAGAACATAATCTGTGAAATAGAGAAAAGCCGAGAGCGAGGTCCGCACCAGGCGCGGAAGTTCTACCAATCCGTCCGAAACATGACGCAGTACACACCACGCTGCACATACTGCAAGGACGGAGAGGGAAATCTGATCACCGATCCTCAAAGCATACTGGAGCGATGGGAAGTGTAATTCAATGAATTGCTAAATGGTCAGCTCACTGCAGAAGTGGAGGCTCCACTACTTCAAGAAGAGTACCCTATGTTGCCGCCACCAAGCATAGAAGAGGTTGAGAAGGCTATAGGCCGGCTAAAGAAAAACAAAGCCCCGGGAGCCGATGGTATACCAGCCGAACTATTTCAACACGGTGGGCCAGCTTTACGTCAAGCAATTCATGAGATTATAGTGCACGTGTGGGAGCATGAAGAAATTCCAGAAGACTGGCGAAAAGGTATAATTTGCCCCATACATAAGAAGGGAGATGTCACAACGTGCAGCAATTATAGAGGTATCACGTTGTTGAGTACCGCCTATAAGATACTCTCCTCTATCCTACAAGACCGGGTAACCCCATACGCTAAAACCATCATCGGACAATATCAGTGTGGTTTCATTCCAGGCAAATCAACAACTGATCAGATCTTTACCCTTAGGCAGGCGATGGAAAAATGTCTAGAATTTAACATCCCAACATACCACCTGTTTATAGACTTTTAGGCCGCCTACGATAGCATAGCCAGGGTAGAACTTTACAAAGCCATGAGAGAATTCGGCATCCCAAATAAATTGACACGACTATGTAGGTTGACCATGACCAACGTAACAAGCCAAGTAAAAATAGCCGGATTGCTATCCAAACCAATCAACATCTTTAATGGACTCCGACAAGGGGATGGTTTGGCCTGCCTCCTCTTCAACCTGGCGTTGGAGAAAGCAATCCGTGACTCTGGCACGGCAACAAGAGGGACCATCGTTAACAGGTCCAGCCAGATACTGGCTTACGCAGACGACATCGACATCATCGGAAGAACTGAGCAAGCTGTACATGATTCCTTCATCCAGATCGAGCAGGCGGCACAAAATCTGGGGCTGCACATTAGTGAAGGTAAAACAAAGTACATGGTGGCGTCGAATGCGAGAGGAACAGTTGGTCAAACAATCAAGGTAGCGGAGCACGAATTTGAAGTGGTGCAATCCTTCAAATAGCTTGGGTCAATAGTAGAAGCCGATAACAATAGAAGAAGAAATACGCGGGCGGCTTCTCAAATCCAACAGAGCCTACTATAGTCTGTCAAAGCTCTTCAAATCCAGAAATCTCACCATAACTTCAAAACTGCTGCTGTACAGGACCATGGTCCTGCCAGTACTCACATATGGATCCGAGACTTGGGTGCTTAGCAAAAGGCACTCCGACCTCTTAGCCGCGTTCGAGAGAAAAGTCTTAAGGAGAATTGTTGGCCCCATATGTGAGGAAGGACGATTCCGGAAACGGTACAATCATGAATTGTACGCAATCTACCTTGAAGCAGATATCGTGACAAAAATTAAGCTCGGTAGACTCCGGTGGGCAGGGCACCTAGCTCGCATGAGCGATGAGGAACCTGCTCGGAAAGTTCTTTGTGGTAAATTCTATGGTAGACGACAGCGTGGTAGACCATGCTTGCGCTGGAGAGATGGCGTAGACCAGGACGCCCGGAGCCTTGGGGTGCGCAACTGGATGGCGGCGGCTCGAGACCGGGATGGGTGGAGAGACTTGTTAAAGGAGGCCAGGACCGGACCCCGGTTGTCGAGCCGACGATGATGATGATTGTAACCAATTTGGGAATTCACAAATTATAATGCCACTATTCGGCCATTTGAAAGAGTTTGTTTTCTCTCAGGAAATGTCTGTCAAACTTTTGTTTTTTTATTTTCTTTTTTGCTTATTCGCAACTGGCCGGTGGCGGAACTTTCGAATTATAGCGCTTTAACTAACGCTCCACGGTCTTGAGCGATAGTCGGATTATAAATGGAGAAACGTAAACGTATAAAAGCAAAACACCAGCTATCACACATGAGTTGCTCGATGAAAAGATTTGATTTTTGACAGTGATACGTCCAACGTTCCTTCGATCAAATTCACTGACTCAGCTTTGCCGGTTCTTCTTGGATGATTTCTCACATGTCATGATATTCAACGTTGAATTTTTCTTTCCTTCTGCGCATCTACGTCATTGGGTGACAAAACTGCGTACATAAAAACAAAAATGTGAATTGAATTACGTCACTGGGTGACAATATGCATGAGAGAGATAGGATAACTACATGCACAATATCATACCATGTAGTGATATATTCTATCTACCTTGATGCACAGCTATAAAAAACCTGTGTACAGGCATTTTGTTTTGTGCCTCCACATTTTTTCTCTTTTTTTAGTTCGTTTCTTACGAAAACTAGAGAAAATAAGATGCAAGCTTAAATTTGCAAGTACAAAAAAATGTTTTTTTAAATATTTCGAACGGGGCTCGCCCGATGAGCTCGGAAAAAAATGACCGAGAACATCGAGCGAAAAGCTGAGGGCAGCTAAGTTCATTAAGTTTTTGTGGAATAATTGCTTTTTCCATTTTGTATTAACTAAAAACTAATTAAAAAGAAACAAAACTTGAAAATATAACCACCAATATAAAAAACGAAGCTGACAATTTTGACGTTTTATTAAAAATATATGCAATGACAGTTTAGTGCTCTATAGAGGTCTTCCAAGATTTGTCTTTGTCTTTTCTCTTTCTAATTTGACATCTAAAAACAACAACAAAAAAAGTCCCTGGTTGGAAAATATTTACATGCTCTTGGCAATGTTAAAAATCCGGTCATTTGATTATTTTTTGTATTGGGAAGTGAAAACTTAAATTTGCGATCGAATTACCTATTAATTAGTGTTTAAACATAGTGAACATTTTTTCAGGTGTTTGATACAAAAAAACTAATTTTATTACATATTAATCACTATTATTAAACATCCGAATTTTTTGGCTCGGCTTCGTGCCTTCGGCATTTGGTTTCCAACCAGGGAGTGCTGTCAGATTTTTTTTTTTTTTAATTTCACACTGACACTTCTGACATTTGGTGGCAGAGATCCATAGTGTTTCTTAAATAAATCGGAGCGCTCAGGTCAGGCCGGTTCGGTGCAAGCAGAGATCTTCATAGATGAAGATTATAGGAAGTGCTATAATACAGATATCAAGACGTGCATGTTCATCTTCATCGTATACTCTTATGATGGATTTACATGTATCTTCATCTGCAAATTTGAAGAAAAGTAGCGTGGGATGGATTTATGCCAAAAAACGCGTGAGTGAAAGAGTATACCATGAAGATGAACTTGCACGTCTTCATATCTGCATTATGGCACTTCCTATAATCTTCATCTATGAAGATCTCTGGATTTTGGTCTTCTCTCTCTATTCAACAGATGTAACTTTTATATCTTACATCCTTGTTTCTTTGCAGAGCTCGCATGAAGATCAATGTAAATCCACCATTACACACTGGTTTTTTTGGCATAAATCCATCCCGCTCTACTTTTCTTCAAATTTACAGATGAAGATACATGTAAATCCATCATCATGGTGCATTTTTATTGATCTTCATGCGAGTTGTGCAAAAAAAACAGGGATTTAAGATATGAAAGTTACATTTGTTGAATAGAGAGAGAAGGCCAAAATGCAGAGATCTTCATAGATGAAGATTATAGGAAGTGCCATAATGCAGATATCTTCATGGTATACTCTTTCACTCATTGTTTTTTTGGCATACATCCATCCCGCTCTACTTATCAATGTAAATCCATCATCAATGCAAATCCATTATGAACCACCAAATGCAGTTTTGAGAATCCTTATTTGGATCCGTATGCGAAGTTGCACGCAAAAACACTCTATATGAAGATGTCAATCTTTCGTACGTATCACCCTCCAAAACCCATTTGTTTACATTGTTGTTTTCGTAATTTCGTTTTGTGTCCATGAATAGATGTGAATTGCAACAACAATTTAACGGGGTGGGATTGTTCTGTTTTCCCAGAACAACCATTTTGAATGTGCAAATAACGCAGCCATCTTTAAAAAAATTTCAACTCACCAGCTTTTCACCATGAAAATGGCGGTTGTTGGGTGGGATATCGGGATGTGTTGAAAAAAACACCAATTTCATGGTGCTAAGTCTGCTATTACACTACGAATTTCGCGTGATGAAACTTCTTTAAATTTTTCTTTGAAAATTCATCCTGTGAGTAGTTCGCTGTTACACAATGATTTTTAAATCTTTGGCATTTCACAGAAAAGTCTGTAATAAAATAAATAACGTGATAAGTTAGAATTTATACATTGAAATTTCGGTCATCGATAGTTTTCAATTAGTTTCGCATATACATAGCAAAAAGGCTGTCCCAAACCAAAGCGAAACATTCGCGCGAATATGCGACGACTGAATAAAGGCTCTCCCAAACCAACGCGAAACATTCGGCGCGACAACGAAACTTCCGTCTGTCTTAATTTATTTACATGGAGATTAATGGGAGCACCCACACTGGCGCGATGCGAATCTTCGAACATTAAGGCTCTCCCAAACCAACGCGAAACATTCGGCGCGACGACGAAACTTCCGCCTGTCTTAATTTATTTACATGGAGATTAATGGGAGCACCCACACTGGCGAGATGCGAATCTTCGAACATTATTCAGTCGTCGCATATTCGCGCGAATGTTTCGCGTTGGTTTGGGACAGCCTTTATTCAGTCGTCGCATATTCGCGCGAATGTTTCGCGTTGGTTTGGGACAGCCTTAATGTTCGAAGATTCGCATCGCGCCAGTGGGGGTGCTCCCATTAATCTCCATGAAAATAAATTAAGACAGCGGAAAGTTTCGTCGTCGTTCTGAAGTACTCGCTTTGGTTTTGGAGAGCCTTAATGCTCTTAAAAGCCTTGTTTTTTTTTGCTAGCCCAGAGGGATTTGGTTAAAAAGAAATTATATTGGGGATTATCTATCGACGCCATCACAGAAAAAAAATGGAGTTTCCATAAAAACCATTGATTAGAAGTACATATGCAATTCACGCCGTTAAAACAGTTTAGCCCCGAAAATTATGTGCTCTTAGCTGTGCCTGGAGGGGATTAGTTGTTGCATTTAACATGTAAATTCCTTAGCCCCGACGCTACATAGTTTTTTTCGATCAATTTCCTCCAGGCTTGCAACGAGACTAGAGACATGCCAATTTATAACAGTTATTACATTTGGCAATTAAAAGCGGTCGTACGTTTTCGCGCTTCGCACTACTTAAAAAAAAAACTTTAGGTGCTTGAATTATGCCCACCGGCGGAGGACCCTGGAACTGCGGGGCCGCATAAACAGTAATTTTATAAACAAAAACTATTATAATTGGCATGTCTAGTCACTTCCTGCAAAAAAACACGCCTAAAGTTGTCTTACAACAGTTGCGTTGATTCTCTGATTTCTCATTCGTTTTTTTTTTTGTCATGTTCACAGTCTGTTTTAATAATTCGAGAGCGAAATACAATACCAAACAATCGTAGAAACAAAACAAATAATGACAAAAGACAATCGAATATACTTTTAAATTCATTATACATTTTTACGTTCAATTTGTTTCCACAAACTTATCCTTATAAGGTTGGGTTAGCACTTGATAACTCGTTGCTCCTTTTATTTTACTTTTTGAACATACCCATTGAAACTCGTAAATAACCGACATTTTGGTGGTGAATGTACGCTTACTGCATGTGTGTGCAAATAAAGCGTGGTGGATGTACGCTTACTGCATATGTGTGCGTGTTTCTCCTGAATTTCCCCTATATGAGCTTGTAGGCAAACTCGGATGACAGCCGAGATTGGTATCTTCATATAGAGGTCTTCCAAGATTTGTCTTTGGCTTTTCTCTTTCTAATTTGACATCTAAAAACAACAACAAAAAAAGTCCCTGGTTGGAAAATATTTACATGCTCTTGGCAGTGTTAAAAATCCGGTCGTTTGATTATTTATTTTGGAACTGAAAACTTAAATTTGCGATCGAATTACGTATAATTAGTGTTTAAACATTTTAGTGAACATTGTTTCAAGTGTTTGATACAAAAAAACTAATTTTATTACATATTTATCACTATTATTAAACACACGACTTTTTTGGCTCGCCTTCGTGCCTTCGGCATTTGGTTTTGTTTTCCAACCAGGGAGTGCTGTCAGATTGTTTTTTTTTTTTTTTTTTTTTTTTTTTTTTTTTTTTAATTTCACACTGACGCTTCTGACATTTAGTGGCAGAGATCCATAGAGTGTTTTTGGTTGCACGGATCCAAAACGGACTAGTTTGCTTGAAGGGAGGTAAAGAAAGAACTCACCACAGCAAATTTCCCTTCGAAGAGAGTTTTCTGCTTATTTTGTTCTGAACAATCTAGTCTTTGGTTTTGTTGTTTTGGCCATAAATAATGAATTAACAATCTAAATTCTTTGATTTTAATTTTTGTTTAAATAATGTAACTTGGGCACATACACAAATTAATTACAATAAATGCAGAAAATTTAAGTGTCGCTGTCGTGTCATGGAAATTGAATACCGACTTGTTAGTTTATGTTTACGCTATATTTCTCACATAAATTATGTTTAATTTTTAGCTCAGCCAGAATGATTCGTCCGAGAGACCGTCGAGCCGAAGAAAGTCCCAAGGACCTTCAGGTGGAGCAACGAGCAACCTTAAACTTTCATTCCTGTGTTTAATAGCATCCGCATTCTTGTTATTAATTGTTCTAGGTAAGAAGATTTCTTTTCATTGTATCATTAATAGGTGTATTATCACACTTGAACTTTTTACTTAGGAGTTTACATGGATTCAATGAGTCCGATTTTCGAAAGGATTGCATCTAAATTCGGTTATGATAAGACACAATACGCAATAATAATAGATGCTGGATCAACTGGAAGTAGAGTTCTCGCATATAAGTTCCACAGAAGTCTGATTGGTAAATTACTGTCAAATGTCAATGTTACACAAACAAAAAATAAAAATATAATATAATGTCTTTTCCAGACCACAAGTTGATTTTAGACGAAGAAATATTCAAGGAGCGAAAACCAGGACTTTCTTCTTTTGCCGATTCTCCTGTTAAAGGTGCAAACACTATAAAACTACTCTTAGATGAAGCAAAAGCTTTTATACCCAAAGAAAAATGGTCCGATACACCATTAGTGTTGAAAGCTACTGCTGGCCTGAGATTGCTGCCTCAAGTAAAAGCAGAAAATCTACTAAACGCTGTCCGCGATTTATTTGCTAAATCAGAATTCAATGTAAACGAAAATGCAGTAGAAATTATGGACGGCACGGATGAAGGAATATTCTCGTGGTTTACAGTAAATTTCTTGCTAGGACGTTTATCTAAAGCGAACCAAGCGGCGGCTTTGGATTTAGGTGGAGGCAGTACTCAGGTTACATTTTCCGTACCCGACCCAGAACAAGTTCCAATCTATGAAAAATACATACACCCTGTGCAAACAGTCAATAAGCAAATACATGTTTTCACACATAGTTATTTGGGTCTCGGGTTGATGGCTTTAAGGCATGCAGTGTTTACTCGTAATTACAAAAAAGGTGATACTATTTTGGAGAGCTCGTGTTTAAATCCAATTATTCACAACAAAACATGGACGTATTCTAATGTGGAATATAAACTAAGGTATGAGAACTTAACTTAAACAGCGCTGGGAATTTCTTGGGTTTCTTGGTAGCATTAAAGTTATGCTTAGAACTGATTCATTAAAATCATCAAACATGTCAGAAGATAACATCGTCGGCGTTCAAGAGACTATTTTTTTGTTTTATTATAAATTTCATTTGAATGAGTCTTTCTAGTAGATAGGCATACAAAATGTTTGGATTTAAGGAAGTTTTAGTTTAGGAATAGATAAAACAAGGATAGTAGAGAGGTTTAATAAAACTTAGATATTTTTTATTTGATGAGATATGGCTTATTTACTAGATTTATTTCTGTTTCCAGAAAAATGAACTTAGGGAGTTCAAGAGGATATAATCTCTTGCCGGTTTTGAGAATTCTCATTTGATCTTTTTAAAACCAGGTTCTTTTACGTATTGTTGTCTATTTTTTCCAGGACCAACGGCTAGCCAAATATGAAACTCCAAAGTTTTTCCCACTTTTTGATAAACGTCTAAAAATTAACTTAAGAACCTAAAGTTAGGAACGAGTGGAAAGTGGAACAAGAGTTTCTGTATCTCATAGGCTATTCAAAGAGATTTCACATAAATAGTACATATTATATGTATGTCTTGGAAAGGGTTGGGACTTTAAGCTCCTCAAATTTTTTTTTTTTTAGCGAGATTTTATATCAGCTGTTATTTAAAACGTCACACAAAATCAGGGGCCGAATTACCGCATCAGTTATCTAGTAAGACGTGACTCACGTTATGGAGCCATCATCCCCATAGGTATTACTCGTTCATTCGATCACTGATGGCACTCACTCGATCAGTCACTAATGCGGTAATTTGGCCCCAGGTTATGTTGGGTGCGAACGATACATGGAGCTTTGTGAAAACCATAATGATAGACTTTTATGCGTATAGTCATTATTATCTAAAATACTAATAGATTTTTATTTTTTTAAACAGTGGACAGGAGAATTCAAAATCAACTCTAGAGAATCCAATTGTGGATTTCGAAGAATGTTTAGAGTTGGTTAAAAGTCAAGTGATGCCTCTTATTAAACCAAAACCATTTACTCTCAAACAACATACTGTTGCAGCGTTCAGTTATTACTTTGAAAGAGCCACTGAGTCCGGTTTGATTGATCCATTTGCTGGTGGTGAAATTACTGTAGAAGATCTTCGCAAGAAAGCCCGAGAAGTGTGTGCCATTCCAAATGATGACCAGCCGTTCATGTGCTTCGATCTAACATATATATCCATTTTATTAAGAGAAGGGTATGGACTTTCCGATACAAAGAGAATAAAGGTAAGTTAAGATCTATCAAACTAAATTTGTCGTTAATTTATTATCTTCTTTTTTCAAGTTATACAAAAAAATTGACAACCATGAGATTTCATGGGCACTTGGATGTGCCTACAACGTGCTCACTAGCGATGAGCGTTTCCAAGTCTAAATTAATTATGAATAAGTTGAAGTTTTAAAAGAACAAGCAATGGTGCCTTATAAAATGAAAAAAAAATGTCTGTTGTTATCCGTGCACATTTGATCATCAAAAAATTGACTTGTCTCTAATATTCGGTTGACGTGATAGAACAATGCCCAAGCGATTCCATTCAAAAAAAAAAATCTGAATCATCCAGCGCTAGAATCGGACAAAATCACATTTTGTAAATACAGTTTTTGATGCAGTACCACAAAGAAAAATTCAACATCTTCGGTGCAATAATATTGTATATATCTTGTCAATAAGTAAAAAATGCAATAAAACATTTACAAAAATAAGAAAATTTGAAGGCAAATAAATAATGGTAAATGATCGCGCGATTTTTGTCAGCTTTTCTACCGCTTTTAACTTGTTATAATAGAGCTGACACAAATCAAGTGATATATCCTCTTTTAAGGCTGGCTGCATACTACACACGATATCCTGGCTCGCGGTCGTGATTCTATCCAGTCATTAATATTGGAAAGAACATTGAACATGGGCGGAACCAGCCAAATTATACAAATTATTATTCTGTAGTGTTGAATCCTCTCATGACGAACGATTAAGAGAAAATCACGCAACGCTATGTATGTGTTACCGTGAACAAGGAATAATCAGCCACATGTTAGTCACAATCTATATTTCATTGTAAAATATGAACAAAAACATCGAAGGTAAGCTTCGATGTTCATATTTTACTATGAAATATAGATTGTGAAATTGGCCCACGTAAGTTCATATATTATACCGATAACGCAGCGAACTTATCTTTATTTCATTCTAAAATCCTGAGCAGAGAATTACTGAAAAAGATAAGCGATTTCAAATGTCTGGCAGTTTTAAGATTTAGGGCCAGTTTCACAGTCAGAAAAGTGACACTTAAGTGGGCAATGTGAAAGATTAATTCCCAATATCACCGTTCACTGTTACCTGAATAAGTGGCACTTAAGTCTCCGATGTTGGTGACTTAAGTTCCACTTACGCTAGCTTTGAAATTTAGCTTAAATTCCTAATATGGGAAACTTAAGTGCCACTTATTTCGGTAAGTGTCGACTGTGAAACTGGCCCTTAGGTTCTCAGGCAATGGTCTCCAAATTTCGTTTTTGCATGAAATTTTGTATTTAGAAAATCATACTACGAATCCCGAAAAAACGTAACAAAAATTTTGCCATAAAAGTTCCGATTTCGTGGCAAATTTTGTTCATACGACTCACGGGAGCTATGTTCCTTTTTTTCGAGATTCATTATTTATCAGCCCTATCATGAATTCCGAATCCCGAAAAAAAGTATCACAGAATCCATCGTATCGGAAAATCTCATACAAACTTCCATTACGAACTGATTCTGTGATAGTTTTTTTTCGGGATTTGGAAACATTCCGATTACGATGGAATTCATGATAAGGCTCAATACGTGTTCCAATGCTCTCCGCTCGAAAATATGTTTTTGGAGCGAGAATTTCGATGTCTGGGTTACAGCCACATTAACTCATTTCAAAACTAGTTTAGTTTAGTTTCAAGTTTCGCACAAATCGGTATTATTCATAACGTTATGCCATACATTTTGAATTCTTAAAACTAGTTTTGGATAAAACCTTAAATGAGTGAAACCAATTTTAAGAGCTTTAAAACTAGTTTTGCCGTTGTTTTATATTATGCATAATAAAACTCAGCATCTCAAAAACGGAACATCACTAAATAATTCGACATTTTTAAAATACTGCCGTAATGCAGTATTCCGCGATTCTTATTATTTATAACATAAATAAAATCAAAAAGTAAACAAAAAATAATAATCGATTGACAGCAGGCGCTCATACGCATAGCGAAGAAGTGGAAAAGTGGGATGATTTGGAGTGGTATCAGCTCTTCATGTTGTTGATTTGACGGAACCGTCCATGTCAATACCTAATAGGCGGTGAGACACAAATTAAAGTGTGTACCTTTAACCATACAAGGCATTTGTACATATTTAATTTCTCATCATGTGCTACAAAGCTTATATATTCTTATTTGACTCATAGAAGGCAAGCAGTTCAAGTTGGGGATAGGTTGTCTGATTTTCTGCCAATAGTTACCGGTGTTCCTCAGGGGTCCATACTTGGTCCCCTATTGTTCTCTATTTATGTCAACGAACTTCCATCTTTAATTAAAAACTGCTCTTGTCATATGTATGCAGATGATGTTCAGCTTTACTTTAGCTGCCCCCTTGGACTCATTGAGCATGGAGCTTTCAGTGTCAACGAAGACCTTGAAAAAATTTTAAATTGGTCCCATTTAAATGGTCTTATTTTAAACCAGAAAAAATCAAAATGTGTAGTTGTTTCCAGAAAGAGTCTAAATATTGATTATTTTCCGCCGATTATGTTGAACAATGATCCAGTCAAATATGTTGAAACTGCCAAAAATCTCGGAGTGACTTTTAACCGCTTCTTGACTTGGGACAACCATATAAACGGACTTGTAGGCAAAGTATATGGTGCACTACGTGCATTATGGGCAACCCAGTCTTTTACACCAGTAAAGACACGTTTACTTCTTGCCAAGGCTTTAATAATACCCATTTTGATATATGGGTGCGAAATTTACTGCAATTGTAACTTTGTTAGGGCTTAACTACATAAGCCCAAAAAGTGAAAATTTTCAAACTCATTTTGGAATAGTTTTTCTGACTGGAAAACTTATAAAAATGATGCAGAAAGCTTAAATTTTGGTCTACAAAAAAATTTGTATATTCTTTTTCACAAAACAACTGCGCTAGCGGGGAAAAAAATATTTTTACTTTTGTACAAAAGTACTCTTTGGCTTATGTAGTTAAGCCTTTAGCAAGCGTAAACTTAAAGTGGCCTTCTATAGTACTGTTCGTTATGTCTTTGGCTTACGAAGGTACGACAGATTATCTCGGAGTGCTACTCTATTGCTGGACATGCCATTGGAAAGTTACCTTAAACTTCGAAGCTTGATCTTGCTCTCTGATATACTGCTAACACGCCAACCACAATACTGTTTTGACAAAATTAGTTTTGCTACCTCGCATAGATCTCATCAACTAACTCATCCTCGCTATTCGTTTTTAACATCCGAGCGTCAATTTTTCGTAAATTCAGTCCGTCTTTGGAACTCCTTACCACGTAATTTATAACAGAAATTCAAAACGCAACAAGCATTAAAAAGGCTTTAAAAAATCATTTTTCAGGAAATATGTAAATGAAATTGTAGATAATTCATTAATGATTAATGACAAATCGTTTGATTATTAAATTCAATTTTTATTTAATTTAACTCTTTGCTTGCTCTACTTTGTAAAATTACCTTATAATTATCTTATAAGATATTGTATCTTACAGTTATTTAGCATTCAGAAATAAATAAATTAATCAGCCTAATTGTGAGTTTCGCCCGAACAACCATTCCATGCGGAATGACGGAAATTTCGCCTTTTGTGATTTTAACCCAAGAAATGTTAAATGTTCGAAATATTCCCCTTATTGTGAACAGTAATTTCGGGACAAATTTTAAGCCAATAAAAGCTAAAATTTTCACTTATATTTCAGAGGCGAACGGAAACGGCGTCATTTAGAAAATATCATCAAAGGCTGAGTGTCCATCAAAAGGTCTGTTTGGTAACGTGAAATTTCTTGCGAATTTGTACAAACTTTCACAAAATTGCACAATTTGTTACAAATTCCTGTTTGTTAACTCGAAAAAGTTGCAACGAGAGAGCACATCGAGAGAGAAAAAAATTTCCCCTCCATTGGATAACTTGCGAATTTGTGCTACATAAATTTCTGTGTGCAAGAAGAGTTAAGTCTGTCAAAACACCCAGCTGTTAGCATCTTTTGCTTTTAATTTGAAATTGTGGTTTTTGGTATGTGAAAATTATCCTTATAAATAATAAATAACTTGATAAATTTATATTTTATGTGATTTTTTTTTTAAATTAAACGCAAATTGTTAACAAAACCAGACTTTTGGCACGTGATTGTTGATGTGAGGAGTAAAATTCTGACATTTTGTACACAAAAGTGGTTCAATGCGTTTGTTAACTTTCTTGTAAGTTTCTCCATTTTTGAGAAATTCGTTCTCCTTTGGTGTTTTGACAGGTTTTACACATTTTGCTGATAAAAGATACCAAAGTCCCCTTTCACACGAGGAAACTGAGTTGCCAGCAACAATCAGTTTGTTGGTGAGAAGGGCAAGAAGTAAGAGGGGAAATTGAAATCTCCCCGGTCAACGATTCGAGGAGATTTTTTTGACATTCCTCTTCACACACACAGTAGAGTGTGTTCAACCAAGCTATTTTAAAAGGGAAATACAGAAAGTTTCCACGATTTTGTTTCTTCGTGTGAAAGGTACAGGAGATTTTTAAGGAAATTAAAAGAAAACGTCAAAAAAATCTGCAGCAACTTGTTTCCTCGTGTGAAAGGGGACAAACAGACCTAAAGTGTTATTGAAATGTACCATCAGTAATTTAGGGCAAAAACACTCTATATGAAGATACCAATCTCGGCTGTCAACCGAGTTTGCCTACAAGCTCATATAGGGGAAATTCAGGAGAAACATGCACACATATGCAGTAAGCGTACATCCACCACGCTTTATTTGCACACACATGCAGTAAAAGTACATTCACCACCAAAATGTCGGTTATTTACGAGTTTCAATGGGTATGTTCAAAAAGTATAATAAAAGGAGCAACGAGTTATCAAGTGCTAACCCAACCTTATAAGCATAAGTTTGTGGAAACAAATTGAAAGTGAAAATTTATAATCAATTTAAGTATATTCGATTGTCTTTTGTCATTATTTGTTTTGTTTCTACGATTGTTTGGTATTGTATTTCGCTCTCGAATTATTGAAACAGACTCTGAACATGAAAAAAAAAAAACGAATGAGAAACCAGAGAATCAACGCAACTGTTGTAAGACAACTTTAGACGTGTTTTTTTGCAGGAAGTGACCAGACATGCCAATTATAACAGTTTTTGTTTATAAAATTACTGTTTATGCGGCCCCGCAGGGCCAGGGTCCTCCGCCGGTGGGCATAATTCAATCACCTAAAGTTTTTTTTTTAAGTAGTGCGAAGCACGTTAACGTACACCCGCTTTTAATGGCCAAAAATTGTTATAACTGTTATAAATTGGCATGTCTCGTTGCAAGCCTGGAGGAAATTGATCGAAAAAAACTAGTCAATAGTTTTTATGGAAACTCCATTTTTTTCTCCAAATCCCTCCGGGCTTGCAAAAAAAACACGGCTTTTAAGAGCATTAAGGCTCTCCAAAACCATAGCGAATACTTCAGAACGACGACGAAACTTTCGCCTGTCTTAATTTATTTACATGGAGATATTCGCGCGAATATGCGACGACTGAATAAAGTTCGAAGATTCGCACCGCGCCAATGTGGGTGCTCCCATTAATCTCCATGTAAATAAATTAAGACAGGCGGAAGTTTCGTTGTCGCGCCGAATGTTTCGCGTTGGTTTGGGAGAGCCTTTATGCTATGTATATGCGAAACCAATAGAAAACTATCGATGACCGAAATTTCAATGTATAAATTCTAACTTATCACGTTATTTATTTTATTACAGACTTTTCTGTTAAATGCCAAAGATTTAAAAATCATTGTGTAACAGCGAACTACTTACAGGATGAATTTTCAAAGAAAAATTAAAAGAAGTTTCATCACGTGAAATTCGTAGTGTAATAGCAGACTTAGCACCATTAAATTGGTGTTTTTTTCAACACATCCCGATATCCCACCTAACATCCGCCATTTTCATGTTGAAAAGCTGGTGAGTTGAAATTTTTTTAAAGATGGCTGCGTTATTTGCACATACAAAATGGTTGTTCTGGGAAAACAGAACAATCCCACCCCGTTAAATTGTTGTTGCAATTCACATCTATTCATGGACACAAAACGAAATTACAAAAACAACAATGTAAACAAATGGGTTTTGGAGGGTGATACGTACGAAAGATTGGTATCTTCATATAGAGTGTTTTTGATTTAGGGGTGGAATCGGCTAAGGTGATTTGTGATAATTGACAGTCACAATAAACAAATTCGGTCTGCATAATGTGATTGTCACATGTAACAATCATATTTTTGTAACTTTTTCTTGTGATAGTTATTTTGGTGTCATTTTCATGTAAAATTGACAAGGTGGTGAATGCATCTTCGATTGAACCGCCAAAGCGGCTGTTGAATGACTAATGAGCTGGTTCGTTCGCACTAGTGCAAGAAATTACAAGACACTCTTTCTGATTCTGATTCTTTATCAGTACGGTTGGCGTCGGCTTTGTCGCCGTAACACCAACAATCTTTTTCTGCCGTCATGGCAACGGTTTTTTTCGTCGTCAAATTTGATTTAAAAGCTTCTAAAATGGCTCAGGCATGGACGTATATATATATAATATAATACGTCCATGGGCTCAGGTTTCCATTAGGCACATAGACAAAAAAATTGAAAAAATGTGTTTTAGATGTCAGATGAGCTACAAACCCGAAAATGATATTTATTTAGCGCGGAAATTGTTATTCAGCGCAATTCTAATTGACAATTCCCCGGGAAATGTTTCCCTTTTCCCTACTCCCATATTCTTAACAAAAAATTCCCGGGAATTTATTTCGGGGAATTTGGAATAAGAGTAGGTACTACTACTCCCGAGAGAACACGTCTCCCGGGGAGTTTTTTCCCGGGGAGTTATTTTCCCGGGGAATGTTTAGAATCGGGCTGATTATCTAATGTAGTTTTCGGTTGGATTTCGGAACTGTTCCGTTTCTATCGGAAATGGAAAATTTGGAGTAAAAGGAGAGAAAAAGGAGTAGCTCGGAACGTCCACTCGAAAACGACATAAGTTATAAACAATTAAAATGTATATAGTCCCTTCCTATGAAACTACTTACCAACACGAAAAAAAAATATTAAAAATGGCTTCAGGGCCGTTTTCCTTAATAGGTGTGTTTTGTTGAACTATTTAGTTACTGGACCAATTCCGCAATGTTCCACATTCAGCCATATAGTTACTGAAAACCAAATGTGCTGTTAACTTGTTGTTGTTAGAATTTGGATGTGACATTTCGTCTTAATGTGAAGAATTTCTTAATGTTCACATTAAGGAGCTCAACAAAACACTCCTGATGTATACAACACTTTCGATAAAATAATTAAATTAAATAATAAAAATTCAAATTTCAATCAAGTTGTTTTTTTAAAGGTTGGCAAATATAATGTCGTTTTCGTTTGGATGTACGGAGTACTCCTTTTACACTCCTTTTTCACTCCTACTACTCCAAAAGCCTTCGATTGGCTGTTCCGAGTAATGTTTTCGGAGTGTTCTTTTGTCCCCAATTTCATTTTGGAGTAGATGAGGAACACACACATACATATAAAGTTTTTCGTTGGATTACTTGTCAAAAGTGATAAATACTTGAAGAAGCCATTTTGTTAAATGGCAGCTTTGGTAGTGTGTGTGTAAATTTAGGAAAGTCAGTGTTTTCATATTCGATTGGAATTGAAAAGGAGTACAAATTACCGAAAATCCAATCGAAAACGACATAAGAAAACAATTGACTTCGCATACGGATCCAAATATGGATTCTCAAAACTGCGTTTGACAGCTAGAATTTAGTGTGGAAATAAGAATCACTACGGATCCACTTTGTGGTGAAAAATCATCATACTGTCAAAACAAAACCCACCCCGTTATAGTGTGTACCATCCACAAAAAAATGGGGTTCGAAGCATGAAATGCACAGATTAGCCACACATTCTCATTTTTTATCTGATATCTGACAGCTGAAGCTTGTAGGCAAATTAAAATGGCTGCCGGGGATTCTCATCTTCATGTGGCTTATCTGTGGTGAAATGTACGAAAGTGTACTATCCTTATAAATGATTATCTTTGGTCAAAACAGTTGAGTTCTTTAAATTGGTGTGTTGGTGTGCTATTACTAGGCAATCAAATATCAAATATTTTTTTTTTGTTAATATTGAGAAACGGGGTCTTGTCCAATATTTCATTCGCAATTCTGTAAATTACGACTGAATAAACTATTATGGCTAGCCAAATTGGCGACGTTGAAAAACTTCTATTCGAAATTGATAAATACTCCAGCTATGCTACTTCTTATTTGCCAGAGTAAGAATAAATAATTAAACAAAATGGTCCTAAACATCGTCTTAATATAATTTCAATTCTTGTTTAAAAAAAAAAACATAACATTGGTACTTATTGAATAACTGCATATTTGAAATCATTATTTTGAGAACTAACCGGTAAAATTGATATAAATCTTGATCGGCGATGCATCGTATGATGATGTTTTTAAGGACTAAATTCAAAGTCTGGATGAAAACCTAGCTTGAATTTCGTTTTTCAGAAATATTTTGGAAGATACTCCCAGCAACCAGGCTTCAAGATGGTCATCAAATACAAACAACCCACCACAGTTTCTAATGCTTAAACTTAAGCGGCCGGCTATTGTCCAAAAGATAAAGTTTGGAAAATTTGAGAAGTCCCATGTCTGCAATTTAAAAAAATTTCGGGTCTATGGTGGTTTGGACGAGAATCAGATGATACTGCTTTTAGAAAGGTATGTAAGTTTCGTATGTTGAATAGGGTAACAGACTGTCAGGAGATCAAAAAGAAGTATGTCGTTTTATGATATAAGAACAGGTGTACAACAAGCAACAATAGGAGACTTAAAAAAACTATTCAACCCACAATAAACAAACCGCTAATTCACTTAAGATTATAACTCCACCCACGGACTCCACAGAACATTTCACATGCCAAAATTATTTGAACATGGCCACCTGAGGAAAGTTCCTAGATTCTAGTGGTATCACAATGGGCCAACTATAGTCTAAGTGTGTCAAGCTTTCCTGGGGCCTCATCACGTAAAATGAAAACGATCGAACGAAATCGTTTTAAAGAAAGCTATCTTAATTTTTCTTTACTGATATGATAGAGATTGCAATGGTGGAAACGATATCGCCCGATCGTTTTCATTTTACGTGATGAGGCCCCTGCTCAGCAATCACCTTAACCTTACTTAGCAAGGCCCATTGTGATCTTGTTCTTTTTTAAATTGATTTTCTATTATATAAGTATTTTACTAGTGAAAACTATAATAGTTCTAAAAAAACGCGTGGCTTGAAAAAAAAACATGAATATAAAACTTAAAATCCTAACTATCAACACTTCTTGCTGAGTCGATCGATATTCCCGATTTCTAAGATCATAAATGAATGTCCTTTTATTCTATGAAAATCTATTTGCTCTTTAACAAAAAATTTTATCATTAAAACAATTTATTCCAGCGGTCTCAAAAACGATGCAATACCGGAGATTTTTAGTTTGAGATACCTTACAGAAGAAGGTGATAAATTTCCAATTTTATACATTAAAATTATGCCGCTTTTGTCTTGGGGACCAAGTTTTAATTTTAGCATATGGTATATCGAATTACACGGACAAGACGATCCTATGTTTATGGGCTTAAGTTTAAAGAACTACAGCATGGTGAGTCCTTCAGATACAATAATAGCCATGATCCAACTTTTTTAACTTATAACAGTTAAGGGAAATAGAAATAATAAAGCTTTGTCTAAAACACTTTCGCCAACAAGGCTATGAC
This sequence comes from Leucozona laternaria, assembly GCA_932273885.2. Taxonomy (NCBI): domain Eukaryota; kingdom Metazoa; phylum Arthropoda; class Insecta; order Diptera; family Syrphidae; genus Leucozona; species Leucozona laternaria. Next base: position 53,095,428 of record OW026368.1, read on the forward strand.
TCGGCCTTTAAAGCCTTACAAGACGAAACTAATATTCGTTTGGAAAATCAACTTATAACTGATCTGCATCATTGTTTAGTATCGAGGGGGGATTTTAATAAAGCAGAAGAACTTATTGAAGAATGTGTTAACGAAGGCCTTATGGATGCATATTTGGAAAAACAAGATTACAAACACTCATGGAAACTACAAGAGGCAAAGAGTACCAACCAGCCGGGTAAATAAATTTGCATTCATATTTAAAAAGTTTCTAAAAGGGAAGTAATTATACCAAATATAGGAACTCGTGGAGGCCATCAGCTAGTTATGGATACCCAAAAAAGTTTAGTTTACTTGTTTGGAGGCTGGGATGGATTTCAAGACATGAGTGATTTTTGGGTATTTCACATAGAGACTTGTACGTGGTCTTTAATTTTTGAGCACTCAGAACAATTTGGAGGTCCTACTCCTCGCTCTTGCCATAAAATGGTATTCGATCCCGTTAGTGAAAATATCTTTATTCTCGGTCGATATTTGGATAATTCAATCAGAACAACCGATTATACGAAGAGTGATTTCTATCTGTTCGATACTAGTGCGTGTACTTGGTTACAAATATGCGACGACACAAGTCAAGTAAGCGGACCTCAACTTGTCTATGATCATCAAATGTGCATTGACATCGAAAAACGAATGATTTATGTGTTTGGCGGTAAAATTCTGACTCCAAGAAGTGTGAGCAACATTGCATCTGGCGAACCCGAGTACTCGGGGCTTTTCTCTTATCACATTGCAACGAATACCTGGACACAAATCCTCGTTGACTGTCATCATCCTTTAGCTTGTCAAACAGAAGTTTTATCTATAAAATCTCGAATAACGCATTGTATGGTTTTCCACAGTGTAAGTAAGATTATAAATAAAGAAAAAAAATCAACTTAAGAATTTTGTTTACAGAAAACAAGAAAGTTGTATGTGTATGGAGGACAGCGAGGCAAAGAGGATATTGAAGAATTTATCTCGTATGATGTTGATACCCAAGTCATAAGCCTACTCAATAAAGACAATAAATGTTATGAAAATAAGAATGAACCTTCGGCGGGTTATACTCTACGAGCAACAATTGATTGTGATAGAGATGAAATTTATGTTTTTTCGGTAAGTTATAAATGATTTCAGATGAAATAGACGTTTGTTTCAATTATTTTTTTTGCATCTCTTGTGATAATATACCTACATATATAAGTATGTAATAATAAGAAATTGTGAAAATAAATACTGAATCAAATTGATAGATTTTTATGGGTTTTTAAAATTGAATTTTTTCCATTTCAGAGTTTGAGCAAGCAAAAAGACCGTAGAGATATCCAACATGTGGACGCGTCAAATTCGTTCTGGGTTTATTCTTTGCAGAGAAATACGTGGTCTCGTATCTACACGCGTCGTTATGTTGCTGAAACTAAGCAGAATGATAAAATGTCAACTGCTTTAAGTGAGCCATGTCCCCGGTATGCCCATCAGCTGATTTACGATGAAGTTGCGAAGGTAAATAATTGTGTACTTCTATTATAAAAAATAAGTGTATACAAGATTCTTGATAGAGAAAATGTTTCCTATAGTAAAACAATGTTTGAGTCATCATATATTCAAGCGGTTTCAAAGTGGCCATGACGTATACGCATACACAACATCAATAACAACATTTTTGGTTATGTGCCGCAGTGTTGGAATAATAAAACTCCTTTTAAAGCAAAATAATTTGCAATGCTTTTTTAAGAAACAGTTAACAGGGAATTAACAGTAAATATTGTGACCGCTTGTAGCATCCATATTTTGAAGATAAAGGATTCAGTTACATGGTGACTTCACGAGAAATATTTCATAGAATACTATATTGCATGCTATGAAAATTGCTCATGGAGGCTACTTATAGTATTCTATAAAAAATTTCTCGCCACATATTGCTCGGCTCATAGAAAACTATGGATAGTATTCTATGAGCAAGCAATTTTTCGTTTGACATTTGTTGGTTTGTTTGAATTTTGTTTGTTTTGTGTGATGTTGTTCTATTCTCGCAAATGAAATAGTAAGCTACGAAAATGCCCAACCATCATTTTATGGCATAGATACTATCGCTCTTTCTTTCTATAAAAAGTGACAGATGGTAATCTATGAAATATTTCAGGTGGAGACCCCGTGTTACAAGTTCAAAAATATTTATTTTTTTGAATTAAAGCTATGTTCATAATATCAGCTATTATGAGGTGTTTATAACATGTGATAGCATTAAGGTGATATCTGCCTAAGCACTCGATCTCGCGCTTCTTGTACTCCTCGTGCTCATTCTTTTTCCTTTTTAAAAGCCAGTGTTGCTCTCTCTTCTGCTCGTAGAGCAGTGCTGTTTTATATTTATTTGTCTTGGTAGAAAAGAATACTTTTGATTTTTGAGTCAAACTCAATAAAAAAAAGAAAGGCATAAGTTTTAAAATCAAACATAGTATACTTATTACTTTCTCCTTCCAGATGCATTACTTGTTCGGTGGAAACCCAGGGAAAACCACGTTACCACAACTAAGACTTGATGACTTTTGGATATTACAATTACAAAAGTAAGTTAAGAAAAAAATGTATGATAAGCCTAGTTTACAGTTCGCGCAATAGTCGCAAATAGCAGTCTTTTCAACATTTTTAGTGCAGTAAAAGGGAACTTCAGTTTGAAAGAGCCGTTTGCTGATACGAAACATAAATATTTATTATTATTATTTATTGTACTATTCATACTTAGAATGTCAGTTTATTAGACTTGACCATTCTTTATTCCGTCAACAACAACTTAAAGGTACTACCACCAATTTTTTACGAATTAATTTATAATTCGTTTATTTGGCTAGAGATACAGCTGTTTCAAGGGGTGCCAAGCCGCCTATCATCAGTCTCCTCCTTGTTAGTGGTGCTGAGCTTTAATCCAATTATATTATGAAAAAATTTCTACATGCCCACCATAGGAATCGAACTCACGCATATCAGTGCATACGACTTCTAAGACCGAGCAAATCTGATATCGTGGGTTCGATTCCTATGGTGGGCATATAGAAAGTTTTTTTTATACTAAAATTGGATTAAAGCTCAGCACCACTAATAAGGAGGAGATTGATGATAGGTGGCTTGGCACCCCTTGAAACAGCTGTATGTCTAGCATAAACAAAATTTAAATAATAAATTAATTCGTAAACAATTGGTGGTAGCATCTCTAATTTGTTGTTGTTGTTAAAAAAAAACATAAATATTTATGTTCAACTTACACACTTAGGTTCACCTTTTTCCTCCGCATAAACAGTTACATAAGCTCTTATGTTGAACTTAAGTATGTTGTGAATGCTAGAGTTTTTAAAAACCAAGTTTTGAATTGACAAAGTTTTGAATGAAAATTATGAAATAACAGAGTCATGAAAGACTCAATTATGTATGCCATTTATGTATGGTTCATTTCTTCCGCCGCAGCTTCGCGCTGTGGCACGGATCCAAGAGGTCCAATTTCGATGACTGCCGCATAGATCTAGCTGAATGAGCGACTCTAGAAAATCCACAAGAAAAAAATCTAACGTGGTCATATCGCCAAATCACATCACCTCCGCGACAGATACGAGAGATAACCCTACCTTCAAATCGTTCATGCAGAAGGTGTAAATTATGGCGTTCGCTTTGTGACACGTAGCGCCGTTCTGTTGGAACCACATCCTCACACCCATATCATCCAATTTGTCTCAAAAGAAATTGGTTTTCATCGATCGATAGCGCTATCCGTTGATGGTGATGCCAATGCCATAGTCATTTTCGAAGAAGAACGGTCTCTCACTGACAGCGGCGATGTTTTCGTTAGATCATGCATTTCGTTGAAGTACGGGTGTTGGCTGATTGTTAATTGATACGGTCAACTGCACCAAACGGTGACTGGGAAGGACACCCATGTACCCCATGTGTTTTGACAATAAAGTTTTATCATTTGGACGTGCTACTCAATCTTGTATCTTGCCATGGTGAATTGGCATCAGTGACTGGACTGAATAATAAACAAGAGATTTGACAGGTGCCGCATGGCATGGCCACCACAGACTTTCATCTTCGACCCGTCTCCGTCCCTATTGAAATACTCCACAAAGTGATGAAAGACAGAGTTGTGGGTATGGGCGATGATATATTTTCGTTTAGATTTTGAGTTGGAAACAATAGGAGGAACAGTATGGAATGATGGAACTGTGAGATTTCGGCATACACTCGGACGTATGTGTACTTTTTTTATTTTATTGAATTTTAAATGACGGCACTATAAACAAAGAGGATAATGATTTTTAATTATTATTTTTTGTGAAATTTCAACATACACTCGGGCGTATGTGTACTTTTTAATTTTATTGTATTTCGTAAATTTTTTGTTTACATGATTATTCAATTATCTTCAGAACTGGAGATCTGTGCAAAATACAAAACTGCCAGGAGTATTAAAAATAAATGCATCTGAATTGGGTGAGCGAAGATTTTAATTTTATACAACAAATAACCTTGGTCAAGGCTCAAAAGGTATATTATTATAAGGTATATATATATACATAATATATTCAAATTTATTTAATATTGCTTAGGGAAAATCAGAAGCCCTTTAGTAGGCTCTACACTTCGAAACAGATGGGATGTGCTATGTGTACACTTAGCTAGTTTAAGTTTTTAGTGTATGCAACCAGGATATTATCTAGCTTCATGATGTTCATGACATTAAATTACTGAGGTTCTTATGTCTTTTTTAGTGGGAAATAAACCAATTTTAGCGAAGTGAATTAAGTTCCTATGAGAGATGGAAAGCTATCTTAGCTTAAAGGCTTAATATTTTCCCTAAGCAATTTTAAATAATCTACACAGATGAATTTTATTTCTTTAAAACTTTTTGAGCCTAGTTCACAAGGTTAGTTTTTGTATAAAATCCACACATTCCCATCGAACTTTTCGTCACCCAATTCAGAGGCTTTTATTTTACTTGCAGCTTTGTATAATTATAATCTTTTTTGCAGAGTTCCCCTGTTTTTTAAGCTGCGCTAAATTGAATCACTTTTGAATGTATTCAGATAAAAAAAAGTTGAAAAAGAAGTTCACAATTCACAAAATAGAAAAGTACACATACGCCCGAGTGTACGTTAAAATTATACTGCTAATACTAAAAGGAAAATTAATGACTTGAATATAAAAACTATTTATTGTATTTACTTAACATCTGACGCCACAAAAATAGTATATATTTATTTTTTTTAGCTGTCTAATGCTTCACAGCTTTAGGTTAGTCATTTTATTTCACTCTGCACTCATTGAATTGATAAGTAAATTTTTTTCGGAATTTACTTTTTTTTTTTTGTTTTAGTGAATTATATTGATTAAATTCAATTGAAAGTGTTTGTAAGAATTAGTCCTAATTTATTTGTGTCAGTATTCATCGACAAAAATGTTTCGTCTTAGAATCACCAAAATGATTGAAATGAACAAAAGAACACAAGCGATGAATTTCAGCCAGCGTAGGTATATGGAAAGAACTACAGAAAAAAAGAACCTACCTTGTTGTCGTTACCTACTAACAAGCTTCAGTGGGCGATAGTTGTAAAATCCGAAAAACAGTAGATATGAATGCACTTTATGACTTTGGTTCTAATTGTGGAATTATAAATATTAAGGTATTTAATGAAATTAGAAATATCAGGCTCCAATTGTGCATCAAATTTATTGTGAAAGCGCTAAGTTTCATACTTCAAACTTAATTGAATATCTTGTGAACCCATTTCATTCACGCAAATGAATTTTACACAAAATAAAGAAAGAAAACAACCCCTAAATACAAGAACAAAAAAAAAACAGAAATACCTATTTAGTCAAAAGTTATATTGGTGGAAGGGAGATGGTATTCTGAGATCTGAGATGGAAAACACCACCGTGTTCACCATGCGTGCGTCGGTCGGTCTGTCGTGCGACGGCCGGCCGTCGGGAAATTGTAAATCTGTAAATTTTTGTGCCAATGGACAATGACCAGTTAGTACACCAATCAGGATTCTAATATTATTTATACTCAGCGATAAAATATACTGAGTTTCCTTTTCATTAATTCTAGGCTATAAACTACTAGCGATAACGCAGTCGTTCCTAGACACCCAGGAGTTATTGATTTGCTCTCTCGTTATGAAGTCTATCTTTCTTTTAATTACGCTAATCGGGACGTCTGGTCCCATATCTAATTGGCTACTACTGACTATTTGATACTGACCCTTTCCTTGCCAGTATATCATTCCCTTCTATGTTGCTATGTCCAGGCGAACCCAGCAGAGTTTGAATTGGTTGGTGTTGCAAATATTAATCAGTATGCCCCGGCATTTTGCTATTGTCTTGGATCTTACAGTCTCACGGGCTATTGCTTTGATAGCATCTTGGCTGTCCACGAAAAATGTGATCTACGACGAGCTCAGTTTTTATTGTGTTCCATTTCGGCCGCTTTTTCAATAGCGTAAATCTCAGCCTGAAAGACACTACACTCATCTGGGAGTTTATATGATTCTCTAGTATTAAGAGCTTTACAGAACACACCAGCTCCTGTTCCTTCTTCAATTTTCGACCCATCGGTGAGAAGGGGGCTCCCATCCCTGCCTTTCGGGTATTAAAATAGAGAAGTTTTTTTTAAAGTCTATTACAGGTGTTACGTAGTCAGTGATCACATCGAGTTCGGTCATTGTTTCATACCTTTGCCAGATAGACTAACGACCATAGGTGCTGTACTTCTAAGAGCCCATTTCTTTAAGTCGAAGTGCACTTTTGGCTGCTGTGCATCTTATATACTCGTCCAGGCCTGGAAGATTGAGAATAATTTCCAGCCCTGCTTGTGGCGTAGAGCTCTGTTCCCCCGTTATTCCTCCTAGTCTCTTTACCTTGTTCAGGTTTATGAGATAGCTAACTTTTTCTACAGCCTTCCATCACTCGATTGAGGCGTAGGCAAGTGTGGGACGAACAATCGCTGTGTAACTCCACTGGATGACCTGCGGTCGGATACCCCGCCGTGAACCGAGGGTTTTTTTATTATAAAAATTATTCACTGCGCGAACTCGCCAAGGGCCCTTCCATGTCAGATACGGAAAGTGAACTTTACTCAATACGTCTGGCTGTGGGTTACACTATGGGTAACAATATGCTGTTCCACATGTTCATAACTGTGTCGTTCTATATTTGTATTCTGTAGTTTCTGCCATTTTGTAACTTTGTCATTTATAACTTTTCATAACATTAACGCGAAATTTAAGTTGATTTAGAACGATATAAGATTAGTTTTAAAATGATACTAGGTTAAAACAGAATTCTCCCAATTTAAAATGACTAGCAATTTTTTACATTTTATTAAAATAAAAATCAGTAAATGCAAATGTATCATCTAATGACCTGTTCCATTATACATGTTTCTTGTTTGAACTGCTGCAATTTCGATGCTCACCAACTAATCCGATTACGATATTTTCCTTTCGGACTTAAACATTGAAGTCTCACTATAGATGTTGTTTACAGTCGAAGATGGACCATGGCTTAAACCAAACAAGCCCCTTCAACCAGCTTTATACCTAGCTAGCTAGCTGCCACAAGTTACGCCCACTAAGCTAGTTGAGGTTGTTCTTCATTTGTTACATTTGTTCCCTAAATTGTTGACACCATTCATTCAGCGTACATACATCATCCCTTTGATAGAACTCCTGTTTAGCAAGGCAAGTCCGGGTGGACGAGACACAGGAAATAGCAATTAAAGCAATCACATAACTCTTTTTTTTTTCTTATTCCTATTTCACTAAATCTCGGTTCCATTTGAGTGAGATGAGCTCGGGAGCACAACAAAATTTTCATCTGTATATTATGTATGAGTATGTATAAATTTTTAATGCAGGGATAAATTATCTAAAAACGATAAAAGTGTATAAAGTTTGTATCTTCTTCTTTCAAATTTTCGATAAATATGTTGTATAATATTTTTTCCACGGTTGAGCCGTGTTCATTGTGGTTACATTAGTGGAACAATCTTCCTTTGTTGTACTGGGCTTGAACCCGTCCACCAAGGAGAGAAACAACAGCAATATCCCCTACTGGAGGCAAGGATAGTGAAAACATTAAGAAAACACAATTTTGTTTTTGTTTTATTTCCATATGGTTTCGCCGAATATATTGAACGCCCAATTTTGTTTCAGCTGTCGGTAAGCAAACTCCGTTCGCTTTAGCGCGCTGGCTTCCTGAAGAAACTTCTTCTTCAACGCCCCGCTGCTCAAGCCTGCCAACCGATAAAGATTCCCGAGTTGTTGGCGGGTTCTCACTCGTCGTCCGCTTCGGTGAGGGCCGGGTGTGGTTTTGTGGGGGGCTACCACGGGAGCTGTCTTCAGGTCTTCGTTGACGCGTGGTGGTGGTACTCCTCCAGCGTAATCTTCTTAGTCGGAGGGCGTTCTTCGGCCACGGGCGAAACCTTTTGGTAGAGGGAGTGTGTGCTCATACTATGTATGAGCGGTGAGGATTAATAAGGAGTGTGAGGAAAAAGGTCCTACCTAGTATATAAATTCCAGCTTGTTTTAAACGTCCGCTGGTGGCCAACTCTTTTAACCCGGCCTATCGGCCTAGTGGAGGTTGGAAAGAACCCCTAAGAGTCTTTCCTGGAAATAGAATAAGTAGTAATGGAAACAACTTGTCGGATTTTACTGACGCTTTATTTAATTTTTCGATAACTATTTATACCTTAAATCTAGGTTCTTATTTTACGTCCCTACCAATATAGTTACGCAATTTGGGCTATAGTATTAAAATGCTAGATGAGCATTTCACAACTTTTATTTTAACATTTTAATTATTTTATATGATTTCACAATTAGCCCTAGTTAAATTAAATTATTTTCCTCTCATTGAAATGCTAAATGAGCATTTCACAATAAGCCCTAGTTCCTACACCTCAACCATACATCGGTCGGTCGTTGTCCAGTGTATGTTGCTGCTGATGTTGCACCTTTAGCTGGCCCAGTTGTTTGCTTTGTCTTCTACTCGCCGTCGGTCATTCGCATTACCCATGTGCATTTGTTTGTAAACAAAACGATCGCGCACCATTTTGCTGAGTACGACAAATCGAATTGTTGACTTTATTATGACCGTGATATCAATTTGATATTAATATCGTTTTGTTGGTTTGTTACTCGGTTTGTTTTGGGTATGGTCATGGTTCTTGTTGCTAGTTAGAGAGTTAACACTTTATTATAGTGTGTTAACATCTCACATAACAAATATACTTTTTATTTTACAGTTTCAATAAACCAAAAGAGTAGTATTAATCATAAAACTTGAATCACTTATCTGTAGTTTGAAAATGCTTCCAAGACCCTTCTTTTATCTTTTAGGTTTAAGGTTTGTGACATTATTTTTATTCAATTACTTTCTCGTATATCATTGAATTTTATCTGCTTATGTCGTCAGTTGGTTTATTTTATTTAAATTAAAGGCCAACGCGTGGGGAAATTCTAAACCATTGTCGATATCTAGTGCGGAAGCTCTTTTACGAAGAAATATCGAGAATAAATCCTATCAGAGCTCTGCGCTACTTACAAACGCATATATCTGAAGTTATAGACCATTCCGATCCAGTGCAGTTGAATAATGTAAGCAATTTAAGAATTTGTATGAATACATCAAACCTTACAATTTTTATTTAAGTTTCATAAACTCGCTGCATTTTTGTTCAGACCAGAAGACCCAATATCAGTGGGCCAATTGACTTTAGCTACTTTGTCAGTTGAGAATCACAACCGCGAATCTAAAGGTAACCAAATTAAAGCATTTTAAACATGATTTTCAAAGTTAATTGCATATATTTCAAAAATCTATTAAAGCGGACGCAGCTGAAAGCGAAAGCGAATTCAACAAGGAATCTTGTGGCTGCAGTTCAACTTTATCCGATAGTTCATTATACAACTTATACAAAAAGAGTGGTGGCAAACTGGCCAAACAAGATTATCTCTTTGAAATGAGAAGTCGTAGAGCATTTTTATTCAACAAGCTTTCCCAATTAATGCCAACGAATATAGTCCAGCCCAAAGGAAACTTAAGTGATTTTATATTGACATAATTTGTACTGGTTTTTATGTATGTGTTTTTTTTTTTTGTAATAAATAGAGTGAAAATTTTATATTAAGTTATTGTATGCGACGGACAGATGTAAAATTAAAGTGCAGAGTAATTTAATTTATTATTTTCCGTTGTGTTGTTTCAAAAACTTTATTTTATGTTTGATATTTAAAAAAATGTATTGTAATATTGTACTGTAAGTGAAAACGAGAACAAATTGTTTCAAAAACTAATTTATTGCATGTTGCTAAAAATTTAAAATTAATAGAATAATACATAGTTTTTATAATAGTAAGATTAGTAAAATTTGTTCAAAGTTTGGTTTATAATAAATAAATATATCTATTTAGATCATTTATATTATTTAAACACTTTTAATGATTGATGCAGGAGCGGGTGGCAACAGACCTAAAACAGGGATAAGAAGAGATAAACATTATGATAAAGTTGAACCTGATTCATGACGGGTAGTGTTTATATAACTTGCCAATTAATGGTGCAACCATTTCGATGGACCCTGCTGCTTTTTCTTAATCACCCTTATTCCGTAAGGCGTTTATCGAAGACGTCACGGCTCCAGAAGCGTTTAAGTAAAACTAAAACGTTCTCTTCTTTCATTACCCTTCTAACCATTAAAACGGTAGTCGTTTTACAAAAACTCCAATAGTCACTTCTAGAACCATATCGTTTTACTAAAACGCCTTACGGAATAATTGTGAATTATTCAGAGCACACTTCGTCGTCATTAAATACACGTGTCCAACAATCAAATCTTACTAACGCTCCATGTCAATTTGAAGGTAGGTATATGTTTCCGTTTATGTACTTTTAAGAAACAAAAAAAAAAACACCATGTGTTGCCTGTGATTTTTGACACTGTTTCTTGTATAGTAACTTCCGTTAAGTAGGTTAAATTCGAAAAACATTGGTTAAAAAGCCAATGCATGTACATATAATTGGGGACTTGTCATCAATTCTTTTTTCATATCTAATACTTTTCAATATTTCCTTTAAGAAAATAAATTAGTGCATCTCGTGTAATGAATAATGGAAACAAAATGTTTTTTAAGACTGAGCAATGTTGCCGAAAAAATTCCCAGGAGGGTTATCCTGAAATGCGCGGCGGATCGCTTTTGATGACAGATTTGCATTTTCGTATTCCCAAAAGCAATTCGATTTCCATTCGACCAATATGAAAAGCGAAAGCACCTTCCCATTTATAGTTTTACTTTGTTATTGAAAGCGAAAGCTTGATAGGTGACGGATTGCTGACGGATCTAATGAAAATTTAAATATTTATTTGAAAAAGAAAAACATCATTGAATTTATTATTTTTTTTTGTGTCTCACAAGTAGCCAAAAACAGCATGTGTGAAATATCGCACAAAAAAACAAATCGTGACGGAAAACAGCTCGCAAATTTTTGGAATTATAAAGGAAAATGGGAAGTCATATTGGAAAATAATGGAATGTTCATTTTCGTTCTCGTTCGCATTTGAAAATAACCAAAAGCGAGCTCGAAAGGGAGGCACCGCTTTGAGCGATCCGCCGCGCATTTGAGAATAACCCCCCAGTTTTACCGGTAAATTTTCAACCTTATTTTTGATTGGAATTCATCGGCATTGAATTTGTAAGAGAACGAATACACAGTGGAGAAATCGTTTAAGTTTTCAAGAACATTTTTGGATTTGGTCATTCTTCCTCACTTTTCATTCCTTTCACCAAAGAACAAAAGATCGGTACTGGAAAAATCGGTCAATGTAATCCGGGCTTTCTGATTTAATTTCATTGCTACATTTGGAGTTTCCATTTTAATTAGTATTTTTGAACATAAACGGCACTTATTGCAGTAGGCTTAAGCTTTTCAATTGCCTACTAGGAAATGATATTTGCAATCTCGACTCCGGTAATGGCATTTTATTCATTCCGACTATTAGACTAGCAGCATCTTGTATTATGATTATCGTTATATCCAACACTGGATTTCAAGGCTAAAAATTAAAAAAGAAATTTCCCGACGGACGAACCACCAATTAAAGCAATCATATGCTTATCGAAGCACAGGCACGTATCCAACATTTTAGAAGTGAGTAGATTTCGAAGGACAAACGTCAACTTTGGCGACAGACGCCAAAAATCAGTTGTCTCAGTGTTGTGACATCAACGAAGAAGTTAGAGAAAGAACCCGTGGTATATTGGTGAATGCGTGTACTGGAAAATGGGGACAAATGATGCCAATGCGAAAGTGCATGCTGCAGCGTAAAACAAGAGCATAGAGGGAACAATATGGAGTCAGAAGAGTCAGGGAGGAATGGAAGACCTTGAGTAGAAAGAACCGGGCATACTCAGCCTCCAGCTGAAAGAGATAGAAGATTCTCGGGATTTAAAAGACACTAGGTTTTATATAAAAGAGTCAAACAACTGGCTGCTGGTTGTAAGATAGCAACTCAGGCTCTTCGAAACAGCCTTTCAAGCACTATTCCCACCAGCTACTAAATGGGATTCATGTATAGCGAAAACCCTTATACTGACAGTCTTGCTTTAAGGCGTGGAGTGTTGTTGGATGATGAGTAGAAAGGCTGGACCCATGTTCTATAACTCAGGTGATAACTTATCGCATCGTTAAAAAATGAAACGATTCATTCCACACTTATCGCCTCTGGAAAAATTGGGTTTCTGTATCTCGATGCGATAAGTTGAATTTTCGATTTATTTTCATTGGAAAATCCATTGGAAGGCGATAAGTTTATTAGTCTGTTTGACATTAAAAAAAAAAAAAAAGTGAAAATTGATATCGAATTTGATTGTTTTAGTTTAGCTATGTATGTACATGTGTATATTTTTTATTAATAAAGTTTAAAGAGTGAAGTGCTCGATATTGTACATTGTACGCTGCTTTATTTCAGGAAGCAAACCAAGGCCGGAATAAAATGCGTATATTAAACGCTGAGCGCGGCCAGCGCCGGCCGGCCGTAGGTTTCGAGATACAATGATAACGAATCTATTTGAAATGCCCGAGGAACGATTGCAGGAGGTATTCTCAGATTTTGGCACAGGAAATGCGTCCATATTTTCCTCAGGGACAGAAAAAACTTCATCGTTTGCCACTTGTGAATTCCTTGTTTGCGGACAATTATTTATTTTACTATAGAATTTGTTGGGCTCTTGTTACTCTGAAAATTAAAATTGAGTATTAAAAATTAAAAAATATAAGTTAAATTTTATTCAATTTCTTGTTCTTAGTCATTCATTATGAACATTATTATTTATTTTGTTTTCTTTTTTGAGTTTGTTTTCTCTTGTCATTTGCAATAATTTAAATGTTTCATCTATTATCGCCTGCCTTTGGGAAGGTGATACATTTTGACGTTGAAAATGAAAAAATTAACGATTCTTGAAGATACAGAAACGCATTTTATCGCATTTTTCCAGGATTTCTATTCCGCATGTTCCGGTCGATAAAGTTATCGACTGTCAAAGTTATAGAAACCCGATGATGCGATAAAGTGAGTTTTGTTCCATTTTTCATCGTTTCTCGACTGATTTTATCGATGCGAAAGTTACAGAACATGGGTCCTGGTCTGATACTATGATCTGGAAAATTCTTCTACGGATATTTGGCCCTGTGTGCGAAAAAGACGAATGGAGAAGATACAACCGCGAACTCTAGGAAATGTATAAAGTCAAATTTGAATTTGTTTATGTTAAAATAAATTACTGTAATATCAGTTATCACATTTTTCCAGTATATATTAACTGTAACGATTGGAAAAACAACTTCGAGGAAGTAAATGAATTACTGAACACTACTAATTTGGAAAATATAATGTTAATAGGGGATATGAACGCTCGCACAGGGACAACGCAAATAAAAACAGTACTTACCGAACCACTAACGACTGAATCGATAATTTTAGAAAAAAGGTCCTCTATGGACACAGTTACCAATAAAAATGGACGCGTTTTCTTGGAAATGTGTCAAATCAATGACCTTTTTATCCTTAACGGATGCAGTAAGCAGGATAATCAAGGCGCATTCACTTTTATAGGAGGCCCAGGTAAATCAGTTGTAGACTATTGTGCAGTATCTCCAAGTTGGAGGAAACTTATAAAATCATTCAAAGTTGACTCACCAACATTTTCAGATCATATGCCACTCGTTGTTACGTTTTTGATCAATGCCGTAGGAGATCAAGACATTTATACCTTCAACTTACCACCAAAATTAAAATGGAAGGAAAGTAGAACAGAAATATACCAAAATAAAATTATACAAACTTTACAAAATTTACATATTTCTACTCCAAACCCAGATAATGCTGAAGGAAAAATATCTTTTTTAAACAGCTGTATTATAAAAGCAAACCCTAATAGGCAAAACTCAAAAACACCCAACTTCAAACAGCAATGGTTTGATAACGAATGTAACGCAGCCAGAAACTTATCTTTTGTATTACTAAGGGAAATAAATTCTTCACCTAATTTAAATGAAACACTTACCAAAAAGTACATTGAGGTTAACAAAAACTACAAACAGCTGTGTAGATCAAAAAAAGAGCAATTCTTCCGGTCAGTAGCAGCAGGACTCTCAAATACAAGCAACGGTAGACATTTTTGGTCCAAAATCAACCAACTAAAAGGGCAAAACATGATTTGTGGGACTAGACTCAATGTTAATGATCTTGCCAACTATTTTAAACTTCTCCTGAATCCTCAGGCCGAACCCAGTATTTTTTTGTATGCAGAGCCATATATTTGTAATGATCTCTTGGATCGAGAGATGTCAATGATCGAATTGAAAACTGCGATATTCAAAGCTGCAAATAATAAGGCACCAGGCCCTGATAGAATTGCAACCGAATTTTATAAAAATGCTCCTCATGAATTTCAATCGAAAATGCTAGAGATATTCAACTATATCTACAATTCGGGAGATGTACCGCAGAGCTTCAGGGATTCCATTGTGTATCCTATTTTCAAAAAAGGTGATGCAAATCTGCCGTGTAATTACAGAGGCATATCTTTTATGAATTCGGTAGCTAAAATTTTCACGTCTATTTTGCTAGAACGCATAAAAGCATGGATAGATATAAATGAGATACTTAGTGAGTTCCAATCCGGTTTTCGGAAAGGATACTCAACTATAGACAATATTTTTGCACTAACGTCTATTTCACAATACTTTTTGAGACAAAAAAGAAAATTGTACATATTTTTCGTTGATTTCAAGGCAGCTTTTGACTTGATAGATCGAAATGGATTGTTTTATAAACTGTCTCAAAAAGGCTTGTCAACTAAACTTATTCGAATTTTACGAAATATGTACAAAAACACTCGGCAGTTCGTGTGGAACGGAAAGTGTACGTCCGACTGGTTCGAGACAAAATCTGGAGTTAAGCAGGGGTGCCTACTAAGCGCAGTACTGTTCGCAATCTTCATAGATGATATTACTATGCAACTACCAGCTGGTGTACAAATTGATGACCTTGTCATAAAAGTACTTCTCTATGCTGACGACATACTCCTGCTGGCAGAATCCCCTCAAAGCCTACAGCTCATGATTAACAGACTCTCAGAATTTTGTAAGACATGGAATTAAACCGTCAACCTTGAAAAATCAAAAATAATGATTGTGAAAAACAGGCAAACGAAACTTGAAAGAACTGAAAAATGGCATTTTGATTGTCAAATAATCGAAACAGTTACTGAATACAAATATCTTGGTATTCTTTTTCACTCAAACATGAATATGTCTTCCCATCTAGAGCAAAAATTGGTATCAGCAAAAACAATGATCAACGTTTCCTGGAAAAAAGTTATATCCCGTGCTGAAATCCCAACATCAGCTAAATATAAGGTATTCGAAGCTATTATGCGCTCAGTCATGTGCTACAGCTGTCAGACATGGGGGTATACTTCCTATGAAGAAGTTGAAAAACTACAACGCTTTTTTCTAAAAAAAACTATTTTATCTGCCGTCAAACACACCAAACTACATCCTCACCCTTGAAACCGGGCTTCCAAATCTTTTTATGTATACACTCAAACTTCATTTTGATTATATCTTAAAAGTTCTCACTTACACACCTAAGAGAATACCAAATAGGCTTGTTAGATACACTTTTCGAAAGCAAGTGGAATGGATAAAGGAATGGCGTACTTGGGCGCAAGTATGTGGTGTAGAGCTGACAATACAATGCGATAATCTAAGTCTATTAAAAAGTCAACTTTATAGATTATTAGAAGAGATAGACATTTTTCAACGGAATGATAGTATACAAAGGTCAATCTCATCAACAAATAGAATACTATACCCAGAACTTACCCATGACTTCGTAGAAAACTATTTTAATGATAAATATAGCGTGCGTGCGATATCCCTTATTTGCAAAGCTAGAAGTGAAACACTAAACTTGAATGGATCACCTTACAGAAAATCCTTAGATACACGGTGCTCTCTATGTAACCTGAGTTCAAAAGAAGATTGTTTTCACTTCTTATCAATATGTCCTGTCTACAAAGAAATAAGAATGCGCTGTCTTGGAAAAACAACTCAATGGAACAAACTAAAAACGTACTAAACGGTGAAAATTGGCTTAACCTATACCATTACCTTGAAGCAGCATTAGAATATAGGAACCTGATAATGTCGGAATACATTTAAAACTAAAAATTAGTAAATAATTACATAGTATATGTCATGTTTCAAAGTTATGATTTATCACACTTATGAAAATGTTTCTTTTTTGTTTTAGCTAAACTAAAAGCTCACAACTATAATTGTACTTTCGCAATTGAGATTTTAAATTCTTATTAACATGTATAATACGTATGTATGTATCTTAATTTAGTTTTGACTAAACTAAGTCCCACTTATTTTATATAATAGATACACTAATTCCGTTTTCGCTAAACTCAAAGCCCATGTACATTTAATAATACGTAGTATCTTATCTTTGTTTTGACTAAACTAAAAGTTCCAATAATTTTCATTTCGTTTTCACTAATCTCGAAACTTAAGCTATCTATAATGATTAATTAAATTTCAAATATACATAGAATGTACATTTTGATTAAAAATATTAAACTAAGGTCCAAATTTTTGGTTTTAATATCTGTATATTGTTTGAACTTATTTTACCCCTTATTTAAACCCCGAAAAATAACTTCAATTTATATTATTTAAAAAAAAAAAAAAAAAAAAAAATTATTACCTATAAATATTAATTATTATTTTACATACAAATACAGTTTAAATAGTCAATCAGACAGACGGTAACACCATAGCCTTTTATTTTATTTTTTATTTTATCAATTGAAAAACAAAAATTGTATATTGATTTGAAGAAAAAAAAATAAAATAAAATCTAATCTAATCTAAAAATCTATAAAGTCAAAACATCGAAAGCGGGTTTTCGAATACTTTGCTGCGTTTGGAAGGGGTTAAGCTGAGATTAACATGTCTGAGTCCATTGGGGGAAAATTTTAAAGGATTTCTTTACTTACTTTATGGATTGAAGTGGTTATACCCCTAACACAAAAGCTGAACAAAATCGTGGTTTAAAAAAAAAATTTCAAAGCCATTTCTGATATACCTACTTGGCTGTGAAAAGCTTGAAATTGATTTGAACGCTTTTTATAATGTATTTAATTTTTTGTTGACTGTAGAAACAGGAAGCAACTTTTCCCACAGAATACGAAAATGAGCACAAACAAAGACGATCAATCAACGCATTTCCAACTACGCCAATCAAAAACATATTGGCTGAATCCGGCTTGCCTTCAATTAACGAGAGATACGAGGAAATAACTTTAAGACTTGCTACAAAACTCTTATTCCCCTCGAGATCTGTTATAAACAAAGATGCAATTTCTGCCCTTCGATCCACACGCCAGAAAAGAACTCCATCAACAATTTCAAGCATATGGAACCACATATCAAAATTCAATTTGCCCACTAAAATTAACCACATTCATACATCATCATACCCTCCTTGGATGTGCAGACCGGAATCTTTTGAGTTGTCACTGTCCAAATTTTATAAAGAACACACCCCAAAAATTGTGTATCGAAAAATGTTCGACACCATAGAAAATGAATTCAAAACCAAGAACTGGAAGTTTATATTCTCCGACTGGTTAAAAACAGAAAACCATACAGGATTTGCTTTAACAACACAGAATGGCGAACTCATAAGAATAGGTCTCCTGCCTGATCATGCATCAGAAGCTCTGGCAGTCTATGAATCCTTAAAATACGCCGGTAATACAAAAGGTCACTGGGTCGTTTGCACTGACAGCCTCTCGGTCATCCATGCTATCATGAACCTTAACAACAGCTCTCCAGAAATTACGATTCTTAGAGGCATTATTATAAAAACATCACACAAAACAAAAATTATGTGGGTTCCTTCTCACATAGGCATCATGTGAAACGAATACGCTGACAAAGCTGCTCATTCTGCCGTTAAATCACCAACACTCTTGTTCAATACATTTAGTGAGTCGGATCTTTTAAGAACAATCGAAACAAAAATCAACACCACCCAGAAGGAAAGATGGTTGACATACACTCATCACTACTCAAGCATAAATAACAACAAAACAATTCCCATGTATCCAATTGACACACCAAAAGAAACCATTACAAATTTTGTTCGTCTTCGTTTAGGCCACACTTCACTAACTCATCAGCACCTTCTAAAAAAGGAAACTCCCCCGATCTGTTCTACTTGCACCGAAACAATGGACATCACACATCTTTTAGCCCACATTAACCCACTTTTGTCTCATATTAATCAAAATATTTATGAACTGCTTTCAAATATTAATTCTCAAAACCTAGAAACTATCCAAAAAATAATGTTAAAACTTAACTTTAAATTGTAAACTTGTATAAACTTACTAATTTTTATCAGCGAGCCGAAAGCCTATGCAGCCTGTGCTCTCTAAAATTTTTGTACTAATTTAGTAATTTAAGATTATTATATTAGTCTGTATAAATAAATAAATAAATAAAATAGTTTTTCCGTTTCTGAGAAAATTATTTATTCATTCTTTCTCAAGAATAATATTACAAAGCGTTACATTTTAGGCTGCTGAATTTAGACGTTGAGTTTTCGTTGATTCTTTTACAAGTACATATTTAATTTCTGAACTTTCTCTAGTATGTATTAGTCCAACAATAATCTGGACCATCATTGAAGCTGTATCTACATCTCCCGATATCCTGATGGAAGCATTTCGATGTTCGTCACTAAGGTATATCACGGATCGCGAATACCTGTACTAAGAAATAGTTTTATACATGTTATGTGTCTATATTCAGCATGGTTAGTAAAAATTTGTTTAAAAAATATTTAAAATTCTATTTCGCTGTTGCCTAGCGTGTTAGATTGTTAATTATACATGAAAAATATCTGTTTTGTATTGAGTACAGTTTGATTTTTGGGTAATTCTGTTAAAAAATAAACACAATACAGGAAGATATCCTTTTTAACTTTCATTTAATTTATTTGTAGGTTATTTTTTTTTAGCATGATATTCACCACAAAGTTTAAGGAAGTTTTAACTTATTCAGCTTTAAAATACAATATCTCTATAACTAAGCGAGATATCTTTTTGTTTTTTTTTTTTTTTATATATATTTAGTTCAGCCCATTTAAATCTATGGAAATCATCAAAAAGCGGCTTCTTGGAAACCGTTATGTCTTCCGAAAAAAATAATCAACTTGATAAGATTGGGGCATTTCGTCTTAATTTGATAGTTTTTATGTATGTATGTATGTATATTTAAATATTTTTTTTGTACAAAAATATTACATTTTATAAAGTAAAGATTTATTGTCTCAAACAATTATTTATATCTTCTTGTTTTAATAAATAGTAGTCTGTATATATTTCTTATATAGTGTATAAATTTTTTTCTTCACAACATTTGAACATTCTATTTTGTTCTATATAATACTTAATTTATATATTTATTGTCTTAGTATTTGTGCCACTTTCGTTGGCTTTTAGTATTGTCTGATATAATATATATATACTTTTTTTTTTGTTTGTATTCTAATAAGCCTAAGTTCAAGTACTCATAAAATAATGAACACCTTAAATATTTAATTTTCTACTTGTCTTGATTTTCAAAGCTAATATACTTGGTTAAATTATTGTTATGTGTCAATATTATTGTTCCATGTCAAAAATTTAAATTATTTCCCAATTTTTTGTAAATATAAATATTTGTTTCGATTTTTGCATGCATAGAACATTTATATATAATTTTTATAATATATAGTTGTATAATTCATAATTATTTATTTTAAGATATGGTTTTATTATTCATCAACAAAAAATATTTTTTTTCTTTACCATAAATATTTCAATATCTTAACTTTATATACCATTTGGTTAAATCTGTAGGTTTTTGTTTTTTTTTTTTTGCATCAAATAAATTCGAAAAATTGACATTGATTGTTTTGTTAATAGTGTAAATTTAAATTAATATTAATTGTAACTTAAACTTATATTTCAGGGAGAGGTTTTCCATACAAAACTTATGCTATTGTCTTTTGGTTTTTCCTATGGTTTTTCATAGCTGATATAATCTATATCAGTTGGGCTTCTATTCCCATAACCAGAAACGTTATTTGAGCCTTTGTTGATTCCTCTAGCCTCAGACGGTTTGTTCGGTTTGGAATATTTTTGCATCTCTTCTAAGATCCAAGGAATATATTTAATGACGTTAGAATAAACACCAGGTAGTTTTGGATGAGCGCACATTATTCCCCATGAAACAATTCCACCCACATACCATTTGCCTGTATCGCCGGGATACGGACAAAGAAGTGGTCCACCCGAATCTCCCTGGAAATGAAAGCATGTTATTTTATTTTAAAGTTAAAAGTTTTGTAAATACTTGGCATGCATCCTTGCCACCTTCTTCAAATCCCGCGCATATCATACCATCTGATACTGTAAGATTGTCTAGCCATTCGTCACATTGCTGTCTACGGATAACTGGTACTTGAACTTCGTTTACTATCGGTTCATACGTAGCTTTGGCTATGATATAGGTATATTTTTGGTCATTGAAAAGATTTTAAACAGGAGAAAGAGTAGAAACAAATAGAGTAAAGGGTGTTTTTTTTAGAGGTATAGAACTTTGAAATGGAATAAAACAAAGATAATTTTTTTAAATTGACGTGAAATTTACTTTATTCGAAAGATAATCTTCTGTCATCATAATTTAAATATGATTTCTGGCATATGACCGCCACGGCTGGCTGGGACGTATAGTCTAATCTCGAGGTCTAAATTTCGATGACTTTTTCCAACATTTGTGGCCGTATATTGGCAATAACGCGACGAATATTGTCCTCCAAGTGGTCAATGGTTTCGGGCTTATCGGGCTAGTCTAGCGACTTCACATATCCCCACAGAAAATAGTCAAGTGGCGTTAAATCGCACGGTCTTGGAGGCCAATTCACTGGTCCGTAACGTGAAACTATGCGGTTACCAAACGTTTCCTTCAATAAATCCATTGTGCCACGAGCTGTATGTGACATGTTGCGCCGTCTTGTTGAAACCACAGCTCCTGCACATCATGGTTGTTCAATTGATGAACGAAAAGGCCAGTAATCATGGCTCTATAGCGGTCACAATTGACTGCAACGTTCTGGCCAGCATCGTTTTTAAAGAAGTACGGACCAATTATTAAACAAAACCATAAAGCACACCAAACAGTCAGTTTTTGTGGATGTAACGGTGCCTCAACTTACACTTGAGGATTATCATTACTCTAAATACGGCAGTTTTGTTTATTGACGTATCTATTCATCCAAAAGTGAATTCGCTTATGAAAATTCGGATCAACGGCAATCATGTTTTGGGCCCATTCGGGCAGAATTTGGAAGCGTTGTTCAGGTGTCAGTCTATTGTACCCTTTCACACGAGGAAACTGAGTTGCCAGCAACATTCAGTTTGTGGGTGAGAAGGGCAAGAAGTAAGAGGGGAAAGTGAAATCTCCCCGGCCAACGATTCGAGGAGATTTTTTTGACATTCCTCTTCACACACACAGTAAAGTGTGTTCAACCAAGCTATTTTAAAAGGAAACATCAGAAAGTTTCCACGATTTTGTTTCTTCGTGTGAAAGGTACAGGAGATTTTTAAGGAAATTAAAAGAAAACGTCAAAAAAATCTCCAGCAACTTGTTTCCTCGTGTGAAAGGGGACAAAATGGCCGCCGGTTAAAATAGTTTTGCCAACTTAAGTTCTATACCTCCAAAAAAAAACACCCTTTATGAATTACATTTTGGCGTGTTTTATAACAGTTATAACAGTTTTGCGCCATTAATCAGTGTTGCCAGATGAAAAAAAAATCTCCCCCCAGAAAAATTTTAAAACCCCCCAAATTACCACATTTTATCAACAAAAACCCCTAAATTTTTTTTCAACTTTTTCACATCTCCCAAATTTGTTTTTAATTTTAAATTTAATTAATTCACACAGCTACAGTAAAAAAAAAAACATTTGGAAAAAAGGTACTAAGTAATAAAAGAAGCAATTTGTTTGGGGTTTTCTTCTCAATAGGTGAGTATAAAGTTCTGATTATTTACTCGAAATTTTTATTATCCGCAAATTAAATCCTCCAAATAAAAAAACTTAGCGTTTCACATTTTTTCAAATGTATGTTTTAGTTAGATGTTCCCGTTTTCTAGGCAATATAGTTTTGACTGATGAAAAGTGGAAAAAAATATTAATAATATTTAAATTGCCAAGTACATAAATTTGCTAATCCTAATCGATACTTTATCGGGTCATTAAAATGCTTTGAACTTTAATTATAAGGTATAGGATATACTATTCAGATATTGTGAAACATAAGGGAAGTAGATAATTGACTAAAAAGTTCCAAATTGCTTATTTAGAACTTTAATCAGACATTGTGAAACAAGCCCTTAGGTTCAGTTTTTCAGTGCGCGACTAAAGTAAAATACGAGTTAAATCATCATATTTGGTGGGTTAACTCAGGATTAACTGAACATATCCTTTTCGCATACAGTCTCCACCGAAAAACTTCTGCCTCAGTTTATTGTGGGTTAATTTAGTTCTAGAGTTAGCTAACTCACCAGAAATAAATATGAAAATAAAAATATAAAGGAATTTAATTTTTTTTTGCACTTCTTTAAAAAAGTTCTAATACATTATCGTCATCTTCGTATTGGCTGTCGCGTCGGTTTGATACATTGTCTCACTTATTAAAGTTTTCAGCATTTCTTCTGTTGGTGTAAAATTCTGACACCCAGAATGTAAGGAATATTTAACTCGTAGAATTCTGTCAGCTGTTTCAATACCTATACAATCTCTCAACCTCTTAGTTCTGAATTAATCCCCCCAGATTTCCCCCTAAACATCTCGTCCCCCAGATAATCCCCCAACGACAAAAAAAGCCCCTAAATCTAGGGGAAAAACCCCTAAACTGGCAACCCTGCCATTAATAGTAGACTTGCCATTGACTTATTATATAATAAGTCAATGGGACTTGCGTTAACGCCCTTCGCGTGACTTGAAAAAAAAAACCTCTGGGTGCCTGAAGTATACCCACCCCTGAGGGCCCAAAACTGTTATAATTGGCATGTTTAGAATCACTTCGTATCGAGATGCCAATCCCTGGCGAAATCCACCATTTTGAAAATGAGCGAGAAAGTTGTAAGGACCAGAGCTGAATATGCCAGGATTTCGCCAGGTTCATGGTGTCTCGAAATAGTGGAGTTAAAATTTTCTTATAGATATGACAAAATCAGCCTACCAATATTTCGTTCCACTACCTTACATTCTGTCGAATAATAACTAAAACTAAAACAATCGTTTTATTGTATATTCAAATATTTTCTATTATAGAGAGTAATGTTGTGTAGTTCAGCTATTCTAAGAACCATTTAACTGATTTTATTATACTCTTGCTGAATCATTAAAACTTTGTCTCATGTCTGGAAAATTTAATTTTGAACCGCTAGAAGCATTTTTAGTTAATATTTAAATTGAATATAATGTGTACCTATCTCAAAAACCGATCGACTGTTTTCGACGAAATTTGAAATGAAGTGCGTGCACAAATTGCAATGGTACAAAGTATACGAATTTTTTTCTATATTAACAAAACGAAACGGTTTCCAATAGTTGTAAATAGGATGTTTAACTATTTGTCATTTTCAAGATAAACAAAAACAGCTAAGAAAAAATATTAAATCGAAAAAACTTCGAGAGAACGAGTACCTACCTACCTAACTCGTTCACTTAGTGTAAAAGGGGTCTTATTTACTTACGGTTCTTATCTTCCCGTTTTCCCCATCCTATAACGGTACACATCTCTCCGGGTTTTATTTGTTGGAGCTCAGGAGGAGGAAGACAGACAGGCAACAAATGTTCATGAAACGACACTCTTGAAGAAAGCTGAAAATAAAATAGGATACTTAAATTATCATTTATATTTGAAACCTTTGAAAAATTGAAATTGGATTGGAAAACTCTTCTCTTTGTTTTTCTACCATTATTTACACTATTCGCGGGATTGACGATTTCATTTTATTATGCGTAGCACCTTTATTCGGAGATTCTTTTAAAACGAACTCAAGTAGTTTGGCCTCCAAAAAGAAGTTTAAGCAAGCATATGTGACTTTAAGCAGTAGCGTAAGCAGGATTTTTTGTTTTGGGGGGGTGTGGGGGCGGGGACTCAGTCTCAATTTTGGTAGAAGTTTTTTTTTAACGTATCACTAAAACTTGCACAAAAAATCCTTTCTTATTATAAACCACTTTATATGAGTAACAAGTTAAATTTCAATTTTCAGGAAAACATAAACAAAATCCCAACATTAAAAATAAATTGTATTCATATTTTTTCTTTGTATGAAAATAGAGATCTTTTGTATAAAATTTGGTGAAAAAATGACATCCATTTTCCTTTTTTTTTTATTTGCAAAATTCAACAAAGCTAATTCGTTAGGCCTGGTTTCCGTTGTTGTGGCCCTAATCCACGTTTTTAATTGTCTCAAAGTGGAAAATAAACGTTCTGGCTATGCAGACGTAACTTGCAGCACACAAAGAACTTCAATTACCTTGTTCAAATTAGGATAAAAGTCCGGATTGCTAAAATGAAGTGAAGCTAAAATAGTTTCTGGTATAGCTATTTCGGTTTCATCCCTCCACATTTGTTTCCATGTGTTAAACAACCCCTTTCACCAATGCTGTCTAAACGCTTACAACAGCTGTTTTTGATGAATAAAACTAAATTTTTTTCAAATATTATCATACGACAAAATTCGACTTACATATATCGACTCGATTTTTTTTAACAACGGTAGCAGGAGTATGTTATTCATATTTAAATATATATTTATGGAATTTCCTTTTTTCTTTAAGTGATCTTATAGCTATGTTGTGTTTTATATTACAATAGTAGCGCAAGCAGTAGCAAATGCAATAAAGAAAAAATAAAGTAAGATTTTTAAAAGGAAATTCTGGGCGAATTCATGGTGGTTCGCTAAACTCATGTTTTTCTTTATCCGAATTCCATTTCTGTTTTTTATAAAAATAAAAGTTTATTAACTTATTCGACTTTAAAAATAGTGTATTTACATAATTCAAATTCAAGGTTTTGCTTTAACTAAGCAATAGTGTAAAATGACGATGAATATACGGCCCATTTGCTTTATACAAAGAGTATGAGATGATTGTCTTCCTCCTATTGCGTGAAATAGTTTTGGGACTTTTGCCGATTGCAAATGAACTTTATTTTAGGTGTCTTTAATATTGAGATTCGTTTGAAATGTCAAAAAAATCTAGATTAAGTGTGGTATGATCTAGAGTGATTTCATTACGATATCCATATCTATAGTCTTTTTTAAATTAAAATTTAAGAATATTGTTAAAAATAAAATCTAACAAAAATTAAATTTGAACGAAAAAATAATAAAAACTATTCTTCTATTTTATTGCAAATCTAAGCATACTAATTCATTTAAAGAACCCCCCCCCCCCTCACGCCACTGACTTAAAGGTCTAGTTTTTTAGTGCAATATTAAAGTTAATACCGAGTTAAATCATTGTTTAGTCGTTCCGCATGCAATCTCCACCGAAAAACTGTTTCCTCAGTTAAGTGTGGGATAATTTACTTCTTGAGTTACCCAACTCTGGTTCAACTTACCACTGAAAACTGGGCCTGAGAGGCTTATACTCCGTAATTAATTCTTCAGCAAAATTTCATCTGTTCTAAATTTCTTTGTGTTAATAGTTATGGCTTATGGGTGTGACACTGGATAGATGTACTCATGATTTTATAAATTATTCGCAAAAAATATTCTAAACCCGCCTGTAAAATTGAAAGTTTTTGCCAAGTGAAGATAAAACCTAGACGATGAAAAGATGTCAAATATTCATGAGACTATTGCTAGTAAAATAATTGTTGAGCAGGTTCTGCTATCTCAAAAATACTCCGTAAACAAAAAAATAAATAAAAACTGTATAATTATCACACAATGGTATGAACAATTAAAAATATGAACTTATGCGTTTTAAACTTCGTCAAACTCTATTGTGAAATAGCTCAGTGGTTAGCGTATCAGACTTGTAAGTGGAAGCTCCCATAATCGGAAACCAAATGAACTATCTTTTTTGTTGTTTTGTGTGTCAAGGCAATAGGGTACATACCTCACATATAGTTATGATTATAATTTCTTTGTTGTTAAACAATTGATTTTAAATTGAAGAATTGTAATTATTATATTTATATTCACACAAAAAGAAACAAATTAAATAAAAACTTACTTGAAACAAAGCGATATCATTATCATGGGCGATTTGTGTATTGTACAGAGGATGTGGAATCACAGTTTTTACTTTTACATTTAGTCCAGAATAGGTGAAAGAATTTCTTCGGGTAACTCCAAGCTGTATCGTCCAATCATCTAAATGTATAAGAGTGTGACTGAAAAGAAGAAGCGATATTATTTACCTAGGTCTAACAAATTCAAAGATTTGTAATTGATGATTAATATGATCTTTTCTCATTAATTTTTTATAGAAATTAATTTATTATAAAAGTAATTTATTTGTATAATAAATATAACAGTATAATTTTTAACGACCTTACTGCTTTCGATGAAGTGTTGTAAGATGCTATGACGTACCTAAGGTACATTTGTTTAATTTGAAGCAATACTTATCGTTTTATTTTAAGGTTAGAACAAGTTGAGTAGAAGAGTTCATAAAACTAGCAAACATATCTTTGAGTAAAAAGTCTTCTTTTGGATTTTTTTTTTTTTTTAAACAACTGTTTGGATATGTTTGAATAGGTTTTAAAGCTGGTGTTGGATAAATATATACAAATATCATCATCGATAGTATCGAAGTTTTGTCGCAAAAACTATCGATACTTCCGATAGTTCTTTTAATTATTTTATTTCTTAGTAAAATGAACAGAAAGATGAATTTTCAATATCGCTATCCAAACACAAACGCTTTTGAAGGTTTTCGACAGAAATGCAGTAAAATCGAACAATGACTTTGGATGCAAATATTTCGAGAGCCAGACCTACTTCCACACGCTTTTGGTTTTGACGTCCAGATAGACATTATTAATAATAATTTTCGGATTGTCCGCGTTATTTATTTAAGAGTGCACTTTAGTACTTACCCCGAACGTTTCGCATCAAATTGCATTGAGCGTGGTCACCGGGAAACTGCAGTTGAAATGTTATGGATTAGATTGGCTACGCAGGTTGTAGCGGTGCGTAGGTGGTTCTATCTCATGTTGTTGTTGTTGTTGAGGTGCAGATTGTTGGGAGCAAACAATGCTGACTACATCACATTATGTTTTAAGTTTGATCTGTTGGGATGACTGACCTGTGTTAATGACCGGATCCCATTTTTCCAGATTGCTTTCGTCCCTTTCTTGTGACACAAATGGCTTCCACGATCTTTGCTTTTTGGAATAACCATTTGCTCTCAGAACGTTGTCAACGATATTTAGCTCAGTCGTCAGATGTTCATTGTCACATATTCAGTGGGCGCGCTGAAACAGTGTCGAAACAACAGATCTTAAATTTGCTGGGTGGTGGTGGGAAGTTATAGCATGTAGGTATCTGTTAGTGTGTGTTTCCTTCCGATAGACTGGTGGTCCTAATGTTCCATCTTTTTCTTGTTACCTTAACATCCAAAAACGCAATGGAGTTATCTTTTTCTTTTTCCATCGTGAACCTGATTTTTGGATGTTGTGAGTTCAGATGTTCGAAGAAACCCACCATATTAGAGCTTTTTATAATGCAGAATGTGTCATCCACATATCTCAACCAGATTTTGGGTTTTTCTATAACAAGTTTCAAAATACTCCATCCACAAATCTGCGATGAGGGGAGCTAATGGTAAACCCATAGCAACTCCATCTACTTATAAATAATACTTTTTGTTGAAACAAAAATACCCAGATGACAAACAGAACTCCAAAAGTGGCATACAGTTGTTGTTGATGTCGGAAGTTGAGATAAGCTCACGAATAACAGTCAGAACTTCCTGTACAGGTACAATTGTAAACAGTGACTCAACGTCAAAACTCACCGTGACTTCATTCTGATCGAGTATTAAACTACCAATTATCGATACAAAGTGAGCAGAATCCTTTATGTGATGTTCTGTCGACCCAATTAATGGTTTGAAAACGTCTACTAAATGCTTCGCTAACAGATAACAAGGTGCATTTATTTGACTCACAATTGGTCGCATAGGATACCCTTCTTTATGGATTTTTGGCTGCCCATACAATTTTGGCGACTGAGTACAAGAGGGGATTAACCGCTGAGGTGGGAGAATTGCTTTATTTTCATGGATGAGATTTGTTACTTTTCTTAAGACACGGGGTGTGGGATCGTAATTGACAGGCGAATACGTATTCGTGTCTTTAACCAAAGCATTCATCTTGGCAAAATAGTTACTTGTCACTTCTATTTACAACAACAGTCGCATTACCCTTGTCTGCAGGGAGAATAAATATGGTCTCTTCCCTACGCAACGTATTTAAAGCAACCATTTTGTCTCTGCTTACATTGCGTGTTGATGGTGTTTTGGTTCGTCTAACCATAACCGCTCTGTCTTGCCGAATTGTTTCGGCTTCCATGTTATTGAATTTGTTTCGCGAGATGCATTCTTCTACACTTCCTATCACTTTCTCGATTGGCACAAGCGCGCCGTGGAGTGGGAGCAAAGTTCAAACCTTTGCTAAGAATGCTCGTGGCTGCTGGACTCAAGTTTATGTTTGATACATTAACAACGGCTTTTGTGAAGTCGATTGTGTTTCCCTCTGACTGTTTGTCTTGCGCGTTGATTAATTTATCAAATTTTTGTTGTTGTTTTTGAGTGCACAGTTGTTGGATATTTTTTGCTTGCAAACAAGTTATATTATCACACACACTAAAGTTTTCTGCACTTAGAACGCATGCGAGGTGTTGATGCATTTCATATAACTTCACCGAGATGGAATTTAATTCACTACGATGGGAGCTTATTAATCTTATTAATAACATTTCACTTGCCGTTTTGAGAACTTTCTTTGAACCATATATGTGTCGCTTAGGTTTAAGTTTAACACAGGTGGGTAGCACGTCACGCCCAGATAGAGTTTGAAAAAACCGTTTTTTTTTACCAGAAATAATAGTAAGGAAACGTCTGATAATTTGAGATCAGCAGTTATGGCAAAAACCCAAGCAAACGGTATGGAAAAATAAAGTCCTTTTTTTTTATAAAACAAATAAATGGTTTTTAATAATAAACAAAATGATGTTTAGACAACGGCAGCTTAATTTGAACTAACTTATAATAATTAAAAATTGAGACAAGTATCAAACAATAAAATCAAAGGTTATTATATATTCTAATTAAATTACTTAATCTGACACCGCCTCTTAATTTTATAAGAATACTATACATCATCTATTAATAATGATTACACAAAATAAACAAATAATACAAAAAATTAAGTTAAACTTAAATATGGTCGTAGATTTTCGAATTGAATCCGACCAAGTCCTTTCGTCATTATATCAGCAACTTGTTCACCTGTGGGGATATATTTCAATTCAACAAGCCCCTTTTCAATTGTATCACGAACAACATGATATTTTACTGCAACGTGCTTCAATCGTTTATGATTCTTTGGTTTTTCCGCTGCATTAATGCATGATTGATTATCTTCGTTAATAATCGTTGGTTCATTTGGTTCGATTCTCAATTCTCGAAGTAATTCTTTAATCCATTCTGCCTCATTCATTGCTTCAACGACTGCTGCACATTCGGCTTCTGTTGATGATTGACTAATTGTACCTTGCTTGTGTGTCGACCAAGTCACTGTATTTCCAAATAGTTTGAAAACAAACCCTGATGTCGATTTACAATCGTTTTTGTCCCCCGCCCAATCGGAGTCAGCATATCCGATCAATGTATCCACATCTTTATATTTGCAATACTCCAATTTCAAGTTTAATGTACCTTGTATGTAACGCAAAACTCGTTTTGCGTGTGTAAAATGCTCATGCGTGTAGCAACTTTGGAATCTGCTGAAGTAATTTGTTGCTGCACATAAATCCGGTCTTGTTGTTAATGTTGCATATGTTAAGCAGCCAATTAATTCACGGTATGGTATATTTGAATCACTGATTTTATCACTTGCTTCCAATTGTAAACCCTTTTCAATGGGTGTTGACACTGTTTTGCACTCATTCATACCAAATTTCCGCACGACATTTTTCAAATATTGTTCTTGATTTAATTTGATGATTCCATTTTCACGATCATGTTCAATGTGCATTCCAAGAAACGACTCAACCTTTCCCATATCTGTAATTTCGAATTCATTCGCAAGTAATCGTTTCACTATACCAATTATATCGATGCTTTCACAAATAATCAACAAATCATCAAGATACAAAAGTATGCAACAGCGTATACCTTTATCAAATTTTGTGTACAAGCAATAGTCTGATGCACAACGCTTGAATCCAATGTGTGTAATAAACTTGTTAAATTTGTCGTTCCACATGCGCGATGCTTGTTTAAGACCGTAAAGTGATTTATTCAATTTGCACACTTTACTGTCTTTAGCGAAACCATCTGGCTGTTTCATATAAATTTCTTCGTTCAATTCGCCGTTGAGAAACGCTCCCTTAACATCCATTTGGTAAATGTGCATATTGAACTGTACAGCCATTGCAAACAAAATGCGCAACGTTGGCAATTTAGCTACTGGCGCGTATGTTTCATTATAGTCGAAACCTTCTTTCTGAGAGCAACCCTTGGCAACCAGTCTGGCCTTGTACTTGTCAACTTCCCCATCGGCCTTACGCTTAAGTTTAAATACCCATTTACTCGGAATAGCTTTGCGATTTTTCGGTAATTCACACAAGGTCCATGTTTTGTTCTTAAGTATTGATTCATACTCACATTCGATTGCCAATTTCCATTCTTGCCAATCATCTCGTTTTCTTGCTTCTTCAGTCGATGTGGGATCATTTTCAACGTATCCTTGTGCAGAGAGTGCACAATTCTCATTAAAGCTTACTGAATACGCAATTAAATTCAGTCGATTTGGTTTTTTACGTTCTCGTTCACTTTTTCGAATCTGTGAAGTCTCGATGTTACCAACACTATCCGTTTTATCAATATAAATTTTATCCGTGTCCTCATTATCATCCCCAAGTTCTATGCTCTTAACTGATGATGACCCAATAGATGGATAGTGATCATTGCAATCGTTCTCCAAATCGATAACCGCCTCTGAATTTGAAAAACCGTTTATTTTTACACGATTCAAAATTGACTTTTCATCAAATATCACATTTCTTCCAATGATCAGCTTATCGTTAACAATATCCCATAGTCGGTAGGAATTGTTCGAAGCGTAGCCGACCAGAAAACATTTATTTGCTTTTGGTTCTAATTTCTTTCGTCTTTCAGATGGAATATGATTGTAGCAAATTGAACCAAAAATACGTAAGTTGGAAATATTCGGCCGTTGACCATACCAGAGTTCAGCTGGTGTCTTGTTAATGAATTGCTTCCCAAATGCGCTCGTTGGACAACGGTTTTTGATGTAATTCGCCGCAAGAATAGCTTCATTCCAATATTTTCGATCTAAACCACTTGCCATCAACATTGCGAGTGCCTTCTCTTTTTTTCGAGGTTTCGATTTAACCGCTCAGCAATACCATTCATTTCAGGATTATACGGAACAGTGTATGAAATCTGAATCCCCTTGGACCTACAATATTCTTTAAAATCATTGGAAATGTACTCACCACCGTTATCTGCACGAACTTTTGAAACTTTAGTATTGTGCATTCTTTCCCCCATATTGACATATTCTTTGAATTTGCTGAAGACCTCACTCTTATTCTTCATGAAATAAATCATCGATGCTCGTGTGAAATCATCAGTAAATGTCACAAAATACAGTGACCCATCGTATGCAGGTTTTGAAAGGGGCACACAGACGTCAGTGTGTATTAACTGCAACACTCGTACCGATCGTATGTTACCCCTTTTGTTGAACGGTAATCGTGTTTGCTTGCTCAAAACACACGATTCACAGAATTTGTCATCTGTATTTACATTGAGTTTGTCAATGCCATCAACCATGGTATGCTTGATTAATTTCTTCATGTCAAACACATTTAAATGGCTCAATCGATAATGCCATAAATTCTGAGAAACAGTTTTTAAATTGTCCTCACCTGCGATACCAGCAAATATATTTTGTTCCACGCGAAATGTCACCTTATACAGTTGACCACTTGCATGTCCAACAAATTGTGTTGTACCATTTTTCGAAGCATACGCATAGTCACCATCAAATACAATTTTGTAACCTCTCTTCGTTAGTTTTCGGATTGACAGAAGATTGCATTTTAAATCAGGAACGTAAAATACATTTGGTATTTTCTTCACCGAAGAGTCACCCTTATAAAATGTTTTAACTGAAATATCGCCTTTTTGAGTTGCTGTGATTTTCTCATTTTTCTTTGCGACAGAAATATTTATTTCTTCGATGTCTACCAAATAATCAAAAAATTGTTTGTCATTACACAGATCGTCCGTTGCTCCTGAGTCTAACGTGAACGTGATTTCCATTGCGTCATTGGGTTTCGCCGACAATAATACTTTTTGTTCACTTCTGTTCACCTCATGCTCATTTCTCATGCAGCATGCAATTTTTCTTGTGTCTGAATTGAGCGTATCTTTTTCAACTCCTTGTATCGCAGATAAAATTAAATGCTCATTCGAATTATTTTGTTCTGCACAGTTTGCGCTAGATTCATTCTTCGACGAATTTCCCTTCCAAATTTTACCTTTGGCTTTGCACCTGGATTTAATTTGACCTTTTTTACCACATTTGAAACAAACGATATTTTGATTTTTCGCTTGCATTGCACATGCATCTATCGTTTTGCTTTGCTTTGTACTACTATTTTGTTTAGCAAACAAATCCAGTAATCGACTTTTTGCATAGTCCAATGTTAATTTTGATTCATCCATTCCATTGAGCGATTCAATTAAGGCATCATATCTTTCATTCAACGTAAGAAATAAATTAACAATAAGGTCCTGTTCCTCCGGTTTGGCTCCCACCAATCGTAAATCACGAACAATGTTATCAAATTTTGCAAAATGTTTCTGCATATCATTACCGTCAAATTTCATAGACATTAGTTGTTTGCGCAGCACCAGTTGACTTGTTATACTTTTTCGCTGAAACATACTCAAAAGTCCATTGTACATTGCTTTTGCATTTGGTTTGTCCATAATGTAAGTAAGCTGTTCATCATTGATCGTTTGTGCAATTAAGCTTCTACATTTTGCATCTTTGGACACCAATAGATCTATTTCGACTTCAGTTTTTGCTTTTTCTTTCATTGACACCAAATCATAATCGACAAATCGTTTCAAGGATTTTTCTTCCAATAACAAATCAAGTCGAAATTTCCATTGACTAAAATTTGTTCCGTCGAACTTCGGAATTGAAATCTTTTCACCGTCAGCCATTTTTATTTTCCAGACCAGATTGTTCTCGAGACTTTATTTTTCACTAACAACCCAATTTACTGAATTTTTAATATTTTTATTCTGGGCCCATAACCTGATAATTTGAGATCAGCAGTTATGGCAAAAACCCAAGCAAACGGTATGGAAAAATAAAGTCCTTTTTTTTAGAAAACAAATAAATGGTTTTTAATAATAAACAAAATGATGTTTAGACAACGGCAGCTTAATTTGAACTAACTTATAATAAATAAAAATTGAGACAAGTATCAAACAATAAAATCAAAGGTTATTATATATTCTAATTAAATTACTTAATCTGACAACGTCAACATCTGTCAATTGCTTCCATCTAAATGAATTTAAAAACACTCAAATTTTATAAGCGACAGCAATAATCCAAGTAAAATCACCTCAAGGTGATTCTGTAAAATTAAGAGACTTAATCGATCCAGTATCACAGGCTTCATTTATCACTGAAAATGCTTCTCAGCTCATAGGTTTGAAAAAATATCGCACCTTTTTTGGCGTGGCAAAATCGCATCGTCACCTCCTCGCGGTGCCCGCTGGATATCCAACTAACGACGAGCGTTGGATCCATTCGATCCACGAGCTGAGTCACCTGAGTTATCTTTTCAGGAACTAGGAGCAAAAGAACAGAAATATCGCTCTGAATGCACCAGCTCACAATTAAATCCAAGAGCGTCTGACACATATTGTGCGGCACACTGGTCAGCGTCTGTACCCTGTGGGGCGGCTGAATATAAACTATGGATAGAAGTAACTGAGCTATTTATGGTACGAAAACAAAGTTAAAAAAATTATGGCAATGAACAAAACGACTAGATTAAATACCCCAGGTGGCAATCCAGTTAAACTGGTAAATCCACTCTCTTTAGAGGTCGGTCCTATGGATTCTGGGGAGGACCAATTATTGCTTATAAATATTGAGAGACGGAGTTCAAAGATGCAAAGAACTCCCCCAAACAAATTTACTTCAGGGGTTACATCACCGACAACCCCAAACAATACTATTGATGTTAAACACATCAGCGAAAAAGGGACCAAGAAAAATGAAGAGATCGACATTATAGATCAACAGAGTTCCATCGAAAACAAAGAGATAGACCAATCAAAATCAAAGAACTACTTTGAAGAATGGCAAATGGAAATAGCGGCAAGAAAACAACTTGAAGTTCTAGTTCAAAGTCTTCAGCTGCAAGTGAAAAAACTCGAAGAGAAAGTTTCCTTACTTGACAAGAAAGATTCAGAGTCCACGCTTCAGTTAAGTCCAAAATATATTGAGCGTGAATATCAAACTGATGAAGAAGAGCTCTTGTTTGAAACTGAGAAAAAGAAAAATAAGCGTATCACAAAGAAACGTAAACCAAACGGGAGTCCTGAGATTTGTTTAAGAAATCAGAAAAGCTCTAAAACCGAAAATAATAAAGAATTGTTAACAGAAACTAATGAAACGAATAATGTGGTAGCTGTTGTTAAATCAAATTCTCACGCTAAAGGCAGCAAACAAATTACACCAACACCAATTATGATCTCAGGATTTCCAATTTTTGGAGATCTTAAGAAAATAATAGAAAATTGTACTAAAAAAGCTTGCAAATACACATCGTACAACAAAGACAACTGGAAAGTCACAGTCGAAGAAGCCGACGAGTATAGATCTGTCACTGAAGAACTGAGCAAACACCAAATTCAATGGCACTCATATGAGAACAAAGCTACAAGGCCAATAAAAGTAGTAGCCAGAGGTCTTCATTCCTCGTGCTCTCCCGAGGAAGTAGTGGAAGATCTTGTACAAAAAGGCTTCCAAGCCCTTGATGCAGTCAATCTATTTAAAAATGAGACAATTAAAAACTCCTCTGGAGAATCCACGTCAAGTAAAAGGTTATTACCTTTATTCATGCTAACTTTTGACAGTAAACAAAGTGTCGAGGAGATTTATAAAGTAAGATCAATCTTGGGCATAGCTGTTAAAATTGAACCACTCCGAAAATCTAAAGTTGTTCCGCAGTGCAAACGTTGCCAAGCTTTTGGTCATACCCAAAAATACTGCAACCGCGAGTTTGCTTGTGTAAAGTGCGAAGGAAAACATGCAACTAAAAATTGTCCGATGAGCAAGGATCAGAAAGCAAAATGTGTGAACTGCCAGGGTAATCACCCGGCAAGCTATAGAGGCTGCCCAGTTGCCAAAAAATTCCAAGAGTTCAGAAGCAAAAATACATCTGCTAGAGACAAACCCAGAAAAACAGTAAATACCGATTTAAATGCTGAAAACAATACTAAGAATGAACCCCCTAAAAAAGCTGTTCAAAGTAAAAGCGATGAAAATAAAGCCTATTCTCAGATTCTAAAAAATGTGCGGAAGAATGAAGAGACTTCCATAAAAGAAATGCTACAACTCATTCTCCAAAGAATTGATAAACAGGATTTGAATATAAAACAGTTAAGCGAAAAAGTCGCTTTTAAAAAACAATGATGGACAGAACGCTTAAAATCGCTACATGGAATGCAAACGGTCTTTTACAACACTTATCCGAATTAAAAATCTTTTTAGATCTAGAACATATAGATATTTGCCTGGTGTCCGAAACTCATTTCTCCAATGGGCAAAGTCTAGATAATGTAATAGAACACTATTCATGTTACCACGCTCCACATCCAGCTGACAAGGCAAGAGGTGGATCGGCGATTCATATTAAAGAAAGCTTAAAACATTATGAAGAAACCAAGCTTACTAATGAAAATATGCAAGTAACAACTATTAGTATTGGTATGAAAAATAAAGAGTTTAAGATAGCAGCTATATACTGCCCACCAAGGCGATCCCCGACAGAAGATGGCTATACAGATCTATTAAATCTTCTTGGGCATAACTTTCTTGTTGGTGGAGACTTCAATGCGAAACACACCCATTGGGGTTCAAGACTTATATCAACAAAAGGCAAAAGACTTTTCCAAGCAGGCCGTAAATACAATTGCGAATTCTATTCCTCCAGGTCGCCAACTTACTGGCCTTCCGATACTAACAAAATACCAGACCTTATTGACTTTTTCGTAGCTAAAGGAATTAAACGAAATCACATTAGTGTCGAAGGTAATTATGACTTGTCATCAGATCATACTCCAGTGATTCTATCACTAAGTGAATCGGAAGTAATAGAAAAAAGTAATCCAAAGCTTGTAAATAAGAAAACAAACTGGAGTGATTTTAGAGAAAGGCTTTTAAGTTTTATAAATTTAAGATCTCCCATGGATACAAACGAGCAAATTGACCATGAAGTGGAACAATTTATTGCTGATGTGCAACAGGCCGCTGAAGAAAGTACTCCAACATTTTCTAATAGAAGACAAAATGAAATAAAATATCCTTTAGAGATAAGAGAGTTGATAATAGAGAAAAGAAGAGCTCGAAGAAAATGGCAAAATACTAGATTTCCAGATGATAAAACAACGTTTAACCGTATAAGCAACAATCTTAAAAAACCAATTTATAAATTCAAAAATGATTCACTCAGTACATTCCTAAAGAATTTAACGACTGATGCTTCAACCGATTTTTCGCTATGGAAAGCAGCCAAGCGCCTGAAAAGACCGCAGTTACAAAACTCGCCCTTGAAAACTCAAGATGGGAAATGGATCGGTAACCCAAAAGAAAAAGCTAACCTTTTCGCGGAGCATCTTGCGAATGTTTTTAAGCCATACCCAACAAACGCGGCTGAAAATAGCTTACAGTTTGTTGATAAGATAGATGAAAGTGAAATACCAATTGTAAGATTAAAAGAAATAAAAAGTATGTGTTTACATCAACTATCAAATAAAAAATCACCAGGTTACGATCTAATTACTGCCCAGGTTATGAAAGAAATGCCTTTGAAAGCCTTCATAAAACTCCAATATATAATAAATGCATGCCTTAAGCAACGGTATGTCCCACACCATTGGAAAATTGCTGAAGTTATTGTCATACCCAAGCAAGGTAAGCCACCTACAGAAGTGACGTCTTACAGACCAATATCGCTTATACCAATTATGGCAAAAGTTTTTGAAAAACTGCTTCTGAAGAGACTTAGCAAAATTATAGAAGAAAGAAGGTTAATCCCAAATCATCAGTTTGGCTCTAGAAATAAACATTCCACGATAGACCAAGTTCATAGAATAACGGATGTAATAGAAAAAGCATTAGAAGAAAAACAAGTATGTTCGGCTATTTTCTTAGATGTTGCTCAAGCCTTTGACAAGGTTTGGCATGAGGAACTTGAGTACAAACTGCAAAGGGATCTTCCCAGACAGTACTATGAAATATTAAAATCGTACATCTCAGACCGATTGTTTAGAGTAAGGTACGATCAAGAATATTCGGAACTGAAGAAAATAGAAGCCGGTGTACCACAAGGAAGTGTCCTAGGTCCTACCCTGTATTTACTATACACAAGGGATATCCCAGTTGGTAATCACACCATAATGGCTACTTTTGCAGATGATACCGCAATTTTGGTACCCGACAAATGTGTCTCTAAGGCAGCAGTAAAACTGCAAAATGCCGTCGACACAGTCAGAGATTGGACCGAAAAATGGCGTATCAAACTCAATGAAACAAAATCTTCACATATAAACTTTACAAATAAAAAGATAAACAATATTCCAATATTCATTAATAATCAAGATGTACCTTACGCCAATACGGCCAAATACCTTGGAATGACATTGGATGCAAAGCTAAAGTGGAAAGAGCACATCAAAAATAAAAGAGAAGAACTAAACTTGAAATATAGAAAAATGTACTGGTTACTTGGTAACAACTCTGATTTATCAACCCAAAACAAAATAATGCTGTATAATCAAGTACTAAAGCCTGTTTGGACCTATGGTATCCAATTATGGGGCTGTACAAAGAAAACAAATACCGAAATCATCCAAAAATTCCAAAACAAAGTCCTTCGTGGAATAGTTAATGCACCTTGGTACATAAGAAATAGCGATCTACATCGTGACTTACAAATAGAAACGGTTACAGAAGTTGTTAAAAAATACGCTGTATCGCATAATCAGAGACTGCAAAGTCATACCAATTCTGAAATGGTGTTCGTCTTGAATACAAGAAACCATGTTCGGAGATTAAGAAGAACCAAGCCTCATGAGCTTTCGGTCTAAAAAAACATGGGAAAGTATCAAAAGTTTAAACTTCCCCCAAAGTGATTTTACAAAGTTAAGAAAGAAAAATCTGATGTCGATCTCTCAAGATTGGTCCTGATAAAGAGGTGGTTTTAGTGGTTAAGAGTCCCACACTACTTGGTGTCGAATACTGCCAAGTGTCTTTTGAAGATTTCCTTCCGTCAAAAAAAAAAAAAAAAAAAAAAAAAAACTTTTTTGATGCCTCGGTCATAGGTCAAACTAAGAGCGGTTCTTGTCAGAACTATATCGAATTGAATATTGGTTCAATTTGTTCAGAATTTGAGACGTCAACAAGAGGGTACGTTTTCAAAACCCTTACAGGACTTTTAGCAAGTCAAGAATTGAACGCAACCAAACAATCCTACGTTTAATCGATCGGCCAATATCGATCTTTTGTTAGGCAGTGACGTATATTGCGAGGTTATTTTACCAGATATTGTAAACGGTGAAAAACCAATCGGTCCGGCTCGAAGGACCAAAATGTTTGTACCTTTATTAATGGCTTATAGCAAACAAAATCACTCTAAAAAATCGCTTCTAAAACTTCCAAAACTGTCTTAATAAAACCCAAGAAATAAAAACACATGCAAAACCTTCTATATAAAACTTCCAGTGAAGAACTTTATTTGCCCTGCATATAACCTTCGTAAGCGTACAAATGGTAAAGGGTCCGCCATGTAAGGTTTTTTTTTTCAACTAGTGCTTATTTCGTGAATGGTAACACTTAGCTCATGTCTGATTTGACAGATAATTAGTTTTATCCTTCCGCTGAACGAATATGGTTGTGTATACGCTTCGCTAAGTGGGCCTGCGATCGACTTAGAGAAGATGCCGATTTTGCCAAAAAAAATCATCTTTTCAGATGAAGCTTATTTTGATCTTGGCGGGTAGTAAACAAGCAAAATTGTCGCATTTGGGACACAGAAAACCCGCACGCATACATTGAAAAGCCGATACACCCAAAACGAGTCACTATTTGGTGCGGATTTTGGTCCAGAGGCATAATTGGGCCATTTTTCGAAAATGAGCAAGGAGTGGCCGTTACAATCAATGGCGATCGTTATCGGGCCATGTTGAACGAATTTTTGTTCACAAAAATTGAAGAGGATATTGGCAACATTTGGTTTGAACAGGACGGCGGCGCTACGTGCCAAACAGCCGAAGCTACAGTCGATGTTTTGCGCCATTTTCAAAAAAAAAAAGTTATTTGGCGGACCCTATATTTTTTTTTGTCAAATTTGTGTTTGATAATGAACAACGCACAATAAATTATTTGTATAGCTGAATTGACTGAATATATTGTTGAATATTTTGTTAATTTATGTAGAATTCGTTGCAACCAAAAAATAAACAACTCTTCTTCCAAAAATTACGCGACTTTCAATTTTACGTATTACAAATGTCAAGTGTGTGGAAATCAGTGTGAAATCTTGGTAAAAACGCAAGATTTGTTTTGACAGAAAAGAATTTTGTTTAGAAAAAATTCGATTCCGTTTAGAAAAAATTCGATTTCTTTGTTGTAAGGAATTCGCCATAACTTTTAAGGTATATCTTTTTATTTTTCAAAACTTTTTTTCAAATTAATTGACAAATGTCACACTTTTCCACATCTCTTTAGATTTTCCTAGTGGTTGTACGTTACGAAATGAAAATTATGGTGTGAAATTGATTACGAATCGGTTGATATTCCGCTTTCGAATTTGGGTACTCACTTCTTGTTGGGAATTTCATCGTTGTGAACTAACCGTCAGTTTTATATGAAAATTTCATTTCCACTCAAACTGAGTACTAGGCCTTAAGCAAGATTTTACACCGATTTGCACACACAAAATAAAATTTTCACATTTCTAATACGTCAAAATGAAAGTAGGGGAATTTTGGGAAGGCAAATTCAATATAATACAATATTCAGCAATATTTTCAGTAAATATAACCATAAAAATAATTAGTTGCAGCTGTCTAGTAACACACACAATCATACTAAAAAAAGTTTATGCTTTTTCGATTTCCTTTCAATTGACAGAAACAAATCGATTAGGTTTAGAAACAAATCGAATTCTTTGTTCTTTATTGAAAGGAATTCGACTCGGAGTTCTTATCAGAGTAATATAATTTTGAATAACTTTTTTGTTTGTAAACCGATGGTAAGAACACATTTTTTAAATAACAGATCACAACATTTTTATAATCATATTTGAATGCAGGTAAATATCTAATTGACAAAAAAATTAATATTTTTATATTTAAGTTATAAGATTTCGGGAAAATAGAAAGTTTCCGAAACTCTCCCCCAAGGCAAATAGCATGGTACTTACTTTCCAATGCAGTGGGAAGCGGTTAGTACCCATTCATCAGCAATAAGAACACCTGCACAGTAAAATATTTTTTCCGGGCCACCTAAAATTGCGGCCAAAAAGGGCCAGGCACCTGGGCTCGCTGCTGATCCACCAATAATACGTCTTGCAGGCTTTTTTTCACGTCGTACTTTTCCGCATTCTGAATGATTTATTAACGATACAGGTTACCCATTGCCTATATCTAGTATAGATTCAAAAGACTACATACCGAAGTTAGTGCATGTCAATTCAGCTATTGGGAAATCTTCTTCTGGGGTACAGCTGGAAAACTCTTGCATCAGATTTGATCTTCTTTTAGAGTACATTTTCCAAATGTCTGTAGAAACATTAACCGATGTCAAAAGAGGACGATGTGTCTTTTGAGTGACAACACTCGTTGCATTCACTGAGTTGTAACCAAGCATTGAACAGACAGCTGTCGGTGAAACAGAACGATCCCAGTTTTTTACACATGCTGGAGTCCATTTGCTTGAACTAAAACGAAAAACTTCAAGTACACCTTTGCCTAAATCACCGTTGCGCTCACTTAGTCGAACTGAAAAATTTAAAATGTATGAGATCTAAATAAAGGTATATTCATTCGAAATATGTTCTCACTGCAATTGCGTTCATCTTGGCCATATGGGCAATCTACTATTCCGTCACAAATTTTCTTCGAGCTCATGCATTGATCTTCGCCGCAATAAATAGAACCAGAATCACATCGGTCACATTTCAATTCATCCATTTTATCCATGCAATCCCTATGTCCATCACAAACGTATTCGTTTGGAATGCATCTTGTTTGGTCGCATACAAAGCCACTGCAAACTATAAAAACAAAAAAACTGAAATTAAAAACACAAACGTAATGTTATTATGAGGTTACCTGGATTTCGAGCCGCTATCATAACGTCACGAACTTGATGCAGTCCTACGCATTCGTCAGAGTTATTGAAATCTTTAAATAAATTGCAATTCAAATATTCGGGAAGGTTTAGCCCGAACACATCGAAGAAAAATCCACAACGCCTCATGGTTTCCGTACAAAGTGTTCTGCAAGGAGGTACCGTGGATCCTGTCGAACCACATTTCGGAACAAACAGCGTACATAAAAACAACGAAACTAGTTCATAGCATCGTACATCAACAAGTGCATCATAAGCATCTAGATCCTATTGCACGATTTATATTGAAAGAATTCAGAATAGAGGAATATTAAAATTTATTCAAACCTCACCACTTGAGTTTCCAATTGTCCAAAATGTCCAATGTAATTAGGAAAAACTGTATAGTTATATGGGATCAATGGTCCTTTGCAAAATTTAACAATGATGGGTAAGCAAGTTCCAGGAGCTGGGTTTTTACCTATTGTTGGTTGTTAATTTGACATAAACAGTTTTAAAAATTAAAACACATACCAAATTGAGACACTTCTTCAACTCTTATTGTATTGATAATTGTTTTATTAACAAACTTGATTGTAGGATAAGCACTGAAATAGGCTGCAAGTCCACCTAGAATTGAAAATATTGAGTTACTGCATATTTTAATTTTTAACGACTATTATGTTAATTTATTGAAAACATTTTGTATTGTTTCTCATCAATTTATTACTTGGTAACTGTTTGTTTTTATATTTTTGATTAATTTATAATTTTATTAATATTATTCAATTTTAAATAGGTACAAGCAGCAAAACTGCGCTCAGAAGAACGAATTTAATTTATTTAATACTTAGTACACGCATACTTAAAAACTAATGCTTAAAACAAACAATTAATTACATGTATTTA
The DNA here is from genome assembly GCA_932273885.2 of Leucozona laternaria. Lineage (NCBI taxonomy): Eukaryota > Metazoa > Arthropoda > Insecta > Diptera > Syrphidae > Leucozona > Leucozona laternaria. The sequence continues at coordinate 53,138,966 of OW026368.1, forward strand.
AAATAAGTATCTACCTATTATGGAAATATGATTAACAAAATAAAATAATTACAAAAAGTTGTGTGAGTGCCGGGACTCACGGTTAATATGTGTAAACATCAACGTGCGCGGATCCAAAACGGACTTATTTTTGATTGAAGGGGATCTTAAGATTTTTTTCACTGAACGCACCCATCCTAGTATGCAGATCGTAACGTTGCACACCGTAACGTTGCACGACGTAACGTTGCACACGAACGTTCACGTTTTTTTTTCATTCTACCGCCGGCATAGATGTTTACACATCAAAAATCCTAGTTAATTAAAAATATAGATAATCCGCATTAATTTAATCATATAAATTAATTAGCTTGCGAGGAGGATTTTTCGAAGGGTAGATTTGGATATGTTGAAATAAAATATATTCAAAAAGGTGTTAGCATTACGAAGCATACAAGACATAGAATTATAAAAGGAATAGTTTGTGCGGTGATAAGGGACGCGGAAAAGGGGTACTGTCCTTATATTACAGGGGTTGGTATTAAAGGAAATTGCATTTAATAATGGTGGACAAACGATGTTACCTTCCAGTGGCCTTTTTCACCAAATTACATTTTCAATCACAAATTTGTACTTGTTATCTGCAATTTAAAATTTGTAAACTTAATTTCTGTTTCACAAACAACAAACATAATTCCAACAAATTTGTAAAAAAGAGTAAGAAAAGAAGAGGAAATTGTAGTTGTGATGTACAAATAAAAAAAAAATCGGTTTCACCACTTTTTTGCCAGACTTGTAAAAAACAATTCTTTGTCACAAATTTGTGAGAATCGGCTGAGTAGGTATCAAGCGTTAAGTGCACTATAAAGGCCTTCAATATTTTCAAAAAAAAATACATCAACAACGACTGTAAAAACACGATGGACACATTTGAACACAGTAGATTTAGATATAACATGCATGTCTGAGAGCTCATGATAAAATGTCAACATTTCCATTGGTGTTAATAAAATCAATTTTTAAATGCTCATTGTCAGTACCAAGTGTGGTTCAAATATTCTTATGCCCGATTTCATAAAGGACTTTTAAATATTTAAAAGCCCATTTAAAGTTGAAATGTGATTTTTTTGGTTTCACCAAGTGCTTTTAATTTAAAAATGCTTTTAAGTGCCCTTATAAACTAAAAGCCCATTTTCGTCTCAATAAATTTAAAAAGTGTGATTTGTGAAGTCTAATATGTCAGATGTCAGCCGACGAGTAAGAAAATTATAGATGATATTTTGCAGTCACTTTTTTATTTAATTTCTTGAAAATATAAATTGTGAATATGTCGAAACAAAAATATAGTTTGTGTGTAGATAATAATCTTTTAAGGCTCTCCCAAGCCAACGCGAATACTTCCGAACGACGACAAGACTTTCGCCTTTCTTAATTTATTTACATGGAGATAAATGAGAGCACCCACATTGGCGCGATGTGAATCTTTAAACATTGTTCACTCATCGCATATTCGTTCCGAATGTTTCGCGTTGGTTTCGGAAAGCCTTCATAATTTGTTTGTCTTTAGACTAATTGATTGTTCATCTGAGGATGATGAGCAACATATAGTAAGACGTAGATAGATTCTTGAGCTTTTTATCGCAAAATATTCACTTGTAATACTATCGGTAGGTACTACTATGCCTTGGCCTTAAATACATTTTTAGGTTCGGAAAGATATTTTTATTGAAAAATAACAAATTGTAAATAAAATTACGCATGAACTTTCTTCTGTAAGAATTTTTCTACAACTTAACAAATTTGTAAAATTATTTTATCTAGTACTTGTAAACTACAAACAAAAATTACTCTTGGTGAAACGAAAATAAAGATATTCCCACAAATTTCCCTTTGTAAATTACAACTAGAACTTTGTAATAAATACAAACTTTTTCTGAAACAGAATAAATCGATTTCTTAGCAAAATGTGTAAGAAATCGCTTGTAAATTACAATTTGTAAGTTGGTGAAATAGGCAACAGTATGTAAAGTTAAGTTACAACATTACACCCACTCACAAACAAACAAAATTATTTTCATCTCTGTTTTTCACCGCTTTCCGATTATTCTACACTGTTTACGAATCAATGGACCCAAATTCGTAGTTCCGGAGCCTTTATTGATAATTTAGTAGGTTTAAATATTTGTCAGATATTATGTTTATAAATAAATCGAGAAACTGGAAAATTTACCATCGAAATTCGGAAAACCTATACATATCATGTACATTCATATATAGGTTAATTAATTACTTCATCTTTATAATCCGTGAACCGATTTTAAGCATTCATATTTAATTCGCAAGTTAAAAACCCAACATTTGTTTAAATATTTAACACATAACTGGAAACCTAGGTTCAGGTCACAAAGCTCACAAGCTGACTGACTGACTTGCACTGGTTCTTTTGCTGAAATTGCGTCAGTTGTTATATAAAAGAACCGACTCAACATCACCTACTTATCACAACTAACAAGGCTACAAAATGCCTGATTTAAGCTTGCTTAGATGTAATGCGTGTAAATCTAGCTTAAAGCCGAGATTTGAAGACTCGATCTCAAATCAAAGAAATCCGAAATATGTTAATTCATATAATATTTAAAAAAAAATTAATTTTTTTTGGTTGAGTGGAAAACGACATAACACACCAGAATAGATAATTTTACTGAGCAAAAATTAGTGAAGTCCGTACTAAAAGCACCACGGCACGTCCCTGTTGGCACTAGGTATACGCAATATTGTGAATTTATATAAATTTATGTTCCGGTACTTTTGTCCAGTTTTGAAAATTTTGAAAGTACTTCATCCTTATATTCTATAGTTTAGATGGCACTTTCAGTCCAGGATGGACTACAGTCTCAACCAACAAGCCTTTCCAGCCAGCTTGGCTCCTAGCTAGCTACTTTCAGTTACACACCCCAAGTTGAGGTCGTTCTCCACTTGGGCGAGCCTCCTAATGTGGGCTCTTCCTCTGCTGCGCAGACCATCAGGGGTATATTTGAAGACTCCTCGTCCTCGGGATGGTGCATTGGTTTCCATTCGCTCCGCACGTTTCATCTCAGAACTTCTTTTCAAAGCACTCAAGAAAATTTGAATCCGTTACCGACAAGGTCCATGCTTCTGCCCCATACAGTAGGATCGGGATGATTAAGGTCTTGTAAAAAGAATTCCATCCTTGCTTTTCAAAATTCGACAATTTGAGAGTTTATGTGCAAGTAAAGGATAAAGACTTAATTTCACAACATTGAATAAAAAAAAACTCTTAGCATTTTTTCTAATGTTTCTTTTTGATAAATTTTTAGTTTGAAAGCACAAATAACTAGGTTGAAACAAATAATAACATAACAAGTTTCTGGCTTTCAGAAAACATATAATTTTGCATTGGAAGTGTTGAGGTTGTTTTTGAATCTTTTTTTTTTAACTTTAAGTCATTTTTTTCGAAAATTTCCCCTCCCGCCTAAACGGAGGGAGATAAACCCTCCCCTTCCATAGTAAAAAATGCTTGTATTTTACCCTTCTACAAAAATCCGTCATTATTTTGCGGCGCCCTAGTTATCGTACTCGTGCCGTACAAAGACCTTATCCTCATTTTAAAACATGAATGGGACCGTGCTAACCTGAAGGCTGAGTCTTGATATCAAACCAAGATGGTGCATACACTTTTAAAAATAAAAATTTCGAGCTCCTTAAGATTAGCGGCTGGTTTTGCTCTTCCAACATACAAACGAAGAATCCTGTTGGCACAAGTCAACCATCAGAAATGTGCTAGTTTTCCAGGATCATTTCTAACTAAACCAGTTGGAATTGTGCCTCGAGAAATAGCTGAGCTTTGATGCAAATAATTTTGATCAGTACCTAATTAACGAGTCAACATTCAAATTTGGAAATTTTACGTGAATGGCTTCGACGGCAATCACTTTGAAATCAAGGTTGTGGTACCATCGAGAAAAGCAAACAGATGACGGAGCGGTAGTTCGTTAGTATGTAACAAGCACTCAAACCGCTGAAATGTTGGTCAAAATTTGTTTCCAACATAGCAATGACGCCGTTTCTATGTCCTGTATTAACAGCTATACCATCACATCCAATTGCTACAAGAGATGATCGAGGCCTTTGTCCAATGTCCGATCTTGTGTATTTGCAGTTTTAGTCAGAACTAAAGTCTTATCTTTACACCACGGCCGTCAAAATAAAGTGCAGACTAAGGTTTAATAGCTTCTGCAGCAGTATATTGCAAATCTTGACGTTCTAGACGTAGTTAACTTCGATCTATTGCTTTTGAGGAGTTGTCACTACTTATCAAATTTAAATCCAACATTGCAGCATTTACAATGATAGCTGCTGATCGATTAGAAACCCCAGTCCTGTCACACGCGCGCCTTAGCCAAATTGTTCGCTTTTTTTTAGACATTCTACAAAGTTGCATAGGTGGAAAATTCATCCAAATCAGTTTTAAATGTTTCGTTCCGTAGAGAAGTGCTTGGAATATCATCCTTTGTTTTCAAAAAATCTTCATACTAACGTATCCTTATTTCTTTATGATATAAAGATTTTGTGACCACCGGATCAACAGATCCAATATGCATTTTACGATCTCCTCTTTGGACTTAAAAATTCTTCTTCTGCGATGGCTATTTTATTTACTAATCTACACATTTTTCTTGAAATACTACATAATACATTTAAAGGTAGCAATTTTTATTAAAGTATCTTCGTAGAATTATTGCTTTTTTTTTCTACGAAACTAACCTGGCGAGGGCGACAACTTGTTGATGACTACTGTATGGAATCAAAGCTTTTTTCCATATTATTTTCTTAATATCAACTGAAATAATTTCACATACCTCCTCAACTGCTGGATCTTTTTCATTATATAACTCAATTAAATCATTTCATGTCCACAAACAATATTTAATTACATCAAAATACGTTGGCAACATATTAAAACTAAGAGCTTTTGTGGTTCACCAAACATAGGGCAACGCAGAGAGTTGTCTCTGGGATTCTCTAAGTAAATTTAAGTTACATTTGCGGGTGTTTCTGGCAGGAGGGTCAGATGTCGGTCATTTTTTAGATAGTATATGTACGCTAGGTAAACGACCTTTTTCCCTTATTGCTCAAAAACTGTCTATCTCCAAAAACCTTTGTTCAGTTTAACTTGTAGGATAAAAGAGAACAAATCTCTCGGCCTTGAGTAGATTCTCTAGTTATTACACACCATATTCTTTGTTTTTTGGTGTAAAATATTGGACTGAAGTTTGGCAGTTAATATAGACTTTGTGTAATGATATAAATAATGTAATGATTGCCACCCACTTACCTGCTATAGCTAGCAGTGCAAAAGCATTGATTAGAATTTGAAAGAGTCGAAACCGAAGTCGACCGTTTGTAACATAGGGATTTGAACTTTTTCGGCGATTTATTATCTGCAAAAAAAAAAAAAAAACAAAAACGATTTTCATTTACGATTCTTATAATTCATAAATCTATTTGTTAGAATTTCAAAACTTACTCTATGCTGAAGTGACATATTTGATGTACCATTTTGAAAACGAACTATTGCCTGTAAACTAGCCGGTGTTGAGATGCTCTTGGTAATAGGTGATGTAGGAACTGTTTGCTCAAGTTCGTCTGTGGTTTCATTTTTGAACAGTTGTTTTGGGGAAACTGAAAAATGTAATTTACAAAGCAGTATTTAAAGGTAGAATTGTTGGGAAATTGCTGTATGTTTAATTAAGATTTTGATGGTGTTTTTTTTTTGTAGACGTGTGGTTTTCAATCTGGCAATACTTTTTTCAGGGTTGGTCTTTTTGACAGCTGTCACTTGATTTATGCTCAGTTTGGTTTGCCTTTTCGTAATGAATAGACTTACTCCTGAAAAACGTTTGCAAATATCGCAAATTTATTACCAAAACGAGATGGCCACCGATCCCGATTTTCACAAGAAAATTTTGTTCAGCGATGAAGCTCTTTTTTGGTTGATTGGGTACGTTAATAAGCAAAATTGTCGTATTTGAAGTGATCATACCGACACCGTTACATCCTCATGTGCTGATGTGCTCTATGGGCAGATGGAATCATTGGCCCATATTTCTTCAAAAATGAAGCCGGCCATAATGTAACAGTCAATGGGGAACGCTATAGAGCCATGATTAATGACTTTTTCGTGCCTGAATTGGTAATGTCGATGTGAACGACCTTTGGTTCCAACAGGATGGCGCTACATGCCATACAGCCAACGAAACAATCAATTTCTTGAAGGAAACCTTTGGTGAGCGCAATATCTCGCGTCATGGTTCTGTGGCGTGGCCTCTAAGATCGTGCGATTTAGCACCGCTGGACTATTTTTTATGAGGTTATGTGAAGTCGCTTGTCTACGCAGATAAGCCCGATACGATTGACGCCTTCGAAGAGAACATTCGGCGCGTTAATGTTGACATACGGCCCTAATTGCTGCAAAAAGTGGTAGAAAATTGGCACTCTCGGCTGGAATTTATTCGAGCCAGCTGCGGCGCGCGGTGTGAAAACCACACGTTAAAAAACACCCTTTTTAAGCCCCATAAGCAATTTTCTATTTTTCTGGATTTTCTTCCCGGCTTTAAAATAATGATAAAAATAAATGACATACTGACAAAATCACAGACACATGGAATTTGAACATTTTAAAAATATATTTATAGGAGAAACTTACCTTCGCAAAGTCTTTTCATTGGGGGCAAAAGAGGAGCTTCAATGATCTTAGAATTATAACCGGGGCTTGAGCTTTGACTGACGCTATCACTAGAAAAACTCGAATCCTGTCTAAAGTCAATTTTATTTTGTCGTAAGTTGATGTATCGTGCTGCAGTTACTATTTTTCCAAGACTGTCATTAGAGTTCTGATGAAGAACCCTAGTCTTCGATCTTCCTTTTGAAGGGGCTGCTTGTATTGGCACTCCCTTTTGATTGTAAACTGAATTTGAGGTTGTGTTTGAGAAAGTGTCACTTGATAAATAAGAATCCTGATGGGGCTGATGAAGTTTTGGGTATACAATTGGTGGTGGCCTGTGTTTTCTGATGACTTTTAAGGAACTTTCTTCCGGTGATGAAATACTACTCAAGTTTTTGCTAATAATATCTCCATTCATTTGAAGATGTGAACGACTAGGAGGCGTAGGCGGTTTTGGACGAGCAGATGTTGCAACAGATACAGCAGTTGCAGAATTGTTGCTTTTAGCTTGAGGTACTGGCGGAAGCGTTTTAGGAGTTGTAGAAAACTGCTTACGAAGCGGTACTTCTGGCCTGACTCCCCCAGGACCTGAATTTACTTTTAACGTACTAATCGAATTCTTTTTTTGATAACTGCTGATAATAGTTCCAAGTTCATGAATGCTCTGCGTCGGAGTGTCATTGCCAGAGTCAATTTTAAACGAATCTTTTGAAAGCGGTGAATCATTAGTCTTTTCTGTTAGGCAACTATCTAGCGACGACTGAGTATCTACCGATGAAAATCTGCTGCGAAAGTCTGTAGTATTTCGCTCGCTTCCGTTGCTCGATATATAGCCAGTGTCAGAAGTAGCTTGAGATTTATTCGATTCCCCGGAGGAGCGATCGGCTTGTGGAATGCTACATTTCAATGTGCATAACTCATTTGCTGCATCACATTCAAAATAATTTAACGATGTTGGTTCTCCACCTGATTTGATGCTGGGTGTGGTAGAGCAGCTGCAAATATTGAGCTCTAATGGTTTGATAAAACTGTCGCAAATAGGCAGAAGTGATTTGAAAGGTGATGTCAATGCTTCATCGAAAACAGAGTTTTCCAAACTCATTCTATCGTCATCCGAGAATTGTTCGTTTGGTGAAATAGCATTGTAGATGTTGTAATGAGATGATTTTATATCATTTTCATTGTGAAATGGGTTGTGCGTCGAATTAGAAGAAGTTATGGGACAAAAACTGTGGATGTGATTCGGCTGAAATTTTTGAGTCTGATCGTTTTTTAAGTTTGATGTGTTGTTTTTATTATGCGTATTTTGTTTGCAGCTCGTATCAGAATTCCAAGATAGTTTACCCCGAAATGTACGCTTTGGTATCGGGGGTGGAAAGATATTACATGACGAGTTGTTTTGATCGATAACCTGGAAAAAATGAGTAAAATTTAATTGTATTACTATGGAAACATTTATACGGTAAATATAAATCATAATAATAATAGCCGTGTTGTTTTGTAAGCCCAGAGGAATTCAGTTGAAAAAAAAAAACGACATGCGGGATTTGCGAGGCCATTACAGAAAAAAAATGGAGTTTTCATACAAACTATCGATAGCAAGTATGCAATTTACGTAGGTAACACAGTTTTTCTTTAAGTTCAGCCCCGAGAATTCTCCGAGCTTAGCTAAGCCCGAAGGGGATTAGTTGTTGTTGCATTAAATATGTGAATTGGTAAGCCCCGACGTCGGTTTTTTCGACCAATTTCCTCGGGGCTTGCAAAAAAAAAATTGTGTGAGTGCTGGGACTCACGGTTAATATGTGTAAACATCAACGTGTGCGGATCCAAAACGGACTTATTTTTGCTTAACGAGGATCTTAAGATTTTTTTCACTGAACGCACCCATCCTAATATGCAGATCGTAACGTTGCACACCGTAACGTTGCACGACGTAACGTTGCACACGAACGTTCACTTTTTTTTCACTCTACCGCCAGCATAGCTGTTTACACATCAAAAACACGGCTAATAATTACATATGTAAAAAAATTATACGAAAATAATAGCTGTATATTTTCGTAAGCCCCGAAGAAATTGGTCGACAAAATTACGTATGGGCTAAGCAATTTACCTGTAAAATGCAACAAAAACGAATCCCCTTCGGGCTTAGCTAAGCGCCGAGAATTCTCGGGGGAAACTTAAACTTAAGCACAGAGAAAAACTGTGTTACCGGCGTGAATTTCATACTTGTTATCGATAGTGTGCATGGAAAATTCATTTTGTTTCTGTAATGGCGTCGCTAATCCCCGATATTGTTTTTTTTTCAACCTAATCCCTCCGGGCTTGCCAAAAATCACAGCTAACTATACACTAGCTGTCCCCAAGAAGGTTAAAATAATTTTTTTATGCAGGGCATGGGAACAAAATACAAATTTATGTTTTAGAAAAAAAAAAAATTACCTTCATAGTTATTGGCTGGTCTAATGTTTGATTGACACTTTTAAGAGTAAGGTCAAGTGTACGGTTCCTTTCCTCTGTCGGCAAAGCTTTTGAGCTTAAAGAAAAAGATTTATCGTCTGACATCTGATAGCAATGTGACGAATGCCGCCGTATAGCAACATTTAGATTAAATGGCAATAGCGCAATTGAGTTGCACTGTTCCTGTTCCTTATCATAAAGATCCAGTAATGAATTATTAGGCAAAGCCAAGCTTGAAGCTCTTTCAGATCTGAAAATTCAATTACTATAAATTTTTTTTTTTAAGATCGATCACTTTGAAAATTTTAGACTTACCTTGAACGATTTATATTCAATTGTTGAGAACGGTTTGGTTGAGCATCTTCACGTTCAATCAAATGATTTGGAATCATTTTGGTGATAATTGTCATTAAATTATTTTAGACTAAAAAGAAAAAGAAAATAAAATAAAATAAAATAAAATAAAATTATATATTTTAGAATGTTATTACGAGTTAAGCGCCAGTTAAAACCATCATTGAAAATTTTAGTCTTGAGGCACTTAAATATCAAAATCATTTTATTGATATGGTGACTTACCTAATTATTAATTCTTGCAAAAATTTTCATTTTAGTCCAATCTTCCTCATAAGATGACTTTTAAAATTTCAATGATCATTGTTAAGGAATATCAATCCTTGAAATAATTAAAACCATTTTATGTGGACGGTTGAGCTTAAATTAATTTTTTATTGGCAGGAATTAATAATTAAGTCACCGCCTTGATATATTGGCATCAAAATACATACTAATTACTAATTTTACTCTAAACGTCTCAAACTTTTTAATGATGGTCTTCAATAAAAGCCATAACTGGCACCATAATGAATTAAGTCTATAGCGAAATCTAAAGTAATGTGATTCAGAAATAATAAAGGGATGAAAAATGACTCATTAGATCTAATCCTTCAGAGGTGACTAAACGGTATCACTATCTTAGTAGGTAGCACCCTCAATCCGAAACGAGACTAGCTTTCAGTTCTCACCTATATTAGACAGTGTCGGTAGAGGTTTTTTTGTTGAAAAAATATAATGATCAAATTTGGAATTGGAAGGTGGGATGTTCTTGAAGTTTAAAAATAAAATGGCGTGGCTGTAAATATTTTGCGTCAGCCACCATTTTGAAAAACGTGTTTTAACCAATATCTCAAGAACGGCTCATAGTACCTACATCAATTTTTTAGAAAATTCATATATTTTTATAGGAAATTCAATTATCTTTCTTTTTTTCATTTAACATTTTTTTATGGGATTTATAGATACTTTCTGAGTTAAGACGCCTAAAATTATGCTATTTTTAGTTTTTCCTTTATATCTCACCATAACGCTTTCTATTATGACAAAAAAAATCGAAACAAAGTTGTAGAGCATAAAAACGACGTACATTATAGTTACACATATGGATTGACTCATTTCCCCACCACCGAAGAGGTAGAGTCAATATCGCGTTTTTTATGTGGTGTCCCCATCCCCAGTAGGCCTAATCAACAAAAGTTTGTTTAAAATATTACTCGAACCTTTCTCATTTTGATAGTTCTGGCCTGGCTCGAAGAGTTCACAATTTTTTCAAGTCTCAGGTAACTCGTTGTCTTGATATATTTGGCCTGGGAATTCTTCATTCTCAATGGGAATAAATTCTACTATCAGAACTACATTTTCGGAGGATTGTCCACTACAATTAGAATAAATAATAGAACACTTAATGGGCATTCCATGAAAAACTGTAACTTTTGATATAAAAATATTTGCGAGGGAAAGAAAAGTAAATATTACTCATATAAAGTACAATTTCCGACCTTACTTGTATGAGTAGTCACACCCGAAAAGAACTCTTAACTCAGTTTAGATTAAACAGAAATTTATAATGTGACGCATTTTTTGGAGGATCTTTAAAAAACATGAAAAAGCTTCAGAATTCGTATAATTAAGCTATGGAACACATTACCTAGCTCAAAAACACCAAACATCTTTGTCATGAAAGTGTTTTGCCACTGAGCATGGAAACGGAGGTATAAATTTGATTGGGAGGCAATGTAAAACGGCTTGTCAGACAACAAAACTATGTCTCAAGGCAAAGGTTTTGCTATTAAAAGTGCTGAAGAGTTGTGAACTTAGCTGCCAAATTGGTAGCCAATACAAAAGTTATTTAAACCTGCGAAACCAATGCCCAATGCCCAAATTCCAGCAAAAACGCCATGGGAGAAGGTAGATCCTATTTCAGACAATTCGCGATTTCAGTACATGAAATATGTGATGGAAATACAATACATGCTAAAATACACGATTTACACCAGGAAGACAACTTTTTCAACAGTGCTTCCTTTGATTTTTGAGCTATAATGTCGGGCACGTGACATCACTGTTACGGTACGGCAGCTGTTATGCAAAAATTCAGAATAACTGTTTTGTTTTTAACTTTATTTTTGATGTGTAAACATCTATGCTGGCGGTAGAGTGAAAAAAAAACGTGAACGTTCATGTGCAACGTTACGTCGTGCAACGTTACGGTGTGCAACGTTACGATCTGCATACTAGGATGGGTGCGTTCAGTGAAAAAAATCTTAAGATCACCTTCAAGCAAAAACAAGTCCGTTTTGGATCCGCACACGTTGATGTTTACACATATTAATCGTGAGTCCCGGCACTCACACATTTTTTTGTGTTCAGGCAATTTTTAGTCAATGATTATTTTGTAAATGTGCTATTTTGATATGACTATTCAGAACTTAGCTAAAACAAACCACTAACAAATGCAGTTACGGTATTTGTAGTTGGTTTTAGCCGTGATGTTCGACTCCGACCGTATTCCTCATGGTTAAAACTTGGTTGAACTTGGAAGACTATGCAAACGCACTGCAGATATTGAAGGGGGCAGTGCTGAAAGATTGGCTTTCTTTCTTATTGCGGTCATTATGAAATGTTTATATCGACAGCTGTTGATACACATTTCATTTGAAGAACCCCCAAATACAGATGCCAAACAAATTTCCCCAGCTTCCGCAACCTAAATACAAAGTATGGTAATGAATTTAGTTTTTCCCATTTAAAACAGCCATGATGCAGTATCACAAAAACTGAGTGCATGGAGAAATAATATCTTTTCAGACACATTTCTTCCGTATTTAACTAAGGATGGAACACAAATCTGTTCGGAATTACAACCTTTTATATAGGCTTACGGAAAAAGAAATTGGTAGGTACGTTTATTTGCCAAACCTGTTAATAATTCCAAAAGGCTAAAGTCTTCGCTTACAATGTCGACATTTCTAAAGCAGTGTTGAAAATGAGAACATCAGCATCTTCAGCCGCTTGGTCTGCTTGAATTTCAACATTTTGCAGCTCTTTTTTCAACATCTCTATGAAACGCATTTTATTACCATCGTTTGAATAAAAATTTCTATTGAGAAACTGTTAATATCATTGTTTTATCAAAGAAAATGTCAATTGCACCATACTTTTTTGATATATGTACGTAATCTTTCTGTCCCTTTAGTACCTAGGTCACAAGAATTTTGGGGGTAGCCATCGAAAATTATTTTAATATTTTTTTCTAAAATTATCTTTTATATATTTTATATTATACTAGCTGACCCGACCTGCTTCGCACGGGTTGACAATAAACCTAAGCTTCGCATTAAAATTACAAAAGAAAATTTAGATAAATATTTAAGCTACTTTTTTGTTATTGAATAGGTAGCATTAATTTATAAAAATATGATCATCTAAGTTCAAAGTTTATTACTGTTTTAAATAGAATTTTTTTTTAAATAACCTTTCGAGCACAAAATGAATTTTCTAAATCGGATAGCTCTTTCCGGTTTTAACCCCCTTTCACCCTATAAATACCAATTTTTTGAAAAAAAATATCATTTACCCAATTTTACCCTACAAAGTTAATTATTTTCCAATATATTTATAGTTGTTCTGCTATTCGGAACGCAGACGAATCCAGTAGATTAAAGATCATTAAAATCGGTCCAGCCGTTCTTGAGTTATAAGTGTTGTAACTAAACCGACTTTGTTTTATATATTAAGATTTTATTATTCATTTTCACTACTTTCTTTCAACAGAAAACTATTATAAGGTCTAAACTTTAACTCCGTAAATAAAAGAATGAAAAAAAAGGAACAAAATTTCCAACGCCAGAAAACAGGCAGCCATTGCCATTCAAAATTGAACCATACCATACAAAATTTAGGCCACTTTGAGCTGTAGAGAAGCGTAGCTTGTAAACCATACGTCGTAGGAAAAAAGCTTTTAGAAAATTTGTATACTCTAGAACTTTTTCTCCAATTTTTGTTTCAAAATAGAAACGGTTACTGACATATAAGGGAAAAACTTAAAATAGCATACCTTAAGGTGCCTTAACTCTGAAAGTATAAAATCTATAATCAAATGTTGAATCAAAAAAGAAAGATAATTTAATTTCCTATGAAAATAAACCTTCAAATTTATTGTACTATGAGCCGTTCTCAAGATATTGGAACCTATACGGGAAAAGGAAATACAATTTATAAATTAATTCGTAAACAATTGGTGGTAGCATCTTTAAGTTGTTGTTGTTGTTCAAAAATTCAATGAAATTGACGGAATAAAGAATGGTCAAGTCTAATAAACTGACATTCCAGTATGAATAGTACAATAAATAATAATAAGAAATAAAATTTCATTTGAATAAACCTTACCCGCCTGGAAAAATATTCTATATTCTTAACGAGGCCCTAGAAAGCCTGGGTAATTATCGAAATTGGCTAGGCCCTTCAGTTTAAATATGATGGTGCGAAAGCTTTGCAACCTAACTGAGAGTGTGTTATCATATCACATAAAAACCAACTTTCAAAATTAAAATCAATTCTTGACCGGCGTCAAATCTTTTATACAATCTCTCTCTTAACATGTCCAACAAATTGGTGGCTTATCAATCGAGTATGAACAAAAAAAATTAAGAAAAGAATTAAAGGGTGTAGTAAGACGTGTGGTTTTCAAGAAGATATAAAACGCATATATTTTAAGGGTATGGCCAAGAATTTAGCTTTATTATAAAGATAAGGGTTTGCCATTATGTTTTAAAAATGATTTTGGGCAAGTGGCCGCCGCGGCTGGCCCGAATAAATTTTAGCTGAGAGGCCCAATTTTCGACAGCTCCAATTGTTGCGCGCGATGGCGGATGGACTCATTCGGGTCTTCTTCGATACTCTGCTCCACAGCAGCAATAGCGTCTTTGTTGCGCACTGTACGGCGCGGCGTGTCTGAGAATGCGCAACGTGTCTGAGAAAATGCAACGTTGTTCAGAAGTTAGTCTATTAATTATAAAATGGCAAACTAAACTGAGCATAAATCAAGTGACAGCTGTCAAAAAAAACAACTCCGAAAAAAGTATTGCCAGATTGAAAAACACCCTTTACAGCAACCAACCTGTGTGTAGCTAAAAAACATGCTAGTTGATTCAAATGCAATGGTCAAACAATAAACCCTACATTGGGTTGGACCTGATCACGTGACTTTTGTAGCGCAATGCGTGCATATGGCTCTGAAGACACAGCTGGGGAAAAAGTTTTCAAATTAAAATTGAACGTAATAGACTAAGCACCACTAAAAGGAGTCTGATGACCGGCATGGCTGCCGTGAAATAGCTATAACTCCAGTCTATAATTACTTGGTGGTAGCTCCCTCAAGTGGTTATTGTTGTTTCATTCAAAACCTTCAATATGAATAAGTCTATATTTAAATTTTTCATACGATTGTATGGTGGTTATAAGATTTTGGTTTTTATTGTATGAATACTTTCGAGCTGAAAACTGTTGAGGTTCTTGAGTGAACTTATCAAAATCTTGCCGTTTCTCAAGTCGGGTGCTTAGAGGATATATAATATGGAGTGCTTGTTTTTATTCGAAGGCAGACCTTTCATAGGGGTTGCTGTTTGAAGTTTTTCTTAAACTAAAAAAGAAGATATTGAAGTCTTTAAAATAATAAACAAACACTTGTTAAATTTCAAGAATTACTTCAAATTAGAACAATTTAGAGAGAAAATAAGCAAATTATGACTTTGATAGCAGCTGTACGATATTCTAAAACTTTATCTAAACCGATATAGCGCCCCCTATCAATGGCCCAGACGTTGCAATGCATTAGGGATAGAAACGAGCACTCCATATTATATATCCTCTAAGGTCGGGTGTGAATCGGCAGACCATCCGCGCTGCACAACTATGTACTTTCTTTCATAACCGCATGAAAACAGTGTTGTAAGGTTAATTCGTTTGGTACGGAACTGTATTAAAACAAATAATGTGAAAAGTCATCCACACCCAGGAAGTTAAATGTAGCGGATACCATAGTCAAACAAAATAAAACGCGGTTAATTGCTTAAATTTGGCTGTGTAGTTCTAAATAAAGCGACTTTTCACAGAAAAGGATCCTTTATTGAAATACCTACTACAAATTTGTTCCTTATTATTATCTAACTGGTTTACGTTAGAACCGAACTTGTAAGCTTCCATCTTTAATCAAGTTTTATTATTTAAGGACAAACTGTTTAAAGCAATTTTTTGATTATTATATCCAAAGATAGCCATTTTTAGAAAATAAAAAATTATAAAAAAAAAAATAACACTAAGTCCCGATATTTTTTTTTTTTTTTGCTCAACACACACAGGTAGAGATTTTTCTGAAAAGTTATGGCTCAGTGTAAGGTAGGTATAATTGGTATTTAGAAGTTGCGTCTGGAGCCATATGTTTTTTTTCTGGGACTAAACAAATCAAAACAATTTGAAATCAAAATGTTTGCAAAAAGATGGACTTTTCCATCAGTAGATATACAGAACCGTTTCACTTAAAGCATCAGCAAGCCTGTTCTATGAGATTTTTTTTTTTTTTTAAATACATTGTGTGTATACAAAAGTTCATTTGCCTTAAAAAATAAAACGTGATTGACTGACTATATATCTTCAACTTATGTAAGGAAAATTCCTTGAGATGTTCATCACTTAATGCTTTAAAAAATAATCTTAAATAGAGCCAAATATTTTGATTTTCCTTTTTTTTTTAATAAGGGTAAAATTGTTGACTGTTATAAATTGCGAATACCTACCTAACTAATACATATGTATGTATATACAAAAAAATAGATATAATGTTCCTATAAGTACATACTATTTTCAATATATCTCGTTCCAAATATCCCCGTGAACTTTCTCCTGTCCATCCACTAGAATGGTGGTTTTTGTTGGAAGTTTTAAATGTTCATTCTCTTTTTCAACAGGAGCATAGCATTAGCATATTTTCATTAAATAATTTCAGTAATTTTTATTTTTTATTATTTTTTTTTTTTTTGCGTAAAAACAAGTTTTACTTATAGAGATACACTTTTTCTTGCACCTGTAAAGCTTAAATTGCTTTTCTCAGATGACGATTTGATAGTTTTTCACCTTTTTCAAATATTGAAAAATTCAATCAAAATAATCGATTTTTTCTTCAGGCATAATTTTAACTAAGGATCATTATTTTATCATATATTTTTTTTTTTTTGTTCACTTCCTTCAACTTTTAAACAAGAACAAAATTTTGTTGTATATATGTATGTATATATTTAAATATTAAAGCTTATTTCTAAATTATTGTCGCGAGATTACTTCATTAGTGCCAGAGGAATATATTATATTCAATAAAAAAAATTTTGTCGTTCGTATGTTTTGTAATTTGTTTGTAAAAAAAACTGCAAATATTTAAACAACTTTTCAACATCAGACAAAGTAGCACGTGTTGGCTACGTCTACGACAACCGCCTACGCACTGCAACCGAGTTAACAAAATCGAGGGTATATTTCCCTGGATAGGAAAATAGCGAACTTTTCCAATCAGCAGAACTCAGAGAGGAAGAGAGAGAGAGAGAGTGCTCTTATCTTATATCTTAACACTCCTTTTTTGTTCCTAGGGTTGAAGAAACCAATGTTACCGTTGTGTGCTACATTTGTATGTTGGAATTTGCCTATTGCATCCTTTTATTCCTTCCTTTTTACTTGCGAATATAGGTACTATATGGCAAGTTATGTATTCGTACAAAAAATCGAACTCGAGATTTTGATCAAATTTGACATTACGACGATAGCGAAGACGAAAAAAGTGGGTCTCGCAAAAACGTCCGTCTCTCTGTCTGTCTGACTGTCGGTTCTACTACAGCCTAAACGGATGGGTCGATTTTCTTTAAACTTGGTAACTAGCGTTTTTTGGACATTCCCTCCACCCGTTTTTTTCTCTTTTTTTTTAGGACCAAAATTGACAGTAGCTGTCATAAAAAATTTCTTGGCCAAAAAGGAAAAACTTACTTTCCTCAAATCCAGCGCTAAAAATGGTTCCGAAAAAGGGTTATTAATGGTACCTCCCAACGAACCATTTCTTTTTTCTGATCAATTTTTTATGAAGAATTATTGACACATTCTCAATAATATTGTGTACCAAAATTTTCAAAAAAAAAACATTTTTTAGATTTTTAAAAAAAAGTTTGAAATTTTTTTTTTTGAAAACTAAATATTTCAAAAACGACTCTTTCGATTTTTCTTAAACTTGGTAAATAGCAGTTTTTTAACTTTATCTAGAAGATTTTTGACAAAAATTATTCGAATACCCAAAAATAACGGTGCCTCCCATACAAATGTTTAATATCCGTTAAGAAAAATATTTTTTTCTCAAAAAGAACTCCTACGATTTTGATATAAGTTTTTTTGTGTGTTAAAATTAGTACGATCTACCATTTATTAACAGTACCTCTCATAGAACGATTTAATTGATTTTCGACTATCTCAATATCTGATCAACCGAATAAAATTAGATTTTTTATACAGAAGCTTGTAACAAATATAAATAAAAGTGCGTAACAAAATTTTCTAAAAAATAATTTTTGGATTTTTGAAAAAAAAAATTCAAAATAATTTTTTTGAAATTCGATATTTCGAAAACGGGTAGCAGATTTTTTGTAAAGTTCAATTTTTAACTCAAAATTAACAAACACTTAAAATTGACGTGCCAATTTTTTTTTCTCAAAAATGTTAACGAAATTTTATATACCTATACAAAATTAACCGCTCCTACGATTTTCAAAATTTTTTTCTTATAAATTAAGATTTATATAAGAAATCCAATGGCGCTGGGTTAAAACAGATTTTAAAGTATTTTAATCAATTTCTTTCTAATTTTGTTGATTTAAAACAATTTACCAGTTTAAATAATATAATTTCCTTTTATGCATTGCATATTTGCAACACTAGGCTATATTGTTAATTTTTGTATACTCACATTATACCACCTGCAACTAAACTAAGTTTTGGCAAATGGATAAAATATAGACTCCCATAGATAATTTATTTCAGACTATAGATTCGCAATGTGATCGCATATAAGAGCAAGTTCGTGCGACCCAGTCGTGTATATTTTTTTTAATACATACCAACTTCATTGGGAGTTATGAAGAATAAATAATCTTCCTGGAAATGTTTCGCGTATTCGAAAAATTGGTATCGTGAATTAAGCTCGAAAGTTTCACTGAGTATTGTGAATACATTTTCTATGTGAGTTGGGATGCAATTAAATGGGATTTTTTTGGGTGAAAAATTAAAAAAAAAAATAACACTACTCAACACAGTTTTTTTTTTTATATGTGACCGGACTTTACTTTTTCGAAGGTTTTTGATGCCCGGAATTTAAACACGACTACGTTCAAATATACAGATTTTCAGTACGTTTAAGGTTATGACTAATCATGAAATAATTGTCACCAAAAAACACGTTACGGAATTTAAAGTTCAAATATTCCTCTTGTGAGATGCTTTTTGTCAAAGGTTGAAGTATGCTCGTTGGATCCAGGGTTTTACCAAAGAAGCAACAAACTTTAGTGTGTTCGAGGTTGTTTTTATTCACCAATCACTGGTTCTTTACAATTTTTATAAATTCTTCTATGTGCTTATAGCTGTGTAAGTTTATACAATTCCAAGTAAATATATACATACATTATGCATATGTTTATAGTGTTTTGCAATCCATATAATCATATAACTAGTTTTATAGATTTTTAGATTTTTTTTTAGATTTTATAAATTGTTTTATTTTTTTTTTTCAATATTTTAAATATTAAATAATTTTTGATTGCAAATCAAATGTTATAACTATAAAATAATAATAATTTAAATAGGCAATGGCGTTCCCATCTGCCTGATTGACGCGCTTAAAAGTTAAAAATTGAATCAATAAGGCCCATTTGCTGAAACGAAACTTAAAAGTTTATGTTCTACATAAGATCTTATGTGACAGTTTACGCTAAGGAAAAAGTAGAACATAAGAGTTTAAGTAGAACATAAATTAGTGTTAACTAGTTTTATATAGTTAAAATATTTACCTAGAAGAATTCCCTTTACTTACCGTCTGAGATAGCAGGCGTCACTAAATCACGTCACTTAAGCACAGCAGTCTGAAACAGCAGACGTCACTTAGCACAGTCTGAAATAGCAGACGTCACTAAATTAAAGTCTGAGATAGCACATGTCACTAACTAACTAACAGAGTATCAACTTAGTCACAACATCCTTATAAATACAAACTAAAGCTGGATTTAGACCTTCGGTTTTATCGTCCGTGTACGTTGTTCGTTGTTGGTCGTACGCGGAACAACGAAGGTCTAAATGCTAACACCGAACAACGTCCGGTTTTATCGTCCGTGTACGTTGTTCGTTGTTGGTCGTACGCGGAACAACGAAGGTCTAAATGCTAACACCGAACAACGAATGAACACCGAACGAAGAACGAATAAATTCAAAGTGGCTTTGAATTTTCGGTGTTCGATGTTACCCGAACAACGAACAACGTGAGTGTAAATGCGAAAATTTTTTAATCGAACATTCTTTTTCAGTGCCGTGCAATGAATTGGGACACTCTGCACGTTTATCTTATTATTACTTTATAATTTTACAGATAGAAAATTGTGAAACAATTTAAGAAATATTACTCTCCGTAGCTAAGTTACGAAAGATTAATTCTAGTGTACATTTAAGTAGCCAACTCTTCGTCCAGCAGGATCTTTTCTTTTTTGTTCAATGTTAAAAGCGCCGCCACTGCCAACAATGTGTTGTTATCCATTTTGCTGTAAAGAACGAACTGAATATAAAAACGGAATAATCTAGATGCTTCTTCGTTGTTCGTTGTTTTTAGGAAGAACGAACAGCGAACAACGTTCACTGAATGAAGAACGAAGATGTAAATCCAGCTTAAAAGCTTTCGGATTTCCACCTTTTTATATAGCTTGGATAAAATCTCTTGATTGAAAATGTATCATATCCAGCCTTATTGTGAGTTTCACCCGAACAACATTCCACCCAGAAAATTTGACATTTTACTTTTCGCCTATTGTGAGTTTCACCCGAAATTTCATGATCGAAAAATTCCCCTTATTCCCCTTATTGTGAACATTCATTTCGGATGGAATGTAATACCATTTTCACTTTTTTCTTGGAGGCGAACAAAATTTCGTTCGGGTGAAACTCACAATAGCTTTTAAAATTCCGGGCGAACAAAAAATTTGAAGGTGAAATATTTTTCGGGTGAAACTCACAATAAGGCTGATCATGTAAAATTCCGAAATACTCTTTCAAATCCATGCACAGCTCACTCCGGTGTTCCCCAAGGAAGTCATCTAGGCTCGTTTCTATTTATCTTCGCTATAAATGATGTAATATCATGTACATACATACGTTCTAGGCAGATTCTCATATTTGCTGATGATATGAAGATTTTTAAGAAAATAAAAGCTAGTCATGACCAAGTTCTTCTGCAAGCCGATATTGAAAGCTTTTCTGTTTGGTGTGAGAAGAACGGATTTTTTCTTAACACTTCCAAATGCCAAACTTTCTCAAGAAAGCGTGTTGCAAATGCTTTTGATTATTCCATTGCGCAGCACAAACTTGGTTGTGTCTTTAGCTTCAAGGACTTAGGTGTCAACTTCAGATCTAATTTGAAATTCACTGAACACATAAATTACATTGTTAACAAAGCAAACTCAATGCTTGGATTTATTAAACAATGGGCAAAGGAATTCAACAATCCGTATGTTTATCTTTCCTTATACAATTGTTATGTACGACCCTATCTTGAGTATGCCTCACAAGTTTGGACTCCTTTCTATGAAGTTCATAAAAGTCGTATAGAATCAATACAACATAAATTCATCCGCTTCGCTCTGAAAGGCCTTCCTTGGGCTTATCCCTTCAACCAGCCACCATACGAACATCGAATCCAGCTTCTAAAGATTTAGTATTTCTTCACCAACTTATTAATGGCCAAATTGACGCTCCCGATTTGATAGCCCATATTGGCATAAGCTACCGTGGAGGATCTCACCACTTGCGAAGATTCGAACTTTTACATGTGGATTTTCATAGAACTAATTACGGCATGCCTACATGGGCTGGGCACCTTAATCGTATGAGCAAGCTTTTTAATTTAAATAGAACTAATTACGGCATCCATGAGCCTCTTAACCGTAGAATATGTGCAAGCTTTTTAATTTAAACTGCCTCCTCAGTTGATTTTAACACGAGTAAAATGCGATTAAAAAAAATTGTTTCAAGCCAGTGCTCCATGATCGTGATTTCTTTTCGTTAATTCTTGACTGCAGTAACTTTGAATGTTTTCTGCATA
Source organism: Leucozona laternaria (assembly GCA_932273885.2). Lineage (NCBI taxonomy): Eukaryota > Metazoa > Arthropoda > Insecta > Diptera > Syrphidae > Leucozona > Leucozona laternaria. The sequence goes on from OW026368.1 coordinate 53,160,871, forward strand.
ATTTTGTATTATTGTTTAATTATGTATATTACATATTTATTTATTATTATGCATGTGTTAGTTTACAGTATTTGCTAACCTACTTACCACTCACACATGCACTTATTATGAGCCTCTGATTGTAGGTTTAAAAACATTTCTATTCTTCTAGGAGAAAATCCCTAAAACATACTGTAAAAGATGTTTTTGAACATTTAAGTGTGAATATCTAAAAAAAAAACGACGTAATTGAACTATTTCATTTAACGCATTTAAAAAAATCTGGAACCGATTTTGAAAAATCAAGTTTTTCGTTTCTGGTAAAAAATCGTAACGTAATGTCGAGTTTGATCAAAATTTCGAAGCTGCTTGCTAACTTGCCATAAATAGTACCTGTTTATACATATGTATCTTCTTCTATCTATCTATATAAATAAAAATGTAAATGTTGGTTTGTTCCTAATCGCTAATCTCTGAAAGTTATTAACGGATTGCTTTGAAATTTTGGCACACCATTGCATTTGAATACGCGCGTGTTTATATATACTAAATATTTTTTGGAAAAAATACAGCAGGATATGTTGGGCATTAAAACAACACTCGCTATACTGATATATAAGCAATACAGGAACTTTATTTATCAGAAAACATTTTCAGTTTTATTGTCAAAAAATTAAGGAAATGAATTAATATAAGAGAGCTGAAGGAAAATTTTGGGTGGAAATATATGCAAAAATTGAGTACGAGGGTAGCGTTGTGATATCAAAAACAAAAGTCTGGTGTTGAATAGAATATAGCAATTTTTTCAGGAGCATTATCGCTTAAATTCATTTTCATTTCATTGTCATTTTCCTTAAGTGTTAAGACATTTATCTTGACGGTCCGATTAAAAGAACTGAAGATAAATATAAGCTTTTCAAGAAAAACTTATCGGAATTTTTAGGAGACTTGTGTTGTTGATTTTTTGCTATGCATATATGTAAGAGGACTTGGCTCATATGTGAACCTTGATGACATTGGATCTTGCTGCGGACCGAATGTAAATTACCATCAAACAGAGGTATAATTTCATATTTGCATTCAAAATAAAAGATCTCCGAAAGTTTTTTATCGGTTGCTTTGGAATTTTGACTCAACGCAACGTTGCATTCGCATACGCGCGTGTCTTTCTATAGGTTTTAAACACAACACCATCTGTTGGACGTAAAAGTAAAGCACTGAGATCTCAGAAATCTAAGTTTTGCTGTGAAAATACTGAAGAAAAAAAAAAACGTATTTACTTAATCTCTTTCTGACGGAGCTCAGAGTTCCTTTCATTAAAAAAAAAACAATTTTTTCTAAACCGAATCGATTTTTTTCTAAACAGAATAGATCTGTTTCTGTCAATTGAAAGGAATTCGTAAAAGAATCGATTTTTTTTTGTGTGATTGTGTGTGTGCTACTTGGAGCTGCAATTAGTTATTTTTATATTTATATTCAATGAAAATATTGTTGAATATTTTGTTTAATTATGTAGAATCTGTTGCAACGAAAAAAAAAACAATTTTCCTTCCCATAATTCCCCGACTTTCAATTTGACGTACATATTACAAATATGTATGAAATTTTAATAGTGTGTGTGCTAACGGGTAAGAAATCTTGATAAAAATGCAAGATTTGTTTTGACAGAAAAGAATCAATTTTGTTTAGAAAAAAATCGGAACAGAATCGAAGAAAAAATTCGACATTAGTTATTTCGTGACATTCGTGAGCGGAAGCATTGCTCTGAAATTTAATGGAGGCAAAAAACGTATGTTTTGTGCCACCGGAAAAATTAAACTGGAGTTTACAAAACGTCAATTATAGTGATTTGCCTGTCAGTTTAATTTTTGAATTGTTTTGTTTAAAAACAAATTTTATTAAAAAAAATTTTAAAGGATGAATTCTTATGGAGTTTTCTGTTGTTAAAATAAATCAATTTATTTTTATTTTGATCTGTCAAAATGCAGATTTCGGTTGTTTTACCTTTCCATATACTAACACCAACATAATTTACTGCAGTCAGTTTCCAAAGCGGTATTTGATTCGGTTAATTTTTTACGGGTGTGAAAATTGTGTCCAAAATATTTGAGAAATAATCGTTCATAAAAAAGAGAAGCGGTTTCAAATGAATCGGAAACTTCATCATGCTTATTTGTCTCTATTAAAATACATCAAGGGATGAAGATTTTTTGAAATATTGACACAGAATCGTATTCCATTCGCAACGCAAAAAAATCAATTTTTAAATTGAAATCTGAATTTACCAATGGAAAACTTCATAACACCACTAATATTGGTAATTTATCATCATCATCGTCGGCTCGACAACCGGGGTCCGGTCCTGGCCTCCTTCAACAAGTCTCTCCACCCATCCCGGTCTCGAGCCGCCGCCATCCAGTTGCGCACCCCAAGGCTCCGGGCGTCCTGGTCTACGCCATCTCTCCAGCGCAAGCATGGTCTACCACGCTGTCGTCTACTATAGAATGTACCACAAAGAACTTTCCGAGCAGGTTCCTCTTCGCTCATGCGAGCTAGGTGCCCTGCCCACCGGAGTCTACCGAGCTTAATTTTTGTCACGATATCTGCTTCAAGGTAGATTGCGTACAATTCATGATTGTACCGTCTCCGGAATCGTCCTTCCTCACATATGGGGCCAACAATTCTCCTTAAGACTTTTCTCTCGAACGCGGCTAAGAGGTCGGAGTGCCTTTTGCTAAGCACCCAAGTCTCGGATCCATATGTGAGTACTGGCAGGACCATGGTCCTGTACAGCAGCAGTTTTGAAGTTATGGTGAGATTTCTGGATTTGAAGAGCTTTGACAGACTATAGTAGGCTCTGTTGGATTTGAGAAGCCGCCCGCGTATTTCTTCTTCTATATTGTTATCGGCTGCTACTATTGACCCAAGGTATTTAAAGGATTGCACCACTTCAAATTCGTGCTCCGCTACCTTGATTGTTTGACCAACTGTTCCTCTCGCATTCGACGCCACCATGTACTTTGTTTTACCTTCACTAATGTGCAGCCCCAGATTTTGTGCCGCCTGCTCGATCTGGATGAAGGAATCATGTACAGCTTGCTCAGTTCTTCCGATGATGTCGATGTCGTCTGCGTAAGCCAGTATCTGGCTGGACCTGTTGACGATGGTCCCTCTTGTTGCCGTGCCAGAGTCACGGATTGCTTTCTCCAACGCCAGGTTGAAGAGGAGGCAGGCCAAACCATCCCCTTGTCGGAGTCCATTAAAGATGTTGATTGGTTTGGATAGCAATCCGGCTATTTTTACTTGGCTTGTTACGTTGGTCATGGTCAACCTACATAGTCGTGTCAATTTATTTGGGATGCCGAATTCTCTCATGGCTTTGTAAAGTTCTACCCTGGCTATGCTATCGTAGGCGGCCTTAAAGTCTATAAACAGGTGGTATGTTGGGATGTTAAATTCTAGACATTTTTCCATCGCCTGCCTAAGGGTAAAGATCTGATCAGTTGTTGATTTGCCTGGAATGAAACCGCACTGATATTGTCCGATGATGGTTTTAGCGTATGGGGTTATCCGGTCTTGTAGGATAGAGGAGAGTATCTTATAGGCGGTACTCAACAACGTGATACCTCTATAATTGCTGCACGTTGTGACATCTCCCTTCTTATGTATGGGGCAAATGATACCTTTTCGCCAGTCTTCTGGAATTTCTTCATGCTCCCACACGTGCACTATAATCTCATGAATTGCTTGACGTAAAGCTGGCCCACCGTGTTGAAATAGTTCGGCTGGTATACCATCGGCTCCCGGGGCTTTGTTTTTCTTTAGCCGGCCTATAGCCTTCTCAACCTCTTCTATGCTTGGTGGCGGCAACATAGGGTACTCTTCTTGAAGTAGTGGAGCCTCCACTTCTGCAGTGAGCTGACCATTTAGCAATTCATTGAAGTACACTTCCCATCGCTCCAGTATGCTTTGAGGATCGGTGATCAGATTTCCCTCTCCGTCCTTGCAGTATGTGCAGCGTGGTGTGTACTGCGTCATGTTTCGGATGGATTGGTAGAACTTCCGCGCCTGGTGCGGACCTCGCTCTCGGCTTTTCTCTATTTCACAGATTATGTTCTTCTCCCAGGCTGATTTTTTTTGTCTGTGAAGCCGTTTTTCAATTCTTCTGAGCTCTTTATATTCGTCTTCGCGTGCCCGCGTTCTATGAGATTGTTGCATTGCTCGGTACGCAACATTCTTACGTTCAGTCGCTAGCTTGCATTCATCATCAAACCAGTCGTTCCGATTTCTACGACTGCTGCCTAAGATGGAGTTGGCAGTACTAATGACAGTATTCTTAAGGCGTGTCCACTTCTCATCTACGCCCAGCAAACTGGCTCCAGGACTTACTCTACCCAGTTCTAGGGCGAGTCCTAACGCATTACCAAAGGTGTTACTGGTGTTTTCATTGCGCAGAGCAGCCGTGTTGATTCGAACCTGATCGGCGGATGCAATACGTCTTCGCAAGGCAATCCGCCCTCGGAAAACCATACCAACAAGATAGTGATCCGAGTCGATATTGGCACCTCGGTACGTTCGTACCGTCATCAAGTTCGAGTAGTGGCGACGGTCTATCAACACGTGGTCAATTTGGTTACGAGTGACTCCATCAGGTGATACCCAAGTGGCTTTGTAGATATCTTTACGCGGGAACCTGGTACTCGCAACGACCATGTTTTTCGATGCTGCCAATTCTAAGACTCGAAGTCCATTGTCATTAGTGTTCTCATGCAAACTATGGGTGCCTGCGTAATGCCTGAATACCGGCTCCCGACCTATTTTTGCATTCAAATCCCCAAGGATGATTTTTACGTCATACCTTGGACAGGCATTGAGGGCCCTCTCGACTTGTTCGTAGTAAGTCTCTTTTTCTTCGTCTGAGGACTCCTCCGTAGGTCCGTGAACGTTAATGAGGCTGATGTTCTTAAATTTGCCTCGCACGCGAAGGGTGCATAGCCTTTCGCTTATAGCGTTAAAGCCGATGATGGCAGACTTCATTTTTTCGCCGACTAGGAAGCCTACCCCGAGCACATGGTGTTTTGTATGACAGCTGTAGTATAAGTCATAATCTTTCTTCTGTAGAACACCATTCCCTGTCCATCTTATTTCTTGAAGTGCTGTTATGTCAGCTTTATATTTTGACAGGGCATCGGCTAGCTGCTGAGCAGCTCGAGCTCTATAGAGCGATCGTACGTTCCATAAGAAAATTCGTAAATCGTTATTCCGTTTTCTTTGCGTGGGTTGTCGTCGTGAGATCAGTCCGTTTCCGAGGCTTGTTGCTGGTCTCGTAATTCTTCTTGTTTTACGGAACAGGGAATTAACCTGTTGCCAACCTGTGGAACCAGCCTGATCATATTAGCCAAACCTTTTTAAAGGCTTGTTTCTAGCGGCCGCCGCGAAGAGGCTATGATCACACTTCCACCAGTCCGAATAGTTACGGCACGTGCATGTTTTCGTATGCTACATGTTATTCCCCCTATTCGGCTGATGGCTGACCGCCTTGGTAATTTATAGCTAGCGCAATAATCAAGTACCAATAAAACGCTTTAGCAACTTTAGGCTGTGTTCGCTACAAATATCATTGTTCACATCAATTTTGTCTCCACCAAACTACAAATATCATAGACCACATCCATTTTGTGAGTAAAAAACAACATTAAGGTTCAAGTCATGAATACTTTTCAAGGGCACCATCTTCATCTTCAAAGTTCTAACTATGTAATGGGTGATTTTTTAAGAGGTTTAGAACTTTTTTTTAAAAAAAAACACAAAAAATTCAAAAAAATTAATGAAATATTTATTTGAATCGATAGTTTGAACCTTGCAATTTAATGTTTAAAGATAATTTCATGCAAATGTTGACCGCGGCTGCGTCTCAGGTAGCCCATCCGCTGAGTCCAATTTTGGCATACTCTTTCACACATATCGGCCGGTATCTCACGAATGAATGCATGGATGTTGGCTTCCAGTGCGTCAATCGAAGCGGGCTTGTCCCTATAGACATTAGCCTTGACATACCCCCACAAAAAATAATCTAATGGTGTCAAATCGCACGATCTAGACGTGAAATTAACTGTTCACCAAACTCGCCTCGCAATTGCGCCATTGTTTCGCGTGCTGTGTGGCATGTGGCACCGTCTTGTTGAAACCACATATCATGCAAGTCAAGAACTTCCATTTCGGGCAAAAAAAAGTTTGTTATCATCGCTCGGTAGCGTTCGCCATTGACAGTAACGCTGCGATTCGCATCATCTTTGAAGAAATATGGCCCAATAATGCCGCCGGCCCATAAACCGCACCAAACAGTGGCTTTTTCGGGATGCATTGGTAGCTGTTGCAATGCTTCTGGCTGATCTTCACTCCAAATGCGGCAATTTTGCTTATTTACGTACCCATTCAACCAAAAATGAGCCTCATCGCTGAACACAAGCAGCGCGCGATGAACATTTCGAACCGAGCACGAATTTTGATAGTAAAACTCAATAATTTGCAAGCGTTGTTCATTTGTAAAACGATCCATGGTTAAATTGCAAACCAAACTGAAGCTGTTTGACAGTGACACAAGGTACTAAACACAAGTCAGCTGTCAAAACCAGTGTTGCCAAAACCAAACCAGCTAAAAAATCACCCGTTATAACCACTTTTATATCCACTCTTTTACTGGCTAATTTATCGACACTCTTTGTTTTTGTTTATGTTTGCCAAGGGAAATTTTACTGCACTGGCTATAAAATTACCAATAAAACACGGCTATTGCGTCGTGGCTTATCTTCGAATTCTTTCTTTAAATTTCAGTCTGTGAGTTGTGCATAAGTCCGACCCTTTACTTTTTGCATCGAAACTCACAGACAGAAGAGCAACGATTAAATTCACAGCATTCCGTATTATCTAATCTGAATCTTCTTCTTTTACTCTCAGAAAGACATTTTGCTGAATTGTGAATTACTGTCCTTAGAAATTGCATGAACAGAAAATCACCGATATGGGAAATTTTTAAATCATACAAAACAAAGAATTTCTAAAGTTAAATTTACGCCCAGCGAAGCGGGCGGGTAGCAGCTAGTGTATCGAACAAGTTAGATCAATTATAGGTAAAGCGTTTTCCAATAAGAGGTGTTATTTTGATATTCAAAGAAAAATGGTATTTTTTGAGATAAATGATCGGATGTTTATTTCATAAACAGAGGAAGGTATGCCGTTAATAATGGAACACAACATCAGCCAAATGGCCGCCACGACCACGCTTACAGGACCATATCCTTTTCATGAAATTTCCCATAACCAAATCGCAAAGTGGCTGCCCTATGTCCTCGATAGCCTCACGAATTCCATCTTTGAGGTCTTGAATCGACGCTGGGCTGTTGGCGTAGGCCTTATCTTTCACGTGGCCCCACAGGAAGAAGTCGCAAGGTGTTAAATCACAAGATCTCGGTGGCCAATTGTGTTAACTGAACTTTATAAGCCTTAAGACCCAAGTCTTTATGCAAAATACGGTGTAATGACGTTTGTGGAATGCCTAATTCCAAAGAACGACGAGGAATGGACAAACCTGGGTTTTCTTCAACACTTTGGGCTACAACAGCAATATTCTCAGTTGTTCTTGAGCGACGTGCACGGGTTTTATTCTTCACATCACTAACTTGTCCCAACAGCTCGAATTTGTCCACCAATTTCTGTATTGCGGTCCGACAAGGTGCTTCACGACGACCCAAAAATGTTTTAGTTTTACGAACCGTCTCTGCCAAATTTTCACCATTTTTATAGTGAATTTTAATAATTTCAATGTGTTGTTGAAGCGTGTATCGTTCCATTTTTATTAATGGCGTAGTTTCTACTTGTCAAATGTCAAAAAATGACAGCTTCAAAAGTGACAGCTACCGAAATAGCGGGCTATTCAAAATAACACCTCTTATTGGAAAACCCTTTACTTGGATAACTTGTTCAGAAAACTTTAAAAAAAAAGAAGAGACATTCAGAGATAAAGGAAGAATATAACAATATTTTAGCAAAACAAAACCGTGAAGCCCATTTTCATGCATGTGAATTTTCATTTTTCGAATCTTTAAATAGATCCAGATAGAGAGCAGAAACCCAAGTTGTTGTTGTATTAAGTGTTACAAAATAATCCTGATCCGTACAGATACTAAAACACGGCTATTAATAGTTAACTAAAAATATTTTAATTTTTATGAAAAAAATATATTATTCTACCACTAGGAGTGATATCGGGGTTTAGAGACGCCATCACAGAAAAAAAGAAGTTTCCATACAAACTATCGATAGCAAGTATATGTATGTAATTCACGTCGCCGGCAACAGTTTTTTTCCTTACTTAAGTTGAGCCACAAGAATCCACTGTACTTATAGCTAAGGCCAGTGTTACCTCTGAAAATTTTCATAAAGTGTCAAAAAAGCTGTCCGAGAGGAAAAAAGGTGTCCATTAGAACTTTCAATTAAAACACAAGATTAAATTGAAGTTTTAATGAACAAACAAATATTTCCGAAATTGCGTAAAAAGTTTTAAAAAAGTCTTAAATTCCATCACATTATTTCTTTAATAGTTTCTTAAGTTTCCAATTTTGATTTTTGAACCAAAACTGTTCTATATTTTTAATTTTAAAACAATTTTCAAAATCAACATCATTAGCTTTTAACTTCCAAGCTTTATACTCTTCCTCGAGATTATAAATTAATTTCTTAAATTCAGAAATTAAATCAAAAAAATTTAATTCTTTTTCCCAATTTTATAATTTCTGGGTCCAAGAATCGTTCAACAGATAATTTCTTAACATTAACATTAATCCTAGCTGTGACTTGATCACATAATTTTTGATAATATTTCAAAATATTGATTTTTATTAAAAGTACTTCATAGCCTTTAATTTGGGATTAAGAGTATGAAAGATAGAACAAGAAATAGATACGTATGTATGTGTGGTGTAGGTATTTTTATTTTTTGATTGATTGACAACGGGTTCTGTTCAATTTTTCGAACAAATTGTTTTTTTTTTTCAAATAGTTTCCAAAGTGATTTTAAAAAAGTGCCCAAAATCGATGTATTTTTAAAAAGAGGTGTCCTGGTGTCCGGGTGCTGAAAAGGTGTCAAAATGACACTAAAGTGTCCCTGAAGGTAACCCTGGCTAAGGCCGAACGGCATTAGTTGTTGTTGCATTTAACCAGAAAATAGCTGACCCTACTCGAATGGTTTTTTTTTCGAAAAATTCCTCTGGGTTGGCAAGAAAACATACCTACTAATACCCTATTACTTCCAAGTATATGTTTCTTTCATAACCTGAAACTGAACCCTGAAAATATAACATATCGTCGTTGATACTGAAATAAGTCGTTATGGTCACAAATGTCCCATGATGGCATTTTATTTTATTTGTCAGCAGCTTGAGCACAGGTATAAGATTTGAAAAAAAGTTCCATAAGTTAAAAGAATGACAATTTGTTGTTTCTTACGATATTCAAACATAAAAACAAATTAAAGTAAAAATTGAAAATAAAAAAAGTTTTTCTTGTTTTTTTTTGTTCTGAAAATTCCCAAAAAACGATATATAAAAAAAAATCTTGAGAACAAAAAAAAAATTGTGTGGCACTTACCCGTTGTAGATGATCTTATGCAAAAATTCGTATTTCTCGTTAGGCGAAAATTTAGCAAAGAACAAGTATTTTAAACATTATGAATGTTTTAGCGGGGGCTACGTAGACCTACTAACAATATGCAAAAATGAACACCGAATTTTCAAAAATGTAAAACCCCTTGTTGGCAAAAAGGGTGAAGTGTGTTTTCTCTCTCTGCGCTTGGCTTTTTGTTTGTTGTCATTGTCACTTGTATTGTTGTGGTCTACAATTTACATTGTTCGTGTATAGGTATGTACACATTGACATTATTCTGTAAGTGATAAAAATATCAGAGATTATAATTGCAACTCATCATCTCTGATCAAAATAAAAAAAATATTTACACTGCATTTGAAATTTTATGTATGCGCGGTGACGGGAATTTTTTAAATTTCTTTTTACAGTAGGGTAAAAAGGGGGTAAACTGATTAAGGGTCGAGGATGATAATGAGTTGATTCGTTTGTTAATTAATAGATATACCTACATATGTATAAATATAAAATATAAGAATTACATTTTGACTGTTTAGTGGGTTTTAGGTCTTTTTTTAATAACTTTAAGGTCACGAAAAAAGAAATATTAAAATATAAAAATTTTAGACATACATAATGTATGTATGTAATTAAATAAAAACAAATTAAAAATGAAGATATAACCGTTTGAAAGTAAAAAATAAAAATAACAGGTGGTGGACAAATGATTCGCCTAAAATCAGTGTTAAAACAGGTTGAGATAAATTTTAAACCGTTACTGAAAAAAAAATAGTATGTATCTGTTACAGAAATTTTTTTTTGGATTTTTTGTAATTGGTGTAGTTGACTTTTTAAAAAAAAAATTGTGTGAGTGCCGGGACTCACGATTAATGTGTGTAAACATCAGCGTGCGCGGATCCAAAACGGACTTGTTTTTGCTTGAAGGGGTTCTTAAGATTTTTTTCACTGAACGCACCCATCCTAGTATGCAGGTCGTAACGTTGCACACCGTAACGTTGCACACGAACGTTCACGGTTTTTTTCACTCTACCGCCAGCATAGATGCTTACACATCAGTACATAATTTTGTTGGTAATTTCTTTGTAGTTTTTTTATTTTTATCGTTTAATGAGATGGGTTTAAATAAAAATGGTGATATATCAGTGCAGTTTAGTTTTAAATTATAGAAAACAGTTGTAATTGTCAGATTATCTATTTCTCCTAGGAAAGATGTAATGTCTTGCTACATTTGGGTAGGTATAAAAATTTTTGACGAGGGGTATAAAATTCATACTAAAAACGAATGATATTTTTCTCGCATGTTACTTTTCCCGCCTGATATTTTTCTCGCATGAAATATTTTTACTTGCGAATACACACACATAGGTACTATACGGCAAGTTATAAATTCGTACAAAAAATCGAACTCGAGATTGTGATCAAACTTGACATTACGATGATAGCGAAGACGAAAAAAGTGGGTCTCGCAAAAACGTCCGTCTGTCTGTTCGACTACAGCCTAAGCGGATGGGTCGATTTTCTTTAAACTTGGTACCTAGTGTTTTTTGGACATTCCCCCACCCGTTTTTTTTCTCTTTTTTTTAGGACCAAAACTAACAGTAGCTGTCATACAAAATTTCTTGGCCAAAAAGGAAAAACTTATTTTTCTCAAAATCAGCGCTACAGAATTTTTGTTTTTAGGAACTCAATAAATGTAAATAGTTATAAGTTGCCGTTTAATAAAAAAAAATGGTTCCGGAAAATGGTTATTAATGGTACCTCCCAAAGAACCGTTTTTTTGATTTTCGCTTTTCTCAAAAACGGTTCAACTAATTCTGATCAATTTCTAAATATATTCTAAGCTAGCTGGTCCGCCCGGCTTCGCGCGGGTAGACAAACCTAAGCTTCGTATAAAATTACAAATTTTGTAATTGAATACTACTTACTGAGTTTTGAGTTTTTGACCCACTTCACGTTATGAATGGCGAAATGCGTTAAAGTATGATCATCTACCTCCAAACCTTTATTACTTTCCTAACGCAGAACGAATTTTTGTGTTTATTCCATTTAACTCTATAAATATAAAATTTTAAAAATAACCTTTCCAACACAAACAGAATTATTAAAATCAGATGCCACTTTTCATTTTTACCCCATTTCACCCTATAAATAAAAAAAAAGAAAAAAATATCCTTTAAGCCATTTCCTAAGTATATTACAATTATTTTATTTTTACCCCATGAACTGAAAAACGAAATTTTCGCCCACAGCGCCACCTGTTGAGACTTTTTCGACTTTTCTTTTTTTTCTAAACCTTCACGGTACAATTACGAACAAACCCGTAGAAGGAAGTACCCAATTTGTCGCAGTCGTTCTCAAGTTTTGAGCATCCGAACCCACCACGATTCATTTTTATAATATTGTGTACCAAATTTTCAAAAAGATATTTTTTGGATTTTTAAAAAAGTTTAAAATTTTTTTTTTGAAAACTTTATATTTGAAAAACGACTTAGTCGATTTTTATTAAACTTGATAAAAAGCTGTTTTTTAACTTTATCTAGAAGATTTTTGACAAAAATTATTCTAATACCTAAAAATAACGGTGCCTCCCATACAAATGTTTATCAAAATTTTCTAAAAAATGATTTTTGGATTTTTGAAAAAAAATTCGATATTTCGAAAACGGGTAGCATAATTTTTTGTGAAGTTCAATTTTTAACTCAACATTAATAAATACTTAAAATTGGTGTACCAATTTTTTTTTCTCAAAAATAAATTATTTTTAAAACCACTCCTAGGATTTTCAATTTTTTTTCTCATTAATTAAGATTTATATAAGAAATCAAATGATGTAAATATATCGCGTTGGGTTAAAACAGATTCAAAGTATTTTAATCAATTTCTTTCTAATTTTGTTGATTTAAAACAATTTATCAGTTTAAATAATATAATTTCCTTTCATGCATATTGCATTTGTGCAACACTGGGCTATTTTTTAAATTTTTGTATATTCACATAATACCACCCGCAACTTAACTTAGTGTTGGCAAATAGATAAAATATAGACTCCCATAGCTAATTTATTTCAGGCTATAGAACCACATTGTGATCGCACATAAGAGTAAAGTGCGTCCCAGTCCTGAATATTTTTTTTGTAGGATATTGTTCTCGGAGAATACTTTACTCGTATATTTCTCTTGCCATATACTTTTCTCGTATGATGTATTTCTCACATAATTCTCTCGTCAGCCCAAGTAATTCCATTCACGTAAATATCGTGATTTCATACAACAAAAATTTCAACATACATATTTATGTACTCGTATAAAGTTATGATGTCCGTTGATTTTAAAACCTATACGAGATTATAAACTTTAAACAAAATGCTATGTTGTATTTCATCCTAATCAATTTTTTAAAAAAATAGACATATGTATCTATGTATGTAAATATATACTGTTACATAAATATAATTTATATTCGAGTATTTAATTTCACAAAAAGAAAAAATCATCCTGTTTTAATTTTTAATAAGTTTCTTTATTTGAGCCTCAGATCCCTTACCGTTGGTTATTCGGGGGAAATCTTTTAGCTGTGCGTGGTCGTCTTAAAACTGAGAGTTCCCTTTGTCAGGCAAACCCTTTTTTACCATTTTTACTGGTAAATCCTAGATTTTGCACAGTGACATACGTACATACATATACATATATAAACTTATGTATGTATAATTCAGTTTTTCTTCTCCAACCATCAATAGTTTCAAAACTGGTTACAATATTTCCAAAACCCCGCTTTGGAAATTGTTAAAATTAGCTTGCTAAACTACCTATACTTGTTGTTTTGTGGTACAGTTCTCAGGTGCGGTAAGGAGTCCAACGTCGAATTTCTTCTTCTGGGCGTTTTGCAATTTCGTTTCGTTAGATAGTCTAGCTCTGAATTAAGTCGCAACAAGGAAATGTAATATACGCCCGTGTAAGATATTGTATGCGTGCCTTGGATCGATAGGCAGAAGGTCGATTTAATGTGCGGTTCGACTGTTTTGAGAACACATTGAAATACAAATAGGAAATTATATTGAATTTAAAATCCATGATAAATATCCAACAAACATGTTTCACACGCTGAAAAATTGTATTCAATTTTTAAACGCGACCTTTGGTTTTTTCAAGATGGAAATAATAGTCAGGTGATGAACGTTTTCGAAAAAAGAAAATGTATATATTTTCTTGTCAAACTTGAGTTAAAGAGCAATAAAATCAACATCGGTCGTTTTCAACTGGGACCTTTGGGCGTGGCTAAGCTCCAAAAAGTGATGTAGTCACGTCATTTGTCCAGAGCTGAATTTTAGTATATTATGGTTTGATGTAATTGTTATAAAATTTAATTTAACTTTTGCAAAATAGTTTGGTCGGGGCCAAAAAAGATTTAGACAGGCTGAAAGCTTTGAATGATTACGATTCGTACGATGCCGCAAATTAATGATGGTTTTCTTAAAAACAAAAGAAAAGGTTATTAGTTTTTGGTGTCACGCCCAAATGCACCAGCTGATAACTGCAACATGTTCATTTTATTGATCCTTGCCTCAAGTTCAACAAGATAATTTACAAATTTTTGTATGCCCTCATGACATTTTAAAAACGTTCTCGTTTTCAAATAGTTCTCCGAATATTAGAGAAAAGAGATTCGCTAAAAAAAGAAAATATCTATAGCAATGAATAACTCAAACGAATATCGAAAAGTTAATGAGTGCAAAGTGTTTAAATTTTTTATTATGTTCAATTTGTTATTTAAATATCAAACTCAGCTTTTCGAGGACATTTTGATCGCGTGTGTCCTTCTTGGCGGCATACACCGCATTTTCTTTTCTTTGTGTCATTATTTGAATTTGATTCAATCCTGCCACTAGCACTTGGCCCTGAAATATTTTAATATGAATTAAAATTAAATTAAAAGTATTTTTATTACTTCTTGTTTTTGTAAACGCAGCGCTTGTTGTTGGATTACTTCCCCAGGAAGAAGCTAAATTTACAGTTGCTTTTATGTTAAGAAAAAATAAGTAGATGTAATTATAATAATTAGTATACAAATGTTACAAAAATTACATTCGTTTTGTTCGGTGTCGAAATCAATCTCGCACCATTTAAAAAATCCACAAGACTTGTTTCTGTCAGCACATCCATAAAACCATCGACCCTTATTAGGTCCATCTTTCCGAACAATCAATCTTTAAAAATATTATTGATAAGCTAGGTGAACATACAAAAATAAACAAGCTATACTTGTTTGCTTGCACTTGACAGTTGCACATAACAAGTTCATTCGCCGGCAGTGCCGCTAAACTCGCCTCTTGTCTATGAACCGACCTATTCTGCATCATACTGGGGTCTTTAGGACTTTCACTTTCATCAGCCCACTGAAAAAAGGTACAAGCCGGTTGTTTTGGACATGTGTAAAAAGGTCTTCCTTTGTTAGGTCCATCTTTTTTAACAGTAAGCCTTCAGTTAAAAAAAAATAATTAAAAAAAAAAATAAAGAATTTATAAAAAAGATGTTGCATACTCTTTTGCAGGTAAATGACATCCAGTACATCTCACACTCACACTTTGTGATGAAATTGACTGTGAACTCGATTGGATAGTTTCATTTCCACAGTTATTTGTTTGTGTTGCAGAAGAACCCCATTGATATTGTGAAACCCCTTGTATTCGATTATTTTCGTGAGAATTTCTTGATGTGCTGGGATATGAATCTGTTGACTCAACTCGAACTCGCTTTGGATGATTTGTTGTATTAACAGTTCTGTGTGAAGAACCCCAACTGATGTCTCCCCAATCATCATCGATAAGTAACGAAGCCACATCAGCAGCTTCATTTGCCGTCATCATATTATTATTAGAGGCCTGTTCTTGCATAACTTCTTCGAAATCTGCACTCCCAAGAATATCATCGAACTCATCGTTAGAACCGAAAAAGTCGGACATATTTTCGACATTTCTTACAGGTTCCGTTGTAGCACGTTGTGGAGCGCTTGTTGTAAATTTCCGTATTCTTGTTTGTTGAATATCTGTCTTTTTAGTTACTTGGTTTGTAGATTTTTTTTTAACAACTGGCCCTTTTGGTTTAACTGAACTAGTTGTACTCTGACCTTGACTATCATTTCGATTTGATGCTTCTGAACTAGTACCAGCAGTTGCAGCATTTACATTCATATTCGAAATTCGATTTGGCGCAGTTCCAGTAGAGTTTATTCTCCTGGCAGAAGATTGTATTGTATCACCTACTATAGTTCCAACTTGCTTTACCTGATCAGAGTTTATATTGAAGGTTTCCCGAAATTTCGTATCGCATCGTAAGCATGTGGTATACCAGCCATCGGGTACATTGAAAAGACTGCGATAGTAGGCTGCATTAAATTTAAGTTTTAACATTTTGGAAGCTGCTCCACAACGTCTGCAATTCTCGTCTAATGCAGATACATCTTTTAATTCGTCAGGTAACCAAACTGCATTCTTACAGTCTGGAAAGTTTAAACAACCTATGAACCAACCAGATGTTTTCTTCTTTCTAAGTGCCATTGGCGAAACACGACATTTGGGACAGGTGAAGAGTTCTTTAATCTGATTTTCATTGTCATTGGTTTGCTCGTTTGTGGAGGAGGAGTGAGGAGTTTCATTGATCCTTAAATAATATAAGAATATATTTAAAATTTTGTTTGAAGATGGAACGATATTGTTTTGAAAATATCTATCTCTATCATATCTGTAGAGAAAGATAGGGACAGTCATTATAAACACGATACCCTTTTCGTTTATATACTTAGGCTTTTTTCTATTTTAAATTATCCTAACTGAAAACTATTGCAGATTTCAGCGCCTACTTGTTACGAACTAACAGTTTCACAGTCGACACTTACCGGATTAAGTGGCACTTAAGTTTCCCATATTAGGACTTTAGGCTAGGTTTCATAGCCAGCGTAAGTGGAACTTAAGTCACCAACATCGGAGACTTAAGTGCCACATGTTCAGGTAAGTGTGCACTGTGATATTGCGCCTTAATCTTTCACATTTCCCACTAAAGGGCCACTTTTCTGACTTTGAAACTGGCCCTTAATGTATTCAATGATTAATTGAATGAAATACTTTTTCGTTTGCCCAGTTAAAAAATTATCTGTCGTTTGATTTACATATTAACATATATAACCTTTGTGCCATTTTTTCATCCATCGCTGCTATCTTACTAATAATCACTCTGTATGCTTCTTTGTATTTTTGTATTTGTTCTTGAAGTATTAATTTTGGGTCTTTTTGTCCAAGGCATATTTTCTTCAGATCTGCTTCGAATTCTGCTCGTAGCATAGGTTTAGCAAGTACAAGCTCCATTGCATCGTAAGACTCATAAAGGCCCATTCCAATAACACCTGGCACAAGACATCCTCGATCTGCCTCGCCAATATAACCTAGGTTAAAGGAAAATCCAAAAAAAAAAACGATATTTAAACTCAGAATAACACAACATGTTGAAAATGAAAATACCTCTTTCTTTGATTGTGTTGATATGATCAGCATGAGTGGCATCTGTACCTATTCCATGTTTTTCCATAAGAGCAATTAAATCAGCTTCTGTGAGTAAAGGTGGGGCCGTGGTTGCACCCTCTTGCATTGTAATCTCAGTAGGATCAAAAATTTGACCTGTATAAGTGAATATTGAATTGATAAATAAAAAAAAAATGGGTGTTCAACTAATTTTGATTTTATTGTATTGCGATCGGTTTCTGTAAGCGGTTTTTTAAGTGCCGGTTGGTTTTTGTCGTGGGGCATAAAGTTTAAATTAAGAATTGCTACTCTCATTTTGAAGATCATGCAAAAAGCAATGAAGGAAAACTGTTTGTTTTTTTCAGATAGTGGTTCAAATTTCTATGGTTATTCCTGAATAGTGAGAATTCAGCAGCAAATCTGCAACACTAATTTAAATTTTTATCTGAGAGAAGAAGATCTAGGTATTTAACAATCCTATGCAGTTTTCGTTGCGGGCAGTAGGTAACCATGAAGTAGTGCGAATATTTAAGTTTAAAGATTTATCTTAACTGCCGTTTTTTGGGGAAGGAATTAGGGTAACAGTTTTGAATACGTTATAAGTACTGTCATTCCCATAATCAATAATTTAAAGTGGACCCTTTGCAGTCGAGGTATTTACAGAACTCAACAGCTTAACTACGAGCGTCCACCGTTAGCCATGGAAGAATTCATCTTAGATAAGTACATCGTCCACTCGAAAGGGGAGAATACCTTTCGTGCCAGTAAAAGATGATGTAGCCAAGCAGCAGAAGGCAAAAGTAACCTCTACAGCAACGAAGAGCCACCAACAAAACGGAACCGCAATACTGATCCACTTCCGGCACTGGGAAGAGGAAAATACTCTGGATGAACCACTAAAGACAGTATTACATTATGATATAAATATGCCAAGTTTGCCAAATAAATATGTCTCAAAAGTGTCATATAAGTGTTATTTTATATGACAAATTTATATGACAAAAAATACATGGAGTCTATTGGCGAATTCCTTTCAACAAAGAATTCGAATTTTTTCTAAACAGAATCGAATTTGTTCTAAGCAGAATCGAATTTTTTCTGTCAGTTGAAAGGAATTCGTATTTCGTAAAAGAATCGATTTTTTTTTGTGTGATTGTGTTTGTGTTACTTGTCAGCTGCAATTGACCCAAAACTCCAAGAAATGTTTCACAAAACTATTAAGGATGTCTGTTTTTTGTTGTGAGAAAAATGTTTGACCAATAGAATTAAAATAATTACTATAATAATTCTATTTTAATAACAAAAGATATAAGACAGCTTATACGGGGGCAATTTGTTGGTGCATTTTATTTGTTTGAACTTCTATTTACTTGCACATATAATTTTAAAGAAAATTGTTATTAAAAAGTTTTCACTTGCACTGAAAGTTTTAACCACGTCTTTCACTCGCGAAAGGTATTTTTTTTTGTCAAATTTTTGTTTGATATTGAGCAACGCACAATAAATTATTATTTTTATAGCTATATTGACTGAATACATTGTTAAATATTTTGTTAAATTATGTAGAATTCGTTTCAATTTGACGTATTAGAAATGTCAAGTCTTCATAGTGTGTGTGCGAATCAGTGTCAAATCTTGCTGAAAACGCAAGATTTGTTTTGACAGAAAAGAATCGATTTTGTTTAGAAAAAATTCTGAACAGAATCGATTCTTTTGTTGAAAGGAATTTGGCATAATACTACTTTGTCAAACAACATATTTTGTGTCATATTTTATATGGCATAATGGGACCTATACATTATGTATTACAGTGTAATATCGCCTTAAGGAAAGGACTCAGTGCGGATTATATAGTCTCCCCATTTCTTTGCTGAGAGGAAGGCCTTAGATAGGAAGAAGTTCCGGATGAATCCTCCTCTGAAAAACTTCTTTTTCAGTTAACTGTAGCTTAATTGATCTCTATTAGAGCTACCCAAATCTAGTTTAATCCACACTAATCTAAGAGGTACCTATAATTTTATGAACAATTACAAACATCACATGAGACGACCTCCTTAAATCGATTCTAAGCTACTTTCAAGAAGACAGTACAAATTTTAATTAATTTTTATATGCTACTTACCTACTTCATATTTGTGAATTTGTTTTGCATTCCATTTTTCATAAATGTAAACATCTAAATAGTTCCTTTCATAAATGCAAAGACCTGTTGCGTTAAATTTTTCATCGGCAATGTCGATATTAACAATTGTTTCTGAGCCTGTTGCATCTTTACTAACACATGCTAGAAAATGTCTCACAATGAGTTCATAGACACGTACTTCGTTTCCAGTTAAATCTGAAACGTACAATATAAATTAATAATTCTCAAAAAAATGTTGATGTTTGTGGGTTTGCGTACGTGTTACCATTTTTGTAGGATGAATCGGAGGATGTGCTTGATCAGTTTTGTTTCCATTTCTTGGATTTGGACCCCATTCAAGTATCCTTGCAGCAAATCCACCCCAAACGGAATGCGGCACGTGTTGTTCAACTAAGGTTCTGTAAAAGCAAAGATACATTTTATACATGAGCTACATGTAAATGCTAAAAGGCAACCTATTCTACAAAAAAAAAATTTGATCTGATTTCGTTAGCTCAAAACCATTAAAACTAGGAACTAGGTACTGCTAACGAAATAGTTCATAACAGAAATGTAGCGATTAATATTCAAAATGAGAAGTGTTTCCAAACATCTGCAGGGTAGTATTTATCACAAAATTCTGTAATGAACTTAAAAAATATTCTGAGCACCGAACTGTTTTGAACCACTGAATTGAGAAAATTACTAAGCTTCTAGTGTATTTCATTTCTATATTAAAAGCAAATCATATACTAACTCAAATTCGCCAAAAGCCAAAGTACAAAATGTTTACCTTAAATCAATTTCCTTTGAAAACATATTCGTTTCTGTTCTTGGGTAGCTTATTATACCCTGAGTATATAGCTTCTCTGCAATGGTCATCGTTTCTTTAGCAGATAGTTTGAGTTTTCGCGAACCGAGCTTTTCCATTTCGACAGTGTCCATAGGTGTTGGCCTCCATTTATTTTTTGGTTTGACACTTACATTTTCAACCTTGGCCTTAGGTTCAGCTAAACAAAGCATTAGAAAATCTTCACAAGATTCTTTATCGAAAAGGCGGTTTCTAGCCCAATTAAATTCGACAGTAAGGTCATCAATTGTGTGAGTGACTATAAGTAGAGTTACATGATATAAACATATTTAATAAATGAGATCCCAATAGTGCAAGTCTCAGTTTTCTCATTGTAAAATTCAATATTCATTTTGTATAGGTATCATTTGTTTGACCGGGAAATAGTGCGTATAGTGTACACAGCAAATCAATCTAGCCTACAGAATCGGGATTCATTATGCATAGGTAATCGAGTTTTTACCTTTGATTTTCCAAAAAGGCTCCGAAATAAAGGCTTCTACCTCTTTATATCGTTCAACAACAAAACCGAGAGTAGGAATCTGGCAACTTCCGTATGATATAAGTTTATTGGCAATTTTCTCGGGAAACAATCGTTGGAGTCTCATCGTTTGTAAACGGGTTATAGCAGCTCCAGTTCTTAAATCTAATTCAGTTCGTACGTTGACAGCATCATTTAAAAATTTGTTCGGGTGATCTAAATTTGTAAGAGCTCTTCGCACAGCTGCAGTAGTAATTTCTGAAAACTTTGCCCTATAAACAGTAATATTCGGCTTGATAGCTTTGCAAACTTCGATAATTTCAAAGCCAATACTTTCACCTTCTCGATCGCAATCGGTCCAGATGATAAGTCCTTGACAGGACTTAATTTCTCTCTCCAGTGTTTTTTTGATTGGAAGAAAATTCTCAATACAACTTTTACGAATAGCAGCATCAAATAACTGTAGAGGGTCGCAGTTTTTCCAATTTTTATACGACAAAAGGAAATCTATTTCCAGCAAGTGACCAGAAACTGATGTCATTACCATTTTAGAGTTGGTGCCGCGAACTGGCATTTCGAATTCATAAATCTTATTGTAAACTGATAGCCCTTCACGCTATAGGGATTAAATGTTAATTGAATGTTTTGAAAACAAGGTATTATATTGAATCGCACCCTCCTGGCTGAACCACTCGAAAGCAATCCGGCTATAGTTTTGGCGGCATCATTTTTTTCGGCAACATTTAAATATTTCATCTCTTTATTTGATTTTGTTTTGATAAAACGAATTCCAGTAATAATTTTAGGAAACTTTGAACATATTCTAAACATTTCACAATCAAATTATGCTTTATGTATTTTGTGTTATTTTACTTTATTTATTATTTGTATATCTGTTCCTGAATTCTGGATGTAGCTCGTACCGTTTCAAATCTAAAATAATGATGCGAAACCCCGGCTGTCATTCCGATTTACCTGCTGAAAAAATCAACTGGCTCATTGGAAATGCGAAAGTGTGTGTAAAGAAAGAACACCAACTCACCTCGATTTCATGTTACGTTTCACATCTAACACAAAATTAAACTACAAAACAGTAAAATAGGATTTGGATGGTGAAATTTACGAAGGTTTTTATATTTGCTGTCCACGTCAAAAGTGATATTCATTACTTTGTTCAGACAGAAGATGCAAAATTGCAAAATCACCTTGTGCCTTGGTCCACTTCGATTGAACTACTTTGGTGAGTATTTTCTTCCGTGTAAACTTCTCTGCATTTTGACTATGTTTTTGACACATGAATACAAGATTCCGCCACTTCTATTTTTTTACTTTCTTGTTGTAATTTTGCTACGCGTCGCCGTGACGCAATTCGAGACAAAAACAAACGCTTTTCGTTTATTTTGTATGTGATATATAATGGCGCGAAAACTTAACGCTATTTAAATCAAAGTATTAAAGTGAATTGTTTTTTTTTATAATAAGGGTATTCATGCAACTTCGGAAAACCATCGTAAACGTCGGAAAGTTTACGATGTCGTAAACGAACTGTCAAAATTTGTATGGAAAATCCTTTCCAACAAGTCGTAAACTTTCCGACAAGAATTTGTGTTGTAAACGTCGTAAACGAAAATGGTAACCGTGGTAAACTTTTTTTCAATGGGATTATGACATTGGCTGAATCAGCTGATTGGTTTACCACATCATTTACGCCGAATTTTTTGAGGGGCATTCATGAAACGTACGTCGGAAACTTTACGATTTTACAACGTCGGAAAGTTTCCAACGTTGCATGAATACCCCTACAGCCAAATTAATAAAAAACGCTTATTCTACCTTTATTCCACGACCTTACTAAACCATGGAATAAGGGTAAAGCTACGGATTAAAATTTTACATTAATAAAAACAAATTGTTCGTGGAATAGTAAAGTGACGTTTACAAAAAATCCCTTAAGAAAATCTACTACAATAAGTAAGATGCCTGTTTGCTAACTTGAAGTTTTCACCAAGTTTCGTAAACTTGGGTTTTTTTTTGTATGGGTTTTGACAGAAAATTTGAAGAAAAAAAAAATAAACCTCACGTTACCAACAACAACTAACAATTACGTTGTTTTGATCATTAGCTGTCAAAATTGTTCTGATTTTCGATTGTTTGTGGCTGCGGCTTTTAAAAATAGAAAATTTAAACAAAAAACGAAAAAGAAGTGAAAATTGGAGTGTAAACGATAAAGTAAGTTCTTAAAAATAAAGAAGACTATTTCCTAACTACCTTTTCCTTTACCCATATTCTTCAGAATTTACTTAAATCATTGTGCATTGAAAAGATACAAACCATAGAGAACAAATCTGTTGACACGAACACAAACCAAAAGAAAAAAGATTGCTGGATGTAAATCAAAAACCAGTAAGTTTAATAAAAGTTATTATTTATGTTATAATTGGACGAAAATTTCAAAACAAAAAATATGTTTTCAGATTCAATTCAGCTTGTGATGTTCCTCGGGAAGTTGCCCAGGTGCAAATGCAATGGAAAAATATGAAGCTTAAAGTAAAAGCTGCCGAGTCAGCCTACCGAAAAGCTAGAACCAAAACTGGCAGTGTCGCAAAGATGAGCATCAAGAGAAAATGAAATTTTTAAAATTGGAACAGCAGTGTCGCGAACAGGAGCTTAGGAATTTGAACATTCTAGGAGAAACATATTGACTGCAAAAAGTAATTTGAAGCCTTCAAATTAATTTAAAACAGAAAAATAGAATCACATTCAAATGAACATGTTTGCTGTCAATATGTTTCTCCTTGAATCTTCAAATTCCTTAGCCTTCCTTCCTTAATTTCTTTTTTACAAAAAGTTTTTTATTTTAAGCTGTGAATTTATTTATTTTGTTATGAATTGTTTTTTAGTTTATTAAAAATGAATGTATGTGATTAGTTTTAATTATAAACCTATCAAAGGAGCAATAGAAATATAAGTATGTACATTGTGCGCATATCTCTTTTCATTATTTTTTATTTTATTATTTAGGTGGGTACAACAGATTTTCATGAATTGTGTTTGGATGTTGGTGTATTCGTTGACATAAGTGGAGATGTAATTTCTTTTTTTGTTTGTTGGAAATTCTATTCGTATTAAATAGAGGGATAGATAGATAGACAGAGAGATAGATAGATAGATAAATAACAAAAAGATGAGAAAATTTGTAGGTAGGTTGGATTTTTCCGCAACAAGAGTGAACTCATGTCATTCCTGAAGCCTGGCTGTGTAAAATCCACACGAATTTGTCCACCTCTTGTATCTCCGTTTAGGTCACATTCAACAATAGCTATGATTTTCCTCATATTTTCCTTGGAAAACCTATATTTCTTCCTGAAATTCTTCTCACTAAGCACTTGCAGTGGATCGTATCTGGTTTTGTATATTTTTCTTTTTCTTGTCCTTGATGGCTGATTGTCCAATAATTCCAAATGGTTTGAGAACTCGACAAATCTAGTAGACATTATTATTTTTATCGAAAATTCAATTTGCAATCTTCACTTATATTTTTTAAATGCAGAATAAATTTGACACATCTGGTTCTTATTCCTTCGCTAAACCACCTTCTTCGGTGGTCTAGCTTAGTAAACGTCACTTAATTGATATTTTATTTTTTAAATAACATTTTGCACTTAGTCCACGGAATAAGGCTTAAGCCTTCGCTATTCCACTTTTATTAACTTGGCTGTAGAGCATTTGTATTTGAAATATTGTGCTACATGTTGTTTTACCCAGCAAACATTTTTCTGAAGGTTCAGATTTTCTTCACCAAAAATGATTCCAATAAAGTGAATTAATTGTGAATGTTCATTTAAGAGACGGGATGATGAGTAAATACCTTCATTTAAATGAATCATAATGCAATCATATTTATGATTCAGAAAAGATAAAGAAATAATTTTATAGACTCTTATATACATTCATTTAAATTAAGTTTAAATGAAGATCATAAATCATTCACAAAAGCGATTCATATCGGTGTCCAAGTGCCCAGGTAAAAGAATTCAAATTGCATCATAAGTGAATTCTTTTCCGGTCAGGTTCTTCAATTTTGTGATTTATTTATGATTCAATTTTGAATTAAAATGTTTGCTGGGTAATAGTAACAACAATACAAATACTAAAACATAAGGAAATAAGGCTGTATATCTTTTGTTTTTTTGTTGATTTATATATTTTAAAACAATTTCACATGAATTTAAAAACAATTTTCGGTGATATTTTATTACTTTTAAAACGAAACTTTTTTAATCATCGAATTATTCGTACACGAAAAGATCTTCACTGAAATTTTCTTTGCTGTCGCATTTGTTGTTGTTTTGGCTCCTATGACGTAAAGTGGCGCAATCGGTTTTTGACACATAAAATAGTCAAACAAAGAAAAAGAACGCACCACAAATAGGTTTCGTGTTGCTGGAATGGATGTGTGAAATATTTTATGCAAACATTCGTTGGGGAAATAAGAAATTTGTTAAGGGCAGAGACTGAAGACTTCTCAGAATATCAATATACCCACTTGAGGGATACTTGGAAATTTAAAGGTTTTACGTAGATCACAGTTTTTCAAATTTTGTATCTAAAATGAGTGTTAAATCATTGTGGAAAGAATCAGCAAGCCTAATTGTACTTGCGAAGAATAGAAATGTGAATAAATACTTCGATTACGATGTAAATTAAACTCAAGGCAATAATATTCGTGTTGGAAAATAATTGATTTAATTCATATTTCAGGCGCTGATGTTTAAACGCTCTCAAAAAACTGCTTTAATGCCAAATCACCTTGTTTTTCCTGGTGGTGTTAAAGAATCTTTGGATGAGTCTTTGCATTGGCTAAAATATTTCAAAAAAATGGGTATTCAAGATAAATTCTTAAGTGATCTTACTGTTGTCCATGGGCAACGACCTGGAATTTTCAAAAAGTCGACACCTCATTCTATCGAAAAGTAAGCTCTATTATTGGTGAAATGTCTTATCATTTTAGTTTTTAAGGCAAAGGTTATTCTTTTAGTGACGTAGGAAATTCAAATCACTAGGTTTTAATCAAAGTTTAAATTAAACTATGGTATAGGTTCCAATAAAAGGTAATTGGTTCAATCAATAGTGGTTCAATATCAACATCTAAGCACAGCTTTACCTCATGAATGGATTTGTAGTATACGTTATTCATTTGCATGTTAATTCATAGAGTCAATAATGATTCTTTCTTAGCCTAGTCAGAATGAATTTTTAAAAAGCATCTTGAAACTTCCCGGATAATCAAGAACCACTATGAATTTTAAAAATTATGTCACCTTTAAAAAACCGAAGATATTCAAGAATAAAGAATTATCCAGACGGAAGAAATAAGAAACAAAAGTACCCGATTTTTGGAAATATGGGTTACACCACTTTTGGACACGTTCTTTTCATCATCTTTACCTTATCTGCAAACGAAATTTCCGACTAAATTTAATAATTTTTATTTCAGAGAAATCGCATTGCGCATAACTGCTATTCGGGAAACATTTGAAGAAGTTGGTTTGTTTCTGTGTCGAGGAATAGAAGATAACTTCAGCATTAAAAATGGATATGGAGCATTTACTGAAGATTTCGATAGAAAACATTGGCAAAAAGAAGTACATAACGATCCGGCAAAGTTTTTAAAAATGTGCGAAGAACTAAATGTATTTCCAGATCTATGGAGCTTGTATGAATGGTCTGTATGGTTAACTCCGGCATCAGACAAAAAAAGGTAAAATTTCATGGCACATTTTTCGTTTTTCCTAATTATAATACTATGAAATGAATTTTTATATTATATGCAGGGTGATTCGCATACGAAGCGACAAAAAGTTAGGCAGTGAAGATTTTTTTTTCTTTTTAAATCAATATACCTATTTGAATAGGAACATAAATACATAGTTTTTGAAAAAATGTTTTCAAACTCAAAATTTTGAAAAAGAATTATTACTCAGCTGAATACGATTCGCATAGGTCGTAAAATCAAGAAATTGCAGGTTTGTTCACTGTACAATTTTGACCAGACTGTTCATTTTTCCTCAAAGTCTAAATCAATAAATACAAAAATGGCGTTTCGCCACCAGAGCTTCCATGCATTTTCCCCTTTTCAAAAAAACATTTATTTAGGTACATTATCGGATCTTATTATTCGGAAAGAAAAAGAAGTAAAAGCTTGCCACAGATCAAACTCTCCGTTTTCTGTGTTTTATGGTCTGATTTATTGGAAAAATGAGACAAAAAAATGTTTAGAATCTGAGCCTGAACGATTTTTGCAGAAGGTTCCTCATGACCAGCTCCATATCAATGCATGTTTCATTGAACTGACTATACTCTGTCGAACAAAAATTGTCAGAACAGTGTAGATAGTCTGGTTGTAATTGCAATAGTTCGCATAAACTTACATTAACATGCATTATTATTATAAGAGAGTAATGGCGAATGGAGTCTGATTTCAAATTGATTTGTTTTTGTCATTGTATTTGTGTAGTTTCATTTCTGTGTAAATATTTGGAAAAAAATGGAATGGAAAGATAGTCAAAGTTGGCTTTATGACATATTCAAGTCAAAAATAATTTGCTTAACTTTACCAATAGAAAACCTCATTACATACTTTCTTTAGCCCCGGTGGACCTGAGCTTAAACCTACAAGCTTCTCCAGTCAGTTCTTCTTAACCCTTAACCAAGTTGGCTGAGGATTGAGGGTCTCTTCCACTTGAATGCGCAATCTGATTTGCCGTTTAACTTTTATTCTTTTGGCTAGGTCTGTACAATCCGTGCAGATGTATACGAGACCAAAATTAGGTTTTCCTCTGGAAACTGCCAAAGCTTTCTCATCCATCTTTGACAAAGTTCATGTCTCTGTCATATATATAACGGGATATTTTAATTGCTCGAGACCGGTGGTTGTCCTTTCTTGCTGACAGCATATACATACATACTTTCCCTTGCCCTCATTTACCATTAAATTCACTCCGCCGCTCCTGTCTGAATAGACGTGCGTCGGCGTGAATTCTCTAGCCTCATGAATTTGGCCGAGATGCGAAAATCAAACATTTCACTCTATATTGGTCGTCTCTAAAGAAACTGCCATATGATCGATAAAACAACGGTGAATGTTTGAAGTTCCTGGGTTTCGGGAATGCGGCAAACAATACTTAAGTTCCATTCACCGGGCATACTTTCTCCCGATCATATTTAGCAGATAACTTGGTGCAAACTCTCAACTACATACATAAGTCATTGACTTGCGCTTTGAACAGCAAGGATATCAGATCCAGCATCTTTATTGGGCTTTGGTTGGTGCCCTGAGAGGTTCTTTCGACCTTGTTGTAAGGCTTCCAAACGTCAATCCTGCTCTGACATCTCTCTATCCCTCTATTGCAGGCTTTTCATGCCTTTTTTTGTCTTTCTGATAAGCCGGTGTTTCTATTCTCTTCTGTTGGCCAGGTTCTTATATGACTCTTTGGCCCTCGGAACGTTCGGAAACCTACAATACTGGAGGAGAGTGCCTTGCGTCGATAGCAAGGTGAAAAATCTGGTTGACAATTAATTGATCAGGAGATCTCCATGTTGCCTTGAATGTGAATGTAGAGATTTTGTAGCTGCGTACTAGCGTCCCACAATATTTTGGCTAATTTAATCCGCTTGTATTAATTACCGGAGGTGGTGTCGTACAGCCACCTTAGATATCTTCTCTTCCTAGTTTGGCGGTAAAATCGCCTAGAACAATTTTCAAATCATAGCTAGAGCACTGCTCATATTTCTTGTCCAAGAGCTCGTAGAATAGTTCTTGGTGGAAAACACTACCGACACTGGTGTTCTCTTATCGTATCTTCACTTTCGGACGAAGATGCATAAACTGTCTTTGATCATTCTCAAATCGCTCTTAAATTCATCTACTTAGGCTTATTTACTTAATTGTAATTGTTTAATATTTTAAACTTGCAGATTTCAAACCGCATTTTACTTGGTAGCTCTCAACGAGAGACCAAATTTACTCAGTGAAGAACATGAAGTGACTGAAATTTTGGTAAGAAAAAAAAATATTGGTTCAGGACATTTACAATTATTGAAATGAGTTCATTTATGTATTTAAATAACATACAATTTTGTAGTAAAGATATTTTACGTATATAAGGCTCTCCGAAACCAACTCGAAACATTCTGAACGCCAAACTTTCGCTCTTATCATCCGTCGTTGGGTGCAATTTTTCAACAGGCGAAAGTTTCGTTGTCGTTCCGAGTGTTTCGTATTGGCTTCAATTTCAATTTTTGTGTGAAGTTATTCCTCATGGGTGGAAAATCATTTCACTTTTCATTGTTGTTATGTGTTGTCTGTTTCGGTTACTTTGTTGTCCTTTACCCTATCGCTATTTTTCCAGGACTTTTTGGTGTGCCAAGATTACAAATTCCCACAATTAGAGACATTCTTTGTCATATTCATCTCACAAAGTACGAAATTGATCAATATGTTTGCAATTCTATATGTTTGAATGCATGTGAGTTAGGTTTATTCATTTTGAATTCGTATGGGATTTAAACAACTTATTCATTTTTTGATATTTCCGACCTTTCATTGCGGGTTTTTCAACATTTGTATGGATTTTACTTTTATTTATTTATCAGTTACATTTGTGTTGAACTTTATAAAAATTTCATTTTATAATTTAATTTCTAATTTATATTGCACTATTATTAATAAATATTTAAATAAAGACAAAAAATTAAGATAACTCTTACTAATTATTTATCATCTTTTCATATACATACATACATAGATATTCATATAATTTTACTTTTACTTTTTGTAGTGGAAAACTCCGAGGGAATATTTTGAATGCTATCAAAACGGCGAAGTTTCAATGCAACCGCCACAGGTGTATGAACTCTCACGTCTAGCTGGTTTAAGTGAAATAGAAAAAGTTAAAAAATTTGCCTCAGAAAGAAATTCAAAAGGATTAACTCTTTTTCTGCCAGTGAAACACAAATGTAAAAATGGTTCAGTAGGAATACTCCCAGGTATAAAGCAAACAAAAATTTTATTCTATAACTTAAATTCAATTTGCTTTAATTTTAGGAGACGACTGTTATCCAGAAAATCCAAATAGTTGTACAGAAATTACACACGTCGATGCAAATGTAGACGAGTACTGTTCAACTGCGAAAAAATGTCATCGGATGATACACATTAGAAGTAAGGCATCCACACCTGTTTTGAACTTCGAGCCTTTCGATGGTCATTTAAGTCCATTAGATATGAGAAATATAACTACTAGTAAATTGTGATTGGGAACTTCTGTTTTTGTTGTAATTGAATTCTTAAATAAAAAATTATGTAGATCATTTTATTTTTTACATTTTTTTCACTGTTGCTCCTATGTAAAGTAAACATAACTATACAATCAAAAGAGGTGACCCAAATGTTAATGGTATTTGATCGTATATTAAGATTGGGTATGTTCATGTTCACAAACAAAATAGCCATCATGTATTAGTGCAACGATTTTGTTAGAGCAAATGAGGTAATTTCTTTAAAAAATTTCAAATTCAATTCCAAATCATCTCATTTCCCATACAAATTCAAATTTCGCAATTAAATAATTTCAGACAACTTTGCACAAAGGTCGAATGCAACTTAAGGACGGACAATCCATCGAAGATCACATTTGTGAAATGCTGCACATTGTGGATGGACTTGTTCGACTTGGTGAGCAATTAGCAGATCATCTTGTGGTTGCCTTTCTCCTTGGAAGTTTGCCTGACGAATAAAACTCCTTGGTAACTGCTCTCGAAGTCTGAAATGACGATCTGGTGTATCCTAGTTAAATAGAAACTGATTCAAGAACACAAAGGAAACACTGAAGAAGTTTCAAAAGAATCATCTAAAGATGCGGCATTCTTTACAAAAAAAAACTTTAAAGTGGAATGTTATTCCTGTGGGAAAATTGTACACGTAAGAAAAGATTGCCCAGACAGGAAACTAGACCGAAAAAAATTCAATTATTTCAATTCGAAGATAACTTCCCAAATTACAAATCCTGGTAATGGTGAGTATAACGAATATGATAGCGAATTATGATCTAGTTCTGGTTCAAATAAAATGGATTCTGCATGGTACATTGGTTCAACTGTGCAATGATGATAAGCTCATTATATTCTGATCTCGACAGCATTGTCCAATGGGGAATCAGAAACCGTGTAGAATTTAATGCTTCTAAAACTCAATGCTGTCTCCTGTCGTTAAAACGGAACCCACCCCCAATGCTGCTATCTATGAGTGGCACTTGCATAGAGGAAACCGAACAGCTTTCAGTACACGGTATGTGTGTCACAGACCACCTTTTGTGGAACGACCACATATTTGACATCGCCAAAAACGCTGCTAAGTGTTGAGGTTTTCTCCGTCGATGCAAGAAATTTGTCTCCCCCTCTGATCCGGCTGTGATCTAAAAAGCCTTTATTCGTCCGAAACTTGAGTACAACTCCCATATTTGGGCAGGTGCTCCAAAAACCCACTTGAGCCTATTTGATAGAATACAAAAGAGAGCTCTAAAAATGATAGGTGAAAGAACTACAACGGAAACATTTACATCTCTTGAGCACCGTCGCAATGTTTCATGTCTATCATTATTTTACCGCTATTTCTATAAACAGTGTTCTAGTGAAATAGCCAGTTGCATTCTTCCCCTTAAACAATTCAACCGTAATACTCGCGCTTCTAGGAATGCTCATCAGTTTACCCCTGAGCCCAACTTCGGACGTACTGTTAAGTACAGAGATTCTTTCCTTAGTCGTACTACACGAATGTGGAATGCTCTACCCAGCCCGGTTTTCCCCTCCCATTATGATCTTCAGACATTTAAAACCAATGTGCACCGGTATCTCCTTTTCAATCCCCTCCAATCTACCTAATCGCTCGTGCTGTGTATATCATTTTAAGGGTAGTGCGCGCTAAATATAAAAAAAAAAAATAAAAAAAAAATAGAAAGTCTGATGGTGATTGCATTTATTTGGCAAATGGAAACAAAATCGAAGCAAAGAAATCAGGTGGTGATGTATTGTATTGTCAAAACAAATCAATAACTGTTAAGAACGTTCTTTATGTTCCTGAGTTAGATGGAAATTTACTTTCAGTCTGAAAAGAAAACTTGCGGAAGGAGGTTGGCAAGTTTTATTTAAAGGCGATATTTGTGACCTTACATTTCAATGTAGAATTTTTATTATACGGCCATTTTATATACAAAAATGTATAAACTTAAAAGGTGATCAAAATTGAAAAGGAATGTTTTCATACTTTTTATCGTCGATTTGGTCATCGTGAGAAAAATTGCATTAAAGAAGTGATTCAAAATAATTTAACAACTGGTGAGGAACTTATACTTAGAGGTAAAATATAAAGACCAGAGTTTCCAAACAAGACCAAGAACAGATCAAATAATATTTTGGACCTATGAGAGAAACGACTCCAATTGCAAAAAAAATATTTTTTAACTATGATTGATCACTACAGTAGATACTGTATTGTTTACTACTTCTTGAAAGACAAGAGTCAAACAATGGATAAAATAGTCGAATTCAACATTAATTAACAGTGCTTTATACTCCCTAACAGGTTGGTGTCGCTGAGCGATTGAACCGAAGTTTAATGAAATGACACGATGTATGCTTTATACAATCTGGATTAAAAAGAATATATTGGGCAGAAGCTTTAAATACAGATAATTATTTACAGAATAAATTGCCATTAAAAGCTACAGTGAAAACAACTTTTGAATTATATTTTTCAAGGCCTCCCACAATGGAAAATATACGAACTTTTGGATGAATTTGAAAACGAAGAAAACGTTGACGATACTTTTTGTAATTACAAAAATAAGTGTTTACAATATTTAACCGCTGCGAGATACAGCTTTCAGTGTTTATAAAAACTATCACAAAGATGTCAAACTTGGCTCGTATTAACGTTTTTTTTAGTTAACAAGGCAGTATAAGAAAATGAGCTCCCTCAACAAATATCGGCTTCCCCAGTTAAAATAATTGCCGATGATATCCAATCACTTAAAAGCTGTACCCTTGGTTTCATAAACATGCATAAACCTTGATTTGCAAAGTATTTCGTTCTGGCCACTAAGAAATGGATTGTTTTTAAGTCCTCTTACGACTAAATATATATTTATTGATAGGAAGTCCTTAGATCTTTCGTATTTTCCCACTCTTATGTTGAACATTTCTTCTAATCTCGGAATGGTGTTTAAAAGTTTTTCAGTAGTGAGTTAAGCCAGAGTTAGTTAACTCTTCAAATAAATTAAACCACAGTCAACTGAGGGAGCAGTTTTTTGGTGGAGAATTCATGCGCAACGGATAAGTGGATAAAACATCAAAAGCATGTGTTTAGTTAATCCTGAATTAACTCACAAAATTTGATGAGTTAACTCGGGTTTAACTTTAATCTAGCACTGAAAAACTGGACCTAAGTTTGGATACGCATATAAATCAGGTAGTGGGGAAAGTCTATGGATAACTACGTTTGCTAAGGTCTTCACAATACTTTAAAGCCTTTTAAAAACACGTTGTTGTTACTGTTCTGACCAGCTTTTTTTGCAAAACGGACGCTCCTAGCAGGCCTAATGTTACCGTTGCTTACAACAACACTGTGCGTTATTATATGTATACATTCAGCTATTCAATGTGATTCAAACACCACACCAACCTTGTTATCTCTTTTTAACAGACTACGTTCTCGTATATGTCCTCAACTAGTAGATCGGGACAACTTTTTTATCCTGTTTTTTTTTTTTACTAGAATTCAGAAAAATCTACATCTTTAAAAAGCGATAACAATATTTATCTTTTTATGTAAAACTCAAAACAATTAAACAAGTAAAAAATTGTTATAGCGTAGAAACTCAAAAACAGCTTTTCAAGAATAAATTCAAAAATGTCTCTGCTAAGAAAAGTTCAAAATCATTTCAGTTCAGTGGGATCAATTTAAATTGATGGGTTGTAGTACAAAATTGAATTAGATATTTGTGAAACATCTAGTCATAAAAAGTCTCAATTTTAATTCTATTAAATTTGTTTACACCAACCGAACACCTTCTTACATATTATAGTATTGATATTAGGTTTGTTCGTTGAGCCCTGAAGTCACCCTGGGGTCGACCCAAAGCGTTTTTTTGAAAAACCTTAAGTCACCCTGGTGAAGAAATCCTGTGTTTTTTCTGGGGTCGCCCTAAACTCGGCCTGAAGTAGAACTAGGTATTTTGCTGTGGAGAGTTGAGGTAAAGCAAAAACTGCCAAAGTGACATGAGTTGTTATGCATATGTTTTGTTGTGGATTCACGTGCTGCAGGTTATTGTTTATTATTGGAAAACAAATTGAAAGAATATACAAATTTAATTTAATGCTAATAAAAAGCAATACAAAATGGAAACGGTAAAAGTTGTTTTTATTCATTTTTAAGACATATTTGAAACAAATTTTAAGTTTTAATTATATAAGCACAGAACTTTTTTTTTCTTGCTTTAAATGTCAGCAGCCTTGAGCGTTTTTTGAGAACCGAAAAACTCTGTTTTTTTGACAATTCTTGGGGTTGTCAAGAAAACCGGGGTCAACCCTGGGTAAAGTTCAACGAACGAAGCTAGTATTGAAAAATACGTTTAAAAAAAAAAAAACAAATTTATTTATTATTTTTTATAGGTATATTTTTATTATAACTATTCCTCATATAAACACATTAATTTTTTAAAGCTTTATAATATTTTTTTGAAACCAGTATTTTACAATCAAATTGATGAATAATTGTTCTCTTATAAATATAATTGTAGTCTTCATGATGAAATCAAAAGCATTTTAATAAGTAGTTGATATAAGGAGAATTGAAATGAAAATTCGCCTACCATATCGTCTACTTAATAGAATACCCAAGAGATGATTCCTCTGATTGTTTACGTTTGCTGAGTCAGTAACTGAAACTGGTATTCTTTACCTTAACATAAAATAGTATATAAGTTGCAAATTAAAAACTACATTGCCTACTTAAATACTACTTAATATTAAAGAAAACTGATCACAACATAATGAAATGATTTTACTTATGCACGACTTTACACTTTCAAGCTGTAATAGACACTGATTGTTTCTGGAGAATCACTAGGGATTTTAAGGAATTTTATTTGATTGACTGCCTGCGTGCTTAGTCATCAGCTTGAAGATAACTCAGTGTTTTCTTTTAAGGATATTTACAAATGATAACAAACGTCTATTAATCACAATAACTATTATGACATTATGTTTCATATTGAATTGAAACAAACAAAAACAGAAATTATCAGTAGGTAGATTCCACATTCTAATCCCAAGCAAAACCTATAAAATGTGACAATGATGGTCAAAAATAACTAATAAATATTTCACTATAGAACAATCAGAGGAGATCGACGAATAAAAAAATGTCTATCAATATAAAGATCAAACCCGAAATAGGTCATTGAGGCAACAACGCGTTGTGATAAACTGTTATTGTGGTTTGTTTGTTTGGAAAAAACGACGCCTAGTGGCCAAACATACCGTCTTAGGTGGAAAATATTCTTTTTTGATTACAATTAATTTTTATATTATTGTTCATAAATATATCTACTATTTTTAAATAAATTAAATGAACATTTTAATCGAAATAAATCAATTTTTTTTAAGAAAAGGTAAAATGGGTGAAGTGCTATGGGAGGTTTGAACATATAAAATGTATGGGGCATATTCATAGTCACTTTTAAACTCCAGTTTATCTTAGACCTGGGTTTATCCTATCTAAATAACATTGAATAAACCCCAGTCTAAGATAAACTGGAGTTTAAAAGTGACTATGGATATGCCCCAATGACTTTAAACCACATGTATGTATAAACACAAATGATGAAAATAAGAAAAGGTAAGATAACTAAATATCGCGAAAGTTTCATATTTTTATCTCGCCCCAAAATGTATGTATATGTATGTTTGTATATTTTACTATTATAATTCAATAAATAAACCAATATTATAAGAGAATGTATACAATTTATTAGAATTACATTCAGACAACCGGAAACAACACCAACATACGCAATTCATGTAATTTATGTAGAGACAGGGCTGCCAAATATTTATTTGAAAAATCTCAAATCTAGCTGTGACTACATCATCAAAACAATGAAGAGGAATAACTCGTGCTTGCAAAAACGAACTATGCTGTTCTTATTAAGGACATCTTCGTGAATTTTCAAAGAATGGAATGAACGAGCTATGACCCATAATCTCGCTTTTAGTCTATCACATACCTAATCATTCAGAATGGCGGAATTCTTGTTGATCAAAATTTGTATCAGAAAAATTTAAATCTGAAACTATAACTGGGTTTCGTATAGAAAATTAACAGGCCTTTCCGCCGATATAAATCAAAAAATTTTACAAGCTTTGGTTCTCGAAATATTCACATCCGAAATGATATTACTTTGTGCACTTCGATCCAACCTTA
This sequence comes from Leucozona laternaria, assembly GCA_932273885.2. Lineage (NCBI taxonomy): Eukaryota > Metazoa > Arthropoda > Insecta > Diptera > Syrphidae > Leucozona > Leucozona laternaria. Next base: position 53,197,014 of record OW026368.1, read on the forward strand.
AAAAGGGTGTCGATGGCGATATTTCCACAACAAAGCCCCTTAAGAGTTTGCGGTTTGCAGTGTCGAATAGCAAATTAACAGACCTTTCCAGCGACGTAAAAATTTTGACAAATCTTGAGAAAAAAATTTTATTTGATTTTTGAAAAAAATGATGGACTAACCCTTGGAACTTTTTTTCAACTTTTAAAAAATGTTTGCAAAACCCATCGAGCTATACATCCAAAGAACGGTTTTTTCAAACTCTATCCGGACGTCCAAACCAAAAGCGTGTGGAAGGTTGGGTTCTCGAAATATTTTCATCCAAAGTGATTGTTCGATTTTACTGCATTTCTGTCCAAAACATTCATAAGCGTTTGTGTTTGGATAGCGATATTTCCGTAATCGAGCCTCGAAATCGGTAGCGTTTTTTAAAATTGCGTATTAAATTTTTAAGAGCTTTCTCAAACTCAAAACCAAAATAATCTTCGAGGTTTAATTCTCGAAATATTCGCATCCAAAGTCATATCACTTTTTCGATGCATCCTTGAAAAGGCTTTGGATAACGATATTTCCGCAACCAAGCCTTGTAAGAGGTTGCAGTTTTCAGTTTCGTATAGAAAATTAACAGGCCTTTCCGCCGATATAAATCAAAAAATTTTGCAAGCTTTAGTTCTCGAAATATTCACATCCGAAATGATATTACTTTGTGTACTTCGATCCAACCTTAAAAAGGGTGTCGATGGCGATATTTCCACAACAAAGCCCCATAAGAGTTTGCGGTTTGTAGTGCCGAATAGCAAATTAACAGACCTTTCCAGCGACGTACAAATTTCGACAAATCTTGGGAAAAAAATTTAATTTGATTTTTGAAAAAAATGATGGACTAACCCCTTGGAACTTTTTTTCAACTTTTAAAAAATGTTTGCAAAACCCATCGAGCTATACATCCAAATAACGGTTTTTTCAAACTCTATCCGGACGTCCAAACCAAAAGCGTGTGGAAGGTCGGGTTCTCGAAATATTTTCATCCAAAGTGATTGTTCGATTTTACTGCATTTCTGTCCAAAACATTCAAAAGCGTTTGTGTTTGGATAGCGATATTTCCGTAATCGAGCCTCGAAATCGGTAGCGGTTTTTAAAATTGTGTATTAAATTTTTAAGAGGCTTTCTAAAACTCAAAACCAAAATAATCTTCGAGGTTTAATTCTCGAAATATTCGCATCCACAGTCATATCACTGCTTTTCGATGCATCCTTGAAAAGGCTTTGGATAACGATATTTCCGCAACCAAGCCTTGTAAGAGGTTGCAGTTTTCAGTTTCGTATAGAAAATTAACAGGCCTTTCCGCCGATATAATTAAAATCTTGCAAGCTTTGGCTCTCGAAATATTCACATCCGAAATGATATTTACTTTGTGTACTTCGATCCAACCTTAAAAAGGGTGTCGATGGCGATATTTCCACAACAAAGCCCCATAAGAGTTTGCGGTTTGTAGTGCCGAATAGCAAATTAACAGACCTTTCCAGCGACGTACAAATTTCGACAAATCTTGGGAAAAAAATTTAATTTGATTTTTGAAAAAAATGATGGACTAACCCCTTGGAACTTTTTTTCAACTTTTAAAAAATGTTTGCAAAACCCATCGAGCTATACATCCAAATAACGGTTTTTTCAAACTCTATCCGGACGTCCAAACCAAAAGCGTGTGGAAGGTCGGGTTCTCGAAATATTTTCATCCAAAGTGATTGTTCGATTTTACTGCATTTCTGTCCAAAACATTCAAAAGCGTTTGTGTTTGGATAGCGATATTTCCGTAATCGAGCCTCGAAATCGGTAGCGGTTTTTAAAATTGTGTATTAAATTTTTAAGAGGCTTTCTAAAACTCAAAACCAAAATAATCTTCGAGGTTTAATTCTCGAAATATTCGCATCCACAGTCATATCACTGCTTTTCGATGCATCCTTGAAAAGGCTTTGGATAACGATATTTCCGCAACCAAGCCTTGTAAGAGGTTGCAGTTTTCAGTTTCGTATAGAAAATTAACAGGCCTTTCCGCCGATATAATTAAAATCTTGCAAGCTTTGGTTCTCGAAATATTCACATCCGAAATGATATTACTTTGTGTACTTCGATCCAACCTTAAAAAGGGTGTCGATGGCGATATTTCCACAACGAAGCCCCTTAAGAGTTTGCGGTTTGCAGTGTCGAATAGCAAATTAACAGACCTTTCCAGCGACGTAAAAATTTCGACAAATCTTGAGAAAAAAATTGTATTTGATTTTTGAAAAAAATGATGGACTAACTAACTTGGAACTTTTTTTCAACTTTTAAAAAATTTTTGCTAAACCTATCGAGCTATACATCCAAAGAACGGTTTTTTCAAACTCTATCAGGGCGTCTATTATGAATGTTTTTTGTTGGTCTATGTACCTTTATGCATTAGTTCTAATAATAGCAACGGTTTAAGCTAACGACCAGCGTTTCAAGGGACCGTTGCAATTGTAAACCAAAAGAGATTTAAAAACAATCTTTAGATGTTTAAAATTTGGCGACAATAGGCGTTTTCCTTTGGAGGTGGCGAATTACTTGTGAGTACAAGAAAACTAAAATCTAGTACCTTCATCTACTCATACCTTCATCGCGAGTAGGAAAATTAATTTAACTGATTTCTAATAAGAACTGAAAATAATTAACGATTTAACGATTTTTATTGAACATTATACAGGGTGTCCCGTAATGAGTGGATAATACTGCAGCTGGTGATAGCTGGCCTTATGACTGCTCAGAAAAAAAATATAAAAAAAATATTTTTCTTGTGGTCTCCATGGTATAATTTATTTTCGAAAAATGTTAAAAAATTCAGGGTCTCCTAAAATACCTAATTACAACGGCCACCCATAAAAGATTCTTGTTATTTTTGTATTTTAATAATATTCTTGAATAACCGTTCTAAATGATGGGTAGTAAATTTTAACACCAGCTGATGCATTTTTTGTGTTATAATTTTTTAAAATAATTGTTTTATTCAAAAATAATTCAATATTTTTTTTCACCAAAGTTTGAAAATTAATAAAGAGAAAAAAATGTATGAGAACATAAGTGGCAAATTTGATAAAAATTGGCCTGTTTAATGTACTTTCCAAAATGGTATAACACATGTTTGTGTCTACAACCATGACCAATAAAATTGGCATTTAATCTACTAAAGTAGTTTTTTAACATTTTATCAGATGAAATTAAGTTACAAAGTTAAGTAAACACTACGACGACGAATAAAATAAATTTTAATTTGTATTGCATTTAAAAATAACCGTTATTAAATAAAGGCACTAACATTTAACACTAGTTGCTGGATTTTTTTTTAATAATTTTTTTAATTAATTTTTTAATAAGAAAATGATTAAATATTTATTTTGATGTTTGATGACAACAAAAATTGAGTTGGAAGGAAAAGTCAATAGATATACCAGTGTCACTATTATGTCTGCTAAATTCACTAACTAAAATAATAGTATGCACTTTCAAAAAGGTTTTGATTTAGGTATGGGAAATGCGATAAATAAAAACAACAGTATTAAAAATTATGATATATTTGTAATTTAAATAAATTTATATTAAATGTTCAAACTGTCCCCCATTCACTGTGATACAGGCTCTGCATCTTCTAATGAAGGACCTCTCAATAAAACAAGCATATTGGCGCTCATTTATTTTCATCACAGCGTCTTGAACACGACGACGCAATTCCGTAATGGATGTAATTGGTTTACTATAAGCCATTTCTTTCAGACATCCCCAGTAGAAAAAGTCCAAAGGATTTAGGTCTGGCAAACGTGGTGGCCACAAAATTGGGCCCAGACGGCCTATCCCTGTTCGTCTTGCAATCACCCGTGTGATGTAGTTGAATCTGCTTCAATTTCATTCAGCACAATACGATCAATTTCTTCTCGCGGTAAACGTCCTCCGCTAGTACCGCCCAGTCCATTACCAGGCATTCGTCCTTCTGAAAAACATTGGTGGACTCTGATCAACACTCGATAGTCCGGATGTCGCGCATTTGGATATCGCTCTCTATAGAGAGCTGCAGCTGCGTTAGCGCTTCCTCTACATTCCCCGTATATTAAATGCATATTCGTATACTCCAGCGGCGTATACTGTGACATTCTTAATCAGTATTAATTTAATCAAATTCAAAAATTCGTTTAAGTGACGAAACCAGTATAACAACGTTATACGTTACGTAATGACAGAGAATTGACAATATTTGCAAATAATACTTTTATATGCATTTTAATGCCTATTTTATTACAAGTCAATTTTTATTTGAGAAAGTGTTAAAAATCTTCTCTAGTAGATTAATAGCCAATTTAATGTGTTATGTGTTAGTGCCTTTATTCAATAACGGTTATTTTTAAATGCAATAAAAATTAAAATTTATTTCATTCGTCGTCGTAGTGTTTACTTAACTTTGTAACTTAATTTCATCTGATAAAATGTTAAAAAACTACTTTAGTAGATTAAATGCCAATTTTATTGGGCATGGTTGTAGACACAAACATGTGTTATACCATTTTGGAAAGTACATTAAACAGGCCAATTTTTATCAAATTTGCCACTTATGTTCTCATACATTTTTTTCTCTTTATTAATTTTCAAACTTTGGTGAAAAAAAATATTGAATTATTTTTGAATAAAAAAATTATTTTAAAAAATTATAACACAAAAAATGCATCAGCTGGTGTTAAAATTTACTACCCATCATTTAGAACGGTTATTCAAGAATATTATTAAAATACAAAAATAACAAGAATCCTTTATGGGTGGCCGTTGTAATTAGGTATTTTAGGAGACCCTGAATTTTTTAACATTTTTCGAAAATAAATTATACCATGGAGACCACAAGAAAAATATTTTTTTTATATTTTTTTTCTGAGCAGTCATAAGGCCAGCTATCACCAGCTGCAGTATTATCCACTCATTACGGGACACCCATATACAATTTGACTTAACTTATAATTATAATTATAAAGATACAATGAGATATTTAAATTTGTTGGCACTTAGGGGGCTTAACGATATACATTGGGTTAAGATTACAAAATATTTATATAAAGGGTCCGCCATCTAACGTTTTTTTTTCAACTAGTGCTTATTTCGTGAATGGTGACACTTAGCTCATGTCTGATTTGACAGATAATTAGTTTGTCCCCTTTCACACGAGGAAACAAGTTGCTGGAGATTTTTTTGACGTTTTCTTTTAATTTCCTTAAAAATCTCCTGTACCTTTCACACGAAGAAACAAAATTGTGGAAACTTTCTGTAGTTTCCATTTAAAATAGCTTGGTTTAACACACTCTACTGTGTGTGTAAAGAGGAATGTCAAAAAAATCTCCTGGAATCGTTGACCGGGGAGATTTCATTTTCCCCTCTTACTTCTTGCCCTTCTCACCAACAAACTGAATGTTGCTGGCAACTCAGTTTCCTCGTGTGAAAGGGGACTTTTATCCTTCCGCTGAACGAATATGGTTGTGTATACGCTTCGCTAAGTGGACCTGCGATCGACTTAGAGAAGATGCCGATTTTGCCCAAAAAAAATTATCCTTTCAGATGAAGCTCATTTTGATCTTGGCGGGTAGTAAACAAGCAAAATTTGGGGCACAGAAAACCCGCACGCATACATTGAAAAGCCGATACACCCAAAACGAGTCACTGTTTGGTGCGGATTTTGGTCCAGAGGCATAAGCCGTGTTTTTTTTGCAAGTCGATATGGATTTGTCGAAAAAAACGACATCGGGACTAATAGTTTTACACGTAAATACAACAACAATCCATATAGACTTAGCTAAGTCCAGATATTTATCGGGACTTACGCACTGTGAGTAAGAAGTTCCTAAGTCCCGATGTCGTTTTTTTCGACAAATCCATATGGACTTGCAAAAAAACACGCCTATAATTGGGCCATTTTTCGAAAATGAGCAAGGAGTGGCCGTTACAGTCAATGGTGATCGTTATCGGGCCATGTTGAAGGAATTTTTGTTCACAAAGATTGAAGAGGCGGATATTGGCAACATTTGGCTTCAACAGGACGGTGCGGCGCGGCGCTGCGTGCCACTCGATGTTTTGCGCCATTTTCAAAAAAAAAAAGTTATTTGGCGGACCCTTTATATATATTTTACATGTCAAACTTAAATTTAAAAGTCGGTTGACTTGTTCTGTACTCGGGGTGTCCCATCCCGGTTGTCGGTGACAACTGAAAATAATTTCGAACTCACACCGGTTAAATACTTTTTTTGGACGTCGAATTTGTGTTCTTGTTAGGTCACGCGACTTTGTGTGATATAAAACATATTCAAAGGTGACATCCCAAGAAACATTTTTAGCTGCTTAATTGCTTTAATGGCGCTTCCAGAACAAATGTTAGAGCTTGATTATTTGAGAGGGAGCTCTAGATGCACCCTTAGAGCAAGTGTAGGGCTTGCATACATCTAATTCATTGAGTTTGAGAGCACATTTTTGCTCGTAACCAGCTTTTTATCAGTGACGAGTGGCTTTGAAGCTCTTTAATATATTCATATGAAATCCTAAAAGGAGCACTTTTGACAGATTTTTGTTTGTATTAGTTTGTGAGATCCAAATGATAAATAAATATGAAAGTAGCACAACAAAATTCATGTGTGTAATGGTAGGAAGAGTAAACTTCATTTATTGTGATGTCAACAAGCTAGTTATTATTTATTCCTAGAGAAATAATGTATCTAATTCATTTTTTTGCATTAACATCATTGAATTTTAAGTGCGCGCTTAGTTTTTTCATAAATGTTTTGGAGGTACTTCGCAAAACTACAACGCGCCTTCCAAATTATGCGTATTTTAAGCTGTGAAATGTGACAAAAAAATTAAATTGAACAATGTAAAAATTGGTTCAATAAATTTATCAGAGCACGAAATAAAATGCTTTGTTTACATTGAAATCAATATTGTGTTTTATATTTGAAGTGAAGGATTTAAATGTTTTTAAATGAATGAAAACAAATAAATCAAATAATTTTCATTTGTGTCGCCATGTTTTTTATTATGGACAATATGTCTCTTTAATAGAGCTGCAATATCGCTTTGAGAGCAATGTTACAGTTTTGCATTCAGGGCTTTGTGGAAAATAGGGTGTTTTGAAAATTGAAAGCTAAGTTAAGTGAATACATAATTCTAAATTGTAGAAATAATTTTGAATTCAAAGAGTACCTGCTTGCCATTGAAGTGAATAACGTTTTATAAGCACCTTAAATTACTAAAGGAAGTACTTGTGCGACTAAGTCGTAGATTTAATTTTTTTAGGGAACTGCATAGTTAATATATTTTAATAAAAAAAATTGTCAATTCCGTGCTTAATTCAAATCTTAAGATTTCCCTTATAAATTGAAAGGAATTTATTTATTTTCCACTGTTTTAAGTTTTCCAGTTGAAATAATTTTTGTTTTTTGTTTTAGTTTATAACACCCTATAATATGATTTGGAGAATTGTCTTGAATGAGAATAAGTATTTATTCAGCTCTATATGTGCATTATTGGAGCTCTATTGATGGATTTTTTTGACATCAAATTTTGTGTGAGAATATTAGTAATTGAACTCTACAGCCGCTTTCAGTGAAGCTCTTTTAATGCAATTTTTTGATATTTCGAAAGATTATGCATTAGTATTATATATTATTAGCCCTACAGTGCCTCTATCTTTGCTGATGTTTAGAGTTTGCTCGTTGCAAGATCTCATGAACTGTGTTAAGGAGCATGTTTTCAAATCTGGAAGCGTTGTAAAGTTAATAGAGCTAAAAGTGTTCTAAAACTGCGTATATAGAACATTATTTTGAAATATAATGTAGGGAGCTTTGAAATAATCTCTAACAGAGCTGTAGCTTTGGATTTCACTATCTAGGAGCTGTAGAAGAACAGTTTTGCGCTATTAGCTCCAACGATGTTACTTGGGATGGCTTAATCCAGGGCGGTGTTTTGCGTAGTGCGAAAAAAGCAGAATAGTAGGAAACTTCGTTCTCCGTGATTCTCATCATTTGGTGTCACCTAAATGTATGGGAATGAATTTTTTTCATGTGCTGTCGTTTTGTATTGAAAAAGTATTGAATTTGCGGGATTTCGTTATGCGGGATTTTGTGATGCGGGATTTGGTAGCCAACCCTGTTCTGAATTTCTTTAAATTTTTGCTGATCTAACATAAATAAAGAAACTCATAAAGGAACAAATAATAAGCGAAAAATATTTGTAACATCTCTGAATATATTTAGGGGTGACGTTTTAATCTCTAGGACGGTGTTCACATTGGACTCACTCCGCGCGACTCATTTTGACATCTTTTTCTTTTATCTCACTCTACACAACTATATGAGAAAGTGAGGCAGGATTTTTAATTTTTTTGAAAAAATCCTGCCTCACTAGACTCTCTCTTTCTCATCATGAGTTGGAGTGAGATAAAACAATGAAATGTCAATATGAGTCGCGCGGAGTGAGTCCAATGTGAACACCGTCTAGGATATTTTTTATTTATTAAGAAAAAAAAAAAAATTGACAACAAATATTTATATTTTTTTGGAAATGGGATAAAATGAAAAAGATGTATTCGGATATTTTGCTGTTTGTAGGGTGAAATGTGGTAAAAATAAAAAATTCTCCGATTTAATGCCGAATTCCTTTCAACAAAAAAAAAAAACGATTCTGTTCAGAATTTTTTCTAAATAAAATTGATTCTTTTCGGTCAAAAAAAAATCTTGCATTTTTAGCAAGATTTCACACCGATTAGCACACACACTATAAAGATTGCACATTTCTAATACATACCTACGTCAAATTAAAAGTAGAGAATTTTGGGAAGGCAAATTGTTTTTATTTTTTTGCAACGGATTCTACATAGAAAACGTTATAGAACAATATTTTCAGTCAATATAACTACAACAATAATTATTTACAGCTGTCTAGGAACACACACAATCAGACGAAAAAAAAAAATCGATTGTTTTACGAATTCTTTTCAATTGACAGAAACAAATCGATTGTTTAGAAAAAAATCGATTTCTTTGTTGAAAGGAAGAAAGTTTTTTTTTGAAATTTTGTTTTAGGGGATGGCTTAGGGATTTTTTTTTCAATTTTTTTATTTGTAGGGTGAAATGGGGTAAAAAAATTGTCCGATTTGAGAAATTCTTTTTTTTAAACAGGGTTTTCTTAGAAAATGGCTTTTGGTGTTTGAAAGCTCAATTTTTTCTTATAGGGTGAAATGGGATAAAAACGAATTTGAATATCAAAGGTTTTTTTATGGGCGATGTCTTAAGCTAATATTTTTTCAAAACATTATGATATTCATAGGGTGAAGTGGAGTAAAAACAAAAAAGGGATATCCGATTTTGAAAATCCTGTTTTTTTGGGAGGTTATGTTTTAAAATTTGATGTTTATAGAGTGAAATGGGATAAAAATAAAAAAAATGGGTTTGGATTACAAAAATTCTGTGTTGGGAAAGTAAAAAAGGTTGGACTTAGGTCATATATTTAAGAATTTAGCCATTCATAACGTGAAGTGGGTCAAAACCCAAAAAGCAGTATTCGACTACAAAAAGAAGTTTAAACATTTGTTTATATTTTCTTTATTAAAATTAACTATAAAAATGATGAAAATTTGGCAGAGACGGTTCGTAAAACTAAAACATTTTTGGTTCGTCGTGAAGCACCTTGTCGGACCGCAATACAGAAATTGGTGGACAAATTCGAGCTGTTGGGACAAGTTAGTGATGTGAAGAATAAAACCCGTGCACGTCGCTCAAGAACAACTGAGAATATTGCTGTTGTAGCCCAAAGTGTTGAAGAAAACCCAGGTTTGTCCATTCCTCGTCGTTCTTTGGAATTAGGCATTCCACAAACGTCATTACACCGTATTTTGCATAAAGACTTCGGTCTTAAGGCTTATAAAGTTCAGTTAACACAAGAACTCAAGCCGGCCGATCATCAACAACGTCGTGTCTTTGCTGATTGGGTCCTTGAAATGCATGAAAATGATCCGGAATTTCATCGAAATATCATCTTGACTGATGAGGCCCATTTCCACCTCGGAGCTACATCAACAAGCAAAACTGTTGCATCTGGGGCTCGGAAAACCCAAGAGTTATTGTTGAAAAGCCTCCCCATCCTCAACGCGTGACTGTTTGGTGCGGTTTATGGTCCGGCGGGGTCATTGGACCTTACTTTTTCGAAAATGAGGCTGGAGCAACAGTTACGGTCAATGGATTGCGCTATCGAGAGATGATTAATGATTTTTTATGGCCGGAATTGGATGGTATTGATCTGGACAACGTTTACTTTCAACAAGACGGCGCTACGTGCCACACAAGCAATGAAACTATCGATCTTTCACGGGAAAAGTTTCCGGACCGTGTTATCTCTCGAAGAGGTGATCACAATTGGCCACCGAGATCTTGTGATTTAACACCTTGCGACTTCTTCCTTTGGGGCCACGTGAAAGATAAGGTCTACACCAACAGCCCAGCGTCGATTCAAGACCTCAAAGATGGAATTCGTGAGGCTATCGAGGACATAGGGCAGCCACTTTGCGATTTGGTTATGGAAAATTTCATGAAAAGGATATGGTCCTGTAAGCGTGGTCGTGGCGGCCATTTGGCTGATGTTGTGTTCCATTATTACCGGCATACCTTCCTCTTTATAATGAAATAAACATCCGATCATTTATCTCAAAAAATGCCATTTTTCTTTGAATATCAAAATAACACCTGTTATTGGAAAACCCTTTATAACTAATACTTCAATATTCTCAACGCTCTTCACCCTTCCTGCTTTTATAACGATATTTGTTTTGCTGCAATGCCAATTAGAGCTTCTAGAGTCCTTTATTTTCGTACGACAACTGTACTAAGAGTGAATGAGAAATAGTCTTGCAATATTTTACACCAATTTTCTAAAGTAACACTCGTAACGCAACGAAAATGGATGGTATAACTGAACTAAGCATGTTTTGAATTCAGAACACAATTTTATTTAAGTTCAAGTTATAGTTATTATTATTTAAAAAAAAGGAGGAGATTCATAGCGACCTAAAGATGCACACTACACGTTAATTAGATAAAGCTTTAATAAGATTTATGCAAGTTACTTAAATAAAATCTTTTTGTGCGTATATCGAGAAGGTTATAAATTATTTGAGGTACCTAAGAGGAACCAAGAACTTGTAAACTAGTGTTGCTGCACTAAAAAAACCATTCATTACTATTGATTTGTCATATGTCTTAGCACTAAAAGGTAACAATTTAAAATTAAATAATATAATAACAAAACTGCAACACATAAATATGTAATATTGTTATATATTTCTTCTTCTACTGCGAATTCTATACTTAAACTTATTGTATCTTATTCAATGTCCATTTTTGTCCAATTCAACAGCACCAGTGGCTATAAGTCTCAGAGCTTGGGGATACGCATAATGTTCCGCTTTAAGAATTCTCTGCGTTAAGCTTTCTACTGTGTCGTTAGGTAAGATTGGAACTCTTTCTTGAACGATTATTGGTCCTGTATCGAGGCCCTGTTTTAATTTATATAAATGAATGACAAATTAAATTAAAATCTATATATGTATAAGCATTTTTCTTACCTCATCAATAAAATGAACGGTGCATCCAGACTCAAAGTCACCAGCATCTAATGCTTTTTGCTGTACTTTCAAACCTGTATGCTTTGGCAGTAGTGATGGATGTATATTTACTAGTTTGCCCTTCCATTTCCGAACAAAACTTTCCGACAAAATTCGCAAGAACCCAGCACAACAAACTATATCCACTTTTTGCTTTTCTAACTCTCTTGACATTTGCAAATCAAAATCGTCTCTGTTCTTGAAGTTCTTATGGGAAATAACAACAGAAGGAATACTTGATTTTGCAGCTCGTTCTAATCCATATACACCCTCTTTGTTTGAGATAACCAACACAATTTCGCTAAGCAAGCCCATAGCAGAATTTCTACTTGCGTCGATAAGAGCTTGTAAATTTGATCCAGAACCTGAGATAAGGACAGCAACTCTTTTTAGTGGAAGCCGTAAAAGCCGTTGTGTACTAAGTAAGCAATCGTTGAAGTTTTCAACCACGACCTGAGGAGCGTTGGCAGATTTTCTGACCACGCTCCCAACCTTTGTTGCTCGATGAGTGAAACGAAGAAGCTGCATGAGATCTGCTTCATATTTTGGATCTACAACTAGAATCATTCCGAGTCCACAATTATAAGTGCGCAGCATCTCGTAACTAGTTACGCGACCATTAGCCGCGATCCAGGCAAAAACTGGTGGTATCACAAACGATTTTGCGTTGAGGCAAACACCTAAGTCTTTGCTAAGAATTCGAGGAATGTTTTCAATAAGACCACCACCTGTTATGTGTGCCAAGGCTTTTATTTTGCCCATTGAGAGAAGAGGAGCTATTGCGTTCACGTAAATTTCAGTTGGAGTCAAAAATTCTTCACCTTAATTAAACAAACAAAAAAATTCAATAATAAAGGTCAGTATGTGTACGTTTTCTTTTACCATAAGTCTTTCCACTAAATGGTGCAACATCAAAAAAGCTGACTCCCGCTACCTTCATGACTGCATGAACCAAACTGAAACCATTGCTATGAACGCCACTAGACGGCAAACCAATTACAGAGTCTCCTTCGCATATTTCATTGGTTCTTGGGAGAATTAGATCACTTTCAGCAATCCCCAGTGAAAATCCAGCGAGATCGTAAGCAATAGGTTCGTATAACAGCGGAACTTCGACGGCGTGTATGTCTGGAATAAGAAATATATTGTAGTAAAAACTTGGTTCACTTCAAATACTTTGTCAGATTCTGTTACACTTTTATATTGAAAATTGATCATCCCTTAGCAAGTTTCTACTAACGTGTTAAAATAGCAAAAATATGATTTGAATTTTTATGATTCTGTTTCAATTTGAGGAATCTCCTTCGGAAAAGTACAAAAACTGTGTTCAACAGCACAATTGAGAGCAGCATGTTATGTCTGCTGAGTGCACAATCCCTTCGGCTGTACGATAACACTGAGTTAAACGCCTAGCATTTACAAGTGAATACATCGTAAAATTCCGGCAAGGAATATGGAATAATTTGAATTTTACCATTTTTCTGAGCTAACATTTATGTTTCAGCATTCAGACCTAGGCTTTCGACCAACCACTTACCGATTTAATTGCGTGTTTTAGGATCAAAAATTCCAGTAACGGCTAGTAAAGCCGTACGGAAATTAAAAAAATAGTGAACATCCCCGATAAGATAGGTGATCTTATGATCACATCCCGTAATGGCCGTAGAACTTTTATTGTCGAAGTGGTATTTAAGTGTTCGTACAAAACCAAGCGAATAGAAGCAAATATAATTCAAGCATAGTGAACACTAATGGGTGTATAATTTCACTTGTTGAGTTGCAACAAAACAAATATGTAATCAGCCTTATTGTGAGTTTCACCCGAAAAAATATTTCACCTTAAAATTATTTGTTTGCCCGGAATTTTAAAAGCTATTGTGAGTTTCGCCCGAACGAGATTTTGTTCGCCTACAAAAAAGAAGTGAAAATGACATTACATTCCGCCCGAAATTAATGCTTACAATAAGGGGAATTTTTCGATCATGAAATTTCGGGTGGAATGTTGTTCGGGTGAAACTCACAATTAGGCTGAACATCTCAATATTTTTGCAATACAAAAAACTTATTTGAAATAGGCTTGTATAATTTGTTTATAAATGTCCCAACCGCGAAAACTTACCAATTATACTGCTATTGGATTTTTGTGATCCACTCACTATGCCCGTCATAATGTTGTTAAAAAGTGTTCGGTCTAAATTTCCACATGCAAAGTATGATGAAAAAGTCAACGGCTCAGCGCCATTGCAAAGAATATCATTGACGCACATGGCTACTAAATCAATACCAACTGTTGAATTAAGTTTTGTTTCTTGAGCAATTTTAATTTTAGTTCCACAGCCATCAGTGCCGACGATTAGAATTGGGTCTTTAAAAGTCTTAGGGACCCGAGTAAGCCGTCTGCCACTCTGGGATATAAACGATTCTGGTCTGTGTTCAATTTCGTTTTGCAATCTCTTGCGCTTATCAGCCTCTACATCGGTGCATACGCATTTGGCCATTTTAATTGAATTCTCTTGAATATTACTTAATGCAGATGCATTCTTTAAGGCTAAGCCGAAATTTAATATATTAATTGGGCAGGTAGAATCCGAGACATTGATTTTGCCAATCAAATTAGCGCATGAGATTTTCTGCCATTCAGTACATTCTTTGGATACAACTAGAACCATTCCAAGTCCACAGTTAAAGTTTTTCAAAAGGTTACTTTCAGATATTTCAAGCTTTGATGTGAGCCATCCATAAACTTCCGGGATGTGAAAGTTCCCAAAATCAAGGTCTAACTGACAGTTATTTTTTGATAATTTTGCAAGTCCTTCTTCTAAGTTTGAGTTAATATGAGCGATAGCCTTTACTGAGCCTGCCTTAACTAACGGAAGTACATCTGTCGCATATATACGTGTGGGATACGCTAATTGTTGACCTTAAAGATGTAAGAAATATAAATTAGTTTGTTTTGTGTTAAATTAAAAACTAAATCAAGAACCTATAGTTTTGCTGCGATCTCCAAAATCCGATTTATCATTGCAGCTCAATCCCATATTTTGTAGCCTATTATAGATTTGATCGAATCCTCCACAATGTAGACCACTTGATTGCAGTCCTATCACCAAATCTCCAGCCGCGTATTGATCATATCTTGGAAGCTCTGTGCCGTCTTCTAGAATGGCTAAACAATAGCCGGCAATGTCGTATTTGCCAACATCGTAAACTGTAGGCATTTCAGCCGTTTCACCTCCTGCAAGGATATGTTATATATAAATGTTAGATCAACATTAGGTCTGTTCGTTTAGTTACCAAACCCAATCTCTACCAATTTTAGTCCAAAGTTATGTCAAAGTTCAAATAAAATAAGTAAAATAAGACTAAAATTGGTAGAAGTTGCCAGTTTTGGAAAGTAAACGAACATAGTTTTAGTTATTATGTGCATTCTATTATCCCTCCGATCTGACCAAAATTAGATTCCTATTCAAAGCACATGTACATGTAGAAACTAATTCAAAATATGACTATAAATGACTATGAATACGCCCCGTGGTGTTTTGGATCGCGTCTTTTATGTGCAATTTTTCCTTATATATTTATATCCCATTAACACGACTATTTTTTGTTTGTTTTTAACTCATCAACTAGATCCGGATCAGACCAAAGGCTATATTAAAAATGCAGAAATGTTTTTAAACAAAAACTTACCCAAGAGAGCACAGTTGGCAAGCCGACATCCTTCTGCGATGCCTTTGACAATTTGTGCCGCAACTGGCACTTGAAGTTTTCCACAAGCTATATAATCCAAGAAACCGACTGGTTCAGCTCCACTTTCTAAAACATCATTTACACACATTGCCAGCAAGTCATAACCTATACTTTCATACATTTCGTTTTCTAGGGCAAGTTTAATTTTCGAACCGACACCATTGGTGGCTTCGCATAGAACAGGATTTGTGTAGGACAGCTGTTAGTGAATATCAAAATTAAAATAAACAAAAAAAACGAATAGAACACAATGAACGCGACACACTGTTTTGCAAAACCTGCGTATTTTCTGTTAAAAGAACATACATATTTTATGCATGTATATACAATTATTTCAATAAAGAACACCCTAATTGTAGCGCCGTTGGCCATACAGGAAGTTTAGTTTAAAAAAAGAACTCTTTTTTAAGTCGTTTTGAGTTTTTGATTTTTTTTTGCCCGAAATGTTGTCTGCTATCGTGCACCCCCACCGGAATAAATTTCCCATGAATAAAAAATGAAAATACAATGAAATGTATTCCCGACACCGATTAATTCTCATGGAGACCTTGACGTTGTGAGAGTATATATAAAATATATTTTAAGTTTGTCAAAAATATAAATATTTAAGATTCATTCGATATTTGGAAACCAATAAAAGAACTACTAATAATAATTAATTAAACGATTGGCCTTTATTTCCAAAAAGACCATAACAACGTTCCCATTTTTTAAGGGAGGGAAACATAGCTGGTGAAATTTTACTTCCGATAACCCCCATTAAATTAACTCCGTTGAGACAGTCATTTGGAAACATGCAGGGCGATTTGCATAATATGCATCAAAATGCTGCTACCCCTCCCACACGAGATTTAATCTTGTATAGCCACTTTCTCATAAACCATCAACGTCAAAGTTCTGTTTTGAATTTTTACTCGAAAACCTGAAACTCAGTTTTTTTTATTATGATTTTGAGAATTACATTCATACATATACATAGGTCGGCATTTACATTGCCGGATTTTTCCAATGCCGATTTTTCTTTTTGTTGTTGTAAACGTGAGATTGCAGATACAGCCGAAATCTCAAACTAAATTTTTCCGTTCTCTCTCACATTATTACAACAACAAAGAAAAATCGGGTAAAGTAAATGCCGACTAACCAAGAATAATCGAAATATTTAGAGAAGTTTTTGAAAAATGTTTAATGTTGAAAAGAAATTCGAAATAACGTTGATTATGACGAGCATTGCCCTATAATCTCCCCCTTGCCAACGTCTTCCTTTGAAGCTTTCACTGAAATTTGTTCCGCCTGTCATATACAAGGTATCTACTTTTATTTTAAGTTGTTTCGTTTTTTTCACTCCTCATTTACTAGTATTTTCTAGGATGGAATTAAAGTTCAGACAAAAATTCAAAAAATGTTCATCTTTCTTAGGCATCTAAAACCGTTAAAATCTCAAGAATGCAAACAATTAACTTAACTTGTACTTGCATTCAGATAGCGATATATTTGTTTGTATTGACTGTACACGATTTTTCCAATTAATGGCGTATATACGCATGATTAAAAAAAAAAAAAAAAACAATTACAATTCATCTTGAGTGTTAAATAAAGACATCAAGAAAACGCTGTGCGTTCATGTGTTCAAGCATGTTAATTTTTGACAAACCTTATTTAGACTAAAAAGGCCACCAAAGCCACCCAAGCCCCCGATGACACCAAGCCGATGGGTACCGCGGCAAAGTGGTTTAATTCTCTGAACTAAATCATCACCAGCATCAATATCAACGCCGCTTTCTCTATACGATAGGGATTGCCTTCATCAAATGCCATCGGAAATGAAAGATAATATTTTATTTGTTAGCATAATATAGCAAATATGGAATTGTGAAATGAGTTTGCATTCTGAAGACTAAATTAGGACTGATCGTTCAAACATCACAGTTCACTTAGAGTTCAGGTATAACCTAATCCTCGGTCAATCGCATACATTGAACTTCTCTCAGCAACACTGGAGAGCATTTTTTAATTCTACTTGAGATCACGTTTGTGAAAAATATTTCTAAAATCACACTAAGTCAAGGTACTGTTTAAATTTGTAAATATAAAAATACTTTTATTTTATTTTTTATTTAGAAGAGGAAATCATTGATTCAAGAATAATGACGGTTCTGTTAAAGAAATTTCCATTTCTTAATAAATCAAATCACTTGCTTCGAATTAATACTATTTAACTGTCAAAATTAATTCCCCAAGTATTAACAGACAGATTTACAATCGTCTATCGCAAGCGCAACTGACGAAAGACCAAAACAGCTTGGCCGCTAAAAAAATTCTTTGAAATTGGTCTTTTTAATCAATTGCGAAAAAAACATGTAAGGACCTAGAATTATTAGGTCTAATTTTTCTAAGCAAATTCTTCATATTTTAATGAAGTTAAATCGTGTCATCTTTATGTTAATGACGTTCAAATTTATCGGGCTTTTTACTTTTAAATCATGTAAATTTGCTTGTAGGTTCACTTTTTTTTTTACTAGTGAGGGCCTTGCCGCCAATTCGGAGAGAACTATTTTACCCTTGGAGTTTTATTGTTCTCGGGAACACGTTCCTATCCTACTATCGTGTTCCCAAAATTAAAATAATTTTAAAAAAAGATTCAAACATTGTTTTCGAAAGTTTTGGCACATGATTTTAAAGCCCTAAAAGTATGCTCGATTCTGCATTTAATAACACTTGTAATGATACGCGTTTTCTATTTCAAATATTTAACTACACCGAAACAACTCACCGAAACGTACTTACATTTGACAGAGGAAAAGAAATTAGGCGTGTTTCTGACAAGAATTGTATAAAAAAACACGAAATCTGTGTTAAGGGATTTACATGTGTGTAAAAATGGAACAACAACTAAGCTTAAGTTAAGTTCAGAAAATTTTCGGGCCTAAACTCTTTATCAAACGTCAACATATCTGAGTTGTCATATCAAACAATTTATTTATGTTTTTATATTAAATTGTTGTATGTAACATGGCTTATTAGTTTTTTGTTGAAATGCTTAGCACAAAGTTGATGTGGTTGCAGTGATGACTTTGCTAAGACCTCTGTCAATAAAAACACGCTAAAATCTACTCACATATATGTAAAAAGAATCGCTCAACATTAATTTAAAATGTCAAGAAATCAAAGTAGTATTAAGCTTTGAAAATATTGAAATAAACAATACAAAACAAACATTTAAGACTATTTTGTAAATTATGTTTTGTATCTTCTTTTATTTCGTTATGAAGCTAAGTGATGTGAATTAAGGTATTTTAAGTTTAGTATGGTTACAAAATATGCTGTCTCAAATGCGCACTCACTCACTGCAAAGCAGTATGTATTCCAATACGGTACGAAATATTAAGTTTAAGTTTACTCAGCCAATTTAGCTTTAATTATTACAATTTGAGGGCCTTCTGCGCAATGTCGGTACGGAATTGTGATCCTTTGCCAGAAAATTGTATTCCTTGGCAAATAGAAGTGGCTGCTGCTGCTGCTTCTTTTAGATCCTTTCGCAAGGCAACTGCGATTAAAACTCTTCCACCGTTTGTAACAAGTTTGTTTGCATCGTTTCTAGCAACGCCACTGTGAAACACAATTTGTTGGGCAGAATTTTCAGGAATTCCTTTAAAAAAAAATATTGATGAAAACATATTTTTCCTTCATAACAATCAGCTTACCTTCAATTATGCATCCCTTTGTCGATGTTTCGGGGTATCCAGCGCTTGCCATAATAACTCCAACCGCACTGAGATTACTCACCCACTCTAGGCTTAATTCGTTAAGTTTATTTTCACAACACGCACTCATAACTTCTAAAAGATCAGTTTTTAAGAGCGGAAGTATAACTTGTGTTTCAGGATCACCGAAGCGACAGTTAAATTCCAACACCATAGGTCCTTTTGGAGTTAACATAATGCCTGCGTAGAGCACACCGCAGTAATGAATTCCTTCCAAACGAAGGCTATCAACGGCTTTTTGTAATACTTCTTTCTTGACAATTTCAATGTCGATATTTGATATGAGCGGACAAGGGCAGTATGCACCCATGCCACCTGTGTTCGGCCCTTCATCATTTTCTTTAAGTCGCTTATGATCTTGCGCCGGAAGCATTACCGACACATTTTTGGAGTCGACAAAAGCAAGAACAGAAATTTCTTCTCCCGTTAAGAGTTCTTCTATAACAATTACTTCGCCAGCTTTACCAAACTTTTTTTGGCCTAAAATCTCATCAACTGCACTACAAGCTTCGTCTCTATTACTTGCTACAACAACACCTTTTCCGGCTGCCAATCCACTTGCTTTAACAACAAGAGCGTCGAAGGGGGCGCTGTTGGTTAAATTTATAAATTTTAATGATTAATTGAACTATTTTCAAGCTGATTACCTCTTGATATATTCCTTAGCCTTTTCGGCGTCGGTGAATGATTCAAATTGCGCTGTTGGAATACCATGCCGAGTCATAAAATCCTTTGCCCATTTTTTATCAGATTCTATTCTAGCTCCGGTTTTTCCTGGACCAAAGCACCGAATGTTATTAGTTTGCAAAACATCACCCAAGCCATTGGCGAGTGGATCTTCGGGCCCAACTATGACTAAATCAATCTTTTTAGTTTTACACCAACTGACGATTGCCTACAAATATAATAAAAGACGCATCAAATGAGTTTATGGTTCATTGGTCAAGTTTTCAAAACCTTTTAAATAGTGAGTAATTGAGTAATGAAAAGAAGACTTGGCAAGTAAACCTAAAAAATTTTAGTCAATTATCATTAAATAAAAATGTGTCTAATAATTTTGAGTTGTTTCTTCTTAAAATATTTGATATTAAATGCCTGTTTCACAGCGCACACCTACTAGTTTAAGTGATACTTAGGTTTCTCATAATTTGATTTTATGCTCAGTTTCATAGCCTGAATAAGTGGCACACATGGGAGGCTTAAGTTCCACTCACTAACACACTGATAAAGCACACTTATCTTCCATATTGTCCACCTAAGTGCCGTTTCCTCTGACTGTGAAACTGGGCATTAACCTTCATAAACTTAGACTTTGGTGTATAGATTTCATTACTTTTCGAGGGTGACTTCTTAAACACAGGCTTTTTGTATATAGTAGTAAAACATGGCTCTATTTTTAACATGTATGTTTTTGGTGTTATTTCACTCTGTTTCCTTTTTTTTCATTTTGTCGCCAAGTAAAAATTGGAATTTTTCAATGCATTACACCCTAACGCTCTATCAAAGATCATCATTCTACGATGAAGCACTTCATATAATTGATAAGAATTCTGAAAATTATAGTAGATACCACGCCTCCTGATTGCAAAATCCTAAGTTTTCAATTTTTATCTTTGAATGATGCACTGCAACACTTACCGTTGTGGGTAATTACAAAATTCGACTGTGTTGGGAAGTGCCACATAATTTTGATGATTTGTCAGTCAGAGAATTAGTGACTGTTACGGATTTAGCCATTTTTGAAATCCTATAATCTTAAGAACCACTGATATTTGGGAGAAATTTGGTGAGGCGCCTGTGCTTGCTCAGCTTAGCAAACATTGTGAATTTGAAGTTTTTGACTTTATTGATAATGATGTCAAAGGGGTCAAGATCGCCTGAGTTTGTTTCTGTAAGAAGGGTAAGTGCCGAAAATTTGGTTGGGAAATACCGTGCCCTTAGATAAAGTATCATAATATAAGACGTTAATGTACAGAAACTTAAAATTTGAGAATTAATGTTAACACAAAAGAATCCATAAGTAAAATAGTAAAATTAGAAGGAGAAAATTAATACTGCTTTAAACTTTGATGATATTTTTTAAAATATAAATTGAATTTTTCAAACGAATTGCATTTGCCTTGCTGAACCTCATGATGATGACGACTAAAAGTCTACGAGCCGAGTATCTTCGCTATTAAACTCTCGAGATCGAGAGTTACTTTGGGCTGTCTATATGAAATTAATATTTCCAAAATTTTAAAATCGCGAGTTCTCTGTAAGAAATTTGAGAATTAATTTCCTCTGAGCATTTTCTATTGCTAGATATCAGTTGGCAGCGGTGAAACTTACATGTAGTCTTGCAAAGCCAAAAGTTCTAGAAACTTTTCTGTTGCACAGTTTTAAAGAAAATACATCAATTAAAAAATGATTTCAATGCAATTATAATCTTGCCTGGTTTCTCAAATTAAGAAAATGTTAATGTGCCATAATTTTTGCAAAAGGGCGTCAAATGTCGAAAGATAGATTCACACAGCTCCAGAAACGATTTAGATACACCAATTTGTGACATAATTTTTGACTCATTTTCTATATCCAAATCAATAATTTTATTATTTAAAAATATTATCGCAATAAACCTCCAAAAAATACCTGAAACTTCTGTAATACTCAAATGTCTTAACATAGAGATTTTTATTTAACCTAATTTTTTGTCAAATATTCAAATCTAAAATTTCTGTTTTCTTAATAACTCCCTAAAAACATTAACATCAAAAACCCTCAAAGAAACACAAAATAGTCAACATATAAACTTAACAACTAAAAACTCATTTTTATCAAAAAAATAAAAAAAAATCTTATTACTCTGAAGCTTTTTATTAGTGACAAAATTTGTAGAATCGGTTCATTAGTTCCAGAGGTTATCCTCTACATATGTACATATGCAGGGGAACAAACAAACAAATGTTTCTTCTTCATAATAAAGCATTGTGCAAGTATTGTGCGCATATTTGTTCGTTATTGTGACTGATGATCTATCAGTTTAGCTTTAATGGAGGTTAATTAAAACTTTTCTGTTTATTCACTCTCCATTGACGTTCATAGTTAGCTTCTTTTATTTGAAAGTGCGCCGTGGGTAGAAAAATCCTTCAAATTGAAACCACTTTCTGGTAGAAAAAAAAAAACAGAATATATTCTATTCCAACCTCTAAATTGATCCAACCCGATGGTTTTTGAGATTATCCAATCAAAAATTGCAAAAATGTTTGTTTGAACTTTTAAATTGCAATAGGTCATACACAATATGGACCAATTCTGAGGCACCTTAAAATTTAATAATGCAAATAGCCTAACATTAATTTATTATAGATGTACTATATATGATATATGATATGATATATAATCAAGAATATTGCTTGAAGGAAAGGAAGGAATGATATAATTTATGTATAATATCAAAATCATAGGAAATATTTTCCAGCTAAAATAAAAATTCAAGCCATAACGGGGGGCTAGACATTGAAGATGTATGGATATGATTGAATAATATAATGATATTGTTAACGAGAAAATTTGAAGGAAAGTAAAGCTTATTAACAAAATTGTTTGTTAAATTTTTAAATGTGGAATGTTTGAACTGCTTCAAAGTACTGGACTGGATAAAGCCATTGACAAGACGTACGAAAGTAAGGACAAAAAGACAATTTTCTCAAAAAAAAAACATCAAAACATTATTTTCCTTATGCGAATTTTTAAATCTTATGACGCAGTCACAATTATATTAAAATTGCTGTATTTATTGCAGGTACGAAATTTATTTAGAATCTTTAGAGACATTTTCGATAAATTTTTGAATAATCGGAGCTACCTATTAGCTAAATTCGTACTTATCCTCTAGGAATAGAGAATAACATAAAAATGCTCTACACCAAATTTGAAGCAAATCTGTCCTCCCTTTAAGTCGAGCTCGATCTACACCTAGACGCACAGACAAATCAAAATTTTGACGAAAAGATCAAGTAAAATTATAAAACCTTTCGGATTCTGTAATGGCCAACGCAAGCCAGGTACCAAGTTTAAAGAAATTCGATAGTCGTTTAAGTTGTAGCCGAGCACATAGGCAGACAGACAGAATTGCGATACCCACTTTTTACCTTCCCTATCATCGTAATGTAAAGTTCGATTTATTTACGAGTGAATAACTTACTATACAATACCTACTCCTACATACATAATGTACATATATTTCATTTTGGCTTTCGCAAGTAAAAATAAATCCTATAAACATTTCTTTTAACCACATCCAAATCGGAAACTTCTTTCATCGTCTGACGAAAGGAGGATGAACATTTTTTTACGATAAATAAAAATAACTTTGTTTCTATATTCTTCATCTAAAGAACCACTCGTTTATGGTTTTTTTTTCTCCCATCCCGCCAAGGTAGTTGCATTAATGATCGTGTGGTAATAGGGCCCATACACACAACACTTGTGTGCACACCGGTGACACTTCCCCATACACATCACACCAATGGTGACACCAACACAAAAAAAAATGAAAAATGT
Organism: Leucozona laternaria; assembly: GCA_932273885.2. Lineage (NCBI taxonomy): Eukaryota > Metazoa > Arthropoda > Insecta > Diptera > Syrphidae > Leucozona > Leucozona laternaria. Next base: position 53,220,741 of record OW026368.1, read on the forward strand.
TTGATTTTTGGTGTCGGTGTCGGTGTCTCGATTCGTGTGCACACAAGTGTTGTGTCTATGGGCCCTATAAGGGAGCACAAAACAATATTATAACAACAAAACCAAAAGAATTATAAAGTATTTATAAAAAGAACGAATTTGAAATAAAAACAACGATACAAAACTCAATTTGTGTGAATTTTATTTGGTAGAGAAATGTTTGTCCCATTCTCAATGGAGTATTTTTTTGTTGGTTTCTCTATGAAGGTATAGAATCACATTGATTTTACTTAATAATTTTTTTAAATCTTTAAGCCCTTTACTAAAATTTTCTTAATTTTAAACACTTTTTAAATAGTATCATTCGTACATGTATGTATGAATTTACATATGTATTTTAAACTTCAACATTATGAAGTCAGTTATCAAGTTATTAATGGCCTTTTCGATTGGAGTCAGAATGACAGTTCTTCTTCTGAAAAGAAGAGAAATTTGCTTCTTATTTTGTTTTCACAATCGTTCCAGAAGGGTTCACACGTATCAAATCGTTCTCCCGGATTAGCAATCGAAAACGCCATAAGGCTTATGAACTATCAGTCACCACAAAAATTTCTTAATGAAGTTTTAAAAAAGCATTCCCCTCTTTTTAACTTTCCATTATTTTGCTAGCTTATTTTTTGTAATTTGAAGTTTCATCGAGTGGAAAAACCAGACTTTACTTTTCCGAAGGTTTTTGATAATTTCGTATTCAACGTTAAAATTGCTGCTTCCCGTATATTCTAAGAGCTAGGGAGCACATAACCAAAAGAAGAGTACGAGAGTATCGAAAAGAAAAGTCTGGCAGGTTTTTTTCTGTGCTGGTGGTGTGAGGTTTAAAATACGGTCTTTTTTCAGGACCATAAATACATACTTAAATTAATTTTTTTTATATAGAAAATGATGTTCTGTTTTTACATAAGTCTAAAGACTTTAGTCTTCACGATCCGATTAACTTTATCGGCTTTTTTTTGAGACTTTATAGGTACATAATAAAAAATTCACCAAAAAAGCCTACATATAATGTTTTCTTCAAAAGCTTTAATTTTGAGTTCGATTGGACAGGCGAATTTCAGAATTTCAACAATGTGAAGGAATACGCTGGATATAAACAGCGATTTTTCTCTTTTACTAATAAGGAAATTTGAGGCAGGGCTGAAAGACTTTGAACCTCCTAACAGCTTATAAGATATTTTTACAAATTTAAGCAAGTGTGTTCAGCAAAGCTACGTTTTAAAGATTGATTAAATTTAAATTTTAAATGTTCGTACTGTATTATATTATTCTAGAATTCGTGATGCGTATCCTTTATAAAGGAGTTATTTTTAAAATGAAACGTTTCTATGTATTCTATTTACGTTCATGGAGATACAAATATGTATAGTAAATTAATGTGGTTTTCGTTTCGACCAAAAGAATCGATTTTTTTTTTTGATTTGTGACAAGTTTTTCCTTTCCTTTCGACCAAAAAAATCGATTTTTTTGTCGATCTGAAGTCGATTTTGCAGATCTCGATTTTAAGCACGATTTACACAGATTTTCACACGCACTTGCAAACACATCAAAGAAAAGTGACTTTTACCAGTGTTGTTTTAAAAAAGGCAATCATACAATCATAAAATAAAATCACGTTTCGTGTTTGTTTTGCCAGTAAGATTTAAGATCTGACACCCAATTCTGAATTGGATGAAACGAAAGCCACATAAGATTTTCTTTCAATTTGTGAAACTGAAGCTGTCAATGATATTAAAACAACTTGTCAAATTATATGTATTATATTTTCCTTCATAAAAAAAAATGAAATAAAATATATTTGTTTATTTTTTTACTTTACTTATACCTACTTTATTTATACTTCGTTCTTTCGAACAATTAGCTTCACTTTTACGGATCAGCATTCCCACCTCTGCAAAAGATCCGCTGAAAATCCGTGAATAGCTTGCTTGCTTTAAAATGTTGACGAAATATTTATGATATGAAATCAGTAGGTGCCACTTTGCTAGCCCCATCGGCATGAATGAACTTTGTTTGGTGCACACATAATTGTCTTTAAACTTCAAATATTTTAAGTACAGAACCTCGTGTTTGATAGTACCATTAAACTTAAATTCCTACATAAAATAGTATGCATTATGTTTTCAAATTAGACTAAAAAATTGTGGGTTGCAGGCTGTCGCTGTGGTTTTGTCTCCCCCTTTATACCTATCGTTTTGATACCTACTCGTTTTATTAATCGGTCATCTCTATACACTATAGCAATGGTATATATGTAAGAAGACGGGTTCTTTATTTCATTTACCTTATCCTATTCCGAATACCTATTTCTAAAAATATTATTTTCAGACATTTTTTTAATAAAGTTAGGTTTAGATTTATAGGCATTTAAATTAACTTTTCTTTCATCTACATCACTGTGATCAACATCAATATTAAATTCATACCTATGTAAATAATTATTTTGTTGGGTTAAGCTGGCCGTACATGATTGAGGCAAAATGCATTGAGTTTGGGCTCGGCCGAGCCATTCGGATTTTTAGCAAGCCGGAAATCCACGGCCTAAATTGGATCTGAGCCAAATTGCTCGTTCGTGTATGGCCAGCTTAAGATTCTCTTTGGACAGGGGCTTAGTGCTTAGCTATTATCTGAAAAGTTATTACCTTGAAATCTTTTATATCAACATCCTTCACATTTTCGCATTTATTCACTTGTTGAATGCCATCACTACCCGGCAAAACGTAAATTTTTCCAATCTTTGAACTTTCTGATAACTTCCAGCAAATTGCATGCTCCCGACCTCCATTGCCGATCACTAACACTACTTGATTATCCAACATTAAGAAAATGTATCTCCTCGTTTCACTATAATCAATCTTTATAAACTGTTATTTTTTTATTCGTCTTTTTCTCCAATTTGTTTTTTTTTTTTTACGATTAGCACAGTAAACAATAATCTTAAATAAGCACACGTGGTAAAGAAAATCGTCTTGGACACGCGACGAAGCTAACTTATTGGATCTTCGATTGGGACTGATCATTGTTCATTTTCATTTCCATTGATCAAATCATATCAGTGGAGTGAAGTGAAAAGTGATCAACAAAGCCAAAGATCAAAAATACTCAATTGATAAGAATCAAGAGTGTTTCGTACGTTTCACCCTCCAAAAACCAAATAACAATTTGTTTACATTGTTGTTTTTGTAATTCCATCCCGTGTCGATCTTGATGAATAGATGGGAATTGCAACAACAATTTAGCGCACCCTAGTGCAAAAATATAAACTCACCACGGTGCACTACTGCAAAAATAGGTGTATTCGTGTACTAGTCCGAAACTACCCATTTTTACCATTTTTAGTCTAATTTATTTTTTTTTATATGGACTTTGACAGAACTTCTGACTAAAACTGGCAGGTTTGGAAAGTAAACGAACAGATGTAATATGAACTCACCACTGCAAGCCAATTTTATTTAGCTTGTCGGCAAATCCGAATGACATCCAAGGTTTTCAGTCTTTATAATTTTATTATTGCTTATGCGTGATGTTTTTACACAACGATCTCATTTTGTTTTTTTTCATATTGCAAATACCTTTTCCACTACAGCGATTTTTGATGAAAAGTTTACTTTGTGCAAGGGAGGAAGAATCATCTCACGGCACTCTTTACTCCACTTGATTAAGCAAAGTTATATGAGTGGACGTAGAATGAAAATCCTAGAGGATATATAGAGCGCTTGTTTTTATTTGAATCTGAGGATATAACGGGTGATTTTTTAGCTGGTTTGGTTTTGGCAACACTGGTTTTGACAGCTGACGTGTGTTTAGTACCTTGTGTCACTGTCAAACAGCTTCAGTTTGGTTTGCAATTTAACCATGGATCGTCTTACAAATGAACAACGCTTGCAAATTATTGAATTTTACTATCAAAATTCGTGCTCGGTTCGAAATGTTCATCGCGCGCTGCTTGTGTTCAGCGATGAGGCTCATTTTTGGTTGAATGGGTACGTAAATAAGCAAAATTGCCGCATTTGGAGTGAAGATCAGCCAGAAGCATTGCAACAGCTACCAATGCATCCCGAAAAAGCCACTGTTTGGTGCGGTTTATGGGCCGGCGGCATTATTGGGCCTATTTCTTCAAAGATGATGCGAATCGCAGCGTTACTGTCAATGGTGAACGCTACCGAGCGATGATAACAAACTTTTTTTTGCCCGAAATGGAAGTTCTTGACTTGCATGATATGTGGTTTCAACAAGACGGTGCCACATGCCACACAGCACGCGAAACAATGGCGCAATTGCGAGGCGAGTTTGGTGAACAGTTAATTTCACGTTTCGGGCCGGTCAATTGGCCGCCTAGATCGTGCGATTTGACACCATTAGATTATTTTTTGTGGGGATATGTCAAGGCTAATGTCTATAGGGACAAGCCCTCTTCGATTGACGCACTGGAAGCCAACATCCATGCATTCATTCGTGAGATACCGGCCGATATGTGTGAAAGAGTATGCCAAAATTGGACTCAGCGGATGGGCTACCTGAGACGCAGCCGCGGTCAACATTTGCATGAAATTATCTTTAAACATTAAATTGCAAGGTTCAAACTATCGATTCAAATAAATATTTAATTCATTTTTTCGAGTTTTTTGTGTTTTTTTTTTTAAAAAAGTTCTAAACCTCTTAAAAAATCACCCGTTATAATGTGGAGTGCTTGTTTTTATTCGAATGGGTACCTTTCATAGGGGTCGCTGTTTGAAGCTTCGGTCTGAGTTTTCTGCACATTGGAGAAAAAAACTAAAAAAGAAGATATTGAAATCTTTAAAATAATAAACAAACACTTATTAATTTCAAGAATTACTTTAAATTAGAACAATTTAGAGAGCAAATAAGCAAATTATGACTTTGATAGCAGCTGTACGATATTCAGATTTTATCTAAACCAAAATAGCGCCCCCTATCAAGGGCCCAGGCGTTACAATACACGAATAGTCAAATTTATTCACCCTTATTTTGAGAGTGCATATAAAGTGTTCACGAAAAATTATTCACGAATTGGGCCCCAGCACTCAAGTGCTATCACATTATGACGTGTTAAAGTTATCAACATAGATTTTCGGTACATACATATTATTTATAATATAAAAATATATACGAATAGATAGATGTTAAACAACAAGTTCTATTCTATTTTCATTTCATGATTGACGTCATTTTTGATATTTTGTTGTATTTCACTGATTACCACAAGCGGAGGGTCATTTGGTTATCAGTTAACCTGACAGATAACTATAAATTACAAACAACATGTTTATTCCGACTCATTTTGATATGATAAGAAAGTAAAATTAGTTTAGCAGACTGATATGGTTATTTAAAATAAAATAACTGAATGCCTGAAGCAATTATTTATTGATTTTAAAATATTCCATAGTGGTTTATTATTTTTAAAAAATTCCAATTTTTAACTATTATTAGTGGAAACTATAATTTAAACTTAAGATTTGAGACAGCAAACAAAATTTATTTTCAATAATTCGATAACTTGTGTTTCAATGATGGTTTGCAATATTGAAAACACAAAACAAATTGCGAAGGCTGAAAACACTAAACTCCCAAACACTGAAAATTTTTATCAAATTCAAATTTAAAAAAATTAAAGGATTTAAATTTTAAACGTGTTACGGTATGGTGGGTGGGAACGGGAACGTTTCAAACAATCTTAAGTTACAAACAAAGAAAAACAATTTATGGCAATATCGTATACCCATTGTAAAACTCTTACGCTGCGTAAGGTTATAACTTCGCAAATCATCCGATAAACGTTGGTGAAAAATAATCTATGCAGGGCTATGACCTATGAAGTTTGCGCGATGACAATGCTGCCCAAACGAGGTGGTATGTTTCATATACATATGGATCTGTGATTTTCCTAGAATAATTTGAAAAATCACAATGCAAAAGTAATATTTGAGTTGTTTTTAAGAAACTGCATTATTTTTTAACTACACCTTTTCATTTTTTTAATGAAATCAAGGAAGAAATAACTTATGCATTCACGCTTTAAGCATTATAGGTAAACCTCCAAGGATAAATCGCACATGTAGTACAAAAGTGGCATAACTCAAAAAACGTAGTTAGAACAAATAAAAGTTCACTAATTCATATCATAATGCGAATTGGATATTGATTGAACTTTAATTGGTTCTAAGGTGCCAGTTATAGCTATTGTTGAAAATCATCATTGAAAACTTTAATGACTGAATTTGATTACGTTTATAAAGTAAAATCAGTAATTATTAGCCGTGTTTTTTTTGCAAGTCCATATGGATTTGTCGAAAAAAACGACATCGGGACTAATAGTTTTACACGTAAATACAACAACAACTTAAATCCATATAGACTTAGCTAAGTCCAGATAATTATCGGGACTTAAGTACTGTAAGTAAGAAGTTCCTAAGTCCCGATGTCGTTTTTTTCGACAAATCCATATGGACTTGCAAAAAAACACGCCTATTATGATGCAAAAATAAAGCTGATGGACTGAATAATTATTACTTTAGTGAAAAAAAAAATTCAATTCGATCCCATACTTACTTGGCCATAAAATGAAGTTTAATTTGTCAATGATCATTGGTAAGGTAGTTCAATCATTGAAATAATAAAAGTAATTTTATGTGGACTGTTGGGCCAAAACGAAAATTTTTTTAGGCAGGAATTAATAATTAATTAAGTCACTGCCTTCATATTGACATCAAAATATGCACTGATTTTGCTTTTAAAGTACCTCAATACTAAATATTAAAATGTTCAATGATGGTTTTCATTGAAAGCTATAACTGGCACCTAACTCAAATTATTAGGTTTTTTAATTTGTGTCACTTTTTTGCTACATGTCTACTTATCTTAAAATTTTAAGATAGCTTTGATCTGTCATCTGTAACAAGGGATTACAACAACAGAAACCGAACCAGAAATCTTTGGATATATACTCGAATGCTGCTATTATGTTAAATAGTCGTGTGTGTAAATTTGGGAGTTCGATGTTTTCATATTCAGTTGCAATAAAAAAATAGTAAACAGTTCAGAAACCCAATGGAATCGCATAAATTATAACGAAATTTTAATCCTTGACAACGAACCTATTTTAAGAAGAGTTTTGTTTGGCTTTTGTAATCCAAGCAAACATATTTTTTTTTTTTTAAATATAACTGATGTTTGTAGTTTGAAGTTTGAGCTTCGAAGAATAATGAGGGAAGACCCAGGTTATGAGAAGTTTTTCTGCCTCATCATATTGGTTTATAGTGCCAAAATTGAGCCCCATATTTTATTTAAATTTGTTTATCTTTCAGGCAATATAAACAAAGCTCCAATAAAAACTACTTATTCATTAAAGGTACATACTTAATTTTTTGCTTTTATTTCAACAAAAGCTATTTCCAAAATACTTAAACATCTTGATTTATAATTGCAAAAATCGGTAAGTCCGACGTTTACGAAAACACCCTTTCTGTTTTCAACTGCTTAGACCAGAGATTATGAATTCGAAATCTCTGGCTAATGCCGAATTCCTTTCAACAAAAGAATCGATTCTGTTCAGATGTTTTTCAAAACAAAATCAATTCTTTTCTGTCAAAACAGATCTTGCGTTTTTAGCAAGATTCACCACAATTTGCACACACACTATGAAGACTTGGCATTTCTATTACGTCAAATTGAAAGTCGGGGAATTTTTGGAAGACGAGTTGTTCATTTTTTGGTTGCAACGAATTGTACATAGTAAAACAAAATATTCAACAATATAACCACAAAAGTCAAAATCACAAAAGTGTTTAGAAAAAATTCGGTTTCTTTGTTGAAAGGATTTTTCCATAGGACTTTTGTTTATCAGAGGGTATTTTTTTACTTGAAAAAAAAAAGATGCACATAAATACCCAGAAGCCAAACGGGCAAGCAAGTTGGGTTCATACATTATCTGTCATATTCAAATCTGAGTACTGGCTGTGACGTAGGCGGCACTCCACTTGCCAAGCAAGTAGCTTGAATTGAAAAAAATTAAATTAAATTTGGAATGAATATTCAAGAAAAATGCAAAATTAGTTGCGAAACTTTAATAAATGACATTATGGACAACGAAAAAAAAGAGGGAAAAACATATATCTACTCTAACTAAAATTCATGTACCTACTTACCAAAAAAAAACTTCAATTTTTTGTACTGAAATATTTTACAGACGTCAAAATACAGTTTGTCGGCTATCCGTCTGTCAAGCACAAAACTTTCAAATTCCATTGAAGGATGTCTACGATATCAATGGATTAAAAAACCTCTAGAAATCCGATTTTTTTTTCCATTTTATTTTTTCCTCCGGAAAAATGCATTTTCAGTGGATTAGAATACCTCTAAAATCCGAAAAAATTGAAATTTTAATTTTTGAAAATTTATTTTAACTTATTTTTTGCACAAAATCCAATTACTTCAGAAATTTTAATAAAAAGCACTATGCAGCACTTTTTTGATATATCGCACTTCATTGACTTACGACAGTACGCGTCAAATTACGCATTTGAAATGTTACATTGACCTTGCATTTTGTACAGGACAAAATTTTGTTTTTTTAATATGTAGGGTGGGTCAGTGTGGTTTTCTGGGTACAAAGCCCCCCCCATTTGGCCACCTTCTTGAAAAAGGTGGTGTAAAATGTTTTTTGGCTATATATTGAGCACCATAGGTCTCGCAGAAAAAATGTTGACACAAATTGTTGATGCAAAGTCAATACAATACTTCAATGAACGAACGGGGGGAGGGGGAAAGACACCCCCCTCCCCATACCACTTTTTTTTGCCTCGACCCAACCTACTTGCTCTAGTTTCTTGTCTCTCGAGAGTTTTTTCAATAAAATTAATAGAAAAAAAGTTATAACCCCTCAATGATATTTTTCTTTAAAATTTTCGTCTATTTTTAGTAATAACTTTTTATTTTCAATTTTTCGGCAAAAAAAAATAACTAAAGTTGTAGAGAATTTAATTTTCTACAAAAAAGTCATCAACATTTTTTATGTGAGACCTATGGTTCTTAAGATATCTTTTTCCAAGATGGCGGCCAAATGAGGGGGTTTTCAACCCCGAAAACCAAATGGTATACTCACACTAACCCACCCTACACATTAAAAAAAAAAAAAATGTTGTCCTGTACAAAATGCAAGGTTCGGCTAAAATTTTGTAATATTTCAACCGACTCTCGACGCTTGCTATACCGCACTTGCGGCAACGGAACTGCATGGTGCGGCGCTACGCGACATAGTTGCCCATTGACTTATTATATATGGACTTCTAGTTGGTTCTCAATTCCATACATAACCTGCGGAGATGATGGTTCCAGTTCTCAAAGCGAAATCAGCGACAAGTTCAGGCCTACCGACAATAATAAATACTATTTTTAGCGCCATCTGTTACATACTTCGCCTTAGAATGAAATTTCATTCATAGAAGGTAAGGCCATCTATGGTCATAGGAAGTCACCAATCGGCGTAGTGTTGGGGGAGCACTGAAAAAAATCCTTTTTTGATTTATTTTATAAAACCTTTGATTTTAGAGTCATATTCGAAATAAAAGATTTTTCAATGAAATTTATTTTCTCCATTTCAAGAGATGTAGTGAAGGAAGATATTTCAAAAATATTATTTCAAGGAAAAATTCGTAAAATCAACAATCGTATTTATAAACGCCGTCTTACTGTAGACGGCCGTCCAAGTTATAAAAAACATTTTTAATGTCTGAAGTTTTCTAACTTTTTACCTACCTTAAGACAATGGAATCTATTGTCTAAACCTGCAATATTGCAATATTTTTTGTATATATCAAATAAAGTATTTTCCAACTATTTCGAAATAATTATAAATATAAAGTCAAAAATCTAATAAATACGACTCGCCCACTAGGCAACTTCCGAGCAGCTTTTTAGATATCTTATTTTTCTTGAAAACGTTCGTATTTTTTTTTAATTATAACTTATTCAGAGTGTCATTCCTTTATTTTAAAATTCTGATTTTTGTGCATTTCAGTCCAAAGTTCTGTCAAAGTTCATAAAAAAACAATAAAATTGTACAAAAATGCCCAAAAATTTGGAGTAAAGGAACGAACCGTACTTTTAATTTATCAGTAAAATTTATCTTAACTGAAATTATAGAGGATTAGAATTCCCTATAAAAAAGCGCTTAAACTGTGTACTTAAAACTACTAGGCGTTTTTTTTTTTGCAAGTCCATGTGGATTTGTCGAAAAAAACAACATCGGAACTAATTGTTTTACACGTAAATACAACAACAACTTAAATCTATATGGACTAGCTAAGTCCAGATAATTATCCGGACTTACGTACTGTAAGTAAGAAGTCCCGATGTCGTTTTTTCGACAAATCCATATGGACTTGCAAAAAACACGCCTACTAAATATATTCAATATTCTTAGCAAAAAGTGTAAAGCAAAATACTACCTCTACTCATTTACTTTTCAAATCTGCCAGTTTCTACTTATTTTATTTTATTTTATGAACTTCGACATGACTAAAATTTGTATGAATTAACAGTTTTGAAAATTAAGCGAGAAGTTGTTTGTAAAAAAGGAAATTTTCGGATTTGGTTAAGAGATTTTTTTTTTTCAAATAACCCTTAGCACTGGTTTGACATTTATTGTTTGTTTTTATTTTGCAATTCAGTTTCAGAATTCTTCTGGATGATGTTTATTTATTAGTTTGTTGTTATTAATTAAAAAAAGTATGAAAACAAAGTTGAATCATTGCGAAACTAATTAACAATTGCAACCAATGAAATCAACAAACAGCGGTAATGGTTATCGATTTAAGTGAAAGAAAATTTTATTTGCTCCTAGACAAGAAGTGAAAAATCTCAGTCCGTTCAGCGTCACACAACGTGAAGGATGTTGGAAAGACAGAATGCATGTATTGAAGAAATTATAATATGCAATTCGTAATTCATTTGTGTGAGGTGTCTTTCAGATAAAAATATTATTATAAATACTATCTGCACTATCGACGGAAGGTAAAGGTTGGAAGTAAAGTTTCAATTTTGGTATTTTGTAACATTTGCGTTCAATGAAAGCACTTGACTACATAAATATGTAGTCCCTTGTGTCTGCTGAACGTACCCAATGAAAAATGAAATCAGATGGAAAAAAATCGTTCAAAAAAATCCTCGATACAAATCTCAAACAGTAGTATCTGTATTTTCCGATAGGACTGAACTCGGCGCTTGTAACGCATAGCTTAAAGTGGCGTCAACGTGAAGTTGGCTCCTGGCAGTCCATATATAATAAGTCAATGTAGTTGCCCATATTATCAACTTTGCCGCTTAGGGCCGCGCCGTGCAGTTCCGTTGCCGCTTAGTGCGATATAGCTCATGCAGTTTCATACAAATAATCTTTTGCCGCGTCGTGCAGTTCTGTTGCTGTACAGGACCCATGTTCTGTAACTCTCATCGATAAAATCAGTCGAGAAACGATGGAAAATGGAACAAAATTCATATGATTTGTTTCAATTTTCACCGTTTCTCGACTGCTGTTAACCATGCGAGAGATACAGAACATGGGTCCAGTTCCGCTGCAGTGCAGTTCCGTCGAGTGCGAGTGCAAATTTGTATGTATTGCAACTTGCTTGCCTGTATTTGCCCCTGTGGCCTCCGGGTGTAGTGAGAGGATTGTTGCCAATTCTGTCAAGCTTTTCGTAGTATTCCAGAGCATTTTAAATAAGTTCGTAAAAACGAGTAAAATTATAAGTAAAAACGTTAAAATTTATCCTCGCATAAAAATTAATTTTACTCATATTTATTTTCAAATAAAATTTGTAGGTAGAACAGTCCATAGGGGTATACCGGGGGTAATATTTGAGATCATTATACAACCATAAATAGATGTTTATATTTTTGTTTCGTTCTGCGAACCTACGTTATTTGCGCACAATTTAACCCGACATTTTAGCCGAATTTTATTATCTCTGATGATACATATAGATGATTGCAATCAAAACAAATCGGTATACGGATCATAGTGATAACTGTGCTCTATGCCGATCTCTTTTTTCATTACGTTGGAATTATTTTCATATATTCGTTGTCTTTTTTCATTACACAACAGTTTTGACTTCACTTTCTTTGGCACTTCCTACAGAATCCCATTTTTTCAATAACCATATTAAAATATTAACTTAATAAGATTTAATAAGTGATGAATTTCTTATTTATCCTTTAACGAGCACAGATTTTCATTTTACTTTTATGACTGCTGAACTTCAACGTGCATAGTACAGGGTGTCCGCCAGGAAGGTATACTACTTTGTTTGTTTATAATTTTTGATTAAATGAAAGAGAATGGATCTTATATTGATAAATGCCTCTGTTATTCTCACAAATGTGAGCCCTTTTGAGCACATTTTTCATTACATTCTCACACATTTAAAGCGGTATTTCATTAATTTCATCACGAATATTTTGTTTGAGTTGCTCAAGCGTTTCTGGTTTGTTTGCATAAACTTTGCCTTTCAGATATCCCCACAAAAAGAAGTCCGGAACAGTCAAATCAGGTGACCGTGGAGGCCAATCAACATCACCATTTCTTGAAATAACTTGTTGTGGAAAGAGGTCTCGCAGTAATTCCATTGTAATCTTGGCTGTATGCGATGTGGCACCGTCTTGTTGATACCACATGTTAATTAAGCTCAAAGCATATCACGATAACGCTCCCCATTCACAGTTACCGTTACGCCGTTTTCATTTTCAAATAAGTAAGGTCCTCCTGACCAAATTGCACACCATAGACTGTAACTTTTAGTGGGTGCAAAGGTGACTGATGAATAATTTGAGGGTTTTCCATTGCCCAGAACCGACTATTCTGTTTATTCACATATCGATTCAAATGAAAATGTGCCTAGTCACTCATTATGATTTTTTCATGAAAATCGGGGTTGTCATGGGCTAACTGTAACACATCCTATTGGCTTATGTACGGTGACGTAAATGGTCTTGTGGAAGAAGCTCTTGTGTCAACTGAATCTAAAATGGAAACAAATGCAAATCCTTGTGCAAAATTGTGGCCAAAGTTGTTCTTTGAAGACCAAGCTCCTGAGCACGGCGTCGAATTGAGGTTGATGGATTGTTTTGAATACTTCCTTGATCAGCAGTATGTTTTCAGCCGATCTTGCAGTACGTTGTGGGCCATGCTTGGGCCTATCACCTACAGACCCTCTTTCTTCGAAATCATTCACTACACGATAAATATTGCGTTTTGTTGGCACGTTGCTCCTCCCAAAAATTTCACGTAACTTTCTCATCGTCACAGTAATCGATGATTGATTTTGATAAAATGTTTTAACGATTAAAGGCTCTCCCAAACCAACGCTAATATTTCAAAACGACGACGAAACTTTCGCCTGTCTTAATTTATTTACATGGATATTAATGGGAGCACCCACACTGGCGCGATGCGAATCTTCGAATATTATTCAGCCGTCGCATATTCGCACGAATGTTTCGCGTTGGTTTGGGACAGCCTTAAAACTGTCAAGACTAACGACAAAATGGCGGAAAAACAAAGTAGAATGCCTTCCCGGCGGACACCCTGTATATGTTCACATTAGTTTGTGTCGGAACAATAGGCGTGTTTTTTTTACAAGTCCATATGGATTTGTCGAAAAAAACAACATCGGGACTAATAGTTTTACACGTAAATGCAACAACAACTTAAATACATATGGACTTAGCTAATTCCAGATAATTATCGGGACTTACGTACTATAAGTAAGAAGCTCCTAAGTCCCGATGTGGTTTTTTCGACAAATCCATATGGACTGGTGGTATTTTTAGAGGTTTTTTCATCCATTGACATTGTAGACATACTTCAATGGAATTTGAAAGTTTTGGGTTTGACAGATAGCAAATTAAGTACATTTGATTGTATCGAGAATATTTCGTTTCAAATGTCAATCGATTGCCCTACAAATGGCAGCAGAAAATAAAATGGAAACAAATTTCGGATTTTCAATGGTTTTTTAGTCCGTTGACATAGTAGACATATCCTTCAATGGAATTTGAAAGTTTTGTGCTTTGCAGACGGATAGCCAGCAAACTGTATTTTGACGCCTGTAGAGTATTTTTTTTGTACACATGAATTTTAGTTAAAGTTTATGTTTGTTCCCTCTTTTGTTTCGCTGTCCATAATTTCATTTATTAAAGTTTGTTAACCATTTTTGCATTTTTCTTGAATATTCATTCCAAACTTATTTTGATTTTTTTCAATCCATTTTGTTTGAAAGATCAACCAATAATTGTTTCCTACAGAAGAGAAAAAGAACTACTCACTTGCAAGCAACTTGCTTGGCAAGTGGAGCCCCGCATACGTCACAGGCAGTACATAGATCCGAATTTGACAGGCAAAGTATGAACCCAACTGGCTAGCCAGTACTTGCTCGTGTGGCTTCGGTGACAGATCGATGGGAGAAGGAGAGCGATCCCCTCAATAGGGTTATCTAAATTATTTATTGTCCAAAACTGGGAACATTTTTTTAGGATTTTTTTTTTGTGTATGAACTCTTTATGTACCTACTAAGCCCTATATTAATAAAAAAAAACTCTTTTTCCACCTTTTGCATTAATAAAAACAATATGTGGAATAGTAAAGTGACGTTTACGAAAAATCCCTTAAGAAAATTTACTACAGTAAGTAAGATGTCTGTTTGGTAACTTGAAAGTTTCGCAAACTTTTTTTTTTTGTATAGGATTTGACAGCAAATTGCGATATTTTGTAACAAAAAAAAATAAAGCTCACTATACCAAACACACCTACCGATTCTCTTGTTAATATTAGCCGTATTTTATCATCGCCGATGATCCATATAGATCATCTCATGTAAATAAAACAATACGAATCTTAGTGAAAACTGTGTTGTATACCTATCTCTTTTTTCCTTACGTTTATTTATTTTTCATTTATTGATTTTCTTTACACTATACAGGACCCATGTTCTGTAAGTCCCCTTTCACACGAGGAAACAAGTTGCTGGAGATTTTTTTGACGTTTTCTTTTAATTTCCTTAAAAATCTCCTGTACCTTTCACACGAAGAAACAAAATCTTGGAAACTTTCTGTATTTCCCTTTTAAAATAGCTTGGTTGAACACACTCTACTGTGTGTGTGAAGAGGAATGTCAAAAAAATCTCCTCGAATCGTTGACCGGGGAGATTTCAATTTCCCCTCTTACTTCTTGCCCTTCTCACCAACAAACTGATTGTTGCTGCCAACTCAGTTTCCTCGTGTGAAAGGGGACACTCTCGCATCGTTAAAATCAGTCGAGAAACGATGAAAACCGGAACAAAAGTCATGCCTGATTCACAATGCGACGAGAAAACGGGACGCGAGCGTGACGAGAACCGCTGTCATGTTTTTCTAGTTACAAAATTCATTTTTGTACAAAAAAAATCAATAAAATAAACAAAATAACTGACACCTCTATTGTGTCCAACAAAATTACAAGCGTCAACGCGGCGCGTCTACTGTGTGACAATTCAACATGTTGTGTTGGTGTTAAGTGGCTACACTCTACTTTCTCTTTATGTATATTCTTTAATTTAGACCGTCTGTTATTCCATTTTGCCACCTCGATTTCTATTCCGCAGAAAAAAAAACAACTCAAGCTGTAATTTTTTTTAATTGCCTGTTTTATTTAACTTCGAGAAAAAATGTCCGAGAAAAAGAAATCAAGACGTCGCAAGGATGTAAGTTGTACCGATAAATATTGCCAGAATAGTGAAATGAGATTTATATTACGAACAAAGCTGTGAAATATTAATTTGCTCTCTTTTTTTATGTGACGTTAATTTGTTTAGGGCAGACATTATGTATTTGATATATTTCGCTGTTTTAGTTTTCAAAGTTATAGAAAAAACTGTATTTTTTTTACTATTGTTGACCATAATTATTAATTTTTGTGTATTTAGTTCGTTAGGATTGCTTAAGCTTAAACCGTCAACCCTTATCAACTTTGCTGGTTGATAAGAAAGGTTGACATTGACACCTCATCTGCCATGTCACAAAAGATCAATCAGTGGGTCTGCGTTTTAGATGAATATAACGAATAGTCCAGTTTTGATTTTCTTTCTGCCCTCCATATATTCCTGCGTAAAAAAATAAGAAGACGATTCCAAAATGTGGCTGCAAAACAGGCATTTTCTATATTTAATCTGAGAATAGAGAGATCACTAGACCCGTTCAGAAAATGAGATCTCAAAAATATTAAGAAGATTTCTCAGCCAAATTTATCGGTTACTCAATTTCCAATGAATGATTTCGACTATTCTGGCGTATGATTTTGTGTCTTAGATGTGTTGTACAAAATAAAATCCAATTATAGAAGCTTGTTTATTCTTGTCAATTTATAAACCTTAACCTTTGATATCCGACGATTAGAACATTAAGAAGAATTCGATTGAAAATGACGCAACTTTCACCCCGGTATTACCCCGATCAAGCAGATAATTTGACTAATTACTTTGATTTTTTTCAATTAAATTACTACTATTATTGTGAATCTTGTGAAGAACGTACGGTTACGTGTAGAGTATGAAAATAGTTTGTCATTTAGTCTTCTTTCTAATTTAAGAAAAAAAAAAAACAAATAAACGCTTTCACGAAATAAAGAGATACCTTACTTATAATTAAAAAATTCAGTAGTACATGGATTTTTGTTTGGTTAACGGTACTTAGGAAATGGAAAATTCGTAATTATTAATAATAATAGCCCAACATTACTCAGATATATAATAGAGTTTCCGTTAACAGTACCCATCTTAACGTCAAGATTGGGCCTTATAATAATCCCTAGCAAAAAGACAGTTAAAGTTAGTTATTAGTTAAAAAAAAACTTTAAAGTAGACGGCAACATACCTATATTTTTCTACAATCTTGCAATCCAACACAAAATGCACAAAAAATTGACTGGGAGCTCAACAAAATTGATGAATAATTGTTAATAGCGATATTAACATGTGAATAATAATCCAAAAATATATAGAGTTATTCTGTACACCCTTTTTACTTACTGTAAAACAATTGTAGCATTTGAAAATTTTGAAATAATTTAATAAAGGGGAAGTTAGCTTGAAAACCCTTAGAGCCTGTTGGACAATGTTTAAGTAAAGTTGTAATTATTAGCCATAAATATTGGCACAGGGTCATAATTTTGATCAACCTTAATGGGCACAACAAAATAATTTCTTTCGGATTGTGGACTTAATCAAAAATTTACTTTCCTCAAGTTATATGGTAGTAAGTGCCATATGAAGGATCAGTTCCCATTTAAGTCGCCTAGCTTTTTACCTTACGTCTTCGAATTTCGATCTCCTCATAATACATATTTAAAACTGTTGGTGATGACTTGATGTTTACCTATTTTGAAGATTGATCTCTCTTTGACACACTGACCGCTTATCCATTAACTTTGTGTTGTAGCTCCATGTTTGCGGTTCATAAGTGAGCAATGATAATAATGCAGTATGCATTATTTATTTTGAAAATTCAGGTATTGAGCTCCGCGAGCGAAAATTGTTGCATATTTGTTGATTGATACTACATACATACATACATTCTATTTATATAAGTTAATTTTGTTTTGTTATAATATTAAAATTTATTTTTTCTCTTAGGAATATATTGGGCCTGGTGAACAAGATACTGACCAACCAACGAAGCAAGAATATAAAATCGCTAAATGGCTTCGCAGCAATGTAAAGACTAAAAAGACCAAATTCCTTAGTCACAATGTTGAGTATTTTACAGCAAATAAAGCTGTTGATGCGTTAATGAAATCAAAATTCGCGACTGGGGAGGAGTCACTGTTTCCAACACGGGAACATGCAATAACATTGCTTGATACTATGTTGGAGCACAAATTTTTCCATCGTGCAAAAAAAGTTCCAGTTTGCATTGAAGAGCTTCGATCGGGTAAATCTTCAAAACCAAAGGATACGTCAACTAAAGACGTAAAAGAATCAACAGATGAAAAACCCAAGAATGAAAAAGTAGAGAAGGGCTCTAGCGTAGAAAAAGTAACTGATACTGAAAACGGCTCCGTAGAAGGTGGGACGCAACCTGACGATATCCAAGGAAAGGAAAAACGTAAGCGAAAAATTCGTCTGGATATGCATCCAGAACAGGTATTTGTGGATGGATCCGAAGCATATGTTTGGATATATGATCCAATACCAATTCATTATTGGATATACGGCTTAATATTATTGCTTGGAGCTATCGTGATATGTCTGTTTCCATTGTGGCCGCTAGTTTTGCGCAAAGGTGTATATTATTTGAGTGTAGCGGCCGCAGGATTCCTCGTCTTCATTTTGGCACTAACTGTTATAAGGCTTGTCATATTCACTTTGGTGTGGGTGGTTACAGCTGCAAAATGGCATTTCTGGATTTTCCCTAATCTTACAGAAGATGTTGGGTTCTTTGCGTCTTTTTGGCCACTATATGAAGTAAGATATGAAAAAAGGTGAAAATTAATAACTTAAATATTTTTTTTAGAGCAAATACGTTTCGGAGGAAACCAAGGCTAAAAATGATAAAAAATTAAAAAAGAAGAAAAAGGAAAGGGATAGTGACGATGGCGAAGACGCTGTTGGAGACATTCCCCCCCTGGAGCCTAAGATAATTGAACAAATTAAAGAAAACGATGCTGAAATGTCGCTTAGACAAAGGAAAGTTAATAGCAGTAGCGGTGCTGAAAACAGTGGTGGGGAGAGCAGTGATTGTCAACAGGACGTCTCCAATCCAAAAGGGTAAGACAAATACAATATTTAGTTGTGACAAGAGTGATGAAATGTTAGGAAGACAATAAGGCAATTCATTACTCTCCCCCAGCGTTCCCTTTCCACTCACTCTGCATCCCAAGCACTAGAAAAGCCTTGCAAATCTTGGACGTGTTGGTCGGAGGGAAGTTGTGGGAGTCGTTTTTGGCTTCCATGGGTAGGCGAATGGAGTATTTTATGTGTCAGATTTATAGGAAAAACTTTCAATTTAATTTTTATCATTCAGTCAATTGAAAAAGTAAAAGGTACTAAAAAAATGATTTCTGATAACTTGCAATCTTTAAAAATGTAGTGTACTACTCAGAAGTACTTATTTGCCAAATTCAAACAAAATGTATCGAGGAGCCATTAGAGAGATAAATGGTGGTAATAACCAAAAAAAGCCTTAAAAGCAAGCTAACAGGTCTTCTCATCGAAATGGGAGATTCTCAATATTTGGAACTGATTTAGAATGTGACCCCAAAATGCTTTAAGCGGTCGGTCCAATTTTTGATGGCGTATATATGTATGCCATAAACCGCATCAAACATTCAATCTTTGTGGATGCATTTATTGCTTGGTGGAACAGTTGTTCGCTGCAATTACAGCAATTTTGCTCGTTGACATAGACGCTGAGTCGAAAATTGGCCCCTTTCGAGAAGATGATTTCCGGCCAACATTTCCAGCGCCCAAATAGAAAACTCCCGGCGTTGTCTATGGTCTTTAATTTTTAGCAAGATTTACCCGTATTTGCACAAACACTAGGAAGATTTGACATTTCTGATGAAGTTGAAAGTTTTTTTGTTGTTTAAATCAAATGCAATTGCAGATGATGATAATACACCCTGTTTTTATTAGAGCTTTACTTCTACTGATTTTGACTTATGTAATATTTCTGTTTAACACTGGCTTAACTACTGGCATATTTCCCATACTTTGGAAGCAAGCCAAGATAGACCCTGTACCAAAAACCTCGAATTGCAAGGATTTTCGTCCAATTTCTACATACTTGCCGTTCTTTCGAATTCCTTGGAGAGAATAATGCAAAGGCGAATCAATAAATATCTAAGCAGAGCCAATATTTTGTACACCTTTTCAGTCTGGTTTTTGACCAAAGCATAGATGTACGACAGCACTCTTATTAACGTTACTGAATATCTAAGGCAAGCCGTTGAGGAAGACAAAATGTGTTTTTTTGATTCTGTTGGATTTTTGGAAAGCTTTCGATAAAATTCACCACTAAGCTCCTCCATCAACGTATTTTCTGCAGTTAATTTGCTACTTTCATATCTGAGTAAGAGAAAACAGGCTGTAAGTCTATCCAATACACTGTCTTCATTTTTTGCAGTCGTGAACGGTGTTCCACAAGGATCAAATTTAGGGCCAATTCTCTTTTCCTGCTCTTAAACCCTTCGAAAACTAAATGTTTAGTTATTTCTAAAAAACCCATAGATCTCTCTTATTTCCCCCGTTTAATATGCTTAATAATACCGCTATTGATTTGGAGGAATCAGCTAAAAATCTTTGAGTCATTTTCAACAGATCCTTAACTTGGGAAAATTACATTAATTCGACTGTTGGTAAAGTTTGAAAAAATTCCCCTTATTGCGAAGATTATTGTCGGGCGGAATGTAATGTCATTTTCACTTCTTTTTTGTAGGCGAACAAAATTTCGTTCGAGGGAAACTCACAATAGCTTTTAAAATTCCGGGCGAACAAAAACTTTTAAGGTGAAATATTTAAGCCTTTTAACCATATTGACAATTGTGTTTTACTTTTCCTAACTACAGACCACCAACGCATTTTAACTCATTACATCTTATGCCAATATATTTTAAGAACCAGATAGTTTTAAGTTTGCCTTTTAATATCAAGCCATAACAATAAAATGATTTAAAATAATTACATTACAATTTTTCAGCACACAAACATCATCAGAAGAGAGTGACGGCTCAGAGGTATCCGGCAAGGACTATGAAATCATTTATCCCGGTGACGTTCCGAGTGTCAACTAGAAAGAAATATGCTATTTTACTGCGATATATATGTGTATGAGATGGCAAATTCTTACAATATAAACACATTAAATCGAATGCAAGAGATAACTATGTTCTATTAAAGAATTTGAAAATTTTTCGCAGAATTCCATTATGAACAGCCGTGCATATTCACACGTTGCAACTCAAAAACTAGCCGTGCAATTTGTTTACATTTATTGTGCATTTCTCATTTTTACATTTTCATTTTTATTTGTTGAAGCTAAAATTCAATTATGTTTTAAATAAATATTATATATAACAACAGATTTATTAACGCCCCTAATTGTATCTAATAAAATTATATCTTGCTATGCAAAAAAGGTAGAATGGACGTCCTTTTTCGAAATTCTATGTACTCTTAAGATCTTTAACCAGCAGAGCCAATTTCAATAATTTCAAATTCCTCAATTTAATCATTACGTAATTGTATATTTAAGAAAACCGTGTATGTATTTCTGAAAATATGGAAATTAAAAATGAGTCGGACAGTGATAGTCTAACTCACCTACATTTTTATTCTTTTAGAGAAAAAGTGAATCAAAATTTACGATTTACATAATCTAAATATTTGTTTAATCAGATCTCAGCTATCAGCTCCGAAACGGAATAGATTTCATCTTTTAGTGTGAAATAGTGAATTTACTCATCTGATTTCACAATATATTGGTTCATTTTGTTTGAATATATTTCTATATGTACATGTGTGTAACCTTGCGGCCACTTTCTACGCGTCAGTTTGATTTTTTCAAAGCATGCGCCTCGCCACACAGCCACATCATTTACATAGGTTACTAAATTCGCATTCAATTGAGTTGACAAAACATCGGTTACTCCAACAATACAACCAAAGCGAATTTAAATAAAACTTGGAAGTATGTACATCCAAATCACACTAGAGCAAGAGCTCTGTTAGTTCCAAATAATGAAGTAGAGGATTGTGTTTTTCCAGCGGTTAAGTCTAAAGATTTATAGGATACATATCAATTTAAAAAGGGAATTAAATTTAAAAATTAATAAGTATTTTTTTGAATTCAGAATTTTAGTAAAGCAACATAAGATAAACACAGGTTGAGAATTTAAGAAAGGGTTAAGGCTTAAAAATAATGAAGAATTGCCATATGTTATGTCGTTTTTCATTGTAGATAAGATTTGGCCTCCTTCATGCTCTGAACATGTTCTTGCTTTGCGAACTCAGAAAAAATCAACCTCAGCAAAAGACAAGCACGAAAAAATTCATACTGAAAGATGGAGAAACAGGACCGAATTACGAATAACGAAACGAAAGCAAAAAACGGTACCCAAGAAAATGATAGTCATGACATAAACCGATTATGATTTACGAGAATGGATGCTTGAAAATATTGCCAGATAAAATAAAAAAACCAGCAGAGCCAAAACCAAACAATAAACATGTGAAAGCTACATATAGTAGTGAGTCAAAACTATAAAAAAACGACAGCTGCAGTCGTCAATGAAAACGAGTATCGGCTTTAAAAAAAAGAATTATCGTAAAACGTAATCGCAACGATAACGATGAATTTTGAACGTAATACGGGCCCAGATGAACACAAATTTAAAATAACGGACGGAATAAATGACGGACGAGAGATATGCTTAATTGTGTGTGTGTTTTTTTTTTTAAATAACTGAACGCTCAGAACAGATTTGTTGGGAAAAAAGCACAATTACTCATAGTGAAAAATACACCCTATTCTGGTAAATGTCCACGTGAACATTTGCATTCTGCTATCTGGGGGAAAGAAATTATTATTCCATAATGCGTATAAATAACGATACAAATGAAATTAATACAGAATTTAAAAAAAGTATCTACCACTTGTTGGGATCTGCGTTCGAAAGACATAAGTTTTAAATAAATAATTTCAGGCGAATTAAATGAAACAGTCACATGAATCGAAAGTTTCGATCGGATCATATAGCAGAATAGGGCTGATAATCAGCCCTATCACGAATTCCATCGTAATCGGAATGTTTCCGAATCCCGAAAAAAAAAATCATCACAGAATCCGTTCGTAATAGTAATTTGTATGACATTTTCCGATACGATGGATTCTGTCATACTTTTTTTCGGGATTCGTAACAAGTTTCCGATTACAATGGAATTCATGATAGGGCTGAATAAATTGCGGAGGAGGATGACAGTTAAGAGCTTAAGTGTTTTTCAAAAATAAATCAAAACCATCAGAACACTCGGTTCGGAGTAAGAAAAAAGGCTATATTTTATTCAAAGAAGGAATTCTCGAACTTCAGAGATCGTTCGCATTGCAGTGAAAAACGACATAAGTACAAGCTTTTTTTGTTTATAGAGATTTTTGAATTTTTTTTTCTATTATTTCGAACAAAGATTTGGAGGTTTATAAAATACTACATGATCGCACAGCGAACAAAAATTGGCAATTTTTCCGCCCTATCAGGAATTCCAACGTAATCGGAATATTTCCGAATCCCGAAAAAAGCTATCACAGAATCCGTTCGTAATGGCAATTTGTTTGGGTTTTTCCGATACGATGGATTCTGTGATACTTTTTTTTCGGGATTCGTAACAAGTTTTCGGTTACGATGGGAAATTAAAAAACACATTTGGAACAGACAACAAAGTATTTATATTGGTGTGTTCAAGGAGGGGTACATTTTCCGAAAAATTTGCAGTCTTGCACCAATGTTTTGGATCCACCACGAAGCAAGGGCCATTAGAAGAAGACCGTGACTCAGGTGGCGCATGTAAGTGAAAAAGTTCCTGAACCTTCCTGGTGCGGCGTGCGAAACTGGACAGATAGCTAGGATCCGGACAGGCGAGAAGAAGCTTGATGGTTGACACGCAAGGTGTATAGAATACATGATATGCTAATGCGCATGGCGTTATCCCATCTCTTACGTATATTGTGGCTGAGTGACGTAATTCGCTTCACACAAAACACGTATCATATCATACCATAATGTTCCTTGGTTGATGTTCTGGTCCACGATACTGGATTGTAGCCCCACCTTAAATACCTATTTATTTTAAGTAATTGAAGATGTGAAATCCGTGCTGCTATATGCCTGTGAAACTTATAAATGTTCTACTGCCATCTCGATTAGGTTGCAAGCTTTTGTTAACCGCTGTCTACTTTCCACTGAACATCCGGTGGCCACAAATCATATCTAACAATGAACCGTGGCTCAGGACTTGGCAAACAAAAGTGGATGTTGACATCGCGCAGAGGAAGTGGCGCTGGATTGGCCATACACTGAGGAAGCCTGATGACAACATAGCAAAGCAGTGCTTTGAATATAATCCTCAAGGTTGGAAGACCGAAAGAAACATGGATATCAACTGTTACGAAGGAAGCTCAGTCCCAGAATTTGGAGTCGTGGTCCCAGCTGATGTATCGTGCTAGAAACAGAGAGAGAGAGATGGAAGAAACTGGTTGCCGCCCTATGCTCCAGGAGGAGTTAAAGTGTTGCTACTAATAGTAGTTTCCGGAAATCAAGAAGAAGAATTGAAGGTCCAAAATAAAAACTCATTTTTGTATACATATATTTATATCACTTTAATAAAGTTCCAGTTCCGAAATAACTTACTGTATAAAATTTATTTTAAAATCAAATAGAAGAAGAGTTACATATTTAAATATGGGTCTGGAGCAGGTGCTCTTTTTGTTAGGTTGTCCTTTTATCGGGTTGGTTTATAGTTCATTGATTTTTTCGAGAAATCTTACTAACTTTTTGGCTTAGAAACCAAATGTTCATATGTATATAATTTTCGAAGTTTTTTTAAACCCCGAAATCAAATCCGACCTCAGATATGCTCTTCTTTGTCAGGTTCCGAGTTATATTAGCTGTGTTCCATTGGGGCTTGGAAAGAACTTTTTAGTACTTCCCAGTAGATGATGAATGAAACACTCTCATTCTGACAAATGTAAGATATAACCTCAATTTAAATGTAATTTTGGTAGTTTGTTTTTATATTTTATTCTAAATTAGAAAAACATCAACAAAAATAATTTAATATATAATTTGTCTTTTTCGTCTGTTGATACATTAAGTTACTATATTACTGAAACAAAGCCTGGCCCTGGGCAAAAATTTCGAGCTTAATCATTAAGAATTTTAATCTTGTTGGATATAGTTCACAATGGATTTTTGGCAAAAAATTCATGTAAGTTGAACTGAACTTAATAAAAATTGCGTATTGACAGGCCCTCACTAGTCAACTGATGAATCCAAGTGAGATCGCCGGGACGAAACGCCAATTTTTATGGACTAAAGGCCGTTAAAAAATATTTTGAATCTATATTTAGAACTACTTCGACCACAGAGTAGAAGTAGTTGACTACAGTCAGCAGTACTTGGCAGTGGATACTGGAACCCAAAGGAACACACCTATTATACCTTGTACTTATCTAAAAGTAGAAAATAACAGTTTTTCTATACATGCAACGATTTCTGTTTGCACTTTAAATAAGAATATCCCGAAAACATTCCGTAATAGAGCATATAATCTGATGTTGGATTGAAACTAAAAGTATGCAAATTCTTTAGAAAAAAATAGTCTGCTTCATCTGCGAGAAAATCAGCTAAATTTTATTGCCGTGTTATTCGTTAAAGAATACAATAATAAATCAATAAAGCTACGAAAAAAAAAAACAATTTCAAAAATCTAAAAGGAAAAAAAAAATATACTAAAAATATCCACAAACACAAAACTAACTATTCGAAATAGTAAGAAATGTTTCATTCTAACAGTTAAACATTGAGTTCCGGATCGATGCCCGTAATGAAGTCACAAAGTTTCACAGTGCCTCACTCTATTTTCGGAATCAAATTAACGCGTATACATAGCGATCTAAAAACTACATGCTCTTAAAAATTTCAAAAATAAAAAGCGGTAGCGGTATGAACTCGAAATATAAAAGAATCAAATTGAATGAAACAAGTGGTGAATTTAAATTTCCGATCGAATCGAACAGCAGCAATAGGACTGACAATGTTGGAATTTTAAAAAATAGTTAAATATGTCGAGAAAAGGACGCATTTTACATTTGTTGTTTACATTTACGGGGAAGGTAATGATAAACTTTTTCATTTTACAAGGTATTTGAAAAAAAAAAAAACTAAAAATTAAATTTTCGAATTGAATTTTTAATTGCAAACAAAATATTCTGTGTTTTTTATCCCGACAATCTTTGTCTTGTATTAGTATTTCTAATTAAAAAGCAAAATAAGAGTTTAAAGATTACAGAAAATCGAGTATTCTGTTTGAACGTTTTAATGCGTAAAGTTGTTTGTATAAGAACATATCTAAATTAAAATATAATATTACTAACATAATATAAAGAATTAAAAACAGAAATTAAAATCGCACATTGATGTTGAAGGCACTACCGCGGCATTTGGAATCCACTCGTCCCATCTGGACCTTTAGGCATGCGCAAAATATTCTCGTTATACCGCATGTTTATACCACCGACCATCATAGAAGAAGTTGCGGAAAAGTAGTTGGATTCGACCCTTACATTGCTACCTTCGGGTTGCATTGTGAAACTGGAGGAGCTAGTAGAAGTATGGCCTGAATTTGGTAGCGATATAGTGGTGTCCAACAACTCAACGGCGCTCTGGGAAGATGTTCTGTAGAAAAATACAATAAATTATAATAAAAATAAAAAAGCATACATAATAAAAAAAATCTTACTCCACATCATCTTCTGGATTTTTGGCAGAACCTAATATCCTCAGTCTTGCTTCTGCATATTCCTGTTCACGCTGTTGAAGAGTTTTAATTGGTTGTTTTGGTCGTACGCCGTTGCTTCTGTTTGAGACAGAATTGTGTTGCACGGGTCTTCTAAGGATTTTCACCGCCGGCATCGCTTCGGTCGTATAGTTAGAAGATTTGTATTCATTCTCGGTCTGTTGCATAACCATCATCATTGGAATACTATTATGGAAAGACATTGCCAAATCGCTCATATTCTGTTTCTTCTCTTGATTTTGATTACTAGGTTCCTTACGAATTTTGTTGATTTGGTTTAATTTGCTGTCGAGCTGAATGGTATATATATTAATTAAAGTGATTTAAACATTAAAAAAAAAAAGTTAACAACTATGATTGAATTTAAAATACTAATGCTTGTTTACTAGTTTGTGTGTATGTTACTAACACATGTAATTGTAAGTTTTAATATATTATGTTTTAAATTAATCAAAATCTTTTGAAATCAATACATGAGACGATCGTGGCTTCATCTATGTAAAACAGTCCCAAATAACAGACCTCCAAAAAGCCGAGGAACAGAGATCAAATAACACCTCCCCAAAAGCAAGTTCCTATAAAACCCAGAACGACGGCAGCACTATCGGCGGGTCCACATACAACTATAGTAAAAGCCTTCTTAACAAAGCCCTCAAACGCAAGTGCGGCCATGGGTGTCAGAATTGCTGGGGCCCAACTATGTTACTCGATTGTACAATAAAAACGTTCGATTTCGCAAAATCTCAACTCTCTAATTCTATTGCAAGCGCTTATAAACTGAATTAGAACAGCGCTAATTGCAGATTCTTTGGAAAAAATTGGAAGCACTAACATTTGATCCTATATTTGTACATAACACCACTTATTTTAAGCATTTAAAATATTAATTCGAATAGATTCGAAAGTAGAATAAAGTTAGGTAGTGTGGCCTCTGTTCTGCCAAGGGACTACCCTTAGGTAACTCTCAGTGCCGACAAACTGCCGACACTGAGGGAAGCCATTATTGAGAAAGTTTCCCTTGGTTGGGAGCACAAACTGAGATCCAATGGCCTGCACTTCCGTATCGGTCTGATTTTGGTTGATTGTGCTGGGCAGAAAACAGAAAATTGGCTACGACCAAGGCATCCAAGCTTAGTACTTGGAAGGGCATCGAATTAACAACGTGCATGAGAGATGAAATCCCCAAGATTCAAACAGTAACCATGTTCTTGCCCAAAAGTATGGACAGGATGACAAGAAGATTTGCCAAGGAGGTAACTGGGACTGGAAAGTGTATGTCTTTGAGAAAAAGCATGCATTTTAAATCGACAGTAATCGACAGACCTTATTGACATTCAAAGAGATGGTATGATTACAAAATATAACTTCGATAAAAACTTCAAAACGGAGTTAAGAAGCAAGAAAAAGTGGGTTAGCGAAATAGTGAACTACACACTCAAAGCAAATACCATCAAGTGGTACACTGATGGACTGTGAACGACTGAAGGGACTGGTGCTGCAATTGTTTGGCCTTTGGACCCAACTTTCCATACCGATGGGACAGTCCACTAGAATTTTCCAGGCGGAAGTACATGCCATAGCCAAATGTGCATATCGAAATCTCGAAAGAAAATACCGCAACCAAAACATGGCAAATAGTGAAGCCCACTCAAAGCACTTCGTACGCCATCAGCTCTAAGCGGGCGTGGGAGTGTGTGAACAGCTAAACGAACTTCGCGAGTACATCAATAGCCGCAAGTAACAACTATGTTGTATACCTGTCTCTTTTTTCCTTACGTTTGTCTTTTTTCTTTACACTACCTTACCGTGAGAAGCAACAAATTCATGAAAAATAAACCAACGTCAGGAAAATAGAGATAGGTATACAACACAATTGTCACTTAGACCCGTATCATTTTATTTTCATGGGATGATCCTGATCCAGATCCGTATTATAAATGGACAAAATCAGAATAGTCAGAGCCATCTTTTGGCATTTTCAGCGTGACAATATTGTTCGGTTTAATAGATAGCTCAGATCAATTTATTTGTTATTTTTGATTTTTGCTGATACATATGTATTTAAAAGTTTTTTTTTTTATTTCTGGAAAACGACTTACGAAGTTCTGCACTTTAACCGTCGATAAACGACATTGAAAATTTAATACACCAACCAACTGAACGAAACATAGAACATAACGAAATCTAAGACAGCAACCGAAAGATTTGCCTACTTTTGGGCACTTTTTGAATTTGGTACTTGGAATTTGAAAAAATATTAGTTTTTTATGATAAAATAAAGTATTTATTGAAAACTATTTCAATACGTTGTTTTAATTTCTTCTTCACTTCGTTAAAGTAATAATATATTTCAGTATACATAAATTTACATGATTTTTTATTCGACATACTATTTTTTCGATTTTGTCCCATAATAAATGTAACAAATAACACACATTTCTGTTGATGATTCGATTTTGTGCTTGAATCTTGCCTAAATGAAAAGTTACCCAAAATTATTTTTGACACATCAACCATACTTAAATTTAGTTAGAAAAAGAACGCACAATAGCCAAATGCTTTCAAGAGTCATATGTGGTTTTCGTTTCGACCAAAAAAATCGATTTTTTTTTGATTTTTTTGATTTGTGACAAGTTTTTCCTTTCCTTTCGACCAAAAGAATCGAATTTTTGTCGATCTGAAGTCGATTTCGCAGATCTCGATTTTTAGCAAGATTTTCACACGCACTTGCACACACATCAAAGAAAAGTGACTTTTACCCAGTGTTGTTTTAAAAAAGGCACTCATACAATCATAAAACAAAATAACATCACGTTTTGTGTTCGTTTTGCCAGTAAGATTTAAGATCTGACACCCAAATCTGAATTGATTGAAACGAAAGCCACAATAGGATGTCACGACGTCACTCACGTCCAAATTTAGGCCTATTGGGCGAGATCTTTTACTATGGTATTTTGTTGAATTTCCATACAAAAGAGTTTGAGCTGTCAAAAAATCTTTTATGAATTAAAATTTTGGTATTCGGCATCCCAAACTGTGTTCAGAAATTTGATTTAAATCTAAATTAAAAGCACTGAACAGTTTTGGAGGAAAACCCAAAATCTGGCTGAGATATGTGGATGACACATTCTGTATACTTAAAAATTAAAAATTCGTTAGTTGAGAGTTTCTTGGAACATCTAAATCTAAACCACAACATCCAGAAATAAGATTTACAATGGAAAGAGAAACAGATGATGCAATTTCATTTTTGGCTGCAAAACTTATAAGGAAAACGAATGGCATGGCACATTGGGACACACTGTGTATAGAAAAGCAACTGACAAAAACAGATGTCAAAGGCGTTACGGACAGAGTTGGGAAAGTACTCAAACGCTATGGACTTAAATCCATTTCCTTGACACCAAAAAAGGTGAAAAGTTTTCTACAATCACTTAAAGATAACTTTCCTCTCCAAAAGCCAGGCGTTTATGCGGTACCTTGTAGCTGTATGTCGGCTTACGTTGGACAAACCAGGAGAAGTATTGCCACAAGGCTAAAGGAACACATAAGTGCCGTGAGCAAAAAACGGCGGGAAAAATCAGCAATTTGCGATCACATCTTGGACAATTCAAATGAACATCACTAGATCCATTTTAAATAAGCAAAGTAGCTGGCGCAGGAAACTCACTACATCCTAGACTGGCCCGTGAGGCGATTAAAATAAAACGTTACCAAAATTTCAATCGCGATGACAGCTTTAAACTGGCGCGATCTTGAGATCCAGTAATTAACAACCTTGGACCTTCCCTTCTAAGTTTAAACCGGGAACTCCCTGTGATGAAGTGAGTACTGTTTGTTCCCAACAGCTTACGCTTCAAAAACAAGAACATTAAGAGCCGTTTGCTGATATGAAACATAAATATTTATGTTCTACTTAAACGCTTTTGTTCTACTTTTTCCTCAGCGTAAACTGTCACATAAAGTCTTATGTAGAACATAAACTCTTAAGTTTCGTTTCAGCAAATGGGCCTAAGAGATAGAGTTGTCTACGCACCGCTGCAACCTGCGTAGTCTATCCAAAGCTCTTCAATAACATTTTAACATCAGTTTCCCGGTGACCACGCAGTGTAATTTGTTGCGAAACGTTCGCGGCGAGTACAAAATTGCACTCTGAAATAATTTATAACGCGGAATAATCCGAAAACATATCAAAAGGTCCATAATAAAATTAAATATTTTTGTAGATGAAAGCACAGAAAACTTTTGATGGAACTAAGATTTGATTTTCCCACAAAGAATTCTAATGGAAAAATTACAACGCAAGCCACAAATATGACCATTCGAATACAAGTTAAATATATGCACATACATATATACAAAGTAACATCTATGTTTCAGGAAATACCCAATACCCATGGGAATCACATTTTACGTACAATTGTATTGTCAGGGTATTCATACTAGGGTTCCTTTTGTGGTATACGCAACATGGTATTTCCGTGGTATTCCCTAAAATATAAGTGATTAAATCGTATTCCATGATATAATACCAGCAGTAAGTTCACTTTTATTTTGGATATACATTTTCATTTATTAGCCAAAGTCAGCGTAGAAATTTTGCATTTAAAACAGCTTATATATTTTAGTTCTGTTTACTTTGTTTATAACAGATTTCGTTTTCGAAGTTTCATAACAGAATTTAATAAAAGAAAAGTCTTTCATGAGTGATAACAGAAAATATCAGATGTGCCAGAATAGACCCCAACTATAGCTTAAAGGTTGTCCCAAACCAACGCGAATACTTCGGAGCGACAACAAAACTTTCGCCTGTCTAAATTTATTTACTTACATGAATAAGAGGGCGATGTGAATATTTGTACATTCTTCGGTCGTCGCATATTCGCTGCGAATGTTTAACCCCGCTTTGGGAAAGCTTTAATACTCGAATTCCTAAAATCAAAACTCTTATTCAATAGCAAATAGAATGCTAGGTAGTTTATTTCTTTTCATTTCAGGATATTTGCAAGTGTTGGTCTTGAAGTATTCGATTCAATCGGTCAAATTGGAACTTTATATTTTGTGCGTAGCCTTTTTCTCCGTGCTGCCCCCCTGCAACCCCCCCGCTTGGCTTCACTATAGGATTTTGAGTAGGTGCAAGGTTGGTTATATGCAAAGTTTTTTTGGATTTAAAGAAACCTCACTGTATAGGTATGAGAACTAATTTCGCGTACGCGGAACTACGTGCCTTTAGTTTCTTAAAAAAATATTTTAGAAAACTTCAAACTTAAATAATATTTTAATTCCGAATGAATTAAAACTTATTTTAGAGTTAAAAATCTCGCGCGCAATTTTGAATAACAACATATGTGCTAAGTCATCCGGATTATAAGGAATTGAGGCATTGTTCCCAACCCATAAATTCAATCTTAGTAATTATATGAAAAACATAAAATATATGCTTTTAAATAATAATTTTGTTTTCGTGAGATGTCTCAACTCAATCTTTATCTTTTCTTCAGTTAAAGGTGATTTGCGATAAATATTTTGGAATAATTTGGAACTGTGAGATTTGTAAAGCTTTTATTATACTTTGTTGCCAATAACACATTATATTTGATATGAGGAGCTGGCAAACAACAGCGGATTTTGACCTTTTCTCTCTGAAGCAGGTTGATCGTTTCTGTTTGAAGACAATTATTTGTTTTATTTGGTAAACAAACACATTTTTATTAAAATTTGGAAGCAATATCCG
This sequence comes from Leucozona laternaria, assembly GCA_932273885.2. Classification (NCBI taxonomy): domain Eukaryota; kingdom Metazoa; phylum Arthropoda; class Insecta; order Diptera; family Syrphidae; genus Leucozona; species Leucozona laternaria. Next base: position 53,253,120 of record OW026368.1, read on the forward strand.
TGCGTAATTTAACACAATTAAAGTAGTTGCGCACGATTGGTGGTAGTTAATGAAATGGTACTGCGGGTGGCACGTGTGTGGGAAAATGTTTTCCAAGAAGTTGAAGAAACTCTGCCATCCCAGGTTAGTTAAAACTTTCTAAATATGGAAATTTAATTTTGTAATGTTGAAGGAGAAGTTTGAAGAAAATAATGACTCAGTTGATCGATTTATTTCAATATTGCAGTGAATTTACTTAAAATAAACTATAGAGTTTGTAACAATAGACTTACCCCAGCCTCGTCGATTTCTTCCCAGTTATCTAGTACATCATCACCATTGGACATTATTTTTGCAAAAACCCGCAAACAGCTTACGGTAGCACCAATAACTCATAAATATTCCATGTGGTTAAGAAAACTCAGTACCAGATAAAGAATTACAAATCTTTTAACAAATTGAATAAATTCATGAACATAATTTCCCGTTTTTGTGCTTTTTGACTCTGTTTCTTCTGGTTTCTGCTCGAATTTTGACAGGCCAGCGTCAGCGCACAATGCACAAATCAAATAGTGTATATAGATAGAGAAGGTCAACTTGTGGGAATGCGAAAGGCCATGTCAAGGCCGTGTATAGAATTCTTCCAAGATTTGTCTTTGTCTTTTCTCTTTCTAATTTGAAATTTAAAAATAAAAACAACGCTATTACACCATGACTTTTGAGTCATGACTCAAATTTGGCAATCCTCTATAATTTTTTTTTCGATAATGAAATTGGGCGCGTTCGGGCAACTATCCAAAGCTTTCCGGATAGGTTTGTGTTGTTGTAATCGCATAGAAAAATGCAGCTGATAAACCAATCAGCTGTTGTCAGAAACAAATCCCAAGCTATCCTAAAATTTTCGCGATACTAAACTATCCGATGGAAATTTGGGGAACAGCTGATCACAGCTGATTATACCTACAGCCGACTACTTATTTTGCTTTTTGGTGTCGCGTCTGATTTTGTTTGTTTAAAGAATAAAATAACAAATAAGGGTTCAAATGTATACCAGTGTGATACTAAATGGTACTGAATACTTAAATGATGATTCAGAAGGGATTTTTAATAAAATTAAAATCAAATCGTTGCGTTAAAAACTCAATAGTTTTCCCTTTAATTAGCTGCCTTGTCTTTTGACAGCAAATATAACCTATCTGGTTTTGGTCGTTCGAAAACATATCGGATACTAAGGTATCTTGGATAGCCTATCGGATTGGCACCCGAACGTGGCCATTCTCGTAGCAACCAAACAAACAACAAACATAAATGAAACGTTTGTCTTCTATTACACGACGACTTTTTTGTCGTGACTCTTCTTCGAATTCTTCTTTGAAATTTCGTCCTGTGAGTCGTACGCTATTACACCATGGGCCTTACTAATAATCAAATTTAGTGTTGAGGTTAAAAGAAAATCTTCAGATTTTAGAAAATCCGCATACCAATAACGACTTTAATCTCCAGTTTAGTCGTTAGCAATATGTCAAAATTTAATACACGGAAATCCATGTTTAAAGTCGAACACTAATGTGGTTTTCCAGTCAACCATTTCAGATTTGGGGGTCAGATTCCAGATCAATCGTGGTAACTAGAACGAATCGCGATTGATCCTTTTTTTTGTAAAGGTGTAGGTTATTTGTCTGTGTTTACTGATGTAAGTAGTGATAGTATATGGAGGGAAAAATTCCTACAAGTATTTTTTTCCTAGGGAACAGTTTTTTCTTTAATACAAAAATATTATATACTTGGCTTTATTTTCATGATGAAACTGGTGAAAAAATGCGTAAGAAAAAATTCTTACAAAACGTTTTTTTTTTCAAATTATAAAAGAACATTTTTGTGTTTAAATTATAATTAATTTCAACTACGCGAATACTTTCACCTGTCTTAATTTATTGAAATGGAGATTAATGAGAGAACCCACACTGGCGCTATGCAAATCTTTGAACATTCTTCAGTCGTCGCATATTCGCGCGAAGGTTTAGCGCCGGTTTGGGAGCCTTTATTGAAGAAAAGTGGGACTGACTTTTAATCTTGAAATTATTAATATCCTGAGGCCATTTTGAAATTATGATAAAATATAAGAAAGAAAAGATTTACGCATTCTTTTCTTGACTTCATTTAAATGAATGTGATATTGTACATTATTTTGTTCAATCAAATTAAAATCAAAAAATAGAATACAAATTAGGGAATTTTTTGTTCCCTAGCAGGAATTTTATTTTGTTGGTATACTATCACTGCTTTATAACATGATTTGGCCATCGGTCGGATCCATATATCCACAGGAATCCCGTCCATCCAAATTCCAAATCAAAGGAGAAGCTATTGGTCGATGGTGAGGAAGAAGACAATGAACATGAAACAAGGTCACTACAAAAGGATTACTATGGAATTTTAATAAAAATAATTTTATTTTCACAAAAAACAATGGACTAACCCACATGTTTCCACAATGCCTTTCATTCCATATGAAACATTTATCCAATTTAATCACTAATTGACTCCGAACTCCAGAAGTCAATGGTTAACGGTAGTGAGGACAATAAAGACAAACATTTCACTAATTAAACTTCATTATTTGTATTTATTTTATTAAACAAATTCCTTATCAAAAGTAAACAATGCCAGCGAAAGGCCAAAACGAATCTAAACTGATGAGGAGAGGACGACGTTTAGAAATGTCAATTTGATTTGTGCGCAAGTGTGTGTGAAAGTATGTGTAAATCTGCCAATAAATCGAGATTTGAAAGATCAATCGAGAAAAAAAACAGACCACGAAAAAAATCAATTTTTTTGGTTGTTAGGAACGTAAAATCTGAAAAAGATCAAGTTGACCCCCATAAAAATCAATTTTTTTGGTTGTTTGGAAAACCACATAAATCAACCGAAATCAGCTGATTGACTTAATCCATGATTGACAACTCAAGCTATGAATTTTTTGATACAAGTGGAAATAATCATGGATAACAGATAACACACTGTGAAAAACTGGCCCTTACTGTTTAACAATAGAAAACCTAAAAAAAAAAAATAATTAAATACTCAGACAAAATATGCCAGTTTACTTATTTTTATTTGAAAATATTTTAAGTTTAAGATTTTCCTCGAATGAAAAATATTAAAATAAAGTATATAAGAAATATATTTCCTTGTTAAAAAATATGGTGTTATTAATTTAAAAAAAAATTGCTCCAACACTTAAATCAATTGACGTACTATTAGTACTTTAATACATTCTGTAAAAAAATAATACGGCAGTACTTAACTTTGAAGGAATAGAGCAAATTATGACAGTTCCTGCCTTGTTGTTTTTTTTTATTTATGTGACAGTGTTACAGAAAATAAAGTTATCCGAAAAAAACTTAACAAACAAAACATCAATCAACAATTTCATCATCGCTTGCTACAAATGCAATCGTCCCGGCCATTATGCACGTGACATGTAATTCCGGGCTCCGGGTGGTGGCGGAGGAATGGAGGCAACCCGGAGAAATGCTACAAATGCAACCAAACCAGGCATTACACTCATGCATGCCCCGAGGAGTCGTCGCAATGGAATTGATCACATTTCCAAATCCTGCACCCAAATGGATAACCCAACATGCTACAAATGCAACAAACTCGACCACTGGGCCCGCAACTGTCCCGAACAGATGTACGATAGCCGTAGCTCGTCCAACTTCATTTTATCGTGTTACAAATGCAACAGAGCCAGTCACATTTCCAAGTAACCAAGACTTGCTACAGCTGTGGCAAGAGCGGGCATCTGAGGTGTGAATGTGGCGACAAGGGAGGACGCAACTCAGCAGAGCGATGGACTTACGATGTTTTTTCGGTAGCTGGCAAGAGCGTTCCCGAAAAGTAAAACTTCGCCTTCTTTATAAAAAATTGTACCTACCTACTTGTTTTACCTACGCCCCAAAACAAAAAATAAGAAAATCTGACTACAATATTAAAATATCACTGTGATTGTTTTTTAATTTTAATTTAAAATTACTGGACCTGCTGATAGAAATAATATAAAACCAACTTGGGTTTTAATTGTTCCTTCAGCAAACGACTTAATTATCTGAATTCATAAATAAATAAACTAAACTAAAAATAAATTAGTTGGTTGCCTCCGGTTGGAACTTTAACAGACTTTCGTGGAAATTCTGACAGTTCATTCAATTTATTTTCTAATTTGTAGTAGATTTTGTAATAGATTCAAGGAAAGTCTGGACACTAGTTAGTGAAAGGGTTAAATTGTTTATTGGTAGCATTTTGTTAAATCTCAGCACTTTGTTTTAACCTTCCGGTTAACTAATAGTCGACATTAGCGTTTGATTATTAGTAAGGCCCCATGACTTTTGAGTCATGATCATGACTCAAATTTGGTAATCCTCTATATTTTTTTTTTCAGTAATGTAATTCTCGTAGCAACCAAACAAACAACAAACATAAATGAAACGTTTTTATTAGAGCATAGAAATTCTCTATGCTCTATACATTAGTCTGCTATTACACGACGACTTTTGCGTCGTGACTCATTTCGAACATAATCAGCCTAATTTATTAGAATTCGCTAAGTCTGCTATTACACGACGACTTTTGGGTCGTGACTCTTCTTCGAATTCTTCTTTAAAATTTCGTCCTGTGAATCGTACGCTATTAAGGCTGTCCCAAACCAACGCGAAACATTCGCGCGAATATGCGACGACTAAATAATGTTCGAAGATTCGCATCGCGCCAGTGTGGGTGCTCCCATTAATCTCCATGTAAATAAATTAAGAGAGGCGGAAGTTTCGTTGTCGCGCCGAATGTTTCGCGTTGGTTTGGGAGAGCCTTTAAGCGGGATATACATTGTTCAAATCACAGATTAGCCACATGAAGATGAGAATGTTTCGTACGTTTCACCCTCCAAAACCCATTTGCTTACATTGTTGTATTTGTAATTTCTTCCCGCGTCGATGAATAGATGTGAATTGCAACAACAATTTAACCAGGTGTGTGAAGATCCCTACTGTCTATGTGTGAGGTTTTTATGCACACATTCTCATTTTGTATCTGATAACTGCCAGTTCAAGCTTGTAGGCAAATTAAAATGGCTGCCGGGGATTCTCATCTTCATGTGCCTAATCTGTGGTTCAAATGCTTGTCATGCATAGAGAGTGTATTAGTAAAAATGAAACACGTATACATTGTGTGTATGCTTGAAGCAAAATCAAAAAGTTTTGATTTTTGTTCAATCAGATAGCCAGAATTGAAATAATGTATATTTGAGAATGATTGCTTGATCAAGCAAAGGCACATTTTCTCATAGAAATTTAATTAAAAATAAATGATTGAAGACTCATCCATGAAGTGTGTATATGCAACGTCAAAAAAAAAATATTAATACACTCTCACATGCATGACAAGCATTTGAACAATGTATATCCCGCTTTATACCATGACTTTTGAGTCATGACTCAAATTTGGCAATTTTGTTTTCAGTAATGAAATTCTCGTAGCAACCAAACAAACAACAAACATAAATGAAACGATTTTGGTCTAGCATAGAAATTCTCTATGCTCTACACCTTAGCAACCATACAGCTATAGATACATGTGTGCTCCACAAAAAACGAAAACAAATAAAGCAATTTGCCAAAATAACAAACAAGAAATAAAATAATGTCAAAAATGAGTCGCCGAAATTTGGCCCACGACTCATAGGGCAGTTGTTTTCCGTCTCATTTTTCTTCTCTTTTGCACTCATTATGTTCGAAAAGAGTCACGACGCAAAAGTCGTCGTATAATAGCAGACTAAACACCTCTAAACGGCTGAATAGTTATATAGTGCATAAGCATTTATGAAGCCACTATTCAACGTTGCATAAATCCTAATTAATAAAATATTTCCCTACACATTATAGTTAAAATGCGCTTGTGTCAAATAAAGTACCAAGAAGGGAAAATCTAGTACGTTTTACTGCCACAATTGATTAACAAAACTAAGCTCTGAGTGAAAAGTCAATAAACGAATTCTCCTGCGCCGATTGGATTAGTTTAAATTTCATTTAATATTGCGTAATGTACCTATTCTTGTTACTGTTTCTTTTGTGCCGTGTTAGAAAATATAGTTTAATATTTTAGAACAAAAAATTCATGGTTTTTATTGAAATAATTGTTTCATTCACTGACAGTGCGATCAAATTGAGAAGAATATAGGAACATCTATTAGGGTGGCAATTATTTTTGCAATGTTTTTTTTATTTATTCTGTGTGTCCCACTGAAAATATTCAATAAACCTCAATTTTGGCATACATCTAAGCACATATGTATATTATAAATAAAGAATTTCCATCAAATTTTATACTTTCACCGATATTTTAAGTAAAAGTCGGAAAACTGCGTGCATTTTTAATGAAAAGTTTTAACTTCTCGGTGGGATACGTCGCCCTTAGCCGATTTCAAAATAATTTAACAATATTTTGGTTTGTACAAAGTAGCTTCATAAGTCTGCTATTATACGACGACTCTTTTCGAACATAATGAGTGCAAAAGAGAAGAAAAATGAGACGGAAAACAACTGCCCTATGAGTCGTTGGCCAAATTTCGGCGACTCATTTTTGACATTATTTTATTTCTTGTTTGTTATTTTAGCAAATTGTATCATTTATTTTCGTTATTTGTGGAGCGCACATGTACCTATAGCTGTATGGTTGCTAAGGTGTATAGAGCATAAAGAATTTCTATGCTGCAACAAAATCGTTTCAATTATGTTTGTTGTTTGTTTGGTTGCTACAGGAATTTCATTACCGAATACAAAATTATAGAGGATTGCCAAATTTGAGTCATGACTCAAAAAACATGGAGTAATAAAAAACATGGAGTAATAGCGTTCGACTCACAGGACGAAATTTCAAAGAAGAATTCGAAGAAGAGTCACGACGCAAAAGTGTTAATGAGGTGGTCATTTGATTATGTTTTCCATTTGGAAAGGAAAACTTAAATTTAAGATCGAATTAATTACCTATTAATTAGTTTTTAAACATTTTCATGAACATTTTTTCAAGTTTTTGACAAAAAAGAAACTAATTTTAGTACATATTAATCACTATTATTAAACACCCCACTTTTTTGGCTCGCCTTCGTGCTTTTGACATTTGATTTTGTTTTCCAACTAGGGAGAACTGTCAGATTGTTAATTTTGTTTTTACAAATTTGACACTAACACTTCTGACATTTGGTGGAAGAGGTCCATCAAGAGCGCTTAGCTAAAAAGCAATACATCCCTCTCTCCTTTATTCTCCCACGTCAAATTCTTCACTTTGTGGCAACTGACAATTGTTTATACTGGAAATCCATAGGTTGGAAAGATTTTTTTTGTTTGTAAATAACTGGCTAAACACAATGGTCAATTATTGCTGCAGCTACTTTTCTTGCTGCAGCTTCACATTGTAGCGCTTTATACTATTTGCGTACCTTTCAACTTTGACACTGCTTCGTTCTGTAGCTACATCATTGTGTAAAGCCAGTAAAAATCGCAAAAAGAAATTGCATCGTTTTAAAGCAGTCAAAGCGAATCCAAAATATTTTTGTTGAGTTTTACTGAAAAATACTCTTTCTGTTGCTGAAATTGCTGAAGACAGTGTTCAGATTGGACTCACTCTGCGCTACTCATATTGTTTCATCTCACTTTACCTCATGATAAGAAAAAGATAGTCTAGTGAGGCAGGATTTTTTCAAAAACAATTAAAAAATCCTCCCTCAGAATGAGATAAAAGAAAGACATGTCAAAATGAGTTGCCCTGAGTGAGTCCAATGTGGACACCGTCCTGGACATGCCGAATGCTGGTACATTTTATAGGTCTTTTCGTTTACTTTCTAATGTTCGGTTTCACAAATGCTTTCAAATTTTCAAATGTGGTATTTTGTATGGAACAAACGTCATTTTAAGATTTAAAAGCTTGTTAAATAGTGAAAAGGATTTTATAAAATCGACCATAAAACTACCAATTTCTAACATTTTTAGTGCAATTTTTTTTTTTTAGAACTTTGGTAGTTTTGCTTGCAGAAAAAATATAATCCATCGTCAGTTGCCACAAAGTGATGATTTTGACATTTGTGAACAAACAAGAGAGGCATATATTGCTATCTGTTAATCCATAGTAAAAGTTTTCTGGAAAATTCCATTACTCTTATGTTGGAATAATGTATTATTTGTAATATATGCATATGAATTTAAAGTATTGTCATCTGCAGTTTCGCTGATTATTGAGAAAACCTGTTTTGTTTTTTAAAATACCTCAGTAAACAAATTTTAATATTCTTGTTATTAAAATACTCGATTTGTGCTGCACGTTGCCAAAATTTACGTTGAAGTGTTAAGGCTAAAGAGAGAGAATAATGCCGTTGTTTGTAAATGACGTGGAGATAAACTCCGAACCAAAGGATCTATTCTATGACAAACACGTTGAGTATATTGCTAACCATGGAAATGACCAAAACGATTTCGAGTACTGCATAACGGAATTCCTGCGGATGTCGGGAATCTACTGGGGAGTAACTGCACTTGATACAATGAACCAGCTATCCCGCCTGGACAAGAAATCCATAGTTGACTTTATTAAGAAGTGTCAATGTCCCACTACAGGAGGGATATCGGCTTGTGAGGGTCATGATCCGCATATCCTCTATTCTTTGTCTGCTGTACAAATTCTGTGCATATATGATTGTGTAAATGAGATCGATTGCGAAGCCTTGGCACGTTATGTGACCAGTCTTCAGCAGCCGGATGGCAGTTTTTTCGGTGACAAATGGGGAGAAGCCGATACCAGATTCTCATTCTGCGCAGTTGCTATCCTTACACTCATTAATCGTATGGACGCTATCAAGCTATCAAAAGCAATAGACTTTGTACTTTCCTGCTGCAATGCTGACGGAGGATTTGGGTCAAAACCATTTGCTGAGTCGCATGCTGGCCTCATATATTGTTGTGTTGGTTTTTTCTCAATTACAAAGCAACTTCATAGACTAGACTGCGATAAGTTGTCATGGTGGTTATGTGAAAGACAACTTCCCAGTGGAGGACTTAATGGCAGGCCCGAAAAACTTCCAGATGTATGCTACTCGTGGTGGGTGTTAGCCTCGTTGAATATCATGGGACGATTGCATTGGATTAGTTCCGAAAAATTGAAGTGTTTCATATTGTCGTGTCAGGATTCGGAGACAGGGGGTTTTAGTGATAGAACTGGCAACATACCTGATATATTTCATACGCTGTTCGGTCTGGGAGCGCTGTCCCTGCTTGGCTATCCCAATTTGCAGAAGATAAATCCAACATTCTGTATGCCGCAGCACGTTTTAGATCGCCTTGATGTTCGAGGGCAAATTTGGTGTCCATAGACTTTCAATAAAATTATTTTGTGATTATATATGCCTATCTAGAACATTGTTATTATAAGTAAGTATCGCGAGAAATTTTGAAAGTAATCGTGAACCATAAATTTAGAAATGCTATGTTATGTTTTTGATTTTATGTATTAATAAACATTTTATTTAAGAAAGTATTTTTTCAATGAAACTCAGTTTAAACAAGCTTATTCCTTAACTCGTTTACTATCTTGTATTCGTATCAGTAACAAGGGGGCCTTAATTTGATACCACATTTATAGAAGTTCTTAAAACGATAATCCAACCTGAAACAGCTTTTCCGATCAGCGGCTTTGGAAATGTTTAGACAAGGTATTGGTTGCTATTCTCTATTTCAACAGTCGCAATGAAATAGATATTTTTACGTTCACCCCTCAGATTGTTATCAAAGTAATAACTGATATATTACAGTATTTTGAATTGCATACATAATTCAGAAAAAACAGAATTTTGGAATTGGAAGTCATTTAAACACAAAACTTAATATCGTCGAAACCCAACCAAATGAATTCTAACTAAACATGTGGGATATTGTTTTTTGTGCTTTATACTTTCTTTGTTGTTTTTCAATACTTTATTACTATACACCTAATCTTCTTAATATATAAAACAAATTCGTTTTAGTTAAAGCAATTATAACTCGAGAACGGCTGGGCCGATTTTAATGATTTTTGATTTGTGAGAATCGTCTGCCCCGAATAGCAGAATAACTATACAAATATCGGAAAATTCACTTTGTATGGTGAAATGGGGTAAAATGAAAAAAATGTAGGCATCCGATTAAAATAAAATTCTTTTGATGTTTGAAAGGGAATTTCTTTAAGGGTATTCTTTTTCAAAATTCTGTTATTTGTAGGGGGAAATCGGGTAAAAATAAAAAAAATTGACCGATTTAAGAAATTGGTTTTTTGTTTGAAAAGTTGTTTTTAGGGATATTCTTTTTCAAATATTATTATTTGTAGAGTAAAATGGGGTAAAAATAAAAAATATCCTATTTGAGAAATTCTTTTTGTGTTTGAAAGGTTATTTTGAGTGGATGGCTTTAGGAGGTAAAACGAAAAGTGGTATCTGATTTCAAAATCTCTGTTTTTGTTGGAAAGGTTATTTTTAAAAATGTATATATATACCTACAGTTAAATGGGATAGACACAAAAAAGTTGTTTTTGATTGCAAAACTCTTTCTGCGTTGGGAAAGTAATAAAGGTTGGACATTATGTAGATGATCATATTTTTACGAATTTCGCCATTCATAACGTGAAGTGGGTCAAAAGTAGTATTCAATTACAAAAAGTAGCTTAAATATTAATCTATACTTTCTTTTGTAATTTTTATGCAAAACTAAGATTTGTCTACCCGTGGGAAACCGGGCGGTTCAGCTTGTTTTCAATAAAATTCACTGACCCATATTAAATGTTTGTATTGAAAATATTCGTATGCCATGTTAATAGAACTTCCTAGAAGATCTTGCATACAACCGGTTGATCCGTTAAAATAATAATTTTCATAACGGATTTGGAATGTACCATGTTTCGAATATTAGACATACAAACATTTATCAAAATGTTTAAAGCAATTTCCGAGATAAGTAGCCTTTGTTTGATCACCTATCATAAATGTTTGAGTACACACAAACACACATACAATTGGCTGCGATCAGATTTGTATCCAAAGCGATCTGGATAGCTTTGTGTTGTTGTAATCCCTTGTGAAAAATCTGGTACACTCATCTATCCGATGACTATTGTCAAGAACTGCTGACTACAAAACTGATTTGAGAAGCAAATTTAATCTACCCGGTCTTATGTGGCTTTCGTTTCAACCAATTCAGATTTTGGTGTCAGATCTTAAATCTTACTCGCAAAACGAACACAAAACGTGATTTTATTTTGTTTTATGATTGTATGAGTACCACTTTTAAATCAACACTGGTAAAAGTCACTTTTCTTTGATGTGTGTGCAAGTGCGTGTGAAAATCTGTGTAAATCTTGCTAAAAATCGAGATCTGCAAAATCGACTTCAGAACGACAAAAATTCGATTTTTTTGGTCGAAAGGAAAGGAAAAACTTGTCAAATATCAAAAAAAATCGATTTTTTTGGTCGAAACGAAAACCACATAAGACAGACTATCCTAGTGAATCCTGAACGTGGCCAATTTAAAAATACTTTAAATCACACAACCACAAACTGATTCGTTAGGTCAGTTAGAAGGGGTGAAAGTTCATAAAAATGGAGTTCTTGCAGATATCTGAAAAACAGTTTGTTTAAGAGAAAAATTTGTTCCTAGCATTTTCCGTTAAAAAGTTTTCTCTAAATCATACCATTTTTGAGACATTTGCGAAAAACCCATTTTTCATGAAATTTGACTTCTTGTAACTGATCTTATCTGGCGGTCATTGGATCGGTGAGAAACCTTTTCAGTTTATAAAGAGTCCCATTATCAATATTCATGTCAAATTAAAGATTTTTAACTATTTTTTCCTTGTATTTACAAATATATTTTTTTTTATTGTAAAGGGTGTTTTTTTGTGGATTCCACAACCATCATGCCTCTGTTAAATTGAAAACATTTGGTTGTCGGGCCGATTTAGCTGTAGAATTAAAAACAAATTTGTTTGGGTGTACACAAAAATCCCTAGTTTTAAAATGAATTTTATTCATATTTATTCTTTGCAAATAGAGATCTCTTTTTAAAAAAATGTTGATATTTTTACTTTAAAATAACAAATTTAGGTTGTAGTAAAATTTGGTGACAAAATTAAATCCATTCTCCTTTTTTTTATTTGAAAATTGATTCACCAGGGGCTTCATCACGTACAATGAAAACGATCGAACGATATCGTTTTGAAGATAGCTATCTTTATTTTTCTTTACTGATATGATAGAGATAGCAATGGTGGAAACGATATCGTCCGATCGTTTTTATTTTACGTAATTAGGCCCCAGATCTTCAGGGATTACATTGATTTCTTTGTGGATATTCAACAAAGCTGATCCGTTAAACCCAGTACCTTCTGTTGGGGCCCTCAGCCACGGTTTTAACCTTCTCAAAGTGAAAAACAAACGTTCGGGCTCTGCAGACGTCATTGGTAGCACACAAAGAACTTGAATTACCGTTCTCAAATTAGGATACAATTCCGGATTGCAAAACGGAAGTGAAGCTAAAACAGTTTCTGGTATAGTCATTTCCGTTTCAAACTTCCACATTAGTTTCCATATCTAAATATTGAAAAACAACTTTTTGAAAACAATGCGTGTTAAATAACCCATTTCACTAACAGCTGTTTTTGATGAATAAAACTTTATATTTCAAATATTCTTAAATGAAAAAAATCGACTTTATCGACCCGATTTAAACAGCGGGAGTGGGAGTATGTTATTCATATTTAAATAAATTTATGGAATTTCCTTTTTTCTTTACACCCCGACTCCACAGGGCATTCAGGTGCCCAACATCACAACCACAATCCAATCAACAATCAGCGAATTTTTTTCCGCTGGGCAAAATATGTCATGTCGTTTCACATACATACATTTCTTTTACCATTACTTCTACCTTTTTCCTTCAACATTTACCAATGCATTCAGCGAGAAGCAGAAAAAAACTCTCACACACGTGAAACGTCAAATCTCATGCCCAAGCTTTGAACAGCGGTCATGTCGTGTTCAAAATGAAGTTTTCGTCGACACGTTGCTGCACGGACATGGATTTTTGTGCCTCCATTGGATTTTTTTTAGACATGTTCATAATCCGAGCATCGGTCATGCCCAGTAGAGGCGGCATGTTAAGTGAAATTAGCGGGATACAAGGTACATATATTAAAGGTAATATCATTAGTTTTTAAATTTTTGTTCAGTTCTGCGCATCTGTGAAAATGGCGGATCCAGTGTCTCTTTACTTGTCAAAATGCTTATATTTGTTGTTGTTTCTAGTAATGCCATGTGCAGTTTTCGTAGACACTCGAGCCGCCATGTTTAATTTCTGACTGACAACCTGCGCAATATATTACCTTAGATTTGTGTACTGTGAGCGGGATATAGGTACATTGTTCAAATGATTGTCATGCGTGTGAGAGTATATTAGTGAAAATGAAACACGTAAACATTAGGTTTGTTCAGTGACAAAATAGTTAGATTAGAACAGAACAGAACCACCACGGATTCGTGGTAAACGTCAGAACAAGTTAGAACAGGAAATCTGTTCTAAGTTGTTCTACCTAAAAAGCTAATACAGAAAATCCTGTTCGAAACTGTTCCAAAGTGTTCTAGACAGCCTCACTGAACAGCAAACCAGAACAGTTTAGAACAGAAAATGCCTCATTGAACAGCAAAAGTTGTACTTTTCTGTTCGAAACTGTTTTAAACTGTTCCGAACAGCCTCGCTGAACAAACCTATTGTGTGTATGCTTGAAGCTAATGGCGCATTCCTTACAACAAAGAAATCTATTTTTTTCTAAACAGAATCGAATTTTTTCTAAACAAAGTCGATTCTTTTCTGTCAAAACAAGTCTTGCGTTCTTAGCAAGATTTAACACTGATTTGCACACACACTATGAAGACTTGACATTTCTAATACGTCAAATTGAAAGTAGCGGAATTTTTGGAAGACGAGTTGTTTATTTTTTGGTTGCAACGAATTCTACATAATTTAACAAAATATTCAACAATATATTCATTCAATATAGCTATACAAATAATTTATATATACAATATATTTATAGTTCAGTATCAAACAAAAATTTGACAAAAAAATACCTTTCACGAGTGAAAGACGTGATAAAAACTTTCAGTGTAAGTCAAAACTTTTCAATAATAATTTTCTTTAAAAATACATATATGTGCAAATAGAAGTTCAAACAAATAAAATGCACCAATAAGAGGTGTTATTTTGATATTCAAAGAAAAATGGCATTTTTTGAGATAAATGATCGGATGTTTATTTCATTATAAAGAGGAAGGTATGCCGTTAACAACATCAGCCAAATGGCCGCCACGACCACGCTTACAGGACCATATCCTTTTCATGAAATTTTCCATAACCAAATCGCAAAGTGGCTGCCCTATGTCCTCGATAGCCTCACGAATTCCATCTTTGAGGTCTTGAATCGACGCTGGGCTGTTGGCGTAGAACTTATCTTTCACGAGGCCCCAAAGGAAGAAGTCGCAAGGTGTCACTTGTGATCACCTCTTCGAGAGATAACACGGTCCGGAAACTTTTCCCGTAAAAGATCGATGGTTTCATTGCTTGTGTGGCACGTAGCGCCGTCTTGTTGAAAGTAAACGTTGTCCAGATCAATACCATCCAATTCCGGCCATAAAAAATCATTAATCATCTCTCGATAGCGCAATCCATTGACCGTAACTGTTGCTCCAGCCTCATTTTCGAAAAAGTAAGGTCCAATGACCCCGCCGGACCATAAACCGCACCAAACAGTCACGCGTTGAGGATGGAGAGGCTTTTCAACAATAACTCTTGGGTTTTCCGAGCACCAGATGCAACAGTTTTGCTTGTTGATGTAGCTCCGAGGTGGAAATGGGCCTCATCAGTCAAGATGATTTTTCGATGAAATTCCGGATCATTTTCATGCATTTCAAGGACCCAATCAGCAAAGACACGACGTTGTTGATGATCGGCCGGCTTGAGTTCTTGTGTTAACTGAACTTTATAAGCCTTAAGACCGAAGTCTTTATGCAAAATACGGTGTAATGACGTTTGTGGAATGCCTAATTCCAAAGAACGACGAGGAATGGACAAACCTGGGTTTTCTTCAACACTTTGGGCTACAACAGCAATATTCTCAGTTGTTCTTGAGCGACGTGCACGGGTTTTATTCTTCACATCACTTACTTGTCCCAACAGCTCGAATTTGTCCACCAATTTCTTTATTGCGGTCCGACAAGGTGCTTCACGACGACCCAAAAATGTTATAGTTTTACGAACCGTCTCTGCCAAATTTTCACCATTTTTATAGTGAATTTTAATAATTTCAATGCGTTGTTGAAGCGTGTATCGTTCCATTTTTATTAATGGCGCAGTTTCTACTTGTCAAAAGTGACAGCTACCGAAATAGCGGGCTATTCAAAATAACAACTCTTATTGGAAAACCCTTTATATGTGCAAATAGAAGTTCAAACAAAAAAAAATGCACCAACAAATTGGCACCGTATAAGCTGGTTAATATATTTTATTTATTAATTTAATTCTATTGCTAAAACATTTTTCTCACAACAAAAACAAACAACGTTAATAGTTTTGTGAATAATTTCTTGACGTTTGCGTCAATTGCAGCTATAAAGTAACACAAACACAATCACTTGTAAAAACACAGCTGATGGCATCTGATGCAAAAAAAAACTTGAGATATCTTCAATTTTCGTTGTCTGATTTTCTACAAAAGTCGACAACAAACGACACTCGCAATAAGGGCCTGTGTTTACGAGTGCAGTGTATTCAGATGGCGGAACTTCATCCCGTTTTATCGGTTTTTTCAAATGGAAAAGAAAGTCAAAATGTAATGTGTGAAATCGATTTCGGACTTTTGCTTGATTGCAAATGAACTTTAGTTTGAGTTTGTCAGCTCAATTCTAAACATTCCCCGGGAAAATAACTCCCCGGGAGACGTGTTCTCTCGGGAGTAGTAGTACCTACTCTTATTCCGAATTCCCCAAGATAAATTCCCGGGAATTTTTTGTTTAGAATACGGGAGTAGGAAAAGGGAAAAATTTCCCTAGGAATTGTCATTTATTACGAATTCCTTACAACAAAGAAATCGAATTTTTTCTAAACAGAATCGAATTTTTTCTAAACAAAATCGATTCTTTTCTGTCAAAACAAATCTTGCGTTTTTAGCAAGATTTCACACTGATTTGCACACTCACTATGAAGACTTGACATTTCTAATACGTCAAATTGAAAGTCGCGGAATTTTTGGTGTTTATTTTTTGGTTGCAACGAATTCTACATAATTTAACAAAGTATTCAGTCAATACAGCTATAAAAATAATTTATTGTGCTTTGTTTATTATCAAACACAAATTTGACAAAAAAAAAAATAGCTTTCGCGAGTGAAAGACGTGTTAAAACCTTTCATTATAATGAACAAGTGAAACTTTTCAATAACAATTTTCTTTAAAAATATATGTGCAAATAGAAGTTCCAATCAATAAAATGCACCAACAAATTGGCACCGTATAAGCTGGCTAATATATTTTATTTATTAATTTAATTCTATTGGTAAAACATATTTCTCACAACAAAAACAAACAACCTTAATAGTTTTGTGAACAATTTCTTGACGTTTTGCGTCAATTGCAGCTATAAAGTAACACAAATACAATCACACAAAAAAAAACCTATTCTTTAACGAAATACGAATTCCTTTCAATTGACAGAAAAAATTCGATTCTGTTTAGAAAAAATTCGATTTCTTTTTTGAAAGGAATTCGCCATTAGAATTGGGCTGTGTATATGAATACTGAGACTGAGACTGAGATAAAGTAACACAAATACAATCACACAAAAAAAACCTATTCTTTAACGAAATACGAATTCCTTTCAATTGACAGAAAAAATTCGATTCTGTTTAGAAAAAATTCGATTTCTTTTTTGAAAGGAATTCGCCATTAGAATTGGGCTGTGTATGAATACTGAGACTCGATTGTAAATTGAAGTCCCAAGCAAAATCTAGATTATGTGTGCTATGATCTAGTGATTTCATTTCGATATCCATACTTATAGTTTTTTTTTAAATTAAAATAGACCATTTTGTTTAAACTACAATCTAAAAAAAATGAATTTTGAATGGAAAAATAATAAAAAAAATATCATTCGATTTTATTGGAAATCTTAGCATAGTATGTCATTTGGCTTGGGGGAGGGGCTCAAACCCCTAACCTGCGTACGATACTGCCAATTGACTATGAATTCCGTAAATACCTTAATAAGATTCTATTTAATGATTTTTGACACTCCTTTGTGATTAACTTTGTAAGAAAAGCCTTCACCTTCAAAAAACATGTTATTAAAAATTATATAATGATCATAACGTAAGCAATATTTGTGTACAAATTTGGCAAATTTGGGGTGAAGCCAGCGCATTCTTTTTTTTTTCCACTATGTCCGGTACTTGTTACACAACCGATATATATGTGACTTACTGGCTGAGTGCCTGATGTGTAGTCATTAGACCACGATCAGTAGGTCAGATAATGAATAGGTACTTGAATAAAAATTTGCTCTGTTAACATGGAATATGAACAAAATTACTTTAAAGCTTCTAACTGAATTGAAACTACCTTTCTATCCCTATTCAGCATTGTTGTTTGCATGCACGCAATGTGTTAGAATTCGGATTTGTTTAGTCAACAAAGAGTGGAGTACCTATAAGTGAAGCTCAATCATATTTTATCATCCGGAAGTATCTTGATATTTTTCCTATATGTAGTCGCATACTGATGGATTAGTTAGATTCTATACTTTTGACAATAAATACGGGAGGTATTCGTTTGAGATCGGTCGCTTTATTAATTTTAATTTAAGCTGAAGTTTGACGTATAAATTTAGTTTGAACTGATTGAGGTGGTTGAAGAGAACGGAAAAATTAAATTAAAATTATTATTAATAAAGATAGTTTATTTATTTACAATACCAGTATGGAATATAAGATAAATTCAAAACTAATATGGATTGTTACGTTTCAAATTTTATTTATCGACGGTATTTGTGAAAATGGGGATTTCGGTAAATAATACTTTCTTCTTGTACTGTTATGGATTGACAAAAAAACCTTTAACTATTGGCGTTATAGCCAACAAAATTAAATTCATAATAATGTTTATTCTGCCAAAATTCGATTCGTTCAAAGGTAAAAGCCAGTGCGTCATAAATTGCGTATTTTTAAATTTGTTTAAATCGAAACGTCCACGCCAGTAACACTTTTAATCGAATTATCGAGAATGGCGAATATTTGATAAAAAAAGCAAAATTCAGAGAGTGAAAGATTAGTTTACTTATGTACATATAATTACCTACAATTGAAATAGTTTAAAAAAGAAAGCAATAATTGTTGACTAATTAACATAATAAGGGTATTCATGCAACGTCGGAAAACCATCGTAAACAACGGAAAGTTTACGATGTCGCGTCGTAAACGCAATGTCAAAATTTGTATGGAAAATCCTTTTGAACTAATCGTAAACTTTCCGACAAGATTTTGTGTTGTAAACGAAAATGATAAACGTAGTAAACTTGTTTTTCAATTGACATTGGCTGAATCAGCGGATTGTTTTACCACATCATTGGGCGCATTCACTAATGTAGTTTCTAGTACAAGGTTAATTTTTGGTAGAAGATATTTTTAAAATGAAATTAATGGTGCAATATAAAAATATACATTTTATACATTTTGTTTAATTCAAAACACAAATGTTTCTTATTTCATATCTTTACATCTGTCATTAATATGACAGTTTAGGATTGACTAGCTTTGTAGTGCAATTTTGCATTCCAAAATCTAGTTGAATTTTGACACGTAGAAACTACATTAGTGAATGCGCCCATTTACGCAAAATGTTTTAAGAGGGATTCTTGAAATGTGCGTCAGAAACTTTATGATTTTACAACATCGGAAGGTTTCCGACGTTGCTTGAATACCCTTAATAAATTAATTAACATATTGTTTCAACAATGAATGTACAAAATGCACATAATACAATGTTCATTATTTAATATTCAACTTTTCTTTCTAAATAACTAAGTACGTATGTAGCTTAAAGAGATAACATAATTTGTTACTGTTACCGCACCTTTGTTCTTTAATAGTTTATCATAAGTGAAGGTTAGTATATTTTATTGGTGTCATCAGATTGTTATCAAACAGAACGGTCGCTCGTATAGTTCTATAGCGGAAAATACACTAATCAACAGTTGTACCAACAGTTTGAGAAAAATGCTGTTGTGTGCAACGGATGTATGGTGTGTTTGAATCTATACTTGCCTACTTCGCTTTTTCAAAATCTGCTTCCTTTTTTTTCAATTGAAAAAATCCTCGCTCAATCAATAAAAAGGTAGCACTGATCACCACGCACTTCATTTATTTAGTGAAGACAGCACTGTTTTTTCGCATCTGAAGGTGATAAACGTATACCGAATTCCTTTCAACAAAAGAATCGATTTTGTTCAGATTTTTTTCTAAACAAATCGATACTTTTCTGTCAAAACAAATCTTGCGTTTTTAGCAAGTTTTCACACCGATTTGCACACACACTATGAAGACTTGATATTTCTATTACGTCAAATAGAAAGTCGCGGAATTTTTGCAAGACGAGTTGTTTATTTTTTATTTGCAACGAATTCTACATAATTAAACAAAATGTTCAACAATATTTTCAGTGAAAATATACAAAATTAATTAATTGCAGCTATGTCTAGTAACCACACAATCACACGAAAAAAATCGATTATTTTACGAATTCCCTTTAATTGACAGAAACAAAACGATTCGGTTTAGAAAAAAAATCGATTCTGTTTGGAAAAAAATCGATTTCTTTGTTAAACGAAATTCGCCATTAATTTAATATGAGTATGTTTATCAAAAAAAGCCTTTGACGGCCTTTACACCATACAAATTGGACTCATCAGTTGACTAATGAGGGCCTTCTTATATACAAACTGGTCCAGGCATTTTTTTTTACACAAACTCCATTGAAACTTAAATGATGACTGGAGGTTATTTCGGATTCACGATACTAAAAACTCTAAAAACAACAATAATATGGAAGAACTTGTGTACAGTGTTTAAAAATATGTCAGATTATTATATTGGGCAGCGCCGCAATTTACTTCGATTTTTTCCACATTTGCTTCGAAATTTTTAATCTGAAGTCCTGGATGGAGGTCAACTTTTTTCGAAAGTTCTGAACGCGGCAAGAAATTGTACAGAAAAAAAGTCCAAATAGTGCTCAAAAACTTAGCGTTAAAACTCGAATTTTTAAAGCTTTAATTTTAAAAGTAGCTTCTTAACGTGGAAATCATTCAAAGCACAATATTTTAAAATTTTGTGAAAATTTGTATTTTCAATTCTTGTAATCGTTGAAATTCTAGCTTTCTACTTTTGCAGTTGCAGAAAGGAAAATATTTTTTTTTATTACTAATTGTAAGTCAAAAAAGTTGCAAAAAGCATTCACGCTTTATTTTCACTGTATGAATTTTGAGCCAGAAATTTGAAAAGCATTTTCTTTTTAATAAGTTTATAAATACGAACTTTAATTAGAATAATTTAATCTGTTTTAAGCGGGATATACATTGTTCAAATGCTTGTCATGCATGTGAGAGTGTATTAATACTTTTTTTTGACGTTGCATATACACACTTCATGCATGAGTCTTCAATAATTTTTTTTTACTTAAATTTCTATGCGAAAATGTGCCTATGCATGATCAAACAATCATTCTCAAATATACATTATTTCAATCCTGGCTATCTGATTGAACAAAAATCAAAACATTTTGATTTTGCTTCAAGCATACACAGAATGTATACGTGTTTCATTTTAACTAATACACTCTCTATGCATGACAAGCATTTGAACAATGTATATCCCGCTTTAGAGAATATTTGAAAAATGTGTTAAGTAAAAACATCATCAGACAATTTTTAATAGGTTTTATTTTTTTTGAAAAAAAAAAGTTGAATAACTATATTTTTTATAATTACATATAAGTTATTTAGAAGAAAGTATTCCTAAAATTGCATCAAAATCAGTTGAGCTATTATTGAAATATACGAGAATAACCCAAAACTTACTTCCGTTGTGTGAATTTTTTGTCTTAAACTTGACACACTGTTTTATTTAAACTATTTTATATATTAAATGCATGAACAGAGTTTACTTAAATTAATTGGAGTCACTTTTGAGAAAATAAAAACAATTCAGTTTATATCGTTCTATATATGTCTAAAACGACGGTATCTTCTATTTTCTAAATAAATATGTCTAAAACGACGGTATCTTGTATTTTCCGCTTAACGACAATTGAAGCTCACATACCCCATTTTGAGAAGTTACTTACTAATATAGTAGCGCTATCCGTTGATGCTGATAGCAATGACATCGTCGAAAAACTACGGACCATCGTTACCACTTTCGGGAAAAAAAATTGAAGTAGATTTGAAGAAAAAGTGAAGTTTATTGAGAAAAATCGAAGTTGACTTCAAAACGAACTTGATTTCAGACTTTAAAAAGTCTAGGAACAACAAAAAAATTAAATTGGCATTAGTAATGATTTTTCATATACATATGTAGTTATATATTTCCATCTACTAACTTATAATTTTGAAAATAAGCCAGCAAAAAATTCGTTTTTTTTTTTTTAAATTATTTTCTTGTTTGATGAGTTCTTTGCAGATCATAATGCTTTCCACAGTTTCGCAGAGGAGTTTGTTGGTAGTTTCGTTATTTGATAAAGTTAATTTGCACTCTGCTGCGAGGGAACTGTTGGAAAAACTGCCAAAGCTTAGCATACATTCAGAAAGCTCTTGAAACATTAGTTTTTCGGTGGAATTTTTGTTTCTTCAATTCACTCCAAAACCTGGCAACGCTTGTTTCAGGTGTAAATTTTTTACGAGTCTATATTGTTAACTCCTTAAAGTAAACGCCACTGAAATGGAAATGCCATTTAAATTTGCAGAGTTGTTCGCAGATTATCAATTACTATTTTTCTTGAATAAAGATATGTATTGGAGTAAGCCCGTGTCTGCATTATCAAACTCAAATCATTTCAGCATTTGTTTACACAAAATTAAATAAAATAACAAATATTTTTTGATACAGACATTTTTAAAATACAGTTAGTTTCAATATTGTGGTGATGGTGCGAAGTAGATTTTAAAAATTGTTGAAAAAAAATAAGAAGATCAACTTCAATTGAAGTAAAGTGGTAACACTCTGTTACGGACTCTCACAGACAGCGACGATGTTTTCGGTTGATCTTGCGTTTCGTTGACGCAAGGGCGTTGGCTGATTGTTCACTGAATCGGTCGACTCAAATTTGGGCCACCAAACTTTGGATAATCGCCTTGGAAGGACAACAGTGTAAAGCGTAAAATTGGCGCAACGCACGTATCGTTGCCCCAAAAGATTTTGATATTAAAGTTTTATCATTTGGACGTGCTGTTCAATCGTGTAATTTGACAGATGTCACCAAAACAACATGGCCGCCAAAATCTACCAGTGCCAATTGTAAAAACCTATAATACAAATTTTTTTTCTTAAATATTTATATTTTTAAGGGCTATATTTTAACCTGTCCTTTTTTATTTGTTCATAAGTATTTTAAATTAAATTTATAAATAGCCATGGCGAAAGTTTAAAGCGCTACCGATAGCACTTCAAGTTCATTTTGGAGCTATGTTAATGTGAATTGCATAAAAATGGCGGGTGGAAATTTATTGAACTTTAATTAGTTCTAACTCAAATTATTACGTTTTTTGAGCTGTATCACTTTTTACTTGCGATATAGGTACTATATGGGAAGTTATGGATTCGTACAAAAAATCGAACTCGAGATTTGGATCAAACTTTACATTACGATGATAGAGAAGTCAAAAAAAGTGGGTCTTGCAAAAACGTCCGTCTGTCTGACTGTCTGTCTGTCTGTCTGTCGGTTCGACTACAGCCTAAACGGATGGGTCGATTTTCTTTAAACTTGGTACCTAGCGTTTTTTGGACATTCCCCCCACCCATTTTTTTCTCTTTTTTTTTAGGACCAAAGCATACAGTAGCTGTCATACAAAATTTCTTGGCCAAAAAGGAAAAACTTATTTTTCTCAAATCCAGCGCTACCGAATTTGTTTTTAAGAACTCAATAAATTTAAATAGTTATAAGTTGCCGTTTAATAAAAAACATGGTGCCGAAAAATGGTTATTAATGGTACCTCCCAAAGAACCATTTTTTTGATTTTCGCTTTTCTCGAAAAAGATTAAACTGATTCTGATCAATTTTTTTTTGAAGAAGTATTGACACATTCTAAATAATATTGTTTACCAAAATTTTCAAAAAAAATATTTTTTAGATTTTTAAAAAAAGTTTTAATATATTTTTTTGAAAACTCAATATTTCAAAACCGACTTGGTCGATTTTTATTAAACTTGGTAAATAGCAGTTTTTTAACTTTATCTAGAAGATTTTTGACAAAAATTATTCTAATACCCAAAAATAACGGTGCCTCCCATACAAATGTTAAAAAACTGTTAAGAAAAATATTTTGTTTCTCAAAAACGACTCCTACGATTTTCATAAAAGTTTTTTTATGTGTTAAAATTAGTACGATCTACCATTTAAAATTTTTAAAGTTTATATTTAAGGTTTATTAACAGTACCTCTCATAGAACGGTTTCTTTGATTTTCGACTATCTCAACATCTGATCAACCGAATAAAATTAGATTTTTTATACAGAAGCTTGTAACAAATATAAATAAAAGTGCCTATCAAAATTTTCTAAAAAATGATTTTTGGATTTAAAAAAAAAAAATCAAAATTATTTTTTGAAAATTCGATATTTCGAAAACTGGTAGCAGATATTTTTATGAAGTTCAATTTTTAACGCAACATTAATAAATGCTTTAAATTGGCGTACCAATTATTTTTCTCAAAAATGGTATAGAAGTTTTATATATAAAAAATTAATTATTTTTAAAACCGCTCCTACGATTTTCAAATTTTTTTTTCTCATAAATAAAGAATTATATAAGAAATCAGATGGTGTACATCGCGTTGTGTTAAAACAGATTTAAGGTATTTTAATCAATTTCTTTCTAATTTTGTTGATTTAAAACAATTTACCAGTTTAAATAATATAATCTCCTTTTATGCATATTGCATATTTGCAACACTAGGCTATATTGTTAATATTTTTGTATACTAACATAATACCACCTGCAACTCAACTAAGTTTTGGCAAATGGATAAAATATAGACTCCCATAGCTAATTTATTTCAGACTATAGAACCACAATGTGATCGCGCATAAGAGCAAGTTCGTGCGACTCAGTCGTGCATATTTTTTACTGTGCGATTCGTTCACTCTTTGTTGGAACTCTGTTTTGTTTTACTTTCACGACTGAAAAAATGCCAATAGTTCTGACAATTTTAGCCGCTTATGCTCGTTTTACTTGATTTTTTGCTATTTCAGTGGTAAACTATTATATCATGGGTGCTTTCATAAATGCATGGTTGCTTTGTTTACATGCGATCAATTGCAATCATAATTATTAACTTCATACAAAATATTTGCGCATGTGTTTTACACTGCATTTATGAACACTTTTTCTGATTTGCGTCATATTTCATAGGTCATAGGGAAAGAATTTGACAGATGGAACAATAAAGAAAAGGAAATCGTTTATACTATATACCTGTCTCTTTCTTTAATAAAGCAATTCAGATTGCATGTGAGTTTTTATAGTTGCACATTTGCGCTGCAAATATTTGCGGTTTGCTTTTATGAAAATCTGACATTTATCATTTGCATTTATGAAAGTTATGCATTTGTCAGACTTTCGCAATCATGCATTTATGAAAGCACCCATATCTCTATGTACAAGCTGTGTTAAAAGCACAATATTTAAACTACAACTTGATTATCTATGTAATTAATCAGCCTTATTGTGAGTTTCAAGGTTTCACCCGAACAACATTCCACCCGGAAAATTTGACATTTTATTTTTCGCCTATTGTGAGTTTCACCCAAAATTCCATGATCGAAAAAATCCCCTCATTGTGAACATTAATTTCGGGTGGAATGTAATGCCATTTTGACTTTTTTTGAGGCGAAAAAAATTTCGTTCGGGTGAAACTCACAATAGCTTTTAAAATTCCGGGCGAACAAAAAATTTTAAGGTGAAATATTTTTCGTGTGAAACTCACAATGAGGCTGAATATCTATCTTCATGACTTTTTGGGTCATAAAACGGACATATGTGTAAATATACTAGTGTGTAAGATACTCTGTTACTTGCAATCATTAGAAAATGTATGAAAAGGTACGTATACGCCATAGTTAACCGAAATAAGTAAATTCATAATTTTGGAAAAAAAGAATAAGGTAGAGATTTTCAATTTCCATAGTCAAGTAATTTTTTTACTTTACAAATCAGAAATTCTAATTCACTTGTCATACATATACAACATATGTACGGTAATAGTATATATTAAGAATTTATATGAAGGGCAAAATCGAAAATTCCTCCTTTGAAAAAAACATTGTCAGGTATATTTTATCTTTTAAGCATGTGGGTCCATAATGCAGTAGTATCGGTGGCGTTACAATACACATACAGATTGTCAATTTACTGAATATTGAACTGTCTACATAAGCGTGGGTGAATGCAGTGCAAATTAAATCTCCCAAACTAGAAAAATCGCATTCTTCGTCTTGAGATCTCATTTAGAACGCATCTTCAATCTTTTCTAATGAAAAAAGACATCCGTCTGAAGCAAATACATCTTCAACTAAAAGATGCGTTTTGGAGGAGAAGAAGAAGAGAAGACTTTCAAATGCAGTTTATGTTACTGTAAATTTGATTGATGCAAAATATTATAAATTCGTTTTATTTCTTTTGGCTTGGGTCGTGCCCTGAGGTCGGGAATTGAGAGGACAGAAGGTGGAAATGTTTCCAAAATTCTCTCAGGTCAAAACATGAAAAAACAGATGTTCGGAAATTTTGACACTCTCAATAGAGAGGGTATATAAAAATGTAAAACTATTTTTGATGTGTAAACCTTTATGCCGGCGGTAGAGTCAAGAGTGAAATAAAAATGTGGACATTCATCTGTGCGACATACGAGGTTACACTTTATGACGTAGCAGTAGCACGAGCGTTACGTTACAAAATTCTGCATATAAGGATATTGGGTACGTTCAGTGACAAAAATATGAAGATCCTCTTTAAGCAAACTAGTCCGTTTTGGATCCATGTGCGTAGTCAACAACGTATGGACGACTTTTCATACGGATCCAAATATGAATCCTCAAAGCTGCGCTTGGACAAACGTTGATGTTTGCACATATTAACCGTGAGTCCCGGCACTCCAACAATTTTTTTTATTGTATAAACTTTAAAGTAAACTTAAATTTGAGTTTATATAAAACATCATGTTGCACAGTGGAAAAAGGTAGAAAAACAGCTTATCATAATCGTTTTTTTTTACAAAAGTCGTTACTGACATTATATTGTTATTTTATTTTTATAAAAAGAAAATTTTTGAAACCCTACTTTTTATTTTTTTTTGATGTTCAATTCAAGCCCGTGTTTGCTCATATTTTTAAAAATAAAGCCTTTTGGGATTTAAAAAATCGCTTAAAGTATGACCGCATCCGGAAGAATTACACTTTAACGGAATCTTTCGTGAAAGTGCTGGTTTCTGAGACAACGAAACCACAACGTTAGTTATATACGGTATTATTCATTTCCAAAAAGCCCATTTTAAGAAGATTTAAGGAAAATTTAAGATTTTTCATTATTCGATTCGGTTCACGAGTAATTAATTAAACTATAAAATTAGAGAAGAAAATAAAAGTTCGCTTTGGCAAACTAGACAATGCTAAAAAAATCCGATCAATCAAAGTTTGTTTACAAGTTAGACAGAGTGAGCAGCTTGCTTTTTGACCGCTGCTTTGTATTTTGTTTAGTTTCTTTTGTGAAAATAATTAAAAAATCAATGGAAACAAAAATGGAGTATCATACACGATTTATCGCGGTTTCAAATTTTGTCTAATTATTATAATAGTTTCGTGTATTATTTTTTAATTAATTACCAATAAATCACTGGTACAATGGCATGTTTTTCACTTTTTGTGTGTAGAAATCGTGCACACTGCCCTCATTTTTCAATCAACAATACATTCATAGTGGAAATTAAAGCGAAACGTCAAAGTATTAAATACTTCGTACGTAACTTCTTCGGCGAGGCTTGTTAAAATGACATATTTTAAGTCTTCGAATCGTACATTACTTCTTTCCTATATTGATGGAGGAAGGACAGTTGAGGCTTTGTCAACAATTTTATAAGAACAGTGTTGATCACCGTCAACAAACCTAAACAAATAAGTTGTAACATCAATGATCGTAATACTTCCAGAAGATTTCTTTTTTCAAGGCAAGCCGCTTTGCTAAAATCACTGGAGTGGTGAACATTTTGTTAAACGTCTTTATACAAAACTGCAAGTTTTCTCCTCAGGTGTTATGATGCCGAAAGTTTTGGTAGTTATGCTATAGAAACTGACAGAATCTATGTTAATAATTATGGATCTTAATTCACGCAGAAAATATACTACCTAAAGCATTTTGCAGTACTCCCTATCGGTCAACTTTCCGAAGATGCGCAAGAATCTCGTAATAAGGACTATAAACAACTAGCTGGCCTGCCCGGCTTCGCACGGCTAGACAAACAAATAATATTTAACAATAAATATTTAAACTACTTTTCTTAATCGAATACTACTTTCTGGATTTTTCTTCACGTTATGAATGACCAAATTCTTCAAAATATGGTCTAAGTCCAAACTTTATTACTTCCCCAACACAAACAAAAATTTTGTAATTAAAAAACACTTTTTATGTTTATCCCATTTCCTCTTTTGTTCAAGAGTAGCCTATGTTCATTGTCATGATCCAAGGAATTTTTTCACCAAGTATCGTGAAAATAAGTGTTTTTATTTTTTTTCGTTATTACTATTAATTTTTAGTTATTTTCATACACTTTTAAGGTAATAAATATAAGGCGTACTTTTTTGCAAGTCCATATGGATTTGTCGAAAAAAAAAATGACATCAAGACTTAGGAACTCCTTCCGTAAAAATTGGCAGCACTATGCACTCTATGACATTTGTTGATCAACTGTTTAACACAAAAAGAATAAGATACAAAAAAAGAAGAAATTTATAAGTTACAGCAAACAAAACTCATAGGAAAGAAAGGTTAATAATCAATTAATTGTTTGAGACACAAATACATATTTATTTACCTTTTGCCTTCCTCCGCCATCTTTTTTCAAATTCAAAAATTTAGTTGTTCAAACATCATCCAAAAACGTCAATTATGACGTCTCTGAATAAATTATCGATAGCACATAGAATATATTATTTTGGCATCACCGTTTTTATCTGGACTTAGCTACGTCCATATGGATTTAAGTTGTCAGATGCCACTTTGATTTTTACCCCATTTCATCCCATAAAGCCAATTTTCTGAAAAAAATCCCTTACGCCATCCACTAAAAAAACAAACTTTCAAAAGCCAAAAGAATTCCTTAAATCGTTTTTTTTTTTTTTTATTTTTAACCCATTTCACCCTACAATTTACAATATTTGAAAAAAAATATCCCCAAAGCTATTTCCTAAGAAACACTTTTCTGAACAAAAAAAGTATTTCCTTAGTCGGATTTTTTTTTTAATTTTTACCCGATTTCACCCTACAAATATTAAATTTTTGAAAAAGAATATCCCTAAAGCCAAAAAACCGGACATTTTTAATTTTTACCCTATTTTGCCCAACAAATATCAAAATTTGAAAAAGATTATCCCAAAAGCCATTTCATAACCGCTCGATTAAATACATTTTTCTTTTTTAAGTTTCCAAATTTGGTTTGGAATCATATTTCAATATATATTTTTGTCACCAAAGGTCAATATCCTCCTGTTTTTCAATTTCTATTTTTAGTTATTGCACTTTGAATTACTATTCATCCCTACATATATATATATTTTTGTCACCAAAGGTCAATATCCTCCTGTTTTTCAATTTCTATTTTTAGTTATTGCACTTTGAATTACTATTCATCCCTACCTCGCCAAAACTCATTACTGCTGATTATTGCCATTTCCCTACTTCAATTAAATGCACGAACCATTTCACTGAATGAAAAAAATAAATGAGGCTTGGTCAACATATGGATCTGTTATCATAATGTAGGTTGGGTGTGTATTGAATAATCAAATTTGATGCTTGTCGAGCATATATGGACTAGTTATAAATGTTAACACATAATATATGATCTATATTAAGTTGAAGTTATCGTAATTAAATAAAAATCAGCATTTACAAGAGAGATCGTAGTTTCTAAATATCTAACTGACAAAATTCTTTTTTTTCTTTTTAAGACAGTCTTCTTATTCACTCTAACCAAGAATCAAGCTACTTAATACGTGATCCACCTAAAGAGCGATCTTATTATGGTTCTACTACTGAATGTGCAGCAGGAACTGAGTGCAGTCCTATGCATGAATGCCCCTTGATGATCTATGAAGTCGCCAAAATGTGTTTCTACGGTGAAAAGTCTCTTTTCTGTGGGAGTGAAGAGGATACACCTTACGTTTGCTGTCCCAGCAGTCCACTAGAAAAAAATCAGGTGTGCGGTAAGGCACTAGTCCAAGGACATTTTTATAAAGGTTTGGGGTCATATCCATTCATTGCAAGAGTTGGGTTTAAACGTAAGTGTAAATGGTGAAAAATGTATTATTACTTCTTCAAATCATGATACACTTTTTGTTTAAGATGTCAACACGGGAAGTTTTGCTTATCCATGCGCTGGATCCATCATCGCACGTCGTGTTATCCTAACCGCTGCTCATTGTGCTTTGGCGAAGGCTGACGGTCACCGTCTGTAAGATACTAAAAGAAAATAACGTTTTCGTTCAAATACTTTACTTAGATTTTAAGCTATACTTATGGACTCATCACGTTTAATTTATTTTTCATCCAAAAAACTTAATAAGTTTCACGACGTTTCGTCGTAGTCACAGAGGTAGTAAATCTAGCTTGTCTGTGTTGGCAATTGCATTCTCCACAGATAAATAACAAAATTAATTACTATCCAGAAGTGATTAGCTAACTCGTGACCACAACTTTAGTGCAATCTTGTCAAATCGTTTCGTGAAACCTTTTCAGCTTTTTGAATACAAAATATCAAATATAATCGACACGGTTTAAAGTCAACATATTTTTCTCATTTTTTCCAAAGATCATCAGTTCGAGTCGGAGAATATGATACTTCAACTGACCCTGACTGTGCCACTACTGGATTTTGTGCTCCGAGAGCGGTGAACCATGCAATTAGTCATGTGATTGTTCATCCAGATTATAAACAGGGTCAGTACCATCATGACATTGCGCTGCTTGTTTTGAAAACACCATTTAATTACTCGGGTAAGATGTGATGTTTTATTTAGTCGTTATTAAGTGACATCTATAATTAAATTTGAAACAGTATTTATTATTAAATCATTTAAGTTTATCTAAGATATTATTATTATTTATTGTACTATTCATACTAGAATGTCAGTTTATTAGACTTGACCATTCTTTATTCCGTCAATTTCATTGAATTTTTGAACAACAACAACAACTTAAAGGTGCTACCACCAATTGTTTACGAATTAATTTATAATTCGTTTATTTTGGCTAGAGATACAGCTGTTTCAAGGGGTGCCAAGCCACCTATCATCAGTCTCCTCTTATTAGTGGTGCTGGGCTTTAATCCAATTTTATTATGAAAAACTTTCTACATGCCCATCATAGGGATCGAACCCACGATATCAGATTTGCTCAGTCTTAGAAGCCGTATGCACTACACATTCCGCCGCCTGAGACCACTGACGTCACAGATCGAAAAACATCACAGATTTAAAAGCTTTATAAAAAAAAACTGTCTTAAGAATACAGGAATTTTTGATAATTAATAATAGAACAAACCTAATTGGACGGAAACCAAGAAAGAAAGCCATTCAAAATTTTGAAAAAAACTAAAACTTTTCTGACATGGTTCATTCATTGGAAGAGGAAAAAGCTTACAATCGCCGCGCTATAGCTTCTGTTAACGCAAAGGTTTCGACGATAGTTAAGAGGGTGGATACCAGCGTAGTGTTGGGAATGATTTTAATATTGGATTACGAAGAGCTACTTTTTGCGAAGTTCTCAAGGAGATTCTTACCATAGCAGAGGAGCATTTGTGCTCCAAATGGATTAGGGACATGTGAAGAAAATATTCGAACGACAAATCGAGCTTTTTTCGAAAGAACTGGATTCCCACGAGTAATAAAGTGCGTAGACGGTACACATGGCCGAATTGTACAACCTGAAGAGGACAAACATTTGTTTTATAACAGAAAATGATACTTTTAGTCTCAACGTTATGCTTGTAAATAGTTTAGATTTTTTTCAGGCATCAAATTATTTATAATCTACTTTGATTTGTGATGATAAAATGCGCATAATGACAGAAGATGCAATACATCCAGCATCTCGAAATGGAGGTCCCAGGATGTTATATGCTCTTTGTGCCTGATTACATGGGTCATTTTACTGAAGAGCCCATCGGTGGGACAGGTAGATTTTATCGTAAGAAAGAGAAGATTGATTCTACCCAAATTTAACCGATGTGCCAGTTTCATTTAATATTTTTGGATTCAGCATGAATCGCGTGAGGGGATTTTAAGGGTGTGAGATAGGGAAGGATAGATTGAAATGAAAGGGTATAGATTGAAATGAAAGGATTTTTCTTCACCGTGTAATCACGAGTTCAGTAAAACGACCTTCAGTAAAAAAGACCCATGTTATCAGGCACCTTGGTTATTTTTTACCACAAACCATCTATGTACATCTAAAGTCTTATTAGATGTTTTGGTAAAACCTCTTGCCAGATCTGTGTGTTTGACCATACAATTTTCAAGAGCTATAAATTGTGAGTTGTTAGTATTTCGTCTCCTAGTTCAGGAGAAAAAAATTTACTTTTGAAGATATGTTTTAAAAATTTCTTATTTTTATATTTTTAGATTTACGAATTCAAATTCGCCAACCAAAAACGAATCGACAATCCGACAATTTTTCAGAACACACACAATTAGGGAATAATGGAAAACGAAACGAAATTCAGAACACTTATGTTTTTAAAACGAAAGTATTCACCCCTGTTCTGATATCCGATCGGTTTTAAAATCCTTTAGTATTCAAGCTCTTGGTGTTCTGAAATACTTTTCGCTTTCAATACTTGCGAGAAAAGTGTGTTTTGATTTTCGATCGGATTAATAGTGTTTGACATTTGGAAATTCATTTGAGTTTTCGTGTCCGAATTTAACTGAACAAATTTTAAATGTTAATTTTGTTTACTGAAGCGAAAATCAGAACAGGGGTGTATGAATGTTTTATAATAAATATGTATAATTATTCAATGATGGCATTTATAAGACAAGAACAAAAAGCAACAATTGAGTTTAAAACTATTTGTGGACTTTATCAAATATCTTTCGCAGATATTCGTGCTATAATGTTGAATTGGCTATCTTAATCATGCTGATGTTAATTTGTTAATTGCACTATTGCCACATTGAATCTTTTTCACTCAGGCTTTTTGTTTCAAGATGTTGGATTGAGTAAATTAATGTTTAGCAGTTTTGTATATCCAAATAATTTAACGGAATTATTTTTTAGTAAATTTTCATTGTATTGATTTGTATCAAATTAAATATGAGTTCTTGCAGCTTATCCTTTCTTTTTAATACCACAACCTTTCTATGAGCTATATCTATAATATACGAAAGATAAATGATTAAATATATTATTCCTTTTATTTTGTACAGTTGCAACTCAGCCGATTTGTTTGCTAAAATCCAGAACTAATTTGGTTGTTGGAAAAAGGGCGATAATAGCTGGATGGGGAAAGATATCGACATCGAGTAAACGTTCTTCCGATATGGTTCAAATGGATGTGCCTTTGACCAGTTGGGATATGTGTCTTAGAAATTATGGAGCTACTGGTGCACTAGAATCCCCGAATTCAATTGGTAAGATTTTAAAAATAAAATGTTATTAAATTTCACTACATTATTTACTATTATATATGTAATACTCAACGGAACTTACGTAAAAAAGACTAAGATTACTGAATTATTAATGTAAAAAAAAGGGAAGGTTAAATTTGATGCCCTGAAAGACTACAAAGTTTCCAATTCTGAACTGTACAACTCTGTACACATGCATTGTAAGTACCCACCATATTATTCACATTTCAAGATGTCAATCCAGTTCAAGCTAATTTTAAACTACAAAGAAATATTTTTTTTTAAACACAACAAAAAAAAAACAAAACTTCAACATTTTGTGTACACAAATAGAATAAATATTGTGTTGGATGAATTATTATGCAAACATTGAAAAATTGTTTAAAGTATCTTCTTTTCAGAAGTTTTAGTGAAACAAAATTTAAACAATTTAATTTGTTAAAAAAACAACCAACAAAGCCTTATCGAAATAAATTAATAAAAATACCAGAATAGAAAAAGCCAAATTTGGCTTGTTATGGACATGAAGTTTTCCCATACATAATAAAAAGTGAAATATCATGGTTTTCATGCTGCCACGTCTATTCTTCCAAAATTTATTTTAGATGGAAAAAAATATAATGCAAAAAATTATATAGGTCGATTCGCATAAGGTGTGACAAAAAGGTTAGGTCCAGATAAAAAAAAACGTATAAGAGGAAGGCCTTTTCCCTCCGTTTAGCCGGGAGGTGTATCTAATTTTCCAAAAAACTTGAAAAACAAATTTTCAAACTCAAACTCAAAAAATAAGTAGTATTTTTGTTTTTTAATGCTCAATGCTTTTATTAGTTCTTATCTCGTCTAGTTCTTTAGAAAATTGAAAATATGTAACAGAAATAAAATTCCCTTTCCGTTGCTTAAGTTGGTCTAAAAATCCTATTTCCACTATACGTATGTATGTATGCATAGGTAGTAAAGCAGATTTAGATATTTTTAATGTACTCAAAAAGTGCAAGACATTAAGCATCCGATTTGAATTGAATTAAAAAAAAAAAAACAAGTAAATAATTACGTACAATTTTGAACAAAATTATTTTGATTTTTTTTTTCATTCTTTTGTCAAAATATTGAGTTTGAAAAGTTAATTTTTCAAAAACTGTTTACTAAAACAACTTTATTTAAAAATAAAATAAAAGAAAGAAAGAGTTTTCAGTGTTTGACTTTGGATTTATAAGAGCATTAAATAGTAAAAACGGAGGTATTAGCTACTTAGTATAGTGAAATTAAAAAAATAAAAATCAGATTAAAATAAAATTAATTTCACAAAAAGTAGGTATTCACTCAAAAAAGTGGATTTAAAGAACGTTGTTAAATGGAACTTTAGCTTTAAGAAGAGTAATAACGGAATATAGTGAGTGTCGCTGTTGTTTTTGAATAATTGTTTTTCTATTTAAGACTCTTTTTCATAAAATTGCCCTCCTTCTACCAAACTATTTCTTTTTTTTGAACCAGCCCACATAATTAAGGTTTTTGAAGCATCTTATGCAAATCACCCTGCATTATGTACCTACAAAAGAAAATTTTTGAAGGAGGAAAGAGAAACAGGACGGTTAGTGGGTGCAGGCTAGTTATTAGGTATAATGGAGGAGTTTTTTTTAGAGTTTATGATAAATGGTGTCATATTTGCAGCTCTATTCTTTTAAAATATTTATTTGGACCTATTTCTCAAAATGAGATTCATATCAAACATTTTAATAGGTATTTTGTATGGTTCCCCTTCCCCTTTGACACCCCCCCCCCCCCCCCTCACAGTGACGCCACTGGCAGCACGCATATGATATGAAAGAAAATAGTATACATCGCTAAACTATGTGATACTGTAGCTGCAGCAA
The DNA here is from genome assembly GCA_932273885.2 of Leucozona laternaria. NCBI lineage: Eukaryota > Metazoa > Arthropoda > Insecta > Diptera > Syrphidae > Leucozona > Leucozona laternaria. The sequence goes on from OW026368.1 coordinate 53,288,243, forward strand.
AAGTTGACTCAGCTTTAACCTTTGCTACTTGCTACATGATGCATTTGAGGTATAGGATCACTTTCAATATTTTTCTCTTTCTAATGAGAGCTAGCCATATAGGGAACCGCGCTATAACATAGTAAAGGGTGTTTTTTTTAGACGTGTGGTTTTCAATCTGGCAATATTTTTTCGGATTTGGTCTTTTTGACAGCTGTCACTTGATTTATGCGCAGTTTGGTTTGTCATTTCATAGTTAATAGACTTACTCCTGAACTACGTTTGCAAATCGTGCAAATTTATTACCAAAATTATGTTTCGGTTCGCGTGACGCATCGCTCGTCGCGTCCAATATTCGGTCGACTTAATCGCATAAATTCGAGCAACCATGGATCGATTTCGCACCACGTTTACTCTAGTGGATAATGCGCATCCTCAGAGACGCCGTACAGTGCGTATTGCTGCTGTGGAGCAGAGTATCGATGAAGACCCGATCCGATCCATCCACGATCGCGCGCAACAATTGGAGCTGTCGAAAATTGGGGGTCTCGGCTGGAAATTATTCGAGCCCGCCATGGCGGCCACTTGCCCGAAATCATTTTTAAAAAATAATGGCAAACCCTTATCTTCATAATAAAGCTAAATTCTTGGCCAAAACATTAAATTATATGCGTTTTATTTCTTCTTGAAAAACAACCTTTAGATGTGGCGTCGTTTCCCAGTGCTCCAGAAAACAGTCAGCTAACACATATGGCCTTGTCTTTAGAGTCCATGGTCGTTTTTACTTGCGATATAGGTACTATATGGGAAGTTATGGATTCGTACAAAAAATCGAACTCGAGATTTGGATCAAACTTTACATTACGATGATAGAGAAGTCAAAAAAAGTGGGTCTTGCAAAAACGTCCGTCTGTCTGACTGTCTGTCTGTCTGTCTGTCGGTTCGACTACAGCCTAAACGGATGGGTCGATTTTCTTTAAACTTGGTACCTAGCGTTTTTTGGACATTCCCCCCACCCGTTTTTTTCTCTTTTTTTTTAGGACCAAAGCATACAGTAGCTGTCATACAAAATTTCTTGGCCAAAAAGGAAAAACTTATTTTTCTCAAATCCAGCGCTACCGAATTTGTTTTTAAGAACTCAATAAATTTAAATAGTTATAAGTTGCCGTTTAATAAAAAACATGGTGCCGAAAAATGGTTATTAATGGTACCTCCCAAAGAACCATTTTTTTGATTTTCGCTTTTCTCGAAAAAGGTTAAACTGATTCTGATCAATTTTTTTTTGAAGAAGTATTGACACATTCTAAATAATATTGTTTACCAAAATTTTCAAAAAAAATATTTTTTAGATTTTTAAAAAAAGTTTTAATATATTTTTTTGAAAACTCAATATTTCAAAACCGACTTGGTCGATTTTTATTAAACTTGGTAAATAGCAGTTTTTTAACTTTATCTAGAAGATTTTTGACAAAAATTATTCTAATACCCAAAAATAACGGTGCCTCCCATACAAATGTTAAAAAAACTGTTAAGAAAAATATTTTGTTTCTCAAAAACGACTCCTACGATTTTCATAAAAGTTTTTTTGTGTGTTAAAATTAGTACGATCTACCATTTAAAATTTTTAAAGTTTATATTTAAGGTTTATTAACAGTACCTCTCATAGAACGGTTTCTTTGATTTTCGACTATCTCAACATCTGATCAACCGAATAAAATTAGATTTTTTATACAGAAGCTTGTAACAAATATAAATAAAAGTGCCTATCAAAATTTTCTAAAAAATGATTTTTGGATTTAAAAAAAAAAATCAAAATTATTTTTTGAAAATTCGATATTTCGAAAACTGGTAGCAGATATTTTTATGAAGTTCAATTTTTAACGCAACATTAATAAATGCTTTAAATTGGCGTACCAATTATTTTTCTCAAAAATGGTATAGAAGTTTTATATATAAAAAATTAATTATTTTTAAAACCGCTCCTACGATTTTCAAATTTTTTTTCTCATAAATAAAGAATTATATAAGAAATCAGATGGTGTACATCGCGTTGTGTTAAAACAGATTTAAGGTATTTTAATCAATTTCTTTCTAATTTTGTTGATTTAAAACAATTTACCAGTTTAAATAATATAATCTCCTTTTATGCATATTGCATATTTGCAACACTAGGCTATATTGTTAATATTTTTGTATACTAACATAATACCACCTGCAACTCAACTAAGTTTTGGCAAATGGATAAAATATAGACTCCCATAGCTAATTTATTTCAGACTATAGAACCACAATGTGATCGCGCATAAGAGCAAGTTCGTGCGACTCAGTCGTGCATATTTTTTTCTTGGGTCAATTGGATATTGTACGGATGTCCAAGTCCCGGCGCAAAATTCTTGTGGGAGGCACTAACAGCGGCATGCATTTTGTTGACATACGGGTATTGGTTGATTGTTGACTGAACCGGTGGATTAAAATTTGACAATCAAACGTTAAATAGACGGCCATATTCACCGTAAAATGGGTGCAATGCGCACACCGATATCAGAAAAGAACGCCAATTTTTGTTAAGCTGTTGCCTCAAAAGATTATTAAAGTTGATTCATTTGGACGTGCTGTTCAGTCGTGTAACTTGCCATTTTGATTTGGCATCAGTTACTGAATTATAAGCACCATATTTGACAAGTGTCACGAAAACAACATGGCCGCCAAAATCTATCAGCTCCAATTTAGATATACCTTCTAGGTAGCAGGCTTTTATTAAAAGGATATCTGTATATGTAAATATTTGCTCTTAAACATTTTTTTTTTATTTTTAGAAGGCCAATGGATGTGTGCTGGAGGTGAAGGCAAAGATGTGTGTCAGGGTTTTGGTGGTGCTCCATTATTCATACAAGAAAGTGGAATCTATTCACAGGTAGCCATAGTTTTTACATACATAATAAAACACAAAGTTTTTTCTTATTGATATTTTAGATTGGTATTATGTCTTTTGGATCCGATAATTGCGGTGGCTTGCGTATACCAAGTGTTTATACTTCAGTATCACATTTTTCAGACTGGATTCATGATAATACACCCCTAGATTGATGTATTAAACTGTACAAAGCGTAATATTTCCTAGCGGATTCTTGAGTGATTATATGATTCCTATATTAAGTTCAGTTTTAAATTTAATAAATAAATTAATTGAAGTAAACTATCATTTCCCATTTTTTTTTCTCGGAAAATAAAAAACGAATTAACGTTTATTGAAACTAATAAAAAAATCTTGCTACCAAGGTACGACTTACTAAAAAATTGAGAAACTGCAAAATGCACTTGCCATTGTCCCAAATAATTTGCATGTAAAACACAATAAAAATGCTTCTAATTAATGAGTGACAACAACTTCTGGCTTATGAGTTGAGTCTGTAATCAATGACGAAAGTACGTACGAAGGAAAAATCCAAAATTATTTGCTGAACCAAAAGCCAAATGTAAGTGTTATAGTCATTTGGCCGACTGCTGCGGAACTGCGGATTCAAAGTATATGAAAGGAATTCTGGCGGGAGACAGCCTGGAAAGATAATTCTCAATACAAAATGGATATTCAAGTTTCAAGACCAAGAACGATGTAAGTGGAAGAGCTACAATGCTATTAAGCACGGTAAGTTACCAAATGGTGTTATCAACCATCAACGTAAAGGTCTTGACTACACGAGGAAAGAATTTCCGCGGTGAATCTTTTGCCTTCTTTTTGGTTATGATCACTAGAATAGACTTGGAAATCGAGCGAATGCACGCAGTTTCTATCTTTCCTCAGTGAGACTAAACGTATGTAAAGGCCGTTTTCAGAAGTGGAAAGAAAGTTCTTAGCCTTAAATACTCAATTTATAGTTTTAGATAACGCAGCGTACCGAAACAAAATTTGGTATAACCCAATTCAAACTAGACCGATGTGTTAATTACGGAAACGATAAAAGGAAGATTATAGGCGTGTTTTTTCCAAGTCCATATGGATTTGACGAAAAAAAACGACATCGGGACTTAGGAACTTCTTACTTACAGTACGTAAGTCCCGATAATTATCTGGACTTACCTAAGTCTATATGGATTTAAGTTGTTGTTGTATTTACGTGTAAAACTATTAGTCCCGATGTCGTTTTTTTCGACAAATCCATATGGACTTGCAAAAAAAACACGGCTAATATTGGCTGCAGTTTACGTGGACCACGCAGTTATAATTGAACTTAAGAAACACACATAATCTTAAATCAGTCATTGAGTCTTACTGAGTAAGTTCCATAATGAAGGACTTGGGATGGGAGTAGAAAACTCTCTCCATGGACTCTCTCCACTGACGAGCGATAGAACGAATAGGCAAATTTGGATTGATATATGATAGATACTTGACCGATCTGGACTGACCAACGCCAATTAATTTTCAAAGTCAAAAACTGAACAAAGAGATGTGTCGAAAAACGAAGGAAGAAATTGAAGGAATTTTATCGTGCTATGTTTTTTCTAATAAATTCCCATATTCATATAAGATTATCGAACCCCCCCCCCCCCAAAGGGGTGTTTTTTGAGTAGGTACTTCGCCAACTTTATATCAATAAAAAAAAACCAAACATCACACGACACTTAATAAAATTGCCATAACTAATTGATGACCTGTGACCGTATAATTATTGAGCAATAAATCATACAGTTTGTACTACTTTTTGAAAAAACATATAAAACATCGCAAGACAAAATTAAAATTGTAACAACTACTTCACAACAACAAAACATTCAATATTAGAAGTTTTTAATCCGTTTTGAGAATTTTTTTTAATACATAACTATTTTCTTTTCTCGTTGTGATTAATGTTTTAATCTTCATGTTTTTACTTTTCTTATGAAATATTTGATTGTTTTAACTTTATGTTGGTTTTTTTTTTTTACTAACATAGTGTTAAAAAACTTGTTTAAAATATTCTTTTCAAGAATTAAGACATTTAAAATACAAAATTAGCTTTTAATTTGTGAAAAGAACCAGATTAATAAATTATTTAAAGTTTAAAAAGAATTGCACAACACGTTTTTAATAAATCGGATTAGAATATAACTTCGTCGATTCGACAACTGATTATCTTTAATGTACTAACAAATATGATTACCTTTCTAGGGTTAATCTATTTTCCATTTTCTTTGCGTAAAATTTTTCTATTTTTACTGTTTAACAAAGAATGTTTTATTTACTTAATTTTGATTGATGTCCATGGTTCAATATCAATATCAATCAATAGTATCATTAAAATAAATGCAGCAAACCTGTTAGTCGTCTTTTATAAATACATATATTGTAGTTGCATTAAATTACTTAGGCCCACTTTACAGAACATTTTCCAACAGCAGTTATAACCGCTTTACTATTCATTTATGAGCTGAAATAACTCAATTATTGTTATCGTACAAAAATTGTTGAGCAGGTGAGTCTTAGTGATCCTTAAAACATTTATAAAAAAATTGCGAAATTACGAAGTCTACGAATAAAAAAAAATACCAACTCTTTTGTTACTAATTTTAGAAAACACTTTCCCGTGAACTTCGAAATGTAACCGTATCCAAAGTGGGGACAAGTTCTTGGCGATCATCCATTCCCACTCCCACAGCACTTCGAAAACTTTGATTTCCTCTTCTCCAACCATGAAAGCGTTCAATAGTCCACCAACGCCTGTGGCAGGAAAACCAAACGAGAAAAACTAATCCAATGACAGCAATCACAATTACAATGACTTTAAAAGCACTGATTTTTGTTTTTTGATCATCAATATCGAACCATTTGCTTAGCGCACCACCTCCCGTTGTTATAACTCTTACGGAAAATTGATTAAACACGTAGCTGTGTGGAAAATTAACCAAAACTTTATGTCCGTTGTTTTCAAATTCTTTTCTCCCAATACAGTACGAATTTCCTTTGTCTGACATAGGAACATTAACCAGTTTGGTATTCCTAAAATGTATTATGTAATTTAGTACAGCGCCATTTGGAGTCGGAGGCTCAGCAAATTTTACTAAATATCCAAGGTTTGTTTTATCTCGGCAAGCATATGCATTTGTGACCTCATCGAAATCTTTAATAGTTTTTGTTCTGTCACTGTACATGTAATACGTTCCACAGTCCACATCGTTACATGCAAAAAAAAAGAAAGTATATTTTGTAAAACGCTTGAGCCCTTTGACAGTGAAATTTTGGAATTTTGCATCAATTAAAGAGACGTTCGTCCGATAACCACTCCTGACCATTATGTGACAATTTCTCTTTGAGTTAATAGTGCAGGCAAATGTATTTTCCATATCACGTTTGAATTCATCATCGTCTAATTGATCGAGTTTCCTTTGACAACAAACATCAAAATCTTCTACGCCATCACTTTCTACATGATATCCAATAGGTTGTTCACAGTAGGCTCTTGAGTCAAGGCCTTCTAAATCGACAACATGTTCAAATGTTTCTAGGACATAGTATTTCACTACTTCTTGTAACGCAGTTCGTGAATTCCACATAAGTGTGATATTTTCAAAGGATTTTCCGTATGTTAGAAGCTTTGGTGCCGTTGGAATATCAGGTTTGGTTAAGAACCTTTGCACAGGAGATCTTGCTGAGTAATAGTCTTTTCCTCCAAAAGTCTTCACGAAGTAATCATAGTAGGTATTGGGCAGTAGATTGGATATATTATAGGAATAATGAGTTGAGTTTTGACGATAAACATCAGTTTTGAACATTAGCTCTCTTTGCCAGTGGACTCTGAAATATATTATTTATTTCAAAAGTATTAAAACGTCAAACTAAATTTATGTATGTATATAGAAACCTCATGCAAACATCGTCGTCAAATTCACTTTCTTCGCCCTTATTATATTTAGCTTCGCGGTAAATTATTTCTACCTCTTCAGCTGTTTGATCCTTGGCCCAGGAAATGTTTACACTGTTGTGGGTGGCTGTCTGGAAGGAAAAAACTTGTTAAGGAATAAATAATTATTAGGTGAATGTGTTTCAAGCGTTGAGTAAAAATGTCAGTTATTGCTAGTAAAATCCATAAAAAGCTGCAATAAACCAACTGTCCTTTATGTTTGTTTTTATGATTGTGATATCAAAGCCTCCTGAGTCCTCATGAGCATAAAGATGCTCGAAACCACGTGATTCAATTTCAATGAGCGTGGTGAAAAAAAAAAAATGTTCGACAGTCACTCTGTCAAGCTAGAAAACATTTAAAATCACTTGGAGAAATAAGAAAAAAATTGGAAATGGTCGTTTTTAAGAAGTCTTCAACGTCCAACTCAATACCAGAACCACTTTTTAACTACAAATCAGCATATGCTTGTTAATTAAGTTAACTTAATTAAAAAAATGTGACGCCAATTTTGAAAAAAATAAGAACTTCCCTAATAGCCGAAGGCTTTTGTATGGCAGGTACCGTTATTTTTGATCTTCAGATAAACTCAAACGTAAGTGGCCAAAATGGGAGATTAGGGCGTAATCTCACAGTACACACTGATCTGAATGAGTGGTACTTAAGTATATGTACCATGTTGGTCATTTATGTCGTTTTCGTTTAGGTGTTCGGAGTACTCTTTTTGCACTCCTTTTTCACTCCTACTACTCCAAAAGTCTTCGATTGGCTGTTCCGAATAATGTTTTCGGAGTGTTCTTCTGTTCCCAATTTCATATTGGAGTAGACGAGGAACAAACACATACATATAAAGTTTTTCGTTGGATTAATTGTCAAGAGTGTTAAATACTTGAAGAAGCCATTTTGTTACATGGCGGCTTTGGGAGTGTGTGTGTAAATTCAGGAAAGTTGGTGTTTTCATATTCGATTGGAATTAAAAAGGAGTAGAATAGACCGAAAATCCAATCGAAAACGACATTAGTGAGGCTATGAAACTGAGCCTTAAGTCCTAATATGGGAAAGTTAAGTGCCACTTACTCTGGTAATTGTGCACTATGAAACTAGTACTTTATAATTGAAAATAAAAAAAACATAATGGGTGGTATGAATAAAAAGGAGCACCTGCTCAAAACTCAACTTTTAAGAGCAGGTGCTCCATTTGGTATGAATAAACCACTTGAGAAGGTGCTCAGGGACTGAGCATCTACATGTGTTTGATGAGCACCTCCTCAAAATAAGTACCTGCTCCATTACAAGGTATGAATAAAGCAAAGCACGTACTTCATCAAGAGGAGCATCTGCTCCTATTGGTGAGTTAGCTCATTTGATTGCTCAACGTTGAAGTAAAAAGCTCTTTATATTTTTTTTATCCATAAATGGGAGTTCTTCCAATTTTAAACGGCACGGTCAAATTTTATAAAAGAAGAAGAGAAGGATTTTGGCGTTCTATACAGATTCAACAAAGAAAATGTGGATATCTTGGTAAATGATTTTCTTGAGAATAGTCTAAAAGCAAGGGGCGGTGCCTTAACAAGCATTGAAAAAATACGAATTTTCCTTCGCTCCATAGGTGATCCAGGTTTTCAAACATTGGAGAGTAGACCAGTCCACGGTCTCTATAACTGTTTCCCTTGTAAGTGCGGCAATAATCCAGAAGTCAAACCATTGGATCAAATTCCCTACAACTACTGAAGAACTACAGAATGCAAGAAAAATACTCCATTACCATTCCATTGCACTCATGTTCCTATCATCAAACCAGTTGTCCATGGGGACGATTACGTTAACAGAAAAGGATTCCACAGCATTAGTAATCAGCCAATATGCGATTCCAGAGATGAATTTAAGAGTATTGACCTTTCATGACCGGGATCAGCGCATGATTCATGAATTTGGAAAAATTCTGGCGTATTTAAAATCATGCAATGGAATGAAGCTAGTGCCATTTTACTTGGTGATTCAGGAAACGGGCTTTCTTCCTGATTGCTTTTAACTCCGTATCGAAATCCGGACACTCTTGAGAAAAATTCTTTCAATAATTGCCTAACATGCGAACGAGTTTTTATATATAATTGAACGATGTTTTGCACAAGTCAAGCAACATTTTCCCATTATTCACAATAAAATGCGGGTCAAAACAGAAAAAGTTCGACACTTACGGCCGTAATATTCGCGCCGTTTAACATCGGTTTAAATTCAGTAGTCGGTTTAAATTTTTTTAACTGACTAATCGGTAATATTCACTCACTTAAACCGACGTCAACCAAAATTTTAAACCGAATGATCGGTTTAACTACGATAAACCGACTCCAACATAGACGAGTTATTTTCGTGTCATTTAGCTACGGTTTCAATGTTTTTAGCTAATATTCAACATTCTATTGGTTTATTCTGTGCAAAATATTCAGTGTAGCAGTAAGTAATCGGAGCGTCACTGTCGGTGAAGGACAAGCCAGTCGTTAAAAGCTGCACCGTTCCAAAAAAAAGCATGCCTTTTTGAACTAAACCAAACATTTTGTATTAGTGTTTTGAGAAACGGCACCGCCACCGGTCTCCAAAACATTAGCCATAAGATATTGATCGGAAAATTTATGTAGGTCTCTTTTTATGTTGTAGCATCGTTCTCTCAATTCATGATCCGTTCGTTGCTGTTAGAGGGAAAGAAAAAAAAAAGAGAAAAGACAAGTACAAGAATATACCTACAACTCACTGTTACTGCCACGTCTGGTGTTGGATTGAAAATTCGGGCGATTTTCTCCCACCCACGTATGCGACCGTACGGTGTTATAATATTGACGTCACTGGCCAATATAAGGTCACAACACTAATCAGTTTCAAATTGAGTAAAGCGTTTGGTCCGAGTTGAGTTGAATTCTCTTTTCATTCTTTTGGCGGCACTTTCTGTCTTTGCAAAATTTTAGATTTTGTGTTCATTTTGATTCAACACTGAAACACAACAAAGACTTCAATAAACTTGAAAAGATTAATAAATAAATCAGCAAACAGGTGCTCAAAAGCCAAAAAAAAAAACATTTTTTAGTTTTTTCATACTTGCGATGCTATCCGACGTTCGGTTTAGATCACAAATTTAAACCGACGTAATCCGAATTTAATTTTTTGTTTAAACGGGGTGAATATTACCAATTTAAATGAGATTTTGTCGTTTTAATTCTATCGGTTTACTTCGGTTAAATGTATATGGCAATGTAAAATGATTCTACACAACTCGCAGGACACACTGTATGGGCTGCAGTTGCATTAAAAACCTTGTAATATGTCTAGACAAACAATGGTTAATTTGTCCTTCATATCGCACGCAAGACTAACAAGAGAAAAAAGAGAAATATAAAACCTTTTACAAAAGAAATTCACATTTTACAGTTCGAAAAACTTCAGAAGTTCACATTATAGAGATGACAGTAAAGTTTTGGCGGTTCACAGTTTAGAGAAATTCACATTATCGAGGGGCTACTGTACGAATTGGCATTTGGCTGTGTTATTTGTTGTTGTCAACTCAGATGTCTTGTCAGAAAGATTCAAAAATGGATGCGTTCGTTGATTTCACTGCATAATTACTCGCTTACACTTGGTTAACACTGACCTGGAAGTGCATTTAAAAGTTTTTTTTTTTAAATTCAGGTGCAAATTGAATTATTAAATCCAGTCAAAAAACCAGTAAAAAAAAAACAGTTGACTGGATTTGTTTTTCATTTCCAGCTAACGGCGATAAAATCCAGTCAAATCTGACTGGAAACCAGTCAAAATGGCAACACTGGAAATGAGTTGCAAATACAAAAAAAAACAATTGAATTTGACTCGTTGTATGAGATCACCTAATCCGTATGAAGGAGGAGGTACTCACAGGTTGGAGCGGAGCAGGTACTTTTTCTTTAGCACCTTCTCTGATACTTATGGAGCACCTGCTCTGAGTACTTGCTGCGTTTTATTTATATCACCGCCAATGCCCACAGTTTCATCCGTACATTTTATTTTGTTCCAAAAACCCATTACTTTATCACAAAGTGCCTAAGTTTGGTCGATATTTAACCCAAATTAACGTTGGTGCGCATAAGGATACATAGCTACAGAGTTTTAAAAGTAAATACATTTCCAATTTCTACCACTTTTAAACTCACCACTTCATTAACATTTAATCTAACTGGTTCACAGAGGACATCTTGGTCATTGATCTGTATTAAATCCTTTTCCTTATTGTGAACCACATTTCGACCGAACTCTTCCAACATTTTGTTACAAAGTTTCCTATTTGCATAGGAATAGATGCCTCCATTTACGATTTCCATTTTTTTCCCTGCTGGTGGAGTCCAAAGTTCTTCAAGGTTGTCATTTTTATATAAAACTAACCCAAATGTGTTATTTTCTAATGGTTTTCCATCAACTTTTTCTAGATTTTGCAAAAACTTCAACGATTTCAGGTAGGTTGAGCTAAAATAAAATGGATATCAGTTTATTTTTTATAAATTCAACTTATTCATAATAGCATCACAACGTACTAAAATACTTTTATATGTCCGTCAACTATTTTCAAGCTTTTAAAAGATTCAATTAAATCGCGTTCTTCAATCTTGTTTCGAAATGAAATAAACATGCTACCTCTGAGATGTTCACAATTTTTAAGTGCTTCAGCGTGACCTAAGCTTATAACATTAAGTTCTTTCCCGTGTTCTTCAGGGAAACATTCTTTAGTGCAGTCTGTGGAACATTGTACGCATTCTCCTACTTTTCTGCTGTGATTAAATCCGGAAGGACACCTTCTGATGCATTCATCGTTGAATATATAGTTTCGCAATTGGTTACACTCCTCTTTTGAGTAACATCGTTGATAATTTTCGGAGTAGTACCTTTGCATGAAATGAAAGAGACAAGTTTATATTTGTTAGTACCATCAATATTGAGGGGTGACTTTTCAAAATGGGTTATAAATGGTCCAGTTTTTCAGTGCGAGATTAAAGTTAAGCCCGATTTAACTCATCAAATTTGGTAAGTTAACTCAGGATTAACTGAACAGATGTTTTTGATGTTTTATTCATCGAGTTTGTTTATAGTCGTTCCACATGCATTCTCCACTGAAAAACTGCTTCCTCAGTTGATTGTGGTTAAGCTAACTCAGGTTAAACTCACAACTGAAAAAACTGACCCTAAGAAGATTTGACATTTCTCATCAAGTCAAAAGTTTTTTTTTTGTGGCGTAAAAAGAAAACAAATACATATTCAAGATTGTTTAATTCCAAAATTTCAGTGAATAATGAAAAATATAAATAATTAAAAATGTGCGTTGGTTAGAAATATCAGAGCTTCCACTCCAAATCTATAAAGACGATTAATTCTATCAGGCGAACAATGTCGCCGGTGTGTTCCTTGCTGGATTTTAAGATAAACGTGCAATTGTTTTTTGTTTTGTTATTAATGTTATCAAAAGGACGCAATAAATTAATTACACTTTGAAATATTTGTTGTGTGCTAAAATTCCCTTCAAATAGCACACCCTCCGTAACATAAGAAAAAAAATATTCTCAAATTTCTTCCAACCAAAAAAAAAAAATCGATCTGAAATGGTTGTAAGGAATTTGACATAACTCTCTAATTTGTGTTTCTATTCGGCTTGACATTTTAAAGTGTGACATTGTAAAGTATCTCAGAATGAAGGTTTCAAGTTCCTAGCTCATCGAGAAGTTATTTCAAAAGCGATTGCAAACTTTGTACAGAAACAGACAAAATAGAGCTAAAATTTGCCACATGTATCTGTCATAATCTAATCAAGATGCTTACATAAAATCGATTGCAAAATTTCATACACACAATACTTACGAGCTGAAAATAATTATGTTAGTTAAAAAAAAAAAAATAAGTATACCCATACCAACGTTTTTAAAACGAACTAAACAGTAAAAAATATTTTTTCCTAGCTTCAACCGACAAACCAGGGGTGCAGGCAATTAGATAATAGTTGGGAGAAGAGTATAGCTGCCATTTAGAAAACTCACGTAGCAACTCAAATGATTAGCATGAATTAAAATTGTTCGATACTTCGGTTAACTATTCATTTGTATATATTTATTTATGTAACGCAGCTAATCAAACCACCTTTGCAAATTTCTTTTAAAGTAAGAATAATAATTAATAATAACAATAATTTTTCTGTACATACATACATATTATGTATGTGTATGTATGTAAATGTTATTGAAAAAATGTTGATTTAAATTTACTTGAAACTTTTGTTTCAAGTAAAAATGTTTTTGTAGGAAGTGGCTTTAGGGATATTCTTTTTCAAATTTAATTATTTGTAGGGTGAAATGGGCTTAGAATTGTTCGATTAAAGAAATTCTGTTTGTGTTTGAAAGGTTATTTTAAAAAATGCTTTTTATAGAGTGAAATGGGGTAAAAATAAAACGATGGTTTTCGAATGCAAAATTGTTTCTGTGTTGGGAAAGCAATAAAGGTTGGGCTTAGAGGATCATATTTTCACAAATTAAGAGGCTTTCATAACGTGGAGTGGGTTAGACTCAGAAGGTAATATTCGATTACGAAAAGTCAAAAAATATTGTTTTCTTTTCTAATTTGTATGTGAAGCTTAAGTTTTTCTGCCCGTGCGAAGTCGGACGGGTCATTTAGTATTTGATATAAATCTTTTTCGTAAAAACTCATAGTTTTACATTATTAATCGAGGCTAAGGAATAAACAGTTTGAACACACCAGTCAAAAAATAAATTAACGTCACATTCCAAATCTTCACAATCACGTGTATTTAAAGGGCATTTGCTTCTTTTTTTAATTCTAGTTTTTATTCCTTAATTACTCTTTAATCAATCTACTTCGGTGAATTTGCCAATTAACATCACTTAATTTCAATGTTATTTTATTGGTATCTTATTGATGTTAGTTTGTGTTTATCGATATGTATGTACTTGTTAATTTATAATTATAAAAAAAAACATTTCCACTAACTAATAACCCCCATTCAGTATAATATTCGAAAAAATGTTCCGTGATGCTTTAAATTTTTGGATTTACGTTACTTACGACGATTTCTGATCCAACAAAGCTATTTTTTAAATGTGTCAAAAATATATATACAATATATGTAGGTATATATATATGGGTTAATCAAAATTTATTTTTTTAAGTTGTATAGCTAAATTAAGATGAGTGAGTAGATTGAGCCGCTCGTTTAAAAATAATTTTAGTTGTGGTGCAAGTTTGATGTAATAAGAATTTTTGAGCTCAAACTAGTATTAGCGTTTTATTAAAAGCTTTTGCTTTTGTGTAAAGACTTTAAATTTGGAAGCAAGTGGTGAATTGAGAACTTTACCATTGATAAGGGAAGTATTGCTGGAAAAATGGGATAAAGCGAACATATTAAGTTTGTTGAAGACCTTAACCAAAACCTCCTATTGTCACAAGTTTTTGCCAATTTTTTGACAATTTTTACCCAATCCTGTTCTACACATTGGTTAATTCCGATGAAATCTCTCACAAGAGCTTTAACAATTTTTCCTAACAGTTTCTGCCCAACAAATTTCTTTGGACAAAAATCGGCAGGTTTGTGTTCTTTCAATTTAAATTCAAATAAAAAACAAAATTTAAATAAACCTGTTGACCAAGGGTTGCCCAAAGTGTTACTTTAATTTTTATTATAATGGGTGATTTTTTAAGAGGTTTAGAACTTTAAAAAAAAAAAACACACAAAATTCGCAAAAAATGAATGAAATATTTATTTGAATCGATAGTTTGAACCTTGCAATTTAATGTTTAAAGATAATTTCATGCAAATGTTGACCGCGGCTGCGTCTCAGGTAGCCCATCCGCTGAGTCCAATTTTGGCATACTCTTTCACACATATCGGCCGGTATCTCACGAATGAATGCATGGATGTTGGCTTCCAGTGCGTCAATCGAAGCGGGCTTGTCCCTATAGACATTAGCCTTGACATACCCCCACAAAAAATAATCTAATGGTGTCAAATCGCACGATCTAGGCGGCCAATTGACCGGCCCGAAACGTGAAATTAACTGTTCACCAAACTCGCCTCGCAATTGCGCCATTGTTTCGCGTGCTGTGTGGCATGTGGCACCGTCTTGTTGAAACCACATATCATGCAAGTCAAGAACTTCCATTTCGGGCAAAAAAAAAGTTTGTTATCATCGCTCGGTAGCGTTCACCATTGACAGTAACGCTGCGATTCGCATCATCTTTGAAGAAATATGGCCCAATAATGCCGCCGGCCTATAAACCGCACCAAACAGTGGCTTTTTCGGGATGCATTGGTAGCTGTTGCAATGCTTCTGGCTGATCTTCACTCCAAATGCGGCAATTTTGCTTATTTACGTACCCATTCAACCAAAAATGAGTCTCATCGCTGAACACAATTTTTCGATAAAAAAGCGGATCCTCGGCCAGCTTTCCAAGAGCCCATTCACCAAAAATTCGGCGTTGTGGTAGGTCGGCTGGCTTTAGTTCTTGCACCAGCTGTATCTTAAAAGGTTTTACGCCCAAATCCTTCCGCAAAATTTTCCACGTAGTGCTCTAACAAAGGCCTAACTGCTGGGAACGGCGCCGAATCGACATTTCGCGGTCTTCTGTCACACTAGCTGATACGGCCGCAATATTTTCTTCACTACGCACAGTACGTAAACGTGTTGGTGGTTTAATGTCCAACAAAGTAAATTTGGTGCGAAATTTGGTCACAATCTTCCGAATAGACTGCTCAGAAGGTCGAGAATGCCGATCATAAAATGGAAGCAGCGCGCGATGAACATTTCGAACCGAGCACGAATTTTGATAGTAAAATTCAATAATTTGCAAGCGTTGTTCATTTGTAAGACGATCCATGGTTAAATTGCAAACCAAACTGAAGCTGTTTGACAGTGACACAAGGTACTAAACACACGTCAGCTGTCAAAACCAGTGTTGCCAAAACCAAACCAGCTAAAAAATCATTAAAATTAGTTTTGATAAATGTGATATTTTGTACTTATTGAATTTTATCAATTTATTTTCATTGCATTTATCTTCCGCTTTGGAAACGTTTTTACAATACACGATCTTCTTGCATGTGTATATGTATTTACACGAGAATACCTATATTTAAGTTTAATAATTGAATACTAAATAAAAGCAAATTTTGTTTCTATTGCAATCAAGCTTATACGTGAAAATTTGCAATATTTTTTGTTTTGGTTATGATTTATAGAAAATAGCTTCGCACGAAGAGACAAACCTATTCTTCGATAACAAATTACATATTTGTTTTGTAATAGATACATATATAAATGTTTAACCTCCTTCTTCAATTGAATACAACTTTTGAACCCACTCCACCTTATGAATGGCAAAATTCACCATTTCACTCTATAAATATCATTTTTTTTTAAAATAACCCATCGATATCCCTTTTTTTGCTTTTACCTCACTTCACCCTATAAATATCATTTTTTTTTTGAAAAAAAAAACTACCGCCTAAATAAAAAACTTTTGATATGCAAAAAGAGTATTTGAAATCGAATACAACTTTTCATTTTTACCCCACTTCGCCCTATAAGTACCAACAGTTGAAAAAGAATATCCCTATTTCCTAAGAATGATTTTTCAAACAAATAAATAATTTCTTAAATCAGGAACTTTTTTATTTTTATTCCATTTCACCCTATAAATAACAAAATTTAACTTGCTTGTTTTTAACATCTTTTCAACCTACCAATTATCAAATTTTGAAAAAGGATATCCGCCCTAAAGCCATTTCCAAGGAAAAACTTTTAAGAAAAAAGATGTTCTTAAGTCGGACAATTTTTTTGCCTGAAAAACGAAATGTGCGCCTACAACGCCATCTGTTGCACATTTTCCGAATTGTTTTCTTCTTAAACCTTTGCGTAGAAATTACGAATAAGCCCGCAGAAGAAAGTATCTAATTTGGTCCAGTCGTTTTCAAGTTTTAAGCATCGGAACAAACCACGATCCATTTTTATATGTACAGAATTTCGATATCTTTCTAGATTAATTTTCTGTATGATTTTGTTTCCTATATTTTAATAGTTATTCTGCTATTCGGGCTGGAGACGAATCCATCAAATTAGAGATCATTAAAATCGGTCTAGCCGTTCTTGAGTTATAAATGGTGTTACTAAACCGACTTTGTTTTATATATTAAGGGCCAGTTTCACAGTCAGAAGTGACACTTAAGTGGGGAATGTGAAAGATTAATTCCCAATATCACAGTGCACTGTTACCTAAATATGTGGCACTTAAGTCACCGATGTTGGTGACTTAAGTTCCACTTACGCTGGCTTTGAAATTTAGCTTAAATTCCGAATATGGGAATCTTAAGTGCCACTTATTCCGTAAGTGTTGACAGTGAAACTGGCCCTAAGATTTCAAATCGTGTGTGAAAATAAAATATTACAACAAAAAAACATTAAATAAATATCGTTTACGATTTTTCAAATTAACAAAATAATAAACAAGATTTTAAAATTATTGACCAAGCCCTATCCAAATTCTGAGTCTGTGTGCACAAAAGAAACTGCTGTTCTGATTGCGCGTATTTAAAATCGTTCATTCTCTTAATATTACTTACATGTTATTCGGGCATTTGGGAACACATGCTCCATGATCGTTGATTCCCTTACAAACATTGCATCCTGTGTTTAAGCTATTAGAGCATCCACCAAGGCACTGTGAGTCACAATGACCAATACTACTGCAAAAGTAAAAGATTTGAAGTGTGTTGCTGGTTATCTACTCTGGATTTATCTGTATAAATTTACTAAATCTGTTTACCTTGTTAAGTTATGCAAATTAGCATTTTCAAACTTTTGACAAAAATTGTTGGACCAGCAGTAGTCACATCCTTTGCATTCTGCATAATTACATTTAGATCCCTCTGCTGGGAAAATGTGATTCTCTCCTGATGTTAAGGTCAAACGATCCCAATTGATCTATATTTTAATGTGTAACTATTGAAATAATTAATTAAATTCACATAGAGAAACTTATTACCTTCTTTAAGAAACACAATTTAGGAGAATTTGCAATAAAAACGTGGCCCCGCTGTATGGCGATAAGAGATCTAAACTCAATCTGAAATAAAAAGGATGGAAATAAACGTTTCAAACTTTTCTAAAATTCTATGACAAAATGTTTGAGGTGACAACATAATCTTTCACCTTGCATTATCTTGGTTTTTGGTGTAAATAAGATTGCAACTATAGGGCAAGTTTTCGTTTCGTAAAAAATCGAACTCCAGATTTCAATTAAACATATTAAGATGATAGAGAATTAGTAATTCCGTCTGTATGTCTGTCTGATACCGTTAACCACAGAAACGCAAACGATTTTAGGATTTGTATAAGTAGGTGATTCCCTAGAGGCAAAATTTAATTTTAAGCTCCAAAAGTAACCATACAACCATTATGAAATAGGCTCGGAAACGGCTGCAAGGATTTTGATAAGAAAAAAGTTTGTTTCCTATTGTAGATACAATTTTTTGTTTATGCAGTTTCCCAATATCAATAAAACAAAAAATAAGCAATAATAATAATTTTAAGAAAGCTAATTGACCTTCACCCAACTTACAAGTCTTAATTAAAACTATTTTTGTATAATTAAATATAGTTTCTGCTTCTATAGCTTTTCCTTGTTTCTACACTTCTTTCCTTCTTTTTTTCTCTTTCTCTTCTTTTTAAATTTATTGTATTACATTTACGGCCAATTTCTTCACAGAGTTCTAGTGCTAATATCGGTACTAGTCCTAAAATAAGTACTCAAATCGGTATCAACTCATTTCTTCACACAAGTTCTAGTCCCTAGTCCTGTCAATTTGGTACCGAGTGTCAGTTAGGACTCGGTACTAGCTGACTCCTCAAAATCAGCTAGTACCTGGTTATTATACCAGTTGTTAGTACTCAAATCGGTACCAAATGATTTCTTCACATAAGTACTAAGCCCTAGTTCTGTCAAGTTGGTACCTTGTACTATTTAGGACTCGGTATTAGCTAGGACTTTCAAATCGGCAGTCTAGTGGCGCTAATACGTGAATCAGAGAAATTTCATTCATTTTCTTCATTGTTGTTTTTGCATAAGCTGTTTTCATAATCGATTAAAACAAACACAAAACCTATCCTGATAGCTCTGGATAGTCCCCCGAACGCAACCAAAGCATTGCATAAACCGAACATGAAATGTACTCAATAAAGGGCATTTTTACAAGCCTTTCACACACATACCTACACTGAAAAATGTCCAAAAATCCACGCAAAAAATAACACACAATGTTCTACTTAAATCAAATGCTTCTTCTGGAAGCTGATTCAGAACAGAGCACCACGGATCACTCCTGCAAATATCGGTAGGACTTCATTGGCATTCGTCATCTTCCCACTCTCTCTCTAGCAGCGACGGGCGCGTGCGTTTTGCTATTAACTGCGTAAATTAAAGACCGGAAAATTGTTTACGTCACTTCCGAGTGACAAATTTCAAAGTTGATGCTGCTATCGGGAGAGATAGTCATTGCAGAATGGATATTTTGTTAAAAGAAACATAATCCCTTCGAAATAAAAATTAAATAAAAATCGCTCAGTCAAATAAATATCAAAATAATATTTGAAATGCCAAAATATTGTCAAAATCAGAATTAGACCAGATTTAGACGTATTAAGTCCTAGTACCGCTTGTTGTATTTAGATCTGGTACTAGTGATGTGAAGAAATGCTCAGGTACTTACTTTTCGTTAGGACCGAGTACCAGAGCTAGTACCTGCATGGTCTAGCTGGACTGGGTACTAGGCTGGCTTAGTACTTCTGTGAAGAAACTGGGCGTTATAGGCCTAAATGGATGGGTCGATTTTCTTTAAACTTGGTACCAAGTCTACCGACGCATTTTTTTTTTCATTTCTTTTTTTTAACGGTACCTGTCATACAAAATGTTTTGGCCATAAAGGAAAATATTATATTTGGCAAAATCGGCTCCACGGATTAAAAAAAAATCACTTAATTTAAATTTTAGTTAAAAGGAACCGTTGAGTAAAAAAAATGTTTTAGAAAAATTGTTATTAATGGTGAATCCCAAGGAACCATTTGTTTGATTTTTGCTTTACTCGAAAATGGTTCAACTGATTTTCATCAATTTTTAAATGAAAAATGATTAACGGCCAATTCTTTCACAGAGTCCTAATGCTGGTACTGGTACTCGTCCTAAAATTCGTACTCAAATCGGTATCAACTCATTTTTTCACACAAGTTCTAGGCCCTAGTCCTGTCAATTTCCAAATATGAATTAGACCAGTTTTAGACGTCTTGAGTCCTAGTACCGCTTGGTGTATTTAGATCCGGTACTAGAGATGTGAAGAAACGAAAATGTGTATCAACATTTTCAAAAATATATTTTTTTGGATTTTTGATAAGAGATTGAGACTTTTTTTTGAAAACTCGATATTTAAAAAAAAAACTTGATCGATTTTTATTTAACTTGGTAAAAAGCATTTTTTCAACATTATCTAGAACCTTTTAGACACAAATTATTCTTATAACCAAATACAACGGTACCTCCGATACAAATGTTTAAAAACAGTTAAGGAAAATCTTTTTTTGTGCAAAAATGACTCCTACGATTTCGGTGGAATTTTATTTGTGTATCGAAATAAGTAATGTGCAACATGGCTATATTGTTAACTTTTGTATACTCAGATACTGCCTGCAACTTAACTAAGTTTTGGCAAATGGATAAAATATAAGCTCCCAGAGCTAATTTATTTCAGACATTAGAACCACCGTGTATTTATCGCATATAAGAGCAAATTCGTGCGACCCAGTCGTGCATATTTTTTTTTACATAAATTCACAGTTTTTTCTTTTTATGCTTCTTATAATTTTTTCCAATATGTTATTTATATCCGTTTTCTACAACTTAAAATCTTTTAAATTCTAAGCAACTCGACATCAGTTGTAATTTATTTTATTAAAAAGGCGTTTTTCTTTGGAGGTGGCGAATTACTTGCAAGTACTTTGCTAGCCATTTTGAATGGAACGCACAAAATTATTTTTTCTACAAATCTCATCTACTCGCGATAAGAGCACGAGTAGATGAAGGTACTAGAATTTATTTTTCATCTACTCACAAGTACTTCGACTAGAGAAAACTATCGAATGTATTTATTCTTAAAAAAGTTTTGTAAAAATGGTACAAGCAGGCTCGAATATATACAGGGTCATTCATTTCGTGGTTTAAAATTAGTAGCGCTGGCATTTGATACCTGTCAAACTCAGCTGTCATTTGAAGTGTCATAATCTTAGTTGAATGTTTGCCATTTACGATCATGGATCGCTTAACAACCCAAAACACGTTAAAATTATTAAAACTTACCACAAAAGTGGTGATTCAAACGCCACTTTTCACAAACTACGCGATGTTTATAGTCGTCATAATCGACCGACTACGCAAGCAATCGGTAAAATTGTGAATAAATTCGAAGAGAGTGGAAGCTTTAAGCTATGATTAGACGGTCAACGAAAATGGTCAACGCGTTAACTCTCTGACGTCACCAAAAAAGTCACCAACACACTGCCAATGGACCGTCAACGTTGACCATGTCATGGCATAACACATTGACGATCACACGAATGACGCTAGTCCGTCAATGTCACACAAAAGTATGCCACGTCAACGTTGGGATTATGGTCAACGCTTTGCGTCAATATATCCTAACATTTGCTCATAGAGTCATCAGACGTCCCCCTTTAGGGGGGACAGTCCCCTTTCTTCATAGTAAAATAATGTTTGTACCCACTATACAAACCTCCTTCCCCCTTATTAAGTACAAATTCAAAAAGAGAAAACATGCAATTGAAAACCGTAAAAGTATTTTATTAAACATTTTTATAAAAGGATTCTCTGTGAACGTATCCATTTGCAGTTCAAAATCATTTCTAAGTGAACGCATCCACTTAATGAACTACATCTCACTTCACTTTTTTTTACTCTGGTTTTCCGAAACATGTTTTGTCATCCTTTTGGAGCACTTATTTGTCCCCCATAGAAAACTCACGATGTCCCCCTTTTCGCTATATTCAATATGGTTACCCTATTTGCTCATGGTCCATTGAAAAGTTACAACATTTTGCCGAACCTTGCATTTTGTACAGGACAATTTTTTTTTTAATGTTTAGGGGGATCAGTGTGAGTATACCATTTGGTTTTTGGGGTTGAGGCCTTTTATATATTTTAGTGGTATGCTCAAACTGGCCCACCCTTAACAAATTTGTCCTGTCCATAATGCAAAGTCAATGTAACATTTCAATGGACTATCAGGCTGATTACACGTTCAACGAAAAATGCGTTGAAGGTAAAAACAATGTCAACTTAGGTGTCAACGCAGTCGTCAACGCATGGACAGTATTTTGCGCTGACGATCACACGATAAGACAACTTTGGGACGGAATTTGACGTCATTTTGACGTCAGAAAGTAAACGCGTTGACCATTTTCGTTGACCGTCTAATTGTAGCTTTACTGATGTCATAAAGCCTGGTGCGTCATCGTAATGCACGCTCAGTCGAAAATATTGCTGCTGCAAGTGCAAGTGTTGCTGATGATCTGAATTTATCGTACACCTCACTACGGCGTATTTTGCATTTGAATTTGCATCTCCATCCCCATAAAGTTCAAATTATGCAACGATTGAAGCCTGCTGACCGTTCACAACGCCGTAGATAAGCTTCTTGGATGTTATAACAACTGACAATAAACACCGATTTTTCGATCAACATTTTCTTCATCGATAATGCACATTTCTCACTCGGCGGGTATGTAAACAAACAAAATTGCAGCAAAAAGGGCTAAGAAAACCCACAAGTGATCAAAGAGGTGCCGTGTTGCATCCAGACAAAGTGACTGTTTGGTGCACTCTATGGTCGAAAGCTGTCATTGGTCTGTATTTCTTCAAACATGGAGACGCTTACAGTCAATTCGGAGGGATATGGTCGAATGATAAGCGATTTTTTTTTGACCGGCGGTGATTGAAGGTCATGACTTCGATGGTTCCAACAAGACGGGGCAACAAGCCACACAACATGACCAATTATGGCTTTATTGCGTGAGAAGTTTCCTGATCGCGTAATTTCACGTTTTGGCGACGTCAATTGGCCACCAAGATCATGCGATTTGGCACGATTTTTTTCTGTGAGGCTACGAAAAGACCGTGCTTACGCGAACAATCCCCGAACTCTACACGCATTAAAAACCAACATTACTCAAGTTACCGCCCGATATGTGCGAAAAAGTGGTTAAAAATTACCTCAAAAGAATTGCATGCTGTGAATTTTCCCGAGGCGGCTATTTCAGTGATATTGTTCTTCACACTTAATGGCAAAGTCCAAACTTTATAATGAAATAAAATTTTCATCAAAAATTTATCGCTGTGTGTGTTTTATTAAGATTTACTTTCGAAACCGGAAATGAACGACCCTTACATCTAACACTTGTAGGTATACTGGTATAGTTGATTTAAAATGTCAGTTCGAATACAACTGAGCCGTCAAGCCTCAATTTGATGTTTACACATAATAACGTGAGTCCCGGCAAACACATACTGTTCATCTCTTATAAAAATTTTGATTTTAAGAAGCCAGGTTTAGCAATGTTTAAAGCCCAATAAGCACACAGTTAGATAAAGAAAGGATCTTCAAATATATACCCGAGGCACACGTACTTACCGCACCTAAGTCGGGAACATTTGACACCGCTAATGCGTAACTTAGGAAAAGTCTCCTACCTCGAATAACAACTAAGTTAGGAAACAGCTTTCTCATATCGGTTAATCCCCTTACATCGTGCATCATAAAAAAGTCCGTTATTTCCCTGAAATAGTTCAGAAGACTCTAGAAATAAATTAAATACTCGAACACAAATATTTAGGAAAACGTACTTTAATTCGGGAAACGTTAAATTGCTGTAATTACTCTGCGATACTTCCATAGTTATTAACCCAATTACTAAATACCCTTTGACCACACTGCAACCATCAAGTACGTTAAAACTAGAAACACTATTTTTAATTTCAATATTTGAGCATTCTCTGGCACTAATTAAAAAAGGTAGGTCCCGAATATATAGCAATGTAAGGGCCACAAGAATCAGACTCGAAGCTGCTACTCGAGCCATGGATTTTTTTGGTGTCTTTTATTTGTCGTTGCTTAAAGGTCTTTTAAAAATGTATGTACATAGGTACTTTCTTAAATTATTATTTTCTCACAGCTAAAACTGAATAGTCACACAGAGCAATTCAAAAAACAGAAAAAAATAAAAACAACAAAAACAATCACAATAACAAATATCACTATAATTGAATTGAACTGATTGAGACTTTTACTAATGAGAAGCGAAGACGCACCCGCCGTTCGAAGGCAGTCGATTGTCGATCAATAATATTTTTATCAGCACCACAAGCTCGGGCTATTTTGGTGTAGGGATTAATTTGGTGATTTGTTGTGGCTACTCTCCTCCAGGTTGCTCGCTCAGTACCCACAGCATCAAAACTGTAAGGTTAATTCATACGCGCAACAATGCGGGGTTAAAAGAAAAAAAACAATTTTAAATAGTCCAAAGTATAAGGGGTTTCATGGAAACAGAGAAATTTCCGCCCCTCTAAAATAATCTGCGTAAATGTGGGAATCAATCGTTGTTTGTTGAACGTCAAAGTAAACTCCAAAAATATTTCAAATCAAAACCGTATGCCGTTTAATATTTTGATTTTTAAAATTCAGAAGTGAAAATACTTGGATTAAAATTGCAATTTTGATATAATTACACACAAATTTGTGAATTAAAGTGGTGACATAATATCACAAATGACTCTCCTCATTTTATCAGGTTTTTCTTCTCGCTTGCCGCATCAAATTCGTGAGATGAATTTATCAGTTTTGAATAAAACAGCTCCCAAACAAACTTTGACAGTTCGTTTCTACGGAGATAAAATTACCTGGTTTCTGAGGTTTATCCGGGTTTTCCGCCCTTACTTGAATACCCTTTGTTTTTTTTTTTTTTAATAATAAAGGATGCCCATTCTACAGAGTAGGCGAAATAAGACCTTATTCCTATTTAAATGTAAACAACTTGGAAGTACTCCAAACGTTATTATTCTTGAACATCAGGATTGAGCTTTTGGACCAACTGGAATTTTGTTAGGGTACAGGTGCAGATCTTTCTTCAAAATCGTGCCACGCGTGGTATAACCAACTGTGTTGTCGATATTTAAGGACCAGCTCCAAAACCTTCACGAACGACCTGGATGTTTTAGGCCAATCGTCTATAACGAGGTCTGACCGGTACCTACTAGTCACATCTCTAACGTTCCATATCGCTCAAATTTGGCCACCACGAATGACGAATTATTGTCACAAATAATTCGAAAATATTATAAATAAATTAGTTATATTCGTGATTAACATTGGTAGGCCTTATTTGGCCCATTCTGTATAACCTTTTATTTTATAATAAATCAAACTATATGAGTGTACAATGAATTAATATTTTGTATTTCATTGCACATCAAAGAAATGCAATTCTCTTTCCGCTTCCGCAATTCTTTTTCACCTAACTATGCCCTTACCCTATAGGGCATCCCTTGAAACTTAAAAATTTAAAGCCCGGCACGCTGTTGATGCGAATTGAAATTTGCCTTTGGTCTCCAACAAGAAACCATATCGGAAAAATAGGCTTTAAAATATATGTAATTGTACTGATTAAGAGGTTATAGCTAAATATAACGATACAATTTTTCGCCTAAAATTAATTTTAAATATTTAAGTTCATTGGGCAAAGTAAATTGATTTATTTTTGATTTAAAATCAAATTTGCAGATCTTAATTTTTCGGCAGATTTACCCCTCCCTGTACTAACACCAACATAATTTACAGCTGTCAGTTGGCAAATGTGTTTGATGGGATTAATGTAGGTATTTCAAGAATGAAATTTGTGTTGAAGATATGTGATAAATATTCGATTATAAATGGCAATGTATAAATGAATCGGTAAATTCATCTGATGTAAGCTCGTCTTTCTCTTCTAAAAGGGACGAAACTTGCATTGAAATATTGACAGAGAAACGAAACTTCACAAATACAATGATAAAAATAAGTCAATTCAAAATCATGTTCCATTCGCCACGAAAAAAATCAATTTTTAAATTGAAATATGAATTTACTCAAGAACCACGCCCTAAAATACTTCCGACCAGGTCCGGGACACCCTGAATAATAAAAAAACCGGTTATAATTGCATTCTTAATTTTCCGTTTTTTTTATAAACAACAAATTGAAAGAAGAATGTTAAGTACTTATTGTTTTACAATTATTCGTTAGGAATGTAATTGTAGATATTAATAAATTAATAATTTTTTGTTCAAAGTTTAGCCACACTAAAGCCATTTGATTTCTAAAGTATACATGGAGTTGGGTGAAAAAATTATTTTCAATAAGATCAGAATATTCCCAGTTATACGAATGCAAAATTAATTAAAAATGAAGAACAGAAGAATTTCTTTACATCTTGATAACAAAATCTGATTATTCCTCCACAAAGTTTCGGTCTCAAAACCAATTCATATACATATTTTCATAGGGATAATAAAATCATAATCTTGTAATTAAAACAAAATATATATAATTACATCGCGTAAAATTGAATTATAAATATTGGATTGGCTCAAACCCCCATAGAAGACATTTTTGCGGGCGCCTATGCGGATATTATCGATGTGTATTGGAGTCTCAAATTTGTTCCATATGCTAAAGCGAAGAGGTCTCTCAATCTATAGTGTTAGTAATTGGGGATTGAGCGTTGTATTGTTGGTGCGCAAGTAATGCGGTTTACTCCCTTTGATTAAATTTAAGCATTAGCACAATTTGACAGTAAGTGTGTGGATCGTAATTAGATGAGCATATGCATTAGAAATACTCAATATATACAAGTATCGCACTCTGAAAATCGACCGAGGTCAATAGCTTAATTTCCATTTTCAATCATTATTCATTGCCA
This sequence comes from Leucozona laternaria, assembly GCA_932273885.2. NCBI lineage: Eukaryota > Metazoa > Arthropoda > Insecta > Diptera > Syrphidae > Leucozona > Leucozona laternaria. Next base: position 53,315,184 of record OW026368.1, read on the forward strand.
CGATATCGTCATCTATTAATGTTTTCTACACACTTTATTCTTTTGGGTCTACATGTTCGACCGTTATACGCATATCAGATTGAACTCAATGTACATTTATGTATGTAATTATTGCTGGATATTAAATTAAGATAATAATATTTATTATCTATTGTCGGGCACAACGCAGAGGTTAGATATTAATTTGGTTCGATTGCTAAATACTTTAAGGCATCTGATTGACCAGCTGTCAATTTGAGACAGAAGACGTCTTATATATAATTGAATAGATCAAAAATAACACACCTTTTTAAACCAAGGCCAAATTTGATTTATTATGTTCATGATCCATGAATTTTAAATTTTATATTTGCGTTGAAAAAAATAAAATTAAACTGTTCTATTCTTCACACAAACAAAAAATTCTTGCGTGTAAGCCCGTAGGTATATGAGTGGGTGAAAATGATGACATAAGCATGTTTTGTTGACCTCGTTAATGTACACATTAAGAAATGTTTAAAAAAAACCCAGCTTTCCAGTTGCATTTAGGAATTTTGCTTTTGAATGTTGGCACTCCTTGCTTAAATTTAGGAATTCCTTTGTTTCCTCTTGGCCCACCCCTTTCTTTTGGTTGAAATATAGTAAAGGGTCCGCCAAATAATTTTTTTCTTTTTGAAAATGGCGCAAAACATCGAGTGTAGCTTCGGCTGTGTGGCACGTAGCGCCGTCCTGTTGAAACCAAATGTTGCCAATATCCTCCTCTTCAATTTTTGTGAACAAAAATTCGTTCAACATGGCCCGATAACGATCGCCATTGACAAACCCCTCTTTACCACTGGGCCCACTGGGCCCGGGCCCAGGGCCCCGCAATCACCAGGGGCCCCCAAATTGCTGAAACTTAACTTAACCTCTATTGGTCTATTTTCAAGAAAAAAAAATATTTCGATACAATTTTAGATGCATAAAGAATGATCAGAATTCGTACTTTCTTTGCTGAACAACAACCTTTGCTGAATATTTTAAATCACATTCCCTGCGAAATAATATTCAAACTAAAACAGAAATATGAAGCACCTATAAACAATGCTCCGCTGTGAATAACTAACTGAGTGGCAATGCAGTTTTCTTTCTGACAGAAACAAAAAAAAAACACACACATTTTGAATATCACTGTATCTGTATGGAAAAATAAAGATAATGGTGTTTCTATATATGCAACGCGCATACAAGTTTGCATCAACGCAGTAACTCATACATAGGCGATTTAACTATCCGTCGGATGAACGGCACTCAATTTTTTAAGATTGGAGGAGTCCATGTCGCTGTCTGTGGTCCAAAAAAAGTTTTAAAAAGTCTTTTTCAAACAAGATGGTCGGCGCGAGCTGATGCATTAAGCGCCTTATAAATATAAAGGTCATCAAGAAATTGAAGAAGCTTTTTATGTCTATCGCCAATGATTTAGGACAGGCACGAGAGGCCAGAGAGGAAGCACTTAGTCTTTGCAAAAAAATGTCCAAGCTTGAATTTACCATACTTACAGAGCTTCGGAACTCTGTATTGCAAAGAATTAATACAAAAAGTACTTTACTTCAAAAACAAAATATTACTCTGGATGTTGCAATAAATTTGCTGAGTGCAATCGATGAATTTATAATTGGGCTCAGGGACAATTTTGATAACTTTGATTCATCAGCCAGACAAAACAACCCGGATTCCGAATATAAGGACCTTTCTGAAAGGACGAGGTGAAGAAGCTCACGCCAGACTTTTTTTGACGGCTCTGGACCCTCAGTAATTCTGACTGGGAAAGAAAGATTCAAAATTGAAACCTTTTTTCCTATTGTCGACACTCTCAGGGTTCATTTGAAACAACGACTAGGTTCGTTTACGAAGATTGGCCAACGTTTTGACTTTTTTTTCGATTAAAAAATCTGAATTCAGAAGACTTAAAAGAAAACTGCAAATCTTTTGCTAAATTAAACACCGAAGATGTGAACGGAGATGAACTACATGCTGAATGCCTAAATTTAAAAGACTACTTGAAAATTAGTTGACACGAAAATGAAAAAAAAAACTGGCAATATTCTAGAACTTTATAATTTTTTAAAAACAAATACAATTGAAGATGAATTTCCAAAAGTTAAAATTGCACTAAGAATTTTCTTAGGTGACCAATTGCAGTGGGGAACGTTCCTTCTCTAAGTTAAAAAGAATAATAACGAACTCAGAACTACAATGATTCAAGAAAGATTGACAAGATTGTCGCTGATGACAATCGAAAGCGACATCCTCAGAGGCATCGATTTTGAAGATTTGATCAATGATTTATCTAATCTCAAATCAAGAAAAAGACTCCTTCAATAAATATTTATCGCTTTTACCTGAAAAAATATAGTCTGTGTCACTTTGCATATTAATATATTGTTATTTAAATTACATCCTAAATAACTTATTTAATTTTCTGTTATTTAAATTTTGTTTATTTTTGAATTTTTATATGAAATATTTGTTTTTTTTGTTTTTATTTTTACATTGTTTATGTTTATGTTTTAAATGCTGCAATAATTATTTATCTTTTTAATGAATTAAAAAAAAATTATTTATTTTAAAATTAAAAGAATAAATATTAATTCAAAGTTATGTGATTTTTTCTGTATACCTTTATTACACAACATAACATTTTTATATAATCATACAGGGGCCCCATTTTCGAAAAGTGCCCAGGGCACCCAAAAGGGTGAGGACGGCCTTGGCCATTGACTGTAACGGCCACTCCTTGCTCATTTTCGAAAAATGGCCCAATTATGCCTCTGGACCAAAATCCGCACCAAACAGTGACTCGTTTTGGGTGTATCGGCTTTTCAATGTATGCGTGCGGGTTTTCTGTGCCCCAAATGCGACAATTTTGCTTGTTTACTACCCGCCAAGATCAAAATGAGCTTCATCTGAAAAGATGATTTTTTTGGCAACATCGGCATCTTCTCTAAGTCGATCGCAGGCCCACTTAGCGAAGCGTATACACAACCATATTCGTTCAGCGGAAGGAAAAAACTAATTATCTGTCAAATCAGACATGAGCTAAGTGTTACCATTCACAAAATAAGCACTACTTGAAAAAAAACGTTAGATGGCGGACCCTTTAGATGATTAACCGAACTGTGATACGTTTTTACAAGAGTAAGCTATATTTTTACTATTATTTGTGTATTTCCATTTTTCGGGATCCATATTTTAATAGGTTTCGGTTTAGCTTTGCACTTCGAAAATTCAAACCTGTCACAAAAATAACATCTTTACATTTTCTTGGACTCAGAGTGCCAACATAGCACTAGCTACCTAGTTTTTGTTTGAAAATTTCGTCAACAAAATTTTAAAATTCTTTTTCTCTCCACAACTAATTTACACCAAAATAGCTACAATACATTGCGTAGGTACTTTGTTTTTTTAATTTCCCAAAGTGTAGTGCTAACTTGATATCAAGTAAGAACTATATACCATGTTTTTTTTTAATACAAAGAAACTTTTGGCAAACAAAATTTTTAGAAATTTTTTCTTTCCATAACTAATTTACAGCAAAATTACTTCAATTAACTGTGTTATTAGTTTTTTTATTTTCTGAAAGTGTAACGCTTACTTGATATCAAGTTAGCACTACATTCCATTTGTTTTTAAAATAGTAGAGCTAAAAAATTTTTTTTCCACAACTAATTTACTACTAAAAAGCTACAATTAACTGTGTACTTAGTTTATTTAATTTCTTAGAGTGTAGTGCTACCTTGACACACGTTCACGCAGAATTCTTAGCGTGGAGGAATTTTCACTGCATGCCGAATCATGTAGGTACGCATCTAGTCCAAAAAAAAATTGGAAATTATTTTCTCCACACAACTAATTTACAACAAAAAAGCTCCAATTATTCCGTGTTTTAATTTTCTTATTTCCTTTTCTAATGCCTGGACTTTTCAAAAGAAATTTTAAAATTTTTTTCATTCCATAACTAATTTACAACAAAAAGCCTCAATTCATTGCGAACTTAATTTTTTTTAATTTCCCAAAGTGTAGTGCTAACTAATGGCGAATTCCTTAATTTTTTCTAAACAGAATCGGATTTTTTCTAAACAAAATCGATTCTTTTCTGTCAAAACAAATCTTGCGTTTTCAGCAAGCTTTCACACTGATTTGCACACACACTATGAAGACTTGACATTTCTAATACGTCAAATTGAAAGTCGTGGAATTTTTGGATGACGAGTTGTTTATTTTTAAATTAAAATTATTTTTTGGTTGCAACGAATTCTACATAATTTAACAAAATATTCAACAATATATTCAGTCAATATAGCTATACAAATAATTTATAGTGCGTTGTTCATTGTCAAACAAAAATTTGACAAAAAAAAAACCTTTCGCGAGTGAAAGACGTGATTAAAACTTTCAGTGCAAGTGAAAACTTTTCAATACAAATTTTCTTTGAAAATATATGTGCAAGTAGAAGTTCAAACAAATAAAATGCACAAACAAATTGCCCCCGTATAAGCTGGCTAAAATCTTTTGTTATTATTAAAAAATAATTATTATAGTTACTAATTTAATCCTGTTGGTAAATTTTTTTTTCACAACAAAAACAAACAACCTTAATAGTTTTGTGAATAATTTCTTCACGTTTTGCGTCAATTGCAGTTGTCAAGTAACACAAACACAATCACACAAAAATAAAATCAATTCTTTTACGAAATACGAATTCCTTTCAATTGACAGAAAAAAATCGATTCTGTTTAGAAAAAAATTGATTCCGTTTAGAAAAAATTCGATTTCTTTGTTGAAAGGAATTCGCCATAACGTTCCCTTGGAGTCGATAGTCGAACGATTTGAAATGAACGGCAATTCCGTATTAGGGTTGCAAAATTAAAAATAGTCACCTATAATTCATCTGCCATAAAAGAACAACTCATTCATTAGCTTTGTTCGTTGAGCATTCTTTAAATGTCAACAGCTGTAGAGCGTTTTTTGAAAAAACCCACTTTTTTTTGACAATTCTTGGGGTTGTCAAGAAAACCTGGGTCAACCCTGGGTAAAGTTCAACGAATGATGCTATTGTCACTGATTTGTGACAGATGTCAAAGTGAAACAAAAATTACATAAATATAATTTTAATGTCTCTCTACTTTAATTTTAGAATGTTCTTTACAAATTTTAATCAATTATTTTGCACACACAACAATTTTATAGAAATAAATCGTCAAATTTCTTTGCGCTTCCAGCTTGTTTAATTTGCTGTATTATTTAAAATCTATTTTCTATTGGTTTCATGGGTTTTTAATTTTTTGTATCTATTGATACAACTAACTAACTAACAATTTCGTGTTTTATAGTTTCTTTGCCGGTCAGTCTCTAATAATAAGCATTCGCTTCAGTTTGGCGTTTGAGGCGAGTAATTTAATGCTGATTTGCTCATTGTAAATAATACCGAATTGATTTGTTCGGTTTTAGGTTGGCATTGCGAACGGTAAAAGGTCCCTTAATGGACTGACATCTTGTTTTAAAGACCGCTTCACACATGTTAAATGTTTATTAGCCGTGTTTTTTTGCAAGCCCCGAGGAAATCGATCGAAAAAAACGACGTCCTGTCCTGCAATTTACATGTTAAATGCAACAACAACTAATCCCCTTCGGGCTTAGCTAAGCGCGGAGAATTCTCGGGGCTTAAGTTAAGCACGGAGAAAAACTGTGTTACCGGCGTGAATTGCATACTTGTTATCGATAGTTTGTATGGAAACTCCATTTTGTTTCTGTAATGGCGTCGCTAATCCCCGATGTCATTTTTTTTCAACCAAATCAACCCGGGCTTGCAAAAAAACACGGCTATTATCAATATTTTTTCCCATTACAGATAAAAATGGAGTTTTATCAAAACTATTTATATCAATTATGTAACCCACGCCGGTAACACAGTTTTTCTACGTTCTTAAGTTAAGCCCCGAGAAGCCCGTAGGCAAGTAACATAGATTTGTGTACTGTGGCCCGTAGGGGATTAGTTGTTGTTGCATTTAACATGTAAATCCTTAAGCTCTGACGTCGCTTTTTCGACCAATTTCCTCCGGGTTTGAAAAAAAACGCCTATTGAAGAATTACCACATTGATGAGAACTAAAATCAATTTTGTTTTCATTACGGCAATTGACAATATTTTAATGGTTTATTGGCAGTATCAATTTTGACTTTGTATTGTGTAGTCAAGTAAAAAAAGAAATGTGTAATTTACGGCTGAATTCTTCTTATTAATTGTAAAAACATGTCTTCTATAATTATTGTAAATTAACATTGATCGCATGTAGGGTTTTCACAAGTATTTATTAGTTAAACGTACCTTCATAATATGCAAAACAAAGAGAGCAGTCGATTTAAAAATGGATATGAACTTTCCAAATTTTCTCAAAAAGTAGCATCTGGTTTTAAGTGAGACTAAAAATTAATATAAGCATTGAATATTAAAAACGAACATTCGAAGTTTGAAAATTTTTCTTTGGAATTCCACATGTTATAAGTATTGGTAATAAACCATACTTACAATTTTTTATTCTTGAATTGCTGCCATCGTAACTTATACATTTTGTTGCTACATACTAAGTGAACTATTAAGTTACGATTGCAACAAAATAAAATCTAGCCAATTCAAAGTAAAAACAAGCAATATTATTTTTGGGTCAGAGTTACTCATATAATCATTATTGGTTGGGTATGCTATATTTGTAGATTCCTTGTAAATTCTTCAAGATTCAAAGAAATATAAATATTTACTGATTTTTTCTCGAAGAATGACTTGATAAAGACTAATATAAAATTAGAAACTTCTATAAGCAAACAAAGTTCAGAATACTTAATTTAAATATAATGAACAAGTTATTATAAACAAAGTAAGATTGATCAACAAATGAATATCTTAACACTTTTCCTCATTTGCTTACCAATCCACATTTGTTTCAAGGCGAGAAGAAGCAAGAGGTTTAGTTAACATATAGGCTAACATATTTTCTGAAGAACAATATTTACACGAAATAAAATTTGTATCAACATAAACTTTAACGAAACAAGTTTTTCTATCGATATGCTTAAACCTGCTAGTAAGCTTCTCCTCCTGAATTAATTGTTAACAACTTTGGACTGTTCACAGTTCAAAAATGTTAGAAGTCCTCTTAGCCAAATTGCTTCTTTAGATGCTTCTGACAAGACGACAAATTCGGCTTCCTTGCTGGACAAAGAAACACGCATTTGCTTATGGCATTCCAGCTAGTCGGACCTCCAATTATGTAATTGAAGATGTATCCTGAGTTTGATTTTCTGGATACTCTGTCTTCTGCCCAATTTGCGTCTGCATAACTCACAAATTTTCCTTTTGCTTCTTGAGTTTTATTGTTGCTTAATTGAAGTTTGAAACTTGATGTTCCACGAAGATATTTTTAAAAACACGTTTTAATTTTGTCCAATCGGTTTGACTTGGTGAACTCGTCTTGCAAGCCAAAATTTAAATTGATGCAGCAATAGCTGGTCGAGTATTAGTGGCTATATATAGCAAACTTCCAACTAACTTTTGGTATTTTTCATTTATAATAAGAGGGCTTGAGTCATCGCATTTGCCATAGCAAGGGCCAAGTGGAACTTTGGAATAAATACTTTGTTTAAATCTTGGAGACCACTCTCATCAGATAATTCTTCAATCTACTGCTTCTGTCGAATTGAGTAGTCCCCCCTTGATCGCTTTTGATTACTTAAAGTCCTAAGTAGATGTATATCTCCAAGATTTTTCACTTCAAAGTTAGTTTCTGTGTGTCATCGATGCATTTCTGGGAGGTACAGGCAACGATGATATCGTCGACAAATATAACAAGATTAGTTGTTATCTCTCCCTTTTTCTTATAAGTCGTAGTATGTGCCAAATTTTTTACTATAGCCTTGTGCAACCAATCTTGCTTTGAATCGATGAACTCTTCCTTCAACATCACGTTTAATTTTGTACACCCATTTGCAACCTACGATGTTTACATTTTCTGGAGGTCGAACTAATGTCCATGTCTTGTTTTTACTATAAGGGATTCCATTTCCTCCTGCATTGCAATTTTCCATCGGGTTTATTGTTCACTTGCAATAGCTTCTTTGTAATTATTTGGCTGTTTAACTAAACAAGATTCCAAAACAGCGGTTATACCACTCATGAATCGTTGCGGCTGTTGCCCTTTATTTAATCGTGATGATGTCCTTATTTTCCTGACTTCTTTTCCATCGGAAAAACCTTCAAAATTTGACTTTGATTAGCAGCAACATCAGCTTTCATATGAACAAACTTAACATCACGGCTGATAATAATTCTTTTCGAAGTCTTGTCAAAACCCATGGAGTATTCATCTTATCCAACGAATGTTAACAGAGTACCCTTGTAATCCAATTTCTTACTTGTTTCTTTTGGTATGTGGCATCTGATCCAATAATATGAAGATCACGATCACAGATTAGCCATATGAAGATGAGAATGTTTCGTACGTTTCACCCTCCAAAACCCATTTGTTTACATTGTTGTATTTGTAATTTCTTCCCGCGTCGATGAATAGATGTGAATTGCAACAACAATTTAACCGGGGTCTGAAGATCCCTACTGTCTATGTGTGAGGTTTTTATACACAGATTCTCATTTTTTATCTGATAACTGCCAGTTCAAGCTTGTAGGCAAATTAAAATGGCTGCCGGGGATTCTCGTCTTCATGTGGCTAATCTGTGATCACGATAAACAGATACAAGGTATGCTCATTAGATACACCAAAGTCGCCATCTTGGCATTTTTATGACGACCCAATCATCTTTGGGTGTTATTTTCTTTTTAAAATGAAGACTATATTTTAGAATGCAGTATTTAAACATTATTTAAAAGTGATAAGAACTGTGAACATAAAACAACATCTAAAAACAATCTAATGAATTGGAATTAAATTTTTGAACAACAAAAACAACTTAAAGGTGCTACCACCAATTTGTTTACGAATTAATTTATGATTCGTTTACTTGGCTAGAGATACAGTTGTTTCAAGGGGTGCCAAGCCGCCTATCATCAGTCTCCTCTTTATTAGTGGTGCTGAGCTTTTAATCCAATTTTATTATGTAAAACTTTCTACATGCCTACCATAGGGATCGAACCCACAATATCAGATTTGCTCAGTCTTAGAAGCCGTATGCACTACGCATTCCGCCACTTAAAACCACTGACGTCACAGATCGAAAATGGGTTGTTATTGTTTATCAAATGTATTTGGAGCATCAGCATTTTTCTAAGCGCCTTCAAGTCTAATAAACTGACATTCTAGTATGAATAGTACAATAAATAATAATAATAACTTAATAGTCTGGTCTGTAGCCGATCTTCCAACCTCTCCCCCTTTGACACGTACTACGAATTGTAGTCTAAGTCTATCGAAATAAGGTATGGAGAAAAATGGAGGCGGGACAAGACAGCATACTTAAAGGCGCTTAGAAAAATGCTGATGCTCCAATTTGGAACTTTTTAGGACGAAAATTATGTCAAATTCCTTTCAACAAAAGAATCGATTCTGTTTCGATTATTTTCTAAATAAAATCGATTCTTTTTTGTCAAAACAAATCTTGCACTTTTAGCTAGATTTCACAGCAATGTGCACATACACACTGTTAAGATTTTACATTTCTAACACGTCAAATTGAAGGTCCGGGAATTTTGGAAAGACAAATTGTTGTTTTTATTGTTGCAACGGATTCTACATAATTAAACAAAATATTCAACAATATTTTCAGTCAATAGCCGTTTGTTTGCAAGCCCCGAGGAAATAGGTCGAAAAAAACGACGTGCTGTACAGCAATTTACATCTTAAATGCAACAACAACTAATCCCCTTCGAGCTTAGCTACGCGCGGAGAATTCTCGGCGCTTAACTTAAGCACGGAGAAAACCTGTGTTACCGGCGTGAATTACATACTTGTTATCGATAGTTTTGTTTCTGTAATGGCGTCGATAATCCCCGATGTCGTTTTTTTTTCAACCAAATCTCTCCGGGCTTGCAAAAAAACACGCTTAATATAGCTACAAAAATAATTTATTGCAGCTGTTTAGCAACACACACCACACAATCACACGAAAAAAAAATCGATTCTTTACGAATTCCTTACAATTGACAGAAACAAATCGATTCGGTCAATACGTCAATGGATTCGGTTAAAAAAATCGATTTCTTTGTTGAAAGAAATTCGACATTAGCGAATCGGAATTGGAGTTCACAAATACTTTTCAAACCAGAGAGCACAACGACAACGAGAAAGGAAATAATTTCACCTCCATCTTGATATAAATAAATTTCTGTGTACAAGAAAGGTAAAAACTGTCAAAACACCCAGCTGTTAGCATCTTTTGCTTTTAATTTGAAAATATGGTGTCTGATAGGTAAAACTCAACTATCTAATGTTGTTTTCGTTTCGACCAAAAAAATCGATTTTTGTTTGGTTTTTTTGATGTGTGACAAGTTTTTCCTTTCCTTTCTACCAAAAAAATCGAATTTTTGTCGATCTGAAGTCGATTTTGCAGATCTCGATTTTTAGCTAGATTTACAGATTTTCACACGCACTTGCACACACATTAAAGAAAAGTGACTTTTACCGGAGTTGTTTTAAAAAAGGCACTCATACAATCAAATACAGAATAAAATCACGTTTTGTGTTCGTTTTGCCAGTAAGATTTAAGATCTGACACCCAAATCCGAAGTGGTTGAAACGAAAGCCACATAATACTACGTTTTTACCAAGAGATAATCCGGGATTTAAGGTAGGAGATTTAAAATTAATCTTGAAGTGTTTTCACCACAAAAAAGGCGATTAAATTGACGTTTTCAGTCTGAATTGCCATTCAATTGTCAACTCAATTTGACAAGAGTAAAACAAATATAATCGGCAAACGTATAGCAAATGGAAAAAACAATTTTTGAGCAATAAAACAATTAATTTTGAATAAACTATTTATTAAACATTTTGTTATCACACCATTTTATTCTTCAAAATAACAAGAGTGAGTAAATTTAATAGGAGAATCCATAAATACAGAAAAAAACACAATTTTTCGGCCCACTCTTCAATGAAAAGCTCCCCACCCTCCAGTGTCTGGTTGTCCGTTGTTTTTTGTTTGTTTTGGCTGTTGCATTATCTGGAATTTGTTTTGTTTACCAAAATATTATTATAAATATATGAAATACATTGTAAATACTTGCATTTTTATTCCTACAGCCAATGCGCAAAAATATTTTATAATTTTTTTTGATTTCAATGGAAAAACTGACGTTTAAAAGGGTGCGTTCTACAAAATTAGGATTGTTTGATTTGACAATCTCCTTCTTGCAAGAAGATTTCAATGAGATTTATTTTAAATCTTCATTTGAGGAGATTTAAATTTGTATGGTAAATCTTCGAGATTTGAAGAGGATTTATGCTAAATCCTCTTAAATCGCGATTTAGTGCTCAGTGAGAACGTAGTATAAATAGCAGATAATTGGGAAATGTATAATTTTTTTTTTTTTAATTTAAACGCAAATTGTGATATGAAGTACTTGGCCAAACCTACAACCTCTACTAGGTCAATTGAAAAGTTCAAAATCACTGTAGCGTCTTTGACTATCTGTTAATGTTTTTTCTGTATTTTCTTTAAATTCATCCGAATTACCAATCAAAAATTGATGTCAATGAATGGCAAGAAAGAAAACGAACACTTCACTGGCCAACAAAGCCACAAAAAAGTTAATAAATTTTAAAATCTCAATTCGGCTTTTCCAGAAACTATCTTTGTCTTTTCTCTTTCTAATTTTGACATACTCCCAATCACATGATTTTGTTTTCTCTAAATATTTTTCTGTCAAACTATTGATTTTTTTTTTACTTGTTTGGCACTGAAGTCTGGTGGATGTTCCAAATAGATAAATGCATTGAACGCGGGATTCACTTTTTCCTACAAAAATAAAACTTTTGTGTGCATTGACTTATTATATAATAAGTCAATGTTTGTGTGTTTTGACCACAGATTAGCCACATGAAGATAAGAATCCCCGGCAGCCATTTTAATTTGCCTACAAGCTTGTACTGTCAGATATCAGATAAATAATGAGAATGTGTATAAAAACCTATAACACATAGACAGTAGGGATCTTCACACACCTGGTTAAATTGTTGTTGCAATTCACATCTATTCATCGACGTGGGAAGAAATTACAAATACAACAATGTAAATAAATGGGTTTTGGAGAGTGAAACGTACGAAAGATTCTCATCTTCATGTGGCTAATCTGTGGCACAGATTAGCCACATGAAGATGAGAATCCCCGGCTGCCATTTTAATTTGCCTACAAGCTTGAACTGGCAGTTATCAGATAAAAAATGAGAATGTGTGTATAAAAATCTCACACATAGACAGTATGGATCTTCACACACCTGGTTAAATTGTTGTTGCAATTCACACCTATTCATCTACGCGGGAAAAATTACAAATACAACAATGTAAACAAATGGGTTTTGGAGGGTGAAACGTACGAAACATTCTCATCTTCATATGGCTAATCTGTGATCTGTGGTTTTGACTTCGTATTGCAAGGATCCAATTCAGACTGAAAAAGTTCAACCATCATCAGTTCCAGTTTCGTCATTTCAGTCTTGCCATGTATATTGAGGTTGAGGTTGAAGGACTGGACTGACGGCTGGCTACAAATACTACTACAAAGTTAAGTTACCCAAAACAAGCCCAAACAGAACAGACAACAAAAACAAAGCCAAATACGCCAATACGCCAAGGCCAAACGCCAAAGGTTCTTCCTTGAGGATTTCACTTGTGTAGTGTATGAATTTCCATTTTCATGGAAACGCCGTAATTGAATTAATTTACAATAACAAAATAAATATATTCGAGAAGATAAAATTACATTAATAAACAATACAAAATTAGATGCCAAACGCCATGGAAAAGACCAACTGTAAGAAACCAATGCAACCGTCTGTCGGTGGGCGTAAGAAATCTGGACCGAAATTTGAACTCTCCGAAGAACAAAAAGCTGACATAAAAGAAGCATTTGACCTGTTCGATACCAATTCCACAGGGTTTATTGAGGTAAAGGAACTTAAAGTTGCAATTCGGGCTCTAGGTTTCGAGCCAAAAAAGGAGGAAATCAAACGTATGATTGCAGAAATCGATAAAGACGGTAGCGGCAAGCTCTCTTTTGCTGACTTTCTACAGCTGATGACAATGAAAATGGCAGAAAAGGACACCAAAGAAGAGATTCTTAAAGCTTTTCGTCTTTTCGATGATGATGACACCGGTAAGATTTCATTTAAGAATTTGAAGCGAGTTGCTCGTGAACTAGGTGAAAACCTATCTGATGAAGAGTTACGTGAAATGATCGATGAAGCTGATTTGGACAACGATGGAGAGGTCAGTCAAGAGGAATTCCTTAGAATAATGAAAAAAACTAGTTTGTATTAATTAAGATACTTATTACTATCTACAGTCCTAAGAACCTTAATATTATCCACAAACTTTAATAGTATATAGCACGGACAAATATTATTTGTATGCGCATTCAATGCAACACTATTTTAAATTTATAAAAATATTTATTCTAAACTGTAAAACTCATTGGGTTCTTCTTCATTTTCAATTAAACTGCAATTTGATTTTATATTTCCTTATTTGTATTGCTTGCAAGAAATAAAAATTTAATCAAACAAGTGCTATTGTGTCATCAAAAGAACTTGGGAACGCGAAGAATACAATAATTTGGTCGTTTTTTTTTTTTAATTTATCAGAGTCGAGCAAATGGAACGAAATTAAGACAGGTAGGTGCCTACATTTTTTTCCAGGAATAATTAAATAACTAGGTATTCGTCATTGTTTCCGTTTGCTATATTTCACGCCACATAAATTACATACAAATACACGGCATGTTTCGTAAAATAGGGCCCAGATAAGTGAGTGAAATTTTAACATTAAAAATGTATGCGTTTTCTAATTTCTCGCAGTTTTATTAAAAAGTCAAAATTAAAACTGTATGGTTCCTACAGTAAAAATTATAAAACAATGTGGGCAACCTTGATCCGTAGGTAGGTATTTGTATGAATTCCAGTGTGCAGACAGCGAACAAGGACTAAGTAGCAGGTCGCGGTACATGTTTTTGAGATGGCTAGTTTCAGCATTATTCCCTTAACCATTGCATTATCCTAACACGTCAAAATCAACATTCATAGGCACGTCTACACTCAAGGCTAGAGGAAGATTTAAGAGGTTCGGCCAATTTAAGCCTCTGAAGGCAAACTTCAAGACACTTTTAAATTTCTGTTCAATTCTTATTATATGGTAGCTGTAATACAGTGATCCCACCTTAAAGCAAGCTTAAGGATGGATCTGAAAATTTTAATAAACTGTATAGATAAAGAGGAAACAATTCCTCACCTACTCTGTACATGTCCTGGGGGTCATTCCGTAATTATTAAAACGATAATCGTGCACGTTATCGTCATCAATTTGCTTCACGTAACACAATCACTATCGTCTCGTTAATCGTTTATTATAAATCACAGCTTGAGAAGGATTGACTTTTCAATCATTGTCATAAGTGACAATTCTGTAATTTAGTTTTGTCAGTAACGACCAAAAAATGTCAATTTTTATTTAGAAGAAGTGCAGAAAAGTGCGGGCAAAACGTGAAGTCCCCTAAACAAATCGGTTATCAACCTATTCTCCAAACTACATATAATTAATTATAGGGTTTTCAATTGCAGCGGGCAGATTTTAACGGTGACACCTATTAAATCTTTTGTTTATTGTTTACTGATGCCAAATCACCATGGCAAGTTACACGATTGAACGACACGTCCAATTGAAAGAACTTCAATATAAAAATCTTTTAGGCAACGATACGTGCGTTGCGCCCATTTTGCGGTTTACATGGTTGTCCTTCCATGTCTATTATCAAAAGTTTGGTGCCCAAATTTGAGTCGATCAATTCAGTGGACAAGCAGCCAAAGCCTTTGCGTCAACGAAACCCAGGATCAACTGAAAACATCTACGCGCCCTTATTGAAAAACCCTACATATGATAAAATGCATAAATTACTTACAAAAACAAAAAAGACGACACAAGACGATAGCTTAATAGGTATCGTTCAAATGCTAACGATTTAACGATCATGTTTTGACGATTTTTGAGTTACGGAAAGCAAATTTTCGATCGTCAAGACGATATCTTTCAGGCGATAGTGATTATTGCTTTTACGTGATTTAAAGCTGTCGTCGAAACGATATCGTGTGGCGATAATCGAATTACGGAATGACCCCCCTGAACTATCCCAAAGACTTAGAATGCGTTTAGATGACTTCTACTACCACGATCCCAGTGATCTGGCAAGCAATGAAATAAGTTGTCTTACACGTTTCATAAGGAGTAGGGAAAAAATTTCCCTGACCGACTCTCTGTCGACAGCCATTTCTACCTAACCCTCGTTGTCTGAAAACAATCCGAAATCTGAGTTTTCATATTAGAGACTAGTTAGGTCATCTAATTTAAGTGACTTAGTTCTCAAACTCGGATCATCTAAAAAAGGTAAAATATCTAAACTAACACAAAATATTGTAGAGAAGAATTTTTTTTTAAAATGTCTTAATTCAGAAATTGTGTACCCAAACTATAAAGTTTTAATTAAATTAAATATACAAAATCTTTCTAATGTTCAGAAATGGAAAGTAAACTTTTACATTTATGAATTCGACCTTAGTCGTAGTGCTGTTTTTTTTAATATAAATTATTACTTGTGTTTCCAGTTATTGAATTTTATCATAACTTATTCATCGTCCATCTATCCAAGCGATAAGAGCTTCAAAAATACAAGCGATGATTTTCTCCGATATAAAAACCTAATAGAAAAATAACGTAAACATTTTTCAGCTTTATTCACATCACATCGAATCGTTTATCGTATCTCCAACATTAAAATACACTTAAATAGATATACATAGATATCCATCGCCGAGCTGATGGAAAAATATGCAGATTGTAATGGGGTTTTCAAAGAGCCTGAATAAAATGAATTGGACATTGGTAGCTTAACTCAACAGCAAAGGCCCTCCAGTAAGAGATGGTGTTGTTTGCCAAGTTTTGCTTTTATACTTTTCATTAGATAGGTTCCATATTAAGCCAAATAATTAAACAACCAGCTTTGAATATTAGGGTTTATTGCAACACTGATTTTAAAAGCAAGAAAAGGGGGATAGTTTCTCTATCTGCATATCCGCCTTTTCATGGAATTAATTGCCCAAGACTGACTTGATTTATGTACATATGTATGTATATGCCACTGTTAAACTCAGAGATGTGAAAATGTATTTGGTAAGCGGGCTACCCAAGGTTATGTTGTCTAAGAAAACTGTTGACCCTAAGCGGAGTTGCTTGAGAGGGACAGAGTACTCAAAGAGGGAGTTCGCAAAGCGGGCCACCCAAAGTACTGTCCAAGAAAACTGTTAACAAAAGCCCGGAATAAATTACATTTGGGGATTTTACCAATTTTACCAATTCGACCATCCTGAAAACCTGGATTTCATCATTTCTAATATCTCTTTTCAGATATGAAGAAATTGGTTCCTCATTATTATGTATATCATTCAACAAAACGGGTACAACCGTTTTAAAATTAAAAGAAAATTCTACTGGGGGCTATAACTTTAGTTAGATTTTATGTTCCATAAAAATTGTAAAATAAATAACACAGTCAATCGATTTCGATATTTTGATACAGGCAACGTTCAACGCAATAAAGACATTTAGTCTCGAGTATTACAACAGCAGTTCATCCTTTGACCATCCATCTTCTGTAAGCTTCAACAGGGTGCAGACGATGAACCATTATTGTAAAACTTGGCTTAGACTATTTAAAGAAATTCAATTGAACAACTGCTAATGTCAAATAAAAATTGACTATCTTTAAAATAGATTTAACTAAATATCTAACTTGTGTTGGACCTAGCCACAGCCAAATGTATAACACAAACCACCGCCATAGGAACTTTCCCACGAATAGATCCCATTTGATATTTTTCATTCTGTCGTGAAATAGCACTGACAGTGGGTCGTGTGATAAAAATGACATTTTGTTCAGTTTATTTGCCTTTAAATATTAAATAAATTTGTTTTGTTTAATACTTCGTATGATAGTTTTTTTCTTTATATTAATATCAATTAGCTTAAACAGTAATGAGAATTTAACAATGCTATATGCTAAAGATGTTACTTAGTGTTATTTATAATTTGATTACATTTTTATTTTAACATGATGAAGCTTTTCAAAAATGTTATATAAGATTTCATAATTATTTATTTTTTTTTTCAACCGTAATTAATTGGGTATAAAAACTCAACTGCATTATACCTTATTATTGTAATTATTATTCAATATATATATGTTAATAGGTAATTTAGAAAAGAAAATATATTGTAGCTCTGCAATTCAATTGCAGTTTTATTATCTTTTTTTTAAGAATTCTAACTTTTTTAAATAAGTACGGGAACCTTTTGAGGAGTAGGATTAATTGACAAGTGCCCAATGAAGAGGGTGATATAATTATTCAATTTAAAAGTAATAGATTTAATTGATGTTTAGGACAAGATTATTCAGCCTTTGATGATCAGACAGGTCTTTGAGGCGACTTATGTAGGAATGGCGGTGGTGGTGGAGGAGCTCGTTGTTTGCGTTGCAATATGGAAAGAATCTTAGGAATGGCACCCTTAGATGCCTTTGGGTGGGAATTTGATGGTGGCACCCACTGTACAGGGAGTTTATGATTTATGTGACTCTGATGCGGCTTTTGCGCCATCTGCTGATGCAAGACAGCTCCACCAGGAGATTGCAAGTTATGAACACTTGAAATTGGATAATGTGGAAGATCTTTATTTGAACATGTTTGCTGTGGAACGGTATTCGAAATACGGGCTCGTGTGCAAACGTTGGCTTGTTGATGATTGTTGGTCTCAGATATTAAATGACTTTCTTCATAAGGATAATCGTACAGATTTTTCTTGGGACGAGATTTACGCGCTGCTTTTTCCGGAAAATGGTTGGCGTTCATCATCAAATGTGTCCCGTCGCCTCTGGGTTTTGTTGGCATCGTATTTGGTCGGTTTCCACGAGTACCATGTGTTATGTGACGATTACTGCTAGAACTGGGCTCTCTCAACGGAGCAGTTGAAATACTTTTGAAGTCATTTTCACCTTCCGAACCAAATGATTTTCTCGGTGAAGGTGAACGAGACGATTTACTTTCTTCTAAACGAGCACGAAATCCTTGGATCGATTCGTTTAAAGCCCACAGCTGAGTGAGTAATGATAGATCCATTTGTCGTAAATTGTGCATTTCTTGCCGAAGTGTAGCTAATTGTGTGTCCATGTTGCTTTCGTTTGATGTTGTTCCTGTCGATGATACTGTTGGGGATTTACTTGCTTCTCCGCTACTTACGGAATCAGCTGTCGATGACAAACTACCGTATCTATTGGGCCCATCCAAAGCGTCCCTTTGAGGCAAGTTACGGGCACTCGAAGACGTACTCGGTGTATCTACATGATTCAGACTAGAGCCCTCTGGTAAAACTGCAGCAGCGAGGCTTTTTGGTAGAGGTGGTAGGTCAGGATAAGACATCACGGTGGCAAATTTTTATTCACTTTTAGTTTCAAGTATAGTTTTTTGGTATTGTCTTTTAATTTAAGATATAATAGTAGTACTTACTGAAACAGCGCACGTAGTTGTTATTACAAAATATAATTATTGAAATATTTTAGTCAATTTATAAATTCAGTGAATGTTGAATTTCCAAGCTTGTCGGCACATTGGACACTGCTTATTTAAGGGTTGTAAGTTTAGCCACTTTACAATGCAATGCATGTGAAAACAATGGGAGCAAACACCCCAAACGAGTGGGCAATCATCGCCAGGCAGTGAACACTCTGGACACGTACTCTCGAACGACATACGACAAATACCACAATTTTCATCATTAGCTATCCAGCGCCAAGATGCAACGCCCATCCATGATTTTATTTTAACTTTCATTGCATAAGATTCGACAAATCCATTGAATATAATACTATGCTTGAGATCACTCTTGTTATGAAAATTTGAGTAATAGAAAATAGGTCGAACACAATTTACGTGCGCTTACGAAGATGTTCACACACTTTCACGATACCATGTTCATGTTAAACCAAGAACAAGAACCCACAAATATCCAAAATCCAACACCTTTTAACCAACGTTCAACTACAACTTGTCATAAAATCCCGAATGCAATCCGTGCAAATAGGTACGTTCAATCCAAAGAAATTGAACAAAATGTACTGAATTGTCTTTGAATGCAGTATTAACTGCTTGACACAATAAACGCTTGTTCGAACGCGCGTTCGCACGCACTTGATTATTTTATATGGTTTTCGTTTCGACCAAAAAATCAATTCAATTGATTGATTGATTTTTTTGATTTGTGGCAAGTTTTTCCTTTCCTTTCGACCAAAAAAATCGAATTTTTGTCGACTTGAAGTCGATTTTGCAGATCTCGATTATTAGCAAGATTTGCACACGCACTTGCACACATCTTAGAAAAGTGACTTTTACCAATGTGGTTTTAAAAAAGGCACCCATACAATCATAAAACAAAATAAAATCACGTTTTGTGTTCGTTTTGCCAGTAAGATTTAAGATCTGACACCCAAATCTGAATTGGTTGAAACGAAAGCCATATTAGAGTATATATAATGTGGAGTGCTCGTTTCTATCCCTAATGCATTGTAGTGCCTGGGGCCATGATAGGGGGCGCTATTTCACGTTCGGTTTAGATAAAGTCTTAGAAGATCGTACACCTGCTATCAATTGTAAGTCATAATTTGCTTATTTTCTCTCTAAATTGTTCTAATTTGAAGTAATTCTTGAAATTAATAACCGCCATATTATTCACTAGATACATCCAGAGTAAAACTTTAATCCAGATGTATTAACATTGAATTTGTATGCTTTACATCTGGATATAAATTTTTCATCTGGAAGAATCGAGTAAATAATATGGCAGTAAATCTTATTTTACTCCCAGCGAGTCGCGTTCGCGGCTGCGTCTCCACTGTATGCACAACGAGATTTTATGTAATTTAAATTTGACAGGCAAGAACCGCTCCATGAAGCCTGTTTCACAATGTGACTAGGAAGCGCGAGGTGAGCGCGACGAGAAACGCTCTCATCTTTCTCTAGTTACAAAATCGTTGCCGAATTCGTAATGCAGAGAGCGTTTTTACGACAAAAACTCATTTAAAAAATCAAAAAAATATATACTTTTTAAACCTGCTAACTTTTCGGAACTTACCGCGTTAATAACAACAAATTATTTATAAATTTCTTCCCAACGTTTCGAGGAAATTTCACTCTTCGTATTCACGTTTGATGGGTGTTGTAAAAAATGTACCGGTGCATTGTTGTTGGTAAAATATAATCAAAATAACATACAAATCAATAGATTTATCAATAACTTTAGTTGTTAAATACATTTGATCATTTCTTTTTTGGAAAATCTGTAAAATTACTTAGCAAAAATGAAAATCGTCGTCACAACGCGTCTTTTTTCAATTTTTCGAATTCTTGGTGTGACGACGAGAAACGCCTTATTGTGTATTATAGAGGTCTTCTTCCATTGTTTGAAATTTGTTTGACAACTACAACAAGTTCTCGTCATGCTCACGTCCCGTTTCCCCGTCGCATTGTGATTCAGGCATGACTCGCGTCAGTTGTGTTCAGTCAGTTAAGGAAAACGCGCCGCAAAAGAGAGTGCTTTAAAAAGACGCAGGGACAAAAGCCATTTTTTTTATTATAAGAAATGATCCATATTGACGAGTGGCAGTACTCTAGCGGGAAACCGTAGCAATAGGATATATATAAAAAATTATATATATAAAATGAGAGTCTTTTATAGATCTTGTGTGAGGAGAAGTGTTCTCTTCAAATAAAGCCTCGTGTCGTGTGTAGGGGAGCAGTGTGTCACTATCGCTCTAATGTATTCATGTGCCATATTTTTCACAAAACAAAAAGATCAACAAAATCGAATTTTTTGGTCGAAAGGAAAACCACATAGGCAAGTAAACACACCTTTCGAAACATTCAGCGCTCAATCTCACGTCAAAACGTAAGCGTGGGATGTTGTCAAGAGATAATTTACTATCTTTGAACACAGCACAGGCGATGCAAGACCGCGCGTCCTCACTTATAAAATAGCCAGTTCGCTTAAAATAAATTAAATAAACGTGGTGACTTAAAACTCTCAACCAGTTTTTATTTGTTTGAAAACAATTTTAGATTTCAATTCTAACACACAAGGTTCAATACTTTTAATAGTTTTTTTTAAACAAAAAAAAAAAATGGAAAAGAAGTGTATATGTATATAATATCGCCCCTATTTCTTTTTTTTATTTTTGAAGTAGTATAGGTTTTTTGTTTCTTGTCCTTGAATAGATGTGCAACAATAGGTATCTCTTGAGAAAAGAACACACACTATTACAAGCATTGACTGGACCATAGATACACCATATAAAGATGATAATCTCGGCTGTCATCCGAGTTTGCCTACAAGCTAATTCAGGGGAAATTCAGGAGAAACACGCACCCATATGCATAATTCGTCTATTCACCACCATTTATTTGCACACACAGACAGTATTCCTCCATTCACCACCAAAATGTCGGTTATTTGAAAAATATCATGAGTATGTTCAAAAAGTATAATAAATTCAGCAACGAGTTATCAAGTGCTAACGCGACCTTATATGGATAAGTTTATGGAAACAAGTTTTAAAAGTGAGATTTATAATCGATTTAAGGCTCTCCCAAACCAACGCGAAACATTCGGCGCGACGACGAAACTTCCGCCTGTCTTAATTTATTTACATGGAGATTAATGGGAGCACCCACACTGGCGCGATGCGAATCTTCGAACATTATTCAGTCGTCGCATATTCGCGCGAATGTTTCGCGTTGGTTTGGGACAGCCTTTAAGTATATTCAATTGTCTTTTTTTTTTTAATCTCAATTTATTGAAACAAACAGTGAATATGATAAAAAACAAAACAATAATATAAGAATGAGAAATCAGAGAATCAACGCTGCTGCCGTAAGGCCTGCCGCCCACTAGGCAACTTTTAGTTGCTCACCCCAGCAACTTTTAGTTGCTCCCGGTTCAATTACATTGGCTTATATGGGAGAGCGCCCACTGGGCAATTTAGTAGCCGGCAACTTTAAGTTGCTCGGAGTTGCTCGCGGAACTTAGTTGCCGGCAACTCCGGGCAACTTTTAGTTGCTGACCCCCGCCCACTAAGCAATTTCCGAGCAACTTTCAGGAATTTTCGAAAATTTAACGATTTTATCTGTTGTCCATTGAAATATTACATTGATTTTGCATTTTACCCGGAGGCCACACGAGCCAGTACTGGCATGCAAGTTGCAATACATTCACATTTTTTCACTAACACATATAAACCCAAGCAACTTGCTCGTCAACTGGCTTGCCTTTTTCGAAGCCAGTTGAGCAGCCAGTAGAGAAGCAAGTAGGGCGTTCATTTTTTACACTATAGTCAACAATCATCGTTCCTTTTATTTAAATTTCTGAATTAATTAGATTTTGTGCAAGAAATAAGTTAAAATAAATTTATTGTGGAATTTGATTGCATTTTAAAAATGTTAAAATTCACTTTCGTACGAAACTTGACATTGCTTGACAGAATATTTGACATTTGCGAATATTTCGTCACAAATTACCAAAAAGCTCTAAAATTGAAAGTTGAAAGTTTGTGGCTTGACAGATAGGGGAAAAATTATATTTGATTCTATCGTGAATATTTCGTTCCAAATGTCAACCGATTGCCCTAAAAATCCATTTTTCCAGAGCGGAAAATAAAATGGAAAAAAATTCGGATTTTTAGAGGTTTTTTTATCCATTAACATCGTATACAACCTTCAATGGAATTTGAAAGTTTTGTGCTTAACAGACAGATAGCTAACAAAATGTATTTTGACATCTGTAGTTTTTTTATTTGTTACATGAATTTTAGTTAAAGTATATGTTATTCCCTCTTATGTTTCGTTGTCCATAATTTCAATTATTAAAGTTTGTTAACCATTTTTGCATTTTTCTTTAATATTCTTTCCAAATGTATTTTGATTTTTTCAATCCATTTTGTTTGAAAGATCAACCAAAATTGTTTACTATAGTAGAGAAAAAGAACGACCTACTTGCAAGCAACTTACTTGGCAAGTGGAGTGCCAACTACGTCACAGCCAGTACACAGATATGAATTTGGCAGGCAATGTATGAACCCAACTTGCTTGCCAGTACTTGCTCGTGTGGCCTCAGGGTTAGACAGGTCAAATTGAGATAGGTTTAGGTGGAGCACGTTTTTATAGAAAATTAAATACAAAAAAACACAAATATTAATTCTCAAAAGTTGCTCGGAAGTTGCCTAGTAGGCGAGGGCAAGCAAGTTTAGTTGCTCGGAGTTGCCGGCAACACCAAGCAACTTAAAGTTGCCGGCAACTAAGTTGCCTAGTGGGCGGCAGGCCTAAGACAATTTTAGGTGTGTTTTTTTTTGCAAGCCCGGAGGAAATTAGTCGAAAAAAAAAACAACGTCGGGACTAAAGGTAGAACTAGAATAGCCGGAAGACCACGCAAGTGGTCGTACGAAACCGAGTGAATACAAAGAATTCATATGTTGTGCCCATAATTGCGATTTGGTACTGTGAAGAGCGCTCATCGACGGCTCATTCGTAAGTGGTTGGATGCAAAAAAACAATTTGGCGCATGGTGCTTATTTTTTGACTTTGTTTTCTGATTGATGAATGAGTGAAGTGAAATGTTAAGTTTTCTTTTAATTAATTTACCTATACGCGTGTTTTTTTGCAGGTCCATATGGATTTGTCGAAAAAAACGACATCCGGACTTAGGAACATCTTACTTACAGTACTTAAGTCCCGATAATTATCTGGACTTAGCTAAGTCCATATGGATTTAAGTTGTTGTTGTATTTACGTGTAAAATTATAAGAACCGATGTTGTTTTTTTCGACAAATCCATATGGACTTGCAAAAAAAACACGCCTTATATCACATCGAATTTATGTAGTTTCGCAAAGTAAATAATTAAAAGCTTATCACTCTGTGCTGTGAAAATTGACATTAGCCGTCAATTTCACAAGTCATCCATAATGCACTTAAGTGGTTAAAAGTGAGAAAACAAATAGTTTGTTCAATAGCCGTGTTTTTTTGCAAGCCCCGAGGAAATCGATCGAAAAAAACGACGTCTTGTCCTGCAATTTACATGTTAAATGCATTAACAACTAATCCCCTTCGCACTTAAGCGCGTTGAAAAACTGTGTTACCGGCGTGAATTGCATACTTGTTATCGATAGTTTGTATGAAAACTCCATTTTGTTTCTGTAATGGCGTCGCTAATCCCCGATATCGTTTTTTTCAACAAAATCTCCCCGGGCTTGCAAAAAAAAAACACGGCTATTGAACAAACTACTTGTTTTCTCACTTTCAACCACTTAAGTGCATTATGGATGACTTGTGAAATTGACGTTTCGGACAGAAAAACACAGTTCAGCAAAATGTCATTATGAGAGTAAAAGAATGAAGGCCAAACATGGTGTCATTCACAGAACTACGAAATACTGCTATTATACACGACTAGTTTTTAGTCATTACTTCTTTTAAAATAAAGAGTGGGTCATGTGGTTCGTAGGCCAAATTTTGGCCACTGATTTTTGACATTTCTTATTGTATTCCTTGTTTATTTAACAAATCGCTTCATTTATTTCTGTTGTTTGTAGAGCGCACATGTATACCTGTATGGTTGTTTATATAATACATACATGTATATAGCATTGAAAATTTTACTAACGAATCAAACTAAAGGGAAATTCCAAATTTGAGTCAAGATTTAAAAATCAATGTGTAGCAGCGCACGACTCATCAGAAGATGAATTTTCAAAAAAAGTTTAAAGAAGTTTCATTACTCCAAAGTCGTCGTGATATCCCACCTAACATCCCCTATTTTCATGGTGAAAATCTGGTGAGTTGGAATTTTTTTTAAAGATGGCTGCGTTATATGCACATACAAAATGGTCGATCTAGCAAAACAGAACAAACCCACCCCATTAAATTGTTGTTGCAATTCACATCTATTCATCGATACGGGATGAAATTACAAATACAACAATGTAAACAAATGGTTTGGAGGGTGAAACGTACGAAAGATTGTCATCTTTATATGGTGTATCTATGGACTCGACTGTTTTTCGAATATCATTTTCATACAAAGGCTCAAATTAAAGTGTTTCCACCTCTTGTAAGCGACTTAAGTGCTTTCGTCACTCATGCGGCAAAATATAAAACTGTTCTAAGAAACTAAAGAAATCTTTTATTATCTCTTATAAAAAACAGAGTCATTTGTTTTTATTCAAGTTCAAATTTTGACTTTTGTAATTTATGATGTGCTTGTGTTTATATTATAAAGTAAAACGTTAAAGCGTTTAAATAAATAATTCAGTATTTTTTCCTAAAAATTTTCTATTTTTTTTTTGCAGAAATATGAATAAGATATATTTTTCAGGTAGTTAACACAACTTTCAATTTTTATAAAATAACTTTTTCGAGAGATTAAAAAAAAGATACAAGTAAATATAACACCACGGCAGCACCTATTGGAGATGAAGCAGAAAAGAAAAACGAGAAAGAGAAAGACGATTACTAAAGAGTTAGCTACGAGAGAGTATGGACGTATTTTGTATTGACTACCAAACCTTTAAATTAACTATTCATTAAAGTAAATTTAGAAAGTAAAAGTTGTTTATAGAACCAGAAGAGGGATTACCCAGAAAAGGAGAGTGTTAAAAAAAAACTTAAAAATAATAAATAAATAACCATTTTATGAAATAAGATTAGTGTGAAGCTGTTGCGGTGTGTGTTTTGGGTAAGCTAGTTAATGAATCTGAAAAGTGCATTGGTCCAAAAAGAGAAGTTAAATGAAAGTGCTAGATGCATCAAGAGAAAATCATAGAAAAGTTGATATTCGCACATTTAAAAAAAAAATATAACAAAAGGTAGTAATAAGCAGGGCACGCGACAAAAATCATGGTGGCTGCCATAGAGTACCTATATTACCTAGAGAACCGACCGGTACCCCTCTTGCCTTAAACACCCGCCAATTTTATTTGAGGTGAGTAAGTGAAAACTCTCTTAGTTTACTCTTTTTTCCTAATCCGTGAATCCGTGTGAATGGTAGATATAAAAACAAATTGGCGCATAAGTTCAAAAAGGGACGTGTCTACGGTTTAATTGTGAACAAAGTGGTGGCATTAGCTCAAAAAGGTACGTGTCTACGATTTGCACACCTAAATCGTAGACACGTACCTTTTTGAGCTAAGAAACTAGAGTGCGCTTCCAATTTTCGGTAGGTGTTTTTGTTTTTTTTTTAAACATAAATATTCAAAAATATTATTTAATTTATTACCCGGGAGCAACAATGACCGATATTCTTCATAATTTAGGTTGACAAAAGGTTAAAAAAAGAAATTTGACTACGAAATTAATAAATTTCTCAATTTTTGAATTTAACGGATTTTTTTTTTGAATCCCTGGGCGGTCTTATCCACCTTATTGAGCACTTTGAGCAATTTGAGCGAAGTCCTTTCAATTGAAGCCATGTTGGTTCGGTCCCATTTAAAATGCATTGGACAACAACCCCATACAAAACTTAATGGGCATTTTCCTCTCAGTACAGCTTGTAGGGTGGAAGAGAAGGACCGCCTAAGTCGGTTCTCTAGGTAATATAGGTACTCTATGGTGCATAGAGTACCTATATTACCTAGAGAACCGACCGGTACCCCTCTTGCCTTAAACACCCGCAAATTTTATTTGAGGTGAGTAAGTGAAAACTCTCTTAGTTTACTCTTTTTTCCTTATCCGTGAATCCGTGTGAATGGTGGATATAAAAACAAATTGGCGCATTAGTTCAAAAAGGTACGTGTCTACGATTTAATTGTGAACAAAGTGGTGGCATTAGCTCAAAAAGGTGCGTGTCTACGATTTGCACACCTAAATCGTAGACACGTACCTTTTTGAGCTAAGAAACTAGAGTGCGCTTCTAATTTTCGGTAGGTGTTTTTGTTTTTTTTTTTAAACATAAATATTCAAAAATATTATTTAATTTATTACCCGGGAGCAACAATGAACGATATTCTTCATAGTTTAGGTTGACAAAGGGTTAAAAAAAGAAATTTGACTACGAAATTAATAAATTTCTCAATTTTTGAATTTAACGGATTTTTTTTTTGAATCCCTGGGCGGTCTTATCCACCTTATTGAGCACTTTGAGCAATTTGAGCGAAGTCCTTTCAATTGAAGCCATGTTGGTTCGATCCCATTTAAAATGCATTGGACAACAACCCCATACAAAACTTAATGGGCATTTTCCTCTCAGTACAGCTTGTAGGGTGGAAGAGAACGACCGCCTAAGTCGGTTCTCTAGGTAATATAGGTACTCTATGGTGCATAGAGTACCTATATTACCTAGAGAACCGACCGGTACCCCTCTTGCCTTAAACACCCGCAAATTTTATTTGAGGTGAGTAAGTGAAAACTCTCTTAGTTTACTCTTTTTTCCTTATCCGTGAATCCGTGTGAATGGTGAATATAAAAACAAATTGGCGCATTAGTTCAAAAAGGTACGTGTCTACGATTTAATTGTGAACAAAGTGGTGGCATTAGCTCAAAAAGGTGCGTGTCTACGATTTGCACACCTAAATCGTAGACACGTACCTTTTTGAGCTAAGAAACTAGAGTGCGCTTCTAATTTTCGGTAGGTGTTTTTGTTTTTTTTTTTAAACATAAATATTCAAAAATATTATTTAATTTATTACCCGGGAGCAACAATGAACGATATTCTTCATAGTTTAGGTTGACAAAGGGTTAAAAAAAGAAATTTGACTACGAAATTAATAAATTTCTCAATTTTTGAATTTAACGGATTTTTTTTTTGAATCCCTGGGCGGTCTTATCCAACTTATTGAGCACTTTGAGCAATTTGAGCGAAGTCCTTTCAATTGAAGCCATGTTGGTTCGATCCCATTTAAAATGCATTGGACAACAACCCCATACAAAACTTAATGGGCATTTTCCTCTCAGTACAGCTTGTAGGGTGGAAGAGAACGACCGCCTAAGTCGGTTCTCTAGGTAATATAGGTACTCTATGACCAAACCTTTAAATTAACTATTCATTAAAGTAAATTTAGAAAGTAAAAGTTGTTTATAGAACCAGAAGAGGGATTACCCAGAAAAGGAGAGTGTTAAAAAAAAACTTTAAAATAATAAATAAATAACCATTTTATGAAATAAGATTAGTGTGAAGCTGTTGCGGTGTGTGTTTTGGGTAAGCTAGTTAATGAATCTGAACAGTGCATTGGTCCAAAAAGAGAAGTTTAAAAAAAAAGTTGTAATTGCAATATTAAATGAAAGTGCTATATGCATCAAGAGAAAATCATAGAAAAGTTGATATTCGCACATTTAAAAAAAAAATATAACAAAAGGTAGTAATAAGCAGGGCACGCGACAAAAATCATGGTGGCTGCGGCTCACGTAGCGGTTAATATTTGTTCTCAACAAGAAAAAAATATAAGAGAAGAGCATAAAGCTAGAAGAAAGAGCTAGCGTGTTATCGTTGCTAAGTACATAAGCGTCTGTGGTATACACAGATGTTAATTGTGCAGTCGGATATCTTCAAGAGATAGATATATTGACTGTTGGGTGTTGTGTTTGAAATTCGTAATATTTCATGATGAGACATGAATACGGTTACAGTAGAGCCTCTAAAAACGGTTTTGTTTTGGTTGATCCAAAAAGAATAAAAAGAGGAGTTAAGGACTATTCACATGAGAGCGACCCACGAGCCACGACCAACGAATAAACGAATATTCGTCCATTTTGACATTTCTTTCACATGGCTTTTTATTCGTAGCGAATGACGACCACCAAGAAAACAAAACAAAAAGGTATTTTGAGGTTAGCCGCGCGCGAACAATTTGTTCGTTTTCGTTGAAGTGTGGACCGTATGTGGTACGCGAATAGAGTTTGACAATGCGTAACAATCAGATTGCAATTCGCGACTACCAATTTGTTTTCTCAAATTGAACTTATTTTAGCAATTAAAAACCGGATTTTAGTATCTAAACATTATAATATTTCTACTATTTTGATTAGAAATTGTGAAGAATTTATATTTATAAATTCTTTTAATTCACATTTATTCGTTCATTCGTCGGTCGTTGGTCGTTTTCATTTGAATAGTCATTTAAAGAAGTGGCAATGTTAAGCTGTATGGAGATTTATTTATGAAATGCCTATTGGTTGGTCACGTTAGTTATTGCATGTGTGTTTAATACATGAAATAAATTTAGCGTGATTTAATGATGGCAAATCATGTTGGACATGATTTAAAGTAAATCATAACGGTTGAAGGTGTGGCATACAAATTAAATTTAAGGTGTAACATGGTTTTATGTATGTACTTATAGTAAGACGGAATATTTTTTTAGAGGTATATTTTTAATTTAAGTTAAGATAACCAAATTGGGTGGTTTTAACGTTGGAGTTGGGTTTTGTAATGTATGTATAATACATGCAACAGTAAGTTTAGTTTATATATACAAAATGCACAAAAATAACAATAAAGTTTTAAATTAATACAAATATTATATTAATATTTAGCGGTTGTAGAGTTCAAGGATTGTGACTTGTTCATACATTAGTTTGTTATTGCAAATAATATAAAATAAATTTAAATGAAAGTAAAATTACTTACTTTATTTGAACTCTACATATTGCAAAAGAAGCCTTGTTTGATGGTTGTTTTATCTATCCCTATAGAAATGGAGTACCTAAATATTAAACAGCTCTAAGCGGAACTGAAGTAAGAAGGCTTCCAATATCTGGGACAAAGAGAGTCCTAAATAGCAGGCTGCAGGCAGATGAAAAAAAAAGTAGCATGGGCAACTCATCACTTGAGGATAGAAGAGAGTCCGAGGAGTTAAAATGCTGAAGAAACAATCACCTTAGAAGTACAAGAAACCGAACAAGTGGAAATACAAGAGTTAAATCCAAGTTCGGACTTCGCAAGCGTCGATGATAGCGAATTAAGAGCAAGGGAAAAGGAATTAATCGAGAAAGAGCGAGCTATGCTAAGACAAGATAAGGTACTCGCTGAAAAACTAAAATTACTCGAAAGGGGTACCTGTATAGATGGAAATACTGTCAGATCAAAGTTCAGCTGCAGCATTAGAGAAATTGCTGATGCCCTCCCAGGGTTCAGTCGTGGAGAAACATTCTCCATTTCAGCTGAATATTGGGTAAAGAGGGTGGAAAACTTAATGAAGATTTACAATTGGGATGAAAGATCTTTATTGATGGCAGCCGCTTCAAAAATGCATATATCGGCTCGATACTGGTGGGATACCATTTAGGAGGTATCATCGACTTGGAATGAACTCGCAAATGGACTGAAGTTGAATTTCCCTCAGCATCAAAGTGAGGAAACATACTGTCATGAGATGAACATGATCGGAAAAATAATACAAGACAATGATTCAATACATCTTGAGATACACAACAGCTGATAAAACGAATAAGAAAACCACATGAAACAATCGAAACATACTGTCATGAGATGAACATGATCGGAAAACGAATTCAGCTTAGTGACAAGACAATAATTCAATACATCTTGACGGGGTTAAACGATTACCATATGAGCTCAAGCCTGGCAGCAAGCAATTTCAAGGATGTAGCAGAAGTCGTGGAAAAGGTCAAATGGTATGAAAGCATTAGAACCAACTTACGACAAAACGCTCATACGGCTAACAAAACAAATATCAAACCAAGTCAACAACCACCGAACTGGCAGAACAAAAACATAATGCCAACGCAAAGAAAAAATAACAATTTGAATTGCTACAATTGTAACCAGCCTGGTCATTATTCAAGACAGTGTCTTGAAGGAAGTAAAAGACCATACCAAAATACTGGTGACAATAACAACCGAACTCAGATGAAAGATGACAAACCGGAAAAACGATTTAAAATTTACACTGTACAAAGAAACACGGATATAGATTGCTACCGAATACAAGGTAGAGAATATAAAGCGCTTCTTGACTCGGGAAGCGAACGAACGATTATAACGCAAACAATTGCGAACAATTTAAAAACAGAGTTCTGTAAGGAGAAAACAGAAGGTGTGTTCCTTTGGGCTCCAGTATCTACTGCCAAGTACTTCTGGCTGCAGTCAACTACTTCTACTCGAAGTACTTCTGGTCGAAGTAGTTCAAAGTAGTTCATTAATCTAGTAACAGAATGTTTCCAAAAAAGAAAAAGACATCACCAATCAAAAGAAATTACGTATTAGATTATAATTGTTGTTGACATTTTTCTAATTTTAAAGTAAAATAAGAAAACAAAACCGAAATTAAATTGATATTGAGGTTAGATTTTAGTTTTGGCAAAATGAAAGCATTCCATTTATCATCTACTGGGAAGTACTAAAAAGTACTTTCCAAGGCCCAATGGAACACGGCTAGTGTTGCATGGTTTCGGGGGAGGTACATGTGAAGTAAAAGAAAGTATTGCATGCAACATTTCTATAGATGGATCATCTTTTCAAGTAAATGCATTTGTGGTTGAAGATTTTTATTTAACGGAACCAGTAACAGAATACGAATAAATATGTGAAGAGGATTTACAAGTAGATGCATGTATTAGGTTTGTTCGTTGAGCCCTTAAGTCACCCTGGGGTCGCCCCAAAGCGTTTTTTGAAAAACCTGAAGTCACCCTGGTGGATTCTGTGTTTTTTGAGACCTGGGGTCGCCCTGAACTTGCCCTAAAGTAGAACTAGGTATTTTGCTGTGGCGAGTTGAGGTAAAGCAAAAACTGCCAGAGTGACATGAGTTGTTATGCATATGTTTTGTTGTGGATTCACGTGCTGCAGGTTATTGTTTATTTTTGGAAAACAAAATGAAAGAATATACAAACATTATTTAATGCTAATAAATAGCAATAAAAATGCAAACGGTAGAAGCTGTTTTTATCCATTTGAAACAAATTTTAAGTTTTAATTATCTAAGCACAGAACTTTTTTTTCTTGCTTTAAATGTCAGCAGCCCTTGAGCGTTTTTTGAGAACCGAAAAACACAGTTTTTTTTTTGACAATTCTTAGGGTTGTCAAGAAAACCTGGGTTAACCCTGGGTAAAGTTCAACGAACGAAGTTATTGACTCAGAAGAGCTTCTAAAATTACTTCAAAGATTCCGTGGATGTATAGCAATGACTGAGAAGGAATTAGGACGCACCGACCTAGTAGAAATGGAAATTGAACTAGAGAAAAGTACCCCTATAGAATATGGCCCAAACAAGGTACCGTATGCCAAGAGACAAAAGCTCCAGGCAAATGATCGAAGAAATGCTGACGAATAGAATCATCAACGAATCGGATTCAAATTTTTCATCCCCGGTGATTCTAGTTAAGAAAAAGAATGGAGAAGATCGAATGTGCGTCGACTACAGGGGACTCAATCGTATCACGAAACAAATAAGATACCCGATGCCTTCAATTGATGAGCAATTAAATGATTTGTATGGTTCTCAATATTTCATAGTCCTTGATTTAGCGTCTAGGTATTATCAAATACCAATTAAAGCTGAGACATACCCATCTGACACCATTTATAACTCCGAGCGGTTTGTACGAATTTGTGACAGTTCCTTTTGGTCTTGCAAATGCACCGGCGGTTTTCCAAAAAATGATGAATAACCTATCAAGTAAGATGAAACCAGATCTAATGGTGTGTTTCATGGATGATGTGGTCATCCCAAGAAACTCCATAGAAGGAAAAGTTGGAAAAGTCTCTGTCGTTGATTCGACAAGCAAAGTTGACACTGATCACTGAATTGACACTAAAAAATGCTACTTTTTCAAAAAAGAAATACAATATTGGGGACACATAGTAACAAAACACACTATTACGCCGGGAAGGGAAAAAGCGAATGCTGTGGAGAATTTCCAAGTTCCTACAAATGAGCGAGAAGTACGTTAATTTATCGGCTTGACAAGTTACTTCCGTAATTTTATAATGGACTATTCCTTAATCGCACTACCACTCACGGAACTCACGAAGAAGTGCTGCGTGTTCACGTGGGGTGAAAAGCAACAAAAATCCTTTGAAAAATTGAAAAATAGCCTCACCAATAAGCCAGTGTTGGAAATTCTTCACCCGGAAGAGGAACATGAGTTGCATACCGATGCCAATAGCAAGGGACTGGCAGGAGTGTTAATGCAAGGAAAAGAAAGTATTCTCCACCCAGTAGCCTATTACAGGAGGAAAATAACTCACGAAGAAAGTAAGTACCATAGTTATGAATTGGAGGCTCTGGCATGTAGTGGAGTCCACTCAAAGGTTCCGACAATTTTTATTGCGAAAAAAATTTACCATTGTAACTGATTGCGCAGCACTAAACACTGCTATGAAAAAGAAAGAATTGGTTTCAAGAATAGCTAGGTGGTGGTTCAAGTTGCTCGAGTATGATTTTGAGGTGAAACATCGCAGTGGAAAATTAATGGGACACGCTGATGCACTTTCTCGACAACCTAATGAACCCACAAACGAACAGGAGGTCGTTGACATGAACGTTCTCAAGATAAACATATAGTAAAGGAAGGCTGGTTATACTCATTACAGCTGCAAGATGAAGAGATCGTTAACATTGTACAAGTGTTGGAAAGAAAACCAGAGATTAATAGCGAAGTTCGAATCCATAAGGATTATGCACTGCACGAAGGGCGAGTCTATCGGAAGATGAATGACGTGTTAAGATTGTTTGTACCAAAGGGAGTTCGCAACCGAATATTGCGCAATAGTCATGATCAAATGGGCCATTTTTCTAAGAACAAAACAGTCAAACATATTCAAGAAAGGTATTGGTTTCCAAGAATCACCCAGTTCGCAAAAAAGTACATAACGGCGTGTGTGGAATGTGCTAATGCAAAGAAAGAAGTACAACAACTGCCTCCTCTTCAACCTGGCGTTGGAGAAAGAAATCCGTGACTCTGGCACGTCAACAAGAGGGACCATCGTCAACAGGTCCAGCCAGATACTGGCTTACGCTGACGACATCGACATCATCGGAAGAACCGAGCAAGCTGTACATGATTCCTTCATCCAGATCGAGCAGGCGGTTCAAAATCTGGGGCTGCACATTAGTGAAGGCAAAACAAAGTACATGGTGGCGTCGAATGCGAGAGGAACAGTTAATCAAACAATCAAGGCAGCGGAGCACGAATTTGAAGTGGTGCAATCCTTTAAATACCTTGGGTCAATAGTAGCAGCCGATAACAATATAGAAGAAGAAATACGCGGGCGGCTTCTCAAATCCAACAGAGCCTACTATAGTCTGTCAAAGCTCTTCAAATCCAGAAATCTCACCATAACTTCAAAACTGCTGCTGTACAGGACCATGGTCCTGCCAGTACTCACATATGGATCCGAGACTTGGGTGCTTAGCAAAAGGCACTCCGACCTCTTAGCCGCGTTCGAGAGAAAAGTCTTAAGGTGAATTGCTGTCCCCATATGTGAGGGAGGCCGATTCCGGAGACGGTACAGTCATGAATTGTACGCAATCTACCTTGAAGCAGCTATCGTGACAAAAA
Organism: Leucozona laternaria; assembly: GCA_932273885.2. Lineage (NCBI taxonomy): Eukaryota > Metazoa > Arthropoda > Insecta > Diptera > Syrphidae > Leucozona > Leucozona laternaria. The sequence continues at coordinate 53,350,018 of OW026368.1, forward strand.
TTAAGCTCGGTAGACTCCGGTGGGCAGGGCACCTAGCTCGCATGAGCGAAAATGAACCTGCTCGGAAAGTTCTTTGTGGTACTTTCTATGGTAGACGACAGCGTGGTAGACCATGCTTGCGCTGGAGAGATGGCGTAGACCAGGACGCCCGTAGCCTTGGGGTGCGCAACTGGATGGCGGCGGCTCGAGACCGGGATGGGTGGAGAGACTTGTTGAAAGAGGCCAGGACCAGACCCCGGTTGTCGAGCCGATGATGATGATGATGATGAATTGAGGTAAATGAGCACGTTTTTTTTATATCTTCAAGGCTTAACACGAAGGCATCATTGAGGAACCAAAGTTTATTATGTATAAGACTGAGTTTTTTTTGTAATTTAATGATCATACAAATCTTTCTGAGACAAAAAGTTTCATCCTATGTACATATATGAAAGAGATAAGTAATTCAGTTGTTAGAACTTCGTCTCTTATAAGATTCAATTAAAATACTGCATTAAGGCGCCTATAAATAAAACAACCCCATATACACATTTGATTGACCTGAAGTCGCTTAGATAAAATTATTCATTTCATAAAACCTTTTACTTTTTCCATATTATAAGCCATTTAATAAAAAGCATGAAATTGCTTTTAGCGAAATCACAAATAGATATGTTAACATTATTTATGCACATGTCCGCGTGTCCTATAAATATGTGACTTGATTATAAGAATTGGTTACAGAACAAGAATTTAATTCAAGCTATTCACTATGAGTGCACAGAATAAGGTTGATAATCCAAGATGGAATTTAAAATTTTTAAAACTTTTCCTCGAAAAAGGAGCAGTTCACGGGTTGCCTTATGTTGGTAAAGCAACACTTACATTAATTGAGAGGTTTGTACAGAAGAAGTTTTAAAAAGAATGATTTTGATGTATTTTCTTCTTAGGGTTGTGTGGCTCATTTTAACATTGATAGCCCTCTATTTTTCAATACATTTGGCATTAGAATCCTTAGATAGATTTAATACCAAAAGTACAGTCATATCGATTGAAAGAGACTATCATTATTGGAATACTACTATTCCTAGTGCAACAATCTGTCCAATGGAAAGATTGAGCTACGAAAAGTTCAATTCATTCTTTGAGTAAGTAAAACAATTTATTATTTAATCTTTTGATAATATTATTCTGTCTGCCTTTTTTATTACATGTCAACACTCAAGTGCATTCCATTCGTACTATAGAGTTTCTCACTAGCAAGATTTGTATTTATTTAACAAGTAAACTTATTCTAATTCCCCAACCTTGGTCTTTTTCATCCAATTCCCTTCGACCTTGAGTATCTCAATTAATAATTATGTTGCTTATTGAAAACATTTGTATTGACTCATTTTTTTCTCAATCCGTTTATCGGTTACAAATTTTGTTATCAATTGTTATCGAGTTTGGTCTGATGAGCAAGTGACTTTAAACTTTAAAAAGTTAAATCCCAAGTTTCAAGTCTATAGCTTTTTCCTTTCTACCTGTATGTCTGTCTGTTTGTTTGTTTGCTAGAAATTATTTTAAACCAAAATTTCTATATGAATTAGAAACTTGAAATTTTAAATATATGTACCTACATAGATAGCTCTGAACTGGGTTTAAATCTCTAGCTCCTCAGGAAGCTATTCACTCAGAAAATAATTATGGAGGCACAAACAAATTTATTATGGCCTTTTTTAAGTTTGTTCGCGTTCTGTCCAAACCTACTAATTTCTACGAATTTATTTTTTTCTATATTAACTTTGAAGGATTTTGGACAAAAAATCGTAGGGTTGGACAGTACGCGAACAAACATTGTGTTATATGATAAAACAAATTTCTCTTGTTTTAAAGTGCTAAAAACATGACTGCTCAAGAAAAAATAGAACTCTTTGACTTCCTGGAGTCTTTGGCTAATTCATCATACTTCAATTTTATTGATATCAAAGAATATCCAAGTATTGAAGTAAGTGAAAATCTATGATTTATCTTTCAACCATCATAAAAAAAACATATGTTTTTTCTTAATAGAAGCATAATATCAATCCAATGGACTACATGCAACTCATTTACAATCTAACTGAAAACTACATTCAATTTCCAATTGACAACATCAAGACCGTATCTGATGCCTGGTTTATACAATGCCAGCAAATTTTAACGGAGTGGGGAATCTGTTACTCAACTAACAATTATCTTATCGAAGAGTTATCAACGAGCAGTCTTCTGTTCGATATTAAACCTCCTAGAAATCCTAATGAGGGTACAGAAAACTTCCACAAAACGCTGAGTATGAATGTGTTTGATGGAGAGGCCACATTTAATTTTATGGGGTTTAAGGGACCAATCGAGGTAAGAAAAGTAACTAAGAGCTACAATATGTCGTTGGAATTAACATACTAGACAAAAAAGTGTAAGAAGTAAGTATGTTGGTACTAAGTACATATTTAAACAAGATCGATTTCAAATTGATTCCGCTTTATGCGGTCTATCATATAAAGTATAACGGCCATATTATTCACTCGATTCATCCAGATTAAAAATTTAAATCCAGATGTAAAGCATGTTAATACATCTGCATTTAAGTTTTAATCTGGATGTATCTAGTGAATAATATGGCGGTAAAACTCGTTCTTTAATCAATTGAAATTGTACTTTTGTTCATTTAGTCCAATAGCTGACAGCATATTTTTGGTTTGGAAATATAACCAAAAATTGATTACGAGGGTTTGTAGGTGTATGCGTCGTGATATCGAAAACAAAAGTCTGGCAGTTTTTTTTTTGGAGCCGGTGGTGGGGGTAAGGGTTTGAAAATGGCGATTTTTACAATTTTTTTTCAGAAGAATAATCACTTAAATAATTTTTTTTTTAAAATGGCAAATGATACACTGTCATTTTTCCTAATGTCGTTTTCGAGTGGACGTTCGGAGCTACTCTTTTTTCACTCCTTTTACTCCAAATTTTCCATTTTCGATAGGAATGGAACAGTTCCGAAATCCAACCGAAAACGACATAAGTGAAAAGACTTTTATCTTGACGATCCGATTAATAAAACTCAAGATATAAGCTCTTTAAGCAAACCTTATCGGCTTTTTTTGGAGATTTTTGTTGTTTACTTTTTGGTAAGCATAAAATCAACAAAAGTATCGTCATTGAAAATTTTAATGTTTTGTTTTGAGGGGCTTAAAAAGAAAACTCAGTGGTTATTTTGATTCCAATATGAAAGGTGGTGATTTAATTATTAATTCCTGCCAAACAAAAAATTTCATTTTGGCCCAACTGTCCACATAAAATGACTTTAATTATTTCAATGATTGAACTACCTTACCAATGATCATTGAAAATTAAACGTCATTATATGGCGAAGTTTGGGTCCGAGTCAATTTTTTTTTCACAAAAATTATAATTTAAGCCATCAGCTTTATTTTTCCATCAAAATAATTACTGATTTCAATTTCTAAAGGTACCAAAATTAGTCATTAAAGTTTTCAATGATGGTTTTCAATGAAAGCTATAACTGGCGCCTAATGTCATTTTCGAGTGGACGTTCGGAGCTACTCTTTTTTCACTCCTTTTACTCCAGATTTCCCATTTTCAATAGGAATGGAACAGTTCCAAAATCCAAACGAAAACGACATAAGTAGAGTATGATCAGAGCTCTCCAATTTAATGTTGAAAAACACTTGAACACTGAATTGTCAGATACATATGAAGAATAATCTGTCAAATTACATGAAAATTTTATGAAGTTGGTTGTGCTCAGCGATTTGCTCCGTTTGCTTGGTTATTTTATTCTGAGCTCATGAAGCACGCTCCAAGTTAGCTTTGGTTGAAAAAAGAAATACAAGTCGAGTGCTATGATGTCTCTGAGCTAAAAAAAGAAACACGGGTCTTTTTTGACAGTTCAATTCTTTGCTCTGAGCTAAAAAAGAAAAACACCTATAAATAAAAGTTGTCTGTCTGTTTCGAATATGATGTATAAGATCCGGTTTAGATTGTGACTTTTCGCTACGCAATGACGATGGTTTTTTGGTGAGATCGATGAGGGGAACAGAGCTCCTCCATTGGTCTCGCCAACAATACCATTGTCATGGCGATCATCTAAACTGGGTCTAAAACACCATCAAGCTAGAAAATAAGTTAATTGTTTTTTTTTTTTTTTGGCAGATAAGGTTGCCAGCAACCGTTTTAAAGTTTCAATAATGGCATTCCTATAGTTAAATTTTCATTTGGAAAAATTTTATATACATAAATATTTCATATGGCACTAATTTTAAACTTGTACTCGATGGGCTAAGTCATATGGCAAATTCTTTTCAACAAAGAAATCGAATTATTTCTTAAGAGAATCGAATTTTTTCTGTCAATTGAAAAGAATTTGTTCAAGAAATTTTTCACAAAACTATTAAGGTTGTCTGTTTTTATTGTGAGAAAAATGTTTTACCAATAGAATTAAATTAATAATTCTATTTGAATAACAAATGATGTAGCCAGCTTATACGGGGGCAATTTGTGTGTGCATTTTATTTGTTTGAACTTCTACTTGCACATGCATTTTTAAAGAAAATTGTTATTGAAAAGTTTTCAATTGCACTGAAAGTTTTTGTCACGTCTTTCACTTCCGAAAGGTATTTTTTTGTCAAACTTTTGTTTATTACTGAATATTTATTAAATTAAAAAATTCAGCGACTGCGACTTTCACTTTGACGTATTAGAAATGTCAAGTCTTCATAGTGTGTGAGCAAATCCTTGTGAAATCTTGCTAAAAACGCAAGATTTGTTTTGACAGAAAAGAATCGATTTTGTTTAGAAAAAATTCTGAACAGAATCGATTCTTTTGTTGAAAGGAATTCGGCAATAGTCAAAAACAAATATGTTTCAGTTGTATGGTTGCCAGGACCCTGCAATTAAATACTTCGTTCGTCTAGAAAAATGTATCTATTTTTCTAAACAAATCGATTTTTTTCTAAACAGAATCGATTTTTTGGTTGGAAAGAATTCGACACAACATATTTTTTCGGAATGGTTGCTGGTCTTCTCATTTACACGGGTACAGTATTGTGTTTAATAAACATTGTTTGTTTTTAGATCTATGTTCATGGAGCTTATGAAGTGATGAATTTCGAGAGACGACGTGGGCCAACTTCAATACCCTTCGAGGTCACGGTTAAAGTGTATGATATTACAGCTTCGGATGATTTTGGAAAGTGTGTTGAGTTGTATACCTAATTACCTATGTCAAATCAGTTATTCTGGTATGAATATCTGTTATGAATCAAACTAAATATCTCCAATATACAAATATTGAACGTTTTTATTTTGGTATTCTGAATTTTAAACTGATATATAGTATCCTGTTATTTTAATTAATTTAAAGATATCAAAACTAATAGATCATATTTGGGGATAATGTTGCCTTGTAACATCTACTGTAACTACTTTAGTTGCAAAAGTAGAATAAAATTTTATTGAAGCCTCTATTAGGCATAATTAAGGCCCAGTTTTTCAGTGGTGAGTTAAACCAGAGTTAGCTAACTCTAGATGTAAATTTACCCACAGTGATCTGAGTAAGCAGTTTTTCGATGGGGATTGCATGCGGAGCGACTAAAAAAAACTTGGTGGATAAAACATCAAAAGCATCTGTTCAGTTAATCCTGAGTTAACTCACCAAATTTGATGAGTTAACTCGAGTTTAGGTTTAATCTTGCACTGAAAAACTGGACCTTAAAGTCCATTATGACAAGCTACTTGATTCCCGATATTGACCGTTCAATTTGTAAACAGTAACGGAATGGAATGTTATGCATCCAAAACTCAGTGCTACCTCAAGTAGTTAAAACGCAAATGCAAAAATCATGAAATTCTTAGCTGCCCTAAGGTGATACTTGGGGCTTTTGATGGATATTTTCTAACAGAATTAACGATTTGGCTCAATTGCTTAGGTGTATAAACATAATTTAATATATTTATTTATTTTTCCATAGGTCGACAACAGTCGATCAGAGAAAATGCCGCTTTCCACATGAATCAAACTTGACTCATTTCCCCATCTACACTAGAAATCTCTGCTACCAAAAGTGTCGAATAAACCTAGCGTATAAATTGTGCAAATGCATTCCTCATTTTTATCCAAACCGTGGAGCATTAAAACCAGTTTGCCATTTCAAGGTACTGAAGGAATGTCTTTACAAATATGCAGGTAAGATATAATATGCCCTGTTCATAATTTGTTCATTTGGTGTATCGGAAAGTCACTTTTAATTTTATTATTTCATTACATGCAGTTAGTTTCCGTCTTTAACACTTCTATCTTTAGAATTCCGTTTCCAAAGTAGTGTCAAGAAAAACAAAATACATATAGCATTTTCGCCCTTAAGCCTTAACCAAGGGCGTACGCGGGATTTTTATCAAAAGGGCAAACTCATTCGAGAAACAATTTAGGTGAATTTTCTATATATTTTTTTGTTGTTATTATAAAATTAATAAAATAATTTTCAGCATGAAAAAATAAACTAAAAATAAACATATAAGTTGAGGAAGTTCCGCATGTCACTTTTAAGGACTATTCACATTAGAGCGAAAAACGACCGACGAAAGAAGGAATAAATGTGATTTAAAACAATTTATAAAACTAAATTCTTCACAAATTCTAATAAAAATCGTAGAAAAATAATTTATTATAATATTTATTTAGATACTAAAATCTGCTTTTTATTTGCTTAAATAACGAAGGATTTGAGAAAACAAATTGGTCGTCGCAAACTGCAATCTGATTGCTACGAATTGTCAAACTCTATCCGCGTCCCACATACGATCCACACTTCAACGAACAAATTGTTCGCGCGCGACTAACCTCAAAATCCCTCTTGTCTTTTGTTTTCTTCGTGGTCGTCATTCGCGACGAATAAAAAAAGCCATGCGAAAGAAATGTCAAAATGGACGAATATTGGTCGCTTTCATGTGAATAGTTCTTTAGATTTTTACAATAGGTAATTCTTGTTTTACTTTATATTACAAAAATGTACCTTATATTAGGCTTCAGTTTAGTTTAGTTTAATACAGTTTAATTGAAAAGAGATTGTATTATTTCAAAAAGTAACTTTCAGTTTAGTTTAGAATTTGCTTTGACACATTGAGAAGTCATCTTGAAATGAATTAAGGTTTCGTTGAACGTATCCAAAAGTTCACGATATCAATAGATAACAGGGATGTAAGTGAAAATATGAGGACATATTTAAACAACTATTGGAATTCATTTATAAATAAGGAGAAGTCCAAGTATTTACACAAATTAGACTATTTTTCAGATTTTTGATAAGTTTGACAAAACATTTTGTAGTGTAGAGTAGTGGTAGTGGTTACTAGATAAAACTTTGCAATATAGTCCAAATTTTTTTTCACAATGGTGGTGATGCCATCATAGAATTTCGCATTCGTGGAACATTGATCCTGACACTATCAGCAACTGTACAAAGTTGTTGTTCGAATTTTCATTTATATTGTTACTATAGGTTTAAATAAAGCATAATGCACGATACAAAATGTTAAAGAAACATTAAAAACGCCATAAACAAGCGTTTGAGGGTTTTGGGTTAGGGAATTAAAAATGTTTTGATTTTTCAAAGTGGCGATTTCGTATCGTATCCCTCCTCTAATTTCTTTTTTTCTCAGAGCTATTCGAAAATTTAAATGGAATCAAGAATTTATCGTTGGACATTCATTCGATCAATTGTAACTGCCTACAAAACTGCAGAAGCTCAGAAGTTTTTGAAAAAATATGGAAGGTAATTAACCCGATTTTAACCAATAAACCATTTGCGTAATATCAATAAAGTTTTATAAATTTTTATTTATAGCCGCTTACTCAGTCTGATGATCTTATTAAAAAAAATGGTATCATTATAATTATGAAAACTTATCCAAATATACGTTATAGAAGGCAAATTATTTTTACATTGACAGATTTACTAGGTTTGTCTCTTCATATTGGGCATATTCATAGTCGTTTACCAAACTCAGGTTTTACTAAATTACAGTTTATGATCGAATGGATCAATATATGTTATGTACCTTCTGTGTTAATTAAAACAAAAGTTAATTGATTTATTCTACTTCAAATATTAGCATGGGAAATTGTAAAAATTAAAATTAATCTGAAAAAAATCATTTAAACTTACTTTTAGATTAACTATGATTATGAATACGGCCCATTGTGTTTCACTATTTCGAAAATATTTAAAAAAAAAAACAAATGAACTTTTTTTTTCAGTATCTATTGGTGGTACTGCTGGTTTCTTTCTTGGATCAAGTGTTTTAAGCGTAGTAGAGATTATTTACTATTTTACGGTTCGTTTACTATGGCATTGCTTTGGATTAAAAGAATAAATTATAAAATAATGCATTAAATAGCAGATATTGATAGTCTGCTATATCACCAATCATTCAAAATTCAAATATTTTCAATTGTGATGTTATTATATATTTATGATATAAGTAAGAGAACTAGCTTTTAAATTTATTATTCAGCTTTTTGAATATTAAGGAAACTTTGCAAGTTTTAGACCACATTATAAATAACTCTAAAAGATTTAAATCTTTATTTTACGTTCTTCAAATAAATGCAAACTGAAATGTAATACCTATATGCACCAAAAATACAGATTATTTTTTTACTAGACAAATTGAACACAGTATGAAAAAAAGTATATTAAAGTGTAACAAATAGATTTAAATGATTGAGGGCCAGTTTCACAGTCAGAAAAGTGACACTTAAGTGGGGAATGTGAAAGATTAATTCCCAATATCACAGTGCACTGTTATCTGAACAAGTGGCGCTTAAGTCTCCGATGTTGGTGACCTAAGTTTCACTTAAGCTGGCTATGAAATTTAGCTTAAATTCTTAATATGGGAATCTTAAGTGCCACTTAATCCGGTAAGTGTCGACTGTGAAACTGGCCCTGAATATTGAATATTTTGGCTTCTCAAAGTATGATATGAGTAGTATCATAATTTGTTTATTATTTCAAGCTACTTCTGCTAAATAACTGATTATTTTACTTTGTAAATACAAATTCACTTTTTAAAAGGTAGCAGATACTCAGTTTATGTAATGTATTTTCCTATTTTTTAAATAAAATTAAATGTTTTTTTGTTGTTAAATTTATTCTTTTATTCTTGTTAGCGGGTTTCTATAACAACCTAACCCGCATGAGTACCTCTCAAAACGAGGCATTTATGGTGAGGCACTTATCCGGGTTGTACTGTAGTTATTTAATTTGACCTACTTTATTTTATTTACTTACTATTATCTATTTTGGAGCATAATAATTTATATCCACACTCCACACATTATAATCTCACTAATTGCTTCGCAAATGGCATCAAAATCTTCTAAATTAGTATTTGACATGTTTACAAATAATGACAAATGAAAAAAACTTTAATTTGGCATCTGCATTTGATGTTTCACAAATACATCGAAATACAAACTTCAGAATCAAAAAAAAGTTTTGTAACTTCTTCGTTTGGCATTCCGGATTGAAGAGTTCTGAGGATTTCTTCCGAATTACTAAACGAAAATGCTATTAAATAAATACTAATGCCATACATTTTCATGTTTCTTTTACCAAATGAGACCAATTTTTACGCACATCCAAGTGGAGCATAAGTAATCTTAAACTGTTCTTCATCCACATTCCACACGCAACCGAATTGCATGAAAGAATAATTCATCGAAAAGATCCAAGTATGGAAAACACGAGTTCACAATTTAAAATATAGTTGTCAAAACATGCAAAAGCCATAATAGCTTCTACGAATCTTTTCAAAAAGCCAAGTCGTTCCAAACCACGTTTGTCAAGCAAATTGGTTAAGATGAACGCCACATTTCACTGAACGTAAACCATTGAATCGAACGACGACGATCGACATTTTCATTTATTCAGTTTCAGTAAGTGCGGGTGTGTGGTACAAGTTGGTGCTAGTTGAAGGTACTGTGATAGTCTTCTACCTTGACTCATTTGTCATCGATTTTCGTAAATATTTATTACTTGTTTTCCCGATGGTTCTAGCTACGGTTCGGAAATCGGATAATCGAAATAAACTTCTATTGACATAAATACAAAATCTAAATTTCACCGCTACCATAATATATAGAGAAAATGAGAAAAATATAGGTAATATTTTCTAAAACAGAGAAACAGAACTGTTTAATCAGAGTGGAACATACATGTTGGCTACACATAGGGTAGTTGGTGGTTTTTATAAAATTATGTTATTTGTGTTTTGTTGGGATCTAATTTATTTTAATTCAAACAGTTTCCTTACAAACATGCCAACTCCACCAAATCTATTCAGTTTTTATTTTCCCAATACCTTGTATAAATACTACACCTAGTGCACCTACCGTATCTATATTCTACATTTGTGCAAAAACCAGTTTTTTATTCCAACAATACAAAGTTCAAGACAGTGTTTTTTTTTTTTTTTGTTTTTGGTAAATAAGTGAAGAGAAGAAATAGTTCAATCATACGAACAAATTTGACGTAAAATATGTGTTGACTCAACGAATATTTTTCCTACGCCGTTTCTTTGTTCTATTTTTTGTATAATATAAATTTTGTTTCAAATCATGCAGTGTAATTATGATATTCTTTTATTAAAAAAAAAATTAAGTTTTCTTTTTACCTACGCCACTTTTATTCTGTGTGTATTGTAGGTAAATGAATTCAAGAAGTTGTGACCATCACCATCGCCTACCTGTGAAAGTAAAGTGACATACTTTTTATATCTTGTCTCAAGATTTAAATTGTGTCAGGTAACATTTTAATTTTATTTCTGTTTCTGAAAAAGGGCCGTTGCAACTTGCATTTCTTTCTCCTAGGTAGTTTTCCGTTTTGTAGTTTTTGATTTGAGTGCAAAATAGCATCAAAACAGAAATGTAAAGAGAAGCGATTGGCTACGGCCCTTTTGTTTGTTTATTATCTAGGATGATTTAAACGCGAAATAGTTTAGCCAGAAACGTCCAAAGTGTCAGCAGTCACTATTGAATATTAATTTTGTTGTTGTGTTTTGATAAGAAATGTCAAATAATACCAATGCCAGCAATGTTTGCAATGTGTTATCAGAGCATGATCAAAGTGGTTTTTACGAACTCTCGAAAAAAATGGTTAAGAAGTCAGATAAAAACAGAAAATGAAATATAAGAAGGTACATAGGTACATATATGGAAAATGGAACGGCCTTTCTGGGAGAAAAAGTGAGTCAGTTTTTATAGTAGTGTGAGTTGTCACATATGCAGATGCATTTCAACAGGGACGGAGCGCCATTTGTTAGTAATTTATAGGGCCACCAAAAAAATTTTTAAAAAATCGCTACGAATTTACCTATATGTACATATTTATGTACCTTATGTACATATCAAATCATTGAGGATAATCTTATTCTTTGAATATTTGTTTTTCTAAAACCAGTGCAAAATAATGATAAAATTTCAATAACAGAATTTATAGTCACCGATAAGAACTCGTATTTATGACTCGTATTCGACTAGAGTAGTATGTTAGTATTCCAGGAGTCGAACATCCGACTTCACTTGTATTTATATTGAGAATGGCATAACATCGCATACTTCTGTTCTTATTTTATCATTATTCCGAATCTAGTATTCAATCGAATTGAAGTCGTATTTGTGTAATTTATTCGTCTTATTTTTTTCTCCATATATGTAAATGGACAAAAATTACATGTAAGTAAATTTTTCAATATTGGTTTATTTTTTTTTGCTCTAATCGCTCTTAGTTTGAGGCGTTAATTTCTGCATTGGAGGAAAATTTGGATGTAGCAAGGGAAAGGTTGGATCGAAGTACATAAAGTTATATCATTTCGGATGTGAATATTTCGAGAACCAAAGCTGGCAAAATTTTTTGATGTATATTGGCGGAAAGGCCTGTTAATTTTCTATACGAAACTGAAAACTACAACCTCTTACAAGGCTTGGTTGCGGAAATATCGTAATCCAAAGCCCTTTTTAGGGTTGCATCGAAATACAGTTGTTTGACTTTGGATGCGAATATTTCGTGAACCAAACCTCTAAGAGCAATTTGGTTTTGAGTTTTAGAAAGCTCTTGAAAATTTTACTAATAGTTTTTGAAACCGCAACCCATTTCGAGGCTCGATTACGGGAATATCGCTATCCAAACACAAACGCGTTTGAATGTTTTGGACGGAAATGCAGTAAAATCACACAATCACTTTGGATGTGAATATTTCGAGAACCAAAGCTGGCAAATTTTTTTAAAATTAAATAAATTCCTTCATATGTATTTAGTTTTCTACCTTCCTTTTTTGATCTAATAAAAATAATTGATAAACTATAGATACTTACTCATTTATATGCATTTTTAATCCGTATTCGAGATATAGTTTATAGATCGCAAAATGTTGTTACGTAAAAAAGCTGCGTTATTTATCTGGTCTATTTCTTCTCCGTTGGCGAAAGTCGTATAATATGTGTCTTGATTACACGAATCGTAGTTTTTTTTACATGGTATATCTATTAGTTTTACCTAATAATCACTCATTCCTTATTCCTTCATTGAATTGTTTTAAAAGCAATTTTGCATCTCTGCCTGACCAAAATTTACTGTTAAGGCATGGCCCAGCATACTTTGCATCAACAAAGCGTATTTTCTTTCTAGATTTTTTTATTTCTAGATTCTCTTATTTACCATCGTCGACATATTTTAATGAAACTGCAACTTTCCACATACGTATGTATATTAAAATGATATATATTTTGATTTTTGAATGCGAATAAAAAGACTATATTCTATTCCTTACCCGACGTTTCGTAAGAATTCCTTACTTTTTCAGGGGTTTTTCAATTCAAAAATCAAATAGACCAAAAGAGCCTTATGAAATTTAGGTTTCAAAAAATTCAAAAATAATTGGTCGAATGCAAGAATAATTATATTAAGTTATTGTGATTAAAAGGATTTAACCCGGAGCAAATAGTTTGAAAACTGATTTTAGGATCAAGTCTCGCCCTCTTCCATGAGACTTGAATATATGTAACTCAATTGTTATTTGGGTTTGTTTGGATATGCGGATGTTATTTTATATTATTTTTGGTTTGATATTCATTTTGCTATGTTCAACTTTCCCTCCATAAATTGGTTCAAGTCTCCCGTTTGCACATATTCCGCAATCTCGTATCAAAATCGTAATACTTCAAGTCGTATACGTTGCGTACGAGAAGCTTAAAAACACAAAGTCTATCGTTGCTTGTAGATAATTGTCAAAATCATTTCATTTATAAAAATCATTTGCCCTGTTTTTCAAAATAAAATAATTGTTTATCTATTATCCGGAGGAAAATTCGTGATGAATCGAATCCAATTAGTTTGCCAGACGTTTGAGTTGTTCAAATTTTATGTATCGCGGTAATATGTATGTAGGTATAGAAAGATACAAAAAGACAACACTTCTTTTTGTCAGTGCTACCGAAAGATATTGCTGATAATCTGCTCGAAACTGTTCGAGAATGTTGTGTAACACCAAAAAGGATAGCTTTTAGGATTCTTATCAACAATTTTTTGCTCTAAAAATTCTCCTTTTTAGTCAAATTTTAAGACATTTCAATAATAAACCAGTAGATCTTAAATTATACCCCAAATTTACTTTTTTTAAACTTGCACAAAGCAACTCAAATTTCTCCATTCTAGTTCTGTTGGTCGGAATATAATCGGCGAGGAGGTGACCGTCTTAGAAAAGAATAATAAAACAATCGGACGACCCATCCTGCGAATCAGGTTCACCAGAAGCTCATTTTTGTTCGTATACTCTTGCCGTGGAGAAACAAAATTAAAAAAATAGGACAAAAAATAGCTTTGCTTAATTATTTTGTTATTGCTAACATTTTTTCAACACTTCGCTACAAATCGTAAACAAATTCTAATACAGCTGTCAAAAATGTCACTCAAAACGCACTTCATCACCGGTGTGCGCTACATAATGGGCACGTTCGGGTAAATATCCAAAGCTATCTGGAGTGGTTTGTCTTGTTGTAATCCCTTGTAAAAACACATCTGATGATAAAACAGCTGTTGTCAAAAAAGAAATCTCAAGCTATCCAAAAAATTCTGGTACACTCATCTATCCGATGAGAACCCTCAAGAACAGCTGACTTCAAAACTGATTTGAGCAGAAAATGTCACCTATCAGGTATTGGTCGTTCAGAAATATACATTGATACTCGAGTATCTAAGATAGGCTATCCTAGTGAATTCTGAACTTGGCCAATCCCATAGAAAAATTCAGCTGATGAACCAAACAGAGCTGTTGTCAAAAACAAATGGCAGCGTTCGGGCAACTATCCAAAGCTAACCGGATAGGTTTGTGTGTTGTTGTAATTCTTTGTTGAAAAACATCTGATGTCAGCTGATGCAACAATAACTCAAGCTATCTGGGATAGGTGGATAGCTATCGGATAGTTGCCCGAACGCGGCCAATCTCAAGCTATCCTAAAATTGTCGGTATACTAAACGATCCGATGGAAATTTGAGGAACAGCTGATCACAGCTGATTATATCTACAGCCAATGCCTACAGCCGACTACTTATTTTGCTTTGTGGTGTCGCATCTGATTTTATTCTAAAATATAAATATATACACATTTATATAAATAATATATTATATGTATATATATATATATAATCACCCCTATCATGGTATCCGTTCGGAACGGAATTTTCTCCGATTCATACAAATTGATTTTGTAAAAGTGAAATGTTTCATTTCGTCATACAATTAAAACTTTTCTATATTATTACTTGTAACTTACTAGCACTCGGCTGCCTACAAAGGTAAAAGATTAGCCAATAAAAAAACTATTAGGCCTTTTTCGGAGAAAATTCCGTTCCGATCGGATACCATGATAGGGGTCAATATGTATATATTTATATAAAATAGTGTCATATGGAATGGTACTGTCTATTTAATTGATAATTCAGTAGACATTTGCAGTAAAATGGGAATCAAATTGTCGCTTTAAGAACTTTATTGTTTTCCCTTTTGTTATAGCTCCTCTGGCTTTTGACAGTAAATGTTACCTATCCGGAACAATATTCCGAACAGCTGTTCGGAAGAATACCTCGAAACAAAAATCCTCCGATTCGTAGAAGTCGGAAAGTTATTTTCCCCTCCCACGGATACCTCGCTAGGGCAGTCATATATATTGTAATTTGTTGCACTCAGAGGTATGAAAAAGTCACCTAAATTGTTTCTTTAATGAGTTTGCCATCCCTTGATAAAAATCCTGCGTACGCTCTTGGTATTAACCACCAGACTGCACAATAATAAAATAATAAATTGCACTAACAAACGTTAGAGGTACGCAAACAAAAAATTAAAAAAACACTTTACAAATTAAATATAAAAATAGTACTCATACGCCCCAGTGTACTAGCGTTTCATAAAAGTCATCTTATTAAGAAATTGTTACAGTGCCATTTCCAGTTGATTGATATCCCTCAAAGTCGTTTACGTACATAATTGTATCATATTTATGTTATATAAACGAAAATGTTGTATTATACAGAGAGTTATATTAACATAATGTTGCTAGCTGTAACTATGTCAAAGACGTGAACCAATCGTTGACTATAAGTGTGTTAATGCTGTAAGTAAATGTTTTCAGATGAATCTGTGTAGTAGTTTTGCCGGCAAATATTTTTTAAGCTGCACTCAAACAACAGAAACAGTGCAAAATTGCAATACAATATTCTCACCAAGGCAATCATTGAATCAAGGGAGAATATTGAATTTTAAGTTTTTATTTTCTATTGTTGTACACAATCTATTCCCACTACATTTATCCACATATTAAAATCATTTTGAATTTTTGTTTCCATATTTCAAAACGTTGTCATAACAACTGCATCAATAATCTAAAAATAAAAATGAATTAAAGATAATCTAATGAATTATAAATATGTATGTATGTATATATTTTAAGATTAGATTAAATTAGATTATATTCAATACATTCATTGTTTGCGATTATTTTTGCTTGAATTTGGTAAAATTGATATTTTGTTAGATATTTTAGAATAAACAGGTTTCTTTTAATTTCTGAACGATGAAGTTAAAAATATGAACTTTACCTATCTATACTATGTACCAACAATTATTATTAATAAATGAATCATCTATCTATCTATCTATCTACTATGTACCAATAAAAGATTTGTTTTTTTTTTGTTTCAGAACATTGCCATTCAATACAAAGAAATGCACCAATTGAACCTTCTTATAACAATATTGCGTTTTTAATTAATTTGGAACAGATCGCATCAACAAAAGTAAAATGATACGTGATTCCGATTTCCAGCATCCATCATTTCGTATAGGTATATGAAAAAACATGTCTTTAAGCAAACAAATCACTGAAAACTGAAAAAGGCTACAACAAGAAATTTTATTATAATTATAGTTGTTTGAAAAAAAAAAACGAAATCAACGTGTTGTGTTAAAAGCAAAATACTAAAACCAGATGTGGATGTTGATGATAAGAAGTGACATTTTATATCGTGGAATATATACATAGTGCTAAACGTTAATAATGGCAATCGATTTATTTTAATCTTAGTAACTTATTTGAATCGGTGATTGTTAAAACAACATAAGTAACACATTTTTCGAAATCACTTTTATTTTGGTTTTGCACTGCTTAGGGGTAGAGCTATAGGTTGAGAGCAAAACTAACATACATTTATACCTGAAACACACAGAAATTCAAGCTCGAAATCGGCATTTAGTGTTAAAACAACATATCTGTTCTGCCATTTTGAGAAATGAGTGCTAAAACACATTTAGTGCATGCAATTAAGTACTTTTTACACCCAAAGCTGGCAAAACGTAGTAGGCCAACTACTGTTGTTTTTTTTAAGTTTCTTTTATAGCAATAATTGACAGTCAGTTTTTCGGGGTGTTTCGACCGTTTTTATTTTTTGTAATTGTTTTCTTGTAATAAAATACTGAAATCTTAATAATGTGTTATTTGATCCATTTTCAATTGATTTCGCTAAGACTTACGTGACAAATTGAGTGTAAAAACAACATAACTTAACGTATTTGAGTTGTTTTGGCTCTCAACAAAACGTTGGGTGTTAAAATAACACAAAAAATAAAGTTAGTTTTTTGAAAATCTCCTGTACTAAAAAGAATTTTTTAAAACTTTTAACTTTTTACAACTCGCAGAACTACCCCTAATCAGATTTTAAAGTTAAAATTGTCAATGCGGCCGCGTCGTCAAAAATAAAAGGTTTTTTGTCTCTCCTGTAAAAAAAAAATGTCACTTATGTTGTTTTAACAATCAGCGATTCATTTATGAACAAAACGCATTACATATACCTACATATATGTATAATTGTACATGCATATGAATATAATAGCCTAGAGAAAAGAATTCGATACAGATTTACTACACTTTTGTATTTTCAATTCATAATTTTTTAAAATTTGTTTTCGGTTAACATCTTAAAAAATATATTAAGAACTGGGGAACATACTCGCATACAAATATGAAGTTTTTACAATTGCATTTTTTTTAGTTTGCAGAAACCGCAATATTTTATAACATAAACAAAAGTATTAAAATGTATTGTCTCTATCGAAAAATACTTTACATTTTTTAAAGATTTTTAAAAAAATATTAAAACAATTTAATTTTGTCACACTATTTTAATTTGCCACTTATATCCACATCAGGTTATAAAATCTTTACACTGCGATATATAAATCATAGACTCTAAATACGAACATCCTCTAGATTACAGCTCTAAAAAAAACGACCAGTCTCAGAAAAGGACATAGAAAGATACAAATAAACGAAACGATTATATAAATATTATGTAGAAATTATAGTTTTGTTTCGTCTGAAACTGGAAGAAAACATAAACGAAATGGTAAGTTCAATCAATTATTGTGTAATTGTAGTTTATAATAACAATATGTAGTTTTAATTAGAGACCTGATAGACCTTGTCTTTTAAATGCAACCTGAAGTTTTTAGCACTAGTTAGAAGGATATAGAAGAGAACTTTTGGTGGCATAGCCGATTGAGAAATCAGTTTTTTATTATATCATGAATTTGCACGGGTGGTGTATGTAGAACAGAATGGTGCTTTGAGTCAAGCTGTTGATTTGTACATTAAAACCGGCATACATTTCAAGTAACAAGTTAAAACTTAAAAATGATTCTGTAATTCAAAAAAAAAGCACATGTGCCATACAACCGTTATGAATAAAGAGGTTAATATGTAAAGATGAACATGCCCGAAGAGGAAAGGATGATTGGGAAGATTCCAAATGAATATACATAGTAATTTATTGTAAAGGAGAATATTACAAAGTTGCCACTATTTTTTCAAAATAAATTTCCCTGACCAATTTTGATGGTTTCCCTGACATTGTCTTGAAATGTCTCAATTCTCAATTTTGGTACGACAGCTTTTGACCATTGCGGAAAAACTTGTCATATTTGAATAATACTCGAAAGCCTGTGTTCGTCTGAAAAAATTGTTTAGGGTGTCGTTGGAGATGGACAGTGTAAACCCTTTTCTAAAAATCATTGGACTAAAATTTTAATAATTTGCTATATTGCATGAGCAAACAAAATAGCTATTTTTCAAAGTGAAATTGTGTTAAAATTAAAATGTTTTTGGACACATTGTTATAAAATCTTAAAATGTAGCTAATATTTACACTAAACATTTTTAAACGCATAAGAAATAGAATTGTTTTGTTGTAGAAAGTTTTTGAGGTTAGGTTGGGTCAGAAGGGTTGATAATGCGGCGAGCCGCATCATCGCACTCGGATCTCAATGGATCCATTGTGGTCCCCAGGAAATGTCTGAGGTGAAGGAAGAGGATGGGTGAGAAAAGGAGTTAGAGGAGATTAGGTGTGGGTATGAGATGCCTCCCTGAACCAACCCGAACGTTGAATAATTTCAGGATGTTTGTTAGTCAAAGAAGTAATCTCCGAGGGCCATTTTTCTGGTTCTTACTAAGCTGGGGCATTCACAAAGCAAGTTATAAGAGCCCTCCTCCACCTCTTCATCTTGACACCCTCTGCACAAGTCGAATGAGCGCATGTGGGTTCCCATTGAGTTGTGACCCGTTAGGATGCCAACCAAAAGGGATAGTTGAGGTCTGCTTAGTTTGAGAAGGAAGTCTGTTTTTTTCTTTGAGATGTCTGGCCATAGATTCCTCGAGACCCGACAAGTATCAAGAGCTGACCATCTATCGTTTGCGGCTTCGAGGAAACATTTGCGGCTTCGAGGAAGCATTTGCGAATTCTGCCTTTTTTATGTTCAAGTGGCATAGAAACGGAGGATTCAGCTTGGCTTGGATCAAGAAAAGATCCTATTTTGGCCAGTTTATTCGCCATTTCGTTTCCATACATGTCACGATGTCCTGGGACCCATCGGAGGGAAACTGTATTTGATGCATTGAGTAATTTTAACTCGTTGCGGCAACATTCTACCAATTTAGACTTTGTGACAATTGAAGCAATAGATTTAATTGCCACCTGACTATCAATGAAGATGTCGATGTTAACAAGTTCCAAAGTGGCAAGACTTTTTACCGCCTCGTAAATTGCAAGCACTTCCGCTTGGAAGATACTGCGAGAATCTGGAAGTTTTATTGACCTATTCAAGGGTGGGTTATCTGAGAAGATGCCTGAACCTACCTTCTCAACCGTCTTGGAACCATCGGTATAAACCGAAACATGATCAGTGTTTATGACCCGGTTGGCTGCCCAGAGGTCCCTTGAGGGGACGTCTGTTAGGGCCACTAGGTTGAAGTCAATGTGCGGTGCCAGATTTTACATTGGTTGAGTCTTAGAGCACTGTTGGCCGCCACTTCCTTCGTAAATAAATCGAGTGGGGCTAGTGAAAGAAACGTTTTCAGGGCTGCGGTAGGAGTTGTTTTAATGGCACTAGTAGTGCCATTCATTTCATTTTGGAAGAATTTTATACACAGCCAGTATTTCAGCATTTTAGAAAAAAAGAAAAAACTATAATTAATATCAGTCAACCTTATGGTATAGATACATATCGCAGTGGAGTCTTGTAAAAGAAAACTCCTTTTTGGAAAAAAAACTTAAAAGAAACTGATATTTCAGATTACCATAACCACAAAGTGTTATTTGTAAATTTAATTATATAAATTACAAAAAAATCAATAATCAACACTTTCTACAAGTGTAGTGTTTTATAGTGTTTTGACAAATTGAACTTGAGGTCATAGAAAAATGTTACCTATGTATATTAAAAAAAGAAAAAATCAGTCAGTGCTAAACAAATTTTCCCTTTCTCACCTTAAAAATCCCATGACATTCCCTGAGTAATTTTTTGTTCCCGGACTTTCCGATCGAGTGAAGGTGATATAAAGAACCTGGCTTTATAATAGTACTTTTTTGTCCGTTGTTCAATTCAATTTAACTCCTATTCAAAATTTTAATTTTGTTGACTTTCTGTATAGTTAATTATTGATTTATTGAATTCCTAAGTTAACATTAAATAAATTAAAAGTTACACAAATTTTTTAAATCGGAAATCATTTTTCAGATATCTATCCAGTCCACTAAATCGAATGACCGATCTTATTCATCGTCTTATGAAAGCCCCGAAACGGCACGAAGACACTTCCATTCTCCCCAATCGGGGAGAAGCGCAGAACGCATCAATCGAATTAAACTTCAACAAATGGTTACATTTCTCGATCAACAAAATCAGCGACTACAAAATGAGTTAGCCATAGAAAAACAACGTCGCAACGAAGAGCTTTCGCTTATTATTAAATCATTGAATCGCATGGAAACAAAACTGAAGGTAGACAAAAAACTTATCAATCAGCGACTTTTGAAGAGTGATACGGAGATATGCCGCTTGATATGTCTAAATCGGGTTTTGCGAAAAAAATTAAATGATATTGCTGTAACAAAAGACGAATGTTTTGTCTTAGAAGCTTTGCAATGTAACACTTGTAAGAAAAAGTTTTACGCTATAGATACAAAAGATAATTGCAGTCAAACAATAAAAGATGGAATATTGTTAAACGGTGAGTGGGTATTTTATTTAAATTAACTGTTACAATGGAACTTCCATAAGTCAAACCCTCAAAATGAAAGAAAAGAAATTCGAGTTATAGAAACTTTGATTTAAAGAAATGAGACAAAATTTTTAGTTTTACTGTTTTATTTCAATGGAATATTAAAAGGAAGAAAATGATTTTTGATTAATCGAAACTTAAAAAAATAGTTAATAATTCATTGACGTTTTTTTTCATTGTATGATTTATAAAAAATTTCAATTGATTTGAAAAAACGATCCAGTGTGTTTTTTGAACAATGCCATTTCTAATTGAAAAAAATATCGTACATAAAAATTTGTTATGCTTTATAATTGTCCCTGAAATGGAGAGGTTTTCATTCCTTGGAGACTTCCTTGGTAACACTCAAATTAAAGAGGTTTTTTTCTCATTGTGGTTTTTTCGTTTCTTGAAGTATTGGCATTTTTTAATACTTTCTCTGTTGTTCAGTATAATGGAAAGTGTATTTTGCGGTAAAATATATTGTATAGCCTTTAGTTTTTGTTCAAAAGGAAGATGCTCGAATTTTCTTCCTGACATTAAAATTCGTGAATTCATCCTTTTCCCACAAAAAAATTGAAACCTAACTATAGGAACTTCTCCGCATGAAAAATGTTTAATCCGTTGAAAACCGCAGTTCAAATAAAAAACATAGGTACTGTAACTCTGAACACAGCCATCCCTCATCCCCATAAAAAAACTTTCGAAATTCATCACAGTTAAGGCTCTCCCAATTCCCAAACCAACGCGAAACATTGGAAGCGAATATGCTACGACTGGAAATGTTTGAAAATTCGCATCGCGCCAGTATGGGTGCTCTCATTGACCTCCATGTAAATAAATTAAGACAGGTTAAAGTTTCGTCGTCGTTCGAAAGTATTCGCGTTGGTTTGGGAGGGCCTTTAGACTCAAGTACTTTTCAAAAAAATTGAAACAAAAAGGATTTCCCCAATTAGAGAAAAAGTTCGAGTTGAAGAGACTTTTCGGCATCAAACGCAATCTTAAAAATTCGAAATATAGAGAAATACGAGTTACAGAAGTTCGAATTATGGAGGGTAAAATTCATGAAAATAAAGTTGAAAATGAAAAGTTCTCAATAAAACTTTGAGTAATAGAGAAATTCAACTTAAGGAAGTTCGAGTTATGGAAGTTCGACTGTATTTTGTTTTTGACATAAGTAGGTACAACATACATACATATTATGTATTACATATGTAGCTACATACATACGAAAAAGAAAACAAATATACTTTTGAAAAGGGAACTTCTCAGAAAATCGAAACAAATAGAAATTGCCAATTTCTAGACTGTGGGATCTAAGCACCCCATATGCAAGAGATTTGCAAAAAAAGTATACCATCCGGGAGATCTTACATATATGTACCTCATAAAATGTCAATTACTTTTAGAAATTGGTTAGCCATAGGTTTTAAAAAGTCTACCTTTCCTAGTCTACCAAATTTAAATAGTTTACAGACATATTTATCGAAATCGTTAGAGCCATAGGTATTCGAAAAAAAACTATCTCTTCCTAAACAGTTGAAGAGAAGTTACCTTCATTTTTAGAATCCAATTTTTTTCTGTATAGAATCAACTCAATAACTTAAGCCGCTTTAAGAAAATCTTTTTAGAAGCTTTTGTCGTTTTTCAGCAATGCGAAAGATCTCTCAAAATCGAGGATTCTTCTTTTGAATAAAGCATGTTAGATGTTAGCACAGAAATATTTTATCTTTTTAGCATTTGCGCTTATATCGCACTAGTATCGGTGATGATACAAGTATCGGTGACGATACAATACACACATACAGACTAACAATTCGTTGATTTTACATGTTACACCTACACAGTCGATCAAATCACCAAAAATAGAAAGATAGCATTTTTCGTCTTAAGATTTCATCTAGAACGCATCTTTTTGTAAATGAAACATAAAAGAAAAGTTAAAATCTTTTAGCAAAAAGATCAAACCTTTTCAAAAATGAAAAACCATGCATTAGATTGCAGGTCAAGGAACTAACAGCCAGACATATGGAATTTCTAGACCCACTTTTTTTTTGAATTTGCTTAAGAACTATATCTGTAATCATAATCATAATCAGAAATAAGAAGATCCCTAAACAATGATTTTTAAAGACAATTATGTAATATTTTCCTGAGACAGCGTGAGGAAATATTGATAATTCATCAAGCGCTTAACATTAATTTATGTAAAATATTTAATTCATGTTGCTTTTCTTTGGGCATGCTGAATTATTATTGATTTGGTGTTTTATTATCACAGTTATTATATCACTAGAGTCATCAATTGACCACCAGTGTCGCTTACATAGATTTTCATCTTACTTAGATTTTTTCCACAAGAATACTTTATGAAATATTCTATCCAAAAAGGTTAAAATTCTAAATCATGTGGAGATTCTATAGGTACTATATTGGCTAAAAACTTTAAGCATATATATCTACACTCTATTATCACTATAGTATTTCCGTTAATACTCTTCTTACACTTCATTATGTTTTCTTATATTTTTCTAGATCATCCTACAAGTGAAAATGACTCTTCAAGCGATGACACAGTCTCATCTTCGTTTTATGGAGCCCGAAGATGCGTTCGCTACACCAGTAAGAGAACATTTGGCACATTCCGAGATTATATGCATTCTCGTTCTATGAACATTGATGATAATTTCGATAGCCTAGTAGAAAATGCAAGCACAATAAGTTGCGATGATAGTCAGAAAAGCTACGAAAAAATTAATATCTATTCCAGCATAATTGATAAGCTTCATGGTGTCAAGAGAGTTTCTTCAATCGAAGGTGATTTAGATAATGAATATGATAATAACTCCTGGCGGAAAACTCAGAGCCATCACTCATCGGGAGTTGAAGAAAATTTGTGTTTCATAGCCGAAGATAATAAAATTACCTCAGCTAAGATTGAATTGTCACCCTATAACAGCAAAAACAATTCATTGAGTAGATCAAAAGACTTTTTAGAAACTACACCGAAACACAAGTTCGAGTTGTCAACGGACAATTGGTATGCTAGTGCTAGTGATGGAGAAGAGGATCAAGGGGTGAAAACCAATCTATATGGCTCTAATATCACTGTAAATCCAGTCCTAGAGTGTGTCAATCAGATCTTACTGCAACAATCAATGGAAGAGCCAAATAATGACAGCCAGCTAAAACCGTTTGATGTTAGCAGTAATATAATCACTAATGATCAAGCAAATACAGGAAGCATTTCCCGTAAACGAGTGCACTTTTCAACGAAAAATAGTATGGCTCATGTGCCCAGAGATAATAATGTACATAAACAACACACTCTCGATGTGCCGTTACAACTTTCTTCGTCAAATAAACCTATAATTGCTGATCAAATAAAGGACAACATTCTTAACTACGAGAGTATATATAGCAATGAATACGAACCGATTGGTAGTGAACACAACTCCTCCAACCTGTATGTTGATATGGAGGCAAAACTTAGTCCAGATGATCGGATAAACCTTCAAATTAAACATCCAAAGCAACCACCAGCTCTACCTCCAAAGCCAGCAAATCTCTTAAAATTTAACAAGGCATTCAAGATAAACGAATCAAACGAATCTAAGATATATCCATCAACCGATGATAAGTCAATTTTATCAGAACCAGACTATTGTTCGATCTCTGAGGTGAACGCGGCTTCAACATTTGTTCAAGTAGTTGCAGATGTACATAAGGAGCTACATTTTGAAAGTACTGTAGAGATAGAACGTCTACCAAGCGATATACAATCCCAGAAGACTGATGAAATTGAACAGATATTTGCTAACATTCCCAAGTTGTCAACTTTCGCAGCAACTATAACTCCAAAATCTGCACAATCAAAAATTAACTATCCCATAAAATCCCGACACGATGAAGTGGTTTTAAAATCACAACGCTCCCCACGGCAGTTCAAACGCAAACATGTTCCCAACATCTTAGTCGAAATAAACAAACGAATGTCTTGCTCATTCCCTACGACACCCACAAAAAGCATTAACAATGTTCAAAACGAAGTGCCCAATATGTCCACCACTCCTTCTAATAAATCACAATCGCCCATGAATAAATGTCCACCGAATTTAAGTCCTGTGGTGCAAGAGAAACATCTACCCATCCAAGCAGAGTTTGACTGGTACAATTTAGATGCTGAATATGGAAAGTCTTCTTCCAATCATCCGGACGTAATAAGAACCACTGATGTGAATATGATTGATACAAAAAAAGATGTACTTATTAGACTTCAAGGAGTCGAGTATAATCTAGATGAAGAGTTCTCCTTGCCTGGGAGTCCTGATAAAATCAAATCAAATGACAACGAGTCGCTTATTACATTAAATGACGACCCAGGAACACCAAAGACAGTGAGCGAGGAATTTCCTATCATAACAGAATCAACGACTTGCTTCAGGAAAAAAACTGCCAGCTTCGACAAGTTTATTGATAGCTCTGGACTGAGTACAAAACCCTTGCCTAGACAGAGAAAGATCTACTTCGCCGGACCATTTGTGTAATATGTATTATATTGTAATATTTTTAGAGGGTTCGTGATAAAACTTACCACTTATTTATTTCCAAAATAAACACACTTTATATTAAATTGCGTCGCTTTAATTAATCATCAGTCACAAGTAACGGTGCATTCAAAAATATGTAGGAACCAACAAAGTCACTTTTGTTCATGTCAGCAATTATCTTTTTTTTTAAATTAGTTAGAAAGAGAAGAAAGAATTGGACTGATAAACAAGGTGTTTATTATCTCATATATTTCCACGGGTGCCCTCCAGTTGAAACTGGGGGTATGTAGAAAAGAATGCTGCCTTGAGCTACATATTCTTGTATGTCGAGTTTATAGAACTATAGTTTTGGAAAAATGTTCCTTGGGTTTTATTAAACCATCCTATCAGATTTTAGATGCAGCTGATAGATAGATTGGGATAGATTTTTTTTGTATGTAGAAAAGAATGCTGCCTTGAGCCACATATTCTTGTATGTCGAGTTTATAGAACTTTAGTTTTGGAAAAATGTTCCTTGGGTTTTATTAAACCATCCTATCAGATTTTAGATGCAGCTGATAGATACATTGGGATAGATTTTTTTTAGTGTTTGAATTGGTTATCTTGTCCTTCAAAGATGTACGAGGATCCACAGATGCTTGGGCCACATATTGTCCGGTTATTTCCGTGTTGAGCTTGAGTTTGTCTCCATACAGTTTTCGTACTGGAAATGTGTTGATTCGATGACTTAATTAGATATCCAGAACCAGTTATTATTGCTATTTTCGTTGACCTTTTTTTTTAAAAAAAAGATAGAATTTATCGTAGTGTAAGAAAACACAGTTAAATTGTTCCTTTATTTAACTTTTTTTTTAATATAGCAATTCCTTTGCATCAATTTATTAAATTGTGAATTTAAATTTATTTGGTCAAAGTATCTCATATAGGTTAATACTTTCACGCCTCATGAAGTACCTTAAGCTAGAAAGATTAAAATCTTCTATTCTAGAATTGAAAACTGTGCAATGATTTTTGATATAAAATAAGTTCATAAAAACAGTTATCTTAATAATATGGAAATTTATAAAACAACGTTCTCAATTTGTATCTTTAAAGTTTTGTATTTAAGTAAAACAATATCGATTGTAAAATCGCGAGGATACTTAAATAAAATTAAACTCTTATAAAATACCGATTTAATAATTTCCATTATACTGTGACGGCTGGTAGAAACTACTCAAGGATGATTTTGGCTTCTTTTCCATCGATAAAAACTTTCTGTCCGTGTTTAAGGCAAAACTCCCGTTTGACATAGGCAAACAGTAAATCAGTGACTAAAAATATCTGGAAGAAATTAAAATAATATGGATTTGAATGAGTATTTTCATTAATTTTAAAATTGTGTACAAATTAACTTTAAAACAGTTGAAAAAAAATTGTATTCAGATTTGTAAAGCTAGAAATCATTTTTTAATTTAATATTAGCGAAATGGGAATAATAACTTAATCAGTCTGTTCTTGATTGTTGGCAGACTTGTCATATTTAATTAGGGAGAATTGGAACAACAATTGCTATAGGTAAGCCAATGGCCAAATCCCAGAGTCTTCAGAGTGCACCTGAGCGAGAAGCTCTCCACTGTGTATTCAACTAACGTAGATGTGAATAATCAACGGTCCGCACCGCGACATCATCAAAGAGGTAGTCGAAACCACCGTGGGCTACTAGCCACCCCAGAGTAAGAACCCGTGGTATAATATTGAATGCTGCAGTGTGAAACAAAAGATGCGAGGAAAGAGTATCAATCCAAGAGAAGAGGACATATGTAATGTATATGCGTAGCCTTATAACTGGATGAAACTGAAGTCTCACGATCTAAACGACACCCGGATTACCAGCGGAACTCTTCAAATACGGAGGGAAAGTTTCAATAGGGGGCATGCATCAAATCATCAACCAAGTATATGGGTGGAAGGTAGCATGTCCGATGTAGCATGTTAAAAAGTATTCATCGAAAGTCAAGTTTGACTGGAAAAGAAACGTAAAGTAACTAGCAGCCATTTGTTGTTGTTGCATTACATGTTTGATTTTAACTGGATGGGTTGGACCGTTTCAACATAACACGGCTATTATGTCTTGCAAGAACTTTCGAGGCATATCCCAGCACACTGTACGATAAGACGACTTAACAATACAAAACTACATCGTTCCACTGCTCAATATGAAGTTTATATCCCCTTGCAAGACCGCTACTTGAAAAAAAGATTTAAAACACCTAATTATATCCTTTCAGAGATAAAGTTTGTCAATTAATAAGTAATTTTAAATATTCGTTTTTCTCATAAATAATCTCTGTGGGCTCAAGACATTTTTCACCTGGACCCTCCAATTGTTAACTTGGAGATTGATTAATCCTAGACTTTTCTTACAAACCAAATTACATGGTAAAATAATGTTATTAAGTACTTACCTGTCCGGTGGAAAAGGCTAAAGTTGCTCCAAAGTAGAAATTTGCATTTGCAGATCCTGCATACATCCATAGATACCACAGTGCTGGCATAATTAACAAAGTAATTAAAAAGAAGCAAAATACAACAAAGTTATGTGCCATAACTGAAAAAAAAATATTCATTAGTATATACTTATTTTTTTGATCTTATTATGATACTAACACTTCCAACAACGACGCCATAAAGGAAGGAATGCCAAATAGAAGGAAATATCACCTAGGCATGGGTAAGATCTAAATATTGAAGTTAACGAAATAAGAATTGTTGTGAGCATCAAGGGATCTTTATGCAGCTTAAATGTTAAGGGAATTAAATAAAGAATTGTTGCATTTATCTGAAAAGTGATCAGGAACAACGTGCGGAAATGATCGAACATTTCCATAAAAAAATACCAAAATAATCCAATATTTGGCTGAAGTTCGCGACAGAAAAACCTGCAAAGAAATAATGAATGAAAATATAAATTTGAGATATATAGGAAACTATTATTATTTACACAAATCCCAATGTTCCATTAAGAAAAGTCCAGGATCCCATAATTGAATAGCTTATATAACAAAAGCCAATACATGCCAAAATGAAGCTAGCAGCGACTTTAACATATTCTTTCCTGCAGCTTTTTCCAAACACAAGTAAAACTGGTGCAATAAAAACCACAGGATAAAGGCTTCTCAAAGTTTCCAGAGCTAAAAACGAAAGACAAAGGCACAAGTTCTTCTTTGCCATGAAATAAAAGCAAGATGCTAAAAAGAAATTGCTGAAGACAGTCGAGGCAAGAGCAACGCAGTTAAGAATCGAAAATGGATTCAATAAATAGGCAATAAAAACGAATTTCGGAATGTCTATTGTGTCTTGATGTTTAAGATGCAATTCATCAGTTTCGTCTGCATATTCTCCTTTTTCTTTACTTTGTTTTGAAAACTGAAAAGAAATTATTGTTTTGATCACAACCAGATAGATGTACACATACGTATGCTTATTAGTCAATCATTTTATTTTACCATTTGATTTACAAATTCCTGGCTCATTTTGTAAAGAATAAAAGCTGCAGCTAGATCAATCATTATGTAGATCCAAGGAACTAATTTGGGAATAGTGGAGTATGCCCACGCTAGACTAAGGAGTATAAGAGGAGTTTCGTGAACCATATCTCCTTGATAGGGATCTATTTGGTTCTTGTATAGATGAACACCTTCCTGAACTGGTATTATTCATGTTAGACCGGCAGCAAAGTGATGATTCAATATTATAATACTAACCTCTTTTAAAGGAGTTAAGTGGAGTTGAAATTTCAACACGTCCACTGATAGCTGAAGCATATTTTGATGACATTAATATATATCGCATTGTTCCTCCTAAGACTAGAAGAGCTGTGAGTTTTTTGTTCTTCATTTTGTCGGAATTTTTAATTTTAAATTCTTTATAGTTCAGCAAGAGAAAACAATTTTTCGTAGGAATAAACAAAAACTGAAGGCTACAAACTACAAAAACAAATTACACTATAGATTTTGGAGAAGTCAAATAAAGTTAACGTAACGTAACTTAGCACTATAATTTAAAGTTTCTGGGTTGCCATAATACAGGGAAAATCATTACCTTTATATGCCGGATCAAAATGTTGAATCAGAACTCGATTGGGAGTTGAGTTGAAATAGTAATGAAATTACATGGTGGGTGTGTTTCTTTATTTTTTCCGGATAAAGAATAGAAAAGACGGAAAAGGCAAAATATCTACCCAGAATATCCAGAATCGAATAAATAAGGAAACAGATCTTAATTGAAAGAATATCCAACTATCAGCTGTTTGTTTTCATGTCAAAAAATCACTATGCGATTATTTCTGATAGAAGAAACAAATAATTATTTGTTTTGCAAATTGTAAATTAATTTTACGCGCACGCATAAGCATCATGAAGATACAAAAATAATTATCACAAAAACATGCTCACCCATTTCCATTTCATTAAATTTCTTTTCATCCATGGCAGAGGCAGACAAAATAACAATACCTAATTGTAACCAATAAAAAAAAAATGAAATGTCTGTCAAAGTAGAGAATATTCCATTTACACTAGCTCTTGACTAGGAACAGAAAGAACACATTCCAATAATTCTAGAACGAATAAAGAAACAACAAAAAAGTATATCCGGAATATTCCAGAGAAGAAAGAAACGCAAAAGCGGTGTTCCAGATATTCCGAATATTCGGAATAAATAAAGAAACACACCCGGTGACTCCACGAGAAATATTTCATAGAATAATATATTGCATGCTATGAAAATTGCTCATGAAGGCTACTTATAGTATTCTATAAAAAATTTCTTTATACATATTGCTCGGCTCATAGAAACCTATGGATAGTATTCTATGAGCAAGCAATTTTTCGTTGGTTTGTTTGAATTTTGTTTGTTTTGTGTGATGTTGTTCTATCCTCGCAAATGATATAGTAAGCTATGAAAATGCCCAACAAACATTTTATGGCATACTATCGCTCTTTCTTTCTATCAAAAGTGACAGATGGTAGTCTATGAAATATTTGAGGTGGAGACCCCGTGTTAGAACATTTTTGGATTGGGAAGATTGAGCACGGATTGAGTGGACGAAGTGAGCTTGATGAAGGATTTAAATTTACCCCGTTTATATGCAGGATCGAGAGCTCGAGTTAGATTAGGATCAGATTTTCGACCCAGGTTTTACGTTCCTAGAGTTGAGAGCGTTGAAATGGTGTTGAGATGCCATTTTAATTATTATTTATTGATTTATATAATTGTATGGTTTTTTTAATTTATAGGAAATAAAAACTCAAGACGCCACTAGACTAGACGGGAGCCAAGAAAAATTACACACTCACACGTAAAATAGTACATAATGTCAAAACAACTCCTCAGCCTAAGTTTCTTAGCACAAATTTTGACTCGACTCCGCTCCTGAAGTGGAGCCGAGTCGGTTCAAGCTCATTTCAACCAATGCAGGTTTACAAAGTATATAAGCGAGCTTCAAGCTGGCTTCAACACCTCATGTAAACGGGGTAAATTCTTTATTCGAGCTCTGCAAAAAAACACGGATGTAAGATATAAAAGTAAAATTTGTTGAATAGAGGGAGAAGTCCAAAATGCAAAGATCTTCATAAGCCGTGTTCCTTTCGAGGTGGCGAAGTACTCATCGTGTTTACATACAAAATTTTGAGGAGCATAAAAATACATTTCAACATTTCGCAAATTGAAACAATAACAAATGAGACTTATGAGTCTGGTTCTCTTGCCAAGAAACTGCTATGATACCGGACTAAACCTTCCCAATCTAAACAGCGTCTTACATTATGTCCACATAAAAACTAATACAATTGAATATTACGCATTAGCTGTGAACACATATACATACTTTTACTCACACACACATGTCGTAAGCAAGATCTGTAAAAAAAATCTTCGAGCAGGTTTTTCGTCACAATTTTCGAGTCGACTCTGCTCAATAAATGGAGACTAATGTCGTTTTCGTTTGGATGTTCGGAGTACTCGTTTAGCACTCCTACTACTCCGAAAGCTTTCGATATTGGCTGTTCCGAGTAATGTTTTCAGAGTGTTCTTCTGTTCCCAATTTTATAAAGGAGTAGACGATAAAAAGGAGTAAAATGGACCGAAAATCCAATCGAAAACGACATAAGATCAACTCAACACTGGAAAACAAGTGGTCGAAGTGATCTTGATAGAGGAATTACATTGATCTTCATTCGAGCTCTGCAAAAAAAACATTGATATAAGATATAAAAGTTAAATTTGTTGAATAGAGAGAGAAGACCAAAATGCAGAGATCTTCATAAGCCGTGTTCCTTTCGAGTCGGCGAAGTACTTATGAGTACTTTGCTAGCCATTTTGAATGGAACGGACAAAATTGGTTTTCCCTACAAACCTCATCTAATCGCCATCAGAGCACGAGAAGTTGGTAGTACTAGATTATTGTTTACATCTACTCATGAGTTGTTCGCCACCTCCAAAGGAAGATGGCTATAGATGAAGATTATAGGAAGCACAATAATGCAGATATGGAGATGTACATATTCATCTTCATGGTATACTCTCTCACTCTTTCGTTTCTGGGCATAAATCGATCCCAATCTACTTTTCCAAAAATTTGCAGATGCAGATACATGTAATGATGGACTATTACATATCATATCTGCATTATGGCACTTCCTATAATCTTCATCTATGAAGATCTCTGCATTTTTTTCTTATCTCTCTATTCAACAAATGTTACTTATATTAACTTTGTTGAAAGGAGTCATCTCTCCGGGTAATATTGTTACTTTGTCTCTAGAAAAGTCGCAATTAGAGTTTAAGTAAAACGACTACCGTTTTAATGGTTAGAAGGATAAAGAAAGAAGAGAACGGTAAGGTTTTAGTTTCACTGAAACGCCAATTATCGCTTCTGGATCCGTGTCGTTTTACTGTCGTATTCGAAAAATGACTTATATTAAAATAAATGGCCAAAGTGATTGCAAGAAATGGCTCTAAGGCAAACTTCGATATTACGCCATATTCTCCTCCAAATTACTAAAACTGGAAACAAGCTGGATTGCAGGTATTGAAGGGAGTTCATTGAACATTATTTGCTTTTAATAATCACACAATTAAGTGAATTAGTTTCGTTCCAGTTCCAGTGTACAGGTTAACAAACTGCCTAGTCATGCGCAGATAGTAGCCAAGAATGCCACACTTAGAAAATACAAGTATGGAACTTAAAGATTCCCTATAGGTATCGTATAATATTCTCGACTGATTTAAAGCCTCATTAGTGTACAAAATTTAACGCCATTTTAATCGGCCTTTGCTTCCGTTACTTACCTTTTCATTTATTTTGCACAAACATTTTATTGTTTTCTAGTTCCCTGCCTATCCAAATCATATTTTCAATACACTCACCTCCTTTTCAAACCCTATGATAACAACAGAATTTTCAGTCGGGAACTTTTTCAGTCGGGAACTTTAAGGTATTAAGAGGTAGGTATATTTGATTATAAACTATTTTTATTAACATTCTTTTGCCAAATTGTTCTAATATATTACGCTTACAAGTTTTACGTATCAACGAGTTCATTCAACACAGTTGTTTATGTGTTTGCAGGAAAAGATTTGTGATTCGGAAGTACAATCAAGCAATTTCAGATGTGTCCGTGAGCATTCCGTACATTTCGTGATGACAAATCAATAGCCCCATCTACCCTATCTGGTCGGCGTCGACTCAATGGATTTGATATCACAGCGACGCTTGTAATACCCTGCCTTTTTATTGTATCGTTTTGAAGAACTGTACCATCGTTACTTATGTTTTCTCTCGCTTTTGGCATCAACGACATGTGAATCAGTGGTGGAGGTCTTCTTTTAATATCTTCTTCGATTTTGTATAATTCTTCCTGTTTAAAAATTATAACATTTTTTCATTGAACTTTGCAAAGAAGTTTTCAAAAAAAAATTACTCTATTTCTATAGACCATGCAACACGCTCTCATTGTAAAGTAATACAATATTTCCACGCCTGACAAAAGAGAGAATCCCAAGAAAAGACTAGCAATCCCTCCAAATGATACTAGCAAGTCCACCCATCCAAAAAGAACTTCCCGTTTGAAGCAAATTATCGGCCAAGTTAAGAACTCAACAATGACTGTCTGGTCTTCTGGGTTTCCATAGCTAAAATTTATTTATAGATTCATTCTTTTTGATAATTAAAAGAAAATGTAGTTTGTACTTCTTATTTAATTTTTCAATGTTGTAGACCGTTTGCGAGCATCCAAGTTCACAGTGAAGGCAGTCTTTGATGTTTGTTATATTTGTAGCATACTTTTGTAGGCAAGGAAATTGGCTTACCTTGCAAGTTGGAACGTAAGCTAGAAATTAATCGATTTTGAAAAATTAACATATTTTATATTTGCGGAAACTCGTTTTTCTATTGGTGTTTTTATCATGGCTATAAGTAACTGGGCAGTCTTTAGCTACTAAAAACCAATTTCATCTTACTTGATTGATTCAAACATTTTGGTATGACTCAAAAATAAAATTCTAATGGCAAGGCTATACATACCTAAGTGCCTGACTACAAGGCCTTTTTTACTGAACTTGTGATTACGAGAAGAAGAAGAAATTCTTTCGTTCGAAATTCAGCGTTTTATACTGAATCTGATTCACCGATGCACCAGTTTCAAATAATATTCTTGGATTCAGCATGAAAGACTTTGTATTGTGAAGGTGAGATATACTTTATAGATTTTAAGGCAAGCAATACAGAAAGATAGATTGAGCATCGTGTAGTTATGTGATCAGTAAAACGACCATGTTTTCAGACATTAGGTACTTATACATTCCGAGTTAAAAAAGGAGGTATGAATCACATTTGAGTTTTTTTTTAGTAAATAGCTTACTTAAGGTTCAACTACATTCAAGATTTTTTGCAAAAAGTGGAAAAGTAAAAATAAAAACATGCGCTAGAGATGCCTGTGTGCGAAAAAGTGGGCGAAAAAATTGTGTTGGATCTGTAATTTTTGATTAATTTGTTTAATCAAACACAATTTATTCGCACACAAGCTTCACGAGAATATGTTTTTGTTTTAACTTTTCCACTTTTTTGCAAAAGGTTGTGAGTTAAGCCTTAGTTCATGTACTTACGCACAGGTCTATAAAACGATGGGATACATTTGCAAAGCTTAATAGATTTTTTCATTCGACAGTCCTTCATGCAAGCAGTAAATGTGTACTCTTCATGGAAAAATGATAGTTTAACCTCATCCGAAAAGATGCATTTCCTTTGACTGAAAAAAAGATGAGAGTAAGTACATTTATCAAATGAAATTATATTTATAAAATTAAAAACTGTCTCCTTATACTTACATACCTAATGCATAAATTATGTGAAAGCCTTATCATTTTTGTAAAATATGAATACCTATAATCTGCTTTTAAAGCATTTAAACTTTACGTTTTAGCAAAGTTTTTGTTTGTTTTTCACGCTTAAGAGCTCAAAAAATATACTTGAATGTTTTGAACGGCCATTAAGCTGTTTCAAAAAATCTCAAACATCAAAAGTTCAGATTAACAATTCAAACTCTGATAAAACAAGTTTTTACTAAACTCATATTTTATTTTCTAAATGAACATTAGTATAACCGTTATAATCAAAAGTTTATGCCCAAAAAAATGTATTGACCAAAACCGCAACAAACCCGTGTCTCTTAGACTATACTTTTTCCCTACAAATCAGACACCTTAGTAAAAATGCTTACCTTACAAATGAAAAAAATTAAAATAAGGTTTTCGTTAAGATTACAAAAAATTTAAATAAAGGGTCCGCCATCTAACTTTTTTTTTCAACTAGTGCTTATTTCGTGAATGGTAACACTTAGCTCATGTCTGATTTGACAGATAATTAGTTTTATCCTTCCGCTGAACGAATATGGTTGTGTATACGCTTCGCTAAGTGGGCCTGCTATCGCTTGCTGCATTTACACGACTGACAAATTGGCATTATTCTGGCATTTAACTGTCAAAAAATGACAGAACAATGGAAAAATTCATTCTCTTGGCAGTATAATGACAGAAAAATGCCAATTTGTCAGTCGTGTAAATGCAGCATTTTAGAGAAGATGCCGATTTTGCCAAAAATATCATTTTTTCAGATGAAGCTCATTTTGATCTTGGCGGGTTACTACCCAAGCAAATTGTCGCATTTGGGGCACAGACCCGCAGACCAGCACGCATACATTGAAAAGCCGATACACCCAAAACGAGTCACTGTTTGGTGCGGATTTTGGTCCAGAGGCATAATTGGTCCATTTTTCGAAAATGAGCAAGGAGTGGCCGTTACAGTCAATGGCGATCGTTATCGGGCCATGTTGAACGAATTTTTGTTCACCAAAATTGAAGAGGAGGATATTGGCAACATTTGGTTTCAACAGGACGGCGCTACGTGACACGCAGTCGAAGCTACACTCGATGTTTTGCGCCATTTTCAAAAAGAAAAAACATTTTCTACTCTGCTGTTTAGGGTGCAGCCAAACAGACAAACTCATATTATGTAGATATATAGAATTATTGAATTGTTAGACCAATTTGTTAATCTTTTCTACCATCGCGTAATATCAAGATTGATTATAATCTCTTTGGTAATTTTGTATGTTTAGTTACCGTTTTTAAGGCTATTATGTTTTTCAGCTTTCTACGTATATTTTGATATTCAGGACTAGACCAACTTCTAAAATATATACAAACCCAATTGTCAGCTGACGGGCGTCATCAGTAGTGTATGTACTTCTTTTTAAAATCCGAACTTCAACTGATTGGTTTTCTTTCCATTCCAATTGCGACTTAATATCCTCACCGAAATATTCTTCTTGCGAAAAAATATAAATTTTCGCTGTGCTATTTGGAACAAATTGCAAAGCCCATTTCTTATCTGTTTCATATAAATCGTGCGCTGGTGGTGCTGGTTGACTTAAAAATGTATTTATTTAAATTTATTAGTCTGTTTACAGAAATTGTTAAAAGATGAAAAAAGTAGCTTACTCAGAATCTGCAGTTGAAATGAAACGGCTATTAAAAGCATAACAAAAACCATGCTCTGTGTAAACAGGATCAAAGTGGGAACAGCATTTAATCTTTTCATCTCTGTATTTACATTCCACCAGTGTATCTTCGCAGCCAGTATTTACCTATAAACCCCAAATGTGTTGTTGATTCTGATAAAAAATAATAAATATGTATGTTTGGTAACTTGAAAAATTCTTACAAATTTTTACAATTTTCTCTCAAAAGCGATAGGAAAAAAAAACAAGGTAAGTACATAGAAAAAAAGGTATGGTTTTGCGCATGTTGTTTTATTATTTCTCTCACGCATATTGTCACCAAGTGACGTAAATCAATTAATTTGTATTTGTGTCTCTTTTTTTTCTGTTAACTATTATTAAAACCATATTATTAACAATAGTGGACTATAATTCTCGTTTCTTTAATCATAAACAGTTACGATTTGTAACTATGTGACCCATTAACAGCATTCCTATATTCACTTTGCAGTGTCAAATAGTTAGGATT
Organism: Leucozona laternaria; assembly: GCA_932273885.2. Classification (NCBI taxonomy): domain Eukaryota; kingdom Metazoa; phylum Arthropoda; class Insecta; order Diptera; family Syrphidae; genus Leucozona; species Leucozona laternaria. The sequence goes on from OW026368.1 coordinate 53,387,293, forward strand.
TGTAACTATGTCCAACTCAAGTGCATGATATGATCAATGATTGATCTGTCAAATTAAAAAAAAATTAAAATTAAAATTAAAATTAAAAAAAAATATCTAACAATAAATCGTTTCTAAATAATATTGTAAAATCTTACCAATGTCTAACACAGACACTTCAACCGTTTTTTTTTTGACATAACAACAATAGTAAACTATTGTTAGAAAAAGAACGCACTACATGTGTTATTTATACCATGATTTTTTTTTTTGATTTGCAAAGTTTTTAAAGTTACCGAACCTGATATATTACTCACTTGAAATACCCACGCACGAAGTGATCTATCGTCGATGTTAGCTGAAGTAAACATCTGACTCATGTCATAAGCAGCTTTTATATTTTCGAACGATAAGGATGTGAGAAGTTCCAAGAAAGGAGCTATTTGGCCTGCCAAATCATGATCGTATGCACTTGATGAAATAGATTAAAATTAAAACAGGTAAGCCTTAAAATTAAATCATTCACTTATAAAAAGAAGAGAAACATCTAATTTCAATTTCAAAAAAATTATTCAACGATAAAACGAACCTTGAACACACTGTTCCCTAGCAACCTAAGAATAAATGCTGAATTCCTTTCAACAAAAGAATCGATTTTATTCCGATTTTTTTCTAAGCAAAATCGATTCTTTTCTGTCAAAACAAATCTTGCATATTAAGCAAGATTTCACACGGATTTACACACACACTCTAACGGTTGCACATTCCTTATACTTCAAATTGATTTTGATAAGGCAAATTGTTATGTTTTTTGTTGCAACGGATTACGGATTCACTATAAAAAAAAAAACAAAATATTCAACAATATTTTGAGTGAATATAACTACAAAAATAATTAATTACAGCTGCCTAGTAACATACACAATCACACGAAAACATACACAATCACACGAAAACATACACAATCACACGAAATAAACAAACCGATTCGGTTTAGAAAAAATTCGATTTCTTTGTTGAAAGGAGTTCGGGGTGCTATTTCACTTTCGGTTTAGATAAAGTCTTAGAAGATCGTACAGCTGCTATCAATTGTAAATCATAATTTGCTTATTTTCTTTCTAAATTGTTCTACTTTGAAGTAATTCTTGAAATAAATAAGTGTTTATTTATTATTTTAAAGATATCAATATCTTCTTTTTAGTTATTTTCTCCAATGTGCAGAAAACTCAGTGACCGAAACTTGAACAGCGACCCCTATGAAAGGTTCGCATTCGAATAAAAACCAGCACTCCATATTATATATCCTCTAAGATTTCCAATCAAAAAATATAAAAAGCATACAATACAGAATATAAGTTGTGTTACCTCAGCATGCATAATCGTCGAAAATATCATGTCCAACAAGTACCTTCCGACAACATTATTCGTCGTTTGGTGTCGAATTTTGTTGAGCACAGAGGACATTGGAAGATCGTTGACATGTTAATGCCAAGCCGAAGAAGTTCCAACGAACTGGTTGAAGTGGTAAGAGAGAGTGTTGCCGAGAACACAAGTGTGTCGTATCGTTACCGCACTCAGCATATTGGCGTCAGTGGAACCACCTTGCGGCGCATTTTGAAGGAAGATTTGTATAAAGTGCAATTGACTCAAGGAATATTACCGACAGATGGTCCACGTTGCGTCGATTGGAATAGAGCCGAACATTCACATACCGGCATAAAAGATGGCGCACCCTGTATAAGTATGAAGATGTTGCGAAACGTCGGGATAAAATTTGTGTACGTGTTTTCATTTGCACATATAGTTAATCTAATGTGGCTTTCGTTTCAAACAATTCAGACTTGGGTATCAGATCTTAAATCTTACTGGCAAAACGAACACAAAACGTGATTTTATTTTGTTTTATGATTGTATGAGTGCCTTTTTTAAAACAACTCCGGTAAAAGTCACTTTTCTTTAATGTGTGTGCAAGTGCGTGTGAAAATCTGTGTAAATCTAGCTAAAAATCGAGATCTGCAAAATCGACTTCAGATCGTCAAAAATGCGACAAGGAAAAACTTGTCACAAATCAAAAAAATAAAAAAAAAGTTTTTTTTTGGTCGAAACGAAAACCACATAAATTTACCAGAAAAGCCTGTCAAAAGTATTTAAAATTGAGTTTAAACTAAAGCGCCCGAACCACACTACTCTCGTGTGCTCATTCCAATGTACATATTTCATAGATTTCGACACAACACAATCATCACACGATTCAAATATGGCTCTACGCATATGAAATAGATTAGAGTGTGGTTCCGGCTTAATGAGATTATGGAGTCCTCTGAGATCTGAGGTATGAAACGTACAGTGGACTAAATTGTTTCTTTTACCGCCATATTATTCACTACATACATCCAGATTAAAACTTAGATCCAGATGTATTTACATTGAATTTGAATGCTTTACATCTGGATGTAAATCTTAATCTGGATGAATCGAGTGAATAATATGGCCGTTAAAGTTGGACGGCAGCATAAAGGTTTATAAAAAGGACTGATAATTTGGTGTTAAAAGTGATTGAACTAGTATATTTCTGTTATGAATTCTGTATTTTGTATATGATTTATAAAATATCAACTTCATATTTCTTAATTTGAAAAAAATTAAAACTTACGCCAATGAATGGTAAGCTACATCATAAGCCTTTTTGTGGTCAAACGAAGTTTCAGGACACACTACCGTTGAAGGAAATATAACTTTTTGGTTTTGAAAATCAGTATCTAATCCTAGAATAATATAATACAAATTTATCATTATATCAAAATTTTTGTTTACTGACGACCAATACCAGTAATAGTAGGATTAGTTTGAAATTTTTCCCACAAGCTCATAATAATAATTAAAGCAGTGACCGCACCAACTGCAGTAAAACAAAACCACATGAACCTTTAAATAAAGAATTAATATAGTGAACAGTATTTACGATTTAAGTAATTCGCTTGAAAATTAGCTAATTATAAAGTATCGTATATTAAACACTCACTTCTCTCCAAGTGGTCGTCCACTTTCGGCTATGTATCTTACGCCATGCAATGTTGAATTTTGAAAAAACTCTTTTGTTTGAAATATTAAACTTCGCCGTAATAGAGACAATTTTTCTAAAACCTGTTTTGGTCTCGCACGCAATTTATTCTTCTCCATATTTGTATATTTTATTTCAAGAATTTTTGGATGAATTTAACCTTTCTCTTGGAAATACTTTCTTTCAATAATCAAATATTGTCCTGCAACAACACTAAGGGTATTTATAATGCACGCAAGGATATTTTTCTTTGATACGTAACAATAGAACAGTATAATTCCATTAGTCATTAGTGGTTGTGTATATTTTATCAGATATTCGGAGACAATAGTTTTCTATTATATTAAAACGATTACGGTGTTGGAGGAGTAATTAAGTTTATGGTTTTATTATGCTATCTATAACTTTTGAACGTGCTCGCTGTCCATAATATGATTTTTTACTTGCCAATATAGGTACTTCATATATGGCAAGTTATGAATTCGTACAAAAAATCGAACTCAAGATTTCAATCAAACTTGACATTACGATGATAGCGAAGACGAAAAAAGTGAGTCTCGCAAAAACGTCCGTATGTCTCTCTGTCTGTTCGACTACAGCCTACTACTTTTAACCTAGCGTTTTTTGGACATTCCCCCCACCCGTTTTTTCCTCTTTTTTTCTTAGGACCAAAACTAACAATAGCCGTCATACAAAATTTCTTGGCCAAAAAGAAAAAACTTATTTTTCTCAAAATCGGCGCTACAGATTTTTTTTTTAGGATCTCAATACATTTAAATAGTTATAAGTTGCCGTTTAGTAAAAAAAAAAAAATGGTTATTAATGGTACCTCCCAAAGAACCATTTTTTTGATTTTCGCTTTTCTCGAAAACTGTTGAACTGATTCTGATCAATTTTTAATGAAGAATTATTGACACATTCTAAATAATATTTTGTGCGAAAATTTTCAAAAAAATATTTTTTGGATTTTTAAAAAAGTTTCTTTGAAAACACAATATTTCAAAAACGACTCCGTCGATTTTAAGTAAATTTGGTAAATAGCCGTTTTTTAACTTTATCTAGAAGATTTTTGACAAAAATTATTCTTATACCCGAAAATAACGGTGCCTCCCATACAAATGTTTAAAAACCGTTAAGAAAAATATTTTTTTCTCAAAAACGACTCCTACGAAATTAGCACGATCTACCGTTTAAAATTTAATTTTATATTTTACGTTTATTAACAGTACCTCTCATAGAACGGTTTCTTTGATTTTCGACTATCTCAATATCTGATCAACCGAATAAAATTAGATTTTTTATGCAGAAGCTTATAACAAATATAAATAAAAGTGCGTAGCAAAATTTTCTAAAAAATAATTTTTGGATTTAAAAAAAAAAAATCAAAATAATTTTTTTAAAATTCGATATTTCGAAGATTTTTTTGTAAAGTTCAATTTTTAACTTAACATTAACAGATACTTAAAATTAGCGTACCAATTTTTTTTCTCAAAAATGTTAACGAAATTTTATATGAAAAAAAAATTTTTATTTTTAAAACCACTCCTACGATCTTCAAAATTTTTTTCTCATAAATTAAAATTTATATAACAAATCAGACGGTGTACATCGCGTTGGATTAAAACAGATTCAAAGTATTTTAATCAATTTCTTTCTAATTTTATTGATTTAAGACAATTTACCAGTTTAAATAATATAATTTCCTTTCATGCATATTGCATATGTGCAACACTGGCGGCTATATTATTAATTTTTGTATACTCTCATAATACCACCTGCAACTAAACTTAGTCTTGGCAAATGGATAAAATATAGACTCCCATAGCTAATTTAATTCAGACTATAGAACCACAATGTGATCGCATATAAGAGCAAGTTCGTGCGACCCAGTCGTGCATATTTTTTTATTAGATGTTGGAAATAAGGAAGTGACTCTAGACATGTTAATTATAATAGTTTTGGTTTATAAAAGTACTGTTTATGGGGCCCCGCAGGGCCAGGGCTCTCCGCCGGTGGGCATACTTGAGACACCCAGAGTTTTTTTTTCAAGTAACGCGAAGCTCGTTAACGCACGCCCACTTTTAATGGCAACAAACTGTTATAACTGTTATAAATTGGCATGTCTCCAGTCTCGTCCTGGAAATAAACCAATTTAGAGTAACTGATATTAAAGGCCATATTATTCACTCGATTCATCCAGATTAAAAATTTAAATCCAGATGTTAAGCATTCAAATTCAATGTAAATATTTACATCTGGATTTAAGTTTTAATCTGGATGTATCTAGGGTGTGTTTCTTTATTAATTCCGAATATTCGGAATATCTGGAACACCGCTTTTGCGTTTCTTTATTCTCTGGAATATTCCGGATATACTTTTTAGTTGTTTCTTTATTCGTTCTAGAATTATTGGAATGCGTTCTTTCTGTTCCTACCACAGATTAGCCATATGAAGATGAGAATGTTTCGTACGTTTCACCCTCCAAAACCCATTTGTTTACATTGTTGTATTTGTAATTTTTTCCCGAGTCGATGAATAGATGTGAAATGCAACAACAATTTAACCAGGTGATCCCTACTGTCTATGTGTGAGGTTTTTATACAAATATTCTCATTTTTTATCTGATATCTGACAGCTCAAGCTTGTAGGCAAATAAAAATGGCTGCCGGGGATTCTCATCTTCATGTGGCTAATCTGTGGTTCCTACTCAAGAGCTAGTGTAAATGGAATATTCTCTACTTTGACAGATACATTTAATTTTTTTCATTGGTTACAATTAGGTATTGTTATTTTGTCTGCCGTCTGCCTCTGCCTTGAATGAAAAGAAATTTAATGAAATGGAAATGGGTGAGCATGTTTTTGTGATAATTATTTTTGTATCTTCATGATGCTTATGCGTGCGCGTAAAATTAATTTACAATTTGCAAAACAAATAATTATTTGTTTCTTCTATCAGAAATAATCGCAAAATGATTTTTTGACATGAAAACAAACAGCTGATAGTTGGATATTCTTTCAATTAAGATCTGTTTCCTTATTTATTCGATTCTGGATATTCTGGGTAGATATTTTGCCTTTTCCGTCTTTTCTATTCTTTATCCGGAAAAAATAAAGAAACACACCCTTGGATAAATGCTGAGTAATTGAATCAGCTGTTCGTCAAACGTCAAAAATTTGTTTTTGCAAAAAAAATTATTTCCTGAGAAAATTTAAAAAAGTTAAATAAAACTTGCCAAAAATAAGCAAAAAACAGAAATTAGTGCAATCATGTGATCAAATTGGCTTTAATGATTTAGTCATTTTAGACCCATTGGGAAAAATGATGGTTTGTGCATTTTCTGTTACAAAAGTAAAATCCTTCTAATTAACTTTTAACAATAGATAAACAGAAAGAAGAAGAGGATGCAATTTGAGAAGATCTAACACTAACCATTGTTATGGCTGAGAATTCTAGATACGTCACAATGAGTTTGTATAAGTTTATCCAAATAAATTTGTATAAGTTTCCGCAGCAAAATCCTTAGATAATTTTATCCAATTTGCGTAAACCATTTCTCATACAAAATTTGACAGCTCATTTACCAAAAGATCAACTTATCCAAAAGATAAACTTATCTAGTGTTTTACGACGTTGCATGAATACCCTCATTATGTATGTTAGAGTGTCCCATATAACTATTTAGCATTTTCGAATTTTTATGCCCATACGTCAAAGGGTTTGAAATAAATAAAAAAAAATGTTCTCCAAGTCTCAAGTCTCAATTAACCCGTCCCGACTGAATTCTCAATTTTTCCATTCATCACAACCACAATCCAATCCACAATCTGACTTGTATGGATTATGTCACTACATGACATGGATTTTTCTGCCTCCATTAGGCTTTTCCAGAAACTATCTTTGTCTTTTCTCTTTCTAATTTTGACATAAAAATATGTAGGGAAAACAAACAAACGACCAATCACAATCACATGTTTTTGTTTTCCCTACATATTTTTCTGTCAAACTATTGATTTTTTTTCTTGCTTTTTTGGAACTGAAGTCTGGTGGAAGTTCCAAATTGGATTTTTTAAAGACATGTTCATAATCCGAGCATCGTTCATGCCCAGTGGAGGCGGCATTTAATGGAAACTACAGATAATCTATTACAATTTTCTTTCTTCGTGTGAAGAGTACAAGAGATTTTAGAAATAATTAAAAGAAAACATTGAAAAATCTTTATCAACTTGTTTCTTCATGCGGAAGAGGACGTAGACCGCTGCGCTATAAGCAACTACGAGTTCTGCCCGCACGCACGGCCTGTCCGTTGGCGGCTTTTCAAAGCGTAACGGCGCGCGATGAGAATGCTCTGTTCAGCCAGGCATCCGAACGCACCCAAGAATAATTTCCCATAATTTTCCCAGAAAAGAAATTTCCTTTTTACAAGTTTAGTTATTCTGACATTCTCAGCTGAACACGTTGGTATTTGTGTCCATCTGTTTATACAACTCTGTTGATACATCTGTTTATCTTTCTAAGAAAGTTAAATTTAATTCGCAATTTTTAATAATTCTTGTTATTCCTATTAGCCTGGTTAGTGGGATATATTCTTTCTATCCATCATGCGTTCTATTAGTTTAGATTCTTCAAAAAATACTTCATTTAAATCTTTATCCAAGGATCTGAAGGCGGTAACCAGCAATGCCGAACATTTCCTAAGGCAAATAACTTGTAACCTCTTCTTTTTAACACGTGCGTAAATAAAATTATATATTTCAGAGCACAACGTCTTACATCCAATAAAATTCGAAAACTCCTGCAACAAACTTATGATTTTACCACTTCTAAACATGCATCAAATAACAAAACAATAGACTTTCTGCCAGAACTTGTTGTGGACGGTTTGGACGCAGAACAAATCTGGCAGCTAATAGAATTGAGGAACAATGTTGTTTTCCCGCAATTTCTTGAAAGTACATCGAAACTTCTGTCCCTTAAAGAAGACAAAATTAAAATTCAGTATAAATCCAGTGTCGAGGAAACTGAAGAAAAATGTGACACCGAAGATGAACTAGAAATTTCCGGTGAGAACTCAGATTCAGATAACTTCAAAGAGACTGAACTCAGGGACTCAAGGCAGACTAAAAATGAAAAAAAAAATCGCAGGAATGTAAAACCATCAATTGTCGACGATCAATTCTTTAAACTGAATGAAATGGAAGAGTTCTTAAAGGCAGAGGATGAAAAAGAATTTAATAAACAAAAGGGCAAACGCTTAAACCACGACTTAGACATAAATTTGTTTGACGAAAATTTGGAAAATGAAGAGGACGAAGAAAATATTGGTTATAAAGACTTTTTTAATGACGAACAAGATACAACAACAGGCCAACAATCTGAAGAAATGGATGAAACTAGTGAATATTCGGAACAAAATGAAGATTTCGATGAAATGAAAAACAAATTTGATGAACCGGAAGAGAGCGACTCAAATAAAAGTCGGGACATAGAAACTGAAACAATAAATCATAGCGATTCGGAAATAAAGAAGGAAAAGTTAAAATCTTCATTTGAAGATCGCCAAGAACGACTCAATCAGCGCATGAGAGACTATGAACAGGAAATTCTAGGAGAAAAGCCTTGGCAGTTAAAGGGAGAAATAAATGCTACAAACCGACCCCAAAACTCTTTGCTAGAAGAGATTCTAGAATTTGAAGCCACAAGCAGACCTGCTCCCATTATAACCGAAGAAACCACATTACGATTGGAGGATATCATTCGTCAGAGGGTCAAAGACCAGGCATGGGATGATGTTGAATTGAAAATAAAACCGCAAAATACACCCCAGGAATATAAAAAGCAATTAGTCTTGGACCAAGAAAAGAGTAAAGAATCATTGGCTCACATATATGAAAAACAATACCAAAACGAAATTGAAAAGTTGGATCCGAATGCAGCCGATGCAAAAGAAGATGAAGAACCTAAAGCACATACGGAAATAAAGGAAAAGATGCGTTCGTTGTTCATTAAACTAGATGCGCTCTCTAACTTCCATTTTACACCAAAGCCGGTTGCACCAGAACCAAAGATCTTAACAAACACCCCAGCAATAAACATAGAAGAGGTGGCACCGGTCGCTATAAGCAGTGCAAAATTGTTGGCGCCTGAAGAAATAAGAAAACGAGCTAAGGGTGACATTCTCGGTAGCAACGAACGCAACAAAACTGATAAGAATCGTGATAGAAGGCACAAAAAACTGAAGCAAAAAGCCATAAACAAAACACTCGAAGAGAAGAACATTCAGAAGCAGAAGCTGGGTATCAAGCTTAATAAGAAAGAGGAGACGACTATCATGACGAACAAATTAACAAAACGCAGAAATGTTGAAAAGGTAACAACAACTATTTGCATCGAAAACATTTTTTTATAAATATAAATATTTTTGTATATAAACAATTTTTTTTTGTATTTCAGATTTCGACTTCCCAAGATGCTGGTTCAATGAAATCATCAAAGGCGTTCTTTAATAAGCTTAATGAAACAACGATGCTGCAAAAAAATACTAAAAAGAAGACGAAACCTGAATCATCCTCACTTTCGGCAAAGAATCTTAAGTTGTGATCTAAATGTAATATCTTTTTGTACAATGATTTCTTCTTATTTTAAATAAAACAAAAATATTAATGAGAGGTAATAAACTAAACTCACAAGACAAGTCCGTTTCGATTTTAAATTGAATTTTTTGTTTATTTTTTATAGAATAGAACCAGGGCCGATATTTTATGGTTTGTGGCATGTTTCTGGATTTCAAAGCGAATAATTTATTTTGCAAGCCCATATACTTACAATATGTTGTGGACTAAGGCCTCATACGACAAGCTTTTTTGAGGCAGCGCGGTCCCTTCTAGCTATCTCGAGTTTCGGGTGCCGAGTTGGCTTAGGTGTTCTCCCACCGATGAAGTGTCAATTATCAAATTTACTTGGAAAATTAAATAATAATTAATTTTTTTTAATTTTTCATCAGCCAAAAGATCCTTCTTCACTAGGGTGTGTAAAACGCAGGAAAATTAAACGTAAACCTCTTGAGCAAACTGAAGTTCTTACCCTAGATACTCTTGACACTTATTGTGGATTATTTTCTGAATATAAATAATATTTATAAACTTAAGGTAATTTTACAAGCTTAGTTCTAAAATCCATGTTTGTACATATATGCGAAACACTGAAATATCTTGGAACATTAAGAAACGTTAAGTTTTCGTTTACATTCGGAATCTAAAGCAAGATAAACGGAGCAGTTGAAAGTAAAGAAAAAAAGTAGGAAGACAAAGCTTTTGATAAGATGTTTTTTTTCATATCGGAATGCAAAAAATGTGATGGAGACATAAAGGATCGAAGTGACAAATAAAATTTTCTAATTGCGTCAGAAATAACACCACAGCAGCTTAATTTATTTTTGATTTGAAAGCCTAGGTACTTTACTTTGACTACATAATTTATGATTTGCCCGTTTAAAACAATGTTAGGAAAATAAGTTGACTGACTTCACTAACTAATTGTTTGAATCCGATTGATAAAAAAATTCTCAGAAATATAACTGCTGTTCCGGAGGAATTATATTTGTTTGTGCCTCTAGTGTTTCCCACTAATCTTTTAAGGAAGATGTTAAAAAAGTTGCATGACAGCACATAACCTTGTGTAAACCCTTTCATATCATCATTGGGGTCCATACTGACCTTGATGGAGCATCATGCGTTCTCCATCGTCACACGCATAAATGGAAGAGTTTTACAAAAGGGTGCACAAAACTGGACATTGCTCTATATAGCCTATCTATGTAGGTGCTGCCTAACGCGTGGTATGCGTGGGTTTGAAGTTCATCTTCATATACATAGACGTTCACATAATACGGCTGAAATTATCTTGTAAGCGATGTTAAGGAGACCAATTACTCTGTATTTGGTTTCCTTTCTTGAGGATTGGGTAAAAGATGCTGTCGTTTTGTGTGTACTTAAATAATAGGATACACTTAATTTTACTAGTCTCAACCGTATAGGCAATTTTTTATATTTTTGGTGCATTTTAACAATCCGAAAGATTTTTTTTTTATTTACAGAATTTTGAAAAACACAATACTTTGAAAGGTAGAATTTTTGAGATAAGAATTTTTAGAGGAAAATTGACTTATTCGAAAAATTGAAATATCACCCCAGAGAGGACGAAAATATATTTTAAAAGTAAAATGAAGGAGTCTCCAAACAAAAAAAGAATAATGTGTAATATATTTCCACAAAAACATTGGGTAATTTTTCATTATGAAAATTTTGTCCAATTTTATCGATGGACTAAGATGGACCAAGTCGAAATGCAAAATACCCTTGAATCTCAAAACAGTAATTATTAAAAAAAAAAAAAAATGCTATAGTGTTTAGGTTGGGTTGAGACAAGAAGAAAATCGTATGGTAGGGTGGTCTATTTCCTTCTGTTTAGGCAGGATGGGCAATTTTCTAAAACACTGACTGATATTAAAAAAATGCTTTAACTTTTTTAAAACTACAAATCCATTTTTTTTTTTTTTTTAATCGTTCACATTAAACGACGTGTCGCTCGACCCGAGTCGTTTTGTTAGCGTTCACATTTAACGACCGTTTTACCGACCTCTTTTTCAAGCCAATTTTCAAAGGAGAACATGTTGCGAGTTTCATTATTTTCATCAATTCTAAAGAATCAATTCTATTTTTTTCGCTCTCTGTTTGTTGTTTACTTCGAATTCAAACCATTTTCTTCAAATGTTACATAAAAACTAGAAAAAAAAATATGCACGACTGGGTCGCACGAACTTGCTCTTATGTGCCATCACAGTGTGGTTATATAGTCTGAAATAAATTTATCCATTTGCCAAAACTTAGTATAGTTGCAGGTGGTATTATGTGAGTATACAAAAATTAACAATATTCGTGTCCAGTGTTGCACCTATGCAATATGAGGAAAAAGGAAATTATAATATTTGAACTGGTAAATTGTTTTAAATCAACAAAATTAGAAAGAAATTGATTAAAATACTTCGAATCTGTTTTAACCCAAGGCGATGTACACCATCTGATTTCTTATATAAATCTTAATTTATGAAGAAAAATTTTGAAAATCGTAGGAGCGGTTTTAAAAATAATTGATTTTTTATATGTATATAAAATTTCGTTAACATTTTTGAGAAAAAAAAATTGGTTCGCCAATTTTAGGTATTTATTAATGTTGAGCTGAAAATTGCACTTCACAAAAAAATATGCTACCCGTTTTCGAAATATCGAATTTTCAAAAAATAATTTCGTTTTTTTTTTCAAAAATCCAAAAAACCATTTATTAGAAAATTTTGATAAGCACTTTTATTTATATTTGTTACAAGCTTCTTTATAACAAGTCTAGTTTTATTCGGTTGATCAGATATTGAGATACTCGAAAATCAAAGAAACCGTTCCATTAGTTACTATTGGTTAAAATTTAAAAACTTTAAATGGTAGATCGTACTAATTTCAACACACACAAAATTTTTTATCAAAATCGTAGTAGTCGTTTTTGAGAAAAAAAATACTTTTCTTAACGGTTTTTAATCATTTGTATGGGAGGCACCGTTATTTTTAGGTATTAGAATAATTTTTGTCAAAAATGTTCAAGATAAAGTTAAAAAACTGCTTTTTACCAAGGTTAATAAAAATAGACAGAGTCATTTTTGAAATATTGAGTTTTCAAAAAAAAAAAATTTCAAACTTTTTTAAAAATCCAAAAAATATTTGTTTGAAAATCTTGGTATCTACACAATATTATTTAGAATGTGTCAATAATTCTTCATAAAAAAATTGATCAGAATCAGTTGAAGAGTTTTTGAGAAAAGCGAAAATAAAAAAAATGCATCTTTGGGAGGTTCCATTAATAACCATTTTTTTTTTATTAAACAGCAGCTTATAGCTATTTAAATTTATTGAGTCCTTAAAAAAAATTCTGTAGGTCCGATTTTGAAACAAATAAGTTTTTCCTTTTTGGCCAAGAAATTTTTTATGACAGCTACTGTTAGTTTTGGTCCTGAAAAAAAGAGAAAAATAAAGTGTGGGGGGGATGTCCAAAAAACGCTAGAAACCAAGTTTAAAGAAAATCGAACCATCCGTTTAGGCTGTAGTCGAACAGACAGACAGACAGACGGACGTTTTTGCGAGAAAACGATATTGTGGTCGAAGTTTATTATATTATAGACAAAAAAATCCTTTATTGACTACAACAAAATATAAAAATTGAAAATTAAAAATAAACCACCAACGAATTTTATTTAATTGACAATTTTAATTGCATGAATTTTAATACATTTTTCAAACTGATTTTTTTCCAAATTTAGCGATACTAAGCACTGTTTCAATTTTTAAAATTAAATGGGGCATATTCCTAGTCACTTTTAAACTCCAGTTTATCTTAGACTGGGGTTTATTCAATGTTATTTAGATAGGATATAAACCCAGGTTTTTCTTAGTAACGGCTTAAACAATGTCTATGAATATTCCCCAATGCCTTTAGCAATTTGTAGTCAAATCTTAGAAGCAGATGCTTTAAATGTCTTCAAGTTTTTTAAAAAATTGAAAGTAACAGAATTAAGTTTACCGTTGTTTTACTTCTACCCATTGTTTAAGTTGCTCTATAAAGATCCTATTTCCATAGTGTAGTATAGAGGGTTCACTCTAAATATACCATCATGCTTTGCCTTATAAAAATTAATAGTCAAAGAAACCTAGACAGTAAAATTTCAAAGAAATTAATTATAAATCGACTAATATTCATATGTAAATATATGAACTGGTAAGCAGGATATAACAGAAGAATTATTTTGGCGACGAGGAAAATATATTTGTATAAGGATATGTATATACAAAATTAAGTTAAAATTTTAACATTATACATACAATTATTAAGCTAAGAAATTGAATCAAAGTTGGAGAGAGATGTCTATGATCCAATGTGAAAAGTTGAAAAAAAAGAAAAGAAAACTTTTGAATCACATTTGGGAAGAGAAGTCGATGGTCCATTGTGAAAAGTTGAGAAATAAGTTGAAAAAAAAGAAATCTTTTGTGTCACATTCGGAGAGATAAATCGACGATCCGATGTGATATGAAAAAGAATTATCGTTGAATTGATATAAGACATGTAAGATATGTACATAAATATCTGAAATGAAAATAAAATTAAAAAAGAATAATTAAAAAAAGAAATGAATGACCATTATTTTATGCGATTTATTTAGAGATGATACGACAGTGAAATAGTTCACCGCGCGCCGTTTGAATTTAAAACCAATACAAATTGCCAAAACGACTGGAAAGTCTGGCTTCGCTCATTCGAGATTTTTGCGGAAGCAACTTCATTATAGGATGGTGAGAAGAAATTAAACTGGATGCTTCACTATGCTGGTCCAAAAGTACAATCAGTTTTCGCTTCTTAACTTGATGAAAACTATACATCTGACATTCAAAAAAGACCACTAGCATCGGCGTAGAACAAGTTTCAATGAACAGTTTTAAAGTTATGTAGCTTCTTTGAGACAAAACAAAACGTTTCATCTGAACGATACATTTTTCACCAAAAGAAGCAAGGCGGAAATGAACGCATGGATATTTTTTTTATGCGATTACGCGAACTAGCAGCCCGATGTGATGTTGCAGTTCAATTGGATGACAGCATCAAACATAAAAAATCACAAGTGGATGTTCCTCTAATACATTGCGCCGCAAAATACTTCAGAGAGAAGATGAAAGGTTGGAAAGATTTATCAAATTGGCTCAAATCTTTGAGGTATTATACGAAAGAAAAGTGAATCAAAATGAATCAATTATCGAGTCATCTATTGATGCGGTGAAGGGCGAAGAAAATACCATGAGGTCAAAAAAATGAACAATAATCTAATTTTTGTTTGTGGCTTTGAAGGACATGAGGCTTCTGATCAAAAATGTGCGGCAAGAGGAAAAACTTGCAACAGCTGTGGTCGTAAAGACCACTTCGCACGTCGATGTTTTATGCCAGGAAACTTCAACACACAAAAAGAAATATTCAAGCGAAAATCAAATTCATCATAATCAGAAGTTCTAAACTTAAATTCCAAACGTAAATTTGCTCAATTGATTGCCCAAACATCAACAAGAATTGACACACGTTTGCTATTGATTTTTTTTTTTAAAACCCTTTTTTTTTTTTGAAAATATCCCCTCCTGCCTAACGGGAGAAATAGACCCTTCATACGATTTTTTTCTTGTCTGCCTTTCCGATACGCTAACCACAGATCTAATTCACAATACAGTATTACGATGTATCTTTGAGGAGATATTGCATAACTTGCACAACAAGTTCTTATTTGCAAGAGCCTCACGAGTATTTTACATGTTTTCCTCGTCTAGATTTTCCCAACTGAAAACTTTCCATGGCCTTGACTCAACTTGACAAAAACTTTGCAATTTTTCCAGATTCGACTCAATCGGCCGCCGAATACCCGGCGAAAAGTTGCATCGCACGAAGCACGCTTGCGTAGGCGGGGCGCGAACGATCGGGTGGACTTGGTTCAGTTCGGGTCTTTTCGTTGATAAGTGAAGTTAACAATACTAGCTAGGTTCAACGTAAAGAAAGAGACGCGATTGCATGTGAGTTTGATTTGTATCTTAAGTCATTGCGAATTGATCGCAATTGTGACCCTTATTCTTGATGCGCAGCTAATACTTAACAATACCCAATTTTAACAAAAGCTTGCCAAAATCTATCTTTTAGCACCTTGCAGCAGTGAGTACAGCGAAAGACTTTTTTCTGAAGCTGGCCTTATTTATGAAGACAAGCGAAACCGCTTGCTACCTCTTAATGCTGAGAAATTAGTATTCATTCACCATAATTTGCCCTTAGTGCAGTGTGAGTACTAAATCATTTTATATGTTGTAGAATTATCTAATGATTACTGATTCTATTTCTTTAGTGACCGTAACTAAATAAAGCAATTAATTACCTAAAAACATTTTTTTTTAATCCGGTATTAGGCCGGATAAGCGCTAGCAGTCCGGTATTCGGCCGGATAGTATTTAGGCCACCGGATAGGCCGGATACCGTATAGTTACCGGATATCCGTTTCATATCTAATAAAAACCCACCATGGGAAAGGCCACAGCAACCTGAAAAAAACTTGTCCAACCAGCGGTTTCGTAAATGTTAGTATAGGTTGGTGTTCAATAAGCACGTTGAGATATGTAGGTAATCTTATAGTCACCTCCCGAAATATTACATTTATTTATGAATCAAAATAATCACTGATTAAACTTTTCAAACGTTTCAAAATTTAAAAGTTACATTTTCAATTACCTTTTTAATGTAGCATAAATATGATAAACCTTATAGAAAATATGAGCCCTTTTAGGTTTTGATTAATTCGACCCTGCTATAGAAAACGTACATAAATAATGTATACATACATATTTATTTTAAGCTGCAATTTTTAACTTAAAACATTCAACAACAACAACAACCAGTTGCTATTGAATCGCTGAAACACTTGAAGCATGCTTGCATTGTTTTCTTTCAATGGAAAAGTCCTGCAAATGACAAGCACTGTCCAGCCAACATAAACTACATACATCATTTCACAGTGTAAGGCAATGCATAAAATCGATATCAACGGAACGTACCGTTGACGAACTCATCAAAAGTTTTAAATTGTGTGGTGGTGAAGTGGAACACCCATAATAGACAGAAATAACCGAGAGTGATTTTTGGTTATCATTATTGTGTTAACACAACCGCAACGAGGTGAAAATTTAAATAACAATCAAACGAACTAGTGTTCTTTTTAAGCTTGTTGCTTTCAGTCAAATAATGTTGATAAATTTCCACTTCAAAAGCTCCCAACTTTTCTTATGTACGAAGTATTTTCTAAACGAGAAATGGTTCATTTCAAAAAGGTTTTTCGATTTAAGTGGTATATTGGTACATATAATGTAGTTTGACTTTAAATGACTGACCAAATTCCATAAAAATTCTTGAAAAAGCTTTTCTCTGTTATTCGAGAGGAACTATGAAATAATTTATTTTGCTACAAGTTTATGACAACGCAAGAGGAGATCCACCAAAGTAAATTTTTGAGGGAGTTCATTTAGCCCATAGTAAAATTGAGGGAGACGAATTCTTAAAACTATCGTAAGTTAACAAGAATATGTTACCTTTAACTTGAGCTAAAGTAAAATTATGCGTACGAAGATGGAAAACTTTCCACATGGTTGCATTGGAATTTAGTGCAAAGTTATTTCATTAAATTCTTTAAGTTTGTTCCTTGAGTTTTGCCCAACAATAATTCTTAAGTCATGTTGTGTTGTATTGAAAATTCCATTCTACCTTCCTCTAGAGCAGTTCTAAAATTTATACAAATTATATTTATAAATTATACAGGGTGATTCCAATTTAAGGATTATTTTCTTAGGACGTGTGCGAATAAATCAAAACAAGTCACTGTCTACCTAGATAGAAGTATAGAACAGAATAGAATCTGGTCAATGAAATTATTGAATTAAATTAATTGGTCATACAAAATCAGTTTAAAATAACGTTATTTAAGAATCTTTGATTATTTCCTGTGGGTGGAGGCTGAAGGCTTTTGGAGCCGAAATAAAAATATTATTTAACCGCCTGGAAAAAGTTGATTTAGTTGAGATTAGGGATGGTGGTTATTGCAAAATAACCGGTTTTCGGTTTCTCCGGTTTTTATTTTCTTCGGTTTAAACTGTAGGTTTTAACCGGACAAAAACACCGGTTTCTTAAATATGAAGTTTGAAGATCAATACATCGAAAGTAAAAATTTCATTTGTTAGTGAATCTGTTCCATCGTGTGTGTTAAAAAAATGTGTGTCTTATTTATCCTATCCTCTTTTTGTTCTATTCAATGAATCTCTCAGATGCTCAATATTTCCTTTTTTATGGAAAAGTGCTTTTATAGCTCCAATTCACAAAAAAGGGTCTAAGAACGAAATCACGAATTACCGACCCATCGCCAAACTTTCTGTTATTCCAAAACTTTTTGAGTCCATTATCTGCAATATGTTATCTTTTATCTGTAAGTCAATTATCTGTGACAATCAACATGGTTTCGTCAAAAATAAGTCAACTATTACAAATCTGCTTCATTTTACTACTTTTTGCCTGGATTCCTTTGAAAAACGGAAACAAGTAGATTGTGTGTTTACAGATTTTAGTAAAGCATTCGATAAATTGTGTCACAAGACTTTAGCCCATAAACTAAAGGCCTTAGGATTTAATGAAAAATTCTTGATGTGGATCTCGTCATATTTAAAGAACAGAAGTTATAGTGTTACTTTTAGAAATGAGCTCTCTGATCAATTTTACGTCCATTCTGGTGTTCCACAAGGTAGCCATTTAGGCCCCCTATTATTTATTTTATATATAAATGACATAGCCTCCGTGATACAAAACTCCTCTGTTCTAATATACGCTGATGAGATTAAAATTTTCAAAACTATAAGTTCAATTAATGATTGCTCACAGCTTCAAGAAGATATAACGGGTGATTTTTTAGCTGGTTTGGTTTTGGCAACACTGGTTTTGACAGCTGACGTGTGTTTAGTACCTTGTGTCACTGTCAAACAGCTTCAGTTTGGTTTGCAATTTAACCATGGATCGTCTTACAAATGAACAACGCTTGCAAATTATTGAATTTTACTATCAAAATTCGTGCTCGGTTCGAAATGTTCATCGCGCGCTGCTTCCATTTTAATTGTGTTCAGCGATGAGGCTCATTTTTGGTTGAATGGGTACGTAAATAAGCAAAATTGCCGCATTTGGAGTGAAGATCAGCCAGAAGCATTGCAACAGCTACCAATGCATCCCGAAAAAGCCACTGTTTGGTGCGGTTTATGGGCCGGCGGCATTATTGGGCCATATTTCTTCAAAGATGATGCGAATCGCAGCGTTACTGTCAATGGTGAACGCTACCGAGCGATGATAACAAACTTTTTTTTGCCCGAAATGGAAGTTCTTGACTTGCATGATATGTGGTTTCAACAAGACGGTGCCACATGCCACACAGCACGCGAAACAATGGCGCAATTGCGAGGCGAGTTTGGTGAACAGTTAATTTCACGTTTCGGGCCGGTCAATTGGCCGCCTAGATCGTGCGATTTGACACCATTAGATTATTTTTTGTGGGGGTATGTCAAGGCTAATGTCTATAGGGACAAGCCCGCTTCGATTGACGCACTGGAAGCCAACATCCATGCATTCACAAATATGGTAACAAATATAAATAAAAGTGCCTATCAAAATTTTCTAAAAAATGATTCTTGGATTTTAAAAAAAAAAAATCAAAATTATTTTTTGAAAATTCGATATTTCGAAAACTGGTAGCAGATTTTTTTGTGAAGTTCAATTTTTAACGCAACATTAATAAATGCTTTAAATTGGCGTACCAATTATGTTTCTCAAAAATGTTAAAGAAATTTTATATATAAAAAATTAATTATTTTTAAAACCGGTCCTACGTTTTTCAATTTTTTTTTCTCATAAATAAAGATTTATATAAGAAATCAGATGGTGTACATCGCGTTGGGTTAAAACGGATTCAAAGTATTTTAATCAATTTCTTTCTAATTTTGTTGATTTCAAACAATTTACCAGTTTAAATAGTATAATTTCTTTTTATGCATATTGCATATGTGCAACACTAGGCTATATTGTTAATTTTTGTGTACTCACATTATACCACCTGCAACTAAGCTAAGTTTTGGCAAATGGATAAAATATAGCTAATTTATTTCAGACTATAGAACCAAAATGTGATCGCATATATGAGCAAGTTCGTGCGACCCAGTCGTGCATATTTTTTGTTTACATAGGAAGGTAAGTAGTTTCATAGGAAGGGACAATACAAACTTAAATTGTTTGTAACTTTGTTAATAATAATTTCCGCACTAAATAAATATTTTTTTCATGTTTTGTAGCTCAGCTGATATCTAAAACACAATTTTTCATATTTTTTGTGTATGTGCCTAATGGAAACCTGAGCCGGAACTGTACAATATTCAGAACACCTACACAAACTTCGATTCCAAAAAATCTAGAAATTGCATGCAAATAGTGCATTTGATTTCAAGGTGCTATCGTAGTCTACTTGAATAAATTTATATTGTAGCACTAAATTGGGTCACAATTCCTTGAAAAATAAAAGTCGACTTTTTGAAATGTATATAATAGTATCTTAGATTCGCTGTTATAATTTCTTACAAAAAGTTCGGAAATAAAAAGTCTACAAATTACATGCAGATATCGCATCCGATTTAAGATTGAAATCGTAAAGCACTTGAACTAATATTGCGGCACTAAATTAGCACCTAATTAGGTCCTTATTTTTGCATACTTATATTTTCGAATTTCTTCTGTGGCGGCGCTGTCTTGACGTCAAGTAAGGACCGCCACAAGTATGAGGGGGAGGGGAATTAAGTGCTCATCCAAAATTGCAGTACTAAATTAGCACCTAATTAGGTCTTAATTCCTGCATCATTAGATTTTTGAGTTTCGTGTGCGGCGGTGCCAATCTTGACGCACCTCAAAAGTGTTTGTGTTTGGATAGCGATATTTCCGTAATCGAGCCTGGAAATCGGTAGCGGTTTATAAAATTGTGTATTAAATTTTTAAGAGCTTTCTAAAACTTAAAACCAAAATAATCTTCGAGGTTTAATTCTCGCATCCAAAGTCATATCGCTGTTTTTCAATGCATCCTTGAAAAGGCTTTGGATAACGATATTTCCGCAACCAAGCCTTGTAAGAGGTTGCAGTTTTCAGTTTCGTATAGAAAATTAACAGGCCTTTCCGCCGATATAAATCAAAAAATTTTGCAAGCTTTGGTTCTCGAAATATTCAGATCCGAAATGATATTACTTTGTGTACTTCGATTCAACCTTAAAAAGGGTGTCGATGGCGATATTTCCACAACAAAGCCCCTTAAGAGTTTGCGGTTTGCAGTGTCGAATAGCAAATTAACAGACCTTTCCAGCGACGTAAACATTTCGACAAATCTTGAGAAAAAAATTTTATTTGATTTTTGAAAAAAATGATAGGCTAACCCCTTGGAACTTTTTTTCAACTTTTAAAAAATGTTTGCAAAACCCATATAGCTATACATCCAAAGAACGGTTTTTCCAAACTCTATCCGGACGTCCAAACCAAAAGCGTGTGGAAGGTCGGGTTCTCGAAATATTTTCATCCAAAGTGATTGTTCGATTTTACTGCATTTCTGTCCAAAACATTCAAAAGCGTTTGTGTTTGGATAGCGATATTTCCGTAATCGAGCCTCGAAATCGGTAGCGGTTTTTAAAATTGTGTTTTAAATTTTTAAGAGCTTTCTAAAACTCAAAACCAAAATAATCTTCAAGGTTTAATTCTCGAAATATTCGCATCCAAAGTCATATCACTGTTTTTCGATGCATCCTTGAAAAGGCTTTGGATAACGATATTTCTGCAACCAAGCCTTGTGAGAGGTTGCAGTTTTCAGTTTCGTATAGAAAATTAACAGGAGTTTTGGTAATTTTCAATTTTCTCATAAGCTAGAAGACATAAAATCATCTAGTGTTCAGTGTTTGATTAAAAATTATAGGGACATCAAATAATTAAAGCCAATTTAGTACTTAATTTCACAACTTTGAATAAAAAAACTGTAAACATTTTTCTTAATGTTTTTTTGGATAAATTTTGAGTTTGAAAGAATTTTTTTGGAAAACTATTCACACAAATAACTAGGTTGAAACAAATAGTAACAGAATAAGTTTCTGGCTTTCAGAAAAGATATAACTTTGCATTGTCAGTGTTTCCGTTGTTATTTTTTAGAAAATTACTCATTTTTAGAAAATTAATCCTCCCGCCTGAACGGGGTTAGATAGACCCCCCCTCCAATAGAAAAAATGCTTGTATTTACCCTTTCTACAAAAATCCGTTATTATATTGCGGTTCCCTACTTATCGTACTCTCCCCAAGCTATAGCCCATCTAACATGGAAAATATGAATTTTCCTATATTCTGGTAATCTTTCCCCAAATAACGGCCTTTCAGCGCATTCTTTTTCTGTCCTTACTTTATCAACTTTAAGCTACCTTGTTTAAAAATAAAAAAAAATCATTTTGGAAATAACGCTTGAATATGTATGTATATTCTGGCCTCTTTTCAAAAATGAATCGATTATCGCCACACGTTATCGTTTTGACGAATGGTTTGAATCACGTAAAAGCAATAATCACTATCGACTGGAAGATATCGCCTTGACGATCGAAAATTTGCTTTACGTAACTCAAAAATCGTCAAAACGTGATCGTCAAATCGTTAGCGTTTGAACGATACCTACATATTAAGCTATCGTTTTGCGTCGTCTTTTTTGTTTTTGTAAGTATTTTATGCATTTTATCATATTTCGGGTGGATGTTTTCGGTTGATCCTGGGTTTCTTTGACGCAAAGACGTTGGCTGATTGTCCACTGAATTGGTCGACTCAAATTTGGGCACCAAACTTTGGATAATAGACATGGAAGGACAACCATGTAAACCGTAAAATGGACGCGCAACGCACGTATCGTTGCCTAAAAGATTTTAATATTAAAGTTCTTTCAATTGGTTTTGACGATTATTATTTTGAAAATTACGGAATGACCCCCCTGGCCGCTGGTTGCAATTAAAAACCCTATAATTAATTATATGTACTTTGAACGATACGTGGATAACCGATTTGTTTAGGCGACTGCACGTTTTTCCTGCACTTTTCTTCACTTCTTCTAAATAAAAATTGATATTTTTTGGGCATTACTGACAAAAATAAATTACAGAATTGTCATTTATGACAATGATTGAAAAGTCAATCCTTCTCAAACTGTGATTTATATTAAACGGTTGACGAGACGATAGTGATTGTGATACGTGAAGCAAATTGATGACGATAACTTGCACGATTATCGTTTTAAAAATTACGGAATGACCCCCCAGGATTCATAAAAAAAAACAAACAAAATCAAGTTGTTTTGTTTTGTTTTGTTATGTTTTTTTATTCTCTTTCTACTTTGAGACTTGTAAGTTCCAAAAACGAAACTTAACTCAAATCACCCTGTTTTAGGTGTCTATAAGCAGATGAACAGGATAATTTCAAAAGTTAAATAAAAGTATAACAATGAAATGCTAAAACTATAGGAAATATTTTGCAAGGAGGTTTGAGTAATTAAGTTTCAGTCCAACTTTGTTTAACATTTAGGAAAGTTATAAATGTGTTGTGTGCGAGTATCGATGACTTCATATCACTGCACTGCATTAAAATCCTTAATGACTCAATTTGAATTTAATATTCATCGTCATCACAGTTGTTCAAATTGAATGAGGTGTGAATGAGAGAAGGTAAACACTATATTGGGGACACTACTTATATGATGGAGCTAGCTGTCTAGAAACTTTTCCATTATAGTTCTTAACCGTTATGTGCATACATATACATTTACATATATAACGCAAATGAACCGTTCTTTTATTTGATAGAAGTTTTATTTCATCAAACAAGAAACAAATATTTTACGTACAATTAAACCCAAGTTTTTATTAATTCTGCATTTGCACCTTCGGTCCACATAATGTACATAGAGGTACTTCTGGTTGGTGGTACAGAGAAATATTTAAGTCTATGGAAACTCATTCCCTAGAGGGGTATACATTTATGAAAGGAATAATGTAATTCCTACCTAGTGGGACAGAAGGTCATTTTGCAAAGAAGGAGTTATAATGGAGTAAGAGCAAGAAGGATTATTTAATTTCCTCCAAAACGAAATTTACTTAACTGATGTTTGGTCAGTTGGGACTAAGGAGTTATGTTCGCCTCAAGAATTTCGCTCTTGTTCATGTTAAATTGGTCTTGGAGATTAATAATCATTGTTGTAGAAATTCTCATTAGAATTATTCTCAACAATTCTTTGGTGTTTCCGGAAGGAGGGTTACTGGCCATTTTTATACTCCCTCTATGCCCGCGGACTTGGTGTATAGCTTAAGTTAGTAACGCAAACAAAAATTATGTCTGTAGTTTGATTTTACTCCAATTTTGATTCAACCAAGTTTAAAGGTTTTATAGGATAAATAAGATTATTATGGATTCAAATTAACCTATATATGTTGGCTCCGGGATAGTAGAACCTTGTTTGCGGGATTTTTTAAAAATACGATCTAAAAAGTCAGTAATTTGTCATAAAAGGTTAGTCATAGATTTTTTTGTATGAATTACGAATGATATTCAAAAATATTCATTAGGTATAGGTATCTGAAGGAAGTTGCTTGGTGTATATCACCTTTAGATTCAAAGGAAAAAGAAGCAGCACAAATTAATGTCTCTTCTATTCAACGCATGTAGTGAGGTTTCAATGAGAAATCCCAAGAATCTTCAAATTGCTTAAAAAAGGCAGCTTTAAACCAGCAAAACCAATGCAAGAAAATTTAATTATTTTAATTTTTTTTTTTTTTAATTTTTTGTTCTACTACTAGCTATTTAGGTAGTGGCGAAGATAAAAATAATTGGAGAACATATGGAATCCAACTTCACTGAAGAAGGAACAAGTTCAATGCCTTAGAAAATATAAAAGATGTCCAGCAAAGAAAAAACTCAAGTTCAATATTGGTGAATTGGGGACGCTAGAAAAGAGTTGGTAAAGCTGCAAATTGTAATAAAGGGTCCGCCCTCTAACGTTTTTTGTCAACTAGTGCTTATTTTCTGAATAATAACACTTAGCTCATGTCTGCTTTGACAGATAATTAGTTTTATCCTTCCGCTGAACGAATATGGTTGTGTATACGCTTCACTAAGTGGGCCTGCGATCGAAGAGCAGATTTTGACAAAAATATCATCTTTTCAGAAGAAGCTCATTTTGATCTTGATGGGTAGTAAACAAGCAAAATTGTCGCATTTGGGGCACAGAAAACCAGCACGCATACATTGAAAAGCCGATACACCCAAAACGAGTAACTGTTGGTGCGGATTTTGGTCCAGAGGCATAATTGGGCCATTTTTCGAAAATGAGCAAAGAGTGGCCGTTACAGTCAATGGCGATCGTTATCGAGCCATGTTGAACGAATTTTGGGTCACAAAAATTGAATAGGAGGATATTGGCAACATTTGGTTTCAACAGGACGGGAGCGCTACGTGCCGAAGAAAAAAAGTAATTTGGCGGACCCTTTAGAAAAAAAAAACGAATTACAAAACAAGAAGGCTGAAAACGAAATTTTTGTGATTCATCAAACAAAGGAACATGATTTTACATGTTTTACATCACATTCAAAATGAAAATAAAAGAATAAAAAAATATCATACGAAAGAAACACAACAACCGTTTTCATAGTACCTATGTAATTGATAGAAATTACAAAAATAAAACTGGAAAAAATCCTTTTCAAATACACGACTTTATTACAGGGTTGCCATTTTAGTGACTTTGTCGCTATATCTAGCGACGTTTTTCCGCTTAGAAAGCGACGAAAAATATTTTGATCTAGCGACTTTTCTAGCGACTTCTGAATTTGTGAGTTACGACATGCAAATAATACTTTTTATTTCAAATTACGTCCATGTTGGTTTAAATAATAATTTGAGATTTGACCACATTGCAAACTGTATTCAAAAGTCAGTGAGTGTGGTAGAGTCTGAACTAGTATTGGATTAACATCGATAGTCTATCGATAGTATTAATAGTTGTTTGCCATCGATACTATCGCCGATAGCTTAAAAATATCGATACCTTCGAAAGAATATGCCATAATATAAATTTTGTTTGAAAACAAACCAGTCTCATTTTCTCTTTCGTCTTCATTAAAATCAGAATACGTTGATTTTTATATATTTTAACTTTTTCACGAAATAATTATTTTCTTTAGTTTTGAAGACGTTTGTTTGTTTTTAGTTTATTTTGTTTTGATTGATTTATTAAGCTTCGAGGTTCAATTTCAATGTGTTCAAGTGTTCAACTTTTTTGTTTACATCACTTTAAAACCGTACACTAGGCTTCATTCACACGAGGATGGAAATTGAATAGAACAGAACAATAGAATAGTCTTTTTGATTTTTTTTTAAACCATGTTTAATTGATTTTCCTGCTTAATTAATATTAAAAAACTGCAGATAAGAAACTTAAAACATTTAAATGTTACGGTTACTTGACCGAAAAATCAGGCAAAATGGGCAGTGCAATTAAGCGGAGAGTACTGTATTTATAATATATTCAATTTTATGTATGCCATAATAAACTTGTGTTAAAAATGAGACTGAATTGTTTTTTTTTTTGTTTTTAATAATTTTATTCTTTGATCGTATATTCCTATGTTTTCTTGTTTCCTACTTTAAACAAAATAAATAGAAAGAAAATTGTTCAGTTTTTTTTTCTGGCAACTTCTAGCGACTTTCTGTTTTCAAAATTTCAGCGAATCTATCGACTTTTTGAGGTTGGTCTAGCGACTTTTATTTTCAGGTTGCGTCAACACTCACTCTTACCATAATTAAGAAAATATTTCAAATTGAATAGGTACATCGCCCTATAATATTATTTTAGGCTACACCAACGCTGTTGCTCGATTTGGTGGAGTTTTACCCGGGTGTCACCTTTTATATGTATGTATTTATCGAATGCTGAGGTTGGACAAAATTCCATACTTCTTAAATGTTTTGTTTTTTTATTTTATTATTTCTTTTCGTGCGTAAACATCTTAGCTATTGGTATGGGAAAACTTAAAATGCTACGGCAACGCATATTACAGCAACGAAACGAAAAAATCATTTTCAATATTAAACGTTTTTGTTTTGCCTTTCTTTTGTTCGCCTGAGGCAAAAACGAATGTTTGAACATCTTACCGGGTACTCTGTTCACACAATTTTATTACAATGTTCAAAGTGGCGCAAAAGTCATCACCCTATCGGAAGAAGCTTTAATTTTTGCAAATGACGACAAAAAATATCAATTTTATTTTAACATTTGTCATACAATCAAAATTAAGACATCAAATAAACATAATCCAAAAACAGAACCAAAGTTTTTCATTCAAATTACAACCAAAAAACATCGGGTCACAACTTTTGCGCCACCTTGTAGATACATATAATATTAGTTCATTTTCTTTTGTTATATTTATTTTATGAAAGGGCTAAGGCATTCCAAAATAGTGTCTCTTGTTACTTTGGGAAAATGTAAAATTTGATTCTTGTTCTAAAGGGTCCGCCAGCTAAGGTTTTTTTATTCAACTAGTAGTTATTTCGTGAATGGTAACACTTAGCTCATGTCTGATTTGATAGATAATTAGTTTTATCCTTCCGCTGAACGAATATGGTTGTGTATACGCTTCGCTAAGTGGGCCTGCGATCGAAGATGCAGATTTTGACAAAAAAATCATCTTTTCAGATGAAGCTCATTTTGATCTTGGCGGGTAGTAAACAAGCAAAATTGTCGCATTTGGGGCACAGAAAACCCGCAGGCATACATTGAAAAGCCGATACACCCAAAACGAGTCACTGTTTGGTGCGGATTTTGGTCCAGAGGCATAATTGGGCCATTTTTCGAAAATGAGCAAGGAGTGGCCGTTACAGTCAATGGCGATCGTTATCGGGCCATGTTGAACGAATTTTTGTTCACAAAAATTGAAGAGGAGGATATTGGCAACATTTGGTTTCAACAGGACGGCGCTACGTGCCACACAGCCGAAGCTACACTCGATGTTTTGCGCCATTTTCAAAAAAAAAAAGTTATTTGGCGGACCCTTTAGATATTGGAATGAGTTCATCAAGCTTTCGCTCTACAAATGCTTCAGGATATTCCGGTGGCATCTTAAAAAACTATCCAATATTCTCAAGTAAAATAGCATTCCTGATATTTAATCGCAGAATATAAAATGAGAGGATCCAGAAAGCAAAGATGCTTGGAATTTTAAAACGAGATGCGCACAAAGGGAATGCCCATCTTACTATGGAGCCTTGGCCAAGAGTGTAGACGAACGAATTTGGTACCAAATGATAGGTGACGTTGAGCTTGTTTTATGAGTGAAATAATTTCGAAATCGGTTTCGGAAAAGTCGACATATTTGAGCTTGAAGTTGCCAATTGCCAAAGATAGATTGTAGGCTAAAAAAGTGGTTCATTTTCTTTCAAATAAACATATGACACATGATTTTGGGGTACTTTTTTAATGTTGGATCCAAAGAGACTAAAACCAAAATAATACGACTAAAAAAAGTTGTAGTTCTTTGATTAAGAACACTTAATTTTATATTTAAACAATGGTATTAAATAAGCTTTTCACTGGTGCTAAAAATTTTAGTATACATCATTTATTTCTCACGTTTTTAACAATTATTTGGAAAAAATACTGAAATCTTTATTTTTCAATCCACAAGTTTAAGATCAAATATCTCGACTTTCCCATGAAAAATTTAGAATATATTTCACTCATGAAACAAGCTCAATGCCACCTTTCATTTGATACCAAACTGGTCCCTGTACACTCTTGGTCAGAATTGGGTAATTCAATTTGAACGTTTATTGAACAATAACTTTTTCGATTTCAAAAGTGTTCAGCTGTATTTCCACCTACAAAAATGGTTGCTTTTGATTTATCACTTAAAAAAATAAGCCTTCTATCACCTACGGTGAAATGATTCGTGTGTAAGTACAATCAATTGCTTCTGAAGTCTTGCCAGCTGATACAATTCTTGTTTATTATTAATTATTATTATTATTTGTTGGGAGTGGATACAACATTGTTTTACATTTCACTTTTTGTCTCTCAAGAAATTATTTTGATTTAATGATTCGCGAATACAATGTCAAAACTTCAGAATGCTAGGCTCCTAAACTAATAAATCTAAAATTCGTGTACTGTTAATGTGCCATTGATACAAATGTTACATGGGATAATTTACTTCTTAGCTAACTCTTGTACGGACTCGAGCCGTAACAAGGAGAACCGGGAGGACGGATCACCGTTTAACTAATTGACCACAAGGGCGCAACCCAGTATCCGACCCAGATATACCAAACAACATTAAGGCCCAGTTTTTCAGTGGTGAGTTAAGCCAGAGTTATCTAACTCTAGGATTAAATTAAACCACAGCGAACTGAAGAAGCAGTTTTTTGGTGGATAATGCATGCGGAACGACTAAACAAACTCGGTGGATAAACCATGAAAAGCATCTGTTCAGTTAATGCTGAGTTAACTCACCAAATTTGATGAGTTAACTCGGGTTTTAATTTTTAAGTTAATTCACTTGCTTAATTTTTTTTCCGATGGATGGCGATGGCATAAATTAAATATAAACAAGATTAACTTTAGGTTGAAACAAAATATAATATTGGCGCCACTGTTCGTGGAGAACCAGGTCCTTATGACTTACAACTCATAATCATTCTGTGTGCGTGTTGCTACTTTGGAAGAAAAGAGGAAACCTACAAGTTTCTGCTGAATCCAAACTCTAAGATCAGAAATACATTTTCATGACAAAGACATAACCTTGGATAATTTATGTCACTTACCTTGTAGAGCGATGTTTAGAAGGACACACACAGCAGCAGTTGGTATTCCGAAAACACTTTTTTAACTTCTCCAAAATCGTAGGGTTTGATTAAAGCTTCGAAATTTTTTTTACTCGAAACCAATATCTAGCTTATAGATCAAGGACACGATTTGCAAATAATCATACTAAAATTGTACATACCACATGCAGGTTTGGCCACCTACAGCTAAAAGTGTCATTTCAAATATATGAATTAGGTAGGATTACATTGACACGTGAAAGGAGATGCGATAAGTAAAGTAGAGAACAGGATACAGGAAACAGTTGAGTGAACTTATGAAAACTTTTGTACTTTTGTACAAATAGTTCAATAAAAACAACAACAGAGTCTAGTGTAATAAATAATTGGAATCATCAGTCAACGAGTGAGGCACGACAATCGAATCTAATTGCTCCTATATTCAAGTGGCTTGATTTTTTGAAAATCGGTCAAAAGTGAAGGGCGTCTAGGTTGAGTTGAGAGAAGAATAAAATTGTCTGGGCCCCCCTGTCTATTTGGGAGGTGATATAAAAAAAAAAATGGTCTTGAAATAGAAAAAAAAACATCAAAAAACAAAAGCAACACTTAGAATGTCATACTAAACTCTTTTAAAAAAGCAATCCAAATGAAATTGATTTGAAAAGCTGTTAAAATGATGAAAGAATAGCGTCACTCTATATATTTCGCACAAAACCAAACAAAATGAGGTAGCTTCTACTCGTAGATGCCAAAGCAAACATCTTTGTACAGACACATGAAAATAAAAAAAACAATCAAATTTAATATTTTGTCAAAGTGACTTGCCAACAAACTTGACTCCGAAGTAAAGTTTTTGAGATAAATAACTTTGAGGGTTGTATGGCAATTATAGTTATTTTTGAAACTAAGAAAATCAGTATCAAAAATCCAAACAGAAACGCTTTTGAATGTTTTCGACAGACATGTTTTGGACTTAGAATAACCTAAGGACCCAAAGCAGTAGAGACTATTTCGAGGGGACCCACTTCCTTGGGTGGCCCGCTGCCCGTTTTGCAAGGATTTTAACTCCATTTTCGGGAACTCATCCCACTCACGCAACTCCGTTGCTCCGCTTAGGGTAGGTATATGTAAATTTAACAACCAATTTTAAAAACTGCTACCGCTTTCGAGGCTCGATTATGGATATATCGCTATCCAAACACAAACGGTTTTGAATGTTTTGGGCGGAAATGTAGTAAAATCGAACAATCAATTTGGATAAAAATATTTCGAGAACCAGACTTTCGACACGCTTTTGGTTTGAACGTCCAGATAGGGTTTGAAAAACCGTTCTTTTGATGTATAGCTCGGTGGGTTATGGAAACACTTTTTTGAAAATTGAAAAAGTTTCAAGGGGTTTGTATATCATTTTTTTAAAAAATTCAAAAATCAAATTTTTAGGTTTTATATTGGCAAAAATATCGTTAAAATATATATAAATATCGTTACCCAAAGCCCTTTTTAGGGTTGCATCGAAATACAGTAATTTGACTTTGGATGCGAATATTTTGAGAAGCAAACCTCTAAGAGTATTTTAGTTCTTAAAAATTCAATACACAATTTTGAAAACCGCAACCGATTTCGAGGCTCCACAACGGAAATATCGCTATCCAAACACAAACGCGTTTGCATGTTTTGGACGGAAATGAAGTAAAATCAAACAATCACTTTGGATGAAAATATTTTGAGAACCAGACCTTCCACACACTTTTGGTTAATTTCTGCGGATAGTGCTTGAAAATACCTTACTTTTGATGCATAGCTCGATGAGTTTTGGAAACATTTTTCAAAAGCCGAAAAAAGATGTAAGGGGTCTTTCATTTTTTTCAAAAATCAATAATTTTTTTTTGGAAAAAGTTTGGCGAAATTTTTACTTCGCTGGAAAGGTCTGTTAATTTGCTATTCGACACTGCCAACCGCAAACTCTTAAGGGGCATTGTTGTGGAAATATCGCCATCGACACTCTTTTTAAGGTTGGATCGAAGTACAGAAAGTAATATCATTTGGGATCAGAATAACTCGAGAACCAAAGCTTGCAAAATTTTTTGATTTATATCGGCGGAAAGACCAGTAAATTTTCTATACTCAACTGAAAATTGCAATCTCCTGCAACGCTTGGTTACGGATATATCGTTATCCAAAGCCCTTTTTAGGGTTGCATCGAAATACAGTAGTTTGACTTTGGATGCGAATATTTCGAGAACCAAACCTCGAAGAATATTTTGGTTTTGCGTTTTAGAAAGCTCTTAGAAATTTAACAGCCAATTTAAAAAAAAATTAGTTTCAATCAAAACACAAATACATTCGTTTCCATAGTAGTACACACACTTTCTGCGAATAGCATACGAAAGAAACACAACAACCGTTTCCATAGTAATTGATAGAAATTATAAAAACCAAACTGAATAATTCCTTTCAAATACACGACCTTTTCAAGAATTAAGTAAATATTTCAAATTGAATACACCGCCCTATCATATTATTTTAGGCGACAGCAGCGCTGCCGCCCGATTTGGTGGAGTTTTCCCCGGGTGTCGCCTTCTATTCTATGTACACATGTTTAAGTTCTTTAGTATACACGCACGAAGTGGCATTTCAATGCAAAGTGTTGCTTGTAATAGTAATGCATGGTACGCAAATATGTATTAAGTACCATTAAATATATTTTTTTAATTTTGTATTGGTATTTAAAATGAAAGGTAAAAACGATAATCATACAAGGTGGCTCAAAAGTTGAACACCATCAACGAATCATTCCACAAAAAAATCGATACAATAGTGTAAGAATTTAGATAAAAGTGTAAAAATGTATGAAAATCTTTAAACTTGTCGCATGTATTAAGTGTTATTATAATGGAATTAATAAAACCGAAAATTTATTAAATATTAATAACGTGACGTGCTTCGCTTCGGTTCTATTTTTTTGTTTAAACTTATTTTTTCGAAAAGCATATAAGCCAAGCATTGCCTCGTCAGAAAAGATGATTTTTCACCCAAAATTGTTGTTGGAAATTAGTTTTCAATATTTCCCAACGTTGTTCAAGCGTAAAAAGACCCATTTCGTTCCGCGAAGGTATGATACTGACTTCGTGTCAATATTTCGAGCGGAAAACAGCTGTGTCAAATAACCTATGATTTAAAAAGAAACCACTAGATTGCCCTCCCGTTAATATCGGCATCTATATTTGATGTATCAGTTTGTGTGGATTTTCTGCCACTGTCCCAAACAAGTAGGTGTCCCATACTAGTAGCAAAATTTTTTGTTTTGTTTCATAAGAGAATTAACAATGAAAGTTATTAGTGACATTAGTGAATTTATCATTACAGTAAACAATTGACGAGTAATTTTTTATAAAAAGGAGTTTACTGTGGCGTATGTGGAATATTTTGTCGGTCCCAAAAATAGTTTATACGGGGCGTTTTGAATAAAAAGCAACAAAAAGCCGTATAGCGTTTAGGTTGGGTTGCCAGAGAGGGGCAATTTTCTAAAAGCTTTACTTAAAATAGAACAAATATTATTATAAAACCAACGGCAACACTCGCAATGTCCTTTACAATGGCTTGTCTTGTCTTAAAACCAATAATATTTTTGTTTTAATATTCAATGATCTTATAAATTTTTAGTCAAACATTAAAACCAGATATGTAAATGTCTTCGTTAATTGAAGACAACATATTTTATTTAGTTTCCTTTAATTGTATTTGTCTTCAATACGTTTCCTATAATCACTGGGTGGAAATATAACTGAAAATTGAGTACGAGGGTTTGTAGGTGTATGCGTATTGATATCAAAAATAAAAGTCTGTCAAGTTTTTTTTGACGCAGGCCGGTGGTGGGGGTGGGGTGTTGAAAATAGCAACTTTTATATTTTTTTTTTCAGAAGCCTTATCACTTAAATTCATTTTTATTTTTTTAGATAGGAAATGATGATCTGTCATTATCCCTAACCGTTAAAACATTTCTCTTAATTAATAGAACTCAAGATAAAAGTTTTTTAAGCGAAGCTTATCGGATTTTTTTGGGGACTTGTGTTGTTGATTTTTTTCTATGCATATAATAGGACTTCGCCTCATTATATGTGAACCTTCATGACATTTGATCTTACTGCGGACCAAATGTAAATTACCATCAAACAGAGAAGTATGAAGTGAGGTATAATTTCATATTTGCATTAAAAATATAAAATCTCCGAAAGTTCTTCATCGTTTGCTTTAGAATTTTGACTCAACGCCACTTTGCATTTGCATACGCTCGTATTTTTCTATAGGTTTTAAAAACCGCACCATCTGTTGGGCGTTTAAGCAAAGCACTAAAGCGTGCCCGGATTTCAATTGAAAGCGGAACAGGATTTTTCAATAAAATTTCCCAGTTTTGCTGTCAAAATACTGAAGAAAAAAAATGTATTTACTTAATCTCTTTCTGACGGAGCAAAATATGTGAAAATCCATTCGTGACATTCGTGAGCTGAAAGCATTGCTCTGAAATTTGATAGAGACAAAAAAGGTATGAGTTTGCAAAACGTTAATTATTTATTTGCCTGTCAGTTTATTGTTTGAATTGTTTTCTTAAAAAACAAATTTAATTCAAAAATTATAAATGATGGATTCTTATGGAGTTTTCTATTGGTAAAATAAATCAATTTATTTTTATTTGAATCTGTGAAAAAAACGATTTTGGCCATTTTTACCATTTTTACCATTCCACATACTAACACCAACATAATTTACAACAGTCGGTTGCCAAAGCGTTTTTTGATTTGGTTAATTTATTTCGGGTGTGAAAATTGTGTCCGAAATATGTGAGTAATAATTCATAATAAAGGGAAGCAGTTTCAAATGAATTGGTAACTTCATCAAGCTCATTTTTGTCTTCTTAAATGCATGGGATGAAGATTTTGTGAAATATTGACACAGAATCGTATTCCATTCGCCACACAAAAAAATCCATTTTTAAATTGAAATCTGAATTTACCAATGGAAAATCTCACTAAACACGACTACTTTTGCGTCGTATAGCTTTTCTTCGAATTCTTCTTTGAAATTTCAGCCTGTGATTTGTAATCCTTTACTTTTTGCGTCGAAACTCATAGACAGAAGACCAACGATTAAATTCACAATATTTCTAATGTGAATGACAAGCTCAGCACTATATTTGGCTTCTTCTTTAACTCACAGAATGACATTTTGCTGACCTGTGAATTTCTGTTTTCAGAAATTATTCGAATAGAAAATCACAGACAGGGGAAATTTGTAGGTCTCTCGAGAGGACTTTTTTCTGTGTAAAACAATAAATTTTTTGAGTACGACCTAACAAAATTTTTTTAGACTTGTGGTTTTCAATCTGTCAATACTTTTTTCTGAGTTGCTCTTTTTGACAGTTGTCACTTGATTTATGTTCAGTTTGGTTTGGCATTTCATTATGAATAAACTTACTCCTGAACAACGTTTGCAAATCGTGCAAATTTATTACCAAAATAATGGTTCGGTTAGCCCGCTGCATAGAATATTCGGTCGACATAATCGCAAAATCACATAAATTCGAGTAAACATGGATTGGTTTCGCACCACGTTTACTTTAGTGGATAACGCGAATCCTCAGAGACGCCATACAGTGCGCACCGAAGACGCTATTGCTGCTGTGGAGCAGAGTATCGAAGAAGACCCGAATGATTCCATCCGCCATCGCGCGCAACAATTGAAGCTGTCGAAAATTGGGCCTCTTGGCTGGAATTTATTCGAGCCAGCCACGGTGGCCAATTGCCCGAAATCATTTTATAATCATGATGACGAACCCTTGTCTTTATAATAAAGCTAAATTCTTTGCCATAACATTAAATTATATGCGTTTTATTTCTTCATAAAAACCACATGTCTATAAATATGAATTTAATGGAAATGAAACTATACCAAATCGCAAATATTGACTACAAAATTTTAAAACGACATTTTTAAATCATACAAAACAAAGTATAAGTATTGCTAAAGTTAATAAGTTGCTAGTTGTTAATAAGTTTCTTTAACGTTGATTTTGATCTCAGAAACCTATGCTGTTGTCCACAAATTATACTCTGATATGGATAACCCATTAATAGAAATCTTTTGAGATATTTTCTGATGATATAGCAACCTGAAAAAAGAACTTGGCTTTTAAATATGTTAATTGTTGACCTTTAACAAGTGTTCAGTGTTCATTAGTTCAATAGCTTCAATGAGATAGGTAATGTTACGGTTGCCTTCCTACCTTTTATAGCCCTCTAAAGATAAATTCTAGGGTTAAAGAAATTAATTCCTGAAAATTGAAGATGTCCATCGAAGCATTCTTTATACAACATATTCAAAATTTCACTTTGTAAAAGCGATTAAACAAAAAAATTGTCTGAGTACCGGGAGTACGCAGTTTTGAGGATCCATATCTGTATCCGTATGTGAAGTCGTCCATACGTTGTTGACTGCGTGCACGGATCCAAAACGGACTAGTTTGCTTTAAGGAGATCTTCAGATTTGTGTCACTCAACGTACCCAATATCCTGCTATGCAGATTTTTGTGACAAAACGTGCCACATCGTAAATTATGTGACCTTCTAACGTTACATAGAAGAAAATCCACATTTTTATTACACTTTACCGCCCGAAAAGATATTTACACTTCAAAAAACCATGCAAGAATTTATCGGAGCCTTGAATATGTTGTAGGGTGAAATTCTGCGTCGAAACCAATATTTATTTTAAATGTTATTCTCTGACTATTAAATCTCCAAGCTACTTGACCGATAAGCACAAGTACGTGCGACCCAGTCATGCATTTTATTGTTAAATATAAACAGAGTCACAAAAAAAAAGAAACCACGCGATGCAGAAACTCTATGTGGTCCGAAATGTTATAGCTACTTGGTACAAAGGTGCCTTGTAGACCGTTAAAGAATATATCTTACACAAAAAATTTGAATAACACCACTTTTGTTCCCACATTCTTATATACATATAATATCTATGTACATATTTATAAGGAAGTGCAAAATTTTACCAGAACTCGTAAAAATAAATGGAGAGGAACAACATGGCTGAAACACATGCACATAGGAATTCCCAGATTTAATTCCATAAAGCTCTTGTTCGCGGGGACTTCTGTTTAATGATTGGCTGTAAATACTTAATCTACTCCTATTATCCCTTCATAAAGTCAATAAATTTGTGACAACAACACTTGAAAATGTCATCGAGGATATTGCATACGCCATCTACATTTTATTCATAGTAGGTAATAATAATGATCTAATTGTAAGTAAGTTCTGATTTAATTAAACGCACTCATAAGTTGAGCCACCAGTTGCATCTCTATGTTCCCAAGTGTCAAGTACATCAAGAGTACGATGATTTTAATGGAAAAAATCTCCAAACTTTTGACGCACACTCTCTAACATACAATTTCACTCTCCGAATATTTGAAAAAAGCTTTCTCTCGAATTCCCCTTTTTCCCTGTTTTATGTCCGAAAAGTCGTTAGGATAATCATAAGCGAAATCAAATTTCATCAGTCGGTTATTAAAATCGTATAAAACTGACAATTTATTTAAATGCAGTTCACTGTTTGTTCTGTTCTGATTGCCGCACGTGTTAGATATCTCTGAAAATACGGACTTTACTATGAAAAGGTTGCCCTTTAAAGTAGTTCTTAAGTGTTAACTTGTCATATTTTTTGATTTGGTAATAAAGTGAAAAAAAAAAGTATTTTTAATTAACAGCAGTGGTAGTGCGTTTCTTAAACGAAAAAAAGTGCTTAAAGAATTTTTTTTAAATATACTTCTTCAATTAAATAGAGAAGCAATCGTTTTTCAAGCAAGGTAAGTCATAAAGGATTTACATTGAATCAATTCTAACGGAATCAAAGTGTTGTTGGTTAAGGATTCCCAAACAGGATGTATATTTTTTTTTTATAACGGAACTAAGTTGCTGTCGGCAAGGATCCCCAAATAGGATGTTTACCTTTTTGAAGTTGTATTTTTTTTTTTTTAAGGATCTTCATGTTGAGTGTTTCAATGAAACATTATTTACTTTATCCCAATTAATTACATTGCATATTTAAATACATCTAAAAGGGGGGTACCAGTTGAATCTTCTTGAAATGGTAGGTAAAATAAAGTCATAAAAACATGTTTTAGGATGCAAGGCAAAACGAACTTTGACCTATAGAGTTTAATTATTTTTTTTTTATTTCATAAGACATAAGATACGTCAGCAAGGATTAACATTGTGAAACATTTTTAAAGAAATCGTGTTGTTGTTGAGTTACAATACATCGTACGTGGAATTTTATATGGAACGCCACACTGAAAAGCCTGCTTAAAAATTCAATTAACTCTTATAGTAACTTAATCAATTAAACATAGATGCTATAACAATTGATGCGTGCAGAATAATAATTGTTCAAGTCCATTTGAATTTCAAGCAGAGAGGGCTTGTGGGTGCGTTTATAAATTAATAAAATTACCGTTTTTTGAAGTAGATATAAGATATTTCGTCCCTTTTTTCCTTTAAGCACGTATCTATACAACACATATATTTTTCAAGGTTAAATAAATAAAGAAACTAATTATTTCTCTCAATGATTTTACTTGTGATATATGTATGCATGTATGTACATCCGTGGCATTCGTGAATAACCAAGTAAGTGGAGCAACACCTCCACTAAAATGTAAAATAAAATTATTATTTTGGAAATTCTATAAAAAAAAGCAACAGTTTCTCCAATGCATTATTATGTGGCCATTAAGAAAAACTACATTTTTCTTCAAATCAGTTCCTTCGATGTTGAAAAGTACAATTTTAGTAAAAACCCGTAATTAACGGAGCTTCCCATTCAACCGGTATTTTCTTTTTTTCGTTTTTCATTTCAATGGCTCGAGATTTCAATCAAATATGACATTATGATGATAGAGAACACGAAAAGAGTGGACCCCGCAATTCTGACTGTATGTCTGTCTGTACCTCGACCTACAGCCGCCTGAATCACTGAAGTGATTTTATTAAAATTTTGAACTTAAGGTTTTTTTTCGAAATTCCCTAGGGGGCAAATTTTTTAGCTCCAAAAATAGAGGTACTTGCCATACAACCGTAAAACAAAAATTTAGGATCGAAATGATATTGCATATTCAAATTAAACAAACAAATATTTGTAAATGGGCCTCTTAATGAATGCCAACATGCTTACAGAGTGTCAGCAATGGGAACTTGCCCTACAGCAGCGATGGAGGTTATTCTCCATTTGTCTCCTTTACACTACATCATCGAAAGCTGAGGGAACCATTATGAAATTTGACAAGGATGTAACTGGGACTGGCAAGTATTTAGAGAAAAAGACTGCATTTCAAAGTCGACAGTAACAAACCTTATTGACATTCCAAGAGATGGTATGAATAAAAAATATAACTTCGATAAAAACTTCAAAACGGAGTTAGGTAGCAAGAAAAAAAGCGTAGGTGAAACAGTGAACTACACACTCAAAGCAAACACCATCAAGTGGTACACTGTTGGATCGAGGACGACTGAAGAGACTGGGGTAGGAATTTATGGGCCTAGAACCAAACTTTGTATAGCATTTTCCAGGCGGAATTACACACCAAAGTGAAATGTGCAGATCGTAATATCGAAAGAAAATACCGAAACCGAACCATTGTCAGATAGGCAAGCCGCACTAAAAGCACTTAGCTCGGACGCCATCAGCTCTTAGCTGTTTGTGTGCAAACAGGCTAAACGAACTTGGCAAGTACAACGGAATGTCTCACTCCATTGGGTGCCTAGCCATGTAGAGGTCCAGGGTAATGAGGAGGCAGAATCTCTAGAAAAAATAGCTGCAACAACCTCTTAATTGGGCGTAAACCCTATTGCAGAATAGGAGAAAATGTGATTAAAAACAAAATCAAAAAAGAGGAGGAGGGCAAAAGATCCAAAAACTGTAAGGAACTCCCCAAATTGAGGGAGGCAAAACTATAACTCGGGAATTATAGCCAAGATCCTTTAAAAAACTGCATCAGCTTAAGTAAGAACAAACTATTCCGAAACGTTTCAAAATGACAATCTTTCTTTTTTCTCGTAACAACATTCTCGAAAGAGTGTCAGAGAAAAAGGACCTCGCTGATCTTTTGATTCAAAATAAAACTTAATTAAGCTTATTAGCTGCGTTTTATTAAAGTCAATGCCTTGGACTTTAAGGATTCTTATAATCTCAAAAACTTAATTTAATTGATAAGGACACTCATTACGAAAAGTAACTTGTGGCTTATTGGCATTGACCTGTGACTTAAGGAAACCCTAGAAGAATAAGTCTAACATTTTAAATTAGACTTTCTTAAGAATGCACTCCTTCATGATCCCAAAGGAAAAAAACACAAACTCGATGAACCTTGACAAGGGTAATATAGAATCGAACTTGTTCACTCGTTTGATATAATACCAAATACAACACTACAAGACGATGCGTCAAAACCACAGAATTTGTCAATGATAACGTTCTGAAACAATAAAAAACATTTTATATTTTAACTCTTTGTGCCCCATTAGGCATTAATTAACTTTAATATAGGTGATAATATAATTGACAAAAAAAAATTCTATAATTTTTTAGATTATTGAGTTCCGATTTTCGGATAAAAATATTTCTTTTCAAGAACCAATTAAATTAATAGAAATAGATAAGATAAAAAAGCACTTTCCCACACTAGAGTGCATTCAATAAAGGATTATAGATAAGATCATAAACGTTGGCCTGATTTGCTGCCCAAAATATATCCATGGATCATAATTTGTTATTTATTTAATTAATTAGTTCTTTTAGTCTTTGTAGAGTAGTATATTACGTATTTGTTGAGGGCTTAAAGAATGGGCCATCATAACCATTAGATTTGTTTGATTATCAGATAGCGTTTCTTGCTGTTATGTTATTGAAAACAAAATTGAAGCACTTTCAGTTTTCCCAGAAAAAAAATATAGTCATGGTAATTTTGATCAAACTTGACATTAGAGCTGACAATGCTGAGCCCAGAAAGTGTAACAAATCGCCCAACAGAAAAGTGACAAAAAAAAAACAAATTTATTTTGTATTCAGAACGAAAACATAACATTGACTAGTTTTTCGTTTAACAATTACAGCTTTTTAAAAAATAAGTTTCACAATTTTACAGGTACTCAAGGTACATTGGTTTATTTAAAAATAAATAGGAACTTTTTGTTTCATTCAATTCAAATCAATTGGATTCTCCTCTAAAGGATAAATAACACAAATTCACACAGTATAGATTAAAACAAAATTAAAATATTAATACTATAATACTTTCGAATTAAAATTCAATCGGTTTTTTAAGAAACACATTTAAATTTACAAAAATATTGTATTAATTGTTTAGGAGGTTCATCCAGCCCAGCCACAAACTCTCTGATAAGTAATAGGGAAGAAGCGTTACTTATAACGGGTGATTTTTTAAGAGGTTTAGAACTTTTTAAAAAAAAAAAACACAAAAAATTCGAAAAAATGAATGAAATATTTATTTGAATCGATAGTTTGAACCTTGCAATTTAATGTTTAAAGATAATTTTATGCGAATGTTGACCGCGGCTGCGTCTCAGGTAGCCCATCCGCTGAGTCCAATTTTGGCATACTCTTTCACACATATCGGCCGGTATCTCACGAATGAATGCATGGATGTTGGCTTCCAGTGCGTCAATCGAAGCGGGCTTGTCCCTATAGACATTAGCCTTGACATACCCTCACAAAAAATAACCTAATGGTGTCAAATCGCACGATCTAGGCGGCCAATTGACCGGCCCGAAACGTGAAATTAACTGTTCACCAAACTCGCCTCGCAATTGCGCCATTGTTTCGCGTGCTGTGTGGCATGTGGCATCGTCTTGTTGAAACCACATATCATGCAAGTCAAGAACTTCCATTTCGGGCAAAAAAAAGTTTGTTATCATCGCTCGGTAGCGTTCACCATTGACAGTAACGCTGCGATTCGCCCAATATGGCCCAATAATGCCGCCGGCCCATAAACCGCACCAAACAGTGGCTTTTTCGGGATGCATTGGTAGCTGTTGCAATGCTTCTGGCTGATCTTCACTCCAAATGCGGCAATTTTGCTTATTTACGTACCCATTCAACCAAAAATGAGCCTCATCGCTGAACACAAGCAGCGCGCGATGAACATTTCGAACCGAGCACGAATTTTGATAGTAAAATTTAATAATTTGCAAGCGTTGTTCATTTGTAAGACGATCCATGGTTAAATTGCAAACCAAACTGAAGCTGTTTGACAGTGACACAAGGTACTAAACACACGTCAGCTGTCAAAACCAGTGTTGCCAAAACCAAACCAGCTTAAAAATCACCCGTTATCAAGATTATTTTCTGTTTAAATCTGAAAATCGTCTTTCGGCTGCTGCACTGCTATGCGGTAGACTAGCTAGTGTAAGCATATAATCAGGCAACACCTTAAACATATCTTCTTTCAAAATATTTTTCATCTTCATCGTCTTTCATTTTTATATTTTAGCAAGCATAAGCGTTCTAAACTCCGAGTTCAGAGATTGTTTATTATTTATTATTTATGTTTTAATCATAATAAGCTAAAATATTAACAAGTGTACGGATTGTCGGATAATTTCTTTTAGATCCAAAAGTTTTAACAATTCTTACTTTTTGTCAGTTAAATCAAACCGAAGTTCCACTTGATCACCCAATTCAACATTTATGTAAAATGAAACTAAATAATTACATTTTAGTCTGAAACAAATCTACTTCCCTTTCGCTATTCCGATTTAACTCTTCCTCATACAAATCTGAGTTCAATCCAAAAAACATTTGTTTTAGATCTAAATATTTGGATTGGATACCTTATAAAGGGTTCGCCAAATAACTTCTTTTTTTTGAAAATGTCGCAAAACATCGAGTGTAGCTTCGGCTGTGTGGCACCTAGCGCCGTCTTGTTGAAACCAAATGTTGCCAATATCCTCCTCTTCAATTTTTGTGAACAAAACTTCGTTCAACATGGCCCGATAACGATCGCCATTGACTGTAACGGCCACTCCTTGCTCATTTTCGAAGAAAAATGGCCCAATTATGCCTCTGGACCAAAATCCGCACCAAACAGTGACTCGTTTTGGGTGTATCGGCTTTTCAATGTATGCGTGCGGATTTTCTGTGCCCCAAATGCGACAATTTTGCTTGTTTACTACCCGCCGAGATCAAAATGAGCTTCATCTGAAAAGAAGTTTTTTTTTGGCAAAATCGGCATCTTCTCTAAGTCGATCGAAGGCCCACTTAGCGAAGCGTATACACAACCATATTCGTTCAGCGGAAGGATAAAACTAATTATCTGTCAAATCAGACATGAGATAAGTGTTAATATTCACGAAATAAGAACTAGTTGAAAAAAAAAACGTTAGATGGCAGTCATTTAGTAATTTTACCTGGAAAGTTTTCCGGGAGTTTTGAAAATTGGCAATCTTATAGACTTTGACGTGGTCTGTCAGAATTTCAACTTTGCCACCTCGTATCTTTTCCGCTCGCGCCGCCATATTGGAAATATGAAGCCTAAAAGCAGTTTTTTGATAATAACTCCTTTCCGACACATTTTACAGTAAAAATACATATGCACAAAATAAAACAAGAGAAAATTTCCTACAATTTATGACATTACTTATTTTTTCTAAAATCAATAGCTTCGGCGTACGAGCGTCGCAAAGTGTAGTTTAACACACGTTCCGGCAGAAAAAACTGATTTTCACACCAACTTGAGGTACAGTAAGCGGCCCGGGAGCACTTGCCCTCCTCTGGCTCTGACCAACGACTTTTTTCTCTCAACACTTTATCAGTTCTTAACCAGGCAATTTTGACTAATTGGTCATTTTTTTTACTTTTTTGGTCAAATTCCATAACTTGCCCTCCTCTGAATCTGGACCTTGGTAGAATAAATCACTAAAACAATGAAAATCTTTTAATTATCATAAAAATGGATTTAATTTTTCATTTCATGTTGAAAAAATGTTCACATAACTCTTTAACTCTAAACGTTAAATTCATACAAAAAAATATTGGAAAAACTGAGTGGTGATATGCTGTTGGGACGATATAATAAATAATTCCTTTATTCCGGGACAGTTATTTGCGATGAAAATATATTCCCAGCATCTTCCTGTTCTGTGCAACACGATGGACAGCAAAATACAAAAGTCTACGAGTATTCAGGTAAAACATAGTCGTTGTATAATGGAAGCACTGCGCTGTG
The DNA here is from genome assembly GCA_932273885.2 of Leucozona laternaria. NCBI lineage: Eukaryota > Metazoa > Arthropoda > Insecta > Diptera > Syrphidae > Leucozona > Leucozona laternaria. Next base: position 53,431,210 of record OW026368.1, read on the forward strand.
TTACAAAACAAGGAGCCCTTCTTATTACTTATTACTTATTACTGGTGTTCGGATTCGACTTTTTTAATCTGCTTGTTCATAATGGCTCTTTACTCGTCGTTACTTGATCGCAAATATTTTACATGGATTTGATCAGAATTAATTAAGTGTACAAAATCAGATCATTTTCTTGAACAACCATTTTGAAGAAGATCGGAAGAAAGCTGACAATTCTATCAAAACGCTTTGAGAAATAAATGAAAACTGGCGTTTCGTCCCGGCGATCTCACGTGGACTCATCAGTTGACTAGTGAGTGCCTTGTCAATACGCAATTTTTATTAAGTTCAGTTCAACTTACATGAACTTTTTGAAAAAAATCCAATGTGAACTATATCCAACAAGATTAAAATTCTTAATCATTAAGCTGGAAATTTTGCCCAGGGCCAGGCTTTGTTTTTATGAAGGTTTTTATAATACAAATTCTATATACTACTGAAATACATCAGCCAAGTAGAAGACTTAGCACTATTTAATTGGACTTGTTGAATTATTGATTCAAAATAGCTTTTATCGGCCTTTAGTCCATAAAAATTGGCGTTTCGTCCCGGCGATCTCACGTGGACTCATCAGTTGACTAGTGAGTGCCTTGTCAATACGCAATTTTTATTAAGTTCAGTTTAACTTACATGAACTTTTTGACAAAAATCCAATGTGAACTATATCCAACAAGATTAAAATTCTTAATCATTAAGCACATTGGATTTTTGTCAAAAAGTTCATGTAAGTTGAACTGAACTTAATAAAAATTGCATATTGACAAGGCACTCACTAGTCAACTGATGAGTCCACGTGAGATCGCCGGGACGAAACGCCAATTTTTATGGACTAAAGGCCGATAAAAGCTATTTTGAATCAATAATTCAACAAGTCCAATTAAATAGTGCTAAGTCTTCTACTTGGCTGATGTATTTCAGTAGTATATAGAATTTGTATTATAAAAACCTTCATAAATAAATGAAAAATTTTTGAGCGAATCAGTCACTGAATTGAGCTACCCATACATTGTAAAGAAACAAACTCACAGATCCAATATTCCTTCGTCCTCACCCAAAAATTATTTAAGAACATCAATTTTCGTTCCTCACTTGGATTCTCTCATAATTTTATAAATTTATATTTGACTGTCCAAAAAAAACTGACAAATATGAATCCTTTCTGGATAATTTTTCTGCCGAGTCCTTCATGTCCACAATACGATGAAATTTTACCAAAGTTAATATACCAATACATGTGATGTGTTGAAAAATGCGGAAGAATTTTATCGGTTTTCGCAGCACTATCTATAGGCCTTTCCATTCCCGCCACAATATGATCAGAAGAGCGATCTTTCAGTACATTAAGAAAGGTAAAAACTTGGCTAAGTTAAAAAATGAGCAATGAAAGTCTTGATGCGATGTGAATGATGAACAATCACAAAAACTTAGTAAAAGAAGATACACTCAGAAAAAAAAAACGTTGTTAAAATAAGAATTTAACGTTTTTCAAAAATTGTAAGCTTAAAATTGTTGCCATAAGAACTAGTTTTAATTTCAAGAATTCATTTTTGAATGTCCAAAAACCAAATTAGTTTGGTCAAGAATGCTATACTTCCTGTAAAAATTTTTTGTTTGTTAATGCAAACAAAAATGCGAAATTGTTTGCCCAAGTATATCTTTGTTGTGCAAACTACTTTAATGTGTATTCTTTCCTTTTAAAAATGGAATTGTTAGTCAAACAATCAGTTCTTGTGATAACAATTAATTTCAAGAAGTATTTTTCTTGGCACAACAATGAAACTTGTTGCCTTAAATATTTTACATTAAGATTTTTTTCTAAATAATGTAACTGTATGTTCAAGAATTAATTCTTGAAATTGATACAAAAATGTGAAAATATCAACAACCTGTTCTCCGCACAACAACTAATTGTTGTTGAACCGTAGAAACTGTAAATTTTATAAAAAAAAAATGCAAATGCATTTGGTGACCGGCGAATAAAGTATAGTGTCTTATCTAGTGTATAAAAAGTGAAAGTTAAATGGATTTTAATTCTTCAAAAAGCGCAGAAGAGGAACTAGAAATTAATAATATTGATGGAGCCACCCTGGAATTGTATTTGAGTTGGGGGTTATCCTTCGATGGCATATTGAAGTTGGACAAGTGTGGCATTTCCAACACAGAGCTGCTAAAAATGATCAACAGCCATGAAATCGGGGAAATTTTCAACAAAGCAGATCATATGGCTGATAAAATAAAGTTCCGGTACGGTTTAGGTAAATGGAGGGAGACTAATCATGTAAGTACATACAAGTTTTAGAAAAAAGTCCTCACTTAACCAGTATCAGCCTTGAAAATTATTCAATGTTCTTTTTAAGTCTTATTTTAACTCTACAAAAATCAGATGCTTGCGTTTTTTCGTAATCGCCTGACTAAACGATTTCTGTAATCACAAAATTAATAAATAAAATATGTTCTAATTTCTTAAAGTTAAACATTTCCTTGCTTTTGATTTTGACAAATATATTTACATTTAAAAAACAATTATTTACATTCATTGTTGTGATTTTGAAAATAATTATGTAACTCATATACAAGGTAAGAATAAATATCATTTACTGTTGTGATTCCAGACATCGGTTATTCAGACGGACCCGAAACAATAAGAAAATAAATGGTCATATCATGTTTAATCCGAAAATTTAATTTTTTTGAGCTTTTGTGCTCTACAAAAATATACTTTATGTCAAATTCACAATTTTGAGATTTGCCATTTGACAAAGTTACAACTAAAAATGATTGATAGAAACTTGAATTCACCTCATTTCACTATTATCGGGTTATAAGGAGAAAAACTCTTTAAAAATTATTTCTTTTTTAGTACGAACACTTACCATGCTGTCCAAGTGACAAAACACTATCGATGATTTTAAGCTGGATTTCAGCTGGGACTGTGCAAACAAGTTCTTTTTCCTCGACGCAGTCACTAGATCAAACTAAATATGAAAAGTCTGAATACCATATCAAAGACATCTTGAACAAAACTGTTAATGGTAATGACATTCTTCGGAAGTATCAAGAAAATCCAATTTTAACGAGTAACGAACAGACTATAATTTCAAGGTGCATTGTAGATCATTTTCTTTTGAATGATATAAAAATGTGCCCTAAGACGATGGAGAAAGTGGCAAAGGATATCATTGAGTTATTTCCAAATGAAGATGAACTTACTTATTATGTTCCTAGATCACAAGGAAAACAGCCGTCAGGAAAAATATTCGATCGATATTTTAATGTCGGATACAAAAGAAAAAGAGGTAACAGCTCGTTTGGAAAATTAAAAATGCCGAGGTCAAGCCTTACTGATGAAAATGAAAATAAAAACGTATCTGAAACAGCCGTTAATTTTATCAATACTGATTTTTTAAGCAAAAAACAATTTTTGAAATATAATTCGCCCGGAGATATAAATATGCAATGGGAAGCAACATCTTTGTATAGAATGCAAGAGGTAAAAAGCCCTCTCTCACTTTTTTTGACTGAGTGGCCACGTTATAAGGATGCCAACGGAGACAGGCTTATAAATATAGATGTTGATACATTGTACCCATCAAAATCAAACAAACTTTTTCTTAAATTCGACCAGTTTGAAAGAATGACAAATGATGTTTTTTTCCCGTCTTCAATTAAAGAGAAACTTTTTCTGGAAACGTACAGGAAAATGAATCGTCAGGAAATATGTAAAGGTACCTAATTTTCAGATATTTTTTTGTATCTTAGTATCTAAACTAAATTTAATTTCAGATTCACGACACTTCTTTTTTTTTAAATTACTTCACACAATTATAACGGGTGATTTTTTGGCTGGTTTGGTTTTGGCAACACTGATTTTGACAGCTGACGTGTGTTTAGTACCTTGTGTCACTGTCAAACAGCTTCAGTTTGGTTTGCAATTCAACCATGGATCGTCTTACAAATGAACAACGATTGCAAATTATTGAATTTTACTATCAAAATTCGTGCTCGGTTCGAAATGTTCATCGCGCGCTGCTTGTGTTCAGCGATGAGGCTCATTTTTGGTTGAATGGGTACGTAAATAAGCAAAATTGCCGCATTTGGAGTGAAGATCAGCCAGAAGCATTGCAACAGCTACCAATGCATCCCGAAAAAAGCCACTGTTTGGTGCGGTTTATGGGCCGGCGGCATTATTGGGCCATATTTCTTCAAAGATGATGCGAATCGCTACCGAGCGATGATAAAAAACTTTTTTTTGCCCGAAATGGAAGTTCTTGACTTGCATGATATGTGGTTTCAACAAGACGGTGCCACATGCCAGACAGCATGCGAAACAATGGCGCAATTGCGAGGCGAGTTTGGTGAACAGTTAATTTCACGTTTCGGGCCGGTCAATTGGCCGCCTAGATCGTGCGATTTGACACCATTAGATTATTTTTTGTGGGGGTATGTCAAAGCTAATGTCTATAGGGACAAGCCCGCTTCGATTGACGCACTGGAAGCCAACATCCATGCATTCATTCGTGAGATACCGGCCGATATGTGTGAAAGAGTATGCCAAAATTGGACTCAGCGGATGGGCTACCTGAGACGCAGCCGCGGTCAACATTTGCATGAAATTATCTTTAAACATTAAATTGCAAGGTTCAAACTATCGATTCAAATAAATATTTCATTCATTTTTTCGAATTTTTTGTGTTTTTTTTTTTTAAAAAGTTCTAAACCTCTTAAAAAATCACCCATTATTACCACCACGCATCAGTAAAACGTGCAAGCCATCGATTTCGGATGCCCAAAACGACATGATTGTTCATTTGGTGAGTGTCAATAATTTTAAACAAAAGGAGGATGAGCTCAATGAACGTGCCGTCACAGAAAAATTGAAATTACAGCCAAAAATTTTTGCTATAGGAGAATATGAAGAATGTTTAAAGGAGTTTTATGTTTGCGTTGAGGAAATTCGGTACAAAGTCCCATCGCTTCTTCATGCAATAGATTTGATTATCAAAATATGTTTCGTGTTTAACTTAGAATATTCACTAAAGAGCAAATATGTCTGCATCTTCTTGCAAGAATATTTATATGAAATACCATCGGTCGAAAAAGTTCCAAAAATTAAAAACATAATTTCAAAATTACAAAATATCATCACTGACTGAAATGTATAGTTCCAACAAACATATTTGCTCAATCTGTGAAGAAGTCTTTCAATTTTTAACTATAGAAAGCAAATGTTTCCGTATGATTCTCATTTCGTTGGGAATATAAGTCGTCCAATAGAAGCGAACCGCATTAAAAATGGAAACATAAAAATGAACGCGGCTGAAATGAAAACATTTTTACACTTCATTTTGTTAATGATTGGAGACTTGATTATAGAATCTGATCCAGTTTATCAATTTTTAATTGCTTTTGTCAAAATTGTAGATATAATAACTCTTGATCAATTTGATTCCGTTATTTTAAATGAATTAACTAATTTAATTGAAAAACACAACAAATTTTATGTTGAGTTTTTTAAAGAAAAATTAAAACCTAAATTCCATTTCATGGTACACTATAGTTATGTTATTAATGAAATCGGTCCTTTGAAACATTCTTGGTGTTTCAGATTCGAAGGAAAACATCAATCATTTAAGCAATATTGTCATGTTATTAACTCTAGAATAAATATTCCATATACGTTATCCATAAAAAGTAGTCTCCAGTTCTTAATAAAACTTTTTTTTATGATGATTTTTCTAATGTGTCTAAGAAAACTCCATTTAATTTAATTGAACTTCCATTTTACCAGAGTTTATGCACACAGTTGTCTCTTGGATGGCAGGTTGAAAGTTTGTTCTATAAGGGGAATTATTTTAGAATTGATTATTTTGTAAAATCTGAGTTCTTAATTATGAAGATAAACAATATTTTTATGGAATCCGAAGGAAAATATTTGTTGGTATGCCAGGAGTTCAATACTTTATTTTTAGAAAAATTTCAGTCACATAAAATTATAAATGAATTAAATTGCTTTTATTTGAAAAATATTGAAAACTTCTCAACAAGTAGTGTAAAACCTATAACCTTAAACAGTAATGAAACAGTTATTCGATTTTAAGTTTAAACCTTATGTACATTAAATTTTTAAATATACATAAATGTGTCTGGCAGCCTTGCATATTCTGCGGTTTTCAAATAAAAATACAAAATCATTCCATAAATGTGAAGATTAATAATTTATTACAGCTTGAGCGCCTTGGGCTTTCAGCTTAAATAAGTACGATTTTTATATACTTAAAATAATAACAATAAGTATTAACATTAAGTATTAAAAACAGTTTAAAATAACTGATCTGCAAGATTGTCAAACACCTATATTTATTATAAAACGCCAGATTTCCAATCTTAAAAAAAAAAAAATTGTTTAAAATTATCTACCATGGTGCTGCAGGAGATAGAAGTATATTATTTTTTCGTTTCCTATAGATTAGCTTAAGAAATCTATGTAAAATTTTAATAAAAGAACACAAAATGAAATAAAGGAAAGATATTTTTTAAAATCATATTTATTACTTTTATGTTTTTAAATGGGTTATGGTTTACATCAAATTTCAAGAATGCTTTTGCACATTATTTGTTAACTTTCACGTTCTCCCACGGCCAATGGTAAGTATATACGAGTAAGTCAAATCTTTGGTCTTGAAAATATACATATTTTTCAATTACTTCGATAATGAACTAGAAAAAACAGCGATACTTTTGTGAATAGGCTTATAAATTTGATACACAGAAACACAGATTAAGTTATCATTTTTCGACAGTCATCAAACAGTGGCTTGTAACAACAAAATTTAAAAGTTAACAAAGGTGTTGCGATAAAAGCGTATGTTCAATTTAATGTAAAATATACCATTTAGAACAGCGAATTCAAAAAGAAAATCAAAAATTTAATTGTTTCACAAGATATTTAATACAAAAATTTAATATTAGCTCAACCAAAAAGTATTAAATAGTTTGTCCTCCTATTTAATTACCGATTTTCTTTTTGATTCGCTCTTCTGGATAGTCTTGATTTTTTTGGTATGTTTTTACATTTGATTGAAAATACGTTTTTATCGCAACAATTTTTGTTGTTGATGCAAAAAAATCATTTTCAATTTGATCAACAATATTTGTTTTTAGGCCAACAATTATACATTTTTATCGCAACAACTTTTTCTAACAAAATTTTAACAGTTTCTATTGTTGATGCAACAAATAAATTTTCAATTTACTAAAGAATTAATTTTTGGGGTAACAATAATTACTCTCTATTATCTGACAATTTTAATTGTTGAGGTGAGAGTTTGTATTTTTAATATATCAAAAAAAAACAGTTTTTGAAACAAGATCATTAATTCTTATGTGTTTAACATTTTTATCTTTAATTTAACATTTAAAATTCTTGTAGCTTTGCCAACACTTCCAATCTTGATTCAAGAATTAAGATATTTGGGTTCATTTTAACCAACGAAAATATTTGAGCCAAAGCATAAAATTTTTGGCATTAAAACGTTTTTTTCTGAGTGTACGGAGTCTTATAATAAAATTATATACCGTTTTGGTAAACAACAACGAAAACAGTGGATGTCGTTATTCCATCAGTATTACTATCTGTCTACAGCTAGTCCATCGGGTACAGCGTAAACGGTTGATTTTCCAACACACTTTTTTCATTTTTCTTTTAGGGACCGAAAAAAAGCTATGTACCTGTCATACAACATTTTTTCGCAGTTACGTAAAATCCTATATTTTTCAAAAATGGGTCCACAATTTTTTATAAAAATTAGTTTATTTTAATAGGTATAGGCTTACTTACTTGTTACTTCATTTGACTTCCCTTCCAGCCAGCTGAGTCCCCTTAGCTAGCTGTCTGCAGTTACGCACAGCAAGTTGGTTGATTTTTGTTTGGTCGTTCTTTACTTGAGTGCGCCACGCATTCTAAGGTGGGATCTTTCTCTACTGTGCAGATCATCATGGGTAGATTCGAAGAATCGCCGAGGCTGTTGCGTCACCGTCGTCGGTCCACGTGTCCCAAACACATCAGCCGCCATATTTCCATCTTTTTGACCAGGTTGGCGTTGCTGTAAAGCCCGTAAAGCTCGTCGTTCAATCATTCCCTCCTAGGTACAGCACTTTTTAATTAAAACAAATTTCCGAAAAATGCACCTCCCATAAAACTATTTCGCTATCGGTCTAACCGGTTTTAACCAAATTAAATAATAAATAGAATTATGGAATTAAATTTTGAAAAAATTATTTTTTGGATTAAAAAGAAAAAAAAATATCAAAATTTATTTTTCGAAAACGGCTTTATCAACTACAACTAAAAATTGGCACCAAGCTATTTTTAAATACTATCTAACAGATTTAAAAAAGCTTTATTCTTAAAACAAATACAAAATCGGTATCTGCTACACAAATGTCTTAAAACTCAAGGCAAATCTAATTTTGCTTGAAAATGACTCCTACGATTTTGATAAAAATTCTTCTGTATGTCAAAATAAACATGATGAAGAGTTACATTCAGCCATTAATCATTATACTGGCTGAACACAATGGAGACGGAGCTGCTACTGGATCTGCAGCCGGACAAGCTGTCAAAATATTGAATATACATAATTTCAATGTTGCGAACACAACGCAACGTAGCTGCAGACGGAGCTGCAAGAGTTCACCAACTTTTAACTTTTTCGTGCAGCATTTTTGACATTTTTAATTTTATGGAGGCAATCAAGCCCATTTCAACTCGACGAGTGTTTATGTAAGGGTTGAAACGAGCTTCGAGCTCTCTTCGATTTCTCATGTTATAGGTAGGTAGAGATGGCGGCCCAGAGCAAACTCACTCCGTGACCCAATTAGCGCTAGAGTGCGCCGTTTTGACATATTGACCTGTTGGATGAAAAGCGGTTTTATTTTTTATTTTTAGTTTTCCCTTTCTTTTTCTTTTTTAAATACTATTGGAGGGGTTTGCACATATACCCTCTTACGGGTCCTTAAAAACGCCCTTATTCGGCTTACGCGCTGTCTAAGGGAGTCCGAAGGGTGAGGTAAAGGAATTAAGGTCGAAGCTTGACCTAGATCCATTTTGTCGCGTTGAGAAAAGCAATCAAATATTTGATCTTTATATCAGAAAGTTCGTGTAGATCTTCAAGAAAAGCATTTCCAAAAGATTTCGTTCTCGATCTGGCCAGAGCAGGGCATTTACAGAGGAAGTGGGCCACTGTTTCCTTCTCCTTATGGTCCCCACAACTGCGACAGAAAGTATTGTACGGAATGTCCAGCTTCGCCGCATGTTCTCCTATAGGCCAGTGGCTAGAACATGTCGCAACAACCCTGGCTATGTCTCCACTGGGCCTTAAAATCAGATCAGTTGTTCGAGATTTATTATAGATTGGCCATATCTTTCTGGATATGACGCAGTTTGTTAAACTTTCCCACCTGCTATTGGATTCAATAAGAAAAATTGAGAATAAATTGCCCTTCATAACTCCAAGCGGAATATTAACTCTTTCCGCAAGTGAGCTATGAAGGGCTGATCCTTGCCTGGCCAGTTCGTCAGCCCGCTCATTTCCCTCAATGCCACAATGACCTGGAACCCAGATAAGAGTGACCCTGAGGTTAACATTAAGGCTAAGTAGTTCATCTTGGCATTGCTGGACCAATTTAGATGATGTTATAGCCGAATCAATTGCTTTCACAGCTGCTTGACTGTCTGTCAGGATAGCAGTGTTCCGGTTTTGGCTGGGATCTTGTTTGAGTATCTTGCATGCTTCCCTGATTGCTAGTAATTCAGCTTGAAATACGCTTGTGAAGTCAGGTAGCCGAAAGGACCTAGAGATGTTCAAGGATTCGGAAAAAATTCCTGAACCAACACCACACTCCATCTTGGAACCATCAGTCAAAATAGTAGTGTCGAAGTCTCTCGTCAGGACATTATCCTTCCAATATTTTCTGGATGGAAATTTGACCTTAAGAACCTTTCTAAGATCCAGAGCAGGAGTGCAGTAGTCGGTCTGCAATGAAAACATATCGTTAGGAATCAAACTAGTGATATTGCTGTGACCATATGGTTTAGCAATCCAACAATTTGACTCCTTAAGTCTTAACGCGCTGCATGATACTAAATATTTAATATGTAAATCAAGAGGTAAGAGGTGCAGAAAGACGCCTAAGGCATCCGTCGGGCAGGAGCGTAGGGCCCCTGTGGTGCCAATGTTATAGATATCAGTGCTTCTGCAGTCAGAATGTCAGAAAGCTGAACAGCTGCATTGTGAGCACGTACAAAAAATTGTATAGGCAATAATAACAATAACTATATGTAATAATTTGCATTTTGAAAATTGATTTTGGTTTTATACCCCCCTCATGCAGGACTGAATTAAACCATGTAGAGAGGTAGAGGCCGCTACTCAACACAAACCTTAAAGATACTCTCCTCATACGTAGGTATAACCTCTAGAAGTCAAAAATATCGGTTGTTGTGTTGACCATTTCTGTTTGTCAAATTGATAAAAAAATATTATCAATATGAAATTTTCAACTTTTGGTTTTAAATTTGAAGAACTTTCAATTTTGAAATATTTGACAATTAATTAAAATGATGGTCGCTTTTTGATGTGTAAATATCTATGCTGGCGGTAGAGTGAAAAATAAAACGTGAACGTTCGTGTGCAGCGTTACGTCGTGCAACGTTACGATCTGCATACTAGGATGAGTGCGTTCAATGAAAAAAATCTTAAGATCCCCTTCAAGCAAAACCAAGTCCGTTTTGGATCCGCGCACTTTGATGTTTACACATATTAACCGTGATTCCCGGCACGCACACAATTTTTTTCATATTTTCTTTGACTTAGTGAGAGTATTATTCGCGATTAAGAAAGAAGAAAATTTAATATAAAAGAAAAACATTTAATATATGTAAAACAATAATTTTGATTTTAATAATTTCTTTAGTCACATTTACAAAATTTTTCAGGAGAGGAATTTAAAACTTTGAAAAATTATAACTCAAACCTTTTTATGAAATTGTGTGGATTTAGACTAGTGGACTTAGGCTACTTGCTTTGTATTGCGCACAAAATTATGTCAGTATAGGAAACAAAGATTTGTTCTCCACTGCTTTAGCACATAGGATTATATTGTTATATTACAACAGTGAACGAACTATTCCACTAAGGCAGACGGTTCTCAAACTGGAAAGCGCAAAATGAAACTACTTTAAAAAATTAATCTTTACCTTTGTAAAACAAAAGTATGTACATATATACAATTTAAACTAATTTGACTTATATTCCTCACAGACTACGGAGCCTATAGGTGGGCTAAAAGGCAGTTGCCTTTGAGTTGAGTTGAGTTGAGTTGAGTTGAATTGCCAGTTGAGATTTAAACTTTATTGAAGAGGCGGAGAGCCAACGGTCAGATCACTTTCCTAATCAAGCTTCGAATACGACTTAATAAATAGATATTTGAATTTTTTATATTTACGATAAATTATTATTAATATTATTCCACAACGTATCGTTAAAAGAAATTTTAACTCGTCATCTTCTGTAGGAAGAAGACTCGTCAGGAAGATAATATATAAATTTAAGTTTACTTCGACTGTGTTTAAATGTGCATTGTTGCATCAAATTTAGTTTTGATAAAGAAAAGGAATATTATTTTTCAATGTTGAACTCTCTCTCTCTCTTCAGTTAGAAAAACACATAGCAAAAATGGTAAGGATGTGAAGAAATGTATCATGTCGATGTCCACCCTATGTACATACATATGTATGTACATCATCCACCATCATCCACTGATTCGATTATGAATCCTTTAAGAATAAAATACTGCTTGCTGTTTGTTGACTGCAATAACCTCAACGTCATCCTCTACTTTTTTTTATAACGAAGGCTGAAGTGTGATAAAAAATGAAAAATTATGATTAAATCCTAACTCAACTGCTCCCTTGAGCAATTTACAAAGAAAAGAAACAAATTAAAACTGGAATTCACATAATTGAACTGGATAGAGATGGTTGGTCAGACAAGTAGTCTTGCTAGGTGATTTATATTTATACCATTTATCGATGTATATAGGTACAGGTATTTAAAGGATCTGTGAATTGAAACTGACTGAAAAATAATAAAAATGGTTACGATACACAGTTGGCCGTACTTATAACATTATCATTGCTGAAACGAAAATATCTAATTACAGAAAACTCATTATATAGTATAGCGGTAGAGTGAAATACAAACTTGGACTTTTCCATGTGCGACGTTACGAGGTTACACGTTACTATGTAGCACTTTACGTTACGAAAATCTTCATAGAAGGATATTGGGTACGTTCAGTGACAAAAATCTGAATATGCCCTTCAAGCAAACTAGTCCGTTTTGGATCCGTCTACGTAGTCAACAACGTATGGACATGGACCAATTCGCATACGGATCGAAATATGGGTCCTCAAAACTGCGCTTGGACAAATGTTGATGTTTATACATATTAACCGTGAGTCCCGGCACTCACACAATTATTGCTTAAAGTTTTTTGATGTCCATAGTTCATAAATCTTTACTAATAATCAAATTTAGTTATTACTCAAACGAAAATCAACACACTTCAGAAAAAACCATATAAGGAATTTAGATGCCAGGTTACTAATTTTAATGTCTATATAAGTCATGGTTTAAGGTGCTGATGTAAACCTTCCCACTCTTTACAAAAATGTATTTTTTTTAAGTTAGTTCGTCATCATTAGCCGTGTTCCTTTGGAGGTGGTGAACTACTCATGAGTAGATGAAAACTATAGTCTAGTTCTCTCATCTACTTGAGCTCTTATGTGCGAGTATGCAGAGTAGTTACGCACCTAAAACCCCCCAGAGGGCATCCGGTTAAGTTAAGAGATTTTTCATGTGGATGGCATTTTATTTCAATTTGTGAATTTGTTTACAAATGAGAATACCCTTTTAAAGAAACCACGTTAGTTATTCGGATTGATTGATTAAGATGATTAATATGCAAAGGAATTTTTCCATAATTAATTCAAAAAATATGTGAGTGTATGTGCTGCAATTTTGTTTTTTAGCTTGAATATTTCGAAGAAAGCAGCTACACCAGCGATGTGAATGAATTACACTGATGTGTAATTTAAAGAACGTTTTTGCTTATTAAGATCTTATCTAAACGGGTTAATAAGGGGACTGGCACCTATTCGCAAACATCGAAAAGGTTTTTAGTGTTTTTTCACTTTAAGGCCGGTATTCATCGGACGCTCATAACTTAATAGGCTCATAAACCTATTCACCAAGCAAAAATTGTGAATATTTATGAGTGCTTATTAGACTTGTAAGTGGTCCCGACCACTCTTAAGTGATGAGGGCTCTCATCAAAAAATTTCGAAGTCCAAATGTCAACTATCACATTGCTTGCTTTTTTTTTTGCAGTTTCAATGTTTTTAGATTCAAATTACAATTAAGAAACACGACATTGAAATAAATAAAATGAAAGTAGATAAATAAATGGTAAAATGTATGCAAAAAAATGCAAAACTGCAATGAAATAATGTGCTTGTAAATTCATTTTAGCCGTTGTGAAAGTATTTTTAATTTATTCAACAAAAACAGGTTCATTTCACTGTTTTGGCATGTCTGGTTGTGAGAGAGCGGCTCTGATTTTCGAACTTCGAAAAAACTTATGAGTGATTGGTGGATACCACAAATAGTTTTCAAGTTATGAGCCTCATAAACTTAAGAGCCGTTTATGAGCGTTCAGTGAATACCGGGCTAAGCCTTCCAAACTCTTCTTTTCGAGCCCCATAGCAAACTATCAGCGCTTTTCCTTCGGCGTACGACCATATTCTCTTTTGCTAACGAAAATTAGTTTTTAGGTGTAACTTAGAAGGATTCAGGATTAGGAATTACTTCGTTTTTAATTGGTAGTCCAGAAGCCTTGTGGTTTCGATTCTGAAATGAAATCCAGGATCATTTGCTCTCCTTAAAAAAAGCTCTGATTTCAGAAGGCTTCTGAACGAATAGTGGAAAAGCCATTAATCTAAGCCAGTCTACGCATTATTTTATTTATTTATATATTTATTTTATAAATTTTTAGAAAATACCATACTTAAGGTCACCTGTTATCCACCAACAAAAGAAAACAAAATCAACGAAGTAATAAAGTAGGTGAGACATGAGAGTCTTTACTTCCAAAAAGAGATTTTACAAACTCTTTCTTATTTTATAGAAGTCGAAAAATCATATAAAATGAGAAAGTTGGTCCACAATCTAGGAATTTTTTGTATGGTACAGATTCCAGAGATTATAAATTATTGAAAATCACTTAAAATTGTAGGAGATTGCTACTAGGAAGGCGAATTTTGTGCTTTCCATTGAAAATTTCCAGCAAAGTACTCATAAGTACTTCGTCACCTTGAAAGGAACACGGCTATTATAATATATGTAGGAGTTATTATCCATTTCCAAACTGAGTTCCATACACATTTCTATAAACAGTATGCTTCCTCAGACAACGGTCAACAGAATTATCCGATTTCTGTATCACCTAGTTACTCTACCATATACATTCTCTAGGTCCTATCTCTAATATGCTATAGCCAGTTTTGAACGAATTTTAATGTTACTTAATATCTTTGAATCAAAGTTTTTCAACTTATTTTTCCTCATTTTGCACTTTGCAGCTAATTTTAATCTTGTAGGTTCTCCGAAAATTCTCTCTTCAAGCAACTTTCATTGCCTTAATGGACGAACGCACCGTATGACTTTTACTCCAGCAAAATGTTCTGTCAAAATCTCCCTCTATATAAACATTCGCAACCCCACAGCCAGCCCTCTTTACTAACACACTTGTTAGATTTAAGTAGTTTTTATAAACCTGTTGTAAGTTATTTTTAAGTGTGTGCTTGTATTAAGCTAATAAAGTTAAACACACTCTATTGGGACGGGAAGAGTCCTTGCCTATTCCTGTGGGTGTGGTTGTCGCTAAATAGTAAGATTTTTCTGTGAGTTAATGTCATAATAAAGATCGAATGTACATATATTACGAACATTGAACCATGGAGCCTTTTGGTAGAAACACTAATCTAATAAAGGTGGATACAAAAATGTTGCATAAAAACATTATTTTATCGAACTTAATTTTTGTGTATATGTATCATCTACATATTTTGACACTTGTCAGAAAGTTTTTGGGGGGCCTTCTATTAACCTTCTAAGCTGTAAAAATAATCGTGTTTTTTATTATATTAGGTACATACTACAAAAGTATGATAGCTTATTTGTATTATGTTGTTTAGGCAAATTTTCAAGATAATGGTAAACTTGCAAAGCCGATAAATCTACTGAGATGAAGTGATTAGGAGGAGACACTGAGGAACACCCACCATCACGCATACTTAGATGTATTGATAGTAAAATATGATGATGGTTTTTACTAGCAATACCAGTAACACCCTTTGGTGTAATGGGTAACGCGTTAAACTGTCTCGCAGGAGGTCTCGATTTGAACTCAGGCTATTACACCAGATATGTTTTCTTATTTAGGGCTACTGCATATAGCAAGGTGCTCTAAGGCCCATTTGTTCAAACGAAACTTAAATATTTAAGTTCGATATAAGAGCATATTTGGCAGCTTACGACGTGAAAAAAGTAGTAAACAAGCGTTTAAATTGAATATAAATATTTGAGTTTCGAATCAGCAAACGGCTCTAAGAGATTTTTTTCTGTGATGAAGTGTCTCTCATCTTAGCGCTACTTTTTTTTTCTCTTCGTAAACTAACACATAGCGCTTACGTACATTATGTTGTATTTAAATATTTAATGGCGAATTCCTTTCAACAAAGAAATCGAATTTTTTCTGAACAGAATCGGTTTTTTTCTAAACCGAATCGATTTGTTTCTGTCAATTGAAAGGAATTCGTAAATGAATCGAATTTTTTTCGTGTGATTATGTGTGTTACTAGACAGCTGCAATTAATTTTTTTGTAGTTATATTTATTAACCGAAAATATTTTTGAATATTTTGTTTAATTATGTAAAATTCGTTGCAACCAAAAAATAAACAACTCGTCTTCCAAAAATTCCGCCACTTTCAATTTGACGTAATAGAAATGTCTTCAAAGTGTGTGTGCAAATCGGTGTGAAATCCTGCTAAAAACGCAAGATTTAGTTTGACAGAAAAGATTCTATTTTGTTTAGAAAAAAATCTGAACAGAATCGATTCTTTTGTTGAAATGAATTCGGCATAGGTTTCGTACAAATGGACTCACGCGTCTTTAGAATTTGCAGGTATTTTTGTTTTTGTTAGGTATTTAACGGGTGATTTTTAAGCTGGTTTGGTTTTGGCAACACTGGTTTTGACAGCTGACGTGTGTTTAGTACCTTGTGTCACTGTCAAACAGCTTCAGTGTGTTTAGTACCTTGTGTCACTGTCAAACAGCTTCAGTTTGGTTTGCAATTTAAGCATGGATCGTCTTACAAATGAAAAACGGTTGCAAATTATTGAATTGTACTATCAAAATTCGTGCTCGGTTCGAAATGTTCATCGCGCGCTGCTTGTGTTCAGCGATGAGGCTCATTTTCGGTTGAATGGGTACATAAATAAGCAAAATTGCCGCATTTGGAGTGAAGATCAGCCAGAAGCATTGCAACAGCTACCAATGCATCCCGAAAAAGCCACTGTTTGGTGCGGTTTATGGGCCGGCGGCATTATTGGGCCTATTTCTTCAAAGATGATGCGAATCGCAGCGTTACTGTCAATGGTGAACGCTACCGAGCGATGATAACAAACTTTTTTTTGCCCGAAATGGAAGTTCTTGACTTGCATGATATGTGGTTTCAACAAGACGGTGCCACATGCCACACAGCACGCGAAACAATGGCGCAATTGCGAGGCGAGTTTGGTGAACAGTTAATTTCACGTTTCAGGCCGGTCAATTGGCCGCCTAGATCGTGCGATTTGACACCATTAGATTATTTTTTGTGGGGGTATGTCAAAGCTAATGTCTATAGGGACAAGCCCGCTTCGATTGACGCACTGGAAGCCAACATCCATGCATTCATTCGTGAGATACCGGCCGATATGTGTGAAAGAGTATGCCAAAATTGGACTCAGCGGATGGGCTACCTGAGACGCAGCCGCGGTCAATATTTGCATGAAATTATCTTTAAACATTAAATTGCAAGGTTCAAACTATCGATTCAAATAAATATTTCATTCATTTTTTCGAATTTTGTGTGTTTTTTTTTTTAAAAAAGTTCTAAACCTCTTAAAAAATCACCCGTTATTATAATCTTTTCAATTGGTTTCTATAGGTAGGTAGGTAAAAATGGCTGCCTGGATCAACCTAGCTCAGTGACCCTATTAGCGTTTGAGTGCGCCGTTTGATTACATTACGCGTATTAACCTGTGGAATGAAGGTGATTTTATTAGAAGGAGTTGTGGATATACCCCTTTACGAATCTATAAGGGGGTAAATCCATGGAGTCCCACCAGTGTTGCCCCCATAACTGGTTGAAAATGTAGCGTCGCAGATTTAAAACGTAGTATAGCCTTGTTTTCTTGAAAACGACATTTCCAACTGTTCAAATAATAAGAACGCAAATCAAGCTAACGATAATTTAAAATTTTATTTCAAGAGTTTCAACAACAAAAATAAAAAATTAAAGAAAAATATATAATAAAGTTAACATAAAATAATAATACTATTTAGTCCAGAGTTTTAACGAAAATGAATAGCTAGTATAATAGAAAACTGAAATATCTTAAAAATTATTGCATGTTCGTATTGATTCTTTATTTTTACATAATAATATTTCTATAATGTGTTGCATTATGGTAAGAAAAAATTTGAGCGTATGTAATGTATGTAAAGTGGGTCAAAAACCCCTTCAACATCTTTTAATAATTCCTTCGACTGCATCATTGCATCCATAGAGTTGAAATATTTAATGATTTCTCAGATTATCCTTTCTGCAGTTGCACTAATGCTATGAGGCAGGCAGCATAGGGTTAGTATGTAACTGCATAAACTTTCTAAGGCTGGCATTCCATCAAAATTGTTTGCTTTCTTTGAATTAAGACAGAATTGCACAACGTCTTCATGATAAAATTTGTCTAAGAGTTCTTTAGAACCAACTTTAGCATCCGAAAGACATCATTTAAGGCAACCTTCTTTTGTTTGCAATAAAATGGGAAATTTTTAAGTAAAGGCATTACAGTCGGAATTTCACCTTTAGCGATTTCGAAAGGATCTAGCACAATTAAGTATCTAATCTTGCTCTCAGTTTTAAGGTCATATCTTTCATGAAATTGTTCACAACATTTTACATAGTATTGACAAAGTTGGGATTTGACTTATTGTGAGCTATTATTTCCAATATTTTGTGTTGAGCAAAATTCTTCTAAACTAAGTCCGAAATACATTGACGAATATGGCAAATATGAATTACACTTCTAGAGTCTAAGTCAACTGAAATCATATCTGGTTTACAAAAAGTCGATGTCAATTTTAATACGATTTTTAATATCTGAAATTTTGAATTGAAGTGTTTTACGAATATTTAACGATTGTACGTAGTGTCTTTTTTTAGAGAATAAATGTAGCAAAAACGCTACAATTGTCGTAAGGGGGCAACGCTGAGTCCCACGGATACAGTATAGGAATTATAAAACCGAAGTTAATCCTAGATCTTTTTTGACTCCTTTCGAAATTTTGCAGAGGTAACTCTCGGCTCTACTCACTTACAAATGGTAGCATAAGTCAATTGACATGCGAGTAGTTAGCGAGCTGACGAGCGAGACGTTAAATTGTCTGTGCTACGTGCCAATGCACATAGTAAACAAATTTGAGTGGCTCGTGTGGCATCGGGGTAAGATTGCTTTGAAGATTGAAAGAATTCACCTCAATCGGATTTTGCTATATTGTGTACAAAATACAAATCTATATGATACATCCATATGTACATACTACATACGTATGTAGATGTATGTGTATGCACAAATCCATATACAAAATATTCATATTCAAAATAAGAGCGCATTATCTTTTCCACTACATTCACTTTTTCATATATTTTCACGAAAAGTAATTTTCAATCGCATTTATCTCGAAACAACAAATTTTAAGTTATGTATGTATTTATGTCGGTTTTTTTAACAAATGAACGGTATGTACATATGTGGCAAAGGTAATATTTCATGATATAAAATATAAATTAATGTTTCACCTTTTACTCCGTTCAAATTTTACCACTTGAAACAGAAAACTTTAACGGTAAAATACCACATATGTATGCATGTACTCAATTTTTAAGATTAAGTTATTTCAGTCAAATTGGTACATCACATAAATTTCACTTTTATAATGACTTAAATTTCAAAGGAAATATTTAAATTTAAGTTTCCAGTTTCCTACCGAGTAATTTGATGTGAAATTTATTTTGTTTTTTTAAAGGGTTGAACTTTTGATGTTCCTCAATCCTCATATATCTATTTGGATGAAGTATCTGCCATTATTGAAGAACTCAAAGTAATAAATTTTAATCTTTGTGTACCCATCTCCTTAGGTTATTTATTTTTAAAGCATATGCACCCGTCGTTTTTCCAAGCAAAAATACCCTTACAATCAGTTTTTTTGTTCTTTCAATTTATACATTCTCAATTTTCATGTTTCCAGGATGATGCCCATACATATGATGCGTTCTATTGGGGTTGGAATTATAGTCACTTTGATAGTGATGTCGAAAGCAGACGCTGCTCCATTGCCCAGGTAGTTGTATTTTATAAAGCTCGTTTAAATAAAAAAGTAATTAATGCTATCATATGTTATCAATTCCTCGGGTAGTGATTATTACGTTAGTAAATGTACATAATGTGTATGTAGTAGATACTAATATACAAATATATACAAGCTATAAGTATAATTTATTTCAAGTTAATACTAACACAGTAAAACAAAAGAATTTATGAATTTACAAAGTTCAAATTAAAGATTTAAGCATTATAAATGAAGTTTTATAAAACGTAACCCATTTGTTAATGATACTAAAACAAACATATTCAAAATATATAAACCAAAACAAATGTAAACTTTACGAATTTCAGAAATGAATGAAAGATAAAAGGTGATGATGTTGAAAGATATAAAATATAATGCCAAAAGAAGTTAGTTTAAAATATAAAATAGCATAAGCTCTGCGAAGTTTGACTCTCGAGAATGATATGGGAGTGAATTCCAGAGACGGATTGCAGCACTAAAGAAATCGAAAATCGAGGAAGTATTAAATGATTTGATGAAAATCTATTTATTTCGTACTATAAGTATGCTGACCGTCTTATGTTTACAACGATAAAAAGTAGCCGTAAATATAACGAATTATGCGGTTAAATATTAATTTTAACTTTGTCTTGCTCGCTGAATCGCAAGTGTAGTATTTTTCGCACCCGTACGTGAGAAGTGGGTAACCTCGCCAAGCGCCCTTTCAGGTCAGATACGGAAAGTGAACCTAACTCAGTACGTCTGCCGCACTTGACGAGCTGCATTGTGCATTCCTACTATAAACTGTTATACCTTTGGGCAAGAGAGATTTCTCTGCTCAATAAGTTATACTGAACTAAAGAATGGGTAACACTATTGCTAACACCAATAACCATTTTTGTATTTAATGGGGTAAACGTTCCTTATTATAGAATTTACATGATCGCCTCATCTCAGTGTTATATTGAATACCATAGCTATACGTTTTTTGAAGTGGTTATAAATTCTAAGGGGGTACTACTGAGAATATCCAATGGAAATCAAAACAAATGTAATAATTTTTTGAAGAGAACTACACATAAAGTGTGTTTTTTTAGACGTGTGGCTTTCAATCTGGCAATACTTTTTTCGGAGTTCGTGTTTTTGACAGTTGTCATTTGATTTTATGCTTAGTTTAGTTTGCCATTTTATAATAAATAAATTTACTTTTGAACAATGCTTATAAATTGTGCCCAAATGGGCCCAAAACAATATTGCCATTAAGCCCAGTTTTCATAAGCGATTTTTTTTTTAGCGATGAAGCTCACTTTGGGTTGAATGGGTACGTTAATAGCAAAATTTTCGTATTTGGAGTGATCATAATCCACAATCCATTGTTGGGATGCCATTACATGTTCAAAAGGTTACTGTTTGGTGTGCTCTATGGGCAGAGGGAATCATTGGATCATATTTCTTCCAAAATGAAGCCGGTCATAATGTTACAGTCAATGGGGAACGCTATATAGCCATGATTAATGACTTTTTCGTGCCTGAATTGGAGGATGTTGATGTGGACGACCTTTGGTTCCAAGAAGACGGCACTACATGCCATACAGCCAACGAAATAATCAATTTATTGAAGGAAACTTTTGTTGAAGTTGTTAATATGAAATCAACTTTGTTTTTGTTGTTGCAAAAAAGAAAAATAATATATTGTTCATTCAAAATTGTCTCATCAATCGAAGCGCATGTTTTCTTAATTAAAAAGACAAAATTATATTTAAAACTAAAAATATAATAGCTTTTGGTGAGCGCATTATCTCACGCATTAACACCGCTGGACTACTTGTTGTGGGGTTATGTAAAATCGCTTGTCTACGCAAATAATATCGAGACGATTCATGCCTTGGAAGAGAATATTCGGCGCGTTATTGCTGACATACGAACCCGATTGCTGCAAAAAGTGGTCGAAAATTGGGCCTCTAGGCTGGAATTTATTCGAGCCAGCCGCAGCGGCCACTTGTCCGAAATCATTTTTAAAACATAATGGCAAAGCCTTATCATTATTATAAGTCTAAATCCTTGGCCATAACATTAAATTATATGTGTTTTATTTCTTCTTGAAAACCACACGTCTAAAAAACAAACACCCTTTACATAGGGTCAATGTGGGCAAATGTAAACAAAGCTCAAAATCCATACAAATATTGCAGTATTGAACGCACCAAACAGATTAAGCCTTCGGACGCATTCATCATCTGTCACATACATGACACTCATTCGTGTGTTTAAAGTTTTCAGTTGGCAGTTGTTTTTCTATGAAATTTTCAATTTAAAAGTGTTTTACATGGATCTTAAATATCACTACCACAGTGGTATCAGCATTTAAATCATTAAACATATTCTTCCGTTTCGATTTGTGTCTGAGGTTCGATTGTTTTGAAATACCCTTTCCACAAATTAGGTTAATTTATTGAACAAAAATAATGGAACTGAGGCACCTTAATTTCAGCGGTTTTTGGCGATTCCCCGAGCAGAAAACATTATATTAATAGTTTAATGAAATAATGAATAAAAGATAAACAATTTTAAATTTCCTTTTAACGGGTGATTTTTTAGCTGGTTTGGTTTTGGCAACACTGGTTTTGACAGCTGACGTGTGTTTAGTACCTTGTGTCACTGTCAAACAGCTTCAGTTTGGTTTGCAATTTAACCATGGATCGTCTTACAAATGAACAACGCTTGCAAATTATTGAATTTTACTATCAAAATTCGTGCTCGGTTCGAAATGTTCATCGCGCGCTGCTTGTGTTCAGCGATGAGGCTCATTTTTGGTTGAATGGGTACGTAAATAAGCAAAATTGCCGCATTTGGAGTGAAGATCAGCCAGAAGCATTGCAACAGCTACCAATGCATCCCGAAAAAGCCACTGTTTGGTGCGGTTTATGGGCCGGCGGCATTATTGGGCCATATTTCTTCAAAGATGATGCGAATCGCTACCGAGCGATGATAACAAACTTTTTTTTGCCCGAAATGGAAGTTCTTGACTTGCATGATATGTGGTTTCAACAAGACGGTGCCACATGCCACACAGCACGCGAAACAATGGCGCAATTGCGAGGCGAGTTTGGTGAACAGTTAATTTCACGTTTCGGGCCGGTCAATTGGCCGCCTAGATCGTGCGATTTGACACCATTAGATTATTTTTTGTGGGGGTATGTCAAGGCTAATGTCTATAGGGACAAGCCCGCTTCGATTGACGCACTGGAAGCCAACATCCATGCATTCATTCGTGAGATACCGGCCGATATGTGTGAAAGAGTATGCCAAAATTGGACTCAGCGGATGGGCTACCTGAGACGCAGCCGCGGTCAACATTTGCATGAAATTATCCTTAAACATTAAATTGCAAGGTTCAAACTATCGATTCAAATAAATATTTCATTCATTTTTTCGAATTTTTTGTGTTTTTTTTTTTAAAAAAGTTCTAAACCTCTTAAAAAATCACCCATTACATAAATTTTCAAAGAAAAGTTCCTTTACTCAATCTACTCGCAAACAGATTTGATATAGAATGAAAATTTGCGAATTCGAATGACCTTGAGGTTTACTTTCGAATTTTATAGTACGAATAAGTTTGCGAATTTAACAAAAATAGTTGGCATTACTAGAATTGTTCGATTTTCGTATATTAGAATTTGTTACACAGTTCTGATTTTGCGAATCATATAATTTTAACTGTAGAATCGAATTAGATAGTTGGGCCCCAGATGTAAATTTTGTTCATACTTTTAAGTTATAAATTTGATTGACATTAAATTAAAAGAAAAAAATTCCAAAATTTTTAAGGGATATATTTTTTTTTTTTCTTGTTTAAATTTATCCTAGAAAATATTATGATGAGGATAAATGTTAACTAATTATTGGTATAATTGTAAACATCATATTTTGGTTGAAAATTAAAATTGTTAAATATTTAAGTGTGTTATTTGTTGCGAAATACATTTCTTTTGAAAATATCTTTTGAAATTACTATTCATACTAATGGGCAAGAAGTGCTGAGTATAACAAAATCATCACATCAAATCTTATGCGTATCCTTTAACTCTCATCGAATGGTTTTGCTCCTGAAATAAAGAAGATTTAAGAGTTTTGAAAGCCCAATACGTTGTATATAACAACATAAATCCTATGTTCCAACACTTCAAGATGATTTATATTGCTGTTTACATTTACCCCATAAATTAGAATAAAAAGAAAAACAGAACTGGGTAAATGTAAGCATAATAAAATTTTATTTTTAAAATCTTAGACATATTGTATTTTCACCTTGTCATTCATAGTTTTTCGTTAAATTTTCAATTAAAAAAGTTGTAACTTAAATTTTTCAAAAAAAATATAAAATTGTTTACAATTACCCACGTTGACCGTACATACATATGCATTAAGATATGTGTCCTATTGTTCATTTCTAATTTTCATTTGTTCTTTCAATTATGCATCTCGCAAGCCGATAATAACGTAAAATTTCTCTAGCGGTATTTTTATATTGGTAATTTTTAATTTTTGTTTTGCTGTCTTGCATCTGAAGATTTCGTTATCTCTCTATTTTGTTATTTCACCGTATTATGTAATTGGCAAAATGGTGCCTTCATTCTCTTTAATTGTAAACGTGGAACGTGGTTAGTTTTTTTCTAAAAAGCTAGATAGAAATTTCTAAGTATCTGGTTTTAAATTTTTGACTAAAAAATGTTAAGAGCATTGGATATTTAAAAAAATAACATACAATTTAAAAAATGAAGAATGAATTGTTTGGCTTTAAAAAAGTTTTATCATTATGCTGTGAGTTCTGCCGTTGTTTTTTGATCTTTTTGATTTCATTTAAAAACAGTTTTTGGCCCCCTCACTTAAACAGGGTGCAAACCCCCCACTCACACGGTTTTTCTCTTATATCGACCTAAATTATGCTGTAGCTCCACAGTGTTGTATATAGTCTGTATATAAAAAAAAAACTAGGTGGTGTGGGTCCATAGGATCTCGCCCCGCATATACATACGTTCTTGCCGCGGCTAAATTATTTGTTAATTTACAATATTGAATATACGAAATTATTTCGTGATCAGAACCAAAGCAAATTTTGTATATTTTATTTTGTTATTTTTTTATCTATGTGGACACAACAGAGACCTATTGGATTTTTTTTTTTGTAATTTATGACAAGTGAAGATGTCATGCTTCCGCGACATAACACCAAAAAGGAGACACTCCTTACACTGATACTAAACCTTGAAGTCATCTCTGTTTGCGAACAATTTCTTCAAAAGTTCAATACGGATTTTAATCCTTCACTTGATATGGATTCACATATCGCCCTCTTGAGCGCCAGTTATAGCTTTCATTGAAACTCTTCATTTTAATTTTAAATTTTGAGGCACTTAAATAACAAAATAAGGGATTATAAAGGTGATGACTTGATTATTAATTCTTGCAAAACAAACATTTAATTTTGGCGCATTCATCCACATTTAATATTTCAATGATTAAACCACCTTACCAATGATCATTGCAAAATTAAACGTCATTTTATGGCCAAGTTCGAACCCAAATTAATTCTTTTCACTAAAAAGGCATTAGCTTTATTTTTGCATTAGAATAATTACTGATTTTACTTTCTAAGTCTCAAAATCAGCAATTGAAATGTTCAATGATAGCTGTAACTGGCACCCTATGCCAGAACCATAAACTAATTTGGCTATCAAGACATGAGTAGAGTTACTTATGTGTTACGCTGAGGAAAAAGTCAAACAAAAGTGTGTAAGTTGAACACAAAAATATTTTAGTTTCATATCAACAAACGGCTTTATTATCATCTTCTAAAAAATTCAAATACGATATCGTGAAATTTTCATTTTTGCACATTCATGCTTCTATAGCATGAGGAAGATGATATGGCTTTTCATGCTTAAGTTCATTTTTTTCCTACACATTTTTTTGTTTAAATTGTTTTTAAAACAATTTGATCCTTAAATATGAAACCTTTGACAAACAAAAAGGTACCTTTTTGTTCAGGCAGACCAAAATTGCAAGAGACATTCATGCTTGAACGTAAGTTTATCGCATAAATGCTACAACTACAAAAGTGGCAAACAAGTTTAAACTTTAAGCCTAACTTTGTATGGGTTTTAGTTATGTGGCAGCATGAAATTCATGAAATTTAATGTTTTGTGCAGGAATACAATTTAACAGGGTGATTCGCATAAGGTGTGACAAAAAGCTAGAGCGTGTAGGTTGGGTCAAGAAAATAAACAAATAGTATAGAAGGGCGGGTCTATTCCTTCCCTTATAGCCAGGAGGGGAAATTTTCTAAAAAAATGGACTTAAAACATAAAAAAACATATTCAAAAACAAAATGGCATATGGTATACTTTTTATAGACCCAGAAATCTCTCCTTTTATTTTCTTTTTAAATAACGTTGTTTTTGTGAATATTTTTTGAAAAAATTATTTTTAAACTCAAAATTTAAAAAAAAAAATTTAAAGAAGTTGTTCAAACTAATTTTGTTCAAAATCTTACGTTATTAAGAAGTATTTTTGTTTTTAATATTCAAAGCTTTTATTAATTTTTAGTCAAACACCAAAGACCAGATGTTAAAATCTCTTCTAGTTCTTAAGAAAATTGAAAACAACAGAAATATAATTCCCTCAATTTGATTCCAATCCTAAATATCCTATTTCCACTACGTAGGTTTAGTTATTTTCAATTTTCTCCAAAAGTACAAGACATTTAAGACATTAGTAAAAACTAATAAGACTAATTTTGGAAACATAATTAGTACTTCAATACGTAAAATTTTGATAAAATTAGTTTGAAATTTTTTTTTTTAGTTTTAAATTAATTTTTCAAAAACTATTCCTTAAAACAGCTTTGTTTGAAAACAAAATAAAAGGAAAGATTTTTGGCTTTACAAAAATTTGTTTTCTGTTTTAAGTAATTTTTTTTAGAAAATTGCCCCTCCCGGATTAACGGAGAGAATAGACCCGCCCCTCCCATACGATTTTTGTCTTGTCTTGACCCAACCTACACACTCTAAATTTTTGTCACAACTTATGCGAATCACCATGTATACATTATGTAGGTGTAGGTACATAAATATGTATATGTACATATATAGGAAATTTTCATTCCCCTAATTGAATGACCGACAAGAGGCATTTAAAGTATTTTTTTAAATTTTAACTACTTGCATAACTATCATGCAGTATAAGGGCAACAGGTTAACTAATCGTATCTTTGCTGTTGTGCTGTTTTGAAATGAAATCGAATCTGGAGATAAATAATGTTATAAAAATAATGAACTATAATAACTTTAACTGGGAGAGCATTTCACCAACACAAAGATTCACCAATGCAATGGCAGCATTTCTAAGTCGAGTAGAATTAGTTACCACTGTTTCATTGGATTTTGGAATGAGTGAATCCCTGAGTGAAACCAATGGAAAACGACATAAGTATAATGTCACTCATTCTAAAATCCAATGGGACAGTGCTTACTACTTCTACTCAACTTAGAAATTTTGTTATTGGATTGGTGAATCGTCATGTAGGTGAGTTATTATAATTTATTATTTTTGTCTGCATGAGCAGTACCTATGGCGCCGTTTGATTTGAGTGAGTTTGTTTTGACGTTAGAACTTAATGGTATTAGTGCTCCTTGAGTGGATTCTGTATAACCTCCCGTAAATATTACCAGAAAAAAGATGAAAACCCAACGATGTAAACCAAATCTTATTTTTAAATGAAAACAGGTTTAATTTTGATTGGGAAAAAACAATCGAAAAAACCCAATATTTACTTATGCCGATAAAAAAAGCTCGCAGATCTTGCTTCTTAAAAACTCGACTTAAATATATTTCGTTCTACAATAAAAGGATGTATTTTCTTTTGTATGCGCTTTCGTATAAAGAATAGAATATAGAATAAATAAAAAATAAATAATGATGGATTTCTGTGTATAATATTAATGCGGATGTTTCCTGGTTTGTTAATGGTAGTGATGATGGTTAATGGTTAATGGTTAGTGATTAATGGTAGTGATGTGAGTTCAAAAACTCGTACGCTTGCGTTCGATACAGATTCTGATTTATTTTTATTACGGACGCCTTCAAACGTCCAATGGAAAACGGCATAAGAAAAGAATGATCCAGTAAGCTTATTTACAAAAGTTAAGCTTTAATCAAAACTAGTATCGCCTTTGGTCGAAATTCGACCATCTGTGATTTATTTTGTTTTTGTTAAAAATACAATTTTTGAAGGTTTTTTCTTTCGTTTTCAAATCTACTCGAGAAATTTCCTATTTACTCCACTTTTTTTAACAAATCTGCTCCGAAATTTTACTACTGAGGCTCTTACCCTGATCCCTACTCATTGGAAGTAGATGTAGAGTACATCATTCGGAACGAAACAGAAATATTGCGTCTAAGCTACATGAAACACGTTGGAAGTGAACTTTTGGTATACTACGCTCGGGTGTTGACAAACAGCCGTGTGTGTCGTGAATTTGTTTTTTTTTTAGACTTTTTGTATGGGGAATTCATTATTTAACATTTGTACATGTAAGTAGTCGACGGATTCACATAATCTCTTCTGATGGCACTTCTAATTAATATTAGCTTTCAAATGGTATATTTTTTATTGTCGGGGGGCGTTCGGTTTAAGTATATTATAAAGGGAGTACAAAAAATTGTTAACGTATTAATATATAGATACTAATTCTTTCTGCACACATTTTTCAATCGCAACACGGTAAACAACGGTAAATGGTGCTATCCAGAAAGAATTGTGTGAAAAAGGAATATAATGTCGTTTTCGGTTGGAATTCTGAACTGTTCCATTCCTATCGAGAATGGAAAATTTGGAGTAAAAGGAGTGAAAAAGGAGTAGCTCCGAACGTCCACTCGAAAACGACATAACTAAAAGGAAACAAAAGACGATAGCAAAAATATAAGATTTAAAGTGAGCAAATGAAGCGTAAAAGCAATTAATATGGCATTGACTGAAGTGGCGCGTCGTACATATTGCGCAATGAATCTCTGCCACACATTCGTGTGTTCGACCTTAACCTTCATTGCGTTTGTACTTTAAATTATTTGCTGAACTCTATCATGCATTTCACGTTCCTTTCAATTTCACTCTATTTTTCCATTCAGCGCCGAAAAATTGGTCAATGTCAATACCGTGAATTTATTAATGAAATAGCAATACATACATATTTTATATTTTTCATTGAAGTGTACATTTTGATCAATAAAAGTGTATTACTGTTGTAGAAAACTTACATCTGGCAAGCCTGTACTACACACTAATACTCGGCGAATAAATTGATATCCCAGCAAAGCCGATCAGATGTATGACACCCTAAAAAAAAAAGTAGGCTCATTGAAAGATTCGCCGATTCAGAAGAAAAGAGAATCAAAAAACATAAGTATTAAAGAATTTGATTTAGGTGGCAAAAAGCCCTCACAGTTTATGCATGAAAGGTGAGATCTGGCTGGAAACAACATTAATGACGATCTTCTTACAGCATTATAGATGCGGCATTTACCATCTGCATCTTGACCGTATAAGCTTCCTTAATTAGCTGTCCTTGCCGACAAAGTAGTGCAAGCAAGTGAAGGCAATAATACCGTTTCTGCCAACACCTCATATCCCACGTCATACTCATATCGTCACATCACTCAATTCATCTTCACCTTCATGACAAAATTGATGCTCTAAGTAAAAGAAAAAAAAACGGAAAGTGTATAGGATGTACCACGATGGTTGAAATGCAACTTACAACTGACCACATTTTATTTTAACAATTAAAATGGTCATATTTGTATTGTGTGCAATGCACGCTTGCCAGAATTAAGTTTGCTACACTATCTTTATTTAACTGAACACCACCTTAAACCTTAACCCATATATGTACAAAGTCTAAAATTAACAAGCTCATACATTCCAGAACAAGGCCCCACATACATTTAACTCTTTTTTATGTGTTTAAAGTTTATGACAAGATTTGATGCAATAATAAATTACTCAAAGATGAATGAATTTCGAGAGTCACTACTTTTTTGTTGTCCGTTTCATGCGAAATGCCCCTATACCCAACAGAAAAAGTATTCAGAGTAAGTATTTATTTGGTGCTATAACGACCCTCATAATTTAATTTTTTTTCGCATACAAAAACATTTTTATATAATTTTACGATATTTAAATTAAATTTAGTGAAAGCACTTTAATTTGGAAAAGAAATTAAAAAATGAAAAAAGATATTGGCGAAAAATTTTAAACATCCTGGTGTTAAGCATAATACAAGTTAACAATTTACAAACTTTAAAACTCTTTACTAAAATGTTCTTATAGTTTTAAACAATTTTTAACTAGTATCACTCTAAGCCTAAAACAGTGACAGTTCGTGCAAAAAAGTAAGCAAACATACCTTTTTCACATTTAGTATTGTCAAAGTGATATATTTGAAGTCACAGATTAGCCACATGAAGATGCGAATCCACGGCAGCCATTTTAATTTGCCTACAAGCTTGAACTGGCAGTTATCAGATAAAAAATGAGAATGTGTGTATAAAAATCTCACACATAGACAGTAGGGATCTTCACACACCGGGTTAAATTGTTGTTGCAATTCACACCTATTCATCGACGCGGGAAAAAATTACAAATACAACAATGTAAACAAATGGGTTTTGGAGGGTGAAACGTACGAAACATTCTCATCTTCATATGGCTAATCTGTGTTTGAAGTTGTTTATACCTAATGCTTTAAAGAGTAGTAAGTAAGTAAGTAAGTAAGAAATTCATTTATTCATCATTTCGGTATTACATTAGTTACAAGTAACAATGAATTAAAAAGCTATGGCTTAGCCGTCAGCTCGGTTAGCAAAATAGTTAGACATGTACATTTATAACCCTTAATATAATTATAGTTTTTATATTCTTTTTTGTATACAAACTAAATCAATCATATATATTCTGATGCTAGTAAGTTCCTGTATTTGTATATGGCTTTAATATAATAAGATAATTTTTTCCAGTCACACTCGTTCAAAATTTGTATCGTCTCCTGCAGGGTAAATGATTTTTTTTCCGAAGTAAGCTAGTCTTTGTGGCTTGTAGATTGGACAAACAACAATTATATGAAAGCAGTCCTCTTTCGCTTTCATGTTACAAATATTGCAAAACTGGTTAAAACTTCCATTATATGGGGAGCCGTTTAAACCAAGCAACTCTCATCTTGTTTTAAAAATAAGGGATATTTCACTGTAGCTGAGTGAGTCATTAAAATAGTTCTTATCCTTCAGGTTGAAGTTCAGGTGAGTGTATAATATTCTGCTATCTTATTTACGAGCTTTCTCGATAAACGCCTCGCGAATAAATAGAATCTTCATTCTTTTGGATTGTTCGATAGAGTTGGTTCCTCAAGTTGTCCAGGTTGTTGAGATCAAATAAAATAGTTTCTCCACATGTGTTTCCAATACTAAACCATCTTTTCGACCACCAGTCTTGGTTTCTCAATTCATACGAGAGCATTTTTTTTTAGTAAGGCGAGAGTCAGGACACGAACTTATTTTGATAATGTAATCCGCTTGTGACTTGAGAGTGTTTGTAAAAAGCATCGGAAGACCTGTCTCCAAATAGATTGTGTAGTTTGGGATTTTCATTGGCAAGTTAAATAGTTTTTTTTAGGAAATTCCTATGGAATTTCTCAATAACTTCATACTCGTCTGAACCCCGAACTTGAGAAGCGTAGCAAAGGGTTGATTTAACAACTGAGTCGAATATTCTATATTTTTTTGAGAGTATTATCCGTTCGTTTGAAAATATATTCCTCCACGACATATTCAATAAGCTTTGTGAGGAGTTGGCCTTATCTGTTAGATGTTTATCAAATTTTAAGGTTGGGTTCAATTTTGCTCCTAGATATTTGATTTCCTTAACAGTTTCTGATTGTATTCCGTTGTAGAACCATCTGTATTCACTTTGTGCTGGTGCTGTTCGGGAGAAGACCATAATTTTAGATTTCTCAGTGTTGATAGTTAGTCCCCATTTTTTGCAGTAATCGGCTAGCCAATTTATCATCAACTAAAGGTTTTCTGGAGATTCGGAGAGCATGACAAGATCATCGGCATACAGTAAGACATTAACGATCATATTTCACCAGGTAGATATTTTTCTAGATCGTTTATGAATAGGGCACTTAGAAGACATCCTTGTTTTACACTGGGTCTGTGTTTCAAATCATTCCGAGAAATCCTACCCGTCCCAGACTGCTGAATTTGTTCCAGTATACATTTTTTTAATGACTCTTAGAAAATTCGTAGAAAGACCCAACTGTGACAATTTATAGATGAGTGCGCTTCTATTAACGAGATCAAAAGGCTGCCTTGAAATCTACAAAGAAGCTATAGATTTTCTTGTTTCTTGCTTGGAAAGCTCTAATGATTGCAGATAAAGTAAATATTTGATCAATGGTTGAAAAGTTTTTTCTAAATCCAGCTTGTTGATCTGATAGAATATTTTTTTCTTCTACCCATGTTTCTAATCGTTTCAAAAGTATTCCACAAAATATCTTGGCTAAAACATTCATGAATGAGATTCCTCTGTAGTTTTCTACGTTTTCCATTGCTCCCTTTTTGTGGATAGGAAATATAACGGACTTTTTAAACGATGAAGGGATATCAGTCTCGAAAAAACGTTGTTATACAGAATTTTTGAACGGTTGATTAGAGTTGCATTAGCATTTTTGAAGAATTCGTACGGGATACCATCCTCACCTGGTGCCTTTCCGTTTTTTGATTTCATTATATAACAGCTTGTATTTCCACAGTTGTTATCTCACCATCTAAAAAATCATCGAAAATGAGTGGGTTCGCATACGAAAATGTTAGATTTGAGTTATCCTGCAGAAGTTGTTTAAAATATATAGAGATATCATCAGCAGATACTCCTGTACCTTAAAAGATAAAATAGCCATTTCGTGATTTAATTTTAGTAAAATGTAAAGATGATAGCTCTATGCTATATCATTTCAAATTTGGAAAATCTTCTTTTTTAACCTAGCATCATACTGAATATGCTTTAACATCGTACTAAATTTTTTAAAATTTTGCGCCATTATTTATAAGGATTATTTTGTTAAAAAAATTATGCGGTTAGTTTGAAATATTCTAATTTAATTATTTTTCAAGTAATTTTTTCAAAATTAAAGGTATATTTTTTATTACTAGACGAAAATTTCGTAGATTTTTCTTGAAATCCTCACACACTTTTCATGATGTTCAGGTCAGGAAAACGTAGTGGCAACGTCAATCAGTCCGCACATTTCAATTCTGAATTCATTCATTTATTGTCCTTGCGGTGTATATTACACCAATATCCTGCTGCTCATTGTCCAACAAACAATTGCGAAAAATGGGGAAAAGCTATTTCAGTATGGATATGTAAGTAGGTATTCACGGTCACTGTGTAATTATAGAAATCCTGTTTTACTGTGCAGTCAGAGTTGATTGCACCCCATACCATAGTAAATTGCCTCTCTTGCTGTGTCGCCTTTAAGATAAGAATGTATTTCATGCGTTATAACCCATAGAAAATATAATTCAATCTATCAAATCCATTTCAAATTGTTTTTTTTTTTTTTTGTGATGTTTCTTTCTGGGAAGTAAAGTTGCTATCTCCTACAAAAGTTTTTAAGAATACATTGGTAACTTCATATTGGATTTTTTGTTAATTAAAATGTGAACTTCAATTGCAATCAAGTTTTAGTACCACGTATTCTAAAAATGTGTTTGCCTTTACCTAGCATTTCCTTTCATCGTTTTAAGAGTCCCTAAGATAAGTTATGTACAGTACAACAATATGACCCATGAAGCAGATACTATTCATCAGCTATTTATTAGCTTCAAAGGGGCTTATATTATCCTTCCCTAACGTGGTTCCTCTTCCCATAGTCGCGAATACAATGAAGAAATGTGTAACTAAAAACGATTGAACGTAATAATAACGCTGTTTTTCTTTGGCTCATTGTAGCTCATTCTCATTTGCATTTTTAAGTTTAGTGCTACTTACTTTGACTATGTAACAGCAGTGAGCGCGATCTATTGTTTTTGGAAAAAAATGGCTTAGCACACTTTGTATACAAAATTTCTTTTAGTAACAAACAATTTTTGAATAGATTTCATACGTTTCAGCGATAGCATATATGTAGGTATATGCAGGTAAGCTTGAATTAAGCTTACACAAAACAACCGATTAAACAACCCATTAACTATTCCAAGTACTTTAGCTTTGCTTTAATGCGCATTAAAAAAAATCAAAATGAGCGAAATGTTCTGTCAATTTTTCTATGATTATCCTACATAATGTATGTATGTGTATGTATCTTCTGCCGTTAGCTTGGCAAAGATTTCTTGGAGATCATTATAATGCTCGGTACAGCAAGCATGTAACTCTTTTCTGTGTGGATTCATTCTTATCACATCCATTTCATAGTAAAAGTTTTTTTTTTTAAATATCATGTTTTAAAACGGACACGGTGGCGTATGAGTGATATTTTTAATTTTGTTTTATTTTTATTAATTTTCGTAAAATAAAAGGCACAATTCACACAGAACTGGCATATGATGCTGCTTTGGTATTCGTCTGGTACGGGCGTGGGGAGGATGTGATGCACTCAATCCACACAGAAGTGACAGAGATTATATATTTGTCAGTTGTCTATTTGAGGCCACACATCACGCAGAGCGAGTAATTTAAAAATATTTTCTTACGACGAAGATGAGCAAGATATTTTTGATCAGATCAGATATCTAGCTCAGGGTCAGACTCAAAAGGAAAGATATTACTGGATAAATCCTTTGTGGTTAGAAAAAGGAAATGTATAGTGGTACGTTCAACGTTATGTGAGAGCATGTTCCCTGAACGTTTCCAAACGTGTTTTTTACACACACTTTCTTATGCAAACTGCATTTCAGATTGCAGGTAAGCCAAAATGACAGCCGAGGTTTTAGAATATTTGATACAATAAAAGTCAATGCAAAGCAATATAAATTATATATAAGTAATAGCTGGCCCGCCCGGCTTCGCTAGGGTAGACATACAGTAGCTTCGCATACAAATTAAAAGAATAAAAACATCCAACAGTCCAACATTTATTACTTTCCCAACATAGAAATAATTTTTGCAACCGAATTTTTTTTATTTTTGCCCCATTTCACCCTACAAATAACAAAATTCCAAAATGAATATCCCTAAAGACATTTCCTAAGCAAAACCTTTAAAAAAAAAAGATTTTTTTAAATCGGACTGTTTTTTTACGATTGCCCCATGAATAATATAAAAATAAAGATATTTGAACTTTTTTTATGTTTGCCCCAATTCGCTCTACAAATAATATCAAAATTTGAAAAAGAATATCCTTAAAGCCATTTCCTAAGAAAAACCTTTCAAACAAAAAAAATATTTCTTAAATCGGACAATTATTTTATTTTGACCCCAACAAGGCTAGTACTTAGCCGTGTTATAAATAAATAAATAATTATAAAAATGCATTGTATATATGTATATAGCTTGAATTTATATTTCTTTTTATTTCCTACAAAAATTTAAATACTAAATTTCTTTATGTATTCCAATCTTTTTCAGTCATACAAATGTCCTATACAATGATTTTAATGAAGTTCCCGATGACATTTTAGTGGATTTGATGAATCGTTTTGGGCAGACAATTTTAAGAGCACGAAGTGATTTAGAAAAGTGAGTAATTTTAATATTTTCTTAACAAAACAAAATTTTCTGACAATCATTCATTAATATGGTAATACAGTTAAGTTTTTTAACAGGCATTTAATTTTTCACTAATTTGAGATCTCAATTATTTTAGTAATCTCAAAAATATGAATAAGAATTTCTAGTAACAATTAAAAACATTGTGTGAGTGCCGGGACCCACGGTTAACATGTGTAAACATCAACGTGCGCGGATCCAAAACGGACTTGGTTTTGCTTGAAGGGGATCTTAAGATTTTTTTCACTGAACGCACCCATCCTAGTATGCAGATCGTAATGTTACACACCGTAACGTTGCACCACGTAACGTTGCAAACGAACGTTCACGTTTTTTTTTTTTTCACTCTACCGCCAGCATAGATGTTTACACATAAAAAAAAAACAAAAGAAGAAACGCATTTGCTACTTTGATTCTACGAAATTATGGTGACTAAAAAAGAATTTGATAATGAAGTAGATAATCAAAC
This sequence comes from Leucozona laternaria, assembly GCA_932273885.2. Classification (NCBI taxonomy): domain Eukaryota; kingdom Metazoa; phylum Arthropoda; class Insecta; order Diptera; family Syrphidae; genus Leucozona; species Leucozona laternaria. The sequence continues at coordinate 53,467,315 of OW026368.1, forward strand.
AAAAACGAGGCTGTAGCTGAAGATAAACTACAAGGTCCCGTTTATCCTGCTGAGTATATTATCTCTCTGACTAATGATGTTGATTCTTTTCTTCCGCTTGGGTGTGGGTAATACTTCTTTGGCTGATATGATGTTGCTAGTAATGGTGACGTTTTTGTAGCTGATGCTGATAATGTTGCTTTAGAAGGAGCTTGTGAAATTGTTACTTAAATGGTGGATGTTGTTATATCTGCGATGCTTTAGCACTTGTGGCAAAGTAACAATACTTCCATTTGTATGAATTCCAAAAATAGACGAATAAACTACACATGTTCTCAATCAGCTCCCTATCTGTCTCGGCATTCATCTCAAAAAACGTCAACCAAGAACAAATCATCATCTAACTTGTGTATACATTTTTGAAAAAGATGAATATATTATTTGTATTATCAAAATGTTTAAGGGTTAATAATTGAACTTGAAATTGTACAATTTATATACCTAATTATGTATGTATGAATGTACGTACACCTACACATATTTATTTGGTTTCTTTCTGAATGTAATTAGGATTGTGTTGTTTGAAATCGGAAGATTTTTCAAATAATTATATTGTGGCTCGTGTTTCTTTTCCATTGAGGGAAGGTGCAGGCTGAAAAATCCACAAGCTTAAAGTTCAAATTAAACTTTTGACCAACTTGGGTGGGTTATGTTACATTTCTACGTTCAAAATTTAGTTTTAAAAACTTCAAATTCCATGTTTGAAAAGTTTTGAAACTGACGGAAAACTTGATTTGGTTGTTTCAAAATGATACCGTTTTTATTGCACTTGTACTGGTGAAATTCAAAAATATTAAATTTTTGTTCTGAATTTCTGATTTTCTTCGTCATTGCTTTTGTTTGTCAAATTAAAAAACGACGTATCGAGATTTTGTGAAGGCAACCCGATTGTCATACTTTTTTTCAAAATCTTTCAATTTTAACGGCGGCGCGGCGCACAGTGGCCTTTTGGTTGCAAAAATCATATCTCTTAAACGAATAAAGATACCGCCAAAATTTTTTTTTTGGTTTTGAAGGAAATTTCCAAGGCTATAAAGTTTGTTAATTTTAAGAAAAAATATTTACAGGGTGTTTCAGAATATGCTGCTGAAATAAAAAGTTTTTGTTAACGTGGTTAACATAATTGGTATTTAATTCTAAGAAGGTCGAAAGTCAATTTATGAGGTAATTTAAGTGAAACAGTGGGGAAAAAAGAAAACAAACCAATTTGAGTGAAACAGTGGGGGAAAAAATCAGTTTTCGTTTTTTTTTTAATAATTGATTTTTCATTTTTTTTATAAGAGAGTAAATTTATAAGTTATTTTATTGATAGATTAGAATTCAAAAACTAGAAAAACAAAATAAAAGGAACAAAAATCTACATACAAACATTAAATTTCTTGGAAACTATCATCTAAGTCCGGGGTAATGCGTAATAAACTTATAATTTCCGGTGAGTATTGTGCTTTCAGATCTTTTTGGTTTCTTACATAAATTAAGGTAGAAGTAAGTGGATCGGATGAGACTGCTAGCATGTTAAATAGGTCTTCATTCTGTCGAATTATTGAAACTTTGCACGCATTTTGATATCTGTATTCCTTGTAGTATTTATTTTTGGACTCCTAGGCTTCTTCTGACAATTCTCCAAGTGTTAGTGATTGGTATTCGATGATATTTTGACTATGAACAAATATTTTATGAAGAGTAGGTGTGAGTTGATTTCAGCGTACGTTTCAATAACTCTGCGGTTTTTTTGGTGTAATCTCCAAATTTAACTGTATTCGCTACTTCCCTGATATTCAAAACATTAAGTTCTATTTTGATCCTGGTTATAACCTCTTTATTGACTCCAGTTATTCGAGCGGTTGCCTCAGATTGTTCAAAAATCTCCTTGAAGTGTTTCCATAATTGCTGTTTCCAAATCCTGGCTTTGGTTTATCTACATCAAGTCCAAGCTCATTTGTTCGGTTTTGATATGGAGAGATGAAGAAAGCCATTCCTCATTTTTGTTTATGAAAAATAATCTCGATCTATGGGCTGCGACCCATTTTTTATCAATGTTGTAATAAAAGCTTTTTAATTTTGCTTCATTTTCCGGTAAATTTTCACCGGATAGTTGGTACCTATTCACTTATTACTGCAGAAAAGAACTCTTCAAGACTCTCATGTTTGGCAAAAAGTTCAAACAAAATATTGTATGGTATATTTATACCATAAAACTAAATACCTGCATTAAAAATATTCAATTTATGATATCCTAAAAAGGTAATCTGCTTTACCTATAAGCTTTTTAAAAAAAATTCTAATCCAGTTAAAAACTCTTATCCATCAAACCATATGACAGTAATTAATCATACCCGAAATCAATAACGTTCATACTTAAAAGTGGGGTCACAAGAAATAAGCTATAAAACCGTTTTAAAAACTTAGGTAGGCTTTTCCTTCTAAATTTCAAAACCATTTTACTTCAAACCAACACTCATACCTGCAAAACAGAGAAAAAATATTTTCCATGATTTTTTCTCTGCACCTGACAAAAAAAAAACTCAGAAAAAATTACTGACTTCATTAAATCAAATCGCTCTAGCTCAGCTCTATGCAATTTTATGCAGCTGAGTTTTTGGTTTTATATGAAGAAATATATAAGCATTTACTATCCGTCGAGCTTAGCCTGATTATGTTTGAACTTTTTTTTTCTACTCAGTGTAAAGACGAAAAAGCGTGCAAAAATGGGTGTTTAAAAAAACATTAAATTTAGCAGTTTAAAAAAATTTATCATTTTTTGTTTCATTTCTGATTATAGCAATTAACACAAATATCAAAATAACAAACAAAAGTTTTATTTACACCTTTTTCCTAGTTTTTACACTCAAAATTATAATTTTTTTTTAAAAACAATTGATTTTTTCTAACCATAAAAATTTGTCAACTTTGACTCGCTCTACAAGTCAAACCATTCATACAAATGAAATAATTTTTTCGATTACTAGAGCTCCAAACATTTGTCAATTCAAAAAAAGTAAAAGTTTTGCATTATAAACCCACCCGAAAAATGAATTTCGCAAGCACTTTTGCCTAAACGGGCCACTGTGCGGCGTCTGTCAGATTCCAAAATATTTCTTTTTTCCGTACCTACTTCTGACTTTTTTCATATCTTTTTGCAACGTTAAACAACAAAAATACGTCACATGAATTTTAAGACCCCTATGCACCTGTGTCACATTTTGTCAAATTTTCGTTGACAATACAAATCGATTGCTGTGCTCTCTTCCAATCAAACCATTAGTTATGCGCTGGCTGCTGAGATTTTAAAATCAAAGAAAATATTTCAGAAAAGAACGCTTCTTCATTATAGCCCACAAATTCAGAATATGAATATTTTATGTAGCTATAAACCAATTCCTTAATAGTAGCTCATATTTGGACCAAGGAGTGAAATTCAATTTTTGTACACTTTTCACTTTGCAAAAAAATTATTTCCTGCAAAGTAAAAGTGCGAAGTGTTTCACAAAACTTGCAAAGTGAAAAGACTTTGCACCTTTCAATTTATCAGACTATTTTTGAAAAGTGAAAAGTAAAAGCGTTTCACCAATTAAAAATAGAGCTTTGCATTTGAATTCGTATTTTTCAAAGTTGCAAAGTAAAACTTGGATTGTATTAATTTGAACGTAGGACAACAAGGTTTTAACTTACTGATAGAACTTTGTGTTACAGCTTAGATATATATATATTTTTCATCGCACTTGATTCTAATAATGGGATGCTTTGGAGCAACAAGGTTCTGTCTACATTCTGACAATGTTCTATCTACTATTCTGTTTGATTTTCTTTAGTACGCAAGGCTCTATCCGGCTATATTTAGAACGTTATGATTTTAATATCGAATGGAATATGTGTAGAAAGAACCCTTTTCTCTACTTTTTCTTAAATTATTTCTGAAACCGTAAGAGATAGAAAGACACGGAAAGTGGCAATCATAAAAGAGCAAAGCCTTTTAAGTTACAATGCGATATATAACTCAATTTTGACAGTGAGAACCTTGTTGTTCTAAGCTCGCGAAGAATATATATACATGATACATCTCATACCAAAACTGTTTAAAATTATTTTCTTGGTCTTTTTATGAGTCTTTAAATATCTTTTCCACTAGATCTTCCGGATTTGTTCCTTAAATCAAAGCATAAGCCTTATCTCCTTAGATCACTGCATTAGGGAATCGTCGATATCCCGCATTTAAATTGGCTGCCAAACAAGAATTCCTTACCACTCTTGCAGCATGCACCCCATACCTGGCCAGCTTACGTTTACAGCATATAAAGACCGATCTGGGCCACAAACCATCATTATATTTAAGCATGCTTTCCATGCCTATTGACAAAATGTTCTTCATCAAGCTACACAAAGAAATCCTCCCTAAAAAAAAAAATTGCAAGGTTATTTCTGAAGAATTTTGTGTCCAGCAAACGGTGTTTGGGAAAAATTCATCTATGATTACATTCGACACACAATGAACTACTCTACAGACGGTTGCTTTGCTTATTTCGTGCAAAGATGCAACACCGCGATATTGGGCTCCATATTCTCAACCCCATGTAGTGTAGGTACACAAAATTTGTTGCAAGGGACTTAAACACATATTCCTTTGACTGTTGAATTCAAATTTATGTCCAATTTTAGATAAAATAAATTCGATGGTTGTTTATTAATCGAAAACTCCCTTTTGTAGAAAAATTATTTTCACTAGCTGTTACCCGCCCGCTTCGCTGGTCGTAAATTTAACTTATTTTTTTTGTAGGACCAAATTTATGTATAACAATACCTGCCATACATTTTTGTTAAGCCTTTTCCCAAAAACGATACAAATTATTTGTAATGTCGAATTCCTTTCAACAAAAGAATCGATTCTGTTCCGATTTTTTTCTAAACAAAATCGATTCTTTTCTGTCAAAACACATCTTGCTTTTTAAGAAAGATTTCACACCAATTTACACACAAACCATAAATATTTCACATTTCTAATACTTCAAATTGAAAGTTGGGGAGTTTTGGGAAGACAAATTGTTTTTTTTTTTTTTTTTGTTGCAACGTATTCTAAATAATTAACAAAATATTCCACAATATTTTATTGTAATCACACTAAAAAAAATTCGATTCTTTTACGATCTCCTTTCAAATTACAGAAACAAATCGATCCGGTTTAGAAAAAATATGCACGACTGGGTCGCACGAACTTGCTCTTATGCGCGATCACATTGTGGTTCTTTAGTAAAATAAATAAATAAATTAGCTATAGGAGTATAAATGTTATCCATTTGCCAAATCTTAGTTTAGTTTCAGGTGGTATTATGTGAGTATACAAAAATTAACAATAGAGCCTAGTGTTGCACATTATGCAATATGCATAAAAGGAAATTATACTTTTTAAATTGGTAAGTTGTTTTAAATCAACAAAATTAGAAAGAAATTGTTTAAAATACTTTGAATCCGTTTTAACCCAACGCGATGTACACCATCTGATTTCTTATATAAATCTTTATTTATGAGAAAAAAATTTTGAAAATCGTAGGAGCGGTTTTAAAAATAATTAATTTTTTATATATAAAATTTCGTTAACATTTTTGAGAAAAATAATTGGTACGCCAATTTAAAGTATTTATTAATGTTGCGTTAAAAATTGAACTTCACAAAAAAATCTGCTACCAGTTTTCGAAATATCGAATTTTCAAAAAATAATTTTGATTTTTTTTTTAAAAATCCAAAAATCATTTTTTAGGAAATTTTGATACGCACTTTTATTTATATTTGTTACAAGCTTCTGTATACAAAATCTAATTTTATTCGGTTGATCAGATGTTGAGATAGTCGAAAATCAAAGAAACCGTTCTATGAGAGGTACTGTTAATAAACGTAAAATATAAACTTTAAAAATTTTAAATGGTAGATCGTACTAATATTTTAACACACAAAAAAACTTTTATGAAAATCGTAGAAGTCGTTTTTGAGAAACAAAATATTTTTCATAACGGTTTTTTAACATTTGTATGGGAGGCACCGTTATTTTTGAGTATTAGAATAATTTTTGTCAAAAATCTTTTAGATAAAGTTAAAAACCTGTTATTTACCAAGTTAAATGAAAATCGACCAAGTCGTTTTTGAAATATTGCGTTTTCAAAAAAAAATATTAAAACTTTTTTTAAAAATCTAAAAAATATTTTTTTTGAAAATTTTTGTACACAATATTATTTAGAATGTGTCAATACTTCTTTATAAAAAAATTGATCAGAATCTGTTTAACCGTTATCGAGAAAAGCGAAAATCAAAAAAATGGTTCTTTGGGAGGTACCATTAATAACCATTTTTCGGAACCATTTTTTTTATTAAACAGCAACTTATAACTATTTAAATTTATGGAGTTCTTAAAAACAAATTCGGTAGTGCTGGATTTGAGAAAAATAAGTTTTTCCTTTTTGACCAAGAAATTTTGTATGACAGCTACTGTTAATTTTGGTCCTAAAAAAAAGAGAAAAAAACGGGTGGGGGGAATGTCCAAAAAACGCTAGGTACCAAGTTTAAAGAAAATCGACCCATCCGTTTAAGCTGTAGTCGAACCGACAGACAGACAGACAGACTGACAGACGGACGTTTTTGCGAGACCCACTTTTTTTGACTTCTCTATCATCGTAATGTAAAGTTTGATCAAAATCTCGAGTTCGATTTTTTGTACGAATCCATAACTTCCCATATAGTACCTATATCGCAAGTAAAAAATTGATTCTGTTTAGAAAAAATTCGAATTATTTGTTGAAAGGAATCCGCCATAAGTCTGCCATTACAAGACAACTTTAGGCTTTGGAGTATAATGACTTTTTTCGAACATACATTTTTCGTGGAAAATTAAAAAAGATGATACGGAAAACAAACTGCTTGATTGGTGGATCTTACAATATTATCAGAGCTGACAATGTCTGACAATTATCTACCAATGAGCTGACAATTAGTTGTGTGTGTACACGGTTGGTAGAAAATCTACCAATCTCTTACAATTTACTATCAGAAGTTGGCTGACAATTTATTGTCAGACAATTGGCTACATACCTACCAATAAATTGTAAGAGATTGGTAGATTTTCTACCAACCGTGTACACACACAACTAACTGTCAGCTCACTGGTAGATAATTGTCAGACATTGTCAGCTCTGACAATATTGTAAGATCTACCAATCGTGTACACTTAGCTTAATTCTTTTCCTTGTTAAATATTTTACAGGACTTCTCCGATTTTTTGACTTGAATCCAACTTCAAGAAAAATCTGTGCTCTTTGAAGGATTAATTACAAATTTTTCACTTACAAAATGTAAATCTTTTTAAATGAATACATACATATGTTTCCAATTGAAAGAAATTGGATTCTGTAGGATTTATGTGCCAAAGATAAATCACAGAAAAAAAAAACAGATGCCACAAAAGAAAAAGTCAAAACAAAATCCACTAATTTTTAAACAAATTAAAAAAATCTTGCCTTTCCCGGCCATCTCTTCCTCACCATGAAGTGGGAGTGAGCAAAAGCAAAGAGTCGTCAACAAAAATTGGAGGAGTCATTCCAATGTGAACACCGTCTAATGAGGTTTTCCATACCCACCCAAGTGGATCAAAAGTCAATTATGAAATTTTCCAAATCTATAAATTAAATCAAACGAAATGGTAAATATCGGAAAAATAAAAAAATAGACCGTACTTACCAATTAAACGCTGTGGTAAGCGACACCTTTGTCTTATTTATTTTTGTTCCTTCAAAAATTGAATTTAAGTTTATTTTCCTCTATTTGTTGACAGCACAACTGAGAAATTTTTCAAATAAAAAAAGTTACTGTATTGTTTTTAAATCAGTATAGCGGAAGTTGCTTTTATGCCCAACATTATCCCGTTGTTTTTTGTTAAAAAAAAGTATATATAAACACGCGCGTATGCTAAAATGTGTCAAAATTTCAAAGCAATCGGTTAAGAACTTTCACAGATTTGTGATTAGGAACAAACAAACATTTACATTTTTATTTATATAGATATTAAAGTTAATTCTTAATTTCACTACCCTTTGGTCACTTTTATTAAGTTCTTAATTTAAAAAAAATTCATTTGTGTATTATTATTTCAACTTTTCAAAACAAACGCTTATTTGCAAATAAAAATTTCTTTTTCCATATTACTGAAAAGCTTTTCAAAATTCTTCATATAATTTGAAAAGTTTGTTTGGTGAAACGAAAAGAACAAATACTTTGCAAACTAACAAAACTTTTCACTTTGCAAATTTGCGCTTGGTGAAACGTATTTTGCAAAGAGGAAAACTTTTCGGCTTGTCATTCCAAAAATTTCCTCGTTGCAAATTTGCGTTTGGTGAAACGAAATTTGCAAAGTAAAAGTGAAAAGTTGCAAAGTTAAAAGTGTTTGGTGAAATAGGGCCCAGATTTTTTTATTCCTCGATGTATTGATAGATTAATCATTTATGTACGACAAATCATTGAATATTATATAGGAGCTAATTCAATTTATATATTTCTTTTAAATTTCAGTTCGAAGCGTACAGTAGATTTTGGGCTTGCTCGTGGTTTTTCGGGCACACAAGAAGCAAAACATCGAATGGGACTAGCTGCGGCAAACTTTCCCGGTGGTCCAGGAAGAAGACGACGCTCAGAAACCGAAGCCTGAATTAACTGAAGAAATCACTGAACGTATCTTTAAATTGCCGGTTTTGTTTTATTTCAGTTTTTTTGAGAAATGATCGATGATGAGACATGTATAATATAATAAAATATAATAAAGTAGCATTAAACTTGCAAATATTATCACCACTATTATATAATTGCAAAAGTTTGTTTACTTACCCAAAGTTGAAGACAAACAACGCTTTGTTTATATTATTTCATACTTTGGGAAGAAAAACAAATTTTTGCAATTATTTATTTAAATATATGAATGAATGTATATATACGCATTAAATAATTTTTTTAATCACTTATTAAATAAATTATTATTTCTTCTTCTTGTGTTTGTAAATTAATGTATTGAACATTTGGAAAAGTTAAATTTAGTAAAATATTAAAACATAGTATTTTGAACATATAACCAACCACCTTGTAAGATATCACCACCTTGCTTAAAATATGGAATTTAATATCATATGTAGGTTCTTAGGTTTATTATTCAGGCCCCGAAGTTATTGAGTTATCAACGCAGTTCTTCTTCACAAAGAGCATAAATTCGATATTTGTACAATGTTTAACAATATATTAAAACATCATATATAAGAATATGTTTCATTATTAAAATAAAAACAATTTAAACAGTGTATGCATAATTATGTTAGTTAAAATAAAATGCACAACTGGGTATAAAGATCTTGCTCTTGTGGTTCAAAACCATGGTATGGTAATGGTACAATAATGTAATGACATTTGCTTACGATGAAGTGTCAAAACTATACAAAATAGAAAAAAAGGATTTGTACGAAAGAGACCGATTTTTTTTCTGAATGGAGTTAGTCTCTTAGGGCCAGTTTCACAGTGAGAAAAGTGACACTTAAGTGGGGAATGTGAAAGATTAATTCCCAATATCACCGTTCACTGTTACCTGAATAAGTGGCACTTAAGTCACCGATGTTGGTGACTTAAGTCCCACTTAAGCAAGCTATGAAATTTAGTTTAAATTCCTAATATGGGAAACTTAAGTGCCACTTATCTCGGTAAGTGTCGACTGTGAAGCTGGCCCTTAATCACTCACACTTTTCGCCAATTTTAATTCTTAATTGTTTATCTTTTTCAAAGCAAGAAGAATGAAATAAAAGGAAACATTTATTATCCCGAATCACAATAAATCGAATGAGCAAGAAAACCCAAATTAGTCAGAGTACAAAATTATGGAATCCCGAATGGCAATACCCTCTATTAAAAAATCCAGAACCGCTTATAGCAGGGTGATTCGCATAAGCAGAGCGTGTAGGTTGGGTTGAGACAAGAAGAAAATCGTACAGGAGGGGGTCTATTCGCCCCCGTTGAGACAGGAGTGGTAATTTTTCAAAAAAATGTCTTAAGACAGAAAAAAATTATTAAAAAACAATGCCATGCTTCACTTTTTTTTAAAGTTAGAAATCTCTTCTGTTATTTTCTTTTAAAAAAAAAATTAAAAATTACTAAATTAAAATTAAAAAAAAAAAAATATATTTAAGAGAATAGTTCCAACATATATGAAGCTGAAGATCGCTTAATCGGAAGTTGTTTTTCGTTTAGGATAGGATACCGAGATAAGTAGCAATGATATTGGAACATTTTAAAATCCAAAATGTAGGGCTTAAATTTTTGTAGAGGTGATGTCCGTTACTTTTTTGAAATTGTATTTCGTTATATTTTTTTATGATTTTTGAAACTTATAAATTTAGTTGTTTTTTAGGAGAGGTTATAGACCACAATGTAGGAGTTACAAAGGAAATAAAAATTATACTAAGTAGATCATACCTTTCTCTAGGGGCGATGTTTCTTAGTTTTTTTTTTACCAAGCTTTTCAACGCATAAAATTTAAAAAAAATTCAAAAAACTTTAGACCATTATCAGCCCAATTCCAAATGAAAATTCCCCGGGAAATTCGTCCCTTTTCCCTACTCCCATATTCTTAACAAAAAATTCCCGGGAATTTCTCTCAGGGAATTCAGAATAAGAGTAGGTACTACTACTCCCGAGAGAACACGTCTCCCGGGGAGTTATTTTCCCGGGGAATGTTTAGAATTGGGCTGTATAACTTCACATCAATGAATGGAAGCTAGAAAAAAGTACATGCTAAAATTATATTCACCCTTATTGTAGTAGGCGTTTTATAAAAACGACAAACGTCATTTTCAAGAATTTGTATTACGAATGGCGTTACGGACTCGTTTTACATGGCGTTACACCTTACTTTGAGTGGAATGTAATTTTTTGTGAGAAAAATGTCACTTACTCTCATTACAACAGTCGTTTAACTTCCTTTGTACGACAGTTAAAACGCTATTTTTTGTCGAAGACAAATTCTTGATCGACTGGCCGGCGAAAGTCACTAAAAATGTAAGATATCGATGTGTATTTCTTTTATGTGTGTTTTAAAAATATATACTTAATAAAGGCGCAAATGAGAAATTCGTGGAGTTAATGGAAAGAAATCCATCGCTCGCAACAAAATTCAAGAGAAGAGTCTCTGAAACTGAAGAAAAAAAAAGAAATGGGAATCCATATGGCTTATGCCTCAAATTAAACTCCCTAGGACCAGAAGTTAGAATTGGAAAATAAGTGGCAAAAAGTATAAAAATAAAATCGTTGCGTTGATTACTTTCACCATTATTAATTTGGTTCCTGAATAAAAAAAAAAACATTGCAACACTATTCATTTTGAACTGTTTTTTTGTACTTTAAGTACAGAATGGTTGAAATTAAAATGAGAATGGCAATAATTGTTTTTGAAAATAACGAAGATGAAGAAATGTAGAAAGAATCACTTGTGTTAATTGAATTGAATGAACGCCTTGAAAGTGAATCGACACAAAAAGTGACAATTGTCGTTCAAGAAAAACGCCTATTGTAATAAGGGTGATTGTCCAAGCTCTAAAGGTGATGTTTTTTATTTTTTTTTATTTTCATTTTCTTAAGTCATTTATTGTTGCATAACAACAAATAATATCAAAAAGAGTAGTAAACAAAGTATAGATACACGAAAATATGTTTATGAGATGGCGTTTATTTGTTACATCTTTATAAGTTTCAAAACTCGTAAAAAAAATGTAAATGGACATCGCCCCTAGAAAAATTTGAGCCCTACATTTTGGCGTTTAAAATATTAAAATATCATTGCTGTTTATCTCGGTATCCTATCCTAAACGAAAAAAAAAATTGCGTGAGTGCCGGGACTCACGGTTAATATGTGTAAACATCAACGTACGCGGATCCAAAAAGGAGTTGTTTTTGCTTGAAGGGGATCTTAAGATTTTTTCACTGAACGCACCCATCCTAGTATGCAGATCGTAACGTTGCACACCGTAACGTTGCACGACGTAACGCTGCACACGAACGTTCACGTTATTTGTTCACTCTACCGCCAGCATAAATGTTTACACATCAAAAAAACTTCCGATGCACCGATCTTCAGCTTCATGTTCTAACAAAATTAGTTGTGTGCTTGATGTGTGTTCATCCAAGTAAAAAATTGTGTGAGTTCCGGGACTCACGAGTAATATGTGTAAACATCAGCGTGCGCGGATCCAAAACGGACTTGTTTTTGCTTGAAGGGGATCTTAAGATTTTTTTCCACTGAACGCACCCATCCTAGTTTGCAGATCGTAACGTTGCACATCGTAACGTTGCACGACGTCACGTTGCACACGAACGTTCAAGTTTTTTTTTCACTCTACCGCTAGCATAGATGTTTACACATCAAAAAGTAATCTAAAATTCATCAAGAAACATCAATCAAGGACCACGCTGGCGAGCGCGAGCTTGGTTCTTGATAGGATCCATCGCCTTGGGGCACTTGCAATCGAACTACATTTATATTGTTCATCACTTCTAATTATTATTGATGATGCATTAAGAACCTTTGCACTGTATATCTCACTCACACAATAAATAGCCTTACATACTGAGTCCGAGAATAATATTTGAAATTGGCGCATCAGTAAAATCTGCCCTTCTCTTTTCTACGCAAGTAAAATCTACCTGTCTCACAGTATACGCTTTTCAGTAAAATTATCAGGTACTAATAAATTACACTATCAAGGTTGGCCACATTGCTTAATTGTGGTTGCAAGTAAATACATATATTGGGTTATTGGGTATCCTTTAAAGGATCAATTTATCACTTGGTTTAAAATAATAGTGAGATAAAAAAATAAAACCACAAAAAGACGAACAGATGTAAACAGAATGACAACAACGAGAGAAAATTGCATACTCATCTCCTAACTGTATACGTACTGAATGTAACCGCTGTCAAAAGTCTCGTTATGCTGTTGAAGAAGGGGATACCAACCGATATTTTTATTCCAAATATTAGCAAGTTGCATTTTGGGCTAAGTATATTTAATGTACCTATCCCAACGGTATTTCAATGAATATTGTATCAATTATCATATGTTGTTTGGATAGTGGAATGAGTCCCGAGATCCAAGCGCAAAAGTGCATTTTCTAACCAAAGCAACCCGAAAAGGCTTGTCCTACCGCAGTAGTTTTGTTAATGTTTCAACTAAAGCTATTGGTTCGTATGCTTTTTTTTCAAACAGCCGCAATGGGATACGTAATCTTACGGTCAAGTTCCGCAGTAATATTTTAATTTTGTTCCATGATTTTTAATTTATATTTTAAATAAAATTTGTTTTGCAAAAAAAATAATGTTTTCATCAGGAGTTTTTTTTTAAACAGCTTTTAATTTCTCGTTGATGGTAACCATAGACGGGCTTCAAGCAAGTATTCGATGAATCTTCTAATAAGTTTGCCTTATGAAGGCGGACAGGAAGTTTGTAGGCGACAGAATTGAATTATGCAAAATGTTCGCCGATTTTAACTTGCCGTTGGAATTTATTTTAAATGGTCCAATTTGTGGAACGGAAAATTCCAAATCAAAACTCCACGTTTCCAAAAAAATTCAATGACCCCTTTTCTAACTACTAACATAGGTATTTACATTTTATTCAAAATTCCTTTCCGTGTATTTACTCTTACGTACGCAGGGGAGCAAGGGAGGGCACTTGGCTCTGAGCTACGAGTTTTGTCTACTAACATTTTATCAGTTCTTATTAGGGAATTTTGAATTATTGGTAATTTTTTCACTTTTTTCGTCATATTCCATACGTTGCCCCCCTCTAAATCTGGACCTTGGTCGAATAAATACCTAAATTTTATCGTTTACGGATCATAAAAATGGACTTAATATTTCATTTCATGTTGAAAAGTTCTTCACTCTTTAACTCTAAACTTATACATAAGTCATAGGAAAAAATATTGGAAAATTAAGTTAAGTATGGAAAAGAATATAAGATTTTAAGTGATAAATTATACAAACGAAGTGTCCAAGATCAGAAATGATGTTCGACAGTGAAGCAAGATGGACAGCAAAATACAAAAGTCTACGAGTACTCAGGAAAAACATAGTTAGTGTAATGGAAGCACTGCAAAAACTTGGGGACGATGGAAACCGTGTTACAAAACAAGGAGCCCTTCAACATTATTGCTCGTGTTCGAATTCGACTTTTTTAGTCTGTTTGTTCATAATGGCTCATATATCGTGTCGTCGATACTTGAAGTAATCGCAAATATTTTACAGAAAAGGAAAAGATCAGATCAATTACAAGCATTTTGAAGAAGATCGGCCGAATGGTGAGAATTCCTTCAGAACGCTTTGGGAAACTATTGAAAAATGTAAAGAAACAAACTCACCGATCCAATTTTCTTTAGTCTTCAACCGAAAATTATTTGAGAATATCAATTTTCGTTCCTTACTTAATGTCCCTTAAAGAGCGATTTTCAGAAGAAAGTAAATCCGCATAATGCAATATTTCAGTTATCTCCTAAAAATATGCAAAGCATGAAATCATCTGATTTCAATTTGATTGTTCAAAAGATATCTGATAAAAATGGATCCGTTTAGGATAATTTTTCTACCGAGTCCGTTATACGGTTTAGCCACAATAAGATGAATTTTGACCAAATTCAATATACAAATATAATTATGTGATGTGTTGAAGACTGCGGAAGAATTTAATCGGTTTTCTCAGCACTAGCTATAGGACTATTCATTCCTGTCACAACATTTACAGAAGAGCGATCTTTCAGTACATCAAAAGAAAAAAGTAATTACCATAAAAAAAATTAAATCAATTTTTAATGAAATAAAGGGTCTTTCAACAGGGACGCTACAAACGTAGAGCAACAGGGACAGCAAACGACGCCATATTTCTTGCCGCTCTTTTGACATTTCTCTTCAGTTAGGGCCCATACACCACACATGCCTGCATGCGAAATAGAGTGATTGCGCATGCAAACTGCGAGTGTATGGTGTTGAATGTGTGGTTGTGCATGCGGCATGAGTGATTTCAAAAAATTTTGATATTTTCTTGTTTGTGCATACAAGCATGTGTGGTGTGTGTGCTACATTTGCTCAGTCAAGCTTGAAATATTAAGAAGTTGTCAACTCAGCGATGAACACACGACTAAATATTGTACAGTTTGCATGAGTAGTGTATGTTGAAGCGTGATTGTGCATTCTTTTATTTGGCCATGCAGGCATGTGTGGTGTATGGGCCCTATAAGGTTTGCCATTTTATGATGGAAAGATATACGAGCCAACAACGAGTCGAAATTATTAAAATTTACTACCGAAATTCGGAGTCAGTGGCCTCAACGTTAAGAGCCCTACGTCCAATTTATAGTCGTCATAATCGTCCTAGCAGATCAACAATTGAGCATCTAGTGGAAAAATTTGAATCCACAGGCACAGTACAAAATGTTCCCGTGCCAGTGAGACAAAGAAGTGCCCGTAGTGTAGATAATATTGCTGCCGCTGAGGCTTCAGTTGCAGAAAGCCCAAATGTGTCTCTCACACGTCGTTCTCAAGCGTTGGGCATCTCTGTGACGCCGTTGTGGCGAATTTTGCGAAAAGATCTTGGCCTACATCCTTACAAGATTAAATTGACGCAAGAACTGAAGCCGCTTGACCACCAGAAGCGTCGTATGTTCGTGAATTGGGCTGAGCAACAACTTGAAAATGATTCGGATTTTCATCGAAAAATGATCTTCAGCGATGAGGCTCATTTCTGGCTGAATGGCTTCGTCAATAAACAAAATATGCGGTATTGGTCAGGCAGCAATCCACACGTACTCCATGAGTCATCATTGCATCCCGAAAAAATTACGGTTTGGTGTGGTTTATGGGCCGGCGGCGTCATTGGGCCGTACTTCTTCCGTTATGATGAAGAGCGGCACGTTACTGTGAATGGGGATCGCTACCGATCAATGATAACCGAATATTTTTGGACAAAATTGGATGATATGGACTTGGAGGACATGTGATTCCAACAGGACGGCGCCACAAGCCACACAGCGAATGTCACAATCAATTTATTGGAAATCATAAGTTTGGAGAACGTGTTATCTCACGAAATGGTCCAGTTGCTTGGCCGCCTCGGTCGTGTGATTTGACGCCGTTAGACTATTTCCTGTGGGGCTACGTCAAGTCTATGGTCTATACCAACAAGCCAGCGACGATTGATAAACTTCGTACGAATATCGAACGTGAAATTGCAGCAGTATCGGCCGATTTATGCTTGAAAACTGTCGAAAATTGAGTTCAGCGTCTGGACTTCTGCAAGCGTGCCCGTGGTGGCCATGCAAAAGACATCGAGATTCATACATAATGGCATCAAACGTCCTTTTACAGGAATAAAGAATTTCATTGATATCCAAAATCGTTTTTGTTTTATTTAAAAAAAAACTTTTGTAGCGCTCTTAATGAAAAACCCGATATAACATCGCCTTAAAAGTTTTATCAAAATATTGTGCTTGCCCCCCCCTGGGAAAACTCCTGCGGGTGCCTATGCACACACACCAAACACCACATGCTGGCTCTCCATTGTGCCAGCGCTGTTGAACTCAGAATATAGTTGTTGGTACTTTTCTGAAGAAGGCTACCGCCGAATCCACCACTTGAATAAGAATAGCAAAAAAAATAAATATAATGTTTTAAATTTGCCCAATTGAAAACCAATTTGGAGTCGATTAAATTTCTTTGTTGATTACAGGAAATAATAGTGGAAATATCAAAAATATAGGAAGTAATTAAATGTGTTTGGTTAGAAGATCCTTAACGCAAAGACTTGTTGCCTTTTTTATTGCGGCTACTAAAAATTAAAATAATTAAAAATAAACCCATTTTTGTATTTAAACAAAAAAAAAAAACATGAAACGAAAGCTTTGCAGCCTTTACTGCGAGTGTGTTATCACACAAAAACCAAAAAAAAAAACTTTCAACTTATACCAATGTCGTTAATTAGCTTCAATATTTCACCAACGCGAAACCTTAGATCAAAGGTCAGTGAAATTACAAATATTGAATATTAAAGTTATTAGGTAAAAGTTCCAAATCATTATTTTCAGTATGTATTATTCAAAATTCCAACCGATCTTTTTAATAGTTAAAGGCCAAAAATATGGGTGAAGCTCCCATGAGACAAAAAAAAATTTTGGATAGAACTGTAGCTTTAATTTGAACTAAAGTAAAATCAAGATATTGAAAATTAAATTTTGAAACAACTTTTATTACAAATTTATAGTTTCGTCATTTTCTCAACATATTAAACTTTAAAAAAAAATAATAATAATAATCTAGTACTGAGATATTGTATTTGAATGTAGCATCAAATTTTCAGAGCAATCGGTTCAGTATTTTTGAGATGTCATACCAACCCATTTAAAAAATGTAGTTGTGAAAAAATCTAAATTAAAACTTATAATTTATACAAAAAAAATGATTCGAAGCTTAAATGTTATTCTATTTTTATTTTATTGAAAGATATTCAGCTTTTTTAAACTTTTTAAAAAAAAATATCAAATAACCTACAAAAGATAGAAATACAATGGTCCAAATAAGATCCAAGACCATTAACATGTGTTTCTGTAAAATATGAACACATAAGTTGCGTCACTTCGTGAGATGAAGGATGATATCGACATATTTCCTTCAAAACCTCTTTAGAAGAAAATAAAAAAACTGTTTAGGAGAAACATAATTAAAAAACAATTAAATAAATTCTTAAAACCCAGAAGGTTTTAAAACTGGTTGATAGAGCCAAAAGAAATCATGACACAAGTTTTGTATGTATGTATGTATGTATGTATGTATGTATATGATATATAAGCATTGGTTCCTTCCCTTAAAGTAAGAAAACAAATTAAACACCATCTCGACTCAAAAATCTTTTCATTATCCATTAAAAACTAGTTTGTTCACTCATTGATATTGCAAAAGTTTTATTCATAGCAAACTTTAAAGTTCATCCTAGGAACTAATACACAAATAAAACTTGTTGGTGGGGAAATACTGACATTCTTACAATAATTATTTTAAACTTCTGTACTTAAACATTGGCACTGGAGCGTATAATTTTTCTTAATCCTTAGCTCATTATTTTCTCCACCAGAAAAAAAAAAAAACTAAACACAAAAATGAAATGCCTTTTATACAGTAATATAAGAAAATTATTACAATTATTGAACAAAAGATTACAAGTAGCTCAACAGCGAAAAGTAGAAAATTAATTTATATTAGAAAGTAAATTAACCTTTAGAATAAATTATTTACAGTCTTAAAAAATTGTTTGTAATCCAAAAGAGCACATAATGTGGTTCAATGAATATAATCCTTAAGCTTAATCTATATTTTCACACAGGAGCCCGCTGTGCCATTTTTTACAAGCTCCATGTACTGAAAGGGAACGTGGAAGCTCTGCCCATTGTGTTCGACAATTAAATGCCCACGACAAGAAGATGCACCGACCACCGTCACAGTGTCTCCTTTTTTGAGCTGCTCAGATGGGGGATTAGTGACTGAGTCCTCGGGGAAATTCATTTTCATCAATCTATTCTGTGGATAGCCCAGCTTTGAATTTCCTGTTACAGTATATGGACGTGATGGCGGTACTGGAGGTGGACGCTCCTATGGGAAACGATAAGATTTATTAAAGGGTCAATGTAAACATACAAATAAATATAATACTTACTAAATCTAATCCGAAGAGACTACATGTTTGCTGTATAATCTTTGAGTCACATTTTTCATTTGGATCGGGTGGTGGGGTGCCTGCTATTGGCTGTGGTCGTGGCCTTGTTGTCGTCGTCGCTTGAAGATTTGTGTTTCCTTTGGATGACACTCTTTGTGCTAAAAACGAAGTAAACGCTAAACAAAATAATAAAATTGCACACGAATTGTAGTGAAGATTTTCATTCTTACCACCATTCGATCCTTTCAAAGTTTTCGTCGAATACATAAGCATATCTCTGGGTTTTTTAATACTTCCAATTTTTTTGCGAAACTGCCATCCTCGCCAAATACTTTGAATCATAGTCGCACTTTTTGTGCGAATTTCAGATCTTAAATTCTCTAAATGCTGACGAATACCTTCGCTGAGGAATATGTGTCTCTTGCCAGGAGCCCAGGATAACGTTACAGATCCATCTACTTCGGGCGGATTTTCCATTGCATATTGCAGTATAAGATTACAATCCTCTAGAACTTTTTCCTCGCAACGTCTGAATAAACGGAACGGAGCCAACATACGATATCTGGCATTAAACTGTTTGAAACGCATTCGGTGTGGAAACCCTGAAGCCATTAAATTAACTGTTTCAAGGACTTGCAGTGCTCGAACTTGCTTTACTATAACCAAACGTTCAAAACGACCTGCTGCTTCTGATGAATTACTACGTATACAACGCACAAAATGTGGTCGGGCATGTACAAGGGTGCGAAGTAAATTATCTAGACGTGTGTGGAAGTCTTGTGTCAAAGTCGACACCGGCTCATCGCCGTTTAGAAGATCGGTGTGTGAGGTGGGAGATATACGAAAGCTTAAGCCACGAGGAACACTTTGTAAGGCATACAGTGCTTTCAGTTCAGACCCAAAGAGATGGGTGGCAAACCCAAAGTTGCAAGAATGTTTATAAAATACTGCAACCAGGTCATCGGGAACAACATCCCGATTTGTGTCCAGGAATTCAGTTGCATCATACTCAACTTTTCCAGCAAAATGTCGAATTGTAAACAAACGCGGATCATGAGGCTCAGCATGCTTAGTCTCCAGGCGGGTGGAGTTCCTATGCTGTACTTTGATTTTTGCCACATAGCTTTCGGCGGTTCCACGAACTGAACACTCAGCATCCAGCATACTTAAAAGCCCAGTCCTTAAGGAGGATATTAAGTCGATACATGGAACATTGTCAACATAATCCACAATCGTATCGCAAATGATTCCTTCATCGCGGCAAGATTCTACGGAAGACTTAAATATGTGGGTATTGTAGAAGTGTTGCATAGTCTCCGCACATAAGTTTATGCAAAGGTGTTCCAGCTGAGCGTGTGGCGATGGCTCTTCAAATCCAAACATATCGAGTATACCTATGAATCCATCAGTAGCATGCCGGACTGCATTGTTTAAAGCAGTCATTGACTTGGAACCAGAGTTTCCGCCAATGGTTGATGTGTGCTGGCTAGCCACATCAGCTTGATTGTGCACCGATTCGTTCGAATCAGAACTAAGTGTGCCCAATGTTGATCCTAACCGCTTAAGACTATTTGCTCTTCTTACAATTGTTGCAACTGTACGACAGTACAGAGCTTTTGCCAAGCAATCTCTTGTCATGTTGGACATGTTTGCGTCACACACGGATTTAACAAGTTGTCCTCTTGCATTGTGAGTGCGGGTCGTTAGCCCACGGAAGAGAGCTGCTGGGGGTACTCCAAGCAAGTTAGCAACTGAATTAAGTTCTGATTCTCCTTTCACATCAACTTCAAGTCCCTTGAAATTAAAATAAATATAAATAAATTAATAATGGGTCTTTACAAAATTAAAATATGAAAATTAAGGGCCAGTTTCACAGTCGACACTTGCCGGAATAAGTGGCAATTAAGTTTCCAATATTAGGACTTTAGGCTAAATTTGTGAGTGGAACTTAAGTCACCAACATCGGAGACTTAAGTGCCACTTATTCAGGTAAGTGTGCTCTGTGATAATCTTTACATATTGCCCACTTAAGTGCCACTTTTCTGACTGTGAAACTGGCCCTTAGTGTTGTCTGTAAACAATTTTTTTTTCTTCAAGTCTTTCTTCTTGAAATCTTCATAAATGAACACATTTCAACTAAGGAAGGAGAATATTGAAAAAATTCCAAATTCCTGAACACTCGTGTGACTTGCTAAATATCTTACCTGTCCATCGATAAACTGTACATTTCCCAGAAGGAGAACCGCAGCCAAAACTCTAACAACATCCAAAAAAGGTATGCCTAAAATTCCCAGACAGGCTTTCCATGCTTGAAATCGGCTTGAATCTTCCTGCTCTCTCTGTATTATATCACCATGTTGAAGATATCTGAGATTTGCTGGAGAGTAACCCTCAAGGTTCAACTTAGACCTTTCATCTCGATTGAGTCCAGCCAGCATTTGATAAAATATATGATAGTTCTTCTCATTCCGTAATGGTCTAATAACTCGTGTTTGATCCAAAAAGTAGCAATGTATTTTAGTTCTATACAGAGCTCCGTCCGTAACTTGGACCTCAATGAATTGGCCGATGCGGCTGGACTCTGAATTTGTAGTGGTTTTTGCTGAGCCCAGTGAACGCAGGACTGTAAATGCAGCTGCCAAATGTTTGAAAGCATCTGTTTCGGGGCCACCACCAGCAACTGCGAATAGTTGTCGCAACAGTAGCATGGAACAATGAGTTTTCCCAGCCCCAGAAGTTCCAGAAAGTATTATTGCTTGTGGGTATCCGGTTTCTGCTTGCTGCCGAACGGCTTCCTGGACGATTTTTTTAAGCTGCGGCGCTAATGGCAGCGAACGTGTTGACGACAATGTCAGAGGATTTCCTACATCAAGATAGGGGTTAATCGATAGCAAAATAGGTCCAACATTGGTCTTGAAAAAAAAGAAATAAAAAAAAATTTAACTTGTTTAACTTATTAGTAAAGTAAATAAAAATAGTAAACAAAGTCTTTCGCTGTTACACTCATGAAACTTGGTGAGAACGTTCCATTTACCATATATGAGTTAAGTATAAAAAAGTCCATAGATATACAAATATCCAGGGGTATTTTATTTTTGGGGATAGAAGGAAGGAGTTGAATCTTGAAGGTTCATCAAACTGAAGTATTTATTTTGGAACAATCTTAGCCTACATTTGATTCTAGGACAATTAATAATGCTGGATCCAATGAGACCGAAACCAAGACGATACGACAATCCTAAAAGTTATTGTCATTTTTATGGGAATTTTATTTTTTATGTGAATTTGATTTGAAATTACGTCGCTACCCCATTTGAAAAATATACTTTTTGATTACAAAGGGATTATTTTAAGTCAGCGTTTAAATTTTGTATGTGGGTATGGAAAATATTCTTCCATTAGCAACTTGATGTCTTCGGAGGATGTGTTTGGTTTTGGAAGTTGTATTCAAATATCGCCCATCTCAGTTTGGCTTAGATATATTATGTATTATTTTTTTGTTAAAAGAATTTAATTTCGTATACATGCTTCAAAGTTTTTATTGAAAATAACTTTTAAAACATAAACGCATAAATCTTAAGAACTGAAACATAAAATTATATGGATGTGAGATCAATATTGGGTTAAGGTCAAAATTACTACTAAACTACGGATGTATAGTTTATGCGTCCACTCAAGGGGTTATGACTACCCTTATATTGATAAACACAGTGAGAGCGTTAGGAAAATAGGGACGGGTTTAATAGGAGATACCAATGCACATTGGTTTTGAATTTCTGAATATCAAAATGGGAAGTAAAAATAGAGCCAGGCAAAGCATTCCACATTCTTGTACTTCTGGCTAAATACTTGACGGTACGTCCGAAATTGGACTGAAGGGTAAACTGATGAGCATTCATAAAAGCGCGAGTATTACGGTTGAATTGTTTTAGGGGAGGAATGCAGCTGGCTATTTCACTAGAACACTGTTTGTGGAAGTAGCGCTAAAATAGAGAGATTGAAACATTACGGCGGTGTTCCAGAGTTGTAATTGTTTCTGTTATACTTGTATATAACCTATCGTTTTTAAAGCTCTTTTTTGAATTTTATCCAAGAGATTCAGATGAGTTGAAGGAGCACCTGCCCAGATATGGGAGTTGTAATCTAGCTTAGGAAGGATAAAGGCTTTTGAGACAAAATTTCTTGCATCGCCGAAGAAAACCTTAACACTTAGCAGCGCTTTTGACAAAGTTATATATGTGGTCATTCCACAACAGGGAGTAGGTGATGTACATTCCCAGAACTGAAAGCGTATTCAATACAAGTACCACTAATGGATAGCGGTATGGAGGGTGGGTTTCGCTTCAAGTACAGGAGACAGCATTGTGTTTTTGAAGCATTAAATTCTACGAGATTTTTGATTCCTCATTGGACAATGCTATCAAGATCAGAATTCAATGAGCATATCATACGCTGCCGTTCTAGTTCCACAGCCGAAGGAGAAGGATGTGTATCGAGAAACGGATATGAAATGCTGATGAAAGATCATTGATGAAAATGAGAAAGAGAGGCGGAGACAAAACGGAGCCCTGGGGCACACCACCATTTATGTTTTGAATATCAGACTTGAATCCAACCAATACGACTTGTATTGAGCGGTTAGAAAGGTAATTTCTAATCCAACGAAGAAGATATTCATCGATACCAAATGTACGCATTTTCAATAAAAGAGCTTGATGTCAAACTCTATCAAACGCTTCTGAAAGTGTGTAAAGATTACACAGTTCGGTAAGGTATACCATCAGGTCACCAATGGACTTATTGCTACTAAAGCTATACTGCCGTTTATTTAGAAGCGTTCGTTCTTCAAGATATTTCTTTGACTAATGAACCTATAATACAATTATAGGCAGGGTGTTCCGCCGGCACTGTTATAGAATGCCACTTCTAACACAATCTTATAGCTAGTTGTACATGTCTTGCTCTAAATGTAGGTAAGATATTGGTTTCATGTAAAAATAAAATATACGATTGAAAAATATAATTGATCTTATGGTTCAAGTTCAGTTCAATATAGTATAGTTTCCACTTCAATATTTGAAATTAATTTTCATCTTTTGATGCACTTTTAAAAGAGAATGATGAGCTTGATGAAGTTACCCATTCATTTTTAACTCCTTTCATTTATTATGAGCCATAATTTTTCACATATTTTGAACATAAATTTCACTGCCGAAATAAACTAAACAAATCAAAAAACACATTTCCAAACGAACAGCTGTAAATTATCTTGGGGTTAGTACAAGGAAAGGGTAAATCTACCGAAAAACTACGATCTGCAAAATTGATTTTAAATCACCAATAAATCAATTTATTTTGCCCACTGGAACTTAAAAATGGTCAAGGTGGGCTTTTGAACTGATTCACATAAAGCTGATTTATTTATTCACATAGCTTAAAAATAAATAATTGCTTAGGTCTGTAATAAAAATTAAATAATTGAATACAAATTTGATATGAACTTAGTTGAATAATTTACTGATTGGTCAAATAAGTAATTAAATCTATTATTAAAAAGAATATATAATTGAATCATTTTATTTGAAGGAGAATATCGTTCATAATTATAGTACGGCAATTTGGAATATAAATGCAATTGGGTATATTTCTCAAGTTTCTTTGAGGAATCTTAAAATTTATTCGGGACAAAAGGCAAAAAGAGTCAAAATTCCCATCTATTGTTTTTAACAAGAAAAACGAAACTTAAATAAGCGCATCTGCTCTCAAGATTAGGCAATCTATTGATGTATGCGGGAAGTTTGTAGTAATTTTGCTAGCCTAAGCCTCAAGGCAAACTGTAGCAATCTTTTTTAGACACGTTCTAGTCTTGCTATATGGCACTTATAATTGGGTGACCAAACCTGGCAAGCATATTAAACAATAGGTCGAACAAATATTATAAAAAGCTGTTTTGTAACATAGAAAATTGCCGTGACTCTCTCTTAATCCACCCAAGAAGTGAATTAGCTCTATTTCATATAAAGTTGATGTGTTGAACGAATTCAAGTTTACGTTCAAATGAGACACCTAGGATAGATAGATTTTCCACGCATGGTAAGGAAACTCCATTTAAAAAATAATTAAAAGGAGTGACTGACAATTTTCTTGTAAGTGTCATAAAACTACATTTACTGATATTAAGAGACAAACAGTTACGTACACACACTCAAAAAACGAGTTAAGGTCACATTGTAACATTTCACAATCACGAATACGGGAAATAGTTTCAAAAATTGTACAACATTGTCCGCATAAATGAGACAATTCGAATGCTGTAAGATAGATGGTAGGTCATTAATAAATAAAATAAATAAAAGATTACCTAAATGGCTGCCCTGTGGTATTCCAGAATTTACAGTAAAATAATTTTATGGACAACCGTTTAAGAACACTGAGTAAGATCTGTTTAATAAATAACATTGAAGTCACAAAATTAAATCTTCGTTTAAACTAGAGATGAGCAAAAAATCACGACCTGTGATTTTCGACCTGTTAGTCAAAAATCACAATCACTACCTGTGAGCGACTCTTTAATAAACCTGTGAGTGCCCTAAATGTGATTGAAAATCACAACTGTAGTAAAATCACAACAAAGAGAAACGATTCACAAATCACGACAATCGCACAATGAACTTTATGAACTGTGAACAAAATCACGACGAGAGAAAAGTCAACAACGAGTAAAATGAATCAGAACGAGAACGAGAACTGTAGTCGTGATTTAGTTATTATTTTAGCAACTGAACGAAATCACAATACAGAAAAACAAAATCTCAGGACTCATGATGAAAATATGAAGAACAGATTAATTCTTTTATTTTTAGTTTAGGATCTAGAAGGTAGAACTGAATTGTGAACTGAGGTCCTAGCCTGATTGTGATTTTGTACACAAGGACAAGGAAAAGTGAAACTAAAATTTTGACATTGCAAATTTTAGGGGTTTCCACTGGAGCTAGAGATTTTTTTAAGCTGCGGCGCTAATGGCAGCGAACGTGTTGACGACAATGTCAGAGGATTTCCTACATCAAGATAGGGGTTAATCGATAGCAAAATAGGTCCAACATTGGTCTTGAAAAAAAAGAAATAAAAAAAAATTTAACTTGTTTAACTTATTAGTAAAGTAAATAAAAATAGTAAACAAAGTCTTTCGCTGTTACACTCATGAAACTTGGTGAGAACGTTCCATTTACCATATATGAGTTAAGTATAAAAAAGTCCATAGATATACAAATATCCAGGGGTATTTTATTTTTGGGGATAGAAGGAAGGAGTTGAATCTTGAAGGTTCATCAAACTGAAGTATTTATTTTGGAACAATCTTAGCCTACATTTGATTCTAGGACAATTAATAATGCTGGATCCAATGAGACCGAAACCAAGACGATACGACAATCCTAAAAGTTATTGTCATTTTTATGGGAATTTTATTTTTTATGTGAATTTGATTTGAAATTACGTCGCTACCCCATTTGAAAAATATACTTTTTGATTACAAAGGGATTATTTTAAGTCAGCGTTTAAATTTTGTATGTGGGTATGGAAAATATTCTTCCATTAGCAACTTGATGTCTTCGGAGGATGTGTTTGGTTTTGGAAGTTGTATTCAAATATCGCCCATCTCAGTTTGGCTTAGATATATTATGTATTATTTTTTTGTTAAAAGAATTTAATTTCGTATACATGCTTCAAAGTTTTTATTGAAAATAACTTTTAAAACATAAACGCATAAATCTTAAGAACTGAAACATAAAATTATATGGATGTGAGATCAATATTGGGTTAAGGTCAAAATTACTACTAAACTACGGATGTATAGTTTATGCGTCCACTCAAGGGGTTATGACTACCCTTATATTGATAAACACAGTGAGAGCGTTAGGAAAATAGGGACGGGTTTAATAGGAGATACCAATGCACATTGGTTTTGAATTTCTGAATATCAAAATGGGAAGTAAAAATAGAGCCAGGCAAAGCATTCCACATTCTTGTACTTCTGGCTAAATACTTGACGGTACGTCCGAAATTGGACTGAAGGGTAAACTGATGAGCATTCATAAAAGCGCGAGTATTACGGTTGAATTGTTTTAGGGGAGGAATGCAGCTGGCTATTTCACTAGAACACTGTTTGTGGAAGTAGCGCTAAAATAGAGAGATTGAAACATTACGGCGGTGTTCCAGAGTTGTAATTGTTTCTGTTATACTTGTATATAACCTATCGTTTTTAAAGCTCTTTTTTGAATTTTATCCAAGAGATTCAGATGAGTTGAAGGAGCACCTGCCCAGATATGGGAGTTGTAATCTAGCTTAGGAAGGATAAAGGCTTTTGAGACAAAATTTCTTGCATCGCCGAAGAAAACCTTAACACTTAGCAGCGCTTTTGACAAAGTTATATATGTGGTCATTCCACAACAGGGAGTAGGTGATGTACATTCCCAGAACTGAAAGCGTATTCAATACAAGTACCACTAATGGATAGCGGTATGGAGGGTGGGTTTCGCTTCAAGTACAGGAGACAGCATTGTGTTTTTGAAGCATTAAATTCTACGAGATTTTTGATTCCTCATTGGACAATGCTATCAAGATCAGAATTCAATGAGCATATCATACGCTGCCGTTCTAGTTCCACAGCCGAAGGAGAAGGATGTGTATCGAGAAACGGATATGAAATGCTGATGAAAGATCATTGATGAAAATGAGAAAGAGAGGCGGAGACAAAACGGAGCCCTGGGGCACACCACCATTTATGTTTTGAATATCAGACTTGAATCCAACCAATACGACTTGTATTGAGCGGTTAGAAAGGTAATTTCTAATCCAACGAAGAAGATATTCATCGATACCAAATGTACGCATTTTCAATAAAAGAGCTTGATGTCAAACTCTATCAAACGCTTCTGAAAGTGTGTAAAGATTACACAGTTCGGTAAGGTATACCATCAGGTCACCAATGGACTTATTGCTACTAAAGCTATACTGCCGTTTATTTAGAAGCGTTCGTTCTTCAAGATATTTCTTTGACTAATGAACCTATAATACAATTATAGGCAGGGTGTTCCGCCGGCACTGTTATAGAATGCCACTTCTAACACAATCTTATAGCTAGTTGTACATGTCTTGCTCTAAATGTAGGTAAGATATTGGTTTCATGTAAAAATAAAATATACGATTGAAAAATATAATTGATCTTATGGTTCAAGTTCAGTTCAATATAGTATAGTTTCCACTTCAATATTTGAAATTAATTTTCATCTTTTGATGCACTTTTAAAAGAGAATGATGAGCTTGATGAAGTTACCCATTCATTTTTAACTCCTTTCATTTATTATGAGCCATAATTTTTCACATATTTTGAACATAAATTTCACTGCCGAAATAAACTAAACAAATCAAAAAACACATTTCCAAACGAACAGCTGTAAATTATCTTGGGGTTAGTACAAGGAAAGGGTAAATCTACCGAAAAACTACGATCTGCAAAATTGATTTTAAATCACCAATAAATCAATTTATTTTGCCCACTGGAACTTAAAAATGGTCAAGGTGGGCTTTTGAACTGATTCACATAAAGCTGATTTATTTATTCACATAGCTTAAAAATAAATAATTGCTTAGGTCTGTAATAAAAATTAAATAATTGAATACAAATTTGATATGAACTTAGTTGAATAATTTACTGATTGGTCAAATAAGTAATTAAATCTATTATTAAAAAGAATATATAATTGAATCATTTTATTTGAAGGAGAATATCGTTCATAATTATAGTACGGCAATTTGGAATATAAATGCAATTGGGTATATTTCTCAAGTTTCTTTGAGGAATCTTAAAATTTATTCGGGACAAAAGGCAAAAAGAGTCAAAATTCCCATCTATTGTTTTTAACAAGAAAAACGAAACTTAAATAAGCGCATCTGCTCTCAAGATTAGGCAATCTATTGATGTATGCGGGAAGTTTGTAGTAATTTTGCTAGCCTAAGCCTCAAGGCAAACTGTAGCAATCTTTTTTAGACACGTTCTAGTCTTGCTATATGGCACTTATAATTGGGTGACCAAACCTGGCAAGCATATTAAACAATAGGTCGAACAAATATTATAAAAAGCTGTTTTGTAACATAGAAAATTGCCGTGACTCTCTCTTAATCCACCCAAGAAGTGAATTAGCTCTATTTCATATAAAGTTGATGTGTTGAACGAATTCAAGTTTACGTTCAAATGAGACACCTAGGATAGATAGATTTTCCACGCATGGTAAGGAAACTCCATTTAAAAAATAATTAAAAGGAGTGACTGACAATTTTCTTGTAAGTGTCATAAAACTACATTTACTGATATTAAGAGACAAACAGTTACGTACACACACTCAAAAAACGAGTTAAGGTCACATTGTAACATTTCACAATCACGAATACGGGAAATAGTTTCAAAAATTGTACAACATTGTCCGCATAAATGAGACAATTCGAATGCTGTAAGATAGATGGTAGGTCATTAATAAATAAAATAAATAAAAGATTACCTAAATGGCTGCCCTGTGGTATTCCAGAATTTACAGTAAAATAATTTTATGGACAACCGTTTAAGAACACTGAGTAAGATCTGTTTAATAAATAACATTGAAGTCACAAAATTAAATCTTCGTTTAAACTAGAGATGAGCAAAAAATCACGACCTGTGATTTTCGACCTGTTAGTCAAAAATCACAATCACTACCTGTGAGCGACTCTTTAATAAACCTGTGAGTGCCCTAAATGTGATTGAAAATCACAACTGTAGTAAAATCACAACAAAGAGAAACGATTCACAAATCACGACAATCGCACAATGAACTTTATGAACTGTGAACAAAATCACGACGAGAGAAAAGTCAACAACGAGTAAAATGAATCAGAACGAGAACGAGAACTGTAGTCGTGATTTAGTTATTATTTTAGCAACTGAACGAAATCACAATACAGAAAAACAAAATCTCAGGACTCATGATGAAAATATGAAGAACAGATTAATTCTTTTATTTTTAGTTTAGGATCTAGAAGGTAGAACTGAATTGTGAACTGAGGTCCTAGCCTGATTGTGATTTTGTACACAAGGACAAGGAAAAGTGAAACTAAAATTTTGACATTGCAAATTTTAGGGGTTTCCACTGGAGCTAGAGAGCTGGGCGAGACACTAAGGTAATTTCCACCTCCTAAATCGATTGGCGTACTCCGTTTTTCGATCCGCCATGATAAAATTTTGACAGTGCAAATTTTCGGGTTTCCACTGGAGCTAGAGAGTTGGGCGAGACAAGGTAATTTTCACCTCCTCAATCGATTGGCATACTCCGTTTTTCGATCCGCCATATGTATGTATTGGAAATTTTGGGCATTCGATATTTTAGACATTCGAGATTTCGCTATTCGATAATTTTGAATTCGGGACTTGAGATTTTTAGGATTTTTGTATTCATGGTTATGTCCTACGAGCTAAATTTAATTACTTATTTGTTGTCCTCATTTAATTACATACTTTATATTTTACCGAGAATTTTTTTTTTTGGGCTCAAAGATATTCCAAACTTGAAAATCACAGGTTAAACTTACAGTGATTCAGAAATCACAGTCACAGTTATACCTGTGATTGGAAAATTACAGTTTAGCTCACCTCTAGTTTAAACCCAGAGTTCTTAGCTTTTTAAGTTAAATCTTATGCGTGAGTTTATCAAATACCTTACTAAAATCTGTAAAACGCAGTCTTCTTCTTGCTTTTCTTAAATGTATCAATGCAAACTTCGGTTTGCTCCATAAGAAAAGCCACAATAAAGCGAACTTTCGCAAAACCATGTTGATTCGGGACAATGAATGATTTAACACAGAAACAGAGAGATTCAGAAATAATAGCCTCGAAAATCTTTGGAATAACCGATAATCTAGCTATAGGCCTATAGTTTTTAATTTTGTCTTTTCTACCTTTTTTTATTGAGAGGGATTATGAAAGGCTTTTTCCAAACGTAAGAAAATTGACAAGAAAACAAAGGAACTTTAAAGAGAGTGAGCAGTGGTAGAAGCAAATTATTTGAACAGTTTTATAAAATGAAAGAAGGTGTACCATCTGGCCCTTGTTTACAATTCTTTTCCAGATCAGATATAAACTTAACAAGGGTTAATATCAAAGTTTATATCATCAGTCAAGGAAGAAAAATGTTTCAAAAAGCCAAAAATTTGGCTATTTTCGTAAAATATATCACAATTCGAAGTTCCACAGCTTAAGTTATCACAGATGTTAGTATCACAGTTGAAGGCACTTTAAAAAAAAGTCTGAAAATAGTTATCAAATAATACGAGGATCATGACTAAATATTTCATTTCATTTAAGAACGCTCGGATATGGACAAAATTTCCCTTCACTATTTATCAATTTCCAAAAGCATTGAGGATTTAGTTTTAGATCTCAGAAGGTAACACTGCAGATAATTCAAATATTATAATCTAGAAATTTTATTGAAATTTTCACAAGGGCGACAGAAATTATCAAAGTCAGCTTCACTTCGATATAGTTTGTTAACTGACCATTATTATTTTTTTTTTAAATTGTGTTGTTTACTATTTTTTTTTAATAAAAAATCATTAAACTTAATTAACTTTTTTTTGTTGTGGGATCCGCACCACAAGGAACATCTGAATTAAAAAAAAGTGAAAAAGTTAAAGATGGATGATGGATGATGGCTGTCCTCAGTTACCGATCCCTGGTCGATTTTTCCATAACAATATCGCGTCACATTGCGAAAATTAAATCCCGGGTCCTTCCGTTGTCATTAGAAATATCGTAAAATTAGCGTAGTCCAAGTGAGGTTAAGATTAAAACATCAATTAGCTTTGAGTCATCAGATTTAAGAGGACCAGTTATTATTTACTAATGGAAAATCCCATGGCACACTCTATCAATGCGTCTCGGTAGATGGCGTAGCGTGGTTTTTCACCTGCGCTAGGCAATTATAGAATGGCTTTTAGTTACGAAAAAGTATCCCAGTGCGGCAGCAACCAAATGATTTTGATTTTTACATTGATACAATTATTAAAAGAAAACATGGTTGTATGGAAAATTTATCCAAATATGTATTCCAAACACTTTTGTTTTTGTGTCTTAGTAAAAGAATGCAAAAATGGCTTTAGCTGTTTTACACTCTTAGCCTACGATATACCTGATTAAAATGTTACTCTGGCCCGTAGCATAAACTCCCTCCAAACAAAAAGAGACAAAAATAATTGCCAAAAATGTATTATTCATTTTTCTGGGAAATCCAATTAAAATGCCATGGTTTTTATTTTCCACAAACATTTTAAACTGAAAGTAAAGCACCCGCTCGTTTTACATTTCATTTAATTTAATTTAATTTTGATTTGTTTTGAAATCCTTATCTGTTTAATCTTTGAAGTTGCAAAACTGTAAATTGAGGAAGCAATTGAAAATGGCCAGTAACTTTTGACACGATTTTGTAGGTGTCGTCAGCATTCCAAGAACACCCATATAGTTATATAAATGGTGTAGCGAGGGACTTATACAGGATGTTTTGCATAAGATGCGACAAAAGACTAGAGCGTATAAGTTATGGGTCGAGGCAAGAAAAATATCGTATGGAAGGAGGTCTATTTCTCTCCAAGGATATATTCACGTGTCATGGTAGAGGGGGAGACTTGATCCTAAAATCAGTTTTCAAACTAATTATATTGAAGGTTTGAATGAAACAGCCACCACTTGAGTGAGCTACCACCAATATAGGTTGTATAGCTATTTCACGGCAGCCAGGCCGATCGTCAGTCTCCTCTTAGTGTTGCTTAGTCTATTATTCGTTCAATTTTAATATGAAAAATGTATTTCTTGGCCTATTACGTTCAATTTTAATTTTGAATAATGTTTTCGTTGACACAAGGGCGTTGGCTGATTGTTCATTGAATCGTTCGACTCAAATTTGGCTACGAAAATTTTTGAGAATTGACTACGAATGACAACCATGTAAAAAGTAAAATGTCTGCAACGCATACGTATCGTCACCCCAAAATATTTAGATATTAAAGTTTTATCATTTCGAAGTGCTGTTCAATCGTGTAACTTGCCATGGTATGATTTGACATCAGTAACTGAATGATAAACAAAAAATTTGACAGATGTCCCCAAAATAACAAGGCTGCCATAGGCTGCCAAAATCTACCCGCGCAAATTGTAAACCCTATACTTGCGTGAGACCTTGACTCAAGGACAATTGAATTATTTAATTCATGTTTTGATCTAACACATTTTTTCAAAAATTGATATTTGGAAAAATCTTAATTTGAAAAAAAACATACGTTTCTAGGACAACTTAAATAGGAACACATTTTTCTCACCAACTTTACCTTACCTAGTACCAAACCAATAATTTACCTTAAATCTATAAAAACAAACCTTTGATCATAGTTAAAAATAACGATAATTGACATATTGTATCTTAGGTATAAGAACAGATTTTATACTTACAAAATATATATTTTCATTGAATCTAGCTTGAAGCGTTCTCATCACAGCATCTTCTGTTAAAGGACCTGCCAAGTGTATTAGATCCCTCATTTCGTTCGGCTCCTTTTGCTGTCCATTTCTTGTGATGGCGGAATTTAGAAAATATTTGTTTATGCCATTGCATGGATTTATATTCTTCTGTACAACAGGAATAAAAGGTGAGTTGAATAGTCCTGGCGCCGCCGTCGGTCGTGTTGGCTGCTGGTCGTTGAATGGTTGATTGGCTGAAAAACAGATTCATTTCATTCATGAAATGCCTCTACCTGTTTTTATTATCTGATTTTCTGTTTTCTGACTTTCAATCGAAAAGTCCTGCGTTATTTAGAATAACTCACTAAGTAACGCATTTACCTGTTAATTGATCATTTATGTGCTGCGGAAGTGGAAGGGGAATCGATGTGTTTCTTGTCACTACTCCCGCAGGTTGTTGCAAACACGAGTTCAAAGTATGTTGATTCTTGAAAGAAATACGAAAATAAAGTTTTTTAATTTAATGTCTGTGTATATTGTTAAATTTGTGCAATCATGAATGGATCGTACGAGCTTGCTCTTGTGGTAAACATCATGGGTGCATGATGTTATGATATCTTAATTAAAAGAGTTAAAAGTAATAAAAATAGATTTTTTGTTTTTAATTTTTTTAAATGCAATATTGTTTGAAATATTAGAAATCACCAGATTGCAAAATTATTAAAAAAAAAACGGTCTAACCATCAAAAACATATACCTTTACGCAAATAACCTAAAAATAAGATCATTTTCTCAAAAAACGTAGAATGCCTATATTTCTGATGTGTGATTTGATTGCCAAAAACCTGAAACGCAGTTTTTTTACAATTACTATGGTTTTGGTCATTACAACTATTTCGAGAAAATTTGCACAATCTAAAATGTTTGTATAGCAGCTACCCGTTCTAGATGAGCTAAAACAAAAATTCAAATTTCCCCTCTAGGTAATTACATAAAAATGCTATGTACCAAATTTGAAGCAAATCAGCCCACCGTTCAGAACGACGCCGCGCCGGCCGCCGCCGATGCCATCACAAAGGAAAAACGGAGTTTCCATACAAACAATCGATGATATGTATGTAATTCACGACGCGACGGTGACACAGTTTATCTCCGTGCGAATTATCTGCGCTTAACTAAGCTCGAAGGGAATTAGTTGTTGACGTCATTTTTTTCGGCAGGTTTCCTCCTTGGCAATCATATTTAATTATTTATTTATTTATTTATTGAATGCTTATGTACAGTAAGACAATTTGACTTATAAGTTAGACATAAGCTGCATTTTAGCAGTATGAAAGCTAGGATTTGATAAATATTTAAAAAAACATTATTTACGTTCATATTTCAAAAATAATTTACTATTTAATAGGTCAGAAAATATAAATGACAAAAGTAAGAAAAGATAAAAATTAAAAAGAAAAGAAAAGATACATAAAGAGAAGAAAAACAAGAATGAAGAGAAAAAAGAAAGAGGGAAAAGAGAAGAAACTTTATCGGGAAAAATGCTGTCTTATTTTATCTTTCATTCTTTCGGCATCGTTCATTTCTCTTATACATCTAGGTAGAGAATTCCACAAGCGAATTGAATGTACAAAAAACTGACGTTCAGACGTAAGGGAGGCATAGCGTGTGTGAATTAGCATTAATTTGTGTCCTTTGCAAGGTGGAAAAGCCAATCAGTTGACGGAGATACAGGGGTTGATGGTTTAAATGAATGTTTGCAAGCAATGCAAGGGTTCGATACTTTAGATAGTTTTCAAACGTGGAGTTAAGAAGAAGTTTTGAGAAAGTGTGTACTCTGCAGTATCTCCCAAGGTCATAAACATATCTAGTTACATTGTTAAATGCAACATTGAGTCTTCGTCTAGTCACAGACTCACAATTTGAATAAATTTCGCACCCATATATTAAAGTAGGTATAACCAGCGTCTTCACCAATAGCATACGCACACGTAAAGGGGTAAAAGATTGTGTTGCCCACAAAGTTCGCAAAATCCCATATGTTTTACCGACAGCCAAGTTAATGATTTTCCCATGTAAGGGTACGGTTGAAGATTATCCCAAGATTTTTTGCACTTTCAACATACTTGGCTGGGTTGTTATGCAGGACTACAGAAGGGAAATACGAAAGGTCAACAATTTTTTTGGAGATCACCATAGACATTGACTTTTAAGGATTTAATAAAAGACCATTTCGCTGAGATCAACTTGCAATTTCATCGAGATCTTCATTGATAAAGCATACTCCATTTTCAATAAGACCTAGCGGGCAGCTCAAATACATTTGGACGTCATCGGCATACATATGGACTGAACAGTGTCTTAGAATGGATGGCTATTCATTTACATAGAGTGAGAAGAGAAGGGGGCCCAGGATTAATCCTTGCGGAACCCCACGATAGGTTGGAAGAAGATTGGATAAGTCATTGTTCAACTGAACAGCCTGCATTCTACCTTTAAGGTAGGAAGACAAAAGTTTAACAGGACAATTCGAAAAGTTGAAGTACCGTTGAAGTTTACTACATAAGATGGAGTGGTCTACCATGTCGAATGCTTTAGAAAAATCGTACAAAACAAGAAAGCTTATGTTATCTTTATCAATAGCTTGTCGTATGTCTTCGCTTACTTTCAAAATAGCTGTGATACAGCTGTTAAAGATTGTTCCAATTTTTTAGAGCTCTATGTTCAATATTTCAAATATGATCAAATTTCTTTCGAAATTCTTACTTTTGCTGTTCCAAAAAATTAAGGTCGTAAAATGTGTATTTTTAAAGATTAAATTTTAATTTTTGATAATAATT
This sequence comes from Leucozona laternaria, assembly GCA_932273885.2. Lineage (NCBI taxonomy): Eukaryota > Metazoa > Arthropoda > Insecta > Diptera > Syrphidae > Leucozona > Leucozona laternaria. Next base: position 53,503,494 of record OW026368.1, read on the forward strand.
AAATGTGTTGAGAAAATATTAGCCGTGTTTTTTTGCAAGTCCGCAGGAGATTTGGTTGAAAATAAAAAAAATTGTGTGAGTGCCGGGACTCACGGTTAATATGTGTAAACATCAACGTGCGCGGATCCAAAACGGACTTGTTTTTGCTTGAAGGGGATCTTAAGATTTTTTTCACTGAACGCACCCATCCTAGTATGCAGATCGTAACGTTGCACGACGTAACGTGAACATGAACCTTCACGTTTTTTTCACTCTACCGCCAGCATAAATGTTTACACATCAAAAACGACATCGGGGATAAGCGACGCCATTACAGAAACGAAATGAAGTTTCCATATAAACTATCGATAACAGTACCATCTTACAAAATTATGATTACAAGCATTTTTTTAACAAATTTTTAAAAATTCGAGATTTTGTCTTTGGTAATTATTTTTTCAAATAAAAATTTGTACTTGTAAATTACAAGTACCAAATTTATTGACAAATAGAATTGTTCGTTGAACAAAAAAAAAATTGTAATTGTAATTGACAAGCAAAAATTTGTGAAAATCGTTCTTTTTTTTAGGTCAGGATCACAAATTTGTTTCAGTTTGTGAAAAATTCTACAGTTGAAAGATCGTGTGTAAATTTTCTACAAGTTTTATTTTCTCATAGTTTTAAAATGTCTTTGCGTAGAAGGCACAGTAGTAGCGACAGCAGTGATTCTGAAGCGGTGTTGATAGTTCAAAAAAAGTTTATCGTCCGCGTATTAATTATAATTTGAACAGAACATCTCTTACGTATATCCAATATTTGTTCTTTAATATATTTTGGGATGACAACATCTCTGCAATAATCTTCCATTCAGTTACTTTTTTCTCATGGGTCAACTTATCAGAAAATTTTCCAAATAAAACTTCTTTTCTATCCCTTATTAGAGATGCAAAAAAAAATGTGTGAGTGCCGGGGCTCACGGTTAATATGTGTAAACTTCAACGTGCGCGGATCCAAAACGAACTTGTTTTAGCTTGAAGGGGATCTTAAGATTTTTTTCACTGAACGCACTCATCCTAGTATGCAGATCGTAACGTTGCACACCGTAACGTTGCACGACGTAACGTTCCACACGAACGTTCACTTTTTTTTCACTCTACCGCCAGCATAGATGTTTACACATCAAAAAAATTTTGTATGGGTATTCACAATGATGTTTGCTCAACAAAATTGTGAATAAAACTTGTAGCTTACAATATGTATTTTTTTTTGGTGGGGGCAGTACCCCCATTTATTCGGCTTAATTACAAGCTAAGACTTAATCTAGCTTATGAACTATGAAACTTATAGCTACGTTTTGTGGTTAGTGAGGAGGATGATTCTGGAGACGGAGTTTTAGACAAGGGGTGCTGAGATTAAAATCGAAGTTGCTTGCGTATAAGTTAACACTCCGCAGCATACGGGAGATTGGTTCATTAGAGCCATAAGACGTACGGTGGGGGGGTATATAGAAAAGAAGGGGATTTCGTATTTTACGAGGGTTGGTATTAAAAAAGATAGAGTTGTAAAGAGTAATGCAGTCAACTGAACCTGTAAGAAGTCGATGAATGAAGAGAATTTCATGAATTTTTCTTCGTTCTTCTAGTGAGTTAAGGTGGATAAGTTTAAGGAAGTTTTGATAGGGAGGAAGGATCAAGGGATTATTCCAGGACAGACCTCGAAGAGCAAAACGAAGGAAACGACGTTGAATGCTCTCGATTCTAGCAATGTGAATTTGTTGGTAAGGGGACCATACTTGACAGGCATATTCGAGCAAAGGACGGACAAATGTTATATAGAGGGACCGGGTCACGTATGGGTTGGAGAATTCCTTGGACCAACGTTTAACGAACCCAAGTGCTGAATTGGCCTTAAGAATTATGTCGTCATAATGGGAGATGAAATTAAGCTCCTGATCGCATAATATACCAAGGTCACGTATAGATTCGACTACAGATAGGGGCTGATCGTGAAGGAGATAAGAACGGGGAGATGACTTAAAACGTTTTCGAGAAAAAGTTATTGAATGGCATTTGGCAATATTTAAATATAAGCAGTTTTTGAGACACCAAACTGAAAAATTATCGAGATCGAGTTGGATAAGAGCAGAGTCCTGTGAAGAAGAGATGGTCTTGAAGAATTTGGTATCGTCGGCGTAGAGAGAAATTTGAGAATATTTAATAACCAATTCAATATCGTTAATTGTAAGAATAAAAAGAAGAGGACCTAAGTGACTGCCTTGGGGGACTCCGGACGTGGCTAAGAAAGGGCAAGAGGAACAAGATCTAAAACGAACACTATAGTAACGGTTTTCCAGATAGGACGAGATCCATCTCAATAAAATGGGTTCAAAACCGAAGCTGGATAGTTTGAAAAGTATAAGTCTATGGGAGATTTTATCGAAGGCCTTACTAAAATCGGTGGATATGACATCGACTTCCTTTCCATGCTCTAAAGCTGACAGGATAAAAGACACAAATTCAAGAAGATTAGTGGTTGTTGATCGGCATTTGAGAAAGCCATGTTGTCTAGGGGAAATGAGAGACTTACAGCGAAAACTCAAAGTTTCATACAAAATGCTTTCGAAGAGTTTGGGTATACATGAGAGTTTGGCAATAGGACGATAATTGTTAACATCACCTTTCGGACCCTTTTGTGTATTGGTATTATAAAAGAAGTTTTCCAAACCTCAGGAAATTCTCCATGAGTAAGGGATAAATTGAAGATTTTTGAGAGAGGAAGAGAAATCGATGAGGAACATTTCTTTAAGAGAATAGCTGGGAGGCCGTCTGGACCTGGGGAGAATTCATCAATGAGTTGGTTTAATTTGTTCTCCACGAGAAATGGGTTGACGGTGCGAGGGAGAATTGGCCCAAGTGAGTAATTTGGTAAGTAGTTGAAATAAGCAGAGTCAGGTACAAAAGTGTCATCTGTGAAAGATTGTTTGAAAAACGATGCAAAAAAGTTGGCGATAGTTTGTGGATCATTTGATGTTTCATTGTTGAAAGAGAGAGAGGTCGGGTAGCCATCGGATTTTTTTTTGTAATTGACAAATTGAAAAAAGGACTTAGGGTCGTTAATAAGGTTAGCTTGTGTCTCAATTATATAACGCTGGTATAAAGAGCTATAAGGCTCATTAAATTGGAGGTATATACCATTATAGTTAGAATAATCAGTGGGAGATTGAGTACGAAGAAAGGTCAACCTTTAACTAACTTGTTTCTTTTGTTTCTCAGAGAACGGAGCCTTCGATTATACCAAGGGGGGGAGGTAGTTAAAGTTTTGTGACGAGAGAATGGAACAAATAGAGAAATAGAATAATATATTTCCCTGTAAAAAATGTCTAAAGCATCTTTTACTGATAGGTTATCAAAGTTAAATGGAACTTCGTTGAGGTATTGATTAATATGGCGGAAGTTTGCTTTATGGAAATCGTACGACCATAATTCTGCAGGGGGAGTGCATATTAGAGGGGAGTTGTGGAAAAATGAGAGAAGAAGGGGGGATGGTAGTTATCAATGGTAGATAAAGAAAGTTGACAAGATGAGACTGACGTCTTTACAAATTTTTAAACAAACTCATTCGTAATGGTGCAACAAAAATTCATATACCCACAAGATTTGTAATTGTGGATTACAATCACAAATTTGTGGTTGTAAATTGTAAACTGGAGCAATAGGGCACTGGTATGGAATTCACGCCGGCAACACAGTTTTGCTCCGTGCTTAAGTTAAGCCCCGAGAATTATTTTTTGTTGCTTTTAATATGTAAATATATTGCTTAGCCCCGACGTCGTTTTTTTTACCAATTTCCTCGGGGCTGGCAAAAATTGTATCCCTAAATACGGTCTGGGGACTCTGGGGAGCCAAAATAGTGCTTTTAATCGTTTTTGTTTGGTTTAGCCTTTAGTAATATAATATTTTGGGATGAAAATTAGGTATATGTGAGTACCAAGTCCGTTTTGGGCTGTTATTATACAAGCTGGGACATGATTATTCTTCAACACATGAATTTTGTCTAAACTTGGAACAATTAGAACTGTCTAAACTATCTTTTATAGTTTCGGTTTTCGAAAAGGCTTCTTAAAATCACAGTGCACATGTCATTAGCGTTTTCATTTTTGTTTAGTTCTGCGTATCTGTGAAAATGGCGGCTCCAGTGCCTTTTCACATGTCAAAATGTTAATATTTGTTATTGTTCCAACTAATGCGATGTGCAGATTTTGCTAACTTCAATGACGGTGTACACATTGGACTGACTCATCCGATTTTTTTTGACGTGAATCCAATTTGGATTGTTCAGACACAAACTAATGTAAACACATTGGACTTACTTTGACGTTTGCCAGCCGTTAAAACAAAGCAGAAATCTTTGCAGTTTGAAAGATTAATTACAATTTTTTCACTTGCACAATGTTAATCTTCTTTAATAAATATGTTTACAATTGAAAAAAATTGAATTCTGTAAGATTTAAGTGCCAAAGATAAATCTCAGACAGAGAAAACAGATGTCAAAAAAGAAGACGTCAACAAAAATCCACTGATTTTTAAATAATTTAAAAAATCCTGCCTTTCCTGGCCATCTCTTTCTCACCATGAAGTGGAAGTGAGCAAAAGCACAGAGACGTCAAAAAAAAAATCGGAGGAGTCAGTCCAATGTGAACACCGTCAATCACTCTAATGGATTTATTGAAAAGAGTTATGCTGGATTTACACGGCTGACAAATTGGTAGTATTATGTCAGTAAACTGTCAAAAAACTGTCAGAAAAATGGACAAATTCATTCTTTTGGCATTTTAATGACAATTTGTCAGTCGTGTAATTGAAGTATTAATTATAGAGAATCATACTGGATTTACACTTTTACAGAACTGACAAATTGTCAATCGTGTAAATCCAGCATAAAAGTGCAAGAGCGATTTCGTTTGGTCATCCGGAAGCGTCCGGAAAGCGTTCGTTTGGAACTTAATGACAGTTAAGAGAAGATCGATTCTGGTTTTGAAGCCAGAATCAAACTCGAAGCACGCACACATGCGCGCACCTTAAACGTCGAAATGTCATTTTTTGTTATTTAATTTTTTTACTTAGGTACTATTTCTATTTTAGAGCATAATAACTATTCACACGACACAATCAAATTTATTGTCACCAAACCCCTATAAAAAACCATAATCTTATTTTTTTATTTTTTTTTTTTATTATTATTTCACATAGTAATTAAAGTCCAAATAACCTACATACTTTGTTTTAAATTCACGATCGAAATAAGTGCGAAAAGCGAATAAGACTTTGTTTCACGACACCGCAGTTCCTATTCCTATACCTTCTTGAAGGATGTATTTTTATTTAAATGAGTGCATAACAAAGCATAAATAGAGTGACGCATTTCGAGCGATGAAAGAAATTAACAAGTCGTCTCTTAAATTTGCCCACTTTAGGATACTCATCCTTGCCCTGCGGGGAACCATTCATTATAAATGTATACTTAAAAGTTATAAACAATATAATACTGATTTTGTTTTTATCTCGATTGCAACGCAGTGGGTGCGCTGATTTATGTATTTATATATGTAGAGATTTTATTATACATTTAAGATACAAATAAACATTATATTGTATGGTTTTGTGCGCGTGTATATTTCACATTATGTAAAAGCATACATACTCCTAACCTTCACTCATTGTTGGAGTTAGATAGAGAATACGCAGATTGGGTTTTAGTTTTTAGAGCAGCAGGAAGCCGAAGCTGAATTTTCAAAAAAGATCTTCTCCTCTCTCTGTGACGGGCACGTTTATAAATAAGATTAATGCATATTATGCTAGGCTATGAAAATCCTCCTGTAACTAACTGTGTCCCTTCTATTTACTATGAAATTTGGAAAAAATTCGATTAATTTTTGTTTGTAGTGCTAAATTTTCAAATAAACCAAAAAACTTAAATTATTCGATCACAGATATCTGTGTCTTTGATGCCCAATAATCTGCAAGTGGCACTGCTCACCAAACCAAGAACATTGAGGTGCTTTCTTAGCTTGCAATTGCCAGTGAATAAATCTATTATTATTCTTAGGTTGTTTTTACTTAAGCTAATACAAATCGAAGGTTTTAGGATCGAATCCCAGCCTCTGCCACATAAAAACAAAAACGTTTTGCTTCACGTTTTGGTACTGCTTCTTGCGAGGAATTGACAAATCGTCAAACATTATTCATTATCTTGATTTAGTGCCTCGCCCCTTAGCCGTTCGGATTCAGTAGGAAACTACAAGTCCTCTCCTTTCCAGCTTATAACAGGAAAACAGGAATGGTTGAGAGTTGTAATTCAATAGGCCCTGGTTCTTCTTGTGCAGTAACACCACCAAATTCATTGAAATTTACTTGTAACATTGAATGCTTTGTCAAACGAATATATGTAATTATAAAGTAAAGGGTTTTCCAATAAGAGGTGTTATTTTGAATAGCCCGCTATTTCGGTAGCTGTCACTTTTGAAGCTGTCATTTTTTGACATTTGACAAGCAGAAACTACGCCATTAATAAAAATGGAACGATACACGCTTCAACAACGCATTGAAATTATTAAAATTCACTATAAAAATGGTGAAAATTTGGCAGAGACGGTTCGTAAAACTAAAACATTTTTGGGTCGTCGTGAAGCACCTTGTCGGACCGCAATACAGAAATTGGTGGACAAATTCGAGCTGTTGGGTCAAGTTAGTGATGTGAAGAACAAAACCCGTGCACGTCGCTCAAGAACAACTGAGAATATTGCTGTTGTAGCCCAAAGTGTTGAAGAAAACCCAGGTTTGTCCAATCCTCGTCGTTCTTTGGAATTAGGCATTCCACAAACGTCATTACACCGCATTTTGCATAAAGACTTGGGTCTTAAGGCTTATAAAGTTCAGTTATCACAAGAACTCAAGCCGGCTGATCATCAACAACGTCGTGTCTTTGCTGATTGGGTTGCATGAAAATGATCCGGAATTTCATCGGAAGATCATCTTTACTGATGAGGCCCATTTCCACCTCGGAGGCTACGTCAACAAGCAAAACTGTCACATCTGGGGCTCGGAAAACCCAAGAGTTATTGTTGAAAAGCCTCTCCATCCTCAACGCGTGACTGTTTGGTGCGGTTTATGGTCCGGCGGGGTCATTGGACCTTACTTTTTCGAAAATGAGGCTGGAGCAACAGTTACGGTCAATGGATTGCGCTATCGAGAGATGATTAATGATTTTTTATGGCCGGAATTGGATGGTATTGATCTGGACAACGTTTACTTTCAACAAGACGGCCGGCGCTTCGTGCCACACAAGCAATGAAACCATCGATCTTTTACGGTAAAAGTTCCCGGACCGTGTTATCTCTCGAAGAGGTGATCACAATTGGCCACCAAGATCTTGTGATTTAACACCTTGCGACTTCTTCCTTTGGGGCCACGTGAAAGATAAGGTCTACGCCAACAGCCCAGCGTCGATTCAAGACCTCAAAGATGGAATTCGTGAGGCTATCGAGGACATAGGGCAGCCACTTTGCGATTTGGTTATGGAAAATTTCATGAAAAGGATATGGTCCTGTAAGCGTGGTCGTGGCGGTCATTTGGCTGATGTTGTGTTCCATTATTAACGGCATACCTTCCTCTTTATAATGAAATAAGCATCCGAGCATTTATCTCAAAAAATGCCATTTTTCTTTGAATATCAAAATAACAACTCTTATTGGAAATTGAATTAAATATGTAATATTCTTTCTCGTTTTTCTAAAAGTGGTCTTGTAATTTTTGCTACCAATCCTTACTTATGTTTTGAATAGTATCCTTACAACTGAAATTTTTCCGCAGCAATGGACATTGGAGAATATCATAATACCCAGGAATTCGTTATGTGAAGACTTCCATCCTATTTCAGTTTTACATTTTCTTTCAAAAGTTTGTGAACGTATAAGGCAGAAAAAACTTAATGCATATTATACAAAATAACAACTTCTTAGTTAATCCGGATTTCGCATGGTTGCACAACTGCTCTTTTGAGTGGCATTGAAGATATAAGGACTGAACTTGACGATGATTGCGTTACTCTTCTCGTCCTCTTAGATTTTTCTTGCTTTAAAATAAGCTGCGCCATAGATTTAACGTTTCTCCAGAAGCGATTAAACTGATTTATTCTTACCTTAGTGACAGGAAGCAAGCCGTATGTCTTCAAAATCATTTCTCTGAGTTTCTTTTAATATCAAAAGGTGTTCCCCAGGGTTCGATTCTGGATCAACTTTTGTTTTCACTGTTTATTGACGAAATATCCTCTTTGAAGCATTCAAGCATTTTTATGCTGATAATATACAGATTTACAAAAGGTGTCCCTTGGGACTTATCGAAAATTATTGTGTCTCTCTCTTCATTTAATTCAATTGATATTGACCTTGATCGTGTGTAAATGTTTAGCTATCGGAAAAAAAGTATTGGATATACCTTGCTTCCTATCGATTATGGTTAAACATGCTTCCCCTTAGAATTTGCAAATACGTCCAAAAATATTGGCATGGTGTTTAATAGGACTTTGACGTGGAATGATCATGTTAAATTAATAGTGGGGAAAGCCTATATGGAGTCCTTAAAACCTTATATACCGTCCGGAAGTTTACCCCACTCAATACAAGAATCGTTCTTGCCAAGACTTTGGTCATCCCAGTCATTACATATGGATGCGAAATATTTTAAAATTGTAACTTTTGCTCATTATTACTTCGAATTTCACGTCTCACGTCTGAGAGACAGTTTTTTATTACTGCAATCCGCCACCCTATCTGCCAGAGCTAAGCAACATGCAACAATTTCAAAGTAGATTAAAATTTTTATTCCTCGATCAAAGCAACTAACTTCTTCTTTTTTTTTATTATTTTACTCTTAACCCTCTTTAATCTCATCTTTCTCAATATTAATCTTAATCTTAAATATTATTTTTGTTTCTTTAAAAATTTGATTTGTATGTATATAAGATTTTCTTTTATTTTATATATCTACTAGTTGGGCCGCCGTTTTATTTGCATCCCATTTCACTCTTTTTTTAAAATTACATATCAAACACAAACAGAATTTTTGAAATCGGATACCACTTTTCGTATTAGCCCATTTCACCTAATTTTTGAAAGAAAATTTCTTAAATCGGACATTTTTTTATGTTTACCCTATTTCACCCTACAAAAAAAAACAAATTTTAAAAAAGAATATCCCTTTAACCATTTTTTGAAAAAAAAACAATTCAAACAACAAAAAAAAAGAATTTTTTTTCTGTCTACCCCATTTCACCCTACAAATAACTACATTTAAAAAAAAAATCCTTGAAGCCATTTCCTAAGAATAATTTTTTAACGTAGGTAGAGTTCTTTCAATCGGATACGTCTACTAAACTAAATAATTTAAATATTTAAACTACAGCAAATTCATTAAAGATTTATTAAAAATTTTAATGTTTATGCCGACATATTTTCTTTTATTAGTTTCACAATAAAATAGACAAAGGATGTCAATAAGCTGGTAAGCGGGATGTTCATAAAGATTTTCCCAGCCTAGCCATGCCTCTGAAAGTAGAACTTAAGAAACCTTTTCAATCTTTCTTAATGACAGTAATAATGGGTTACCAAACATTAAACCTGACTGGCCTACATAACTACTCATTAATGGGTCGAACAAATGCTATGAAATAGCTGTTTTCTGACAAATGTATCTGTGTGTAACCAAGAACTGAATTGGCTTTATTATTTAACGGCTTATATGAATTCAAGTTTGGGGTCAAATAAGACACAAAGGACAATTACATCGCCTGCATTACATAGATCATTAAACAAATAGTTCAAAGAAGCAATAGAAAGTTTTCTCGTTAAGTTCAAAGTCTAACATTTACCAATCCTAAGAAACAAAAGGCTACGAAAGGTACGGTATTCAAACGAATAAAGGTTAAATTGGAACTCTTCACAATGTAGTGTATATTTGAAATATGTAGTTTAGAACATTATATCAAAGCACTATGAGCCTAAACATAGTTTTGGGTTTCAATCATTTATTTTTTAAAATTCTTGTGGGAAAATTCACAATGCGAATATTTATTATTATTATAATATTAATGTTCACTGAAAAAATCTTACAATTTGTATGGTAATAGGCTAAACAAAACTATCCAGAGCCTTATTTCCATCCACCGATTTTTTAGGTGCACCTGAGTTTTCTATATTACGTGATTCACTTTTCATAAAAAAAAAAAAAAAAAACAAACTATGTATTTATAGGATGTGGTCAACAATTTTATAAATTATTATTATAGGTGTATTTTTTGAAAAAGTGAACAGCCAGGGGGTTGTGAAGTGATAAAAAAATAGCATTTCAGTTTTCACAGTGTTTTCGTTTTATCACTTCATGAACACGCCTTAAGCAATTCTCTAACAGTTATGGCGAATTCCTTTCAAAAAAGAAATCGAATTTTTTTTTAAACAGAATCGATTTTTTTTCTGTCAATTGAAAGGAACTCGTATTTCGTAAAAGAATCGATTTTTTTTTGGTGTGATTGTGTTTGTGTTTCTTTATAGCTGCAATTGACGCAAAACGTCAAGGAATTATTCACAAAACTATTAAGGTTGTTTGCTTTTGTTGTGAGAAAAATGTTTTACCAATAGAATTAAATTAATAAATAAAAGATATTAGCCAATTTGTTGCTGCATTTTATTTGTTTGAACTTCTATTTGCACATATATTTTTAAAGAAAATTGTTATTGAAAAGTTTTCACTTGCACTGAAAGTTTTTAACACGTCTTTCACTCGCGAAAACTATTTTTTTTTTTGTCAAATTTGTGTTTGATAATGAACAACGCACAATAAATTATTTTTATAGCTGCATAAACTGAATATATTGTTGAATATTTTGTTAAATTATGTAGAATTCGTTGCAACCAAAAAATAAACAACTCGTCTTCCAAAAATTCCCTTCAATTTGACGTATTAGAAATGTCAAGTCTTTATAGTGTGTGTGCAAATCAGTGTGAAATCTTGCTAAAAACACAAGATTTGTTTTGACAGAAAAGAATCGATTTTGTTTAAAAAAATATCGATTCTGCTTAGAAAAAGTTCGATTTCTTTGTTGTAAGGAATTCGCCATTAATGATAAATTTCTGTCAAAGTGTGTACTAAAATGTACTAAATGATAAATTCTGTCAGTTGTTTGTCATATTTGTTTTTTTTTTTCTGAGAAGTTACACTTATTTCATTTGCACATAATGTCCGGAATTATAATTTGATTTATTAACAATAGACGCCGCCGTAGTAAACAAAGGTATTAAGTATTATTAAATCGTCACTTTGTTTCGAGCAATAATTATAAAATAATTTTTCCATAGGAATAATCTGAGGATATTGAGGCGTTCCCTTCAAGATGAGCAGAATCCATTCTAAGTTACAACGGAGGAGCATTTTATTGAATTATATACATAGATTCCCGAAACATTTATGCATGGATGTAATAGAGGAACTTAAGACATTCCTAAATAATTCTCAACGTAGAAATGCGCTTCCTTGTCATATAAAAGTGTTGAGTGCTTTGCGATTTACTGCTACGGTTAGTTTTCAACGTGCACCACGCTTATTTGTATGTCCATCCTTTTTTCACTACTTACTTCACAGAATGATTTGACTGTGATAAAAAAGTTATCATATGTAGAAATTCGGACGTTTGACTTCACTTTTTCACATATCGAGAATCGAATTATGAGTGAAGCTGTGATAAAATTTATCACTTAACAGCTTCAGAGATCGGGAATTGTCCGCCAGATTAACTGTTTCAACGTTTTTTAATCCATCCTACAATGGTATTTGACAGTTGATAGATTGACAGATAGGGGACGAATTATATTTGATCGTATCGAGAATATTTCGCTCGTTTCGTTCCTTTTGAATTCAATTTGAACCAAAAGCGTAGACGCATATGGAACTGATGTTCACAGGACATTAATTATGCCCCGTGTAAGCCAAATGCAAAAAGGTACTTTCGAACGCACCCGAACACATTTCAAAACATATAACAAATGTCATCAATTGGTGAGTGAAGGAAGTTTTAAAAGCCGTGTTCTTTTGGGGGTGGCGCAGTTCTCATGAGTACTTTGCTAGCCATTTTGAATGGAATGCACAAAATTGGTTTTCCTACAAACTTCATCTACTCGCCATGAGAGCACGAGTAGTTGATAGTACTAGATTATTGTTTGCATCTACTCATGAGTAGTTCGGCACCTCCAAAGGAACACGGCTAATAAGACCTACATACAATTGAACTGTTTATTTTTAGGTACATAACGTATTATATTGTTACCTCTTGTTTTGTATCATCATCATGTTAATTATTAAAGTTTGTTAATTTTATGGTTGTCACTGATTATTGTCACTGATTATTTTGACATCGAATGTCATTAAATTTGGCACGATTACCAACTTTAAAATTACAAAAGAAAAGTGAATATAAAAGTGGCTGTTAACGTTTTTACTCAGAAGTCATTACTGCGCTGGCTATAATTTTCACCAAAACACGGCTATTATTATATTTGTGTGAAGTTGTCTTGAATAGAAGAGCAGAAACGATGCTGGTATTAAAACTGAATACTATCGTTATTAAACCACATGGCAAAAAGATAAAAAAATTTAGGTTTTTGTTAAACGAATTTCGTAAATGGGGTGATTTTTTCTTTCTTCTTTTATGCACTAATTTTAGAGAATTGAACCTATGCGATGCCTTCACACCGACCAATATAAATTAAAATAAATAGATTTAACAAATAAAAGGGGAAAAATTGAGAAAAGCGCTGCAATGGATACCCCAATTTTGTGCCTAAGACTTTGTTGAACAATAAAATGCAAATCCAGCCTGTTACAAAATTTGTGTGCTACCAAAACTTAATTTCACTGCGTAATGTCAATTCAAAGAAAACCTTTAATAACTTTATTAAATTCATTGCCTAGGATTTCATTGTTCGTTCTTCCTTTCATTGAAAACTACAATCTTAAGATTTTCTCTAAAAGTGACAATGCTTTTTGTCTTCTTAATATCCCGGAGCAGGAGGGTAGCGTGTTTAGAAAACTTAACGATGAATGTCATAAAGTTATTTCGACTGTTGATGTTTCATGTATATACATATATACAATATACATACACATATACATATCTATACATAAATGTATTGTTTAGTAAAAGTATGTACATATGGACGAATGTATGTCATTTAAATTTCGTTTTATTAGGAAATAAATTCTTTTATGTGATTAAAGTACATATGGGTGGATGTACATAAATGTCCTTCTTAAGTGCTTCATCTTCATTTCTTCTGTCTCTTTTTGGAATGCGTATTTATAGAATATTAAGGCTACATTTGGTGTAAATAGTTCGAATAATTTTGTTGGACTAATATGTTTTCTTGTTGTTTTTTTTTCGGCTTTCTGATGATTTTTGCAAGTCTTTTTTTTGCTTTGAATTAATGAATAACATAAAAACACGGGTGGATATAAATAATACAAAATAATGCACTCCTACAGAAATAATCTTTCTAGAAACAGTCATCATACCATTGTCATTCTTCTTCACAACCTGCTTTTCAAGCTTGTTAGGCTGCTAAATATCGCTCTAAAGCATTTTAGGATGTCAACATAAATTGTAAATTGTCCTGTTGCAAAGGATTGATTTCATTTTGTAGTGGCATAGAAAATGTTGTATATTTCGAGCCGAATGAAAATTGTACTAATATCAATTGAATTGGTTCATGTAAACACATTTTCATACAGCATTGTAAGAATTTGTGTGCGGTTAAAGTACAATTTACTCTGGGTTAAGGCTGGTTGAAAGTGAATCCTGTGATGGGTTAGATGGGATAGCCAAATAGTTATTATTATTATGAAAATAGTGTCGGCTTATTTTAACTTACTTTGTACTATAGGGCAAATATTCTAATCGTCGTCGTTTTTTTTAACCAATTCTCTCTGGGATTGGAAAAACACGTGGGTTGGACCGCAAACTCAACCTCTTATGAGGCTTGCGTTTGGTTGCGAAAATATCGTCATCCAACGACTTTTCTACGTAGGAACTGGTCAGTTAAGAAGTGGCAACTCCGACTTTATTTGCACAAGTTGCTTTGCTTTCTTCTATATTTTAACAACTGTTTTACTAAGTAATTTGAAATTCTTTTAAATTAAGTGTTTATATCTTGTTAAAATTAAAATAATCACTTCCTTTAATTCTAATTACATGTGAGCAGTGCTATTGTTTTTGTGCAGTTAATTGGCATTTTATTTTTACTTTGTTTGCATTCTTCGAATTTTTTTATTTGTTTGTGATCGATAATAAATAAAAATGTAAATTTTGGTTTGTTCCTAGTCGTTAAACTTTACCATGTAAATTTGATAATCGACACTTCATCTAGCCATTAAAATAATTAGAACTTTACCTATAAGGTTGACTATTCAGATATTGTGAAACGCAAATGAGGTTCTCAATTAATTAATGTATAGCCTAATTGAAACTTTAATCAGACATTGTGAAACAAGCCCTTATTGTCAAAAAAATTGAGGGAATAAAATAATATAAGAGCTGAGCTGACAGCAAATTTTGGGTGGAAATATAAGAAAAATTTGATTACGAGGGTTTGTACATATGTAGGTGTATCTGTATGCGTAGCGATATCAAAAACAAAAGTCGGAAGGTTTATTTTGGCGCCGCCGCCGGCTGGTGGTGGGGTATTGAAAATAGTGAATGTTAAGCGAACCTTATCAGATTTTTTTTAGGGACTTGTGTTGTTGATTTTTTTCTTTGCATATAAGAGGACTTCGCTGATATATTTGGACCTTCATGACATATTTGCATTCAAACTCTAAGATCTCCGAAAGTTCTTCACAGATTGTTTTGAAATTTTGACTCAATGTTGCATTCGTATAAGCGCGTGTTTTTCTATAATTTTTAAAAATAGCCTCAGCTGTTGGACGTAAAGCAAAGCACGCTACACTAAGATCTCAGAAATCTCAATTAAAAGCGGAACAGGATTCCTCAATAAAATTTCTTACACCCCTATTACGACTATCAATTATCATTTTCAATGGTACAGGTCGTTGTGAATTACAATAAAATAAATAATTATCACCGAATAGTTGTTCAGTTTTTAAATAAATTGAGTTTCAATGTATCAAATGTAAATATGTATTTATCAACTACGAATTGATAATTGATAGTCGTAAAAGGGGTGTTAGTTTTGCTGTCAAAATACTCCTTCTGACGGAGCAAAATATCTGAAATCTCATTTTTGAATTTTGATTTAGTTATTTCGTGATATTCGCTCTGAAATTCAATACAGACAAAAAGGTATGTGTTGTCCTATACCAGAAAAATGAAACTGCCCCAACTTGGAGTTTGCAAAACGTCAATTATTTATTTGCCTGACAGTTTATTGTTTGAATTGTTTTCTATTAAAACAAACTCAAATCAAAAATTATAAATGGTGAAGTCGTATGGAGTATTCATTGGTAAAATTAATCAATTTGTTTTGATTTGGATCTGTGAAAAAAACAGATTTTGGCCATTTTTGAGTTTCATTAGGAAACATAAATTGATTTTTTTTTTAATTTAAAACCAATTTTGCCGATCTAAATATTTTGGCAGTTTTATCTTTCCAAATACTTAAACCAACACAATTTACAGCAGTCAGTTTCCAAATTGATTTGGTTAATTTATTTCGGGTGTGAAAATTGTGTCCAAAATATGTGAGAAATAATAGATCATCATAATAAAGCGAAGCGGTTTCAAATGAATCAATAACTTCATCAAGCTAATTTTTCTCTTCTAAAAGTGCATCAAGGGATGAAGATTTTTTGAAATATTGACACAGAATCGTGTTCTATTTGGCAAGCAATGGAAAACCACATTACACGATCGCTTTTGTGTCGTGGCTTTTCTTCGAATTCTTCCTTGAAATTTCAGCCTCACAGACAGAATAGCAACTATTAAATTTAAAGTATTTCGTACTATCTAATCTGAATTACAAGCTCGGCACTATATTTGGCTTATTCTTTTACTCTCATAATGACATTTTGCTGTACTGTGAATTTCTGTCATCAGAAATTGCTTGAACAGAAAATCACAGATAGGGGAAATGTTTAAGTCTCTCAATGAATTTTTCGAGTACGGCTAAACAAAATTGTATGGCAGATAATTGTATTTATTGCCGTGAATTTGTCTTACATTTTTCGTTAAGTTATTTTTGATATTTTCTTATATCTTCAAAAATAAACGTTCTAAGACCATCGGCTTTTCGGTGTTCGACTTTAAATTAATAAGAGCACTGAATATTTAAAATAGAAGTGATACTTAGGTCCAGTTTCACAGTCAGAAAAGTGACACTTAAGTGAGGAATGTGAAAGATTAAGTCCCAATATCACAGTGTACTGTTTATTGAATAAGTCTCCGATGTTGGTGACTTAAGTTCCACTTACGCTGGCTATGAAATATAGCTTAAATTGCTAATACGGGAAACTTAAGTGCCACTTATTCCGGTAAGTGTCGACTGTGAAACTGGCCCTTACTGGAATAAGTGTCACTTAAGTTTCTCATATTAGGACTTTAGGCGCAGTTTCATAGCCAGGGCTCAGTGGAACTTAAGTCACCAACATCAAAAACTTAAGTGCCACTTATTCAGGTAAGTTTGAACTGTGATATTGCGCATCAATCTTTCACATTGCCTACTTAAGTTCCGCTTTTCAGACTGTCAAACTGGCCCATAATAACGTACAATTTTGAAAAAAATCAGTTTAAAAAAAAATACTTTTTTTTCAAAATTTTGAGTTTGAAAGTTAATTTCTCCTTCACCTTACACTTAAACAACTTGATTTAAATAGAAGGTAAGGGAATGTAGCCTTAGCTTTAGAATTTTTGTTTTAGCTCACCTAGAACGGGTAGCGGCCATACAAATATTTCGGTTTCTTCAAATTTTCTCAAAAACGGCTTTAACGATTTTGATTAATCTTCGTACCTGTAATAACCAAGTCAATTTTAAGAAAACCGCATTTCAGGTTTTTCTCAAAAAATTCACATAACAGAATTAGGTATTACCATGGTTAGACCGATTTTGTTTGAATTTTGCAATCTGAATGTTTTTTTAAAAATTTTAAATGCATTAAAGAATAATGCATTTAAAATTTGTAAAAAAACATTTTTTATAAACAAAAAAAAATCAAACAAAAAATCAATTTGTTAGTACCTACTTTTGACTCTTTTAATATTCTCTCATTAAATATATATAAATATATAAAGTTCGTGCGATCAAGTCGTGCATGTTTTTTATTTATGGCGCTGATCTCGCTTAGAACCAAGGAACCACTTTCTCAGAAAATTTTGTATGAAAAAACCACACAAGACACAACTGGCAGTCCATATTGTATGTCAATGAAACGAGCAATGTTTAAAATTTTCCGCCAATGCTTTGTGATTAGCTTGATCAAAAGTGGTTCACTATTTTTCAACTTGACTCTTTATCAAAAGTACCAGGCTTCCAGTTTAGGACTTCACAGAAACTTAACGAGGATCTCTGTTGAAAATTTCATATATTTTCTATTTAAGCTAAGGTATTGAAACATTTATATCAAACATTCAATTACTTTCATAAATCTATGTTGTTGTTTCGTAGGTAACACTTTTTGTTCCTATTGCAAAGAATTTTATTGTAAACTGTTTAGCATTTTTTTATATTTACCTTATTATTAAGAGTCAGCTTTGGAGGAGTACTATTGGACGGTGAGCGGTGTAGATTTCCTCCTGCTATAATTCCGCTTTGTACTGTAGTTTGTGCATTGATGATGTTTGTCGACTGACTAGATTTTATACATTTATGGTTATTATTTGTAGCTACCACACTGTTGTCTGCGTTTGGATTAGCTACATTGACCGTGTTGTTTGCAACTGATGTTTGTGTTTGTCCTACGTGCAAACGGTTACGAAGAGTGACTAACTCTGTGCTAAGACACTTTAAACGTTGTTGTAAGTGGACAGCTTCGTTTGAAGATGATGCATCTGTAAAAACAAAAATAAAAGTTATAAGTACAGAAATCAACAGAACAAAAACATTTAATTTTTAAAATTCAATCGCTTCATTTCAGAGCACACATACAAAATTCATATTTTTCACATCAATTTTAAACGTTAAATTTTCGGTATTTTTTCTATGGGAATAAAATGGAAGCCGGTCGTTATTCTATATTTCGAGATTCTGTAAAGGAAGCCAATACTTTTTTTTTTGGACATTTGTTTATTGCAGTTCGTTATTTATTACAATAGAATAAAGAGATGCATAATTTATAGAGAAATATAAACGGAACAAATGTAGGCAGTTAACTACCAAAGCAAAATCGAAAATGTGATGACTAACGAGTTGTTAAACAAAATAAGCTATACTTTCTTAGATGAACAAACTTTATTTACAAATTTGGATACTATAAGGCTCGTTTCAACTCTATTGTATTACAAAAATTGTTATAATATTGTTGATAATGTAAAAATAGTCCGCGCTATCAAAACAATTTTTATTTTATCATTTAGGTACAGAATTTTGAAACACCAGATTTTCGGAATACAGAATTTTAGAACAAAAAATGATGGAAAATGGATGGAAAATTTCGGAACCTCGAATTTTGGATTTACAGATTTTTGGAATCCGAATTTAGGTACATACAGAATTTCGACCCTCAACCGGAATATAATATAGATAGCATTATTGGAACACTTTAAATATATCGGGTTTTTCAATAATAGCGCCACAAAAGTTTTTTTAAATAAAACAAAAACGGTTTTGGATATCAATGAAATTCTTTATTCCTGTGAAAGTACGTTCGATGCCATTATGTATGGAACTCGATTTCTTTTGCGTGGCCACCACGGGCACGGTTTTCAAGCATAAATCGGCCGATACTGCTGCAATTTCACGTTCGATATTCGTACGAAGTTCATCAATCGTCGCTGGCTTGTTGGCATAGACCATAGACTTGACGTAGCCCCACAGGAAATAGTCTAACGGCGTCAAATCGCACGACCGAGGCGGCCAAGCGACTGGACCATTTCGTGGGATAACACGTTCTCCAAACTTGGTTTCCAATAAATTGATTGTGACATTCGCTGTGTGGCTTGTGACGCCGTCCTGTTGGAACCACATGTCCTCCAAGTCCATATCATCCAATTGGGGCCAAAAATATTCGGTTATCATTGAACGGTAGCGATTCCCATTCACAGTAACGTGCCGGTCTTGATCATCACGGAAGAAGTACGGCCCAATTACGCCGCGCGGCCCATAAACCACACCAAACCGTCACGGGAACATTTTGTACTGTGTTCAAATTTTTCCACTAGACGCTCAATTGTTGATCTGCTAGGACGATTATGACGACCATAAATTGGACGTAGCGCTATTAACGTCGAGGCCACTGACTCCGAATTTCGGTAGTAAATTTTAATAATTTCGACTCGTTGTTGGCTCTTATATCTTTCCATCATAAAATGGCAAACCTTACTGAAGAGAAATGTTAAAAGAGCGGCAAGAAATATGGCGTCGTTTGCTGTCCGTGTTGCTGTACTTTTGTAGCGTCCCTGTTGAAAAACCCTTTAGTAGAGTAGGTAACAAATATATGTACCTATTACTAATTTTTTTTTTTTTCAAATTGAACCAAACAGACATATTTTTGTTATGGGAGGGTGTCTATTTCTCTTCATTTAGGCAAAAGTTTTAAAAAAATACTTCATATGAATAAAAGGATTTCAAAACAACTGCAACACTTTTCTATCCGTTTACTAGTTTTTTTTGTACTAGTTTTTGTTTTATTTCATCAATTAGAGAATTTTAATCTCTTACAGACTTATCCAATACGACTATAATATGTACATTTTGCTTGTAGGTGGGTATAAATACAGTAAATATACTTTAATTTATTATTAATGTACAACTTTTAAGTATGAGAAGATAAATAAATCAATAAATAAATTACAAAATTTTCACATATTTTTAATAAAATTTAAATTCGATTCAGAACCATTGATTTTAATGCATCTCTCGTACAATCCAAGATGAAATCAATTCTAGTGCAAACTGCATTAGCTTCTCTGATGCAACGGGTAATTGGCTCATTGTGTCCATAGTTTCTTTGATGAAAGTGTTCATAAATTAAAAATCGTTCACGTGTAACTCTTGAGGGAACATTACCCTCATAGAACCGATCAATAAGCGGAGGGCATTTTATATGCTTAGTTATTATATCTCTGACAAACATTACTGAAAAATATTTCCGGCCAGTTTTAAAAGACTTCATTCCAAAAAATAAACATCTGGTTTCATAGGAAGGTCTTGGAATCCACCATCTCAATTTAAAAAAAAAGCATATCTCGTAAAATTTTGTTGAACGTTCTCTATTCTTTTTGATGAATTTGAATAATATGGATTCCAAACTAAGCAACAGTATTCCAGCACGGACACTACCAATGAATTGTACGAATCATTAAACTCTCTGGTGTTTCTTTTAAGAAAACCCAGCATCTGATTTGCTTTGTTGATCATATACCTAGTCAAAATGAGGGTGAAATGACAGATTGACATCCAGAATCACACCCAGATCTTTTTTTTGTGTCACTCTTTTAAACTTGATATTATTGACGCTGTATTCAAACATTATTTGATTTAAGTTCATGTAGCAAGATTAAACTTGGCATTTAGCTACATTAAGATCAAGATAGTTGGCTTTGCACCAAGTGGCCAATCTATCCAAGTCTGATAACAGCAGAGTACAGTCCGAATTGCTGGAAATCCTTCGAAAGAGTTTTAGATCATCCGCAAAAAGGAGACAGGATGAGTTTTGGAAGAAAGTAGGAATGTCATTGACAAAGAGAAGAAATAGGAGTGGTCCTAAGTGACTACCTAGGGGTACACCTGATAAGACATATCTATATCATCAGATTTATAGTCTTTAATTTTAACAATTTGAAAAGCTTATGAAGCAAGATTTTTTGATTTACTCTATCAAAAGCCTTTGCAAAATCGGTGAAGATGATATCAGTTTGAAAACCTTTTTCCATGTTAGATATAATGTCTTTCACCATAATCATTAAATTTGTTGATGTAGATTTGCCCGCGCCAAAACCATACTGAAAGACCGATATTTTTTCTTGTGTTATAAATGAAATTCTATTGTAAACAATTTTTTCGAATAGTTTTGGTAAAGCCAAAATCTTACATATTGGGCTATAATTTGTTATTTCATGCTTAGATCCTGACTTGAAAATCGGTGACAAATATGAAATTTTCCACAAATTCAAGAAATTGCCACTTGAAAGAGATAAATTAAAAATCTGCGTCAGAGGCTGGGCTAACGCAATCGCACATTTTTTTAGAACTATAGGAGGAATATTATCCAGACCTTCACTTGTTTTCACATCCAAGCTTAAAAGAGATGATTCAACTTCAGCTTGGTTTAGAACAAGTGACCCAAGATCCACAACTTCACTTAATTTTGGAAACTCTTGACTTATAACAGATTCTGAGGAATAAACTGATTTGAAGTATTTTGCAAATAAATTACAAATTTCAGATACCTCACTTGTAATCGTTGACAAGTACTTCATACAGCTTGGTAATTCATATGATTTACGTTTAGTATTTAAAAAATTCCAAAACCACTTGCTATTGCTTTTTAGATCATTTTCAACTGAAAGTATGTAATTACGATACAAAAACTTATTCAAATAATCAAATTTAGATAACATCTATGATTAAATAATATATAAGTGGATATTATAGGTATATATTATATTTTGAATTTCTTTCGACTTTCTCCCCCTAAAAGAGAGCAAGGTTAACGTTAACACGTACCGGTAAGCAATTGAAATTTCCCATACAAAATACATGCATATTTCTCGGTCTTTTACTCAAAATTTCACTAAAAGTATGAAAGTGGATGGTACTTGGTACATTATATTAAGTACCATAAGGAGTAGGTATGTATACAAACAAATTATTTTCAATTTTTTAAACAATAATTACCTTGTTAAAAATAACAGCAAATATCGTTGGTTTAGTTTATTTCTATATATTGTAACTTCTTTTTGTAATCGAATACTACTTTCTTGGTTGTAACCCACTTCACGTTATGAATGGCTAAAATTGTAAAACATGATCCTCTAAGTCCAACACAGAAAGAATTTTGTTATTCGAAGACCACCGTTTTTTTAAATAACACAAACAGTATTTTTTTAAATCGGATATCTATTTTTTGTGTTTACCCCACTTAACCCATTAAATATTATTTTTTTTTTAAATGTCCCTAAAGCCATCGACTCAAAAAAACCTTTCAAATACGAAAAGAATTTCTTAATTTTGATTTTTTAATTTGTACTCTAAATCTCCCTACAAATAATAAAATTTAAAAAAGGAACATCCCTAAAGCCATTTCCTAAGAAAAACCTCTCAAACAAAAAAGAATTTCTGAAATCGGACAATTTTTTATTTTTACCCCTTTTCACCCTACAAATCTCAAAATTATGAAAAAATATCCTTGAAGCCATTTCCTTAGAATAACCTTTCAAACGCAGGTAGAGTTTTTTTTTTTAATCAGATACTTCTTTTTCATTTTACCCCATTTCACTCTTCAAAGTGAATTTTTCTTATATATGTATAGTTATTTTGCTATTCGGGGCGGAGAAGAATCCAACAATACAAAGATCATTAAAATCGGTCCAGCCGTTCTTGTAACTTAACTGACGGTTTTATATAATGTATTAAGATTTAGTTTTAGATACCTCTGTGTTTAATAATCTTGTGATAAAAAGTTCCTCTTATTTAAAATAATAACGTCTCTGTTTCTTTTAGTTTTATTTTTTTGTATGTTTCCAATATTTTCAGCACAACAGCATATTCAGAAAAACTTGAATATTGCTTATAGGTAAATCTGGACTTTTTCCCCAACAACTTATCAAGTACTAAGTTAAAAAAAAATGTAACCGAAAATTTACAAAACAAAATTTGTATACAAAAATTTCCTTAAGGGGCCCTCATACCTTCAAGGGCCCCCAAATGTCTAAAGACGCCCCTGGATAAGGTGTGACAAAAACCCAGAGCGTGGTTAGGTTGGGTCAAGACAAGAAGAAAATTGTAATGGAGGGGAAGTCTACCCCCCCCCCCCCCCCCCCTTAAGCCAGGAGGGGCAATTTTCTATATAATTGACTTAAAACATAAAAAGTAATAAAAAAATAACGGTAACACTTACAATGCCATCTTATACCAGAATGTTTTAAGCCAGAAATCTCTTTTCTTTTTTTCTTCTTAAATAAAGTTATTTTAGTGAACAGTTTTTGAAAAATTAATTTTCGAACCCAAAATTTTGAAAAAAAAAAAAATTAAAAAGTGGTATTCAAAATAATTTTGCTCACAATTTTTCGTTATTAAGTAGTTTTTCTGTTTTCAATATTCAATGCTCTTATTAATTTTTAGTCAAACACCAAAAATCAGATTTTAAAATCTCTTTTAGTTCTTTAGAAAATTGAAAATAACACAAATATAATTCTCTTAATTTGACTCTAATCCGTTGCTTAAGTTGATCTAAAGATCCTATTTCCACTATGTAGGTAGTAATGGGTGATTTTTTAAGAGGTTTAGAACTTTTTTTTTAAAAAAAACACAAAAAAATCGAAAAAATGAATGAAATATTTATTTGAACCGATAGTTTGAACCTTGCAATTTAATGTCTAAAGATAATTTCATGCAAATGTTGACCGCGGCTGCGTCTCAGGTAGCCTATCCGCTGAGTCCAATTTTGGCATACTCTTTCACACATATCGGCCGGTATCTCACGAATGAATGCATGGATGTAGGCTTCCAGTGCGTCAATCGAAGCGGGCTTGTCCCTATAGACATTAGCCTTGACATACTCCCACAAAAAATAATCTAATGGTGTCAAATCGCACGATCTAGGCGGCCAATTGACCGGCCCGAAACGTGAAATTAACTGTTCACCAAACTCGCCTCGCAATTGCGCCATTGTTTCGCGTGCTGTGTGGCATGTGGCACCGTCTTGTTGAAACCACATATCATGCAAGTCAAGAACTTCCATTTCGGGCAAAAAAAAGTTTGTTATCATCGCTCGGTAGCGTTCACCATTGACAGTAACGCTGCGATTCGCATCATCTTTGAAGAAATAGGCCCAATAATGCCGCCGGCCCATAAACCGCACCAAACAGTGGCTTTTTCGGGATGCATTGGTAGCTGTTGCAATGCTTCTGGCTGATCTTCACTCCAAATGCGGCAATTTTGCTTATTTACGTACCCATTCAACCAAAAATGAGCCTCATCGCTGAACACAAGCAGCGCGCGATGAACATTTCGAACCGAGCACGAATTTTGATAGTAAATTTCAATAATTTGCAAGCGTTGTTCATTTGTAAGACGATCCATGGTCAAATTGCAAACCAAACTGAAGCTGTTTGACAGTGACACAAGGTACTAAACACACGTCAGCTGTCAAAACCAGTGTTGCCAAAACCAAACCAGCTTAAAAATCACCCGTTAGTTTTAGATTTAGTTATTTTCAATTTTCTCAAAAATTACAAGACATTTAACCATCCGGTTTTCTGTTTTTAAATAAAAACTTATAAGACCATTGAATTTTGAAAACAAAAATAGTACTTAATTACATACAATTTTGAAAAAAAAAAAATCTGTTTGAAATTTGTTTTTTTCCTTTTTTTTCTTTCAAAATTTTGAGTTTGAAATTAATTTTTCAAAAACTATTCCTTAAACATCCTCATATATTTATTTATTTATTGCATCAAGCATTATTATATTAATTATTTATTGAAAATAAAATACTTAATAAAGCAGTAGCAAAAATATAAACTTCGGCCAAAATTTAACTTAATCGCGCAAAAATATCATATAGCAAAATATTTACGAGGAACAACAAGAGATTATAGGCCAAGAACACAAGAAGTTGACATTTTGTTTTTAAATTGGGATACGGATATTCCAGTTTAAACGGCGCACTACAATTCTTAGAATGAACTTGTTAAAATGGATCCCAAATTACATAGCAATATTCCAGCGACGAGGACGACCTGACATACGCAAAGACGAGAGAGCGAAGAGTAAAAGGATTCGTAAACTCTTAAGAGTTACGATTAGAGAGCTTTAGCAACTACAAAGTCTATATGGGACTTAAAACAGAGTTTAGAATAAAAAATGACACCAAGATCTTTCTTTTCGTTTAATATTAATAGTTCTAAACCTTCGATAGAACAATGAAATGAAATAGAGATTGGCACTTTGATACGTTTAAGAAGAGCTGATTATTATCAGAACACCATTCAGACAAGCGCTGGAGTTCGCTAGGGAGTAAATGACAAGTGATTTAATACAACGGAATATTTCAATCCTCATACATCAAACAAGAAGCATTTTTTAAGAAATCAGGGATATCGTTGATCAACAGCAAGAATAGAAGGGATCCCAAATGACTTCCTTGTGGTACTCCTGAGGTGACATCTATTACATCTGAAAGCATGGCCCTCATCACGTAAAACAAAAACGATCGGACGATATCGTTTCCACCATTGCTATCTCTATCGTATATGTAGAGAAAAATAAAGATAGCTTTCTTCCAAACGACATCGTTCGATCGTTTTAGTTTTACGTGATGAGGGCCCAGGTAATTTATACGCACAAACTGTTTTCTGCCATTCAGGTAGGATTGAAACCACTTTAAAATATTTGAGCGGAAGCCAATGGATTCCAGTTTTTTCTATTAATATAAGATGGTTTACTCTATCGAACGCTTTAGCAAAGTCCGTATATATGATGTCTGTTTGAAGTTTACTAATAAATCAGATTACTAAAAATTGTGAGGTTCGTTGTTGTTGAACTGCCAGCAATAACCATGTTGGAAAGGGGAAATCATTTCTTTAAGAACAAAACTAATTTAATCATAAACAATTTTTTTCTAAAATTTTGGGTATCGTCGATAATTTACTAATTCGGTGATAGTTAGAAACGTCTTGGTTAGAGGCAGATATTTAAAAACAAAATAAAATAAAGGAAGAGATTTCGGGCTTCACAAAAAGGTATATCAGTTGTGATTGTTTTTTAATATTTTTTCCGTTTTGAGCAATTTTTTTTAGGCTAAAAGGGGGAAATAGTGCCCCCCTTCTATACGACTTTTTTCTAGTTCTGACCCAACCTACCTACACAGACACACTCTTGCTATTTGTCACATCTTATGCGAATCAACCAGCATATAACGGGTGTTTTTTTAAAAGGTATAGAACTTTAAGTTGGCACACCAGCATTAGAACATTACTCCAATCGGAGTAAATTTACTCCAATTTTGAGAAAGAAAATAAATCTACTCCACCACTCTTTTTTTCCCACACTAAAAAAATCACAAACTCTTTAGCCAAACTATATGAAAAGGCTGTGTTGTTCAGTTTTCTAACCAACTCTGGCTCTGAACGTTTAAATTTAAAATTCTATTCAGTTCTGAAAGTGAATTTGTGTATGTGATTTATTTTGTTTTTTTTTTTTAAATACAGTTTTGAAGGTTTTTTCTTTCGTTTTCAAATCTACTCCAGAAATTTCTTACTTTCTCCACTTTTTTTACAAATCTACTCCGAAATTTAATACTGAGGTTCTAACCCTATGGCACACTTTTTTATCTGGCGGTCATTTTATCAGCTGTTAAGTTATTTATTTTTAGATTGGTTTGGCTTTTCAACATGAATACGTAACTGACGCCTGAAAATAACAACGCATGCAAATTGTGCAAAATGGGCTCGAAACGAGATCGTTGTTGATCCCGATTTTCATAAGAAAATTTTTTTCAGTGATGAAGCTCATTTTTTGTTTGAATGGCTACGTCAATAAGCAAAACTACCACATTTGGAGTTTAGATAATTCTCAAGCCATTGTCGAGACGCCGCCCGTTGCATCCAGAAAAACTGACAGTTTGGTGTGCTTTATGGGCTGGGGATCCTTACTCCTTTAAAAACGATGCCGGCCAGAGGGTTACATTTAATGGAGACGGTTATAGAGCCATCATTAATGAATTTTTCGTTCCTGAAATAAATCGCCTTGATGTGGGGTAGCTGTGGTTTTAACAAAACGGCGCAACATATCACACAGCGCGTGCCACAATTGATTTGTTGAAGGATGCGCTTGGTGAAGGCATAATTTCTCGTTTTGGACCTGTGAGTTGGCCTCCAAGATCGTGCGATTTAACGCCGCTTGACTATTTTCTGTGGGGATATGCGAAGTGGCTAGCTTACGCCGATTATCCCCAAACGATTGACCATTTGGAGGACCACATTTGCCGCGTTATTACCGATATACGGCCACAAATGTTGGAAAAAGTTATCGAAAATTGGGCCTTCAGATTAGACAACGTCCGAGCCAGCCGTGGCGGTCATAGGCCAGAAATCATATTTGAGTTATAATGCCAAAAGATTATCTTTCAAATAAAGTAAATTCAAAAAAATTATCTTTGTTTTATTCCATTTCAAAGTTCTAAACCTCTAAAAAAAAAATCACCATTTACAAAAAAAATAATTTAAAAAAAACTGCTTCAACGATTTTTTATATAAATATTTTTTTTTTCAATAATTCGGATGGCGTTCTTTATTTTGAGATTAAAGATTATAAAAGTAGGTAAATAAATATATACAATAATTTTTAGTATTAATATTTGTACCAAAATGTTTAACGTCTCTTTAAAATTCCGAGCAACTTGAACCACAAGAGTAAGTGCGTACGATCGCGCCGTGCATATTTTTTTCTTTTAAATTTTCCCATCAGACAAGTCTCTCTTTCACTAAAGATAGGGGGTTTCATGTCTATTATCACTCCATAATATTCATTGTAGTGATGACTCCCGGGAATGGTCAATAATTTGAAAGGTGGATAACGTGAACCGTCGTCGTTAATTATAACTAATTTGGAGTATTATAATGACATTTTCTAAAAAAGCTAATTTAGTGTTAGATAAATTGAATGAAAAGCAAAAGACGTTATAGAATATTCAATACGTTGACGTCTCTCCAAATATAAAACATAACTTGGTTATTGATGTTACTCCAATTCGTTCTTGTTTATTGTTTGTTTTGGGCGAATGTTAATGCTTATAACACGTGTAAATTTTGTTTACAGCTGGAACTTGTAGGTTTGACTTCCAGGTAATTAATTCTATTTATTATAGAAATGCTTTTTTATCCAATAGAGGTATACCTTGTTTGCATAATTATTGTCTCTTTGCTTATCAAATTATGAAAATAATTGTCAAAATTTTCTGATAAGTATTTACATAAGAAACGTATGATGCTCAAAGTGCATTGTATGTATATCTTTTGAAAAGATACAAATACAATTACAGGATTGGATTTCTTGATTATTATTTTGAGCTCATAAATAGTATTAGTATAAGAAATACATTTATATTTCATTGAAAACCATGGAGAACCATGTGAAAGTAACACTTGTTTCTGGTTCTAAGAGGTTGATTTACCTGTATTAAAAGAAGTGTAGCTTGCAGTGCTTGTTTATTTTTTCGACTGTGTGAGGTTGAAGAATGAGGTTGGTAAAACTGAACTGTTAAGTGCTGTGGGTCTGCGTATCTGAGAGCTTGAATGACCAAACCTCTGTCATTATTTTTTTTTGTCAATATAAGGCGTGTTCTTGGTGTTATTCAGTAGTTACTCTTTTTTAATTTTAAATCAGTTTGATTTGCGTTTAAAATGAGTAACCCAACTGAGTGTGAAAAACTTTGTAATACATAGGGGTAGTATATACCTACAATACCATATCAGGCCTACGAAACTATTTGCTTTTGTTTTTGAATCTCAATTCTCAATCGAACCACGTTTTGGTAAAAAAATATTTCTCTATGTAATAGATTAGAATATCTGAAATTCTTGAAAAGCATCGTCTGGTCATTGTTCTCCAAAAGTATTTTGGAAATACATATATGTAGGTGAGAAATGAAACTTTTAGACCCAGTTTTTCAGTTGTGAATTAAACCAGAGTTAGTTAGTTGTAGAAGTAAATCAACCTACAGTTAACTAAAGAAGCAGTTTTTCGGTGGGGAATTTATGCGGAACAACTAAACAAACTCGGTGGATAAAACATCAAAAGCATTCTTCAGTTAATCCTGAGTTAACTCACCAAATTTCATGAGTTAACTCGGGTTTAATTTCAATCTCGCACTTAAAAATTGGACCATAGTCAATTCTCAGGAAATCGAAAAAAAAATAAAAGTGATTTGTGAATTTCCATATGTTTTTAGAATTTAGATAGGTGCATAGGTAATAACCTTGTTTATGGAGTGCAATTTCTAGGATACGTTTTATGTTTAGACTCAACTTGAGTTATGCTTAATTGAGATTGATTTAATTCAGGTTCACAAACTTGATATGTATGTAGGTGTTTTTGTAACGTCTTTTTTTAAGATTTTCAAGCAAAAACATTTGCAAGGAATATACATGTCGAGAAGTCTGTTTTCTGTTCTGTGTTTGCAGCTGATGAAACTCTCCATAAATATTTGTCCGATGTTATTTCGTAAACATTTCGTGTTCTTATTTGGTAGTCGATATTATGTACATTGTACAAGGTGGCGCAAAATTTTAACACCACCTACGAATTGTTCCGCAAAAAAGTCGAAACAATTATTCCGCGTTCTTTATACACAAAAAGCATGTCAACAAAACATGCATCGCTACTACAGGGTCTTTCATTAAGCGCTTCCTATCTTTAAATTTAAATAAAACAAAAATTGTGTGAGATATCATCGAAATTTTGTATTCGTTTGAAAGGCCTATCGGTGCCATTATGTAGTGAATATAGCATCGTTCAAATGTCTGCCGCGGCTTCTCTGGGTGGTGCGCATTCGAAATGTCCAAATTTCCATGACTCTGGTGGGTGCATTAATCAGGCTGAATTTAACCGTTGGCATGGCTTATGTTGTCTTTGAGGGTTCTCAAAGAATTTTGAACCGATGACGCCGCCAGCCCAAAATCCACACCAGTGACTATTACGCGATTCTTTGGACAATGTTGTTTTTTACGTACCCATTCATACTGAAATGGGCCTCATCGCTGAAGATGACCGTAAAAGGACGAAGCGTGCGGAACGTTGCCCGAACAGAACACCCATTTTGATAAAATAATTTAATCATTTGCACGTGCTGTTGAACGCGGATATAGCGTGATGTTGATTTGGCAAAACAGACTGAATAATTTGCAGCCAATTTGCTTCAACAATATGGCCGCTATCAACTGTCAAAGTTTGAAAGTCTTGGAAGACTCTTTAAATAGAACCAAACACAAAAATTTCAAATAGGATTTGTATTTGCTCCGTTTATTATCTCAAATAAAATCTAGCCAAGATTATTTCCACACTGTACTCTGCGGTCCAGTTCCGAAAGTATGAATAATTTTCCTTATATACTTTTTATTCACGCTCAAAATATGCGTGAACAAATAAAGGACATGAACAGTGTTACCACTGGGACACTATAGTGTCCCTGGGGCCTCTTTTTTCTTTAGGGGACTCGGGGACACATTTTTTTTAAAAACGACACATGAAAGAAAATTTAAATTTATTTAAAAACAAACTACGAAGATGAAATAAGTTATAAATAAGGTTATGTATAAATTTGTTTTTATTTTTTATGAAATGTAAGACTGACTATTATCTACATTGAGTAATATTATCCATTAAAATGTTTTAACTTTATTCTTAAGTTTCTGTTAAGTTTTCTATTATAAAACAATGCAAAACAAATTTGGATAGGTATAACCTACTTAAATTCGTATTTTTTTAAATGTTATGAATTTATTTTCAGAAGGACTCATTTATTTTCAAAAGGACACATTTTTTCATTCAGAGGGACACATAAATAATTTCGCCTGCAGTAACACTCAGCCTTATTTTGAAATTCACTTTCATGCGAAAGTAAGTCGAATTCGAATAGTTTGCATTTTGAGTTTCGAACGAATCAAAAGTTCACTTTATCAAACGAAAGTTCATTTTTTGTTGAAAACTAAGCAAAGTTTGACTTTCGAATCATTCGAAACAAATGTCATTTATTTGACGTTAAAAATTTTCTGGCGAATAGATTAAAAAAACATGTGAGCTCAAATATTTTTGTTGAAAAATAAAGAAAATAAAATACTTTTATGAATTATTTGTTGACATTTTAATTAAAGGTCGCATTCCATTTGGACTAAACGGGAGAAGAAAGAAGTTCTCATCAAATTTATGGAAGAAAATCCGGAGATAGCCAAGGGATTTTCAATGTTGAATGGATTTAATGCATCCATTATCCTTCTCCTCCATATCTGCTCTTCGCCGCCATCTTCACTTCTTATAAATAAAATAATTGCCATCTGTTTTTCTTGAAAATTTAACAATAAACTCTTGCTCATGAACTAGCAAATAACAATGAGGTACAAGTATTTACAAAATAACAAAAAAATACCGGCGAGGGATTTTACTTTTTTTGTTTTGTTGAAAATTGAAAAGTGTGACCAGGTGTGTATAAAGTAAAGAGAGACTTTGAAGTTACATTTTTTTTTTTGTTAGTCAATTTTAAACACAATTAAATTGACATGAAAGCTAAAAAAAAATCTAGTATTTAACTATTCAAAAGTTTTAAATTTATTTTGTTACTTTTTCATGTCAATAAACTTACCGTACTATTTTCTAAATGCTCCCAAATTTTAAAATTTCAGTTTTTATTGATGTTTTTTAAATAGTAAACTTTACCGGGCCTTTAACATTACTTATCTTTACTTTATTTTTCTTAAATGAGAACGCATTATTTTGACCATCATTTTTATAAAAACAAAAATTCTTCGAAAAAAACAGCTTGGTCACACTAATTTAAATAGAAATGTCAGTAAATGTCAAAGAGCTGATGTTCATTTTATGCATTCATTCGATAATGAATATTATTCGTTCGATTCTCAAAATATGCAAAGTTCATTCGAATGAATAGATCTATTCTATCGAAATAGCTTTTCATTCGAATCTCAAAATAAGGCTGACTGGACTTGAACGAAAGTCGAATTGTATAGTCTCTGATTAGCCAGCTATCAAAAAATGGCTTTCTATCAAAAGAATTGTGGTGAAAAGTTGACTAGAAAGCAAGAATAACCTACTCTATAAATACCTCTGATCGTTGGATTCCCAAGACTATACATTTCTGTCTAAAGAATTTTACTTAAATTGGCAGTTTTGGGATATGAACGCTTTCTTGTCTCCTAGTCAACTTTCCATTAAGTCATTTCCATAATATTTATTTGATAAAGAACCCCTTCAACGAAAAAACTTAAACAAATGTGGAAAAAAAAAACAAGTCGCATAGGTAACAATCAAGTTCAGCTTGGTGTTTAGTGAGAAAATGTAATGAGCTTGAGCTAATATTTTAACACAAATATACTTGAATTGAAATGAAATGAAGAATTTATTTGATGATTAGCTTTCCAGTTACCTTGCAATTAAATTTGCCTTTTGACAAACTAGAAACTTGCATTACCTCCAAGTCCCTTATGTCTTCTGAACGTACCCATTATGTATATTCTGAACTCAGTGGTAAGCATACCGGGAGGTCACAGGATTGAATCCCAAATGAATCAACTTTTTTTGTCCCTCGAGGTAAAAGGGTACACAGGTAACTGACGAGGACCTATCCAATTTTGATAGTCACTCTTGCTGGGCCCTTTTTCAGGCCGTGTTTAAATTGGATCAAAATTTCGATTAAACTTTATCTGTATAGATTCACCTCATTACTGTCAAAAATTAAACTTTTAAAAATATTTTAACGCGATTTTAAGCCAATTCCAACACAGCCTTAGTATCATTCTAAGACCCAGTTTTTCAGTGGTGAATTAAGCCAGGGTTAACTAACTCTAGAAGTAAATTAACCCACATTGAACTGAGGGAACAGTTTTTCAGTGGAGAATGCATGCGGAACGATTAACTCGGTGGATAAAATGTCAATAACATCTGTTTAGTTAATACTGAGTTAATTCACCAAATTTGATATGAGTTAACTCGGGTTTAACTTTAATAACGCACTGAAAAACTGGACCTAAGTAAATCATTCTAGGGCATGATTAAAAACTAGATTGTTTTTGCAGTGATGGCATTTTTTTTCCTGATTTAGTATTTTTTCTAGTTTTGGGCTGGCCAAAAAAGTGTTGGTGGTATGTACTTCAATTTAATTTAAATTACATACCTACATAGTCCGGATATTATGTATGTACAGCCCACAGCCCTATTATGCTATTCACGTGTGTCGCAAATTCGACAGCGTAAACAGCTGTTCATGCGAAAATCTTGGCAAATTTGGATAAATTGTTTTGGTTAATCATTTTAAATTAAAAACAAAAACTGAAACATTTATTGGCCTTCTTTCCACTTCCAAGCAGAGGAATAAGAGAATCAACAAAAAGAGAACTCGTCTTTGGCAATACATGTTGGATTTAATTTCATTGCAGAAATTAGTGTAATGAATTGATCTCTATTTTTTGTTTTACCCCGAAAAATGTTAATAAGATATTAATTACAAACAAATATTCTAAATTAAGCAATAAAATAGATTTTATATACATTTTACTGATCACTTCCAATAAAAATACAAAAATCCACTACATTTCATATGCGGATCTGAATTGCATAGAATGATTGCGTTTACGTGAATAAGGGCTCTCTAGTATGACTATTAGAGTCGAACATTCGACTCATGTCGAACGATTTGGCGAATTATCAGTTCCGTGGTATCACGAATAGCGAACTTCGAAGTTCGTATTTGGAGACAAAACTGCCAACATTTTGACATTAAAGGCGAACTTCAACTTGGCGGTTCGCAAACAGTAATGCCAACAGTCACATTCGCCGATTTTTTAATGTGACTCGCGAGTCATAATAAGCCCCTATGAGAATACCACGCAGTATTACGGACTTTATAGTTACTTAAAGCCAAATTCACTTCAAATGAATAGCAGAATAGTGTTTAGTGAAAAATTCCCTCTGATGAATAGCAGAATAGGGCTGGTAGTTTAACTATTATAAATAATAAAACTACAATAATTATGTAGACGAATTTAAAAACCTTCACGTACCTATTTTTTTTTTATTTGATTATTTGAGGTTATGGTGAAAAGCTGATTTGTCGCATGGAATTGTATCCTGCTTTCAATTTGACATGTGTGTAAAAATAAATACTCACATGAGATAGTGTGAAAGGACTTTCATCAACCAAAATCGGATGACTTAGGGCCAATTTTTCAATAGCCAGTTAAGCCATCAGTTAGTCCTTATTCTTCAGATAGACCAAAAATCAGTTTTTCAATCATCAGATAAAACTAATTCCTAGGAATAAATCTTTTACCAGTGGAATAAAGTTATCTGCTCATTTGAGAGCGGGATAAGGAGTAATTCTTAGGAATAAATAAATCAAATGTCAAAAAAAAATTTTTCATATTGTTTTGAATATTATATGAAAATGGACGGCTTTGAAGCTATCGACGATGTTTTTATGAAGAAGAAAATGTAAGTGGTCTATTGGAATCATCATTCAAGAAAAAAAGGTCATTAGATATATGTAGATCAATT
The DNA here is from genome assembly GCA_932273885.2 of Leucozona laternaria. NCBI lineage: Eukaryota > Metazoa > Arthropoda > Insecta > Diptera > Syrphidae > Leucozona > Leucozona laternaria. The sequence goes on from OW026368.1 coordinate 53,538,187, forward strand.
TTCGGAATGGAAATACATACGTGGATTTCCGAAAAAGATTTAGGTTACAAAATATGCACGACTTGATCGCAAGAACTTACTCTTGTTGTTAACCACTTTGTGTAACCACATATTGAAGATGCAACATGTATATATTTAACGAGAAAAAGAGTCAAAATTACCCACTAAAAATTTGATTTTTTATATTTTTCAAATTTTTTAAATGCAATATTATTTAAACCACGGAAAAGCACCAGTTTGCAAAAACAAAATTGGTCAAACCATCAAAAAGATATACCAACTTGAATAACCCAAAAATAAGACCATTTTCTTAAAAAACGTTGAATACCTAATTCTGTTATGTGAATTTTGGAAAAAAAACGTGGTATGCAGTTTTCTTACAAACATTCGAATTGCAACTCTGTCGAATCACATTAAAATGCGCTTTACCAAATTTGAAGCAAATCGGTATACCTATCCGTTTAGGCTCTAGCTCAAATTACAATGGGCGCACAGACGAACAGACAGACGGAATGCATTACGAAACCCACATAACTATTATTTTTAATATTTCTTATATTTTTCCATTACAAATCTTTAAAAATGCACTTTTTTAAAAATATAATTCAAATACCAATGGTATTTGGTATAAAACAATAAAACAAACACGAAATACGAGTAAAAGTGACTTTTTGATTTGAATATTTTTTTTTGAATTTGACATCATCTGCTATTATTCTATAGAATAATTAACCGAGTGTTTATTTTTGATTGAAAAATTCAATGCTGCTATCTGATCGTTTAAGAGTCTAATAACTTTATTCCTCTGACAGTTAACTGACTCTTTAACTGATGATTGAAAAATCGGCTCTTAGTGATTTTTTCGGATTCACCACTCAAATAATGGATTTATTAAAATCTTTAATGAAAAACACATTCGATGATCGCAAACTTGTTTATTATTATTGTTTGTGTTAACTAGACTATGAGTAGGTATGATACAAAAAAAATTAGGTTTGACTGCACATCGGACTTTGGCCATGAAAAAAAGGTACACGTACAAATGAACATTTTTGGTATTTCAAAGTGCAAGTGCTGAAAAAAAAGTCTTAAACTAAGTCGAAAACCAGTTTATCTTTATAAAGCCATCACCCACAGCACTAAAACGAACCTTAGCCACAAAGTCGTCATCATGTTTCTGCAACCCAATAAATATAAAATACAGGTAAAATGGTTAGGTACCTATACTCAAAGAAGTAAAGAAGGATAGGTATACAATAGGTCTGTTCAGATTATTGTGGTCCACACAAGACCTCATTAATTCACAGGGGAAAAACCCAACATTGCTGTCAAAAAAACAAACCATTTTTTTGAGATTTGCATTCTCCCTTCTCAATATGTAGGTATTATGTTTTATCTAACGAAAGCAATTTTGACTGATAGAAGTTAATTTTCAACAGCAGCTGTTGTGGAGTCTGGTTCATATATCATATAAGTACTAAAATTATTTCTCATTCGCACTCAAATGGCGGGGGAAATTCTTAAGATCCCCATTAATCTGAGCTCCCCTCATAAAACAAAAATGAAAACAAATATTTAGAATTGTATATTTTTGTTAATTTATCTTCGATGGAGGAAAAAACAACCCGAAAACCTAAATAATAATAAACAAAACTATGTAGGTACCTACCTACCCTAAAACTATGACTATGAAAACTTTAACATACCTTGTAACTTTTTTTCCGTCTCCCAAAACTTTTGCAGTTCCGTAAAGTATTTATCCAGGATGAAAACTTTTGAAAGGCCTAATGTGGCCATCGTTTACATTAGTATCTATATAATATAGCTTATTAGGTATTGACAATATTATGTACAATCACTCAAAATTAAATCTCATGAGTTTAACTCTTCGGGGTTTCATAAAACAAAACACTTGTAAGATGAACTCTTTGCCCAAATCAAACCACTAGACAAATTTAAAAGTGGTTTTAAATTCTTAAAAAAAAAAAAAAAAAACAACAAAAATATATTGTTCGTTGGAATCTAATTTGAATTCACGTTTCACACAGTCACAAAACAGCAAACGATTTCCCTGTAATTTAAAGATGCCAATACAAAAAAAAACAAAAAAAACAGATATTACTAGCACACGCGAACAAAAATTTGGTAAATATCCAAACAATTTTTTCTTTTTTGTATCACAACAAAACCATGTTAACACTTTTTCATATATTTGGCTCTTTCTTTCTCGCGTCGAACTACCTCGCTTTGTGTCTACACTTTAAAACAACTATTACATACTATCAAGAAAACCTTTATATACTATAAGTACACCAAGTATTGAATTAATCTTTGCATTCTATATTGAATCCAAATATCTATTGGATTGAAAGCCCAATAACTATGAAACATAATTGCATCCTCACTGCATTATTCGCGATTGGATTATTGGATTTTTCTTTAAAACTCTTGAGCATTTTATATAAATTAAGTTTTCACTACACAAACCCGACCTGCTCTGCTATTACTTTAACAAACTTAAGTAAGCAAGGTTCCTTCGAAACTGAATAACTCAATTCGTGCATCTAACAAAAGGTTCCAGAAATCCAGATACAAACAAGTTGATTTTTTTTGGATGTTTAGTGTAGTGGAGGGGAAGGAAAACCACGATCACGAAACACAGTACTGTGCAAACAATTTGTACCAAAAATGCATAAATGTCATTTTCCATTAGGTAAGGGTACCTGGTTTCAATCTTATGATTTTTGGATTTATTAAATTGTATTTATTTTGTTTTTACCTACCTAATTCTCATATGAAACTGGGTCCAAAACACGTAAGACCAACACGATCGGTCGATTGAACGATCGTCGTTTTGAAGATTGCTCTCTGCTCTTCCGCGATCTGGGGCTTTTGATGCTGATGTAGGTGCTTATGAATTTAATTCTATTAGCAGGCTCTGTGACCTAATTACAATTAGAGCTGGGAGTGTCCTGTTTTGAAACTATCGCTAATTCGTTTTAACTGTGGATGAAATAGGAAAAGAGATCATTTCTCGAGCCTCGGGCGTCCTTTGCAATATGGGACCAAACGATAAAATCCATCTCAAAAACATTGGCGGATCCAGAGGAGGGGGGATCATAGGAGTCATGACCCCATGCAGAAACCCAGAGCAAAAGATAAACAGTTGTATTTATTAGATTTCCTTAGAAAACTTTTGGACAACTAGTCAATAGTTGGACATCTCCTTATACATAAACTCATTGTAACAGTTGTCTAAATATAATCTGTTATTGATATACTAATATTCGTTTAATCTTTCAATTTTGTGGACTTTCGTGGATACGTTCAATGAACATTTCATTAATTTCAAGAATAAGTTTTCAATTCGTTGCTATACTTACATTTGGCGTTGAACGTACTCACTTTAGAACTGGTTTGGTCATTCAATTGCAGTGTCGTAGTTAGACAATCGATGGAAAATATTTTATTTTTGCTTTTGGAGTTGGGCAACTGCCTAAGGTTAGACATACTTTAAAATAGGTTTATAAGCTGTAGTCCGAAATATTCAGAAAAAAGTGCAGATGGATGCAAACGCAAAGTATCTTGATTTGTACATCTATGGGAAGTTGATGTAATTTTGATCAAAGTCTGAAAGTTTGCTCGCTGGTCTACCTGGGTTTGATCTAACGAAGTTCATTTTAATCAAAATCTTTTTAATTTACAACTCATTATTTTAAGTAGATTTTGATGTTATCTGGTATCTCTGGTTCTCTGGATCAGGAACGGGTCTTGTGCGTTTTCCCAATTTCGTTATTACATTATGAATCAGTACATCGGATATACTCTCGGGAAGTAAACGGCGGCGGTTTGAGTAAGCTGTGATAAATTGCTAGAATCACCGACGAATCTAATAAATAAAAGTCGTGTGACAGTTTAATAAATGACCCCTTATCTCTAGTGGGGTAGTTTTTTTGAGTCACAACGGCTTTTCGGGTATAATAAGAACCTTTTTTTTGTATGAGCCCACTGTTCTGATATCTTCTTTCTTCTGTAAGCTATGCCCTCTTAAACTACCTTGATTAAAAAACATTTTTACTAACCTAAGAAATCTTTGTGAAACTAAAAATTAACTGAATTTTACCAAAAAAGTAGTTATTTCATTCAGGCAACTTTAAGATTTCATAGTCCTCTCGTTAACTTATATTCTCGTCTCGGCATCGTCTTGGTTGGGGCATTTTTTGTATTTTTGAAGATGAAGTATCAAACCAGAGTTTGAATAAACTGCTTAGTAGTATTCATTGAAAAAACTCAATTTTATAATTAAAAATTGCAATGTTTTAATTTTGATTCCTTTTGCCAACATCACCTCTGTCAACGATACTATCGATATCTAAATGTAAGTCCGATACTTTTCTCACCTCCAGGAATTGCATGCATTTTATTTCATTTTGTGCGTGATTTGTCCTCGGGCAACGCGACCCCTCCAAACTGAAATCCTAGATCCGCGCCTGCTCAAAAATGATTTTGATGAATTTCGGAATTCCAAAAATTCAATGATCGTTTTATATTTTAGAAAAAAGTTCGTAACAACACAATTCGTTTTTTTTTTATTGATGTGTTTTAGCCTCTATGCTGGCGGTAGAGTAAAATAAAAACGTGAACTTTCCTCTGTGCGACGTAACGAGCTCGGATCCAAATATCCTCAAAACTCTGCTTGGACAAAAGTTGATGTTTACACCTAGTAACCGTGAGTCCCGAGCCCGGCACTCACACAGTTTTTCGTTCTAAAATGACCTCTACAAGCAAGATTTGGGTACCTATTTCCTATTTTTCCAACTATCCAGCCTTGAAAATTAACAAGTTTTTGACAAGTTTAGTCAAGGCTTTGAAAAGTTTTTATCAAGGAAAAACCAGACGATAAAAACATGTCGTTTATAGTAAAAACTTGTTGGGCAAATTTGTCAATACATGTAATTTAAAATACGCCGTATACAACAAAAACCAAAAGCTTTATAACAACCATATACAATGATATGAAAAATTATAATATAAACTTATTCATTTTCAACATTGTAACTATTATCAGGGCCCGATCTAAGGGGGGGAGGACACGCTGGGCATTTGCCCGAGGCGGCAAAATTTGAAAATTGAGGGCGGTTGGTGGTTACTAAAAATATAACTATGCCTACATATTTTCAAAATATTTGTATTTTTTCCTTCTAATAAACAACATCAGGGCGAAAATATTGAAAATTGAAATTTATTAGGTACAAGAATAATCCGAAACAAAACTAATTTCTACAATACCTATACATACGAGAAGAAGCTTCTGGTATTGTTTAATCAAATAAAACTATTTTAATTTGTATGCTGTGTAATAATTTGGTACGAAACTTTGAATCGAATAAATCCTGTCAGTAAATTAAAGCAAAGTAAAGATTTTGACTTACATTTAGTTCCTGTCATTAATTTGATAAAAAACACCAAAGTTATCTTTGAAAACTCTCGTTCAGATGAGCATTTTATTCAAGTTGTTGAAGACGCCAAAACCTTAACTGCTGAAATCAACAGTGAATTTAGACTTTGAAAATGTGCGTAAAAATCGTGTTGGCTCTAAAAAAAAAGCCACTTTGGTTCCGAGTGTGATGATGGACCAATCATTGATACCCCTCAAAAATATAAAGTCGAAGTAATTTTCCATATAATAGATACTGATATAAACTCCTTGGAGCTTAGGTTTTCCCAGATTAATGATTATAGTAAACATTTTGCTTTTTTGAATTGTTAGAAAATTGTAAAAAAAAAACCGAGACTATTTGAACCCACGAGGACTCATCTGACATAGATCGACTAAAACTTTCAAAAGAGTTGTCACTCTTATATTTATGATTTTAGATAGAAGAGTTTGTCAAGATTTGGTCCACATATCAGAATTGTTCTTAGAATTCTTTTGACTTTACCAGTGACAGAAGTTGCAAGTTGTGAAAGAAGCTTTTCTAAATTGAAAGTATCTAATACAAAATTATCTTCGGTCTACCATGAACCAACAAAGATTTTCTGGATTGGCTATGATTTCTTTAGAACACAAGATTTGCGACAGTATATGAATTTATTAGAAATTATTAAAAAAAAAATCGCAAAAGAAAAAGTTCGAAGAAAATTATTTTATTTACTAGGCAGAGTTACAAATATTCTCAGAAAAAAGTTTGATTTATTTATTTATTTTGAAAGGCTGAACATTAGTATACATTAGCCGTGTTTTTTTGCAAGCCCGGAGAGATTTGTTTGTAAATAACGATATCGGGGATTAGCGACGCCATCACAGAAACAAAATGGAGTTTCCATACAAATTATCGATATCAAGTATGCAATGAGTGCCGGTAACACAGTTTTTCTCCGTGCTTAAGTTAAGCCCCGAGAATTCTCCGCGCTTAACTAAGCCCGAAGAGGATTAGTTGTTGTTGCAATTAACATGTAAATTTCAGGACAGGGCTTCGTTTTTTTCGACCAATTTCCTCGGGGCTTGTAAAAAAACATGGATATTATTTATCATTGAAGAGAGCAATTAAAAAGGAAAAATATGAATGAAATTAAATAATGTATGTTTCTTATTTATTTATTTTTTTAAAATGGCTAACTTTAATTACTGTGTATTTTTATTTAAATGAAATAAGAAAAAAATATAGTTTCTTGTGTTTTTTTTTCGATTTTGTAACAAAATATACATAAATATAAACTAACTTAGAGCCGATTTCTCAATCATCAATTAAAGAGTCAGTTAACTGTCAGAGGAATAAAGTTATTAGACTCTTAAACGGTCAGATAACAACATTTAATTTTTCAATAAAAAATAAACACTCAGTTAATTATTCTACAGAATAATAAGGCGCCAGTTATAGCTTTCACTGAAACTCATCATTGAAAATTTTAATGTTTGGTTTTGAGGAACTTAAAAAGGAAAATCGGTGTATATTTTGATGCCAATATGAAGGTGGCGTCTTAATTATTAATTCTTGCCAACAAAAATTACCGTTTTGGCCACACCGTCTACATAAATTGAATTTTATTATTTCGATGATTGAACTACCTTACCAATGATCATTGAAAAATTAAAATTCATTTTATGGCGAAGTTTGGGATCGTATTGATTTTTTTTTCAATAAAGTAATAATTCAAGCCATCAGCTTTATTTAAGCATTAAAATAATTTCTGATTTTACTTTCTAAACGTCTCAAATTTAGGCATTAAGGTTTTCAATGATGGTTTTCAATGAAAGCTATAACTGGCACCTAACACAACAACAAAATACTCTTATGACACAAACAGTTGTAGATGCGTCAACACACGCAAAATCAACGAATAAAAAATAGAAAACCCTATAGTTGCATAATATCTGAGAGCTATAAACAGTTGGATAGTGGGGAGACAAACTGATTTTTATGGTAGGTACAAAACATGGTTGAAAATAAAAATAATACCCAATAAATGCAGACTGCAGCGTATTGAAATACTTTAGGTAATCTCACCTGTCAGTTTTGTGTTCAATTTCGTCTACTATTAAGAGCTAAGAGGTATTCCACCGTTACTTTTTCTAACCTCAATCTACTTCGAAAATCCCATTCCGAAAACAAGATAAGGTCTATTTCTAATTACCTAAATACCTCTTTTTTCTTGAAAATTATAAACAATAAAATCGTCGATAACTTCAAAGAAATCCATTTTCATATGAAATTCAAAACATAAGTAATTTATTCCTAAGACTAACCCTTATCCCGCTCTAAAAGGAGCACATAAATTTATTCCGCTAGAAAAAGATTTATTTCTAGGAATTAGTTATCTTTATCTGATTGTTGAAAAATTGGTTTTTGTTCTATCTGAAGAATAAGTAGGTTTGTTCGTTGAGCCCTGAAGTCACCCTGGGGTCGCCCCAAAGCGTTTTTTGAAAAACCTGAAGTCACCCTGGTGAAAAAATTCTGTGTTTTTTGAGACCTGGGGTCGCCCTGAACTCGCACTGAAGTAGAACTAGGTATTTTGCAATGGCGAGTTGAGGTAAAGCAAAAACTGCCAAAGTGACATGAGCGGTTATGCATATGTTTTATTGTGGATTCACGTGCTGCAGGTTATTGTTTGTTTTTGGAAAACAAAATAAAAGAGTATACAAACATTATTAAATGCTAATAAATAGCAATAAAAATGCAAACGGTAGAAGAAGTTTTATCCATTTTTAAGACATATTTGATACAAATTTTAAGTTTTAATTATCTAAGCACAGAACTTTTTTTTCTTGCTTTAAATATCAACAGCCCTTGAGCGTTTTTTGAGAACCGAAAAACCCAGGTTTTTTGACAATTCTTGGGGTGTGGAGAAAACCTGGGTCAACCCTGTGTAAAGTTCAACGAACGAAGCTAATATTACATACGTATGGATCGAAATGATAACCTCCATTTTAAAAGTCGGTGAAAAATCGCACCATCTTTGCAACAACATGTTCACAACTTATATGTTGTCAAAGCAAAGGGCGACAAATAAAATTTTTGCAAAAACTAGATCGGGCCCTGATTATCATACTATATTGTGATTTACCTACTATATTGTGATTTATCGAATCTCAAATTAACCAACTTTGTTTTGTCTCTCGAGGCAAAAACGTAAATAACTGACGAGGGCATAACCAATTTCGATAGAAATCCTTGATGGAAGTGACTCTAGACATGCCAATTATAACAGTTTTAGTTTATAAAAGTACTGTTTTTGCGGCCCCCAGGACCAGGGCCCTCCGCCGGTGGGCATACTTCAGGCACCCAGAGTTTTTTTTTCAAGTCGCGCGAAGCACATTAACGCACGCCCACTTTTAATGGTGAAAAAATGTGTGAGTGCCAGGACTCACGGTCAATATGTGTAAACATCAACGCGCGCGGATCCAAAACGGACTTGTTTTTGCTTGAAGGGGATCTAAAGATTTTTTTCACTGAACGCACCCATCCTAGTATGCAGATCGCAACGTTGCACACCGTAACGTTGCACGACGTAACGTTGCACACGAACGTTCCGTTTTTTTTTCACTCTACCGCCAGCATAGATGTTTACACATCAAAAACTATTATAACTGTTACAAATTGGCATTGTTACTCAGTATCTTATGTTTAACTTTCTAGGGCCTCATTAAAAACTAAATATATTATTTTTCAGGTGGGATAGGAAGCAACAGTTTGAAATCAGTAAACTGTAAACAGTGAATAAACTTTACTTATTATTATACTTTTTTGGTAAGCTCAATTTCTCCTTAGACATTTTTGTGCAACTTTGCATAAGAAGCACAAACGAAAAAAATATTTTTAAATCTAATTTTTCTTACTTTCGCATAATAACTGATGGAAAAAATAGAAATATACCACAAATATGTATAGTATAAATGTATAGAAATATGGATTGGACAAATTTTTAGACATTATTTTTTTTTTCTGGCACAAAATTGTAAAAACGAACAAATTTATATATATCTACATAGGTACTCTTTTATACATCATATACATACATACATACATTAAGTTAGAAAAATTCAATTCATAGAGAATTACTAAGATCTTGACTTGTTGATCCATAGTTTAAGGCTTGTTGTTTAAATAAACACAGCTACTATTCATAGTCAAATTCATGTATTCTGTAGAACGCCAGTTTAAGGTTGCATTGTACTACAATTATGCTTCAAATGAAACAAGTCGAAAGCAAAAGAAAAAAACATTTTCGAAGTGTAAATTTTATGTAAAATTATATTCGTTCTTCGTGGCACATTTTCACCTTCACTTGAAAATTCAAAATTAAAAAATATTCCGATCTTTTTTAATTGCGGTAAAAATCGACATTTTTCTTGATAACAATCAGATTCATTTGATCTAAACTAATGAAAAAGGGTAGGTATACTTATACATAGGTATTTTACATTTTTGGGCTGTGAACTGTGATAATAACTTAGGCCAAATTCCTAAATTCACCATACCATACCATGGTTTTTAAATTTTTTTTTTTTCTGATAAATTTTGAGTTTGAAAGTATATTTTTTTCAAAAAATATTTACACAAATAACAAGGTTGAAACAAATGATAATAGAAAAAGTTTCTGGCTTTCAGAAGACATATAGTTTTGCATTGTAAGTGTTGCCGTCGTTTTCAAATCTTTTTTGAAATTTTAAGTCATTTTTTAGAAAATTGCCGCTCCCGCCTAAACGAAGGGAGATAGACCCCCTTCCCAATAGTAAAAAAATGCTGGTATTTTACTCACAAAAATCCGTTATTATTTTGCGGCGCTCTATCTATCGTACACGTATCAAAAAAAATATATTAAAAATCAACGAAAATTAATAGACACAGTCAAAATCGGAAGCCAATTTAGTACTAAAGGCGAATTCCTTTCAACAAAAAAATTGAATTTTTTCTAAACCGAATTAATTTTTTTCTAAAATGAATCGATTTGTTTCTGTCAATTGAAAGGAATTCGTATAAGAATCGAATTTTTTTTAAAGTGATTGTGTGTGTTACTAGATATAGACAAGACAGCTGTAATTAATTATTTTTGTAGTTATAGTGTAAATTCATAAACGCATCACTGCAATAATGATGCTCGATCCTTAAAGTCAAACGTTCACAAACGCAAACATTAAGCATCACTTCAGACGCCAACTGTTCATAATTATTTGCAAAGTTTCATAAACTGATGCGCAAAGAAGCATAGAGAAATATCTTGATTAGTTGTTGACGAGGTCGTAGAAGGTACGCTGAAAATACAATTGGAAGGACCTGGACAATGGTGGTTCTGGACCTGCACAATGATGGAATTTTTTTTTTTAAATATTTTAAAAAAAATGAACTTTTTTGGAAAAATTCAAAAAAATTTTTTCCTAAACTTTTTTTTTGACAAAAAAAAATGAGATAAAAAAAAATAAAAAAATTGGAAACATTTAAAAAAATATGCATTTTCCGACACTTCTTTTTTGACAAAAAAAAAATGAGATTTTTGAAAAAAAAAATTAAAAAAAAGTAAACAAAATTGAAAAAAAAAGTTTAATTTTAGTTGAAAACTGTTGATATTGATTGGAGCCTCCCAGGTGAATGAACAAACCCTAGGTGGAGCAACGGAATGACCACCCGAAGAAGGTAGTTAAAATCCATAGAACCCGCACAGCGGGCTACCCAAAGTACTGTTGCGCTAGAAAACTGTTGACATAGACACTTGCCTGGTGACTGAACGGAGTTATACGTGAGCGGTTTAGAGAACCGAAAAAGGGAGTTAAAACATTTTTTTTTATTTGTAAGACGATTTATGAAAAATGTTTTATTTCCAAAAAAAAAATTTTCCTTTGTCCAAGTTCCAGACCCACTTCCAGAACTTTTTTTTTTTAATTTGTTAAAAGTTATTTCCAAAAACAAAAAAAAATTGTCCTTTGTCGAAGTTCCAGACCCGCTTTTGTTCTGGTTCCAAATCCACCTTCAGAACCTTGATTCAAAAAAAAAAAAATTGTCCTTTGTCCAAGTTCCAGACCCACCTCCAGAACTTTTTTTTAATGTTTATAAAAGTTGTTTTCAAAAACAAAAACATTTGTTCTTTGTCAAAGTTCCAAAGCCACCTCCAGAACTTTTGTCCCGGTTCCAGATCCACCTCCAGAAGCTTTGTCCCAGATCCAGAACCTCCGTCCCAGTTCCAGACCCAAGGCCAGGGGTGGAATCGGCTAAGGTGATAGTTGATTATCAATTTTTTGATTGTCACTTTCACGATAGCTGTCTCTATCCTATCTATAGGGAAGGATAGAGTGAGCACTCGTAAAAACGACAATCACTTTCTAAAGTGATCACTTTAGTGTTACGCGGTTCGGGCCCAGAACTTATTTCCCAGGTCTAGGACCAGAGCCTATGTCCCAGTTTTAAAGTTTTTAATAATATTACTACCATATGATAATTAAACTCCATTAAATGTTTTTTAACGTAAAACAGATAAGCGATCAGCATCGCATCAGCAACAGCTGTGAAAGCATCAGCATCGCAAAAAAGCAGTAATGCCGGATCGCTACACAAACATTTGACGTTTGTGAATTTACTCATATTGATTGAAAATATTGTTGAATATTTTATTTATTTATGTAGAATCCGTTTCAAAAAAAAACAATTTGCCTTCCAAAATTCCTCGACTTTCAATTTGAGGTATTAGAAATGTGCAATCTTTATAGTGTGTGTGCGAATCGGTGTGAAATCTCGCTAAAAATGTAAGATTTGTTTTGACAGAAAAGAATCGATTTTGATTAGAAGAAAATCGGAACAGAATCGATTCTTTTGTTGAAAAAAAAATCATTAGTTTCACAATTTTGCAAAAAATCTATTAAAAGAAATTATTTTCACTTTTGACTTTGAAAGCAATTTTTTTGAAAAATATTGATGGGAATAACTTTAAATTAAAAATTTAATAAGAGAATGGACTTCCAGCTTTCAAAACCCGTATTGTATGTGTTGCCGTTATTTTGAAATATTTGGCTTCCCATTTTAAGTATTTTTTTTTAAGGAAACTGCCCCTGCTACCTAAACGGCCTTATACCGTTTCATAGTGAAAAAAATGCTTGTTTTAAACCCCCTTAAACAACCGTTAAAAATATTAACCGCCTATCCACCAGATTGATTTCTGGGATGATTTAGAAGGCCCTGCACATGAACATCTATCAAGATCAACAGGGGATCTCTTAACTCCTCCACTCCAACCTAAACATATATGCGATAAAAATCATCAAATGCGAATCACCCTGTACAATTAATCCTAGGGTTCAAGAAACCACCAGCCTAGGAGCAAAAACAATGGGTATTGGAATCCAGCACTAACCCCTAGCTAACACCGCTCGTAAAAACTTTTTCCAGCCACCTCTATCACAGGCAGGAAACCTTTGCTGTTGAGTTGTTTGACTAGCAAGGTCCATTCCATTTTGAAATCAATTTTATTCAGGCCCTTCGAAAAACTACTCATCTTTTTTCTATCCACTCGAGGAGCAGCGTCTGAAACTTTAACTGATTTGTTATTTTCACATTTAAATACAACAGTATGGTAATTTTTATTTCATTATACGTTCAGTACTTTTTTGTTTCTAATATTCAATGCTCTAATCAATTTTTAATCAAATACAAAAAACCAAATACTTAAATGTGTTTTAGTTTTTTGAGAAAATTGAAAATAACAAAAATAAGTTTTCTTTGAGTTTGATTTCAAACCGTTCTTTAAATTGTTCCAAAGACCCTATTTCCACTTATATAAGTAGTAAATAGATTTTATTGTTAATATTGCGTTAGGAAAACAAAAACACTCTGAAAATTCATTTTTCAAAAACTATCGATTAAAACAACTTTATTTAAGTAGACAATTCAAGTATGGAGTTCTGGCTTTAAGAAAAGGTATGGAGTTATATGTTGCCCATATTTTTTTTTGTTTTTAGTCAATTTTTTAGAAATTATCCACTCCCACCTAAACGTGGGACATAGACCCCGCCCATACCTATTTTCGTTATAAAGTTCACACTCCAACCAATCAATATCAAGATATATATCATTATACATAGATAGATGCGTATATAGTTATAAAAAAACAACAAAAAGTTAAAAATGTTTCAAACAATTTCTTTATGGAAACAATTATAGATACAATCGAATTTATCAGCTTCCTGCTAATTTAGAATATTTTTTGTGGAATTTTTTAACACTTATGTCGTGTTTTTAAAGAAAGTCTTTAATTATATTAAATACATACTAGACTATTGATAAGATAAAAATTAATTAAACAAGACGAGCTCATTCCTCTGGTTTAATTTCGCTGTAGAAACCTAGAGCCATAGGTGTTTGTTTTGGAAAAGTATTAAACATAGGTGGATTACCGCTTTCACCTTGCGATGAAAAATTGTTGTGCAGTTCGTGAACTTTAACATGCATCTGAAGTGCTTCCAATTTAGTGTAACTCATGTTGCACTGATTACAGTTATACTGCTCTGCATGATGAATTTTTTCATGTCGTATTAGTTTATCCCTCCGATTGAAGTTTTTGTCACATTGCTTACATTTATATAAGCAGTCCAAATGAAGAGCCTGATGACGTTGGAATTCTCTTTTCCTTGTGAAGGTCCTGGAACAGATATGGCAAATGTGGACTTTTACGTTGGATTTATGCTCAAATGGGTTGGCTCCTGTTCGATTTTGCATTCTAGCCTGTGGTTTTTGCAGTTGAGCAGCTAACAAACTATTCCCGAAATTGCTCATTGGAATCATGGGAAGCTGATTATCAACACCTGGAGTCGAGTTTTTCTGACTTATTTCATGGATTTGATTTTTAGAAACTGCATCCACTTCACTTGTTGACTTCAGACTTTCTTTATCATAAAGAACCGATTCGGATTCCTTTCTCAAATGGGAAAGATAATGCTTTTGTAACTTATCTTTTCTAGTAAACGATGCTGTGCATTTCGTGCATTTATGAGGTTTTATTTCCGTATGAGCACGCTGATGTCGAATAAGGTCTGCGTAGGTTGTAAAAGACCTTGGGCACTTTTGACAGACATGTGGTTTGATACCACTATGGATTCGCATGTGTTTCGTAAGATTTGTATTGCGAGAAAAACTTTTTGAGCAAACTGGACAAGAATATGGTCGCACCCCGGTGTGTACTATTGTGTGTTTTTTAAGATCAGAACGACGACAGAAACCTTTGTTACATAGAGTACAAACAAACGGACGTTCATTATCATGTGACTCTTTGATGTGATGAATAAGAACTTGTCTATTCACTGTTCGAAACGGACAGAAATTACATATGAACGGATTCGCAGCATCATGACGCGATTCATGTTCATCGCAATTCATTTGTGTGGTGAAAGCCATATCACAGTACTGACAGAGGAACGTGTTTTTTGGTTCATTTGTGATATCGCTAAAATTTTGCGGAGCAGTCAACGTCACATTTTCAGGTTTTGAAGAAATTTCATTCACGGTTTCTGGTTTTGAAAGTAATCCATTGATTGCTTTTTTTGCAGGGCTGGGAAAATCGGTATCGGAATCTTCCATTGAAAAACAATCATCAGAGCTTTCACATTCCTGGTTTGGGTCGACGACGGTTATTTCGCAGTTCTTATCTGGAACAAAACCATGAAACCCATTTAACCCTTCGTAACGATTATCAAGAGTTTCTTGTTTAATTAAAGCGTCTGCTTGTGCTTCACATACTTTTTTCTTTTTAGACTCTGAAAACGCTTTTAATTGTTCTTCGCAGTGCCTAACGTTATTACGAAATGAAGTGAACGATTCCGTGAGATATAAACACCGATGACACATTTTTGTAGGTAACCCATCGCTTTCTTCAACCTGGAATAAAAATACATGAATAGAAAATGAATCGTATTTTTTTTAACAAGGCATATTATTCTATATTTCTTTTTTTCTAGCCTATATCTGATCTGATCTGGTATCTGATCTGATTTTAGCCGTTTTTTATTATCAGAGGTGATCCATATAGATCATCAAAATAGATGCATTACAACAACGCGAGATCCTGCTCTTTATCGGTACCACGTTTCATGAACCAAAAGTTTAATTTTTGCTCCTGCTTTTCTATTACATATATGCGCTCAAGCTTAGGACTATAAGCAATGCGATACCTCAGAAAATCTTCTCCAGTTCTTTTTCTAAACAAAAAGAGTGGGTAAGCTACTGTTGTCTAAGCCAAACAGCAAGCCTGATTTAAAGTGGCCTAGTATCCTAGTATTCATCGATACATTTAAACATCATCGATGAAATGAAAAACAACCATGACCTAAAATTGTAGTGGAATAATAAAAACGAAAACCTTTATTTTTAATTTCAATTTTGCTAACCAAATGACAGCCAATATTTCGAAGTAAACAAAAATTTAAACTTCCACAAAAAATTAAGTTCATGACACAGAATAATAGTTCCTAATACCGACTTTTCGAAACCCGCAAAATATCGCTACCATAGGCCGGGAAATACATGAGAAACTCGAGGCCATTAGTACAGAAGTTATGTAATGCGGCAAAAAATGTAGAGAAGTCACCGAAACGTGGCTCGAAACAAAATTGGACAGGAAATTATTTGGTGAGTGAACTCGGGTAGTATGTAGCCCATGGGGCAGTAGTTAGTCTTTAGGAATATCACTCCAGAAGTCTGAAATCCAATTCTTAGCCCCTTCCAAAAAAAAAAAACATTTCAGTTTTCCACTCATTCTATGCACTATATTGCATAAGGAAGTTACAGTTTACTAAAACATGAATTTAGCAAACGACAAACGCTTCAGGTTTGGTCTAATTTCAATTTTTGAATCAATATAATTATGATATGAGTGATTCAGTTTTACTTGAGTTGGAGATACCTTAATTTAGAAACTTACACTGCCGGATATATAAATAGTGCTGTGCAGAAATTCAAGGTGAGTTTTTTGCAGACACCTGTTTGAACCGACCAACAGTTTTAAGACATAATATTCAGCTATATCCTTCAGAAAAATCAGACCTCTAAATAAAATTCTTTATAAAAACACGGTAACGTATAGCTTTAACAAAAAACACTCATTTATCTTACATCCAGTGACTTGAATATAAAAAAATGCAACTTTTAATAACAGAATATGTTAAAATAAACCCTCATCTACATTGTTATTCAATTTCTAATAATAAGTACTTCCACCTTGGTTAAGAGTAAAAATATGGAAAGGACTTTTTGAACTGTTGTGGCTCCCCAACCAAACCATAACTCCACCCTCGCATCTGTGGAAATGATTCAATGTGGTCTTCCAAATTGAATTTTTTTTCATCAGAAAAAAACAAAGCCATGAGGATTTCTCTTTATCGGCGGCTGCCGTGGCTTGGTAATTTCCGCCTTTCATGCTTAATGGTAAAGGTGTTTTCCTAATGAATGGAATATTATTTCTTTGTAATGTAAGTGGTTTGAAACAGGTGTCACCAATGAAGAAAACTCAAACTGCATTTTTAAAAAGCAATGGATATATTCAAGTGACCGGCAGTGTAAGTGACTCTAAAAAAGTAAAATTTTACTAGTTTTTAATTTATTTTTCTTAAGTGACAAAAATTATTTTAAAAATGCAAATTTCAATCAAATATAATTTATTTTATAATTTAACTTTCTTTGGTTGTCATAGAATAATGGTGACCACCGGAAAAGCTTTTAAAAAATGTGAATCCACCACGGATATTATATTGGTGCACATGTGAGTACATTTATTTTACTAACTCATCAAATTTCGGTGGCATTTCGATGAATTAATTTAATGCATAGCATTGTTTTTAGCACGGGAACTTCATACTAGGCTTGACTAGCCAATTGACGTATGCTTCGAACCCTGTGCCGCATGTGTTTATCAAAATAAAACCAACTTTAAATTCAAATTTCGCCAATGACACTCATGTAAATCACCCAATATGGTATTGATAGATTGGATCTGATTTCCGAGTGCTTTTGGTGCGATAAGAAGATCACACCTCTAACTACTTGGTTACCAAGTACTTTAGGGCGGTACGTTAAACTAATGATATTAGATGAAGCCCCAAAAATGATACATTTAACTGGATTACTGATACAGCTTTTAAACGAAATGTTTACTTACTTTTACCGCGTAAAGTTCATAGATTCGTTTACATAATGGTTCTTTATCCGATTTTCCATCCAATCCATGAAATATATCCACAACGAAATCGTCATTTTTTAAACATAGCCTACACAAGGTTTGAACATTCTCTTCGGACAAATCAATCTCTTCCATACTTCATAGACGTTTTGGAAATATCAAAATTAGAAAATGCGCTAATCCTAATTTTGTTTTTTTTTTTTAGTGGTCAAAAATACAAAAATACATAAATGTTAAATTCAAATATTTTTCCTTCTTATAGAGGACGGCAGACAAGTTATATTTTCCACAAAAAAAAGACCAATAACCAAACACAAAATATCAACAACAACACCAACATCACCAAAGAGACTCAATACCACAGATTATCCACACGAAGATGAGAATCCCCGGCAGCCATTTTAATTTGCCAATAAGCTTGAACTGTCAGATATCAGATACAAAATGAGAATGTGTGTATAAAAACCTCACCCATAGACAGTAGGGATCTACACAAACCTTACTAGTGCGAAACCACCCAAAACTACTTGATTTTACCAGATTTGGTCCAATCCTGTTCGCGTACTTCCATTTCGTGTCATTTTGGGCAGAAGAGAGTGCTCGCGAGAGAGAAAACTATTTCCCCTTCTTGCCAATTTTTACCCGCGAAATTTCTCCGGGCAGAATCTGGTAAGTTCTGTTTTCTGTCAAAAGCCAGTTAAAGAACAACAAAAAAATACAAAATGGCTGTTGTTTACTTTTACTTCAAGTTTTATTTTCAAGTTTTAAAATGAATTTTGTTTCAAATTAGTGAAATAATTCCCAAAAAAAATGTACTTAATAAAGAATATCTGTTTAAAACCTGCTATTTATTGTGTATTGTGCAGTGCTTTTGTGTTTACAAAAAAAAATTATTGAAATTAAAATATTTAATTAAAGAAATTTTGCTTTGGTGTAATTTAAATGAGTGCTTTTTAATTCGATTGTGGTTAAATTAAGATTTTTCAAAAATTACATTGAATGGCCTTTCATTTCTGTTGTTTACTTCGTTATAAAATTCAATAAAGAAAGTAAAATGACAAAAGTAATTCCAATTTTGTCGTTTTGTTTACTTTTTTGTTTGCTCTGGGGCTCTTTTTTTGTTTACTTTTTGTTGACGTTTAAAAAGTGGGCAACATTTTTGGTTCAGAGCATTCGCGTACTTTTGGACAGTGTCTGAGAATTTCATCCCCTCTCCTCAAAATTTGAAAAATTGCCATTTTTGGTCCGGAAAGTACCCGAAAAAACCTATTGATGTTGCAATCTCCCACGAAATTTGTCAAAATTTAAAGAAAGATGAAACAACCCAAAAATGGAAACGTGTTATCAGCCTCACAGCCTACCTACCTCATTTTTTACAAATGTAAAATCATCACATTGTGCAACTGCCAAATGACGGTGTTCACCACGTCTCTGTGCTTTTGCTCACTCCAACTTCATTGTGAGAAAGAGATGGCAAAGAAAGGCAGGATTTTTAAATGTTATAAAAACTAGAACTGACGTTATATAAAAAAAAAATACTTTAATAAATAGAATAAAACACATTTTTCATTATTTAAATTTACGTATTTGCATTCCTGCAAGGATCACATCCATCGATTATGCACTTAATCATGCTAAATTTTTGTTACATCAGAAATAATAATTTTATTTACGGCTATTTATAATAGTTTTGTATATAAAATTAGGCCAAAACTAGAGATATGCCAATTTATAACAGTTGTTCGCCATTAAAAGTAGGCGTGATGCAACGCGCTTCTGGTGACTTGACAAAAAAAACTCTAGGTACCTCAGGCGGAGGACCCTGGACCTGCGGGGCCGCATAAACAGTACTTTTATAAACCAAAACTGTTATAATAGGCACGTATAAAGTCAATTCCATAAAATTATTTGTTTATACCATTGGGCATACTCTGAGCAGTCAAGTTTATTTTCAAGTCGCGCGCAGTTCGTTAATGCATACCCACGTTTATACTACGTTTTCACTGAGCACTAAATCGCGATTTAAGAGGATTTAGCATAAATCCTCTTCAAATCTCGAAGATTTACCATACAAATTTAAATCTCCTCAAATGAAGATTTAAAATAAATCTCATTGAAATCTTCTTGCAAGAAGGAGATTGTCAAATCAAACAATCCTAATTTTGTAGAACGCACCCTTTTAAACGTCAGTTTTTCCATTGAAATCAAAAAAAATTATAAAACATTTTTGCGCGTTGGATGTAGGAATAAAAATGCAAGTATTTACAATGTATTTCATATATTTATAATAATATTTTGGTAAACAATACAAATTCCAGATAATGCAACAAACAAATAACAACGGACAACCTAGACACTGGAGGATGGGGAGCTTTTCATTGAAGAGTGGGCCGAAAAATTGTGTTTTTTCTGTATTTATGGATTCTCCTATTAAATTTACTCACTCTTATGTTATTTTGAAGAATAAAATGGTGTGATAACAATAGATTTAGGTTACTAGACTCATTTTTAATAAATAGTTTATTCAAAATTAATTGTTTTATTGCTCAAAAATTGTTTTTTCCGTTTGCTATACGTTTGCCGATTATATTTGTTTTACTCTTGTCAAATTGAGTTGACAATTGAATGGCAATTCAGACTGAAAACGTCAAATTAATCTCCTTTTTTTGTGGTGAAAACACTTCAAGATTAATTTTAAATCTCCTACCTTAAATCCCGGATTACCTCTTGGTGAAAACGTAGTATTAGGCCTTCTGCGTATTGGATTAAAATCGCGTTAAATTTGAAACGAAGATTAACTTGGCAGATCTCACAATCTAATTGCAACCGAGGGTTTAAGCTAAGACCGCACTCGGCGGAACTGCACTTCAGCGGAACTGAACTTCACGACTTATCTGTGGGAAATTGTATGATCTATATCGCACTAAGCGACAACTGCACTTCACGTCGCGACACTATGCGACAAAGTTGGTAATCTGACCAACTGTGTCGCGACGTGAAGTTTCGTTCAGTTTCGTGCGAAAGTGCGCACGGTGTTGCTGAAGTGCAGTTCCGCCTAGTGCGGTTCTACCTTTAGTCCCCTTTCACACGAGGAAACAAGTTGCTGGAGATTTTTTTGACGTTTTCTTTTAATTTCCTTAAAAATCTCCTGTACCTTTCACACGAAGAAACAAAATCGTGGAAACTTTCTGTATTTTCCTTTTAAAATAGCTTGGTTGAACACACTCTACTGTGTGTGTGAAGAGGAATGTCAAAAAAATCTCCTCGAATCGTTGACCGGGGAGATTTCATTTTCCCCTCTTACTTCTTGCCCTTCTCACCAACAAACTGATTGTTGCTGGCAACTCAGTTTCCTCGTGTGAAAGGGGACTTTAAGCCACAAATTTCAACTCGACTCTGCTCGGCGAGTGGGATTGAGTCGAAACTTTTTTAAACTTCACGTAATTTTACAAGAGCTCAAAGTATAGTTCAATCTCATTTCAACTCAGTATTAACAGGGAATGACGTCAGAAGTTTAATATCTGAAATCGTTCCATTGGCTCAAAAAATTCCAAGTGAAATTTGTATTCTCGATTTCAAGTCAGAATCCACTCAAAAGACACTCAGCTCTCAGCCATACAAACTCAAAATATGGTTCTAAAACAAATTTGTTTTGAATAATTAACCTTGTGTTCTTAAAGAAATTATTCAATAGAATTTAAATTGATAAAAATAAAGCAACTGCAGAAAATTGTTTGAAAATATCATTAGTTTTAAATTTAACCAAATCAAAGATAAATGAAATTGTTTCTCATTGTTCTTAAAATGAGTGGCCCCGAGTGAAACCAAATGAAAAACGACATTAGAAAAACAGAATAATTGAGCGGGTTTTCGTTGACACAAGTACAAGTGTCACTTTGTCAGCATCAGCATCAGCAGATATAAGTCTGGATCGGTTTTGTCATTTTCCCGGTTGTTTAAGCTGCTGATTCTTCACTAGGCCATTCATTTTGGTCATGAAGGTAAAGTTTAATTTGTTAAACATATTTTTAAAGTGGTATTTGTATCCCTTTGTATTTTGTTTGCTCTTAGTATCGTTGTCCATAGTTTCGTATTTGTTTTCCAAATGTATGGAAACATTGAACAAAATAACACGAAGTATGAAGACTATGCACAAAGTACAAGGTGACTTAACTGCTTTTAAATATTTTAACTAAAAGTTTTTCTATTTTAGAGTGTCTTAATAATATGTGCGTGCTTGGTGGAATGTATTCAGGGATTCTATGTCCCTGGAGTAGCTCCAGTAGAATTCATAAAAGGACAAAAAATCGATGTGAAGGCAGTGAAGATGACGAGTAGTCGAACTCAGCTTCCGTACCAATACTACTCACTTCAGTTTTGTCTTCCAAAGAACGGAACTTTAATCTACAAATCCGAAAATCTTGGCGAAGTCCTTCGAGGAGATCGAATTGTCAATACTGCATATGAAGTGCGAATGGCTGAAAATATTAATTGCAAACTGCTCTGCAACAAAAAAGACCAACCAATGAATTGGGACAAATATCAATCAGCGAAAGTGGCGGAACGAATACAACACGAATATTTTGTGCATTTGTATAAACTTTAAACTCAGCTTTTTCCTACTTATTGACAAAAATCATTTTTAGACTAGTCGACAATCTCCCTGTGGCGACAAGGATCATGAATCCAACTACAGGTGACGTCACCTTTGAGCATGGTTATCGTATTGGCCAAGTCGAAGGCAATAACATTTACATCAACAATCACCTGAAATTCATTCTCTCATACCATATGCATTCGAAGTTAGTATATTTGAAAATATATTTATTTTTTCATTGTAATGCCAATAAGTTATTTTCAGAAATAAATATAGAGTTGTTGGATTTGAAGTTGAGACAACTTCCCTCTCATATAAGGATGTTAAATTTGAAGGCGATACTTGCAATTTCCCAGATACACGTCGTCAGCAACAAGTATGTTAATCGTTTATGCATTCATAATTTTCCTTTCCCAATCAACTTATGGTGTCTGAATAAAATAATAAAACGTTAGTCTAAGCAACTCTCAGACCCTTACGTTGCTAAAACCAGGGACACACTGGTGGTATAGATCTTATGGTATTAGGTTTATTCTGTTCGCCCTCCACGGCCTTCTACTGTCCTATAGTCTCTTTGCACTTTATGAAGATCGATTAAAATTCGTATTTTCAACCTTAAAAACGAAATTTATATTGTTTAAATATATTTGCCAGGTTTTTCCGAACACGAACACTCAACTATACTTCACATATTCTGTCGAATGGAAAGAATCCATAGTGAGCTGGGCATCACGTTGGGATATCTACTTGGGCATGAATGATGTGCAGATTCATTGGTTCAGCATCATAAATTCTTTAGTGGTTGTGTTCTTCCTTTCTGGTAACTTTGAAAATGTGAAATATTGCAATTTATTATAGCACTTGTGTTATATTATAGGTATTCTAACAATGATCATGATTCGAACCTTACGACGAGATATTGCTCGTTATAATACAGACGAGAATATTGAGGACACACTCGAAGAAACTGGATGGAAACTTGTACATGGTGATGTTTTTCGCCCCCCTAGAAACAGTCGACTTTTTTCCGCCGTTATTGGCAGCGGAATACAGATTTTCTTCATGGCACTTATAACGATCTGTGTGTACTTCAATATTTTTGTACATTTCCAGTCATAATATTTTTGTTTTTGTTTTTGTTTTTTAGTTTTTGCAATGCTTGGAATGCTGTCTCCATCATCTCGGGGTGCACTGATGACATCAGGAATATTTATGTATGTTTTTATGGGAACAATAGCAGGATACTTTTCAGCTAGACTTTATAAGACAATGAAGGGGCGTGAATGGAAGAAATCGGCGTTTCTCACCGCTACACTGTATCCGGGAATTGTTTTTGGGTAAGATAAAATAATATTTTCAGAACATTGATGGTTACCTTTTCGCAAAGGGTCAATTTAAATATTGATATTTTTTGCCTTATCAAAGGGTAAGAACGTGGATTTAAGAAAACACTAGAGTCCACAGGTTTTTCCAAAACCCAGCTCTATCTATTAACTATTGTCAACTACCCGCTTTGAAAATCGGGTACCTAGTACCTCAACTAAAGATTCCGTTTCAATACCTTTGGAATGCTGTTAGGTAGCAAACGAAAGATGAGGGAGGGGCGGCGTTTCCATTAAAGCACTTCAACTAGTATACAGGCAGCAGCGAAAGAATTCCCCGTCTTAAGCTTAAGTCAGGCTTAAATACTTAGTAAACATCTTATGTATAGTATAGCCCCTACTACATATTTCGAGCTCAGATTTGTGACAAAATTGACAGGGGGCCGGGGACTCTTGAAAATTTTGGTGTCACAAAATTCAGGAATTTATATGTAATTGTATTGATTATAATCTGGTTAGCCATAGCACAGTGTAATCCCTATTAATACAAAATGCTGAGTTATTTTTCTAGTGCAAAAATTAATAAAACGTTGATCACGAATTAAATTTTTTTATTAATTCCCGTTTAACGAAATCTAATCAAAATTCTAACATAATCAACAAGAATTTTTTTCTATACGGAACGAAAAAATAAATGGTGCATTAATCCATGTACTGAAAAAAATATGATATATATGTTTATTTACATAAATACAACAGTTGAAAGCATTGCTTAAAACTTTCAACCATTCCTGTGTGCGTGTTATCGTCAGGAATGGTGGGTACCTAAAATTTTCTGCCGAATTCGAACGGCGAAGGTGAGAAGCACCTTTTCATTACAAGAGATACTCTTGGACGTTTTGTCTGTTCCTGGCCTATCTTTATAGTTTATAAGTGAATTCCTAGTTTTCGATGACAAACCATATTCATCTAGATATTTAATTTCGCTCTCTATTTTCCAGGACCGGATTTATTTTAAACTTTTTCATTTGGGATAAACAATCAAGTGGTGCTGTCCCATTTAGCACCATGGTTTCTCTGCTCTTAATTTGGTTTGGCATTTCAGTGCCCCTCACATATCTAGGATACTACTTTGGTTACAGAAAGCAATCCTACCAACATCCTGTCAGAACAAATATGATTCCCAGACAGGTTCCGTCACAGCAATGGTACATGAACATTGCTTTAAGGTGTGTTTATCTACCTTTAATTTGAATTTTTAAAACCTTTAAAATCTAACTTTTTCGTTTCAGCACTCTTATGGCGGGTGTTCTACCCTTTGGAGCAGTTTTCATTGAACTCTTTTTTGTGTTCACAGCAATATGGCAAAATCAGTTCTATTATATGTTTGGTTTTCTATTTTTAGTGTTTTGCATTTTAGTAGTTAGCTGTGGACAAATTTCTATTGTGATGACATACTTTCAACTCTGTGGAGAGGTTATTTTTTTTTTATTTTTGTCTTTTTTAAGTATATATATATATATTTTTTTGCAGGATTATCGATGGTGGTGGCGAAGCTTTATTGTTTCTGGTGGGTCTGCAGCATATGTTCTATTTTATAGTATATTTTATTTCTTTACAAAATTGGAAATAACTGAATTTATACCCACCTTATTGTATCTGGGTTACACAAGTGAGTAATATTGTACTTATGGTTACTTCTCATAACTACAGTTTTGGTTTTTTTCCTTATAGGCCTTATGGTCATGACATTTTGGTTACTTACTGGAACAATTGGTTTCTTCGCAGCGTACAGTTTTATTAGAAAAATTTATGGTGCAGTTAAGATCGATTAAAATTTTTGGTCATTACTTTTCTATAATCTCCAAACATTATTATTATATTATATTCTTCTTTACGTATTTCTCTTAATAAGTAACATTCAACTGTGTATACATTTAAACTAATTTGATTTTATAGACTGTAAAAACACTAGTAACTTAAAGTAGTTTTTAGTTGTTTTTCTTTGTTGGCTCTAACCAATTTATAAGCTTTGTTCTATTCGAATGAAAACTTCACTCAACAACACTTGAATATAAAATAAGCATTATAAGTTATTTTTAACATTGAATATAAATAACGCTACATAAAATAATAATAATAAATTTATTTAAACGAGTTTTTGATAAAAGCTGTATTGATTTTAGACAAGATTGCTAAAAATGGGATAGTTCTAGTTCGATCTCCTGCTTTTTAAAGGCTGTGTTGACTATATTAACCAATTTGAATTGTTGGATTTTGTTGCTTTGCATAATTAAATGACTTGACTGCATACTGCAATCAAGAAATTAAAATCGCTATTGGAACTAAAATACAATCATAAGTCAAAAATTAAAACAAATTTTGAGCTCATAAAATATGTTGAAATCTTTAAGACGTCTATATTGCGGGAATTTCATTTTCCGCTATTTGTGCAGAAGAATTAATTCAATAAACTTTAAATATGTATATTCATTTCCTTAGTTCCTTTTTATTTGCTGAATTCTTTTATTGAGGAACTTAAAAATCATTTTTTAAAAAGTGATTGTTATTTTTTTTAATATTTCTTATGGCGTTAAATTAATAAGGAGTAATCCCAAATATAAGAAAAATTGGTGTGGTTGTAGGCGGACTTTAAAAAAAAATTACAAACTTTACGCTTTAGGTTCAATTACAAAATTTCTATTTATCTATTGATCTAAAGTAACGAAAAAAATCATATATAATGTATATAATGCCACCATGTATGTATACATCCGAAATTTTATTAATTTTCAAACCCAGGGAGGTTACGAAACAGTTGTTTAGAAATTGTCAGCTTATACAAACCAAGAATAGACAGAAATTCATCCCAATTGCAGAATCCGATGAATGAGCAGACATTTCGATAATGCTAAAAATATCAAAATTAATCTGTCTCCCTCCGCAGATCATTCATCACATTCTGTAAGGAGGATGTAATGGTTTGTAGACTGTGTAATGGAAGTGCCAATGGAGCCCGACAAAGATACTAACCGGCGAATTCACATCTCCATCTATCTATCTTATCTTATGCATATATTTATTTTTATAAATCGGCACTCTTGCTTTGTTTGTTTGTATGTTTGTTTGTTCGGGCTAATCTCAGAAACCACATATCCGATTTCAAAAATTCTTTTTGTGTTTGAAAGTTTGTTTTGAGGGAATGGTTATTGGCATATTTTTTTTGGAAATTTTGCCATTTGTAGGGGTAAATGGGGTAAAAGAAAAAGCCGTATACGATAAAAGAAAATTCTACCTGGGTTTGAAAGGTAATTTTTAGGAAATGGCTTTAATGATTTTTTTTTCTAAATTTTGCTATTTGTAGGTTGAAAATAAAAAAACTATGTACGATTTGATCGCTCGAACTTGCTCTTGTTGTTAAAAACTGTATGTAACCAGACATTGAAGATGCATGATATATAATTGTGTATATTTAACGATAAAATATTAAAAGAGTCAAAAGTACCCACCATCAAAAAAATATACTTGAATAACCCAAAAATAAGACCATTTTCTCAAAAAACGAAAAAAAAACTAATTTCGTTATGTGAATTTTTTGAGAAAAACCTGAAACGCAGTTTTCTTACAATTGACTTAGGTTTTACCGGTACGAAATTTAATCAAAATCGTTAGTGCCTTTTTCGATAAAATTTGATAAATCTAAAATGTTTGTATGACAGCTACCCCTTCTAGATGAGCTAAAACAAAAATTCGAATGTCCCCTCCAAGCAATCACATAATGGGATCACCCGTTTAGGCTCTAGCTCAAACAACAGTGGAAGCACGGACGCACAGACCGACGGACGGCATGACGAAACCCACTTTTTCGGACTTCTCGATCATCGTAGTGTTAGTTTTTATTACAACCTAGAAATTTTTTTTACAGGAAACCAATACTTGCCCTATAGAGCAAGTAAAAAAAAACGATTTAAGATTTTTGTTGTGTTTGAAAGATTATTTTTAGTAGAGGGCTCAAAAATTCGGTATCTATTGGGTGAGATGGGGTAAAAACAGAAATTGGTTATACTTTTTCAAAATTCTTTATGGTGGAAAGATTATTTTTTGGTGCGCATAAAAGATATTTTTTGAATCATGTATTCGATTTCAAAAATTCTTTTTGTGTATCAAAACTTTTCTAAGGAATGGCTTTAGGAGTATTTTTTTTTTTTTTTCAAAAAAATAATATTCATAGGGAGAAGTGGGGTAAAAAAAAAAAGCGGATATCCGATTTTGAAAATTCTGTTTGTGTTTGAAAGGTTATTTTTAAAAAAATTGATATTTATAGAGTGAAATGGGATATACACAAAAAAGTGGTTTTCGATTACAAAACAAACTTTCTATGTGGGAAAAGTAATACAAGTTGGACTTATATAATCATATTTTTACGAATTTAGCCATTCATAACCTGAAGTGGGTTAAAACCCAGAAAGTAGTATTCAATTACCAAAAGGATCTTAAATATTTATTTATATATATTTTCTTTGTAATTTTTATGCGAAGCTTAGGTTTGTCTACCCGTGCGAAGCAGGGCGCGGCCAGCTAGTGTATTTATAAAAACCTTTCTCTAAGGCTTCGGGAAACGGTATCTGTGTCACCTAAGCAACCTGATGCAGTCGCTCGACCAGTAAAAAGTATTGTAGTTGATGAAAGAATAAATGAAGATGTTAGAACATAGAAATGATCTTTCAATCAGCATCCATACGCTTATCTTTGTTTCACCACACAATAATTGTTCATTGTACTGAATGTGGTATATTGTGCACGAACAGCTTCAGCATGATTTGGAATGTTTTCTAACTGGTTGTTACAGCGGAGCTTTGATGACGACTTTATTACCAACATTTCTTTGAATGGACGAGTCTCAATTAACAAGTAGTGATGGGATCAGAAAAGTTCACAATCTAAGTACCTATATGGGCTGAGGCATCATTTCAACTCAAATCCGCCGTCAGTAGCTGCGTTCCTTTGGAGATGGCAATGTACTCATGAGTACTTTGATAGCCCACTACGATCGCGAGGTTAAGGATTGACTAGACGATCACTCTCGTTAGATAGGAAAAAGTGGACCAGTTCACGAGTTGATCTTGAAGCGTCATTTAAATTGAGGCAGCATTTAGCTTAAATAAGCATTGGGATGGAAATCCAAAAACGGACTCTATCATGCATTGTAAAAAGAGGACACTTTGAGCACATCAAACAAATCAAACAAAAACAAAAGCAAGAAATAAAACCTTTTTTCTAATTTTTGCTTGAAAAAACCCTGTATATTCTGGTACTTTAAGACTCCGAAATATGGTCATACTCAGCCCTATCACGAATTCCATCGTAATCTTCGGGAATCCCGAAAAAAACTATCATCGAATCCGTTCGTAATAGCAATTTGTATGGGATTTTCCACTACCATGGAATCTGTGATAATTTGTTTTCGGAATTCGATGCGTTTCCGATTACGTTGGAATTCGTGATGGGCTGACTCAAATTTACCAGTAAAACTAGAGTTTTTTAGGTAAAATTTCAAAATGTTTTCTTTTAATAATTCATTCCGGACTTTTTTAACAGTGTTTTCTTGGACAATAGTACATAACGTGGAACGCTTCGCGGGTTTTTAATTCCCTCTTAAAGTCCTTTGTCCCACTCATGCCACTCCGTTGCTCCGCTTTGGACAGGGACCATTGTAAGAGTTTTTTTTTGGATAACAGTTCCTTGGATAGACCACTTCCCAACTGCATGTCGGTAAAATTGTCAAGTAATTTTGTTTCCAAGCGCACTTGACGTATTCAAACAATATCGCCATTTCAATTTTAACTACACACATCCTGTTTTATCCTGTCTCACTTTCGGGTTAAAGTGCATCTAAATTCATCCTGTCTCTGGCAGCGTACTTAATTCAGTTTTTTTTTTTTGCGCGTAAAAAAAAGAAAACTCAGTTAAATTTTGTTTAAATTTTATTGAAGATTTTACATTATTTTTAAAGTGTTCGTATACATTCCTCGGGAAAAAAGGTTAGTGGATATTTTATTTTTTTTTAATTTATGATCTTAAATTAACTATTGTTTTAACATTTAAAAAAATAAGTTTATTCCTTATAACTAAGTATCTAGTTAGTTAAGTGATTCGCAAAACATTAAATATTGTATAAAAGTGGAATAATGTTATAGACTTCAATTCTATACACCTAGGACGTTTCATTTTGTTATTTATTTGGAATTTATTAAGTTTTTTTTTTAATATGCATATTTAAAATAAACTATCACAATTATTATCAAATTTTATTTACTAAGTTTTTATTTTTATTTTTGATTAATGTCAAAATTACTTCAAAATTGTTACTTTATAATGTACTTATGCAACAATGTTTACAAGGGGTAATAACAACATAGTGTGCGTATGGTTAAGGTTATTGATTTGTTTTAGGAAAATACAAAACATAAGAGCACGTTTTAAAAAATAATAATAATTCGTTTAAATAATTCAAGTACTATTATAATACATAATACATACTAAAATATTATTATTATAATAATATTACTTTCCTTTTACATCGACAAAGAATAAAACAATATTTAAATGGTCGCCTAGCTTTTTTAACAGCGATCATCTTAACAAAAAATAAGTTTGTGCTTTTCCATAAATTGCGAGACAAATTTATACATCGTCGCCTGAAAAGCAAATTGACATACGTATTTATGTTTTTATGAAAGGTATTAAAGATAATTTTATAACGTTTGTTTGATTACAGTTAAAACCACCAAATGCATTTTTTATATTTTTAGTATCATACTGTTTTAGGTGACTCCAGCTTATTAAAAATAGGGTTTGTATAATACTACAGTGTGAACCAAAAGTCTCTTTCCTAAGTACAAAATTAATCAGCCTTATTGTGAGTTTCACCCGAAAAATATTTCAACTTAAATTTTTTTGTTGGCCCAGAATTATAAAAGCTATTGTGACTTTCGCACGAACGAAATTTCGTTCGCCTGTAAAAAAGAATTGAAAATGACATTATATTCCGCTCGAAATGATCGTTCGCAATAAGGGGAATTTTTCGATCATGAAATTTGGGGCGAAACTCACAATAGGCGAAAAGTGAAATGTCATATTTTCCGGGTGGAATGTTGTTCGGGTGAAACTCACAATAAGGCTGAATAACTCTTTTATTTATAGATATTTTTGAGTTATTTTCTTTTTTTTCAGACATAAGGCTTAGGAGATTTAAAATGGAGCATGGAGCACTACACTATTGCACAGCGAAGAAAAATTGTTAAATTATTTTTTGAAAATAGCCAGCCAATAATTTGTACCCACTGTGGTGGCCAAATTTGAGCAATATGGGAAAGTTGGAGATGTGAGGCGTTCGGACAGGCCTTGTTTTAGACGATCGATCGATCGATCGATCGAAAACATCCAGGTCGTTAGGGAAAGTGTTGCAACTGATCGTCAAACATCGAAACGACGACGTTCAACATAGTTAGGCATACCGCGTAGCACGATTCATCGGATTTTGAGGAAATATCTGCACATATACCCTTATAAGATCCAGTTGGTTAAACAGCTCAATCCTGGTGACCCAGAAAAACGTCTGGAGTACTGCAGAACAGTCTAAAATAACGCCGAAAATGACGAAGAATTTTTGGA
Source organism: Leucozona laternaria (assembly GCA_932273885.2). Classification (NCBI taxonomy): domain Eukaryota; kingdom Metazoa; phylum Arthropoda; class Insecta; order Diptera; family Syrphidae; genus Leucozona; species Leucozona laternaria. The sequence goes on from OW026368.1 coordinate 53,569,432, forward strand.
AAATTTTATGATGACCAACGAGAAATATTTTCATCTGAGTGGGTTTGTCAACGAGAAAAATTGCAGATTCTGGGGCACAGAGAATCCCAAAAATCTCCGTCAACATACCTAACACTCACTTCCTGTTACTGTTTGGTGTGGAATAACCTTGCGTAAGATTTATAGGCCACATTGCTTCGAAAATGATGCGGGTGCCAGCGTTACGGTCAATGAGTGCCGCTACTTGTGCAAGCGGACAACAAGGCTGAGCTGATTTGGTTTCAGCAAGGGGGAGCTACCGCTCACACCGCTCGTGAGACAGTGAACTTGTTGCGCGAACAATTCTCAAATCTCAGTATCTCAAAAAACGGTGAATCTGAATGGTCGCCGCGATCGCCTGATTTGTCGGCTCCGGCCATTTTTTATGAGGTTACCTGAAGAAAAAGGTTTACAATAACAAACCACAGACTATATAGGAGCTGAAACTCAACATTCGCACAGAAATCGCTAAAATTACGCCGGCAACACTTCAAAAAGTCATGGAAAGTGCCATTAAAGGAGCCCATGAGGTGGCCACTTAACCAATGATTTTTTTACATGCCGAATGTAAAAATTTTCCATGAAATAAACCTTTATTTATAATTTATTTCATTAGTTTATATCTTTCGTTGAAAAGTTATTCCACCACCCTGTAGTTAAAAAAATGTTAAAAATTAAGAACATTTTAGTAAAAAGCTTTAAGGTAAGAAAACTTTTAAGTTTAATTCTAATACAATTCTAATACCTTAACAGCAGGCAGTTCAAAATTTTGCGCCATTGATTGCCAGAAAAATTTATTTTTTGATGGAATTTATAGTGTTTTTTTTTTGTATTTTCTTTGTGAACTTTTAACTAAAATTTTGACTTTTGTCACTTTGCTTTTCAAGTGAAGATATTAGTAATATATCTCCAACACAATTTTGTGACTTTCAATTATTATTGAATTTTTGTGAACAAAAAATTAGAAAATATTCTTTATTTCTCGATTTCATGAAACCTCGCTAACAAAATTGCATGACTTTTGTCTTTCAACACATCTTACCAGACAACATTATAGCTTAAAATAACTCAACAAATATTGTATGAATAGTGGATCGTACCTGCGCAATACAGGGGCCGAATTACCGCATCAGTTATCGAGTAATACGTGACTGAATTATGTGAGTTTGGCATTACCGCTCACGTTATGGAGCCATCATCCCCATGGGTTTTACTCGTTCAATCGATCACTGTTGGCACTCACTCGATCAGTCACTATTGCGGTAATTTGGCCCCAGGTCTGTCTGTCTGACACGGTCAATGTTACTGTGCAATACTTGAGTTTGAGCTATCACATTGGCTGGTGTAATGCGGCCTTGGGAACGATTTGATTTTGAATTTTGTTCAGCCTTGAAATCTTTACACTTGAATTTTTAAGTTTTATTTAACTGAACATGAATAAATACTGTGTGTACCAGAAACGACAGAAACAGAAAATAACAAATATCTAAAGAAGGACCTTTGCTATACTTAAGGTTCATCTAATTCGTAGTCCGGATTTTACATCCCTGTTTCAATCACATTACATACATCAAACCAAGCGGTCATCCGTTTAATTAAGGTTTTCCAAATACAATATGGGTCGTTTAACAAGCGCGGAAAGTGTTAAAATTTTCACATAACATTTTCTTCAGCTACGAAGCTTATTTTTCACTCGGTTAACAAACAAAATTGTCACGTATGAGCAAATGAAGACCTACATGAAACTGTGGAGAAACCATCCACAATAAGTCTGCATGGTGTGCAATTTGGGATGGTGGTGTAACCGCCACCTTCAATTCTCATCGCTTTAGCCAAATGTTAACCGTATTTGTTTTGCCTTATGGCCTTTGCCATTGGAGTCAGAAGGCTAGTTCTTCTTCTGAAAAAAAGAGAAATTTTCTGATGGTTTTGCTTTCAGAATCGTTCCAGACGTGTTCACACGTATCAAATCTTTCTCCTGGATTACAAATCGAAAAGGCCATTAAATCCATGGTATGGAAGTGAAAAACATGTGGTTTCAACAAGATCGTACAACAACAAGACCACCATGATGATTTCATTTGTCACCGTTGGATTTCTTCTTGTGAGGCTATGCAAAAGATCGTGTTTATGCGCACAATCCCAAAGCTTTGAAAATAGTATTCGTCAAGTTATGGCAGAGTTATAGCCCGATATGTGTTGAAATGTTATCGAGAATTACCTTCGTTCTTTAACTCTCGGATCAATTAAATCAATCGAGAAACGATTAAAAATTGAAACAAATCGTATGAGTTTTGTTCCATTTTTCATCGTTTCTCGACCATGCGAGAGTTATGCCGGTCGTCCATAATGCGCTCAACGCACAAATTTCGAATTCAACGCATTCAACTCTAATGTACGGTGCCTTCAATTCTATTCAACCAACCAGTTGGATTCAGTTGTTGACCGTTGCTCAACGAATTGTTCAACAAGTGTACGAGTAGTGTACGAGCTCGTGTTGCTCGTTGAAAATGTTCGATTTTAGGATAATGTGTTCCACATTATTTGTTCAACTCATTGATCAACTTTTTAATTTTCTCTGGGGTTCGTTGCGGTAGACGTCATGATATTTGTGTTTCGTTGCGTTGGTTGCGACGAAATTTGTGTGTGTACGTGAGTTGAACTATTCCGTTGTCGTTAACTTGGAGTTGTAACATTCTGTTCTTTGGTTTTTCGTTGTTGTATGGTATGGTGATAAAAAAATTGAGTAGACAACGGAGGACACTTTGGAATTAATTTCGGCAATTGGCTTGGTCTCAAATATCGTCCAAGATCTAATTGCCAAAATCGGAAGTTAATAATAAATGGAGACGAAGGGGTGCGTCGATAATAAAAGTATGTACCGAACTAAAGTCCAGTATGTTCCCCAACGAGTTATCCTTGGTTAAGTGTACGAAGGTATCAACTCGAAGTTGGTCAACCTCGAAAACTTTTTTTTTGTCAAAATCGAACAAGTGTATCAACTAGTGTTCGAGGTTTTTCAACATTTGAGTAAGTTGGTGAACTAGGTGTAGGAAGTTATTCAAAACTGGGATAAGTTTCAAGAGTTGATCAACTAGGTGTAGGCGAAAGAGTTGAATAAGAAGTTGCGGTTGAACTTATCGCGCACGAAGTGGAGACCGGCATTACAGAACGTAGGCACAGGATTCATAACAGGGCTGTGTCAATCAGGAACGATTCGATTTTTTTATCCAATCATCGAAAAGTATTGATGATTGAAATCACAAATTTTTGTTTCCCTCGATCCCAATCTCAATCATTTCGATGATTCTCGATTTTCCATCCCAATCTCAATCATTTCGATGATTCTCGATTTTCAATCCCAATCTCAATCATTTCAATGAATCTCGATTTTCGATATCAATGTCTTTTGAATTTTAATATATTTTATCGGAGAAAAGAAATATGGGTCAGAATCGGGTCGATCAAATCGGTACAGTATTCGTTAACTTCGGAGATTGAATTTCATCGAAACTGAAATAAAAAAATTGTCTTAGTTTGACAGGTGTCAAAATATGCCAACATTTTTGGTACGGCGGATCGAAAAACGGAGTACGCCAATTGACTAAGTGTGAAAATATACCAACATTTTTGTTAGGGCGGATCGAAAAACGGAGTACGCCAATCGATTTAGGAGGTAGGTATAACCCTAGTCTCACGGCCGACGTTCTGGGACCACTAGAACACTTAGTTTGACAAGTGTCAAAGTATACTAAAATTTGTATTACGGCGCGGCGGATCGAAAAACGGAGTACTTCAATTTAGGCGGTGAAAATTACCTGAAGACACGCCAGTTCCCTGGGTCCTTTAGAACACTTTAAACTTGACAGGTGTCCAAATGTCAGTTGATTTCCGAGAATACGCGCTAGGTAACTTTGTACATCGTAACGACGCCTCGCACAGAGGAAAGTCCACGTTTTTATTTCACTCTACCGCCGACATATAGATTTTTACACATCAAAAATCGAAGAAATAATGAATTGAGTGGAATGAAAATGATCGAATGATCGATTGATTAAAATAATCGAATGTTCGATTGATTAAAATAATCGAATCATTTTGGTAATCGATTCTTGGACGATTCGATCATTTGAAATGAACGATTTACACAGCTCTAATTTATAATGGGTCTTGCAATAAAAATTTGATCTAAATCATAAATGTGTTTTATTTAAATTTGCTTTCGGAACCATAAAACGGATGACCCTGTACCATTTTCAATTAACAAACTAATGATTTTCAATTAAACTCATATTCCTACAGAAGGAGGCTCCACCATATTAAGCGGTTGTTAATCCTATAGAAAATCTATAGGGCAATTTACACCAGTGACTTTGAAAAGTGGCCTAAGAAATGCAAAAGTTATAATATATTGGGATTTGTCTTCTTTCAATTAAGTTCTTGGACTTTTCGTAAATAAATGTTCTCTTTTTGTAACGGGATGGATCTTTGGCTTCAAATCAAATATAGTTCGTTTGTTTTTTTTTGGCCTGTGAAGAATTTGAAAAATAACTGCATGTAACCTTCTGAACAAATACGAGTTTGATTGACTGTAAATAGATTGCTTTTGTCTCAAAAAAATAGTTCATTCGGGAAATCTATTATTATTTTCGTATTAAGTAGATAATTACCCAAGAAATACCCAAAATTGACCCCGGAAACCCATGGCACCCACAAATCACAGTTCCCATGTCTTTTTTTGTATTTTACATTCATTACATGCTTAGCATGAATTACATAGGTGCAAGTTATAGCTTTCATTAAAAACCATCATTGAAAATTTTAATTGTTAATTTTGAGACGTGTATGAAGTAAAATCATTTCGATTTCGGTCAATGGAAACTCCCTTAGTACATTTGTAATTTTGATTTGAGTTTTGCATTTGTTACATATTTTTTATTGAAATTGATTTGAAAATATTTTAATTTAGAATTTTTTTTTTTAATTTAGAAATCCAGCAACAAACCACTTAGGGAGATTTAAAAAAAAAAAAAAAACTAGAGGTATCTCGGCTTCAAGAAACATGGACTAAGGGAGTTTTCATTTAACGACGACGTATATATTATTTTTTGTTTTCCAAAATTATAGAAAAACCACACTATAAAGTTTTTCGGCTTAATTTTTACATTTACTCGCAACATATAAGATGAAGTTATTTGATTTCATATGCAAACTTTTTTGTTGCAAAAGGAAATTTGATACATAATTCAAAAACGTTTCCTTTCTTTTTTTGTTTATGAAAAGAAAAATATAATAATAATAATTTTGTGTCGAAGAAATAAACACAAAGAATTATTAAACTGAAGTGAATACGCTTGTGTGGTCTTAGCTTTAGTCAGTGAATAAATATGAAGAAAAGAAAAAAAAGAATAATAATAAAAAAAACTCAATCCAAATGATTAATTCCATTTTAAGTTCCTTTAGGCAAGTTATGGGGCTCGTCTGGCACTTTTGAGCTTTTTTGTTCTGTCTCATTGGATGTCTAGAGTATGCTATACCTGCTGCTAGCGGTTCCGTTTAGTTTTTCTATTGACATTTCCTTCAATAATTATCTGCAAAACAGAATATGATAATTGTTTAATAGTTTCAAAAATGTTTGTTAAGAAATAAATTCAATAAATCATTATTAACACAAAAACTAATACACGTTTTTGTTACGGATAACCTCTGAAAATAAGGTTACAAGAACTATACGATAATGATAATGCACGATTATCCAATATTATGCACTTGATTTGTATTTTTTTTATAAGCGCGCACTAATGTAATTTTGACTAGGTAAGGATTTAATTGGAGATACCGATGCACATTGGTTTTGAAGTGGTGAATATCAAAATGGGAGGTAAAAATGGTTAATAAAAAGGAAACAAAAGTATTATTGAAATCGAACAACCATTAACTTTTTTAAATTTACAGGCAATAACCGCCTGCGATTGTCATGTGTAAGAAATGCCTTTCTTAAAAGCGGGAACCCAATCAAAACACTCGACACTGTCATGGTAATAAATAGTTAGTGCGTCGATCTAGAGTTGTGGAAGTGTGAATGTCAGCAGACTGCTGACATTTCGGCTTTCTCAGAGTTTTCAATTAAACTCGTGTATGATGATAAAATCGTTAGTATGAGTTAAGGCAAGCTATTTATATAACAGGTTGTGGGCCCCGATATTATTGAACTTTTTTCATACCCAGTAAGTTGAAAATTATATCGAGTGGGAGTTTAGGAGGCTTATAGCCAAAACATCACCCGCAGCAAAAATTCAACAGCAATTGAACACCGTCGCACTGTGGGACGAAATGGGATTTTAGCGCACCAAAATTCGGGTTTTAAGTATTTTGTGTAGGTTGGCGCAAGACAAGAAAAAAAATCGTAAAGGAGGCGGAGTCTATATCCCCCCGTTTAGGCGGGAGGGGCAATTTAAAAAAAAAATGACTTAACATGGAAAAAAAAATATTTAAAAACAACGGTAAGACTTATAATGATATGGCAATTTTGTTGTCTTAAAGCCAGAATGCCGTTCTTCAATTTGCTTTTCAAACTAAGTTGTTTCAGCAAATAGTTTAAGAAAAATTATTTATCAAACTAAAAATTTTGAAAAAAAAAAAAATTATTTAATTTTTTCAAAATTTAAACAACCGGATACGTTTTGATTCCTGTTGGTCGGAGAAAATAAGTGCGTGATCTTCAGATGTTATTGGGAACACACTTTTGGGGGGGGGGGGGTACTGTTGTCCTGTTGGAATTCTCCCTCAATGTATCAAATAATGCAGATTGTTTTTAGTTTGCCGCCATTTTGTTATACTGTACCTATTATATACATACTTCTTAATATACCTCACAGATGGCATCACTATACTGTTGTTTGATTAAATACTTAACAAAGAAGGCAGAATTTACCTGTCTAGTGTGCACATGTTACCTTGAAAACTATTTTTCACTTATCAATACTTTTATTTTCCGAATTGTTTACAAAATATAATATATAAAAAAAAATTAATCACTTATAACAACACAATATAAAAATTTCAAAAACTAGTCAATGAACAAGCACTTCCTGTTACAAAGCATACCCGCTTCTAGTGTTTGTTTAGGTACACTATTAGTCGAATATCGTTTAAGTCTGCGAGTATCTGCCAATTAATTTTTTTCTAAATGGTAGTATAAAGATTAACGAACTTTTGATAGAGGTAAAGGTTTGAGGTTGCAAGAGGTTTCGTGTTTTTGGCAGGCTCTTAAAAAAAATTATTGTGAACAAATTGTTTCCATAATATTATGTTAATTATTAAATATTGATAGTTAATATGTTGTTTATTTTGATCAATTTTAATAAAAACAATACTAGTGGATATGAAAAAAGTGCTCTTATTGATTTTCTTCCATTGATTGCAATAATAACCATAGGTTAAAAAATAGGAAAATAACAATTATTCATACACGTCTAAGAAACGACGAATAACAAAAATATGCATGAAGTTTTACAAAAACCGTTAGTGGAATTATTCAGCGTCAAGTATTGAAAGTCATTCCTGAAAATTTTATGCATATCGGAGACCATTTTCAAAAAGACTTTTGGCGCGCTAAAATCCCATTTCGTCCCACAGTCCGTCGCCATCCGACGAGCAAATACAATAGAAGTACGAGTGGGAAGAGGGACTATATAAAACAGGTGAAAGTATCTTGTTCGTCGACCACACTGGTACGGGCTATTAAAGAAAATCTAACCTGATTAGGGAATACGAAGCGAATGATTTTCAATTCAACTTCACCTTTTGTTTGTCTGTTGGTGAAATTTTTGTTCAGTTATGCCCAGTTTGCTATTTGGACTAATCGACTCTATTAAAATAGGTATAAAGTAAAAAAACAAAAATATTCACTTACTTGTAGTATTTGACTAGCTTCAAATGCAGTTCCTGGCAAAAGAATGACCGGAGATGATACGTGGCCCGATTCCACACACAACATATTTGGATATTCATCGTCTCCAAAATCAGAAATTTCTCGTGCTTGGTCTATCCATGGATTCCAGATAACTATTAAGAGATTAATAAATATGTAATTTTCTTATATTTTCAGTGCGTTAAATATGAAAACGTTAATTCAATGTGACCCTCGAACGGAAAGTCTTCTTCCACAAATTTTTATATAAAATTTTTCAAGATGTGAAATTGTAAATAATATTTAACTCATAATAATTCTACCAAGATCATTTAATTTCTGAAAAGCGGTTCTAGATGATAACCATACGTGCAGTGTAGGCTGCTTGCACAGCATAGCATTTATCAAATAAATGAGACTCTTTTTTGTGTCTTATATGTACGACGTTTTCATTAGAACCGAAATGGGGTAATTTCGCAAATTACAAAAAATGTGTTTTCATGACAAATTTGCTAATATCATTTTAAATTTGAATTTGGCCGTTAAACATTTGTACTTGCTGTTTTCTATTTCAGTTTTCATATTAAAATTGGATTAAAGCTCAGCACCACTAATAAGGAGGAGACTGATGATAGGCGGCTTGGCACCCCTTGAAACAGCTGTATCTCTAGCCAAATAAACGAATTATAAATTAATTCATAAACAATTATTGGTGGTAGCACCTTTAAGTTGTTGTTCAAAAATTCAATGAAATTGACGGAATAAAGAATGGTCCAGTCTAATAAACTGATATTCTAGTATGAATAGTACAATAAATAATAATAATGGCATTTTAATACAAACGCCTTTGAATAAAATTGATTGCTTGTTAGGTTGGCACGTAATTTCCAACTTATTTCGTGCACATTTGGTTGAAATTACCCTATTTCGAAATGAGAATTTTTATGAAAAGGTAATTTGGAAATTTTCAACGCAATTACCGCATTTGCTCTAATGAAAACGCAGTATAAGTCTAAGTATGTTTGATCGCCACGCGGGCACGAACCTAGGACCATAAGCTATGACTGGATTCAGAGACCGATGACACAACTGAAATCGAGAAAATTCTAAAACTAAAGAACAACAAAAGGAGTCTGATGATCGAGTAAGTCCCTTGGTGGTACAAGTTAAGTTGTTCTTGTTTCATTCAATATTTACTTTTTGGTTCGATTTCAAATAATATTTTTTTTTAAATCATAACAAAACTTAATTAAGATTTAGAATAACAAATACATATGTATGTGCAATATATTTACCAGTATCAGGAAAGTTGTATTTATGCAATCGCATTTTTCTTCCAGATACAACATTTGTTATGACATGTTCCTGAGGGGTTTGTTGGTAAATTCTATCAGTCCATTCACCAATCGTCACGACTTCTCTCCCTTCTTGATACAATGCACCTTCACGCGTCTAAAATAAAAAAAAAAAAACAAATATTTAGAATTTAAAGAATAAGCCATTTTACGTAAGCGAGATCTCACAAATTTGGATCCCTCAAAAATTGAACACCCAAATCCATTTGTTTGTCCTCAGTTAAAAAAAAACAAAAGAAATGTTGCTTAACAATCCAGATAATATTTCTGTAGTGAAAGCAAGATTCAATGATCATTTTTTTTTTCAGAAAACGATTGGCCATGTTTACGAGCTTACTGTAAATCGAATTTTTCATCGGCAAGATTTATAGGTACTGGGATTTTGGAAATGGGATGATGCTATTTTTTAATATATTTTTGTATCCATTTGAATGGTTCTTTCTTTTTTTTAAGATATTGGGGCATATTCATAGTTATTTGCTAAACTCATTGGGGCATATTCATAGTCACTTTTAAACTCTAGTTTATCTTAGACCTGGGTTTATCCTATCTAAATAACATTGAATAAACCCCAGTCTAAGATAAACTGGAGTTTAAAAGTGACTATGAATATGCCCCATTGTTTACTAAACTACAGGTTAAAATCAAAGGGATCAACGAATGCAGCTCCTATTTATAACCTCATTACATTTTGTGTTGATTAAGTAAGCCATAGCAATCAAAATTTGTCCATGAAAATTGAATTAAACTCACTTTTAACTTAACATCAGTGTTTAAAACTGAATATGTATACGCCCCATTGTAAATCATCGGAAAAATGCAAGAAATTAAGATACACTAATGTTTTTCTTCTAAAACTCAATATTTTTCAGTTTAAAAAAATTATTTCTCGGATTTCAGCAATCTCGAGCTGAAAAAGATTAACAAGTATTGACTTTTTAGAAAAATCTTGGATTCTTAAGACAGAATTTAAATAGGTTAGGAAATAACTTTTATTAATATTTATTTTTCAAGTTTTTAAATAAAACTGAGAACTCAGATCTAAACCAGAGTTGGCTGACCCTTCATAAGTATAAATTATTCATTAACTGCTGTTTCAGCATGTCAAGAATATCTCTTCAGTCAACCTAACTCATAGAAAAATTATGAAGAAAGGGTTTCACGAGTTAACTCACGAGTTAACACTGAAAACCAGGCCCTAAATTGGGCAATCCGTTTTTTTAAATCATGCTTCACTAAATTACAAATCAAATGGCTGAATGAACACAGATCCTACTCATAATTATAATCATAACCAAATAAATAAACATAATACTTGTTCGTATTGTAAAAGTTTACAATTTTAAGCGTGTGTTTTGAATATGTATCGTTAAAATATACATATGTATGTATATGAAGATAAGGTAAAAAATACGTGCCGATGGCCGATGATATTTCATAACAGTCGATATTTCTTGCAATACACGCTCTTTGTGTAAAGCAAATAATGCAGAATAAGGAAACCGGAAGCGATTTCATCGACAAATGGGCTGAGACCAATTTGAAATGAATTCAACCCCTCAGAGCTTAACAAAGGATACGCGACATAAAGTCCACATATGAAATATTGTCAACGATTGTTAAGGCGACTAAAGTAGAAGCCAAGTGGCAAATGCTTGGCTACGAAATCTCGCATTACAAATTCTCGCTTTTCATAATCTCGCAATAACAAAATCCCGCTTTGAAAAAAAAAGAATTCCCGCCAACTAAAATCTCGCATTTGAAGAGAAATAAGAACTATTAACTTGGCCAACAAGATTGAACAATTTGGCGCAATGCATTAAGTCTGAAGCAAAATTTTGGATCTTATTGCACTTTTAAAACTCAGACAGGTACCCAAATATTATGTCAACAGTTTTCTTCCGCAACAGTACCTTGGGAGGCCCGCTGCGGGGGTTACAAGGATTTTAATTCCCTTTTCGGGTGTTCAGTCGAAAGGCAGGCGCCTTTTTCAACAGTTTTCTTGAACAATAGAATACGAGATTTTAATTTGCGAGATATCGTTCTCCCAGTGGCAAAGAGCCTATCATCTTAGCCGATCAGATCAGGTCACCAATACCCGCACAGGAATTGTTGAGAGTGTAACCCAACCAAAACTAAACTACGAGGAATTCATTTCCCGACTCTTCTGCAAATCGTCTGAACACTCGCGCAAACCATTTGTGATAATTTACAAGTACTTGAGGACCTCCCAATCATTTGCACCATTGCATATGCAAATTTTACAAATTGGCTGTGATTCTATTTGTTTTGTGAGTTTTTATATTTGTATTGGTTTTATTTCCAAAAAAAAAAACAAGGCATTAATCACACACAACGCTTCATATCATTCAGACCCTTAGAACAAAATAAATAAATAACAAACTTAAAACATTTTTTAAGCTCGTTTTTGTTATACGTAATACCTTAATTAGAGTTCAAAGTTCAAACATTTAAAACCCATATTAATTTATCACACACATAATTTTGGTAATATCTGAGAAAAAAATCCGGCCTATCAAAATTATTATTTTTTTTTATTTTTAAAGTTATTCTTACTTTGTCAATGAATGTGCACCCATGGAGGCCAGTTATTTGGCATCTACGAACATCAGGAACTTTTAAGTAGGTGTGTAGTAATAAGTTGAAGGAAAATGTGAGGTCCTTACTTGGATTGTACACACCAATGTGGAAGTGGAGTTCCTTTTCACGTAAAATAAGACGGTAAGTTATCCGAAAGCTGAAATTAATAAAAAAAAAAAAACATTATCAGCATTTGATTGTTGTTAAGTATAAAACAAAGTTATTAAATGCTTACGGATAATTCCACATATTTCTTGTGAATTCAGTATCCATAAGTGAAAAAAGGGCTTCGACATCTCCATTGTGTAGTCTTTCTGGCGGCCTTTCAAGAGTCCATCGTGTTATTCTCGAAAATCCGTGTTGTGGACCAAATGACCACGGACCAAATTGGGCTAGAATGATTTATTCATTTTATACATGAAATATTTCTTCTCAAAGCTTAACTTACGAAACACAAATGGGATTCCTCCTCGGATAGCTTTTTTTCCGTCAAAAGACGCTAGCTTACTGTAAAATAAAAAAAAATAAAGTCAATAAATTTCTTGAGTTTGAGATATTTAAAAAAAAAAAACTATTTTTTTCTGAATATGTATATGCATTTGAAGTGGGCGTGCGTTACCGCGCTTCGCGCGACTGCTGGGCCGCATAAACAGTACGTTTATAAACCAAAACTTTTATAATTGGCATGTCTAGAGTCACTTCCACTCTTAATATCCACATAATGTATGTACATATGATAAAATTTATTGCTACTTAGAACATACAGTGTTGGCCAAAACTAAAGCACGGAATGAACTTTCCTTGGAAAAATATATAGATAATTCAAAAGACCTATGATAATTTATAATTTTTCCTTTTTTTATAAATATTATATGTAACGGGTGATTTTTTAAGAGGTTTAGAACTTTTTAAAAAAAAAAACACAAAAAATTCGAAAAAATAAATGAAATATTTATTTGAATCGATAGTTTGAACCTTGCAATTTAATGTTTAAAGATAATTTCATGCAAATGTTGACCGCGGCTGCGTCTCAGGTAGCCCATCCGCTGAGTCCAATTTTGGCATACTCTTTCACACATATCGGCCGGTATCTCACGAATGAATGCATGGATGTTGGCTTCCAGTGCGTCAATCGAAGCGGGCTTGTCCCTATAGACATTAGCCTTGACATACCCCCACAAAAAATAATCTAATGGTGTCAAATCGCACGATCTAGGCGGCCAATTGACCGGCCCGAAACGTGAAATTAACTGTTCACCAAACTCGCCTCGCAATTGCGCCATTGTTTCGCGTGCTGTGTGGCATGTGGCACCGTCTTGTTGAAACCACATATCATGCAAGTCAAGAACTTCCATTTCGGGCAAAAAAAAGTTTGTTATCATCGCTCGGTAGCGTTCACCATTGACAGTAACGCTGCGATTCGCATCATCTTTGAAGAAATAGGCACAATAATGCCGCCGGCCCATAAACCGCACCAAACAGTGGCTTTTTCGGGATGCATTGGTAGCTGTTGCAATGCTTCTGGCTGATCTTCACTCCAAATGCGGCAATTTTGCTTATTTACGTACCCATTCAACCAAAAATGAGCCTCATCGCTGAACACAAGCAGCGCGCGATGAACATTTCGAACCGAGCACGAATTTTTATAGTAAAATTCAATAATTTGCAAGCGTTGTTCATTTGTAAGACGATCCATGGTTAAATTGCAAACCAAACTGAAGCTGTTTGACAGTGACACAAGGTACTAAACACACGTCAGCTGTCAAAACCAGTGTTGCCAAAACCAAACCAGCTTAAAAATCACCCTTTATATGGCTTTAATTCACAATCATTAATTTTATTATAAGTCATTACTTATTTAAAAATCGAAAAATCATTCAGAACTAATTAAAAAGTAAGTGGACACAACTAAAGCACATGGCCCTTATTTTAGCAAAAACTCGTCTGACTTCAGTCAATTTACTCTTTTTTTCAAATTTAATTGTTTCTTTCTAACCAAGCATGATCTAAATAATAAAAAAAAAATTATTAGTTGTGTGTCATCGGCCCCGTTTCAGATCGAGTGTTATAATTGATATAAAAAGTGATAAAAAGTATCAAAGTAAATATATTCCAACGGATGAAAAGAAAAAGTAGTGTCTGATTTAACTAACGGTGAATCAATACCATTTATTCGGTATGAGTCGTACGGTGATTTCGCAAAAAAATAGCACGATTTTGTGCCTGGCGAAATGTCAAAACGGTCCATAGTGGCGATAGACCTTGAAAAACTTGCCGTCGTCAAGATAAAAGAATCATCAGGGATACCAAAACAGATTCTCTCATATACCTAGACAAAAAGTATGGAAGATAAAAAAGGCTTAGAGATCTCAAGTAGGATTATCTGGGGAAGAGCGGCTGATGGTGGCATTCTATCTTACCGACTATAAAAAAGCAATTTATTTCTCTGAAAAAACGACATCCAAGACTGGAGTTTCCGAAGACGCACTTAAACTGGACTGCAGCAAAATGGAAAACGGTTACCTTCCCTGATGAGTATCCATATTAAATTTATAGGGATCCGCCAGATTTCGTACGGTACGCTGGCCAGAGGGCGAACGCTTAAATCAGGCCTAGTTGAGCACTGTGGAGGCTTATTATTGTCTGGGTATGTTTTTCCAGTCAAGGTTACGGGCCATTTCACAAGGTAAATGGTGTAATGAATCGTTTCTTGTATCGGGAGATTCTTCAGAACGGTCTGCTTCCTCATGCTGAGGAAAATATGCCGTTATGAAAGCTCATCCAACATGACAACGATCCCAAATATACCGCTGAACTTGTGAAAGATTGACTTAATGAAAACCGTATTGTTGTTATGAAGTGGCTAGTATAATACGCTGATCGCAACCCCATAGACAATCTATGAGAAATTTTAATGAGAAATTTTAACTCCATTTTTCAATTGCCTGGAATAATACCCCATGCATAAATTGACGACCTTTATTGACTCCATGGCTTGTTGATGTGCTGCAGTAATTTAAAATAATGAATGCGCCGAATTTTAAATAATCAACTACATAATTGATTTTCAAAAAAATAATCAGACTCCTTTTAGTGGTCCCCATTAAAATTGAACGTAGTAGAATAAGGACCACTAAAAGGAGTCTGATGATCGGTCTGGCAGCCGTGAAATATCTGTAACTCCAGCCTTTAATGGCTTAGTGGTAGCTCACTAAAGTGGTTGTTGTTTCATTCAAAACCTTCAATTACAAATTATTATTTTTAAAAGATTCCTCAAAAAACAAATTGATCAAAACAGGGTAGGGAAACGCTCGCACACGAGTGCTCATAAGACTTTATCAGCTCATATTTTGCCCACGAGCGTTCGCAGGGTTCAAAAGCTCGCGAGTGCAAAAACTCAATAAACGCCCGTTACATGGCAAGAGCGAAAACATCATATGGACCATGCCGAAGGGGATTAGTTGTTGTTGCATTTAACATGTAAATTGCAAGACAGGACGTCGTTTTTGTCGATCGATTTCCTCGGGGCTTGCAAAAAAAACACGGCTAATATACAACATACGTTTATGTTAGTGATGGTCTAATCAGTTATTTCATGGTAACAGTTATTCTTACCAGTTATTGAGTAACGGTTATTTTGAATCTTGAAATACAAAATCGTAAGCTGGCCATAAACGATCGAGCCATGTGATTCGCGGGTTTTCGACTTGTTGAAAACTTAAATATTTAAGTTTCATTAAATTGGCTCGCACTCGTCTCACGCTCTTGAGCGTTCGGTTTTGCTATCGCACATAATGAGAGCGCTCTTGACACTTGCGAGCGCGAGCCAAACTAATAGTGCTCACACCCGATGGGTCATGGGCGAGCATATCTGGTAAGTGCTCATTTGAAAATGCACGCTCACGATCCGATCATGAACGTGCGTTTACGAACCCTGGATCAAAATCAGTTGAACCGTTTTCAAGAAAAGCGAAAACCCGAAAAATGGTTCTATATGAAGCGCCAGTCACCATTTTTCGGACTTTTTTTTTTAAATAAATATAGCCTCTACCTATTATACAGCGCGATTCGCATAGGGTGTAACAAAAAGCTAGAGCGTGTAGGTTGGGTCGAGGCAAGAAAAAAATCGTATCGGAGGTGGGTCTATTCTCCCCCGTTAAACATTTTACTTAAAACAGAAAAAAATTATTAAAAAACAACGGTGACACTTACAATACCATGATAAACCTTTTTGTAAAGCCAGAAATCTCTTCTTTTATTGTGTTTCTAAATAAAGTTGTTTAAGAGAATAGTTTTCGAAAAATTAATTTTCAAATCCAAACTTGACAAAAAAAAGTTGAAAAAAATTTTGTTCAAAATTTTACGTTATTAAGTAGTAATTTTATTCTTAATATTTAATGCTATTATTAATGTTTAGACAAACATAAAAAGCAGGATGCTAAAATCTCTTCTAGTTTTGTACAAAATTGAAAATATCATAAATAAAATTCCCTTAATTTGACTCCAATCCGTTGTTTAAAATGGTCTTACGATCCTATTTCTACTACGTAACTAGGAAAGTAGATTTATTTTTTTTCAATTTTCTCAAAAAGTACAAGACATTTAAGCATCCGGTTTTCTATTTTTGACTTAAAATTAATAAGAGCATTGAATTTTGAAAACAAAATTTTTACTTAATTGCGTAAAATTTATTTTGAAAAAAAATTAGTTTGAAAATTAATTTGTGTTATTGTTGTTTTTAAATATTTTTTTTCTGTTTTAAGTAAATTTTTTTTAGAAAATTGCACCTCCTGGCTAAACAGGGGAATATAACCCCCTGTGTGGCAAGAAGGTACCGTTATTTTTGGTCCTTAAAAAAATTTAAAAAAAATATTTCAGGGGAATTTCTAAAAATCGCTTGGTACTAAGTTTAAAAAAAAAAAAATAGACCAATTCAAAACAGACATACGAACAGAATTCGTGATATAAATTTTGATCAAGTTAAAGTTTTTATGGGGGATGAAATAGGAAGAAATTATTTTTTTTTTGTAAAAACATTATCTCGAAAACTTTGAGTTTGTTTTGAAAAAAAACTTGCCATATACATATGTATGTACCGAGTTACCTTTCGCAAGTAAAAATGATATTAATTTAAAATTAAACTGCGTTAAGACCTATGTCATATGAGAGTTTTTGAAATTAGACATTCGCAAAAACCAAAACGCTACAATTTATTCTTGTGTTACGTTATTTTATGTGTTAGATTAAATTCTCTTCTTAATTTTTTGTTTTCAGGCACAAATTTATTTTCTAGACGTCTTGGAATGTTTCTTTTCCAAAACAAAAAAGGAAGACAACATAGAATGTATTCTCCGCTAATTACATTGCAAAAAAATGTCTAACCACTGCATATCAATGTGTTTTTTTTTTCGTATGCCTTTGTTGAACAACAAATCGGCCAGCACAATTGACGCGCGTACCTATACGAAAAAAGCCCTGGAACAAGAACGGTTCTGCCATACCCATAACTCAACAATGCACATACACACACATAAATATACCGGCCGCAAGTATTATTATGCTCGTACATAGTTTTTTGTTTGCTCAATGAAATTTCAACAAAACTTAACGTTTATAAAAACTATCTATCATGTGGATGGGAGAGTATTATTTATTTATTACATGTAGCCAGGGTTGGCCGAACTGTCACTTTTCGAAAAAGAAACTACATTTGTAATGTCTGCTACGTAGTTTTATTAGTTAAACGTAGTTAAATGTAGTCAACGTAGTTGATGAGCACGTTCAATCGAAAATCTGAAAATTCAGATCCGAATTTATGTTGTTGAACGCATAAAAAAATCATTTCATTCGATAGTTGTTGTCAAATTCTTGCATTCACCTGTAGGATTTACATGGAAACGAAATAAAATAGAATTTAAATTATATTCGTAAATTAAAAATTCAACGTGAGTAGTTTTGAGGATGAATATGTAAATTTCCCCCACCTCAAACACTTTATTCTGAATTTTCAGATGAAAATAAATTTTTGTCTGAAAATTCAGATGAAACGTAACTAAAAGTCATCTAACTTTTTATGACAGCTGGCCAATTAGAAGCTCCGAAAATTCAGATTTCTGAACGTTGAACGCCCCCAATGAAACAAATTGTAGCAGACGTAGTTTCTCTGATCTGTCAGCTGTCACTTTAAAATTTGAATTTTGAGCTCAAGTTTTCAGTTGTTCATTTAAGATTTTATTTGCATCTAAGCGAAGTGAAATGAAAATCCGATGATAATGAAGACGAAAAAAGTTGTTACTGTTATTCTTCTTTTCGAAATCTGATTTATTTGCTGTTCTGCATTTCATTTATTAAAATTCTTGTCTTTCGTTTATGAAATCATATTATATTTCTGTATTTACTACGTACATGTGTAGCACAAGAAATAAATTGTAGAAAATAATGGCCGATTTCATAAAGCCCTTTAAACTGTTTAACAGGCTTTTAAATCTTAAAATGACGTTTGTTCCATACAAAATACGTCACTAAAAAATTTATAAGCCTGTTAAATATTTGTGAAACCCAATATAAGTCTTGAAGTTTATTCGAATAACTACACATAGTTGATGAAGTAGAAAATGTAGTGTAGTTGATTCGGCCAACCCTGCATTTAGCACATTTATGTACTTCACTAAAGCAAAAAGGTAGAAACCATGTATGTATGTATATTGGGGCAACAAAACAGAAGGACATACTAAATTAAATACAAGTTCTACACATAGTTGGAGGATAAATTGCACATGAGTTTGCGATTGTTTTGTATTCTTTGCATTAATCTGGATCTGGACTAATGATGGAAATAAAATTGATAAAATAACATTTTCTAATTTCATGAGACTAAATTTGGGTGTCTAAGACATTTCGCAAATGTCCTTCAGTCTGCAAGGCTCTCAGAAATTATTATTATTATTAATTTTCGACTTTGTAATACTGTGTTGTGAATTAAGTCAGTTGTTAGCGTATCAGGCCGGTAAGCGTAAACTTTCAGAAACCCAAAATGAACCAACTTTTTGTTTGTCTCATGGCAGAAGGGTTCAGAAATGTAGGAGGCCTAGCCAATTTCGATAGTCACTCTTGCCAACTACTTATTAATTAGTATCTTTGTAAAATTTTCTAGAACCTCATTACAATGTTGCCAGACGGGTTAGCGCAAACCAGAGTTTAAAGGCTCCATACCGAAGCGAACAAGGATGACTTGAACCGAGGCATGTTTTGCAAAATGTGTTTTTGATTAAGGCTTAAGACTGTTACAATATTGACAGTGGGGTATTTGACCATAAAAAAAAAATATGTGAGTGCCGGGACTCACGGTTAAATTTGTCCAAGTGCCTAATTTTTGTTACATCAAAAGAAACATATTGAATAATTAACACTACATTACCTATCTGTAGGCAGTGCTAAGTGTTGAAAGAACGGCAGCGAAATACCAAGTGGGGGGAACCGCTGTAACGAAATTTCCAACCACTAAAAGGCTGGTGGTGAAGTGTCCAACGAACGGTGAAGCTTCGGTACTGAAAGGTCCTGCTTCGTAGTTCACTCTCAACTTTAAGATGACTTCACATTACACATGGTTTATGGTAATCACTCTCTGAGCATCGTCAAACAACAACTGTCAGCGGAGAGCACTAAAATCGTGGTTTCAATTAAATGACACCGTACCCAAATTCCAAAGGAACTTAATGGTTTGACTGACAGGGGCCGAATTAAAATATCCAGTTAGAACTGTCAACGAACTTGCAACCCTTATGAAACTCCATCTTTCCATCGAGTAAAACTTACAAAAAGTTCAATCTTAATTTTATACTGAACGAACCTCAAATGAATGTCACTATGAGATAGCCGGCGAATTATATATCTTGAGTTTTTAGAATATTAAGTTGCAGTTGTTGTCAGTGGAAATCACTAAAATCGCAGGTTCAATCAATTGACACCATCAATCGCCTACGGAATTGGAGGCTGTGATTTTTAATGAATGTTAACTTTGTGCAAGTACAAAAGTAGCCGATAACACTGCAATTTGGTCAACCTAAGCTACTTTGTACATCACAGCCTACAAATTGCAAGAAGAAATTGCATCGTTTAAAAGCAGTATAATGTAAACGTAGAATTTAAGTTCAGAATTGTATCACTGAACGCACCCGATATCCTACCATACCTACGGCCATTGATCTACCATACAGCTGACTATTATTATTTTTGTTTTCTTTTTAATTACTAGTGTCGCGTCCATTTTGTTCGGGGAATAATTAAAAATTAAAGAAAAAAATATAAAAATATAAGTGTTAAAATGATAAAATCGTCGGTCGGTTTTGGTCGGGGCAAATCAGATTTCGTAACGTAACGTGCTACAACGTAAAGTGCACGACGTAACGTTGCACACGAACGTTCACGTTTTTTTTCTACCGCCAGCATAGATGTTTACACATCAAAAAACCCAACAGATCATGCATAATTTTTTTGATTTATTCCCACTATTTTTGTAATTCTGCCCCAGTGCACGACGCGACGGGTGATTTTGAGTATCTGAGTAGGCTGCAAATGTAATGCTGGACGGTGTTCACATTGGACTCACTCCGCGCGACTCATATTGACATTTCTTTGTTTTATCTCACTCCAACTCATGATGAGAAAGAGAGAATCTAGTGAGGCAGGATTTTTTCAAAAAAATCAAAAATCCTGCCTCACTTTCTCATATAATTGTGTAGAGTGAGATAAAAGAAAGAGATGTCAAAATGAGTCACGCAGAGTGAGTCCAATGTGAACACCGTCCTGGATTTACACGACTGACAAGTATGGCAGTTTTTTTGTCAGTAGACTGTCAAAAGAATGGATTTGTCCATTTTTCTGACAGTTTACTGACATAATACTGTCAATTTGTCAGTCGTGTAAATCGAACATAAGGGTCTTTGTAAAGAAAATAAAACTAAAACTGAAACGCCAATAGAATATCCTTTACTAAAAAAAACTGCTTCTTAAGTTAACTGTAATTAACGGGTGATTTTTAAGCTGGTTTGGTTTTGGCAACACTGGTTTTGACAGCTGACGTGTGTTTAGTACCTTGTGTCACTGTCAAACAGCTTCAGTTTGGTTTGCAATTTAACCATGGATCGTCTTACAAATGAACAACGCTTGCAAATTATTGAATTTTACTATCAAAATTCGTGCTCGGTTCGAAATGTTCATCGCGCGCTGCTTGTGTTCAGCGATGAGGCTCATTTTTGGTTGAATGGGTACGTAAATAAGCAAAATTGCCGCATTTGGAGTGAAGATCAGCCAGAAGCATTGCAACAGCTACCAATGCATCCCGAAAAAGCCACTGGTTTATGGGCCGGCGGCATTATTGTGCCTATTTCTTCAAAGATGATGCGAATCGCAGCGTTACTGTCAATGGTGAACGCTACCGAGCGATGATAACAAACTTTTTTTTGCCCGAAATGGAAGTTCTTGACTTGCATGATATGTGGTTTCAACAAGACGGTGCCACATGCCACACAGCACGCGAAACAATGGCGCAATTGCGAGGCGAGTTTGGTGAACAGTTAATTTCACGTTTCGGGCCGGTCAATTGGCCGCCTAGATCGTGCGATTTTACACCATTAGAGTATATTTTGTGGGGGTATGTCAAGGCTAATGTCTATAGGGACAAGCCCGCTTCGATTGACGCACTGGAAGCCAACATCCATGCATTTATTCGTGAGATACCGGCCGATATGTGTGAAAGCGTATGCCAAAATTGGACTCAGCGGATGGGCTACCTGAGACGCAGCCGCGGTCAACATTTGCATGAAATTATCTTTAAACATTAAATTGCAAGGTTCAAACTATCGGTTCAAATAAATATTTCATTCATTTTTTCGAACTTTTTGTGTTTTTTTTTTTAAAAAAGTTCTAAGCCTCTTAAAAAATCACCCGTTAATTCTGTCCAGAGTTAGCTGATCCTGGTTACTCACCACTAAAAAACTGGGCCTCAATTAATGAGCGTATCTACGCGCTTCGCTCTGTTTGAAAACAATACTCCGGGGTGTCTGTATGGCCACCGCGGCTCGGTGGCGGAGGGTATTTGACTTGCGGGGCCGCATAAACAGTACTGTTATAAATTGGCATGGCATAGTTGCCAACAACCAACAAAAGTCTGTCCGACCTCTGGATTCTTAAAGAGAGCATCCTTAGCTTTCATTTGATGCACCATTTATAGATTATATATGGCCCGTTTTACTGAAGGGCGCATCAGTGAGACAGGTAGATTTTAAGTGCGTAAAAAAGAGAAGGTAGATTCCACCCAAATTCCACCTATCCGCCAGTTTCATTTAATATTTTCGGATTCAGCATGAAACGTGTGAGTGAGATGATATGGATATAGGGTAGATTGAAATGAAAGGATTTTTCTTCATCGTATAGTCATGAATTCAGTAAAACGACCCATGTAATGGGTGATTTTTTAAGAGGTTTAGAACTTTTTTTAAAAAAAAAACACAAAAAATTCGAAAAAATGAATGAAATATTTATTTGAATCGATAGTTTGAACCTTGCAATTTAATGTTTAAAGATAATTTCATGCAAATGTTGATCGCGGCTGCGTCTCAGGTAGCCCATCCGCTGAGTCCAATTTTGGCATACTCTTTCACACATATCGGCCGGTATCTCACGAATGAATGCATGGATGTTGGCTTCCAGTGCGTCAATCGAAGCGGGCTTGTCCCTATAGACATTAGCCTTGACATACCCCCACAAAATATAATCTAATGGTGTAAAATCGCACAATCTAGGCGGCCAATTGACCGGCCCGAAACGTGAAATTAACTGTTCACCAAACTCGCCTCGCAATTGCGCCATTGTTTCGCGTGCTGTGTGGCATGTGGCACCGTCTTGTTGAAACCACATATCATGCAAGTCAAGAACTTCCATTTCGGGCAAAAAAAAGTTTGTTATCATCGCTCGGTAGCGTTCACCATTGACAGTAACGCTGCGATTCGCATCATCTTTGAAGAAATAGGCACAATAATGCCGCCGGCCCATAAACCGCACCAAACAGTGGCTTTTTCGGGATGCATTGGTAGCTGTTGCAATGCTTCTGGCTGATCTTCACTCCAAATGCGGCAATTTTGCTTATTTACGTACCCATTCAACCAAAAATTAGCCTCATCGCTGAACACAAGCAGCGCGCGATGAACATTTCGAACCGAGCACGAATTTTTATAGTAAAATTCAATAATTTGCAAGCGTTGTTCATTTGTAAGACGATCCATGGTTAAATTGCAAACCAAACTGTAGCTGTTTGACAGTGACACAAGGTACTAAACACACGTCAGCTGTCAAAACCAGTGTTGCCAAAACCAAACCAGCTTAAAAATCACCCGTTATAATCAGGCACTTAAGGCATAGGAAAAGAGAACTTTCTAACTGAAGCAACCACGAAAAGCTAGTCCTACCCGAGGTTTTGTTTGTGTTTGGAATAAAGCTCTTAACTTTACTAAAAACTTAAATTTTCGTTTTACCTGAAAATTTTTAAAATTTGTGCGATACCAAGTTTGCTTATGAGGCCGACGAAATGATGACGGTTTGTATTACCTTAGTGTCTGCTTCATTTTTGTATTCAGGGACGTGGTTATTTACTAGAAGTCTTGGAATGTTTCTTTTACACAAAACAAAATTGAAAACAACATGGAATCTTCCTCTAAAAATTGCAAAAAAATGTCTAAGAACAGTACCTACCTATATATGATGCTTCTTTTGAACAACAAATCAGCAAGCACAATCGGCACGGCGCGTATTCGGAGAAAAGAAGTCGAACAGCAACGGTTCTGCCATAATTCAACTTCCCATCACACAATTTACACATACAGACATACATATACTACCTACCGACCATATGCATTATACATTGTGCATAGTTTATTTTTTGCTCAATGAAATTTCAACAAAACTTAACGTTTATAAAAACTATCTATCATTTGGATGAGAGAGCATTATATATCTTACATTTTGCACATACAAGCACAATACCTATCTATGTACATATGTAGTGTGGCAACAAAAGGGAAGGATAAATACTAAATACGAGTTCCACACATCGTTCCGAGGATAAATTGCTCATGGTTTTATGAATTTTTTTTTTGTTACATGTTAAGTCGGGAATAATGGACGAAATCTTTAATAGGTATTTAAGACTTTAGTTTTGATAGTAATTTTATTAGAATTAAAACTGTACAATGTAAAAAAACAATAGACACTTAATATAGTTAAGTTTTAAAAACCAGGCCTGCATAATAAACATTTTATAATATTAAAATAACACATATCGAAAATAAAATAAATGTGTGTTCGCTATATCGAGATTTTTTTCACTATTAAGAGTAGAATCATCATGTCCCTCTAGATGTCTAATGCAACATCTTGCGATTTGTTATCTGCTTAAATTTTGAAAAATATTTTTTATTTTGTGTCGGATGTATTGAGTTATGTATTTAACTAAAGTATTTAGTATTTAGTATTTTAGGGTATCTCTCTAAAAGCATTAAAGTTAACGTCTGTAATACCGTTGCATTAGAAAGGGGTTAGTGCTTGTCTTAACTATTATAGACCCATTTCACTATTATCAGTTTTTTTTTCTAAAGCTTTTTAAAAGGGTATAATATCAAAAATGCTTCCTTTTTTAGATATAGAAATAAGTTTTTCAGCAATCCACAGTTTGGTTTTCGAGAAGGAAGGTCTATCTACAGAAGGCAAAGTTTTGAAACATTGTGATGTGGTTTATACAAGCCTGAATGAATCAGACGTTTCTGCTGCCCTGTTTGCTTACATTACTAGCGTTTGATATAGTGAACCATACCTTATTGCTCGATAAACTATTTATATAAGGTCTAAGGTGGGTTTTCGTGGGTTTATATAAATACAGTGTGTTTTTTTACACGTGTCGTTTGTGGATGCAATACTTTTTTCGGAGTTGGTCTTTTTGACAGCTGTCACTTGATTTATGCTCAGTTTGGTTTGCCATTTCGTAATGAATAGACTTACTCCTGAATTACGTTTGCAAATCGTGCCCAATGGGCCCAAAACAAGATTGCCGTTGATCCCAATTTTGATAAGCTCATTTTTGGTTGAAAGGGTACTTTAATAAGCAAAATTGTAGTTTTTGGAGTGATTATAATCCACAAGCGATTGTTGAGACGCCGTTACATGCTCAAAAAGTCAATGTTTGGTGTGCTCTATTGGCAGAGGGAATCATTGGTCCATATTTCTTCAAAAATGAAGCCGGCCATATTGTTACAATCAATGGGGAACGCTATAGAGCCATGATTAATGACTTTTTCGTGACAAAATTGGAGGATGTTGATGTGGACGACCTTTGGTTCCAACAAGACGGCGCTACATGCCATACAGCCAACGAAACAATCAATTTATTGAAGGAAACTTTTGTTGAGCGCATTATCTCGCGTCGTGGGCCAGTGGAGTGGCCTCCAAGATCATGCGATTTAACACCGCTGGACTATTCTTTGTGGGGTTATGTGAAGTCGCTTGTGTACGCAGATAAGCCCGAGACGATTGACGCCTTGAAAGAGAATATTCGGCGCGTTATTGCTGACATACCGCCCCAATTGCTCCAAAAAGTGGTCTAAAACAGGTGGCAAAGCCTTATCTTTATAATAAAGCTAAATTCTTGGCCATAAGATTAAATTATTTAAAGCTCTATAAATATGAACGCCATTTTTAACTTAATAGCTGCGACGAACCGCACTTGACAAACGTAAGAATAAAAAACACATTAAGTGAAAAAATGTTTGTATTCAGGAGTCTTACAAGGTTCTGTATTCTTGTTTTTAATTTACGTCAATTCGCTTTTTCTTCAAAATTTTAAGGAAAAAATGACTGCCTTTGCTGACAACACAGCATTGTCATACTCTGCAAAAACATTTTTTGACCAAATCGTTTCTGTCAATGGTTTTTTTTTTTTGTCACAAACTCTCTATAAGTTATAAAACAAAATTCATGTTATACAGTCTTTCAGGATCTATCTATGAAGATTTGGCATTCAGATTTCATTCTTCAAACTGTTCGAAATATCTCTCGTCATCATATTATACATAGATTCAAAAACTTAGGAGTTGTTTAAGATTGTAGGTTGAATTAGAAAGAACAAACAGCAAATCTTACTCAATATTTTAATACGGTTTTCGACATTTATGCATCATCTAAGCCTATATTGTAGCCAATCTGTGTTAAAACTAGTGTATAATGGTCTACTGAAATCAAGACTTCAATATGCTTTAACCTGTTGGGGTGGTACTCACCGTAATAAAATTGATACTATTCTTACTAAACAAAGGCATGCTATTCGTATTTTGTGCAAAGTTAACAGAAGAACAGATACCTTTTATGTGTTCAAAAACCTATAAATTTTGGAAGAGACTAGAGACATGCCAATTTATAACAGTTATAACAGTTTTTCGTCATTAAAAGTGGGCGTGCGTTAACGCGCTTCGCGCGACTTGAAAATAAAACCTGGGTGCCTGAAGTATGCCCACCGGAGAAGGCGATGGCCCTGCGGGGCCGCAAAAACGATATTCAATATATGAAGCGTCTACACATTTGATAATAATAAATGAAACTGGTGAAGGAGCAGGTCATGAACTCTCGGAATTTAGTAATTAGTCCATACCGCAAATCATAACGAATTCAAAAAGCCTCACTGCTGCCCTGATACACATACGATACATTTTCAAAAGATGCCATTTAGAGTTCCTACTATTTCTTGATTTAGCTGAATTAAAAAATGTATTGAAATTTAAATTTCGGGTAGCAGCCGGTATTATTTTCTGACATTAGGGTAGTTCACATTCTCAAATATATTTGACAAACACGTTTTTATTGACTTAAATTTGAAAATGTGAGCGCTCCATCAAACGGATTATCAAACATGCTGGATGAATATCAATATAATTTGATATTTTGCTGACTGGACAAGCATATTCGAGAATATGAACGCATTCTTGTCAAACCAGGAGGAAATTTCATTTAAAAAAAATTTTAACGTGTGCGCATCAAAAGAAAATAAAATAAAGATGACTGACTGACTAAATAATTTCTTTAAATATATAGAAGTTTACTAGAGATATGGTAGATTAAAAGCGAAGAATATAAAAACAAAACAAAAAATATGTGAGTGCCGGGACTCACGGTTAAATATGTGTAAACATCAACGTTTGTCCAAGTGCCTGATTTTTGTTACATCAAAAGAAACATATTGAATAATTAACACTACATTACCTATCTGTAGGCAGTGCTAAGTGTTGAAAGAACGGCAGCGAAATACCAAGTGGGGGAACCGCTGTAACGAAATTTCCAACCACTAAAAGGCTGGTGGTGAAGTGTCCAACGAACGGTGAAGGTTCGGTACTGAAAGGCCCTGCTTCGTAGTTCACTCTCAACTTTAAGATGACTTCACATTACACATGGTTTATGGTAATCACTCTCTGAGCATCGTCAAACAACAACTGTCAGCGGAGAGCACTAAAATCGTGGTTTCAATTAAATGACACCGTACCCAAATTCCAAAGGAACTTAATGGTTTGACTGACAGGGGCCGAATTAAAATATCCAGTTAGAACTGTCAACGAACTTGCAACCCTTATGAAACTCCATCTTTCCATCGAGTAAAACTTACAAAAAGTTCAATCTTAATTTTATACTGAACGAACCTCAAATGAATGTCACTATGAGATAGCCGGCGAATTATATATCTTGAGTTTTTAGAATATTAAGTTGCAGTTGTTGTCAGTGGAAATCACTAAAATCGCAGGTTCAATCAATTGACACCATCAATCGCCTACGGAATTGGAGGCTGTGATTTTTAATGAATGTTAACTTTGTGCAAGTACAAAAGTAGCCGATAACACTGCAATTTGGTCAACCTAAGCTACTTTGTACATCACAGCCTACAAATTGCAAGAAGAAATTGCATCGTTTAAAAGCAGTATAATGTAAACGTAGAATTTAAGTTCAGAATTGTATCACTGAACGCACCCGATATCCTACCATACCTACGGCCATTGATCTACCATACAGCTGACTATTATTTTTTTTGTTTTCTTTTTAATTACTAGTGTCGCGTCCATTTTGTTCGGGGAATAATTAAAAATTAAAGAAAAAAAGTGTTAAAATGATAAAATCGTCGGTCGGTTTTGGTCGGGGAAAATCAGATTTCGTAACGTAACGTACTAAAACGTAAAGCGCACGACGTAACGTTGCACACGAACGTTCTCGTTTTTTTTTCATCCTACCGCCAGCATAGATGTTTACACATCAAAAAACACAAAGCACATCTAATTCTTTTGGACAAATGTGGACTCATTGAAAATTAAAATTAATTCAATTCGAACCAGTTTTCGCAGATAACATAAACATAAAAGACAAAGTGAAAGATCTGGGTCGGGCACAGAAGAGTTGGTTCCTTGGGGTACAAGTTTATACCTTGACGAAAAACTGCCAATTTTCCAAATCTGTTGCCAACTTTTGCCAAATCCCACACTCCACAAATTGGGTAGTTTTGGTCAGAAGTGAAAGCTCACGACAGAGAAAAACATGTCTCCTTCCTGACAATTTCTGTTCAAGAAATTTCTTTCAGCAGAAATTGGCATTCTGTCAAAAAATGTCAGTACCAAAATTTGAAGAAAGTACTTCCAGAAATCATCAAAAAACCTCGAAAATGCCAATTTTTTTTTATTTTTACAATTTTATTTTAATTTAATTTTTATTGGAACAATGCAAATGAGTTAAGATTCGAATTCACCACACCAAAAACTTTCGGAAAAGTAAAGTTTTATTTCTGCAACAAAAACCTCACTTAGCTGTGTTATTGTTTTGGATTTTGAGAAATTAAAATTGGTACATATTATGTATATACCATGCGCAAAATAGTTAACGCTATTTATAGCTATTGTATATATATGTATATACAGGGTCATTAATTTCGTGGTTTCAAGTTGGTAGCGCTGGCATTTGACACCTGTCAAACTCAGCTGTCATTTGAAGTGTCATAATATTAGTTAATTGTTTGCCATTTACTATAATGGATCTCTCAACAATCAAACAACGCGTTAAAACTATTTAATCTTTCTACAAAAGTCGTGTTTCAAACGTAGCCACTTTTCGCGCATTACGCAAGTTCAAGTGTTGCTGATGATACGAATTTATCGATTTCGGTCGGCGTTTGAAGATGATGATTTGGACGATAAGTGGTTCCAAAAAGATGGGGCAACAATCCACACAACTTTATTGCTTGAGAAGTTTCCTGGACGCGTAATTTTACGTTTTGGCGACAGCCGAGATGCCGCCTGAAATGTGCGAAAAGTGGTTAAAAATTACCTCAAAAATTACCGAGGTGGCCATTTGAATAATATTGTTTTTCAATGGAAAATTCCAAACTTTAATAAATAAAGAAAATTTTCATAAAATAGGTATTGCTGTGTGTTTTATTTAGCTTTACTTTCGAAACCGAAAAATGAATGACCCTTTATTTTGTAAACTGTTATACTGTGAAACAGTCTAATGGGTACCCATTCTGTTTTATTTATTTATGATTTAATGAATCAACTTTTATCTATTTATTTGTATTATTTAAATTTATAATTAAAAACAAGTAAGAAAATTAATGACCTTCTCCAAAAAAAATGGTCTTAACAAAGTTTTTGCCTGAATCAATTTTACGCAGATTATATTTCTAGGGTTGACAAAACGGGATTAAGAAATCGAAAGGGAAAAACAATCAGGGGTTCCATATCGCCAACTTTTCCTCGACTAACAGTCTATTCCAAAATCTAGTAAATCTACATTTGTCCACTTATTACATATTTTGATTCTATTTTTCCTAAACTATGTTTTATACTAACATGAAAGTTATTCTACGGACACAACAAACACTACCTACCACAAGTAGGTCTGAATTTGTTGTCGTATACGAAAGAGAAACACCACCGCTGCGCCGCATTCAGCAGAATTTATCGATCTAAATTCCTCTGTGCATGTAATTCCATTCATAAAAACCATAACATTATCTTGATGGTGTTGGCGGTTAGTTTTGCTGTGAAGTTACACATGAACATTTGACTAACATACTTATAAACCGAAATAATGAAAAAAAAAAAAAACGTGCCAAGATTGGGTAACAACAGAAGCACGATATTTTGTTGTTTTTTTTTAAAGGATGGTTAACGATTTTATGCTAAGACAAAAATAACAAATAATTATTTACGTGCTTAAAGAAAGGTAAAGAGTATCTTATATATAAATGATTTGGGCTTTTTTTAGTATACAGTAAGGGAAAATGAACACAATTTAAAAAAAGAAATAATAGTAGGTAGGGTAATTCCAGGGAAACTGACTCCGAATGGGACAACTTTATAAGATATTAAGTGAAGACACTAAAAGTATTTAGCGCACTGGTTAGTGGAATGTCACAGCATCGAATCCCAAATGAACAATTTTTGTTTGTCTTGAGCAACACTAGAAGAAACTAAGATAGGCTTTGTAAAGCTTGTATGCATACACATACTGAAAACGCCCAATAAAATTGATTGTCAACCAATTAAGCATCCTTGAATGAAATCCTATTTTCTATCAAAACATTATGATGCACCCTGTCAAATGCCTTACAAAAATCATTGTAGACGACATCTACTTGGTTACCCTTTTCCACTGAATTTAGAACAAAGTTATGGCGAATTCCTTTCAACAAAAAATTCGAATTTTTTCTAAACAGAATCGAATTTTTTCTAAACAAAATCGATTCTTTTCTGCCAAAACAAATCCTGCGTTTTTAACAAGATTTCACACTGATTTACACACACACTATGAAGACTTGACATTTCTAATACGTCATAAATTGAAAGTCGCGGAATTTTTGGAAGACGAGTTGTTTATTTTTTGTTTGGAACGATTTCTACATAATTTGATAAAATATTCAACAATATATTCAGTCAATACAGCTAAAAAAATAATTTATTGTGCGTTGTTCATTATCAAACACAAATTTGACAAAAAAAAATAGCTTTCGTGAGTGAAAGACGTGTTAAAAACTTTCAGTGCAAGTGATGAAAACTTTTCAATAATAATTTTCTTTAAAAATATATGTGCAAATAGAAGTTCAAACAAATAAAATGCACCGTATAAGCTGGCTAATATCTTTTATTTATTAATTTAATTAAACATTTTTCGCACAACAAACAACCTTAATAGTTTTGTGAATAATTTCTTGACGTTTTGCGTCAATTGCAGCTATAAAGTCACAAACACAATCACACCAAAAAAAAATCGATTCTTTTACGAAATACGAATTCCTTTCAATTGACAGAAAAAATTCGATTCTGTTTAGAAAAAATTCGATTTCTTTTTTGAAAGGAATTCGCCATTAGTAAAAATGGCTAGCCTAACTGACACAACGCCGT
This sequence comes from Leucozona laternaria, assembly GCA_932273885.2. Classification (NCBI taxonomy): domain Eukaryota; kingdom Metazoa; phylum Arthropoda; class Insecta; order Diptera; family Syrphidae; genus Leucozona; species Leucozona laternaria. The sequence goes on from OW026368.1 coordinate 53,600,793, forward strand.
CCCTGTGTTGCCAGATGAAATCTCCCCCCAGAAAAAATTAGAAACCCCCCAGATTACCACATTTTAACAACAAAAACCCCTGAATTTTTTTTTCAACTTTTTATTTTTATTCACAGCTCTTAATTTTTTTTTAATTTGGAATTTGATTTATTCTAAATAAGACGGTCATTGAAAATTAAATAAATTAAAACAAAAACAAAAAAATTAATTAAATGAAGCAATGGCAACAAATATTACGATAAGTACATCTCCTGGTTCCTTTGAAAGAGCCCAAAATGGTAAATGCCAATCAGAAGCATCCCAAATGCGTTTCCTTTCTTTTTATTTCTGGTCAAAAATTACAACATAAACATCAAAAGCTCGAGCTCAAACTTTTTCTCGAACTTTTTCCCAAACTTTTCCCAAAACGTAAAGAAACAGACCTAAAGTCATCTTCGTTTTGGCTCTCGAGTCGCCCGTCGGTTGGTTTGATACATCTTCTCGCTTGTGAAAATGTTCAGTATTTCTTGTGTTGATGTTGGTGCAAAATTCTGACATCCAGAATACGAAGAATATCTAATTCGTAGAATACTGTCAGCTGTTTCAATACCCATACGAGTCCTCAACCTTTTATCTCTAAATGAATCCCCCCAGATTTCCCCCCAAACATCTTGTCCCACAGATTACCCCCCAACGACAAAAAAGCCCCTAAATCTAGGGGGAAAACCCCTAAACTGGCAAGCCTGCGCCGTCCTGAAAAGGGGATGTCGTTTCTTTCGAAAAAAATTCAACCAACCTCTGACTAGGATCATATAACTGTAAAAACAAGAAGGAGAAAAGACAAAATCAGTTTCCCGATAAGCCTAATAGTTAACTAATAGGTTTGTTCGATGTCTGCACTGATCGTACATGTGTCTACGTTCTGTAACTCTGGCATGGATAAAATTGGTCGAGAAACGATGAAAAATGGAACAAACTCAAAAGATTTGTTTCAATTTTCATCGTTTCTCGACTGATTTTATCGATGCGAGAGTTACAGAACGTAGGCACTGAACTCACTCTGTGGGGATTTATTTGACACATTTTTTTACATAGTTTATTTGCATTGTAAATGTAGGAATCTGTCAAAAAATCCAAGTGTGAGAAAATTTTCTCGTGAACAGAGAAATTTGCTTCAAAGTTAACAAAGGCTTTAAAGTGCTTTGGTGTATAAAATAAAACGTCACAGTATAACCCCTTAACGACTTTTCACATCAAAGCGACCAACGACCAAAAAATGAACGAACATTCGTCCATTTTAAAATTTCGTTCACATATCACAAAGCTTTTTTTTTATTGGTCGACCAACCACCAAGAAAACAAAAAAAAAATGTAATTTTTAGGTGGATGGCATGTGGAACGCGAATAGTTCGCAACAATCAGATTGCAATTAGCCACAACCAAATTATTTTCTGAACTTAGTTTTATACTTCTTGCGAACAGAAATTTGTGTACAGGACGTATCAAATTTTTTGATGGATGGATAATTTCTTATCCTCTCGTGCTCTTTCATAGCAACTGTTTTGAATTAACAAAGAGGATTATGTAAAAAGTTGCGCGACGTCGTACGAATTTGTACGAATATATAAACAGACCTATTATCTTTCCGTTTACAAAGTGAACGCCTACGGTGATTAAAATTGAACGTATCTGTTTTTCTGAATGCATTACATAAAATGGGATATTTTTATTGATAACTGACCCGCCCGGCTTCGCACGGGTAGACAAACCTAAGCTTCGCATAAAATTACAAATTTTGTAATTGAATACCACTTATTGAGGTCTGACCCACTTCACGTTATGAATGGCGAAATTCGTAAAAATATGATCATCCACTTCCAACCATTATTACTCTCCCAACGCAGAAAGAATTTTTGTAGTCAAAAACCTTTTTTTTTGTGTTTATTTCATTTCACTCTATAAACATAAGATTTTTAAAAATAACCTTTCCAACACAAACAGAATTTTTGAAATCAGATGCCCATTTTCATTTTTATCCCATTTCACCCTATAAATGCCAATTTTCTGAAAAAATCCTTGAGGCCATCCACTAATAAACAACCTTTCAATTACAAAAAGAATTGTCAATTATTAACATTTTGAAAAAGAATATCCCGAAAACAATTTCCTAAGAAAAAACTTTCAAACAAAAAAGAATTTCATTTTTTTTATATATTTTTAGTGCAATTTTTGAAAAAGTTGAATGTTAGATATATGTATATCAGAGAATAGGTAAAGATGATTCTCTTCCGCTTTGTTGGTCGTTATGATGATAAAATGAAAGATTAATTCATTCACTTTTGCCAATGTTTCGAGAGATGTTTTGTATGTCTTGTTTACGGTTCATGTTGTTCTTGTTATTGATTATGTGTAGTGTTTCTAACGTGTAGCGTTTGCAAGTGTGTTTCTCCATTGCCAAGATCTCCACACCATCAAAGTCCAGTTAGTGGCCACTTTCAACGCTATGGCAAGCCAGTGCCGTCTTTCCAGAATTTTTGGAACGAATTTCCGACTTGTAACCCGACCAAAAAAGCCAATAAGAATCATCCTTAATTATTCTCAGATATACATCAAAAAACAATTTCTTGAAATGGACATTTTTTTTTATTTATACCCCATTTCGTCCTACAAATAATAAAATTTAAAAAAATATCCCTCAAACCATTTGCTAAAAAAAATTATTCAAACACAAAAAAGAATTTCTTAAATCGGACAATAATTTTATTTTTACCCCATTTCACCCTACAAATAAGAAAAGTTTAAGAAGAATATCCCAAAAGCCATTTCCTAACCGCCTACAGGGCCATTTATTGAACGGTAATTGGATTGAACTGAAAAACGAAATGTTCGCCTACAGCGCCACCTATTGAGACTTTTTCGACTTTTTTTTTCTTAACCCTTCGCGGTATAATTACGAGCAAACACGTAGAAGGAAGTACCCAATTTGTTGCAGTCGTTCTTAAGTTTTAAGCATCCGAACCCACAACGATTCATTTTTATATATATAGATTTCACGATAGAAAAAGAAGGCTTATATTTTTCGGAAGCCATAACCTTCCTTATGAGATAAATTTTTAATAAATTAATACAATTTTTATCTGAACTTTTGAAAAAAGAGTAGCCTTTGTTCATTGTAATGATCCAAGGAATTTTTTCACCAAGTTTCGTTAAAATTAGTTTAGTATTTTAGACCTAATAGTGGAATAAACAGACAAACACATTTATAATATTATTTATTTATTTACGTCAAAAGTTACAAAGAACTTTCTTAGACTAAGAATAATATGTACAAAAAAATGTACTTAAATAAGTACCTAAATAATATACGAGTATTTTATATACAAAAAAGATATTTTCAATTAATGGCATTAAGTTTATTATTTATTTATTATTAAGCTTAATTGCAAGCGCTTAATGTAAACAAAATATATACAATATAATATAATTAATTAAATAAAAAAAGTAGCAATAACATAGAAAAATATATAATATAAAATAATAAAAGTAATCAATCGTCAATCAATAATAATCAATAATATAAAAGAAAAAAAATTAACTTGGATTGAGGAATTGAGTGATAAGGGAGAGGAGGTGTACAGAATTCTTCTTAGGGTGTGGGAACTAACTCAAAAATATCTTGGGCTGAATTGGCTGAACGTAGCATTTTACACATTGGGTTGAAATGGCCGTGAGTGGGGAGGCGGAAGAGAGGGACAGATCTTAAATTTCGTGGGTTTGTGTTAATGTTTATTAATTCAAGCAACGCCGGAGAATCAATGATACCCTTGAAGCTGGTGGATAGATAGTATGTCAGCGACACGGCGACGTTGAGCAAGAGTGTGTAAGTCAATTAATTTCAATCGATCTTCATAAGGGTGTAAAATAACGGGATCAGACCAAGGCAAATTGCGGAGTGCGAAACGGAGAAATCTCAGCTGCACTGCTTCAACTCGTAAGAGATTGAGTGATTTGAAAGGGACCTGACTAGCATATTCAAGGATAGGCCTGACGTATGTGGTGTACAGAGATTTGGTAACGTAGGGACTGGAAAATTCTTTAGACCAACGTTTGATAAGGCCGATGGAAGAATTTGCCTTCGCAATAACATGAACAATGTGAGAGCGGAAATTTAGCTCTTTATCGCATATTATCCCGAGATCACGAATAGAAGAAACGATAGGTACGTTATAGAAGTGATATGTTCGAAGATTAGAAGGAATACGTTACGGGAGAAAGTCATAGATTGGCATTTAATTACATTTAGTTCTAAAAAGTTTTTACTGCACCAGGTAAGAAAAGTATTTGGGTCAAGCTGGAGGAGGGAAGAATCGTGAGAAAACGAGATTACTTTTATGATTTTTATGTCGTCTGCATAAATAGAGAGATCAGAGAAGGAAAGGATTCTATCCACGTCATTTATGGCAAGCAAAAATAGGAGAGGGCCAAGGTGGCTACCCTGAGGAACACCCGAAGAAGCAAAGATAGGATCAGACACTGCACTTCTGAAAACAACCCTATATACAAGGTTCTCTAGGAATGATTTGACCCATTCAATAAATAGTGTTGGAAAACCAAATGCTTTGAGTTTGACATAGATTATTTGGTGATTGACCTTGTCGAATGCTTTACTGAAATCGGTAGTAATAACATTGACTTAATAGCCTTTTTCTAGTGCCAAGAGTGTTTTACAGACAAAATGGGTAAGACTTGTCGTGGTGGACCTAACTTTTAAGAAGCCGTGTTGCAGAGGGGAAACAATTGATTTGCAATGGAAATAGAGAAAGTCGTATATAATAATATATTTAAAAATATTTTTGTTTAGATCAAGATCGATTACATTTGAATAATGGTTAAAATTAACACAAGCATTTTTGATTGGTTCATTACGACAATAATTTGTTGCATGACGAGGAATGAAGAAAAAATCATCAATTCTTTGTCTTATATTCCTTAATGGAGCATAGATGCCAAATAAAGCTAAAAGAGGAGCACAGTCAATATGTCCCGTTATGATATCTCTAGCAAAATTAATAAAGAAATATATTCTTCTACATGATAGAGGTTTTAAGCCTATTAACGCACACCTACTATTGTAGGATGGTAGGGAATCAGACCAATTCAGTTTACGAAGAGTATAATTTGTAAATCTTATTTGAATTGTTTTTCAGAACGTTGCATATCCTGATTAAATAAGGGAGACCAAACTACACAGCAATATTCCAAAATAGGACGAACTAAAGAAACAAATAAAGTTTTCAATGTAAACTTCCTAAATGGAAATCTCCATATATCGTTAGCTCTGAATATTATATAATCAAAATGCATGAATTAAAATGTTCTGCAGTTTATAATCAAATATAATAGACTTCAAGATGACAAAGTCATGATGGTGCATTTATATTGAAATGTAAGGAGTTTTTAGAACACCAATCACTCAATTTATCAATATCTCTCTGCAATTCAATAGTGTCGGCAATAGATTTAATTTTTTACATCATCCGCGAACATGAGACAATTTGAAAAACTAATTACTGAATTAAGATCAATTATGAAGAGCAAAAACAACGGCGGGCCTAGGTGGCTGCCTTGCGGTACACCAGAATGGTTAACTATTTCAAAAGATATTTCAGAACCAATCTTTACAAACTGAGGAAAATCGACTAAATAACTGCTAATCCATTTAAGAAGCGTGGAATGAAATTCCACAGATTCCAGTTTCTTATTTAGAACACGATAACTAACCCGATTAAAAGTTTTAGAAAAATCAGTGAAAACAACATCGGTTAAAAATCTATTTTCCATGTTACTCAAACAAAAATTTGAATTATTAAGATTTATTATATTAAGATTTATATTCTTTATAAAATACTGCGGTTTTAAAAATTATGTTCTTCTTTTTCTATGGAAGATCTTTGATTCGTTTTTATCGTTTTTTTATTATTTTTTGAATGAAATGTTTGTTTCGACCCGAATTATTATAAAACAAAAATCAAAAACAATAACAAACGCCTATCTGACCACTACTTTCGTAAAGTGGACAGTCTTAATTTTCATTTGATAGAAATGAGATAGAAATTCTTTATGGGATTTATGACAGAACATTATATCTATTTTTATATACCTTCCCCAAAAAAAATTTGAAAATTCACAATTTTTATCTTTTTTTCATAGGAAATTATATAATCTAATTCTCATATACCTATAATTATTAAAATTAAGGTCTTACGAGATATTTATATTTAGATTTCGCGGAACTTCTGATTTCCATATACACATGTGAACAGATTATTAAGAACCACAGTATACCTACCTACGCGCATACGAGGATATATATTTAATTCATTCTCTAATTTTTCCTTAGATTTGATTTTTTTTTTATTTTTCCAGGACTATGTCTTCACCATTTACCTATGAAACTTATTCTACGAACAAAAATACATAATAGGTATTTATTTTGCTGTGGTACGCTTAAATAACAAACAAAAGTCCTTTAAAAAAATATACGAAAGAGAAACACCGAAGAGCCGGATTCACCAGAATTTATCGATCTGAATTCCTCTATGGAAACAATTCCATTCATAAAAACCATAGCATTGTTTTGATGGTGTTGGTGGTAAGTTTTTCTGTTAGCTATCTATACACAGCTTCTTTTGATACTTTATTTTACACATGAACATTTGGCTGGAATATACCTTTCAACTGAAATACCAAAAAACTACTTCGTGATAAAATTGCACAAGGAAAAAAGCATACGCAATGCATACCTACTATATAATTGGTTTAAACATTATTCTGTATAGATTTTGTAATTTTTTGAGTATGTCTGCAGAAAGCTAAGAAAATCCAAAGCCATGATGGTTTTTATGTTTACACCAAGGAAATTCAAATAATTTATTGTAGTTAAGTTTTTTTTGTCAATCAGAGTTTCTCCTGCAGACTAGCCTAACAATTTAAAAATTAAAAAAAAGAATGCATACAGTTATTTCAAAAAAAAAATGTAAAAGAAGAAAAATAAATAATAAAGAAATTATAAATTAGTACAAAGCAGAATTTAAAGTTTTGATAAACCGTTTTCTGTCTCCATCCCCACAAGAGAGGAATGGGATGCTGGTTTACAACAATCAGATAAACCGATGGTAGAAATTTACACCGATGGATCGAAGATGGACACGGGAGTAGGTGCGGGCTTTTTTTCAGAGTCCCTCAATTTAGCCAACTCTAATAGACTCCCTAATTACAGCAGTGTCTTCTAAGCGGAGGTTCTGGCAGTGAGTGAAGCTGCCGAACAGATCTCAATGGTGATACCACGGGCTGATATGACTTTTTACATCGGTTCATCGTTAGCTCTAAGCATAACAGACTCTAATGTTAAAATTCCACCCTGTGCCATTAAACAGAAAATTAATAAGAAGAAAGTGGAACTAACCAATGACAGATGGAACTCACTCGTAATTTGTACAAAGAATCTGTGGCCTAGCTTCAATAAGAAAAAATATGCACGACTGGGTCGCACGAACTTGCTTTTATGCGCGATCACATTGTGGTTCTATAGTCTGAAATAAATTAGCTATGGGAGTCTATATTTTATCCATTTGCCAAAACTTAGTTGAGTTGCAGGTGGTATTATGTTAGTATACAAAAATATTAACAATATAGCCTAGTGTTGCAAATATGCAATATGCATAAAAGGAGATTATATTATTTAAACTGGTAAATTGTTTTAAATCAACAAAATTAGAAAGAAATTGATTAAAATACCTTAAATCTGTTTTAACACAACGCGATGTACACCATCTGATTTCTTATATAATTCTTTATTTATGAGAAAAAAAATTTGAAAATCGTAGGAGCGGTTTTAAAAATAATTAATTTTTTATATATAAAACTTCTATAACATTTTTGAGAAAAATAATTGGTACGCCAATTTAAAGCATTTATTAATGTTGCTTTAAAAATTGAACTTCATAAAAATATCTGCTACCAGTTTTCGAAATATCGAATTTTCAAAAAATAATTTTGATTTTTTTTTTTAAATCCAAAAATCATTTTTTAGAAAATTTTGATAGGCACTTTTATTTATATTTGTTACAAGCTTCTGTATAAAAAATCTAATTTTATTCGGTTGATCAGATGTTGAGATAGTCGAAAATCAAAGAAACCGTTCTATGAGAGGTACTGTTAATAAACCTTAAATATAAACTTTAAAAATTTTAAATGGTAGATCGTACTAATTTTAACACACAAAAAAACTTTTATGAAAATCGTAGGAGTCGTTTTGGAGAAACAAAATATTTTTCTTAACAGTTTTTTAACATTTGTATGGGAGGCACCGTTATTTTTGGGTATTCGAATAATTTTTGTCAAAAATCTTCTAGATAAAGTTAAAAAACTGCTATTTACCAAGTTTAATAAAAATCGACCAAGTCGGTTTTGAAATATTGAGTTTTCAAAAAAATATATTAAAACTTTTTTTAAAAATCTAAAAAATATTTTTTTTGAAAATTTTGGTAAACAATATTATTTAGAATGTGTCAATACTTCTTCATAAAAAAATTGATCAGAATCAGTTAAACCGTTTTCGAGAAAAGCGAAAATCAAAAAAATGGTTCTTTGGGAGGTACCATTAATAACCATTTTTCGGCACCATGTTTTTTACTAAACGGCAACTTATAACTATTTAAATTTATTGAGTTCTTAAAAACAAATTCGGTAGCGCTGGATTTGAGAAAAATAAGTTTTTCCTTTTTGGCCAAGAAATTTTGTATGACAGCTACTGTTAATTTTTGTCCTAAAAAAAAAGAGAAAAAAACGGGTGGGGGGAATGTCCAAAAAACGCTAGGTACCAAGTTTAAAGAAAATCGACCCATCCGTTTAGGCTGTAGTCGAACCGACAGACAGACAGACAGACAGACAGACAGACAGACAGACAGACGGACGTTTTTGCGAGACCCACTTTTTTTGACTTCTCTATCATCGTAATGTAAAGTTTGATCCAAATCTCGAGTTCGATTTTTTGTACGAATCCATAACTTCCCATATAGTACCTATATCGCAAGTAAAAAAAAGACAAAATCATGAACCTGAAAAAAGATATATCTGAACCTTTTGATAGGGATTATCACGGGATATAATCTCTTAAAATATCATAAAAATAAAATGAGGCGTATTCAAAGTCATTTTTAAACGGTTGCTAAGTTAAACCTGAGTTTAATTGTTTTTTCTATGACCAATTTTGTTTGCTATGGGTTACCCTTTTAATATTTGAAGTTGAATAATTCAATTAACTTATATTTGAATCAACATGGAAGGTAATTCGGTTAAAAATAGGAGCTGTATTCGTTGATCCATTTGATCTTAACCTGCAGTTTGGTAAAACATGAGTTTAGCAAACGACTATGAATAAATCTCAATGGGACTAAGTACTGAAGACCTATGCAGAGGCCGCGGAGACGAAGAAGTAGAGCAGGACACCCTTCACTACCTAGGTCACCGTTCGGCACTCTACAATATAAGGAAAAAATTTTTGGTTAGCTAGTACTTCAACGATCTACCAGAAATCTCGAAGTCAACAGGCGATAACATCTGTAATTAATGAACTTGTTCAAGGCCTCCAAATGGCTCGATGCTCCATATGATTTCATAGGTTATATTATTAAAGGGATGGTCCAATCCATCAGGGTACCACAGTGTATCAACATTGATTTAAGTGTGACGGGAACAAGATCCCCCAACAGCCCATCAACCTAACCAAACCTAGAATTAAGTTATTTTTAAAAGTATCTCTGGAACAATCTCCGAAAAAATCAACGCAATTACAAATTGAATTTACCTCTTTGATGCATCGTGATATTGGTTCATTCCAACCATAATTTGTCCATTGAAATAGCACGAAAAACAAAACGCAACACGAGTATCTCTTGGGGTGATTTGGAAGCCTAATTGCACTAAGAGAAATGAACACTTTATGCGAAAAGTAAGGATGTCACGAACAAACATAATGGAAAATTATTTTCTGCGCAGCGCGAGCGTATGAATTCCCATTAATAAAGACCTAGCATTATAACAGGGAATCTCACAATTCCAATTAAGTTGAAAATAGCCGTTGCACTCTTTCAATTCTTTCAGATGCAGTTGTACATATTATATTGATTCCAAACTACAGAGCAACACTCCAAGACAGAGCAAACTTACGATAAATAAAGCGTTTTAAGCGTAAAAATATCAGAGAGCTCACGAGCATTTCAGTTAATAAAGCCTAATATAGAATTTGCTTTACTTATAATTAGATCTCTATGAGAACTAAACGATAATTTTTCACCAAGCATTGTGCCTAAAGACGATATTGCACTGTCATATACACATATACATACATATATGTCCCATTATCCCATATAAAATATGACACAATATTATGTTATATCACAAAGCAATATTAGGCTCTATGTATTTTTTGTCATATAAATTTCACTATCAAACTTATATCACACTTTTGAGACATATTTATTTGGCAAACTTGCAATATTTTTATGAAAATGTAATACTGCCTTAAGTTTTTCTTTTGCGAAACTCTTTTTAAGATTTAACATCTTTCAAATTATTACTGTAATTAACCAGAACCTTTTTTTTTCTAGAACATGTAAGCACATGACATTAAGCTTTTAGCTACATTTAAATGGAGAGAATTTAATTCGCACCATTAAGAGAGCCTTACAAGATCATCCTGAAGAAGTAAGCTATCATAAGTACAACCTGTTTGTCTATAAAGATTTAAATCGTCAGCATAAAGAAGGCTTTGCGAATGAATGAAAATTTCTGATATATCATTAATGAATAAAATGAATAGCAATGGTTCAATATGGCTACCCTGAGGGACTCCAGATGGAACATGAATAGGGTCAGAAAAAAATCCATCAATTTTAACAATCTGTACCGTAGTGAATCAGCTGAATTTTTGAGAAATAATGGTGAAAAACCATCTGGTCCCCTAGATTTTGAAGCATCAATTTCCTTCAAGGCAACTAAGACTTCCGCTGTACAGGGTGTCTGGTGGCAGATTTATGTTTTGAAATACGAATATTTCGAAAAGTAATAAACGGTGCGGGGAGTGGGTGGTGTCTTTGGAATCAGTGATCGTGCGGATTTTATGTCACGATGTCCCTGTGGTCAAGTGAGCATCGCGCGTTCGCCATTGAGGTATTTTTCAAGAGTAACAATTCGTACGTAATTGTTCGTCGACAATTTCAAACTTCGATATTCGACGGATAAGTGACGGCCCGAGTGTGAATTTAATTCGTTCCTGGATGCAAAGGTTCCGCACAACTGCTTCGGCTATGAACACCCCACGGCCAGGGCCCAGTCGATCTTCAAGGAGTCTCGGAAACATTGAACTGGTTGAAGAGAGTTTACGTGAAAATCCGCGACTTTCGATACGGAAAAGGGCAACCTCACTGCGACTTCCAAGAGCGATTATTCATGAAATTTTAAAAAAGGATCTAAAGTTCCATCCATTTAAAATTCAAATCGTTCAAGAACTTAAGGAAAGTGACTTTGTTTTACGCAAAACATTTTGTGAAACGGTGTTGGAGCGTTTTCGAACTGTGAATCACATTTTTTCAGACGAACTAGGAAGATTTTGAGAATGCAAATCATGAGTATAAATAAATTTAAAATATTAAGCAAAAATATTACAAATCTTTGAAATATCGCTTGTACAATTGTACCTGGTGGCTTATAAAAGGTCATTCATTTTTCGGTTAAAAATTACAAGCACATACAAATTAAAACACATACAGCGATACATTTTTGATAGAAAAAGTTATTTCATAATAAAGTTTGGGCTTAAGTGTGAAAAAACAATATCATTCAAATGGCCGCCTCGGGAAAATTCGCAGCATGCGATTCTTTTGAGGTAATTTTGAACCACTTTTTCGCACATTTAGGGCGGTATCTAAGCCATAACTTGAGTAATGTTGGTTTTTAATGTGTCTAGAGTTCGGGGTTTATTCGCATAAACACGGTCTTTGGCGTAGCCCCACTCAAAAAAAATCTAACGGTGTCAAATCGCCAAAACGTGACATTAGGCGACCTGGAAATTTCTCACGCAATAAAGCCATAATTGGTGGTGTTGTGTGGCTTGTTGCCCCGTCTTGTTGGAACCACATATCGTCTTAGTCATGATCTTCAATCGCCGCGCCAGCCAAAAAAAAATCGGTTAACATTCGACCAATTTCTGGGAACGCCGGGAAATCGATAAATTCGGATCATCAGCAACACTTGCACTTGCAGCGGCAATATTTTCGACTGAGCGTGTATTACGATGATGCACAGGCCTTAGGACATCAGTTACGCTTCCACTCTCTTGAAATTTCTTCTCAATTTTACCAATTGCTTGCGTAGTTGGTCAAAATACGTAATGCGCGAAAAGTGATAACGTTTGAATCACCACTTTTGTGTAGTAAGTTTCAATAATTTTAACGCGTTGTTCGATTGTTAAGCGATCCATTATCGTAAATGATAAATATTCAACTAATACTATGACACTTCAAATGGCAGCTGAGTTTGACAGGTGTCAAATGCCAGCGCTACCATCTTGAAATCACGAAATGAATGACCCTATAAAACTCGGAAACCCCGTAGTTTTACGTTTAGAATTTTAAAATTTCCGGAAATTCCCCACTATCACTCTTGATTTTCATTTCTGTTGAAGATATGTAATCAACCATTATATAAAAATAGATGATTAAGAGAATTCACGTTGCAAAGTTAAATACGTACTACGCAGTTCATGATCATTTTGTCTACACTTGTATTTTGTATATGCTTTGTTTTTCTGATTTTTGATTACCGAAAGCCCTTTATCAAACAAAACAGGATTCGAATTGCATGAAAGTTTTTTCTTTGGAACAAATCTTTCAATTGAATTTTTTTATGACACACTTTAATGTATTGTAAGTCAAGTCAGGCTGATTCATCATATATCACCCCAAGATAATGAGTTCAAATACGCGTTGATTGCATCAAAATCAACATCATTAAAACAATGTACATGGTACATATTTTAAATTTTCTGATTTACTTTTCTTTAAAGTGATGTTTTGAGTTCTGAAACACATACTTATCAGCTGTAACATTAAATTGTTTATACACAAAAACAAGATCAAGTATACGATATAGATTATTGCAATAGATATTAGTTTGAATAATATCAAATTGGCTGAAAAAATCAACTACCAATTATTTCGCCCGTTATGGACAATTATTAGGAATAAAATCTGAAATCCTTATTTTGCAATCGGCAACTTCAAGCCCGAATATGTCGACTTTCCCATGAACGATTTTGAAAATATTTCACTCATATTAGAAGCTCGATATATTATCATTTGATAGGAAACTCGTTCGTGTTCACTCTTGGCCAAGGCTCTATGGTAAAATAAATATTCCCTTTGTTAGCATAAATTCATATTTTTCCCAAAGATTTTAGAAGTTGTTTTATAGCAATTTTAAAAAATTATTTTCATGCTTTTGAACGTTTTTCTCTAATTACTTAAATCCATGTTTCTACACATATTTTTTTCTAAAAGTGAGAGCAAGTAGGTACGTTCATTTTATTAAGACTCTTTTGATTATTGATTATCAATCATGGTAGTGAAACGTTTTTAACAAGTGATATATGTAAGGGTACGATTTTTTTCAAGTAACTATGTGTACTTTTTTCTTTATATTTTGATACATTGAAGTAAACAATTATTAATTAAAAACTAGGGGGAGGAAATGTAAATTTCATAAAATTTGTATTATTTGTTTGCACGCACCCAAAAATATGTTTTTTTTATAAATTTTTAAATACAAAAGGTATGTTTATAAAATTAAATTCTTTTTTTAATAGAAAAATTATGTAAATTAAAAGTTTTACATTTTGTTTGTAACATAAATCAGAATGTGCTGCTTTTCCGAAGGTTGTTTATGCACTGAATTGGAATGCGACCTTAAAATTCCTCCATATGATAAGTTTCTAGAGTTATCATATATTTCACCCTAAATCAAAAAAAGCATTTCTTTCAACAAAATTTGCAACAACATCTTTCATTCTATTTTCTCTAAGAAGAGATAGGTTGAAGTTATAGCTAGTTCGTGGCTTACAGGCCGATTATCAGACTCCTGGTGCTCAGTATATTACCAGTTTAATTGAAAACCGTTTTCCGTCACTTAGGCTTGAACATAGACCGAGCTTCTTCAGAAGCTACCGAAGTCACGTGACCAATTACATCCCAATGTTCGCATTATTTTTCGACAACTGCATTGAATCCACTATACTCTGTTCGACAAAAATTGTCAAAACAGAGAAGATAGGACGTTTGGCTCTCAGTCTGCTTGCAATGGCTTGCATAAACCTGCCCTTCTTTAAAGCACTTCTCAATTCTAATACTCAACTTCATAAATTTGTTCTTAAAAGCTTCAAATTCCAAAAGCTCCTTAATAAAATCCACTGAAAAATCTCTTGAATTGGCTTACAATTGGGAAAGGTAACTCTGTTTGGATGATCACAATTTCAATACACACATAGTAAATGACGACGAGCACACGATCGTTTATAAGCACAGCACACATATTAAAGGTAATAAGTAGATTCGTTCGTTGAACTTTACCCAGGGTTGATCCAGGATTTCTTGGCAACCCCAAGAATTGTAAAAAAAAACCCTGAGTTTTTCGGTTCTCAAAAAATACTCCAGGGCTGTTGACATTTAAAGCAAGAAAGAAAAGTTCTGTCCTTAGATAGTTAGCACTTTAAAATATGCCTTAATTCTATTTATTAGCATTAAATTAAATTTGTGTATTCTTTCAATTTCTTTTGCTTTACAACTCATGTCACTATGGTAGTTTATTCTTTACCTCAACTCACCACACGAAAAAAAACTTAGGTCTATTTCAGGGCGAGTTCAGGGCGACCATAGGTCTAAAATATACAGAATTTTTGTCACCATGGTAAATTCACGTTTTTCAAAAAACGCCTTGGGGCGACCCCAGTTTATTTCTGACACTTTCAATTTTGACAACAGCTGTGGTTCATCAGTATCTTATCAGCTGTGGGATACAACGGTCATGGCATAGTGTATGAATTTTTGCGGAGAATTCTAACAATAATTCGTGTATGTAAGTCAAAAGCTTGCTAACTTGTTTAGTTAATCAGTTTCGCGAGCGTGCATCAAGCACCACTGCTTTGTAAAAAACTCGCCCATAAGTATTTTAGTCACACTCAAGCCTGTTTCAAAATGCGACGAGGACGCGCGACGTGAGCGTGACGAGAAACGGTGTCATATTTTTCTAGTTACAAAATCGTTCCCCAATTCACAATGCATTGAGCGTTTTTACGACAAAAACTCATTTTTGTAACAAAAAAATCAATAAAATATAAACAAAATAACATACAAAACAATATACTATACATATTATCTCGAAAATTTTATCTCATTGGCCAATTTTGATTTCGGATTCCAATGCAGCACAAGAAGCACGTTTTGTTTTGTTTTAATTATACATAATGTATATACATAAATAATAGTTACAAGTTTGAATATTTTACATATTATAGAGAAAAATAGCGTACATACCTAACGAACAGCTGCTCTTGGTTATTTACTCTCCAGGACACAACTGTAGCTCCTAAAATTAAATTAAAAAGAAAATCGTTTATATATGCAAAATTAGAACAAAAGTTTTGTATGATTCAGGATCAAATCCAGAAAAAATGAAAAAAAAAAAACAAAAACAAGCTTGGTTGAGAAGTAAACTTCCCAACATCTACTCATTCCCATATGCAATTAATCCAACAAACCACTCAAAAACACACGATTCACAACGGAACAGAAAATGAATAACGAGGATCATCAGAAAAAAGACTGCAAACAGTTGATAAGACGTACACTTGTCGAATTCTTATAATTTTCTATTTCAATACAAACATTAAAATTAAATTTAAATTGAACTGAAAATTAAAATTTCAAATTTAAAACGAAATAAAATGTTATAGGTTTTTGAATTCAAATAAAAAAGAAAAAATATTGATTAAATTAAATTGGATAAATACGTATAACCACGTCATGTATTGTATTACTCGTAATTTCCCATCAAAGCAAAATCGGAGATTTCATCAGAAAAAAACATGAAATATTAACTAACAGTTCAAACCGCTTAAACTACATTTCGTCTCCTAAAAACATGACCAACAATTTGTTTAACTTGTTCATTCGTGTGTTTGTATTTAATTTAATTCAAATTTAAAATGCAAGAGCACACTTTCTCTTTTTTAGAACGGGAATAAATTTTTTTTTAAAATTTTGAAAATACACACAAATTCAGATTGTATTATCAAATCTATTATAAAAGAAAGTCGCTTAAAGGCTCTCCCAAACCAACGCGAATACTTCCGAACGACGACGAAACTTTCGCCTTTCGTGATGTATTTACATGGAGATTAATGAGAGTAACCCGGCATACTGGCGCGATGCGAATCTTCGAGCATTATTCAGTCGTCGAACATTCGCTCCGAATGTTTCGCGTTGGTTTAGGAGAGCCTTAAATCGTTCTATCTCTTTGTATGTGTGCGCTAATCTCGAGAACCAATGAAGCAATTTGAATGCAATTTTTACTGTCATAGGGTGAAATGAGGCAAAAACAAAAAAAAAGATATCCGATTTAAAAATTTATTTTTCGATTTGGAAAGTAATATTTATAGGACTCTAGGACTAAATAATTAAAAAAGAAAAAATCTGCAGAACTACAAAATACATTCACACAGTTATGATTCTGCCTCCTTTAATTCCGCCTGCCTTTTGGAAATTTTCAGCAGCATTAATGGCGTGCTGAGAAAACAACTTTGCAAAAACGGTCACTTGTGACAAAGTTCCCCATATTATACATGTATGTACATGGAATAAAAATGATAAGACGCGCTGCAAGCAAGGTCGAAGATAGATTACATCGATTCTAGATTTGATTGCGCCAGAACATAATCAACGCTGCAATACGTAGAAGTTAACAAAATAGTAGAATCTCTAGAAGACTCTTTCTCTCTTGGTCATCCTGAATTATTTTATTTTTTGTAAATGTCATGGCCGAAATTAGGACAACATATCTCGAGTATGCGGCCCCTTAGTTTCTGCTTACAAAGGGGTGGCTGAATACTGGGGCCACTTCAGTGACTGAGTGAGTGAGTGCCATCAGTGATTGAATGAACGAGTCAAAATAAAATGAAAAAATAATAAAAACAATAGTTCTTTCAATTTCCCTTCAGAATTAGCATCCATTACACACTGTCAGTCGGCTG
Organism: Leucozona laternaria; assembly: GCA_932273885.2. Taxonomy (NCBI): domain Eukaryota; kingdom Metazoa; phylum Arthropoda; class Insecta; order Diptera; family Syrphidae; genus Leucozona; species Leucozona laternaria. Next base: position 53,618,134 of record OW026368.1, read on the forward strand.
TCCATCTATCGAATGAAATTCCGTTCGATTACTGATAAGAAAATGTCAAATTATGGTACTCGATTGCTCGATAACGTGAGCGGTAGTGCAAAACACACATAATTCAGTCACGTATTACTCGATAACGGATGGGGTTATACGGCCCCTGAATTTTATTGTTTTTTTAAAGTCAGTTTTTGATAGGATATTGTTGTAATTTATACCCAGCGCCAGATTTAACATTTTTGGGCCTTAGGCCTTTATAGTTAAATGTGCCCTAGTTTTTGTTTGCTTTTATATGGTCAAGTTTATTTAATAAAAAATAAAACAAAAAAGAAGACGAATTCAAAACAACAAATGCAATATCTACATTTGGAAAAACAGATATCTTATCTTCCCTATTATTTTATAAAAAGTAGCTTGATTACAGAATTTATAATTATTTCCATTTTTATGTAAAATATAATCATGCAAGTTTTGAATTTAGATCTTCAGGATATTTTAATACCAAACGCTGAACACAGGCTTTAATATTGACTTCTTATTGTTGTCAATGCAAAGGAAATTAAATCGTTCAGAAATGTCCTTATTAATCAGACCCCTGTAATCCATTTGTATTCGTATTTTATCGATAATAACATAAAAAGCGTTTACTTGGAACTTTTCCTTTGGGATCAGATGAACCTCGGGAATATTACCATCGTTATCCCTTTTTTTCGAATCCGTTTTCTTTTAACTGTGAAGCTGCACTTTATTGACTTTTTTAAAACTTTGTAATATATAGTGATATAACCTCGAGCATTAAAAAGAATTATAGTTTATTTATTTTATTCAGTAGATCACCAGCTTTCCTTAGAACGTCTCCTGTAAGTTTATTATTTTCAGATATGTCGTTTAAAGTATCTAATAGTTAAGCATATGATATACTGATTCCAGAAGTAGCTGTTTGTACTTGAATAAGTATTTAAAATTGGGTAAAGTGTTCCCGTGTTTTAAATGTAGAGAGAAGATTGGAATTTTTGTATTTACAAATGTTAATTAAGATTCAGTTGCTTCATTTTAGTCCTTTTTTTGATGCCCCCTCTTTCGTGATGCCCTAGGCCTGGGCCTAGTCGGCCCTAGGGAAATCCAATTCTGTCAATACCTATTATAAATTGCATTTTTCACGAAAAAAACGGTGTTTCCTATTTTTGAACGGTGAGCTGATTATAGGAAACACCGATAATTTTTGTTCCCTATCCCCTGGCTCTCCTAAAATTACCATAATTTCAACATATTTTTATATTTTAGAGTATAAAATAAAATGATTTTTTCTATAAAAAAAAGCATACATCTAATAATACTGACCCAAAAATTTTTCTTAAAATTTTTCTAATCATGTAACAAATTTCACTGTTGTTTACAATAGTTAAACTGTTTATATAATTTTCCCAAAGAGGTGACGCATTTTTTTAACTCATAATTTGGAAAGTACTGGACAGATCTGAGAAACATGTTAAAAATTTGCATGTCTGGGGACACTTCCTTAATAACGGGTGATTTTTTAAGAGGTTTAGAACTTTTTTTTTAAAAAAAACACAAAAAATTCGAAAAAACGAATGAAATATTTATTTGAATCGATAGTTTGAACCTTGCAATTTAATGTTTAGAGATAATTTCATGCAAATGTTGACCGCGGCTGCGTCTCAGGTAGCCCATCCGCTGAGTCCAATTTTGGCATACTCTTTCACACATATCGGCCGGTATCTCGCGAATGAATGCATGGATGTTGGCTTCCAGTGCGTCAATCGAAGCGGCCTGTCCCTATAGACATTAGCTTTGACATACCCCCACAAAAAATAATCTAATGGTGTCAAATCGCACGATCTAGGCGGCCAATTGACCGGCCCGAAACGTGAAATTAACTGTTCACCAAACTCGCCTCGCAATTGCGCCATTGTTTCTCGTGCTGTGTGGCATGTGGCACCGTCTTGTTGAAACCACATATCATGCAAGTCAAGAACTTCCATTTCGGGCAAAAATAAGTTTGTTATCATCGCTCGGTAGCGTTCACCATTGACAGTAACGCTGCGATTCGCATCATCTTTGAAGAAATAGGCCCAATAATGCCGCCGGCCCATAAACCGCACCAAACAGTGGCTTTTTCGGGATGCATTGGTAGCTGTTGCAATGCTTCTGGCTGATCTTCACTCCAAATGCGGCAATTTTGCTTATTTACGTACCCATTCAACCAAAAATGAGCCTCATCGCTGAACACAAGCAGCGCGCGATGAACATTTCGAACCGAGCACGAATTTTGATAGTAAAATTCACTAATTTGCAAGCGTTGTTCATTTGTTAGACGATCCATGGTTAAATTGCAAACCAAACTGAAGCTGTTTGACAGAGACACAAGGTACTAAACACACGTCAGCTGTCAAAACCAGTGTTGCCAAAACCAAACCAGCTTAAAAATCACCCGTTACGAGTAATATGTTTATAATATTTTAAGGAAGAAACTTGTAAATATACAAAAGGATTTTGATAATTTTTCTCGCAAGCAGACTTCACTACAAATAATCAGATGTATTATGAAAAAAACTCTGGGTATCCGAAGTATGCCCAACGTTGGAAGGCCGTTGCCTGTGGGCCTGCATAAACAGTGCTTTTATAAACAAAATTGTTATAAAATGGTGCATAAATCTACGAACATTTAAGCAGATAATTAGGCAAATATGACATATCCTTTCTTAAAAACGTCTTTATAAACAGAGGAGTGTAACTGTAGGTTTGATATTTATACCACAATTGTTTGGTGTGCGGCCACTGGAAACGACCGGCAATATGCCACTCTACATAAGTATATATTTAAATCCTAAGCAATATGATAAATTGAAGTACATCCCTATGTACATTTGAAACAAATTTCAAAAATTGAAGATGTTGAATTCATAGACTTTAAAATACTGAAGTCCTTGAAAAAATAGCATTTGACTAAATGCTTACCATAATTCATCTTATTTCATACAAGCAAATATACTTAACTTGCAAACTTATTGTTACAAAAGAAATCATCTGATCTCTTAACCCCAAGTTACATATGAAAATGTAAATAATGTATATAGGGTAATGTCAGCACTGAACTTAGAAAATCTTATATAAACTTTATTTTCCGTTCAACAAGCTGAAACCCTAGCAGCTACAGCTATAAAATCATAATTATTGACAATGTAATTTAATCTATTGTTAATGAACTTATGTATAAGAATAGTAAAAATGTAAAATTGAAGTCTGTCTGATCTAATAGCAGGTGAAAACGAAAAATTATTGTTATTTATTGGGTTCAAATGTTTATTTCTAAGTTGTTTGCGTCTGAGACGAGTTTGTGAGCTGAGGGAGAAAGGAAACCTTCAAAAATTTAGATTTCAAGTAAAATGTTATTAAGGCTTGCAGGTCAAAGAAAACCAACACCCTATCCACAGAAGAAGCACTCGAGTCGGCATTGGATTCTCGGGTTATTGTAATCAGCTTACAAAAAATAGAGAATTGCTTATGCCATTGACCAAAGAATTTGGGTTTCAAACATGTTTCTTATTAAATAATGTAAAGAAGTTTGGGAATCAACTATTTAATTTTCATGTTAAGACCTTCAAACATTCTAACGGTCAAACAATTACAATACGAATCACAAAAAAAAAATAATCTTAATTTATCTCGATAATCATTACCAACAAACAATAAGTAGATAATAGATTATTTTTTTTATAGCTAGTTGTCTTTATTTTGTCGGATCTATCTAATCAAGCATAGGCTTTGACCCACACAGATAATAGAAATTTAATTATTTCTTACTGCGCAACATATTATAAGCTTAACACGGAAATTTAGAAATATGAATGTCAATGGTAAAGGGAACAACACTGATGTTTTTGTTTTTATTTACACTATTTTATTCCTACAAGGATCAAATATATAAAATATAATATTGCTATCCACATTTCAAAAACATCATTTGTCATTTATCGATAATTATTGATCAGTTTTAAACAAAAATAAAAATTAGCTTACCATGTAAGTTTATTGTGCATGTTGTATTATTTCCACGATCCAAGACAACAACACTTGTAGCCGCCGCTGCTGCCATTATTTTTATATTAACTTAATAGGTCAATTTGTTTGTTTCGGACCGACCGACGGTCGTCTTGGTTTTTAATTTTGATTTGAATTAGTCTTAGCCCTCAAGTGGCAACAATCTAATATCCTTGGTTAAATTTGTATTACAAATTTAAGAAATAAACTAGGACCAAATTTGGTTTTTGAACATTATAAACGAATTGTTTAAACTTTTATTTTTTTTGCAAAATTTTGTTGCTTTTTTCACTGCGTGAGACAAAAGATTTTTTGATGGGTGATGTGTTTATAGCAAATTTACTTTACTAAAAGGGTAATTAAAAACGTTAACCCGAACAAAACTATTGCATTACAATTAACAACCTTCGAAAACCGGAACAACTACGAAGAACAAAATGATCCTATGTCTTGTCTGATGTGTATTTGACCAAAGAGTATAATAATTTTTTTATCAACAAATAAACTATTCGACTGTATTCGCTCTGTTTATATGTAGAGTCGAAAGATCGAGTTGGGGTTAAGGTTGGGTTTTCGAACCGAGGGCACATGAGCTGAGAGTTCCATTTGGAGTTGAGTTGAAAAGAGATTTGAAATGACAAACATCATAAGGTCTGTTTGGTAAAGTGAAGTTTTTCACAAATTCTCGCAATTTTTCACTTATTTTCACAATTTACTTTCAAAACCATTAAGAAAAAAAGCCTAGTTTTGGGAAACTTGGTGAAAGATTTAGTTACCAAACAGGCGAATTATGCTGGATTTACACGAGTGCCAAATTGGCAGTTTTATGTCAGTAAACTGTCAGAAAAATAGACAAATTCATTCTTTTAGTAGTTAACGCTGAGGCAAGTACTGGCCAGCAAGTTGGGTTTATACATTGTCTGTCAAATTCGTATTTGTGTACTGGGTTTGACGTAGGCGGCACTCCACTTGCCAAGCAAGTTGCTTGCTTGTGGGTCGTTCTTTTTCTCTACTATAGTAAAACAGCTTTTGGTTGATCTTTCAAACAAAATGGATTGAAAAAAATCAAAATAAATTTGGAATGAATATTCAAGAAAAATGCAAAAATGGTTAAAAAACTTTAATAATTGAAATTATGGACAACGAAACGAAAGATGGAACAAGATATACTTTAACTAAAATTCGTGTACCAAAAAAAAACGAAATATTCTACAGGCGTCAAAATTTAGTTTGTTGGCTATCCATCTGTCAAGTACAAAACTTTCAAATTCCATTGAAGAATGTATACGATGTATTAAAATACCTCTAAAAATCCGAAATTTTTTCCATTTTATTTTCTGCTCCGTAAAAATGCATGTTCAGGGCAATCGGTTGACATTTGGAACGAAATATTCTCGAAACAATCAAATATAATTTCTTCCCTATCTATCAAGCCATAAACTTTCGAATTCCATTGAAGGATGTCTACGATGTCAATGGATTAAAAAACCTCTACAAATCCGAAAAAAATGAAATTTTTTTGGTTATTTGTAACGAAATATTTGCAAACGTCAAATATTCTGTCAAGTTTCATAAGAAAGTGAATTTTAACATTTTAAAATTGCATGCAAATTCCAAACTAAATTTATTTTAACATATTTTTTGCACAAAATCTAATTACTTCAGAAATTTTAATGAAAGCCGATGATTGTTGACTATAGTAAAAAAAATTAACGCACTACTTGCTTCTCTACTGGCTGCTCATATGGCTTCGAAAAAGGCAAGCCAGTTGACGAGCAAGTTGCTTGGGTTTATATGTGTTAGTGAAAAAATGTGTATGTATTGCAACTAGCTTGCCAGTACCATTGTATATATATTTTTATAGTACTATCATGAAGAGGAACGAACGCGACGCCACCTGGGCAACCGCGGCCTAACTAAAATCAGATGATTTGTGCAGACTGAGGTGTCCAGTTTTAAGAGTAGGTAGAGTAGGAAATAATTCAATTGAAAGTAGGAGATAATAATAAGAGAATAAATTATGAAGGCTAAGGGAAAACTGACGATAGAGAAGAACCTATACAAAATGTATGGGAGTTTAAGGGGGACAGGAAAAAAGCTAATTTGTTCTTTTTACTTATATCATTTTTTATAGAAAGGGGAAAATGTTTTTTTTTTGTTTGTTTTTTTGGGTATAGGAAGAACGAAAATAAAATATTCTTCAAAAGAAGGCTGAATTTTTGTCCTTGCTGTGACGTGTGTTTGGGTCTAGAGCAAATGTATAATATGCATATAGGTATATGCATGCTGTGACGTATGACTGAGAATGCCCATAAATGTATAACATGCATGTAAATTATTTAAACTCGGTTACCACTGAGAAAAATAATTTTGTTTTGAATAAATATTTTTTGACTGAATTTTATAGCGAAGGATGTTATACACTTTTGTAGGTAGAGGTTTTCCGTTGAGATTTAAATTATGTAAATACTATACGAAGGTATTAGAATGGCTCTATTTAAGATTTTTTATGAACTCAAGTTAGATGCCTTAGATTAGGTAGGTATTTATTTGTATCTATATAGGTATGTATGTAGGTAGATGTACACAGATGATTGTTCGTTTATGTTGTGAAATTCAAACTAAACATCAGATTGAGCTGAAATTTAGACAATGTATTTGTTGTTGAATCAGAAGTCAAAATATAAAAATTAGTTAAAAACTAAAGAAAAAATAATCCGTGTGAGCTGAAACTTGAAAAGTTTTAAATTTACCATCATACCTGCCTATCATCTGATGCATTTATTACGTGCAGTTTTTCAGAAGATAAAATTATCCTAATTAAATTAAAATTAGTGTGTTTTTTCTTGAAAATTAATTATCAATGTTCTGGAAAAATCAAACAAGACACTTTTTTTTCTGCATTGGGCTTTAATTTATTAAAAACATGCTGATAAACCAAGTTAGAAATACTTAATTAATTTAAATTTTGTAAGAAATCGGTTTGAAATGCTAAACAATTAACAAATGTGGTAAGCACCATTTACTTTATCATATAAGTTCGACAGTTTATTTTTTAGTAAAATTGGGGATATAGGTTGGTTTGTGGGTGTTTGAGTGGGAGTGGGATTATTTGCTTGCGAATAAGTTTAAGAGGTCATTTTGAAATAATAAAGTTTTATTTATGCTCACAAAAACACTTTATTAACTTAATTTTATTTTAGAAATTGTTTTTAGGAGTATTGCTATTTTTTTTTTTTAATAAACACCAAAGTTTTGTCTTTTTAAAATTTTTCAAAATAATTTGTATTTAAAAAAACTGATTTTTTCGAAATATTTTCCTTAATTTCTCTGAAAAAATAATTTTTAGGAGCATTGCAATTGTTTATTTTTAAATTAAAACACCAAATTTTTGTTTTTTTTTTTTTAATTTTTAAAAATTGTCTACTCATATAAACTATTTTTTTCGGAAAAAATGTACTTAATTTTTTTGAAAATAGTTTTTAGGTGAATTTCAATGGATTTTCAAAATTGACTAGCCAAATTTAATTTTTTTTTAGTTTTTGAAAAATTGTCTGATGAAAGCTAATTTTTTCCAAAAAAAAAACATTTGATTTTTTTCAAATTTTGCTAAATTGCCCATATGTATTCCTATTTCAATTTCAATTTTTTTTTCAATTTAAATACATAATACCTACTTAAAATAGAATTTAATTTTTTTCTAAATTGTATAATTAGTCAGGTAGGTACCTACCTACAAAATATTTTTTTTTGGACAGAAAGGTACCTTTTTTACCCAGAAATAGGTATAAATACATAGGTTGTACTTTTTTTCGAAAAAGAAAGCTAGGTAGGTACCTACCTATAAGCTATTTGATTTGCTTTGAAAAATAATTTTTAATAGGTGGGTGGTTGGTTAATATTTAAAATTTACGTACATACCTACCTATCGAATACATTCATATCTATGTGGATTAGGTACCTTTCTATATTTTGTTTAAATGTTTAAACAAAATTGGTGCATGCACACCCACCCACCCACCTTCATCCCTACATTGATATTTACATACATATGTACCTAGGTATGTATATGTATACCTTCATACCTACCTAAACGTTAAAAAAACAAATTTTACCTACCTACCTACCGAATACCTATATAATTATTATTATTTTTGTTATTCAAAATTCCAACTACCTATCTGCTTTTTGAATAACAAACATAATAAAATACCTACTGTGAAAAAAGCCTACCAAAAATCTATTAAATATATATGTAGCTATACCTATGTACATACTATACTTGAAAATTGGGTCTACCTACCTATGCACCATAATACAAAATGTAGCAACGTTGTATTCCACTAAGCTATAGTGAAATTTAACAACGTTGCTTTGAAAATCAACAAAACTGAAAATCTAAAAACAAATTCAAATCGTGCTGAAAAATAAAAAAGCATAATGTATAAACATATAAATATAAGTCTATAGCTCATAAGAAGCAAAAAATCTATTCTTCAAAAAGAAACGTCAAAAAATGACAACAAAATTTAATTTGCTCCTCCTAATTGTTGTCGTTGCCATGACGCGAACAGCTGATTCAATTTTATCTCCCTTACTCCCTTTATTTATATACGAATTGAAAATAATACAACCTTCCCTTTCCCGTTTGCTCTCTTAACTGTGCTCACAGTATTTTATTTATAACATATATAGAATCCTCTCAGTCTGCAACGTCAATTTTACTTGACTACAACGCCACCAGCACAACCGAGGCCCAAGTAAAAAAATTCGTTCCATGAGAGTACTATAGAGTTTATATACAATGCCAGTACTTTCTAGTGTGGCCTCCGGGTTACTGACAAAAACCTGCAAATTTCTCAGAATAAATAATAATAAAATCTTAGGCCATGCACGCACATATGCAACTAAACAATTTGGTTTCCATCTTGAGCACAATGGGCTTATATGTGAGTGCGCGCCGGTTTACGTGCGCGGACTCTCTTATAATCCCATAGTCCCCTTTCACACGAGGAAACAAGTTGCTGGAGATTTTTTTGACGTTTTCTTTTAATTTCCTTAAAAATCTCCTATACCTTTCACACGAAGAAACAAAATCGTGGAAACTTTCTGTATTTTCCTTTTAAAATAGCTTGGTTAAACACACTCTACTGTGTGTGTGAAGAGGAATGTGAAAAAAATCTCCTCGAATCGTTGACCGGGGAGATTTCATGTTCCCCTCTTACTCACCAACAAACTGAATGTTGCTGGCAACTCAGTTTCCTCGTGTGAAAGGGGACATGGTGCTCAAAATCGAGACCAAACTGTTTAGTTGCATGTGCGCGGACTCTCATAAAATCCCAAAGTGCTCAAAATCGCAACCAAACTGTTTAGTTGCATGTGCGCGTCTGGCCTTAAAAGTTGCCTAGTGGGTGCCAGGCCATATATAAACGAATTAATTTACTCACTTCATATATAAATTGAAATTTGTTTTTATGTTATTAATAATCAACTGTTGCAATTATGACACTACAAAATTCACCTTTGATGTGGTGAGTTTCATTGTAAAGTTTATCGGAGAATACGGAAATTGTTATGAAATCACAACAATAATAGGGATGTAATTTATTAAAACAACGCTATGAACTACCAAACAAATATCAAATGAACAGCTGTTTCGGGTGTGAAAAAAATTGACAATTGCATCAAAAAAAATTTTTTCTCAGAAATCTGGGTGCCCAGGATAAATTTTTTGTCTCACTTCACTTCCCAATCTCTGAGTGCTCAGGTATTTTATTTGGTTGTACATGCCTAATAGCTTTCTTCAATGGACGAGACAAGAGACATGTCAATTTATAACAGTTTTAATAGTTTTTGCCCAAAACAACGCGAAACATTCGCGTGAATATGCGACGACTGAATAATGTTCGAAGATTCGCATCGCTCCAGTTTGGGTGATCCCATTAATCTCCATGTAAATAAATTAAGACAGGCGAAAGTTTCGTCCTCGTTCTGAAGTATTCGCGTTGGTTTGGGAGAGCCTTTAAAGTGGGTGGTGCGTTAACGTGCTTCACGCGATTTGAACGAAACTCTGGGTGCTATGAAGAATATCCAACGGTAGAGGGCTCTTGCCCTGCAGGGCATCAAATTTTGGGATTCCGCAAGAATGAATTGCCAATTTTTTGACAGATAACGTGTATGCAAATAGGCAAGTTTATTCAAACTTATTTTGAGAGTGAATAGAAAGTGTTCACGACAAATTATTCACACATGTGGAATTGGGCCCCAGGGCTGCATTAACAGTACTTTTATAAACTAAAACTGGTAGCATTGGTATGTGGATAGGGAGTGGCTCTAGACATGCCAATTATAACAGTTTTAGTGTATAAAAGTACTGTATATGCGGCCCCGCAGGGCAAGGGCCCTCCGCCAGTGGGCATACTGCAGGCACCCAGAGTTTTTTTTCAAGTCGCTCACTTTTAATGATGAAAAACTGTTATAACTGTTATAAATTTTCATGTCTCTAGTTTGTCCGTATAATCAGTTCCTTCTTCAATACAGATTTTTATCAGATGGCAATATATCCCTCTCCCTTTAAAGCCAGAACCAGATATGTCTCCTGTGGTGTATTGTGGAGTAGTTTCGAGAAAACGACGTTTGAAATTTGAATACGGGTACCACAAAAAACCTTCAGTACAATAACCATACAAAAATTACAATAAAATAGTGACTATCGAGTTTTACTTACGCTTCACACTTTGTTTCGATCTATTGGTTTTTTTCTATAAATTACCAATGGAAATAAAAAATTTGCATATGAGGCATTTTTTTTTTCAAATGACGTGATTTGATATGGTAAGAGATGAAAGTATGAGGCCTTTAAATATGGAAAAAGATTTTAAGTTTTGTATGAAGATTATACTCTATATCATACAAAACATTTTTAAAGAATTATTTAAAATTATTTGTAACACTGATATTTTTGGCAATAATAGAGATAAGACAAATACAATTACAACAAAAGAAAGATTTCGTCTTTGTCTATTAAGAAACATTTCTTACTCAAAACTGGTGAAAATGCATATAGATCACTCCAATACTGGGGTGACGATATGCGTAGAGCCATATTTGTATCGTGTAATGTGTTGGGTCGAATTTATGAAATACATTGGAATGAAAGCGATATACTACTCCCCAACACACCACACGAAGTAATGTGGTTCCGGCCTTACAGCCCGATTCTCACCATCACCACTGATACCTCACAAGTAACAACAGAAGGTGAAATCAATTTTGTTGTGTTGCAACATATATATAAACAATTTTTTTACTCACTTTATTGCTAAACAAATCGATGAAAACTTGATTTTTTTTTTTGAGTTTTAAATAAATTTATCTGGCCCAATTGAAAATCTTTTATGTTTTTAAGCTAAGTATACAGTTATTCAACGAGAAAAAAACTACATGCAATCCTTATGGGAGTGATTTTTGGCACAAAAAAAAATTTTTCGACTGAAAAATATTTTTATCGAACTGTGAACTTAACCCTGGAAAAAAATTATACTCACCACGATTTTTTTCCTGCAAAAAAAAATCTAGTTTGCCACCACGAATGTTTTTCTTCCGGAAAAAAAATTTCTTTCCCACCATGAGTTTTTTTTTCGTTCAAAAGAACTGTATACTAAGCTTTAATAATCAGCTGTTGCAATTATGGCACTACAAAATTCACCTTTGCTGTGGTGAGTTTAGTTGTGAGCTTTCTTGTGATGATTGGGGGAGAATTCCAAAAATGTTATCGAGTCACAACAATTCTCACAAGGAATGACGGTGTTCACATTGGACTCACTCCGCGCGACTCATATTGACATTTCATTGTTTTATCTCACTCCAACTCATGATGAGAAAGAGAGAGTCTAGTGAGGCAGGATTTTTTCAAAAAAATTAAAAAACCTGCCTCACTTTCTCATATAGTTGTGTAGAGTGAGATAAAAGAAAAAGATGTCAAAATGAGTCGCGCGGAGTGAGTCCAATGTGAACACCGTCAATAGTCACAAGAGCTTGTGACTTATGACTCCTCACAAGGTTAGAATCGGGCTGTAAAAGTCTCTAAAAGTCATCTAACTATTTATGGCAGCTGGCCAATCAGAAGCTCCAAAAATTCAGAAATCTGAAAATTCAGAGGTAAGACATAATGCGTTGAACGCGCCCATTTTGGTGGTGAATGTACGCTTACAGTCTATGTGTGCAAATAAATCGTGTTGAATGTACGGTTACTGCATATGGTTGCGTGTTTCTCCTGAATTTCCCCTATATGAGCTTGTTGGCAAATGGGGACGCTTTCAATTGTCATTTTTTCGCTGTTGTTTTTGTAAGCATTTCGCTGTCGCTGTCGTATCGTGTTGCAGACCACCGCAAAATTTCGTTTCGCATCAGCAGCGTACTAGGCCTTGGACCACAGATTAGCCATATGAAGATGAGAATCTTTCGTACGTTTCACCCTCCAAAACCCATATGTTTACATTGTTGTATTTGTAATTTTTCCCGCGTCGATGAATAGATGTGAATTGCAACAACAATTTAACCAGGTGTGTGAAGATCCCTACTGTCTATGTGTGAGATTTTTATACACACATTCTCATTTTTTATCTGATAACTGCCAGTTCAAGCTTGTAGGCAAATTAAAATGGCTGCCGGGGATTCTCATCTTCATGTGGCTAATCTGTGATTCATAATCTCTGGCTATAACCAGCAACTGATTATTAAATAAATGATCAGCAACAACACAGAAATCTGAAATTCCCCATACTAACCAAAGAACAACAAAAATAACAATTAGGTGTGGTGTAATTGCATTAGAAAACAAGTGCTAAGAAGGAAGAACTCCACTGAGAGCAGCAACTAGGTGACGATCGAGAACATCGATGGTGGATTTAGCCTTCACCCTATTGCCGCCACCATTTGGCTATTAACAATGAAGCTCTAGGACGTGGATGGTGAAATAAACAAGTTGATATCAGCCAACCCGTCTCATGCCGTTTCACCTGTTGCAATACACATAATACAACATATATATCACAGATTAGCCACATGAAGATGAGAATCCCCGGCAGCCATTTTAATTTGCCTACAAGCTTGAACTGGCAGTTATCAGATAAAAAATGAGAATAGTGTAAAAAAACCTCACACATAGACAGTAGGGATCTTCACACACCTGGTTAAATTGTTGTTGCAATTCACATCTATTCATGGACGCGGGATGAAATTACAAATACAACAATGTAAACAAATGGGTTTTGGAGGGTGAAACGTACGAAACATTCTCATCTTCATGTGGCTAATCTGTGATATATATAGTTACGTGCCGAGCGTAACGTTTAATAAAAAAAGATATTTTTTTAAGCTCACTCACTGAGCTTCTTATCTTTATACTTTATTAAATCTTTTGTATTTTTTACAATGGTTTATAATTTAACTTTTAACTTTAGTTTTTTATTTTAACTATTTTATTTAACTGATTCCTTACCACTGGTGGGGGGAAATCAGAAATAAGAATTTATGTGAACCTTTTAACTGATCGGACTACTTGTGATTCAATGAATAGAATGAATGAATGAATCGGGAACAATTGGATCTTGCTATTTATACCCAATTGTGGTGAAATAGCTTTTGCAATGACCATGGAGATGGCTTGCATTATGCTGACCAATGATTTCGGCTGTTTTGTCAATTATGCAAAACAAAGCCTTGAGAAGGATGATTGTTGCACACTTGTGTCAACAATTTGGTTTGGCCTTGATTTTTATGATTCGTATGACGACTGTAGTCATCGAATCAATTGCGTAGTTGAATTAGTTGGCTGTTTCGTTTATTTGACGAAACAAAGCCTTGAGATATGATATTGAAGTCTGCACACTTGTGTCAACAATGCAGTTTGATTTATCGTTTTTAATTATGAATCTTTGATGACTATGCTTAACTGTAGCCATCAAGTATAATGCGCATTTTATTAATTCGGCTGTTTTGTTTATTTAACAAAACTAAGCCTTGAGATAAATATTCATTTAAGTTATGCGTCGTTCAAAGACTTACGATAACTGTAGCCTTTAAGTATGTTGTGTGCGTTGTAAGTATCTGCTGGAGGCTTGACGGATGTCGATGCCGTAACTCCCCCCTTCTTAAGATTCTGCTCCGGAGAATCCGAAGTTTTTAGCTCAATATTTACTTTTGTATTATTGGCTTTTTTGATTTTAATTATAATTATCAATAGTATTATGTTAACTATTATTATGAAAATTATTGTGCTGAATGTTAAGCCTTCAGTCACGAAATGTCGAGCTTTAATTTCTTTAATTACTTTACTGTTTTTAACGTTATCAAAATGAATTTTTGGCAATGATAATTTCATTGTAATATTTCTAATTTTTATGTCATTGAAGTTTGGGATAACGAAGTTGTCGCTTATCAACAAGTTTTCATATTCCATATTGTTAATGCTTAATTTGCAATTTTCAAAATTAATCAAATTATTTCCATAAATTCTTATATCATAAGTATTACAATTATGTTTTATATAAGTTTTCGGAATATTTTTTGTTATAATTACATTATTAGTTAATTGTTTGATAATTTGTTTCTTATTTACTTTAAAATTACATATTGGTTTGTCTTTGAAAATTTGTGAAATACATTTATCTTTTATTAATTTTAATTGTTTTTTAGTTATAATAGGTTGTTCTGTATATTCATAAATAGTATTATTACTATTTTTTAATATTGCAATAGTATAATTGCTTACAATTTCAAGTCCATTATTATTTGGAATTGGTTCAATTAGTATTTTATGATATTTTTCTGTATCGTAAATTGGTATTAGTATTATAAAAATTATCTTAAAATCATGTAACACTATAGAGCTTTTAATATTTGTTAATTCTTTGAATGAAATGTTATATTTTATAATTTCTTCGGTTGTAAGCAGATATCTGCCTAGAACTCCTAGTTTACAAAGTAATAAATTGTCTTTAATTTTTCTGACTTGATCTCTAAGTAGTTGAATATCATATTGAATTTGAAAGACATGTTGCATATGCTCTATTGTATTTAAGTTATAGTTTACTGTTTCATACATATCATATAATTGTTTACTTATTCTTTCTTGTTGAGTATTAATATGATTGGTTACATTTTTCATTATTTTATTAAAATTATTATTTATTTGAATTTGTTCATTCATATTTTGGATAATATTTTTGTTATTTTGTTCATTAACATCTAGTTTTTCTCTTATTTCTTTTTCATCATCGGAGTCCATTACTCCTGCTAAAAATTTTAAGCCTTTTCCCCATATATTTATCAATCCTCTTCTAGATCTTTTATGTGGAATTAAATTACTTATTTCTTCTTTTAATGAATTAAAATTATGTATCATAGCTGGATACTGATAAGTGTAGTTAAGGTTTGCAATATTTTGACCAATTATATTTATATTATTTTCCCATGAATCTATTTCTACACTATGTAATATTTTCTTATAACTTGAAATTACTTGAAGTTCTTCATCCCTAACCATGATAAAACCTTGTCCTTCGTTTAAATTTGTTATGTCCAATTTCTGTCCTTTAATAGTCAGTATGGTCGTCATAATCAGTATTGTCTGTATGTAATCTCTAATTTGTGGATGCATTTTGAACCTGAAATTTACGGGGTTTTTTAACTTTCAATTTATGATACTGTTTGTTATTATTAGCTAAAATTGTAACTTTATTATTTCTCAATGCTTTAAACGATCTAAATCTTGGTTGCAATTTGTTAATATTTCTGACTTTGTAGTAGAATGGATAATCTTGTTTATAACTAATCTGATCATCTCTTGTTTTATTCCTGTTATAAATTATTTTCTCTTTATTTTTAAGTGCTTTTTCAAATGCTTTTTCTGCTAAATTATTTGGGATTCTTTTAAAGAATAATTCAAATGGAGTATAATTTGTTGCTGAACAAATTGAATTGTTGTATGCGAATAATGCTTTAAGTAATGCTTCATTTGTTGTTATAGTATTGTGATTTTTCAATATTCTATAATGTTCCATTAGTGTAGAGTGAAAACGTTCTACTGGAGAGTTTGAATTTGAATTACTAACGGTTGTAAAGTGTAGGTCTATGTTTTCGTTTCTTAAAAATTCTTGGAAATCAATAGATGTTGCTGCTTTTTCTTGATCTATTACGAGAAGTTTAGGTTTTCCAAATGTACTTATATATTTTAAAATTCCTTCCTTTAAGTGAACTGCGTTTCTCGATTGAAGTTCATAAGCTTGTGCATAGCGACTGTATTTGTCTATTATAGTAAGTATTGGTATTCCTTTTTGTGGAAAGAATATGTCTACATGTATTATTTCTAATGGATTTTTAGGAGTTTCTGTAAATTCAAATTTGGGTTTAGGAGGATTTCTTTCATATTTTTCTATTTGACATATGTTACAATTATTAATAAATTTTGTAATTTTTTCTTTTATATTTGGAAAGTAGTATTCTCTTTTTATGTGTTCAAAGGATTCATTTATTCCTCTATGATTACTTTCTTTGTGATAGTTTGTTATAATTTTATCTTGTTCTCTTTCATCTGTTATATCTTTTAAAAGTTTTGTGCATCTTAGCACTTTAAATCTTTTTGATCTATAAAAGTGATTTTTGAAAACGTTTTGAAAATCAATGAAAAGTGAAAGATTTTCAATAAAAATTGCGTTTGTAGCTTTTGGGTTAAAATGATTCTTTATTATTTGTATAATGTCATTTTCCTCAAAATTTTTATATTTAATTATTTTTCTTGTTTTGTTAAAAATTTTCTTTGTTCTTATTTGATTTGCTCCACTTTGGAGTCTTTCTATTATTATTTGATTTTTAAATAAATTTAGAGGTGATTCTGAGATTGGTATATATCCCTGGTCATCTTCATCTGCACTATGTATTGTAGCTGCTGTTTCGATTTCATTAAAATTTATTTCGATTGGAATTCTGCTTAATGCATCTGCATTTGAATTCATTTTACCCTGTTTATAGTCTATTTCATAATTATATTCTTCCATTTGAAGTTTCCATCTTACTAGTTTACTATTGGGTTCTTTAATATTCATTAGCCACTTTAAGGGTTTATGATCTGTTTGTATTTTAAATTTCGTACCGTAAAGGTAGGGTCTAAAATATTTGGTTGCCCAAATAATTGCTAAAAGTTCTTTTTCAATAGTTGAATAGTTTTGTTCATGTGCATTTAAAGTTCTACTTGCATAAGAAATAGGATGTTCGTTACCTTCTTGATTTTGTGAAAGAACTGCTCCTATGGCAAAATTAGATGCATCAGTGCTAAGAATAAATGGTTTTGAAAGGTCTGGATAGGTTAAAATTGGTTCATTTATTAACATATTTCTACAATCTTCGAAACACTTTGAGTAGATTTCATCTTTGATATCTATTTTCTTACCTTTTTTCAATTTTTCAGTCAAAGGTTTTGTTAGTTTGGCAAAGTCTTTAATAAATTTTCTATAATAGCCGAGTAAACCTAAGAATTGTTTTATTTGTTTTTGTGTTTTAGGTATCGGGTAATTTTTTACAGCTTCTATTTTCTTGGGATTTGGTCTTATACCATCTCTACATACAACATGACCTAAAAATTCTACCTCTTTTTTTAAAAATTGACTTTTGTCAGTTTGTATTTTTAAATTTGCTATAGTAAGTGCTTCAAATATTTTTTCTAAATGGTTAATGTGTTCTGTAAGCGACGCTGAGTAAATTATTATGTCATCCATATAGACGAGACATATTTTGTCGATGTGCTCATTAAGAACATTATCCATTACACGTTGAAACGTAGCAGGTGCGTTTTTTAAACCGAATGGCATACGAGTAAATTCGTAGTGTCCATTATCAACAGTAAACGCTGTTTTCTTAACATCTCGTGCGTCTACTTCTATTTGGTGGAAGCCTGACGCGAGGTCAAGAGTTGTGAAATATTGGCACTTTCCTAATTTATCTAGGATTTCATTGATATTAGGTATAGGATACCTGTCATCAATGGTTTTTTCATTCAATTTCCGAAAGTCAATGACTAAACGCCATTTTTGTACACCTTTGGAGTTGACCTTTTTCGGTATTATCCATACTGGTGATGACCACGGTGAATTACTTGGCCTTATTATTCCTTGATTCAGCATGTCCTTTATTTGGGACTGAATCTCCTGCTTGTGAGCATATGGGTATCGATAACTCTTTGCATATACTGGTTTTTCATCAACTGTTGTGATTTCATGTTTCACTGTGTTTGAAAATGTAAGCGTATGACCTTCTTCCTTAAATAGGTGGTCATATTTATTTATTATTTGATTAAGTTTATTTAATTCAATGTTGTTTAAGTGATCAGTTTCTAAATCCACAATTTTATTATTCTGAAGGTCTAAATTTTCTTCTATACTGTATAGATGTGTGTTTTCCATACTGTATAGTTCTGTTAAATCTATTATTGATCCTTTGAGGAATCCTTCAGAATTTTCAGGGTTTTTTGTTAGGTTTCCTGATAACCATTTGTTCACCTTTTTAAATCTTTTTGAATTATTTTCTTCAGATTCTGTATCTGTTTCTATCTGGTCATTTTCTAACCATTCTAAATTTGATATTAATTTTCTTTTTCTAATATTTTTCTTTTTTTCTTTTTCAGATATATTTATTTTATCAGACTTTTCTGCTTCTACCCGGTCTTTTTGCGACCATTGGAGCTCTGATTTTAATATTTTTTTGTTTTTTAGTATTTTATTTGTATTTTTTCCTTTTTTGGATTTATTTATTTTATCAGACTTTTCTGCTTCTACCCGGTCTTTTTGCGACCATTGGAGCTCTGATTTTAATATTTTTTTATTTTTATTTTTATTTGGGATGTGATACTGCATTGTGTCATTGTTTTCATCCTCATTTGAATTACAAAACTGTGTAGCTTTGTTTTTATATCCAATAACCTTAAATGGTTGCACAATATCTAATTTTATTACTTTATCTGAGAAATTTAATATTTTTACTTTGGAAGTCCAATTTTTGGATATAAAGACTTTTTCTAATATTAAAAGATCTTCATTTAGACGTAATTTCTTGAATTTAATAAAACCGTTTTCAACATCTACAGGTAATGTTACAGAACGTATTGTTCGTGGTTGAAATTTAATGGATTTGTCAGCATTTATTTGAGGTTTGTATTTAATTTCTAGTTCTTTATGTCCTCTTTTTAGAATATTCCTTGAAAAATCTATGATCATTTTGTATGTCTCTAAAATGTCGTTACCTATTAGTATATCGAAATATGTGTGAAAATCACACAGGAAAAGTTCTATTGGTGGTTGATCTTCACCAAATTCTTTGAATAATGCTAATATAACATGTTCATCAATAATTGGACCTTGTCCATTACATGTATTTACTGATATTTCGGGAAAAATTTTTGTTGCATATTTAGTTTGAACTATGTTTGGGTTTACGAGGGATAGATTTGAACCTGTATCTATTAAAGCTTTGAGAGTGCGGTTTTTACCATTTTCTGTTACTGTTACTTCTATATATGGTAGTTTTATTGTTCCGAGGCTCTCATACGAAAATTTTCTTGGACGTAAATGTCCTGGGGCATTTGTTTTTTGCCTTTGTTTCTATTGAAATTATTGTTACTATTATTATTTCTGTTGAAGTTAGTATTGTTATTATATCTATTAAAGTTATTATTATTATTATTATTATTTCTGTTAAAGTTATTATTATTTTGATTGAAAGCTCTTTGCAGCGTTGAGGGTGATGGGTCTACTTCCATCGGTATGGGTTTTTCATTTCTTTGGTTATAAATTTGTTGGCTTTTATTATAATAATTATTATTTGGAATAAATGTATAATTTTGTTTGGGGGATGTATAATTTCTAAAGTTACTACGATTCGTATCTACTAGACCTAGCGTTATGTCGTATGCTTCCTCTAGAGTGTCAGGGTCGCGACTTAAGATAATCGTTTTGAATGGCTCACGTAGTCCTTTTACAAATGTGTCTAGCCCTTCCTTTATGTTACGTCGTGTCATTCGTTCTCTGATTTCAACGTCCTCTTCTGTCTGTCTTAGTCTTGTATTTAATGCTGTTATTATTTCTAGTATTTGGTCAAAAAATTTTGATAAGCTGCCAGTTTGGCGAAGGAGACTTAATTGATTATAAAGGGTTCTTTCGTCCCTATGGTCTGAGAAATGTCTGAGTAAGATTTCTTTTACTTCGTTCCAGTTATCTGGATTACCATACAATCTTAATCTGTCAGATGCTTTGTCTTTAATTTTATTTCTAATAGCTTGTGCCCATATTGTAAGTGGAGCATTTTCAATTTGGCGCAAAATACTCCAAACTGTGTCTACACTCTTAATAAAATTTTCAAGTTCTTTGCTATGTCCAGTAAAATCTGGAAGATTTTTGATAATATCTGGGGTTACTAGAATATTTGCCATATTGCTTTTTGTATTTTTAAATTTTTAAATAAGAAAAGGAGAAAACTTACAGTTTTTGTTTTTATTTCAATATGATGTATTTATACGCTTAAAAATTAAAGTGTTTATAAGTATGATGTCTTCTGCTGCTTTCTTTTCACAGATGGGTTTGATGTCTTCTGCTGCTTTATTTTCACAGATGGGTTTGATGTCTTCAGCTACTTTTATTTTCACAGATGGGTTTGATGTCTTCAGCTACTTTATTTTCACTATTATTTTTTATTGGTCTTCTTAGTCTTTTTACAGATTGATTTTATGATTTCTGCTGCTTTTTTTGTTGTTATATTTATTAGTTTCTTAATGTTCTTTGACACTTTATTTTTTACTATTATTTCTACTAGTCTTTTCATAGATAGGTTATTTTATTTCCTTTGTTACTTTTCTTTTAAGTTATATTTTTTATTGAGTTTTTGTCTTTTGCTGCTTTCTTTTCACTTATTATTTTAGTTTTTTTTTTTTATTTTCACTAGACTTCTCACAGATAAGTTTTGATTTATTCAATATTGCTGGTTATTAGATATTTTATTTAGCATTTTACGAATTAAAGATTTTCGTATTTAATGCGGTTTTGTAGGCTTTATCGACTGCGCCAGTTACGTGCCGAGCGTAACGTTTAATAAAAAAAGATATTTTTTTAAGCTCACTCACTGAGCTTCTTATCTTTATACTTTATTAAATCTTTTGTATTTTTTACAATGGTTTATAATTTAACTTTTAACTTTAGTTTTTTATTTTAACTATTTTATTTAACTGATTCCTTACCACTGGTGGGGGGAAATCAGAAATAAGAATTTATGTGAACCTTTTAACTGATCGGACTACTTGTGATTCAATGAATAGAATGAATGAATGAATCGGGAACAATTGGATCTTGCTATTTATACCCAATTGTGGTGAAATAGCTTTTGCAATGACCATGGAGATGGCTTGCATTATGCTGACCAATGATTTCGGCTGTTTTGTCAATTATGCAAAACAAAGCCTTGAGAAGGATGATTGTTGCACACTTGTGTCAACAATTTGGTTTGGCCTTGATTTTTATGATTCGTATGACGACTGTAGTCATCGAATCAATTGCGTAGTTGAATTAGTTGGCTGTTTCGTTTATTTGACGAAACAAAGCCTTGAGATATGATATTGAAGTCTGCACACTTGTGTCAACAATGCAGTTTGATTTATCGTTTTTAATTATGAATCTTTGATGACTATGCTTAACTGTAGCCATCAAGTATAATGCGCATTTTATTAATTCGGCTGTTTTGTTTATTTAACAAAACTAAGCCTTGAGATAAATATTCATTTAAGTTATGCGTCGTTCAAAGACTTACGATAACTGTAGCCTTTAAGTATGTTGTGTGCGTTGTAAGTATCTGCTGGAGGCTTGACGGATGTCGATGCCGTAACTATATATTGGATAAAGCCCGTGCTCCGCCCCCACCTTTCCCTGGTCTAAGTGGTCGAAAGTGATGTGCTTCTCCTTGGAAATGTTCACTTCGCAGTTTTACAACTCACGTATGGTTTGAACAGAAAGGGGTATGTATGAGAGACCGTCATACAAACAGCAAGATGAGTATCAAGACCGCCGCCGCCGAGTTCAGACTTGATACCAGCCAAAGACTTCCCCCCCCCCGCCAGCGGTAAGGGGTCTTTGAAGTAAAGGGCCAACCAAGGTAAATATCGCCAGATTCGTCTGATTTGCCGGATTCGTCAGTGATTTGCCAGATTCGTCTGTGAATTGCCAGATTCATCTGTGAATTGCCGGATTCGTCCGTGAATTGCCGGATTCGTCCGTGATTGCCAGTTTCGTCTGTGATTTGCCGGATTCGTCCGTGATTTGCCGGATTCGTCCGTGATTTGCCGGATTCGTCCGTGATTTACCAGATTCGTCTGTGATTTGCCAGATTCGTCTGTGATTTGCCAGATTCGTCTGTGAATTGCCGGTTTCGTCCGTGATTTGAAGGATTCGTCCGTGATTTCCCAGATTCGTCTGTGATTTCCCAGATTCGTCTGGGATTTGCCGAATTCGTCTGTGAATTGCCAGATTCGTCTGTTATTTGCCGAATTCGTCCGTGATTTGCCAAATTCATCTATGATTGCCAGATTCGTCCGTGATTTGCCATAGTGCAAGAATCACCCTTGCAACCGGACCTGTATACACCGCTGATTACAAGATCATCTCTGGACCAGAAGTATTCCAACCCCATGGTAAATAAGACCGAAAGAGCCCTTTTGAGGAGCACAACAAACAAGCGAAGTACCAAGAACAAGATTACTCAAGAAATAAGACATACTATTATAATATATATGTAACTAGGTTAAGATTTTGGATTTTATACTAATAAAGAACGACTAAATCTAAAGTTAGTACTCGTTGGATAAAACCTTGGCAAACTGACGAGTTTAACCTCAGCCTTTGACAAAAGTACATCACAGAGGTTAAAGTTAAACCCGAGTTAACTCATTAAACTTGGTGGGTTAGCTCAGGATTAACTGAATAGATGCTTTTGATGTTTTATCCACTGAATTTGCGAATTGCTTGGTTTACTAAACGGAGAGAGGGGTTGGGATTCGCTTTATAGTTACGTTGTTGCTGCGCTACGTTATAAAAATTGTATAATTGAAGGGGATTTCTAAGAAAAGGAAAATATTGTCTTTTTATACTTTTTTTTTTTTTGCTGTTTACATATAAAAAAAAATTTCAGTCTGGTAGACGGCCATAGGCCAAAACCATTTAGACTTAAGATATCTATCATAGTGTTATGAATTATATATACAAAAATAAAGTCAAAGATAACAAGTCCACTGAATTTGTTTAGTCGTTCCGTTTACTAACCCTAGTTTTAGTCACCACTGAATAGCTGGGCCTTAATTATTCTGAAAATCATTTGTATATAGCAGACGTTGCAAGATCCTTGCTGCGTTTAAATTTAAGTCCTCTAAATGATTCTGATTCTGAAAATTATTTTTAATTAAAACAAATACCTATTGCTAGAATTTTTTCATATATGTACGTTTTCATAAGACGTTTCAAGATTTTCAATTGATAATTGATTGATAAAAATAACGTTGCGTTTTCATTCAATTTATTGGTAAAAGAGCTGAAAGCTAATTTTGGGAGGTGATGTAAATATAACCAAAATATGAAATTCTCTGTGGACCGAGCGTTTTGGTTCACCCCCACACACGTCCACACGAGCACGTACCAACTGGCAAACTAGTCCCTGCTCAGTTGGCTTCGAAAAAGGCAAGCCAGAGGTGTTCTTGAAAGGTGTTTCGTCATCTTTACAATTTTACGACGTCTGAAAGTTGAAGCTCTATGAATACCATACTTATGTACATAAATAAACAATTTTTGTTTTATTAGGAAAATAAATTTATTTTCATTAGTTTAACAATATAATATTTTGATTTACAGCTTAATTATCTAATGCAGTTTAATCATCAAATGACAATTAGTTCATAGCTCTTCTAAACATGTTTTAAAAGTATTCTTTCAAACGTGTAAGAACTTTTTTAAGAAATACTTTTAAGAAGTTTCAGAACAAACATTAACATGTACATTCAAAAACTCTACGATAAATAAATTGTTTTGACAACCATCACAGCCATTTTTTTCTTAATTTTATATTGGATTTTTATAGAACTATAATAACATCTAAATTTGAATAGTAAGTTTTCTCTTAAACTGTGTACACAATACATATACATATTTGTAAGTGCTTCATTACTTATTTCGAATTTGTATTCTTTAAATATGTATCTACATATGTATGCACTTGTGAACTAGATTAAATACCAAATTCGTTTTTTCAAGTGAATATTTAATTTAAATTTTATTTTTGCATTGTTGAGATTTAAGATAAATTTTTAATAAGTCAAATTTACAATTAACAGTTAAGTTTATGTGAAAAGTTCACAAAACCTTTACTAATGTGCATACCTTAAAAATGTTACAAAATTTTGACCGGGCATTGCATTTTGGACAGGATAAGATTTTTTTGTGATGTGTTGGGGGCGGGCGTTAGGGGGGTTCATTGTGAGTATATGTACATAAAGTTATAATTGAAAATACACGAATACTTTTAAGAACAAATATCATTTAAGGTTTATATGTAACTATATTGATTGAGTTAACGATATTTTTCTTGAAAATGTCGTCTGTTTTAAATTATACATAACTTTTTTATTTTCAATTTCAGGGTAAAAAGTCTACCAAATTCTCTATAAAAATTTGCTGAAATTTTGTTGACGACTTATGGTTCTCAAGATATCGCGAAAAAGTTTTTACACCCCCTTTTCTAAGAAAGCCGCCCATTGGGGCCCTGATTATACGATACGAAGTTCTGTTAACGTGCTTTTAAAGCCATATTTTTGGGGTATTACCGTATGTTGGTGTGTGTGTTTGTGGTGGGCATACTTTCAGCTCCCAAACTTTTTTCAAGTCGGGGGAAGCGTGTTGTAATACATTTCTCTAGTTTCATCCTTTTTTTTAAATGGACGAGAAATGCCAATTTATAACAGTTATAACAGCTTTACGACATTAAAAGTATGAAATATTTATTGAAAAAAAAAACAATGTATCTGTTAATTTTTTAAATGGACGAAACTAGAGACATGCCAATTTATCGCTATTAAAAGTATAAAATATTCAACACTTCTCGCGGTTTGGCAAAAAAATAATGGGTGTCCGAAGTATGCTTATGTGGCATGGCGGTGGAAAAAAATTCTTAATTTTGAATTTTGGCAGTGATTATGTCGAGCCATATTAATTTAATCGAATAAGCGTGTGACTCAAAATATTAGGGCGATACTAAAAAGGTTTCTGGAAAAAGTGGACTATAGTACGAAACAGTTAAAAATGATGTCCTTGTTTACGTTCTAAACATTTTTAAGGGTACATTTTTTGCCATTTTTTGGCAACTACGTTTCACGATTTTACTCTGTGGCTCTTTTTGTAAATATTAATTCATTAATTGTTTGTTCAAATCAGGCAGAACGTGAAAATCTTGGTACCAATAATGAGGAGGAAACCTAGAGTTGATTCAAAATTTTCCATCCTAAAAAGATATCCCTAAAAAATCTTAATCCTTAATAGAGAGATATAAATTACTTGGAGGTGAAACTATTTACCTAGTTTCCGCTATTTAACAGTTTTCCAATAGAGACGGGTAGATTTTGACAGTTCATGGAGGTTTAATTTGTTGTTAATATACTGCTTTTTTTTTTAATTTTTCAGACACTAACGTGCCGGCCGCCTCCACTGGGCATGAACGATGCTCAGATTATGAACTTGTCTAAAAAAAAAAAACCAATGGAGACATAAAAATCCATGTCCATGCGGTGTCATATCCATACAAATCAGATTGGATTGTGGTTGTGGTGTTGGACATGGTTCATGTCCAGTAGAAGCGGCATGTAAGGACAAATCACCATGGCAAGTTAGTGTCGAGCCACACCTTAAGATTTTACGGTTTTCTTGCCAATAATCCGCAAACGACCAGTGCCGGATATCATATTCCGCAAACGACCAGTGCTGGATGTCATATTCCGCACATAAAATCATTGATATGGTTTTCAAAAACATCTACGCGTACCTATTGAAAAACCATTAAGAGAGATCAAACGAAGAATAACACTTGCCGATTGCTGCTTCTATTGGCTAAAAAGGCAGTTGCGTAGCAAAGCCTTTGCTCAATCAAACTTTAAATGACAATAATAATCTCAGTGTAAGCTACAGAGGCGTGGACTTTTTCAAAGGTAGATGAGGTTAAGTTAAGGTTTTTTTGAGAAGAAAATTCTTCGGCTGATTTTTAGTTCCGCCTGTATAAACGGTAAGTGGAGGGATATAAGAACGAACACTACGGGCTGACAGCGACACCGAACTATACGGTTATGATGAAAACTAGAAAACGAAGTTTTCAATAAACTATTCGGGCCAGGTCATGTCACGTTTTATAATAATAACAATACAAATATTAATTTTAACAATATTCTGGTAAGATCTAAGGTCTTTTAAATGAAACCTGAATTGCACGGCACTAACCTAGACGGAAAAAAAGGATAGGAACAAGTTTTTGTTGGCATAGTGGATTTTGAAAAAGGTGTTTTTATCCAACAATTTTTTTTTAACAATCAACGATTACTGTGCCGTTTTCACCCACTAAAACAAGCACACATACATTTGCTGTTGTATTGTTCGATCTGTGACTTTATCTTTAATTTAAAGCGAATATTTACAAAAATTCTATTCCTTATTATCATTTTAAAAAAATTATTTTTTAACGGTTTTTTTGTTTTAATTTAAAGATTTAAAAACCAAACTAACGCTGATGAAACAATTTTATTTTCGTCAATTCTGAAAGTTGTATATAATATCTTCGGTCCAAAGGCGAAACTCAAAAAACTTAGAAAAATGTTAGAGATAATGAGATTTAAGTATATTTTTTTAATGCAAAAAGTCAAATTTCACAAAATATTGATGCATATATTGAAAGGTTAAGCCCGGACACTTATATGTCTCAATCAAAAACACTATATAGAGAGTTTTTGGTCTCAATATCTAAAAAACGCGACTTTTTAGTTTCAATCTTATTTTGTTAGTTAGTGAGTTTAACCTTTTAAGCGACGATATAAAGTTGCCATATTTTAAGAAGATTATTTTAATTAAAAAAATTGTCTATTTATTATTATATATATACGAATTGGTTCTATTTTTTTTTTCTATTAAGGCCACTGTTATAATAATCTAATTTACTAACACTAAATAATAATCTAAAATTTAAAACAAAATAAATTATAATACATTATTATATTAGATAAATAATTTACAAATTCTTATAACTTATGCATTACATAGGTACATATATAAGCTATTGTTGGTAGGGGGTCTTGATAAAACACACAATGCATTATAACAAATCAAATGGTAATACCTTCACATCTAGTGCAGTTACTGAAAGTCTTTGTCTTATAAAAGACAGTGTCATGGCGAAATTTGGTTGATAAAGTCGACATGATTAAGTTTATCTCTTCCCCAGTTACAGTTTAATACATTTCCCTCGTCCCTGCTCACACTCAAATACATGCATTTTGAATCAACATGATGACCCTAAAAACATGTCGACAGTCGCCACTACACCACCTTTCGCAGGCAAATTAACCTAAAGACTGGACTTATCAACCTGAGTTATTTTCTAGTTTTGTAAGCATTCTTTTGTCACATAGTCCAAGATTCAACTGGATTATCTTACTCGTTACTCAATCAAAATTTGCTAGAAGTGTATAATTTGTTCTAACGACGCATTAAAATCCGACATTTATGTAAGATGACGAAACGTCATATGTAATTGTGCTGTTGTGCAGTGTCAATCCTTTTGTATCCATAAAACTTTTCTCTAAGCCACCAAAGAGTAAAGTATTCAAGTAAGCCAGCCATGTTGAAGTTATCTGATTATAGGATTCAATAGAAGTGAAAATAGGTTGTACTGATTAGCCTTTATTGCCTTTTGGTGTTCACGTAATTGATGTTATAATCTGATTCTTAGTCCCAATATTGGGGATTCTGTATGAGAAGAGAATTATTATTTAAATTATTATTTTTTTTTTTTTGTGACAAAATGCAAGTTTAAAATTAATGACACGAAATTTCACTGCAAGATTATTACCAACCCACTTCGGAACCAGTTTATACTCTAAAAATAAACGGAATCTACCCTCTGAGAGAAGAGACCATCAATTTGTACAAAAAACGTATATTACATATGTACATATTTATTGTATATAATGATTGAAAACAAACTACATTCCATGCGTACTGAATTTTTCGAGCTTCTGATTGGCCAGTTGTCATACAAAGTAAGTTGATTTTTAAATGTCATCTCACAGTTGGGCAATCGGAAGCTCGAAAAAATTGAATTTTCACTACTGAAATTTGATGCTGATTAAGACTGTGTTTCACCGTGAATGGGTAATAGATTTTGAAGAATCAACTCAAGACGCAGTTCACATTGGACTTTTTTCGCGACTCAGTTTGACCTCTCCTTGTTTTGACTCACTCCCATCTCATGATGAGAAAAAGTGAAATGAGGCAAGATTTTTTTCAAAAAAGAGAAAGCAAACATTTTTCCTCACTTGACTATCTCTCTCTCACCATGAGGTGGGAGTGAGATAAAACAAATAGACGTCAAAATGAGTCGGGCGGATCGAGTTAAATGTGAAAACCGTCCAAGAATTAAGTTTAAGTTTACTAATTTGGTTTAATTTGAACTATACATGTACATTTATAATAAGTTACATTTTGTTTAAATAAAAAACCTAACACTAATACTGGGATTTTACAAGTTCTATTACATTTCTGATAGATCAATTGAAACTGAAACTTCAAAATAAACTGCAGTGTCACTTCGTGTTTTTAACTTTTCGTTTTAGATAATTTTGCGTTCAAAAAGAAAGTATATAGAAGTAATGAAAAAGATAAAAAAGGGCATTTGTAGGCTTCGAGGAGATACGCTATTGTATTGTGATTTGTGATACAGAAAATAATTTCTTTTTTTCGAATTCAATGATACAAAGATAAAACTTCAGAATTCATAATGAAATTGGCCTTTTCGATTGGAGTCAGAATGACAGTTCTTCTTCTGAAAAGAAGAGAAATTTACTTCTGATTTTGTTTTCAGAATCGTTCCAGAAGTGTTCACACGTATCAAATCGTTCTCCCGGATTACCAATCGAAAAGGCCATAATTTTAACTGTCTGCTATAATATGTTATGTTTGTAAGGTGAATTTTTTTAAACATTTTTGCAACCTATACCTATCACTGTATTTAACACTGTTTCAAATTAATGGCTTATCACTAGTTAATCAGATGAATCGGAGGATTTTTGCTGTTCGGAAAAATACCTCGAAGCAAAAATACTCCGATTAGTATGAAATCGGATATAAATACAAGAATTGAATTTAAGACGAAAGCGGAGACATATTTTTTGAATTTTTGCCCAAAAGTTAATAACGGGGTAGTTATGCAAACATAAGCAAATTTTCCTTGGCTGTTTGGAATGAAGTTATGTTTGCTTATGCCTTTTACAGTTGGGCCTTTACAAGATGAAACATAACGAAGTGGCTTTCCATGAAAAAAGTGCGGCAATTTTTAACAAGCAGGGAATACACGATATAAAATCATCGCACAGATGATCGTACGGACTTGTCATCTAATGCGGTAATTGTATAGTGTGTGTTCAAAAAATTTTGATCGGAACGATGTCGTACGATCGAACGCCTTTGATGGAAAACCAAGGTCGAATGCGACAAGTTGTAGGTATGATCGCACTAGTGTTTGCATTTTTGCAATCATGGTACCGATTACAGTTGATTGGCTAGATTTCATTGAAATCTACCGTTCAATGCCATGTTTTTGGAATGTTTACATTACAGATTATAAAAATAAGAATTAGTAACTATCAAAAGACCACATCAATTGAGGAGTGGGTATGAAGTGCTCTTAGAGAGAAGGAAAACTATCAATGGGATGGATTACAAATGTTTGTATTTTACTATAAAAAAAAATCCCAAACGGAATATCTCAATGTTTTCAGCTCTACAAAAGTAGTTAAATTTTCAGAGACATTTAATGCTGTTTTTCAACCGGTAATTCCTCAGGCTAATTCGGAATAGCTCAACAATTCCACACGTGAATCCAATATTCGAGCAAAATTTGTTATATTCTGAAGTTTGTGTATCAATGTATATTTTTTTTGTTTAATAAATTTAAATATTTATCACAACGGCTAAGATGGATTTACAGAAGCAATTTTTTCTTTTGTTCAGGAGATGAATCGTCATTTAATCTAGAAATTTGTTTTAAAGCATTTATATTGCAACTAAAAATGGTGCGAAAATATAATTCTACAATGCTTTTAAACTTCAAATGACTACTTTCTATGTTTCCAAAAAAACAAAAGAATAAGTGCAATTACATGTAAACTGGTTGTGTCTTTACCTATATATCGATGAAGCAGATGTCGATCTTGACCAAGTAACTAACAATTCCTCACCTCTTCTTCGAGCTCTTTTACTTTGCATTAGCACATTTGTTCCCACGTCTGGGCATAGTGATGTCTTCAATGTCATAAAAAATAATCTATAAGAAAGAGCATTAATATTTTCCTTGAATTCAATTAAAAAACTTACCTTGGCAGTATGCTCATCGCAGATGACAACAGTATAACTAGCCAGTGAATTGAAGTACTCATACATCGAAATATCACCCAATAACTCGATGGTAAGCCAAAACAATTCACACACAGCGAATTGTACACAAAAGAGAAAACATAAAATGATCCTAAACTTATAACCATAGATAAAACGTGAAGAATCGTCTGCGAATAAACATATTTCACAAAACAACTTGATTATTTCAATTTTATTAGAGAAACAAATGATGAACTTACCCACGATCGAATTTCAATTGCTCCATGAATTAAATTTGTGAAAAGGCAAGATGCAGTTATAGTTGTGCCAAATTCCCAAATACCCACATCACTATCCCAATATGCGCGTTGAGCAGTAAAAAATATTATTAAGCTTTGATATAGAGCGTCTAGAAGAACAATCCAAAAATCATGTGGTCTATATGCATTTCCCAATCGTCCCTGAAATAATGTCAATATTAATATGAAAACAAGTTTTTAAAAAGTACATAAACGCCTACGTGTTTGTATAGATATGGATGACTGATTAGCAATTCTTCAGGAACTCTTTTATCGTACACTCCAATGGCCAAAGGAGGTAGGGACGTAAATATCAAATTGTATAACATCAAATACATTTGATCAATCATCACCGATCCAGAAAATCCGCAGTAAAGTTGAAACCAGAACAGTAGAAATACGAACGCCTAGTCGTCATTAGATTTATATGATTGTTAAAATGTATACAATATGTTATCCCTACCGCGTTTTTGTAAAAGAAATACAAAATCATTCTTGCTAAACGATCGTAGGACCAATAGCCATGTGTAAGCAATAAACTTTCTAAGTATTTAAACCGTGCCAAAGTAAAATCTGCCGCCATAACAGCTTGCATGCCTTCTTGTCCGGAAATCCCGATGCCAACATCCGCCATCTGAAACATTTAAAATTTATCTAATTTCGATTGACGGTTTAAGACAATTTTAATCTTATTAAAACAACTTGTAAGCTTGAGTATGAAAATGTGACAACTGAGCAATTACCAGCACGAAATTTCGATTCGCCAAGAAAAAATGTAATTGCAGATCAAATTTTGAATAACCATAATGTGAACATCATGAGGCGAGTAAGTGGGGGGACCTCATGCATACCAATATGAGAATTAGGTCATTTGCAATTCTATTACCTCTAGGCTCTAGCTCTCTCACAGCTAGGTTTCATGACATTAAGAGAATAATTGTTCAAAGTTTTTGCCAAAACCTAAATTCCCCTCATTGCAGACCCCCCATCTTTATTTAAGATTATAAAACTGAAATATCTATGTTGGTGGTGTCTAAGCATATGCCATATGATTTTAATGTACGTCGGCTAAAAGAGGAATATCATGCAATTATGTTATAGGAGTGCCCGTCCAGATTTGAGAATTATACTCAACCTTTGGGCGAATGTAGGCCTTATATGAGCATTCTATGGTCACGCACACTTTTATGTTACAAGGCCCAGCTATCTTGGCCAAATATCTTGTCACGTACATGTAAACGACGCCACGTGTCTGACAAGAAAGTAAAAATTAATAATTATTATTTATTTTACTATTCATACTTAGAATGTCAGTTTATTAGACTTGACCATTCTTTATTCCGTCAATTTCATTGAATTTTTGAACAACAAGAACAACTTAAAGGTGCTACCACCAATTGTTAGGCGGCTTGGCACCCCTTGAAATAGCTATATCTTTAGCCAAATAAACGAATTATAAATGAATTCGTAAACAATTGGTGGTAGCACTTTTAAGTTCTAGTTGTTGTTCAAAAATTCGGTAAAAAGTAATAATTTACTATTTTTCATAATAGTTGAACACAATTTTTCCTTCTGATTAGCAGTGAGGACGGCATTCTACGTTCTTCTTATCAGTTTTAATGCAATGAATATTGGGAATTGCACGTGCGGGTCTGAAGTTTTCCCCTGGCTGCACGTTCATGCTGAAAGATAAATAACTCGGGTTTCGGACACCAATCACGATGCCAATTCAGCAAAATCTTTGGCTGATTGGACGACAACATTGTCGTCAACATTTCTTCTTTCACTAGTGTTAACTTGACCACATAATGGTTTTGTAACTCTTAAACTTGCCGCTGTAACGACACTTGATCGCGACAGCTGCGCTTTTAATTTCACTCTTATACAAACAACCAAATTTGAAGAATACGCACATTTTCATTTATCTTATCATGTTGATGATTCGTTTCAAATTAACTTGACGCATCATCTTTAGAACAGATTCAATTATCTTTTATGTAAGTTAACCTGCACTGATAATCAGGCGTAGTTTATGTTCCGATTTTTTTTCCCATTGGTGACTCAGGCAGGGCTCTCAAAGACTTGTGAACTGCTTTAGATAAAGTTTGCTTGGATTTGTAGGGAGATTTGGTACTCACCGAAAAAGTAAAAACTTCAATGATATTTGTAGCAACTTCAGGGCGCTTTCTAGCTCTTTGTGACCTTTTCACGTCTATTTTCTTAGGTCGTATAGCTGTCAACTCGCTCTGAGAAGATTATTCCCGTTTACTTTTCTGAACTGTTTTAGCTAATTGAACAATTGTCCTCGGACCTCATCCCGATCCACAACCAATAATCTGACTGAATTCGTCTCAATAAAGACGCTTTCTGCCATAGAGCAAGTTTAAGAGATAGGTAGATGTTTTTGCAACAGATTTTCGTAAGGCATTTGATAAAATATTCCACACTATCATCCTTTTTCAATCTAAAAAAAGATTTGTTTTTTCTCATTTGTTAATATTTTCGAACCGGTCTTATTTGATCTAGTGCCTTCAAACCAATTCAGGCACACCCTTGAGTATTTCAAGGAAGCCATTTAGGATCCCTTATATTTGTTTTGACTATAAATGATGTTGGACTGATTTAACCTCAAACTGATTTGAAAATCTACGCTGACGATATGAGGATTTCGAAATAAAATCCTCTGATGTGTTCTATTACAAACAGACTTAAATACATTTTTTATTTGGTGCCAGAAAAACTTTTTTGAACTTTTTTAACATAGACAAATGTCAAGGCATAACTTTCTCCCGAAAGCGTCCTCTCCTTTCACAAAAGCACAACAATTCCCCTACGCTCCACCTCGTTTCAATGATGAAATTCTGGATACAACACTAACTAAAAATGAAGTGAGACAAGTGCTATCCAAATGCCAAAACAAGAAAGCGGCAGGAACAGACAGAACACCAACAAAACACTGCAATTATTCCACAGATGAATTTTTAGAGAAGTTTACCTTGGGATACTTATTTCGATTATTGGTAAGCCTGCTCTTGTCGTAAACTCCATTTGTGACCAGGGAGTCATTTACGACAATCAAATTAATTTTCGCTCCCACTACGACAACATTATTAGAAAATCCAAAACAGCTCTCGGCTTCGCAAAACGTTAATCAAAAGAATTTTCTTGTCCCACGTTACCAAATCCCTTTATATGTCGGATTGTCATGCCGGAGGCCTGGTTTCGATTCTCCGCCTCGTCCACTTAATCTTGCGAGGAAGTGACAAAGTAATTGTATCTCTTGTAATGAATAAGTGCCTCTTACCTTAGCCGTTCGGATTCGGCAATGAATTGTTGGTCGCCTCCATTCCTGCAGATACGCACACAAGAATGCTTGAGAGTTGTAAGTCACTGAGCCCTGGTTCTTTATGTGCTGTCGCACCCAACAAATTTATTTATTTGTTTTATGTTCTGTTTTACTGAAGCTGTCCAGCGCAGATTTTTGTGATACTGCTGCCGGCTTCCTTTTTGTTCACCAATTATTAAATGCCGTCATAGTTTTGTCCTACTCTGCTTCAAAAAATCACTCATACTTCGAACCCTTGTCAGCTGAGATCAGTGCCTTTTTCCTTATTGCCTACCACCGAACTGATTATGATTACTAAATTGACCTTTGACCGGAATGCAACGTAAAGCTAGCAACTTAAATACCTTCAACGACAAAATAATCTAGGCCGCTTTCAAAGAAGCCTTCCTTAACTCTACCCTCTTATAGCTCTTTACTCCACTCATGTAATAACTTTAATAAAAATTAATATTCAAGAATTATGTTGGTTATCATATCAGTTATCAAGGAATAATTGAGACCATGCCAAACTATCGCATCAAGAGTCAGCAATTTGATTATGAAAAGGAGACCCATCTGATCTTAAACTGTAGTTTTGTAAAACTTAAGTTAAACAGACGACCATCAATATTTATTTAATATGTTTCGATGTGTTAAGTATATTTATGTATATCATGCAATTTTTATGAATACATAATATATTATTATAACATAGTTTTAAATGATGATAAAAAAAATTCTTACTTGAATCATTGAGACATCATTGGCTCCATCACCGATTGCCAAGGTAGAGATATGTAATTCATCTTTAACAACTTTTACTAAAAATGCTTTTTGCAACGGCGTTGACCTGCAGCACAAAACCGAAATACAGTTTTTGGCAAGCTTCAAAAATGGTCTCGTTAAATTTGCCCTGTAAATAAATAAGAAATGTTAATTTAACCATGTACTCAAGTGCTATCATTTAGGCATAAATTATTTCAACACTTTATCGAGGACTTCAGGCTCCTAAGCTTCTACCAAAACCCCGTTGGAAGGATTCACAAATTGAAAAATATAAAAGCTCCATGAATACATTTTTCAGAAATCAAAAACGAATATGGAAATGCAGCGATAAATTTGGAAATATTGGCGACTATCATAAAGAAATTAATGAAAAATAGAACTGGAAACGTAGGGCGAGGAAAACCACAGCACAAAACAAATATTTGGTTCGATGAAAGCTGTTTCATTAGCCGAAATAAAATGTTAAGTCGTTTAAGCCTTTTAAGGAAAATAGTACTTAGAATCCACAAAAATCTAAAAACACTTATACAAGCAAAACAAAAAAATTAACAGCAAAAGGTTAAACAGCAACAAGCTGCGAATCGCCTGTACTATCAACATGGAGAACCCTAAAACCTACTTTCAAAGTTTACTGAACCAACCACTTTTTGCACAAGCATCCTCTCCTTTCACAAAGGCACAACAATTCCCTTACGCTCCACCTCGTTTTAATGATGAAATTCTGGGTACAACAATAAATAAAAATCAAGTGAGACTAGAGCTATCCAAATTCCAAAAAAAAACCTGCAGGAACAGAACCAACAGAACACTACAAATATTCCACAGAAGAGTGGAATAAATACGAAGTTTTTGAATCTACGGCAAAGTCGATATTAATTTATGGAGCAAACGCTTGGGGGTTTTTGAAATCACAAAGAATGGAAAAATTAAGAGACTATTATTAAAACGACTTTTCAGACTCCCGAAGACAACTCCAAATTACATGTTGTACCTGGAAACGGCCCTTCCGTCTCTGTATATTACAACGCTTAAACGCTCTCACACTCAACCAATTTAACTGTTTTTGTTTTTACAAAAACTGTCAACAGTCTTCATTTCATTTATTTAGAGAATTTTTAACCAAACTTTGTTGTTTTCTATTATCAATATTTATTTATTGACCAATCCAACACGAACAAATTCGAGAGTAAGTATCATCAAATAATGGTACTTATCAGTAATTACCCTTATTATATGTCCATGTCGAGTCCAAAGAATCGAGACAAAGAAAGAAACCAAACCCTTGTGTGGGCTAATAAAAATACAAGCTTTAGTGACATTGTTAAACAATATTATCGCATAGGGTGCGTCGGTTTCTAAATCTATTCACAGCTAATTGTTCTAAGTTTCAGTTCCCGTTTCGGTCAAAAGTTATCATATATCATTTTGTCAGGCAAAATTGCGTTAGAAAGAACTATTAAATACTTATTTTTTTTTTTAGTTATATTAAGAAGGTTTTAAGGCACAATTTAATCACAATACAATTACCTTAAATCCAAAATAAATGTCAGTGTTTTGCCGTCAACTACTAGAGCTCTCGGTTTAAGCCGTGTGTTCATCTCATAGCTATTGGTTTTTGTTGTCTCTATCTCGGAAAGATAAAACATAATTGCTGATTCCGCGGCGTCTCTAGATCGAGCATTCAGCCTAAAAAATTAAAAAGAAGAAAATTCATAAATGTTCATGTCCTACCGAAAGTAAACATTTCCTACCTAATTATTTCCATTTGTGAACTAAAGAGTTTAGCTGAGTAAGCGACATTTATGGCTGTTTCTGGTTTATCACCAGTCAGAACCCAAACGGAAATACCTACAACAACAAAAAAAGAACATTCTTAATAAATCAAAGAGTGATTTTATAAGTTTTTAATTTACCTGCTGATAAAAGCGCCGATATCGTCTCAGGAACGCCATCTTGTAAACGATCTTCTATTCCAGTAGCTCCAAGTAGAGTCAAATTAGTTTCTAACTTTGCAAAAGATTCGCGAAGCCTCCGTTCGCGATTTTCAAGCGACATTTCTATTTCTTGGTGTCTCGCCCACCAGTCGGTGTACTCAGCAGCATTCAGATTTCTCTTTGCCATTACAAGTATTCTCAGGCCTTGCCGAGCATACGTATCAAGCTGTTGTTGTGTCTTCTCTTTCAAGATGGCTAAAATAAACTAATGTAAGAAAAATGTTCAATTTGATTTATGTTTGTTTTTACATTCATCAGAGTGCGGAGAGCATGTCGATAGAATCGGAAAAATCGAACTATCAGCACCCTTGCAGTATAGCACGATTTCTTGTGAACCTGTTCGTCGTACAACGATTGACATACACTTTCTGCTTGAGTCGAATGGAAGGACTTTAAGGACCTCATATTCTATAACTCCCGATCCAGGTACACTAACTAATATGTGGTTAGGACTACGGTTTATCAAACAACAATCGTAGCTATATGCTGCGTTAACCAAAGCCAACTCATCAGGGCTTTCAGCCTCATACATAGGTCGAGTATTTTCCAAACGCAATTCGGATTGCACTTTGGGTTGTCTAAAAATTGGAGAAAAAAAATAACGTTAATTGTTTACGTTTAAAAACTTATTACTCAATTAAATACTTATAAATTACTATTCTCTTTGTGCACCAATGCATAACACATTTTCTTCTTGTTACTACTATTATTTTAGGTCTAGAGGGTTATATTCACGTAAGTAACTTCTAATAATTAATATAATTTTGGTACGACCAAGTTCAAGCTGGAGTTAAAACAATTTCAGGGGGTCAATTAATTAATCAACAAGTAAAGTGCCAGTGATGTAAAATCATCGCTCCAGAGATTTTGTCAAAATGAATAATAACGGCCAATTTCTTCACAGAGTTCTAATGCTAGTACCAGTACTAGTCCTAAAATTAGTACTCAATTCTGTATTAACTCATTTCTTCACATAAGTTCTACCCCCCTGGTCCTGGCAATCTGATATCGAGTGTCAGTTAGGACTCGCTGGCTCCTCAAAATCAGGTAGTACCTGGTTATTATACCAGTTGTTAGTACTCAAATCGGTACCAAATAATTTCTTCACATAAGTACTAAGCCCTAGTTCTGTCAAGACATTTAAACTTTGTTTTTTTTAATTTCTATAACAATAAAGATTTAAATTATTGGAGACCAAATCCAGCATCGATCTTTAGTTCGGAGACTTATGCGGGATTAACACGGTTGACAAAATAGGCATAATATGGCAGCATATATAATATCATTTTACCAAAGCCAAGATACATTACTAAGCGAAAAACAAGCATAGGAACAGACAATGATTCAGCTTAATCTCTTTTATTTAGACCATTTTAAAAAGATTATATTAACAAAGGATGTGTGAGTGAGTTTTTATTTATGAACTTACTTCGTTTTACGGTGTTTAATTGGAGTTTTTGCATTCAGAAACGAAGTAAACGTTTTTAATTTGTTGTTGATAACTTCTTTTGCCCGACCAGTTGGAGAAAGACAATTTGACTCCTTATATTTCATTTTCATCGGTGGGCTATCGGATGTTGGTGTTGATTCTGCAGAGCTACTAATCGGAGATAATGAAGGAATGTGATTTTGCGTTGGTAATGTAAATGATAGACTTGGCGGCGGTGACGGTGTGATCGATCGAGACTCTTGAAGTCTTGTATATCGATCTGCAGAAATTGCCAAAGGTGCACCTTTTGGCAGAATTGGGCTTTTTATTGCAATAGTCTTATTCGAATTTTGTAAGAGCTTTGGCATGGGTGAGGTTTCCTCATGTTGCTGGTGCACTTCGATAACTCCACTAGCATTCATCATATCTCGATGTGGTCTTGCACTTACAATGACCGTATTACATATGGCCAATACCAAAAGAAACTCATGAATACGTTGAGCATTTGATGAAAAATACTGACCGGAGATCAATTGTTCCATGTCTTCTAATAGATTAGAGTTTGGCGTGAGCGGTGGAACTGGAGAATCGGGTTTCGTATAGCGTTTCTCCAATTCGGATGCTGGATGGTTATAATCATTACCGTTAATAGTGCACCGACGAAAAATCATTTTATTTTCTGTTAAAGTTCCGGTTTTATCGGAAAATATATGTTGAACCTGTCCTAGTTCTTCAGTTATATTCATGGCGCGGCATTCAGTCTTTTTGTTGGTGTCATGATCAAAAAGATCAATATTATTATGGATATGATAAACCTGAAGTATTTTGCACACTTCAATAGTCACATATAAGGAAAGTGGGATCATAACTTGTAATATAATTATATAAGTCCAAAATGTAAGTAGGCCTTCGTAGTCTGGATCAACTTCAAAGGGCAAATAAGGCACTGGGAACTTATCGAAACAGCTAAGCCACATTTTACATCCGACAGCACCAATAACACATAGAATTAATAAAATAATGACACACCTGTAAATTATTAAGAGAGCAACATTATTTGTGATTCGAAAATTTGAAAAACACGCATTTTCACTACTTACCATATTACATCTATGTTCATTTGTTGTTCTACTTGAGATCTCTTATACCTTGGACCACTATTGTTTAGCATGGATTTGGTTTCGTGACCAGCATAAACTACGAAACCTTCAATAAAATCAGTATTCTGCAGACCAAAAATTAAAATTCTATCATTTACGGCTTTAAATAGTTTATTACCTTCAATCTACTCTCTCGAAGTAGAAGATTCTCCGTGGATATTGGAATCCTCTCTCCTGATGGGTGAATAAGCGCCCCATGAAATCGATACAGTTTTGTTGTCGGTGCATCTGCTTCCACACGACTAACAAATTTACTGGGTGAAAATACTATTTGTTTATCCGTAAATCCACGGACCACCTATAAATATATTATTTATTGAAAAATATAAAAAACACTATAAAAATAGAAACAGCAGTACATATTGGGCAATTTTTGACTGAATTATTTATCTTTTGTAATATTTTGAGTAAAAGAAAGTTTTGTGAAAATGGGAACTAGAATACCCTCCACAGTTAATCTCGGACAGCTGCCTGACCCTCAAGGACCTAATCCCGTGTCTGTGTCTACTTGCGAGTTTTGCTATCGGGAGCTACTTTCGTAGTGTTTTTTTATACTCAAATTCAACAACATTTGGTGGTACGGCAGCTCGTGGTGATCCACGGCCTAGTGACTTACAACTCCCAACCATTTCTGTCTGCGTGTTATTCGTTTGCACAATTTTGTGCCAAATCCGAACGGCTTAGGTGAGAGGCACTCATTCATGACAAGAGACACTCTTCAAGGATACGTGGCTTCTTTGCAAAATACATTATGCGAAAACGCGTTAATATTAATGACTTGTATATACTGTTATGCTAGAAATACCCCAAATTTTTAAATAAACCCACCATTTTCAATTGATCAACTTTTTGTAGTTGAATTTCTGTATGAAATTCTGTTTTTCATTATTTGCATTGATTTGAAGTACCCTAAAAATTGTCTTTTCGTTCTTATTTACTTAACTTCTTCTGGCCTTCCCTTTTGCCTTACATTATTTGTTTTGAATTTACTTTAATTTGGTTAACTTGTTTAAAAAAAATAACACGAATTTCAAAAGATATTATTTCAGAAACCAAACCTAAGTGCACATTTAGTTTATTTTTATACATTACCGATCCAAAGTTTTGGTACCATTGAAAAAATAAGCATTGTTTCCTGTTCAACGATAAATTTTATAACATACACTACTATTTTATTTTATTATGCTCTTGAAGATTGACCAAAATAGACTACATATATGTTATATTCTTTAAAGTATGAAATGAGGCTAATTTATATTTTAAATCTAAAAATTCGACATTGACATTGATGACATTGAAAGCTGACATTCTGCGAAATTTGTTTAAATCTCATTTCTTCGAAAGTCTAATTTGTTAGTTAGCAAGTTTTACACCTGAACCGGCCGACATAATTCTCAAAAAAACCTCACCACTACCACTAGTTGTGGTTACTTATCTTTAGCTTTCAGAAGAATATATTGCTTTTTAGCAATTATTGCTAAGAAATGTGAGTTATAACACATATATACATATAAAGAAACATTTATAACAGTTGAAAATTAGTTACTTTACCTCTCGTCTTTTTAAATTCGTTTCACCATCCAAATCACAAGTGTCAATATAACAAACACCATGTGGATTACTTGTCTTTAGAAGTAGAATATCTGCTGGGACTGTTTCATTGTTGGATAAATGAATGATATCACCAACGGTCACATCTTGCCACTTAATTTTTTTGTACCTTTCAGATTCTCTAGAAGATAAAAAAAGTATAGTTTGTAAATTAAAGACAAATTTCCAACTTTGTATTATTATTAGTTATCCAAATATAAATCCCCATAATCTCGTATGAGTTCGGAGAAACTTGCGATAGGAGAAAAGTTAAGATCGTAAGGTTTTTTATTATTCATTGTACCTAATGATTTTATATGCGCGCTATTCATGAGAACCACTGCGCGGTTTTCACTTTTATGATCTGCATCTCCCATAGGTAAAAATATTTGAAAGGTAATATTTATAGGAGGACTTCAATGATTACTTAATGGTTGCATATTATTCTAAATTTTCGCTATTTAAGGGGTGAAATGGGGTAAACACCAAAAAAGGTTATAATTAAAGTTAGATGATTAGAGAGAGAAGAAAGAGCGACACACGCGACGTTTAAGCTTTCCCTAAATATTTTTGTGATGATACAAACGCACATATGTATGTCACATTTAAACACAAAGTATAACGTCTAAACTAATACAGAACTTTTCATTGATATTAAGAATATATATTTAAGAATTAAAAATGGACGAGACTAGATATGTACATGTCAATTTATACCAGTTATAAGTTTATTACTCAGTAGATACAGTGCTCGGCGTTTACGTTTAAAAAATGACATTTCATTGAACGAACGATTTCATTTCGATCGTAATTTATACGCGTTTATACAAAAATTCAAGCGAACAAAAATGACTATTAACTAAAAAATTAACTGTAATTTAAAAAAAAAAATAAAGATAACAAGTTTTTAGTTTTATAGAAGGTCCGGTATAATTTTTATAAAATAAAATTTATTTTTAAGTCTACTTGGTACTTACCCATCATAAACTCTGCAAGTTGTGTTATTTATTCTTTTATCAGAGTGTCTTCTTCTTCTATCTTCAAATAAATCTTTAATTGCAGTCACCCCAAGTACAAAAAGTACAGGTATCATTGCAACTTCTTTGCCAAATGCATTTATTGATGGAAACCAATTAAGCAAAACGATAAAAATGAAATATAAATTCGCAACACGATGAAATTGCTCTAGTAAGTTTTTTGGTATAAATGACAAAAGTGTGTATTTAGTGGTCCGTATTTTGTTACCCACATAAAGACCATTTGGATGATCACGTTTAGGAGTTTTTGCTGGCACTGTGTGATTGCAAACAACAATTCGATAATTACGCTCTTCGAACTTATCGTTAGAGCATATGCCCAATTTCTGCCACCACGAAGGCGTTTCAGTACGCCGTAACGTGTAAATAGATTCTGAACGCGATGCTTGTCTAGAATGTCCTCCATGCGCTGACGAAGGGGCAGAAGGTCCAAAGGCACGATTTTCTGCTTCTTCCTTATGACCGGGTGGGAGAATAAAGTCTGTTTTTGATCCGACACGGCTATGCCCACGTGTTATACTCGTATTGGGTGAATCAGCAATCTGACCGTGGGAAAACGCCCGTTGATGTCCTTTAATAGCTGATTTCAGTGGTCTGCCACTCGGAGTAAGAATTGATCCGCCCCCATGGCTCACGGACCGAGAATGCCCCCGGGTAGAAGTTCCACCGACTCCTAATAATGATTGTCGATTTCCTTCAACATGAACAACGCCGGTAATTCCATCTACTTTATTACCTGCGATGCTTCCAGATCCTGTTGATGGAAAAACATACGTTCGTTCCGGTTCTAATGAGTTTTTGAGAGATTGTGATACAGATGAAACCGGTGCACTGCGATTCGAGACACTTAAAATTGGAGGTAGTGATACGTTTATGTTTGCTATAGGGTGTCCAGGAGAACGAAATGTCGGTGGAGCTGATTTTTGTTGTACAGCAGTGAGCTTTTTGCTTATCTCTTCGGAGCTCGCAGACATTTTGACGAAAATCGATTAATTTGAACTATGTATTCTTATGAATTGTTTGTGTTAATTACATTGAATTAACCTAGGATTATGTAAAATCATTTTTTTTTATAAAAACTTAAATAAGGCTGAATGCGTAAAAGGCACTTCTAGGTGTGGTTTAGTTGAATCTGAAAAAAAAGAAAATGTTATCAAATGGTGAAAAAAAACTGTAAAAAACGAAAATTCTTGTATAGAATTGAAATAGCGTTATTCATTCAACAAATACTTGTAAATTAATTATTAACGACATAATTACATATTTAGTTTGTCACGCGTTTTCTCAGAAAGTATTTAGCTGATTCACTTAAACACATTTTATAATATTTCTTTTTTTATAAGAATGTGTTACGTTTTTTTTTGTTTGTTTGTTGAATCAGAATAATTCATATATAATATGTATTTTAAAATATGCTATCCCTTTTTCTTTGAGGTTTACGTATTCATACATAAATATTTAATTATATTTTTCAACCTGTTTGATATTTTACTTAATGAAACATACAAGTTGATAACATTTTCACATATGTATATGTATGTACCAATTAGAAACATCAACTTTTTGAATCAAGGAATTCGATTTAATCGCAATCAAAATTTAATCGCTGCTTTTTTCCATTTTATTATCATTCCGGCGTGTTTTGTCATTATGATTCCGGCGTTTTGCCT
This sequence comes from Leucozona laternaria, assembly GCA_932273885.2. Taxonomy (NCBI): domain Eukaryota; kingdom Metazoa; phylum Arthropoda; class Insecta; order Diptera; family Syrphidae; genus Leucozona; species Leucozona laternaria. The sequence continues at coordinate 53,662,176 of OW026368.1, forward strand.
CCACATCCTATGTCTATTTTTTTATTAATCTCTGTTCCACTACCTTCTGTTTCACTGTTCAATACGTATCTATTTCGTACGGTTGAAGGATAATTCGGGAAAACTCACCATCCATTACTTGCCATACATAGGTTATATATCGCAAGTTATAAAATCGTGAAAAAAATGGAACTCGAGATTTTGATCAAACTTGATATAACGATGATAGGGAAAGTGGGCCTCTAGAGTCACTTCCTATTTTACAACTTATCAGCTGGAACAGAATTCAGACTTTCCTCACAGTATTTACGCCGACTTGACCAATGAAATGAATGAAATTCATTTCATTGAATTAAATTTAACAAACAAAATCAACATTGAGTATTAATCAGAAGAACCCTGTATTCAGTTCTTGCTTGCCACGGTAAAAATGTATTTTAAAACTATCGCCCATGCTCTGCAATTCGGATTAAATCGAATTGAAATCGATTTTCAATTTCACGTGAAATGAAATTCCATGTTCTACATTTCGTTCGTTTTCGAACATTTCGCAATTACTTTGAACTGTGAAAATTGAAGGTGCATCCGTTTTTAATTGTTTTATGAAGTGAAATTACATTGTCGAAGAAAATGGATTCAATGTTTATTGGCACTTTTAAGAGAAAAAAGGAAACATTTAACAAATAATTTTGTGAGAGAAATCTAACATATTAGATTTGCCTGATATAGCGTGAGTTCCTTACTATGAAGTATTGTTATGATGAATTGTTTATTCTCTTTTGCTAAAAGTTTTAAAGGTACTTTCAGATTGGGCAAAGATGCGTTCTTATATGTTTTAAGGGAAATCGAACCAACCAATAATTAACAAAGGATTAACAAAGTAATTTGTTCGGATTATCCGCGTAATTTATTTAAGAGTGCACTTTAGTACTCACCCCGAACGTTTCGCATCAAATTGCATTGAGCGTGGTGAATACGATAACATTTTGGTAAGTAGTGGGGGATTATGAGGTGACCGGTGCCGAACCTGGAAATTTTGCCGCCCTAGGCAAAAATTGTTATTTTGCCGCCTCAAATAAAATAAACAAGATAACGACAACATTGACATTTACATAGGGTTTTATTTAATAACAATCAAAGTCTTTCGACAAAATACATGTTAACAAAATTTTGAAACTAAAATGCTGCTCTGGGCGATTTAATTTTTGCAAACATTGTAGTAATTTCTTTTTCTTCAATACCATTAAGCATATCTTTTTCAACTGAAATAGTTGCAAGACCGGTTAATCTCTCTTGGTTCATTGTTGACCGAAGATAGGTTTTTATAAGCTTAAGTTTCAAGAAGCTAACTTTACCTGATGCAACACTTAGTATTGTAAATTTGGTAACAATTCAAGTAAGAAGTGTGAAGCTAAATAGTATAAATTGACAAAAATGTTTGCAATTAACCAGGAAAAGTTTGGTTAAATACCTATATTTAATTCAAGAGATATTTAGCTATGATATCCTTTTGAACTTCGTTTCGATTGTATATTGATGATATTGCTTCAAGTTTTTCGCAGCCTTTAACACCTTCCTCTTTGAAATATCGCAAATAAATCCAGATACTGCGCAAAGTGCTGATCTAGAGAATATAACATCGATTATGGGTGATATGCATTGAACGCAATTAAATACTAGAAGTAAAAGGGTATAGTATTAGATTTTTAATTACGTACTAAATTCATTTTTATTATTATTATTATTAATTTATTAAACATGCAATAAATTACAGGCTAATAATAGTTTAATGAGCATCTAGCTGCGAAGGCCTACCGCTCTATGATACTTAATTCTTATTAGATATTCGTTTTCACATATTTATAGTTTAATTCCCGTTTATTTTATCCAAGTTTAGTTTATTTGGGTTTTTTAGTACTACTTCTAGTATGTTGTTGATGAATGATCTTAGTCGGTTGCAGTCGTAGAGCAGGTGATGGAGGTTAGCAATTGTGTGGCAGGTAGGGCAGGTTGGAGGACTTTCCCTCTTAAGGATGTGGAGGTGAGTGGCAGAAGTATGACCAAGACGGAGTCGAATAAAGTTCTTTATTTTGGATTTTTGAATGTTTGTGGGATAGACGGGTTGTGATTTATTGGGGTTGGTTTTAGCGTAGTGGGGTTCGAATTCACTCCATGCGGATTGTTCGGAGGTGAAGAGTTTATTCTCGATGGTGTTGATGAGGTCGGTTTTGATATATATATTGTAAAGGTAAACTGGGGCTTTACTCGCCAAATTGGCAGCTTCATCTGCCAGCTCGTTACTACGAATGCCAACATGGCCAGGAGTCCACATTATCTTTGTTCGAAGATGAGATTTTATTAACAGATGGCGTATGTTACTGATGAGTGCTGTGTTGTTATTGGTGTTTCGTATAGCTTTAATTGTCGAGAGGCTGTCAGTACAAATAATATATTTATTTCCCGTTATTATTGCCTCCTGGAGGGCGATCAGGATAGCTAGTGCTTCTGCTGTAAAGATGGATGCAGATTGTGGAAGGATTCCAAGTGTTAATATAGTGCCATCGTCAAAAGTAATTGCAAATGATGTGGCACTTAGGGTTTTTCATCCGTCGGTAAACATGAAACTCCAGTCATTAGCCTTGTATTCCATAGAAATGTCTATATAAATTTGTCGATATGGGCTATTTCCTGTATTTGTTTTCCCATAATATGATAGGTCCATTATGAATGAGTCCGAATCTATGAGCCATGGGGGTTGAAAGGCTGTGGGTTTGATTTTGTTTAGTTTTGGGAGTTCGATTACTTTGTTGGTTTGAAGAATGGTAAAAATAGCAGACGGGATCCTTTTTACACGTTTTCTTTCCAGCGTAAGATTTATCTCATTGTCGATAACTGATTTGGATGAAAAAGCAAGCTTGGCGTAAAGTTTTGATACCACTTTAACTCTTCGTTCTTCGATAGAGGGGAGGCCGGCTTCTGCCAAAATGTTTTTGATGGGGGATGTGGGAAAGGCCCCAACACTGCACCTTGCTGCCTGATGATAGGTTGCTTTAATAATTTGAAGAGTTGATTTTGGAGAGTATATGAAGATGCCATAATCGATTTTACTTAAGATAATTTGTTTGGTTATATTACAAAGTGTGTTAACATGTACGCTACTTTTCCTACTAGATAGATACTTAAAAATATTAGACCTTGCAGCTATAGATTTCTTAAGTTCTAAACAATGATTTCGCCAATTATATTTATTATTGAATAAACAACCTAGAATTTTTAAATTTTGTACATTTTCAATTTCTACGTTGTTAATATTAATTGAGAGAGGTGTGCAAGATTGTTTGCGACAAACATGTAGGACTTTACATTTTGATAACGAAAGCTTGGCTCCGGAAGACACAGTCCATATTAGAATGTCGTTAAGAGCATTTGTCAGAACTGTTTTTGAATAATTTATATTCTGACTCTTAGAAAGGATGTAAGCGTCATCTGCGTAAAGGCAGTATTTTAATGATTTGTGATCAGATAAGATGTCGCAAATGTATTGGAATGCTATAGAAACCAAGACCACAGATAATGGAGATCCTTGGGGGATTCCGTTATGAAGTCGATGTGTAGGAGAATAGCAATTGTTAGATTTTATGCAAAATTTTCTATTAGTAAGAAATGCTTTCACATAATTGAATATTTTGGGGCCAATACCTATTCTTTTAGTTTGTTTAGAACAATATGGATGCCTATTCTGTCAAACGCTTTTTCGAAGTCTAGGGTGAGTATTGAGACATGATTTTTGGAGCTGAGTGTTCTAGAGATATAGTCATCTATGAAGAGTAGGGCGTCTGTGCACCCTCGGTTGGACTTAAATGCGACTTGGTTAGGGCTCAAAAGTTGTTTCGTTTCTGCATACCAAAGTATTCGTTTTGCAATTATTTTTTCGAGTGTTTTGGCTGTACATGGGAGAAGCGAAATGGGCCGATAGCTCTTTGGCTTTGGGAATTCATTTTTATATGATTTCCTAGAAGGGAAATTCGAAATTTTTTTTAACTCATCGAGAACCGATATAACTGCCATACAAATATTTTGTTTTCTTCAAATTTTCTCGAAAACGGCTCTTACGATTTTGATTAAACTTTTAACCTGTAGTTACCAAAAAAAATGGTGAGAAAACTGCATTGCAAGTTTTTGTCAAAAAGTTCACATAACGGAATTAGGTATTCCAGGTTTTTTGAGAAAATGGTCTTATTTTTGGGTTATTCAAGTATATCTTTTTGATGGTTCGACCGATTTTGTTATTAATTTTCAATATGATGCTTCTTAATAGTTTAAACAATGTTGCATTTTGCAAAACATTGTTTTATAAACAAACAAAAAAATCAATTTTGAAGTGGCTACCTTTGGCTCTTTTAATATTTTCTCGTTAAACATTATACATCACGCATCTTCAATGTGTTTTGTTACACACAGCTGGTAACCACAAGAGCAAGTTCGTGCGATCAAGTCGTAAATATATTTTAATTAATTCTCGTAAAATATTCCATTGCATGGTTTTTTGGGTATTCATTAAGGCATATTCTCTAGATTTCATCTACTAAAAACTAACCAGCTAGTAAGATAAACTACACAGGCAATCATTGTTAAAATTACAGCACGCCACATTAATTTATCCTTACTAGTTCAATAAAACCTTAAAACTTGTAAATGACATAGATAAAGTGTTGTTTAATTAATATAAATCCAAGTTTAATTATTTAGATTTTTATGTTGACTTAACAGGTTTATTTATTTTAGATAGAGTAAGTCTAAAGCTTGCCATTTAGGTTTTTTAAGGAAATGACGATAAAATCTTGTATCTTTTTAATTGGTCTTTTTAACAATTGGTTAGTTTCTATTTAATTTTAGCTGATTTTTTCCTTGAGTGTACGTGCAACATTTTGTATTTAATGTTTTCTAATCTATCTGATCAATTTTTGTTGAATGATACATGATCCAGTGAATTGTTTATGGAATAAAACATGAGTGAAAAAAGCAATTGCTTCAGTTTGTGATATGGCACACGTTAGTAGGTTTCGCAAGCCGTACTTTATGAACTCTTAAGACTTGAACTGCTTTTTCTGATAACTCTATTATTCTGCAAAAAAATCCATAAAATCAGGTTCAAAAATCTAAGTTAATTGAAAAAAAAATGTATCTTAAAATTTTAGCTCTTGATATAAATATTTAGAATTGCCTTGTCGTTATTTGATTTTAACATTCAAATTGTATGGGCAAAAACATGTGGTCACATTTGAAAAGTCAATTAATCACTTTTCTGTAGAAAAATAAACGCTCTACAAAAAAGACATTTAGTTCAGTCTACCCTTCCATATCTCACGCCCTTACAATCCATATCTCACGCCCTTAAAATCCATATCTCACTCATACAATAAATAGCGTTTCATTCTGAATCCGAAAATATTGTTTCAAAGTTTCGCATCGGTGGATTTTGGGTGGAATCTTCTTTTTTACGCACATAAAATCTACCTGTCTCACAAAACAACCATGTTATCAGGCATTTAGTGTAGACAAATCATGTTTTTTTTATGTGGACAATATTAATTGAACGCTGGACAAACAAACGCACTTTGTCCCACCCTCATAAATTATATAACTATGTTCTCCAGCTTTTTTGCGTTGTTGAAAAAAACCCCTCTATTAATATAACACATTTTTCATCAAAAGTTAATACGTGTAAATTCCGACATTCCGGTCAGTATTAACAGAAACTCAATTTCAACAAATTGTCACCTGATTGCTTCAAATTAAGACTTAAAACTGATATTATTTGGTTTCACGTCTACTTAACTGTGGGTTTAGAACACGTTAATATTTAGTAACAATAATGTTGAAGTTGCTATTTAGACAATTTGAAAAAAAAGTAATTCAATAAAGTGTTTACTTAATAAATTCATCCGAAAAAAACTAAGTACTATGGTCTAAAGTAAAAACTTAATTTTTAGCTTTTACTGAATTTGTATGCTAAAATAGTTGAAACTTAGAAATTCTCTAGGAAAAGCATTGAATATGTTTTATGCATATCACCCAATGTAACAATAGAAATAAGCTTTAAATTTCAATTTTAAATCGATTGTTTTAAAGAGATTGTTCAAATTGATAACGGCAAACGGACACAATGAACATTATTTGAAAATTCATTTTCGTGGCAATGTTTACAGCGTTCTTCTTTATAAAGTTTCAAACAAAGATTGCTTAGAACGGCTTATCTGAAGGACGAGACTAGAGACATTCCAATTTATAACAGTTATAACAATTTTGCGCCATTATAAGTGGGCAAGCGTTAACGCGCTTCGAGCGACTTGAAAAAAAAACTCAGGGTGCCTGAAGTATAACCACCGGGGGAGGGACCTGGCCCAGCGGGGCCACATAAACAGTACTTTATAAACCAAAACTGTTATAATTGTCATGTCTAGAGTCACTTCCTTATCTGAAAGTACAGTCGCAATTTATCTAAATGCTCCAAACAGGTTCAAAAGTCCATTGATTTTGATTGAAGTATTTTCGAAAGGATATTTATGTTCCAAATTTATTTTCATCGAATTCAACAAAGAAGAAGGAAAAAAGTACAGGGAAGTAGTTATTGAAGTAGACGGATGTTTAACCATTTTTTGCTTTGAAATAATTGTACTGATTATGCCACCCTAGGCAATTGCCTGTTTTGCCTACAGGCAGGATCGGCACCGGGTGACGTTATAGAAAACGTGAAAGGAAAGTGCAGAGATTACTACATTGAATTATGTAAGCAAATCAGAAAGTTTCAAGACAAATATTCGGTTTCACAAATATTAAACAGGCTTTTAAATTTTTTTAAGACGTTTTTTGTATGGAACAAACGTCATTTTTAGATAGTTTCATAGTCATTTAAATAGTTAAAAGGGCTTTATGAAATCGGCCAAGAGACTAAGAAGCCATGCAAATCATATATCCACAAAATTAAGTTATTTTTTTGCTGTAATTGAACGTTATTTAAGTAAAAAAATATGCGTATTGCCTTTGCTCTAAAATTATGCAAAAAATATTTTAATGTATTGCTCTGGCCATTTCTAAAACAACAGCACTGATCACACCCACTATACAATCTGTAAGCTGAAGAGCTTATGGCAATGCGATGTCGGTGCAACCCGCCTTCGAGAATTTGAATACACACCATACAATCGTTGCATACAAACTGTTGGTACATTCGTTTTATATTGTATTTTCCGCTTTAAATTATTTGGTTCGTTCTAGCTAATGTTTGTTTTTTACTTAGAGTGAAAAAAGCCTAATCCATTTGACTTTTTGTACAAATAACTTTGAAATATAGTAGATATATTTTAAATCACGTTCGGTGTACATGTAAAGTTTTTACGATTTGGTTTTGATTGTTGGTTATTATGGTTAGCAGCGATAGTGTACAAAAGTTGAATCATACAAAACCAATTTGAAAGTATGTTGGTAACACAAAATATTGAAATAAGGGCCAGTTTCACAGTCGACACTTACCGGAATAAGTGGCACTTAAGATTCCCATATTAGGAATTTAAGCTATTCATAGCCAGCGTAAGTGGAACTTAAGTCACCAACATCAGATACTTAAGTGCCACTTTTTCAGGTAACAATGCACTGTGATCTTGGGAATTAATCTTTCACATTCCCCACTTAAGTGTCACTTTTCTGACTGTGAAACTGGCCCTAAGGCTTTCAATCCCGAACATATTCGGGGTTTCCATTTTTTGCCATTCCCCCAAACTATTATTATTTGTCTTTCAACATTTTTATAATTGTAGTCTTAAAATTTTCTTAAATATATTTACATATTTGCTGATGATGCTCTCATGTTCGTGAAGAAGAACTTAATATAAATGTAAACAAAACATAGTTCATAGAGATAAACTGTAGTGACATTATAAATATATCGTTTGAGCGAATAAATTAAATGAAATATTTAGGGGTAATATTTGACAGTAATTTATTTAAATTTGTGTAGTGAACAAAAAACATCCAACAAAGAGAGCTATAACCACAATTTGTGACGTTGATATTAATTATACCTAACTACAAAGGTACTATGATCAAACCTTATTTCGAATTTCATATCTAAAATTTATTATTTGTTTACGTTTATTTAATTTTTAGACATTTCATAGGTAAATACATAACTACATAATGTGTATGTATATATTACAAGAAAATGATTCTTCTATAAAATTCGTTAAAACGAAGTTCACTTTTCTAGTTCATCTAATAAAATCTCTAGTGCTCTTTTTTCCTAAAAAATAGTATAAATACAATTTTTTTTTGTCAGTAACTGTTGAATCAACATTGTTTTCTAACTTTAATAGTAGGTAGGGTACATGTTCGAAATAAAAAAAAATCAATGCTGTTGACGTGGTCTTTGGCAACAACATTTTGTCATTCTCAATGCACATGCAAGATGTAAGCAATGATAATAATTAAAGTACTTGGTATACATTTAAGTGGGTGCTATAGTAATTTATGTGAGTGTTAATTCTAATACGAGTAATAAATTTAATAATAGGTTATACCTTAGCAAGTAATCGATAGTCAAAAAGGCAGCTTTATACTGTTATTCACACATATCCAAGAACAAATCCAAGTTTCATTTAGTCATGGGTATGCTTCAGGTTCACAGATATGCAAAACCCGAATAGGTTTGTTCCTTGTTCGTCAATTCGGATGCCATTAGGTGCAATAAATAGCAACGTGAGCTAATTTACACACGAAATCAAAGCATTGGTAAAGATTTGTTGAATTAATAACTATACACTCTTGTTTTCACTCTTTGTTTTTTTTTAAGTAAAAATTAATACTCAAGTAATTGCACTTTATAGTAAGATCTTGACTAAACGCCTGATTCATTGCTAAATAAATTTAATTTGAGGCACCAGCCATAAATGGCAAAGAACTTCTTTCTATCTTAGCATTACACGTCAACCAAGTTTTTTATTCCCTACTTTTTCAAGCTTAGTTGTCCAGGTTCAAGAACTTTTAAATAGTTTGTTTCGTAGTTAAATGCAGAAATTTAAGTTAAAATCATACAATATTCAAACAAAATAAAAACAACGAAATCAATTTACAAAATTAATTAAACATTTAATAAAGCCAAGGTCGCCAAGCATATACAAGAACTACGAAACCAACAAACGAAACCACAAAAGTCACAATACCAGACTGTTTTTAACACAAAAAAAATATGACGTCAAACTAGCACTCGTCAAACTGCCAAAGACCATGAAAACAAGAGAGTGGCGAGTGAGACCTCCAAAAATCGAGTCGAGTCGAAATTTGTGTTGAAAAATTGGTGTAGGTATAAGAGACTCACCACGGTAAGGTGTATTGAGATGAAGAAACTCAACACTGTCAGATGATTATGTATGGATAAGACCTTACTAATGTCGCTTTCCTTTGGATTTTCGGAAAGTTTCACTTCTTTTTGTTTCCAATGGAATATATAAAATTCCTCTTCCCTCTAATTTATTCAAAAATGACGAAATCATCACTTTTTGGCAACTGACATTTGTTTATCTGTTTTTGAAAGCATGTACTAGCATTAGGTATGTTCGTTTACTAGCGAAACCCACCAATTTTAGTTAATTTTTTTTTATGAACTTTGGATTAAAATATGCAGAAATTATCGGTTTTGGGAAATAAACAAACACAGTTATTATGCGCGGTATATTTATTAAAATTACACTCAAATATCAACATTGAGCAAGAACTGGGGCCAAATTACTGGGGCCAAGTGACTGATCGAGTGAGTGCCATCAGTGATCGAACGAACGAGTAAAACATATGGGGATGTGGCTCTATAACATGAGCGGTAATACCAAACTCACATAATTCAGTCACGTATTACTCGATAACTGATGCGGTAATTCGGCCCCTGGTTTAAAGAAAAAACGGATTCACTGCACAATGGCAGTTGCCACAAAATTATTACTGCCAATTTTGAGGAATTTAGTGCATAAGCATTATGTAGCCTCAGTTCAACTTTGCATAAATCCCTATTCATAAAGGAAATGACTAGACATGCCAATTATAACAGTTTTGGTTTATAAGGCCAGGCGGGCACATGAAACTAAACAGTTTCGTTTCCATTTTGAGCACAATGGGCTTTATGGGAGAGCGCTCCGGGTTGTGTGCGCGGACTCTCATACATTAGATCCATGTACGCACACCTGGCCTAAAGGTACTGTTTATGCCTCTGCCGGTGGGATTACTTTACGCACGCAGAGTTTTTCTTTCAAGGTGTGCTAAGCGCGGTAACGCACGCCCACTTTTAATGAAGAAAAACTATTATAATTGTTATGACTGTTAATGTCTCCAGTCTCGTCCATTCATAAAATATTTCCCTACACATTGGCGTTTTTCTTTTTTATCTCAGGGAAAATCATTGAATTGTCGAACAAAGATCCATTCTCACCGGAGCTGAGAAAAAAATTACCGAGCAGGCTTTAATAGACGGTGTATATTTATATTTTACTGTCAAAGTATTGATTGTTTTTTGCCTGTTTGACACTGACGTCTGGTGGAAGTTCCAAATCCTCATAGACGGTGTTCACCCAGATTAGCCACATGAAGATGAGAATCCCCGGCAGCCATTTTAATTTGCCTACAAGCTTGAGCTGTCAGATATCAGATAAAAAATGAGAGTGTGTGTATAAAAACCGCACACATAGACAGTAGGGATCTTCAGACACCTAGTTAAATTGTTGTTGCAATTCACATCTATTCATCGACGCGGCAAGAAATTACAAATACAACAATGTAAACAAATGGGTTTTGGAGGGTGAAACGTAAGAAACATTCTCATCTTCATGTAGCTAATCTGTGGTGTTCACATTGGACTCACTCCATGCGACTCATTTTTACATATCTTTCATTTATCTCACTCCAACTCACTATACGAGAAAGTGAGGCAGGTTTTTTTGGTTTTTTTGAAAAAATCTTGCCTCACTAGACTATCTCTTTCTCCTCATGAGGTGGAGTGAGGTAAAACAAAGAAATGTAAAATGAGATTGACAATATTTGTTTTGGTTTACATGAATTATGACTTATAATTAATCAGCCAACTATGGTGCAAGCCCCGAGGAAATTGGTCGAAAAAAAAGACGTCCCCTCATGCAATTTACATGTTAAATGCAATAACAACTAATCCCATTCGGGCTTAGCTAAGCGCGGACAATTCTCGGGGCTTAACTTAAGCACGGAGAAAAACTGTGTTACCGGCGTGACTTGCATACTTGTTATGGATAGTTTGTATGGAAACTCCATTTTGTTTCTGAAATTTCGTCGCTTATCCCCGATGTCGTTTTTTTTCAACCAAATCCCTCCGGGATTGGAAAAAAACACGACTACAAAATGCCTACTCAATAGAAGGCTAAAGAAAATTATAAAACTTCATAGAATTAAAATTGATAAATACATGTTCGCTCAATAAAAAAAAAACATGACAGATTCACACCTTCATAATTTTCAGTAATTTGACAGATTATTCTTCATGACTTGAAAACTGAAGTGTGTTCCAAAATTAAATCGGACTGAACAAACTAGAAGGAGAAAAGATAAAGATAGTTTCCCGAAAAGCCCAATTGTAGCAACTCAAATTTACGTCATAGCTGTCATATCTCCTTATAAATTGATAGTCTGTGGTTTAATCTATCTCTGTTAAAAAGTTCGACCACTTTGCTGAAAAGTTCAATATATATGTATATCCATTCTTATTCTTCGCTGTGTACTTGTGAGCCTATCGAAAGGTTTTCGTCCGACTATAAAACTAATTGGAAAATTTAGCCATTTATTCATAGTAACTGAACCAAGATAATTTTTCAAAGTTAATTTTTTTGCGTGCGATAGAAGAAGAATCATTGTAAACCGCCGCCATGAATGATGAATACGATGCCATCGTCCTCGGTACTGGTCTAAAAGAATGCATTCTTAGTGGAATGTTATCGGTGTCTGGAAAAAAAGTTCTCCACATTGACCGCAATAAGTATTACGGTGGCGAATCGGCATCCATTACTCCATTGGATGAACTTTATCAACGCTTTAACCAGTCAGGCGAACCAGGGTCGGAATTTGGACGAGGACGTGATTGGAATGTAGACCTTATCCCTAAATTTCTAATGGCCAATGGCCAGCTGGTAAAGTTACTTATCCATACGGGTGTGACTCGATACTTGGAGTTTAAGTCAATTGAAGGAAGTTACGTTTACAAAGGAGGAAAAATCTCGAAAGTACCCGTAGATCAAAAAGAAGCCCTTGCTTCCGATTTGATGGGTATGTTTTTGATTTTATTTTTAAATTATATTCGCATACATTTTTCTAATAGGATTTTGAACATTAACATTTTGTATTCCTTGAAAAAAAAAAAAAAAAAAAACCGTCATGACACGTAGTAGAGCGACGATGGTGATGCGCAATCTTGTAGTAGGGGAAGAAGAAAATGGAAATAGGTATAGCATTCGCCTTAATTTTACCCAACAACAAAAAATTGTAATTCAATGGCAAATGAATTCAACTCAAGCGCAACAATAATTGTAGGTACTTTGAACAAAATATATTCTGCTATTTCAACTCAAATTTAAAGCATTGGAAATTATTTTAATCGAAAAACTAATTCATCTTAACTTTGTCAGGCGCAATTACCCGCAAATGCAACTGAGCTAAAAGCATTTGCAAGAGAAATTTCATTAGTAAAAAATATTACTAACTATAAAACGCGTCAATATTTAATAATGTGTTTGAATGCATTTTCTTTTTCTATAAAACAATGTAAGGTTGTTAAAATCATCACTATTTGCCATCATCGAGAGAAAGAATTCTGTCAAATTTATATTAAAAAAAATACAGTCCAAAGGGGCGGAGCAGTTATATGATTCACTACTTTTTTTTTTTTGCTTGCTGTTCTGTTCTGCTCTTATTCGCAATTTTCTTATAAATTCGTGTGTAAGACGGGTTGAATAAAAGCATTAGTGCAATAAACTAGGTTTTTTTTTATGATAAACTTTCACAATCGTCACAGGAGTAGCAACGGTCATTGATTGTGTTTTTAAAACTATTGTCTAAAATCAAATTATGGTGTGTGTAAATTTTCAACATTTCCGTCATAAACAATACAAAATTGGGTTGATTAATTTATGCACATTATTATGAGTGTTCATATATGTACGTGCTTAAGGCTGCCAATTTCTTACTATTTCCAATAATTTTGCAAGAAGTTAATTATGAAAAAGAATTAAATTGTAAAATTCAATAAAATTGTCATTTTTTGGGAAATAATCGAAAGGTCCCAGTAAATATCAAAAGGTTCTCCGCTTTGCATTCATTTTTGTTCACTCCTGGATTTCAATGGCATGTACATGTCAAAACCATTTTTTTGCTGATGATGTTTTCTTTTGACGTGAAAAGATGGTAAAAGGGAATTTAAAATAAAGTTGATATTCAAATTTATAAAAAAGTTCAGTGCCTACGTTCTGTAACTCTCGCATCGATAAAATCAGTCGAGAAACGATGAAAATTGAAACAAATCGTATGAATTCATCGTTTCTCGATCAAATTTATACATGCGAGAGTTACGGAACGTAGGAACAGGTTTCTCATGATCTCTGAGATCTCAGCAGTTTTAAAAATGTGTACACGATTCCTCAGTGAGAATCCCCTTAGACTGATATTATTTGAATTGTATCTGTGGTCTCCAACAATATACCGAATTGCTTGCGAAAAAAACCAAGCAAATCTAACACAATGAACGAACAATGAAAGAAACAAACCAAATAAAACTCAAATATCATTTTTTCGCACACTATTAAATTCAGTGCGAAAAAAAGAATGGAGAATCTTTCAAATAGTCATTATAAAATTATCAATTTTGATCATCAATCACCTTACTGCAGAACAAAAAGCTTTAGGGCCAGTTTCACAGTCGACACTAACCGGAATAAGTGGCACTTAAGTTTCCCAGATTAGAACTTTAGGCTTAAGGGCAATTTTCACCATATTAGAACTTTAGGCTTAAGGGCAAGTTTCACGAACAGAAAAGTAGCACTTATCTGATTAAGTGGGGCTTAAGTCTCCGATGTTGGTGACTTAAGTTCCACTTACACCGGCTATGAAACTTAGCCTAAAGTCCTAATATGGAAAACTTAAGTGCCACTTATTCAGGTAAGTGTGCGCTGTGATATTGCGCCTTAAATATTTCACTTTCTTAAGTGACACTTATCTCACTGTGAAACTAGCCCTAAGTGACCGAAAGTGAGAGAACTTGAATGAATAGGAGCCGTGTACATACCAAATTTTGACAGATAGCGTGTACTCAGATTGTTAAATTAATCACCCATATTTTGAGTGCGAGTAGAAAGATTCGGTAAACAATTTCCGTGCTTGCGAATAGAAATTCGACATAAATAAATACAAACATTGTCCTTGGTAGTGAATTCGAATGACATATTTTTGTTTTGACATTCCGTGACAGCATTGGGTATGTTTTAGCATGAAACAGTAAACCAAACATGCTACAAAATATATTTTGTATTTACTTCAATAATTTTAACATGCCAAAATGCTTGCATATATTTTTCTCCGCACAGGAAGTGTAAACTAGGCTTAAGAACATGCAACATGTCGGTGTGAATTGATTTTTTTCTAACACGCAAAAAAATTGCCGTTCGGTTGTTTTGCGTCGTTTTGAGAACGAAAAGGAACAACAAAGATTTAAGCCTATTCGAGATCTTCTACTATAATAACCATACAAAATTTTGAGCTGTCAAAAATCTTTTATGAATTATAATTTTAGTATTTGGACTGCCAAACTCTGTGTTATGCAACTTGCTATAAAATCCGTTATAAACTGTCAAGAGTTCGAAGGCTCAAAAAATCTTGCATTTATGGTATTCAGCATGTCAAAATTTGTTATGAATCATAAAAAAAATAAAAGACAAGGTTTTGTGACTTGACTTTAATAATCATAAAAGATTTCAGTAAAAATGGATATTAAGCATATATTTCGTAAACGAAATGTCCTTAAAAGGAAACAAATATAAGAGGATAATATTAAAGTATTAACATTTATTATAAAAAGAAACAAGTTAGTTAAAAAAAATTTTTTTTTTCTTGATAGAAGCACAGATTTCTTTTGATGGATCTAAGATTAAAAAGTAGTCCCTTTGGTCTTCCCGCACTGTGCGTTTTATACAGATTTTTAAATTTTTATTTAGTTTTTTTTTACATGAAACTAATTATGCTGTTATTGTTGTTTTATTTGGGGACAATGCAAACAAAAATATTTCAATGTTCACCTCAAACATTTTAACATGCGAACTTTTCTGTAAACAAAAAACGTGGATTTTCCTCTGTGCGACGTTACGAGGTCACACTTTACGATGTAGTGGTTACGTTACGAAAATCTGCACAGTAGGATATTGGGTACTTTCAGTGACAAAAATCTGAAGATCCCGTTCAAACAAACTAGTCCGTTTTGCATCCGTACACCAACGTATGGACGACTTCGCATACAGATTCTCAAACGTTGATGTTTACACATATTAACCGTGAGTCGCGGCACTCACTCTATTTCACAAGGGACCGACTGATAATTTGTTTACCAACCGTGAGGCCTGATTCACAATGCGGCGAGGAAACGAGGCGTGAGCGTGACGAGAACTCGTTGTAGTTGTCAAACCAATTTCAAACAATGAAAGCATACCTGAATATACACAATGCGGCGTTTCTCGTCGTCACGTTACGGAAAGAATTCGAAAAATTGAAAAGAGGCGCGACGTGACGACGATTTAAATTTTTCCTAAGTAATTTACAGATTTTTCACAAGAGATGTAATCAAATTGTGTCTAACAAATAAAGTTATTAATAAATCTGTGGTTTTGTTAGTTATTTTGTTTATATTTTATTGATTTTTTTTTACAAAAATGAATTTTTGTCGTAAAAACGCTCTCTGCATTGTGAATTGGGTGACGATTTTGTAACTAGAAAAAGATGACAGCGGTTCTCGTCACGCTCACGTCCCGTTTTCTCGTCGCATTGTGAATCAGGCATGATCTATATTTGGCCGCGTTTGTTGGGCGGTTTTTTAAGCTCACCATACACGATTTAATTTAGAGTTGTCAATTAAATTGGTTGTAGATCAAATCAATACGTGTGTGGGCTTGTTATTTGAACAATTTGTTGGTTGACCATTGAGTTGAAAAACGTTGAATTTTTCTTTCGTTCTGCGCATCTTAAAAAAAAGGAAGCAAAGACAAATGTGAAGTGAAGTGAATTACGTCACTCGGTGACAATATGCATGAGAGAGATAGGATAATAATATGCTCAATATCATGCTATGTACTCTATATACATAACTTGAAGAAAATCTTTGTTGAATTTGTTGAAGTTGAGTTTACAAGTATTTAAACTCATGCCTGATTCACTATGCAGAGAGGAAATGAGACGTGAGTTTCAAACCAATTTCAATAAATGAAAATCAGAGTATACACAGTAAAGCGTTTCTTATCGTCACGTCACGCTAGCGGCCACATTGTTGAAGCTTCATCTGTCAAATTGGTTGTAATTAATTCAGTCTGTTCTTTCAAATCACCATGGACGGATAGGGCGTTCAACAACACGTGCAAAGGATAAAATTGTTTTATCAAAATGGCTGTTCTGTTCGGGCAACGTTCCGCGCGCTTCGTCCATTTACGGTCAACTTCAGCGAAAGAAAATTGTTGAATTTGCGACTATACCAATCCACATTAGCTCCAAGAGAATCCAATGCATCCGAAAAAGTGTGGATATCGTATTTACTATAGATTTTAGTTTTTAATATTCAATGCTCTATCAGTTTGTAGTCAAACATTAAAAACCAGATGCTAAAAATAAGTTTCCCTTCATTTGCCTTCAATTACATAGTTGTTAAAGTTCCTATTACCACTTGAATTTTGTAGAGTAGAATTAGATTTTCAATTTTCTCAAAAACTAGAAGAGATTAAAGCATCTGGCTTTTCATAAGAGCATTGAATAATAAAAACAAAAATATTACTTAGATTCATTTTTTTCAGTGCGATATTAGAGTTAAACCCGAGTTATCTCATCATTTGGTGAGTTAACTCAGGATTAGCTGAACATATGCCTTTGATGTTTTATCCACGGAGTTTGTTTAGTCGTTCCGGATGCATTCTCCACCGAAAAACACTGCTTCCTTCGTTCGCTGTGGGTTAATTTACTTCTGGAGTTAGCTAACTCTGGTAAGTTACCACTGAAAAACTGGGCCTTTATCTTAATATTGTACAATTTTGAAAAAAAACAGTTTGAACCAGCGATTAGAAATAAGGGTTAACCTTTTTTAAAATTCGTTTCTCTCTGAGAGTTAATACATTCCTTTAAAAAGAATTTGGTTTCGGTTTGAAATTTATTAAAAAAAAAAAAAATAGGATATCGGTTGAGATATTTTTTATTTTTAAAAATGTCTCAATGGTTAAGATTCTTACGAAAACATAAATGGCATAGGTCAACCCTTGAACTTTTTTTTCCGAAAAAAGCGAGACTGTCTTTGTTTCACTTTAAAGCACAAAATCACTAAATTTTTACTGACAAGTATGCACCGATGACTGAAAAGGCGGTCATACTAACGGACATTCTGATTCATAAATTTGCTGTTTCCCTCAGCGATAAATGTCACTAGTTGACCGAAACATTAAAAAAAATTAAAATAAAGGTTTCTCTTAGACCTTGACCGAATTTTTTTTTTTTTTGAATAAAGGTTATTGAGTGACTTTTTATTGAAAATAACAAAAAATAAGAGTTATTAAGGAACTTTTCAAAAGGTTGAGATTTATTTCTGATCTCTGGTTTGAACAAATTTTTTTTCTCAAAATTTTGAGTTATAATAATTCCTAATCGAACAACGAAAAGTAAACAAAAGATAAGCACAAAACGAAAACATTTCCAAGTTCAGCTGTTTTTGATTGATTTTGATTAAAATTCACATCTAGGAGCTATGGTGAGTCTAACGGTGCCGTCTGGTAATCTGATGCTAATGTTCTACTTTTAGCTGCAATTCTTCTTCGTCATACCCTTCTTGTTCGAGGTGGGCCGAAACAGATAAGTTCTGTTTTACTGGCGTTGATATTCAAATCCCACTTCAGCTAGCAGTTCCATAGGTTAGCGACGTGATTTTGTACACTACGAGCTACAATCTCTGAAGACGTTGTATAGCAGCCCTATTTTGCTATCAGATTCGATCGAAACTTTCGATTCACGTGAATGTTTCATTCAATTTGGCTCAAATTATTTATTAAAAACTTATGTCTTTCCAATGCAATTTAATCAGTATTTTTTTTGTGAAATTCAAAGAGAATCTTATTATCTTAGTTATATTTTCATCGCAATTTGTATGCATTATGGAACAATCATTTCCTTTCCACAGAAAGCAGAATGAAAATGTTCACGCGAACGTTTAGCAGAATAGGGCTGTATGTGATGGAGTCATCTGCATATAATCCTCGTTCCTGGCGTGTTCTCTGGTTGATCTGCAGTATAAATGCTGAAGAGAAATGATCCTAGCTTGGATCCTTGAAGCACTCCTACCCTGATGCGCTTCATTCCTGATTATTCGGTTCAACCTGTACAAATAAGAGTATTTGTTAGAAATGTTTTAATAATATTTACCAAATGTCCTGGGAACATTTTTGCAGAAGCACAACTACCTAAATATCATGCAAATATTAACAAGCATACAGTATTTTTTTGCAAAAGTACGAAATAGTATTGTCAACCCCATGGAAAAATTGTACGATATCTTGCCACTGGATATCGTGCTGCAGGATTGTAGCAAAAAAACAAACTACTTTTCAAATCGACTGGCAAACGTTAAACGGGCAACTGATTTGTGGGAAAACTTACCGTTCCCATTTCTCAAGAGGTATTTTAATTTTTTTGGAGAACTAGTTGATAGTTGATTGATGTTCAAAATAATAGAACGCACCAATTAAAAAAACTGACTTTGAACATAGATACGAATAGTTATTCTTTCATTAAAACAAACATTTTCAATTTATCCGCGGCGAATATCATTATGTGTCATGATCATGACATATCGAATAACAATAAAGTACATGTTAGTATATAAATAAAACACAAAATCACTTTATTTATTACTTGGTAGTCTTAGCACACAATTCCATTAAGATTATTTCGCGGTTCTTATTAACCGCTGTATAATGTCTGCACACAGTTTTTTTTAATGTCGTGTTAATTTTTTATTTCAAGGAATGTTTGAAAAACGTCGTTTTAGAAATTTCCTTGTCTACGTCCAGGACTTCAAAGAGGATGATCCAAAGACATGGAAAGATTTTGATCCTTCGAAATCAAATATGCAAGCTCTTTATGACAAATTTGGTTTGGATAAAAACACTCAGGACTTTACCGGACATGCTTTGGCACTCTTCCGTGATGATGAATATCTTAATGAACCAGCAGTGAACACCATTCGTCGCATTAAATTGTATTCCGACTCTTTGGCACGGTACGGTAAATCCCCATACTTGTACCCTATGTACGGATTAGGTGAATTACCGCAAGGCTTTGCTCGGCTATCGGCCATTTATGGAGGCACTTACATGCTTGATAAGCCGATCGATGAAATCGTTCTTGGAGAAGGTGGTAAGGTGGTTGGCGTACGCTCCGGCGATGAAATAGCCAAGTGCAAACAAGTTTATTGTGATCCTAGCTATGTTCCAGATAAGGTGAGGAAATACAAATCAGAAATAATCAAATACTTATTGTATCATTTTACGTGTTTTTAGGTTCGCAGAACTGGACAAGTCATTAGATGCATCTGTATATTGGATCATCCAATCCCGAATACCAAAGATGCTCTATCTACTCAAATAATCATTCCGCAAAAACAAGTTGGTCGCAAGTCTGACATTTATGTATCATTAGTAAGTTACACACACCAGGTGGCTGCCAAAGGTTGGTTCCTGGGCATGGTATCAACAACTGTTGAGACCGATAATCCCGAAGTAGAAATCAAACCTGGTCTAGATCTCTTTGAGCCAATAACAAAGAAATTCGTTACAATTTCCGATTATTTGGAACCTATTAATGATGGTACTGATTCACAAGTTTTTATTTCAACATCCTATGATGCTACAACACATTTTGAGACCACATGCTTAGATGTTTTGGATATTTTCAAGCGTGGCACTGGTGAAGAATTTGATTTCTCTAAAATTAAGCATGAATTGGGCGATGAAGAGCAGTAAACAACAGCTAATTTAATCAAAACGTACTCTTTATAAAAAAAAAAAAAATCAGCAAATATAGATGATATAAATTACATTTTAAAGAAAAGCAGCACAACCACAAAAACAAAAAAATTGAATTAAAGCATTTTTAGCGTCGCTTTTTATTGTTTTCCCAGCTATACTCAATTTTGTATTTCTTATTATATTCACCTAAATAAATTGCAAAGACAACTGAAGTTTTTTTTTGAAAAAAATTATATTTTATTTATTTTTCTGGAAATAGGTGTTTATAGAAATACGCATTTATTAATTAAATCTTTAAACGAAAACATTTGTTTTCAAAACAAATAAATATATGTATGTTGTTAATTCATCAAAAAGCTTATTTATCCTATTTTTATTATTTTTTTTTTTCATTTATAAACAATTTATTATCAATAAATGGATTCTTTTGGTTTACAAAATGTGCTCACCATATAATATCATTATATTTTGGGTATTTTATTGATTACAAAAAAAAAATAAATAAAATATATAATGTTTAAGTACACATCTACCTAATCATACTGCAATTTTGTATTTGATTCGTTTAAAATTTGTGCGAAGCACTTTTCTTGTTTCAAACAGCTTAAAATATTCGTCAATAAAATTAATATTTCATTTGATAAACAAAATTGTTTTATTAAAAAAAAATATATATTTTAAATTTTTGTCATTATCGGTTTTTAGAATTTGAAAATAATTTTGGTAAAAATTCTTTGTTTTCACAAGAAGTGAAGTTTGTTGAAAATTGTATTTTATATTACAAACTATAAGTCCTATAAAAGAAAATCATACCTTGAAAATAGATCATCCAAAGTGAAATTTAGAAACGGTCTTTCAAACTGATTAAGTACCTTCGGGTTTACCTCAGGGAATTTATCTGGATCCAATTCTATCCATTCTCGCTATAAATGATGTAACATTTATGCGTATAACATTCTTTCAGGTAAATTAGTTGCAAATGATTAAATTATTCCAGTTCTTAGCACAAAAAGAAAAGTATTGAAGCAATTTAACATAAATTCATTTACTTTGCCATTTGAATAATGCCTCTGCAGACCTAAATTGCAAATCGAACGTGTGTTTGGGAATTGGTAAAAGTCCGATTTCGATGGAAATCGTGATATGAGGAAAAATGTATTTTTTTTTTTTTTGAAATATTTAATTTTATCAAAAACAGGGGCCGGGTCGGTTATAGCCTGTTATTAGTTGCACTGATAAAAATTCTTTTTCCTTACAGAATTTTCATCAGGAAAATTAATAAATCCCTTTTTTAGACAAAAAAAAATATTTGAACCATAGAAAAATCTCGTTTGTGAAAAAAAAAATTATTTCAAGTGATTTCGTATAGATTCGTATTCTTTTTATTTCTGAAATTCTACGTTAAAACATTAAATTATCCAAAAGATGAATTTTTCTTGATCCCTATAACCAAGACTTGGTTTTTGGGTTCGTAGTGAAAATATTTTTTTAACTAACCCTCCCGCCTAAAGTGTAGAAAATATAACCCCTTCTTGCACTATTCATTTTTTCGACAAAATTCCTGTATACCTTTCTTATTATGAGGTGTAGTGAGATAAAACAAAGAGATGACAAAATGAGTCGTGCGCAGTTAGTCCAACGTGAACACCATCTTTGATTTTGAAAGTGAGAATGCGAAGGAGTTTAATCCTTAAATCAATAGAACTTTTAGAAATAATCGGCCCTAGCGAGGTATGCGCCGGAGCGGAAAGTTCTCCGATTTAATGAGAATCAGAGGATTTTTGCTGTTAGGAAGAATACCTCGAAGCAAACATCCTCCGATTCGTATGAAATCGGAGAATTTTCCGCTCCGACGGATACCTCGCTAGAGAAAATATTAAGATATTCCGTAATAAGAGAAAAACATTAAAAAAGATCGAAAAATATGCTTTTTTTGATTATTCGACAGTTTGGAGAGTCTTTTAGACAACAAATACTTCTCTTCCTTCGCAAAACCATGGTGACCACTATTAAAACTGGTCTATTTATTTTGTTTATTGACATCTTTCGTTAAGTTTCTGACCCCTATCATGGTATCTGATCGGAACGGAATTTTCTCCGAAAAAGGCCTATTAGTTTTTTTATTGGCTAATCTTTTACCTTTGTAGGTAGCCGAGCGCTAGTAAGTTACAATTAATAACATAGAAAAGTTTTAATCGTATGAAGAAATGAAACATTTCACTTTTACAAAATCAATTTTGTATGAATCGGAGAAAATTCCGTTCCGAACGAATACCATGATAGGGGTATCTATAGTTGGTTATAAAAAAGCCATTTGGTCAGCTTATGTTTCAGAGTCCTTACTACTTTTTCTCCGCCATTGAGCAGGCGAATCCAAAATCGGAACGACAATGAATGTTTCGCCTCTCTAAATTTATTTACAGGGTGGTTAATGGGATACCCCAGATTGGAGCGATGTGAATCTTTGAACATTCTTCGGTCGTTGCATTTTCGCTGCGTGTTTTGCGCCGATTTGGGAGAGCATTTACCGTATTTGACTCGCCTTAATATTTATAACATCTGCTTGAAATTTAGCAAATTAAAATGTAGGTATATACCTTTTGCGAACAGTCGTCGTTAAACTATCAAAATCGGTCGATGTCAAATTGAAATCCTGTAATCCGCATTATTTTTTATTGAAATGTCAGTGAGTCACGAGTCATGCTTAAATGTAGTCCTGACGCTAACTATCAGTTGTATTCTGCTATTTTTGGCGTGAAAGTTTATATATCTCTATCCGACGCATGGAACCGATTGTTACAAAATCAAATGAAATGGATAAACACTGAGTTTAAAATAAAGAGGTAATCAACCTGGACTAGGCTTCTACAAACATTAAGAGTAACGGCAGCAGACTGTAGAGCCATTAGGATGGTTTCATAAAGAACAACCTTAATTAAAAAGACATCCAACATCAAGATTATAAAATAAACAATCAGCCTCATTGCGAAGATTTCACCTTAAAAGTTTTTTTTCGCCCGGAATTTTAAAAGCTATTGTGAGTTTCGCCCGAACGAAATTCCACTTCGAACTAGAAATGACATTTCGAACAAATAGTTGGGATATTAGCTGTATAAATAAATAATAAATAAATAATTAAAATACCTACTACATAAAAGAAAAATCTCAAATTCTTCCCTACACCAATGGAATTAAGATAATTATTTAATTTTTATTTATTTACTCCATCTCACACAATTTGTCATGTGTGTTCATACATGAACATTTTTAGGAATTGTTTTAAGACCATTAAACATTCTATCCATTTTGAAGGTTTGAGGTTATGCTGAAACTGATTTGTTTTTTGTTTGGATGCAAGTGTGGAAGCAAAATATGATTATTAGAAACAGTTTAGCTTGATTATTAACAAAAAATAAACCTTAAGAGAATTTTTCCCTACATGTACCATCACTGGATGTAGGTGATTTGATATTTGTAAGCTCTGAAAATCAAAGTGCCAACTACAAACATTTTGTAAATATAAGCATCGCGCTGGAACTCTTGTATGTAAAATCAAAATTAAAGTTAAATAAAGAAGTGATAATTAAAGAAAATTGTTCATTTGTATTGCAATTCATATGCTAAGTTAAAACGAATATTCGAAGGTGTTTCAGGGTATATTTTTGTAATATACGATGTACCTCAATTTATATATTGCTGTTTTTTTTTTCTTCCTCATATAAGAAATTCAATTCATAATTCCGTTTTCCTAGAATAAAGAATTTTCTATCATGATATCGCTTGTTATTCTTTCGTTCGCCTCCAAAAAATAAGTGAACATTTTGCCAATTAATTGTGTTTAATTTCGCCCGAATTGACTACTCACAATAAGGGGAATTTTTCGAACATTTAACATTTTTCAGGTGAAACTTACAATAGGGGAAAAGTGAAATGTCAATTTTTCCGGGTGGAATAGCCGTGTTCCATTGGGCCTTGCAAAGTACTTTTTAGTACTTCCAGTAGATGATGAATGGAATGCTTTCATTTTGCCAAAAGTAAAATCTAACCTCAATATCAATTTAATTACGGTTTTGTTTTCTTTTTTTACTTTAAAATGTGAAAAATGTCAAGAACAATAATCTATTACGTAATTTCTGTTGATTGGTGATGTCCTTTTCTTGTTTGGAAACATTCTGCTACTAGATTAATGAACTACTTCGACCACAGAGTAGAAGTAGTTGACTGCAGCCAGAAGTACTTGGCAGTAGATACTGGAGCCCAAAGGAACACACCTAATGTTGTTCGGATGAAACTCACAATAAGGCTGAATAACATCCCGAATTAATGCTTAAGTTGCAAAAAACAGCGTCCAGAGTCAATCCATCAGAGATTTAGACTAAACAAAAACAGTACAGAATCAAGCTGAAAGTCAGCCGTCATACTTCACTGCAACTAAACGGTCACTTGTAAATACTTTAAGTTATTTTTATGATTAGAATAAAATCTTTTTTAAAAAGTCTTTCCGTTAACGAAAGACTTTAATTGGCTCAAGAGTTATCAATTGATACTTGATAACTTTAAGGACTATTAAATAGTAATTTTCTCAGGGCCCGTATTACGAATCCAAAGGCAAAAAAAACGATACCCAAGAAAACGATAGTCATGATATAAACCGATTATGATTTACGAGAATGGATGCCTGAAAATAATGCCGATAAATTAAAAAAAACAGCAGAACCAAGCAAACATATAAATTTCGGAGATGATGCGTAAACATCCGTTTTTGACTCAGGGGAACAAAAGAAAGTCGAAACAATTTATACGGTTTTTAAATTTTTTTATACAAAAATAAATTTATCATATTTTAACTCAAAGTCATCCATTTATGTAAGGTAACTATAAAACTTATATATCTAAAAGAGTTCCACGTGATTTTTTAGCTGGAACTTCATCATTATTTGATTTGGTTCTTGCTCCCACGTCTGTGAGTTTACCTCCTTTTCGAAGTAACTGTTTCTCAATTATTCTTGCGTTATTTGCGTAGCTATCAGCAACTTCTCTCTATAAATAAATAAATGCATACATTAATAAATATTAAGTTAGTAAAAGTTAAATATTACCGCTTCAATTTCATCTTCTTCTTCATCAATGGTTGATACAGTAACTGAGCTGAATTTACCCATATTTTTTGTGTGACGTGTGACCATAACCTTTTGAGAGGGCCCTGCTTCATTTGGATCAGGAAGAACATCTTCTGTTTGTTTTGATGACCTTAACTGAGTTTCGTTTTTGGTTTTAACTAAAGCTCCTTTTAGAATAAATGTAACGTGCGAGTCCGGTAAGTGTCGATAATAAACTGGTAAATTACATGATTTACACTAAAATAAGAACATTAAAAAAAAGAACGAAATTTAAGTAATACGCTTAAAACAAATGAAAAATAAAGTCAAGGTATGGTTAGGAAAAGAATAAGATTTAACATTATGTATGAGGTGTCACTTTGAAACTGAATTCTGAATGAATTTTATAAATCGTTTTCGAAAACTATCAACTGTGTCTCCTTCATTCTTTCAAGCTCTGTACAAATCAGCTATGCTGATACGCATTCTGCCCATGAAGGATGAGGTTCTCTACAAAATAACACTTTCCCTAAGATATTATGGAATATTTTGGTTCTTCATTTTCATGACAAACGATTTTGCCAAATTAATATCCAACGAAAACATTGTAATTTGGGATGCAACGCTATTTAATGAAGAAGTTACAATGGTTAGGAATAGAGAATCTTTATATTATAGCAAATTGACACTGTATTTGTAAATTGTAAAAATTCTTTTTGTTACATGTTATAGTTACATTAAGTTGAAACTGTTTTTCAATTCCTTTCTGCTCTCGATCTATATATAAAGTTTCACCAACATTGTATGTTAATTTATGTGCCCTAA
This sequence comes from Leucozona laternaria, assembly GCA_932273885.2. NCBI lineage: Eukaryota > Metazoa > Arthropoda > Insecta > Diptera > Syrphidae > Leucozona > Leucozona laternaria. Next base: position 53,688,394 of record OW026368.1, read on the forward strand.
GTTTTCCGTCAATAACTCTGGCTCCGTCGGTGGATCGAAGAGGCAATTTGTCAATATCACAATCTGCAATTAAAAGAATACTTTTGTTTAGTTTTATGTTTGAAAGCGCACATTCACCCAAATATAGAAATTAGTTTTACAAAAACGTACATACGCATATTTACCTAAAATCAAAGCAAGTTTTCCACAAAGACAGTAGTATATATTTAAGGGCTTTTCATCATTATATTCTTCTTGATCTTTAGAATCAGAGCATACAATACTTCGAGATACTACTTTAGGCATATTTTATTTTACTTAAAACAAATTTAAAGAAAACATTCGGAGCGTAGTAACTACGGGAATAATTGAATAAGCACTCAGTCAATTTAAAGGAGATAAATGATTCTGGAACTGAACTTCTTGAGCAAAATTTCAACTTTTTTCGATATTTAAAAAACTCTTTCAAATGAATGAAAAATAATAGAAAGGTTTCAAAATTTTAAGTTTTCGTTTTTCGCTCGACGCAGTACGCACATAAAATGTCAAACGAACAGCTGTTTTACCACTTCTTTAATCTGAACACAAAAGGCGTGCGTCGCTACGAGTGCCCGCACGCGCGTTTTTACCTTTGACATGTAAGGACGGGCATATATTTTCATTTTCCCCACCTCATGGTGAGAAAGAGTAATGGTCACAGAGGCCATAAGTCAAGTGAGGTAGGGATTTTTTATTGGACGAGACTAGAGACATGCCAATTTAAAACAGTTATACATTTTTTTCGACAATTATAACAATTTTGTTTTATAAAAGTACTGTTTATGCGGCCCCGCAGGGCCAGGGCCCTCCGCCGGTGGGCATATTTCAGGCACCCAGAATTTCAAGTCACGCGAAAAAAATCCACGTCCACTTTTAATGGCAAAAAACTATTAAAACTTTTATAAATTGGCATTTCTTTATTCTCGTCCTTAGAGGATATATAATATGGAGTGCTTGTTTTTATTCGAATGCGTACCTTTCATAGGGGTCGCTGTTTGAAGTTTCGATCTGAGTTTTCTGCACATTGGAGAAAAAAACTAAAAAAGAAGATATTGAAATCTTTAAAATAATAAACACACAAATTAATTTCAAGAATTTCTTCAAATTAGAACAATTTAGAGAGAAAATAAGCAAATTATGACTTTGAAAGCAGCTGTACGACATTCTAAGACCTTATCTAAACCGAAATAGCGCCCCCTATCAAGGGCCCAGGCGTTACAATGCATTAGGGATAGAAACGAGCACTCAATATTATAGCCGTGTTTTTTTTTGCAAGTCCATATGGATTTGTCGAAAAAAACGACATCGGGACTAATAGTTTTACACGTAAATACAACAACAACCTAAATCCATATAGACTTAGCTAAGTCCAGATAATTACCGGGACTTACGTACTGTAAGTAAGAAGTTCCTAAGTCCCGATGTCGTTTTTTTCGACAAATCCATATGGATTTGCAAAGAAATATCAGCATTACCCCACTATCAAACCTATTAGAAGAAATTTCTTTAACCTCGTCTAAAATTGTCTTAGTTGGTGATTTAAATAGCAATATTTTAGTAGATAGTTCCCTTATTGATGGTATGAGAACATTTAATATGTTTCCGGTGAATACTACTATTCCAACACATTTTTCTTCGAACACAAATACACTTCTAGACGTTTTCTTTGTAAGCGATTCAAATCACATATTATTGTATGATCAACTCTCAGCACCTGCTTTTTCTAAGCATGATCTGATATACTTAAGTTTTGATTTTGGTATAAATCGCTCTGGTATATCTTATGAATATCGAGACTTCATTCACATTGACTATGGTGCTCTAGAGCAACATACCCGCCGTATTGAATGGGAGCAGGTCTACGGCATAACGTCTTCCACCATGCAAATCGAATTTATTAACCGCAACATCGTCGACCTCTTCAATCAGCATGTCCCTCTTTTGACCAAAACCGTTAATCACCGTCACCGATCTTGGTTCACTGATGAAATTCGGCAGCTCTTACGGCAACGTAATCTAGCCTACAAGAACTGGAAACGATACAAACTAGATATACTGTTACGGTAAAATTTTGCCGTAACAAGAATTACTCTTTTGCTTCCCCATCCTATGTTCCTTTCTTCCCAACTTTCGTTTACAGGTGTTTCGTTCAACTTACTGAGAGAGAGAAGGGCAGCCATGGTCCATCAGCCATCGGTTCACTCTCTCAGTACCTTGAAGAAACAAATTATCGAAGTTGTCAATTTTGACACTTAAGTGGATGGTTGATCCACTGCATCATATTTGACAGACAGGTGGTCTGTTCTGAACCACTAATTCCGAGCGCGGGTGACAGTTGGTCCCCGAACGCTAATAATTCTTAACAGACGGGCGGTCTGTACAAACTGTACATACCAAAAGCACGGACGACAGTTGGTCTCCGATGCTGATGTTACTCCTTGTGAGAATGGCTGCTTGCCCAACGTAAACAGTAACTTATTTGTTTTTGTAAAAGATGGAACGTTAACCACTAGTCCTCATCCCCCAAATCTGCGCAAAAGCCCAACGACGTAGAGTAACTTCGCGAAATAGGGAATAACTGCCTGCATCTCCTATCCTGACAAATGTGTATAATCGAATTTTGCTTTCCACCAATTTGTTGCTAGTTGCTAGTTTTTTGTAAATGGAAGGGGAAAAATGCACGCGCGATAAAGTTGAGTTTCGTTTTGGTTTTTTGAAACTTTCTTTAAAAATAGTTTAGTGGGTGAGAATAGGTGGCTGAATGCACCCATTGAATTGCCGCCCACTGGAAGTCGTACAAGTGTTCGGCGAATTCAATGGTGACGGTGTACGAAGCTGGGGTGTAAAATGCGAGTAGGAAAGGCTGCTGGGTTTCAACTGCGTTGGCTCACTCACGCGAATATGCTGAGTGTTGCTGAGTGATGACGCGATCGAAGCCCACGTCACTGATTGGCCGAAAGCACTGGGGCATTGGAAAAAAGAAGAGGTCGTCCAGGCAAGGTGAAAGCCTGGATGGGCACTTCTTACCCGTATAGAGTACGAACCAGAGGTTCTCAGAAAAAAAAGGCAAAAATTAAAAGAAAAAGCAAGTTTTTAAAAATCCAAAAAGAGATTCATTTATTTTTCGGTTGCGATTTTTTTTGATATCTAGCAAGGCAGATAACTGTTGTGGAGTGACTTAAAAGTCAAGTGGCAAATTTTTGGAATTTTGGCGAAAAATTGGTGGAAAAAAAAGTCCAGATAAGTTGTCGTCAGGGAGGAGAGTAGCAGGAGTTGAAAAAGCTAAGTATAGTGTTGTGTTGTAATTAGTTTTCTTTTGCATATAAATTCGTTTGCCAGAGTTATTTGTTGAACTCATCTTTAATTTTCGGTTTGGCTTTTGCTCCGTAAGTTTTCCGATAAAGCGGAACTCGCGACCCGTTTTCCATTTTCCGTTTGTTCTTTCGGGACCAAGTGTTAACGGTCCATCTTGTTAGTTAAAATTGAATTTCGTTGTTCTCTTTGTCTAAAAGATCTTGGGTTTTAGCCCTACTTAATTGCAAGGTTTCCCAAGCAATTTAATAAAAAGTGTTAAATTCCCATTCGGAATCATAAATAACTTCTTTCATTTCAAATACTTTCACCGTCGGTTCCGCTTCGGAGGTTTGTAATTTCCTTATTCAAAAAAAATTACTGGCGCCCTTATTTTCTTTTTCAGCGACGCCCCTGTGGCCATCAACATATCCAATAATTATAAATTCTTGATTAACTTCGTCAATCAGTTTAATTAACTTTTTATCACGATAAAAGTGTTAAAAAGTGAACCCACCCCTTTGCTGAGCATAGCCGTGGTGGCAGCACTTTTGTTGTTGCCTGTTGCACTTCTTCGAATTCGGACTTGTTTTCGTTTTCTATTTTGCTTTCCTTTTGGTTGACATTCTTATAACCAAAAGTCGTGGTCAAATCGTCGATGCCGGTCGCATTTTGTTTTCGCGATAGATAATTAAATTTAAATAAATATTTTGTTCGGTTCGTCGCGAAAAAGTGTAACAATTGGCACCCGAACGTGGGGCTTTTTGATTGGAAAAAAAACATTCCAAAAACCGCGGTGAAAGTTCCCCAAAAAGAAGAACATTCTTGTAAAGTTTTTTTGGTTGTGCAGTTTTTTAGGGAAGTTTTCGTTTATCTTGTTTTGTGCCATTTACTTTTCTTATTTTTTGTCTCTTCCCCCAGGAATATAATCTGTTGTGAAAAGTGGTGGAAATTTGTTATAATCTTGAATCTTGTGGAAAAAAAAAACACAATACCTACCTGATTGAAGCTGGAATTTAGCACTCAATAGTGTATAGTGCATACCTACATACCTACGGTGGTTTTTTTTATTTTGTTTTCTAAAGAGTGAGTACCTATTTAATATTCTTTTCATTTACATTTTTGATAAAATTCTAAATTAATCCCTTCATTAGTTTAAATTTACATATACCTACCTACATACATATATATGTTTTTTTTTCGCATAACCTTTAAGTGTCGCAGGTTTTTATATCTTACTTACGGTGCTTATCTACCTACGAAGCCCGTTTGAATTGTGTACATAGGTGATCGTGATTGAGTTCTTTTTTTGAGTTTTATTGTGTTGATTTCGTTAAAAAAAAAAAAAAAACGTTTTGTTTACATTTTGCTAGAAGTGCTAGTGCTAGAAGTTATTATATTTTACTTACCTACAGTGTCGTGTAAAAATTTCTTACAGGTGGAAAAATTTATTAGGCAAATTTTTTTTTCTGGTGATTTTTTTTTTTGTGCTTTAATCGAGTGTAGTAGTAATTTCTTTTGAAATAGTTTTTTTCTTTTAGAACAAATCAGCTGGGTGTTGATTTTGTTAGCTTTTTGTAATATTTTTTTTTTGGATTTTTTTTTTAATTTATTGCGTGTTTACTTTTAAATTGGTACAATCATCAACTGTGTGTTGATTTGATCCAATTTTTGGTTTAATAAGGCGGTCGTACATTTCATACGGTTTGGTTATTTAATTTTACCTTTGGACGTTAAGTTTTTTTTTTCAAGATGGACGTGAATAGGTTAAATAAAGAGGAACTCCTTTATGAGTTACAGGCGCGTGGTCTTAAGGAGGGTACGGTAGACAACATGAGGATGACACTTAGAGCATCCCGTACACTGGAACGGTCGGGTTCCATTTCGAGTGACAGCCCTCACTACCCATTTTCGTTTGAGGATGATTCGAAAGCGGTTCGAGCTAAAATTATAGAAGTTAGGGACTTGTTGAAAACTCCTCCGAAGAATCCGAAGTCGTCGGAGTATTTGAAAATTCAGACCAAAATTGAATGGTCTCTAGGTAGGATTAGTAGGGCCAAAGCGGAGTCGTCTGAGGAGGTCAATCAGGTGGCCGATATTCGGGGGGAGTTATTGTTGCTGATGGCAACCTTAACGGAAGGGGGTGAGGAAGTACCTCAAGATAAAAACAACGGCAAGGACAACACGTCGACAGCAGGCATGGATGCGTTGCCAACTGCACATGTCGACCAACGTGCGAGTTCAGGATTTCAACTACAGGGGGAACCCTGTGACCGAAATCCTGAGCGTATTGAAAAGTGGAATATAAAATTCTCTGGTGAGCAGTGCGGCTCATCAGTGAATTCATTTATTGAAAGAGTTGAGGAACTAAGGGAATCTCGTGGAGTTTCAGAGGCTAGGGTTTTCAGGTCGGCTGTTGATCTTTTTACTGGGAAGGCACTTCTCTGGTTTAGGGCGGTTAGGGATTCCATCACAACATGGAAAGAGTTGGTTAGGGAGTTGAAGTTGGAGTTTTTGCCCTCCAACTATGACGACCTCTTGTTGGACGAGGTCAGGCGGCGTACCCAGGGTAGGGATGAGACAATGGGAATGTACATTGCTCTCATGCAAACCCTTTTCAAAAGATTCTCTGAGCCGTTGAGTGAGAATAGAAAATTATCTATTCTCATGAAAAACATAGCTCCTTTCTACCAAACGCAATTAGGCTTGGCTGATATCAAGTCAGTCAATGAACTGGTTGCGTTGGGTAGGAAGTTAGAGACAATTAGGTCAAATGTGGAGTCTTTTGTCCCTCCTCCTTCTGGTCGTAACAGGCAGGCTTTGGAGCCTGATGTTGCGTATGTTGCTTCCGTTCAGGAAGCAACAATTGCAGTTGATCGGAACCCACCACCCCCCAATAGGACCATTCGTTGTTTCAACTGCAATAGGGAAGGTCATTTTTCTAATCATTGTTCCGCTCCTAGGCGTTGTTTTGGGTGTGGTACTGTAGGTACTACACATCGGAATTGTAGGCGTTGTTCGGGAAACGGGCAACGGACTCTTGGGCCAGCAGGTCAAGAGCGCCGTCGCAATTAGTTAGGTCGCCTGCTGACGACCAGCTGGCAGATCAAGTTAGGTTAGGTTTCACGTTAGATAGTAGTGGGGACGATAGACGTCCATATTTAGGAGTTAACATTTACGGTATTAGGTTTTTAGGCCTACTAGACTCGGGGGCATCTCGAACTATAATTTGTAGGGACGTTTGGAGAGTTTTGAAAGATTTAGGGTTACAGTTAGACAAAACAAATGTTAGGCAGGTACATTTAGCTGATGGTGCAGGGGTAGGAGTTTTAGGAGTTGTAAATCTACCCATTGTTGTCGAAGGCAAATCAGTGTTGGTAGAGTGTTTGGTTATACCCTCCCTCCCACATGCGATGATACTCGGTGCAGACTTTTGGGCACTATCGGGAATCGTCCCGGATCTTCGATCACGCATGTGGAGTTTTTCGAGCCAGGAGATGGTGGCTTCGATAGAAACAACGTCTATCACAGATGAGTCCGAGTTAGATGAGGATGAAAGGGGCAAACTGAATACTTTAATTGAAGATTTGTTTAGGGACATGCCAGAAGGGTTAGGAGTGACAACAATGGTAGAGCATATTATTAGGACGTCGACAGAACCTATTAAGCAGAGGTACTATCCGGTATCACCAGCAATGCAGGTGCATATCGATAAGGCTCTTAACGAGATGTTAGAAGAGGGGGTGATTGAGAAGTCAAATAGTCCTTGGGCTTCTCCAATCGTTTTAATTAAAAAGAAAGATGGTACCTTTAGGTTTTGTGTCGACTATAGGAAACTTAATCAAGTTACAGAGAGAGATGCATATCCACTTCCGATTATTTCAGCCATTTTAGACAAGCTTAGGAACGCGAAATTTTTAACATCACTGGACATTAAGTCAGCGTATTGGCAGATTCCTATGGCGGAGGAATCTCGCAAGTTTACGGCCTTTACGGTACCGGGTAGGGGACTTTTTCATTTTAAAAGAATGCCATTCGGGTTGCACAACGCCCCTGCTACGTGGCAGAGATTCATAGATAGTGTTTTAGGGCCGGAGTTGGAGCCATATGTTTTTGTATATCTGGACGATATTATTATCGTTACAGATACATTCGAGAAACATCTCGAAATTCTTGACGAAGTTTTTAGGAGATTGCATCAGGCAGGTTTGAAAGTAGGTAGGGAGAAATGCAACTTTTGCAGACCCTCTCTAAAATTTTTAGGTTACGTGGTTGATCGGAACGGGTTACATGTTGACCCGGAAAAAGTGGATAGCATGGTAAAAATACCTGCACCCAAGAACGTTAAAGAAGTTAGGAGTTTTGTAGGGACTGTTTCGTGGTACAGGCGCTTCGTACCAAATTTTGCTATATTAGTTAGGCCATTGACAGATTTGCTTAAGAAAAGCAAAAAATTCGTCTGGACACAGGAATGCGAAGATTGCTTTAGGAAAGCTAAGGAATGTTTAATCACGGCTCCGATTTTAACATGTCCCGACTTTAATCTTCCATTCGTGGTTCAAACAGACGCATCTGATTACGGTATCGGGGCCGTACTCACACAGACTTTTGAGGAGGGGGAAAAAGTAATATGTTACTTGAGTAGGTCTCTTAATAGGAACGAAAGGAACTACTCCACTACTGAAAAGGAGTGTTTAGCAGTTTTGTGGGCAGTTGAGAAGTTGCGGCCGTACATCGAAGGAGTTCGCTTCACGGTCGTAACTGATCATTACTCATTGATTTGGTTGAGTAATCTCAAGGACCCACAGGGAAGACTTGCGCGCTGGGCAGTTAGGCTCCAGCAGTTTGATTTTCAGATCATTCACCGAAAGGGTAAAGATCATGTCGTTCCGGACATGTTATCTCGGGGAGTTCCAGTAGTGGCTGGGATTTCGGATGAGGATTCTGACCCTTGGGTGGCAAAAATGATTTCGAAAGTTGAGTCAAGCCCGTTAGCTTTTCCGGCCTGGAGAGTTGATAATGGCCGTTTGTTTAAATTTATAAAATCGAATCATGTGGTGGTTCATGAAGGTAACGACGAATGGAAATTAGTAGTGAGTAGGAAAGATAGGTTAGGAGTTCTTAAAGAATGTCATGATAGTCCATTAGCTGGACATATGGGGGTTAGGAAAACATTCGCTAGAGTAGGTTCAAAGTATTATTGGCCTAAAATGAGAGGAGATATAACAAGATATGTCAGGAAATGTAGGGTATGTCAACAAGTGAAACCGATAAACGATAAGCCAGCCGGTCTTATGACTGAAAGAGTAGGAGCTTCTTCTCCGTGGGAGATGATAAGTGTGGACTTAGTGGGTCCTCTGCCCAAGTCTAGTAAAGGTTTTATGTATATCCTCACAGTGGTAGATTATTTAACGAAATTTCCGTTACTGTTTCCATTAAGGTCTGCCACTGCAAAGGCAGTGTGCAAGGAGTTAGAAGATAGTGTTTTTCTTTTGTTTGGAGTTCCGAAAATTGTCATTTGTGACAACGGTCCTCAGTTTAAGAGTAGGGAACTTAGGACACTCTGTGAAGGATATTCTTCGAAGATTAGGTTTACTCCACATTATCATCCACAGGCTAATCCTGCGGAGAGGATTAACCAGATCATTAAAACAACTTTGAGGGCATATGTTTCGGAGAATCACAGAAGTTGGGATTCTCAGCTAGCTAAAGTGGCTTGTGCCATCCGCACATCCCAACATGAAGTTTTAGGAGTTTCACCATATTACGCTAATTTTGGAAAGGAGATGTCTACTAGTGGACAGGAAAAACTAGGAATTAGTAATGAGGTTTTGGATAAGGAAAATGGTGAACGATCGGTAGGAAATATAGGAGATAGGTTTAGAGAACTAAGGGCTGATATTGCTGCCAAGTTGAAGGCAGCAAGTAAGAAATCAGCAGGTGCATACAACCTCAGGAGGAGAGACGTTCAATATCTCCCGAATGACGTTGTATGGCGGAGAAATTTTGTCCTTTCGGACGCAGCAAACTATTATGCGGCTAAGTTGGCACCGAAATTTGTGGGCCCGTTTAGAATCCGCAAAAGATTGTCTCCTTGGACATATGTCCTTCAAGACGAAAATGGTAAAGATCGTGGCACTTGGCACACTAAAGATCTAAAACCTTTCACTTCGTTATCTGAAAATGATTGAGTCCGTAAGTCCCTATTAAAGTAAAGAGTAATTCATTTTTTTTGTAACTTTTTGATGGTATTGGTTTTTATATTTTGTTTCTCTTTTTTTTAACTTTTTTTGTTTGGTTTTGAAATGGACTACCATATTTGGTCTGATGGTTTTTTTTACCTTTGTAGTTTGTGTACCTGGTCAATCCGTAGGAAATGGCTTGGTTTTCTTGAAAACCAAGCACATTTCCGAGGAGGAAAGGGTGGGATTTGTTACGGTAAAATTTTGCCGTAACAAGAATTACTCTTTTGCTTCCCCATCCTATGTTCCTTTCTTCCCAACTTTCGTTTACAGGTGTTTCGTTCAACTTACTGAGAGAGAGAAGGGCAGCCATGGTCCATCAGCCATCGGTTCACTCTCTCAGTACCTTGAAGAAACAAATTATCGAAGTTGTCAATTTTGACACTTAAGTGGATGGTTGATCCACTGCATCATATTTGACAGACAGGTGGTCTGTTCTGAACCACTAATTCCGAGCGCGGGTGACAGTTGGTCCCCGAACGCTAATAATTCTTAACAGACGGGCGGTCTGTACAAACTGTACATACCAAAAGCACGGACGACAGTTGGTCTCCGATGCTGATGTTACTCCTTGTGAGAATGGCTGCTTGCCCAACGTAAACAGTAACTTATTTGTTTTTGTAAAAGATGGAACGTTAACCACTAGTCCTCATCCCCCAAATCTGCGCAAAAGCCCAACGACGTAGAGTAACTTCGCGAAATAGGGAATAACTGCCTGCATCTCCTATCCTGACAAATGTGTATAATCGAATTTTGCTTTCCACCAATTTGTTGCTAGTTGCTAGTTTTTTGTAAATGGAAGGGGAAAAATGCACGCGCGATAAAGTTGAGTTTCGTTTTGGTTTTTTGAAACTTTCTTTAAAAATAGTTTAGTGGGTGAGAATAGGTGGCTGAATGCACCCATTGAATTGCCGCCCACTGGAAGTCGTACAAGTGTTCGGCGAATTCAATGGTGACGGTGTACGAAGCTGGGGTGTAAAATGCGAGTAGGAAAGGCTGCTGGGTTTCAACTGCGTTGGCTCACTCACGCGAATATGCTGAGTGTTGCTGAGTGATGACGCGATCGAAGCCCACGTCACTGATTGGCCGAAAGCACTGGGGCATTGGAAAAAAGAAGAGGTCGTCCAGGCAAGGTGAAAGCCTGGATGGGCACTTCTTACCCGTATAGAGTACGAACCAGAGGTTCTCAGAAAAAAAAGGCAAAAATTAAAAGAAAAAGCAAGTTTTTAAAAATCCAAAAAGAGATTCATTTATTTTTCGGTTGCGATTTTTTTTGATATCTAGCAAGGCAGATAACTGTTGTGGAGTGACTTAAAAGTCAAGTGGCAAATTTTTGGAATTTTGGCGAAAAATTGGTGGAAAAAAAAGTCCAGATAAGTTGTCGTCAGGGAGGAGAGTAGCAGGAGTTGAAAAAGCTAAGTATAGTGTTGTGTTGTAATTAGTTTTCTTTTGCATATAAATTCGTTTGCCAGAGTTATTTGTTGAACTCATCTTTAATTTTCGGTTTGGCTTTTGCTCCGTAAGTTTTCCGATAAAGCGGAACTCGCGACCCGTTTTCCATTTTCCGTTTGTTCTTTCGGGACCAAGTGTTAACGGTCCATCTTGTTAGTTAAAATTGAATTTCGTTGTTCTCTTTGTCTAAAAGATCTTGGGTTTTAGCCCTACTTAATTGCAAGGTTTCCCAAGCAATTTAATAAAAAGTGTTAAATTCCCATTCGGAATCATAAATAACTTCTTTCATTTCAAATACTTTCACCGTCGGTTCCGCTTCGGAGGTTTGTAATTTCCTTATTCAAAAAAAATTACTGGCGCCCTTATTTTCTTTTTCAGCGACGCCCCTGTGGCCATCAACATATCCAATAATTATAAATTCTTGATTAACTTCGTCAATCAGTTTAATTAACTTTTTATCACGATAAAAGTGTTAAAAAGTGAACCCACCCCTTTGCTGAGCATAGCCGTGGTGGCAGCACTTTTGTTGTTGCCTGTTGCACTTCTTCGAATTCGGACTTGTTTTCGTTTTCTATTTTGCTTTCCTTTTGGTTGACATTCTTATAACCAAAAGTCGTGGTCAAATCGTCGATGCCGGTCGCATTTTGTTTTCGCGATAGATAATTAAATTTAAATAAATATTTTGTTCGGTTCGTCGCGAAAAAGTGTAACAATACACTACAATATCTTTCGTACACTACGTAATAAAGTTGTTTGCAAGATAAGGACAGAAAAAACTAGGATGCACAGCAGGCGCTTAAGTGTGTCCATGAGCGGTATTAATTTAATTTTGGTGGGGGCAGTACCCCCATTTATTCGGCTTAATTACAAGCTAATGCTTAATCTAGCTTAAGAACTATGAAACTTATAGCTACGTTTTGTGGTTAGTGAGGAGGATGATTCAGGAGACGGAGTTTTAGACAAGGGGTGCTGAGATTAAAATCGAAGTTGCTTGCGTATAAGTTAACACTCCGCAGCATACGGGAGATTGGTTCATTAGAGCCATAAGACGTACGGTGGGCAGGTATATAGAAAAGAAGGGGATTTCGTATGTTACGAGGGTTGGTATTAAAAAAGATAGAGTTGTAGAGAGTAATGCAGTCAACTGAACCTGTAAGAAGTCGATGAATGAAGAGAATTTCATGAATTTTTCTTCGTTCTTCTAGTGAGTTAAGGTGGATAAGTTTAAGGCGGTTCTGATAGGGAGGAAGGATCAAGGGATTATTCCAGGACAGACCTCGAAGAGCAAAACGAAGGAAACGACGAAGCCAAGTGCTGAATTGGCCTTAAGAATTATGTCGTCATAATGGGAGATGAAATTAAGCTCCTGATCGCATAATATACCAAGGTCACGTATAGATTCGACTACAGATAGGGGCTGATCGTGAAGGAGATAAGAACGGGGAGAAGACTTAAAACGTTTTCGAGAAAAAGTTATTGAATGGCATTTGGCAATATTTAAATATAAGCAGTTTTTGAGACACCAAACTGAAAAATTATCGAGATCGAGTTGGATAAGAGCAGAGTCCTGTGAAGAAGAGATGGTCTTGAAGAATTTGGTATCGTCGGCGTAGAGAGAAATTTGAGAATATTTAATAACCAATTCGATATCGTTAATTGTAAGAATAAAAAGAAGAGGACCCAAGTGACTGCCTTGGGGGACTCCGGACGTGGCTAAGAAAGGGCAAGAGGAAGAAGATCTAAAACGAACACTATAGTAACGGTTTTCCAGATAGGACGAGATCCATCTCAATAAAATGGGTTCAAAACCGAAGGTGGATAGTTTGAAAAGTATAAGTCTATGGGAGATTTTATCGAAGGCCTTACTAAAATCGGTGGATATGACATCGACTTCCTTTCCATGCTCTAAAGCTGACAGGATAAAAGACACAAATTCAACAAGATTAGTGGTTGTTGATCGGCATTTGAGAAAGCCATGTTGTCTAGGGGAAATGAGAGACTTACAGCGAAAACTCAAAGTTTCGTACAAAATGCTTTCGAAGAGTTTGGGTATACATGAAAGTTTAGCAATAGGACGATAATTGTTAACATCACCTTTCAGACCCTTTTTGTGTATTGGTATTATAAAAGAAGTTTTCCAAACCTCAGGAAATTCTCCTTGAGTAAGGGATAAATTGAAGATTTTTGAGAGAGGAAGAGAAATCGATGAGGAACATTTCTTTAAGAGAATAGCCGGGAGGCCGTCTGGACCTGGGGAGAATTCATCAATGAGTTGGTTTAATTTGTTCTCCACTAGAAATGGGTTGACGGTGCGAGGGAGAATTGGCCCAAGTGAGTAATTTGGTAAGTAGTTAAAATAAGCAGAGTCAGGTACAAAAGTGTCATCTGTGAAAGATTGTTTGAAAAACGATGCAAAAAAGTTGGCGATAGTTTGTGGATCATTTGATGTTTCATTGTTGAAAGAGAGAGAGGTCGGATAGCCATCGGATTTTTTTTTGTAATTGACAAATTGAAAAAAGGACTTAGGGTCGTTAATAAGGTTAGTTTGTGTCTCAATTATATAACGCTGGTATAAAGAGCTATAAAGCTCATTAAATTGGAGGTATATACCATAAAGGCTCTCCCAAACCAACGCGAAACATTCGGCGCGACAACGAAACTTCCGCCTGTCTTAATTTATTTACATGGAGATTAATGGGAGCACCCACACTGGCGCGATGCGAATCTTCGAACATTATTCAGTCGTCGCATATTCGCGCGAATGTTTCGCGTTGGTTTGGGACAGCCTTTATAGTTAGAATAATCACTGGGAGATTGAGTACGAAGAAAGGTTGACCATAACTTGTTTCTTTTGTTTCTCAGAGAACGGAGCCTTCGATTATACCAAGGGGGGGAGGTAGTTAAAGTTTTGTGACGAGAGAATGGAACAAATAGAGAAATAGAATAATATATTTCCTTGTAAAAAATGTCTAAAGCATCGTTTACTGATAGGTTATCAAAGTTAAATGGAACTTCGTTGAGATATTGATTAATATGGCGGAAGTTTGCTTTATGGAAATCGTACGACCATAATTCTGTAGGGGGAGTGCATATTAGAGGGGAGTTGTGGAAAAATGAGAGAAGAAGGGGGGGATGGTAGTTGTCAATGGTAGATAAAGAAAGTTGACAAGATGAGAATGACGAATTAAAAGAATCTGTTGTGAAAATAAGGTCTAGATGCCTACCCATGTGATTTGGGATGCCATTAACTTGACAGAGACTGGAATCTGCTAAGCGGTCTAGGAAAAGACATTCCTTAGAAGAGGTGGGATTGGAAGCAACAAAGAAAGATTTATCGTCTGATGAAATCCATTTGAGGTTAGGAAGGTTGAAGTCACCGAAAAGAAGGATTTCATCATTAGGGTCACATAATTCTAAAATGTGATCAATTGTATTAATGGCAAGTTCATATGATTCAATGGGTTGTGATGGCAGTATGTAGCAGCAGATAACGTAAAGCGACTTACGGGGTAATGTTAACTTTATTGAAACATAGTCTAGACATCGGGAAGAAGAAATCGCTATAAGGGATGAGTCGATTGAGTTTTGGACAGCTAGTAGCACACCACGACAAGGAGTATCAATAGTTCGGTTGAGATCATCGTCGCGATAAACATTAAAAGAAGATGGAAACAATTCTTGGTTTTTGATGCTGGGGGTCAGATTGGTTTCAGTCAGAGCGTAAATTTCAAAAGGTAAAGCATGAGTTTGTTGCAAGACCGCTTTGGTTTTTGAACGAAGACCTCTTACATTCTGATAATAGAAGGTAAGAGGGAGATTCTGATGTGAAGGTGTGGGGGAAGTTTGGGATATATTAGGATCGAAAAAACCTATCATGGTCGGCTCTGCTACGCTGTAGGTATGATATCCGCTTGGAATGAATATAATTCCCGAAAGCATCAAGATCACTCTCTACTCTTTGCGGAGACATATTTAAAAATGCATGATATTTGATGTAGAGATTTTTGAGGCTGCTTACGTCAGTAGGAAGACCTTCCTGTTGGATGGAGACCATTACACTTGTGTTTGTTTTACCTTCGTAACAAACAGAATCTGATTTGTCGTGGAGATAAGCTAGGAAAATTCGAATGTTCTCGTATGTTTTCTTATCTCTTAGCCTAGATAGAGCATAGCGACATTCAGTGGAATCAGAATTCAGTGTTTGCTGTGTCATTTTTACAGTTGGGGGCAGAAGGGGATCGATAAAGGATTGATTGGGAACTGATGGAGAAGAAACACAACTTGACCTTGGAGAGGATTTGTGGCAAGGTGTTGTAAATGTATGCGAAGAGTGGTTAGATGCAGAATTAGAAGTTGTATTAGAAAGAGATGTTGGGGAGGGGTTGAGAATGTGGGAAGACTGAAAATTGGGATACTTGGATCCAGAACTGAGGTCAAAATGTGTATTTGTTGGGGGTGATTTGGTTGGTGGTGGAAAAAAAGTAGGTGTAAGATTAAATGAAACTCGTTGACCTTTAGGTTTGGAAGGAGTAGCGACATTAGGGAGATTTTGTGGAAAAAGGGGGTGATTAGGTTTGGAAGGGGTAGCGACATTAGGGAGATTTTGTGGAAAGGAGGGGTGGTTAAAACTTGGGAAAAGGTTTGTCTTATAGCTCCAGTTTGTACCAGGTGTGGAAAAGTTAAAGGGTTTTTTGTTAATTCTAGATATTGGATTGTTGAGGTTAGACGATAGGGGGATGGAACTGTTGATGTTTACGCAGTCTGGTATGAAGTCAAAAGAACCACGTTTAGCTGGGGGCTTATCAGGAAACGGAGGGGACTTTCGCTTGAGGGAAGGAGTGGACTTATTTTGGAAGTTAGTGTTATTATACTTAAATTTAGTGAGATTTCTCTTCCATTTAAACAGCGTCATGTTGTCGAGTTGAAATGATCCCGATGATTGGTGAAATATCCAGTCGTACCTTGACGGAAACTGGATTTTAAAACATCTAAATGAAATCCGATGGCATTTAGTTAGAAGAATGGAGTATCTGCGCCGAAAATAGGACTTTACCCAGGATTCATTTGCAAAGTAGGGAGTGTTCTTCAGGCAAAAGTAGGAATCATTAGCAGATTCAAGCTTCCTTAATCTTTGATTCCAATCAGACAGGCTCCATAGGTGACCGAGCTTAACAATTGTTTCTGAGGGGGCACTTTTAGGAGGTCCATGACTAAGTTTGGGGGGTGAAGAAGGCACAGTGACTGTTGGTTGGACAAGCGGTACTGCACGATTAGAGGGAGAAGAACTTTCAACTGCATTTTGGGTGAGTCTAGGAAGCACGGTATTCGTTTCAGTGGTACGGATTTCTTCAAAAACAGACAAATTATTAAACACCGTTACGGGTACAGGAGTGGGGTATTTAGGTTCATCCAAGATGTCATTAATTTGCAGCCGTAATTCCCGCGAATTCTTATTCAAGTGGCTCATGTCCCGCTGAATTTCCATCGTCCGTTGACCATTGCTAATAACGTCAAACCCGATGGATACCAGCTCAGCAGAGACTCTGGATAGCAAAGATTTGGCACTTTGGAGTTCATCACAGATCCCGAGGAGCAAGGGTTGGTCCGGTGAAGAAAGCGTGGATACAGTCTTAGAGGAGTTACTTTGGAAGTGGACCTCAATGTCTGTTTGAAGGGATTTAAAATTAGAGGATATATTATTATTGAGCACAACAAACGAATCATTAGTAGAGTCTGACAGTTTTTGAAGGGAGTTGAGACGTTTATCAATGTCTGAAAGCTTAGAAAGACATTGAGAATTATTTTGTTGACACTGTTGGTGAAGTTCTTCAACACTTTTTACAATGACATCAAATTTTTTGGACACATTTTGAATTTTGCTAAGACAGTCATTGTTGTTGTTAGCAATTGAATCACTTAGGCATTTGATGGCAAGCATAATATGGGAGTGGGATATGCCTTTACACTCATCACAGTAAAAGAAAAAGTTTTTTTTGAAATCTTTTAGGTAGGTGAGTGGTCTCTTACTTAGGCCAACACATGAGGGGTGAAAAGAATTACCACAAATACCGCTGCAACATATCCACTCAGCACAGGATTCAATGTTGACGCAAATGGGGTTTCCGCACTTAGATGACATAGTTTTGATTTGTTTTTTATTTTTATTTTTTTATTATTAAACACAGGTAAGCACAAATTATTAATTTGAAATTGACTGCGGTGGCGAAAGAGTTTCAGGGTAGGATTTTGATTTGTTTTATTTGTTTTTATTGTTTTTTTTTTTTTTTATTTTTAAATACAGGTAAGCACAAATTATTAATTTGAATTAACTGCGGTGGCGAAAGAGTTTGAGGGTAGAAAATAGGTCACAGATATCGCGATTAAAAGTGCGGGGGTAAGCAAATAATGGGAAATTGAAAAATAGAATTAATTATTAATCAAGAGGGAAATTGGTTACGAAGAGCGATTTGAAACACGTCTGAACTTGGCGGCGACCAGAAAAAGTATGAAAAAAGTAGACAGCTTTGGCATAACTTGCGGGAACTAGGTGTTGGAAAGAAAACTCAAACCCATCATAACATTGATTTAAATCAACTCAATCATGATTTTGTAACACTGCCCTTCCCTCTTCTTCCCGAAGTCCCTCCTGATAGAACTAGTCAAATCGATTCATTAGGGATTCAAACCCGACTTTTTCAGTTCTCTCGAGTTGATAGTGCCGATGTTGTTCAAAGCTTCTTATCTATTAAATCAAATGCTATTGGGATTGACGGAATATACCCTGTATTTGCTAAGGCGATTCTTCCAGTTATTCTTCCATTTATCACACATACATTCAATACAATCCTAATGACAGGAATTTTTCCTAGCCAATGGAAGTTATCGAAAGTCATACCAATTCCCAAAAGTCCAAATGGTAACGAATATAGGCCTATCTCTATCCTCCCATTTTTCTCAAAGGTGTTTGAGAGGATAATGCAGAAGCAGATCAATGTTCATCTTAGAACGCAGAATATTCTTTCGCCCATGCAATCTGGTTTCCGCCCAAAACATAGCTGTACGACCGCTCTAACTAATGTCATCGAAGATATCAGACAGGCTCTTGATGAGGATATGGTTTCATTTCTAGTGCTTCTTGATTTTTCTAAAGCTTTCGACACTGTAGACCACCCTAATTTATGCAATAAGCTCTTGATGTTACACAAGTTTTCTGCTTCTTCTGTGAACTTATTACAATCATATCTATGTGATAGAAAGCAAGCTGTTTCTGTCGGGAATAAATTTTCTGGTTTTCTTCCTACTATCAGAGGGGTCCCTCAAGGCTCCATCCTTGGGCCTCTGCTCTTCTCCCTGTATATAAATGAGCTTCCTCAACAAATCTCAGCTTCCTCAGTTCATATGTATGCTGATGATGTCCAATTACTTAAAAGCTGTTCCCTTGGTTTCATTGAAGACTGTGCCCACTCCATAAACTTTGATTTGCAGAGTATTTCGTCCTGGTCATTAAGAAATGGGTTGTTTTTAAACCCTCGTAAGTCTAAATGTATAGTCATCAGTAGAAAGCCCTTAGATCTTTCGTATTTTCCCAGTCTAATGTTGAACAACTCTCCTATAGAATATGTGCAAACTGCACGCAATCTCGGAATGGTGTTTAACAGGACTCTTAGTTGGGATACGCATATAAATCAGGCAGTAGGAAAAGTCTATGGAATACTACGTTTGCTAAGGTCCACACAATACTTCACGCCTTTAAAAACGCGTTTAATGCTCGCAAAAACACTTCTTGTACCTGTACTTATCTTTGGCTGTGAAATTTTTTGCAAAACTGATGCCACCAGTAAGCGTAAGATTAACGTTGCTTACAACAACATTGCCCGTTATATATATGGCGTAAAAAGATTCGACCACATCTCAAGTTTCTCAAGGAGAATATATAACTTCTCCCTCGACAACCTGTTGCGATTCAGAACTTTGATTCTGCTATTCAACGTGATTCAAACACACCAACCTTGTTATCTCTTTGGCAGACTACGTATGTCCTCATCTGTCAGATCGGGACAACTTATTTGCCCGCGTTTTTCTTGTTTATCTTCCGAACGTCAATTTTTTGTTAATGCAATACGCTTGTGGAACTCCCTACCAAGGCATGTTAGGGGATTGGGGAGCATGACACATTTCCGTAGAGAGCTACACTTCTACTTACAAACACATTCTGGCTAATATAGGCACAATAATATTAAATTTTTTTTTTAATTTGGATAAAATTTAAATTTAAATTTATCATAATTATAATTATGTAATTTATAAATTGCAAATAATATAATATGTTTACCTTTACCTTTATTTTTGAAATTTTATTTACTCATTGTTTTTTTCCTCTTCATTTTTTAATTTTTTTTTTTTTTCCATTTAAATAAACGTTTTAAATTAATAGCTTATCACTAGTTTATAAGATATCATATCTTAATGTGTAAGCAGTCAAATAAATAAATAAATAAATAAATAAATAAAAATAAAAATCTTAAAAACACGCCTTATATATCCTCTAAGGTCTCGTCCAACTTTTATATCTTACTTCGCTGTTTTTTTTGTAGAGCTCGCATGAAGATCAATGTAAATCCACCATAATCCACCATATTGCTGGATTTACATGTTCCTGCAAATTTTAAGAAACGTAGAGTGGGATGGATTAATGCCAAAAATCCACCATCTGCATGTGGAAGATCCATCTCAAAGAAGGATGTAAGGTATAAAATTAACATTTGTTGAATAGAGAAGGAAGACCAAAATCCAGAGATAATACCTCTGTTCGTTTACTTTCCAAACCTACCAGTTTTAGTGCGAAGTTCTGTCAAAGTCCATATAAAAAAAATTAAATTGGACCAAAAATGGTAAAAATGGGTAGTTTCGGACTAGTACGCGAACACACCTAATGTTTTTGGAAATTCCAAACCAATTAGGCTTTTCCAGAAACTCTCTTTGTCTTTTCTCTTTCTAATTTTGACATAAAAATATGTAGGGAAAACAAACAAACGACCAATCACAATCGCATGTTTTTGTTTTCCCTACATATTTTTCTGTTAAACTATTGATTTTTTTTTTTGCTTGTTTGGCACTGAAGTCTGGTGGAAGTTCCAAATTCATATAAAGCCTTTAAACCAAAAACACTCTATATGAAGATACCAATCTCGGCTGTCATCCGAGTTTGCCTACAAGCTCATATAGGGGAAATTCAGGAGAAACACGCACACATATGCAGTAAGCGTACATCCACCACGCTTTATTTGCACACACATGCAGTAAAAGTACATTCACCACCAAAATGTCGGTTATTTACGAGTTTCAATGGGTATGTTCAAAAAGTATAATAAAAGGAGCAACGAGTTATCAAGTGCTAACCCAACCTTATAAGGATAATTTTGTGGAAACAAATTGAAAGTGAAAATTTATAATCAATTTAAGTATATTCGATTGTCTTTTGTCATTATTTGTTTTGTTTCTACGATTGTTTGGTATTGTATTTCGCTCTCGAATTATTGAAACAGACTCTGAACATGACAAAAAAAAAACGAATGAGAAACCAGAGAATCAACGCAACTGTTGTAAGACAACTTTAGACGTGTTTTTTTGCAGGAAGTGACTAGACATGCCAATTATAACAGTTTTTGTTTATAAAATTACTGTTTATGCGGCCCCGCAGGGCCAGGGTCCTCCGCCGGTGGGCATAATTCAATCACCTAAAGTTTTTTTTTAAGAAGTGCGCCCACTTTTAATGGCCAAAAATTGTTATAACTGTTATAAATTGGCATGTCTCGTTGCAAGCCTGGAGGAAATTGATCGAAAAAAACTATGTCGCGTCGGGGCTAAGGAATTTACATGTTAAATGCAACAACAACTAATCCCCTCCAGGTATAGCTAAGAGCACATAATTTTCGGGGCTAAACTGTTTTAACGGCGTGAATTGCATATGTACTTCTAATCAATGGTTTTTATGGAAACTCCATTTTTTTTCTGTGATGGCGTCGATAGATAATCCCCAATATAATTTCTTTTTAACCAAATCCCTCTGGGCTTGCAAAAAAAAACAAGGCTTTTAAGAGCATTAAGGCTCTCCAAAACCAAAGCGAGTACTTCAGAACGACGACGAAACTTTCCGCTGTCTTAATTTATTTCCATGGAGATTAATGGGAGCACCCCCACTGGCGCGATGCGAATCTTCGAACATTATTCAGTCGTCGCATATTCGCGCGAAAGTTTCGCTTTGGTTTGGGACGGCCTTTATGCTATGTATATGCGAAACCAATAGAAAACTATCGATGACCGAAATTTCAATGTATAAATTCTAACTTATCACGTTATTTATTTTATTACAGACTTTTCTGTGAAATGCCAAAGATTTTAAAATCATTGCGTAACAGCGAACTACTCACAGGATACATTTTCAAAGAAAAATTTAAAGAAGTTTCATCACGCGAAAATCCTAGTGTAACAGCAGACTTAGCACCACTAAATTGGTGTTTTTTTCAACACATCCCGATATCCCACCTAAAATCCGCCATTTTCATGGTGAAAAGCTGGTGAGTTGAAATTTTTTGTAAAGATGGCTGCGTTATTTGCACATACAAAATGGTTGTTCTGGGAAAACAGAACAATCCCACCCCGTTAAATTGTTGTTGCAATTCACATCTATTCATGGACACAAAACGAAATTACAAAAACAACAATGTAAACAAATGGGTTTTGGAGGGTGATACGTACGAAAGATTGGCATCTTCATATAGAGTGTTTTTGCTTTAAACCACATTTCAACTCAACTCTCAAGGGGTCGAAGAACCGTAGTATGACCGGAAAGCACTATAATTATAAAAGCTACAGCTAGCTGACAAAAATAATAACAAATAAAAGGTTTGATATTTGATTTCACAAATTTGCAAAATTAATGTTTAAAGGATGGGAGTTACTGGTTTGTGGAAATTAATTGAGCCTTGTGGCCAACCGGTTCCTGTTGAGATGCTGGAAAACAAAGTTTTAGCTGTAGGCAAGTAAAGTCCAATGGATATATCTGATAGTTTATCTTGAATGCTAATGCATGTATTTTCTCAAAGATATCTCGATATGGCTCCACCAAGTCGTAAAAGGCTTTCAGGACAGCAAAGGATCAGCACTG
The DNA here is from genome assembly GCA_932273885.2 of Leucozona laternaria. Taxonomy (NCBI): domain Eukaryota; kingdom Metazoa; phylum Arthropoda; class Insecta; order Diptera; family Syrphidae; genus Leucozona; species Leucozona laternaria. The sequence goes on from OW026368.1 coordinate 53,710,564, forward strand.
GCTAACTCTCACCTTTTGGGTTTATTTCATCGGTTGTGTAAACTGATGTATTATCGGGTAAAGCCGGTCTTTGTATTCGATGGAAAAGTTCCTCTTTTAAAAAGAGAAACTATAGTAAGTTTTGGATTTTCAAACTTATTGCTATTATTTTATTTATATTTATTTCAGGCAAAGCGTAATCAAAAAAGGAGCAAGTTGGTCAACGAAGCAGACAGAATTCAAACTTTATTGTTACAATCTCTTGCAAAGGAAAAGGTTGTACAGCAAGCCCTCGGTTCTAAAGCTACAGATGAACTCTTGAAAGCATCTCCTTCAAAAAGTAGAATTAATCAGAAGTGCCAAGATCTTGATATTTTTAAACTGCCGGATCTGCCAAAAAATGAACTTAGCGCTATTGAAACTGAATATGAGCCTTCGTGTAGTTCAGAATCGGATAGTTCATTTAGTGAATCAAAACCCCGAATTAGTTATAACCAAAACTTGCAGGCTATTGACGTAAAAAGTGAACATTTTCGCAACCTTCCTCCTGATATAAGACACGAAATACTAATAGACATCAAAGAAACAAGGAAGCAATCATCCTGGGGAAAACTACATGAATTACCATCAAAAAGCAATGAGTTCAGCACATTTCAAATGAAGCGATTATTGAAGAGGCGCCAGGTACAAGAGAGTATAGAAGAAGTTGAAAAAGAGATGGATGGTGTAAGGACGTTTACGTTAAGCGAATTAGAAAATATCTTTAGCGAAGAAGGCATAATTGAAACACCCGGATTAAGCGGTACAAAACATATTTCATCTGATTCAAATACTCGATACCTTTTAGTACGAGATTTGAAAGAGACATTAGCAAATGCCGTTGCTGAGGAAAATAAAGGAACACTCGAAGCACGCACATATAAGGCTGACTTAGAAGATGCTGATTTAGAAAAGGCCATCAAAATGTCATTGGATGAATCAGCTCCATATAGTGAAAGCGACTATTTTTACAGAGAGGAGGGAAGGAAACTTAATAGCGAGCAACGATCGCTGTTGAAAAATGCCGGTGTTGGACTCGCTAGAGACTTTATGATTGAACACGCATGTATGAATGATGAAGATGTCAAAGGTCTCTTGGAGAAGACTCAAACCAATGATGACGATGAGTTTAGGTATGTACAATAAACTGGACAAAAATTATTATTAGAAGATGAGTAAGGCTGTTTAGTCCGTTGAAAGGCAAAACTAATTAAATATATGTACAAATTATGTTCAGTTCTAAGAAAAATATTTTTTCAAATATTGAAAAGATATTTACTACATCTACCATGTTCTTGTCCTAAAGACGCATGTACTTCCATGATTTCTATGTACCAAAATGAATTTGTTAACACAATAATATGTATTTAAAATATAAATGTAAATTTGGTGGCAGGACAGCTCGTGAAAAGCCAGGGCCTAGTGACTTACAACTCTCAACCCTTCCTGTTTGGGATTTGTTTGTTTGCAAGAATGGAAGGAACCTGCAATTTTCTCCCTGATCCGAACGGGTAAGATGAGATGCATGGACGATTTGTCACTTTCTCCCAAGAGGCCGTTGTCGGTTTTTTTGCAGGTGGACAAGACTCGTCCTACGTACTAACCTTACCTAACCAATTTCGATTTGCGATTGTTGATAAATATTGAAATTCGATATTAAACCACCCACCCGAAAAAAGTTTCGGTCATTGGGAATAATGCAGACCGTTGTGAATTATAAAAAAAAAATTGACAAATATTTTACATTTTCAGTAAATTGAGTTTAAAACGCAAAATTCATTATTTATCAACTATCAATCAACAATTGCAATAGGGGTGAATATTTTATCAGGCTTTTTGATCAATGTAATTTGTAATTAAAGTGCTCATTTAATCTTTTACCCAACATTATGTAGACTTCTTTGGAAATTTTTATTATCTTCCAAATTTGTTTGCATTTCTGTTAATTATTTGCTTGAATGTTAAATTATTAAAAAATTGTGATTTTCTTTTTAAAAATATTTGTATTTCCAAACGAAAGTTAAACAAAATTAAACAATTTTCAAAAAAAACCTGAAGAAGTTGTGAGCAGCAACCAAACGTTGGGTAAAAGATAGCACTATTTGTCCCTCCCATTTTGATATTAAAACCTCCAAAAGCAATGAGCAGCTGTGTCACCTTTTTAAACCCTTCTTTTTCTAAGTGCGTGCATTTCAAATATGTATGTATAAAAGTAACCACATTCATCACTATTCTTAAATTTATAGTAAGGTTTAATCATTACAATCAAGTTTTGTATTGCACAACTCGTTTCCTTGAGTGAAAAGTGATTCTATTTTTTGTTTCGCAATTACCATCCATCATAAATTACCCGTTAAAACTTTCTCTTCATTTCTCCCTGGTGACTGCATTTGAAGCATAACTGAGCCTTCACAAATCCAATTTTTTATATTTCATGCAAAAAACAAAATTTTAATTGAGTGCCTGTGCCGAAAAGTGTTCTCCATACCACACCGTCACTATATTAAACCATCGGCTTATACTAAGTTGCTATTTCTTTCTTGCTCGGTGAGTGTAACTTTTACTCGTATAAATGTTCTGCCAATGAAGCAAAATTGAGGCACGTGTATTTCTCTTCGCCTCCTTTTTCATGCTGCATTTCAACTGAGTGCCAAAAACAATGGAAAGAGTCTTTCATTATACCTATCCATAAAAAAGGATCTAAATGTGAATTCTCAAACTATAGGCCAATTAATTTCTAATTAATGTCTCAAAGGTACACATCTTATCTTATTGAATTTGTATCAAATAGTATTTGTGCCATGGAATTAGGTTATAAAATTGATGCAATTGCAACCGATTTTAGCAAAGAATTTGATAAAATTTCCCACAATATAATTATTTTCAAATTAAAATCCTATGGATTCCCATGTCTGTTTATATCTTGGGTCCAGCCTTACTGACACGATCGGATATATATATATTTTTGTTTAGGGCTAACACCTCCAATCCTATATACTCAACATCAGGTGTCCTGCAAGGGAGTCACCTCGGCCATCTGCTCTTCTTGTTAAGTATTAACGACGTAAAGCTTACTTTAGTAGGATCGGACCTGGAGATTTGCGCCGATGACATGCGTATCTCCATGCAGATTACATGCACGAAAGATTCAGATTCAGTCACTACAAAGGGAGCTGTCACAATTTCCTCAAGCTTAATGTTAGTAAATGTCAAACCATTACTTACTCCCGAAAACGACCTCCTCTTCCTTAACGTTACTACATGAATAATGAACAACTTTCTGTTGTTACTTCCATTCGCGACTTAGGAGTTCTTTGCGATAATCTGTTGAATTTCCGAGCTCATTATGATTCTAAGAGCTAATTCAACCTTGGGATCAATTTGCAATCCCTCAGCAAACGTCGTGATAATGCTGACCTACTCTGTCTGCATCAGTTATTAACTGGAGGTAATGACTGTGTTGACTTACTTAACATAGTTAAGTTGAATATAAATCATCGTTGTCTGAGATCAATACCACTGTTTTGTATCCTCTTTCACCGAACCGAGTATGGCCAAAATAAACCACTGACAAGAATGCTTAGAAAAGCCAACATTTTTTTGATCTAAACTGTTCAAAAACCGCCCTTGTATGCTCTCCACTAATTATCCTTTTCTTCTCACACTTTCCATCCATAACTACTTTGCTATTATCATTGTTATTTATTTGTACGATATACAGCCCTATTCTGCTATTCATCAAGGGGAATTTTTCTTGAATTTCCACTAATCACTATTCTGCTATTCATTCTAAGTGAATCTGGGTTAAAGTAGGTAAAGTCGAACGTGAACGCATTCACTCTATACAATTCAGATCCGCATATGAAATGTTGCGGAGTTTTTTCATTTTTATTGGATTGCCTAATTTAGAATTATTGTCTGTAAATGATAGCTTACTATCATTTTTCGGGATAGAACAACAAAATCCCTCTATTTTCTGCAATGCAATTAAATCCAGTTTTTTCAAAAAACAAGCGCTGTGTTTGTTAATTTTCTTATTCCTCTGTTTGGAAGTGGAACAAAAGTTTAATAACTGTTTATATATGATTAATCAAAACAATGAACCCAAATTTCCCAAGATTTTCATATGAACAGCTGTTTACGTGAATGTCAAATTGGTTTGGGATAATGAAGTTCACCCGACGGATAGTAGAATGGAAAGGTAGAGCGAAAGGGAATCGAATGGGTGAATCGAAAGTACGATTCACGTGAATAGCAGAATAGGGCTGATATGCTATATGCTTGAATTAAGCCAAATTAAATTAAAAATTGAAGTTAGTCTCAAATAATGGTTAGTTTGTTTCTGTACAACATTTTCCAGGATCTTAGTCTTTGTTATAAACATGTTTCGGGGCGAAACTCATATGGATTTAAAATTTTCTTTACTTCCTGTGGTGAGAAAAAAATCCTCAACTCATTGAATTATTGATGATGTAAAAAAACAATGTACAAAGCACATGATAACATTCTAGTTGACAAACCGGTGAAGCCTCATCCACCTGAAAAAAAATCCGCTACTGCTTCTTGCGAGGAAGTGGCAAAAAATTGAAGGTCTCCTCCATTCGTTTAAACAAACAACACCCACACAGGAATGGTTAGGAGTTTTAAGTCACTTGCCTCTCAACGAGCCGTCGCGGCAGCAAATTTATTTTTATTTTATAGCAGATAAATATTCAATTTTTTTTTAAAGCTTGCAGGATGAAGGCCATATCATGACAGCCACTACTGAGTCATTGAAAGCTGAAACAAATTATAACTCATGCACATCAAGTTCTTTTTTAAAAAATGAACTTCCTAAATCATCTATTTTGATGAATATAAAAGAGGATTCAAAAGAAGATGAAACAAAATCTTTACAAAGTTCTAATACAACGGAAGATAATGAAGAAATAGGCATCATTTCAGATTCAAATAGTGACTCTGGATTAGAAGAAGACACTGATATAACCCAGCCATCAAACGATAAAATTTCGAACACCGAAATTTTAATAGCTGATAGTAAGAAAATGGAAATATTTGTTGATCCATCTAAAACAATTAATCAAGAAGATGATATTTTTGCTGATTTGTTCACATCAACAGAAAAAAAAAGTATTGAATTAAAGCAGTCATCATTGAATGTATCAGATATTCTTCAAGATTTAAAAAAACAAGCTGCTGAAGCAACCAAAATTAATCTTTCCGATATAAAACTAAGCACACCAACAATAATAGAACTTTCAGACGATGAAAGTTTACACTTAAGCCAAAAACTAGTGTATGATACCGACAGCGATTCATCTCAAAAAATTGTGACGACGGAAGTGAGCCCAAAATTAATATCCGATGAAAAATCACTACCACAACTTCCTTCATTGTTAGAACTTCCTTCATTGTTAGAAGAGGATGGTTTAAAAAACTTACCTGAATGCAGCGAAGTTATCGAAATCGTCGATCAAGATTCATCGGAAAAATCTTCGATTAATTTGACGCCATCAAAAACAAAAGATATATCCAATTTTTTTGAAACGAAATTTATTATTAAAAGAACACCAGACAAAAAAGAGAAATTTGAAGATGTTCCAAAGGTTACTCCACCATTTTTCGTACGAAAATCTCCGAAATCCAGCAATGAAAAAACTCCGAGAAAACGTAGCTCTGCTAATCATGATGATTCACCCCTTAAAAAATCACATAAAGTGAATAAAATGTTGTTTGAAAACAGTTTCGACGATAAAAACTCCACAACAAGAATTGAAACCGTAATTAACGAACCGGATGCATTTGAAGTTGCAGCAATGGTTTTAAAAGAAAAAAAATCCACCGAAGAACTAGAGGATATGGTATCACATCTAGCTAAAGAAAAGCATGATTTAGAAAAGGAGAGAAATCGACAGGATAGAATGGGAATGACTATAACTGAGAAAATGAACTCCGAATGCATGGAATTGTTACGCTTATTCGGAGTTCCATTCATTGTTGCTCCTATGGAGGCCGAAGCGCAGTGCGCATTTCTTGACACCATTAAACTCACCAATGGGACTATTACCGACGATAGTGATATATGGCTATTCGGAGGTAGAACAGTGTATAAAAACTTTTTTGCTCAAAACAAACATGTTATGGAGTTCAAATATGACACAATTCAAAACTCCTTCAATGTTGACCGAAATAAGCTTATTCAGCTAGCACTATTAGTTGGAAGTGATTATACCACAGGCAAGTTAAAACAAGACACTAGTTTTGAAAACAAAATGCGCATTTACTTTTAGAATCCGGTATTACAAATTTTTTGTTTTTCATTCTTGTACATATAATATGTATATCGACGGCTTAGGGTGTAAACCGGCTAAAACCTTGTGCGATCAGATGAAGTTTCCACCTACATATTCACCTCATTTGTGTCAAAAATTCATCTTCGGATATAATTTTGTCCAAGAAGTCTGTGTTGGGTGTCCTTCCTTGATGGCAGTATATACTTCGTCTTGCTATATAGCTCGTCGTATTTACGTATTTAAATCGATACTTGTCGATTAGAAGTTCCTAGGTTTCTTCCAAGATATGCCGTTATGTGAATATTTGGTAGAAGGTATACTTTCCTAGCAGAAGGGACTGATGCCTATGTAGCTGATACGGTTCAGAGGGCTTCCTTTCTTGAGGATCAAGCAACAATACTGAGGTTCTCTCGACTATATTTTGCAGATGAGCTAGTCATACCCTTTACCAGGTCATCGCCTGGCACTTTGAAAAGCTTATTAGGCATTTAGATGTGGCTATCTTCACTTGGTTGGATGGAATTGTTAGCCTACGTCCTCTGACTTAAATGGCAGATTACCTGACATTGAAAATTCGATTTATCATCGCTGTTATAGAGTTTGCAGAAATGATTTTTCCATATCCTTAGTATAACCTCCGATTCTAATACGATGTTCCCTTGATCGTCCTTGCGGCCTTCGGTTTGGAGCTTGTTACCTTCAGAGGTTCTTTTTACCTTTCGTTAAACTTCCGAACTTCATTCCTGCTACGAAATCTTTCAATTTCCTCGATCGCGCGCATCTCATGCCTCTTCTTTTTCCTTCTGGGAAATCAGTGTTCCTCATTCCTCTTCTGCACGTAGAACTCGCGTGCAGTAGCAGTAGTTCTTCAATACAGCGACGCTTTGTTTGCTTCTTGTTTAGCTGCATGTGCCTGCTAGAACTAGTACTCATTGTCAAACCAGAGGTTTGGTTGTGAAGGTCGTGAGAAACCCAGCACGTCAGAGATGGACGCTTGCGGCCTCTTGAATGCACGTGTCTACCCTTTGACCTTCAGGATTGCTGTCCTTATGTTTACTAAAAAAAAACATTTGTATAATAAATAATTTCTTAAGCACGCCAAATTAACAAAATTGGCCCATATACTGCTTTTTCTACGCAATTTTTTTAGTTTAAAATAACTTAAACAGATATTTTCTATATACTCACGGGTAGGTATTAATGGAATAGGTGCAGTGACGGCACTAGAAATTCTCGCTACTTTTTCAACAAAAGATATGATAACTGAAGACGGTCCCAGCCAGCAAACATCTACTGTGCTGGCAAGTTTAAACAAGTTTCGTGAGTGGTGGACAAGCACTAAGACAAATACAGTCATTGGAAGTTCCATAAGACATCGACTTCGAAATAAACTGGCAAACATAGAAGTGTATGAAGAATTTCCAAGCTCTGCGGTAAGAATAAATTGTGTGAAATCGTATTATAAAAAAAAATAAATTAATACTTTAGGTGGCTGAAGCATATCTTAAACCTAAGGTGGACAACAACCAAAACTCATTTAGTTGGGGAACGCCGGATGTAGAATCAATAAGAGAATTTGCAAGGACAAATTTCGGTTGGACAAGACATAAAACAGATGAAATCCTAGGACCAATCTTGAAAAAACTTAACGAAAAAACATCGCAGTCCACAATTACGAATTATTTCGGAATAAAAAGCGTTTCTTCTACAAAGCAACTGGCAGTTAGTAAACGAGTTCAAAACGCAATAAACAGCATGTCATCAGATTTTATACCTAATGAAGAAATTGTTACAACTAAACGAAAAACACAAAGAAAAAAACGTGAAACTTCAGACAATACAAACGCTGAAATTTTACCAAAGAAAAATAAACGTTTAAGCAAGAAGAATGTTAATGTTAACTTACCAACAACATCTGAGGCAATACCACAGCGACAAAAAGATCAAGAAGAAATGGAACAAAAGAAAAAACTTGCAGCTGAGACGTTCAAACAATCAAAGCAAGGGCGCCCCAAAAAATAATTTGTGACGTTCACAAATGTTCGCTTCTTATTTTTGTAAAAAAAATTTATTAGAAAGATTTCCTGGTTTTAGAAGTACATGTAAATATTTATTTTACGAATGCATGTAGTGTTACCAAACAATTATGTTCATATTAAATTATTAGTTTATTATTAAAACAAATTAAATTAAATGTCGATATTGTACTGTTTTACTGGTTGCTAATACAGTAACACGTCAACTGAAGATGGGGATTCAAAATTTAATCCCTATGGGCAATTGTTGGCGGTTGAAAATGAGAGGTGAGGGGTATGAGAGTTCCCACTAAGATACCTCTCCTTTATCCAGGTGGCAGCGGAGGAATTCTCCAGATGCAATCAAAGTTGGCGTCAACAGATCCAGTCAAGCTGGTGGTCGTGCCATCTTTATTTGTACTTCGTATAATATTAATAATCAGTCGACAGAATTGACTTTTAGTACAGGCAATTAATTTATATATTTGCATTTTTTAAATAGTATTTCATTCATTTTGTTTGTTATTTATGTTTGTGCATTTTATTACTTCTATTATGTCGTTTCCGCTCAATATGTTGCTCTTAAGCTTATATCTTAAGTTTTATGAAATGCACAGAAAAGCTTAATAGGTTTATAGAAATGTAGGAAATTTATTGTACTACAAGAATTGTATTGATAATTTTTTCAGTCAGATGAACGAAAGACGAGATAAACGGTAAAAACCGTTTTGAAGTACAAAAATTTGAGCTTTTTTGATAATATTTTTGTATTTAAAAGTTGTCAAAAATGTTTTTAGGCAAAGGATTTAGAGAATATTTTTTCCATATAAAAAATCCGTTATAGATTAAAGGTTAGTCTCGATATATATTGTAATTTGAATTGCAAATCCTTTCAAAAAATGTACAGATTTTTCCCTATTGACTGTACCACTTTGCTGTAGTGAGTTTTGTTAAAGATTATCGGAGAATCCATAAATTGTTTCCGAGTCACAACATATCAACAATCCTTACAAGGATAAGTCACAAGAGCTTTGGGCTTCGGAATCCTACTATGATATACAAAAACGTTTCCTGCTATGCGGCTAGGCCAATTGTGAAAATATTAAGGTGCCAGTTATAGCTTTTATTGAAAATTTTATTTGTTTAACTTTGAGACGTTTAGAAAGTAAAATTAGTGATTATTTGTATGCAAAAATAAAGCTGATGAGTATTAGTTCAGTAAAAAAAAGGATCATTGGTAAGGTAGTCCAATCATTCAAGTCCGTGGACAGTTGGGCCAAAACTAACATTTTTTGGGCAATTGCATTAAGTCTCTCCAAAGCGAATACTTCGTGACGACAACGAAACTTTCGCCTATCTAAATTTATTAACATGGGAGATTCTCATTAATCTTCATGTAAATAAATTAGAAGTGACGGTAGACATGCCAATTATAACAGTTTTGGTTTTTAAAAGTACTGTTTATGCGGCCCCGCAGTGCCAGGGCCCTCCACCGGTGGGCATACTTTAGGCACCCCGAGTTTTTTTCCGAACCACACTACTCTCGTGTGGTGTGTTGGGGAGTAGCTTGTCGCAATCGATTTAATGTATTTCATATGCGTAGAGCCATATTTGTATAGTGTGATGTGTTGTGTCGAAATCTATGAAATACATTGGAATGACAGCGACACACTACTTCACAACGCACCACACAAGAGTAGTGTGGTTCGGGCTTTAACGTACACCCACTTTTAATGGCGAAAAACTGTTATATCTGTTATAAATTGGCATGTTTCTAGTCTCGTCCAAATTAATTACCACACTGGGGCGAGCGAATCTTAAAACATTACTCGGTCGTCGCATATTCGCTGCAAATGTTTCGCGCCAGTTAGGGATAGCCTTCATTTAGCAAAATTTATAATAAAATAAAATTAAAATTTTCTAATTAAAGGCTTAACTAATGGGTGATTTTTAAGCTGGTTTGGTTTTGGCAACACTGGTTTTGACAGCTGACGTGTGTTTAGTACCTTGTGTCACTGTCAAACAGCTTCAGTTTGGTTTGCAATTTAACCATGGATCGTCTTACAAATGAACAACGCTTGCAAATTATTGAATTTTACTATCAAAATTCGTGCTCGGTTCGAAATGTTCATCGCGCGCTGCTTGTGTTCAGCGATGAGGCTCATTTTTGGTTGAATGGGTACGTAAATAAGCTAAATTGCCGCATTTGGAGTGAAGATCAGCCAGAAGCATTGCAACAGCTACCAATGCATCCCGAAAAAGTCACTGTTTGGTGCGGTTTATGGGCCGGCGGCATTATTGGGCCTATTTCTTCAAAGATGATGCGAATCGCAGCGTTACTGTCAATGGTGAACGCTACCGAGCGATGATAACAAACTTTTTTTTGCCCGAAATGGAAGTTCTTGACTTGCATGATATGTGGTTTCAACAAGACGGTGCCACATGCCACACAGCACGCGAAACAATGGCGCAATTGCGAGGCGAGTTTGGTGAACAGTTAATTTCACGTTTCGGACCGGTCAATTGGCCGCCTAGATCGTGCGATTTGACACCATTAGATTATTTTTTGTGGGGGTATGTCAAGACTAATGTCTATAGGGACAAGTCCGCTTCGATTGACGCACTGGAAGCCAACATCCATGCATTCATTCGTGAGATACCGGCCGATATGTGTGAAAGAGTATGCCAAAATTGGACTCAGCGGATGGGCTACCTGAGACGCAGCCGCGGTCAACATTTGCATGAAATTATCTTTAAACATTAAATTGCAAGGTTCAAACTATCGATTCAAATAAATATTTCATTCATTTTTTCGAATTTTTAGTGTTTTTTTTTTTAAAAAAGTTCTAAACCTCTTAAAAAATCACCCGTTATATGGATCTCTGCCACCAAATGTCAGAAGTGTCAGTGTGAAATAAAAAAAAAAAAAAAAAAAACAATCTGACAGCACTCCCTGGTTGGAAAACAAAACCAAATGCCGAAGGCACGAAGGCGAGCCAAAAAAGTCGTATGTTTAATAATAGTGATTAATATGTAATAAAATTAGGTTTTTTTGTATCAAATACTTGAACAAATGTTCACTAAAATGTTTAAACACTAATTAATACGTAATTCGATCGCAAATTTAAGTTTTCAGTTCCAAATACCAAAAATAATCAAATGACCGGATTTTTAACACATATAATAAAACAAAGAAATGTCAATATGAGTCGCGCAGAGTGAGTCGAATGTGAACACCGTCTATGATGTTTGTTTGTTGTCTCTGCATTTTTTTTATATCAGTCTTTTTTTTTTCTTGCGAACTTTCAAAATTAGAAAGAGAAAAGACAAAGAAAGTTTCTAGAAAAGCCGTTACTCGATAAGTTTTCTTGTACTCCGATGATTTTCACAAAAAAACTCACCAAAGCAAAGGTGAAATTCGCAGTGCCATTAGAAAAAAAGAAGATTTCAACTTGGGCCGTGCATTTAAAGCTTAAAAAATGCTAGTTTACATATAATTTGTTTGGAAGTGACTCTAGACATGCCAATTATAACAGTTTTGGTTTATAAAATAACGGTTTATGCGGTCCCGCATGGCCGAATTGCATTAACGTACACCCATTAAGTTATAAATTGGCATGTCTTTAGTCTAGCCTAGAAAAAAAAATCTGGGTGGTGAAGTATAGTCCTTTTTTTTACACAAAACTGTTATAAATTGGCATATCTGGTTCATTTCCTTTATTTATAGTCAAACGGTCTTTAATCTCGTCACTGAAGATATTCACCATCCTTCGTATTTTGTCTCACTTCTCCTCCACCAATTTTCTCGTAGGCAAAATAATTGTCAGCTGATTTTTTTTCAAGGAATTGAATTGTGTTGTTGGTTTCACAGACCTATTTGGTTTCTTATGTTGTAATGTTAGTTTGTGGTGGATACAAACTAAACTGTTATACTTAGTGAAATGAGAAAGCATGTGTGGATTAGGTGAGATAGTATGTATACTGTCTCTATTCACATGTCATAAAATAATAAAAACATAAGAGGGACGAAAGAACATCTCTCCTTATATGCGAAAATTGTGTACGGATTTTGGAAGAAGAGAAGCACCGGCAGCTCTGAAAGTTCGTTACGTTTTACGTTATCTTGAGAAAAAAGTGAAAGAAACTGGCATGCTCATCTATAAACCAAAGCGTGAAAAGCCAAAAACAGTACGTACACCCGAGAATATTGCTGCTGTGGCAGAAAGTGTGCGTGAAGCGCCATCAACTCACCATCGTTCTCAACAATTGAACATTTCGGAGATATCATTGAGACGAATTTTGCATAAAGACCTTGGTATGACGCCATACAAAGTCCAATCGGCTCAGGAGTTGAAGCCAACTGACCATCCAATGCGTTTTCGCTTCGCTAAGTGGGCCTGCGATCGACTTAGAGAAGATGCCGATTTTGCCAAAAAAAATCATCTTTTCAGATGAAGCTCATTTTGATCTTGGCGGGTATGTAAACAAGCGAAATTGTCGCATGTGGGGCACAGAAACCCACACGCATACATTGAAAAGCCGATACACCCAAAACGAGTCAATGTTTGGTGTGTGACAATTGACGCTTTAAAGGACAATATTCGTGAAGCCATTGGTGAAATAAAGCTGCACACAATCGATAATGTGCTTAAAAATTGGACCGATCTTGTAAGCTACTGCATGGCCAGTCGAGGCAGCCATTTGAATGAAATTAGTTTCCTTTATTAACCGGAAGGATTGTATTTTGAAATAAAAAAAAAAATTTGAGAAAATATTCAGTAGTTTTGCTTATATCATTTTCAAAAAAAAAGAAGTTATTTGGCGGACAATTAAGTAATTTTTAATGCAACGACGCTCAATGGATCTCTGCCACCAAATGTCAGAAGTGTCAGGGTGGAATTAAAAAAAAAAAAAAAACAATCTGACGCACTTCCTGGTTGGAAAACAAAACCAAATGCCGAAGGCACGAAGCCGAGCCAAAAAAGTCGGTTTAAATACCCGACCCTGTAATAAAATTAGTTTTTTTTGTATCAAACACTTGAAAAAATGTTCACTAAAATGTTTAAACACTAATTAATACGTAATTCGATCGCAAATTTAAGTTTTCAGTTCCAAATACAAAAAATAATCAAATGACCGGATTTTTAACACTGCCAAGAGCATGTAAATCACAGATTAGCCACATGAAGATGAGAATCCTCGGCAGCCATTTTAATTTGCCAACAAGCTTGAACTGGCAGTTATCAGATAAAAAATGAGAATGTGTGTATAAAAATCTCACACATAGACAGTAGTGATCTTCACACACCTGCTTAAATTGTTGTTGCAATTCACATCTATTCATCGACGCGGGAAAAAATTACAAATACAACAATGTAAACAAATGGGTTTTGGAGGGTGCAACGTTCGAAACATTCTCATCTTCATATGGCTAATCTGTGATGTAAATATTTTCCAACCAGGGACTTTTTTTGTTGTTGTTTTTAGATGTTAAATTAGAAAGAGAAAAGACAAAGACAAATCTTGGAAGACCTCTATTTGCAACTTCCACCAGACTTCAGTGCCAAACAAGCAAAAAAAAAATCAATAGTTTGACAGAAAAATATGTAGGGAAAACAAAAACATGTGATTGTGATTGGTCGTTTGTTTGTTTTCCCTACATATTTTTATGTCAAAATTAGAAAGAGAAAAGACAAAGATAGTTTCTGGAAAAGCGTAATTTGGAACTTCCACCAGACTTCAGTGCCAAACAAGCAAAAAAAAAAATCAATAGTTTGACAGAAAAATATGTAGGGAAAACAAAAACATGTGATTGTGATTGGTCGTTTGTTTGTTTTCCCTACATATTTTTATGTCAAAATTAGAAAGAGAAAAGACAAAGATAGTTTCTGGAAAAGCCTAATTGTGGTAGCCACAGATTAGCCACATGAAGATGAGAATCCCCGGCAGCCATTTTAATTGCCTACAAGCTTGAACTGGCAGTTATCAGATTAAAAATGAGAATGTGTGTATAAAAATCTCACCCATAGACAGTAGGGATCTTCACACACCTGGTTAAATTGCTGTTGCAATTCACATCTATTCAGCAACGCGGGAAAAAATTACAAACCTAAATGCCAACAAAGGGGTTTTGGAGGGTGAAACCTAAGAAACATTCTCATCTTCATGTGGCTAATCTGTGGTGGTAGCGTTCACTTGACTTTACCTCATATTACCATACTTGAGCGGCATACGGCATTACAAAGAAAAAAGAAACGTTTGATATTTGGTTGATTTAATTGGTTTGGTCATTCATTCTGTTGTTAAAATTTCCTTAATAATCTTATAAAATTCGTTTGTTGATAGTAATATAAGAACATTATTCTATGTTTTAAAGTTTTATTATTTACATATAAAGTTTGTGTTTTAAAGTCTTAAAAAGGTTTGTTTAGATGTTTGTTTGAAAAATGCAGATTTGGTATTTTCGCCATTACTTTCTGAAAACTGAAATGTGTATCAGCGGCGTTTATCCATAAAAGATTTTTAGAAACGTAGCTATATATTCATGTTTTTATAAATTCTCTTTATTATACCTAATTTCTCTCAGTTCGATAATAATAAATTAAAAGATTTTGTACGATTTTACGAGCAAGGTCTACTGACATTTTTTTTTTGTTGGAACGCGCGGGTACATTTTCTTCAAATTATGAATTAACTACATTATGTATATGTTAAATTAACGTACACAAAATTTTTAGTATTATGTCTGCTAAGCGTAAGTCGGGAGTAAACAATTCTGGTCCGAACAAACGCCGACCAAAAAAGAAGGAATCTGACTACGAAGATGAAGTAAGTGAAGCTTCGGGTGACGAAGCAAAAAATACTCCATTAGCCGTGGAAGTCCTTATACCGCACGACGAGCTAGATCCACCGACAAAATTACCAGAAGATTTACTGCAAACATTCGAAAAAGATGCTGGTCAATTGATGGTGGCTGGTATGGTGACATGGGATGCAACTGGTAAAAGGGACCGAAAAAATGTTGAAAAGAACCGTCCCAATCTATTCACTTTTCATCGATTCACAACTGCAAAGGTAATTTATACAAGGCTTTATTGTTATTTATTAATTTAATGTGGCGATTTTTGCTCGCATCTTAAGCGGCTTATCTCAAGTATGTAGGTAGTTCATTCACCATTTCAAAGAAATACTTCACATACATAGGTACATATTATATCTAAAATGAGTGAACTGAATTACAAAGAAAAAAATGATTTTTTTTTTTGAAAACTAAATGAAATTTTTAGTATATTTTAGAATACATAAATGAATGTATGTGAATACACTATTCTGCAAAAGTTTTGGACATCTGCAATATGCCTCTGTATTTGTCGTTCTAAGGCGGTTTTATTCAATGTTTTTTTTTGGACAAAAAGATTTAGCTACTTATGATAAGGCTCGTGTTTGAATTGGTCTAAAATCGAGTTTCATTACATCCAAAGTTAAAATTTTGACACTAAATAATAAGATATATACGTGGAAACGTCAAAATTTAAACTAAATTTTAATCAAATTCAAACACGGCCTAAATGCTAAATGCATTTAATTAAAGAGTCTGTCTAAAGGCACGTAGTTTCGCGTACGCGAAATAAGTTCTCATACGAGATTCTCATACCTAAACAGTGAGGTATGTTTGGGGGGGCATGCTGCCCCCCTGCAACCCCCCTGCTTGGCTTCACTATAGGATTTGGGGTAGGTGCAAGGTTGGTTATATGCAGTTTTTTTGGATTTAAAGAACCCTCACTGTATATATAGGTATGAGAACAAATTTCGCGTACGCGAAACTACGTGCCTTTACACAGTTTCCTAATTAAAACACTTTCCTGTTTCCTCTTAGTCTGTTTGTTCATAACAAGTGGGGGTCAAATTTTGAAAACGATTTTGAAATAAAAACCACTGTCTACATACATAGGTATAAACATGTGTGGAAACAAAATTTGAAATCATTTGATTGCATAAACATATTAAGGATTGGGTCTAAACCCTTCTAGGTATCGTATTTGAGTGTTCATTATGGTGAAACTAATTTTGTCGGTTCTAGTTTGGAAGTAAAATTTAATTTTTCTCACACAAGTTTGACAGCCGAAAGGAATTCTTATGTCGTTAAAAATAACGATTATTGCAGATTTTAGTGTCATGGGATTACCATTAAAATCCACTAAATGATATTCGCCATTTTCCCTAAGTCCAAAGACTTTAATCTTGATGATCCGATAAAAAGAAGTCAAAAAATAAGTTTTTAGAGAACCTTTTACTAGTAGGTTTTTGTATAGTCTTTTTTTTTGGTTGATTTTTTGCTTAGGATGATATGGTTCGCTTTTATCATGATTTTTATAAAGGGAATAACTCATGATAAGTTGTTTAGTCTTAAATTAAATGACAGACATCGTTTCTTATTTAAAAAAAAAAATGAAGTCATTATACCAATTTCAAAAAACATATTAAAATCTAGGTTTGTTTCCGAGGCTGTTCGGAACAGTTTAGAACAGTTTCGAACAAAAAAGTACAATTTTTGCTGTTCAATGAGGAATTTTCTGTTCTAAACTGTTTTGGTTTGCTGTTCAATGAGTCTGTCTAGAATACAGTATCGAATAGGATTTTCTGCACTAGCTTTTTAGGTAGAACAACTTAGAACAGATTTCCTGTTCTGAGTTGTTCTGACTGCTGTTCTGTGCCGTTCTTTTCTGTTCTGTTCTAGTCCAACTATTTTTTCACTGAACAAAACTTTTATTTTAATACTATTAAAGCCTGCCATGGGCGGTTCGGAGTGATGTTTTGTTTGACTTTTTTTCGCTTCCTTTTTTCACTAAGGACACTCTGAACATACATGCATACACAAATCCATGCAAATAAAACACGCTTTTTCACTGGAGTATTTTAACGAACCACTTTTGTTTAGAAATAGGAAGTAGAATTATTTATATTACTTTCGTCGATTCATAAATAAACAAATTGAAGTTATTGTCCCGCTGACATACAAATATACTATTTCAAACCTTTGGGTTGGAATCGAAGACATTCGCTCTAAATGACCTAGCCATCTTTGTCAATAGATTCGTATTCGCATGTTCTGTATTGTCGCTGGGAGTACACTGGATGTGTGAGTCCAATGTGTTGCTACAAATTATTTTGATAAAAAAGTAGGGCTTGAATGTACTAAAGTCTTTCTCAGGTTAAAACTAAGGGCTCACATTTTATGGTTTTTTTCTTAGTGCCCCAAGCAACAAACTTTTATTTGATCCACCCTTATGTGTAAGGCAGGTAGTAATGACGCAGTGGATACAGTGCTTAACTGCAACATCGAGGAGTGATATGGACTGGGATTTCATTAGATAATAAACACCTTATTTCTCAGTCCACTGTGTCAACAAAAAATTCTTACCTATCCTTCTATTCCTTCTAACTAGTGCCCTGCATTTCAGGTTGCATTTAATATATAGTAAGTCTTATAGGCATATACAGTCAAACTTCTTTATAACGTAATTCTCTCTATAGCGAATTTCATTTTGTTCCCCTTGCTGTATTTAAAAACAAAATAATTTCTATATAACGAATTTTGTATAAAGCTTCTTTCTAACCTTGAAGGTTCGTTATAAAGAAGTCTGACTGTAGTTACAATTATTATTAATATTAAGGTATTTTTGTTTTTAGTAATTTGTCAGAAATATGTTTTTTTAAATTTTAAATGTTACTCTAAAAATAATTTAAGAAAATGTAAAACCTATTAAATTGTTAAGGAATTAATTTGGATTAAAATTGGTTTTCGAAGGAGTTATATTACCCCTACTTAATAATATAATTTGTTTTTAATACTTAAGAAAAGCAAACCCATAGATATATTGCTGTTATATTCACATTATGTTTTCAGTATCGCTTTTGTGTTAGTGGCTGCTCATCAGCTCACAGTATTTTGATTGATATGGATAAAAAAGCGTTGACTTTTGGACGCAACCCTAATGGACAGTTAGGTTTACCAGATGTCAAACTTTGCGAAAAACCAACAATTGTCCCAGGACTGCAGCACTTAAATGTCATACAAGCAGCATGTGGAAGACATCATTCTTTGTTTCTTACAGACACTGGCACTGTATACGCTTGCGGTGAAAATAAGATGGGTCAATGTGGGGTCGGTAACAATCAGGCAACCATCAATACTCCAACAAGAATAAACTATCGAGGGCCACCAATCATTCGTGTTGCTTGTGGTGCAGAATTTTCCGTAATCCTTGATATAAAAGGCAATTTGCATACTTTTGGATTGCCAGAGTTCGGTCAGCTTGGACACAATACTGACGCTAAATACTTTGTGAATGCAAACAAATTATCATTCCATTATGAAACATCACCCAAAAAGGTGGTCCTCTATATTGAAAAATCGAAGGAAGGCCATGTGACTCCCGTTGATAACGTTCAGATTGTTGATTTTGCCTGTGGAAACAATCACACCGTAATAATATTTAAATTAAATTTATATATCCATCAAAAATGTTTTTTTTTTTTATTAAATTAAAGGTTGCTGTTGATTCAAAAAGGCGTGTTTACAGCTGGGGTTTCGGAGGCTTTGGAAGGTTGGGACATGCCGAACAGAAAGACGAGATGGTGCCCAGGTAAAAATTATTTATATATTTTGTAAATATAAATATTATATTTTCTCATTAACGTCTTCAATCTTGGTTAGTTCATATTCTTGACGAATCAAACCATTATCAGAATATTTTTTGTTTTTGCTCTTTTTCAAAAATTAAATTGGAAGTTTTTTTGCGACCTTTAGTCGAAATGCGTTTCGCCCAGGTACCACAGTTGGACTCAATCAGTTAGATGTTGTCGTACCCTTCCAGGACGCAAGATTTTAGTCGATGAATACCGACACAAATATATTTAGCAACACTGACATGATGCAAATTATATTTTTCTAGGGGAACTTGGTTAAGCTCTGACACCTATGTGGAAATGATTGTATGCCCGTGGTCTGGCATGTTTTAAGAAAGAAGAAAAACGAAAACAATAGAAACAAATTATACTGTTTTTGTTTAAGTGGACTGTGATGAATTAAATTCAATTTGAAGTTTTTTTTTGCGACCTTTAGTCCAAATGCGTTTCGCCCAGGTACCTCATCAGTTAGATGTTGTCGTACCCTTCTAAGACGCAAGATTTTAGTCGATAAATACCGACACAAAAAAAAAAAAACAAAAACAATATAATTTTTTTCTATTGTTTTCGTTTTTCAAAAAGTTACATTAATACATTTTTTTTTCCAATAAAATAAAATTGCATGTGTATTTGGCGGAAAAATGTCTTCATAAATATTAGAAAATGGTATCAGCAGGGCAGCTATTAAGAGTTTCGATAGTATAAAATAAGGACAAACCTCTTAAATAAAGTCCTCAATGTCATATGATCTCCAAAATTAAATTTGAATTTAAGTTTCGTATCAGCAAACGGCTGTTACTTCCAACTCTCAAACCTTCATGTGATGGCGTATTATCGGCAGGAATGGAGGGGACCTACAATTTTCTTGCAAATCCAAACTGATAAGTAGAGAGCCACTTTTTTCATGAAAAGACATACTCTTCGAGGATGTGTTAACTCCTCGCAAGAGGAGTTTTTATGTTTTTATGTTGCATAGGTTGGGATTCGATACCCGGACTTCTAGCTTGACAATCCTACACACTTACCACAACGCCACATAATTCTTGTTATAAGCCGTGCTGGCCTTTTAAGCATCCATTACAAAAATAGTAAAACACTACAGTTGTTTCGTCATTTTACAATCTGTTTACATTCCGGCTGTTTTAATTTGTACAATCAGTTTTCTCAAAAACTGAAAAAAAATTCGGCATCTGCTTCTTGGTTTTGGAATAAAAATTAATAAGAGCATTAAATATTAAAAACAAAAATACAACTTAATGATGTAAAATTTTAAAAAAAAAGGTAAATATCATCTAGTTCATTTCTGTTTAAGAAGTTGCAAATATGGGACAGGCCTGACCGTTGAGGGACATACATAGTTCAATTTCAGAATTTCCACCCTTGCCCTGAAAACTGTACTAATGGGCTTCACAGAAAGTGGTTTAAGTTTATATATATTTCTCTTGTATGCAGTTGATATTGATGCCTTATTCAAATATTGGAGATGTATATTTTCATCGACTTTAGAGATTAGATTGCTTCTAGATATTAGTTCACCCCATTCCTTAAACGGGGACGCATCTGTGTGCAATAGCTTTCTTTAGAAAGTCTGGGTGATATTTAAGATTTTTAATTAATAATATTGCAACGAGCTGCAATACCTGACTCAATGTGAATTGCATAGGTTGGAGTCGAATAAGGTTAATTAAATAAGCGTTTAAAAAGAAACGTTGAATTAACTCACATTCTTCAAAGTACGTTTGACCAAAAGCTTGAACACCATAGAACATATACATTTATGTATATATTAATACTAGCTTCAAAAACTTGATATTTATAACCAATGTCAATAGTTTGGTTTGCGAAAAAGGAAGGCTATATTACATTGAGAGCTATTTTTGCTTCTTTACTTTTTTGTTGAACATTGCTTAGTGAAGGTAACGTTTGCAGACCACTCCCAAATATTTAAATTCTTGTACTATCTCAAAGACTTTCGCCCCAGAAAGCTTTTTTTTCCCTCACTCTGTTACATCGTCGAGCTTCAAATGCCATAATTTTTTTTTGAAGTTCTGCAATATGTTTGAATCCTGTTTATTTGAAGTTGGAGGGAAAAGGGATTGTTCGCCAACATGACTTAGCCATGTAGAGAAAGTGATACCAGCCGGGAAATTTTCGGAGACATGAAACACAATGAAAAAAGCACAATGAAAAAAGCAAACAAAATGGGGCTCAACATACATTCTTGGGCAATACCAGCAGTTGTATCGAACCAATTCGAATATTTTGAGCCATCCCAAATTGACTCACTAGTTGGACACAAAACCTTTCCAGAAATCTCGAGAGAAGCCATTTTAAAGATTAATGCTTTCCCATTGACATTGTCAAAAGCAGCTTTCAAATCTACGAAGCAATAACAGAGCTTCTTTTTTTAAGTGAATTTCTTGGCAATAATATGACCAGTAGTTGAAAATCCCTCACGAAAACCAGGTTGAAACATGCTTAAGCGAAGTTATATTGGATTGTCGCAAATATTTTTCTAATCGAATTTAGTACTGAAATACACCTTTAATTCTCAGGTAAGTTGGCATTTCCTTTCTTGAAAAATTGAAAATATAACAGCTTTATTAAAACTTTCGGGAACGCAGCAGTTTTCGTATAAACTGTTTTAAAAAGAAAGTAAGCTGTGGACTTATTATTTTTCATTTTAAAAAAGGGCCAGTTCGAGTGCCTCAAAAGCTATTAGTGAGTCAAGCTTTTCATCCATTATAAAGGGTTTTCCAATAAGAGGTGTTATTTTGAATAGCCCGCTATTTCGGTAGCTGTCACTTTTGAAGCTGTCATTTTTTGACATTTGACAAGTAGAAACTACGCCATTAATAAAAATGGAACGATACACGCTTCAACAACGTATTGAAATTATTAAAATTCACTATAAAAATGGTGAAAATTTGGCAGAGACGGTTCGTAAAACTAAAACATTTTTGGGTCGTCGTGAAGCACCTTGTCGGACCGCAATACAGAAATTGGTGGACAAATTCGAGCTGTTGGGACAAGTTAGTGACGTGAAGAATAAAACCCGTGCACGTCGCTCAAGAACAACTGAGAATATTGCTGTTGTAGCCAAAAGTGTTGAAGAAAACCCAGGTTTGTCCATTCCTCGTCGTTCTTTGGAATTAGGCATTCCACAAACGTCATTACACCGTATTTTGCATAAAGACTTGGGTCTTAAGGCTTATAAAGTTCAGTTAACACAAGATTAATATCGACATTGTACAAACTTTTTTCAAAAGCGTTATATTCGAAATTCAAATCACTACTCAATGACAAACAGCCTAGGGAACAAGCTGGTTTCAGAGAAGGATTTTCGACAACTGATCACCTACAGACTGTTAATCAACTTATAGAAAAATTTAACGAATATAAAAAACCGCTCTATCTTTTATTCATTGACTTCAGGAAAGCTTTTGACACTGTTGAACATAAAAGCATATGGACAGCACTGACAAATCAAAATATCAATCCGATATTCATACAGACCCTGAAAAACATTTACCACAATAACACCGCTAAGGTAAAAACGGATAAAATCGGACGAGAATTCAAGTTAAAAAGAGGAGTACGACAGGGAGATCCCATATCTCCGCCGCTATTCTCAGCAGTACTGGAAGAGATCTTTCGAAAAACTAACTTGACAAACAGATTCGGAATTAAGATATGGGGAGAGAAATTGAGCAATCTCAGATTTGCAGATGATATAATTTTGCTTTCGGATACACCGGAAGAGATAGAACAAATGCTAAACGAACTTTCAACGGAATGCAAAATACATGGACTCACACTTAACTTGAACAAAACTAAAGTAATGACGAACCACATACAGAAAGACATCTTACTTGGAAATGAAAAAATTGACTACACTGATGAGTACATTTACCTAGGACAGCTAAAATCCTTCAAAAACCAAGAAGAAAAGGAAATAAACAGACGAATAACAAATAGCTGGAAGCAATTTTGGAACACCAAACTGATTTTGGACTCAAAACTCAGTAAAGAAACACAAAAATTCATCTTGGACTCCACAATACTCCCGGTGATGACATATGGACTACAAACAATGGGGCTTACATCAAATTCACTCGAAAGGCTCAGAATATGTCAAGTCAAAATAGAAAGAAGATTATTAAATATAAAGACTATTCAAAGAATTCAAAACAAGGACATAAGAAGAAAAACAAACATAGTAGACGGAATCTAAAGAATTAAACAACTAAAATGGAGCTGGGCTGGTCACATCTCAAGAATAGGAGACAACCGATGGACAAAAATAGTGACAAAATGGATCCCACCCGACGAAAGGAGACAAAGAGGACGACCAAAGAAAAGATGGATAGATGATCTAAAACAATTCAACAGCAACTGGTACAATGACGCAAAAAACAGAGATCTATGGGCAGCAATGGGGGAGGCTTATGCCAGAATGACTTAATTTGACAACAATTATATTACATTTTTAACTTTTAATAAATTAATAAAAAATAACGATTAAAAGAAACAAAAAATTCTGTATTTAAAAATATTTATATAAATGTAAGTTATAACAGAAAATGAATGT
Source organism: Leucozona laternaria (assembly GCA_932273885.2). Taxonomy (NCBI): domain Eukaryota; kingdom Metazoa; phylum Arthropoda; class Insecta; order Diptera; family Syrphidae; genus Leucozona; species Leucozona laternaria. Next base: position 53,734,170 of record OW026368.1, read on the forward strand.
ATGTAACTAAATATGTAGGTTAATAAAGCTTTAAATAATAATAATAATAAATAATAATGGTCCGGCGGGGTCATTGGACCTTACTTTTTCGAAAATGAGGCTGGAGCAACAGTTACGGTCAATGGATTGCGCTATCGAGAGATGATTAATGATTTTTTATGGCCGGAATTGGATGGTATTGATCTGGACAACGTTTACTTTCAACAATACGGCGCTACGTGCCACACAAGCAATGAAACCAACGATCTTTTACGGGAAAAGTTTCCGGACCGTGTTATCTCTCGAAGAGGTGATCACATTTGGCCACCGAGATCTTGTGATTTAACACCTTGCGACTTCTTCCTTTGGGGCCACGTGAAAGATAAGGTCTACGCCAACAGCCCAGCGTCGATTCAAGACCTCAAAGATGGAATTCGTGAGGCTATCGAGGACATAGGGCAGCCACTTTGCGATTTGGTAATGGAAAATTTCATGAAAAGGATATGGTCCTGTAAGCGTGGTCGTGGCGGCCATTTGGCTGATGTTGTGTTCCATTATTAACGGCATACCTTCCTCTTTATAATGATATAAACATCCGATCATTTATCAAAAAAAATGCCATTTTGCTTTGAATATCAAAATAACACCTCTTATTGGAAAACCCTTTATTATGCAAGGCATAATGGAATCAATGCTAGTCATCATCACTTGTTAATAAAGAGCGGAAATGAGAAGCTAGAATCTAAGCCTGTGAACTATCACAAGGGCGATTGCTTCCACCAAACTCACATACGTTACACCAAAAAGTTTTAGAATCCTTACAATTTTCTATGTTCCATTACGCACCTGTATTTCCGATATTTAATAAAAGGCAATCAGTAAAAAAATTTATGATGAACAAATAAAACGTTCAAAAGCCAAAGTCGGTTTTGAAGAAAAATGATCCGTAGGCTGTTTTTTCTAACTTTTGGATATAATTCCCATCAAAGAAGTATTGAAAAGTTATTTCATATGAAGATAAGTTATTCGCTTTTATTGAATTTTTGAACAACAACAACAACTTAAAAGTGCTACCACCAATTGTTTACGAATTAATTTATAATTCGTTTATTTTGGCTAGAGATACAGCTGTTTCAAGGGGTGCCAAGCCACCTATCATCAGTCTCCTCTTATTAGTGGTGCAACTTTCTACATGCCCATCATAGGGATCGAACTTACGATATCAGATTTGATCATTCTTAGAAGCCGTATGCACTACACATTCCGCCACCTGAGACCACAGACGTCACAGATCGAAAATGGGTTGTTTTTTTGTTTATCAAATGCATTTGGAGCATCAGCATTTTTCTAATCGCCTTTAAGTCTTGTCTTGTTCCGCCTCCATTTTCTCCATACCTTCTTTCGATAGACTACAATTCGTAGTACGTATCAAAGGGGGAGAGGTTGGAAGATCGGTAACAGACCAGACTATTAAGTTATTATTATTATTTATTGTACTATTCATACTAGAATGTCAGTTTTTTAGACTTGACCATTCTTTATTCCGTCAATTTCATTGAATTTTTGAACAACAACAACTTAAATTTTCGCTTTTATTTAATGAAGTTTTTTATTTTTTAATTCACTTGATGCCATGAAGACATTTTTGTAGAGCTAACAAATATATGAATAATTCAATTTCCCAGTTAAGTCTTGTTCTTTTACAACATCCCAGATAAATTAAATTTAAATCCATAACAAAAAAGAAAGAATATGTTCTGTATAGAATGTAAATATATACATACATACGTTTATTTATTTTTATATTTATTTATTTGCAGACTTATCAAATATTTCGACACGCAAGGGCGTGGTGTTCGAAGTATTCACTGTGGATCAACATTCAGTTTAGCCGTAAATGACATAGGTGTCCTCTTTTTATTTGGACAAAACAAAAAGACTGGTGAGGCAAATATGTATCCAAAACCAGTACAGGATCTTTCAGGTAAGTTTCAAATCGCTTTTCGAGTGGAAGCTAATAATATGTATTACTTTATGGTATTCAGGCTGGAATATAACGAGCATCGGCTGCGCTAATACATCAATAATAATTTCTGCAGATGATACACTTATTGCTTGGGGTGCCTCTCCAACATACGGTGAACTCGGCATTGGAGAGTTTCAAAAATCTTCCACTGTTCCTAAGGAAGTTCCTAAAATGGACGGCATGAAAATTCCCCAATGCACAATGGGCTTCTCTCATTCCTTAATATTGGTAAACACAGATGACGAGAACACTAAAATTAAGTACGAAAAAATGCCCGAATACACTATCGAAGAATAATCAATTTAGGTGTAGAAACATTTTTGGCTAAAACCCACTTCTCGAAAAAAAAAACAAAAAACTAAAACTTTAGCCACCCACAACTTTTATTTTATATAAATAGTAATAAGTCTCGTTCAAAATCATTTTCGTGCGACGGATTCAACATCATTAAGCTCTAAAGAATTAATTAAAACAAAACAAGTAAATCAGTTCACAAAACCATTTAATTTTTTAATATATGTATACTGTAAGCGATTTTATTTTGTATTTGAAATTTAATATAGAAACTTCGATTTCATCCTCAATAATATATTTATAAAACAACTTTTTTTTTGTAATATGTAATCAATAAGTGTTTGGTCATTGTTTTATGGTTGATTTAATAGTTCTTAATTGTTCAGTCCGGGTAATTGGAGTTGCCAAGAAAGTATTAAATCAAATTTCTCCTAAGTAGTAGTAGAACGCTTGTGCGGAAGAACAAATAAATCAACCAAAAAGTATTTTTGTGAAGAACAAAAAAACAATAAATCTGATTACACCGAAAAACTCGTTTTTATTTGCTAATCGGTATTATGTAAAAGGTTACTATGCGTGATTTCAATGGCCGCATTCACTAATGTAGTTTCTACGTAGTCAACTCACTCTGATTGGCTAAAAACAACTAAGAACTTAGTTGAAATTTCCCCTCCGACCTAGTGTAAAATTTTCGGCTACAAAGTTAGTGGATAATGATTTTGACATTTCACGATCAGCTGTTCGATGAAAATACAAGTTTAATTTTTGGTAGAAGATGTTTTCAAAATGAAATTAATGGTGCAATATGAAAATATACGTTTTATACATTTTGTTTAGTTTAAACTGTAAAAAAAAGTTTATTAAAAGTTTTCAAACACACAAATGTTTCTTATTTAACATCTCTACATCTGTCATTAATATGACTTTAGGATTGACTAGCTTTGTAGTGCAATTTTGCATTCACAAACCTAGTTGAATTTGGACTACGTAGAAACTACATTAGTGAATGCGCAAAATGGCGCTTTAATGGGAATTTAGACGCAAGCGGCGGAGATGAGTTTAGCGTTTAATGTCATCAAGCAGATCACTCTTGGACAGTATTTTACCACAGAGCGCAATAACTTTGAGGTTGTTAGCGACTTTGTCTGCCTGTGTACAGCCTTAGGGCCTTATTATGACTCGCGAGTCACATTAAAAAATCGGCGAATGTGACTATTTCGCCGATTTTTTAATGTGACTCGCGAGTCATAATAGGGCCCAAAATTAAAAAAACAGCAGAACCAAACCAAACCCAAACAACAAACATAATAAATATGTGACAGCTACATAAAGTCACGATAAACAGATAGAAGTCGCCATCTTGGCATTTTTATGAAGTCACAATCTTATTTGAGTATTATTTTCTATTTTAAATAATTTAGAATTCAGCATTTAAACAAATTTTTTTTAAGTGATAAAATAAAACAATAAATAAAAAACAATCTAATGAAATGGAATTATCTTTTTGCTCTCCGATCAAAACCAGATGATTGTGGCGTCATATAGCTAATGAGGATACCTTGTTTCTGTTTCTTTTTATCCATAAAGTCATGAGTCAAAACTGTAAAAAACGACCGCCGAAAGCAGTCGATAATCGTAATTCGTAATACGCCCAGTTTTTGTTCATCAAGGAAATTTCTAAGGCTATAAAAATTGTAAAATTTAAATATAATTGCTGTGCAAAGTGTTCCGGAATCAATGGATAAATTAATATTTACTCAGAAATGGAAATAACAGAAAAAGAAATTAAAGTGAAACGTTAAAAACATTCCTTAACTAAGCGAATTTAGCGCATGGTTATTTAAGTGTTATGTTAATTTTACAAGCAGGTATTAAGTTATTTTGACAAGTATTATGAGAGAGTATTTTTTACATTTTGTGAAGCACAAATACATCTTATAAACTGTTTCAGTAATATATGTGAAATAGTTAAATCAAAAAAATAAATTGACCAACAAAATAAATAAAATAAATTAGATACGGCGCACAGTGGCCCGTATTGACTTTTTTGGTTGCAAAAATCGTATCTCTTAAACGAATAAAGATATCGCAAACATTTTTACAGGGTGTTTTAGAATCTGCTGCTGAAGTAAGAAGTTTTTGTTAAGGTGGCTAACTAATATAATATAATATAATATAATATAATATAATATAATATAATATAATATAATATAATATAATATAATATAATATAATATAATATAATATAATATAATATAATATAATATAATATAATATAATATAATATAATATAATATAATATAATATAATATAATATAATATAATATAATATAATATAATATAATATAATATAATATAATATAATATAATATAATATAATATAATATAATATAATATAATATAATATAATATAATATAATATAATATAATATAATATAATATAATATAATATAATATAATATAATATAATATAATATAATATAATATAATATAATATAATATAATATAATATAATATAATATAATATAATATAATATAATATAATATAATATAATATAATATAATATAATATAATATAATATAATATAATATAATATAATAATAATAATAATATTCTAAAAAGGTCGAAAGTCAATTTATGAAGTAATTTGAGTGTAATCTAAGTGAAACAGTGGGGAAGAAAATCATTTTTTTTTTTTTTATTAATTGATTTTTTATTTTTTTTATAAGAGTAAATTTATAAAGTACTTTATTGATAGATTAGAATTCAAAAAGTAGAAAAACAAAATAAAAGGAACAAAAATTTACATACAAACATTAAATTTCTTGGAAACTATCATCTAAGTCCGGGGTAATGCGTAATAAACTTATAATTTCCGGTGAGTATTGTGCTTTCAGATCTTTTTGATTTCTTACATGCCTTAAGGAAGAAATAAGTGGATCGAATGAGATTGCTAGCATGTTAACTAGGTCTTTATTCTGCCGAATTCTTGAAACTTTGCACGTATTTTGATATCTGTATTTCTTGTAGTCTGTATTTTTGGACTCCTGGGCTTCTTCTGACAATTCTCCAAGTGGTAGTGATTGGTATTCGATGATATTATGACTATGAACCAAAATTGTATGAAGAGTAGGTGTGAGTTGATTTTCAAGGTACTTTTGTTTCAATAACTCTGCGTTTTTTTTGGTGTTTAACTGTATTCACTACTTCCCTGCTATTCACAACATTAAGTATTGTTTTGATCCTGGTTATAACCTCTTTATTGACTCCAGTAATTCGAGCGGTTGCCTCAGATTGATCAAAAATCTCCTTGAAGTGTTTCCATAATTGCTATTTCCAAATCCTTGCTTTGGTTTATCTAAATCAAGTCCAAGCTTACTTGTCCGGTTTTGATATGGAGGGATGAAGAAAGCGATTCCTCTTTTTTTTTTTATGAAATATAATCTCGATCTATGGGCTGCGACCCATTTTGTATTAATGTTGTAATAAAAGCTTTTTAATTTTGCTTCATTTTCCGGTAAATTTTCACCGGATAGTTTTTATTCACTTATTACGGCAAAAAAGAACTCTTCAAGACTCTCATCTTTGACAAAAAATTGAAACAAAATATTGAATATTATATCCATTTTAAATAATTTTTCCTTATACAACTGCTACTCTTCAAGTTTTCAATGATAATTTCATCCCAATGTTTCATCTTTTTATACCATTAAACTAAATACCTACACTAAAAATATTCAATTTTATGAAATCCTAATAAGGTAATCTGCTTACCTATAAGATTTAAATCTTTAAAAAAAAATTCTAATCCAGTTAAAAACTCTTATCCATCAAACTACTTGACAATAATTAATCATATCCGAAGTCAAAAACATTCATACTTAAAAGTTCTATTTCGGGTCACAAGAAATAAGCTATAAAACCGTTTTAAAAAACTTAGGTAGGTTTTTCCTTCTAAATTACATAACCATTTTATTTCAAACCAACACTCATACCTGCAAAACAGAGAAAAAATATTTTCCATAATTTTTTTTCTGCACCTGACAAAAAAAATCAGAAAAAATTACTGACTTCATTAAATCAAATCGCTCTAGCTCAGCTCTGTGCAACTTTATGCAGCTGAGTTTTTGGTAGGAACTAAGGATAGGAAATAAGGATTTACTATCCGTCGAGCTTGGCTTGATTATGTTTGGACCTTTTTTTTCTACTCAGTGTAAGGTCGAAAAAGCGTGCAAAAATGGGTGTTTAAAAAAACATTAATTTTAGCAGTTTAAAAAAAATTTATCATTTTTTTTTTCATTTCTGATTATAGCAATTAACACAAATATCAAAATAACAAACAAAAGTTTTATTTACACCCTTTTCCTAGTTTTTACACTCAAAATTAAAAAAAAAATTTAAAAACAATTCTTTTTTTCTAACCATAAAAAATTGTCAACTTTGACTCGCTCTACAAGTCAAACCATTCATACAAATTAAATAATTTTTTCGATTACTAGAGCTCCAAGCATTTGTTAATTCAAAAAAAGTAAAAGTTTTGCATTATAAACCCACCCGAAAAATGAATTTCGCAAGCACTTTTGCCTAAACGGGCCACTGTGCGGCGTGTAAGTTGGGTCGAGACAAAAAAAAATCGTTCGGTGTTTATTTCCTCCCGTTTAGGTAGGTGGGAAATTTTCTTATAAAAAAAATGACCTAAAATCAAAGCAAAATTAAAAAAAAAAACAACGGCAACAGCTAATTTAATAGCTTTTTATAAAGGTTGCTACTCTAGACATGCCAACAGTGTCGGGTTTTGTTGGTATCTTCGGCTTTAAGTCTGACAGTGTGACACTGTCGTTTACCAGTCTGTTTTAAGAGCGACAGTGTGAAAATAAAAAAGTGTGGCAGTGTTGCAATAAAAAGATGTGACAGTGTCAAAACAAAATGTTAAGGGAGCATTAAAATTGTGTGAAAATTAAAAAAGTGTGAGAGCGGGATTTTAAATAAGTGTGGCAGTGTCAAAATAGAAAAATGTGAGAGTGAAAATAAAAGTGTCAGTATAGAAGTTAAACTGTTAATGTGGAAGTGTTATTAAGAACGTTTGAGTGAAAGTGTGAGTGAGAAAGTGCTAGTGTGATGGTATGAAAGTAATGTTTGACGTGCTATAGTTTAAGGGTAGGTCTCCCGTAGAATCAAATCCAAAACTCATGTAATTGCGTTTGAGTGTATTGGTGAAAGAAGAATGTCCACTTTCAGAATTTGGAGATTTGAATTGCAAAACATTCTCTCAGAGCCAGAGAAAGGGAAAACGTTGCGCACAAGCAGCACAGTGACAGCACTTACGTATGTATCTAGCAGCATGTGCTTTGCATGTGCACACAAGCATATTTATAGAAGCAGATAGAACGACTGAGAATGACTGATGGAGAACCGACATTTTTTGTTGTTTTTTGTTTTCTATAATTTTTTTGTCGTCTTTTGGATAGATTCTCTATAGATCTCACCACGCGAAGTGAACATCCATTGACAAAAAAACAGGACATACCTACATACATAACAACCTATTTTTTGATAACTTCTTTTTCTTTTTTTTAAATTAAATGTCCGGTCCGCCCTGCAGCCGGTGGTTGATGAATTTTTGTTACTTCTCGGTCAGATTTTCGGGACTGAAAAATACGATGGTTTTGCGCATGGTATAGTTCGTTGCTGGCGACGATGGCTCAGTCGCAGCTGCAGGTGTTTGTTTTCAACTTTGTAGATCTCGGTCCACTGTCCGCTCCTATGTACCGTGTAATAGGCTCGGAGAGATTTATTTGAAATTTCCAAAACTGATTGTGGAGTGCTATGAGCGTGGCATGCTTGTCGGTGCTCGGCTAGAGCTCACCGGAATTGGGTGGGAACTTGCTCATGCAACCCAAACTCGCCTATCACGTAAACATTAATCATGCCAAAAAAATAACCGATACAAAAAGAGTTATTAATTGAAAAAGCGGAGGACGTTACCATTAGAGGGCGCTGTGACGTTTTCAGCGTTGGTCTTACCCACCCTACCTTGGAAGTTAACGACCAAAAACTTAACTTCCCCTTTTTAAAACTCTTACCATGTTTCCAACTCAAATTAAGGATGGTAACCCTAGACAACAGAGATTTTAGCCGTTTTTATTATCTGAGAAGATCCATAGTGTAAATTCATAAACGCATATCATTGCAATAATGATGCTCGATCCTTAAAGTCAAACATTCACAAACGCAAACATTTAGCATCACTAAAGACGCCAACTGTTCATTTTTGCAAAGTTTCATAAACTGATGCGCAAAGTTTAAGCAAAGAAGCATCGAGAAATATTTTGATAAGTTGTTGATGAGATCGTTGGGAAATCCCGCAGTAGGTACGCTGAAAATACGATTGGAAGAATTTTGATAGTGATTTCGAATAAAATAATACAATTGGAAGAATTTTTCTGGACTCCTGGGACCTGGACAAAGGTGGTTCTGGACCTGGACAGTGATGGAATTTTTTTTTTTGAAAAAAATAAAAAAAAAAAAAATTAACTTTTTTGGAAAAATTAAAAAAAAAAAACTTTTTTCCTAACTTTTTTTTTGACAAAAAAAAAATGAGATTTAAAAAAAATTAAAAAATTGGAAAAATTAAAAAAAACATTGTTTTTCCGAAACTTTTTTTTTGACAAAAAAAATGAGATTTTTGAAAAAAAAAAATTAAAAAAAAGTAAACAAAATTGAAAAAAAAAGTTTAATTTTAGTTGAAAACTGTTGACATTGATAAGAGCCTGCCAGGCGACTGAACAAACCCTAGGTGGAGCAACGGGATGACCACCCGAAAAAGGTAGTTAAAATCCATCAGCGGGCCACCCAAAGTACTATTGCGCTAGAAATGTTGACATAGACGCCTGCCTGGCGACTAAACGGAGTTATACTACGTTTTCACTGAGCACTAAATCGCGATTTAAGAGGATTTAGCATAAATCCTCTTCAAATCTCGAAGATTTACCATACAAATTTAAATCTCCTCAAATGAAGATTTAAAATAAATCTCATTGAAATCTTCTTGCAAGAAGGAGATTGTCAAATCAAACAATCCTAATTTTGTAGAACGCACCCTTTTAAACGTCAGTTTTTCCATTGAAATCAAAAAAAATTATAAAATATTTTTGCGCGTTGGCTGTAGGAATAAAAATGCAAGTATTTACAATGTATTTCATATATTTATAATAATATTTTGGTAAACAATACAAATTCCAGATAATGCAACAACCAAAACAAACAAAAAACAACGGACAACCTAGACACTGGAGGATGGGGAGCTTCTCATTGAAGAGTGGGCCGAAAAATTGTGTTTTTTTTCTGTAATTATGTATTCTCCTATACTCTAATGTTATTTTGAAGAATAAAATGGTGTGATAACAATAGATTTAGGTTACTAGACTCATTTTTAATAAGTAGTTTATTCAAAATTAATTGTTTTATTGCTCAAAAATTGTTTTTTCCGTTCGCTATACGTTTGCCGATTATATTTGTTTTACTCTTGTCAAATTGAGTTGAAAATTGAATGGCAATTCAGACTGAAAACGTCAACTTAATCTCCTTTTTTGTGGTGAAAACACTTCAAGATTAATTTTAAATCTCCTACCTTAAATCCCGGATTATCTCTTGGTGAAAACGTAGTATTATACGTGAGCGGCTTAGAGAACCGAAAAAGGGAGTTAAAAAAGCATTTTTTTTAATTTGTAAAACAAAGTTTATGGAAAATGTTTTGTTTCCAAAAAAAAAAATGTTTCCTTTGTCCAAGTTCCAGACCCGCCTCCACAACTTTTGTCTTGGTTCCAGATCCACCTCCAGAAGCTTTGTCCCAGATCCAGAACCTCCGTCCCAGTTCCAGACCCAAGGCCAGATCTTATTTGCCAGGTCTGAGGCCAGAGCAAATGTCCCAGTTTTTAATAATATTACTACCATAATGATAATTAAACGCCATAAAATGGTTTTTAACGTAAAACAGATAAGCGATCAGCATCGCATCGGCAACAGCTGTGAAAGCATCAGCTATCAGCATCGCAAAAAAACAGTGATGCCAGATCGCTACACAAACATTTGACGTTTGTGAATTTACTCATATAGATCATCAATATACATGCATTACAACAACAACACGAGATCCTGCTCTCTATCGGGATCACGTTTCATGAACCAAAAGTTTAGTTTTTGCTATTGCTTCTCAGCTTTGCAAATGGTTAAGAATTGTGAACTGTGTAGTGTAAAGAAAAAAGAAAACCAATAAATGAAAAATAAATAAACGTAAGGACGTATAGTGTAACGTAAGGAAAAAAGAGAAAGAGAAGAGAGGCATACAACACAGTTGCCACTAAGATCCGTATTGTCTTATTTTCATGAAATGATCTATATGGATCATCGGCGATAATAAAATACGGCTTTTGATACAAAAAATTAAACAAAGAAAAATTTAGAAAATCACTTAAATCTTGTCTCAAAATTTATAAAAAAAAAACTAGGAATTTTGATGCTTTATACTCAAGTGGAATTAACCTAGTTTCCGAATGTGTAGGTACCTACTACGAATTTTCGTAATGGCTTTATATGTACTATTGATGGCCTTTTGCAGATTTTCCTACCTGAATTAAGCTCAACAAGGGTGGTAATTATCTGTCCATAAAAAAATCAAATTAAGGTAAATGACAAAAAAAAAATTATCTAAGGAAACCAAATAAATCACTAGAAAAAGATTTCAATAATTCCTTTACATTAAATCAATTTTAACAAGTTAAACAAGAATACCCAAAGTAAATTAACAAATTTTAACAAAATGAAAAACTAATAATTATTGCACCATATACAAAAAAAGGACAAAAAATTATCCCAAAAACAAGAATTTAGTGGTGGTTATCACCAGGGAAGTGGATATAAATATGTATATAATGTAGACTTTAAGTATATATATATATGTATATATATATATATATATATATATATATATATATATATTGCATGTAATGGTGATGATTTATGCAAATTTAAATCGCGCGTAAAAGTATAAGTATTTATATAACTTTTTTTTTAAACTTAACTTAAATATTTCTTTCAATAGCTGCATTTCATCATCCTCCAAATGTGATCCGGATCAGATCATTATAATAAAACAAACAGGATCACGGTGAAAATAGTGTTATATACCCATTTCTTTTATTCCTTTTGAGTATTTATTTGTATGTGTTCGTTGTCTTTTTTTTACTCAAAAAGCAATCTACCCGTCAGCGTTAAAACTAATGTTTGGAAGGAAGTACTAAGGGTATGTGTTTAAAAATGGATTTGCAAATCCAAATCTAAAAGCAAAGCTGAATCTTGAGTTGTTTTTATAATACATGTATTTTCGTGTGCAAATCCAATCCGGATCCGGGAAAAATAAAATACAGCTTATATGGACGAAAGCTAAAAAAAAATATAAGCGGCAATCATATGGACACTGGGCACCTTGATATAGCTCTTGGAAAACAATAAAATATGCGTCGAGCACCTCGTATCTCAAAAATGGGGTGGGCGGATCAGGGGTGGAATCGGCTAAGGTGATAGTTGACTGTCGCTGTTTTGATAATCGTTTTTGATTATCAACTATTCTTTCCTCTGTGCAAAGCGATTGGTTGGATGTTTGGCAGCACTTTCAAATCTCCATAAAAGAAATGTTATTTCAGTCAGCTGTTGGTTTCGTTCGTTTATGAAATTTCTTTCCAAATTTTGTTTTTCCTGTATGAGAAGTAGGTTTACGAACAAGTTACGAGATATTGATACCGATATTTAAATAAATGTTTTCTAAAAGGTCATATCCAACAAAAGAACAAAGTACTATAGGTACTCTCGTCGTTATTTATGGGAACTCTTCCGGAACAAGGAAGGTCGTGAAATGCCTTATCAAACACCTTTTTGTAATTATTTTCTTTATTTATCTCTGCGGCAAAGAAAATTTCCATTGAATTAAACATAACGCTACGCTATACTTTACAAAACGTCCGGTTTTTGGTGGAGTTGAAACGTATCCAACCAACATTGCCCACGAAAACGACTCAAAATGTATGAAAGTGACACCTAAACAGCTGTCGCCAACAAATCATTGCAAAAAAGTGATAGTCAATTTGATTATCGCCTTACGTGGAGCAAAAGCATTAATTTTGATTATCAAAAATAAACTATCACCTTAGCCGATTCCATCCCAGCACTACTTGGTAGAATTGTCAGTCCGTGACCGCCAAAATACCGCACCAAACCCTAGCAATGAACAATTAATTTAATTACTTTTGGTGCACTAATTTCAATTAAATTAATGGTAAATTTTATTGATTTTTAAGAATTTAGCATTTTGTTTATTTTTAAATTATTAAATAATCACTCACCAATGAAATTTTATGTGTCGTAATTTATGTTTGAATTAGGTAATTGTTTCCCCGCTTTGTATACCCCTTTGTAGTATGAATATGTAGGTATTGTTGAGAGATTAAGTAGGTAGGTACTCCCAGTAAAGCTATTTTTTTTTTCATATTAAATTCTTATTTTATAACACAAATTAATCTAATTAAACTTTAGTTCTTTCTTTTTTTCTTTTTAATTAACTTCCTAGGCAATTATATGAGTTTTCTTCTTTTTTTCCTTGTGGGTAGTTGCATTAACTATTAATATTTTATAAAAAAAACACTTCTCTATATAATTTAAGAAACCCTTTTTTTTCTGGATTTTAACGTTTAAGTTTGTATATATGTATATACTTGTATAGTTTTAATTTGTGAATAATTTATTTTCACTCGTGTAGCTTTAATATTTTAGCAAAAATTTGAATCAACTTTCAAATTCAGTTTTAAACTTTCAAATGACTAAACGTTAACTTTCCGTCTATTATGTTCGGCGGATAAAGTAGAAGTGTTATCGTTCGAGTAAACAGAATTTCAAATTCTTCCCGTTCCACAAAGCCGTTCAACGACTAATGTCGTTTTCCATTCGACGTCCAGAAGCATCCGGAATATAAGAAAATTTCGCTTATCGATTTGAAAATTCGCTCAAGCAGCACAAATACATTTTTAGCTCTAACGTCAGGAGAAACTCACTCAAATGTCGACGCCATTATACTCTGTTCAACAAAAATTGTCAGTACAGGGAAAATAGGACGTTTGCCTCTCAGTCTGGTTACATTGGCTTGCATAAGCCTTTCCCTCTTTAAAGCTCTCACAGAGTTTCCGTAGTTTAAATTATAAATAACCCTGCACCATTAAAATACTCAGCTTCATAAATCTGTTCTCAAAAGCTTCAAGTCCTAAAAGTTCCATAATAAAATCCAAAGAAAAAGCTCTTGAATTTGCTTACAATTGGAATAGGAAACTCTGTTTGGATGAGCACCATTTCTAGACATTTGTCGTTCATCGTCAGTATCCCTTCAGCATAGAGCTGTGTAAATCGTTCATTTCAAATGATCGAATCGTTCAAGAATCGATTACCAAAATGATTCGATCATTTTAATCAATCGATCATTCGATCATTTTCATTCCACTCAATTCATTATTTCACACTGTTCCGATTCGATTTTTGATGTGTAAACCACAGATTAGCCACATGAAGATGAGAATCCCCGGCAGCCATTTTAATTTGCCTACAAGCTTGAACTGGCAGTTATCAGATAAAAAATGAGCATGTGTGAATAAAAATCTCACACATAGACGGTAGGGATCTTCACACACCGGTTAAATTGTTGTTGCAATTCACATCTATTCATCGACGCGAAAAAAAATTACAAATACAACAATGTAAACAAATGGGTTTTGGAGGGTGATACGTACGAAACATTCTCATCTTCATATGGCTAATCTGTGGTGTACACATCTATGTCGGCGGTAGAGTGAAATAAAAACGTGGACTTTCCTCTGTGCGACGTTACGATGTACAAGGTTACGCAGCGCGTATTCTCGGAAATGATTTGACATTTTGACACTTTTCAAATTATAAGTGTTCTAATGGACCTAGAGAAGCTAGAGAACTAGTGTGACTTTAGGTAATTTCACACCTGTCAAACTAAGACATTTTTTTTATTTCGGTCTCGATGAAATTCAATCTCCGAAGTTAACGAATACTGTACCAATTTTGATCGAATCCAATCTGACCCATATTTCATTTCTCCGATTATATATATTTATAATTCAACAGAGATTGATATCGAAAATCGAGATTCATTAAAATGATTGAGATTGGGATGGAAAATCGAGAATCATCGAAATGATTGAGATTGGGATTAAAAATCGAGAATCATCGAAATGATTGAGATTGGGATGGAAAATCGAGAATCATCGAAATGATTGAGATTGGGATGGTAAATCGAGAATCATCGAAATTATTGAGATTGGGATTGAAAATCGAGAATCATCGAAATGATTGAGATTGGGATGAGATCGAGAATCGAAATGATTGAGATTTGGATCGATTGAAACGAAAATTTGTGATTTCAATCATCAATACTTTTCGATGATCGGATCAAAAAAATCGAATCGTTCCTGATTGACACAGCCCTACTTCAGCAGTGGTATAGGTATACAGCAGTCATGGTAGGGTGTACGACTTTTTTCGAAGAATATCAACAAATCTTATACCTAACTTATACGTAAGTCAGTTGCTATAGAGTATAGGTAGATATTTATCTTGCAGGCAAATACAAAATAATGAACTGGCAGGGCATTTCACCGACACGATGATTCACGAATACAATGACAAAATTTCAAAGTTGAGTAGAATTAGTTAGCACTGTTCCATTGGATTTCAGAATGAGTCAAACCAATGAAAAACGACATAAATCTTTCGATTTTATCCCCCAATCAAAAATATCCGCACCAAAATTTGAAAATTTACCCCCCTCATCAACACAATTGGAAAAGATAATCGTACATGTAAATGTAACACAAGTACAATTTAGTACTCGCTTCCGCGACATCTAGCCGTGAAAACAACAATCATTTATTGCAGCGGCCATCATTCTTTTACATCGTATCTATGTAAACACCAACTCAACGAGACTAGGACGGAGATGCACAACGGGGAGTACTTTGGAGAACCAAATTTGGATTACCTACTAAATTCCTTCTTTGCTAACAGGAGTGTCCACAACAATTGATATTTGGGACCGAGATTCGCACAATTTTGATTGTGTCATCGTCGCTCTAGTTGTGTTTTTTTGCTTTTTGTTCGCTTGTGCTGGTTCAGTAAGAATGTAGCTACCTAACTGTCCTTGTTTTTATTTTCGCATTTTGCCTCATCAATATTCTTCTAATAAACAAATATATTCATTTGAAAACTAAAATGAATTTTGAAAAAAAAAAAAAAAATGATTCAATGTTGCTGAGACTACGCGGGTGCAAAAAATCTATACCATACGCAAAACCATCGTATTTTTCAGTCCCGAAAATCTGACCGAGCAATAACAAAAACCGAACCGGACCGAAGGCAAGTCAACGACCGCGACCTACAAAAGGGTTAAACCATAGATTAGCCACATGAAGATGAGAATCCCCGGCAGCCATTTTAATTTGCCTACAAGCTTGAACTGGCAGTTATCAGATAAAAAATGAGCATGTGTGAATAAAAATCTCACACATAGACTGTAGGGATCTTCACACACCGGTTAAATTGTTGTTGCAATTCACATCTATTCATCGACGCGAAAAAAAATTACAAATACAACAATGTAAACAAATGGGTTTTGGAGGGTGATACGTACGAAACATTCTCATCTTCATATGGCTAATCTGTGGTGTACACATCTATGTCGGCGGTAGAGTGAAATAAAAACGTGGACTTTCCTCTGTGCGACGTTACGATGTACAAGGTTACGCACCGCGTATTCTCGGAAATGATTTGACATTTTGACACTTTTCAAATTATAAGTGTTCTAATGGACCTAGAGAAGCTAGAGAACTAGTGTGACTTTAGGTAATTTCACACCTGTCAAACTAAGACATTTTTTTTATTTCGGTCTCGATGAAATTCAATCTCCGAAGTTAACGAATACTGTACCAATTTTGATCGAATCCAATCTGACCCATATTTCATTTCTCCGATTATATATATTTATAATTCAACAGAGATTGATATCGAAAATCGAGATTCATTAAAATGATTGAGATTGGGATGGAAAATCGAGAATCATCGAAATGATTGAGATTGGGATTAAAAATCGAGAATCATCGAAATGATTGAGATTGGGATGGAAAATCGAGAATCATCGAAATGATTGAGATTGGGATGGTAAATCGAGAATCATCGAAATTATTGAGATTGGGATTGAAAATCGAGAATCATCGAAATGATTGAGATTGGGATGAGATCGAGAATCGAAATGATTGAGATTTGGATCGATTGAAACGAAAATTTGTGATTTCAATCATCAATACTTTTCGATGATCGGATCAAAAAAATCGAATCGTTCCTGATTGACACAGCCCTACTTCAGCAGTGGTATAGGTATACAGCAGTCATGGTAGGGTGTACGACTTTTTTCGAAGAATATCAACAAATCTTATACCTAACTTATACGTAAGTCAGTTGCTATAGAGTATAGGTAGATATTTATCTTGCAGGCAAATACAAAATAATGAACTGGCAGGGCATTTCACCGACACGATGATTCACGAATACAATGACAAAATTTCAAAGTTGAGTAGAATTAGTTAGCACTGTTCCATTGGATTTCAGAATGAGTCAAACCAATGAAAAACGACATAAATCTTTCGATTTTATCCCCCAATCAAAAATATCCGCACCAAAATTTGAAAATTTACCCCCCTCATCAACACAATTGGAAAAGGTAATCGTACATGTAAATGTAACACAAGTACAATTTAGTACTCGCTTCCGCGACATCTAGCCGTGAAAACAACAATCATTTATTGCAGCGGCCATCATTCTTTTACATCGTATCTATGTAAACACCAACTCAACGAGACTAGGACGGAGATGCACAACGGGGAGTACTTTGGAGAACCAAATTTGGATTACCTACTAAATTCCTTCTTTGCTAACAGGAGTGTCCACAACAATTGCTATTTGGGACCGAGATTCGCACAATTTTGATTGTGTAATCGTCGCTCTAGTTGTGTTTTTTTGCTTTTTGTTCGCTTGTGCTGGTTCAGTAAGAATGTAGCTACCTAACTGTCCTTGTTTTTATTTTCGCATTTTGCCTCATCAATATTCTTCTAATAAACAAATATATTCATTTGAAAACTAAAATGAATTTTGAAAAAAAAAAAAAAAATGATTCAATGTTGCTGAGACTACGCGGGTGCAAAAAATCTATACCATACGCAAAACCATCGTATTTTTCAGTCCCGAAAATCTGACCGAGCAATAACAAAAACCGAACCGGACCGAAGGCAAGTCAACGACCGCGACCTACAAAAGGGTTAAACCATAGATTAGCCACATGAAGATGAGAATCCCCGGCAGCCATTTTAATTTGCCTACAAGCTTGAACTGGCAGTTATCAGATAAAAAATGAGAATGTGTGTATAAAAATCTCACACATAGACAGTAGGGATCTTCACACACCTGGTTAAATTGTTGTTGCAATTCACATCTATTCATCGAAGCGGGAAAAAATTACAAATACAACAATGTAAACAAATGGGTTTTGGAGGGTGAAACGTAGGAAACATTCTCATCTTCATATGGCTAATCTGTGGGTTAAACATTATGTGCAACAACAACAAGTAAATAGCGACGTCCTGCGCCGGCGTAAGAAAATCATTTCTCATTCTCATTTACGAGCTGCAATACTAAAATAATAAAATAAAAGGTATAAAAAAGGCTATGTAGCTATTACGCACAGTCCCTGCCATAATATTTTGTTTTCTTGTAATTTTTTGTTGCGATCTCTCATAACTCCTACTGTTTTCTGTGTCTCCTATGAAAAGGCATAGTACGGACATAGTATTTTGTGAATCGTAATAGTGATGGATAGCGACTTTTAATTAGAAAAAAAGAAAAAGAAGTCATCAAAAAATAGATTGTTTGTATGCAGGTAGGTATGTCCTATTTTTTTTTTTTTGTCAATGGGTGTTCACTTCGCGTGGTGAGATCTATAGAGAATCTATCCAAAAGACAACAACAAAAATTATAGAAAACAAAAACTAGATGCCGAAAGGTGTCTTAGTTTTTGAAAAAAAAATTTCAATCGTTTTTTTTAGAAAATTGCCCCCTAAACGTGGGAAATAGACCTCCCCCTCCTAAAAAAATTGTCTTTTGCCTAGACCCAACTTCCACGTTCCAGCTTTTTGTCACATTTTATGCAAATCATCCTGTATTATGTACGTACAAAATTCACAGTGGAATGAATACACGAGTTTTTAAACTATGAGAACAAATTAAAAGATCTTATTTTTATGCAAAATAAAATATTTATAAGTGAACTTTTTCGAGATATTCCCATCGCATCATCAGGCTATAGCCAAATAAAAAATTATTATTCCAAAATAACAATAATAACAAAATGTATTTCACTTAATATAAGAAGAAAATTTCACATTTTCAGCACTTTTGTGAAACGAAATAAGTCAAATACACCAAAAGTTAATTTCGCTTTTAAGACCTACGCAGCGGGAACACCTTTTATTTAAAAACAAAATTACAATAGTTACAACTACAATTTTATATATGGTTTAACAAATAATTAAGGTCGAAAATCATGGCAATTTTTGTGCAGGATCTAGCAATATTTTTTGAAGCAAATAATTAAGGTCCTAATGTCAAAGACTAAAGCTACAAGCTGACGGCATATAAAAAGTCGCAAGCGTTTGCTACTCTGACGTCATGTAAAGCAAAAAAATGTGTTGCAAATTCTATACCTAAATCAATGCTCGCAAACTTGGATATGGAGGTATTCACACGATATGCAAAACTTTTCCAAAAGTAGCAAATGTATTTGCGATCAAGGCACTCGCAAATCATGTGTCCGCAAATGGGATTACAAATGTTGTGGTCGATATGCGATGTGTTTAGAAGATGTGCTATAAAGTCCGCATATCATACAGTTCATATGCAAGCTTGCGAACATTGCATATTTTTTTGAAACTGCAAAAATCTCATCTGAAAATTTATAATAAATGGATTGTGGTGGGGGGAATGTCAAAAGCAGCTAGAATCGGAAAATTGTGAAATAATTTATGTATTTTGCATTTTGCCAGTAAAAAGATTTAAAAAAATAAAAGAAACAAAAATAATAGGGTTAGTCCAAACTTTATTACTTTCCCAACATGGAAAGGATTTTTGTAATCAAAACCAACTAATTTGTTTTTATCCCATTTCACTCTATAAATAGCAATCTTTTTTAAATAAACTTTCAAACACAAAAATAATTATTGATAATAATGAGATTAAACAAAAAAACACGAATATATTTATTTTGTTAAAATAATTTAATTTCAAATAATTTTCATAACTTTTATTTAATATTAAGGTTAAACGACGCGTTTCGGAGTGTACCTCCATCTTCGGGCGAATAACTGAACATTTATTAAAAGTTATGAAAATTATTTGAAATTAAAATATTTAAAAACAAAATAAATATATTCGTGTTTTTTTGTTTAATCTCATTACTATACATCACATAACTTGGAGACACTTTTCGTTTTCCCTCCTTTACCACAAAAATGTCAATTTCCTGAAAAAAAAATCCCAAAGGCAATCTACTAAGAAACAACCTTTCAAACACCAAAAGAATTTCTTAAATCGGATAATTTTATATTTTTACCCCATTTCACCCTACAAATAATAAAAGTTGAAGAAGAATCCTTATCGCCTACAGCGCCACCTGTTGAACGGTAAATGAATTGAACTAAAAAACGAAATGTTCGCCTTGAGCGCCAACTGTTAAGAATTTCCCGAATTTTGTTTGTTTTCCAAATCGTGAACAAACCCGCAGAAGGAAGTATCCAATTTAGTCCATTTGTTTTCTAGTTTTAAATATCCGAACGAACCACGATTTTTTTCATATATACCTATAGAAATAAAGAAATAACTGTCTTAACATTTTTCCAATGCACCATCTTAAAACATCATAATACAAAAATGATTATATATTTGTGCCAAATTTAAAAAAAAAAATTGAAGGTTGATTTAAAAAAAAAATATATACGTTTTCCCATTTAAAACTTTTCTGATATGGGGGACCACCCTAATGTAGATGTATCTACAAATAAACTTTAACATGAACAAAGAGTTAGCGATCGTGTAACATAAGTGGATAAAGTGTTGCCTATCCATGGCTATGGAGGAATTGTGGAAGTGGAATGTTTATCGTTATGGTTTCGGGTGGGCTTACTAATGTATACGTATGAGTAGGAAGTTGTTGTATGTATTTAATTAAGTAGAGCTAGGAGGAAAGCGGGAGGCTTAATCTTATCAGCCAAATTACACTAAAATCATGCAAATATTAGTGCAAACGATGCAGTCACAGCCAATTAAAAGAATTGGAAAACAACATTTAAATAAATGATTGCTGGGCGGATAAACGCGTTTTTGTTTGGGTGAAAAGTGAAACAAATATTTTTGTGATTTCTTGAAAAAAAAAAATGGTAGTGGCATTATAAGTTTTTAAACAGTTTTTTTAAGTTTTACACTTCTTATTATACCTCTTAAAGCGAAAAATGTTATTTATAAAAAAAAAACTTATGCAATTGAATAGAGGTAACGTCGCGTCGATTGTCTGTCAAAATCTCCTTACTTAAACATTTCCTCTGACTGACCATTTATTGAAACTGACTTTGAATTACCACCTAAATGGTATATTTATTCTTTAAAATAGTGGACCTTTAATGACCATTTGGTGACGTTTTTTTTTTTAAATTCCACAAATGAGAATTGTGCGGTCAAGCGAACACCAAAGTTCAGGCTGGATGAGTCAGAAGTGGGAGCACTTATTTGTTTTGCAAAATTATCCAACAAATACAAAAATAAGCCAAAAATCCAAAAGCACCATTCCAACCCTCTACATGAGCCATAGGTGAACTTTGGCCCGTTTAAGGCGCCAGTTATAGCTTTCATTGAAACTCATCATTGAAAATTTTACTGATTGGTTTTGAGGGAGTTAAAAAGCTAAATCATCAGTGCATATTTTGATACCAATATGAAGGCGGTGACTTAATTCTTGCCAACAAAAATTTCGTCTTGCCCCAAACGTTCACATTAAATTACTTTTATTATTTCAATGATTGAACTACCAATGATCATTGAAAAATTCAACGTCATTTTATGACGAAGTTTGGGCCCGAAAATATAATTTAAGTCATCAGTCTTATTTTTTCATCAAAATAATTTCTGACTTCACTTCCCGAACGTCTCAAAATGAGTCATTAAACATTCAATGATGGTTTTCAATGAAAGCTATAACTAAAGCACCTAAAGATGAATTATTGACTTACAGAGGTTGTTAATATAGGTCATTTAAAATATGATTGTATTCCCTAACGTGGTCATTTTTTGTCAAAATGTTGTTTAATAAAAAAAGTTACCTAGGTACTCGGAAATAAGAGCGTATAGAAGTAGTTGATTGTACATTACTTAGGTAGTGTATGTATGGTATGGCATTTATCTCCTCACGAGTACTTTCCGTTTCCCATTTCAGTGAAAGTCTCCCCAAAGAGGTGTGTTCAATTCTCCCAGAGGGTTGAGATACTTATTGGACCGAAAATCTATTTTTAAACAATTTGCTTTGGGTAATATAAAATAACGTTTAGTTTTAAGTAGATGCACAAGCACATAACATTCTGCTCACAAAAGGTAAATCAAGTCTGCCGCTTTCCCCCTACGTCTTGTGTTTGCTGAGTTTTACTTAGTTTACAAAAAAAAGACTGTTGCGTGGGGAGCTACTCATATCCAACGTTCCAGATTCCAGTAGATATTCGTCATCTGCGCACTGCGCGCTTCGTCTCTTGCTTGATACCTGGGTTTAGTTGTCGGAGCCTCAGACCTCTGAGTAAGGGCATGGCATGATCACTTGTTGATTTAGATTCCAATTCAGTTTCAGTTCAAGTCTTGTGTCGGTGCATTCAATATCTTTAAAATGCTGATGAGCTCATCAAATAATTTATTTTGTTTGTAAATGTACACTGACGAAAGTTTGATTATATATGTACATAATATATCTATATATTTAAATGTAATTAGCTAATGGTTTAGTTTATATTTTATTCAGTGCGTAAATCAATGCGTGAGACTTTTATTTTGTTTTGGCAGTGATAAAATGACGTCATTTTATTAATTTTCGTTGAACGCAATTAAAATTACAATTTAAACACTGTCATATGCTAATTTTTTTATGGCTTTTGGTCAGTAAATAAGTGTTTCCTTCATTTATAAATCTAGGTATAATAAAGAAAGAATTCCAACCTATTTGGACTTAAGAAAAAGCTATACATAAAAAACGTTTCCACAGTTGAAGAAAGAATTATATTTATTTCCGAAACTGAGCTTCATCATAAAAAAACATTTATTTAAAAGTAAACAAATTTTAAATCATAAAAAGGTGAGTTATGCTAAAGTCACATACCTATACATACATACATATGTACAAATACTGTATACCAGATTTAGTTTGATTATAACAATTTATATTCCGCAGTGAAAAATTGCAACTTGTGCTTGAGTTTTAGATTTTTGTTTTAAAGAAATATCCAATAAAATCGTATCGAAACTAGTGATTGTTAGGGTGTGTTTGTGTTAGAGTTTCGGTAATCCATTTGAAAACCGAACAGTAACAGTCAGTGTAAAATTTTCTAAAATATGCTCGAATCGATGCCCCAACATAAACTCGAAAAAATATTTTGGTTTAAGAATCTCCGAGAATTTAAATCTTACTTAAAAGCTACAATGCGGGTGACTATAATTTTAATTATGTCCGAACCGGTAGATGTCAAAAATGCTAAAAGTCGAGGCAAAAATCAGTTGTTTTAGTTCCATTTTTGAACGTGAAATTTTCTTCAAATTTTCAGGCATATTTTTTCTCTGCAGGTGGAAATTTTCAAAAACATAGATACTTGCTTATATTTGACACCAAGTAGTGTGGGACTTTGACCGCACGAACACCACTTAGTTTCCGAAAATTGTCTGGTGTAAAGCAGGGAATACACGATACAATCATCGTACGGACTTAAATCGTACCGATATCGGCATGATGTGTTGAATGGAGCACATACACAATGCGATTTCCATGCGATCCTATTCTGTGCTCATTTGTAGTTGATGTGTTCGTTTGATAGTTACTTATTTTGACAGTGACTTTTTTAAATTCCCGTGAAAAACAAGTCCTTATATTTGCAATTGTATTGCAAACCTAGTCTATATCTGCTCTGGGATTCAATGCTTGGCATTTTTCACAGAGATCTTGTTGCTTGTTGCCTCAAATTCTTATTTTTTTAATCTATAATGTAAATTTTCCACAAACATGGCATTGAACGGTACATTTCAATAAAATTTAGCCAAAAATCAACTTAAATCGGTACGATAATTGCAAACATGCAAACACACAGTGCGATCATACACACAACTTGTGGGTCGGTTTTCCACCGACGGCGTTCGACCGTACGACATCGCATGCGATGACCAGTCGGTACGATTATCTGTCTGACTGAAAAGCTTTGTTTGAATTTGTGCAGCTAGCAATTAACTATAGAAAACAAATAAAAGATGAACTATTTAAAAGATAGGAATAAGAAACACTGTACAGTATACATACAACTTATTGTTACTTATGTAACTTAAAGCTTATAATTGTCCACTAGCAGACGGCTTAGGCCATAATTTAAATGTAAGTTTTAATCTATATAAATTGTTTAACTTAAAAAAACATTCAAATTACAAAAGAAAATATAGATAAATATAAATATTAAGTGGTGAAATTCGTAAGAATATGATCATCTAAAGTCCAAAGAATTTTTGAAATCGAATACAACTTTTAATTGTAAAATTTTTATTTCGCTCCGCGTTGCTCGTCAGTTTGATTTACTCGTATATATCTTTGACACTAGCAGCATTTCGAGTTCTGCGATCTAAAGGCGATTAATATAAGGCGTTATCCCGGTGAACTACTGTGATAAACAAATAATTCTCATTTAAAAAGTTCATAACTTAAAAATTAGTCGCTAAGTTTTCTGAAATTATCCTTTTTCGTGAACCTTCTAGAAAGTATTAGAAAACTTGAAAAATAGATGAACGAAATCGGTAAGTCGTTCTCAAGTTTTGGCGTGACCAAAGGAAACAGTGATTCATTTTTATATATTTACATTCAAATTATCCGGTGCATGAGAAAGGTTTGAATGAGTTGAGACAAAAGCACAAGGGAAAAATAAATTTCTGAGAAAAATATTCCACATACGCCGCAGTAACCCAATTGTTATAGTTTCTTTTTATAAAGGCTTTAAAAATGGAAGTGACTCTAGACATGCCAATTATAACAGTTTTAGTTTATAAAAGTACTATTTATGCGGTCGCGCAGGGCCAGCGCTCTCCGCCGGTGGGACTACTTCAGGCACCCAGGTTTTTTTTTTAAGTCGTGCGTAGCGCGTTAACGTACGCCCACTTTTAATGGCGAAAAACTGTTATAACTGTTATAAATTGGCATGCCTCTAGTCTCGTCCTTAAAAAATATTAATATTTTTTTTTTCAATATTATTTGACGATTGTTGCTTTATTAAAAAGAGTAGATATTCCGATTAATTACGGAATATTATTTCGTTCAAATGAGTGCTAGCTGGTCAGCCTAGCGTTTCAACATAATTTCGATGATTTCGCTCAAGCCTCAAGCAACATCATTTAAATGACTTACTTCACGATTAATGAACTTAGTGTGCAATAAATCGCTTTTGGCTACAAAAAATCGATTGACTGTTTCTGAAGTTACTTCCATCGTCGTCTTCCATTGTCGTTTCTTTTGCATCATGTTCAAAAGTACAAATCTAGAGCAACTTCTTTCAATATATATAAAAGTGTCAATAGGTAAAAAGTCACAGATTTTTTACTTAGGCGCCAGTTTAAGCTATCATTGAAGACCATCATTGAAAATTTTAACTTTCCTAGAACTTAATTATTATTATATCTGGCCAAAACAAATTTTCATTTTGGCCCAAGCTTTCTCATTAAATAAATTTTATTGTTTCAATGATTGAACTTTTAACTATTTTTAACAGACTTTTAAAATGACATTTGTTCCATTGAAAATAGGTCATTTAAAAATTAAAATATTTGTGACACCGAACATTAAATTTTAAAAGTCATTTTGTTTGGAAGATTGGGTCAGATTAATTTTGTTGGCATTAAAATAATTACTGACTTTGCTTTTGGCCTCAAAACTTTATATACAAATTTTCAATGATGTGTTTCAATGAAAGTTATAACTGGCGCCTTAAAACCTTAATACCATATGAGCCAAAAATGCCAATTTATACCTACGAGATTTAGCATTTTATCGTCATTAAAATAAAGTCTGCATTAACGCCCTTGTCTCGACTATACTATAGGTCCCCGAAGTATGCCCACCGGTGCAGCTTAGAGCCCTACTCATGCGAGTAGCATAAACAGAAATATGTAGTAGTAAAACTGTTATAAATTGATAGTCAATACCCAAAATAAAATGTGATTCAATTCGAAATCCACCCGATAGTATTTAAAACAATATTGTTATTTATTAGATGTTATTTTTACATATTTTGGAATATTAAAGTGCTTAGATCACATGGTTATAGCTACAGTATTTCAAAATGTACATCCTTTTGAGCGGAACCTCCAGAGCACCGGGAACCGGTTATAGAATACAGTTAGCTAGCTCACTGCTCAGCATTAATCTGGAGAGAGCGCGGGGTCAGTTGAAAGAAAATTCATCGAGGCCATCAGGAAGACAAGAATTGAATTGGAACTATTTTATTCGTCTATGTTTGCCATTTTGCTATCCAAAATGTAAAGAACGATAATGCTTCCTAATTTAGATTAAGTAATAATTTATTAGCCCGAGTTTGTATCAAATGAATCCCAAGGTTGTAGAGTACCTGGCGCGGATCAAAGCAATTAGGGTGTCGGTTATTTCCCAACTTCATTTTTTTCAATCAGACACTCCTACGTTTAAATTACATGTTTGTCCTGAAAAGAGACTTGCGAAACCGGCTAAGCCCTCGCCAGTTATGTGTCTATGCTTATGCCTCCTATTTGGATTCAACCTTGGACCTTCCTCTCACCATTCTGATACACTAACCACATTGAGCTCATTCACAAATAAAGTATTACGCTGTTAAAAATTGATAAGTTTATACTTTAATTTTTCACATTATTGTATGGTGGTTATGTTTTTCTTGTAAACGGGGTATTTTTGAGAAGAGCAAAACTTGTCCAACAAGTTTTTATTAGCAACGGCCCCACGAGTATTTCAAAATTTTCCTCGTCTAGATTCTCCATACTGAATATAATAATACATTTGTATCACTAGAGTTAATTTTTTAAATCTTACCGCCATATTATTCACTAGACACATCCAGATTAAAACTTAAATCCAGATGTATTTACATTCAATTTGTATGCTTTACATCTGGATTTAAATTTTTAATCTGGATGAATCGAGTGAATAATATGGCCGTTATTATCTCAATATAACTTTTTTTAATTCTTTTTTTTTCACCAATTTGTAAAAATTATAATTGGTAAAAGACAGTCTTACATTATTATCCAATAAACTTGAATTGACTTGGAAATTGTTTGGGGAAATTACGGACACCCTTATACACAACTATATACTTTTTGTTTATGATTTTTTTCTAGCTAGAGGAGTATCTTTCTGCTTATTCGCGGTTATATTTTGATTGTTTTTATTTGTTTTTTTTTCGCATTTTATTTTGTGTTGGAAAGAAGATCTGGATTACGGATGGAGTTTTTTTTTAAGGGGTGGAAACAAAATTGTTTCATAATACGGGGTCTTCAAAAATTTGCAAAAATATAAAGGGTCATTCATTTTTCGGTTTCAAAAGTAAAGCTAAATAAAACACACACAGCGATACATTTTTGATGAAAATTTTTTTTTTTATGAAGTTTGGACTTTGCCATTAAGTGAGAAAAACAATATCATTCAAATGTACGCCTCGGGAAGATTCGCAGCATGCGATTCTTTTGAGGTACTTTTTAACCACTTTTTCGCACATTTCGGGTGGTATCTCTGCCATAACTTGAGTAATGTTGTAATCGAGGATTATTCGCGTAAACACGGTCTTTTGTCATAAAAACGGTGTCAAATCGCATGGCGGGCAATTGACATCGCCAAAACGTGAAATTACGCGACCAGGAAACTTCTCACGCATTAAAGCCATAATTTGTCGTGTTGTGTGGCTTGTTGCCCCGTCTTGTTTGAAGCACGTATCGTCCAAGTCATGACCTTCAATCGCTGGCCAAAAAAAATCAGTTTTCATTCGGACAATTCTTGCGAACGCCGGAAAACGCTTCCATTCTTTTCACAATTTTACTGATTATGACGACTACAACCATCTCGTAATGCGCGAAAAGTGGCTAAACGTTTGAATCAGCACTTTTGTGTAGTAAGTTTTAATAATTTTAATGTGTTGTTCGATTGTTAAGCGATCCATTTTCGTAAATGAAAAACAATGAACTAATGTTATGACACTTCAAATGGCAGCTGAGTTTGACAGGTGTCAAATGCCAGAGCTAGCTTCGTTCGTTGAACTTTACCCAGGGTTGACCCCCCTTCTCAAAAAACGCTCAAGGGCTGTTGACATTTAAAGCAAGAAAAAATTTTTTTGCTGAGATAATTAAAACTTAAAATTTGTTTCAAATATGTCTTAAATATGAATAAAAACAACTTCTACCGTTTCCATTTTTTATTGCTATTTATTAGCATTAAATTAAATTTGTATATTCTTTCAATTTGTTTTCCAAAAATAAACCAGAACCTGCAGCACGTAAATCCATAACAAAACATATACATAACAACTCATGTCACTTTGGCAGTTTTTGCTTTACCTCAACTCGCCACAGCAAAATACCTAGTTCTACTTCAGGGCGAGTTCAGGGTGAACTCAGGTCTCAAAAAACACAGAATTATTTCACCAGGGTGACTTCAGGTTTTTCAAAAAACGCTTTGGGCGACCCCAGGGTGACTTCAGAGCTCAACGAACAACCCTACTAACTTGAAACCACGAAATGAATGACCCTATATTTATTGATTGAAAAGTTACCTACTACATAATTGAAATTAAATGTGTATAATTAAATACTAATACACTGTTTAATGCGTCTACAATCTACATTATGAATTTTCACACTTATTTCAAGCAAGTGGTTGGATTTTTCATGTACAAAGCAAACATAGAAGAAACACTAAGTATAAGTCGCATTTGTGTTTGATAAGGTGTTCAAATTTAAAAATTAATAGCTTCTGAGTAATATAGAAAAAAAACACTCCTTAAATAACTGTTTTATTCTAGATACATACATATGTATGTATGTATGTACTTTCATTAGAGAAAGCACAAACAAATATGCACGATTGGATCGCATAAACTTGCTCTTGTTGTGGCACGAGTACGATAATTAAGGTGGTGAAAATTAATAACGGCATTTTGTACGGTGAGAAGGGATCTATCTTCCCACATTTAGCCAGGAGATGCTTTCAAAACCAAAATTTAGAACAAAAAAACGTAAAAATATTTTCATTTAATTGATATATATATCAATATATAGAAGGTGACACTCGGGGAAAACTACACCAAATCGGGCGGCTGCGCTGCGGTCGCCTAAAATATTATTATTGGGTGGTGTATTCAATTTGAAATATTTCCTTAATTCTTCATAGAGTCGTTTATTTGAAAAGGATTTTCTTCAGTTTTGTTTTTGTAATTGCTATCAATTACTATGGAAACAGTTTTTCTGTTTCTTTCGTATAATATTCAGAAAGGGTGTGTATGACTATGGAAACGAATGTATTTGTGTTTTGTTTGAAACAACCCAGCAAACATTTTTCTGAAGGTTCAGATTTTCTTCACCAAAAATGATTCCAATAAAGTGAATTAATTGTGAATGTTCATTTAAGAGAAGGGATGATGAGTAAATACCTTCATTTAATTGAATCATAATGCAATCATATTTATGATTCAGAAAAGATAAAGAAATAATTTTATAGACTCTTATATACATTCATTTAAATTAAGTTTAAATGAAGATCATAAATCATTCACAAAAGCGATTCATATCGGTGTCCAAGTGCCCAGGTAAAAGAATTCAAATTGCATCATAAGTGAATTCTTTTCCGGTCAGGTTCTTCAATTTTGTGATTTATTTATGATTCAATTTTGAATTAAAATGTTTGCTGGGAAAAATTTTTTTTTTAATTAGCTATATACATACATATGTATGTACATATGTATGCATGTAGATAAAAATTATTTTCGTTACGATTTCAATTAATATAAAAATTATTTAAATCGAAAAAGGGGTTATAGGGGTTATGATATGAAAGCTCCATTGTTTAGATACAATATTTAAATAAATATTATAATTTTAGGTCTCCTGATCTGATTGTCAAGGTAAAGATCTCAAAATACAGGAAATAAAAGACCACTTTATTTAAGCTATGGAAAGGAGGGGTATTATGGGATACACAGTATTTTCAAACTGTGGACTGCAAGCGAAATTAAAAAAGTTCAAGTTCATGTAAAATACTACAGCCCCAAACAGTTAGAAAGCTAAAAAAAAAATAATTGAATTACTGCCAGGTTTTCAATTACATATTTACATAGTGTACCGTAAAATTTAGTAAAAATGGATTAGAATGAAATGTTTTAGTTCGTTAACTTATATTTACGCGAATAATTCCGTACAACAACGAAACTCTTGTCTGTCTAAATTTATTGACATGGTGATGAATGAGAGTTTGGGAGAGATTTAACGCTTATTTTGATTAGGTATAGATAAGCTTACAACCCAATGGGATAAAGTACCTACATTTTTGATTTTTGCTCATATCTACATATTCTTAGCCAAATTTGAATGAAATAGATTCTTTTCAATTGTTAAAGATTTTTCAATTGTTAAAGATTTTTATTAAATCCTTTGCAAATAAAGAATTTATGAACATATTTTTTGACTAAAGCTAAGTATACAGTTATTCAACGAAAAAAAAATTACATGCAATCCTTATGGGAGTGATTTTTGGCACAAAAAAAATTTTCGACTGAAAAATATTTTTATCGAACTGTGAACTTAACCCGGGAAAAAAAATTATACTCACCACGATTTTTTTCCTGCAAAACAATGTCAGTGTTCTTTTGATGTTCCAAATGGAAATTTGAAAAGCTGAAAATTCGGCCTTTAAGTGAAGAAACGATGTCAAAAAATATTATCCCCTGCGAATTACAATACTATACCTATACCGATAAAGAAATATACATAGACACATTTTCTTTCCGCGGGATTGAAAATTGTTAACAAATTTCAAAACAAAACAAACTCTTGAAGCATCGTCGTCATGGATACCAGTATAAAATGGGGAAAATTAAATGTATGAATATCCTTTTGAAAATAGGTTTGGGTACACAAAAAACCCCGCATCAGCTATTTCGTTTCTCCTTTCCGGCACGGCCATGCGGCTGCGCTTTTAGTTGTGGAGTGTCACCTTCTATATATGTTTATTGAATGTCTGAAACTAAGTAGATACTTTTATTATTTACTGCCTCTATTAATTTTTTTTTATCGAAAACTGAAAACAAAATGGTTTAATTATCTCTAAAAATTACGAAAACTACTTTTTTATCTGATTTTTATGTGGGCATTTATGTAATCATACTTGGAGCCTAATAATTGAATTTAAATAAATCCTTATAAAAACAGAGGCGCATCCCGCTTACGCGACTCTGTTGCTCCGCTGAGGGTATGTTCAGTTGCCAGGCAGGCGCCAATGCCACAAGTTTCTTTGGAAAACAGAAATTGGGTAGCTTCGCGTTTATTCTATAATTTCACGTGTAACCAAAAAAATGAATATATGTACCTACATTATGTAATGTACATATAATAAGAAAGTAGATTTCGTAATTTTTAATTTTCTCGAAAACGATCTGGTTTTCAATATTTTATTAAGAATTATTAGGAACAGTGAATAGTAAAAAACCAGTACCCGATTTCAAAATTTCGAAATAAAATCCCAATATCGGGTTTTTCAATACCTAAGGACTTGAAAACTTTTCTTTAAAAATAAATCGCAAACCATTTGAAATATCTCGAAAATTGTATTATTGGTTTGAAGCTAAATCTAAACATTTACATAGTATGTATGGAACTCGAAGTCGTTTATATGTCCACCACGGGCACGTTTGCAGTGGTAGATTCTTTGAACCCAATTTGCAATGACTCGGCCACACATAGCGGCTATCTCTCGTTCAATATTGGCTGTGACCTCTGAGCTCCTCCGCCAGCCTGTTGACATAGATCAATGATTGAACGTAGGCCTATAAAAAAGTCTAGAGGTGTTAAATCACACCATCTAGGCGGCACAATGAACATGATGGCAATGTTATGTTGTGGAAGTTCTTTTTTCAGATTAAGTTCTGTACATTTCCCTATTTTTGCGTATTAAGCCTTGATGAGTACGGTCGTAAGGTGCTCGTCTGCTCGTTCATCATTGTTCAAGACTACATCTCTAAATCCTGCCTCCAGTGACGAATCTACCCTTAAATAAGCGCAACCATCGTTGTTGTTTCCATTTCAGGAAACGTTCTTATCAGGCACATAGCCAGGGGGGAGGGGGGGCTGAAGCCCCTCCCGAAATGATTAGTATGTAAACAAATTTAGTAAAAAAAAATTTGTAATATCAATTCAAATCTATAAAAATAAGAAGACTATCTAGGCACAGTTTATTTGATTTGGGATCAGTTAAAGGACTTCAATTATTATTCAACAGAATAATAAAATCCACAAATTAATAGAAATAATGATATGGGTAACTCGAAAACCTTACTGCTGGAAAACAAAAAAGATGCTGCTAATCCAATGCAAAAGCAGTAGCTGAAAAAAGAGCAGTAATAAGACCTATTTTTCAGACTACTTTATTTTGTGCAGAACAAGAGGTGACGATGTTAGTCACCACAAAAAAATATGGACAACTAGTGGCAAGTGGCTCCTGCACTTCAGAATTGAATCCGGGGCCAACAATTTAAAGAATCACATCATTACCAGCTCTAAAAACACAGGCTATTTGAACTCTGATATACAAAATGAAATTCTGGAGACATGTTCTGATATTGTTACAACCGAAATATACAGTAAGGCCGTTTATACATTGAAGTAGTTTCAACGTCCTCGCTGACGAAACTATGGATGTTTCTGTAGCTGGACAACTTTCCATATGCCTTCGATATGTCCACTGTTTTTGTTTAACAGACCTAAAAAGTTGTATGCTTCGGGAAGTTTTGTAGGTTTTCTTTTCGCTGATGACCACACTTCTACAAACCTGACCAAAACCATACCGCAGCGATGTGAAGAACTACATCCTGATATATGAGCATTTATTGTATTGGTCAAGGCTATGATGGAGCCACATATACGGCAGGTCACTTAATTGGTATGTACACTGTGCAAGCCATCGCTTGCAAAATAACTTTCCAAAATATCATAAAAACCACACCAGAGAGCAAAACAAAAAGCAAAAATATCGACGAGGGATCTTTTTACCGAAGTTTTGAACTTGCTTAATATATGTGACAAAACTTAATTAAGAGGTATTTACTTCTTGCTTACGGTTTTGGTCACACTTCCAGTGACAACAACGTGTTGAAAGAATCAGCAAAAAAAGAATCTTTTCAACGATAAAAAAGATTAACACAGTGTCGCGAAGCGATATGAGCAATGGAAGCCTAAACGCACTAGCTTTCATATCTGTTCATTCGAATATTGATGTTGATCCAGATGAGGTTATTGGTCTCATATAAAAAAAAATCAAGACTTTTTCCGCTGTTATTTCCGCTCATTTATTTAAAAACTAATAAAAATCATACATAGTTCTTACTTTTTGTTCAAAGAATCGTTCGTAAGACTTCGCCAGCCCACTCCGAAACAAAACCCTGGCTACGGCCCTGGTTATGATGCTCCTTGAACAACTAATCTTAAGTTGAGGTACTCAGCATCTGACGTTCACCACACCGCACCGTGGTGAGACCACTGATCTCTATAATATATATAGAGATCAGTGGGTGAGACGTGAGAATGAGA
Source organism: Leucozona laternaria (assembly GCA_932273885.2). Lineage (NCBI taxonomy): Eukaryota > Metazoa > Arthropoda > Insecta > Diptera > Syrphidae > Leucozona > Leucozona laternaria. The sequence continues at coordinate 53,767,745 of OW026368.1, forward strand.
AATGGAGTTGATGAACAGAAGTGCATTCTGAAAAAAAAAACCTTTGGAGCCGTTGTCTCCTGAATAGTCTCTATCCTTTGAACATCAATTATTACAATCGTGATGTTAACTAACAAAGACGTGTCTAACATTTGAGATCGGTTTATTAACAATATAAGGTTAATAATTCGAAATCATAAGAAAAACGTAGAAACATACTTAATAAATAAGTTTTATTTTGGAAAAAGGCATAGTTGCAAAATTTAAGTGACCTGCTTTGGCAGAGTAAGCTTTGAAATCTTTTGGAGTCAGTATATGGAACTAGTTCCTATATTATATAAGATTTTATTTTTCAGAAGTATAACACTCTGATGGCATACTTCTTACACTCTCTGTTAAAGGTTGTGGCAAATTTGGTTCTTAAACATAATTAGGGTCTTTTACGCTATCATACATGCGACATTTGAAGGACTATTCACATGAGAGAGACCAACGACCGACGAATGATCGAATAAATGTGAATTAAAACAATTTATTAACATAAATACTTCACAAATTCTAGTCAAAATCGTAGAAATATAATTTATTAAAATGTTTAGATACTAAAATCCGCGTTTTAATTGATAAAATAAGATAAATTTGAGAAAACAAATTGGCCGTAGCGAATTGCAATCTGATAGTTACGAATTGTCAAACTCTATTCGCGTTCCACATACGGTCCACACCTCAACGAACAAATTGTTCGCGCGCAGCTAACCTTAAAATCCCTTTTTGTTTTGTTTTCTTGGTGATCGTCATTCGCGATGATTAAAAAAGCCATGTGAAAGAAATGTCAAAATGGACGAATATTCGTTCATTCGTTGGTCGTTGGTCACTCTCATGTGAATAGTCCTTAAAGGAAAGTCTGGGCGAGTTGAAATTTTTTTACCAGTCTGATTCGGATGAGAAAGACTTTCTCGTCTAATAAACTTAAAAGAGTAGAAACATTGAATCAAAACTTATACCTGTCTAGACTATAAGTTCTGACGAAAAAGGGATTCAGCCATAATGGGTACTGGAGAATTCATTTTAAGTTTCAATCACGTCCTCTCACGACAAAAGATGGGAAGCAACAGAAATATTTTTTCAAAGAGATCGTTATTTATAATTTTTTACGTACACAGTAAACTCGTTTGGACTCACGCAAAACCAAAACAAAATATTTTTCTTTCTAAAGTCGTATGTGCATCTGATTTAATATCATTACCTTGAATTTTGTGGGCATATAAATCAAAACAATATTGAACAAGCATTTGAAGTTTGATGGCGTACTTTGTAGGACAATAGGACGTACGTAAGAACAATTTTTAAACAAAAATTTGCTTAAAGTGTTTGGAAAATTTGACGTACCTATATGCCAAATTTTGGCAATTACGTTAAAAACAATACCTGAACTTGATGAATTTGATGGATATATGTACGTCAAAACCATTCTGTATATCTTTGCAATGGAAAGAGATGGAGTAAAACGGATAATAGATTTGGAAAGAGCTACCCCGAAAACATAAGACTGCATACCACAGATTACCCACATGAAGATGAGAATCCCCGGCAGCCATTTTAATTTGCCTACAAGCTTGAACTGTCAAATTGCAGATAAAAAATGAGAATGTATTTATTACAACCTCACACATAGACAGTAGGAATTTCCACACACCTGGGGCTCAATTCCGCAAGTGTGAATAGTTTTCCGTGTACACTTTCTATTCACGCTCGAAATATGCGTGAGTAAATTTGCTTATCTGTGTACGCTTTATCTGTCAAAAAGATTGCACCTCACTCTTGTGGAATCGCATAATTTAATGTGTACAATGATTTTTGTGCACACAGAAAAAACTCACGCTTGCGGAATTGGGCCCCGGTTAAATTGTTGTTGCAATTCACATCTATTCATCGACACGGGATGAAATTACAAATACAACAATGTAAACAAATGGGTTTTAGAGGGTGAAACGTACGAAACATTCTGCATACTAAACTTAAAAAGTGAATTTTGGCTTTAACAATAACCCAATATTAGGGCGACGACTTCTTATTTAGTTCGTTTAGATTAGCCGTGTTCCACAACAAAAAATCACTGATAAATCAATTTAATTATTTCGTCTCAGGTGAGATTTTTTCTCCCACTTAAAAAAAATCTCTGATTCGGCTGACGGTGATGGCTATTAAAAACGAATATGAGAAAATAAATATGAAAAAATGCCCTTAATTGCATTGGCTTCCGTGTGACTCATATTGGAAATGTTTGTAAGACGATATTCAAAACAAAACCAACAAAATCCATATATACAATTTCATGAATAGCAAAACAATTAACCACAAGTAGCTATGTATAATGCATTGAAATATACTTTTGCAAACAGACCCAGTTTTTTTTTAAATAATCATTTACAATACAATACCTGTGAGTTCAAATGGAAGTAGATACCTACGTCTTTAAACGTAAACATATATTTATGCACAGTATCTGGAAATCAAAGATAAACATGCATATTATGTGTTTGTATAGGTATGTTGTATAAAGCAGCTTTCCGTATCCAATAATTTTTAATTAAGGTATTGCTCATGCAGGACGCAGGAGGGAGAAATTGTAAGCAAAAATGGAAAAGGTGATGCGGAACTGTACCTACTTGCAATTTTCAGAAAAAAAAATCATTGTTTACTTACTTTAGATAAATATATACTAGAGAATACTCGTTTGCGTTGCTACTTGATTTTCACTTGCGATATACATTACCCCATTAAGAATGGTCAAAATTAGATATATGGTGATAGGCCAGGTCATGACCTCTAAAAATTTAGTAACCGAATCATAACGGTTTTCGAGTAACGGATGTTTTATAGAAATTTGGACAAACCTCTATTTTGAACAAGTTTTTTGCTCACCCCGTCCATAATTGATTTTTAATTATTTTCTCCTAATCCAATTATTCTGCATGGGTATTCTGGTTAACGTCACCATTGTTGGTAAAATTAAGTTGGTTTTAGATTGAGATTATTCATTGAAATTGATACTGAGTAGATATCCACAATAGAAAAAAAACAATAAATTATTTATTTTTATTTTTTTAGAATCATGTCTGATTGAGTTCAAGGCAAGTGAAAAGTAAGAACCAATATTGACTCATACCTACAAATTTTTTTCAGGATGATCTTTCAAAGATTGAAGTAAAAGAATAATTTTAATCAAACTATGACTTCATCTAATAATTTTATGAGAAAGGGCGTACAAAATCAAAACTTTCTTACACACTAAAAAGTTCTTATCAAGGGGATTCATGCAACGTCGTAAAACACTAGATAAGTTTATATTTTGGATAAGTTTATCTTTTGGTAAATGAACTGTCAAATTTTGTAAGGGTAATTTTTTACGCAAATTGGATAAAATTATCTAAGGATTTAACTGCGGAAACTTATGGCCTTTTCGATTGGTAATCCAGAAGAACAATTTAATACGTGTGAATGCTTCTGGAACGATTCTGAAAACAATCAGAAAAAAATTTCTCTTCTTTTCAGAAGAAGAACTGTCTTTCTGACTCCAATCGAAAAGGCCATTATAGAAATTTATTTGGATAAACTTATACAAACGTCATTGTGACTTTTAGAATTAGACGTGTATCAAGAATTTTCAGCCATAACCATAGATCTTCTAAAATTGCATCCTCTTTTTCTTTCTTTTTATCTATTGTTAAAAGTAAATTAGAAGGATTTTACTTTTGAAAACAGAAAGTGCACAAACCATCATTTTTTCCGAATAGTTCTAAAATGAAGAAATCATTTAAGGCAATTTGTTCATATAATTGCACTAATTTCTGTTTTTGCTTATTTTTGGCATGTTTATTTAACTTTTTTAAATTTTTTCAGGAAATAATTTTTTTGCATCTAAACGAATAAAAAGGACGTTTGGTAAACTTATCTCGCTTCATTAATACCCTTATTATTTATCAATGCTTAAATGCAAAAACAAAAAAAGATAAAAATCAATTATGGAAGGGGTGAGCAAAACATTTTTTCATAATAGAGATTTGTCCAAATTTCAAAAAACAGCCGTTACTCGAAAACCGTTATGATTTGGTATGAACAAAATACTTAATTCAGAGACGTCGACCTATCAGTATATTCAGTTTGGACCATTCTAAATGGGACATATATAGGTACTATATATGTACATATGTATGTAAGGCAAGCTATGGATTCGTAAAAAAAATTGAACTCGAGATTTTGATCAAATTTGAGATACGATGACAGGGAAGACGAAAAAAGTGCGTCTCGCAAAAACGTCGCGTCTATCTGATGGGTTGATAATCTTTAAACTTGGCACCTAGCGTTTTTTGGACAAGGTTTTTTCTTTTTTTTAGGACCAAAAATAACGGAACTTGTCATACAAAATTTTTAAGCCAAAAAGGGAAATCTTATTTTTCTCAAAGTCGGCTGCCTTTTAGTAAAAAAAAGTAGTTCCGAAAAATGGTTATTAATGGCATTACCTCGTGTTTCGTAGCGGCATCTACTGTAAATCATATACCTGCACTGCATACATCAGAATGTATGCAGTGCAGGTAATGTCCGAAAGTGGAGCGATGCAGTAAATGATTATGAGTGTGGATATGGTTTATAACTTCAAAATCTAGCTCTACCTAAAATATTGAGTAGTTTTCCTGTTTTTTGATATTAATGTCAATCAATTATTATTATTATTCGTTAAATAAAACTTAGAAGTTTCTTTTCTTTTGGCACTGGATTTCGATGAACTCCTTAAGAACACAAAAGGTAAATGGGTAAAGATGCTTTTACTGTCCATATTTTTTCTCTACTAGCTGAACTATATCGACACCTCCTAAAGTACCTTTTTTGTATTATTTTCATTTTTCTCAAAAACGGTTTAACTGATAAATTTTTTTTATGAAGAATGACTGATATTTTTAAATAACAATGTGTACCAAAATTTAAAAAAAAATATTTCTTGGATTTTTAAAAAAGTTTGAATTTTTTTCTTTGAAAACTCCGTCGATTTTTATTAAATTTTGTAAAATTTTATCTAGAAGAAGAAAAAAATGTATAGCCAAAAATAGCGGGAGCTCCCATACAAATGTTTTAAAATCGTTAAAGGAAGTCTTATTTTGCTTAGAAACAACTTCTGCAATTTTGATAACAAATGTTTTTATGTATCAAAATAAGTACAATCTACCGTTTAACATTAGACAATATCTAAATTTACCATTTTATCATTTTTAACATTACCCCTGATAAAACCTATTTATTTTCGAATATCTCAATACTATACAATTTTTTATACATAAGCGGTGCTATATTTTTTTTACAATAATATGTGTGCGGTGCGCGTGTAAGGTTCCATGTTTATTTTTTTGTTTCAAGCGAGTTTCAAAAAAAATAAAAAAATATATGTTTTTGGATACATATTGCCATTTATCGTATTTCTTCGCAAGCGTTGCAATGTGCGTCATTATAGCCTCGCAACATTTAGCGATTTTTACAATTTTCTTTCAGAAGCATTGTATTTAAATTAATTTTTTTTTAAATAAGATATGACGCTCTGTCACTTTCCCTAAGTGTAAAGACTTTTATCTTACCTATCCGATTAATAGAACTTAAAATATACGCTTTTATAGTGTACCTTACCGGTTTTTTTTCGGAACTTATGTTGTTAATTTTTTGTTATGCCTTATGCATAAAATCTACAAAAAAAAGCCGATAAGGTTCGCATAAAAAGCTCGAAACTTTTGTTTTCAATATCACGTGCTTATACCTACAATCACTCAATTTTTGGTTATATTTCCATACCCAAAATTTGCTGTCAGCTCTAAGACTATATATATGTAGGTATTTACATACATAGGTAGCTTATTAGGTACCCACCTAAAGGCTTACAGGTTCCTTGAACCAAAAGTTTGTCTTCAGATTACAAAATAGAACAATCGCATGTTTTTGCAAAGTTTAGTCAAGGCCCTGTAACGTTTTCATCTATATATGGCAACAGCTCGTGTAGAACAACTCTCAACCACTACTGTGTACGTGATATTGGCACGAATTCCGAATCCAATTGGCTAAGGTGAGAGGAGTTTATTCATGGCAAGGGATACTCTTGGACGATTTGTCAATTCCTCGCAATAGGTAGTAGCCGTAAAAAAAACATTTTTTGTTTTTAGTTGGAAGAGGCTGGGAATCAAATCCAGACCTCCGCCATGAAAGTCCTTCGCACTAACCATTGCGCCACGGGCTACAGTAAAATCTATAGACCATTTTATGATGATTACAAAGTTTTTGTTTTTGTTGTAGGTATACGCGGTTATTTTTTGAGCATGCAAACTTGACCAACAAGTTTTTAGAAGAAAGGGCCTCATGAATAGTATTTGACGTTATATAATTTCCTCGTCTAGAGTTTCCCTACTGTAAACTTACCAGGGGCTTGACTATAAATTTGGCAAATACTTGCAATTTTTCCACGTGAGCAGTTTTTTGATGGAAGTGACTCTAGACATGCCAATTATAAAAGTTTTGGTTTATAAAAGTACTGCTTATACGGCCCCGCAGGACTAGGGGCTTCCGCCGGTGGGCATACTTCAGGCACCCAGATTTTTTTTCACGCGAAGCGCGTTAACGCACGCCCACTTTTAATGGGGAAAAACTGTTATAATTCTTATAAATTGTCTCTAGTCTCGTCCTATTTTGATACAATTTTGATAAACTTTCGAAGCATTATTGAAAGATCTATTACGGAATCCTCTGGGAACTATTAGATTTTAGATACTTACAATAATAATAAACAAGCCTTTATTTTCCAATTTTCAGCCACAAGAAGAAACAAAATGACGAAACCGAATCGATTTATCAATGTTTCAGACCTTAACAGTTGTGGTTTTGCTGACTCTCAGGTAAAATAAACGCATTTTTTGTATTGCTATAGTACAATATTTTAATTTTTAAGGCTCTTCTGGCTAATGCACTAGAACAAAGAAACGTGCGAGAGTTCAAAGTTGCTTTAGATATGGGAGCTGATCCGAAACGGCAAGATTCCAATTATCTAAGTGTTTTCGAAAAAGCATTACAGACGAAGGGCTGCGCTGAGTTTGTCAAGGAATGCCTGGAATATGGGTGTGATCCATCTTATGTAAGTTATATAACTGTTATATTATTATATGTATGTATATGTTACTATAGTCTCGTTCTAAAAAAACAGGACGAGACTAGAGAAATACCAAGTTATAATAGTTTATAGGAGTGCAAAACGCAGTTTGCCCGAACTATGCCCATCAGCGCCATGGAGGGCCCTGATGGTCAAATAAACAGTCAACAAAAATGTTATAAATTGGAATTTCTCAAAGCAACACATTTTCTTTCCTTTCAGATAAATACGCGGTCAAATAAACCAGCCTTAAGCTTTGCAGCCGACTCACAAGATCCAATGATATTAAACATATTTCTTCAATTTAAAAAAATTGATCTTGACATGACATATGCTAATCTGACACCTCTAAATAGTTTGGCAAAGAGTCTTTCATCGGTAAATGCAAAAGAAGTTGAAGCTTGCATGAATCTTCTTCTTCAATATGGTGCCTCTCCAAATATCCCAGATCAAAGAGACATGACACCAATTCTTTATGTGCTCAAAAACAAACAAATTTCAGCTGAGCAAAAGCGTCAAATAATTGAAAAGTTTCTTCATCATCCGAATATAGATGTGGACACATTTAGAGATGGTGAAGCAAGGGTTCTACTGGAGAAAAATTTCTCAGATTTAAGTTTACCTTCAACAACATCAAATGGGGTTGATTTAAATTCTTTACTTGCTTTGTTACACAACAACAACGAAGATAAATTTTTAAATAGCTTTAACGATTTCCAACTTATGACATCTGAAATGAATAACGGGCTCAATACGCACGAACCACACTTAGAACTTCTTATAGAATCTACGAAAAGAGGACTTCATAAAGCATTTGATGCAATTTTGAAAACCATATCCAACATCAATGCTCTTCACAATAGTTGCAGTGTTATTGAAATAGCTTGTATTTGGGGCAACTGGGTAGCTTTGGAAAAGTTGATAGACCGAGAAGACTTAAAAACTCATTTTAAAAGAAGTCTCTTAGTAATTGTGATACAAAAATTGGAAGAAAAACCTGTGTTGAGACTATGCGATCACACAAAATGCTTTTATATTCTTTTAAACTGGAAAGGAATTGATATAAACGAAACCGATTCCTCTGGTTCGACACCCTTGCACTATGCTGTTAAGTATAGAAATAAACAAGCTACTCAGGAGTTGTTAAAACGTGGGGCTTATATTGGATTGAGAAGTAAATTTAACGATATTCCCATAGACGCCATGGAACCAGATCTTCTTGAGGAACACTTTGATTCATGTATCACAACGAACGGATATAAACCAGGCGATGAGAGCTTTGAAATAATAATCAACTACAAAAATCTTATACCCACCCAGCCAGCACAAGGAAAATCACCTCAATACAGTTTACGAGACGAAATGACTCCAATAACTCACATAGCGGAATCGAAAGAAATGCGACATCTTTTAAAGCACCCACTTATCACAAGCTTCCTGTTTCTGAAGTGGCATCGTCTATCGCTCGTTTTTTATGTTAATCTTCTTGTTTACAGCTTGTTTTGCATCTCAATTGCCACGAACACTATCTTGAAGTTCAAAGAGAGTGAAGAACAGGCTTTAATAGGACTTTTTGGTCTCTTTTCGTATATCGGAATCGCTTATTTAATAATCCGAGAGCTTTTCCAAGTTACGATATGTCCGACGAATTACCTTAAATCGCCAGTCAATTATTTAGAAATAGTTTTAATTGTTCTATGTATAGTGACGGTTAAAGAACAAAATTACGACCATCATACCCGGAGAATTGTGGCAGTTTTAATGATGTTACTCTTGTCAGCGGAACTGTGCCTAATAGTAGGATCAATACCCGTTCTGTCTATTTCAACACACATGCTTATGCTAAAGGCAGTTTTGAAGAGTTTTTTGAAGAGTTTCGCATTATATTCAATATTCGTTATAACTTTCAGCTTATGTTTCTATATCCTATTCGGGAAGCAAAATGAAGATGGTGATTTCAACAATTTTTCTAATCCATTAACAACACTCATCAGAATAATTGTTATGCTGACCGGGGAATTTGACGCAGGAGACATTAATTTCGATTCAAAGTTTAGCTTATTCTTTTTTCTGTTGTTTGTCATTTTTATGTCAATTGTTTTGTACAACTTACTCAATGGATTGGCTGTGAGCGATACTCAGGTAAGTTCATTATTCAAATTAAGATCTTATTAAGTCTGAATAAAATAAAATGCAGACTGGATGCACGAACTTGATCTAGTGGTCCCTGGTCAGTAAATTGACTAAGCATTGCAAAGATTTTAATAATGGTTTATAATTTTTTTTACAAAATTTGAATAAAATCGGTCAAGCCAATAACTAAGAATATAGCCATTTGCATAAACTGTTAAGAAGATAGTATACGATAGCACTCTTTTTAAATTTATAAAATTACTTTTTTATACCCTCGCAATTAGAGATTGCAGTCCTGCGATCCCAGTTCATTTTTTAATCCCAAAAATCCCGAGATAATAATGCTCAAATCCCGGGATTGGTGGCTTGAATATTCACACGCAATTTTATACATGCATTTATACTTTCTTACAGCAACAACTTACCAACTTGTGTATTTCAAAACGGGTTTTCCCTTTGCTCAATTTTTGTGTTGTACCTATCTCTTTTTTCCTTACGTTTATTTATTTTTCATTTATCTGTTGCCTTTTTTCTTTACACTACATTTCATACTACCTTGCCATTTCCAAAAATGAGGTGCCATTCTATAGCTTTCAGATATTCAAAAAAACGTTTTTAAGGAGGTGGCCTTAAGAACTCTAGAAATAAATTTGTTTATATTTTTCTGCTTAGATCTACAATCCGTAATGGATATTGTTTTTCTTGGTAGTCAAAAGGTCTTGGAACTATTTAACAATGAATTTTGGAATTGTGTTGTTTTGAAAGTCAGTAGGTATCTGGAATAGATAGGTAGTTTTGGAAATTGGTCACATTGTTGTTGATGTTGTCTTGTTACTCATGTGTATCATTAACATCTAAAATATCCTTGTAAAACTTAAGCAATGGCAACATTTACAACACAATAGATCGAATTAAAAATATTAAATTCTTGCATAATATTTTGACAATCACTTTAATCCAGCCCTACCACGAATTCCATCGTAATCGGAAACGTATTACGAATCCCGAAAAAAACCATTACAGAATCCATTGTAGTGGAAAATCTCATACAAATCGCCATTACGAACGGATTCGATGATAGTTTTTTTTCGGGACTCGGAAAGATTCCGATTACGAGCAGTGCTACATGCAGATTCTGTAATATTCACGAGGAAACCCCGGACCATATACTGGGCAAATGTGATGCACTTATTCGCCAAAGAAAAAACGCCTAGGAAGGTACCAGGTAGAAGAGAGCGACTAATCCTTTCTAATACTAAAACTTCTTAGAGAAATAGGTTGGGATGAGGAGCTGTAAGATGAGGAATCTCATTTAGCTCTATGTGAAGGCACAATCAATCTTTATTTCGGAGTACAGTATCTCCAATATATGTATATTCATTCCTACATCATTCATCGGACAAAAATGCAGAACCTCCTACAAGAGAGTATTTTTACTTCCGATTTTTAAAATATTTTAGGAGGTACAGTAATTTTTTTTCGAAAATATTCCTCACCTAAAGAAGGAAAAATATAATTTTTTTTCAAAAAGACATTAAATTTGTGTAAATATAATTTAAATCAGGTAAATAAATAAATAACAATATTGGGGTCAATCTAAAGTCTTGCATTACTATTCCAATTTTCGATTTTAAATATAGCATATTTTAGATATAAACAATATTTTTTAAATAATTATAAATCATTTTCTTCTATATAGGCAATCAAAGAACAAGCCGAAGTTAATGGGTCAATATGTCGTTCAAATTTATTAACATGCTACGAACGCCTCTTGATCGGACGAAATCATAGAACCAGTGTAATTGTGAATCACCAACCATTTCTCGCTATCTGCCGGAGACTAATAAATCTCTTTCCCTACTGTATTGCGGGAAGCTCTATATCAATTCTGCCAAATAATCGAAATAAAGTTTTTATTCCCTTTGCAACCTCTGCTGAAGTGCTGAATTATAAAGATCCAAGTTCGGGAAAATCTTTGATTTCTATAAATGACATCAGTGAGAATGAAAAGAGACTTCTGGAACCTCCTGTGCAATTCTTACCATGTTGTTTCAGTTGTATAACAGGAAGGTGTTCCGAAATGGACACAAGAACTGTGAAAACTGCAATGGCCGTAATTGAAAGAAAAAACGAATTAATAAAAGAAAAAAGTCAACTCGAATTCCAAGAAATTCGCCTCAAGAACATTGAGGATAAAATAGAAAAAATGTTTGAAATGATGCAAAATATGACTACGTAATTTTATGTATTACATAATGTAATTATTAATGAATTTTGTATGTTCTTGAAAAGATTCCTATAATATTTTTTTAAATAAGATTCAACAACGTATAACTATCTATGTATATCTAGACATTATCAGTCATAACATTAATAAATTAATACAACTCACCGTGAATATGGTTATGGCCGTGTTTCAATTTGAAGAAAATTTCGTTAAATTTCAAATATTAACTGTACATATATGTACATTATGTATATGCACTTATTGGTGGGTATGTCAAAAATTAATCTAGGAATCAAATTTAATCAAAACCTTAATCCAACTAACACTCGGCCTAAGTTTCTCAACCGTTACAAAATTTTTAAGTATTATTTTTATGTATGTACATAGTAATTATATGTTATGATTGTTCTGATCCGTGGATGTTAAAAAAACAGCTCTCTTTACAACCGAATATGTGCCTACATATCAAAATACTGTATCAAAATACAATAATTCCAATAGGCCAGTCATATAAGACATCGTAGGCCGCAAAACATTGCACTGCACTGATTTTTTGGGAAGTTGTTAAGTGCTAACTGCAAATACCTACAGCACTTCAAAAATCGAAAATTTTTGTTACAAATTTCGAAATCGTAGTTTTAGCCGTTTTCGGAGTAGAGTATCGGCCTAAAATACTTATCCTATGAGGCAAGTTATCTAGCGATGATTGTAGAACAGCAACTTTAATAAAAGGATAAGCGGAATCCTTTACAACAATAGTTCCTTATTATCATGAAATAAATAAATAATTAAAGAAATCGTTTTTTCGAGCAATGGAGCATCCAATTTAAATAATTTTTAGTTGCTTCGTGTTTCACGTGGTGTTCGGTTTGAGGTTTTGTTTCAGTTTTTGTTTCATTGTTCTTGTAAAATTTCGGAAGCCTTAAAGTGTTTTTTTGTTTTTGTTTTCTTTTTACGAAATGTCGGACTCTTACCCGCCGGGTTTTTTTTTCATGTGTCGCGGTGCACTTGACGGAGGGACGATAACAGTTAAGAAAAGGGGTATTCAGACGCTAACGGCCATATTATTCACTCGATTCATCCAGATTAAAAATTTAAATCCAGATTAAAAATTTAAATCCAGATGTAAAGCATACAAATTCAATGTAAATGAATCTGGATTAAAGTTTTAATCTGGATGTATCTAGTGAATAATATGGCGGTAATCAAAGTGAGTGAGAAATGTGGGCTTCACTAGGACCAACAGTTTTTGAGTAAATTGAATAAGATCACCGTACATATGACGTATGTAGGAAGAGGTACACTGTGGAAAGTAATATTAAAGCATCAGTCCGCCGTGGAGGAGATGAATCTCTTGAAGCATCAACTTCAAAAAGGGATAGGGAGAGCTCCGGTTCGAGGCATCACGTACCCGGGGATATCGAAGCTGCAAACTTGGTTTTACACTATTGGTATCAATCCTAACAATTTCCCAACAAATCTTTTTGTCTACGGTGACTGGCCTAAAGGCCAATGTTTTGTAGTGCAAGATCCCAAGTTTCAGTTTCGGGGTTAAACTCGAGTTAACTCTTGAAAAATGTTTTCAGTTACCTTAAATCTCGATTTTAGTCGGCGGTTTTTTCTGGAATGCTTTGAATCAACTATAGTTGTGTTCCTTTTGGCTCCAGTATCTACTGCCAAGTACGTCTAGCTGCATTCAAATACTTCTACTATTTGGTTGAAGTATTTCAAAGCAGTTCAGTAATTTAGTTACAAAATGTATCCACGCAAGAACAAGACACCATCAGTAAAAAGAAATTACCTAGGCTTAGTGTATCAGTTATGAGTTAAACCTGAGTTAGCTAAGTCTAAAAGTAATAAATTAACCCACAGTTAACTGAGGAAGCAGTTTTTCGGTGGAGAATGCATGTGAAACGACTTAATAACTCGGTGGATAAAACATCAAAAGCATCTGTTCAGTTAATCCGTAGTTAACTCACCAAATTTGGTGAGTTAACTCGGGTTTAACTTTAATCTCGCACTGAAAAACTAGACCTTAGTAAATTGATATTTTTCTAATTTAAAATAAAATTCAAAAACACACAACCAAAATTGCATTTATTAAGAGGTAGAAATACTAAAAAGTACATTGCAAAGCCAAATGGAACACACCTTGTAATAGTTATTCATTTATATTCAAGGTCAATCCAGGCTTGTGTATCTCCGATTTAACTCATTAGTACTGAAAAACTGGAAAGGTCTTAAAAAATGTTATTATTTATGTAAATTTTTGGTAAAATTAGATTTCATTTTTGAGAGCAAGCATCAACATTTCAAAATTAGAAAATCTTTCTAAAGCTAAGAGCAGACGGCATATAAAAATCGCAAACGTTTGCGACTGTCATTTTTACGTCATCATTTGCGACTTTGAGAGTATATCGTCTGAACACCATTTTGGGACAGTCCGCATATGCTCGCAAACCATTTGCGGAATATGTGCGACACCCAAATTGCATATAAGTTTGCGACTTCCTTGCATATCGTGTGAACACCCTCGCATATAATTTGTGACAGTTTGCGAGCATTTGCGGCCATATGCGACCAACCCAAGCATTTGCGATGACACCAAAACCGAACATTGCACATCTCCACATATGCAGCACATCAGCTGCTGTGATAAAAATATTTTTTAATTTAACTTTAATTATTATTATTTTCGTAAATTTTAAATTTAGCGTGGGTAACTCTGCAACAGGTTTTATAAATTTCAATAAAATTGTTTGCTTTTATAATATGAAGTACCTACATTATTTTTTTTTATTTTTTTAAATCTTTTTATTGGCAAAATATAGCAAAACTATGTAAAGTTCATAGAAAAATTATTCCACACCTCGCATATCGACCACAACATTTGCGGACACATTATGGGTTTAACTTTAATCTCGCACTGAAAAACTAGACCTTAGTAAATTGATATTTTTCTAATTTAAAATAAAATTCAAAAACACACAACCAAAATTGCATTTATTAAGAGGTAGAAATACTAAAAAGTACATTGCAAAGCCAAATGGAACACACCTTGTAATAGTTATTCATTTATATTCAAGGTCAATCCAGGCTTGTGTATCTCCGATTTAACTCATTAGTACTGAAAAACTGGAAAGGTCTTAAAAAATGTTATTATTTATGTAAATTTTTGGTAAAATTAGATTTCATTTTTGAGAGCAAGCATCAACATTTCAAAATTAGAAAATCTTTCTAAAGCTAAGAGCAGACGGCATATAAAAATCGCAAACGTTTGCGACTGTCATTTTTACGTCATCATTTGCGACTTTGAGAGTATATCGTCTGAACACCATTTTGGGACAGTCCGCATATGCTCGCAAACCATTTGCGGAATATGTGCGACACCCAAATTGCATATAAGTTTGCGACTTCCTTGCATATCGTGTGAACACCCTCGCATATAATTTGTGACAGTTTGCGAGCATTTGCGGCCATATGCGACCAACCCAAGCATTTGCGATGACACCAAAACCGAACATTGCACATCTCCACATATGCAGCACATCAGCTGCTGTGATAAAAATATTTTTTAATTTAACTTTAATTATTATTATTTTCGTAAATTTTAAATTTAGCGTGGGTAACTCTGCAACAGGTTTTATAAATTTCAATAAAATTGTTTGCTTTTATAATATGAAGTACCTACATTATTTTTTTTTATTTTTTTAAATCTTTTTATTGGCAAAATATAGCAAAACTATGTAAAGTTCATAGAAAAATTATTCCACACCTCGCATATCGACCACAACATTTGCGGACACATTATGTGCGAGTGCTTTGGTCGCAAATACATTTGCGACTTTTGGGACAGTTTTTGCATATCGTGTGAACAGCCCCATATGCAAGTTTGCGAGCAATGATGTAGATTTAGAATTTGCAACACATTTGCGACTATTTATATGACGTCAGAGTCGCAAACGTTTGCGACTTTTCATATGCCGTCTGCTCCTAGCTTAAAGGAAAAATAGAAATGAAAGTTGAATTTTGGCAGTAATGCCGAACATTTTAATTTTTGCACTCGAACTTTGTTTAACTCTTTTTAAATGAAACAATCAGTGAAAATTTAAATAAGGTATTATTTTGAAATTATTTTTAAAATTAAACAATATAATTACCTTGTTATTCGTATATTAAAATTAATAATCTGTATAATAACATATAAACACAGAAAAAATATCATTTTGATTTAAACTATCTACGTAATATATTGTAATGTTGTTAATAAATAAAAATTGGAAATCGAAAATTATTTGAGGCATTGTTAACGTATGTATGTACGTATGTATCTTTTTATGTATAGCTATTAACCAGAGAGCCAACTCACGACACGAGGCTTCGTTCTTCGTCCCCCCCAGTTAAGAGTTTATCTCTTACTTCCTGAAATAAAATGTGCGGATGTTTCAGCCAAGGAGGTTATCGGTTCGGTTCTCTAGATAAATGATAAGCCTCAAGGTATCCGTTTGGATGAGAAATTTCTATGATTTTTTCAAATTTGGATGTATCCGTTTCTTTGTTGTCGTGATCGTGAGTGCAATAATTGTGACTTGCAGAAAGAAAACAACGACGAAAGCTCAACAAGACCGATTGGTCGAATGGTATCTACATACCACGTAGTTCCATCAAAATACCTTCAGAAGTTACATTTTTTTACGCAAAATGTTGCAGTTATTCGAATTGGCTTTTATAACTAGTTGTTCTTTTTTTCAGAAAGATTTTCACTTATGGAACAAAGAATCTGACACATATCACATACATATGTCAAATGAACGCAATTGTATGCTTCATTTATTCTGTTCCGAAACGGATACCTCGAAGGCTATCTAAATTCCGAATGGATTTGATTTTCGCTACGGAATTTCTTCCGAACGGATACCCGAGAGAGAGAGAGCTGGATACCAGCCCTATACTGCTATCGGATTTAATCTAAACTTTCGATTCACGTGAATGTTTTATTCAATTTTTCTCAAAATTATTTATTTAAAACTAAATGTCTTTCCAATGCAAATCTTAACCAGTAGGTACTTGTTTTTGAATTTCTAAAGAGAATCTTATTGTCTCAACCATAATTCACAGAGTTTTGTGAAAAAGGCTAACAAAGTCAAGGGACCCTTAATACTATAATAATCAATATAATATGTGTGAGCGCTCATAAAACAAATGAGTGTTCAAGACCACTCCGAAGTTAGGATAGCGCTTTCACCTAAAAATTTCGAAATAAAATGTATAGCACAAACAATAAAGACTTCTGTATAATTTCCAGTCTTAGTTTATATTAAAGGACTACGCAATTTAACCAAACGAGCAATTGAATCATTTAGACTTTAAGCAAAAAAGCAACAGGAATTTATTTCAATCAATATAATGCAATTATTCTAAGCCTTTGCAGCAGCTTTTCCCGCATGTTGCTTCATTCTAGCCTCAATTTCTGGTCTAAAATGCCGGATAAGACCTTAAAAATAAATAAAAAGTACACAGTAGTTAAGTCGACATTAAAAAATAAATAATCACACAAACCTTGTACAGGCCAAGCTGCACCATCACCCAGAGCGCAAATCGTGTGTCCTTCAATTTGTTTAGATATCTCCCACAACATATCAATCTCGGATGGCTGAGCATTTCCAGCAACGAATCTAAGGAATAAATCATGTCAGAATAATCTCATAAAATTGAAAATTTATCTTTTCAATACCGAGCCATGATTTTGTTCATCCAACCAATGCCCTCCCGACATGGTGTACACTGTCCACAACTTTCATGTTTGTAGAACGATATCAAGCGCGCAATAGCTTTGATGATATCGGTTGATTTATCCATAACGATGATAGCCGCAGTTCCCAAAGAAGTTTGAGCGGCAATGAGCCCATCGAAATCCATGATAGCGGTATCACAAACTGATTTTGGGATCACAGGTGTGGATGATCCCCCTGGAATTATTCCTAGCAAATTGTCCCAACCACCTGTTACGCCACCAGCATGCCTTTCAATTAGTTCTTTAAGTGGTATTGACATTTCCTCTTCAACAGTGCAAGGATTTTTTACATGCCCGGATATATTGAACAACTTAGTGCCAGAGTTTCGCGTGCGACCAAAACTAGCAAACCAAGTTCCACCTCTACGGCAAATTGTTGGTGCAACAGCCACTGTTTCGACATTTGTTACAGTTGTAGGGCACCCAAATACACCAACATCAGCTGGAAAAGGTGGCTTTAGTCTAGGCTTGCCTTGTTTGCCTTCAAGCGATTCAATCAGAGCAGTTTCCTCTCCGCAAATGTAAGCTCCAGCACCTCTGTGCATAAACACATCAAAGTCATAGCCAGATCCAGATGCGTTTTTTCCAATAAGTCCGGCTTGGTACGCTTCTGCAATAGCCAATTGCATATTAGAAGCTTCGTTGTAAAACTCTCCTCGAATATATATGTAAGCGGCTTGAGCTCCCATTGCACGGCCGGCAATCAGGCAACCCTCAACAAGCTTGTGGGGATCATGCCTCATGATTTCCCTGTCCTTGCATGTTCCAGGTTCACCTTCATCTGCGTTAACAACCAAATACTTTGGCCTGCCATCTGAAGGTTTATTCATAAATGACCATTTCATGCCACTAGGAAAGCCGGCCCCACCACGTCCTCGAAGTCCAGATGTCTTGATTTCATTGATAATCCAGTCTGGTCCCTTCAAAACTATTTCTTTTGTTTTGTACCAATCTCCCCGCTTTAGGGCACCCTTCAAACGCCAGTCGTGTCGTCCATAGAGGTTGGTGAATACGCGATCTTGATCAGCAAGTGGCCCAAACTTGGTCTTAGTTTGTGGTGGCGGAGTACCAGGGGGAGGTGCCTGCGTACCTTGGTAACGAACACACCAAATCGGAACAGCCGCTATTTAAAAATATAAAAGTTCTTCTATTGTATACAAGTTTCAAATAGATACATTTCATTTCGTGATGAAATAAAAAAAATGGAATTTTACAGGTGTAGAAAATTACATAATGATGAGCCTAGACAGCATAACAACGTATAGCATTTTACCAATTTGTATGCACCCAAACCCAATAACAATTGGCATATACAAATCTTTTAAAATACTCTATGGAATACTTACAAATTTGCGACTTTAAATTAAAATTTATTCTAGCTAGACCACTAGCCATGTTGGAAAACTTTAATCGATTCGATTCTTTCGAAAATATTTTTTTTTATTTTTAACTTGACATTACACAGTTGAAGTTTGTAGAGTGACAGATGACAGTTACGTTCAATGCTTTCAGCTTTTAGCTTGCGGCTCGTTTTTCACATTAGCTGTGTTCATTGCTATACAAGCGTCAGCAAGCTCGCTTCTGAGATCTCAGTTCAGAAATATGAACACTATTCCTCGGCAATAGAACACGCGGACACTACTTGATTGATTCTGAAATTGGTACACCATTGTATTTGTTATGTATAAATTAATGTGGTTTTCCAGTCAACCATTTCAGATTTGGGGGTCAGATTCCAGATCAATCGTGGTAACTAGAACGAATCACGATTGATCCATTTTTTTGTAAAGGTGTAGGTGATTTGTCTGTGTTTACTGATGTAAGTAGTGATAGTATATGTAGGGAAAAATTCCTACAAGTATTTTTTTCCTAGGGAACAGTTTTTTCTTTAATACAAAAATATTATATATTTGGCTATATTTTCTTGATGGAACTGGTGAAAAAATGCGTAAGAAAAAATTCTTACAAACTTTTTTTTTCAAATTATAAAAGAACATTTTTGTGTTTAAATTATAATTAATTTCAACTACGCGAATACTTTCACCTGTCTTAATTTATTGAAATGGAGATTAATGAGAGAACCCACACTGGCGCTATGCAAATCTTTGAACATTCTTCAGTCGTCGCATATTCGCGCGAAGGTTTAGCGCCGGTTTGGGAGCCTTTATTGATTTTTTTCATAAGAAAAAACTCAAAAGTGGGACTGACTTTTAATCTTGAAATTATTAATATCCTGAGGCCATTTTGAAATTATGACAAAATATAAGAAAGAAAAGATTTACGCATTCTTTTCTTGACTTCATTTAAATGAATGTGATATTGTACATTATTTTGGTCAATCAAATTGAAATCAAAAAATAGAATACAAATTAGGGAATTTTTTGTTCCCTAGCAGGAACTTTATTTTGTTGGTATACTATCACTGCTTTATAACATGATTTGGCCATCGTCGGATCCATATATCTACAGGAATCCCGTCCATCCAAAATCCAAATCAAAGGAGAAGCTATCGGTCGATGGTGAGGAAGAAGACAATGAACATGAAACAAGGGCACTACATAAGGATTACTATGGAATTTTAATAAAAATAATTTTATTTTCACAAAAAACAATGGACTAACCCACATGTTTCCACAATGCCTTTCATTACATATGAAACATTTATCCAATTTAATCACTAATTGACTCCGAACTCAAGAAGTCAATAGTTAACGGTAATGAGGACAATAAAGACAAAAATTTCACTAATTAAACTTCATTATTTGTATTAATTTTATTAAACAAATGCCTTATCAAAAGTAAACAATGCTAGCGAAAGGCCAAAACGAGTTTAAACTGACGAGGAGAGGACGACGTTTAGAAATGTCAATTTGGTTTGTGTGCAAGTGTGTGTGAAAGTATGTGTAAATCTGCCAATAAATCGAGATTTGAAAGATCAATCGAGAAAAAAAACAGACCACGAAAAAAATCAATTTTTTTGGTTGTTAGGAACGTAAAATCTGAAAAAAATCAAGTTGACCCCCATAAAAATCAATTTTTTTGGTTGTTTGGAAAACCACATAAAATGTATATCGTGCGAATAGGTTATACACAGCACAAAGAACGCGACATGCAGAAATTTTGCCTGTTGTTTTTGTTTGCCAACGGTTAATCATAGAAATATTTCATCTTCTAAAGCCTAGTACGCAGATCGCGCTAAACTAAATATTATCTCTACTATTTTTATTTCTACAAAGCTTCGATGAAAAATAAAGTGAGCAGAGATTATCCACATCAACACGAGAATCCTCGGCAGCCATTTCAATTTGCCTACATACTCGAAATGTTTGCAGGTACAAAATGAAAATGTATGTATAAAAATCCCACTCATTTACAATAGGGTTCTTCACACAGCTCGTTGAATTGTTGTTGCAATTCACTTCTATTCGTCGACACGAGACGAAATTACAAAAATAGTAGATTTTGCAGGGTGAAACGTAAAAATCATTCTCATCTATATATTGAGTATCTTTGGTCTTGATTCACAAATGTCAAAAATTATCTGTGAAAGAATGTATGGATCTCTGCCACCAAATGTCAGAAGTGTCAGGGTGAAATTAACAAAAAAAAAAATAATCTGACAGCGCTCCCTGGTTGGAAAACAAAACCAAATGCCGAAGGCACGAAGGCGAGACAAACAATTCGGGTGTTTAATAATAGTGATTAATATGTAATAAAATTAGTTTATTTGTATCAAACACTTGAGAAAAGGTTCACTAAAATGTTTAAACACTAATTAATAGTCAAATTAGAAAGAGAAAAGACAAAGAAAAACCTTGGAAGACCTCTATTCACTATTATTTCGCGCACTAAATTAATTGGAGACTTCTTGATAAAGTACCAGATGACAGTTGGAATTTAGCTCGTGAACTGCGTACAGCTCGGCTAAGAATCCGCGCTAAAATTTATCTTTGGAGGAAATTTGTATGGAAGATGAATTTTAGCGCGATCTGTGTACTAGGCTTAATAAGGGGTGAATAAATTAACCTATCTGTGTATCGGTTATCTGTCAAAAATGTGCATCTCACTCTTGCGGAATCGTAAAATTTTCGCAACCAAACTGTTTAGTTGCATGTGCGCGCCTGGCCTTATTGTTTATTATTGTTTTTTGATGTCAACTTGTGATTTTCATCTCGTTATTTTTAAATTCGTGTGGTAGTTTATTGAAGGAAGCTAAATACTAAAATACAAATGGAAAATAGACCACAAAAGCAAGTGTGGGTTTATTCTGAAATAGTAATTTTACTAGAAATAATTTAGAATTGACAACTTTTCGATTTGACAGCTGGTTTTGACATATAATTATACGTCGACGCATTGGCGTGTGAATGCCCATACAAGAACGAACTACTTCGTCGACATGGTAAATCGATTGAGGCGTGCAACAGGGGTAACCGTCTGTTTGGTTACTAAAGTGTTCACCAAGTTTCCCAAAGCTGTTTTTTTCTTATGGGTTTAACAGCAAGTTGTGAAAATTTGTGAAAAATTTAACGTTCGCAAACGGACCTACAGTTTGTGAAAATTTGTACCAAAAAATTGTAATCCCAAACAGGCCTAGTTGTTAAATGTCAAATTTTTATATTTCGTGTTTGACAACAGTTTTTTTCTTTTGTTTTTGCCTAAAAGTTTTAGAAACGCAAATTATGGAATCAACTTCAGCTTCATCACGCACTGAACTGCTCCCAAGCACATCAATAGTAAGATAAAAATTGTATTGAAAAAATCTGATTCGAGTCCAATTTCTTGTAGCAGACCCCGCCTATACTGAGACTACGTTTGCAAAAAAAAAAAACTTCAAAGAAAGTGGAATGGACTGATGGCACTGTCGATAATGAGCACATGAACAAAAAGAAGTCAAAGTGTATGTATATATAGTACATACCTAAAAAATTAACTAATTATATAAAAGTTCACATTTTTAGGCTGTTGCATATATAAAAAACCTTTGGTTTTTGGTGAAAGTTCATCAGAGGAGGAGGAAGAATGTGAACATTGCTTTGGCCACCCAGAGAAGAGGGTTAAAAATCGCGCAGATAATTTGACAACTCATGCGTCGGACGAAGCCGCGTGTTTCAAATCAGACGACATCGGTAAGGATTACTACCTATAGTTTCATTTAAAACTGGTGTTTTCGATCGTTCATCCAGAAGTCGTCAATTTTCGATTCTCAATTCAAATCCAGAAATATTGCAGAAGAATACCCATTATAAAACCTTTGCACAAAATATGTTTTTAACGTTTGCTGCATCACTTAAAAAGTAGGAACGAGTATTACGGTTGAATTGTTTTAGGGGAGGCATTCAACTGGCTATTTCACTAGAAAAACAGCGATAAAATAATGAAAGACATGGAGCATTTCGGCGGTGTTCGAGAGATACAAATGCTTCCGTTATAGTTATATCGCCTATCATTTTAAAGCTCTCTTGAACTCCATCCAATAGAATCAAGTGGATTGTTGGACCACCTGGGGGTTATTGTATTCGAGTATTAAACGAATAGGGACTATACATTTCAGCAAGATCAGAAGGGAATACTTGCGAACTTATGTATTACCCGGGTGCGCATCACCCAAACACTGCTTACTTTTCAGATGGGTTATTTCCGGGTAGAATTGAGAGCGCAAGAAGTCTTAGGAAAATAAACTGTATATACTTATACATACCTATATTGATAGAAGCTGATATTAATTTTTTATTATCTTTGTTTATGTGTTATCGGTCAATAGGTTTCATTGCCACATATTTCTGTTGTTATTTTAGTAATTTGTATTAGAATATTGTCCTTAGAACATGCAATTGTTTTCAGACAAAAATGAATTCCAAACTAAATCAACATCATACATAAAAAAAATGCATTAATAACAATCTTTGTTAGCTTTTATTTTTAATTCATTATGTTTAAATAACCTACAGTTTAATTTTCAGGTGCCTGTACATCAAAAACGGACTAGCTGTCAGGCCGAGAAAACAGTATAAATTGACTGTTTACGCCAAATCAGTAGTTGTTTATTAATACAAATTAAGTTATCAATACGAAATAAATTCAATTTACTCAAATAAAATTTAAATTATTATATAAATTATATTCACACTATTATTTTCTTCTCAAAGATCAAGACTTCGAACGTAACTCTTCGGCTTCTATACATGTTTTCAAGTCTAAACCAATATTTTTAGCGCTTTCTTTGGATCTCCAGATCTGTTAAAAACAAAGTTATTTTTTTTATTTGAATTTTCAAAATTATAAATAAAGTACAAACTAACTTTTATAGAATAATCATCGCTTGTGGTAACAAGCATTTCTGAATCACGAGGGTTAAAAGCTACGCTGTTTACGACATCATCATGCTTATACTTTGCCAAACATATTCCATAATATCGATCCCAAAGGTATGCATGCATGTCCTCGGCGCCACTTAACAAACAAATTTATAAACGCAAAAAGACAATTTGTTTTTTGTTATCTTACCTCGCTACATAATTGTCAGAGACATCAAGAAAGATAAAGAAACATTCAGAACCGGGTGTATAAGCTTTATGAGACTTAAGCATATTGCCGACAAGTTTAAGGCTCATAAGATCAATAACGTGGATATCAATTTCTTGTGCAATCGGAGGGGGATCCAAAGCATTCGTTATGATGTAACCTCTTGGCCATGGACGTGTGTTAACATACAAATATCTAAAATTAGAGTATATTAATAATTAAAAATCAAATTAACTTACTTTGTTTTTGTTTTTTTTATTGATTTATCTAATGTCTTTATACTTAGAAAAGGTATGTCAGTTTACTAGTGAAACTAAGTCTTGACATCGAACTTAATTTTTCATTATGTAGTTGCTACTATTTTTCAAAATAAATTTCCCTAACATTTCCTGGCCAACAAAAGTCTTGCACTTTTTTCTATGCCTCTGGTGGAGGTGGGGATAAGAAGTATCGATTTTTGCAATTTTGCTATTTAAATTCATATTTTGAAAATAAGAAATGATGCTCTGTCATCAAGCTTCTAAGCGAACCTTATTAGATTTTTTGGAGATTTTATTAAAGGCAAAAAATGAACAATTAAAGAATCGGTAAGGTTCGCATGAGTTCTATTAATCGAATCTTCAAGATCAAATTCCTTGGACCTAGGGAAAAGGACAGGGCATCACTTCGTATTAGAAAAAAAAAATCAAGTGGTAATAATCTTGAAAAAAAGCGCAATTTCAAACCCCCAACCACAGAAATAAAGAAAAAATATGTCAAACGTTTGTATTCGATATCACGATGCATCTACCTTTAAACTCTCATATTAATATTTTGGTATCCATTCGCCCTCAAATTTGTTTGTCTTCACTCAGACTTCTAGTTTCTACATAGAAGAGAAGAGAAGAGAAATATTCCTGAATTCCAAGATGCAAGTTCAAATCTTTTGTTTCTGACAAAAAATATGAATCGAAATAAATCGATTTAAAAAAAGGAGGCAATTATTTTCTGAGAACAGTTTTACATGTTTGGATATGACATTCCAGTCGGCCTCCGTCTGCTCTCTAAGCATGACTAGGGGACTTCAATGGAGGTCATCTACCGATGAAACCGTACCTCATCTTTGATTAATTCAACGGCTATAGGTTACTTACGATACATGCTTGTGGTATGGTGTATATTTAAAAATAATTAAAACAATCATAAGGAAGCTGATCTAAGGACACTCACTCAATTGAATCACTATCCGCACCAGAAACAATCTAGACTATGGCATACCAGACAACTTGTTGACAGATTCTGGAGCGGCAACTGGTCACTTTGAACTCCTTCGGAAACCGGTAGTCTGCTTGCTCGCAAGGATTTTGACGAATTAAACGATGCGGAAGCTACAGAAGTTTGCCTTAGATCAATAATTAACAAGTCCGAATTAACAACTTTATTTCAAACTCGGTTGTGGTAACTTCCGGGGTTCCACAAGGAAGTCATTTAGGACCCCTTCTTTTCCTCTTATTTATCAATGATATTCCGAGTGTTTTTATTAATAGTCTTTGTCTAATGTATGCTGACGACCTTAAATTATTCTTAGGTATAAAATCTATTTCGGATTGCATAAACCTGCAAAACGATCTTTATAACTTATCTGTTTGGTGTACTAATAATGATCTGCATTTGAATGTTTCTAAATGTCATAGTATGATGTTTTACCGTGGTGTGTCTCCAATATTGTTTTCCTACGATATACAAGGATCTTCTCTATCCAAAGTTACCGAAAAAAAAGATTTGGGTGTGATCTTTGATTTAAAATTCTCTTTTTCTAACCACATTCTCTGATCCTTTCACCTTAAGATCTTTATATTTTTGTTACGTACGGTCAACTTTAGAATACTGTTCCTCCATTTGGAATCCTTTGTATGCTGTCCATTCAATGAGAATTGAAAGAATACAGAAACGCTTCACTAGAACTGCATTTCGGATTTTACGATGGAATATTGATATGCCATCATATAATACAAGGTGTTTGTTATTGGGCATTCAATCCTTGGAAACACGACGAAGATATTTTGATGTCATGTTTGTAAGCGATTTAATTAATTACAAAATCAATTGCCCTCATTTGCTTTCGTTGGTTAGTTTTCATGTTCCAAGTCATGGCTTACGAAGTAATCGTTTATTTTGTGTACCTTTTCATAGGGTTAATTATGGAACCAATGAACCCTTAACTCGGTGTTTAAGACAAGCTAATTCGTTATGTACTGTTATTGATTTTAATTTAAACTTAAGCAGAGATTGTTTTAAAAAAAGATTGTTATTAAGTCTTAATAGCGGTGGTTAGTATTTATTTGGATATATTTTGCTTAAATTGTTAATTATTTTTAAGTAGTCTATTAGAGCTGTGTCTCTGCTTGATGAATAAATAAATAAATAAATAAAGAAATAAATAATGAGGAATGCCAATTTTTTTGCAGTCAACGATGAAAGAGAAAAAAAGTGAAATGGAAATATAAGGAGGTTCTCTACGGGTGCCAAGGATTTTTACTCCCTCTTTCATTTTTATGTCACCAGACAGGCGCCAATTGAACTGTTTTTTCGGACAATAATAACTTGGGTGGCCTGCTTCTAAATGAATGCGGGTAAAAGCCCGGATTGAATTATGAAAACATTTACAACTTTTACTAATGCTGCTGAAAATCTTATGATTTACCGGTAAATTCTGGCGTTTCTCAATTTCGAGCTTTTAAAGTAACATAAATAAACCAAACTTGAGTTGCAATCTATCCAATAAAGATAACTTGTTAGAGTGGTACTTTCAATGAAAGCTGGGTGTCTTGTAATTAGTGAATTAACATCAAACTAACATACTACACAAACAAAAAATCATACCTGTGGTCTGGACTTAATGCCATTCCTATTATATGTCCATGTAAGTCAATTACTTTGTCTACTTTGTCAAAGCGATCAGCAACGGCTTCAAAATTCCACCAATCAGGTTCTACTCTAGGGTGATTGGTCTAAAATTTCCAGAAGCGTAATAAGTATTTATTAATTTGAAAAGTTCAATAACTCACTTGTTCCTCCTTTGCTCTCTTCTTTGCGGCTATGCGTTCCTTTAACGATGGACCAGGGTCTAGTCTTTTAGGAAATGTTACATTTCTAACTCTTTTAATTCCAATTTGGTGTGGTGTGTATGTTTTCGATCCCGTTGAAAAAATAATGTATCGTGGAATAGAATTTTCCATTTCATCATCCTCTTCTAAATTATCATGCTTTGCTGCTTCACCTGAATTGCTACATGCATTTGCATCCTTCTCCATATCACCGTCTGCAAAATTTATATGGTATTCATTCAGGTAATGAATCGTTTCGACGGACCTATCTATATAGTTGCTATTTGACATGGCATTGGTATTTGGAAGACAAAAATCTTCATCAATACATTCTTTTGTCATGCTTTGAAAATTTGAATTAGAAAGCGGATTTCCGCGAGCGTTGCTTGATGATGATGATGATGATTCTGGGAAAATATCTTCGTTTGGCAATAGAACTGGTTGTTCAGATTTTTCAGGAGCTAAAGGGTCGTTTGATTCTTCGAGCCAAGGGCATTTAGCCAAAATAACTGCTCGAACAGAACTCGCATTTCGGTTGTAGAATTTATATAATTGATTCATTACGGGGACATGCTCTGAGCTAACCTCTTGGCTGGCCTTATTAAGCCAGAGGACGGACGTACTTACTAGGTGAGCAAGCCAGTGCAGATCTCCTGATATAAGATATTGATCGCAAAACCACGTACCAAACACATCGTATGGACGATTTACAACGCGACATCGAAGTGTTGACTCGTCTGAAAATAAATGCACAGGTAATTTTAATTTCTTAAAGATAAAAGAAGTCTATTTTATTTTAAATTAAGGAAGTTTTCATTCTAAGCTTATGTCTTTCACCTTTCTTTTCATCCCGAAATAATCTCTAATGTACATACTTTTGTCATCAACTGTAAACACCGCTATTTCTCCAGACGTGCTATGTGGCTGACCGAAGTGAACTCCTGAAACCATTAGCAATGTGTCACTTTGATTGAACTGCGAATATTGTGTGTATTTCCAGCTAAATAGTTTCATATTATGCGAATATCTTTCAGTGCAAGGATGAGTCGAGTTCCAGATCTATCGAAACAAATACAAAGAAAATAAGGGTAGATATTAATGGCTTATTATAATCAATTTTTGAATAATCAAATTTCAGCGTCCAACTCTAGATATACAAGTAGCAGGCACAATAATCCAAAAAAAAGTTATTGAAGTGAAGCGGAATATGCAATGAAAAAGCCTACATGCTTATAATTGTATGGTTTATTGTCGTGTTGCTAAAGAGTCTAAGCTAACAAGCTTGAACTCATGTGCGATCGATAGAGCAAGGGGGAACTCAGTAAATCGCTCTCAATGATTTTGACTTGATATAAGATCGATTTTAGAGCCTTGCGCTTTATTTATGTTGGTTTAGTTGTGCAACTTCAAAAATATTTGTTATCAAAACCAGAAATTTCATTGGTAATTCTATAAACCTCATTATTTGATAAGGTATGTTGGGGAAACCAAGCTGATAGCTAGGAACAAAAATCATCTTCGTCAGGTACTGAACCAGGCACTTGACGAAAATGGTCTATAAGATTTCCTTCCGTTCCGTTTTTTGGGACATTTAATTACTGCTTTTATCGACAGCTCCTGGAAGACGCGTTAATTTAAAAAGCAATATCAAAGAGCCCTATTGTTTTTAATGGCCTGTTTAAAGCCTGATAATGAGACATTTTGAACAATTTAACTTTCAGAAGTCCATCACACAGTTTTTTTTATCAACTCGTGAACGTCAAATGGTTTGAAGGTTATCTCAAGGTTTTCAGGAAATAAATTCATCTTGCCTTCATTAGTTTTAACAGACACAAATGTTATTGTTCTGATTGTTGCTGTATGTTTTTGGGGCTTGTTAGAACCTTTTGTTAATAGCTTTCCAGATGGAGAAGTTCGTACTTTGCTTTGCAGACAGGACATTGAAATACATAAGTAGAAATCTCATGACTAAATAAGGATCAATTTGTCAATAGATAGTCAAACATCAGAGAGTACTTATTCTTCAGATAAATCAAACATTGGTTCCTATTTATTCCACTGATAGTTAACTGACTGCTTAACTGATGATTGAAGTATGGGTTCTTAATCTGAAATTGTATTCTTTATCTTATCGAAGTTTATCTCATTGTTTTTAGAAACCGTAATTTTTGCCATCTATTGCCCCTTAAAATGTTTAGAAAGAAAAAATATAAAAATGTAATATCCGTTATATCGCTTCAAACACTTAAGACGTCATTACCATGTCGTGTCCCTAGGATTCTATCTCACATTAATGAATTTGGTAAACAAGACATATTCTCTTAAATAAACATCAGTTAATTAATTTTTAGCAGATATATTTAATAAAATAAGGACTCGCCCAGTTTTTCAGTGGTGAGTTAAACCAGAGTTAGCTAACTCTAGAAAAAATCCTACCCACAGTTCACTGAGGCAGCAGTTTTTCGGTGGAGAATGCATGCAGAGAAATGCATCTGTTCAATTAATCCTGAGTTAACTCTCCGAATTTGATGAGTTAACTCGGGCTTAACTTCAATCTCGAACTGAAAAACTGTACCTAAATGTTGCTCTATATAAAAATTGTTGTACATATCTGTAGAATTTGTAACTAAAACTTTCAAAAAATTTTCGCAAAACTGTTTTTTTTTTGTATGGGTTTTGACAGCAAGTTTTAAAAAATAGAAAATTTCACCCAACAGACCTATATATGCAGTTTAAAGCACGATTTTAGCTTTCTTCCGCTATTCCAGTGAAGAGCGTTTTTATTTAATACTCTGTTGTTAAAAGTATAATATCGCCTTTTCGATTGATAATCCGGAAGAACAATTTGATACTTCTTTTTGCAACGATTTTGAAAACAAGCCAGAAGCAAATTTCACTTCTTTTTAGAAGAAGAATCGTCATGCTGACACCAATCGAAAATGTCATAAGTTTACTCACCTATATTTCTCTTACATAAACCTAAATACATACAAAACATTTAACTTTTTTTTAACTTCTATTTAATTTCCATAAAACATCTTTCGGCTTCTTTGCTGTTCCGTCATTGCTTTTTTCGTATGGTGCCAGACATCTTCTTTGAGTTGAAGTAAAAAGAAATATTTCACCATAAATAGGAAATAATTTTGATTACAAATTTTATGAAGACAATTCATTTTCAGAACCTGCCTAGGAAAAAAGAAAAATGTGTATTAAACACTTATGTGTACGTCCAATTTTGAGAGCCAATGTACCTAAAGTGATAATGAATTTTTCCATGGAAATAAAAATCTTTACGTCGCGTCGTATGTATTTCATTCTTTTTTGTTTGTAATTCCTGCAAGATGCCTAATCGTTTTTTCCCTGCCTTTAAAACCGTTAGATGTGATAATTACGGCGACCCAATGTTGAAAATAGGTTATTTTTGGAATACAATCTAAATTAAAAGTTGTCTTTTTGGCAAGGGTCCAATTTTGGTTGCAAATATTATTCACTTTGTTATCATATTATTGATACTATGTGAAACTGATTCAATTGTTTACTGAATTCTTTGTTAATATTGATATTGGTATTTTTTTGTTTATTCAAAATCATTAAACGTTTATATTGAAATCTTCAATCACTTCGCTTAGCCACTTCATCAACTAGGTATGCCTTCTATGATATTTTGAAGGTTTTGTAATTCTAATAAAAAAAAAAACTTTCAACTTACTATAACATTTCCGTCCTTTGAGCAGGTGGCAAACATTGTACCATTGTGGGCAAAACTAACATGAAGAACTTGGTGAGTATGCCCTTCGAGTTTCTGGGACAATACAAATGGGATATTAGAAGTGAGCCTTTTGTACTCCAATTTCCAAGAATTACTACCTATAAAGAAAATCTATTGCATAAACTCTTCAAACTGAACTATTTTGAATATTTACCCGGTTTTATTCTTATATTTTGATCTGTTTTATGTCTTTGCTGAAACTTCTTTTTCCATATTGTATTATCATTCGAAATATCATACCAACGTTGGCAGGTATTACCTGCATTAATTATATCCTTTGGCGATAAATATAAAAGGATTTCAACTAGAACTGGCTCTGGCAGTGTCCACCACGACGACTCACAAAAACTTTCTACTTTGATTTTTTTCGAATTATTGGAAAAATCCATTTTGCAATAATAAAATGGTTTTTTAAGATTGTTGTTCAACAAAGTCTATATTATGTTTTGTTTGTGCAACTGTACTAATAATAAAAACATACAAATTTGCTTCTTTATTTTGATTTTGATTTGTTATAAAACTAAACTAAAACTTGTAAAATATCTACTTCACTCATCGACACAAATACCAAATCAGCTGTTATTTTGACGTACTAAAAACCAGAGATTATGGTTTTGGGTATAAGGATGAGAAACCTTCGTACGTTTCACCCCCCGGAACACATTTGGTAAGATTGTTGTTTTTGTAATTTCATCTCGTATCGATGAATGGATTGATGTGAATTGCAACAAAAATTAAGCGCCATTAAAACGTACACACTAGTGCAAGAATATAAACTCACCATATGGAACTCTAGTGCAAAAATATGAACTCACCACGATTAACAATTTTGTTTAGCTTGTAGGCAGACCAGAATGACAGCCGAGGTTTTCAATCTTTAAGGTAGAACTAGAATCATTGACTTATTACATATGGACTGCTAGTTGGTTGTCAATTCCATACATAACCTGCGGAGATGATGGTTCCAGTTCTCAAATCGAAATCAGCGACAAGTTCGGGCCTACCGACAATAATAAATACTATTTTTAGCGCCATCTGTTACATACTTCGCCTTAGAATGAAATTTCATTCATAGAAGGTAGGGCCATCTATGGTCATAGGAAGTCACCAATCGGCGTAGTGTTGGGGGAGCACTGAAAAAAATCCTTTTTTGATTTATTTAATAAAACCTTTGATTTTAGAGTCATATTCGAAATAAATTTTTTTTCAATGAAATTTATTTTCTCCATTTCAAGAGATGTAGTGAAGGAAGATATTTTTAAAACATTATTTCAAGGAAAAATTCGTACAGTCGTATTTATAAACGCCGTCTTACTTTAGACGGCCGTCCAAGTTATAAAAAACATTTTTAATGTCTGAAGTTTTCTAACTTTTTACCTACCTTAAGACAATGGAATCTTTTGTGTAAACCTGCAATATTGCAATATTTTTTGTATATATCAAATAAAGTATTTTCCAACTATTTCGAAATAATTATAAACTGTCTAACTAGTCAAAAATCTAATAAATACGACTCGCCCACTAGGCAACTTCCGAGCAGCTTTTTAGATATCTTATTTTTCTTGAAAACGTTCGTATTTTTTTTAATTATAACTTATTCATAGGCTCATTCCTTTATTTTAAAATTCTGATTTTTGAGCATTTCAGTCCAAAGTTCTGTCAAAGTTCATAAAAAAACAATAAAATTGTACAAAAATGCCCAAAAATTTTGAAGTAAAGGAACGAACCTTACTTTTAATTTATCAGTAAAATTTATCTTAACCGAAATTGTAGAGGATTAGAATTCCCTATAAAAACGCGCTTAAACTGTGTACTTAAAACTACTAGGCGTTTTTTTTTTGCAAGTCCATGTGGATTTGTCGAAAAAACAACATCGGAACTAATTGTTTTACACGTAAATACAACAACAACTTAAATCTATATGGAATTAGCTAAGTCCTGATAATTATCGGGACTTACGTACTGTAAGTAAGAAGTCTCGATGTCGTTTTTTCGACAAATCCATATGGACTTGCAAAAAACACGCCTACTAAATATATTCAATATTCTTAGCAAAAAGTGTAAAGCAAAATACTACCTCTACTCATTTACTTTTCAAATCTGCCAGTTTCTACTAATTTTATGAACTTCAACATGACTAAAAATTGTATGAATTAACAGTTTTGAAAATTAAGCGAGAAGTTGTTTGTAAAAAAAAGGAAATTTTCGGATTTGGTTAAGGGATTTTTTTTTTTCAAATAATCCTTAGCACTGGTTTGACATTTATTGTTTGTTTTTATTTTGCAATTCAGTTTCAGAATTCTTCTCGATGATGTTTGTTTATTAGTTTGTTGTTATTAATTAAAAAAAGTATGAAAACAAAGTTGAATCATTGCGAAACTAATTAAAAATAGCAACCAATGAAATCAACAAACAGCGGTAATGGTATTTAAGTGAAAGAAAATTTTATTTGCTCCTAGACAAGAAGTGACAAATCTCAGTCACGTTCAGCGTCACACAACATGAAGGATGTCGGAAAGACAGAATGCATGTATTGAAGAAATTATAATATACAATTCGTAATTCATTTGTGTGAGGTGTTTTTCAGATAAGAATATTATTATAAATACTATCTGCACTATCGACGGAAGGTAAAGGTTGGAAGTAAAGTTTCAATTTTGGTGTTAATGACATCTCAAAAAATAACGAGTTTCCTTTGTAAAATTTGCGTTCAATGAAAGCACTTGACTACATAAATGTAGTCCCTTGTGTCTGCTGAACGTACCCAATGAAAAATGAAATCAGATGGAAAAAAATCCTTCAAAAAAATCCTCGATACAAATGTCAAACAGTAGTATCTGTATTTTCCGATAGGACTGAACTCGGCGCTTGTAACGCATAGCTTAAAGTGGCGTCAACGTGAAGTTGGCTCCTGGCAGTCCATATATAATAAGTCATTCTCATTCGTAAGTGGATGGATGCAAAATTCAAAATGGTGAAAGCGAACTAAAAAGAATTTAGCGTTTGGTGCTTAGATTCCGACTTTTTTTCTGATTTATGAAAATTATGAAGTAAACTTTTAAGTTTTCTTTTAATTAATTTATATCACATCTAATTTTAGTGGTTTCGCAAAGTAAATAATTAAAAGTCTCTCTGCTATGAAAATTGACATTGAACAAACAATTATTTAATTTGTTTTCTCCTTAGCCATTTAAGTGCATTATGGGTTACTTGTGAAATTGACGTTTCGGAAAGCTCTTTTTCGGTCGGTTTGGACATAAGCTCCCGATAGCTCCCGCCTATTCTAGTTCTACCTTTATAATAATCTCTGGTTTGTTGATTGGATGCGTTCGGGTGGTTGTCAGATAGGCTTTGGGCACGTTCAATCACAAAATCAGAGAAATAGGGCTTTTCAGTACCAAACTTTCACCGTTCATTGGACACTTCACTATCAGTCTTTTATTGCTTGGAAATTACGTTACAGCGGTTCCGCCACTGGGTATTTCGCTGCCGTTCTTTCAATAGGTGCGTTTTATTGGTAATTTATTCCTAGCGCAGCAACCCAAGTGCCAATAAAACGCTATACCAACTTTTATGTACACTCTTTAATACTGTGGCTCTGTTCGCAAAGTATTCTTGTTTGATTGTTTCCACAGTAAATAACTTTATGTCACGATTATCAACGATTCATGCAATTTATCGTAGCTATGAGGTTTCAGATATCCGACGTTGGAGTTTATTACTTGACAGATATGGAATGAACTATATTTCGACGTATATAAAATATATAATATATAATGTCATTAAAATCCAAAATTTCATATAATGAGTTTTATCTTGAATAAAATAATTTTCGGATTTTCATTCGGACATATCAATGACGTGTGACGACGCGCTTCGGTATTTTTATAGCATTCAATAGGGTCCTGCCTAACCATTGTTTTATTTCAAGAGATTTAAGACGGAACCACATACCACACTCGGAGATGTACGCAGGGGGGAGGGCCTTAAAGGACTTGAGCCCCCATGCAAAATGACATACTATGATAACATGTCCATTAAAACCGAAGAATAGCTAGTTTTTATTATTTTTTCGTTCAAATTTCATTTTTGTTAGATTTAAGGTTTAACAATAGTTTTAATTAAAAAAAAAAATATAGTTGTGGATATCGTAATAAAATCACTAGTTCATACCACACGTAATCTAGACATTTCAATCGATTCTCAGGATGTATAGAAACTCAAAATAAAATTTCATTTGCAATCAGGCACAAGTCCCAAAACGATTTCACACATTTTATTTTTTCACTGTTTTTCCATTTGAAAAAAAAACGATAAAATGGAATGAAAACCTATCGCCTGAATAGACAGCGATCATGAGCATAATAAACTTCGAAGAAGAAAAAAAACGAAAACAATAGAAATGGAAAAAAGCTTTCATAGTAAACTTCAACTTGAATCAGAGTAGACAATCTTCTCATTACTCTTTTTCTTAAGTTAATGAACTGTATTCATAGTCATTTTCAACTATTGCATAGTTAAACCTAAACCTTGTATTTTCATTTATTTAAATTTTTGTCAATGCACTATTTTTGAAGTCGAATAAGTTAATAAGCGTATTCATCCAAAGAAATAAATTTCCGCTTTGCAGAAAAATACAACTTTCCGCTGGACGTTTTCATGAACACACCTTAGAAATACTTGTGAAATGTCACATCAAACACACCGCAAATGTCATTTATAAATTTGTCAGGTTTATCTTTACGCTTTCCGCATCAAATTGATGAGATAAATTTATCACATCTGCAGAAAAATATTCCCATACAAATTTTGACAGTTCGTTTCTGCGGAGATAAAATTATCTGGTTTCTGAGGTTTTTCCGCCGTTGCATGAATACCCTTAATAAACTTCTATTTTGATAAATAGAGAAATGAAATTGGAAGTACTTTTATTAATTGATCATATTTAAACTACAGTTAAGTAAAACAAGAGTTTCGCGAACCACTATGAATACGTCCCAATCAAAATTCGTATTAACAGAATTTCCTTTGAAAAAACTTACTTTATTTTTTTAATTGTTTAGCTACTGCTTGCGCTACTTTAAATTAATTATAATATAAAAAATAACATAATTATATAAGATAACTTAAATATGAATAACAAACTCCTACTACCGTCGATTTTTGTCATTTAAGAATATGTATTCGAAAAATAAAGATTTATTCATCAAAAACAGCTGTGGTAAGCGTTTAGACAGCATCGGCTGTCCATATAAACCATATAAACTGCTGCACTTCCGTTTTGCAACCTGGGTTTGTATACTAATTTGAGAAAGTTATAATTTAAGTTCTTTGTATGCTACCAGTGACATCTACAGAGCCAGAACGTTTGTCTTCCAATTTGAGAAGGTTAAAAACCTGGCTGAGGGCCACAGCAACGGATACCAGACTTACCGGATTGGCTTTGTTGAATATTCACAAAAAAAAAATCGGTGTAATCCCTGAAGATGTGGTGATTCAATTTGCAAATAAAAAAAAGGAGAATGCATTTCATTTTTTCACCAAATTTTACTACCTTTATTTGTTATTTTAAACTTAAAATATCAAAAAGTTTTAAAAAAGATCTCTATTTTTGTATACAAAGAAAAAATATGATTAAAATTCCTTTAAAAACTAAGGATTTTTTGTGTTTTCCTTTTGTCGTTTTCTTATTGCAATTTTACTTCTTATTCATATAAGGTAGTTAATAATAAGAAAGGCTTTCATTTTTGTGATACTACCAAAATTGAGACTGCCCCCCCCCCCCCCAAAAAAAAATCCTGTTTACGCTATACTGCCCTACATGTCTTCGGTGATGGTGTGTGGTAGATTTCTGCCTTGTGTCGCTGACTGGCTCAACGCATATGAGAGATAGCATTGGAGCGATAGCGGCATACCACACGAGACTAATCTCGTTCCGACTTAATTTTAAATTTATAAATGGATGTACGATGCAAGATTCACTATGAAAATAAAAATTACTTTTCCGAACAAATAGTTTTCACAATATTTTTCGTTTTGCATGGCTGTATTAAATATGAGCATTCACTGTATTTTTGGAAATTAAAAAAATACATTTCTCCCTCCCGAAGGTAAAATATAAGAGAGGTAATTTCTAGGACGCCTCCTTATAAAATTCATTCTACTCGGTTAAAAACATAGAGTACCTATATTACCTAGAGAACCGACCGGTACCCCTCTTGCCTTAAACACCCGCAAATTTTATTTGAGGTGAGTAAGTGAAAACTCTCTTAGTTTACTCTTTTTTCCTTATCCGTGAATCCGTGTGAATGGTGGATATAAAAACAAATTGGCGCATTAGTTCAAAAAGGTACGTGTCTACGGTTTAATTGTGAACAAAGTGGTGGCATTAGCTCAAAAAGGTGCGTGTCTACGATTTGCACACCTAAATCGTAGACACGTACCTTTTTGAGCTAAGAAACTAGAGTGCGCTTCCAATTTTCGGTAGGTGTTTTTGTTTTTTTTTTTAAACATAAATATTCAAAAATATTATTTAATTTATCACCCGGGGGCAACAATGACCGATATTCTTCATAGTTTAGGTTGACAAAAGTTTAAAAAAAGAAATTTGACTACGAAATTAATAAAGTTCTCAATTTTTGAATTTAACGGTTTTTTTTTTGAATCCCTGGGCGGTCTTATCCACCTTATTGAGCACTTTGAGCAATTTTAGCGAAGTCCTTTCAATTGAAGCCATGTTGGTTCGGTCCCATTTAAAATGCATTGGACAACAACCCCATACAAAACTTAATGGGCATTTTCCTCTCAGTACAGCTTGTAGGGTGGAAGAGAACGACCGCCTAAGTCGGTTCTCTAGGTAATATAGGTACTCTATGGTTAAAAATATGGGACTATTTTTCAGTCAAATCTGTATTGTATATCGGTCCACAACAAAATTTTATTAGAATCAAATACATGCCACAGTTTAACAACCTGATTAATCCTTTTTTAATTTTGAAATGTAATCAATATTATTATTAGAAAAATTTCCCAATAGCTGGGGAAATTGTTCCCTTAAAATAATACATTTGGTTTAAAATTTATCAATATTATTTTTAGTATTGAATACAAATTATTCTGAACTTCTATACTATTTTGTTCAGATTTAATCTCGTTTATATTATTATTTTGATTTAATTTTAATAGAATATAAGATAAATTCAATTCGAATTGTTTTGATGGTATTGAATATAATACAAAAGAATATAACTTGTAATTTCATGGAATCAACTCTAAGCACATGAATAATTAAATGCAATTCTTAATTTCTGAGTTAAAATGCACAATATATTAATGTTTAATGTCCCTGTATTGAATATAAATAAAATTTTACTAGAATACCTAATAATACAAACTTATTTTTAAGAAATAATTTGGATTCATTTTACTTAAAATGAATCCAAAAAGATATTAATTTACAAGAAAATATAATGAATGATTATTTTTGTCAGAGTAGGTATTTATCTTTTTGTTTCCGATTTTTAATTAGAAATGGTGTTACCATATGCTTTATGTTTTCGGATCCAAATAAATATTTGAAATCCCTTTTAAATCTTACATGAACGTACTTTTTATTCATTTGGATAAATGCTGCGTAATTAAACCAGCTGTTCATCAAACGTCAACAACTTATTTGTGCAAAAAAATTATTTCCTGAAAAATTTAAAAAAGTTAAATAAAATATGCCAAAAATCAGCAAAAAATTAAATTAGTGCAATTATATGAACAAATTGCCTTTAATTATTTACTCATTTTAGAACTATTTGGAAAAAATGATGGTTTGTGCATTTTCGGTTACAAAAGTAAAATCCTTCTAATTAACTTTTAACAATAGATAAACAGAAAGAAAAAGAGGATGCAATTTTAGAAGATCTAACACTAACCATGGTTAT
Organism: Leucozona laternaria; assembly: GCA_932273885.2. NCBI lineage: Eukaryota > Metazoa > Arthropoda > Insecta > Diptera > Syrphidae > Leucozona > Leucozona laternaria. Next base: position 53,806,369 of record OW026368.1, read on the forward strand.
GGCTGAGAATCCTAGATACTTTACTTGACTCGACATCACATTGACGTTTGTATAAGTTTATCCAAATAAATTTGTATAATAGCGAATTCCTTTCAAAAAAGAAATCGAATTTTTTCTAAACAGAATCGAATTTTTCTTGTCAATTGAAAGGAATTCGTATTTCGTAAAAGAATCGATTTTTTTTGGTGTGATTTTGTTACTTTATAGCTGCAATTGACGCAAAACGTCAAGAAATTATTCACAAAACTATTAAGGTTGTTTGTTTTTGTTGTGAGAAAAATGTTTTACCAATAGAATTAAATTAATAAATAAAAGATATTAGCCAGCTTATACGATGCCAATTTGTTGGTGCATTTTATTTCTTTGAACTTCTATTACCACATATATTTTTAAAGAAAATTGTTATTGAAAAGTTTTCACCTGCACTGAAAGTTTTTAACACGTCCTTCACTCGCGAAAGCTATTTTTTTTGTCAAATTTCTGTTTGATAATGAACAACGCACAATAAATTATTTTTATAGCTGTATTGACTGAATATATTGTTGAATATTTTGTTAAATTATGTAGAATTCGTTGCAACCAAAAAATAAACAACTCGTCTTCCAAAAATTCCGCGACTTTCAATTTGACGTATCAGAAATGTCAAGTCTTCATAGTGTGTGTGCAAATCAGTGTGAAATCTTGCTAAAAACCAAACATTTTTTTTGACAGAAAAGAATCGATTTTGTTTAGAAAAAATTCGATTCTGTTTAGAAAAAATTCGATTTCTTTGTTGAAAAGAATTCGCCATAAGTTTCCGCAGAAAATTTTATCCAATTTGCGTAAAGCATTCCCCATACAATATTTGACAGTTAATTTACCAAAAGATAAACTTATCAAAAGATAAACTTATCTAGTGTTTTACGACGTTGCATGAATCCCCTTAATGTATTTGTATAAATATATGTAAATAAATGCAAATCGCAGTTATAATGGGGATTTAATTTAAGGCAAACATTGTCATAAAATTGTCAAAATATATTACGATACAAAATATTGTGTTCTGTTGTACCTACTGTTGTTCAAGCTAAACCCTAGTACGCTGCCGATGCCAAACGAACAATTCAATACAAAAATGACACAAGGAAAACATAAATGCCAAATATCGTTCTCCTTTTCTTCTTGCAGTTCTACAACCGAAATTGATAATTGTAGCAGATAACCGTATTTGGAGAACTCTCAGCTCTTTTTTTCGCACTAAATTAATTGCCCGGACCACAGATTAGCCACATGAAGATGAGAATGTTTCGTACGTTTCACCCTCCAAAACCCATTTGTTTACATTGTTGTATTTGTAATTTCTTCCCGCGTCGATGAATAGATGTGAATTGCAACAACAATTTAACCAGGTGTGTGAAGATCCCTACTATCTATGTGTGAGGTTTTTATGCACACATTCTCATTTTTTATGTGATAACTGCCAGTTCAAGCTTGTAGGCAAATTAAAATAGCTGCCGGGGATTCTCATCTTCATGTGGCTAATCTGTGGCCCGGACCATAAGTTGCAGTGTTGCCAGATGAAAAAAAATCTCCCCCCAGACAAAATTTAGAAATATGCCCAGATTACCACATTTTATTAACAAAAACCAATACATTTTTTTTCAACATTTTATTTTTATTCACATCTCTTAATTTTGTTTTTAATTTTAAATTTGATTAATTCTAAATAAGACGGTCATTGAAAAATATATAAATTAAAACAAAACAAAATAAATTAATTAAATAAAGCAATGGAAACAAATATTACGATAAATACATCTCCTGGTTCCTTTGAAAGACCCCAAAATGGTAAATGCCAATCAGAAACATCCCAAATGCGTTTCCTTTCTTTTTATTTCTGGTCAAAAGTTACAACAACAACATCAAAAGCTCGAGCCTTAACTTTTTCTCGAACTTTTTCCCAAACTTTTCCCAAAACGTAAAGAAACAGACCTAAAGTCATCTTCGTTTTTGCTCTCGCGTCGCCCGGCGGTCGGTTTCATACATCTTCTCACTTGTAAAAATTTTCAGCATTTCTTGTGTTGATGTTGGTATAAAATTCTGACATCCAGAATGTGAAGAATATCTAACTCGTAGCATACTGTCAGCTGTTTCAACACCCATACAATTCCTCAACCTTTTATCTCTAAATGATTCCCCCTAGATTTCTCCTAAGCATCTTGTCCCCCCAGATTACCCCCCAACGACAAAAAAAAACCCTAAATCTAGGGGGAAAACCCCTAAACAGGAAACCCTGATAAGTTGTGTGCGGAAAAGTGAAATTTGAGTTCTTTTCTTGTTTGTACTTTGTTGTTTCTTTCGTTACAGCATGGTTTTCTGTGATCACGGTGTGGATTCCGTAAGCATTTCGCTTTCGTTTTGGAAACCACAGAGAAATTTTATTTCGCATTATAGCAGCTTACTAGGCTTAGAAAAAAACTAACTTAAAAAAGTTTATAATAGGCGTTTTCCTTTGGAGGTGGCGAAGTGCTTGTGAGTAGATGAAAACTAAAATCTAGTACCTTCATCTACTTATGCTTTCATCGCGAGTAGATGAGGTTTGTAGCGAAAATAATTTTTTGCGTTCCAATCAAAATGGCTAGCAAAGTACTTGCAAGTACTTCGCCACCTCCAAAGGAAAACGGCTAGTAGCGCAGGGAAAATTTACAAAAAAAGAAGATTTTAAAACGCAATTAATAATTTAATTTTGGCATCAGAAATACTGGCTTAAAAGTCGATTGGAAATTTTTTTAAATTTTGTTTTGAGCCACAATTATCTGTGTCAAGCTTAATTTGAAAGTATATAAGGTACAAGGTGAGATAAATGCTCATCAGAACTCAACCATATATCGTCGGCTTAGAGTGAAAACCAGCCAACTCTATCTTTATTTTTATCATAATAGATTATTTAAAAAAAAAACTTAAACAAAAAAAAAACAAACAAAAAACTATAAAATCTGTCCAATTCTTTTGAGTTTAGTTAAACGGAGTGCATAAAAATAACATTCTATAGAGTATAGACTTTAATTAATTGAAATATTATAAACATTCTTATTTTAGATATTTCATGTACAAAACGCAAACAAATAGTATAGTCACTTACACGATATTATAATACACTAATCCGCCCTAAAACAGCTTTCTGAATTATATATGTTAATATGGAATATTAAATATATACATATATATTAAATATATAAATATGAATAAGCATACACATTTTTAAAGTCGTTGGCTCAATAGAAAAACAGTTTAGTTCTTTCATCAAAATCATATTTTTTAAGTTATGGTAACCTTAAAACTATACAGAAAACATTTAGTTCATATTTAAATATGGCTGATGTTGCTTCCTTGCTCTTTTTATACAATTTGAATTGGATTTTATTTTTTTTTGGATTAGAAAAGGACGCTCTCTATTTTATTTAAATCTAAATCATTCAAATTTAATACTTTATGAATTGAAGAAAAATACGGATTATTAAAATAAAAGCTTGCAGATTTAGATTCTAATTTTTAGGTACAGTATTGTAATGTTCAAGGATTACATTTGAATCCTTTGGATTACATACTAGTCCCTTGAATTATACATTCTAATCTAATTGATGATTAACTTCTAATCCTTTTGGTGTTACAATTAATGTAATACTTTATTACATTAAAATGTTATACTTTATATGTTACGAACTGCTGTAATACGAGGACCTGAACAAAAAAATATATAAAATATATAATTTTAACCAATTTGTGTTGTATTATTAATTTGTTGGCATACAATAAATCGTTAGCAGTTAATACTTTTTTGTATTCAATTGAAAATATTTTCCTTTTGAAAAAGGTACGGACTTTATTAAAATTTAGAATTCAGGTTGGAATAAAATTTAAATTCAATAGAATTACTTTTGGGAAATTTAATTTCAAGCAATCCTGTCACTAATGCTTTTTATGAGACTTTGTCTTGAAATATAGTATCAATGTGTTGAATTTTATTATTTTGTTTCATAAATCAGGGAAATATTCAGCATTTAATTATTACTTCTTTGAATATGCAATACACAATGTATTAAGAAAATGTGTAATATTTTGGGAAATATTAAATCTAATACCTACTGTTTGCATTGAAAATATGCTGCAATACTTTAGTACGACTGAAAAATAGTCCAAGATTTTTAACCGTGGAGCTAGATACGGGAAAACAAAGTAGTAGGAAGAATTTAAAATTTTCCTTTAAAAAACCTCCGGAGAAAAAGTATCATTTGTTTTTAAATTCTTTTGATTGGCGTCCCATTAATCACACCGCCAATTTTTTTTTTTTTTGTAAATGAAATGAAAAAATAAAAAGATATAAAGATAAATATATTATTTATATTTAAATGCTTTATTATTTTAAATAAAACTATCACAACTTTTTTATATATTAATCGGCGACGCGTTTCGAAATTAAAATTTCATCTTCAGGCGCTTTTGTTATTTGATGTTTTTCTTTTTTTAACAAACTGAAGTATAAAATATACAGAAAACCAACCACAACAGATATAACAATACATAGGTTTTTCTGTTCTACGCTCTTCTGGTTTGCTGTTCAATGAGGCTGTCTAGAACACTTTGGAACAGTTTCGAACAGGATTTTCTGTACTAGCTTTTTAGTTAGAACAACTTAGAACAGATTTCCTGTTCTAACTTGTTCTGACGTGCTGTTCTGTTCTAATCTAACTATTTTGTCACTGAACAAACCTCATAACGATTCACACCACCCAAAAAAATGCCAGCTTATAACGCCTTCATCAATAGGTTATTAAATACACCGATGGATATACAAGACTATTGGAAAGAATTGACCATAATGAAACAAATAGCAACATCAAACGGATATAACACAGATATCATAGATAAACTAATATGTAAACGCAAACGGAATATACAAAATAACAATCATAGAAATGAAGAAGAAACACAGACAAAATACATATCTATTGAATACACCAATGTTTTACCACAAAAAATACAAAAGGAATTAAAGAAACATAACATCAACGTTTCATTCAAAACAAACAACAACTTACAAAAACTACTTCAACAAAAGAAAAAAACAGAAACCAAAGAACTATCACGAGTATACAAAATTAAATGTGACGAGTGCAATTAATACTATGTATGACAAAAGGAAAGACATTTTCATGAAAGATACAAGGAACATAAACCAAAACAAAATACAAAATCAAATTACGCTTTACATCTCATCGACAACAATCATAAAGCCTTAACTACATTGGCCAAACAAATTCGGGACAGTCTTTCTGACTTGAAAACTTATAAAAATGATGCAGAAAGCTTAAATTTTTGTTTAAAAAAAATTTGGGAAAAAAATATATTTGTACTTTTGTAATTTTGCAAAAAGTGGTCAATGTAGTTAAGGCTTAATTGTTCAAACCTTGACACAAATATTAAACCTATGCACCTGTGTCAGAGAGGGAGATTATTAGACGCGCTAGAAGAATATGAAATATATAAAGCAAATAAGACAGACTCCTTAATGACAAATTAACATTTAAAGCGAATGCACTGTACGACACTGCACTTAAAAAACACCAGATAAAAAAGTACAATATAGAAAACAACACATAAATTTATAAAAAACAAATTTATAATTTAAATAAATGTTAACAAAAGAGACAACATCATCAATCTTCAATTGATATAAGACATGCAATTACAATCATAAAGTGGTAAATAACAAAAACAAGAACATCAAATAACAAAAGCGCCTGAAGATGAAATTTTAATTTCGAAACGCGTCGCCGATTAATATATAAAAAAGTTGTGATAGTTTTATTTAAAATAATAAAGCCTTTTAATATAAATAATATTTTATATCTTTTTATTTTGTTCATTTCATTTACATGAACAAACACAACTTGGAGACCCACCACAACATGAAATTTGTTTTGTTTACAGTCTTCAAATATCGCAAAAGGCGAAGTAATCTAAAAACAATAATTTATGTAAATTGTTCTCTTCCTCGAGCACTTCCTGATGGGCGTTGATCTTTCGATTGGCGGCCGCCCGGATCACCCAACCCTAAAGCCGACACTGTTTAGGGGGATTGAACAAACGTGGTTTAAACATTGATCAGTTGTTCAGTGATTTGAACGGATTTCAGCGGATTAACTGAGGTTCAACGATTGTTCAAGATTCAATAAGTAAGTATGTGATAATAGCCAATTACATATTTAAAACATCTTTGCTGAATCACGGATCATAATTTGAACCACGTTTGTGCAACTGGCCCTAATCATATTGTGAGCAATAATAATCGTTGGAAAATAATTGTAAAATAGTCATTTCTTATTATTAGAAATGATCCATATAAATCATCAAAAAACGTGCATTACAACAACAACACGAGATCCAGCTATCTATCCACAGCCCACAAATCTAATGTTGAATTCCTTTCAATAAAGAAATCGTTTTTTTTCTGCACCGAATCAGTTTTTTTTTAAACCGAATCGATTCTTTTTCTCAAATGAAACGAATTCGTAAAAAAAACGATTTTTTTTTGTGTAAAAAAAACGATTTTTTTTTGTGATTGTGTATGTTACTTGACAGCTGATTTGTATTGCTAGGTAGGTATATTGATAGAAAATATTGTTGAATATTTTGTTTATTTATGTAGAATCCGTTGCAACCCAAAAAAAATGTCTTTCCAAAATTCCTCGACTTTTAATTTGACATATTAGAAATCTGTATTGTGTGTGTGCAAATCGGTGTGAAATCTTGCTAAAAATGGAAGATTTGTTTTGATAGAACAGAATCGATTTTGCACAAAAATGAAAACGCTAATGATATTACCTTTTATATGTGTAGGTGTGGTGCGCTTTCTAAAAATTTAATTTTTACTCTGGCGGGTAGTTTTACAAATGGAAAGGTATTGCAAAGTGTAGTGTAAAGAAAATAAAGACAATAGGGTAAAATTTATTAAAAATTTAATTTTCCTAGAAAAAAATATTTTTCTAGAAAGAAAAGATCATCAATACGAAGCATTTACATGTTTACGAATCCACTTAATGCAGTTGCAGAAGGGTAGCGAGATCTTAACTGCATACATCGTTCGCCATCGAGTGTTAATGTTTTACGTTTGAGAAAAATTTCTCGTTCTAATTTCTCACGATTTTGAATTATCTGTGTTTTATACATTTGAGAGTCTTTCAACACAATTAACATATTTGAAATTCCGTTTTCAATATTGATTACTTCGTCAATTAGTCCCCTTTGAGCATGATCATTGCAGCTCTCAAAGTGTGGGCGATGTATCCGATAATCCAAACGAGTATGGGCAACTTTAGTAGGTGCATCGAAACTTTTAATGGCTATGAGCATTTTTTGAATGCAGTTCTCGTTTTCCACCAATTTTTTGAGGCACTGTAAGATAATAAAAAAAAAAAAATCAAACATTAATATTGGACTACAAAAATTATTGCTAGATTCAGAAGTTTATTTAAAATTGAATTCAAAGAATTGCGTCCAATATTTAAGTTTATTTTTACTGGTCGATCATCTTGATATTGTGATATCTTCTTGGCAGATATCTTCGAGATCTCACTAACGTGAACTGGATCATTGATATTTTAATAAACTTTAACGTTTATAATTTCAATTGATTGAGTTGAAAACATTTTGGACTCACCTCTTCAAGTTCATTTTCCAATCGTTTTACGATTTCTCCGGTACAATTAATGCGAATAGTCAAAGCTCTTTCAGTGTTGTCAGCTTGAATTCGGAGGTCTCTTGTAACACACAACATCATCGATGTTAATCTTCCTCGCAAGTTGACTGATTTTAAGCGGCACTTCTCACATTCACTCAGAGTTTTCTTGGTGACAAGTTCCCAAAATTGCTCCGAAGATTGACTTGAAAATTAAATTAAATATTAAGTTGTGTAACCCATTTCAGTTATCACAGTAGTCGCCGATCACATTGATATTCCAGTCGCTCTGTTCTGCATTTTAGTAGTTTCTTCGCCAGAACCACGCACTAATGGCGAATTCCTTTCAACGAAGAAATCGAATTTTTTCTAAACCGAATTGATTTTTTTCTAAACCGAATCCATTTGTTTCTGTCAATTGAAAGGTATTCGTAAAAGAATCGTATTTGCAAATTAATTATTTTTGTAGTTATTTTGACTGAAAATATTGTTGAATATTTAGTTTAATTATGTAGAATCCATTGCAACAAAAGAAAAAAAAACAATTTGCCTTCCTAAAATTCCCCGACTTTTATTTATTGTGTGTGGGCAAATCGGTGTGAAATCCTGCTAAAAATGCAAGATTTGTTTTGACAGAAAAGAATCAATTTTGTTTAGAAAAAAATCGGAACAGAATCGGTTCTTTTGTTGAAAGGAATTCGACATAAGTGTTTCACTAATGCCGGACTAGCGCGATTGACAAATTGTAGCAATTTCTTCCATTTTTTTGCAATTTATGACTTCACCTTAAAACCTGCCAGTATTTTCGTCACAAAAAACTGCCAAATCCAACTTACGTGTTATTTTGCTGACATCGTGTTAATATTGTACTGACAGCATTTTGCAAAATATGAGAAAAAAAAATATATATTTTGACTTACCTATTGCTAGTAGGTATGTTCAAAGCTGAATTATTTGAATTCCTGCTAATATCATTGAGAATTTTGAAACTTTTGTGGCAAATTAATGTAATTAATAGATACCTATGGCTGAAAACACCGCGGGTCAGATGTTTTGTATTTATAACCTGAGAAAACGTGTGATAACAAAGTTTTGTTTCGCCTGTTTAATGTGTGTTGGCTTATAAGAATATTGTTGTTTTATTAGCCAGAACCCATGTTTTGTAACTCTCGCATCGATAAAATCAGCCGAGAAACAGTGAAAATTGTATCGCTTCTAGACTGATTTTATCGATGCGAGAGTTACAGAACATGGGTCCAGAGTAAAAACGTTTTGATTGATCCGGTGTGTATTCAGACTAATACTCCCCATGTTCTTAGTAAAAAATATAAATATCAGTGAATAACTTGTTGGATTAGCGAAATCCTGCAGCTAACACATTTCGTGATACCGGTGAGCTAATAGTTATGAATGAATGAATACTCAATGTTATCTTCACTTATCAGAGGAAAGTCGAAACAAGCAAAAAAAAATAGCATTAACAACATTTTGTTGTATGAACTGAAGGACATGGAATGGGACTCCAGACGACATGGTTTGCTGGATTTAATGAATTGAATCAAAAACTATAACTGTAATTTTTCGAAGAGGCGCGGGCCCCTCGAAGCGCCCCGCCTCTGTCGCAGGGCCAGGGCCCTCCACCGGTGGGCATAACTCGGGCACCCAGAGACTTTTTAATTTCCGTAATGAATATTATATAAAAAAATATACATATATACATACTCAGCAGGTGGCCTGGTGACGCCTGGTTGAATCATTAGCGATGTGGAAGTATTGTTAAGGCCACAAACTCTCGACTCAATTTCATAGGCTTCAGATTTTTCACTCCAATCGTACTCCAATCGCTCCCTTGCATTCCTATTTTCGATTTTTTGTTCCTGAATTTCCGAAAGGGCATTCCGAAGTTTTATTTTTATTTCTGAAATTAAGGTTAGCTCCTTTATCAGTTCATTTTCTGGGTCATCGAGAATAAGTTCTGCTTCAGGACGATATGCGCGCTTTGCTAAGCATTCCTTAGCTATTTAAATTGAAAAAAATTCAATAATGATAAGTTTTATTAGGTAATATGAAGTTATTGAACTTATTGACTCCGGTATCTCCAAGACAATCAACGAATTTTTAAGTTTTATTTCTTCTTCTTCCAGTATTGTTGTTTCATCTTTTACTGCGGATATTGTTCTATCTAGTGCCATTTTCATCTCGTTTATAAGTTTTGCTCTATTTCTTATATTTGTGGAGCTCTCTTGTTGCATTTGTTGGCTCAGCGCCACCATTTTTTCGGCAATTGTTTTAGAAATGTATCCATTCCTTAATTTACATAAATATATTAAAGAACATTATTGAACATATATATTAAAGTTTATAATTATACCTGTCAGTAGCTTCTATCACTCTTTCAAAATTGTCAAAAGTCTCTTTGTTTCTAGTATGCCAATCGTTGGTGTTTAACTGAGTTAAAGAAAAGCCATCTCTTATACACCTTACACCATTAAAGTTTACAATTGGTTTAGAGACAAAATCCACCGTAGATTTTGAGTTTTCAATAGCTTCACTTTCGGATTCCTTAAATGTAAGTACAATAAAAAAAACTTTAATATAGTTAGCCCTGTACATAATACCAGGTCCATCAAGATGGCACTGCAACAACACAAAGGGAATTGCCCATTTTACTATGGAACTTTGGCCCAGAGTGTACACGAACAAGTTTGGTATTAAATGAAAGGTGACGTGAAGGCCAATACATGAGTAAAATATTTTCAAAATCGTTCATGGGAAAGTTGAGATATTCGGGCTTGAAGTTGCCGATTGCAAAACAAGGATTTCAGATTTTGTTCCAAATAACTGTCCATAACGGGCGAAATAATTGACGTAGAAAAATGATACTGATATCAAATATCAAATGAAAGGTATTTTGTCTTTGTCTTGTCTTTAAAATAATACTTAAGTTATTTTGATATGTCTTACACATTTTAAGATATTGAGTTTTGACTTCTAGAAAAGCCATAACTTTCATTTGATATCAATATCATTTTTCTACGTCAATTATTTCGCCCGTTATGGACAATTATCTGGAACAAAATCTGAAATACCTGTTTGCAATTGGCAACTTCAAGCCCAAATATCTCGACTTTCATGTATTGGGCTTCACGTCATCTTTCATTTGATACCAAAACTCGTTCGTGTACACTCTGGGCCAGAAATGGGCAATTCCCTTTATAAATATAATGTCTGTTTGATAACTAAATTGTTCACCAAGTTTCACATAGTTCGATTTTTCTCCTATGGGTTTTCACAGCAATTCTTTAAAATTTGTGAAAAATCCACGTTACCAATAGACATATAATATAATTATGTAGAGGAATTAGGTCGAATTAAGTGCTCCTACCATTCCCTCTAAAACTTGTCTAGCGGTGCTTTAACTTGATATTTAGATAGCAGCACTTAAAATCCAAATTTAACAAGTTCTAATCAAGTGTTGCAGTCCTGAATTAGGTGCTTCACAACTTCAAATAAAAGTTTTTTTGCGACCTTTAGTCCAAATGCGTTTCGGCCAGGCATAACAGTTGGGCTGGGGCTCATCAGTTAGATGTTGTCGTACCCTTCTAAGACGCAAGATTTTAGTCCATGGCTATCGACACAAATGCATATATAATTAGCGGCAGAATTTGGTTAAATTCAGACACCGTCATAAATCGAGCTTGAAATCCAAACCCACAATTTAGCAAACAAATCAATTGATCACACATTGGAAAGAATTTCATCAAAATCAAAGGAACGCTACCAGTGTTGCCGATTAAAAAAAAAAACAAAAATCATGATTTGTCTCATGAGATTACAAACAAAATCATGAGAATGCTTGTTTTTCGGTGAGCATACAAATATAACTGAAAACTTAAGATTCACAGAAATTAGATTTTTTTTAAGTAGTAAAATGTAGTAGTATTCTAGTTCGACTGTCGGTCAATATACATAATCAGCCTTATTGTGAGTTTCACTCCAACAACATTCCACTCGGAAAATTTGTCATTTTACTTTGTGAGTTTCACCCAAAATTTCATGATCGAAAAATTCCCCTTATTGTGAACATTCATTTCGGGCGGAATGTAATGCCATTTTCACTTTTTTTTGGAGGTGAACAAAATTTCGTTCGCGCGAAACTCACAATAGCTTTTAAAATTCCGGAGGATGAAAAAGTTTTAAGGTGAAATATTTTTCGAGTGAAACTCACAATAAGGCTGAATACAAACTTTAAGTAAATTTAAAAAAAAAATGAATTCTTGTTTTTTTTTAAGAAAAAATGATAAATCATGAGATTTTAATGAATTCATGATTTCATGAGAAGAGGGTGAACAATCATGAGAATCATGATAAATCATTGGATTCGGCAACACTGGTCACTACCGAATTGTTGTTATATTTTAGATGAAAATTATTATTATTATTTATTGTACTATTCATACTAGAATGTCAGTTTATTTGACTTGACCATTCTTTATTCCGTCAATTTCATTGAATAATAAGAGGAGACTGATGAAAGGAGGCTTGGCACCCCTTGAAACAGCTGTATCTCTAGCCAAAATAAACGAATTATAAATTAATTCGTAAACAATTGGTGGTAGCACCTTTAAGTTGTTGTTGTTGTTCAAAAATTCAATGAAAATTATTTTCTATGCACTAAAAAAGCACACCTTTTGTTAATAAAAAAACCATTCGACATTTCTTGGTTTTTGTTTTTATTTTTGTTTGCTTTAATTTATCATTTTACATTTTATACATTATTCACACATTGGAATATTTTTTTTTTTTGATTTTGAAGAGGAGCAGCATGACTTTCTGAAATAGCTTTTTTTGGAAAATACAATTTTACACAATAAAGAAAATTCTTATCACAGGCCAGCACAAGTCTGTAAACTGTTAAAAAAAAGATGTCGTACTTAATATAACTACTATATATAGTGAAGTTGAAAGATTAAGTTTTTGGCTTCTTAAACAACCGTTTCAAATATTTTTCAAAAAAAAAAAAACTATGTATTTCAACAACCATTTCAAACCCAGCATTGTCCTCAAGTTTGAAACAGGATATAGATATTTGTTTTAGGAATATGAAGAATATTGTATTTATTAACATATTATGTACTTACATTTTATGTGTTAACCTACCTCTTTTAAATTCTGCAAATGCTCGCAATGTTCCATTTTGAAATGCTTTATGTAAAGACACAGAAAAATGTTTTTGTCTTTAGGATATGTTTTCTTTCTATTCAATTATTAATTTAATGTTGTTTTTTTTTTAGCTTTAAAATGAGAAAAGTGTCGAACAACAAAGTGTGAATAGCAAAGGAGTTGTTATTGTTAGCAGATAAACAAAATATTATAACCTACAATACGCTTCTATGGAATTGACTTGTATCCTTCTGTTGGCATGCAAACCAAACAAACATATAACTATTAAAACCCTCCAGTTGTGGAGTCACTTTAAACAAAAATCGGAGTTAATATTTTAACCCGGAAAACTTAACATTCTTCTGAAACGTTTTTATTTTTGCAGGTAGGTATACCTACTTATACATTATATATAATGTACTTTTTTAAGAATGAAGAAGAACGAAAACAATAGAAAATGTATTGTTTTTACTTAGTGAATAATTTAAATTGAAAGTTTCTTGCAACCAGCCCAACTGTCGTACCTGGGCGAAACGAAATTTGACTAAAGATCTAACTAACATTCACATTATTTCTTTAACTTCAACAATAAGCACACTTCTAGCTACATACATAGATAATTGAGTTCAATATATTAAACTAGAACTGATATTTTAATTGACCACCAATTGTTTGTGTGTCGTTTTTATGTCGTGATTAGAGATTGCAATCCCGGGATGTTTTTTTTTTTTCAATTCGGGATAATCCCGGGATTTAAAAAATATTTGAAATATTTTCGTTACAATATTTTTGATTTTCAAATTAAAAACACTTTTCTTTGTACATAATGTATGCAGAAAGTTTATACTTCTATTTTAGCTCGGCAAAACAAAAAAAAATATGGTAAAATTTTGTTTTATTCAGAACAAAAAAATCGATATTCTCCATATTTCCTCACAAACAAATATAATAGGCTCTAGAAAATAAAAAAATAAATATAGTTATTTCATAAAAAGGTACATACTCTTAATAAACAACAAACAAGTGAACCATGAACTCCATAAAGAAGCTGTGAAGAAAATATCCATATTGTACAACAATATCGAAAATAAGAACATTTTGAGATACATTTGGCATGGGGGGGGGGGGGTAAATCATGGAGACAATAATTGTTAAAAGTCTGTAGACTCTGCAGGCGTATCACCAGGAAACTAATGTCGTTTAAACTTGGACGTTTGAAGTACTCCTTGAAAGAGTACCCTCTTTTTTGACTTGAAACTACTCCTAAACCCTTGGATTGGCCGTTCCAAGTAAAGTTTTCGGAGTGTTTTTCTGTTCACATACATAGGGTCAATCTGGGTAAATGTAAACAGAGCTCAAATTCCATACAAATAATGCCGCCTTGAACGCACCCACTGAATAAAGCCCGAACCACACTACTCTTGTTTGGTGTGTTGGGGATTAGTGTGTCGCTATCGCTCTAATGTATTTCATATGCGTAGAGCCATATTTGTATCGTGTGATGTGTTGTGTCGAAATCTATGAAATACATTGGAATGACAGCGACACTCTTCTCCACAACACACCACACGAGAGTAGTTTGGTTCGGGCTTAAACCTTCGGACGGACTCATTATCTGTCACCTACTTGTCAGCTTGTCACTCATTAGTGTGTTTACAGTTTTTTGTTAGCACTTGCAGTTGTTTTTTATGAAATGTTCAATTTTAAATTGTTTTTGCAAGTTTAGAGGCTTCGGGAAATATTAATATTTTTTAAGCAAAATTCAGACGTAAGTTGTTTTTAATATAGTTTTTAGTTATAAAATTTGATTGACATTTTCTTGTTAAATTTACCCAAGAAAAAAAATAAAGTTCTAAAAAGTAGTATTAGGTTCCATGTATTTTTTGTCATTTAAATTTGACTATCACATTTACATACATGACACTTTTGAGGCATATTTATTTTTCCAACTTGCCATATTTATATGATTATGTAATACTGCCTTAACTTAAATTTTTCAAAAAAAAAGTATGAAATTGTATGTTTTCGTCACATTAGTTCGATTTCCTCGATCACGCGCTTCTCATACTCCTCTTCCGGAGAAGCTGGTGTCCATTTCTCGCAGCTTGAACTCGCGACAAGAGGTTTCTTTGTAGTGGTCATGTAAGCTCTAAAACGTCAGAGGTGCCATCTCTGATAACTTTTTGGCAATGTTGTCTTGTATCTTAAAACTTTAAGCTCGCGATATAGAACTCAGAGCATTCATTTTAAAATCTCAATATTTCAAACTTTTAATGGTATAATGTGTCAGCTTGAGAGGAGCAAATAATATTTACAGACGAAGAAATATTTGATAATCCTAATACAACTGTTATAACTACTGTTATACATGGTGTGTCCTATTTTGCTAAAAACTCAAAATTAATAGATAATATTTATAATATTTTGATCAAACCTAGTTTCTACTTCAACTTTTGAAAGAGCATCCTGCAAAAAATTTTTGTAACTGAACACTGGTTCTTACTTTTACAAAATTTAATGTTTTTTTTTAAGTTTTTTAAAAGGTATAAAACTTTCCAATGCTAGCTTTGGATCGAAAGTTATAACAATTTCACCTTAATCGGACAGGGTTCTAAAACTAATAAAAAATGACTGTTGGCGCTTTGACAAAATTTTTTCTGACTTGATTTATAAAAATTGTTCAAAATTACCCTCTTCTGCACTTATACAAGCCTGAAAACGTTTTAAAAACTGTCTTTTTAAGTGTCTTCTACTTCCCGAATTTTGTATCTCTTGAGCAGCATTGTATTCGTTTCTGGAATTCACCTCTCAATCTAAATCTAGTCTTGCTAAGTTTTATTCTTTAAAAGATAAAGAAACTTAAAAAAACTTGCAACTTTTTAAAAGTAAAAACCAGTGTTCAGTCATTAAATTTTTATACAGGATTTATTGTAAAAATTGATTGAAGTAAAAATTAGTTTTGATCAAAATAATATTATATTATCTATTAATTTTTATCAAAATGGTGCAGGAAATCAAAAATATTTTAATGACGAAAGTTAGTCTTACAATTGGACAGTATTCGAGCGATAAAAAAAAAAAAAAAAATCAGTTATCGACGGGGTGGTCAATAACTGGTTGAAAGAAGGTGTTTTCCCAAATTAAAAACAAAAACAACCGTTAATCGAAAAGCGTTATGATTCGGTATGGACAAGTTACTAAATTCTGAGAGGTCATGACCTAGACATTAGTTTCAGTATGGACCATTCATTTTTGGACACCCTGTACTTATATATTATTAAGTCTCTAGTCTTGTCCGAAATTAAAGTTCCGAATTTGTGTTTTCAGGCTTTACCCGCAGCAACTTCTATCATAAGTAAAGGTAGCCACAGTTTTTACTACTCATTGTCATGGGGTATCTAGACCTTGTACCATGAAAACAGAGATGTGCCTTAAAAATGGTCATTGTACTTTTCAAACACTTCACAACTTATGATTCATATAAAAGGCACTCGAATACGTAATGAACTTTAAACCTTCATTCGAAAGCAGAATTCGATTGTGATGTAAACATCATCTTGGGTTTTAAGGTATGTTAAATTATGTCCCCCCACTATACACACATCAGCACAGCATAGCATATAATTCTGTCATGATGAGATGGTGGTAGGTATTTGTCATTGTTCTTATCTTGTGCTCGTCGTCTGTATTAAAAAAAATCGATTTCTAGTTGATTTACATTGTGTTGCCAGAGATAAACCACGGTTTATATCATGTTTGAGTGCACTCTTCAGAGTGTTCTCCTTTACTTATGTGCAAATGACATGGCAGAACAAAATACATATATGTCTATATAAATATGTATATTTTTTTTACTTTTTCAGTCTCTTTTCCGATGTAAAAAAAATATGCGGGATTTGAGAAAATAAGTATTACTAACATGCTTGTATCTTGCATACCCACTCTTCTATGAATTGAAAGAATACACTAGAATAAACGGGAGCAGCGAAAAATGAAATAGACCAAAAGCAAATAATAAACGTTCATTTATATCTACAGTATGGAATGGGCTGAATCCTGAATGCTTACATTAAACATTACATACACATTTAACAATCGAAGGGATGCGTCCGATCAGAATCCAACAACCGAACTACAAAGGATTATCGAACGAAACGATTTGTAACGCGTCTCCGTTATTTGTATTTGGTTTTAGGTCGGAACAATAAACGAGCAGAAACAATCTTGGCGAATTAATTGCTCATTTCATTATGATGGCAGGCCAATACAATTGTCTCGATGGTAAAGTACCATTAATTGGCTGAATGTTTGTATTTAACTACCTTTAACCCGTTATGAATTAAGTAATTGGTTTGAATAGGTCTGTTTGTATAGTCCTAACAAGTACTTTATAAGTCGAGAAAACTTGAGAGCATATTTATTTGCTAAATGAATAATATTGTTATTTACCTGCGATATCGAACTCCAGATTTTAATCAAATCCAACAATACAAAGGGAGGAC
Source organism: Leucozona laternaria (assembly GCA_932273885.2). NCBI lineage: Eukaryota > Metazoa > Arthropoda > Insecta > Diptera > Syrphidae > Leucozona > Leucozona laternaria. The sequence continues at coordinate 53,823,751 of OW026368.1, forward strand.
GAAAAAAACTTATACTGCAATACTGTCTATTTGACTAAACGAAGAGAACGGTCACATATCTAACAGCCAAAGATATACGTGTCTCAAGTTAGCACTACACCGAAGTTAAATAAACCTAGTAGACAGTTAATTCTAGATTTTTAGTTGTAAATAAGTTGTTAGAAAAAAAAAATTTGTAGCTCTACTTTTTGAAAATAGGGTATGTAGTGCTAACTTGGGCAGAGTACGATAAGCAGGGCGCAGTAAAATAATAACGGAAATTTCTAGAGGAGTTTAATTCAAAAGAAACTTTCCACACTCGCACCTACCCCAAATCCTATAGTGTGCTCAAGCAGGGGGGGGGGACAAAAATAATAAATATTGAATACACAAGTAGTAAACTACATAAACATAAACTGCTGGACATAAAACCATCTAGTTGTCATTGTTCGATTAAGAATTTATAGGGCCATCAAATAATTACTGCGCATTCAGTACTTAGTTGTTTTTTTTTGATAAATTTTGAGTTTGAAAGTATTTTTTTTTCAAAAACTGTCAACACCAATAACTTGGTTGACAAAAATAATGAAAGAACAAGTTTCTGGATTTCAGAAAACCTATAATTTTATATTGTAAGCGTTGCCGTTGTTTTTAAATCTTTTTTTTAATTTAAAGTATTTTTTTTAGAAAATTGCCCTTCCCGCTTAAACGTAGGGAAGTAGACCCCCCTCCCGTAGCAAAAATGCTTCTATAAAAATCTGTCTCGGGCCGCTAACTTAATATCAAGTTAGCACTACAATTTCAGAAAATAAAAAAAAATAACACAATCAATGGTACATTTTTGTTGTAAATTAGTTGTGGAAAGAAAAAAATTATACAAATTTTTTTGGCGAAGTTTTTAAACAAAAACTGGGTAGGTAGTGATAAGTTGACACTTTGAGTCCAGGCATTAGAAAACGAAATAAGAAAATGTAAACACGACATTAATTATAGTTTTTTGTTGTAAATTAGATGTGTAAATAAAAAAGTACGAACATCGATTGATTCGATAAGTCAACCATATTCTTATGTTTTCATCCAAACTATCGATAACAAAGTGATGACTAGCTCTGATGCTGGAAATTCAGTAATTGTTTGTTCGCACTTAGTATGGTTTAGATCCAACCTCAGTTTTTCAACCCTTCCCACGTTTTCATGCATACTCTATTGTTACAAAGTTGCCAGTACGGTAACACAGTTTTTCTCCGCGGTAATAGAAGAAAAATAGAGCTACTAAATCAATTTTTTCTTAATAAACTCCAACTGGACACGCCTGAAATAGTGACAGCTTATTCAAATAACGTAGCGAACATACTGACATTTATCAAATAAGGTGTGATATTAGTCTATATGATGAAACTAGGCGTCTTTTGCAAGCCCAATAGGGTACCGTCTTCCGCAAGTTTGTTGGTCATTAGTTGAAGGGTTAATGGATTTTCGGCTAGAATAACTAGATCATCGGCATAAGGCAGTGTTGCCGCTGAAGATATTGAAAAAGTCGAAAAAAAAACAAAATCAATGAGAGTATAAATTGCAAGGAAAATAACAAACAAAAAATCTATAATTTTTATTAAAAAATTGACTAGCAGAAAATCAGCTAAATAAAGAGTTTTAACCATTTCCGATCAGTAGTATCCTTCATAATTTGGAGAGCGAAATTTCTGCAGTTAAACTTTAAACTGCTTTAAACGTCCTTTAATATAGTTTTAATTAAATACACCGGATTGATACAGGCTTTTTGATTCGTTTCTCTTGACTTTTTGGTGCATGTATATAAGCAAAAAACAAAGAAATCTGTCCTTTTGGACAATTTTATGGGTTCTGCTGTGTGACCATTGCTTGCTGTTATGAAAGAAAATAAATATTTTAATGGGAAGTTTTTTTATTCCTTAAAAAAAAAGACAACAATAAATCATGCCCAAGCTATTTTCTTGAGATGGGGTCAGAAAAGTCACAAGACTTTCAAAAAAAGCGAGTTCTTAAAAAAGACATCGCATCAGGCGAAAATAGGAGTCAAAATGCGACTAAGGTCGCTCAGCGGCAACAGTGGCATAAAGTAACTCTTTAATTTTAATACCTGAAAAGGGGAGAGTACGATAACTAGGGCGCAGCAAAATAATATTACATTTTTGTAGAAGGGTAAAATACAAGCAATTTTTACTATGGGAGGGGGGGGGTGTTCTATCTCCCTCCGTTTGGGCGGGAGGGGCAATTTTCTAAAAAATGACTTAAAGTGAAAAAAAAAGATTTAAAAACAACGGCAACACTTAAAATGCACAATGATATGTTTTCTGAAAGCCAGAAACATGCTCTATTATTGTTTGTTACAACCTAGTTATTTGTGTTAATAGTTTTTGAAAAAACATAAAATTAAATGCTTACAGTTTTTTTTATTCAATGTTGTGAAATTAAGTACTAAATCGGCTTTATTTATTTGATGTCCCTATAAATTCTTAGTCGAACACTGAAAACTAGATGGTTTTATGTCTTCTAGTTTATGAGAAAATTGAAAACTACCAAAACGACTTTTTTATTCAATTTTAATTTTGTCGGTACTCAAGTAAGCTCTCTGACATAAATACAATGCTAGCACAGATCATAACGGCGTTCAAACAGTGAGGTAAGTATGGGGGAGGCATGCTGTTCTCCCGCAACCCCCTGCTTGGGCACACTATAGGATTTGCGGTAGGTGCGAGGTTCGGTGTATGTTAGTTAGGCGTTCATGAACGAAATGAATATTAGGAAGATAATTTTCAACATGTTAGACTCAAAGCAAAATAAACACTTGTTTTAAAAAAAAGTGTTCAGACTCGCTGTAAACACCAACAAAAGTCCGTCCAACCACTGATTTTGTAAAGAAGACAGTTTTATCTCTCAAAAGCCGCATCTCAGGATTTTGTAAATGATTGACCTTAATCTATCACTAAGTGTTCACTTTCTCAATAGCCGCGATGATATGGGTAATCAAACGGTCGCCTCGATGACTATGAGAAATAACATTTTTTCATAGAGAAATTTTGAAAATTTATTAATATCTGCTCATTTTTCACGATAAAATTGAAGAGTTGGGAATAAAACGAGCGAAATTTTCCTTCTGTTAAGAGTGAGATACCAAAGTTGAAAACTAATACCCAGAAGTTGTTTATTTCAAGGCGAAAGAAATATCTACGGATGCAAATTGGTTCATTTGTGCACAATTTTCTTTGAACGTTGTTTATTTTGTGTGCGATTAAAGAAAAAGTTACTCTGGGATAAGTCTGGGTTCAAAGGTTCGATTTTCGTTAGAATGTAAAACTTATTTTTAAAAAACAAAATTTTCTTTTAATTTTTAGTAAAATATTTTAATATAAATACATATTTCCTTTATACCAATGTCCCGTGAATATCCTGTATCTACAATCTTTATGTCTATTTTTAAAATACGTCATTTTTAATTCGAATTATAACGTAACTTAGGTGTACTCGGTACAGTATAATAAAAGAATTGGATACTTCAGTTAACTTCTTACAAAAAAATCTCATCCACCCCTAACAAATATCTTTATACCCATTGATATTACCCCGCAACGAAGAGGGTTATTTGATTTCCTTGAATTTAATTTTTACAAGCTCAATTGATCACAGTTTTTCCATGAAAATAAGAATTCCACCCCCAATCCTTAATTTATCGATAACCTCCTTACTGTCTGCTTCTGTGTATTCCAGTGTTTAAGAGGAACAGACATTCCGATTGATTTGTTCTGCTAACTCCCCCTTTAAACAGAGGTAAGACATTTGCCAGAGACTTATACTTGTTGTATATTTATTTTATTCCCGGAAGAGTACTTAGGAGGTCAAATTTGGGTTTTACATAATTATATCTTTTGTTTTGTTCTTTTTCGTTTACTTTTTTTTTTTTTATTTTTGTTAAATCAAGTCCTTTCGCTTTTACATTAAGAAAATTGTTTCTTTTTCTGAAGAAAACTTTCATGTCTTTTGTGTATTGACAAATTAATAGATATTGATATATGTATGTATTTAACGAGTGATAGATTTATAAAGGCAGTAAGGACTTACGCATAATTGTGCATATTTGGAAGAAAAATAAGCTTTAAACCAGCGACCTATTTTTTGGGAAAATAGTCATTTCGAATTCCTAAACGTTCAGACTGTCATGCCTCAAATTCTGACCGTCAAAGTTTCTAAAAGTTTTCTCAATATAAGCCGTGTTTTATTGGTAATTTTATAGCTAGCGCAGTAAAATTTCCCACGGTAAACAATAACAAAAAAGCAAAAGTGCCGATAAATTAGCCAGCAAATTAGTGAATATAAAAGTGGACAAAGTGTGTTGCGCTGTTGAAAAGTTTTAAAGAATTTAACCTTAAATGTCTGTAACATAGATTGTGTTTTATTTAAAAAGGGATGTGTTCAAATATATTTGTAATTTAAAAATGCACGTCTTCACAAGTCATTGGGCCTTACTAACTAATAATCAAACGCTAATTTCGACTATTAGTTAACCGGGAGGTTAAAACAAAGTGCTGAGCTTTAACAAAACGCTACCAATAAACAATTTAACCCTTTCACTAACTAGTCTCCAGAGTCCAGACTTTCCTTGAATCTATTACAAAATCTACTATAAACGAGAAAAAAAAATTGAATGAACTATCAGAATTTCCACGAAAGTTTGTCAAAGTTCCAACCGGAGGCAACCAACTAATTAAGCCGTTTGCTGAAGGAACAATAAAAACCCAAGTGGGTTTTATATTTTTTCTATCAGCAGGTCCAGTAATTTTAAATTGCAATTAAAATATACAATCACAGCGATATTTTATTTTTTTAGTCAGATTTTCTTTTTTTTTTTGAAATATTTGGGAGGTAGGTCTAGGTAGTACAAGTACAATTTTTTATAAAGAAGGAGAAGTTTTACTTCTCGGGGTAAAACGCTCTTGCTAGCCACCGATCACATCGTAAAGTCCATAGCTCTGCTTAGTTGCGTCCTCCCTTCTCGTCAAATTCACGCCTCAGATGCCAGCTCTTGCCACAGCTGTATAGCAAGTCTTTGTTACTTGAAAATGGAGTTGGACGAGCTACGGCTATCGCTCATCTGTTCGGGACAGCTGCGGGCCCAGTGGCCGAGTTTGTTGCATTTGTAGCATTTTGGGTTGTGCATTTGAGTGAAGAATTTGGAAATATGACCAATTCCGTTGCAACGAGTCCTCGGGGCATGTACGAGCGTAATGCCCTGTATGTTTGCATTTGTAGCATTTCTCCGGGTTGCCTCCACCTCCTCCGCCACAACCATCTTGTCTCTCGCTTGAATCCCGGAGCCCGAAATTACAGTCACGGGCATAATGGCCGGGACGATTGCATTTGTAGCAAGCTGATTAAAATTTCGATTGATGTTTTGTTTGTTAAGTTTTTTTTTTGGATGAATTTATTTTCTGTAACAGACACAACATAAATAAAAAAAAAAACAACAAAGCAGGAACTGTCATAATTTGCTCTATATTTTCAAAGTTAAGTATTGCCGTATTATTTTTTTACAGAATGTATTAAAGTACTAATAGTACGTCAATTGATTTAAGTGTTGGAGCAATTTTTTTTTAAATTAATAACACCATTTTTTTTAACAAGGAAATATATTTCTTATACTTTATTTTAATATTTTTCATTCGAGGAAAATCTTAAACTTAAAATATTTTCAAATAAAAATAAGTAAACTGGCATATTTTGTCTGAGTATTTAATTGTTTTTTTTTTTTTAGGTTTTCTATTGTTAAACAGTAAAGGCCAGTTTTTTCTCAGTGTGTTATCTGTTATCCATGATTATTTCCACTTGTATCAAAAAATCCATAGCTTGAGATGTCAATCATGGATTAAGCCAATTAGCTGATTTCGGTTGATTTACACCATTTAACCAGGATTTTGAAAATTGTATCAAAAACTTGACCTATTGTGAACAACTGGCTCTAAGGGTATTCACGCAATGTCGATAAGTCGTCGTAAAATTCGTAAAAGTCGTCAAATGCGTAAGTCTATCAAAATTTGTATGGAAAACCTGAAAGATTTACAAAGCTCACGACTGTTTACGAACGTTTACGATGACTTTTATGCCTTTGTATTTTTAAAATTTAGATTATTATCCAAATTTCGGTACCAGAAAACAGCACTAAGGCAGCACTTTTCATTTAGTGTTCGACTTTAAACATGGATTTCAGTGAATTAAATTTTGAAATTTTGCTAACGACTAAATTGGAAATTAAATTCGTTATTGGTATGCTGATTTTCTAAAATCTGGAGATTTTCTTTTAACCTCAACACTAAATTTGATTATTAGTAAGGCCCATTGACATGTCCGAATGAAAATCTGCAAATTATATATACTCGAGAAAAAACTGATTTAATTATTTTTCTGTAACATTTTGGACCAATTACTCTATAAACGTCAAAATATAGTTTGTTCCATTCCTAACAAGAAATAAACTCTACCTTAGAATTGCTAAAATGTCATAGCCACCAAACAAATCACGACTTGATGCTAATCGTCAACGAATAGGGTTAACTTCACACTGATTTACTGGTATACCGGTGCATGGAGAAGCAGGAAATGACTCAGACAATATTAAGAACAAGCATTAAATCTTAGTTTCGGTATACAGACCATCATGATTCGCGCGATTTAAAAAAGAGGGTGTCTCAAGTTTGTCTACATGTGTTGGTTTCTGGCTCTGCGGGGCTGCAGCCACAGTAGGTACATTGTTGACATTAAGTTTATTTATTTAGTTTAATACAAGTGAAACTTATTATTTTTAGTAGTAAAATGTGATTTTATTGACCTTTAATATGTTTAAATACATACATAATAACAAAGTTTTTTTTTATAATTTTCACAATAGGATTATGGAGTTTGACATCAGTCATTATTATTATTCTTCTAACTAAACTTATTCTATGGCGGGTTTTTCGTTGTTTTTTTTTTATTTTATTTACTGGTTTGGACTTGAAGGCCAACCCACCAGTTTTTTAAAGAAAAAACTTAAAAATAAATCTTAAACCAATAAGTGGAGAAGACAGGGGGTCTTTTGACAAGTTGTAGAGAGAGATTCTTAGTGAGGAAGAACGGATATGGAAGTGTTAGTGTAATTTTGTATGGAGGGTTTTAAGTGGAGCGCGAGGGGCGAGAGTCACTGAGACTGATGTGAAAATCAAGGGTGTACTGTGAGGTATTTGCCAAACGCAAGATTCTTGATAACGGTTCAAAGAAGCCGGAGTTTGTACGGTGGTGAGGTGGGCGGAAGAGTAGAGCGGATTTGAGGTTACGTGGGTTTGTATAGATCAGGATCTTTTCTAACAGAATAGGTAAATCGATTGCACCCGTTTAGACTTCTCGACGGTTTTTAAGGCGCAAGATGATATAATCGGGCTACGGAAGGCCGCCGAGGGCGAACGGAAGAAATTTACGTTGCACAGCTTCAATTTTTCGGGAGTGAGAGTTCTGATATGGCGACCAAACTTGGCTAACGTATTCAAGGAAGGGCCTAATGAAAGTAATGTAAAGGGACTTAGTGACGTAAGGGTTCGAGAATTTCTTAGACCAACTTTTTATGAAGCCGAGAGAGGCCTTGTTAATTATTTTATCGAAATGAGAGCGGAAGTTAAGCTCACTGTAACAAATAGTCCCAAGGTCTCGAATAAAACACCTAATAGGAATGGCTTCATTACATCGTTTATTGTTAGGACAAAGATAAGAGGGCCTAAGTGACTGCCTTGAGGAACGCCTGAAGTAGCTATAATAGGATAAGGGATTGAGAACCTGAAGAGAACCCTGTATTGACGTTGTTCTAGGTACGATCTCAACCAGAAAATGAAAAAGGAAGAGAATCCAAGGATATTGACTTTAAGGTATATAGCTTGACGATAGATTTTGTTAAAATCATTACTAAAATCTGTGGTTATGACATCTACTCCTTTTCCTTTCTCTAATGCATTAAGTGTCCTAGAGACAAATTCATTTTACCTTAGTGCCCAATTTCTTCACAGAAGTACTAAGCCAGCCTAGTACCCAGTCTAGCTAAACCAGGTACTAGGCTTGGTACTCGGTCCTAATGAAAAGTAAGTACCTGAGCATTTCTTCACATCACTAGTACCGGATCTAAGTTCACCAAGCGGTACTAGAACTTAATACGTCTAAAACTGGTCTAATTCTGATTTTGACAATATTTTGGCATTTTAAATATTATTTTGATATTTATTTCGACAGAACGATTTTTATTTTATTCAATTTTTGAATGAATTATGTCAATTTTACAAAAAAGGGGACATAATATCCATTCCACGATACCTGTCTCATCAAACATCAGCTATGAAATTTGTCACTGTGACCCACAATTTTCCGGTCTTCAATTTACGCAGTTAGTAGCAAAATGGTCGTCGTCGTTGCTACAACCCTATAGAGAGTTGGAAGATGAAGAATGCACATAAAGTCCTACCGATATTTACAGGAGTGATCAGTGCTGCTCTGTTTTGAATCAGCTTCCAAATTCAATTTTTTTTTTTTTTACAATTCAATATTTTTATTTAGCTCAAAGTGTTTACAATGTCTATTATTTACAATATTTTATAATTCTTAGTCTATTTTAAATTTAAAATCTGCGAGCACAGAAGGGGCTCTGCTTCGTTAATTTGTTGGTTTTTGTTTACATTTTATTTGAAAAAGTTTCTTAGTCTAATAATTTTATTTTATTTATTAAATAATTGATATTTTTCTCGCCGGCTTGAGCAGTGCTGGCGGTCGTTGGTTGGTATGGTGTTGATGGGGTAGTTGGATTAAGGTCCTTGTTGTTTTTAGGCTAGGTGGGTCATCAGGTGGCTTCGGCCTCTGTTGTGCTGCGTTCCTGCGGCATCGTTGAAGTTTCCGGAGCTGTCTGTGATAGTGGTCGTTGGTTGGTATGTTGGGGCTGGTGATGGGATTCGATTGGTCATCTGGTGGCTTCAACCTCTGTTGTGCTGCGTTCCTGCAGCATCGTAGAAGTTCCCGAAGCTGTCTTCTGCGGATATACTAAAGGCTGGATCCATTATGGATAGCACTTGGAGATATCGGTCGTCTGTGGCTGGGTTACCTGAAATTAAATTAATAAAAGGACTGGGATGGGATGGTATTTTCCTCAACATTTTGGTGCTGAGGTTGTAGATGTATTTGTCAATCGGGACAATTTTAGATGCTTCGTAAAGCCTTGCGTTGCTATAATAGCGAAGTGTGTTTGGTTTCCTGTAAAGAGAAGTGCAATAGCGTAGAGCTTTTCGCTCGAATATCTGCATTTTTTTCATGTAAGTTGGGCTTATTGTGTACCATATAGGAAAGCAATAAGTTAATATTGGACGAATGAGTTGCTTGTAAAGCAGAAGTTTCGTCCTGGTTTGGAGTCCTCCTCTTACTTTCATAAGAGGTCGGAGGAGAGATAAGGCATAATTTGCCTTACGAAGGGTGAATTTTACGTGTTGGTTAAATTTGAACCTTTCGAAGAAGTGAACTCCGAGGTATTTAACGCTTGGTTTTGTATTGATAACTGTGTTATCAGGAAGAGTCAGGGAAAGGTATTTGCATTTTGTGGCTAAGCCATTATATGCGAAGGATTTCTAAAGCAGATCAATTCTGTTTTAGAAGGGTTGATTTTTATTCCCCATTGGAGATAATCCCGAATAGCACAGAATTCGATTTATAACTAGAATTTGGTTGTATTTGTGTTTTGTTGAAGTAATCTGCAACATTATTTATTGCAACTCAGTTTCTCAATTGTTCATCGAAAAACAGTGGTAACTTTGTGAATTAAAATGCTACAAATCGGTTTCGTAAAAGTTTGAACTTGTTCCCGAAAAACTGAAGTTGTTCTTAAAGGGTTATAAGCAAGTCCAACATTTGAAAGTTGATAAAAAGTTTTTATTACATCTATTGAATTTCTGTTTCGTTATCTTCTAAATTAAATGTTAAAATAACTTTCTTGTGACAATCTGTAAAATCATTTGGGTAACTTTAATATAATTTATAATTAAGAAGGGGGGAACAACTAACAAAAACATTTTTGTAACGTTTTTCCTCTCAAAATGTTTATTTTAACAGAATTTCAATGAACAAGTTCACAATTATATATAAATAACAATAAGTCAATCGGTGTTGTCTATTCACAATACGAAAAATGTATAATATATTATAATGAAATAAATACATCATTCCTTTAATAGCGAATGGTTATTTTTTTTAAAGAAGTAAGCATAAATCTCCACCATTATTTTTTTTTAATTACATTTCAATTTTCTTGTTACTATTAACAACGTCAAAACAAAGATGAAGCTCTAAATGTGTTTTGTTGTGTTGTCGTTTCGTTAAATTTGGAATAACACGAATGCAACAAACAAAATGTTTTAATACACATCGTTCCTTAGTTGAAACTGAGTTGAAACATAACTACCATAACTGCTTGTGCTTTTTATTGGTGGAGACTTTGTGTTATTTTGGTTTCTTATTTGTAAACATGAAACAAGGATTGAAACGACAATAAAACAAATAGGTAACCAAAGTACTAGAATTGAAAAAAAAAAACATTTTGTTTGTATTTGAAACAAAACTTCAACATTTCTTAAGATTCAAGTGATGTTTTAGTTGAGTAGAGATGTTCTATAAATGTTAATCGTATATTTTTATATACTTTATTCAAATCAACCATGAACAGTAAACAAACAAAAATTATTGCTTAGACATGAAAAGAGTTACTATACATGGCAGAGTTGCTGCTGGATTGAAAAATTGTCACAATTCAGATTAAACAATTTGTAGATTTTAAGATGACCATAACACACATAACTAAAAATAGAAAAATTATATCGCATGTCTTGTCATATGAACACATTTTTACGTTTCATAAATATTTCGTTCCAAATGTCAACAGGCTGCCTAGAAATCGAGATTTTATGAAGCATTAAGAAAAGGGCACAGAAATTGATGTTTTTGGGTTTCTTTTTAATCTATCGTTATATTATAGATACATTTAATTTCTTTAATTTGACATTCCATGGGGTTTCGAAAAAAGAGAAAATTGATATTTTGACATTTAACGTTTTATCTGATATAAAATTTATGTTTTAAAAATATAAACAAAAAGTGAAGTGCGGCAACTCTGGTGGGCATAGACCAAAGTAAAATGCAAGTTGTTGCTTCATTTTTTTTCCGCCTAGAAAAAATTATGGTTTTTTTAACATTAGAATACTAGTTTCAGTAACGGGGATTTGAAAATATGATTAAGAAGAATATTTCTCTGTTTTATAAACAGTGTAAATTGGTTAAAATGAGAATTTAATTGCCTTAAGTTTCTTCTTTATTGTATCTTTGGTTTAATAACATGTAAGTTTTAATTTTAAGAGACAATGTTTTATTGATATTTCCTCCAACAAGCGCCATATTGTTCACAATCTAATGACTTTTTATTAGAATTTGATCTTATATGCGAAATTTTTAAACTAATTTTTCCAGTTAGTATCACGTTTTCCATAGTAAATTTCAATGGAAACGGCTGAAAGTTTCGTTTAAAAATGTAAATTATAAATACTTTTGCAACTTGAATGCCTAAATACAAACATGATTATTTTTGTATTTTTCAAATTTCCGCCCAATTTTAATTTTGTAGGTGGCCCGAGAATTTTCTGAAAGTAAAAGTTCAATCTTAATGATAAAAATGGGGTTTGTATTAGATTTTCCGTTCATAAATAACTGAAAATCGCATTTTTAATCACAATATTAGACGTTTTGACTTTATTCAATACTTTGAAGTTTATCTTTTTTATAACATCTCAAAGGTATTATACATTTAAAAAGAATTTGAGCAATAACTTTACAGAGACTTTTATAATGTTTTCGGAAACATTATTTCTCATTATATTATAACAAAATAGAACAGAAAAAGTTAAAGTAATAGTAATAGCAACTTCGATGAAACTTTATTCAAGTTATTGTAATTTGTTTTAAACACAAAGTATTCTTGCATAAACATTTTTGCAATATTAGTAAACTCATCGTAAAGTTCAATCAAAGTTGCACAATTGTAAGATTAAGTAACATTTACCATTTCTTAGTTCAAATAACACTTATAAAACTAAGAAACGACAAAATTTATCTTCTATAGAACCCAATTACCATAAGTTCGTTGCAAATAAGAAGAGAAATGCGGCTATTTGGGTTACACAACTGTACCAGAATATGTTTCTGAAATAAATGGACAACAACTTGATTGTTTTACTGGAGTTATATCTACCAAATGAAAACCCGTCTGTGCTATTCGGGATATTCCCAGAGTCTAAGGATATGATCCTTTACTCTGCGGAGGGCTATTTCTGGGCTAATAGATGCGCTATATGTGATGGAGTCATCAGCATATAAAAGGGTTTTTGTCATTGGTAGGTTAGTTGGTTGGTCGTAAGTGTAGAGATTGAATAGATCAGGCCCAAGGCGAGATCCTTGGGCGACTCCAGCTGAAATATTCTTAAGTTCAGAGTTAGTGCTTCCCACACGGACGTAAAACTTACGGTTAGTGAGAAAACTGTGGATGATTAGGATGAGATGTCTAGGCAAGTGAAGTGATTTCAACTTGAAAACCAGACCATCTATCCATACAGTGTCGCGAATCAGCTTCCAGATGAAGCATTTGATTTAAATAGAACAGTGTGTGTTATTTTTTGTGGGCTTCTGGACAATTTTATGTGTAGGTATGTATGTGTGTGAAAGGCTTAGAGAAATACCCTTTATTGTGTGCATTTCATGTTCGGTTTATGCAATGCATTGGTCGCGTTCGGGGAACTATCCAGAGCTATCAGGATAGGTTTTGTGTAACAATTATTCTTCACTCTACAGTTGAACGTAAAGTTGCAGTACCTATGTAATGTACGTACCTACCTTAAAAAAAAATAAAACGAAAAATCCACAAAATCAATAAAAGCCGAATTTATAACCTATTTATTAAACAATAACCAAAAACTATAGAAAATCAGTAACGAATTCATTGAAGAAAATTAATGAAATTTCTCTGATTCATGTATTAGCGCCACTAGACTGCCGATTTGAAAGTCCTATAGCTAATACCGAAACCTAAATAGTACTCGGTACCAACTTGACAAAACTAGGGCTTAGTACTTATGTGAAGAAATCATTTGGTACCGATTTGAGTACTAATTTTAGGACTAGTACCGGTATTAGCTTTAGGACTCTGTGAAGAAATTGACCGTTAGTTAACACTAATTTCTTTACCAATCGGTAATGCATCCTAATAATTGCCTAACTGTATATAAATATAGAAGCATAAAGTTGTACTACACACATCTATTGAATAACCAACTCAATGTATGTTCGTAAATGGCACTTCCTACATATGGAAATTGATCAGTTGAAAATTAAAGTTAACCTTTTTCTTACAGAACTTTCTCAGGTCTTATGCCTTCCATGCTTCTATTGTAATCAATCATATCCAAGGATTATACAAGATTTGACCATATTGAAAAAAAAAGAAAAAGAAAAACTATTTACGTACGCCCATAAGAAAAATGGCTATTTATCTGCAGCTAGATATCTTGTCGTTGTCTAAATATTTATGTTCAAATTCAATATTTTTATGACCTGTCCTCTCCGCACATCATCATATCATAAAAAACAAAGTAAATAATAGCAACAAAAATCTACTTGGGGAATTTCAATATACACAGATTGTGTTTTGTCCACTACAAGAAAGTATAGCAACATCTTTATTTTATGATTATAATATGCAAACCAAAGGACATTTGTATCGAACCGCACATATTGGCTATTCCTTATTCACCCAACTTCATGTTAGTGATTTTTATGATAATTATGGGTTGCAGGCGAAAAATTTATTGTTTTGCGGAGACCATAAAACGAATTCAGACAATATGTAATTATTTAGTTTCCTGTTTTTAAGCTTGTGATATCTGTACGAGTACTATATCGCAAAAAAAAACCTTTATAAAAACTAGGCGGTTTGTGCGATTTCGATTGAGTGTTTTTCTTGAAACAAGGCTATTTTCCTACCCATGATCTTTTGTTTCATAAATCAATAAATTATTATACGGTATTACGGCCATCCAAAGCGTATAAATGGTTGACGCATCCCCAAAATCATGGAAAATGCATTCCCATTTGACTGCCGCCGCCGCCGCCGTTGTCCTCCGGAGCGAATTTATTTATTGCTTTGCTCCTTCTTAAATAAAAAAAAAAATAAAGGGATGAAAGGAGAAATAACTTCAAAAAGGAAACAACAAAAATCAAACAATAGATAATAAAAAACACCATTTGGCGATTAAGGGACGAGATTAAAAAATTTATTGCCAAAATATGTATGGACGGTCCAGCTTTGGCAGACAAAACATGTCAAAAGTTTTTCTGAAAATGTCGTCAGTCAATCGAATGATTTACTGAGCAGATGTTCCTGTATTTGTATTGGCAAAAGGGAGTTAGTTGTGTGACCTAAAATTTACCAAGTCAAGGGCTGTTTTTTTTTTTCTTCTTATCACTGTAAATTATATAAGAAAACTGAGCAAGACTTGGGTCGCAAGGACTTGATCTTTGAGAAAATAATTGTGAAAAATTATTTAAAATGGAAACTGTAAAATTGGCATAGCCCTTAAGACATAATAGTGCTTAATTTTGTTTTCAATATCAGAGAAATTTATCAAAACTATAGGTAATATCGGAGTGTTGTTCTGTTGTAACGCCGAAATTGGAAATAATATTCTTCTTGAATATTTATATGGTGTTTTTTTTAGAGGTATAGAACTTTGAAATGGAATAAAACGAAGATGATTTTTTTAAATTGACATGAAATTTACTTTATTCGAAAGGTTATCTTCTGGCATTATAATTTAAATATGATTTCTGGCATATGACCGCCACGGCTGGCTAGGACGTAGTCTAATCCGGAGGTCCAATTTTCGATGACTTTTTCCTATATTTGTGGCCGTATATCGGCAATAACGCGGCGAATATGGTCCTCCAAGTCGTTAATCGTTTCGGGCTTATCGGAGTATACTAGCGACTTCACATACCTATCCCCGCACAGAAAACAGTTCACCGGCGTTAAATCGCACGATATTGGAGGCCAATTAACGGGTCCGTAACGTTAAACTATGCGGTTACGAAAACGTTTTCCTTCAATAAATCAATTGTGGCACCAGTTGTGTGACATATTGCACCGTCTTGTTGAAACCACAGCTCCAACACATCAAAGGCCGTTTTCTAAAACGTCAAATCAAAGTCAATTTGACCGGCGATTGATCGTCATTTATGACGCAAAAGTTGCAATCGTCAAATATGCAATCGTCCTGCTTGCGCACATGTCTTTTGATGATCGTCAAATGATTTTTTTGCAAGCGCAGTTGAAGTTTTCGAACAGAAGCTAATTTATTCAGAAATTTCAGATTCACTTTCGCTCGTCATTTTCAGCCGCGACGTGTTTATTGTTTTGTTGACTCCCTGACTGACATCCAAAAATGTTAATCAGCTAACAATCTCTCGAACCACTATATCTGTCTCTTTCGTCACCTTAATTTTTTTACTGCACAGTTGCAACGCAGATGATGTTTTCGAACACGTGACTTAAGCAAACTGCATTATCGAACACAATGCTAATGCAGTATAATTTGTATTTGGGTTTTCGAACAGAAGACTTTTGCAGTTTGCGTTTAAGAACACTTTGCCAACGCATTTTCGACGCAGATGACTTTTTCGAAAACGGCCATAGTTGTTCAATTGATGGACGAAAAAGTCAGTAATCATGGCTCTATAGCGGTTACCATTGACTTCAATCTGTAACGTTCTGGCCAGCATCGTTTTTAAAGAAGTACGGACCAATTATTCCACCAAACCATAAAGCACACCAAACAGTCAGTTTTTGTGGATGTAACGGTGTCTCAACAGACACTTGAGGATTATCATCACTCCAAATACGGCAGTTTTGTTTATTGCCGTATCCATACAACCAAAAGTGAGCTTCATCGCTAAGCAAAATTCGCTTATGAAAATTGGGATCAACGGCAATCTTGTTTTGTGCCCATTTGGGCACAATTTGGAAGCGTTGTTAAGGTGACAGTCTATTTATGTTCAAATGCCAAACCAAACTAAAAATAAAACAGCTGACAAAATGGCCGTCAGTTAAAATAGTGTTGCCAACTTAAAGTTTTATACCTCTAAAAAAAACACCTTTTACATTTTGTTATAAATCAAAATCACAAGTTATTAATTTTAAACCGAAAAAAAATATAAGAATAAATAAAAGCAATTTAAGAAGAACTTAATTAATAAATTATAGATTTTTGTATACAAAAAAATTTTTAACGTCTGGGTCATGCGTCCTATTATTATGAGGGTAAGGATTTTGTTGACCTGCAAAAATACAAAAAGAGTAATTGGAACACGAAAAAGGCATCTATTAAAAACACATGGAAATAAAACTATAGAATTTGAAATTTCAGGCAAAAATCGCCAAGGAATGCCCTGAATAGTGCTTTAAAGGACTCCTCTCTTATTAGCCTAATTCAAGTTGTAATATGATGATCTAAAATTTTTGAAGACATTTTTTGCAATTGGTACTTTTACTTACCATAAACAAAGACTCTACCTACGGTTCCTGAATAAACTGATATTTCGCAGAAAATGGAAGCTGTAATAAACGCTTAACCACTCGAGAATCTTAATCTATTAGGATAAAATTGGAAGTTTTTTATCGGTTGGAGGGAAGATGGAGGGAGGGTTGACGTTCTAGAATTTTATTTCTTTGTTTAGTTTTTGGGAGCGTGTACAACTGCGTTGGAATTTTGGTTAAAGGAACATGGACACAATTGTATGGACTCTGGGCCCTTATTAAATATTTCTCAACAATGATGAAACCTATGTCATATGAAAGTTTATGGAGGGTAATTTATTTCATTATATGGCAGCTTAATTAAAATCAAGCATGAAATGCTGTTTTGGCGCATTTTATAATACAAACGTATTTAAAACGGAAAAAAAATATTTTTTAAAAATGCAACACTTAGGTACTAGAAAGTGTTTTACCCTTTTTAAAAGCCAGAATTCTGCTCTTTTATTTCAACTTATTTCTATTAATAGTAAATAAATAATTACTTTCAAACTGAAATAGAACCCGCCACAAATACATCCCTTCTTGCATGGATTCAACCTACTCGCACTAGCTTTTTGCCACATCTTTTATTAAATTTTACTGTAAGAAAAGCAAGTTCATTCAGAAAAATCTTAACTGTAATTTTAAAAATACAAATATGTAGTTGCAAGCTTCTTCCTAGAACTTTTCTGAATTTAAAATAAATATTTTGCAAAAAAATGATAAAAAATCGGATCTGCATTCAAAGTTAGAAGTAAAAACCTTTATTGATTCGACTACTGGCCGATTTCATAAAGCCCTTTTAACTATTTAACAGGCTTTTAAATCTTAAAATGACATTTGTTCCATACAAAAAACGTCACTTAAAAATTTAAAAGCCTGGTAAATATTTGTAGATGTTGAAATGTCACATTGTGGAGTAAACTGTGTGCTCTGTGGCACGTAGCGCCATTCTGTTGGAACCCCATGTCGTTTACATATCCATATTATCCCATTTGAGCCAGAACAAAATTGGTTGTCATCGATCGGTAGCGCTATCCGTTGATACTGATGGCAATGGCAATAACATTTAGAAGAACTACGGGTTCCAGACAGCGACAATGTTTTCGGTTGATAGTGCGTTTCGTTGACGCAAGGGCATTGGATGATTGTTGACTGAATCGGTCTACTCAAATTTGGCCACCAAAATTTTTGATAATCGACTTGGGAGACAATCATGTCAATCATAAAATGGGCGCAAAGAAAGTGTCGTTGCCCCAAACGATTTTGACAATAAAGTTTTATCATTTGGAGTGATTTGGCATCAGAAACTGAATAATAAATAATAGATTTGACAGATTCCCGCCACAGGCTGCCAAAATCTACTCAAGCAAGGTATTGAAAGCTGCATTTTGTGGAACATTAGGTACTGTTTATAGATAAAACGGAACGTAGTTACTTTAGAAGATCGTTCTGGACGGATGAGGCACAGTTTACAAGGGATGGAGTAAGTAATTTCCACATTCTGCTTATATGTGGAAAAAACATAACTAAATGTCAACACCGTGTAAGCTGTAATGTTTGACTTGAGAACTTAATTACATGATATCTGCTGTGTAATGAAACTGCATAAGGAGAACACTCAAATATTTATATAAGAAAATTGCATGGCAATGGGGTTATTTTACTAAAACCACTAGGTACTCTTAACCTTCCACCGCTAATAGGAACAAACTTATTTTCACTCAATCAGATTAAAAATGCGCGAACGCGAACCCATTGAAGACGGACGTACAAACATTCATAAGAGATTATAAACAATAATTATGATGTAACTACATATTTTATTTTTTCACCGAATCTATTCACTAGAACTTTTAAAATTTATCAATAAAAAAAAACTACGCTGAAAATAAAAATTGATTTTTTTGCTGAATAGTGTTTTTGGCGAAATGAACGAAACGACCGCTGCGCTGTATTGTTTTTGGTTTGTATATTCAATGAGGTAGAGGTATCTTTATTTGTACCTATGTACATATGTACATAATATATTGATACTTAAGTTTCAGTTTTGTAAAGGGTGTTCGCATTACCAGCAGGTTTCATATAACCAGATTTTCCTCTATAAATCTAATATTAATTGCAGAAATTTGGTGGATTGTTTAACAAAATCGAAATTATAGATTCAAAATGCTGGTGCAAAGTTTCTCTTTTGACTTTTTACAGACAAACAGCGTTGCACACCACTTTGGGCAATATAATGTCTTACTTGAGAAAAAAGATGCCTTTTTCAATAAAAAAAAGCCTCACCTAATTTTTTTTTAAATTAAACACAAATATGATTTAAATAACAAAACAATCCTTTATTGAAAACAAATTAAATCACAATAAACATCTTATTAAGGAACATTAATTAATTTAGTCATTTAAATTAATAAGGTAGGTACTTATTATGGAATTCAAAATATATGAAAATTTTTAATCGAGATCTTTCTGTTCCTTAAAATCATATATAGGGTTTTTTAATAAGAGCGCTACAAATTTTTTTTTTTAAATAAAACAAAAACGGTTTTAGATATCCTGTTAAAGTACGTTAAATGCCATTATGTATGGAACTCGATTTCTTTTGCATGGCCACCACGGGCACGCTTGCAGAAGTCCAGACGCTGAACCCAATTTTCGACGGTTTTCAAGCATAAATCGGCCGACACTGCTGCAATTTTACCTTCGATATTCGTACGAAGTTCATAAATCGTCGCTGGCTTAGACTTGACTTAGCCTCACAGGAAATAGTCTAACGGCGTCAAATCGCACGACCGAGGCGGCCAAGCGACTGGACCATTTCGTGAGATAACACGTTCTCCAAACTTGGTTTCCAATAAATTGATTGTGACATTCGCTGTGTGGCTTGTGGCGCCGTCCTGTTGGAACCACATGTACTCCAAGTCCATATCATCCAATTGGGGCCAAAAATATTCGGTTATCATTGAACGGTAGCGATCCCCATTCACAGTAACGTGCCGGTCTTGATCATCACGGACGAAGTACGGCCCAATGACGCCGCCGGCCCATAAACCACACCAAACCGTAATTTTTTCGGGAAGCAATGATGACTCATGGAGTACGTGTGGATTGCTGCCTGACCGATACCGCATATTTTGTTTATTGACGAAGCTATTCAGCCAGAAATGAGCCTCATCGCTGAAGATGATTTTTCGATGAAAATCCGAATCATTTTCAAGTTGTTGCTCAGCCCAATTCACGAACATACGACGCTTCTGGTGGTCAAGCGGCTTCAGTTCTTGCGTAAATTTAATCTTGTAAGGATGTAGGTCAAGATCTTTTCGCAAAATTCGCCACAACGACGTCACAGAGATGCCCAACGCTTGAGAACGACGTGTGAGAGACACATTTGGGCTTTCTGCAACTGAAGCCTCAGCGGCAGCAATATTCTCGACACTACGGGCACTTCTTTGTCTCACTGGCACGGGAACATTTTGTACTGTGCCTGTGGATTCAATTTTGTTCACTAGACGCTCAATTGTTGATCTGCTAGGACGATTATGACGACCATAAATTGGACGTTGCGCTCTTAACGTTGAGGCCACTGACTCCGAATTTCCGTAGTAAATTTTAATAATTTCGACTCGTTGTTGGCTCGTATATCTTTACATCATGAAATGGCAAACCTTAGTAAAGAAAAATGTCAAAAAGTGGCAAGAAATATGGCGTCGTTTGCTGTCCCTGATGTTGCTTTACTTTTGTAGCGGCCCTGTTGAAAAATCCTTTATTTAACTTTTTGTTTTAATTCCTTCCCGTAGAGTTAAAGTTTTCATTTTTGAAAATATTTGAAAAACTTAAGTGAAATTTGGAAATTAACTTATAGGTATGTTTTTCAAAATCCATTTTGTTTTTTTTAATTATTTCCATTTTTAATATTTTATGAAGTTAAATCTATAATTTTCATTGCAAAATACCTTGTATACTAAACTAATCGACTTAAACTGTTTTGCTTTAATATGCGTGTTTTTTTGCAAGCCCGTAGGAAATTGGTTTAATAAACGACTTCGGGGTTAAGAAATGTATGTACATGTAAAATGCAACAACAATTTAGGGCTTACCTAAGCGCAGAAAATTTTCGGGTCTTCACATAAGCATGGGGATAAAAACTATGTTACCGGCTCTCGACTCTGTACCCCATGGAATCTTACTGAATATATTGAGATACAATTTCAATTTTGATAGTACTGCCGTGCTTCTTATCCAAAAATATCTGAGTTAAATAACTAAGGCGGTGTCCATGAATAATCAGTTTTCAAGTTTCCTCCCAACAAATGCTGGTGTTCCACAGGGATCTGTTTTAGGCCCTTTGATTTTCTCGCTATTTACTAACGATCTTCCTGAGGTTCAAAAATTCTGTAAGATTATGATGTATGCTTATGATGTCCAAATTTATCTAAGTTACCCAATCGGTATGGTCGAGGATGCTACATATCGATTTAACATAGATCTGGGTAGGGTATTTCAGCTAGCCGAGCAAAATTAGCTACGACTCAACCCTAAGAAAATTCAATCGATTGTCATTAGCAAAAAAACAATTGATAATTCTTTTTTCCCGTGCATAAAGCTAGGCAGCTCTACACTCCCGTATTTTAAAACGGGTACAAATTTGGGCGTGAGTTTCAACTAAACCTTGAATTGGGAAGATCACCTATCACTCGTTCTTGGGAAGCATATGGTGCTCTAAGGATGTTTAACATCACCTGCCAATTAGAATCAAGATTATCCTGGCTAAAACTCTTGTGGCTTACAATAATGTCACATGTTTTGTGTACAATCTTCGTCGGTTCCATCACGTCTCCCAATAGACAAATAGCAATTAAAATATGTCATTTTAAAACTATCTCGACATTAAAATGTTCATAATTTTATTCAATCTGATGCAGACGGGGACACCGAATTATCTAAACGAATACAATTTTTTTTTCAGTTTTCACAGTCACAAAGAAGCAGAGTGCTTAGTATGTGGTAACATATAAGTATAATACTTCTAAACGACAGTTTTACGTGTACGTTGAGGTTCTGTGGAACTTCTTACCTACTGATCTGAGGAGAATAAACAACTGTGTTGAGTTCAAAACTGGTAAGGAGCTAAAAAATGCTTCAAAATCGGAAAAAAATTAATAAAAATTGGACTTACTACATTCGTCAGCATTCGAGTGAAACAAATTAAACAAAAAAAAACAGAAGTCAATTATGTTTTGGGTGGTCCCTGTAGTTTGAATTTATATTTGAATGTGCATATTATGCTCCCAGAAGCTCAAAGGATTTTTTCAATGATCTGGGACTACAACATAGTGTCACTTCGAACAAGGAACCGGAAGGATGAGAATTACTTGGGATTCTATGACAACAAATATTTGGGATTTTAAATTGACAATTGTTTGTCTTTACTTTTTTCTACTCCGAAAAATAAGATTCGATATTTATCGATTTCTATGAATTTGATAAAATGAAAAAAAAAGAATAAATATTCAAATTTGACTCTACCGCTATTTTAGGGGCTGACTCTAGAAGGTTTGACGTAAGAAAACAAATACTGCAAATTTTATCGGGCACATTTTTTGTCAACAGGTTTTTCCACTGTGAATAAAAGATATCGAAATTTTTTTCGAAAAAAGGAGAAAAATGAGGGGAAGTGTTATATTATTTTTTTGAACTTATTTGGGGACGCGTAGCCGTGAAGTCCCCCACTTCCGACTGGTTAACCGCGGAAATTTATATACAGGCGAACTGTAGGTATCTAATAGAAAAATACAATTTGATGGCGTGACAGCTCGTAGAGAACCAGCGCCTAGTGATCACTTATAACGTCAAGCCTCTTTCCTGTGAGAGTGATGTTGTCAGTTTGCAGAAATGAAGAGGACCTACAGTTTTCTGCCAGATCCGAATCGCTAAGATGTGAGACACTTTATTATGACAAGAGATGTTCCTGGAGAATTCTTATGTCATTGTTTGTTTTTAGAATAATGCAATTTCGTTTAACAGTAGGTACACATATTAAAAGTTATATCATTAGCGTTTTCATCTTTATTCAGTTCTGCGCATCGATGAAAATGGCATCTTCATTTGTCAAAATGCAAATGTTTGTTGTTTTTTTCAGGGGGCACTCGAGCAGCAATGATTAATTTCTGAATTTCTGATACTTTCAATTTTGACAACCTGCGCAATATATTACAATTGATTTTTGTACTGTGATTTCGTTTTACTTTATTCATTCTATTACGACCGTGTCTATCGTCTATACTTTGTATAACTTATTGAAGTGTCAAATACAATCATTGCGAAAGTATGAAGGGAGGCCATCTGGATTCCATTTTCTTTAAGCTCTGAAATAGAAATTTCTTCAGATGAACTTGAATAAGTCTATTCAAATCTAACATAGAATTTAGCCGTATAAAGTTAGCATCACAACTTTCGAAAAAGTAACTTTTGACAAGCCTAGACATTGCGCAATAATTACCGTTAATTTACCGTGAAAATACAAAAATTGCCGCGTAATTTCTTCTGCTACTAATGACAACAAAATTTTCCTATAATAAATTTTCATATAAAGTTAACAAGAGTTTTTTTTTTGGGTCGAAAATAACTTTTAACTTGTACAAATTAAAAATTTTGTGGATTTCCGTTTGGGAGGGGTGGTATCCGCCTAATTTCTCAGAATTGATATCAGTTAAGAACTTCCGATCATCGGTTAGTCTTTTGGCACACATAAAAGAAATTTTAAAAAATCTTTGCAAACGAGTGAAAGCACACCAAAAACATAAAAATGTTAAAATATGAACCAAATTCTCCAACATAAAAAAAAACGTGTGTGAAACATAGAGTTCTATATTAGAAGGTTTTATATCAAATATTTTAATTCAAGTAGGTAGGTTCCCGCCTGGAAAAAAAGCAAGTTTTTAGGAAGTTAAGTCATTGCACTCGAAAGTTTTCAATAGGGAAAATCTAGACCGGGGAAATTCTTAAGGCCCTTGTTAGTAAAAACTTGTTGGATAAGTTTGGCTATCTCCTTTAAAATACAACAAAAGCCAACAACTTTAGAACCACCATACAATCGTATGCCAAATTATGATTCATTTTCAATATTGTAATTACTTGTCTGGAAAAATAGCATGTTTTTGCCAAGTAAATTCAAGGCCCTCAAGTTATCAGTAGAGAAATCAAATGTCAATTACAAATTTACCAACTTTTCTTCCTTTTTGTTTGACTCGAGGCATAAAGGTATATAACATGCGAGGGCCTAGTCACTTTTGCTTCTCCCTTGCTAGCCCCATGTCAGTACATTTGTAAACCTTTCTAGGGCCTCATTAAAAACTATATTGTTTTCTAGACGGGTAATATCGAAACACAAACAACTCTAAATTTTGAAAGAAAATAATAAATTGCCGACTTAAATTTTGAAGATTTACTTGGTAAGTTTTCCTTCTACTATACTAACTACTCACAATTTAAAAAGATTTGAAAACTTGAATCATTAATTGTAAAATTTCTCTCATAATATGGAGTTTTTTCGATATTACTCTACTTAAAATATTTGATATTAAAGATTCATAAAATAAGAACTTGGCGTATATACTTTTTTTTAACATGATATCTTGTATATTTATGTCTATATAAAAATATTGTTGCTTACATTTTTACACTGAACTAGTACCTCCAATTCTTGATAAAATTGTAAAACATAGCACGGGGAAGGTGTATCAGTTAATTAGAATTGATTTTTGTTATAGCAGTTCTGATTACTTGATAATAGTGTTAGGCCAGAGAAAAAAAAATCCACCTCAAAATAACTGCTGCAAGTTCTGGTACCTATATAACATATTGGTTTAAACGGAAAGTCTTATACAGTCGTGCCGGTTCTTATAGGGAATCAACTGTTTGCTTTTCATAAAGTCAAAAACCCACCTCAAAATGTTCGAGTTGAAATACAAAATAAATCCTGCGCATTGCCGTTTACTCCAAACAAAAAACATACTATTCTAGGTATACGGACAGTTGTCAATCGGGGTTGGCCGGAATCTACATGGAAAACTAAGCTCTGATATGTTTTGTACTTAAAAAGCAGACAACAATTGGGCGGAGCTGGTGAATATTATCCCCTTGTATAACGATTTTAACGCCCAGTTTGCCTCCACACCACTAGCTTCATCAACTTTTCCGCAAAAGTTCCGGTTATGCTGGATATGTATACAAGAATATTTACATACACACATATTGAATAGTGTTGTGTCCTCCATCTCAGTCTTCGGTTTACATGAAAGCTTTTGACAAACCAAGTACCTAGGCCAAAAGGTATAGGTACACAGTTGAAGAAATATGGAAAAAGCTTTGGGTTTTTTTTGTTTAAAGTATCTATCTATCGAATATAGCACTTGGCAAAGATATTTCGCTTGTAGTTAACAAGTGCATTCTACATGCCACCGGATACAGACACCTACATATACGACATCGACAGTGCAAAGAGTTGCCTTGGAGCGAGCGTGGGGACGTAAACTTTATTCAACAAGGGGTATTTGATGGTAGAGAATCGGCGCCCTCCTTTAGTAGATACTATTAATTCTTTCGCGATGGTCGGATATTTGTTGTGCGTCGGAATTCTGTTTTAATAGTGTGTTTATTTTTTGAAAAGTAAATTTAAAAAATTTCCCCTCAAAAAAATTACTATCATTTTATTTCAAAAACATAAATTAAAATAAAATAAATCAAATAATTGATTGATTTTAGTTTACACATTCCATAGCCTGCCTACTTTGAAGTGAAGTGTTATTAAAAGGAAAATAAAAAAAATAAATACAAATCATAATATTAAGTGAGTGATACAAAAAAGGATACTTGAATGCATAGCTCGGTTGCTCTCGATCTCACGATCGTTAGCTGAAAAAATTTGTTAGTAAACTAGTTCCAAATGAAAATGGAAGATCCGAACCTAGCTGAGCAATACGTACAAGAATTTGTCCTTGATCATTTAGAGGACACAACGTCTGGGGCGATTGGAGTTAAACGCGAGGACCAAAGTCCTCCGACCGCAGCTAAAATTACTTGGAATACGGTTCAAGAAGAAGAAGAAGATACACCCATTCCAAAAATGAGAGCCTTTGCAAGTGGGCTTCCTGCTGCTGCCGGCCACGTTTGGCACCATGAAGATCGTAGATTTC
Organism: Leucozona laternaria; assembly: GCA_932273885.2. NCBI lineage: Eukaryota > Metazoa > Arthropoda > Insecta > Diptera > Syrphidae > Leucozona > Leucozona laternaria. Next base: position 53,849,620 of record OW026368.1, read on the forward strand.
AAGCTCTTTCTCCACCTCCAGAATTATACACACATGGGCCCATCGCAAGCCAAGCAATTGTTGTGAGTACGTCAGTACCAGGAGTACCATCTACGCCACCTGAGACACCCCCAATAATTGGTTCACCTTCCGGTAGTACCTGTGCTCAAGGATATCCCCCAAATCACTATGTACATAGGCCCCCAACAACGACGGGCTTGGCACAAGAAATGATGTGGCTTCCTCAATCAATGCGAACCGAGCCACAACCCCTCGATCTGCGACCGCTTAATTGTTCCCTGCAGGAAGAAGAATGGGAGCGGCAACGGGAATATATGCATGTGACGTCGGTATCGAATCATGGGCACATTATCCCACCGCACCATTTTCAGCAGCTAGAGCATCTTACACCGATCAATATGCACACCCCCTATCATAGCAGCACAACCCAACACAACCGACCAATGTCGGTTAGCTCAACGCGATCATCGACAGCCACTCCAAGAACCTGCTCCGGCCAATATAGTACATCAAGCAATGCCGGTGGCGATGAATATATCAATGATGATTTACTTACAACTCTTACAGTTCGGGAACTCAATAAACGACTGCATGGATGTCCTCGCGAAGAAGTTGTCAGACTGAAACAAAAGCGCAGAACCCTTAAAAACCGTGGCTATGCACAAAACTGCCGATCGAAAAGGCTACAACAGCGTCACGAGCTTGAAAAAATGAACCGACAGCTGGCCAATGAGCTACAGAGACTTAAATCCGAACTATCGCGTGTATGCCAAGAAAGAGATCAATTAAAACAGCGATTGCAGGTACGCCCACCAGCAGCACAGACCGCCGCTGGACAACAACAGGATCTTCACTCCGACGGCCACAGTTCACCCGAATTCTACCTCTGACGGCAAATTGGTGGTGCTCCTAATCATCAATGGTCTAGATATCAGCAGCAGCAGCAACTGTAGCGGACAACTTGAACGACACAGTGTAATGTTAAGTAATCTCATATTGTCTTATAGAGCATGATAACTTTTTCAAAAAATTGTTTAAATTATTTTTTTTCCTATCTAAAATCGGGACAATAAATTAATTGTAGAGATATTGACAAAAAAAAAAAGAAAAAACCAACGTATACAACGACTTTGCTTCACGTAAAAAGTCACTTTTTATTTCTTTTAAAAAGGAAAGGAACTTAACAAAAAAAAAAAAAACAAAAAAACAATTTTAAAGTCTCAGTTTGGATGTAATTTTAATTTTTTATTGAAAATCAAAATAATTAAAGATTAAATAAATAGTTAAGGCTGCAACAAGATAATCAATGTCAATCGTTATCAAATAATAAATACACATTGTATCAATTCAAATCACACGCTTCATTTGTTGATTAGTTTTAGTATTATATATTAATATAGATTTGTATTTGCAAGTCCCTCTCAGATAACATGAACATGTCTTTTAATATTGTTACCTATTATTTTTTTTTTCATTTCGAATAGGAACACGCAAATCTGAATATTTTTGTTGAAGATTATGCACATGAATTTTGTCTATTTTATTTTGTATAATTGTATAATTAAAAAAAGATCCTTTGAGTTTTAAACTTTTGATAACAGTATGGTTGTGTTAACATTTTATAATATGTCCATTAAAATTTATGTGAAGTATTTTAAAGTTTAATTTAAAAGTTGTGTCAAAACTGTGCTGTTTTTTTTTTAAAGAACGCAGCAAATCTTAAACCTATAAGAAGAATCGATTGTAAAAAATATAGTACAGAGGGATTAATTCCGTAGAACACACTATAAGACTTGTGAAAATGTGTAAATACCTATGTGAATTATACGAGTAATATAAACAATATTATTGATTATAGACACTATTATCAACTGTTAAGTTAAATAAAACATATTATATTAAATCCATGTTCTCTTACTTTTTCTTTGTTCTTGATTGGTGAATACTCTTTATTAAACTAAAATATATGTTTTTTTTTTTTAATTTGCAGGTATTAAGCTTCAGTATTTTCATCTGGTATTTTTACCCAAAAGGCTTTTCAAATGTAGTTAAAGGCGTGTTAAAATTAAGGGCTAGGCAAACAATTTTAACTTTAAAATAGTTGATTTGTCGAACCTAAATTAGGAATAACGTAGAAGGGTTTTAAAAAAACGGGTTCAAAAGTTTCGGTTAAGAGAAAAAATTCGTCTGTTCTAAATTTCAGTTAAATATTTGTTGTCAAATTTGTCATTTAAAAACTGCAATGGGGCAAGTCTTATGATATGTATTAATATTAAGACCTTAAACAGGGTGTCCATTATTTAAAAGTTTAAATGTACAGCTTTTAGGTAAATTTTTGTCAGAGTTGACTATATATACATATGTGTATACATACTTAGATGTAAATGCCAAAACCTCTTTTAAGAATTATGAACATGAGAGAAATTAATGACCAAATAAGTGCATGCATGAAATTACTTTTAAATTTAACACATATTTATACATACATACATACATATGTGTGTGATAGCAAATCTGTTAACCTTATGTATTTCCGCCATTTAAAGTAAAGTAATTCAATTTTGTTTAGCATTTTTTGTTTAAAGCTTTGACCTTATTTACATAACTGACGATGATTTGTGTGTAGTTATTGAGAATGAGACGGTATCAGTTCAATCTCGAGCTTTTTAAATGTAAGATTAAACCGAAAAAAATGAATAGTCTCATTCAGTAAAACTGGGGGCGGTTGTTATTTTTCGGAATTTGAAAATATACTTTAAGGTGAGTATTGAGTATCTACATCAGGGAGGCGGAAAATAAGTAATCCGGGGCGGTAATGTCATCACTTTATATGCAGTTGCTATAATTTTTGCAAATGGCGGCAAATGTCAATTAATCTACTTTGACATTTGTGAAGTAAACATATAAATTACAAAATTTAAGACAAAAGCAAAGCCAAAGTTATTCATTAGGGGGGCTCAGATTTTTGTAATGTGAATACCAGTCAAACGACCGTTGATCGACTTACTGTGTAGCACAGATTAGCCATATGAAGATGAGAATGTTTCGCACGTTTCACCCTCCAGAACCCATTTGTTAACATTGTTGTATTTGTAATTTCTTCCCGCGTCGATGAATATAGATGTGAATTGCAAGTAATTTAACCGGTGTCTGAGAATCCCTACTGTCTATGTGTGAGGTTTTTATACACACATTCTCATTTTTTATCTGATATCTGGCAGTTCAAGCTTGTAGGCAAATCAAAATGGCTGCCGTGGATAATCATCTTCATGTGGCTTATCTGTGCTGTGTAGTTCAATTTTTTTTTATAATTTTTCTCTGTCGGACGACCGCTGTAGTAAATGTGAACTCCAGTCGAACGACCGATGATTTCAATTTAACATCTTTTTTTCTATAACTATTCGAAGTAAACAACAAAAAAAGAGCGGGCAAAAATAGAATTGATTCATTAGAATTGGTGAAAAAATGAAATTCGCAACATGTTCTCTCTTTGAAAATTTGCTTGAAAATGACGTCGGTAAAACAGTCGTTAATTGTGAACGCTGGCAAAACGACTCGGGTAAAACAGTCGTCGGGTAAAACAGTCGTTAATTGTGAATAGCAAAACGACTCGGGTCGAGCGACACATCGCTTAATGTGAACCCCCCTATTCATAAACAAAATAACAGAGGCAAAGAACAACGGGTGACAACATTGCACCCGGTGATTAATTTTGCGCCACCTTGTATGAGCCCACTTATTGAAAATATTTAGAATATTATGAATTCAAAACTAGGAACAATTAAAAATTGTGAGTAGTTTTGCATTTTTGTTTCTTTATTAATTTATGTATGTGCCTTAAGATTAACTGTAAAACTATTTGAATTGAACTATCATTTAGATTCTTTAAATTATTGAAAAAAAAAGAAAGCTTTAAAATTCTAGGATTCCTAGTATACATATATAAAATTTTGGGTTTACATTTACCCCCGACTCTTTTTTAAATGAGAAAAAAGCAATAAACAAATGTGGAAATGCAGGAATTCAGTATATCTATACCCATGGGGTAATTGTAAACATCAGCCATTGACTTTTGTAGTTAAAATGAAAGAAAGCAAACCACAATATGCATATTTTTATTTTTTATAAATAATTATAAACACATTTTAACTTACTTTGGTAAACTATTTTTTTTTAAACAATATCTGTTGTTCTTTAAAAGGCCAGAAAAATGTTTGGCTCACGTCAACGTAAAAAATTGAGCAGTTGATGTTTTCCCCTATCAGAATGGCCGCGTTCGGGTTAGGTTTGTGCAGCTGATGACAGCTGATGCAATACCAAATCAAAGCTGATCTGACTTCCACCCAAATGCGGTTAAATTTCAATTAAATTTCGTTAAATTTAAATTTAAAACTTCCTTTTGAAATGTAAAAAACAAAAAAAAAAAAATATTTTTTTCCTGGTTTAGGAAACAATTTATAAGTGACAATGACATTTGTCGAAGAAAAACGAAATTCGAGTAGTTCGTACCCAGCTGTGTTTCACCGTTTGCGGAGTTTAGTCGAGACAAGTTTACTCGCTCCTCATGTTCGAGTGTTCACCAGTGTTGAAAGAGCTTAAGTCACTCCTTAGCTTAAGCTTGACTTTGATTTACAAGCTAGTGAATGACTTATGAATAAAAAAAATTAATTCATAAGTTAAAATTATTTTTAACTAATAAGACACTAACTTTTATAACCAAATAAAAAAAATGTTGAGCATTTGCTCAACAAAAACTTCATATAAGTTGAGTTTTCACACTTTCTTGTTGAATAAGCGAGGTTATGCCGCTGTTGTTCCTCACAACGCCGATATAAAAAAAGTCGTCGGTAGCTTGATTTTTCACTAGCGTTTCTGGTCGAGTTTTCTTTCTAAGGCATTGCACATGATTTTGTACAGTACAATACAGTTTTTTTCTGTGTCCAGCAGATTAATCCACGCTATTTTGAAGCGAGGGTCAATAATAACAGCTATTTCTATTGCTATTGGGCAGATGTCATTATTTTGGTGCAGGGTCATAAGTGCACATTGGAAATTGCACTATTTCAGAACTAATCTTAATAAACAACCATTTTCCACAAGAATTTCATGTGGGCTTTTGCCCCACCAGGGTTGGTTAAAAGGCTGGTGCATTATAAGATTTATAAGTTCACAGTTGATATTAGTGGATTTTTATCAACTGAAAAGTCTTTTGAGGACTTGCAGAGAACATATCAAACCTTATTCTGTATGCTATCCCTAACGTTTCGCAAAAATATTTGAAACCAAACGTTTTCGGAAGATTTTTTTTTAAATCCTTTGAATATTTTGAGCTTTGTAAAAAGACAACTACATATAAAATACGGGCCAATACATACAAAGAGTATCTTGAATTTTGCAATATTGCGCCGTTGGATCTTCTATACATACCATCTTTTAACATTGCCCAAGGTACTCAAACAAATAAATAGGTAGTTGAAATTTTCTTTGAATCAGTTAGGTATATATTTACATTTCCTCTCCATCTTGAAAAAATATGCACTACTGGGTCAACCGAACTTATTGTTCTTATGTACCATCACACTGCGGTTCTAAATTCTGAAATAAAGTAGTTTTGGGAGACTTTATTTTATTATTTTGTTAAAACATACATAGAAGATCGTATTAATTTTATACATACCTACAAATTTTTTATCAAAATCGTAGAAGTTGTTTCTGAGCAAAATAAGATTTTCATCAACGGTTTTTAAACATTTATGTGGGAACTTTGGGAGCTATGGGAGCTATCGTTATTTTTTCTGATAAGAATAATTTTTGTTTAAAATCTTCTAGATAATGTTAAACGAACCACTTTTTACCATGTTTAATAAAAATCGACTTAGTTGTTTTTGAAATATTGAGTTTTAAAAAAAATAAATTCAAATCCAAAAAATGTTTTTTTAAAAATTGGAGTATTTTCAAATGATTTCTGCAGAAGCTGTATGGATGAGGAAGAGGAAGAATCGGTTCGTCACCTTCTCTGTACTTGTCCTTCTCTATCAAAACGACGTAAGCTCCATCTCAGGGAATACTACTACAGTGATCCTATATTGATCTGGTAAATGTTTAAATAAGTACATAATCTTGCACGCTTGGAGCTCCAACTGATGGTTCAACGAATAGGAAGAAAGTTCCCAGATTCCTGTGGTATCACAACATTCACAACGGACCAACTCATGGTCTAAGTGTGTCAAGCATTCCTGCTAGGCAGCCCCCTTAAGCGTGTCGGAGAATGTTCAAAAAAGAAAATCGACCCATTCGTTTAGGTTGTAGCCTTTTTAACGTATATCCCTTGAGGCTCCACACAATTTAGTCTCAAGAAAATAGTTTCTGATTTCTGAAAGTTTTTTTTCAACTTCCGAATTCCAATCATCGCAATATCGCTGAATCTTGTCGAAGTCACCCTGCAAAAAATTCAAATGACCTCAACTTTTGGGGCTGTTCTGTATGCAATTAGATCGTTGTAAAAAACACAAGTATAAGTGAAGTTTAATCTCAAAATTATACTGATACCATGCAAATACATGCTGCAACACTATTTCGCAAATAATGACAACTAACAATGAAGAATGAACCTACTCAATCTTGCGATTATAATACCAAAGCATCAGAGAGCCGTTATTTATCTTCGTATAAATGTATGTCAGTAAGGCATTATTTTGACAATTTACTGGCAGTTTACGGAACTGCCTCAATAAGTTGTATAATGTACCTAATATTACAATTACCACAAATTTGGTAGTTTAAATCTAAGGCTGCAGTTATGTTGATTTTAATACAGTTTTATTGCAGACAGATTGTATCATTTCAAAAAGTAACTTTCAATTTATTTGAAACGTAATTTTTGAGTTTAAAAGTTTCATTAATGAATTTGCTGTTATGATAAGACGTCTATGTTACATAAATATTCCATCTAAATTAACGCACAACGGCCGGGCGCGGATCTTCAGCGAATCTTTCCAATACTTCTTTTAATTTTTCCTTCTAATTTTCCTTTGAACGCTCAGCATACATAATCCTGTATTTAAGGACTCAACCACTTTTGTACATATATTCCACCTATGGTTTTTAGATTATTGAATTACCATTTAAACGATTTTTGATCATGGCTAAACCAAGCAAAGTTTTGACTCTATTTAAGGTACTAAAGGTCCTTTCGATCGAACTGGTTGTACAAGTTAACGCTAGTGCAATATGAAGTGCACATTTTGTTGTTGGGAAAAACCTCTGCTTCTTGTAGGACATCGCATAATTCGAGTTTTTGAAGATTTTCAGTGGACATTTTTTGTTTTTTCCAAATATTGCACCACAATTCAGCTTCTCCAACAAAACTTTGTTGAGCTCGTAAGGCTTGCAAAAAGTTTTTGGTTTTCCTTTGAATTCTTTTATGATCATTTTCAACATATTCGCTGGATGTAAAAGAAATAGAGAATATGCTGGTTGGTTTCCATCTGGGAATCCACGTTCAAACCCTGCAATCAAGTAATCTAAATATGGAATCAAGAGCGATCTCTTTCAAAATTCAACTGCAGTTGATGAAGGGTAATTTGAGCAATTTTTTGACGGTTCACTGTTCTTGGCGTATGAAGTTCTACATAAATTCTGAATAAGCCATATGAGTTCTTCCAGCTCCTGAGTCCACATTCGTTCGATGATCTTTTGCCAGATTAATGAATTTGTGAATATCTATGTTTCGTGCACGCAAGGAGGTCTGACTTTTTTGATTGCAGAATATTCACAACTTGTTCAAAAGGTAAGCTGAATATTTTTCTATTAAGACAAGGCATATAATGAATGTTGTTTGTGGAATAGCGCAATACAACTGAAAAGCAGTTGTCTTTTTGAAAAGTTTCCTTCAATAGAAAGCTCTTTTAGTGACTGCTTACCTTCAATAACTTGTGCTTGTATCGTGACAGCATTCTGTTTGCGATTTGTGTCGGATTCATAACAAATTCTAAAAGATATGTAGTTAATTTATTACAAAAAATATACTACTATTAGTTGGCCCGTCCGGCTTCGCACGGGTAGACAAACCTAAGTTTTGGTTGCCCTGTCTTAGCTATGAATATTGAATTCAAACTGGAATAAATAATAAAACAATATACACAATATTGTTAGCTACCTTTTCTTGCGCGTAAATAAATAATGTTGATGGTTTTTCCGACACGGGAACAGGCGACATATAATTGGCCATGTGAAAAACATGGATTTTCAAGATTGATGCCACAAACACTTATCGACTGCCCTTACGATGCAAGCCGAACTGGAAATTGAATGGTATGTCGTTCGGAATCATTGGGATGCGTGGAAACAAAACATTTTCGACTTTGTACTTCCCTTTTAAAATTGTGGTTTCGATGACGTTTTTCATTAATTTCTTCAACGTAAGCCGGGTGCCATTACAAAGACGTGACTGGTTTATGTTCCGCAACATAATGATTACCGATCGGACTTTTATTTGCAGACTATGAGGTGGTAATGTGGTCAATTCCAGCGAATTTAAAATTCCCTTGGATAGTTGACAACGTCATCTTGGTTGGTAATGTATGCGAACACCTTCTCAATGAGTTCGGTCTTTGATTCAGTAAATGACAAAAATTGGGAGGGAACGTAATGTATTCAGACGATGTGTCAACTGGAATTTTGCCATTACCAATGTCGAGCAATTGTTTTGAAAAAAACTTCTCCAGATCGGTCGTTCTGCAATTTGACTTGCATGTCCATATTTAATTTACCTAAGTGTTTTGACGTATTTCCATAAAATGGACGACTCCAAACATGCTTTAAGTTCGTCGGCTTGCGATGATTGTGGAATAACTGGCAATTTTTGTCGAAAACCACCTGCCAATAGAATCATCGCACCACAAAACTTATTTTGGTTGTTTTTTTATATCATGCCTCCAAAGATTTTTTGTGTGCCATCGTGCATTCATCCCAAACGATCAATTTGCTTTGCTGCTACACTTTGGCTATCGCAGAATTCCTCGAAAGGATGCAAGTTGGAGTTTCATTAATTTGCATGTTCAACAGCAACGTATAGGTGGAATACCTGATGAAGTAAGTGCAAGTGCAATTACATTTTTCGTTCTCGCGCACTGACAAACTGATGACAAATTCTAATAATCGTCTTGAAATTTGTTTATTTGTTTTCTTTTTTCGACAACCAACTGACACTTTTACACTTTTTACTTGCGATATACATAGGTACTATATGGGAAGTTATGGATTCGTACAAAAAATCGAACTCGAGATTTTGATCAAACTTTACATTACGATGATAGAGAAGTCAAAAAAGTGGGTCTCGCAAAAATGTCCGTCTGTCTGTCTGTCTGTCGGTTCGACTACAGCCTAAACGGATGGGACGATTTTCTTTAAACTTGGTACCTAGCGTTTTTTGGACATTCCCCCCAAAGAACCATTTTTTTTGATTTTCGCTTTTCTCGAAAATGGTTAAACTGATTCTGAAGAAGTATTGACACATTCTAAATAATATTGTGTACCAAAATTTTCAAAAAAAATATTTTTTAGATTTTCAAAAAAAGTTTTAATATTTTTTTTTGAAAACTCAATATTTCAAAAACAACTTGGTCGATTTTTATTAAATTAAACTTGATAAATAGCAGTTTTTTAACTTTATCCAGAAGATTTTTGACAAAAATTATTCTAATACCCAAAAACAACGGTGCCTCCCATACAAATGTTAGAAAACCGTTAAGAAAAATATTTTGTTTCTCAAAAACGACTCCTACGATTTTCATAAAAGTTTTTTGTGTGTTAAAATTAGTACGATCTACCATTTAAAAATTTTAAAGTTTATATTTTACGTTTATTAACAGTACCTTTCATAGAACGGTTTCTTTGATTTTCGACTATCTCAACATCTGATCAACCGAATAAAATACAGAATACAGAAGCTTGTAACAAATATAAATAAAATTGCGTATCAAAATGTTCTTAAAAATGATTTTTGGATTTTAAAAAAAAAATCAAAATTATTTTTTGAAAATTCGATATTTCATAAACTGGTAGCAGATTTTTTTGTGAAGTTCAATTTTTAACGCAACATTAATAAATGCTTTAAATTGGCGTACCAATTATTTTTCTCAAAAATGTTAACGAAATTTTATATATAAAAAATTCATTATTTTTAAAACCGCTCCTACGATTTTCAAAATTTTTTTCTCATAATTAAAGATTTATATAAGATATCAGATGGTGTACATCGCGTTGAGTTAAAACGGATTCAAAGTATTTTAATCAATTTCTTTCTAATTTTGTTGATTTAAAACAATTTACCAGTTTAAATAGTATAATTTCCTTTTATGCATATTGCATATGTGCAACACTAGGCTATATTGTTATACTAGGCTATATTTGTATACTCACATAATACCACCTGAAACTAAACTAAGATTTCGCAAAAGGATAAAATATATACTCCTATAGCTAATTTATTTCAGACTATAGAACCACAATGTGATCGCGCATAAGAGCAAGTTCGTGCGACCCAGTCGTGCATATTTTTTATTTTTGAAACAGAACTGTTTTGTATTCCAACAAATCAAACAATTCGGACCTAATACAACAAACTATTAAAACAGACAAACTTCTGAGCGCACTTATAAATATTTGACAACCAAGTGACAGTTAAAAAAAAAAAATAATATACATCAAATGTTTCACAGCTAGTAACATTTTGTATTGGCAATTGCCGTTTCTAGTATTTTCCGTTACTTATTATTTATGTTTCTCAACGTTTGAACCTTCCCTGAACTTCCACAAATATTTAAAGATCAATATTAGCAAAATCGGTTCAGACATTCTCGAGTTTTAGTGAGGCAAACGAACAGCAATCGATTTTTATAAATAGATGAATTAATTATTCAATGTTTGATAGAAAATTGCTCAGTGTTTTTGCAGCTCTTAATCTAAAAAAAATTGCGAAAGAAGACTAATTTATTTTTCGTGATAAATAAAATATAGATAAATTAGTTATTCGTAAATATTTATATTTTTTTAATATATCATGAAGCCACGAGAAAATCATTCTCAGCTAATTGTGAGAAAAAAATTGCCTTTATCATCGAAGTTCTGAAAATACTATTATTTGTTTGGCATCGCATATTAAAATACTAATAAATTTGAATTACCTTATTGGGGCACAAACCATTTTGCCGCCTTTTATCGCGTCTTATATTTAGCTATGTTTACCTGTCGTTTTGACAAAATTATGACACAGCAAAATAACATTCATTCATCTATTTAAAAATCTTCCAGAATATGCTATGCGGCTATGCAAAAAAGGCAATAATACAATCTCCCTATACAAAATGTTTACAAAAAGAATACTAAATGGACCCGATTAAAAGGAACATCAACATAAACAAAGCTAAATATCGACTACTGTTGGTGGCCTTCTTACTTCTGGTCATTGTGATCTCTTTCGTCTTTATATGACCATATCTGAATGATATGAATTTGCGTGGGTCTCCGAGCAATATGTATGTATAGTATACCTACCAGGCCAAGTCACTCTACTCTATTATAGAGTGTTGATTTTGATTCTTTAATGTTTTGTTTATTCCGTCTTGGAGGGTATAATAATATTACTGCACTAATATTATCACTTCGGTAAATAAAAATATTAAGAAGATTATTTCAACAGACATAAGCATTAAGCATATTGAAGTTTGTTGGGAAATAAACTGAATTTTACAGGAAGTATCTTCTTTCAAAAATTCTAATTTGAAATTGTAGACTTAATAAGAAGCAATACATATAACTATACATAACTGCAGTACATAACATTCAAGAGTGAACTTCTCAGAATTTATTTGAAAGCTTGCAAATTTGCTCAACCACCTGTGAAGTCAAGCCATGGGCTTCACAGATTTTTTGTTTTTTACTCATTTCAATGGCATTGTATGTGTATAGGTGAGGTGTGCTTACTATTGTTGTAAGTTAATTTTTAGATCAGGAAGTTATATGGAGTAAACAGTTATAAAAATATAAATAAATACCGATGCAGAGTTATAAAATACAAATTCAATCAACGAAATGTTTGTGTGTGTGTATCTTTTATGGAAGTGACTCTAGACATGCCAATTATAACAGTTTTGGTTTATAAAAGGGAAGTGACTCTAGACATGCCAATTATATAACAGTTTTGGTTTATAAAAGTACCTGCTGTTTATGCGGCCCCGCAGGGCCAGAGCCCTCCGCCGGTGAGCATACTTCAGGCACCAAGAGTTTTTTTCCAAGTCCTGCCTCTATCTTGAAGAAGTGTTTCTCTTATTTGTGTTATCCGTTATTTATTCGCTTTAATGAATCTTTAAGTACCTCAATTCCAAAATTATTTGAATCCATTGTTTGTAATGTTCTATCGTTTCACGGTTTTGTCAAAAAAAAATCTACTGTACAAAATTAATTTAACTTTTCATCTTTTTGTTTAAGACCGTGATCAAATTGACTGCATCTTCACCGATTTCAGTAAGGCATTTGACAAGTTGCGTCACAAAACTCTTATAAGTAAATTAAATAACTTAGGATTTAATAATAATTTTATTGAATGGATTACTTCGTATCTACTTACATATAACAGACATTATTATAGTGTAGCTTTTCGCAATGTATGTTCTAATCAATTTATTGTTAATTCAGGCGTACCATAGGGTAGCCATTTAGGGCCTATTTTGTTTATTCTTTTTATAAATGATATCGTCTCAATTGTCTAAACTTCTTTTATCCTTATTTATGCTGATGACATTAAACATTACAAAAGAATAAAATCTGAAACAGACTGTTTACTATTACAAGACGATCTTTTAAGATTCAGGGACTGGTGCAATAAAAATAGACTTATCCCAAACGTTGACAAGTGTAAGGTTATGAGCTTTACACGCAAAAAAAAGTCTTTCACGTATAACTACTCATTTGAGATCTAGGAAGTATATGAGATTCAAAATTGACCTTTAACGACCACTTAGATCACATTATAAAAAAAGCCAATAAAACATTAGGATTTATCAAACGATTCTCACGTGACTTTAAAGATCCTTATCTTCTCAAGCTTCTATTTATTTCGTTTGTGAGACCCATTCTTGATTACGGCTGTGTGGCCTGGGCACCTCACTACTCTATTCACAAATAGAGACTTGAAGCAATTCAACGAAGTTTTTTTCGATTCTGTCTCCGTTTTCTTCCTTGGTCTCAGGAATCAGCACTTGCCTTGTATTTACACAGGTTGGTTTTGATAAATCTGCCTTCACTTGAAAACCATCGAAAATATATCCAATTCTGTTTCATTATACTGGTTTAATAAATGGAAAGATCTCCTCTTCGTCAGTTCTTTGTAGACTGAATTTTAACTTTAGCCAAACAAGCTTAAGATTGCGGGAACCTTTGAGCCAAATTTTTAGTAGGTCAAATATAATAAATTTAATTTTCTCATATGTTCTGTAAATAACAATTTGAAAAGTACACAATTCAAGACTGTATTTTTAAGAGCTTTAGATTATAACTAGATTTAAGAGATAATTTATGTAACGTTAGCATTTAACGGTCTCCAAACAAATCTAACAAAAATCTAACAAATTCAAGTCACGTGCGTTAACGTAGACACACTCATAAAAGTTCGAAATGTTTGTTTTCACAATTCACTCAACAATTCAACATCAAACAAAGTGCATGGTGGTAAAAGTCCGGATTGAACTATTTAAAGTTTTAGCGGTAAAATATTAGTATGTCAATATTAAGTACCTATAGCCTGTAAATGGTGTTTTTTTTAGACATGTGCTTTTCAAGAAGAAATAAAACGCATTTAATTTAATGTTCTGGCCAAGAATTTAGCTTTATTATTAAGATAAGGGTTTGCCATTAAGTTTTAAAAATGATTTCGGACAAGTGACCGCCGCGGCTGGCTCGAATAAATTCCAGCCGAGAGGCCCAATTTTCGACAGCTCCGATGGCGGATGGACTCACTCGGGTCTTCTTCGATACTTTGCTCCACAGCAGCAATAGCGTCTTCGGTTCGGACTTTAGGACGTCTCTGAGGATGCGCATTATCAACTAGAGTAAACGTGGTGCGAAACCGATCCATGGTTGCTCCAATTACCGACTCTGCTGGGCGATTATGTCAACCGAATATTGGACGCAGTGCGCGATGAGTCGCGCAAACCGAACCATTATTTGGGTAATTAATTTGGACGATTTGCAAACGTTGTTCAGGAGTAAGCCTATTTATTATAAAATGGCAAACCAAATTGAGCATAAATCAAGTAACAGCTGTCAAAAAAACCAACTCCGAAAAAAGTATTGCCAGATTGAAAACCACACGTCTTAAAAAACACCCTTTTTGATCTAGTTAAAAAAAAAAAAAAAAAATGTAATTTTGTTTTAAATTTTTGGTTAAACATTTTTTTTTAAATACATACGTACTGTCTTGAAGTTGAAACAAATTTAAATTAATTTATAAAGCCTTTAAAATCTAACTTGTAACCACTTAACAATTTTCAATTCGCACAATCAATGATTTGTTAAATTTCAATTAAATTTGTAGCTTTGTGGTACAGAAGAGTGGGAAATTGTCAATTTCCCAATTATTAAGATTTGTTTATACGATTGTTTAGTTCCAAGCTTACTTGTAGTTTCGAGGTATTCAAACCTCTGTTATTTGTTAAAATCTATCTCTTGTACGTACAATACTTGTACCTACGTGTAATGTCTACAGCAATTGAAGTGTCTATCAAGTCTATCATTATTTTACCGCTATTTCTATAAAGAGTGTTAGCCAGTTGCATTCCTCCCCTTAAATAATTCAAACGTAATACACCCTTGAGCCCAACATCGGATGAACTGTTAAGTAGAGAGATTCTTTCCTTAGTCGCACTACACGAATGTGGAATACTCTACCCAGCCCAGTTTTCTTCCCCTCCAATTGTGATCTTCAGACATTTAAAACCAATGTGCATCGGTTTCTCCTTTTCAATCCCCTCCAATCTACCTAATCACTCGTGCTGTGTATATCATTTTAAAGATAGTCACAACCCCTTAAGTGCTTACTGCATTGCAGGTTTTTGCCACAATATTCACATAATGGATAGAAAGCTTTGACGCTTTCTGAGAAAATCGACTTATTGTTGGGTTATTCACGTAGCTAGGTATATCTTTTTAATAGCTGAACTGATTTTGTTATAATTTTTCAATCCAGTGCGTCTTAATTTTATAAAAAATAGGTACTGAATTTAATTTTTTTTTTTTTTAATTATGTTAGATCGAAAAATAAAAAAAAATTATGAACAAAATCAATTTTTGTATGTACTTACAAGCTTTTCAATTTGTGGACACTTTCTCGTTAAGGATATTATTACATCATTAAACCATTGCAAAGATGTTCAATGTGTACCTATACATTTAAGTTTTCAACCACAAGAGCAGGTTACTCAAGTGTGAATTAATTTTTGTATAACGCTCAAAATATGCGGGAGTATAGATTTTGGGGAGCTTTACGTTCAATTTTGATAGAATTCATTTCCATTTTTAATGAATATTTTTTTTTTAAATTTCATGTGTAGAAATAATTCTTTCAAGAAATACATTATACTACAATTTGATTCAAAAATAATATCAATGCATTAAAAGGGGAAAGACCCACCCCTTCTATAAGATTTGTGTCTTGTCTTTTGTCTTGACCCAAACCCTGCACAGTAGGTACTGTCTTCAGTCTATTATGCACAGAGCACATAGCACAAGTTATAAGTTTAAGTACCTGTCTTCGATAAAGCTAATCGAGACAGGCCTGTCAATTAGATTGTCTAACAATAACCAGTAATCTATTTTGACTCCATTTTGCCAATTAAATGTGACAATACCACACACTCAATAAAAAACGAAGAGAATAAATTCTATGATTTAAACAAAACATATAAGCAAAATCAAATTTGAACGTATATCGATTCGACGATTAAATAAGATGAATCCAGTTTGGCATACTAAAACTATTCTTCGACGGATTGTTGTACACAAGCCATCACCACGCATCTCCATCTCAATATACCTACCTACCGCACCGCCAAAGGCAGTCATAAAAAGAAGCATTACAGTGTGTGAAGATAATAAAGACGCTACACGTCCGATGGGTCTTATTATGTCTACAATGTGCTCCTCAGTGTAAGCTGTAAGCTGTAAGGGCAAGGGAACTCAATACTACTCATACATATAGAACTGTCACAAAGTGTATAAATTTCTTCCTTTTTTTATTGACATGATGTCTCCCTTTTTACCCATCTTCCAACATTATTCTGATACATTTCAAGACTCGAAGGGATCAATATATTGCTAAATGCGATTGCCAGTATTTTCCGTATTACCGTAATGCCGTTAAACTTAAGGGTAAGAAATTCGGACCGGAATAATCTGCCATACAAACTGCGTCCAGAGGAAAGTAGAATAATTCATCTGTAATTTGTATCCTTGGTCAAAGGGAACAACAATCTTGATTTGTCTTGTTAAAGACAAAATACCATCCTTATGACTTTAAGCTCAATTCAGTTTCGCTTTTTTATCTCCGTTCATCGATAAACAGATTACTAAAGTCTTCATCGCTCTGCACGGTGCTGTGCTGTGCTGTGCTGTGCTGTACTGCGCTGGTGCACCCCTCTCTTAGGGAATATAAGAAAATTAAGACAAGTGTTTTGAGGGCATTTCTATTACGGAATACTATGGATTGTATTATTTTTTATCTATTTTCTCAATGAATGGCAATGAACCCTTCTTGCATCCTTAATACACTATACACTACACACACACACGTCTTCCCAACTAACAATTTAGCTTGTATAAGGTCCAATTTTTCGAATTTGGCAAGTAATAGCTTGTATAGAGTTTGTATAAGGCAAACTTTCGCAAGCCACACTTTTTAAACCTATACAATAAAAAAAATAGCTGCTATAAGGCCTTTAGAAGTGAGTTTGACAGGTTCTATGCAAGGCTTGTAGATAATGGTTCAAAATTGCCTGTATAAGGCCTTCCAAAGTAGTTAACTAAAAGTTAATTAAATTATAGCTGCTATAAGGCTCTTCACGACAAGTCAAAGCAAACATCTTGTGTAAGGCTTGCCTATAAAGGCCTTATACAAACATAATTAATATGCTATCATCAAGAATCTTATAAATAAGTTCTTACAAATAAAATCAGATATAAATAAAATAAGAAAAGTAAGTACTGAACATCGTAAAAAAGAAAAGAAGTGTTAACAGAAATAACTTTTTAAGTCTTACAGAAATGAATAACTCATGGACAAAATTTAAAAGATCTGGAACTTATCAAAAGCAAGTGCAAAAAAACATGAATGCAATTCTTAAAACAGCCCGTTAAGTTTGAAAAAATTTGGAAGAACAAAGAACAGATCTTAGATGCGAGCAATTATCGACTGTTCCCTCTGCTGCAATTGGAAATAGTCGCAGCCAGCATACTTTTGTGGAGGAATTTCCTCAACCATTAGATAGTATTTTGGAAAGGGTCTTTTCTAATACTGCAGGTAAAAGTAAACATTAAGCATTTTGACAAAGTTTTATCATGAATATAATGAAACCCCAAATCTTTTGTAGCTGATGATGATTACACTTCCAAAAGCTTTGTTGACTCGTCAAGTGAAGATGATTCTGAAATGGATAGGAATAGAAAATTTCAGATTCATGTACGGAAATGGGCTATCGAGCACCAAATAGCTGATACGGCGTTAAAGGATCTTATGAAAATAATAAACTCAGACATTGGGGAAATGTTGCCAGAAGATCCGCGAACGCTGTTGAGGACTCCAAAGGAGATCATTTGCACGAAATTGAGCAATGAGGGACTTTATTGGCACCACGGGTTTGAAAAGTGCATCCGGTACATATTTCGCGACATAAGACATTTTTAAGACATTTGTCCAGTAATGATCTGGGAGGCCACATTAATTTGCCATTTTTTCCCATTGATTTGGAACAGCAGACAAAAGGCTATTGCCGTTTTCTGACGTTCCCACAATTTTAAAGAAATTCATTATGTTATTTTCACAGCCACTTTCACGCGCGTTTGAACTAAAAACTTTTCGAATTTCTTAAGAATGGAAATTAATATTCGGTTGTCAACAAAAACACAACCAACTTTTTAATAATTTTCAAATACTAACAAAGATAAATATCTCGCACCCTTTATATTTTCTTTATATGGTTTCAACTTGTTAAGATTTGATGTTATTTTTCTCAACAACGAAGTGGCGTAGTGGTAGAGTGCTGGAGTGGTATGCGGAAGGTTTCGAGTTCAAACCCAGGTAGGTAAAAATTTTTATAATTAAAATATAATTTAAATCATTACAGAATGCGGTGGAAAAGGTTTCGGGAGCTGACTGAGAGGAGGAAATATATATAAAAATGTAATATAAATAAAAATAATGCAATACTAAACAATACAAAGATAATATTTTTTTTTTAAATCAGTTTTTCTTTGTGCCTTTATATAGACATTTAAAGGCTTGGGTAAGGCCTTTTTATAACATCTAAAGCAAGCTATTAGCAATAGCTGTCGTTAAAAGGCTTGGGTAAGGCCTTTTTATAACATCTAAAGCAAGCTATTAGCAATAGCTGTCATCAAATGGCTTTTGTAGGGCCTTTTTATGCCATCCAAAGCAAGCTATTAGTATTAGAGCTGTCATAAAATAACCATCTGAGCCAAGCTAATTGCATTTAATGAAAAGCTATTTGCTGCTGTAACACCTGTCAACAAAGGTCTTATAGCAGTTATATAGCTTGCGTAATGTGCGCCAAAATTACTTGCATAAGGCCTTTTATTGTTTTTATAGCAGTCTGAAAATAGCTTGTTTAGAACCTTATACAAGTTAAATTGTTAGTTGGGTTGTTGTTTAGCTGCAAGTGTAGAAAAACGTGGAACTACCCCTCAGTTTGATGTTGTTATTGTTGTTTTTTTTTTTTTTTTACGCGAAACATAACTTCCTTTATAACCAATGGAATGAATTGATCTAATTCATTGCAAATAAGTTCTTGTATCCCTGTAGGAATTCGGATTTCTGAGGATAAGTTTGAAAGTATGTCGATGGAGGGTTTATTTTAAAGAAGAGCTCTGTAAGGTAGATGACAGTCATTTTACCTTCATCTGATTTTTATATCAATGTAAGTTTGTAATCAAGACAACAGAAATTTAACAAGTTGTTTAGACTTAATAAAGTAATTCTTTTGTAACTTCCTTCAGCCCTCAGTTCCCTAAATTGAAAGCCATCCATCTATAAACAATTATTTTTGAATCATCTTATTTTGTTTCCACTTAACTAAAAGCCATATTTGAAATTTTAAAATTGCTCACATTAATGCTCAAAGTTTGATGCCTAAAATCGACGAATTTAGATATTTATTTGAGGAATCCAAAATAGACGCAGTTTGTATCTCAGAAATATGGTTCTCTCCTGACATTAAGGATGTTTCTTATAAAATTAACGGATATAAACTTTTTCGGTCCGATAGATGTGGTCGTGGTGGGGGTGTTGCGATTTATAACGGGTGATTTTTAAGCTGGTTTGGTTTTGGCAACACTGGTTTTGACAGCTGACGTGTGTTTAGTACCTTGTGTCACTGTCAAACAGCTTCAGTTTGGTTTGCAATTTAACCATGGATCGTCTTACAAATGAACAACGCTTGCAAATTATTGAATTTTACTATCAAAATTCGTGCTCGGTTCGAAATGTTCATCGCGCGCTGCTTGTGTTCAGCGATGAGGCTCATTTTTGGTTGAATGGGTACGTAAATAAGCAAAATTGCCGCATTTGGAGTGAAGATCAGCAAGAAGCATTGCAACAGCTACCAATGCATCCCGAAAAAGCCACTGTTTGGTGCGGTTTATGGGCCGGCGGCATTATCGGGCCTATTTCTTCAAAGATGATTCGAATCGCAGCGTTACTGTCAATGGTGAACGCTACCGAGCGATGATAACAAACTTTTTTTTGCCCGAAATGGAAGTTCTTGACTTGCATGATATGTGGTTTCAACAAGGCGGTGCCACATGCCACACAGCACGCGAAACAATGGCGCAATTGCGAGGCGAGTTTGGTGAACAGTTAATTTCACGTTTCGGGCCGGTCAATTGGCCGCCTAGATCGTGCGATTTGACACCATTAGATTATTTTTTGTGGGGGTATGTCAAGGCTAATGTCTATAGGGACAAGCCCGCTTCGATTGACGCACTGGAAGCCAACATCCATGTATTCATTCGTGAGATACCGGCCGATATGTGTGAAAGAGTATGCCAAAATTGGACTCAGCGGATGGGCTACCTGAGACGCAGCCGCGGTCAACATTTGCATGAAATTATCTTTAAACATTAAATTGCAAGGTTCAAACTATCGATTCAAATAAATATTTCATTCATTTTTTCGAATTTTTTGTGTGTTTTTTTTAAAAAAAAGTTCTAAACCTCTTAAAAAATCACCCGTTATAAAAGTTGGTTTGTCATGCAAAGTAATATGCCCCTCCCCCCCTGGTTCTACATACGAATACTTGTTTTTAGATGTATAGTTGGCAGAGAAAGTAACCTTCTGTTGGGAACTTTCTATCGGGCAAACAGAAATGTGGATCTAGAACCACTGTACCATCTATAGTTCAGCAGATCATAGTCAGATCTTCTAATATAATTGTATGCGGTGACTTTAATCATAATGTTTTGATTGATAAAAGACTTTGTGAAGAAATGAATTCCTATGATCTCCATTCAGTTAACTCATCAGTACCCACTCATTTTACTCGGACTTCTAGTACTCTATACTCGACATGTTCTTTGTAAGTAATACTGATTCAGTTTTATGCTATGATCAACTTGCTCCTTCCATGTTTTCATGTCACGATCTTATTTTCCTAACTTTTGATTTCAAAACTGAAAATTCTACGTTAATGCCTTTATCTCAAGTAAGGAACTTTAAAAAAAATTGATAGGTCGTCACTTGAATACAATTTTTGCTGTATTCCATGGGATAATATATACCGGATGTCTTCTCCTGACGAACAAGTTAAGTTCCTGAGTGATAATATCATAAATCTTTTTAATACCCACGTCCCACTTAAGACAAAAAGCACAGCACGTACATCGAAGCCTTGGTTTACTAATTCTATCAAAGATCTTATTAACCAACGCGATCAGGCCTACCGAAGGTGGGTCCGGCATCGTATCGAAGAGCTTCATTTATCTTACAAAATTCTACGAAACAAGGTTGTTTTAGAAATTAGAATTGCAAAAACTCAATTTTATTCCACTCGCCTTAAAACTCGTTGAGATGGCCGAAAGCTTTGGAATCATCTACGTGAATTTGGAATCGGAAAACAGCGTCAGGTGATTCAAAAAAAACATAGACTGTAATGAACTGAATCAAAAATTCGTATCTGCTTCAAATCCTACATCATCGAGAGAATATTACGAACCCAACAACTTCAAAGCAACGTTTCCAGTGTCTCCCTTTGCTTTTTCAGGGGTATCCAATCTAGACGTTGTAGAAAGCCTCCTCTCGATAAAATCCAATGCAGTGGGAGTTGATGAAGTAAACCCCATTTTCCTTAAAGTTATCTTGCCATTGTTGCTACCGTTTTTAACATATATTTTTAACTCTGTTTTAACATTTGGAATTTTTCCAGAAGAATGGAAATTGGCTAAGATTATCCCTTTACCAAAAAATTCATTATGTGACGAATTTAGACCGATTTCTATTCTTCCATTCCTTTCAAAAGTTTGTGAAAGAATAATGCAAAACCAACTAAATAATTTTGTAGGTGGAAATAACCTCTTAGTTAATATTCAATCAGGATCAGGATCAGGTCTTGGTTCTCCTTGATTTCTCCAAGGCCTTCGATATGGTTAACCACTCCATTCTCTTAAGCAAACTTCGCTACAGCTTTAACGTTTCTCCAGAAGCTATTAAACTGTTGTCCTCTTACTTAACCAACAGGAAACAAGCTGTTTTTTTCGATAATCAGTTCTCAAATTTTCTTCAAATAGAACAAGGTGTTCCCCAAGGATCAATTTAAGCACCACTTTTATTTTCCTTATATATCAACGAAATAGCGTCAATCATCCTTAACACATCAAAGCACTTCTACGCAGACGATATTCAAATCTAATGAAGCTGCCCATTTGCCTTATAGAAGACTCAGTTTGCATTATAAACGAAGAACTCTAGCGAATCTCTAATTGGTCAGCAAGAAATTGTTTGAATCTTAATCCTAGTAAATGCAAATGCCTAGTTATATCTAAGAAAATGTTGGATGTATCTTGCTTTCCGTCGGTTATGCTCAACAATATACCTCTAGAGTTTGTAAACTCATCAAAAAATTTGGGTATGGTTTTTAACAGGACGTTAACATGGAATGACCATATTAATACAATAGTAGGAAGAACCTATGGAGTTCTCCGAAGTCTCTGGACTTTTCAAGAATTTACCCCATTAAACACAAGAATGTTTCTCGCCCAAAAACACTAGTTATCCCAGTTCTTACTTTTGGCTGCGAAATATTTTTCAACTGTGATTCAGCATGTAAAACAAAATTGAAAGTAGCATTTCATATCACAATTCGCTACATCTACGGGCTAAGAAAATATGACCATAACTCTCATCTAAGTCTTGAACTCCTTAAAATGTCTTTTGAAAGCTTTGTTAAATTCCGCACTGTAATGAGTAGTGGGATATGGTAGTAATTCCCATAGTACGCAGCTCTGGCACATTCTTAATTCCTCAGCTAAGTTCATCTGTTTGGGGGGTGTAATTGCTGCTACTAAAATTCCACTCACGCAAATACTTCGTGTCAGAAATAAGTAAGAACACAGGGAAAACAAAACATATCGGTTTCAAATCTTATGACAGATGTAATGTCATTAAAAATAGTTAAATCTTACAAACGAAACTACTTGGCAACCCTTATCCTATAGGAAGGCATTGCTGCCTCACCTCCTAGCTACGCTCTTGCCTGATTTTGAGTATAGCCCCAAAACGAAATCCACCCCCCGACTCACCGTTTTCTCCCCTTCGTTACCATTTTCCCATCTTACCAACAACTTAATTCATCATTCTAATAAATTGTATGAATCATGATTAAAATTTAACAAGTTTTATTTAAAAGTATCAGTAAAATTTGAAAATAAAATACATATATCAATTTATGATAGGTTAATCAAATTGAAATTAGAATTAAAAGCATGAAAAAGAATAAATTAATATGACAACGAATAAAAAAAAAAGATAAAAATGAAGATGCAAATTGAATAAAAAAAATTACGTTAGATTAATGTTAAAGCTATGATGTTTCAAAATATGTAATTTAAAAAAAAAAAAAATAAATAAGACAGTGCAAGAGGACACGTTTGACAAAGTGATACGTTTTATCACTAGTTTTATATCGAAGGGAACACAAATTTACCCACTCTACTCACTGATATGGTTTCGATGATCCAACGATGTGCGCACATTGAAGTAATCTTGATGAGTCGTTCCTTTTTTTTTTAAATATAAAGTTCTTTAAAAGTTCGCTTTTGTACTCACTTTCACACATACAAATTAAAGAAACAAATTATACTATTGTTTTTTTTTTTTTTTTAACATTAAACTACATAGTTAGTTTATCAAGAAAGAAATTAATTTGACAACAAAAATTGAACATTAGAAAACAAAACCATTGAACCACTGTTCAGATACTAGTCACATCAGGGTGTTATTGAAGATTGATCACTATAAGAATCTTTAACCGTACAATTCGGGAAGCACCAAATTATTTTTCACAATCAAAAATGCAATCACTGAAGTTGCTGGATATATTTTTCAAGGAGCGATTTGCCCATGGAAGACGGGTTTAATTAAGAGTTTTCATTTTCTGCAATCGGTATAACTTTTTTTTTGGCAGGACAAATGGCAAGAAGAAAATATCATCTAATTGTGATTGACTCGAATGGCGATTAATGCGAATTCAATGTGTCGTTTCGTCATGTAAGACATGGATGACTTCTTATGAATGCCAAGTTTGTCCTTTGTTATTCCAATTTTTTTTTTTCGGGATCACCTAAACGAATTTTCAGCCTTAGAATTTTTATCAAAAATTATTTAAAAGCATTAATTACCTCTTTTCGTCTTTCTTATGAACAATTTAAGATTAAATTCAATTTATCCTGATATATCTTCATATATATATCGGTTCTTTAGGGACACCAAATTGTTTGAAAAATATTTTTCAAATAAAAAATGAAATGAACAATTTCGATTTTCTTTCAGAATATATATACAGTCAAACTACTTTATAACGAACCTTCTAGGGAACAAAAAATTGCTTCTTTATAAAGAAGTTTTATAAAAAATTCGTTTTGTAGAAAATTTATTTTTTTTAATACTGCAAGTGTTCTTTTATATTTTCAAAAAAAGTATACAAAAAAACTCATTTTAAAGAAATGTATGTCTTTTTATTTTTTAATTAAAAACATACCAATTTTCGATTGTACATGAACAGTTCTGATTTTTGTTTTATTATAAAAATCTTCCAATTTAGTAAGGTGAAAATATGCATCATCTGAGGTTTCATCTTTTGTTTCAATAAAACTTCGAATATTATCAAATGCAGCTCTCATGTTATTATCGTTGGGTTTTTTTCGAATGAATTCGCTTTCAGCATTGTCATCTGATGAGTCAGATTCCCCATCCTCAGATGTAAAAACATTCAAAATTGTTTCGTCTGAAGGAAGTTCCATGGTAGCAACATTTTCATCCACTGCAACATAATCGTCAAATGTAAGAGGATAATCCTCACCTGGTAAAACTCTGTTAAAGTTGCTGTTGTTGTCGATTATTAATGATCTTATTGTTGACAATGGAACTGAGTCTTCATCGGACCAATTATCAAAAGTACCAAACCCAGCTTTGTTAAAACAATTACGAATTGTATCTACTTGTTTTAACATCGACGCACCAAGCCTTATAAACATCTGTTATGACATCCAAAAGATTTGATTTGTATTCTCGTCCCTGATCCATAGCTTCAAGAACTCTCTGTAAGAATCGGTGACGATAGCAAACTTTTAAGTTTTGAATCACGCCTTAATCCATTGGTTGGAGTATTGATGTTGTATTCGGTGGGAAAAATTTCAACTTTATTGCCTTTAAATAAATCTGAACCATGGGTGGGTGAGCCTGACAGTTATCAAGAGAAAATAAAACTTTCGGTCCTTTTCGCACAAATTTTTGATCTTCTTTGATTATCCATTTTTGGAAAAGTTCAGCGGTCATCCAAGAGTTTTTATTATTAAAATAATCAGCTGGCAAGGACAAGATTCCTTTAAAACAACGAGGCTTTGCACTTTTCCCAATCACTAAAAGCTTCAATTTTTCATTACCTGCCATATTTTATCCAACCATTAAGGCGACTCTCTCCTTGCTTTTCTTTCCTCCGTGACACTTTTCGTTTTTAAAAGCCAGTGTTTTTTGAGGAAGACATTTAAAAAAAAAGACCCGTTTCGTTCACGTTAAAAACATTCTCAGGGCTGTATCCGTCCAGTAAATTTGCAAGCGTATTTTTAATCTAATTTTGACACACTTCATCATCTACGTGAGCCCCTTCCCCACATAAAGTTTTTTGTTTGATGCAGTACCTATACAGATTTTTTTGTTTTAAATCAAAAACAAAACGTATTTTAAATTTATCTACCCAACCAGTACTGCCTTTAAAATTATGCTGTCATAAAAATTTAGAAAAAAATTTAGATTTTTGTTTCAATTGTCATCACCTGAAGACCAAGTATCATTCCTGCAAAGTTCTATAAGCCAAATTTTTAATACACATGCACCACTTAAAACAAAACTAACGCGGAGTGACAGAAAATCTTGGTTCACGGCAGATATATTAAATCTGTTTCTTTACTCGCCCGCGGGATCCCGTGGTATCCCAAATCTACCCGAAACGTGTTTCTTTACTTTTTTCTGGCACGAAAATGCCAGAGCTTTTGAATTTTTTGTTATTTAATTCATTTCCCCTCCAGCAAGAATCTACCCGAACATTTTACCTACTGCACTTTCTTGCTTGTCAAACAAGAAATCAGCTGATCGGAAAATTTGAAAATTAACTTGTCAAGTAGTGTCTACATAAAAAAAATAAAACAAAAAAAAATAAATTTATTAAATGAAGCAATGGCAACAAATATAACAATAAATATTTCTCCTAGTTCCTTTGAAAGAGCCCAAAATGGTAAGTGCCAATCAGAAACATCCCAAATGCGTTTCTTTACTTTTTATTTCTGGTCGAGAATTACAACAACAACATCAAAAAGCTCCAGCCCAAACTTTTTCCCGAACTTTTTCCCAAACTTTTCCCAAAAGTAAAGAAACAGACCTATTAAATTCTATAGATCAAAGAGATCAAGCCTATAACCGTTGGAAGCGTTTTCGTCTTCCTGAAATGCTTTCTAATTTTCGTGTTTTAAGGAATATTGTCAGTAAAAAAGTCAGAGATGCCAAATGCAGACTTTACTCAAAACGCTTTGACAAAAACTTGCCATCAAAAATGTTGTGGAAAAATATACGTGAACTTGGAGTTGGACGCCAAAAGGAATGTTGTTCCACTGATATATGCCCCGACCATTTGAATAAACAGTTTGCGGAAATTCAAAATGTTCCATTAAATGAAAGTGTTCGGGTTGTTGACCCCGAAAGTGAACAATCTCAAAGCGAAGACCTGTTGCGAGTTGATGGGTTGAGTACAACTCTGGGATTTGACCCTGGAACTGATACTGTTGAAACAAATGAAAGCTATCGGGTTGTTGACCCCGATAGTGCAAATTACTTTAAGTTTCAAAGAGTGGATGATGCTGATGTATTGAGTGCAATATTGCAAATAAAATCATGTGCAATGGGATTTGATGAAATACATCCACTTTTTATCAAAATGATTTTACCCCACATTCTTCCCGCCCTTACGCATATATTCAACACTGTTATAATGACATCACATTTTTCATCCTTTTGGAAAGTAGCGAAAGTAATACCGGTTTTAAAGAAACCTGCTACCCGGTTGTCTGACCCAGAGTTTAGACCAATATCAATTTTAACCTTTTTATCAAAAGTATTGGAAAAAATCTTGCACAACCAAATCTCAACCTTTTTAGACCTAAATAAACTCTTGAGCAAGCAACAGTCAGGTTTTAGACAAAACCATAGCTGTATATCAGCCATTATCAAAGTTTCAGATGATATAAAACGGCAATAGATAGTGACATGGTATCGTTTTTTGTGCTCTTGAATTTCTCGAAAGCATTTGATACAGTCAACCAAAGATTACTAATATCAAAGCTAAGGCAACAATTTATGTTCTCGAACACAGCTGCAGATATGATTTTCTCATATCTCAGTGGGAGAAGTCAAGCTGTAGTTATAGGCGAAAAAACATCACGTCCATTAAATCTATTATCAGGAGTTCCACAGGGGTCAATTCTTGGTCCCTTATTATTTGCCATTTTTATAAATGATCTCCCACTTGTGAATTACTCCACCTTAGATTTGTATGCTGATGATGCTCAAGTGAAGATGGAGCTGTAAAGTTAAACGGTGATCTATGTAGGATTCTAAACTGGTCCAAAACGAATAAACTGCATCTTAATCCAAGAAAATCGAAATGCTTAGTTATATATAAAAATAAACTTGATTATAGATATTTTCCTAAATTGTATCTTGCTGATCAACAACTTGAGTATGTCGAGAAAGCTAAAAACCTAGGTATTCTGTTTAATCGTACTCTTACTTGGGATGATCATGTTCAAATGGTTATCGGTAAAGTATACGGTTCCCTACGCAGTCTTTCTCTATCAAAGCATTTTACCCCTCAGCATGTTCGGCTTAGCTTGGCAAAAACATTAATTGCTCCTATCATAACTTATGGATGCCAAATTTTTAGTACCCACAACTCTGAAACAAGACAGAACTTGACAGTAGCGTTCAATAATGTTTCAAACTATACAAACAACATCCTTGGCTGTGGTCTCTACACATATTTTAAATATTTTTCCCTTAAAACACTGAACAAGAATTTAATCAGCAAACAGCCGGCATATCTTTTTGAAAAAATTCAGTTCGCTAACTCGTCTCCATCATTTATGTTGTTACAACCCAGATTTACTTGCCGAAACTCTGAACGTCAATTTTTTGTTAATGTTATCAGGCAGTGGAATAGCTTACCCTATGTCATTAGAAGCCTTCGTGGCTCTACGCAATTTGATACGGCCTTATTCAGACACTTGGTAGAAAATTAATTTAAAAATAAAGTATGTACTTCAAAGGAAATAAAAGAAAACAAAAACTGAAGAGTTATTTGAAAATAGTTGCAAAATTTATATGTCTTGCTTGTCATTTTTCAAATTAAATTTATATAAAATTTAACTTTAATTTCAACTTAATTAATTAAATACTTTCTTTAACTTTTACTACTTATTGTATAGGCTTCAAATCCCATTGTAAAAGATTCCATTGAAATAAATAAATGAAATGAAAAAAAATGAAATGAGTGGTAAATTCCTTTGAGTGTTTATCTGCACCCATTTTAACATTGCTTTATCCACATTACCGTATTTTGTTTTTCTTAGTTTTTTTTGGCTTCTGTTTGAACTTTCTTCGGCAAATTTTAAAATGTTGCATTCATTCTTTAAAATTGATGACAATGTACTAAACGATACACCAAATTTTTCTGCAACATCTTTTTTCTTTTCTCCCCTTTTAACTTTTTCAATCATCGATAACTTCTCTGATAGCGAAATAGCTTTGCGCTTCGACATTTTGGTAACAATTCTCGAACTTAAAATGCCAACTCAAACGATTGACCTGTTGATATGCGTAATATTTCTGCTACACATGCGCTTTTTCATGCATCCATGCATACACACATTCACTTTAAGAAAATTCTTCAAAATGAAATTCGCTATAGAGAGAATTACGTTTTAAAGAAGTTCGTTATAAAGAAGTTTGACTGTATGTATATATTTTTTTCCTACATTCGAAGAACAAACTCAATTTTATTGCCGATTATGTTTTTATTTTTCGTAAATTCACAGGCAGTTGTTTTGCAGTTTTTTTTTTTGCAGGCAGTAGAATTTTTATTTAAATTCATGACAAAACCTTAAAATTACTATTCTCTACTTTACAAACAAGCCAGCCAACATACCTGCATCAAATACTTCGTTTTTCAGCATCAAGCAGATCAACCGCTTTAATACTTCCTCGTTTTTCCTGTCTTACATCGGAAAGGCAATTCTTTATTGCTGCCATCCGTCTATGGAATTCACTTCCGCCTCGTCTGCGAGAATCAAACAACATGCAACAATTTTAAAGTCTTCTTTTCTTAATCAAAGCAACTAGCTTCCAACTTCTATTCTTAACTTTTTGACTTAAAATTTTCTCCGTTTTCCTAATCTTTTTCTGTTCCTTTTTTTTTTTGTTTTCTTTCTTTTAAATTTAGCATCAATCAGTCTTTATCTTAATCCTGATATACATACATATTGTTATTTTTATTACAAGAATTTAATTTTCTGATCACAAACTAAGTCGCATATTTTTCGCTTAAACTTGAACTATGTTAATACATAAACTTTCACTAATGTGTTAGCTTATAATCATATGAAATAAATACAAAAATAAATAAATAAAAATAATTTTTCAGTAAATCAGAGACTGTTTTAAGGAAAAAATTGAATTACTAGCAAATTAAAAAAGTCATTGTTCAAAAGTATGAAACGGAAAATGTTCGTGGTTATTTAAAATCTTCATTATTATTCGAAGAATAAGTACATAACACATTTTTTTTTTTTTAATTCATTGGAATAAATCGAATTTTATTTCGATGTCACACTCGTACTCATCTTTATCGTTCTCACAATTACTGCGATAGTGAATATTCCCTTGAAATGCGGTTGTTTTCTTGTGGTGCTTGTCACTGTATCGATTGAATGATTTAGACGCAACATCGACAGCTATTTCTTGATAAATGATCTCGGATTCCGATATTCCAGGTTCGGTAAGTTGAAATAGATATATAAATACTTGTTTTCAGTCTCGAAGCACAAACTTGCTCTTGTGTTTGTTTTCGAGAGATTATTAGAATCTTTTGTATCTTTCAACAACAATGGGGCGTACTCATAGTCGTTTGCTGAACTCATGTTTTACTAAACTGCATGTTAAAATCAAATGAATCATCGAACGCAGCTTCTTTTTTAACCGAATCACTTCCTTTGTTGAATCAAATATAAGTTAATTGAATTATTTAACTTCAAATATTAAAAATCTTACCAATAGTATTCAAAATTTACCATAGAAAATACAATTAAACACAGGTTTAACTTAGTAACAGTTTAAAAATGACTATGAATACGCTCCAGTATCTTTCAGATTTAGCCAGATATTGAACAATTTTTTTGAGAGTCAATTTGGCCACGATTTTATTGTGACAAAAATCATTATACTGGAGATAAAGCGCTGCCGAATCTACATCTACTGCAATTAATTTTTGCAATTTTTCAACAACTGAGGGGTCATCGTCAAAATTTAAGAAATCCTCAATAGCAGGCAAAAGTTCTTGGCTTTCACATTGAAATTGTTGTTGTAAGGACACGTCTAGTTTATCGCACTTGCAGCCTTACGACATCAGTAACGCTTCCACTCTCTTCAAATTTCTTCACAATTTTACCGATTGCTTGTGTAGTCGGTCGATTATGACGACCATAATCATCGCGTAATGCGCGAAAAGTGCGGCTACGTCTAAATCACCACTTTTGCACTGAAATTACAACTGATTGGGGGAATTAAAAGATTTTTAATATGTAGTAGGAACATTATAACTAAAAGACATTCGACTTTCAAGTTCTGGTATTGACTAACGACGCCATATTTCTTGCCGCTCTTTTGACATTTCCCTTCAGTAAGGTTTGCCATTTCATGATGGAAAGATATACGAGCCAACAACGAGTCGAAATTATTAAAATTTACTACCGAAATTTGGAGTCAGTGGCCTCAACGTTAAGAGCGCTACGTCCAATTAATGGTCGACATAATCGTCCTAGCAGATCAACAATTGAGCGTCTAGTGAAAAAAATTAAATCCACAGGCACAGTACAAAATTTTCCCGTGCCAGTGAGAGCTGAGGCTTCAGTTGCAGAAGGGCCAAATGTGTCTCTCACACGTCGTTCTCAAGCGTTGGGCATCTCTGTGACGTCGTTGTGGCGAATTTTGCAAAATTAAATTGACGCAAGAACTGAAGCCCCTTGACCACCAGAGCGTTGTATGTTCGTGAATTGGGCTGAGCAACAACTT
Source organism: Leucozona laternaria (assembly GCA_932273885.2). Classification (NCBI taxonomy): domain Eukaryota; kingdom Metazoa; phylum Arthropoda; class Insecta; order Diptera; family Syrphidae; genus Leucozona; species Leucozona laternaria. Next base: position 53,881,010 of record OW026368.1, read on the forward strand.
GAAAACGATTCGGATTTTCATCGAAAAATCATCTTCAGAGATGAGGCTCATTCCTGGCTGAATGGCTTCGTCAATAAACAAAATATGCGGTATTGGTCAGGCAGCAATCTACACGTACTCCATGAGTCATCATTGCATCCCGAAAAAATTACGGTTTGGTGTGGTTTATGGGCCGGCGGCGTCATTGGGCCGTACTTCGTCCGTGTTGATCAACACCGGCACGTTACTGTGATCATAAATGATAAAGATCGCTACCGTTCAATGATAACCGAATATTTGTTGGCCCCAATTGGATGATATGGACTTGGAGGACATGTGGTTCCAACAGGACGGCGCCACAAGCCACACAGCGAATGTCACAATCAATTTATTGGAAACCAAGTTTGGAGAACGTGTTATCTCACGAAATGGTGCATTCGCTACGTCAAGTTTGTGGTCTATGCCAACAAGCCAGCGACGATTGATGAACTTCGTACGAATATCGAAAGTGAAATTGCAGCAGTATCGGCCGATTTATGCTTGAAAACCGTCGAAAATTGGGTTCAGCGTCTGGACTTCTGCAAGCGTGCCCGTGGTGGCCATGCAAAAGAAATCGAGTTCCATACAAAATGGCATCAAACGTTCTTTCACAGAAATAAAGAATTTCATTGATATCCAAAACCATTTTTGTTTTATTTAAAAAAAACTTTTGTAGCGCTCTTATTGAAAAACCCGATACATAACATGTAATAGAAGTATTATAATCCTCATAATAATTATTATTATACATTTATTTCTAGTCGTATCATGCTCGAGAGCATATGAACGATATTAATATTTTTTGTATTCAATGATTTTCTTTGATCATTCAGCAAATTAAATTTATCTTGTACGAAATAACTTGCAAATAGATACTGGCTATGCACTTTGTTAACACCAAATAAATATTGCGGTGTGTGATTTCTATCTCCAAATTTATAATGCGGTCGATCAATTCACTGACCACTACATTAAATAACTGCAGATAAGAAAGGACATCCCTCATAAAAATTCATCCCATGCGGAACACACAAGGGGTATTATGTTTGTGGCATACAAATCAGCCCACCCTTTTCATTGATACATGGTGTTAACAAATGTTTTACAGGTCCCAGGATAAAGGGTGGATTTTTGTTTTTTTTTTGAATAACGTTTTAGGCATGTCCAAAATTTTAGATCAATGACCACTTTGGGTCAGGATGGGAAAGATTACACTGGTGTCGAAAAATAACTTGTATAAGGCGTAGGTATATACCACTTTCTTTAACCCTTGAGATTTTAAATACCATAAAAACGTTTGCATATTGGACCAAATAACATGTATTGTGTGTGGAACACACTGACACATTTGACACACTTTGAACATTTACATATCTACTTACAGGCAAAAGTAAACACTATGAGCACGTTCGGCTGCAAGTAATGGTCAAGGGATTATTATTTTTATCAATGAAGTTTGGTAAACATTCTTACAATATATGTAGATACCAGTTAGTACCTATGTATACCAATATGGAAATAAGCTCTTGTTGAGTAGCTTCTAAAATTAACGATTGTTCATTTGTTATCTTTACCGCACATTGTTTTATAAACATGAACAGGAGAGCACAAGTTGTTTACAAAAAGGTTAAAAAGTAAATACCAAGGCACACTTGGGTTGAAATGCTAACGTTTTTAAAGCCACCTTATCTCACCAAAAATAATTATCAATATATATATATATATATATATAATATCAATCTGTTTTTGAAGTTTTGAGATTTTTCTCAAAATTGATTGATGATAGCGTTTTTTTTAAATCCAATGACGGTGTTCACATTGGACTCGCTCCGCGCGACACATTTTGACATCTATTTCTTTTATCTCACTCCACCTCACTGTATGAGAAAGTGAGGCAGGATTTTTTGATTTTCTTTTGAAAAAATCGCTGCCTCACTTAACTATCTCTTTCTCATCATGAGGTGGAGTGAGATAAAACAAAGCAATGTCAATTTGAGTCGCGCAGAGTGAGTCCAATGTGAACACCGTCAATAGGTTGATAAGGAAGTTTTATATTCGCAATGAAATACACCACGTGTTTGATGGTCTTTTGATTTGTGGTAAATTAAATTAACCGAAGAAAATTCTTTCAGTCTTTAACGAGAAATAAAGGGTCCGTCATCTAACGTTTTTTTTTCAACTAGGGCTTATTTCGTGAATGGTAACACTTAGCTCATGTCTGGTTTAACAGATAATTAGTTTTATCCTTCCGCTGAACGAATATGGTTGTGTATACGCTTCGCTTAGTGGGCCTGCGATCGACTTAGAGAAGATGCCGATTTTGCCAAAAAAATCATCTTTTCAGATAAAGCTGATTTTGATCTTGGCGGGTAGTAAAGAAGCAAAATTGTCGCATTTGGGGCACAGAAAACCCGCACGCATACATTGAAAAGCCGATACACCCAAAACGAATCACTGTTTGGTGCGGATTTTGGTCCAGAGGCATAATTGGGCCATTTTTCGAAAATGAGCAAGGAGTGGCCGTTATAGTCAATGGCGATCGTTATCGGGCCATGTTGAACGAATTTGTGTTCACAAAAATTGAAAGGGAGGATATTGGCAATATTTGGTTTCAACAGGACGGCGCTACGTGCCACACAGCCGAAGCTACACTCGATGTTTTGCACCATATAAAAAAAAAAGAAGAAGTTATTTGGCGGACCCTTTATTAGAGTACAAAAAATTGTGTGTTGTCTGGATTAAGAGTAGGGACTGTTTGTAAATTCGTTGCTTCCCATATTCACATGTCCAATATAACTGTCTGTGTTATGTACGGTGTGCGGAAATTCAACCATTGAAACAATACAAACTGATGAGTGTGCAGAATATTCAATACTTTGAACTTTGAAAGGTGGTTAGTAACGGTAAATAAACTACCCGGAATTGATATTACTGATAAACCAAGGACAATTTGACACCTTTTCAGACAGTTGGCCACGAGGATGCCTCTTTTTTAAAATAATGGATTTTGTAAACTTTTTATAAATTTAGTCCTTTAGGACACTATTTGAATAAATCAAACCATTTCTTCAAAAAATTGGGTTATTGGGTTGTATTTTCCAAAATTCATTTGACTTTTTCTTTGTTTTGCTTTTAGCCTAGTACCTCAATTCGAGTGGAAATGAAATTTCCATATAAAACTGACTATTAGTTCACAACGATGAAATTCCCAACGAGAAGTGAGTACCCAATTAAATATTTTCATTCAAATTGAGTATTAAAAATTACAAACTGAGTATCAAAAATACACGTGAAGAATTTATTATGTTTTCATAATCATCATTCACGTGTATTTTGAAGTGGTTTTATTTTTCATTTCACAAAGAGGTGAGTAATAGGCTTTATTCGGTCAGGTCCTTGTATTCAGAAGTTTTTCACAGTCGTGAATATGACACTAATTCGTCTGACTCCTGCCGCCGTATTTATAATTTGCGCGCACGCTATAAGGGGATTTGGCTACCCTTTTGATGTTCGTGGACACAGCTTAGCTTAGGAAAAAAGAAGTGGTTTTAAAAGGAGATGCCATAATGACTTTTTTTTAAGACTCCTACAAATATTTTTTTTTGATTATAAATAAAAATTATTAAATAAAACAATGGCCAAGCATCTTCAAAACAACCGAGTTGCTATTGGACGCCTCTGCAAGAAATGCGATTTTTAGTGCGTTATCTGTGAATTACAGATCGTATGAAGAAAAATGCTTAAATTGTGGACCTGGGACCCGGACTATTGCAAAAAGTGCATGATTCAAGATCGTGATGTACATAATTATGTGTGTTCAAAATCATCAATCTGGGAAGCTCAAAAATGGGATCTCTTTTACGAGAAAAAAAAAATATGTTTTCAAACAGAGTTACTAAGCATTAAGATAACGTTTGGATTTGGAGTATTTCTCCCTCTTTTTTTTCTTATTTAATGTACAGTAAGCACCATTGTATGTTTTTTTTTTTAATTTTTCTAGGCAAATAAAAGATACATAACAAGAAAAAAAACAAAATATTCTGACTATGATGGCAGTGTTTTAACTAAGGTCAATTGGATTCTTTTAAGTCTTCTGGCTTAAGGAATGAAATATTGTTAAAGTCAACACTGTCTTCTTTTTCGTCTTTTGACGAAAGGATTTAAATTTATTAAAAAATTGTATATAACGTATTATAAAACTTTTTTTAAATGTTAACCTATTGTCGATAAAGGTCTAAGGCATTATCATGTAACTTCTTTATAATATATCGTTCTTGAAGCAATTGCATGCGGCTCAAAATTCAACAACAGAAGCACAATTTTGTCTTATTGGGAAAATTATCGAGTTTTTACTGGAGCTTGCAAAAATGGAGATGGCAAAAATGGGGTCCTTTGCTAATGCCAAGAGGACGAAGTACATAAGCTTTCATTCAAAAAGGAATATCAACATCATTGACTTGGTCAAAACATCACAATAGTGATTAGGTACAACTTCGAAGTAGCCGAGGACTTTGTTTAGCTGGGCTTCACTCCCAAAATGACACAAGTGAAGAAATCGAAGGGAGAATCAGTCTTGCCAATCGGAGTTTCTTCAGGCTAAGAACGCATCTAAGTAGTAAAGACCTCTTCCAAAGAACCAAGGAGACCATTTGTTCAAGACCTTGATCATCACGTGGACCTTGTCAAAAACTGATGATCTTAGGCAGAGCACACAAATGTAGAACGACTTTAACCAACTTGGTGTGCGTAACTGGAGGTAGCTATTGTTAGGACTGGCTGTAGAGACTTGTTTGTTAAAGACGTGGTTCATTATGGACAGCGTTAGCGCCATTTTAAGTAATGGTTAATAAGTACCTTACATTTCTTACGTCTAGCCACGTTTCAGCTTTTAAGCATAATAGCAAGTTTGTGCGATCCAGTCGTGGTCTTGCTGGTTTTTTTTTTAATAGGCACTTCGGTATAGGAATCATTGTTTCGGTTGAGCTAATTTTTAAATCAAAACGAAAAGGGTTTGTTCTGCAGCAATATCTGATATGTATATGTTATTGTTCTAGTGAAATAGCCATTTGAATTCCTCCCCTAACACAATTCAACCGTAATACTCACACATCTAGGAAAGCTCATCAATTTACCCTTGAGCTCAACTTCGGACGTACTGTTAAGTACAGAACTTCTTTTCTTATTCGCATTCGTGTAAGATGTTGAATGCCTTATCCGGTATTCCTTATTTCGGTAGCTGTCACTTTTGAAATTATTAAAATTCGCTATAAAAATGGTGAAAATTTGGCAGAGACGGTTCGTAAAACTAAAACATTTTTGGGTCGTCGTGAAGCACCTTGTCGGACCGCAATACAGAAATTGGTGGACAAATTCGAGCTGTTGGGACAAGTTAGTGATGTGAAGAATAAAACCCGTGCACGTCGCTCAAGAACAACTGAAAATATTGCTGTTGTAGCCCAAAGTGTTGAAGAAAAGCCAGGTTTGTCCATCCCTCGTCGTTCTTTGGAATTAGGCATTCCACAAACGTCATTACACCGTATTTTGCATAAAGACTTGGGTCTTAAGGCTTATAAAGTTCAGTTAACACAAGAACTCAAGCCGGCTGATCATCAACAACGTCGTTTCTTTGCTGATTGGGTCCTTGAAATGCATGAAAATGATCCGGAATTTCATCGAAAAATCAGTTTGACTGATGAGGCCCATTTCCACCTCGGAGGCTACGCCAACAAGCAAAACTGTCGCATCTGTGGCTCGGAAAACTCAAGAGTTATTGTTGAAAAGCCTCTCCATCCTCAACGCGTGACTGTTTGGTGCGGTTTATGGTCCGGCGGGGTCATTGGACCTTACTTTTTCGGAAATGAGGCTGGAGCAACAGTTACGGTCAATGGATTGCGCTATCGAGAGATGATTAATGATTTTTTATGGCCGGAATTGGATGGTATTGATCTGGACAACGTTTACTTTCAACAAGACGGCGCTACGTGCCACACAAGCAATGAAACCATCGATCTTTTGCGGGAAAAGTTTCCGGACCGTGTTATCTCTCGAAGAGGTGATCACAATTAGCCACCGAGATCTTGTGATTTAACACCTTGCGACTTCTTCCTTTGGGGCCACGTGAAAGATAAGGTCTACGCCAACAGCCCAGCGTCGATTCAAGACCTCAAAGATGGAATTCGTGAGGCTATCGAGAACATAGGGCAGCCACTTTGCGATTTGGTTATGGAAAATTTCATGAAAAAGATATGGTCCTGTAAGCGTGGTCGTGGCGGCCATTTGGCTGATGTTGTGTTCCATTATTAACGGCATACCTTCCTCTTTATAATGAAATAAACATCCGATCATTTATCTCAAAAAATGCCATTTTTCTTTGAATATCAAAATAACACCTCTTATTGGAAAACCCTTTATAAACAAACAAAAAATTGAGATTTTTTTTGACATTATTTTCTTTCAAACAAATGCAAAACCACAAGTAATTAACATTATTTGAGGAACTTCACTTAAAACTCATCTAATTGGGGATTGTGTTGGTTTCAGAAACATTGTATTCTTTGGTGGCTAGGTTAAGTTTTAAGTTGAAAAATCATAGTAGAAAGTGTGCATGAAACAAGGAAATTCTTATAGAGGCAGATACACCTCCCTGTTCTAACTTATGTTTTCACTTTGTATGCCCTTAAACTTTTTGAAGTTTGTTGGGTAGGCTCAATTGGCATGAATAAATGAACCTGTATGCTAAACTTAAATAGACGAGGACCATTCTTTGTCTCATAGTAAATCAAGCAAACAACATTAGATAGCCTTCATCAGAGTACAAGCTATAGTTTAATAAATAAACTTCCACAGATTGTATGTTTGACTTCTTTTTCTTTCTTACGAAAATTGACTCATGAATTGCTCATTAGCTTAATGAGCAAAAACTTAACTTATTCAACCCTTAAAATAACTTTATTGAATAAAAGAATAACAAGCGAACAAAGTTTTATTTGTAGCAAAAATCTATAAATCTTGTGGTGCAAAGAAACTCGTTAACATAGCAGAATGATTGGGAAAAAAAGTTTTCATCACATTCATTTGAGATAATCTGCTACATTATTTTGCATTTAATAGACGAGCTTGTTCGTAATAAATATAAATAAGCGATTGATAAATGAGAGTAAGTAATTTTGTATAGTGGCTATTTTAAATCGATATATTCAAAATAGGAAAATGAAATCAGGGGCCTATTTCACGTTTGCTTACTCGTTACAGAGTGACACTTATTAGATCCGATAGAAGCAAAAGGATGTAGAGTAGGTAACACAAGACAAAATTAATTAATTAAAATTATTTACATTTAGTTAAAATTGGATTTCTAAGGTGAAGTTTTTCTGTTCGAGATTAAAGTTAAGCTCGAGTTAACACATCAAACTTGATGAGTTCAGTCAGGAGTAAGTAAACAGTTAACTGTGGGTAAATGTACTTCTAGAGTAAACTAACTCTGGTTTAACTTACCACTGAAAAACCGGACCTAGGGGGGTGAAATAAGAATATGAATAAAATAGGGAAATTAGTTATGACCTGTCTGTTGATGTACATATTATATTTTGATGGGTTTCGGACAATTTTTTAAAGAAATTATGTGTTTCCGTATTTTACCGAAAATCTTTTAAATAAAATAATAATTGTCAAGACATCGATGGAAAGGCTTTTTCATTCAATATTCAGCACTGCAAGCTTTCACCTCTTACAAGGCTTGGTTGGAGAAATATCGCCATCCAAAAACTTTTGTAGATAGTGGTCAGTATTGTAGTTAGAAAATGAGTATCAGATCACTTTGGATTTAATCATTTCTGGAACCAGAGCTGGCAGACGCTTTTGGTTTTCGGGGTTGGAACGAGCTTGAATAGGATAAAGTTTAATAAGGAAATAATCGAGAAATAAAAATGGGGGGAAAAAATGGTTTATGTGCAAGATATTTTAAGTAAAATATTTCAAATATTATACATTGTACACGGATATTCGAAAAATCACACGTCATACTTTTTAAGTTAGAGTGAACTTAAATTCAAATTTTAAAATACCTTTAGGACGTTTACTAATGGCCTTTTCGATTGGAGTCAGAATAACAGTTCTTCTTCTGAAAACAAGAGAAATTTGCTTCTGATTTTGTTTTCAGAATCGATCCAGAAGGGTTCACACGTATCAAATCGTTCTCCTGGATTACCAATCGAAAAGGCCATAAGTAAAACATTCAAATGTAAGAAAAGTAGGCGTGGCAGAGGGTGGATTTAAAAAAAAATTTAAATACATGGTGGGCCAAATAAGATCTACCCATGTAAATGTAAATAGCTCTGAAGTACTCTAAACGATATTCTGGATCACCAGAATTGATCTTTACGACAAACTAGAACTTTTTTTAGAGCACAGGTACAGATCATTCTTCAAAATCATGCCCAGCGGTATAACCATCTGTGTGGAAGGTTGTCGTGTCCTGAAACAGGACCAGCTGCACAATTTTCACGACCGACCTAGATGTTCTTCTCTCTAACCTTCCAATATCGCTCAAATTTTGTCACAACAGGACGAATTGTCGCAGCTTTAGGAACATTTTGAATACCATAAAATGTGTAAATTTGAGGCCATTTTCAAAAATAATTGGACAGTTTTTGTTCGTTGTGTGATTTCAGATTTCTATTGATGATAAATACGTTTACTCGAATACTCGTACACTTAAATAAAAAAGTAAGTGTGGCGGTGAATAGGTTTTCAAACAAATTTCATGTAACATGCTTTATGTTAAAGAGCTTTCATCTTTCTATGGTTGTCAAATAATGAGAAAACTAAAATATATTAAAAGTGGGCGTGGCAGGGATTTTATTAAAACCATTTCGAAGACCGTGCAAATGGATCAGAAAAAAACAATTATACGCAACTTGACTAATGACCACGAGTTCATACAAATCTTATGAAAAGCAACACTTTCAGTTTTTCCTGATTTTTTTTCTATTTTCATTTCCGATAGAAACTTATTCGGGCTAATATATTTAAAGGGTATTCCAACATATTGTTGACTCTGTCAAATTGGCTGTCATTTATTCAGTCTGTTTTTCCAATTCTCCTTGGATGGACATAGCGTCCAAAAACACGTGCAAATGATAAAATTGTTTTATCAAAATGGGTGTTTTCATCGCTTTTCATCGAAAAATCATCTTCAACGATGAGGCCCATACCAATGAGGACGATACCAATCCACATGAGAAAAGGTCACTGTTTGGTGTGGATTTTGGGCTGGTGGTGTCATCGGTTCATATTTCTTTGAGAACGACGTTGGCGAGCGTTAAAGGTCGATGATAACGAACTTATTTTTGCCTGAATTGGATGATATTGACACCACGTCATGTGGTTTCAACAAGACAGTACGCGGTGCGTGCCACACGTGGTGTTTTGGTTTACCATATCATAACTAATAGATTTACTCCTGAACAGCGTTTGAAAATCGTGCAAATTTATTACCAAAATAATGGTTCGGTTCGAGCGAAGCACAGCGCGCTGCGTCCAATATTCGGTCGACATAATCGCAAAATTGCATAAGTTCGAGCAACCATGGATCGGTTTCGCACCGCGTTTACTCTAGTGGATAATGCACATCCTCAGAGACGCCGTACAGTGCGCACAGAAGACGCTATTGCTGCTGTGGAGCAGAGTATCGAAGAAGACCCGAATGAGTCCATCCGCCATCGAGCACAACAATTGGAGCTGTCGAAAATTGGGCCTCTCGGCTGGAATTTATTTGAGCCAGCCGCAGCGGCCACTTGCCCGAAATAATTTTTAAAACCTAATGGCAAACCCTTATCTTTATAATAAAGCTAGATTCTTGGCCATAACATTAAATTATATGCGTTTTATTTCTTCTTGAAAACTACACGTCTAAAAAGGGTCCGCCATGTAACGTTTTTTTTTTTTCAACTAGTGCTTATTTCGTGAATGGTAACACTTAGCTCATGTCTGATTTAACAGATAATTAGTTTTATCCTTCCGCTGAACGAATATGGTTGTCTATACGCTTCGCTAAGTGGGCCTGCGATCGACTTAGAGAAGATGCCGATTTTGCCAAAAAAATCATCTTTTCAGATGAAGCTCATTTTGATCTTGGCGGGTAGTAAAGAAGCAAAATTGTCGCATTTGGGGCACAGAAAACCCGCACGCATACATTGAAAAGCCGATGCACCCAAAACGAGTCACTGTTTGGTGCGGATTTTGGTCCAGAGGCATAATTGGGCCATTTTTCGAAAATGAGCAAGGAGTGGCCGTTACAGTCAATGGCGATCGTTATCGGGCCATGTTGAACGAATTTTTGTTCACAAAAATTAAAGAAGAGGATATTGGCAACATTTCGTTTCAACAGGACGGCGCTACGTGCCACACAGCCGAAGCTACACTCGATGTTTTGCGCCATTTTCAAAAAAAAGAAGTTATTTGGCGGACCCTTTAGAAGATACAATTTTGTAAAAAGCCAATAATTTGAAGGAGGTATTTTTTAACTATTCCTTCCCCTTCCCCTTCCCCCCATCCCATCTCATCCATTTATTTTTTATTTATTTATTTATTATCTTGCGGAAGGTCTTGAGATCGCATCTCAGCCGCTTCCACCAAAAAACAGAAATGTTTTTTCCCGGTTACTGCCTCTTGCGCGATGCGGGGAATGGACAAGTCCTCTTAGAATACCTCTTGGTATATAAAGTGTTTCTTAACCTACACAGCTATTCGGATTCCGCAGAAAATTGCAAGTTCACGCCCACAGGATTGGTTGATAGTTGGCAGTCAGTAGACTGGTTCTCCACGAGCTGAAATTTATTTATTTAATTAATCGAAAAATATTAAAAATAAAGATTTTATTCACTTCACATCAAATAATAAAAAAAAGATTTTCAATAAATAATTAAGTTTTTATATACTAATTTTATTTTTGGAATCCATACAATTCTACTGGATGCAACATTCTTACTTAATATTACATTTGTACAATGGTATACGTTTAAGATACATTTATGAGGAAGCATATTAGGAGGCTCAGGAAATCAATTAAAATATTTTAGAATTTTTCATATTTCAACACGCAAGGTTTTTTTATTAAATATACATATGTATATACATATAAATAAATATACCATCTAAAAGAAATTGATTTGAAAATACAAATAAACCTAAAGTAGAATAAAAAAGGTTTAATTTCGATTATGTGGCATTAAAAATCTATAAATTGAATTTCTTTCTACGTTAGTCATGCGATTAATTTGAAAATATTTCTTTGATAATTTAAAGTCCTCAACTGTATCTATCCCTTTTGTGTGCAAGATTTATCTTTTGAAATATTTGTTCAGATATATCATAAGAAAAATAATCATCTACTTAAAAGAAGTTTTTTTTTAATATAGGAAACCGATATAGTAAAACATATTTAAAAGCAATACGAGTTTTCCAGGTGGTTTCCTTAATTAAGATCCGGATTTTGATAGAACATCACTTTTCTCAAGATATCTTAACATATGTACCTAAATATACATTAATAACTTACTATCCACCAAAATTATTGAATCGAAGTATAGATTAAATAATACGGCCTTATAAATTCGAAACTTCGATTCATTTGCTTGCTTGTTCATTTATATGCTCAAATGCAATTGAGACGAGTGCCAACCGCCAAGTGGGAATGAATTTAAAAGTGTCGTTAACTATTGATATTGTGGTCTTCCCTAATCGCTCAGTTTGAACGGATTACAATTTTAATTATGAAGTCATCAATACCTTCCTACTTTTTTGAAATTAAAATTTTAATAGAAAGGAATTAAAATTAAAAAAAATAATATTCGTGGCTCAAGCTGTGTAGAACCGGCAACTTACAACTATGTCAACCATTCCTGTGCGCGTGATGTTATCGGCAGGAATGGAAGGACCTACAATTTTTTGCTGAATCCGAGCGTCTTTGGTGAGAGGCATACTTACTCATGACAAGAGATACACTTGGAGGATTTGGCACTTTGATGCAAGAGGTAAATTACACGGTTGTCTTTGTGCGACTTTAGTCGCATTTTGACCCCTGGATTTCTTACCCTTTTTCAAAATTATGCGACTTTTCTGAGGGTGTATCCAGAAAATTAATTGATCTTGATGAGTTGTTCTCTTTTTGTAGAAACAAAATTCAATATTCGAATTGAGTATTTCATATTAGTTATCATAACAGCAAGCAAAGGTATTCCAAAATGAAAAATAAAAATTGACATGGACTGTTCTTTTTGTTCTTGGTTATAGGTAGATACTTTAAACTTTAAATGCAAATTGTTAGAGACTGACCGGCGGCCGGCCGTGCGCGGTGGAACAAACAAAACACGAATTCATAAATTTAAAATACTTTTTGAAAATAAAATAATTTCATAAATATCTCCAATTATTAAAAAAATAATTTAAATAACACACTCCGATACAACAAATTTAAGAAGCTGATAGAGCCGATTTTTTGTTTATTACGAAGATGACTTCGCTAACTTGCTGAGTAACAATTGATTAAAATTATTGAAGAGTGTTTAAAATTAATAGAAAGCGAAGCTAAGACTCCGTCTGTCATCTGTCGCATCATCTGCGACAATAAATGAATTTTTTTTCTTATAGCGATGAATTCTAGGTGGAAATTGAATTCATTCATTCGCGAAATAATTCAACGTTCGATTCGCGAACCATAATAATTTATTTCTTTGATACAAATTTGGTGATGAAATATAGTAGCGCATAATTACAATAGTAATAACATTTAATTAAAGGTTCTGGTTTTTATTGTCAACTGATTAAAAAATTTAAAAATTAATTTTTTCCGATAGATTTAGCTACCTATACATGAACATTTATGAATATGTTACAACATTTTAGGAAAAGGACTTTTTTTTTCTCGTGACCCCTTTTTTGCTACGTTTGTAAATTCCTCAGCGGCAACATTCATAGATTAGCCGTGAAAAAAGCATTTCTGTTTTTAGGTGTAAAAGGATGGGCTGGGAATGTCTTGAAATATTTACCAAATATATTGCAATAAGTAAACATAAAATCTTGTTATTCCGTTGGCCTTTTTTTGGTTACAAAGGTTGTGGCATTGAAAAAATTAATTAACCATTAGCTTTTCCCAACATTTCGGCGGGGATTGCTGCCTTCTTTAGAGGAACGTTATTACACATAAACACAAAAAAGTAGCATCATAACAGATTTTGAAAATCAATTAATAATAAACTAACGTTGAGTAAGCAAATGAAATATAAAAACAATGGATTTACAATAACGACAGTTAAAAATTATTTTAAATAAAAAATAAGTTATAGGTTCATACACCTCAAAATGAAGTTTAATCTAGTCAACAAAAAAAAATGATTATATTATGACGTGTAGTCAGAGACTAGTGAGCAGTATACAGATGATATATTTTGCGTGTCCGATACCTGGATGTGACAGCACTACTGGACGAAGGAATTATGTCTATCAACGACTACGAAACAATCCCATTCTGCTAGGAGGCAGCTTTAAACTATACCACCTTGGCTAAAGGCCAACTTAGCCACAATTTACCACAAGTACAACCGGATATGAACAACTCGAGATTAACCATTCAGTATTTAGTAAACAGTATGGAAAAAAAAACGATGTATGATATTGGCCCCTTGAGTGCCAAAACAAATTAAAATATCAATGTAATATACCTTATGTAAAATAGAATTAAGAACCAATTGCATTTCCGTTCAATAAATATTCAGCCTTATTGTTAGTTTCACCCGAAAATATTTCACCTTAAAATTGTTTGTTCGCCCGGAATTTCAAAAGCTATTTTTTGTGAGTTTCTCCCGAATGAAATTTTGTTCGCCTTCAAAAAAGAAGTGAAAATGATATTACATTCTGCCCGAAATGAATTTTCACAATGATAAGAATAAGTGAAATTTGGGGGGGGGGGGGGGGGACACAATAGGCGAAAAGTGAAATGTCAAATTTTCCGTGTGGAATGTTGTTCGGATGAGACTCACAATAAGGCTGAATATTTATTGAACTGAAATAAATGCAATTGGTTCTTAATTGGTTGTTCGGGTGAGCCTCACAATAAGGCTGATTATTATTTTTATATATTTTGAGTGCCAAGTTTGTGAAGAGTACATTTTCAGCACTGTTGACGATAATCTTTTTGAAGTTTTCGGTTAGAAAAGACCCGGTACATAAACAACGATTTTATAGTACCTAGGCGTACGATCCACCTTTCAGTTCGATGAAGTTTTGTTTTTCTCTGTTTGTATCAGGCCACGAATAACAGAGTCCAGAAATCCATTGCCTATCAGCATTTTAACTTTATCCCGCACCGTCTAAATGTATCTCAACAATGTAATTTATGTAACAGAAGAGAAAATGAAGACATTTACCATTTCATAGCTGTTTGCCCAATTTTACAAGAAATTCGCAGGTTATATTTTCAAGAAAGTTTTCTTACGGAACAGAAACTTTATGAAATTTTAAATGGGGCAATGGGTTGGCCATGTCTCTTTAAATATTGTTAACACGCTTTTAATTATCGCAATAGTTTATACTAGTGGCATCTTCGTTTGTTCATTCGTAGCGATATACTTTCTCTTTTATACGCTACTGTGCAGATTAATTGAAAAACGCTTTTCCTTTTGTGTTTCAAATCACGTTAAAATTGGATAATTTAAATATCGATTCCATATATTATTTACTTTTGTGTTTCAAATCATGCTAAAATTGTAAATCCATTCGATCTATTTTCATTTAAACTTTTGTGTTTCAAATCACGACAAAATTGATTTAATTTCTTAATTCAATCAATAAATTCTTGATTTTAAATATTTATGCTTCTTAATAGAAATTGAAAAATTATCTTTTAATAATATTATATCTTATTATTAATATATTAATATGTTCAATATTTCCACTTTAAATCTAATCTTGTTTTACTTTTATTTCATAAGAAATGTTATTTCAGGCAGACGGCAGATATTGCCATGACCTTATTCTTAAGAATCCTGTAAATCCTTATTATGAAAAAATAAAGAAACTATCTATCTATCTATTTCTATCAGCATTTTGATTATTTTTTATTGGTGTGGTGAAATATTTCATCGCTCAATATAAAAACCTTACTTATGAGGTTCGAAGCCGCATTAATGATGATGTGCTTAGCTTGGCTAAAGTGAAAATTTAGCAATCTTTCTGACGCTGTGTGTTTTTGGTACTAGTCAAACATAAGAAGGTCATTATCACTGCTGTCGAAAGTACTACAAAAGCAATACATGAATTTTTTTGATTGTATTGCTCTCGCCATTTCTAAAACGACAGCACTGGTCCTTATGTAAAATTACTTTTACATCAAGAAATGCCAGTTCACAATTATTTGCCATCTCAACTGTGAATTGGATCTTTGGATGAAATTCGTTTAGAGAATTTTGAACATATTCAATATTTTGTTTGTTCATTATTGCGAAGATGTTATCGACATATTTTGCGACAAACATAGGTTTTCCCTCCATTTTATCGAAACAGTCTTCAAGCAAATAGTCAAGAACTAAGTCGGCAATAGTAGGTGACAAAAATGCAACGGAATAACAAGATTTTAATCTAATCTACCAACCTATTTAATCCAAATTGGTCAATAATATGTATTTAGTATTTAGCAACAGACTCATGGGGAGAGAGGGGGCATGACCCCATCCCTCCCAAGAATTTAATTAACTTTATTAGCTTAATACAAGCAAACTTACGGCTAAATCTTAAAATAACTTACGACTAACTACAAAAAAGCTTAATAACTAATGGGTGATTTTTGAAGAGGTTTAGAACTTTAAAAAAAAAAAAAACACAAAAAATTCGAAAAAATGAATGAAATATTTATTTGAATCGATAGTTTGAACCTTGCAATTTAATGTTTAAAGATAATTTCATGCAAATGTTGACCGCGGCTGCGTCTCAGGTAGCCCATCCACTGAGTCCAATTTTGGCATACTCTTTCACACATATCGGCCGGTATCTCACGAATGAATGCATGGATGTTGGCTTCCAGTGCGTCAATCGAAGCGGGCTTGTCCCTATAGACATTAGCCTTGACATACCCCCACAAAAAATAATCTAATGGTGTCAAATCGCACGATCTAGGCGGCCAATTGACCGGCCCGAAACGCAATTGCGCCATTGTTTCGCGTGCTGTGTGGCATGTGGCATCGTCTTGTTGAAACCACATATCATGCAAGTCAAGAACTTCCATTTCGGGCAAAAAAAAGTTTGTTATCATCGCTCGGTAGCGTTCACCATTGACAGTAACGCTGCGATTCGCATCATCTTTGAAGAAATAGGCCCAATAATGCCGCCGGCCCATAAACCGCACCAAACAGTGGCTTTTTCGGGATGCATTGGTAGCTGTTGCAATGCTTCTGGCTGATCTTCACTCCAAATGCGGCAATTTTGCTTATTTACGTACCCATTCAACCAAAAATGAGCCTCATCGCTGAACACAAGCAGCGCGCGATGAACATTTCGAACCGAGCACGAATTTTGATAGTAAAATTCAATAATTTGCAAGCGTTGTTCATTTGTAAGACGATCCATGGTTAAATTGCAAACCAAACTGAAGCTGTTTGACAGTGACACAAGGTACTAAACACACGTCAGCTGTCAAAACCAGTGTTGCCAAAACCAAACCAGCTAAAAAATCACCCGTTACTAAGCTAAAAGGGGTTTGGGGCTAAGAATGTTGGTATAGAGAGATTTTTAGGGAATTTTTGGAGGAGTGGAAGTCAAAGGAGTTTTGCATACTAATAGCAGCACGTAGCATGCGATTCATAGGTTCGTTACATCCGTAGTTGGTGCGGTGAAAGCTGAGATCAAAGAGTGACGCCGATCTGAGACTTCTAGGGTTGGTGTAGAGTGAAATTCTTAAAAAGAAGTGCAGGGCAATCGATATTGCCAGCTAAAAGTTGATGGAAAAAAACAATGTCTGCCACTTTCCTACGTATATCAAGGGGTTGCAAGTCTAAAAGCTTTAGGCGATCAACATAGGGTGGGAGGTTAAACATATCAGGCCATGGTAACCCACGAAGAGCAAAACGAAGGAATCTACGTTGGACGGCTTCAATTCGAAGTGAATGAGAAGTATAAAAAGGAGACCAAACCTGACTAGCATATTCAAGAAGGGGCCTAACAAATGTGAGGTAAAGGGATTTAGTGACATAGGGATCTGAAAATTCTTTGGACCATCGTTTAACGAAACCGAGTGCGGAGTTGGCTCTATTAATAGAACTAGTGATATGGGATCGGAAGTTCAGTTCCTTATTGCATAAAACTCCAAGATCACGCAACGAATTAACTTGTATAACCGGCTCATTATTAATAAAATAGGTACGAGGAGGGAGTGGGGAGCGTTTCCGGGAGTACGTTATCGCTTGACACTTGGTAACGTTTAGCTCGAGAAAGTTTTTACGGCACCAGATAGAAAATCTGTCTAGGTCGAGCTGAAGGAGGTCAGAATCAACAGGGGAGGATATACATCTGTATATTTTCTTGTCGTCGGCATATACAGAAATGGAGGAGTCTTTGATGACGCAGTCAACATCATTGATTGTTAAGATAAAAATCAGAGGGCCGAGATGTGGAACACCCGAGGATGCTAAGATTGGGTCGGATACTGAGTTTCTAAAAAGGACCTTGTACTGACGTTCATATAAATAAGATTGAATCCATGCAATAAACCCTTGAAACCCAAGTGCTTTTTGTTTGAAGAGAATTAAATTGTGGGATATTTTATCGAAGGCTTTACTAAGGTCAGTTGCAATAACATCAATTTCTTTGCCACTTTCCATTGCACAAATTGCTTCAGAGACAAAATCAACTAAGTTAGTTGTAGTTGATCTACCACTGAGGAACTGACTGGGGGAACAAATTTGCTTACAGTGAAAGAGCATTGTGTCATAAACTATGCTTTCAAAGAGCTTGGGGATCCACGAGAGTTTAGCGATAGGGCGGTAATTAGAGATATCTTTCTTGGGGCCTTTTTTATGGATCGGGATTATATAAGAGTGTTTCCAATGGGAAGGAAAAATCCCTTGAGAAATTGAGAGTTGGAAGAGAGCAGTCAAGGGCTTCAGTAGGAGAGAAGAGCATTTTTTTTTAAATTATTGAAGGTAAACCATCAGGGCCACCTGTGTATCTATCTTTGAGTTTATTGATCTTTTCATCAACAATAGACGAGGGAATGAGAATGGAAGATGAAGAGGTTTGGGTGCAAGTTTCTAAGTAAGAAAAATAATCTGAGTCCGGTTGAGAGGTATTAACAGAGAAAGATTTGCTGAAAAAATCGGCAAATAAATTAGTTATAATTTTGGGATCATCTGAACTTGCATTCAAGTACGTTAGGGTAGAAGGGTATTTTCTTTTAGAAAAAAAAAAATTTTATAGTGGTCGAAGTTTGAAAGCAGTAAAAATTGTTGGGGGTGTATTCTGAGTAAGAATCACAGTTTGAGCGAAATACGAGCCACCATCTTGATTAAATATTGTTTTCTGTTTCAGCGAGTAATTCTAAAACTTAGGTGATTTAAGTTTAATTTTGTGCCCGTTTTTTATACAAGTATTGGTTTCGTAATCAAAACTAACACTACACTGATCGAAAAGTCCGAAAAAGTGGGTTTCGTAAAAGGGTGTTTTTTTTAGACGTGTGGTTTTTAAGAAGAAATAAAACGCGTATAATTTAAAGTTATGGCCACAAATTTAGCTTTATTATAAAGATAAGGGTGTGCCATTATGTTTTAAAAATGATTTCGGGCAAGTAAACTCTGCGGCTGGCTCGAATGAATTCCAGCCGAGAGGCCCAATTTTCGACCACTTTTTGCAGCAATTGAGGCCGTATGTCAGCAATAATGCGCCGAATATTCTCTTACAAGGCGTCAATCGGCTCGTGTTTATCTGCGTAGACAAGCGACTTCACATAATCCCACAAAAAATAGTCCAGCGGTGTTAAATCGCACGATCTTGGAGGCCACGCCACAGGCCCCCGACGTGAGATAATGAGCTTACCAAAAATTTCCTTCGATAAATTGATTGATTCGTTGGCTCTATGGCATTTAGCGCCGTCTTGTTGGAACCAAAGGTCGTCCACGTCAACATCCTCCAATTCAGGTACGAAAATGTCATTAATCATGGCTCCATAGCGTTCCCAATTGACTGTAACATTATGGCCGGCTTCATTTTTGAAGAAATATGGACCAATTATTCCCTCTGCCCATAGAGCACACCAAACAGTGACTTTTTGAGGATGTTACGGCGGCGTCTCAATAATGGCTTGTGGATTATGATCACTCCAAATACGACAATTCTGCTTATTAACGTACCCATTCAACCAAAAATAAGCTTTATCGCTGAACAAAATTTTCTTGTGAAAGTCGGGATCGGTGGCCATCTTGTTATGGGCCCATTCACCAAACGTGCGACGCGCTTGATGGGCGTTCGGATGGCAAACCAGACTGAGTATGTATTGCCCCTTTTTTTATATTTGCATCCATACATATGTACATACACTGATACAAATGAATAAGACTATTTAATATTAACCAGGAGGTAGACTTTAAATGTGTAGTTCTAGTGGAATCTTTAATTTTACGATATTTTGAGCTAAATTCTCCTTGAATGCATCAACTTCATTGATGTTGGTTAGTGTGCAAGAAATAACTTAGCACAGGGGTTATTTGAACAAGTTTTGTGGTTAAAATGCAAATGGCAGTACATATTTGTTTGCGCAAGATCAGATTACATTTTCTTGCTCCTGGTGATGCCCCCCCAGAATTTCGCGCCCTGTGCATTTGCACATCTTGCACATATGGTGGGTCCGGCCCTGTATATGATACCCTGGAGGTAAAATTCGAATTTTTGTCTATTCATCCATTAACTATGCATTTTCAGTACTTCAAATGTTTAATAAAAATAGTATTTTGGTAAAACCGTTAAAACAGATCCAAACAAAGAATAAATTCTATTTTGGTTTTAAATATTTTTTTTAAGATTATTTGAATGTAAGTTAAATATACAGTTACTCTCAAAATTGAGCGTACACTAACAGGCAAAAAGAATTTTGTTGTTTTGAATGATAAAAATGCAATGTTTTTGGTAATTTTTTAAAATTTTCTTTTACTTAACATTTTAAGTTATATAAACAAGAGAAAAAACTGTAAAAAAACAATTAACAAAACAGAATAACAATTAAAAAACTCAAAAATTCTTCAAATATATGGCACAAAATTAAGCATACACTTGGAGATCAAAGCAAAAAGAAATGTTAAAGTGTGGTAAAATTGAAAGATTAATATTTTGTAGGGCCACCTTTAGCCATTATCGCAGCCTGTAATCGCCGCGGCATCGATTCGAGAAGTTTTTTTTTTGTGAAAGACGGGGGTATATTCTCCCAAATTTCGGTGACCTTCGATTTCACTTGATTTTTGTTGCTTGGGTTGCAGTTCTGGAGCTTTCGCTTGATTTCTTCCCACAAATGCTCAATGGCTGGTTTCTTGCATTATATAGCAACCATTCCTTAAAAACAAACGATGTATGTTTTGGGATCGTTATCTTGTTGGAAGTAAAATGTGTCTGGTAAATTCAGTTTTTCTGCGGACTGACGCATATTTCTTTTTAGAATGTCCAGAAATTTCCATTTGTCCATAATTGTGTCAATGAATTCAAAAGTTTCCGCTCCACTTGGAGCCATTGACCCCCATAACATGACATTATCTATTCCATGCTTAACAGTGGAACGCAAATTCTCTTTCTTGAATTGCGTACTGGGCTTTCTCCAAACAATTTGCCTTCCGTCAGACCCAAATAAGTTTATTTTGGTATCGTCCGAGAATAAAACACTGTCCCAGAAACTTTGGGGTTTGTTGAGGTGCTCCTTAGCGAACTCAAGACGTTTTCGCTTCTTAATTTTCGAAATAAAAGGTTTTTTCCGAGCAACTCTGCCATTAAAATCGTTCTTTCGAAGAACGCGACGAACAGTTTCAGCTGAAACCGGTCTTTCAAAAAGTGTCGCTATCTCGGCCGCCAGCTTTGGTACACTCGTTTTGGAGTTTTCTTTGAGTTTTCTTAAAATTACTTGTTCATCTTGCTGAGAAAAGACTTTTTTCCGTCCTCTTCCAGGTTTGTTTAGGATCGTACCTTCATACCGATATTTTTTTATTATTTTATGCACCGTTGAATGTGTTCGCCCGAAATTTCACCAATTTTGCGTAAAGATTTATTTTTTAAATGCAATTTTAAAATTAATTGTCTTGTTCAATTTTCACAAAAAAAATCGAAGAAGAGAATAAATCGTGACGAAAAATTCGCGACGGACACTGCAATCAAGTTCAATTTAGAAACAAGTAAAAGTAGCGGTCAATATCAGTGTGGTTTCATTCCAGGCAAATCAACAACTGATCAGATCTTTACCCTTAGGCAGGCGATGGAAAAATGTCTAGAATTTAACATCCCAACATACCACCTGTTTATAGACTTTAAGGCCGCCTACGATATCATAGCCAGGGTAGAACTTTACAAAGCCATGAGAGAATTCGGCATCCCAAATAAATTGACACGACTATGTAGGTTGACCATGACCAACGTAAAAAGCCAAGTAAAAATAGCCGGATTGCTATCCAAACCAATCAACATCCAGACAGATACTGGCTTACGCAGATGACATCGACATCATCGGAAGAACTGAGCAAGCTGTACATGATTCCTTCATCCAGATCGAGCAGGCGGCACAAAATCTGGGGCTGCACATTAGTGAAGGTAAAACAAAGTACATGGTGGCGTCGAATGCGAGAGGAACAGTTGGTCAAACAATCAAGGTAGCGGAGCACGAATTTGAAGTGGTGCAATCCTTTAAATACCTTGGGTCAATAGTAGCAGCCGTTAACAATATAGAAGAAGAAATACGCGGGCGGCTTCTCAAATCCAACAGAGCCTACTATAGTCTGTCAAAGCTCTTCAAATCCAGAAATCTCACCATAAGTGGTGGAGAGACTTGTTGAAGGAGGCCAGGACCGGACCCCGGTTGTCGAGCCGACGATGATGATGATGAAAAGTAGCGGTATATTTTTTTTTGTGTTCGATTTAACAAGCCATAAATACACCCTGTACGCTCAATTTTGTTTGATGAAATTTTGCAATAGTTAAGTTTTTTTTTTAATATCACATTTTGTTTATTGTTTAAGTAATGTTTTCTTCTGTATTCGTAAGAAAATATAATAACAAAAAGAAATTAAAAAGAATTTGCCAAAATTGTCGCATCTTAAGTATTAAAAGTAACGAATTACTTATTTTCATATGAGTGTACGCTCAATTTTGGGACTAACTGTATATTTTATTACAAATGAATATTAATTAAAGAGTTTTTTTTAGGGACGAAAAGTCGCGTCGTCTATTGTAATATAAGAACTACATATCAAGAAAGACCTTAAGAGTCGTTTCCAGTCATCTTGAAAACATTCGAACGCAAAGTATTCTGACGTTCACTTATGTATTCATGTATGGATGTACCTTCTTTTGTTGGGAATCTAAGAATTACAGAAATACAATCGAAGCTTTCGATAATATCATGCAAAACCGAATGAATTGACGATGTATCTAACATTGATATCTATTATATAATACCTTGCCAACGACTTCCTTTCTATGGCATCTATTATACCGTTAATAGCCTCTTTTATATCTATAGTCATTTAAACCTTAACGGATTATTGTCTTCCTATAATAGGTACATGACACAACTGCACACGCACACCCGCAAAATAGTGTGCTTATATTATATGTATATGTTTTAAATAGGTAAATGTTGAATGTGTATCTAATTGGCCTCCAATTGTTCTTTGACTCTTGCGATTGCGAATGTGTATTTCTAGGTTAATCTTTTAATGACTTTAGTGTTTTACCAGGCAGGTCAAACCATCGATGTACCAGCATAATTAGAAGAACGATATAAACAATGTCAAGCTTTGTACCTACATACATACACTGGATTCGTTTAGGGTAACCTTCCTTTTTCTTAATATTTTTAGCAACAAAAAATGCAAAAATGACACCTTTCTACCTGGTCGTTGCTCCTTGGGGCAAATGAAACCGAATGCAATATAATACCGCAATCACAATAGCCTCATTTTAAATATATATGTATGTACGTTAATTTCTCTTGCTTCAAAATGCATTTTGTAATTTGTTTTTTTGCCATGTCAGTATAAATTATTTGTTTTTGTAAAACTAAGTTCAATTGACACGGGCTACAGGTTCACTAAAGCAATATCTATATGCATAGTACGTATAGGTACAGGTAGTAGTACCTACATATATACCTAAGTAAGTAAAAAGTAAAAAATATTAACCCGAATGTCTTAAGAACACAAATATACAATTGATTTTATTTTATTATATCTCTACTTCTCTAAGACGATTAATATGTAGTAGGTATGTACATATTAAGTAAGGCTGATGGTCTTGGGTAATATTTAAAGCTTTTGTCTCTTAATATCCATGACCACAAACTTTGAAAGCTTCTTAAGAACAAACTTAGTTTTCTTCAATTTTAAAGCATATGCAGAGGCATTCAGTTTATAAAATGAGGATGATATGTATATTCTTCACAAGAAACTATCACATTTTCATAATGCTCTCTCTCTGACAAAATTTGGTCCTGTGAGCGAAACAGCCGAACAGGGTCAGCTGTGACCTTTGCTGACCCTGTTTCGATAAGAAGTTCTGTTAACTTGCTTTTACGGAAAATAAGTTTGGAAAATGAGTACTCCTATATGTATTCCAAGTAAAATTGCAATTCAAAATATGTAGATATAGGAAAAATTATTTTTATATTTAACCTCAAAAATTAAAAAAGAAATTACTTTTTTAGTTACTATGCTGTT
The DNA here is from genome assembly GCA_932273885.2 of Leucozona laternaria. Taxonomy (NCBI): domain Eukaryota; kingdom Metazoa; phylum Arthropoda; class Insecta; order Diptera; family Syrphidae; genus Leucozona; species Leucozona laternaria. The sequence continues at coordinate 53,904,973 of OW026368.1, forward strand.
CTTAACACTTTTTCCAAATTTTCGGTGTGACCTTTTTTATTAAAATTTTATTAGTATATTATTGTATCATTTTTGATAAAATTTAAAATAAAGTGAAGGTATGAATTTTCTTTCACTGTCTAACCCACTATGTACAAGGCATCAAGGCAGTGTACGCTTTATTTGAAATTAGTTTAGGTAGGTACGTAGGTAGAGATGGCGGCCCAGGGCAATCTCGCTCCGTGACCCAATTACAGCTGGAGCGTGTCGTTTTGATACCATAACTCGTATTGACCTGTTGGTTGAATGTGGTTTAACTGGAGGGGGCTTGCACAAATACCCTGTTACGGGTCCTTATTCAGCTTACGCGCTGTCTAAGGTCGAAGCTAGACCTAGATCCATTTCGTCGCGTTGAGAAAAGCGATCAAATATTTGATATTTATCTCAGAAAGTTTGTGTAGGTCTTCAAGAAAAAACTTTCCAAATGATTTCGCTCTCAATCTGGCCAGAGCAGGACATTAACAGAGGAAGTAAACTACTGTTTCCTTCTCCTGACGGTCCCCGCAACTTCGACAAAAAGTATTGTACGGAATGCCCGGCTTCGCCGCTAGTCCAGTGACCAGAACATGTTGCAATAACCCTGGTTATGTCTCGTTTGGGCTTAAATATCAGGTCAGTTGTTCCAGATTTATTTAAAATGGGCCATATCTTTCTGGATATGACGCAGTTTGTTAAACTTTCCCACCTGCAATTGGATTCAGTATTAAAAATTGAGAATAAATTTCCCTTCATAACTCCAAGTGGAATTATAACTCTTTTCGCAAGTGAGCTATAAAAGGCTGATCCTTGCCTGGCCAGTTCGTCAGCCCGCTCGTTTACCTCAATTCCACAATGACCTGGAACCCAGATAAGAGTAAACCCGAGGTTGACATTTAGGACTAGTAGTCCATCCCGACATTGGTGGACCAATTTAGAGGATGATATACCCGAATCAACAGCTGGCTGACTGCATGTCAGGATAGCAGTGTTCCGGTTTTGGTTAGGATCTTGTTTGAGTATCTTGCTTGTTTGCTTCCCTGATTACTATAGGTAGTAATTCAGCTTGAAATATGCTTGCAAAGTCAGGTAGCCAAAAGGACTTAGGGATGTTCAAGGTTTTGGAAAAAATTCCTGAACCAACACCACAATCCATCTTTGAACCATCTGTAAAAATAGTTGTGTCGAAGTCTCTCGTCACGACGTCATCCTTCCAATCCTTTCTGGATGGAAATAAGACCTTAAAATCCCTTCTAAGATCCAGAACAGGAGTGCAGTAGTCGGTCTGTATGGAAAGCATACCATTAGGAATCAAACTTGTGATATTGCTGTGAGCATATGGTTTAGCAATCCAACAATTTGACTCCTTAAGTCTCAACGCGCTGCAGGATACTAAGTATTTGAAGTGGTAAGAGGTGCAGAAAGACGTTTAAGGCATAAGTCGCCGTCGGGCAGGAACGTAGGGCCCCTGTGGTGCCAACGTCTTACAGAGATGCCATCCGGACTTTTCAAATTGTATAAATGGTTAAAATAAACTTTCTTTTATTTAGCTTGTTTTAGTATTATGTTTTAATTTAAGCAATTAAAAAAATACTATTGGCATCAACTATTTTGAGAAACGTGTTTGCTACAAGACATAACGGCACCAGCCGTACAAACGGTTTGAAGGTTATTTATCTCTTCGTAAAAATAATTTACGAATAAATATGTACAAATATTAACGGTGCCTTTCATAGAACAGTTTTTTTTTTTTATTTTCGACTTTCTCGTAATTTTCAATCAAAATCAATATTTTGAAAACGGGTTAGTTAAATTTGTCAATATGAAGTTTTTAGGTATACATATATAAATAAATACAATGGCATCCTCCCTTTTTAGTTGCAAAATAAAGGTACTATATGGAAAATTATAGATTCGTAAGAAAATATAGAACTCAAGATTTTGATTAAACTTGACATTACGATGATAGGAAAGACGAAAAAAGTTGGCCTCGCAAAAAAGGCTTGATGTTCTTTAAACTTGGTAACAAGGGGTATTTAGACATTCCCTCAAAAGGGTTTTTTTCATTTTTTAAGGGCCAAAAACAACGGTACCTGTCATACAAAATTTTTGTTCCAAAATGGAAAATCTTATTTTTCTCTAAATGGGCTACACCAATGAAAAAAAAAATCAGTAAAATTGAATAGGTAGGCTGCCTTGTAAATAAAAAAAATGATTCCGAAAGATGGTTACTAATATCTATTTTCATTTTAATTTTTATTTTCACTTTTATCGAAAACGGTTCAACCAATTTTTATCAACTTTTTAATGAAGAATTATTGACATTTCTAAAATAATATTGTGGGCCACCAAAATTAAAAAAAGAAAATATATTTATTTTAAGTTTTTAAAAAAGTTTGAAATTTTTTTTTTGAAAACTTATTATTTCAAAAACGACTAGCTTGATTTTTATTAAACTTGGTAAAAAGTAGTTTGTTGAAATTATCTAGAAGATTTTATACAAAAATTATTCTTATAATATAATAATAACAATAAGAGGTGTTATTTTGAATAGCCCGCTATTTCGGTAGCTGTCACTTTTGAAGCTGTCATTTTTTGACATTTGACAAGTAGAAACTACGCCATTAATAAAAATGGAACGATACACGCTTCAACAACGCATTGAAATTATTAAAATTCGCTATAAAAATGGTGAAAATTTGGCAGAGACGGTTCGTAAAACTAAAACATTTTTGGGTCGTCGTGAAGCACCTTGTCGGACCGCAATACAGAAATTGGTGGACAAATTCGAGCTGTTGGGACAAGTTAGTGATGTGAAGAATAAAACCCGTGCACGTCGCTCAAGAACAACTGAAAATATTGCTGTTGTAGCCCAAAGTGTTGAAGAAAAGCCAGGTTTGTCCATCCCTCGTCGTTCTTTGGAATTAGGCATTCCACAAACGTCATTACACCGTATTTTGCATAAAGACTTGGGTCTTAAGGCTTATAAAGTTCAGTTAACACAAGAACTCAAGCCGGCTGATCATCAACAACGTCGTTTCTTTGCTGATTGGGTCCTTGAAATGCATGAAAATGATCCGGAATTTCATCGAAAAATCAGTTTGACTGATGAGGCCCATTTCCACCTCGGAGGCTACGCCAACAAGCAAAACTGTCGCATCTGTGGCTCGGAAAACTCAAGAGTTATTGTTGAAAAGCCTCTCCATCCTCAACGCGTGACTGTTTGGTGCGGTTTATGGTCCGGCGGGGTCATTGGACCTTACTTTTTCGAAAATGAGGCTGGAGCAACAGTTACGGTCAATGGATTGCGCTATCGACGGCGCTACGTGCCACACAAGCAATGAAACCATCGATCTTTTACGGGAAAAGTTTCCGGACGGTGTTATCTCTCGAAGAGGTGATCACAATTGGCCACCGAGATCTTGTGATTTAACACCTTGCGACTTCTTCCTTTGGGGCTACGTGAAAGATAAGGTCTACGCCAACAGCCCAGCGTCGATTCAAGACCTCAAAGATGGAATTCGTGAGGCTATCGAGGACATAGGGCAGCCACTTTGCGATTTGGTTATGGAAAATTTCATGAAAAGGATATGGTCCTGTAAGCGTGGTCCATTTGGCTGATGTTGTGTTCCATTATTAACGGCATACCTTCCTCTTTATAATGAAATAAACATCCGATCATTTATCTCAAAAATTGCCATTTTTCTTTGAATATCAAAATAACACCTCTTATTGGAAAACCCCATACAAAAAAAACGGCATAAAACAGTTTTAATTTTCGATTATCTCACTATCGAGTTAACAGGTTTTAATTAAATTTAATTAAATTTTGTATGCAGAAGCTTGTTAAAAGTTTAAAATTATTTTTAGAAAATTCGATTACTCAAAAACGGCTGAATGATTTTTGCACTCAATTTTTACAGTAATAAATAATTAAACTTATTGTAGCAATTTTTTTTCAAAAATGTTTACAAAATTGGATACATGTAGGCACAGGGTGTCCCATAATGATCAAAGTAGGTGTTTTCTCAAATATCAAAAAAAAAAAAAACAGTAGATTGTTCATTTTTGTAAACTTCCATAATACTACCTGCAACTTAACTTTGTTTGGAAAGGGGACATAATAAAGGCTCTCATAACTAATTTATTTTAGACTTTAGAACCACTGTTGATCACACATATGAGCAAGTTCATTTATATTTTTTTAAATAAAGAAGAAATTTTATATTCAAAGGTACCTATGTATATAATTCAAATTCTTAATTTATTTAATTAAAACATTTGAAATTCTAAGGTTTACCAAAAGAGCAAGCTCGTGTGATCCAGTCTTGAATTATATTTTTAAATGCAAATTTTTGCAATTTTTTGAAACTAAGAGAAAAAAGTTTTATTATTTGTAAAACGAAATACATATACAAAAATATAATGTTTTTTCAAAAAGTGGTCGGACTTGCTCAGTTGACAAATATAAGACTGTCCGACCATACAAAGTAGTTTTCTCAATCCATGTTCATAATTGATGGAGGATGCCAAGTATTCACCTTAAATTACAACCTAATACATATATGTGTATTGTTTATGGCAATACACAAATCTCCATACAACTTACATATAACCTAAGTCCTTCTAAGAAAGTAATAAAAATATTTAACAACCTCTAAATAATAATAAAAAAAAGTGTATAAGCCACACACCTACTTAAATAAATGTATTGGCTACATGATTTTGTTCGGTTTATCAAATACCTCATCACAACTATGTAACTGGCTGCCACCCTATAAGCTCGGATGAACGTGCGTTTGTATGACCTCTATATAGATTCGTCTCTTAATTAGTCGATATGCCAAACAAAGTCTCGTAAGGGCAGATAATTTAATCTATTGCCATTCGCTACGGATACTGCCAACAAGAGGGTTAAATGGATAACCAGTAAAGATACGATTTTATTGGCATGAGATTTATATTCCATTGGAATCGTATAAATTACATACAAAAATGCATGTTAATATTATGAATCTGATCGTCGTCGTCGCCGCCACCGCCGCGCCACCGCCGGTCGCCACCATCCCCTTTAGTTTCTCGCTCTCATTGACAGAAGAGAAAGATTTCTGTAATTAATAACTTCATACTTTACCCTTGTATGTTTATTTGCAAAACAGTAGAGTGCTTGTTAATTATAAATTCGTTGTGGAAGAGAATATAAGTATATTGGAATATATATACGTTTGCAATTCAAATTTATATGCAATGTACCAATGTTTAATTTATAAATTTAACAAATTAATTTAAAGACAATATTTGCTATTCAATAACAACATCAACCACAAGATGAGGAAGGCAAATAAGTCATATATTTATAATAAAAGTATTGATGACTGTGGTATGGTTTCTAATTTGCATTCGAATTAAAAGTTTTGGTTGTACAATCATGATTGTAAAAAAACAGTTTTTTTTTTTAAGTTTGGATCATTGAAACAAATAATTTTAAGCTATGTTTTTTTGTACATGTATACGAGCTCAAAAAATAATTTCCATCTGAAAAAACAACAACAATTCCGACGAGGAAACCACGACTCAGACGGGTGCACGTAAAAGTTAAAGGGGACCTCAAACAACAATTTGGTGTGTGAAACTATAGAAATAGAGCGCTTTTGTTGAGGCCCAGTTCCATACCGGGTACATAGGTACAAGGTATACAATTTATTTCCATTAAAATTTACCATTATTTATATTGATTTATTTTATAAAGGTCTTTATTAGAATATACATACATTCTACATACATACATACATATAAAGGGTTTTTTAACAGGGACAGCAAACGACGCCATATTTCTTGCCGCTCTTTTCATTTCTCTTCAGTAAAGTTTTCCATTTCATGATGGAAAGATATACGAGCCAAAATTATTAAAATTTGCTACCAAAATTCGAAGTCAGTGGCCTCAACGTTAAGAGCGCTACGTCCAATTTATGGTCGTCATAATCGTCCTAGCAGATCAACAATTGAGCGTCTAGTGGAAAAATTTGAATCCACAGGCACAGTACAAAATGTTCCCGTGCCAGTGAGACAAAGAAGTGCCCGTAGTGTCGAGAATATTGCTGCCGCTGAGGCTTCAGTTGCAGAAAGCCCAAATGTGTCTCTCACACGTCGTTCTCAAGCGTTGGGCATCTCTGTGCCGTCGTTGTGGCGAATTTTGCGAAAAGATCTTGGCCTACATCCTTACAAGATTAAATTGACGCAAGAACTGAAGCCGCTTGACCACCAGAAGCGTCGTATGTTCGTGAATTGGGCTGAGCAACAACTTGAAAATGATTCGGATTTTCATCGAAAAATCATCTTCAGCGATGAGGCTCATTTCTGGCTGAATGGCTTCGTCAATAAACAAAATATGCGGTATCGGTCAGGCAGCAATCCACACGTACTCCATGAGTCATCATTGCATCCCGAAAAAATTACGGTTTGGTGTGGTTTATGGGCCGGCGGCGTCATTGGGCCGTACTTCGTCCGTGATGATCACGACCGGCACGTTACTGTGAATGGGGATCGCTACCGTTCAATGATAAGCGAATATTTTTGGCCCCAATTGGATGACATGGACTTGGAGGACATGTGGTTCCAACAGGACGGCGCCACAAGTCACTCAGCGAATGTCACAAGCAATTTATTGGAAACCAAGTTTGGAGAACGTGTTATCTCATGAAATGGTCCAGTCGCTTGGCCGCCTTGGTCGTCCGATTTGACGCCGTTAGACTATTTCCTGTGAGGCTACGTCAATTCTATGTTCTATGCCAACAAGCCAGCGACGATTGATGAACTTCGTACTAATATCGAACGTGAAATTGCAGCAGTATCGGCCGATTTATGCTTGAAAACCGTCGAAAATTAGGTTCAGCGTCTGGACTTCTGCAAGCGTGCCCGTGGTGGCCATGCAAAAAAAAAACAGTTCTATACATAATGGCATTGAACGTACTTTCACAGGAATAAAGAATTTCATTGATATCCAAAACTGTTTTTGTTTTATTTAAAAAAACTTTTGTAGCGCTTTTATTGAAAAACCCGATATAAATTTATAAACATATATTGTGATTTGATATTAAAAAATGTCATATCAAATTGACTTTTATATCAACAATTTGAAAAATACGATTAGTGATTTTCATAATTTCAAAATTTTGAAAGTGGACAAGCACATTGTAATATTATTAGACAATATTAATTTTGTATATTGTTTTATCTATTTTTCAGATGTCTTCAGACCTGGCTAATTGATAGAAATGATGTATAGAAACATTGATGCAAGTGTTGCACTGATAACCTAATATGAAATTCTCATTACTTATACAATTTTCTATTTTTCTCACATTAAATCCTTTTCGCCTTAATGTTAATGCCTTGTTTATCATATATTTTTGTAATATTGCACTAAATTTTATTTAATAAAATAAAAGTTAATGTTTAAAATAAAAGTAAATGTTTTTTTCTTTTTCTGTGGCCTTATATTTTAATTTTAAATAATATTTGAACTTCTTTTTTATTTAACTACACCAGTATCAATACTGGCAATTCTTGCCACAAAGTGTACTTCTGTCATTCAAGGTTGAATATTTATGCTTTCTTTTTTATTTAATTTTTAAAGTATGAAAATTATAAATATTGTTAAATAATGTAACTCGAAATGAAATGAAATGAAATAAATAAATAAATAATAAATAATAACCAATCAGAAAGTTACTCATATTTCAATTCCAAATCACTTTTGCACGATTGAATGTAAATTTTGCATTGCTCATAAAGTTTTGATGTTGAAATTATAAAATTGATATGCTGTAACTTCGCTGCTAATTTCCCACTTAATCCTGATACATAACATATTTACGACTAAGTGTTTTTTTTGTTGATATTGTCAAATCATAAAATTTATATGAATCGTGTTTAAACGGTGATTTACTGAAAAATGAAGTCAGATATGAAATCAATCTGTATATTTATAAATCAATAGGAAAATAAGAGCAACTGAATACAATTTTTTTTTCTCACAGTCTTACAATAAAAACATTGAAAAATACGCATGTGTTTTGTTTATATGTATTATGTGCATGTACATGCAGTAGCGGGGGGCAAAGGGGGCAATTGCCCCACCCACAGTCATAAAAATACCTATTAAAATGCTTGGTATAAAGTCATTTTGATAAATTGTTCCAAATAAACATTTTAAAAGAACAGAGCTGTATATATGACACCACTTTATCATAAACTGTACAAAAAACTCTTCCATTACACCTAATAACTAGCCTGTACCCACTAATAACCGTCCTGCTTTTCTCTTTGCTCCTTCAAGAATTTTTATTTAGGGCGATTGGCATAAGATGCTTCAAAAACCTAAAGTATGTGGGCTGATTCTAAACAAAAAAAAAAGAAATCGTATGGTGGAGGGGGCAATTTTATGAAAAAGACTCTTAAAATTGAAAAACAACTAGATTCAAAAACAACAGCCACCCTCACTATATTCCGTTATAATTTTTCTTAAAGATAAAATTCCATTTATGAACGTTCTTTTTAAATCAACTTGTTTGAGTGAATACTTTTGTGAAATTAATTTTATGCTTAATCTTATATTTATTCAAATTTTCCCTATATTAAGTACTAGCTCCGTTTTAACTATTCCGTGCTGTTATCAATTCAAAGCCAAACACTGAGAACTCTTTCTTTCTTTTCTTTGAAAATTAAGTTGTTTAAGAGTTAGTTTTTAAAAAAATACTTTAAACTCAAAATTAAAACTATTTTTTTTAAAAATCTTACGTAATTAATTACTATTTTAGTCTTTAAAATTCAATGCTCTTATAAATTTTTTGTTAAAAACAACAAAACCGGATGCCTAAATGTCTTGCACTTTTCTACTTAAATCTACTTTACTGCCTACGTAGAAATAGGATCTTTAGAGCAACTTTAGCAACGGAAAGGAAATTTATTTTCTGTTATTTTCAATTTTCTAAAGAACAAGAAAAGATTTTAGCATCTGGTTTTTGGCGTTTGACTTAAAATGAATAAGAGCATTGAATATTAAAAACAAAAATACTTCTTAATAACGTAAAATTTTGAACAAAATTTAAACATTTTTTTTTGTTTCAAAATGTTTAGTTTGAACACTATTTTTTCAAAATCTGTTTTCGAAGTAAACATTATTTAAAAGAAAATACAAGAAGATAAAGGTATAGCATGGCATTATATGTTTTAGCGTTGTTTTTTAATAATTTTTTTCTCAATTTTTAAGGAAATTGCCCCTCCTGACTAAATGGGGGAATATACCCCCTCCTATACGACTATTTTCTTGTCTCTACCCAATTTACGCGCTCTCGCTTTTTGTTACACCTTATGCGAATGACCCTGTATAATAAGCCCTTTCACGTATTCCATCGTAATCGAAATCATTCCGATTCCCGTATAAAAACTATTAGCGAATCCGTTCGTAATGGTTATTTGTATAAGATTTTCCACTCCCACGGTTCAGTGATAGTTTTTGTCGGGATTTTGTCCCATAGAAATTCGTGATAGGGCTGAATGTTTTGTTTTATATTTTGTTCCATCTAAATTTCATTCGGTCCGTATTTGATTCGTTTTCGGTTTCCGCTGAGACTTCTTTACACATACACATGGTTCATATCAATATTACTCAGTAGTTTTTAATTAAAAATTCAAAATTAATTCCCAAGTTAAGATAAAAACAAAAATTAAACTTTCTAGAACCGTATATGTGCAAACGCACCAATTACTTATTTGTGTGCTCTAGACCTGAATACTTGCTGTTTTGAAATCGAGTGAAACTGATTCGTCTCGAGGGGGCGCTGGCGTTTGGTGCTATTCGGTGTCTAGCTAGTTTTATTCTTGCCGTTTTCATCACACATACCGAACCGAATAAAACCGATACGTGTGAAACGAGGCATATTCATGACCAGAGATACTCTTGTTGGATTTGTCACTTCCTCGCAAGAATAGTTTTTTTATTAAGCTGGACGAGGCTAGAGAATCAAACCCAGACATCTGGCTTGAAATGCAATTTATAAACAGGACTCAAAAAACAAAATACGTTTTTGGTTAATAGTTTGGTTTTATTTCTTTTTTTTGCAATTATATTCCATGAAAAATCTTACTTTTCTTCAATGTTACGTGGTTGTCTTATTTGTAAGTAAATTAAAATTTGAAATTAAAAAAAAAAGTTTTTTAATATTTTTAAGGAATAAAACAAAAAAAAAACACTTTCTTTATGAGTTTTTGAGCTTTGAAAAGTGCTACAAAAAAGTCTCGCTATAGTTTCCGCTGAAAAATTACCAGCAAACTTAACCCATAACAAAATTGCAGCTGCAACTTTTTGCAATGTTTTGAGATAATGTAATTTTATAAAAAAAACAATTTCGCGGTGCTAACATGTTTGTTTAAAAGCACATTTACTTTTGTAAAGTTTGAACTATTTTCTTTCTCAAAAGAGCTGAGAACGTGAAGTTTTTTTCATATTTCGATTAGAATACGAGTTTTGTAATTATTTTTATCGTAATGACCATTTAAATGACCATTATTAAATAAATAGACTAACAATCTTGTGAGCAAACTACTGATTATTGTATTGGAAATTTAATTTTTGTAATCCGCCCACTTTCACGCCCTTTTTTGAATAAATTCCTCCTTACGTAAAAGAGTTTTTGAAACTAGAGTAAGTAAATACGAATGAACGTTGACAAGAAAGAAAATTAAAATTTTTCATCCTTTTTGTTTTTATAACCTGCCAAAAGTAGTAGATTAATTTCTTAATTGCCTTATCAATACAAAAAAGATAAAAGTAAGAGATTAATTTCTTTTTGTCTGCTCCATAAAAAAGTTGAAAGAAATCTTTAATTATGTATTATTTGATTATGGTCCAATAAAACAGGTAGCAGAAAATATTAAGTTTTCATCGCTTCCCCAAAAAAAAGAGGTGATGAGGTTGTGTACATTTGGTGTACATATATATAAACTTTGGACTATAGAATGGAATTAGTTTTTAAAAGGTTTGACTCAATACAGGAGCGTGCAGCTTTAAACTTTAGTATAAGAATGTTTCAATCAAAATCCTTTTTGAACATTTTTTTAATGTTTCAAATGTTGAGCTGATTCTACGAAAATCTTACTTCAGCCCATAGAGTACCTATATTACCTAGAGAACCGACCGGTACCCCTCTTGCCTTAAACACCCGCAAATTTTATTTGAGGTGAGTAAGTGAAAACTCTCTTAGTTTACTCTTTTTTCCTTATCCGTGAATCCGTGTGAATGGTGGATATAAAAACAAATTGGCGCATTAGTTCAAAAAGGTACGTGTCTGCGGTTTAATCATAGAGTACCTATATTACCTAGAGAACCGACTTAGGCGGTCGTTCTCTTCCACCCTACAAGCTGTACTGAGAGGAAAATGCCCATTAAGTTTTGTATGGGGTTGTTGTCCAATGCATTTTAAATGGGACCGAACCAACATGGCTTCAATTGAAAGGACTTCGCTCAAATTGCTCAAAGTGCTCAATAAGGTGGATAAGACCGCCCAGGGATTCAAAAAAAAAATCCGTTAAATTCAAAAATTGAGAAATTTATTAATTTCGTAGTCAAATTTCTTTTTTTAACCTTTTGTCAACCTAAACTATGAAGAATATCGGTCATTGTTGCTCCCGGGTTATAAATTAAATAATATTTTTGAATATTTATGTTTAAAAAAAAAACAAAAACACCTACCGAAAATTGGAAGCGCACTCTAGTTTCTTAGCTCAAAAAGGTACGTGTCTACGATTGAGGTGTGCAAATCGTAGACACGTACCTTTTTGAGCTAATGCCACCACTTTGTTCACAATTAAACCGCAGACACGTACCTTTTTGAACTAATGCGCCAATTTGTTTTTATATCCACCATTCACACGGATTCACGGATAAGGAAAAAAGAGTAAACTAAGAGAGTTTTCACTTACTCACCTCAAATAAAATTTGCGGGTGTTTAAGGCAAGAGGGGTACCGGTCGGTTCTCTAGGTAATATAGGTACTCTATGGGTTTAATTGTGAACAAAGTGGTGGCATTAGCTCAAAAAGGTACGTGTCTACGATTTGCACACCTCAATCGTAGACACGTACCTTTTTGAGCTAAGAAACTAGAGTGCGCTTCCAATTTTCGGTAGGTGTTTTTGTTTTTTTTTTAAACATAAATATTCAAAAATATTATTTAATTTATAACCCGGGAGCAACAATGACCGATATTCTTCATAGTTTAGGTTGACAAAAGGTTAAAAAAAGAAATTTGATTACGAAATTAATAAATTTCTCAATTTTTGAATTTAACGGATTTTTTTTTTGAATCCCTGGGCGGTCTTATCCACCTTATTGAGCACTTTGAGCTATTTGAGCGAAGTCCTTTCAATTGAAGCCATGTTGGTTCGGTCCCATTTAAAATGCATTGGACAACAACCCCATACAAAACTTAATGGGCATTTTCCTCTCAGTACAGCTTGTAGGGTGGAAGAGAACGACCGCCTAAGTCGGTTCTCTAGGTAATATAGGTACTCTATGCTTCAGCCCATGATTTAGAAACATCCTGTGAAGAAATTTTCTTAAAAATTACTATTTATAGCCTTGGAAATTTCTTTAAAGAAGAAAAAAAAATTGTAGCGATATCTTCATCCGTTCAAAACTTATGATTTTTGCAACGACATAAATAATTTTGAACCACAGTGCGGCCTCTTCAATTGGACCTCTCTGTTGTACGTTAGCTTGAACAGCATTTCTTGTAGAAGTGTAGATACATATATAATCATGCGTCCACCGTTGCTATGATAGCTACAGCTTACACAGGACGATCACATAATCTGCATCCTTAATGTCTTACACGTTGTTGTTTTAGAGTATTTATGTCATATAATTAAATGGGATACCCAGGCGTATGAGTGATTTTTTTTTACATTTAGCTTTTTACTTGGTGTCGTCTAAAAAAATTGAAGTTGTAATCAAAACTAACACTACGATAATCGAAAAGTAAAAAAAAGTGGGTTTCGTCGGTATGTGCGTCTGTGCGTCCACTGTAATATGAGCTAGAGCCTAAACAGGTGGACCGATTTACTTCAAATTTGGTACAGAGCATTTTTATATGATTCTCTAGAGGAAAAATTCGAATTTTTGTTTTAGCTGCCTTTTTTTGGGTGGCTGCCATACAATTATTTTACTTTATTTAAACTTTCTCGAAAACGGCTTTAACGATTTTGATTAAATTTCTTACCTGTAATAACCAAGTCAATTATAAGAAAACTGTGTATCTGGTTTTACTCAAAAAATTCAGATAACGGAATTAGGTATTTCACGTTTTTTGAGAACATTCTCTTATTTTTGGGCTATGAATGGCTATAGTTGTTACTTGAAATTATCGCTTTGTTGCGGCCGAGCTGCTCTATCACTCAATGCGTATGGCCAGCCCTTAAGCATTCCACAAACCAAGGTGATGGCGGTGGTGATCGCGATAAAAATGTAGAATAAATAGCAAAAGGCACACATTTACGCGATATGTGGATTGCGAATACGTTCAGTATCGCAACTTTTATTAAATGTCGCAAACAACATTTGCTCACCATATCGTGCGATATTTGAATAGAAATTGAACTTGTCAGACTGTTTTGTGACAACTGCTTCTATTTCTGAAAAAGGTAATGCAATAAAATAAGTAAAGATCTTTTCTTATTTATTTTGTTATAATTTTACCTTTGAGAGCTACCTCTTCCTCATCTATGTATGTATTTATAAGCAAAGCTATTTCTTTCTTAAGAATCGATTTCGATTTATTTTTGCTTAAACTTCAATGTTTGACGATTGTTTATGCTGTTTGATAACTTGCCCACCACACAATGTATTGCGTTACCGAATTGATTCGTGAGCAGGTTTTTGATCTCTTCTTTATCACGCGATAAAGGTTATTGTGGTGATCACCGACGCCATCGCTTGAGTTTGCGCATAGCATTAAGGTACTCGTTTTTTATTCTATTTACTATGTTTTTTTCTTACAGTCAAATTATTACGGCTGTTCTGATATTCGGTCGTATTTGAAAATGGAAACGAAAATTGAATCCGTGTGGATTGAAAACGATTGTTCTGATTTCCAGTCAGATTTACTTTTAAGTTTTACCAACTTGATCAAGAAAACATTTTCGAAATCAGCTGTTGTCTATGCAAGACCTGTCAAAACGAAATTTTAATCCGCCAACAAAAGGATAATAGAATTTAAAACGTCAATTTGGTGGATTGTAGATCCGTTCGTTTTGCCGAATCCGCAAAACGTTTATGAACACGGAATTCGCAACAGCAAAAATTCGAGGAGGATATAGAATTCGAATGTAAATTAGAACAGCCGTGTATAGTCGAAAGTCACCATTTCTGTTTTTGTCATTTCAATTCTATAAACTCCCAACAAATCTAGGTTGAAAATCCAATACAATTAACCCATCCACTGCACATAAATGGGGTATTTTTGACAGTGTGGAATTGTCAGAAAAAAGAAGCCCAATTCCGCAAGCGTGAGTTTTATTTGTGTCCACAAAGTAATTTTGCGATTCCACAAGAGTGAGATGGAATTGTTTTGTGAAATAACGAGTACACAGATAGGCAAATTTGTTCACCCATGTTTTGGGCGTGAAGAGAAAGTGTACACATTTGTGGAATTGGATCGCTAGACTACCAATAAATAATCCTTGTGAATCGGCAGATGACGAAATAGAAATTCTTATATTTTTAACAAATGATCAAAAATGTGTATATTTTTAGGCATTTTTACTTTACATATGTTTTGTTTAGAATATGAAAATTGCAGGTAAGTTGAACTGAACTTAACAAAAATTGCTTATTGATAAGACCCTCGGTATAGACAAAGGGAGATCGCCAGAACGAAACACCAATTTATGTGGATTGTGGACTATAAAGGCTGTTAAAAGTTTTGAAGTAAACCATTTTCTTAACAAAAGTGTCACCACCAGTTCAAGAAATAATATTTTCTAGAATGTAACTTTTAAGGTTTTCGCGGTTGTTAACGCATGGCATTTTCTAATTTTTCGGATTAGTCGCGTTATAAATACTTAATATTATGCGAGTTCAATGCAGTACTCACCACGAACTATTCGCTACAAATTACATTGAACGTGGTCACCGGGGAACTGCCAGGAAGATGTTATAAGTGATTTTGGCTGCGCAAATTTTAGCGGTGCATCGAAGGTTTTGTCTATTTCTGTTGTTTATGTTGAATAGCGAGTTATAGGAGCAAACCGTGCTCACTGTATCCGTTTGTATGCAGCAGTAATTCGATCGACTGTGAAGAATTAATTGTGAAATCCCACGTTCGAGACAGCTTGAAACTGTCCTCCCGATTGAAATTTAATTTAATCGCTTCGTTAACCAGGCGAGGGATGTAATGAGGCTCGTTAGCTTGAACCATAGCTTGATTGAAATGGATCCAGTATATCGAGTATGGATCGAGTATATGCTCACAAATGGCGGACTTTTCTCTTTGCTTTGCACTAAAATCGCTTTCAGGCGTGTTGTAATGCTCCTCTGAGTCTGTCGTACATAAGGATGAGCCAAAGCTGCAGGGTACCGCATATACTGCAGATGTTTGGAGGGGGAATTGGTCTTTTGGTGACTGAAGGTAGCTAATAACTTTTTGCGTTATAAAAATATTGATTTTATACCATACCGATTTAAGGTTTTCCTTACCCTGCCTGTTACACCTCTTACATATGGTAGGAAAGCTTTTTTGTCTAATTGGCTCTCTTCCTTTTCCCGTAGAAAAATTGGCTTTCACGATCTTTGCTTTTTCGTATATAGTCTTTCGCTTTTAGGACCTGGTCCAATAAAGAAAGTTCAGTGCTTAGATGGTCGTAGTCACATATTCTGTGGGCAAGCTGAACTAGTTTGGTGACAACAGATCTCAAATTTGCCGGATGTTGGTGGGAAGGTATCTTTTTTGTGTGCGTGCCTTTTCGGTAAACACTTTCACTTCCAAAAATTTAATGGTTTCTTAATTTTTTTTTTTCCATCGTAAACTTCAGTTTTGGGTGTTGTGAGTAAAGGTGTTCTAGGAAATTCAAAATGACGGAATTTTTAAGAAAACAAAAAATATCATCCACGTATATAAGCCAGACTTTCAGTTTTCCTTTGAAGCTGTTCAGATCTCTTTTCTCAAAATTCTCCAACCAGAGTTCTGCAATTAAGGGAGTCAAAGGCAAGCATATAGCAAAGCCATCTTTTTGCAAATAGGACTGTTGGTTGAAACAGAAATATCCAGAGGATAGACAAAACTCCAAAAAAAAAAAATACAGGCAAATAGTTCCCGTTGATGCCGGAGGTTGAGATAAGCTCATGGATGATAATAAGTACTTCCTGCACCGGCACATTTGTAAAAAGATCATCAAAACTCACCATCTTTTCATCATCTTCGAGTCTTCAACCACTTAAGATCGACACAAAATGTGAGGAATATTTTTTATATGATGTTTCGTCAAGCAAACCCGAGGTCTTAAAACATCAACTAAATACTTTGATATAAGATAGCAAGGGGCATTTATTTGACTCATAATTGGTCGCATTGGATTCCTTACTTTGTGGATTTTTGGGAGAATGATTATACGTACTATAGATACCAATTGATATAGAGCTTCAGCGTTGATTTGATTATAGTAAAGGGTGGTTTTTTAGAGGTATATAACTTTAAGTTGGCAATACTATTTTAACTGGCGGCCATTTTGTCAGCTATCAAGTTATTTATTTTTAGTTTGGTTTGGCATTGCAAGAATTGAAGTCACAGAATCACCTAGAATGGCGTAGATTCAGTGAATGGGACCAAAACAAGATTTCCGTTGATCCCAATTTTCATAAGCGAATTTTGTTTAGCGATGAAGCTCACTTTTGGTTGAATGGATACGTCAATAAACAAAACTGCCGTATTTGGAGTGATGATAATCTTCAAGTGTATGTTGAGACACCGTTACATCCACAAAAACGGACTGTTTGGTGTGCTTTATGGTTTGGTGGAATAATTGGTCTGTTCGTCTTTAGAAACGATGCTGGCCAGAACGTTACAGTCAATAGTGACCGCTATAGAGCCATGATTACTGACTTTTTCGTTCATAAATTGAACAACCATGATGTGCCAGGAGCTGCGGTTTCAACAAGACGGCGCAACATGTCACACAGCTCTTCCCACAAATGATCTATTGAAGGAAACGTTTGGTAACCGCATAGTTTCACGTTACGGACCCGTGAATTGGCCCCCAAGATCGTGCGATTTAACGCCGCTTGACTATTTTCAGTGGGGATATGTGAAGTCGCTAGTCTACGCCGATAAGCCCGAAACAATTGACCACTTGGAGGACAACATTCGCCGAGTTATTGTCGATATACGGCCACAAATGTTGGAAAAAGTCATCGAAAATTGGACCTCCAGATCTGACTGCGTCCGAGCCAGCCGTGGCTATCACATGCCAAAAATCATAATTAAATTATAATGCCAGAAGATTATCTTACGAATAAAGTAAATTTCATGTCAATTTAAAAAATCATCTTTGTTTTATTCCATTTCAGAGTTTTATACCCTAAAAAAAAACACCCTTTATAATCATTCCTTTTTTCGTTATGTGGCCATATTCGATTAAAATTCCTATTAAATTCAAATTCATTCATCCTAAAGTAAGCTTAATGGGTCTTTCTTAACTAAACTCTGTTCTATTAAATGTTGCATAATAGCAACATTATAGTTCTGTAAAATGTATGCAAAGTTCTCACTGAAAAGTTAAAAGTTCACCTACAGTGCCTACAGTCAGTTTGAAGCTTACCCATTCTTACGGGGAATTTTGTATACATTGTGATTTTTTTGGACGTTAGTTGTACACCTTAAGTAGATATATTACATATATTATTTACATTTATTATGGGACAGGCACAGGTTCGTTTGTATCTATTATAACCCTCTTTCTGTAAGTGTATAGGTACTTATATGAATGCTTTCAAATTTATGCAGACACTTTAAACGCTAGATAGATTTAATATTTGGAAATTGGTAGTAGGTATTAAAAAGAAATTCTTCTCGGTCGTTCATATAGTAGAAAGTGATAAAGGGTTATTTAATTTAAAATTTAACGATGTTAGAAACAAGGTCAGAAATTAATTTTATGATACTAACATAGTTTCTAACGATCCACAGAAAGTTCAAATACGTACCTATACATTTAGACTATTTTAAGAAAACTACAAATTGGGTGCTTTGGTCCAGTGTACCTCACTGCTCACTCACTCAAGAATTCAATTCCTTAGCAATACGAATGCATCGACCCTCTTTTTTGCTGCGACACGCGCAAGTACACCTAGCCGCCGAATACAACACAAAAACAATCAAAATTGAAGCTCATATAAAATCTCACCACGAAACATGCCTTCAGAAGATTGAATTTTTCATAAATATAACACCACTTGGTTTACACGCTATACCCAAAAGTGGACTCCGCCCATTAAATCAAAGCTTTATTTAAGCTCCAACGGGATTGCTAGCTTTTTCTCCCATTCCATTTTGTAATGTTTGTAAGTTGATTATACTCCTATTTGACACCTTTTGTAGTAGACGCAATGAGACTTCATGAAGTGGGGAGAACATGATTATTGAAAATTTACCTGTCGGCCTCCATTTTATGCGAAGGGCCTGCTAGAATTTAATTATGTTTATTATTATACATCTGTAGGTACATATGTAT
The DNA here is from genome assembly GCA_932273885.2 of Leucozona laternaria. Taxonomy (NCBI): domain Eukaryota; kingdom Metazoa; phylum Arthropoda; class Insecta; order Diptera; family Syrphidae; genus Leucozona; species Leucozona laternaria. The sequence continues at coordinate 53,923,768 of OW026368.1, forward strand.
GTATATGTGAAACTAAAGTGTCTGAAAGTTATGATTGGTAGAAACTTTTATATATATATACATATGTATATAGGTATACAAAAATATATAATGTCTACTGTGTTAGCCTTTTCATTTTATCAAGTAGAGGTTATACCTACATATGTATATAACATATTTACCTTTATTTTATTTACTTTAACAGAATAAGTACCTGCTTAAATAATTTTTATTTCCAGCATCAGATTTGTATAACTTATTTTTGTTAATTTAAATAAAAATATTTTTTAATAACTTAAAATAAAATCAGTAAACCCAGATTTGTTTTTTTAGAGGAGCAGCTCCTATGTTTCCTTGTTAAGCTTTTGAATCACTCAAAACCACTTAAAACCCATACCTAGATATTTAAGTTTTGTTATTGGGAAATAATGTACAGAAGATATTACCCACACTTGCGGGTAGATATCGATTTAAATCGATTGTATTGTCGACTATCCATCATTCGGAATTCTATTAAAAAGGGACCCGATTAAATATTTTACTCAACAATTTAATAAGTAAGCAATTGACTATCCGTATTTCACTTTTTTTTCCGTGGTTTTTATTGATACTACTCATTAAAAATTTGGTCAGTTATTAAAAGGAAAGGAAACCTTAGACAAAAGGATTTATCAATTTTTTATAAATTATCTTATGTTCTTTCTTACAACTCTGTAGAGGGAAAGTAATTTATTCGTTGAACTGGGATTTTCGATTATCCGGTATAGGAGCTCTGTCCTGATCATTCCGGTTAATCGGGAATCGACTGTATTTTCTTTCTGTTGACGGTTGAACGACACAATAAAATGCTTGACAGACTTGATTGTCATAAACCACTTTGTCAAAGAAAGCCTTTGGGTTTATTTTATTGAAGACATGATTTTATGTTTAAATCATTTTAATTGTTAATTGTTACTCATTTCAGGTCCATTGATGGAATTATTTATCACTTAAAGACAGCCACGTAGCCTAAGAGGGGGATTTGAAGTGCTGAAGCTCCCAGAAGTCATATTTCTCTTAAGAACATAAGAGTAAAAAGGCAGAAGATTATTCCAGAGAAGCTTTTCAATTCGCATCGCAACTTGCCGAGGACTTATTTCAAGGTGGAAATTAGACCTCTGAGAATTTTTTTCGAAACAAACAACATTTTTCAATCCAGACACATCATTTTCTGAAGCCTTTTTAGAATTTCTCTACTCATACATTGTATAATGATCAGCGAAAACGTCCTTTAATGCATCGTTTCAAGCTCTGCAGTAGAAAAGTTGTCAGATGTGATAGCTGAGTTATTTTTTTATGTACGCAAAAATATAAGCGAGTTAAGCCTAGTATGCATATGCTGCTGATGCGAAACGAAAAATCCCATACAAAAATAACAACGAAATCATAAACGAAAAATTTCGTTTTCCTTTCCGTTTTGCAATACGCTGCTGGTTGAGCGAAATTTATAATTGTAGCAGATTATTTGAGTTTTATTCGTGTTTATATTTGTTTTTTCTTTCATTACAGCATGGTTTTCTGGGATTTGTTTGCTCTTGTGTTTGTTTTTTTCTTTGTTTTGTTTGGCAATTGATGACACCGTAGTTTCCGTAAACATTTCGCTGTCCTGTTGGAGACCGCAGAAAAATTTCGTTTTGCATCAACTTTGCCAACTCTTCTAGTACAAAATTTATAGCTTTGAATGAATCTTTACAACCATTGAAAATATCGTACAGTTAAGCCCAGGTAAGTGCTTCACCATAAATACCTCGTTTTGAGAGTTACTTATGCGGGTTAGCCAGTTATAAAAACCCGCTTAAGTGCGCATAAGACTTATCTCTATATTTACAAAAATAAAAAAATTGACAACAAAAAAACATTTAATGTTATTTAAAAAATAGGAAAATACATTACAACAACTGATTGTCGGTAACCTTTTAAAAGGCAAACTTTGTATTTACAAAGTAAAATAATCAGTTATTTTATGGTTTGTGATGAACTATGGAATCTGATTTTAATCATTCTTTCTTCAAGACGCTCGAATTCACCATCATCTATGTTGTGGCATGAAACACAAGGAAGAGCTAGATGAAAAGAAGCTTATATATTTTTCAGCTGATTCCAATTGTGGCCTTAAAAGAATTTTTTTCAGGTAAATTTCAATAAAAGTAAACAAAATGAAAGACAATTAAGCGGATACGTTAGTTAAGCGAAAGGTACTTATAAGTTCTCTTTTAGTTCTCAAAAAGGAAGAGGTACTTATTCGGGTTAGGCACTAATGCGATAGGCACCTATCCGGGTTTTACAGTACTAGCAACTTCCTCCCGAGATTCCAATTGAGATCACCCGGATGAAACATCGAATTTTGCAGACTAAATGCAGTGAGGAAGTGAAAAATTTTAAAAGAGCCATGTTAAATGGCCTCTCATGTTAATCGTTCCGATTCAGCAGAAATGGATGAGAGTTGTAACTTGTAAGTCACTAGGCCATGCAACACGTTTTAGTATATGTTTTGAGTGTTATTGGGTTGTAATATTTTGCCCATCAAAATTTGTACTAAATTAGATCAAGAGAAAGTATTTTTTTTTTAATTTCTCGCGTAATGATTCTTTGGCAGCATTCATAAAATATACCAAAAAATAAAGGGGACATTAGCTCTGGTTATAAGCCCTAGAGGAGAAATTCGAATTTTGATCAGTTATTTACGATTTTGTTTTTTTTTTATATATTTTCAAAAATGGGTCCAATTATTTTGATTAATTCGTATTTCTGATGATTTAATTGATGACAACTGGAGTAAGTTCTACTTAAATTTCACATAACGTAAACGTGAGTTTGTTACTAAAGGGTTAATATTCATAAGCATTTGACGTCTGCAAAAGGACAACCTCAAAATCTGTATAGTTTAGGAGCTATGAGCCGCATTTGTTGAACAGAACGAGTACCTTATACAATTATTATTATTTTTTCTAAATATGTTTTTTCATTTTAAGCTTTAGTCAAGCATTAATAAAACCACTAGTCCGAGAAGTTTTTCAAATCGCTTTGGTTAGAAAATGTAAAATAGTTACAATTTAATACCTGCGATGGTTTGTGCGATTAAACGATTACATATATTTGAACTATCTACTTATATAAAGCTTTCACAAATAGCACAATAAGTTTTTTTTGCCGCCTCAGCAAGTGCAGGTTGCGAGTGTCTGTCTGTTGCCTGCTTTAGACATTTTATCTGTCAGAACTTTTGACATTTATCGCTCTTTACGATAATTGTATTACAAGCCCAACGTTTTAGATCTTTAATTAAAGAGACAGTTTATTCGATCCACATGTTGCTTTGAAAGATCTAAGCTGAAGGAAAGGGATTAGAACTTATTTAAAAAAAAAAATTAACTGACCCTTCCTTTTTGGACATACTGAATTAAAAAGTAAAGGGAGATCATGTCAACAATAGCACACAGACAAAGAAATATTCAAATTATTTAATCTGCCTTCAAGAAAAAGGCTATTCTTTAAATGCCTACACTTATGTGTTATTATCTATTAAAAAATGTATTTTCTAGATGCCGCTGATGTGGGGGGAATTTTAAGGGTTTAATACACAAACAAAACTTATCAAGAAAGATGACTATTCTGTTTTGGTTCGGTCGGGAAAAAAATAAATTCAAGTAAAAAATAGTAGTTATGTAAATTTAAAGATGGTTCAATGTTGTGTTCCATAATCATCAACACAAACATTTTCGTTGTAAACTACATTATTTTCGCTTTAAAAAGATAAAATATAGTTTTTTTGTAAATTGATTTGCATTCTTTGGAGGTGCCAGGATTTTTCAAAGAAATGACAGATTATTTTAAGTATAAAAAACATTTGTAGTACACTTTGTCTCAAACAGACGTCGCTAGAGTATGTGTGTATTTTTCACTTTTTTACATTTTCCAAAAAGTTTTTAATGTATATTGAAGCCTATCAGAGAAGAACTGTGTTACCGGTGTTAATTACACACTTGTTATCGATAGTTTGTATGAAAATTAAATGGCGTGGATAATCCCCGATGTCGTTTCATTCGACCAATTTCCTTCGGTTTACAAAAAACACGCCTTTATTAGGTACTCGTGTTGGTAGACAGGTACAAATGAAATGATATAGGTATATATAATAATCAATTCATAATTTTACAAGCATACATATATCCATGCGTCTTGGTACTTTCGCCATTATAATGTCAATGATCTCTTCGTTAGTCACCACAATATCCCTAATATACATGTGTTTAGTAACATCAACCCATTGATTGGCTCTTCACCAGTATTGTTGCACACATACGTTTTCAATCTGCATTTGCTTGAAGCCACAGATACGGAAAGGGTTGCATCGATCTATATATAAGGTGATGTATTTATTGGTTGATTCAATGTTGAATGGGAACAGTTGAGAGCGTTTATCCATCGAAATATTTAAGTAATACCTGCAGCCATAGTTCATTTAACGTTTTAACAGATATCCAGAAAACGTTAGAAATAAATTGTTACCTGCGCCACATTGTCATCTCGGCTACAAAATCTTCAGTAGATCCTTTGAAGCCCTGTCTGAGCAATTACAGAAGTACTGACCAAAGCTTCAAATTTTGGCAAATTTCGAAGAAAATTGAGTTAATATTTCCAGAAACTCATATTTTTGGGGCATACGCTTATAATATTGAACTATGGTAGGCAGTGGCTTACCCGGGGGGGTATGTACGTATCGTAATGAAAGCACTCTAGATCATACCACACGTAATTTAGATTTTTTTGACATTTCAAACGAATCTCAGTATTAGAGACACCTCAAATAAAGTTCATTTGTAATCGGCAAAAGTCCCAAAACTATTTCACGCAATCGGAGGAAGACAATCTTCTCATACTCTTTGTATAAAGCAAATGGGCCGTATAATCATCGTCATTTTAAACTATTGCTTAGTTAAAGCAAAACCTTGAATTATAATTTAATTTTATTTATGTAAATGCACTATTTTTGAAGTCGAATAAGTTAATAAACTTTTATTTTTATGAAAACAGAATTCACCCAGAATTTCCTTTTAAAAATCTTACTTTATTTTTTCTTCATTGCATTTGCTACTTTTAATTGTAATATAATACATAACATAGCTATAAGATCACTCAAAGAAAAAAGGAAATTCCATAAATATATATTTAAATATGAATAACATACTCCTGCTACCGTTGTTAAAAAAAATCGAGTCGATATATGTAAGTCGAATTTTGTCGTATAATAATATTTTAAAAATTTTAGTTTTATTCATCAAAAACAGCTGTTGTTAGCGTTTAGACAGCATTGGTGAAAGGGGTTCTTTAACACGCGTTGTTTTCAAAAGGTTGTTTTATTTCAATATTAAGATATGGAAACAAATGTGGCGGGATGAAACCGAAATAGCTATACCAGAAACTATTTTAGCTTCACTTCATTTTAGCAATCCGGACTTTTATCCTAATTTGAGCAAGGTAATTGAAGTTCTTTGTGTGCTGCAAGTTACGTCTGCATAGCCAGCACGTTTGTTTTCCACTTTGAGACAATTAAAAACGTGGATTAGGGCCACAACAACGGAAACCAGGCCTAACGAATTAACTTTGTTGAATATTCACAAGGCAATCGAAGATGTGGTGAATCAATTTGCAAAAAAAAAAAAAATATGCACGACTGGGTCGCACGAACTTGCTCTTATTCGCGATCACATTGTGGTTCTATAGTCTGAAATAAATTAGCTATAGGAGTATATATTTTATCCATTCGCCAAATCTTAGTTAAGTTTCAGGTGGTATTATGTGAGTTTACAAAAATTAACAATATAGCCTAGTGTGCACATATGCAACATGCATAAAAGGAAATTATATTATTTAAACTGGTTAATCGTTTTAAATCAACGAAATTAGAAAGAAATTGATTAAAATACTTTAAACTTGTTTTAACCCAACGCGATGTACACCATCTGATTCCTTATATAAATCTTAATTTACTAGGAAGAAAATTTTAAAAATCGTAGGAGCGGTTTTAAAAATAATTAATTAGAATAATTTTTGTCAAAACTCTTCTATACAAAGTTAAAAAACTGCTATTTACCAAGTTTAATAGAAATCGAAAGAGTCGTTTTTGAGTTTTCAAAAAAAAAAAAAATTCAAACTTTTTTTAAAAATCTAAAAAATATTTTTTTGGAAAATGTTGGTACACAATATTATTTAGAATGTGTCCATAATTCTTCATAAAAAAATTGATCAGAATCAGTTTAACCGTTTTCGAGAAAAGCGAAAATCAAAAAAAAATGGTTCTTTGGGAGGTACCATTAATAACCATTTTTCGGAACCATTTTTTTTATTAACCGGCAACTTATAACTATTTAAATTTATTGAGTTCTTAAAAACAAATTCGGTAGCGCTGGATTTGAGAAAAATAAGTTTTTCTTTTTGGCCAAGAAATTTTGTATGACAGCTACTGTTAGTTTTGGTCCTAAGAAAAAAATGGGTGGGGGAATGTCCAAAAAACGACAGGCAGACAGACGGACGTTTTTGCGAGACCCACTTTTTTCGTCTTCGCTATCATCGTAATGTCAAGTTTGATCAAAATCTCGAGTTCGATTTTTTGTACGAATACATACATAACTTGCCATATAGTACATATATTCGCAAGTAAAAAAGGAGAATGGATTTCATTTTTTCACCAAATTTTACTTCCTAAATTTATTATTTAAAAATAAAAATATAAAAAAAAATTTTTAAAAGATCTCCATTTTCATATACAAAGACAAAATATGAATACAATTAATTTTAAATGTAGGGATTTTATTTTCCTTTTGTGGTTTCCTGAAAATTGAAATTTAACTCGTTACTCATATAAAGTGGTTTATAATAAGAAAGGATTTTTTTGTGCAAGTTTTAGTGGTACGTTAAAAAAAAACTTCTACCAAAATTGAGACTGGCTTTGGCATTGTGCTTATATGTGAAGAAATTAGGCGTAAAAAAGTTATAGCCCTTTTAAATGAATGTGGCTGCTTTTTTCGTAGAACAAGTAAAATATTCACCCCCCAAAAAAACTTAACATTGCACATTAGTAATTCTCATGGTAAAAGAATTATGAATATATGAAGGTTATGTTTCATTAATAAACTTAAACAAGAAATCTGATAGCTATCCAAGCAGTTATACTTTCAATAATAATATTTTAAAGTGTACGTCTGAAATACGTAAGGCATTCGCAAATAACGTTCGTTAATCTTTCATTCTTAAAACCCCAGTCAATATTTATATGGCCTACTTCCATTGCTTAGATAATTGTAGATTTTTATTGCCTTGATCCATTTCTGTGAAGAGATCAAGAAACATACTCACTAGATAACCAATTTTCCCATAGAAGCAAATAAAAAAATATTGTAACAATTTTAAAATATGTATATTATTATCTATATGTTAATCCAAATAGTAGCTCAATCTACCATCTATAAATCCAGTGAATCACCAAAATACCAACTCCTTATCCTTTTCATATACACTACATCATAAACCATGTTCACCAAATTAAAATAGACATTGCACGTGCCTGTAATTGAACCAAAAAAGAAAGTGTGAAAAATTGAAAATATGAAATTTTCTCTAGCAGAAAACTTTGAAAAGTCCTTATACGTGCGGAAACAATGTCAATTTGAAATTTATATTTTTAGTACCGTGAAACCTTAACCCTTTCCCATTCAGCGATGCCTTTTTTTTTTTTAAATAAATCCAATTGGCGGAACGGCACAAAATTTTATAAGGTTAAGGTACGTGTTCGAAAATATTAAGACATAAAAAGGTGGGTATGTTATAGTCCTCATATTTATATAATATGGCAAATTAAACGCATGACTGCACGCACAACGAAGAACGAACGACCTTAAATTTGTATAAAAACGGTTTCTTGATATTCCAGCAGATTGGTTTGAAATACATTCTTATTAGAGGCAATGAAATCAATAAAGGGGTTTAAGCTTCTAGACAGAAATGTCGGCGGTGGAGAGTTGGGAGTATGGAGACGCCCAAATATTCTTTTTGTTTTGACTGCTAGGTCTGCTACTGTACTATGGCTTTTAAGTTATGAATCTTTTCAATTGCCTGACTTCAGTGAAGGTCGATGCAGGATTTGATCATATAAAGGGAGGTTTTGGGCTCTACATATTTAAATCTAGTTGACGGATTAAAACTGTTTTTTTTTTTCCTCTTTAAGTTGAAATCTGAACGCACCAAAATAACAAGAGAATCGAGTCCAATCTATGTCATACCTCACTCCAAACAGTTCCAGCACATACTTGTGTACCATTATATTGTTCTGGATAGATACGTAATGTACATTGTACATATAGTTCAGAGTTCTTTTCTAATAAAATAAACAAATAAATTATTGGAAACGCTACAGCTATCATGGAGAAGCAGAGCCTTGTGACCTACAACTCTCAATATACCTATATTATCCGTGTTGCAACTCGACAGGAATGAAGAGGACCTACAATTCTTTGCCACATCCCAGCCGCTAAGATGAGAGGCACCTTTTCAAGACAAGAGATACTCTTGGAGGATTTGTCACTTCCTATAGCAAGAACCTCTTTCCGTGGAAATAACAGTTTTGGTTTTAGGTGCAATAGGCTATAACTCGATCAACATGAAGTGAGAAACCAGAATCTTCAAGTTTTATGTATTGTTCCGAAAAAGGCGATTTTAGTTCTTTTGAGCAATAGTGTAAGTTTTAAGAGTCAACAGCAAATTTTTTGAGTCGATGTATAACCAAAATATGAGTATGAGGGTTTATAGGTATATATGATATCGAAAACAAAAGTCTAGCAGGTTTTTTTCTCAGCCTTTGGTGGCGGTTAAAAACTCGAATTTCAGAGCATTGTGTCAGAGACATAATCACTTCAATTATTATTTTTTTTAGACATATTATGATGCTCTGTCTTTTCTCTAGGTTCTATCACTTTAATTGTTCTGATCCGATTAATACAACTCAATATAGCATAAGCTTGTTCAGCGAACCTTCTCGGATTTTTTTGGAGACTTTTTTTTGTTGAATTTTTGCTTTGTATTAAATATCCGAAAATAAAGCCGATAAGATTCCCAAAAGAACTTTATATCTTGATTTCTATTAATCTGTTCGTCAAGATTAAGGTGTTTGGTTTTAGGGAAAATGACAGAGCACCGAAACAAACCTTCGAAGATTGAGTTTCTTAACCTCCCACCAAAGGCTGAGAAATCTATGGGTTTCGTTATCACGATACATGCACCTATAAACTCTCATATTCATTTGTTGGTTATATGTCCACTCCCTAAATTTTCTTGCTCTTGGGCTATTTGGCATTTGGATTTTAATATTCTTTGTATTTACGTTAAAATATATTTGCATATATATTCCTCATCTACCTGTCAAGAACAACAAAACTGTCAAATTTCATCACAACATGAGTACGATATACATACATATGCGTAGATGGATTAAGAAATTTCTTTCTCATCTATCTATTCCATCTCACTAGTTGCGCAATTAAGGTTACACTTGAAAAACAGTGGCAGTGTCATTTTCATCAAAAGGACTGTACGGACATGTGTCAAAGGTGGCACATTTTCAAGGCCGTTAATTTTACCAACGAAAAATAGCAAAATCAAATTATTATTATTATTATTATTTACTGAAAAATCAATCATTTCTCCATATTGGGTTGTTATTAAGATGTTTTGGGGGCCTTAACCCATAGCAAAACGTGTTATTCAGGCTATTATTTTTCTGTTTAATTTATGTTCATAAAGTTTCTGGTTAGGTGAGAGGTATTGAGTATTACCGCTTCCTGCATAGCATCTATTGTGTTTGGTTTCAATCCCAGTTTTTTATATCTTCTTCAAGTCGCTTGTCGATTATTTCTTGAGCACTGATGATGGTTGGCATAATTTTTACTTCGTTCAAGTTCTTGGGCCGTTTTATTTCTACAGCCAACTCAGAATATCCGCTTTAATTTTCGTTGTAGGTACGACTAATGTTCCTGTTAGCTGGAATCGCCACGTCGATGGAGATACCCTTGTGCTCTTTTTTATCGACGATTGGAAGATCAGGACGATTATGAAGCCTTGTGTGCTCAGAGTGTATCGAGCAATCTTAGTGAATTTTGGAGTAGTTCTTTTCTAATACCGGTGAGGGTTCGTATTTGTAGTAAGGTGTGTTTTCTACTACAATTTTATGTTTTTCTGTGGTTAGTGGTTGATTTGTGATGATTAATTTTCATCACGAACAAATTAATCCTCTTTACATTAAAGAACTTATTGTTCATTGATAAGTGAGTTTTTAAATCAAACAATTAACTATTCTTACGGCCGTAATATTCAAGCCGATTAGCATCGCTTTAAAATGTTTAAACCAACTAATCGGTAATATTCACTCACTTCAACCGACGTTAACCAACATTTTAAACCGAATGGTCGGTTTAACTACGATAAACCAACTCCAACTTAAAAGAGGCATTTTCGAGTCGTTAAGGTACGGTTTAAATGTAATCAAATAAAAAGCAGTTTACGTAATTTTTAGTTTTTTTTTTTAAACTAGAAAAGATAAACCATCTAGTTTTCAGTTTTTAATAAAAAAATTATAGGGGCCAGTAAATAATCAAAGCCAATTTAGTACTTAGTATCACAATCTTAAAGAAAATCAATTAAAAGAAATTAGTTTCACTTTTTAGTCTAAATTTTGATTTTGAAAGTAAAAAAATATTTGTACCAATAAGTTTATTAAAAAATTAAATAAGAGAATGGATTTCTGGCTTTCAAAACACGTACAGAAATTGTATTTGATTAGACTGTTTTAAATGTTGTTTCCATTCTAATTAACGCGTAACGGATACAATTGTTGGCACCCCTAAAGAAATTTCGAATTCAAATGCGCCGAAATTTCGCATTTATAGAGTTTAAAATATGTTAAATATACCAAATTAAAATTTAGAAATTTTTTTATTTAGAAATATTTTTACCTTTGTATTTTATTATTGAAAAAGAGTTTAAACCGGCAAATTAAAACAAAAACTTAACAAAAACTACAATTATTGACACCCAACCACATTTATCGGCATCCCATAAATGTACAATTATTGGCACCCTTGAATGTAAATAAAACAGTATTTTTGTTTTAGATTTTTATTAATATAATGGTTCATCTAAACAAGAAAAAAAAATATAAAAAGGAACAAATAGCTACCGCTTTTTCTAGTTTATAAAGAACAAAACTAAAATATAACGGGTGATTTTTTGGCTGGTTTGGTTTTGGCAACACTGGTTTTGACAGCTGACGTGTGTTTAGTACCTTGTGTCACTGTCAAACAGCTTCAGTTTGGTTTGCAATTTAACCATGGATCGTCTTACAAATGAACAACGCTTGCAAATTATTGAATTTTACTATCAAAATTCGTGCTCGGTTCGAAATGTTCATCGCGCGCTGCTTGTGTTCAGCGATGAGGCTCATTTTTGGTTGAATGGGTACGTAAATAAGCAAAATTGCCGCATTTGGAGTGAAGATCAGCCAGAAGCATTGCAACAGCTACCAATGCATCCCGAAAAAGCCACTGTTTGGTGCGGTTTATGGGCCGGCGGCATTATTGGGCCATATTTCTTCAAAGATGATGCGAATCGCTACCGAGCGATGATAACAAACTTTTTTTTGCCCGAAATGGAAGTTCTTGACTTGCATGATATGTGGTTTCAACAAGACGGTGCCACATGCCACACAGCACGCGAAACAATGGCGCAATTGCGAGGCGAGTTTGGTGAACAGTTAATTTCACGTTTCGGGACGGTCAATTGGCCGCCTAGATCGTGCGATTTGACACCATTAGATTATTTTTTGTGGGGGTATGTCAAGGCTAATGTCTATAGGGACAAGCCCGCTTCGATTGACGCACTGGAAGCCAACATCCATGCATTCATTCGTGAGATACCGGCCGATATGTGTGAACGAGTATGCCAAAATTGGACTCAGCGGATGGGCTACCTGAAACGCAGCCGCGGTCAACATTTGCATGAAATTATCTTTAAACATTAAATTGCAAGGTTCAAACTATCGATTCAAATAAATATTTCATTAATTTTTTCGAATTTTGTATGTGTTTTTTTTTTTTAAAAGTTCTAAACCTCTTAAAAAATCACCCATTATTAAAAAAAAGTCTACAGCAAAAAAAAATAAATACATAAACTCTTAAGAGGATAATATATGATCAGTTGCTTTGCCTTAGAAATTCCTGGACAGCGTAAAGGACATCTTCTTTTCGGAAATCCTTTCTCTTGCGAAACTTTTAACCATTCAACAACAGAATAAAGAACTTCGTCAGTTAAAACTATTAAGAGCTCTGGACGTGCTTTTGTAAAATTTTCGCTTAATCGGAACTGCAAAGTAGAACGCGGTATTTTATAGTTTTTGGAAGCTGCTTTTTTAGACATGTGTGTCCATTTTTATGGCCAATTAAGCTTCCTGAACATCCTTTTCTCTATAACTCCTCCTTGTGTTCGGCATTTTTTCAAACCTTAAAAAGTAACGGTTCAATGATACAATTATTGGCAGTCTTAAGAGCATATTTATTGGCAGTGCCAATAGTTAAAGTTCAATGGAACCAATTATTGGCACCCTTTTTATTAAAAATTTACCAACATATTTTACAAAAACTTGTAAAAAACAAATAATTCATTATATTCTGATATCAATAAATATAACTTATTAATACAATAAACATAAATTAATTACTAAATAAGGCTTACCAAATCTTGGGTCCTTAACAGGAACACACACAATTTTGCTAGTTTTTCAATTTTTTAAAACGTGTTAAGACTTTTACTACCACACACAAACTGAAGAGGTAATTTATCAAAATAAAGACCCACAATTGTGAGGAGTAAGTTACAGTTTAAGAAAACAATGAAATTGGCTCGATTAGTTTAATAGTTTTTGAAAAAATCGCTAATGTATGAGGGGGTGCCAATAGTTGGTTCAAAAAAAGGGGGTGCCAATAGTTGTATCCGTTACGCTATTTTTTTTAGAAAATATCCCCCTCTGCCTAAACGGGGGGAGGTAGACCCCCGCCCATACTAAAAAAAACGTTTTTTTTTGCACTCCTCCAAAAAACCGTCAGCAATTTTCCCCGCTGTAGTTATCTAGTTATCGTACTCGTGCAAATTTTTCTGCTGAGTTCTTTTTTTATTCACTTTTATTCATTGAAATAGACACACCTACTTACGAATTTTATTAATATTTATAAATATTTATGAATGTACATATTACTCTTGGTGCTTAGAAAGAAAAGTTGAAAATTTTTGACACTTTTGAATCATTTTACGCAGAAGAACAATGCTCAGTAAAAATCAACATTAAAAAAAGTGACAGTCACATATTAACTTAGCCGATTCTACCCCTCATCTCTTCTACATATCTAACCCCCAAGTTGAATCCTATTAACAAAATTCCCACAGGGACTATAGAAGCTTACAACCAAAGTGACAAATTACTTTCTATTTCCGAACAAATTCTCACTCATCAGTTGATAGTGCTTCCGATAATGACAACTATAAATCCTTTCAGGATTTACCATTGCCCGAGAGAAAGGGAGGTTAAACACGAAAGTTATGTAGAGTCGATAAAACTGATTAAGCTGCTTGAAGCTTGAAAGTTTGTTGACATGGGTTATGGTTTCTATTATTACTTAAACTCTCAAAAAAAAACTTATTTTATGACAACAACAACCACACTATAATATTCCTTAAATAAACTTATTAAACCGTTGAAATAATATCTTGAATGCATCTTCGGTCAACAAAACAAAATCCCCTTTTTATAAAGGTGTCAACCACATTGTTAATAATGACCTGGGGATAAATTAATAGATTTGTCCATGTCCAGTCTTTCGAAGAAGGTTTGTATAACATGTAAGACAGATATCACAAATTGGGTGAAGATATAGATGAACGTGATGAGAATAGTAGAAATACGTTAGATTAATGTACACAAAGAATACAATTTTTACTGTAGTGGTAATTGCAGTGTGTGTATGTTTAGCAAATGTAAGGTGGGTGATCGATTTTTTGTTTTTCGTTATAAATGAAATGTGATTTCGATTCCTAATGTCAGTATGAAGTCAACCAATTTTTCTAGGTAAACAATGAACCACAGCTTAAGATGGTGCAATGAAAATAAATGTTTTGAATCCATCAAAACTCTTTGAAAATATATGTAATCTGAAATTTTAGTTCAAAACTAATTATAAGCAACACTACAAAATATGAACATGCGAAATGAACGCACGCATACAGAAAACGAAAATGTATTATTAAATATTAAGCATTTTTCTAGAAGGACAATTGAGGATGTGAGTGCAAAAGCGGTGTAGCCCAACATATTGAATATGGAGCTGGGAGCGAAAATTGTTTGTTTTTTTTGTCATGAACATTGTTGTTTTGATTTATCTATAAAACAATATTTTTTAATTAAAAAAACCATAATTTATAGCACAAGTAATTTTTCTTAAAATTCAATTTTAATTTAAAAAAAAAAGAGCAACACCACTTATGCATATTCGGGGTTTTCTGTAAAAATAAAGAATAAGTTACACAAAATTTATTTTGTTACGTTTGTTTATTTATTTCGAATGTTTAAAACAGACAATGATTTTTTTATTTATTTATTTTATTTTGACTAAAACAGTAAGATATGATATCTTATAAACTAGTTTTTGCTCAAAAATTTTTGTGAAAAGCAGAAAGACTACACTGATAGATTTCTTTTTTTTTTGTATAACTATAAATATTAATTTAATTTAATTTAAGGTTTTTAAACTTCAACTTTACCTACTATTTTAATACTAAAATTAAAAGAAAAAAAAAAAAAAACTTTTAACATATCTCCATTTATTTATTCAAATAAGAAAAGGAAAAAAAAAAACACTTTCAGTCTGGTTAGACTGAAAGTAAATAAATAACTTTCTCTGAAACTTAGCTCTACCACTCAATCCCCTTACATGTCGTGGCAGAATATATCACAGGCAAGTAGCATCAATGAAAAACTGCCTCCTGGATGTTAAATAATTAAATCGTGGATGTATTAGTGTGAGGGATCTGTTTGAGGAACCAAATATCAATCTATTAAAAAGATACTACGGTTGATGTGTTTGGATTACGTTGAAGAGCAATATGAGTATTCTATAGAGTAAAAGTGATAAGCTTTAAGATTTGCCTTGAAAAGCTAGAGATACTTTCATGTCTTTTAGAGTGAAATACTGCGAAATCCTTTCCTACCGCTGGCAAGATAAAAGGTAAAATAGCCTTAACAAAGACAGGGTGTATTTCGTCGAGGCCAACAGCATTTGACTTAATGGATAAAAGACACTCAACTTAGTCGCTACTATCTACACATGAGAATTCAAAGGCATTTACAGGTGAAAAAGAAGAGTCATCCTGTGATCTAAGAGAGCTCGTTGGAGCCTGAGACGGTGAAGGAAACGGTAAAGTCACAAATTTACGATTAAGTGCGTCAATATCAATGTTTTCACTATGATTATGATTTTACCACGGTAAAGTTGATGGTAGACATCCAACCGTCCATCCAAAGTTTTCATTGGTTGTTGGCCACGTCCCGTTGCAGTAAAAGTTGTCGAATCTTCTTTGTAAACCAGGGACGTTGACCGTGATGGATATGGTTTTTGATCTTAGAAAGACATGACTATTAAAAAGAGTTACAATATTGTAATTAATAAATTCGATTTGATTATTAGGCGATATCAAATTATAAATGCGATCCCAATTAATATTCCGAGTGCTTAGCTCTAGATCAATGATAGTAGTTATACGTTTTGTATCTTAACGGCTGAATATTATTCACGCCGTTTAACATCGGTTTAAATTCAGTAGTCGGTTTAAACATTTTAAACTGACTATAATCGGTAATATTCACTTACTTAAGCCGACGTTTACCAAAATTTTAAACCGAATAATCGGTTTAACTACGATAAACCGACTCCAACTTAAAAGAGGCATTTTCGTGTCGCTTAGGTACGGCTTAAATGATTTAAGCTAATATTCAACATTTTATTGGTTTATTCAGTCAGTGCAAAATATTCTGTCTAGCAGTAAAGCTACGATTAGACGGTCAATGCGTTGACTCTTTGACGTCAAAATGTCGTCAAATTCCTACTCAAAGTTGTCTTGTCGTGTGATCGCCAACGGAGAATACTGTCCATGCGTTGACGGCTGCGTTGACACCAACGTTGACATTATTTTTACCTCCCATGCATTGACTTTTTCGTTGAACGTGTAATCACCTTGACCAAATGTTGGGGCACATTGACGCAAAGCGTTGACCATAATCCCAACGTTGAAATGGTATAAATTTCTGCCACGTCAACGTAGTCTGCGTTGACTTCCGTGTTACATTGGCGGACTAGTGTCATTCGTGTGATCGCTAACGTGTTATGCGTTGACATGGTCAACGTTGACGATCCATTGGCATTGTGTTGATGACTTTTTTGGTGACGTCAGAGAGTCAATGCGTTGACCATTTATACATTGACCGTCTAATCAAAGCTTAAGTAATCGTAGCGTCACTGTCGGTGAAGGACAAGCCAGTCGCTGAGAGCCCACCATTCCCAAAAACAGTATGACTGACTTAATCAGTTTGAACGAAACTGAGCATTTTTTACTTGCATTTTGAGAAAAGGCACCGTCACCGCACCGGTCTCCAAAACAGTAGCCAGATGGTGATTGACAAGTTTTCTTATGTCTCTTTTTATGTTGTAACATCGAACTCGCAATTTGACATCCGTTCGTTGTTGACATAGGGAAAGCAAAAAAAGAGAGGATGAGACTACACTCGGAAGAAGAGAGATAGAGAGCAAAGACAAATACAAGAATATACAACTCGCTGCCTGGTCTGGTGTTGCATTGAAAATTCGGGTGACGTCCTCCCACCCGCGTATGCGACCTACGGTGCCTTATAGTATTGACCTCGCTGGCCAACATAAGGTCACACAACAAATCAGTTTCAAATTGAGCAAAGCGTTTGGCCCGAGTTGAATTCTCTTTTTATTCTTTTGTCGGCACTTTCTGTCCTTGCACAATTTTAATTTTTTTTTTGTTGATTTTGATTCAACACCAAAAAACATCAAAGACCTCAATAAACTTGAAAATATGAATAAATAAATCAGTAAACAGGTGGTCGAAAGCTAAGAAAACCTTTTTTTAGTTTGTTTATTCTTGCGATGCTATCATTTTTTGCTTAAACGGGGTGAATATTACCAATTTAAACAAGATTTTATCGATTAAATTCTATCGGTTTACTTCGGTTAAATGTAGTTGGTTTAAGGACTTTCAAACCGAGTTTTAAATGGCGGGAATATTACGGTGGTAACCGCCGTTTAAAACTTGGTTTAAAACCCTTTAAAACAATCAAAATAGGTCTTACCATTGAAAACATAAAGGCTAATAACCCAAAAATAAGACCATTTTCACTATTTTCCTTATGTCAATTTTTGGAAAAAAAACTGAAACGCAGATTTCTTAAAATTACGTTGGTCATTCCAGGTACGAAGTTAAATCAAAATCGTAAGAGCCGTTTTTGAGAAAAATTAAAATTTTAAGATTTCCTTTATAGGCAATCACCTAAAAATGCTCTGTACCAAATCTCAAATATCAGTGGACGCACCGACGAGACGAACAGACCGAGCGACGCACAGTGGGGCAGCTCCATATAGTGCGATGATAAAAAGGTCATCAGACAAAACTTAAGCAACGGAAAAATAAAGTTTGGTCTCTTAAACTTAATGGTAAATTTCATATGATGAGTGTAAATTTTCTTTTGTTTAAGACTATTAGTGAATGGTAGACGGGTTATCAAAGTTGGCTTTAAAGGGGCGCAAACCGATGATTTAAAAAGTGTAAAAAAGTTTGACTTTTATTTCTTACATATATATTATTTTAGAATTAATATCGATAGAAAGATAATTTAAAATGTCACATCTTGGTCAAGGTATCTAGATTATGATTTAAGTTTAAAAATTCAACAATCTGGTATGAAAAAAAGATATTTCGTTTAAGACTTTGTTTAACGTTCTACTTCATATCTTCTGTTGGGGCAAAAGTCAAGCAGGTCTGAGAATAGGGAAAGTTTAAAGAGTATTTTTTCAATACAATTCCAAAAAAAGATGTGCTTGATTTGCTCCAAATATATTTTTCTTATTTTATTTACATAAATTCCTAAAGAATTTAACGACTGATGCTTCAACCGATTTTTCGCTATGGAAAGCAGCCAAGCGCCTGAAAAGACCGCAGTTACAAAACTCGCCCTTGAAATCTCAAGATGGGAAATGGATCGGTAACCCAAAAGAAAAAGCTAACCTTTTCGCGGAGCATCTTGCGAATGTTTTTAAGCCATACCCAACAAACGCGGCTGAAAATAGCTTACAGTTTGTTGATAAGATAGATGAAAGTGAAATACCAATTGTAAGATTAAAAGAAATAAAAAGTATGTGTTTACATCAACTATCAAATAAAAAATCACCAGGTTACGATCTAATTACTGCCCAGGTTATGAAAGAAATGCCTTTGAAAGCCTTCATAAAACTCCAATATATAATAAATGCATGCCTTAAGCAACGGTATGTCCCACACCATTGGAAAATTGCTGAAGTTATTGTCATACCCAAGCAAGGTAAGCCACCTACAGAAGTGACGTCTTACAGACCAATATCGCTTATACCAATTATGGCAAAAGTTTTTGAAAAACTGCTTCTGAAGAGACTTAGCAAAATTATAGAAGAAAGAAGGTTAATCCCAAAGCATCAGTTTGGCTTTAGAAATAAACATTCCACGATAGATCAAGTTCATAGAATAACGGATGTAATAGAAAAAGCATTAGAAGAAAAACAAGTATGTTCGGCTATTTTCTTAGATGTTGCTCAAGCCTTTGACAAGGTTTGGCATGAGGGACTTGAGTACAAACTGCAAAGGGATCTTCCCAGACAGTACTATGAAATATTAAAATCGTACATCTCAGACCGATTGTTTAGAGTAAGGTACGATCAAGAATATTCGGAACTGAAGAAAATAGAAGCCGGTGTACCACAAGGAAGTGTCCTAGGTCCTACCCTGTATTTACTATACACAAGGGATATCCCAGTTGGTAATCACACCATAATGGCTACTTTTGCAGATGATACCGCAATTTTGGTACCCGACAAATGTGTCTCTAAGGCAGCAGTAAAACTGCAAAATGCCGTCGACACAGTCAGAGATTGGACCGAAAAATGGCGTATCAAACTCAATGAAACAAAATCTTCACATATAAACTTTACAAATAAAAAGATAAACAATATTCCAATATTCATTAATAATCAAGCTGTACCTTATGCAATACGGCCAAATACCTTGGAATGACATTGGATGCAAAGCTAAAGTGGAAAGAGCACATCAAAAAGAAAAGAGAAGAACTAAACTTGAAATATAGAAAAATGTACTGGTTACTTGGTAACAACTCTGATTTATCAACCCAAAACAAAATAATGCTGTATAATCAAGTACTAAAGCCTGTTTGGACCTATGGTATCCAATTATGGGGCTGTACAAAGAAAACAAATACCGAAATCATCCAAAAATTCCAAAACAAAGTCCTTCGTGGAATAGTTAATGCACCTTGGTACATAAGAAATAGCGATCTACATCGTGACTTACAAATAGAAACGGTTGCAGAAGTTGTTAAAAAATACGCTGTATCGCATAATCAGAGACTGCAAAGTCATACCAATTCTGAAATGGTGTTCGTCTTGAATACAAGAAACCATGTTCGGAGATTAAGAAGAACCAAGCCTCATGAGCTTTCGGTCTAAAAAAAACATGGGAAAGTATTAAAAGTTTAAACTTCCCCCAAAGTGATTTTACAAAGTTAAGAAAGAAAAATCTGATGTCGATCTCTCAAGATTGGTCCTGATAAAGAGGTGGTTTTAGTGGTTAAGAGTCCCACACTACTTGGTGTCGAATACTGCCAAGTGTCTTTTGAAGATTTCCTCCCGTCAAAAAAAAAAAAAAAAAAATTTACATAAATGGTGTGAATATATTAAGTTGAAAAAAATTTACTACCTTCTTTTCACATTTGAAAAAAAAATGAAAATTGGTCCATATTCTTCAAGTTTTTTTTTTAGCTTATTATTAATACAATAGTTTTAAGATTTTTCCATATTTTTTTTTTTAAAATACTATCTCAAATTTGCCAGCAATAGCTCATCTTTACAACAAAATTTTACGGTTCATTTTTGATTTTTTGTGGGGCTATATTTTTTAAATTGTTTATTGGATTCAATAATTTAGCCTTAGTAGTTTTTAAAATTGTCAGGTAACAAATTTTTTTTAATTTTTCAAAAAAAACTAATTCAAAGCATATTTTTAATTCACCCAAAGGGCAATCAAAAATGTTTTCACTCAACATTTTTACAATAGCTATGGTTTTTAGAATACTATGTTAAGAAATAAAAAATTGTCAACCTTATAACATATACAAAAACATTACATTTTCAATACTTGTAATTTGTTCGCGCTTTTAAAAAGCAATTAGTAGTAAATAAACATAGCTATATAAATACAAATGTTCAAAACAAAGAAGCCGTTATTTCACTTACCCATTAACTTTTAAAAAACTATTTCTCACTTTCCATTGTGAACATTTTTAACCGAAATTTCCAGTGTTCAAGAATAAAACAAGAAGAAATTTATGTCTCAAGAAAACAAAAAAAATATTCATCAAAAGTTCTTAGAGGTTGAATTCTCCTTAAAAAATAAAACATTTTAAGATCCAACTCTCATCACAAGTTTAAGATTGGCTCTTAAACGCTTAAAAAACCAGTTTAAAATAAAATGGAATCGTTTACACAGAATGAAAAAAAACGGCTGTTTCTCCTGAATAAAATTGGCTCAATGATATTACATGATTCAAAAAATATCCATTTGCCGTCTTGCACTTGACTTTGCCAATAGTAGTGAGCAGTCAAAACGAAAGCGCATTGTAGAATTACGAAGTACTGAGCCAACAAAATAACTTAATGAGGTTAATCTCTCGCATTGTAATTACTAACGTCAAAAAAGCAAAGCAAAAGAATTTTCTCATTTTATACGTGAATATCTCAAAAACCTGTCCTGATACAGTAATTCTGAGTTTGGATTTGAATTAAGAATATCAAAAACCTTCGGAAAAATATAGCCTAGTTCCTGTTACAGAAAAATTGTAATTGATATCAAAAAACGACCAGTTTTGCCCCACTGTGCGACGGACGGTATGAGGAAACCTACTTTTTCGGACTTTTCGATCATCGTAGTGTTAGTTTTGATTTAAACCTCAAAATTCTTTCTTACACGAAACCTATACTTGCCCTATAGAGCAAGTAAAAATATCCTAAATTTTTCTTTGAAATTTTTAATTGCATTTGACTGAAACTAAGCTCACGTTAATTTATCTGAGAAAGTAATTTATCCTTACTGTGCAAATTAATTCATTAATGAACACAAATAGTACATGCTTAAGTATTTACTATACAATTCTTAAAAAGTAAGATATACCGCACTGTCTTATTATATTAACTGGGAAGGAATACGGACACGGAGTAAGGATTTTAAAGCTTAAATTACTAAAAATTAAGATTTTATATTATCTTGATCGCATCATAATTCTGTCCGAACGCTCTGCTACGCACTGATAAGAACCCATCGCCATCATTTATAAAAAGATAATTGAGTTGGATAACGGCTGCGCTACTTTGCTTCTTGAAGTAGACCTAAACGCGGTTTCGACAAATTTTCTCAAAGAAATCGTTAATCCCTCAAAATGTCTTCAAATGTATATAAGTCGAAATAAACTTAATTGCTAAATAAAATTATAACCACTCCGTTGCATTCAATTATCTCAAAGTGACCCACTACCTACAAAACCATCATCCAGCCCCCATCCAATGCCCTAACAATATTATTAATCCAATTTGTGAATAAGTGTTGAAAAGGAAATCACTGCTTTAACTTTGAGTTTACTCCCTTCAAAGGTCAAACAAGTTACCAAAAATTGTTTTCATCTCTAGTTTCACTTTCAGTGTTCGGAGCAATATAATAGTCAATTTTAAACTGTCAGTATTTTCAAAAGCGAACGAGCGGACGCACCAGTAGCTGCGAAACGAGCAAAAAAGGAACATGACAACCCCTGTGTTTTAAACGGGCGTCAGCTCAGGAGTAAAAAGTTCACGCTCCAGGGAGCGACACAACCCAAACGCACGAAGTACAATCAAAGTTCACAGCTATAAAAACCTTATCCAACCGTGATGAGTTTGGTGTTCTATCGCTCTATGGAGTTTGTCCTACACTACACCTATAAAGAAATTAAGAAAACAAGGAGATTTTTCTTTGTGTCATATTAAAGCTACATTCAATTAAAGTACACGATTGGGTTGCACGTACTTGCCCTACAGATTTGATTACTATTGAAGATGTAAGGTATTAGTTTTTATTACGCCCATTGCTCAAAAATCACAACCACAGTTTTAGTGCAAGCTGTACTGCCATTGTGATAAAATTAAGGAAGTGATTCTAGACAGACATGCCAATTTATTATTTCTAAAAGTCCTGTTTATGCGGCCCCGCAGGGACAGGGCCTTCCGTCACCGGTGCGTATACTCCTGGCACCCAGGTCTTTTTTCATGTCGCTTTTATGCAAACCTACTTTTAATGGAATACCTGTTATAAATTGGCATTTCCCTAGCCTGGTCCTAAGATTAGACTGACATGATAATGTAAAGGGTCCGCCATCTAATGTTTTTTTTTTTTTCGTGAATGGTAACACTTAGCTTATGTCTGATTTGACAGATAATTAGTTCTATCGTTCCGCTGAACGAATATGGTTGTGTATACGCTTCGTTAAGTGGGCTTGCGATCGACTTAGAGAAGATACCGATTTTGCCAAAAAAAATCATCTTTTCAGATGAAGCTCATTTTGATCTTGGCGGGTAGTAAACAAGCAAAATTGTCGCATTTGGGGAAAACCCGCACGCATACATTGAAAAGCCGATACACCCAAAAAGAGTCACTGTTTGGTGCGGATTTTGGTCCAGAGGCATAATTGGGCCATTTTTCGAAAATGAGCAAGGAGTGGCCGTTACAGTCAATGGCGATCGTTATCGGGCCATGTTGAACGAATTTTTGTTCACAAAAATTGAAGAGGAGGATATTGGCAACATTTGGTTTCAACAGGACGGCGCTACGTGCCACACAGCCGAAGCTACACTCGATGTTTTGCGCCATTTTCCAAAAAAAAAAGAAGTTATTTGGCGGACCCTTTATAAGCCACCCATTCTGACCGGGCTAAAACAAACCAACTTGAAGTAATTCCACCCGTTTGGCTATAAGTACATTAAGGTCGAAATAAGCCCACATACCAAATTCAACTCGACTTTTATATTTTATACAGCTTGAGTTTTTTTTCATACAAAAGCTATGCTTACCCTTAAGAGCAACTATAAAAAAGTTAAAAAATAAGAAAATTCCCTGAATGCCAATGTCCTGCAGATATAGGAAAATACCCCAGCGGTACTTGTGCGGATCTCAAAAGTCGAAAAAGGCACGAACAAATTTCTCATTCCATTTTTGAATCATTTTAAAACAGGGGTGATTGAGGCAACATCGCACCGGAGTTCTCCAAATTCATACTAGTAGATGCAAACAGCTGGAGTATGCGAGTGTTTCAAGTTGATGGTAAAGTGATTTAAATGCGTCCTTAATGGGATAAAATTGTCTGATTTGTGGTTGGTAAAATGAATGAATGGTTAAATGCTCAGCTCAATGTTGTATTAAGTGCGGGTGCATTTTCACGTTTGAAATGGTGCCGCTTAATAAGTCAATTCATTGTCGTCCGCTTTACGGGGGGTGGATTTCGAATGGTGGTTGTGAACAAGTTAGGTGGGAAGGGAAGGGAAGAAAGCCAAATTAGAGGGTGATGCGCTATAGTATGGTAGACCGACTGGAAGTAGAAATTCTCATTCACAGCATATAATCGACTTTATTCCGCAAATTATTCAAGCCATTGTTGTAAGAACTGTTTCAGGAAATAGAATGATTAATTCAAGAAGAGAGTCAATGGTTTTGTCTTTGTGATTTATCATTGTGTTAATGTTTTTCAACCACTTTATGATTATTATTATTGTTTTATTTAGGGCGATGAGATGAGATATTATGTTCCTTAATTTTTGTATGTAAGTTATACCTATGGTACATTATGTGGACATATTGTGGACATTGCTCAAAATCTAAAGAGCGAAATTCCTTTAAACCTAAATCACAAAATTTTAAATCCAAAATACAAATTATAAGATATTAAATACTCGTAGACGAAACTGCGATAATGTGGAATATGGAACCCATTTTTGATTTTTGTTCATAGCTTTTCATTTGTCTTTTATAGAGAAACTTCCTGCCATCGATGTCTTAGATTTCATCAAAAACGTATGGAAAAACCGATCCACCTGTCAAGCTTTGATTCGGATTCTGGACACAGCCTTGTCTAAATTTGTCTGTTGGTAAAACTTCCGAAGTTCATTCATGTACGTCATTTCAGGAATTGCTGTGGGGACTGCATCAGTCATGTCTTAACTTAATAACTTTTGATAAAACTTCCAAATCTCTTCTTTTATTCTCTTTTCTCTATTTTCAGGTGTGGTCGTGTACAATACAGAAGGTAAAATAGATATTATTCTAAAAAAGAGTAAAAAGAGCCACGAAAATCTCAAAAAGAGCCAATTTTGGATGTTTTTATAAAAGTGGAGCCAAAGATCCAAATTGGCTATTTAGAGCCACGAAGGTAGCCCTGATTTTGTACACTACTTCAGTGCATTCTATCCGTAAATATCAACTTCTAGGAAACGACCACTGCAAACCATTTGATCCCTTTAAAACGAATGGAATACACTGTTTGGTTTCTCTCGTGCTTGAATCAAAATCAACAAGTACAAGCCTAACAGTTGTAAACACACCGAATACACCCAGTAATCCGGAAAGATATGAATGAATAGAGTGGTTATTTTCATTTTTTCTCTCGCTTTGATGAAAATCAAGTTCTCTCCCACTAACAGATGATGGTTGGCGATGGACCAAACTGGTCTTACTCGGTGCGTGCAAAGGTGTATTTGGTGCGTTTGCTGAATTCACGATCCTAATGTTTTGGTTTCAATAAGTGATTCGTTTGTAATGTTTTGCAAGATGTGAATGCAGTTAATCGTGTATTTGAAAATATATAAAGTGTTTTGAAAGTAGTTTCAAGACATGGCAAAACTTTTTTCCGCCTCGTAAATTGCAATCACTTCCGCTTAGAAAACACTGCAAAAATCTGGCAGTTTTATTGATCTATTCAGGAGTGGGTTATCTCTCAACCGTCTTGGAACCATCTGTACAAACCGAAACATTATCAGTGTCTATGACCCTGTTGGCCGCCCATAGGTCCCTTGTGGGCCTTGTGGGGACATCTGTTAAGGCCACTGGATTGAAATCAATAAGTCTCAATCAATAATCAATAATCATAAAAGTCATTATGGTTTTGTGCCCGAAATTGCTTCCCACCCCGTTTTTACATTGGTTGAGTCTTAGAGCACTGTTGGCCGCCACTTCCTTCGTAAATAAATCGAGTGGGGCTAGTGAAGCAAACATTTTCAAGGCTGCGGTAGGAGTGGTTTTCATGGCACTAGTAGTGCCAATAGATTGGTTGCCTTTTCCAGGTCTGGCCACCAAACCAGACATGCGAATGTCAAAATTGGCCTTATATTGTGGCTGTGTACATCCAATGAATGGTTCTGGGGCTGGGACCCCATTTTTTTTCCAAAAATTCGGCTACAGGTGAAAAATGCTTTTGAAGCTTTTCTCTCTCGTTCTTTAATATTTTCTTTCAAGTTTAGCTTACGATCTATTACCAAACCAAGATATTTTGCCGTACCAGTGATCTGGAGCGGAGTCCCAATTACTGATGAGCTTTTCAAGAGATGTTTGTAAAAGCTCACACATTGTAGTATATGCAACGACCTTGACACTGCCTAGACTGAGTTTAACTACGTAGAATCTCATTAACGACTTAAAGCCAAAGCAGGAGCGATAAAACCCCTCCTTGCGGAGTAGGTACCTCTGCATGTCCTAATTTTTAGCTTGCTATGACCCATTTCTGCACTAACAAGTCTCGTTTGAAGCATAGAGTGAATCCAATTCGAAAGCATCGGATCAATGTTAAAAGAGTCCATGACTTGTCGAATTGCGCTATTTTCAACGCCGTTAAAGGCCCCTTATATGTCCAGGAATGCTCACAAAGTAAATTTTAAAAGGTTACTAGACACTCGATTAGAAAGGAATGATTGAATATGCACAAATTATTGTAGTTATCGTATTAAAAGACTTTTTTTTTTAATGGGAAATATATGTATACATTATGAGCTTTCTTCTGTATCATGAAATCTCATTTTATAATAATAGGTATAGGTACTTTGTCATAACAATCTCCACCTTTTAATACTGCCTTAAAACTCTAAGTTAATTTACATACAGATTGACGCTATACCCCCAAAGAGTATCTATCTTATTCTCGAAGAATTTATTCCCTCAGTTTAAGATGTTTTTCATATCTCAATTAAATTTGAATAAAATAATTTACCCACAGGTTGAGGTTGAAATATTAACTTAAATGTCACGCCAGCTCTGATTTATTAGGCGACACTAAGCGGCTTTTCTTTTGCTTGAAGTCTTATTAAATAATGTTGTCCTCATAAAATATTCAATTTTATTTCATTAATTTGTGTTGGGGAAAGATATTCTATAAATTTCTTATGTTGAATATGGAACATTCTTAGGTAGTTTAAGATAAACAATTTAATACACACAACTGAAGGAAATTTTGATACCTCTTTTAATGATAAATAATAAAATTCTTTATAGGTAGCCAGGTTTTGATACCCTATTGACCTCTAGTAAATAAGCTGTTTTCTTTTCTAACAACCAGAAATAATTATAAAGATAGCCAGAGATAGTTAGTATTCAAGAGATTCTTTCTTCACAATATTATCATCGTTTTAAAAATCTATATAAACACTCGTGCAATAAATTTGCTCCGTTTGTTTGGGGAAATATTCAACCTTTGACAATATGAAAATGTTGTTAGTGTATATAGTTCTTGTTTGGAATAAGGGATGGATGGTTAGAAGTTTAAATAGTTTATTGTGTGAAAGAAGGCTTTCTGATTTAAAATGCAAAATCTCTATTAAGATTCCCGTCTTCTAAAGGAGTCTTGAATTTTTTAAGAGGTTCTTTTAATTTGACATACATATATGTACGTATATGCCTATAACGACTAGTAATATACAGAATGAACAGTACATAATTGAGCATTTTCGAATATTGTTTTGATTTAATTGCATTAAGGTAAAATTAACAACCGTCGCACATTCGTCAAAAATACCATTCTAGTTGGGCAGAAGTAATTTTTAATTTTCTATTCGACACTGCTATCGAAACCCTTTCTAAGGTTGGATCTCTTAAAAATATAATACACAATTTTAAAAACCGCTACCGATTTCGAGGCTCGATTACAGTGATATGACTTTGGATGCGAATATTTCGAGAATTAAACCTCGAAGATTATTTTAGTTTTGAGTTTTAGAAAGCTCTTAAAAATTTAATACACAATTTTAAAAACCGCTACCGATTTCGAGGCTCGATTACGGAAATATCGCTATCCAAACACAAACGCTTTTGAATGTTTTGGACAGAAATGCAGTAAAATCGAACAATCACTTCGGATGAAAATATTTCGAGAACCCGACCTTCCACACGCTTTTGGTTTGGACGTTCGGATAGAGTTTGAAAAAACCGTTCTTTGGATGTTTAGCTCGATGGGTTTTGCAAACATTTTTTAAAAGTTGAAAAAAAGTTCGAAGGGGTTAGTACATCATTTTTTTCAAAAATCAAATACAAATTTTTTCTCAAGATTTGTCGAAATTTTTACGTCGCTGGAAACGTCTGTTAATTTGCTTTTCGACACTGCAGACCACAAACTCTTAAGGGGCTTTGTTATGGAAATATCGCCATCGACACCCTTTTTAAGGTTGGATCGAAGTACACAAAGTAATATCATTTCGGAAGTGAAAATTTCGAGAACCACAGCTTGCAAAATTTTTTGATTTATAGCGGGGGAAAGGCCTGTTAATTTTCTATACGAAAATGAAAACTGCAACCTCTTACAAGGCTTGGTTGCGGAAATATCGTTATCCAAAGCCTTTTCGAGGATGCATCGAAAAACAGTGATATGACTTTGGATGCGAATATTTCGAGAAATAAACCTCGAAGATTATTTTGGTTTTGAGATTTAGAAAGCTATTAAAAATTTAATACTCAATTTTAAAAACCGCTACCGATTTCGAGGCTCGATTACGGAAATATCGCTATCCAAACACGCTTTTGAATGTTTTGGACAGAAATGCAGTAAAATCGAACAATCACTTTGGATGAAAATATTTCGAGAACCCGACCTTCCACACGCTTTTGGTTTGGACGCCCGGATAGAGTTTGAAAAAACCGGCTCGACGGGTTTTGCAAACATTTTTTAAAAGTTGAAAAAAAGTTCCAGGGGAGTCCATCATTTTTTTCAAAAATCAAATAAAATTTTTTCCTCAAGATTTGTCGAAATTTTTACGTCGCTGGAAAGGTCTGTTAATTTGCTATTCGACACTGCAGACCGAAAACTCTTAAGGGGCTTTGTTATGGAAATATCGCCATCGACACTTTTTTTAAGGTTGGATCGAAGTACACAAAGTAATATCATTTCGGATGTGAATATTTCGAGAACCAAAGCTTGCAAAATTTTTTGATTTATATCGGCGGAAAGGCCTGTTAATTTTCTATACGAAACTGAAAACTGCAACCTCTTACAAGGCTTGGTTGCGGAAATATCGTTTTTGGCGGAAAGGCCTGTTAATTTTCTATACGAAACTGAAAACTGCAACCTCTTACGCTTGGTTGCGGAAATATCGTTATCCAAAGCCTTTTCAAGGGTGCATCGAAAAACAGTGATATGACTTTGGATGCGAATATTTCGAGAATTAAACCTCGAAGATTATTTTGGTTTTGAGTTTTAGAAAGCTCTTAAAAATTTTATACACAATTTTTAAAACCGCTGCCGATTTCGAGGCTCGATTACGGAAATATCGCTATCCAAACACAAACGCTTTTGAATGTTTTGGACAGAAATGCAGTAAAATCTAACAATCACTTTGGATGAAAATATTTCGAGAACCTGACCTTCCACACGCTTTTGGTTTGGACGCCCGGATAGAGTTTGAAAAAACCGGCTCGACGGGTTTTGCAAACATTTTTTAAAAGTTAAAAAAAAGTTCCAGGGGAGTCCATCATTTTTTTCAAAAATCAAATAAAATTGTTTCCTCAAGATTTGTCGAAATTTGTACGTCGCTGGAAAGGTCTGTTAATTTGCTATTCGACACTCCAGACCGCAAACTCTTAAGGGGCTTTGTTATGGAAATATCGCCATCGACACTTTTTTTAAGGTTGGATCGAAGTACACAAAGTAATATCATTTCGGATGTGAATATTTCGAGAACCAAAGCTTGCAAAATGTTTTGATTTATATCGGCGGAAAGGCCTGTTAATTTTCTATACGAAACTGAAAACTGCAACCTCTTACAAGGCTTGGTTGCGGAAATATCGTTATCCAAAGCCTTTTCAAGGGTGCATCGAAAAACAGTGATATGACCTTGGATGCGAATATTTCGAGAATTAAACCTCGAAGATTATTTTGGTTTTGAGTTTTAGAAAGCTCTTAAAAATTTTATACACAATTTTTAAAACCGCTGCCGATTTCGAGGCTCGATTACGGAAATATCGCTATCCAAACACAAACGCTTTTGAATGTTTTGGACAGAAATGCAGTAAGATCGAACAATCACTTCGGATGAAAATATTTCGAGAACCCGACCTTCCACACGCTTTTGGTTTGGACGTCCGGATAGAGTTTGAAAAAACCGTTCTTTGGATGTTTAGCTCGATGGGTTTTGCAAACATTTTTAAAAAGTTGAAAAAAAGTTCCAAGGGGTTAGTCCATCATTTTTTTCAAAAATCAAATACAAATTTGTCGAAATTTTAACGTCGCTGGAAACGTCTGTTAATTTGCTATTCGACACTGCAGACCGCAAATTCTTAAGGGGCTTTGTTATGGAAATATCGCCATCGACACCCTTTTAAAGGTTGGATCGAAGTACACAAAGTAATATCATTTCGGAAGTGAATATTTCGAGAACCAAAGCTTGCAAAATTTTTTGATTTATATCGGCGGAAAAGCCTGTTAATTTTCTATACGAAACTGAAAACTGAAACCTCTTAGAAGGCTTGGTTGCGGAAATATCGTTATCCAAAGCCTTTTCGAGGATGCATCGAAAAACAGTGATATTGCTTTGGATGCGAATATTTCGAGAATTAAACCTCGAAGATTATTTTGGTTTTGAGTTTTAGAAAGCTCTTAAAAATTGTATACACAATTTTTAAAACCGATGCCGATTTCGAGGCTCGATTACGGAAATATCGCTATCCAAACACAAACGCTTTTGAATGTTTTGGACAGAAATGCAGTTAAATCGAACAATCACTTCGGATGAAAATATTTCGAGAACCCGACCTTCCACACGCTTTTGGTTTGGACGCCCGGATAGAGTTTGAAAAAACCGGCTCGACGGGTTTTGCAAACATTTTTTAAAAGTTGAAAAAAAGTTCCAAGGGGTTAGTCCATCATTTTTTTTCAAAAATCAAATACAAATTTTTTCTCAAGATTTGTCGAAATTTTTACGTCGCTGGAAACGTCTGTTAATTTGCTATTCGACACTGCAGACCGCAAACTCTTAAGGGGCTTTGTTATGGAAATATCGCCATCGACACCCTTTTTAAGGTTGGATCGAAGTACACAAAGTAATATCATTTCGGAAGTGAATATTTCGAGAACCAAAGCTTGCAAAATTTGTAGATTTATATCGGCGGAAAGGCCTGTTAATTTTCTATACGAAACTGAAAACTGCAACCTCTTACAAGGCTTGGTTGCGGAAATATCGTTATCCAAAGCCTTTTCAAGGGTGCATCGAAAAACAGTGATATGACTTTGGATGCGAATATTTCGAGAATTAAACCTCGAAGATTATTTTGGTTTTGAGTTTTAGAAAGCTCTTAAAAATTTTATACACAATTTTTAAAACCGCTGACGATTTCGAGGCTCGATTACGGAAATATCGCTATCCAAACACAAACGCTTTTGAATGTTTTGGACAGAAATGCAGTAAGATCGAACAATCACTTCGGATGAAAATATTTCGAGAACCAGTCCTTCCACACGCTTTTGGTTTGGACGTCCGGATAGAATTTGAAAAAACTGTTCTTTGGATGTATAGCTCGATGGGTTTTGCAAACATTTTTTAAAAGTTGAAAAAAAGTTCCAAGGGGTTGTTAGTCCATCATTTTTTTCAAAAATCAAATACAAATTTTTTCTCAAGATTTGTCGAAATTTTTATGTCGCTGGAAAGGTCTGTTAATTTCCTATTCGACACTGCAGACCGCAAACTCTTAAGGGGCTTTGTTGTGGAACTATCGCCATCGACACCCTTTTTAAGGTTGGATCGAAGTACACGAAGTAATATCATTTCGGATGTGAATATTTCGAGAACCAAAGCTTGCAAAATTTTTTGATTTTTATCGGCGGAAAGGCCTGTTAATTTTCTATATGAAACTGAAAATTGCAACCTCTTACAAGGCTTGGTTGCGGAAATATCGTTATCCAAAGCCTTTTCAAGGATGCATCGAAAAACAGTGATATGACTTTGGATGCGAATATTTCGAGAATTAAACCTCGAAGATTATTTTGGTTTTGAGTTTTAGAAAGCTCTTAAAAATTTTATACACAATTTTTAAAACCGCTGCCGATTTCGAGGCTCGATTACGGAAATATCGCTATCCAAACACAAACGCTTTTGAATGTTTTGGACAGAAATGCAGTAAAATCTAACAATCACTTTGGATGAAAATATTTCGAGAACCCGACCTTCCACACGCTTTTGGTTTGGACGTCCGGATAGAATTTGAAAAAACCGTTCTTTGGATGTATAGCTCGATGGGTTTTGCAAACATTTTTTAAAAGTTGAAAAAAAGTTCCAAGGGGTTAGTCCATCATTTTTTTCAAAAATCAAATAAAAATTTTTTCTCAAGATTTGTCGAAATTTTCATGTCGCTGGAAAGGTCTGTTAATTTGCTATTCGACACTGCAGACCGCAAACTCTTAAGGGGCTTTGTTATGGAAATATCACCATCGACACCCTTTTTAAGGTTGGATCGAAGTACACGAAGTAATATCATTTCGGATGTGAATATTTCGAGAACCAAAGCTTGCAAAATTTGTAGATTTATATCGACGGAAAGGCCTGTTAATTTTCTATACGAAACTGAAAACTGCAACCTCTTACAAGGCTTGGTTGCGGAAATATCGTTATCCAAAGCCTTTTCAAGGATGCATCGAAAAACAGCGATATTGCTTTGGATTCGAATATTTCGAGACATAAACCTCGAAGATTATTTTGGTTTTGAGTTTAAGAAAGCTCTTAAAAATTTAATACACAATTTTTAAAACCGCTACCGATTTCGAGGCTCGATTACGGAAATATCGCTATCCAAACACAAACGCTTTTGAATGTTTTGGACAGAAATGCAGTAATATCTAACAATCACTTTGGATGAAAATATTTCGAGAACCCGACCTTCCACACGCTTTTGGTTTGGACGTTCGGATAGAGTTTGAAAAAACCGTTCTTTGGATGTATAGCTCGATGGGTTTTGCAAACATTTTTTAAAAGTTGAAAAAAAGTTCCAAGGGGTTGTTAGTCCATCATTTTTTTCAAAAATCAAATACAAATTTTTTCTCAAGATTTGTCGAAATTTTTACGTCGCTGGAAATGTCTGTTAATTTGCTATTCGACACTGCAGACCGCAAACTCTAAAGGGGCTTTGTTATGGAAATATCGCCATCGACACTTTTTTTAAGGTTGGATCGAAGTACACAAAGTAATATCATTTCGGATGTGAATATTTCGAGAACCAAAGCTTGCAAAATGTTTTGATTTATATCGGCGGAAAGGCCTGTTAATTTTCTATACGAAACTGAAAACTGCAACCTCTTACAAGGCTTGGTTGCGGAAATATCGTTATCCAAAGCCTTTTCAAGGGTGCATCGAAAAACAGTGATATGACCTTGGATGCGAATATTTCGAGAATTAAACCTCGAAGATTATTTTGGCTTTGAGTTTTAGAAAGCTCTTAAAAATTTTATACACAATTTTTAAAACCGCTGCCGATTTCGAGGCTCGATTACGGAAATATCGCTATCCAAACACAAACGCTTTTGAATGTTTTGGACAGAAATGCAGTAAGATCGAACAATCACTTCGGATGAAAATATTTCGAGAACCCGACCTTCACTCGCTTTTGGTTTGGACGTCCGGATAGAGTTTGAAAAAACCGTTCTTTGGATGTTTAGCTCGATGGGTTTTGCAAACATTTTTTAAAAGTTGAAAAAAAGTTCCAGGGGAGTCCATCATTTTTTTCAAAAATCAAATACAAATTTTTCCTCAAGATTTGTCGAAATTTTTACGTCGCTGGAAAGGTCTGTTAATTTGCTATTCGACACTCCAGACCGCAAACTCTTAAGGGGCTTTGTTATGGAAATATCACCATCGACACTTTTTTTAAGGTTGGATCGAAGTACACAAAGTAATATCATTTCGGATGTGAATATTTCGAGAACCAAAGCTTGCAAAATTTTTTGATTTATATCGGCGGAAAGGCCTGTTAATTTTCTATACGAAACTGAAAACTGCAACCTCTTACAAGGATTGGTTGCGGAAATATCGTTTTTGGCGGAAAGGCCTGTTAATTTGCTATACGAAACTGAAAACTGCAACCTCTTACAAGGCATGGTTGCGGAAATATCGTTATCCAAAGCCTTTTCGAGGATGCATCGAAAAACAGTGATATTGCTTTGGATGCGAATATTTCGAGAAATAAACCTCGAAGATTATTTTGGTTTTGAGTTTTAGAAAGCTCTTAAAAATTAAATACTCAATTTTAAAAACCGCTACCGATTT
Organism: Leucozona laternaria; assembly: GCA_932273885.2. Taxonomy (NCBI): domain Eukaryota; kingdom Metazoa; phylum Arthropoda; class Insecta; order Diptera; family Syrphidae; genus Leucozona; species Leucozona laternaria. The sequence continues at coordinate 53,958,018 of OW026368.1, forward strand.
CGAGGCTCGATTACGGAAATATCGCTATCCAAATACAAACGCTTTTGAATGTTTTGGACAGAAATGCAGTAAAATCGAACAATCACTTCGGATGAAAATATTTCGAGAACCCGACCTTCCACACGCTTTTGGTTTGGACGCCCGGATAGAGTTTGAAAAAACCGGCTCGACGGGTTTTGCAAACATTTTTTAAAAGTTGAAAAAAAGTTCCAAGGGGTTAGTCCATCATTTTTTTCAAAAATCAAATACAAATTTTTTCTCAAGATTTGTCGAAATTTTTACGTCGCTGGAAACGTCTGTTAATTTGCTATTCGACACTGCAGACCGCAAACTCTTAAGGGGCTTTGTTATGGAAATATCGCCATCGACACCCTTTTTAAGGTTGGATCGAAGTACACAAAGTAATATCATTTCGGAAGTGAATATTTCGAGAACCAAAGCTTGCAAAATTTGTAGATTTATATCGGCGGAAAGGCCTGTTAATTTTCTATACGAAACTGAAAACTGCAACCTCTTACAAGGCTTGGTTGCGGAAATATCGTTATCCAAAGCCTTTTCAAGGGTGCATCGAAAAACAGTGATATGACCTTGGATGCGAATATTTTGAGAATTAAACCTCGAAGATTATTTTGGTTTTGAGTTTTAGAAAGCTCTTAAAAATTTTATACACAATTTTTAAAACCGCTGCCGATTTCGAGGCTCGATTACGGAAATATCGCTATCCAAACACAAACGCTTTTGAATGTTTTGGACAGAAATGCAGTAAGATCGAACAATCACTTCGGATGAAAATATTTCGAGAACCCGACCTTCCACACGCTTTTGGTTTGGACGTCCGGATAGAGTTTGAAAAAACCGTTCTTTGGATCTTTAGCTCGATGGGTTTTGCAAACATTTTTAAAAAGTTGAAAAAAAGTTCCAAGGGGTTAGTCCATCATTTTTTTCAAAAATCAAATACAAATTTTTTCTCAAGATTTGTCGAAATTTTAACGTCGCTGGAAACGTCTGTTAATTTGCTATTCGACACTGCAGACCGCAAACTCTTAAGGGGCTTTGTTATGGAAATATCGCCATCGACACCCTTTTTAAGGTTGGATCGAAGTACACAAAGTAATATCATTTCGGAAGTGAATATTTCGAGAACCAAAGCTTGCAAAATTTGTAGATTTATATCGGCGGAAAGGCCTGTTAATTTTCTATACGAAACTGAAAACTGCAACCTCTTACAAGGCTTGGTTGCGGAAATATCGTTATCCAAAGCCTTTTCAAGGGTGCATCGAAAAACAGTGATATGACCTTGGATGCGAATATTTCGAGAATTAAACCTCGAAGATTATTTTGGTTTTGAGTTTTAGAAAGCTCTTAAAAATTTTATACACAATTTTTAAAACCGCTGCCGATTTCGAGGCTCGATTACGGAAATATCGCTATCCAAACACAAACGCTTTTTAATGTTTTGGACAGAAATGCAGTAAGATCGAACAATCACTTCGGATGAAAAAATTTCGAGAACCCGACCTTCCACACGCTTTTGGTTTGGACGTCCGGATAGAGTTTGAAAAAACCGTTCTTTGGATGTTTAGCTCGATGGGTTTTGCAAACATTTTTAAAAAGTTGAAAAAAAGTTCCAAGGGGTTAGTCCATCATTTTTTTCAAAAATCAAATACAAATTTTTTCTCAAGATTTGTCGAAATTTTAACGTCGCTGGAAACGTCTGTTAATTTGCTATTCGACACTGCAGACCGCAAATTCTTAAGGGGCTTTGTTATGGAAATATCGCCATCGACACCCTTTTTAAGGTTGGATCGAAGTACACAAAGTAATATCATTTCGGAAGTGAATATTTCGAGAACCAAAGCTTGCAAAATTTTTTGATTTATATCGGCGGAAAAGCCTGTTAATTTTTTATACGAAACTGAAAACTGAAACCTCTTAGAAGGCTTGGTTGCGGAAATATCGTTATCCAAAGCCTTTTCGAGGATGCATCGAAAAACAGTGATATTGCTTTGGATGCGAATATTTCGAGAAATAAACCTCGAAGATTATTTTGGTTTTGAGTTTTAGAAAGCTCTTAAAAATTTTATACACAATTTTTAAAACCGCTGCCGATTTCGAGGCTCGATTACGGAAATATCGCTATCCAAACACAAACGCTTTTGAATGTTTTGGACAGAAATGCAGTTAAATCGAACAATCACTTCGGATGAAAATATTTCGAGAACCCGACCTTCCACACGCTTTTGGTTTGGACGCCCGGATAGAGTTTGAAAAAACCGGCTCGACGGGTTTTGCAAACATTTTTTAAAAGTTGAAAAAAAGTTCCAAGGGGTTAGTCCATCATTTTTTTCAAAAATCAAATACAAATTTTTTCTCAAGATTTGTCGAAATTTTTACGTCGCTGGAAACATCTGTTAATTTGCTATTCGACACTGCAGACCGCAAACTCTTAAGGGGCTTTGTTATGGAAATATCGCCATCGACACCCTTTTTAAGGTTGGATCGAAGTACACAAAGTAATATCATTTCGGAAGTGAATATTTCGAGAACCAAAGCTTGCAAAATTTGTAGATTTATATCGGCGGAAAGGCCTGTTAATTTTCTATACGAAACTGAAAACTGCAACCTCTTACAAGGCTTGGTTGCGGAAATATCGTTATCCAAAGCCTTTTCAAGGGTGCATCGAAAAACAGTGATATGACTTTGGATGCGAATATTTCGAGAATTAAACCTCGAAGATTATTTTGGTTTTGAGTTTTAGAAAGCTCTTAAAAATTTTATACACAATTTTTAAAACCGCTGACGATTTCGAGGCTCGATTACGGAAATATCGCTATCCAAACACAAACGCTTTTGAATGTTTTGGACAGAAATGCAGTAAGATCGAACAATCACTTCGGATGAAAATATTTCGAGAACCAGTCCTTCCACACGCTTTTGGTTTGGACGTCCGGATAGAATTTGAAAAAACTGTTCTTTGGATGTATAGCTCGATGGGTTTTGCAAACATTTTTTAAAAGTTGAAAAAAAGTTCCAAGGGGCTAGTCCATCATTTTTTTCAAAAATCAAATAAAATTTTTTTCTCAAGATTTGTCGAAATTTTTATGTCGCTGGAAAGGTCTGTTAATTTACTATTCGACACTGCAGACCGCAAACTCTTAAGGGGCTTTGTTGTGGAACTATCGCCATCGACACCCTTTTTAAGGTTGGATCGAAGTACACGAAGTAATATCATTTCGGATGTGAATATTTCGAGAACCAAAGCTTGCAAAATTTTTAGATTTTTATTGGCGGAAAGGCCTGTTAATTTTCTATACGAAACTGAAAACTGCAACCTCTTACAAGGCTTGGTTGCGGAAATATCGTAATCCAAAGCCTTTTCAAGGGTGCATCGAAAAACAGTGATATGACTTTGGATGCGAATATTTCGAGAATTAAACCTCGAAGATTATTTTGGTTTTGAGTTTTAGAAAGCTCTTAAAAATTTTATACACAATTTTTAAAACCGCTGCCGATTTCGAGGCTCGATTACGGAAATATCGCTATCCAAACACAAACGCTTTTGAATGTTTTGGACAGAAATGCAGTTAAATCTAACAATCACTTTGGATGAAAATATTTCGAGAACCCGACCTTTCACACGCTTTTGGTTTGGACGTTCGGATAGAGTTTGAAAAAAACGTTCTTTGGATGTATAGCTCGATGGGTTTTGCAAACATTTTTTAAAAGTTGAAAAAAGGTTCCAAGGGGTTAGCCCATCATTTTTTTCAAAAATCAAATAAAAATTTTTTTTTCAAGATTTGTCGAAATTTGTACGTCGCTGGAAAGATCTGTTAATTTGCTATTCGACACTGCAAACCGCAACGCCTTAAGGGGCTTTGTTGTGGAAATATCGCCATCGACACCTTTTTTAAGGTTGGATCGAAGTACACAAAGTAATATCATTTCGGATGTGAATATTTCGAGAACCAAAGCTTGCAAAATTTTTAGATTTTTATTGGCGGAAAGGCCTGTTAATTTTCTATACGAAACTGAAAACTGCAACCTCTTACAAGGCTTGGTTGCGGAAATATCATTATCCAAAGCCTTTTCAAGGGTGCATCGAAAAACAGTGATATGACCTTGGATGCGAATATTTCGAGAATTAAACCTCGAAGATTATTTTGGTTTTGAGTTTTAGAAAGCTCTTAAAAATTTTATACACAATTTTTAAAACCGCTGCCGATTTCGAGGCTCGATTACGGAAATATCGCTATCCAAACGCAAACGCTTTTGAATGTTTTGGACAGAAATGCAGTAAGATCGAACAATCACTTCGGATGAAAATATTTCGAGAACCAGTCCTTCCACACGCTTTTGGTTTGGACGTCCGGATAGAGTTTGAAAAAACCGTTCTTTGGATCTTTAGCTCGATGGGTTTTGCAAACATTTTTGAAAAGTTGAAAAAAAGTTCCAAGGGGTTAGTCCATCATTTTTTTCAAAAATCAAATACAAATTTTTTCTCAAGATTTGTCGAAATTTTAACGTCGCTGGAAACGTCTGTTAATTTGCTATTCGACACTGCAGACCGCAAACTCTTAAGGGGCTTTGTTATGGAAATATCGCCATCGACACCCTTTTTAAGGTTGGATCGAAGTACACAAAGTAATATCATTTCGGAAGTGAATATTTCGAGAACCAAAATTTGTAGATTTATATCGGCGGAAAGGCCTGTTAATTTTCTATACGAAACTGAAGACTGCAACCTCTTACAAGGCTTGGTTGCGGAAATATCGTTATCCAAAGCCTTTTCGAGGATGCATCGAAAAACAGTGATATTGCTTTGCATGCGAATATTTCGAGAAATAAACCTCGAAGATTATTTTAGTTTTGAGTTTTAGAAAGCTCTTAAAAATTTTATACACAATTTTTAAAACCGCTGCCGATTTCGAGGCTCGATTACGGAAATATCGCTATCCAAACACAAACGCTTTTGAATGTTTTGGACAGAAATGCAGTAAGATCGAACAATCACTTCGGATGAAAATATTTCGAGAACCCGACCTTCACTCGCTTTTGGTTTGGACGTCCGGATAGAGTTTGAAAAAACCGTTCTTTGGATGTTTAGCTCGATGGGTTTTGCAAACATTTTTTAAAAGTTGAAAAAAAGTTCCAGGGGAGTCCATCATTTTTTTCAAAAATCAAATAAAATTTTTTCCTCAAGATTTGTCGAAATTTTTACGTCGCTGGAAAGGTCTGTTAATTTGCTATTCGACACTCCAGACCGCAAACTCTTAAGGGGCTTTGTTATGGAAATATCGCCATCGACACTTTTTTTAAGGTTGGATCGAAGTACACAAAGTAATATCATTTCGGATGTGAATATTTCGAGAACCAAAGCTTGCAAAATTTTTTGATTTATATCGGCGGAAAGGCCTGTTAATTTTCTATACGAAACTGAAAACTGCAACCTCTTACAAGGATTGGTTGCGGAAATATCGTTTTTGGCGGAAAGGCCTGTTAATTTGCTATACGAAACTGAAAACTGCAACCTCTTACAAGGCATGGTTGCGGAAATATCGTTATCCAAAGCCTTTTCAAGGGTGCATCGAAAAACAGTGATATGACCTTGGATGCGAATATTTCGAGAATTAAACCTCGAAGATTATTTTGGTTTTGAGTTTTAGAAAGCTCTTAAAAATTTTATACGCAATTTTTAAAACCGCTGCCGATTTCGAGGCTCGATTACGGAAATATCGCTATCCAAACACAAACGCTTTTGAATGTTTTGGACAGAAATGCAGTAAGATCGAACAATCACTGCGGATGAAAATATTTCGAGAACCCGACCTTCACTCGCTTTTGGTTTGGACGTCCGGATAGAGTTTGAAAAAACCGTTCTTTGGATGTTTAGCTCGATGGGTTTTGCAAACATTTTTTAAAAGTTGAAAAAAAGTTCCAGGGGAGTCCATCATTTTTTTCAAAAATCAAATAAAATTTTTTCCTCAAGATCTGTCGAAATTTTTACGTCGCTGGAAAGGTCTGTTAATTTGCTATTCGACACTGCAGACCGCAAACTCTTAAGGGGCTTTGTTATGGAAATATCGCCATCGACACTTTTTTTAAGGTTGGATCGAAGTACACAAAGTAATATCATTTCGGATGTGAATATTTCGAGAACCAAAGCTTGCAAAATTTTTAGATTTTTATTGGCGGAAAGGCCTGTTAATTTTCTATACGAAACTGAAAACTGCAACCTCTTACAAGGCTTGGTTGCGGAAATATCATTATCCAAAGCCTTTTCAAGGGTGCATCGAAAAACAGTGATATGACCTTGGATGCGAATATTTCGAGAATTAAACCTCGAAGATTATTTTGGTTTTGAGTTTTAGAAAGCTCTTAAAAATTTTATACACAATTTTTAAAACCGCTGCCGATTTCGAGGCTCGATTACGGAAATATCGCTATCCAAACACAAACGCTTTTGAATGTTTTGGACAGAAATGCAGTTAAATCGAACAATCACTTCGGATGAAAATATTTCGAGAACCCGACCTTCCACACGCTTTTGGTTTGGACGCCCGGATAGAGTTTGAAAAAACCGGCTCGACGGGTTTTGCAAACATTTTTTAAAAGTTGAAAAAAAGTTCCAAGGGGTTAGTCCATCATTTTTTTCAAAAATCAAATACAAATTTTTTCTCAAGATTTGTCGAAATTTTTACGTCGCTGGAAACATCTGTTAATTTGCTATTCGACACTGCAGACCGCAAACTCTTAAGGGGCTTTGTTATGGAAATATCGCCATCGACACCCTTTTTAAGGTTGGATCGAAGTACACAAAGTAATATCATTTCGGAAGTGAATATTTCGAGAACCAAAGCTTGCAAAATTTGTAGATTTATATCGGCGGAAAGGCCTGTTAATTTTCTATACGAAACTGAAAACTGCAACCTCTTACAAGGCTTGGTTGCGGAAATATCGTTATCCAAAGCCTTTTCAAGGGTGCATCGAAAAACAGTGATATGACTTTGGATGCGAATATTTCGAGAATTAAACCTCGAAGATTATTTTGGTTTTGAGTTTTAGAAAGCTCTTAAAAATTTTATAGACAATTTTTAAAACCGCTGCCGATTTCGAGGCTCGATTACGGAAATATCGCTATCCAAACACAAACGCTTTTGAATGTTTTGGACAGAAATGCAGTAAGATCGAACAATCACTTCGGATGAAAATATTTCGAGAACCCGACCTTCACTCGCTTTTGGTTTGGACGTCCGGATAGAGTTTGAAAAAACCGTTCTTTGGATGTTTAGCTCGATGGGTTTTGCAAACATTTTTTAAAAGTTGAAAAAAAGTTCCAGGGGAGTCCATCATTTTTTTCAAAAATCAAATAAAATTTTTTCCTCAAGATTTGTCGAAATTTTTACGTCGCTGGAAAGGTCTGTTAATTTGCTATTCGACACTCCAGACCGCAAACTCTTAAGGGGCTTTGTTATGGAAATATCGCCATTGACACTTTTTTTAAGGTTGGATCGAAGTACACAAAATAATATCATTTCGGATGTGAATATTTCGAGAACCAAAGCTTGCAAAATTTTTTGATTTATATCGGCGGAAAGGCCTGTTAATTTTCTATACGAAACTGAAAACTGCAACCTCTTACAAGGATTGGTTGCGGAAATATCGTTTTTGGCGGAAAGGCCTGTTAATTTGCTATACGAAACTGAAAACTGCAACCTCTTACAAGGCATGGTTGCGGAAATATCGTTATCCAAAGCCTTTTCAAGGGTGCATCGAAAAACAGTGATATGACCTTGGATGCGAATATTTCGAGAATTAAACCTCGAAGATTATTTTGGTTTTGAGTTTTAGAAAGCTCTTAAAAATTTTATACACAATTTTTAAAACCGCTGCCGATTTCGAGGCTCGATTACGGAAATATCGCTATCCAAACACAAACGCTTTTGAATGTTTTGGACAGAAATGCAGTAAGATCGAACAATCACTTCGGATGAAAATATTTCGAGAACCCGACCTTCACTCGCTTTTGGTTTGGACGTCCGGATAGAGTTTGAAAAAACCGTTCTTTGGATGTTTAGCTCGATGGGTTTTGCAAACATTTTTTAAAAGTTGAAAAAAAGTTCCAGGGGAGCCCATCATTTTTTTCAAAAATCAAATAAAATTTTTTCCTCAAGATTTGTCGAAATTTTTACGTCGCTGGAAAGGTCTGTTAATTTGCTATTCGACACTGCAGACCGCAAACTCTTAAGGGGCTTTGTTATGGAAATATCGCCATCGACACTTTTTTTAAGGTTGGATCGAAGTACACAAAGTAATATCATTTCGGATGTGAATATTTCGAGAACCAAAGCTTGCAAAATTTTTAGATTTTTATTGGCGGAAAGGCCTGTTAATTTTCTATACGAAACTGAAAACTGCAACCTCTTACAAGGCTTGGTTGCGGAAATATCATTATCCAAAGCCTTTTCAAGGGTGCATCGAAAAACAGTGATATGACCTTGGATGCGAATATTTCGAGAATTAAACCTCGAAGATTATTTTGGTTTTGAGTTTTAGAAAGCTCTTAAAAATTTTATACACAATTTTTAAAACCGCTGCCGATTTCGAGGCTCGATTACGGAAATATCGCTATCCAAACACAAACGCTTTTGAATGTTTTGGACAGAAATGCAGTAAGATCGAACAATCACTTCGGATGAAAATATTTCGAGAACCCGACCTTCCACACGCTTTTGGTTTGGACGTCCGGATAGAGTTTGAAAAAACCGTTCTTTGGATCTTTAGCTCGATGGGTTTTGCAAACATTTTTAAAAAGTTGAAAAAAAGTTCCAAGGGGTTAGTCCATCATTTTTTTCAAAAATCAAATACAAATTTTTTCTCAAGATTTGTCGAAATTTTAACGTCGCTGGAAACGTCTGTTAATTTGCTATTCGACACTGCAGACCGCAAACTCTTAAGGGGCTTTGTTATGGAAATATCGCCATCGACACCCTTTTTAAGGTTGGATCGAAGTACACAAAGTAATATCATTTCGGAAGTGAATATTTCGAGAACCAAAGCTTGCAAAATTTGTAGATTTATATCGGCGGAAAGGCCTGTTAATTTTCTATACGAAACTGAAAACTGCAACCTCTTACAAGGCTTGGTTGCGGAAATATCGTAATCCAAAGCCTTTTCAAGGGTGCATCGAAAAACAGTGATATGACCTTGGATGCGAATATTTCGAGAATTAAACCTCGAAGATTATTTTGGTTTTGAGTTTTAGAAAGCTCTTAAAAATTTTATACACAATTTTTAAAACCGCTGCCGATTTCGAGGCTCGATTACGGAAATATCGCTATCCAAACACAAACGCTTTTTAATGTTTTGGACAGAAATGCAGTAAGATCGAACAATCACTTCGGATGAAAAAATTTCGAGAACCCGACCTTCCACACGCTTTTGGTTTGGACGTCCGGATAGAGTTTGAAAAAACCGTTCTTTGGATGTTTAGCTCGATGGGTTTTGCAAACATTTTTAAAAAGTTGAAAAAAAGTTCCAAGGGGTTAGTCCATCATTTTTTTCAAAAATCAAATACAAATTTTTTCTCAAGATTTGTCGAAATTTTAACGTCGCTGGAAACGTCTGTTAATTTGCTATTCGACACTGCAGACCGCAAATTCTTAAGGGGCTTTGTTATGGAAATATCGCCATCGACACCCTTTTTAAGGTTGGATCGAAGTACACAAAGTAATATCATTTCGGAAGTGAATATTTCGAGAACCAAAGCTTGCAAAATTTTTTGATTTATATCGGCGGAAAAGCCTGTTAATTTTTTATACGAAACTGAAAACTGAAACCTCTTAGAAGGCTTGGTTGCGGAAATATCGTTATCCAAAGCCTTTTCGAGGATGCATCGAAAAACAGTGATATTGCTTTGGATGCGAATATTTCGAGAAATAAACCTCGAAGATTATTTTGGTTTTGAGTTTTAGAAAGCTCTTAAAAATTTTATACACAATTTTTAAAACCGCTGCCGATTTCGAGGCTCGATTACGGAAATATCGCTATCCAAACACAAACGCTTTTGAATGTTTTGGACAGAAATGCAGTTAAATCGAACAATCACTTCGGATGAAAATATTTCGAGAACCCGACCTTCCACACGCTTTTGGTTTGGACGCCCGGATAGAGTTTGAAAAAACCGGCTCGACGGGTTTTGCAAACATTTTTTAAAAGTTGAAAAAAAGTTCCAAGGGGTTAGTCCATCATTTTTTTCAAAAATCAAATACAAATTTTTTCTCAAGATTTGTCGAAATTTTTACGTCGCTGGAAACATCTGTTAATTTGCTATTCGACACTGCAGACCGCAAACTCTTAAGGGGCTTTGTTATGGAAATATCGCCATCGACACCCTTTTTAAGGTTGGATCGAAGTACACAAAGTAATATCATTTCGGAAGTGAATATTTCGAGAACCAAAGCTTGCAAAATTTGTAGATTTATATCGGCGGAAAGGCCTGTTAATTTTCTATACGAAACTGAAAACTGCAACCTCTTACAAGGCTTGGTTGCGGAAATATCGTTATCCAAAGCCTTTTCAAGGGTGCATCGAAAAACAGTGATATGACTTTGGATGCGAATATTTCGAGAATTAAACCTCGAAGATTATTTTGGTTTTGAGTTTTAGAAAGCTCTTAAAAATTTTATACACAATTTTTAAAACCGCTGCCGATTTCGAGGCTCGATTACGGAAATATCGCTATCCAAACACAAACGCTTTTGAATGTTTTGGACAGAAATGCAGTTAAATCTAACAATCACTTTGGATGAAAATATTTCGAGAACCCGACCTTTCACACGCTTTTGGTTTGGACGTTCGGATAGAGTTTGAAAAAAACGTTCTTTGGATGTATAGCTCGATGGGTTTTGCAAACATTTTTTAAAAGTTGAAAAAAGGTTCCAAGGGGTTAGCCCATCATTTTTTTCAAAAATCAAATAAAATTTTTTTTTTCAAGATTTGTCGAAATTTGTACGTCGCTGGAAAGGTCTGTTAATTTGCTATTCGACACTGCAAACCGCAACGCCTTAAGGGGCTTTGTTGTGGAAATATCGCCATCGACACCTTTTTTAAGGTTGGATCGAAGTACACAAAGTAATATCATTTCGGATGTGAATATTTCGAGAACCAAAGCTTGCAAAATTTTTAGATTTTTATTGGCGGAAAGGCCTGTTAATTTTCTATACGAAACTGAAAACTGCAACCTCTTACAAGGCTTGGTTGCGGAAATATCATTATCCAAAGCCTTTTCAAGGGTGCATCGAAAAACAGTGATATGACCTTGGATGCGAATATTTCGAGAATTAAACCTCGAAGATTATTTTGGTTTTGAGTTTTAGAAAGCTCTTAAAAATTTTATACACAATTTTTAAAACCGCTGCCGATTTCGAGGATCGATTACGGAAATATCGCTATCCAAACACAAACGCTTTTGAATGTTTTGGACAGAAATGCAGTAAGATCGAACAATCACTTCGGATGAAAATATTTCGAGAACCCGACCTTCCACACGCTTTTGGTTTGGACGTCCGGATAGAGTTTGAAAAAACCGTTCTTTGGATCTTTAGCTCGATGGGTTTTGCAAACATTTTTAAAAAGTTGAAAAAAAGTTCCAAGGGGTTAGTCCATCATTTTTTTCAAAAATCAAATACAAATTTTTTCTCAAGATTTGTCGAAATTTTAACGTCGCTGGAAACGTCTGTTAATTTGCTATTCGACACTGCAGACCGCAAACTCTTAAGGGGCTTTGTTATGGAAATATCGCCATCGACACCCTTTTTAAGGTTGGATCGAAGTACACAAAGTAATATCATTTCGGAAGTGAATATTTCGAGAACCAAAGCTTGCAAAATTTGTAGATTTATATCGGCGGAAAGGCCTGTTAATTTTCTATACGAAGCTGAAGACTGCAACCTCTTACAAGGCTTGGTTGCGGAAATATCGTTATCCAAAGCCTTTTCGAGGATGCATCGAAAAACAGTGATATTGCTTTGGATGCGAATATTTCGAGAAATAAACCTCGAAGATTATTTTAGTTTTGAGTTTTAGAAAGCTCTTAAAAATTTTATACACAATTTTTAAAACCGCTGCCGATTTCGAGGCTCGATTACGGAAATATCGCTATCCAAACACAAACGCTTTTGAATGTTTTGGACAGAAATGCAGTAAGATCGAACAATCACTTCGGATGAAAATATTTCGAGAACCCGACCTTCACTCGCTTTTGGTTTGGACGTCCGGATAGAGTTTGAAAAAACCGTTCTTTGGATGTTTAGCTCGATGGGTTTTGCAAACATTTTTTAAAAGTTGAAAAAAAGTTCCAGGGGAGTCCATCATTTTTTTCAAAAATCAAATAAAATTTTTTCCTCAAGATTTGTCGAAATTTTTACGTCGCTGGAAAGGTCTGTTAATTTGCTATTCGACACTCCAGACCGCAAACTCTTAAGGGGCTTTGTTATGGAAATATCGCCATCGACACTTTTTTTAAGGTTGGATCGAAGTACACAAAGTAATATCATTTCGGATGTGAATATTTCGAGAACCAAAGCTTGCAAAATTTTTTGATTTATATCGGCGGAAAGGCCTGTTAATTTTCTATACGAAACTGAAAACTGCAACCTCTTACAAGGATTGGTTGCGGAAATATCGTTTTTGGCGGAAAGGCCTGTTAATTTGCTATACGAAACTGAAAACTGCAACCTCTTACAAGGCATGGTTGCGGAAATATCGTTATCCAAAGCCTTTTCGAGGATGCATCGAAAAACAGTGATATTGCTTTGGATGCGAATATTTCGAGAAATAAACCTCGAAGATTATTTTGGTTTTGAGTTTTAGAAAGCTCTTAAAAATTAAATACTCAATTTTAAAAACCGCTACCGATTTCGAGGCTCGATTACGGAAATATCGCTATCCAAATACAAACGCTTTTGAATGTTTTGGACAGAAATGCAGTAAAATCGAACAATCACTTCGGATGAAAATATTTCGAGAACCCGACCTTCCACACGCTTTTGGTTTGGACGCCCGGATAGAGTTTGAAAAAACCGGCTCGACGGGTTTTGCAAACATTTTTTAAAAGTTGAAAAAAAGTTCCAAGGGGTTAGTCCATCATTTTTTTCAAAAATCAAATACAAATTTTTTCTCAAGATTTGTCGAAATTTTTACGTCGCTGGAAACGTCTGTTAATTTGCTATTCGACACTGCAGACCGCAAACTCTTAAGGGGCTTTGTTATGGAAATATCGCCATCGACACCCTTTTTAAGGTTGGATCGAAGTACACAAAGTAATATCATTTCGGAAGTGAATATTTCGAGAACCAAAGCTTGCAAAATTTGTAGATTTATATCGGCGGAAAGGCCTGTTAATTTTCTATACGAAACTGAAAACTGCAACCTCTTACAAGGCTTGGTTGCGGAAATATCGTTATCAAGGGTGCATCGAAAAACAGTGATATGACCTTGGATGCGAATATTTCGAGAATTAAACCTCGAAGATTATTTTGGTTTTGAGTTTTAGAAAGCTCTTAAAAATTTTATACACAATTTTTAAAACCGCTGCCGATTTCGAGGCTCGATTACGGAAATATCGCTATCCAAACACAAACACTTTTGAATGTTTTGGACAGAAATGCAGTAAAATCGAACAATCACTTTGGATGAAAATATTTCGAGAACCCGACCTTCCACACGCTTTTGGTTTGGACGTCCGGATAGAGTTTTGAAAAACCGTTCTTTGTATGTATAGCCCGATGGGTTTTGCAAACATTTTTTAAAAGTTGAAAAAAAGTTCCAAGGTCCATCATTTTTTTCAAAAATCAAATAAAAATTTTTTCTCAAGATTTGTCGAAATTTTTACGTCGCTGGAAACGTCTGTTAATTTGCTATTCGACACTGCAGACCGCAAACTCTTAAGGGGCTTTGTTATGGAAATATCGCCATCGACACCCTTTTTAAGGTTGGATCGAAGTACACAAAGTAATATCATTTCGGAAGTGAATATTTCGAGAACCAAAGCTTGCAAAATTTTTTGATTTATATCGGCGGAAAGGCCTGTTAATTTTCTATATGAAACTGAAAATTGCAACCTCTTACAAGGCTTGGTTGCGGAAATATCGTTATCCAAAGCCTTTTCAAGGATGCATCGAAAAACAGTGATATGACTTTGGATGCGAATATTTCGAGAATTAAACCTCGAAGATTATTTTGGTTTTGAGTTTTAGAAAGCTCTTAAAAATTTAATACACACTTTTAAAAACCGCTACCGATTTCGAGGCTCGATTACGGAAATATCGCTATCCAAACACAAACGCTTTTGAATGTTTTGGACAGAAATGCAGTAAAATCGAACAATCACTTTGGATGAAAATATTTCGAGAACCCGACCTTCCACACGCTTTTGGTTTGGACGTTCGGATAGAGTTTGAAAAAACCGTTCTTTGGATGTATAGCTCGATGGGTTTTGCAAACATTTTTCAAAAGTTGAAAAAAAGTTCCAAGGGGTTAGTCCATCATTTTTTTCAAAAATCAAATACAAATTTTTTCTCAAGATTTGTCGAAATTTTTACGTCGCTGGAAACGTCTGTTAATTTGCTATTCGACACTGCAGACCGCAAACTCTTAAGGGGCTTTGTTATGGAAATATCGCCATCGACACCCTTTTTAAGGTTGGATCGAAGTACACAAAGTAATATCATTTCGGAAGTGAATATTTCGAGAACCAAAGCTTGCAAAATTTGTAGAATTATATCGGCGGAAAGGCCTGTTAATTTTCTATACGAAACTGAAAACTGCAACCTCTTACAAGGCTTGGTTGCGGAAATATCGTTATCCAAAGCCTTTTCAAGGGTGCATCGAAAAACAGTGATATGACCTTGGATGCGAATATTTCGAGAATTAAACCTCGAAGATTATTTTGGTTTTGAGTTTTAGAAAGCTCTTAAAAATTTTATACACAATTTTTAAAACCGCTGCCGATTTCGAGGCTCGATTACATAAATATCGCTATCCAAACACAAACGCTTTTGAATGTTTTGGACAGAAATGCAGTAAGATCGAACAATCACTTCGGATGAAAATATTTCGAGAACCCGACCTTCCACACGCTTTTGGTTTTGACGTCCGGATAGAGTTTGAAAAAACCGTTCTTTGGATGTTTAGCTCGATGGGTTTTGCAAACATTTTTAAAAAGTTGAAAAAAAGTTCCAAGGGGTTAGTCCATCATTTTTTTCAAAAATCAAATACAAATTTTTTCTCAAGATTTGTCGAAATTTTAACGTCGCTGGAAACGTCTGTTAATTTGCTATTCGACACTGCAGACCGCAAACTCTTAAGGGGCTTTGTTATGGAAATATCGCCATCGACACCCTTTTTAAGGTTGGATCGAAGTACACAAAGTAATATCATTTCGGATTTGAATATTTCGAGAACCAAAGCTTGCAAAATTTTTTGATTTATATCGGCGGAAAAGCCTGTAAACTGCAACCTCTTATAAGGCTTGGTTGCGGAAATATCGTTATCCAAAGCCTTTTCGAGGATGCATCGAAAAACACTGATATTGCTTTGGATGCGAATATTTCGAGAAATAAACCTCGAAGATTATTTTGGTCTTGAGTTTTAGAAAGCTCTTAAAAATTTTATACACAATTGTTAAAACCGCTGCCGAGTTCGAGGCTCGATTACGGAAATATCGCTATCCAAACACAAACGCTTTTGAATGTTTTGGACAGAAATGCAGTTAAATCGAACAATCACTTCGGATGAAAATATTTCGAGAACCCGACCTTCCACACGCTTTTAATTTGGACGCCCTGATAGAGTTTGAAAAAACCGGCTCGACGGGTTTTGCAAACATTTTTTAAAAGTTGAAAAAAAGTTCCAAGGGAGTCCATAATTTTTTTCAAAAATCAAATAAAACTTTTTCCTCAAGATTTGTCGAAATTTTTACGTCGCTGGAAAGGTCTGTTAATTTGCTATTCGACACTGCAGACCGCAAACTCTTAAGGGGCTTTGTTATGGAAATATCGCCATTGACACTTTTTTTAAGGTTGGATCGAAGTACAACAAAGTAATATCATTTCGGATGTGAATATTTTGAGAACCAAAGCTTGCAAAATTTTTTGATTTATATCGGCGGAAAGGCCTGTTAATTTTCTATACGAAACTGAAAACTGCAACCTCTTACAAGGCTTGGTTCCGGAAATATCGTTATCCAAAGCCTTTTCAAGGATGCATCGAAAAACAGTGATATTGCTTCGGATGCGAATATTTCGAGAATTAAACCTCGAAGATTGTTTTGGTTTTGAGTTTTAGAAAGCTCATAAAAATTTTATACACAATTTTTAAAACCGCTGCCGATTTCGAGGCTCGATAACGGAAATATCGCTATCCAAACACAAACGCTTTTGAATGTTTTGGACAGAAATGCAGTAAGATCGAACAATCACTTCGGATGAAAATATTTCGAGAACCCGACCTTCCACACGCTTTTGGTTTGGACGTCCGGATAGAATTTGAAAAAACCGTTCTTTGGATGTATAGCTCGATGGGTTTCGCAAACATTTTTTAAAAGTTGAAAAAAAGTTCCAAGGGGCTAGTCCATCATTTTTTTCAAAAATCAAATAAAATTTTTTTCTCAAGATTTGTCGAAATTTTTATGTCGCTGGAAAGGTCTGTTAATTTCCTATTCGACACTGCAGACCGCAAACTCTTAAGGGGCTTTGTTGTGGAACTATCGCCATGGACACCCTTTTTAAGGTTGGATCGAAGTACACAAAGTAATATCATTTCGGATGTGAATATTTCGAGAACCAAAGTTTGCAAAAGTTAATTTTCTATACGAAACTGAAAACTGAAACCTCTTACAAGGCTTGGTTGCGGAAATATCGTTATCCAAAGCCTTTTCAAGGATGCATCGAAAAACAGTGATATGACTTTGGATGCGAATATTTCGAGAATTAAACCTCGAAGATTATTTTGGTTTTGAGTTTTAGAAAGCTCTTAAAAATTTTATACACAATTTTTAAAACCGCTGCCGATTTCGAGGCTCGATTACGGAAATATCGCTATCCAAACACAAACGCTTTTGAATGTTTTGGACAGAAATGCAGTAAGATCGAACAATCACTTCGGATGAAAATATTTCGAGAACCCGACCTTCCACACGCTTTTGGTTTGGACGTCCGGATAGAATTTGAAAAAACCGTTCTTTGGATGTATAGCTCGATGGGTTTTGCAAACATTTTTTAAAAGTTGAAAAAAGGTTCCAAGGGGTTAGCCCATCATTTTTTTCAAAAATCAAATAAAATTTTTTTTTCAAGATTTGTCGAAATTTTTACGTCGCTGGAAACGTCTGTTAATTTGCTATTCGACACTGCAAACCGCAACGCCTTAAGGGGCTTTGTTGTGGAAATATCGCCATCGACACCTTTTTTAAGGTTGGATCGAAGTACACAAAGTAATATCATTTCGGATGTGAATATTTCGAGAACCAAAGCTTGCAAAATTTTTAGATTTTTATTGGCGGAAAGGCCTGTTAATTTTCTATACGAAACTGAAAACTGCAACCTCTTACAAGGCTTGGTTGCGGAAATATCATTATCCAAAGCCTTTTCAAAGGTGCATCGAAAAACAGTGATATGACCTTGGATGCGAATATTTCGAGAATTAAACCTCGAAGATTATTTTGGTTTTGAGTTTTAGAAAGCTCTTAAAAATTTTATACACAATTTTTAAAACCGCTGCCGATTTCGAGGCTCGATTACATAAATATCGCTATCCAAACACAAACGCTTTTGAATGTTTTGGACAGAAATGCAGTAAGATCGAACAATCACTTCGGATGAAAATATTTCGAGAACCCGACCTTCCACACGCTTTTGGTTTGGACGTCCGGATAGAGTTTGAAAAAACCGTTCTTTGGATGTTTAGCTCGATGGGTTTTGCAAACATTTTTAAAAAGTTGAAAAAAAGTTCCAAGGGGTTAGTCCATCATTTTTTTCAAAAATCAAATAAAAATTTTTTCTCAAGATTTGTCGAAATTTTTACGTCTCTGGAAAGGTCTGTTAATTTGCTATTCGACACTGCAGACCGCAAACTCTTAAGGGGCTTTGTTATGGAAATATCGCCATCGACACCTTTTTCAAGGTTGGATCGAAGTACACAAAGTAATATCATTTCGGATGTGAATATTTCGAGAACCAAAGCTTGCAAAATTTTGTGATTATATCGGCGGAAAGGCCTGTTAATTTTCTATACGAAACTGAAAACTGAAACCTCTTACAAGGCTTGGTTGCGGAAATATCGTTATCCAAAGCCTTTTCAAGGGTGCATCGAAAAACAGTGATATGACTTTGGATGCGAATATTTCGAGAAATAAACCGAAGATTATTCTGGTTTCGAGTTTTAGAAAGCTCTTAAAAATTTAATACACAGTTTTAAAAACCGCTACCGATTTGGAGGCTCGATTACGGAAATATCGCTATCCAAACACAAACGCTTTTGAATGTTTTGGACAGAAATGCAGTAAAATCGAACAATCACTTTGGATGAAAATATTTCGAGAACCCGACCTTTCACTCGCTTTTGATTTGGACGTCTGGATAGAGTTTGAAAAAACCGTTCTTTGGATGTATAGGTCGATGGGTTTTGCAAACATTTTTTAAAAGTTGAAAAAAGTTCCATCATTTTTTTCAAAAATCAAATACAAATTTTTTCTCAAGATTTGTCGAAATTTTTACGTCGCTGGAAACGTCTGTTAATTTGCTATTCGACACTGCGCAAACTCTTAAGGGACTTTGTTATGAAAATATCGCCATCGACACCCTTTTTAAGGTTGAATCGAAGTACACAAAGTAATATCATTTCGGATGTGAATATTTCGAGAACCAAAGTTTGCAAAATTTTTTGGTTTATATCGGCGGAAAGGTCTGTTAATTTTCTATACGAATCTGAAAACTGCAACCTCTTACAAGGCTTGGTTGCGGAAATATCGTTATCCAAAGCCTTTTCAAGTGTGCATCGAAAAACAGTGATATGACTTTGGATGCGAATATTTCGAGAATTAAACCTCGAAGATTATTTTGGTTTTGAGTTTTAGAAAGCTCTTAAAAATTTTATACACAATTTTTAAAACCGCTGCCGATTTCGAGGATCGATTACGGAAATATCGCTATCCAAACACAAACGCTTTTGAATGTTTTGGACAGAAATGCAGTAAGATCGAACAATCACTTCGGATGAAAATATTTCGAGAACCAGTCCTTCCACACGCTTTTGGTTTGGACGTCCGGATAGAATTTGAAAAAACTGTTCTTTGGATGTATAGCTCGATGGGTTTCGCAAACATTTTTTAAAAGTTGAAAAAAAGTTCCAAGGGGCTAGTCCATCATTTTTTTCAAAAATCAAATAAAATTTTTTTCTCAAGATTTGTCGAAATTTTTATGTCGCTGGAAAGGTCTGTTAATTTCCTATTCGACACTGCAGACCGCAAACTCTTAAGGGGCTTTGTTGTGGAACTATCGCCATCGACACCCTTTTTAAGGTTGGATCGAAGTACACGAAGTAATATCATTTCGGATGTGAATATTTCGAGAACCAAAGCTTGCAAAATTTTTTGATTTTTATCGGCGGAAAGGCCTGTTAATTTTCTATATGAAACTGAAAATTGCAACCTCTTACAAGGCTTGGTTGCGGAAATATCGTTATCCAAAGCCTTTTCAAGGATGCATCGAAAAACAGTGATATGACTTTGGATGCGAATATTTCGAGAATTAAACCTCGAAGATTATTTTGGTTTTGAGTTTTAGAAAGCTCTTAAAAATTTAATACACAATTTTAAAAACCGCTACCGATTTGGAGGCTCGATTACGGAAATATCGCTATCCAAACACAGACGCTTTTGAATGTTTTGGACAGAAATGAAGTAAAATCGAACAATCATTTTGGATGAAAATATTTCGAGAACCCGACCTTCCACACGCTTTTGGTTTGGACGTCCGGATAGAGTTTTTAAAAGCCGTTCTTTGGATGTATAGCTCGATGGGTTTTGCAAACATTTTTTAAAAGTTGAAAAAAGGTTCCAAGGGGTTAGCCCATCATTTTTTTCAAAAATCAAATAAAAATTTTTTTTCAAGATTTGTCGAAATTTTTACGTCGCTGGAAACGTCTGTTAATTTGCTATTCGACACTGCAAACCGCAACGCCTTAAGGGGCTTTGTTGTTGAAATATCGCCATTGACACCTTTTTTAAGGTTGGATCGAAGTACACAAAGTAATATCATTTCGGATGTGAATATTTCGAGAACCAAAGCTTGCAAAATTTTTAGATTTTTATTGGCGGAAAGGCCTGTTAATTTTCTATACGAAACTGAAAACTGCAACCTCTTACAAGGCTTGGTTGCGGAAATATCGTTATCCAAAGCCTTTTCAAGGATGCATCGAAAAACAGTGTTATGACTTTGGATGCGAATATTTCGAGAATTAAACCTCGAAGATTATTTTGGTTTTGAGTTTTAGAAAGCTCTTAAAAATTTAATACACAATTTTAAAAACCGCTACCGATTTCGAGGCTCGATTACGGAAATATCGCTATCCAAACACAAACACTTTTGAATGTTTTGGACAGAAATGCAGTAAAATCGAACAATCACTTTGGATGAAAATATTTCGAGAACCCGACCTTCCTCGGCAATTTTACCAACATTAGCAATTTTGTTTACCGCCGCTACCACATATTGGTAAAAAAAAATTGCATGTTTTAAAAGCACATATCAGTCCTTCGCAAACGAAAAATATAAAAAAGTGAACACAAAAGCGTAAATTCATACTTTATAAAATCGCATTGAAATTAACGTAAGTCAACGTTTTATTTTTATAAAATTGCTTTATAAGAAAAAGCAAAAAATTAACCTGAACGTCAATACTCGATGGATAAAACTCAGACATAACTTAAATATTAAAGTGGATTCTAAATAATGAACCATACTAATAATCTATTGAATAGTGCTTAAGCTTTACTCACAAATTAACTCGGCTTTAAAGTCTGACGTGGGGTTTAACTAAACGCGTGTTTAACGATTTGTTATTGGTATGGCCCAAAGAATTTGGCAGTAGCGAAACATTCGGGGCGAATATGCGACGAACAAAATATGTTTAAAAATTCGCATCTTGTCAGTGTGGGTAAACAGTGTTGGGAAATAATGATTCCTTTTTGTAATTTATTTCAACTTTCATTTCAATTGCAAGTAATTAGTAATTGAATAAAACATACATTTCCATTACTTGTAATAGAAAACATTCAATTACATATTACATGTAATTGAAAATAGTAATGGGTTTTCGCAAGTACTTGAAGGAAAGCACTGTGTTAATTACATTTACAGTAATTGATTTCTTGGATTATAATTCATTACAAGTTTCTATTAATTAAAATGAATAAAAAATATCAATGAAGGTAAGTGTCCTGTCTGAAGGGGTATCCGTTAAATGAATATACGCTCAGTATCGTTTTACACGTCTGATTAACGTACATTTATTCCTGTTTAGAAAACATAAAGGATTACAATAAATATTAAAGATTAAAAATGAGTCCACTTACTATAATTTTTAACCTCCTTCTTCAAATGACAGGATTACAACACAAAGATATAAAAGAATTTAAGGATTACAACATTACAAAGTAAAATATCATGTGGGAAGTGTACTGAAATTGGTTGGCGTCTGCGCGTGTTGTGTCGAATAAATCTTAACAGTAGTAAAAGGCATTTTAATGGATCTCTGCCACCAAATGTCAGAAGTGTCAGTGTGAAATTAAAAAAAAACAATCTGACAGCACTCCCTGGTTGGAAAACAAAACCAAATGCCGAAGGCACGAAGGCGAGCCAAAAAAGTCGGGTGTTTAATAATAGTGATTAATATGTAATAAAATTAGTTTTTTTGTATCAAACACTTGAAAAAATGTTCACTAAAATGTTTAAACACTAATTAATAGGTAATTCGATCGCAAATTTAAGTTTTCAGTTCCAAACACAATAGATAATCAAATGACCGGATTTTTAACACTGCCAAGAGCATGTAAATATTTTCCAACCAGGGACTTTTTTTTGTTGTTGTTTTTAGATGTCAAATTAGAAAGAGAAAAGACAAAGACAAATCTTGGAAGACCTCTATTAATAAACTAAACCATTGTTCATTTTGAACTTCTTTATAAATGGAAAATAAAGCTTGTTAATGATTTTTTGATAATTTGACGATACTATTAGCAGAACAGTTGGTTACCCTTCAACATCACTAACATGTCAAAGTTAGTGTCGTTGAGGTTTTGTTGTCAAGGAGTAGCTACAATTCCCGCAAAAGAAAAAAGACTCAATCAGGCTTCATTTTGTTTTTGTAAAACTATTCTTCCATTGTATATAAACTCTATAGTACTCTCATGGAACAGATTTTTTTACTTGGGCCTCGGTTGTGCTGGTAGCGTTGTAGTCAACAAAATTGACGTTGCGGACTGAGAGCATTCTATATATATTTAACTGCGAGCAGAGTTAAGAGAGCAAAATAGAAAGGGAGGGTTGTATTATTTTCAATTCCTATATTAATAAAGGGAGTAAGGGAGATAAAATTGAATCAGCTGTTCGCGTCATGGCAACGACAACAATTAGGAGGAGCAAATTAAATTTTGTTGTAATTTTTTTGACGTTTCCTTCACAGATTAGCCATATGAAGATGAGAATTTTTTGTACGTTTCACCCTCCAAAACCCATTTGTTTACATTGTTGTATTTGTAATTTCATCCTGCGTCGATAAATAGATGTGAATTGCAACAACAATTTAACCAGGTGTGTGAAGATCCCTACTGCTTATGTGTGAGGTTTTTTTACACACATTCTCATTTTTTATCTGATAACTGCCAGTTCAAGCTTGTAGGCAAATAAAAATGGCTGCCGGGGATTCTCATCTTCATGTGGCTAATCTGTGGTTTCTTTTTGAAGAATAGATTTGTTGTTTCCTATGAGCTATAGACATATATTTATATGTTTATACATTATGCTTTTTATTTTTCAGCACGATTTGAATTTGTTTTTAGATTTTCAGTTTTGTTGATTTTCAAAGCAACGTTGTTAAATTTCACTATAGCTTAGAGGAATACAACGTTGCTACATTTTGAATTATGGTGCGTAGGTAGGTATACCCGATTTTCAAGTATAGTATGTACATAGGTATAGCTACATATATATTTAATAGATTTTTGGTAGGCTTTTTTCACAGTAGGTAAATTATTATGTTTGTTATTCGAAAAGAAGATAGATAGTTGGAATTTTGAATATCAAAAATAATAATAATTATATAGGTATTCGGTAGGTTGTTTTTTAACGCTTAGGTAGGTATCAAGGTATATCCGTAGGTACTATATGTAAATATCAATTTAGTGATGTAGGTGGGTGGGTGGTAGTGTATGCACAGGGTGGTACCTATTAAGACATTTAATTTTTAAACATTTAAACAAAATATAGAAAGTTATCTAATCTACATAGATGTGAATGCATTCGTTAGGTAGGTATGTACGTAAATTTTAAATATTAACCAACCACCTATTAAAAATTATTTTTCAAAGCAAATCAAATAGCTTATAACTAGGTACCTACATACAACCTACCTAGATTTCTTTTTCGAAAAAAAAATACAACCTAGGTATCTACCTATTTCTGGGTAAGAAAGGTACCTTTCTGTCCAAAAAAAAATATTTTGTAGGTAGGTACCTGACTAATTATACAATTTAGAAAAAAATTTAATTCTGTTTTAAGTAGGTATTATGTATTTAAATTCAAATTGAAATAGGAATACATATGGGCAATTTAGCAAAATTTGAAAAAAATAAAATGTTTTTTTTTTTGAAAAATTTGCTTTCATCAGCAGACAATTTTTCAAAAACTAAAAAAAAAAATAAATTTGGCTATTCAATTTTGAAAATCCATTGAAATACACCTAAAAACTATTTTCAAAAAAAATTAAGTACATTTTTTCCGAAAAAAAAAATTGTTTATATGAGTAGACAATTTTTAAAAATTAAAAAAAAAAACAAAAATTTGATGTTTTAATTTAAAAATAAAGAATTGCAATGCTCCTAAAAATTATTTTTTCACAGAAATTAAGCAAAATATTTCGAAAAAATTAGTTTTTTTAAATACAAATAAATTTGAAAAATTTTAAAAAGAAAAAACTTTGGTGTTTATTAATAAAAAACAATTGCAATACTCCTAAAAACTATTTTTTAAATAAAATTAAGTTAAAAAAGAGTTTTTGTGAGCATAAATAAAAATTTATTATTTCAAAATGACCTCTTAAACTTATTCGCAAGCAAATAATCCCACTTCCACTCAAACATCCACTTAGTCGTTACTATAAGAAACAAACCAACCTATATCCCCAATTTTACTAAAAAAAAAAGGTCAAACTTATATGAAAAAGTAAGACGTGCTTACCACATTTGTTAATTGTTTAGCATTTCAAACCGATTTCTTACAAAATTTAACTTAATCAAGTATTTCTAACTTGGTTTATCAGCATGATTTTAATAAATCAAAGCCCAATGCAGAAAAAAAGTGTGTTGTTTGAACTTTCCAGAACATTGATAATTAATTTTCGAGAAAAAACACACTAATTTTAACTTAATTAGGATCATTTTATCTTCTTAAAGTCTACACTATAAATTTGGCTGAATAAAAAACCTAAGGCCACATGAATTTAAAAATTAAATGAGAAACTGCACGTAATAAATGCATCAGATGATAGGCAGGTACGATCTTAAATTTAAAACTTTTCAAGTTTCAGCTCAAACGGATTATTTTTTCTTTAGTTTTTAACTATTTTTTATATTTTGATCTTCAGCTCAATTTATAGAAAAGTTTAAAAAATTATTTACGGGAACTTCTGATTCAACAACAAATACATTGTCTAAATTTCAGCTCAATCTGATGATTAGTTTGAATTTTACAATATAAACGAACAATCATCTGTGCATATCTACCTACATACATACCTATATAGATACAAATAAATACCTACCTAATGTAAGGCATCTAACTTCAGTTCATAAAAAATCTTAAATAGAGCCATTCTAATACCTTCGTATAGTATTCACATAATTTAACCTCTACCTACAAAAGTGTATAACATCCTTCGCTATAAAATTCAGTCAAAAAGTATTTATTCAAAACAAAATTATTTTTCTCATTGGTAACCGAGTTTAAATAATTTACATGCATATTATACATTTATGGGTATTCTCAGTCATACGTCACAGCATGCATATACCTATATGCATATTATACATTTGCTCTATACCCAAACATACGTCACAGCAAGGACAAAAATTCAGCCTTCTTTTGAACAATATTTTATTTTCGTTCTTTCTATACCCAAAAAAAACAAACAAAAAAAAAACATTTTCCCCTTTCTATTAAAAAATGATAAAAGCAAAAAGAACAAATTAGCTTTTTCCCTGCCCTCCTTGAACTCTCATACATTTTGTATAGGTTCTTCTCTATCGTCAATTTTCCGTTAGCCTTCATAATTTTTTCTCTTATTATTATCTCCTACTTTCAATTGAATTATTTCCTTCTCTACCTACTCTTAAAACTGGACACCTCAGTCTGCACAAATCATCTGATTTTAGTTAGGCCGCGGTTGCCCAGGTGGCGTCGCGTTCGTTCCTCTTCATGATAGTACTATACAAATATATATACAATGATTCTTCTATGTAGGAAAAATCGTAGTAGCCGTGTTTTATTATCTACGGATCTGGATCAGGATCATCCCATGAAAATAAAACTATACGGAGCTTAGGGACAACTGTGTTGTATACCTCTGTCTCTATTTTCCTTACGTTGGTTTAGTTTTACTATACTATAGATAGATTATGTATACAATGCTATAATGAATTATTTATCAAACCAACTCCTCTTCAAGCTCTTTTTGGGTGAAAAGCTCTCTTGCAACTTGCTTGCAGGAAAACTAATTCGTCTGCTGCAATCGAACTCGATCTTTCGACCTTGTTTATAAGCCGGAAAGTAAATTCAGAGCTTTGTTTAGTTTTTTTTAGATTGAACGAACCCAATTCCTCCAGTCGTCAGTACAAAATTTCACTGGCAGGTGACGCATTTGACATATTTGACACTAATTATTTTTCTGTATAATTATTTTCACTTTGACTTTGGAAAACGGTGTTATTTTTCTATTTTATACATATTTTCTTTATTTATGAAAAACTATTTATAAGTATGATATTAAAAAAAAGTATACACGTAATTCAAAACTAATAACTCTAATAATTTGCTGATATTTGTATATTAAAGGTGAATAACAAGGAGTAAAAGTCATGGATATCTATATCCGGAAAGTACTCCGTGTATCAGTGGCACAAATTTGCCAAACAATAGGATACAATTCCTTTCAGTCCATTCCATTGGAGCTGCTTGTTGATAGTTTGCAGAAATTTCTCCAAGAATTCGCAAGAGACCTCCATCGACATGTTGAATTGTTCAATCGCACCGAAGCCAATTTGGATGATGTTGCACTTTCTTTGGAAAGCCTCAATATTAGTGTGGGTGATCTGTTGGAATATATTAATCATGTCCAACCAGTAAGTTGTAATATTGAAATCCCACACCTACCTGCTCCGAAGTCGTCGAATTTAAATTTCTTAAAACCTGGCAGCAAGGAAGTTCTTACAAGGCCTGTTCATATCTATGAACATCTGCCGCCAATTCTTCGAGACAACGACGAAGAAGAAGACAAATCGAGTATTGCGTTGATATCACCCAATTCGGGACAAGCAAATATAAGACTTGGATCCATAATCAATGAATCACCAGATGAGTTGGAAAGGAAACTAACTGGACAACAAATGGCTGATTTGAATGATGCAAAGGCATTTGGTGAGGCAAACAACTCGAATCACCCACCCATAGACATATCATCCAAATCCACTATTCCCAGTAGTGCAACTCGAGAGATTAGTAGCGTTATGATGACCTCGGGTGGATTCATTTCGCCTGCAATAGAAGGAAAGACACCAGAGTGCGTCATTCCTGACATTGTGGAGAAGTATTTTGGACTAGATGCTCCACCATCAGCAACTCCACCCTTTCAACCCGCGAACTCTCTATCCTTAGGTAATCCGGAAACAGCTGTGTCCTCTTCGAACATAAATTCCTCCCATTCCACTTTGAAACAAAACCAAGATCAGAATCACACTTCAAAACCAGCAAAAACTAATCAAAACTCCGATAAGAAAAAGAAGATGAAGAAAAAGGCTCTGAGCAATATGCCGCCAAATAGTCTGGGGACGGCTTCAAATGCTATTATTGACAAAGCCCAACGCAAAAGATTCAAAATGCTTCAAAAGTCAATGGCTAAGAATGGCTCTGGAAGCAACATTAGCAATTTGAAGAGCAAGAATCACAATAGTTTGAGTCACGGTTCGCAGGACAAACACCTTAAGAAACAGTACAAACTCAAACAAAAGCAAATTCGTCAACAATCAATTCAAAAGCAAAATGAAACTGATCTAAGTGCTGTTCCTAATGTTTTTCGTGGTACTTTGGACAAAGTTCCAGTACTCCCTCCAGAAATGGATAAAATCAAGATGAAGAAGGAGTTGCCAGCAGTTCCAATAGCTCCTCCTTTGCCAGAAAATCTCCCTCCACCCCCAGAGGCAGAAGCTTTGGGTTCTGTTTTTGGTTCCCCACCTTTCTCTCATTCCAAGGGAAGTTTTCAACCAGCAATGGCCGGATGTCAAGATATGAAAGTTAATCCACCCTTGCTTCCAATAGCTCAGAACACAGCGGGAATACCTCATTCTTTATTGAGCAATGACGAAATAAAGCTAAATAATGAACCAGATCGCAGCAAGTTAAATATCTTCAAAAAGATTTCGTCGTCTGGACGGAAGGAACGTGGAGAAAGTCTTATTCAACATCCAGAAATAAAGCCCGTTACTGGTTCCTCTGGAAACACAACAATTTTTGGTGATTCTCAAGTGATAAGTCTACCTTCGGGTACAACAATAACTCCTGCACCGCCTTCAGGCTCCGGACGACATGTGTATGCTCCTCCGCCATTATCATCACAACAATCAGGTGACTTCAATTCGGTAATTTCAGTCGAAGATGGCGGTGGTATTCCAGAAGGTAGTGCTGTTCTTATGCAACGAGGTGATCTTATGATTCAGAAGCCCAAGAAACGTGGCCGTAAGCCAGGCAGCAAAAATCAACCGAAAATTCTCGGTTTGTCTACGAAAAAGCCCAAAAAGATGAAGAAAACCTTCTTTGGACATCATTCGGCTTCGAATCTTATGGAACCATTAAATCTTTCACACAATTCCATTGATAACATTGCGAACATCCCATTAGGCATAGCAAGTACATTCCCCATTGATGGTGGAGCGACCTTAAAAATGAAAAAAGAACGTAAAAAGGCAAAGATGGGAAAAGATTCTGGATTCATGCACAATCATAGCAAATCATCGACAATGGCGTCTAGTGCAAGGAATATGGCTCCAACAAAAGAGGAATTCGGAACGATTAATCAAAAACTCATGATGATGAACACGGTTTTACAACCTGCTCCACCTTTGTCCACGGGTAGTAATAGCATTTCATTGCCTGGAAAGTCAACTGGTCGTTCGGGTTCGCCATCATTTTCTCCTGGCTCAATTCCAGTCGATGTAGATTCTGTAGTACGCGCGAAAAAAGAACGGAAAAAGCAAAAACAAATCAAAGACCAACAAAAACAGGCTATGCAACAAGGAGCACATCAATATAACAACCATCAGACAAACCAACAACCCAGTGCAGTTCGACGAAGTCCATCTCCATACACCACTCAGAGTTTCCCCAACGGCATTCCCAATATGGATGGTTTGCCGATGTTTCCATTCTATCCATTTCCAGCTCGTCCTGGTTTGATTCCATCACACAATCTGTTCTCCCAGCTACCCAATATGCACAACAATGGTTTGTTTATGCCCCCACTAATGGGATTCTCTCACCTCAACCCACCGATTCGCTCATTTTTCAAAGATGAGAAAACAAATGCTGCGCCACTACCAATGGCTCCCGAAGGGACATACAGCAAGGTGGCTCCTTTGGTGCCTGATACCATGAAATTGGAACTTTCACCAGGCGCAGGTTGTTCAAAACCGAAGACAATCTCACCTCGAGGCGGGGGACAGATTTTGCATAATACCACTGAACCTATGTCCTTGTTGTCACCAGGACACGTTGGTGTTATCCGAAAGAAGTCAGACGAACACACTACAAATTTGAATATGAATGTTCTCAAAAATTCCGAAACAATTGAAGTTTCATCGGATGATTCGGTTCACGAAGAGATAAGAAGTCAACATCAGCCCTCGACGCCGTTTTCGAATCGTCCTGCGGTGCCCTTAACTGGAATTCCGTCAGGGCTCTATCGCCAATCAAGAAATGCTCAACCACCACCGACCATCAACAATGAAGTGAATATTTTGGAAGAGATTGATCGGTCTTCATCGGCAGAGCGTCGGAATAAAGAGCATAAAAAGGTGAAAAAGGTTAACAAACAGGGAAAGAAACAATCTCCTCCGACTGGAGGAGCATTGGTAGATTTTAAAAATACTTCAAGATTGGAACCTACTTCGGGTGGTGAAGTTATAGATATGAGTTCGGAATCTGGAAAGAAAAACGACGAGTCGGCGAATTCCTTGTCACATACAGCTATTGATTATGAATCATCTCCAGAAAAACGTAAGGATCATAAGAAAATGAAGAAACTACTCAAGGAAACAAAAATTAAGAAGAAAAAGGACAAAAAGGATAAGAATAAAAATAAAGAGAAAAATCTGGAGAAGGTTGTGAGGAGTGAGAAGTCGGAGAAAGAGAAGCGTAAAGAAGAAAAAAAAGATAAGGACAAGTTGAAAAAATTAAAAAAAGACAAGAAAAAGTGTAAAGAAGATAAAGAACGAGTTGATGGCGAGGGAACAGTAACAGGCGGAGTAGTAAAGTACACATCATCTGGAGGGGACGGGGCTGGCACTTCCACTGAAGTTTCATCAATCATCCCAAAAATTACATTGAAACTGGGTCAATCAGGTCAATCACCAACATCACTCAAAGCTGGATCTAAATCCTCTATCATCGGCATCGGAGGATTTAATCTTACAGAACGGGAGCAATCTCCAGAGTTGGCACGAATATCGCCTCTGGTTACGCGACCACCGAAACAACATAAGTCGGGAATTGAAGACACAGGAAGCAGTATTGGCAATGTTGTTTCTGGAGCAGGCACAGGTGCATTTCATCATACTCCTTCTCTATCTGCTTCGCTAAATATCCTCAACGATTCGGTAATAGATATCGATAGCAACAGTGGCGGGCCATCAACTTTTATGCTACCAGCATCAGCGACGATTTTGGGTGGTCTTGGATTGCCACAACCTAGTACAAAATCGCCTGGTAACAATAGTGCGCAGAGTTCAGCGTTCCACACTGCAGGGGCTCCAAATAATCTTCAACATGCGAACTCTTCGAATAAGCATTCATTGGCCGCATCATTGATGACGGAAGCCCAACGTCCAACTTCGTACGTCGATACCTCCACGAAGGATGCTGAAGGCAACCGTGTTTGGATATGTCCGGCCTGTGGTAAGGTAGACGATGGATCGCCAATGATCGGTTGCGATGGTTGCGATGCGTGGTATCATTGGGTGTGCGTTGGCATATTGGTGGCCCCAGATGACAACGAGGATTGGTATTGTCGTGTTTGCATCGCTAAGAAAAGAGGCGTGCATGGTGGCGATAAGAAACGCAAGCGAAATAAGAAGAAAAATACAGATTTTTAGAATTTTCTATTTTATAAACAAAACAATAAATCATAAACCATAACTATTAAATTATAGAATTAAGTAAAAACAAAAAAAGCAATTGGGCATTTCAATTGACTTATCAATTAAAACTGTTAAGTGTCATTTGGTAATTATCATTGTTTGGCCATTTTAATTTATTTGAAAATTTAAATAGTATATACACTGAAAACAAAATATGACAAATGGGTTGGAACTGTCGTCTTTGCATCAAAACTAGCGCGAACATAGCGAGAAAAGTAATAACATACACTATTTTTATTTAGAATTAGAATATATAATAACCTAACTTTTAAATTTTAGAATTAAGAATAAAAAACAATGTTTCTATTGGGCTTTAGTTATTATAAATATTGACATCTGGTAACAATTGTTTGTCCGTTTTTTTTTTAATGATTTGAAAATTTAAATATTATGCTTATTGAGAAATCAATTTATTGTCATAGCTCACAGAAATTGATTGAATTGTTTACAATATTACAAATTAAACGAAAAAGTATTCAAATGCAATACATTTTGATTGTTTTTATTCTTGTTTTAAAGATGTTAGCCGAAACCCTGCGTGCGTTGCTACGATTTATAGAAAAATGTTATGATTAAATTAAAGCAAAATTCTGTGTCTGTCTGTACTTAAGGAAGCCCGTCTGTTTACGAAACCTTCATCCTAAACCTTACTGGTTCGGGTCGATTGATTTTAAACTTGGCACACTTCCCTTTTATTCACTGAAAACTCACTCACTCATCCTCTTCGCATAATTGCAAAACAAGAATGCATTGAATTTTGTATGAAAATAAGTATTGAAATTATTACTTTTATAGAGAAAAAAGTACGCATCAGAAGTACTTTTAGAAGCAAAAAAAAAAAAACAAATTTTGTAGAATTATGAAGCATTTTTAATTATTTCTTCCATAGTTTTTATCATCTTAACGGCTATGCCAAATCTATTTTCACAAGTTCTATCCTGGCAATCAACGCATTCGCTAAGCATGTTTTCCAGTTGGGAAAACTTTTCCGGTACGGGATAAAGAAATCCTTTCGTGCGATCCCTTGTTAAATTTTCACGAAGCAATTGGCACACAGCGAATATATTTATATCACTTTGGCCACTGTCGCAAATTTCTGATGGTGAAAAGGCAAAACAATCGTAACACTCCAAAAACTCGTGTTTGTGGGTTGGCCTCGAGTTCTGGTGGCCCTGGCCATCCACTATAAGTACTGTGTCCAAGTCCACGAATGACAGTTTGTTTTCCATTTGATTGTAAACTACGTTATCTATATTCAGATCAGTGATGTATATCCGAAACCCATCGAATCCTTCTGAAAATTTCAATGCTCCATTAAGCAGGTG
This sequence comes from Leucozona laternaria, assembly GCA_932273885.2. Classification (NCBI taxonomy): domain Eukaryota; kingdom Metazoa; phylum Arthropoda; class Insecta; order Diptera; family Syrphidae; genus Leucozona; species Leucozona laternaria. Next base: position 53,990,295 of record OW026368.1, read on the forward strand.
CTTTGCTATCTTAAGCTTGATTATAAATTCACTCGAATAGAGATCCGCCAGAGGAACTCCATCAACAGATTGAAATATTGTAAAACCACAAGTTGCGTAAGTTGCAGGAACGGGGAATCCTAGGGAATGCAAGTACGGCAAAAGGATTGGTTGCATATTGACATTCATGTGCATCCAAATATTAAGTTCGGTATAGTTTTTTGCAAAGAATTTTAGGAACCTTTTTAGTTTGGACTTGGGGCAAAATTGCATTCCATCCAAACGAGATTCATTTAAAAACCGTTGCGACAGGTATTTAATTAATTCCACTTTATTTGTGTGTCCTCTCTCATGAGGACTAAAGTCAAAATCTCTCGATAAATACTTGGCTATAATTTTATGACTGCTGTTTTTTTTACTACTCAAAAGTCGATGTTGACGAACACCAAAAAGTATGTTTAGGTTATTCCTAAAACCTTCATCAATTTGATAATCCAACAGTTCTTGTTTACAAAAATCTGATTGGTTTTCAAAACACTTGGGACACTTTTCGATATCGTTTAGAATACGAGACTCAAACTTGAAAAATTCTTGGTTGTCCTTATCAATAGGATAACGTAGAATTACTAGCAAAAGCAGAATATATTTTTGTTTTGGATACATTTGGAATTTGGCTCATGCGACCTGCAAACAAAAGAAACTTAAACAAAGTTAAATTATAAAAATTACATTAGACAAAAATAACAGCAAGACAGCGAAAAAAGGCAAAAATTACGACTCTGATTAGGCCACCGCCTGGTCGCAAGAATTCGCTGTCATATGGGGGATTATAAAATGCCGGTTTGGCAACTAAGATTTTCAACAAGCTTCGCAAAGTTGTTTTTTTTTCCTATGGGTTTTGACAAGAAATTTTGAAAATTTGTGAAAATTGTGAAGACCTTAAGTGCTAGCTAAAGCCTTGAATATAAGGTGTTTTAAGACAGTTAAGAAAAAGTTAGAAACATAACCAAAATAATACAAAATATTCGTATTTTTGTTTTAAGGCTGTTAAGGTGACGTACAGACCGACAATTAGTAGAAATATCACTTTTTTACGATAATTTGTTCGTACACCGGTCGGTACGACCTCCATTCTCTTGATTCAGAAGATTTTTTGCAATGTTGTATAGGTACCTATGTAATGAAATTTCCTTTATGATTTGGTTTTATGTAAAAATAAATAAACCGTCATTTAATTTGCAGAATATTTGGATTATTTATTTATATTGTAATAATTTTCCAAATTTCGATCCTACAATTTACGCTTCCATTAAATCCTCGAATTTTTTTATTTTACGAAACCAATACTTGTCCTTAAGTAAAACTGAGTTGTCAATCCAGCTGACAGATCTGATTTGATAGAACTCGATAGTTTTTTTTGATATCGATAACTTTGCAGTTATACCAAACTAACACCAATTTTGTATTGATGTTAAATTTGTTTTGTATTTGGCCATGTTTTATTTCATTGGCCGAGTTCAACGCACATCTGAATATTCAGAATTCTGAATTTTTGAAGCTCTTGATTGGCCAGCTGTCAGAAAAAGTTCTGAAAATTCAGATGACTTCTGACAGCTGGCCAATAAAGAGCTTCAAAAATTCAGAATGCTGAATATTCAGATGTGCGTTGAACTCGGCCATTATTAAAAATATTTAATTCATAAGCTAGTTAGTGACTTATGAATTAAAACAAATTAATTCATAAGCTAGTTAGTGATTTGTGAATTAAAAAAAATTGATTGATAAGGTAGTTTAGTAAGTGACTTATGAATTAAAAAAATTTAATTCATTAGCTAGTAATTGACTTAGGAATTAAAAAAAATTTAATTCATAAGCTAATGAGTGCTCTGCAAACAAATTTTATTAATATTGTTTTTTATTTAATTTGGTCATAAACGGCATTTCACTCAAAATTCTTTAAAAGCTTCGAAACAATTTTTTTTTTTAAATAAACACTAAAAGCAAGGCTCGGACTTCCAAATCAGCCACTAGCTTATGAATTAAATTTTTTAATTCATAAGTCACTGACTAGCTTATTAGTTAAATTTTTTAAATTCACAAATCACTATAACTAGCTTATAAATTAATTTATTTTTAATTCAGAAGTAGCTAACTACCTTATGAATTAATTTTTTTTCAATTCATAAGTGAGCGACTAGCTTGTGAATTAAAACCAAGCTTAAGCTAAGAAGTGAATTAAGCTTTTGCAACCCTGCTTCCTACTTCGCACCATCACCAAAATATTGAAATCTACTTCATTTTAAAAATCTCTGTTTAAATCTTCTTCAATTTTGCCAAAAAAAGGGCTAATCTACTCCTTTTTTCTCTATTTCACACTATTATGTAACCCCAAAATTTTAAATCAATTAAAAAAATGTTAATAAACAATCTGCAATAATATATTTATATGTAAATATATAAATTTAATTTTTTGTTTAATTATATTATATCTAACTTTAATAATGTTAATGTTCTTTTTTATTAAAAAAAAAGAATAACTAAAGTAGCTATTGTTTTTGTTCTTCTTTTCTTCGTAAAGTAGCTAAATATAAAGTGTGAGATATTTTCTTGAATTGTTATAAAGGCATTTACCTATACAAAAAATAAAGGTACATGTACAAATGAAGTTAAAAATAATTTATATTTTGTTTGTTAAATTTATTTAAAAAGTTTTACTAACCAACATACCTATTAAAATATATATGTTAATATAAAGTCTGGATGATTTTTAGTTTTTTTTGTTTAATTGAATTAAATTTAATCAATTTTTTTTCTTAAACATAGATTTATATAAAAAAAAGTTAATATTAAAATCTACTTCGATTTTTCACTTTTTTCTTCAAATCTACTTCTACTTCGGGTACCCGGTTACATGAAACCTTTTTATCTTCCCGGTAAAATTGAGAGCTCAAAGCAAAACATCTTATAAATACCAGCTGATTTAAATGTGAAAAATTGATGTTAGTTAATTCCTAATGGTATTTTTTTGTTTCTTTTACATAGGAGATATAAAAACGGATATGGAAAACTTTTTATTATTTGAATACAAAATTAAATATTATTATTTTACTAAACTAAACTAAATAGCTCATTCTGATTTCGTGAATGTACGCGTAATTTTTTTTTTAAAACTGACTATTTAACCCCATTCAAAGCTGGCAAGTATGATCTTTTCCAACTTACCTATCAGCTTCCTAAATGATCGATCCAATAGCTAGAATGTTCATTTATTGTACACTCTACTTTTTTTAGAACTTAACTAGGTACAAACAATTCGCAGTCTCAAGCGCATACCTGTAGTTTAGTACTTTTACACATCGATCTGAGTTCTGAGAGGCTAGCAACATCCAGATTTCAAATCAATTCAGTTTCAGTTTAATTTGAAGGGTTCTAGTTTCAGTAAGTGTTGCTTCGTCGCTAGAACAAGAACTCGTATAGAACCGATGGTGTGAGCAGATACTTATTCCCACTTATTGAAAACGAATAAAACAAAATATTATTATAAACAAAAGTGGATTACGTAAAAGAATAGGATTATACGAAAAACTTTAAATATTTATATAAAAATCTAATCAATTATAAAACCAAACGATAATTTTTTTGCCCTTATCGTGTTGTTGTTATTTACAATACAATGTGTGTTCAATAAATTCTGAATAAATGAACGAGGTAACGAATCGTCCACTTAATGCGAAATGTATCAGATAGATAAACTTACTACTGTCTATCAGAGTGGTTAGGATTAAAAAAAGACGAAGTGTTTTGTAATGAATAATACCGCACAACCTGTTTAACAATAAGTATTAATAGATAAATATACGCTGTGATAGTACATATCTAAAAAAAAACATCAAATTATTCCATTAAAACATTGAAGTAAGGCTGAGATTGAATTAAGAGAACACGAGTAACAAGCCTACATCAGCACCATTGATTCAACAAAACGAATTAATTATAAATACCTACCTAATTAGAATCGTGAAGAGCAACTAGAAATACATGGTAAGACTACCTACATAAATATCAGAACAAAACAATAATAAACAATAACAATGGCACTGGATCGCGCGAGCACTATAGAGGGTCATTCAAATGAAATGTAATTATAATTAAGCAGATTTTTTTCGTCTTTTGAAGCACAGTAACGATTGAAAGTATAGGTACAACTAAAAAAAATTTTCATGTAAAAATTGTACGTTAAAATCTCTTAGCTTCTTAATATGTTTAAATATTTTGTTTGGAAAATGTTTATAATAATTAAATGAAATTCAAAAAAGGTCTGTGGCCTATTGCACCATAGTTTACAATTTACAACCACAAATTTATGATTGTAATCCATAATTACAAATATTGTATTATGATTTTTTGCTGCACCATCTAAAATGAGTGTGTTTACAAAGGAGGGAGCCCTCGGTTCAGTGCGTTCACTAATGGGATTTTTGAGATATTTGAGCTTGAAGTTGGCCTATTCAGAAATAGAATTTCACTTGTTTTTTCGAAAGAACTGCTTATATCTTACGATGTAAGGCACGTAGAAAAATAATTTTGATATAAAATGAAAGACATTTTCTTTATCTTTTTATCTTCTAAGATATAAATAGTTCTTTCGGAAAAACAAGTGAAATTCTATTTCTGAATAGGCCAACTTCAAGCTCATATATCTCAAAAATCCCACGAACGATTTTGACAATATTTGGCTCATATAATGTCCTTAACATCACCTTTCATTTTATACATAACTCCGTATAAAATCACAATTAAAAATGTTAAATTAATCGATTCGAAATTATTACTCGGTTCCGAAAAGGGTTTTGTCATGCCTGATTCACAATGCGACGAGGAAACGGGACGTGAACGTGACGAGAACCGCTGGCATTTTTTTCTAGTTACAAAATCGTCGATTCGAACTCACGCTTGCGGAATTGGGCCCCAGATATGCTTTCATTGTTTGAAATTGTTTTGACAACTACAACGAGCTCACGTCTCGTTTCCTCGCCGCATTGTGAATAAGGCTTCACACCACAGATTAGCCACATGAAGATGAGAATGTTTCGTACGTTTCACCCTCCAAAACCCATTTGTTTACATTGTTGTACTTGTTTTTTCTTCCCGCGTCGATGAATGTTATGTGAATTGCAACAACAATTTAACCAGGCGTGTGAAGATCTCTACTGCCTATGTGTGAGGTTTTTATACACACATTCCTATTTTTTATCTGATATCTGACAGTTCAAGCTTGTAGGCAAATTAAAATGGCTGCCGGGGATTCTCATCTTCATGTGGCTAATCTGTGATTTTTATGTGATTCCCTATCCCTAGAGGAGAAATTTGAATTTTTGTTTAACTTATCTAAAACGGGTAGCTGGCATTTCTTCGACGATTTTAATTTTTAAATTTTGTTGTTCGGAAACGGCTCTAACGATTTTGATTAAACTTCGTGTACCTATTAACGACTGAAATGGTTTTCAGAAAATTGCCTAAATTTTCTGCTTTTAATTTAACTGAAAAATTCATCTTTTAAGAGAGATTTTCAGTCCTATAATAAAGCTTTAAAGAAGCGAGAATGCTTTCCAAAAAATACTTTCTCTCTTTCCTGGTTCCGCCACTGTGTTGAAGACATCTACATACTGTAGATTTATTAATACATACCATGCATGTCCCCAACTCCATGGCATTGCCCTCCGTTTATGAGCCAGTGTAAGGTTAGAAACTGCTGCCTTGGAGCTAATGCGCAGTTGCTTTGGGTGTTTTTAGTATTTGGGTTCCAATTATGCTTATTATTTCTTCTGTCCTAGAATTACTGAGTAGAAATCGTTCATTAAAAATCAAATAATTAATTAATACGCGGACGATAAACTTTTTTTTTTTGAACGATGAAAATCGCTTCAGAATCACTGCTGTAGTGCTGTTGCTATCGCTACTGCGGTGCCTTCTATGCAGACATTTTGAATTTATGAAAAAAAAAAAAATTGTTTGTGTGAGTGCCGGGACTCACGGTTAATATGTGTAAACATCAACGTGCGCGGATCCAAAACGGACTTGTTTTTGCTTGAAGGGGATCTTTAGATTTTTTTCACTGAACGCACCCATCCTAGTATGCAGATCGTAACGTTGCACACCGTAACGTTGCACACCGTAACGTTGCACGACGTAACGTTGCACACGAACGTTCACTTTTTTTTTCACTCTACCGCCAGCATAGATGTTTACACATCAAAAAAACTTGTAGAAGAATTTAGGTACAAGCTATATCCTTCACCTGTAGAATTTTTTTACAATTTTATTAGTGATCGCTTTTATTATGGTGCAAAAGAAACCCACAAAAAAAAAACCACAAATGTTTGCTTGTAATTCACAATTACAAATTTTTTTTGTGCAACGAAAAATTCTATTTGCCAACAAATTTGTGACTTGTATTTGAAAATAAAAATTACAAAAGAAAAAATTGCGATTTTTTACGAATTTGTTAAAAAAATGCGTAATTACAATTTTGTAGGATGGTGGAATATGCCACTGGAAGAGGCTCGCTGCTGTTTTTATTTTTAAAATTATAATAATATTTGAGCATTTAGGTTGAGTCCAAACAAAAAAATTATGGGAGGGTGGGTCTGTTTCCCCACATTTTAGAAATTAGGGACAATCGCTTCTTTTAAATATAGGTACCTATTTAAAATAGAAAAATACACATCGGCAAGTCTTAACAATATTATATTATTTTTTTTTAAAGCAACGCATATAATACCCATTCGTTTATTTTTAATTTAAATAATTTTGTTTCCATGGACAGTCTTTATTTTTACTGGCAGAAAAAAAATACATTCGTTTTTTTACAATATGGATCAGGTTTTGTTATCTCGTAAGATTTCAGATGGGATTGATGATTGGTGTTCAACTTCGCTTAGACTCTATACGGCTTCATCAAAGACTGAACATTTACGTAGAAGAGGTCCAAGAATCTTTGAAAGGCCTGTTGACTGAAGCACATTTTCACTAGGCCAAGTTTTTTTTTTATTTTAAATACTGACGACTTGGTCAGGAAATGCTGGCCAGTTTAGAGTGTCATATTCGTTTTTTTTTCTCTCTTTTGTGGATTTAAACGATTTTTTTTGTGGTATGACCAATGAATATTTCGACCGCCTCCGTATAAGCTGGATAATATATCTTTTATTATTAAAATAGAATTATTATAGTTATTAGTTTAATTCTATTGGTAAAACATTTTTCTCACAACAAAAACAAACTAACCTTAATAATTTTGTTAGAAATTTCTTGTCGTTTTGCGTCAATTGCAGCAGTCAAGTAACACAATTATCAATCACACAAAAAAATATCGATTCTTTTACGAAATACGAATTCCTTTCAATTGACAGAAACAAAGGAATTCGCCATTAAATTCATTGTTGAAATCCTGGGCATTTTGTATACTTGTGCTCAATATTAAATTTTTTTGTGTGAACAAAAATGGAAAGTACCAAAAAAGTGAGAATATATGGAGTAATTTTTGGAAAAAATAAAATTGAAAGTCGTATAGACGTGTAAAAATACAAAAAACAAAATGATATGATTTCACGACTGGAAAGCTCATTTAAAAAAATCATACATAAAATAAAACTACAGGTCATATGACTTCTATTATCGTTTAAAGATAGCCTTATAATTCTTGATCTTGAAAGAAATTTCGCCTTCCTCTCGACCTATCCCACCTGGAAATAAGGCAAATAATTGCGAAATTAAGTCAAGGTCTGGAAAGATACATTATAGGGAAAACCTAGATAAGGAAAACATGTCAAATACACGTGAGGCCATTGCTAATAAAAACTTGTTGGGAAACTTTAGCTATCTCCTCAAAAATACCCTTAGTCCTTAGGTATAGAGACCGAAAACCAACAGCTTTATAGCTGAAACCAAAACGGATCCAAAACGAATTAAAACAATGAAAGCTTTTTTTTCATTTCAAGACAATTTTATTTATCGCGTTTAAAAAAATTTTAAAACATTTTTTTGCAATAGGAAAGATGAAATGAACGACAAACAACATTAAAATTTGTATTATTAATAGAAAATTTGTTAAGTTTTCATAAGAAACAAACAAAAAAAAATATGTACATAGCTGTGGGGTGTTTTGCAATGATCCAAGAAAGACCCACAAAGTTGGGTCAGTGAATTTGCTTGAAGGGTAGGTATATATGTACCTGACGAAAAAAGCCAGTAGCACGAAAAATAATAAAAATTTAATGATGGTAGTTAATGAGCACTCTAAAAAAAACGTGCTTGCACTGTACAATAGGGCGAGTCAAATAAAGTTTTTTTTTCTAATTTTGAAAAGTTTGTTGCTTGGGACCTTAAGAAAAGCCTCTAAACTTTTAACAATTTTTTCTTAACAAAAATTCGTTAACCAGATCGAATTTTGCTGTTGGAGTTTCATGTAAAGTTGTAATAAAAAATGGCTATTATTTATAACGGGTGATTTTTTAGCTGGTTTGGTTTTGGCAACACTGGTTTTGACAGCTGACGTGTGTTTAGTACCTTGTGTCACTGTCAAACAGCTTCAGTTTAGTTTGCAATTTAACCATGGATCGTCTTACAAATGAACAACGCTTGCAAATTATTGAATTTTACTATCAAAATTCGTGCTCGGTTCGAAATGTTCATCAGGCGCTGCTTGTGTTCAGCGATGAGGCTCATTTTTGGTTGAATGGGTACGTAAATAAGCGAAATTGCCGCATTTGGAGTGAAGATCAGCCAGAAGCATTGCAACAGCTACCAATGCATCCCGAAAAAGCCACTGTTTGGTGCGGTTTATGGGCCGGCGGCATTATTGGGCCATATTTCTTCAAAGATGATGCGAATCGCAGCGTTACTGTCAATGGTGAACGCTACCGAGCGATGATAACAAACCTTTTTTTGCCCGAAATGGAAGTTCTTGACTTGCATGATATTTGGTTTCAACAAGACGTTGCCACATGCCACACAGCACGCGAAACAATGGCGCAATTGCGAGGCGAGTTTGGTGAACAGTTAATTTCACGTTTCGGGCCGGTCAATTGGCCGCCTAGATCGTGCGATTTGACACCATTAGATTATTTTCTGTGGAGGTATGTCAAGGCTAATGTCTATAGGGACAAGCCCGCTTCGATTGACGCACTGGAAGCCAACATCCATGCATTCATTCGTGAGATACCGGCCGATATGTGTGAAAGAGTATGCCAAAATTGGACTCAGCGGATGGGCTACCTGAGATTCAGCCGCGGTCAACATTTGCATGAAATTATCTTTAAACATTAAATTGCAAGGTTCAAACTATCGATTCAAATAAATATTTCATTCATTTTTTCGAATTTTTTGTGTTTTTTTTTTAAAAAAGTTCTAAACCTCTTAAAAAATCACCCATTATTATAGACATTTTCCATTGCAGTTTTATTGTCGGCATGAAATTTATTGTATGGAGAAAAATGTTGAAGACTTTGAGTTGTATAAGTTGCCTAGCTCGGGAGCAATTCTTTGACATAGATACCTACCTGTTTTATATTTCAGTAATAAATTGTTATGGTTTTAGGACCTTTTTTGTAGACCATTCAATTTTCTTTTAAATATGTTAAAGCATTTGTTCTAAGGGCATAAGTAAGTGACTCAAAAATTTTAAAGTTCAAAGCATAATGTTAAATTCAAAGTTGTAATTAGAATGTTTTAACTAAGGGCTTATATTTTAAGGAGTTTATTAAATTTTTACTGATGTAAAAGTACATAAAATACAATTAACCATTTTGTCTTTTTTGATGCCATGAAAGTTTTGTAGCTTAGGGCCCAAATTTTCTCAGGTGATTTACTGGAGTTTTTTAATGATTATCTTTTTAAGGAGTTGGTACACAAAACTGAAATTACACACATAGATACATACCTATGTACAAAACTGGATTTCTAGAAAACCGTTGAGCACAGAAGATTCCAACAATGAAATGCTTACCCTAGCAGTTCATTGCTTTTGAATCCGTGTATCGGTTGATTTGTTTTTTCCTTAATCCACAAGTCAATAAAACAATTATGTTTATATACATATTATACAATATTGTGCGTGAAAGTGCTATAACTCACAATCCTAATTTTAAATTAATCAAGATATCCCAGTAAATTGATCAAAATTTGGTTGCTTAATTTATGAAAAACGTCTAAAATCAAACGATGGTAACTAAAACTTTCACACAGTTTCGCAAAACAAGGTTTTTTTATGTGGGTTATGAATGACAGCAAATTGTGGAAAATTGAAAAAAATTCACATTACCAAACAGACCTATTAATACTTTATAATATTCCTCGGCTGAATTAATGTCATGGTCGGGCACGACACAATTAGAGGCCAATCTTGGCAAAGAATTCAAAAAATATTCAGCTCAACACCGAGTTGATTGGGTTTTTTGCAGGCTGTTAGACGTGGTACATACCACTCTGAAATCTTATCGAAAAATTTGAGAACCCCTTTATACCGCTTTACCACCTACTCACCGGGTCGGGTCTCGCAAAACGATGTAAGCGCACACGTCCCGTGCTCATGAGGGCCGTTTTTCGTTTCGATTGTGATTTAAAGAAACAAATTACTTCTTTCATGACTGCATGAAAAATAAACTCACCACCAGCGAAGGGCACTGGCCTTACGGGGTCGCGTTAAAACTTAACAGTAGGATCTTATATACCTATAATCAGAACTGTTATAAATTGGCATGTCTTGAGTAGAGATTTCCGGGATTTCCGGGATCATTTTGGCTTCAATATTCGCATACCTTAATTTATTGTTCTGCTTGCTTATTTCTTACAGCAACAGCTATAGGTTTCACAATTTTAATAATTAAATTATTTTTAGAAAAACGTAGGGATTGGTGAAAATTAAATATGCGATAAAGGGATCGAAAAGTTGAATGTAACGGTTAAAGTAGGAAGATTAGTGAATGCAGAACAACGGCTGTGCCTTGTTCATGGAATTCATTTATATGTTTGCGATGTGCTGTATAAAACCAAATTTTCGTTGAGGACGAGGAGCTAGGAATTGGTAATGAAAACGAAACGAATGAAGAAAGCGATGATGATGAAGATTTATGGATGATCTACATTCAAGTGTAAGTGCCTGATTACATGGGTTGTTTTTTGTTTGTTTTTAAGTTTTAGTATTAGTATTTAATAAATGATATTTATTTTTCTATATTAAATACAAACTTGTTTGTTTTTTTTTATTGCCAAGCTGAAGCCAAATTAGGAACATAAGCTATCTGCTTAGGTAATATATATAAGAAGAGCGTTTTTAACTTAAGAAACAATGAAAATTAAACTGAAATAACCTTTTATAAAATATTTTTGTAATCCCGGGATTATCCCGGGATTCAATTTTTTTAAATCCCGAAATCCCGGGATGGGAAAAACACCCCGGGATTGCATTCTCTAGTCTTCTTGAGTCACTTTTCAAGTATATTTTATTAGGAAATCTACTACCCGGCTAAATCTTATGGGGTTTTCCATTGGCAAATTGAGATTTCAATTTAAAAATTGATTTTTTTGGTGGCGAATGGAACACGATTTCAAATTGATCTATTTTTGTCATTGTATTTGTTTAAGTTTCTCTGTCAATATTTCAATACAAACTTAGTCCCTTTTAGAAGAGAAAGATGAACTTGATGAAGTTACCGATTCATTTTAAACTTTTCCATTTATAATCGAATATTTCTCACATATTTTCAACACAAATTTAATTCCTGAAATACCTACATTAATCCAATCAAACAACATATTTGCCAACTGTCAGCTGTAAATTACGTTGGTGTAAGTACAGGGAGGGGTAAATCTGCCGAAAAATTTAGATCTGCAAAATTGATTTCAAATCAAAAATAAATCAATTTACTTTGCCTAATGGAACGCAAAAATGGTCGAAATCGGCTTTTTGACAGATCCAAATCAAAAATAAATTGATTTATTTTACCAATGGAAAACCCCATTAGACTAGCTCAGTTCAAAACTTAGTTCAGCTGAACCCAACTAACAGTTCAGCTGATGTCACTTCAAAGACCTTTACCATACCGACAAGGTACCTGATGAGAAAATTAACTTAGCAACAGTTTTAGAAATGACTATGAATATCCACTCCCAATTTTCATTAGTACATATTTTATTAGTAATTTTTTTCGTATGAATACTAAAAAATAATAATTTTAAGCCTTGTTTAGTTGGCTTTGAGGCAAAAGTCAAATCAGGAACCAAATCAATGAACCCAAGCAAGAAAAAACATTACAATGAAGGCATTTCTATAATAAAATTCATAGTATCATTTTCAATGCATTTTACTAAATCTAAATATCACACTACCAAAAAAAACCCTGCCTTTTCACAATATCCCATTAATTATCAACAGGTACAGTTTCACTATTTACCGCACATTTATTACGCGGTTAGCGTGATCACAACAAGATTTCAAGTTTATGTTTTTGAACTTGAAAATCCCTGGATTTAAAAATATCTAAACCACTTTGGCCTTACCACTGGCTTTAGCCACCGTGAACGTAAAACAAGTTTTTTTTTAATCTCAGATGAGCAACCCGCTCCCTATAGGCTAGGCCGTAACTCTATCTATAGTTAAACCTGAAACCATTGTAAATAAAGTTCAAATGTGGCGTGGCATCTATGTAACGGGTCTTTCATTAAGCGCTTCCTTTCTATAAAATTTAAATAAAACAAAGTGTGTGTGAGATATCATCGAAATTTTGTATTCGTTTGAAAGGCTTAACGATGCCATTGGCCGCGTTCGGGCAACTATCCAAAGCTATGCGATTATGTATGGAATATAACATCGTTCAAATGTCCGCCGTGACTTCCCTCGGTGGTGCGCATCCGAAATCTCCAATTTTCCATGATTCTGGTGGTAGGTTATGTTGGCTTTATGGGCCGCTGTGAGTTGTGACTTATTCGCATAGACCTGCAACTTCAGAAAACCCCACAAGAAAAGTCTGACGGGGTCAAATCGCAAGATCTCGGTGACCAGTTGACTTCATTCCTCTACGTCAGATGACCATGCCCTCGAATCGCTCGTGCAGAATTACGAATGTGCGGCGTGAGATGTGTGGCACGTAGCACCGTCCTGTTAAAACCACATGTCGTTGGTGTCCATCTCATCCAATTCAGGCCAAAAGGAGTTGGTAATCATCGAAGTACCCATTCATCCAGAAATGGGCCTCATCACTGAAGATGACCGTAAATCGGCGAAGCGCGCGGAACGTTGCCCGAACAGAACACCCATTACGCCACACGAAGCAAAATAAAAAGTCAACTATAGGTGTAGTCAGCTGTGATCAGCTCTTCGTTAAATTTCCATTGGATCTTTTAAGTATACCGAAAATTGTAGGATAGCTTGAGATTTGTTTTTGACAACAGCTGTTTGGTTCATCAGCTAAATTTTTGAATGGAATTGGCCACGTTCAGTATTCACTAGGATAGCCTACCTTGAGATTTATTTTTTGGCAACAGCTGTTTTATCATCAGATCGCTTTGGATACAAATCTGAACGCGGCCATGAACGTAACCATCAGTGAATCTTTCGCAAAATCTGTTTATGAGTCATTTTGTGGCTTGTTGTTGTTTTTTCATCATTCTTATTCCTATGACAAATTTCTGAGTAATCTTGTATTTCTTTTATAATTAAGCTTTGATGAATTTATTGTTTTTTAAACAGAAAACAAACTTGTTATTATTCCTAAGAATTTTATTATTTTTTTCAACTTTGGTGAAGCAAAAACCTTTATTTGTTCGGCTTAGTACAAGCTAATTCTTAATCTAACTTAAAAACGAAGAATATAAGCTAGAAGCGGGGTGAAGAAGTGTTATTCAAAAGGCGGAATTTTCAACAAGGAGTGCTGAGATTTAAGTCGAGACAGTTCATGTTCGAACTACCACTCCGTAGCATACGACGCACGACGGATAGGTTCGTTGAAGCCATAAGAGGTCTAGTGGGTGGGTAGATAGAAGAGACGAGGATTTCGTATATCACTATAGGGTAAGTGTTTAAAAAGATAGAGTTTTAGATCGTAATTCAGTCAATCGAACCAGAAAGTAGTCAATGAATGAATAGAATGTCGAATATTTCTCCTCGTTCTTCCATAGCGAATTCAAGTTGATTAGCTCAATTCTACGTTACCACTGACCAATTAACCGAGATCTGATAAGATTTGTCCATAATATTCTTCAAATCTCGAATATCAATATAGATTGTTCCAAGGCAGATCTCAAAGATCAAAGCGAAGAAAACGACGTTTGCGTGTTTTGCTTTATCAATATAACTTATTCAGGGCCATCAATTTTACGAGTGTGGTTTAGCAATTTCAATTCACATATTTCGATGGATTCACTGAGTTTCAAAGATGGTTCAAGCATGAAATTGGACCTCAGTTAATCCGCCGAAATCGGTAAATTAAGATCGCTGAAACACAGATCAGAAATGATCCATATAGAGATCCTGCTCTCAATCGGGATCACGTTTCATGAACCAAAATTTTAGTTTTTAGCCCTGCGGGTAGATGGGTTCGCATGTTAAGGTAGTGCAAAAAGTAGTGTTAAGAAAAAAGACAACAAAGACACGAAATATAAACCAACCAACGTAAAGAAAAAATAGATCGGTGTACAACACAGTTGTCACTTAGATCATTAGCGGTAATAGCCGTGTTTTTAAGCAAGCCTGGGGGGATTCAGTTGAAAAAAACGGCATTGGAGATTGGCGACGCCATTACATCGATAACAAGTATGTAAATCACGCCGGTAACATAGTTTTCTTCCGTGCTTGAGTAAAGCTCCGAGAATTCTCTGCTCTTAGCTACGCACGAAGAGGATTAGTTGTTGTTGCATTTAACATGCAATTTGATTAGCCCTGACGTAATTGCTCTTAAGTGCTCTTTTCAATTTGTAACAATTCGAGAGTTCCTCTTCGTCAAACGTTTTTTATTACAAAATTTAAAAATGTATGTAGGAAATAAAAAAAAAACTAAATTACTAAGTCTGCACAACAACCAAATAATTCTTCCCAATTATTATTATAAAAGATAAACAATTTTTTTATTCCATTAATATTTGAGTTTAATTTGTTTGAAGAATTCAGTAAGTTCTTGAAAATTTGTCTTTAAAAATTTGCCATTCCAGCATATTTGAGGTAAATTAGAAATAAAAAAGCATTTTTTTTTAAAACTTTGAGGCAAGCAAACTTTTTTAGTTTCGTTTAAAGATACATATTACTAAATATAAATTACGAATCTGTATTAATTTGTATTCTTTTTTTTTAAGTCAGAATCCACACCATACATATTATTTAATATGATATATTTTTCTTTAAGAAATCAATTTTTTTTGTAGATGTTTAGCAATTTTTATAAATTTCGATTTTTTTTGCATAAATTCATATTTTTTTTTAAGAATTCAGGCGGCGGTGTTTTTATTTTGAGCTTAAAATTTCTTTTGGAGTTTATCATAATTTATAAGCGAGTTTAATGCTTCTTTATCATTTTCTCTAATTTATTATTACCCATCCTTCATAATATGTACCTAATATCTTTAATATTCTAATAAACAAAAAATTTCAACAAATGTGACAGCCAAGAAAATTTTAGTGAAGATATTTTTCGTGTGCGAATTAAAAAAGCTTTTCGTTAGTAAAAAAATATTACCGGCAATTATTTTAAAATTTATATTAAATTATTTTAAATTATAATAACTCGCCGAAAAAAAAACAACACAAAAATGTTTAATGTGGTTACTAATAGAACAATATTTAGCACGTTCAAGTCCTGTGAAGTTAGCAAAAGAATTGTTTTAAATTTAATAAAAAATGAGAGTTCCCGGTAGCAAACAAAGAGTTCTAGAGTTCCTCATACTTTTTTTCAATAGTTCTGGCGAATTAAGTGTTAAAATTCGAAAAAAAAGTTTTTTTTGCTAACTTCACGCAGCAAGGACTTTTTTGAGAAAAAGAGTTCTGATCATGTTTTTCAACTTAAAATCAAGAGTTCTAGAGTTCCTGATGGGTTTGAGAAAGAGTTCTGCAAAATTGAAATAGTTAGGGCTATTTAAGGTGAAAATTGACTTAGAATCAAAAATTTTGAAAATTCAAAAAAAATCAAAAAAAAGGAGTTCTGATTAGAGTTCCCGATAGCAAACAATGAGTTCTGAACATTTTCCTCATAACTTTTTTTTCTAAAACTAATTGTTCAAAAGTTATTCGCAAATTGAGGTGCCCATTGACTTAGAACCAAAAATTTTCAAAATGCAAAAAAATTAAAAAAAAGGAGTTCTGATTAGAGTTCCCGATAGCAAACAAAGAGTTCTGAACATTTTCCTAATAACTTTTTTTTCTAAAACTAATTGTTCAAAAGTTATTCGCAAATTGAGGTGCCCATTGACTTAGAACCAAAAATTTACAAAATCCAAAAAAATCAAAAAAAAAGGAGTTCTGATTAGAGTTCCCGATAGCAAACAAAGAGTTCTGAACATTTTCCTAACAACTTTTTTTTCTAAAACTAATTGTTCAAAAGTTATTCGCAAATTAATTGCGATTTATAGGTAGGTACTGTTGAGTTCAACTCCGATTTTTAAAGAAGAAAACCACTATTTCCGAGATTCTAGATCTGCTTTCAAGCAGTTCTTAAATTTTCCTATATAGGTTTTATTAAATTAATGATCTTAGGCTATGTACATGTTTAACTTACGTTTTAGTTTTTTCTTTTCTTCTTTTTCTTTTAATTTTAATTTAGCTTATAGCTTTATACAAATGTGTACCTGTGGATACAATTTTTTTTAGTTTTAATTAGTATTACAATAAATAGTTTATAGTTTTACTTTTAAGTCTATTTTACTTCATTTAATTAGTATACTTTAATTTGTAAGTTTATTGGGTTGGACACCGTCTTCTTTCGCCGCCAAGATTAAAAAGAATGTCTGGAACCAACAGACAAAGGGCGCGATGAATTGTTTAAGAGGGAGAAAGGTATTTTACGAAGGACTAATGTACATTGTGCTCTCTCTATCAATGACAACTAATGTTATCGAATTAAGTGCTTTCAAGTTCGCTTAACACTCCCCCCTGGTAACTGGGTTAGAGACCCAGATTACCACTTTCTCCGAACTTGCGAACATCTAATACTGCCAGCTTAACTGCTGGTCGGGTATAGATACCTCGAGCGGTTTGCACGACTGCACTACGTATAGTATTATCTTTACGGCTATCACCATAAGAACCTTTCCTTTTGGCCACGTTTTTCTAGGGCTGTTGTAGTCCACGATAACGACGATATCTCCCTCCTGCAATTGCTTCTGTGGTGTAAACCATTTGGTACGTCGAGTCAAATCCGGTAAGTATTCACGCAGCCATCTTTGCCAAAAGGTTTGTGCATATTTTTCAGCGGCTACCCAGGTTCTTTTCAAGGCAACTCCATCGTCTTTACTATCTGCAGTCAGTCGTTCTTGATTAGAGTATCCGATCAACAAATGATTGGGGGTGAGTGCTTCACTATTTTCACAATCGATTGGTACGTAGGTAAGGGGTCGTGAATTCACAATGCTCTCCACCTCCGCCATCATGCTCAATAATAGTTCGTCGCAAGGATTACGTGTTGGCGATATTTCAGCGAGTGTTTGCTTGACAGACCGAACCATGCGTTCCCAACAACCACCCATATGGGGTGCTGCTGGTGGGATGAAGTTCCACTTCAAATCCAACTCGAATTCTTTGGCTACTGCGAGTTTGTTCAAGTCTCTTATCGCCTGCTGCAACTCTTTGCTGGCACCTCGAAAGTTCGTTCCGTTGTCGGAATATACCTCTTTTGGCATTCCTCTTCTTGAGACAAATCTTTTGAATCCCAATATACAGGAATCACTGGACAGGCTGTGGACTATCTCAATATGGATTGCCCGTAGAGTAAGGCAGGTAAGTAGCATACCCCATCTCTTGTCTAGACGTCTTCCGATTTTTACATAGAGTGGTCCGAAGTAATCCACTCCAGTATAGGAGAACGGCCTCTGGAATGGTTGAAGACGAGCGTATGGTAGTTCGGCCATGCGTGGGGTTTGGGGTGCGGCTCTGGTGTTCTTGCAGTGCTGACAATTCTTTTGAACGATCTTCAGGACTCTTCTCAGGCTTGGAATGAAGTAGTGTTGACGGAGCTCGTTTACTACGGTTTCGTTGAAGATGTGGTGAAGTTTAATATGAAATTCGTTTACGATGAGGCGAGTGACTTGATGATCTTTTGGTAGAATGATGGGCCTTTTAGTTTCCATAGGAACTTTTTTATCGCATCGATTCTTCCAGCAATACGAATCAGTCCACTTTCGTCTAAATATGGAGAGAGAGTAGGTTAGGTTAGGTATTAAGGGGTGTGCACAGCATGAAGCCGTTGCGTACACGGGGGCCTACTGGTCCATTGTGATCCCCTGTAAAAGTAAAAATTTTAGCATCGATGCCCCTCAATTCTGTTGATTAGCGTAGACTGGCTCGTTAACGAACCAGCCTGTGCTATCTATAAATTTCCTCATACTTGCCATTGAGACCTGTGCTAGATCATCCAGTTCTCCAACGAACCTGTTTCCGAAATGACGGAGTCGGCTGGTTTGGAGGTTCGGACAGTCGCAGAGCAGGTGTTTAATGGTCTCTATTTCCTCCTCATCCTGACAGCTCCTACAAAAATCGGGTGCAAATGCCCCTATTCTGTTAGCCATTATGCCAATGGCGCAATGACCTGTTAGTACACCTATCAAGATTTTAATGTTCTTTTTACTCAGCGATAAAATATACCGAGTTTCCTTTTCATTTGTGTTAGGCCATAAACTTCTAGAGATTACACAATCGTTCCTGGATTTCCAGGAGATATTGATTTTCTCTTTTAGTTTAAGGTCTATCTTCCTCTTGAGTACCCCAATCGGGACGAGTGGTCCCCTAACTGAATGGTCGCTACTACTTGTGTCTGCTTCTGACCCTTTCCTGGCTAGTTCATCTACTATATCATTCCCTTCTATATTGCTATGTCCGGGAACCCAGCAGAGCTTTACCTGGTTAGTGTGGCAGATCTTGTTTAATTCCTTTCTACAGTTTAAAACTGCTTTTGATCTTATGGTCTCACTGGCTAAGGCTTTGATAGCAGCCTGGCTGTCCACGAAAAAAGTAATCTCCGAAGAGCTTAGCTTTTCGTGATGTGCCAATTCAGCTGCTTTTCCAATGGCAAAAATCTCGGCCTGAAAGACACTACAGTCAGCCGGGAGTGTATATGACGCTCTGATGTTGAGAGATTGGCAAAACACTCCAGCACCTGTTCCCGATTCCATTTTTGAACCATCAGTGTAGAAAGGGATACCCTGTTTACTTATAAGTGAATTGGGATCCCAACCCTGTCTTTCTGGTATGAAAATAGAAAATTTCCTATCGAAATCTAGTAAAGGGGGGATGTAATCGGTGGTCTCCCTCAGTCCTGGAATCGTGTCATATCTTTGTAAGATTGACCCGTGGCCATAAGTGCTGTGCCTCCAAAAACTCAGTTCTCTTAAGCGAATTGCAGTTTTGGCTGCCGTGCACTTTATGAACTCATCCAGAGCCGGGAGGTCCAAGATCATTTCCAATCCAGCTTGTGGTGTGGTTCTTTGAGCCCCTGTTATTCCTACACAGGCTAGTCTCTGTACCTTATTCAGGTTCTTGAGATAGCTTGATTTTTCCACCGCCTTCCACCATACAATAGAGCCATAGGTAAGAATGGGTCTGACAATCGCTGTGTACATCCATTGGATGACTTGCGGTCGCATACCCCAACGTACACCGAAGGTCTTTTTGCATGTGTAGAATGCACATAGTGCTTTTTTCATTCTTTCCTCAGTATTACGCTTCCATGTAAGCTTGGAGTCAAGGATTACTCCTAGAAATTTAGCTTCCTTAGAAGGTATTAGAGGAATGCCATTTAGTTTGGGAGGGTTGAAGCCCTCCAGTTTCCTTTTCTTCGTGAACAAAACTAGCTCTGTCTTGGTGGGGTTGACCCCGAGACCATTCTTAGTTGCCCAAGAAGATAAATCCTTTAATGCATTTTCCATAATGCTTTCGATGATGGTAAGAAACTTGCCCGATACCAAAACCACTATGTCATCTGCATATGCTACTATTTTAATGCCCTGATCTTTGAGCTTTGTGAGAATTTTGTTGACTACGAGGATCCAGAGCAGGGGTGAGATGACTCCTCCCTGTGGTGTGCCTCTTGTAACTGTTTTCTCAATAGTGCTAACTCCTATTTGAGAGTTGATAATTCTGCCATTTAACATGGTGAAGATCCAATCGACCATGACAGATTCAACCCCAACTTCAACTAAGGCAGTCTTGATCGATTCCGTTTTAACGTTATTAAACGCACCCTCGATATCAAGAAATGCTGCCAGGGTATATTCTTTATGTTCAAGACTTTTCTCTATATGTGAAACTACTTCGTGCAAAGCAGTCTCCACTGATTTACCTTTAAGGTAAGCGTGTTGGTAGTTGCACAAATTGTTTTCGTTGAGAAGTTCTCTTACATGTAGATCAATTATCCTCTCTAGTGTCTTAAGGAGAAACGAAGAGAGACTTATTGGTCTATAATCCTGAGCGGTCGAGTGAGTCGGTTTCCCTGCTTTTGGGATAAAGACTACCTTGACCTTTTTCCAGTTATTAGGGACGTATCTAAGTTTGATACAACTTATGAAGATTACCCTAAGCCACGGAGTTATTACTTTGAGAGCATTTTGAAGAAGAGCTGGAAAAATCTCGTCTGGTCCCGCTGATTTATAGGGTTTGAACGAGTTTATTGCCCAGATAATCTTCTGCTCTGTAATAACCTGATTTAGTTCTAAATTTGATTCTGTGTGAGTAAAATCCAGCGTGCTCGATTGCAAGCAATCAGAGCTTTCTGGGTTTTTACAACCGGGGAAATGAGTTTCCATGAAGAGTTCAAGCGTTTCTAGGCTCGAGTTCGACCATGATCCATCAGGGTGTTTTATGTACCCCGGGATCGTGGGATTAAGGGCCAGGGTTCTACGGAGCCTTGCCGCCTCGCTTGTTTCTTCAATGGATTCACAATGTTTAGCCCACGAATCCTTTTTGGCCTATCTTAACTCTTTGGTGTAAGTGTTAAGTGCGGCTCTATAAGACTTTAAGTCCTCTTCTAATTTACTCAGTTTAGCTTTATTGAAAAGTTTTCTAACCTCTGTTCTACGTTTCTTTAGTACACCACTCCACCAGGGTGGTTTAGTGGAGTTATTGGAACGAGATAAAGGGCAGTGTTTTTCAAAAGACATTCTCATTTTGCTGGACAAGTTTTGGACAACAGTGTCAATGGTTGAAATACTTAGACTTGTATTGTCCTCTGGTGGATCAATACAGTCTTTCAGCCATTTTTCGTACTCTGTCCAATTCGTCCTAGTTGGGTTCCTGTAAGGTTTCTTTTCGGTAAAGTTCCTGTCTATAGAGAAGAGTATCCTAAAGTGATCCGAAAAAGATTCTTTAGGTGAGACTCTCCAGTCTTCAACTGAAATTTTACTATTATTGTTAATAAGAGTCAAATCTATGATTTCCTCTCTGTTTTTGTTTCGAAAGGTAGGGTGATTGCCCCTATTACATAACGATAAATTAGAACAGAGAATATATTCAAAAATTGACTCACCCCTTTTATTGATATCCTTTGAGCCCCATTGGGTGTGGTGAGCGTTGGCATCACATCCTACCACCAAAGGTGTATCGCTTGCTTTGGCATGGACCACAAGATCGCGGACAGTTTTTGATGGTGGGCTCTCCTCCTCGTACGGCATGTACGTCGACGCTAAAATGAAGTTTCCTTCATTCGATTCGACGCTGATTGCCGTGTTGTCCTTGTTGCTGTACCTAGATAGGAAGAAAGCGTTAATTGATTTTTTCACTAGGATACAACTTCTAATATCACCTTCATCTGACGTGGAATGAAAAAGGTTGTAGTATTTTGACCTCAACCCACGGATTCGGTTTTTGCCTAACCATGGTTCCTGGATCAAGGCCACATCCACGTTCTCGTGAGACATGTAGAGCGTAAGGTCGTACGTTGCTGCTTTAGCGTGGTGCAGGTTTATTTGCACCACTTGCAGCTTTTGACTCCCTTTTGCCTTCATGCCTCTTAACCTTTACGGTTCCGAGACCATACCTCAACACGTCTTTCCTTTCTCTCAGCAGAAGGTCAGATTTCTTGTCTGCCACAAACAAGAGGTCCTTCCCTTCGCCTCCATGACTCTTTCTTGAGTGTTGGAGCTTCCATTCCAAAATGGGAAGCTCTTTGTTCTGCTTCGCCAACAGCTTAAGAATGGCTGCGTCCTCATGTTCTGCAGGAGGGGGGATCCATATGCTAAACTGCTGGCGGAGTGGTAGAGCTGCGGCGGGTAGAACCTCAAGGGAGGAACCTTCCCATAGTTCGCCAATGTTGGCGATTGTACGGTTCAGGAACTCCCGTGATTTCTGGTCACCGCAGCAGACCACTTTAACTCCTCGCCGCCATCCGGCACCATCAAAGATATAGTCTTCAGAACTTTCGTTCTCTGATGCTGCCATCATAGCTTTGAGAATCTCATTTTCCACAAGAAGCCAGTTTTTTGCCGAGATTTTCCCATCTGGGTCGTCACGGCTTATGATGGCAATTTGTAGGTCAATCGGGGTGGTGTCGAAGCTGTTGGTTTTTTTGTTTTTTGGCAACGTCTTGCTTGACTGTCTCCTCCGATCTTTGTCTCTTGGACGTTCCTGGTTTCCTTCCAGAAGAGGTGCTTGCCGGTGCTTGGTCTTTCCTAGCGTTGGCTAGCTGTTTCTTGCTGGAAGTCGCCTGAACTTTTCCCTTGTCGTTCCGAGCGGTCGAGTTATTGCCAGCCTGTTCACGGTTTGCCTTTTTAGGGACAGACCTAGATTTGGCAGCATCTACTCCTTTGCTCTCCGACTCTTCGGCATTCACTTGCCCTGTTGTTCCCCTGGGTCCAGTGGCAGTCTCTGCCAGCTGCCGCTCAAAGTTCCTAACTAGCTTTCTATGCTTTTTTAGGAGAGCTTTATCTCTCGAACTGAGCGTCGCAGGGTCTTTCAACTCGGTCTTTTCCACGAATCTTTTAGAGGATCTGTAGTTGCTGCGTTGCCTCGAAGCTTTGAGGGGTGCAGCAGACTTCAGCATAGTCTCTTCTTGACTCGGTTCCATCAGTAGCTCGTCCTCGGTTTGACTACCTATGGAAGGAGGTCTGTCCGAGGTCTCCGTACCTTTGATAGTTAAACTATCTAAGTCGGGAAGGAGATCTACTGAGAGAATGACCGGTTGTCTTCTTAGCTCTCGTTTTTCTTCTCTGAAGTTTACTTTTGTCACTGGCGACTTAGCCTCTTGCGAAGCCAAGCCCTCGCCGGCAGCCGTGACTTCTGCCGACTCTTGAACGTATATCCCCGTTCGATTTTTTTCTTTTCGTAAACTTTGGTCCATTATTTTAGATTAACATCTATGCTTTTGTTGGTTTTCTTAGTTGTCTTACTCCGCAGCTGGATTGCTGGAGAGTTAGACGTAAGCCCCCTCGCCACAACAAGGCGAAAACCGTGAGGGGGTGGAGAGAGAGTATAAAGAGGACTTGTTTTGGATATTTTTGCTTCGCTGCTGGAATTTGCCGTCCTAGCTAAGGCCTCGTAGTCGTTTGGAAAGCCTTCTTTCTGACATTGTTTATAGAGCAAAGCCTCTGCTGCTTCCTTCTCGTCTAACGTGAATATTGGTGGTCTGCAAGGTTTTCGCCATTTTAGAACGAAGAGTTTGATGTACCGGTAGATATATATTAATGTCTTTAAAGGGCTTCTCCACCTCGAAAAGCGATTAAAGTTCAATACGAATGAGGGTGGTGTAGTGAATGAAACATTCTTTGACTTCTTCGTTGCCCTTATCAGACGTAGGATCTGAAAGTTCGGTTGGTAGAGGCAGTGGATTTTGATATAGAAATTCTGGACCCGTATACCATCTACCTGTGGAACTGAAGTCATAGTTACTTTTATACTTAGATGCATCGTCAGCTACGTTCTCTTTGCTGCAGACCCATTGCCAGTTATTGGCATTTGAACTTTCCAGAATCTCTCCGATCGAACGGCTACAAAGCTTTTGTATTTTTTACTGCTTCTTTTCCAACTGAGGACAACTTGGGAGTCCGTCCAAAATGTCAGACTTTCAAAGTGAATTGTGTGACCACTCTGAATGAATTTAGAAAGTCTAACTCCCAACACTGCTGCTTCAAGTTCTAGCCGTGGAATTGAAAGTGTTTTGATAGGAGCTACTTTCGTCTTGGCGCTGATAAGGGAGCATTCGACTACGTTTTCAGTGCAAACTCTTACATAGGCTACGGCAGCAATAGCATCTTCACCTGCATCCACGAACACGTGCAACTCAATGCGACTTCCATCACCGAATCGAAGTTTTGTGAGATAGTTTCTGTTAATGGATATATCTTTTATTTTGGGAATCAGGCTCAACCAATTCTCCCATTTTTGATACTGTCGGTCTTTTATCTGCTCGTCCCATCCTACTCCTGAGCGCCAAATTTCCTGCAGAATAACTTTTAGGTGGATTGTGAAATTTGCGATGAGACCTAGGGGGTCGAAAATGCACATGAGTGCTCTTAATACTTCGCGTTTCATAGGGACTTGTCTGCCTTTCATGACCTCGTCGCGCATTTTGCTGGACTTGAATGTATAGATGAACGTGTCTGTGCCGGGTGACCATCACATACCCAGGAGTTTCTCGAAGTCGTTTTGAGCGTTATCAGTAAATATTCTGTTGGCGTTTGAAGTTTTGGAATTCAGAGCACTTAAAACATTTTGAGAGTTCGAGAGGAAATTTCTAATTTCAAACCCGGCTTGCTTGCGGATATGTATCACGTCTTTTACTAAGGCTATGGCTTCTTCTTCCGTGTCTACGCTATCTAACAAATCGTCCACGTAGTGGTTTTCAATAATGGCTTTGGCTGCCCTCGGGAACTGCATCTCAAATCTCTTTGCGTTTTTATTTTTTATATATTGAGCGCAAAAGGGTGAACAAGTAGACCCGAAGGTCATAACCTGCATCTGGTATACCTCAATATTCCCATCTTCGATATTGCGCCACAAGAACCTTTGGGCATCTTTGTCCTCCTCGAGGATCTTCACTTGATGGAACATCTCACGTATGTCTCCTGCTATTGCTATCTTCCTTTCACGAAATCGAAATAATACTGATGGAAGTGATGGTAAGTTATCTGGCCCCGTCATCAAACATGAGTTCAGAGACACGCCTTCGACTTTGGCCGCCGCATCCCAGACTATACGCAATTTATCAGGCTTATTAGGATTGACGACAGGGAATATGGGTAAGTACCAGATTCGCGACTTAGAATTATTCACCTCATACTCGTTCAGCTTCTTTGCGTACCCTTTCTTCAGGTATTCTTCTATTTACTCATTGACTCTTTCAATAAGTTCAGGCTGGCGTAGAAAACGTCTTTCGAGACAGCGTAACCTTTTTTCAGCCATGGCTTTAGTGTCCGGCAGATGGATATCCTGGTATTTCCACAGTAAGGGTACGGCAAAACTATCACAAAACTAACAGTATTCTCTTCCAACAGCTGCAAAGCCTTATAGTCTTCGTCCGATAGCCTTCGCTTAGGGGACTTTGTGCCTACACTTTCTAATGAGAAGTACTGCTTTACTGTTTCATGCATCTGTGAATCCATCTCGTTTTGGCATTCGCAAAGGTGAATATTAATATTTGCGTCTAAGTCTTTCTTCAGTTCACTACCAGCAGACGCAACACCAAAGAGAGTCCATCCTAGCCTGGTTTTGATTGCTGCCGGCTGAGAATCTTCACCCTCTTGAGTCTTGAGTGGCATAACTAAACGCCAATGTTGAAGGCCAAGCAGTATTTGAGGCTTCGCATTATGATAGGGTTTTATTGGTAAACCTTTCAGATGCGCGTATCGTTGCATAAGGCTGCTTATATCCAGTGACTGTCTCGGGAGATCTAACGACTTCACGGTATGTGCTGATATTTCAAACGTAATTTTCATAGATGATTCCTCCCGGCGATGGGTGTTTGCAGTCCACCTTAAACATAAAGGTTCATTGTCGCCACTAGCACCAAGTGCCACTGCTACTTCGTCGTCAACAAGTGTTACCGAAGATCCGACATCTATGAAGGCGAAGGTGTCTAGAGACTTGTTGTTATAGTACAAACTCACAGGAACGATTTTGAATAGAGCAAGTGCAGCGCTTGGACGAATGATTGTACCACTGTAGTAGGCGTTCTGAACTCCGTTGCTTGTGGAAGGCTGGTCTGTCTTCATATCGCCTTTGTTCTTAACTTTCAGTTGGGATTCGTTGCTATGTAGAAGTGAATTATGTCGATACGTGCATCCGTCAACACCACACAGCTGTGACGATAGGCATCGACGAGAACCGTGTCTGCGTAAGCATATTCGACAGACGTATAAACGCTTAACCAGCCTCCATTTGTCTTGCAATGACAATTGTGCAAAGTGTTGACATGAGGCAAGCGTTTTTCAATCACTTTTGCAAGCAGGACACTTATTATCATCCTGTGGCTTTGTTACTTGATGTATGTTGATAATAGCTTTTGTCTTTTTATTTATCTTCGGCTCAAAGGTTTGAGGAACTGTCACCGTAACTTCCGCCGCAGCCTTTGCAAACTCCGCAAGCCAATCATTGAACACCGACAAGTCAACACTAGAAATTGTCTGCTTAAACATTCCCCAGTTCAGTTTCATTTGTGCTGGTAGCTTCTCTATAAGTTCTTGAACCAAGCACGGATTGTTGAGATGAGCAGAGAGACCAGTGACTTCCATCATGCGACACATGTTATCTACCTTGAGTGAGAAGTGTATAATAGTTTCCAATCGGTCATATTTAGGTGCAGGTTCATTTCTAATCTTCCTCAGAAGCGACTGAATAATTACCTCGGGCCTCCCAAATAGCATCTTCAATGTTGTAATAACTCCATCGACCTGATCTGGGTGTAGCAGTCGGAACTGTACTGCCTCGAGTGCCTTCCCTTTCAAGCATCGTTGTAGCCGAAGCATATTCTCGTTGTCGCTGAACCCGCAAGCCTTCGATGAGTTATTCCACCAGCTTATGAAAATTGGCCATTCCTCCGGTCGCCCTGAGAACTGCACTTGCTCCTTGGACATAAACTGTCTGGCTGCGATCTGGGATCTGTTTAAAACCGATACTGCACTCTTTGTCACATCTAAGTCTTTGCGATCTCTTTTGTCACCATTGAAATCGTTTTGCACATTTTGAGGCCCACTTGCACGCGCGTCTTCCTGCAACTTTGATTCCTGTACCAAATCCTGAACACGATCGCTGACAGCGTAGGCATTAGCCACTGACTCCTGGTCATCATCCGTGGAGCACTGTTCAAGAATAGCATATTTTTTGTCGATGTAGTCTCGATCACGCTTTGCTTGCAGTTTCCGCTCTTCTTCTAATTTTTGAAGCTGTATTCTGACCCTTTTTTCATTCGATGTGTGTTGTTGCTTCTTGAAGACTTGGTACTAATTTGGTCCTTATTGTTTGGAATCGGCATACATTTACCCTGCGGTGGAGTACGGTCGTCTCCGGAAGTTATGCCATTCATGACTATTTGATTGTTGTCGCCTGGAACAGGAGCATTAGCTAAGGATTTGTCCTTCGAGGATGGATCTGTGTCCGCTTGAAGCTTGTTAACACATTCGCTGCAGTTCCAATCTTCGTTTTCTACCTCCTGTGAAACCCCCACGCAAGTAAAGTGAAACCAGTTAAGACACGTACCACATTCTACCATTGGGCCCTGGCTTTCGGGCGCTGTACACCTCTTACAATGCTGAGCATTTGATGACGAAGATGAATGAGCACTGCGAACCCTAGACCTACGACTACGACTAAGAGCAACTTGAGACATACTGACTTACCTTGCACCAAATCGATTGCGCAGCCACGTTTCGCTTTCTAACTTTGAGCTGTAATTACGATGATGAAGTATGATGAGATGATGTTGAGGATGGAAGCTCTGGTGACGAGGGAAGCTCTGATGACGATGACGAAGTATGATGAGATGATGTGACCACGTGATTCAATCCCGTTGTTCGTGTAAAACGAAAATTTAAGTTTTGTTGAGTTCAACTCCGATTTTTAAAGAAGAAAACCACTATTTCCGAGATTCTAGATCTGCTTTCAAGCAGTTCTTAAATTTTCCTATATAGGTTTTATTAAATTAATGACCTTAGGCTATGTACATGTTTAACTTACGTTTTAGTTTTTTCTTTTCTTCTTTTTCTTTTAATTTTAATTTAGCTTATAGCTTTATACAAATGTGTACCTGTGGATACAATTTTTTTTAGTTTTAATTAGTATTACAATAAATAGTTTATAGTTTTACTTTTAAGTCTATTTTACTTCATTTAATTAGTATACTTTAATTTGTAAGTTTATTGGGTTGGACACCGTCTTCTTTCGCCGCCAAGATTAAAAAGAATGTCTGGAACCAACAGACAAAGGGCGCGATTAATTGTTTAATAGGGAGAAAGGTATTTTACGAAGGACTAATGTACATTGTGCTCTCTCTAATAATGACAACTAATGTTATCGAATTAAGTCCTTTCAAGTTCGCTTAACAAGTACTATATGGCAAGTTATGGATTCGTACAAGAAATCGAATTCGAGATTTTGGTCAAAAAGTGGGTCTCGCAAAAACAACCGCCTGTTTATTTTTTTAAACTTGGTAACTAGCGTTTTTTGGATATTCTAATTTTATTTTCGAAAAAAACGACTTAAATACAAAAAAAAAATAAAAATTGAAAAAAAAAAGTAGTTTGGGTAGGTGTAGCGAACACAAAAAACAGAAAGAATAGAAAGTGCTATAGTACCCAGCACTACGATGGTTTTTTAAAAGTGCGTTTTATTCAAAGTTATGAAATTAAGTACTGAATTGGCTTTAATTATTTCATGCATGATGTCCCTATAAATTCTTAATCGAACACTGAAATCTAGATGGTTTTATGTCTTCTAGTTTATGAGCGAATTGAAACCTACCCAAACTACTTTTTTATTCAATTTTTATTTGTTTTTGTATTTAAGTCGTTTTTTTCGAAAATAAAATTAGAATATCCAAAAAACGCTAGTTACCGAGTTTAAAAAAAATAAACAGGCGGTTGTTTTTGCGAGACCCACTTTTTGACCAAAATCTCGAATTCGATTTTTTGTACGAATCCATAACTTGCCATATAGTACCTACCTATAAATCGCAATTAATTTGCGAATAACTTTTGAAAAATTAGTTTTAGAAAAAAAAGTTGGTAGGAAAATGTTCAGAACTCTTTGTTTGCTATCGGGAACTCTAATCAGAACTCCTTTTTTTGATTTTTTTGGATTTTGAAAATTTTTGGTTCTAAGTCAATGGGCACCTCAATTTGCGAATAACTTTTGAACAATTAGTTTTAGAAAAAAAAAGTTATTAGGAAAATGTTCAGAACTCATTGTTTGCTATCGGGAACTCTAATCAGAACTCCTTTTTTTTGATTTTTTTGGATTTTGAAAATTTTTGGTTCTAAGTCAATGGGCACCTCAATTTGCGAATAACTTTTGAACAATTAGTTTTAGAAAAAAAAGTTATTAGGAAAATGTTCAGAACTCTTTGTTTGCTATCAGGAACTCTAATCAGAACTCCTTTTTTTGATTTTTTTTGAATGTTCAAAATTTTTGGTTCTAAGTCAATTTTCACCTTAAATAGCCGTAACTATTTCAATTTTGCAGAACTCTTTCTCAAACCCATCAGGAACTCTAGAACTCTTGATTTTAAGTTGAAAAACATGATCAGAACTCTTTTTCTCTAAAAAGTCCTTGCTGCGTGAAGTTAGCAACAAAAACTTTTTTTTCGAATTTTAACACTTAATTCGCCAGAACTATTGAAAAAAAGTATGAGGAACTCTAGAACTCTTTGTTTGCTACCGGGAACTCTCATTTTTTATTAAATTTTAAACAATTCTTTTGCTAACTTCACAGGACTAATAGTTCAAATACATTTTAAAAAAAAGATACTTTAAAAACAAATTTAAATAATTTTATGTTTTCGTGTCCCTATTTTCTCATACAAATTAAACGAAAATTGATTCTTTTTTGACTCGAATTGCGTAAACGCTTAGTCAAAATTACAACAAAAAAAATGAAATAATAGAAGTATTCTTTCATTCATGGTAGAATAGTAAGGCAGAGTAGGTCTGTCTGGTAATGTGAAATTTCTTGAGAATTTGCACAAATTTTCACAAAATTGCACAATTTGTTACAAATTCCTGTTTGTCATCTCTAAAAAGTTGCAACGAGAGAGCACATCGAGAGAGAAAAAAATTTCCCCTCCATTGGATAACTTGCAAATTTGTACTACATAAATTTCTGGTGAGTAAAGACTGTCAAAACACCCAGCTGTTAGCATCTTTTGCTTTTAATTTGAAATTGTGGTTTCTAATATGTGAAAATAAATATGTAATAAATAACTTGGGAAATTTATAATTTATGTAATTTTTTTTTTAATTAAACGCAAATTGTTAACAAACCAGACTTTTGGCATGTGATTGTTAATGTGAGGAGAAAAATTCTGACGTTTTGTACACAAAAGTGGTTCAATGCGTTTGTTAACTTTCTTGTAATGTCGTTTTCGTTTGGATGTTCGGAGTACTGCTTTTGCACTCCTTTTTCACTCCTACTACTGAAAAAGTCTTCCATTGGCTGTTCCGAGTAATGTTTTCAGAGTGTTCTTCTGTTCCCAACTTCACATTGGAGTAGACGAGGAATACACACATACATGTAAAGTTTTTCGTTGGATTAATTGTCAAAAGAGATACAAACTTGAAGAAGCCATTTTGTTAAATGGCGGCTTTAGGTAGTGAGTGTGTAAATTTACGAAAGTCGGTCTTTTCATATTCGATTGGAATTAAAAAGGAGTACAATAGACCGAAAATCCAATTGAAAAACGACATAAGTTTCTCCATTTTTGAGAAATTTGTTCTCTCTTTGGTGTTTTGGCAGGTTTTACACATTTTGCTGAAAAAAGATACCAAACACACCAAGTAAAGCAGTTTCAATTTTAAGATGTCGTCGATAATGAAGAGAATGGCCGCGTTCGGGCAACTATCCAATAGGCTATCCACCTATCCCAAAAATTGTCAGATAGCTTGAGTTGTTGTTGCATCAGCTGACATCAGATTTTTTTCAACAAGGGATTACAACAACACAAACCTATCCGGATAGCTTTGGATTGTTCACGCATACATTGAAATGCATTTACATGAGTTCTGAGTTCGATTCTGAAGGGAAACTAAATATTATTTGTTTTTTAACTGTGTCTAAAGATTTGCGTTTTTATTGAGTTTAATCTGAGTAGGTACCACATACATGTTTATTTTAAGGTACCTACCTATAAGTATGTATGTTGAATGCCTCTAAGCACCCTGATCCCCCCCCCCCCCAAACTGAATTCCTGGATCCACGCAATGTA
Organism: Leucozona laternaria; assembly: GCA_932273885.2. NCBI lineage: Eukaryota > Metazoa > Arthropoda > Insecta > Diptera > Syrphidae > Leucozona > Leucozona laternaria. The sequence continues at coordinate 54,021,866 of OW026368.1, forward strand.
TTTGGCAATAAATATGCGAGTATAGGTACCTTTATTCCATTTAATATAGTTCTGCTGAACTGATTAATTATAAATATTAATTAAGATATATCATACTGATGGAATGGGTAAATCCAATTAAATTAATATATTTTTATTTTCTTTTATTAGATGTCTATAGAACTTTATCATCACAATACCTACAACACTTCTGGGACGGCTTCCCTTAGTTGCCGTTATGAAGAGCTTCTCTTATCAGAGAATCACTCTGATTGTGTATTTATAGTCGGTACTTCCGAGTTCCGATGTCATAAGCTTATTCTATCAACCGCCAGTCCAGTATTCGATGCAATGTTTTTTGGTTCCATGCGTGAGAAGGATGCCATCGAGATACGTGATATGAATCCGAAAATTTTCCAGAAACTCATCTACTATGTCTACACAGGTCGAGTGGATTTTGAGGGGGAATCTATTGAAGATGTTTTCGAACTGTATTATGGAGCAGAGAAGTATCTTTTAAGTGACCTCATTGACGGTTGCTTAAATGCAGTTAAACAAAAGCTACGGTTTGATAATATTTTGCCTGCGCTCGAGTTAGGTTTCTACATAAATTTGAAGCCACTTTTACAGATCTGTACACATTTCTTCACTCACTGTTGTCTTAATGACATGCAGTTTATGACCTATCTAAAGAACAACTATTTCCATGTCAGCAAAGACTGTGTCAAGGCAATCATATCCCACAATAAGGATTTGAAATACTTAATATGGTTCGTCTTCGAATGGTGTCACCACGAGTGTGAGTATCTTGGCTTGAAACAAAATGATTGTGATTTGATTATTGGCGACCTTAAGCTGGACTTGCCAAAACTGAAGAGTGGTTATGAAGAAATCTGTGCTCAAATAAAGAAACTATCCAGCACAATCGAGAGAAGCTGCTATAAGGCGTGTCGCCCTTTTAAAATCGATTCCGAGGATTTCGAATGGAATATAACACTGCGATGTGACCGTTTTATCTCCTTATTGGGGTTGATAATAAACAGTCGTTTAAAACCACCATCAAGAGGCGTGACTGATGATTCAATTACCAGTTCAAATGAATACAGAGAGAACTTGCAGATTGAAATTCGAGCGAAAGCGGCTGTTAACGATGGAACTGAAACCGATAGAGTGGTTTTGCAGCATCTTGTGAACAAAGAACATACCAGATATAATTGCGATCTTAATATTGTTTGGGATGACGCAGTCGTCCTTTCACCCGATGTGGAATATCTAGTTAAGCTCACTTGGCTACAAAATGCCTTTGGGGCCGAATACCCCTGCAGTGTGCAATCAGATGAAGTCGATGGTATACAGTTTAATGACTGCAATCATCATTTTGGAAGCCTTGTAAAAGGTGTGAGATTTTTAAATTTAGTATAGTTGGATTAATCAAAAGGCAAGATGATGCGAAACAACTTTTGCATCCCACCTACTTGTCATATTTATGTTTAATTCGTATTTTATTTTAAGTTATATGCTTGTCCTAAAATAGAACCACAATGGTGTCAATAAACTTCTATCAATTTCTTTTTAATCTTCGTTTTTTTTTGTATCTTATTATTCGTATATTTTTACTCTCGAATATGAATTAAACTTGTTTCTTTTTAAGATGAGGCTTTGAACACCGCTGTTGATGAATAATAATTAAGTAGATTATACTAAGTAGGAAGGTATCTTTTACTTTCTAGCTTTGGTTTTGATTTATTGAAACTAAAAAAAACTAGCTATATTTGGGTCAAACACTTTTGAGAACTTGTTGATTCAAACCGGTTAACTCTGTAAATATATGCGCAAGATTAATTTTAATTTAACATAAAACTAAAACTTACTAATATTTTAAATTAATTGTTTGAATTAATATTTTTGGACTTGATTTTAATTCTAAATTTACATTTAGGGTAGAACATTTTGTATACAACCTTCTTAATGAGCCAAAAAGGTACATATTGGGATAAGGATTAAGCAAAGGATTTAAAATAAAATTTCTCTTTCTTAAACACGATTATCATTTGCATGGTAATAAGTAATAACACTATTAAGACCCATATCAAAAGTAATACTACGTTTTCACTGAGCACTTAATCGCGATTTAAGAGGATTTAGCATAAATCCTCTTCAGATCTCGAAGATTTACCATACAAATTTAAATCTCCTCAAATGAAAATTTAAAATAAATCTCATTGAAATCTTCTTGCAAGAAGGAGATTGTCAAATCAAACAATCCTAATTTTGTAGAACGCACCCTTTTAAACGTCATTTTTTCCATTGAAATTAAAAAAAAATTATAAAATATTTTTGCGCGTTGGCTGTAGGAATAAAAATGCAAGTATTTACATTGTATTTCATTTATTTATAATAATATTTTGGTAAACAATACATTTCCCAGATAATGCAAGAACCAAAACAAACAAAAAACAACGGACAACCTAGACACTGGAGGATGGGGAGCTTTTCATTGAAGAGTGGGCCGAAAAATTGTGTTTTTTTCTGTATTTATGGATTCTCCTATTAAATTTACTCACTCTTATGTTATTTTGAAGAATAAAATGGTGTGGTAACAATAGATTTAGGTTACTAGACTCATTTTTAATAAATAGTTTATTCAAAATTAATTGTTTTATTGCTCAAAAATTGTTTTTTCCGTTTGCTATACGTTTGCCGATTATATTTGTTTTACTCTTGTCAAATTGAGTTGACAATTGAATGGCAATTCAGACTGAAAACGTCAAATTAATCTCCTTTTTTGTGGTGAAAACACTTCAAGATTAATTTTAAATCTCCCACCTTAAATCCCGGATTACCTCTTAGTGAAAACGTAGTATAAAGGTAGTTTTCTAGTATTATTTGTTTACCTTAACCTATACAGGATGTGACGCTATAAATAGTTACCCGCTTAAGGTAATTTATATTAGAACCATTTAATATAAACAATTAACAAAATGGAAAGTATTTATTTTGGATAATTCTTTTAATTCTTTTTTTTTTTTGGAGGTTTTAATAACAATTATAAAGGGAAATAAAACCCATAACTAAATACAAAAAAAAAACATGTAACATGATAATTTGGTAAATAAATAAAAATAAATTAAAGTTGTGAGAAAACTTTAATTTGTTTCACTTTTATTGAATGAGTTTTTTGATGTTATGACTACCTACATATAAAATTTCGGATTAAGGAATATATAATTGCGCCTATGCTAAAGGACTGTGGTGTTATTTGACAAAGGCTGGTGGATTGTGTGGTTGAAATTCAAATACCATATTTTTCACCTATGTTGAACATAAATTGAAATTATGTGAGTGCCGGGACTCACGCGGTTAATAGGTATGTTTGGTATCTTTTTTCAGTAAAATGTATACATAAATCTTGTTAAAACACCAAAGTGAGAACGAATTTCTCAAAAATGGAGACACTTACGCATTGAATCACTTTATTTGTATACAAAACTTTAAAATGTCACTCCTCAAATCAACAATTACATGCAAAAGACCGGCTTTGTTAACAATTTGCGTTAAATTTAAAAAAAGTATTACGTACATTATATATTTGCCAATTTATCTATATTATATATATATATTATCAGCCGAATTTATAAACGCATCATAGCGAGTGCATAGAACTATTCACTCCTTATAATTCCACTAAACGCAAAAATGTTATTCATAAAACTTATGCAACGTTAAATAGAGGCATTAGAAGCTAAACGCGTTTGATGGATGAATAGTGCCTACATAAGGATGTTTAAGTATCGAAATGTCACTTTGACTCATACACAGACGAGAATAAAATACAATGTTATAAGGGTGGCACTTATTTTGGGAATGCTTATATATCTTTTTTGTCCCCTCCTGAAAGTGATCAAGCTTTATTATGAAGCTACTTTGTACAAACCAAAATGTTGTTAAATTTTTTTGAAATCGGCTAAGGGCGACGTATCCCACCGAGAAGTTAAAACTTTTCATTCAAAATACAAGCAGTTTTCCAACTTTTACTTAAAATGTCGGTGAAAGTATAAAATTTGATGGAAATTCTTTATTTATAACATACATATGTGCTTAGATGTATGCCGAAATTAAAGTTTATTGACTATTTTCAGTGGGACACACAGAATAAATAAAAAAAACACTACCAAAATAAGTGCCACCCTAATAGATGTTGCTTTATTCTTCTCAATTTGATCGCACTGTCAGTGAATGAAACAATTATTTCAATAAAAACCATGAATTTTTTGTTCTAAAATATTAAACTATATTTTCTAACACGGCACAAAAGAAACAGTAATAAGAATAGGTACACTATGCAATATTAAATGAAATTTAAACTAATCCAATCGGTGCAGCAGAATTCGTTTATTGACTTTTCACTTTCAGAGCTTAGTTTTGTTAATCAATTGTGGCAGATTTTCCCTTCTTGGTACTTAAATTGACACAAGCGCATTATAACTAAAATGTGTAGGGAAATATTTTATGAATTAGGATTTATGCAACGTTGAATAGTAGCTTCATAAATGCTTATGCACTATATAACTATTCAGCCGTTTAGAGGTGTTTAGTGAATTCTAATAAATTAGGCTGTATATAGTTAATTTTCACATATCAGAAACGAAAATTTCAAATTGTTTTGACAGTCTTTACTTTTCTTGTACAAAGAAATGTATGTAGCACAAATTCGCAAGTAATCCAATGGAGGGGAAATTATTTGCTCTCTCGATGTTTTCTCTCGTTGCAACTTTTTCGAGTTAACAAACAGGAATTTGTGACAATTTGTGCAAATTCGCAAGAAATTTCACGTTACCAAACAGACCTTTTATGTGTTAGTCCCCTTTCACACGAGGAAACTGAGTTGCCAGCAACAATCAGTTTGTTGGTGAGAAGGGCAAGAAGTAAGAGGGGAAATTGAAATCTCCCCGGTCAACGATTCGAGGAGATTTTTTTGACATTCCTCTTCACACACACAGTAGAGTGTGTTCAACCAAGCTTTTTTAAAAGGGAAATACAGAAAGTTTCCACGATTTTGTTTCTTCGTGTGAAAGGTACAGGAGATTTTTAAGGAAATTAAAAGAAAACGTCAAAAAAATCTCCAGCAACTTGTTTCCTCGTGTGAAAGGGGACTTAACATCAACGCACAGATTATGTCTGTTTGGTATCTTTTTTCAGCAAAATGTGTAAATCCTGTCAAAACACCAAAGAGAGAACGAATTTCTCAAAAATGGAGAAACTAACAAAAAAGTTAACAAACGCATTGAACCACTTTTGTGTACAAAATGTCAGAATTTTACTCCTCACATCAACAATCACGCCAAAAAAGTCTGGTTTTGTTAACAATTTGCGTTTAATTTGAAAAAAAAAATCACATAAATTATAAATTTCCCAAGTTATTTATTATTTACAAAGTTAATTTTCACATATCAGAAACCACAATTTCAAATTAAAAGCAAAAGGTTCTAACAGCTCGGGGTTTTGACAGATTTTACTCTTCTTGCACACAGAAATTTATGTAGCACAAATTCGCAAGTTATCCAATGGAGGGGAAATTTTTTTCTCTCTCGATGTGCTCTCTCGTTGCAACTTTTTCGAGTTAACAAACGGGAATTTGTTACAAATTGTGCTATTTTGTGAAAATTTGTTCAAATTCGCAAGAAATTTCACGTTACCAAACAGACCTATTAGCCACATGTAGATGAGAAGCCCGGCAGCCATTTTAGTTTGCCTACAAGCTTGAACTGGCAGTTATCAGATAAAAAATGAGAATGTTTGTAAAAAAAACCGCACACATAGACAGTAGGGATCTTTACACACCTGGTTAAATTGTTGTTGCAATTCACATCTACCCAGCAAACATTTTAATTCAAAATTGAATCATAAATAAATCACAAAATTGAAGAACCTGACCGGAAAAGAATTCACTTATGATGCAATTTGAATTCTTTTACCTGGGCACTTGGACACCGATATGAATCGCTTTTGTGAATGATTTATGATCTTCATTTAAACTTAATTTAAATGAATGTATATAAGAGTCTATAAAATTATTTCTTTATCTTTTCTGAATCATAAATATGATTGCATTATGATTCATTTAAATGAAGGTATTTACTCATCATCCCTTCTCTTAAATGAACATTCACAATTAATTCACTTTATTGGAATCATTTTTGGTGAAGAAAATCTGAACCTTCAGAAAAATGTTTGCTGGGTATTCATCGACGCGGGATGAAATTAAAAATACAACAATGTAAACAAATGGGTTTTGGAGGGTGAAACGTACGAAACATTCTCATCTTCATATGGCTAATCTGTGCTTGCCAGTACTGGCTCGTGTGGCCTCCGGGTAACATAATAATAAACTGTACATAACTATCTGTCAAAATTTAGCGCACGAAATAATTGTTCGGCACATTAATTCACGAGCTAAATAATTCTTGAATTTTGTGTGAACTTTGCTTTGTAAAAATAAAAGTCGAAATGGAGGAATGTTTAGAACCAAACTATTCATTTCAGATTAAGAAAATGATCCATTTTATTTGATTAAATTGTCTTGAAATAATGAAAACAAATTCTCTCAATTGGTTGAATATAATTTTTTTCTTAGAGAACTGCTGTTTTTTTGTGACATATTCTTCACAACTCTTTCATTCAAAATTTAGCTAGGGTTCTAGCTGATTTTTGACGAGAACAATGGGATCTAAAATTTAGCGCGATCTGCGTACTACGCTCAATTCTACGTTTCCACCGACCACTAAACCGAGATTTGATAAGATTTTACCATAATCTTCTTCAAATCTCGAAAATTTCTCATACACATTTTGTTCGAACATCTAGTTGATTTCAAATAAATGTTAATAAATCTTCATAGTTCTACAAACCGAACAAACCTAATTTTATTTATTGGAAAATCCAACTTTTCTTGCATCTTTTGACAAACATGAAACTTTCTGACTTCACATGAAACAACATTTGCATTTTGATACTGTCAAAGTTAACCTATTTTTCAATCTATTTTTTTTGTGTGGTGGAAACCCTTCATAATGTAGATTTATTTAATCTAAATTGAGATAAACCTTCGGCGGATGGAAACACAGTAAAACGTAGTGTGCGTTCAACAAAGAAATTTGTATATGGAAACTACAGAAAAGCTCTTAATATTTTGTTTCTTCGTGTGAAAGGAGACTTTTTGACATTTTCTTTCTTTCCAAAATTTCTTGTATATTTCATACAATAGGCCTGTTTTTTTTTTGGAAGCGTGGATGGATTTAGTTGAAAAAAAACAACATCGGAACTAATAGTTTTACACGTAAATACAACAACTTAAATCCATATGGACTTAGCTAAGTCCAGATAATTATCGGGACTTACGTGTTGTAAAGGCTTAACTACATAAACCAAAAAGTACTTTTGTACCAAAGTAAAAATATTTTTTTTACCGCTAGCGCAGTTTTTTTGTGAAAAAGAATATACAAATTTTTTTAAACCAAAATTTAATCTTTCTGCATCATTTTTTAAAGTTTTCCAGTCAGAAAAACTATTCCAAAATGAGTTTGAAAATTTTCACTTTTGTACTTTTTCACTTTTTGGGCTTATGTAGTTAAACCCTTAAGTAAGAAGGTCCTGAGTCCCGATGTCGTTTTTTTTTTCGAGAAATCCATATGGACTTGCAAAAAAACACGCCTAATTGCCCTGTTTTTTTTTTGGAAGCGTTGAGGAATTTAATTGAATAAAAAACGACAGCGGGGATAAGCGGTCCATCAAAAGAAACAAATTGGAGTTTCCATACAAACTATCGATGACAAGTATGCAATTCACACCCGTAACACAGGTTTTCTCCGTGCTTAAGTTAAGCGCCGAGAATTCTCCGTGCTTAGCTAATCCCGAATGGGATTAGTTGTTGTTGCATTAACAATGTAAATTGCACTACAGGATGCGGTTTTTTTCTACCACAAACACGGCTAATCAGAAATTTAAAGAAAACGTCGATATGTCACCACAAACATATTTCCTCGTGTGAAAGGGAACAAAGCAGTCAAAGTAGCTTTTAGTGTGGAACAAAACTAAGGTCTATTCACAAATAACAAACTCTCCCAAAGATGTCACGTTCAATACATTTCCGATATCAAAATTTTTTTGAGGCTCTCATTGGCCAACTGTCATAAAAACATAAAATGTAAGGTGACAGTTGGCCAATCATAGGCTCGCGAAGGTACTGCAATACTACTGCACTTGTACTGTCGCTGTGTCGCATCGCAGTAAGAAGAAATAAGTAGAAAAAGATATCCGAAGTACGAAGAAAAATTTCTTACTTCATTAAAAAGCAGACAACGAAATTATTTTAAAGAAAAACAAATTGTTATAAATACATTAGTTGACTTATTTATAAAAGTGGTTTCACAATGAACATGAAAATGCCTGATTTCAATATGAAAAAACTTGTTAAGGAAGCTGGAAGTACCCTTTCTAGGGTGGTGCAGGTGAATTATTAAAGTTTTCGTTATCAAAATTCAAGTGTTATAAAATATAAATATTTAAATAATATTTAATTCAACGCCTTTTATTCTAGCTAACTGAAGAAAAATTAGGCACATCAGAACGCACCGAGCTGGACCCAGATTTCGAAAATCTCGCAGAAAGGGCAGAGTGTACCAAGAACTGGACTGAAAAAATTGTACGCGAAACCGAATCTGTTCTGATTCCTAATCCTGGCAATAGGGTAGAGGATTATATATTTGAAAAGATCGAAAAGAAAAAACCATCTCGGCTATCCAACTTGGAGTACCTGTCATTGGATATGATCGAGGCAGGTGGAGATTTCGGTCAGGATAGTGCCTATGGAATGGCGTTAATAAAAGTGGGTCAAGCTGAACAGAAACTGGGTAATTGCGAACGAGATTTCATTGCTTCGACTGGTATATGCTTCACACAACCTCTGAGAAAGTTTCTCGACGGTGAAATGAAGACAATCACAAAGGAGAAGGGAATCTTAGAAACGAAGAGGTGAGTGGTTTTTAATGCATGTTTTGTTGCGTCATATTTGATTCTTAGTTAATTGGACTGTTGTATGGCTGTAGAAATTAAGGAAAAATTCTGAAATTTGAGAGTGGCAGAATCGTTTCATGATTAAGATTCTCTCTTCAATAAAAAAAAAAAACTATAATTGCTAACCAAATGCCTAGAATGTCATCATAAAAGAAAAATATATTTTCACATAAAACAAAATATGTAGGTAGGTATTTTGAATTTAATAGTTGTATCTGTTACTGTTAAACTCAGACCTATGACTAATTCTAGGATTCAGCGGTAAATGTAATGGACCCAATCAAGAATTGCGAAGGGAATTTTCATGAAAAATTGTCTCATATCGTCATGAATTAATTTCACCCGAACAAAAGATCCAGTCATTATTTAAAATGAGTATCATGATCAAAATACCAAAGATGCTGCAGTGCTAGAGTCCTCCGCCGTTGGAGAGTCTCGAGACACAAAACAATGTTGTGTCAGAAAGTCTCCACGGATGGAAGACAATTCTTATACTTTGTAACATTTGCAACTTACAAATCGTCCTTGTAATACCTAACCCCGCTGCATACTAGGGCTTTTTCCCGTTCGGCGTCTTACAGTTACTTAATATTCATGATGTTCAAAAAATTTTGTTGGCTTAATAGGGATCTTAGTCTTACTTTAAATTAATGCAATGTTTGCTAGCAGCCAAACTATGTACTGTGTGTTTTTTTTTTGAGTTTTGCACAAACCGGTATTTTCCAAAAACGTATTGAGATCTAATACATACATAAATAAATTTGGAAGAAACTAGAAATTCATAAAATCAGAAATAACTGGTTAAGAAGCTTCAAAATTTATTACGAAACGTTACCAAATAAGTCGACATTCCTTCTCTTGTATCCATTTTTCTAATTATACCTTAGTTAATTTTGCAATAATTCAATAATTCGAAGGCAATGCTACGACCAATTTCTGCTTCTATTATTTCAGATATCAAAATATTGATTACCAATCTGAGTATTAGTTAAAAATAGGAGAAAATGATACACTGGTCAACCACTTGCTGCAACGAATTATACCGAACTCCTTGAGTCATCCGAGAGTACATTTTGACGCGGCTAACGTTTGTTAACATTAAAAGTTTGATATGATTGCTAGTTGGTTATTCTTGGTGGCGATTTTTTGTAGAAGTGGTAGCATAGGAGTTGATTAACTTGATAAAGGGCAGAGGTTCTATATTTTTTAGCGGGCTTTTGGAACAAAATTGATAAAAACATGTTCGAAAGATCAATATGTAAATAAATTCATGTGCGCACTTTTGATAGTGTGTAATGTGTGCACCAATCTCATTATATTATTAAACATGAATTTGTTTATTAGCATTTAACAAGATAATTTTGTATTTTTCTTTTTTTAGGTTAGATTTGGATGCCTGCAAAAATCGAGTGCGCAAAGCAAGAAGCATGCTGGGACAGCAAACTGTAAGTAACTTTGTTATGAAAACTTTAAGCTGTATTGGACTTGGTTTTATGTTCAGTTTAAGTTGTTCGTTATTGGCCGTACGCGGAATAACGAAAGTCTAAACGTAAAACCTAAAAATGAATATGACGAAGGACTGAGCAATTAAAAAATTCAAAATCCGTTTTGAATTTTCGGTTAACGATGTTCCCGTAAGAAGAAATTTACTTCAGAATTTTTCAATTGAAGGGTCTGAGGTAAATCGGCTCACGCCCATTACACAAATAAACTTATGTTGACATCTTGTAGTGTTTTACTTGCTCTATTGGGCAAGTCTTGGTTTTGTGTATAAAACAAAATCGAACTTGTCATCAAAACTAACACCACAAAGATTAAGAAGTCGAAAAAGTGGCTTTAGTCATACCGTGCATATTTGTTGGCTGCAAAAATAAAACAAACATATTTTTCAAAAACTGGCGGTCAAAGTCTTGCCAAAACAAATTAAAAAAAATTTATTTTCTTTAATAAATCTTAATTTATGAGGAAACAAATATGTACATACATACATGCATACGGTGTCAAATCACATGATCCAATTGACATCGCCACCACGTGAGATAACACGGCCATTGAATTTGACGCGCAAAAGTGCCATTGTTTCGTTAGCTGTGGGGCGAGTGGCACCGTCCTGTTGAAACCACATATCGTCCACATCCATATCTTCCGATTCGGGCCATAAAAAGTTCGTTATCATCTCACGATAGCGAACACCATTCACAATAGCTGCCTGACCGGCCTCATTTTGGAAAAAATAAGGCCCGATGATGCCGCCAGCCCATAAACCGCACCAAACAGTCACTCTTTGTGGGTACATTGGTTTTTCGACAATCACTCTTGGATTATCATTCGCCCAAATGCGGCAATTCTGCTTATTGACGAATCCACTAAGGTGAAAATCACAGATTAATCCCGAACCACACTACTCTCGTGTGGTGTGTTGTGGAGTAGTGTGTCGCTGTCATTCCAATGTATTTCATAGATTTCGACACAACACATCACATGATACGAATAGCGACACACTACTCCCCAAGACACCACACGAGAATAGTGTGGTTCGGGCTTTTAGCTACATGAAGATGAGAATCCCCGGCAGCCATTTCAATTTGCCTACAAGCTTGAACTTTCAGATATCAGATAAAAAATTAGAATGTGTGTATAAAAACCTCACACATAGACAGTAGGGATCTTCACACACCGGGTTAAATTGTTGTTGCAATTCACATCTATTCATCGACGCGGGAAGAAATAACAAATGCAACAATGTAAACAAATGGGTTTTTTAGGGTGAAACGTACGAAACATGCTCATCTTCATGTAGATAATCTGTTGTGAAAATGTGCCTCATCACTGAAGATCACGAAGTGCACGATATGCATTTTGATTTGAACGCCCATTTTCATAATAAGCCTGAATAACTTTAACGCGTTGCTCGATTTTGTATCTTTCCATGGTTCAAATTGAGTTAGTCTGAAAGTTCTCATTCAACATCGGCCCCTTACAAATTTTTTAAACATTTTTAAGAAAACTGTTTGGTACGCTTATTTTAAAACTTTTTACTGTGCGTTTTCTAATAAGATTTAAAAAAAAAAAAATAATTAAAAAAAATCATCAAACCGTTTTTGAAATATTATATTTTCAAAAAAATATTAAACATTTTTTTTTTATCAAAGAAACATTTTAATTGATCGTAAATAAATTTAAGGGCAAATCATTTTGCATCATAATAATAAATGAGAATAAAAATTTTCGCCAAAGATATTTGTGTTTTTGCGAAAAAAAAATTACTCAAAGTGATTTCTCATAGCTTCGTATCCTTCTTATTTTTCAAATTGTAATAATTAACACATCAAATTATCAAAAAGAAAATTTTTCCTGATCATATCGAACAGGAAAACGAATCAGGAAAAAAGTTCTTTTTATAATTTAATGTGTTAGCTTACAATTTGAGAAATAAAAAGGATACGAATCTATGAGAAATCACTTGAAATAATTTTTTCGCAACAAAATTTTCTTTGGTTGCAAATATTTTTTTAGTTTTCCTGGTGCAAATTCGTCTTCCGTACAGAATTTTCATCAGGAAAATTAATAAATGCTATTGAATGCTTTGAGGAAAACATCACTGAATCTATTTTTAATATTTTTGTTCGTAGAGGTACATTAGTAGTTTCATAGGAAGACAACTTAAATTGTCTATAACTTTGTAAATAATAATTTCCGCGCTAAATAAATATTATTTTCGTGTTTTGTAGCTCAGCTGACAATTGAAACACATTTGTTTATACTTCTTATGTCTTCTTTTCTGTCTTGTTTTCCTTTCTTTGAATTTCATTCATAATTAAAGCTGCCAAAATTATTTTCGCCATCCTGCGTCCGTTTGTTTCGAAAATTTAAAACATAAAGTTAGGCGTACATATATTTTGTCCATCGACCCATGTTGTCGAGCATGCTGTAAACCCCCGTAAAGAGTTTATGTAGTGTCATGAATTTAGTTAACAGTTAAGTTGACAACCAAATTCAATCATGTATGGGTACGGTGACCATATTTCTGGGAACAAAAACCCGGGACAAAAATTGAAAAATTTTAAAATGTGAAAAATATTAGCCGTTTCATTAACTTGTATACATAAATTCTTGAAAAGAGAAGAACAAGACAATAGATTTCAATGTAACATAACAAAATTAAAGCTAAAAAAAAAAACAACTTAAGACTTAACATTTTTAATTTCATTATTAAAATAATTCAGTCTTCTTTAAGAAAGCAAATAAACCTTTAAATATTATAAGTTAAATGTACATACATTATGTAAAGCTATAAGCTACTACATAACATTTCGAAATGCACACTAAGCCAAGCTTACAACGTACCATTTTTTTTCTTTTCCTTTAATACTTCTTGGCAGAAAGAAATTGTTTTACAATTTTGTGGTTTTCTTTTAAATAATTTTTAAATTCATGTCAGCTTAAATTGTTATTATATTTAACAATTAACATGGCTTTTAGAGTATCAGCTATCCTTTGACAATTGTGGTGATGTATTACCATGTGGTCACCGAGGTTTTTGCGTGTTTATTTTTTGTTTTTTCCCTTATTAGCTTGCTAGTAATCTCGCTCAACTCTTGTATGTTGAGAAGATTATGGTTTCACTTGAAGGGTCCGCCGAATCTATGTGAGTCGGCTGTAAGTTTTGGGTAGCCATCAGCCATGGCTCGTCGGTGCTCCATATAAGCAGTCGCACAATTCAACATCTGCGGCAGAAGCTGTTGCGATGTAATGTGCCGGTGGTACGTCTATAACAGACAGTTATCAACCTGCTAAGTGGTTGAAACAGTTGCTAGGCTGGAACTGTTATCCGCCTGGTGGTCCGTTTTAACGGAACTAACGGTGTCCAATTAAGCTCTGGCAATGAAGCTTCGAGCCTAATCATCGGTTGCTGAAGAATAGTGTCTTCTAGCTACCCGGAAAGTACTCCCCCCTCCCAAAGAGAGTCCATCCTGGATTTGGTATTAAATTATTTGAATAATTTACCGGTAACTGTTTTTTAATGAAATTAAAGAAACTGTGGCGGTCGGCTGTGCCAGGCACAACCGACCTTGTTGCGATCCTCTACCAAGCTCCCAAATCGTTGACAGACATGTGAAGTTTGACAAGCTGAATGAATGCGTTCAGTGGGCATGAAAATATATGTGTTTTACTATTGCAGTAGATCCCTCTGTGTGAGTTGATAAGTGATATTTGCGCTTTCATAAATAGCTATAGGTACATACATATATAAAACATTTTGTTTTATAAAATATAGAAATTAAAAAAAAAAACATCAGAAAATGTCCAAATACGGGACACTTGTACGTCCCGGGTTTCTTAAAAAAAAACCTGGGACAGGCTTTATAAATACGGGACAATCCCGGGAAACCCGGGACTGATGGTCACCGTATGTATGGGCTATTAAAATTAGTATTTTTTTGTATTTTTAAAGTTCAAGTGTCCTCAATTCCTTCTAATTTTCTTCATCTTCGTTGTTTTGTCTATTTTGTGCTGCATGGAATAACCACAGAAAGATGGTATTTCACCAGAGGCTGCTTTGGAGCAGGTATAATTATTGGAAAATACTGACAGAATTGTTTGATTTCTATAAAAGTTTTATTAAACTCCTACGAAACTTTTCTTTTTTTATAACAAAACATTTATTGCAATTAAACCACAGGCTGAACGTGATTTACGTGTTGCGCAGGCGGAATTTGACAGACAAGCTGAAATAACTAAACTTCTATTGGAGGGTATAAGCACTTCTCAAGCTAGTCATTTGCGTCATTTACATTCGTTTGTTGAGACCCAGGTACGATACTACTCACAGTGCGTCCAAGTAATGAATGATCTTCAAAATGACCTGGCAAGGTGAGTACTATTGTTACATTATTGATAAAATTCAATTGGTTTAGAATGTGCTAGTCATGAGTATGGTAATTATTGATGGTAGAAGCAATTTTCTTGTTATCTTTTTTTTTACTCCTTATACTTTAATTTTCTCTTCATTTAAAATTTATTTTTTTTTTTTTCATTTTCAATTAGAAACATTATTACATGATTTATTATTAAATAAAATTAAAAAAAAAAAAACGACAAAAACAAACGAAAAACAACTTCCTTCCTTGGTTTGCAGCATGCGGCCACACACGCCTCGCTTACGTATTAACAGCGAAGATGTAGATGGGCCTCCCACTGTCCATCCCAGCAGCGAACAAACCATATCCTCATTAAACAATCCAAATTCGCATATTTTAAACGAAATGAATATCACCTACGACACAAGTGATATATCCATACTTTAAAACTACACCTTAATACTTCGGTTCGGTTCTTTTCTAAATGTTATTCGTATACATAAATCAAGTCTATCTTTATATCTCTCTTGTCAAATACATAATTACACATTATCTTGTCTTATTATAGTACTACTTTTGTTCTGTGTAAATATTTTTCTTTGTAAACCTATTTAGTAGTCATTATTATTATTGTAAACGCTTGTAAAATTATAAAATATTATAAATATATTGAAAATTAATGCGCATGTATTTGATTTCCTCACTCAACAATTCTATTCTATAAATTATACTTTCCAAAGCCTTATTTAAGTCTCTATGAAAACAAAAACTACTTTAAAATAATTTATTAATGAGTAATTAAAGATAAATCTATTAATTAAAAAAAAAATGTTGCATTATAATACAAATAAAATAATATATACTAAACCCATTATACAAACATGCATTTGTATGTATGTAGTTACTGCATTTTTAATCAAACGTTTCACATCTGTAGTTCTTCTTAAACTGTATTGTTTTCCGAATTTGTAATTTTTAAATCATGATAGCAAAACCTATAAGCAATTCAAATGCTTAACTAAATGTAGGTGTTTTCTTGTATCTATTTTACTGTCCAAATGTTTAGTTGCCTACCTTTCCTTGCCCTCAAAAATAGAAGCTTCTTTCTCACGGTAAAAAGAGAGTGCCAGCCGGCGGCGCTGTCTAAAAAAAATTTACTTGTGAGAAAAGTTATTTTAGTTCGAAACCTAGGTTTGCTTTAGTCAACACACGAGGAGAGTGCATACATTTCGATTACAAATTAGTAAAAGAACTGATTGACAGGCGGGTTATTTCACGGAATTGAAGTCAGTATTGCGTTTAAACTCAGGTTCTTGAAGGGAAAACGTTTTTTGACCTCATCATAACACAATTTCCGTTGTTTTAACTTGCGACATACACCTACGTACCGTATGGCAAGTTATGGATTCGAAAAAAAAATTGATTAAACTTGAAATTAAATTAATATGATAGAGAAGACGAAGTTCTTGCAATTCTGTTCGTCTGTATGTCTATCTGTCTGTCTGTTCGGCTGTTGGTAGAGTTTTTTTGGACATTCCCCCAAGAATTTTTGTTTTCATTTAGTATAATTTTGCATGCGTTAATGGAAATCTTATTCTTCTCAAATGACACTTTTTTTTTCCTTTTTTTAGGACCGAAAATAACGGTAAATGCTATATAAAATTCTGTAGCTGTTAAAGAAATCTTATTCTTCTCAAATGACGGCTTTACAGGAAGTAAAACAAAATTCAGTTAATTTTAATAGGTGTAGTATGCCTTTTGTGTTGCGTATTAAGATGTTTACTAGATATTCGGTGACCAGAAAAGAAGAAAAAGGTAACTAATTACGACAGGGTTATGACTTTTAAAGTTTTATAAACAAATTTAAGCAAGTTTACAAGGGACTATGGTTTTAGAGAACTAGAGTGTCCCCTTGATTAAAATACAGACATTTCCCGGAAAATTTCTCCTCGCATAGAAAACGTTTTTGTTTTGCTAACCTTTAGGACATTGTTTCACTGGTTGGATGTAGCTAAAAGGAATCTGGACATATGGCGGTGAACTAAAAAACTTTTTACTAGCGGGCAATATTACTTTTGATTACGTAAGATTTTCCTAGGACGCTGATATTCTTTTTTTTAATATCCGTCAATATTTTTACGAGGCAAGAACATTGAACACATAATAAACAAATCTTTGAATAAACTCATTGTTCGGAGAGTAGAGTGGCCACAAAAACTTTTCATAAATAATCGTTCATGCTTGTTCGTATTTAGAAAGAGAGTAGATTTAGAATCGGTATTGATATTTTCTGTACTACACGGACAAAGCTCTATTTTAGGATGGTTCCTTTTGCCTTTTTAGAACAAAGTTATTAAATGCAGTGTTAAGCTGTGGTTTAACTGCCAACGGAAGAAGCGACTATAGTATAATTTAATTTTTAAATTATATGAATTTACTCATTTAAAGTTTTCTTGCAGAGAAACCACAGTCACCATTCGCAAGAATTTTACTACATTCCTTTGATGCGCTGGCAGTGTAATCACAGCCGTAAGACCGTTGTTGGGTACTTATAGATAATCCATATCTTTTAAATGTTAGTCTATATTTTATATCACTCCATACTTTCGAGAAACTTATCGTGGTAGAAAACCCAAATGACGTGAACTTTAATCTCAGGGTTTTATAGGGAGGTTGCTTCAGAAACGCAGACCATCCACAAAAATGTATCTATTTAATTTTAAAGTTCTTGCACTATTTTGTCTGTGGGGAAGAAACGGATAACATTTTCAAACCATAGACACACAAACAACATTCCAGCACACAAAGTATACATACATGAAAAAAACCGTTAAATTCATATTTCCCATGAGCCTGTAGCTTTTAAGTATTTCTGTCATTTCCCAGTAGATACTCATTTTGATTTTAAGACAATCATAACCTATAACTCTGTGGAATGTTAGCTATAACGCCAGAAATAAACTTTGTTAATAAAACCCTAAAATACAAGCCAACTTCATTAGTCATCATTAATTTCAACTCACAATATAGTCTGGGAGGCCCCACTCGATATATACCCATCAACTCGGGCAACACCATAAAATCCGATGAGGAAAAGAATCGCAGTTCCGATATGAATCCCGATCAAATGAAACGAGCCCGTGTCCTGTGCTCTTATGATGCTAACGACCATACTGAACTTAGTCTTACAGCAAATGAGGTAAATTTTATAAAATTCCTTTCACTGTCCTTATAAAGGGTTAATTATATTTTCTTGGAAAAAGGTTATTTTCGTCACAGAATGTTCACCACAGCACAGTGAATACATGTATGGTAAGCAAGGCTTAATGAAAGGTCTTGTGCCGCGCGCATTCCTTGAAATGCTTGATGATGACAACGAAAACGAATGAAAGAACTTAAAATGATAACTCATTATTACTATAGAAAAAAAAAACAACATTATCACACAACTAAAACATAAAATGCAAAATGCAAAACATTTGTTGTTAACATACACAAAGTTCTCCCATATTAAAAAAAAAAAAAAACAAAGTATAAACTTAAGACACTTTGACATAGATTGTTAAGTAACGTAACTGTAGTAGATTTGAAACTGTATTTGTTAACGATCATCAAGTTTTAATTGGGCTTCCAAAACAACTTTTTTCTTATTAACCTATTTATTTTTAATTATGTATTTGCATTTTGTTCAATTCAGAAAGTTTAACGAATTTGTAAGAGAAATTAATACACACAATTAGGTCTTATACGTGATTAAACAAAGAAAGTTGGAAAATCTAAACAAATCATCATAAAACTGTTTTAAAAATTAAAAATTTTTAGTGTAATTTTTTACAAAAGAATAGGTTCTACATTTACCAATCTAACGTTTTTAATTTCTTTTACCTTTTGGTAAAATTTCTTGAAATCATTCCTGGAGTAGCAACTTTCTTACCCATTTTCTACAGGACGCAAGCAGCACCGCTCTGTAAGCGTCTTGTTATGCAATGTAATGTGTTCTTGGCAGCATTCTTCGTTAAATCAGGAGACTCTTGGCGGAGGTCTGGTAGAAGCCAGTAAATCAATTTAGTCTTCCTTGGTGTTGCAGCGTTGCCGCATGCCTTTGTTATGGGATACGCAATTACATTAGACTATGACGATCTGTTGGGAATGTAGCTTTCCACCGTCGCGTCATCCCTTTTCACAGTGGTTCTTCATTGTTGAGGGGTTTGGGATATGAGCATTGGTACCTTGTGTCAATGTTGGCCGCTCGGAATATTCAGACATCAACAATATTGGAGGCGTGTCTTGCGTCGCCTCGATTTCAATATGATCAATTCGGTTAATTGTGAGTTGGTCAGGAGACGGCCATGTCTCCTTCCGAATATTAAGGCAGGGTTACCTAGTTCTATTAACCATTGCACGCAATGTTACCAGTAGTCTTGCAAAGATGTTCCCGTTAAATGGAACAATTGAAACCATATTCTTAGGACATTGGACGTAGGTTTTGTCGAGGAGCTCGTAGCAAGACTCCTTGGAAGCGTCGTGAGTTTCCCCTGTCGGGTTTTAAAGTTAAACTTGAGACCAATTGTTGTAAAATAATCAATTTTTTTATAAAGCTAACTGTGCTTTTTGCGTACCTCAACTTATAACTTATAAACTTGATTGTAATTTCCCCTGTTGAAAAATAAATGTTACCTAATAATGCTAGTGCAATTAAATTGTGTCAATTTAAAAAAAAAATACATAAGAATTTATTTTAAATAACATACATAATATTATTCATATATACATACATACAACAATTCAAACAACGAAGAAAAACAATAATTATTTCCTTATATGAAAAAAATATCTACATTTAAAAATATTCAAATATTTATCATTGTTATTAACTTATAAAATTGAAAATTCTATTCTTTAAATTAAGTTAAAATTTTAGAAGCTTGTTTAGATACTCGTATTTAAAAAAAAAACTGCATTTGAAATTTGTTTGAGCTATTAATTATAAAAGCTTTTAAATAAAAAATCTCAATCTATTGCTCGAATAATATTCTTGTGTATCGAATGTATTGAAATTTAACTTTTAAATTGAAATTAAAAATGTGCCTCGTGCGAGTGGCAATAAGTACAATATAGTTAATAGATACCACATGTATTATTTTAGAACATTAAAAGTGAATTGCAAAATTAATTAAATGTTTTTCAAATATGATAAGGTTTGAATAATAAATAAAGTAAATAATTTATTAGTTTTAAAACAAATTAGGTAGGTAAGAATTGTATTGGGCATTTATAATCTTGCCATAGAGTAAATACAAATTATAGTTAATATTATAATTTAAAATAATTTATTTAAAAATAAAATTATTGCTGATTATCGAGAACATTTTATAATTTCTATTTTTGGATTTTGGAAACCATAAAATACTTGTATTTTGCTACCTTGATTTCTAGAAAAGCGAGTTGTAGTAAAATCAAGTTAGATTCAAAATGGGGTGTACTGTTGATCTATGCTGAACTTGTATAAAGTAAATCTACAACTTTCTAGCTAAATATTAAATACAAGATACACGTATTTATTTAAATTGATGATTTATGTATTGAAGATACTTTTTATAAAGCGTTAAGGTTTAGCGTCAGTTAGTTTGAAAAGATAAAGAACAGGTGAGTGAGATAATAAAGAAAGGAATAGAAAGAGGTGGTTAGAGAGGATAGGCATGAATAGCCGTGTTCCTTTGGAGGTGGCGAACTACTCATGATTAGATGGAAACGATAATCTAGTTATACCAACAACTCGTGCTTTCATGGCGAGTAGATGAGATTTGTAGGGAAATTAATTTTGTGCGTTCCATCGAAAACGGCTAGCAAAGTACTCGTGAGTGCTTCGTGACCTCCAAAGGAACACGGCTTTTATGACTTTTGGTGATGGGTCTGTTCGATTAAGAAACAAAATTGTATCGTACATCGAATTAATTTGTAACATGGTGGACTTTGCATTGAATTCCTCTTATCCTGAAGCCATTGACCTATTATAAAGCAATAGCGCTTCCAAAAATTGTCCGCCTTTGGTAAACTAGTTTATTTTTGCTCCAGTCAAAATATACTCAAAAATAAATGCATTTCGTCGTGGAGAACCAGGGCCTTATTAATTAAAACTCTTACAGCCCTATTAATAAAAAACTCTTATTCCACCTTTATTCCACGATTTTACTAAACCATAGAATAAGCGTTAAGCTACGGGTTAAAATTTTACATTAATAAAAACAAAATGTTCGTGGAATAGTAAAGTGACGTTTACGAAAAATTCTCTAAGAAAATCTACTACAATAAGTAAGATGCCTGTTTGTTTGTATGGGTTTTGATAGAAAATTATGATAATTTGTAAAAAAAAAAGACTCACGTTATACCAAACACACATAACAATTTTCTTATTAATATATTATATTTCTGTCCAAATTATAATGATTTTTCTATTGTTTGTGTTGTGTGTTATGACCACCTCTTGTATCCCCATTAAGGTTATCTTCATCAATTGCTATGACTGCTTTTACATTACTGCGATTTTTAATCTTCGTTTCTCCTTTGGTTTCCTTCTAATTGCAAATACCTTTTACACGACAGCGATTTTTAATGAAAAGTTTAGTTTGTGCAAGTGAAGAAGTATCATCTCACTGCACTCTTTACTCCACTTGATTAAGCGAAGTTATCTGAGTGGACGACGAATGAAAATAAAACACATTCGAACAATAAGGAAAAGCACAAAGAAGAATGAGCGATAACTCTGCAATTTGTTCAACCTCAGCAATTTCGTCTACCCCGGCCACCACATACGTCCCTCTCCTACGTGCTTAAAAATCGCAAGAAGAAATTGCATGGTTTAAAAGCAGTCTATGAATTTTCTCATATTTTTCTTGAAAAACCTATATTTCTTCCCAAAATTCTCCTCACTAAGCACTTGCATTGGATCATATCTGGTTTTGTATATTTTTCTTTTTCTTGTCGTTGGTGGCTGATTGTCCAATATAATTGCAAATAGTTTAAGAACTCAATAAATGTGGTAGAAATCATTATTTTTTATTTAAAACTAAATTTGCAATCTTCACTTATATTTTTTTTTAATTTTAGAATAAATTTGACACATCTAGTTCTTATTCCTTCGCTAAACCACCTACTTCGGTGGTTTAGCTTAGTAAACGTCACTTAATAGACATTTTGTTTTATTAATAACACTTTGCACTTAGTCCAAGGAATAAGGCCTAACCCTTCGCTATTCCACGTTTATTAATTTGGCTGTTAACATATAACTAATGGTGGATTTACACGACTGACAAATTGGCAGTATTCTGGCAGTTAACTGTCAAAAAAACTGTCAGATGAATGGATAAATTCATTCTTTTGGCAGTATACTGACAAGAAAGTGCCAATTTATCAGTCGTGTAAATTCAGCATTACGCGTGTTGTTACTTTTGCAGGCATAGAAGGGACCTGCCATTTTCTATCGAATCCGGACGGCTTAGGTAAGAGGAACCTTATCATGGTAAGATATATACTCTTATATACAAAAAAAATGCAACAACGTCGATAAAGTGAATTTGATTACATCAAGATAGCTGCTACTTTGAAAGGGTTTTGCTGTCGAAATAGTAATCAACCGATGGCAACAAAAATGCACAATGCTAGGGCTCATACGCGTTAATACTCATGAACATATCGTGGGTATACAAGCAGAAGGCACTAAGTCAAAAAACATAGTTTTGACTAAATTGATATTTAATATTTGTTTACTCTTGAAAATTCAATACCGATGGTAATTTCTCATCCTATCACATAAAAAGCTCTATTGACATTATGACTTAAGTTTACAATTTAAAATTTAAGGTTTCGCTAAACCAATTCGAAAATATTGGAGCAGAACTAAAAAATATGCTGACTTAGTGCTTTTTAGCTGAATTGATATTGCACTAATGTGTGAATTAGTCAATTATAACTGAAAAAATAAATCTGAAAAAAACATTTTTTTTTAATGAATTTAACACTTTAAGAGCAAGTAGGAATAAGAATAATAATAACAGTAAGAAAATAAAATAATAAGTAAAGGCCTAGATGGGGTAAGAATAATAAGTTAATAAAATGAAGAAAACGGTATGGTAAGTTAGAATAATAAATTTAAGAAAAAGTCAGAGTTTTAATAAGTTCACAATAAAAACAAGTTAAGAATAGTTTAACAATAAATAAAGAAAGAGGTTGGAACTATTTACCATCGCTTTCTTTTGATGTGTAAGGTTGTGCAGATTATTCACTATTACCTACTACCGGAAAACTTTTAAAAAATTACTTTTCTTCTTGACCAAAACTGCCAAATTGTAACAATTACGTGCAATTCGCTCTTATGTGTAGACTACAGAACAGTAACTCATCACCTATTTAAATCAAAAAACTTAGTTTTGATGACAGGTAAAAAGCACTAAGTCCACTTTAATGCTTTCTTGCTGTATTATTATAGAATAAAGTGTTTTTTCTATGACAGCCAAAATGCACTAAGTCAACTTAGTGCGTTTTAACAGTATTATAAATTATTTAACTGACTTAGTGCAAAACTAAACCTCAAATAATTCATGTTTAACGTTGCATAATGACTTAGGAGGTGTTTGGATTACATAGGTATCATCATTCTTGATCACTTTGCATTCAAATGTAAAAATCCTAAAAAATTGACTTAGTGCCTTCTGCTTGTATACCCACGATATAAGAATTGCATATTTAAGTTTGTGTAGCTCGTATAGCAAGTAGGGGGAAGTGGGGTACTTTCGTACGGTTGTCCAGATTTTAATGGTAAAATGCGTGTTTTTCCGAGCTCGGAGGAAATTTGTCGAAAACCGCCATCAGGGCTTA
This sequence comes from Leucozona laternaria, assembly GCA_932273885.2. NCBI lineage: Eukaryota > Metazoa > Arthropoda > Insecta > Diptera > Syrphidae > Leucozona > Leucozona laternaria. Next base: position 54,045,652 of record OW026368.1, read on the forward strand.
AGGGGGTCGCCTGGTCTATAGAATCCGTCGATTAAGCCACGATAAACAGAAACAAGGTATCATTACGTGTATGACGTCATAATCATCTGGTTTTGATCGAAGAGCATAAAGATAATGGCCACGTTCGGGTGCCAATCCGATAGGCTATCCAAGATACCTTAGTATCCGATATGTTTTCGAACGACCAAAACCAGATAGGTTATATTTGCTGTCAAAAGACAAGGCAGCTAATTAAAGGGAAAACTATTGAGTTTTTAACGCGACGATTTGTTTTTAATTTTATTGCAAATACCTTCTGAATCATCAATTAAGTATTCACTACCATTTAATATCACACTGGTATACATTTTAACCCTTATTTGTTATTTTATTCTTTAAACAAACAAAATCAGACGCGACACCAAAAAGCAAAATAAGTAGTCGGTTGTAGGTATAATCAGCTGTGATCAGCTGTTCCCCAAATTTCCATCGGATAGTTTAGTATCGTGAAAATTTTAGGATAGCTTGGGATTTGTTTCTGACAACAGCTGATTGGTTTATCAGCTGCATTTCTCTATGCGATTACAACAACACAAACCTATCCGGATAGCTTTGGATAGTTGCCCGAACGCGCCCAATCCTTGCGTTCGAGAATCTATCCGAGAAGGTGTCAACCTATCCAAAAATGTTCAGATACCTTGAATTGTTGTTGCATCAGCTGATTTTTTACAAGGGATTACAACAACACAAACCTTACCGGATAGCTATGGATTGATCCCTAATTCCATTTCATAATATTGCTTTTATTTGTTGTTTTATGTTCACTTAAAAACAATGGCGCAAATTTTTTTTTGCAAGCCCCGAGGAAATCGATCGAAAAAAACGACGTCCTGTCCTGCAATTTACATATTAAATGCAACAACAACTAATCCCCTTCGGGCTTTGCTAAGCGCGGAGAATTCTCGGGGCTTAACTTAAGCACGGAGAAAAACTGTGTTACCGGCGTGAATTGCATACTTGTTATCGATAGTTTGTATGGAAACTCCATTTTGTTTCTGTAATGGCGTCGCTAATCCCCCATGTCGTTTTTTCAACCAAATCTCCCCGGGCTTGCAAAAAAACACGGCTAGTATGATGCTACTTAACGATTTACTAACTGTCAACCTCTTGACTAAAATGTAGTTTTAAACAACTTTTTGCTAGGAGGCGTGTTTTTTTGCAAGTCCATATGGATTTGTCGAAAAAAACGACATCGGGACTTAGGAACTTCTTACTTACAGTACGTAAGTCCCGATAATTATCTGGACTTAGCTAAGTCTATATGGATTTAAGTTGTTTTTGTATTTACGTGTAAAACTATTAGTCCCGATGTCGTTTTTTTTCGACAAATCCATATGGACTTGCAAAAAAAACACGGCTAGTATCATACTATCAGCCTTATCATCGTATCCAATCGGAAGAAAATTTTCCTCGATTTTTACGAAATGAACGAATTTTGTATCATCGTAACCGTTCCGATAGGCCAATCGGACAGATCTACGAAAACAAATTTAAGGTGCGTTGAAAATATCAAATTCATGCGTTGCATGCCGATGAAATGTCAAAATGGCAACAACGCATCCCGAATTCATGCGATGTATGAAGATATTTGCTTTCCGATTTCCCCGACAGAAAATTAGAAGTGGAAAATTTTCCGAAACAAAAATTAAAGACTGAAATGGAAGCTCAGCAACAAAAATATTCGTAAGTAAGCGTATTATTCATCCCTATTCTGCTATCCGATTCGATTCACGTGAATTTTTCTTTCCCTTTACCTCAAATTATCTAGATAAAACTTATGTCTCTCCAATGCAAATCATAACCAGTACTTCTTTTTGAAATTCTGAAGAGGATCTTATTATCTTGATTATATTTTTACCACAATTTGTACGCATTATGGAACATTCACTTTCATCCCGAGGATAGCAGAATGCAAATATTCACGCGAACTTTTAGCAGAACAGGGCCGATTATTTGGTAAACATGTATGTTTCTTTCTTTTAGAAAAAAAAAAAAAAAACAAACCAGGTGCAATGCCACCCGGCTGGTTGAATTTATGACCGCAAAGGCAGACATTGCGCGGAACTTCACGACTTATTCGAAAATATTTTATTTTGAAAAATGTCGCGTCTATATTTCGTTAACGATTTGGTTACCATAAAGCAAATAAATCCCCGATCGGAGAATTCTCCGAACGGATACGATGTTAGGGCTGTATACAGGGCCGGACCAATCATATGTGCAAGATGTGCTAATGCACAGGGCGCAACATTCTGGGAGCGCATTACCAGGAGCAAGAAAATGTAATCTGAACTTGCGCAAACAAATATGTAGTGCCATTTGCATTTTAACCACAAAACTTGTTTAAATAATCCCAAAATAACATCCATCACAACTGTGCCAAGTTAATTCTTGCCCACTAACTAACTTCACTTTCATTGTTGCATTCAAGGAAAATTTAACTCAAAATATCGTAAAACTAAAGATCCCACTAGACCTACGCATTGAAAGTCTACCTCCTGGGTGATGTGGAAAAGTCTTAAACATGTGTATCAGTGTATGTATGTATGTATCAAATATAAAAGAGGGGCGCGAACAATGGAAAAATTCATTCTTTTGGCAGTATAGTTATAGAAAAATGCCAATTTGTCATTCGTGTAAATGCAGCATTAGTATGATACTAAAAAGATAAAATAGCCATTATTTGGTGATTTTAACTTTAATAAAATGTTAAAGATATACCTTTAGGTATATGAAGTTCGATGCGAACTCAATTTAAATTTGGAAAATCTTTTTTTTTAACCAAGCATCATAGTTAAAATGCTTTAACATTGTATTAAATAGTCTAAAATAGTCTAAATGATAGTCTCTTCATTTAAAAATAGAAAATAATACTCAAAGGTGATTGTGACGTAATAAAAATGACAAGATGGCGACTCGGGTGTATGTAATAACTATTAGCTATGCGCAAACCGACGTGATGGCGGTCTCGATCGAAGATCGGGGAGAAACGCTGCCAACGTTATAAAATCGTTCTCCAATTGACAATGCAGTGACCTTTTTTAAGACAAAAACTGATTTTTGTAGGTGTAAAAATATTATAAATAAAATATAATCAATAAAAACAAAATAACATACAAAACAAAATATTTATCAATTACTTTATTTGTTAAATACAATGGGCGCATTCACTAATGTAGTTTCTACGTAGTCCAAATTCAACTAGCTTTGTGAATGCAAAATTGCGCTACAAAGCTAGTCAATCCTAAACGGTCATATTAATGACAGATGAGATGTTAAATAAGAAACATTTGTGTTTTGAGAACTTTTAATAAATTTTTTTTACAGTTTAAATTGAACAAAATGTTTATTTTTCATATTGCACCATTAATTTCATTTTGAAAATATCCTTTACCAAAAATTAAACTTGTATTTTCGTCGAACAGCTGATTGTGAAATGTCAAAATTATTATCCACTAACTTTGTAGCCGAAAATTTTACACTAAGTCGGAGCAGAAATTTCAACTAAGTTTTTAGTTGTTTTTAGCCAATCAGAGTGAGTTGACTACGTAGAAACTACATTAGTGAATGCGCCTAATTATAAAAATCTGTAAATTATGTAGCAAAAATGAAATTCGTCGTCACGTCGCGTTTCTTCTTCAATTTTTCGAACTTACGGCATGATGTGACGACGAGAAACACATTTGTGTATACTCTGGTATGCTCTCATTGCTTGAAATTTGTTGGATAATTGCAACAAGTTCTCATCACGCTCACGTCTCGTTTCCTCGCCCCAATATGAATCAGGCTTTAAGAACTGTGCTGCCATTCACACTCTGCCATACCACACTCTGCGCTGTATAGTTGGGATTATGATAAGTTAAAGAAAAACTGAAAAAAATTTAATGGAAGTGAAATAAGTAAAAATATAAATATTTACCTTTTTTCTGATGCTCCGCCTTATTGTAAATAATAATTAAAATGAAATAAATAAAAATAAATTTACCTTTTTCTGATGCTACGCATATTTTTGCTTTAAAAAAAAAAATAATATTCAACGTCAGTTATGACTTTACCATAAAATTTATCGATAACTTAGTCAAACTTGAGTTTGGTTTTTACCTTACCGAAGAGGTTAGCCCTGAAAATTATATTCGCTTAGGTAGCATGGATATTTTTTAACCGTCGAATTCCCTAAGGGGCCTGTAAAAAACACGCCTAATTTATTAACGGAACTTTTCTTTTCGATAGCATTAATAGTGAAAAACAATCGCTCATATCGATATACTATCGATTTTAAACCATCACCAGCTGTTGTTCGTGGTAGATAAGGTGGACAACCAAACTTGACAAACCACAAACCAACCAAATAGAACCCCTTTCAAACTTCAAACACACGTTAGTGTTCATTGAGCAAAATCGGTCGTATTTCGTGGTGTCGTGGTCGTCGGTCGGATCCATTTATTTTCTTTATACATGTCTGTTTTTCAATAAAAGAAAAAGTTATTCGGCAAAATACTTGTATTTTCTATTCTAAAACACAACCCACAAAACAAAACTCGAATAAGTATATCGAGGATTCTGCACTCTTCAAAGAAAGATTCTATTTATTTTTATTCACGTAATAAACTATACTATATTATACACTTCGGGTGAGCCCAAGCAGTGCGTTTTTTTTTTTTTAATTAAAATTAATCTGTTTAATTGTGCGGTGCCTACAATAATTTCGAAGAGTCTTGTCATTAAAAGAATTTCAAGAAAAAAAATTCAATATGTCACTATTTCGTGTAACTACTTCACGTCTCCTATCCTCAACATCTTTATCATCGATTCATGCAAATATTTCCAATGTAAAACTGAACTCAGCTTCAAACAGAGGAGGGTTTCTCGGTAGGTCAATTATTGTTATCATCTGAAGTTCATGGATTATAATAGTGCTTATTTTTCTTTTTACATTTTCAGGAGTCATTCGGAATCCAAATCAAAGTTTTATAAGGGCAGTGGCTATAGTCGGAGCAACGCAGCAGTTGAATAACTCAAACAATCAGCTGAATACTTTACAAAATAAACAAGTTAAGCACTACTCCAGCTTGCAATCACAAAAAAATGAATCTTCAACGATGGCCCGGCTAATCCATAATGTAAGTTCGTTTTTTTTTTAAATTGTTTTGCCTGTTTTCATATCTGACAGAGAGAGATGGAAAAATCAATATTCCGCATAGCACTTCGCGTTTCTCGTCGTGTCGTACTAAAAGCAAATGTGGTGGTGGAGCATCATATTAAAAGTATTAATTTATTTAGCAACAACGAATTTTTGTATTCTATATTAAAGGCGAGTAGGCTTGTTTTCATGTGCTTCTATTTGGTAATCTATTTTCACAGTGGCGTCTAAGGGGTCAGTTATAGCCAGTTACAAAGCTAGGTACAATTAAAAAGCGACTATGACTTGAATAGCCATTCTCGACCACAAAAAAATCATTGTAACAAAACCTTCCACATAAAGACACTTTTATTATTTTAATCATCAGTTAGTTAGAATATCAATTAGGTATCAATGAAATATTAAGTTATTTTTGTGGACTGTTTGGCCAAATTGAATTTTATTCAAATAATAAGCTTTATTTTGGCATACCTATATGTAGGTAAATAATGACTGCTTTTTAACAATCTAAAAATTTGATTTTAAATTGTTCAGTAATGAGTTTCAATGATAACTAAAAACATAGCCCCTAATTTAATATTTACATATGTTTTTTTTTGTTTTAAGGAAATTTTATGAATCCTACGATGAACAGTTTTATTTAAACATCAATTTGTCTTTGCTTTTTACATAAAGCTTGGCCGATGTCTCCTTTTTAATTAAACGTTACTCCATTTTACCCGATCTTGTGATTGCCACCAACATCTAGAAATGCTCATCAATGGGTAATAGATTTTTATGTATTAAAATGAAAAATTTTCAGTCAAAATATTCTGAAAAGCCCAATGAAGGAACATTTGAATTTAAAACAACCTTATCCAGTCATATTTCACAGTTAAAACAAAAAATAAATAAAATCAGCATAATGTAGGCAGGTACTTACAAAGTTGAAAAGTTAAATAATTAACCTGAATAAATAGTTAAATAAGAACTCTTTTTTAATTACTGTGTCTCCGGTTTGTTGCGCAAATTTTGTTTTTATGGATCGTTAAATTTTTTTTTTTTTTAATTATTAAACAAACTAAGCTGATAAGGTCTCAAAAAAGTTGTATTCATGAAAAGTGACCTGTGCGTATCAACAGGTCTTTAATATATAAAAAACCTAAATTCTTGGCCATAACATTAAATTATATGCTTTTTATTTCTTCTTTTTAGTAAAATATCCAAAAACATGATCTAACAGCTGAATGCCGTTTCTTAGTCCAACATAAAAAGATCTGAATATATTTGCTCAGAAATCATATTTCTACTAACAGTCAGTTTACTTTTTTTGAACCTCACTACAAACATTTGGAATGCTTAACCATGTTTCTCAAGGTCCTCCAATAATAGTATTGCTAAATTCGAAACCAATAGGGTGTCCAAAGCTGGGTAATTCCTACAAATTTGTAAGAAAATTTTATAACTCGAATAGCTGACCCGCCCGGCTTCGCACATTAGTTGGTAATAACTTTTAACTTGTACTAAAATGTCTCTTCAAAACGAACAACACAATATTACGCCTGTTTGGTAACATGAAATTTTCACGATGTTTCCCAAACTTGGGTTTTTTCTCCTATGGTTTCTGACAGCAAATTGTGAAAATTTGCAAGAAATTTCACGTTAACAAACACACCTACTATTGCAAATAACAACGAACACGTGTAAAATATATAATCGTTCAAAGCGGCCCATACACACGAAAAAGACTTGTATCGGAAAATTTTAAATTTGTGCTGTGAATGACTTTTATGACAACGTGTCTGACACAGGTGCATACACTTCTTATGTTGTGTGTATGGGGCGCTCAAGGGTAGAGTGCCAAAGCTGTATAAAAGAGAATATAAAATGCTCACATTCTTCCATTCTCTTCTTGCCGCATGTTCGCATTTTAGAATTTTTTGTCGCGAAAATTTAAATTAACACCCAATACCCAATATTTATGATGTCTTTGCCGATCTTCTTCCTGGTCTTGCTGTAAACGTGATCTTGCCAAAAGTCATACCTTCTCGATTCACTATATTTCGCTGTTGTAATTGTTCTTGACTTTCAAATCTTCTGCTCCTTGCTACAATTTGCGAATGATGGTCACGACGACCTATATTAGCACGTCTATAACGTCTTGGTCGTGACATTTTTGAACTAACTAATTGTTTTTTTGTATATATTATCTACATTTTAATTGAATTTATTTTATTTTTACTAGCTTACGTTTTTCTTAGAATCGTATAATATATTGCTATACAGTGGAACGATTCTAATAGATGTAAGCACTAATGCTTTGATTGTGTGCTGGAATGATCCGAATAAATGATTTTCTAGAAATGGTCCCCTTTCATTTAAAAATGAAATTATAAAAATCCACGTAGTCGGATCCTAGATATAAGGTCACACACACAAAAGATAAACTCGTTTTTATATATAGGTATATAATATTTCGCAAATTGTGTAGAGAGCTCAAGAGAGCTTAAACAATTTTCCCAAAACTATGAATTCCAGTTCTCGACAATTCTTGGGCAGTACTGCACAAAGAAACTGATCGATACAGAAAGAAAATAATCAGACTCGCCTTTTCCAATAAATAAACAAAAGCATATATTGTATGTTTTCAACATTGAAAATATCTAAGAGGTTAGAGTCGTTAGTGGAAAAAAAAGTTTTACTAAAATTAATAAACGAACAATAAATGATAAGTAAGATCAGCTATCGTTTACAGGGGTAACGATCGAATTTTTGGTTGGTTTTGAAAAATGAAAAGAGAAGAGAGAGAAGCCGGGACGAAACGCCAATTTTTATCTACTAAAGGCCGTTGAAAGCTTTTTTGAATCAATAATTCAACAAGTCCAATTAAATAGTGCTAAATCTTCTTCTTGGCTGATGTATTTCAATAGTATATAGAAATTGTATTATAAAAACCTTCATATAAAAACAAAGCCTGGCCCTGGGCAAACATTTCCAGCTTAATGATTAAGAATTTTAATCTTGTTGGATATAGTTCACATTGGATTTTTGTCAAAAAGTTCATGTAAGTTGAACTGAACTTAATAAAAATTGCGTATTGACAAAACCCTCACTAGCCAACTGATGAGTCCAAGTGAGATCGCCGGGACGAAACGCCAATTTTTATGGACTAAAGGCCTTTAAAAGCTATTTTGAATCGAAAAGAGAAAATGTTAGTTCTATATCTACATATGTATGTAGTCCATAAGTTTTATTTTAAAAATAGAAAATTATGTTCCGTAATTTTTTGTAATCCTGTTAATTTTGAATTGAAAAAAAATTCACATAAAAATGTTATCTTTTCCAAAAAATACACCCATACCTAGAAAAACGCCTAAATCAAAAATTGACAACTTATTTCTTAATTCCCTTTCGTATCAGTGAATTGGTCTTCGGTGTCTACATTTAAAAAAGCTAATAAAAGGTGGAAGTCATTTTGTATACCCCCCTGGGCAATCTCATCAGCTGGGAAAAAAGTTTTTCAAATTGAAATTGATCGTAATAGACTAAGCACCACTAAAAGGAGTCTGCCGATCGACCTGGGCAGCCGTGAAATAGCTATAACTCCAGCCTATAATGACTTGGTGGTATTTCACTCAGGTGGTTCGTAAATTCTTCACACCTCTTTACCTTTGTTTACCAAAAAATGTTTATTTTTACTAATTCATTTTTCAAACTTACATACATAAATCCAACCAACCACTGTGCTTTACTTCTAGCTATTGGTCCTATATGAATTAAGATTGGCTTTTTAACCATTATGTATGTTACGGTGTGGGTTCAAAAGTTTTTCGAAAATTGGGATATTTTACAATTGATGATAATAAATATTATAATTGTCCGCCTGAGGAAAACGAATCAAAAAGAGGAATAGTAATTATTACGTTGTACAGTGGACCCGCTTCTTCTTGTATCCAGAACCACTGACAGTGGTTATAACAAAAAGCGGTCTTTATTCAATAAAATCTCAACCACACAATCGATTTCGATGACACTTTCAAATACCTTTAAAGATGCCATGAGAAATAATCACAATAAATTTTCGCCCATTGACACACTCAGTGTTTTCAAAAGTAATAAATATAATAGATCTATCAAATCTGAATGATTCAACGAATTTAAATGAAATTTTCAGGCATGATAAAAGACAAATGATGATAAACTATTTTCCCGTTTAAAAAAAAGTTAACTTCTTTCCTTGAACACAGGAGCTCAATTTATTTATTGAAAAGTTAACGGTACTATGGATTTCAAGTGCTATGATAGGCCATGAAATAAAAAAAAGAAGAGATATGGTGCTTAAAGCTGAATTAAAAATGAGTGCGCAAGATTTCGCAGTTAATTCAACAACAACCAGAACAAAGATGAACCCCTCTAGTTGGGGCGTAACTGTTAAAAGTTGAAAAGAAAACTCAGAACTCAGCTCAATTTCACAGTCCCATCACACTTATATTGAGTCATTCAATGGTTCATAAACAAATCATAACGGAAGTCTTACTATTTTCTAATATGTGCAGAAAACAAATTCAAAAGTCATATAGGTATCTACTAATTAAAAAAAAATAAATGCACTCTACCTTATTGACTAAAATATCATTTTTTTTTATAATTTATAAATAATAAGTTTGGATTTAGTTCAGTTCATTTAAAAAAAAACATTTGATAGAAACTGCCCTCCTTAGGAACCACAGTGCTTTGCCTAATTTTATATATTTTAAAAAATATATATGTAGATATGTTTCTATAGCCAAATAGAAGCGTTTGTGGTATGTATGCATATATCTATTCTTCATTCAGAAGTTGTTTGGCGGGGTATTTGTTGGATGCCGCCGCGCCGCCATTCCGCCATCCCGCCAACAGCAGGTCGTGGCTCTTCTGAATTTCTTGGCATATGCACAGACTTGATATCATCCACTTTTTTGGACTTTGAACTACCATGTGCGTGATCAGAAATTTTCTGGTTCTGTTACGTTGTTTCTTTTTTTTACATGAACACTCATGTTACTTAAATTAATTTCCTTTGTTTTGTTGTTGCAAATATTTCATTTGTTTCTTCTTGTTTTATTTAAAACAAGTTAGTTGCGTGGGTATATTTTGTCTTGTATAAAATTAAAATTTCGTTTAGGTTTTCGTAAAGAAAATTTATTAAAAATTTAAGGCTTGAGATGTTCATTAAATGGAAAGTAAACTTATATGAAATAGGTACATATATGATGATGATTTTCACTTAATTATATAATTTACTGATAGGCACATATGTATATGCATACATATAGGTACTTACCCTTAGTAACTGATATTGAAAATAAAATTAAAATATATAATTTTAATTCTTTGAGTTACAAAATTTTCTAGCATTTATTATTTGAAATGCAGGCCAATATACTCAAAGACCCCGGTGTTCTTGAACTATACAATATTGCGGCGATGGAAAGAGAAGTATGTAAAATTCTACTATCTTCAAACATTGCCCAAGAGATATGCAACTAAACATGTACATTGACCTAAATTTCTTCTCCATCTATACAAAATAAACAAATCTCTTCATCTGCCAGATTTGTGTTCAATTTTACAAATATTTAACAGGATTTTAAATTTTTAAATGACGTATTTTGTATGGAACAAACGTCATTTTTAAATTTAAAAGCCAGTTAAATAGGTAAAAGGGCTTTATGAAATCGGCCATTGGTCTCTTGCAATCTGAATTTACTCACGTTTCGTGGATCTAGTTACTGTACCAATTCCGCAATGTTCCACATCAATTCATAAAGTTAATGAAAACCAAATGTGCTGTTAACTTGTTGTTGGTAGAATTTACATGTTAATTCGGCTTAATGTGAAGAATTTCTTAACGTAGCTTTAATACCAAGCCTATAGTTAGAAGATTTGCAAAACGTGTTTAAAATTGTGGAATATTGAGACAGAGGCTCGCAACAAAACGACTACGTTAACCAGAGCTGGTTTAAAATTTTGCATCAGTACCTCTAATTGAATATAGATTAAATAAATCTTTATCTGAAATGTTCAAACTTTAGTACTTATTTGAATGTTAATTAATAAATCTCTATTATTTTAGAACCAGTGAAACAAGCTCATAAAAGTTTGTAATGCATACGTTGAGTTTGTTCGTTGTTGTTTTCATTTGTTATAATATAAATATATAGTATATATTTGTTTGCTTTGAATTGATAAAAAATTAAGATGGCAAAGGAAGAGGTTGCAAAAGCGAGTAAGACAACAATGGAATGTTGTATAATAGTTACAAAGTTATAAAGCCTCGACTTTGATGCTGTGATCGTTTTTATCTGAGTGGTTCAAAGAGTCAAGAATCAACGCCCTTTATAATACACGCTGAGGTCGATTGTGCATACCAACCCTCCCCCCAACGGCTCCAAAGTAATTCACAAAGACATTTTTTTTTCAGTTCGTAGAGATGTGCCAGAATTAAACATAAACAGCGAAGGCGAATGGCTATGATCGTCGTTCGTCGTTGAGCGAATGTTTTGCATTTCAAGATAAACTTTGAGTATTTTCAGGCTTTAAAGCAAAATTATTAAACAAAATTAAAGAAGACAATGGTTGCCTTGATTGTGGTGGTTGATTTCAATGCTCAGAAAAAACCTGAACAATATTCGTGTTTTTGTGAGAATAGTAAAAGCTTTTCAACAAAACCATGCGGAACAAATTGAATCAGCAATTTTTGCTGACCCATAACTGAAACTAATTAACATTTCGTGACCAATAAATCAGGGTCATTTGAGATGGCATACTTTTTGACCTAGCCCTATTGCTGACTTAATGGCTACGTCGTCAGTCGGGTGCTTAAGAGCAACCCTGGTGAAACAATCGGTCCATATTTTTTCAAACCAGAGCACCATGAGAACGGACTATGTATTTCCTTCCTGTAATTGAAGCTCTTGATCTCGACGAAATTTTGTGCCAACAAGATTGCCGCACCACCCGTGAAACCATGACTTTATTGTGGGAACAATTCGGCGCACAGTTCATTTCACAATTTGGACCGATGAAGTTTTTGCCTAGATCATGTGATGTCACACCTCTAGACTTTTTCCTTTAAGGCTATCTCTGTAATGTCCAAAGCTGGCTACGATTGAGGAAATCGAACCCAAAATTTCTCACGTGGCTTGCCACATAAAAAATTGAAAAGAAAAACATTTTATTGTACACTTTTCTATCACTATTCGTTGAAGCGAGTCATTAGGAGCATAATGTAATGTTTTTCTTGAAAATTGAGCTGGAGAAGGCGACGTCTTTGATTTGATGAACAATCAGTTTTAAGTGAATAACTCGATGACTTTTCACTTTGACAAAAAAAGTTTAAAACTGGAAGTATATTTGATTCTGTTCAATATTATTATAGATGTCTGCAAGTTGGGGGCTAGAGGGGCACTTGAAGCTCACGTAAATATTGAAACAGATTGAATAATTGTAGACGCAGTTACGGTCAGCATGAATGGTTTTTTGTATGACAAAGATTACATGATAAAATTAATTTAATATTTGTACACATGTGGTTATCTTATCTCCATCTTTCGTTGCATGAAACCGATTTTACTTGACCCTTCCTAAAGTATACTTTCCAAAAATTATACCCCGCTTTTGAATAAATATGACGCGAATCCCTCACTTGAGGCGGTGGCGATTGGAAAATGACCAATCAGACGATTTCTTGGACTGATTGATTGATTTTGCAGAGAAACTACTATCTAGTTTGAATTTCCCAAATCTTCTTAAGTAAAAAATTAATTCAAGAAGTTATAGCCTCTTCAAATCAAACCCCTTCGTGTCTTCATTCATCAAAACATAACAGTGGTGCACTGGTCTTCAATACAATTTTAAGATTTTTCAAAGTCAAATAAATACAAATAATGCAACTATATGAATAGAGATTAGATTACGACCTTTTCTTATCTGCATTTTAAAAGTTACAGGCACAGTAATAATTGATTGATTTTAATTTTTTTCTTCTTATTGAAGTGTCGCTACCCGGCATGCATTGCATCGTCCTGTTGTTGAACAATGGGGCAGAATGATCCAAAACCTGGCACTACATCAAACTATAAGGCAAGGATTTTAAAATGTCTATATGGTCAATCCCCAGGTCCAGTTTTTTTTTGGTGAAAATGTGAGATTCCTTTTCAAATGACGGTAGTACCCCGTGTCGTAATGGTAAATACGTTGAACTGTCACGCCGGAGTTTGGGGGATCGAATCCCAGCATTTTGCACGTAAAAAAAAATAAATTATCGCTTGTGATGAAAACTGTCATTTCTTTCTATTCCTGCTGACTAACAAAAAACACACACACAGGAATGATTGAGAGTTGTAAGTCACTATAATATATGCCCCGTTCTTACAACACGAATATTGTATGATTTTACCCGTGTTTTAGTGGAAATGTATAACCAACGCAGTCAAATTTGTATACGCAAACAAAAGAAATCGCTTAAAAAGCTTATATTTTGAGTTTTATTAATGGGATCAGGGACATTATTATTCCAGCCCAGTTCTTTTTGTTTGTGTTTTAATTTCGGTATACGAATTGTTTGTTGAAAAAAAGTACCTAAAGAGTGAAGTGCTTGACAATGTACCTGCATTGTACGCTGCTCTTTTTGACGAACCCAACCAAGGCCGGAATGAAATGCGTGTGTTGACCCCTACGCTGGCCGTATGCTTCGGGATAAAATGAATCAACGAGCAGGCGCGGATCCAGGATTTCGTTCAGGGGGGGGGGGGGGGTCATTTTCGTATTATTTTGCCTACCTTTGAAGAAAAATCGGCCATCTAATACTTACGCCTTTTTAAATCATTCTCTGTATGTTTGTCTTAAGGTATCAAATAGGAACTCGAACGTATTAAAAAAATAAATAAATTAATTCATTAATTTAAATGAAAAAAATGAAAGTATGAAAAATGAATGACATGATATACATACATAGTTCTTAAATACTTAAATCTAGTCTTCTCGTGTATCCGGTTTTTGAAAACCTAGTTATTACTTTTTCAACATCGATCGGGATTTGCCTGTCGATTTGCATGAGTGCCAAACCACGGAGGCGGTTGTCAGCCATAGTTGACCTTAAACATGTTTTAAGGCGCCGCAACGAAGAAAAAGAAATCTCTGCCGAAGAATTTGCAACCGGAAGCGTTGTAAGATGATGATGAGATGAGATTTATTTAATTTTCAAAGAAAAGTATACAATTTGCTTATGATTTACTTAAATCTTTAAAGGCATGGCCAGAATGACCGTCAGCCAGATGATAGCTTATTGCTAGTTACGCTTTGCAAAATCTAAATAAATGTACATACATATGTATATTATTCATTTTTTTGTTTTTTAAAAATCTTCTCTTACAATTTTAAACAATTGATCCCAGTCCCTGCCATTTAACACGGCCAAAAGTTCAGTTTGGTCCAAATAATTTTTCCGCCAAAATTGTCGGCGTACTTCTACCAATATTGGGCATTTTGCGAAGAAATATACCACGTTCTCTCTTTCTCCGGTGTTACATAGTGAAAAGCTCTAAAAATCATCAATATTTTCTCTACACAGTGTAGGTCCTTGAAATAATTATCCTGGCCGAAGTTGTACTGCAGTGTCGAATATATTTCTCTGTGTAGTGAGCTCTGTGCCTGATCTATACAATCTTCTCTGAGTTTAGAATCAAGTTTTTCCAGCAGGTTATCCAAGTATGGTCTCCACGTTCCCAAGTTTTCTAAAGACAGATTGAATGGCAGTTCACATCTGTCAGCTATATTTTTCCATTCCTCGAACCAAGATTTTTTGGATTTTAGAATTGAGACTGCAACTTTCCTTGCAATTTTTCCAGTGTGACTGTACATGAGATTTGTTATATAGCTGCATGAAATGAAGTTTTAGTTATGTAAGATAGAGGGGTGGCAGGCCTGTTTCAACGAGAAGCATGTAGTTAGGTGTTGTATCTGGTAAGTGGAATTGACGTTTGAGATAAAATCGCAAAAGCTTTTCTGTGGTTTCAAATTGAAGCCACCCCAAAGATTGTGCTGCATAAAACATAATTGATTCAGATGTTGCAGTGAATACTTTGTACTTGGAGCTGAAGGGAAGGTCCCTGTTTCCGTATACGTTTCGCCAGACTGTTCCGATCGCATTTTTGGATGCCGATAGTTTTTTGCTTAAGTGCTTCTCTATGTTAAGGTTGCTCGTTGTTGTGAAGCCTAGATAATGATACTCTTTAACCGTCTCGATTTGCTCTGATCCAAAAAACCATCTTTCGGTTGCTGCTAGGCGCCCTGATCCTTTCTGAAACACCATAGTTTTAGATTTGCTCAAGTTGACAGTAAAGTTCCACTTAAGACAGAAGTCACGCAATTTGTTGATCATTAATTGGTGTGAGTTAGGAGATTCTGCTAAGATAACCAGGTCGTCGGCATACAATAAGACTTTTATCTGAACTCCGTCTAGAAAAAATTCCACAAGGCATGACTGGAAGTAAATCTTCAATATAAAGACAGAAGAGTGATGGACTAAGGTTGCATCCTTGCTTCAACCCAACCGAGGAAAAGAACCAGTTAGAAAGGTTTTTCACATCCCAAACTGCGTTCTGTGTTTGATTGTAAATGCCTTCAATAATAGTTCCAAATTTGAGTGACAGTCCATCCCTGTACAACTAATAAAATAGAGCGTTTCTGTCTATGGAATCGAAAGCGGCTCGGAAATCCACAAAGAAGACAAAGAGTTTTTGGCGCTTACGTAGGTACATATCTGCAATATTTGCTAATGTGAAAATGTGGTCTATTGTAGAGTACCCCTTTCGAAATCCAGTTTGGAACTCACTAAGAGGCTGTGTATTATCGATCCATTTCATAAGACGACTACGCAAAATTTCCATAAATATTTTCAAAGATGTATTAATGAAAGAAATTCCACGTTAGATGGATGGTTCCATCGTATCTCCTTTCTTATAAATTGGAAATATTATTGATTTCTTCAATATTTCTGGTGCTGCTCCGGAATTAAAGATAATATTATACACATCTGTAGCTGTAGGAAGCGTTGTAAGAACAAGCAGAAAATTATGTTTTATACCAAACACATCCTTATTGCATTTATCAATTTAATCTATGATTACTGTTCTGCTCCTTTTCTTTGACCCATTTTTCGCGTCACAGCACCAACTCAATTTTAAGCAAAAAAAGGCAGCGTCTATATTTAAGTCTAACGCCCAATTTCTTCACAGAAGTACTAAGCCAGCCTAGTACCCAGTCTAGCTAGACCAGGTACCAGCTCTGGTACTCGGTCCTAACGAAAAGTTAGTACCTGAGCATTTCTTCAGATCACTAGTACCGGATCCAAACATACCAAGCGGTACTAGGACGTAATACGTCTAAAGCGGGATATACATTGTTCAAATGCTTGTCATGCATAGAGAGTGTATTAGTAAATATGAAACACGTATACATTGTGTGTATGCTTGAAGCAAAATCAAAAAGTTTTGATTTTTGTTCAATCAGATAGCCAGAATTGAAATAATGTGTATTTGACAATGATTGCTTGATCAAGCGTAGGCACATTTTCGCATAGAAATTTAATTAAAAATGAATGATTGAAAACTCATGCATGAAGTGTGTATATGTAACGTCAAAAAAAATTAATAATACACTCTCACATGCATGACAAGCATTTGAACAATGTATATCCCGCTTAAAACTGGTCTAATTCAGATTTTGACACTATTTTGGCATTTCAAATAAATTATTTTGATATTTATTTTGAATGAAAGATATTTTATTTTATTTTCGAATGGATTACATATGTCTATTTTAACAAAAGAACTGATAACTGTCTCTCCTGATAGCAGCATCAACTATCAAATTTTTCAGCAGAATGTGACTTCAAAAATTTTCTTGTCTTCAATTTAAACAACTAATAGCAAAACGGTCGTTGTTAAATAGTGAGTGGGAAGACGCAGAATGGCAATGCAATCCTACCGACATGTACAGGAGAGTGATAAGTGGTGCTCCGTTCATCAGCTTTATCTATTCATTTGATTTAAATAAAACATTGCGTGTTATTTTTTTCTTGGAGTTTTTCATAATTCTCTGTGTACTTATGTACACATATGTGTATGACAGGCTTGGAGAAATATCCTTTATTGTGTACATTTAAGTTCGGTTCATGCAAATCATTAATCCCGTCCGAGAAATTATCCAAAGAGAAGTATTTTCTCGATATAATCTTCGAAAACCATGCGAAATATGTGCTTTTACGGCAGCATTAACGTCCATGATGGACAACGTATCCATTGTAAACATATAAAAGGAACAGTTATTCTTCACTGTGCAGTGTTAATTTGCAGTATAAATTAGAAAAAATTATAATTCGTTATAGTCCAACGAGTTAAATGTATTTAAGTAAAGGTGGGGTCAGTACGAAGTCTGCTTGCAAACAAATATCTTAAATTGCCACCACCAAAATTTAAATTCATTTCGTACACATATAATAAAACACCAACAAAGAAACTATCGATATTGAGCAACGAATTCTTTGAAGAAAGTTAATGAAATTTCTCTGATTCAGGTGTTAGCGCCACTAGACTGCCGATTTGAAAGTCCTAGCTAATACCGAGTCCTAAATAGTACTCGGCACCAACTTGACAGAACTAGGGCTTAGTACTTATGTGAAGAAATCATTTGGTACCGATTTGAGTACTTACAACTGGTATAATAACCAGGTACTAGCTGATTTTGAGGAGCCAGCTAGTACTGAGTCCTAACTGATCCTCGGTACCAAATTGACAGGACTACGACCTAGAACTTGTGTGAAGAAATGAGTTGATACCGATTTGAGTACTAATTTTAGCACTAGTACCGGTACTAGCATTAGGACTCTGTGAAGAAATTGGCCGTAAGAGTTCTCCAAAGTGATCCAATAGAGACTTAACGGTGGTATCAAACTTATCATTATTATATCTGACTAAATTTTCCGGGATGAAAATCGTAACCTAACCAACATCTAAAGATTCGGGTTGAAATCTTTCACGCAAATCGGTTAGGACAAAGTCAAGTTAAGATGCATGCATGCATGTAAGGATATTCTGAAGTACTCCTCAAATAAATTAGTGTCAAAATTGGCTCGGCAAATTTGGGGTGGACCATGACGTGTGATACGAGGAATTGAACATTCAATTGATCACCTAAATTTCTTGCAGACTGCCATGTATTTTTTAAATTAGTATCTATGTTCTCCCGGTGGCGACTTTAAACAACGGACATTGTGTCTTTCACCAGCATAGCGCTGCAGTTAAGGTCAAGAGACTGTGTTAAGGACAACACGTCACTTAAACACAATACTGATAGAATGAACCGTGAATTGCATAAAGTTGTTACAATTGAAGAATCATTGCTAGCTAAACTTGGGCCACCCCACTGCGAAATCGTTTCCAATGTTTCCACAATCTTGAGGAGGTCTAAGGAAAACTGGAGTACTTACACCTTTATGACGATCTACCCACCTGGTCTCATAAAGAGATGTGAGTGCACACCCTAAGGTTAGGGACAGTTTTTCGTTTTGGATGAGATTTGAAGAACATTATTACCTCCTTCATGATGAGCTTCGAAAAATGGAGTTGTTAAGCTTGTGACTGTAGCATGGAGTCTTCACAGCATTTTTCGCTTCTTTCTGATTCACCGTCACCGCACCTCGAACTTCTGAAAGCATAACAGCACACTCGTTTGTCCCTGCTCCCACACACCATTCAAGAGGAAGTTTGAGCTTCTTCTTTAGCTGGGACTAGATAATTTTGCCAATGGCTTTGCCAGTTAAAGACAACTCCTTAGATGTATAGAACTTTCATCCAACTTCTCTTCGGCAATTAATATTGTTCTGGTTTCTCTCCAGTTATAGAAACCCGATAATGCGATAAAGTGAGTTTCGTTTCAATTTTCATCGTGTGTCTCGTATATTTTTATTTATGCGATAGTTACAGAACATGGGTCATGGATTCATAAAAAAAAACTTAAAGGTACCTACCTCAACATGCTTATTGCATGTACTGGTTAGAACCATCGAATACTCCCTCCACCATAAGGAGTACACTATGGTTGCCTTTCAAGATATCGAAGGCGCTTTCAATAACGTCGATACATCTGCGATCACATCTGCACTGTCAGGTTCGAATGTGGATGTTCCGCTTGTCGAGTTGATTAATCAAATGCTGATGAGCAGGAGGATTAATTCAAGACTGAGCGGTTTTTCCACAAGAAGATCCGTCAGTAGAGGTATGCTGCAAGGCGGTGTTCTATCTCCCCTTCTTTGGAACTTGGTAGTAAATGCGCTGCTGACAAGCCTGTAAGCGGAGAGCTACAGAGTGATCGCCTATGCAGACGATGTTGCTATTGCCGTATCAGGAAAGCATCTCAACACCTTAAAAGAACTCCTACAAAACGCTTTAAACAAGTTAATAAGATGGGCAGATCGCTGTGGACGGGGTGTTAACCCTCATAAGACAGATCTTGTCCTCTTCTCAAGGAAATACAAAATCCCTCACATAGACCCTCCGTCTATCAAAGGAATTCCACTTAAATTCTCAGACGAAGCCAAATATGTGGGCCTTATCTTAGATAAGAAGTTAAATTGGAAGCATAATATACAGGAAAGAGTCAAAAAAGCAACTGTTGCACTCTTTTCATGCAAAAAAGCCGTAGGGAACAAATGGGGTCTTAAACCCAGTATTACTCATTGGCTATACACCTCGGTTGTTAGACCGATACTTACGTACGGTGTGACAGTATGGTGGACCGCTTTAGATAAAGCGACGAACTGCGATAAACTAAGCAAGGTCCGACGGTCTGTCTCGCGTTGCATGGGTGGAGTACTTCGTACAACCCCCTCTGCTGCATTAGATATTATGTTCTATTTAGCACCTCTCGATATATATGCTTAACAAACAGCTGCAAGCACAGCCATTCGTCTTAAAGCCTCCTCACAGTGGACAAATAATGATATTGGTCACTTCATTATTCTGAATTCTTTCGGAACAATTCCAAGTAACATTGATTACACCATCCCCCAGTTACAGTTCGATAAAAACTTCCAGGTCACCATACCCTCCAGATATATCTGGGAGGATCGGGCATTTCTGGAAGATGAATCAATCCACTTCTATACGGATGGATCAAAAACTGATGACGGGGTTGGTGGAGGTGTGTACCCAAACAGGATGAATTTAAATCTCTCCTTTTCGCCTTCCCAATCACTGTAGCGTGTTCCAGGCGGAACTTTTGGCGATAAAAGAAGTACTATCTTGGCTTAAAGAAAACGTGATATCTAACACAGATATCCGCATCTTCTCGGATAGCCAAGCCGCCATAAAATCCCTGGAATCTGTCTCTACCAACTCAATAACAGCCCTTAACTGTCGATCATCTCTCGTTGAGATGGCACAGCAGTTTAATATTCACCTCTGCTGGGTGCCGGGCCATAGGGACATTCCAGGAAATTGCAGGGCTGACGAACTCGCCAGAAGTGGAACAATACTACCTATTTTACCAAATAGGTCAGATATAGGTATACCCATTGCTACATGTAAACTTATGCTGAAGCAGGATGCAATAGAGAAAACAAACCTATAGTGGAACAACATCTCCACCTGTATAGCGACAAAACAGATGTGGCCAAGGCTGGAACTGAAGCGCTCGAAGAGTTTAATATCTCTAAGCAGACTGCATATCAGCTCCGTCATAGGTGTCATCACCGGTCACTGCTTGATAGGCAAGCACGCAAAGAGGCTTGGAGTGTTCTCAAATGATTTCTGCAGAAGCTGTATGGATGAAGAAGAGGAAGAATCGATTCCTCATCTCCTCTGCGCTTGTCCTGCTCTATCCCAACGACGTAAACTCCATCTCGGAGAATACTACTACAACGATCCTAATGATCTGGTAAATGTTGACATAATTGATCTCGCACGCTTCGTAAGGAGCTCTAAGTGGTTCAACGAATACGAAGGAAAGTTCCAAGATTCCTGTGGTATCACAATGGACCAACTATGGTCTAAGTGTGTCTAGCCTTTGGTCGACAGCCACCTTAACCTAACCTAACCTAACCTTCCTACCATAACATTTTCACTGATGGCGATGAAGAAACTCTCGTATAAAGTTAAAACCTAATATTGTATATCAAAATTTGATTTGTTAGAAATTTAATACAAACATTTCTAATTCGATAGCTTAAAAAGAAGTTCATACATTTTTTTTTTAAATAGGTTTTAGGAGTTGTTTTATGAACACGTTGTGTTTTCACCATTAGAATTTCCGAATGCTTGCTTAGATTTCTCAACGATTAAAACGAACCAGTTTTGTATGCTGGGTAGTAAATTTGTTAAGCAAGTCAACTTATTCAACATAAATGTGACGACCTGACGGAGACCTCCTGATCCTCTCTTTCTGATTTTCAATTATCTATTTAATTACCTAGAGGCTACAGAAATAAAACGATATTAAAAGAGAACGCTCATTTACATAAATAAATTTTTTGCTGGAATTAGGTGTCTCCTACCCCAGTGTACATTCGTTGGCCAACAAAATGAACTGATGACATATGACATGAAAGAAAATTGAATTGGAAATTGTTCCAATCAAACAAATTATTTCCCAATTGATTTTGATGTGAATTGCATATTATTTACATACAGAGGGCTACAAATAAGTTTTAAATCCAATCAGGGGTTTATAATCATTTTAATTAGCGTATCTAAAAATAAAATGAAATCAATCCACCCTATTATTATTCTTCTATACATAAGCTCAATAGAAATTAGTATTCCAACTTTGTAAATCGGAGACAAATTCCACAGGTGTGCACCTTTTGCTTAATGCGTAAGCTGTGATTTCCCTTATGTTTGATCAGTATTCGTAGATTTATTGCGAAAATAATTATTATAAGTAGAATTGTCTTAAGTCTGGTTGACAGCAGTAGTTATAATCTGAAACACAATTCATGGTGAAGAACAAGTGTATATAGTAGAGCGTTCGAACGGTTATATATTTAACAATAAACGTAACTTCTAAGGAATATAAGAATGGGATTAAGTTGGATTTTGAATTGGTGGAGCACTGAAAGTGGAGTTGAAGTGGACGATGTATGTTTAAAATAACTAGTTCAATTGAGTAGATAACGTAACAAAAAATTCAATCGTTTTTAAAATATTTGATTCTTCTTTTGTATTACCTAACACAAATTTAATTAATTTTAAATGATAAATAGAGTGATTTGTAGTGAACGTTATCTTAAACAATAATCTAAATATATATAAATGTTTTTTTAGTGATATTTATAAACTGTACCAAACGTTAATAATGTTATGCGTACTGGAAATATAAAGACGATGTTAGAACTCTATACAAGTATTGTACATACAAGGTGGCGCAAAATAATAAAAAAAAAAATTGATTTTGAGTGATGGAAATCTTTATTTGGACCTTTACAATTTTTTCTGTTAAGTGGAATTGATGGTTTCCGTCAAGTGGCTGCCGCCAGTGTTTATTCACATTTGTCCCCGTTTTATTGCATTTTCCATGACTTTCCGCAAGATTTCCGGTGATAACTGTTCGTATTCCTGTCGAATATTCTCCTTAAGGGCTGCGATTGTCTAAGGCTTGTTGGCATAAACCCGCGACTTCAATTTGCCCCCAAAGAAAGAAGTGTGGGATGGTTAAATCGGGCGATCTTGCTGGCCATGACAAATCGCCAAAACGGGAGATCACGCGACCAGGAAACGCTTCCTTCACAATATCCATTGTGGCTCGTGCTGTGTGTGCGGTTGCACCATCTTGTTGAAACCACATGGTCACCAATTCCGGCAGTAAGAAGTCGTTTATCATGGCCTTGAAGCGTTCGCCAGTAACAGTGAGTGACCGTATTGCCGATGGCGTTCTCAAAAAAAATACGGCCTTATCACTCCTCCCGCATGCACGCCGCACCACACAGTGGCTTTGAGTGGATGTAATGGCTCTTGGTGCATCACAGGCAGATTTTCAGTGCCCCCAGATACGAAGATTTTGCTTTTTGACGTAATCACTTATGTAAGTGAAAATGCGCCTCGTCGCTCATGATGATTTTCAACACAAAATCGTCCTCTTCGTTGTTGAGATTGAGGATAGCTTGACAGCGGAGTATAGTTAACAAATGTCAAATATGATTGACGTACGACGCCATTTACACAAATCTTCCGAAATGTAAAATGTACTTTTTGTGAATGTAAAATGTACTTGTAAAAAAGTTTGTAGGAGTATGTTAGTTTGAGAAATGTAGACTGTGGAGTGTAAACTCTCCTACACTGTTTCTGTAACACAGATTTTCAAGTGGTCATTTGCAAAAAAAATAAGAAGTGCCAAGACATAAATGTTGACTTAAGATATGTTGTTCGTCTGATTGAAACGTTTCAGATGTTTTTGGAGATATTTAATCTCTTACATGATTGGACAACACTTTAAATTTTTGTTCCATTGCTTTAAGCACGCGACACATGAAAAATACAGCTACTTTAACACAAATGCGAATTTCGTCAAATCAAACCAGATATTTGTAACACGTTTAAAGATTATAAAATTCAATATTTTATCTATGACACTGTTTTTAAAAATGTGTGTTTTTATTCAAATCTGTAAGAATTTTGAATTCATGTAAAAACCCCCAGGAAGTCCCATAAAAAAAAACAATCTTAATAAATTAAACAAATAGGATCACTAGTCACAGCAGTGATATACATAAATCGCTCCCTATTTTCCTTTAGTTTGTTTATACATATATCATGCATTTATTCTCTTTTTTCTTAACACTACTGTCACCTTTTTCAATTTTGATAAATCCAAATCAAAAATAAATAATTGATACATTTTACCAACGAAAAACACCATTAGATTTCCTGCACAAAGCAATGTCTGTGATGTGATTTACACGAATGACAAGTTTTCATAACTTATTTCATTTTTTATCATTTATGACTTAAAAGTTTAAATGTTCTGAGATTTGTCAGTCACAAAAAAAAATGACATTTTACCGGCACCGGGTAATTACTTTGCAGGCATGCCATTTTGCTAACTTCTTCTTCTTCTGTGGGAAGTCGCTAATGTCTCAGAGCGCCATTGAAAATTACTTATGCTAGTTTTATGACGAAAATCTGACAATTTTGTCAGCCGTACACATTCAATAAAATTGGTTTAATAACGGACAACATCGACTCTCATGATAGGGTATTTTTCTTTATAGAAGGTTTGTTCGTTAACCTCTGAAGTCAACCTGGGGTCGCCCCAAAGCGTTTTTTGAAAAACCTGAAATCACCCTGGTGAAAAAATTATGAGACCTGGGGTCGCCCTGAACTCGCCCTGAAGTAGACCTAAGTATTTTTCTGTGGCGAGTTGAGGTAAAGAATAAACTGCCAAAGTGACATGAGTTGTGAAGCATTTGTTTTGTTGTGGATTCACGTGCTGCAGGTTATTGTTTATTTTTGAAAAAGAAATTGAAAGAGTTCACAAATTTAATTTAATGCTAATAAATAGAAATAGAAAATAAAAATGTTAGAAGTTGTTTTTATTAACAAATTTAAGTTTGAATTGTCTAAGCAGATAACTTTTTTTTCTTGATTTAAATGTCAATAGCCCTTGAGCGTTTTTTGAGAATCAAAAAACCCAGGTTTTTTTTTGACAATTCTTGGGGCTGTCAAGAAAACCTGGGTCGATCCTGGGTAAAGTTTAACGAACGAATATAGAGACTTAGTTTTTTAATCGGTTACACTGTTTCTTGTGACGGTAAATTTGACAGCTTCCAGGTGATTTTTTCTCAACATGTTTTACCCAGTCACCATGAATAGACTTATGCCATAACTATACTTGCAAATTGTATTTGTCGATATAAATATTTTATGTAAATTAGATTTTAAAGTTGCCTGTGAAAAAAAAAATGTGTGAGTGCCGGGACTCACGGTTAATATGTGTAAACATCAACGTGCGCGGATCCAAAACGGACTTGTTTTTGCTTGAAGGGGATCTTAAAATTTTTTTCTCTGAACGCACCCATCCTAGTATGCAGATCGTAACGTTGCACACGGTAACGTTACACGACGTAACGTTGCACACGAACGTTCACGTTTTTTTTGTCACTCTACCGCCAGCATAGATGTTGACACATCAAAAACACCCTTTATTTAATAATTCTATAGATATTGTTCAAATCCGCTAGTTTAACTAGGTTTGTGTTTTTATTTTACTTTGACTTTACTTCTTTAAATATTTTTTTTTATTGATAAAAAAACAACTAAAACATTTTAGAAATGTATTGTTATCTTATCACATCGTGAATTTCGTGATTATCATTTTACTACTTTGTAAAAAAGTTACATTGCATTGAATTTCAGGTGTTTTTTTTTGCAGTTTTCTAGATTGTATAGCCTAAGCTAAAAGGTTATCAAATATTATATGTGCGTGAAGTTAGCATCGCCATTTTTGATTTTCAAAAAAAAAAAAGTTGTGCTGCAATGTGCTCAACTTGTGCTGTCATGTGCCGTAATTTAAAAAAAAAATCGTACTAAGCGTTTAGATTTTAGAAGCTAATCGTTTTTTTAGCGTGAAGTTAGCATCGCCATTTTCGATTTTCAAAAAAAAAAAAATTGTGCTGTATTATGCGCAACTTGTGCTGCGTTGTGCCGTAAATCTTTTTGCAAACTTCGCAACTTTGCAAATTTTACGCATGAATTTTTTGCCAAAATCAAGATTTTCTTAAATTTAAAAGTTGTGCTGTATTGTGCACAATTTTTCGTTCTAAGGATCAAAAAAAAAAAAAAAAAAAAAAAACCATAGTTGCAGCTTTTATGGGCAATACGAAACTTTGCGAAGCCCCATAGCGTGAAGTTAGCATCGCCATTTTGGATTTTCAAAAAAAAAAAAATTGTGCTGTAATGTGCTCAACTTGTGCTGTTTGTGCTGCCAATATATTTTAAAAAATTCGCAACTTTGCAAATTATACGTATGAAATTTTTTGCAAAATCACGATTTTTAAAAAAATAAAAAATGTGCTGTTTTGTGCTTAGTTCAAGCTGCTTAAAGCCGAAGAGATAAAAAAAAAAATTCCCATATTTGCAACTTTTATGGGAAAAAATTGATTTGGCGAATCGTGAAGTTAACACCGCTATTTTCAAAAAGAACAAAAATTGTTTTGTAATGTACTCAACTTGTGCTGCCTTGTGTCATAAATGTTTTTCAAAAATTCGCAACTTTGCAAAATTTACGGATGAAATTTTTTTCAAAATCAAGATTTCTTTAATTTTCAGTATTGTGATGTATTGCTTAAGGTTTTTCATTTTCAGATTAAGAAAGATAAAAAAAAAAAATCACATATTTGCAACTTTTATGGGAGCTACTAGATTTTGCGAAGCCCCAAAGCGTGCAGTTAGCACAGCCATTTTGGATTTTCAAAAAAAAAAAAGTTGTGCTGTATTTTGCTCAACTTGTGCTGCCTTGTGCCGTAAATTTTTTTCCAAAATTCGCAACTTTGCAAATTTTACGGATACATTTTTTGCAAAATTACGATTTTCTTAAAAAGCAAAGTTGTGCTGTTTTCTGCTTAGTTTGTGCTATACAAAACCGAAAAGATAAAAAAAAAATTTGCATATTTGTAAGTTTTACGGCAAAAAATTAAATTTGCGAAGCGTGGAGTTAGCATCGCCATTTTGGATTTTCAAAAAAAAAAAAGTTGTGCTGTATTGTGCTCAACTTGTGCTGCCTTGTGCCGTAATTTTTTTTCCAAAATTCGCAACTTTGCAAATTTTACGGATACATTTTTTTGCAAAATTACGATTTACTTAAAAAGCAAAGTTGTGCTGTTTTCTGCTTAGTTTGTGCTATACAAAACCGAAAAGATAAAAAAAAAATTTGCATATCTGTAAGTTTTACGGCAAAAAATTAAATTTGCGAAGCGTGGAGTTAGCATCGCCATTTTGGATTTTCAAAAAAAAAAAGTTGTGCTGTATTGTGCTCAACTTGTGCTGCCTTGTGCCGTAAACAGTTTTGCAAAATTCGCAAATTTTACGAATGAAATTTTTAGAAAAATCTTAAATTTCAAAGTTTTGTGCTGCAAATTTTGTTTTTAATTCTAAAAATAGACTATTTTTAAAACAAATACATTTTATGCAATCAAAAAATAAAAAATAATTCGTATTTTTAAAATACTCGCAACGTCCTGTCTTCGTTTTTTCCTAACTGTCAGTTGTTGTTGTTTCTTGTTGCAAATGTGGTTTGCTTACATTTTCCATCTAAAAATTAAAGGGTTTTAGTTACAATTTTCAATAAAGTTTACACTCAGATTTTTTATTATTCAATTGCAAATATTCCTAAATCCGAACCCTGAACTGATCCCACCTTATGGTTCACACCGAAAACACATTCCACATAAATATAAAACATTTAAAGACAACAGTTCTTTATTGCCATTGAGCTTTGCCTACAAGCTGAAAAATCAGCTGATATATAAGATTGCATAAGGTTGTGTTTTTTATAATAATTCTACTTCTACCTCCTTCTTACTCCATTTCACTTGACTATTCATTCATACGAAATGAATAGCCAAATACTACATACTACAATCTTAATCAATTCGTTTAGATTGGTGGAACGTACGTAGGACCAGCATCTTTAGATGGAGTATTTTTGGTTCACTGCAGATTAGGCATGTGGAAAGCAACGTTCCACTTGTCTGCCAATGGTCGCGTTCGAATTTGTATCCAAAGCGATTTGGATAGCTTTGACTCATGATACAACTAAACAAGATAGCGCATTGCGCATCTTGACATTGAATGACGTCATCGACGCACACAAATTTTGTTTTTTAAGATTAAAACAAATATTTTTCGACTCAAATGTAATAATTAAATATTAAAAATCGTTTCTTAAAATCCATTCACTTGTTATTTGGATTCTAAACAAACATTTGTTTAATTAAAAGTACCAAAATGTCGGGCAATTTGTGCGTCGATGACGTAGTTGCTTTTGGTTTCCTTCTAATTGCAAATACCTTTAACACGACAGCGATTTTTAATGAAAGTTAACTTTGTGCAAGTGAAGAAGTATCATCTCTCTGCACTCTTTACTCCACTTGATTAAACGAAGTTATCTCAGTGGACGACGAATGAAAATAAAACACACTCGAACAAGAAGGAAAAGCCTAAAGAAGAATGAGCAATATCTCTGCAATTTGTTCAACCTCAGCAATTTTGTCTACCCCGGCCACCACATACGTCCCTCGCTCACGTGCTTAAAAATCGCAAGAAGAAATTGCACCGTTTAAAAGAAGTTTTAGTGCAATATAATCATACAATTTCTTAAAAATAATTGTTTTGCCACGTCGTGCAGTTCTTCTGAAGAGTTCCATCGAGTGCGGTTAACCTAACATGCCGCCTCCACTGGGCATGAACGATGTCCAACGGATACAGATAGCGCTTTTCTGCTTTTCTGCTTTTATTTTGATGTTGTTCTGCGCAACTACGTCATCGACGCACAAATTGCCCGACATTTTGGTACTTTTAATTAAACAAATGTTTGTTTAGAATCCAAATAACAAGTGAATGGATTTTAAGAAACGATTTTTAATATTTAATTATTACATTTGAGTCGAAAAATATTTGTTTTAATCTTAAAAAACAAAATTTGTGTGCGTCGATGACGTCATTCAATGTCAAGATGCGCAATGCGCTATCTTGTTTAGTTGTATCATGAGTCAAAGCTATCCAAATCGCTTTGGATACAAATTCGAACGCGACCATTGGCAGACAAGTGGAACGTTGCTTTCCACATGCCTAATCTGCAGTGAACCAAAAATACTCCATCTAAAGATGCTGGTCCTACGTACGTTCCACCAATCTAAACGAATTGATTAAGATTGTAGTATGTAGTATTTGGCTATTCATTTCGTATGAATGAATAGTCAAGTGAAATGGAGTAAGAAGGAGGTAGAAGTAGAATTATTATAAAAAACACAACCTTATGCAATCTTATATATCAGCTGATTTTTCAGCTTGTAGGCAAAGCTCAATGGCAATAAAGAACTGTTGTCTTTAAATGTTTTATATTTATGTGGAATGTGTTTTCGGTGTGAACCATAAGGTGGGATCAGTTCAGGGTTCGGATTTAGGAATATTTGCAATTGAATAATAAAAAATCTGAGTGTAAACTTTATTGAAAATTGTAACTAAAACCCTTTAATTTTTAGATGGAAAATGTAAGCAAACCACATTTGCAACAAGAAACAACAACAACTGACAGTTAGGAAAAAACGAAGACAGGACGTTGCGAGTATTTTAAAAATACGAATTATTTTTTATTTTTTGATTGCATAAAATGTATTTGTTTTAAAAATAGTCTATTTTTAGAATTAAAAAAAAAATTTGCAGCACAAAACTTTGAAATTTAAGATTTTTCTAAAAATTTCATTCGTAAAATTTGCAAATTTGCGAATTTTGCAAAACTGTTTACGGCACAAGGCAGCACAAGTTGAGCACAATACAGCACAACTTTTTTTTTTTGAAAATCCAAAATGGCGATGCTAACTCCACGCTTCGCAAATTTAATTTTTTGCCGTAAAACTTACAAATATGCAAATTTTTTTTTTATCTTTTCGGTTTTGTATAGCACAAACTAAGCAGAAAACAGCACAACTTTGCTTTTTAAGAAAATCGTAATTTTGCAAAAAATGTATCCGTAAAATTTGCAAAGTTGCGAATTTTGGAAAAAAATTTACGGCACAAGGCAGCACAAGTTGAGCACAATACAGCACAACTTTTTTTTTTTTTGAAAATCCAAAATGGCGATGCTAACTCCACGCTTCGCAAATTTAATTTTTTGCCGTAAAACTTACAAATATGCAAAATTTTTTTTTATCTTTTCGGTTTTGTATAGCACAAACTAAGCAGAAAACAGCACAACTTTGCTTTTTAAGAAAATCGTAATTTTGCAAAAAAATGTATCCGTAAAATTTGCAAAGTTGCGAATTTTGGAAAAAAATTTACGGCACAAGGCAGCACAAGTTGAGCACAATACAGCACAACTTTTTTTTTTTTGAAAATCCAAAATGGCTATGCTAACTCCACGCTTCGCAAATTTAATTTTTTGCCGTAAAACTTACAAATATGCAAATTTTTTTTTTATCTTTTCGGTTTTGTATAGCACAAACTAAGCAGAAAACAGCACAACTTTGCTTTTTAAGAAAATCGTAATTTTGCAAAAAAATGTATCCGTAAAATTTGCAAAGTTGCGAATTTTGGAAAAAAATTTACGGCACAAGGCAGCACAAGTTGAGCACAATACAGCACAACTTTTTTTTTTTTGCAAATCCAAAATGGCGATGCTAACTCCACGCTTCGCAAATTTAATTTTTTGCCGTAAAACTTACAAATATGCAAATTTTTTTTTTATCTTTTCGGTTTTGTATAGCACAAACTAAGCAGAAAACAGCACAACTTTGCTTTTTAAGAAAATCGTAATTTTGCAAAAAAATGTATCCGTAAAATTTGCAAAGTTGCGAATTTTGGAAAAAAATTTACAGCACAAGGCAGCACAAGTTGAGCACAATACAGCACAATTTTTTTTTTTTTGAAAATCCAAAATGGCGATGCTAACTCCACGCTTCGCAAATTTAATTTTTTGCCGTAAAACTTACAAATATGCAAATTTTTTTTTTATCTTTTCGGTTTTGTATAGCACAAACTAAGCAGAAAACAGCACAACTTTGCTTTTTAAGAAAATCGTAATTTTGCAAAAAATGTATCCGTAAAATTTGCAAAGTTGCGAATTTTGGAAAAAAATTTACGGCACAAGGCAGCACAAGTTGAGCAAAATACAGCACAACTTTTTTGTTTTTGAAAATCCAAAATGGCTGTGCTAACTGCACGCTTTGGGGCTTCGCAAAATCTAGTAGCTCCCATAAAAGTTGCAAATATGTGATTTTTTTTTTTTATCTTTCTTAATCTGAAAATGAAAAACCTTAGCAATACATCACAATACTGAAAATTAAAGAAATCTTGATTTTGAAAAAAATTTCATCCGTAAATTATGCAAAGTTGCGAATTTTTGAAAAACATTTATGACACAAGGCAGCACAAGTTGAGTACATTACAAAACAATTTTTGTTCTTTTTGAAAATAGCGGTGTTAACTTCACGATTCGCCAAATCAATTTTTTCCCATAAAAGTTGCAAATATGGGAATTTTTTTTTTTATCTCTTCGGCTTTAAGCAGCTTGAACTAAGCACAAAACAGCACATTTTTTATTTTTTTAAAAATCGTGATTTTGCAAAAAATTTCATACGTATAATTTGCAAAGTTGCGAATTTTTTAAAATATATTGGCAGCACAAACAGCACAAGTTGAGCACATTACAGCACAATTTTTTTTTTTTTGAAAATCCAAAATGGCGATGCTAACTTCACGCTATGGGGCTTCGCAAAGTTTCGTATTGCCCATAAAAGCTGCAACTATGGTTTTTTTTTTTTTTTTTTTTTTGATCCTTAGAACGAAAAATTGTGGACAATACAGCACAACTTTTAAATTTAAGAAAATCTTGATTTTGGCAAAAAATTCATGCGTAAAATTTGCAAAGTTGCGAAGTTTGCAAAAAGATTTACGGCACAACGCAGCACAAGTTGCGCATAATACAGCACAATTTTTTTTTTTTGAAAATCGAAAATGGCGATGCTAACTTCACGCTAAAAAAACGATTAGCTTCTTAAATCTAAACGCTTAGTACGATTTTTTTTTTAAATTACGGCACATGACAGCACAAGTTGAGCACATTGCAGCACAACTTTTTTTTTTTTGAAAATCAAAAATGGCGATGCTAACTTCACGCACATAAATATTATCGGTAAAATGAAACAAAGATCTATTTTAATTAATGTTTGTAAGTTTTAAAATCCTTTTTATCACCTTTTGTTTACATATTTAAGGTGAAAACAGAAAAAAACATCTTTATATAAAGGGTCCGCCATCTAACGTTTTTTTTTTTTTCAACTAGTGCTTTTTTCGTGAATGGTAACACTTAGCTCATGTCTAATTTGACAAATAATTAGTTTTATCCTTCCGCTGAACGAATATGGTTGTGTATATGCTTCGCTAAGTGGGCCTGCGATCGACTTAGAGAAGATGCCGATTTTGCCAAAAAAAAATCATCTTTTCATTTGAAGCTCATTTTGATCTTGGCGGGTAGTAAACAAACAAAATTGTCGCATTTGGGGCACAGAAAACCCGCACGCATACATTGAAAAGCCGATACACCCAAAACGAGTCACTGTTTGGTGCGGATTTTGGTCCAGAGGCATAATTGGGCCATTTTTCTTCGAAAATGAGCAAGGAGTGGCCATTAAAGTCAATGGCGATCGTTATAGGGCCATGTTGAACGAATTTTCGTTCACAAAAATTGAAGAGGAGGATATTGGCAACATTTGGTTTCAACAGGACGGCGCTAAATGCCACAAAGCCGAAGCTACACTCGATGTTTTGCGCCATTCAAAATAGCTCTTAATAGCCGTTTTTTTATTATTAGAAATTATCCATATAGAATTATAGATGATCAAAAAACATGTATTACAACAACAACACGATATACTGCTCTGTATCGGGATTGCGTTTCATGAACCAACAATTTAGATTTTACTCTTGCTGTGTAGATTGCTTCTCATGGTAAGGAAGTGTGAGATATAGTGTAAAGAAAAATTGCATGAAAAATAAACAAACATAATTAAAGATGATATTGTAGTAGCGGTCCGTCCCGTAAATTTCCATGGCTGCTCAGCCTCAGCTAATTATACTAATGATGTAAGACGCTTCTTACGTTTGAAACTTACAAAACACATGAATTTTTTAAAAGTTAAACCAGTATTCCGTATCTATTCAATTCAGTCATACGAAATTTTTAAGGATGTTCTTTTAAAAATATAATACGTTTCAACTTCGTTGTCAATATAATGTCAAATTCATCAAATCAACTCGTGTGTGGGCTTGTCATTTGATTGAGTTGGAATAAAATCAAAAGATATTGAGTTATTATTATTATTATTAATTATTTATTGTACTATTCATGCTAGAATGTCAGTTTATAGACTTGACATTCTTTATTCCGTCAATTTCATTGAATTTTTGAACAACAACAACAACTTAAAGGTGCTACCACCAATTGTTTACGAATTAATTTATAATTCGTTTATTTTGGCTAGAGATACAGATATTTCAAGGGGTGCCAATCCGCCTATCATCAGTCTCCTCTTATTAGTGGTGCTGAGCTTAAATCCAATTTTATTATGAAAAACTTTCTACATGCCCACCAAAGATATTGAATTTTTTCAAGTTGATATGAATGTTTTCAACTTTGTTGAGCTGTGTGTAGATTTAACTGTCAAGCCAAAGGCATATTAACTCAACACCAAATTTACAAGGCGATATGTATATGATATGTATTTCAACCTAACTTCAAACCTCATTCAATGTGAGGAGTTAATAGTCTCAATAACTTGTTGTGTGTTATCATGTCTCATCGGTCGGTCGCTGTCGTTTAATGTTTTTGATAGTTGAAGCAGAAGTCTCAGAGCCATCAATTTAGTTGACAACTAAGTTGAAAACCAAATTGAACTGTGTATGGAGTTCTTTACTATTGGACAGTATTCGAGTGAAAAAATTAACAAACATTAATTATGTGTGATTTCCCGAATTTCAAAAACAGCCGTTTCTCGAAAACCGTTTTGATTCGGTATGGACAAGTTATTAAATTTTGAGAGCTCATGACCTGGCCTAACATCACTATAGTTTCAGTTTGGACCATTCATTATAAGACACCCTGTATATACGACAGTGTAATATCGCCATTAGATAGATAGGTATACATTAGTGGTGGTGCTTAGGACAGTGCT
The DNA here is from genome assembly GCA_932273885.2 of Leucozona laternaria. Classification (NCBI taxonomy): domain Eukaryota; kingdom Metazoa; phylum Arthropoda; class Insecta; order Diptera; family Syrphidae; genus Leucozona; species Leucozona laternaria. Next base: position 54,079,791 of record OW026368.1, read on the forward strand.
AATATTGACATTTCTTTTGTGGGGTACCCGTTCAAATAATCGTTATACAATTTTATTGATATAAGTTAATTTTTTAAAGACTTAAACTTATGATTTTGGTAAAAATGTAAAAGCAAAATTTGGAAAAAAAAGTGTTTTTTTGTACTCCTTATATACTTAAGATGTGTTTCAAGTTTTAAGATTTTCCATCATTTTCCGTCAACTTTGTCCAATGAACTTTTTAAAAATCTTTATTTCATTAAAAATATATTTCAAAATTTAAATACTTTGGTAACAAAATAGCTTTTAACGGCCTTTAGTCCATAAAAATTGGCGTTTCGTCTCGGCGATCTCACTTGGACTCATCAGTTGACTAGTGAGGGCCTTGTCAATACGCAATTTTTATTAAGTTCAGTTCAACTTACATGAACTTTTTGACAAAAATCCAATGTGAACTATATCCAACTTTGGTAACAGTTTGCTGAATTTTTAATCTCTTTTCAAGTCTGGGTTAATTAATAAGGAAGTGACTCTAGACATGCCAATTATAACAGTTTTGGTTTATAAAAGAACTGTTTATGCTGCCCCGCAGAGCCCTATACCGGTGCAGATACTTCATGCAATTCGAGTTTTTTCAAGTCGCGCGAAACGCGTTAACGCACGTCCACTTTTAATGGCAAAAAACTGGTATAACTGTTATAAATTGGCATTTTTAGTCTCGTCCAATTAATAAATGCTCAAAAAGTTTTTTTTTTAATGTTTCGAAAAATGTATTTAATAAAAACTCCAACGAATTTATATTCTATATTTTGGGATATATAAAAATGGATCGTGGTGTGTTCGGATGCTTAAAACTTGAAAACGGCTAAACCAAATGGATACTTCCTTCTGCGGGTTTGTTTGTAACTGCTCCGCGAAGGTTTAGGAAAAAAGAAAAGTCAGAAAATTCTCAACAGGTGGCGCTGTAAGTGCACATTTCGTTTTTCAGTTCAATTCAATTACCTTTCAACAGGTGGTGCTGTAGGTGGTTAGGAAATGGCTTTTGGGATATACTTTTTCAATTTTTTTATTTGTAGGGTGAAATGGGGTACAAATAAAAAAAACTATCATATTTAAGAAATTCTTTTGGTTTTTGAAAGGTTGTTTTTTTTTTTTGGAGTGGATAGTCTCAGAGATTTTTTTGCAGAAAATTGGCATTTATAAGGTGAAATGGGGTAACATCGAAAAGTGGCATCTGATTTCAAAAATTTTTTTTGTGATTGAAAGTTTATTTAAAAAAAATTGCAATTGATAGAGTGAAATGAAATATAAACAAAAAAGTGGTTTTTGATTACAAAAATTATCTCTGTGTTGGGAAAGTAATAAAGGTTGGACTAAGAGGATCACGTTTTTACTTATTTAGACATTCTTAACGTGAAGTAGGTTAAAACACTTAAAGTAGCATTCGATAATAAAAAATTTAGCTAACATATTTATTTATATTTTCTTTAGTAATTTTTATGCGAAGCTTAGGTTTGTTTACTCGTGCGAAGCCGGGTGGGCCAGGTAGTTTTTCCATAATTTCATATTACGGTTCTTACTCGACCAATTAAATGGTCAATTTAAAAAACTAATTTCACGCTTTAAATATAAATACATAATATCCAATGTTTTTATTTATTAACTGTAAAACAAATCCAAAATGCTTAAACTGTTATAGCAAATACTTGAAACCATTCGTGCATTTTATTTTAAATATTTCAATATATGCATGTGAGTACATTATTTATGTATTATGTTTATAAATAGTAGGACTGTAGTCAAAGATATTTTTACATTAATTACGAATAAGGCAAACGTAGAGATCAATTCAGGGGTCAGTTAAAAAAAAAAAACATATTGTTTTGAATTTTCCCCAGGTATATATCCCACGACATTATTTATGAAAACTAATAAATTATTAAAATACAATAGTTTTTGCACTTTTGCTTTGGATACACAACGCTTGCTTTAAAAATCATTCATGAATAATAAAGCGAGCCCAATTCCATTTTTTTTTTTCATTTTTAAATCCTTACCAATAATACCCCTTTTAATTATTACAAAGCCTGGAGTGTTAATTAAGTAAAAGTTCTTCATTGTATTTTTTGTTTTATTCTTGTGGTTTTATTATTTGCACATATGAATTTTATAACTACTGAATGTCAATTTCCTTTCTTATTGTAACTCTGAATTTCGAAGTGATGCGTTGAGTGTTATGTACGTGGAATTAAATAAAAATCAACGTTTGTGTTTTGTTAAAAAGTTTGTTTGTATATTTCCAATACAATTTCTATAGTTTAAAATAATGTCACTCATATTGTTTTTTTTTTTTTTTAAATCTCTCCTACAACAGCAAAGGTTTTACATATTGTATTATTATTATAAACATTACATATGTATGTAAAATGAGCAAACATTTGATCAATGGGGAACAGAACTGCTCAAGTGAGAAAAGCATTTGACCAAGTTCGGGCAGAAAACCACCGCTTCGTGTTTTTATTTGCTGTGCTGCGTTCGAATATTTAAACGGGAAAATTGGTTTAAATCTACCAAATAAGCAATAAATTGATTAAATGTACACCACCTAGTTTCCTTAAAAAATCTTCATTTATGAGACAAAGTTTTTGAACATTGTAGGAGCTGTTTTAAAAATAGTTATTTATTCTATAATGTGTAAAATATCGGGGTTTTCAATAAGAGCACTACAAAAGTTTTTTTTTTTAAATAAAACAAAAACGGTTTTGGATATCAATGAAATTCTTTATTCCTGTAAAAGTACGTTTGATGCCATTATGTATGGAACTCGATTTCTTTTGCATGACCACGGGCACGCTTGCAGAAGTCCAGACGCAGAACCCAATTTTCGACGGTTTTCAAGCATAAATCGGCCGATACTGCTGCAATTTCACGTTCGATATTCATACGAAGTTCATCAATCGTCGCTGGCTTGTTGGCACAGACCATAGGAAATAGTCTAACGGCGTCAAATCGCATGACCGCGGCGGCCAAGCGACTGGACCATTTCGTGAGATAACACGTTCTCCAAACTTGATTTCCAATAAATTGATTGTGACATTCGCTGTGTGGCTTGTGGCGCCGCGCCGTCCTGTTGGCACCACATGTCCTCCAAGTCCATATCATCCAATTGGGGCCAAAAATATTCGGTTATCATTGAACGGTAGCGATCCCCATTCACAGTAACGTGTCGGTCTTGATCATCACGGAAGAAGTACGGCCCAATGACGCCGCCGGCCTATAAACCACACCAAACCGTAATTTTTTCGGGATGCAATGATGACTCATGGAGTACGTGTGGATTGCTGCCTGACCAATACCGCATATTTTGTTTATTGACGAAGCCATTCAGCCAGATGTGAGCCTCATCGCTGAAGATGATTTTCGATCAAAATCCGAATCATTTTCAAGTTGTTTCTGAGCCCAATTCACGAACATACGACGCTTCTGGTGGTCAAGCGGCTTCAGTTCTTGCGTCAATTTAATCTTGTAATGATGTAGGCCAAGATCTTTTCGCGAAATTCGCCACAACGACGTCACAGAGATGCCCAACGCTTGACAACGACGTATGAGAGACACATTTGGGCTTTCTGCAACTGAAGCCTCAGCGGCAGCAATATTCTCGACACTACGGGCACTTCTTTGTCTCACTGGCACGGCAACATTTTTTACTGTGCCTGTGGATTCAAATTTTTCCACTAGACGCTCAATTGTTGATCTGCTAGGACGATTATGACGACCATAAATTGGACGTAACGCTCTTAATGTTGAGGCCATTGACTCCGAATTTCGGTAGTAAATTTTAATAATTTTGACTCGTTGTTGGCTCGTATATCTTTCCATCATGAAATGGCAAACCGTACTGAAGAGAAATGTCAAAAGAGCGGCAAAAAATATGGCTTCGTTTGCTGTCCCTGTTGCTCTACTTTTGTAGCGTCCTTTTTGAAAAACCCTTTATATCAAATTTTTAAAAACAAGTTTTGGAATGAAATGAAAATGAACAAAATTAAAAATTTTCAATTTATTATGACTTTATTAGTAAGAGCAAACATTCCCATTAACTATGGAACACAACATCGTTCAAGTGGCTGCCTCGGCTGGCTTCGCAGTAGCGCGTTCTATCACTAAAATTTTCCAAGACCTTGTTGATGGTTTCGGGCTGTAGCTCACGGATTGCTTGGATGATATTGACAGTGCTTAAATCGTTTCGGATTATTAGCATAACATCGATGCTTCACTTCGAGGAGTCAAATCGCAGCTCCGAGGCGGCCAATTGATATCGCCAAGATGGCTGATAATACGAATTGGGAATTTAGTTCTCAAAAGATCGATTGTAGCATGGTGCGCCATCCTGCATGAACCAGAGGTCGTCCAAATCCATGTCCTCAATTTCAGTCAAAAAAAAAGTCGGTTAACATGGCTTTGAAACTCCCACCGTTGACCGAAACGTTTTCGAAGAAAAATGGTCCAATGATGCTACCACTCCACAATTCGAACCAAACTGCATGTCACTCTCTGTGGATGCATTGGCTTTTCGAAAATAACGTGCGAGTTTTCCTAGACCTAGATGCGGAAATTTTGTTTGTTAACGTAGCCACCGAGATGAAAAAATGATTTTTCGCCTTTTCAAAAACCGCACTGTTTGGACTACACAGCACTCACTTTGGAAATAAGTTTTTAATATTTCCTAACGTTCTTCAAGCGTAAATCGGCTCATTTCGTTCCGCGGAGGTTTTATACAGACTTTCTGTCAAGATTTCGAGCAGGAAACAGCTGTCAGTGTCAAAATAACCTATGATTTAAAAAGAAACCACAAGATGGTCCACACGTTAATGGTAAAATGTAAAATGTAATTATGTTAAATAGTAGATCGTACTAATTTTGAGATCTTCAAATCCGAAATCTTTAAATATAATGTCTTTGCTCAAAGTCGATAAAAACTATGTCTGTAAATAAATTTAGATATGTAGACATTAATTAGGTAACCATTAGGCGTTTTTCTTTTTTAGTTCAGAGCAGAGCCTGAACCGTCAAAAAAATAATTGTGTTTCTTTTTTAGCTCTGATCGTTCAGAGCTAAAAATTTGTGTTTCTTTTTTAGTTCTGAGCATGTTCAGAGCGCGCTCCGTGAGCTCAGAATAAAATAGCAGAGTAAACGGAGTAAAATGCTGAGCGCAGCCAACTTCATACAGTTTTCATGCAATTTGACAGATATGACAATTCAGTGCTCAGGTGTGTTTCATAATTAAATCGGAGTGCTCTGAACACATTCTGCTCAGAGTTTACTCCGCTCGCTCAGTGCTCTGCTCTGAACCAACTCTGAACCAAAAAAGAAAAACGCCTATTGTAATCTTAACGTTAGGTTTAACGTATTGAAATAAATAAATATGATGGTGCGTAAGCTTTGCAGCCGAACTGCGAGTATGTTATCACACAAAAACCAACTTTAGAAATTGTTAATAACGAATAATTTGGCAGAGAAGGGATTGATGACGTTGATTTCTCAATTTAACGTTTTTCTCTAGCAATCGATGAAGTACCTATACATACATAAATGTTCAGGTGTAAATTTAATTTATAAAAATACGTTACTTTGATTTTTTTTGAAAGAAATTTAACAGCATGTTTTTGTGAAATCATTTTGGCACATATGTTGTCAAGTTCAATTTAAAATATTGTGTTTCCTTCAATTATGATTTGGATGTTATAAAAGTAAGCCCTATTATTTTACTTTATATTTCAACCGAATTTGTTTAAAAAAATTAATAATTTGGTCTTATGAAGTGGGTCGTCGGTAAACACTGGACACCACAAAGGCGCCAACTCATTAAAAATCTAATTACGGACGGCAACACCTATGAGGAACTTGTTGGGTGTTCGGCGAAAATGACATAAAAATGACATAAAATTTGAGGAAAAGCGGAAACACAGTAGCGTAAAAAAGTTCTTACGCCATTTTACATAAATCGTGTTGTTCGGTTTTCAAGAATGCATCCTACTGCTGCAGCTACACAGATTGTGGGTCAACTTGATTTACCATGCGGTATCCATATTATCCATATTGTTAGAAGACGATTGTGGGATAACAACTTGAATTCACGCATTCCAAGAAAAGCCCCACTTCTGAAGAAAATACCCACATCCAAAAGAATAAAGTTTGCACGAGATCATTTGGGATGGGTTTCTGAAAAATGGAGGAATATTCTTTGGATTGGCGAGATTAAAGTTGTACTTTATATGGTGGTAAAGGATCTCGGCAGTATGTAAGACGATCACTTAATACCGAATATGGTCCTAGATACTCCACCAAAACGATAAAACACGGAGGATCTCGTATCATGGTATAGGGATGGGATGCTTCTCATACTATAGAGTTGGTCCAATATATTGGATCAAGAGTATAATTAATCAACACTCGTATGTGGAAATGTTGCAGAACATCATGCTACCATATAGCAGAATAATGACCCAAAGTACACCAGCAGAACAGCTAAACAATAGTTTCAGTCTCCGAACCTCAATCCCATTGAAAATCTTTGGGCGGACATAAAAAAAGAAGTCTCGAATGCCAAACCAAAAAAAATAACAAAGTGATACTGACCGTATAGTTCAGCAGGTTTGGAGATAAATATCACGACAAAGATTTGAGGGGGTTTTCGACTCAATGGAGCATCGTTGCGAAGCTGTGTTAAAAAATAATGGTTATGCTACTAAATACTAACTAAAATTACAATAAATTGAACTTTTTGATTCCTTAATTGGACTTAATTTGGACTCCCTTTATTTTCGAACACATTTTGTTTTTGATGTATAAACATCTATGCTGGCGGTAGAGTGGAAAAAAAACGTGAACGTTCGTGTGCAACGTTACGTCGTGCACTTTACGTTGTAGCACGTTACGTTACGAAATCTGATTTGCCCCGACCAAAACAAATTGATTTTAACGCGACCGACAATTAGATTATACTTTATCGCGACCACTCATTTATATTGTTTTTGCCAACGACGAAAGCAAATTGTTTTTAGCGCGACCGACGATTTTATCTTTTTTTAACACTTATATTTTTTTCTTTAATTTTTAATTATTCCCCGAACAAAATGGACGCGACACTAGTAATTAAAAAGAAAACAAAATCAAAACAAAAATAATAAAAGTCAGCTGTAGGGATTGACCATGACCATTGACTGTAGGTATGGTAGGTCAATGGCTGTAGGTATGGTAGGATATCGGGTGCGTTTAGTGATACAAATCTGAACTTAAATTCTACGTTTACATTATACTGCTTTTAAACGATGCAATTTCTTCTTGCAATTTTTAGGCACGTAGGCGAGGGACGTAGGTGGCGGGGATATACAAAATAGCTGAGGTTGAACAAATTGCAGAGTTATCGGCTACTTTTGTACTTGCACAAAGTTAACATTCATTAAAAATCACAGCGTCCAATTCCATAGGCGATTGATGGTGTCAATCAATTGAAACTGCGATTTTAGTGATTTCCACTGACAACAACTGCAACTAAATATTCTAATAAAAACTCAAGAAATATGTATAATTCGCGGGCTATCTCATAGTGACATTCATTTGAGGTTCGTTCAGTATAAAATTAAGACTGAACATTTTGTAAGTTTTACTCGATGGAAAGATGGAGTTTCATAAGGGTTGCAAGTTCGTTGACAGTTCTAACTGGATATTTTAATTCGGCCCCTGTCAGTCAAACCATTAAGTTCCTTTGGAATTTGGGTACGGTGTCATTTAATTGAAACCACGGTTTTAGTGCTCTCCGCTGACAGTTGTTGTTTGTCGATGCTCAGAGAGTGATTACCATAAACAATAACGATGTGTAATGTGAAGTCATCTTAAAGTTGAGAGTGAACTACGAAGCAGGATCTTTCAGTACCGAACCTTCACCGTTCGATGGACACTTCACCACCAGCCTTTTAGTGCTTGGAAATTTCGTTACAGCGGTTTACCCACTGGGTATTTCGCTGCCGTTCTTTCAACACTAAGCTTTTTAAGCACTGCCTACAGATAGGTAATGTAGTGTTAATTATTAAATATGTTTCTTTTGATGACGTTCAGTAACAAAAATTAGGCACTTTTACAAAAGTTGATTTTTGAGTCCCGGCACTCACATATTTTTTTGTATAGTTACTACATTAATGATCAATAAATTATCATTCAATTTATAAAAAAAAAAAAAAACATTTCAATAAAACGTACAAAGTTTTACCAATAATGATTTCTAAAATCAAACTTCTTTTTATTTTTCATTTTTGTCTAATCTTATTTTTCGTTGCACTGCTATTTTTTTGCTCGCAGCTTTTCTTAGCATAGTTTTCTAACGTGTTAAATGGAGTTTTCATAATTTCTCAGACCGATTTCTGCATAATCTCAATCTCCATTTGCTTCAGCACTCCAAACAATTTGTTCATTTTTCATCAAAAGGAACTAAATTAGGCGTTAATACTTTCGAATTTCCAACAAAATGTATTATTACACACCCTAATGTAAATAAATAATGTGTATATGCACACAACTTAACATCCATGACAATGTAATTAAAAACCAAATCTTGTTTGCTGATCCGAATAGAAAGCTTAAAATAATTATATCTTTAATCAGTTATTAACTACAGATACACTTCCCCCCAAGTTATAACATTATAAAACCGAAGCTTAAATATAAATATATCTATTCATTTACAGACCACCATGCCAGCTCCGAAAAACCGAAGGTCCATCACAATCCGAGATCTTACGAAAAATATGACATTCTTTACCGAAAGTACTAATAAATTTGAATGGGATGCAAAAACTTTAACGTAAGTTACAATTATTATAGTTATTTAATTTTGTTATGTCTATAAATCATTACTATTTTACATTTCAGCTTCAAAACACCTACTGGAAATCCTTTGGTATTGATTATGTCATGGCTGTTGGCTAAACAGAAGCACTTGAAAAAATATGCCGAAATCTATACAGAACTGGGATTTGATGTGCTAGTGGTTCATATCACCCCTTGGCAATTATTATGGCCAACCAAAGGCACACAGGCTTGTTCTTTTAATAGTTCACTGTTTTAAATGTATTTGAAAATGTTAATTTTTGTAGCTTGTTGCTGCTGATACATTAAAATTCTTAGAAAATAACTCAACATACGCTCCGATTGTTGTTCATGGATTTTCCGTTGGTGCTTATCAATTTGGAGAAATGATGTTGATGATGTCCAGAGATATGAAGAGGTGAGATATGTTTTAATTCTTGCATTCTCTTATATGTAAGGCCGCTCGAGCTGGATAACAATGTACAAATTTCAAATTGTATTCCTCTCGTCACAGTATTTTGGGACAAAAAAGAGTTGGGCTTTATTAAATATTTTTATTTTAGGTATTAGATAATTCAAAATTGTTGTTTAGGTTAAATAGTATAGAAATTATTTTTGTAGTTATTTTATCGTTTTAATTTTCTGTTATTAGGTTCAGTGTTGAAAAATACCTCATGTATTATATACATATATATTTAGTATTTACTTAATTCAGAAATCGCTGTGCAGTTAGAATAAATTCTTATAATGGGTGATTTTTTAAGAGGTTTAGAACTTTTTTTTAAAAAAAAACACACAAAATTTGAAAAAATGAATGAAATATTTATTTGAATCGATAGTTTGAACCTTGCAATTTAATGTTTAAAGATAATTTCATGCAAATGTTGACCGCGGCTGCGTCTCAGGTAGCCCATCCGCTGAGTCCAATTTTGGCATACTCTTTCACACATATCGGCCGGTATCTCACGAATGAATGCATGGATGTTGGCTTCCAGTGCGTCAATCGAAGCGGGCTTGTCCCTATAGACATTAGCCTTGACATACCCCCACAAAAAATAATCTAATGGTGTCAAATCGCACGATCTAGGCGGCCAATTGACCGGCCCGAAACGTGAAATTAACTGTTCACCAAACTCGCCTCGCAATTGCGCCATTGTTTCGCGTGCTGTGTGGCATGTGGCACCGTCTTGTTGAAACCACATATCATGCAAGTCAAGAACTTCCATTTCGGACAAAAAAAAGTTTGTTATCATCGCTCGGTAGCGTTCACGATTGACAGTAACGCTGCGATTCGCCCAATATGGCCCAATAATGCCGCCGGCCCATAAACCGCACCAAACAGTGGCTTTTTCGGGATGCATTGGTAGCTGTTGCAATGCTTCTGGCTGATCTTCACTCCAAATGCGGCAATTCTGCTTATTTACGTACCCATTCAACCAAAAATGAGCCTCATCGCTGAACACAAGCAGCGCGCGATGAACATTTCGAACCGAGCACGAATTTTGATAGTAAAATTCAATAATTTGCAAGCGTTGTTCATTTGTAAGACGATCCATGGTTAAATTGCAAACCAAACTGAAGCTGTTTGACAGTGACACAAGGTACTAAACACACGTCAGCTGTCAAAACCAGTGTTGCCAAAACCAAACCAGCTAAAAAATCACCCTTATATAGTACAGGTAGAAAATATAATAATTTGTGTTTTTAAATTGTTTACACTATGTAGTAAACAAAATATAATAAAATGTGATAGCTTAAAGTATAAATTAGGTTATCAAAACTTTAATGAGAAATTTCCTGTGAAAAAAATGAAAAGGCTATGGATAAAAACTATTTGTGTTCAATTTTTGTCCTAATTGACAAAGGAAGATGATTCCATAATTCAACAGCATGAATGAAAAACTGGCGACGTGATGTAGTGCAGCTATATGTCTTGGGTCGTATAGTTAAACTTCGTGTCGACGACGAAAAGCATAGTTTTTCAAAGAGGTACAAAGGCGTTTCGTGTAAAAGAAAAATGTCGAGATCAAAACTAACACTACGATAATCGAGAAGTCCGAAAAAGTGGGTTTCGTCATGCCGTGCGTCGGTGCGTCCACTGTAATTTGAGCTAGAGCCTAAACGGATTAACCGATTTGCTTGAAATTTGGTACAGAGTATTTTTATTTGATTCCCTAGAGGGGAAATACGAATTTTTGTTTTAGCTCATCTAGAACGGGTAGCTGCCATACAAATATTTTGGTTTCTTCAAATTTTCTCGAAAATGGCTCTAACGATTTTGATTAGATTTCGTACTTGTAATAACCAAGTCAATTGTAAGAAAACTGCAATTCAGGTTTTTCTCAAAAAATGTTTTTTGAGAAAATGGTCTTATTTTTGGGTTATTCGCGTATATCTTTGCCATGATTTAATCGATTTTATTATAATTTTGCAATCTGATGCTTCTCAATAATTTAAACAATAATGCATTTAAAAATTTTCAAAAAAATCAATTTTTAGTGCTTTTGACTCTTTTAATTTTTACTCGTTAAATATATGCATCATGCATCTTCAATGTTGGGTTACATACAGTATTTTACCACAAGAGCAAGTTCGTGCGATCAAGTCGTGCATATTTTTTTTATTAAATTGACAAGTTGAACCAAACTTTTGTAGTGCAAAAATGAGCGAAGATTACATCCAAGAATTTGACGTCAAGAAGTAGATACGTGGTCATATTTTTGAAGGTTATACACACATTTTGTAACGGAGTTCAATGCCATGTTTAATTAACGATGTTATTGAAAGTCTAAATTTAAAAATATTGTTCATCCAGAGGTCAAAACTGGTAAAATTAAAGACAACCAACTTCAGTGGGAAGAAAATGTCTTGAAATCAATAAACTTCTTAGGGAAGCCTACACTTTTGCTACCAAATTGTTAATGTGGTCTTTCCAAGTCAGATTATTAATTATTAAAGATTACTCCAAGGTTATGACCTTAAGAAACCATTTCAACCACCTGGCCATTCAATAGTGGGGGCTATCGTGAATAAAATTTCCCTGGGAATGTTTCCCATCTTCGAAATCATTGAAACGCCAATACTTTTCAACTCCGCTTCGCTGGCTTATTGAAATGATAGCCAAATTCGCCTGGAGAATTTATTCCCGATACCATTAGGTTCCGATCGATACTTTCAACCATTATTCACGTTCCAAATATTCGAAGGAGGGAAACATTCCCAGGGAAATTTTATTCACGATTATGTTTGGGAAGTCTTCTGGAAAAAGTTGTTGTGTGCTGATCGGTATGCATTTTGTTTGAGTAGGATTTAGTAAAAGTTGATTTTGTGATGACCATTCCAAAACAGACACAAAGATCTTCCTTAATTTTTACTATACACTATAGCATCTTCAGCTAGGCCTAGACGGAAGCTAAAGCATAATTGAACGTCGTCAGCGAAGATATGATATGAGCAGTACCTCAAGGCACCTGGAAGGTCATTTATAAATAGCGAGAAAAGCAGAGGTCCAAGAATTGAGCCCTGTGACATTCCCTTTTCTAAGTAAAGAAAAGACGACAACCTACCTTTGTTGAAGACAGCCTGTGAGCGATGATATAACTAGATATGAAAATATAAGTTGAGTACACGAGAAGTTGAAAAGCTCGGGAGTTTTTTACAAAGTATAATTGAGTGAACTGAATCAAATGCTTTAGAAATCTTCTGAAGCCTGTCGAATATCTTCAGTAACCTTCAGGAGAGCTGTTATGCAGCTATGGTTTTTTCTAAAGCCAGATGGTAATGGGTTAAGTAACTTTGAATTATCGATAAATATTTTGATTTGGTTGCTGACTATGACCTCAAATATATATACATACATACGAAAAAATTTGGCATCGTGAACTCGAGTAAACTAAAATTTCAGTTCAAAAACCCACATTTTCTCTCTCACTAAAAAAAAACTCATTCACAATAGACATTTTTATAGGCTCTTTAGATTCTTCGTTTTGTAATGAGAATTAAAATATTTTTCCTGTTTATGGTAATAAATCCCACACTTTCCACCTCTCAAAAAAAGACTTTTTTTTCCATAGATTTACAGGGTAACCCATAAATAATGGTCAAAGCTGAAACTAGTGTTAGGCCAGGTCATCATGACCTCTCAGAATTTAGTAACTTGTCCATACGGAATCAGCGGTTTTCGATTAACTGCATTTTTTTTTATTTGGGAAAACACCTACTTTCAACCAGCAACGGCTTCGCACGCCTAGACAAACCTAAGCTTCACATACAAATTATTTTATTATAGCTGACCCGACAGACGTTGCTCTAGCTATGAATATTTAGGATTTAAATTTTGTAACAAAAATGCACAAGCCATCATTTTTTCCAAATAGTTCTAAAATGAGAAAATCATTAAAGCCAAATTGTTCATATAATTGCACTAATTTCTGGTTTTTGCTTATTTTTGGCATGTTTTATTTAACTTATTTAAATTTTTGTCAGAAAATATTATTTGTGTCGGATTCATAAGGATGCGTGGAATCAAAACGTCTTCGCCTTTGTACTTCGCTTTCAAAATTGTGGGTTCGATGACGTTATTCGTTAATTTCTTAACCGCAAGCCGGGTGCCATTAAAAAGACGTGGCTGGTTTATAATGATTACCGATCCGACTTTTAACTGCAGCCTATGAGGTGGTAGTCCGGTCAATGCCAGTGAATTTCGAAATTCCGTTGGATAGTTGACAGCATCATCTTGGTTAGTAATGGAATCAACCGATTTGTATGTCATCAATTCGCCAGCTATCTTATTTTGAATATGAACATTTATTTCGTTGATGTCAACTTTATTTGAAGCCATAATATAACACGTTCACGTTGATTCAATAGCACCGATTTACTGTGAACTTTAATCAATTGCCACGTTATAATTGAAAGCAGCTCGATGCGGATTAACTGCAACATTTCTACGTTGTTGATTTCGATTCCATCGATTCCGTTCAACTTCATTTCGCGCTTCCCGTTGCTCGTCAGTTTGACTTACTCGTATATATCTTTGACTTGTAGAATTTCTAGTTTTGCGGCCTAGGTTGTTACATCTAAATGGTGTCATTTTGATATTTAATTAAATTTTGAATATAAGGTGTTATTCCGGTGAACTACTTCTCATTTCAAAAATTCATAAGTTAAAATAGTCACTAAGTTTTCTGAAATTTTCCAATTTTCCGCGCGATTTTCTTAATTTTCAAAGTATTAGAAAACTTATGGTTCGGTATAGACAATTTATCAAATTCTAAGAAGTCATGCTTCATGACCTGGGGCCGAATTACCGCATCAGTTACCGAGTAATACGTGACTGAATTATGTGAGTTTGGCATTACCGCTCACGTTATAAAGTCCTCATCCCCATAGGTTTTACTCGTTCATTCGATCACTGATGGCACTCACTCGATCAGCCACTGATGCGGTAATTTGGCCCCTGGCTTAACACTAGTTTCAGTTTGGACCATTCATTACGGGAAACCCTGTATTTATGGACTTTTTTGATTCTTTGTTTTCATGACAAATGTAACATTTTTACCAGCTTTCATCCGTTTCGTCCATTATGTTTTAACTTTAACCAATTTCGAAACTTTCCCGCTGCTAATAGAAACAAACTTGAATCTTTAGGTGACACACACCGAAACATTGATTATTATTTCATAGCCAATGTCAAGAAGTTACGTTCGTAGGAATTTTTTCAATAAAAATAAATTCCTCCAAGACACCTGCTCATCTGACGCTTTGACATATCTCTTTCATTTGCTCCACGTCAAAAGTAGTTTCAGAAAAAAATTGTTCTAAGCTGTTTTGGACAACTTCATGTAACGCAAAGTGATAGTATGTACAAATACATATAACAGTTTAGGGCATGTTTTTTCTCATGAAACACACAATCCTTTACTTTTCTGTGCGGAACAGGTTTAGTAAACATATCTATAATATGTCACTTAAGAATTGACGTTAAAATAAAAATCCTTGACAGTGTTTAATGGACGAGACTAGAGACATGCCAATTTTGAACAGTTATAACAGTTTTTCGCCATTAAAAGTGAGTGTGCGTTAACGAGCTTCGCGCGACTTTGAAAAAAAAACTCTAGATGCCTGAAGTATGCCCACCGGCACAGGGCCCTAGCTCTGCGGGGCCGCATAAACAGTACTTTTATAAACCAAAACTGTAATGATTGGCTTGTCTAGAGTCACTTCCTTCTTTAATACCTAACAGCCAACTTTCATACGGTTGTCGTTTTACTAAAACAACAGTAAAATGACACGGCTTTAGAAGCAAAGTTGTACGTCTTAAAAACATAACTATGAGAGGACGCAGAAGTTTTACTGAAAAGTCAATTGTCATTCCTGGGCCTTGTTCATGTCTCCATCTACATAACAAGTATCCGACAACTTTCAAAGACGGGATTTATTTGTGGGATAAGTTGCACTTTTCAGAATTCGAAAAAAGTGATTTTGCACTCATTTTATTATTTGAAGAGCTTTATTTCACATTTTTTTTTGTTTTGTTTTCTTTTTCAAAGGTATCAACCGATTTTAGACAGGATGATTTCCCAAGTTTGGGATAGTGCTGCTGATATAACCGAAATACCAGTTGGACTACCGAAGTCTATTTTTCCCAAGAATCCGCGAATGGAAAGTGCATTGCGTAATTACGTTATGTAACTTAAATGTGACATTTTCAATCAATATAATGTTAACTAAATCATTTTTGTTTAAGGTACCACTTAAAGACATTCCACAACCAAGCTACAGTCCACTACATGCGATCGAGTCAAATGTTTCATTCAACATTGCTCAAAGTTCCGGCGCTATTCCTTGTATCGAAAAACGATGTGATTGGACCAGAAAAATCAAACCGTGCTGTTACTGATAACTGGGAAAGAGCCAACGTTAAAGTTGAATTTAAATGCTGGGAGAACTCATTACATGCTGCACATTACATTAGGCATCGAGATGAATATCTATCACTGCTGTTCAAACACTTGGAATATACTGGAGTTTTAGAAAACTCCTCAGTTAAATCACGAGCAAAGTTATAAGTTGAATGAAAGCTATAGAAATATAAATAAATTAAACATTAATTTAAAATTAAAAAAAAAAATATATACATACATATTTGAATAAATCTGTGATTCATTACGATGAACTAGTTTTGGAAATTACACTAAATAATTTTATTTTAACTTGATTTTATTATTTATAAAGTCTTAACTAGAATACAATTAATAAATAGCTGTTTTTTTTTTTGAGACAGATTTAAAGGTATTTACAATGTAAAATACTTTGTTACTTCCTATGATATGTAGGTATTAAAATGACAAGTTTAGATTCGTAAAAAAATTAACTGGCGTTTGTTCAAATCGGACTTGATATTACGAGATGGCTGGGAAGACGAAAAAGTGGGTCTCGCAATTATTTCCGTCCCTCTGTCTGTATAGTTGTAGCCTAAACGGATGGGTCGATTTTCTTTACACTTGGTACCTAGCGTTTTTGACATTGGCTGTTTTCATAAACGCCTTACTAACCGATTTCTGCAACCTCAAAAACGAGTGAAAAACTACTTTTTTGAATGTAAATATATGTTTCGGTTCATGATTTTTAAGTGTTTTAATTAACGTTATTAAATTCGAAGCAGTAAAATGCTAACCTTTAAGAAATAGATAGTTTTTTTTTATTAATTCTGAAACTGCAGAAATCGGTTAGTCAGACGTTTATGAAAACCCCCATTCCCCCGACTGGTTTCTTTCATTTTTGAGGTGCAAAAATAACGATAACCATGAAGGAAAACTTATTTTTATCAAAAACAGGTCAACAGATTAAAAAACAAATAGAGTTAAGTTAATTATATTACTTACATATGCAATGGAAAATATTTTAAAAAGTTTTAATAGTATACTTTATCAGCCTAATTTATTAGAATTCGCTAAACACCTCTAAACGGCGGAATAGTTATGTAGTACATAAGAATTTATGAAGCCACTATTCAACGTTGCACATCACACATTATTGTTATAATGCACTTGTGTCAAATAAAGTACCAAGAAGGGAAAATCTATTACGTTTCTTCTGGGTGCGTTACGTCGACCTTAGCCGATTTAAAACAAATTCAACAACATTTTTGTTTGTACAAAGTGCCTTCATAATATAGCTTGATCACTTTTAGGAGGGGACAAAAAAGATATTTAAGCATCCCAAAATAAGCGCCACCCTTATAACATTGTATTTTATTGTCGTCTGTGTGTGAATCAAAGTGAAATTTCGATACTTATACTTATACTATTCAACGTAACATAAGTTTTATGAATACAATTTTTGAGTTTAGTGGAATTATAAGGAGTGAATAGCTCTATGTACTCGCTATGATGCGTTTATAAATTCGGCTGTATATCAATATTTTCTGGATTTATAAAAACGTTTAAGTTTTTTATTATTTTAAGCCTAGTACTCAGTTCGAGTGGAAATTGAATTTCCATATAAAATTTTAGGTTAGTTCACAGCGATGAAATTTCCCAAATGTGAAAGCGGAATATGAACCGGTTCATTATCAATTGCACACCATAATTTCCATTTCGCAACGAACAACCACTTGGAAAATCGAAAGAGATGTGGAAAAATGAGATTTGTCAATTAATTTGAAAAAAAGTTCTTTAAAATAAAAAAGATATGCCTTAAAAATTATTCTGGGATAAAAAAATCGTCTCATTATGCGAATTTTTTGCTTCCAATAGGCTAAAAACTACAAACCGCGGGATCCAAAAAATCTTCGTTAGGATTTTTTCAAAGTTCTTCATTAATCAATCATTTTTTTTTTCATTCAAAGTGAGTACTAAAAATGACACAGTGAGTATCGAAAATACACATGGAGAATTTATTCAGCCTTATTGTGAGTTTCACCCGAACAACATTCCACCTGGACAATTTGACATTTCACTTTTCGCCTATCGTGGAAACTCACGAAATTTTATGATACAAAAATTACCCTTATTGTTAAGGCTGTCCCAAACCAAAGCGAAACATTCGCGCGAATATGCGACGACTGAATAATGTTCGAAGATTCGCATCGCGCCAGTGTGGGTGCTCCCATTAATCTCCATGTAAATAAAGACAGGCGAAAGTTTCGTCGTCGCTTTGAAATATTCGCGTTGGTTATGGTTTGGGAGAGCCTTTAACATTCATTTCGGGCGGAATGTAATGTCATTTCAATTCTTTTTTGTAGGCGAACGAAAATTCGTTCGGGCGAAACTCACAATAGCTTTTAAAATTCCGGGCGAACAAAAAATTTTAAGGTTATTTTTCGGTTGAAACTCACAATAAGGCTGATTATGTTTTCATAATCATCATTCACGTGTATTTTGAAGCGGTTTTGTTTTTCATTTCATAAAAAGAGGTAAGTACTAGGCTTTAAAGTGAAAAGAGCGAGATGAAATAAAAATTGTTTTTCAATATTTCAAACCGAATGACGGCTATCCAAGCCTATGTTCCACTTACGAACCACCCTAATGTACATCTACACATGCGCAACAAGGTACCTACTGTGAGCCGTTCTCGAGATATTATGGTTAAAACGCGTTTTTCAAAATGGCTCATACCCAATAACTTATACCCACTTAATAATTCCAATCATTAAATTTGATCAGAACTTATATTTTTGCAAAAAGAAAACCTCTGTCGACTGGCCTAAGAGAATATTTTGGATTTCAGTTTTAGAAAGGTCTTGAAATTTTAATTTTGAAAAGCTCAACCGATATCGAGGCGTGATTACGGAAATATCGCTATTCAAACACTTGTAGGGTTTTGGACAGAAATTCAGTAAAATTCATTTTGGATGAAATGCGTTGGAACCAAAGACGAGGCGAGGTGGTATTTAATATATTTTTTTACAAACGAACAAAAGATTTTACTACTTTACCTTTGTAGTATTTGTTGCCTAAATTAATAGTCATGTATTTGGTTTTTGGTATGATAGATATACCTACATATGTTTTATTATAACACATTGGGACAGTAATTATTTTTACCGCCCTAATATTCAAGCCGTTTAAAACTCGGTTTAAAAGTCTTTAAACCGACTACATTTAACCGAAGTAAACCGATAGGATTTATACGACAAAATCTCGTTTAAATTGGTAATATTCACACCGTTTAAGCAAAAAATGACATTCGGTTTACGTTGGTTTAAATTTGTGATTTAAACCGAACGTCGGATAGCATCGCAAGTATGAAAAAAACTAATAAAGGGTTTTTTTGGCTTTTGAGTAACTGTTTGCTGATTTATTTAGCAATCTTTTCAAGTTTCAATGTTGAATCAAAATGAATGAGAATTCAACTCAGGCCAAGCGCTTTACTCAATTTAAAACTAATTTGTTGTGTGACCTTATGTTGGCCAGCGACGTCAATACTATTTATAACACCGTACGGTCACATACGCTAGTGGGAGGAAATCGCCCGAATTTTCAATGCCTTGGCAGTGACCAGTACCAGTAAGTTGTATATTCTTGTATTTGTCTTTTCTCTCTATTTTTTTTTCTTTCCCTCTATCAGCAATGAACGGATCTTGAATCGAACATTTGTTCATGTGGTGAACGCTAATATAACTAACGACAAATAAAAATGCATTTTTTTCGAATTGTCATTTTATCTTTAAATAAAATTAATTCATTCGTGTCACCCACAAAAATCCACATTTGAAATGTCTTTTATTTGTCCTTATCGTTGTTGATGCTGGGCAAAAATATCAAAGGTCCACCGCATAGGGTATTCCAGACATTCCCTGCAGTATTTGTTGCGAATTGAATTCTTCTTGATCTGGTTGCAGCGTCCGGTAGTAACTTCGGCAATGGTATATCGTTGACGCCTAAGTCTCCCATATCTATACATACTATTATGCAAGACGGCAAACACTGCGATAATTTTGTGTATGACTGCCACTCGTTGCACTAGGATTGGCACTTGATCTTCGCACGTTGCATTGTTCGATATGGACGCCAAATTCGCACTTCTCTCAGGCCTACCTCTTCATCTTTGTAGCTTGACGACGATGATGATGATGACAATAAATCCGCATCTATGCCAACAATGGAATTTTCCATCTTGGAAAATAGAATATTTTTGAATGTAAAATAAAATTCTAAAATGGCAACAGAAAATGGATACACAGCTAGACTGAATATTTGCACTGACTGAACAAACAATAAAATGTTGAATATTAGCTAAAACTATTTAAACCGTACCTAAACTACACGAAAATGTCTGGTTTAAGTTGGAGTCGGTTTATCATAGTTAAACCGATCATTCGGTTCAAAATTTTGGATAGCGTCAGTTTAAGTGAGTGAATATTACTGATGGTTAGTCGGTTTAAAAATTTTAAACCGACTACTGAATTTAAACAGATTTTAAACGGCGTGAATATTACGACCGTTAAGATGAAATTTAGAAATAATTTTACCTCTCAGAATTCAATTGTCGATGCCTGTTTTTTTTTTTAATTTGGGAAAACACCTACTTTGAACCAGTTTTTTGATCACCCAGTCCATAATTGATTTTTGTTTTTTCACTCGAATACTGTCCAATAGAAAGGCCAATTGTGTTCATTTTACTAAAGGGTATTCCAATAAGAGGTGTTATTTTGATATTCAAAGAAAAATGGCATTTTTTGAGATAAATGATCGGATGTTTATTTCATTATAAAGAGGAAGGTATGCCGTTAATAATGGAACAGCCAAATGGCCGCCACGACCACGCTTACAGGACTATATCCTTTTCATGAAATTTTCCATAACCAAATCGCAAAGTGGCTGCCCTATTTCATCGATAGCCTCACGAATTCTATCTTTGAGGTCTTGAATCGACGCTGGGCTGTTGGCGTAGACCTTATCTTTTACGTGGCCCCAAAGGAAGAAGTCGCAAGGTGTTAAATCACAAGATCTCGGTGGCCAATTGTGATCACCTCTTCGAGAGATAACACGGTCCGGAAACTTTTCCCGTAAAAGATCGATGGTTTCATTGCTTGTGTGGCACGTAGCGCCGTCTTGTTGAAAGTAAAAGTTGTCCAGGGGGGTCATTCCGTAATTCGATTATCGCCACACGATATCGTTTTGACGATAGCTTTGCTTCACGTAAAAGCGATAATCACTATCGACTGGACGATATCGTCTTGACGATCGAAAATTTGCTCTCCGTAACTCAAAAATCGTCAAAACGTTGTCGTTAAATCGTTACCGTTTGAACGATACCTATTTAGCTATCGTCTTGCGTCGTCTTGTTTGTTTTTCGAAACAATTTATGCATTTTATCATATGTAGGGTTTTTCAATAAGGGCGCGTAGATGTTTTCGGTTGATCCTGGGTTTCGTTGACGAAAAGGGGTTGGCTGATTGTCCACTGAATTGGTCGACTCAAATTTGGACACCAAACTTTCGATTATAGACATGGAAATACAACCATGTAAACCTTAAAATGGGCTCAACGCACGTATCGTTGCCTAAAAGATTTTTATATTAAAGTTCTTTCAATTGGACGAGTCGTTCAATCGTTTAACTTGCCATGATGATTTGGCATCAGTAAATAATAAACAAAAGATTTAATAGATGTCACCGTCAAAATCTGCCCGCTGCAATTGAAAACCCTATAATTAATTACATACATATATGTAGTTTGAAGGATAGGTGGATAACCGATTTGTTTAGGCGACTTCACGTTTTGCCCGCACTTTTCTTCACTTCTTCTAAATAAAAATTGATATTTTTTGGGCGTTACTGACAAAAATAAATTACAGAATTGTCATTTATGACAATGATTGAAAAGTCAATCCTTCTCAAACTGTGATTTATAATAAACGATTGTCGAGACGATAGTGATTGTGTTACGTGAAGCAAATTGATGACGATATCGTGCACGATTATCGTTTAGACGATTATCGTTTTAAAAATTACGGAATGACCCCCCAGATCAATACCATCCAATTCCGGCCATAAAAAATCATTAATCATCTCTCGATAGCGCAATCCATTGACCGTAACTGTTGCTTCAGCCTCATTTTCGAAAAAGTAAGGTCCAATGACCCCGCCGGACCATAAACCGCACCAAACAGTCACGAGTTGAGGATGGAGAGGCTTTTTAACAATAACTCTTGGGTTTTCCGAGCCTCAGATGCGACAGTTTTGCTTGTTGACGTAGCCTCCGAGGTGGAAATGGGCCTCATCAGTCAAGATGATTTTTCGATGAAATTCCGGATCATTTTCATGCATTTCAAGGACCCAATCAGCAAAGACACGACGTTGTTGATGATCAGCCGGCTTGAGTTCTTGTGTTAACTGAACTTTATAAGCCTTAAGACCCGAGTCTTTATGCAAAATTTCAACTTAATCAGATAGGGTTCTGAAACAAATAAAAATAAACCTTTTTTTTTATTTTGACTGTTGGGCCTTTTGCCAAATTTTGTTACAAAAATTATTGGCATTTTTTCTCTCCGCAACTAATTTACAACAAAAAAGCTACAATTAGTTGTGTTATTTTAACATATTGATTTCATTCAGAAACGCCTGCGTGCCCCACGTATAACAACAAATTACAAATTAAATTACAACAATGATTTGTAGCTTTGGTAAAATTTCTTACGCAAGAAAAAAGAGCAACCAACTATTTTCGCTTTAGTAATTTAACAATTTAAATGGTTAATGTTACAACTGACGTTTTCAATTATTAAACAATTGGAAATCCGAAAATTGATGACTGAAATTGTTTATTTTGACAACTTTTTTGCCAAGGTGTGACATTAAAAGTTTTCTTCATCAACAAATAATTTTAAAAATCTTTAGAGGGGTTTATATAAAATTTCTAAATAATGATATAAACATAAGACCGCAAAATGTTAACTTCCAGACATTTTGAGAGTTTGAAGGTGAGAGTTGAAACCGATTTATGTCGAGAGGTGCTATTCTCGCCATACCGTTCCGTTCCTTATCGGGCGTAACCGAAAAGAGGCCGTGTTGGAATGGAACCGAATAAGTGTGAAACGAGCTTAAGTGCCTGATTACATGGGTCGTTTAACTGAAGAGCGCATCGCATGAGACAGGTGGATTTTATGTGCGTAAAAGAGAGAAGGTAGATTCCACGTTCTCTTTTTTACGCACATAAAATCTACCTCTCTCACGCTATGCGCTCTTCAGTAAAACGACCCATGTAATCAGCCACTAAGAGTGCGGTAAAGATGTTCTTTTTGCCAAAATGAGAAAAATAATTATTTGACATTAGGGTAGCTGAAAATGCTTTTCTTGAAAATTCAAAAACGTTCTAGGTTGGGTTGTACAAACTTAATGATGAACGACTGTTCGGTAATATTTCAGTTTGCCTCACGAAAGTGCATTAGCAGAGTGGATATTTAAAAGTCTTACTAATATTAAACCACATAATCACAAATAGATTTTCATACAATATACTAACAACCTAACCTTTATCTATTTTAAGTTCATACAATTCTAATGTTCTTATGAGTGTATGTACATAATGTAGCTGAACAAAACTTTTACATAACAAATTGATTTTTTTCCACAATACCCGAACAAAAATATAAGGATTTTTGTTTCAGAAAATGTGGCACTGTAATTTTGTATTGGTTGGCAACGCTATAGGTATACCTATGTAAAGTAGGTACATATGTATGGTATTTCCAGATGAATTTCTATTTCTGATAGGTTGCTAATAGTTTGACCACTCGTGGAAAACACTATAATCGAAAGTCATTCGTAAAATAAAAGAAATGAACAAAATTATTCTTAAAAAAAAACCTAATGATCCGTAAAAAGTATTACCATCTTATCTTAATAAGTACTCGTATAAGTAGAGAGGTTGTATGTTTAAAAATCGATTTAGATTATATGTATCCATCTATAGCTTCTTAGATGGAGCGTCGTATGGTGCCCCGATGTTTTAACTGTAAAACGACACTCCCAGTTTCATAATCATCATCTTCATAACCGTTTTCTTCATAGTCCATGATAACCAGTCATCGTGACGTAATTTTAAATTGGATGCCGGTCTTAATGTTCCGAATTGTTTTAATAAATGTTGTCTGGGAGGTACTTCACGAGTCTTTATTTGGTATTTTGTCATTTATTATAAGAAATGGTTTAAAGGGTTGCGTGTGTGTATAGTAAAAAATCAATTTGCTCTTAGTTGAAAATGAGCCATATATTTTTATTTTGATTTGTATGTTATATGCATGGGAATTGCAGCCAGTGGCGTAGCTAGAACATTTTTCCCCTTGGTAAAGAATAATTTGTGGCACCCGAGCTCACCTCACTTATTTCAAACTTACATTTGGTGAAAATGGAATTAAAATAAGATAAATGGTTCTATAGTGGTTATAGTTAAATAGGCTTCAGGTCAAATGAAACAATCGAATGTAAAACAACCAACTTGCATGAGGCTAAAAAAATGCAAGTCAATTCAATGCAATTGTGAAGCAATAAAACCTACATTTAGGATGGACCTGATCACTTGACTTCAGAAACTCGATGCGTAGTGCATAACCTTCTGAAGACGCTTGTTCTATGTTAAAGCTCCAGTTTTTTTTCAATTTAAATTAATAACATAGCCTGAGCACCAAAAGACGAGTCTAGCAGTCGTGAATTAGCTTTAACTCCAGCCTTGGTAGCTCATCACCCAAGTGTTTGCTGTTTCATTCAAAATCTTCAATACCTATTCATATACATATGTGTGTATGCAACCTTTACTGCTAGTATGTTATCATACAATAACCATTTCAGACAATTATAATGGGTGCGTTCAACGCATTACATTTACATCTGAATTTTTAGAATTCTGAATTTTTTGAGCTTCTAATTGGCCAGCTGTCAGCAACAATTAGATGACTTTTAGGCACGAGTACGATAACTTTGGCGCCAAAAATTGATAACGGTTTTTTTTATAGGGGTCGAAAACAAGCACTTTTTACTATGGGAGGGGGGGTCCATCTCGCCCCGTTTAGGAGGTAGGGGCAATTTTAGAAAAAAAATGACTTAAAATGAAACAATAATTATTAAAAAACAACGGCAACAGTAACAGTAAATTAACATACCGTTTTTGAAAGCTAGGAATCTGTACTTTAATCGTGCATATTATTTAAGCTGATAGTTTTTAAAAAAATTTGCATGCAAACTCAAAATTTTGATAACAAAAATGGAAAAAAAAGCTTAGACTAAATTTTCTCAAAATTGTGAAACGATGCGCTGAATTGGCTTTTTGTGGTCAATGCAAATATCAATTTTGTTTTTGAGAAAATTGATAATTACTAAAAATACTTTTGTATGAGATTTTAGTTTTTTTTGTTGCTTACATATATACAATGCTAGCACCCAGCACTACGGCGTATAAATAGTGAGATATGTAAGGGGGGGCATGCTGCCCCCTGCAACCCCCCTGCTTGGCACACTATAGGATTTGGGGTATGTGCGAGCTTGGGTGTTTATGCAAAGTTTCTTTTGCATTTAAAGAATATGGATTCAAATTTCTTTTGCATTTAAAGAATCCGGATTTAAACTTTCAATTTGTCTTATATACATATATCCAAGTCAACAGCTGATTTCTAAATATACATATACGTGGCCCAAAGTTCCACATTTAAAATTTTCAGACATGAAAATGTATTGCATTATAAAAAATTCACATGAGATAATACTGTACGACTGCAGTAAATATATAATTTTCTTAATAATGTATGTTTGTGTCTTACATACCTATATAATGCAATTGCACCATCACTACAGTAAAAGAGAGCAGGTGCATCAAGTTAGCAGGACACTTTTCAAAATTCTGAATAAAGAATATGTAGTAATTAGCTGCTATTAAGTTGCTAATTAGTTACGCAAAAAAAAATTAATCGCTCTGTTGGATTTCAAGAAATTGGGTGTCCTGCTAAGTTGACGACAACTTAGCAGGACACCCAATTTTTCGGAATCCGAAAGTGCGATCAATTTTTTTTTCCGTAACTTAATTTAATGCATTTAATTAAAGCTTAGATTCCTAGCTTTCAAAAACGGTATATTAAATTACTGTAAGTGTTGCCGTTGTTTTTTAATAATTATTTTTTAATTTTAAGTCATTTTTTCTAAAATTGCCCCTACCTCCTAAACGGGGTGAGGTAGACCCCCCCACCTATAGTAAAAAATGCTTATTTTTGACCCTTCTACAAGAAACCATTATCAATTTTTGGCGCCAAAGTTATCGTACTCTCCCCGACTTTTAGTGTTTTAGTTACGTCTCATCAGAACTTTCAGCCAAAAATTCTCATCTGAAAATTTAGAATAAAGTGATTGTGGTGGGGGAAATGTGGAAGTACTATACATGGAAGTTGAACTTTATGATTTTCGCTCTGGTTAGTGGTTGATTTGTGATGATTAATTTTCATCACGAACAAATTAATACTTTTTTACATAAAAGATCTAATTGTTTATTGATAAGTGAGTTTTTAAATCAAAAGATTGACTATTCTTATGCCTAATTTGGTTACGAGTGGTTATGAGTGCATGAATTAAGGTAAAACGGACTATGAGCTGTACCAGCAACACCAAAAACAAGGTCTCGGAGAACCATCAGAGGCCTAATGACTTACAATTATCCGGTATGCGTGTTGTTAGTTTGCAGGAATGGAGAGGACCTACTTTTTTCTGCCGAATCCGAAAGGCTGAGCATATGTAGACTAATAAAGCCAAAAGAGTAAAAGTTCATCTACTGACTTGGCAGGTTCAACGGAGGTTTAACTCCAAGTTAAATCACAGTTAGTTACTCCTGCAAATACTTTAATCCCGAGTTAACTTAAGAGTAGTTGAAGTTAACTCAAAAGTGGAGAATTTCGACACGAATCTTTCAGAAATACTTATTCAGCTATTCCAGATTTAACGCACCAAATTTTTTGAGTTAACTCGGGATCTAAATTGAGTGAAGAACTTGTTTTAGTAGTTAATTCGGGTATAACCCCGAAACTAGGATAATCCCTCACTGAAAAACTGGGCCTAAGACCATCCCTTTATTTACTGGGTATTACCTGCAATATTATAACTACATCTTTCTTTGCACATGCAAACAAAATTCGATACGCTCCACGACACCCCACACCCAACAACGCCAACGGCTTTCCCTGTTTGACTTCAATTTCATTCTGATAAAAAAGAATGTAGGGGAAGAAAACTTCTGCACACATTATGTACTCACTGAAATTTGACTCACAAATACCCCAGATGACCGAATGCTATAATCTGTAGGTTAGATAAAGCGAGGAAAGGATATACCTACCTACTAAGCAGACAAAAAGTCATCGATATCAGAAATGACGACGATAAGGCCAAGTCTCAGAGACTGCAATGCAGGGAAATTGTGAGCCGCCGCGTAAACAGCTGACTGCAATATATTAGTTTAGGTATATAATATACCGCTATATATAATATACCGCTCTATGTAAGCATATATAGAAGTTTTCCTTTTTTGGAATATAAACGTACATATATAGTAATATGTGCATATACCTACCTAAATGTATTTTTTTCAACGATATGGTGTTATTAACCCGGGCGGCGATTGCATCGTAATGGGCACGTCTTGCCTATAGTGGACGTCATGACATGTTTTTTCCTCACACCTCTATTTGTCAACTAAGATAGTAAAAGAAACAAGACCGTAGGCATACTTTATAATATTGTGTCTTTTAATTAGTTTTATTTGGCGGCAGTCAATACATATTGAGTATGCTGAGATCTTAGCTAGCGCAGTCTTTCAATAAAGTGGGCATCACCTAATAAGGCCACAAAAACAGTCCAAACCGCGCGCACACGTCATATACCTATAACGTTTGAGTAGGAGTTATTTTGCAACAGTATTTGAATTTAAGTGTAGACTGTAGAGCCGATTTTTAAACATGGTTATAATAATGTAGGCGTTTGAGAATGACTTTCATACCTCCAAATGTGTCTTATACCTATGCGTTTCAGTTTCAGTTTAAAGAAAAGTTTTAAGTAGGTACCTACAAATAGTAATGATTTTTATAAGTTTTATAGGTTGAAAACACAGATACACCCCACGTTTAGTTTGAATTATTAATAATAGTCTAGTCATGCAACTCTTGTGGTTGTGGCACAAATTAATTAATTTAATTCCAAGTTTGGTCTGTCACTGTAAGTACAGTAGGTATACACAGACTGCGAGCACTTTGTACATAATTCTCTCGCAAGTTGAACAAATTAAATTAGTTAAGTGGGTTCCAAGGCTGAATGATAGGCATGTAGTACGCTAGATTTTTGGGTTAATTTACATCCGTTTCGAGTAAGGTACTTATTTAAACAGTAATTAAAACCCAAGTTGTACTCGCCATTTCCTAAGGTATTATAATTAATCTCTATGAAGAATGAGAATACAAAATCACAGAACTATAATAAGTAATATACATACATATGTACGTTTTATGAACACAATGCATGCCTTTCAATCTCATTAGCAGTGTTACGAGTTCGAAATTCAAAATCTTGTCAAATCTGATATCGAATTTAGTCAAATACCTACAAGGAATTTTTTCTGTAGTAGAAAAACATTTAAATATCAAAATATCAAATAATGATATAAAAATAGATTTTATTAATTATTAACACAAATACAGTATTATACTTCATATTCAGAGCACGAGTTAAGTTAATAAAATCAATAAATGCGAACACGCCCCACTTTATGATAACTGTCGATCTTTCATCTGTTTTTAGTTCTTTTTTTGGACCTTTCTCTTCTCGAGTCGTCAACTGCAGCAGTGGTTCAACTTTCAACATAAATCAAATTCTTTATCATTAATTAAATTGGTAGTTCTGAGTTTTTTCATTATTAAAGATTATAAATTAAAAGTAAAATCGATCATTTCATTGACCTGTACAAATATAATCCGCTTGTCGTTGTCATCAACGTCCGTTAAAATGGATGTGGATGATTTCTATTTCCTGGCCCTACATTTAGCTGTAATGCATTGTCAACCTTTTCAAGAGTTTTTTGCTAGTTATTTGCAATGGAGCGCACTGAATCAATTTCTTTATAAATCTCATCTTCCCGCTCATGTGAGCACGAGTAGTTGATGGGTAGTACTATACTACATATAGACTATCGCTTGCATTCGCTACCTCCCCAACCGCTGTTAGAAATTATCAGCCTATTATCAAATCCTACACTCTTTTGATCATCAACAATCCTTCTTTCTTAAACAATTTGTATTGCATAAATTCAGTTTAAGTAAAAAGACATCTTTAGATCATTTGAATCACGTCCTTTTGGTTTGAAAACTACCAAAAGAATATGATATGATATATATGTATATAAAACTTATTTCCCTATATTATTTGTGATATGGAGATTTACTTTTGACCCCACAATGAGATATTTACTAGAGTTAACTCTGCATTCGGCTTCAAAATAAGAAGAAATTTGACATTTGTTAGGACCCTCTGGAATATGATAGACAAGCCAATTAAATTCCTGGGCAGGTATTTCGTTTGCTCGGGACGGTTTAGAAAAAATAACGACATTTTCTGTACCAGTCCGGTAACGTAACTTGCACTCACAGAATAGCTAGAAAAGCGTTTAACATTCCATCAAATAAGAAAGAGTGCGCATACGCCTGAGTGTACGTATTTTATCATTATTTCAATGAAATCCTAAAAATAAATGAGAAAAGAAGCTCAAAAATTAAGTTTTGAATACACTTACATACCTACCTACTAAGCGGGAGAGTTTGTACAAAACGTGATTAAAATATTGCTCCGTGGTTCAGCAATTTTAATTCACCGATTTCGGCGGATTAATTGTGGTTCAACGATGGTTCAAGGTTATCAAATATGTGATAAAAATATCAACAACAATTGTCTAAGATTACAGTAGTTTCAGGGGCGATTTCTGGTCTTGAGTTCTGGATTGGTTACAAAATACATGAGATATTAGCTGATGCACAGCACTTAAAGCAACTCCATTTTATTAGTATACTCCAAAACGATTCACGAAAAAAGCGTCCGAGTCCAGTAGTAGGTATATATTCCCAAATGATAAATAACATCTCTTTGTATCGAGTAAAGTTATTTTTCAGTAAATATGCTATTTATTGGATATTTGAAGCATAAATTAGGATTCATAACTCTGTGTAATAGATACCTTTTATTTCTTAATATTCAAGTTTTTATTGATTTTCTAGGCTCGAAAGTAGCGATTTTTTCACTCTAAACCAATTTGCATACCCGCAACTTTAACTGAAATTGTTTTTAAAGTTTTTTTTCAAAGTTTCAATGTAAGAACTGATAATTTTTTGTCACAAATCGAACAAATTCCTTAATGATAGTATTTTAAGACCTTAATCATAAAGATTAATGCAGAACTTTTTGAATAATCTGATCTGTTTTTTAATTAAAATGCAATTTTTTTTGCTAAAAAAAAAAAAACATTTAAAATAATTCTAGCACCTCTCTTGTGGGCTTGATGGTAAAACATTGTAAGAAATAATCTTAGAAAAGAGGTTAAGCAATAAATAAGCATTTTTTGTTTTTTTCAAATTGTGAATTTTGTCATCAACTTTTGAATTAAGAATACTGTAAATCCAATTGAGGGGTGACTTTTTCACCCTTTTAGTATAAAAATGCCTGCCCCTCCTCAATGATTTTTTTTACATAATGTAGCGTGTTATGTTAGTTTTACTCAGGTGCCTTAACATTGAAGATCCAATTAGTAGAACGAGAGTTATGATTTATTAAAGCCAACCATATCAAATTCGAATTGAAACATTCAATTCAGATAACGGAGTTCTCCACTGGTGGGTTCTAGTCGGCAATAGTCCAGATAATTTCAATGGAATTTTTTTGATTTTTCGATCAATTTAAAATCAAGATTGTGATAATTATATTCCACTTAGGATAGTAAGTGAGGTATCAAAAAAACCGTAATTTTATTTATATGCAAAGTTAATAAAAATTAAAGATATCCATTTATGCACTCAAGAGATATGAGTTCATAGGTGAAAGCGCTCAAAAATTGCCGTTATCACCGTTCAAGGCTATTCTAGAATTATAATTTTTTGTATTCATATTAAGATCAGTAATTTCTACCATCTGCCTAAATTTCAGCCGTATACCATCACCCCTTAAAAAGATAAAAATCAAATACTACATTTTGTCTCGCATTTCTCTACCCAGTTTGGCTCTTTTATTAGAGCCCAACCTTTGTGAATATTTTTTCGGTCTGTTCTTAAAGAAAGAATGAGACAGCACATCGGAAATAATAGTGTAGTTTGTATGAGATTTGATGGCGCCGATTTTTTAGCCAACTCAACACGAGCGAGATACTTTGTATGACGTGACGGTGTCCATATTGGACTATGGGATTAATATAGCACGTAGGGTTTGTAGTGATTTGAATAGGTTTTGCTGGTTTATAATGATTTAAACGCATAGGGATGTTAGTTTTTTTGTATTTAAAAGAATGTTCAGTATCTAAGTTTTAATACAAATAATTTGTTTGTTGTATGTACATTTAAGTTGAAATTTTAGGTTTGGCGCCGCCAAACTAGCCAACTGAGAGGAATCGCCACTGAGTAGTTTCCATGCGGTTTACAATTTTCTCAAAAACTAGAAGACATCTATTTCATAATTTTGAAAGAGAAAATATTGAAAAATTGCAATAACTTGAGTAAAGGCTTCAAAAATATCAATGTTTTCTTGTAAAGAAAGTAGTAGTAGTAGCCATGGTGTTATCATTGGGATCAAGGGATGAGCTATTCTTCCGAAGGGCCAATAACACCGTGGACTCTCCTCCGTATAGGAATCATTACCCCCCCCCCCCCCCTGGACGATTTCGGGTTTCATATTTTTTTCGAACCCAACTCTATTTTTCGAATTTCTCTTTCCTACATGAAGTCGTGACGACAGTTCAGACCTGCGGTGGCAAGAACCCGCCTTCCAACGAGCTAAGTTGGGTTTGAATCAAGCATGCTACGCTGCCGTAGCCTGGACGCCCTCTCCTTCCTGCTGTCAGGATCAGCCTCATGCTCCTCTGTAAGCATGGGTTTGTAATGGTGGTAAGGGAGGGAGAGGTTAATGCGGATTCTCAAATAGGAAAATGAGGTTAGGTGATGTCTTCTCTACGTGGAGGACCATATTAGAAACTAGTTTGAGAGTCGAGTCGATAAAACCACGGTTCGTTAAAAATTTACATACCTATATAAAATTTACCGGATTTGGATTTCTTTTCGAATAAAGAACTACCCTCATAAGCGTTACTATTTTCAATAATATGACTGCTCAATAAGTCAAGAAGTATATTCAAAGGATTACCTATCTTAATTAGTAATTCCAGAACTAGGTTCTAGAGCGAGAATATTTTAAAAGCGTCGGAAGAAAATACTAAAACGAGAATTTTATTTCAATGTTTTTAATACAGCTTATAGTTGCTGTTAGTCATTGGAAATAAGTAATCAGGTAAATGAGAAACGATATATCTTCAGGAGTAATATCTGGTTCCAGGCGAGAAATAAAAATGGAGTTAGGCTTTGAAAGTGCTTTGATAGGTCTATGACTGGAATTTCTACAAGATAAAAGGAACAGAATCTAAATCAGACACTGTGGTAGAACTGTTATTGAGCTAATATGATTCACAATCTAAGGCGAACAAGGTAATTCTAGGGCTTTCATATTAGTACGCTTAGTTGCCCAAGTAGTATATTTGCTTGCCAACGATCTCTTTAAGAAAAAAAATGTTTAATTCTATTCTTAAGCACATCGGCCTTAGATTGAAATCATTTAGGCTCAGTTTTTCAGTGGCGAGTCAAACCAGAGTTAGCTAACTCTAGAAGTTAATTTACTCAAAGTTAATTAAGGAAGAGTTTTTTAGTGGATAATGAACGCGGAACGACCAAACAAACTCTGTGGATAAAACATCGAAAGCATCTGTTCAGATAATCCTGAGTCAACTATCCACAAATTTGATAAGTTATCTATCGGGTTCAACCTGATGAGTTAACTATCACCGAATTTGATGAGTTAACTCGGGTTTAACTTTAATCTTGCACTGAAAAACTTGATATTAGAGCAACAATAGATTAAATAACAAAATTTTTAAATACCTAGGTGTTATTAAAGCTAGGTAGGTAGGTATATTAATTAAAGTTCATAAAGCGGCGGAAGAATTTAAAACCATACTGTAGTTAATATTCGTAATTTAAAAAATCATCATAAGATATACCTACATATACCTACCTACATTAATGTACCTATACCTATATAAGAATTATCATATTTGGTAGATATTAAAAATATAACTTTCTTAAAATATACATACCTACTATTTATCAATAAATAATTCAAATAGCTACCAAGATCTAAATAACTGCAAGGCTTTCCATCAACAATTGCTAAATAATAGGTACAAGAGCTCACTTCAAAACCTAATTTTCTCTATTTATTTTCGCTTTCATGTTCAATTTTTAAGTCAATCGGTTCTAGGTATAACGTACTAAGTAGGTAGGTACATATGTATATACCTATACCTACCTACCGACAAAAATGTTGAAGAAAATGAAATTGAAAAAAAAATTGTAGGTAGGTAGGTATCGGTTGAGCGGCCTGATTCAGGCTTGAGGATGAAGCAATTATGTTCACAACAAATTGTTAAGTTTTTGGAAATGGCCAATTAGTTTGGACTGGATTACTTACCTACATAACTAGGTACCTACCTACCTAAGCGGTTTTTTAATTATTGAGGAATTACTTCCTTCCAAAGACACCCAACGTAAAGGCAATAGGTTGAGCTGTTTGGTGCCTGTGGGTAATTAAATAAGCAATCAAATCAGATAAGTAGGTAGAGATACCTACATATACCTATATTTAATTTTCTGTACCTATATGCTCATTTTCTGTACCTGCATACATACCTACCTAGGTTAGGTAGGTACCTACTGAAATAAGTACATGCAAACACCTACTAATTTACCAGAGCATACCTACCTATATCAAAAATTTATTCAAGTTTGGATAAAGGTTTCTTATCTATATAGGCAGGTAAGGTTTACCTAAGTACAAGTTATGCTGATCAAAAATTATCAGCGTAACTTTATTCAGAATTGGGGTTAATAACACCTTGAATAACCAATAATAACCTACTATTTATCTGGTGAGTAGTGACCTATGTAGGTACCACCCGTTCGTTTTTCAGCATCGAAAACATTTGCACTGAGTCATCTCTATCATCTCATCACCCACCTTAAAAAAAAAGCCTATCCCAACACCCAACAAAAACTAAAATTTTTAAACACCAGTAGATATACATAGATAGGTACCTACCTAGCTATGTTTTACATAAAACCTATAATAAGGTTCTTTTATTTAGGTCCATCTAAATAATAACTATTATTTAATTATTGCAGGTAGTTCAGCATAGTATTAGTAGGTATACAGTATGATAAATCAATAATTGAATACCTATATCATTTTACATACATACAAAACAGGAGCAGTAATGAAAACAGCCTTTACAAAAATAAAATACTTAGACCTACCCATACCCACTTCAACAGTTAAATTACTCATTTCTGTTACCCACTCTCACGCCCCTTGTTCCATGTCAGTTTGCAGATTCTAAACAACCGAAACAGACAAAACCGACTGCAAAATGTAAATGTTTTATCAAATATATTGGCAAACATACAACAGGGGAAAAGAGAACAAGTAAGAACTCCTTCCTAACGACGAACGACCGTCGAATTATCCCACGCATCACTTCCATATATCTAGTGCAGTGTAAACAGCCCATTATGCCCCCGTCTATGCCTATTCTAATTTTGTTTTATTTTTATTTTTACTTGCGTGTTGTGGCAGCCATGCAGCCGCGCAACCGATGAAGTCATTTCTGCACTTTGCAGACATCGATCTACTTGCCAACCAATCAAAACGCTAGATTGGGCGTTGTCTGCTGTGTAAAAATCCGTTGAACCGCTTCGAAAATTCGCAGTCTTCATAAAGTCAGTGACGCTCGAAGTGCTCAGTTGTGTCGTGTTCTCTGTTAATTTTTCCAAAGGAAAAAAATAAAAAGTACATATTTTGTGTAAATTATTTATATTAAAACAAAAAACAAATAAATATGAGGGAAATCGTTCACATTCAAGCTGGTCAGTGCGGAAACCAAATTGGAGCTAAGGTAAGCGGATGTACCTACTAATATCGTCATAGCTACTTACGAAAAGTATTAAAAGAAAATTGGGGGAACTTATTTCAGTGGATGTCTTTTGTTTTCGATACAAAAATTATATGATGTGTGAAATTTTGACAGTAAAATAACAAAATTCTAGTTATTTTGTTACCCAATGCAGCTCTAAAAAATGCATACGTTGCCCTTTGCCTGAGAGAGATTATCGATCGGACATAATCCCATGTGGATTGGAGAAGCAAATGGCCATATTTTTCGCAATCAATTTCTTGCAAATTTTACCGGCCGGTTTATTTTTCTTTAATACATTTGTTGAATTTAAAGATCTTATTTGTTTTCTTGTATATGTATGTATATACTAGTCCACTTAAGAAATTACTGAATTTTCTGAAATTCAAATGATTAATTATTTAAATTTAAGATTCATTTATATATGTATGTATATCGTTGCACATAATATATTTGCCGTAATATACTTACTAACATTGCGCAAAAACTTGCAAGTAGTAGTGTCGACTCTGGAAACTGGAATGATTATTATCTTATATATCGTATGTGTATATAAATATATATAAACACATACGCAAGCGGGCAGATGTGAAATCGTTGGAAGAAAGATGTAAGGCCATATGGTGTTGTTGGTGTTTTAGTGTTTTTCATTTTCTTCAAATACCAATGTAGAGAACGTCCACTTCCATAGTTCAACAAAACCAGCACAAAAAGAGAAAAGATGATATGAATTGAGAACGGAATATAGGGTGTACATAATAAGATGGGCGTAGGTATTTTTCTTGTTATTTTTTTTTTCTCAATTGATTCATAGTTTGACGAGGTATGTCGCATTTGAAAATTTTAGTTTTGATTCTCATAAAATGTGATCATTAATTTTATATGTGAGAATCAAACAATTTCCGTAACAAAACGGTTGAATTTATGTAGGTACCTACCTACCTTATTTTAATACAGTACCTGCTTACTTTTGTTGTTAGTTTTTCTCTAAATAATTTATCAATTGTTTACTTAAATTTGTTGTTAAATCTACAAACATATTTCATGTTTGGATATCAAATTTATTAAATAAACCGTAAATATAAAACTTCAAATATATAAAAAAAAAAGTAGGTACATATAGAAATGTTCAAAGCCTATATACCTACAAGATTATGTACAAT
This sequence comes from Leucozona laternaria, assembly GCA_932273885.2. Lineage (NCBI taxonomy): Eukaryota > Metazoa > Arthropoda > Insecta > Diptera > Syrphidae > Leucozona > Leucozona laternaria. Next base: position 54,116,038 of record OW026368.1, read on the forward strand.
GCAACGAAAAAATAGCCCCCAAGAAAAGAGTTGTAACCAAGTAAAAGCGGCATTTAATTGTTTATTAATTCATACATCAGGACTAGGTATGCTCTATACCTATACAAGATACGTAAACTGCCAGGTTATTAATTGCAAAACTTTCGTTTTTGAGCAATGCAGGCTTAACTTTTGGTTCCGCCCTATGTACCATACTATATTCACTTATGAAGTTAAATAACATTTTCGCCACACCAAGTTGGTATCAGGGCCAAAGTCCAGATGTTCCTTTTTCAAACCTTTCACATTCCCAGAATAACTTTGTATGTATATATTAGAATATTAGGTACAATATATTTTTTATTTGTTCCATTTTTCGTGTTTTATTTTCAATCTAAACGGAGAAATAACAAAATTCAAAATAGGTAGTAGGTAATTCATTTTTTCTTCTGTCTGGCATCGATGATTCCAAAAGTTGATAGGTACAATAAAAGAAACAAAAGCGGAGTAGTAGAAAATAATGCCATATGCTTTCTCCACAAGGAGCGATTCCGTTTCTCCTATAGAAGCAATTAACAGTATCAAGAATACAGAACGGAGTTAATATACAAATGAGCCACCATCGACTAAAGATTGTCGTGAATAAATCAAAAAACTTTTGTTGATGTATATTTTACTATTCTTTGTTCTACTGAAAGGCATGATTCATGATATTTACCGGTGCCAACTTTTCAATGAACGGCACACGCCCTATTGCATTTATTCAGTAAGCACCAAGTTTGATCGATAATAATAGTTATAATTTACTGATAGCTACCTACCTAAACTTTTTTGTTATGGTCAGTTTGTACCTTCCTATTGTTTTAGCTAAAATGGCTGCTGAAAGTTGGTTTCCTATACATAGGTACCTTTTGCATTCCCTTTGCCGTTTGTACATGTAACTTCATTTTCAAACCTACCTAGGTATGTAACTTCCAATAACTTATAACTATGCACAATTAGATAAAATAGAGAACATTCTTTAATCAGACGGTTGTCTATTTAACAGGGGAATGAACTTGGTAATATAAAAAAAATTTCAACGGAATCGTCAATGCATTCCGATCGTCTGCTTCGGTCGATGAATTAGCATTTAAAAATAGAACACTAAGAGAATGTTGCTGCTTTAAATCAATGTCTTACTCCATACGCATCATTTATATAAAAATAGTGGTTCCAAGTGTCGCCTTGTGCGCGTAGCTGTTGGTATTTAGTTATTTATATAAAAACAAAATGTATGGAGCTCTAGCTAGAAGCTACTTAAGAAGGCAACTGCACAAGATGTAAGAACTAAACGTATTTATCAGAACAGTAGCTCGAAATTACTAATGTTAACCATTAGCTTGCAGTATAGTTGTTACTTTAATGTTTTTAAAGTGTAACTTTTCCTCTAAATGCCGATAAAAAAAAGGGTAAACCAAATGTAATAGGCACATAACAAAATGATGTCATAAGTAAAATATGAGGTAATCAAGAGTTCTTTCTAATAAATTGTTTCAGAACTAAAAATGTTCTAACTTTGTGTCAGTAAATAAAGAAAAGAACTAAATTTTGTATCAAAGCTAAAAAACATTTGATGTCATACGTCATACCCAGAAATCTTCTAATTTCTTATGAAATTAAACAATTACTTTTTTTCAGTATACCTGTACAACACTAGATTAACACAGTCAATTAATCAATTTTGTTATTTTTTTGATAAATTCTAATACATATTTGTAAGACAAGTCTTTAATAACATACATTATTTTCATTCTCAAACAAAATTCAAATCAATATACCTCGTATGTACCTAAATTATGAGTAACTTAAATTAATCATTATCTTGAACATACCTAGAAAAAATCAAACAATTGTCTTTATTATTAGAAGTAGATAATCACCTAACAATAAAAAGTATGCCTACACAAAAGTTGAAAAGATTCTTGTGCTGGTTAAATGAGAGCTCATCGGCAAAATTGATTACCAACAACATTTTCTAAAAATGAAAAATGGAATAAAAGAAAAAAAAGAAATTAAAAAATTCCTACTCAAAAGCCAGTGATCTCATTCAACAAAACACGCATGTGTATGTATGTATAATAAGGTGTTCAAAGCAGTGAACTTAAATACATACAGACATACGTCAGCATCAGGCTTTGGACTGCTCTTTTAAGACTTCATATATTTTTGTTTTATTTCTGACGATGATATCATGAAAAAGTTGATATTACTTTCTTATGAAAATGTGTATGTTTCTTTCCGGTGTTGAGTCAAGTAACTATTATACACCACCCTTGTACCTATTCCGATAGTGTATTTAAGAGAATAAAGCTGGCGCAATAACATACGCCCGCTTATCGAGTTTTATTACTTTACCTAATTGAAAAAGAAAGACTGCAAGTTGAAAACAGCAAAATAGTTACTACGTGGCCTACCATTGTTTGGTTACCGCAAAATGGTTAAGTTGACGCCATATGGTGCGTTGGGCCATGGTTGTTGTTTCTGCACCATGTCTTTGTTTTTTTTCTTTTTTTTTCAATTAAACCCAATTGAGTAGTAAAGCAAAATAACAACTTTTTTTTGTTATTTTTCAAATCCCCACGCAGAACATAAAACGAATACGACTGGTGTGGTGGCTGGTTCTGTTCAAGATGATGACAGTTTGTCGCGCCATGGTGTGGGCTTGACTGCGTCGCTGTTGTGGCTTCAATTATATGCTTGAGTATGTACCTAAGAGAAGAATGTTGCTCATAATTTAACCATATTTGGAGTTAAAGTTAGTATGTACGAGGTCAAGAAAATGAAACAGAAAAAGACAGCGACAAAGTGGTGAGGTAATACTCCGAAATTAAAAATACAGCTTGAGCAGTATCTGATAGTTGATCGATCTTCAGTATGCGTAATCTGGTATTTGGTGTACTCTGTCCTTTGGCGTAATTCAAATACATACCTGTTTTTAAATGTAGGTAGATACCTAGATACATAATTTTAAAGCTAGTCATCTTTACAATTAAACACAAACGCCAGATGGTCATTGCATTAATAAGTTGTGAGTAATTAATACTCAATACATACATAGGTACATATGTATATCCAGGTACCTACAAAACAAACTTTTTATTTTGTTTGTTTTTAACAAAGCAAAATACTAATTGCTACGAATTTATTTTTTTTTTCTATATTAAATTTGAAGGATTTTGGACAAAAATTCGTAGGTTTGGACAAACAAAAACAATGTATTTTGCTATTAATTTTTTTAGTTTGGCTTGCAGATTTAGTGAAACCTGTAGAAATGTTCGTTCCCTGAAATTCTTAAAAACCATTGTAGAAACGCTAGTTTATGAACAGTTCAAAACAAGCCCCTAACATGCAACATAAAAATCTTCATTTTAATTCAAGCACTTTCCATGAACAAAGAGCGTTTTTTTTTTCAAATACATAATCCATTGTATAATAATTGAACTCTTTTTAAAACTAGTAGGGTTGAGTTCTTTAAATTATGTAGGTACCTACATATCTATGTACATAAATGAAAAGCTGTATGAACAGAAGAGGCGGAAGCGTTGCTATACAAAACAAAATAAAACCCTTAAAAGAGAATACACCCCCTTTTTTTACTTTAAACCCAACAAACTATTGTTCAAGCAGATGGGTTGTTAGTATAAAACCGAGTTTATCGGTTTCTAGGTGTGGCAACTCAAATCAATAATGTCACTGTCGAACATACCTATTCATTGACTCGTATCGAAAATAAGAAAAGTAAATTTAGGTAATTCATTTGTCGCTGTTATACATGTACCTACCTTAACATTTAGCAACCCAAAAATGAAACATGTAACTAATGATTGTTTTTTTTTTTATCAACAGTTTTGGGAAATTATCTCCGATGAGCATGGAATTGATGCCACAGGCGCATACCACGGAGACAGTGACCTGCAATTGGAACGCATCAATGTCTACTACAACGAGGCATCCGGTGGTAAATATGTTCCACGTGCAGTTCTCGTCGATTTGGAACCCGGCACCATGGACTCTGTGCGATCAGGTCCATTTGGACAAATCTTCCGCCCCGACAATTTTGTTTTTGGACAATCCGGTGCTGGAAACAACTGGGCCAAGGGTCATTACACAGAAGGTGCCGAATTGGTCGATTCAGTGTTAGATGTTGTCCGCAAAGAAGCCGAATCATGTGATTGTCTGCAGGGATTCCAGCTTACACACTCATTGGGAGGTGGTACCGGATCCGGTATGGGCACCCTTCTCATCTCAAAAATCCGCGAAGAATACCCCGACAGAATCATGAACACATACTCGGTCGTACCATCACCAAAAGTATCAGACACCGTTGTTGAACCCTACAATGCCACACTCTCGGTGCACCAGCTTGTCGAGAATACAGACGAAACATACTGCATTGATAACGAGGCTCTCTACGATATCTGCTTTAGGACCCTGAAACTGACCACTCCTACCTACGGTGACTTGAACCATTTGGTGTCGCTGACTATGTCCGGAGTAACCACCTGCCTTCGTTTCCCTGGCCAGCTGAACGCTGATCTCCGTAAATTGGCTGTCAACATGGTACCTTTCCCACGTTTGCACTTCTTCATGCCCGGCTTTGCTCCATTGACATCAAGGGGATCCCAACAATACCGAGCATTGACCGTACCTGAGTTGACACAACAGATGTTCGATGCCAAGAACATGATGGCTGCCTGCGATCCAAGACACGGACGTTATCTGACTGTTGCTGCCATCTTCCGTGGACGCATGTCAATGAAGGAAGTCGACGAACAAATGCTCAACATCCAAAACAAGAACAGCAGCTACTTTGTCGAATGGATTCCAAACAATGTCAAGACAGCCGTGTGCGATATTCCACCAAGAGGACTGAAGATGTCTGCCACGTTCATTGGTAACTCGACTGCCATCCAAGAGCTGTTCAAGCGTATTTCAGAACAATTCACCGCTATGTTCCGTCGTAAGGCTTTCTTGCATTGGTACACCGGAGAAGGTATGGATGAGATGGAGTTCACTGAAGCCGAGAGCAACATGAACGATTTGGTGTCCGAATACCAGCAATACCAAGAGGCCACCGCTGACGAAGACGCTGAGTTCGAAGAAGAACAAGAAGCCGAAGTTGATGAAAACTAAGCAAACAAAAACTAAAAAAATAAAATTCCGAAAAGATTAAAAAAACTAATCAAAAAAAAAATAAATTATCTTTTCTTTTTTAGTACATACTTTTATCCGCTCTGTTTCGTTCCTTTTCCCCAACCCCTTTTCCTCAGTGATAGATTTCTCGTTCGCTAAGTGCTGCCTTCTATATCCATTAAGTTTTGTTAACTATTTTATAAAATTAGTCATTTTTTTGTATAGCTTATGTGAGTGTGTGTATTCTTTTTCATAGAAGTTCCATTTCGACTCACTGGATTATTGTTTCTTATCAAATTCATACTCTGCTTTATACATCCATAACAACCGTGTTTTAACTACATATAAATACCTACATATATTTATTAATTGTAAAGTAGAAAGTGCATTTAAGTTAATTTTTTTTTCATTCGTTTCATTATAAACTAACATTTTTATTTCGCAAAAAAGACAAGAGACACTATTTATATTACAGATAGTTCGTAATATATTTGAGTGTCGAATAAAAAAAATGTTTTAGTTTTTCCAAAGAAAAATTATATGCATTCAATTTTATCAATTTCCTTCTCTTTAATGTACTCACAAAAAGAAAATAACATCAAAAAATGGAAAGATGAAATTTAAGAAATATACTGATGAACATCTAATTGAAAAAAATATTGGCTATTCTTTTTTAGTTTTATCAAATTTGTTTCGCTCTCACGAAAAGAAAACGTGGGTATCACCTGGGGTGGAATGTGCTGTGTTGATGTACTTAGTTGGCAATCAAAGTCGTTATTGCTCCACGTCAGATTATCAACCCGTATTAGCGAAGTTTTCGATGACTGAATTGCTAACACGAGTACGTAACTTGATAAAATCGAGTTTACTCGATCTTTTGTCCGTCGTGTCGGTTTTAAAACGGCATTCTATAATGTGGTTTTCGTTTCGACCAAGATTTGATTTTGATTTTTTGGATTTGTGACAAGTTTTTCCTTTCGACCAAAAAAATCGAATTTTTGTCGATCTGAAGTCGATTTTGCAGATCTGGATTTTTAGCAAGATTTACACAGATTTTCACACGCACTTGCACACACATCAAAGAAAAGTGACTTTTACCCAGTGTCGTTTAAAAAAAGGCACTCATACAATCATACAACAAAATAAAATCACGTTTTGTGTTCCTTTTGCCAGTAAAATTTAAGATCTGACACCCAAATCTGAATTGGTCGAAACGAAAGCCACATAACATAGACAAGTGGTTAAATTTAACGACATATAACATTACACCTAGGTATGTGCACGAAGATAATATTAGGCTGTGCAATAACCTTTTCTTTAAATATAATTACAACTGAAACAGTTGCTTGATTATGCCATAAGTTCAAGTCTATTACTGTAATTCTGGGGCCCAACTATGTACCTAACTGGATTCTACAATAAAAACTTTCGAATTCGCAAAATCTCAACTCGCCAATTCTATTGCAAGCGCTTACAAACCTGAAATAGAATAGAGAATAGCGCTCATTGCAGATTCTGTGGAAAAAAATCGGAAACACTAACTTTTTTATACATATTAGCATTTATTTTAAGCATTGAAAACCATTTTCGAATAGATTCGAAAGTAGACTTAAGTTACATAGTATGGCCCCTGGTACTACTTTTTAACGTGGGACAGTGTCAAGTAAAAATATGCAGAATCGCTGTTAAGAATACTTTGATTTTATTTAAAACACCCTTAGCTTTATTGGCCTGAAACAACTTACAAATCTGAATACAAGAAAATCGCCTATTACCGATGTCGTCTATAGATTTCGATTCGTTTTTCAAATGACATTCTATTCGACACGACGTATTTTTAACTTTATTCTGTCAAAACATGCCAGTCAATTAAAAAATCTCCCACAATGCTTCGTTATACAGCAATTCTAGGATGTGCCTGCTTCAAAGTATAAAATCGTAGGTATGGTGTGTTACTGCTCTTTTGAACTCAAGTATTAAGATCGCCCTTGTTGTTATTTACTAGCATGTGGAAGTTCCAAACGTTGGACATCGTAGACAAGATCATGGCTTCGAAAAGGTTCCACCACCATTTCTTGCCTCTTATTTCAATGGAATAATGTTGAAAAATGGTCATGCAGTTCAACACCACCAATGTTCATGTTGTAGGTTTTTGAAGAGTAGCGACTGACGAATATTTACTACTTGCTCCACTTCTGACATTTTCACATAGTGTAATTTGGCCGTAAATCTTGGCCATTGTAACGATGCTATTGTCCTTCCATTTAACAAAATTCAATTTTGTTAAGTCCAAATAATCTGAAGCATAGTTTTGGATTCTAAATGGATTTTGTCCATGCAGGTGGTGCAATTGACAGCTTCAACTCACAACAGAATATCATCATCGCTGTCGAATGCTTCGTCGTATGCCGCTTAATAAGATTCCACAAAAATCTCAACCCCACCTGGAATATCTTTTGGTAACTCTACTGTCTTTATGTTGTCTTCATCCATGTCCTGTTCATCCGTAACACAGTCCACTGGTGGAGGAATCATGACGATATCAGCGTTGACTATCTCCGTATTATTATGCATTTTTTGTTTTCAAAGCCGCAATGGAGATTGTGAAATCGTTTTCCATAAAACTGATTAGTAGGAATAAGTTTTAAAATCCATTTTAATACTAAAAATATAATGTGTGTATGAACCCATTGTACTTTTTATAGTAAATTTAATTTTAGCTTTGCTTACCTCCATATCTATATACCAAAATTTGTAAAGACACGATGTTTTCAAACTTTTATGTTTATTTTAAATGAATATTGCAAAAATAAGTACAATATTTAGTTTACGGAATTTTTTGTGTATACAAAAGGGGTATTCATGCAATGTGATATAAATATTTACTAACTTCGTATTTGCGTAAATGTATGCTTCACTTTGCATGAACGCACCTATAAAGCAATCTGTGTATATCCTTATTACGTTGCTCGCGTATATAATTTTCCATACAAATTTTGACATATGATTTACGAGGTGATAAACTTATGCAGTTTACGTGGTTTACGAGGCAAAATCATCGCGCAAACTTATCAGCCCTGCGTATATAATTTTTCATACAAATTTTGACATTTGATTTACGAGGTGATAAACTTATGCAGTTTACAAGGTTTACTAGGCAAATACGGCATTGCATGAATACCCCTAAAGTTTTTGATGGAAGCAAAACGAACAAATATTTTAAAATAATTTTCGCAAAAATGACAATTGGGCAAAAACCGACTGCGAATTAAAAAAAAAAAAATTGTTTGAACAAAATTGAAAAATGTTCCATAAAGTAAATATGTAATTTTCTTTTCGTAGTACCATACTTTATTACGTCCATAAAGTGAATTCATTTTACCTATTGTACTTTAAAAAGTACAATGGGAGAGAATAGAAGTAATACGTAGTTATAATATAACCGCCATATTATTCACTAGATACATCCAGATTAAAACTTAAATCCAGATGTATTTACATTGAATTTGTATGCTTTACATCTGGATTTAAATTTTTGATCTGGATGAATCGAGTGAATAATATGGCCATAAGTATGTACATAATTGGTAGTGACGAAGACATTCCGGAAGGATTTAAGGGACCCATGAGAACAGCAGTAAGCATTACTACTTGGTAGGTAACTTATTTTACTTTGTATTTGGAATTTCCAATGAATAGGAGTTTGAGTTTTCCTATCGTGAAACTTTGAGGCATCTTTAATTTAGCAAATTATCAACAATCAAAATAAAGCAGCTTTTCAATATTAATTCATAATTGCATCTTTTATATCCAAATTACTTTTTTTTACAAAATTTGCATAAACCATGAAGGATTACCTTTACCACCCAGCTGATTTTGGCATAAAATATACTCCCGTAAGTAGGCAAAACTTTTTTGTTTATTAAACTCCTATAAGTAGGCGACATTTTGTATTAAACTCAACTGAATAGAAGTGTTTAATGACTAGCTGAATACAATAGCGTCATGGCGTGCGTCTTATTTGTAAAAGTTATTAAATAACAAGCCGCCTCCACTGGACATAAACGATGCTCGGTTTATGAACGTGTCTAGAAAAAACCAACGCAACCAAAAACACTCTATATGAAGATACCAATCTCGGCTGTCATCCGAGTTTGCCTACAAGCTGATATAGGGGAAATTCAGGAGAAACACGCACACATATGCAGCAAGCGTACATCCACCACGCTTTATTTGCACACACATGCAGTAAGCGTACATTCACCACCGAAATGTCGGTTATTTACGAGTTTCAATGGGTATGTTCAAAAAGTATAATAAAAGGAGCAACGAGTTATCAAGTGCTAACCCAACCTTATGAGGATAAGTTTGTGGAAACAAATTGAACGTGAAAATTTATAATCAATTTAAGTATATTCGATTGTCTTTTGTCATTATTTGTTTTCTTTCTACGATTGTTTGGTATTGTATTTCGCTCTCGAATTATTGAAACAGACTGTGAACATGACAAAAAAAAAAAACGACTGAGAAATCAGCGAATCAACGCAACTGTTGTAAGACTTTAGGCGTGTTTTTTTGCAGGAAGTGACTAGACATGCCAATTATAACAGATTTTGTTTATAAAATTACTGTTTATGCGGCCCCGCAGAGCCAGGGTCCTCCTCCGGTGGGCATAATTCAAGCACCTTAAGTTTTTTTTAAGTAGTGCGAAGCGCGTAAACGTACGCCCTCTTTTAATGGCCAAAAATTGTTATAACTGTTATAAATTGGCATGTCTCTAGTCTCGTCCTTTTTGCAAACCTAGAGGAAATTGATCGAAAAAAAACTATGTCGCGTCGGGGCTAAGGAATTTACATGTTAAACGCAACAACAACTAATCCCCTCCAGGCATAGCTAAGAGCACATAATTTTCGAGGGTAAACTGTTCTAACGGCGTGAATTGCATATGTACTTCTAATCAATAGTTTTTATGGAAACTCCATTTTTTTTTCTGTGATGGCGTCGATAGATAATTCCCAATATCATTTCTTTTTAACCAAATCCCTCCGGGCTTGCAAAAAAAAACACGGCTTTTAAGAGCATTAAGGCTCTCCAAAACCAAAGCGAATACTTCAGAACGACGACGAAACTTTCGCCTGTCTTAATTTATTTACATGGAGATTAATGGGAGTACCCACACTGGCGCGATGCGAATCTTCGAACATTATTCAGTCGTCGCATATTCGCGCGAATGTTTCGCGTTGGTTTGGGACAGCCTTTATGCTATGTATATGCGAAACCAATAGAAAACGCACGATGACCGAAATTTCAATGTATAAATTCGAACTTATCACGTTATTTATTTTATTACAGACTTTTCTGTTAAATGCCAAAGATTTAAAAATCATTGTGTAACAGCGAACTACTTACAGGATGAATTTTCAAAGAAAAATTAAAAGAAGTTTCATCACGTGAAATTCGTAGTGTAATAGCAGACTTAGCACCATTAAATTGGTGTTTTTTTCACATCCCGATATCCCACCTAACATCCGCCATTTTCATGTTGAAAAGCTGGTGAGTTGAAATTTTTTTAAAGATGGCTGCGTTATTTGCACATACAAAATGGTTGTTCTGGGAAAACAGAACAATCCCACCCCGTTAAATTGTTGTTGCAATTCACATCTATTCATGGACACAAAACGAAATTACAAAAACAACAATGTAAACAAATGGGTTTTGGAGGGTGATACGTACGAAAGATTGGGATCTTCATATAGAGTGTTTTTGAACGCAACGATTAAAACTTCTTTTTGAACACGACATGACATGACATGACATGGGCATGAGATTTGACGTTTCACGTGTGTTAAAGTTTTTTTCTGATTCTCGCTGAATGTGGTGGTAAATGTTGAGGAAAAAGGTAGAAGTAGTGGTGAAAGGAATTTATGTATGTTTCCCTTTCTTGACTTTCATTCGTGGAGTTTAGCTCTTAGAGGATATATAATATGGAGTGCTTGTTTTCATTCGAATGCGTACCTTTCATAGGAGCCGCTGTTTGAAGTTTCGGTCTGAGTTTTGAAATCTTTAAAATAATAAATAAACACTTATTCATTTCAAGAATTACTTCAAATTAGAACAATTTAGAGAGAATATAAGCAAATTATGTGTTTGATAGCAGCTGTACGATATTCTAAGACTTTATCTAAACCGAAATAGCTCCCCTATCAAGGGCCCAGGCGTTACAATGCATTAGGGATAAAAACGAGCACTCCATATTACATTGACATACTATATATCCTCTAAGGTTTAGCCACTGATCTCTATAATACACTGGATAGCGTATTCATACAAACAAAATGACTCCAATTGAAGATTGTTATACGGTGCGCTTGGCACCAGGTTTGTATAAAAGTATAACTTTTTTTTGTCAAAATGTTAAAATACATAAAATCTTGTTATAGAACGGTGTTCACATTGAACTGTCTCCTTCGACTTTTTTTTGGCGTCTCTGTACTTTATCTCACTCACACTTCATGGTGAGAAAATGATGGCGAAGAAAGTGAGGATTTTTTGATTTTTTGCTTAAGATTGTTCATTTCTTTAACGTTTTCTTTTATGATATCTGTTCTCTCTGTCTGTACCTTATCCTTGGCACTAAAATCCAACGGAATCAAATTTTTTTTAATTGAAAGCATTTTGCTAATAAGATTTATGTTTTGTAAGTGAAGTTTCTAATATTAATCCTTCAACGCGCAAAGATTTTTGTTTTGTTTTAACGACTGCTGCACGTCAGAATGAGTCCGATGTGTTCACATTAGGTTTTGTGTCAGAACAATGGATCTGTAGCCGCAAACGCGATTCTGGGAGTTAAATAGTAGGTGACATTTCTTACGAATTTGTACAAATTGTGACTAACGCACTGAATTGTAATTTTTTGTTGTTTGGATAAACGCACAATTTTTTTTTTTTGTTTTGCTTCTATTCACTTAAATAAATTTTTATTTAATCTTATGTAGGAGTACTATTTTTTGTGTTCAAACTCGTGTCAAATAGAACTCACACCATCCCATACAAAAATAAGCTATTTGAAATGGTTGAAAGAAATTCGACACAAGTTTTAATAATCACGCTGATGTGAATGCGCTCCCTGCCACGCGTACTGTGTTCAACCAGTGAACCGAAAAATGTACGTCAAATTACTTCTTTTTTTTTTAAAGACAGACGTCAAAAGGTGCGCTTGACACCAGCACACCTTCAAAATGTCATATTCAATTGGAGTCAAAAAAAACTGTTATACATAAAGGGAATCCACTATCCAGTGTATTATAGAGATCAGTGTGTTTAGCTACAAAATGAAAAGACGACATAATTTGCCAAGCGGAAAAAATTTGCTGATTGTTGAATTGACTGTGGTGTTGATGTTGGGCATCTGTATGCCCTGTGCAGTCGGGGTGTAAAGGGTTGGTATTCACAATCCGGTGCAACTAGTCTAGTATCATTCCTTGCGTACAGACTTGTCTGTATAGGCTAGATAGCTATCCATCCACAAAATCTTACGATAACTTAACCTGTTTTGCATCAGCATCAGGTGATATTAGATTTTTTTCTTAAAAAGTGATTACAATAACACAAAGCTAACCAGGAACTCGCTCGTGAGGGTGTGTCCCATAATGAATGGTCCAGACCGAAACTAGTGCTAGGCCAAGTCATGACCTCTCAGAATTACTTAACTTGTCATTACCAAATAACAACAGTTTCAACTAACGGTTTTTTTTTTGAAATTTGGGAAAACACCTAAAACCAGTTTTTTAATTATTGATTTTTGTTTTTTTTTTTTTTTATTGTCCAATAGTAAGATCAATTTTAGTCATTAAAATATTTTTGATTTCTTTCACCATTTTCCTACATAATAAACTATATGAAAAATGTTCAGAACTCTTTGTTTGCTATTGGGAACTCTAATCAGAATTTTTTTTTTTTTATTTTTTTGGATTTTGAAAATTTTTGGTTCTAAGTCAATGGGCACTTTAAATTGCCCTAACTTTTCCAGTTTTGCAGAACTCTTTCTAAATCCCATCGGAAACTCTAGAACCTTCAATTTAAGTTAAAAAACATGCTCAGAAATCTTTTTCTCAAAAAAGTCCTTGCTGCGTGAAGTAAGCAATAAAAACCTTTTTTGTTAAAATTTTAACACTTCATTCGCCAGACCTATTGAAAAAAAACTATAGGAGAAACTCTAAAACTCTTTGTTTGCTACCGGGAACTCTCATTTTTTATTCCATTTTAAATAATTTCTTCACAGGACTTGCTAATTTTTGTAAATACTTAAACTTAATTCAGGTAGAAATGTATATTTTTAACATAACATACTGGGCACGTTCAGGATTCACTAGGATAGCCTATCTTAGATACTAGAGTATCCATGTATATATCTGAACGACCAAAACCGGATAGGTTAATTTTGCTGCTCAAATCAGTTTTTTAGTCAGCTGTTCTTGACAATTCTCATAGAATAAGTGAGTGTTCCAGAATTTTTAGGATAGCTTGAGATTTCTTTTTTGGCATCAACAGCTGTTTTATCATCAGATGTGATTTTACACGGCATTACAACAATACAAGGCTATCCATCCGGGAGAACGATTTCATACGTGTGAACCCTTCTGGAACGATTCTGAAAACAAAATCAGAAGCAAATTTGTTTTCTTTTCAGAAGAAGAACTCTAATTCTGAAAGGCCATAAATGAAACTGGCGCATCGGTGAAATTTGTTCTTCAGTATAACGACCCATGTAATCAGGCACTAAGTCCAACCTTTATTACTTATTCTGAATAATGTCTGAATAAGAAATACAAAATCGAAAAATGCAAAGACATTTATCAGTTTTTGCTTTTTAAGCCGCGTCCAGAAGTCCAGATCAATACAAATTTGCGTTGTGTGCCCTATTTGGCGCAAATATTTGTGTATACGCAATAAATACGTCAGTGTGGACGTCCGGAGGCACAAAAATTTGTGTGTCACATTCAACACACGCTTTCCGATTCCGATGGATTTTTTTCGGCGAACACGAAAATATTTGCGGCGCAAAGGTGTTTGGATGTGGACAAATTGATGAACCAAGTATATTCAAATTATTTTCTGTGCAAACTGAGCCCTGACGTGCGGCACTCTAAGCATAAATTAACTCCGAAATAAGTTGAAATATTTGCGGCGAATAGAAAATTCAAGGCACACGGCGCACAACGTTAATTTTCATTGATTTGGACGTGGCTTTAGAACAAAACTTTCATCAGACTTTTAAGCAGGTCCGTCAAGCTGGGTCCACCACAATCGAAATTCAAAAATTTAACAATGCAGGAATTAGGGGCTAATTTGGGGCTAATTTAGTGCTCCAATCCCGAAGGAGCCCCAAATTTTTTTCACCCTAAAACCTGTGGTGGACTCAGCTTGACGTCAAGCTGGGTCCACCCAACCTCCCAATACACAAATTCAAAAATCTAATGATGCAAGAATTAGGGGCTAATTTGGGGCTAATTTAGTGCTCCAATCCCGAAGGAGCCCCAAATTCCCTTCACCCTCAAATTTGTGATTGACTCAAAATGACGTCATCGTACTGGATCAACTACAATGGAATTTCAAAAATCTAATGATGCAGAAAACTAGATCTATTTTGGGGCTAATTTAGTGCACTAATATTAAAATCAGTTATCCATTATTTGACCTTGAAATTTAGTTCTGAAAGTGTTAAAATGTGGAGACTTTCTTTATAAAGCACCTGAAAAAAAAAATTACGTTGCAATTATGAGCAACCCTACCCAATTTGAAAAAAAACACAAGTTTTGTTTTTCTACTCTCACAGGTGGGGGCTTTAGAGGGAAGAAACCGATTTTATGACGTCACAGCTGGATCCACCACAACCTCCCAATACAAAATTTCAAAATTCTAATGATGCAGGAATTAGGGGCTTATTAGGGGCTAATTTAGTGCTCCAATCCCGAAGGAGCCCCAAATTTTTTTCACCCTAAAACCTGTGGTGGACTCAGCTTGACGTCAAGCTGGGTCCACCCAACCTCCCAATACACAATTTCAAAAATCTAATGATGCAGGAATTAGGGGCTAATTAGGGGCTAATTTAGTACTCCAATCCCAAAGGAGCCCCAAATTTTTTTCGCCCTTTAGAGGGCAAAAACTGATTTCAATGAAAACACATTTTGGTCCACCACAACCTCCCAATAAACTTTTTTCAAAATTCTAATGATGCAGGAATTAGGGCCTTAATTTAGGGCTCCTTAGGGCACCTATTCCAAAAGAGCACCAAAATCCCTTCACCTTTTAGAGAGCAAAAACTGATTTGATGACGTCATTTAGCCGTCAAGCTGGGTCCACCACAATCGAAATTCAAAAATTTAACTATGCAGGAATTAGGGGCTAATTTAGGGCTAATTTAGTGCCCAAATCCCGAAGGAGCCCCAAATTTGTTTTGCCCTTTAGAGGGCAAAAATTGATTTCATTGAAATCACATTTTGGTCCACCACAACCTCCAAATAAACTATTTCAAAAATCTAATGATGCAGGAATTAGGGGCTAATTTTGGGGCTCGTTTAGGGCACTAATCACATTTTCTATTTATGATATTAATAAATTAATTCATAATTCCTATTAAATTTTTACTTTCATTCAAAATCTCCATCTTCTCCACAACTGTTGGTTGGTCAATTAAAAATCAACCTCAGTATTGAAAATGAAGATGGAGCTGTTTTTTATCAAATACTTAAACCATAAATGTGACAATCTTATTTTGTCTGTGTTCCATAAATAAATTAAACCTCTTTAACACCGGAATTTAAATAATGACTGGTTGATACTTTCAGAGTATTTTTTTCCATTTTAATGACAAGGATGGAAACAAGTGCATTTACACGACTGCCAAACATTATTGTTTATTATTGTAATATTTTTCGGCCTTTGACAAATAAAAGAATTGTATAAATGTCATAAAACGCGGCAATGGAAACAAATTTACATACACCCCCATTGCGATTGTCAATCATCAATTGATAGTCGATAAATATTGAAAATCGATATTTAACAACGCAATTCATAAAAGTTTTGATCATTAAAAATGGTGTAGGCCGTTGTAAATTACAACAAAAAAATTGGTAAGATTGTCACATTTATGGTTTAAGTATTTGATAAAAAACAGCTCCATCTTCATTTTCAATACTGAGGTTGATTTTTAATTGACCAACCAACAGTTGTGGAGAAGATGGAGATTTTTAATGAAAGTAAAAATTTAATAGGAATTATGAATTAATTTATTAATATCATAAATAGAAAATGTGATTAGTGCCCTAAACGAGCCCCAAAATTAGCCCCTAATTCCTGCATCATTAGATTTTTGAAATAGTTTATTTGGAGGTTGTGGTGGACCAAAATGTGATTTCAATGAAATCAATTTTTGCCCTCTAAAGGGCAAAACAAATTTGGGGCTCCTTCGGGATTGGGGCACTAAATTAGCCCTAAATTAGCCCCTAATTCCTGCATAGTTAAATTTTTGAATTTCGATTGTGGTGGACCCAGCTTGACGGCTAAATGACGTCATCAAATCAGTTTTTGCCCTCTAAAAGGTGAAGGGATTTTGGTGCTCTTTTGGAATAGGTGCCCTAAGGAGCCCTAAATTAAGGCCCTAATTCCTGCATCATTAGAATTTTGAAAAAAGTTTATTGGGAGGTTGTGGTGGACCAAAATGTGTTTTTATTGAAATCAGTTTTTGCCCTCTAAAGGGCGAAAAAAATTTGGGGCTCCTTTGGGATTGGAGTACTAAATTAGCCCCTAATTCCTGCATCATTAGATTTTTGAAATTGTGTATTGGGAGGTTGGGTGGACCCAGCTTGACGTCAAGCTGAGTCCACCACAGGTTTTAGGGTGAAAAAAATTTGGGGCTCCTTCGGGATTGGAGCACTAAATTAGCCCCTAATAAGCCCCTAATTCCTGCATCATTAGAATTTTGAAATTTTGTATTGGGAGGTTGTGGTGGATCCAGCTGTGACGTCATAAAATCGGTTTCTTCCCTCTAAAGCCCCCACCTGTGAGAGTAGAAAAACAAAACTTGTGTTTTTTTTCAAATTGGGTAGGGTTGCTCATAATTGCAACGTAATTTTTTTTTTTCAGGTGCTTTATAAAGAAAGTCTCCACATTTTAACACTTTCAGAACTAAATTTCAAGGTCAAATAATGGATAACTGATTTTAATATTAGTGCACTAAATTAGCCCCAAAATAGATCTAGTTTTCTGCATCATTAGATTTTTGAAATTCCATTGTAGTTGATCCAGTACGATGACGTCATTTTGAGTCAATCACAAATTTGAGGGTGAAGGGAATTTGGGGCTCCTTCGGGATTGGAGCACTAAATTAGCCCCAA
The DNA here is from genome assembly GCA_932273885.2 of Leucozona laternaria. NCBI lineage: Eukaryota > Metazoa > Arthropoda > Insecta > Diptera > Syrphidae > Leucozona > Leucozona laternaria. Next base: position 54,133,590 of record OW026368.1, read on the forward strand.
ATTAGCCCCTAATTCTTGCATCATTAGATTTTTGAATTTGTGTATTGGGAGGTTGGGTGGACCCAGCTTGACGTCAAGCTGAGTCCACCACAGGTTTTAGGGTGAAAAAAATTTGGGGCTCCTTCGGGATTGGAGCACTAAATTAGCCCCAAACTAGCCCCTAATTCCTGCATTGTTAAATTTTTGAATTTCGATTGTGGTGGACCCAGCTTGACGGACCTCCTTTATAAGCGCAGTTTTTCAATTTGATATTAAATTAAAACCGAGCTAATTTGGTGAGTTAACTTTGGAGTTGTTAAGTCACACCGCATGCATTCTCCGGCTTTTTTGAGTTAACTGTAGGTTAATTAATGTCCAGAGTTAGTAAACACTGGTTTAACTCACCACTGTCTCCAAAACTATTGGCAGAATTTTTTAATTTTGGTCCCCTGTCCATCGTCCAACCACACAACCAATCTGAAATTCAGTTATATGTTCTTTAATATGAAATTGTTGTTTGGATTAGACAATATCTACTTTCGAAAACTTTGGGTATTGAAGAGAGCTTACAAAATGCCCCTATAATTTTCAACACAATTTTTGGACCCTGATTTGAAATAAGGAATCAAATAAGATGATTTCCAACCATCAAGAAAAATTACGGAAAGCAACGATTTGTTAAAAATATGGAAAAGTGGAAGTGACATAGTTTATTGAAATTATAATATATGAACATAGGTATAATATGTATATGTAATTTTTCACTGTTACTCAACCATACTCCACCTCCTCTCTCTCTATAAAAAAATTGTGGCTAATCTGTGGTTATGGGCTTTGAAGCTCTTTGAGAAAATTGCCTTGTTTGAAGTGGCTAAACCGATTTTGTTATAATTTTTCAATCCGGTGCTTCTAAATAGTTTTAAAAAAAATTTATTTAAAATACCTACAAACTATATTTTATATGAAAAAAATAATTTCGACTTTTTTTAAATTTTCTCGTTAAATGACAATAAAATAAAATAAATTCATTATTGAATAGGTGTCATAATGCTGGGACATAATGATTGTGCCCCATTCTAGCTTTGCTCGGTATATGTACGTATATGCGCCCTCTAGAGCCTTAAGACCGAGAAGTAATGGTTTCTTTTATATCTCTCGGCATGCAACGAACTAAGGTCAAAATGAACCAATTACTTATGCTTGTGTTAATTTTAATCAATTTGCAAATGTGATATCGACCTTGATGAAAATTGCAAATCCATTATCACGGAAAAAATTATTAAAATTAATATTTTCTCTTATTTTATGTTATAATTTATTTAAATAGTTTCAATGTGTAATAAGTCGAAAAGAGTTTTAATAATACTTATAGACATAAATAAATAAATAAACCAGAGACTGTTTTAAGGAAAAATCTGAATTACCAACAAATTAAAAAAGTCATTATTCAAAGGTATTGGTACAACGGAAAATGTTGTTTATTTAAAATCGCTTCATTTTCATTCGAAGAATATATACATAATGTACAAGTACATGCCTCATTTCTTTTTTAAATTCATTGGAACAGATCGAATTTTATTTCGATGCCGCACTACACATCTTCATCGTCCTCATAATTACTGAATATTCCCTTGAAATGGGGTTGTTTTTGTGGTTTTTGTCTCGGGTTGGGTGTAGCCCATCCCAGAACCACTGGTCCCAAGACAACTCATCCCTGACGGCTCATCCCAAGGAACGTATGAGGTATGTATACCCCTGCTTGGCACACTATAGGATTTGGGAAAGGTGCGAGGTTGGTGTATGCAAAGTACTAAATCACAGCAACAAAGCGCTGTTTTTCTTTGTTTCGCACAAAACATCCAAAGGATGAGTTGTCCAGGGATGAGTTGTCCTGGTACCAGTTGGGTCGTGGGATGAATGGTGCGGGATGAGTTGTCCTGGGACCAGTTGTCTTGGGATGGGCTGGGATGACAACCTTGTCGCTGTATCGATTGAACGATTTCAACGCAACAATGACAGCCATTTCTTGATGAATCATCTCGGATTCCAATTTTCCAGGTTCGGTAAATTGAAATAGATATATACCTAAATACTTATTCTCAATCTCGATGGACAAATTTGGTCTTATGTTTGTCTTCAAGAGATTATTAGCACTTAATGCAACTTTCAACATCCGTAGAATGAGGCATGCAAACAATCAGACGTGCTAATATTGTTATTGTCAACTCTTTAAAATGACATTTAAAGTTCAGATTCAGCCAGATATTGAACAATTTTTTTGAGAGTTGTTCTGGCAAAAATTATTATACTGGAGTAAGAGCGCTGCCAAGTCTACATCTGCTGCAATTAATATATGCAATTTTTCCACAACTGAATATTTTTCAAATTTTAAGAAACCCTCAATAGCAGGAAAAAGTTCTTCTCTTTCACATTAAAATCGTTGATGTAAAGACACGACTAGTTTATCGCTATTGACCGTATTTCTTTATTCAACTCGACTTGTTAATACCATCATTAATAACAATTTTACTTTTTAACTTACTTCCGAAACCGGATGGAATTGGTATAGTCTCTTGGAATGTTCAAGAGATATAATAACATTTTTCACATTCAGCCTGAAATGTTTTTTTGAAATCTTTGAAAAATGAATAAAATATCACCTAGAAAAGCAAAATATTATGTTAATTTTGAATATTAATCAGAAAAGAATAATATCCTCTTGACTGCGCATCAGTAGGTATTTCTTTGAAAATATAGTGCAATGACTCGCCAATATTATTATTTCATGAGTATAGTATTAATTCAGAGCAAGGGTAAAGCAAAAAAGACAAATAAGAGCTAATTATAGAGTGCAGTGCAAAATTGTAATTACCAGAAACATGATTTAGAATTACCAATTTCAAAAAGTAAATACCAGAAAACATGACAATTACCATACTTAAAACAGTCTCTGAAATAAACATAACTTCAATATGTACCTAGCTACATTTTAGATTTCATCACAAGTTCGTACGATTCAGTCGTAGGTATACATTATATTTCTTCATTATTCTCGTTTATAAATACGTACCTACCTACATGTATGTGTATTTATTTATTAAAGTAAATATTAATAAAAGTATCCTTTGGCTGCTTTGAGTTTGAGTGATTATCTAGTTTCTGAATTTAAACTTATGTAGGTTTATACCTACATACATAATAATTATGTACATAAAAAAAACATTTGCCCCTTAATTTAAGTATAAAATCTTATCGACTACGCCCAAAGACCGAAAAGACGACATAAGCACCAGACAGCTTAACATTTGAAAAGTGGAGCCAGAAGTCTGCTGAAACAACTATAATAAAATACTATATCTTATTTATCTACCCCAGTTACCCTTGTCATGTCGATGTCATTTCAAGTGCTGGAAATTTATATAATACACGACAACACGACAATGACGACGTCGAATATAACTTGGCATGAGTAATTTTTGAAGGAAAAAAATCCCACATCTCCAGTGAAATGACCCAGACCAGACGTATAGGCAAGCAAAGTCACGTCTAGGAGTTGAATGAGTCATAGCCACGCTTTTAGAGGGGTAGAAAATATGTTGAGCGGGAAGTATGGCAAAGAAATGCACTTGTTCAACTCTTGCATCATAATAAATACCAAACTCGAAGGGTGGGGCCTTATTGTGCAGACTGCAGATCCCTTATACCTATTTACTTAGAGGTATGGTTTTCTGCATGAACGACTCCTTTTGCTGAATAAATTCACTTAGCAGAGAGCCAGAAGGGGAACAGAGAAAATCGATTTTTTTAGGATAACGTCATCCATAAAATGTTAAGGTTTTATGTAGGTATGTATGTAATATACTATGTACAATGATACATACATACATACGTATGTTTATGAAAAAAATAGGAGCAGTAGCCTGCAACATAAAACCTATGGGATTTGGCGGGTTGATGAAAACTTCAATTCTATTCAATTTCATCATATCGTTATTCCTTATGAAGCATCTCATTATTTTACTTGGTGTTAAAACTTATGAATCCATATTATTTGGTGTGTGTACCTAGACTGCAGAGCAACTCAAGGAGAAGATGTTGATTACCATGGCCGAAAAGACTTCGTACTACAGGGTGGGCCAAAAGTACATATTCTATGCAAACTCTTCTATTGGAATTATTTTGTATTAATTTTTAGACATAAAAAGTGAGAGATTTAATAATGGAATACCTTATACCTACTACTAATGGAATAAGTTTACCTACATTTTTGGAAAATGGACGGTCAATAATTTACACAAATATACACATTTTATATGGTGTCTAAAATGTTCCACCAGCTGCGACAATTCGTCTTGTGGTGACCAAATTTGAGCGATATGGGAACTTTAGAGATGTGAAATGTACGGGCAGACCTCGTTATAGACGATCGGCCGAAAACATCCAGGTCGTTCATGAAAGTTTTACAGCTGTTCTTGAAACATCGACACGACGATGCACGCTCAACACAGTTGGATATACCACGTGGCACGATTTTTAAGAAAGACCTGCACCTGTAGCCTAACAAAATTCCAGTTGGTCCAAAAGCTCAATCCTGGGGTCGAATCGCCGCATACGTTAACGTGTAGAAACTATGTATTTGGCATGATGCCATAAGTGAACGAAAGCAACAATACGTAATTTGGCATTACCTACTTATATTCGTTCACGTATTCAGCTGAACGAATTATCATTCGATTAGTTTGAGGTATTCGTATCCGCAACCAAACCGCATTGATCCAGAATAACGTTTAGATTAGGTACTTCAGAGCTTTGTTTACATTTACATAGATATGTAGGTAGGTCTTATTTAGCCCGTCCTGTACTTGACTATTAGTTGTTGGAAGAATGCTACATTGTGGGTTCATTAAATAAATAAATTTAGGTATCTAGGTATCTACTCCTGCCCACGGAAATACCTCGGCATATATCTATGACGGGACGTACCTACATTATGAATTAAATGATTAAATGAATAAATAATATTTTGGGTAACTGCACTGCGACTTCCTCCAGATTTACAGCCTTAAAGAATTTGTGTATCTGGCATCTGCAGTACTTTCAGAGAGGGAAATTCACTCCCTGGTATGATGCATGGTATCATCCCAGGTGCTTTTTTCTTTGATACATGAGTGCATCGCATTTGCCTAGAATGTGGTCCGGCGTTTGCTCATATGTAAGTATTGCAGCATCTGCAGGTGGAGCTGCTCATAACATCTCTCCACAGCCGCCCTCAACAAACATCGTGTCACCGTTGGATGGCTTCTGGATGTCGAGAAAGCATTCGACAGCGAGTGGATTGAAGGACTCATCCACAATCGTCATCTACTTGGCTTCCCCATAGCTTTAATCAAAATAATATTTTCTTCATATTATACCTGGGGTCCTGGGGATTAACTTCCACGAACTACTGCTAAGGTTCAACCCCCACGGAAGGTACGTTCTAAAGAAAGCCAACTGGGCCTACCATCGTCTCAATCCACCGATGAAAAAAAGCACCGGACTTAGCCAGAAGACCAAGATACTGATTTACAAACAGCTTTCAAGACCAATCATTGGTTACAGCTTCCCCGCCTGGTTTCCCATCTCCAAGACAGCCATGAGACTACTGATAGTTTTCGAAAGGAAAGTATTAAGGATCTGCGCCGGATTAATCTTCGACAGGCAGCGTCAACCGTCCTATAAGAACGATCTTATTTATTCTGAAGTAGGAACAATAACCCTGGAAAAATACCTACTACTTTCGGCTAAGAAGTTAGTGGGAAACTCAAACAAATAACCCGAATCAGCTTATAAGAAGGATGGCAACCCAACAGCAACACCGACAACCCCAACCGAGGTACCTCAGCCCAATGGACAACTGGATGGCAGCATTATCCAAACCAACAACGATGGAGCCGTTGCATTCTACGCTGACCCCCTTCCCAACCCACATCCAAAATCACCACCGACTTCCGGGACGGAACAACCCGAGAACTAGAGATGAGCTAAGTCGTGAATTTGCATTCACAGGTATAACTGTGAATGCTATTTTTCATTCACTGTGAATTTAAACTGTGAATTTCATTTCGTAGTGCTGACTTTCTGTGGGTACTGAAAAGTAAAAAAAGACATGCGAAACCGCATAAAAATGCAAACGCTGGTTACCTGTAAAAGGGCGTTTTCAAAGACAATGATTTAACGACTTTCCCGCAACAAAATTAATCAACGGAAATTTTTCAAAAAAAAAAAACTACAAGGCAACAAACAGTTTGAAAAACGGATTGGGTACGAAATCACGCATCACAAAATTCCGATTCACAAAATCGCGAATCACAAAATCCCGAATCACAAAATCCCGAATCACGAAATCCCGCCGGCCGTTTCAATATTTATTGACAGCACAGTATAGATTTTCATTTCCATAGTAATGGTTAAACGAATCAATGAGAATCAACGAGAACGAAGTTTCCTACTATCGTACTTGAATATTCAATGTGCCTAGTTTAACCAGAAATCACGTTTGAAGATGTCAACTTTGGGTGGTCTGCGAAGCTTTGTTTAGCCGAATATTGGCAGGCGCCAATGTAAACAGTTTTTGTGATTAAAAGTACTTTGGGTGACAAATTTTTGTCAACGTGACCCCCTCCCCATTAAGGGGCGTCTGGCTGGGTGTGGCGACACTTAAAACGTCTGGGAACCCAAAATTCTTAATCACAGGATAGTTCGCTTTAGTTTATTTATATAAGAAAGTGGTTATACCATCATCATCATCGTCGGCTCGACAACCGGGGTCCGGTCCTGGCCTCCTTCAACAAGTCTCTCCACCCATCCCGGTCTCGAGCCGCCGCCATCCAGTTGCGCACCCCAAGGCTCCGGGCGTCCTGGTCTACGCCATCTCTCGAGCGCAAGCATGGTCTACCACGCTGTCGTCTACCATAGAATGTACCACAAAGAACTTTCCGAGCAGGTTCCTCTTCGCTCATGCGAGCTAGGTGCCCTGCCCACCGGAGTCTACCGAGCTTAATTTTTGTCACGATATCTGCTTCAAGGTAGATTGCGTACAATTCATGATTGTACCGTCTCCGGAATCGTCCTTCCTCACAAATAGGGCCAACAATTCTCCTTAAGACTTTTCTCTCGAACGCGGCTAAGAGGTCGGAGTGCCTTTTGCTAAGCACCCAAGTCTCGGATCCATATGTGAGTACTGGCAGGACCATGGTCCTGTACAGCAGCAGTTTTGAAGTTATGGTGAGATTTCTGGATTTGAAGAGCTTTGACAAACTATAGTAGGCTCTGTTGGATTTGAGAAGCCGCCCGCGTATTTCTTCTTCTATATTGTTATCGGCTGCTACTATTGACCCAAGGTATTTAAAGGATTGCACCACTTCAAATTCGTGCTCCCCCTATACCCCCTAGACAAAAATCTGAAAAATCTCTGTGTTCAACCCCCCTTCCCTGCCCCCGGCGAAAAAAGAATCCTGCCAGACGATTGAATTTGAAATCAGCACCCATATACCTCATCATACACGTTTGCGAATTTTGGTTATACCTACAAACCAAAAATTTGCTGTCAGCTCTCGGTCTATATGTTCCAACCAAATTATAAATATAATTCATATTATCCTTATCTTAAGTTAAGTCAAATTGTTCAGTAAAAAAATCTCTATACAACTTGTGAATGGTTCATTAAAACCGTAATAAATGTATCTATATGTAAAAGAATACAATTGCAGTTTTTAAGTTAGACAATCCTTGCGTTTGAGGCGTGGTAGATTCAAAGTCCCGCAGTCATTTCAGCACAGGAATTTTCAGCTTTGTGAACTGACACATTCCCACTATCTTATCGGCAGGCTTCTTTTCTACCCATTTAGCCTTGCAAAGATCGTTTCGTCAAAGGGAGGCGTTGTGGTTTTAGCAAGTCCTCAAACACTTTTTGTAAATTTTGACATTGTCTACATAATCTCTTCTTTTCGAAGAGATCCTTCCTTGCTTTAACCGAACAGGAAATTTAAATTTTTAAATGAAACCCTGCAACTTCAGAAATATGGACGGATAAAGCGAATAATTTGATTTCTAACAATAAGACCTAGTTTGTCAGTGTGAGATTAAAACTAAACCTAAAGTTATTATCTCAACCAAATTTATGGCCAGTCGTACAAACCTGGTTCAACCTTTGTTTGAGATCTTAACTCATAGGTGTTTGTGGATTTACTGAGGTTTAACACTCGTTCAATCAAGCTGAGCCACCGTTGAACCTCAGTTAATCCTTCGAAAATGGTGAGTTAAAACCGCTGGACCATGCACGGAAAAATATTAGAACCACGTCTGTACAACTGGTCTTTAGTGAGTTATATAAATCTAGATTATGTTAACATATTGTTATGACATGTTTTATCCTTAAGAGTTTGTTAGATGTCCTTCAACATGTATCCTCCACTGAATAACTGCTGCTTTAGTTAACTGTTTTAACTATTAATTAATTTATCTCCAGAGCTAGCTAACACTGATTTATCTCACGTGCTACATTATAAGTAAACAATTACTCGCAAGAAAAAATGTTTAACTAAAAACAGCTTAAAGATACAACTGAAAAAAAATGTTTGACCAGATGAAAATGTCAATCCTATTTGTCTAAATAATTGGTTATTTTTTTGTTAAATACACAAAATTTGAAAAAAATATTGCATACCTACACAAATAATTTTTTTTGATGATATCAGAAATACGACTGTTATTTGAAAAGAAAAGAAGACAAAATTGTTTTTTACCCAAACAAAATATACCTACTAGACTATTAAGATTTAAAGTTGGGTTAGTTCTATTGAGAAAGATTATAATCGTTGTACAAATGGGGTTCAGCTTCGGTTCAAGATTTTAACATATCGACTTCTGAGTATGGGATCACTGTTTGAATCGTAGGGTTAAAATCTTCAACCCAAGGCTGAACCACTTTTGTACAACTGGCCCTAACTAATTTCAACTCTAAAAAGCAAGTTATCAATCCTTATTTGTGTTTTTTCTTGTTCCTTATTCACTTCAGGAACATAATAATATATAAAATACTTTTCGTTTTCAGATACATATGTATATAAAAATTTCATTTTGAAATTAACGTCACTGAAAAAGATTATTTCAATAAATCTTTTTTTTTCTTAAATTAACAAATTTTGCATTGATAAATAAATTCTCAATGGATAAATTTGGTGTGCCGAAAAAAGTTAATCGTAATGTCATCAAAGCTATTTATGAACTCAATTATCAGGGCTTAAAAAATCCGAATCTTTCAAATATTTGTAATTTGGTTGAATTAACCATGAAAAATAATATACCGGTAGCGAATCTGCAGAGTGTAGTAAGGCAATCGTTGGAAAATTTGTGCAATTTTGGTGTTATTCAAAAGCAAGGAACAAATTACTATAAAACTAGAATTGATGAACATTTAGAACCATTTCCACCAATCTCGTCAAAGAAAGTAAATACAAAGATATTTAAAAAAGTAGTGAGCATTGTTACAGAAAATGAGATGGGTGTATTGCTAATGAATTATTTCTATGCTTACAGGTTCGGAAAGAGAAAGGAAGTAATCTGAATCCCAATAACAGAAAAAGAGGTGTGCCGAGCGAAGAATCAATTCCAGAAAATGATCCGAAAAGTTCAATTAAACGTCATCGTACAAGCAAAATCCTTTCCCGTAAAGGTCGGAATGTGGATTTGCCTAAAGTTCGGACAGCTCATATGAATAAGTATCTATCAAGCCAATTTGGTGAAATGGAAGAAGAATGTTGTTCTAGTTCCGGCAATGACTTTGAAGATGAGGTTGGTGTTATTTGGTAACCTTTTCGCTTTATTCTTCATTCATATATACATAGTTTGTTTTCAAGCAGCGTCAAGCGTGTTTAATATTTCATACTTTTAATAGCGAAAAATTGTTAAAACAGTTTTAAATTGGCACTTGTCTCATCTCGTCTTACAAAGCTAGGGATAGCTTCAGCTTAAGGTTTGCACGTTAAACGAGACTAGAGAAATTCAAACTAATTAAAGTTATGACGTTATATAAGTACAATATATTAAACGCGTTTCGAGCGGCTTGGACAAAAAACTAGGAGTGCTCGAAGTATGCGCATCAGTGGAGTGCACTATGGACCTGCGGGACCGCATAAACTGTACTCTACCAAATAAAGTTGTTATAAATTGGCACGTCTGTAGAGTCACTTTCCTAACATTAAAGTCCAAATCTTCCCGCCATAAATAACCATATGGGAAACATATATTTTGAGGGTCAGGATTTTGTACGTAGGTATATAATACCTACGTATGTATGTTCGTGTCTAAATTCGGTTTTAAAAATTCTAGGTTCTGAAATTTGTATTTCAAAATTCTATAAAAACTATGTCCATAGTCGTTTTCAAAAATACATTTGCAAAATGTTCCTAAAAGCAACCTTCAAAATTCTTGTTCAAAAATGCAATTTGTTCAAGTCCTCAGCTGTGCAGTACACAAAAATAGGATGAGGCTTAAGTTATGGGGTTTTCTATTGGTAAATTCAGATTTCAATTTGAAAATTAATTTTTTCGTGGCGAATGGAACACGATTTCGACGATTTTCAACATAAATTTCATTTCTGAAATACCTACATTAATCCAATCAAACAACACATTTGCCAACTGACAGCTGTAAACTATGTTGGTATTAGTACAGGGAGGGGTAAATCTGCCGAAAAATTTAGATCTGCAAAATTGATTTTAAATCAAAAATAAATCAATTTATTTTGCCCAATGGAACGCAAAAATGGTTAATATTGGCTTCTTGACAGATCCAAATAAAAAATAAATTAGTTTATTTTACCAATGGAAAAGCCCATTAGAAAATAATCAATAAGAACGCAAACATATGTTTTTGGCCAAAAAATATTTTGCACGAATTTCTAGATTTGCATAGTATAATGATATAAAGCGGGATATACATTGTTCAAATGCTTGTCATGCATGTGAGAGTGTATTAATAATTTTTTTGACGTTGTATATAAACACTTCATGCATGAGTCTTCAATCATTCGTTTTTAATTAAATTTCTATGCGAAAATGTGCCTATGCTTGATCAAGCAATCATTATCAAATATACATTATTTCAATTTTGGATATCTGATTGAACAAAAATCAAAACTTTTTGATTTTGCTTCAAGCATACACACAATGTATACGTGTTTTATTTTAACTTATACACTCTCTATGCATGACAATCATCTGAACAATGTATATCCCGCTTAATGCAGAAGTACTTTCATACAGAATTATGTATTTGATAAGTATACAGAATTTCGATCGTACAGCATTTTGGATTAAATGCCCGACACATCTCAAGCGATGTTAAGATTTAAATCAGTTAACACCCGAAATCACTTATCTAGATCCATCCCCACAAAGCAATTTCCGGCAACTTGCCAGCAACTTCCAGCTACTTTTGAGAAATATTTATAGAAAGCTAAATACACAAACACTAATTGTCAAAAGTTGCTCGGAGGTTGCCTAGTGGGCGAGCGCAAACAGTTTTAGTTGATTGGAGTTGCCGGCAACACCCAACAACAAACCGTTGCCAGCAACTAGGTTTCCAAGTGGGTGCCAGGCCTAAATACTTCTAGTCTGTGCGTCCAGGTGAACGTCGAGCTAGATTTTAAGCGGATAGACAGAAGACCAATAAACTTAAAATTTAAAACAATTTAAAAAAAAAAATATGTAATTCCCCAGGGAAAACCCTCGCAGGGTGTATAGTGTATACACCCTCGCACATACATAATTTGCGAGCATTTGCGGGAATATGCGATCATCTCAAGCATTTGCGATGGCACGAAAACAGAATATTGCACATCTCTCACAGTTGTGATTCTTCAATTAGTAGCACACTCGCCAAAACCCGTAACGGTGTTTGTTCGATATTCGATTCTTTGTGACTTTAATTTTTGTATCATTTCGGGCATATCTTTTAAGGCCAATATAGCATTACCAGCCCACTTTCTTTTGCACATTTTGAATTTATTTCTGAACTTTTAAATATTCGAGACGAACTTCGTCAATTTACACAAACACAAAACAGTTTCAAAAAATTAAGAAATGTTCGCAATCATGCATATGATTGAAATTAAAAAAGTTGGTTGATATGCGAACATTATAGCAGATTGTCTGAATACCTCGCTTATCGAGCACAACATTTGTGCCTGATTACATGGGTCGTTTAAGTGAAGGGTGCATCACTGAGACAGGTAGATTCCACCCAAATTCCACCGATGCGCCAGCTTCGGATTCACCATGAAACGCTTCGTAATGTGTGAGTTAGATATATGTATATGGACTTTAATAGTGTAAGAAAGGGAAGGGTAGATTAAAATGAAAGGATTTTTCTTCATCGCGTAATCATGAGTTCAGTAAAACGAAAACGACCCATGTAATCAGGTGCTTTGCGATCACATTTGCGGACACATGATGTGCGAGTGCCTTGATCACAAACGCATTTGCGACTTTTGAGACATTTTTTTCAATCGTGTGAACACCCCTGTATTATGTAAGTTTGCGAGAATGGATGCGACTTTTTATATGCCGTCTGCTCGTATAGCTTTACTAATTCTAGTCTACAGGCTCGGACTGTGTTAACTGATCTTTTTTTTATTCTATAGACACCGCATACAACATATTTTGCAAGTATTATCGAACTAGAGCCGCCTCTACTCAATGCCGAGATAATTGAGTCTCCAAGGGTCGAATACGAAGGATTTCATAAATTATATCAGAACAGTGATAATCTACTGCAATCAGTTAACGAGAGAAGCCATCAAAAAATTGATTCGCTAACACAAAATCTTCAACTAAATAAATTTTACGATGCCAAAATTCGGATAAATAAATTGGATGTATCCGAAGAAAACAGATCACAATTAGATGAAGGGGTTGGAAGCAATATAAGTTCAGATTCGGAACAAACTACAAATGAACAACAAAAAGATCCTATCGTTGAAGATACTGAAAAATCACATATTATAAACGTAGCAGTCGTGACAAATCATGGAAATATCAATAATGATGGATCTGCTGATCAAACCAGTGGAATCACAAACGAGTCAGTAAACCAAGATCAAGACCCAGATAAAAACCAAATCATGGTTGAAATTTGATAAAATTACCACAACTGCATAATCAATACAATTTTTTTTACTTCCTTGTACTGTGTGAAATTATTCAAGATTATAAATTGCATTTTAAAAGTTTTGAAAACCACTCTTTTTGTGATTTTTTGTACTCTAGTTCATTAATGAAATTTTTTAATTAATTTTTCGCGCGTTTCCGACTGAGTTTTTGAATCTTGCTCAGAGCTCAGAGAAACACAAAAATAAAAAAGGAATTGGGTGGTATTTGCACTAGCGTTTTCCCGCGGGATTTCCCTCGAACCTCGGGCCCACTTTTACTTGCTCTATAGGACAAGTATTGGTTTACTGTAAACAAAAATGTCGAGGTTGTTATCAAAACTAAAACAACGATGATCGAGAAGTTCGAAAAAGTGGGTTTCGTCATGCCATCCGTCGGTCTGTGCGTCCACTCCACTGTAATTTGAGCTAGAGCCTAAACGGGTGAACCGATTTTCAAGAAATTTGGTACAAAGCATTTTTATGTGATTACCTTGAGGGAATATTCGAATTTTTGTTTTAGCTCACCTAGAACGATAGCTGCCACACAAAAATGTTTTTCTTTTCAAATATTCTCAAAAACGGCTCTAACGATTTTAATTAAAAATTAAAGTTACCAAGTCAATTGTAAGAAAACTGCGTTTCAGGTTTTTTTCTCAAAAAAATCATACAACGGAATTAGGTAGGTATTCCACGTTTTTTGAGAAATCGGTGTTATTTTTGGGTTATTCAAGTATATCTTTGTGATGGTTCGACCGATTTTGTTATTATTTTCCAATATGGTGCTTTTTTTTTAAAAAACATTTTTTGAAAAACATTGACTTATTCAGCCCTATCACGAATTCCATCGTAATCGGAAACTTGTTACGAATCCCGAAAAAAAGTATCACAGAATCCATTGTATCGGATAATCCCATACAAATTGCCACTAAGAACGGATTCTGTGATAGTTTTTTTTCGGGATTCAGAAAGATTCCGAATACGATGGAATTCGTGATAGGGCTGATAAAGAAAAAAAAATCAAACAAAAGTCAATTTTTTAGTGGGTACTTTTGACTCTTTTAATATTTTCTCGTATATATGTATATATGTATTTAACATCATGTATCTTCAATGCGTGGTTACACACAGAGTTGTTAACCGCAAGAGCAAGTTCGTGCGATCAAGTACTGCATATATATTTTTTAATCTTTACACCAAAGGATTTTTTTATTGCACATGCTAAAATCCAAAACATTGACATATTTTTGCGTTAAGGATGTTCCTCCGTGCTGGCGTCGTGGTTTGCTTCTCAACCGAAGGATTGGGCGTTCCGAGTCCTGCTGTTAACTCACTTTTGGGGGGGAAACATTAGGCGTCCAGTTAAATATTCTTCAGGATAAAATATAGAAGTTTTTATTTACTATTTAGAAGCACCAAATTTGCAAAATAATAACAAAATCGGTTCAACCCGATATACACGATTAACCTAAAAATAAGAGCACTTCCTCAAAAAATGTGGACTGCAGACACGCAGCACACAGAAATTTTAAAAATCAATGCAGACAACAGATCATAAAGACGTATGGTCTTGAATACATCGCCACAACTGTGGTGTGTTTGGTAACATTCCTTCTTTTAAATAAAATAACGATTAAACTATACAATTTATTTATGTACATATTTGTTTTTATAGTCTTGCTTCCTCACAATGCTATGCCGCCACTTAAGTATTAAGTAAGTACTAAATATTTCTCGCATACAATATTTCTCGCACGCAATATTTCTCCGATGCAATATTTCTCGAATGCAACATTCTTCGCATGCAATTTTTCTCGCATGCAATATTTTTCGTATGCAGTATTTTCCGCATGATATATTTCTTGCATGCAATATTTCTCGCATGATATATTTCTAACATGCAATATTTCTCGCATGAAATATTTCTCGCTTAACTCGCTTTGGCATACTTTCTAGCAATTTCTCAATTATTTCATTAGCGATGTTTTCCCATTCAGCCTTTACTCTCACCTAAGGCTCTTCCATATTTGGTGGTACTCTATTGTGCTCTGCCATTTTCCTTTTAACGATACCTAGCCCACAAATTTTCTATCAAATTTAAATCCGGGCTTTGAGCTGGCCATTTCATTGTTTGAAAAAGTTGACGGTCTAGCCAGTTTCGTACAATTTTGGAAGTGTGTTTGGGATCCTCATCTTGTTGGGAAATTTTCGTCTCTGCACAGTGCGCACTGTCTTGGCTGAATTCGGGTATATTGGTTTCAAATATATTGAGATACTCTTTTTTTCGTATTATTCCATGGATTTTATTTAACCTCCAACATGTTTTACTGTCTGCGTGACTTGGTGCACATTTTGTGCACACTTAATGTTTCTTCGTTTTCTGACCGATAGTATGGTGCGGTGGGAAACAATAAGCGCTCGAAACGATGCTGTTTTCGGAATCAATTGTAATTTTCCGCATTTTGCTTTATTTTCTATGACCAAAACCGTAAAAGAAATACCCCAACAAATTACTTACCACCATAACAGCGAATATGCAAATTATAATTAAGCAAATTGCACAAATCCCGATAGGAAAAATGAATCTTAACGGTAAATAAGAAGAAAAAAAAAACGTTAATTCGAAAGGACTAAGATTATATATGAGGTCATTACATTATTTGGGAGAATTAAGACTTTATTTTTTTTTGCTATCATTCCCTAAATAAATAATAAGAAAAATTAATTGTAAACTTTTATATCCAGTTTTCAGTGCGAGATTAAAGATAAGCCCGAGTTAACTCATCAAATTTGTTGAGTTAACTATAGGATTAACTAAACAGATGATTTTAATGTTTTATCCACCGAGTTTGATTAGTCGTTCCGCATGAATTCTCCACCAAAAAACTGTTCCCCCAGTCAACTGTGGGTTAATACACTTCTAGAGTTACCTAACTCTGGTTTAACTCACCACTGAAAAACTAACAGCCCTATTCTGCTATCCGATTTGATCGAATCTTTCGATTCACGTGAATGTTTCATCCAATTTGCCCCAAATTATTTATTTAAAACTTACGTCTTTTCAATGCAAATCTTAACCAGTACTTGTTTTTGAAATTTTAAAAAAGTATCTTATTGTCTTAATTATATTTTTATCGCAATTTATACGCATTATGGAACAATCATTTCCTTCCCGCGGATAACATAATGCAAATGTTCACGTGAACGTTTAGCAAAGTAGGGCTGTAAGCCTTAGGGCCAATTTCACAGTCGCCACTTACCGGAATAAGGGGCACTTAACTTTCCCATATTAGGAATTTAAGCTAAATTTCATAGCCAGCGTAAGTGGAACTTAAGCCACCAACATCGGAGACTTAAGTGCCACTTATTCAGGTAACAGTGCACTGTGATATTGGGAGTTAATCTTTCACATTCCCCACTTAAGTGTCACTTTTCTGAATGTGAAACTGGCCCTTAATGTGTTTGATTTAGCGGCAGTTGCTTTATTTACAAAAAAACTATGTATACGTATGTATAATTGAAATGACAATTCAATTTAAATGTGATATTCGAAAGATTAAAAATAAGGGTTGTAAAGCAGTGACCCTGGCGTTTAACAGAATTCAGACAACGAGCGAATGTGATGAAGTGATTCGAACGTTGAATCCACCGTTTAGTTAAATAGTTTAGAATATACTATAGTGCTTTCAGATATATATACATTATGAACAAATGTAGGCATCGTAATAAAATTTCTGAATTGTTAAGTAAAAGGTAACATGACCTTTGAAATTATTTTACGAAATAAAAATCCCTGTATCTTATTTTTTTTTAAATTATGTTTGTATTTACTTACGGTTAACTATGGCGTATGTGCACTTTTTTTATAATTTTTCTAAATGATGATCTTGAACCCAATTTTACAAAAATTGATATTTTGTCAAGGGGCTTTTGTGTGTTATGTTATGTGGTTAACGCCAAATGAAAATGTACAGAGCTTTACAAACACCAACAATAATGGAAATGCTTGAAATATGTACCTCTGTTTGGTATTTCTTAAGAAAATAAATTAATACAAATTTGGCTTGGAGGCAGTAAGGGGAATGAAATTTTCCCATATATTTGTATTTGTATATTCCTAATTGTATTTCTTTAATAAATAAATTGTATGCTGCCACGTAACTAAAAACCGTACAGAATGGGGGTTAAAGTTAGTTTTTCTCTTTCTCGTACTGTAGCGGGTTGTAATTATTATCACTGATTTGTGACAAAAGTCAAAGTCAAACACAAAAAATTACATAAATACAATTTCAGGTGTGGAATTTTATTCATTTTTCTTTATTTGTAAACGTTTTTTCAGTAATTTTAAATAAATATTTTGTGGCACAACTCAGCCTGAGTCCATACGAGCGAGTTGGCTAGGTACATTAACTTTCAAATTGCTTTTTGTATTTGAATCAGTTGAGAAGCGATCAGAACAGCGATTGAGGCAAATACAAATAGGAATTTGACAGCTTGTGTAGTACTTTTTTGTGTGGCCTCAGGGTTAGGTTTATTTATTTATTTTATATTATATTTCACCTAAGAGCTTCAAGCTCAATAGTTTACAATGATCTTAAAATAACAATATTGAAATTAAGTTCTTTAAAATACATAAGTAACGCTATTCATTTTTGAATTCATCTCTGAAGAACTTCAGATCAATATGACTATTCATTTCATTGAACTATTTAACTGATCTTGAAATCGGTTCATTCATACTTAAATGTGTTCTATGCCTAGGCTGAAAAAGGTGGTGCCTTCCCCTCAATGGTTTCATTGGAGCATTTATATCGTACATATATAAAGTAAGGACAGCGAGGTATAGGACACTTAGTTTGATACTACAATTAATATATCTCGCACAAAAACTATGTATGTCAATGTCATGAATAGATCTCCGGGTTAAGCGGAGCTGCAAACCCAAAAAAGTACATTAGGCGTGTCTGTTTGCAAGCCCGTGAGGAAATGGAGAAAAAAACGACATTAAGAATTACCATAACAACAAAAAATTGTCATTTTTATAAAAACTATAGATCTAAAAAATTTAATAAAATACTTTCACAACTTTTTAAGCATTAATTTGACTTTCCTAGTTATTCATGGCCATCACTAGACAATTTTACTTTTCTATTCTTCTTCGGATTTTCGTTTTTTTTTCTGTCAGTTTATTCAGTAGATCCAATTAAACTATTTATTTTCATATACACGTGTACATATATATTTTGTTTAACATTCATATTCAATAATTCACAATTGAACAAATATAAAGATTTGTTTACAACAACAGTTATTTAAATAATCAAAACAAACGTTTACAAACTTAAGTTATTTTGTTTGAAATAAAAAAAACAACAATTAGAAAGTATTCAAACTTTAATGCAGCTTTTAATAACAATTCTGTAGTTTCATTAAAGTCACATTAGTACATCATAATTACTTTCTCAACAACAGTTAGAATCAAATGGTTTCAAATTCAAATATCATTTCAGCGCCAACGACTCTTAAATTTAATGAAAATTATACGCATGTTATAACAGCCAGAGATACAATATAACATTTTTGCCGAATAATAATTTAAATCAAATTAAAAAGATGAACCGCTTCCATAAAGAAAAAGTAAAGTTTCTGCAGCTATAGCAATCTTATGCTTGAGAAACCCACAAAAGTGTTTTCATTATAACCGAAAATCGGTTTCAATCGTTCTCTTGGTGTAGAGTTGATGTAATGGCCAACGCACCACCTGGGATGAATCGTACAAAATTATCACCGACGAGTGGTCCCATAGCAAAAAGTCCCTTGGGCATTCTATTAACTTCATTCGTATATTTATCTACGTCGATTTGATTGGTCTTGCTATCGATCGGTTTTGTTGGTTCCAAACCGAGGCCAATGCCCGAGTCATCCAGATGACACACGTTTAATGAATCTTCATTACTGCAAGCCTTATTGCACTCACATATTTTGTTAGTCGAATTACCATACAACCGTTGGCAATTTTCAATTGATGTAAGCTTGCGGTTCCAGTCACAAATGTTAAAGTGTTTACACTTCTCGCATATACTTTTCAACCAAGTTAGTTTTCGAGTCATCTGATTTTGGAACTGTTCCGCATGTGGATAAGAGCACTTGGGGGGAATCATTTTTCTGGCTGGATGCTTAGTTATGCCCGAAATGAAACGCAGATTTGGTCTAGCTCCAATTAAAATGGCACAATAGGAAACTTCATAAGTCGTTGTTTCTGAGGTTTTAAGATTTTTCACTGTTACAAGATGACAACCAAAGACATCTGTTGCCAGTTTTAAAATAGTGTGTTCAGGAACAGGGGTGTAGCAGTTGTATGTTTGGCTTGGATCTTTCATCATTCTGTGTACCTGGAAAGGGAAATAAGTTATTTTGTCAGTATAAAGCTTCCGATCTTTGTTTTTTTTTGTTTTTTTTTTTGAGTACTTGACAATATTCTACCTATCACCGGATTATAAATCTAATCTAAGATTGCACCTTCACATTTTTCCTAATCAACAAGAATACGGAGGACTATATTCTTTCAAGTATATTCTCATAAATTAATCTAGATATTGTTTCGATATTGGCATACATTTATATGTTACTGTAAAACCCATAACTTTGACAAATCCTAGAAACCGGCAGTCATTGAGAGGTACTACCAGTGACGATTGGTAAGTAACTAAACGAAGAAAAGAATTATAAATTCAATTCCAGTTTCTGTAAATATCTTGGAAAGTAAGCCTCTCACATAGGAGTACTGCATCGAAAAACGGGATCAGAGTTTAATTTTAGAACTTGATATTTATCTGTAATTGGTTACGTTTAAAGATCAGTGACCTTATAGTCGTGTTCCTTTGGAGGTGGCGAAGTACTCATGAGTTGATCCAAACGATAATCTAGCACTACTAACTACTCGTGCTTTCATGGCGAGTAGATGAGATTTGAAGGGGAAATTAATTTTGTGCTTTCCATGGAAAATGGCTAGCAAAGTACTAAAGGAACTCGGGTGTTATTGCCTAATGATCTACATTGGTTTGTCATATTCCATGGGGCAAGGTAGATAAATATCAACTACTTTGTATCAGATGATCACGCAAATATAACAATTGGACCTATGAGTTTACGGTGATCTTTTCTAGCATTTAAACATTTTCCGTCTTGAACTGTTCCACTGCAAGTATGTACACCAGTACTTTTTTATTTTTACATCAATAAAGTTAACTTGCGGTTTGATAGGCCAACGAACCAACCATTAAGCCAATTGGTCCACAAAAGAAAAGAAAACAAATAATTCGCTGGAAAAAAAACTGACATATCGGGGTTTGCCATAATCCAATCTATCACCACTTTAAGTTAAATAGATAAACTGCTTTTTCATTTGCGCTATTTGTTTTTATTTCTACTATTAATATGGTTATTTACCTTGAATTTATTTAATGGATAATTGATGAGGAATTTTCAAGTTCTAAATAAAAATACTTAAAGGGTTATAAGTAATTGCTTGTTAGATTACAGTTGTTTATGATTTAATTGGAAAATAAAATTGTAATCCCTTGTATATCAAGATATTTTATCTCAGTTTAAAAGCTTTCGGAATCTTAAAAACTTAATTAGTTTTATTTAACAAAATGCAATAGCAACATATTGCACCAGATCAATCTCATGTTACCAGCATTATTTTTAAAACTTTATAAACACACTTAGTGAATGGTGCTTCTTTTTCTTAACTTGTGATAAACAAAGCACAGTGGACCAATTCTTGAGATCAATCATTTTTAAAACTATCACTATCTTGAAGATTGATTTTTGTCTATACATATCTTAAAATATAATAAACAGGCATTTACCTCATGATACTCAGGGTATACACTTTCCGGCAATGACTTATCCAATCCTACACTTTCACTCCGATACACATGTATGACATCGACATCAGACGATCGGCATATGGTCACAGCATCTGCAGCACTCAATCCAGCTCCCACCACAAGCACAGGCTTGAGTTCTTAAAATTGGTGAAAAAAAACACCGATTAGATCCATTCAATCAATCAACCAATTCAATATATTTCTGAAGCAAACAAATAAAAACATGCGATTTACTTACTTTCTCTTTCTTTTTCCGACATATTTTCTAGTGCAGTCTCAAGGTCTCTCAGTTCATGCTTAACCCAAGTCTGATTAATTCGCTGGTGCTCACTTCTGAGACCCAAACGGTTTGGTAAATCCGACACACCATTAGCTAACACCACATTCTTGCTTACAAAATAAAAACTTCGCCTCGTTGACTCATCGATTCTAAAAATCAAAATGGTTAATCGATTGAGTTATTGAAATTAATGAAACCTTCTTACCCTGTGACAATCCATTTAGCACCTGGAAATTTCTCCGACTTGGCACAGTCCGCACTCAGTGGAGCTATGAACGTCACATTGGCATTGTTCATAAAGAACCTGTCTAGATTCATCCGATGAACATAATCTTCATAATATTCAGCAACTCTTGATACAAGAGCTCTTGTCTGCACCTCTTTGGATACTTGCCGTTTAAGCGATAGATTTCTTCGTGGTGGCGAACTAATACTCTCTTCTATATTGCCATGCAACGATCCTGGTTCTGCACTAGCATCACTAACCTGATTATTTGTGCCGCTGCAGATTTTTTTTGTACACTTACAGCATAAAGCTTCTGATTCACATTCGTTGTTATTGTTGAAAACAATGTCATTGGTCTTTGAATTATTACGTTGCTTTAAAGTTCGCAATTTGATGCATTTTGAGCAGTTTGTTTTGACCAGTGCCATTTTACGTAGGAAAGACGAAGAGTTCCTTTCAGATTGTATACTCTTCTTTTGAAGTTGGGCTGCTTCCCAGTTACCATAACTGAGTCCAGGAAGCGACATCCATCCTGCAAGGGATAGTGTCCGCAGATTAGGATCCATTTTATGCCACGAACCACCAGGTGGACCTTGGCCAAGGACAATATGGTCAATCTTAAAATAAGAACAGATAAATAGAATGAAAAAACAATTCAAATTGTGCGAATAAAAGTTTTTTAGACAATATAAATTTTTTGGACCTGGTTAAAAAAAAATGACTGAAAAGAAATTAAAAGAAAAAATATGCACGACTGGGTCGCACGAACTTGCTCATATATGCGATCATATTGTTGTTCTATAGTCTGAAATAAATTAGCTATGGGATCTATATTTTATCCATTTGCCAAAACTTAGTTTAGTTGCAGGTGGTATAATGTGAGTACACAAAAATTAACAATAAAGCCTAGTGTTGCACATATACAATATGCATAAAAAGAAATTATACTATTTAAACTGGTAAATTGTTTTAAATCAACAAAATTAGAAAGAAATTGATTAAAATACGTTGAATCCGTTTTAACCCAACGCGATGTACACCATCTGATTTCTTATATAAATCTTTATTTATGAGAAAAAATTTTGAAAATCGTAGGAGCGGTTTTAAAAATAATTATTTTTTTATATATAAAATTTCTGTAACATTTTTGAGAAAAATAATTGGTACGCCAATTTAAAGCATTTATTAATGTTGCGTTAAAAATTGAACTTCACAAAAAAATCTGCTACCAGTTTTCGAAATATCGAATTTTCAAAAAATAATTTTGATTTTTTTTTTAAAAATCCAAAAATCATTTTTTAGAAAATTTTGATAGGCACTTTTATTTATATTTGTTACAAGCTTCTGTATAAAAAATCTCATTTTATTCGGTTGATCAGATGTTGAGATAGTCGAAAATCAAAGAAACCGTTCTATGAGAGGTACTGTTAATAAACGTAAAATATAAACTTTAAAAATTTTAAATGGTAGATCCTTCTAATTTTAACACACAAAAAAACTTTTATGAAAATCGTAGGAGTCGTTTTTGAGAAACAAAATATTTTTCTTAACGGTTTTTTAACATTTGCATGGGAGGCACCGTTATTTTTGGGTATTAGAATAATTTTTGTCAAAAATCTTCTAGATAAAGTTAAAAAACTGCTATTTACCAAGTTTAATAAAAATCGACCAAGTCGTTTTTGAAATATTGAGTTTTCAAAAAAAATTATTAAAACTTTTTTTAAAAATCTAAAAAATATTTTTTGGAAAATTTTGGTACACAATATTATTTAGAATGTGTCAATACTTCTTCATAAAAAAATTGATCAGAAACAGTTTAACCGTTTTCGAGAAAAGCGAAAATCAAAAAAAATGGTTCTTTGGGAGGTACCATTAATAACCATTTTTCGGAACCATGTTTTTTATTAAACGGCAACTTATAACTACTTAAATTTATTGAGTTCTTAAAAACAAATTCGGTAGCGCTGGATTTGAGAAAAATAAGTTTTTCCTTTTTGGCCAAGAAATTTTGTATGATAGCTACTGTTAATTTTGGTCCTGAAAAAAAGAGAAAAAAACGGGTGGGGGAATGTCCAAAAAACGCCAGGTACGAATTTTAAAGAAAATCGACCCATCCGTTTAGGCTGTAGTCGAACCGACAGACAGACAGACAGACAGACGGACGTTTTTGCGAGACCCACTTTTTTTGGCTTCTCGATCATCGTAATGTAAAGTTTGATCAAAATCTCGAGTTCGATTTTTTGTACGAATACATAACTTACCATATAGTACCTATATCGCAAGTAAAAACCTAGTTTATCAAGAAACTGAAGCACATGAGCTGCGACCTGCGAATACGAATAAATCTTTTCAAGAAATTCCTAGAGAAAATAGATTTTGTGTATGTTTTCGACGAGGTGAATAAATCATATACACAACAAATTTAAAAAGAAAACACTCCGTAACATAAGTTTAAATTGGTTCAAACACTGGCCTTGTATGATGTGCAAAGCAGTTAACTGCATTTTCAGCACAACCGGTAAATATTACCGAAAAATCATTTGAAAACAATAATGCTCCGTTGATGAAACTTGAAACGAACGTTTAATTTGTCATGAAAACCAATTTATGTTCATTTCTTTTCTACTTTACCAGTAATGTAAGTTCCCATAAAATCATTGCCGTACATAAATAATTGCAGATACTGCTGACATGGCATCAATTTTTTTGGGGAATTGTTCAAAAACTTTCTAGCGTTTTGAGACGGAAGAATTCAACAATGGGCAGCGATTACTTATAGGTAGGATGGAAGAACTTGGTAGGTCAATGGTAGGTCCACAAATATACTGAATTAATCATAAAGTTTTATTTCGATTTATAGCGATTTTTATGGAATTTTACCCCACTGTATGGATTAGGTGTTTGGTCCGACAAGTCTTTATTTTTGGAAGCAGAGAATGTACTCCTTGGGGTAATGGTTAGTGCATTGGGACTTTAGAATTTATAATCTCAGTTATTCCTTAAAATTTCAAGTTTTGTGAGCCACCACCTCTTAATATAAGATAAAAATCAAAAACTCTCATTTGTTTGGTTGTCATGTTTTTTGTTACCAACATACAAATTTTGTGGAAATTCGGAATAAAAATTCAAGAAAACAAGTTCGTTGTCGCACGATAGTGTTAGCCTAGCCACCACTAAAGAGTCGCACAAGTGAGCGAGCTGTATAAGGACACACATTTTGGCAGCGCTGCCAACAACGATGCAACCGACCATAGCTCATCGCTCGATGCCTGTTCAATTAGGTCATATTTATGACGAAATATTTGTATATTCATTTCATTTTCATTATATTTGTTGCTTAACTAACAGGTGTTCGACATTGTAATTTCTATAATTATTGTATACAAACGAAAGTTGTAAACAAATACAAATACAAAAAGATTGAATTTTGATAAGTATTGAAATATTTGTATATTGAACTTGATTATCTTTTTCATTAATTTCAAAAACTTATTGGCAACAAAGTTGAATTCTGTAAATATTTTTTTGGCAAATAGTTTTTACAATTTGCCGAAGGAACTTGTCAAACGAATGGATAATGCCTCCGTTTAACATTCAGATTGTGTCTTCTGTATTTAAAAGGCAGCTGAAATACAAGTACATAGTAAGGAAAATATGAATTTAATTTCACAGTCCCCGAGATCTCAGAAATAAAAAACTAATCAATTCACTAAAATAAATTTCACTAAATCGCTTATAAAAATGCAGAATTGATCGATTAAAAAATAATGCATTTTCATATTTAAAGCCCTTCTTCACTATTTTACATTAGGTCTGTTTGGTAACGTGAAATTTCTTGCGAATTTGCACAAATTTTCACAAAATTGCACAATGTGTCACAAATTCCTGTTTGTTAAGTCGAAAAAGTTGCAACGAGAGAGCACATCGAGAGAGAAAAAAATTTCCCCTCCATTGGATAACTTGCGAATTTGTGCTTCATAAATTTCTGTGTGCAAGAAGAGTAAAGACTGTCAAAACACCCAGCTGTTAGCATCTTTTGCTTTTAATTTAAAATTGTGGTTTCTGAAATGTGTAAATTAACTTTATAAATAATAAATACATAACTTAGGAAATTTATAATTTATGTAATTTTTTTTTAAATTAAACGCAAATTGTTAACAACCAGACTTTTGGCATGTGATTGTTGATGTGAGGAGTAAAATTCTAACATTTTGTACACAAAAGTGGTTCAATGCGTTTGTTTACTTTCTTGTAAGTTTCTCCATTTTTGAAAAATTAGTTCTCTCTTTGGTGTTTTGACAGGTTTTACACATTTTGCTGAAAAAAGATACCAAACAGACCTATTATATTACAAAGGACATGTCAAAAATCTGTGGAAAAAACCAATAATAATTAGAGGTTTGTTCGTTGAGCCCTGAAGTCACCCCGATCTAAACTCACCCTAGAACAAATTCTGTGTTTTTGACACCTGGGATCACCCTAAGGGGCGTTTTTCTTTTTTAGTTCCGAGCAGAGCCTGAACTGTCAAAAAAAAATCGTGTTTCTTTTTTAGCTCAGAGCATTCAGAGCTCTAATTTTGTGTTTCTTTTCACGCTCTGAGCATGTTCAGAGCGCGCTCTATGAGCTCAGAATAAATTGATAGAGCAGACGGAGTTGAATAGCTGAACAAAAATTTGACAAGTGGAAAAAGAAGGAAGGAAGTACTCTCAGAGCGGAGCACGCTCAGAGTATGTTCGGAGTGTTCAGACTCTGTTCAGAGCTCTACTCTGAACTAAAAAAAGAAAAACGCCCAAAGTAAACCTAGCTGTGGCGAGTTGGGGTACAGAATAAACTGCCAAAGTGACATTAGTTGTGAAGCATTTGTTTTGTTCTGGATTCACGTGTTGTAGGTTTATTGTTTGTTATTGAATATTTAGTTTAACGATAATAAATACAAGAAGTTGTTTTCATTACATTAATTTTTAAAACTTTAATTTTAAGTTTTAGTTATCAAAGGAAAGAAATTCCTGTTTCTTGTTTTTTTTTATGAGAATCTAAAAATCCTCTCTTGGAGTTATCAAGAAAACCTGGCTCAACCAAGGGTAAAGTTCAACAAACAAAGCTAAGGCAATAGCGTGGAAAACAAATTTGAAAGCTCCTCACACAATTTTGTTCAATATATCTCACACGATATCAAATGCATTAATGTACATGATTGTTTTGGGATCCCTAAGGGATTGAAAAGTAAAGGCGAATTGAAATACAGTATAAGTATCCATTTATTAGAGATAATACTGTATTTGATACTCAGACATCAAAAGATCTGAATAATTCACCATCATAAATTTTAAAAGACTAAAACAAAGCTCTGATTTAAAATTTTTTGTGTGCTGACTTTGTGTGATTCACACAATAAAAAAAACTGAATACTAGTATATACAATACACATCTAATTAGAGATACATTTTTAGTATACACATTATTTAACCGGTTTGAAGCTGTTGAGTTAAATGGACACTCACGCGTATTACGAAATTCGTTATAATGAAACGATTATTTATGTTTTTTGGTCATTTCGTTTATTAATGGTATTATTCAGTTTAAATATCAGCATCAGCAAGATAAAATTTTTCCATTCAGAAGACCACAAAATCAGCATACGACTATAGGTATTTTAGTCATACGACTACGTAATTGGAGTGACTTCCTGGTTCACCAAAATACAATCATAAATTTAAAATGTGCAAAAATTTTAATAGTGAAATAGAAAAGCTTTTAGAATCTTGTAGTTGTTAAATACAAGCAACATTTTGAATACACAAGAAAAAAGTAAAATAGATTTTGTAAATTTGTCCACATTTTTTGTGAGGGGTGAAATCGAGAGATGATTATCAAATTCCCGAAAAAAAGAGATCCGGTGCATTGGGGAAAATGTTCCTTCTGCCGATAATAGCCAAATTAATAGACAAACAATTACAAATAACAAAGACCAAGCGTCTTCAGAGCCATTGCACTACGCATTGAGCTACCGAAGTCACGTGACTGGGCAAAGCAGTTTTTCAAATTAAAATTGAACATAATAGACTCAGCACAACTAAAAGAAGTCTGATGATCGACCTGGCAGCCGTGAAATAGCTATAAATCCAGCCTATAATGACTTGGTGGTAGCTCACTCAGGTGGTTGTTGTTTCATTAAAACCTTCCATATTAATATGATGGTGCGTTAGCTTTGCAGCCTAACTGCGAGTGTGTTATTACACAAAAACCAACCCAATTTTCAATTACAAAGAACACATAAACAAAACTCTCCATGTCGAATGAACAGGATTTCGATTTGGATCCTTATGTACCTACCACATAATTACCTTGAAGACAATTGTAAAAAAAAAAATATATATGCATCGGTTATGATTCTTTTGCATTTTAATAGATTTCGGGAAGTCGTTCGATACCGTAAAATAGGAGTTTACATGGAAAGTAGGGTATGTTATAAGAACCTTTGATATTTCAAAACAGAGTTCCGTAGGGTTCTATTCTTCTTTCTTAGTACAGAAGAAGAAGAAGAGGACATTTTACCTACAAAAAATCTTAATTGGGCTTAGGCAGAGTTGGTTAATTATAAGTTATTCAAGCTCCTTGTCCAACTTTGTTCAACCTCCCTCTGCTGGCCAAGAAGTGAGAAAGTACAGAACTGTCCCTGTCTCGGAAAAATCATCTCTTCTGACAGCGAAACGCTCTTTAAGGCTGTTGAAACCAATGCTTTGAATGTTAAAACCGTTCTGAGAGTATATTGAACCAAGCAAGTCATAAACTCATCATTATACAAAGTGGCACTCGCTATGCCACGGAACCCACTTAAACAGTCAGGATAAAGACCCTAGAAGACGTGGCGAACATAAAAAAGCCAAACTTTTTTATCAGGGCTACTGCCTCTTGCCAGGAAGTAATAAATGCTCCAAGATTATCTCTTGTAATGAAAAATTGCATTTCACCTTTCAGACGTTCGGAAACGGCACCATATTGTAGGCATCCTTCATTCTTACTGAATACACGGACACAGGAATGATTGAGAGTTGTAAGTCACTAGACCTTGGTTCAGCACGAGCTGTCGCGCCATCAAATGTAATTAATTTAGACATGACGTAGAACAGTTAAGGAGGAATCGAGATCACTTGAAATTAGTTTGAGAGTACTGAATCCCATTGTAGGAAAAGAAAAGTGACGCTTAGGTGTCACTCATTTGACCCCAGAGAGAACTAAGGAGATAAGTTAAGTAAGTTTTCAGATACACGAAGCCAGTGCGATCAAATCGATTTAATGCTAGTTATAAGGGTCTTGTCTACATACCTGTTTTTTTGCATCATATCGATACTCCAACATAGATGGCAGTTCCATACCTAAATCAGCACATGGGTGCTCCAGGCTGTCCAACTAAAAGAAAGATTAAAAATTTATGAGTTTTAGTGTGTTCTGGTTAAGTACAATTGTGTACATATATACATTATCTATTGCTTTCTTACCAACAGTGAAACTGGATTTGTACTACGGCCTTCAAGTCCATCTGCCAATATAACCAAATCTTGTTCTACTAAGCTTTTGCTTTTGTCAGCGTAGTTAAGACGTGCTCTTAACATTTCATCTGGATGCCTTTGTACTTTTTCTGCATTCCAATATGGCCAATTTCCAGCGAGCATGTATGACAGCGAAATTCCACTGGGTCCATTTCCTAAAAATAAAAGTATGTAATATTCTATTAGAGTTGATTTATTTTTTAGAAATATTTAGGAGTTCTTTAGTTGCTCTATAGGGCAAGTAGTGTTGGTATTGGGTAGATAATAAAGTGCATGATTGGGTGGCACATAGGTACTTGCTCTTATGCGCGGTCTCAATGTGGTTTTAAGACATGAGCTATTCATTTGATTTGAAAAGAAATAATTTAGCTATGGTAGCCTTTATTTTTATTTTATGAGTACCTATGTACATAAAAAAGAATTACATGCAAATGAAATGCCATAACCTGGAATCCCAGACTTTCGACATGGCAGTCCTACGCCCTAACCATTTATCCCACGGGCTATTATCGACGAAGACATAGTACTTTAAAGCATGAATTAACTACTAGCTGAATCACTCTTATTTAGTAAAACATCCAAACACGTTTTAAATTTTTCTGTTTTGCACATTCATTATTCTGTCATATTGCCAACGTTATTACCCGATAAACCATGCGTTCCAACGGTAATTTACTTCAACTTTTATGTTTGTTTTTGTGTTCTAATTAACCTGATAAGATAAGCAAAAAATACGTTTTATTTATTTCATTATTAGGGTAAATGTGTAGTAAAACATTTTTAACACCACTATATTGGGTTGCTTATCTGCGATTTCAAGAAATTATCATGGTTTTTATGGTATCTATCACTGAAAATTATAATCAAAATTACTTGTTTCGTACATGTCTGTAAATAAATTATATTCCAGTGCGAAATTACAGTGGTATTCATAAAATATTAAAATGTAATTCCTTATAAGTAATAATGGGTGATTTTTTAAGAGGTTTAGAACTTTTTTTAAAAAAAAAACACAAAAAATTCGAAAAAATGATGAAAAGTCAAGAACTTCCATTTCGGGCAAAAAAAAGTTTGTTATCATCGCTCGGTAGCGTTCACCATTGACAGTAACGCTGCGATTCGCCCAATATGGCCCAATAATGCCGCCGGCCCATAAACCGCACCAAACAGTGGCTTTTTCGGGATGCATTGGTAGCTGTTGCAATGCTTCTGGCTGATCTTCACTCCAAATGCGGCAATTTTGCTTATTTACGTACCCATTCAACCAAAAATGAGCCTCATCGCTGAACACAAGCAGCGCGCGATGAACATTTCGAACCGAGCACGAATTTGATAGTAAAATTCAATAATTTGCAAGCCTTGTTCATTTGTAAGACGATCCATGGTTAAATTGCAAACTAAACTGAAGCTGTTTGACAGTGACACAAGGTACTAAACACACGTCAGCTGTCAAAACCAGTGTTGCCAAAACCAAACCAGCTTAAAAATCACCCTTTATAATGCCACAATGTAAATTCGATAATTTTACCAGGAGGCCACATGACCGAGTTGAAATATACCTACTTAAATTTTTTTTACTAATACACAGTAACTTTAGCAACTCGCTAGGTACCCCTCGTCAACTATATAACTTGCCTTTTTCCAAGCCAGTTGCGAAGCGAATAGAGCACGATTGAGGAAAATACAAATAGGAATTTGACGCTAGAGAGTTCGTTATACACGTATTGGCCCAGGGTTAGGCCAATGGTTCGGACCTTTCAGCAGTTGGCGAATTGTCACCGTGGGAAGTAATAACTACTCAAAAATCACATCGTCGAAGACTGTTTGCCACTAGTTCCAACAGCAAAATTTAATTTTTGTACACAGTGAATTAAAACGTTCTGTCGCTCCAAGAACCTAGCTTCTAATTACCACTAGCAACGTACCGCTCTCCAGTATCGTTCAGACCTAGTTTATTTTTAAGATGGCTGATCTTCCCAGTCCAACCAGTTTTATCTAGAAAACAGTTTTATAAAATAAAATGAGATGATTTTAACGGCGAGTTCATGGGTATATATCTCAATTAAAACGTTCGTGGAACATAAGTCCTTCATTGGCATTACCCTTGGAACGCCTGGGGCCCTAACACCGGACTTGATACAATCGAGTTCAGTCGATACAATCGAGTATAGGCAATTCCTTATTTGCCTTAGCCGATTGTTTTTGATTCGACTGAAAAAAATAAAGAACAGCCTATGCTCGATTTAATTGAGTAAAC
This sequence comes from Leucozona laternaria, assembly GCA_932273885.2. Taxonomy (NCBI): domain Eukaryota; kingdom Metazoa; phylum Arthropoda; class Insecta; order Diptera; family Syrphidae; genus Leucozona; species Leucozona laternaria. The sequence goes on from OW026368.1 coordinate 54,164,966, forward strand.
TCGATTGTTTCAAGTTAAGTGCTGGCACCCCCGGTTTTTAATTTCTTTCCGATTGTAATATTCAGAAATGCAAAACCGATCGATATATGCTATTAAATATAATATCAAATTTCCACTGTGTTCGTATTAAAAAAAAACTTTTTCTTTTGCTTGATGCCGCTTTCTTGACCTTCTTCAATAACTTATGGCGATTGTATTTAATGTGACGTCAGCAGAAAAAAAAAGAAGCTGAGCTAGTCGCCTCTGTAGAGGTTCTTGTGATGAATCATTCCACCCTCATTTCATCTAAGACTAAGCAAAAATTCAATTAAGTATTTGAATGAGTACTTCAAACACTTCTCTTTATATTTTGAAGAGTGGAAGCATAGTCTTGCATGTCTGCCTCGTGATCAAGTGCAACATACGAGATACCAGTATTGATTTCATAATATCTATTACCACTAACAAATTGTCTTTGAAAGTAAAATGTTAATTATCTATACAGGTCAATTGTAAATATAGAATAGCTCTAAGTACTGCACATATGTATATGTATTTTTAAACTTTCATTTCACCGCCGCGCGCGCGTTGTCCCAAAGCGAAGCAAATAAACTCAAAACTGCCTTTAAGACAGTAAAAAGAACTCTTTCGAGAGTAAATAATGTCTGTCACATAGCAATAAGTTATTTTAAGCTGTTTCCAAGTCCAGGTTGATACGTAGATTGTCTTGGACTAATTGAAAGATGTGGTATCTTTTAGAGCGGGAATGGCATCTGTATGGTATGATTTGAGCTAATATTTATGAAATTACAGGCAAATTATATGAATACTCTAGACAATGATATACCGCGGTTGATCAACAACCAACTTAATAATAACACTATGCTCGAAACAGAAACTCATTTCCCGACAGAAAGCATTCGTAACCACCAAAGATAATTCAGGTATGCTGATTTCAATGGTTTTTTTGATATTTTATTTTTCTGAGTTGGCTTAGATAAGAAGATTTTCGTCATTTTACATTTATTGATTTGATATCAATGGAAATCGATGGAATATCTAATGTTTTGGAAGAATTACAGTTAATAGAAGATATTTCAACAAAAAATATCGATTTGGTAATTTAAAACGTAATTTTTTGTCCATCGTTATCAAATCAATTAACGTCTAATATATGATAGGTTCTATCGTCTCTGGCATGTGACAAAAGAACTTCACAGACTTGAAATCAGCATACTTCAATTATCAATGGTGGGTATATGAACGCCACACAGTGGCCTATAATGACTTTTTTGGTTGCAAAAATAATAATTCATAAACGGATTAAGATATCGTAAGAATTTTTTTTTCTTGAGCTTAAACGAAATTTCCAAGGTTGTAAAATTGGGGATTTTTTCAGATAAATTAATTATAGAGGGGATTTCAGAATTGTCTACTGAACTGAAACCTTTTTAACACATTATCAGCCTTATTTAAAAACCAGTTTTAGCGACAGAGTAAAGTTACTCCGACTTTACAACGCATCTAATCCTGAAAAGTTTATTTATAAAAATAATACACGAGGAATAGAGGCGGAGTAAGCTAAGACTGGTTGATAGGAGGTTTAAAGGCGTAGTAAAGCCGTTTTAGTATTTAAATGTCATTTTGACATGACATCGTGTGAAATTTACAAAAAGGAGTGTAAACAAATTTTTTGTTTACCTTTTTGCTACCAATAATTGTAAGACGAAATGGATAGTTACTTTGGATTCATAAATGATTTAAATTCTTTAAATGATTTAACTGCAATAAGGAGAAGGCCAAGCTCGAAGTACCTAGGGTGACATTCTGTATCTAAAAAGCGATCAAACGCTTTCGTTTGTGCGAAAGACTTGCTTAAAGATTTGAAGCAAATCTTTCGCACAAACGAAAACGTTCGATCGTTTTTTAGATACAGAATGTCACCCCCGATTTTCGAAAGAAAACTATGAAAAGAGGAGGGCATATCTCAATTGATTTGCAAGTGATGGCAGCTATACAAAATACCACAAATAATAATTACTTTTAAGAAAAATGCTTTTCAGAGTGTCTTAGAATCTTCAGCTGTGCCTACGTCCTGCAACTCTCGCATGGATACAATTGGTCGAGAAACGATGCGAAATGGAACAAAACTCATATGATTTGTTTTAATTTTCATCGATCCGAGAGTTACAGAATGTAGGCACTGAACTAAGACTTTTTTTTACCAAAAGGAATAGAAATTATATTTAACTTATGTCGTTTTCGAGTGGACGTTCGGAGTTACTCCTTTTTCACTCCTTTTACTCAAAATTTACCATTTTTGATAGAAATGGAACAGTTTCGAAATCCAACCGAAAAACGACAGCAAAGAATTCTGAAAAGTCTACGAGTAGCTAATCCTATCATAATGCTAATCCCAGCAAAATAGTGGTTAGTAAAAGTATTGACTTTTCTTCAAATATAATTGTCTAGCGCAGTTCTATGCAACTTGATGCAACTGAGTTTTTCAATTTATGTTAACAAATACATATATAGGAATTTATTTTCCGTTTAATGTCGGGAATCGATTTTTTAAAAGTAGAAAAAGTGTGACCAAAATGGTGTTTCAAAATACCTTAAAAATAATGTATGTATTCATTTTATATTTGAATAATAAACAAGTAACTAGATCAAACAGATAGTATTTTTCAAATATTTTCCCTTAAAATTAAACACAAAATCATTTTTTGTGACCTTATAAATGTATCTATGTACTTTGACTAGCTCTACCTACAAACAAAACTATTAATCCATAAATGGATAGCTCCCAAACACTTGTTAATTTAGTGGATTTAAAAATTTTGCATTCACCTGAAAACTGGTTTTTGTAACCACTTTTCCGTCAATGTTGCCACTGTGCGCCATCTATCAATTTTTGAAACTAGATTAGCGTCATTTGTGTCGCATTGAAAGGCCATTGAAATGTTACATTGAACATTATGAATGTGTAGGGTGGGTCAGTGAGAGTTTACAACTTGGTGTTTCGGAGTTGAAAGCCCCACTTTATGAAAAAAAAAAATAATTTGAAATTTTTGTTTTTCCAAAATTTTGACTTTGAAAATAAATTTTTCAAAATTTTTAGTTTGAAAATAAATTTTCAAAATTTATTGGTTTGAAAATCAATTTTTTTAAATCTGTTCACTAAAACAATTTTATTCAAAAAGAAGAATAAAGGAAGAGATTTCTGGATATACAAAAAGGTATATACGTGTTACCGTTGTTCTTTGATATTTTTTTTCTGTTTTAAGTCAATTGTTTTAGAAAATTGCCCTTCCCGTCTAAACGGAGGGAATAGGTCCCCCCCTCCGATACAATTTTTGTATTTTTCTCGACCCAACCTACACGCTCTAGCTTTCTGTCATATGTCATCTATTTGAATTTTAACTTCTTTATTTTCAATTTGTTGGTGAAAAATTGTTGATCAAAGTTGTAGGGTATTTGATTCTTTATAAAAAATATATTTGCATTTTTTGTGTAAGACCTATGGTTCTTAAGATATCGCGGAAAAAATATCTTACACCACCTTTTCCAAGATGGCGGCCAAACCCCGAAAACCAAGTGGTATACTCACACTGAGCTACCTTTCACAATGAAAAAAATTGCAAAATTCGTTCAAAATTTTGTAACAATGGGCTATAACTGATTTATCGAATTTTCGCCCTTCACTCTTAAATGGCGAAATTCCCAAAAAAAAAAGATTTATACTTTATAGATTAAAATACTAACTACTAAAAGTATACCTAATATTTCCTTTTTCCATATCAATTAGAATACAAAAAAAAAAATATTTTAAATGAATAAAACAAATCAAATGCACGTGGATCGCAAAAGCTTTCCCTTGTGGTTCAAGTTGCTTAGAATTGAAAATTTAATGTTTAATAACATGCTAATAATAAATTAGTAGAATTCTTCTAATTGCTTAAAAAAAAACTCTTAAAACTCTTTTCAGCTCCAAATGAAGAACGCCTTCTGAATGTTTGAAAAAAAAAAATATAAATTTAGAAAAAAAATAAAATTCAAAAATCGTTGGAGCGGTTTTCTTATTAAGATTTTTTAACAAAATATACCTGAAGCTTATTTCAAAAATTCATTGAACCGTTTTCGAGGAAAGAACCTACTATATAATTTTTTTTATCAAAATCGATGAAGCCCTTAACGAGAAGTGGAAAATAAAACAAAGGGGTTCTATGACAGGAACCGTTATTAACAATTTTTGGTAATTTGGTAAAACTATGGTTACAATAGTAGACACAAATCATTTAATCAAAATTGTTAAAGCTGTTTCCGAGATAAATAACCTTTTTTTATAACGATTATATAGCAGGTGCCGTTTTTTTTATGCATATAGACGAATTAATAAAATTTTCAAATGTAATATCATTTGAAGCCATTAACGCATATTCGGGAATCACACAAAAATAAGGCAATTTTCTCAAAAAGCCTCAAACTCAGTATTTTTGCAAAGACCTGATAGGTATGCAGTATTATTAAAACGGCTTTAAAAATTACAGGTACGAAGTTCAATCAAAACTGTTAGAGTCACCGTTTTCGAGAAATTTTGAACCAAAACCGTAATAGATGGAAATAAGTATGTAACTCTTATAAACAGTTTTTAATAATAATAAAATGTATCGTTTTAATAGGAGTGAATTGTTTCATAATCTTTTGTGGAAATAAAATGAATTCGTAACTTCATATTCAATTCAATCCCAAGTTGTTTTTTTTTTCAAATACAATATTTACCCTTTAGTACCTACCTAGGTATGGAGGTACTTATACATTGATATTACAAAAATAACCAAACACGCGATACTCAAATCCTGAAGAATATTCAATAGCTTTCATTAAAAATTGCCACTTAAAATTGTGAATAGGTCAAAACGATTAAAGCAAAAACCTACTACTCGGTACCATTCAGTCACCGAACACCGAATAATCAACTTAAAACAAAATTTGAAATTAATTATTACTTATCTAAGTCTGTTGCTCTGTGTTGCCATGTAGACGCAGAGGTCAATTGACTTTAAATGGTTTTTACGAAGTATTAGTTAATCGTACAAAGCCGACCAGAGCAGACAATTTACGAAAAATCATCAAGTCTTATCAGTTAGAGAGATGAAGCAAAAAGTAAAAATTGTGTTGTGTCTTAAATAATAATAATACTAAGGTACACAATTTCCTGAAAGCAAATAGTTAATCATAGGTTTGAGGATTAATTATTAGTAATTATATTGGGTTGTATATGGTACCTACTACCGACAAACTTAAATTACAAACGTTACAAAAATAAGTAAGTTAGCCTTTGTAATGCTAAGGCCACTACGCTTTCACTTCTCATAGTCATGAATCAGCATGTTTTCAAAGTACAAATAATTATGAAAATTTAAAATATCTGATAAACGAAATGTTATCCAAATAGAACCAATAGAACAAAAAAAAAAAAAACATTTATTTATCTTCATGACTTTGCTTAAAATATACTTATGTATATGTGTGTATGCACTTAAATTAATTAAAACTTAGGTAAACAAATATAAGAAAAACATATACACGAATAATAAGCTAAATTAATTGCAAAATAAAGACATAAACATAATAACTCTCTAAATAGCCCGTGTTTCGTTAAGTTATGGCATAAATTTGTTAATCACCATTAACAATCAAGTGCCATCGTAACCACTTCAATTTGAAATAATTTTGAGATAGTTATCGTTTGCTTTACCAAAACCCACTAGCAAATATAGTTTTTTTTCTGAATTTTATAAATCCTGGGAGTTATAATAAGAGACTGAAATTGTTGCCCAAATCCTGGAAGTTAAGTATGAAATTGTTGCCCAAAGCAAAACTAAACTCTATGAATAAATTTAATTTAAGTTATTGGAATTTATAAATACATATTTAATAGAAAGATTTTACCGTCTAAGCCATACACGCTTTTCAAAATTAGTATAAAATTAAGACTATGTTTTAAAATTACGAGTTCTCCGTGCTTATAAATATAAATTTAATATATTTTTAAGATCACAAAAACAGAATAGTGTTATAAAATCTATTAAGCTAAATAATGTACTTTTTGGCTCTTTAAACACCCTGTTTTAATAAAAAATAGTTTTTAATCATAAGGTATCTATGTCATAAATTAATGCAAAAACTTACCTATAACTACAACATCTTTGTAAATACTATCACTAGGAATATTTCGAACGGCAATATCTTTCATTTTGAATTTTAGAACCAATTTCTTGTTTAATAGGTACTTTAACTTTTGATTTGTATTCAATATTTATTACGCTTCAGAGATACGGAAATATCAATATTTCATTTCGTTAAATTTAAAGCCGGCTTTTTGTTATATTATATAGCTTCGCAAATCCAATACTGTACTCAATATTCATAAATGGTGTGATGAAACTGATCGCATTCCGAACCGGACCGGTAACACGAAACACGTCTGAACGTTTCAGCAATTCCACGAAAACTGAGCTCTGTGTTTGGTTATTTTTTTATTTATATACATTCTGTTGAATGGGCAGGGCGCGGCGCGGCGCGGCGCGGCGGTGGTGTGATTTTATCGGAAGCAGCGCGCTAGGATTATTTGTTCAATATCGAATGCTGCTTGGTTTTTGAGAATGTTCCCATTGACAAAGGCTCACAGTCACACAATTAATTTTTATTCTTTGGTTATTTCATTATTTGTGTTTAGAAAGCTAAAAAGTTAAGTGGCTGCCGAACGTTGTGCTCTTGAATTGAATGTTTATGCGATGCCTCTGCTCCGATCTCTTATTCGATGGGTATGGGTAGGTATGTACTCCGTGGTTTTCTTTACAACAAAAAACCAACAAACATTTAAACGCTCGTCAAACTAATAAGATTAGATAGATATTCAAGCGTGTTCATTCAAGTTTTGTTATTTAACCTGGAAGTATACAAATAATGACAAATTTTAAAATTAAAATTTATATAGGTACATATCTAAAAAAGATTACCGCAAAAAAAAAAATAGAGACAAAAAATTTGAAAGACGTCAAAAGATAAGTTGTGAAATCTATACCAACAACAACAACCAACAGACAACTTCCACAAGTAGTCCCTTGCTAGACACTTGAAAATGGGAAGTGTTTGATTGTTTATGGTTTGGTTGGTTAGATGTAGTTTTATGGCGCTAATGTTTATATTTAGATTAGTTGAAAGGTACCTATGTAAAGACTGTTTTACAGCACAGATGTGGGAAATGAAGATAAAAATGTGCAAATCACAAATGGCAATGAATGTTGAGAGCTGAAGTGTTGTCGTTGCATGTGAATAGCTGGTTTGTATGGAGTGAAACGAAGGTGAGGTCCGTTAGAATTCTTGTGAATGCTTACATGGTGTCTCCACAAGAATTATTTCATAGAAATGGATCTTGGAGCATAAAAGACGTGCTTTATCATTTTTTTTCTTCTTACATTTTTTCTATACTAATGTTCTGTTTCACAATTATTTAACAGACTTTTAAATGTTTAAATGACTTATTTTGTATGGAACAAACGTCATTTTAAGATTTAAAAGCCTGTTAAATTGTTAAAAGGGCGTTATGAAATGGGCCATAAGCCTATACTCTGTCCAACAAAAATAGGCAGTACACGTCTTATGGGAAAGCTTTTTCAAAATCAGTAGCGTGCCATATTTTTGCACCATATTAAATTGAAATAACTCCTCCACAAAAAGTGTTTGCCCGCCTGTGAATTTCCAATAGCATCTGACACAGACCCAACGTCCTATTCAAGGCACATCTGAGTGTGCATGTGCACTGAATTACTGTGGCCAATGGCGATTGGCAGCTGCTTGATGTGCATTCGAAGTTACCCGTGTCCATTTGGTAATTCGTTCAGCTTTTTTTCCTTGAGTTTCTGTTAAGGTGCTTTTGATTTTCGAGCTTTAAGAAAAAGTTTTTAATGATGAGTGTTTGTTATCGTGTACACTACGAAAACCCTGTGAAAGCTTTAATGAAGCACAGATTAATGCAATCCACTGTAGCCAGAATGAGAGGCAAACGTCCTATCTTGCCTACACTGCCAATTTTTGTTGGACAGAGTATATTATCTATACGCTGGTGATGGGTAATAATAGCCGTGTTTTTTTGCAAGCCCGGGGAGATTTGGTTGAAAAAAACGACATCGGGGATTAGCGACGCTATTACTGAAACAAAACGGAGTTTGCAAACAAACTATTGATAACAAGTATGCAATTCACGCCCGGTAACACAGTTTTTCTCCGTGCTTAAGTTAAGCCCCGAGAATTCTCCGCGCTTATCTAAGCCCCAAGGGGGTTAGTTGTTGTTGCATTTAACATGTAAATTGCAGGACAGGACGTCATTTTTTTCGATCGATTTCCTCGGGGCTTGCAAAAAAACACGGCTAATGTCAAACGAAAAACGACAGACAAATCATAAATGAATAATTTTATTCTGCTTTTCGTTCTGGAGTACCCTGTTCGATGAGCGAAATTGATAATTGTCGCAGATTATTTAGAAAAGTCTCTACTTTTTGTCGCAATGAATTAATTGCCCGTATCATTATCATTCATTGTCTGTGTGTGTTTTATTCGGTTTGTTTTTGTTTCTTCCATTGTTGGTTTATTGTGCGTGATAGTTTTCCGTTTATTTTATTTTATTCTATTTTGTAGTTCAGTTTATTTTTTTGCAATTGGTTAAACTCTCCATTAATATTTGTTCACTGTTATTATCGGAAACATTTCGTTGTCTTGTTGGAGACCACAGAGAAATCCCATTTTGTATTAGCAGCTTAGGTACAGACTTTAGTAAAGTTTGTGAGCTATGTACTTGACATTATACCTAAGCAAGAAGGTCGTGTATCTTGTTAACAAATAGTAGACATCATCAAAGCGAAGCAAGTCGCATCTTTTCAGCCATTGCCAAAAAGTCGGAACTCAGAGTTTCAGACTACCACCAATAGTTTGGAAGAGCAGTCTAGTTAGATCACAATAACTAAGGCGGTGAAAAATAAAAACAAGCATTTTTACTATGGAAGGCGGAAGGCGGGTCTATTTCCCCCCTTTTGGCAATTTTCTAATAAAAATACTCAAATTACATAAAAGACATTAAAAAACAATGGGAACTAACACAATATTTTATACCTATTTTTGAAAGATACAAATCTGTTCTTTCATTTACTTTTTAAATCAAGTAATTTTTTTAATAGTTTTCAGAAAATGTGCATACTGATTTTTTTTCAAAATTTTGAAATCAGGAATTGATTTTTTTTGATTGATAACCAGATGGTTCCAAGTATGTGTATTGGTTTTCGAGAAAATTTTAAATTACGAAATCTACTAATCGATATTGATTTTTTTGGTTATAGGTGAAGTTATAGAATGAATGAACCCTTTAAACCCGCGAAGCTACCCAAGTTCTGTTTTTCAATGAAACTGTTGGCATTGGTGCCTGCCTGGCGATTAAACGTATCCTTAGCGGAGCAACGGAGGTGCGTGAGCTTGAAAGAGTACCCAAGAGGGAGTTAAAATCCTTTGAACCCATGAAGCGGGCCATCCAAGGAACTGTTGCCCAAGAAAACTGTTGACATTGGCACCTGTCTGCCGACTGAACAGGATGAGTACCTGAGTTAAGATCCTTTGAATCAAATTTTCACAACCTTAGTCATCGTACTCGTCTTTTTACTAAGCAAAATGGCTGTCCCTAGCTATGAATAGGAAAATCAGCTGTTTGCTGACAAATAGACAGTTGGCATTTGACAACGACAAAGAAATAGTTAAATTCGATTTTGTAATAAATATTACTAAATAGGGCCGGGCGGGCGTTCTGAAACTATTTGAAACTAGGTGCGGAACAAAGCTGATGTGAATGTGCCCAAATGGAATCAAATGTCTATACACAGAAATGTTAAACGAGTATTTTTTGAGGCTTTTTGCTGAATTGAACATCGAGAATTGTTTTTTGTTCCAGCAGGACGTTGGTAAGATTATTCTAGGCCCTGGAAAGTAGGGGTAATCTAGACGAGGAAAACATGTTAAATACTCGTTCCTCTTACAAGGGTACGACAACATCTAACTGATGAGCCCAACTGTCGTGCCTGGGCGAAACGCATTTGAACTAAAAGTCGCAAAAAACTTTCATTTGAAGTTACCATTTTTGTTTGATTTTTATATGAAAGAATCAAATACATATTTTACATATCTATTCATCCAATGCGGACTTCCGAAAGTTGACAGTTGATAGCAGTCATACCTATTGGGTACGTTCAGCAGACACAAGGGACTACATATGTAGTCAAGTGCATTCATTGAACGCAAATTTTACAAAGGAAACTAGTTATTTTTTTGAGATGTCATTAATGGCAAAATTGGAACTTTACTTCCAACCTTTACCTTCCGTTGATAGTGCAGATAGTATTTATAATAATATTATTTTTTTTGAAAAACACCTTACACAAGTCAATTCCAAATTGTAAATTATATTTTTTCAATACTTCTTACTAATGATGCATTTTTTAATTAAATCTTTTCTATTTTTTTGATAAAGAACTCCTCCACCCAAAACAATAAAACAAACGTTGAAAAAAGAAGTCACTGAACAATGAAGTTCAGCTTGCTGTTTAATGACCAAATATAATCAGCTGATATTTTGACATAAATGCACTTGACTTGAAATGAAGGGAGATATTTCTTGACTAGCTTTCCAGTCACTTTCCAATAAAAGTTGCCTTAATTGGAAGGAAATTATGCGACAGCTGGCCAATTAGAGACGAGAAACTTGCCTTGCCTTCAAGTCCCTTCGTCATCTGAACGTACCCATTGTTTTAGCTACATCTGTCAAATTGGCTGTCATTTATTCAGTCTGTTTACTATCGACGGATGTAGAGTTCAACAAAACGTATCAAAATGGCTGTGTGTTGTTCGGGCAACAATCAACGCGCTTCGCCCATTTACGGTCATCTGCAGCAATGAGGCCCATTTCTGGATGAATGGGTTCGTCAAAAAACAAAATTGTCGAGTTTGGGACGGTACCAATCCACATGAGGTCCAAGAGCGCCCAATGCATCCCAAAAAATTCACCGTTTGGTGTGGATTTTGGGTTGGTGGCGTCATCGGTCCATATATTTCTTTGAGAACATCGCCGTAGTTGAACAGGCCATCACCGTCAACGAGCGCTATTGGTCGATGATGAATTTTTGGATGAATTGGATGATTATTATGGGGTTTCAACAGGACGGCTCTACGTGCCACTCTCGCTCTCGCCACATCATCTCACGTGGAGGTGATGCCAACTGACCACCGAGATCGTGCGATTTGACCCCGTTGGACTTTTTGAGATTTGATTTGAACGATGTTATATTCCCTCGATAGGCATTTCAAATGAATACAAAATTTCAATGATATCTCACACACACTTTGTTTTATTTAAATTTAAAGATAGCAAGCGCATTATCAAAGACCCTGAACATGTATCTTTCTACCTACATACACATATCCATTCTTCTTCAGTACCAAGCCTTCATTGTCGTTTGAAACCATAGAAATAATTTTAGTGATCTAACAGAAATATGAAATTGGTGTCGGCGAAAAGACTTGCTCACCCAACATCGATCACATACAATCTGCCTTGCCGAGAAGGCGAAAATACATTACATAACAAAGACATAAAGAAGTTCTCTGTTCTCATACAAAAAATCCCCGATTATTGAGTCATGTTTGCGTATATTAAATGATGTGTATATCTAAAACGTGGTTACACTCTCCAATCAGGAATATGAATATTAGTTTTTTTTTATTCCACAGATTAGTTCCGCGAAACTATTGTTCCGTCATTTAAGCCGGTAGTGTATGTATATATATATATATATGTAAATGTATATACGATAGTATATAATTATTATGTATACAATACATTAGATACAAATACAAACATTCAGTAGGTAAGGTATAGATATACATATATGCATGTATTTAATGAAGTTTGTTGTTAGGAAAACTAACGATATCTATCTTATAAATATGTACAAACATGTTTACAGCTTTGAAAAGCAAAAATCTATGCTTTCATTCACTTTTTATTGAAGTTTCTTATGGAGATAAATAATTTAAGGAGCGAAAATTGTTGTAATTTTTGTACTGTTCTTTGAAGAGCTGTTAAAATTGGTTTAAGCAAAAAGCATTTTAAAGTTCTAAGTTTCTAGTTTTCATTCTTTTTAGCAATTTTTTTATGTATGTACCGTTATTTCGCAATCATAACAAATAGCACATAAACACAATCTTACAAATTTTGTTCGATGACTCCACGGGAGGTCAGGGAAAATATTTTCATTTGAACCAACAGTTGACTTGTTTATTCAAGTGGTACCTATTTTTTGTGTCTTTTACTCCCAAGATTTTGGTCAAATATCTGAACTTTAGGAATAATTGTTTGTTCTTTATTTTATTAGTTGAACTTCAATCAATCAACTCGCAAAAACGGCTTTATAGATCAATTTGGAAATTTGCAGGAATGTTGGGTGTATTGTATACAGGGTGATTCGCATTCGGTGTGACAAAAAGCTAGAGCGTGTAGGTTGGGTTGAGACAAGAAAAAAATCGTATGGGAGGAGGGTCTATTCATCCCCGTTTTACCAGGAGGGGCAATTTTCCCAAAAAATGACTTAAAACAGAAAAAAACTATTAAAAAACAACAGTTACATATACAATGCTATGATACACTTTTTTGTAAGGCCATAAATCTCTTCTTTTATTGTGTTTTTAAATAAAGTTGTTTAAGAGAATAGTTTTTGAAAAAATATTTCTGAAACTCAAAATTTTCGAAAAAAAAGAATTGAGAAATTATGTTCAAACTACATTTGTTTTGAATTTTGCGTTACTAAGAAGTATTTTTGTTTTCAATATTCAATCCCCTTATTAATTTTAAGTCCAACACCAAAAACCGGATGCTAAAAATCTTCTAGTTCTTTAGAAAATTGAAAATAACAGAAATAAAATTGCCTTAATTTGACTCCAATCCGTTGCTTAAGTTGCTCTAAACATCATATTTCCACTATACGTAGCTAGTCAAGTAAATTTAGTTACTTTAAAATTTCTCAAAAAGTACAAGGCATTAAGCAACCAACTAAAAATTGGCAAAAACGAGTTGTCACTCAGTTCATCAAAGGAGTAATCTCCGAGGGCTGTTTTTCTGGTTCTTACTAAGCTGGGGCATTCACAGAGAAAGTGATAAGAGCCCTCCTCCGCCTCTTCATCCTGACACCCTCTGCACAAGTCAGATGAGCTGCATTCTGCACATATGGGTTACCATTGAGTTGTGACCCGTTAGGATATCAACCAAAAGGGATAGTTGAGGTCTGCTTAGTTTGAGAAGGGAGTCTGTTTTTTTCTTTGTAATGCTCGGCCATAGATTCCTCGAGACTCGACAAGTATCAAGTGCTGACCTGACCATCTATCTATCGTTTGCGGCTTCGAGGAAACATTTGCGAATTCTGTTTTTTTCTTGAGCAAGTGGCATAAGAACGGAGGATTCAGTTTGGCTTGGATCAAGAGAAGATCCTATTTTGGCCAGATTATCCGCTATTTCGTTTCCATATATGTCAAGATGTCCTGGGACCCATCGAAGGGTAATTGTATTTGATGCACTGCGTAATTTTAACTCGTTACGGCAACAGTCTACCAGTTAAGACTTTATGTCAATTGAAGCAATGGATTTGATTGCCGCCTGATTATAAATGGAGATGTCGATGTTTCTATTCACAAGTTCAAAAGTGGCAAGACTTTTTGCCGCCTCGTGAATTGCAAGCACTTCCGTTTGGAAATCTGGCAGTTTTATGGATCTACCTACCCCCTCAACCGTCTTGGTACCATCTGAAAAAACCGAAACATGATTAGTGTTAATTACCCGGTTGGCCGCCCATAGGTCCTTTGAGGCGACATCTGTTAAGGCCACTGCGTACTAAAATTTATCAGAAATATTTTTTTTTTCTTTATAAAACAAATCAGAAAACTGTTTTTTTTTAACTTTTTAATTTTGACCAAAATTTTAGCTTAGAATGGCCTTTTATTTTGTCCGGCAGTGAAGAAGTTTAAAATCGAAAATTTAAGAATGTAAAAACAAGCTTAAAGAATTGAAATTTCTTTACGAACGGTAGAGTAGAATTGATTCACGAATATGATGATGAATGAAATGATGAATTGAACATTTCGTTCATCATTATGCAATTTACATATATCGGTTAGTTTTATATTATAAGTTCTTTAACATTCAAGAGGCTCTTGGATTTTAAAGAATATTCAAAAATGTGCAACCGAGATATGTATAAGCTTTTAAAAGTAGCAAATATATAAGTGGACGTTTTTGATCATAAATCAGGTTATGTTGGATAGAAGTGTATTTTGTACTGTAAATTAAGAAATTGTTAGTAATTATTGAAATTATTAACATATACTATTCAATTTTTTGTAATCCTTTTTAATTGGTTAAATGTGATGGATCTAAAGCAAAATCCGATATATCAATTTTGTCAGCGAATGAATTTCAATGTTTGCGGGATTACTGCTGTTACTAGACTACAGATTTGTGTTCAAGAGACAAACTTATTAAAATGTTCAGAATGCCAAGAATTTTGGATTGTAGTTAAACTTGTAAAATGCACACAAACAAAAATAAAAAAAAATTGATTTTTTGACATATTGAGTTTTGCCTTAGCTCATTAAATATATGTATCTCTTTCATTACGTGCGTTTCGTACTACGTTGGTCATCCAGTCATGTGAAGTATTTATATCATTGTTCCTCATTTAAATCGTTGATTATTTATTTCGTTTTATGAATATGTAAAAAACATTCAATGACCTCTGTTAAATTTCGATAATATATTCTCACAATTTGTAATTCTCAATCTGCTCCAGGTGCGTATTAAGTAATGGTGGGCCCTTGGCGGAGTCACAAAGTTGATATTTTTGTCTATATATAGCACATATGCACATGTTTAAAGGCAAGATGAAATAAAATGCACAACTAGATCGCAAGAACTTGATCTTGTGGTTCAAATGGCTTCGAATTTCAATGATTGTAAAGTTACAAGTTTATAAATACAGATATATGTTATAACTTATAATAATTATTATTACATATTTATTCATATATGAGAAAATGGAGAAAAAATATAAAACCGTTTTTTTTTTTTAAATTGCTAAAACAACTCCTAAAAATGTTTTACCTTTAAAACGAAGAACGACGTCTATCTAAATTATTAAAAAAAAAATGAATTTATGGAACAAATTTCAAAAATCGTTTTTGCGGTTCTCTTAAATAATATTTTTTATATACAGATAATTCGGGAAATGATTCTTACCTTAGTATTTTCTAAATCGTTCTACAGTAAGGTTCTATCTCCAATTGTACTTTAATTTATTGGGGATTTAAAAAAAGGCTTACTTTGGTGTACTCTGACCAATTTTAACGGCAATTGCTGTGTTTAATACTAATGGTAGAAACCAGCATTTGTAACTGCGTTTTAATTAAGGTGTACGTATATCTCGTTTGAGTCTTCAGATATCCAATTCTATGATTGTTCCATTTTTCTTGTCCATATGCTAACATTTTTGTAGGTCAATTTTCTACACAAAATCTGTAATTAACATAACTTTTTTTAGCTACGTTTCTAACAGCAATAAGAGGTTGCATGGCTTTTAAAAAGTTTTCAAGCTTGCTCGTTTATTTGAATACCTTGCAAAACCCTAATTTCTCTACCCTGTAGAGAACTTAAAAGTTCTCCAATCGAAATTGATATAAAAGATTAGAAAAACAATTAATTCATTAGTTTAATTTTAAACGTCAATGTTACAGTTCCTTAGAAACGCTATGTCTGCATTTACAAAACCAAGAATACGCAGATATTATTAACGTACCATGAATTTTATCCTAACTGACGACTTTCTTGTAAAGGAGTATTTGAAAATACATATCGAAGACTTCGAGAAACGGAAAGTTTCAAATACACGACCTAACGCGGGAGCTCCACAAGTACGAAGAATTTCCTATTTGTGCGTGTCCGACTTTAACTTTTAATGCGTTTGTTTTCTTTAAATGGTTTGCTGAAATCCATTTTAAAATTCATATTCCTTCAAATTCAAACGATTTTTCTGGTGTTTTATTAAACAATAACATTAAAAATATTTTTCACTGGCGAAGTGTTAGTTTTTATTTTGCATTTCCCGACTTTCGGGGGCAATTTAAATAATAAAATGCACGAATTCTAAAGTCTGAAATAAATTAATTAGTGAACATAATATTTTCATTGAATTTTTGAACAACAACTTAAAGGTGCTACCACCAATTTTGTTTACGAATTAAATTATAATTCGTTTATTTTGGCTAGAGATACAGCTGTTTCAAGGGGTGCCAAGCCGCCTATCATCAGTCTCCTCTTTATTAGTGGTGCTGAGCTTTAATCCAATTTTATTATGAAAAACTTTCTACATGCCCACCATAGGGATCGAACCCACGATATCAGATTTACTCAGTCTTAGAAGCCATATGCACTACGCATTCCGCCGCTTGAGACCACTGACGTCACAGATCGAAAATGGGTTGTTTTTGTTTATCAAATGCATTTGGAGCATCAGCATTTTTCTAAGCGTCTTTCAGTATGCTGTCTTGTTCCGCCTCATTGTTTAGTTGCAGGTAGTATTATGTGAGTATAAAATGTAGAACCGTGTTGCACATAATATGCATGCATGGAAATTATATTATTCTTAAAAAGGGTTTTTCAAAAGGGACGCTTCAAAAGTAGAGCAACAGGGACAGCAAACGACGCCATATTTCTTTCCGGTCTTTTGACATTTCTCTTCAGTACGGTTTGCCATTTCATGATGGAAAGAAATACGAGCCAACAACGAGTCGAAATTATTAAAATTTACTTCCGAAATTCGGAGTCAGTGGCCTCAACGTTAAGAGCGCTACGTCCAATTTATGGTCGTCATAATAGTCCTAGCAGATCAACGATTGAGCGTCTAGTGGAAAAATTTGAATCCACAGGCACAGTACATAATGTTCCCGTGGCAGTGAGACAAAGAAGTGCCCGTAGTGTCGAGAATATTGCTGCCGCTGAGGCTTCAGTTGCAGAAAGCCCAAATGTGTCTCTCACACGTCGTTCTCAAGCGTTGGGCATCTCTGTGACGTCGTTGTGGTGAATTTTTCGAAAAGATCTTGGCCTACATCCTTACAAGACTAAATTGACGCAAGAACTGAAGCCGCTTGACCACCAGAAGCGTCATATGTTTGTGAATTGGGCTGAGCAACAACTTGAAAATTATTCGGATTTTGATCGAAAAATCATCTTCAGCGATGAGGCTCATATCTGGCTGAATGGCTTCGTCAATAAAAAAAATATGCGGTATTGGTCAGGCAGCAATCCACACGTACTCCATGAGTAGGAGTAAAATTTAAAACACTTTTAAACACAATTGAATAACTCGACAACAAAAAAATTACATTTACCGAAAACGTTCACCCTCTGCTGAACCTTAAACGTCTCTTAACCATTGAATAAATACATATAGAAGGTGACACTCGACAACTAAAAGCGCTGTGGCACAGCCGTGGTGGAAAGGAGAAACGAAATGGATGATGTAGGTTTTTTTATGTACACAAACCAATTTTCAAAGGGATATTTATAAATTTAATTGTTCCCTTTTCTATTGGTTTCCATGACGATGAGGCTTCAATATTTTGTTTTGTTTTGAAATTTGTTTACTATTTTCAATCCCGAGGAAAGAAACTGTATGTATGTATATTTCTTTGTCGGTATAAGTTGTTTTTAAATTTTTGTTAACATGAAGATTTGAAACTAACGCGAAGATTTGTTTTGCATATTGAAAAACAGAAAAAGCTACAAATTATGTATTTTATAGGTTGTATTTCGTTGGCAATTTAGAGACTTATAATAATTTGTTGATTTTATTTATTTTTGTCAAGTAACGTTTCAATTTTGCTTTGTTTTTTGTAACATATAGATTTTTATGAACAATGTATTTTGGCGAAAAATTCAAACTCTAAGTCTAGATTCAGTTTTTTGCCTGTATCTCCAATTTTACATTTTATAGAACTGAAACATGCTGAACTTACTGCGTTTTATTGTTCCTTACAGATTTTAGAGCAAAATATGTAGATGCACCTATATAACGGGTGATTTTTTAGCTGGTTTGGTTTTGGCAACACTGGTTTTGACAGCTGACGTGTGTTTAGTACCTTGTGCCACTGTCAAACAGCTTCAGTTTGGTTTGCAATTTAACCATGGATCGTCTTACAAATGAACAACGCTTGCAAATTATTGAATTTTACTATCAAAATTCGTGCTCGGTTCGAAATGTTCATCGCGCGCTGCTTGTGTTCAGCGATGAGGCTCATTTTTGGTTGAATGGGAACGTAAATAAGCAAAATTGCCGCATTTGGAGTGAAGATCAGCCAGAAGCATTGCAACAGCTACCAATGCATCCCGAAAAAGCCACTGTTTGGTGCGGTTTATGGGCCGGCGGCATTATTGGGCCTATTTCTTCAAGGATGATGCGAATCGCAGCGTTACTGTCAATGGTGAACGCTACCGAGCGATGATAACAAACTTTTTTTTGCCCGAAATGGAAGTTCTTGACTTGCATGATATGTGGTTTCAACAAGACGGTGCCACATGCCACACAGCACGCGAAACAATGGCGCAATTGCGAGGCGAGTTTGGTGAACAGTTAATTTCACGTTTCGGGCCGGTCAATTGGCCGCCTAGATCGTGCGATTTGACACCATTAGATTATTTTTTGTGGGGGTATGTCAAGGCTAATGTCTATAGGGACAAGCCCGCTTCGATTGACGCACTGGAAGCCAACATCCATGCATTCATTCGTGAGATACCGGCCGATATGTGTGAAAGAGTATGCCAAAATTGGACTCAGCGGATGGGCTACCTGAGACGCAGCCGCGGTCAACATTTGCATGAAATTATCTTTAAACATTAAATTGCAAGGTTCAAACTATCGATTCAAATAAATATTTCATTCATTTTTTCGAATTTTTTGTGTTTTTTTTTTAAAAAAAGTTCTAAACTTCTTAAAAAATCACCCATTAGTTGGACACAATCTTCCTTCTTAATTTTTCGATTTAATTTTAAGTCATCTTATATAGATTTTTTCATTCTATGGGTTTGTTTCACAATGTCTGATTTAAGTTCTAAGCAAGCAACTTGAAACTTATTATTCAATTATAAACTACTTTTGCTTATAAACTACTCTGAATTGTCAAAGTTATAAGTAAAGTTCTAAGTATTTTAATGGCCAGATGAAGTGGCGATTATCAAATTTACATGGCAAACGAAAATAATAATAATTATTTTTTTTTGATTTTTTTTATCAGAAAAAAAAACTATTTTGTCTGGAAAACTGGAATACTAATTGACACATTCATTTATTATTAAGGTAGATAAATTGTAAAACGCAATTTCTTTTAATGGGAAGATTTAGTTTTCGGATATTTTAAATGCCGAGTAAGTAATTATAACTTCCCTGGGACATTGTGGAACAAACCCTTATTCTTTTGTACGATTATTAATTAACTATAGCAGAATGGTCGTTTTTTTAATTTTGATTAAATAATCGTACACAAGAATCTGTAGTTAAATCTAGAAGTAAATTATCCTGCACGGTATGATAAAATTAAAAAAAAAAAATTAAAATAAAAAGGCACACATAATATGTATACGTCACAGTGTACCTAGCCCTTGTTTCACATAGTCTAATATTGTTCAAAATCTCGAATTTGAGCTACAAATAAGCATTTATAAATCTGTAATTTTGGACATCAAGAGAATTATTATTTTCGTATTTTCGTCCGCTGGTGCTAACTTCAGACTTATTTTAGCGAAAACTTTAATAACTATTAGAAACTATGCGAGCTACAAGTTTTTGGTTAGCTCAAGAAATTAGCATTTATCTATCTACAAATTCAGATATCAACATTTTTCAATTCCGCCAAAGTAAAGGACGTAAATTGGTCTAGAATCCGAACTTTACTGTCTAAAAAAATGTTTTCAACTGCCTTGATTTTTAAAATGTTTCATTTATCAATTTGGTCAAATGAATAGGTCCATAAGTTCTTTATTTGCAAAGGGTTAAATGAAAATACTTAATAATTGAAAAGAATCTATTTCATTCAAATTTCGCTAAGAATAGGTATGAGCGAATGTTGGTACTTAATCCCATTGGATTGTAAACTTATGTATACCTAATCAAAATAAGCATTATTCTAAAAACCCATACATATAATTTAGCGAACTTAAACATTTTCTTCTTATCTATTTACTAAATTAAACCGGACATTATTGCAAGCCTGGCAGCTTTATAGTATTTTACTAGTTTTAAAGAATCGATAAATAATAATTTCGTAATACAAACTTTTTCTCTATACATCCAGTAAAATAGCGTTTTATAAAATATTGCACTTTTTTTAATTTCGCCTGCAGCCTACAGTTTGAAAAAAACTGTGTACCCCTCAATCCTCTACGTTTCCCAAGCTTAAATAAAGTGGTACTAGAACGTAGCTTGTTTTATTTCCTGCATTTTTATATCTTTACCTTAACAATCAAATCAGTAGAACTGAAATTATAATTGTATCTAAACAATACAGCTTTAATATCATGAAAAACTATAACCCCTTTTTTGATTTAAATAATTTGTTAATATAATTAATAATATATACATATGTAAATAGCTTAATTAAAAAAAAATCTTAATTTCAAACAAAACACAAATACATTCGTTTCCATAGTAATACACACACTTTCTGAATTTCATACGAAAGAAACACAACAACCGTTACCATAGTAATTGATTGAAATTACAAAAACAAAACTGAAAAAAATCCTTTTCAAATACACGACTCTATCCATAATTAAGGAAATATTTTAAATTGAATACACCGACCTATAATATTATTTTAGGCGACAGCAGCGCTGCCAGCCGATTTGGTATAGTTTTCCTCGAGTGTCACCTTCTAAATATGTTTATTCAATGCTCTTAACATTGGCTGTTTTCAAACGTTGACTTTGTTTCAGTTATTTAAACGCAAATAAAAATTTCTAATCTATCAAAAATGTTAAAAATTGTTTAAAACTAAAAACATTTGGGTTTAGAGCTTTAACATTTAACACCAGGCTGTTTAAAATTTTGCCCCATTTCAGAAGTATAGGTACTCTTTTGTCGAAAAACCGTTCTAAAGTTATAATTTTGGTGGTTAAAAAACTTAAACACCCTGAGTTACACCATATACCCGTGAGCAACTGTCTTATAGCCAAGTCTACGCTGGTAAGACCAAAGTGAAGCCAAAACGATGGAAACCTCCCCATGTTTAATGGGTATCCGGAGACAAGACGGTGCAGTTGGCACATTGCCTATATTAGAAATCACTGATCAACCTCAGCTACACGTACACGACCCATCCAATCTTACTTTCCGTCGGCCTTATAATATCAGGGATACGTTTACGATGAGTCATTTTTAAACTGCACCATTGCACCTCTTCGGTGTATCTGACCAAGGTCATCGAAACAAACGCACACTTTTTTGGTGTCATCACGTAGGTATTTACTGTATATATTATATACTATTGGTCCCCGAAAGTTGATCTGCTCGATAATTTCATTATTGTAAAAATAAAAAATAATTAAAATCTACACTGCTACTTGTCGCGACATAGACATTACGTTCTATAAAAAATTGGCAACAAGCTGTGTCTCCAATGTAATAGGTCTAACCACTGTGCGAACGCGCCGGCCGCAGCCACGCCGCACAGTGGTTCGGTTTGTATGGGAGAGCGGAAAAAAGTCTGTTTTATCTGAACGGTTCAACAGATTTAAATGAAATTTGGCAAGCATGTTTATATTAGTCTTATACATATTTGGTCAAAATTTGGTTGAAAAAAAATAATTAGAAACAAAGTTATTGACATTTTTCTAAAATTTGAGGGATTTGATGTTTGTATGGCAGAGCGGAAAAAAAATCTGTAACATCTGAACTGTTTAACGGATTAAGATGAAATTTGATTCGCATTTTTAAATTAGTCTTATACACATTTTATCAAAATTTGGTTAAGAAAAAATCATTAGTAAAAAAGTTATTGGCTTTTTTTTCTAAAATTTGAGTGTTTTGATGTTTGTATGGGAGAGCGGAAAAAAGTCTGTAAAATCTGAACTATTAAACGAATTTTAATGAAATTTGACAAACATGTTAAAATTAGTCTTATACATGCTTGGTCAAAATTTGATCAAGAAAAAATTGTTAGAAAAAAAGTTATTGACATTTTTATAAAATTTGAGGGTTTTAATGTTATATTTAAATAAAAGTTTTTTTTAGTAAAATCTTAACTTTTTATTTTGAATATATATATATATTATAAAATTAAATTTATAATCGATCGTTGTTCCACACAATAATATCCCTGTTTTCCTCCATAGTCATTTGAATTGGTACCAAAGATGTCATAAACGTCCGAAGTTTCTTCATTGTCAAAGGTTTGACTGTATTGTGGTTGTCCAGAGGCACCATCGCATCCCCATTTAGTGAACAGTGTTAAAGACTGTCCTACAATTCTGGTTATCTCCTCTGATGTCTTTCCTTCTAATAACCTTGTTACAGTGTGGTCTAACAATTTTTGTAGTTGCACACTTGCTGAGCTTTCCGTAATGTTTATATCTAAAGGATAGCACTTTTTCTTTGCTTCCAGTAATTTAATATAAGGTGGAAAAACATCATGTCCTTCGTCTTTTAGTGCATGTCTCAATACTTCATATTGGCGTTTCGACAATTCTGCTTGTATAAATAATGCAAGAGCCTTATCCGGATCAAATTGTGAACAGGAAAAGCTCTCTGATGTTGCTGCATAGTTTATCTCTTCTCGAGGAAATATATTTCTAATTTCGTCCCTCTTATACCTTGTAGCTCGATCACAGCATTCGTCAAAACTCTTTCGTGGTCTTCCCATATTAGTTGACGTTTCGGGCAATACACTTTGGGTTAGGTCTACTTGGAAAACTCCTTCGAGCCAATAAGTGTATTTTTTTTTAAAAATGACTTTTTTTTCTATGAACTGCGTTCCATCGACTTAAAAAATGAGAAATAAAACGTTTCTTTAATTCTGATAGCACAGTTTCTATTTGCTCAGAAATTAAGTTGGGGTATTTCCTTACAAAATATGGTCGAAGATTTTGAACATCTTACCCATTAGTAATAAGTTCACTACACAACACCGAATAAGGAATTTCGATTGAATCCATTTTAATGTATTGAATTCACTATATATGTTTGTTATTATATTTAACTTCACTTTCACTTATTGCACCTTGCACAAATGCTCAATAACTCAATACTGACTTTTTTTTCATTAATCCTTTATATAAATAGATTTAAGTAAGAGATTTTATTCTAATAAGCCATTACTAATCCTTACAGGTAATAAAAAATTACGCAATACAGAACAAAAACAAAGCAATAAAACTTTAAAAAGAACACTTTTTTTATTTTTACCTGCCCTACTTTTAGCGAAAAATTAAAAAAAAATAAAAGATTATCCCTAATCCTTTTCTTTATTTTGTATTAAGCTCTATCATATAATTCAAAATATCATAAAACTATATTATTTTTCGTGTGTTGATTTCAAGAAAATTGAGTTGAAAGTTGAAAAATTTTCCAGGTAAAATAAATGGTTTCGCAAAAATCGTAATTCTCAGCCCTGGGTCAATGTATTAATTTTGTTTTATTTTTAAAATAAAGTTTGACATTTTTTCTTAAAATAATGGGCTTAACCAGTTCATTCTGACAATTAATACCGAAGTAATCAAACTTTTTGGTAAACACCACCGTCAAGACGGAGTTTTTTGAAATCCGATTAAGTGAAACATTTTTGAGCATAACTTCCACATCTGCACGTATCTGCAGCTGATTTTTTCTGTGCTTTAACATGAATGTATGGAGCATATGGTGGCATACTTACTTTCTTGGTATCTTTTGGAGCTGTTTTTTTAAATCAAAAAGTTTTAAAAAAAAGCATTTTTTCTTAGTACTAAAGCTTCAGGCTACTTATTGAAGGTATCTTTTATAAATAATCAATATTTTTTTTTATTTTTAGATAATCGAAAATAGACCAATTAAATTATTTAAGAAACTAGAGAATTTATCTGCAGGAACTTCGGAAAAAAACATCTCAAAATTTGTTGAAAATACGGTTCGCGATTTGAGTAAAATTATTTTTCAACTTTGATTGCTTGTAAATCAGAACATACAATATATATGTTAAAAAATACTTTTAAATCATACGCTTTGGTTATCTAAGAGTACTTTAACATAAAGTTTAAAACGATAGACATGACTTTTTCAAAAGACTTTTTTCCGCTCTCGCACCACTGTGCGCCGCGCCGTCATTCGAAGTGTAAAATGAAAGATGAGAATTTATAATTTCAATTTCACTTTTGCCACAAGGTATTGTCATAGAATTTATTAGTACATGATGTACGAATGCAAACATAAGATATAGTTGCATATGGCAAACGAAAACAACAGAGAAAGAATGCGATATTCTTGTGAAATTTTTGGATTTGATGATATTGTTTATGAAATATAATTCAGAAACGTACCTATACCATGTTGATCTGATCGATGAATATTGTGAAAATCTTAGATTTTTTGATATTTTCAGATCATGTCCTAAAATATTGAACAAATTAATTAAAAGTAGAAAGAAAACTACTTTTTTTTGTATTGAAACACCATCATAAATTATTTTAAAATAAATAAGAAATGATTCAATATTTTCCAAAACTTTAATACGCATTTATTTGTAATATTATTTGTCAAAAATAAACAAACCATGGCATTTCGAAATTTTTCGAACGGCATATTGAGCAAACAATGGCCCAAAAGTTTGAATAATTAATTAAAAATAGAAAGAACACAAAATTTCAAAACTGAACAACACGAAAAGTTATTAGGTATGAATGAATAATATTGGGGTAGATGGTCTTGCTCATTCTGTAGCTCTTCTTCCAGATTTAGACCTTTAAGGAATTTGAGTATCTGGAGTACTTTCAGAGAGGGTAATTCGCTGTATTATATACCTGTTATCGTCTCAGGTGCTGTTTTTTCTTTGATGCATGAGTGCATCGCATTTGCCTAGAATGTGGTCCGGTGTTTCCTCATAACTATGTGTTGCAGAATCCGCCGGTCGGGATGCTTTCTAGACCAAGAATATCCTCTTCTTCCTCTTTTTACTTGCGAATATAGGTACTATATGGCAAGTTATGTATTCGTACAAAAAATCGAACTGGAGATTTTGATCAAACTTGACATTACGATGATAGCGAAGACGAAAAAAGTGGGTCTCGCAAAAACGTCCGTCTGTCTGTCTGTCGGTTCGACTACAGCCTAAACGGATGGGTCGATTTTCTTTAAAATTCGTACCTAGCGTTTTTTGGACATTCCCCCCACCCGTTTTTTTCTCTTTTTTTTAGGACCAAAACTAACAGTAGCTGTCAAACAAAATTTCTTGGCCGAAAAGGAAAAACTTAGTTTTCTCAAATCCAGCGCTACCGAATTCGTTTTTAAGAACTCAATAAATTTAAATAGTTAAAAGTTGCCGTTTAATAAAAAAAATGGTTCCGAAAAATGGTTATTAATGGTACTTCCCAAAGAACCATTTTTTTTATTTTCGCTTTTCTCGAAAACGGTTAAACTGATTCTGATCAATTTTTTTATGAAGAATTATTGACACATTCTAAATAATATTGTGTACCAACATTTTCAAAAAAAATATTTTTAAGATTTTTAAAAAAGTTTTAATTTTTTTTTTTGAAAACTCAATATTTCAAAAACGACTCTGTCGATTTTAATTAAACTTGGTAAACAGCAGTTTTTTAACTTTATCTAGAAGATTTTTGACAAAAATTATTCTAATACTTAAAAATAACGGTGCCTCCCATACAAATGTTAAAATCCGTTAAGAAAAATATTTTTTTTTCTCAAAAACAACTCCTACGATTTTGATAAAAGTTTTTTTGTGTGTTAAAATTAGTACGATCTACCATTTAAAATTTTTAAATTTTATATTTTACGTTTATTAACAGTAGGTACCTCTCATAGAACGGTTTCATTGATTTTCGACTATCTCAACATCTGATCAACCAAATTAAATTAGATTTTTTATACAGAAGCTTGTAACAAATATAAATAAAAGTGCGTAGCAAAATTTTCTAAAAAATAATTTTTGGATTTTTGAAAAAATATTCAAAATTATTTTTTGAAAATTCGAAATTTCGAAAACGGGTAGCAGATTTTTTTTGTAAAGTTCAATTTTTAACTTTACATTAACAAATACTTAAAATTGGCGTACCATTTTTTTTTTCTCAAAAATGTTAACGAAATTTTATATATAAAAAATTAATTATTTTTAAAACCGCTCTTTCGACTTTCAATTTTTTTTTCTTATAAGTTAATATTTATACAAGAAATCAAATGGTGTGCATCGCGTTGGGTTAAAACAGATTTAGTCTTTTAATCAATTTCATTCTAATTTTGTTGATTTAAAAAAATTTACCAGTTTAAATAATATAATTAAATAATACAAGAGCAAGTTCGTGCGACCCAGTCGTGCATATTTTTTTATTTTGTTTTTAATCACGTTTTCTCCTATTTCGCAATAGGGCTCAGGCCCCACTAAGGGGGTTGCTGCGACTGTTTTTACTAGAGAGTCTGCCTCCTCATTAACCTGGACCCCGACATGGCCAGCTGCTCAATGGAGTGAGACATTCAGCCCTATCACGAATTCCATCGTAATCAGAATGTTTCCAAATCCCAACAACAAAAGAAACCTAGACATAAGAGATCCATATCTGATACTGGGAGAAGACTAGCAATTCTAAATGAAGATGGTGCCAGCGATGCCAACTGAGGCTTTTTCATGCCCCTTTTAGGAATTATTTCACTGGCTTTTTTTTCCCCAAAAAGGCTTTTTTTTTCATTTCATGAAACTACATTTTTTTTTAAATTTATTTGTGGTTTTCTTTGAGAAATTTAAATCTTGCTACCGACTTTACGAGAACTTATATTCCAGTTTTGGAGAAAGGCATTTCAATTGGAAAAAGGAGATGGTTCTAATATGTTTCTTTTTCTTGAAAAATTAGTATGCTTGCCGCATTCCTCGACGACGCGACGGTTGAAAGGCATTCGTTTAAATAAAACAAATCTGAGAAAGAGACCTAAGCCAGAAAATTTGAGTGGAATTCTTCACGGAAAGACGCTTTTCAAAAATAAAAATTGCTATGATCTGAAATTTAAGTAAAAAAAATATGTATGATTTTAAGGAAAAAATGTGCATATATTTTGTAATTTAAATGACTGATTTAATTAATATTCCTTAATAAGATGTTTATTGTGATTTTTAATAAAGGATTGTTACGATATTTAAAACATTTTTCATTTCATTTCATTTATTATTTCAATCAAAATTTACAATGACACATTAAGATTTATATCTTTTAGAGCATCTCAATACATTTTACAAGATTAGGGATTTACAAAAGAAAGAAAAAAAAAAGGAAACTATGTACATACATAAGCTAGATTATTCAATAAATAATATAGAAAAAGAAAGAAATTATGAAAGAATTCCAGGGGCCTATAAAACAGAACAACAAGTAAACTAGTCAACAATATCTTGTTCAACTATGTTTGTCCAACAAGTAAAGATCATTTCTGTAACACAACAAAAACTGTAACAATTGTCAATAACGAAAATTTCCCTCGACTTGTTGAACCAGTTGAATAAGGAAGTCTTACATGATGAGTCGTAAAATTCCACAAGAAAAAAAAGTAAAAGTAACTATTCGGTGCTTTCTCTGAGTCATTGACTAAAACCAAGTAAAGTGATAAATGGCGGGAGATAATTTTGTTGTTTGAACATAGTTCCTAATGAAAAAGATTGGACCTTTTTAAGGGATATTTTTTGGCAAAATTGTTAGACATATGCCATGGTAAGTATAAACTGAAAGAATATAATTTTCCAAAAAGTAAACAAAAATATTTGTGAAAGCCAAAGTAGATAACGCCAAAAAAACATTACAGCAACTGGTAAATACAGGAAACTTAATTCGTTTGATAATCTCTTATTTGATTTATAAGTCAAGATCCAGATCCAAGCCAATGCAAAGCTATTGAAATTTTCTTCTTTACATTAAATAAATTAACTTTAAACAAGCTACCCGACCCTTTTACTTGATAAATTCTAACTTGTTGACTTCGAACAAGTTTCCGATCCTCGGTTGAAATTTATCAACTATTCAACAAGGTTATTCTCTCTTTTTTTTAATTCTTGTTGTTTCCAGTTACAGAAATGGCGGATTTGTAAAATTTCCCACTTGTTGCAATGTGCCAAAACAATTGTTATAGTTCCTCGAGACTTGTTGTTACGTGTTACACAAATTTTAAACAGTTGTTGAAATTCACTTGTTCAACAAACACTTTATGTATTGTGTTATAGGCCCCAGAACTCAAGAATAGAATATATTTATATTATTATTTTAAATTTAATTTGAAAAGTGCAAAAATAGTTTCCTCCGAAATGCTTTAATTTAAAACATATTTGTGTTTAATTTAAAAAAAAATTAGGTGAGGCTTTTTTTTAATGAAAAAGGCGTCTTTTGCCCAAAGTGGTTGGTAACGCTGCTGGTGACATTCTTTACAGCGCAAGTCTACCAAACTACTTTTCAAATTATTCCACTGAGGCGTTGGCAATCCTGAAAGCGACGAAAAGAGAAAATACAATGGATAGAAACGTCGGGATTTACTCCGATAGCCTTTCTACGCTCAAGGCATCAATCAATAATCATCCGAAACTGCACCACAACTATGACTGAAATCCGAAAAAATATTTTCAAGAACAGATCAAAAACTTTTATAACTTTTGGTTGCAGGACACTCAGGTATATCAAAGGGAACGTTTTAGCGGACTGTGCTTCTAAAACAGCCTCAGAACAATTGATTATACTTTTAATCCCACCAACTAAAACAAAATTCTTAACGTCATCAACATTTATTGGGAAAATATAAGAACCGACGAATGGGGAACATATTTTCAACACTTTTCTACCATTAATACAAAAAGAGAATCATTTGCATATGCAACAGAAATGACACCCATAAGAAACCAAAGGTGTTCTCCGTCTTCACTTTGGACACACGCAAACAACTTAGTCAACTAAAGTTGATTCCGAAAGAAATGATTGTATTGGCGGCTTGAAATTTTAGGCAGACTTTACCTATTATCTATAACCAGAAGAACACCGGGAGATAAAATCAACGCATGCTTAAAAGTACTTTAAAGAATCGTAATTGTGGCAACATGTGAACAAAATTTACTTATTTCTATATTTCATCAATGGATTACAAACAAAAAGTATTTACTTATAAAATAGCAATTACAATATTTTGGTTCATTTTAGGAGTTAAGTAGATATTGAACAGTATTTTTAAATATTTATCTCTTTTCATTGAAAGATTGACTTCATTGGAAATAGAGTTGAACAATATTAGAGAACGAGTTAAAGGGTTATTTAGTCCGTAAATTGTCCTATGCGTAGAAACATAGAAAAGATCGCTTCTATTTCTAAGATTTCTTTCCGGAACATACCAAGAAACAAGCGCAAGTAGCTCTAGAGATTAAATATTGTAACATAAAATATGTTTTATAAAAATAACGCATTGAGTTTGTCTGCGGCTTTCTAGAGTTTTTAAGTCTATTAGCGCACATCTTGAAAAATAATCAGGCCATCTAATATTGCTCAATGCAAAACATGTGGACCTTCTTTGTACTCTTTCTAATTCTATTCTGATAGTAGCATTTTCATAAAATGGTGCCCAAACGACAGAGCAATATTCTAACACGGACAGTACTAATGACTGAAAAATGGCCTTCAATGTATACACGTCCTTAAAAACTGCTGAAGTTCGTTTGAGGAACCCTAGCAAAGAATTCGCTTTGGATACTATAAAATCGATACGAGCCGAGAAAGTTAATTTGGAGTGTAATATAACTCCAAGATCTTTTACTTCATTGACTTTTGAAAGTGGTTCATCACCAAACTTATAGATAAAAACCACGGGCGATAATGTTCTGTAAGCACTAAAATAAAAATATCACATTTTGATGTATTGAGCTGAAGATGGAAAAAGGAATCAATATCTCGCGACCTTAGGACAACAAGGTTCTAACTCACATTTTTGCCAAAATTGAGTTATACATTGGATCGTACTTAAAAAGCTATGCTCTTTCGATTGCCGCTATCCGTATCTCTCTATCTCTTACGGTTTTGGAAATAATTTTAAAAAGTCAGGGAAAAAGGTTCTATCTACTCATAATTAAGTTCGATCTTAAGTTCACAAAGTTCTAACCAGCCAGATAGAACCTTGCGTTACAATACAAACAAAAATATTTCGTAGATAGAACCTTTTTTCGCTGTAGATAGAACCTTCTTGTTCCATGGCATCCAATTGTTTGAATCAAGTGTGATGTTTAATTTGTATGAAAACGGGGACACAAATTTCTATCATCAGGCATTTAGAACCTTATTGTCCTACGCCCAAGTGCCTTAGCGATCAGCAACAAAGTTCTATCGATTTTTTTGAATTTAAATTACTAAATAACTACTTATTATATTTTAAATTTTTTTATTGCTAAAAAGTCAGAAAAAAATAAGCTGTAGGTACACATAAACACGTTTCGATTAAAATCAATGCACAAAAGTTACACAACACCAAATATTCCACCTTAGTTTTCTCGAAAGTGATAGGTGTGCAGTTAGAACCTTCTTGTCCTAAGGTTGCGATCTTTCTGAAAATTAAGGCAGTCATGGTAAGTAGACATCTGACAATCTGAATATTTAAGAACGTCAGGAATATCGTTCACGAACAGATCGAACAAAAGTGGTCCCAAATGACTACCTTGTGGAAGACCTGACTCTGCACCAATGAAAAACGATTGAAAACCATCAATGTGAACCACTTGTTTTCTTTTCGGGTAATAAACAAGCAAAATTGTCGCATATGGGGCACAGAAAACCCGCACGCATACATTGAAAAGCCGATACACCCAAAACGAGTCACTGTTTGGTGCGGATTTTGGTCCAGAGGAATAATTGGGCCATTTTTCGAAAATGAGCAAGGAGTGGCCGTTACAGTCAATCGCGATCGTTATCGGGCCATGTTGAACGAATTTTTGTTCACAAAAATCGAAGAGGAGGATATTGGCAACATTTGGTTTCAACAGAACGGCGCTACATGCCACACAGCCGAAGCTACACTCGATGTTTTGCGCCATTTTCAAAAAAAAAAAAAAAGTTATTTGGCGGACCATTTAGCTTTTCAAACAACTTAGGTACTGCAGAGAGTTTTGATATCGGCCTGTAATTTTTAACGTTGTGTTTTAGGCCACTTTTATACATTGAATTTACGAAAGAAAATTTCTAATTCGACTCACTATGAATATGAAACTTATATTGACTGTGAAACTTGGTGTTTGAATAGCTCTTTCGAGGACAATGAGCTTTTTAACATGACTTACCAAATCTATAGACTAACTTAGTTATGTAAAATTATTATGTTAGTCTATATGAATATAAATAAATATATATAGACGCGTGATCGTCACCACTCCCTAGTGGCTGTTAAAAATTCCATTATTTGTCATTTAGTTTATGATTTTCGGCTTGGCAACGTTGACGCTATATGTTTAAATATTTAAAAAAAAGCACATTTGCCACCTTTTCGTTATCTAAATTTACATAAATCATGTATATCCCCTAATTATAGTAACGATATATGTATGTACACTTAAAGAAAACAAAAAACTTCAGTTTGTAGGTAGGCGTGTATGACTGTATGTATATAATTAGATCTACATATTTTTTAAGAATTACTCTTTGATTGAAGAAAACCACAGGAAAAATAATTCAAATCGCATTTAGCCGTTATAACATTTGAATGAGTTTTTCGTATAGGTAACACGCAAATAAAATCCAACTTAGCTGTTAAATATCTTTAGCGCTAGCGATATATGTACCTATAGTCAAAAGTAAATTGATATGCGTAAATAAACGTTAAATAATTATATTTGGCTCCGCAACCTTAATTATTATTTCCTTTGATGTTTATTTAATCTTACACACACACATAATTATGAACTTAATAAATTTTGCAAAAAAAAATATACAAATCGACAAAATTTACACCGAATGATCTTTTCTTTTCTAAATGAAATTTACACTAACCTCATAAATCTTATTCTACGAAGTTTGTGTGGGAGTGGTTTAGTGAGTTTGAATATCTTTACACCTGAAAAACTGTAAATAAATTTGACATTATAAAACAATTTAAGATTTAAGTTCTTTAAAAAAAAAAAAAAATAAATAGTTTTGATCAGAAAAATTGAATAAATATTTAGTTAGAGTTAGAAATGGAATGCAGGTATGTAATTTGTATTCTACAACATTTTTGTCTTTCTAATTTACTGCTCTTACGTATGAGTATAATAAATACAAACATTGAAAGTGGAAAAGAATAAATCCCCCAAAGCTATGAGTAATAAATAACGTGTTGATTCACTAAATCACTTCCATTGGTTTCTTGCACGTGCAAGAAAAAACCCACTTGCAAAAAACGTAAACACACATTAAGATTCAAAAAATACTCGTTTTCGGTAAAAAAAAAACACGTCATCCTATGGATTTGAAACATGAACGCAAAGTTAACTATTAATTAATTCAGGCCATATACACACACAAACACACTGCTCAGTAGCTCTTTCTTGCTCAAGCTAAGGGCAGTTGAGGGGCCGATTTTTCAAATTAAAATACCCTTTTTTTAAAATAAATGAGTCGAAAGATTTTAATCTATCTTACTTTACTTAATTTACTTAACGGGCTCCTGACTGACCCGTGAATGGTCCCAGCCTGAGACACTGCAGCTTTCTATCCTCCTCGATCAAGGCCAAGTTGCTTCCAGTCATCCAGACCAAGCGCTCTAGCATCCGCGATAGCTTCGTCTTTTAACCGTAGGTTCGGTCTTTCTTGTCGTCTCGAACCTGGGGGCTGGGATCGAAGATTCTCTTGGCTGGAGCATTATTGTCCTTTCGCTCGATATGTCTCGATACATCCTTATCTTGGTACAGCTCATAGAGTTGGGGGTCGAATCTTCTCCTTCATTCGCCCTCCTAGCACTGAGGGCCAAATATCCGTCGAAGAATTTTCCTTTCGAAAGAACCAAGTATCAGCTCTCCCTTTCTGCTTATCATCCAGCACTCGGCGCCGTAAAACAGGATTGGCAATATAAGTGTTCTGTAGAGCGTGCACTTCGTTTTACGCATCAGGAGTTTTGAACCCATTTGTTTCGCGAAACCAAAGTAGCAACGGTTTGCTAGGGTAATTCTTCGTCGAATCTCCATTAGGGTGTCATTTCTGGAGTTGCAAAACGGCTTAAGACTCTTACACAGAACGTTGGAGAGAATCTTATATGCGCCATTTAGCAGGGATACGCCTCGATAGTTCTTACAAGACACAGGATCGTCTTATTTGTAGATGGGGCATATGGAGCTGATCGTCCAATCATCGGGAATACTTGCCTCCACCCATACTTTGTTGATGATTTGATAAAGCGCGCTATCAAAACGTCCCCTCCGTACTTGAAGAGCTCGGCTGGTAATCTATCGAAGCCAGCGGATTTGTTGTTTTTAAGCTTTTTTATAGCTAAGCTTACCTCTTCTATACTGGGTGGTGGAACTGGGTCTTCATTGATTCGAGGTGGATTCTCTGCTTGCCCTATCAATCGCTCCACATGATTTCCATTAAGCAGCTATTGGGAATGCTGCTTCAACACATCTATTATTCCCTGTGCTTCGGTGGCTAGGTTCCCTTCGCTATCTCAAAGAGCCTGCGTCCCGGCCTTTAAAACAGCCAGCCAGTTGCTTGGTTTTTTTATAAAACTTCCGGGTTTTGTTTCGGTTGCAAGACTCTTCGATATCCTATATATAGGAGGCTGCGTATGCCCTCGACTACCTGTGCAGATTCTTCTTTTCTTTCCTGGCTCCTGGCTCAATACTCTTCCTTTAGTGCTCTTGTGTTATGCTGCAGCATTTTTTAATTTATCACAGTGCTTAAAAGAATGTAAAATTTTTAAAGCCCTTGGTAAATCCAAAAACTTAATTCTGAGATTAAATCAGCCAGTGACCGACTGAATAAACCAGCATTCACATGCATTTATGTATGGCTTTAGAAGAGTTAGCTATTTCTTGACACATAAAATTTATTAAATCATTTCATACTTATTCAGAAGAGATTTTAATTTCGTTATTTTGGAACATGGCACTTGCAGTTTGTATCCAAGAGCAACAATACTAGCACTAGTTTGTTTAGATTCTTCATAGGATACGCAATACCATATACAAGGTTCAAGTTTTTATATCTCACCTCATATGGCTGATCATGTACAGGAATATATTCTTGCATATGAATAAAACATCATCGAACTTAACTGATTTAATAAAATTGGTTATTATTTGCCGTAGTTCCGTAATTAAGAAAATTTCATTTAAAATTAATAAAACTGCATTGAATACATAGTACCAATTTAGGAAAATATGTGCTTGATTGCTTTATTTATTTTCAGAGCAAATTGTTTTTGTTTTTAAGATCCAATCGACGCACCTGAAGATAATTTTTGAAAATTCAGTAAATACATTATTAACTTAAATTATTATCCTTGAATAATTTATATCTATTAGTAACATCTTTGATATCGGAAATAGGATGTCTTTGTTTGTTTGTTTGTTTATTTGTTTGTTTTAACCGTTAATGAATCAGAAGAAATTTGAATAAATTTGAGGACATAGTTTTCATTTTAAACATAAACTATTATAACTTCAATCTTAAATTTACTTTTAAAAAAGATTTATACAAGTTTACTACTAACTCGTTGAAAGTTGCCAAATGAATATAATTCTTTTCACTTATTGTAAATATATGAGAGCGAAAACGGTAGGTATTTTTTTTTATAACAAAATCAGTTCTATTTTTGATGACCTACTGACGACTGATGTGATGAATGAGACATTAGATTGTATTTCAGTATTTGTAGTGTCTTGCCCACCACAATCATAAATATTTAAAAAAAAATTTACATTAAAAGAATATAAACTATATTCTAAATAGAAAGTACGTGTAATTTAAAGATTTACAGTGTTCGACAAAAGTAAAGCAACCGATTGTCTGTCAAGAGTTAACGTTTTATTATTTTTTTGTTTCTAACGGCTATGACATATGAGTATTGTAAATAATATTCTATCTTACTTTTTGCTTTCGATATCATATATAGGTACTATATTAATTTTACTAAATTAAAGGCAGTAAAATAAGCTTTTCACTAGAGCTAAAATAAGTATATCTAATCAATGAAATATCGGTGTGGCAAAGACAGCGCAAAAAAAGTGGCTTTTCTAGAAGTCAAAACTCAATATCTCAAAATGTGTAAAAACATATCAAAAATTTTAGTATTATTTTCATTTTTTATCAATATAATTTTTCTACATCAATTATTTCGCCCGTTATGGACAATTATTTTGAACAAAATCTGAAATCCTTATTTTGCAATCGAAAACTTCAAGCCCGAACATCTCGATTTTCCCATGAACGATTTTGAAAATATTTTACTTATGTATCGGGCTTCACGTCACCTTCCATTTGATACCAAACTCGTTCGTGTACACTCCGGGTCAGAAATGATCGATTCAAATTTAAAGGATTCGTACACAATGATTACGAACAATGGTTATTAATGGCACCTTCCAAAGAACCATTTTTTGATTTTCGCTTTTTTCGAAAACAGTTTAACTGATGTTGAAAATTTTTTTTATGAAAAATGATTGATAAATTTTAAGTGATATTGTGTAGCTAAATTTAAAAAAAAATATTTTTTTGGATTTAAAAAAAAAAGATTGATTTTTTTTTTCAACTCAATATTTCAAAAACGACTAAGTCGATTTTTATTAAACTTGGCAAAAAAACACAGTTTATTAACATTATCTAGAATATTTAAAACAAAATATATTCTTATAACCAAAAATAACGGTACTTCCCGCACAAATGTTTAAAAACCGTTAAGGAAAATCTTTGTTTGCTCAAAAACACGATTCCTACGATTTTGATAAACAAAATTGTTTGTATCGAAATTAGTACGATGTACCATTTAAGATTATAAAATTTTACATTTTACTTCTATTAACAGTGCCTCTTATAGAAAGTTGTATTTTTGATTTAAGACTATCTCATTATCGGATTCACCAATTAAAACTAATTTTTTTATACAGAAGCTTGTAATAAGTTTAAATAATATTTTTTTGAAAATTCGAAATTTTGAAAACGGGTGAATTATTTTTTTTTTAAATTCAAATTTTAACTCCACATTAATAAAAACTTAAAATTGGCGTTCCAATTTTGTCTTCGTAAAAATGCTAACAAAAATTAATTAATTTGAAACCACTCCGATTTTAAATTTTATCCCCACAAATTAAGATTTATTAAAGAAATCAGATCATATACCGCTGTTGCGTATACTTTCCTGTTGCAAATTCGTTTTCCGTACGGAATTTTCATTAGAAAAATTAATAAATGCTTTTTTAAGAAAAAATATTTGCCCCAAGGAAATTTTTTTTTGCGCAAAAATTATTTCAAGTGATTCCTCATAGATCCGTATCATTTTTCATTTTCAAATTGTAAGTTAACATATTCAATTATCCAAAAGAAAAATGTTTCCTGATACGTTGAACCGGCTGATCGCTATAACCGGCCCCTAACCAATTTAATTCAGACTTTAGAACCACATTGTGATCGCACATAAGAGCAAGATCGTACGACGCAGTCGTGGATATGTTTTTTCAAGATAATATAATATTATATTATCTTTGATTGATCCTAAAGCAAGACATACCCCACAGACGAGGTAATAATATGGTACACGCATACTACAGACTTTGAATCGAGTATTCGTGAAATTATTATTTTAATTAAAAAAATAGTGAAGAATTGAAGCTATGAAATAGCAAGCACAATTTCCTGATATATGTCCAATAGAGAATCAGAGGGAGGTTGTAGATAAAAGAATTCATGTCTTTCATTTAAAGAAATAATATTATAAAATCTGTTCCAATTTAAGCACCTATACACAAGAGTTTTTTTACTTTAAAAGTTGCTTTAATTTTGTCCAACACTGTAGATAAATAATAAATTATAGTTGGACTGTTAAATAATTAAGTCAATTGTCTTCGTTTGAATTGGGAGGGAATGTTTTATGTATTTGTATATTTCTTGACATTTTAATCCAAATTAAAATATTCTAATTGTTTTAATGAAGTACAAATATTTAAGCAATGCGTGCTTTGGTCTTTATTATCAATTGAAAAATAAAGCAGTAGAAATGGTAAACTTTCATAAAATTAAATAATTTTTATATATTTTGTTAGTCTAATGAACTCACCTTCACAAAGGAATTTAACTTTTTGGGATTAATTCAATTTTTGTTTAAATACAAACAGAATATTTTTGTTATACATATTTGTCGTTCCTACATCTGTCATTAACAGATCATTCAAAGCAATTTGAATGGTTCCATTGTGACCAATAATTTGCAATTAATTACTGCAATTCCTTTACTCGTCAGAATAAATTGGCTAAGAGCCATGAAGATAACTTGTAGAATTACTGAATGACGACGAGCGACCGACGAGAAAAACGCCCACACGACATACAACATAAATGCCGGGAGCAGTAGGTATGATCTAGTGGAATCGACTAAACCGAAGGTGTGCAATGATAAATTCAAAAATTTGGTCACGTTTAGGAAGCAAGGCCAATATGTTATCAAAAAGAATTTGTGAATCATTCTTCAATATTTAGAACAAACCTTGACTAAAATGAATATGAATTGTTTTTTTTTTTTTTCTCTTTTAATCGATTTTACTTTTAGACTTAAAAAACGACAACGTTTACAATTTTAATATTTTGATTTTATTTTATTTTTGCACTGAAATTGATCATGTTTTCCTACTGATTTACTGAAGTGTGGACAGATGTGAAATGTGGTGTAGGATAAATATTTACATAGGTCGTAAAAGAATAAAATCGAATTTGCAACCTTGACCATGACCATTCATAATTTTATATGCCCGGAAGCGTATTCATAAATAAAAGTGCACAACAAATCGCACACCGAAATCATTAGTTTTTTTGATATAATCAATACATTTATGTAAATACATCCGTGGCCTGTTTTTTTAAGAAAAATAAACTGTACAAATTACAAGAACTTAGTTTGTTTAGGTTTCTAAGCTCTTAGCGATCTCAGCATATTGAGGAAAATGAGATCTCAGAGATTTCGCTCCGTCGGAAAGGGAGCAAAACTGAGAGATTTTTTGAATTATTGCAGAGAAATTTATTTAGGTTTTTCTTCTACTCAGAGAAAAATCTCTGAGATCACAAAAACGTGAACTCATTCAATCAAAATAACAAAATGTACATACATATACCATATAGTTTTAACAAAATTTCTTTCCATTTTTTATGTGCAGATACATATCTTCATTATGAATATACAATTTGCTTTAGTGACCTTTCATCTTCATTATGTTCATGTGAATTAATGATAATAATAATGAAATTTCATATTAATTCATCCAAAACAAGAATTTGGAGGCACTGTTTTTGTTCCGCTTAGGTTTGTTTTTTTGGTAAGCTCTTACTCGCTTAAAATAAAAGTTAAAAGAACGCAACCACATCATGTTTAACAGTTAAAAAAGTGACAATTATATTTTTGGACAAGACTATAGACAGGCCAATTTAAAACAGTTATAACGGGTTTTCGCCATTAAAAGTAGTCGTGCGTTAACGCGCTTCGTGCGACTTGAAAAAAAATTCTGGGTGCCTGAAGTATGCCCACCGGCGGAGAACTCTGGCCATGCGGGGCCGAAAAAACAGTACTTTTATAAACCAAAACAGTTATAATTGGCATGTCTAGAGTCACTTCCTATATTTTTATATTCACTTAGTTCCGCCGTTTATAAAATTTATATTTTCGCGTATAAACACGACTATTCTGGGTATGTGTATTTTTCCACTTGGGGATAATGGATTGTTCTTCTTTTGTGGAACAACAAAAAATCATTTAAAAAATGAAATTTTAAACTTTTCTTTTCGCGGACATTAATCATTTTAAACTTTTTAAGTTCCAAAAAGCCTTACAAAATCATTTACTTAATATTTTTCGTAACGGGTTTGTAAGGTTTGTATGGCAGGTACTATTTATTTCTATTCTATTTAATGCGGAGAATATTCAAAAATCTATACGTGTCAAGTTTAAATAAAAATTCCCAACATTTGTTATTGGATTTTGAAAAAAAAAAATAATTTAGTTCTTTAATCTAGAAAAATATTTGACTAAAAATTTTAATTTTTGTTATTTAAAAATTCAAGAAATCTTTTTAAAAAAAAATTGGTCGAAAACACTTAGAAAGTTGAAAATCAAAATACTACTTAACGGCAACATAACATATATGTAGGTAATTGTTTTTTTTTTTTGGAAAATTGTTTGATTGCAATAATAGGTAGACAACAGCTTCAATAAACACACATTTTCGTGTTAAAATTGTAGAAACCGTTTTCGAGAAAATTAAGATTTTTCTTTTTTATAAGATCCTTAACGATTGTATTCATGTTACCGTTATTTTTGTTCTTTAAAAAAAAATAGTTTCACAGATTCACTTCTTTGGTCTTGATCGTGAAATCTCACTTGTATATTAGAAATACCGAAATCTACACGAAAAGTTATGTAAAGCAGTTATTGAAAAAAAGTAATAAACAAATTCAAACTTAATATCATTTTGCGCCACCCGCACGATGTAGATAAAGTGCATTAATGGAGTGCTTGATTGTTCTGAGGGATATATTGATTTATAGTCCTGTTTGCGTGAATGAACGACAATCTGGAAAGAACTCCAGGTTAAGATATGAGACGCAAGGTATACCTATCACAAACTGATAGTAAGAACGGGGTAGCTCGACTTTCTACCTGAGCTATCTTGACAAGATAGTTCCTATATACCTACGTGCATTTAACTAGACTATTCCTACATAGCCAAATAAAATGCGTATGTTTCACCGCTATCTCAAATAGGTATGTAAACATTCGAATTACCTACCTCTTGTAATAAGGTGGATATACCTATAGTAATCAAGGATATGAAAAACGATAAGGTAGCAACACTTCCATAGCGTTTTTATGAATATTTTTTCAGGCCTTTAAAGAGCTTGACCTTTCGCCAGTTTTTGTGATGTAATTTATTATTTTAAAGTTTTTTTATTCATACAATAATACCATAATACCGCGCTCTCGTATATGTAGGTATGTGGGCTATAACTTTAATTTTTTGTGTACGGAAACGCGTTTGGATTAAATTCGTGAAAATTCACACAAATTCACATTACGCGTATAGACGTAATCAAAATTGCAGTACTTACGATGGAAATTGATTTTATAAATAATTGGTTAGTTTATATTTCTGAGCACATGCAAATTTTCCGGCGTCAGATTTCCTTGAGAAATCGTGTTTATATTTTCAAATAACGCAATGTTTGACACATGACACCATATACAAAAATACAATTTTGAAGGAAAAAGTCTAAATTGAATTGTTTTATTAAATCAGGATAAAATATTCTAAATTTTCTACCAAAAATAAGGTACATACCATTCAACAAGGGATTTCAGTAGATGATGCACATTTTTTAACACATTACGACCACAACAAAAGCAATAATCGCATAAATCAATTTCTTGAAAACAAAATATTACACTTTAACTTTAGCGACATATTATTTGTATTGAATTAGAATCAAATATTCATTTAATGACACATTTTTGTGATTAAATATTTATGTATTTTTAATAATTAAAGGAAATCAAAGGTTTTTTGTTTGGCTTTTCGCGTAACTTGGTAGCAGAAAAAGTAGTTTTCCCCAAAACTGTCATTTGAGATTTGACCAAACAG
Organism: Leucozona laternaria; assembly: GCA_932273885.2. Classification (NCBI taxonomy): domain Eukaryota; kingdom Metazoa; phylum Arthropoda; class Insecta; order Diptera; family Syrphidae; genus Leucozona; species Leucozona laternaria. The sequence continues at coordinate 54,206,147 of OW026368.1, forward strand.
ATGTGCCCGATTCACAATAGGTACGGTTATTGCGGTATGTTCCAAAGATTTTGTGCACAAAAATTAGCTATGTTCAGTGGGTGTGATCTCGACTGTCGGGAACAGAAAAGTATCAACGAGAATTTTGGTTCTGTTTGGTATCTTTTTTCAGCAAAATGTATAAAACCTATCAAAACACCAAAGTGAGAACGAATTTCTCAAAAATGGAGAAACTAACAAGAAAGTTAACAAAGGCATTAAACCACTTTTGTGTACAAAACGTCAGAATTTTACTCCTCACATCAACAATCACATGCCAAAAGTCTGATTTTGTTAACAATTTGCATTTAATTTAAAAAAAAATTATATAAACTATAAATTTCCCAAGTTATTTATTATTTATAAAGTTAATTTTCACATAAAGAAACCACAATTTGAAATTAAAAGCCAAAGATGCTAACAGCTGGGTGACAAAGTGTGCAATTTTGTGAAAATTTGTTCAAATTCGCAAGAAATTTCACGGTACCAAACAGACCTTTTAAAGTTGGTAGGGACAGAGGCTTGAATGTAGTTAACTGAATTTTTCCTTTTTTTTGGCAGAAAACGATACAAAAATTTAATTTCGTTTGTGACTGCTCTACTCCCTTTTGATTACAATCGAATTCAAACCCACAAATACTAATATTACCATTTAACAAAATGGCTTCTTCAAGAATTTGTTTTTTTTTTTTTTACAGGTAAAACTTTGTAGTTACCTGTGTATTCCGTGACTATTCTATTTCAAATAAATCGGGTATAGAAAACGACTGCAAACACATTGCTTGGAACAGAGTGAAAAAGTCATTGACATATACTAAATATGGACTGCTAGTCCAGCCTCATTTCCATACAAATATCTCAGTAAACGTGATTCAACCACTTTTTAGCGACACTGATGCCACTTGGAGTAAATTTGTAAAAAATTTCACGTTAACAAAACCTATTACTTATCAAGCATGTTGTGTTGCAAACTGTCAGTTTTTCTTTACCAATATAATTATTCTTTTTCCATGAGCACTGTCTTCTCTTTCTCCCTAACCCTGAGGCCACACGAGCAAGTACTAGCAAGCAAGTTGGGTTCATACATTGCCTGCCAAATTCGTATCTGTGTACTGGCTGTGTCGTAGTTGGCACTCCACTTGCCAAGCAAGTTGCTTGCAAGTAGGTCGTTCTTTTTCTCTACTATAGTAAACAATTTTGGTTGATCTTTCAAACAAAATGGATTTAAAAAATCAAAATACATTTGGAAAGAATATTAAAGAAAAATGCAAAAATGGTTAACAAACTTTAATAATTGAAATTATGTACAACGAAACATAAGAGGGAATAACATATACTTTAACTAAAATTCATGTAACAAATAAAAAAACTACAGATGTCAAAATACATTTTGTTAGCTATATGTCTGTTAAGCACAAAACTTTCAAATTCCATTGAAGGTTGTATACGATGTCAATGGATAAAAGAACCTCTTAAAATCCGATTTTTTTTCCATTTTATTTTCCGCTCTGGAAAAATGGATTTTTAGGGCAATCGGTTGACATTTGGAACGAAATATTCTCGATAGAATCAAATATAATTTTTACCCTATCTGTCAAGCCACAAACTTTCAAATTCCGTCTACGATGTCAATGGATTAAAAAACCTCTGAAAATCCAAAATTTTTTCCATTTTTTTTCTGCTCCGGAAAAATTCATTTTTAGGGCAATCGGTTGACATTTGGAACGAAATATTCACGATAGGATCAAATATAATTTGTCCTCTATCTGTCAAGCCATAAACTTTAAAATTCCATTAAAGGATGTCTACGATGTCAATGGATTAAAAAACCTCTAAATATCCGAATAATTTGAAATTTTATTTTTGAGCTTTTTGGTAATTTGTAACGAAATATTTGCAAATGTCAAATATTCTGTCAAGCAATGTCAAGTTTCGTACGAAAGTGAATTTTAACATTTTTAAAATGCAATCAAATTCCACACTAAATTTATTTTAACTTATTTTTTGCACAAAATCTAATTAATTCAGAACTTTAAATAAAAGGAACGATGATTGTTGACTATAGTGTAAAAAATGAACGCCCTACTTGCTTCTCTACTGGCTGCTCAACTGGCTTCGAAAAAGGCAAGCCAGTTGACGAGCAAGTTGCTTGGGTTTATATGTGTTAGTGAAAAAATGTGAATGTATTGCAACTTGCTTGCCAGTACTGGCTCGTGTGGCCTCCGGGTAACAGATAAGCATTTCTGTAAGGCCTGCCGCCCACTAGGCAACTTTTAGTTGCTCACCCCAGCAACTTTTAGTTGCTCCCGGTTCAATTACATTGGCTTATATGGGAGAGCGCCCACTGGGCAACTTAGTTGCCGGCAACTTTAAGTTGCTCGGAGTTGCTCGCGGAACTTAGTTGCCGGCAACTCCGGGCAACTTTTAGTTGCTGACCCCCGCCCACTAAGCAATTTCCGAGCAACTTTCAGGAATTTTCGAAAATTTAACGTTTTTATTTGTTGTCCATTGAAATATTACATTGATTTTGCATTTTAGACAGGTCAAATTGAGATAGGTTTAGGTGGAGCACGTTTTTATAGAAAATTAAATACAAAAAAACACAAATATTAATTCTCAAAAGTTGCTCGGAAGTTGCCTAGTGGGCGAGGGCAAGCAACTTTAGTTGCTCGGAGTTGCCGGCAACACCAAGCAACTTAAAGTTGCCGGCAACTAAGTTGCCTAGTGGGCGGCAGGCCTAACAGAGCGTGGTATGGCAACACACCACACGAGACTAAAGCCCGAACCACACTACTCTCGTGTGGTGTGTTTTGGAGTAGTGTGTAGCTGTCATTCCAATGTATTTCATAGATTTCGACACAACACATCAAACGATACAAATATGGCTATACGCATATGAAATACATTAGAGCGATAGCGACACACCACTCCCCAACTCACCACACGAGAGTAGAGTGGTTCGGGCTTAACCCTGTCCGTTCAGTGGCAGCAATTTTTTCTCATCCGGCCATCGCAAGAATAAATTGCAAAACCTAAAAGCAGTCTAAGCTCCGCATAATTAAATTTGTACCAAACGTTCAGTTGGAATTTGTATCTTCGAAATTCAAGACCCTCTGTACTAGATCGCAAGTTTTTCGTCACGGATGGTTGTGGTTGGTACAATTGTGGTCTGGCGCACACGCTACGTCAAAAAAGTCGAAATTCGCAAATTTTAATGAAAAAAACCGACCCTCGGCAACCTCAAACAAATAAAAATTACAAATACGCGAAAAATAGAATCTTAAACAAACAGTTATTTTTCTAAAAATTTAGCTGCAAACCATTCCCACCAAATTCACCTCCAAATGGCGGCAAATAGTTATTCCGGTTTTCCCTATGGTGATGGAACTCAGTACAGCACCCCAACCGCAGCGGCTTCAGTGAATCCCGGTGTCGCTCCACCATTTCCGTACGCTGCCGCAGCATACCCGACGGCTCCTTACCACGCAACAAATCCACCGCCACCACCGTATTCTGGCTACGGGTATGGTCGTCCTATGCAACCTTTTAACAATCCTTACGACACCGCCGGTGCTCCACAGCAAACAAAAGTCCACTATTCTGCTCCACCTACTCGAAACTTACCACAAATCGCTCGTCCTAACAACCATCATCCCCACCACCACAGAGAGCGACAAAAAATGCAACCCCCTCGCCCTAAACAAGTCCATTATTGCGAGATTTGTAAGATTTCTTGCTCCTGTCCGCGTGCTTACACTGAGCATTTAGAGTCGAAAAAACACAAGAAGCGGGAAGCCGGTCTGAATACTCCTGCTGGCAGCCAGCCCGTCACTGGTCCTAACAAATACCACTGCGAGCTATGCGATGTCATTTGCACTGACAAGGATGCTTATGCTGCTCACGTCCGTGGATCAAAGCACCAGAAAGTAGTAAAGCTTCACACGAAACTTGGCAAGCCCATTCCCGAAGATGATCCTTCGAAATTCGCCAAGAGCGACGCGAAGAAGGGTAGTGGCGATGCTACCGCAGAGACCGGCGCTGCAGGAGCCGTTGCTCCCACGGCAGCTAAGGAAGAAGACGATGCTCCTGAGGTCAAGCCGGTCGGGGCCGAGTACATCGAGGAGATCAAAGAGGACGGTAAGGTGTCGATGTTTAATTGTAAACTATGCGATTGTAAATTCAGCGACCCCAACGCCAAGGAAATGCACATGAAGGGCCGGCGTCACCGACTGCAGTACAAGCGCAAGGTTAAGCCCGATCTGATCGTGGATCTGAAGCCAACTGCGCGCCAGAAGCGTCTGGCCCTTCTACAGAGCGATCTATGGAATATGAGAAGAAATCCGATGGATTTGGGTGGTGGGTGGCCAACTCGTCGTGGGTTCAACGACTTTGACATGATGGGTGGACCAGCTCCTCCTGGAATGAATCCACGTTCAATGAACTCGCGTGGTGGTGGACCACCCTTCATGGGTTGGGGAGGATTTTCTGGCATCGTTCCGAACGTTCGCCCCGAGGGCATAAATGATTTCTATACAATTGCTCGCCACTCGGAGATCTATCCAAAGGAGAAGAGTCTCCATAACATCCACGAGATTGTTTCGAATACTGAACGAGTATTACGCTTGGTCTCTGATGTCTTGGCTGGTGTCGGTGATTCACCAAATAACGATGAAGAAGCAGATGCTGGTAAAGAAGGTGAGTCTAACAATGGTATGGCAAAAGTTTCATTCCAACAGGCAGGTGACAACGGGAAAGTACGTGTCCTCCAGGGAGTGATGCGTGTTGGCGCATTGGCCAAGGGCCTCCTTCTTCAAGGCGATAATTCCGTTCAACTGGTGGTCCTGTGCGCAGAGAAGCCTAAACTGACGCTTCTTGAGCGTGTGGCATCGGAACTGACCATTCAGCTGAAATTACTATCCACTAGCAACAAGACGTACATGGTTTCGGTGGGTATTGACGATGGCTCCATCTCAGTCACAGATGGAACTATGACGGTAAATATTTCCTTAACGACGCCACTTTTCCGTGAAGAAGATGTATGTCATAGTGGCATTGTCAAACAAGAAGCAGATGACGAAGATGAAGGTTTTCCTCGGGAAGCAGCTTTGCAGGCTCTCGCTGAACTACGCCACTGGAAGTGGTTCCAGGCTAAGGCGGCTACTCTGCCTTCTTGTGTTTTAGTTATTCGAGTGATGCGCGACATCCGCCAGCGATTCCCCGTCTGGCAGGCTCTGTCCCAGTGGGCTTTAGAGTTGCTGGTCGAGAAAGTAATCTCCTCAGCCAGATTTCCCCTTGGCCCTTCTGACGGTCTGCGACGCATAATGGAGGCTGTTTCGACGGGTCTTCTGATCAATGGCCCGGGACTAGTTGACCCGTGCGAGAAGGAACCTCGAGATGTCATACAAAATCTAACTGCGCAACAACGCGAAGACATTACGCACTGTGCTCAGATGTTTCTGCGTTTTATTGCATTCAAACAAATATACAAGATCCTAGGAATGGAACAAATGTCAACATCCAAGTTGAAATGGAAGTTCTGGCTTCTTAATAGGAAGCGGTCCTGTGACGATGGCGACAATGAGGGTGAAACCGATGGCAAACTGCTAAAGACAACAACAGCTTGATAGTAAAATAAAAAAAAAATTCGAATAAAAACAAAGAATTATTATGAATGAGAGAGAATACGGTGTGATGTGTTGGAATCAATTTCGCCAATCATGATGACCGGAAAAGAACATTAAGAATCCAATTCATGAATAATGTTATTATTTATATATTATATATTATTATATCTGAGAGATATTTTCTTCATTCTCAATACAAATAAAATTATCAAGAATCATTTAACTGCATTTACAGAGTTTTTGTTTCTATGTTTTTGTTCTAGACTATTATCATCAGGATCAGAAGAAGTGACCGTTAATATTTTTACACAAGAAACAATGAGCGTTTTCGGTATCGATGGTGTGAATATATTCATTGGTACTATATTAGAGTGAATCTCTGGTGTAATATGAATTCGTCATACTGTATATGCAAATTGAATACAAAGTTATTTGAGGCCTATTTTAGGTTATTTGATAACAATTTCTATTTAATTTTTTTTTTAAAATGCTTAAAAAGCAAATTCAGTAATATTTGTTTGCCAAAAATTAACTTGGATTAACCAAGGTCCTGATAAATCAAAGAAAGTGAAATCCTTTTTTTGTTGCATACAAATAATTTCGTGCTGTGCATATAATTCAGTGATCCAGTGTGGTCTCCAGGATATCTGTAAATGAGGTGTAAAAGAGGATGGGTGAGGAAAGAATTAAGTGAAGCTTATAGGGCCCATACACCACACATGCCTGCATGCGCAATAGAGTGATTGCGCATGCAAACTAAGAGTGTATGGTGTTGAATGTGTGGTTGTGCATGCGGCATGAGAAATTTAAAAAAAATTTGATTTCTTGTTTGTGCATGCAAGCATGTGTGGTGTGTCTCAGTCAAGTTCTCAGTCAAGCTTGAAATATTAAGAAGTTGTCTACTCAGCGATGAACACACGACTAAATTTTGTACAGTTTGCGTGAGTAGTGTATGTTGAAGCGTGATTGTGCATTGTTTTATTTGGCCATGCAGTATGTGGTGTATAGGCCCTATTAGGTGTGGGTATGAGATGCCGGAGATTCCGGAGACGGTACAATCATGAATTGTACGCAATCTACCTTGAAGCAGATATCGTGACAAAAATTAAGCTCGGTAGACTCGGGTGGGCAGGGCACCTAGCTCGCATGAGCGAAGAGGAACCTGCTCGGAAAGTTCTTTGTGGTACATTCTATGGTAGACGACAACGTGGTAGACGATGCTTGCGCTGGAGAGATGGCGTAGACCAGGACGCCCGGAGCCTTGGGGTGCGCAACTGGATGGTGGCGGCTCGAGACCGGGATGGGTGGAGAGACTTGTTGAAGGAGGCCAGGACCGGACCCCGGTTGTCGAGCCGACGATGATGACGATGATGATGAGATGCCTCGCTGAACCATCCTGAACTCTGAATAAATTTCAGGATGTTCCGTAGTGGCAAAACCGAGATGTGGCTCAGTTCGTCAAAGAAGAAATCTCCGAGGACCATTTTTCTGGTCCTGCTTGGGCATTCACAAAGGAAGTGATAAAGCCCTATTCCGCCAATAAACATCTGCGACGAATGTCTTGAAACTACTTTCAAAACATATTTTTTCAAATACACAAAAAAATGCATTCTCATCTTGCAAAACAGAACAATTGAATCACCTATTGATACCAAAATATTAGAATCGTGTATTCATAAAAGTTGAGTACTCGTTAGCAAATACACCGATTACATGAGAGAAAAAAATGAAAATACCAACTCCAATCATTCGTATCATTCTGGTTTACTCGGTGTATTCGGGGTCTTTACAACTGTAGGCTTGTACTTGTTCCATTTGATTCAAGCACTCAAGCTTAGATGAGAAACCAAGCAGTGTATTCGATTCGTCTAAAAGGGATCAAATGGTGTGCTCTGAATGTTTCTTAGAAATTGATATTCACCGACAGAATTGTTCAGAGAAGGCAAATGAATACATTCATGCAGACTTTTACTAGCCAATGTCGAAATTTTTGTATTTTCACAACACTATTTATTTTGTATGCAAAATTATTGGTGACCTTTAAAATATTTAAGACAAATTTAATTAATGTTGGTGGTCTAATTCCGATGAATTTATTAAATACTCTTTTTTTGTTTCCCAAATCGAATCCAATCATGCAATCAAAATATCTATAGGTATCTACATATACAGCCCTATTCTGCTAAACGTTCGCGGGAACATTTGCATTCTGCTATTCGGGTGAAGAAAATGGTTGTTCCATATAATGCGTATAAATTCCGATAAAAATATAACGAAGACAATACGATCGTCTTTAGAATTTCAGAAATAAGTACTGGTTAAGATTTGCATTGGAAAGGTATTTTTGCATTGAATTTTAATTTACGCACGGAAACTGTTTTCCCAAAGAGTAAATTCGCGCTTAATTTTGTATGCTTTCACAGAGGAATCGAAGAACTTTTTAAAACAGTCCTACAAGGTGGCGTTGTGATTTTCCGTTGGATATTCAGAAATATCTAGATAAAAAAAGAATTCTTCTCAAACCATTTCATTGGCACAAAGAAAACTTATTTTTCAATTCTGAGGATAGGATTTCGTTTCTTCATTTCAAATCCGCATCCACTCAAGAAGCTTTAATACGTTTTAAAAATTTTCTAGTTTTCGAAAACTCTAAAGAACTTTAACGATAAATAAAAGACACAGTAATGGCCATGAATTTTGGTCTTGATACTCACTTGAAATGAACCAATTTCAATTCAATTAAATATGTAAAGTATTGAACATCATTGTTGGAAATCGAACTCAGACATCCATTATGAAAGTCTTACGCACCGACCATTACGCCGCCACGGGCTACTTTTAGTAGTTCCAAAAAAAGGCATTGCTACCCTAGCATATGTACCGTTTATTCTTAAAGCTTAACAAAAATCCTGTAGTGAATCTGCACTAACGTGTTGTTTGTTTGCAGGAATGGAGGTGACAGGTGAGAGGCACTTATTCATGACAAGAGATACTCTTGGACGATTTGTCACTTCCTCCTAAGAAGCAGTAGCCGATTTTATTCAGGTGCTGAGGCTGGAAGTCGAACCCAGACATCCGGCATGACAGTCCTACGCGCAGACGATTACGCCACGGGCTATTTTTAGCAGTCGCAATGCATTGTTAGCCTGGGATATGTACCATTTATTCTGAGTAAAACAAAACAATTTAAGTGCATCTCCTAGTATACCATGTGAAAAAATGCTTCAGTGGTTGAAGATGAGTCTGCATTCTGCTTTTAGAAGAAAACCATTGTTGCAAAATCATATCAACGTATGAATTGCTTTGCACTCGAAAGATTCAAGAAATTTAGTTGAATCAAATAGTATTGAACATTCCACGTTAATTACAGAATGGCGCTGAATAATTTAAATAAAATTTGTTTCATGTTATATATAAAAAACTATAATAACTCTTCGTTTGATTTTAACAAAATAAGAAAAAAAAAAAACAATATTAATTTCGTAAGAGCACTTTCAGCTTATTTAGTTATTGCTAGGTTATGTAGATATAGAAGCATATCTTTTTTTCAGTCTGCAGTTGCCCCAGGATATCTTTCGAGAAGCATAGCAACACCCTGTCCACCGGCCGCACAAGCTGCTACAACGCCCAGTTGACCATCTTCTCTAACCAATCGATTTGCCTAAAACATTTAAACAAAATTAATCTATTCATAAAATATAAATAATAACCAAAGACTTACAGTATGCATGCAAAGACGAACTCCTGTTGCGGCAAAAGGATGGCCAATGGAAAGAGAGCCGCCCCAGTTATTCCATTTACTCAGATCTGGAGCTCCGTATTTTTCATTCATTCCCAGGTGAGTTTTGCAGAACCAATCCGAGTCGAGTGCTTTAAGATTGGCAACAATTTGCCCAGCAAAGGCCTCATGAATTTCCCATGAGTCAATGTCTTTCAAAGTCAAGCCCGATTTTTTAAGAAGTTTTGGTATACCATAGGCTGGTCCGAGTAGAAGTTGGTCGACGGGATCTTGTGAGACGTACAAGAAATTCCTCAAATATGCCTTTGGTTTGAGTCCAAGTTGTTTAGCCTTTTCTTCAGTCATCACTAAACAAGCAGATGATCCATCGGTCTGCATAGAAGATTATATAAGATTATTTTTATGAGTTTTAGTGATTTATTGTTTTTTTTTTTGTCACCAAGAAAGAAGCGTTGGCAGCTGTAATTGTTCCATGAGGCTTAACAAAAGCTGGTTTCAATTTAGCCAAAGACTCTGTTGATGAAACACGAATGCCGTTGTCTTTGTCAACTGTCTTTTCAACACCAGATACTAAAATAAAATGTTAGAAAAAAATATTTAAGATAAATTTAATAAAAATCTACAAAATTGTACCTTTGAATGGAACCATATCGGTAAAGTAACCTTTCTGTTCAGCTTCTTTAGCCAAAGTATGAGATCTCAGAGCATAGTCATCTTGTTCTTTTCGACTCACTTGAAATGCAGCGGCAAGACGATCAGCGGAGTGTCCCATCGTCTCTCCAGAAGAAAACTCAGCAACGGCTGGAAGCTATTGGTTCAAAATATTTCATCAATAGAATGTACATATATTTTCTTATTTTTTTAAACTTACCTCTGGAATAAAGAAGTTTGGTCGAATGGTTGAGAGAAGTGAAAGTTTTTGCATCGGTGTTTTAGCTTTGTTGGCTTTCAGCATAAGGCCTCGCATTTTACGACTGTGACGAATAGGCACATCGGACATAAATTCAACGCCACCAGCAACAATTACGTCATAAGTTCCAGTTGCAATCAGACCCATGCCAGTAGTAATAGCCTTAAATAGTAAATTAGGTTACAAACTTTTATTAAAAAATTTTAGTGACCATCCTACAGCATTAGAACTGATGCACGCCATTGTAACTGTGTGGGCTGGTGTTTTGTCACTAAATCCAGCAGCCAAAGCGGCTTCTCTGGCAATATTCGATGTTTTTACTTCTTGAATAACTGAACCATAAATTACGTAATCAATAAGTTCCTTGCTTAAGTTTGTTTTTCGCAAAAGACTCCTATAGAAAAGTAATCTGTGCTATACGTTTTGTCTTTATCCATTTTTAAAGCAGATACTTACAAGAGTGCATGACGAGCCAGTTCGTGCGGCATCAACTTAGAGTATGTTGTGCCAGAGAGTAAAAATGGTGAACGCACTCCATCCACCAATACAATGTTTTGTCCAGCTTGACTGGGTACAGTTTTCTTTTGGTGTATTGTTGACAAACTGCGAACACCTGTTAATTACATAATGTGATGATTAGTTGAAGGGGTGTTTTTGAATAATGTCAAGCAAGTTTGGATTGCCCGATATTTCCTATCCCGATTTGAAATTGTCGTTGTAATCGCGTGAGATTTCGAGGTACAGTCGACAAGTTCCTTCCAGCGTAGCACTATTTTTCTATTCAGCGCTGCAAAACTCGGTCAATGTAAATCCCGACTTAAATCCTTAATAAGCGTGGAGAAGTGAGATAGATTCTACTATCTACTTATGGCATGAACATGAGAGAAGTTCACACTAGCGTGCGACGTAATAAACGTTATCACCTCATTGAATCCGAAGACACAAATCGGTGTCTATAGGAGTAAAAATCCTTAACCGGTAAGAGTAATGTCGTTTTCCATTGTAATATAAAAAGAGCTGTGTGAAGCCAAAATTTCAAACTCGAAAATTTGGAAAGGGTATACGCATCAGGTTCAAATTCGTTTTGTCCAATCTTAGCTCAAAAAACATCAGAAACAAAAGTTATCTACTGCCCCAATTCAACAACAAACCAAAGCTAACTGAAAATGTTTGAATAGGTAATAGCCAGCGGATAGGTACTCAAACTCGAAGTTTATTAAAATCTTATTGCAGAATGTATTCTCTCGATCGAACGCAAATATATACCTATTTAATGAAATTGCATGTATTTTGTACAAAATAAATGTTATCTAGTACTGCCTTAAAAAAAAACATCCTAAATTTTCAATTTTCAGGCGAGTAGGTTTTTTAAAGCTTTAAATGGGCGTAAATCGGGAACTATACAATATTTTTCACATAATTTAACCCAAAATCGGTTGAAAAATGTCCAACAAGTAAACAGCGCGAAAATAGATTGTGAAAGCAAGCTATAGTAAATAAGGGAAACAATTATATTCAGGTAAACCGGTTTTAATTATATAAATGAGTACGTACATAGTGTAAAACTATATAAACAACTTTATTTTGCAATATAGTCAAGCGATAAATAAAATCATACCTATTTAATCTTCTAGCAGCGAATTTGGGAGTACATTTGCTGGTCGGAGTTCTAAAAATTGTGATGGCCCATCGTGATGTGAAGTAAAGTTTTGATAATTGTTTCAAATCCACTTGTTTGTTCTCATTTCTTTTTTGTAATCTATCATTTATTATCTGTTCGTAATAGTTTTGCACATACAAAGCTTGCAGCTCGTTAAACAGTTTGGAGGTCTTTATGATTCCAATGATATTATGTTCATATACCTATTCCGTTGTTGCCCGATCAATACTAGAAATCCAGAAGATATGTAGGCTAGATACCTATTTATTGGGACTCTAGGCAGATGACGGGAAATGTACACAGAAAGTGGTTTTTTCTGTTCCTAGTCAATACAGCTTCGGCAACATAGTTGAGTATTAATAATTTAAATTTAATATAATATTTAATTTGTTAGCGCTACAGGTAGTGGAGAAACAGGAATGGAGGGTAACTATTCACCCTTATTCCGTAAGGCGTTTTACGAAAACGACACGGCTCCAGAAGCGTTAATTCGCGTTTAAGTGAAACTAAAACTTTACCGTTCTCTTCTTTCTTCACCCTTCGAACTATTAAAACGGTAGTCGTTTTACTAAAACTCCAATTTTTGAGCCGTGTCGTTTTACTAACACGCCTTACGGAATAAGGTTGAATATTTTTTCTCGGGATTCGATTGCAGACCTCTGGCTTAACAAAACCTATGCCAAGGGTTACTAGGAATGGATATAAAATCAAAACAATAATGTCAAATCATAAGGTTATCCTTTGGTGCTGACATTTAAAAATCAGACCAAAATTAAAATATTTATTCTAATGTTGCAAAAAAAGAATTGAATTTGCTTGTAAACTTAGCTATTCCCTGTTAAAAACCAAACGATTAATTATCTCGCCGACGTTGGTCCGTGGAAATGAGTTTTCAAAACCTATATTAACTTTCTTTTCAACATATTATATGTAATTCATTTAATTGTTTTGTGGTGGCAAATAAATTTAGTATTCTACTTTTACGGCTAATCAAAAAATACCCACTACCTCCTAGAGAGAAATCACTCCTATCATGATGATGACAGTTGCATAGAATTGGACTTTGGACGATAGATTTTCCGTGAATTTTATACATGATCACATAATACATACATATATATGTGTAATAACATTTCCCGTAACTATAAAACTTCCATAAAAAGGATGTTTTATTTATAATTTTGCGAAAGTTTTTTTATCGCAAGGAAAAAAGATCTAAACAAAATAAACTTACCATTACGACGAAGATTGGTCGCAGCGACAGAATACAACCGATTTATATTACAGACGTAGGTGGCCATTGTGGTAAATTTCAATCGAACTAAAAACTATTTAAATGCGGTTTTAAGTTATTATTATATTTTAAAGGAAATTAATTTTATCCAATGAGTTAAAATTTCAAACAAAACTAACACGAGTACGAGCTACGAGCAACCAAACCAACAATCAACACTCAACAGTTCATAATCATAAAAAGAAACCAAAACCAATCGAATGCCAAAAAAAACCGAACCGGGAAGGTGAACTTCACCCTGAAGCAATTTCACTGACCAAACTTTGTCGGTCTTTTTTGGATCATTGCAAGACGTAGTGTCTCACGAACACCTACAATTTTTTTTGTGTCTACAGCATTTTGTTTTTCTTTTCCCCACACCTTTTTTCCAGTTCATGATGCCTGATTCACAATGTGGCGGGGAAACGGGACGTGAGCGTGACGAGAATCGTCGCCCAATTCACAATGCAGCGAGCGTTTTTACGACAAAAATTTATTTTTCTAAAAAAAAAATCAATAAAATATAAACAAAATACCTTACAAAACAATAGATTGATCAATAACTTTATTTGTTAGATACAATTGATTACTTCTTTTGTAAAAAATCTTTAAATTACTTAGGAAAAATAAAAATCGTCGTCACGTCACGTCTTTTATTCAAGAGATCTCGTCACGCTCACGTCTCGTTTCCTCTCCTCATTGTGAATCAGGCTTGAGCCTGATTACACTATTCCTTTTTCGGTTGTTTTGTCTTTCGTCCTTTTGACAGATAGGGTGAGGGGTGTAGAAACGTAACTCCATTTCCCTTACATTCTTCACCTCTCACCCAAGACGAAACAAAATCCGAAAAAAAGGAACATGAAAAAAATCGTGGTGAGTATTATTTTTTTTTCCAAGGTTAAGTTCACAGTTCGATAAAAGTATTTTTTTTGGCAAAAGTCACTCCCATAAGAATTGAATGTAGGATTTTTTTCGTTGAAGAACTGTATACTTAGCTTAATAATACAAATTTAAATGTTTGTCGTTCATTACATCTTTCCTGCAACTGAAAAAGGTTTTGTCTGTTTGTTGTAGGTAATGTAGAACTCGATTTGAGAAGTAATTTTGTTTTGATTCGATTTGGATCCGTTTTGGTTTCAGCATTCACTGAGTATGGTGAGCTCCCTTTCATTCAATACATGCACAAGTGGGACCGTGGTGATTCCAATTTCCATACCAATTTGAGCCTCTAAACGCAGTTTTGAGGATCCGCATTTTTATCCGTATGTGAAGTCGTCCATACTTTGTTGACTAGTTTGTTTGAAGGGACAAAGGACCAGATGATTTTGGCATAAAATATAATCCCGTAAGTAGGCAAAACTTTTTTTTATCAAACAAACGCCTATAAGTAGGCGACATTTTGTATTATACTCAACTGAATAGTTGAACTTAATGACTGGCTGCACACAATTGATGAGCACGAGCGATGAAATATTTTTAGTCTGGTAAGGATGCTAAAGGAACGATCGGCACTATACTTTGTCCAACAGAAATTGGCAGTCACAGATTAGCCATATGAAGATGAGAATGTTTCGTACGTTTCACCCGCCAAAACCCATTTGCTTACATTGTTGTATTTGTAATTTTTTCCCGCGTCGATGAATAGATGTGAATTGCAACAACAATTTAACCAGGTGTGTGAAGATCCCTACTGTCTATGTGTGAGATTTTTTTACACACATTCTCATTTTTTATCTGATAACTGCCAGTTCAAGCTTGTAGGCAAATTAAAATGGCTGCCGGGGATTCTCATCTTCATGTGGGTAATCTGTGTTGGCAGTGTAGGCAAGATAGGACGTTAGCCTCTCATTCTGGCTACAATGGATTGGATAAATCTGTTATTCATTAAAGCTTTCACAGGGTTGTCGTAGTATACACAATAACACTCATCATTAAAAGCTTTTTCTTAAAGCTCGAAAATCAAAAGCACCTTAACAGAAACTCAAATAAAAAAGCTGAACGAGTTACCAAATGGACATGGGTAACTCTGAATGTACATCAAGCTGCAGCCAATGGCCATTGGCCACAGCATTTCAGTGCACACTGCACACTCAGATGTGCCTTGAATAGGACGTTGGGTCTGTGTCCGATGCTATTGGAAATTCACGGGCCGGCAAACACTTTTTGTGGAGGAGTTATTTCATTTTAGTATGGTGCAAAAATATGGCGCGCACTGATTTTGAAAAAGCTTTCCAATAAGACGTGTACTGCCTATTTTTGTTGGACAGAGTATAGCTACGGTGACAGGCATGGTGCAAAATAGACGCAGAATATCGTCTCAAAGTCCTGGGAACAAATTGCATTCAACAAACTCAATGCTGGAAGTTCTGCTTCGGAATTGGCTTCATAAATGTGTTTTAGTTGAATTAATTCTTCCTCTAACTCTTGAGATACAAGCGATTTGTACTTTTGCATGAAGCTTGTAGTGGAATTTTGAATCTCAATTTCAACCATTGTTGAAAACTTTCATAAAAATGAAAAGATCTCATTCAAATTTTTCATGGTATCGAATCGACGCGACGAGAAATTCCAGATATATAATCGAATCAACTACGACGTAAAAAGTGTTTTTTTTTTTTGTATTGCTTCTTTGTCTGTTTCAGTTTATTCTACTCCTTGATTTTCTCCGAAATATCTCTTCAATTGTCTTTTTCGGGAGGATGAGATTGATTTGGAAATATCACACAATCCAGCTGTAAGTGCTTGGCATTCCAATAAAATGCGGTCCTATTGGTTACGAATCAGCTGCAAATCGGAGATCAGACTGTCAAGCTCGAGGTTTCGAATTTCAACGTCAATAGCGATGTCTCTGGCTTAAAGAACGACGCTTCTTTCATTTATAGCGTTCAGAACCTTGCACCAAATCGATGATATCAGTATACATTAAAACTTGTTCACATATTTTAAACAGCCATTTACATCTCTTCGAGCTTCAGCAGTAAAAGTGATATCGCCTAAGACTTCTAATGATTTTCATGGAATATTGAGGTTTTGTATGGTCGTAAAAGCAAGCTAAGCGATTTTCTATCATATTCTTTAAATAACCGGAGTTAGTCGATTTTTCTTTTGATATTTTCAAAAAAAAAAAAAATACGTCAACATTACTCAGGGGCCCAAAACTGCAAGCGTGAGTTTTTGCTTGACAGTACACATAGAAGCCAAATTTCGAAAGCGTTAATGATTTTTCAAATGTTCGGGCCCCTAGGGCCCACGGGAATATGTTTATGCTTGAGGAACTGAGCCCAAAAATGCATAAAAAATCTATCTCAAATTAAAAACAAAAATACTAGCAAAAATTACGATTTAACTTATTGCTTCAAATTACGGGAATATGTTAGTGCTTGATGCGGAACTGGTCCCCAGGTTGTATGAAAATCTATCTCAAATAAAACAAACAAATTATAACATAAAATAACGGTTAAAATGATTGCTTAAAATTTCCAGGCCCCTAGAATATCATGGACCGGGGGGGATTCTCCCCTTTACCTATCTCCTCTCGACTGCACTGTGTATACATAAATATATTTTACATAGGAACACCAATTATACAACTATTTTTTATTTTCATCTAACCCTACTAAATATATCATTTTGGACACTAATCCTTGAAATATGACAAAATTTCCAATCCCAATCCCTCGCCGGCCAGACACAAGAAATTTTGATTCACCTAATTTTTACATTTGAGGCGAGTGACCTAGCGAATGTTCGCTTATTAAAATACCAAATGAATTCATTCGCCGGCTTTTTTGTTGGCTTCACCGTCCCGACGGTAATATGGCCCTAGTATATTCTTTATTCAACCTGCGTACGTTTTTATCGATTAAGCTTGCTGATGAATGTTTTTTTTATATGACATAACGTGACATTTTGCAACGTATAGTAGTTTACTTTTCATTAACGTTTTTTTTTTGGTTTGTTATCCTATTAGGATATTAGTAGCCTTTTGAGGCTGTGTACATTTTGACGGTGGACAATTTTGACGGTTTAAAACTTTAAACTTTCTAGAGGGTGTTTTTAAATATCTTAGTTTCAAATAGGGTGAAAATAAATAAAAACTTTGACATTTGTGTACAATAATACAAAATTGCTTTATTGAAGAGTACAAAACGTGCTCTTTACAAAAAAAAAAAAATGAGCGCATTAACCATTATTCTGACTCTTTAATCAATTCATCTTCGAATCCAAGGTGCTGCACAAAACAGTCCCAATTTACTAATCGGCCTTTATGCAAAAATGGAATTTTCGGACATAATTCGAACGCATAGTTTATAGGTGCAATATCTGATGACGGATTGCAATTTACATCTACAAAAGACATGAAGTCACAAACTTCTATTTCTCCCAAATCGTTGTGGTTTAAAACCATAAACATATCATCGATAAGCTCGGCTGTGAATGGCAAACGGCAACCTTTAATTATAGATCTTAATTTAGCTTCCGAGAGAAATGATTTGTGCGAAGGATTAATATGGTGAACGTGTTCTTTGAGATGATCAATGTCATCCCAAAGATTACGTCGGATTTCTGAATGAATTGCAGCACGTACAGTTTCGCGGTTACATGACGAAGGGGGACTTTGCTCGGCTGAGTAGTATCGGCATAATGTGATGATTTCTTGATCAGTAATATTATTTCCAAGAAGGTCAATTAAATTCCTTTTTAGTGTCTCATAGCTGATCAATTTAGCGGCAGAGTCACTGATCCCTTCTGGTAAATGCTTTGCAATAAAGTTCTTATAGTTATGACGGAGAGCGTCACGTATTTTGTTCATTATGGTTTTCACATCAGCTAGTGGGAACTGAAAAAATGGAAGGTTATTTTTTCAAATGTTTTTCGAATAGCACTCATAATTGACACTAAAACTCACCTCAAACGGATGCGATTCCATGTAAATCAAAGTATATTCATCCGCAGAAACCAACGTAAATGTATGATCTTTTAAATTAACAGTTGCTCCGATATAAAGATGGTGAGGTCTATAATAATCTGGTCTTTCAGATGAAAACTTTTCTTGATTTGGCAGTAAAATACGCCTTCGTTTCAAAAAAGTTCCACCCAAAAATCCTGAATTTCTTTCAGCTACTTCAAATATTTGAATAGTATCATCGGAGAGAAAATACGATACAATAAAAACCCGTTCGCAGTTTTCTCTTATTGTGGAAATCATTTTTGCTCCGAATCGTAAAACAAACTTATCCAGAGTAATACATTTTTTGAAATCACCTTGTGGTGGTTTGGGCTCTACAGATATGCAATTTCCCTCCGAATCTTCGTATGAACCCCAACCATTGTAAGGAGGAAGTTGTCTTTCTCTTGGTTTCTGGGGGATACGTTCTTCGCAGCGGTTTGGATATGGTAAAGGGCAAAAATCTTCAATTCCGTACTGGAATTGTATTTTTTCAAAAATATATAAAAAAAACCTAAGAAAATAGACAAGACAATACCTTCTTTCTGTAGTATTCCTTCGTAAAGGAATCACAATTAGTTATTACTACGCTTCGTCCGTAAACATTTAATACAGCTCCAATTTGAAGATCTTTATCTGTATAATAGGAAAATTCCTTTTTCCCAGAGTCAAGAACATCTGCAATATATCTTCCAGATCGAAGACCTCCTCCAAGAACGTTCAAAACCGTAACTCCTGTTTGTTCTCCAGGGAGATGTAACCCTTGCCAGTCCTTAAATATAAAAGGTAGAGAAAAATATGTTTTTTTGGATTTCAAATATATCCCTGAAATATATATTTAAAAGGAATACGTGTAGGTTTTTTTTAGGGTTGGAGCTCGAATAGTGGATAAACTTATAGCAGTCAATGATTGTGCCCAAAACCCTCTTTTTCATTATTTTCTGTATGGCCTTTCCTTACCGTAGGAAGCTTTCCACGCTTAAGAAAAGTTGCTGGACCACTTCTCCCGGAGTTTGCAGGGAATATTTCCTTTATATCCATAGTATCATCGGAAAGATAATAGCATAGCTCTAGATTGCGTACATCTCCAAACTCAGAACGGTCATCCCAGTAACATGTAAACTTTAATATCTTCCTGTCGAATTCTAAGAACTGAGCAAACAAATGTTTCCTGTTTGTCGGGGCAGAGTGTCTGATACTCGCTCTTTTTCGCTGCTCTATGGTAGGATCTCTGAAAAAAACACAGCTATTGGTTGTATAGGATAGCCGTGTTTTTTTGCAAGCCCGGGGAGATTTGGTTGAAAAAAACGACATCGGGGATTAGCGACGCCATTACAGAAACAAAATGAGTTTCCATACAAACTATCGATAACAAGTATGCAAAATGCAATTCACGCCGGTAACACAGTTTTTCTCCGTGCTTAAGTTAAGCCCCGAGAATTCTCCGCGCTTAGCTAAGCCCGAATAGGATTAGTTGTTTTTGGATTAGTTGCTTTTGATTTCCTCAGGGCTTGCAAAAAAACACGGCTGATGTTGAAGATACGAAATTTTACTCAGTGTAGTGAATTAAATATATTCGAAATTCCCAAACAAAATTTTTATCTTAATGACAAATTTCAAATAACAAAAACTGCCAACAAACTAAAAAATTGAATATAAATTGCTCAATATTCTAAAATTCCTGCATGTTGAACTTTGTTATGACTTTATTTCCAGTCCAGTCAAAATGTACAAAACAACAGATTAGCCATATGAAGATGAGAATGTTTCGTACGTTTCACCCTCCAAAGCCCATTTGTTTACATTGTTGTATTTGTAATTTCATCCCGCGTCGATGAATAGATGTGAATTGCAACAACAATTTAAATAGGTGTGTGAAGATCCCTGCTGTCTATGGGTGAGGTTCTTATACACACATTCTCTTTTTTTTCTGATATCTGACAGTTCAAGCTTGTAGGCTAATTAAAATGGCTGCCGGGGATTCTCATCTTCATGTGGCTAATCTGTGTACAAAACAAAGCTGAAATACCAAAAAAATAAATAGTGCATTTTTTTCGTCCACAGTCTAAATTATACGTTTCGTGATTCTAACTCAATTGCGTTGGGCGCCATCTCGAATTTAAGGCAAATTAAAGTTTAATAAATACTTTTCTAATTTTAAACTTACGATTTAAAATATGTCGCAAAAGTTCTTTAACATTTTATTTTATATAATTTAAATTTTGACCAACTTTAGCATACGATTAGTTAAAAAAATTATTTTTACTTTTAACTTAAATTATGACATTCACCCTTTATTACGATTGTCGTATTACTAAAACGACATGGCTCTAGAAGGTATAATTGACTATTAAATAAAACTAAAACTTCAGTGTTTTTACCGCTCTTCACCCTTCTCGCTATTATAGCCGAGTCGTTTTATGTCGTTTTCGAGTGGACGTTCGGAGCTACTCCTTTTTCACTCCTTTTACTCCAAATTTCCCATTTAAGATAGGAATGGAACAGTTCTGAAATCCAAACGAAAACGACATTAATGTCGTTTTAGAAAATTTAGTAGTCATTATTCAAAATTAAATTTGCAGTCTACACTTATATTTTTTTAATTTCATAATAAATTTGATACATCTGGTTCTTATGCCTTCGCTAAATCACCTTCTTCGGTGGCTTAGCTTAGTAAACGTCACTTAGTAGAAATTTTGATTTATTAATAACATTTTGCACTTAGTCCACGGAATAAGGCCTAACCCTTCGCTATCCCACGTTTATTAATTTGACTGTAGGTGTTTTTTTTTATCACTTTTCGTTTTCAGCACTTTCGGAATGAATGCGTATTGACAATACTTTTGGAATTACTTTGAGTATTCAGGTCGGAATTGGAATTGAAAACAATTTAAAAATGTTGGTTCAGCCAAATAGGCACGGTACTACTTTATGTTTGGTGTGTTTTCTTTAAGTTATGAAATTCTTTTCAACAAATTTTACATTTCGAATCTGGCTTGTTCTGATTTCGTAAAAACAGGATTTAATATTGGCTAACGTCGAAGTGAAAAACAGAAAACTTTTGTATGAATCCGTGCGGAAATCAATTTCATTGACGGATTTGTTTCGGAACGGGAATCAGAATATGACTGAATGTATGAGTTGGAAAATTATTTTTAAATAACTTGATTTAAAATTAAAGTTATAGAGTGCATTGTTTCGCATTAAAAAAAACTGTAGCTTCATATTGTATGGTAATTTTTTTTTACAAAATGTCCCTTACAAAAGAAAATATAATTTTTTACTTTTTGTAATCGAATACTATTTTCTCGGTTTTAACCCACTTCACGTTATGAAACGCTGAATTTGTCCAATCTTTATTGCTTTCCCAACAAAGAAAGATTTTTTTTATTCCTAAGCCACTGTTTTATTTTTATTCCATTTCACTCTGTAAATATCATTTTTTTAAAATAACCTTTCAAACACAAACAGAGTTTTTGGAAATCGGAAACCAATTTTTGTTTTTACCCCTTTCACCCTATATATACCTATTCGGGGCGGAGACGAATCCTACAAATACAAATCAGAGATCATTACCGCCGTAATATTCACGCCGTTTAAAACTCGGCTTAAAAGTCCATAAACTGACTACATTTAACCGAAGTAAACCGATAAATTGGTAATATTCACCCCGTATAAGCAAAAAACGACAATCGGTTTACGTCGCGTCGGTTTAAATTTGTGATTTAAACCGAACGTCGGATAGCATCGCAAGTATGAAAAAAACTAAAAAAGGGCTTTTTTGGCTTTTGAGCACATGTTTGCTAATTTATTTATTAATCTTTTCAAGTTTATTGAAATCTTTGTTGTGTTTCAGTGTTGTATCGAAATGAACAAAAAATCTAAAACTATGCAAGGACAGAAAGTGCCACCAAAAAAATTAAAAGTGAATTCAACTCGGACAAACACTTTAATCAATTTAAAACTGATTTGTTGTGTGACCTTATGTTTGCCAGCGACGTCAATACTATACCACCCTACCGTCGCATATGCTGGTGGGAGGAAATCGCCCGAATTTTCAATGCAACACCAGACATGTATGGCAGTGACCAGTGAGTTGTATATTATTCTTGTACTTATTTGTCTGTTCTCTCTATTTGTTTTCTTTCTATCTATCAGCAACGAGCGCATCTCGAATTGCGAGAACGATGCTACAACATAAAAAAGACCTACAAAAAACTTGCCGATCATTATCTGATGGCTACTGTGGCCGTTTCTCAAAACATACTAAAGGCTGTCCCAAACCAACGCGAAACATTCGCGCGAATATGCGACGACTGAATAATGTTCGAAGATTCGCATCGCGCCAGTGTGGGTGCTCCCATTAATCTCCATGTAAATAAATTAAGACAGGCGGAAGTTTGGTTGTCGCGCCGAATGTTTCGCGTTGGTTTGGGAGAGCCTTAATACAAAATGTTCGGTTTTGTTCAAACAGTCATGCTGTTTTTGGGCTTGCCACTCACCGACAGTGACGCTCCGCTAACTAATTGCTAGACTGAATATTTTGCACTGACTGAATAAACCACTACAATGTTGAAAATTAGCTAAAACTATTTGAACCGAACCTAAACGACACGAAAACGACTCGTTGGAGTCGGTTTATTGTAGTTAAACCGATCATAAGGTTTAAAATGTTGGTTAGCGTCGGTTTAAGTGAGTGAATATTACCGATTAGTCGGTTTAAAAATTTTAAACCGACTTCTGAATTTAAACCGATATTAAACGGCGTGAATATTACGGCCGTTAAAATTGAGTTACAAAAGGTGCAACTAAACCAACTTTGTTTTATATATTGAGATTATGTCATCACACTTCCATTCTCATTTAGTTTTATGTTTGTGATGGTGATTTCAAATTTTTCCATGACTTTGCCAGAGCAGAAGGAGAATCCTGATACCTGCACATTTAAAAACTCAACAGTTTTATATCTCTTTTCAATAAATTTCCTGACACAGAAAATTATATAAATGGCAAATCAAAGAATAAAGTGACGGACGGAAAAGTGACGAATTTAGCAGATTGTTTGAATTCTGGGACTGTGCATTGTTCTGAGATCTCATTTTTGCTCAAAAGTCAAAATGTTACTTAATTAAAAGGATTCGACACAATAAATTATTGAATTTAATATGTACATACTTACAATGGAGTTTCAACTGGATCTGGAACTGGAATTCCAGCTCTGTTTAAAAAATGTCTAGTAAACAAATCACAACCAGTAATATGATAAACTCGATCAAAGATTTGAATGTTTGTGTTCACATTTAAATCCAAAATAGAAATAACTTCATTTTCACATGGAGCTGGCTTTGGTATTCTTTGCTTGTGTACCAAACAACCTTGAGTTATTCCTGAATTTTCTACTTTCGGTTCAGTAACTTGTATTGTGTCATCTTCGAGGTAGTAGAATATTTTGACTTTTCTTACAAGGTATGGAGCATGATAGACCTCTTGAAGTGTTTCCTTAAAATAGCCATCAAAGCAAAGCACCTGCTTATCGTAGGCCAACCAAGATGGAAGCTTAGGTCCTACTTTCGGTGGATTTATCGAAGGAAGTTCTGGCGGTGGGCAGTTTTTGTCGGAAATCATACCCCTTGGGTCAACAAGCTTCGGAACATCGCGGTCGGAAAGCATAGCAATACCATAGTGATTAAGAAATGTTTGTGATTTGGCAAAGTTCGTTTTTGTTAGCTACACAAATAAATTAAATAAATATTAATGGGAAGTAAATACATACATACATGCATATTTTCGTACTATAATAAACTTACGTCTCTGAACTGTGTACCAGGTAGTAAAGGCATTCCTGGTATTCGCAACATTTTTAAATAAATGGATATATTTTATAATTTAATTATAATTTTATTGTTCCAAAAATATAAAATACGTTTGCTTCGGTATGTCAGGTAACTTATTTTTTTGAAACTTTATCCAATAAAATGAAAAAAACAAATCGAAATTACTATAGTGATTTGTGGATGTTTTGATTCCTTTTCAAGCAACTTGGCAACAAACCATTAAACAAAGTAAGGTTTTAGTTGGTTTTCTTGTTTAACATTCCTTATGCTTATATAAATCTATTTTGAATCAATAATTCAACAAGTACAATTAAATAGTGCTAAGTCTTCTACTTGGCTGAAGTATTTCAGTAGTAATTATATAGAATTTGTATTATAAAAACCTTCATATAAAAAGAAAGCCTGGCCCTGGGCGAAATTTCCAGCTTAATGATTAAAAATTTTAATCTTGTTGGATATAGTTCACATTGGATTTTTGTCAAAAAGTTCATGTAAGTTGAACTGAACTTAATAAAAATTGCGTATTGACAAGGCCCTCACTAGTCAACTGATGAGTCCAAGTGAGATCGCCGGGACGAAACGCCAATTTTTATGGACTAAAGGCCGTTAAAATCTATTTTGTATCTTTGATATGTTTTGGAAAAAATCTACTGCCGCTGTGAATCGGTGGGAACGTTTTTAATACAAAAAAAGATTTGGAAATGAATTGCTGAAAATAAAGGTTGAAATTTACATATTAAACAATTTTTTTGTCCGAGAATAAAATTTAACAACTAAAGGCTGATATTCTTGTTCACGTCCGGGTAAGGGAGTGTCCACTTAAGTGATCATAAAATGTATGGAATTTGAATCCAAGATCCACGGTCATGAGAGTTTGTCCGCTTAAGAGGATTTTCCACTGAAGGGAGTTGTCGGCAATGAGAGCTTTCGCTGTATAGATATATAATTAAAATCATATAGTTCATAAAGAGTTTGTATACCCGATAATCGATCTGAGTCTGAAAATTTAAAAACGGTCGCATTATTATTTAACGATTAGAAATTTTAGGATACACAAAATATTACTTTAAATATTCTGTAAATATTAAGGCTTTTTCTAGTAATTTAGTATGAAATTTTTTTAATACTAAAAAAATTACAATATGATCCAAGGAGTGTAATAACTTAAATATTAAATTGAAAGCTAATCCTGTTAGGTGTTGAAATTTAATGTTTTAATTGTAATATTTCTTTTTTTCAATATACAGAGGTATTAAATTTTAATTTTGATTCAATTGAAATAGAGAGTGTATATTTTTAACTCAAGAACATTAAAATTATATACATATTATTAAATCAACAAGCAGCAGCCATATTCAACTATAAAAAGTAAGTTATGTATTTTTAAATACGAGAGTATTCAAATTTAATAGAAGTTGTATTAAAATTAACAAAAAAAAAAATAATAGAGTTAAATATGTAAAAGTGGATCCAATTTTAATTGCAATAACACTTTATTTTACATATGTGAACAAAATAAGGGAAATAATTACGCATTTTGCCTTTTCACTGTATAACTTTTACAATTATTTATCCCTTGGCCCATCTTATAAGTTTAATCTTTCAAGCAAAAGAGGAATTTTCAAAATCGGACCTTGTTTTCCGAAATTGCATGTGCTGCTGCACCTTATTCAATAAGGCTTATTGGCAAACTATACTAAAATTTCCTCAAAATTAAAGTTCAAGCGGTATGCGGGTTTTGGAGTCCATTGAGTACATATCCAATTTTATATATGTAGATATACATATATAGATAGGTAAATAATAAATTAATAAATCACAATTCTTAACATTGTTTGTTTTATTTACCTCTAAACAATCTTTGACCTATACGACACTTACCGCCATATTATTCACTAGATACATCCAGATTAAAACTTAAATCCAGATGTGTTTACATTGAATTTGTATGCTTTACATCTGGATTTAAATTTTTAATCTGGATGAATCGAGTGAATAATATGGCCGTTATAGATTTTTAAAGGATTTACATATTAAAATCTGCACAAAAAAATTTTTAAAAATGCTAAAGCTAACCAATTTAAAGAAATGTGTTAAGAGAACAGCTTTGTAATACACTATTCTTCAAAATTATCCATTTTTTGAATCATTTTTCCTTTTAAATGCATTCGAAAATGAGTCAGTCACTTGTGTTTACAGACATAAGTATTTTCTTTATATGCACACTAGGTATATACAATTTTTTAACAGAAAAATTCCTTGTTTTGTTGCCTTTCTTGTGACACCATAATCATAAAAGTCCAATAACAACTATCACCAAAGTTGCAATTATTAATTTAATAAAAATAAATCCTTTTTTTCTGCACCAAATGTTGGTGAACGGTAAATTCGCCAATGAGAGACGATAGAAGTCAACGATAAAGCAGATTAAAATATACTTATCAATGGTCAGCTTAGAAGAACCAATTTTGAAAAGTGTTTTAGTTGGAGAAACGCTTATCATTATCACTAAGCAGGTATGTGATTAATTGATAATTTATTACTGACAGTTAGTGAAGTGCAAAAGCATTCGTGTAACGCTTATCGCTTACAATTACCAGAATTTGGTAAAATTGATTATTTGAGAAGTGATTGGTGATTATGTAGTTGTTGGTGCAATAGGTACTGATTTTTTTTTATTATTCACTGCTCCTAATAGTTCTTAATATAATATTGATAATCTTATTTTCTATTTCTTTTGCATCCAGCGAATATGTTGAAAATGAACATAAACAAATTCAAAGAAAAATCAAAATCTTTTTGCAAGTTCTACTCTCTCTACAAAGTTTTATTGGAGAATCTTAAATGTGGTACAATCTTTGGAAAAACAAAAAAATGTCCGCTGAAGATCTATAAAAACTAGAATTATGCGATGCCCAACAAGAAGCAAAATTGTTTTTCATATTGCCCAAGCGTTACCTTGTACCAGCAATTCGAATGAAAGGACCTCTAGTACCTTGAGAAATGTCAAAACCTGGTTTCGTTCAACCATGGTTTAATGGTAATCGGATAATCTAAAAACCAAAGGTGAAACATACATTGTAAGTGATTGAATGCTTAAATTTACAGGATTATGTATGCCGCGTAATCACAAGAAAACGTTCATGTAAAATGAGGACATTATAAAAGAAGTAATGGAAAGATACGATGAAGATCCACTCCATTCGGCGTTAACTTATAGGGCCCATACACCACACATGCCTGCATGGCCAAATAAAAGAATGCACAATCACGCTTCAACATACACTACTCATGCAAACTGTACAATATTTAGTCGTGTGCCTGCATGCGCAATAGAGTGATTGCACATGCAAACTGCGAGTGTATGGTGTTGAATGTGTGGTTGTGCATGCTGCATGAATGATTTCAAAAAATTTTGATATTTTCTTGTTTGTGCATGCAAGCATGTGTGGTGTGTGTGCTACATTTGCTCAGTCAAGCTTGAAATATTAAGAAGTTGTCAACTCAGCGATGAACACACGACTAAATATTGTACAGTTTGCATGAGTAGTGTATGTTGAAGCGTGATTGTGCATTCTTTTATTTGGCCATGCAGGCATGTGTGGTGTATGGGCCCTATTAGATGGAACATCGTCTCATGTAAAGTGAGAAGGAAATTATAAAAGAAGTAATGGAAAGATTCGATACACAAAATGAAGGATTTTGGGGTGATCATTCAATTTGTGCCACAACACAAACTTGTTGACTGAATAGTCAGACCAATGTGAACACCGTCAATGTAATGGTGAATTCCTTTCTGTCTGTACAGATTTTTTTCTAAACAAAATCGATTATTTCCTGTCAAAACAAATCTTCTATATTCAGTCTATAAAAATAATTTATTGTGAGTTGTACATTATCAAACAAAAATTTGACAAAAAAAAATAAAAATCGACAGTGAAAGACGTGATAAAAACTTTCAGTCCAAGTGAAAACTTTTCAATAACAATTTTCTTTAAAAATATATATGCAAGTAAAACTTCGAACAAATAAAATGCACCAACAAACTGCCCCCGTATAAGCTGGCTAATATCTTTTTTTATTAAAATAGAATTATTAAAGTTATTAATTTAATTCTATTGGTAAAACATTTATCTTACAACAAAAACAAACAACCTTAATAGTTTTGTGAAAAATTTCTTGATGTTTTGCGTCAATTGGAGCTGTCAGTAACACAAACACAATCACAAACAAAAAATCGATTCTCTTACGAAATACAAATTCCTTTCAATAGACAGAAAAAATCGATTCTGTTTAGAAAAAATTCGATTGCGTTTAGAAAAAAATTGATTTCTTTGTTGAAAACAATTCGCCATAAGTTTATTGTGTTGCAAACTGTCATTTTTGCTTTCGCTATTTAAATGTTCTCTTTCCGCGAACACTATTTTTTTCTTTCCCGCACATAGAAAAAATATCTGCAATAGGCAAAACACCATGGCATGACGCAAAGAGAATAAAGTCAGAAGTCAGAACGACAACTACTGTTTCGTTTACTGTGTTGTGGAAGTGGCCTTTTGTGTTGCCGACTGTGCATACCAATCAAGCGTTCTGTGTTGAAAACTGTCAGTTTTTCTTTAGATATTTATTTGTTCTCTTTCCACTAGCACTGTCTTTTTTTACCACGCACAAAAAGGCATTTCTGTGTTATGGCGCAATCGAAACAAGATGGATTCGGACACAACACACGACACACCACTCAACAACACATCAGATGAAACAAATATGGTTCTATGGAAATTAAATACATTGGAGCAATATAGCGACACATCACTCCAAAAAACACCACAAGATACAAATCTGGTTTCGGCTTAAGATGGATTTCGACATAACACAAAACTCCACAGCACATCACACGAGGCAATTTGCCTAAAATAAAATAAAACCTGTTTCCTGTAAAATCCACCTGTTTCAGTAAAACGAAACTTAAAGTTAATGAATTAAAAAACAAAACATGAACTCATACAATTACGAAATCGTAAACGACTAGAGACGCGCGTTTTATCGTATTTTATAATTTCGTGTGCGTCGCGGCTTGCAGCAGCGGTTAGGACACACCTGACGCGTCGCGCTTCAAGCAGTGCATCTCTTCTTCTTGATACTCTTTGGTCGAATCCAAATTACAAATGTCAAACAGCTGTCACTGTGTCTTTTTGTGCCCATTCGACGTGCTAACAAGTGTTTTACCTTTTAGCGTCTGTGAAAAAATATATTTTTTCCCATTTTCTCTTCTAAACATAGTTAATTTTATTTTAAAAAATCAGAAGCCTAAATTGAAAAAGCAAAAATGGCCGAAGTTGATGCAATCACAATTATCGCAGAAAGTCTAAAAGCTCAGGTAATTTCACCCGAAAAATAAAAAATTTCTTTTGTCCTCCATATCGCCATTATTTTTGTATTCGTTAGCAATTGAACTCGTCGAATACACCACCCTTTTATTCAAACAAAATTTACGAACAAAGTTCATATATATTCTACATATCTATGTACATACATTATAAATGTAGCTTTATCGAATTGATTTTGATGTTTTTTGATAAGAAAATACCTATACAATCAGCGATAATCTCGAAAGAGATTATTAATTTTGTCGATGGATAGCTGTTAACGCGGAGGATGTTTAATCCATTGAACTTTGACCGTTTTTTCTTATAATAATTTTCTTTGTTTCTGTCTTTGGGATAGGGAGTTGAATATGTTTTTGGCATCATCGGGATTCCCGTCGTTGAGCTATCGATGGCAATGCAGGCTGCCGGCCTAAAATACATTGGAATGCGAAACGAACAAGCTGCATGCTATGCTGCCCAAGCTATTGGTTACTTGACAGGCAAGCCCGGAGTCTGTTTGGTTGTGTCTGGCCCAGGGCTGCTTCACGTGACAGGTAATAACAACAACAAAATTTTCGTATGCAAATTATTCTACAAAAGAAAGTTCTGCTAGGGTAAAGCTAGTAGACCTAATATATGTGTATACACACATAGTGCATTACGATGTTTATAATTTTGTTTACTAATAGTGTTGTTTTCGAATACAAAATATAATGCAATGCAAATAGGCAGGTATTACTTAGTTATGTGTGATTGTCTATTATTGGTAATTTATAATTATTATGGGGGATTTTTATAC
This sequence comes from Leucozona laternaria, assembly GCA_932273885.2. Lineage (NCBI taxonomy): Eukaryota > Metazoa > Arthropoda > Insecta > Diptera > Syrphidae > Leucozona > Leucozona laternaria. Next base: position 54,236,315 of record OW026368.1, read on the forward strand.
TTTTTTATTATTGTTTTATTATTAAACTTGTAATATATACATATATTCATCGTCACGATCAAATATATACATTTACATTATTATTTTTGTAGCTAACCCCCCTTATCCCATAAGCAGCTTAATACCAAAAAAATGGTCGGATTATGAAGATGTCTAAAACAAAGCTAATAGAGGCATACAAATCCATGTCGACGCGATGAAATGTATGCATACAAATCAGACTGTTGATTGGATTGTGGCTGTGATGTTGGACATCGTTCATGTCCAGTGAGGAAGGCATGTTATGTCTTCTATACTTAACCATTGTCAAGAAGCAATCCGTAGCTGTCGAGGAGGGACTTTACAATTGTTATTTTCAACAGGAGAGTTTTGTAAAAATTTTATGTAATGAAAACTGATAGTTGAAGACGTCCAAAGTTTTATGTGAGAATCTTTCTGTCAGATCTGTCAAACCAGAACAAAGTCTAGACAGCTCGACATGCAGTTTATCGGTCCGATGTTCTGAACACTGCCAGACGTCAATAAAACTGGCCTCCATATTCTCCTTGAGACTGGCGCTACCACATAGATCGAGCGCATCCTTCTGTATTAATTTACTCAGAGACTCCGTTGAGAACAGCAACTACGATGTCTCGGATAGCGGACACGTTAAGTTTGTTTGTTTGTCAACCAGAGCCATTAAGGATAATTTTACAATAATACATGAATTTATATTTTAAGTTTCTACATTTTGCTCAGTTTAATATTTTTAGAAAAAAATAAATTAATGCATATTTAGTCTTATTTAATCCAAAATTTTTCTTTTGAATACAAAAATAGATTGTCCATTTTTAATTTTTTCAGGAAGGCTGTTATAAGTTTGAAACCCCATATGAATACTTGTATCGTTCGTTTTTCTCTTGTTGTTCGCACTCGTTTAATTCTTAAGTTTTGATTATTTCTTAACTTATGTCCAGAAAGTACATTGCTAGATACATTTTCGCAAAGGTAACTTGGACATATTCCGTTTTTGATTTTATAGCGCACATAAACAGTCAACAGTATTCAGAATTAACATGTTCATCTTAAGCCATATAGCAAGGAAACTAAGAACTTCATTTATAAGCCGTCTATAATATTAAACCGTCATCAGCAAAAAGTTTGATTTTAGAATTTTTTTTTAACTTTCACTATATCGTTAATATATATTTGATATATATATATATTGCTCCTTGTGGTAGACCGATATCTATAGATAGATTGATTGGGGCACATTTTTATCAACCTTCGTGCATTGAGAACGATTTGTTAAAAAAGACTTAAACTAGTTTAGCTCCGAAGATCTTATACCATATCTGCTCAGTCTGCCTTAAGTCTAAAATATAGCAATATTTTCAAGAAAGAATTTTAACAGTTTTTAATATTTTGTCCCCCTCACTATCTCAGTTGGAATGGAAGTCTGGCTGGTGAGATATGTTGCGTTTTCTTGGACGCGTAACTAGTAACAGTAAAATACTGATGTTCAACGTAATCTCATCGGACGAGACTAGAGACATGCCAATTTATAACAGTTTTTCGCCATTAAAAGTGGGTGTGCGTGTCAAATAATAGAGTGAGTTTTTATTGGTGAAGACGTGTTTAATGTCGTTTTCCATTGGTTCCACTCGGGGATTCACTCATTCTGAAATCCAATGGAACAGTGCTAACTAATTCTACTCAACTTTGAAATGTTGTCATTGTATTCGTGAATCGTCGTATTGGTGAAATGCCCTGCCAGTTCATTATTTTGTATTTGCTTGCAAAAGAAATATCTACCTATACTATTGCCACTGACTGACGTATAAGTTATATGATTTGTTGTAATTTGCGAAAAAATGTCGTGCACCCTACCACGACCGCTGTATCCCACTGCTGAAGGAATCAAGGGATACTGACAATGAACGATCGTGCGCTCGTCGTCGTCATCTACGATGTGTGTATTGAAATTGTGCTCATCCAAACAGAGTTACCTTTCTCAATTGTAAGCAAATTCAAGAGCTTTTTCTTTGGATTTTATCAGGGAACTTTTAGGATTTGAAGCTTTTGAGAACAGATTTATGAAGTTGAGTAATTGAATGGTGCTTCTTGAGTGGATTCTGATTTCAAATCGAGAAGCGAAATTCTCTTCTCAGAAGCGTCGGTTGACAGTTATTTTTGCCAGTGGAATGGTTTCAGAAGAGTTCTTTATGATTCAGGATGCTTACGGACGTTCAATGGAAAACGACATAAAAGAGTGCTTATAAGGAATTAATTTTTACGGGGTTTTTGGTGACCCAATTGATGTGCGGAAGTAGCATTTCATACTACGTGATTGATTGATTAATCGAAACAAAAAGAAATTGTGGAAAAGGTGTAAAAAGTGTAAAATCTGAACAAATCAAAAGAAATTAAATTTAAAAGATAGCGGTCGAAGTGACCGCAAAATGAGTGATACTTGTGATGCTATGGGATGGCTATCAAAAGAAAAAACGAGATAGCTATATCGTGCTCCGTTTTTGCAAACAAATTTGCTGCTCAAAATGTTCTGGTGTTGGGGAGTATGAAAGTACCTGAGAACTTTCAAACTTAGAATTTTTAAAAACTAGAAATTGTGCAACTTATGACTTAGGGAAATTTTGTAGAACTAATATTTTGGTACTTGGTTAAGTATAGGAATAGCCTATTTCCAAGAGGTATCTCAGCTTCAAGAAAAATGGACTTGAACGACTACGAAATTAAAACATAAAAATGGTTTATACTCTATTTACATACATATTATGTATCTCCAAAAATAGTTCGGGTTAATGACCTCGGGTAACATACTTAGTCAATACATTTTTTTAGGGCATAAACTATTGATTAAGGACGTTGGCATTAGATGTACTCATTTTGCCCCGGCGCTATTAAAGTAATCAGTTTTCCTGAAACAAAGCATGTAAACAATATTAAACATTATGTATATTATGTATTTATTTATTTATTTAAAAGAAGCTTATAAATTAATTTTACAAACTCTTTAAGAGTTAAGGCATTAGGGTGGCAGGACCATGTAACGCCGTTTAGGTTAAAATTTATGTATATATGTATTATATTTTTTTTTTTTTTTATTTTATATCGTCATTTTTTCCATGCAGGGATGTACATCTTTTTATATTCTTAATTGTATTTAAGATTGTAGGATCGAGAAGGTCAGCCAGCTGTTCTGATAAGTTTATATGATTCGAATCTAGTCTGTAGTCTACTCTACAGTCGGAGCATTGTTCTTCCTCACTTCGGTTGTATAAATGTTTGGTATTGAACAATGTATTATCTACTCTGAATCGAAACAGACTGATGCATTCCTGTCTTTCTAGCCCAACGTGGTATAGAATATGAACTCTTTGGAAAAAGTAGATTCGTAAAAAGTTTTTGCTATTAATCCATTGTTCTTTTAGGTCTACCTAGACCTAAAAGTCTTTTCTGTGGTTCTGCAGCCAAATTCTCCGCAGAAGCTGATGAAAGTTTGGTGTTTCTATTATAAGCGGAAGTTTTTGTACTTCTTTCGCTGCAAAATCTGCTGCTTCATTTCCTATGATTTCCATATGTCCAGGTACCCATGAAAGTAATATATTTTGGTTCAGGTCTCTTTTAAGTGATTTAAGGGTTGGGCATTTATTTGTTGGACTCTTAAGCCCATTTAGAATTCCCAAATTCTCTATGCAAATGAGAGTTTTTTTCGGACCAGTTACGGGATATTTGAATTGCTTTTTTAAGCCCAGCAAGCTCAGCAATGTAATTTCCAGCTGAGACTGGAAGTAGACCTTGGTGAAGAGTATTCGTACATCCTGAGGGCAGTAATTCGGTGACTGAGTATGAGGTGTAATCCTCTGTTGATGATCCATCAGTATATAAGATTCTATTTGGCTTGATAGAATCAATAATATCATTGTGCATGATCTGAAATACTTTTGGTGGTGTGGAGTCCTTTTTATGTTTTGTTAAGCTGGTATAAATTTGAAGGAAGTTTAAAGACCAGGGTGGCTTGTCCTTGATATTGATAGGACTTTCCTCTGCAAAGGATGTGAATGGCAGTATATGTGCAATATTTTTAAGTGCTGAAATGCATTTGTTTTTAGTTTTTCTGTGGATGCTGTAAGGTGTTCTTAATTGCGAAATGCAAGGGATGATTCGTATCAGTTATAGCCTTGCAATCTAAGGTTATCGCTCTTTTTTTCACCGATTTTTTTGATTTTCTTAAAAAGTATTGTTTTTATTTTTAAATAATGGGCTTTATTAATCTTTCTTTTTTTTATGCGAATTAAAACAATTCCATATTTTCTCCCTACGTTTCGTTGATGTTTGTCAACGTGATAAAGTAACCCAACTGTGATATAAGTGTTTTTATGTTTGTTCTTTTTCGTTTAAAGTGTTCAAACATATTTATTTATTTATTTATGAATTTTAACATGTAATTTAACAAGAAACAATCCAATAAATTGTTGCCCCTTAAGAAGTTGACAAATATCAACGAAACTTAGGGGGAAAATATGGAATTGTTTTAATTCGCATAAAAAAGGAAATATCAATAAAGCCCATTCCTTAAAAATAAAAAAAAAAAAAATATTAAACATTGTTTTAAATTTTTTAGGTGGAATGGCTAATGCTCAAGTTAATTGTTGGCCTCTCCTTATCATTGGAGGAGCTACAAATGAGGACCATGAAGGTATTGGTGGATTCCAAGAATGCCCTCAAGTGGAACTTACTCGACCGTACTGCAAATATGCAGCTCGACCACCAAATGCTTCCCTAATTCCAATGCATGTGGAAAAAGCTGTAAGATATGCAACGTATGGTCGTCCAGGCGTTGCATACCTAGACTTTCCAGGGAATCTGCTTCAATCAAAGGTGAAAGTTGAAACAGTAGCACCGGTTATTGCGCATCCAGCACCACCACTTGTATATCCCGACCCAGAAGACATTCGTCGAGCCATGAGGTTTCTTACAACTGCCAAACGTCCGTTAGTCATCATTGGCAAGGGAGCAGCTTACGCCCATGCAGAGAATATCCTTCGGCACTTCATAGATAATACTAATTTGCCCTTCCTTCCAACTCCAATGGGAAAAGGTGTGGTTTCCGATACAGCTACTCAATGCGTGTCGTCGGCAAGAACTTATGCATTGCAAAATGCTGATGTTGTATTGTTGTTGGGCGCCCGTTTAAATTGGATTCTTCACTTTGGTCGTCCACCAAGGTTCGATAAAGACGTGAAAGTTATTCAGGTCGATTTGTGCCCAGAAGAATTACACAATAGTGTGATGAGCAGTGTTGCTGCGCAATCGGACATCAAACCGTTTGCTGAGCATCTTTTCGAGCAGATGAATGCCGTAAATTATGTGTTTTCGACAGACAACGACTGGTGGAAGGAACTCAATTCTAAATGTCAGCAGAACAGGGAATCAGTTCAAAGAATGGCCCTTAACATTGAGCCACCACTTAATTACTACACCGTGTTCCATCACTTGAGAGAGTTGATCCCCAGGGATGCTATAATTGTCAGCGAAGGCGCCAACACCATGGACATTGGACGCACAATGTTGCTTAATATACTTCCTAGGCATCGTCTGGACGCTGGCACATTCGGAACAATGGGAGTGGGACCTGGTTTCGCTATTGCTGCTGCTTTGTACTGTCGGGACCGCTTTCCTGGTAAAAAAGTTGTGTGCGTTGAAGGGGATTCTGCTTTTGGCTTCTCTGGAATGGAATTAGAAACAATGGTGCGTTACCATCTACCCATTACAATTGTCATCGTAAACAACAGTGGTATCTATGGTGGATTTGATAAGGATACATTTGACAGCATAAGAAGTTCAGGCGATCTAACACAAGTGTAAGTAATTTATTTATCCCTTTTTAAGTTAAATTTTGTCTAGTCAAGAATTTTTCAGAACTCCGCCATCGGCTCTTGGCGTTCAGGTTCGATACGAACAAATGCTCCAAATGTTCGGACTCCAAGGACACTTCGTCAAGGAAATTCCCGAATTACAAAAAGCAATAAGAGAAGCCCAACAATTGACTGATCGCCCTACAATTATTAATGTTATTATCAATACATCGGCGGATCGAAAACCGCAAACGTTTAATTGGCTTACAGAGTCAAAGTTGTAATTTTTTGTGGTATATTATTAAACTATTCTTCGTTCCACTATCCCTAGAATTATTTTATATATTGTATTGGTTTAGGTATAACGTTCAGTTTTTGTACTTTGTATGTGATTTTGTGTTTTAATTTGTTCTACGCTCATTTTGTAAGTTTCTTACTCTTTGCAAACTAGTTAAATATGCAATAGGAGTTTTTAGAAATATATGTTTTAAAAAAACGCAATACAAAATGCATTTATTAAAAAAATTCATAAATTATTTTTGATTAGATACTTTAATTTTTATTATGAACATAAGAACTTGATAATATAATAAGCGCATTGTTTAAAAGTAATAAAAAAACGAATTTTAACATTATAATATTCAATTTCTTAATTATTAACGATTTAACTCTTAAGGCTTTCGCGGTTGTTGATATACATAATTTATAGTATTAGCCGCGTAATTTATTTATGTACTTTAGTACTCACCCCGAACGTTTCGCATGAAATTGCATTGAGCGTGGTCACAGGGAAATTCCCGTTGAAATGTTATGCATTAGATTGGCTAAGCAGGTTGTAGCGATGCGTAAGCGCTTCTATCTCATATTGTTGTTGTTGTTTTTGTCGAGATGCAGATTATTGGAAGCAAACAATGCCCACTACCTACGTCTCGAAACAGCCGTGGGATGTAGTGAGTTTCATCAGCTAAAACCTTTGCTTTGTCTTCGTACGTTGGACAAACCCATACAAACTTTACTACCCGCCTAAAAGAGCACATTAGTGCTGTAAGAAAAAAACAGCGGGAAAAATCGAAAAATTTGTGAGCACATCTTGGACAATCCAGATGAACACCGCTGGCCTCATTTGGGACTTTTTATAAAAAAATATTTGATCCAAGGAACATTTTATTTTGCAAAAAAATATTTCAAGTGATTCCTCGTTGAAATAATTTTCGCAGAAAAAAAAAATTTCCTTGGGGCAAATATTTTTTCTAAAAAAAGCATTTATTAATTTTCCTGATGAAAATTCTGTACGGAAAACGAATTTTGCTTTTTTAAGAAAAAATATTTGTCCCAAGGAAATTTTTTTTTGGGAAAAAATTATTTTAAGCGATTCCTCATAGATTCGTTTCTATTTTATTTTTAAAAATTGTTAGTTAACACATTCAATTATCCAAAAGAAAATTTTTCCTGATCTACGTCACTTGGTGACAAAATCGCGTCCAGAAAAAAAAGAGGAACAAAAACAAATGATAAGTGAATTACGACACATGCGCAATTCTTGAGCGCACACATTCATATACATGTATGATTGCTAAGATTAACAGCATTGATAATTTCAATAATGAAACAAAATACAAAATTATTATTATTTATTGTACTATTCATACTAGAATAGAATGTCAGTTTCTTAGACTTCACCATTCTTTATTCCGTCAATTTCATTGAATTTTTGAACAACAACAACAACAACTTAAAGGTGCTACCACCAATTGTTTACGAATTAATTTATAATTCGTTTATTTTTGGCTAGATACAGCTGTTTCCAGGGGTGCCAAGCCGCCTATCATCAGTCTCCTCTTATTAGTGGTGCTGAGCTTTAATCCAATTTTATTATGAAAAAATAATAAAATAGAACCATGAATATGATTCTCGTTTCAAAATTTAACAGTCTGTGAGTTTCTGTGCATAAAGTTAAGAATCGGACCTATGCGCGTCCTAAGTTTTATATTCTGCCAATGATTATTTTTTTTTAACTAAAGCATATTTATTGTTAGATGTTAAAAAAAATAATATGCACGAGTTCGTGCGACCAACTTGCTCTTATGTGCGATCACATTGCGGTTATATAGTCTGAGATAAATTAGTTATGGGAGTCTATATTTTATCCATTTACCAAAACTTAGTTTAGTTGCAGGTGGTATTATGTGAGTATAAAAAAATTAACAATATAGCCCATTGTTCCACATATGCAATAATATGCATGCAAGGAAATTATATTATTTAAACTGGAAAAATGTTTTAAATCAACAAAATTAGAAATAAAGTGGATAAAATACTAAAAATATTTTTATTAGACAAAAATTAAAAAAAAATCGTAGGAGCGGTTTAAAAAAAAATTAATTTTGTATACCTAAACGGTTTTTAAACATTTGTATGGGAGGTACCCTTATTTTTAATTAGAAGAACAATTTTTGTCTAAAATTTTTTAGACAGCGTTAAAAAAATGCTTTTTGCCAAGTTTAATACAAATCGACTAATACGTTTTTGAAATATCTAGTTTTCAAAAAACTATTTTCGAACTTTTTTTAAAAATTCAAATATTATTTTTTTGAAAATTTTGGTACACAATTTTAATTCAAATGTATTAATTCTTCTTCATACAAAAAAATCATCAAAATCTGTTGAACCGTTTTCGAGAAAAGTGCAAATCAAAAAAATGGTTCTTTGGGAGGTGCCATTAATAACCATTTTTCTTTACCATTTTTTTATTTAAAGGCAACTTATAACTATTAAATATTATTCTGTGGAGTCGATTTTGAGAAAAATAAGTTTTTCCTTTTTGGCCAAAAAAAATTGTATGACAGCTACTGTTAGTTTTCGTCTTAAAAAAAAGAAAAAAACGGATGGGGGGAATGTCCAAAAAACGCTAGGTACCAAGTTTAAAGAAAATCGACCCATCCGGTTAGGCTGTAGTCGAACAGACAGACAGACGGACGTTTTTGCGAGACCCACTTTTTTCGTTTTCCCTATCATCGTAATGCCAAGTTTGATCAAAATCTCGAGTTCGATTTTTTTTTTACGAATTAATAACTTGCCATATATTTAGTACCTATATTGGCAAGTAAAAACAATTAAGAAAACGAAATGAAAACCAACAAAAAAATAAAACAATTTTAAGGTACTAACGAAATGAACGGTATGGTAAACGACACGAATGCCACGCGAAATAATTAATTCAAAAATGAGATTCCAGAGATTTTGAATGCACAACAATTTGAATTTTCAGTCGGAAGTTGTTATTTCAAAAGCTCGCATTTACCTGAAGGATTTATGTACATTAAAACGAAATTTAATAGAATTTTAATAATATTTTTAAATCAAGAATTAAGCGTCAGTAATTCTGCGGATGATATAGATATGTATGTAACTAAATAAGCAACAAAATACAGCAAGTGCCCAATTCTAAGGGCCCTATTATGACTCGCGAGTCGAACCTTCGACTCATGTCGAACGATTTGGCGAATTATCAGTTGCGTGGTATTACGAATAGCGAACTTCGAAGTTCGCATTTGAAGACAAAACTGCCAACATTTTGACATTAAGCGCGAACTTCAACTTGGCGATTCGCAAACAGTAATGCCAAATAGTCGCATTCGCCGATTTTTTAATGTGACTCGCGAGTCATAATAAGGCCCTAAATGACAATTCCCCGAGAGATTTTTCTCTTTTCCCTACTCCCGTATTCTAAACAAAAAATTGGCGGGAATCTCTCTCGGGGAATTCGGAATAAGAGTAGGTTCTACTACTCTCGAGAGAACACGTCTCCCGGGGATTTATTTTCCCAGGGAATGTTTAGAATTGGGCTGTATGTTTAGTTTAGTGAAAAAATTATCCTCAATATTGCGGTGGAGAATTCTGGGAGCACTAATCAATATTTTGATTTAAAAACTCACTTATCAATAAACAATAAGTTCTGTTATGTAAAAAAGTATTAATTTGTTCGCGATGAAAATTAATCATCAAGAATCAACCACCAACCAGAGCGAAAATCATAAAGTTCACTTCTGTGTAGTACTTTCACTTCACATTTCCCCCACCAAAATCACTTCATTCTGAATTTTCAGATGAGAATTTTTGTCTGAAAATTCAGATGAAATGTAAACAAATCTAATTAAAACACTAAGGCTAGGCGCGCACATGCAATTTTCAGTTTCGCAACAGTTTGGTTGCTCAAGTGACTACCATGAACTTGTATGAGAGTGCGCGCACATGCAAAAACTATTCAGTCAAAGTTTGTGTTTTGACACAGACAGGGTTGCCAGTTTAGGGGTTTTCCCCATAGATTTAGGGTTTTTTTTTGTCGTTGGGGGGTTATCTGGGGGGACGAGATGTTTGGGGGGAAATCTGGGGGGATTAATACAGAGCTTAAAGGTTGAGAAATCGTATAGGTATTTAAACAGCTGACAGTATTCCACGAGTTCCTTACATGCTGATAACTTTCACAAGTGAGAAAATGTATCAAACCAACGCGACAGCCAAAACGAAGATGACGATAAAGTATTAGAACTTTTTGAAAGAAGTGCAAACAAAAATTTTAATTCCTTTATATTTTTATTTTCATATTAATTTCTGGTGAGTTAAACCATAGTGAGCTAATTCTAGAACTAAATTAACCCACAGTGAACTGAGGAAGCCATTTTTCAGTACCCGAAATGACTAAACAAACTCTTTGCATAAAACATCAAAAGCACCTGTTCAGTTAATCCTGATTTAACCCACCAAATATGACGATTTAACTCGGGTTAAACTTTAATCGCTCACTGAAAAACTGGACCTGGACTGGATTAAAGTTCTAAATAAGCAATTTGGAACTTTTTAATCAATTATCAACCTCCCTTATGTTTCACAATATCTTAACAGTATAGCGTATAATTAACGTTCAAAGTATTTTAATGGCCCGATTAAGTGTCGATTAGAATTAGCAAATTTATATACTTGGCATTTTAAATATTATTCATTATTTTTTTCCAGTTTTCATCAGTCAAAACTTACATACATTTATTATTTCGAAAAAATGTGAAACGTTAAGTTTTTTTACTGGAAGGTTTTAATTGGCGGATAATTTGAAATAATCAGAACTTTACTCAGAAATTGTGAAGAAAACCCTAAACAAATTTTTTTTATTACCTAGTACCTTTTTTACAAATGTTGTAGCTGTGTGAATTAATAAAATTTAAAATTAAAAACAAATTTAAGAGCTGTGAATAGAAATATAAAGTTGAAAAAAATATTTAGGGGTTTTTGTTGATAAAATGTGGTAATCTGGGGGGTTTCTAAATTTTTCTGGGGGGATTTTTTTGTTTCATCTGGTAACACTGGACACAGATCAAACGATTGTCCAAAATCAGTTCCTCAGTTTGTGTCACACCGAATTATATGTAACTGCGCGCACATTAAACCAAATCGTTGAACTTTTTTCTTTGAGTGCAAGAGAGAAAATCGTTGCAGTCAATATTTTCCTTTCACCAAAAATCCAGAGGGAAGAGAACAGCCTTACATCCCAATTTTCAAACGCCTGGGACGTACCGCTACTTCCCAGTTTGATCGAACCAGTATGAACTATACCAGGACATGATGTTATTCTATTGCGTTGCATTATCAAGTTGCTTGCTATATATATATATACTTTTTTATTTTTGTTTTATCTTTTCTTTTTTTTTATTTTTGATTAAAATTGGTGTTTTTTTTTTGTATTCTGGCTGGTGTGATTCCTTTTTCAACATTTTAATGTAAGGAATATTTCTTCTTGGGCAAGGTTTGTTTACATTTTTTGTGGATAAGAGAGCATTGACGTGGAAAAGTAACAGACTAAAGTTTAGTGTAGGTGTACACACTTTTGTGGTTTTTTTTAGAGGGAATTCCTTAAGAAGTGGCGGGAGGGTTAAGAAACAGAAATTAAATAAGATAGTTACCTATCTATCGAAATATTTCCGAATTATTTAATCTGGGAAAATGTGTTAATATTATGGGCGAGGAAATTATGAGGTATATTGTTGTTTGTAATAAAAGAAAGGCGACAGTAAAACCAACTCATATAAGTAGGTTTTGCTTTTGGACTGTTGTCTACTATGTCAGACAAGGTCAACGAACGTTCGGCAGACGAAATGTATATGCAATGGTTGTTTTTACTTGCTCTATAGGGCAAGTATTAGCTTCGAAAAACTAACACTACGATGATCAAGAAGTCCGAAAAAGTGAGTTTCGTCATGGCGTCCGCCAGTCCGTGTGTCCACTGTGATTTGAGCTATAGCCTAAACGGGTGAACCGATTTGCTTCAAATTTGGTACCGAGCATTTTTATGCGATTCCGTAGAGGTAAAATTCGAATTTTTGTTTTAGCTCATCTAGAACGGGTAGCTGCCGTACAATTTTTTTGTTTTTTTTTTTCAAATTTTCTCAAAAAGGGCTCTAACGATTTTGATTAAACTTTGTACTTGTAATAAACAATTTAATTGTAAGAAAACTGGGTTTCAAGTTTTTGCAAAAAAATTCACATAACGGAATTAGGTATTCAACGTTTTTTGAGAAAATGGTCTTATTTTTGGGTTATTCAAGTTGGTATAACTTTTTGATTGTTTGTCCGATTTATTCATAATTTTTCAATCTAATGCTTTTCAATAGTTTAAACAATAGTGAATTTAAAAAATTTTAAAAACATTTTTATATAAAAAAAACAAAAATCAAACAAAAAATCAATTTTTTAGTACATTTGACTCTAAATAAATATATATATATCATTCATATTCAATGTGTGGTTACACACAGTTGTTAACCACAAGAGCAAGTTCGTGCGATCAAGTCGTGCATATTTTTATTTTGCGTCAATTCAGAACAAGCAACAATTTGAATAAAATTGGGGAAAATGAGTAAGGGTTTTTTTTTTTTTAATATTGTTGGTGCTTTAATACGATTACGATGAAGAGTCATGATTATGATTCAAATTTAAAGCGTATTTTTTTCGATTTCATGGTAAGTTAATTTTTTTAAAATTTTATTCTCATTTCGATATATCCTATCTTTCAAAGTTTTGTTGATTTTTAGGTTTTATTTTTCAATTTGTAATTGCAATCATGTAATGTAGTGTAGGTATACATTGGTAGGTACCTACCTTTATATTTTTTCGAAACGCAATGCATTTTTTGCTATGGAAGAGCAAAGAATAGGCAACTTTGGTAATATTTTTTGTAAAGAAAACTATTTTTTTTTTAAATAGCTTATTCAATTTTGTTTAATTGTTTAATATGTTATATAGATCACGTCTGTCAGTTTGTGTGTCTGCTTCGACTGCAAAATAGAAAATTTGTGTGTAGCTCTAATAATACCTAATAATCAACGGCTCAAACGATTTTGAGGAGAAATTGTATGTGTTTTATTGTATAGTCTAGGCAAACCATATGAAAAAGGGCCTCACCCTGCGCACACAGGCACTGTCTGTTGTTTTACTTGCAAAAAATGATTTCGTGTACAAAAAAAAATCACAAGAAACACTACGATGATTGAGAAGTCCAAAAAATTGGAATTCGTCATGTGGTGAGTTAGAGCCTATTTGCTTCAAATTTGGTACAGAACATTTGAATGAAATTCTCCAAAATGGACCAAAGTGAATGTAAGAAAACTGCATTTCAGGTTTTTGCAATGAAATTCACATATAACAAAAATTATCTTTCCTCGTTTTTCGAGAAAATGGTCTTATTTTTGGGTTATTCAACATTCACGTTTATCTTTTAATGGTTAAACAAGCTCAAGTGCGTGCGATCCAGTCGTGCATATTTTTCATTCATCGATAGGGCCCTCTATTTATAAAGCTTAAACCAAATATTAGTTGCATACCCCTCTTAATTCTCAATAATTAAAAATAATCTGTGAATGCTCCAACTTTTTGCCAACAAGATGCACGAATGCACGCAGGGTGAAATTTTGATGTCCTAAAAATTACATCGGATTTGAAAAATTATTTTCTGTTTGATACTAAGAGGATAAGTTTTTATAGCTAATTTTTTTTTAATTGACTATATCTATTGTAGTTTTTTTTAAATTCCAACGTTTTTGGAATGGAAGTTGTGGCTGGAAAAATAAAAACTGTAGGTATTCAGCCAATACATACATTTCAAATGTAATAGGAATCAAATCAACAAAGTAAAAATAAGTGACAAAAATACAAATTGAAATTGACGGAATAAAGAGTTGTCAACTCTAATAAACTGAGATTCTAAGTATGAATAATACAATAAATAATAATAATAACTTAATTCAGCAACTTTTGTCACAAACTTAAATCTACAAGATTCCTGATTTGTTTTGAAATATTAAAAAAGTAAATTTTGAGACGTTAAAAAAATATAAGGATTGTTTTGATGCCGAAATAAAAATTACCTACCTAAGTATACAAACATATCTGTATAAAGTTACTGGGTCATACAAAAATACCCTTACTCGGTGATTATATTTGTTCGCTTTTGGGCAGTTACCTTTTAAAATTAAGGTGGGTTTGTTCATATCTACATATGTAAATTAAAATTATCCAAAAACCTCTAAAAAAAGTCATGGATGAAAGGTTGGGTACCTATACTATAGTTGATACTTGTAAACATTACATTGGTAAGTAGGTACATATATTTTAATAAAATGTTCTCATTTCCATCAAATCTTTTACAATCCTTATATGAGGCCATGAGAACCACAGTAGCATTTTTTAAATGGCGAAAACTATTATTTACAGTTACCAAAACAAACATTTTTTGAAGCAGTTGTATGCTTCATCAATCTATAGATGTTATTGTTTCAAAATAAGCAGATTTTTGTACAATAAACATAAGTTTTTGTCTTTTTAAAAACAAGTGCGAAAATCAGTTAGGCCACTCCGCTTCTCATGGCCTCATATAATATTTGCAATCAGAAAGAAAATTATACCTATTCGTCCGGTGAACACAAACAAAAATTATCAATCATGTTTTACTAATAATATAAGAAATAAAATTAAAATAGTTTATTCTAGGGCTCTGTTAAAAAAAACTGAAAAAGCTATATAATGACACATTCAAAAAAACAACCCACTTTGGGAACTTTTTTTTTGTTAAACCATCTAGATATAGCCTTTTAGTGGACTTTAGTTAGGTACTTACTTATTTTATTCCAATTATTATTACAATCTGAATAATCTCTGTATACCTATGTCTTATCTTAATCTGTCTATATCTTAACATAAAAAATATAATACGACAGTTACCTGTTCTTTGATCTTCCATAGCAAAAAATTCATTGCCTTTAGAAAAAATATATAGGTACCTACCAATTTATACATACATGATTGCAATTACAAATTTTAAATCTGAAAAATCATATATAAAACAACTATTAAAAAGAAACTAAAGATCAACAAAAACTTTGATAATAGGAATTTCTAAGTGAGACTAGAAATTAAAGAATTGACATTAAAGTAAATAAAAAAAAAACCCTTTAAATTTGAACCATAATCATGACTCATCATCGCAGTCGCATTTAAGCATTAAAGGAGCAACAATATTTTTACAATGAACGAAAATAAAAAAAAACAACCCTTAGGGCCAGTTTCACAGTCGACACTTACCGAAATAAGTGGCACTTAAGTTTGCCATATTAGGAATTTAAGCTAAATTTCATAGCTTGTGTGAGTGGAACTTAAGTCACCAACATCGGAGACTTAAGTCCCACTTATTCAGGTAACAATGAACGGTGATATTTGGAATTAATCTTTCAAATTCCCCACTTAAGTGTCACTTTTCTGACTGTGAAACTGGCCCTTACTCATCTTCCCCAATTTCTTTGAAGCAACAACAACATGTTCTGAATGAACACAAAATAAAAAACAACCCTTTCAAACACATTTCGTCTGCCGAACGTGCTTTGACCTTGTCTGGCATAGTAGACAATAGTCCCACACGGCTAAACCAATATGGGTTGTTTTTGTTGTTGCCTTCCTTTCATTCCCAACGCAGCAAGATTATGAAAAAAACCTACTTGTAAGTTTTAAGCTGTGAGTGTGGAGCCGAAATAAGGGACGAACGTGTATTATACTCAAAAAGGTTGCATTGGCATACGAATTCAAATAAGTAAATTTGTATCTTTAGAATGCAACTCACAGGTGGATGTCTTCTGGGAATGATCGTGTTATATGGGTTTGATTCTGCTCTGTTTGAAAAGGTTGAATGGTTTGACTTCGACAAATCGCTTTAAATAGGAGATGAAAAAGTGATCATTTTAATTTGCACTGGATGAGATATCTATGTAACTCTGATTGAACTGTTGCTCAAACTGAAAAAAATACCTGTGTCCTACGTGATTAAACATGCAACGAAATAGTTTTTTCGGCGATGTGTGTATTAGTGTATTTCATTCCAATATTTTATTAAGTGTGACGAGCTAAGTAGTATATATGCAAAAAATATATTCTTCTCATGTGTTTGTTTGGTTTTGACAGTGTTGTCCACAGATTAGCCACATGAAGATGAGAATCCCCGGCAGCCATTTTAATTTGCCTACAAGCTTGAACTGGCAGTTATCAGATAAAAAATGAGAATGTGTGCATAAAAACCTCACACATAGACAGTAGGGATCTTCACACACCTGGTTAAATTGTTGTTGCAATTCACATCTATTCATCGACGCGGGAAGAAATTACAAATACAACAATGTAAACAAATGGGTTTTGGAGGGTGAAACGTACGAAACATTCTCATCTTCATGTGGCTAATCTGTGGTGTTGTCCAAGTGTTGTTTTTTTTTCAAACAATGCATGTACACATTTATCCCTTTCTTTCCTTATTAACAATAGGAATTGAAATAGGAATAGAAATTGAGAGAAAGAAAAACTGAATAAATGTTGTCTGTGTGTTGATTTATCTCGGTCGTTGATTTTTAAGTTTCTTATGTGCGCGATCATAGTTCAACTAGTGATTAAACTATTCAGTTTCGGAAAAATTGCATGTGCGCGCCTAGTCTAAAAGTCTTCTAATTTTGTATGACAGCTGGCCAATCAGAAGCTCCAAAAATTCAGAATTCTGAAAATTCAGATGTAAAACGTAATGCCTTGAACGGTGCAGGGAAATAACTTCACTGGGAAATAACTTCACATGAGAAAAACCTTTTCACGTATTGGGAAATAATTTCACTTTTTTGAAGTGTTATTTCCCACTTTGGATAGGAAATAATAGCCGTGTTTTTTTTGCAAGTCCATATGGATTTGTCGAAAAAAACGACATCGGGACTAATAGTTTCACACGTAAATACAACAACAACTTAAATCCATATGGACTTAGCTAAGTCCAGATAATTATCGGGACTTACGTACTGTAAGTAAGAAGTTCCTAAGTCCCGATGTCGTTTTTTTCGACAAATCCATATGGACTTGCAAAAAAACACGCCTAATATATCTTGAAATGTGCTGAAGTTATTTCTCACCTATGTATTTTCTAAGTATTTTTTGATAAACAGCAAATTAATTAATTGATAATTGGAAAAAAGGTCACATTCAAGCATGGAACCGCATTTATGTAAAACAGTGACTGCAACCCCCTGCTTGGCTCCACTATTAGATTTAAAGTAGGTGCGAGAAACCTCACTGTTTAAAGCAAATTTAAAACAAAATCCATTAATACTTCAAAATAATAATTTGCTTGAAACGGTGAGGTTTCTTCAAATTCAAAAAAAACTACATATGACCAACCAAGTCAAGAAGGGGGGTTGGGGGGGGGGCAGAATGGCCCCTCCATACCTACCTTACTGTTTTTCACTAATGTGGTCTAATTTCCATGCTTGAATGTGGCCTTGTTTCCATGATAGGTTGCACATAAGGCCCGCCGGGTCCATAGTATTACAAGAAATGTTTGTTATCAAAACAAAGAAAAAAGAGAAAACACACGATACACACTAAAGAGCTTACGCATTCAGCAAAAGCTCAACTTAACGATGAATACCAAAAAAGATAAGGACAAGCTTAGCACTATTTACACTAATGTGATAAAGTAACCCACCTGTGATATAAGTGTTTTTTTCTGTTTGGTCTAGTTTTTTGTAATAAATTGATTTAAATTATTTATTTATTTTATTATTATTTTATTTCATTACGTTTTTAATAAAAATAATTAACATCAATGTAAAAATTAAAAATAACAAGTAAGTTTTCCAAAATCCGTTAAATTCAAAAAAATCTAATTAATATTGTTTATTTATAAAGTTTCAATAAATTGTGACCCCTGAAGAAGTTGAGAATTTTCAACGAAACGTAGGGTGAAATTATGGAATTGTTTTAATTCGCATACTAGGTAAAACGATCAAAAAAGCCCATTAGTAAAAATCGTAGTACAATACGAAAATTTGATCAGAAAAATATAGAAAAATGTCAAAATTTCATTTACGTTTATATTAGGTCTGTTTCTTTATTTTTGGGAAAAGTTTGGGAAAAAGTTCGGGAAAAAGTTTGGGCTGGAGCTTTTTGATGTTGTTGTTGTAATTTTTGACCAGAAATAAAAAGTAAAGAAACGCATTTGGGATGTTTCTGATTGGCACTTACCATTTTGGGCTCTTTCAAAGGAACCAGGAGAAATATTTATTGTTATATTTGTTGCCATTGCTTCATTTAATAAATTTATTTTTTTTTGTTTTAATTTTATTTATGTAGACACTACTTGACAAGTTAATTTTCAAATTTTCCGATCAGCTGATTTCTTGTTTGACAAGCAAGAAAGTGCAGTAGGTAAAATGTTCGGGTAGATTCTTGCTGGAGGGGAAATGAATTAAATAACAAAAAATTCAAAAGCTCTGGCATTTTTGTGCCAGAAAAAAGTAAAGAAACACGTTTCGGGTAGATTTGGGATACCACGGGATCCCGCGGGAGTTACATATTTGTATGGTGACCTCCATCACCATTAGTACATTAACCCTTTAGCCATTTGTCATATTGCAAATAATTGTAATACGAGTATAAATTAAAATAATTGTAAAATAATATAGTAAGTTGCTCAGTCAGCATATATAACAACGAATGTCAAATATATCTGATTGAACAACATAATAATATAAATCTAGAATAAGTAGTCGTAAGAAAGCAGTTGATAAATAAAGAACTTCATATTATTAATAGTGTTGCATTTTTACTGCTCGACCCTTTACACTTAACTGGCGCAGTCGAAACGGAAACGGAAATTTAGCAAACGCGGAAAAATTAAAATTAAAAATTACAACTAAAAATCAGTGAACATTTTTTTTTATAAAATCGTGTTTTGTTAACCGTCCACGTCCCCTCCTCCACCCGAATAAAGTATCCAAAACGGTTTGCCGGGAATTAAAACAAAAAAAAAAAAAAAAAGAATAAGTGTTTGTTGTGCGAGTTTTATTAAGATAAATTTAAAAATTTCGCGACATATTCTTCACGATTCCAGAAGGAATTTGCCAATAGAAGATATAGACGAAATGGCAACTGCAAACGACCAAGCAACTCTTATCAACACGATGGCACAAGTGTTGCTGAGATTAGAGGCCAATTCTCAACAGCAAACTAATAGTCGAGCCATAGTGATTATGAAAGAAATTTCATACATTAAAGAATTTTCGGGTAACAGACAAGAGTTGACCCAATT
Source organism: Leucozona laternaria (assembly GCA_932273885.2). Lineage (NCBI taxonomy): Eukaryota > Metazoa > Arthropoda > Insecta > Diptera > Syrphidae > Leucozona > Leucozona laternaria. Next base: position 54,255,827 of record OW026368.1, read on the forward strand.
TATAAACGTTGTAGATAATCACATGAGCTTGACACCGGAAGATAGAAGACCTGCTATGTGGGCAGCTATATCACAGTGCAAGGTGAAAGGCAAAGGAACTACTGCTTACCAACAACACAACCACGTGGGAAGATGCGAAGAATATACTGAAGCTGTCATTCCGTCCAAGCATCGACCAAGGAGAAGTTACCCGCCGTATCAACAACCTAAGAGTGAGTTCGGTATTAGACTTAATTAATAAAATTGAATATTTATTAACAGATATACATACAATTATTATGTATGAAAACAATAAAGAAAACTTAAAATCAATGTTATATTCAATAGTTATAAATAAAATAAGAGAACTAGCTACAGGCAACTTAGCTAGAGAAATTAGAGACGAATATGACCTACTTAAAGTCAAGAGCATATTGTATTCATATGTAGGGTTTGATTTAGGGAATGTCATAACAAACCGAAGTAATAATAGAGAAAACCATGACTTTAGGCCGACAGAAAGGACATACCGACACAATACATACAATAACTCCAGACAGACAAATCAGCGACGACAAAATACTGATTTCAATTTTACTGGAACAAACAACACAGAAAGACGACATACAAATAACAATTCTGGTCAGATATGTCAAAACCAACAAAATAATAACGTACAAAACAGCAACCAAACACGTAATAACTATACTAACAATTTTTCGAGACAGACCCGTAATAGACAGAATGTTGAACCAATGGACATAAATAATATAGATCAAGGATCTGCCGAAGCCGTTCATGAGGAAATACATTCAATAGAAGCCCCGGTTTTTTCTGAATGTAGCCTCTCTGGTAGGAAAACACAGATAGTATTTGCGTTGAGAAACCAGAAACACATATGCTTACTAGATACAGGGTCTACTATGAGTTTGATAAATACAAGTAAAATAGACTGTACTTCGTATAACGTACTCGAAGAGCTGACTTTAAACTTATCTACGGTAAACGGTCGAAGTATGGAAAAATTAAAAATTTATCAAGTCCCAGTACCTACAGAATTCGGTTACCCACAAAATTTCTTCATTAGAGCATATGGAAAGTCATTAGGAGATAAAACATATAGCCTCTTGCTAGGAATGGATGTACTAAGTAACATGGTTGAAAGCATTAACATTGTAGAAAAGGAAGTGGTTCTACAAAATAAAACTATACTTCCAATGGTCTTAGAAATAGAACCATCTATAGAGTGTTATGAGTTAGAGGGTAGTACTGATGTAAATTTAGACGATTTAAAAGTATTCGAGAAACAGGAAATACAAAATTTGCTTCAAAAATATAAAAATCTCTTATATAGAGATGGAGATCAGCTCACTAATTGCGAGAGCATATTCCATGAAATAAAATTATCGACAGAGCAACAAATAAATGCTAGACTGTACCGTCTACCTCAAAAACATGAAGAAGAGGTAAGAACCCAAATTAATGATATGGAAAGGCAGGGCATAATAAGAAAATCAAACAGTCGATATGCTTCACCAATCGTAGTCGTCGCCAAAAAACCCGATAGCGAAGGAAAAGTTAAGTACAGAGTATGTGTCGATTATCGAGCTCTCAATGATATAACTGTAGACGACAAATACCCACTACCAAATATCGAAAGTATTCTCGATAAGTTAGGAAGGTCTCAGTACTTCTCAACCCTTGATTTAGCCAAGGGATATCATCAAATAAAGGTGCATCCTGATGATATACATAAGACTGCATTTGTTACACCAAACGGCCTATATGAATACACCAGAATGCCCTTTGGGCTGAAAAACGCCCCAGCGACATTTCAACGTCTAATGAACGAAATTCTCAGAGAGTACATAGGCAAAATCTGCACAGTTTATCTTGATGACATACTTATTTTTTCGACGTCATTAGAAGAACATATAACATCGTTAGACAAAATTTTTCAAAAATTAGCTGACTACAATCTTAAGATACAATTAAGCAAATGTTCTTTTCTTAAGAAAAATACAGAATACTTAGGTCATATACTTACTGCAGAGGGAATGAAACCAAACCCGAATAAAATAGAAGTAATTCAAAAATATTCATTGCCTCAGACAATTAAGCAATTACAAGGATTTTTAGGTAGCACGGGATATTACAGAAAATTTATTGCGGATTACTCAAAAATAGCATACCCGATGGTTAAATACCTAAAAAAGAACATGAAAATTAATAGCAAGGACCCAGAATACATAAGAGCATTTGAACGATTAAAAGAAAATCTTACCAAACATCCAATACTCAAATTTCCTGATTTTAACAAACAATTTTCCCTATTTACTGATGCAAGTAATTTTGCACTAGGAGCTGTTTTAACTCAAGAAGGGCAGCCAGTATGTTATGCTTCTCGAACATTAAATGATCATGAGAAAGATTACTCCACAACAGATAAAGAGTTTTTAGCAATAGTATGGGCTACTACATATTTCAGACCGTATCTTTGGGGTCAGAAATTTAAAATAATCACTGATCATATGCCTGTAAAATATTTAAATAAAAAATACAATGGAAAGGAATTTAGTCAAAGAGTTCAAAGAGGACTTCTTAAGTTACAAGAATTTGAGTTTGACATTGAATATATAAAAGGTAAGGAAAATAAAATAGCAGATTTCTTAAGTAGAATCCCAGATGAAATAAACGAAACATCAGAAACTGTACACTCAGCCAATGAACAACTTTTAGACCATATACAAATCAAAGAAGGAATTATAAATATTTACCAAACCCAGCTAATACTTACTTATTCTGTGCAAACTGAAATAAAAATACTACATACTAAAACTATAATTCAGGTAGATATGACAAAAGATGACAAATACTGGAGAGATTTATTCAAGAGAACTATTAAAGCGGGAACAATAGGAATTTATTCTGAAGTAGAAGATACTGAATACAATAAAGTTCAAAAAGTGTTAATTGAAATGTACGGACACGATAATGAAGTAAAATTCTACAAGCTTACACAGAGAGCTAGAGATTTATAAACTTGAAAATGCTAAAATAGGACTGATGAAACTCGACAAAGATAGACTTATAATAGCTGTAAAACTGCCAAAAGACTATATTTTGACTCAGTTAAAAATGATTATGCCAATACCAAACGATAAAAAAAAAGAAATTGATATGGAAAATTTACAATTTATAGAAATAAATAATGTACAATATGAGTATAATCCGAAGAACATTTATTTGAAAGATTTAAATATAAGTAATTCATGTATAGCAAAAGATTCATGTACTTTTCGTTACAATAAAGAAAATAAAGTAATAAAAATTGACGACGATACTTTGATATGCAAAAATTTAGAAAAAGAAAATGTTATTAATCATTGTGATGATAGAAAATTAATTTTAACTGGAAATTTTATACTAAATATTAATAATTGTTCCATAAATATATTAAATGTAACTATTTTTAACTATCAACTAGAATTTATTCAAAAATTTCATTATGAAGAAGACAAAAATTTAAATGTAACAGACAAATTAAAGTTTGAAGAAATTTCAAAAATACAACAAATTGAAAATTTACAAAAAATTAACGAATTAACATTTCACAGAACTATAAGTCAAATCAGTAGTATAACAATGTTTTTAATAATTATAATTATTCTTATTGTAATATTTTTCATAACCAAGACAAATCGTAAATTAAAAATTAGAATAAATAATGTTACTAAGCCCCAACCAAATTTAAAATTATAGAAACTCCAACGATTCAGGAGAATCTTAAAAAAAAGGGGGGAGAAGTTACATATTTGTATGGTGACCTCCATCACCATTAGTACATTAACCCTTTAGCCATTTGTCATATTGCAAATAATTGTAATACGAGTATAAATTAAAATAATTGTAAAATAATATAGTAAGTTGCTCAGTCAGCATATATAACAACGAATGTCAAATATATCTGATTGAACAACATAATAATATAAATCTAGAATAAGTAGTCGTAAGAAAGCAGTTGATAAATAAAGAACTTCATATTATTAATAGTGTTGCATTTTTACTGCTCGACCCTTTACACTTAACTCGGGCGAGTAAAGAAACAGACCTATGTATATAGAAGATTGAAATAAAATGCACGAATGTATCGCACGAACCTGCTCTTGTGGTTCAAATTTCTCGTAATTACAAAGGTTGTATAATACACATTCGGACATACATACATTTAATGAATAATAATTATAATTAATTAGGTATATATTTATTCATGAAAAAATTTACTTTAAATTGTTTAAACAACTCCCTAAAATTTTTTAATCTCAAATTGAATTATTGAAAAAAAAAAATAATTTATGAAAAACCAATTTTAAAAAATAGTTATAATACAATACGTCAATGGCAAACGTGCATGAGGAAATAAATGAGACGGTCAAAACTACAAAGTGAAATAAAAAATAAAAAAATAAGAACAGTGACAACTATGAAGGAGGCCCAACACCATCAGAATACTTCCGTCGGTTCATCTTTGTTAACTTTTTAGACCACTTATCAATGTTGTTAAGGACTAGATTTCTTGACTATCGAGGGCTATTTTCAAAAAATCAAAATTACTATTAACACATTTGCACAAGAATGGCCAAATGTCATCAAAGGATCTATTACTGACGATTTTGAAGCCGAGATGACGATATGGTGCAAGTAACAATATTTATTTCTTACGTTTTCTGCATATCTGTTAAAACGTTAAATTAACACTATGGTTGCAGGCATTGCTTAAATATTTTGATGGATGAACGGCCGCTCTCAACTTTTGCGATTCTTATGTCTTTTCAATGCAAATCATAACCAGTACTTGTTTTTGAAATTGTAAAAAGGATCTTATTGTGTTAAATATTTTTTTAACACAATTTATACGCATTATGGAACAATCATTTCCTTCCGGCGGATAGCACAATGCAAACGTTCACGCGAACGTTTAGCAGAATAGGGCTGAATATCTACATTGCTTTGTACAGATCGCATCGGTGCAATTCTTCCCGTATCTGTGGCTTCATGCGAACGGTCTTTCGCTGGTCTTCGCAGACTGATCGGTGACGAGCGATTAAATCGGTTGATGTTCCTAGGCGTATATAGGGATATTGAATAAGGAAGAGGTCATTAATGCAATGGCGAAAGTACCAAGACGCGTGGATATACATTTGTAAAATTACATATGTTTTGATTAGTAATAGAATAAGATATTTATTGAAATTTCATATTTTTTTCAAGCCCCCCTGCGAAATGTTTTTCTGCGTTTGCCCCTGCGTACTATATAAGTTAAAAAAATAACTTGCCTGAGCAGACAATTTTTCAAAAAACTTTAAAGACGATCCCAGAATAAAAAGACTTTAAAAAGACTTTAATTTTTTTAAGAGCTTTGTAACTTTATTTGTCTGATAGCTAATCATTCAAGAGCGTAAGTTTTATGAGCGCTCATAAATGTTTACTTTTATAGCTTGGTGAATAAGTTCATGAGAGCCTCTTAACTTTATAAGCACTTGATGCATTCAAAAATATAAAGATTTGCAACAATTGTATTAATCTTATATCTGGGTGCTCATATAAAAATTAAATGATATATTTTTTTTATTAAAAATGAACCCATTTATGTAGGTGCAGTTTTATGGATGAAAATTTATCACAACAAAAAAAACACAAAAAAAAAACGGAAATCACACTCAACTGAAGTAGCTCATTTTATAAGTCAAATACAAATTATGGATACTCCTAGATTCTTCAAGTCTTTAATCACCTGTAAGATTTCATCAACAATTCTACAAGTTGAATTTGCTTTAAAATGAGTTACAGTTGTTGTAGAAATTCACGTAAACATTACACGTAGATAGCATTATGTTACAGGCCCCAGTTGCCTATTGGACCAAATTACAATTGCAATCGCTTATTTGTACTTTTTATCGGTTTACAAATGCAAAACAGATTTGTAAAAAAACAATACGCGAGTCTGCCGAGTAGGTATCAAACGTTAAGTGCACTATTGTAGCGTTTAATTGTTTGCGATAAGCCTTTCGTGACGGGTGTTATCAGCCGCAGTCTTTTAATGGGTATCCTGTATTGCCAAGTAAGTATTATAAAGCATAATAAGGGCGTAAGGCCGAAACCCGTTTTCAAATTTTAAAAATAAGTAGGTATTCCTTCGTTATGATTTATGCTTCGTTATGCTTTATCTTATGAAAATGAACTGCAACGAAAAGATCTTAGCAGCTACGACATTTGGCTACAAAGTTTGACTTTCTCACCCCGGCCAAAATCTTTGACATTAACTATGGAAGCATTAACTATCTTGCACCTCATGACGTTGATAAGGAAGAATTTGAGATCGAACGCTTACGGTTAAGAGCAATTGTATCTTCTACAGGAAAAACAAATGCACTATACCTATCGAATAAAAGCCCACTCAAACTATTAGGCCTGCCACCCACTAGGCAACTTTTAGCGTCAGGCCTTAGAATTTAAGTGACAGTTTTCTGTGCCCCAAATGCGACAATTTTGCTTGTTTACTACCCGCCAAGATCAAAATGAGCTTCATCTGAAAAGATGATTTTTTTTTGGCAAAATCGGCATCTTCTCTAAGTCGATCGCAGGCCCACTTAGCCAAGCGTATACACAACCATATTCGTTCAGCGGAAGGATAAAACTAATTATCTGTCAAATCAGACATGAGCTAAGTGTTACCATTCACGAAATAAGCACTAGTTGAAAAAAACGTTAGATGGCGGACCCTTTATATAATTCGAAAGTTAAATTCAAAGTCATTCGAATTCGCAAATTTTCATTCTATAGGCGTGTTTTTTTGCAAGTCCATATGGATTTGTCGAAAAAAAACGACATCAGGACTTAGGAACTTCTTACTAACAGTATAATTATCTGAACTTAGTTAAGTCCATATGGATTTAAGTTGTTGTTGTATTTACGAGTAAAACTATTAGTCCCGATGTCGTTTTTTCGACAAATCCATATGGACTTGTAAAAAAAAAACACGGCTTATATATCAAATGTGTTTGAGAGTAGATTGAGTAAGGGAACTTTTCTTTGAAAATTTAAGTAAAAGGAAATTTTAAGTTGTTAATCTTGTATTCAATATTCCATTAAACTATTAATATAAAGTTTTTTGTACGAGGAATCGTCAAAAACCGCTTACATGAAGGTGTCTAAGCTCGATATTTTTGTTCAATATATGAACCTAATTTGTGGAAAGGCTTTTTCAAACCAATAGAACCCGACATACATTATATCTAAACGGAAATATAGGTTTAATGATTTAATTGCTGGAGGTCCACTGTGGTAGTAATGCTCAAGGTACATGTAGGTAATCCGATGGAAAAGTTAATCAAAAGAAACACAAAACAACACAAATGGATGGAAGTCTCTAATTCGCGTATTTGTTTCGGAATTAATCCCAATTGCAACACTTGCCACGTTTCTTGTATTAAGAAATTGTTATTTTATTAAAAAGTTTCACAATAAATTCTAATGTTTATTGCGACAGAAGCTCTATTTTTAATATATATTTTTTTTTTTAATTTTTCTTATGTCAAAAACTATGGGAGACTCAATCGATATTCGGATATTTTGTGGAAAATAATTGGCATTACTGATTACTGGCATCCGATTCTATTTTCATACAAAGTACCATTTGAATGTAGAATCGGATTAAACTTTCGAATAGAATCAAAAGTAGAATCGAGTTAGAGTTGAAGAGACATTTTGCCAAGTTTATAAACATACATATAAATGAAAATGAATTTAATTTTTATCATGGTATTTACTAACCTTTTTTTCTTTTAATGTTCTGAAAGATCGCTCTTCTGTAAATTTTATGACGTGAATGAAAAGTCCTATAGATAGTGCTGCGAAAACCGATAAAATTCTTCTGCATTTTTCAACACATCACATAATATTTGTATATTGACTTTGGTCAAAATTCATCTTACTGTGGTTAAACCACAAAACGGACTCGGAAGAAAAATTATCCAGAAAGGATACATATTTATCAGATATCTTTTGGACAGCCAAATTGAAATCGGATGAGCCCATGCTTTGCATGTTTTTAGAAGGTAAACTGAACTATTACATATGCGGATTTATTTTCTTCTTAAAAGCGTTCTTTAACCGCCATATTATTCACTAGATACATCCAGATTAAAACTTAAATCCAGATGTATTTACATTGAATTTGTATGCTTTACATCTGGATTTAAATTTTTAATCTGGATGAATCGAGTGAATAATATGGCCGTAAGCCTTATGAGAGAATCCAAGTAAGGAACGAAATTTGATGTTCTAAAATAATTTTCGAGTGAAGAAGAAAGATAATTGGATCGGTGAGTTTGTTTTCGGGTAGCTCAATTTAATACCTGATGATCCACTCAAACATTTTTCAATTGTTTCCCAAAACGTTTTTTTTTCTAGGCAACCCTCTTTAAAATATTTGCGACTAGTTCAAGCATCGACGAGTTATGAGCCATTATGAACACGCAGACTAAAAAAGTCGAATTCGAGCACGAGCAAAAAAGTTGAAGGGCTCGTTTTTTTGTAATACGGTTTCCTTCGTCCGGTCCCCCAGTTTTGCAGTGCATCACAACGAGTATGTTTTCGCTGAGTACTCGTAAACTTTTGTATTTTGCTGATGTCCATCTAGTTTCACGTTACTTGGCGATGCTGGGAATATATTTTCTTCGCAAAGAACTGTTCGGGACTAAAGTATATATGCAGGTTTTAATAATACAAATTCTAAAGGGTCCGCCATCTAACGTTTTTTTTTCAACTAGTACTTATTTCGTGAATGGTAACACTTAGCTCATGTCTGATTTGACAGATAATTAGTTTTATCCTTCCGCTGAACGAACATGGTTGTGTATACGCTTGGCTAAGTGGGCCTGCGATCGACTTAGAGAAGATGCCGATTTTGCCAAAAAAAAATCATCTTTTCAGATGAAGCTCATTTTGATCTTGGCGGGTAGTAAACAAGCAAAATTGTCGCATTTGGGGCATAGAAAAACCGCACGCATACATTGAAAAGCCGATACACCTAAAACGAGTCACTGTTTGGTCCAGAGGCATAATTGGGCCATTTTTCGAAAATGAGCAAGGAGTGGCCGTTACAGTCAATGGCGATCGTTATCCGGCCATGTTGAACGAATTTTTGTTCAGAAAAATTGAAGAGGAAGATATTGGTAACATTTGGTTTCAACAGAACGGCGCTACGTGCCACACAGCCGAAGCTACACTCGATGTTTTGCGCCATTTTCAAAAAAAAAAGAAGTTATTTGGCGGACCCTTTATTTACCGTGCATGCCTGCGAGCCCATTATATTGTCCCCCATTTCCAAATTCCAACCCAGAGTAAAGCTTAGTGTCAGTATACAAAATGGCTAGATGACAGTTAACTTTCCGGATGAGATAAGTAGATATATTTCACTTCGATTTTTATTTTACTTCACATTCGTATAACCTGGGCCTTAAACATAACTTATCAATTTATTAAGTAATATTTTTTTTGTATTATACACTGTAACCGAAAAGCAAATATATATTCGTGCTTTCCATACTTGTAGGCTCAAATGCAAATACCAAATATGTAATTTGAATTATTTAACAAAGCATAAATTACATACATACTCATACACACCTACGAAAATAGAACTATTTAATAATTTGAACGGATCTTCTTTAGGCAAAGTGAAAATTTAATCAAAATCACAAGACTGGTGCCATATATAATTTCTCTAATCATCGCAGCAGACACGAGCAATGCTTATCATTTATGGCTTTGTTTTCACACACTTACCACCAAGATTATTTTAAACCTTTCAATTATTAAAAGTTTAGATGCATGTGTATCAAAAACCTCAGAAAAAAATTATAAATACATACCTTCTGTAAAAGCCAAACGGAACCATAACACTTTATCTTAAGTTATTAGCAGTTATTTTGTTGTTACAAGTAACTTTGGTTACTCATGTCACCGAAACAGGTAGATGGTAGTTTGATGGACAATAATATTCGCATGCGACGGTTTTGGTGTAAGTAGGTATATTATTATTTGCATAAGGGAAGTGGCCATGCGCTAAATGAAACGATTTCGCTATAATATTACCGTCATTCGATTATGCGTTAATTGCTGAAAAACCCCACACAAGGTTCACACAATCAATATTAGTGTATAGTGGCGAACACAGAAATTTCGCTAAAAAATTTAAAACTCATCTGTATGACTGGCAGATCGCATTCGTATCTGGAGCTCCAACGCGATCACTTCAAATGCGAGCAGTACTGTGCGTCTTTATACCTACATATATAGTACGATTGTAACAATTACCACACAGAGACCTACCTGCTTATACTACTTAGTTAGTTTATACCTGCGCGGTAGTACCTACAACTGAAATGTTTTACCTTTATCTACGCGCCCTCCCTTAAAGTACTATAGATCGGTTTGGTTTAAGCTAATTTCCGATATCAGTCGCATTCGCTTGTAGTTTGTTGGTTATCGAACATCACCTATAGTAGTTGCGGTCATAGTTATTGATATGTTGTTGTCACCCAATTTTGAGTTTAAACCATAATTAATACCGGTTAATCGCAAAAAAGAAATTTCTCTAAAAACAAAATAAAACTAAATATATTTATATTAATTTAAATATTTATTAGTATATTATATACATACGTACTAAAAGATAAACATTAAAGAGAATTTACCATCACAGATCTAAATGGTATAATAGATAAAACAAATTGTGAATTGTTGTTTTTTTTTGTGAATTTACAAAATAAATATAGTTACAATATATTGTTTTTGCTTTTTCTTACGAAAGTTATTTTGCTATTGTGATTTTTAAATGAGCAACTGTTTTCTGTTTTTTTTGTCATGTAATAAAAGTGTCATAAAAATTTTAAATAAATTAAACGGGAAATTTTAATTTCGTGTTATTGGTATACTGACTATAGTTACTTCTATATGAACTTAACTAATTAAAGTTTTAAATATAGTTTTTTTTTTGCACGGTAAGCGATTTTTAAATTTATATTTTTTATAAATAATTAAGTAGGTATAATTTGTTTTACCAATATTAAAAAAGTAAACCAATAATGGGAAAATGTATTAATTTTTTTTGGAGGCTGTATTCCTTATGATGTCTTCGCACGAACTGGTCACTTCTTCTTATGAAAAAAAAAAAAATTAATTGCACCTTCACTTCAGTCAGTTTGTTAAGAAATTTTGTTGGCCTCCTTTGTTTTCAAAAGGAAAGTTTCTTGTTTCTGTGTCAAATGCAGACTTTATTGATTGATACATTTTTATTAACTGTTTTTATTATCAGTATAAACAAAAATTAATAAAAAAAAAACTTGCATAAAAATTCAAAACGATATCCAACAAGTGGCTAATATTAAGTAGATTATATCTTAATTCAGCATAATATACAAAATATCAGATAACTTTATTTTATTGTTAATAAAAAAAAAAACAAAAAAAACAAATTTTTGATTTGTTTTTGTTTTGTGGATAAAACGAACAATTGAGTAGGTAATGAGAATTAGAAAAAAGCATAGCCAGTATTTTTGTATTAATTGTTTATCATTTATTCAATCCGATAAGGTAGATAGTTTTTTTGCACAAACTACAAAAATATAATAGAGGTAGGTACTAAACAAAAAAAAAATAAATTGAGATTTTTTATATTTATTGAAAAAAGTAGGTAATTAAACAGTAGTTATGGTTAAACATAAAGAATAAGGTTCAGAAGTTTAAATACGTTATACTAAACTAAATAAAAATCTCTGACCAAAATATTTTATATATTTTTGTAGTCTTACTGACTTTTGAGAGGCAATCTATAAACAAAGGAAAAAGCGACAAAAAGACCATCAGGAAAAACCCTAACCCAAAAACCATAATTCACTGCATGGGGATTTTCATTTGTGTCTTCACTAAGCTAGCTCATCATATAAATGTACGTTCAGTTGCATGCTTTAATTTACATGTTACTGGTGGATTCAGCATCGCAGAGAGCCAAGGGTTTTGATTCCAAATTACAATTTGCACTTTATTATTTCAAAAAGAAGCTTAATGTTTTCCGATAATGTTTATTTGCGATGGCATTAACTATCTTATCTCACGGTTACGACCATCGACCGCTGAATAACCGGTTCTGCTCGTTTTATAACAAAATAGTTAAAAGCCGAATTTCACGTTGTATAGCTAGTCACATTAATTGTTATCGTTTGTTTATATCTAGAACAGTAACAATTCGAATTTATTATACATCCGTTTTGTAAAATATGACAACACTTTTGTGGTCATTCAATAGGCTCTTGAAAAATGTTAGGGCCTATATATATCAAAATGAATACTATTTATAGGGCAAAGTAGGTACGAAAGCAAGATTTTTGATATTTCGTTCCTAACTAATAAATATAACAAAATGAAACCCAGATCTTATTAATAAATGAACATTTAGCTACCATAAAATACTTATTCAGTTGTCAACTTTATCCTTGATCCGAATGTATGATTTTAAAAAGAAAGCAAAGACAAATGTTACAATCGTCCTTCCCGGTGTGTCGATTGTAGCATCACGGTGGTTGTAACACCATATAAATGTAAGAAGAAACAAATATGCACGATTTGATCGCACGAACTTGCTTTTGTCGTTAACAACTGTGTGTACATTTTGATGTGTAAACATCTATGCTGGCGGTAGAGTGAAAAAAAACGTGAACGTTCGTGTGCAACGTTACGTCGTGCAACGTTACGGTGTGCAACTTTACGATCTGCATACTAGGATGGGTGCGTTCAGTGAAAAGATTTTAAGATCCCCTTCAAGCAAAAACAAGTCCGTTTTGGATCCGCGCACGTTGATGTTTACACATATTAACCGTGAGTCCCGGCACTCACACAATTTTTTTTACTTCTGTTGTTACTATTGACTTTTGAATTTTTTTATTGCATTCAGGACCTAATTATAGAGAATTGTGCATTCAAAAATCAACGATCAAGATCTTGTTTTTCGTAAAAATTGAGTTGTTACAACCGACCCCCGATAATTTCGTACTCCACTCTCCCCTACTAACTTAATTCAGAATGTTTAACAAAAGATTCCTCGATTCAAATTTATGCAATTGGTTTTAAATTACTTCCATTACTTTTTATTATTTGTATAGTTATAATTTTTTCTTAATAAAAAGTGAACATTTTTATGACACAAATTTTGTAACACCTACCTGTGATTTAGAGTCAGGTTATTTTGATTTGAATAGGTAGGTATAATACCGCGTGTTTCAAATGGCATTTGTTTATTACATGGATAAAAAAAAGGTTCGGAAAATGTGTGATCTAGGTAAAAAATAAACTATAAAGGTGTTCTTAGAAGTTTAAAATCACTACTTAGTAGGTCTTAGTCATTCACCCTAATTATTACGGATTTCGTATGTCGCTTCTCTTTATCTTCACCTAATGTCAGGTCGGTTTTTTTAAATTTCATTCTATAACTTTTCCGAAGCGATAGACCTACTTACATATGTATAGGTATGTATGTATAGTAGATAGAATTGACGTATCCCCACAGGAAATAGTCTAACGGCGTCAAATCGTAAGACCGCGGCGCGCGGCCAAGCGACAGGACCATTTCGTGAGATAACACGTTCTCGAAACTTGGTTTCCAATAAATTGATTGTGACATTCGCTGTGTGGCTTGTGGCGCCGTCCTGTTGGAACCACATGTCCTCCAAGTTCATATCATCCAATTGGGGCCAAAAATATTCGGTTATCTTTGAACGGTAGCGATCCGCATTCACACGTGCCGGTCTTGATCATCACGGAAGAAGTACGGCCCAATGACGCCGCCGGCCCATAAACCACACCAAACCGTAATTTTTTTGGGATGCAATGATGACTCATGGAGTACGTGTGGATTGCTGCCTGACCAATACCGCATATTTTGTTTATTGACGAAGCCATTCAGCCAGAAATGAGCCTCATCGCTGAAGATGATTTTTCGATTTTTAGCGTTCTTAATGTTGAGGCCACAAAATTTTAATAATTTTGTGTGAACTTTCCTTTGTGGGAATACAAATTTGAATGGAGGAATATTAAGGAACAAGGATTTATCTCGTTAAACACGAATTAACCAAATCGTAAGAGAATTTCGATAGTTACCTTATAAGGTCTCTTGGTGGAACGCACACACAAAGTGAAGTTTGAAAAGAAGTGTAAAAATTATTTCAACTCGTTTGCCGGGGAGATTTTGTTCATTACCCTTACTTCATGCCTCTCAGTTTAACAAAACTTCAAAAAATGTATCTTTTTTACGATATTGCATTGAACGTGTCAGTTCATTTCGAAAAATCCAAACATGTGGACACTTTGTATTTTGTATATTCAAAGATTAATTATTTAAATTCCTGCAAATATCATTGAGAATTTCGTAAGTTTTGTGGCATAAAAATTCTGACCACATGTGAATAAGACTGAAAACACTGCGGATCAGTCAAAATGTTTTTAGGTGTCAAGATGAGAAAACGTGTGATAAAAGTGTTTTGTTTCGCGTGTTTAGTGTGTGCTGGCTTATAAAAATCAATATAATATTATTGTTTCATAAGCCGTAATAAAAAAAATTGAGATTGAGGTTCTATGAAAAAAATAAAAATATCAGTGACGAACATGTTAGGTATAAATAACATTTTTTTTTGGTCCATTTCTGAAAGTTTAACCCTGCGGTCTTTAGTCCCCCAGGCACGACAGTTCGACTTATCCAGTTAGATGTTGTCCTACCCTAACAAAAACTTTTCAAAGTGAAGCGGGCCCCTCGAAGGGCGGGGCCGTGTGCGGTGGCACACTCCGCATACGCCTTGCCCCAACTCTGAGAAAAAGGACTAAGAATTTGTCTTAATTTGTGATAATTAAAAGAAACCCCCATGCATTGAAATTTATCGATAAACAATCCACACCACTGATTGTGGTGTGTTTTTTTGTATACATTTTGAGTTTGAAAGCATTTTTTTCAAAAACTATTAACACAAATAACTAGGTTGAAACAAATAATAACAGAACAAGTTTCTAGCTTTCAGAAAACATATAATTTTTTATTGTAAGTGTTGCCGTTGTTTTTAAATCTTATTTTTTTTAATTGAAGTCATTTTTTAGAAAATTGCCCCTCCCGCCTAAACGGAGGGAGATAGACCCCACCCTTCCGTAGTAAAAAATGCTTGTATTTTACCCTTCTACAAAAATCCGTTATTATATTGCGGCGCCCTAGTTATCGTACTCGTGCCTATTCCAGAATAAACTCACCAAATTTGTTGAGTTAACTCGGGGTCTAAATTGACTGAAAAACATGATTGAGGATTTAACTCTGGTTTAACCCCGAAACTAGGATAATTTCGCACTGAAAAACTGAGCCTTAGTGGATTAATTTCTTATAAAAAAAAATTTTTTATGACTATCTGTGGCGTGTATTTTGGCATTTACATGTACATAGGTATGTGAAATTAAAACTAGGGTGAATGAATGACAACGAAAAATGAAATGCAGCTTACGTCTCATCGTGTTTTTTAAGAGCCGTTTATGCTGACACGAGATATATTTACGAAACATATTTACGTTCAACTGAAACGATTATGTTCTACTTTTTCCTCATCGCGTAAATATTAAATATTTGAGTTTCGTTTCAGTAAATGGGTCTAAGTCGTTAACGCTATCTCTCCACTCTCCACAAATCGTTATGGCCTCTGCAAATTTTACTTTTCTTCAAAATTTATTTTGTGGGCAAAACATTTAAATTATTTTGATAACTTTTTTAATAATCAACATATTTTAGTTTTAAAAGATCTTTCCAGCGTTTATAATTGGAAGAACGGCAACACTTCATCAAAATATTGCACATATCAATACGTGCACCACAAACATACACTGATTTATGAAAACTATTATAGAAGTAAACGGTTCCATGAAATGTATTCATGTGTGTGTTAAGAAGTTTTATGTCCCTTAAAGCTGAAACGATAAAAGTGGCGAATTAATCACATTTCACAGACCATTGGTTGATCACCAACAACCACCAACTTATAAGGGTGGCCACGACCACTCTTGAATTATTACATCTATGTCTGTTAATAGCCCTCTCCGAAGAATGAAAACTTAAGAGCGTTTGATAATTGACACCAAGAGGAGTATAAGAATTAAAGAATCAAAAACAAAAGAAAACAAATATTTAAAGCTTCTAAAATGATTTCAGCGGTTAATTTTTAGTTATAATATTTAATTATATGTATGTTCGGGATGATCTTCACTCATTTCTTAAAACAGTTAACTATGCGTGAACCTGAAGTCGTTAAAACAATCTCTTTTTTTTTTTTGAAAACTGTGTTGAAAATTGCAACTGAAAGAGTTTTGATCCGATATCTCATAAATTGAAAGGAATAAAAAGTTTTGAACAAATAAAACAATTAATTTTATTTTGTGAAATTTTTATAAAATTTTACAATTCTTAGGTACTTTTTCTAAAAACTATATGATACGTACCACTGGTGTTTTCATCACAAGATTTATTGCGACACTGAACAATTCCAACACTTACAGCCCTATTCTGCTAAACATTCGAGTGAACATTTGCATTCTGCTATCCGCGGGAAGGAAATGATTGTTCCATAATTTGTATATAAAAATATAATTAAGACAGTAAGATCCTTTTTACAATTTCAAAAACAAGTGCTGGTTAGGATTTGCATTGAAAAGACATAAGTTTTAAATAAATAATTTGAATCAAATTGAATGAAGCATTCAGGTGAATCAAAAGATTCGATCGAATCGGATAGCAGAATAGGGCTGTTAGTAATTCTAAGAGACCCACATCTTTTTAATGTCATTGGAATATAAAAGTTTTGAAAATACATAGCTACTTATGGTTTCACTTAGGAAAATATGATTTTTGATGCAAATTTTAAGTAGACTAAGGGCCAGTTTCACCAGTCAGAAAAGTGGCACTAAGTGGGCATTGTGAAAGACTAAGGCATCAGAATATCACAGTGCACACTTATT
This sequence comes from Leucozona laternaria, assembly GCA_932273885.2. Lineage (NCBI taxonomy): Eukaryota > Metazoa > Arthropoda > Insecta > Diptera > Syrphidae > Leucozona > Leucozona laternaria. The sequence goes on from OW026368.1 coordinate 54,272,903, forward strand.
TGAATAAGTGGCACTTAAGACTCCGATGTTGGTGACTTAAGTTCCACTTGCGCTGGCTATGAAACATCCTAAAGTCCTAATTAGGAAACTTAAGTGCTACTTATTCCGGTAAGTTTCGACTGTGAAACTGGCCCTAAGATTTTTTAACTGGAAAGAAAAAGTAAGATTTGAAAGTAACTTCAATTTTCAAACACCAACAACTATTAGAATATAAATTGTCCGCCAAATAACTTCTTTTTTTTTGAAAATGCTATAAAAAAAAACTACTGAATATTGTCTCAAATTTCTTTTTTTATTTGAAAGTACAATCCTTCCGGTTAATAATGGAAAATAATTTCATTCAAATGGCTGCCTCGGCTGGCCATGCAGTAGCCCACACGATGGGTCCATATTATCGATTGTGTGCAGCTGTATTTCACCAATGGCTTCACGAATTTTGTCCTTTAAAGCGTCAATTGTCCCTGGCTTGTCGGCGTAACACTTATCTTTTGCGGCACCCCACAAATAATAGTCCAACGGTGTCAAATCGCAGCTCCGAGGTGGCCAAACAACATCAGCTCTGCGGCTGATAATGCGATCTTCAAAAACAGGGAGCAAAACATCGAGTGTAGCTTCGGCTGTGTGGCACGTAGCGCCGCGGCCGTCCTGTTGAAACCAAATGTTGCCAATATCCTCCTCTTCAATTTTTGTGAACAAAAATTCGTTCAACATGGCCCGATAACGATAGCCATTGACTGTAACGAACACTCCTTGCTCATTTTTGAAAAATGACCTTATTATGCCTCTGGGCCAAGACCCGCACCAAACAGTGACTCGTTTTGGGTGTATCGGCTTTTCAATGTATGCGTGCGGGTTTCCTGTGCCCCAAATGCGACAATTTTGCTTGTTTACTACCCGCCAAGATCAAAATGAGCTTCATCTGAAAAGATGATTTTTTTGGCAAAATCGGCATCTTCTCTAAGTCGATCGCAGGCCCACTTAGCGAAGCGTATACATAACCATATTCGTTCAGCGGAAGGATAAAACTAATTATCTGTCAAATCAGGCATGATCTAAGTATTAACATTCACGAAAAAAGCACTAGTTGAAAAAGAAAACGTTAGATGGCGGACCCTTTACATATAAATTTTGCTTGGTTTTGGTTAAAACCATGATGAAAGGCCGCCTACAATATTCTTGTTCATACTTTAATTCATTGTTCAAAGAAAATTTAGCTTTCTATCTCCTTTTTTATTTTGAATTAATGGTTTCGTACTAAAAAATATTTTTGAAAAGTCGATAACCAATAGCTTAAACATCACAAATATTTAAGTCATCTAGCTTCCATGCAAATTAAAATAACTATACAAATACGTACACATTTAAGAAGTTTATAGTTATAGCGGTGTACCTACCAAACCATAATAATTTAATAAATGCGCTTGCATAAATTACAATAGTTTCGCAAGCACGTTCACTCACCATTGTATTAAACTTTAAACATATTATTCGGTACAATTTAAAGTTAATTTACATGTTTCGAGTTCAAAGCAATGAAAACAATACAGACATTCAATTTTTTTTTTAAACGTAACTTGAAATAAATAAGTTATTATAGTGATTGACAACAACGAAAAAATATTCACTCATAGTATTATCTTTCTTTTCAGGCTTAACTTTAATTGTGATTTAATGAAGATTGCTTTTTAAATTTCTATCGTATATTTACTAAAACAATTTTATTAAAGAAGTGTCACTAGCAAAATAAAAAAAAATTAACTTTTAATTACTAACATACGTAGACATGTACAGTATAATGTATGTTTCTTTGATAAATACAAATATATAAAGGTAGTAAGTACACCTATACATACATTATATTTCTATTATATAATTTAAGATAGATTTTGACTTTAAAAACATAGATTAAAAATCTGCGAAACTTGATTATAGCTTATCAGTTGTCACAAACGATCTACAAATATTAACTGATGATGGCATTACAATTATTTTGTAATGATATCTTAGAGGAATTCGTTGTTTTTATTATTATTTGACTTGTCAAACAAACAAATATATACATCCTTATCTATTATCTTCAAAATAAACATGCGCCTCTTAAAACATTATTACGAATCGGTACATACAAATATTTCAGAGTTGGAAACATCGAATTTAAACAACCATCCAGACCATATGTCCAATAAGTATATATTATAACATCGTTTTTCATAATGTGTAAACATATCTGTGTCGGAGGCGGTAGGGTAAACTAAAAACAAAAGCCTTACATGTAATACGTTCCATGTCACACATTACGGGTCAAACATTTCGTGTCGAACGTTCATGTTGTAATTGAGTACGTTCAATAACAAAACACCGGCACTTGGTCGATATTGATGTTTTTTTTCGATAACTTTTTTTTCGGTTCTAAATTTGTGACACAATATTAATGGCCTTAAAGTCCTTGCTAAAAACTGTAATCATATGTCATATTAATAAACGAATTTTCACTTGTGACTTACATAACATTCGCTTTCGACCTTCCAGAATGTCATGTACATATACGACCATTTTTGTACTAAATATTTCAAAAGAGACCTACGACCGTCAGAATATAGAGTTTAAGCACCACTTGGCTTGATATATAGTTAAGGTGACCATAATTATAAATTCCAAATAATGAACAAACTGAAAAAAATAAACCTGGTATTTAATTATTATTTTTTTTTAATTTAAAAAATAACTCAATAAAAATTAAATAAGGATATAATGCAGGTAACATTTAGTTGTTAACATATGTGAATATTTTCCTGAAGTAGGAACAGATTTGTTTAATTAAATCTGTTTTTTTGTTTTAATAGTTAAATTTAGTAATTATAGAAAAAAATAGATTTCATAGTTTCGACTTTACAATCAGTAAATTAAGGCACGTTCGCGTTATAATTTTGCTGAATGAATTTTGGTTTGGTTATTTTTGATGTGTATGCATCTATACTGGCGGTAGAGTGAAATAAAAACGTGAACGTTCGTGTGCAACGTTACTTCGTGCAACGTTACGGTGTGCATACTAGGATGGGTGCGTTCAGTGATCAAAATCATAAGATCCTCTTCAAGCAAAAACAAGTCCGTTTTGGATCCGCGCACGTTGATGTTTACACATATTAACCGTGAGTCCCGGCACTCACAGAATTTTTTTTTCGTTTCAACAAAATTAAATAAAATACTATGAACAAATAATGATGAGCTTTTGAAATAATGAACATTTTTATGTTTTTAATACAAAATAATTCATAATGAACATCTACATCAAATAAGAAGTGTTCATTATAATAATGAACGGATGGTCACCGTATATATATTTAGTATACAAAAATTTTATTAGTTAAATAACTCAATACACATTTTTGTTATTTTATAAAAATAAAATAATTGATTTACTAACTAATATAGCTAAAATCTAGAAAGCCAAAACCAAGGACTTTTTTCGACTTTTCAGTAGGTATTCACATCTTGCGATCTCACTCCCTCTCATTCAGTGAAGTGAGATGTGAATACGCTAAAGTGAGGTAAATGCCAAAAACGGCGTTTATGGTAAAAAAAAATCAAATTAAGGATATGAAACGTGTTTGTTTAAAGTCAATACTTTCTTACGATTAACCGATAGAAAAGGCAAAGTTAGCTAAATCATATTCCTGTTAATAAATATGGAAGTAACTATAGACATGCCAATTTATAATTTTAGATGCGCAACTACTTTTAATTTCGAAAAACAGTTATAAAATGGCATTTCTCGAGTCTCGTCCAAAACTTAACCCAAAACCCATACTTAAATCCGCCCTTGGTACTGATATTTCACAAAACTTTTATACTCTGGTAATTATCTCACAATTTTTATATTATTTACATAACAAATAAGCACGTGGTTTTGAAATTCCAAGCCTTAATTTTATTAACACCTATAAATATACACAAAAATTCGTAATTCCCTAAATTCGTTTTATTATATTTCTGCTGACATCAATAATGGAGTTTTATTATGGATATTGCAATCCATAGCTTTTTTTCATAAGCAAGTTATAAAAAATTATCATGCAAATAATGAAAGTACTCATTGAAAGTTAATTAAAAGCGTTGAAGTTGCTTATGATTATTTTAACAACATTTATTCAAGTACACAATTATTGTACCTAGTTGTTAAAAAATGGTTGATTCTGGTGTCATGAAATCTGACTAAATGACATTGGCATACAATTTATACCTACATTATAAAATCCTTTTCTTCATTGAAAGCTATTTGAATCAAAAGCCCACCAAAATTTGAATTTGTACTATTGTAGGGCTTTTTCTAAAAAAAAAAAAACAAAAAAGTACTTTTGTTTGTTTCGACTTTTTATTTTTTATTTTAGCCAGAACTTTTTTAACGTATGGACTGATTGGGCTCTAGCACAAGGCGGAAAAGTTATAAAAACAAAAAATTAACTAGCAATTATTCCTTTCCAAAATAGATAATATTTCACAACGAATTCGTCCAAAAACTCAACTCTTAGAGCCAATTTTTGAAGACCTAGTTAGTCTTCAGATAAAGCAAAAATATATTTTTTCAAAAATTAGATTCATATATGTACGTTAGGGTTGTCCATACAAAATGTCATTGTTTAATTTTGATCAAACCACCCGCTCAATTATTTTTTTTCTACATAAATAAAAGAAAAAATCCCTTAAGTCGACCGACACGACGCACGGCGGCGTTTTGTACCTCTGTCGCTACTTCTGAAATTCATGTTCTAGGATCTTTGAATACTTACAAATGATTGCACAGGTATTTTACCTAATTAAGCTTCTGATGTTTTGACGAACTTATTAATCAGAAGTAGTCGATGGCGTACTGCTACTGGACTGTCATGACGAAGGCCTGGGTTTGATTCCCAGCTTTGTCCACCTAAAAATAGATTTGTAGTGATAAATCCTCCAAGAGTATCTCTTATCAGGAATAAACACCTCTCACCTAAGTCGTTCGGATTCGGCAGAAAAATTTAGGTCCCCTATATTCCTGAAAACAAACAAAATGCACACAAGATTGGATTTTTATGAATCAACAAGTATAGGTAAATTATAATATTTCGAATTAAAAAGAAAAATAAAAAGCAGTTGTTAAAAATAACTTTACAATATAAATTCACCGAAAGTATCTAATGTGATTCCTATTTATTTATTCAATTATTATTTTTTAAATACTTCTGTTGAATTTTTACACTTCGGTGCTAAAAAATTCACTCAACTAAAAATTAATATCGAAAGGCAAACAAAAAAAATCGCCACATTATGAAAGTTTGCTACTTCAAATGGTTAAAGCTAATCATTTTATATACGTGGAAACAAAAAGTAAAAATCCCCTGTATGTATAAAGGGTGGTCCAACGAAAACGCACGATGTTAATTGTAAATAAAACAAACATTTTTCAGATAATTATTGATGTGTAAACATCTATGCTGGCAGTAGAGTGAAAAAAAAACGTGAGCGTTCGTGTGCAACGCTACGTCGTGCGACGTTTCGGTGTGCAACGTCACGATCTGCATACTAGGATGGGTGCGTTCAGTGAAAAAAATCTTTACATCCCCTTCAAGCAAAAACAAGTCCGTTTTGGATCCGCGCACGTTGATGTTTACACATATTAACCGTGAGTCCCGGCACTCACACAATTTGTTTTAATATTTTTTATTATGATAGAAGGATCTAAGACAATTATGTGTGAAACAAAATATCTGCCAAATGCTCGCCACGGCTTCGGTGGCATACCTCTATCCGAGGGTCCATATTTTCAATGACACTGAGACATAATTGAGGTTCAATGTCGTTAATGTGCCGAATTATCTCATCCTTTAGCTCTTGAATTGTTCTTGGCTTATTGACGTACACTTTTTCTTTCAAATATCCGTAAAGAAAGAAGTCCAACGGTTTCAAATGACATGATCGTGGCGGCCAATTAACATCGCCACATCGACAAGAAACTGAACTGGTGTCTCAACACTAAAGAAAGATCAAAAAAAGCTATGGTCGCATTCTATGGAATCGGTGCAGGAATTTTCTCGGAAACTCTGGGACTAGCTAGCTCCTTCAGACTTCCGGACTTTTGCAGCGTCTTCCAAGCTGAGTGACCAAAGCAGCTACGCAAATATCAATTATGGCGATACCACGAGAGCTGACATCACCCCCTTTATTGATAGCCAAGCAGCAATCAAAGCAATTTCTGCCACCGAGATACATTCGAAGCTTGTAACTTGCTGTCGCGAAGAACTTAGGGTTCTTGGTATGTAGCATAACATAAGACTCTGCTGGGAAACGAAAGAGCTGATGAGCTGGCGAGAACGCGATCGTCGCTTGATTCGAGTCAAGCAGAACGACATATTAAAGTACCAAACTGTAACATCAAACAGGATATTGGTAACAAAATTTCAGAAAAAAACAATGAAAAATGGAACCTGCTTGAAATATGCGCCACAACCAGAAAATTATGGCCAAATTTCAATAAGCAGAAGACGGACAAAATTATGCTAATGAACAAAAAACATCTTCGTTCCCCTGTCAGCATAATCAACGGACACAACCTGCTGGGATACCACAAAAAGAAAATGGGGCTCAGTACTGACGACCTTTGCAGAGGGTGCAGCGATGAAGAAGCACATGAGGATACCTTGCACTTCCTTTGTCACTGCCCAGCACTCTACCTAGGAAATCATTTCTTTGATGACTTAGAGGATCTTTCTAGAACTTCGGCGAATAGCCTTCTGAACTTCGTCAACGCCTCTAAATGGCTTGACTGCTAACAGAACACATAGGTTTTTACATTTAATGGGATACAATTGCCTAGGGTATCACAACGGATCTACATAGATCTGAGTGTGACGGTAACAAGATCAACTGTCAGCCCTTCTACCCAACCTAACATCGCCACGACGCGACGTAGGATAATACGGCCATTGAATTTCTCTTGCAAAAGAGCCATTGTTTCGTTGGCAAGTGGCACCATGCTGTTGGAAGCACATATCGTCCAGGTATATATTCTCAATTTCTGGCCACAAGAAGTCCGTTATCATCCCGCGATAGCGAACACCATTCACGGTAACTGCTTGGCTGACCTCATTTTCGAAAAAGAACGGCCCCATGACGCCGCACCAAACAGTCACTCTTTGTGGATGCATGGGTGTTTTTACATTTCCCTCAGACCCGGTTTGCTGAAATTTGCGCACAATCCAACGGATTGTGGACACATTTGGCCGATAATGCTGACCAAAAAATCGCGAAGCGCACGAAATGCATTCCAAATTAAGTTGGGGAAAAAAACTTGACGTTAATGTGTGACTCACAATTAACATCGTGCAATTAGGTTGGATCACCCTTTAGTATCAACTATATTATAAAGGGTTTTTCAACAGGGACGCTACAAAAGTAGAGCAACAGGGACAGCAAACGACGCCATATTTCTTGCCGCTCTTTTGACATTTCTATTCAGTAAGGTTTGCCATTTTATGATGGAAAGATATACGAGCCAACAACTAGTCGAAATTATTAAAATTTACTACCGACATTCGGAGTCAGTGGCCTCAACGTTAAGAGCGCTAAAAATCGAAAAATCATCTTCAGCGATGAGGCTCATTTCTGGCTGAATGGCTTCGTCAATAAACAAAATATGCGGTATTGGTCAGGCAGCAATCCACACGTACTCCATGAGTCATCATTGCATCCCGAAAAAATTACGGTTTGGTGTGGTTTATGGGCCGGCGGCGTCATATTACCGAATATTTTTGGTCCCCAATTGGATGATTTGGACTTGGAGGACATGTGGTTCCAACAGGACGGCGCCACAAGCCACACAGCGAATGTCACAATCAATTTATTGGAAACCAAGTTTGGAGAACGTGTTATCTCACGAAATGGTCCAGTAGCTTGGCCGCCTCGGTCGTACGATTTGACGCCGTTAGACTATTTACTGTGGAGCTACGTCAAGTCTATGGTCTATGCCAACAAGCCATTGCAGCAGTATTTATGCTGGAAAACCGTCGAAAATTGGGTTCAGCGTCTGGACTTCTGCAAGCGTGATCGTGGTGGCCATACAAAAGAAATTGAGTTTCATACATAATGGCATCAAACATAGGTACCCAAAAAGATGTTGAATGGCTTAAAACAAAACTTAATTTTTTAATCCTAAAAATTGCATTTTGCCAGAGATATTGATACAATTTATGTACATAGTTACTTAAAGATGTTTGCGGTTGTTGCCTCTTAATATTTGCAAAACATTACTTTTTAGTTTCCAAAAGTATGTTTCGATCTAAAATTTGAACTCCCCCTAAGAAGACTTTAGGTTTTACGTGTGTGTGTTGTCGGACACAGATTATAGTTTTTTATTTCGAATATTATGTATATAGAGCTGTTTCTTTTGATTTTCTTAATAAAGTGGAGAATTTTGAAATTATATTTTAAAATTTGCGTAAAGCATAGTAAACACAAAATTTGTCCAAGGAAATATCAATTTACTAGTTTGATTTCGAAAGTCTGTATATGTATGTAATTATATGGATCATAATTACGTTTTCAAAATTCTGCATGAAAATACTTGTTGTTTCAAAATTCTGTATTTCAAAATTTTGTTTATTCAAAATCCTGGTTTCAAAATTCTGTTTTTAAAAATGCTGTAGATACGTTGTAAAAGAAACCAAAAACTGTACACTTTTTTGCATTATTAAACCGATTTTTCTTTTAGAACATTTTTAAAATATTTTTAAAAACGAATTTTTTATAAAGGCAATATTTCAAATATTATTTTGATTAAGTGTTATTTTATTTTCGAATGGATTATGTTTTCTTTGAAAACTTTGACATCAAAAGTCATGTAAAATAGGCTACCAACGTGAACAGCGCTTTGACAGCATAAAAACAAATATATAAAAGTTGTCACATTTTCATTTTTTAGTGTTGATAAACCTGAAAAACTTCGCTTTAAAGTTGGCAGAATTTGCACAGCGACATCGAATATAGGGTTTAGGTCTAACGCTGATGGCGATGTCGAAGTTGCTGTGTTAATGTATTCAAAGCCATTTAAAACCACTAGCTCTAAAATGAGTGATGCGGATGTCAAAGTTGCTGTTGAAGTTGCTGGCCAATCTGTTTCTCGCATTAGCTTTATCTATGCTTTTAATTTATGTAAATAAAGCATTGCGTGTTATTTTTTTCTTGGAGATTTTATATTTTTCTGTGTTCGTATGTGTGAGAGAAATATCCTTTATTGTGTACATTTCAAGTTCGATTCATGCAATTTATTGGACGTATTCTCGATATAATGTGCATAAGCCATGGGCAATTGTGAAAACATATCTAGAGTCATTATGTCATCCCACGTATATATGAAGGGTGTTTTTTTAAACGTGTGGTTTCCAAGAGGAAATAAAACGGATATAATTTAATGTTATGGCCGAGAATACTCTGCTGTCTGCTCCACAGCAGCAATAGCTTCTTCGGTTAGCATTGTACGGCGTCTCTGAGGATGCGCATTATCCACTAGAGTAAACGTGGTGCGAAACTGATCCATGGTTGCTCGAATTTATGCGATTTTGCGATTATGTCGACCGAATATTGGACGCAGCGCGCGATGCGTAGCGCGAACCGAACCATTATTTTGCACGATTTGCAAACGTTGTACATGAGTTAATCTAATAATTATGAAATGACAAACGACTTGCAAACGTTTTTCATGAGTAAGTCTAATAATTATGAAATGGCAAACCAAACTGAGCACAAATCAAGTGACAGCTGTCAAAAAGACCAACTCCGAAAAAAGTCTAAAAAAACACCCTTTACAAAAGGAAAACTAATTCTTCACTGTGCAGTGTTAAATTGCAGTTGGAATTAGAAAAAAAAATAAATTTCGTTATGGTCCAATGAGTAAAATGTATCTAAGTAAAGGTGGGGTCAGTTTATCTAAAATTGCCACCACCAAAATTTAAATTCTTTTCCTACACATATAAGACCATTATACAGAATAAACCTACAATAAAAGAAAAATCCACCAAATCAATACAAAACTGATTTATTGTAGCAATTTAAAAAAAACACCAACCAAGAAACTATCGATATTGGGCCACGAATTCTTTGAAGAAAATTAATGAAATTTCTCTGATTCAGGTATTAGCGCCACTAGACTGCCAATTTGAAAGTGCTAGCTACTACCGAGTCTTAAATAGAACTCGGTAGCAATTTGATAGTATTAAGGCTTAGAACTTATGTGATTGAGTATTAACAACTGGTATAATAACCAGGTACTAGCTCATTTTGAGGAGCCAGCTAGTAACGAGTCCTAAATGGTACTCGGTACCAAATTGACAGGACTAAGGCCTAGAACTTGTGTGAAGAAATAAGTTGATAGCGGTTTAAGTACTAATTTTAGGACTAGTACACAGGACTCTGTGAAGAAATTGGCCGTAGGGACACACTGTACCATGACAGTGCCGGCTCGTAAGCGATGACAATGGTTCACAATCGGAATGCCAAGTCGGCAATGACGACGACGACGATGGCCATCATCAATTCATACACATAGTGATATTCATTGTACGTACATTATTACTGAAGAATGAAAAATTTCTTATCCAAATTCGGTGTAATGGTTTTAGAATTTCAAAAATCATGTTTTAATTTGTTCCTTTTATTTGGAAATATCAACATTGACAACTCACATTTAAGGGGGATCCTCTGTCGAAATTTAAGGACCGATCATAAACTAGTAATCACAAATTACTAAATCTCAATTTTAGACATATACATATGTATCATGAATTTTTGCACAATTATAGACTCTGTCTATTTCACTTATTTTTCGTAGCAGATTTATATTTTTTTTTGTTAATTTTTGAAGGTCATATTTAATAACATATTGCATTTTTTTTATTCAACAATAAATGTAATTAAAATAATTGATCCAAACAGCACTTGTGATTTTTAAATTTAAACACCATACGATATTTATTTTCCCAATCATAAAAAATAATGAACTCAACTTAAATACTCCATAAAATTACTATCAGCAAGTTCATCAAAAAGTTAGTAGTTTTAACTTTTTAGTTCGAAGAAAATAAATCGTTGTATATAATTGAAAGGGGGTTTTGTATGATTTCATAAAAAAGTTATTTAAATGAAATAATATTTAGTAAAGGCTGCGAAGCATTCGGACCATTTATTAAAATTAAAAAGTGTTAGTAAAAGTGCAAGTTTTAGTAAGTTTAAGGGTGAATTTCTATAAATTTCTCCGGGAGAAATCCAATTATCCAATCATTCTTAAACTATGATCGATTTTAATTGAAAATAAGTATCTAATTATAAGCTTATCTGACGCAAACATTTCAATTAATAATTACTAGCTCGCTTAGCTTGGTCCACAGATTTCAATTAAAAAAAAAAAAAAAAACAATATGAAGGGAATTTAACTCCGCACAGTATACCGATTTATCTGACAAAGCAATTCTGAGTGTGATTATGTCAGGCGATATGAAATTAAATGTTTTTGGATGATTAGCACACCCTTGTTCTTGTGGCTATAAAGAATAAGCTTACCATAAAATTAGTGAATTGCTTGGTATTAATTTAATAACAATTATTATGCATGCAATATAGTCGGTAGGGAATTGCTTATCTTTCTCGAATGCGGTTTTCAATTATTTTTTTATCTATAATCACCTAAGTTACTGAATCCTGCTACAACAATCAGACCCACTTTTCACCACTATATAACAAAACCTAAAGTATATAAAATTTGTATTTAATACGTTATTGATTTATATTATTACTAACTAGCCTGGCTTCACAGGGGTAGACAAATCTAAGTTTCATAAAATATTAAAAATATCAGTTAATATTTATTTATAACTCTTATGTTTAGATTTTATTTTATATTTATAATCCAATCAAATCGTTGGAAAAAGGGGTAGGTTTGCGTTAAATCGAAGTCCAATGAAATTTTGACTGTAGGTAGGGGTAGCACCAGAACACTCCCACTTAGTTTTCCCCCTCATTTTCCATAAGGGGTGGCCGCAATCTTGAATTTGGTGCATTTTAAGTGTTAGTGCAATTATCTCGGTAAATATTAGTTTAATAGAAAAAAAAACTGAAACAAAAAATATTCAAAATAAGATTTGCAACAATTTATGTTAAATATCTTTTCCCAAAATCTTAGAATATTTATTAAGATAAAATCCTTTAAAAACTTATATTTTGGAAGTTCAATCGATTTTTTCGATTTTGTGACGAAAATTTGAATGTGACGAAAAACATTAAAGTTTTTAAAGGCTTATATCTTTAAAAAATATGCAAGATTTTGGAAAAAAGTATTTAACATAAATTGTTGCAAATCATATTTCTTGTTTCAGTTTTTTTTCTCTTAAACTAATATTTACCGAGATAATTGCACTAACACTTAAAATGCACCAAATTCAAAATTGCGGCCACCCCTTATAGAAACTGAGGGGGAAAACTAAGTGGGAGTGTTCTGGTGCTACCCCTACCTACAGTCAAAATTTCATTGGACTCCGATTTAACGCAAACCTAAACTACCATTTTACTCGACTATTATTACTTAGACGTTGTTGTGCGCCCTTTTGGAAGGTGGTTAGATATTTGATCCGGATTAACTTGCAACTTGACCACAGCACCACCACATAAGGAAATTGTTTGGTTTAGACGGCATATTTAAAGGTAGTTTGTGCCAAATAAATCATTATTGATTTAAATAGAGAGGGTCGTAGTAACTATTAAGTTAAATGACCTTCATTTTTGAAAAATTATAATTTTAGAAAAAAGTAACATCTGAATTAAGCAACCATTACATTGACTTAAATTATAATCTTTCAATTGAAATAAACCATAATATATCGTGAAAAATTTGTTAAAAATTGAATAAAATAAGAAAACGTGCGTATACGCCCAAGTGTACTACCTGTTTTAGAAGTGAATAAAGCAACAGGAACAGCAACTCTTTGAAACCTAGAGTGTTTCTTTCATGTTCCATCTTACTTGTTTTAAAGTTTATATTAGCTGTATTTTATTTTCCCACAGATCTGATCCCGATTGGATTTGCACATGAAAATACATTTTTTACAAAAAAAAACTCAAGATCCAGCTTTGCTTTTGGATTTGGATTTGCAAATCCGTTTTTGAACACACATCCTTAGTACTTCCTTGCAAAAATTAGTTTAAACGCTGACGAGTAGATGGTTTTTTGAGTAAAAAAAGACAACGAACACATTGAAATAAATAAACAAAAGGAAAAAAAGAGTTGGGTATATAACACTATTTTCAAGTTCACATTTGGAGGGTAGTAAAATGCACCCTTAGGCAGGCGATGGAAAAATGTCTAGAATTTAACATCCCAACATACCACCTGTTTATAGACTTTAAGGCCGCCTACGATAGCATAGCCAGGGTAGAACAATATAGAAGAAGAAATACGCTGGCGGCTTCTCAAATCCAACAGAGCCTACTATAGTCTGTTTAAGCTCTTCAAATCCAGAAATCTCACCATAACTTCAAAACTGCTGCTGTACAGGACCATGGTCCTGCCAGTACTCACATATGGATCCGAGACTTGGGTGCTTAGCAAAAGGCACTCCGACCTCTTAGCCGCGTTCGAGAGAAAAGTCTTAAGGAGAATTGTTGGCCCCATATGTGAGGAAGGACGATTCCGGAGACGGTACAATCATGAATTGTACGCAATCTACCTTGAAGCAGATATCGTGACAAAAATTAAGCTCGGTAGACTCCGGTGGGCAGGGCACCTAGCTCGCATGAGCGAAGAGGAACCTGCTCGGAAAGTTCCTTGTGGTACATTCTATGGTAGACGGCAGCGTGGTAGACCATGCTTGCGCTGGAGAGATGGCGTAGACCAGGACGCCCGGAGGTTTGGGGTGCGCAACTGGATGGCGGCGGCTCGAGACCGGGATGGGTGGAGAGACTTGTTGAAGGAGGCCAGGACCGGACCCCGGTTGTCGAGCCGACGATGATGAAAATGCAGCTAATGACTTAAAAAAAAAACAGTGACATTCTTTGTTTTAAGCTTAAAACTACTATAGTATTTAAAAATGTATGTACTCAAATTTTCCCCATAACTTCCGTCAGATTGTGTGGATGTGAGTTTTTTTTTAATTCATTGAAGACGTTTTTTGAAAAACATTTAAAATAAAATAAATAATTATCCCGCTTAGTTGATACAAAAATTTGATTTCTATTATTTCCTTTGTAATTTATTTTTATGAATAGTTGACTCCCACTTACTTGATCTTAAAAAAACTGTATCTAGCAAACTAAAAACGTGTACATTTGTTGGTCAGTTGGGCAAACACAAAACTACATTTAACAAAAAAAAAAAGCAAATTGTTGCAATTCAGAAGCACTCGTATTTAAATTTAAAAATGATGTACACAAAATGTCAACAACCTGTGGTCTGCCATTTCCATTTAACTCGGCTTAACACTTTTGTGTATTTGTTGTTTTTTTTTTCATGTTCCTGTATGTTGACTCTGAAATTGAAATTTTTATAGTGCCAAATGAATATTTCATCTTTGAATTGACCAACTTGTTCATATTTTAAAGAATATTATTCGATTGAACGAGAGATGCAATTAATGAAAGAAATGCTTTTTACCAAACCAAATCCGTCCATACGTTTAAGATGTATGTAGGTCTAACCTTCTAAATTTCGTGAAACCTTTATTTAAGGTTTCTGAAACATAGTTGGTACTTTAGTCAAACATAAGTTACGGATTTATTTTTAAATCTTCTTCTGGTGGCTGTCTTTCCTTTTCTAACTACATTCCAATAATTCGTAATAGAGTCTAGTACGCTGCTGATACGAAACGAGGTTTTCCAGTGGTCTCCAACACGACAGCGAAATGCTTACGGACACCACAGCGAAAAAATGACAATTGAAAGTGTGACCAATTGCATAAAAAAACACAAACGCAAAAAAATCGCAGAAAGCTGTAATGAAAGAAATAGAAATACACGACAGATTTCGCTACAGCTCTCTTCAAAAACTTTTACCCAACAATAAATATTTAAAAAAAAAACATCATTTCATACAGAAAAAGAAAGTGTTTTTTTAGCAAAAGAGCCACAAACACTAATCGGCACAACATTAAAGCACATAAATTCATTAAAAAACCACATGGAACTAGTTTTTTTTAATTAAACACAACGAACAACAACCATCAGAAAACAATGCGTATTTTTGAACTATTTTTTTTATTTAAATTATTACATTCTTAATACTGAAAAACACAAATCACTTTTTGTCAACTTTAAGCGGGATATACATTGTTCAAATGCTTGTCATGCATAGAGAGTGTATTACTTAAAATGAAACACGTATACATTGTGTGTATGCTTGAAGCAAAATCAAAATGTTTTGATTTTTGTTCAATCAGATAGCCAGGATTGAA
This sequence comes from Leucozona laternaria, assembly GCA_932273885.2. Classification (NCBI taxonomy): domain Eukaryota; kingdom Metazoa; phylum Arthropoda; class Insecta; order Diptera; family Syrphidae; genus Leucozona; species Leucozona laternaria. Next base: position 54,288,367 of record OW026368.1, read on the forward strand.
ATAATGAATATTTGAGAATGATTGCTTGATCATGCATAGGCACATTTTCGCATTGAAATTTAATTGAAAATAAATGATTGAAGACTCATGCATGAAGTATGTATATGCAACGTCAAACAAAATGTATTAATACACTCTCACATGCATGACAAGCATTTGAACAATGTATATCCCGCTTTACTTATAAGCTAACAACTTAAAATAAACAAATAAATTTACCTTAAATAAAAAACACAAAGTAAACAAAACTGTCTTGTTGACAAACGTTGATCAGCATTGCCATATACGAGGAATCCTTAGTTCGCTGACAAATCTAAAACAGCATTGCCATCTATTTGGAATTAGTCCTCGAACACAATGGATGCGATAAGAAAACGAGACGTGAGTGTCGTTCTTGTTAAATTAGTTTCAAACTATGACAAGCATACACATAAAAAAAGCATTTCACGTCGTCATCTTACGTTAAATTAATAGATTAAGAGCCGTTTGCCGATACGAAATATAAATATTAATGTTCTACTTAAACGCTTATGTTCTACTTTTTCCTCAGCGTAAACTGTCACATAAGATCTTATGTAGAACATAAATTCCTATGTTTCGTTTCAGCAAATGGGCCTAAGTAATTGTAAATCAGTTAACTTCAATATTATTTTTTTAAAGCTTGTCGGAAAATGTTTCGTGCCATTGAATTGGGGGACTAATAGTTTTACACGTAAATACAACAACAACTTAAATCCATATAGACTTAGCTAAGTCCAGATAATTATCGGGACTTACGTACTTAGTAAGAAGTTCCTAAGTCCCGATGTCATTTTTTTCGACAAATCCATATGGACTTGCAAAGAAACACGTCTATTATTACATAGTATTAGCTAAGTCTATATGGATTTAAGTTGTTGTTGTATTTACGTGTAAAACTATTAGTCCCGATGTCGTTTTTTTTCGACAAATCCATATGGACATGCCTATATTATGGTTTTGAAATTTGAAGTTGAAATTTTGATATTACACACATACCTACATCATGATAAAAATTATATATTTGGACAGTTATACACAATCGAATTCCTAGAGTATTGATTAGCGGAGATATTTTCAATACTTTAGTGTTTTAAGCTGTCACCTTTTTAATAGCTACATTATCAGATCTTTGTCAAAGAGAGACAATAACTTTTGAGAGTGTAAATGGATTGATGTAATTCACAAATTCACAAGTTAATAAATCGATGATTATTTTAATAAATCATACTTTACGTTACGTACTATATAATCGTTAAAATCTAAATTTAAAATCAATCAAAAGTGATAGCCATCATTTTGTGCCAAATGACGAAACGAAAATGAAAACGATTTTAATTATTTTTTTTTTTTAAATGAGCCTGATTACACGATTCCTTTTTTCGGTTGTTTTGTCTTTTTGGCAGATATGAAACGAGGGTGTAAAAACGTAGCTTCATTCCCCTTACATTCAGACACCTCTCACCCAATATTACAAAAAGACGAAATAACCGAAAAAAAAGGAAACGTGTTTGCATTCAAAAATAAATAATAAAAATTGTCAGTTGCCCTAAATTGATGGTTTTTCAGTTTGTGAATAAAAAAGAGAGGTATATTAATATTGCTATTTGCTAAAAGGCTCTTTCGAGAAACCAAACAAAATAAATAAGAATCGCTGATTGGTTGTTTCTTAACAATCATCCACCAGAGGGAGAATCGTAAGCAAATTATACAAAACTTCAAAACGTACCGATTCGGTTGGCTTACGAACCTTATAACTGCAGTTAAAAGGTCTTAAAATAAAGGTGAAATGTCAGAAAATTTCAATAATCATATATGCGCGAATATTTTATTTATTTATTTAATAGATACACATTAAGATACAAAAATCTTATAAGCTAGTGCATAGTTAAAGTTAGAAAAAAGTTTATATATGAGAACAATTCACAGAGGCTTAAAATCATTCAAACTCTACGCCCAATTTCTTCACAGAAGTAGGTACTAAGCCAGCCTAGTACCCAGTCGAGCTAGACCAGATACTAGCTCTGGTACTCGGTGCTAATGAAAAGTAAGTACCTGAGCATTTCTTCACATCACTAGTACCGGATCTAAGTTCACCAAGCGGTACTAGGACTTAATACGTCTAAAACTGGTCTAATTCTGATTTTGACAATATTTTGGCATTTCAAATATTATTTTGATATTTATTTTGACTGAACGATTTGTATTTTATTCAATTTTCAAATGAATTAACTTTTCAAAAAATGGGACATAATATCCATTCCACGATACCTATCTCATCAAACATCAACTTTGAAATTTGTCACTGTGACCCACAATTTTCCGGTCTTCAATTTACGCAGTTAGTACCAAAACGGTCGTCGTCGTTGCTACAAACCTATAGAGAGTGGGGAAGATGAAGAATGCACATAAAGTCCTACCGATGTTTACAGGAGTGATCAGTGCTGCTCTGTTTTGAATCAGCTTCCAGTTGAAGCATTTGATGTAAGTAGAACATTGTGTGTTATTTTTTTTGTGGAGTTCTGGACATTTTTATGTGTACGTATGTATGTATGTGTGTGAAAGGCTTGGAGAAATACCCTTTATTGTCTGCATTTCATGTTCGGCTTATGCAATGCATGGTCGCGTTCGGAGAACTATCTAGAGCTATCAGGATAGGTTTTGTGTTTGTTTTAATCCCTTATGAAAACAGCTAATGTAAAAACAATGCACATCTAAAAATGTTCGGATATGTGCGGAAGGCCTTTTCAATACCTTGTCGAAACTATCTACAAACTACAACACTATTAATCGTTTTAGATATGACGTTGTTTCTCGATATAAACCGTGGCAATATATATCTACTGTTACGACTGCATTAATGTCCATGCAGTACAATACATATATCCGTTCTTATTATGTCCTCCCACGTATATAAATGTAACAATTATTCTTCACTCTACAGTTGAACGTTAAGTTGCAGTTGGAGTTGGAAAAAAATATAATTCATTATGGTCCAACTATTAAAATCCGCTGGCAAAACAAATATTTTAAATTGCGACCAACAACAATTAAATTCAGTCCTTACACTTATAAGGCCATTACAAAATAGGTACACCTACACGCTACACCTACATACATAATGTATGTACCTACCTTAAAAAAAATAAAACGAAAAATCCACAAAATCAATGAAAGCCGAATTTATTACCTATTTATTAAAAAATAACCAAAAAAATTTCGAAAATCAGCAACGAATTCATTGAAGAAAATGAATGAAATTTCTCTGATTCAGGTATTAGCGCCACTAGACTGCCGATTTGAAAGTCCTAGCTAATACCGAGTCCTAAATAGTACTCAATACCAACTTGACAGAACTTGGGCTTAGTACTTATGTGAAGAAATCACTTGGTACCGATTTGAGTACTAACAACTGCTAGTACCAAGTCCTAACTGATACTCGGTACCAAATTGACAGGACTAGGGACTAGCACTTGTGTGAAGAAATGAGTTGATACCGATTTGAGTACTTATTTTAGGAATAGTACCGGTATTAGCATTAGGAAGTGATCTGTGAAGAAATTGGCCGTAAGTAAAATAGATGAACCAGTTAAATCAGTAGCTTACACTAATTAATAGTTATACAAAATAGAAATGGTAAATTCAGTTTATTAATTAATATCCCTTAAGTTCCCTTTGAATTAAATAATATGCCTCAAGTTCCCTTTGAAATTCCTTCATATTACCAATGTTCCTTAAATGTCGTGGGAGAGAGTTCCAAAGTCGGACGGCGTAAACGAAGAACTGACGTTCAGACGTCAAACATGAAAAACGCGGTTGAAGGATCTGCGCTGTTCTAGTGGAAGCACAAAAAGTTATTTTATTGAATAATTTCGGAGGTTGTTGCATTTGTACAATGTTAAAGAGCATAGTTAATGATCGAAATTGCAATAACTTATCGAAGGTAAGGTAGCAAAATTTGTTCGAAAAATTAGATACTCTATCAAATCTGTGAAGTTCGAAAACGTATCTAATAGCATTATTATAAGCAACATTTAATTTCCTTTAACAAATTGAATAACAAAAGTCTAGTTTTTATTGGAGTAAAAATACTGCAACGTCCATAACGAGCGTAAGACATATTTTGCCAACAGCTAAACTGATGTGGTTAGTCCAAGTCAGAGTTTTATTGAAAATCAGTTCTTGGCAGTGGAAACATACTCGATGGGGATATTATTAAGGACGATCGTGGGGAAAAAAGAGGTGGATTTACATTTCTTAGAGATGACAATGCACATAGATTTGGCTGAATTAATTGAGAGAAGATTTTTCTTTGTCCAATTAGCTATGTTTTCAAGATCTGCATTTATACGACTAACGTAATCTTCAATTAGTCCGAGAGGGCTGCTAATTTGAAGTTAAGCGTCATCAGCATAGAATTGTGTCGTAGAATTGGTAAAGACGTATGGAAGTACGTTGAGTGAAAAAAGCAAAGGCCCCAAAATAGAGCCTTGTGGTACTCCTGTGGGTACAGTTATAAAATTAGATAACAAGTCGTTTGCATAAACCGCTTGTTCCCGACCAGAAATATATGAAATAAGAAGCTTTGTGGCAGTGGATGAAAAATCAAAATTGTTAAAGAGCTTATTGCAGAGAACATTGCGGTCAACGGTATCAAAAGCTCGAGAAAAATCAAGCAGTAAAAGAAAAGTGATCATTATCAATGCTTTGTCCTATTTCTTCAACTACTGTCATTTCGTTAAAATGCTGTTGAAGGCGAACGTTATATAGGGCAGTAGCAATGGTAATAAAATTTTCAAAAATTTAGGATGGACACCATCAGTTCCAACGGGATTAGATTTTATAAAAAGTATACTTTCGACTACTTGAACTTGGTCAATTCCATTAAACCCGAACTTGTGACTGGTTTCAAAGATATTTTCCGTAGGGAGATCAACCAGACATGGTGATGTTGCTACATGCGACAAATGTGGAAGACTTACAAATTCCTGATTAAGCAAATTAACATCAATAGTTTTGGAGACATCACCTTGCTGCCTACCTAAACCCAAGTTTCATAAATTTGTCCAAAGTTTTTTCCCACTTAAGCAAGGGTCTAGCTGGTTAGCGTAAACTTGGGCCTTAGTTTAACGAATCAGAGAAACGGTTTTATTTCGGGGATTACAAAATTCTCGGCGGAATGCACTTAGCTTATATCAAGTATTCCAATATCAAGTATTCCAATATATGTGGTAAACCATGTGCGTTGCCCAGAATCGATAGTCTTAGTCCTAAAAAAGGAACGTGTTTTTCAAAAAGGTTATTAATGTTAGTTTTAAGAAAATCAATTTGCTCAATTGCATGAAGTCAAAAAGTAAATTTGTTCCCATGCTACACTCTGAGCATCGTACACTAATGTAACTTGGTTTATTCGATCGTAATCCCGGTAAGTGAAGGTAGTAGGTGAATTAGTCATAGTGTAAGCTCGAAGGTTAGGTAAATGAGGTCATGTTTTGAGAAGGCAGGGGCAGACAACTGATACTTGTGGTAACTTTTCTGACACCTCTTGTTAAAATGTAATGTACAAAATAATATTTTCAAAATAAAATTGAAATGGTGAGTGCGCAAGAAAAATTAAAATATTAGTTAAATGCCACTCTTATCGTTCTTCCTTTTACGACAATATTGGCACATAACTTTTTAAATACATTTTATAAAACAATTCCCTTTAAAAACAAATGTAAATGACTCAAAGTATTCGTGACTGTTTTTCTCATAAAAAATCAAACGAAAAATTAGTAATTTTTGGTATCCACTTAACTGACCACGCAAGGTGAAAATTACAACAACAATATATAAAAATACGAATACATAATTTAGTTTCCTTTAAATAAAATAACTCCAGCCTCTGGTGGTAGGTAGGTATAGGTAGGACACTCGAGTTGTTGTTGTTTCATTCAAATCTCCAATATTCATACAATATATTACTGATACATAATAAAGCTGACACATACAGAAATTAGGAAAAGAAAATATAAAGGGTCCGCCAAATAACTTTTTTTTTTTGAAAATGGCGCAAAACATCGAGTGAAGCTTCGGCTGTGTGGCACGTAGCGCTGTCCTGTTGAAACCAAATGTTGCCAATATCCTCCTTTTCAATTTTAGTGAACAAAAATTCGTTCAACATGGCCCGATAACGATCGCCGTTGACTGTAACGGCCACTCCTTGCTCATTTTCGAAAAATGGCCCAATTATGCCTCTGGACCAAAATCCGCACCAAACAGTGACTCGTTTTGGGTGTATCGGCTTTTCAATGTATGCGTGCGGGTTTTCTGTGCCCCAAATGCGACAATTTTGCTTGCTTACTACCCGCCAAGATCAAAATGAGCTTCATCTGAAAAGATGATTTTTTTGGCAAAATCGGCATCTTCTCTAAGTCGATCGCAGGCCCACTTAGCGAAGCATATACACAACCATATTCGTTCAGCGGAAGGATAAAACTTATTATGTGTCAAATCAGACATGAGCTAAGTGTTACCATTCACGAAATAAGCACTAGTTGAAAAAAAACGTTAGATGGCGGACCCTTTATATATGTAAAAATGTAATATATATTTTCTTTTCCTGATTTCTGACGTAACTCAGCTTTGTCTAACCGCACGAAGCCGAGACTATAACAACTGCACCATCCGGAATCAATTAGTACTTGGCTTAAACCGCCTCGTAAACATTGACAATTGCTAAGTCAAACCTATAAGACTCTGACTCTAACTAACTATGTACACGAAATTTTAGCACAACTTTACTATAGAATGCGAATGAGGTATCAGATCAGCTATATGAATAAATGCTGTCAATTATTTCTGTGCAAATCATTGCTTTGGCTGACTGGCTTTTATTACAGAAATATAAGCAGCTTTAACAACAAAAGAACAAAATAAATAATTCAGCAAACACACTAAGAACAGGATCGATTTAAATTAGTAGGCCAGCATAATTAATACATATGTATGTATCTATTTGATAGTTTGAAAACAAATTAACTGGAAAGTCAACTGATTATGTTAATTAAATTATGGGACAAAATTTACGCATTTATTTTTGCATATTCTTGAAATCACGAGTGCGGTTTCTCTTAAAGATGATGTAAATTAAAGATCCTCTTCAACACGTGCATATATTTTTAAACAAATAAGATTTTAAATAATACTTATTCAAATTTACCATTAAATACATATGTATGTATTGCAAAAATACAATTTTAATACACACATAATCGGTGCCGAACCAGTAAATTTTGCCGCCCTAGGCAAGAATTGTTATTTTACCGCCTCTAATCTAAAAAAGAACACATGCCAACATTAACATTTACAGGTTTTATTAAATATCAATCAAAGGCTTTCGACATAATAAATGTTAGCAAAATTTTGAAACTAAAATGCTGTTCTGCGCGATTTCATTTGTGCGAATCTTGTAGCGATTTCTTCTTCTTCAACGCGATTAAGCATATCTTTTTCAATTGAAATATGTATGATTGCAAGACCGGTTAATAGCTCTTGGGTCCTTGTTGAGCGAAGATAGGGTTTTATAAGATTATGCTAGCTTCTCCTGATGCAAAACTTGAAGGCAACGTTAATAGCCGTGTTCCTTTGTAGGATGTAAACTACTCATGAGTAGATGAAAACTACATATAATGATATAATCTACTACTCTCATCTACTCGAGTTCTCATGCGCGAGTAGATGAGCAGAGTAGTTTTGCACCTCAAACCCCCCAGAGGGCATCCGGTTTACTTAAGAGATTTTTCATGTGAATGACATTTGATTTCAATTTGTGAATTTGCTTACAAATGAAAAATCACTTTTAAAGGAACCACGTTAGTTATTCGGATTGTTTGATTAAGATGATTAATATGGTAAGGAATTTTTCCATAATTAATGCAAAAAATATGTGAGAATATGTGCTCCAATTTTGTGTTTAGCTTGAATATTTGGAAGAAAGCAGCATCGATGTGAATGATTTGGCTGAATCTTCCTCGAAAAAAACCCCCATCAAGGACTTCTTAGAAGCTGTAAATATATTCACTGATGTGCAATTTAAAGAACGTTTTCGCTTAGGAAGATCCATAGCGCTTATCCAAACAGGTTAAAAAGGGGACTGGCACCTATTCCCAAACATCGAAAAGGTTTTGGTACATGCGATTTTAGTCTTTTTTCACTCTTAGCCTTCCAAGCTCGTCTTTTCGAGCCCCATAGCAAACTGTCAGCGCTTTTCCTTCGGCGTACGACCATATTCTCTTTTCCTAACGAAAATTAGTTCTTAGGTGTTACTGAGAAGGATTCAGGATTAGGAATTACTTCGTTTTCAATTGGTAGTTCAGAAGCCTTCTGGTTTCGATTCTGAAATTAAATCCAGGATCATTTGCTCTCTTTAAGAAAAGCTCTCATTTCAGAAGGCTTCTGAACGAACAGTGGAAAACGCCATTAATCTAAGCCGTCTACGCATTATTTTATTTAATTATATATTTATTTTATAAATACTTAAAAAATTACCATATTTAAGGTCACCTGTTATATCCACCAACAGAAAAAACAAAATCATCCAAGAAATAAAGTTGGTGAGACATAAGAGTCTTTACTCTCAAAAAGAGAGTTTACAAATACTTTCTCATTTTATAGAAGTTTTTGTATACATGTGTACGTCGATAAATCATATAAAATGAGGAAGTTTGTGTACAATAATAAATAAATTATTGAAAATCACTCAAAATTGTAGTAGATTGCTACTAGGAATGCGAATTTAGTGCGTTTCCTTGAAAATTTCTAACAAAGTACTCATAAGTAATTCACCCCCTCAAAAGGAACACGGCTAATATTGCTTTAAGTTATTTCCAGTCTTTTAACTCCTTCTTCTTTGAAATATTCCAAATAAATCCAAAATGTTGGCTGAGAAATTGATGCTTTGCAAAGCGCTCATCGAGTGAAAAGAGCGTATAACATCGTCAAGGAAAAAAATAGAAATATTCTTAAATTTCAATTATTTATCGATTGTTTCAAGAGATTTTTCAGATTGATAACGGCGGCTACGTAGGCTCATCAAATCGGACGCAATGAAATCCACTTGAATTTTCATTTTTGTAGCAATGGTTTCAGCGTTTTTGTATAATGTTTCAAACATAGATTCTTTAGAACGGTTGATATGAAAGAATTTATTGTTGTAATTTATCTAAATCAGTTGCTTTGAATATTCATCGAATTCCGAACCTTTTGCAATTTCAATTAAAGCATCTGTAATAATCATACATATAGAACGGACAACAAAGAAGAATGAAAATATTACAGGGCAGTAGTTGTTGAAGTAGGTGGATGTGTAAACCTTTTTTTTTCGCTTTGAAATTATTGCACTGATTTTGCCGCCGTGTCAAAGTGCTGCCCTAGCCAATTGCCTGTTTAACCTAGAGACAGTTTTGGCACCACACATAATTAACCATATGTTTGAGATGGCATTTTTACATGGCATGGAAAAGGTGCGCAAAGAACAGGAAGTTGGAATTCTAAAAAAAAATACTTCACTCTGTGTAATAGAATCCACAGATTAGCCACATGAAGATGAGAACCCCCGGCAGCCATTTTAATTTGCCTACAAGCTTGAACTGGCAGTTATCAGATAAAAAATGAGAATGTGTGTATAAAAATCTCACACATAGACAGTAGGGATCTTCACACACCTGGTTAAATTGTTGTTGCAATTCACATCTATTCATCGACGCGGGAAAAAATTACAAATACAACAATGTAAACAAATGGGTTTTGGAGGGTGAAACGCACGAAACATTCTCATCTTCATATGGCTAATCTGTGATAGAATCATTCAGTTTTTGGAATATAATTTTTTTCCCATTCAATAAAAATGAGATCTAACAAGTTTTTCTCCGTCAAGAGCAAGCGAAAAGCTGTTTTTGAAAGCAAAACTGCAAAACTGAGAATCCTGTTCATACTCATGTGTGTAGGTATATTAATATTATGTATGTTAATATTTCTGAGATTGTTAAGATCTCATTTGTCTGAGCTGGCCTGGCCCTAGCCTAACAACAGTAATTTTAATTGACACCAACAGAACAGCCTCGGTGCTTAGTGATGGCAGCTGTCTTTTAAATTATTCACTTGAGTATTTTTATTTTAGTTCGGTTCATTAACTCTGTTTTAGCGATGCGACATCTTCCAGTTTTGATTTCACTCATCAGTAAATTTCTGATAACAAAACAGATATGTACATAAATGTATATTTATAGAAATTAAGTTTGTTTACATAATCCAGTAACAAACAATAACAATAAAATGTACATTTTTATTTTTCTCCCGACTCACGAAAATAATAATAATAATTAACATTTTTATCGGTGACTGCCGACAACGTCTCCATCCAGTATGGTTTAACAAAAGAATATTTTGAAGGTATATTTTGTTAGCAGATGAAGAACAGGGAAACATTATTGTTAATTTAAAAGCGTAGGGCAGGGTTAATAACAGTGATACACTCTTTTTCAAGTTCATAAATATAAAATGTTTTTCGTACCTCCATACTGTAGCAATGCATTAAGACGTTTACAAAGAAAACAAAAAATGGTAGGTACTGTATCGTTGCAGTTACAAATAATGGCATAAAATCTGTTGAAAAATGTGTGTTATGCCAAAATCGCTGACAACTTTATTTGATAAAGGTGCACTCACATGAACATACATACATACATAGTAAACAAACTTGTAGAACAGTAGGTTTTGACTCCCAATATCAAAATCAGATTTAAGACCGTCATTTCATTGTAATTTTTAAACAACAAACATTTTGTAAAAAAACTGAAAGTCCGTTATTTTCTTATTTAAAGCCTATTTTGATTCTTATTCAATCGCAACAAATACAAACTTGACATTGCATACTCTAAAACTAGAAAAACTAATTCCTCAAATCAAAATCAAAACTAGTGCGCTTCTAACAAGTTTTACTAATTGCTTATTTGAAATTATAGTTTTTTTTTCAACAAATTGCATTACGAAAAAATAGATACAATTTATCACGGTAATGACCACTTGCATGCACATGAGCTTCTCTAAGGTGAACATGTGAATTATATGTAGAATGTAGACACCCGCGATCACATTGATTTTGATTGCTTTTAACAAGTCATTGGGGGGAATCACATGAAAGGTAAATAGACATTTTTATACAAAAAAAAAAAAATACAAGCTCAATCTGGGGGAGTCCGTATAATTTCAAAAAGTCTCAATCTATCGAAGACGGAAATCAATCAGAAACACGACAATTTTAGATTCAACGGTATGGCACGGTGTTGCTTAATAGCTTCACTTGTATGGCGACATTACCTACTCGTTTTTGATTCCTTTATGATTGTCAACTAAAATTGGTTAGATCCAAAGATAAACTATAAGCGCATATAGAAAAGCGTATCTTAATATATACAAACATGCACACGTCTTCACGCTTGAAAACGTCTTGCTTGGCTGCAGCACTTAGATGGCTACGGCTACGGCTACGGGTGGCGTTGGTGGTGTTGAAGAGACGAAGATACTTACCATCGAATTAAGTTATTGGGTGTCAACTACCTAGACCAATTTGAATTACTTTGAGGAAACTTAATGAGCTTGTCGATCGATTTTCCATTGCTTTTTGCGGACAAGCATGACGATAATGGGGTGTTATTTCAAAGTCACGGTCAATTGTGACATATGGTATCATAAACGAAAGCTCTATTTGGATGATTAGTTAACAAAATGAACTTGGGAATAATAAAAATGCATGGTGATAAAAGAGGGACGTGTATAATCTAAATCTATTTAGTTCGACAAGAACAAGACGAAAACAAAAATCCCCCGTTAAGGCGAGAGATGAAAGAAGGACGTGTATTTAGAGTAAAGACAAGAAAAAAATCCCCCGCAAAGGCGAAAAGCCAATTTTCTAAGAAAACTATACTTAAAGTGGATCACGAAATATAAAGAAAAAAACAAAAGTTATTTTTTTTCAATTCGAAATCTTCAATTCAAAAATTCAACATAAATGAACTTGATAATTTATTATGAAGTATAAAAGTGCAGAGTAGTTAAAGAGAGAAAAAAATCCCCTTGTTAATGCGAGAAATACAACTTTCAAAGGAATCTGCTTAAAGTGGAATACGAAATGTTAAACACAATGGCAAGACTTTTTACATTTCTTTTTACAAATCTATAGTTATGGCAAATCTTATATGGGAAAAGTAGCTTTTATACATGCTCCGAAATTGCCCCATAATTGCATAATCAGAAAAAATTAAGGACTCTTTAAACTGTTATACTAAATAGAAAAATAAAATTATTATATGTGAAACGTATTTTCTGTATATAAGTCAGTTCAATCACTTTTGGTGACAAAAAAATGTTCCAAATACGCCACCCCACACCGTTAGTAAATACATTTATGCGGCTTGACAGCTAGTGGAGAATCAAGGCCTAGTGACATACAACTGTCAGCCATTCCTGGACGGTATTCGCATTGAACTGTCTCCTCCGATTTGTTTGACTTCTCTGTGTTCACTCCCAGCTCCCACTTCATGGTGAAAAGGAGATGGCCAGGAAAGGCAGGATTTTTAATTTAGTTTTAAAAATCAGTGGATTTTTCGACGTTTTCTTTTGTGACATCTATTTCATCTTTCTGTGATTTACCACTCCAACTTGAATTCAACAGAATTAAGTTTTTTTGTTCAATTGGAAACATATTTATTTAAGAAGATTTATACTAATTCTAAATTCTTTATACTTTTTTAAATACTAAATACTTTATACTAAAACTAAATTCTAATAAATCCAGAGCACAGATTTTTGTTTTGTTTTAACGACTACTTAACGTCAAAGTGATTCGGATGTATTCACAATAGTTTGTGTAGTCTGAACAAAACAAGTTGGATTTAAGTAAAAAAAAACGGAGGAGTCAGTCCAATGTGAACACCATACTGTACGCGTGCTGCCAACAGGAATGGAGGGGACCTACAATTTTCTGCCGAATCGATAGGTATTTTTTCATGACAAGGTATACTCTTGGAGGATTTCTCAATTCTTCACAAGAACATGTACCTACCCGTGAAAAAAAAAAATGTTTGGTCACACCGTGAGTAAGCAGCACTACAACTTTAATCATTGTTTTTGGGACAAATAAAAGTACGGCATTTTTTTTTTTTGTGGCATGTTTACAACAATTATGGAGTAAGATCTCGTACCTCGCTATATATGTAGTGTTAAAGATTTTTTTGAATGATGCTATGTTTAAAAGACGATTTTCCAAATTTTAAATGAGTTATCATCGTAGTATCTTTCTAACATTTGACTAAAGTTAAAATCACCAAATGGCTATTTTATTTATTTAGTATCATACTTACTCTATACGTCACTTTGACAATGACAAATGTGAAAAAGGTATGTTTGCCTAGTTTTTTGCACAAAATATCACTGTTTTATGGGCGTTTAGCTTGAGTTTCGTAGGAAAATTGGTTTAGTATGATACTAGTTAAAAATTGTTTAAAACTAAGAATATTTTAGTATTATGAACACCTGAACACCAAGCTGTTTAAAATTGTGCGCCTATGATTTTTATGTGCGTTTTTTTTTTTTTGTATAGGTGCGCGTACAAAACGCAACAGATAGTGATATGTGAGCATTGAATCACGGTTAATATGTGTAAAGATCATCGTTTGTCCAAGCGAAGTTTTGAGGATCTATATTTAAATCCGTATGCGAAGTCATCCATACGTTGTTGACAACGCGCACGGATCCAAAACGGACTAGTTTGCTTGAAGGGGATCTTCAGATTTTTGTCACTGAACGTAGCCAATAACCTACAATGCGATTCTTGTAACTTAAGATGCTACATCGTTAAGTGTGACCTCGTAACGTCGCACAGAGGAAAGTCCACTATTTTATTTCACTCTACCACCGGCATAGATGTTTACACACAAAAAAAAAGGCTATAGTCTGTTTTTAATTATGTCAATGATAAATTCGTCTTCAGCCGTATTTATTAGATTTTGGATAAGTTAGACTGTGCATAAGGGCACAGTTTGGAATATGCTTTGTTTAACTAAAACAAAATTAAATTTCACATTAGGCAAGGCTTAGATAACCGATTCCGTTGTCTTAGTTAGATCAGTTTTGGACAACCATTAAACATTTTCATTTAAAATTTGGATGGATGTCTAAAACTAGACAACGTTTATATATATAGCAGTTTTAAAATAAGTTATTCTTTTGGTATCAAAATGCATATGTACATATAACGTAATATTTGGGTTGAATTTCTAGTATTGCTAAGGAAAATACATCCATTATACTATATAATACATAATATTTGCACATCTTAACCGGTACCGGAAGCCATTTACACCGATCAGAGGGTTAGACTCACGTTTAACCTAAATTCATTTAACATTCGGACGTGCATTATTTGTTTTACCTATATTCCTCCTTTTTTGCATAACACCATTCATTTCTTTGATTCAGTTTGAAAAGACTTTTTCTATTCAGAAAAGAGAAAGAGTTCAAATTAAATTTAAGCGTGCGATCGACTAGTATTCCTCTCTTGCAATTGGCAATAAAGTTTTTATAAAAGATGCACTAAAATAGCGTTAATTTGCATGATTGCACGTTTATTGTATCTTTGATATAGACAAAGTGTTTGTATTTAATTCACGTCCACTAATTGAAAGAACACACGCATTGCCATTGTTATGGTTACTTTTTCGTATTTTGCCTCTTGAGACTTTCAAAGATGGAAAGCAAACAAGTAAAGATTATAGGTACTTGAATAATTATAATTGGCAAAGTATTGCTTAATCTTTTTTATATGTAGGTATACCAATACATATGTATCTATTTAATTATTATTTTTTATCAACCAGCTATATCTTAGCGTAAACATCTAAATTTATAAGCAGTGTTATCGTTTATATTGTGATTTTAATCTTCGATTTTTCATTAATTTATGAATTTCCAAAAAAATATTTGAGATAATTTAGACCTTGCATAATTCCTATTTAATTTGACTCATTTGTCACAACAATTTGAAAACACCTTAAAAAGATTTTCCTAAACAAAGGTGATGTAAGCTTACGAAATACCTTAGCTTTTTTCTTACTATAGATACCTATATTTTAATGTGTGCAGGCATACGCGGCGGGATTTTGATCAAAAATAACGATAAGGAAATCTTAAAAAAATGGATCTGACAAATCTATTTGGATTGTATCTTAAACTGGCGCCTGAGTCACAAATACGATTTTCTTCAAACTTGGTTCTCTAGTCATCGCAATTTTTTATATTAAGTGTGTTCCATTGGGCCTTGCAAAGTACTATTTAGTACTTCGCAGTAGATGATGTTCCATTCATCTTTCATAAACAAATAAATACACTAGGCTAGTGCAGATTTCATCGTTGAGTAAATAACGAACAAACAAGCTGCTGGAGTTTCATTTGTATGTTTTTCATGTCGTTTTAGGTTGGATTATGGAACTGCTCCATTCATATCGAAAATTGAAAATTTGGAATGAAAGGAGTGAAAAAGTAGTAACTCCGAGCATCCACTCGAAAACGACATTAATTTCTTCTAAAACCTCTTGTAACGGGTCATTCATTTTAAGGTTTCAAGTTGGTAGCACTGGCATTTGACACCTGTCAAACTCAGCTGTCATTTGAACTGTCAAAATGTTAGTTGAATGTTTGCCTTTAGCAATCGAAAAACGCTTTGAAATTATTAATACTCATTACAAAAGTGGTGATCCACATTTCACGATGATTATGGTCGTCATAATCGGCCGACTATACGCAAGCAATCGGTAAAATTGAGAAGAAATTTGAAGAGAGTGGAAGCGTTACTGATGTCGTAAGGCCTATGCAGCATCGTAATGCACGCTCAGTCGAAAATATTGCTGCTGCAAGTGCAAGTGTTGCTGATGATCCGAATTTATCGATATCTCGGCGTTTGCAGCAATTGAACGTTTCGTACACCTCACTATGATAAATTTGCATTTGGGTTTGCATCTCCATCCTTATAAAGTTCAAATTACGCAACAATTGAAGCCTGCTGACCATTCGCAACGGCGGCGCGCTGTAGATACGCTTCTTGGGTGTTTTTACCAACTGACAATAAACACCGATTTTTCGAAAAACATTTTTTTCAGCGATGAGGCACATGTCTCACTCGGTGGGAATGTAAACAATCAAAATTGCCACATATGGGGCTCAGAAAACCCACAAGTGATCGAAGAGGTGCCGTTGCATCCAGACAAAGTGACTGTTGGGTATGCTCTATGGTCGAAAGGTGTCATTGGCAGACGGTTACAATCAATTCGGAGCGATATGGTCTAATGATAACCGATTTTTTTTGACCGGAGATTGAAGATCATGACTTGGACGATATATGTGGTTCTAACAAGACGGGGCAACAAGCCACACAACACGACCAATTATGGCTTTATTGCGTGAGAAGTTTCCTGGTCGCGTAATTTAACGTTTTGGCGACGTCAATTGGCCTCTAAGATCATGTGATTTGACACCGTTAGATTTTTTTCTGCGGGGCTACGTAAAATACCGTGTTTAAACGAGTAATCCCCGAATTCTAGAAGCATTAAAAACCAACATTACTCAAGTTATGGCCGAGATACCGCCCAAAATGTGCTAAAAAGTGGTTAAAAATGACCTCAAAAGAATCTTCCCGAGGCGGCCATTTGAATGATATTGCAAAGTCCAAGCTTTAAAATGAATTAAAATTTTCATCCAAATTGAATCGCTGTGTGTGTTTTATTTAGCTTTACTTTCGAAACCGAAACCGAAAATGGCCGAACCATTTTTTGTTTTCAGCAAGTCAGAAATCGACGAGCTAAATGTCTCGATCGCTTATGTTTCCCTTTAAACGTCTCTTTTGGTGAATGAACATTACAGAAAGTGTGAAAAAGAATTTCGGAAAAATCCCTGCAATATGTTTACAGGGGAGATTTTTTTCACATATAAATAATATAAAATGAAACGCGGAGTATGTACACATACAAATTAAAATAAAGCTGCACGGAGCTGACAAAATGACAATGCCGTGTTAGCTCATGTGTCAAAACAATTGAGTAAATGTTTAGTTTAGCATTGTATCATTACTTAACTTCCATTATGATAGAGCTTGTGGTGTTCGGAATCTTTTAGAGAATTGTTGTTTGTTGTTTTTAAATCAATAGCACCAAAACGAATTTAGCACAACTTGCATAGCTACCAAAATAATTGTTTTGAATATTATTTTTAATCAAATAAAGCCATTGGAAACAAATTTTATGTGTTTGCTTCATAAAGTTGAAATACCTATGCTATTTGATTATAATATACCTCTTTATTTTTTCCGAGTGATTTGAAGTACTTTTTAATTTTGTAAGGGGGCTTGATACATTTTTAGAAAGAGAAAAGGTGTTTTAACTAATTTACAGATTAACACTCTATTTTTAGCAGTTAATGTTTTTGTTTTTATTTCTCTATTTAAAAATTATGTGAACCTAAACCTTCTGCACACGAGGCGTGTTGTTATTGTTTTGCTTGTTTGCGCCTTGGCTGTTCAGCTTGTGTGTATCTCAGTATTGTTTGAATAGACGTGTGCGGTTGCACACGAAGCGTATTTTCTTCCTCAAAAATGGAGTAAATTTACTCTGATTGGAGTAAGGTTCTAACGCTGAGTAGTGTTAATCGCTAGGCCTACTGTTTCAAGTATTTTTATTTAAAATGTTGGTGTAAATGTCGGATATATTGCAAAAATGAGTAAAACTATGTAATTTGGGACGATTATGCAGAAGGCCTACGTTGACTGTTTTCTAAATATAGACGGCTAATTTATACTTTAAAAAAAAATATTTAAATGTTTACCTACATATTTATTATTATTAATTTTTAATTTACTTGTTTTAAATATTTGTTTATTTATTTATTACAGTTCTCATCACAAAGTGGAAATGATCTCAACTGTAAACTAAATAGGATTGAATAAGACTGTAATATAGCGTTGCTCTCAAGATGACTTTTGTTGTGCTACCTTGCCTTAAGGGGTGTAAGTATAGTTTTTTTTTATTTTGAATTTAAATGAGTTATTAGGGTATTGTATTTATTTACTGTAAGCAAAAATTGTTTGAAAAATTTGCAATAGAGCCTACGCTGCTAATACAAAATAAAATGTTTTGAATGTGGTCTCCAATACGAGTAACACAACGAAATGCTTGCAAAAACAAAGCGTAAGAATATTATATTATGGAGAGTTTTACCAATTGCAAAAATAAAAATAAAAAATATGCACGACTGGGTCGCACGAACTTGCTCTTATATGCGATCACATTGCGGTTCTATAGTCTGAAATAAATAAAGTTGCAGGTGGTATAATGTGAGTATACAAAAATTAACAATAAAGCCTAGTGTTGCAAATATGCAATATGCATAAAAGGAAATAATATTATTTAAACTAGTAAATTGTTTTCAATCAACAAAATTAGAAAGAAATTGATTAAAATACTTTAAACTTGTTTTAACCCAACGCGATGTACACCATCTGATTCCTTATATAAATCTTAATTTACGAGGAAGAAAATTTTGAAAATCGTAGGAGCGGTTTTAAAAATAATTAATTTTTTATATATAAAATTTCGTTAACATTTTCGAGAACAAAAATTGGTATTTTTTTGGAAAATGTTGGTACACAATATTATTTAGAATGCGCCAATAATTCTTCATATAAAAATTGATCAGAATCAGTTTAACCGTTTTGGAGAAAAGCGAAAATCAAAAAAATGGTTCTTTGGGAGGTACCATTAATAACCATTTTTCGGAACCATTTTTTTTATTAAACGGCAACTTATAACCATTTAAATTTATTGAGTTCTTAAAAACAAATTCGGTAGCGCTGGTTTTGAGAAATATAAGTTTTTCCTTTTATGGTCAAGAAATTTTGTATGACAGCTACTATTAGTTTTGGTCCTTAAAAAAAAAGAGAAAAAAATGGGTGGGGGGAATGTCCAAAAAACGCTAGGTACGTATTTTAAAGAAAATCGAACCATTCGTTTAGGCTGTAGTCGAACCGACAGACAGACAGACAGACGGACGTCTTCGCTATCATCGTAATGTCAAGTTTGATCAAAATCTCGGAAAACTTGGAAAACGGGAACATCTTAGCTTTCCCCTACAGTGGTTTGCGTCCGTCTAGTCTTTATCGAAAGAGTTTATATTTGTTTTTTTTAATTGATTCTTGATAGGAGGATAGATAGGCATGAAAAATAAGTTGTACCGCAGTCCAGAGGCGGGTGCAAGATCCCACCCCACCTACGAGTTAGCTCAAGGATATAGCAAGCATGCCTGCCAGCACTCTGTCGTTTGGACAACCCTCTTCGCTTTAGCGACCCTTCCTGGGGTCCTGTGGTTAAGGGTGAGTAGGGAAAATGCAGATCATCACCAAAAAGTCGAAGAGGAATTTGCTGTTGACCTTTAAAATTAAAAGTTCTGTGCCCCTAGTAATCAAAACCTAAAATTAAATTAGTTAGTTAACTTTTAAATTAGTAAAAAAACTTTAAACATTTCCATTTTCTATTGATATTTATTATCATTATACAATTACGTGCAGCACGTGAATCCAACATTAAAACAAATGCTTCACAACTCATGTCACTTATTGGCAGTTTATTTGTAACCTCCACTCTCCGCAACAAAAAACCTTGGTCTATTTCAGGGCGACCTCCGATCTTAAGAAAAACACAGAATTTGCTTACCAAGGTGAGTTCAGGTTTCCAAAAAAACTTTTTGGGGCGACCGCGACCCCAGGGTGACTTCAGAGCTCCACAAACAAACCTAATATCATTGGCTTAGAGTGAAAACCGGTCCATCCATTATAGATTACATTAAAAAATTACTAAGAATACAAAAACCGGGGAGAGTACGACAGCGCATCATTTCACAATTTTGAGAAAAAATTAGTCTAAGCTTTTTTTTTCCATTTATTTTATCAAAATTTTGAGTTTGCATGCGAATTTCTTAAAAACTATCGGCTAAAATAATTTAATTTAAATGCAGGATTAAAGTTTAGATTCCTAGCTTTCAAAAACGGTATACTAATTGGCTGTAAGTGTTGCCGTTGTTTTTTAATAATTATTTTTACATTTTAAGTCATTTTTTTCTAAAATTACCTCCTAAACGGGGCGAGATGGACACCCCCCCCTCCCATAGTAAAAATGCTTGTTTTTGAGCTCTCTAAAAAAAAAACATTATCAATTTTTGGCGCCAAACTTATCGTACTCGTGCCCAAAAACCTATAAGACCAGTCCAATTCTTTAGAATTTAGGAAAAAAGAGTCTATAAGAATTACTTTATATACTTTAGGACTCATTCAAATATCCCAATCCCAAACAATTATTATTTTGATTTCTTTTTGTAATAAAATGTTAAAATAGAGTAAGCTGCTTTTTTACTCTTAGTCGACGATATGTACATCAGGTTTAAGGTCGATTTGTAAGTTTAATTTGATTTTCACGAACTTTTAATTAGCGTGTTCCAAATCCAGCACTGAAATTAATTACGTGCGTGGTACATGTAGCACGATTTTTTTTTAACTACACACAAGATGCACTTATTCTTACTACTCAAGAACCAATAGATAACTATAGATTGCGATGAAATTAAAGTTGGTACAGTAGAAAACGATCATAATAGGTAATAATACTAATAATTTTTCAAGGGAAAAGTTTGAGTTTGATTATTGCTGCTTGATTCGAAAGAAGGTATGCGGAGTTAATGCTATGTCTAATAGATTGAAGATCTAACCATATGACCTTACCAAGAATATACATCATACGAGACACGATGGGCTATAAAATATAAGATGTATGAGGGTCATGCGGGCCATGCGGAGGTAGCCGAAAATTAACGGTGTCTGAAAAAACAATTTTCATTTACTCATACAAAAATCATCGAACTGAAGACACTTTCATCCGAGTATACATTACCAAAATCACAAGAAATCATGTTATTTTGTTATAAGCTTCCTTAGGTGCATTGGAAGTAAAATTTTATCTCTTAACGTTCGCTTTATGTTTAAACAGATATTTCTTGATGTGTAAGCATTTATGCCGGCGGTAAGGTAAACTAAAAACGTAACCCATACGTCTAATACGTTCCGTGTCACATGTTCACCCTACGATAGTTTACATTCAATGGACATGTTCCAGCACAAAATCTGAAAATTCAGATCTGAACTTATGTTGTTGAAAGTTTTTTAGTCGAAAGTTGTTGTGCTAGCATTTACCTAACGGATTTACATAAAAACGAAATAAAATAAAACTTTAATTCAATTCTTAAATTAAAAATTAGGCGTCAATAGTTCTGGTGATGAATTATGTAACTAAATCAGTAACAAAATACAGCAAGACTATGTAAATTTCAATGAAAAAATAATTGCGCAATATTGAGAAGAAGAATTCTGGGAAAATTTTTCTAAGAAAAGTCAATCTTTGTATTTAAAAACTCACTTACAATAAGTTCTTTTATGTAAAAAAAGTATTAATTTGTTCGTGATGAAAATCAACCACTAACCAGAACGAAAATCATAAAGTTCAACTTCTACGTATAGTCTGCCCTATCACAAAATCCATCGTAACAAATTTCCGAACGGACTTCTACGCTACGAACCACGAAAAATTTTCTTGAGAGGAATCAAACAAAAGCATTGCCTCATTCAGCTGCCTTAATTCAAATCATTTAGAGAAGTAAAAAAAACATCAAATGAAAAAAATTGCCTACGCCATTTGGAAAAATCACAATTTACACTAACGAACACACGTTAAGAAGAGAGTTTTTGATAATTTGTGAATTAAATTTTCTTAGATTAGGGCATAGAGTACCTATATTACCTAGAGAACCGACTTACTGGCTGAACACAATAGAAGCGCGTTCGAACGCGCGTTCGCACCTGTCAAAGTTAAAATACGTGAAATTTCTTTAAAGTGAATACAATGGAGACGCAGCCGCGAACGCGACTCTGGGAGTTAAATAAGTTTTAATAATCACGCGCGTGCGAACGCGCGATCGAACGCGCGTCTATTGTGTTCAGCCAGTTAGGCGGTCGTTCTCTTCCACCCTACAAGCTGTACTGAGAGGAAAATGCACATTAAGTTTTGTATGGGGTTGTTGTCCAATGCATTTTAAATGGGACCGAACCAACATGGCTTCAATTGAAAGGACTTCGCTCAAATTGCTCAAAGTGCTCAATAAGGTGGATAAGACCGCCCAGGGATTCAAACAAAATATACGTTAAATTCAAAAATTGAGAAATTTATTAATTTCGTAGTCAAATTTCTTTTTTTAACCTTTTGTCAACCTAAACTATGAAGAATATCGGTCATTGTTGCTCCCGGGTAATAAATTAAATAATATTTTTGAATATTTATGTTTAAAAAAAAAACAAAAACACCTACCGAAAATTGGAAGCGCACTCTAGTTTCTTAGCTCAAAAAGGTACGTGTCTACGATTTAGGTGTGCAAATCGTAGACACGTACCTTTTTGAGCTAATGCCACCACTTTGTTCACAATTAAACCGTAGACACGTACCTTTTTGACCTAATGAGCCAATTTGTTTTTATATCCACCATTCACACGGATTTACGGATAAGGAAAAAAGAGTAAACTAAGAGAGTTTTCACTTACTCACCTCAAATAAAATTTGCGGGTGTTTAAGGCGAGAGGGGTACCGGTCGGTTCTCTAGGTAATATAGGTACTCTATGGATTAGGGGATGGTTTTAGCGACCTGGAAAACGCATCAGGAAAAAAATTCTTTTTTGATAATTTAATGTGCTAACTTACAATTTGAAAAATAATATTCTATCAGAAATCCCTTGATATAATTTTTTCGCAAACTATATTTTCCTTATGGAAAATATTTTTTCTTAAAAAAAGCATTCATTAATTTTCCTGGGGGGTCATTCCGTAATTCTATTATCGCCACACGATATCGATTTGACAACAGCTTTGAATCACGTAAAAGCAATAATCACTATCGACTGAAAGATATCGTCTTGACGATCGAAAATTTGCTCTCCGTAACTCAAAAATCGTCAAAACGTGATCGTTAAATCGTAAGCATTTGAACGATACCTATTAAGCTATCGTCTTGTGTCGTCTTTTTTTGTTTTTGTAAGCAATTTATGCATTTTATCATATGTAGGGTTTTCGGTTGATCCTGGGTTTCGTTGACGCAATTTGTCCACTTAATTGGTCGACTCAAATTTAGGCACCAAGCTTTGGATAATAGACATGGAAGGACAACCATGTAAACCGTAAAATGGGCGCAACGCACGTATCGTTGCCTAAAAGATTTGTATATTAAAGTTCTTTCAATTGGACGTGGCGTTCAATCGTGTAACTTGCCATGGTTATTTGGCATCAGTAAATAATAAACAAAAGATTTAATAAATGTCACCGTCAAAATCTGCCCGCTGCAATTGAAAACCCTATAATTAATTATATGAAGTTTGAATGATAGGTGGATAACCGATAGACGGTGTTCACATTGGACTCACTCCGCGCGACTCATTTTGACATCTCTTTCTTTTATCTCACTCCACCTCACTATATGAGAAAGTGAGGCAGGATTTTTTGATTTTTTTGAAAAAATCCTGAATCACTAGACTATTTCTTTCTCATCATGAGTTGGAGTGAGATAAAACAAAGAAATGTCAATATGAGTCGCGCGGAGTGAGTCCAATGTGAACACCGTCATATGTTTAGGGGACTTCACGTTTTGCCCGCACTTTTCTTCACTTCTTCTAAATAAAATTGATATTTTTTGGGCGTTACTGACAAAAATAAATTACAGAATTGTCATTTATGACAATGATTGAAAAGTCAATCCTTCTCAAACTGTGATTTATAATAAACGATAGTGATTGTGTTACGTGAAGCAAATTGAAGACGATATCGTGCACGATTATCGTTTAGACGATTATCGTTTTAAAAATTACGGAATGACCCCCCTGATGAAAATTCTCTACGGAAAAAGAAATTTCATAAGGAATATAATTAAATTATCCAAAGTATTTTTTTATGACCGTGTTATAAAAATTATTTGAAAGTTTTGAATTAACATATGTAGTTAAAAAAAATATTAAGATAGAAAGACAGAAGTATGACTGCTTTTAAACCATGCAATTTCTTCTTGCGATTTTTAAGCACGTCGGCGAGGGACGTATGTGGTGGCCGGGGTAGACGAAATTGCTGAGGTTGAACAAATTGCAGAGTTATCGCTCATTCTTCTTTGTGCCTTTCCTAATTGTTCGAATGTGTTTTATTTTCATTCGTCGTCCACTCAGATAACTTCGCTTAATCAAGTGGAGTAAAGAGTCATCTACAGCGATTTTTAATCTTCGTTTCTCCTTTGGTTTCCTTCTAATTGCAAATACCTTTTACACGACAGCGTTTTTTAATGAAAAGTTTAGTTTGTTCAAGTGAAGAAGTATCATCTCACTGCACTCTTTACTCCACTTGATTAAGCGAAGTTATCTGAGTGGACGACGAATGAAAATAAAACACATTCGAACAATAAGGAAAAGCACAAAGAAGAATGAGTGATAACTCTGCAATTTGTTCAACTTCAGCAATTTCGTCTACCCCGGCCACCACATACGTCCCTCGCCCACGTGCTTAAAAATCGCAAGGAGAAATTGCATGGTTTAAAAGCAGTCTTATGTCGTTTTCGATTGGATTTTCGGTAAATTGTACTCCTCTTCAATTCCAATCGAATATGAAAACACTGACTTTCCTAAATTTACACACACACTACCAAAGCTGCCATTTAACAAAATGGCTTCTTCAAGTATTTATCACTTTTGACAAGTAATCCAACGAAAAACTTTATATGTATGTGTGTGTTCCTCATCTACTCCAAAATGAAATTGGGGACAGAAGAACACTCCGAAAACATTACTCGGAACAGCCAATCGAAGGCTTTTGGAGTAGTAGGAGTGAAAAAGGAGTGTAAAAGGAGTACTCCGTACATCCAAACGAAAACGACATTACAGAATGTTTCCAAACAAGAAAAAGACATCACCAATCAAAAGAAATTAATGTCGTTTTCGATTGGATTTTCGGTCAATTGTACTCCTTTTCAATCCCAATCGAATATGAAAACACTGACTTTCCTAAATTTACACACACACTACCAAAGCTGCCATTTAACAAAATGGCTTCTTCAAGTATTTATCACTTTTGACAAGTAATCCAACGAAAAACTTTATATGTATGTGTGTGTTCTTCATCTACTCCAAAATGAAATTGGGGACAGAAGAACATTCCGAAAACATTACTCGGAACAGCCAATCGAAGGCTTTTGGAGTAGTAGGAGTGAAAAAGGAGTGTAAAAGGAGTACTCCGAACATCCAAACGAAAACGACATAAGTAGTAGATTGTTGCTGTTGACATTTTTCTAGTTAAAAGTAAAATACAAAAACAAACAACCGAAATTAAATTGATATTGAGGTTAGATAAAACTTTTGGCAAAATGAAAGCATTCCATTCATCATCTACTGGGAAGTACAAAAAAGTACTTTGGAAGGCCCAATGGAACACGGCTAATAAACTAATTAAAAACAGAATACTATATATTTATTAATATTTTATCCAACAGCGTCATTTGCGAAAATTCCCTACCTAATTCCTGGAAAGAAAGAGAAACAAATTATGGCGCACTGTTATTGACTTAAAATTAGTTTATTGAAAGTTTTTTTTAGCTTTATTGTAGTTTTACAAACAAATTTATTCATTTCTGCAATTATTGATGCAGGATGCTTTGCATGCGGTCCACTCCAATCAGAATCTCCCGAAATTCAACCATTACATTTGAATTAGGGTTGCTTAAACATCGATAGTCAGCGCTTTCGATAGTATCGATCATTTTAATATAAAACTATCGATAGTATCGATAGTATTTTTATTTTAAAAGCCTTAGCCGTTGGTTTGTAATTTATCCATACGAATTCGAACCTGTGCATACGTTCTGTAACTCTCGCATCGATAAATTTTGTCGAGAAGCGATGAAAATTGAAACAAATCATATGAGTTTTGTTCCATTTTTCAACGTTTCTCGTCCAATTTTATCGATGCAAGAGTTACACGTTGACTCATGAATCTTTTTGAAAGTAAAAGAGTTGGAAGGTGAGATCCGATCTTTTTTCTCACTCCCACTCATTCAATTTCGAAAAGAGTCATGACTCTTGAGTGTAATAGTTTCAGTTTCTGTATAATTTATCTCGTATAAATGTATAAGTGTTAGTGTGTTTTTTTTAGTTTATGTTGCTTATTATGGGTTTCAACACTAATAAAGTGGTGCGGTGAAAAACTATCGATAGTATTTTTAAAACTATCAATACATTCGATTGTTTTTTACTATCGATAGACTATCGATGTTTAAGCAACCCTAATTTGAATCAACTAGAATTTTTATTAGCTACACACAGGCTGGATGTTGTCCATTCAGTTTCTTTCTTTTTTCAACGTACTCGGTATATAAGCCAACAAGTCGTTGGCCATGGAAGGAGATTGTTGTCGTCAGTCAGTCAATATAATTTCGCTTCGCGATTTGAAATCAGAATTCGTTGAAGAAGCACTAATACATTTAAGCTCTAACGTCAGATATTACTCAATTAAAATGTCGACGCCATTATTCTCTATTCAACAAAAATTCTCAGTGCAGGGAAGATAGAACGTTTGCCTCTCAGTCTGGTTCCATTGGCTTGCATAAACCTGCCCCTCTTTAACGCTCTCACAGGGTTTCCGTAGCTTGAATTATAAATAATCATTCACCATTAAAATACTCAACTTCATAAATCTGTTCTCAAAAGCTTCAGATCCTAAAAGTTCCATAATAAAATTCAAAGAAAAAGCTCTTGAATTTGCTTGCGATTGCGAAAGGTAACTCTGTTTGAGCACAATTTCAATACACACATCGTAGATGACGACGACAAGCGCACGATCGTTCATCTTCAGTATCCCTTGCCCTTCAGCAGTGGGACGACGATTCACGAATACAATGACAAAATTTCAAAGTTAAGTACAATTAGTAAGCACTGTTCCATTGGATTTCAGAATGAGTGAATCCCCGAGTGAAACCAATGGAAAACGACATGTGTGAAAGATTTGACGCTGGCCAAGAATTGATTTTGATATTGAAAGTTGGTTTAATGACTTGGTGATGGTAGCTCCACTCAGGTGGTTGTTGTTTAATTCAAACCTTCAAAAATAAATACTTTGAAAGTCATTGCCAAGCTCAAAATCAAATTCAAGGTTGCACCCCTATAAAGAAAAAACACAAAAGCAACGCAATCTTCAAAGAATATTTTGAAATAATCGTCTAAAAGAGCTTTCTATTGAAGGCAACTCTTTAACAAAAACAACAGATTTTTATTTGCATTATGTGCTATTACACAAACAACATTCATTACATGCCTTGTCTTAATAGCAAAATTCCCAGCTTACCTTGAACCAGTTGTGAATATTCTGCAATAGAAAAAAAGTTAGACCTCCTTGCGTCCAAGAAACATAATCATAAAATAATAAAGCTCGAAAAGATCATAACGAATGTGGAAGCAGGGCGCTGAACAACTTATGGCTAATTCGAAATTAATTGCAGAAGAAAAAAAAATCGCTCGAATCACCCTTGATCAACTGCAGTTGAATTTTAGATTGATCGCTCTTGATTCCATGTTGAGATTCCTTGATTGCAGCGAATGTGTTGAAAATTTACATAAACGAATTCAAAGAAAAATCACAAACATTTTGCAAGTATTTCGCTCTCTAGAAAGTTTTATTGGAGAATCTGAATTGTAGTACAATGTTTGGAAAAACAAAAAGATGTCCGCTGAAGATCTTTAAAAACTAAAATTTTGCGATGTCTTACAAGAAGCAAAAGTTTTTTTTTCCCAACAACAAAACTTGCACTTCATATTGCTATAGCGTTACCTTTTACCACCAGTTCAAGTCAAAACTTGGCTTCGTTCAACCATGATCAAAAATGTTTTTGATGGTAATTGAATAATCTAAAAACCATAGGTGGAAGATACATTTATAGTGATTCAATGCTTAAATTTACAGGATTATATAAGCTAAGTATTCACTAGAAACGGTCATGGTTACATATAGTAAAAGAAGTATTGGAAATAGTTGCTGGAGATCCAAGCCGTTTGGCGTTAAATAAGATTGAATATTTATGTAACAAAGACATAAAAGTAAGTTCATTTATGAAACTCTAAAAGTTAAAAGTTACGTTCTAACTTAACTGAGAGTTGCTTTTTGAAATAAAACAATCTGTTTTGAACAAAACTGTATTAAACTAAACTAAATTGAAGCCTTAGATTTAAACTATCAAATTTGTGCTAATAAAAGGTACATTTTTATAATATTAAAGTATAAAAGAATAACTTGTTTTTAAAATCCAAAAGTCAGAGATGGAACTTCCTCAACTTATTTATTTATTTGTTCATTCTGAAAATTGTTTTTTCTAAGTTTTGTATAAAAAAAATCACCTAAATTGTTTCTTAAACGAGTATGTCCCCCCCCCCGCTAAGAATCCTGCGTACGGCCTTGCTGTAAATGCTTCTTAATGTTTGGATTGAAAGCTCGAGTAGTTGGCAGTACTAGATTTATCATTAAGAAGAAGAGGTTTTAGTTGACTAGTATGAAATAGAGATAGGTAACTCAAGAGGAACAGTTGGTCAAACAATCAAGATAGCGGAGCACGAATTTGAAGTGGTGCAATCCTTTAAATACCTTGGGTCAATATTAGCAGCCGATAACAATATAGAAGAGGAAATACGCGGGCGGCTTCTCAAATCCAACAGAGCCTACTTTAGTCTGTCAAAGCTCTTCAAATCCAGAAATCTCACCATAACTTCAAAATTGCTGCTGTACAGGAACATGGTGCTGCCGGTACTCACATATGGATCCGAGACTTGGGTGCTTAGCAAAAGGCACTCAGACCTTTAAGCCGCGTTCGAGAGAAAAGTCTTAAGGACAATTGTTGGCCCCATATGTGAGGAAGGACGATTCCGGAGACGGTACAATCATGAATTGTACGCAATCTACCTTGAAGTAGATATCGTGACAAAAATTAAGCTCGGTAGACTCCGGTGGGCAGGGCACCTAGCTCGCATGAGCGAAGATGAACCTGCTCGGAAAGTTCCTTGTGTTACATTCTATGGTAGACGACAGCGTGGCAGACCATGCTTGCGCTGGAGAGATGGCGTAGACCAGGACGCCCGGAGGTTTGGGGTGCGCAACTGGATGGTGGCGGCTCGAGACCGGGATGGGTGGAGAGACTTGTTGAAGTAGGCCAGGACCGGACCCCGGTTGTCGAGCCGATGATGATGATGAACTCAAGATAAGAGCCTAACTTCCAACTTTACAGGGGGGAACAAAGGCCCCCAAAAAAGTTTTTCATAAACATATCTGAATTGAAATAATAAATAGTTGGTATCGATGTGAGCCGTGTGCTTGCAATTTTACAGGGGCCAAAGAATTCAGCTACCTAAATTCATGAATTCATTTCATACTACTCAACTTAAACCTCTTCTTTTTATTCATAACATTCTCTTTGGGACCCCCACCTCGGTAACAAATTATATCCACCTTTGTTATAATTTATTAAGGTTTGACACTATCGTTGGATTGTTTCCCTCTTTCTCTTTCCGAGCGAAACAAAATTTCCCTCGAAATACCCGATAGGAACCAAAAATATTGAAAAAGAGCTTACAAAATTCAGAATAAAATGTATAACGCTACTATTTTTTTTAAATCTTAATATATTTTGTTATTTCTTACACCTGAATATAATATTACATTGTGTAATTTGATAAAACTTATTTTTTTTTGTATTTTTATAGTCTCAATCCCGAAGAGGTTCAATATGGGCGTGATGATGTTTATGATGTGCCTTATATCTTATATGGCGCGAGTTAATTTTTCTTTAAATATTATTGCCATGACTAAATCTAAGAACAGTACTGAAACGCTTCCTGACGTAAGAAACACCTTTATACTTTTCTATGTTCCATTTAACAATTTATATAAAAAACTTTTATTTTTCCAGCAAGGACCACGTTATGAATGGAACCCAGACGATCAAGCTTTGCTTTTGGGGGCATACTTTTATGGTTATCTTTTTACGTCCCTTCCAGGTGGAATGCTTGCTGAAAGATTTGGCGGAAAGGCTGTTGCCGGATACTCATCTATTTTATCGGCGATATTAACTGCTTTAACACCGGTTGCAGCTTCTTGGGGTGTATGGGCAATCTTTTCAGTCCGCTTCTTAATTGGTCTTGTTGGGGTATGTAGTCCTAAAACTTCTTTTAATAGTTTTTTTGTAAGTTAACTTTTTTCTTAAAGGGCGTAGTGTATCCTTGTTGTCATTGCCTCATATCAAAATGGTCACCACCAGAAGAAAAGGGTAAATTTGTGGCTGCTTTAATGGGTGGAACTTTCGGTACGGTGATCACATGGCCTATCAGCGGTGTAATCGTCGAAGGAATGGGATGGCCTTGGGCCTTTTACATAATTGCTTTATTCATCGCTGTTGTAACTTTCGCATGGTTCGTTATTGTTGATGATAGTCCAGCACAGCACACAACAATATCAGTCAATGAGCGTGATCTTATACAAAAGTCGTTGGGAGATTCTATATCCACAAAAAAGAAGTTACCGCCATTCAAATTTGTGATAATGTCGTTGCCATTCTGGTCATTATTGCTACTTCACTATGGTAGCATGTGGGGACTGTTTTTCCTCATTACAGCAGCACCGAAATTCATGAGTGAGGTAAATCCTGACAAAAAATCATAGTCCATATGTAAATTATACTAGCTTTCATATAAAACAGGTTCTAGGATTCAACCTATCATCTGCGGGATTTTTGTCAAGTCTACCCCATTTAGCAAGATTATTGTGCGCCTTCGGATTTGGAGCAATTGCCGATACAATTCGACGCAAAGAATGGATGTCAGTCACAAAAATCAGGAAATATTTCTGCATTCCATGTAAATTTTAAACCGCATTTATTATTTGAGCACATACTGACTTTATAAAATATCCACAGCCCATATTATCCCCGGAGTATTCCTTATTCTATTGGCTTATTTTGGTCGAGATCCGTACGTTTGCGTAGCCATCATGACACTCTCCCTTGGTTTTAATGGAGCTGCTACAGTCACAAACTTGGCCAACTCACAGGATTTGGCGCCCAACTATGCTGGAACACTTTACGGAACCATTAACTTTGTTGGAACAACGCCTGGTATATTTTCACCAATGATCGTAGCATATTTTACTCAAGATCAGGTATAATTCTCTAAAAGCTTCATAGCTCTGTTTTTAAATTATTACATAATCTTAATCTTTTAGAATACAATCGATCAATGGCAAAATATATTCCTTATTGGTGCTGGTGCGTATATTGTTCCTGCGTTCATATTTTGGGCCTTGGGATCGGGCAAGATTCAAAAATGGAATGAAATTGATAAGGACTCGAACAAAAGAGATGTCGTCAATACAAAACTATAAAAAGCTTCAATGATGTTACTATTAAAATTAAGTTAATATAATTTAGATTGTAATTTTTAAAGAAAACAATTTCTTCTCTTTGTTGTAATGGGTGAGCTATCTGCTGCTTATTTTGTTAGTTAGTTACATGTTATTTTGACCCTGAGAAATTTTTTATTAACACAAAGACGGCAGGTAATAAATCATATTATTTTTTCCCAAAGTAGGTTGTGTTGCAGAAACAGACCAAATACTTGAACGAAATTTCTGAGCACACACTCATTAGTGATGGAATTCCAATAATTTTGTATTTTTTGAGCGCAAATAACTTGTCAAAATAACGTGTAATAAAAAGCCAGCGGTAAATTAACCACCTTATGTTATTGGTTATTATTATACTAGTTAATCAACTATAAGTTATTTAATTTAAAAACTAGTAAATACACGTACAAAAGTGATTGATATTCTTTTATTCTGATTTAGGGTTATTTTAAATAGGAAACCACCTGACTAATGTGCTCTGTAAACACCCGAACGTGGTGCTAAAAAACTTGGTTCTAGAGGGTGATCGCAGATAGCAATGATAGGGGTGGAAAAGTTTGAGCGTGGGTACACTCGTTTGGACCTTAATCCACCAACCAGACGGAGATTGGTGCGTAAGGAAGAAAACGTAGCGCATTTGGAGTTTGGATTTGGGTCTACATCCGTATAAGATTGTGCTTACGCAAGAATTGAATTTAAGTAATTTGTTTAGGAAAATTGCACCTCGCACCTGAAAAGGGGGGCAATAGACTCCGACAATGAATATTTTTTTTGTCCGAACTTTCACGCTCTAGTGTTTTGATACATCTTATTGTGATACATATATTGTCGTTTCTCGTGCGTCGTGTAATCGTGTAACGTCGTGCACCTAGTAACATTTTTTTGAAAAAAAAACCTCATTTATTTTTACCACTAAACATAAAATGTGACACCCTATAAATAAAAAACACATTAGCCACATAGAAAATTTAATACACCAACCAAATGAAAGAAACATAGAATACAACCAAATCTAGGACACCAACCGAAATAATGAAAGTAGCCCAAATTGAATGTGTGCACATTGCCTACTTTTGGGCATTTTTTTTTAATTTGGTCGTTGGAATTTGAAAAAATGTTAGCTTGTAGTTCTTATGATAAAATTAAATTATTTATTGAAAACTATTTGGATGCATTGTTTTAACTTCTCCTTCACTTCGTTAAAAGAATAATATATTTCAGTACAAATAAATTTACATCTTTCACATCTGCCAGGCGTATAGACAAATTTTCAAAATTTTAGTGTGTATATTTACTTTTGAGTCGTAATAGTCTCAATAAAGATATTTAAAATATTTCTTTTGATTGTTCATGTTGTTTATCATTCTATTAATTTCGTCTTATACTTTGTCATTCTATTTATTCTCTTCTTATGCTTTGTACTCTTATACTCTGATTACTTGCTTTTAATTTAACATAACATTTCCAATCTTTGTACTTGTCATTTCTTTTTTTCTATGGATAATAAACTAAGTTAGTTCACTCTGAAATCCAAACAAAACGGATATTTTACTCCACACTTTCTTTTCGGACCATGGTATTCCCAGAAAAATTGTTACGGACAATGGTAGTGAAATTATTTCAACTCTCTTTAAGGACTTTTCAATAATTATAATATCACCACAGAATTTGTGGCAAAAGCTCGAATGGTAACCCTCCAATAGAACGCGATTTCATTCCACACTCACTAAAATCATACGTAAATCAATCCCAAAACAAACAAACCTCAATTGCTGAAATTGTTGCTGAGGCAGTATTCAGATACAACAATACAATACACTCCGTTACGAAACATACACCTTCTGAATTACTTTCAAGTCTTGTTGGTACGAATTGGCACCAACATGAAGCAAACTCGTTATTACACCCACAATGATGAGATAAAAGAAATTGATCCTTGGTGGCCAAGTTACAACCTTTATTAATCAATTCATTAATAAATATATGTACATAATTATTAATTAATTTTAAAGTCTAACTTACAATAGTTTTTTTCTTCTTTTATATTTAAAGTTCAAGTTTTAATTTTAGATTTTATAGTAAAAGTATTTGTCTGATTGGTGTTTCTGTCGTCTCGCTGCGCTGGTTGTTCGTAGAAAAAGGAGCCAAAAAAGCATCATGGCGGCTTTTGACACTTAAAAGTATTTTGGAAGGATGGAAGTTGCCTACCTCTAGTACTTTTTGTGTGGGTGCTGCCAACAAGTGTCATTAATAAGAAGCAACTATTTTTTACAAATCAATAAAAAAACCGAGCAAGATCTTAAAAACAAACAAAATTTAATTGCTTAAGCTAAGATAAGACAGTTTGTGTATATACTCAAATTGCATTTGTTTATGTAATACCCAAATTCGTACACAAATGCGATTTATTTATGCCACAAATATTTGTGGTTCAGACGATTTTTGTATTTTGTTGAAAAAAAAACACAAATTTGTTTCAAATTTTTTGGCCGCGCCGCGTCGTAGAGCTGCAACGCAAGCGGCGAACTTGCTGGAGAAAAAATTAGCTTGGCCACCATGCGGCAGTGGGCTTTTGCACAAAATTACTTGTGGAACTACGTCCCGAATAGCCGCAATTGTATCGCAATTTTGTACGAATATCGGCCGCTCAGTTCGACCATTTCCTAACTTTGATAACGCCATATATTCAGAAGGCCGATACAGTTATGCGCCCCAGCATTCCGACATCTGGGGCGGCGTTGCGCTTTCTGGCATCTGGCGACAATTTTCGCTCGCTCCCCTTAAAGCAAACTAGTCCGTTTTGGATCCGTGCATGTAGTCCTCAAAACTGCGCTTGGACAAACGTTGATGTTTACACATATTAACCGTGTGTCCTGGTATTCACACATTTTTTTTCCTTAACGTCCACAATGGGGATATTTCTGAAAAGTTGTATAGCATAATATAATATAAGTATAAAACCTATTAACAAATCTTAGAATTCCGTATGGGGCCATGTTTTTGTTTCCTAAGAGAAAATTAAAAAATATTTTTTTTTTTAGGTATTTATTAAAACCCCAATTTTTATCAAAAGACACAATGGAAAATTCTTAAGCATACAATATTCGAATGCCCCCCAGCGCTGACCAATATCCCACAAATGAGATGCTAAAAACTTGAAAAACTTTAACCATTGATTAAAATTTTCTATTGCTGACCAATTACTGAAACTAATTGACTTTGATGACGAATTACTGTCCATTTAGAAAGCATACTTTTTTTCGAATATCCCACATTTGAACTTCATGGAGCTATAATTGTCTGACCAAAGCAACCTGAAAAGGCTTTTCCGAATAGCAGTTTTATAAATGCGCTAACAGATAGTTTAATCTCACGGTCGCCTCCGGGATCATAATCAATTCGACTTAAAAGTGATTCGAATTAATATAACATTTATTAATTAAATAGCAAGCACATTGCATTTTATTGTTGTTAGAAATAATGTTTAAGTTAATTGTTGTGGTTGGTTTAAATAAAAATGACATAAAGAATGATATACATATAAGAATATAATTATTTTTAAGTCATAGAAAACAAACAATTCCTATGCATGGATAGTGTATAAATAAATTTTCCTTGCATTTTAGTTTAAATCAGATTTATTATGTGTGTGGTATAATTACATATTTTATTTAACTTAGTTTGCATAAAATCTAATTGCATTACGCTTAAGAGAACGACAATTTTCTCACTTTATTAATATAAGGTCCATTATAAATATTATTTTTTGTATTGTTAATTTAATTATAAATTTAAGTTAAAAGTATTATCTCAGACAATAAAATTTTATTCAATTTTTATCTATTTATCACTACCGTGTAGCTTTGTTCAACAAGTTACATTTACAAGAAAAATATTTTTAATTTAGTAATATTGAAAAACATTAAATAATCGAAAACTGAACACTCTCTCTTTATAGATTGAAAAAAAAAAATTGTTTGTGTATTTTAAACTTTAACATAAAGCATGCGATGGGCACAAGTTTTGCCAACTAACTTGCCGTATTCTAAAATCGATTCACGGTCATCATCTTCCCCAGTGATCTGAAATTGACCAAACAGAAAATAGCAAAGAGTTCAATAAATTAATTTCTGGAACATGGCTCACTTTAGAGTAAAGGTTAATTTAGGAAGAAGAAAATAAAATTGAAATATGTACTGAAAAAGGGAAACAACGAATTGGGATAAACATAAAATGAAGATTTGCGCATTTTTTAAAGCAATTATGAAAGGAATGACATCGGCCGGGTTTAACCCAAGTTAGATACTATTTGGAGAGACTAGTTCAAGATTGTTTTTAAGGTCACAATGACATCAGGTGGAGAATCAGAGGCGAACTAAATAGTTGACTTATAGCGTTTTCGATTGGTAATCCAGACAGTCACTGATTCAGTGGAAGGGGGGGGGGGGGGGGATGGAACAGGCGATTATGTTCTGAAGTTTGCGTGTGTCTGTATTTGTGATTAATAGATTTAGGATGTTATCACAACCGCTTAAATGAATTACAAGCACTTGAACTAACTTCGGGTACACCTTTCTTTCCATCAGTCGTTTTTGTTTGGAAATAATTTTTTTTTTAAACTGTTTAAGACTCAAGTAGCTTCATTCCTACGGCGGTTTAACTGACGATTGGCGCTAAATCTAACAAAATTACAAAGCAAACTCAAACAGATTTACCTTATGATTCTGACATTTAAATTATGTAAGTACTTGTGAGTGACCTCGATTCTGAAATCAAATCTAGAAGTATTTGGTCAGTTTATATCTCAGCAATCTCAAAAATTTAACCAGAATTCCTCTTCAGTTTGGTTGTCAAATGCTGAGTTAAAAAAGTCTGAATTCGCCTGACAATTTTTGACGTAGCAAAATTAGTGAGGACTCTGAAATATAAACTGACCAATAGCTGGTTGCTATCGAATGGGCTTTTATGAGTATCCCAAAACTTTTAAGATTAATTAAGTTTTTATTGCATGGCTTGTAACCTTTCAGAAGCGTTCTTTATGCTTGTGGATGACAAAACGAAAACGCTATAAATATATCTAACTTGCGTTACAGCCAGTAATCTAAAAGAAAAATAACAAAATTAAAAAAAAAAAAAAAACAAAATGTATTTACCTCTTTATACAATCTACTCCTGATCATGTCCAACATAGTGTCTATCGTCTCAATATTAAAAGACTGTAAAAATGTGTTTTTTTTCATGGCGAACAGAAAAAAAATTGCTTTTTCAAAACAATATTCAAAAAAAATAAAAATGTCGGAAATAATGATGAGGTTAGGAGAGAAGCCAGTTTTTAATCAAAACAAAAAACAGGAATTAGACAAAATTAAAGGAAAATGTTACGTAAGCAAAGTAAAGGAAGTTTTTTTTTTAGTTTAGGGAGGAAAAGAGAAAATACAAAAAGCTTAAATATAAACAAATTTACCTGAATGTACTCGCGATAAGTTACGCAGGTATTGTTCTCAACCAATAGCATTACAAGATCTAGATGGGTCTCTAAGAAATCATCCACGTCGTTTGCTTCGGGGTCATTGTTAAGTCGTAGGTATTTTTGAAGGTCAAGTTGCTGTCGCATTTCTTTGAACAAAAAAAAAATTAATTCGATCTCTTAATATGGGATTGTTTTGGTTAGAAAATACCGTTTGTCAAAAGATTCCATGAGTAAGTTTCGGGACAGAGCAAGTAAGACGGAACTAGTTTGCCTTTGTATCTCATTTTTGGGCAAGAGTGTATGTAATATCCCATATAGTAATATTTAAGTGTTGGCACCGTTTCAACTAACTGCTGAACAAATTCGATTTCTCTGAAACATAAATATAATACAAATTTTGTTTTATTTTAAAGAGCTATCACACAACTTTTAACTCTAAACTGAAAGTTCAATTTACTCATTACAACGGGTAGTTTCCATGAAAATAAGCACTTAAAGATAATTTAAAATTCTTTGACTGCAGAATTTGCACAAAAATTGCCTACGATTGAAGACAGCAGACACTTGGCATACTTTATGTTCATAAAGCAGACCTTATTGCAAATGTTTTAGTTGGGTATATGTTCATTATTCGATATCGATGGGAAAAAGAAGAAAAATTTCTATCCCCTATTAATTATGAAGCACATTTTTAATATGGAAGTGACTTTAGACATGCCAATTATAATAGTTTTGGTTTATAAAAGTACTGTTTATGCCGGCCCACAGGGCCAGGGCCCTCCGCCGGTGGGCATACTTCGGGCACCCACCGTTTTTTTTTAAGTAGCGTGAAGGGCGTTAACGCACGCCCACTTTTAATGGCGAAAAACTGTTATAAATTAACATGTCTCTAGTCTCGTGCTTTTAAATAGCAAGCACACTTGAAGTATAAAACATGAAATTATTTTATTTTTGAAAATAGACAACATTGCTTGTTGTTTGTTTGCAGGAATGGAAGGGGACTAATTTTTTGCGGCTAAGGTGAGAGGCACTTTGCCATGATAAAAGAAAACATTCTTGAAGGATTTGTCACTTCCTTGCAAAGAGGCAGTAGTAATTTTTTTTATTGATTTAGGTGGACGGGCTGGGAATCGAATCCAGACTTCCGACATGACAGTTACGCCACAGGCTACTATATACATATTTTTTAGCAATAATCTTTTTGTGTATTGGAATTTTCGTATATAAAATAATTCGTGAATATGTTTTGCATTTAAAATTAAATCTCAAAAAAATTTTTAAATAATTCGTTATGTGGATAAAAATCGCTACCAAAACCACTTGTGGTCGTTTTCTCCGCACAGCCAAAACACAAAATTCGCGTTATGACTTTTTCAGTTGGCGCTCGACATATCAATTAAAAAAAAAATTAAATATATTATAAATTACCTCAGAGATCCATAAGTACCCAGCGACAAAAAACTGTAATCAGGATCATAGAAGAAGTACACAGAACTGACACATAAAGGCAAGATATCAATGACGCCCACTGCTATTAATTTGTCATCTAACCAGTATTGCTGATGAAATGAACCATATCCACAAGAAGGTCCGCCTGGTGATTTGGTATGCTAAAAATAATATTTACCAAAACACAAAAAAAAATTAATTAAAAATCAAATCAATATCAACAAAACTTTTCCTCTTCTGACAGTAAACAAGCACAGCAGATCGCATTATTTTAACCCTTGAAAGTCGCACTTTCGTCTGATTTTAATTAAATACCTGCAACGGAGACCTCTGTAAAAATCCTAAATACTCCATCAAACCCTCTGGGGGGTCATTATGTATTGTTCTTTGATACCGTTCATACAATCCATATGAATCCTTCAGCGATGCAGGAAAATGTTTACTTGATACGTTTACCAATTTTAACTAGCAAATACGTTCAACAGCGCAAGTGTCGAGAAGAGAACCAAAAGAAAAAAAAAAAAAAAAATACAAATAAAATTAACGACTACCTTAATTGGAGATTTATAGCAGAATCTCTGGAGATTGGCCTTTTTTAGTCGCACTGGGTCATCTTTATGGATTATCAATTGATATTTACGATATATATTGAATGCCTCGTTCGTGACCCCTTTATTGGACGTTACTAGGATGACCTAAAAGTACATCAACAAGAAATCAATCAAATAAAGAGGCCACTGGTCGATAGCGCCAAAAACTGAGAGACTCGATATTTGTTTTTAAATGTTTTGTTGTTATACCTTTAGTTTGTGGCAATCGTTTGGCGAAGCAGAATTCACAAAATCTTTAAGGGTTTTTTCGCGATTTTGGGTAGGATTGGATTTCAGTAGTTGTTGCTCTGTTGGTTCTATTTCTGCTTTGGCCTTCATTTTGGCCTCCTTACGTTCCTTACGCATTTGTTTTGCTTTTTTACACGGTGGTTTCGACTCATCAAAAGCTAAAAGATATACAAAAAATTTGTATTTGAATATTCATTTATTCGTACTTTTTTAGGGTTGTATAAGCTCACATTTTTTGGATCCATCTAATGAAGTAGAGTGTGCAGAAGCTCCAACTATCGACACTTCAGAAGATTTTGTCTGTTCTGGAATTGAAAATGTTTTCTGTGGATTCGCCTTTACTATAGCTTCCATATTAACTTCCCTAATTGGGACGTTGGGAGCTTGAGGTTCTTCACGAATGGAACCCCTGCCAATGTCTTCTGCTTCATTATTTTGGATTTGTCCAGAGCTTATCTGACTAGTTGTAGCCGACGGGTTAGATTTTGCAGATTCTTCACTATTCTTCTTCTTTCCATCCCGCAGAAAGTTATTCATGCGTTTCAGAATTTTTTTATGCGACTTTGAGAGTTTAAAATCATTTGTATCACACCTGCAAAAATTAAAATTTAAATTAAAAAAAATCACGATGTGTGATAATGATATTAGGTCCAAAATAGGATTTTCTAAATTTTAAACGAGATAAGCATCGAACTATGTTTTCAACATTATATTAAAGTTAGATAACCAAATGCTTAGTTTATCCTTTTAGTATCATGATATATATATTTTCCATCGCACTTGATTCTTGTAATGGGATACTTTGGAGCAAAAAGGTTCTGTGTACAACGTAACAATGCTGTATCTACTACTCTGTTTGATTTCCTTTAGTACACAAGGTTCTATCTGGCTATATTTAAAACCTTGTGAACTTAGGATCGAATGGAATATTTATAGTTAGAACCCTGTTCCCTACTTTTCCTTTAATTATTTTAGAAAGCGTAAGAGATAGAAAGATACGGATAGTAGCAATCACAAAAGAGCCAAGCCTTTTTAGTATGATTCAATATATAACTCAAATTTGACAAAAATGTTAGTTAGAACCTTGTTGTCCTACGTTCGCGAAGTATATATTCATCTCATACCAAAGAGATTTCAATGATTTGCCTGGTCCTTGTATGAGCCCTGTTAAATCTCTGTCCCACTGGATCTTGGTTTGTCCTTAGTAGTTTAGTAGTGTTATTAACCATTTACTCAAAGCATAAGCATCTCCTAAGATTCACTTCATTAGGGAATGTTCAATGTCCCGCATTGAAATTGGCTGCCAAAAAACCATAATTGTATTTAAACATGTGTGTTGACAATATGTTCTTCATCCAGCTACGGAAAGAAATCCTCCATGAGAAAAAAAAATTGCAAGGCTATTTCTGAAGAATTTCGTGTTCAGCAATTGGTGTTTGGGAGAGAAATTCATCTATGATTACATATGACACTCGAGTAGTTACTCTGCAGACGGTTGTTTTGCTTATTTCGTGCATAGATGCAACACCGTGACATTGGGCTCCATTCTCAACCCAAATTAGTGTACACAAAATTTGTTGCAAGGGTCCTAAGCACAAATTCCTTTGATTGTTGAATTATGTTTATATCCAGTTTTAGACATATCAAATTTGATGGTTGTTTT
Source organism: Leucozona laternaria (assembly GCA_932273885.2). NCBI lineage: Eukaryota > Metazoa > Arthropoda > Insecta > Diptera > Syrphidae > Leucozona > Leucozona laternaria. Next base: position 54,329,446 of record OW026368.1, read on the forward strand.
TATTAATCGAAAACTCTCTTTTGTCGAATATCAATTTGAAATCAAAGTTAATTCTAAACTTCACTACTCTTTGGTCATTACTATTTACTTCTTCATTTTCCAAAAATTCTTCAAAACGGTCCATTTGTGTATTATTATTTCAACTTTGCACAACAAACGCTTATTTGCAAATGAAAATTTCTCTTTGCATATTACTGAAAAGCTTTTCAAAATTCTAAATATAGTTTGCAAAGTTTGTTTGTTTGGTGACACGAAAAGAACAAATACTTTGCAAACTATCAAAACTTTTCACTTTGCAGAGAAGAACTTTTCACTTTGCAAATTTGCGTTTGGTGAAACGTATTTTGCAAAGAGGAAAACTATTTGACTTTTCATTCCCATAATTTTCTCTTTGCAAATTTGCGTTTGGTGAAACAAAATTTGAAAAGTAAAAGTGAAAAGTTGCAAAGTGAAAAATGAAAAATGGTCATTAATATAGCAACACTTGATTTATTTAACAAAAAACAAGAATTTCTGATAACCAATGCCTTTTTCCTTTATTTATTAGCAGATAAAATTTAATATTTAGTTCGATTCGGCATAGAGCCTACCAACTTCTGGCACTTTTCCTGGGGGATCAAATGCCACATTTCTTGGAAAATTCTCCAGAAATCGGCTTTGTTTGAAGGTTAAGTTTACTAATAACAATCTTTAGCTCATTTCAGAGGTTCTCAATAGGATTAAGGTCCGAAGATTACGAAGGCCACTCAATAACGGCCATTTTGTTTCTTTGAAACCAGAGCTTTGTTGACTTTGTGGAGTGCTTCAGGTTGTTGTCCTGTTGGAAACGCCATTTAAGAGGCTAACTTTTTATCGTCCCACGGCAGCACGTCTGAAGTATGTCCACACACGACTCCGATGTCATTATACCATCTATAACCAATATTGGACCTACGCCCCACCAAGAAAAACAACCCCTCCACCTCCATGCCTTACGGTTGGTTTTATGTACCTCGGATTTTAGGTCTCACACTTTGGGTGCTGGGAAAACTCTTTACCATCCATTCCGAATAAATTTATTTTAGATTCATCACTCCAAGTACATTTCTCCATATGGCAAATTTTTGAAAAACAAATCCGCTGCTGGGTATGTATTTTATTTAGCAATGGTCCCTTCAATGGATATAAAGCGTGAAGATCGGCATCCTTTAGCTTTTCTTACCAAAGTGACTCTATCTCTTACAGTCATTTTAGATGGTCCCCCTCTGGTTTTTCTTGAGTTTATAGCATTAAACACAAATCTTGGAGAGCACCCAATGACTGTTTGCAATTTTTATAATAGATTCTCCCCTGTTATGCATGGATAAAATGGCTTCACGTTGATCTTCAGTACAGTGTTTCGCTCTACCCATTTCGAAGTGCCATTTAAAAAAAAAAAATACTAAAAATTTCAAAACTATTCTTAGATTAAAATCGCACCAAAATTTTGAACTTTTCAATCAAGAAGAAAACTTTTTTAAGCTTTTTTTAATATGTTGCTAATTTTTTTGACCAGCTAGTTTTGTAGTTGCAATCAACTTAGTGCAGAATATGACTAATGCCTTTTGTTAACTCGGAAGATTATACGTAGAATAGATTGATGATTTAATTATTCTTAGTATAAAGCAGACATTTTTTCACACATCCACCTATCTAAAGTGCCACATACAGTATAACTTAAAAGTAAGAAGTGCTGCTATTATTTTTGCCATGGCTGTATATGGATTTAATTTTAGACCACAGGGCAAACATTAGTTTCAATTAACAGCTGAAGCTAAATTAAGATTCAAATCATATCAAATATGGCAAGGCTAAGTGCTATTGGAATGATTCTCGTTATTTAAATTCTAGTTCTAAAATGTTGGCTTCTTATTTCAGTGACACTTGAGTAAAATGCTTAAAAAAAATTATTTCGACTTCTCGATAAAAATTATCAGAATGACGCACTTCTAAGAATACTTTAAATTGCTTTGATTTTTAAGTTTTTCTGCTTAAAATATACATATTATGTATGTATGTATATGTATGTTTGTATGTTTAGCGTGTGTATATTTTTAAATTATTCGAATTTAAATCATTAAAACAAAACAAAAAATCTATTGCTTACCGTATAGCAAAACATGGGCAGCACGTATTTTTATTATTTGGCTTATAACAATAGTGTCCAGATCGTCTCCAACCCCGATCGATAAGATCTTGATAGTCTTGTGGTGCTAAGTTGTAAGCATGCATTCCTGTTTACAGAAGACATTAATAATAATTTAAATATATTTAAATCTATGTGTTTAAATTTTATAGTTACAACGTTTATTTTTAAGTTAAAGACTTACAAGAACTAATAAATAAATAAATTGCCTCAAAAATCGATTAAGGCCAATCGCAATATAGAACAATTTGTTATTTTCTTTCCTTTCTTTTCTTGGTAAAAAAAAAACTTATTTGACAGGTTTTGTCGATTCACTTTTCAATTTAGTTGTTCATTTTGTTCATACACATGCTGACATGGGATAGAACTATGGTCAGTTAATATTTTAGAGATCTCGGTGATCTCAGCAATCTCAAAAATTTAAACGCGATTCCTCAGCAAAATTTCTCGGTTTTGTGTTAAATAGGTACTGAGAAAAAACATTTTTGGAATCGCCTGCTCAATTTCTGACAGAGCAAAATAAGTGAGGACTCTGAAACATAATTTGACCAATTTAATCTAGAAATTGAAATTCTCGAGGCACAACATAAATAATCAACTGTGGGAATTTCTTTCAAAATCTATTTCGTTTTGATATTTCTTAGATACCATTATGTAAGCTTACTCTGAATATCAGTGTTATCACTAGAATGAGCAATTTGAGTGTTAAATCAGAAACTGAATTCAATCTCAATAGAGACAACGCATTCGGGGCCCCCGTTAATATCAAAGGAGTCATTAACTTCAGTCACTATAATTAGTTTCATAAATTTTGAGCAGCTTTTAGTGCAAAGGTCCTTAATTTAGCAAAACAAACAATTTTTTAGCAACCATCATAAACAAAATGATCAGCCAACATAATTGCATCCAAACCAGACCTGTGTAATTAAAGCTTAAGTACAATTACAAGTACAATTGTACTTAAATATTTTATAATTTCTCCTATTTTAAATAAGAAGGAATTGAAAGTACTTGAGGAATTAAAAAGGAATTAAAAGAACCTAAGGAATTCAAAAGGAATTAAGTACAATTCATTTAAGTACCTAAGTAATCAATACCAAATTTGTAATTACTTTCGAGGAATTATAAGTACAAGTACCGGTACTGGTACTTACAAATTTTAAGTATAACTACCATGGAATTGTACTTGTACTTCAAATATTTAAGTACAAGGTAATTGTACTTAAGTACCAATATATTTAATTATTTTACAGCTCTGATCCAAACTATCTATTAGCAAATCATGTCAGCATAACTGTTTGGGACCAGCAAACTAATCTTCCCCTATCACTATTTCGGAAAAATTGATTAATTCGACAACAATAAAGAGGTCAAAATGTTGCCTTGACTTTCGCACTAGATACGTCCAAACATTAATTACGCGCTCCGAAAATAAGTCAGCAATTTTGTCTGTATCTAATCTAAACGAAACGAAAAAATATGCATACATATATATGTTATGTATATGAAATCGAAATCGGGCAACTACCCCAAGTTGATAGTTTTTTATCACTTGAATTTAAGCTCGTAATTTTTGATAAGAAACTAAACAAATAAATTTATATTAAATTTCAATAAATCTTACCATGAGAATTGCTACATTCGACATTCTTGCAATAGCCGCACCTGCTTGTCTGTTTACCATAATAATTTATTATTGTTGGTTCCATTTGACGAGAAAACCAGAAGTTATAGTTGCAATTTAATAAATGGAATTACTTTTACGATTAAACTTTCTGAATAGATTATTTTAACGACTTTGAAAATTATTTTTTGTTGATTATTAGAAATAAAAGAATTCAATGATAAAATGTAACTTAAATCGTTGAGGAGCAAGGAAAATTTTTGTTTCCAAATTTTCACTTTTTCCTTTGTGTGTGATTGAGCGCACAGCTGGCGTTGACAATTGGAAGGTCTTTGGTTCCAGATTGGAAATTTGATTGGAAAGAGTCGTTTAATCGAAAAAAAAATCGAAAGCGATAATAGAGATGCGTAGAAGTAACTGGCTGAATAAAAAAGACGCGCATCCCAGAGTCGCGTTCGCGGCTGCGTCTCCATTGTATTTTCTTTAACGAGATTTCATGATTTTAACTTTGAAAGGTGCGAACGCGCGTTCGAACTCGCTTCTATTGTGTTTAATACTGAGAAGGTACATTTTGAAATACCATGTCAAAATGATGCGGAAGAGATTTTAGTTTCTAGCAACTTTTGGTTTTAGGGGTTTATGTGCGCGGACTCTCATATAATCTCATACAGCCAAATTAATAAAAGTGGAATAGCGAAGGCTTAAGCCTTATTCCGTGGACTAAGTGCAAAATGTTATTTAAAAAATAAAATATCAATTAAGTGACGTTTACTAAGCTAAACCACCGAAGAAGGTGGTTTAGCGAAGGAATAAGAACCAGATGTGTCAAATTTATTCTGCATTTAAAAAATATAAGTGAAGATTGCAAATTGAATTTTCGATAAAAATAATAATGTCGATTTGTCGAGTTCTTAAACCATTTGGAATTATTGGACAATCGGCCATCAAGGACAAGAAGAAGAAAAATATACAAAACCAGATACGATCCACTGCAAGTGCTTAGTGAGGAGGATTTCAGGAAGAAATATAGAATATATATATATAAATATACAGCCAGGCTTCAGGAATGACATGAGTTCACTCTTGTTGCGGAAAAATCCAACCTACCTACAAATTTTCTCTTCTTTTTGTATTTTTATCTATCTATCTATCTATCTATCTATCTATCTATCTATCTATCTATCTATCTATCTATCTATCTATCTATCTATCTATCTATCTCTCTGTCTATCTATCTATCCCTCCATTTAATACGAATAGAATTTCCAACAAACAAAAAAAGAAATTACATCTTCTCTTATGTCAACGAACACACCAACATCCAAACACAATTCATGAAAATCTGTTGTACCCACCTAAATAATAAAATAAAATATATAAAATAAAAAACAATTTTGACAGCAAATAATCAAAACAACATAATTATTAGGTGTGTTTGGTAACGTGAGGTTTATTTTTTTTTCTTCAAATTTTCAGTCAAAGCCCATACAAAAAAAAACCCAAGTTTACGAAACTTGGTGAAAACTTCAAGTTACCAAACAGGCATCTTACTTATTGTAGTAGATTTTCTTAAGGGATTTTTTGTAAACGTCACTTTACTATTCCACTAACAATTTGTTTTTATTAATGTAAAATTTTAATCCGTAGCTTTACCCTTATTCCATGCTTTAGTAAGGTCGTGGAATAAAGGTAGAATAAGCGTTTTTTATTAATTTGGCTGTTAGTGCTCAAAATCGTAACCAAACTGTTTAGTTGCATGTGCGCGCCTGGTCTTAGGCCTGGCCTAAGACCAGGCGCGCACATGCAACTAAACAGTTTGGTTACGATTTTGAGCACTATGGGATTATATGAGAGTCCGCGCACATAAACCGGCGGACTCTCATATAATCCCGAGTGCTCAAAATCGAAACCAAACTGTTTAGTTGCATGTGCGCGCCTGGCCTTAGGCTAGGCGCGCACATGCAATTTTCAGTTTCGCAACAGTGACTTCCATGGACTTTTATGAGAGTGCGCGCACATGCAAAAACTATTCAGTCGTCGAATCGAGCAACTTGAAAGTTTGTATTTTGACACAAATCAAACGATTGCCCCAAACCAAGTTCTTCAGTTTGTGTCACACCGAATTATATGTAACTGCGAGCACATTAAACCAAATAGTTGAACTTTTTTCTTTGAGTGCAAGAGAGAAAATCGTTGCAGTCAATATTTTCCTTTCACCAAAAATCCAGAGGGAAGAGAACAGCCTTACATCCCAATTATATTGGTTTTCTCTTTCATCTGTTGATTGGGAAGATTGAACTATTGCTCAAACTGAAAAAAATACCTGTGTCCTACGGGATTAAACGTAGATGTGCACACATGCAACCAAATAGTTTCTCGGCGATGTGTGTATTGGTGTATTTCATTCCAATATTTTATTAAGTGTGACGAGCTAAGTATTATATATGCACAAAATATATTCTTCTTATGTGTTCGTTTGGATTTGACAGTGTTGTTCAAGTGTTGTTGTTTTTTTCAGAAAATGCATGTACATATTTATCCCTTTCTTTCCTTATTAAGAATAGGAATTGAAATAGGAATAGAAATTGAGAGAAAGAAAAACTTAATAAATGTTGTCTGTGTGTTGACTCATCTCGGTCGTTGATTTTTAAGTTTCTTATGTGCGCGATCATCGTTCAACTAGTGATTAAAGGCTCTCCCAAACCAACGCGAAACATTCGCGCGAATATGCGACGACTGAATAATGTTCCAAGATTCGCATCGCTCCAGTGTGGGTGCTCCCATTAAAATCCATGTAAATAAATTAAGACAGGCGAAAGTTTCGTCGTCGCTTTGAAATATTCGCGTTGGTTTGGGAGAGCCTTAAGGCTCTCCCAAACCAACGCGAATACTTCGAAGCGACGACGAAACTTTCGTCTGTCATAATTTATTTACATGGCAATAAATGAGAGCACCCACACTGGCGCGATGCGAATCTTCGAACATTATTCAGTCGTCGCATATTCGCGCGAATGTTTCGCGTTGGTTTGGGACAGCCTTTAAACTATTCAGTTTCGGAAAAATTGCATGTGCGCGCCTAGCCTTAAACGAAGAAACAAGTTGCTGGAGCTTTTTTTTGAATAAATTAAGACAGGCGAAAGTTTCGTTGTCGTTCGAAAATATTTGCGTTGGTTCGGGAGAGCTGAGCCTTATTTGGAAGATACACTCCGAGATGCGATGATCACAGTTCCAGCCAATTTCAGCGCTAGGCAACTAAAGACGCTAGAGGAATTGCCGAGTTTAACGTGCTCAGAATCAGTTTGGGCAAGAATCTGTCTGGCGAAAGAAATGTGCTCATATTCGATTTGGAAGGAAGAACCTTTAATTGTGTGTCTGGTCTATACTCGCAATCGATGAAGAGTCTCTGTTCGAAGTGAGATCTACAGCTGGAGACGGTGAAGACTTCGACAACCGTTTGGTGAATCACTTCTCAGAAGAATTCAAGCGCAATTATAAGAAAGATCTAAAATCAAATCAAATCCACGAGCACTTTGACGCTTGAGAACAGCAGCAGAAAGGGCCAAGTGCACACTCTCATCCAGTAATGGGATAATAACAGATTTTGACAAGCTAAATACCAAAACTGTGATTCGTAAAAAAATTTTTTGAGAGTTCGAAATAAGTTTTAAGCTATTAGGGAACCCAAGCAATGGCAGTGGCAATCACGATGACGTTAATCAGGCGATAAAGATGTGATCAAAAACCAACTCATATCAATGCGATATTGCTAAAATTTTTGTAGTTTTCATAAGAAACTAACTAATGTGGTTTTCGTTTCAACCATTTCAGATTTGGGTGTCAGATCTTAAATTTTACTGGCAAAAGGAACAGAAAACGTGATTTTAGTTTGTTTTGCAATTGTGTGAGTGCCACTTTTGAAATAACACTGATAAGTGTCACTTTTCTTTGATGTGTGTGCAAGTGCGTTTGAAAATCTGTGTAAATCTTGCTAAAAATCGAGATCTGCAAAATCGACTTCAGATCGACAAAAATTCGATTTTTTTGGTCGAAAGGAAAAACTTGTCACAAATCAAAAAAATATTAAAAAAAATCGATTTTTTTGGTCGAAACGAAAACCACATAAAACAGTAGAAAACAGAAAGAATTTTTGGGTGTGGGAGCTGTGACAGCAGATACTCCGTTTTGCAATGATCCAGGAAAGACCGACAAAGCTGGGTCAGTGAATTTGGAACATCCGCCAGACTTCAGTGCCAAACAAGTAAAAAAAAAATCAATAGTTTGACAGAAAAATATGTAGGGAAAACAAAAACATGTGATTTTGATTGGTCGATTGTTTGTTTTCCCTACATATTTTTATGTCAAAATTAGAAAGAGAAAAGACAAAGACAGTTTCTGGAAAAGCCTAATAGAGGTCTTCCAAGATTTGTCTTTCTCTTTTCTCCTTCTAATTTGACATCTAAAAACAACAACATAAAAAGTCCCTGGTTGGAAAATATTTACATGCTCTTGGCAGTGTTAAAAATCCGGTCATTTGATTATTTTTTGTATTTGGAACTGAAAACTGAAAACTTAAATTTGCGATCGAATTACGTATTAATTATGTGGTTTTCCAAACAACCAAAAAAATTGATTTTTATAGGGGTCAACTTGATCTTTTTCAGATTTTACGTTCCTAACAACCAAAAAAATTGATTTTTTTCGTGGTCTGTTTTTTTTCTCGATTGATCTTTCAAATCTCGATTTATTGGCAGATTTACACATACTTTCACACACACTTGCACACAAACCAAATTGACATTTCTAAACGTCGTCCTCTCCTCGTCAGTTTAAATTCGTTTTGGCCTTTCGCTAGCATTGTTTACTTTTGATAAGGCATTTGTTTAATAAAATAAATACAAATAATGAAGTTTAATTAGTGAAATTTTTGTCTTTATTGTCCTCATTACCGTTAAATATTGACTTCTTGAGTTCGGAGTCAATTAGTGATTAAATTGGATAAATGTTTCATATGGAATGAAAGGCATTGTGGAAACATGTGGGTTAGTCCATTGTTTTTTGTGAAAATAAAATTATTTTTATTAAAATTCCATAGTAATCCTTATGTAGTGACCTTGTTTCATGTTCATTGTCTTCTTCCTCACCATCGACCGATAGCTTCTCCTTTGATTTGGATTTTGGATGGACGGGATTCCTGTGGATATATGGATCCGACCGATAGCCAAATCATGTTATAAAGCAGTGATAGTATACCAACAAAATAAAATTCCTGCTAGGGAACAAAAAATTCCCTAATTTGTATTCTATTTTTTGATTTCAATTTGATTGAACAAAATTATGTACAATATCACATTCATTTAAATGAAGTCAAGAAAAGAATGCGTAAATCTTTTCTTTGTTATATTTTGTCATAATTTTAAAATGGCCTCAGGATATTAATAATTTCAAGATTAAAAGTCAGTCCCACTTTTGAGTTTTTTCTTATGAAACAAATCAATAAAGGCTCCCAAACCGGTGCTAAACCTTCGCGCGAATATGCGAAGAATGTTCAAAGATTTGCATAGCGACAGTGTGGGTTCTCTCATTAATCTCCATTTCAATAAATTAAGACAGGTGAAAGTATTCGCGTAGTTGAAATTAATTATAATTTAAACACAAAAATGTTCTTTTATAATTTGAAAAAAAAAAACGTTTTGTAAGAATTTTTTCTTACGCATTTTTTCACCAGTTTCATCAAGCAAATAAAGCCAAATATATAATATTTTTGTATTAAAGAAAAAACTGTTCCCTAGGAAAAAAAAAATTGTAGGAATTTTTTCCTACATATACTATCACTACTTACATCAGTAAACACAGACAAATCAACTACACCTTTACAAAAAAAAGGATCAATCGCGATTCGTTCTAGTTACCACGATTGATCTGGAATCTGACCCCCAAATCTGAAATGGTTGACTGGAAAACCACATTAGTGTTTAAATATTTTAGTGAACATTTTTTCAAGTGTTTGATACAAAAAAAACTAATTTTATTACATTTTAATCACTATTATTAAACACACGACTTTTTTTTGGCTCGCCTTCGTGCCTTCGGCATTTGGTTTTGTTTTCAACCAGGGAGTGCTGTCAGAATGTTTTTTTTTTTTTTTTTTAATTTCACACTGACACTTCTGACATTTGGTGGCAGAGATCCAATTCTTGAATGGTATCTGGTATCTTTATAATCTAGTATCTCTGTTGCTTTCTTTATTATTCCTTGTACTTGTATTTCGTTTTGGAAATAAATTCTTTAGTTTTTAGCCAGTTTCAATTTTTATATCATTTTGATTTTAAATTTATCTTTGATTTAGTAAGCCTCTAGTGATTGGGCATTCTAGATCTGCGGGCGGGACTCGAAGCGCAGAAATCTGAAATTGTCTGCTTCAACAAGTGTTTTCGTAAATCAGTGAACGATTCATTAGACAAACCATGCCGTGATGATTGAGGACTTACATGAATAAAAAACGAAATAACTTGGTATAATTTTAAAATACACAAGTAAATAATTTCAGTGAAGTGAAAACAATTCAATGTCGTAAGCCGTACTCCAAGGGTCACCTGCTGCAATTGAACAATTTTATAAATTGAGTGCCATGTATTCCTAAGTCAAAACTGCCGATATACCGTAAATTGACGACGACGTTCAATATTTGCAAGCTCATTTCACATTTGAAATCTCTTTATTTCTTTCCCCTCAACCATGGCACACTTCACTATTTGGGATTATTTGGTACTTCTTTCGGTGCTTGCTTCCTCGGCTGCGATTGGTGTTTATTATCGCCTGACCGGCGGAAGACAAAAAACAACTAAGGAATATCTACTCGCCGATGGTAATATGCCGGCATGGCCGGTTTCATTCAGCTTGATGGCTAGTTTTATGTCAGCAATAACTCTGCTGGGGGTTTCCAAGGAGAGCTATGAGAATGGAATGATGTTTGCTTGGATAAATTTGTCATATATACTTAGTACACCAATTGCGGCCTATTGGTTTCTACCCGTATTTTACAACATGCGAAACACGAGCGTATATGAATATCTAGAGAGGAGATTTGGCTTCACGACGAGACTTGTTGCTTCCATAGCGTTTTCAGTCCAGATGATTTTATATATGGGGATTGTCCTTTATGCCCCTGCTTTGGCTCTGGAAGCTGTAACTGGAATTAGTAAGGCTACTGCTATTCTTATTCTTGGATTGGTGTGCACGTTCTATTCCACACTAGGGGGTATGAAGGCGGTGCTGGTTACAGACGTGGTTCAATCGCTTCTTATGTTTGCTGCAATATATTGCGTCATATTGTGTTCCGCATTCAAAGGAGATGGATTTAAGGCAATATGGGATACAGCTGCTTCAAATGGACGTCTTAATTTTGATGTATTCACACCTGATCCCACAATTCGTCACAGCTTTTGGTCATTGCTCATTGGAGGCTCCGTTACTTATCTCAGTTTGTATGCTATCAATCAAGGGCAAGTGCAACGTTTGATGTCCGTTAAGAGCTTGAAGGGTGCTCAGCGAGCTCTATGGCTAAGCCTACCGATTTTATGTACGATAAGTTTTTCTACTTTATTTAGTGGCCTTGCTATCTTTTATTACTACAAAGGATGTGACCCTGTGTTACGAAAAGAAAAAGAAATAAAAGTGAGAGATCAGCTTATGCCGTTGTTTGTAGTAGAGACTATGACAAACTATCCCGGACTATCTGGACTCTTCGTTTCGGGGATCTTCTCTGCAAGTCTATCATCGATAAGCTCGACTGTAAGTTCGTTAGTAGCTGTTACTTTGGAGGACTACTTGAAACCTTTCTGCGAAAAAATCCTGAAGAAACCAATGTCGGACAGTAGTACTACTCTTCCCTCGAAAATTATGGTATTCATTTTTGGAGTAATATGTGTTTGTTTGGCATTCTGCGCGGGAGCACTTGGCGGAGTACTAGAAGCTTCACTGACTATATTCGGAGTTGTTGGAGGTCCGCTTTTGGGTCTTTTTACAATTGGAATGTTTACAACGAAAGCGAACCAGCGGGGAGCGTTATTTGGACTCTTAGTAGGTTTCATGTTCTCGTTTTGGATTGGATTCGGTCAACCAAAGCAACGACTACCAATTCTTCCTTTAACAGCCAATGAGTGTCCTGGCTACAATGCAACTTTAACCACTCCAACTACTTATATCCCCGAGAACACAGAATTATTCTTTTTGTTCAGAGTTTCTTACCTTTTTGTTTCAGTTCTCGGGTTTTTAGTAACCGTTTTTATTGGATATCTATCGAGCATTGTTTTGGAGACGCTGAAGTTAGCTGACAATGCCTTAATTTATCTAGATGAAGCAAGAACACAACTCGACTATGATCTTTTTTCACCACCGATATCGAATCTATTAAAACGCAAAGCGTTAGCACAAATGAAATCAAGTGAAAATGAGTATTGTTTAAAAAATACCGAATTTTGATTAGATTTAAATTTTTTTTTAGTGATTAACTATTTTTCGTGTAGCTTAATTTTAAAAATACAAAAAGTTGAAAGATGTGATGGTAAGTTTTATGGTGCTGCGCACCAAAAACAATAAAAAATAATATGTTCACCCTTTTAAAGTGTATATAATATTAAGTTTTATGTTCATCTCCATGGCTTTATATTTTTGTTGTAATATTTTATCTAATTTAGGGTTTTTTTTTTAAATTAACTTTTGAATCTAATTTTATCCTTATACCTCTCATTATGTTATAAAGACTAAAAGTCTCAGAATCTAACAAGTTATTTAAAGAATATATTTCAATTAAAAAAAAAAACTTAAACAAATTAATTTTAATTGCTTTAAACGAACAATTTAATTTACTATGATCGATTTCATTTATTTGAAGTGAGACTGATATTCTGTGGGTTAAAGTACATGAACTGAACAGAAAACTACATTATTGAATGTTCCATCAATAAAACACCAAATAAAAAAAAACATGTTATGACCAAATAATTGAAAGATGTTAAAAGCATGAAATTCATTCTAAAATTTACTAAAACAACTTCCAAATAATATATAATTAGTAATATTAATTTATGGATGAGCAGAAATTTAAGTTTTCATATAAGACCTTCATTTGTAAGAAAAAATCCGAATTTCGAAAAAAATTTCACTTCATCTTTTTTGTTTGTAAGACACGCCTAATTATTGTTAATACTTACTAATCCTGTATGCATTTGTATACGTACGACTAGTTTCCTTTTAGAATTTCTATGACAATTGGCGCTCACAAATGTTCCTACGTTACTTTGAAAGAGCGAGAATTAAATATGAACAGAATTTCTTACCTAGAAGTTAAAATAACTCCACATTTCTTTTCTTCTAATTTGATTTGCTGCCACAAAAAATAATTGGACAACGAATCCAAAGAATTTCATTTAGCCAGTTCGCGTTCCTGAGATCTCACTGTGGCAAACTCCGTCAGTTTAAATGAGCAAGAGGAGAAACCTGTACAAAATTACTCAATAAGAAGTCAAAAGGACTGCATTTCTTTTTTTATAACTTTTTCAGCTGCGACAAAAAATTATTATTAAGCAACCGAATCCAAAAAATATCGGTTTCAGAGAATTTCTGAAATTGCTTTTATCTCTGAGATCTTGAGAAACCTGAACTGCCTAATTTTTTTTTTCTTGACAGCAAAAGTAAAGAATGTCCGAGAGGAATTGTGTTTCTAATTATGAGAATACGGAGTTCAAAAACTATTGATTCACGAAAATGAAATACAACTTGTCCATAATTACTTGGTGACGAGTTTGACAAATTTTTAAAGAAAACTGGCACTAACAACAGTTAGTAAAAAAACCTCCCATTTAGAGCTCTTTTGCCAAGACAAACCCCCTAAGCACCACAGAATATTTCAGTGGTACTGCTACCTCGTATTATCATAAATACTACAAAATTGTTCATTTTACTGTTCGTAAAATAAACTGGGCTTCGGAAACTTGGAACATCATTTGTCGAATTAAAAAAAAAATGATATATATATGAATAAAAATAAAATAAAAACAAAATTTAAAATTCAAAACTGAAAAATGTTTATTTTATTTAATTACATTTTTTATTTAATTAAATAAAACAAACATTTTTCAGTTTTTAATTTTGAATTTTGTTTTTATTTTATTTGTATTCATGTGTATATAATCATTATCCAAACAACATGGAGACTAAACCACAAATATATATAAAAAAAAGAAGTATATCATCAAAAAGGCCAGAATCATTTTCTGACATCATTCAGCTATCTTGAATGCAATAATTTATTAATCTGAAAAAAAATACTCGAATGTACAAAATTCACAAAAGATTATTCTCGAAATTCGAGATATGTTGTTTACTTAAAATGTATAATTTGTTGAGATTATCAAATAATTTTTTCTGCTTGGAAAAAAACAACCACAAAGTTTAAAAATACGCCCAGGCCAAATCCAGGCCCAAGTACAGACAAGTGCGACAAGTAAACTGGACGTGAGCGTGACGAGAACTCGTTGTAGTTGTCAAACCAATTTCAAACAATACCTGGATATACACAAGAAGGCGCGTTTCTCGTCGTCACGTCACGCCAAGAATTCGAAAAATTGAAAAAAGACGCGCCGTGACGACGATTTTCATTTTTCCTAAGTTATTTACTGATTTTTCAAAAAAGAAATGTAATATATTTAACAAATAAAGTTATTGATAAATCTATTGTTTTGTATGTTATTTTGGTTATATTTTCTTGATTTTTGTTTTAACAAAAATGAGTTTGTGGTAAAAACGCTCGCTGCATTGTGAATTGGGCAACGATTTTGTAACTAGAAAAAGATGAGAGCGTTTCCCGTCACGCTCACGCCGCGCTTCCTCGTCGCATTGTGAAACTATTGTCACAATAAAACCAGTCATTCAGAAACCAAATACAATTAAATTTATAAATTCGTGCGAATTGTAAAGATTATCTAGAAAAATTATTATTATTTCTAGATTTTTGCATTCGTTATTATTTGTTCTGATTTTCGCTTCAGTAAACAATACTTTCGTTTTAAAAACATAGGTGTTCTGAATTTCGTTTCGTTTTCTATACTATTGTATGTGTTCTGAAAAACTGTCCGATTAGCAATACTCAATTATTTCGCCGTTTTCAATTCAATTCGTTTTTGGTTGGCAAATTTGAATTCATAAATCTAAAAAAGTATTAGATAATTTTTAAACATATCTTTAAAGACTAATTTTTACTTGCGAATATATAGCAAGTTATGTATTCGTACAAAAAATCGAACTCGAGATTTTGATCAAACTTGACATTAAGATGATAGCGAAGACGAAAAAAGTGGGTCTCGCAAAAACGTCCGTCTGTCTGTCTGTCTATCTGTCTGGCTGTCTGTCGGTTCGACTACAGCCTAAACGGATGGGTAAATTTTCTTTAAACTTGGTACCTAACGTTTTTTGGACATTCCCCCCACCGGTTTTTTTCTCTTTATTTTTTTAGGACCAAAACTAACAGTAGCTGTCATACAAAATTTCTTGGCTAAAAAGGAAAAACTTATTTTTCTCAAATCCAGCGCTACCGAATTTGTATTTAAGAACTCAATAAATTTGAATAGTTATAAGTTGCCGTTTAATACAAAAAATGGTTCCGAAAAATGGTTATTAAAGGTACCTCCCAAAGAAATATTTTTTTTATTTTCGCTTTTCTCGAAAACGGTTAAACTGATTCTGATCAATTTTTTTATGAAAGATTATTGACACATTCTGAATAATGTTGTGTACCAAAATTTTCAAAAAGATATTTTTTAGATTTTTAAAAAAAGTTTTAAATTTTTTTTTTGAAAACTCAATATTTCAAAAACGAATTGGTCGATTTTTATTAAACTTGGTAAATAGCAGTTTTTTAACTTTATCTAGAAAATTTTTGACAAAAATTATGCTAATACCCAAAAATAACGGTGCCTCCCATACAAATGTTTAAAATCCGTTAAGAAAAATATTTTTTTCTCAAAAACAACTCCTACGATTTTGATAGAAGTTTTTTTTTTGTGTGTTAAAATTAGTACGATCTACTATTTAAAATTTTTAAATTTTATATTTTACGTTTATTAACAGTACCTCTCATAGAACGGTTTCATTGATTTTCGACTATCTCAATATCTGATCAACCGAATAAAATTACATTTTTTATACAGAAGCTTGTAACAAATGTAAATAAAAGTGCGTAGCAAAATTTTCAAAAAAATAATTTTTGAAAAAAAATTCAAAATTATTTTTTGAAAATTCGATATTTCGAAAACGGGTAGCAGATAATTTTGTAAAGTTCAATTTTTAACTCAAAATTAACAAATACTTAAAATTGGCGTACCAATTTTTTTTTTCTCAAAAATGTTAACGAAATTTTATATATAAAAAATTAATTATTTTTAAAACCGCTCCTACGATTTTGAAAATTTGTTTCTTATAAAATAAGATTTATATAAGAAATCAAATGGTGTACATCGCGCTGGGTTGGGCTAATAAAGCAGATTTAAAGTATTTTAATCAATTCCTTTCTAATTTTGTTGATTTAAAACAATTTACCAGTTTAAATAATACAATTTCTTTTCATGCATATTGCATATTTGCAACGCTAGGCTATATTGTTAATTTTTGTATACTCACATAATACCACCTGCAACTAAACTAAGATTTGTCAAATGGATAAAATACAGACTCCCATAGCTAATTTATTTCAGACTATAGAACCACAATGTGATCCCGCATAAGAGCAAGTTCGTTCGACCCAGTCGTGCATATTTTTTCTTCTGAGCTAGGGGAAGGCATACTAACAACTCACAGTTTATAGCTTTTGTAAATTGTATGGTCAAACACACAGAGATCTGGCAAGAGGTTTTACCAAAACGTCTAATAAGACTTGTTTGGTTTGTGGTCCAAAATAACCGAAGTGTCTAATTACATGGGTTTTTTTGCTTTTTTACGCAGAGATTGTAAGCTTTCTCCTCTTCCAATGAATGAAGTACCATAACCATGACAAAACCCATTTAGGTATAGTAAAATCAAATTTATTTATTTAAAACGAATAACTCAACGAAAATGATTTTAAAAATTCCTTTTTATAACTGAAATTTGTTTTCGTACGAAAATCAATTTCGTTAAAGTTTTCAATTCGGAACGAAAATCAGAACAGGGGTATATACATATGTTTTTTTGTCTAGATTTTTACTTTCGAGATTTTTGCTTTCTAGATTATTGGTTCCTTGATATCGTGATAGACCTTAGAAAATGACCATTAAAGGTCAACTAGTTTCAATGGCATCCTCATTCTTGGATTTCAAAAAACTAAAGTCGATAAGTCGAATTCCTTTCAACAAAAGAATCGATTCTGTTACCATTTTTTTTTTTAAACAAAATCGATTCTTTTCTGTCAAAACAAATCTTACACTTCTAGCAAATTGAAAGTCGGCAAAATATATTTTTTTTGTTGCAACGGATTCTACATAATTAAACAAAATATGCAACAATATTATTCAATATAACTACAAAAATAATTAATTGCAGCTGTCTAGTAAAACATACACAATCACACGAACAAAATTCGATTCTTTTATTTGTATAATTATGTAGAATCCGTTGCAACAAAAAAAAAATTGCCTTCCCAAAATTCCCCGACTTTCAATTTGACGTATTAGAAATGTGCAATCTTTAAAGTGTGTGTGCAAATCGTGTGAAATCTTGCTAAAAATGCAAGATTTGTTTTGACAGAAAAGAATCGATTTCTGAACAGAATCGATTTTTTTGTTGAAAGAAATTTGACATAAAATTGCCGTGACCAAAACAGCAGAATGAAAACATAACTTATAATTCTGAATATCATACTAATTTTAAAATCAATTAAAAATTAAGTAAATAAATAAGTATGTAGCTTAATTAAATAATTAATGTGTTTATTTTAATGAAACGCATACTCCGTGAAGAAATTAATAACACATGTGAGATATATGGATACGTTTTACGGTGGTCCATGATTTCCTTTTCTTATGCTTATCCTGAAATTAAGTTCCCCTTGTCAAAGAGTTGGTGTTACAAAATTTTGTTCTGATTTCTAGAGGTCGCGATCGTCAATATTTTTTTGAGTTTTTAATAAATATAACATAAATATTGTTTTTTGTGTGTATACATAATCAATAAAAAACAGGAAAAAAACATTTTTTTTTTATTTATCACAACAAAAATTGATATTAATTTAACTCTGAAAACCACCAATAAATATTTTTTCTTTTTTTACTTTTATTCCTCATTTCGCAAAGACGCAACTGGCTATACTTTTACAGTGGATTGATTCTAAAATAAATCAGATCAAAATATTTTAAGAAATAAGAATACTAACAAAATATTAATTTTTTAAAAATTTGCATTATACTCAACGATTTTTAACGCAGTCGTTTTTTAACCTACATCTTTTCAAAATCTGTATGTACGATTGTTAAAAGAAAAATTTTAATTCTACTTTAAAATAGTTTTGCTCCAGCTTAAAAAAAATATATAGAAATTGTTAGAGATGTAATGTGAAAGTTACACATATCTATCATTTTTTAAATCTGAAAACATTTTTAATAAAATTTATGTGACTAGGTGAACTCAATTGTAAGAGGAGCTCAAAACCAATCAATAAAAAAAAGAAATCTTGGACCATCCTAATTTGTGTACACATTTTTTTATTTTAAAGTGGAGAAATTGGGGTAACAGATTAATTGATATCAATTACCTCAATTGATTTTGTGTGACGCAATATGATAATGTTTGTATTCAGAATAGTTATAGGAAAAACCATTTAGAAGATTCCTTTGTGTGATCTTGGTATGATTATCATCAAAAATATTGTATTTAGTATTTACTTCCCTCAATGTTCTTGTAGATGTTTAACTTATACCATAATCAGTTCTGTGAGAAGCTTGATAGAAATGCAGTGCTCATCTCAGAGAATCTGAGTTGATGTTAATACTCATTACCTCAAGAAGGGTAGAAGAATCAGTTACGCCAGACAGTATTTGATGCACACAAAATAATATCAGATACGTCGCGACTCGCGGCGTTTTTCGTAAATTAATTTGGGGCAAGTTTAAGCAGTAAACCCATGAAAGTCCCCTTGTTTAGAGCAAAACGGAGGTACATATATACGCTGTGCTTCTTCAATTGATTGATTGATTGATCATTGACCATGGTGAACGACTGATAGGGGACCATACTGGCGTATTCTAGCCTATTCAAAAAAAGATAATACAAAGGTTTTATATTTTCTAACCAAAGCAACCATGAAAAACTTATGCGACCAGCGGTTTTGTTAATGTTTTGATTAAAACTATCAGTTGGTTTGGTATCCTTTTTCCAAAAGCCGCGATGAGATAGGTTATCTTATAGGTACGGCTTCCGGACTACTATTTCAAGATCTTAATCTTGAAGATTCGATCATTGAAACTCAAATGTAATCTGATGTTCTGGCTTCATTCAAAAAACATAACCTTGAAGATTTAACAAGCATTATATCACTCTGTAGCATATGAGATATAATACAAATTTAAAACCCACCAATTTGGTTAGCTTTCAAGGCTATGGTCCTAGCAGTCGGATCTTCAGGGATTGACCAATGTTTTCTTGTTTTATAATAAAATAAAGAATATTTCTACAAAATTTCAGCTTTGACGAATGCGATTTCATTTTAAGTTTTTTGCATGTTTGGGAATGCGTAGTGGTCGGCGAACGCCCCCACTCCCGACTGGCTAACCGCAAATATTTTGTTTTTCAAACCAACATACTTGCACTTTTTGTTGTTTTGGTTTTTAGACCTTTAGTGTAGTAAAACTTTCAACTTTTTTGTAGAGTAGGGTTGGGGCAATAACTTCGTTCAATATTGTTTTCCAAAATTCAATCATTTTTGATTAACTCTTTTTCATATTTAAAAAGGAAAATCAAATTGATGAAAGACTCCATCACCCTTCCAGTAGGTAGGTAAAAAATTTTTTGCGCCTCACCAAAAATTTGTATACACAAATGTAGCATTTATTTTAATACCTTAGCCTTCAAGATCCAAACTATAAGACCGAAGTTATAAGCTTCGTTAGCTAACCATATCGGTTCAATTTGTTTTGCATTTATAAAGCTTTGTAGCATGTACGACGTACGTGTGGTTTGTGGTATATCGAAATAGCAATCATTTTTTGAACCTGCTAATTGAAACTAATTGCGACAAGAGCTATTAGTTATTTGTGAAACAACCGTAATACGTCTACTTTCAACGGTATTTTGGAAATGCAACATTTACACCATATACTTTACATACATATGTATATATAAATCTGTAGCATCTGTATGATTTTGAGATTTTTAAAAATAGAAAAATTATCCCAAATGCATCAGCAAAATATATGGACAACAAAAATCTTATTAAAATTTTCTGAAATATGAACCAATATAATATAGCACAACTAACAATCCGCTTTTCCAATTTTCAGCCCTATCATGAATTCTATCGTAATCGGAAACTTGTAACGAATCCCGAAAAAAAGTATCACAGAATCCATCGTATCGGAAAATCTCATATAAATTGCCATTACGAACGGATTCTGTGATATTTTTTTTTTTCGGGATTCGAATTACGATGGAATTCGTGATAGGGCTGATTATGGTTGAATTCTTATATTTCAATGTTCTATTGATTAAACAAAAATCGAAACTCTATGACCATTCGTTTAGAATATAGTTTTTCGCCCCTTACTTAATTACAGGCAAGGGTAAATCTTCATCAAATATGGATTTTAAACATCCCGCTTGCATAAAATTTCGAATTTCCAAGCCATGGTGATGATGAGTCGGATGAATGAATGAGACAGTGAGTCTTTTAATTATTATGTTTCGTTAGTGAACGTATGCCATCATCTCAATCTCTTTGTAACGTATCAACTATTTTTCACGATTCGACCCCTGGACACAATTTTATTTAAATTCAGATTTGTATGGTTAATTTTTTTTTGTCTTTTTAAATGGATTTTAGGTAGAATCTATCCATTTCTATTCTACGCACATAAAATTAACCTGTAGCCAAATATACATAAATAAAGGGTAAAGCAACAATCTAAATGAGTAACTTAATGAAACGGAACTTAAGGCAATTTTTTTTAAATCTTCATCTTGCGAGGAAGTGAAAAATCCTCCAATAGTATCTCTTGTCATGAATAAGTGCCTCTCACCTTAGCCGTACGGATTCGGCAGAAATTTGTAGGTCACACAGGAATAGTTGAGCGTTGTAAGTTACTTCTCTGGCTCCATGAGCTTTTGTGCCACCAAATATATTTATTAAGCGGCATAATTTTAATAAACTTTATTTTGCATGCCAGAATCTCAAAATGGTAATTATCACAGAAAAAAAAATGAATCGCTTTCATCTTAATGAACTTGAATATCACCCTTGAACCCCACAAAATAATAATATTTAATTCAGAATAATTGAAACCAAAAGCAATTAAATACTCTCCCATAGATAAAGTATTCCAATCATAAGTTTTTCCCATTGAAAATACAATCGAAAAAAAAAAACATATAAATGATAATTGTAAATTCTTTTTAGCCGTTGTGATACATTTTTGAATGTATTTTACACAAATACACAAACAGCAGAATCAATAAAATTGCGGAATGACTTCCGGATTACCAAACGAAAAGGAAATTGGAATTTGGATGGTAAATTTTATTTTCAATCAAATTCATTTTTAGGTGACACTTTTTGTATTTAATGCATTAAGTTATTCACGTTAACCACCTAAATTGAAATTTTCTTGGCTTTGTTTCATGCTAATGATCCATATAGATCATCCTATTAAATTAAAACGATACGGATCAGAGATATAACACCTCTTTTAAGTTTTCATGTATTTTCTGTCTTTACATTCAAATCGATGGATCATTCATTACAATAGCAATAATAAAATGCAGCTACTGTACCTACATTTAACTTTTAGAAAACAAAATTGTTAATCTTTATTTGGGCTTCAAAAATGTTTCTAATTCACTTTAGTACTTAATGAATATATTTATTACATTGTTTTTATATACATATGTATAAGATATATTTTATTTTGCAGTAAGATTTATCAATACTTTAAATTAAGTACTTAAAAAACCAAGTAGGAAGGTATTTTAAATGTTAAATATGAGTTCCTCAATGGTTTAATATGAACATAATATGAATAATTAATGTCTTCCAATCCAATCGTATATAAGAGAATATTTGTTTAACAAAAATGTAGAGTTACCCACTTATTAGGTATGTAATATGTTGCATTATTGTAAGTTATATTATACAAAATTAATAACATGTAGCTTATTCATATAAAGAATTATCTTGCATTGCCTTTAAGGCAAAAAATTATGTCTAAAGATAGAATGTATTGTGGGTAGAAATAAATAAAAGGCTTGTTCAAATTTGGAAAAAAAATTTGTTTTATTTCTCTGAAGTTTACTCATTTCATAAAATTTCTTGCTGCATACATATGTACATGTACCTACATTAGACCTTTTCAAAAAAGTCTTTCGGTTTTCGAATGTCTTGGGAAAAGGCTCAAAAGTTTAAGTTAAGTGAAAAAAGACGTCTGTGAAAATTTAAAATTGAGGTTGCCTAACAATTTAATTTTTCACTTCGATCATCACCATTATTTACTTTGAAACGATTTTTTTAATACGAAATTATTTAAAAATCGTCTAATAGGTATGTGACAAAATTTGATATTTTTTTTCAATGTACATACGTATAACATAATTGCAATTAACCGCCATATTATTCACTAGATAGATCCAGATTAAAACTTAAATCCAGATGTATTATTGAATTATTGTATGCTTTACGTCTGGATTTAAATTTTTAATCTGGATGAATCGTGTGAATAATATGGCGGTAAGTGTTCAAAACACGTGTTTTTGATTTGGCATAAAATCTACAGTGCGTCTAATAAGATGGCCAGGGACTGTGGTGTAACATAAACAGACTTTTTTCTGATGCTTTAAGATCGAATCAAAAACACTATATAGAAAATAATAATTCTTTTCATTTATTTTTTAAAGACTAAAATTTCTTTCAAATACTTGAACTTCACGTAGCCTCAAAGGAAAACGCATAGAGGAATATCACCTGTCCACATTGACTTGTTATATAGTAAGTCAATCCCTATGCTTATCCCGGGCGGCCTAGTGGCGTAACCACTGGTGAGGGGGGGGGGGGGGGTTAAAGGGGGCAATTGCCTTTGTTCCTTTTTTTTGTTTTTCGTATGGTGGAAGGGGGGCAATTTTATGAAAAAGAGACTTAAAATAGAAAAACAATTATTATTATTATTTATTGTACTATTCATACTAGAATGTCAGTTTATAAGGCTTACAGCCAGGTTCTACATTTCACTTTCACTCGAAATGAAATTGGTATCAATTGAAATTAGATCAACTTCAATTTCATTTCGAGCGAAAGTGAAATGTAGAACCTGGCTGTTAACCATTCTTTATTCCGTCAATTTCATTGAATTTATGAACAACAACAACAACTTAAAGCTGCTACCACAAATTGTTTACGAATTAATTTATAATTCGTTTATTTTGACTAGAGATACAGCTGTTTCAAGGGGTGCCAAGCCACCTATCATCAGTCTCCTCTCTATATTCCTTTATAACTTTTCTTAAAGCTTAAATTCCATTTATCAACGTTCGTTTTAAATCAACTTGTTTGACTGAATACTTTTTGTGAAATTAATTGTATTTTTACGTTATTAATTATTGTGTTTGTTCTTAAAAATCCAATGCTCATATAAATGTTTAGCCAGAAAAAGAAAACCAGATGCTTAAATGTCTTGTAATTTTTGAGAAAATTGAAAATAACTACTACCTACGTAGTGGAAATAGGATCTTTAGAGCAACTAAAGCAACGGAAAGGGAATTTTATTTCTGTTATTTTCAATTTTCTAAAGTACTAGAAGAGATTTTAGCGTCTGGTTTTTGAAGTTTGAAAAAAAACTAATTAGAGCACTAAATATTAAAATCAAAAATTCTACTAAATAACGTAGTTTTGAACAAAATTTTTAATTAGAAGTTGTATCCTAGTGAAAAAATCAATTAACGCTTTCTTCCTATCTAGGTACAGCAACAAGGACAACACGGCAATCAGCGTCGAATCGAATGAAGGAAACTTCATTTTAGCGTCGACGTACATGCCGTACGAGGAGGAGAGCCCACCATCAAAAACTGTCCGCGATCTTGTGGTCCATGCCAAAGCAAGCGATACACCTTTGGTGGTAGGATGTGATGCCAACGCTCACCACACCCAATGGGGCTCAAAGGATATCAATAAAAGGGGTGAGTCAATTTTTGAATATATTCTCTGTTCTAATTTATCGTTATGTAATAGGGGCAATCACCCTACCTTTCGAAACAAAAACAGGGAGGAAATCATAGATTTGACTCTTATTAACAATAATAGTAAAATTTCAGTTGAAGACTGGAGAGTCTCACCTAAAGAATCTTTTTCGGATCACTTTAGGATACTCTTCTCTATAGACAGGAACTTTACCGAAAAGAAACCTTACAGGAACCCAACTAGGACGAATTGGACAGAGTACGAAAAATGGCTGAAAGACTGTATTGATCCACCAGAGGACAATACAAGTCTAAGTATTTCAACCATTGACACTGTTGTCCAAAACTTGTCCAGCAAAATGAGAATGTCTTTTGAAAAACACTGCCCTTTATCTCGTTCCAATAACTCCACTAAACCACCCTGGTGGAGTGGTGTACTAAAGAAACGTAGAACAGAGGTTAGAAAACTTTTCAATAAAGCTAAACTGAGTAAATTAGAAGAGGACTTAAAGTCTTATAGAGCCGCACTTAACACTTACACCAAAGAGTTAAGAAAGGCCAAAAAGGATTCGTGGGCTAAACATTGTGAATCCATTGAAAAAACAAGCGAGGCGGCAAGGCTCCGTAGAACCCTGGCCCTTAATCCCACGATCCCGGGGTACATAAAACACCCTGATGGATCATGGTCGAACTCGAGCCTAGAAACGCTTGAACTCTTCATGGAAACTCATTTCCCCGGTTGTAAAAACCCAGAAAGCTCTGATTGCTTGCAATCGAGCACGCTGGATTTTACTCACACAGAATCAAATTTAGAACTAAATCAGGTTATTACAGAGCAGAAGATTATCTGGGCAATAAACTCGTTCAAACCCTATAAATCAGCGGGACCAGACGAGATTTTTCCAGCTCTTCTTCAAAATGCTCTCAAAGTAATAACTCCGTGGCTTAGGGTAATCTTCATAAGTTGTATCAAACTTAGATACGTCCCTAATAACTGGAAAAAGGTCAAGGTAGTCTTTATCCCAAAAGCAGGGAAACCGACTCACTCGACCGCTCAGGATTATAGACCAATAAGTCTCTCTTCGTTTCTCCTTAAGACACTAGAGAGGATAATTGATCTACATGTAAGAGAACTTCTCAACGAAAACAATTTGTGCAACTACCAACACGCTTACCTTAAAGGTAAATCAGTGGAGACTGCTTTGCACGAAGTAGTTTCACATATAGAGAAAAGTCTTGAACATAAAGAATATACCCTGGCAGCATTTCTTGATATCGAGGGTGCGTTTAATAACGTTAAAACGGAATCGATCAAGACTGCCTTAGTTGAAGTTGGGGTTGAATCTGTCATGGTCGATTGGATCTTCACCATGTTAAATGGCAGAATTATCAACTCTCAAATAGGAGTTAGCACTATTGAGAAAACAGTTACAAGAGGCACACCACAGGGAGGAGTCATCTCACCCCTGCTCTGGATCCTCGTAGTCAACAAAATTCTCACAAAGCTCAAAGATCAGGGCATTAAAATAGTAGCATATGCAGATGACATAGTGGTTTTGGTATCGGGCAAGTTTCTTACCATCATCGAAAGCATTATGGAAAATGCATTAAAGGATTTATCTTCTTGGGCAACTAAGAATGGTCTCGGGGTCAACCCCACCAAGACAGAGCTAGTTTTGTTCACGAAGAAAAGGAAACTGGAGGGCTTCAACCCTCCCAAACTAAATGGCATTCCTCTAATACCTTCTAAGGAAGCTAAATTTCTAGGAGTAATCCTTGACTCCAAGCTTACATGGAAGCGTAATACTGAGGAAAGAATGAAAAAAGCACTATGTGCATTCTACACATGCAAAAAGACCTTCGGTGTACGTTGGGGTATGCGACCGCAAGTCATCCAATGGATGTACACAGCGATTGTCAGACCCATTCTTACCTAAGGCTCTATTGTATGGTGGAAGGCGGTGGAAAAATCAAGCTATCTCAAGAACCTGAATAAGGTACAGAGACTAGCCTGTGTAGGAATAACAGGGGCTCAAAGAACCACACCACAAGCTGGATTGGAAATGATCTTGGACCTCCCGGCTCTGGATGAGTTCATAAAGTGCACGGCAGCCAAAACTGCAATTCGCTTAAGAGAACTGAGTTTTTGGAGGCACAGCACTTATGGCCACGGGTCAATCTTACAAAGATATGACACGATTCCAGGACTGAGGGAGACCACCGATTACATCCCCCCTTTACTAGATTTCGATAGGAAATTTTCTATTTTCATACCAGAAAGACAGGGTTGGGATCCCAATTCACTTATAAGTAAACAGGGTATCCCTTTCTACACTGATGGTTCAAAAATGGAATCGGGAACAGGTGCTGGAGTGTTTTGCCAATCTCTCAACATCAGAGCGTCATATACACTCCCGGCTGACTGTAGTGTCTTTCAGGCCGAGATTTTTGCCATTGGAAAAGCAGCTGAATTGGCACATCACGAAAAGCTAAGCTCTTCGGAGATTACTTTTTTCGTGGACAGCCAGGCTGCTATCAAAGCCTTAGCCAGTGAGACCATAAGATCAAAAGCAGTTTTAAACTGTAGAAAGGAATTAAACAAGATCTGCCACACTAACCAGGTAAAGCTCTGCTGGGTTCCCGGACATAGCAATATAGAAGGGAATGATATAGTAGATGAACTAGCCAGGAAAGGGTCAGAAGCAGACACAAGTAGTAGCGACCATTCAGTTAGGGGACCACTCGTCCCGATTGGGGTACTCAAGAGGAAGATAGACCTTAAACTAAAAGAGAAAATCAATATCTCCTGGAAATCCAGGAACGATTGTGTAATCTCTAGAAGTTTATGGCCTAACACAAATGAAAAGGAAACTCGGTATATTTTATCGCTGAGTAAAAAGAACATTAAAATCTTGATAGGTGTACTAACAGGTCATTGCGCCATTGGCATAATGGCTAACAGAATAGGGGCATTTGCACCCGATTTTTGTAGGAGCTGTCAGGATGAGGAGGAAATGGAGACCATTAAACACCTGCTCTGCGACTGTCCGAACCTCCAAACCAGCCGACTCCGTCATTTCGGAAACAGGTTCGTTGGAGAACTGGATGATCTAGCACAGGTCTCAATGGCAAGCATGAGGAAATTTATAGATAGCACAGGCTGGTTCGCTAACGAGCCAGTCTACGCTAATCAACAGAATTGAGGGGCATCGATGCTAAATTTTTACTTTTACAGGGGATCACAATGGACCAGTAGGCCCCCGTGTACGCAACGGCTTCATGCTGTGCACACCCCTTAATACCTAACCTAACCTAACCTAACCTAAATTTGTTTTCTTCAAAATTTTGAGATTGAAAATTATTTTCAAAAACTGTTCACTAAAACAACATTATTTAAAAAGAAAATAAAAGAAGAGATTTCAAGCTTTACAAAAAAGTTTAGCATACCATTGTAAGTATTAAGTTGTTTTTTAATATTTTTTTTTTAGAAAATTTGCCCTCCCGACTAAACGGGAAGGAAAGACCCCCTCTTATGATATTTTTGTCATGTCTCGACCCAATCTTCAAGCTCTAGCTTTTTGTCATACCTTATGCGAATCACCCTGAAACATGTTTTGCTTTATATTTTTTTCCATCTAAAAAAAATGTTGCCCCATCCCCCCCATAGCAAAATCCTACTTACGGTACTGGGCCGGCCTAAAGCGTGAAATTAATCAGGCACCAAATAATCCGTTATCATTGCACGATGACGGTCGCCTTTCACAGATACTTTCTGACAAGCTAAGATTTTGCCACGTAAAAACTGACCAAGCGAACCCAAAATGTTTTGTCTTAAGCGGGATATACATTGTTCAAATGCTTGTCATGCATGTGAGAGTGTATTAGTACACACTTCATGCATGAGGCTTTAATCAATTATTTTTACTTTAATTTCTATGCGAAAATGTGCCTATGCATGAT
This sequence comes from Leucozona laternaria, assembly GCA_932273885.2. NCBI lineage: Eukaryota > Metazoa > Arthropoda > Insecta > Diptera > Syrphidae > Leucozona > Leucozona laternaria. The sequence goes on from OW026368.1 coordinate 54,357,594, forward strand.
CAATCAATTATTCTTAAATAATATACATTCAGCGTTAACCGCAATTCCGTGGGAAAGTGTTCTCCCTCGGATTTTTCAACTTTAAATTGCGATTATCGAAATACTAGCGGGTTGAGGTAAGCAGGAGGGGTATCACTCAAAGCGCAGGATTTGCGGAACTGTTAGTCGCCATTAGTCACTGGTCGTGCGCGTAAAGCTTTGTGTACTCATTTTAATATTCGACGACTAAGTGATGGGCCGAGCACGCAACTTATCTGGTCGTGGGTACAAAGATTCAGGCACGAAGGCATAATTGTAAATAGACTTATTCCTGGACAATCAACGTCAGCAACAACGCCAGAACAAGTTCGAAATGAAATTATTCGAAATCCACTTAAACCGATAAGGAAGATTGCAGCCTCCACAAAATACTAAAATCAACAGTGCATGTTATTTTGAAAAAGAAATTAAAGCTACACCCGTACAAAATGCAAATTGTTCAGTATCTCAACGAAACTTTCGTTACTATCTTTCGCAAGAACAATGCTGGAACGTTTTCGGACAGCACTTACGCTTGGAAACATTTTATTCAGTGACGAAGCACATTTCCATATTGATGGATAATGTTAACAAAGATGCTGGTGCCCCAACAACCCTAGAGAAAGCCAAACAAGATTTACATCTGAAGAAAGAGATCATAGAATTTAACAGAGAGCAATCCGGAGAATTTTAAGAGATTGTTAAAATCCATTAGAACAACCTCAAAAATTGTTAGTTCATTTGAAAATTTATGTTTTCTTTTGTGTAACAAAAAATATATTTTTTTCTACAGATTCAAGCAACCATACCGCGTTAACAAACCAGGAATCAAATATTTGCTTACTGGATTGGATACTTGGTGGGATACATAAGGCAAAAGCAAAACTCATGTTTTTATTTTAAAAATCACTTCAGATAATTTTTTCCAGGGAAATAGATTTCCGATTCCTACTATTTTCCTTGGAATTTTATCCTTTTTTCACAATCGTTTATGATTGGAGAGTATGATACGGAGGAAAAAATCCGGGGGAGATTTTATTCCCGATAAGGGTGATTATTTCAATGCTGGCTATCTGATTGAACAAAAATCAAAACATTTTGATTTTGCTTCAAGCATACGCGCAATGTATACGTGTTTCATTTTTACTAATACACACTCACATGCATTTGAACAGTGTATATGCCGCTTTAGTATTATGACAGCAAAACTGAAAATTGGGGTTTCCATGGGTAAAATAAATTATTTTTTATTTGGATTCCATTATGGAAAATAAATTGATTTAAAATTAATTTTGCAGATCTAAATTTTTCGGTAGATTCAGCCCGAAGATTTCAGCATTCGTTTGGCAGATCGACAATATTTTTAACATATTCAGCGTGAGTTTCACCCCAACAACACTCAACTATGAATGCCCGACATTTCACTTTAAGCCTATTGCGAGTTTCACCTGAAATATGTTCAGAAGTAAAATTTGCACTTATTTTTTGGAGGCGAAATGAAACGGCAGGAATCATCATTGTTCGGGCGAAACAGGCGATAGCTTTTAAAATTCTGGTCGAACAAAAAATTTTAATTTTAAAAACTAGGTATTGAGTTTTGCGCGAACGATGATGCCGCTTCAATTCGTCTCTAAATGGCGTTAGATTGCACCCGAAATGCAACAGAAATAATTCAATATAATGCAGAGTGGCGGAAATGGTTCTTCATTTACTGGAAGTGGGTTATCTTCTTGACCTGTCACTTGCTTTATTTACATGAATCCCATTATGCAGAATTTTCTTAAATTAGCTTTCCGATCCCTGCGCATCAGTTGTTTTAAAATCCATTACCCAGCCTGGGTTCAACTTCTCATAAAATAATAAGCCTATTAGTAATTTCTAAATTAAACTTCAATCAAAAAATTTAACAGAAAAACATATGTATCTGCACCTAACAACTTCAAAAACAATTGGCGGTATTCATTCCATAATATCCATAAATAATAATAAACTAATTTGTAGAAAATTGTAACATTTACGTGAAGGAAAATATAAATTAAAAAATAATACGTTTCCCTTACATGAGGATAAAAATACTTTTAAATTTATTGCGTTCACTGTTGGAATGAGTGGAATTGCTATTATAGCCACAAAAGATTTGAAATTCTTATTTATTAAACATTTAATGAAGAATGCACATTAGTGACTTTTGCGGGATACCGGTATATCCACCTTTTAAATTCATGTATAAAATGAACCATCTTTCAGAGTTTACCCAATAGACTTAGATTATTATCTTGAAAATCAATGCAGTTTCATGAGCATTTGACCACTAATTTAGTAACTATAGAATAGGTCTTCAATTCCCACGTAGTTATAAGCATCACTATTCAAATATACAAAGCGCCTCGATTTTGGTTCTTAAAGTATCAACACTTGTCACTTTCAATCCAAACATTTTGCAAAAATTAAATCACTAGTTTGGATACGGAATTCATATTTTTATTTTCTTAAAAAATCAACCTAACGACTAAGGATATCAAAGCCATTACTCTTCATGTTTACTTCTTCTTGGATACACCAACAGTGCGACCACGGCGACCAGTTGTTTTGGTGTGTTGACCACGCACACGGAGACCCCAGTAATGACGCATACCACGATGGGCACGGATCTTCTTCAAGCGCTCCAAATCATCACGAAGTTTTGAATCCAATGATGAGGAAGTGTACTGCTGATACTTGCCGTCGACAACATCCTTTTGCCTGTTGAGGAACCAGTTGGGAATTTTGTAGTGCCTTGGATTTTGGATGATGGTGACAATTTTGTCGACCTCTTCATCTGAGCACTCTCCAGCGCGCTTGGTGAGATCTACGTCAGCCTTCTTCAGAACAATGTTGGCGTAACGACGACCAACACCTTTAATGGCGGTCATGGCGATGGTCACCTTTCGTTTACCATCAATATTCGTATTCATAATACGAAGAATGTGTTGAAACTTTTCAGGAATAACGAGAGACTGAAAATAAGAGAAAATACATATGAAAATTTGTTCATTGGTCGACTTACACGAAATTTTTTATTGACAAAATTAATCACTGGTTTTTAAATTATTCTAAGTTTAATACGAACAAAGTAAAGCTAAAATTAGATGGCTACATTATTGAAAATGTTTATATTAAGGCAATTTTAATATTAATTCACTGATGTTGCTAAAATTTGAGGATTTATTATCGGGACGTACCATTTTGCCTTCAGAGTTCACCGAATTCAAGCGAAAAAAGACAGAAGAGCGGAAGTTTGCCAAACGTCAAAATCTTAGGACAGCTTAGAGCGCCATCTTTGTAAGAAGCTGAACAAAATTGTAAGAAGTTGAGTGCATTCAGCGAGTTTTACTATATGTGGTTGGGACAGATTAGGCGTGTACCAACAAATAAAATCTCTGAGCGCTCAGAGATTTTTTCAGAGAGACAAAAAATCTCATCTGAGCACTGATATTTTTTGCGGAGATTTCTGAGACAAACATTTTTAAATTTCTTTCTCAACTGAAACAACAGTGATAAGCCTAGCACCCACTTGGCAAATTAGTTGCCGCCAACTTTTTGTTTCTGGGTGTTGCTGGCAACTTCGAGCACCTACGTTGCGTGCCCTCTCCCACTAGGCAACTTCCGACCAACTTTTGAGTATTAAACATTGGCCAAAAAAGTGAAAAGTACAAAAGTGAACATTTTCAAACTTATTTTTTGATATTAGCCGTGTTTTTTGCAAGCCCTGAGGAAATCGATCGAAAAAAACGACGTCCATGTTAAATGCAAAAACAACTAATCCCCTTCGGGCTTAGCTAAGCGCGGAGAATTCTCTGGGCTTAACTTAAGCACGTAGAAAAACTGTGTTACCGACGTGAATTGCATACTTGTTATCGATAGTTTGTATGGAAACTCTATTTTGTTTCTGTAATGGCGTCGCTAATCCCCGATGTCATTTTTTTCAACCAAATCTTCCCGGGCTTGCAAAAACACACGGCTAGTGTTTCTGACTGGAAAACTTAAAAAAATGATGCAGAAAGCTTAAATTTTTGTTTAAAAAAAAATTTGTATATTCATTTTCACAAAACAACTGCGCTAGCGGGAAGAAAAATATTTGTACTTTTAGCCGTTTTTTTATTATCAGAGATGCGATCCATATAGATTATCAAAATACAAGCATTACAACAACAACACGTGATCCTGCTCTCTATCGGGATCATGTATCATGAACCAAAAGTTTAGTTTTTGCTATTGCTTCTCAGCTTTGCGAATTGTGAGGAATCATGAATTGTATAGTAGACGTATTTTATTATTGCCGATGATCCATATAGATAGATCATCTCGTGAAAATAAAACAATACGGATCTTAGTGACAACTGTGTTGTATACCTGTATCTTTTTTCCTTACGTTTAATTATTTTTCATTTATAGGTTTTAGATCATCTCGTGAAAATAAAACAATACGGATCTTAGTGACAACTGTGTTGTATACCTGTCTCTTTTTTCCTTACGTTTATTTATTTTTCATTTATTGGTTTTTCTTTTTTCTTTGCTACACCTACACTGTTAAAAAACTTTAACTTTCAATTAAAAGATTTAAATTTTTGAAGTAGGCTTTGCCTTTTATTTAATATTTCGAATAACTTTTTACTTAGTAAAGACAGATCAAAACTCAAAAATTGTTTCACAATCTCAGCGTCTACAAATGAAGTGAAGTTGTGTTCATCTTTTTGTCTGTTGGATATGAATCTTCTTCTTGTTTATTCTTACGGCCTCTGGTGGTAGAAAATATATGATGGAGAAATTTGTGGGTATTGCCAGCGGCTGATTTTTCGTAACAGTTCCCCCCGGTACCACAAATCCAGGCTAGGACGTTGTTGTACCATCAGAATTCACCTGCAGCAATGCCAACTTAACTGCCGGTCTTTCGAAAATTCCATCAGATGTTTGTATTGTAGCACTTCGAACTTGGCCATCGGATGATGTCTTCACTGCTATAATTCGGCCCTTTGGATAGTTGTTTCTGGGAAGATCTTTGTCAATTATGAGGACGATGTCGTCAACTTTCAATGGAGGTACTGGATCATACCATTTGGAACGAAGAGTAAGGTCTGGCAAATACTCTTTTATGAAACGTTCCCAGCATTTGTTAGCAAAACGGTCCTTGTATTGGTAAGTGTTTCTTAGAATTTTGGCATCGTCATTCAGTTGAGTAGTGGGCTTTCCACCGTCCGAGTTCAGTCTTAAAAAATGATTTGGTGTCAAGGCCTCAGATAAGTCGTCATCCAATGGAACGTATGTCAGCGGCCTAGAGTTGATTATATTTTCAGCAGCAATTAAACAACTCCTCAGCAGCGGATCACTTGGAGTTCTTGTAGGCAATGAAGTGTAGAGTGCCGTTTTGAAGGAACGTACCAAACGCTCCCAAGCTCCGCCCATATGTGGTGATGCAGGTGGATTGAATACCCATTTTAGTGAAGGAGCTACAAAGTGTTTTGCAATAACTGTTGGATCTATTGCCTTTAAGTCTTCGCGTAGCTGCCGTTCTGCTCCCACAAAGTTAGTTCCTCTATCGGAGTAGATTTCTTTAGGTTGTCCTCGTCGTTGTATGAAGTCGTGGAAGCACAGGATAAATGAGTCGGAGTCTAATTTGTGCGCTACTTCGATGTGTATAGCTCTGGTTGTTAAGCACGTAAATAGGACACCCCACCTTTTTTCTTGACGTCTACCCACAGCTACATTGATTGGGCCAAAGTAGTCAACTCCTGTAAAGGTAAAGGGATGGCAGTACGGTGAAACTCTCGCTATTGGTAGCTGGGCCATCTCTGGTGCAACTGGTTTCGCTTTACTTATTTTACAGCATTGACACATCCTAATGATTGATTTAACAGCACATCTTAACTTAGGAATAAAAAACTTCTGTCTTAATTGGTTGACTACACTTTCGTTATTGCCGTGTAGGAACTCTTCATGGTATTTTTTAATCAAGAGATTTGTTATATGATGTCCTCTAGGTAAAATCACTGGGTGCTTTTGTTCTTCGTCCATAAACATAGCTGCTTCAAGTCTTCCCTTAACTCTTAACAGGTTTTGGTTGTCAAGGAATGGGCAAAGTTGTCTGATTGTGCTTGAACGATGTACTGTCGCTCGAAGTGCATTCAATTTATTATCTTTTTCGCTTTTCATAAGTGAATTAACTTCATCACCATAGACATCTCTTTGAGCAATTCTGAATAGTACCTTTTCTGCTTCGTTGAGTTCATCTCCATTTAAAATCCCACGCGTTTGTAATTCGGGTTTGTAGTTCAACTTTATATTTAGGTAACGGATCACATAAGCTACAGCTTTTAGGATGCTGTTCCAATTTCCAAATCTGCTTACGTCGATGATTGATTTTGGTGTCATATGAACATTCAGCAATTCTTCAGTCGTCTCTGCTGAGAACTTAATATCTTTCGGCCAATTTTCCTCTTCGCACATCAAAAAATCAGGACCCTGGAACCAGCGGTCATTGATATTAAGTTTCGGTGGTTTGACCCATTTTGTTGCTTCGTCAGCAACATTTTGTTTCGATGGGATATATCGCCAGCTACCTGTATTTGCGTTATCCTGAATTTCTGCTATTCGGAACGCTATATATTTGCTATATCGATGAGGATTATTTCCAATCCACCCCAAGACGGTTTTGGAATCACACCAGAAAAATATTTTACTCACTTTGATTGAGATTTCATCCAAAAGCTGTTTTGCAAATCTGCATCCCATTACAGCAGCATCCAGCTCTAAACGTGGAATAGAGCGCAGCTTAATCGGAGCCACTTTTGTCTTGGCACCTACAAGTGAGCAAACTATTGTTTCTTCTCTGTTTACCCGGAGGTATGCTACTGTTGCACAAGCCTGCTCTCCTGCATCCATAAACATATGTAGTTGTACGACGGCTTCTGTCCAATCTGGAAACTGCTTCAAGAAACACCTGGGAATTCGTAGTTGCTCCACTTGTGGTAGTATTTTTAGCCATCTCATCCATTCGTCAAATTGGTCATCATTAAGTTGGTCATCCCATCCTAAGTTGCTTCGCCAAACATCTTGAAGCAAAATTTTAAGGTAGACTAAAAAATTCGCAATAAGTCCCAAGGGATCATATATGGACATCAGAATCCTCAGAACTTCTCTTTTTGTAGGGCGGCATTCTCCACACAGAACCTTTTTGCTGCCCTTATTGTAGCGAAGTGAAAAGGTGTACTCATCGCTTTTTAGGCACCACCACATTCCCAATATTTTTTCGGTTGAGGGTTCTGGATTTAAACTTAGGTCCTTTGGTTCATTTGATGATTCAGGATTCAAGATGTTCATGACACTGGAGCAATTGGACTTCCAATTCCTAATTTCGAAACCAGCATTGGAGTGTATTTTTGCAATCTCATGGGCTAGCTGCACTGCTTCTACCTCGTTATCCACGCTATCCAATAGATCATCCACATAATGATTTTTGATTATGCTTTGTACCGCTCTCGGGAACTCATCGCTGAATTGCAAGGCATTATGATTTTTAACATATTGAGCACAACTAGGGGAGCATGTTGCACCAAATGTCATCCCTTGCATCACGTAGGTCTCGAAATTAGAATCAGAATTGTTGCGCCATAAGAATCGTAGTACGTGCTGGTCTTCATGTGGTATTTTGATCTGGTGATACATCTCTTTGATATCCGCGGATAAACCAACTTTTCTTTCTCTGCTTCGCAAAAGGACACCAATAAGAGATGAGTTCCAATCGACACCTTTCATCAATAAAGTATTTAGTGACACACCGTCAACTGTGGCAGCCGCATCCCACACTATTCGAATTTTGTCAGGTTTATTCGGGTTGCGAACTGGAAAGATGGGCAAATACCAGACTTTTTCATAATGCTCTTGAAGTTCTTCCGAGGTCAGCCTTCGTATATATCCTTTTCGTTCGTATTCTTTAATCTGCAGAATTAAGTTCTCTTTCAGCTCTGGGTCTGAATCCAATCGCTTCTCTAGACATCTCATCCTTCTAGTTGCCATAGGTTTGGAATCAGGCAACTTGATATTTTCATACCGCCAAAGAAGTCCAGACTCGTAACGATTCTCCAAGGCAACTGTTTTTTTATTCAGGATAGATTTTGCACGCTCTTCTTCTTGAATAGTTTTAGAATCCTTCGGTCCGGATATACCCAAGCTGTCCACGGAGAAAAACTCTTTTACCATTTGATGAAGTTCCTTATCGCTATCTGGCTGGCATTCACAGACGTGAAAATGTTGTTCGAAATTGGATCCCACTTCTTCTTCATTGGTTGTGGAAAATATAGTCCATCCAAGACGGGACTTAACAGCAATAGGATCTTCATCACTTGCTTCTCGGATTTTCAAGGGAACAGCAACATGCCAATTTCGAAGACCAACGAGAATACCTGGACTGACATTGTCATAAGATTCAACCGGCAAATTTCTGAGATGAGAATATCTATTTGCCATACCCTCGTAATTTAGAGATTGATTTGGCAAATTCAAACTTTTCACTGTTCTCACGTTTGAAATATGAAAACTTGATGAATTTTTATGAACGCCTGATATATTCAATGAAACTTTCTTCGATTGCTTCTCTTGACGAGAGATGGATCCACTCCACTTCAAGCATAAAGGTGCGCTTTCTCCTTCCAGGTTCAACTCATTTGCTATCTTCTCATTCAGCAAAGTACTAGAAGATCCTTCGTCGAGAAAGGCATACGTTTTGATTTGTTTCCCATTATTTGAAAGCAATACAGGGAGGATTCGAAAACGAACTGAGGTGGAGGTGGCGTGATTCAATACGTTTTCATTTCTAATTTTTTCGACTTTCGTTTCTGAATGCTCATCTCGATTGTTATGCAGCAGTGGATGGTGTCTGCCATGGCAATTTGTTTGGGAGCATATGACTGGTGCTGAACACTTGAATGGATGTCTTTTGAGGCATTGTCGACAAAGTTTTGCCTTCTTAACAAATTCCCAACGTTCATTCACAGTCCATTCCATGAAACGCGTGCAAGTGGGTTTCGATGTGCAGTTCCCATCGCATACCTGGCACTTTCTGTTAAAATTGGAAGAGCTTGCTTGTTTTTGTTTCTTGCGAGCATCTTGGTGTTCGTGAATATGGAGTTGTTCACTTTTATTCTTTGGTTTATTCGGAACATCTTTGGCTTGAAACCATCTTTTTGTTGGCATGACGTCACAGATGTCTCCAGCAAGAGAATGCAACCAATCACCCAGGACGCAGATATTATTGAAATCTTCTTCTGTTCGCCTATGTGCTGCCCATGAAAGCTGAAGTGTGGGTGGAAGCTTCTCCACAAGGCTTCTCAGCAAACTAGGATCACGCATGTGATCTTGAAGATCTGCTTGCTCCAACGTTGAACACAAATTTGTGACAGCCACCGCATAGTCGACCACTGTTTCCATCCGCTCTATTCTTGGTGGCATCATCTTTTTGATTTTATCAATATAATGGTCCATAATTACTTCTGGTTGACCAAAATATCTTCGAAGTGTAGTAATTATTATTGGGACACAGTTGGGTATCGTTAATTGCGCTTCAACCACTTCTCTGGCCTTTCCCTTGAGGCAACGTTGCAATCGTATAAGGTTTTCGCTTTTAGTAAAGCCGCATGCTGCTGTTGATTGATTTAATGTGCTTATGAAGACTGGCCAGTCCCCTGGGTGACCAGAAAATGTTGGTAGCTCCTTAGAGATAGCATGCCGGGTAGCTATCTGATGTTCTGTGAGTTTAATGGAGTCGTCATGTACATCGGATTCGTATAACGGAGTGGGTTTCGTAGATATTTGTCTACTTCGTTGCACTGGCAATTCATCTATATATTTATTAATAACAACAGACTTACCACACGGTTGGCCCACAAACTTGTTTTGTTGGGCATTTTCCTGTTGGGTAGTTTTGTTTAGTTTTATAGATGATCTGCTGCCGTGCTCACTCTCCGACAATTCCTCAAGGAGCGTCTGGCGCTTCGACATTAGCAGCTGTCGTTCCTTCAGAACGGTTTCTTCATCCTCCAATAAACGAAGACGCTCCCGGATCCTCTCGGATCTGGCTTTTTGGTGACTTGATACAATAGATACTGCTTTTATTGGTTTCTTAGTTGCTGGCCCTGTGCATATAGAGCACTTCCATTGGTCATCATCAGCAACTTCGTCTCCAACTCCTGCACACTCGTAATGCACCCATCTGGTGCATTGCGTGCATTCGACCATTTTGGTAGGTGTGTGGCTTTTTTTGCAGATCGGACAGATCTGTGCCACCACCGTATTTGTCGTAGACATTGTTTTTAATTAAATTTTTGAGAATTGTTAAAAAACTTTAACTTTCAATTAAAAGATTTAAATTTTTGAAGTAGGCTTTGCCTTTTATTTAATATTTCGAATAACTTTTTACTTAGTAAAGACAGATCAAAACTCAAAAATTGTTTCACAATCTCAGCGTCTACAAATGAAGTGAAGTTGTGTTCATCTTTTTGTCTGTTGGAAATGAATCTTCTTCTTGTTTATTCTTACGGCCTCTGGTGGTAGAAAATATATGATGGAGAAATTTGTGGGTATTGCCAGCGGCTGATTTTTCGTAACATACACCTATCTCACTCTTGATCTTGAACCTGTTAAAAATTTCAATTAACTAAAAATAGAAACGTCAAATTTTCAAAAGTTGCTGGAAGCTGCCGAAAGTTGATTAGTGGGTGGGGGAGTTACTAAAATTTGCAATAAAGTTGCCAGTGGCAGCAGGCCTAAGTTGTTAGCAACTTTACCCTAGTGGGCGCCAGGATTTAAAATGTGGCTTCGCGGCCCTGTGTCGTGTCTGTTGCGTTCAGCCAGTGACAAACATTTCCGAAGATTTTGAACACAGACTTGTTGTTTTCAAAGTTCAAATGTCATAATGACAGATGGCTACTTTTCGATTTTCGACATTTGATTTCGGTAGGGGAACTTTGTTCAACGCTAAATTCTAAATTTGTTATTATAAACAAATATTTTCTTTTTTGTAACAAAATAGTTATTCCAAAATATATATAGAATGGAAGAAGAACAAATTGCAGTGTTTGTAAGTTATTTTCTTTTGTAAACTATTTGTATACGAATTCCAAATTCCACTTAGGGCATAATTGATGCACTAAGCACTCGAAACAACACATCTATAACCGGCAAATTCGTCAATGGAAGTAAAATTTCTCTCTCAGCTTACAAACATATTACGAGGTAATTCATTTAGTATACACCTGTACCCCAGAATACATATTTTCTTCATTAATAGCACGACTCAAGATCGACCAACAGATTATGCCAACAAAGACGATGTAAATATCTTCCATCTGCAACCAGAGTTTCTTTTCGATGAACCAATTCTAAGGAGTCTTCTAGCTGAAGCGAACAATACATTTGTAACTCTCCAAGATCTAAAAAAAAATGGAAACAAAAGTGGATACTTGAAAATTTCACGAACTTATCGCAGTATCATACGTGCGTGTTTAGAGAAGTTTCAAGAAGTTGATTGTTCTCAGTTGGACCAAACTGAAGAGAATTCAAAGTTAGTATTATTATTTGTTAAAATAATTCACCTAGTATTTAAAAGTCTTATTCAATCAATTCAGATTCCAGAACTACATCACAATATTCTACTCAATAGAATGCATCTGGCATCTGTGTGAGATATTTTTTATCGATATATCACCATCGAATGTAGTGGTACCACAGCTTCTGGATTGGATTCGATTTCATTTCCCCGCCGTTGAGAGAATGGCAACAGATCTTCTTTTGCAAGGAAGGGATGCTGGAGATGATGAAGATTATTGGCCCACGGTGAAGGGATTGATCCTGCAAGGACAAGTTGATGTTGCGAGAGCAATTCTACAGCTTCATCCTTTATCAGAAAACAGCGCTTTTAAAATGACGGAACAGATCTTGAGAACAATGCCTTCTGCCAGCGTAAGTTTAAATTCTTTTATAGAACTTAACTTTCTCTGTCAATTTTACACATTACACAAAACTTTTACTAACCCTAAAAAATGGACGAGACTAGAGCAATGCCAATATATAACATAAAAAGCATTAAAAGCATAAAGCAAACAAATACAACTAGTGACGTTCGAAGTATCCCTACCGGGAGGGGGCCCTGGTGCATGGCGACATAAATATAGTTCTTTTATAAAAAAAAACCATTTTAAATTGGCATGTGTAGTCACTTAAAAAAAATATTTGAGTTTTTGTAAATGCTAACAAACCAAAAAATTAATGAAAATACTTATTCTAAATTTAAATAATTTTACTATCATATTTTAAGTATTTTTAAAATAGTTAGTAAAATCAAAAGCAAAGTTCACCTTTGAAAAGTAATTACATATTTATTTAATTAATTTTACGTTTGCAAAAATTTAATTATTCAGACATTTACGAAAGCACCCACAATTACAAACAGGGATGTGACCCAAAATTATCTGATCCAAAACTGGCGCCAAACATGTTTGAAATTGGTACGAAACTAGCTGAACACAGTGGAGCGCAACCTGTCAATCAAATCGCTTATTCTTCTACAATGGTGTAGCGCTGTTCCCCATGGCTTTTATTAGAAAGAGAAAAGAATAGTACGATCCTATATATTATCTCAAGTGCAGCATGGAGCGAGCAGCAAAAGTTAATAAAAAGTTGGTTAAGTTTTTGCTGCAGCTTCATATTGTAGAGCTGTATACTGTTTTCGTACCTTTCAACTTTGACAATGCTACGTGCTGCAGCTGTAGCTTCACCACTTCTTTTAACCTATAAAGGCGAATTCCGTCACTTAAACGTTCAAGCTTGAGTTTAACTTAGTTTTTAGAGTATAGTAACTAGTAATATTTCTTAAAGACGGAGTTCTCAAAAATTGAAGGCAAATACCTACACACAAATTTCTATTCTAGTACATCACTAACATACATATTGGGTTTATCAATACAAATCAACATTTTCTGATTAACACTTAACCATTTTAACACACAATATAAATAAATAAAATATAACTACAAAATATTATATTCCTTTTATTAGCTCTACGGAGGTTTCTCTATACAAAAGTTTCGCGCCCAATGGCAATATTGGCAAGTAGACACTGAAAGGAAGCTGGCAGCTGATATAATATCTATTGAGCCAAACCTAGAGGTCATCATCAAAGTAAGAATCCTCAAAATTCGAGTTTAAAAAAATGAAAGCTTCAACTTCAATTTTGAAAATTTTCAGTTAGTCACTGGAGATACCAAAACATGGAACGAACAGATCAAGGAATCAAAATATTGGTACGAATATCTACCTGGATATCTTTTTTATACAGAACCTGCTTGTAAACATTTCGAATTGGCTACATTAGCTAATTCTTGGATTAATCGATGGATTACTACCAAGGGACAGTCGTACAATGGTTCTTTGAAGTATTTAGACAAGGTTATTCTGAATTTGATGGAAAATGATCTTCATAAAGTTATACATGCTATTCAGTTAATGTGTGATAATCAATGGTTTGTTACACATTTAACAGATTTGTTATATCATTGTGAGAAGCTTCAGACAGTTGGCGACCACAAATCCAAGTAAGTACCTCTACATTAACAATTTCGTTTACCAAAGTATAACTCTCGACGAAAAATACAGCCCTATTTTGCTAAACGATCGGGTGAACATTTGAATTCTGCTATCCGCATAAAGGAATTAGTTGTTCCATAATGCGTATAAATTGCGATTAAAATAAATTTAAGAAATAATATTCTCTTTAGTACTGGTTAAGATTTGCATTCGAAAGACATGAGTTTGAAATAAAATAATTTGAGGGAAATAGAATGGAACATTCACGTGAATCCAAAGTTTCAATCGAATCGTATATCAGAATTTGCTACTGTACAAATACACTGCAAATACTTAAAACTACAGACCTCAAATAATAAATAAATTTTTTTGAATTATTCAAATAATTAAAACAATTGAAAAAGATAATGAAAATGAAATCGGAAACGTAAACAATTCGTATATGAATATAGACTATATTTATTTATCAATTAAAATACTTATAAGATTTATTTTAAAACATAATTGTAAAACAAACAAAAAATATATTTTAAAAATAAATCAAATATCTATATTATCTATCTATAACTCAATAAGGAGAAGTCTAAGAACTAATCGGGTAACACATTATTATAGAAAATTGGAGACACTACAAAAAAGAATGTCAAAGAATTTTGTACGCAGAGCCAACCGTTTTAAAGTTACAGCCTGCCAACTAACAATTAACATTCAATTTCACCTTTTTCGTAGCCATTCTAATCAACCTAAGTTTTTTGGCAGCAATATAATTATATTTGTTTTTATTTATTTTTAGAAGTCCGTTATAGCTATCAATAAATATAATTATTGCAAATTTTAATTTAAAAGCACAATTAATGAGTTGAACTATTAATAAAAGCACCACTGGGTCGCACGAACTTGATCTTTTGTAAGATCACACTGTTTTTCCAAAGTCTAAATATTAGGTGTGTTTTTTTGCAAGTCCATATGGATTTGTCGAAAAAAACGACATCGGGACTTAGGAACTTCTTACTTACAGTACGTAAGTCCCGATAATTATCTGGACTTAGCTAAGTCCATATGGATTTAAGTTGTTGTTGTATTTACGTGTAAAACTATTAGTCCCGATGTCGTTTTTTTCGACAAATCCATATGGACTTGCAAAAAAAACACGGCTATTGTAAACCTATTTTTCTGATATTAAAGGAAATAAATTAGTTATGGGAGCATATATATAGTTGAAGGTAGTACTTTCATGTGAGTATATACTTATTTGTCTTGATAAGTCTAATTTTCTTGTCATTGAGAACTCTATCCATCTAAGCAATTTTCATGTCAACCTCAAGTCAACTACAAGTGAGGTGTAAAAAATCTGTAATTTATTCGCTAACTATTTTCCATCGGTTTACTCATTGCGTTTACTCCTTCCGTCCAAGAGAGATGTCGATATCGGTTCGATTGTTCTTAGTTCCATAGAAAAAAAAGAGGCGATAATATAGATTGGATTGGCGAAGGGCAAGATAGGATTCCTGCCATTCTTCTAAAAAAATGTGCAATTGTGAAAAAATGTTTAACCTTTCTCTTGCTGATGGCAATTTTTGGATGACTGCAAGATTTGTTATTTATCTCGGGCTCAAGCAAGAAATACAATATTACAGGCCAATATATAAGGTTTCAGCTATTCAAAACAGAACAGAAAACATTTCTGTTCCATCAGGGCTCCCACAAGGAAGTCTTATAGGGCCAATAATGTTTTCGGTATGGTATGTCAATGACATAACAGATATTTTTGATAATTTGGGTTGTCTTCTCTTTGCGGCTGACCTCAAACTCTATCGTAAAATTAGCTGTGAATCCGATTGTTTCCTTCTCTTGGAAGATCTGGCGAGACTTGATCACTGGTGCAAACGCAATCACCTTCATCTTAACGGGATTAGCAAAAAGCGTTCCATTTTTAACAAGTATAAGAAATTTAAAACTATCAAGGGACCCTCGGCCATTCTCAAAACAGTTACATCTTTTGTTTTTTCAAAATACTGAGAGAATGAACCGATGGCTGATAGACCATGGCCGCACATCTCTTTCTCTCAGTATTTAAAAAAAAAAACACCTATAGTCGAAAAGGAGAAATGGAAAAGGAAGGAGGAAGAATTTGGACGATTAAAAAGTGACTTTTGTTGCTGTAAATTTTAGCGCGACATATGTTAATGTAATAGAATTTAGAAAGTTGGTATTACTCAAGCATATACATCGTAAATTTGTGTTTAGCGTTATAATTTTTAGAATAAATAAGAATAAATAATATGCACTTGTTAATTAAATATTATTTGTTTGTTAGTGACTGCTTAAAACTGAGAGATTCCCTATTGTTTGAGTTTGGTTCATCTCTTATGTCCAGAAGTACACTTTGGCAACTTGGAATGGATTATTTAGAACACTGCTCGTTTGAAGGTAAGTTTTATCATTCCCTTCAATACCTGCTTAAAGTTGTTCTAACGAAAAATAATAAAGATAAATAGTGTTGGACGACAAGAAGTTAATAAAATGTTATATTATAAAAATCTATTCTAGGTCAAGGTGCAATGGAAATTTTGTTGACTAAAATTCCTATCCGTACTGAAAAACAGGCTTTAAAAATAATTGGTATATGCCGTCAAAAAGGACTTCACTTAGCTGGTAAGTTAATAATTCAGTCAATTATTTAGTCAGATAACAGTGGGGTGCCACATTAGCGTAGGTACTTATACTTATTTTCCCCTTCATTTTCTTTTTTTAGTACGGGATGGCGCATAACCAGCGTTATGATTTAATTAATGAATAATTTGTTTGCAGTTTGCAAATATGTTTACATTATGTTTGGAATATAACAGCTTCGAACTGATGTGCTCTTTCTAGAGCATTTTAACTCTTGTAAGAATGTCAGGAACCGAAGCCTCCTTTTCTTCTCGAATATTAGCCTTAAGCTATTGTATGGTTCATAGCTTATTTGAATACACCTTACCCTTTAGGAAGTCTCACAGAAAAATCTCGTTCCGTTAAATCGGAACAACTTTGTTTTATAGAGGAAAAAGGTGTAACTGTCCAAAATTGTTTGCAAAGGCACCACCAAATGGTGAGAACGTTGCCTGTTGGATGTTTTGAGTTTTTCTTTAACATTTACTCTCACCCGAACAATGTTTACCTTATTAACGAGGTTCTCCGGCACAGATAGCCTTTTTTTTTGCAGAAAATTAACCATCCTAAATATAAATATATTATATAAGGCTGGTGCCTTAATAATTAATACCATCTGTCAACAAAAAATTCAATTGCTGGAATTAACAAATAAGTCGCCACCTTTATATTAGCAACAAAATAACTACCGATTTTAATTTCTAAACATCTCAAATTATATAATCAAAATTTTCAATGATGAGTTTCAATGAAAACTGTACGGCCTAATATGATCATATATATCGGCTATGCTAGCGCCCTAAATTGTTCTCGTTTAAACTCAATTGGCTTTTCAGGAAAGGTGTCTGCAACCCTTTTGTTGCAATGCATGCCAGTTTTAGCTCTTTGTCCAAGCAACCAAGTTCCAGTTAATTGCCTTCATGAACTCTTTTTTTTCCAGCTAAATCCTTCTTAAATAAATTGAGAACTAGTTTGATTACATTTTTGTACATCATTTTCATGTTCAATTTTTTATAGAAAAGGAAATCTGCAAGGTCCAGTCAAAGAAATCATTCGACGATGAAAGATACGGCAATGCTTTAGAGTGGGCTATTCGGGCAAAAGATGCCATTTTCGTAACATCAATTGCTGATTTCTTTTTAAATGTTAGTTCTTTTTGCGTACTTGGAATGTTCATTGGCTTATTAATTTATCATTTTGCAGCACTACTCAAAAAATGGCGACATGATTAGTCCAGATGTAATCGCCAACATTGGAGCAAAAATGTTCATTTCGCCACGTTTGGTTTTTTTGGTAAAATATTTTGATTTTTATCAATTTTACCGTCGCAAGGACTTTTTGCCTGCCGCTGAATTGCTGGTAAATCTGTTGGACTCTAAAATCACTCCAGAATAGTAAGTATACTGTGTTCTTAAATCTAACTACTACCTTTGATTTATGTAAATATTTTTGATTTAGTTTCTGGCCATCATTGCTTATCGATACCATTCCTTTGCTAGAATCAAAAGATCCAAAAATACTAGCAAAAGAAACTTGTGCGATTCTTAACCACCTAGAATCGCAATTAGTGCCTTTGATTGAGAAGAAAAAGAAAATTATTGAAAAAACACCTAATGTAAGTTTGACAATTAAGTTGTTGCCGAAGGGTTAATTAACTGGTTTCTTTTAAGGCAACTATTGACATTTTAAAGGATTATCGTATTGAAAACATCGAAGAGATAATAAATTTATTGCGGTTAGCTTGTGCAAGGAATCTGAGCAGAGCAATTATTATTGAAAATACTGTTATAGCATGAGTTTTACATCATTTATTTCTTTAACTTTAATTTCAAAACGCTCATTTTATAAAGTTTTGTAAGATTAGACATTTGAAATATGTTAATAATAAATCGATTTTGAGTACATGTTTGTGGTAAAAATTTAAGTACGTTTTTTGTGTTTATAGAACCTATAGATTTAAGATAAAGCCAGAACTATACTTGATTTTTATGATGTGTGCTATCACTCTAAAAAAAATGCAAATATCCGAGTAAGTTAAAAAATTGTATGAGTGCCGGGACTCACGGTTAATATGTGTAAACATCAACGTGCGCGGACTTGTTTTTGCTTGAAGGGGATCTTAAGATTTTTTTCACTGAACGCACCCATCCTAGTATGCAGATCGTAACGTTGCACACCAAAAGGGTCCGCCAAATAACTTTTTTTTTTTTTTGAAAAGGGCGCAAAACATCGAGTGTAGCTTCGGCTGTGTGGCACGTAGCGCCGTCCTTTTGAAACCAAATGTTGCCAATATCCTCCTCTTCAATTTTTGTGAACAAAAATTCGTTCAACATCGCCTGATAACGATCGCCATTGACTGTAACGGCCACTCCTTGCTCATTTTCGAAAAATGGCCTAATTATGCCTCTGGACCAAAATCTGCACCAAACAATGACTTGTTTTGGGTGTATCCGCTTTTAAATGTATGCGTGAGGGTTTTCTTTGCCCCAAATGCTTGTTTACCACCCGCCAAGATCAAAATGAGCTTCATCTGAAAAGATTATTTTTTTGGCAAAATCGGCATCTCTAAGTCGATCGCAGGCCCACTAAGCGAAGCGTATACATAACCATATTCGTTCAGCGGAAGGATAAAACTAATTATCTGTCAAATCAGACATGAGCTAAGTGTTACCATTCACGAAATAAGCACTAGTTGAAAAAAAACGTTAGATGGCGGACCCTTTAGAAAGTGAAACAAAAATGTTCACACGCAAAGGCTGCGGCCACGCAATAAGCGACGAATCTGAGCGATGGGTTGCCATTTACTGTTTACTGTTTACTGTAATAGTTGCGAAAATGCCATCGTCAATTGCGGTTCGTCATAGCTTTTTAGTTGAAAGCACGTTCATATTTAAAGAGCTATAATTAAGATCGAGAACACCTAGATTTGATGTGCACCCCATAAATCGTGAAAAGGGCAAATTATGGGGAATTTCATCACTTATATCAAAATCTTCGCAGATTTCCAGATCGATTTTGGCAATATTGTCGTATGTCAGTACCATCAGCATTGAATGTGCATTTGGCATATTGAGTAAGAAATGCCCGTTTCTACAAAAAAACATCGAAACGAATCCAAGCACTGCAGTTCATTTAGTAAAATGCGATTTGTTAGAGAGTGCGATGGCGACAGTGACCTTGATTATATACAAGTATCAGGAGAAATGGCCAATAGCTCAAACAAATGCAGCCACTCAAGAAGAACAGTCCCGTTATAACAGAAGCACACACAGTGCGTTGAATATAAGAAATGAGCTAACACAGTATTCTTGGGAATTTAATTTTTTTTTTGGTTTTTAATTTTTTGTTAACTTTTTTTTTTATAGCAGGTAGAATAAGTGCGCCAAATATGGCCCCTGTTGGTTATATGGCCCACCGTAATATTTCCCTACTGGCAGAGCGTATGTTATCCTACCCGCTGTGCATTCATTTCAAAGATACCCTTAATGGTTTTCATATATTTTAAAGTGGATACTTAGGCGCAGGAAATGTCCGCGAAATAGGAGATTTCAATTTTTTTACATTGTCCATATCTACGATTTTTTGGTAAATTTTTGTAAGTGTTTTTACACTTGCGCAAATATTTTAAAATTTATTGGAGACTATGTTGTGCTTCGATTTATCTTATTACTTTAAACGAGCTATTCTTGTATATAATATAATAATTTGTCTCTGGAAAACGGCTCTAACGGTTTTGATGAAATTTTCAAAGTTTGGTCTAGTACACGAAAAAAAAACCGGCTCTAAAGTTTTGGATGAAATTTTCAGAATTTGTTTTTATGAGCAAGGAAATTAAATTAAAAATATCATAATATAGATCCGCCCACTGCCACGCCCACTTTTCTTATTACTTAGTTTTTCGGAAACGACTTAACGATTTTAATGAAATTTTCAGAGTTTCTTTTTCTCTGAAACCGCTCCAACGATTTGTTTGAAATTTTAACTTTGTTTCCGTGGGCAAAAAATAATTATGAAATTGGTTTTAGTAAAATCCAACCACTGCCACACCTATTTTTATCATTTCTTGGTTTCTCTGAAGCGGCTCTACCGATTTGGATGAAAATTTCAGTTTTTTTTTAATTGAGCAAGAAAAAAAAAATTTAAAAACGTCACAAACACACCTAATTTTATTATTTCTAAGTTTTTCGGTAAAGACTTACGATGTGGGTGGAAATTTTCAGAGTTTTATTTTATGAACGAGTTTCTCTGAAACGGCTCTAACGATTTGGTTGGAATGTTAAGAGTTTGTTTCCGCGGGAGTAACGTATATTGACCATACCAAGAAAAGTGATGAGTCTACTAATAAAAACAATATAAGTAAACTCAAACCACTTTCACGGTAAAGTAAATAAACACCTCACTTCCGTAGCTATGCTCAAATAGCAATAAATACCATTACTTAGCATAAACAAAAGTTCATAAGCCATAATTGTACATAGTAAGCATTTTTTTTTAAATATGTAAGAACTTTTGGATAATTGGATATCAATAAAGAGTGGAATTGAGTTTGGAACTCAGAATAAGACGGTCGTTTTCTTTCAATCTAATAAAATATAACTCGGGCGAGCAAAATTTATTTATTTGGTTTTATTAAAATCCACCCACTAGCACGCCCATTCTTATAATTTCTTGGTTTCTCGAAAACAGCTCTAACAATTTTAATGAAAATTTCAGTGTTTGCTTTGATGGGCAAGAACAAAATTTTAAAAATGTTTTAAGTTAGAACGCCCACTTCCTCGCCCACTTTTCATATTTCCAAGTTTCTCGGAAACGACTCAAACTATTTTAATGAATTGAACGAAGAAAAAATGAAAAAAGTTTGACTTAGTAAGATCCGCCCACTGACACGCCTACTTTCATGATTTCTTGGTTTCTGGAAAACGGCTTTACCTAACGATTCTGAAAGTTAGTTCTCATGAGCGAGAAAAAAATCAAATCAAAGTCAAATACATAAAGCAAATAAATCCCCCGATCGGAAATTTTCTCCGATCGGAGAACGATACGGTGATAGGGCTGTATATTCAGTCTTCTGGCCTTAGCTGCAAATACATCGATAACTTCCTCAGTGTCAATCTCAATTTGTCGATGAACTGACATTAACGCCAATCCTATTAGTCTTTCTTCACCGGTTGAATTTTTTAAATAAGTTTTCAGACGTTTCATTGTCGAAAATGTTCTTTCCGGTGTGCATGTTGTAACCGGTAATGTCGTCAGAATTTTTAGAAGCTTGTGGATGTTAGGAAACAGATCCTTCTTGCACTCTTTGACCGCTGTGTGTCTAGTAGCATACGGTATAGTAAAAATCAAAATATTTAGAGTTTTTGTGCCGGTTTCTCGATTTTTACTGTGTGCACACTTGCATAATGTGCATGGGCGCTTTATATATACCGTATGCAGTTCAAGCAAAAGGGGTTATGTCGTTTGCGGTTGTACTTAAAAATTGTCAGGGTAGGTACCTTACTACGTTCATTAAAAACTATGAAGAAACCTAACCTGACACATGAACTTTGTTTAAAGATTTTAACCTTCAGGATTAGAAAAGAATTTTATTTATTTATTTTCCTATTTCAATAAAAATTAACTGAATTCTACTTAATGATGATTGACAATCGATCCAAAAGGTAATTTTAATAATTTTAAACCATCATCCCCCAAAATATCAATCCATCCTCTTAATAAGATACGAATCAGAAGCCCTACAAATTTAAATGTCCACAATACTGAAGGTAGCACTTATAACATCAAAATTAAGGCTTCTTTGCTAACAATTTCGTGCGAGCGTATTTCCGTATAATTTTGGAAGCTATTCTCACCAAAAATGCCTCAGGCCTTAACTAAGATGTTAAGTGCCCCATGCACACCATACCAGTGTCTTCACCGGTGTATTAAAACAAAAAATACATTCCGTAGCACAATTAACATATCTACATATAGTCACACCGACACAAAAAAACTGAGAATTTCGACATAGAAATATCAGAAATTGGTGTAGACACTAGCCTGATACTAAATTTTGCACTGATGGTGGAAGAGTGAGATGCAAACCAAAATGGCATGGATCAATTTTTCCAGTGTACCTACCATATACACCACCGTGGTCCATATACAAGGCGGATATTAGCAACACTTTTTGGAAATTGTTAAAATGAGTTTTTTTTTAGTTTTTATTTATTTTCTTTTAGTTAAGTTGTTTTTATGTTTTATGTTATGAAGGCTTATTATAAAATAATTTCTTTAAGGGTTTGTTTCACAATGTCTCAGTAAAGTTCCCATTACTTACTGGACATTGAAATTATCCGAAAATTAAATTCTTCCAGTTAAAACCTTGGGTTTCACCATCTATCTTAAAATTAAATATATGTGTCAATTAGTTTTCCAAACAAAATAGTTTTTACTGATGAAAAATAGGCCAGTCATATAAGACATCGTAGGTCGCAAAAAATTGCACTGCACTGATTTTTTGGGAAGTTGTAAGGATAGCTACCAATAGTGTAAAACCAAGTTTGCAGCTTCGAATGACTTGTGCTAACTGCGTGGTGCTCGAAAAACCTAGGAATTTTCGGACTTTTTTTCAGTTTTTGGCTTATAACTTTTAAAAACTGCATCCTAGAAAAAAGTCACCACGTACACTTTTAAAGTATACAAAATTTCCTATTATTTGCAGCTCTGTAGGTTGAATAGGTCTCGAAATACAGCACTTCAAAAATTGACAATTTTTCTTAAAAAGTTCGAAATCGTAGTTTTAGACCTCTTCGGAGTAAAGTATCGGCCTAAAATACCAATCCTTTAAGGCAAGTTATTTAGCAATGATTGTAGCAACGTATCTTTAATTTAAGGATAAGCGGAATCTTGTACACCTATTATCAGGAAAAAATGAAATAGTTTAAGAAATCGTTTAGAGTTTATAACTGAATATAAAGTTCCAAGTTGCTTACTTAGAACTGTAATCAGACATTGTGAAACAAGCCCTAAGTATTAAAAAAAATAACCAAGAGAAAAAAGTTAAGGGTGGGCCATATTTGGGCTACACTGATCAAATTTGGTAGTAAATGTTGAAAATGTGAACATTTTGACTGATGCTAAAATGGAAAATTAAATAGAATTTAACAACATTTTTAAAGTTTGCGTCGTTTGATATATCAACAACGCTAAATTGTCCAAATTTGCAAAATACCTGAAGTAATACTAAATTGAATTTGCATTAAATTGTGACTTGCATTTAAGGGTAGTAATTACTAGGAGTAAAAGAGTAAAGTAAAAACTATAACTTTTAGTAAAAGGTTAGATTTATAGTAGGTATTTACTAAGTTTCGTATGCATAAAATAAAGTTCATACTTGCTAGCAGATACTACTAAATTCATCCAAGTAATTACTTAAATTCACCCGAAATTAAAAGTAAAAACTTATTTATTAATAAATTCTCGTAGAATATTCCATTGCATTGTTTGTTGGATATTCATGGAGGCATATCTTTTTCGATTGATATATTTTCCTAATAGATAATTGCAGTTTAAATATTTAAACATGAGTGCATTTTAAGGCATGATAGGAAGCTGTATTGGATAAGCCGATCGTGTTTTGCTCTCAGCTATTCTTCATAATTTAATGGAATATGTATCTAATACGACGGTGCCTTTAATTAATTTTGCTTTAAAATTTACAATTCTATAGAAACAGTATACTCTGATGTACGCCTATATAACTTCACCAACGCTAAATAGAAATCCAGGTTCCAGGATTTCCAACGTACCGTAAGAAAATCTTCATCTTCTCTTGATGATTATAGTTCCTCCTTCTCTTGTTTTAGTCTTAATTCTCTAATCGTCTTTAAAATGTTGTTAAGGTAAAAATAATAAATAAATAATTAAACAGCAACCCAATTTAAATAAATACCTAATTGCTTCGAATTGATACTCAAAACAGGTAATATTTGGTTTCACGGCTGCTTAATTGTATGTACTAAGAAATTTTCAAGTTCCTATTATGTTACTTTGAAAAAATCAAGTACTTACTAGTTTTTATGCTTGCGGAATAAAGATTAAACTAAACAAAGTCATCCGAGAAAAGTAGTAAAAACTTAATTTTTAGCATTTACTGCATTTTTATGCATAACCATAAATAGTTTTAACTTAGAAAATCTCTAGTAAAAGCAGTTACTATGTTTTATGCATATTACCCTATGTTTTATCCCTATTACCCATTGTCTTCCACTCAAATCCGCCGGTTCGGTCGATTAGGTCTTTATTTTTAGTTTCTTTTTTATTAAATTGGTGCCTAATCCTCCGAACTTGAGTGTACGATTGGCGTTTATGTTTTTGCAGGCAATAAATATTTCTATGACCAAAGTTTCATCCATGCCGATGAGGTCAGTATATTTGTTGACAACTTTCGGTCTAAAATCTATACCATCTTAACATTTTACCTCACTTATTTGTTATCTGCACAACATAGTAAATGAAGATTTAAACGAATAATAATTTCTTATCAACCTTCTTTATGTGTGACTATATACATTATTTTAAGCATAGTTTTAAGGTGGTCTCATCTCGAATGGTGGGATTTATGTTTTTTAACTAATAATTTTTGACATATTGGCTGATAAGAAGGCAACTTATTGAGCTTTTGGGTTCAAGAACGGCCAGTAACAATGTCAAAATAAATTGTTAAATTGCAGTATCAAAATATCAACAACTTAGTGTTTGGTGAATTGTCATATATGAGTTATCGTTTTGTTATTTTAATTCAGTTCTGTTTTGTCGTGTTGAAGTGTTTACAAAATATTAACAATTTGTAAACAAAAATTTCGTATTAATGAATTAAGATACGGATTTCTTTATAGGTGTGCATCTCTATGTACATATGTATATAATTTTATTTTCATAGAAAAAAGTGTTAAATAATTTATGTACATGAATAAGTGATTGCTTGCACAATTTGCAAAGAGAAATGATATTGTAGTTTATATCCTACAAGTGAATAAACAAATTCCAGTATGTAATAGGCAATAGGGATTAAGATTTAAGAATGAAAAACAATTGAAAGAGAATTTCTGAGAAATTGTTTCTGTTTAACTTTTTTTTATTGAATAGAATTATTAATTGATTAATAATAATTGATTCTTAATTCTATGTTATAAATGTTACGTTTTGATATTTTACATAAGTTGTTTTGGTACATAAGGGGCCTAATTTTATAAATTTTTTTATAAAAATGATTTAAAAAAAATTGTTATTTGGCTTATACCTCATATTTACATAATAATTGATGCGTTCTTTCGGGTTTAGAAACCTCTCGGGCTTAGAAACCCCCCAGGTTATAACATTTTAACAAAAAAAACCTAAATTTTTTTTCAACAGTAATAACAGAAAATTTAATTAATGTAATAAATATACGAGTAATAAATAAATATGTAAATTAAAATATAGAGAATTTAAATTTTTTTTTGAACTTTATTAAAAAAGAGCTTCTGCATATACTATCGTCATCTTCGTTTTAGCTGTATGTCGGTTTGATACATCTCCTCAGTTGTAAAAATTTTCAGTTGGTGTTAAATTGTGGCATCCAGAATTATAAGGAATATCTAACTCGTAGAAAAGAATACTGTCAGCTGTTTCAATACACATACGTTTATTCAACCTTTTAGCTCTAAATTAATCCGCCCAGATTTCCTCTCCAAACATCTCGTCCCTCCAGATTACCACTCAACGATAAAAAAAAAACCTAAATCTGGGAGGAAAACACCCAAACTGGCAACCCCGCTTAAGCTAAAAATTTCTTCTTAGAAATGCATATTTTCTCATTTAATTTCTGTTTTTTTGCTATCGAAAATGCGGTGCTAGTAAATTTGATTCTAGTACTATGTTCCAATTGATTTAACTCATCTGCGGGCTAATTTAAGTACCAAGTTTTTTGTGCCACTAAACCTAAAATTTGGTCTTACCAAAATCAAAAGGGTTTTGATGTTTATAAATGTTTGAGGGCAGGACTACCCGGTTGTCGTACGAAGTTCGACTGTCTTATTTAATTAAAATTATAAATTTTCAAAATACAAAACAAAAGCCGTGGTTATTTTCGAGTAAATAAAAAAGGTTGGTTAAAGGCTGCACTCATAATGCCATGCTATAACTTTTTATAAAGCCAGAAATCTCTTCATTTATTTCATTTTCAAATAATATTTTTTTGTGACTAGTTTTCGAAAAAATAATTTTCAAACTCAAAATGTTGAAGAAAAAAAGAAATTTTAAACTATTTTTTTTTTACTATTTTGTTTTGAAAATTGAAAGCTCTTATTAGTTTTAAGTCAAAAACAGAAAACCGGATGCTTAAATGTCTTGTGTCTACTTTTTTTTAAAAAATTGAAAGTAACTAAATCTATTTTACTGCCTACGTAGTGGAAATAGGATCTTTAGAGCAACTCAAGCAACGGATTAGAGTAAAATTATGGGAATTTTATTTCTGTTGTTTTAAAGTTTTTTAAGAACTAGTAAAGATTTTAAAATCTGGTTTTTGGTATTTGACTAAAAATTAATAAGAGCGTTGAATTTAAAAACAAAAACACTACTTGATAACGTAAAATTTTGAACAACACTTGAACAAGTTTTTTTTTATTTTGAATAGATGAATCCTACGATCGAATTAGCTTTCGTTACGATGCGACCAATATGTAAATTAAACGCCATTCTAGAATCGATGATAACACCAAGATCTTTTATTTTACCAACTATTCCCAAACAACTTTGCCCAAGAGAGTACCTAAATATAAACAAGAATATTAGATAGAACCTTTGGAAAAGGGTATAACAATACATTTGGTTATATTTAAATTCAAACAATTACTGGTACACCAATTATAGAAAGCTAGTTGATATGGTGTTGCATATTCTAACAATTATTGAAGCATTTAATTAAAACAAAAAAAACTTGAGATGGTCTGCAAATATTAGGCATAAACAAAATTTAAAGACAGACACTAAGTCGTTAATAAAGATAATAAATAACAATGGACCAAGATGACTTCCTTGTGGAACTCCTCAAAAACAATAAATTGGTCTTGAGTATTTATAATCGATAGCGACTCATCTCTGGCTTTTCCTAATAAGAAAGGAAGAAAACCAGTTCAACAATGCAGAATGAAACCCAAATTCATTTAGGCACAGCTTTTCAGTGGTAAGTTAAACCAGAGTTAACTAGGAAGCAACTGAGGAAGTAGTTTTTCTGTCCAGAATGCATGCGGAACGACTAAACAAACTCCGTGGATAAACCATGAAAAGCATCTGTTCAGTAAATCCTGAGTTAACTCGCCAAATTTGATGAGTTAACTCGGGATTATCTTTAATCTCACACTGAAAAAATGGACCGTAGTTTCTTAATAAGTAAATCGTGATTAACAGCGTCAAAGTCTTTGCTAAAATCAGTATAAATAGCATTAACTTGGTAGACTTTTTCAACTTCATTTATGACATATGAAGTGAAATAAGCTAATTTCGATACCGTCGAGCAGCTGGCTACAAATCCATGCTTAAATTCAGAAATGAGTTTTTTAATGTGAAACTCGATTTTTGATTTAACTATACTTTCAAAAAGTTTTGGTATTGATGAAAGCTTACAGATTCCTCTATAATTTTCAACACAATTTTTCGAACCAGATTCAAAAATTGGAACAAGAAAGATGTTTTCAGTTTCTCAATGAAAGTGGCATTAAGCAATGAAATGTTAAAGATAAGATAAAGTGGGAAGGCTAACATCTTAAGGCATTCTTTTAGAACGATTGCAGGTATGCCATCTGCACCTGGTTTTAAATTAGGCTTTAAGCTACAAAGTGCTGTCTAAACTTCAGATGATTCCAGCTGTAATGAGCCAATATCTATCATAGATATTAAATTTGATTCAAAGCTAGAATACGCAAAAGAATTTGATAGTTTGTATGGAAACGGCAATTTTTTTATGTAATGGCCCCGCTAACAGTGGTGTTTAGTCTATTACGTTTAATTTTAATTTGAAAACTTTTTGCCCGACTGGAGCTCGAAAACTAGACCAAGCGTCTTCAGAGCCATATACGTATACGCACTACGCTACCGAAGTCGAGTGATCAGGTCCATTCCAATGAATGTTTTATTGTTTTGAGCATTGTATTTGAAACAACTAGCATTTTTATTCGCTAAACACAAGTTGTTAAAGTTATTTTTCCATCAAGCCATGCTGTCAAACATACTGGTCCAGGTAAACCCCTGTAATTACAACTCACGTCCTTCTACAAAGAAGACTGGTTATTGGATTGTTTTTATCGAAATATTCATCTCCTTAGGACTTATGAGGTCGTATTTAAGTATATTAATATCACAAGAGTGTGCCATTACAGGCCAGATAACTCTACTTTCTAAATTCTGAAACCTGTGTTGATTTTTTGACTTATATTTTAAACATAAATTTGTTTCAACTGTTGTTTCATTGTTCGCCAAAATCTACTAATTATAATCTCATATTTAGATGAACTATCGAAACATTTTCTAATAAGCTCACTCATAATCTTTAAATAGAAACACAGTTATGACGGACTGATGGCAGATGGTTTCCAGGAGACAGAAAATTATTATCTTAATTAAATCCAGTGCGAAAAAAACCCAAAATATTATTTCTAATTAAAGTGATAAGAACACATTCACAGTGAATCTTCTTTCTTTTGCTATCTCTTTTGATGTTTTTACAAAAAACAAATTGCCACACTTATTGTTAATTGACTTCATAAATCGCAATTAATTAACGTTTATATCTAAAAATTTAAAATAAACGATAACAGTAAATAATTTTCTGGTTTAATTTTAACAGGTGGTATAAATAGTGAAAAGTATATTGAACTCAGAATAGTTCTGGACATGGCGTTTTCGAAGGTGTTAGTAGCTTTAGTGATTGTGGCGGTTACTGCCATAAACGGCCAGCACAACCCCAACTATTGGGGTGGGCGCGACGTTATGATTCAACTTTTCGAATGGAAATGGGAAGATATTGCCAATGAATGCGAACAGTTTCTGGCTCCAAAAGGATATGCTGGTGTTCAGGTATAATTGTCCATTGAATATCTCAACTCGTAAAATTAATCATGATGTTATTAGGTTTCTCCTGTAACCGAAAATGCTGTTGTAAATGGACGTCCTTGGTGGGAGCGTTATCAACCCGTTTCGTACCTTCTTACCACTCGATCTGGTAATGAGGAGCAATTCCGCGACATGGTGACGCGTTGTAATAAGGTTGGAATTCGCATCTATCCAGATTTAATAATGAATCACATGGGAGCAGGTGATAGTGCTATAGGTACTGCCGGTTCTACAGCCGAACCCAACAATAAGAATTTCCCAGCTATCCCATATTCACCAAATGATTTTAATCCAACGTGTTCTATTTCAAACTTCAATGATCGTCTTGAAGTCCGAAATTGTGAGTTGGTTGGATTGAAGGACCTAGATCAAAGCAAAGAATATGTTCGTGAAAAGCTCGTGACGCTTATGAACAAGTTGATTGAAATTGGGGTCGCTGGATTCCGTTTAGATGCAGCCAAACACATGTGGCCACATGATATGGAGGTGAAAACGGTTCTTTTAAATTTAAATTCAACAATATTAATAAAGAATTTATTTTCTAGTCGATTTTGGATGCACTTGATGATTTAAACACTGATCAAGGATTTGCCCCTGGTTCTCGAGCATTTATCTACCAAGAAGTAATTGACAATGGTGGTGAAATGATCACTCGTGAAGAATATACCCACTTAGGTGCTGTCACAGAGTTCCGTCACTCATCTAAGATCAGCAATGTTTTCAATAATGGCGATCAGTTGAAGTATTTAAATAACTGGGGCACAGGTTGGAGCTTCCTTCCTAGTGAGGAAGCTTTGATTTTCATTGATAACCATGACAACCAAAGAGGCGAAGCATTGAACTTCAAATCATCTAGAAGTTACAAGATGGCATCCGCGTTTATGTTGGCCTACCCTTACGGTATTCCTCGCGTCATGAGTTCTTTTGATTTTGATGTTTCCGATGACGGTCCACCAACCAGTGATGGCAATACTATTTTGTCCCCAACATTCAATAACGACGATTCATGCGAAAACGGATGGATCTGCGAACACCGCTGGCGTCAAATTTACAGCATGGTTGGGTTCAGGAATGCAGTCGAGGGTACTTCAGTTAACAATTGGTGGGACAACGATGGCAACCAAATTGCATTCTGTCGTGGCAATAAGGGTTTTGTAGCATTTAACCAAGAGAACTATGATTTGAATCAGCGCCTCTACACCTGCCTGCCAGCTGGTACATACTGCGATGTCATTACGGGAAATCGGCCTGGATCACCTTGTACAGGAAAACAAATTGTTGTTGACAAGGATGGAACAGCTCAGATCAATATTTCAACTGCCGACGAGGATGGTGTCTTAGCAATACATATTGAATCAAGAGTCTAAAAATAACTTTGAAAATGTCTTAAACAACTAAAATAAATTTTATGTCTTTATCAAGCCGAACTCGTACTTTTTTTTTCAAAAAATAGGTACATATGCACAATGCACATACATTTATTCAATTTTCAACATAAATAATTTTTTTTTAATGGAAAGATTACATAAAACTCAACAGATTCTTGAAAGGTTTGAATCAAACAACAACCAGTTGAGTGAACTACCAACAAGTCATATTTGGCTGCAGTTATAGCTATTTCACCTTACTACCTACTTATTTACTTTAAGTGGTGCATTACGTTCAATTTTAATTTGAAAATCTTTTCGCCCAGCGGGGACTTGAACATAGACCAAGCGTCTTCGGAGCCATTGCACTTACGCATTGCGCTACTGAAGAACCCAATGTACTAAGATTTTGATAAAAAAAATTGTCCATATGGCTAAAATTAGTATGGTAGACCAGTTTGTAGTAGGAAACAAGTTTAAATCGTTAATGTTAACAAACAAAATTGCCGCATCTGGGGCTCGGAAAACCCGCACGTTATTGTGGGGAAACCAATGCATCTACAGGGAGTGACAGTTTGGTACGGATTGTGGAGTGGTGGCATAATTGGACCATTTTTCTTCGAAATGAGGCTGGGAACAACGTTTCGGTCAACGGTGGGCGTTACAGAACCATGTTAAGCGACTTTTTTTTTTACTGAAATTGAAGACATGGATTTGAACGACCTCTGGTTCATGCAGGATGCCGCGCTATGCCACACAGCCCATCCCAAAACCGATATTTTGTGCACCGAATTCCCAAATCTTATCAGCCGTCTTGGCGATGTCATTTGGCCGCCTCGCAGCTGCGATTTGACCCCTTTGGACTTTTTTTTAGTCGGAACCGTCAAGGACCGATGTTTTTCCAACAATCTGGAAAGAATTCAAGCACTTAAAACCAATATCATAAAAGTAATCCGTGAGCTACAGCCCGAAACCATCAACAAGGTAAATTAGAGTGACAGAATGCGCTTCTGCGAAGCCAACCGAGGCAGCCACTTGAACAGCGTTGTGTTCCATAATTAATGGAAATGTTTGCTCTTACTAATACAGCCATAATAAATGGAACAAATTTAATTTTGTTCATTTTATTGCATTAAAAAAAAAAAAACATGTATTTGGCCCACCCTGTATCTGGGTAGACCAATTCTCATTAACAGTTATGAATTCGTTGACACACGATGAAAACAGAATAGGACCGAGTATATAATCTTGAGGAACATCGAAAACGATTGGAAACCTGATTGTGGTTACCATTATCACCTTCTACGACAGTTTGCTTTCTATTTGTCAAATAGGAATAAATTGCAGTAATTGATAAATTTAGTAACCGCGTTAGCTTCGTTCAAAGGTTTATGTGGTTAATTGTGTCAAATACTTTTGTAAGACCGAGTAGCACTAGAAAAGTCAATTCATAGCCTGTGTGCAGCTGTGATTGAAATGGGTCTGAACTCTGAATTCATCCCTTATTGCATTTTAAGGTAGAGGTAATACTTTCATCATCTGCTACAGATCAGATTTTGTATGACATATACATAGGTACTTTACGATATCGTTTATAGCGCTGAAAAGTAGGTAATATGTTAAAATCGATTGCATGTAGTTGGCTCATCAACCTGGTAATTGCAATCGTTTGTACGCATTGGTACAAATTTTAAAATATTTTTTTAAACTCCCCTTTTTTTTATAAAACCAACTAAATTGCTCGGAAAATGTGGAAATGTAATTCGATGGAAAATCATATGTATCTTCACGTTTGTTCTTTTTTCTTATCTTCGTTTTTACAAGTCCCGAAAATCCTATAATTTGACCTTCCATAACTTTTTATGCGAACATGATTTGGCAATTGGATTTCTAGACAATGTTTCTTACGATTTGGGCGGGTGTATTGTTCGCCCAACAAAAAATTTAAAGAATGAATTTTTTGTGTGATAATAAATATAAAATTGTTTTTTTTTTTTTTTTTTTTTTTTTGAAAAAAAAACTGCCTCTAAATGAATAACAGATTATAATACTTGATAAAAATCGAATTATAACCAATTCCACCTTTTGTTTAGATGAACTTTAAACTTTCGAGTTAGTTTTTAATTAGCGTTATCTAAATCTATCTACACATCTTCGCATTGTTGACCAGCAAAAAATAAATTATCTTAATTAAATCAATTGCGGTTTCTCAACAGCAGGCAAAATACATTCATACTCAGCATATTATTATTTCTGATACAAGCGTTACAAAAATATCATGAATAATGAATTATATTTCGTGAGCTACCTATCTTTTCTTTAATAAAGTTTTGACAAAAATTTTGCAGGAAGTGTGAATCCGAAAATCCAAAAAAAAATATCTTAAAAATGAAAATAAATTGTAGATAAGTGCAAAATTTTCTGATTTGATTAACGTCCGTATAAATAGTGAAATAATCATTGAATTCAGAACAGTTCTGACCATGGCATTTTCAAAGGTGTTAGCATTGATTGTGATTGTGGTGGCTTCTGTCGTACGCGGCCAGTACAATCCTAACTATTGGGGTGGGCGTGATGTTATGGTTCATCTTTTCGAATGGAAATGGGAAGATATTGCCAATGAGTGCGAACAGTTTCTGGCTCCAAAGGGATACGCCGGTGTACAGGTATGGTCCAATAAATATCTTAATGTTGAAAATTATTCATAAATTTATTAGGTTTCTCCTGTAACTGAAAATTCTGTTATTAAAGGACGTCCTTGGTTTGAGCGGTATCAACCCGTTTCGTATATTCTTACCACTCGTTCCGGTAATGAGGATCAATTTCGTGACATGGTGACCCGTTGTAATAAGGTTGGAATTCGCATTTATCCAGATCTAATAATGAATCACATGGCCGGAGGTGATAGTTGTTTAGGAACTGCCGATTCCACTGCTGAACCGAACAATAAGAATTTCCCAGCTGTCCCGTATTCGCCAAATGATTTTAATCCAACTTGTTCCATTAGGAACTACAATGATCGTGCGGAAGTGCGTAACTGTGAGTTGGTTGGATTGAAAGACCTTGATCAGAGCAAAGAATATGTTCGTGAGCAGCTCGTGATGCTTATGAACAAGTTGATTAAAATCGGAGTCGCTGGATTCCGTTTAGACGCAGCCAAACACATGTGGCCACATGATATGAAGGTGAGAACGTTTTTTTAAATTTGAATTCATTCATTTTTAATCTATTCTCTAGTCGATTTTGGATTCACTTGATGATTTAAACACCAATCAAGGATTTGCCCGTGGTTCTCGGCCATTTATCTATCAAGAAGTAATTGATAATGGTGGTGAAATAATAACTCGGGATGAATATACCCACTTAGGTGCTGTCACAGATTTCATTCACTCGTCCAAAATAAGCAAAGTTTTCAATAATGGCGATCAGTTAAAGTGGCTCAATAGCTGGGGCACTGGTTGGGGATTACTTCCCAGTGAAGTAGCTTTTATTTTCATTGATAACCATGACAACCAAAGAGCCGACGCATTGAACTACAAATCATCCAGAAGTTACAAGATGGCAGCTGCGTTTATGTTGTCCTACCCTTACGGTATTCCTCGCGTCATGAGTTCTTTTGATTTTAATGTTTCCGATGACGGTCCACCAACCAGTGATGGCAACAATATCTTATCCCCAACATTCAAAGCTGACTATTCATGCGAAAACGGCTGGGTCTGTGAACACCGCTGGCGTCAAATATACAACATGGTTGGGTTTAGGAATGCAGTGAAGGGTACTTCGGTAAATAATTGGTGGGATAACGATGGCAACCAAATTGCATTCTGTCGTGGAAATAAGGGTTTTGTAGCATTTAACCAAGATAACTATGATTTGAATCAGCGCCTCTACACTTGTCTGCCAGCTGGTACATACTGTGACGTAATTTCGGGAAATAGGTCCGGGTCACCTTGTTCAGGAAAACAAATTGTTGTTGACAAGGATGGAACAGCTCAGATCAATATTTCAACTGCCGACGAGGATGGTGTCTTAGCAATACATATAAGATCAAGGGTCTAAAAACAATTTTGAAACTTTCGAAAACAAATAAAGTTTAATCTCTTTCCACTCTAACTCGCACTCTTTCAATATTAATTATATAAAACTCTTGGACCGCTTCAAGTCCAGCTTTGGCCATATCTGTTTCGTCGCCACGCAGGTAGTGATGTTGTTCCACCTTACAATCTCGTCCTTTCTCTATAGCATCATGTCTCAGCAAAAGTTTGCATGTAGCAATGGGCAAAATAGGTAGTATTGTTCCACTTTTGGCGAGTTCGTCAGCCCTGCATTTTCCTGGAATGTATCCTTATGGCCCGGCACCCAGCTGAGATGAATATTAAGGACGAGACTAGAGACATGCCAATGTATACCCACCGGCGGAGGGCCCTGGCCCTGCGGGGCCACATAAACAGTACTTTTATAAACCAAAACTGATATAATTGGCATGTGTAGAGTCACTTCAGAATATTACACTGCATGCTGTGCCATCTCAATTAGACATGATCGATAGTTAGTTAAGGGTTGTTATAGAGTTGGTAGAGA
The DNA here is from genome assembly GCA_932273885.2 of Leucozona laternaria. NCBI lineage: Eukaryota > Metazoa > Arthropoda > Insecta > Diptera > Syrphidae > Leucozona > Leucozona laternaria. The sequence continues at coordinate 54,392,957 of OW026368.1, forward strand.
CAGAGTCCAGGGATTTATGGCGGCTTTGCTATCTGCGAAGATGCGGATATCTATCTGTGTGTATAGATATCACATTTGATTTAAGCAAAGACAATACTTCTTTTATAGCCAAAAGTTCGGCCAGGAACACGCTACAGTGATTGGGAGTACACACCACCACCAACCCCGTCACCAGTTTTTGATCCATCGCGTCAGTTAGAAATGGATTGATTCATCATCCAGGAATGCCAAATCTTCCCAGATAGATCAAGTAAGTATCGTGACCTGAAAGTATTTATCGAACTGTAACTGTGCGATGGTGTAGTCAATGCTTCGTGGAAGTGTTCCGAATGAGGTCACAACGATGGAGTGGCCATTGTCACTATTATTCCACTCTTAGGACTTTTATTCAAAACAAAACCAAATTGAAAATTCTTTTCCTCGAGAACGATTTTTTCATTCAAAGCTGAGTGAAAATGGAAATAGCTGTCAAAAAAACGTTTGTCAATTTTGTTTGGCTTTGAAGAGGGAAGCGATCTTTTGAGAACTAATTACACAAATGGAAAGAAATTGGCATATGCGTGTCCTTTAAAGACCAAACCTATTTAAAATTTAACTGTGTCATTGCAAAGCAAAATCTTTATTTATTTTAACTTTATCTGTCCATATAGTTTTTTTTTTTAAATACTTAGGTCCAGTTGGTCCGAGTTGGAGACCACAGAAAAAAATACTTAACTTAGGACTTTCGAACAATGCTTTGTCAAAAAGGATTTTTTTCTTTTTGGTGTACTATCTAGAGTGCTGCAACTGTCAACAATGTGTTATTGTCCATACAAAATTGGAATAATGTAAATGATTTTTCACGGGTCAAATTACACCGAAAGAAGAACCAAAAGTTAAATTGTTTAATGCAAATTCCTAGCATGCCCCGTTGCTGTGATAAGAACGCCATGTTAACTTGGATTGTAGTTAGCGCTGAATAATGAATCTTTTTTAAAATGAAGATTTCAAAATTTGGTTTGACTCTTATCAGGAACCCATTTGGAGCCTATTTTCAAATTGATAGCTTGCCTGGTTGTTTCGGTTTTAACATTTTGATGAGCTCCATTGAAGTCGACGATGCAATATGAATTTTCTGATTTTTTTTATATGAAAACATGTAAATCTTGGCGAATTGTAAACAGTTCTTATGTTCAACATAAATTCTTAAGTTTCATTTCAGAAAATGGCCCTTAGTATTTAACAGATTTTATTTACAATACTTTTCTATACAATAATTCCATTTATGGAATTCGCAATACAGGATTCGCGGTGATTCGCTGTGTTGTATTCTCTCTTCTTTTCATGGCAAGAGTAAGAGAGCAGTGCACTGTGAATTCCATAATCGGCATGAATACTGAACGAGCTGTTGTGTCACGCTACGATTTATTTTTTTATGGGCCGCAAACTGTCGTTTCATATATTTAAAAAAATAAGGATGAATTAACTTTCAAAATTCTTTATTATTTATCGCATGTATTTCGAAGTTTTTGTTTTCAGATCCATACATACGAAGGGTGAAGCGAACAAAAATTTATTTAAAACAATAAAACAGCAACAAAAGAGTCCAGGAATGAGTAGGGGAGAATCGGGCATCCAATAACACTTCCTACAAAAATCATCCTGGAACTCTTATGTATCACAATTTATTTTGAATGACGTTGCGTTCTTTGTTATTTTTCCTTGCAAATAGATGCCTTATCATACCTTTATCTTTATGTTACATACATACTTATACAATTGAGTAAACTATTATAACAGACAGTTTCGGGCAGTGCTGGGAAAGTTTTAAAAATACATTTAAGTATGTTTTATTCTTTGTTCAACAAAAATAAGTTATTTCAAAGCATAAAACAAGTCAAAAGAAATTGTCTCATACAGTCTCTGATTAGATTTGAACATATCTGCCCTCCAGAAGGCCTACAAACTAAATTTTTTTTAATTATGTTTAACAACGTACAAAATTAAAATTATTGTTTTCTAACATTTAACAATTACGAACTTTGTCCGCGTAAATTTAGGCTGTTTTTTTTAAGTTAATAATTACGTCTTAAGCCCAGTACTCACCTCTTTCTGAAATGAAAAATACACGTGAATGATGATTATGAAAACATAATAAATTCTCCACGTGTATTTTCGATACTCAGTTTGTAATTTCAATACTCATTTTGAATGAAAAAAGAAAATGATTGATTGATGAATAAATATTTGACATAACCTTAAACAAATCCCAATGAAGATTGTTTTGATCCCGTTGTTTTTAGCCTGTTGGTGGCAATAGATTCACAAAAGAAGACGATTGTTGCATCCAAGAATATTTTTTAAGGTATATATTTTTATTTTTCAGAACATTTTTCAAATTAATTGACAAAATGTCACACTTTTCCACATCTCATTAGAATTTCCTAGTGGTTCTACGCTACGAAATGAAAATTATGGTGTGAAATAGATTACGAACCGGTTCATATTCCGCTTTCGAATTTGGGTACTCACTTCTCGTTGGGAATTTCATCGCTGTGAACTTACCGTCAGTTTTATATGGAAATTTCATTTACTCTCGAACTGAGTACTAGGCTTTAGATCGAAAAGGCTTGCGTGAAACAGACTTTTATTTGTACCTTTTTATGTACATATTTTATTTAAGTTGGAGACGTCCCAAATTTGATCAGAAATGTACATATTTAAGAAAGAGATTCCACTGTAGACTGGTGTTTTAGTATAAAAAAGTATGCGTTTTGATACTTCTTTTTTGACCAAACTGCCCCTGTCCTAAGCTACCCTCCTCTCCATTACATTAAACTAGGTAGATACAACAATATTGCGGAACAGAAATTTATAAAGTAATAAAATGACATGATTTACTTTAACAAGTAGGTAAAAGATATATTTTATGATGTTTTGACCAAAAGATTTGCCATACTTAACATTGAACTACTTCAAAAACCCCTATAAATCACATTTGATATCTTAAAAATGAACAGAAATTGTCGATAACGTAAATAGTTTTCTGATTTGATTTTGAGAGGTATAAATAATGAAGCGATTATTGAATTCTTATTAGTTCTGCTATGTCATTTTCGAAGGTGTTAGCTTTAGTGATTGTGGCGGTTACTGCCATCAACGGCCAGCACAATCCTAACTATTGGGATGGACGTGATATTATGGTTCATCTTTTTGAATGGAAATGGGAAGATATTGCCAATGAATGCGAACAGTTTCTGGCTCCAAAAGGATATGCTGGTGTTCAGGTATAATTGTCCATTGAATATCTCAACTCGTAAAATTAATCATGATGTTATTAGGTTTCTCCTGTAACCGAAAATGCTGTTATAATTGGACGTCCTTGGTGGGAGCGTTATCAACCTGTTTCGTATATTCTTACCACTCGATCTGGTAATGAGGATCAATTTCGTGACATGGTTACGCGTTGTAATAAGGTGGGAATACGCATCTATCCAGATTTGCTCATGAATCACATGGGAGCAGGTGATAGTGCAGTAGGTACTGCTGGTTCCACAGCCGAACCGAACAATAAGAATTTCCCAGCTATCCCATATTCACCAAATGATTTCAATCCAACGTGTTCCATTACAAACTACAATGATCGTGTTCAAGTGCGTAACTGTGAGTTGGTTGGATTGAAAGACCTGGATCAAAGCAAAGTACATGTTCGTGAACAGCTCGTGAAACTTATGAACAAGTTGATTGAAATCGGAGTTGCTGGATTCCGTTTAGACGCAGCCAAACACATGTGGCCACATGATATGAAGGTGAGAACGTTTTTTTAAATTTGAATTCATTCATTTTTTAATCTATTCTCTAGTCGATTTTGGATGCACTTGATGATTTAAACACTGATCAAGGATTTGCCCCTGGTTCTCGAGCATTTATCTACCAAGAAGTAATTGATAATGGTGGTGAAATGATCACTCGTGAAGAATATACCCACTTGGGTGCTGTCACAGAGTTCCGTCACTCATCTAAGATCAGCAACGTTTTCAACAATGGCGATCAGTTGAAGTGGCTCAATAGCTGGGGCACTGGTTGGGGATTCCTTCCTTCTGAGAAAGCTTTGATTTTTGTTGATAATCATGACAACCAAAGAGCCGACGCATTGAACTACAAATCATCCAGAAGGTACAAGATGGCAGCTGCGTTTATGTTGGCCTATCCTTACGGTATTCCTCGCGTCATGAGTTCTTTTGATTTTGCTGTTTCCGATGACGGTCCACCAACCAGTGATGGCAACAATATCTTATCCCCAACATTCAAAGCTGACGATTCATGCGAAAACGGCTGGGTCTGTGAACATCGCTGGCGTCAAATTTACAACATGGTTGGGTTCAGGAATGCAGTGAAGGGTACTTCAGTTAACAATTGGTGGGACAACGATGGCAACCAAATTGCATTCTGTCGTGGCAATAAGGGTTTTGTAGCATTTAACCAAGAGAACTATGATTTGAATCAGCGCCTCTACACTTGTCTGCCAGCTGGTACATACTGTGACGTAATTTCAGGCAGTAGGTCTGGGTCAAGTTGTTCAGGAAAACAAATCGTTGTTGATAATGATGGGTCAGCTCAAATTAATATTTCAACTGCCGATGAGGATGGTGTTCTCGCAATACATGTTGGATCAAGAGTCTAGAGAAAAAAATTGATACTTTCGAAAACAAATAAAATTCAATATTATGTAGTTCAAATATTATGTACTTTCAAATTTGTTTTTCAATTTAAACAGAAATATTCTTGCATTTCTACATACAATATGTATATGTTAGTGTTTTGTAATTCAAGAATTATAATATTATTATTACTAATCTTATTTATTTGGCTTCAGTTATTTTGATCATGAGCTAAAGTTATCCTTTTCATATTATTTAGGAAACAGTGAATTTTTGAGACTTCCAAAGAAGTTTTTAATTTGTCTGTTAAAAAATGCAAACATTAAATGATTTGATTGAATATATAACAGATTTACAAATTTTTAGTAATACAAGTTAAATTTGGGATTTGAAAACCAAAAATTCGTGTGACTAAAAAACACAAGTTGTCCTACTTGTCTGTAGGGGATTACTTTCCGATTAAAAACAAGTGCGAAATAAACGAAATAAGCTTTAAAATTCATAATTTTATTATTATTATTATTAAAGAATAACTTTTTACTTCTATACCCAGACCCTTCTTGACCCAGACCTACTCTACTCAACAACATTGAACTTGCATTGTTTATTTATGTTTCTTGTACTGCAGATCGAATCCATGGTTTTTTAATTTTTAAAAACACTTTTTTATTAAAACCCACATCCGTCCCGTTCCTTAACTTGTTTCGGCTCTAAAATTCAACATAATTACAATTATGCGGGAACACTATACATCATATAAAATAATAGTCGGGTTGCTCAACGGGTTTCCCATTTTTTGAGGACTTGGCCATATTAAGTTCCGGACATTATTTGGTTTACCTACAATATTTTCTTTTTAGTGTCCAACTAATCTTAAATCCTATCGTCACTTATTTTCAGTGCCTTTTACATTAAACACCATATACATGTTCATTAGAGTGGTTCTTATTTGCTTTTTTTTTGAACATTTAGTGCGACGCCCCCTTAATTGTCTCCAAATAAATTAAAAAAAAATGCTCTAATTTTATGTCTGCCACTTATATCTACCCCTTAGGTGCCAGTTATAACTCAGAGCTTTCATTGAAAACCATCATTGAAAACTTTAATGACTAAATTCAGTTATTATTTTGATGCAAAAATAAAGCTGATATCTTAAATTATAATTTTTGTGAAAAAAAAATTGAATGGGGTCCATACTTCGCCATAAAATGACGTTTAATTTTCCAATGATCATTGATAAGGTAGTTCATTCATTCAAATAATAAAAGTCATTTTATGTGGACGGCTGGTCCAAAATGAAAATTTTGTCGGCAAATATTTATAATTAAGTCACTACCTACACATTGGCATCAAAATAATTACTAATTTTGCCTTTTAAGTGCCTCAAAACCAATCATTAAAATTTTCAATGATGGTTTTCAATGATAGCTATAACTGGGGCCTTTACTCCCCCTGTTTCAATGAGAAATTCTTGTACTTGGACTATTAGTGATTATTGGATTATTTCCATGTAATCGCTGGACTGATTTTTTCATAATTTTGCATATTAGTACTTCTAATTATTTATAGCAATACTACATTCCAAAATATTACAAACAAAATGTTCTTCAATCAGTTAAAAATCAAAAAGTAAACCAGGGTAATTTTTTTGGAAGTGACTATAGAGATGCCAATTATAACAGTTTTATATATTTTTATAAAAAAAGGCCAACTGCAGTTTTTGTATTTTAATCAATATTTATTAAAAATCTGCGCCGACCTTTCGATTCTATTTGGAATCTTCTTTAGGGCCTAAAACAGGAGAGTGGATCCATAAATAATAATTATTAAATGTATACATAAATGTTGACTATATAAATTTCAATCTTTTCACTCAGGTACGGTATAAATAATATCGACTGCGTCGTTCCAAATTTTTTATCAAAAAGTCCTATAAACAATATTTAAGTAAAATTTGACAAATGGCTATCATTGATACGTACAATTATAATATTAATTAATTATGTAGAAAAAGAAACAACTGAGCAATCTTAATCAGCAAACGTAGAAAATAGTTTTATGAAAATGTCACACATAGTACCTTACTATTTATGACAAGAAAATGACTAGCTTCGATGAATAGAACACAGGGTGCTTTTGGAAGTTTTTTAAAAATTTTTAGATTCTACACTTTTGAAATTTACACAATTATTACCAGATTTAATATGAATTTCTTCTAAAAGCATACGTTTTCTGTTAACATTTTTACGTTCAGGTATCTTAACTTTCTCGAAACAAAATTGTGATTGTAGGTTGCAGCATGCTTTGCCAAAGTGCTCCTCGCTGTCCGATTGTTGACGACGTCCGATTCATGTTGTTTCATTCGTTCTTTTACTTTTTGTAAGGTAGTGCCAATATAGCATTTATTACAACCACTATTAACGACATTAACAAAGTCACAACCGGACTGTTTGTCTTTCAACTTCGAATAAAGCAGGTTTTCACAGCTTTTGGTGGTTGATCTTGCGATTAACTGCGAAACATTTGGAACAAACTGTATAGGAATATCGATAGATGATCTTCTTTACAGTTTGTAAGCGATTGTGAATTGTTTCGCAGATTAAAGCGGTTGATAAACCGATTGACAAGTCTCCTTGGGTAATCGTTTTCTATAAGCATTTCAATAAAGAGATTATGATTATCTTGAGAGAAACGTGCGTGGCTTAGACGATTGACACGATCGACGCTGTACTTATTTTCTGGTTCATTGGGTGTATTGACTTAAAGTTCAATATACGTCCCGAAGACACATTCGTCCGATACCAACTTGTAAAAAATGTTTTTTTCTTTTTCATCACGAAACACTTTCATATCTAAAAACGGAATATTGTTCAATAATTTGCGTTCAACAGTAAATTGTATAACAGTTTTAGTTTTAAAAAATACTGTTTATGCGGCCCCGCATGGCCATGGGCCTTCACCAGTGGGCATACTTCAGACATGGAGAGTTTTTTAAAGTCGCGCGAAGCGTGTTAACGCACGCTCACTTTTAATGGTTAGAAACTGTTATAACTGTTATAAATTGGCATTTCTCTAGTCTCGTCCATTTTTTTAGTATCTATGACGTTTTAAAAATATTTTCTAAAATAAACAACACTTAATTTTGCTAATATCACATTCGTAATTACATAATTTTTTATTGAATTACTTATGTGATATTCATTTTATAAGGTTTTATAAACATAAAAATAATTTTTATTTTAAATTGATAAATTAGAAAAGTATTAAGAAAACTTCCCCCTATGGTATACCTTGGTTAGTTTTACTGCATTTTGTTTACATAATAAAAAAACAAAAAAAAAGCTTTGGATCAATTTTTCTCAAAATTGTGAAAGGGAAAACTAAATTTTCTTTTTGCGGTCAAGGTTCATATTTATTCTGAATCTAGTTTTTGAGAAAATTGAAAATTACTGATACTACTTTTTTGAGATATTTTTGATTTGCTTGCATTGCCAGCATTGCGGCTGCGTTTTAAAAGTGAGATATGTTTGGGGGGCATGCTGCCCCCTGAAACCCCCTTCCTGGGCTCACTTTAGGATTTGGGGTATGTGGAGGTTGCATGCAAAATTTGATGTTAAATAAAGTTTTAGTACCCAGCATTACCGCGGCGTTTTAAAAGTGCTTGGTCTTACTATAGGATTTGGGGTATGTTCTAGGTTCGGTGTATGCCAAACTTCATTTGCATTTAAAGAATTTTGAATGTTTTCTCTGATTCCAATGTCAATAGCTACATACATATGATATATACACATTTAGAATTTTCGGACATGAAATGTAATGCATAATGAAAAATTCGCATTAACTGTGCACTACTGTATGACTGCAGCATATATATATAAATATATTATATATACATGTTTGTGTCTTACATACCTACATAATGCAATTGTAATGTTCAAAACATGCAAGCCCTAGACCATATATATATATTGAAAATTGCCGTGACTATTTTTGACAAACTCCTGACTTAACCACAAACTGACTGACTAGGACGTGGAATGCAATGCAATTCTACCTCCTCATGGTGCATTCTGGGTAATGCCAAATGAATTACTGTTCTTTATATAACTCACAAAGATAAACCTAACACCAACATCAATTTTCATCAAAAAAAGATCACATTAAATATCAAAAAAAAACAAAAATTTCATAAAAAAGTAATTTTCAATTTTCTCGAAAACTAGAAAACATAAAAGTTTTCGGTTTTTTGTGTTCGAATCAGAATTAATATGAGCATTGACCACAAAACGAAAATTTAGTTTTACATATCACAATGTTGAGAAAAATTGATCCAAGGTTTTTTTTGCGATTTTTATCAAAGTTTGAATGCAAATTTTTTGAAAACTATTAACACAAATAATATAATTTAAATTTATAGGATTAAAGAATAGACTTCTAGCTTTTAAAACCAATATTGTTTTGGATTTTAAGTATTGTCGTTGTTTTTTAATATTTGTTTTTCTATTTAAGTGGTTTTTTTTTTCGAAAGTCGCCTCTACCTCCTAAACGGGTCGAGATAGAACCCCCCCACTCCTGTAGTAAAAAATGCTTGTATTTAACTTTTCTACAAAAATCTGTTATCAATTTTCGGCGCCCAAGTTATCGTGCTCTCCACACTCTCCTATTCCGACGACCCGTGCCTTAAACCAGCATACAACACATATTAAAGGAACATTTTCTATAACAGTTTAACGCCATTAAAAGTCTGTGTGCGACGCGCTTCGTTCGACTTGACAAAAAAAAAATAACTAACTGTGGGTGTCCGAAGTATGGCCAAAGGCAGTACTTTTATAAACCAAAACTGTTATAATTGGCATGCTTAGAGTGACTTCCTTTCTTTATAATGACAAGATACCGGTGCCACAACTGGGAACTGCCAGAAGAAATGAATAAATAAATTGAGTTATAAATATAAATTATTGTTTTCAAATAAAGCTACGGGTATGCAAAATAATACAACGAAGCTATCGGAATGATTTGTATTTTAAAAAAAATAATCAGTTCTTGTTTTTGCACCAACCTAAAATATATGTAAAATAAATGCTGATAATGCTTGTTTTTATTTTGGCAAATTAATTATAAACATTAATGGTAAGTACCTGTTTACCAATAAAATATAAGAATAATGTTTACCAAGATTGAAAATTCAGTTTCATTAAGGATATGCGATAAGAAGCAAAGTAAAGGAGTGTATTGATCGATGTTTATCGTTTCTTAGTAGTTTTTACATTCAACAAAAAAAAATATTCTTTTGCATTTTGTACGTACATACTTATGTATATGTACTTCCAGATACTTATTACTCGTAGAAATGATTTGAAACGTAGTGATAAACATAAATGCATACGTATACTACGTTTATTATCTTAGAAATTATGTTACTAGTAGGTATGTGTGAAACAAACAAAATTTAGATAGGCGTATAGCTATCGTCCTAGAAAGATCAATGAATTTTGTTTTTAGTGATATAACATAGTTCAACACGCAAATACTTTCTTTTTTTCCATATTATTTTCAAAAGAATTCGCAGTAAGCCAAAACTTTTAGAAAAGATTGTTTAAAATTAAATTAAGTTATAACTTCTTAATATTGTGCTTTCTCATCATTCTTATTATTATTATATTTTTTGTATAGTTACTGAAAGAAATAGTGATTAAAAAAAGTGGGTCGTATAAGGTGTATTTGATAATTTGAAACACGTAATAGCTTTTTCGACATTTTTTCGAAAAAAAATTGTAGGTATGCAAAAGTCTATTTTTCAAAATTTACTTTTTACTTAAAATATTAAATATGTTCAATGTTCATACCTGCTACATAGTGCTAAGAAAATATTGTGTGGTATACCTACCTAAGTTCAATAAGTTTAAAATTGTTCGAGAAATCGTCTTGAAAATTAATTTAAACACTGAAAATTACAAAAATGCCAGTTCACTTTTTAATAAACTGAAAATCAAGAACCTGCTTTAAATGTAGAATCTTAAAAATTATGTGGTTTCCGTTTTATATAATTAAAAATTATTAAGGTTGTTGCAGGGGGTACTTTAACCATTTTCGGCGTAAAACTATAAAAACACGTGTTAACACAGAAGGTAGGTAGGTAGATACTATCTAAGGAACAGATCTGCCCAACTACAAGGGCATTTGAAACAGTGCTAGGGGGCATCTTTAATAGAAATACCTTCACCCAGTCGAAAAATCCCCTTTTTTACCACAAATAATTCATTTTTTTCCTTTTATTTTCCATTAACGTACATAAAAAACAAATATGATTTAAATTGATCGCGATTTTCTTGAAATTCTGAACTTGAGGTTTTTTAGTGATGATGAGGAAAAATTTAAATTTCTAGTAGATCTAAAAATAAAGCCATACAATCTTTATGAAAAAGGTTATTTATCTCGGAAACGGCTCTAATGAATTTAATAAAAATTTAAAAAACGGTAGGTACCTGCCATAGAATTTTGTTTTGTTTTTGATTTTTTCGTTAACGACTAAACCGATTTTGTAACCAATTAATTGAATTTAATAGTTTTCAAAGTTCTTATTGGGCTTTGTTTTTTGAAAAATTAATATTTTGAAAACTGGTTCTTGGATTAAGTTGAAATGTAGTTTATTTAAATACTTAAATATGGCATACTGATTTCATTTTTAAATATTAAAGAAATCGTAGGTTTACTCATAGTATCCATATACAAATTATTGTTGATGAATACCGCTCCAACGATTTTTGATTTTTTTGATCCAGCCGTGCATTTTATTTTCATTTTTTGCGCGGTTACACCAATCAAACATTCGATTTTATCCCACCACCCACACTTAAGACAAATCCATCTCTCTGTTTTCGCTGTAGATCTATGTCAGATGGCAACACATATCATTCCCTAAATTGACACGGTCCTGGAAACTACATCTAATCTTAAAAGGTAGGTACCTATACGTAATAATGCAAAACCAAGACTTACGAAGAATTGTTCGGTTTTATTTACCCAAGACCATGAGTTAATTTACCTTTAATGATTTATAATCATAACACCGTTTGTTTAGTTTTCAAATTGCAAATTTCTATACCTACATATATGTAGGTACGCACATAAATATGTTAGTACTAAAGTTGTTAACATACAAATTTGATTACATCTTATCAAATTATACAAATTGAAAAATAAAAATTCGTTTACATCTTTATCTATACAAGTATCAATTATACAAATTTATTTCTGCTGATGCTTTATTGACGCCAAAACACATATGGACATATACATATGCATACAAAATATTTTAGGAGTGTGTGAAATTAAAGCAAATGTGTTAAAATAGATCGTCAATGAAAGATCGATCACTTGTGGCAGTGATAGAAGATATAGTTCGAAAAACAAACAGCGTTGCCGTCCAAAAATATTTACCGTGCCACAATTTCCAAAAAAACAAACCTTTTTCGTGCCGTATGAAATAAAGTATATTTTTATGACCAAAAATATCAATATTTATACGGGGTAATACAACAAAATAATAAAATGAAACATCATTTGCTTTATTCGTGTGTTGTTCATAATCTAAGTTTCTATACCAACTTTTTATCAGGTATAGCTACATTAAAAAAATAATTAATAAATTTGTATATTACATAGAAGTTTAATAAACATAAAAGGCCACGGGAAGCAGAGTGACCTAACTGGTTTTGGCACTTATTTTTAAATAGATGAAAATTAATATTTATTGTAACAAAAGCCTGCCATTTTGAAACAGTAGGTAACATTAATAGTTTGATGAAGCGTATTTAACTGGTTTGAAAATTAACAGGTTTTTGTTACAGTAAATATAAGTATTCATCTTTTTACAAATAAGTCCAAAAACCATTGAGGCCAATATGGTTCTCATGTCCCCATATTAGCTAGAGGTTTAAAACTTTGACAGTGTTGTTTTCATAATAACATAATATTACATTTAAGTGTTTTGTATGAAAGCCTTTTTTATGTTTTTAAAAATTATATATCAAAGCTTGAAAATACACTGTCTGCTGATGCACTTGCTTGAGGCTAACTTTATAGGATCTAAAACACAAATTGTATTTAAGTTAAAGTAATATAATTGAAAAATCACGATCATGTCACATCGGCAACGCTGATGCATGCAAATACTTTCCTCGTCTTGTATTTATTTATATAAAGAGCAAGTAAAACTCTCGCAGTAGGTCGAAACGGTTTTAAACGATACGAGTCTAAAAGCTATAAAAAGTTTAAAGTTTACGCTTTGTCTTAAATAACTAATTAATAACAAAGCTATACTGATAGATAGAATAAAGTGAATTTGGTTTATTATACCCAGAGACGCTTATTGTTCAGAATGGTGAGTATAGCAATTATAATAATTTCGTATACCTAATATATACTACAAATGTTTTTTGTATGGTGTCGAACATAATAATTATTTTTATTATAAAAGAACGACAAACATGCCCTTTAATTATTCTTTGCAATAAAAATAAAACAACGACATTGTAAAGCTTAAACTATTTTGAAACGTTGTTTTACAAAAATGCAAGTGCAACTAATTTATTGTTTTTTTTTTTACGAAGAGTATAGATAGACCTACTGCGAGCACTCATAGAAACGAATATTATGACATTCGATAAAAGTCTTCATTTATGCAAAGAGAAACAGAGGTAGTGAATTGAAAATTCAATTTGTTCATACTTTCTAGTGTATAAAAGTCTATAGCTCTGGCTCATCTTTAGGGGATGCGGGGATGGGAAAAATATATGTCTTTGGGAAGTTTGACCTGGAAACGGACAAAGGGAAAGCCGACAGAAATTGTGGGAATTTCTTATTTATAAAATTTAATCCAAAAGAGAAGGTTCGATGTATTTTTTAATTTTTTTAGAATTATTATAAAAGTGAACTTAGGTCAAAGAAATATTAGAATCATTTCTGAATTATAGGAACTGGGTAATTATGGAATACAACTCAATTTCAATTAATACATTGTGCCTTTAGGTGATATAATTTGAGATTTGAATTATTTGAAGACATTCCAGGGGAAAAATAATTAATGCAAATATTTGTGTATTCGAGTACCTATACCTGCTATTCACAGAATGAACAAAGTTTTTAAATTCAAATAAAGGCTTAATTCAGGTGCTGATCCAAGATCTCAGTTTGGAGGGGTTCACGTTGCCCGAGGACAGCCTATCGACTAAATACTATAAATTAAATGTTCGGTTCAGTTTCCTTTCACCTCCCCGAAACTACATACACATGTAGCTCCAAAGCAAAGAGATCGTATTTTTCGGACTTACATTTAGATACCGATAGTCTCGCCAGTCAAAGTGATATTAGCCGTATTTTATTATCGCTGATGATCCATATAGATCATCTCATTAAAATAAAACAGTGCGGATCTTAGTGACAACAGTGCTGTATACCTATCCCTTTTTTCCTTACGTTTGTTCATTTTTCATGTATTCGTTGTTTTGTTTTTTTCTTTACACAAGAGCTTAAAATTCCTAACCATAAAGTTCATGAAACGTGATCCCGATAGAGAGCAGGATCTCGTGTTGTTGTTGCATTGCATGTAATTTTATGATCTATATGGATCTCTGAAAATAAAAACGGTTATTGACAGAAAAGATTAAAAATTAAAACATTGCAAGTTCCCTTAAATGTGCAAAATAAGACACTCTGTGTTTGCATTCAATACTATTATGTATCCATCTGCCTACAGCCTTAACGGACAGAGCTCTTTATTTTAATTCCAATTTGCGAATAAAATGGGAATGAAGCCCAAGAACGTATGCAAGCGGATTAGATGTTTAAGCATGTCTAACTTTAAGTAGCTGCTTAACTCCAAAACCTTGTTTACAAACATTTTCCATCGATTGTCTAACATAGACTCTGCAATTGGTTGTGCGAACCTGTTCCAAAGAGAGTACACGTTCAATGCAAAATGTAATGGCGAATTCCTTTCAAAAAAGGAATCGATTTTTTTCTAAACAGAATCGAATTTTTTCTGTCAATTGAAAGGAATTCGTATTTCGTAAAAGAATCGATTTTTTTTGTGTGATTGTGTTTGTGACTTTATAGCAAATCGTCAAGAAATTATTCACAAAATTATTAAGGTTGTTTGTTTTTGTTGTGAGAAAAATGTTTTACCAATAGAATTAAATTAATAAATAAAAGATTTTATTTGTTTGAACTTCTATTTGCACATATATTTTTAAAGAAAATTGTTATTGAACAGTTTTCACTTGCACTGAAAGTTCTTATCACGTCTTTCACTCGCGAAAGCTATTTGTCAAATACGTGTTTGATAATGAACAACGCACAGTAAATTATTTTTATAGCTGTATTGACTGGATATATTGTTAAATATTTTGTTAAATTATGTAGAACTCGTTGCAACCAAAAAATAAACAACTCGTCTTCCAAAAATTCCGTGACTTTCAATTTGACGTATTTCGTATTAGAAATGTCAAGTCTTCATAGTGTGTGTGCAAATCAGTGTGAAATCTTGCTAAAAACCCAAGATTTGTTTTGACAGAAAAGAATCGATTTTGTTTAGAAAAAAATTCGATTCTGTATAGAAAAAATTCAAATTCTTTGTTGAAAGGAATTCGCCATAAGTCTAGTTACGAGTTGACAAATCATCTTGAAATTAATGAATTGTTCAAGGGAAATGTCAAAGGGATGTTAGTGAATATATGAGGATATATTAAGACAACTGTTAGAATGGGTTTTTTAATATCTATTGATATGTCCAACTATTTAGCCAATGGCGTAAGTGAGTGTTCAAAGGAAATCTAATAAATATGACTGTTTTTATCCTTTGCTCTGGATCCACCGCACTGCTTCAATTTATACGACTGCAGTTCAGCCTTATTCTGACTACTATGATGGCAATTTCAATACAACTCATTATTTCACATACCTTTACTTTAGAGTAAATTTACACAGCGCAAATTTTAGTATGAACCTTATGCACCTTGGCCGGGCGCTTCATGGCCTTATTTCATTATGAAAAATCACAGAGTGTACAGATAATAATAATGTGAATAAAAAACAAAATCATTTCACGTGACTTGAAAGCTCATCTTATACAATTTTACATGTCGCACGTTCAGGATAATAATGTCACAACTCCAAAAACACGATTTTTCAGAAGAAACAAAACAAGAAAGAAACAAATTTAGGACTAAAATATTTTTTTTAAAGTTTTTAGAACACAATATTGGATTTTGGCTTACGTCTTCATGAGATTGTTGATAAAATGATTGATTTGTTAATTATTTTGCCAGTTTTGTCACAGAAATTTCGCCAGTAGTGTAAATCAAGAATAGGCGTAAAATTTATTGCTTAGATTTCGAGTGAATCAACTATTTTAACATTCCATTTTTGTTTTATAAAAAATGTACATGCATATGTATCTCAAATTTTTAATTAATTTTCAACTAATTTATGTCTAATTGAATTGGTTAGAAATCTATTTCATGTTTGTTTTTGCTAACAATAAATTATTGATCATCCAAATAGTAGAAAATGACAAAAGGGTAAAAAAAATGTATAAACAAAAGTATATTAATAGGTGCAGCTTTGAAAGTCGGAATAAAGCGTCATTTTAGACCATTTTAATTTGCATTCTGTTTCCAAATAATTATTTTTTCGTTCACTGCTGATTTTGACATATAATGCCACTGATACGGATACTAACTTCGAGTTTCAAATTCATGGGGTTTTTTATTGGTAAATTCGGTTTTCAATTTAATAACTGATTTATTTCGTGGCGAATGGAATACGATTTCAAATTGATATGTTCCCGTCATTGTATTTATGTAGCTTCGTTTCTATGTTAACATTCCAAAAAAAAAAAACTTCATCCTTTGATGGGACTTTTAGAAGAGAAAGATGAACTTAATGAGTCAAAAAATTTAGATCTACAAAATTTATATTAAATTAATCAATTTGTTTTGCCCAATAGAACGCAAAATTGGTCAAATTTGTATTTTTGACAGATATAAATCGATAAAAAATTGATTTATTTTAGCATTGGAAAACCTCATATGAGTTGGGGAGAGAGATGGGGGAATATAACGATAAATAAATAAATCGCCTAGATACTAACATCACCATAAATGCCCTAATGCAATGCTCCACCATATTTGCCTAGTGCTTGATTTTTACTTTACCTAAAAATATTTTTTAGGTGATCCTTTCAGTTTTCGTTTATATGAATACAATAAATAGCCTTATCACGAATTCCATCGTAATCCAAGCATCTTGAACTTTTACTCATTTCAAACTATTTATACATATGTTTACAATAAATTTATTAAATAATCGCCTTATTTTTTGCTTATATTATTGTAACGATTTAACTATAACCTAAGTTTTTTTAAAACATAAGAAACTTCTGAATGTATGCTTTTACTAATCAACGAGTAATGCGGCGCCTCCTACAAGTAAACATCTTACAAGCAAAAGCTACGAGTGTAGACTTTTTACAGCGCCATCATTTTGTGATATAGCTGAACACCAATTCCAGTCCACCATCTGTCAATAACTCGCTGTAAAAGGGGATCTTTTCAAGCGAATGGACAGTTTAAGTTTGAAAGCGATAGCATAGATTCGATGCAAAAAGGTACCCATAAGTGGTTTTTAAATTATTGCATACTATTAAAATTGATGATTAATATAAAAATGAAGTCGATAAAAGCATTTTTCGCCAAAAAGTGCATCTGTGCGAATGTTCGTTTGTACATCGAGCGGGCAGGCCAATTTTGGTCTTGGGCTTTTATGTGAGTTCGAATTTTTCTTTTAGCTAATCTGAAACCGGTATTTGTCGGTTTTTTTTTGTAATTACCTCAAAAACAGCTCTAACGATTTCGAACACACTTTTCATTTTATATGTGATGTCTATAAAGCAATTGAAATAATACTGTGTTTCAGGTTTTTGCCAACAAATATCGCATAACGGAAATATGGTTTTTGGCAATCAGATGCTTCTCAATTGCTTAAATAATATTACATTTAAATATTAAAAAAATATAATTTTTTTAATCATACAATCATTTTTGAAAGCATTTTCTAGTTATAAAGAAATCCACCACGAACTCAAATCACAAAAAAATATTTTAAATGTCAAATTAATTACTTACACAAAACGGCAATACTTAAAATACTATATTTTTATTTAGTTCTTAATCCACGTTATTTCAATGAATTGTTTAAATACACATTTATTTATTAAATTTTCATTGGAAATTCTTGTCCAGCTAGTTATTGTCTAAATAGTTGGAAATCTCCTTATTTATAAACGTATTTCAACAGCTGTATATTCATCTGCTTATTTTGAATACGTTAGGCTGGCCGAACCATATGTGCCAGATGTGCAAATGTACAGGGCGCGAAATTCGGGGGGCGCATAACCAGGAGCAAAAAATGTAATCTGATCTTGAGCAAACAAATATGTACTTGTTCCAATAATCCCAAAATTACATCCATCACAACTGCTAAATTATTTCTTGCACACTAACTAACTTCACTTTCATTGTTGAATTCAAGAAGAATTAAACTCACAATATGTAAAAGATCTACGCATTGAAAGTTTACCTCCTGGTAAATGTAGAAAAGTCTTATGCATGTGTATCAGTGTATGTATGCAAATTTAACAAAGGGACACTTTCTAAAAATCTTCCACAGGGCGCAAGTTTGGCTGGGGCGGGCCCTGCATTCAATGATCATTACATCTGATCATTACATAAATTTACTTTTCAATTCGAAACAAGAAACTTTCCTTACCTTGTTTACTGTTTTTACCCATTTTGGAACGGGTTTGAATCAGTGGCTGATCCAGAGGGGGGGTCATAGGGGTCATGAACCCCCCCAGAAGCCTAGAGCAAAAGATAAACAGTCGTGTTTATTGGATTTACTTAGAAAACTTTTGGACAACTAGTCAATAGTTGGACATCTCCTCATTTATAAACGCATTTTAACATTTGTCTAAATATATCCTGTTATTGATATACTAATACCCCTTTAATCTTTCAATTTCGTGGACTTTCATGGATACGTTCAATGACCATTTCATTAATTTCAAGAATAATTTTTCAATTCGTTCCTAGACTTACATTTGGCGTTGCACGTATACTCATTTTAGAACTGGGTTTGGACATCCAATTGCAGTGTTGGGCAGTTAGACATACTTAAAAATAGGTTTAATAGCTGTAGTCCGAAATATTCCGAAGAAAGTGTAGATGGATGCAAACGCAAAGAATTTTGATTTGTAATTACATCTATATGAACTTGATGTAATTTTTATCAAAGCCTGGAACTTTGCTCGCTGGTCTACCTGGGTTTGATCTAACGAAGTTTATTTTGATCAAAATCTTGTTTAATTTACAACTTTATTATTTTAAGTAGATTTTGATATTATTTATGGTATCTCTGAATTAGGAACGGGTCTTGTGCGTTCTCCCAATTTTCGTTATTACAGTATGAATCCGTACATCGGATATACTCTCGGTAAGTTAACGGCGGGCGGTGGTTTGAGTAAGCTCTGCGATAAACTGCTGAAACTTAAAGAATCACGGACGAATCTAGTAAATAAAAGTCGTGTGGCATAAGAGACCCCTTATCTCTAATCGGGTATAGTGTCTTTGAGGTACAACTACTTTTGGGGTATAATAAGAACCTTTTTTTTGTATGAGTCCCACTGGTCTGATATCTTCTTTCTTCTGTACGCTATGTCCACTTAAAAAACATTTTTACTAACATAAGAAATTTTGACGATTCTAAAAATGAACTGAATTTTACCAAAAAGTAGTTATTTCATTCAGGCAACTTTAAGATTTTATAGTCGTCTCGGTCTCGTTAACTTATTCTCGGCTCAGTATCGTCTTGATTGGGACATTTTTTGCATTTTTGAAGATGAAATATCAAACCAGAGTTTGAATCTAGAAACTGCTTAGTATGTATAGGTATGTTCATTGCAAAAATCAATTTTATAATTAAAAATTGCAATGTTTTAATTTTGTATCTTTTCTGCCAACACCACCTTTGTCAACGATACTATCGCTATCTAAATGTAAGTCCGATACTTTTCTCATCTCCAGGAATTGCATGCGTTTTATATAATTTTGTTGGTGATTTGCCCTCGGGCAACGTGACCCCTTCCAAACTGAAATCCTAGATCCGAGCCAGGTTTGAATAAGCAATTGGAGTGTCTTAGTTAGAAAGCCGATCGAAAATGTTTATTAATAAGGATTCCGAGTTGAACAGCTGTATACAATTAAACATACTAGCAATGGGCTTATAAATACGACTGCTTTTGTTCTTAAAACGTTTAACCATTTATTAATCCTTGAACTTCTTTTTGATTTTCTTTTCAGTATTAACCGCAAGATATAAATATGAAGTTGCTTAAAACATTGGCAATATTGGGATGCATAGCGATTAGCTTTGGTCAATTTGAGTCAAACCGAAAGGCCAACGGTAGCTCGATTGTGCATTTGTTTGAATGGAAGTGGAACGATATCGCAGCTGAATGTGAGAATTTTCTTGGTCCTAAGGGATTTGGAGGTGTTCAGGTTTGACTTTTGCAGCAAGATTAGCTTAGCTATAAATGTGTTGGAAATATTATTATTTTTATATTCTATTACAGGTTTCGCCTCCCAATGAAAATGTAGTTATTCCCAAACGCCCATGGTGGGAGCGTTACCAACCAGTTTCGTATCTCCTCATCACCCGATCAGGCAACGAGAAAGAATTTCGTTCCATGGTCGAACGTTGTAACAAAGTTGGAGTTCTTGTATATCCTGATGTTGTTTTTAACCACATGGCTGCAGTTGCGGGAGTGGGAACGGCTGGATCCACATCAGACCCTGCAAATAAGATCTACCCAGCTGTTCCATTTACTTTTGCAGATTTTCATCCAACTTGCACTCTGAACAACTATAATGATCCTTTCAATGTTCGTAATTGTGAACTAGTTGGATTAAAGGACTTGGATCAAAGCAAAGATTGGACAAGAGATCGCATTATTGAGTTCCTTAACAAGCTTATCGATATAGGTGTTGCAGGATTTCGCGTGGACGCGTGCAAACATATGTGGCCAACTGACTTAAAGGTTCGTATCTTTATTAAAATTAACTAGTTAGAGCGATTACAAATATTCTGTGTTAGGTTATTTTTAATCGTCTGCACAATCTTAGCACTAAACATGGATTTGCAGCAGGTTCGAAGCCATTCATTTTTCAGGAAGTTATTGACATGGGAGGTGAAGCTATATCAAGCAGTGAATATACTCATCTAGGTGCCGTTACTGAATTCCGATATTCTGATGGAATTGGAAAGGCTTTCAATAAGGTTAGCCAATTGAAATGGCTTAATAATTTCGGGACTGGCTGGGGACTTATGCCTTCGAAAAGTGCATTGGTTTTTGTAGACAACCATGACAATCAAAGAGGGCATGGCGCTGGTGGAAATGATATTTTGACCTACAAGAAACCCAAACAATATAAAATGGCCACAGCATTTATGTTAGCCTATCCATACGGTAATTCACGCATCATGAGCTCTTTTGCTTTTTCGGATATTGATCAGGGTCCACCCAGTAAAGATGGCGGCAACACAATATTATCTCCCATTATCAAAAAAGACGGCTCTTGTGGCAACGGATGGATCTGCGAGCATCGTTGGCGTCAAATATATAATATGATTGAGTTTAAAAATACTGTTGGAACAAAAGTGCTTCAAAACTGGTGGGACAATGGAGCTAACCAAATTGCATTCTGTCGTGGTGATAAGGGGTTCGTGGCCTTTAATCAAGAAGACTCTGATTTGAATAAGACTTTGAATACATGTTTGCCAGCTGGAAATTATTGTGATGTTATTTCCGGAACTAAGGTGGGATCTTCTTGCTCAGGAAAAACTGTTAGGGTAGGAGAAGATGGAAAGGCAAACGTTTTTGTGGGGGCAAAAGAAGAAGATGGGGTACTGGCGATACATGCTGATTCTAAATTATAAATAACGAATTTAGATTTAAACAAAAACGATAAGATTACAAGTACATAATGTAGAATAAATAATTGTATGATATGCTATTGTATATAATACATTGTTTACATATAGAAAATAAATTATTTAATCAAAATCCCAGCAAAAACTTACTATTTTTAACTTCATTGTTGTTGTGTATAAAGAAGTATAAAGGGAAGCGAAACAAAATTAATATTGTACACTCTAATCTTCACAGCATTTTTCTGATCCAACGAATGTATGGTAGAAAGTGATACATTGACAGAATATTTCTGCAAGAACTCAGATTTATTAAATTAACGTTACCCCGAACTTTCACTAGCCTTCTGAGTCCGGTTGAACCTTTTACTAACAAAAATTGTTAAGGGCTCTTTGTTCAGTTCATAGCACGAAAAGTATATACAACTAACGGAATTTTAAGTTTAAAATACTTAAGTTACTTATTGGCGATTTTTCAACATTAATTAATCTAAATATATATAAATTTATCGTGGTGGGTTCGGATTCTTAAAACTTGAAAACGACTGGACCAATTTGGATACATCCTTCTGTTTTTTTCTTAGCAAATAGCTTTAGGGATATTCTTTTTCAAATTTTTTTATTTGCAGGGTGAAATGGGGGAAAATAAAAAATTATACGATTTAAGAAATTCTTTCGGTGTTTGAAAGGTTATATTTTAGTGGCTGGCCTTAGAGATCAGAAAATTGCGGTTTATGGGATGAAAAGGACGAAAAGTAGCATCTGATTTCAAAATTTCATTTTGTGTGTGAAATGTTATGTACAAAAATTCTATTTATAGAGTGTAATGGGATAAAAACAAAGAAGTGTTTTTTTTTATAACAAAAAAATCTCTCTGTGTGGACAAAGTTATAAAGGACTTATTAGAGGATCATGTTTTTACTTATTTAGCCATTCATAACGTGAAGTAGGTTAAAACCCATAAAATAGTATTGGATTACAAAAATTATCTTAAATATTTATTTATATTTTCTTTTGTAATATTTATGCGAAGCTTAGGTTTGTCTACCCGTGCGAAGCCAGGTGGGCCAGCTAGTTATTAATAAATACAAATCATCGTAAACAAAAATAATTTAAGGAAGTTTTTCTAAAGGGTTTTTGAATTGGCGCTGGTAGATTTTGCGGCCTGTGGCGGCCTTGTTGTTTTAGTGACATCTGTCAAATCTGTTGTTTATTCAGTTACTGATACCAAATCAAGCAAGTTACACGATTGAACATCACGTCTAAATGATAAAACTTAAGTATAAAACTCTCTTGGGGCAACGATAAGTGCGTTGCGCCGATTTAACGGTTTACGTGGTTGTCCTTCCTTATCCAAAGTTTGATGGCCAAATTTGAGTGGACCGATTCAATGAATAATAATCAACCAACGCCCTTGGGTCAACGAAACGCAAGATCTATTGAAAACGTCGCCACTGTCCGTGAGAGTCCGTACTTCTTTGAAGACGAATATGTCATTGCCATCAACAACGGATAGTGCTACCGATCAATGATAACCAATTTCTTTTGGCCCAAACTGGATAATATGGATGTGAACGACATATGGGTACCACACAGCGAATGCAACAGTGGGAATTCTGCTTAAAAGATTTGAAGGAAGAGTTTCTATAGCGGAGGTGGCATGAATTGGCCATCAAGATTATGCAATTTTACCCCATTGGACTTTTTCTTGTGTTTTCTGAATTCGCATGTCTTATGGGTCGATAAGTCCCAATTGATCGATGCCCTCAAAGTTAACATAACAAAGGCTATCGCTCAAATTCAGCTGGATCTATCTGGAAGAGTTATTGCTGTTGGTGGCGCTTGTCCAAAATGTACAATTTTCAATGATACTGGATAGCCTGGTCAACGTTGTTCTCAAAGAAATATTAACCGGTGACGCCGTCAGCCGTCAAAATCCACACTAAACGTTGACTTTTTCAGGATGCACGCTCTTGGATCTGAAGTGGATTGGCACCGTCCCAAATTCGACAATTTTGTTTGTTGATGTACCCATTCATCCAGAAATGGGTCTCATCGCTGAATATGGTTTTCGGATGAAAATTAGGGTCAGTTTCCAGGTTCTCCAGATCCCATTCAGCGAACACACTTCGTTGTCTATGGTCGTTTACCTCCACCTCCTGGGTCAGTTGAATTTTTTACGTGGGCAGGCCCAAGTCACGCCGCAAAATTCGCCAAGTTGTGGTCTGCGAAAGACCGAGTTCTTGCGAGTGACACGGACAGCGGCGTTGTTTTCGGCAGATCTTGCGTTTCGTCGACGTACGGGAGTTGGTTCATTGTTTACTAAGCCAGTATGGACTCAAATTTATCCACCGCACTGCGAATAGTCCTCTCGGTAGGATGATTATGGCTACCGTAAAATAGTCGAAGCGCGCGAAACGTTGCCCGAACAAAACACCCATTTTGATAAAACAATTTTATAATTTTTACGTGTTGTTGAACGCTTTATCTGTCTATGGTGGTTTGGAAAAACAGACTGAATAAATTATAGCCAATTTTACAGATGTAGCTTCGACAATATGGCCGCTATCAATTGTCAAAGTTCCGAAGTTCCTATTGGGAGACCCTTTATGATATATTCGCATGATATATTCATATGAAAAAAATCATGCGAGAAAATTAGAATGCAAGAAAAGTATCGTGGCAGAAATATATCGTGCTATAAAAAACTATCACACGAAAAATGTATCATGGGAGAAATAATATATCATGCGGGAAAAGTAGATATCCACCATACCGGCTTTTATTGCACTTCAAAAGCACATCAAATTTTAAATTTATTTTGTTCCCAATTGTGCTGAATCGGTACTCACAATATATCAATATCGGCAGGGTGGACTCAAAAAAATATTTAAAAAGAAAAAGTAAGAAGAAGGTAAGAAAGAATGCGAACTCAGCGAGAAGAGTATTCATATTCATATGGTTGTTGAGGGTTGTGTTTCGAAGCCAATAACAAAAAACCAATTGGTTGTATCTTAGGTTTTAAAATGAATATCAGTTGTCAGGTTTTAGTGTTATAAATATATAGTAGTTAAATTATAGTGAAGCGACTGACATGGTGAGCAGAAACTATAAAATAAAAGCTACGTTTAATTATGAAATTCTTTATACATATATAGTATGTACATACATAATACATAAATGTATTGTATACAGGGTGTCCAATAATCAATGGTCTAAACTGAAATGAGTGTCAGGCCAGGTCATGACCTCTCAGAATTTTGTAACTTTGTCCATACCGCATTATAACGGTTCTCGATTAACGGCTGTTTTTTTTTTAATTTGGGAAGGCCCCTACTTTGAACCAGTTTTTTGATGATCCCATCACTCGAATACTGGCCAATAGTAAGAGCGATTTCGTCCATCAAAATATTTTTGATTTCCTGCACCATTTTGCTAAAAATTAATGGATAATATAATATTTTGATCAAACTCAATTTCTACTTCAATTTTTAAAAGAGCATCCTAAAAAAAATTGTATGACTGAACACTAGTTTTTACTTTGAAAAAAAAAATGTATGATTTTTTAAATTTCTTAAAAGGTATAAAACTTTACAAAGCTAGCTAGGACAAGTTACTAAATTCTGCGACGTAATAACCTAGCCCAAAACTAGTTTAGTTTCAGTTTAGACCATTGTATGTTTTAAGGACATTGTGATTGTATTCGAATTTTTTGTATCAAATTATAACTAGTTTTAGATAAATGGTTTCTCTTTAAAAATCACAAAATTTACTAATATAACAATTTTTAATTGGTCAGTATATATTTTTCAGAATACGGAGATCTCAATCAGTAAAGAATATTACATAAATAAGTACATATGTATATGTACGTACATATTCAATCGTCAGCACCACAATATTCCCATTCGATGCTGTAGTACTTCTTGCTGGTTTCCTTCGACCACAAATTGGCACAATACATGCTGCAAAAATTGCAAGTAAATATAATCTTCGATGTACTGTTTCGCCTGCAAGAGAAAAAAAACAAAAAAATTAATCAGTCACTTATTGACTTCTAACCACAGATTAGCTACATGAAGATGAGAATCCCCGGCAGCCATTTTAATTTGCCTTTAAGCTTGAACTGTCAGATATCAGATAAAAAATGAGAATGTTTGTATAAAAACCTCACACATAGACAGTAGAAATCTTCACACACCTGGTTAAATTGGTGGGATGAAATTACAAATGTAAACAAATGGGTTTTGGAGAGTGAAACGTACGAAAAATTCCTATCTTCATGTGGCTAATCTGTGCTTCTAACATAATAACCTTTTGACGGGCATAAAATAGTACGATGTATACAGTGGATTAAAACAGTTTCTGTAGGTGCAACGGGCAATCGGACCATTTTTTATGTGATCACCCATATATTTGGTTGGCAGTGAGTTGAGGAGTATTTCATTTTTGTAGATAGGCAGGAAAAGATTCAAGTAATTTAACGAATGTAGACAATCATCATAGAGTGTAATCCGATTCTCAATCGAAGGCACAGGGAAGACTTCTAAGGTTCCGAAAGGAAGTAATAATTTTGTATTGGTGGCCTTTTCGCGAACGAAGAAGAAATGAGGATGTTCAATGTTTCTAAAAAAGAAATTAATTTATGTGTTATGAAAATTGAAACTAAATTTTTAAAATTTGTTAAATAAAATGTAAACGATTTTCATCTATGTAACTTACAAATAATATCCTAGACACTTGAAATTTGAAACATAAATCAGGACTAGATGCCAACAATTTTGTGTAATGATTCAAGTCTCTAGCTTCTTGATGTATTTTAAAATCGGTTGAACGGACAAAATCTTAAAATATATGAACTTTGACTGAACTTTGGATTAAATTAAGAAAGTTACAGTTGTTTTGGGAAGTAGACGAATCTAATGTCTAATCAATGTTGAAAATTGATTGCAAAAATTTTACTCTTAAAACTCACTTAAAAGTATAGAATAATGTCTTCTTCCTCCATTCCTTATACAATACATTTAAAATGTAAACATGGCGCGCATGTACAGTACTCTCTACACTCAGTATAATATGTTTTGTCGCCTACGTCCCTGGTTTTTGATTCAAATGCATTTATCTAGGAGAAATTATTCGATAGATTTTAGTGCGATTTAAAAACGTGCTATACAAAATTGTAGCGAAAAATTTTAGACGATTTAGTTACATTTTATTTGAAGGTTTTGAATAAAACAACAACCATTGGAATGAGCTAACTGCATGTCATTAGAGGCTAGAGCATTTTGGTTAAGAGTTTAAGCCAAGAAAATTGTTGAGTATAATCACGGTATTACCTTAACATCAGGTTACTTAAAATTTTTCTTCGCCACGCTCTTTGCAACCCACCCGTTATAGAAACCACAAATTGTATTATGTGTATCTATCTATCAATACAGCTACATAGCAGATAAGATACTATAGATTCTAATTCAATATATTTACCTAACATTACCCTAACCCTTAACCAACCCTTCGTCAACGTAAAATTTTGAAAAGAGGGTTTATTCAGATAAAAGAATGTGCTTTTCCAAAGAGTCTTTCGATAGTGCCTTGTAAAGTCACCCAAAAAATAGGTTCATGAGTTTCGAAAGATTAGTTGCCGAACAATTCCATGTAATTTCGTAAAAAACAAAATTATTAATAAAACAAACATTTTAGATCTTAAAATTTTTTAAATTGCTGTAGAGACTGTTAGAATTGTTGTGTCCAATGCACTGAGAGATTTGAAAATATCGATAGTTAAATGTTTGGTAACTCTGATACTGGGCAAAGTTTTTTTACCATCGTGCTCGTTAAAGAATTTTTGTATGTATCAGCTGTTTTTAAATAAAATACCAGTAACAAGGAACCACCGAAAGTTTGTTGCCTATATTGATAATTGTTTCTTTTGCTTATAACTCGAAAACTATTAAATTTACGTAAATAACCACATTTACCGAATTTCCTACAAAAGTTTCTAATAATCTGCGCTAAAACAAAGAATCCATTGCCAATTGATTTTGGACCCATTTACCGAAATTTCGACACAAAATTCTAAAAAAAAAAACGTTGAGGCATTTATTGTATATCATCACAAGGGCTGTCGTTTCATTTTTTGAGAAGGCCAGTAATTTAAGAAAAAAATCTGTATACGATACTACGCCAATATGAATTAAAAAAAAAATATATAATTATAAGCATTAGGCTTCGTTAATTATTCCAGTTTGAAAAAAATTGATAAAATGTTTTTAAAGAATCATTTAACTATGCTCATCAACGTATTAATATTGGAGTTTTCAGCTTGAAACCCTAGATCATCGAGCCAAATGTGACCTATGTTTCTTTGTTTTGTTAATAATCTTTCTTCTGTATATGGTGTGACTACAACTATAAACTTTATTCCTACTTTACTTTAAATTACTTTGTGTTTTTCAATTAATTTACCTCTTGTTATTTATGTAGCCTATAGAAACAGTTTTTCATTATTTTGTTTTAAAAAATATAAATTTTCATTATTATTGTTCAATGTTTGTCAAAGAGTTGTTGTCGTCTTATTATTAGATTAATAAAAAAGGAATGCAAGTACTCATTATTAATATAATTATGTAGATTTATGTATGTTTTAAAATATTTTTATTTTAGAAAATTAAATTGTAATTTGAATGTACAATATTTTTATAACCTTACAAAATTGGATTGTTTAAAATTTCGGTGCTGCAATACCCTGTATTTACTTTGTTAGTAAGTTTTAAAATATAGGATAAATATTTCAATTATAAAGGGTGTTTTTTTAGACGTGTGGTTTTCAAGAAGAAATAAAACACATATAATTTAATGTTATAGCCAAGAATTTAGCTTTATTATAAAGGTAATGGTTTGCCATTATGTTTTAAAAATGATTTCATGTAAGTTGCCCCGTGGCTAGCTCGAATAAATTCCAGCCGAGAGGCCCAATTTTCGACAGCACCAATTGTTGTGCGCGATGGCCGATGGACTCATTCGGGTCTTCTTCGATACTCTGCTCCACAGCAGCAATAGCGTCTTCGGTGCGCACTGTAAAGCCGGCGTCTCTGAGGATGTGCATTATCCACTAGAGTAAACGTGTGCGAAACCGAATTGCTCGAATTTATGCGATTTTGAGATTATGTCGACCGAATATTGGGCGCAGCGCTGGATGCGTCGCGTGAACCGAACCATTATTTTGGTAATAAATTTGCGCGATTTGCAAACGTTGTTCAGGAATAAGTCTATTAATTATGAAATGGCATAAATCAAGTAACAGCTGTCAAAAAGACCAACTCGCAAAAAAGTATTGCCAGATAAAAAACCACACGTCTAAAAAAACACCCTTTATTTCATTTGTAGAATTTAGTTCAATATTAATAGCACAAAACTAAGTCACAATTTGTTTCAAACCCAGTGAGACGAAAAAAGTGCTTTAGAGGCTCCCATAAAACTCTGTTGACAACGCCAGAGGCAACCATCTTGTGAAAGACAGTTTAAGAATTTTATTAGCTGGCCCGCCCACCTTCGCACCGCTAGACAAACCTAAGGCCCAAACCACTCTACTCTCGTGTGGTGTGTTGGGAAGTAGTGTGTCGCTATCGCTCTAATGTATTTCATATGCGTAGAGCCATATTTGTATCGTGTGATGTGTTGTGTCGAAATCTATGAAATACATTGGAATGACAGCGACACACTTAGTCCACAACACACCACACGAGAGTAGTGTGGTTCGGGCTTGATCTTCACATAAAAATTACAAACAAAATTTAAATAAATATTTAAGCTACTTTTTGTAAAAGAATACAATTTCAAGGCTTTAATCTACTTCACATAATGAATGGCTTAATTTGTAAAAAATATAGCTTAAATTCACCCTCTCGCCGGGTGCTAAATAGGTACTGCAATACAAACAAATATTAAATGTTGTGTTTAAATCATTATAAATTTTATTCAAGTGCTATTTGATGTACAATATTTTTGTTTTTTTTTATCGGTCAAAATTATTGCATATTAATGCCCCAGAGTATAGCCTTTTTGTAGCATGTTTTATTGTTTGTTTGATTTATTGCTGGAGCTTTAATAAATATTAAATTTTGTTAATATGCTACAGTATATGGCGCTAACCGAAATAATTTTGAGATGCAGCCCGTACACATTCAATACTACTGATCACCAATACATAATACAAAATATGTACAGGGTGTCCGCCGGGATGGTATACTACTTTGTTTGTTCATAATTTTTGATTAAATGAAAGAGAATGGATCTTATATTGATAAATGTTTTATTTAATTTCGGCAATTATGCATGGAATACAATATCAGTTAAATGTCAGTCAAAAGTTAAATGTCAGTCAAATCAGGCGACCGTGGAGGCCAATCAACATCACCATTTCTTGATACGCACAGTCTTGTTGATACAACATGTTAATCAAGCCCAAAGCATGCAGTTTTGGCGTTAAAAAGTTTTCAATTATATCACGATATCGCTACCCATTCAGAGTTACCATTACGCCGTTTTCATTGTTGGCACGTTGTATCTCCCAAAAATTTCACGTAACTTTCTCATCGTCACAGTTATCGATGATTGATTTTGATAAAATGTTTTAACGATTAAAACACGTTGGTTTATCGAATATTTTTGCATAATAAATTTGCCACGTGTCTTCCACACGACTGCCAAATATGATTTGTCAAGACTTATGTTTACCAGAATGGCGGCAAAACAAAGTAGTATACCTTCCCGACGGACTCCCTGTATTTATATCGATTACAAAAGTAAATAAACCTCTACTCCCCTTTATTCAGAAGTTTTATTGTGGCTCCACCTAACGAGACCACATTTAAACAAGAAACCGGTCTCGTACATTAAGTATAGGTACTGTAATGTAATTAGATCATGGCTGCACGTGCTTGCCTCATATTTGTTGCAAAAGAAGTATTTCTTCTAACAAGATTGCTCAATTACCTATATTAACCTTAATGATCAAAGAAATATATACTGAAAACGAATCCTTAAGTCCAAGGTTCTAATGCTATCTATAGCTGTGAACTTGGCTCCTTTTTGTTTATTTATATTTAAGTACATTAACACAAATTCGATGTAAATCTATTTTTAAAAATTGTTTGCATCTAAACAAAAAAAAAAAAACAAATATGTATGCATGCATTTGCAATAGAGAAAGTAAAGTGACGTTGATGCTTGTTTTTATACATTCCCATAACTACATTCATCTGAGGATTTTATCACAAAAAGCATACCTTGTCATCCCGGTTTGTATCGCATCATATACACTGGCAAAAAAGTTTTCATAGATCATAGGAATATGCGTGATTGAAGGATTTTGAAATATATTCACCCGATTAACAAACTTGGCCAAAGCAGCTGGCAGATACAGCAATCCACAACCTAAAATTGGGAAAACACATATAGAAGAACGATCAATTACAAGACAGATCATGACCTACGTTCCGCAGCCAAAAATTGTAACGATTGCATATTGGCTATCCGTTCCGGTATGTATGTTAATTGAGTGTTGTCACTCATTGAAAGTTCATTCAAATGGCTGCATTCCGAAATTTCCATTGGCAACGACGATAGCTGATTAGCGCTTATGTCAAGGACTTCCAACTTCTTCAAACGCCCAATACCTGAAACGTTAAGTCTTATTTGCATATTGACTTTGCACACTACTTTTGCCGGATTTGATCAATACAGCATACCCTTGGGAACCTCTGTCAGTTTGTTGCCACTCACATTCAGCCTTTGCAGAGCCTTCATTTTGCCAAGAGTGTGAGGAAGACTAGTCATTTTGTTATTGGAAACATCCAAAAATTCCAGATTCTCCAAATAATAGATATTCTCTGGCAGTTTTTCGAGAGCGTTTCCCGATAGATGAATGAATTTTAGATTTGTCAAGTTCAAAAGCCATTTGGGGATTTCAGTGATGAAATTTTCCTTTAGATAAACCTCCTCCAAATTCTCGTAGAGGAACAGGTCAATTGGAACATTGCGATAGTCACGGTAGCTCCAATGCAGGACGGTTTTGCTCATTCTTCAAGCGGACCGAGAGTGCGCGATATATTTATTTTAAAAATAGATAATTAACTCAATATTTGTTTTCTATTCTATCTATGTATATAATATTCAAAGACACTTTTATTTCACAAATATCATTTCATTAGTTTAATCTTACAAGTGTTTTATTTTTTTCACTTTTTGAACTTTATTGTTCATTTATTATCGAACATGATCACAGTCACTGCACTATTAATCTAAATTTTGTAAAATTCGCAAACAAAGAATAAATGAATCTCTTTTTTGTATATAATTTCTTTACCGTCCGCACCTAAGTAGAGTGACATAATTATAATCGTAGGTGATTTTTTTAAGAAAAAAAGCCCGAATGGTGGTTCTGACCTTGGAGTCACTCTATAATAGTTGTCGTCTTTCGCTTACATTTTGAAACAAATTAATTAATGTAGCTAAACAAAAATGCTTGCTGCTGTAATCTCGCATTTTTTTGTATCTAAACATGTATTGTGTATTTCATTCTGATTGCTGTTTTTTACCGAAATGAGTTAGCATATTTCTAGGCACTGAGCTTTTGTTGTCACTACTGCACTATACTATAGCGCTGTATAGTAGGTATATCTTTACTGTTATAGTGATGATATGGATTTTCAAGCTCCATGTTAAGTGTCTGTTGACATTGACATAATTGTTACGAAGAGGAGAGGTGGTGCAAGAATTAAATCGATTTTCCTGTACAAATATTTTCGTAAGTTAGATGCAGTTGAATGCGTGCAGCGTTGTTAAAAATAGAATAAAAGATGATTGCGCAAATCAGACCAATCCATACATATGAAAAGCTCTTGTTCATATAAAATAAGAAATCATATGCATCTCAAAAGCGCAAATGTTTCCATTCACATGCATTTTCGGTTTTCGTGTGATGAGTTTATGTGATAAAATGGGACATTCCTTTCTGATTAATATCGGTAACTTGTATCCCTCTTTTAAAAAACAACGAACAACAGTGAGTTAAGACTACATCTTTTGTAATTCTTATTAAAAAATGTGCGATAGACTATGGGATGTAAAAGCGGGTGGATAACTTTAACTCTGTTTCTTCCAAAATATAAAAACAATTGTGAATATTTTGGACAAATTTTAAAAGCGATAATTTAAAAATTATTACATATACAATATAGGTATACAATGTATGTTTTAAGAATTTTGATGAAAAGTCAAAAAACATTGGTATTTTCCTTTTGTGTATATTGAATGAGGAAGTTATTGAAAAAAAAATTTGTGCATTATACAAAAATAAAAATAATTGAGTTTTATGAGAAATTATTCACACAAATTGCCTCTATTCGAAAATTCCTCAGTTTTTATGCACTCGAACGCGCTCTGTAAGCTTTTAAATGTTCCAGTCTTAAATGAAATTATGTTTAGTTTTAAAAATCAGTGATTATTTAAATATTTAAGGCTGAGCGTACAGTAGTGTGAGAAACGTTGCGATGCGAGAAGCGATATGCGTCATGGTGGGCACAATAAAAGCTTTTATGTTATTGTTTTGCTTGAAGAGACCAGATGGAGTTCTGAGGGGAAATAACTTTCTTGGAAACCAATCTAACGATTTTTATACAATTTTTTGTGTGACCTATTATGATGGGTATAGTATAAGCATTTTGGTAAAGCAAAATTTAACCATGAATTGAAGGTTTGAATGAAACAACAACCACCAGAGTGAGCTACCACCAAGTCATTATAGGCTGGAGTTATAGCTATTTCACGGCTGCAAGACCGATAACCATGAATTGTTACTAACGGTTCACCGATTTTGATCAAAATTTTAATACAGGAAGTCCTTTAAAATTTAAATAAAATTGCATACAAAAATTAAAAAAACATTTTTGGATTTAATAAAATATTTTCTTTTTTTTGAAAAATCGATATTTTGATATTTGGGTTAGTAATTTTTTTTCGAAATAACGTTTTTAGATGTATATTATTAAATATTTCAAAGGTCTCCCATTTTTTATTAATTTTTAAGACATTTTATATACACAAAAATATTTTTTAAGATAATTGAAATTTTTGTCCAAACAAAAATTGCTAGGTTGTAATCAAAACTAACACTACAAAGATCAAGATGTCCGAAAAAGTGGGTTTCGTCATGCTGTCAGTCGGTCTGTGCGTATCTGCGTCGCGTCACACTGTTGTACAAAATGACTGCTTTTTTCGTTGCAAAAGCCATAACTTTTTATTCGTAAAAGAAATTTCCAAGGCTATAAAAATAGTGATTTTTAAGAAAATCACTTCACAGGGTGTTTCTAAATCATAGGCTGAAGTAAGATTTTCTTAGAATAGGGAATAAACAGAAAAAGGAATTAAAGCACAACGTTTAAAAACTTCAAATTTTACGAATTTTGTAAAAAAAAAGGATATAGCTATTTAATTGTTAACAGGGTGTTTCAAACTGAAATTGTTCACAATAGTGGATGCATAAAGTTAATAAACCAATTTGATGTTGTTTTAATCTCCTACTCATGGTAGAGGTTGCAAAATCGTTCATTCAAATTTACCTTCTTTAGTTTCAAAAATTCTTTTAGTTTAGGAGTATATTATTAAAAAAAAGACGTGACAATGGGTGGCTTACAAAAATTTAATGTTTAATATAACAATCAGTAGTTTGTTAAAAAGATTGTAAGTCAATTTTTTAACAATTGCCATTCACCTAACGATCAATATAATAAAAAACGTATTCTAATTGAAATAAGAATAAAATTTTACGTTCTCAGCTATTTTGAGAAAGGACAAATAACTCAAACATTCCAAAAGTAAATTTAATTTTAAGACCAAAATGTTAGCACCGGAATATGTTTTTTTTTAAACAAATTAAATTATCTCAAAAGTTGCAGCTGCATTTTTGCACATGGTTTCAAATATTATAGTAATTTTTCAGCGGGATCTAGTGAGATTTTTTAGTAGCTCTATCCAAACCTCAAAAACTCACAAAAAAAGTGTTTTTTTTTTGTTTTATTTATTGAAAATATTATTTTTTTTTGTATTTGAAATTTCAATTTTACTTAAAAATAAAACAACGACGTTACAGTGAAGAAGGTGAGTCCACTGTTATTTGAGCGTAAATGGGTGAGCCGTTGCGTGAAATTAGTATAGAGCATTTTTATGTGATTCTCTAGAGATGAAATTCGAATGTTGGTTTTAGCTCATCTAGAACGGGTAGGTGCCATACAAAAATTTTCTCAAAAACGGTTCTAATGATCTTTATTAAACTTCGTACCAGGAATGGCAAAAGTAATTGAAAGAAAACTGCGTTTCTGGTTTTTTGAGAAAATGGTCTTATTTGTGGGTTAGTCACGTACATATTATATCTTTTCTATGGTTGGATCGATTTTGTTATAATCTGGTGCTTCTCAATAGTAATAAATTTTAGTAAATTTTGAAAAAAAAAACATTTTTGTGTTTCTTTTGACTTTTCAATATTTTCTCGTTACAGATAGGTATCATAAAATTAGGTGTGTTTTTTTTCTTTTATTCAAAATTGTACAAAAACACGCCATGTTTAACAGTTATCATGCTTGAATTTGAAGGTAAGGCAAGATTCTCTTCTCTGATTGTCCAGCTGTAAAAAATTGCTTTCCAATTAAGTCAACTTTTATTGGAAAGTGATAGAGAAAGCAAGTCATATGTACTTAATGTATATATGTACATATTCATATACGTATAATCCCTTGTGTCTTTCGAACGTAACCATTGCTTCTTGCACTACTGCAGGTACGCGCCATCTACGTTTATGACACATTAAAAATTTGGTACGAATTCGATTGCTTTCAATGAAATTCGCCTTGTATGTTGTATGTGGTAAATCTTTATATGTTCATCCATATGTATATTTTAAATATTTTCAAATCGCAATATCTTGTAACTGATTGCTCGTATGGAAAAATGTGTCATAACTTTTTTGGAGATTTCTAATAATTGAGTCTCGCATTTATTAAAATCAATCCTGTAAAAGAAATTTATAATTTTCAAAATCTAGCATAATCAAAATCTGCATTTTAAAAAGTTCGGCATAAAAGATAAAATCTTTTTCTCTAGTCGATTTTTGCGGTGGGGCTAGTCGCTTCCTTGAATCGTGGGACTCACCACACAACCACTTCATTTAAACAGGTGTCGATTAATTAATAATTCATTTCATTTAGTCACCTGCGGTGGCTTGTCATTAACATTTTCATGAGTCGAAAAATTGACTAGTATCTTCCATTTTTATTTATAAATTAAAGGCAAAAATTCGATATTTTCGACATTTAACCTTGAATATTTTTTTTGTGCTTAACAAAGGGTATCCCCTTATTTGACAGATCAATTACAATACCTGTTAAAGGAATTATAGCCCGAAATAAAATTTTACTTTGAAAATATATGGTTGTAAAAAATTTTAAATAATATAATTCAACAATAAGAAAGAATTTAACAATATTAAAACACGAACTTTATACATTTCGTCATAAATTTCTTCTTGCATTAATTCTTATTTTCTTAAATTCACTGTCACTAAGAAATTGCCATCTTTTTCCGAAAATCTTTGAAACTTCCTTTTCTACAATTTCGTAGGATTTTGATGATTGTCGTAGCCAATTATAAAAATCATTAGACCATTCTGGGTTTCTTGGCCAATCACAGCGTAAAATAACCGCAAACCTTCGAATATATAAGTTTCGCAAATTTCTTCCAGTTTTTGCTATTAACAAAACAGTCGATGTAGAAATTTTCTCTCTAATTATCTGTAAATGGAGATATATATGTATGTATTGTATATACTAAAAATAAAAATGGAAAAAATATTTTAAATAACTTACCAATGTGTCTAGGTTACATGATTGACGGCAAAGAAGCAACATCAAGCTGTCTACTCTGTTATCAAAAGACTTCGGGCTTACAAATTTTGGTAAAAGCTCATGGCCGTAAATGGTGAGAGTCGATTTATAGTGGTCGACCATTCGGATTAACAAGTCAGGTTTTATCTTGAAGCAAAGCAAAAAATATAGTTTTTTTACAAAATACTCAAGCAAAAGTAAGAAAAAGCCATTTAAAATGAGAATGGGTTAGTATGTTTAGATTAATATAAATAGCGTCCTTTTGTTCATTTCACTTGAAAACGTCACACTTTCCAGAAATATAATAAAATAAAAATATAAAATAATGAAAAGTGCCTGATGAAGCGCGCTACAGCAAAAATGTTACGTATAACTTTTTTCTAAATGAGCAATTGTGCGTTTTTTTTAAATGTATGTTATGTACAGATTCTGATCAATAATTTCGCCAAAAGCTTCTTCAAATGGTAGACGCGAATCTATGTCCGACATGGGATAGAATTGCATCCATTTCTAGTCTCACTGCAACTGTAAGGTGCAGTTTCTTCAAGCTGTATATCAGGCCATACTTTTCAAGGAACATTTTAACTTAAACGATTAATGGAGATCATTTTGTAAAAATGTTTGAGCAAACTTTCTTCCAAAAACTGCGCCGATATAATTAGAATCATTTTTTTCAACAAGATGGGTCAAGTTTACACGTAACCAGTACCCATGTTCTTTAACTATCGCATCGATACAAATAGTCGAGAAACGATGTTAATTGAAACGAAACTCACTTTATCGCACTATCGGGTTTCTATAACTTTGACAGTCTATAACCTTATCGACGGGAACACACGGAATAGAAAACCTGAAAAAATGCGATAAAATGCGTTTCTGTATCTTTGAGAATCGTTATTTTCTTCATTTTAAAAGTCAAAATTTATCACCTACCCAAAAGCAGAGTAGATGAATAATTAAAATCATTGCAAGCGACAAGAGAAAACAAACATTAAAAAAAAAACAAATAAATAAGGCTCGTAATGAACGACTGAAAACAATAAGGTAAAAAAATTGAATGTTCACTTATATTTTTTAATTTTTACTAGTCCATTTTAATTTTCAGAGTGAAAAGAGCGCAAAAGATTTGCCCGAAAACAAGCAATTCGCAAGTGGTATAAACGATGAAATTTTTTCTATTCCTCAGGCAAATATAGACGCATTTCCTCCACCAAAATCTGCTCTGAATTTTGTGATTGGCTGAGTCGGAATACCTCCCGTAATCGTTCCTCCAGCCTTGGTTTGCTTCTTCAAATAAAACAGCGTACA
Organism: Leucozona laternaria; assembly: GCA_932273885.2. NCBI lineage: Eukaryota > Metazoa > Arthropoda > Insecta > Diptera > Syrphidae > Leucozona > Leucozona laternaria. The sequence continues at coordinate 54,430,884 of OW026368.1, forward strand.
TTGTATGTATATAGCACTTTACTATCTTATAACATTTTTAACAGAAAAAATAGAAAAATTAAAACAAAAAAACAAATTCGTTTTCAGTTTTCACTTTGTTACTTGCGAATGTAGGTACTATATGGCAAGTTATGAATTCAAACAAAATTGAACTCGAAATTTTGATCAAACTTGACATTACGATGGTAGAGAAGTCGAAAAAAGTGGGTCTCGCAAAAACATCCGTCTGTCTATCTTTTCGACTAAGTACTTACAGCCTATAAGGAAAAGGTAGATTTTCTTTAAACCAAGAACCAAGCGTTTTTTCGACACTTCCCCACCTGTTTTTTTCTTTTTTTTTTAGGACCAAAACTAAGAGTAGCTGTCATACAAAATTTTTTGGCCAAAAAGGAAAAACTTATTTTTCTCAAAATCGGCTCCACAGATTTTTTTTTAAGACTCAATAAGTTTAAATAGTTATAAGTTGCCGTTAAATAAAATAAATGGTTTAGAAAAATGGATATTAATGGCACTTCCCAAAGAACCATTTTTTTTTTGATTTTTGCTTTTCTCTATGAAGAAGAACTAATACTTTTTAAATAAAATTGTATACCGAAATTTTCAAAAAAAATATTTGATTTTTTAAAAAAAGTTTGAAAGTTTTTTATGAAAACTCGATATTTCAAAAACGACTTTGTCGATTTTTATTAAACTTCGCAACAACAATTTCTATACCTCTACTTAAAAGATTTTAGACAAAAATAATTCCCATAATTAAAAATAACGGTAGATACCTAATATACAAATGTTTAAAAATCTTTAAGGAGAACTCTTTTTTCTCAAAAACGACTCCTACGATTTTGATAAATGTTTTTGCGGAGCGTAGGTCTAGCATATAAAATTATCAAATTTCACATTGAACAATTAATAAAAGCACCTCCCATAAATTTTTTTTTTTTTTTTGGTTTAAAATTTTTTTTTGATTATAAACTAAATTTTTTAAATAAGTGGAAATAATTTTGCATATCAATATTTTCAAAAAAGTAATTTCCGGATTTTTATTTAAAAAATTCAAATTTTTTTTTTGAAAATTCAATATTTGGAAAACGGGTGGTAGTTTTCTTTTTAAAATTAAGTTTTTAACCCCACATTAATAAATTCTTATACATAGTTGGCTTACCAATTTTTCTTTCTTAAAAATGTTAGCAAAATTTTATATATATATAAAAATTAATTAGTTTTCTCATAAACTTAGATTTACATAACAAATCACATGGGGTACATCGCGTTCTATTCAAAACAGTTTCAGAAGTATTTTAATCAATTTCTTTCTAATTTTATTGATTTAAAATAATTTTCCAGTTTAAATAATATATTTTCCTTGCATGCATATTGCATATGTGTAACACTGGGCTATATTGTTAATTTTTCTATACTCACATAAGACTATAGAGCCACAATGTGATTGCACATAAGACCCAGTTCGTGAGACCCAGTCGTGCATATTTTTTTCTAGTGTCAAACAGACTGATAGACTTATCGTCTTCCAATAGATCTTCCAATAAAAATAAAATAAAAATTCAACTTATCGCATCGAGTAACACAGAAACCCAATTTTCCAGAGATGATAAGTGTGGAATGAATAGTTTCATTTTTTAGCGATAAGTTACGTTTGAGTTACCAAATATGGGTCCAGGCCTCTTAAGGCAGAATTGCAACGAAAATGCCCCAGTATGCTTATTTGAAAAACTAAACATTCTTTTGCTGCCGAATGACTCCAGAACTGACTGCACCTTATTTTTTTTTGTAAGATTGTTGTAAAACAGGAAGATTACAAAACTGCACCATTAAATAAAACAATTCGATTTATTATTCATCAGGTTTTCAAAGATACAAAAATTAAAATTGACACCCATAAACAAAGAAAAGACGCATACCAAAAAATTGCGTTTACGCCCGAGTGTACCTTCACTTTCTTTAAGAAATTAATTGCTTACAATTTTTATTTAACATAAATGTTTAAAGATTTATATAGATATGGTTAGGAACTTAACGGGACCGAATTTTACAAGACCTACTTCTAGTTTGATTGGAGTTTTCAGGACTAGCAAAGTTTTTATTTAATTAATTAATGCTCTACAAGAAATAAATCGACATTTTGGAGTTCAAAACGTGGTTTGGATATAACTTACTCATATAACTTTGTGTTACGGCTTAGATATATACATATATATTTACCATCATCGCACTTGATTCAAGTAAAGGGATGCCTTGAAGCAACAAATTTCTATCTACAACGTAACAATGTTCTATCTACAACTGTGTTCTATATATGGCTAATAAGAACCTTGTGAACTTGAGATTGATTGGAATATGTGTAGATGAACCCTGTCCCTAATTTTTCTTTAATTATTTCCGAAAAATACGGCAATCACAAAAAAACAAAGCTTTTTTAGTATGATTCAATATACATTCATTCCGAGAATAGATGCAACACCAAGATATTGGGTTCCATTCTCAACTCAATGTAGTGTACGCAAAATTTGTTGCAAGGAATTTAAACATATATTCCTTTGACTGTTGAATTGGAGTTTTTGTCCAATTTAAGACAAAACAAATTTGATGGTTGTTTTTATTAATTGAAAACTTTCTTTTGTCGAAAATTATTTTCGATATCAAAGTTTATTCTTCAGTTTGGTCACTATTATTATTATTTCTCCTTCGTTATAAAAATTCTTCAAAACTGTTAATTTTCGTTTTATTATTTTTTTTCTACAACTTTTCGTAACAAACCCTTATTTGCAAATTAAAATTTCTCTTTACATATTACTGAAAAACTTTTAAAAATTCTAAATATAATTTGCAAAGTTTTTTTGTTAGCCGAAACGAAAAGAACAAATACTTTGCAAACTAACAAAACTTTTCACTTTGCAAATTTGAGTTTGATGAAACGCAAAGAGGAAAGCATTTCAAATATTCATTGCAATAATTTCCTCTTTGCAAAATTTTGTTTGTTGAAACGAAATTTCCAAAGTAAAAGTGAAAAATTGCAATGTTAACAGTGAAAAGTGTTGTTAAATAGATCTCTGTTAGTCCTAAGTAATTCAGGGAATACTGCATTATTAAAGTTATTATTATTAATACCTTTCATAAACAAAAACAATAAAGTGGAATTAATGTAAGGTACCTCTTTATGGAGTTTTTAACAATTTCTAAAATCTATGACTATTTTCGTCGTGTTGTATAGTAGTATTTCTGGAGTGCTTATATTTGAAACCGAGTCAATAATACATTATTATTCAATACCACAGTAACTAGTTTTGTTAACTAGTTCCATAATAGTTGTTGGATACTTTAATCAAAACAAAAAAAATCTTGAATTCAAATGAAATGTCATTCCAAAATTAAACAAACTTTTTATATCTACCTTTGTTTTTGGTGCATTGTACAGGATACTATAAACGGGAGCTTCAGGCTGTAATAGAATTTCTCCATCGGAGGCCGATTCTACTCGAAGGTGAACTTTCAACAAGGGATTACCTCGTTTGAGTGCTCGCCAAGCCTTGACCCCGCAAGCTGTGATCGACCCAGATGTTGGAGTATATCGATTTTGGTAAATATGTAGGTGTTGAAGTTTTGAATCTGCCAGCAGATTTATAACGTCGTCATCGATATTTTGAGGAGACATTGTTAGAACCTATATACTTAAAATCAATTTAATAAGAATTTAATTGATCATATTCTGTCAACTTACCCTAAGATTAGCAAAAAGCCCTACATGCATAATAGGGCAGTGAGTTGTTGTCACATTGACAAGATTTAATACTCGCATGTGTGAAAAACACGTATCAAGAACTTCATCTAGAAGGTGGTTAGCTTCATAGCGCTCCAAGAAGAAGTCAATTAATTTAAGAACTCTAAGCTGTGTCAGTTGCGTCATAAGATTCTTCAAGCATTTAAGAAGTTGGCCTATAAACTGATAAATGAATGAATAAAATTTAATTTTAAGTAGTTTTAACCTCCGGTTCCGAACAACTTTATTCCCTCTGGATCATCTGTTTGAGACATGTTGCAGGGGAATTCATAAACTAAACTTCGTATTCTTAAACCAACGCCATTTAGTTCGGGACGTTCAGCTCTCTTAAATTATAAATATGTTTATTTGGCAAGTTAATTTTCTGAAAACAAAACAATATAAAATTAAAACCTTTTCAATGCTCCACGATAGCAGTGTCATGAATTGAAAAATGTTATTAAAACTATGTAGTGGTCGAAAAACTAATCCCCCAAGATGGCGTCCGACGCGTTGCATGCAGTTTTGCGTTCTCATGTGATCGAGAACATACTGCCAACCTGAGTAATAGTTGTATTTGGTGCGGGTAAGGGTTTGATCATCAACGATAAAACTCGACCAAACACGTGGCAAGTGAAAAGTGCTGTACCAGTGACGACAAACCTTATCAAATTTAAATCAAATATATTCAGTTGGTTAAAATAACTACTTCATCGTCTTATTTACCAAACTAGCATAGTATCGTTCCTTCACCGATAAATATGAGAAGATTTCCTCCAACAAAAGGTCAGGCAAAATACTCCATTGTGAATATTCCTTGTTTGGATCACAGTCATCATCATCATTCTCTTCAACATCAATATAACAAGCTAAAAAAAATAAATGACTTGTATGTGATAAGAATTTAAACAAATAATATATTGGACAGTACGCGAACAGACATAATATGTACCTAACAATTTTTTACATTTGAAAAAATGTTGGTATTGCTTTTAAAAGTAGCTACTTATATAAACACAATATATAAAAACAGATTCAAAAATGTTCGTAGTTGTTTCTTAGTTAAAAATTAAAGGAGATGTATCGCCATACATTTTTTTTTATTGCTTTATTTCAAAAAAAAATTATAAATTGATTTCTATGGCCGCTACTATATTTTTAGATTTTTAACAAAAACGTAGGCTGATATTGAAAGCAAATCTTGTTTAACAGAACCTGGATACAGGAAATTTTAGTGAATTAAATAAATTTTACTTGCTCTAAAGGGTAAGTATTGGTTTCATGGAAAAATAAATGTCCAGGTAGTAATCAACACTAATACTACGATGATCGGGAAGTCCTCATACCATCCTTCGGCCTGTGCCTCTGTTATTATTTAAGCTAGAGCCTAAACGGGTGGGCCAATTTGATTTAGATTTGGTACAGGGAATTTGTAAGTGAACTGGTAGGTCCCATACAACAATTTTGTTTTTCTCAATTTTCTTAAAAACGGCTCTAACAATTTTGATTAAAATTCGTACTTATTAAGATTTATCTAGTAATACTTCGTGTTTTTTACACCAAATAAGGTTATTTCCTTTTAAGTTTCCGAATCGATTCCAAATTACCTCATTTCGCATACAAATTTACATTGTGTAATGAGATAATTACAAACAAATTTGCACGAAACAAGTTGAAAATTACGTCAAAACCTCTCTACAACATCTTCACCTCAGACCAACCTCAACCCAACAATGCTTGAAATTTTCTATACGCCGAACAATTCCCTTGTACATATACGGCAAATCTATGTCATTCTACAAAAGGTGGGGCATCAAAATCAACTCAGCCAGATCCGAGTTGTATTGCTTCAGAAGACTTGCGGGACAGCGAAACACACTATCAGCCACAAGCTGCCTCAGCATCAGCATAAAAAGCGATTACGTTTCAACCCACACGTTACGATCGTCCTCAAAAAATCGAAATACGCTTTTTATCTGAAGACGAAAGCACGTCAGCAACCATAGGTGAAACATCAGGAATCATACCACTGGACAAACTCATGGTCAATGCGGCAACAAAAAAAAAACTGACTGCGAACAGCGTGTGAGGGCACTACAGGACGAAGGAGTTATTCTGCTCAACGACGATTATATGCAATTCATTTCTACGATTCTACGAGGACGCAGTGTCAATTTACAATCGTATCTAGAAGCTGCCCCTCCCCAATATCACACCACAATGACAACCAGATTTGAACAACCTGAGTGAAAATATCAGTTATTATGTAAATAGGAGGTATTTATAAGCCAAATAATGACAATTTTTTAAAATTATTTTTATTTAAAAAAAAAAAACAATGAATAAAATCAGGCCCTTTATGTGCCAAAACAACTTAAAATATCAGAATATAATATTATAAGTACATACATAATAACATAGAATTAAGAATCAAGTGTAAATAATTGTGTTCAATAAAAAAAAGTTAAACAGTAAAGCCTATAGTACTCAGTTCGAGTGGAAATGAAATTTTCAGATAAAACTGACGGTTTGTTCACAACGATGAAATTTCCAACGAGAAGTGAGTACCCAAATGTGGAAGCGTAATATGAACCGGTTCGTAATCAATTTCACACCATAATTTTCATTTCGTAGCGTACAACCACTAGAAAAATCTAAAGAGATGTGGAAAAGTGTGACATTTGACATTAATCTGAAAAATGATGCATGCTAAAAACTACAAACCGCGGGATCCAAATAATCTACATTGGGATTTTTTCAAGGTTCTGTCAAAATAATTATTTATTAATCAATCACTTTCTTTTTTCATTCAAAGTGAGTATTAAAAAATACAAACTGAGTATCGAAAATACACGTGAAGAATTTATTATGTTTTCATAATCATCATTCACGTGTATTTTGAAGCGGTCTTATTTTACCTTACGAGCTCACCCGATTGGAATCCCTTTTAAAAGCCTTGAAAAGCTTTTGCATTGAAGAGAAAACCGCCAATACAAATGATTAACTATGTTAACTTTGTGTGTCCTAGACAGTGTTGTGCGATGAAAAACAAATTTCCTCCAGACAAGTTTTGAAACTCACTTAAATTAAGGAAAACTCCTAAACTGGTATTGCCGAACAGTTGTTCGGTCATGTGTGGTACACGCATGGTTGCCGCTGTGCGAATTAAGTCGCATTTTTACCCCTATTTTCGCCTCACGCGACCACGAGACGACTTTTAAAAAAAAATGTGTACCCTTTTTAAAAGTCTAGCGACTTTTCTGACCCCATCTCTAGAAAATAGCATGAACTTAATTATTTGTTCTCTTTTTTAAAAGAAAACAAATTTCCCATTCAAATATCTATTTTAATTCATAACAGCAAGGCAATGGTCACACAGCAGAATTCAGAGAATTGTCCAAAAGGACAGATTTCCTTGTATTTGCTCGAGAAGATCTTAAAAAATTCATAGCTTCCACAATTTCTGACCGATTTTAATAAATGAAAGCCCATTCGATTCAACATGAAAAGAAAATTGAAAGATTTAAACAAAATTTCAAAATGTATAGCGTCACACAATTTTGTAATATGTAATATACTCTTCTTTTCGAAACTGTTAAATAATCTAAAATTGGTCGCAAAATGCCTGAGTCAAAAATCGTTGTCTGAAATATTAAAATAAATTGATATTTTGATGGCCTATGAATTTTCCAAGCGCCATAATATGATGTATTCAGTCATAGCTAGTGACCTACAACCTGTATGAGGTCACTTCAAAAGTAATTCAATTTTTTTTAATTTTGTTGTTGTACCCAAAAGTCGGCCAAAAGATTGCCCTATAACCGTTCGAGAAGCGAATAAAGAATCTGGTACCTGAATAAATACGGTATAATTTAATTAAAGTTATATCGAAGGACTTTTAAAGCTAAAGGATAATTGTACGTTTTTTTTTTTTTTTTATTTTCGACTAACTCGTTAATAAGTAGAACAAAAATGATAGAAACCTCAATTTTTCTTATTGAAAAACCATTATTCTGAAAACAGGTTAATTAATTTTCGAAGTTACGTTTTTAAGGAGCATTTTATTAAATACTTAAAAAAGGTTTATTAAATTTTGATACATTCTATCACAAGATTAAAAAAATGATTTGTTGCTAGTTTTAATAAAAATTACAGACATTTTTTTTTAATTTCCTTGCAATATATACACCCATTGACTTGCTATACATATAATACGAAATTTTGCTAATGTGACTTTTTCTCCCTCCTGACCCTTTTCTTTGCGACTTTTTCAAAAACTTCAGTGAAAACACTATCAGTTTTTATTCTCGCCGTTTTCACCGGTTAACACTTAACAAAAATAATCAGTTGACTGTAGGACAGGAAAAAAGCCGTCAGCAGACGAAGTGAATTGTAATGGTTTCTTTAGGTGCTTGGTTCTTTACGTCAGTTGAGATCTTTCCACCGGCATACAGTCAGCTGACTATGATCTTTTTTATAAACTAATGTGTTTAAAATCATATAAACAAATTTCTTTTTGGCGATACGTATTTCTAATTTTTTTGTTCTTAATAGTCGAACCCACCGCTGGCGTCAGCTGCCCGTCATTATAGTATCAAATTTTCCATAAAGCAACAAACTAGCTCTTACGAAAAGAATGACCAAAATAATTATGTTACGAGCTCCTATACTATCCGGCGCCTTTTAGCTTCCCTTTGGATCCGACAGCATATTATAAAAGCATTTCTTAATATGAGATGACAAAGCAAACACTTTTTATAGGCATATTTAAATTTCAATGGGTTTAGATTTTATTTAAGATCTTCTATCATTATTGTAGATAACATCCTTTTCTTTCATATAAATTGCGCAGTTGATTTTCGTTTAATAATTATTTTGATCAGAATGCACATTGAAATTTTTTGTACACACCCGTACGTATTTTTATTATATTTTCTTTTCACTACTAATAATTGTAAGTTTGTACTAGTATTACCTCATGCTACATGAAAGTATGTATATGCGTTTATTTTTCATTTAATTTTTCAATGTTTTGGAGATCACCGGGGACCGAATACTAAACAAACATTATTTATTTAAATATATCGGCTGTCTTTGTTCTAAATATTATTATGTTATATAAAACGTATATGTATGTACGAAAGTACATATAAGTACTCTATTCTTTTTGACCGATATAATTTTTTGGAAATAAAACTAAACAAAACCACTACACAACCTTCTTCATTCTGATCGATCTTCCAGCAACCTCTCTGAACTTTTTCCGACATTTTTTAACATAGCCCTCAGCGAAGAACTTGTAAAAATGTAAATGCTTTTACTATGTACACTTATGAGATACAAAACATCCGGAAATTTGGACAGAAATGCAAAAGCAAGCGATTTTTTCTTTTCACTACTGGCACTTTTCCCAAATAAAATTCGTTCGGATTTAACCATACGGTCTATTATAATGTGTTTTTCTTGTGTCGTTATTTTCAAAAGTTCGTGCTAAAATGAAAAGAACGATTGAAAAAAAAAAAACATATAAAACTATCCCAAAATGTAATCTCTAAAAAGAATCTTTTAAAAATAAACATAGAGAACAAGTCAGCTGTTTGGGAAAAGCAAAGAGCATAAGATACACAATTCTCCTGAACTTCTAATGCCTCAAAAACTTAAATGCTTATGTTTTTGGTATATATCGACAACGCATGATACGAATTAATTCTAATGCGCACACGTTTTAATTTCCCTGCATAGTGTTTTTTTTTATGAAAATTCAAACGTCACGTGCGTCGTTGTCGCGATGCTACTGTTTGCTCTTAAAAAGTGATTTTTTTAAAACAAACTGGATTTTTAGGAGCAGACGATTTACAAATTGATACCTTTCCTTTTTTTTTAAATTTTGGGAGCGGGTGACCTTTATTATTAAGAACTCAAAATTAAATAGATACATTGAATTTTATTAACTAAACATAAATATAAATACAAAACAAAATTATCTGAATTGCGATCGATTATGAAATCCTTTCATTTTCAAATTCTAGGTGATTTAAAATACTTTTCGAATTTAATACTTGCGCCTTTGATTTCGATCAGATTGAAAATACTTGACGTTTGGAATTCATATGAGTTTTTATGTAAATGACAAAATTTTACAAATGTTGTTTCACTCAAAAAGACACGGCACTAATTACATATATTCTTCGGTTTTTTCTAATTTCTATAACTGTTTTCAACAAATTAGATGTTTCGGAGTTGGTTTTTATAGGTTTAGAAAAAAGATTTTAATACTAGATATCTTTAACACATTTCCGACTAGCTTTACGAAAACGCGACGTCATAACTGATGACCAATTTAAATAAACTAAATAGTGAATTTGAAAGTTAATTGAATTGTCTAATCGATCTGTTTTTGGATTTTTTTTTTTAAGAATTTTTGGATACGAATTTTTTGAAGTTTTGAGGTATCATTTTTTTCAATCAGATTAAACGGGTTTTTCTCAAAATATTGTGTGTTTATGTTAATAATGTATGTACATATGTAGCTATTTTTGAAAAAAAAAACATAAGGATGTATATTTTTGTTCTGAGAAAGAAAAAAAACAAAATCATACAAGAGTGCTATAGTGGAAAAAACCCTTTACTATCACCTTGAACTTATTTTTAGAAATAATTAGGCAGGTGCTTCTGCGTGAGCGTGGTCAAAAAGTCATAGAGATGAATTTTCAAAAAAACCAATAGACGTGTCTCTCAAATCAATATATACGAGCAATTTATGACAAAATCAGTAAAAGCTTATTATATTTATATCATTCAAAATGTATTTTTTTCTTGAAAGAGTATTAGAGACAACACTATCTATTTTTCTTACAGGTAATTTCAGACTTCTACAAATGTTGGAATTATTTCTCGACAGTGACAGAATTAATTTTATTATCCTGAAAGCACGAATGTAAATGCAAATGTAGAAAAAAATAATCCAAGATTCAAAAACTGAGTTCAATGAAATTCGTAGATTCGTTGGAATAATGTATTTTTCTGGAATGCATACAGTGCCCCAGTTGGATTTATACTAGTAATCAACAAGTATTTCCATTCGGTATAATTAAAGATACTATATTTATGAGTCGAGATCATCTCAAAAGTATGAAGTCATATTTACACGTTTGTGATAACAGTTTAATCGATCCCAGAGAAACGTTTGCTAAAGTAACATTAACAACGCTCAATGAAATTTATGCAGTTTGGAATATTTTCCCATCACCTTTCAATGTTTATTAGAACAAAACCCATTAGTTTTGAATATAGTGTTGGAACTTTTACTCGCATGATGGATACTTGTTTCAATTCATTCCATATGGTGGTGCAAGTAAAATAAAACTATAACAATTCGATTGTTATAGTTTTATCTAATCATTTGAAGGAGCAACCAATCCTTTTGTTGGCGTCTTCTTTTTAATACCCTAACGGGTTTTAGAGAAACTTCATACTTTTCAGCAAACATCTCGATATCTTTCCAAATTTTGAATTCATATCTTGATGCATCGAAACCGAAAGTATTGATAGTACTCTATATTAAACCACAAGCCTCAGGCAAACTTTCATTTTTGGTTTGAAAATATTTAGATAGATAGTTTATTGATTATGTGTAAATTTTTTACAATGGTTTGTTACCGCACATTTTACAATATAGTGATTTGATATAATGTATCTTTCAACTAAAATAGTATGTTTATATTTTTTACAATTTTTAATAAAGTTAATATAATTTTGTTTGGAGGAAAATACAATAAAAAAAACCTCCGTTTAAGGTTAGAATATATAGTAAAATCTTAAAGCTAATGACTAGTAAAAGGTATAAAGTGTAACAGATTAACAGATGGACCAATAAATGATTAGTCAAAATCAAGATTATAATTTTAGAACATTAAGTTTACATGAATATATAATAAATTTGATAAATATGTAAATGATTGGATGAATAATAAAATAAATAAATAAGAAAATAACTGAATAAATAAATAAACATATAAATAAATAAGTAAATAAATAAATGAATAAATATATAAATAAATAAATGAATAAATAATAAATAACAAATAATAAATAATAAATAATAAATAATAAAAATAATAAATAATAAATAATTTAAAAAAATAATTACATACATAAATAAATCAATACACATAATTACATAAGTATCACAGTTCAAAATGTAGAATTTAGTTCACTAACCAAGTTGTTCTCAGCAAGATCAAGTCGATCAAAAAATTTTGTTGTGAGTTTAATTATTCTATCTTCAATCAATTCGACATTCGCTTTTACGTGGAGATAGAGGGTGGAATGATGCCAAGGTACATTGAGCATCATTTTTAAAACTTTATTTTGAGCAACTTGCAGTTTTTTTCTATGAGTTTAAGCTGCGTTTTTCCAAACTGGACAACCGTACAGAAGAATCGCCTGAAATATAATCTTACAAATTATGGTATATTTCACTTGATGGTCCCATGAAATCGCTCTACCTAAAACTTGTAAATGATTGCTTGGGAGATAACAAGCTTTTCTTTTTCTCGTGAAAAAGATGGCTTGTATCTTGTCAGCATTAAGTTTGATTTTCCAACGGTTTTAATATTGATGTAGTATTCTCATCGCATTATTTAAGTTCGTCTCAATGTTGAGACCGAACGTATGCGAAAAAAGTATTGCAGTGTCATCAGCAAAAATAGCTGCTACACAGGACGGTAATTTGGGAAAGTCAGAGGTATACAAGTTATACAAGATCGGACTAAGGACAGATCCTTGAGGAACACCAAAATCAAAACATATAATTTCTGAAACACTACTATTTACATGTACCATAAAGCATCTACTTGACAGAAAACTTTGAACAATTTTACACAGATAAGGTGGAAAATTGAGGGAAATCATTTTATAAATGATACCATTGTGCCAAACTGAATCAAATGCTTTTTCGATGTCTAACAATATCATTCCAGTAAATTTACCTTGGGAGCGATTGCTTTTTATTAAGTTACTTATACGAAGCACTTGATGAGATGTACTATGGTATCTCCTGAAACCAAATTGTTCATTTACATATAAGTTGTTATCAGTTATTATTTTAACCATTCTGTTTTTAATTATTTTCTCATAAATTTTGCGGATATTGCTGAGTAAACTGATTGGTCTATAACTTTCCGTCCTAACAGAGTTTTTGCCGGCTTTGAGGATTGGTATTACTTTACCTATTTTCCAAGCAGTAGGAAAATATTGTTTTTTCAAGCAAGCATTTATGACAAATGTAAGGAAGATGATTCCGATTTTAGGCAGCATTTTTAAATAAAGATTTTTTACTTCATCGAGACCACTAGACTTTCTAGATTTAAGTGTGCGAACAATTGCAGCTACTTCTTCTTGAGTTGCTAAAATATTTTGTGGTGTGTCAAAGTTCTACTGGCTAACGTTTTGAACAGTTATATCTACCAAATGTTCTGTTGAAACATCGCCTAGTTGTTGTGTCAAAGAGTGGTTTTGGGAGAAGCTAAGAGCAAGTGCATTTGCTTTTTCCAAATCCGTGTAATGGATTCTTGAATCATTTTTTAGAAAAGGTACCTGTCGATGTTTTTTTTTAACAATTTTTACAATATTCCAGAAAGGTTTTGCATTTTTTTCTAAGGAACGTAGTTTATTATTCCAGTCAATATTTCTTTTGTTTAATAATTCATTAGAAATTAGTCGATTTAAACATGACACGTTATCACGATGGAAAGGTTGACGATATCTTTGCCAGTTTCTTCTTTGAATGTTTCTATTTTTTATAAGATCCAATATATGCGGCGAAAGACTTTGGTGAAATGGTTTTTTATTAACTCTTGGAACAGAACAATCAGCAGAGGTAATGATGTCTTGAGTAAAGTTATGCACAATATTGTCGACTTCATTATTACTGTTTACACTTTCTAGTCCAGTAGGAATATTTCGAAGCTTACTTTTTAAAATTGACCTAAAACGTATCCAGTTTGCATTTTTAAAATCTAGGTAATATTGTTCTTGTTTTATTCCGGACCAAAGAAGTTTACATTATACAGGGTAATGATCAGAGCTGAGCTCATTTAAGGTAATTGGTGAGGTTAATTGACTAGACACATTTGTTACAAAAACATCAAGAACAGAGGGACTTCCACGAGAACTATTGGGGACATAAGTAGGACTAGGAGGAAACAATACATTAACTGGCAAAGTATTGGACAGATCATACAAAATATTTCCAAAGGAGTTTGCCCTAATGCAACCCCATTCACTGTGCTTGCTATTGAAATCACCACCAATAAGAAAGTCTCCACCTACAGCAAAAATTTTCTCAAATCATGATTCAAGCATAATCTTTTTGACAACGATGATGAGCCACCTGGAAAATACACGCAATATATTTTAACTGTCATACGATTCCTTAATTGGACTTCAATACCAATATTTTCTATTATTTTAGTTCGAATTACTGGCAAAAGCGAATGTCGAATCGATTTTCGGATGAGTATTGCAACTCCACCACCCTGGTTTTCAGTTCTATCAACTCGATAGCACTTATAATTAGGTGTAGTCAAGTGAATATCACTATCAAGCCAAGTTTCCGTTACTAAAGCAACGTCAATCTTGTGCCTGTTTAAGAAATAAATAAATTCTAAACGTTTGTTATAAATACTTTTTACATTCCAAGTAATAATTTTTATATATCTATCTGTTAAGTTATTTATCATGATTGTAGAGAAACTTAGTTGCTAAATGTGCGATAACATTGAATTGATCTATTTTAGTTTTACAAGTTGATAATTTAGTAACCATTTCCATAATCAACGAATTTAGCTCTTCGAAGGAAAAAAGTGTTCCACTGTTGGAGTTTGCATCTGTGTGCACATTATTGGAATTTGGAGAGTGAGTAAGATTACCTGAAACAGTTGATGAGAGTGTATTTACATTACTCGGCATCTGTACATTGTTTGACGACCAGTGACGCTGTCGTGGTTGTGGGAGAGACGGGAAATCCTCCATAGAAGGTAGTGAGATTTGTTGATTGGTATAGTGATTAGCACCAAATGATGCTGTTGTTGCTGCTGCTGTTGCTGCTGTTGCTGCTGCTGGCAATCTCGATGATCGTGTAGTTATAAGAGTTCTTGTATGTGCTCTCTTCGCTAATTTATCTCTCAATTGCAGGTATTGTGTTCTGTTTCCGCACGTAACGTCAGAAGCTTTATGGTTTTCATTGCAATTTGCACATTTTGAAATTGTGGGATTGACACATTCAGCAGAGTCTTATGTGAACCAGCACAGTTGGCACAATATGTTCTTACACAGTAAATTTATCTATGATTATGTGTATATTTTTACACATACTTTGAAAAAATTCGACTACCAGTTGCTACGAGAAAAAAATATAAATTTTTAAGCAGAAAATATTTGGTATCTGGTAGTTGCTGGCTGGTTGACAATAAGTAGGTGAAAACCAGAACATAAGTTTAGTACTGTCGATTTTTCTAGGGTGGGCAGTAATTTTTCTAGGGTGGGCTTTGCTTTGAATCGGTTCGGAAATCAAATTCGGTAACTTTGGTTTTGTTTCCTAGTGCTGGGTTATTGGCCTTGTAAATTTTAAAAATAGGTGTCGCTCTAAGAAAAGACAGGCAAATAATATCAATATAAATGAAATAATTAAATTCTGCTTCAAGTCGTGAAATCAATTTTTTGCATAGAAAACTGAAAGTTGGTATTAAATATCAAAATAAATAATAAAAACTATAAACAACAAATGTGTAATGTTTATTTTATTTTGTCTTTCTTTCTTTTGTTTTTGCTTACATCATATATTTTTGAATATGAAAGACTTTGTAATTTTTCTTGATTGCTGTTTTACTCAATATTTTTCTATTCCTCTGTGTTGTTAATAACACCGAAATGAATTAAATATTTTATAAACAAATTTACGTTTCATAATTAAATGTATACATTTTTTATTTTTGATTTATATGAAAGCCTAACTAAACAAAATCATATGCTCTTTAGAAAGGCGAACGATCTTCGAAAAAATAAAAGTTTGCATTCTGTGTTCACAAGATCTGGCAGAGTATACATAAGAGAGGATGCGGAAAAGAGTCCAATTTGTATCACGAATTTGTCTCAATTAATTTCAAAATCTTCCTCTGCAAATAAAGAGAGTGATTTACATGAAATTCAATCGCCGCCGAATATTAATGTTGCTGGTGGTATTGATGTTGATATAAATGTTGATGATGGTGGGAATGTTGCTGCTGGGGGGAATGTTGCTACAGAGGGGAATGCTGCTGTTGCTGGAGTTGGTGTAAATGTTGTTTTATAAAACTATTTTGATAATATTGATTCGGTTACCAGGTATTAATTGTTAAAATTATATTTCTTCTTTTTATTTTTGTTTTGATAACTTTATTGTGGTTGTCTTAATTATGAATGTTTAAATTTCAACCCATAATAATTCAAATGATTTGCCTTTTATTTATTTTCAATTTAATCTACATTTTATTAGGATTATGTTGCATATTTTCTTATATTTAATTCTTCTTAGTTTTATTGAAGCGGAAACAAAGATGTCTTTTTGGGATGGGTTGGTGAGCTATCTTAAATTTAAATATAAAATATGGTACTTGATATGAGTCCCGATAACGTTAGATCTATCTTCAATGTGTTGTGTGATGTACATAAAGGGCTAATTGTTTGCCACTTAAATGCAGGAAGTATTTCTTCTAAGTATACTCTTCTACATCAAATGCTTAATTGTTCCAAACTAGATGTTATAATGGTGTCAGAGTCTTGGTTACATGAAGGAATTTCCTCTCAACTTGTTGGTTTCCCTAGTTTTAAACTTTTTAGAAACGATCGAAGTACTCGAGGCGGTGGTGTTTGTATTTATGCTAGAGAAAGTATTTCATCTAAACATGTCTATTCGTCTTTTAAATCCAAAATTGAATTTGTATGCATTGAAATCTCTAACGGCGTTGAAAAATGCGCTTTAATTGTTGTATACTGCCCTCCTTGTTTATTTAAAGAAGAATTTTTATTGGAACTGGAAGAAACGCTTGTAAATTTGAGTACTAGATACAACCATATATTGATTGGTGGTGATTTTAATGTTAATCAGTTGGAAAACTGTCCCATGACTAGATTATTTCATTATTTCTGTGATAAACTTGGTATGTCAGTTGTCAATAAAGTTTGGCCGACTTGTTTTCAGTCACAAAATAATCCATCTCTCATTGATTTATTCTTAACGTCTTCAATCGATAAGGTTATTTGCTTTGAGCAAATAAGACCAACATCTGACTTTATTCATGACTTTTTATTTTGTTCTTTTAAATTTGATGTTAGACAATCAAGAAGTACAAGGACTTTTAGTTATCGATCCTATAGATCTTTAAACTTGACTAATATACTAGAAGACGTTCATAATAATGAGAACTGGATTAATATACTTTATATAGCTTATAAGTGTCTCTTTTTAACGAATTACTGACTGACCTATACAATGAATATGTTCCAATAGTACAAAAAAGAATTAAAGGTAAAAATTGTCCATGGTACAACTGTGACATTGAGAAACTTATTCTTGAAAGGGATCAGTTTTTTAGGCGATATAAAAGAAATCCTTCATCATATAACAGGAACCAATATATCTTCTCTCGCAATCGAGTTACAAATCTTATTCGTTCGAGTAAAAGATCGTACTTTTCTCAAAAACTAAATGTCTCTTTGAGTTCTAAGGAGCTTTGGAGAAACTTAAAAGAAATCGGTGTTGCTGAGAACAAAAATTCGTCTAATTGCTCCATTGATCCACAAGTGATGAAGTCAGTATTTGATCAACCAGTTCCTAGCTCAACACGTAATTTGCATATTAGTGAACATGACAATGCTTTCGTTTTTAACTGTGTTGATTCTCATGAATTAAGTAAAGCTATCAGGTCAATTCATTCAAATGCTATTGGTTCGGATAACATCTCTCCAAAGTTTATTAAGTTAATTTTACCTGTCATTTTCACTCCGTTGATACATATAATAAATACATGTATATACTGTAGTGTTTTTCCAGAGCAATGGAAGCATGCAACAGTCTTACCTATTCCTAAAAAGAGCAATCCAATTGAACCATCTGACTTCAGGCCAATTAGTATACTTCCTTTTTTCAGCAAAGTTACAGAAAAACTTTTAGCTGACCAAATAATATCTTTTTTACAATTGAATAACGCTTTAACTAAATGGCAATCTGGTTTCGAGCTAAACATAGTTGTGAATCGGCTGTTTTGAGGGTAACAACAGATTTTCGTAACTTTCTGGATCATGGACAACTAGGAATAATGGCTCTGCTTGACTTTTCAAAAGCATTTGATAGCATAGATCACAATATTTTATTGTCTAAGTTAAGTAATGATTTCAGTTTTTCAAGGACGGCCATAAAATTCTTGCAAAGTTATTTACTAAATAGAACTCAAGCAATAAGAACTGATATTGGGACGTCCAGTCTCTATAACATGAACAGTGGAGTTCCCCAGGGATCCGTTCTTGGGCCTCTGTTGTTTTCATTGTATATCAATGGCTTACCTGATGTAGTTCAATATTCCTCAGTTCATATGTATGCAGATGATGTTATAATTTACAACTTTTGTGAACCGTGTAACCAGGATTGTTGTGTTACAGAAATAAATAAGGACTTAGCTAATATTCATAAATGGGCAGTTTCTAATAAACTTCATCTAAACCCTGCAAAAACAGTGAGTATGGCTTGTTCTCGAAGACAAATAAATATAGAAAATCTTCCTATGACTACTTTGAATGGACAAAATATTGAATATGTGACGAAAGTGAAGTACTTAGGTTTTCAAATAAATAATCATTTAACATGCTGTGATGCAATCTCTGATGCCATACGAAGAATTTATTTTACACTAAGATCTTTAAGACCGTCATCACACTTTTTAAATTCAGATTTAAAAAAACATCTTGTTAAAAGCTTGATACTACCATTTTTTATTTATAACTCGTCCGTTTATCCTGAGTTAGATTTTGAATGCAAGCGAAAACTAAATGTTGCGCTCAATGACTGCCTTCGCTTCATTTATAACATTCCGCGATTCGTAAGTGTTTCCAATATTCAAACCTCACTTCTAGGCTTAAGCCTTGAAAACTATCTTAAACGTAAGAATGTGATTTTACTTCACAACATAATTCATAAAAATAGTCCGAGCTACTTAGAAGAACTACTTCGTTTCGCCCAATCAAGGAGAGGCCTGAAAATAATATTGCCGCGCTACACACATACGATTGCAGAGAGATCATTCTTCGTGTCCGTTGTTCGACTGTGGAATAGTCTACCAGTTGAATTGCAGACATTAACCTCATCAACTCTGTTCAGGGAAAGGGTATCTTTGTTTTTCTCAGCTTCATTAAACTAATTTAAAATAAAACTTAAATTTTTTTTTTCTTGTTTTAATGTTTAATTTACATTGTCTTTTATTTAACTTATATTTAAAATAAGTAAATCTAAACTCTACTGTAATATTTCTATTTTAAGTATTAGTCAAACATGTAAACCTGGTAATTGTTCATTTAAATACATCTAAAAGATTCATTATCTTGTTGTATATTGTTAAACAAATTAAAATAAATACAAATACAAATACAAATTTATTATATGTTAACAGCGAAACAATAAGACTAATCTTTTATTCCTTACTCTATGTAATACATGTTTTTTTTTTTAAAAAAAGTATATATTTCCATACTTACCTTAAATACCAGCATACATACATATTAGAGGCGCACTTAGTTTTGAAATGTTTGAATATCATTTGACTTTAAAAAAATAAATATCGCTATCCAAACACTTTTGTAGGGCTTTGGAGAGAAATTCAGTAAAATCGTAACATCACTGTGGATGAAAATATTTCGAGAACCACAAACCTTTGGTTTAGATGTGCGGATAGGGTTTGAAAGGACCTTTCTTTTGGTGTGCAGTTTGGTGGGTCTCGGAAAAATGTTTGAAAAAGTTCAAAATTATTTTTTTTTTCAAAAATCAATAAAAATTGGTTTATTGAAATGTGTCAAAATTTTAACATCGCTGGAAAGATCTATTTTCTATTCGAAACTAAAAACCGCAACCTCTTATTATGGATGCGAATCATTCGAAAAACATCTGTTAATTTTCTATTCGGCCCTACGAAGCTTGGTTGTGGAAATATTGCCATCCGAAGTCTTTTAAATGTTGGTTCGAAGTACAGTTATATCATTTTTTAGGCAAATATTTTGAGAACCAAACCGCGGCAAAAAATTTGGTTTTCAGTGTTAGAAAGGTCTTGAAAGTGTAACAAACATTTTTAAAAGCTCAACCGATTTCTAGCCTTGATTGTGGCTTCTGTAGGGTTTAGACAGAAATTCAATAAAATTGAAAATATTTCGAGATCGAGACCTTCCAAGCACGGTTCCCAGGCTCCCAAAACATTTTTCGCATTTTTTTTGCACCAATATGTTTTTTTCCCCTAATTTTCAAAAAAAAAAAATACTTTTGTTTCCTCTAAGTAAACTACGTATACATTTGTTAAGAAAACATTTTAAATCATATTTTTTAAATATATTTTATTACATCCATGTATACTTATATATAGTATATCAATAACATAACATAACTGATTGAAAATGAACAAAAAAAACCGTTGAAATAGAATTTAAAAAAAAAATGCGCCGACGAAACGAGACGTCAGCGTGACGAGAAACACTGCCAAATTTTTCTTGTTATAAAATTGTTCCCTTATTCACAATGCGGCGAGTTTCTTGACAACGAGTTTTTTGTTGTATAATATTAATAAAAACAATAATATAATACAAATAATATATTTGTTTTACTGTAAAGCGAAACAGTATAGGATCTTTTTTTTTAAGTAAATATTTAAATCTTTAAATGGTATGTTAATGGAAACGAAATTAAAGAGTCCCAAATTAAAAAAAAAAAAATCTGCTCGTTTGTTCTCCCATTTTTGGTATTTACAGAATTGAATAAAATAACTGAAATTGATACGCTTCGGTATTCTAGAATAGCAATAGATTTCATTCTATCAATTAGTTTTCAAAATGAAAATCTTCGTCTCGTTGCGTCTTTTTTTGAATTTTTCTAACTCACAGTGTGACGTGACGACGAGAAACGCTTTGTTATGTATACTCTAGTATACTTTAATTACTTGAAATTGGTTTGACAACTAGAACGTGTTTCCGTTACGCTCACGTCTCGTTTCCTTGTTGGATTGTGAATCAGGCATAAAGCTTCCAAGGGTTCCGATAAATGTGAAAAGAATAAAAGCATTCAGATACTCAAAATTCGTGACGTGTTACATGAGCGTATTTTTTAACATGATTTACACTTGTATTTCCTAAAAGGCTGTTCACCTGTTTTTGTTTCTTAAATATAGTAAAGCTGATTCTTGAAAGAACAGAACTTATATTTTTTCCCCTTTTTGGATTGGTTTCCCCTTTTTGTTCGGCTTCTCCCATTTTATTCCCTTTTGCTTTGTAAAATCGGCAAAATGGTGCTTTTCCCGTCAACCTGGAAACACTGCTTCTAAGAGCTTGAAAGACCTTTTTTTATGTACAACTCGATTGGTCTCGGAAATATTTTAAAAAAAATTGTTTTCAGAAATCAATACAATATTTTTTTTGTCGAAATGTGACAAAATATTAACATCGCCGATAGGGTTGTTTCGAGGTACACTAATATCACATTGGATGCGAATATTTCGAGAACCAATCCTCGAAGAATATTTTGGTTTTCAGTTTTAGAAAGGTCTTGAAAATAATCAGAAACATTTATTTATTGTTATGAATTTATGATTCTATTTTTATTGTATTTATACATACATATGTGTAGATTTAATTTTTAATATTATTTAAAGTTAAAAATCATTTTAATAGAAAAAACATTCCTAAATAATAACGGTCGTACTAAAGCTGAGTTATGAAAAATACACATTATTTATTATCTTTTATAAATGTGTTAGTAAAATTAAAAAATATATTGCATGTACACAAAATACACACTTTAAAACTTCGTAAATATATTTTGTTATACTTTCTTTGAGTTATGTCGATTTACTGTAAGTTTGACGAGAATATCCAGTTAACATTAGTACTTGACTATTATAGGCTTCTCACTCTCCACTTGTCCATTTTTTTCGTGTTAAACCTTATTCTGTTATATGTCGAATTGTGCAATTCATCAGGGTTGAAAAGAAAGCAAAATTAAAAATGCTGCAACTCCTGGACCAATAGTTCGAAAAACAGTCGGTCTTCCAACTCGAAAGTACACCCGATGGAAAACAGATTTTTAAAACAGATTTAATGCAAATAGATTTGGTCAACAAACAACTAAAGCAGAATAGGGCTGAGCTTTTTTTGCGTTGATTAGCACCAAGTGGTAATTTTGCCTTTTTCCTTTTCTATTTGGTTAAATTTCTTATTAAAAACTTATTTTATTCTTTTTATGAGGAAAATGCAGGGATGTTTTATTTGCGTCTTAAAGTCTCTTTTCGGGCGTCCATCGTGGAGGAGAGATTAGACTTTGCAGCACTCGTACTCGAAGAGTTTCTCATGGAAGACAAATCTTCCTTGGATTTAGCAGTAGATGATTGCCTTCTCGATCGAGTCGGCTGCTCGGGTCGCTTGTTGCGCTTCATAGTGCTCGATGAAACTTGCGTGGGTGTGTTTTTTCGTGGAAGAGTTAAGAGCTTTTTATCCTGCCAAAGAAATATACCATTAGGGACCAAGCATCTGCATGACCTATAACTTGAACCTACCTTCTCGTTTTGCTCCTGTGAATAGTTGATTTCGTAACCTTCACTCATATGTTTTGGCTTCCATGGTGCCAGCATCGATACAGAACGGGAGACAGATCTTGTCATTGGTTGAAGTTTATTCTTTCGTAGGTCTTCGCGAGATGCTGTCCTACGTCTTTCAGATGTTGTCTGATGGTATGGAACTGGTATGGCGCCGACTGTTGTTGCATGAAGATACACAATACTGCGCTGACTTTGCATACTGGATTCTCCCTCAGTACCAGAACTGTCTGGAAGCCGTTCGTGCTCCCTGAAAACATAATGTTTGAACTGTGAAATTTTGCGAAGCCTTTATAATCTCACCTCGAATGGAATCGGCGCTCGGCACTTCTTAATGGTTTTGGCAGAGCATTTGCCTTATGGCTATAGGGATCAATACTGCTTTGATGATTTGGTGATCTCTTCAGAGTGGACGTCGAATGGGTCTGAGAACGTTCAGCTTTTTTTCGTTCATCATACCGTGGTGAATGGTTTCGTTGTTCCCTGGGTATTGATCGATTGACTGGAGTTAAAGGCTGTCTGTGGTATTGATCCTCAGTTTCTGATCCACTTTCGGATATGTCATCGAGGTTTCGAGATCTGGAGTAGTGACGTCGTTTGCGGGTATCAGTTTCATCAGTACCATCTTCGTCAAGATTTTGAAGGGAACTGCTGCGAAGGCGATTAGATAAAGTTGATTCAGGTGTCTGATTGATGCGATCGAGGTCGAAGGCACTTTGAGAGTACTTTTGAGTTCGATTAAAAGTAGATGCAGAAGGCCTTGACCTAAAAATGAAAATTGTTAAGTTGTTTTTTAAGTTTGCATGCTAATACAAAAGTGTATTTCTTTTTAAAGATTTTTCAAATTTCTAACTAATGTTAAAAATCTACCTTTGAGTTGTATTGGCTTTTGATATTGTTGGAGGGTTAGAGTCCAAATCAGTGTCACCGAAGAAACGGAAATTTTTCGGTGGAATCGGCGGTGCAGCTGGTGGTGTTCGATATGATTTATATTTAGGAGTCTGACTTGACCCATTTTCAACACTCACTGGAGGGTCGAGCTAAAAAATGAATATACATACGTAAAATATGAACTTTATTTTGAAATAATACAAAAAGCAATAATCAGATCTACCTTTTCCTTTGATTTGCTTTTTGATCTTCTTTCTATTGATTTAAACCATGATGATTTTTCCTGTTTTGGTTCTACAGAGTTCTTCGAAGCTAAAGGTGAATTCTTACGAACTGACTCGGATGACGTTCGTTTGAGCAGAGGGCTTGCTTTAGGAGTTGAAAGTCGGCGACGCATAGAAATATCAGTAGCAATCTAAAAAAAAATAGTGTTTAGGTTAAGTAGAGTCGATTATAACTCTAAAAAAAAATGTTAAAAACATTAATGCTTTTTGTTTCTTTTTTCATACCAATTTTTTTTAAATTTGAGCGATTTTGTCTGGCCGATTGAAATTGTTAAGCTCACACGAAATGTACCAATTATTGGAGAAAAATCGAAATTCTCTCATTACAATTTTTCACACGTTTATTATTTGCATCATATTTATACCTCACGCTAAAAAATTGCATCTATTGAAATTACGTTAGAACTAGTTTTTGGAAAGTCAGGTAGGTAGGTAGGTAGAAATGGCGGCCAACGAGCCAACTAGCTCGCTGACCCAATCAGCGCAAAAAGCGCCGTTTTGATACCAAAACTCGTTTGAACCTATGGTTTAGGAATGGGTTTGTGGAACAGGATTGTAAAGCCCCGAGTAAGACAGCAGAAAGACGAATATCGTCTCAGAGCCATTTAGTTTCGTTTAAGAAGGAGATCAAGTCTTTGACCTTCAGTTCGGAAAGTTCATCAAGGTCGTTAAAGAAAGCCTTTCCAAGTGATTGCAACCTAAAACGGGCTAGGGCAGGGCATCTACAGAGGAAGTGAACTAATGTTTCCTTTTCCTGCTGATTCGCACAGCTACGGCATTGGGTGTTGTAAGAAATACCCAGTTTGGCCGCATGCTCTCCTATTGGCCAGTGCCCGGTGCATGTTGCAACGACCCTGGCAATGTCTTGTCTTGGTCTGGACATTAGATCCTTTGTTCGGGCTTTATTGTAGGCGGGCCACATCTTTCTAGATATGACGCAGTTGCTTAGACTGCTCCACCTACGATTGGATTTGATGAGAAAAAGTGAATAAAGATTGCCCTTCATAACTCCGAGGGGAATGTAAACGCTTTCCGCAAGTGAGCTATGAAGGGCTGATCCTTGCCTAGCTAGTTCGTCCGCCCGCTCATTACCTTCGATGCCACAGTGACCTGGTACCCAGATAAGAGTGACACTAAGATTGGTACTTAGACTTGCAAGCTCATCTCGGCATTGCAGGACCAATTTGGAGGATGATGGGACCGGAAAGTCAGACTACGCTCTGAACCTGAACTTAAAATGAAAAAAATCAATTTAGCTCATTTTGAAAGGTGGAATTGTCTATGTTTGTATATGTTTTTTTAGAAGTAGTAACAGAGTTTCAAAAAACAAAGTTCTGGAAAACAAAGTGTAGAAAGACAATGGTCGGAAAGGCAATGGTTCGAAAAGAGAAAGTTTTGAAACAAACTATGGAAAGAATGCCGCGGACGCTTTATTTTCATTCGAATATATGCGGATGGTAACAGTAGGAGAAAATGGTAAGTGAAATAATCCAATTTGTTCTCATTGGTCGAACTTTAATAAATTATATGTAGAGAGATGGATGATGCCTTTTCGAACTTACTTCTTTACGAAACTTTGTCCTTCGAAACTCCCCATTAGCTCATCTGTAAAATATGGTTGGATAAAAGTATATCCGATAAATGGAACGTCAGCATTGTTTTACAAATCTTCAAGAATGGAAACCCTGTGAACTATAGCTCAAGGGCAATGTCTAGTTTTGGCATCGCTGCCAAACTTGTTCATTTATACAGAATAACGATGAACGGATGCTACTCTATCAAGGTCGTTTAAAGACATCGCGAGTCACGACACCTTTGATGTACTTCTTTAACATCGTTCTGTAATGCAAAACTCTGCTGTCTTAACACTAGTGGCTTGTGCCTCAAAGGCCCGTCCAACTACTCGCAAACACAGACGATATTGACATAGTTGGAAAAACATAGCGTGATGTCAGTAGCGCTTTTATGAGTATTGAAGTGAAAGAAAGGAATATGAGTTAAGCGGTCAATAAGGGTAAGATCAAGCTAGGGACTCCGCTTAGAACGCTCCAATAATATTGAGAAAAAAAAATACAATTTTATATATTTGTGCATTGAGCGGAACAGAACAGAAGTTAGCATTGATTTGGAAAAAGTCGCTAAAAACGCTCCATTCATATTGAGAAAAAAATACAATTGTCATTGGGCCGTACTTCGCTTCCTTGATGATCAAGACCGGCACGTTACTGTGAATGGGGATCGCTACTGTTCAATGATAACCGAATATTTTTGGCCCCAATTGGATGATATGTACTTGGAGGACATGTGGTTCCAACAGGACGGCGCCACAAGCCACACAGCGAATGTCACAATTAATTTATTGGAAACCAAGTTTGGAGAACGTGTTATCTCACGAAATGGTCCAGTCGCTTGGCCGCCCCGGTCGTGCGATTTGACGTCGTTAGACTATTTTCTGTGGGGCTACGTCAAGTCTATGGTCTATGCCAACAAGCCAGCGACGATTGAAGAACTCTTCGTACGAATATCGAACGTGAAATTGCAGCAGTATCGGCCGATTTATGCTTGAAAACCGTCGAAAATTGAGTTCAGCGTCTGGCAGCGTGCCCGTGCTGGCCATGCAAAAGAAATCGAGTTCTATACATAATGGCATCAAACGTTCTTTCACAGGAATACAAAATTTAATTGATATCCAAAACCGTTTTTGTTTTATTTAAAAAAACTCTTGTAGCGCTCTTATTGAAAAACCCGATATTTGTGCATTAAGCGTAACTATTTCACAATAAATCACTTCTTTTTGTCAAAATTTGTTTAAAAACTTAAACGTAATTTATTGTTGTATGTGAAATGTAACTATAATCGTTTTTAGATTTGTGCAAACAAAATCCGGGGGCCCTTATTGCGAGTGTCGTTTGTTTATCGATGAACAACTTTTGTCGAAAATTAGACAACGAAAATTTAAGATATCTGAAGTTTTTGTTGCATCAGATGCCATCAGCTGTGTTTTCACAAGTGGTTACAGCCACATAAAGCGCCCAACGTTTTGCTACGATCGACTTTTATCGAATCGAACGTTGAACAATACTCGCAACAAGGGCCTGTGTGACGATTTTCGTTTTCAGTAAAGCCAACTTTTCTCTATAACTTAATATTTTCCTCGTTTTTAGACAAGCTTTATCGCTAATATTGAAGCAAAACCATAAGTGACCCTCATATAATATCCATCAACATTAAATTCCCAACATCAGGTCAGACACACAAACAGACATTATAGAATGCGTGTCTGCAACAGATGCAGATAGGACTTGCAATGTGAAGAAATCTGCGCAATCTTCTATCAACATTTTAATTCATCTTAGTTATGCTTGACTTGATAAGATTGCATCAGACCTGGCTGAAAGTGTAAGGCATCTGCTATGTGCCAAACAAAGCTATAAGAAAAAGAAGATCAGCAGTCTATACTTCATCGTTCACTACCCATGCAATTTCTGTGCATCACTATGGTCAGTAATTCTTCACTTGAGGCTTTTGTGTTTTCCTATAACCTTAACAAAGCTAAGCTTAAAATTTCAAATTCAATGAACGTTCATTGTACCTTAGTATATTTTTCGCCCGCACAATTACGACTTTTGAATTTTTTACGATGCGACGTGGGCTATTGTAAGAAATATACATTTATGTAGGTATGTATGTATAATAACTCCTAATAGTGATTTGCGGCGAGCTGGTTCTGAATGAGTGGGCTTACCAATGAAAACATATAGTAACCTACGTCAGATTAATATATGTAGAAAACAAAATTGTCTGGTTCTCTCATTGTTTGTTAAAGAATTAAGTCATCGTAATAATTTGGCTATGCTCATTATTATCTTACGAAGTTTGATACACACATCCGGACATCTTACACTCACATTCATACCTATAAAAAGAATAATTTGGACACCTTAATAATAAAAGTAAATAGGAAATGACGTGGGTTGGACAAGTATAATTTTTCGTTGAAACTGTAAAAGCATGCCAGTTGTTATTGCCAGTCATAGGAATTAATCCAGAGATTTGATTGACAAACGTCGATGCTGGCTAACTTTATTTAACATTCTTCGCTGATTAGAGAATGTCTTAGACTTTTTTGGTGAATTTACTAATTGTTGCATAATAAGCATGGGAAAATAATATGTTTGTTTAAAGTACAGTTTAAACCTTGGCTACCAGTATACACAAGAAGTGTAGTGGTTCACTCACGTCGCTAAAGGTAGTCCTAAACGACGAACATGCTCGCCGAACTTGTTCGTTTACGTTATCCCCTACACGGCGCAAGGCCGTAGCCATACAATTTTTTCGGGGGGGGATATAATTTTCGGAAAAAAAATTCACCAATTAGTAATCAAAACTAGAATAGCCCATTAGCCGAAATTCAACCATATCATACACAATTTTGTTTTGAACATTTGGGCATGTAGGTTAAAGCATTCTTCAAAGAATAAACATCAGGTGATTATTTATTCATTTTGTCTACGATTTATTTTTTTCAATTTAATTTTTATAATTTTCGCTCTTAGAATAGAGCACTTTCATTTCGCAATAAAACAATAAAATTCAAAAAAATCACGGCTGACTGTGACCATTGTGTTTAATCCGTGATATGCACTCAACGACGTTCACAGCAAAAATGAGGTTTGATCGCAAACATGGCCCTACACGGCGAACATCGAAGCCAACGAACGAACAGCGAACCGTTCGCGAAAATATAGCGAGGACAAACAAGTTCTGCGAGCGTGTTCGTCGTTTAGCGCTACCTTAAGCCAGATACTAACCACCTCGTCACTCACCATGTCATTTGCCACAATCAGTGCCTTGGTTGATTTTCTTGATGCAAATTCGCTCAAACATGCTTTTTTAAGAAAAAATATTTGCCCAAGGAAATTTTTTTTGCGAAAAATATTATTTTAAGTGACTCCTCATAGATTCCTATCATTTTTATTTTTCAAATTGTAAGTTAACACATCAATTTATTCAATAAAAATATTTTTCCTGATGAGTTTTCCTGATCGCTATAACCAGCCCCTAAGTTCGATAAGTTTTAGACAACAATTAAACATTTATAACTTGGAAGGCTGTGAAAAGGTAGACAAAGTTTATAATTACAACAATTTTTCCAAATAAGTTAATAATAAATAAACGAACATTTTATGGTCATCTGTCTAGTATATGAACTATGAAGATTCTTCAAGTCACCATCCAGAAACGATATCTAATATGTTTGCTGTAAGTATACCTACTTCTTCTTCTATATCTTTTCTAACACTCAACAATACACACATCTTAATTTAATAACTTTTTGCTTAGATACTTCTTTACGGACTTGAGTAATCTTTTGACAAATTAAGTCACGAAATACTTTTAAATAAATAAACGAAAATTGGACTGAACGATCTTTTTGTTTTGTGGATTTCTTCATACCTTAAGGATAGATTTAATGGTGTCATATTCAGAAATAACTATTCATGTCAATTTAAAGTTAATTTTGGTGTACCTCAGGGGAGTCATCTTGGTCCTTTGCTGTTTGTTGTATTTATATATGATCTTTCTTCTATATTAAAAAGTTTTATGGTATTAATTTATACTGATGACGTTAAAATATTTATAATAATTAACTCCATCAAGGATTGTGAACAACTGCAAGATGATCTTCAAAGATTTTGAACATGGTGCAATAATAATCGTTTATTTTTAAACACTGACAAGTGTAAGACAATATGTTTTTCGCCAAAAAGTTATTTATTTTTTTATGACTATCTTTTAAATTTGTCACATTTATATAGAGTTTCTAGTTTCTCTGACGTTGGAGTCTTGTTAGATACAAAATTATCATTCACTGATCACTATAATTCCATTTTAAAAAAGCAAACAAAATATTTGAGTCCGTCCAAAGATTTTCCCGTGAGTTCCGTGATCCATATGGTATAAAAATTCTGTATGTTTCATTTATTAGGCCAATACTTGCATACGGATGCGTTGTCTGGGCGCCATACTACTATATTCACAAAAAATAGAATAGAATAGTTTTTTTCCCTGGTCAGATAGTGTCCTATTACTTCCATATCAAAGACTTCAGTTGAGAAACCTCCCATCTCTGAGAGTATTTGCAATTCTGTTTCATAACTGGGATAAAATGTGAATACATTTATTCTCCTCAGATTCTTTTTCGATTAAATTTCAATATAAGCCGGATTAGTTTATGGAGAAATTCACCTATTCACACTATTTAAGCATATCAAACTACGGCGCTAACAGTCCTCTTAATCAGTTGATCAATATTTTAAATAAATCTTCTATTCTTATTGCTTGTCAATCTCAGAAATCAAATACGAAATCTTTAAATATAATTTCTTTGCTCAAAGTCGATAAAAACAATCAGCTCTATTAAGAAAAACCCTTAAAGAACCTCTAATCCGTGAGATTAAAAAATCATGGAATAGGAGTTAACTCACCAGTCAAAATAAAAAAATTAGCCTTTGCTACACCACTTTCTTCGTTAAATGAACTTACTGGCAGTTAGTAAACGTCAGTTAGAAGACATTTTATTAATGCGATTTTGCGCTTAATCCATAACTTAAAAGTAACTCCGTTTTATTAATAAAGCTGCATGATTGTAAATAAATTTAGATAGATATTAAGCCTGCATTGTAATCTTAATGTTAGGTTTAACTTATTGAAATAAATAGAAACAACTGTTGATGTCTACATTTTTTCTGACTTTAAAATGCCCGTCCCTGTCCTTAAACTTCGTTCAAACACAAAATCACTTCGTTTTCAAATTCTGAATAATTTTCTACACATTAGAGGGAGGGCACTTTTATAAAAAGGCAAAGGCACTTACAATACAATATTGTTACAGCAATCATACTTAGCACATAAATTAGAACTAACAAAGGTAAATTTTTCACTTAATCCCATTTCTCATTGTTCTACCTTAAAAAGTAAAACATCAATTTGTTTGCTATTAGTAATCCGCTCAGAAAAATATCTTCATCTATTATGATACTGTGAGCTGTGAGTCACAAGTAATTTGAACTATTCATAAAAAAAAAAACAAACGAATGAATAAATAATAATGCCTAACGCGTATATTATTACCAAGAGAAATAATAATCACAAGAAAAATATAAAGAAGAATGAAATTCTATTAATTCAACATTAAAGCCATTGAACCTTTGAAAAAATTCGTCACACTCTTCAATTTGTATTTTTTTATTTGATGATAGAATGCTGTCAAAATAAATATGTACATAATTACCTTTGGCTCGCGCAAGTCGTTTTGATGACTTGCACGATGTTCACGGTACCTCGAACGCATCTCTTCCTCCTTCACCATATACTTGTCCTTAGTGCCACCAATATCAAGTGCAGATACACTCTTTTCGTTAATCATCACTGGACCCGTTTCACGCTGCTCCTTCTTCCGGTTTCCACTAAAAAGCAATTTCACTTTTTGGAAACTACCGACTTTCTTATTTCGCTTGAGAGTATCTTCTTTATTATTGGAATGACTAGATGCTGTAGATTGCGAAGGATTGTCCTTACCATTTCGCCGAAGAGTGGAAGTAGAAGATTTTGGATATTTGTCCAAGCGGGGGTCAAAATGAGAGCCATCATCGATGCTGCGTTCACGGTATACAAAGTCGTACCTTTTACGTTGCGGATGTTGATCTTCGGTGTGACGACGTTCTTTTTTGATGAAAAGTTCACAGACCGCAACATCGTCTTTGAATGTTCGTTTTCGCCATCTGTAATAATATAAGTTTTTTATTTTATAAGAATATAATTACACCTTGACATGATATTTTATGATATGTTTTCAACTGTTTATATAGGAAGTGAAAGTTTGAAGTCAGTTCTTATGTTAGTTTCTGGATAAACTATACTAACATTAAAAATTTTTGAAAAATTATTTTTTTTTTTAAATTTAACTTAACAATTAATTAATAAAATTAATAAGTAACTTGTAATATTTGTTTTCGATGTTGTTTGTTCAGTTTCTCGATTTTGTTGCTGTTGCCGAAGGCTGCAGGCGTCGAGTTAGTAAGAAAGTGTTATGTGTTCTCAAATTATCAAATCATTAAGGGAAAAATAGAAACTTGCACATTTTGGCCCCATTTTATTTATAAGGCAAAAGTGTAAGACGAGAGAAATTTTTGTTTGTGTAATAGCAAATTTTGAATTTGTATATCTACCAACAGAAATGTACCCAACTCGGCTGAACATCATCCGATTTGCATGGGCTTTTTGATGTGTAAACATCTATGCTGGCGGTAGAGTGAAAAAAAACGTGAACGTTCGTGTGCAACGTTACGTCGTGCAACGTTACGGTGTGCAACGTTACGATCTGCATACTAGAATGGGTGCGTTCAGTGAAAAAAATCTTAAGATCCACTTCAAGCAAAAACAAGTCCGTT
The DNA here is from genome assembly GCA_932273885.2 of Leucozona laternaria. NCBI lineage: Eukaryota > Metazoa > Arthropoda > Insecta > Diptera > Syrphidae > Leucozona > Leucozona laternaria. The sequence goes on from OW026368.1 coordinate 54,463,162, forward strand.
TTGGATCCGCGCACGTTGGTGTTTACACATATTAACCGTGAGTCCCGGCACTCACACAATTTTTTTTGTTGGATTTGTATTGAACCAGGTAAACACATGGCAAAAACCTCTCATTTCTAAACCGTACACGATATCTTAACAAAATAAATTGTAAATGACCTGTGAAGGCATATTCTAAAGCAAAAAAAAAAAAACAAATATAAGGGCATCTCCTTAGATTTTTGGAAGAACTTATTTTGTTCTGTAGGCCCATTTGACACGTAAAAACAAAATATAGTTCCCTTTGAAATTAAATATGAAATAAAGTGCCCGTTTGAAACTGAAAATGAAATAAATCATCAAGTTTTATATATCAAAAAAAAACTTATATTTTCTTTATTAAAAAGGATTTTGAATTTACTTTAGAACTAAAATTATTGTATTTTTATCACTATCTTGGAATAAAAATAATTACTGAGGATTAAAATTATTGGCGCAAAATTTTAAACAGTTACATTTCACTAAATTTAAGGATCTATACTTAAATGTTGTTAGTTTCAAACAATTTTTAACTAGTATCAAACTAAGCCTGTTTTCTTAATAAACTCCAGCTGAATACACCTAAAACAGTGAGAGTTTGTGTAAGAAAGTAAGCAAACATACCTTTTTTCTCATTTTTAACTGTCAAAGTGACATATGGAGTTAGTATGATACTAAAAAGATATAATAGGCATATGGTTATTTTAAATCAAATAAAATTTTAAAAAGATAGTACGATGCTAGCACGTTTCAAAATTGGAAGATCCTCTTTTTAACATAAAAATACTTCAACATCGTACTGAATCGTTTAAAGTTTTGCGCCATTCTTTTTAAACAAACTATGCTGAGGATGAATGAATGAATTTTTGTTTTGCAGTGTGTGAAAGGTACATTTCGCGCCATTTTTATGAATTCAAGTACCAACAATTTTAAGCTCAGTTTTGAAAAAATCTCTGCTATATAACTGTGAGTAGTAGGTAATATAGCCTACTGTTCTTGAAAGAAAAATAATTTCTCTACGAAAAATAGCTCTGTTTCGAAAATGATAACAAAATACAAAATATAGCCCCGTTATTATTCTCACACAGCCTTTAATTTTAGGAACATTTCGATTTCAACTAATAATGTGATTTTATAGCTTTCTTTTAGACCAAGATGTTGGTGTACTACACTCCAGTCATGCCAAAAACAATTATAGGACCGTTTTGAAATTTAATGTTATTCTACTATGCATTTTAAATAGGACGTAAAAATAGGAGGAATTTTAAAAAAAGGAAAGTTATCGAAATAAGTGCAATTGTATTTGATCCTACATGTTGCACACACATTTTGAAAAATCTATGACTTTTGTGTTTGAAGTTCTTAAAAAACAGAAAATACAATTTTCCTTGTTTTGATGTTTTACTTACCCTATTTTTGAGTTGATCTGCACTGTTTGGTGCCAAAGTGCAATGCTTAAATTGATTTACTTGAATTTCTTATCGTCGGAGGAAAAGATGTGTGGGTAAGAAATCTTATACCTACAAGATAGATGGCAAACAAATTTCCCAAATATCATTTTGTTATCTTTTGACCCCAACAAAAATTAATAAAAGTAACAGTAGCAGAAAATTATGTATGGTGGGGAGGTGGGTACCCTTCAGCTGTTCACCCCATTTTCAACTCTTGTTACTATTTCCAGCAGCACATATTTTGCGAACACTCTTTGTTTTTAGAAGTTGAAATAAATTGATTTCAAAATGAAAAGGTGACAAGGGGCAGCGATTGCATTCGGCAATTTTACAAATTTGAATTGATTAAAACGCCACGCGCGCCGTTTAGTTTTTGGAATTAAAAGGTTTAATTAATTGCAATTGCCTCCTGGAGTCACAGAACGTATTTTTAATTGAAACTTTGTTCCATCGAAAAGAATACTTAATTCATAAAATGTAATTATTGCTCTTATGTACGTCTTTATACCTCCAGGAGCGTACATAATTTTGAAATAAGCAATAAACAAATTTAGAAATTTACAATAAGGCTGATTAAAACTTCTGATAAGTTCAAGGGAGGATATTGTTATTGAATGGATTTTGTTGTTAAAATAATTTAAATTACAAAATATAGAAAATATAAAATCTATAGCTTACTTTGAACTTCCATTTCCATTAAATGCCTCCTTTCGGAAGTCATTCTCAATGCCAGAGTCACCTTTGTCAAAACTTCTCTGCTGACGTTTGTCTCTCTTCAAACTGTTCGGCCAGTTTTCAGCTTCCGAAGAGTTTATTTGACTTATAATTTTATGATTTTCTGGAGAAGACGTGCTCACATCTGTATTATTGACAAGTTGTGAGTCTAAACTTCTGGGTTCGTAATCGTTTGCTATGTAGTTATTGTCTATTGGCTTTCCAGCTGAATCGTATCGCTCCCTCCGTCGGGACTCTCTTACAATTAGTTTACCTTGATCATCTAATTTTCCCTCTCGCTCATAGATTTCCTTATTACCACCTGTTCCATCGTCGTAATATTTTGTGTGAACATAGCGTGAGCTATGATGCCTATGGTGACCATTACTTTTGTTTGGAGCGATCATATCCAAATGAGATCGCTCTGGGGAATACTTGTTCATGATTTCTTCTGATCTCAGTTTATGGTAGCGGTAGTTATCTTCTCTCTCGGGTGTCAAGTACTGAGGGTAGCCTGGTTCGAGAAATTCCTCACGCACTCGATAGCCATCGGGGGAAGCACAATATTCTATTGAAACTGTTTCTGGTGGTGCGAAGCTTCTTGACCTTATTCTTGACTCAAGATTTGCCCTTCGACGACTTAATGTATTTATCTCGTTAAAAGATTTTGGCTGATGCCTCAGATCTGGAGGAGTAACACTTCGCATAATGGGTACGATAGGTATCTCAGGGTGATTTCTGCTACGTTGATCATAGTTTTGGTGGTGAGATTCTTCTTCAAAATATTTACGCGTTTCAGCACCTAAGCCCTCGTCGTCATCGCTTAAATTCCGGGAACTCAATTGCTGCCAAGGTGACGGCGATTTCTGTATTCGAATCATGGTAGGCCCTTTAACGGTAGAAAACGCTTCCCTCTCTGGGCTAATGATAACACGTGATGGTGGTTCTATTCTAATTGCACTTGATATGTGATGACTAGATGGATGATCAAGAACGTCCTGCGCGTTGATGCTTGATTTACCGTTTTGATTACGCCGAAGCGGAGTATTGAAAGCTGTCGGCCGCTTCAAAGGCCTTTCTTCTTCAGCAAGTTGAGCATATATAATGTTTTCGTTAGGTCGAGTGTATGAAAATGCTGGACCTGATATTGTAGGTGGCGGCGAGAATCTTTCCATCGACAATCGCTTAACCATTCCATTTACAGTCAGTCCTTTTGTAAGAGTTGGCTTTCTAGGAGGTATCTGAGAGCTGTGCATATCCTCTAAGGGCTTAAGCTTGTTTTGCTGCAAAGCTTGAATTGTTTCAGTTACCGGCTTCGAGGGCACCAAATCAAGATCGTCGTGGTTTGTATAGCCTATATTTCCACTCAATTTAGGTTCAGTGTTATACTTCGACAGAAAATCGTTTAATTTTGTTGCATTCTTTTCATGTGCGGTTATTGCTTCAGATTTTCGGCGTTCGCAATTAAAGAGTTCCTCAAAATATTCCTCTTTTTGTGCGTTCTCAATTATTGGGCTGAGCTGTATGGGTTTTCCACTGACTGTGTTGGCTAAATCTTCTTTCTCAGAATTTCTCCTCTTTGATGCATTTGGTTCTTTGTGTGACCCAACATCACTTTTACTCCGAACCAATCGACGACCACCACTCTCGGCAAAACGTGAAGCTTGTTGGCCTTGATTTTGGTTTAAATCACTTTTGCGGCTAAATATATTAAATATTGATGGTTTTTTCGATTTCTTTGAAGAAGCGTCACTAACACTCCTGGTTACTGGTTTTTGAACTGGCTTTTTCTTGCGTGTTGGAAGGGAATGAAATTTATTAGATACGGATATTTTATTCTTTGAACTTTTGCTCTGAGAGGGAATGTTTTTTCCACTTTCGGCTTTGCACTTTATTTTTTCTGCCTGGGCGAGAACGTTAGCTGCTTCTTTGCGTATGCCTTCTTCAGATAGATCGGCAGGTAATTCTCTTCGTAAGTGTTGAGTACTTGGTGGCTGAAGGTTTGTGGTTTCAATTTTGTAGTTCGATTTTTCACTGGGACGTATTCCTAAAAAAAAATATTATAAATTCATTATTTTGTAGAAACAAATATACTAGAATATAAATAAATGCATATTTTATAATTGCTCTTGTGAATGGATAAAAAGAAAAGCTTTTTTGAAAGAAAGTAACTAGTTAAAGATTTTTATAGTTGTAGCAGTTCTAGCTAAAGCTATGTTTTATGTGAAAAGACTATTCTAGAAAATTCTAGCTTAAGTAACATATTTTTAGCTTTTTTTTGTTAACTCATGTGTCTGTGGTAGCTTAACCTTAAACTAAAGATTTTGGCAGCAAACTGAAAATTTGTACGAAATTTCAAGTTACCAAACAGAACTATTAACTTTGTTCAAGTAAAAAGAAGTTTTCCCTATCAATCCGCTTCATTTAGAGAAAATGCTGAATTGTAAATAAAACATACTCCAGCAGCATTGTGAAATGGAATTATTTAAAAGTTATACAAACCTCTGAAATTTTGTCTTCCCGCGCCATGTCTTTCTAAAGACCCAAATATAATGCAATTAATTCGAAACAAAATCGTTATAGATTTTCTGTAGTTTCCTTATGAATGCTCTTGCACGCTACGTAGTGTAAAAAGCAATTTCAAAAAAATCTCCGCAACTTTTACCGGGGAATTTTGATCACTCCCTTTACATCGTGCCCTTCTCGGCCAAAAACTGAAAGTTGCTGGAAACTTAGTTTCGTCGTGTGATAGGGACATAGAATCCCACTAGGATTAGGTAAGGTCTTTAAATGCTCAAATTTCTGAATTTTTCGACCATCTGACTGACCAGCTGTCATAAAAAAACTTTTAGTGACGTTTAATCACATGAAATTTTCACATGAAAATTCAGGTGACAACTTGAATGTAAAATCTAGTTTTTAGACATACATAGCTGACATTTTATATTTATTGAATTTGCGTATTGCGTTCAACGATACAAATTCAGGTCTTAATTTTAACTTCTTGAAAATCATGGGTTTAGAGAGTTTGATTCCACTTCATTCGACAAAACATGAGTTAGACACAATCAATGAAGCTGTCCAAACATATGAAATCGATCTTAATGGTTGTACCAAAAGTGGGCTTAGTCAAGAAATAATTAGGTGGCTTTCCAAATCTGGCAATACTTTTTCAAATTTAGACAACAATACCTGTCACATCTGCAACAGCTGAGCGCACTTGTTCTCTTCTAAAAAGGTTGAAAACCTATTCACGCGTTAATATGTCTGAACCAAGACCCAATGGTTTAGCATTGGGCAACGTTCATAGAGGGATTGAAGTTTCAGAAGATGAAGTCGTAAAAACTTTCTGCAAGTTGAAACCTCGGCGACTTGAAACATTTAACTGGGCAGAAGAGGATTCTTAAGATTCTAATGCTGCATTAACACTACTGACAAATTGGCAGTATTCTGGCATTTAACTGTCAAAAAATGACAGAACAATGGAAAAATTGGGTGCGTTCAGTAAACACAAGGGACTACATATGTAGTCAAGTGCATTCATTGAACGCAAATTTTACAAAGGAAACTAGTTATTTTATGCCAAAATTGGAACTTTAGTTCCAACCTTTACCTTCCGTTGATAGTGCAGATAGTATTTATAATAATATTTTTATCTGAAAAACACCTCACACAAATCAATTACGAATTGTAAATTATAATTTTTCAATACTTCTTACTAATGATGCATTTTTTCATTAAATGTTTTCTATAATTTTGATAAAGAACTCCTCCACCCCAAACAATAAAACAAACGTTGAAAAAAGGAGTCACTGAACAATGAAGTTCAGCTTGCTGTTTAATGACAAAATATAATCAGCTGATATTTTGACATAAATGCACTTAACTTCAAATGAAGGGAGATATTTCTTGACTAGCTTTCCAGTCACTTTCCAATAAAAGTTGCCTTAATTGGAAGGAAATTTTGCGACAGCTGGCCAATTAGAGACGAGAAACTTGCCTTGCCTTCAAGTCCCTTCGTCATCTGAACGTACCCAATCAAAGACGAGAAACTTGCCTGGCCTTCAAGTCCCTACGTCTTCTGAACCTACGCATTCATTCTTTTGGCAGTTTAGTGACAGAAAAATGCCAATTTGTCACTAGTGTAAATCCAGCATAAGTGATTTCATTTATTTTGTAATTTTATTAATATTTTATCAAAAATCGATGTGATATTGAAGCATTATTAATATTTAGAAAAAGAGCAATGAATTTAAGCACAAAAGTATTTAGTAATTTAAAATGTTTGTCTCAAACTCTAGCCCCCCCCCCCCACCCCCCACAGCCAAATCCTTGATCCGCTACTGATTACGTAGGGGACTGTTTGCAATCTACAATAAAAACATGGTAAATTGATCGAAAGATGTGGTGTAAAGTTCGAAAATATATCTTCATCAGAAAGAATAAACTGCGACGAGTAGTTATAAAATCTAACGTAAATATTTGCAAATTAATCAATTAACGTTGATGTATCAAATTTAGAAAAATTCGTTGCAGTTTTAAATGAATTGATTGCAGTTTTAAATGAATTGATTTTTTCTTCCGGGTTCTGGATTTATATTTACTTTTACTTTGTAATTCAGTATTTTTAATTTGTTAGGTAATATTTTTTTTGTTAGGTTATATTTGTTAAGTCATAATTTGTTCGATGGTAGGAAACTGTACCTAATTTTCGTGAATTGCAGCAGTCTTATGCGCTTGGAATTCTTTCCGTGTAAATATACAACCAATTTCTATTATTCCATCTATTTGTCAATAATCTTTAAGAGTTAGGGGCCAGTTGTAGCATTCATTGAAATTCATCATTGAAAATTTAATGTTTTGAGAAACTAGGCCCAGTTTTTCAGTGGTGTGTTAAACCAGAGTTAGCTAACTCTAGATGCAAACTATAATACAGTTAACTGAGAAAGAAGTTTTTCGATGGAGAATGCATGCGGAAGCACTACCAAAATCGGTGGATAAAACATCAAAAACACCTGTTCAGTTAATCCTGTGTTAACTCACCAAATTTGACTAGTTAACTCGGCACTGAAAAACTGGATCTTAAAAACCAAATTCAGTGATTATTTTAATTTAATTATTTCAATTAATTTCAATTCTTGCACATACAAATTTAATTTTAACCCAACCATGCATATAAAATGACTATTATTATTTCAATGATTATGTCATTTGATGACGAAGTTTGGCCCAGAATTCGCTTTTTTTTTACTTAGATAATAATTGAAGCCATTACAGACATTGAAATAATTTATGAGTTTACTTTTTCAAATAAACCAAAATTAACAACTAAAATTTTCAATGATAACTATAATTGGTTCCTAAGCTAAGAATCAACACATTTCATGAAATCTAAGAAAATTCAGTTTTTTTTGTCGGAACTAAGCGTTCATTTCGACTTGAAGTGGACCTTATTTCAGCAACATCAGGATATTGAAAGATCAAAACAGTGTTTCGTAGTTCGTATTGTTTATCGCAAATGCAGTCTCTTCTTAGTATTGAATCAAAGTTGTTTATAATTTCATTGGAACTAAAATAGTCTTAATATTTTGACAGTCATCTAGAAAAATCAATTAAAATGCACCCAAGGTCACCTCACAAAATTGCTCAAGATCTATTTTTGGACTTCCTGAATAAATCATTAACCAAAGTAAAATTTAATATATTCTATGAGTCGCATAAATTGCTTCAACTTACTACCAGTACACCTGAAGCACAAAGCAAAACAACAAGCAGTCACTTATATATTATATTGAAGAACGTACGACCTTGATTCCACATCCACTGTGTGAGTAAGTTAATTCGACCACCTACTGTTGTTGACAGGTCATGAAACATTTACTTTTAAAACCATAAAGCGGTTGCGAATTCGCGAGTTATTGAGGTGGCTAACATTCGCAGTCTGGTAAAACATAATACATAGTTACCTTACATACATACATACATACATACATATACATAAGACCTATGTAGTATACATAGGTCTATATTTTTGAATATCATTAGTATTTCATTCGCAAGGTCGCGTCTGGCATGATTATGTCTGTAATTGGTTTTAAAAGTTTTATTACCTATGTGGACAACTTAAATCATGCAAAGGAATGTTATAAGCTGGTAAATCTAGATCGGTGTCTGTTGTTTTTTTTTTTTTTCAGTGCACGTTTTAAATTTTAAAATAAAGTAACAGATCACGATTTTTTTGTTTACGCAGATAAAATTGACGAGTGACAAGGGTTTGTTGTAATAAATAACAACGGTCAACCAATGACCAGAGCGTGAATTATTTAATAATTTTAAACAGATTTCCATAAGGACTTTTTTAAAGCTAGTTTTTTGTGAACTTTGCCGCTGCGCCGTTAATGTTTTTGGGCAAGAACTTCAGAGGGTTGGCCCCATTCAAGAAATGTTAATTATAATTTCATGCTAAATAAACTTTTTCTTTCCGACCAAAATGAAAAAAAAATAAATCCAATCTAAGAAATAAAAGGGGTTGAAGGGTCAATATTTAAACACAGATTTTGATTGTTCAAAGTGAACTGAATCAAAACATAGTTAAGTAAGTCAAAACAACAACAACTTTTGTGCAACGAAATGCAGGAAGTCTGATTTTTCATACCTTAAAGAGAGCTACTAGGAAAGATCAGGTTCGCGTTCGCAATGGTAGAATGGTTCTGAAAAAATGCAGCATAAAAAAAACAGCAATTTATCTAAATCTGCGCAACTATTAATTTTGAAGTGAAATTAGCTCAGACCGAAGTTGCAGGCAATGAAATATTCCTTCTAATCTGTATGCATAATATCTTTTTCTTCCCGGATATTTTCGTGTGGTTTTATTTTTTTCCCTTAGAAGCTTAACACCCCGATTACCTGCGACGAGAGTCAGATTCCCTAATGAATTTTTTGTCTTTTTCGATTGGATTTTCGGTTTTTTTTACTCCTTTTTAATTCCAATCGAATATGAAAACACCGACTTTCATAAATTTATACACACACTACCTACCGCCGCCATTTAACAAAAATGGCTTCTTTAAGTATCACTTTGACAATTAATCCAACGAAAAACTTTAGATGTACATTGTATTTACATATGTGTGTGTTCCTCGTCTACTCCAATGTGAAATTGGGAACAGAAGAACACTCAGAAAACATTACTCGGAACGGAACAGCCAATCGAAGACTTTTGGAGTAGTAGGATTAAAAAAGGAATGCAAAAGGAGTACTTCGAACATCCAAACGACAACGACATATGAATTCATGGATCAAGCGCTCTGCAAACAAATATTTTCCTTCCATATTCACTCCAAGAGTGTTGTTGACCAAAAACAATACAGAAATTTACGAAAGAATTAAAAAAAAAATATTTTAAAGTCATTAACTCCGTTATTGACATACATATTTTGTACATTAATTATATTTTAGAACAAAAAATTTCCAACATTTTCATATATGTATGTATGTTTATTAGAAAAATACATCAGCCCTAGATATGGACGTTTTTGAAAAGCTTACAACACCTAGAAAACCTGTGATCATAATTTTGAACCAATCGCTCAATAGTGTCAACTTTTGTTTGGCTATTGGTTGAAATTTTTGAGTGAAGTTTTTCAGTGATCGATTTATGTAATTTAAACACAAGTTAAGATACCTTTAAAGTTTTATCCTCCATTTTTTTTAGGTCGATCCACATGAATTCTTCACTGAAAACAGTTTACTTCTTGAGTAAACTGTAAATAAAAATGTATACCTCACCAAACTCACCATTCAAAAATTGGGTATAAGAAAATATTTTAAGAAATTAATTTGAATGCAGACATATAATTTGTCAAACCAACAAAAAAGGCATCATTTTGTCAAAAATGGTGATGTCAAGGTAGGTAATAAGAATAGAAAATGACGTACTTGAATACGTTCCAGCATACAATTTATCTTGGAATAACGAAGCAAACGAAGTAGAGCATCGAATGACAAACTCATCGAGCTGAGTTATTAGAAGAATGCAATACTTTGGTACTATGATTGCATTCTTTTACATCTCTGGCATGGAGACAATTTTGGAGTAGTAAATATCTACTTGAATAAAATATTGCCAAGACCTTAAGAAAATGCATTTTAGTTTCAACAACACTCACCGGTTCTCACTTATGGCTGCCAAACATAAATCAAATTACAAGAAATATTGAAACCAAGTTACGAAATTGTCAAAGGGCAGTGGAGAGAATCACTTTGAATGTTTGGATAGCTCAGCAAATAAACCATAGAAATAAAAGAAGCCAAATTAAGTTTGAACGCGTTAAGGAATGAATTAAGAAACTTAAGTGGGAAAAGACTGGGCACTTTTTACGTGTATTGGTTGAAATCACTCGACTAAAACAATATCAGATTGGACACTTTTTAGTTAGGCAACGAACCGTTAGGAAGACAGTTGAAACGCTGCAGAGAGATGATATTATTACTATTTTACCATGATGTACTGGACAGAAGCTTTTGCTCACGCAACGTGGTTTTTATAATAAAATGTAAATGTAAAAAAAAAGAAAATAAAATTTAACTTTGCTGGTTTTTATGGTACAATTTCTATATAGGTATAGGTCCCCCTCACGGTTTTCGCCTTGTTGTGGCGAGGGGGCTTACGTCTAACTCTCCAGCAATCCAGCTGCGGAGTAAGACAACTAAGAAAACCAACAAAAGCAGAGATGTTAATCTAAAATAATGGACCAAAGTTTACGAAAAGAAAAAAATCGAACGGGGATATACGTTCAAGAGTCGGCAGAAGTCACGGCTGCCGGCGAGGGCTTGGCTTCGCAAGAGGCTAAGTCGCCAGTGACAAAAGTAAACTTCAGAGAAGAAAAACGAGAGCTAAAAAGACAACCGGTCATTCTCTCAGTAGATCTCCTTCCCGACTTAGATAGTTTAACTATCAAAGGTACGGAGACCTCGGACAGACCTCCTTCCATAGGTAGTCAAACCGAGGACGAGCTACTGATGGAACCGAGTCAAGAAGAGACTATGCTGAAGTCTGCTGCACCCCTCAAAGCTTCGAGGCAACGCAGCAACTACAGATCCTCTAAAAGATTCGTGGAAAAGACCGAGTTGAAAGACCCTGCGACGCTCAGTTCGAGAGATAAAGCTCTCCTAAAAAAGCATAGAAAGCTAGTTAGGAACTTTGAGCGGCAGCTGGCAGAGACTGCCACTGGACCCAGGGGAACAACAGGGCAAGTGAATGCCGAAGAGTCGGAGAGCAAAGGAGTAGATGCTGCCAAATCTAGGTCTGTCCCTAAAAAGGCAAACCGTGAACAGGCTGGCAATAACTCGACCGCTCGGAACGACAAAGGAAAAGTTCAGGCGACTTCCAGCAAGAAACAGCTAGCCAACGCTAGGAAAGACCAAGCACCGGCAAGCACCTCTTCTGGAAGGAAACCAGGAACGTCCAAGAGACAAAGATCGGAGGAGACAGTCAAGCAAGACGGTGCCAAGAAACAAAAAACCAACAGCTTCGACACCACCCCGATTGACCTACAAATTGCCATCATAAGCCGTGACGACCCAGATGGGAAAATCTCGGCAAAAAACTGGCTTCTTGTGGAAAATGAGATCCTCAAAGCTATGATGGCAGCATCAGAGAACGATAGTTCTGAAGACTATATCTTTGATGGTGCCGGATGGCGGCGAGGAGTTAAAGTGGTCTGCTGCGGTGACCAGAAATCACGGGAGTTCCTGAACCGTACAATCGCCAACATTGGCGAACTATGGGAAGGTTCCTCCCTTGAGGTTCTACCCGCCGCAGCTCTACCACTCCGCCAGCAGTTTAGCATATGGATCCCCCCTCCTGCAGAACATGAGGACGCAGCCATTCTTAAGCTGTTGGCGAAGCAGAACAAAGAGCTTCCCATTTTGGAATGGAAGCTCCAACACTCAAGAAAGAGTCATGGAGGCGAAGGGAAGGACCTCTTGTTTGTGGCAGACAAGAAATCTGACCTTCTGCTGAGAGAAAGGAAAGACGTGTTGAGGTATGGTCTCGGAACCGTAAAGGTTAAGAGGCATGAAGGCAAAGGGGAGTCAAAAGCTGCAAGTGGTGCAAATAAACCTGCACCACGCTAAAGCAGCAACGTACGACCTTACGCTCTACATGTCTCACGAGAACGTGGATGTGGCCTTGATCCAGGAACCATGGTTAGGCAAAAACCGAATCCGTGGGTTGAGGTCAAAATACTACAACCTTTTTCATTCCACGTCAGATGAAGGTGATATTAGAAGTTGTATCCTAGTGAAAAAATCAATTAACGCTTTCTTCCTATCTAGGTACAGCAACAAGGACAACACGGCAATCAGCGTCGAATCGAATGAAGGAAACTTCATTTTAGCGTCGACGTACATGCCGTACGAGGAGGAGAGCCCACCATCAAAAACTGTCCGCGATCTTGTGGTCCATGCCAAAGCAAGCGATACACCTTTGGTGGTAGGATGTGATGCCAACGCTCACCACACCCAATGGGGCTCAAAGGATATCAATAAAAGGGGTGAGTCAATTTTTGAATATATTCTCTGTTCTAATTTATCGTTATGTAATAGGGGCAATCACCCTACCTTTCGAAACAAAAACAGGGAGGAAATCATAGATTTGACTCTTATTAACAATAATAGTAAAATTTCAGTTGAAGACTGGAGAGTCTCACCTAAAGAATCTTTTTCGGATCACTTTAGGATACTCTTCTCTATAGACAGGAACTTTACCGAAAAGAAACCTTACAGGAACCCAACTAGGACGAATTGGACAGAGTACGAAAAATGGCTGAAAGACTGTATTGATCCACCAGAGGACAATGCAAGTCTAAGTATTTCAACCATTGACACTGTTGTCCAAAACTTGTTCAGCAAAATGAGAATGTCTTTTGAAAAACACTGCCCTTTATCTCGTTCCAATAACTCCACTAAACCACCCTGGTGGAGTGGTGTACTAAAGAAACGTAGAACAGAGGTTAGAAAACTTTTCAATAAAGCTAAACTGAGTAAATTAGAAGAGGACTTAAAGTCTTATAGAGCCGCACTTAACACTTACACCAAAGAGTTAAGAAAGGCCAAAAAGGATTCGTGGGCTAAACATTGTGAATCCATTGAAAAAACAAGCGAGGCGGCAAGGCTCCGTAGAACCCTGGCCCTTAATCCCACGATCCCGGGGTACATAAAACACCCTGATGGATCATGGTCGAACTCGAGCCTAGAAACGCTTGAACTCTTCATGGAAACTCATTTCCCCGGTTGTAAAAACCCAGAAAGCTCTGATTGCTTGCAATCGAGCACGCTGGATTTTACTCACACAGAATCAAATTTAGAACTAAATCAGGTTATTACAGAGCAGAAGATTATCTGGGCAATAAACTCGTTCAAACCCTATAAATCAGCGGGACCAGACGAGATTTTTCCAGCTCTTCTTCAAAATGCTCTCAAAGTAATAACTCCGTGGCTTAGGGTAATCTTCATAAGTTGTATCAAACTTAGATACGTCCCTAATAACTGGAAAAAGGTCAAGGTAGTCTTTATCCCAAAAGCAGGGAAACCGACTCACTCGACCGCTCAGGATTATAGACCAATAAGTCTCTCTTCGTTTCTCCTTAAGACACTAGAGAGGATAATTGATCTACATGTAAGAGAACTTCTCAACGAAAACAATTTGTGCAACTACCAACACGCTTACCTTAAAGGTAAATCAGTGGAGACTGCTTTGCACGAAGTAGTTTCACATATAGAGAAAAGTCTTGAACATAAAGAATATACCCTGGCAGCATTTCTTGATATCGAGGGTGCGTTTAATAACGTTAAAACGGAATCGATCAAGACTGCCTTAGTTGAAGTTGGGGTTGAATCTGTCATGGTCGATTGGATCTTCACCATGTTAAATGGCAGAATTATCAACTCTCAAATAGGAGTTAGCACTATTGAGAAAACAGTTACAAGAGGCACACCACAGGGAGGAGTCATCTCACCCCTGCTCTGGATCCTCGTAGTCAACAAAATTCTCACAAAGCTCAAAGATCAGGGCATTAAAATAGTAGCATATGCAGATGACATAGTGGTTTTGGTATCGGGCAAGTTTCTTACCATCATCGAAAGCATTATGGAAAATGCATTAAAGGATTTATCTTCTTGGGCAACTAAGAATGGTCTCGGGGTCAACCCCACCAAGACAGAGCTAGTTTTGTTCACGAAGAAAAGGAAACTGGAGGGCTTCAACCCTCCCAAACTAAATGGCATTCCTCTAATACCTTCTAAGGAAGCTAAATTTCTAGGAGTAATCCTTGACTCCAAGCTTACATGGAAGCGTAATACTGAGGAAAGAATGAAAAAAGCACTATGTGCATTCTACACATGCAAAAAGACCTTCGGTGTACGTTGGGGTATGCGACCGCAAGTCATCCAATGGATGTACACAGCGATTGTCAGACCCATTCTTACCTATGGCTCTATTGTATGGTGGAAGGCGGTGGAAAAATCAAGCTATCTCAAGAACCTGAATAAGGTACAGAGACTAGCCTGTGTAGGAATAACAGGGGCTCAAAGAACCACACCACAAGCTGGATTGGAAATGATCTCGGACCTCCCGGCTCTGGATGAGTTCATAAAGTGCACGGCAGCCAAAACTGCAATTCGCTTAAGAGAACTGAGTTTTTGGAGGCACAGCACTTATGGCCACGGGTCAATCTTACAAAGATATGACACGATTCCAGGACTGAGGGAGACCACCGATTACATCCCCCCTTTACTAGATTTCGATAGGAAATTTTCTATTTTCATACCAGAAAGACAGGGTTGGGATCCCAATTCACTTATAAGTAAACAGGGTATCCCTTTCTACACTGATGGTTCAAAAATGGAATCGGGAACAGGTGCTGGAGTGTTTTGCCAATCTCTCAACATCAGAGCGTCATATACACTCCCGGCTGACTGTAGTGTCTTTCAGGCCGAGATTTTTGCCATTGGAAAAGCAGCTGAATTGGCACATCACGAAAAGCTAAGCTCTTCGGAGATTACTTTTTTCGTGGACAGCCAGGCTGCTATCAAAGCCTTAGCCAGTGAGACCATAAGATCAAAAGCAGTTTTAAACTGTAGAAAGGAATTAAACAAGATCTGCCACACTAACCAGGTAAAGCTCTGCTGGGTTCCCGGACATAGCAATATAGAAGGGAATGATATAGTAGATGAACTAGCCAGGAAAGGGTCAGAAGCAGACACAAGTAGTAGCGACCATTCAGTTAGGGGACCACTCGTCCCGATTGGGGTACTCAAGAGGAAGATAGACCTTAAACTAAAAGAGAAAATCAATATCTCCTGGAAATCCAGGAACGATTGTGTAATCTCTAGAAGTTTATGGCCTAACACAAATGAAAAGGAAACTCGGTATATTTTATCGCTGAGTAAAAAGAACATTAAAATCTTGATAGGTGTACTAACAGGTCATTGCGCCATTGGCATAATGGCTAACAGAATAGGGGCATTTGCACCCGATTTTTGTAGGAGCTGTCAGGATGAGGAGGAAATGGAGACCATTAAACACCTGCTCTGCGACTGTCCGAACCTCCAAACCAGCCGACTCCGTCATTTCGGAAACAGGTTCGTTGGAGAACTGGATGATCTAGCACAGGTCTCAATGGCAAGCATGAGGAAATTTATAGATAGCACAGGCTGGTTCGTTAACGAGCCAGTCTACGCTAATCAACAGAATTGAGGGGCATCGATGCTAAATTTTTACTTTTACAGGGGATCACAATGGACCAGTAGGCCCCCGTGTACGCAACGGCTTCATGCTGTGCACACCCCTTAATACCTAACCTAACCTAACCTAGGTATAGGTACTACTGAAATACATCAGCCAAGTACAAGACTTAGCACTATTTAATTGGACTTGTTGAATTATTGATTTCAACTTTTACCAACCTTAAGACCATCAAAATTGGCGTGTCGTCCCAGTGATCTCACTTGGACTCATCAGTTGACTAGTGAGGACCTTGGCAATACGCTTTGATTTTAGTTATAATTACAAATAAATAAATAAATTTGGTGGTGCGACAGCTCATGGAGGGTGGAGAGAAAGCCGGGTCCTAGTTTGCAGGTATGGAGGGGACCTATAATTTTCTCCCGGATCCAAACAGCATGGCGAGAGATACTTTTTCTTCGCAAGAGCCAGCACCCAGTTTTATTTTGATTAGGTGGACGAGGCTGGGAATCGAACCCAGACCCTCGGCAAGACAGTCCTACGGACTAACTCTTATAGGATACCAGCTACTATGATTTTAAAATTAACAGTAAGAAACATTTTACTGAGTAGGTAAATCTTGGAATAATAATAATGTTCATATTTTCTAAAATTCAAAACTCACTATTTTCGTCTTGAAACACTGCAAAAGATTATTTTTTTTTTTTTAAGTTCATTGATTGAAATAAACTTTATTGATTCAAAATGGCCTTTAACAATCTTGTCCATATACAAATACAAATCATCCCGGGGATCTCACTTTGAATCCAGTTGGGATGAAACACCATAGGTATTCTAACTTTCAACAAAATAAATAAAACAAAAAAAAAATAATTTAAAATTATACTAATGTGTAGCAGGTAACATTATTTGTATATACACACATATATTGTATAAAAAACAAAGTTCTATATTTCTTCATTAAATATGGAATTCCTTAAACTGACCATACACAATACAACACATTGTACCTATGAATTGCAAGTAATAATAATTTTGTAAAAGGGATCAGGGCAGTTTGTTTTCTATAATAGTTTTTTTTTTTTGTAATACATATTTAAAAATATATCAAAAGTATTTGTCGGTAGAATATTTATATATATTTAAAGAAATTAAACTTCCAAGTAGATTTAACGTAGCTGCAAACATATATATACATCTGATTTACTTACATCATTTTATTTTGCAATTTTAATCTCATTAAACAAATTTCACAATAAAAAATAATAAAAGATTGATCAAAATAATTATTATTAATTCACTTCACTCTTTTACTTATTACTCAGAAATAATTTGCAATTAAACTCCCATTAAGGGAGACAAGAATTCGTTTTCATTTCATTTTTCATATTTCAGGTTGAGGTTCAATGTCAAAGAAAAGAGCAAAAGCTACAACACATAGACATCATTATATAGGTATCTCAAATTACAGAAACAGATTTAAGAGTTTTTAAGACTTCTAGTCTTGAACATTTTACATAATTAAATTGAAAAAAAAAACAAGCACAAAGAGTTTATAATTTATAAAGCTAATTGTATACCGAACAGTCGGTTCCACAGTTGGAACCGTATTAAACTTATGAATCGCGAAGCCAAGATAACTCCTCACTTAACCTCCCCCAACTAGAATTATATACAAATAAATTATGACAAATACGAATACCTACAGAAAATGAATAACACATACAACACGATCTTTGAAGTGAAGTAAGAACACCTCCACTCCACTTTTTCTATAAAAAAAAAAACTTACAAAAAAAAGTTGAAATATAAAAATGACCATTTTTAAAAATTTTATTATACTCAACACTACAGCAGGCCAACACCTGAGTCTGAGAATGTTAATTCATATAAGCTCCAAAAGGGGACAGTGCAGAGACAATTGAGATGTGGCCAAAAATTCAGTTAGGTAAGAAAATATGAAAAGCATACAAAAACACTACCTGTATCACCACGTTCAACGCAAAATTGAATTTAGATAATTTTTTGTAAATCAAATATAATTCTATAAATCATTTATTATCAATTATTTATTTATTTAAATTGTTCGTCGTTTTGTGATCAAACCTATGTGCAAAAATCCTAAATTAAATTAAAACTGTGTGCTGTGTTTTATTAATATTTCACGATTTAAGACCTACAATATAGCCTTTTCAAACCAAACCCTTACGAAAACGCATAAAGCATTCACACCGAACAATTACCCGTTTTTGTTTGACGTTTCAATTGTTTTTAAATCAGCTGCTATATGATTGCTTGAACACAATAGACGCGACAACCGACAAGGGCCGCGATACTTTAAAAATCATCAAAAGTTTAAATAAAATAAATTTAACAAATTCGCTTAAGTGTGGTTGGAGTGAATAAATTTCAGCTAAAGAAGGGTAGAGCCGCTAAATCCATAATATAAAAAAGGAAATTAAATCATACGAAATCGGATAAATTCACCTTGTTGAAGCATTTTTTTATAATAAAAAAATATATAACATAATTTTATAAAATAGGTATAGAATTCATACATTTCACTTTCCGAAGATTTGTTTTTGTAGTTCCCACAAATTTCAAGACCTTTTACCACATTTATTCACGTCGTAAGCAAATAACTGAACGTCGAAACCATGGCTTTTGAATTCAATTCTTAAGCGAACTGCCACGTTTATTAGTTAGGGCGCGCGTCTCATCTTCTCATCGCGTCTACTGTGTTCAAGGATAGTCAACATTTAATACCTCGTGACATTATACCAAATACGCGGGCGGCTTCTCAAATCCAACAGAGCCTACTATAGTCTGTCAAAGCTCTTCAAATCCAGAAATCTCACCATAACTTCAAAACTGCTGCTGTACAGGACCATGGTCCTGCCAGTACTCACATATGGATCCGAGACTTGGGTGCTTAGCAAAAGGCACTCCGACCTCTTAGCCGCGTTCGAGAGAAAAGTCTTAAGGAGAATTGTTGGCCCCATATGTGAGGAAGGACGATTCCAGAGACGGTACAATCATGAATTGTACGCAATCAACCTTGAAGCAGCAGATATCGTGACAAAAATTAAGCTCGGTAGACTCCGGTGGGCAGGGCACCTAGCTCGCATGAGCGAAGAGGAACCTGCTCGGAAAGTTCTTTGTGGTACATTCTATGGTAGACGACAGCGTGGTAGACCATGCTTGCGCTGAAGAGATGGCTTAGACCAGGACGCCCGGAGCCTTGGGGTGCGCAACTGGATGGCGGCGGCTCGAGACCGGGATGGGTGGAGAGACTTGTTGAAGGAGGCCAGGACCGGACCCCGGTTGTCGAGCCGACGATGATGATGACATTATACCGGCCGCCTTTCGTTTTGACGTTTGACTGAGCGCTGAAAGTATCAAAAGTTGTGTTTGATTAGTTCAACTCTGAATTCCAACTTGTTTTTGGACAGGTTTTATCTAAAACTTGTGGTTTACAAAAATGTGTGGAAAAACTTGTATTTTCAATGTTGATTTTACGCCAAACCCGATATTTTTGCGAAAACCGCGTTTTGGGTGTGGTGAAAAGTTTTACAAATTAAAAAAAATGCGATAATTAAAGAACGATTTTGGAGAAAATAAAAATTCACAGTCAAAGTAAGTTGCACTTAATTGGCCAATATGGAAGACTTTGGCCTAATTTCAAAGTGAAAGCTCACCTTATTAATTGACACTTAAAACTCCTATACAGTAGCCACTTATCGATCACTTACTCAGACTGTAAAGCTGCACCTTAACGGCCAATATGAGAAATATAAATTTGACTTATTCTCTTAAGTATGCATTGATGAAACTGGCCCTTAATTTCTCGTTCGAACATGTTTAGAACTACATTTTGAAGTAATACAAATGTGCTGGTGATAGTTCCAGTTTATAACTATTCTTAAATTCTTTCCCAAGTTTGAAAATTATTTGACATTGTATTTAATTTTTTTGGCGACACTTAGGCCCAGATTTTCAGAACTGATTCAACTAGAGTTTAGTTATTCCTGTATATAAATTAGTTACCTTATTGCTATTTCAGCCTATACCTATAATATGTAAAAAATGTCTTTAAGGTTATTAATACTTCTGTTTTAGTGGAGTGTCTGAATAATTATGTTTGAGCTAATTATATTCGCATATTTAACGAAATTCTTTCTCCAAGTTTGAATTTTAAATGATAAATAAACAAATATAACACGAATATATTAAAAATTTTGTTTAAAAATTTAAATAGCTAATAATTTTCACAACTTTAAATAGATGTATTGTTTTAGCGATGCGTTTCGGGGTCGATCTCCATATCTTCGGGCGAATAACTCAATTTTTGTATAGTTTTATGAAATATCTGAAATTCAATATGTTGAGAAATTACTTGCGATCAGTCTTTTATAAATATTTATTGGTAAGTTTTGAAAATAGAACAGTGCTGCCGAAAAGGTGTTGAATTATTGTTATCAGTTGCATTTCATCAAGAATTCAAATTAGGCATAAGCCAACTGTGTCATTTAAAAAATCCTTGTATTCAAATGAATTAGATTGCATTTTTTGTATGAATATTTTAGGTCCATAACAGAAATTTCTTGCAAATTTTTAGTCACTCATTCGTTTCATATTTGTTTGTAAAATGTTTGTATTCATTGCCAATTAACATCTATTTACCTTATGTTTAGATTTCGGACCTGGATAAAATAAATATATAAGACAAGAGTTGGAGTACCTATATCTCCTATTCAGAACCATAAAAGACTCATGGCTTATGCGGGAAGTGTAAAAACTGGCCTTAGTGTCCCTAATGGGAGTAGCTTGTTATTATGTTATTTTTTTCGGGTGTCTTTATTCATTTGTCTAAATGAAGTTGATTGTTACAGAAGCATTTACCTCAAAATTAGATTCTGCATACTGTATTTACGAGACTGACAAATTGCCATATTGTATGTCATTTTGTATCAATTTATTCGATATTATTCATAAACACGATTATACCAATAAATGGATAAAATATGGTAGAATTTATGACATTTTGTTAGTCGTGTAAATCCGGCATTAATCTGGACTGTCGTAAAGTGGGCGAATGTTTAAAAAAAAAAAAAATACAAGGTATAGCACTGAATAATGATTGACTCAGAGAGTATTTTAAACTGATTTCATTGCAGCCTAGTTTAGTTGAGGTTAAAGATGATGTCACGCGATGAGCCAACTTAAACTATAAAATCACCAGTTTGTGTGGGTTTTTGAAGTAACTTTATGTTTGTTCCTTAACTTGGCAAATATTTAATATATTGAAATATATATAGAGTGTAAAATAAAATTTTAAATACATTTTATAATTATATAAGTAAGGAATAGGTTGGGAAACAGTATTTTATAGTTTTAAATCCATCTGCGATATACCGACCGATCAGCTGGAATTAACGCTTAGTGGAGCAAAGTTCGACTTCACGAACTCTATTAGTTAAATCTATATATATTTAAAAATGAATCTCTATTTCCGTTGATCACGCCACAACTTGGGAACAACTTTAACGATTTCGTTCATCTGTTTATTTTAAGTTTTCTAATACTTTGTAGAACTTTCTTACGGAAAAAATTAAGAATATTGCGCGGGAAATTGGATAATTTCAGAAAACTTAACGACTATTTTAACTTATGAATTTTTTTAAAATGAGAAGTGTTTGTTTATCTCAGTAGTTCACCGGAATAACGCCTTATATTAAAAGTTTAATTTACTATCGATTTTCAAAATGCCTCCATTTAGACGTAATAACTAAGGTCACAGAACTCGAAATGCTGAAAATCAAAGAAATAATACGATTAAGTCAAACTGACGAGCAACGCGAAGCCCAAAATGTAGTTTTACGGAATCGATGGAATCGAAATCAACAACGTAGAAATGTTGTGTTTAATCCGCATGGAGCTGTATTCAATTATAAGGTGACAATCGATTACAGTTCACGTTGCTATTGGACCATTGAACGTTGTGTGTCCACATTGCAAGGCATTAAAGTTTAAACATGAAGCCCGTGCATTGTTTTGCGCCAGTGTCAAAATCAAATTGACGCCATTCGTACCGCCACCAGAGCAACTACATTCATTGGTTTCCAGAAATGGGCAACATTCTACAAAATTTTTTGACTCAAATCCAGCAATACAATAATTGTTTTCAAATGACGCCATTTGGCGCAACAAAAGTTATTCGAGATAATTTTCAAAGGTTTTTTTTAGTTTTTTTTTCCAAAAATTGATATTTATAGGGTGAAGTGGGGTAAGAATAAAGAAGTGGTTTTTGGTAACAAAAATTAATTTCTGTATTGGGCCGTTTATCCGTTTATCCTTTCACTGAAGCAACAAATATTTGGAGTATAAGAAATAAAAAAAGAAGAAGAAGTTTTAGTGGACGGTAATGAATTCAATTGAAGTTTTTTTTGTGACTTTTAGCCCAAATGCGTTTCGCCCAGGTACGACAGTTACGCTCATCAGTTAGATGTTATTGTACCCTTATAAAACGCAAGATTTAAGTGGATGGTTATTGAAAGAGTTCCTCACTGACCCGATAACCTTTAGGACAGTTAGAGCTTAGAGGTAGTCGAAGGTCATAAAAATGTTTTTTTATTTTCAAATATATCAAAATCGTTTTTTTAGAGAAAGATTTAAATAATCGTTGGGTTTGACTTTAATAAAAAAAATATGTTTAAAGCAATGGCGTACAATATAAATACCACAGCCTAATGACTCTACTAAACAATTTTTGAATTTTTAAAGCAATTTACTAATTGTTGTGTCTTAATTCTTAACAATTTTTTAGTATCTCATCAAATCCATTTGTTAGGTGTTCAGCAGCTGAATACGTCAAAAATAGTGATAACTCGTGTAATAAACTTTTTTGTCATTTATAATGTCAAAGTGTCATATGGTATTAGTAAAATACTGAAATGATAAAATATGTGTTTAGGGGGGTTCGCATTCAACGACATGTTCATCAACACGTGTCGTTATGTCAGAATTTTGTAATGTGAACACCAGTCGAACGACCGTTGTACTGTGTAGTTCAATTTTTTTTATAATTTTCTCTGTCGGACGACCGCTGTAGTTAATGTGAACTCCAGTCGTACGACCGACGATTTCAATTTTGCATCTCTTTTTCTATTTCTTATGTAAGATTTGAAGAAAATGGCTTACATTCGAAGTAAACAACAAAAAGAATTGGGGAAAATAATGAAATTCGCAACATGTTCTCTCTTTGAAAATTTTCTTGAAAATGATGTCGGTAAAACAGTCGTTGAATGTGAACGCTAGAAAAACGACTCGGGTCGAGCGAATGTGAACCCCCTTTTTGATGACTTCAACTTTAATAAAGCGTCAGAGATACAGTGAACTCCCTCTTAACTGACACCTCTCATAAGTGGACGGTTCCCTTAAGCGAACAACATGTAGTGTCATTGTTGGCTGGTATGACTTTCTTAAGAATTATGTTGTCCTCTCTTAAGTGAACAATTCTATCTTCACATTCATTTGATAAAAATATTCTCTTAAATGGTAGATTAGTGTAATTTACATGAGAAAGAATTTTTTCGTTTCTCTAAACAATTTTCGTTTTGGCTTCTGTTAAAAATATCATTATGTTCATGAATGTATTTGTTAAACTATCACAGCAAGTGTCTAATTGTCAACCGGTTGTCGATGTACACACAAAAGTGTTTTCCAAACTGTATTTTGAGATCTTCAATTATTCAACATCGAAAAGAATATTTTTACTTGATTAACGGCACTTACATAATAATATCTACGTAGAACATATTGCTCATGAGGCGTTTGTAAAAATACATTTTCATTTATAAGAACGTCAATGTGAAGCTCTGGTGTGTTTAAGCGTAAGTATTTTATTTTATCTTCATGAGCTTGGTATCTTCTTCTAGGACTTATCATGCAATTTAAAAAAAAAGTACGAGCCATATGACAACAATGTGGAGTTGGGAATTCTGGTGTGGCCGCCATATTGAGATATAAAAAGTCCTTCTACTAACTGATTAGAATATACTTGCGTGAATGAACTACTGAAACTGAAGCTTCATAAGCAGTAAAGTAAGAAGTTCGATAAGTCACACATGAATGTTTTGTCAAAGCAAAAGGCATACATTTTAAGGCATAATCTGGCTGGTTGTGACGCTTTTTAAAAAGGCACAACATTTCATACAGAGCAATATTCGGGGAAGCTTTTCTTATGTAATCTTTATTTTTCTTTTCGAGTGGGCACTCTCTTATGTGGACAAAAATCTGCGGTCCCATGGGTGTCCACTTAAGAGAGATTTCACTGTAGTCTGATGTTAAGCTCGTTTAAAATGTGTTACCTATAGTATCATACTAAAAATGCTTAAAATCGACTAAAATTTTGCAACAGTACATAAAATAAAAATATAGAAACTACCGTTCAAATATATGAAATATGTAAGTTGTGCATGCATGTAAAAAAAGTTAAAATTTAGATTATGTCACTTTGCTCGCAAGCGACGATATGTGTTTTTCTAACAGCCATATTATTCACTCATTTAATCCGGTTTTAAATTAATACTTTGGTTAAAGGTGAGTTAAGGCTCAAAAGCTCAACCCAAGCGCATAATATTCACTCGATAAACCCGTTAATATACTCTATTTATTAAACCGTGTCGCTTTTAATCCGATTCAATTTTAACTGCCCTTCAGGGAGCTGTTAAAGTAGTCCAACTCGGGTGTAAACAAAATTTTCAGTACATTCACTCATTTTAGCCAAGCAAAGTGACATTTGAAGTTTTTACACAGTTGAACATACATACACAGTTTTGCTTTCGAATACACAAACAAACAAAAAAAATTGTGTTCAAACGGAAAAAGCTAGGGTAACTTGATTTTTTTTTCATTTCGAACGATGAAATTTGAAATACAACAACAATAAACAAAAAAAAAAGGAAATATATGCTGGAAAATGTCAAATTATCAACATTCCGTATGTTTATAGTCAAGTTTAAACAACTTTACTTCAGGTTGTTATGCATTTTTAATCAACCGTGTTTAATGCGCGTTTTGAGTGAATATTATGCACAAAAGTTAAATTTGAAAAGTTTAAAAAATGCGGATTAATAGGACAGGTTAAAAATTCACTTAAACCTTAATTACACCTAGAGTGAATAATATGGCTGTAATAGTGCCTTAGTTAAAATGTGGAGTTATATTTTTTTTTAAATTTAAAATTTAATCAGGTCATAGAGGAGGTTTAACCATTTTCAAAGTAAACTGACACAATTCAATTATTAGATTAACATGCACTTCATAGTTTTTCTCAAAAAATCCTAAATTCGTAGGAAAAATTCTTGAGTAAAGCAAAACTCATCCGCAATAAAAATAATCAATACAACTTTAAGAAAAATAATAAAAAAAAAATGCAATCATTCTTGACTAACCAATTCTTTTCACATGCACATCCCGATTAAACGATACTCTTGGGCCATTCGGTTGGATTTTTTGAGAATCAGTTCGCTGAACAGCTGCTTCCATTTTACCTGTTACACTTCCGTTGGTCTAATTATGTTTTTTTTTTACTTTGAAATGTTTTCATAAGGATATTTATACTCCGCCGGCATTTTCACTTTTTTACCCAAGTTTCATTTGAACATGATTTGTTTTAATTGATGGTGGATTTTCAAAGTATATCCCGAGCTCTCTTTAATCATAACATTAGTGTTTCATTCAAGAAAAATTATGGATAAAATTGGTCAATTGCTGAGTTCATATAGCCTACGCAACGCTTTGTCTTGGTCCTTCATTATAAATGCCAATATGGCCGAATCAGGTGTGTTTGCGTCAGGCCATAATACTTGTTTTTAGCGGATTCTGAAAATTTAAAACAAATAGATTTACAGAAACGTCACATTAAAATTTAATTTTTAGTTTGGTCAAGCCCTGTTAATTAATTACTCGGATATTATGTACGTATTTTTGGTTTAGTATTTATTAAGATGAACGTGAATTGTTTAAGTTTTGGTTTTAAATTTTAGTCACATCTGATGCAAGTACATATGAATATTGTGTTTTATAAAGAGCATTACTCATTTCAAAAGTTTGTACATACATATATGTATGCATATATTTTTCATTTTAAGTCATGCAAAGTACATTGTATCCAGTCATTTTAAAAATTTCTATATGGAAATCTCGGAACCCGTTTATAGTGAATGGATTTAATTGATTTTATTTATCTGGAATTTCTGATATCACGAATAAAAAAGTTTGCTCATTCAAATTGACCGCTAAATTTTCTCGGAAGACCATACCTAAGGTTTTTGCTTTCTATATTTGTTTTCTCCAATTTCGTATTTAAAATTTCTTTTTGATAGCAGAAGTAATATTACTTACAAATATTTTGTAAAAACATATTTTTACGGATTAAGATTAAATATGAACATATTTCTAAAACGGCCCTATAATATGGTTTATTAATTTAGGTTTTAAGTGTAAATTAATAAATAAATACATTTGCTGGCGTGATAGCTCGTGGAGAGCCAGGGCCTATTAACTTACAACTTTCAACCATTCCTCTGTGTGTATTTTTTGTTTGTAGGAATGGGGAGTATTAACTATGTTTTGCCGAATCCGAACGGTTAAAGTGAAAGCCATTTTTCATGACAGAGTTACTCTTGGAGGATTTTTCACTTCCTCGCAAGCAAATCTGTAAAAGAATGCAGTACTTTGGTAATGCAGTTATTACAGTCACATCAGTCAGTACTAACATTCCAACTATGCAGTAAAAAAAAGTAAATTACCTTAAAGTTATTTAACTGAAATACTTTTTAGCTGGTTTTAGTTTTTAGTCAACTGGAAGCGATTTGTGCTACAAAGGTTTAACTTTGAAAAAATAATTCTGTTAGTCTACCATCTTTTTTAGTTTTTTTTTGACTAAAATACTTCACACTTGTATATCATGTCGCACGCATATAATGCCAAATAACGTGATTTTTTTAATTTTTCTTATCAATATAGTAATTTTTTTTAAAATCATTTTGCTATTTATTTAATTCTGTTTAGCGGAGATGTAAAAAGATGATATCATTTGAGATCTGCAGTTGATTGAAACAAAAAAAAAAAACTGTAAAGTATTTTTACTTCAACTGCAAAGCGTAGTTTCCATTCAATTTTGAAGTCTTTAATAATGAAATCATTTTAATCAGTTAAAGTTAATGCAATACAAAAAACTGCTGCTTAAATTTTTCGAAGTCTTCTAAGCGTCTATTACATTCTTTGGATTCGAGGATTGTTTTGATTGCAATTAAAAGACTGCTTGAAGTAAAAAGACTTGATGGTAGTCAAAAGACAGAAAAGAATGCGAGGAATGTTAAAGACTTCTAAAAGACTTCAAAGAACTCAAGCAGACTTTAGTATTGTATTCTTTTAACTTTTAGTCTTTCAACTGCCTCAAATGATTGCATTGTTAATAACTTCAAAATTTATTAAGAAGATAATATTTGAAGTATAAACACTTATTATTACTTCAGTGTTTCATTGCATTCATAATGACCAGTTACTGGGATTTCAAATAATGAAATACCAAAGAATTGTGTTCTTTTACAAATCAACATACTAGATTTATTCAAAATTCTATGAAATTAAAATAGAAAAATATTCCTACGAAAAAAATGGCAATTAGTGGTAA
This sequence comes from Leucozona laternaria, assembly GCA_932273885.2. Taxonomy (NCBI): domain Eukaryota; kingdom Metazoa; phylum Arthropoda; class Insecta; order Diptera; family Syrphidae; genus Leucozona; species Leucozona laternaria. The sequence goes on from OW026368.1 coordinate 54,490,793, forward strand.
CATTCAATTGGTAAAGAGTGGTATAACAAATCCAAAATGAAAAAAAAATCATAATCCATTCACTTTAACTGGTAAAAGTATAAAATGACCGGGCATATTATTAAATTATTATTTTCTAAGTCATTCTCATCATTCTTCTTTTGCTGTAATATGAGTTTTGTTAGAGCTTAAGTATTTCTTGTCGAGCAACAGTTTTAATATTAATTATTCATTGTGTAATATAGACACTATGATGTTAAAAAAAGATGTTTTATTAAGTACATTGAAAGTTATTGAAAGCAGCAGTTTATACAATAAATATCTAGATATAATAGTTTAATTATTGAAAACCTGTCAGCTGTGACAATGAATTACATTTACCAATTTGGCTTTATATCCTCAAGATAAGTCGCATGTTTACACAGTTGAGGTAGGCTTGCTATGGTAATTCAAAGATGTTTTAGGTTTTAGGCGTGCATGAGCAATGTTTCATACTTATAGGGTTAATGGAAACAAATTTAAATGTATCCACGCTCATAATCGTTGTATAACCCCAGAACTCAGTCTGTGTCCTTATTTAAGCGCAAAGAAAACGGGCTACAGATCTATCGAGTCAAATATTGCTTATATGTTTAAATATGAAAAATGTAAAATATTTGAAGGTAGACGCACCACAAAAGCACACAATTAAATTGGAGGTTGTGGGTGGCTGGATGCAGCGTGAATGGTTCTTCGTTGATTATAAGAAAGGGATTCCCGAATATGCCAAAAGTGACTCTGACTTCCGTTACGCCCAGATTAATTAAGATATTAGCCGTGTTTTTTTGCAAGCCCGGGGAAATTTGGTTGAAAAAAACGACATAGGGGATTAGCGACGCCATTACAGAAACAAAATGGGGTCTCCGTACAAACTATCGATAACAAGTATGCAATTTACGCCGGTTACACAGTTTTTCTCCGTGCTTAAGTTAAGCCCCTAGAATTCTCCGCTCTTAGCTAAGACCGAAGGGGATTAGTTGTTGTTGCATTTAACATGTAAATTGAAGGACAGGACGTCGTTTTTTTCGATCGATTTCCTCGGGGCTTGCAAAAAAACACGGCTATTATAATTTTCAAGATTTACATGTAACTGATGTCAAGATATCGATATTGCGAAATGCTCTAATAATAATATAAGATTTCGATACTTTTCCAGGTATCTAGATCTTGGAACTCGTTGCCATTGAGGATTTGAAAGATGTGGTCCGACAAAAAATTCAATGACATTTTATTCAAATATTTTGCTGAAAATTAGTTTGACATTTTTCAGTTTGATTTCAGTTTTTATTAATTTTAATTTCACTGAATGATAAAAATTCTGTTTTATTCTATTTTCAATTTCAGTTCAATTTCTTGTCAATTAAATTATTTAAATTATATTCTTTTTGTTTTTTTTTTTTTAATTTTAATAATAACTTACTGAGTAAAAATTGATGCAATCTATTGTAAAAGATGTATAATAAATAAATATCTAAATATCTATAGATATTTACAATATCTATTTACGACAATAGTTGAAACGAGTGATCACTTTAGTCTTACGTAAAACGGGGGTTACGTCATGTAGAATGTTTTTGAAAGAGTGAGATTTTGAGAAGACGAATTAACGCTACCTACGCGACGTTATTTTCTAAGTTGAAACAAATTCCCAATTGAATAACAACAATTTTTAAAAACATAATGAATTTTTTCTGCGGTAGAATATTTAAAGAATTATATATGAAACTTATATAAATGATTTCAGAAATTAAAATGATTTATCCCTCTATAATGCAGTTTTTTGTTTAAGCACTATTTTCAAAGTTAGAGTGGAGATGCTGCGACTGAACTTTGTTCCACATCGCAGTGATTTGGCAATAACTTGCAGTCTGTGCAACTTGAACATAAAAGGAAGATATTGGCCACTTCCTGGAAGTTTGCCCAGTTTTAAGGGAGATAAGAAGAGCAATATTTGGTAAAAGGATTTTGCAAGAAAATGAAGTACTGAGAACCCTAAACGGTGAGAATTGGATGCAGCTGGTGGCGTACTGTCAAGAGGCGATTTCCTACCGATGTAGAATAATTAGCGAAAGCTTCTAAACGTCTGTTTTTTTTTTTTACTAAACTAAAAATTTCAAAATTCATAGTTAATTTAAGCGTTCCCCACATTTGTTTTCGTTTTAGCTAAAGTAAAAGTTTTTTTTTTTCAATAAATGTTTCTTTTTAAATTATTTTAATTTTAAATTAAATTTGGTTTTATACGAAAAGTTTTTTTTTTGAACAAAGTTAACTTTAATTTATTTTAAAATAACAATAATTAAAATTGAGTAATTTGTAAACTAAATTTAAAGCCATTCTGGCTGACGACATAATCTTGTCAGGTCACTAACTATTCATTATGATTATTATGTATAAAAGAAAATGTGTATATTTTATTTCTAATCTAAAATCTAATCTAATGCAGTTTAAAAAAAAATATAAGTACTGTAAAAACAAGTGTATGCAATTTATTCAAAAAGGCATAATATTATAGACAGCTAACAGACAATTTAATTTTTCAATGAAAAAATGATGATGTCCGATCCTAAGAGAGTTCCGTGTGAGATTCTTCGGTAAAACCATAATGAATATGAACGAAGTCTTAAGTATTTTAAATGGAAATCTTGGTTGGGAGAAGCTGTAGAAATACACAACGATGGCACTGAATTATTGAACCCGAATAATAGAAGGCGACTTTTAAAATTTTGAATAATTTTCAAAAGAATAAATATGTATCAGTTATTATAATGTCTTTCTGGTAGACGGCCTAAGGCCAAACCATACTTTACTTTTGCTAAGAAATATTGTATATACTGAATTTTTTTGGAATATAAATAAAGTATTTATCTACTATCTACTACTAATATCTAAAATGAAAAATGTTTGTGTTAATTTCAAAGCTTCGTGAACTTAATTTTAAATAGGAAGGAAAACGAAAAGAGTGCAATTTATTATAACTCAAGTAAACTAGAAACATTTTTCTGGGAAGAATTTAAAGAACAAACATTTCTTAAATACATAAACGCTAATCCTGCTCATCAATATAACAGCAAAGAAGTGTGTAAGTTATTTTTAAGCTTCTTTCCTTTTGGATCTATTCTCCATTAAATTATATAAAGATACTAGCTGTAAATTTAACTTTAGTAATACTTTGTTTTGTATGATTTAAAAATTTCCCATATCGGTGATTTTCTGTTTTCATTCAATTTCTCAGGACAGTAATTCACAATTCAGCAAAATGTCTTTCTGAGAGTAAAAGAAGAAGATTCAGATTAGATAATACGGAATGCCGTGAATTTAATCGTTGCTCTTCTGTCTGTGAGTTTCGATGCAAAAAGTAAAGGGTCGGACTTATGCACAACTCACAGACTGAAATTTAAAGAAAGAATTCGAAGATAAGCCACGACGCAAAATTAGTCGTGTTATGGGGTTTTCCATTGGTAAATTCAGATTTCAATTTAAAAATTGATTTTTCTGCGTTGCGAATGGAATACGATTCTGTGTCAATATTTCAAAAAATCTTCATCCCTTGATGTATTTTAAAAGAGACAAATAAGCATGATGAAGTTACCGATTCATTTGAAACCGCTTCTCTTTTTATGAACGATTATTTCTCAAATATTTTGGACACAATTTTCACACCCATAATAAATTAACCGAATCAAATACCGCTTTGGAAACTGACTGCAGTAAATTATGTTGGTGTAAGTATATGGAAAGGTAAAATAACCGAAATCTGCACTTTGACAGATCAAAATAAAAATAAATTGATTTATTTTAACAACAGAAAACTCCATAAGAATTCATCCTTTAAGTTTTTTTTTTAATAAAATTTGTTTTTAAACAAAACAATTCAAAAATTAAACTGACAGGCAAATCACTATAATTGACGTTTTGCACACTCCAGTTTAATTTTTCCGGTGGCACAACACATACGTTTTTTGCCTCCATTAAATTTCAGAGCAATGCTTCCGCTCACGAATGTCACGAAATACCTAATGTCGAATTTTTTCTTCGATTCTGTTCCGAATTTTTTCTAAACAAAATTGATTCTTTTCTATCAAAACAAATCTTGCATTTTTATCAAGATTTCTTACCCGTTAGCACACACACTATTAAGATTTCATATTTCTAATATGTACGTCAAATTGAAAGTCGGGGAGTTATGGGAAGGAAAATTGTTTTTTTTCCGTTGCAACAGATTCTACATAATTAAACAAAATATTCAACAATATTTTCATTGAATATAAATAAAAATAACTAATTGCAGCTCCAAGTAACCACACACACAATCACACAAAAAAAAATCGATTCTTTTACGAATTCCTTTCAATTGACAGAAACAAATCTATTCTGCTTAGAAAAAAATCGATTCGGTTTAGAAAAAGTTGTTTTTTTTGATGAAAGGAATTCGCCATAAATCAAAATTCAAAAATGAGATTTCAGATATTCTGCTCCGGCAGAAAGAGATTAAGTAAATACGTTTTTTTTTTTCTTCAGTATTTTCACAACAAAACTTAGATTTCTGAGATCTCAGTATAGCGTGCTTTACTTTTACGTCCAACAGATGGTGTTGTGTTTAAAACCTATAGACAGACACGCGCGTATGAGAATGCAACGTTGCGTTGAGTCAAAATTCCAAAGCAATCGATAAAAAACTTTCGGAGATCTTTTATTTTGAATGCAAATATGAAATTATACCTCTGTTTGATGGTAATTTACATTCGGTCCGCAGCAAGATCCGATGTCATCAATTATATGCATAGTAAAAAATCAACAACACAAGTCTCCTAAAAATTCCGATAAGTTTTTCTTGAAAAGCTTATATCTTCAGTTCTTTTAATCGGACCGTCAAGATAAATGTCTTAACACTTAAGGAAAATGACAATAAAATGAAAATGAATTTAAGCGATAATGCTCCTGAAAAAAAATTGCTATTCTATTCAACACCCCACCCCCACCATCGGCCGCCGCCAAAAAAAAACTACCAGACTTTTGACTTTGATATCACAACGCAACCCTCGTACTCAATTTTTGTATACATATATTTCCACAAAAAATTTCTGTCAGCTTTCTTATATTATTTTATTTCCTTAATTTTTTGACAATAAAACTGAAAATGTTTTCTAATAAATAAAGTTCCTGTATTGCTTATTTATCAGTACAGCGAGTGTTGTTTTAGTGCCCAACATATCCCGCTGTATTTTTTCTAAAAAATAGTATATATAAACACGCGCGTATTCGAATGCAATGGTGTGCCAAAATTTCAAAGCAATCGGTTAAGAACTTTCAGAGATTAGCGATTAGGAACAAACCAACATTTACATTTTTATTTATATAGAAGATTGGCGTTCAGTATTAAACAGCCTGATGCTGTAGTTTTTCATATACTCTAGCTAATCACACCTAAACCAGTAACAATTTCTCCTCCTGGGAGTTTTCAAATGCGATCAATTCCATCCAACCAAATTAAATTCACAGTCTTGATTTTGGTATTTGATGATTCTGACTTCCTCGCAATCCATTCTCATAATTTATTTCAGGTTGTATGTCAAGCTTGTTCCAATATTAATTAATTAATCTTTATTTCCAGTATACGTTTACACATTCGTATCATTTAATGAATTGTGGGTTTTATTTACTATTTTATTTTTTTATTTTGTATCCCAAAAAGGTATCGCAATTCTGTCCAGGTGTCTATTCGGCTACTGCCCAAACGGATAAGTCGAATTAAATTTTTTAGGCACACTTTTCCCTACACGTTTTTAACTACTAAACTAAAAATAACCACTTTCTTGAAAACGGTTTAACAGATTTTGATCATATTTCTTAGGATGCAACTATGTTGAGGCTTCAATAAAGGAATCGAACATCGTTTCAATCAAAGCTGAGGAAATTTTTCATTGATCGAAGCACTGCTCCAATATAAACACTATAACAGGAAAAACAATGAAAAGATTTCCCAGCTTTGATCGAATCGCTATTCCAATCGTTTTTCTGAGCTCTAACATAAACAGTAGAAAGTTCAAGAAAGTATAAATACAGTTTTGAATATACAAACATTTTTAAAGAAATATTTTTGGAATCTCAAAAACAATTATAATTATTAAGAAAAAAAAAACGATTAACAAGATTTTCCTGAAAGGTGAGCCGTGGTGGATTTTTGAAAAAATGGTAGACACCTACTTAATTTAGGTAATGCTCTTTATAAAATATAAATAATATCGCATATCAAAAAAAAAAATAAATGTATTTTGGAATTAAAACAAAGTTAAAATTTATTTTTTTTTAAAACTTTATTTCAAAAACCTGTTATTTGTTTTTGTTGAATATCTATTGGACGAACGTTCATGTTTATACATCTTACACACATTTCTTTCTTATCATGGTCTGACCTTTCACCTCTAAAAGATTTTCGGGTTAAGAATAGCCGCTGTTAATCTAGCACATTATTTTCTTAACATAAATGTCAATGTAGGTAATTTTTATAAAACAATGCGCTCACATGAGGCTCCATTTCCAGATTACCTTGGCTCACAATAAAAAAAAAGAAGAAAATAAGTGACTAGCGATGATACAAAAAGGTATTATGAAACTCGCAAAAAGCCTCAAGTTACAAAGTTGGTATATATAAATTAAAACGTTAATAAACTAACAACTACTCGTACCTTGTGCTAAGTGATTCTGATGTCAATGGTGTCAGTGATTGTGGGTTTGTGGCAGCAGCAAGAAAGTACTGGTAGTAAGCGTCATAAAGATCTACACACAAATATACTCGATTTACCACACACTCCAATCCAACAATCCAATGCGCATTTTGATTATAATGACGAACCGTCATCAATGTTATTGAACCATATTTGGAAATAGCAAGTGATCGAATTCAAAAAACAGCAAATTCAATGCATATACATGAATCAATATTATATATAAATGTTTATATATATACACATATGTACATTTATAAATAAAAATACAACAAAGAGAGACAGAGAAGTTTTTTTTGTATTAAAGTTGACGACCATCTCGGTACTTATTTGGCAAAATGGTTTTGTATTTTTTTTAAAACGTTCAGCTCATCTTTGCGTTTGCAATGAAATGAAGGCTCACTGGTATAATCTTTAATCGTTAAAGGTATTTTAGTCAAATCTGTATAAATATATAGGCTGCCAACGTACTCCCACTATATTTTGTTTGGTTTATTTGAAGTTATTGCACTTTCATTATAACGTATCTTTATATTTTTTTACCTTGTATATATGCATGTATTGCCAATAAATACGATTAGGGAATTTGATGAGGATCGATAGAGCTGTTTCTGTTTTTTTTTATTTAAAACCGATAAATCATTTACATATGTACATGTATGTGAAATACCCATTTTAGGCAGGCTTTAACGAAAGCTAGAATTTCTCTAGAAGGGAACAAACAAAAAATGCTTTATATATATGGAAAGTTTAAAAAGATTCCTTTTGATATTCGCTGGGGTTGGTATTTGAAATTCTGTAGAAGTATTAACAATAAATATAAATGTATTCTTAACGTTTTTAAGAGAGTTGTGCGCGGATTGCCGCAGATCCTTCACCGAATTTGTGTTTATATATTAGCTGGGGGAGACATATCTTGGGAGTCGAAGGAACAAACATCGGGTGCACTCAGCAGCACAGAGGCTGAGTATATAGCTCTTTCTAAAGCTAGCAAGGAAGCTGATGTTCCACCTGAGAAATCTTATTCAAGAACTGATGGAAATTCAATCAACAGGTAACAACTCAATTGTTTTATAAAGGGTGGTCCAACCATAATGCCCGATGTTAGTTGTGAGTCACACCTTAATGTCAAGTTTTTTGCCCATCTTAATTTGCCATTTCTTTCTTTCAGTGTTTGACAAATTCACCCGTAAAAGGTACACAATTGAGCAGCGTGTTAAGATTGTTGAAGCCTTTTACAAAAATCGGCTATCAAATCAAAATGCATTTCGCGGTTTTTTGGTCAGCATAATCGACCAAATGTGTCCACAATCGGAAGAATTGTGCGCAAATTTCATCAAACTGGGTCTGTAGGAAATTTCAGCAAACTGGGTCTGTAGGTAATGTGAAAACACCCTGTGCATGCTCGCCAAGTTCGTTCTGCGGAAAACATCGCTGTTGTTCCGATGGCCGTACCCTTGCGAAAATGAGGTCGGCCAAGCAGTTGCCGTGAATGGTGTTCGCTATCGCGAGATGATAACGGACTTCTTGTGGCCAGAAATTGAGCATATGGACCTGGACGATATGTGCTTCCAACAGGATGGTGCAACTTGCCACACAGCCAACAAAACAATGGCTCTTTTGAGCGAGAAATTCAATGGCTGTGTTATCTCACGTCATCGCGATGTCAATTGGCCGCCACGATAATGAGATTTGACACCGTTGGACTTCTTTATTTGGGGATATTTAAAAAAAAAGTATACATCAATAAGCCAAGAACAATTCAAGAGCTCAAAGATGCGTTACTTCGACACATTCAGAGTCATTGAAAATATGGACCATCGGATAGAGGTGTGCCACCGAAGGTGTGGCGAGCATTTGGCCAATATTTTGTTTCACACATAATTGTTTTGTAATCGCAATCATAGTGCCCAACAACTGGTAAACAACCCGGTTTACCATCCAAGAAGTAAGCACATTGACATACGTTGTCATCGAATCCGTGAACTTTTGGGGATGGCGTTATTTAACTTGAGTATTTGAGTACAGAGAACATGTCGGCATACATTTTTACAAAGAAACTTGCAAAAGTCAAACGTCAAAAGCTTGCAGCTTTGTGTGTGTTACTGCAATTACATGGTTTTATATTTTGTTTGTATTTATATTGCGTTGAGGGGGTGTGTTGTAACTATGTTTTTATTGCCATGCAAACTAACTACATAATAATAATTACTTTGATTTGGTTAAATTTTCCTATATCAAGTTGCTTATATCAAATGTATGAAATAATTAATATTTACTGAACTTTTTTAATCAATCTATCTATGTGTGTACATATCTGAGTTTTTATACATATAATTCCTAAAGACGTGTTTTTTGTATTAATTATCAAATCGTATTTTACCATAAATAATAAATATTTCATAATAGCATTCAAACTAAAAAAATGTTATTTAATTTAATTGCGTAGAAAATATAAAAAAGCGGCCACAATATTAAGGAAAAATTTTAGTATAAAGCATAAGAAAACACTATCTAACATGTTTTGTAAGATAACCAGATAACAATTATATTTAGGTGTTACCTTCATTTATACCTATTTCACGATTAGGAGTAACTATATATTTTTTTTAAGTGCCGAGCAGATGCCTTAAGCGTTTTTCTGCATCTTTTACCACTCGATTTAAACATTAAATATCTGGTATCATGCGGCGCGATAAGCCTGGGGCGGAATAAAACTCCATCTAGAGAGGATTGCGCGACTATAATGTTATAAGGGAAGCATGCAAAGACCCAAACCAAAATAAAAATACTGCAATTTTGAAAGACTCTCAGGCTGCTGCTAAATTATCATCAAAATTGGTCCAGCAGTGCCGAGATGAGCTTGCAAGCCTGAACGCCAATCTAAGTGTCACTCTTATCTGGGTACTGGGTCACTGTGGCATTGAGGGAAATGAGCGTTTAGACGAACCAGTTAGACAAAGATCAGCCCTTCATAGCTCACTTTTGGAAAGAGTTTACATTCCTCTCGGAGCTATGAAGGGCAATAGACTTTCAATTTTTCTCACCAAATCCAATCGTTGGTGGAGCAGTTTAAGCAAATGTGTTATAAAGGGTTTTCCAATAAGAGGTGTTATTTTGATATTCAAAGAAAAATGGCATTTTTTGAGGAAAATGATCGAATGTTTATTTCATTATAAAGAGGAAGAAGGTATGCCGTTAATAATGGAACACAACATCAGCCAAATGCCCGCCACGACCACGCTTACAGGACCATATCCTTTTCATGAAATTTTCCATAACCAAATCGCAAAGTGGCTGCCCTATGTCCTCGATAGCCTCACGAATTCCATCTTTGAGGTCTTGAATCGACGCTGGGCTGTTGGCGTAGACCTTATCTTTCACGTGACCCCAAAGGAAGAAGTCGCAAGGTGTTAAATCACAAGATCTCGGTGGCCAATTGTGATCACCTCTTCGAGAGATTACACGGTCCGGAAACTTTTCCCGTAAAAGATCGATGGTTTCATTGCTTGTGTGGCACGTAGCGCCGTTTTGTTGAAAGTAAACGTTGTCCAGATCAATACCATCCAATTCCGGCCATAAAAAATCATTAACCATCTCTCGATAGCGCAATCCATTGACCGTAACTGTTGCTCCAGCCTCATTTTCGAAAAAAAAGGTCCAATGACCCCGCCGGACCATAAACCGCACCAAACAGTCACGCGTTGAAGATGGAGAGGCTTTTCAACAATAACTCTTGGGTTTTCCGAGCCCCAGATGCGACAGTTTTGCTTGTTGACGTAGCCTCCGAGGTGGAAATGGGCCTCATCAGTCAAGATGATTTTTCGATGAAATTCCGGATCATTTTCATGCATTTCAAGGACCCAATCAGCAAAGACACGACGTTGTTGATGATCAGCCGGCTTGAGTTCTTGTGTTAAATGAACTTTATAAGCCTTAAGACCCAAGTCTTTATGCAAAATACGGTGTAATGACGTTCGTGGAATGCCTAATTCCAAAGAACGACGAGGAATGGACAAACCTGGGTTTTCTTCAACACTTTGGGCTACAACAGCAATATTCTCAGTTGTTCTTGAGCGACGTGCAGGGGTTTTATTCTTCACATCACTAACTTGTCCCAACAGCTCGAATTTGTCCACCAATTTCTGTATTGCGGTCCGACAAGGTGCTTCACGACGACCCAAAAATGTTTTAGTTTTACGAACCGTCTCTGCCAAATTTTCACCATTTTTATAGTGAATTTTAATAATTTCAATGCGTTGTTGAAGCGTGTATCGTTCCATTTTTATTAATGGCGTAGTTGTCTACTTGTCAAATGTCAAAAAATGACAGCTTCAAAAGTGACAGCTACCGAAATAGCGGGCTATTCAAAATAACACCTCTTATTGGAAAACCCTTTCTCTAGAAAGATGTGGCTCGCCTACAATAAAGCCCGAACAAAAGATCTAATGTGTAGACCAAGGCAAGGCATTACCACGGTCGTTGCAAAAATCACCGGGCACCTGCTTAAGATTGTTGTTCCACATATACCCATTCCTCAACCATAGGTTCAAACGAGTTTTGGTATAAAAACGGCTTGTTGGCCGGTAATTCAACATACCGACCTAAGGTGAGGTGAATAATGTATTGTGATGATTCCTTATTACATCCTTTATCATGTCTGAAATTATCATTAAAATCCATTGAATACTATATATAAAGTGGAATTAAGAACGCCTCTCCGTCTCCATACAATTGTACACTCAGGCGTATGCGTAATTATTATTAGCATGTTTATCATTTTTCAAGAAAGTGGGGCAAATGTTTGCTGACAATATTTTGTAAATAATGACAAATGACATTTAAAAATGAACTTATGGTCATTATAATGCCAGAGCACCAGATCGCCATTATTTAACTTTATTTTATTCGAATAATATAACATATACAGCGTGTTTTTTTTGGACATGTGGTTTTCAATCTGGCAATACTTTTTTCGGTGTTGGTCTCTTTGACAGTTGTTGTTTGATTTATACTCAGTTTGGTTTGCCATTTCAAGAACTGAAGCTGAATGACCATTAAACTCGTAGCACGTTCGGTGAATGGGCCCAAAACGAGATGGCCACCGATCCCGATTTTCACAAGAAAATTTTGTTCAGCGATGAAGCTCATTTTTGGTTGACCGGGAACGTTAATAAGCAAAATTGTCATATTCGGAGTGATTATAATCCACAATCCATTGTTAAAATGCTGGCCGTTACATCCTAAAAATTCACTGTTTTGTGTGCTCTATGGGAAGAGAGAATCATTGGTCCATATTTCTTCAAAAATGAAGCCGGCCATAATGTTACAGTCAATGGGGAACGCTATAGAGCCATGATTAATGACTTTTTCGTGCCTGGATTGGAGGATGTTGATGTGGACGACCTTTTGGTTCCAACAAAACGGCGCTTCATGCCATACAGCCTATTGAAGGAAACTTTTGGTGAGCGCATTATCTCGCATCGTGGGCCTGTGGCGTGGCCTAAAAGATCGTGCGATTTAACACCGCTGGGCTATTTTTGTGGAAAAATGGAAAATAAACTATAATGTCGTGCCAACATTAAACTTAATTTACATGGCATCACTTTAAAAAAAAAAAAAAAAAAGAAAAAATTGCACAGCCTGTTTTACGGATAATTTGCGAAAAATTTCATACTTAAAATGGATGACCAAATAGGTCATACTAACTTTTCGAGATCTTTTGAAAACCCATTTCTTCAAAATGAGACCTTATAAGACAGATACCGCTGAGGAAAAAAAAAAAACAATAATTAAACTGAAATTATTTTATTACGTATTTGAATTTTTTCACATACCTACATAATATAGGTACTACATAATGTAACTATTTTGTATCATTTTCTTTGTTATGTAATTAACATTTTTATCAAAAATATGTAGTGTTTTTGATAAATTTTGTTTGCTTTTATTTCTGTTGCAACGTAATTATGTAACCATTAAGTATAGAAAAGTCAAAGAAATAAGATAACTACAAAATTTGCCAATAATATTTTTGGCAACATCCAAAATAAAAATCGGAAAGATTTTCTGAATTTGTGTTTCAATATTAGTATTAATCAATTAATAATGCACTCCCCACATTTTGCACTCAACTCAATCCAGTCTATAAAGTAAAATAGTTGAAACTCAACACCGAAGGCAAGGCAAAAAATCAAACATTGCATAAAATTAGCAAAGAGACAGAAAAGCCTTTCTTTTTTGACCTTAACCATAGCAAGACGAATGCAATGATTTCAAAGTTATAGCATATCGTGACAAAATTGATAACCATAATTGTTCGGAATAATCAAAACCATATTAATAACGTCTCTGACTGTCTGTAACATTATATATTAACCCTTTTTCTCTACCTTAACATTTCCTAAGAACTTCGCGGCAAACTATACCTTCCTATTTATTTATCCTGATTTAAATAATAATAATTGTTTCAATTGAAGCTGAAGTGCAATATTTTAATTCACCTCAATCATAAGAAAGGAGACAAGAGAAACTCCGTATTGATCAACGCGTCCACAGCATAAAATCTGCTCACCTTATTTGCAACGATATACTTTTTAATAATTTATTTTTGTTTATTTGCTCACACAACTGTAATATTTTGTACCTCCAATAATGGTCTTCTAATCAAATTAAGTATCTAAAACCAGTTTCATTCACACCAACTCATAGATTGGTTTTTATTTTTGCTGAATATTTCCTAACGAGTTGTCATCCGCTTCGCTCTTATACTGCGAGCATGGATTTCTTAAATCAATGTTACCGGTAATCAGAGTCGGATTATTTATAAGGAAGTTGTGTACATATTGGGCCTTGCATTTTGTGGGCCCTCGAGTGTCAATTTTGTTTAAAAGTACTGTTCATATACATTAAAAATATCACTTAATTTCAATACTACTGCAGTTAAATTTCATAAACCATTAATATTTCAATCAGGTAATAAAGATTTTCATGTTCTGAATTCGAATCCAACCTCAGAATTGCTAAACTACCTCAGGTTTTCGAAATTGAGAACACGACAAAAAGCTCAACTGTTGTTGAATAGAAGAAATATATAAAATCAAACTAAAATTGTGTGTGTTAAATAATCGTTAATTACCTACCTTGCTTTGATATCAGAACAACCAAAAGTGGGAAATTAAAAAATAACTTAAATACCTATTTATGTAAATATTTTAACTATCTAACCTTTATTTAATTATTTTTTTTTTTCAAGTACATAAAAAGATATACAAAAAAAACACTTGTCAAGATTTTGCACTTATTGCGGACCTGAAGTTGTTGGATATGTTGTTCGATACTTTCATACTATTTGGGAAAAATGATGTCATCGATGTAGTTTTGATGAAGCATCCACAAATATAATACATCGAGAAGAAAACCCTCAATAATATGATACGTGTATAGTGTATTAAACAACTACATAAATATTGCAAACCTTAAAACAACTACCTGGTCAACTTTTACTTTACTTTAGTTTTGGTGTGTATAGTATATTTTAAATAGTGTAGCCGCAGGGCACACTCGGTAGTAGCCGAATTAAAAAGAGCGCAGGCCAAACCACTCGAACACCCATAAACCTGTTGAACAATGCTCCCGAAAACAAGTAGTTCTTGTTGTCGTTTTTTTTTCACAGATAAGAAACATCTCTGTTGGACTATTGAACCTGATTGTTTGGACCAAAAAAGTAATTGACCCAAATGTTAAATAAAATTGCAAAAAAATACTATAATTAGGGATTGTTTTTTTTTATGGAACTCATTTATTTATTTGGATTGTCTTTTTATCTGGGATATAGGGTACCATATGACAAGTTTTTCCTTCGCGAACAACAAACAACTCTAGATTTAAAACAAAAATTAAAAGAAATAATACTGTGTAGGTAGGTACTTTTCGTGCACACTTTACATTCATAAAAATTTTTCACTATATCTGTCATGACGAGAAAAATTAAAAAGTTTCAAAATAGTTTTCCATTTGTTCATATTTTATCATCCAAAGGCAAACAAAGTTTTTCTTGGCGTATTCAACGAATATATTGTTTAGTTTACCTATATAAAGGGTTTTTCAACAAGAACGCTACAAAATTAGAGCAACAGGGACAGCAAACGACGCCATATTTCTTGTCGCTCTTTTGACATTTCTCTTCAGTAAGGTTTGCCATTTCATGATGAAAAGATATACGAGCCAACAACGAGTCGAAATTATTAAAATTTACTACCGAAATTCGGAGTCAGTGGCCTAAACGTTAAGAGCGCTACGTCCAATTTATGGTCGTCATAATCGTCCTAGCAGATCAACAATTGAGCGTCTAGTGGAAAATTTGAATCCACAGGCACAGTACAAAATGTTCCCGTGCCAGTGAGACAAAGAAGTGCCCGTAGTGTCGATAATATTGCTGCCGCTGAGGCTTCAGTTGCAGAAAGCCCAAATGTGTCTCTCACAAGTCGTTCTCAAGCGTTGGGTATCTCTGTGACGTCGTTGTGGCGAATTTTGAGAAAAGATCTTGGCCTACATCCTTACAAGATTAAATTGACGCAAGAACTGAAGCCGCTTGACCACCAGAAGCGTCCTATGTTCGTGAATTGGGCCGAGCAACAACTTGAAAATGATTCGGATTTTCATCGAAAAATCATCTTCACCGATGAGGCTCATTTCTGGCTGAATGGCTTCGTTAATAAACAAAATATGCGGTATTGGTCAGGCAGCAATCCACACGTACTCCATGAGTCATCATTGCATCCCGAAAAAAATACGGTTTGGTGTGGTTTATGGGCTGGCGGCGTCATTGGGCCTTACTTCTTCGGTGATGATCAAGACCGGCACGTTACTGTGAATGGGGATCGCTACCGTTCAATGTTCCAACAGGACGGAGCGGCGCCACAAGCCACATAGCGAATGGCACAATCAATTTATTGGAAACCAAGTTTGGAGAACGTGTTATCTCACGAAATGTTCCAGTCGCTTGGCCGCCTCGGTCATGCGATTTGACGCCGTTAGACTATTTCCTGGGGAGCTATGTCAAGTCTATGGTCTATGCCAACAAGCCAGCGACGATTGATGAACTTCGTACGAATATCGAACGTGAAATTGCAGCAGTACCGGCCGATTTATGCTTGAAAACCGTCGAAAATTGGGTTCAGCGTCTGGACTTCTGCAAGCGTGCCCGTGGTGGCCATGCAAAAGAAATCTAGTTCCATACATAATGGCATTGAACGTACTTTCACGGGAATAAAGAATTTCATTAATATCCAAAACTGTTTTTGTTTTATTTAAAAAACTTTTGTAGCGCTCTTATTGAAAAACCCGATATATTTGATATATGGGTTATTCTAATTACTAATTAAAATAGCTACATAAATGACTAGATATGTTTTTGTAGCAACAAATATTTTATTAATAGCCGTGTTTTGGTGGAAATTATAGCCATCGCAGTAATTAATTCTGAATTAAACGCTAAAGGTTACTTTTATATGCAAATAAAACCTTATTTCATCCTTTTCCCTACGTTTCGTCGTAATTTCTCGACTTCATCAGGGGTAGTTTATTAAATCTGTATATAGAAACTTACAATTAACAATTTACACTTTTGAATTTTTTATAAATTGAACTTGCATGAAAAAAACTTTTGTTACATTTAATAATAATTATTGAACGATGACAATTCTTAATTTTTGAATTTTTTAAAATATAATGAATTATTTAAAATTTTTGAAAATAAATAAACAAAATTAAATAAAAAAACCTACAGCACAGCACTTTAGAAAAACTAAATGAAAGTGAAGCAATTTAAATCGAATTAAAAATTACACCGCTCTAACTTAACTATCATAGTTCAAATAATTGGTCAAATTATTATTAATTCGGTTACTTTTATATTTAATTTTCTTTTGTATTTTGAAAGTTCTTCATCGTGTCAAAGTTAATGACATTCGATGTCAAAATTAAATTCTTATCCATCACAAACAATAATCAGTGATAACTATTAAACTAGCGAACTTTAATAATTGATATGATGGATAACGACACAAAAGATGTAACAACATTATACTTTAACTAAAATTTGGAACGAAATATTCTCTATAGTCTATACGTTCAAATGTAATGTCTGTTTGTGTTTGTCTCCTATATGTCAAGGCATCAACTGTCAAATTCCATTGATGACGATAGATTAAAAAACCTCTGAAAAATTAAAAAAAATGTATTTTATTTTCTGCTACGGAAAAATTCATTTTTTGGGGTAATAGGTTCACATTTGGAACAAAATATTTTCGATACGATCAAATATTTATAATTATTTTTCCTCTATTTATCAAGCCATCAACTGTCAAATTTCATTGAAGGATGTCTACGATGTCCGTGGATTAAAAAACCTCTACAAGTCCAAACATTTTGAGATTTTATTTTTTGAAAGGGAAAATTTTAGAACTTTCTGGTGACTTTTGTAACGAATTGACACAAATTTGTTTGTCCATATAGCAATCTCAAGTTTCGTATAAAACTTAAATTTTATTTCGAAATGAAATGCCTTGTCTGAGAAAAAAGTATATACTGGCGACTTTTTTACCCATTTAACAACACATCCCATTTGTCAAGTCAAAAAATCTATGGCTACCATCAAACATTCAAAAACGAAAATTTTTATGCAACCGAATAAAGCGCCATCTAAACATCTCAATATTTGAACAATTTATATCCACTCTATGTTCATTCTGATTACTGACCTAAATTATAAATATTCTTCGATTTTTGTTGTTTGCGTGTAAGAGTTTGCTGGTCTGACTTTTACTTTTTCAAAACATACGCCTAAATATTAATGTCTCTGCTTGGTACGTTCAAGCACATGTGAATACATTTAGCAGATCGAATTTAGGTAAAGTAATAAATATATTTTCGTTTGTCTAGTCATGGAAAACAAATCTGAATAGCATTATATTTGTCACAGATGTGAACTGTAAATTACAGTGTTACGACTGGGACACTATAGTGTCCTTGGGGACTCGGGACACATTTTTTTAAAAGGACACATTTTTCACGATCATTTAACCTCAAGAAAATTTCAATTTATTTAAAAACAAAGAACGAAGACGAAATAAGTTATAAATAAGGTTATTTATAAATTTGTTATTTTTTTTTTTAAGGAAATTTAAGACTGACTATTTGATATATTGAGTATAGTATTATGCATTAAAATGTTTTAATTTTATTCTTAAGTTTTTGCTAAGTTTTTCTATTATAAAACAAACAAAAAAAATTGGATAGGTATTACCTGCTTAAATTCATATTTTTTTTAAATATTATGAATTTATTTTCAAAAGGACTCATTTATTTTCAAAAGGACACATTTTTTCATTCAGAGGGGCACATAACTAATTTCGCCTGCAGTAACACTGGTAAATTAGTTCTAAAATGAATTAAATTCCCGTTGTTAAGTCGTGGAGGTGCGTGCTATAGTAAGCATGGTCTATGTACTTTACAGCAAATTTCTTGATAAAGTTCTAAAACCAGCTTAAAACTCGATCTAGGTTTATCCTTGAAACTTGAACATTTCTTCACTTCATGTCATTTCCTTAGAAAATGATTTGTATTGGTGTCATTTTTTATTGTATATATCGTAATTCTTTTTTGTTTTATTTGCGTGTATTGATTTTTGAATATTTGGTGTTTGCGAGAGCTCAGAGTAGACTATTGACGAAAAAGGAAACCAAGAAGATACTAAGCCTGCATAGGCAAAGTGCATCAAAAGTACCTGCCATTTTTCTGCAAAATTAACAAAATATAGTAATTTTGACAATTCAAAACACCTTCTGGAGAGAAGAGTTAAAAGTTTAGTTTATGCAACGGATTGTATGCGTCGGCTCCTTGAGTTAATATACTCACTCTTAGACTCTCCAAATGGTCTTCTTTTTACATAACAAACATAAAAATGTGAAAAATTATTCAGTATTCCAAAATTATGTATCAACAAAATTGTTTACTATTGTGCCTATATACACTTTCTACCCGCCAAAAAAAAACCCTTAGAGCAATGATATTTGTGCACGAATGTTTCAAGGATTGTTATTTGTACAATGTTGCCTCTATTACCATTGACATTTTGGCTAATAAATCAAATCATGTTACTTGCTTGCATACGATTCATATTTATGAAATGCCATTCACATAAACATAATTTTTTTTTCTAAATGATTTTTTTGTTTTTTTTTTAGAATGATAATTAATTTCTTTGTTATTTTTTGTTCTTGTTGTTGTTAAATTTAAATATTTTGTTGTTGTTTTGCCTAGACGAATAAATTATTTGATAAAATGATAAACATATTATGCATTTTATTCAAGTTTAAACTCTCTTAATACGTAAAAA
The DNA here is from genome assembly GCA_932273885.2 of Leucozona laternaria. Lineage (NCBI taxonomy): Eukaryota > Metazoa > Arthropoda > Insecta > Diptera > Syrphidae > Leucozona > Leucozona laternaria. The sequence continues at coordinate 54,509,936 of OW026368.1, forward strand.
AAATTATGGATGAATTATTCAAGATATAGCCTTCCTTATGAAAAGGGGAAAATTTTATCCAAGGTCTGTGTTAAATCAAAGATTAGAGAGTGGAAAGCCGGTTCAGATAATAATAGATAGTGCTGTGCAATCTGAGCCAAAATATTGACGAACCAGATAGATGCTCGTAAAAATTCTTTTTTAAAAGATTTTAAAAACTAAACAATTAAAGATATTACAATGGTCGTAACTGCAAGCTCAAAATTTCTACCTTTAGACTTTTTTTTTAATAAAAATGCTGTCATAACTATAACTCCTCTACTATTTGTGATGCTGTTTTAGGACTTGGGATTTTGTCGTTCGGGAAAATGATCGTTTCTCAATTGAGAGACTTGAATCCGATGGTTTTCTTTATTAAATTGAATTGAATATCGACCAAAACACATACAATTACACAAGCTTTAAGGTCAGAGCTTTGTCGGGAATGTTAATAAATCCCGCAGGAAAGCATTCGTTGTTTCCATTAAAAAGATTAAGATTGGTTCCATCGTCTTCATCAGCATTCGATTCACGTTATAGATTTTGTGTATCTATGTTTACAGGGTGTTTTGCATAAGATGTGAGGAATGGCATGGGTGTGGAGGTTGGGTAAAGAAAAATCGTATGGGAAGGGGTATATGTATTTCCCCCCGTTTAGGCAGATTTTCTAAAAATATCGACTTGAAATAGAAAAGAAAATCATTTTAAATCAACGGGCAACGGTCATGTTATATCTTTTTTTTATTTTATTAAATTGTTTTAATGAAAAGTTTTTCAAAAATTAATTTTTAAACTTAAAATTTTGAAATAAAAATTAATAAAAGTTTTTCAAAATTTTACAGTAATAAGTAGAATTTTTCTTTTTAATATTAAATTTAAGTCAAACACTAGATACCAGATGCTTAAATGTCCTCAAGTTTTTGAGAAAAATAAATTTATTTCGCTTTAGCAAATTTATTCGTGTTTGTTTTTGGATTTTTCAACTATTTTCCTCCAATGGATAGCAGAATACATAGACGTTCCGTTGGGAAATAGTAGAAAAATGCTGAAGGTTTTCATAATTTCAAATATATAATTTAGAGAACAGTAACTATAGTAAGCTAAGAATTTATCCATACTTAGTCCAATGTGTCCAAATTGAACAATAGAGTGGAGCGTGATTTTTTTTATTTGTTTTGTTCATAATGTTATAGCAACAAAAAGGTGCTTTTATAGAAGAATATAAAAAACATGACGATTTTTTGAGGCACTCCCAAGCATTATAATTTGTTAATAAACAAATAGTGTGAATGTGTCGTTGTGTGGTTGTTTCTCATTGGCGCTCAAACAACTCAACTAATTGCGTTGATGTATTTATCAGTACATATTTTCGGAAAGCTGACAACGTAACAGGTTGATGTTGATGTTTCATATGTTAATATATTTAGCTTTGAAATAAGCTGTGACCCATATTGGTAATTATATGTCGCTCATTTTATACAACTCAAAACTTTTGGTTTCCAGATAAATTCGATTGAAAATTTCACGACAAAGCGAAATGTTTAAGATAAAACTTCATACATACAAACATAGGTACTTAGTTCGAAATCGACAATTTTTGATTTATGCTTGTCGCAAATGAGCGATATTAATATCTAGCGAAATGGAGAATGGAAACAAAAATATTTCATCAAATAAAGAAGGGAAAAATTTAATAAAATAAAATCAACGTTGTACAGAGTTACCCAAAAACTGGTCCAAAATACCTACTTAGATGGTTTTAGAAAAAGAAACATCATCAGTATTAAATGTTTTATTTTCGCTTATGATCCATTTGTAGGTAGATCATCACATGAAAATTAACAATATGGGTCAGAGTGGGGCGATTCCATTATTGCAGATGCAAAATTTAGACTCATTTGAAGTATATCTATAATAAAATAAAAACATTTTAATGAAATTATTACTTGAAGGGCTACATTTGCACCTATTCACTTTGGATTCATTTAAAAAACTTTAATGAAATAAATAAATCGTCAGAAAAAAGGTTTCAAAGTTCGATCGTGCACGGGTGCAACAGATTTGGCCTCACCTTTCTAGATCATAGTACAAAATCACAAAAGTCTGTTAATTGTGAAATATTCATTAAGCTATTCTTATATTGAAGGACGTTGATTCAATCAACTAGAGAAATAAAAATAAAGAACAAAAATAAATAACGCATCATTCACTTTTAAAGCAATCGCGAGTGCAACATCAAATTATCGCGGGTGCAACGCGTCTAATTTAAATATTAGTATCAGTAAAAAGATATAAAGGAACTGGACTACAGATCAAATAACGTATGTTTCTAGTCAGAACCCTTCTCTATTAAGATACGTCAATATTTTTTGAAAAGAATGGGGCATATTCATAGTCACTTTTAAACTCCAGTTTATCTTAGACCTGGGTTTATCCTATCTAAATAACATTGAATAAACCCCAGTCTAAGATAAACTGGGGTTTAAAAGTGACTATGAATATGCCCCAATGTGTGTTTTTTATTGACCTTAATCTTTTTCCCTGGTGTTTCAAACTTTACGATGATGTCTTCAAATGGCACATCTGCTATGTCATTTTTTATTACTGTGAAACATCGGCCGTCAATTGTGTTCATAAATTGTAGTCTTACGTCTCCACCTTCATCTTCATATATCGCTAAGACACAACCCCACATAACCATATTGTGTAATTATTTTGCGTCGGCCGTTTGTACTAGAATGTACAATCCTAGGAAAATATCCTTTGGCAAGACTGCTTCAATAAAAATAGTACGGGTTTCAAGGCATGCCTCTGCTGGTAATATATAGGGGGTTCAAGAAACGTTGTCGGAGATTTACAGTTTAAAGCTTCATCTTCCGCATCACTGGGAAACGCGCAGTTTTGGTGTCAATGCTATGCCAGGATTCGCTTCATACAGAAGGATCAGATAAGTAAAAAAAAATGTCTTCGTGCACTGAACATATAAGTGGTTCCATTCACTGTCTGCAACGAGACAATAAGGTTCGTGCCGTAGTAATATTGTCACCTTCTTCAGATTTGAAGAAATGTTTTTGTTTGACACCTTGTATGTTTTTCAATCCTTCCCATTTATCATCTAGCACGCCCACCCCTTCTTCAATGAATGCATGAATTTCAGCATTTTCTTTAAGTTTAAACCTATATTACTGTGAATTAGTCTCTTTTTTTCATAAAAAGAACAAAATATTTTATTAAATAGTTAAAAAAAAGAACCTTGAACAGAAGAAATTCTTATTCGAGGCATATTTTATAAATAAAATACGATAAATCACGTAATAATGTTCGTAGTCATTAAGTTGCACCCGCGATCCTAATATCGCGATCACGGGTGCAACCAATTTGAATAAACTTTTTTTTTTTAATTCAACTTACAATTTACTCCTAAATATGACTGATTTAATTTTATTTTTGATTTCTTCTTACTTTTACAAAGTTTCAAAACGTTAGCACTTTATTTCTGCCAAAAAAATAACTTTTAAGGCGTGTGCAACAAACTTACATTGGCTGCTTGCAATCAATAATGCTAAAAAAAAAGTAATAACAAATAATTGCAGGTTTTTGTGCAAACGATTAAATATAATTTGTCAACACACGTTTAACAAGTAAATCATAACCTCAAACTGTCAGTAATGGCTATTTCACACGTGTGTTGCCAGTTATGATAATTGCAGTTCGCAACGACTCTTCTTATGATAATGTTGCCAAGCGCAAATAAAAATGCTTTCTTTAAGTTAGGTCTCATTTTTTGTTTTTCTTACTAAATAAGGTCCTTCTACTTTGCATTTTTATTAAAAAAAAGGAAAAATATTGCAATTTAGAAATTGATGTCAAAAATCGTCTATAGAAGAATCGCCCAGTTACAACAGCGTTATATGTATTATCCATCCCTTTTTTCCTTGTGTTTGTTAAGCATTTCTTGACTCTTTTCTATACGCTACTAAAAACTTTTGCAAAAAGAAATCGCCAGAGTAAAAACATAATTTTAGAGTCATGAAACTTGATCCCGTTCTCAATAGAGAGGAGGACCTTGTTTTTTTTTGTTTTAGGGAATGTGTTTTGATTACCTATATGGATCAATTCTCATAATAAAAACCGCAATTAAAATTTAGTACTGACTTGATGGTATTTTTAATACACTATTTTGACACACTCTTTGCAGTATGAAATCCGTTTTTACCGGCATTACTGGTCACGTAATTTTTTGAACTTCAAACTTTGAGCGTTTAAAAATTTGACTATTTAAATTTGATTTTGGATTACTTAGTAATAATAAATTCAAAGATAAAAGAATGCCAGGTCTCCGTAACACTATTTAAAAATGTTTTAATTTTGCTCAAATAGTGAAATATTTGTTCATCAACTTTAATATAGTAGTATAGTATAGTATAGTAGGGTTGACACTTAAAAATTCGGGAAAGTAATTTTATTAAATAGAGTCATATGTTTTATGAGTTTTGTTCATAACTTGATAGTGTTGGATGACACAAATTATTTTGTATGTCGTTGTTTCGAACCGCAAAGGAAAAATATTGCAGGTGTTACTAAATTTTATTAAATGACTTAGACCTATTTGCTGAAACGAAACTTAAGAATTTATGTTCAACATAAAAGCTTATGTGACAGTTTATGCTGAGGAAAAAGGAGAACAAAAGCTTTAAGTTTAACATAAATATTTAAGTTTCGTATCAGCAAACTGCTCTTAAAGGCTTAAATTTAAAACAAAATAAATATTAGCGCAGTTACAGATTTTTTCAATTTGTTTTACTTATTTTTTCTGTGATTCCCAATTATTGTCAAGGAAAAAGTCGGTGATTTACGATTTGAACATTGTCAATACAACTTTTCTACTTCCTTATTTACATAATATGAGTAACACTTTTTCTCCTGTTAATAGTAGCGTTTCTCTTTATATTTTATGTTCATATAGCAGAGAGAAAATGTTTTCCAATTCTTGTCAAATAGTTGACATTTAATTGGTCATTAAATTATTTGTATGGTTCCTAATTCGCTTTTGCCTATTTACATATATTTTTGGTTAATAGTTTTTCAACTAAATTTATTTTCTCAAAATCCATCTTTTAATAAAATTTGTCAATACTTGCACTTTGTTAAATCTGAACTAAAACAGTGTTGGCTAACCATGTATATTATATATTATTAATTAACTTCTTATGTCAACAATATTTCTTCAATTTATTTCACCAAATTTAGTGGGTTAACGCCGAATTAATTCGAAACTTAAATTTACCTAAACACATGTCTCAGGAGTTAATTTTAGTGTAACCCCAAAACTAGGATGAATTTGTACTAAAAATAAATGTAATCATTTTGTAACAAAAGCTTAATAAATCGAACGTACATATGTGTGTATATGAACATTTGAACGTCACTAGGGTTTGAAATTTGAATATAAACTTTGTTTTATTTGTATTTAAAAAAAAAAACTTAATTTATTCATAAAACTTGTTGTGAGTAAAACAAATTTTATTCTCAAATAAATGAGAGAGAGAGGTAGGTACCTATTTTTTTGGTTAAATATTACTTTATTAATAAAAGTATATAGGTAAGGTATGCCATCTAAAAGAAAAAGTTAAAAAGAAAAATGCAAGTTGAATAGTATCAGCATAAATGCACCTGTTGTTATTTAACCCAAAAAATTATATTTACTAGTCAAAATTAATTTACATTTACTACTCTTTGAAAGTAATTTATAGATATTCAATGAAAACTCACCTTTTTATTGACAATATTGTACAGCAAACTTCTCAAAAAATCTATTGAAATAATATTATTTAAACGAACAAATCGAACTTTTAAAGAAATTTCAATTAACACTTGTGTTTGACTTTAAGAAAAATAATCAATGACATAACGAAGTTATGTATATTTTCTTTTAATTTATCTGCGTTTTGAAGTACAGGTACTGCACAGAACTGACAGTGTAAACATAATCGCGCATATATAATTATTTAATATAAGAATGCGAGGCAAACGAAAAGGAAAATGACGACAAGAATAGTTACAATTTTTACTTTTTATTTCGACTGGTCAGTATAAGAAAAGAAGGCTAACGAGACTTATTTTAAAAGGAACATATCATAAATTCTTAAAAAATTCGTATTGTTTAACGACGGATTCACGTAAGGCGTCTTTATTCGATTTGTGAATATTAATCGTTCTATTCTTTATAGATATACTGTGAAATAATTGTAGAAGCAGAAGGAACAACAAATTCTTACAGTAAACGCGACCACGTCCAATATGAGACTGCGCGCAACCCAATATAGAAAAGCTTAACACTCGCCCTCGGATATAATGTAGATACAACTTTCAGTTTGATTTTTTTGTATCTAAACTTTTTATTTCGCGAAGACTGCTACTATGTAGAAAAAAAAAAAAAAAAACAAAACTATTTGTTCAGTGGTGGATCCAGGAGGGCACTATAGGGCCCAAAGCCCCTTATAACAAATTTAAGGAAAGAATACAATATGTATGTAGGTTAGGTACACGATGCAGAGAAGACCAACGAGTTCAATTATATGTGCGTGCTAAAATTTCAAATATTTATCAGCACTAGATGAACCACACAACGATTTTTGAAACATAAATTATATATCACTATGTTAACAATAAATTTATTGAATCAGAAGTTATGAAAAATTGACGTGTTTTTTGAAAGACCTGAAAATATAAATCTCCCCGATACAAAAAAAAAAACAAGAATTCAAAAGTGTCGTAATTAGTCTCAAATTAAAAACCTTGAATAATTTCTGGCCACAAACGCAGTTTTGATGGATTCGAATACGAACGGAAATACCATATCTACTTGAGTGTGTACACTCCTTTAATATTAATTTAAGGACAAAAATATATAAATTATTTAAAATGTATGTACATTGTACATTGTACATGTCTCTGGAGGCCCAGTCAAATCCTAGATCCGCTACTGCATTTGATGGTTTTGAGCTGCTCCATCCCAATTGGCATTCAAATCTTATAACCAATAACAAGAGAAGTCCAGTGAGTGCCGTATTAACCCATACACTTTAATTTATACAAAATACGAAAAAATGTTATTTTAAATAAAAAAACAAGAAGTATGGGCACTTTCAATATATGGACTTTATAAATAATTATATATCTTAAGGCATTTCTAACAATTCTATAACAAAAATTGAATATACTGAAACTGCTACAACCTCATTACATTGGGGCATATTCATAGTCAGTTTTAAACCCCAGTTTAACTTAGACCTGGGTTTATCCTATCTAAATAACATTGAATAAACCCCAGTCTAAGATAAACTGGAGTTTAAAAGTGACTATGAATATGCCCCATTGTGTTTAGCCAGTAGAGGAGTAATTAAAAACAGACATTTCCTTGTGTAATAAAAGTCGATACATTTTTAAATTTGTTTTGATTAATTTTTGAAAGAATTCGACAATGTAAGAAACGCCGCCGAAAATATTAACGTCGCGTGTTTTTTTAGGGATTGATTTATGATTTTGTCTTTCTTACAAGCTTTAAGAATCACGCTTGTTGTTAATATGCACTGGACGAGAATGTTAAATGCAACAGAGAGAGAAGCAAGACTTTTCTCAGAAATTTAGGCTATCGATACTCTGCCCTGAATATATTGGATTTATTGGAAAATATTTTCAACTATTTGAACTTAACAACTCATTCAAAATAAATATATTATGGAAGGGCTAACATTTTATTAAGTTTCCATCAATATTATGGCCTTTCTGGTTAACCCACATCTTCAAATATGCGTTAGTTTTTCCAAATAATTTTTTCACTATTTAGATCTTAACGACGATTAGAGAATATTAGCCTATTAGTTAATTTTATTAGCAATAAAATGAGACAAGAAAAAAATATATAATTGTTGTTTGTATACAACAAAAAATTGCATGATGTTGTAGATGTTTCTGTTGTTTGTTAATATTTTTGTATGGACATTTATAACTTGGTATTTTAAACTGTTTCTATATTTTATAAGTCATTATTTCCAACATATTTTCAACTCAATTTTCACAACCTGGATAAATTAAAAGAAACAAATAAATCAAAAACCATTGAAATTTACATTTAACATTTTTTTTTTGCAAAATGAGCAAATATTATTAAGGCGCAGTTTTTCCATAGTTAGTAAAAACTCTAGAATTAAAGTTACCCACGATTAACTGATGAAGCAGTTTTTTGGTGGAAAATGCATACGCAACGACTAAACAAGCTCGGTGGATAAAGCATCAAAAGCATTTCTTCAGTTCACCAAATTTGGTGAGTTAAGTCTGGTTTAACTTTAATCTCTCTCAGAAAAACTGGACCTAAGTAGATTTTTATATTCGTTTGATTCACTGTACCTACTGAAGACTGAGCAAAACAAAAAGTTAACAAGAGAGAGGATCCCAATTGGGTCGGCTAGCATATAGCAATTCTGAGATCACTGAAGCTGTTTCACCTTTAAGTTTAAGCTAAACTGGTTACACATTTAAGCCACCGCATAGTCTTGGTGTACCTGTGTGGTCAGCGGCTCCTATCTCAGACGGAGACGAACTCTGTAAGCAAGTGCACAGTTTTAAGCTTTTTTTATATTAAATAAAAGTACCGCGCATGTGTGGAGGAGTAAGATATAAGCAGGTGTCGTTGGCGCAGGTAGAAACTTTGAGCTTTTGTTACATATCTTAAGCTCTCAATGGTATCGGTGGAGCGATAGATCCCCGAACACTGCAGAATTTTAATCGGAATTGGCTACAAGTGCGCCAATACTCTCTCACTACACCGATAAAACTGTTGTATTGGTTGCAGGGGTACGTGCGCGCCCTCATCACAGCAAGCCGAATTGCTTGCTTTATTCACAAACAAACCGACACCCTGTTTACTTCACTCCATAACTTTTCATAACTTTTTTAATAAAATTCTTTAATTTTGCACGATAGATAAAAGACAAAAAACCCCAAGTTGAATTTTCAATCGAATCTCAAAGTGAAATGGGCCTAGTAAAAGTCGGCCAGTCCACCGTCTTTTTTTTGTGATTAGAGGGAATCAGGAAGCTCATACGGTGTACTTCCTTATATTGCCATGCTCATTAGAAGCAGACTAAATTGTAGTTCGATAAAAAGTCTCTACTTTACGGGGGCCTCTAAAGGTAATTCTTATTTGCGTGGCTCTGGCTCTTCCTACACATTGTGGTGACTTTCTTAGTGTGTTTGAACGAGCAAGCAAAAGTTACATGGTGACCAAGTTGTATATCAATAATTTCATCTGCCATAAATTTAAATTGTGTGGTTAGTCAGGAAGATTCGGTTAAAAGTCTCAAAAGAAAAAAAAATCATTCGCAAAATAAATGGTGTTTCGAAGATTAAATAAATTATTATTCACCTATTTTAAAATAGAATTAGGGAAAAGAATAAAAGTTATCATATGCGACATTTAGGAATGCCTTTGTGTACTATGTGGCTTTAACCACTATCGTGTGGGCTGATTTGACGACGGTTGGCGTTAAGTGTGTTAGTATTTCTTAGATTGAGCGCTTTCTAGGGGAAACGAAGAAATTTCATGGTTAACTGGTTTCCAAGAGTTGTTTTGTGAATGAAAATAATTGATGTTTTTGTTGCTAAATGTGATTTTGTACAATTGTATTTGTAAATATTGTGTTGACTCGATTCTTACAAATTTGGAATGTCAATTTAAGTATATACTTAAAATGTAATTATTGAATGAAGTTGGCATGACGGATCATTGAATATGAAAGGTTCATTTTAAATAAAAAAAAAAAGATCTTATTTTACTAAAGGTGCCTACTTCCAAATAAAGTTGAGACTGGAGATTCGGAGATAAAAAGTGTTTCTACTTTACCAAGATGTATTATCCAATTTTTTTTTTTCTAACCAGGGCAGCTTTATGGTCAAGTTTGATTTAAGTTCCTGTATCTAGATTATATACATTTACATATTGGGGCATATTCATAGTCACTTTTAAACTCCAGTTTATCATAGACCTGGGTTTATCCTATCTATGAATAAACCCCAGTCTAAGATAAACTGGAGTTTAAAAATGACTATGAATATGCCACATTATGTTATGTATATAGCTTAACTATGGAAATTATTTTGCGGGCCTTACACTAGCTAATATCATGCATTGCGAAGTATTTTTAACAGTATAAGGGCTTTAATTCACAATTATTGCGGTGCGATCCTTTTTCAAGAAATATATTTTGAATGTAAGTTTTTGAGCAAAAATATTGTCTGATATTAAACTAAAATTACTGAAAAATGATGAAAGGCAAGAAATTCATTTACTTTCTATACCCAAAACTTCGATAATAGTTGTTAGCTAACTATACGATTATTTCTTAAATCAATACGATTTTTTTTATCAGTTTCGGTCAAACGTAATTATTTCAGTTTGACTAAAGGTCTGTTGGGTAACGTGAAATTTCTTGCGAATTTACACAAATTTTCAAAAATTTGCATGAATTGTCAGAAATTCCTGTTTGTTCACTCGAAAAAGTTGCAATGAGAGAGCACATCGACAGAGGAAATAATTTCCCTTCCATTACCTAGATAACCTGCGAATTTGTGCTACATACATTTCTGTATACAAGAAGAGTAAAGACTGTCAAAACACCCAGCTGTTAGCATCTTTTGTTTTTAATTTGAAATTGTGATATCTGTAATATGAAAATTAACTATCTAAATAATAGATAACGTGGGAAAAGTATAATTTTTTGTTTCAATTGTTAACAAAACCGCAGTTTTGGCATGTGATTATTGATTTGAGGAGTGAGATTTTGACTTTTGTACTCAAAAGTTGTTCAATGCGTTATTTAACTTTTTTGTAAAATTCTCGATTTCTGATAGATTCGTTCTCATTTTGATGTTTTGCCAGGTTTTACTGAAAAAAAGATACCAAACAGCCCAGATCACCCCCAACGATAGAAAGAACAATAAACATAAATATGGGGAAACCCCATACCTGGTTAACCTTGGAAGCACTCCACCTGGATCCCCTGTCATGATGAATGAGTATGTCATTCCAGAGGTAGGTCCAATTGCTGAACTGACTGATCATACAGGCCCGTCAACTTAGACGGAAGTTTTCAAATTTAAAGGCTTAGCGCCAGTTTCACAGTCAGAAAAATTGCACTTTAGTGGGCAATCTGAAAGATTAATGCGCGATATCACAATGCACACCTACCTGAATAAGTGGCACTTAAGTCTCCGATGTTGGTGACTTAAGTTCCACACCGGTAAGTGTCGATTGTGAGACAGGCCCTAATAATCTCAAAGTAAGAAGAACTCATTAAGTCGTTGAAGTCAAAGCTGCACAATTTTCAAAAGCGGTTCAATCGCCACAGATCGGCTAAAAGTAAGAAAGATCTGAGAAATGCAACACCTTTGTACTGAAAACCGCTTTATCGCTAAGCCCAGCAGTGGTTAGGAAACTTGTTTTTTGCAAAACCATTAAAGACCAAGTTTCTCACCAGTATAAAATTTGTCGAAACTTGAAGTACACAGTAAAATTAAAAATGTCAAAAAAGATTCAAATGTACATGTGTTTTTGGAAAGGCAATGACAAAATAAGAAAGGAAAAACACGAAAAACTGATTGCTGATGTTGTTTGCAAATCGGATACCTATGCAAGAAGACGTTGAGGGTCTTTTTTTTTAAAGCTGCAAGGGCAAAGAAAATCAGCTTTTCATATTAAACCATGATGTTGTGTCGTATATAAATTAAATAAAAATGTAACTGTTTTGCCGAAGCCAATAATGGTTTTGCGAGAAACAATACAATTCTTATTTCATTATTCTAAGTAAACATTTTTGAATTAGTAAACTTGAATTAAAAAATATGAAATATAATTTACCTACTTATAAAGCTTCCTTATTTTTACAGCACAAGACTTTGAAATTTCTTAAGTTCCTTTTTTATAACTTATTTTAAATAAAATTTTACTTTAAAAAAAACTTTAAATGTTTTTTATTGCTATATAAAAAGTTAAGGTTATTTCAACGGTGTTTCGTCATAATCATTTACGTGATAAGATTTTGTCATTTCCGTGTAAGTTCTGTCATTCCCGTGAAAAATAAAAATAGCCCACTGGCTTAAAATATTTATTGATGATTTTCGACTGCAGAATAACTAAAAAATTGTATGATATGTTTATATTAGTAAATGTCCATTTCGAGGTGAAAATATAAATGTTTTGAAATATTGACCCATTACATGCTTGAACTAGTGTATAAACCAAGTTTATATTAATTCAATTAAATTCACTTTGATTACAGGAATTGAAAGAACAACTAACGAAAATTACGGGAATTAAAAAAAAATATCTTTTGGAATGAAACTCAATACTCAACACCATATTCCAATATGTGAATTTTCAGACAAAAACTTGAAAACTGAAAAGAAGTAACAGGAAATCAGTCAATCAAGCCATTTTGGAGGAAGTTTATAAAAAAAAATAGTTTAAAATTTGTAGGTACACGTTCTACATGAGCTCAAACTAAAGTTCAAATTTAATTCCATTTAATCTCTTTTGCCCTTTTTTAAATCCACCTCAAAACACTTCTTGAATAAAAAGTCAAAGGAAAGAGCTTTCTCCACTTTGGATGGCGCGGCAACCATTCATTCCCTTGTGACATCAGAAATTACAAACTTTTCCAAAAGACGGAAGTGAAAAAGCTTGTCGATAGAATCAGTTGGCCATGAGAGAGAATCAAGGGTGTTTGTTGGCGTACCTAGCTACAAATCTCCCTAAAAAAAAGTCTTCGAGTTCGGTCAATTTCGTTTGTGATGTTAGCGTCTTATCATACCTTTAAGTTGTGAAGAACGTGTTAATCAAATTAACAAAACAATTATTATATTTATTGTAAATCCACCGAAAAAAAAAACAAAAGTCAACGAAAAGAAAAGTGTTGTTAAGTTGCTTTTGACATTTACTTCCATAATATACTCGTAAAAAGTACAAAAGCTTAACCTTAGTTATAGACAAAATTACGTATTATATTCTCCTTATTTGCAATGTTTTTTTAGTTAATATATTAACTAATTAGGAAAAGTGCAAATTGTGCTGAGCATAGCACATTGTTTTGTTACTACATATATATGTACTTGAATTTTGTTCTTAAATTGAGTGTGTGTCTTCCAAGAAAAGTACCTTAGTAAATAAATCAATGGCTCTAATCAGATGTTGTTTTGAACCTGTGGAACTTCCGGAATTCTTAGATACTTTTGCACAGAAATGTACGGATCCAGGCTGTAAGTTAATTTATTATTTACAGATATATACAGTAGAAATAAGTTATACGGTAACTATGAATGATTATAGGTAGGTACATTAAAAGGCATAATGTAAAAACCAATAGCCCCATCAGCCGGTATTATTTTAAATCTAGTTTCAATTGTGAACCACAGATATTTGACGGTTGCCAAAGTCAGCATTTTAATGGAGCGAATTTTTTTGGTTTTATTTTCTGTGCTTTGTAAATGAAGTAGGAACTCAGTGGACCCGCTTGAATTTATAGGTACCTATACAAAATACAAGTAGGTACGTTCCTATCTTATTCAAAACGAATTTAAATGGAAAAAAAGTTCTGTTTTTTATTTATTTGTATCTTTTACCCTTCATATTTTTTACTTATCATATTTTGAATGAGATACACAGGAATAAACAAAAAAGTAGGTGAATCACATCCCTTTAAAATTGCGTCCGAAAAAAAGATGGGCCCATTTTTCCCTACTCTCCCTTAAATATTGCATTTTAATTCCGTTAGATATATTCATATACTATACCTTCGTAACGGGCCGGTTATAGCGATCAGGAAAACGCATCAGGAAAAATTTCCTTTTGGATGATTTAATGTGTTTTTGAGAAATAAAAATGATACGAATCTATGAGGAACCACTTGAAATAATTTTTTGGAAAAAAATTTTCCTTTGGGCAAATATTTTTTCTTGTTCGTTTTCCGTACAGAAGAAGTAGTTTTCGTATCAAGGGCATTCATATCATCTCAAAATAGTGATCAGAATCAGAATGAATTCAAAAAACCACTGAGCAGAGAGCATTGATTTAAAAAAAAAAATCTGTAAGGCCGAGTGTAAATTGGATTAAAATCGCGTCAAATTGTATCCCAAGTTTACTTTTTGACAATAATGAGGTGAATCTACGAGTATACGTGGAAACGATCAAATTTAATCGGCATTTTTAATGTGTGAATACTCGGAGGCTCAGGCTAAAAATGCTTCACCTTAAGATCCATGCAGCGATAAATTGACGTTATCACGGAGAAAATGTTTTAATAATTCTCTGGACAACAAAAACTTAGTGATATTATAGCCACAGCAAAACACATATTCATAGCTCTTCGATAAGTTCTGATTTTGTGGTTGCTAAACTTAACTTCAGTTTATGTTATTCATAGACAATTTAAACCCATTTTAAAACGATAACCAGTCTAACAGTAAACACGACAGAAAGTATGTTTAAGCTGCTTTTTACTCTATCAAGCATTAAAAATAGACAAACAAAAAGATAACACTCAGAATTTTTCATCGCGATTTTAGTGTTTTTTTTTTTTTTTTTAAATAGAAGTATTACTTGATTTTAATATTAGGCGTTTTCCTTTGGAGGTGGCGAAGTAACTACTTTTGTGAGTAGATGAAAACAATAATCTAGTACAACCAATTACTCGTGCTCTCATCCATAGAGTACCTATATTACCTAGAGAACCGACTTAGGCGGTCGTTCTCTTCCACCCTACAAGCTGTACTGAGAGGAAAATGCCCATTAAGTTTTGTATGGCGTTGTTGTCCAATGCATTTTAAATGGGACCGAACCAACATGGCTTCAATTGAAAGGACTTCGCTCAAATTGCTCAAAGTGCTCAATAAGGTGGATAAGACCGCCCAGGGATTCAAAAAAAAAATCCGTTAAATTCAAAAATTGAGAAATTTATTAATTTCGTAGTCAAATTTCTTTTTTTAACCTTTTGTCAACCTAAACTATGAAGAATATCGGTCATTGTTGCTCCCGGGTAGTAAATTAAATAATATTTTTGAATATTTATGTTTAAAAAAAAAAACAAAAACACCTACCGAAAATTGGAAGCGCACTCTAGTTTCTTAGCTCAAAAAGGTACGTGTCTACGATTTAGGTGTGCAAATCGTAGACACGTACCTTTTTGAGCTAATGCCACCACTTTGTTCACAATTAAACCGTAGACACGTACCTTTTTGAACTAATGCGCCAATTTGTTTTTATATCCACCATTCACACGGATTCACGGATAAGGAAAAAAGAGTAAACTAAGAGAGTTTTCACTTACTCACCTCAAATAAAATTTGCGGGTGTTTAAGGCAAGAGGGGTACCGGTCGGTTCTCTAGGTAATATAGGTACTCTATGCTCTCATCTCTTTGTTCACAATTAAACCGTAGACACGTACCTTTTTGAACTAATGCGCCGACCGGTACCCCTCTTGCCTTAAACACCCGCAAATTTTATTTGAGGTAAGTAAGTGAAAACTCTCTTAGTTTACTCTTTTTTCCTTATCCGTGAATCCGTGTGAATGGTGGATATAAAAACAAATTGGCGCATTAGTTCAAAAAGGTACGTGTCTACGGTTTAATTGTGAACAAAGAGGTGGCATTAGCTCAAAAAGGTACGTGTCTACGATTTGCACACCTAAATCGTAGACACGTACCTTTTTGAGCTAAGAAACTAGAGTGCGCTTCCAATTTTCGGTAGGTGTTTTTGTTTTTTTTTTAAACATAAATATTCAAAAATATTATTTAATTTATTACCCGTTAGCAACAATGACCGATATTCTTCATAGTTTAGGTTTACAAAAGGTTAAAAAAAGAAATTTGACTACGAAATTAATAAATTTCTCAATTTTTGAATTTAACGGATTTTTTTTTTTGAATCCCTGGGCGGTCTTATCCACCTTATTGAGCACTTTGAGCAATTTGAGCGAAGTCCTTTCAATTGAAGCCATGTTGGTTCGGTCCCATTTAAAATGCATTGGACAACAACCCCATACAAAACTTAATGGGCATTTTCCTCTCAGTACAGCTTGTAGGGTGGAAGAGAACGACCGCCTAAGTCGGTTCTCTAGGTAATATAGGTACTCTATGCTCTCATCCATAGAGTACCTTTATTACCTAGAGAACCGACCGGTACCCCTCTTGCCTTAAACACCCGCAAATTTTATTTGAGGTAAGTAAGTGAAAACTCTCTTAGTTTACTCTTTTTTCCTTACCCGTGAATCCGTGTGAATGGTGGATATTAAAACAAATTGGCGCATAAGTTCAAAAAGGTATGTGTCTACGGTTTAATTGTGAACAAAGTGGTGGCATTAGCTCAAAAAGGTACGTGTCTACGATTTGCACACCTAAATCGTAGACACGTACCTTTTTGAGCTAAGAAACTAGAGTGCGCTTCCAATTTTCGGTAGGTGTTTTTGTTTTTTTTTTAAACATAAATATTCAAAAATATTATTTAATTTATTACCCGGGAGCAACAATGACCGATATTCTTCATAGTTTAGGTTGACAAAAGGTTAAAAAAAGAAATTTGACTACGAAATTAATAAATTTCTCAATTTTTGAATTTAACGGATTTTTTTTTTGAATCCCTGGGCGGTCTTATCCACCTTATTGAGCACTTTGAGCAATTTGAGCGAAGTCCTTTCAATTGAAGCCATGTTGGTTCGGTCCCATTTAAAATGCATTGGACAACAACCCCATACAAAACTTAATGGGCATTTTCCTCTCAGTACAGCTTGTAGGGTGGAAGAGAACGACCGCCTAAGTCGGTTCTCTAGGTAATATAGGTACTCCACTTAATGGGCATTTTCCTCTCAGTACAGCTTGTAGGGTGGAAGAGAACGACCGCCTAAGTCGGTTCTCTAGGTAATATAGGTACTCTATGCTCTCATCCATAGAGTACCTTTATTACCTAGAGAACCGACCGGTACCCCTCTTGCCTTAAACACCCGCAAATTTTATTTGAGGTAAGTAAGTGAAAACTCTCTGAGTTTACTCTTTTTTCCTTATCCGTGAATCCGTGTGAATGGTGGATATTAAAACAAATTGGCGCATTAGTTCAAAAAGGTATGTGTCTACGGTTTAATTGTGAACAAAGTGGTGGCATTAGCTCAAAAAGGTACGTGTCTACGATTTGCACACCTAAATCGTAGACACGTACCTTTTTGAGCTAAGAAACTAGAGTGCGCTTCCAATTTTCGGTAGGTGTTTTTGTTTTTTTTTTAAACATAAATATTCAAAAATATTATTTAATTTATTACCCGGGAGCAACAATGACCGATATTCTTCATAGTTTAGGTTGACAAAAGGTTAAAATAAGAAATTTGACTACGAAATTAATAAATTTCTCAATTTTTGAATTTAACGGATTTTTTTTTGAATCCCTGGGCGGTCTTATCCACCTTATTGAGCACTTTGAGCAATTTGAGCGAAGTCCTTTCAATTGAAGCCATGTTGGTTCGGTCCCATTTAAAATGCATTGGACAACAACGCCATACAAAACTTAATGGGCATTTTCCTCTCAGTACAGCTTGTAGGGTGGAAGAGAACGACCGCCTAAGTCGGTTCTCTAGGTAATATAGGTACTCTATGCTCTCATCATAGAGTACCTATATTACCTAGAGAACCGACTTAGGCGGTCGTTCTCTTCCACCCTACAAGCTGTACTGAGAGGAAAATGCCCATTAAGTGGAAGAGAACGACCGCCTAAGTCGGTTCTCTAGGTAATATAGGTACTCTATGCTCTCATCATAGAGTACCTATATTACCTAGAGAACCGACTTAGGCGGTCGTTCTCTTCTACCCTACAAGCTGTACTGAGAGGAAAATGCCCATTAAGTTTTGTATGGGGTTGTTGTCCAATGCATTTTAAATGGGACCGAACCAACATGGCTTCAATTGAAAGGACTTCGCTCAAATTGCTCAAAGTGCTCAATAAGGTGGATAAGACCGCCCAGGGATTCAAAAAAAAAATCCGTTAAATTCAAAAATTGAGAAATTTATTAATTTCGTAGTCAAATTTCTTTTTTTAACCTTTTGTCAACCTAAACTATGAAGAATATCGGTCATTGTTGCTCTCGGGTAATAAATTAAATAATATTTTTGAATATTTATGTTTCTTAGCTCAAAAAGGTACGTGTCTACGATTTAGGTGTGCAAATCGTAGACATGCACCTTTTTGAGCTAATGCCACCACTTTGTTCACAATTAAACCGTAGACACGTACCTTTTTGAACTAATGCGCCAATTTGTTTTTATATCCACCATTCACACGGGTTCACGGATAAGGAAAAAAGAGTAAACTAAGAGAGTTTTCACTTACTCACCTCAAATAAAACTTGCGGGTGTTTAAGGCAAGAGGGGTACCGGTCGGTTCTCTAGGTAATATAGGTACTCTATGGCTCTCATCGCGAGTAGATGAGATTTTAAGGAATACCAATTTTATGCGTTCCGTTCAAAATGGCTAGCAAAGTTCTTGCAAGTACTCCGCCACCTCCAATGGAAAACGCCTATTGATGAAGATTTTGATATTCTGATGCTGGATATTGGTATGGTATACGGAAATATTCATCAAAGTGATATAGCTAGGTATAGGTAATGTTATATTTCCTTTGGAGGTGGCGAAGTATTTCCAAGTACTTTGCTAGCCATTTTGAATGGAACGCATAAAATTGGTATTCCTACAAACCTCATCTACCCGCCATGAGAGCACGAGTAAGTGGTAGTACTAGATTATTGTTTGCATCTACTCATAGAGTACCTATATTACCTAGAGAACCGACCGGTACCCCTCTTGCCTTAAACACCCGCAAATTTTATTTGAGGTGAGTAAGTGAAAACTCTCTTAGTTTACTCTTTTTTCCTTATCCGTGAATCCGTGTGAATGGTGGATATAAAAACAAATTGGCGCATTAGTTCAAAAAGGTACGTGTCTGCGGTTTAATTGTGAACAAAGTGGTGGCATTAGCTCAAAAAGGTACGTGTCTACGATTTGCACACCTCAATCGTAGACACGTACCTTTTTGAGCTAAGAAACTAGAGTGCGCTTCCAATTTTCGGTAGGTGTTTTTGTTTTTTTTTTAAACTTAAATATTCAAAAATATTATTTAATTTATAACCCGGGAGCAACAATGACCGATATTCTTCATAGTTTAGGTTGACAAAAGTTTAAAAAAAGAAATTTGACTACGAAATTAATAAATTTCTCAATTTTTGAATTTAACGGATTTTTTTTTTGAATCCCTGGGCGGTCTTATCCACCTTATTGAGCACTTTGAGCAATTTGAGCGAAGTCCTTTCAATTGAAGCCATGTTGGTTCGGTCCCATTTAAAATGCATTGGACAACAACCCCATACAAAACTTAATGGGCATTTTCCTCTCAGTACAGCTTGTAGGGTGGAAGAGAACGACCGCCTAAGTCGGTTCTCTAGGTAATATAGGTACTCTATGCATCTACTCATGAGTAGTTCGCCACCTCCAAAGAAACACTCCTAATAAGACAACAGCTCCTTACATATTTTTTTGGTCAGTGGTTTTTTGACAGATTCAAGGGGAATTGTAGTAGAATATCCTTAGACAAGTTTCTAACTAAACAGAGCTGCCAAATTCTTTATGAATAAAAGCTGTGTCTAACGTGGGTCTTAAATTTAAACTCCGGTTTAGTTAGACTTGGGATTTAAAAAACAAGTAATGTCTTCAGTGTGGTGTGCATAGAGTACCTATATTACCTAGAGAACCGACCGGTACCCCTCTTGCCTTAAACACCCGCAAATTTTATTTGAGGTGAGTAAGTGAAAACTCTCTTAGTTTACTCTTTTTTCCTTATCCGTGAATCCGTGTGAATGGTGGATATAAAAACAAATTGGCGCATTAGTTCAAAAAGGTACGTGTCTACGGTTTAATTGTGAACAAAGTGGTGGCATTAGCTAAGAAACTAGAGTGCGCTTCCAATTTTCGGTAGGTGTTTTTGGTTTTTTTTTAAACATAAATATTCAAAAATATTATTTAATTTATTACCCGGGAGCAACAATGACCGATATTCTTCATAGTTTAGGTTGACAAAAGTTTAAAAAAAGAAATTTGACTACGAAATTAATAAATTTCTCAATTTTTGAATTTAACGGATTTGTTTTTTGAATCCCTCGGCTGTCTTATCCACCTTATTGAGCACTTTGAGCAATTTGAGCGAAGTCCTTTCAATTGAAGCCATGTTGGTTCGGTCCCATTTAAAATGCATTGGACAACAACCCCATACAAAACTTAATGGGCATTTTCCTCTCAGTACAGCTTGTAGGGTGGAAGAGAACGACCGCCTAAGTCGGTTCTCTAGGTAATATAGGTACTCTATGGTGGTGTGGAGTCACAGTTTTGATTAATATGGAAGTGACTCTAGCCATGCCAATCTACAACAGTTAAGTTAAAAATACTGTTTTTGCAGCCCCGTTGGGCCCCCCGTCGCCGGTGGGCATACTGTGGGCAACCTTATAATTGCGTTGATGCACAGCTTCGTTTAATGGCACAAACTGTTATAACTGATATAAGTTTTCTCTACTGCTCAATTAATATAGTGGACGAGACTAGAGACACGCCAATTTATAACAGTTTTTCGCCATCAAAAGTGGTTTATAAAAGTACTGTTTATGCAGCCTCGCAGGGCCAGGGCCCTCTGCCGCTGGGCGCTGGGCCATCCGAAAAAAAAATGAAAATATCAATATTTTGTTAGGCTCTGTTACAGTGTGGTGCTTATATCACATTTCCCCCAACTTCGAACTCGGCATATAGTTTAGGTAATGAGGAGTAGGCATACAAAAAAAATAATAATAATAAAATAAAAATAAATTTTCAAAAACAAGCTTACAATATACCAAAACTTTGGGATTTATGGGAGTTAGTAATACAAGATTTTTCGTCAACAAGTGCGACTTTTTGGACAGAAGTGCGACTTCTTTAAAATTCTTTTAGTTTGCGACCTTTATTTTTTGAGTGCGACTTTTTTTGCGAGCTTTTAAAAACTTTCAGTTGTAACCCTGCCCCGTATTCGGATAAAAAAAACTAATTGGGGAACAATTGATACTTCTATTTATAAACAGGCTGCTGAGGAAGTTCAAAAGAAGAACAAGAGTGTAAGGGCCACAGCAAAACATCGCAGGACAACATTGAAATTATCACAACTTATTCAAAACTGATGAACTGCACCTTTTAACCCATTTTTAGGGATTATGAATTTAGCCAAATTAGCAAAAAAAACATCGCCGGACAAAATTGAATTTTTCACAACTAATTAACGATAAATAATGTTTGTTCGCGTACTGTTTAAACCTACTAATTTCTACGAATTTATTTTTTTACATTAACTTTGAAGGATTTTGCACAAAAATCGTAGTTTTAGACAGTACGCAAACGAACATATTTTTGCGCAATAAAATATTCAATACAAGAACCTTGTTCTCGTTTTAAGAGGTAATGCTCTCCATTTGAGCATGATCCTAGTTTTAAGAATTTTGAGTGTCAATAATATTGTTTGTTATGATTTTTTTTAAGTTCTTCAAGAACTATAATATCTTTAACTTCCTTCCATATTTAAAATAAATATTTAATGGAGTTAAAAAAAATTTAAATATAAAATATGAATAATTTCATTATTTCCACAAGTTTGTTTTTAATATTTTGTGTAACTTTTTTTCCCTGGACATATATGACGAAAGTAAGAACGGAAAAGTCTTTTAAAAATCTACACAGCTATATGAATTTGTTATTTTATTAAAACTTAAATTTATCTTTTCGTTTTTAATATTTCAACGAACAAAAAAGAACCTCAAAAGTAAAAAAATTATACTTTTGTCCCCGGTCTCCCCTATACCATATATTTTCGTTTATCATGAAACAGACTTATTATGTACCGGAATAGCGCACGACTCACAGGATGAAATTTCAAATAAGAGCCACCACAAAAAAGATGTCGTGTACCTAATAACAGACTTAGTTCTTTTCCGAGTGATGTATTTACTTGCGATATGTCATATGTGTTATCTAACACTCCAATTTTGATCAAACTTGACATTACTATGATAGGGAAAACAAAAAAGTGGGTCTCACAAAAACGTCCGTCTGTCTGTCTGTCTGTTCGACTACAGCCTAAACAGATGGGTCGATTTTCCCTAAACTTGGTACCTAGCGGTTTTTGGACATTCCCCCGCGACATTGATTTAATTTTTTTTTAAGACCAAATATAACGGTACCTACCATACAGAATTTTTTGTCCAAAAAGGAAACTCTTATTTTACTCAAAACCAGCTCAACAGTTTAAAAAAAAAATAAATAAATTTAAATAGTTAAAAGGTACCTACCGTTAAGTAAAAATATTGTTGGAAAAATTATTTTGATAATTTTTTTGTGAAGAATGATTAGTATGTTTTAAATAACATTGTGTACCAAAGTTTTCAAAAAGATATTTTTTGGATTATAGAAAAGTTTGAAATTTTGGTTTTGAAAACTCACTATTTCAAAGACGATTTGTCGATTTTTATTAAACTTGGCAAAATGCAGTTTTTCAACATTATCTATATAAAAGGTATTAGGAAAAAAATATTCGTATTGCCATAACTAACGGTACCTCCCACAAAAACCGTTAAGGAAAATCTTTTTTACTCAAAATTGACTCCTACCATTTTGTTCGTGTATCGAAATTAGTAAGGTCTAGATTTTAAAATTCTTAAATTTTACATTGAACTATTTGGTATTGTTAACAGTACGTATCATAGAATGGTTTTCTGATTTTCGACTATCTCATTATCTGACTTACCAATTAGAACTAATTTTTATACAGAAGCTTGTGATAAGTTTAAAAAGTATTGCATATCAAAACTTTCAAAAAAATTATTTTTGGATTTTAAAAAAAAATATTTCAAAATAATTTTTTGAAAATTCGATATTTCGAACGGGTGGAAGATTTTTTTGTAAAATTCATTTTTTAACTCCAAAGTTTTATACACTTAAAATTGGCGTACCAATTTTTTTTTTCTTAAAAATGTTAACGAAATTTTAAAAATCAGATGGTGCACCGTTGGCTTCAAAACAGTTTCAGAAGTATAATCAATTTCTTTATAATTTTGTTGATTCAAAACAATTTTCCAGTTTAAATAGTATAAAAACCGCTTGCATACATATTGCATTGTACATCACGCTGCCTGCAGCTTAACTAAGTTTTGGCAAATGGATAAAATATAGGCTCCCATAACTAATTTATTTCAGACTTTGCAACCACAGTGTGATCGCACATAAGAGTAAGTTCGTGCGACCAAGTCGTTTATATGTTTTTTTTTGCACATAGAATTAAGTAAAAAATACTTTTCTTAATATTAGAATTAAGCAAAAATATACTTTTATTACCCAGCCTCCGTCCGGCTCTTTTAAAAACATCAACCAAAGTGATCTTGGACAACACCTGTACCCACGTTGACACAAAGGGGCATATTCATAGTCACTTTTAAACTCCAGTTTATCTTAGACTGGGGTTTATTCAATGTTATTTAAGTACGATGAGTGGCCTATTTCACCAAATTACAATTACAATCACAAATTTGTACTTGTAATCTGCAATTAAAAATTTGTAAACTTATTTTCTGTTTCACAAACAACAAACATTTTGTAAAAAATAGTTAGAAAAGTAGAGGAAATTGTAGTTGTGATTTACAAATTTAGAAAAGTCGGTTTCACCACTTTTTTGGCAGACTTGTAAAAAACAATTCTTTCTCACAAATTTGTGAGAGTCTGCTGAGTAGATTTTTAGCGTAAAGTGCACTACATAGCCTTCTATTGGCGAATTCCTTTCAAAAAAGAAATCGAATTTTTTCTAAACAGAATCGATTTTTTTCTGTCAATTGAAAGGAATTCGTATTTCGTAAAAGAATCGTTTTTTTTTTTGGTTTGATTGTGTTTGTGACTTTAAAGCTGCAATTGACGCAAAACGTCAATAAATTATTCACAAAACTATTAAGGTTGTTTGTTTTTGTTGTGAGAAAAATGTTTTACCAATAGAATTAAATTAATAAATAAAAGATATTAGCCAGCTTATATGGTGCATTTTAATTGTTTGAACTTCTATTTGCACATATATTTTTAAGGAAATCTGTTATTGAAAAGTTTTCCTTGCACTGAAAGTTTTTAACACGTCTTTCACTCGCGAAAGCTATTTTTTTGTCAAATTTGTGTTTGATAGTGAACAACGCACAATAAATTATTTTTTTAGCTGTATTGACTGAATATATTGTTGAATATTTTATTAAATTATGTAGAATTCGTTCCAACTAAAAAATAAACAACTCGTCTTCCAAAAATTCCGCGACTTTCAATTTTTGACGTATTAGAAATGTCAAGTCTTCATAGTGTGTGTGCAAATTAGTGTGAAATCCTGCTAAAAACGCAAGATTTGTTTTGACAGAAAAGAATCGATTTTGTTTAGAAAAAATTCGATTCTGTTTAGAAAAAAATCGATTTCTTTGTTGTAAGGAATTCGCCATATATTTTCAAAAAATCCAACAACGACTGCAGATGCAGAAACATGATGGACACATCTGACACCGTAGATATATGGCGAATTCCTTTCAACAAAAAATTCGATTTTTTTCTAAACAGAATCGAATTTTTTCTAAACAGAATCGATTCTTTTCTGTCAAAACAAATCTTGCGTTTTTAGCAAGATTTCACACTGATTTGCACACACACTATGAAGTCTTGACATTTCTAATACGTCATAAATTGAAAGTCGCGGAATTTTTGGAAGACGAGTTGTTTATTTTTTAGTTGGAACGAATTCTACATAATTTAATAAAATATTCAACAATATATTCATTCAATACAGCTATAAAAATAATTTATTGTGCGTTGTTCACTATCAAACACAAATTTGACAAAAAAAATAGTTTTCGCGAGTGAAAGACGTGTTAAAAACTTTCAGTGCAAGCGATGAAAACTTTTCAATAATAATTTTCTTTAAAAATATATGTGCAAATAGAAGTTCAAACAAATAAAATGCACCGTATAAGCTGGCTAATATCTTTTATTTATTAGTTTAATTCTATTGGTAAAACATTTTTCTCACAACAAAAACAAACAACCTTAATAGTTTTGTGAATAATTTCTTGACGTTTTGCGTCAATTGCAGCTATAAAGTCACAAACACAATCACACCAAAAAAAAATCGATTCTTTTACGAAATACGAATTCCTTTCAATTGACAGAAAAAAATCGATTCTGTTCAGAAAAAATTCGATTTCTTTTTTGAAAGGAATTCGCCAATAGATATACCGTTCATGTCTGAGAACTCATGATAAAATGTCAACATTTCCATTTTGTGTTGATAAAAACATTTTTTCAACTTGCTTCTGTAAAATTTGTTTTTTTTATAAAAACACCTGAATTTTCACAAATTTGTTCTTGTAAACTACAAACGATAATATTCTGGACTTAGCTAAGTTTATATGGATTTAAGTTGTTGTTGTATTTACGTGTAAAACTATTAGTCCCGATGTCGTTTTTTTTCGACAAATCCATATGGACTTGCAAAAAAACACGGCTATTTTTAATGTTCGAAAAGCGAAGCTGCTATTACACGATGAATCTAGATGCATGCGCCTTCTTCGATTTCTTCTTTGTTATTTCGTACACTGATTCAAGCGCTACTACACGTTGAAACTAAATTAGTGAATCCAATTTGACAGTTAATTTTATTTTTCAATTCGGTGTTGGTCTGTGTCTGTGCTCTTTAAAATATAGAAGTTAACTTCTAGCACAACGAAATCATATGAAGCAGTATAGTAAAAAAAAAGTCGCAAACGTCCAGATACATCGTGTAATAGTAGATTATCATTTATCAATACCAATATCTAGCAATTGCTACATTCATTTATCTTGCTACGAAGTTTACTTGAACCAATCGCTCCACCCAAAGTTGTTTATTGATATTTTTTTCCATCAAGCCATGTTATCAAACATGCTGGTCCATGTAAACTCTTCTACTAAACAAAATGTCAATTTCAACCAAGTGAAGTGTTTGACGTCTGTGAAAAAACGAGAAGGGAATATATTGCTATTTGGTAAAAACTAGTCCTATGTTTTCATCTTCACTGGAAGTCAGCATCAGTATTTCCAATGGAAATGGAAAAGTTTCTTTCTCCTGTTGATATTTGTGTTTTGTTTTGACATTGACATCTTTTTTTGGGTTTGAGATTTGTGGATAACAAAAAATTGCTTATCTGTTCCTGAGATATTTCTGATTAATTGCGATTTGTTTGGAAGCAATTATGTCAGGTAATATTTATATTAATAAACTATCATTCTAAAGATAATTTTACCTCAGTGCTCATTCTAAAATTATATAAGAACTACTGCATGATTTTTGTGGCCGTCGATGTTTGAATACAAATATTTATCAATATTTTCAACTTCAGGTTGCTGCGGGTGCTGTTCAGCACTGCGACCTCGTTATAAACGCCTCGTCGACAATATATTCCCGGAAAATCCCGAGGATGGATTGGTTAAATCCAACATGGAGAAGCTGACCTTCTATTCGCTAAGCTCACCAGATAAATTAGATCGCATTGGTGAGTATCTGTACCAGAAAGCTACCAAGGACATCAATCGGAAAAGATACAAGTATGTAGAAATGACGAAGAGACATCAAAGATGAATCATAATTTTAATTTTAGGTTCGTTGAAATTGCAATGGAAGCTATGGATTTGCTGCTAGTCGCATGTCATGCACAAACCTTGAATCTCTTTGTTGAGTCATTTCTGCGAATGGTGCAAAAGTTGCTAGAAGATTCAAATCCTAATCTACAAATTATGGCTACAAATTCGGTAAATTTAATATCGAATCTATAAAAAACAAAATGATAATTTCAATTCCCTATTCAGTTTGTAAAGTTTGCAAATATTGAGGAGGATACTCCATCGTATCATCGTCGTTATGACTTCTTTATTTCTAAGTTCTCATCAATGTGCCATGGAAACCATGACAACATAGAACTAAGAGATAGTATTCGGTTAGCTGGGATAAAAGGGTTGCAAGGCGTCATTCGAAAAACTGTATCAGATGATTTGGTGGAAAACATCTGGGAGAAACAGCACATGGAAAAAATTGTACCGTCTTTGCTATTTAATATGCAGGTAAGTTGCATCAAGAAATTCAATATGAAAATGTACGATGATTACTGTCTTCAATAAAGTTCGGCGATATGACTCCAACAGAAGATCAAACAGTCATAACGCCACCAGTGCTGGCAGAAGAAGTTTTAAGAGAATTGGTAGGCCGAGCATCGTTTGGACACATTCGAGCAGTACTTAAGCCTCTTCTAACGTAAGTTTATCCTCTGAAATCATTAATTAAATAGACTAGTTAATAAATCAGGAGTTGAATCGGGTTAGGAGATTTGTTTACGTCATATTTGTGAATAACACATCAAAATATAAATTTCCGACTCCAATAACAAAATCTGAATTTATGTCGTTGAACGCCAAAATAATTTGAAATATCAGTAGAAGGTTATAGTTCCTTCATTTATCTACAGGATTTACAGTGAAGCCAAAGAAAACAGAACTTTTAAGGCTCTCCCAAACCAATGCGAAAACTTCTAAACGACAACGAAACTTTCGCCTGGCTTAATCTATTTACATCTTTAAATATTCTTCAGACGTCGTATATTCGCGCCGATCTCATTAAAACTCTTTCTTAAATGATCTACAAAAAAAGCTAAAATTTGATGAAAAAATACAATCCATTGAAAATAATGGGTATCATTTTCATAAGAAAAATTAATCTTTAAATTTAAAAACTGTTAAAAAATATAGCAAATTTTTGTGATGGAAATCAAAACCACACGAACACAAATCAACCTCAAACAGATTGAAAGACATTAGCCGTGCCCACATTAGCCGTGCCCACAAAGGAAAAATCTCCAAGCGCTCAGAGTGATCTAAATACTCACTCTTATCTGAGATGTTTGAATGGAAACCACATAACTTTTTAACTATGACATTGCAACTTTTGTTTTTGACATGTCAACCATATTTAACTATAATTAACTTGAAAAAAAATAACAACCCACTAGTCACTGGTGAAACAGAACTCTCATAGCATTTAATCAGAAATTTTCGTTTTTCCTTCGCATTAATGATATCCATGATAGTTTGATTCCGCACAAATAATTTTTGTTAAACAATGATAAGATCGACAGACGATTGTTCTTTCTTAAACTTAACGTTGTATTTGGAAGTTTAAAGTTATAAAACATTCAAATAGCTCTTTGACAATAAACTATGTTCGACAGAAACAACTTCTAATTGGGGTTAAATACAAACAAAATAGAAAGCTTTTGCTAAGTATTATGCTTGGCCAAAATATGTTTTAGTTTTTAAGGTAGACTCATCCGCGAGAAAAACGTAGGACCATTTCTCGATTGTGTCCTGACTTGCATTTGAATTAACAAAAACGCATTTACTTTCTTACAGACATTTAGATCGTCATGAGCTATGGGTGCCAAATACCTTTGCCATCCATACATTCCGCATCGTGATGATTTCAATTCAGCCACAGTACTCATATACTGTCGTGGAGACTCTAATGAAGCACCTTGATAACAACTTCAAGTCCTCTCCCCGTACTAGAACATCTTTAGCGGTTGTACTTTCAAAAATTATCGCCATAGCTGCCGGGGAAAGTGTCGGCCCATCAGCTTTGGATATTATAAACAATCTTCTGACACATCTGAGGACAAGTGTCAGCACAACCACCGAAATCACAGCTGAAGAATCGCAATACCAAGAAGCACTCATCAATGCACTCGGTGAGTTTGCCAATCATCATCCCGATTATCAGAAAATCGAAATTATGCTTTTCATCATGAACACTGTTCCGGACTTGAGCAAGAAAAGCAAAGGCGATCAAATGTTGCAAAATATTCTCTTGAAGAGTTTGTTAAAGGTCGGCACTCAATACAGTACTGTGTCTTTCGAAAAGGCCTTCCCAGCTTCGTTCTTACAGCCGTTGTTGAAGATGGCTCGTGCTCCTCACGACCCAACAAGAATTATTGTTATGCAGATCTTCCAAGTGTTGCTAGATCGCCATCAAAATCAGATTGTATTAAGCAGCGTTACGGTAAAATCGTACAATGCCTTATCCCAAGAGCCCCCTTCACGATCTGACATTATTTTTACCCACAAATACGGGGCTAATATCATGCAGGCTTTGATTGAAAGCATGGCATTGTCAGACCGCATTGAAGCCCTGGCTTCTAGTTACAACACAGCTGCTCTTTTGATTGTCGAAATGGCAAGCAGCGAGACAGTACAAGAGTTCCTTCTATTCATCTTAGGGTAAGACATTCAATAATGCTTTTGTAGGTTGTGTTTTAAACCCTCATTTTTTCTTAGAATTCAACAAGTTACAGTAACAGCTGAAGATCTGGATAATGTGCACAAGTGTAACTTGCACTCTATAGCAATTTCTCTTCTTTGTCTCATAGCCAGGGTAACTGGCATAAATAATCTCATGGAGTACGCAGAGAAAATTATAGATGCCAGAAAAGAAGAAGCGGCACACTTCTTACCACCTCTGCTTGATTCTAAAAAGCAGAGTGGCAAAATTTACAATATAAACTTTCCCCATTTATCCATTGATAAAATAGCTTTGGCTGAAAATCTACAAAATGCTGGAATGGATTACAACCGGTTGCAAACAGGAAGTCCATATCCACTCAACCAAATAGACAACTCAGCCCATAGACATTCATGGGTTGAGGCACCTGGCAATATGCCCACAAGAAATAGTTCTGCTGATCTTGCCGCTTATAATAATGATGCTGATAGTGTGAGTAGTTCACCGGGTGTTTCAAAGGTAAGGAGAGAAAATATTTCGCTTTCGGAATTTTTATAATTTTTTTTTTTTTAGAAAACCCTTGCTCCTGACTATAACTTTGAAGCTATGAAAAGAGCTTTAGCAGAGCCATCAGAAACTGTTAAGAAAGAACAACGTGAAAAGCAACTTCAAATTGGAAAAACGTTCAGGGAATCTGATTTTGATGATCTTGTTAGGCGCACAGAGCCAAAGGTAATTATACAATAATTTGTTTTATTATAAGTTCTTAGTATTTACAACTTGGACTACTTCTACCTCGTGAGTATAAAGCTGTAACACTATATTTGTTCATAATTTTTAGCTCATTAAATCATTAAGTGTCGGCAAAGAAAAGAAAAAAGGAGAAAGATGGTGTTTTTAAGAAAGGAAAAGCACTTATCCTGCAAAAAAAACCAGTATTAATTGTCAAAAATATTTAAAAATAAACGCTAGAATAATAGGGGTATTCACGATATGGGGAACATCCCTTGTAAGATTGCCATATTATTTTCTTTTTGTAGTAGATCGTGAAGGCGTTTTTTGTATTCTGTGTAACACTATAACAAATTCAAACAATTTCGCAAACGAATAACACCTGACATTAATAATGGCGTTTGACGTGCTAACAAATACACGAGCGCAAATCTTACACCATTGTTGCAATGGGGTTAGGGTAAAGGTGCAAACATCTTGTAAGATTTTTGTCAGTATATTTTGTTGTAAGAAAAGGTTAAACGTTTACAATGATACTAGACCAGTGGCAACGTCTCGTGAATGCCCCTATTCTTTTTTTCTTTTAAATATCTTCCTTTTGCCATTACTTATAATGAGGCTTTGTTTAATTAATTTATTTTAACGGTACACAAAATAAGATCTGAATGTAATGTAAATCAAATCACATTTTTAATACTTTTTTTCTGTAAAATTATGGGATCTACACAATAATAAATTGTACGTACGCCACTAAGAAAGATCCTGGAATTAATTCAGAATAACAGATAGTTCAGGAAGGCACCCCATACTTAAGCGTCCACTCACTCCACTATAACTCCTTTCCCTACCCCTCCTTATACCTTCCTTACCTTTATCCTAGGGAGCACAAAGGATCCATTGTGATCTGAGTTGAGTGATGCGGCTTGCCCCTTGTAACCTAACCTAACTATGTACTCCAGTTTAATTTTTAATGAATTTAAAATGAAATACGGGCTTAAGCGCTTCGAAAATATAAAAGATGATTTGCTTTGCTGGGATCACTGCTCGAATCGCTTAACGAAGCTCCAACATAAACATACTCTTATAGCCAGTTTCACAGGGCACACTTATCCGAATAAGTTTTCCATATTTGGATTTTAGACTTAGTTTAATAGCCTGAGTAAGTGCATTTCAGTGAGAAAAGAATAAAAAATATAAAATAAAAGTGGGTCTGGCAGCAGGCGATTGTTACTCAAACCACTTTATAAACCTTCCCACCCCCTATATGGACAAATTTTAAAAAGTTCAGCTAAATCGGTTAATTTGTTTTCAAATCTTTAAAGACATCCCTTTAGCCTGTTAAACTAGTACTAGAGTGAATGTTCCTTTTTAGACAACACCAATTGTTCGTTGAAAGTGCGATTGCTGCTCGGGCAAAGTGATCAGATTCGGAATTTGAAATAAAATCATATTAAATGCATAAGTATCTACTAAAAGGTTTTCCAATTGGCGCGGGTAGATTTTGGCAGCCTGTGGCGATGACATCTGTGAAATCTGTTGTTTATTAGTCAGTTAGGGATGCCAAATCACCATCTCACCAGTTACACGATTGAACAGCACGTGCAAATGATAAAACTTTAATATCAAAATCTTTTGGGGCAACGATACGTGCGTTGTTCACATTTTACGGTTTACATGGTTGGCTCTCTCAGTCGACTACTCAAAGTGGCCAAAATTGAGTCAACTGATTCAGTGATCAATCAGCCAACACCCGTACGTTAACGAAACGCAAGATCAACCGAAAACATCCTCGCTGTCTGTGAGAGTCCTTAGCTCTTGGAAAACGACGATGACATTGCCATCAGTATCAAGGGATAGCGCAACCGATCGATGATGAACTCGTTGCAATTGGAAAATATGGATGTGAACGACATGTGGTTCCAACAGAACGGTGCTACGTGCCACACAGCAAACGCCACAAACGATTTGAGGGTAAGGCTAACTCTCACGGAGGTGACGTGAATTGGCCACCAAGATCGTGCGATTTGACCCCGTTAAACTTTTTCTTGATTCCTGAAGTCGGAGGTCTATGCGAATAAACCACAAGCGACCGATGCCCTTAAGGTGAACATAACACAGGCCATCGCTGAAATTCAGCCGGATCTTTGAAGAACCGTCATTGAAAATTGGACCACTCGGATCTGTGCCACCGTAAGAAGCCGAGTCGGGCATTTGAACGATGTCACATTCCATACATAATGGCATACATAGGCCTTTCAAATAAAAAAAAAAAAAAATTTTGTTAATACCTCACACACAGCTTGTTTTATTCTATTTCAACATCTACCCGCCCTTATTGAAAAACCCTTTATTTTATTTTTGTAATCAAATTAATTGACTAGTTTTCAGTCAATCGATTTGTGTGCCTGCAAAGCAATTAAGCTAAGTACAGATATCTTACAATTTAACATTGTAGGGTAGATGGCTAGCTATTGTCAGCTCATTGACGGTTAGTGTCAGAGCATTGACACTGAACAATCTGAAAATACTGTAAGATCTAACAATCGTTACCAAAACTTACCAAAAAATCCCCCAATAACACAAAGACACATAGATGTAAAAGTGGTAACACACTCTCAGTAAAGGCTGGAAAGCTTTCACACCATCATATTAATATTGAAGGCTTTGAGAAGTGGTTGTTGTTTCAGCTCAAACTATACTAATAAAATAATTATAATTAGTTATTTTTTTTTCTAATAAAAATAATGGAATTTGTAATTGTTGAATCTTTGTTTTTCAGCACGACGTCATCCAGAACCGGCTTAATGATCTTTTTAATTCCCTTGCAATTGAGCGGCAAATCTCTCAGAGTGATATTAAAAATCAACAGCAGCAACAGCCTCAGAAGCCAATATATGAAATAAGTTTCCCAGAATTGTTCTACTATTAATGCAAATAAGCAAAATTTTAATTAATTATTACAAAGTTATTCGTTCGAGTATTAATTGTTGTTAGACGTATTTATTCCTCAAAACTTCGGTGTTCTTAATGTTTTTTTTTTGTTAATAATTTTTGTTGTAGTTATTTAACTATATAACCCAAGAAGGTATTTTATATTGAATGCGACAGCTAATTTGGAAAGTAAGGAAAATAAAATTTACTGTTAAAATGCGGCTTTTTAATTTATTTAAACTAGCAACGCCCAGTGGCAGAAATTGGACCATTCAGACTCAGACTCAGACGTCTATGAAGTAATAACAATTGGATCACAACAGGAATTTGCAGTTTTTTTTTATTATTGTTTGCATTTGCACCTGTAAAGTTATCTGTACATGCAATTACATCCACAATAACCTTCAACCGGTTGATTTTGAAGATCATTTGTTCTCCAAGCTCGTTAGTTGGTGACGAGCAAACAACCCACATTTTCGTAATCTGTATCGATTTTTTGTGATTAATTTAGTTAGTTAGTAATTGATTAGATTTGCAAAGCTTTTGTAGCATGCACACGTGTGACATATAAAAAAAAGTTAGTGTCGTTTATTGAACACAATAGAGTAAGTAATACTAGGGCGTACACAAAGATAGGGGCAGGTAGGGGCGCTTCTATCTTACAAAAACCTAGCATGAGAGTGATAGCTAAGTGCATTTCAGATAAAATGCGTATTTCTTACTAGGTGAGAATAGAAAACCCTTAGAGGACTTAGTTCAAAATGTTTCAATCGAAGAGACGGAGAACTTTATATTGAAATAATATTTTTGTTTCATACCCTTCTAATAATATACCGTTCTAATATATATCCTTTTTCGAAAATATATACGTAGGTATGATATTCCTATATTTCTGTTATCTATTAATTACAACAAATCGTAAATTTCCAGTTAAAGACACTTTTTGTATCACCCCGACTCAACAGGACATTCAGATGCCCAACATCACAACCACAATCCGATCAACAGTCAGCGAATTTTTTTCCGTTGGGAAAATTATGTCATGTCGTTTCACATACAGGGAAACATACAGAAATTCCCTTCACCACTACTTCTAGCTTTTTTCTTCAACATTTAAGCACCACATTCAGCGAGAACCAGACAAAACTCTCACACACTTGAAACGTCAAATCTCATGCCCAAGCTTTGAACAGCGGCCATGTCGTATTCAAAAAGTAGTTTTCGTCGACATGTTGCTGCACGGACATGGATTTTGTCCCTCCATTGGATTTTTTCTAGAAATGTTCATAATCCGAGCATAGTTCATGCCCATCAGTGGAGGCGGCATGTAATGGAAGTGACTCTAGACATGCCAATTATAACAGTTTTGGTTTATAAAAATACTGCTTATGCGGCCCCGCAGGGCCAGGGCCCTCCGCCGGTGGGGATATTTCAGGCACCCAGAGTATTTTTTCAAGTCGCGCGAAGCGCGTTAATCCATTCCCACTTTTAATGGCGAAAAACTGGGCGTGCGTTAGTGGGCTTTGCGCGACTTGAATAAAAACTCTGGGTGCCTGAAGTATGCCCACCGGCGGAGGGCCCTGAATCTGCAGGGCAGCATAAACAGTACTTTTATAAACCAAAACTGTTAAAATTGGCATGTCTAGAGTCACTTCCTTCATTAAAACTACCGATAACAGTCATTCAATTCACACAAAAATTTACATATAATATAAATTAATAATAATTTTTTTAAGCTAAAATAAAACTTTATAAATTAATAATATTATTATAATATAAAATTATACTTATATTTATAAACTTATATACCTTTTTAAAATTTATTAGATTTAAAATATAGGAACTTATCAATATTACTTATATAATATGTAATGTTCAATTTAAATAACTAATTTTAGGAAATTCCTACCATAAAAATGTTTAAAAAAATAATATTTAACTTCAATCTATAATTAAATGCACATAATTTATAACAAATACTACCCCTCTTTCATATTTACAATAAAAATTATGTACAAATATTAAATTTGAATATTTTATTTTATTAATTAAATAATATAACTTATAGTTAATTACAATTATTATTTATATTATAGTAAATAATTTCATATAATTATAATATATAATGTTCAATTTAAATAACTAATTTTAGGATTTTAATTTTTGCCTGTCACCGAAAAAAGTGTTGCCAATTTAAAGTTCTCCGCCTCTAAAAAACACCCCTCAGAAACTTAATTGTATCGATACGAATACTACAAATCTAACATTTTACTAGAAGTCAAAAATAACGATTACCAATAAAAGCTTTTGCTTAGGCACTGGGTTGCCAAATTTATAATTTTAGCTGGTATTATATTAAAATTGCTGTTACTACTTTTTTTTTATTAATTTTACACACCTACTTACTATAACCTTACTTCTGAAAAGTATTTCCGTTTTATGAATAATAATTACATACTACATATAATTTTATTATAATTAGGTCATCTTATTGCAAACATTCAATTTAGCTTTACACGGTTATTTGATTAAAAAAAAAAAAAACTAAATATCTACTAACTAAGTGGTATTTTATTTTTAGTAAATATTGTTTTTTAACTTACGTACATACATATATATGTGGAAAAAAAAATCATATAAATATAATATAACTATGTATAGAATTGAAGTATCTACTCCCTGTGTCTAAGCTGCGAACGTAATAAAAAAGTCAAAATCAAACTTCGATCACAACATTAGCAACAACAAAAAAACATTACGAGTTAAATGGCCTTACAAAAAGTTAGTGACAACAGATTTTTTTCTCAGAACTGAGATCGCTGCAGGCACACTGAGTGGTTTTTTTACTCATACAATCTGATCATTCCTGTACTAACTGCGAATTTATCTCAATATTTCAATTAAGGTTTAAAGATGCGGATACGTCAACACAATACTAAGCCGAACTTTTAGGTATCGAAATATTGATACTTTTTTGTATCTCTTTCTGAAAGACAATGACGAATGTAAGTTGTGAAAAGGCCAATATAAAGTAAATTGCCATAACCGAACCAGGAGGCAGTCTGGCCCCCTCAAGGCATAAATGATTCCACACCCTATCCACTCTGACATCAATGGAATCAAATGCCATTGTAGAGCTTAGTGATTTTTTTTTATAAAAATAATCTAAATTAAGCTTAATAATGCGGCCAGCAAAACCAGCCAGGTGATGCAAGTACCTGTGAGCCTAACAGCATAAAACATTCTCAAAAAAAAATCGCGACTTTTAACTGAAATACAATCAAAATAATAGTTGATTGTGCTGGCTTCAGGTTTTAATTCATAACTTCAGTTCAGGCAGTCAACAATCGACCGCCGCGAAAAGACGAACAAAACTCCATCACTGAAAATAACAAAAAATAAAAACAAAAAGATAGAGTACAAAATTATTAATAAAAAAATAAACAGACTAGTTCATAAATATTATTCATGATTCAAATTACAAACTTAAAAAATATTGTTTAAACAAAAATAATTAAGAACGTTGCAATTACAAATTCCGGTTTTCATTGATAAAAGCTTTTAAGGCTTTTTATAATATCCCATCGCAACATAATAAATATCATTAAAAAAAGACAATAAAGTAAGTACTTTCAAAATAGAGCACTATTCTTATTTGTTAAATGTTTTAATTAACGTTAATTTTGGAAGCAACATATTGAAAGTTGAGTTCAAATCTTGTGTATTCGTAAATATATATTTGATAGCCTGAGAAGGTAGTAAATTCAAGCTCTTAATTAACGCTCACAAAAACTGTTTTTTAACCTTAAACTACACCCCCGGGATTTAGTACTGCAGGGCCGAGGCCCTACACCGATGCCGGCATATTTGAAGCAAATTTCGTTTCGTTTATAAAGTAAAATAAGATGGTTATTCGTAAGACAGAAAATCTTCATACTGTTTGTATGTACATTATGTTCCCTTTCTTGTGATCATTTTAAATGTTAAAAGAATGATACTGGATCTTCAATAGTATAGGAAGCCAGTAAATGTCTTCGTTTTAGAGTTGTGACATTTCGGGTTTGTGCTACACATTTCTTCAATTGTACATTAAGCTTGAGTAATAGCTTGATGCCTGAATGTGCTGGTATGAATGAGTTTTCTGCACATTTGGAACAGAGTAATTGTGTTTAAAATCCCCTCAAGAAGAAATTCAAGTTATTTTTTTGTTTTGGCTCATCTAGAATGGCTAGCTTTCGTATTTTTTTTTTTTGAAATATTATCGAAAGAGGCCCTTTACTCATTTTGATAACAATTCAGACTCTAAAGCAATTTCATAAATAAACAGAGTATAAGTGGTATGAAGAAAACAACTTTCTTGATAATATCTATAATGTTAGATTTGATTACTGTATCGAATTTTTTCCTTTTAAATAAGGAAGTGTTAGTATACAATAAGCCAATAAACTTTAAGCTTGCAATGATATCTTGATAATTCTACGTATCCGGGTTGATAAGGCGCGAAACACTGACTTGTGTTCTTAGTCGTAAAAACGTTTCATACAATCAACTATTTCCAATAATAGTAATACGGTGGCTTTAAAACTAAGGTATATTTTCATCACAAGTGAGTGGGGCTTAAACCCAGACTTTTAAGCTAGAAATTAGGTGTCTACGACAACCCCTTGATATTTTTTACACTTTATATTATTTTTAGTATTATGTTATTTTAATATAGTTATGGTTGGTACACTAAGGGCGTATGCGTACTATTGGGATAGTTGAAATTTTGTTTGCAATCGGGTTTTTGACAGAATGAAATGCAAATAACCTCTCATTAGTGTCATTCGAATTAAGTAATACGGAACGGAATACTTTGAAATTGTGTTAATTTTTGATCTCGTACATTTGCGTTATTTGAAAATTTTTCAGAGAATTTAATACTTGCTTTTCAAAATTTGATAGCTTGTAATCTAAAGCCGCGTCCAGATCAATAAAAATTTGCGTTGTGCGCCGTGTTCGACGCAAATATTTATGTAGACGCAACAAAATACATCAGTTTGGTTGTCCGGATGCACACAAATTTGTGTGTCACATTCAAAGCATTCGGCGCACACGAAAATATTTGCGACGCAAAGGTGTTTTGATGTTGACAAATTGATGAATCAAGTTTATTGAAATTATTTTCCGTGCAAATTGAGCACTGAAGCGCTGATGCACTTTATGTACAATTTGATTCCAAAATAATTTGAAATTCTCGGCGGAAAAATTTACGGCGAATAGAAAATTCAAGGCGCACGGCATACAACGTAAATTTTTATTGATCTGGACGCGGCTTAAGATACAAGAAAAACAAAAAGTAATAAAACTCAAATGTCGCTTTTCCGCACACAAATAACGTTGCAGGGAATCAAATATGTATGTGCGAAAAAAGGGTAGAGACTTCTCCCAATAACCTGCTACAATATTAACTTCGCTCATGGAACAGCGTACTGCAGAACGGAAAGCAGATCGAATTTTCGCTGTGTTATTTTTATGTGATATTTTTCGATTTGCATTTTGCACCCTAGCACAGATAATAAAGTTACATCGATGTCGCATCCAGTACAAACAAAAACTTTTCCATATTTAATAATTTTTGTTTATAAAGCCTAGCACGCTGCTGATGCAAAACAAAATGAGTAGATCCAAAAGATAATCTAGTAGGTACTACCAACAACTCGTGCTTTCATGATGAGTAGATGAGATTTGTAAATGATTTGAAAATGGCTAGAAAAGTACTCAATAGTGCATCGCCACCTCCAAAGGAACACGGCTAATGAAAGAAACAACAAATACAGGGTGTCCGCCGGGAAGGTATACTACTTTGTTTTGCCGCCATTTTGGTAAACGTCTTGACAGTTCATATTTGGCAGTCGTGAAGTAGACACGTGGCAAATTAATTATGGAAAAATATTCGATAAACCAACGTGTTTTAATCGTTAAAACATTTTATCAAAATTTTTTGAAAGTGCCAACAAAACGCCAAAGGCCCAAGCATGGACCACAAGGTACTGCAAAATCTGCTGAAAACATTACTGCTGCTCAAGGAAGTGTTCAAAACAATCCATCAACCTCAATTCGACGCCGTGCTCAGGAGCTTGGTCTTCAAAGAACAACTTTGTCCACAATTTTGCACAAGGATTTGCATTTTTAAGATTCAGTTGACACAGGAGCTTCTTCCACAAGACCATTTACGCTGCCGTACATATGCCAATAGGATGTTACAGCTAGCCCATGACAACCCCGATTTTCATGAAAAAATCATAATGAGTGACGAGGCACATTTTCATTTGAATGGCTATGTGAATAAGCAGAATAGTCGGTTCTGGGTACAGTCTGGTGTGCAATTCGGTCAGGAGGAATCATTGAACCTTACTTCTTTGAAAATGAAAACGGCGTAACGTTAACTGTGAATGGGGAGCGATATCGTGATATGATTGAAAACTTTTTAACGCCACAACTGCATGCTTTGGGCTTGATTAACATGTGGTATCAACAAGACGGTGACACATCGCATACAGCCAGGATTACAATGGAATTACTGCGAGACCTCTTTCCACAACAAGTTCTTTCAAGAAATGGTGATGTTGATTGGCCTCCACGGTCGCCTGATTTGACTGCTCCGGACTTATTTTTGTGGGGATATCTGAAAAGCAAGATTTATGCCAACAAACCAGAAACGCTTGAGCAACTCAAACAAAATATTCGTGATGAAATTAATGAAATACTGGGTGAAATGTGTGAGAATGTAATGAAAAATGTGATCAAAAGGGCTCGCATTTGTGAGACTAACAGAGGCGAACATTTACCTGATATTGTATTACATACATACATAGGTAATTGCCGACATTAAATAAAACATTTATCAATATAAGATCCATTCTCTTTCATTTAATTAAAAATTATAAACAAACAAAGTAGTATACCTTCCCGACGGACACCCTGACCCTGTACAAACACGAACAAACCTTAAATGTCACTTTTCCGCACACAATAATTAATGGCCCGGGCAGTTTATTCAATTAACTCAGAGCGGAGACCTGCCCAAATAGTCTGCTACAATTATCAATTTTACTCATCGAACAGCGTTCTACAAAACGAATAGGAGAACGAAATTTTTTGTTTATGATTTTGTTGTCATTTTTGTATGAGATTTTTCGTTTCGCATCAGCAGCGTACTAGGCTTTAGTCAGAATGGTAGTATTTGGTTCAATTATTTTATGACCATGGAATTAAATCAAAGGAAAACGAAAATATTTTTTTTTTACTTTTGGTTGAGAAATCCTGTGTACACTTTATTAAAAGAATTAAAGAACTTTCTTAATCTTAATCTTAAAACCCATAGGTAAATTGTTAAAATGTTGTTGCTTTTGATTCAATACTTTTATTATATAGGCTAAAATTCAAGCAAATTTACAAACAAAAAAATATGCATGACTTGATCGTACGAACTTGCTCTTGTGCTTAAATATTGTGTGTAAACCCACATTGAAGATGCATGATGTACCTATATATTTAACGAGAAAATATTGAAAGAGTCAAAAGCACTAAAAAATTGATTTTTTGTTTGATTTTTTTTTGTTTTTAAAAATATGTTTTTAAAAATTCTTAAATGTATTATTGTTTAAACTATTGAGAAGCATCAGATTAGAAAATTATAACAAAATCGGTCCAACCATGGCAGAGATATACGCGAATAATCCAAAAAATTAGACCATTTTCTCTAAAAACTTGGAATTCCTAATTCCGTAATGTGAATTTTTTGAGAAAAACCTAAACTGCAGTTTTCTTAAAATTGACTTGGTACGAAGCTTAATCAAAATCGTTAGAGCCGTTTTCGAGAGAATTTGAAGAAATCAAAATATTTGTATGGCAGCTACCCGTTCTAGATGAGCTAAAACAAAAATTAGTATTTCTCATCTAGGGAATCATATAAAATTACTCTGTACCAAATTTCATGCAAATCGGTTCACCCGTTTAGGCTCTAGC
Organism: Leucozona laternaria; assembly: GCA_932273885.2. Lineage (NCBI taxonomy): Eukaryota > Metazoa > Arthropoda > Insecta > Diptera > Syrphidae > Leucozona > Leucozona laternaria. The sequence continues at coordinate 54,551,099 of OW026368.1, forward strand.
TCAAATTACAGTGGACGCACAGACCGACGGACGGCATGACGAAACTCACTTTTTTGGACTTCTCGATTATCGTAGTGTTGGTTTTGATTATACCCTCAACATTTTTTTTTACACGAAACCAATACTTACCCTAAAGAGCAAGTAAAAAAATAATTATAAATCTTAATACTATGATAATATTTAAATAATTAAATTATATCTAAACAATCAATACGAAGCAGGATCCAACTTAAGAAAGGAGCATCTTTGCAATTCGACGTAACTCGTAGCTATTCGTCAACTTGGGATTATTCCTGTGGTAGGTTTGAAAGTAAACTCCATTTGTCAAAAAGCACTAGTTGTTATAACTTGCAATTTTTTTTACAAAATTTAAACTTTCGTTTAAGAGAAAAATTATGCACCACTGGATCGCTCGAACTTGCTCTTATCTCCGATCACACTGTGGTTCCGAAATCTGAAATAAATTAGTTATGGCAGCCTATATTTTATCCATTTGCCAAAACTTAGTTTAGTTGCAGGGAGTATTATGTGAGTATACAGAAATTAATAATATAGCCCCCGTTGCACATATGTGTGCATGGAAATTATATTATTTAAACTAGAAAATAAATTTAAATCAACAAAATCGTAAGAGTGGTTTTAAAAATAATTAATTTCTTATGTATAAAATGTTATAAGCATTTTTGAAAAAAAAAAATGGAATGTATATTTTAAGTATGCATGTAATTTAAGTATGCAGCGTTAAAAAATTAAATTTCACAAAAAAAATCGAAATCAAAAAAATTATTAGAAATTTTTTAAAAATGGAAAATCGTAATCATTTTGAACAATTTTTGTAAATCAAGTCAGAAAATAATTGGTCAAAGCGCCAACAGTCAAAATAAAAATGAAAATAAAAAAAATAGCTGTCATTAAAAAAATCTATTTTTTATTTGTTTTAGAACCCTGTCTTTTCAATCTGAGTTAAAAAAACATGAAATTTTTTAAAAGTAAAAATTAGGTTTGATCAAAACATTTTATTTCATATTGATTTTAAGCAAAATGGTTCAGGAAATACAAACATTTTTTGACAAAAATTGGTCTTACTATTGGATAGTTCTCGAGTAAAAAAGTAAAAAAAAAAAACCAATTATGGTCGGGGTGGTCAAAAAAATGGTTAAAAGTAAATAGGTGTTTTGCGTAATTTCAAAAAAAACTGTCGTTAATCGAAAACCGTTATGATTCGGTATGAAAAAGTTACTAAATTATGAGAGGTCATGACCTGGCCTAACACTATATTTAGCTTGGACGATTGATTATGGGACACCTGTATATCACAAGTAAAGATGCAATTTTTTTTAAATGGACGACAGACACTAGAGAAAAGCCAATTTATAGTTGTTTTAACAGTTTATCACCATTTAAAGTGAGCATGTGTTAACGCACTTCGTGTGGCTTTAAATGAATGCTCAAAGTATGCCCACCGGTAGGTCCGTGTAAACAGTACTTTTATAAACTAAAGGGAACGAGATACCAAGGCAGAACTTAACTTCGGTTTAGTTATCAAGTAGAGGGAGATCTCCAACGACTGATTTACGAATCTGAAGACGGCAGGCTAGAGATCAAGCACGCTGGAGAGGCTTATTACTTGACGCCAAACATTATTGTTTATCAAAACTTTCAAAAAAAATTTGTTTGATATTTAAAAAATGTTCAACATTTTTTTTTTTTTTGAAAACTCAATATGTCGGAAACGACTCTATTAATTTTTACTAAGCTTGATTTTTAACACTATGTAGAAGATGGAAAAAAAAAATTATGGTTATAATCAAAAATAACGGTACCTCACACACAAATTTATTTTCCTTTTTTGATTGTGATACAAAATTTTCTGTGTATGCAATCTACCATTTAACATTTTTTAATTTCATGTTGTTACTTTATCTTTTTTTTTCATTTTTTATTATCTTGTTATCTGCTATAGGTAACGGTTAAAATTAAATTTTATATATAGAAAATTGCAAATCAAAATTTTCCAAGAAAAATATTTGGATTAAAACAAATTGTTTTTTCTTAATTTAGTTCCAATTTATAACTTTATATTAACAAATATGTACCCTTTTAGAATGGATGACCCAATTTTTGTTATATAAAATTTTATAAAAGAAAAATTAGTTTTTGGTTTTCATTGCGTTGGTGTCAAAACAGTTTCAGAAATTATTCTATCGATTTATTTGTAATTTTATTGATTTAAAACAATGTTTAGGATTCACAGTACCGAAGTTCCATGTGTAGATATTATGTGCAACACGGTGCTATACATTATTCATAGTTCACATAAAACTACCTCCAACTAAACTATGTGTTTGGCAAGTGGATGAAATATAGGCTTCCATAGCTAATGTATTTCCTTTAAAATTCACAACTCAGCTAAAACATCAATAATTAATTCACGAATTAGAATAATTTATTCTTAAAAATTAACTGCTTATTCTCGCTAAGTGCCAAATCTTAACGAAAAATTATCTATCACATTTATATGACACTTTTGAGTAGTATTTATGTAGTAAATTTGACATATTTAAATAAAAATATGTAATACTTCCTTTACTCTTAAACAAACGCAATGTATTTTGTCAGACATTTATTATTGGGTATATACATATTTCTCTAAGGATGAAAGTTTTTGTAATCCTGATCCCTCGCCCTGATTACCGGTGACTCCATAGATAATTAAAGACTTATACGTATAAAGTAAAGAGTAATGACATATTGCCACAGATCCGGAAAGAGCTATGGCGCTCGATAAGTCACTCTATCCTTTCATTAATCGCAAATAAATATAAAGGCTTTGTCAATTAATTGTACCGACCTGTCATTAAAAGTTCCATAATCACTTTACTGAGCCATTGATCCCACAAACTCACCTTGCAACCATTTATAAAACAATAAAAGACGCATTGCATGCAAATGATAAATGTTTACATACAAAACGTGACAAGAACATTGTTAAACCGGTTGCTCGGTCACCGTCACAATCTTTTTTTTTTTTTTGTCTTATAGGAAAGAGCTAAAGCCGGAAGAAAATGAGAAGGTTTTAGTTTTAAACTAAGTAATTCAAGATTCATTTAATATTAATTTATTCAATTCACAAATAATAACACAACATTAGTATGGTATTCAGCATAACTTTAAAGCCTGAGCTGAGTCATTATGTGCACATTTAGTAAATCACATATTTTTGTCATATCTGTTAAAAAGGCTAACATGTTGGTTTCATGGTTGCGAATATTTTTAAAATGTTATAGTTTGGTTATGAATCATTTACAAACTTTGTTTCTTTTTCGTTAAAGTTATGAATAGACACGGGCGTAGCCAGGGGGGGGAGAAAGTTTTAATAGACCGTCAACTAATTTTTAGATAAAAAGATTTCTGCCCAAAAAATAACGATATCAAATGTTGCATACACAGCACTAAATAAAAAAAGGAAATTGAATTTTTGAACAACAACAACAACTTAAAGGTGCTACCACCAATTGTTTACGAATTAATTTATAATTCGTTTATTTTGGCTAGAGATACAGCTGTTTCAAGGGGTGCCAAGCCACCTATCATCAGTCTCCTCTTATTAGTGGTGCTGAGCTTTAATCCAATTTTATTATGAAAAACTTTCTACATGCCCATCATAGGGATCGAACCCACGATATCAGATTTGCTCAGTCTTAGAAGCCGTATGCACTACACATTCCGCCGCCTGAGATCACTGACGTCACATATCGAAAATGGGATGTTATTGTTTATCAAATTCATTTGGAGCATCAGCATTTTTCTAACCGCCTTTAAGTATGCTGTCTTGTTCCGCCTCCATTTTTCTCCATACCTTGTTTCGATAGACTACAATTCGTAGTACGTATCAAAGGGGGAGAGGTTGGAAGATCGGTAACAGACCAGACTATTAAGTTATTATTATTATTTATTGTACAATTCATACTAGAATGTCAGTTTATTAGACTTGACCATTCTTTATTCCGTCAATTTCATTGAATTTTTGAACAACAACAACAACTTAAAGGTGCTACCACCAATTGTTTACGAATTAATTTATAATTCGTTTATAATTCGATGCTCCAAATGCATTTGATAAACAATAACATCCCATTTTCGATATGTGACGTCAGTGGTCTCAGGCGGCGGAATGTGTAGTGCATACGGCTTCTAAGACTGAGCAAATCTGATATCGTGGGTTCGATCTCTATGATGGGCATGTAGAAAGTTTTTCATAATAAAATTGGATTAAAGCTCAGCACCACTAATAAGAGGAGACTGATGATAGGTGGCTTGGCACCCCTTGAAACAGCTGTATCTCTAGCCAAAATAAACGAATTATAAATTAATTCGTAAACAATTGGTGGTAGCACCTTTAAGTTGTTGTTGTTGTTCAAAAATTCAATGAAATTGACGGAATAAAGAATGGTCAAGTCTAATAAACTGACATTCTAGTATGAATAGTACAATAAATAATAATAAAAAAAGGAAATGTTGCATACATAGCACTAAATCAAAAAAGGAAATTATTACATGTAAAAAAAATTTGGGAAAAATAATCTTAAAGCCATCCACTAAAAATGACCTTCCAAACACAAAAAGAATTGCTAAAATCGGAAATTTTTTTTATTTTTTTCCCCATTTCACTCTACAAATAACAAAATTTTAGAAAGAATATCCCTAATGCTATTTCCAAAGAAAGACCTCTCAAATAACAAAAGAATTTCTTAAATCTGACTTTTTCTTGCTGAAAAACGAAATGTGCGCCTACAGCGCCACCTGTTGAAAAATTGTTGAAATTTCTCAAGTTATGGCGTGACCAAGGGAAATAGGGATTCATTTTTATATAAATACATAGATAACGTATTATGCAAGGGTTTAAATAATAAAGGGTGTTTTATTTAGACGTGTGGTTGTAAAGAAAAAATAAAACGCATATAATTTAATTTTATGGTCAAGAATTTAGCTTTATTATAAATATAAGGGTTTGCCATTATGTTTTAAAAATGATTTCGGGCAAGTGGCCGCCGCGGCTGGCACGAATACATTCCAGCCGAGAGGCCCAATTTTCGACAAGTTTTTCAGCAATTGGGGCCGTATATGTCAGCAATAACGCGCTGAATATTCTCTTCCAAGGCGTCAATCGTCTAGGGCTTATCTGCGTAGACAAGCGACTTCACATAACCCCACAAAAAATAGTCCAGCGGTGTTAAATCGCACGATCTTGGAGGTAATAAAATTGCACGATTTGCAAACGTTGTTCAGGAGTATATCTATTCATTATAAAATGGCAAACTAAATTGAGCATAAGTCAAGTGACAACTGTCAAAAAGACCAACTCCGAAAAAAGTATTTCCAGATTGAAAATCACACGTCTAAAAAAACACCCTTTTCAAAAAAGAACTCTACTGCATTATTTAAACGTGTTTTTTGAAAGCTTAGTTTCCACAGAAATAAATTAAAACATTTTTTTCTAGGATTAAAGTAATAAGGTGTACAAATAGCTGTAAGGTTAAGCAAGATATCAGCTAGAATAAATCATAACGCTTAATAATTTCTTTAAAACATCTTTTCAGACGTTTTAAAAAAAATATATTCGTTGATATCGGTTTTGTGAAATTTCCAGTTCCAGAGGAAGTTCTTAATTTATACATAAGATTTGGTAAGCAAAGTTTAGTTTTATCACTTTTAGGATTTGCAATCATTATAAGTCAGACGAGTTTTAATCTTGTTTTGATTTCTTTTGACCTTTTGAATAAATTACGATCCCTATTACCGTTTGCAAAGCGAGCCAAACTTATCGAATGAATCATATCGGCATTACAAAAATGCAATAATATTTGCCAGAATCCTCTTCTCAGACGTCAACTTGAATTAATTTATTTTAAATACTATTTGCATAAATAAAGAATGATATACTTAATATCTTAAATAAATTAAATAAAAAAGATACATTGACTAAGAACACATTGACGTCTTTAGTTTAGGTTTTAGGGTATTTTTTTGCGTTCTTTCTCTTGCATGCAATTAAAATTCCAATTCATGCGTCATTTAATCTTTCAATTCTCAAAAATATTTACTTATAAAAACAGAGAAATTAGCACCTTTTTTGGCAAAGTGAATTTAGATATATTCCATCTTAGCCCATACAAAATTTTCCACACTAAATTCAAACATCTGGTTCTCCGCAAGCTATAAAGTTTTTGTACAATGGTAATGACGTACTTAAAAAAAATACATGATTGAATCGCACAAACTTGCTCTGAAACTTGTCTTTGAAAGGTTATTCTTAGGAAATGGCTTCAAGGATATTTTTTTTTTAAATTTCCAATTTTTAGGGTGAAATGGGGTAAAAATTAATAAAATTTTCCGATCTAAGAAATTCTTTTTTTATTTGAAAGGAATTTTTAGGAAAAGGCTTTAGGGATTTTCTTTTTGAATTTTTTGTATTTGTAGGGAGAAGTGGGGTAAAAATGAAAATTGTTTGATTAAAGGCTTTATTTTGGTGTTTGAAGAGTTAGTTATAGTGGATCGCTTTAGCGTAATTTTTTTTCAAAAAATTGGTAGTTATAGTGTGTAATGGGGTACAATTGAAATTTTGTATTCAATTTCAAAAATTCTTTTTGTATTATTTGTATTTATAGGGTGATGTAGGGTAAAAGCAAAAGAGGCATATGAGATTTTAAAAAGTTTGTTTGTGTTTGAAAGGTTTTTTTTTTTAAATTTGATGTTTAAAGATGGGATAAACACAAAAAAATGGTTTTTGATTAAAAATATTGTTTCTATTGCTATTGCTGGGGAAGTAATAAAGGTTGGATTCATAACGTAAAGTGTCTCTGAAAATATGAGAAGGGTTTAGGGGTTAAATTGATGAAGTTTGGAGAAGTAAAATCATCAATTAGTTTTGAATTTTTTGGCGTATTATTCCAAGTTGGTGTAATGAGGGGTATTATTATTATATTACTTGGCATAACTTATATCTTTATAATAATATTTTTATCTTTGTCATGACTACCATAATACAAATGTCATTTTACTTAAATGAAGATATTACATGGTGTCAGAAGTGGGATTCCAACCCATGCCTTCAAAAAGGGCAGCGCAACCAAGACAAATGGGTAAGATTAAAATTAATTAAGCAGATGCTTACATTCTGACAAACAGGAGTGAAAGAGTGCATAGAAGAAGTAGACGTCACGTCACGTGGTAGGTACCAAGTACCAAGGGTGTTCATGTTTCGTCGGAAACTTTTCGACGTCGTAAAATCGTGAGGCTTACGACGCACGTTTCATGAATGCCACTTGTCATAATCCCGTTGAAAAAAGTTGTCTATGTAAAACGACACAAATTCAGATTTTGACACTTTTCACAAGTCTGTTTTAATAAGTTGTTCTACCTTAAAAGAAAGTGGATACAATTTTGTGCTATGCTGTTCCATAGTGTTCAAGACAGACTCATTGAACAGGAAACAGAACAGTTTAAAACATAAAATTACTTATTGAACAGTACAAAGCTGTACTTTTCTGCTCTAAACGTTTCTAAAGTTTTTCGAACAGCTTCGTTGAGCACACCTGCAGTCGAGAAACGATCAAAATTGAAACAAATAAATGAGTTTTGTTACATTTTTGCTAACCAATTTTATCCATGCGAGAGTGACGGAACGTAGGCAATGATATGTTAAGAGCTTGTAAGACGAAATATTATTTAAAATCATGGCTGTCATGAACCACCCACATTTTGAGCGCTCAAAAAAACTTCTTCACATCACAGAATACAAAATGGCAGAAGCTTTCACTCGGAAAAAAAGGACAAATTAATTAAAAGTTTTTGTTTTTAAATTATTTTTGAAAATAAAAAGAACATTCCTTCAAACAAACTTTCCAAATAAAATATTTTTTTCTTTGTATAACTTTTAATATACATATTTAAATTAATTTTAAAATTTAAATATTAAAAAAAAATTTAAAGGCTTAGGAAAGAAAGTTAAATAAAAAAAAGTTATGAATTTACTGTCTACATTGTCAACATTAAATACTATGTGTTATAAAGGGTCCGCCATCTAACGTTTTTTTTTCAACTAGTGCTTATTTCGTGAATGGTAACACTTAGCTCATGTCTGATTTGACAGGTAATTAGTTTTATCCTTCCGCTGAACGAATATGGTTGTGTATACGCTTCGCTAAGTGGGCCTGCGATCGACTTAGAGAAGATGACGATTTTGCCAAAAAAATCATCTTTTCAAATGAAGCTCATTTTGATCTTGGCGGGGAGTAAACAAGCAAAATTGTCGCATTTGGGGCACAGGAAACCCGCACGCATACATTGAAAAGCCGATACACCCAAAACGAGTCACTGTTTGGTGCGGATTTTGGTCCAGAGGCATAATTGGGCCATTTTTCGAAAATAAGCAAGGAGTGGCCGTTACAGTCAATGGCGATCGTTATCGGGCTATGTTGAAAGAATATTTGTTCACAAAAATTGAAGAGGAGGATATTGGCAACATTTGGTTTCAACAGGACGGCGCTACGTGCCACACAGCCGAAGCTACACTCGATGTTTTGCGCCATTTTCAAAAAAAAAGAAAGTTATTTGGCGGACCCTTTATTAAATATTCCAATAAAACACACGACACATTTCGGATTCAAAATCGGACTCCCTGCACTCATGTCATCCCGCTAAGCGCAAGCCCCAATATTTGCATTGGATAATCGTCGGCACGTTTAAAGAGTCAGCACAAATCAATTATTGTCTTATTGCACTTTGATTGACCCAAAACAATCTCCGTAAGATTGATTGACCCAAAACAATCTCCGTAAGACTGATTGATCCAAAACAATCTCCGTAAGATGATATCGAATTGGCAATCAAAGTGAGCAAGGCAATTGAAGTGTGCTGAGTTCAATGCACGACGATATCCTTTGGTTGGTATGGAAGGAAATACAACATATGTATACAATTACCAATTGTCCACGCTGAGTTGTGGAAATGTAGACATCCTGTAGTCTACTCGACACAACGCTGATAGTAGTGACAATAATGCTGAAAAAGTCAAAATAATATTTTCAATAAATCTCTCCCTTTTTTAATTAATTTTTTTTTTTGTTTAGTGTTATTGCATTTTTTGAAACCGTTAATGAATCTGGCTGAATTTTTTTTTTAAATTTTGCTCAGTACTAAAAAAAGGGAATAGCTATCTATAGGTTAGAATCACGAATGAAAAACAAAAAAATATGAATTAGAGTTATGAATTTCAAATATCAATTACCAGAAGACACACTATAATAACTACTTAGAACAGTTCCTGACTTACAGTAAAATAGTATATATACGGACTACTTGAGATTCAAAATTCCCAATGACTCATAACTAAATGTTCATCAATGAAAATTTACATTGTACAATTAAATCTACCAATTAATTTATTGAAGTTGTAATTTTACTTATTTAATCTATGTATAAGAGACTTATCAAATCTTTATAGCTTAGGTCTTCAACGAAAATATTAATCTTTATAGAATAACTATCTTTAGATATGGTAAATTTATTACCAACATAATTTTAGTTTGTATTCGTCATGATGATTAAAACGATTTCTTTACTTATTATATTGTTAAAGAATATAATTTAGACTTTTGGCGTCGTGTCGGTTATATCGTTCAGAACTACATACTTCTTTGCATTTAACATTGTACACAAAAGTAAAGTTATGGGGTTTGACATTATAGGAATGTCTAATCTACTAAGTAGATATACATATTATTTTTTGATTTAGCTTGGTGTCAATTTTATTTAATAATTTTTGCAATTTTATCGTGATGACATATACGCTTCAACTATACGTTGTCAAGTTTTAATCAAAAAATTGTGGTCGGCGATGAAGCTAATTTTTGGCTCAATATGGGTATAGCACCAAGCAAAACTTTCGCATTTTCAGCTAAGATAATCCACATGAGACTAACGGAAAACCTCCGTGTCGTTAGATCCCGAAAAATGCGATCTGTAGATGGTGGAGACATCGGACCATATTCTTTAGAAAAATTAGAGTTAGCAGCGTGTTACGGTCAACGGTATTCACTATAGTTCCATGATTGATGACTTCCTCATGCCCTGATTGAATCTAAATTTGCGGCTTCATGCTAATTGTTTGCATCACTATACTTGCTTTAATATGTTGCATGAGAAAAGTTGTTTGCTTACAAATTTTCTGTAAAATATTTGAAATTCAGTAATTTCATAACAATTAGTTTTAAATACAATTAAATAAAACTAAATAATGTCTTGGAAAGGAAAATTAAAAAAGCAGCAGCATTATTTAAATTTGTTGTTGGTCATACAAGCGAAAAAACGCATTCGAAAAATAGAAATTCACCAAAATATTTAACATTTTATTCAGATTCATCTTAACTAAGGTTGTAGTTTTAGTAAAAAGACACTAAAACACGTCTTTATGGAAGCGACAATTGGCATTTTAGTAACACGTCTATTATTTAATTGTGAGAAAGGTGAAAGGGGAGAAAATAGGACTATGAAGTTTTAGTGTTATTTCAATGCACTTTTACTTAACAGCCGTGTCGTAAAACTGACTTAGTAAAACAACAATCATTAAATCTTTCAATAAGGACGCTCGATTTTTAAATGTTAATAAAACAATTTGTGTGTGAGATATCAACTCATTGTTTTTAAATTTAAAGAACATTTTATGGCATTAAGTATAAAATATTTCGTCGTTCTTAACTTTACTTGCTAGCAATGCTATAGCACGTATTCAAAAAGTCCAATTTTCAATGACTTATAATAATAATAACTAAAACTATATGCCTGTAAGGGAAATGATTCTAGACATGCCAATTATAACAGTTTTGGTTTATAAGAGTTTATGAGGCCCCGTAGGGCCAGGGCCCTCCGCTGGTGGGCATACTTCAGACACCCAGAGTTCTTTTTTTTCAAGTCGCGCGAAGCGCTTTAACGCACACACACTTTTAATGCCGAACAACTGTTATAACTGTTATAAATTGGCATGTCTCTAGTCTTGTCCGCCAGTAAGACCTATAAGGTCTATATAATGCAACCTAAATTGCACGGCACTAGTTAGAAGGAAAAGAAGGATAGGAAAGAATAAGGTCACTAGATTATGTGCATTAGCAACCGATTTCTGTAGGAGCTGTCAGGATGTCGAAGAAATTGAAACCATTAAACACTTGCTGAAACAGATTTGTTGGAGAACTGGACGATCTAGCGCAGGAATCCATGGCAAACATGAGACAACATATAGAGAGCACAGGCTGGTTCGTAAATGAACCAGTTTATGCCAGTCATTAGTTTAGGAGAATCTCTGCTTTTTACCTATATATTAAGGGATTACAATGGACCAATAGTCCACGCTCCTCCTAACCTAACCTTACCTAAGGTATAGATTATCTCATGGAATCCCATGAGTGGCGTCTAGTCTTAACATGAGAGAATGTAGACAAGAATGCTGCTAAGTGTGGGGCTTGAACCCACACCTCTAAGTTAGCATTCAAGCACTACATCTACTGTACCATTTACGAATTTGTCGTACAAATTTGGCTGTAATTGCTGGATGTCACTCGTTAGACTTTGAGGGCATCAATTGTTTGTGATTTATTCGCATATACCTGCGATTTAACATTTAAGATAGACCCAAAGGAAGTATTCCAAAGATGTGAGATAAGGTTAGAAGGCGTGATGATACAGCCAGCCGCACCATCTGACTCGGGTCTCAATGGATCCATTTCGCTCCCTAGAATGTAAGGCAGTGGAAGATTAGGTATGGGACGTTAAATCGCACGATCTTAGTGTACATTTCACTTCAACGCCATGCCCTCAACTCGTTCGTGTACAATGTCCATCATGGCATGCGCTGTGTGGCACGTACTGCCGAAATGATGGAACCACATGCAATTGCTTATAATCGATCTGCATAGCGCTCGCCGTTGCCTGTTGAGCAATGCCAGTTTCATTTTGGAAGAAGTCCGATTGATGATTTCGCCACGCCAAAATCTACTCCAAATAGTTAAATTCTCGTGGTGATTTGGATGCTAGGGTATCTCGTGTGAATTGGTGTCACCCCAAATCCTACAATTTCGCTTTTTCACACATCCATTCATTAAAAAATGGGCCTTATCGCAGGAAGGTTTTAGCGAGGATAAACATAACGTAATTCGCGGAACGTATCTCGAACGGAACACTGATTTTGAAATTAAAATTTGATGATTTGCATGTGTGAATTAGGTACTACTGAACAATTCACAATATACTTGACAGATGTTGCTTTAGCAAAATAGTCGCTTAAACATAACAATTACACAAACAAAAGGGGCTTTTTCACATCCCGTTAAGCTGCAAGTTTTTTTGTTTCCAACAAACTGTTCTTTCTTCCATTTACACATGCAAACTTTATTGCAAGCAATATTTTGCAGCGAATTGTTAAGCCATCATAGCACAGCTTTACGGTTGCTTTAACCAGCAAATAAAAACTTTATAAGAGAATGAATCATATCGAAATTAAAATGAATGAATATGAATCAAATTCAATGGGTGTCTGTTCTTAGTCTCAAATGTCAAACTGAATCAAATAAAAAATAAACACGAATTTATTTGAATAAAATTATAATATTATTAGTAAACATACAAAAATTGCAAAAAGAAGCATCGACAATATAAATCGACAGAAAAAACACGTTTTCAAATTTAAAAAAAAATAACACAACGCATTTTAAGCCGGTGGAATTTTTTACTCACACAACGCAGTCCAAGGTGGTGGGCATTTTTGCTCACAGCTTTTAGAATTATAAAATAATAATTAAATAAAAAAATAAACCAGTGAAATTTTCCTGACTCAGATTATATTTATATTTCTAAAAATGTTTGTTTTTCTGATTCAGTAGGTACTATAATAACAAAAAGCACTGCAGATCATTTTTATAGTCTTTTATTACCACTTTATAGCCTTAAGCCGCATAACTGACGAGCAAGTCATATACACTTTTTACTTTCTGATAATTGTTTTCTTCTGAAAACGATAAATTATCGTAAGAGCATTCATTCGCCAACAGAAAATGGGAATTTCACAGTATTCATTATAATCATAATATAGCGGTAAAACTGGGAGTTTTTCTGCAACATTGGTAAATGTCCAAAATGTTTTGTTTTCATAATACATTACAGACATTTACCATCACTATGCATTCGATAAGTGGGCCACCTTAGGTACTGTTATCCAATTTAAATGTTGAAAGAAGTCCAAAATGAATTATAAATACAAAACATTAAGGACTTTTCCCTATATTCCTGAAAAATCTAGAATTTCCAAAGCGTTTTTTGAAAAAAACCTTAACCAATACCCTGGTGAACTAATTCTATTTTTGGAGAAATGGAACCTGTAACACAATGTTACAAGTAAGTAAATTTCTACAAGTGTAACAAATTTCTGTAACACAAAGCTACTAGTAGACTAGAATTGTAATAAACGAATACTACAAATAGGAAATTATGCAATTTCCCTGTTTCTGTAACTCAAAGCTACAAGTGTTGAGAATCAATAGCTCGGACTTGTAGAATAGTTACAGAAATCTCACAGGTGAATTAAGACTTGTAGAATGCGGAACTTTTAATTGAATTTAAAGAATCGATAATTCCAATCAATAAAAATGTCAATAATTTTGTTCATCTTGATTTTGTTCACCATTTAAACCGAAAAAAGAGTGGTTATATTTGTATGTCATCCCAACTTAGGCATGAATGAATGAATTAGTTGGGATTAGTTGGGATCTATTGTGCCCACATCTAGAGCTGAATGAGATTGCTCACTCTATAACCCTTCACTCAGAAATTTTGATTTTGAATTTAGGGTGTGATAACAAACAATTTAAACACAACACCAAAATTGCAGTTATCGTGACCAAATTGCAGTTATCGTACGCAAACTACGATCACCGCGACCGAACCAGAGCTGCAATCACTCTTTACATACTTGCAACAACTCATTCATTCGGCTATTATTTAAAAGAAAAATGTTGAAGGTATAGTAACAAAACGCAAGAGCTATAGTAATCTACTCATTTAGCAGTGACAACATCCACTTGAATATGAAAGCTAATCGTTTTTGTACGATAGCCAATATGCGGATGCAGTAGCTTTGTTTTGCGCAGAGAACCTCTACAAGGTGTATCGTACCTTACAAGAACTTCGTTTGTGATAGCTCTGTAAGCAAAAATGCATCATAGCTCTGTCTTTGCAGCTACTGTTTATACTAAAATCGTACCTTACAATAACTTCGTTTGTGATAGCTCTGTAAGCAAAGAAGCATCATAGCTCCGCCTGTGCTGCTACTGTATATACTAAAACGACTGAAATAACCGAGGTTAAACTGTGTGACGTGACAATAACTTCGTTTGTGATAGCTCTGTAAGCAAAGAAGCATTATAGCTCCGTCTTTGCAGCTACTGTTTATACTAAAATCGTACCTTACAATAACTTCGTTTGTGATAGCTCTGTAAGCAAAGAAGCATCATAGCTCCGCCTGTGCTGCTACTGTATATACTAAAACGACTGAAATAACCGAGGTTAAACTGTGTGACGTGACAATAACTTCGTTTGTGATAGCTCTGTAAGCAAAGAAGCATTATAGCTCCGTCTTTGCAGCTACTGTTTATACTAAAATTGTACCTTACAATAACTTCGTTTGTGATAGCTCTGTAAGCAAAGAAGCATCATAGCTCCGTCTGTGCTGCTACTATATATACTAAAATAAATGAAATAACCTAGATTAAATTATGTTACGTTGAAAAGAAAATAGTGATTTGTTTCCTCTATGCATATATGAAAGATTATCGGCTCTAGCGAGGTATTCGTTGGAGCGGAAAATCCTCCGATTTCATACGAATCGGAGGATTTTTGCTGTTCGGAAGAATACCTCGAAGCAAAAATTCTAAGATTCGTATGAAATCGAAGGATTTTCCGCTCCGACGGATACCTCGCTAGAGCCATATGATTTAAAGGGCTTGAGATTTTTAAAATTTCAAATTATTTTTTAAGTCATAGCAATATTATAAATAATACCTACATATGTATATGGTTCCAATGAAATTGAACCCCCCGAAACGTTTTTATTTGCGATTTTTTCCAGGAAAATACTATTTTAAATTGATTGCCTTGGTCTGTTTTCAACCGCTGGCGATCTAACTAGTGATTTTAAAGTGGGCCGTTCATGTTTTCAACTATTTTATGGTGGTTCTATGGAGTAAAAACCATACAATTTTTTTCCAACTTTTACTTTTTATTTTATGCCACGCATCATAATTTCACCTATTTTCTGGTTTTTCTATTGTGTAAAAACGACAGAATTTAATACAAATTTTAAATATTTATTTATTTCAAAAGGAAAATAAAACCTATGATTTTTAGTCCATAAGCCTATCATAAAATAGTTGAAATCATGATGCGCATACAATCTCTAGTTACAATGGTTAAAACCATTACAAGTTGTAAACAAAAATGTATCGTGATTTTTCGGAAATGTCCGATTTCAGAAAAATTACCAAAATAACCACCTACAATTTTCAACAGAATTAAAAAAAGGGACACCCTTCAGTTTTTAAGAACTGCATATAAAAAACTTTATCATCGAAAGTCTAAAAAATATTGACAAAAAACGAACACGACGTTAAACGAAAGCTGCTACCGAACGATATCTGTCCCCATTTATATCTACAGATATGATAAACACAGCTATTGTCAATACGATATCGTTCGATCATATTCGTTTTAAAAAGGCACCCAGTAATTAATTAATAATTTGTGAAGTGCTGATTCTAGAAAAAAAGTTTTAATATTTCTAGAAACAAAAGTTTCCACTTTGAAACAGTTATAAATTATAGGTGGTCTTATTAATCGTTTTAAAAATTTTAATTCCTTAAGAATTGAGTGTGCCACCTCCAGATATTCAGCCCTATCACGAATTCCATCGTAATCGGAAATTTGTTACGATTCCCGAAAAAAGAGATCACAGAATCCATCGTATCGGAAATTCCCATACAAATCGCCATTACGAACGGATCCTGTGATAGTTTTTTTTCGGGATTCGGAAAGATTCCGATTACGATGGAATTCGTGATAAGGCTGATTGTAAATTGTATTTGAAAAGTTTGGCTTTTTGCTGCCAACCGAAAAAAGGACCCTTCATTTTTATTATTGATTCCGATACCAAATATATATGGCATGGACCGGAAATAATCACCCCTATAACGTTTGTCGTATTACTAAAACGACAGTAAAATGACACGGCTCTAAACGTGACAATCGGTGTTAAAATAAAACTTCTTGTTTCTCTTCACTCTTCGCACTTCTCACCCAGCCAGGTTCTACATTTCACTTGCGCTTGAAATGAAATTGAAGTCAATCTAATTTCAATTATCCATTTCATTTCGAGTGAAAGTGAAATGTAGAACCTGGCTGACCATTATGAAGAAATTTGTTTTATTGATACATCGCCTCTACAACCGCAGCCTTGTGGTTTTACTATCTTTTAAGTAAAACAACAACCGTATTAAATAAATGTGAATTACTTTTTTCGATATACCTACGCATTATTTGTGCTTTTCATTAACACAAAACACAAGTTACAATAAAAATCGTCTGTATTTCTATACATTTATTCCCATAGAAAAGCTGCTCACACAGGCTGTCATCGACAATAGAAATGCATTTTGTTCATTATACTTTTTATTTTTTTCTGTCAGCCAATTACACATATTTTTTAATAAAAAAAATGGACCCCTCAGACCTTGATTCCCAATTTAAATGACTTTTGGTACCTGGGCAACCTCTTCCAGAGGTTTAGTTGGTGGAGGAATCCCAATCTTGTTTTGTCTTTGGGGTTTCGTAATCTTTTCCTCCTTGACACATTAGCCTTGTTTTTTAGTGTATTTTTACCTCCGCTTAAAAAAAAGTAGCATGTTAAATACAAGAACAATACGGAATTATACCAAATTATTGTTTTGAACATGACTTCTTTTTAAGCGAAAATAAAAATACACTAAAAAACAAGGCTATTGTCTGGCGATGGCTTCATGGGCCCATCCTGTTTTTGGGGTCGTAGCTCATAGGGCAACATAATCTTGTTCTTAATACCCAACACTCCTTGAAGCAAGAGAACGTGACGTATGCCGGTCTCGAAGTTGTCGTTGCATGGGTCTCTGGAATCGATCATCAGATCGTCAACGAACTTCATTAAAACGACCACTTCGCAACCCTTGGCACAAGTTTTGAAACGGAGCACACCATAGCGCGCACGACGGACGGCCAATTTGTAACGGAGCGACTCAGCTTTGGCTATGGCGCACAGACCACGGGTGGCGACCTTCTCGGCGTACAGTTCGATGCGACGGGCGGTGCCGTCCAAGTTGAAACGCAGTCCATTCACGGATGCGACGACCCTTCTCAAACACGACCTGTTTGCTGGCTATGATTTCAGTACGTGAGACTGTGAAACGCATCTACACCGGAGAAACCATCTTCTGGGAGCTCACGAACGAGGAATTATTTGAGTTCAAGACTTCTTGAACATGCCATCGGCAACAATCTTGGTTTTTTTTGGAAATATTTACTCATATTAAAAGAAAAAAACGCAATATATCACTATATACCTACATTTTGTATCTTCTTTCAGCTTATTCCTCACGTCAAGTCGTCAACGCCACGCGGCACGCGCCAATTTGCTTTCATCTCCATTTCCTTTTCCCGATTTCCATTTTGCATTTGGTTAGATTTTGCGCAGTAGGCATATTTTATTCTTTCTGTCAAAATAACAAGAAACGAGAAAACAGGGATGATAAAATATATCAAATATCACTGGATATCTTAACACCCCGTCTGCACGAGACATTTCGAATGATTGGGATTTTTAAGGTTGACAACATTCGCTGTTCACAACGTTTTGCATTGTCGGTCGTCATATTCATATGGGTAATCGCGTCTGTTCAGTGTGAGTGCTATCGTTTATCGCCATGTATATTAATTTTGACAGGCGAAAGTCTCGTTATCGTGCCGAATATTTTTCGTTGGTTTGAGAGAACCGTAAATATTTATTGCCTTGTGAATGTGTGCTTTTTGGGTATCAAATATATAGCAGACATGTGGTTTTCGTTTTGACCAAAAAAATGATTTTTTTTTGATTTTTTGATTTGTGACAAGATTTTCCTTTCGACCAAAAGTATCGAATTTTTTTAGATCTGAAGTTGATTTTGCAGATCTCGATTTTTAGCTAGATTTTCGCACGCAGTTGCACACATATATCAAAGAAAAGTGACATTCATCAGTGTTGTTTCAAAAGTGGCACTCACACAATTACAAAACAAATTTAAATCATGTTTTCTGTTCTTTTTGACAGTAAAGATTTAAGATCTGACACCCAAATCTGAAGTGGTTGAAACGAAAACCACAATAGCATATTTTGACTAAGCATATTTAATTCAAACTGTCATTAAAACACGCGCTAGAGATGCCTGTGTGCCAAAAAGGGTATAGAAATTGTTTTCAATCTGTTATTTCAGATCATATACAATTTTTGCGCACACAGACATCCCTAGATCATGTTTTTATTTTTCATTTTTACACTTTTTTCCACTTTTTTGCAAAAAGTGTTGAATGTAGTTAAGCCTTAACAATACATTTCTAGAACAATTTTAATATTTTCAACGACTGCCCACACCCATGTCATTAAATAAAACATGTAAATTATTTATTATTAATTTTTATAAAACCTTCAAAAGCATGTATTTTGGTATTTTTATTAGTAACAGTAAAACGGATGGTTGTTAAGAAAATTTAAATGTCTTAGAAACTGTTAAGCGTACAACAGCTGAATGAATGCGTTGTTGCAAGTATGTAAAGAGTCATGACAGCTCCGGTTCGGTCACAGTGATCGTAATTTGGGTACAATAACTCTTTTGTAGACGCGGTAGCTGCAATTTTGGTGTCGTGTTTAAATTATTGGTTATCGTACCTTAAATTCAAAAAGAATCTCTCAGAAATTTTCTTTTTTGAAATTGGGTACGATAACCAATAATTAAAACACTACACCAAAATTGCAGCTATCGCGTCTACATAATAGTTATTGTACCCAAATTACGACCACCGCGACCGAACCGGAGCTGTCATGACTCTTTACATACTTGCAACAACGCATTCATTCAGCTGTTGTTTTAAAAAATTTTGAAGATTTATTTTATTTTAAGACTTTTTTGATCTTAAAAACAAAGAACTTTGATAAAACTACGTGTTTGTATTAAGTCGATACTTTCATACGATTACGCACACAAAAAAGACAAATTTAACAAAATCCTTTCTCTGTGTATGGAAAGATCGTCAAATATTGTTGGTATGAAATCATATGAGCTATATCGCAGTAAGCGACAAATATACGACCGTCGCGTCGGTTGTGAGGGTTAGTGCAGTCGTCGCTTAATGTGATAATTAAGGCTCTCCCAAACCAACGCGAAATATTCGCGCGAATATACGACGACTGAAAAATGTTCGAAGATTCGCATCGCGCCAGTGTGGGAGCTCCCATTATTCACCATGTAAATAAATTAAGACAGGCGAAAGTTTCGTTGTCGTTTCGAAATATTCGTGTTGGTTTGGGAGAGCCTTTATAACTCAAACGATTTCATACAAATAATTACTATGCCTTGTTAATGTTTGTTTAAAACAACAGCTGAATCAATATGTTGTTGCAAGTATGTAAAGAGTCATGACAGCTCCGGTTCGGTCACAGTGATCGTAATTTGGGTACAATAACTCTTATGTAGACGCGATAGCTGCAATTTTGGTGTCGTGTTTAAATTATTGGTTATCGTACCTTAAATTCAAAAAGAATCTCTCAGAAATTTTCTTTTTTGAAATTGGGTACGATAACCAATAATTTAAACACGACACCAAAATTGCAGCTATCGCGTCTACATAACAGTTATTGTACCCAAATTACGACCACCGCGACCGAACCGGAGCTGTCATGACTCTTTACATACTTGCAACAACGCATTCATTCAGCTGTTGTTTTAAAAAATTTTGAAGATTTATTTTATTTTAAGACTTTTTTGATCTTAAAAACAAAGAACTTTGATAAAACTACGTGTTTGTATTAAGTCGATACTTTCATACGATTACGCACACAAAAAAGACAAATTTAACAAAATCCTTTCTCTGTGTATGGAAAGATCGTCAAATATTGTTGGTATGAAATCATATGAGCTATATCGCAGTAAGCGACAAATATACGACCGTCGCGTCGGTTGTGAGGGTTAGTGCAGTCGTCGCTTAATGTGATAATTATAGCTCAAACGATTTCATACAAATAATTACTATACCTTGTTAATGTTTGTTTAAAACAACAGCTGAATGAATATGTTGTTGCAAGTATGTAAAGAGTCATGACAGCTCCGGTTCGGTAGCGGTGGTCGTAATTTGGGTACAATAACTCTTATTTAGACGCGATAGCTGCAATTTTAGTGTCGTGTTTAAATTATTGGTTATCGTACCCAATTTCAAAAAAGAAAATTTCTGAGAGATTCTTTTTGAATTTAAGGTACGATAACCAATAATTTAAACACGACACCAAAATTGCAGCTATCGCGTCTACATAAGAGTTATTGTACTCAAATTACGATCACTGTGACCGAACCGGAGCTGTCATGACTCTTTACATACTTGCAACAACATATTCATTCAGCTGTTGTTTAAACAAACATTAACAAGGTATAGTAATTATTTGTATGAAATCGTTTGAGCTATAATTATCACATTAAGCGACGACTGCACTAAACCTCACAACCGACGCGACGGTCGTATATTTGTCGCTTACTGCGATATAGCTCATATGATTTCATACCAACAATATTTGACGTTTCATGAAGTTCTATGATAGTTTTATGAAAGTGATTCAAAATTTACAGTTTTTGAACTTCAGGCTACAAAAGTAAACAAAAACATCTAATGACGCTTTGTCACTCGTGTAAATCCGGCATTACTTTCATCAAAGGTATGTCTTCCTACATATTAAGGGTATTCATGCAACGAGATAAGTTTACCAATTGTGTACAAAGATAAGTTTACGCAAAAGTTTACGTGAACGCCCTTTTTATTCATTTGAGTAAATGCTGCGTTATTGACTCAGATGGTTCGTCAAACGTCAAAAATTAATTTGTGCAACAAAATTATTTCCTGAAAAAAATTAAAAAAAGTTAAATAAAACATGCCAAAAATAAGCAAAAAACAGAAGATAGTGCAATTATATTAACAAATTGCCTCTATTGATTTACTCATTTTAGAACTATTCGGAAAAAATAATGGCTTGTGCATTTTCTGTTACAAAAGAATAATCCTCCTAATTAACTTTTAACAATAGATAAACAGAAAGAAAAAGAGGATGCAATTTTAGAAGATCTAACACTAACCATGGTAACGGCTGAGAATTCTAGATACTTGACTTGACGTCACAATGACGTTTGTATAAGTTTATCCAAAGATAATTTAATCCAATTTGCGTAAACCATTTCCCATACAAAATTTGACAGTTCATTTACCAAAAGATAAACTTATCCAAAAGATAAACTTATCCAGTATTTTACGACGTTGCATGAATCCCCTTATTATCAAAACATATAAAATGCAGATGTGTTTCAATAATTTGAAATGTAGTTTTATAATTTTTTTTCTTTTTATTGCGTTGAAACTATGAACCTAATTCATTGTTAGATCTTAATTCATTTAATGTGAAACATACGGACAGCATAGAAAAAGATCAGAAAGCACAAAAATCATATACAATCAAAATATGCTTCCATAATTTTTTTTCAATTCATTCTTTTTAAAATCCTATCTCTTACACAAAGTAAAATTAGTTTAAATGCCCGCGAAAGTGCAACCATGGTGTAAATTAAAAGCCACAATGCAATTTCTCTCATTTTAGGAAACATCCCTGTTGCCTCTTTCTGAATTATTAAAGAAGGTCAGCCATTTTTATCATTCGTTGTTTGATCTCGTCTCGGTTTGGTTGGCCTTCTTCATTTTTGGTTGGTGGTGCGTACTGTACTAAAATAAAATTTTATTGAAACAAAAAATATAACGTAAAAATAAAGTTCTTATATAAAATATAATGTTTCTTAATTGTTGTTTCGGTGGGAGTGATATTATACTGAAAGTTCAAAAACGTGAAAAAGAATTTCACGTGGATGACTTTAAGGAAGCTGGTAAGTGTAAAAATATCTAAAAATAATTTGGTATACCTACCTGAACATAATATACGATCTCATATTTTAACATTTTTCACCATTCTGGTAAATCTAATCTTGATATTTTGTATCAAGTTCTTTTTTGTTAAAAAAATGGCAATAGTTGTTTGCACAAAATAATTTATCGAAAGTACCTACCTAAGCATTTGTAATCCAGAATCTTGCATATATATAAAACGACGCCATCAATCACGTGCAAACATATTCTGCGCAGTCCTTTGTAGAAAGGTGATTGCGTCATATTTTTTGGCGGCGCGTGGTATTTTTGAAGAAACATTTTGATATTGAAAAACATAATAATAACGTAATATATAAAGTAATATGTTCTTACATTCTTGTTTTGACTCAAAAACGTGAAAAAGAATTTCACATGGATGAATTAAAAAAAGTGTGGGTAGTGTAAAAATATCAAAAAAAAAAAATTTGGTAGACGAGTGAGTATGAACATACCTACATTATGTACATACGATCACATTTTTTAAAATTTTTCGTCATTCTGGGAAATCTCTTCTTGATATTTGGTATCAAGTTTTTTTTTGTTAAAAAATTAATGGTTTTTTTCACAAAATAATTAATTGAAAGTAGGTACCTACCTATGCATTTGTAATCCAGAATCTTGCATATATATAAAACGACGCCATCAATCACGTGCATACATATTCTGCGCAGTCTTTTGTAGAAAGGTGATTGCGTCATATTTTTTGGCGGCGCGTGGTATTTTTGAAGAAACATTTTGATATTGAAAAACATAATAATAACGTAATATATAAAGTAATATGTTCTTACATTCTTGTTTTGACTCAAAAACGTGAAAAAGAATTTCACATGGATGAATTAAAAAAAGTCTGGGTAGTGTAAAAATATCAAAAAAAAAAAATTTGGTAGACGAGTGAGTATGAACATACCTACATTATGTACATACGATCACATTTTTTAAAATTTTTCGTCATTCTGGGAAATCTCTTCTTGATATTTGGTATCAAGTTTTTTTTTGTTAAAAAATTAATGGTTTTTTTCACAAAATAATTAATTGAAAGTAGGTACCTACCTATGCATTTGTAATCCAGAATCTTGCATATATATAAAACGACGCCATCAATCACGTACATACACATTTGGCGCAGTTCTTATATGAAAGTTGTTGGCGTCGTATATTTTTTGGTGGTGCATAGTATTTTTGAAGAAAAATTTCAATATTAAAAAAAAAATTATAATAATAGGTATAGATCGTCGTCTTTCTGTCAAAACTTCGTAAGTCCTTTTAAGACATTTAACATGTTTTTGCTCAAAAACTATAACCGAATTCAAATATCAATGCCTCTCAACCGTTTCTTGGTTCCTTTTAAATGTATGAATCAGTTTTCAAACCTTTTAGTATATAAAAATTCAATTTTATTAATTTTTAAAGCGGTTTTTTGTGTCTCTTAATCGATTTTTTAATTTGTACTTACGAAGTTTTGACAGAAAGCCGATAATATATGATCTCATCCTGGTTTTTTTGGTGCCCTCCTTTCTTTTTGGTTGGGGTGCGTACTGTACTAAAATAAAATTTTATTGAAACAAAAAATATAACGTAAAAATAAAGTTCTTATACCTATAAAATATAATGTTTCTTAATTGTTGTTTCGGTGGGAGTGATATTATACTGAAAGTTCAAAAACGTGAAAAAGGATTTCACGTGAATGATTTTTAGGAAGCTGGTTAGTGTGAAAATATCGAAAAATATTTTGGTATACGAGTATGTACAGACCTATGTATGTATGTACGACCTAATTTTTTTTTAATTTTTCGACCTTGTGGGAAATCACAAACAATGTTTTTGTTTTGTCTTAAATATATAATATATATATACAGGATGATTTGCATAAGGTGTGACAAAAAGCTATTTCTTATTTTGATTGATTTCAAGATTAAGGAAAATTTTTTTTTTCTTATTTTGCAATTACATTTTTCTTCCACTAGCTAGGTAGCGTTCTTGCACTTTATTTGTCTTAAGGTAGCGCACATTTTTATTTTAGTTTAAAAAAATACGCAACTTTTTTTTTTTGACCTCAACAGTAAGACCCCGTCGCCAAGCCGACCCCACCGTAATACAATAAACTGGCAGGCCAATTTTAACCCGATGTTGGTGTGAAGTATGGTTAATCCGTGACTTTATCACTTTATTGCATACTTATCAGACTTACAATAAAAAAAATAGTAAAAAGAAGGTTAATCCTTTCATTCGTAAATTCACCTAAGAATCCAACAACGTAAAAACTAAAATAAAAAGTTTTTCTTAGAAAAAAGTGGTTTTTGTTATTTTTGATTTTCTCAAAAACTGCAAAATATTACGGCATCCAGTTTTTTGTATTTGATCAAAAATTAATAACAGCATTGAATGTTAGACAAAAAAGGTAACACTTATTTACGTAAAATTTTGAAAAAAAAATTGTTAAACAAAATAAATATTTTTTTTTTTTAATTTTGACTTTGAAATTTAATTTTTCAAAAACAATTCGCTCGAACAACTTTATATAAAAATAAAATTAAAGAATCGATTTCTGGCTTTTCAAAATGCTATAGCATGACTCCATAGGTATTACTATAACTTTTTAATAATTTATTTTCTGTTTAAATTAATTAAACGGGGGGCAATAGACCAACCTCCCATACGATTTTTTTTCTTGTTTAAGTCCAACCTACACGCTCTAGCTTTTTGTCACACCTTATGCAAATCACCCTGTATAAATATGTACATATATGTAAAATGTACATGTACATATTCGACGCAATTCTTATTATAAAGATGATGGCGTCATAAATATATATTTTTGGCGGTCCGTAGTTGAAGTAAGACATTTTTTAGTTTTTGTCTTGCTCATAGAAACAAAGTTGGTACAAAATGCATTGAATTCAAAACAAATGATTCTATCATTTTCCAGGATTTATTAAAAACTTAAATACTTTTACCTAAAAAATACATGTATATAGGCGATTCTCCGTAATCTTATAATTTTAGGATTGCAAAATGTCCGAAAAAAAGGTTGGATTTCTTAAACTTTTTTAATGCCATAATGATTGTTATCGTAACCAAAGTTAATGTTGAAAGTGTGGAAAGTTTTCAAACTCAAATCCACTCTGCAAAAAAACTGTTAGAGTCAAAATATTTTCCGAACAAATTTAAGTTGAGTTGAGTATATTGTGTTAGAAATAACAAATGCCATGATAGTGACCATTGTTTCGTGCCAAACTGCTGTCGTATTTTGTATGCTCGAATCATACCCACCAATTTGGAGAGAGTCGTATGTTTATCATGTAAATATACGGTTACGTATGCTGATTATAATTGATCCATGTACATATATTACAATCCACCTTACGAACACGAAAATAAACCAAAATTATTTGATTTTACTTTTTATGAACTCAGGACAGATTTTGAACTCAAACTGCAAATTCTGTAAATGAGGTATAACTTATATAAATTAGGAATATTATAGCTGCACTTAATAATATTTGACGTAACTCATAATTTTTTGTTTTTTAATTAAAGTCGAGTTCTAACAAAATAGTTGGTTATTTCAGAGGTGGGACGTGGCATGTGTTAGTTATATTTGAGGTAAAATTTTTTTTTTTTTAAATTACACTTGAATTTTATTGAACTTACCTAATGTCAAGCACATCATCTAATAGCTTATAAAGTAAAAAGAGGAGAAAATGTTTAGTTAATACCTAAAATTGCCGAGAGACATAAAAGTATGAGTTTTCTGAGAATCACCCATATATACATATATAAACAAGATCTGTTCGTTTGAAGTAATAAGATAAGATAAACTGATCTCACACAATTTCAGCTTTCCAGGCTTTCAACATTGACAAAGAGTCTACATATTTTTTTGACGCACTTTCCAAGTCGCAAATTCAAGATCGATACCTCGTAGAATATGTGTTACACAAAATCAAAGAAGCGCCGGATTGGAAATTGGGAATATCGAGAGTTTTGCATGAAAACGTCGTTTTAGAAGGTAACATTTTATATTCTTTATTAAAAAATGTTCATATTTAAGATTTTTATAAAATAATAGTGGTTAGGGGTCACCAATATTGTTGTTCAAAAAAGTAAATGCGAAACATGTTAAATGTGTTCCGTTGAGAATAATAGAATTAGCAAAAGAAATGGGCATAACATTGAAAAGGAAGAATAACATTTTATTTCTTTATTTAAATTGAAGCTTAAAATCGTCTCTATTTATACATCCATTTAATCTGAAATTTCTATTTACTTTAAAGTCACAAATTCAAAAGAACAGGAGCAGGAAAATGACATATCCAGCAGAAGATTACTAGATGAAGGTTTTTATTAAAATTTCACTTTAACAGTATACCGCAGAAAAAATATTTCATAAAGCAATCAATTTTAACGTTTTTTTGAAATAAAATTAGTAAATTCTGAGTTATAATAAACTCATATTCTATTCAAATAACACAAATATGCTGCATATCATCCATATAAAATATAAAAAGTTTAAAAAAATTAATGGTTTGTTTTCAAAATACTTACAGTGTAATAATTTCATGGTTACCGTTATACATCCTAACATTAAATATTTATGTGTTCGAAACCAAATTTATTCTGCATTATATGTGTGTATGCAATTAATATAAATACTTTTAGTATATCAAACGTAGTATTAACGACTTGTAAATTTTTTGGTTACAGAATCTGATCTGGATTGCCTTAGCCCAAGTTTAATTAATAATTTATTTTCAAGCAGTTCTGAGCCTCAAACTCCTACCAGCTCAACCAAACATATATACAGTTCAATTTCATTTTGTAGGAGTAATGCTGATACAAGAGAACTACAAGAATCAAATATAAGCATATTGGTTAAATCAACATTCAGTTCTGTAGAGGTATTAATGCATTTAAAAGGATAATACCTATTGTAATTACAATTAATATTTATGACAGAGTTTCAAAGCAAATAATGATTTGGACTTAACAATAATCCTCGCGAAATTTAAATATTCTGAGAATTTGGATAACCATGACAGAATTACGATTTCAAAATTCGTTGTTAAACAAATTTTACAAGGAAATAACCATTTTGAGTAAGTTTTTTTATTTTTTTTTTTGCAAATATCCTGCTCAAATCTGAAATTGTGGGTATCAAAACTTTCTTAAATAATACCGATTTGTACAAAACTTGAAACAAGTCAAAAATATGGCCGTTAGAAAAAATGTTTTATTTATAGACCATAAAATCCAATAAGAAAAAAAAAACATTTCACAATGAAACCCCTCCACAGCACACATTGTTAAACCTCAAAATTCTTTTGTTCAATTTTAAAGTGAGGCGTTAAAACAATGCATATTTAAGACAACATCTTTTGGTGCTTTCATCGAAACGGTTATCGCCCAAGAAACTGCGTTTAGAAAATAGCTTATACAGAAGTAACTCATTTGAATGAATTTATACAATATTTAATCGATAAGAGTGTGCATTTGTTTATACATTTAAATATGTAAATACAAAAACAAAAGAGTATTTAATTCACTAAATAATAATATTCTTAAACATTAACAGATTGTCAAGGCACGACTTCTTGTATTTGGCTGAACTGATTATACAAGTCTTTCCGGGACAAATAACTTCTACATATTTTACGCCTGCATGTGGAGGCCAAAGGCCGTCTGGAAAACTTTATGATGCTTACACTTATTATAGAAAAAAACTTTCCAATTCTAAACTGATACAAAGATCAAGAAACCCACGAAACTCCGAACCTATAGGTGCGGAGCTAGAAGACGTTATTGGTAAAAATTAAAACCGTTCTACTAAAACAATCTTATTGTTAAACTTTCTTTTTCAAGAAGAATCAAACTCTGAATCTGACTTAGAAGCACTTGAATATTTGAAGACCGCAATAGAACCGTGGAGTACTATTGAACATAATTGGAAACAAACTCACATACTTCGACAGAAATTACTCAAAGCGTCGAGTAGTATTTTAGATTACATGGAAAACTTTCCAATATTTGCTGCAAATTCAAAAGAATCCATTAAATTGGTAATTGAAAATTTAATTTTTTGAGAAGGTACATATTTATAACTAAAAACATTTATATATAGTTGATTATGGATGCAAAAATTTTGCTGCCACAAGTCCAAAACTTTTCAGAACGCTGGTTGTCATATTATCCAAACATTTTAAAATTTGGTGAGAAGTCAAAAGACAACAATGTAAAGCAATTGATGAAAATAGTCAAAACCAATAATGAAACTTCAAAAATTATAGCATTGATGATATTGAGTTATATGTTTCCAAGCTCACGTACAAAAAAGAGTACAATGAAGGCTTCATACCGTTGCTCGAAAATTGAAAGTCAAGAAAAGTTTGTGGCATATTTTAAGGTTAATTATTCCCTTTTGTTTTTGTTTTTTTTTTAATTTTAAATAAATTACATATTCTTACAAAAAATTATTTTTATTTTAAATAAAACTAAATAAATATTTGTATTTAACAATTTTTCTTTAGACTATTCAAGAATCTGACAACCACGA
This sequence comes from Leucozona laternaria, assembly GCA_932273885.2. NCBI lineage: Eukaryota > Metazoa > Arthropoda > Insecta > Diptera > Syrphidae > Leucozona > Leucozona laternaria. Next base: position 54,579,981 of record OW026368.1, read on the forward strand.
AAGGAATCTAGCAAAGAATAATACGGGAAAGCAGCCAAGAATTGTAGTATTGGGAGATACCACCACAAAACTTACTGCTTACACTACGCTACTGGATAAGAAATATTACTTTGAGGATCCGTTGGAAGCATTTGAAGCATGCTTTTTTCTATTTTTCGCTCTTGACCTCAACTACCCAGCGGAGAGTACGACGGTTTGGACGTTTATCCAATTATATTTATTCGGAATAAACGTAGAACGAAAATTCAAGAAAGCTGTCAACATGGCCACAATCGAGACAATCCACAACGACTTGAGTAAAATGTGAGTTATTTGCTTGCAGGCTTATGTTTTTATTTGGTTGTTTACCACATAGTTTGTATTTTTACATAGTTTTGATAAGTTTTGACTACAAGTTCGTCGTTTGCCGCATTTCTTCGTTTGCCACAATTCGTTCTTTTTCCCCTTTTGTAAAATTTTGATTATGCAGGTGTATAGAATTTAATTCGAACGTGGTCCTTGTTAATCAAATATCTTTCCTTAATTAATATTAACTAAACATATGTTTAGAAATTTTTTCGATCATGGTTCTTTTTACCACATATCTTTCCTTAATTCTTACTGACTATAAAAGTGTTTAGAATTTTATTCGAACATGGTCTTCTTACCATATATATTCTCTTACTTGTTACTGACTATAAAAGTGCTTAGAATTTAATTCGAACGTGGTCTTTGTTAATCAAATATCTTTCCTTAATTAATATTAACTAAACATGTGTTTAGAAATTTATTCGAACATGGTTCTTTTTACCACATATCTTTCCTTAATTCTTATTCTTACTGACTATAAAAGTGTTTAGAATTTTATTCGAACATGGTCTTTTTAACACATATATTCTCTTAGTTGTTACTGACTATAAAAGTGCTTAGAATTTTATTCGAACATGGTCTTTGCTTATAACATATCTTTTCATAATTAATTTTGATTACGCAAGTGTTTAGAATTTTATTCGAACATAGTCTTTGCTTACGACATATCTTTATTTTATTAATTTAGTCACAGTTTTATTAAACAAGTGTTAAGACTTTTATTGGAACATTGTCACTGTTTTTGTCCACCTCATATCATTCTTTACATACATAAGTATGGAATTTCAATGTTACCTGTGCAAGAGTACTTTTGACACAACTTCATTATATAGTGCACACTTTAAAAACATTCATGAAAATTTGAGAAGATATGCATGTCCCGAAGAGAATTGCTTACGGATTTTTAGCAACTTTTATAAACATTTAAAGCACAGACAACGAGATCATGCGAAAAGAAAACCTTTATGTCATACAATTTCAAGTAACGATATTGATTCGAATTTAGCGTTTTCATCACCTCAACTTTCTCTTTTTTCACAGGAAAAGGCAATTTGCCCTGATATCCACAATAACTTTTTAAAAACCTTTCTTAAATGCTTATCAGATGATCGAATTCCTAAATCTTCAATAATGCATATATATAAAAACATTACTAATTTCTATGATAAGCACATCAATGAAGTAATATATCAACTTGAAAATAATGAAGTTTCTGTTAAGAAAAGTATAGACGATTTGCGATTGTTACTTTCTCCGATCTTTGCAAAAACAAATAGCTTGTTATTAAAACATCTAAAATCTTTAAATCTTCTAATTGAAGAAAAAACTTGTGTGTTAGCTGTAGAACAGAACCAATTATATTCGAACGCGAATGAGATTAAAAATATAGAATACAACTTTTTCCTAAAGATAGTTCCGATTTCTGAGCTGTTTACTATTTTATTCACTGAAACATGCTTATTAGAACAAATATTAGATTACGTAGAGAGCATTGTTGATGAAACTTTTTACATGTATAACATTATTCAAACTTCATTTTGGAAAAATAAAATATCTTCTCTGAATCCAGAAAATGAAACAGACATCCTTTTTTTACCACTTGTCGTTTATTTTGACGACTTCGAATCTTTAAATCCCCTTGGTTCGCATAGTAATACTCTTAAACTTGGAGCAGTCTACATAAAGCTTTTGTGTCTTCCGGATTATCTAAGTTCAAAGTTATCGCATATTTTCTTGGCGATGCTCTTTTTTACTCAGGATAGACTTAAATTTGGTAATTCTGCGATTTTTAAACCACTTGTTGCGCAACTAAATACTTTGCAAACTGATGGTATTCACATACCAATAAGGGAATACAAAAGAGTAAAACTCATTACATGTGCCGTAATTGGCGACAATTTGGGCGTCAATTCTATTTTAGGGTTTACGGAGTCATTTAGTTCTAACTACTATTGCAGATTTTGTAAGGTTCCTAAGGAAGAAATGAAACTTCTTTGCAGTGAAACACCTGCACAGTTAAGAACTATAGCGGGATATGAGCATGACCTTAAAGTTAACAATATTTCTCTGACTGGCTTAAAAGAAAACTCAATATGGAACACATTAATAAATTTTCACGTTGTAGAAAACTATTCAGTTGACTGTTTTCATGATATTCTGGAAGGAGTTTGTCACTATGACTTATTAAGTATTTTTAAAAACTTAATCTGTGAGAAGTTCATAACTATTGAGGAGATAAACCGAAGAATTCAAATATTTAATTTTGGTCCTTACGAAGCAACTAATAAACCACCACTTCTCAATTCTGATTTATTGAGTTGTAGTAAAATACGTCTCTCAGGTTCTGAAATGTTTACTTTTTTGAAATTTCTTCCACTTTTAATAGGAGATAAAATTGATCAAGACTCGGATGAATGGAAGTTGCTTTTGGCTTTAAGAGAAATGACATCACTAATTTTTAGAAAACACCATTCTTCCGAAATTTCAAAGTACCTAGCGGAAATTGTTTATATTCATAATAAGTTGTATTTAAAAGTATCAGGAAGTCACTTGAAACCAAAATTTCATTTCCTTACCCATTATTCTTCTATTATGGAGAAAATTGGTCCCATAACTACAATAAGCTCCATCAGATTTGAAGCCAAGCATCAGGTCTTGAAAAAATCAATTTATATATCTAACAACAGAGTAAACATTCTAAAAACCGTTTTTAACAAAAACAAACTGAAACTAGTTGACTTATTTTTAAATTATGGTGAATATTTCAACACTCCAATTTCTTTTTTACCCTTAAAAAAAGTTAATAAAAATGTAAGTTTAAAGTATGATGTGTCACCCTATTTACCAGTTGAAGAAACGACTAAATGTAGTGTATATGATATTATTTTAAGCAAAGAAGCAGTTGTATGTATTAACATTTATAATGATTTAGACCCTGAGTTTGCCTTAGTCAAACACATACTTGTTTCGGAGAATTCTTTTATTTTATGCCTTCAAACAATTGAAACTTTGTTTTTTGATAATCACTACTTCGCCTATCGGATAGAAAAACAAGAAAAATATATGACTTTAGAGTTAAAACGTCTTGTGTGCAAACATACTTCACAAATTTCTCAAAATAGCTTGGGAAATGATTTTATCATTTGGGACTTTTAAGAATATAAGTTTACAAGAAATGTGGCAAACAAAGTAATAGTTTGTAAGAACAACAACACATGCAAAATAATAATAGCAAAAAATAAAGAGATTTATGTATTTATATAGAATTATATACATTGTGTATGTATATTATTTCAATGTAATATACAAATATTTATTGAGAATATTTAAATATCTAATTTTGTAAATTATTTTAATATTTTCTTTCAGAATGATAATTAATATTCTATGCCTTTCAAAGCAATAAAAATAACAATACAACTTGTATTCTTGATATATATAAGAAAAACATAAAATGTTGTACTATCTCTTTAATCATATTCAAAAATATACAGGGGGTCTTACTGTCACCGGTCCATACGAAAACCATGGGTTTCTTAGGTAATTCTAAGTTGAAAAACTTTAGAGGTAAAACGGTTTTTATTATTTTTGGTCTCTTTTCTTTAATTGGATTTAACTTTGACAAACTGCAGCAACCGATTCTTGATTTTTATTTGTATTTACAAAAGAGCCGATAACGGTTTTTTCCCGCAATTTATTTTCAATCCTATTTTTTGGCATTTTAAGACAGTTTTTTTTGACTTTGATATCCTTTTTTTTCACTTTGATATAATTTTTTTACAAAAACACGTTATGAGGTATCATTTTTTCTTTTTTATTATGAAAGCTCAGTTCTTTAAAAATACGTAAAATTATTTTACAAATCAATACATATTAACGTCTGGGGCGGTGGCAGTGGAACACCCTGTACACATATTTACATCCATCTTTTTGTTAAAACACGTATTTCATATACGCTAATTTATAATTTTAGTTAAAAAAGGCTAACTAAAATAAATGTATTAGCTATAATAAGACTTTATATATAATTTTCCATAAAATTTAATATATCATTTAAAACACACTGAATTTTTCTGTAAACAAAAATGCATATTTGATAAATTTCTTTTTATTATGATCAAACAATTATTTTCTTAACAAAAAAAAAAAAAACAAACTGAAAATGTATCTTAGTAGGAAATATAAATGAGTAATGATATAACTATTTAAAATATCAATAAAAAACTCTGTCATTGAAAATTGTATATTTGTTTGTATTTTGAAGATAGTCTTCAATGTAATGATTTTCGGTTATGTGGAATTTGATAGCTCTAACAATACCTGAGTGCTGATAGCTGATATTTGAAAGCTTCTGAGACCTTGGTAAATATAAATAACATTTCTGTGTCATAGCTGAAGACAGTTCTTTAATAAGTTGCTACAACATTATCACCAACTGCGATGGCTCACTGAAAATATATCGCAACTTTTTTAGTGATAACCATAGCTTTCATAGGCTCGTTTTTGGCTCTGTGAGTATTAAAAATAACCTCATTAACTAAGCTGATAGCTTTATTAAGAGTTTAGATAGTTCTTGGCAAATTTGCGACAGCTTAATTTATAATAAAGTGAACTCTCATTGTACTTATATAAGCCTTATCAGTACTTATGATTACTCTGACAATATTTATGATGACGCCGCCAATACTGGTGACATCTCTGCCAGTACTTTTGGCAGTCCTATCAGGACTTTTAAGGGCTCTATTAATATGAATCATAGCTCTTTCAGGAATAAACACAACTCTGTAATTAGTTTCTATAGCTTTGTGGATGGTTATGGTAAGTCTGTTAGACTTATTAGTAGCTCTGGTAAGTATGAAGATAGTTCCTTAAATATTTACGATAGCTCTGTGAATATTTGTGGCAGCTAAATTAATTGTAATGAGGACCTTCACAGTACTTATGATGACGCCGCCAATACTGGTGACAGCTCTGCCAGTACTTTTGGCAGTCCTATCAGGACTTTTAAGGGCTCTGTTAATATGAATCATAGCTCTTTCAGGAATAAACAGAACTCTGTAATTAGTTTCTATAGCTTTGTGGATGGTTATGGTAAGTCTGTTAGACTTATTAGTAGCTCTGGTAAGTATGAAGATAGTTCCTTAAATATTTACGATAGCTCTGTGAATATATGTGGCAGCTAAATTAATTGTAATGAGGACCTTCACAGTACTTATGATGACGCCGCCAATACTGGTGACAGCTCTGCCAGTACTTTTGGCAGTCCTATCAGGACTTTTAAGGGCTCTGTTAATATGAATCATAGCTCTTTCAGGAATAAACAGAACTCTGTAATTAGTTTCTATAGCTTTGTGGATGGTTATGGTAAGTTTGTTAGACTTATTAGTAGCTCTGGTAAGTATGAATATAGTTCCTTAAATATTTACGATAGCTCTGTGAATATTTGTGGCAGCTAAATTAATTGTAATGAGGACCTTCACAGTACTTATGATGACGCCGCCAATACTGGTGACAGCTCTGCCAGTACTTTTGGCAGTCCTATCAGGACTTTTAAGGGCTCTGTTAATATGAATCATAGCTCTTTCAGGAATAAACACAACTCTGTAATTAGTTTCTATAGCTTTGTGGATGGTTATGGTAAGTCTGTTAGACTTATTAGTAGCTCTGGTAAGTATGAATATAGTTCCTTAAATATTTACGATAGCTCTGTGAATATTTGTGGCAGCTAAATTAATTGTAATGAGGACCTTCACAGTACTTATGATGACGCCGCCAATACTGGTGACAGCTCTGCCAGTACTTTTGGCAGTCCTATCAGGACTTTTAAGGGCTCTGTTAATATGAATCATAGCTCTTTCAGGAATAAATACAACTCTGTTATTAGCTTCTATAGCTTTGTGGATGGTTATGGTAACTCTGTTGTAATTATTCATACTTCTAATAGTTGTGTTGATAGCTCTGTTATTATCTTAAGTAACTCTGCTATGTATAAAGATAGCTTTGGAAACAGTTACGATAGCTCTTTGAATGTATGCCACAGCTAAATTAACGATAGCGAGTACCCTCATTATATTAACGTAAGCTCTGTCAATACCTATGATAGCTCTGTCAAAACATACGGAAACTCCGCAAGTCTTATCAGTAGCTCTGAGAATAATTTTAAGAGTCATATCAGTATTCACAACGACTCTGTCACTATAAATGATAGCTTTATAAATATTTGCTATTTCTCTGTCGTAATTTATGATAGCTCTTATGCTAAATAATTTGGTCTTGACAGTACATCCGATAGCTCTGGGCATATTTATTGGAGCCCTAAAGGAAGTAATGACAGCTCGACCATTACAATTGATAACTCTTACCGAGGCTACATTTTATAAATATTCCAGAGCTCTGAGTACCCTAAAAGAAAGAGCTGGCGTGTTTAAGAGGTTATGGTAGCTCTTAGAATTTCTGAGTGTTCCTCCAAGTTTATTCCTTTGAGGAATTTGAGTATTTGGAGTATTTTTATTGAGGGTAATTCCCTTTCTTCTAACTGGTGATAGCCCAGGCGTCGTTGTCTTTGATGCACAAGTGCATTACATTTGCTTAATATATGGTCCGGTGTTTCCTCCTCCATGTTGCAGAATCTACAGGTTGGCCTACTCACTAAGCCAAGAACGCAGAGGTGTCTTTTAAGTTTGCAGTCACCTGTGAGAAGGCCCGTTATTATTCTAAGGTTATTCCTGCTAAGGCTGATGCAGGATTTTTAACACTCAACCTTGGATCGCTATCATCCTCCCCTTACTCTCTCCTTCCCCATCAAAATTGAAAACAACTTTTTTGAAATAAAGAATTACTGTTATGATTTTCGTAAGGCTGATTTCTCTAAACTCAACAATCTTCTAAGCTTAGCCGATTTTGAATTAAGTTCCCTCCACTCATCAGTAGAAGCCCTTACAAATTGGTTTTATTTGATTCTCGTATACTGTATTGAAGAATCAGTACCTTTCTCTCGCAAAAAAGATTTCACCTCTTCTCCCCCTTGGTACAACAGAGATCTCCGTAAACGTAACAAGCTTTGGAAGATTTTTTTACAGTCCAAATCTGACATCGACCACAACAATTATCTTCTCGCCTACAATTCTTTCTCCGAATTAAGCGAATGCCTTAATAACCAATACCTTAATCGAATGGAAAATAACCTTCTTTCTGATGCTAGGAGCTTCTTCAAGTTCATAAATGTCAAACGTAAATCTGATGGGTTTCCACCTTCAATGGGTTTTTCCAATATAATCTCCTCAGATTCAACAACCATATCAAATCTATTTGCTACCTACTTTAGCAAATCGTATACTGAACATCTTCATGACCCTGATCCTCATTACTTTAGTTATTTAGATGGTTGCACTCAAACCTCTCTTTCATCTTTTACAATAACTGAAGAAATGGTATTTGCCAAAATCGAAAGCCTTAAAGAAAACTTTAGCCCTGGTCCTGACGGAGTCCCATCAGTTGTTCTGAAAAAATGCATTCAATCTCTGTCCAAGCCTCTAGCTGCACTCTTTGAGCTCTCTCTTTCCCAAGGTGTGTTTCCTCATATATGGAGAGATTCATTTATATTTCCGATCCATAAACAAGGCAATAAAACTGAAATTAACAATTATAGACTAATTGCTAAACTTTCGTGCATCCGAAAACTTTTTGAAAGCTTAGTTTATGATTCCGTTTATTTTCATTGTAAGCCCATTTTCTCCCCCGCTCAACATGGTTTTCTTAAAGGAAGATCAACTACGACTAACCTAATTGAATTTGGATCCAAAGTTTTATTAGCCCTCGAGAATGGCAATGAAGTTGATGTTGTATACACTGATTACAGCAGAGCCGTTGGTTTCCCATCAGTGTTTATAAACTGGATTAGCTCCTACCTCGAGAAAAGAACTTATAGAGTCCCACAAGGTAGTCACCTTGGCCCCCTACTCTTCGTCTTATCTGTTAACGATGTCTGTCTTTAATTAAAAAACTCAGATATCCTACTGTTCGCGGATGATAAGAAAATTTTCAAAATTGTCTCAACTCCAACTGATTGCTTACTTTTACAAAATGATCTCAATATTTTTTTTGTTTGGTGCTTGCATAACTTCCTAGAGTTAAATGTAGGTAAATGCAAACAAATGACCTTTTCGCGCAAGCAAATCCCATCTCATAGGGTATACTATTTCCTCACCGTGGTCGATTCTATTAGTGATCTTAGTAAAAAAAAAAAAAAAAAAGCATAGTTTTAAGTTAGTGTTAAGTTATAGCTTGTATTAAGCTGAATAAATAAATAAACTCTTGGTTGTAGCTTCCAAGTAGTAATTTGGCTTGCCTCAGGGTAGGGAGTTCTTTCCAGATTTTGGATCGTTTGGCCTCCTCTTCTGCTTTGATCTTATTTTTGATCACATTTTCTCCTATACCGCAATAAGGCTCAGGCCCTGTTAAGGGGTTTGTTGCTCCTATTTTGGCTAGTGAGTCTGCCTCCTCGTTACCATGGATACTGGCGTGGCCTGGTACCCAATAGAGTGTGAAATTGTTGTTTTTGCCTAGTCCATTTAACCTCTTCATACATTCCCATACCAGTCTGGAGGTGATGGTGTATGTGCTTTTAGAGCCGCTTGGCTGTCTGACATGATGGCAATGTTTTGTTTTCTGTAATTTCTTTCGAGGTTACGTTCTGCACATTTTCCTATGGCGTTAAATTCCGCCTGGAAAATACTAGTGGACTGTCCCATCGGTATACAAAGTTTGGTTCTTGGCCCAAAGATTCCTGATCCAGTCCCTTCAGACGTTCTCGATCCATCAGTGTACCATTTGATGGCATTTACGTGTTGAGTGTAGTTCATTTCGCCTAACCACTCTTTTTTGCTCCTTAGCTTCGTTTGGAAATTTTTTTTGAAGTTGTATTTTTTAATCATGCCATCTCTTGGGAATCCCTTATACCTATGCATTTACCAGTCCCAGTTCCCTCTTTGGCAAATCGCATGATGGCTCCCTCCGCAGCACTTTCGATTACCACGTGCAGTGGAGTTAAGTGAACGATAACCTCCATCGCTGCGGAAGGGCAAGTTCTCATAGCTCCAGTAATGCATAAACATGCAAGCCTTTGGAGTTTTTCTAGTGCTTTCCTAGTTGTTTGTAGTTCGGTTCTTTTATGCCATGCAATCGCACCATAGGTAATGATGGGTCTTACCATCATAGTGTACATCCATCTGAGGATTTTTGGCTTGCAGCCCCATGATTTACCAGCAAGTCTCTTGCATGCCATGAGGGCCTTTGTGGCTCTCCCGACGGTTATTTCTAAATGCTTGTTCCAGAGGAGTTTGCTATCTAGTGTGATTCCTAAATATTTAACCTCCTTTTTCGTTTCTATGACTTCGCCAGCTAACCGAATGGGTTTCATTCGTGGTAGAAGTCTTTTCTTGGTAAATGGTAGGATCGTCGTCTTTGTAGGATTAATATTTAATCCAACAGATAGACACCATTTTCTTTTGATTTTTAGTCCTCTTTGTATTATATCACAAAGAGTTCGCGGTGCCTACATATTATTATGAAATGATTGATCACTTCACTGGCCTCCTCCGAAGCCTTATCATAATTACTTGGAGTTTACATATTGTATATCCGAAGATGTTCATAAATCAGTATCATCGCAGTTTTAGGAAACGTTAAGCTTTGCACTTTAAGGCTTCCAACTTTATGAAGATTTAAAATTTTGCAACAAATTTACACATATTTATAAATTATTATTTAATATTTTAATAAAATAATATTTTTTTTAATTTGTTGTGAAATATATTCTCAGAAAAATATTCATAAAGATATAGAAAACAAATGCTACAGGCTATGCTAAAAACAAAAAAATATGCACAGAGTAGAAACAGAAAGGCTTAAAAAGTTTTGTATCAAATCGTCTGGTATAGTGTCGTATCCAGAAAAGATCTAAAACAAAATGTGGAAATTGGCCAAGTGTCCAGAATTTCAATATCGGTTTCCATAATCGACCTAATTGTTTTTTCCTTGCTCTATAGGGCAAATATTGGTTTCGTGAAAAAAATGTTGAGGTTGTAATCGAAATCGATAATCGAGAAGTCCAAAAAGTGGGTTTCGTCATGCCGTCCGTCGGTATGTGTATCGGCGTCGGTGCGTTTGTGCGTCTGTGCGTCCACTTTAATTTGAGCTAGAGCCTAAACAGGTGGACCGATTTGCTTCAAATTTAGTACAGAACATGTGTATGTGATTCCCTAGAGACGAAATTCCAATATTTGTTTTAGCTCGGCTAGCTGCCATACAAATATTTTGGCTTTTTCAAATTTTCTCGAAAACTGCTCTAATAACGATTTTGAATAAATTTCGTACCTGTAATAACCAAGTCAAGTTTAAAAAAACTGCGTTTCTCAAAAAGTTCACGTAACGGAATTGGGTATTCCACGTTTTTTGACAAAATGCTCTTATTTTTTGGTTGTTCGCGTATATCTTTGCCATGGTAAAACCGGTTTTGTTATAATAGGCGTGTTTTTTTTGCAAGTTCATATGGATTTGTCGAAAAAAACGACATTGGGACCTAGGAACTTCTTCCGTAAAAATAGGCAGCACAGTGCACTCTATGACATTTGTTGATCAGCTGTTTAACAAAAAAATAATAAGACTTACAGTAAGTCCCGATAATTATCTCGACTTAGCTAAGTCCATATGGATTTAAGTTTTTGTTGTATTTACGTGTAAAATTATTAGTTCCGATGTTGTTTTTTTTCGACAAATCCACATGGACTTGCAAAAAAAAAAACACACCTAATATATGCTTCTCAATAGTTTAAACAATAATGGATTTAAAAAAGTTTGAAAACATTTTTTACAACCAAATAAAATCAAATAGAAGGTCAATTCTTTAGTACATTTGACTCTTTTCATATTTTCTAGTTAAATAAAGGGTCCGCCAAATAACTTTTTTTTTTTTGAAAATGGCGCAAAACATCGAGTGTAGCTTCGGCTGTGTGGCACGTAGCGCCGTCCTGTTGAAACCAAATGTTGCCAATATCCTCCTCTTCAATTTTTGTGAACAACGATTCGTTCAACATGGCCCGACAACGATCGCCATTGACATCTGTAACGGCCACTCCTTGCTCATTTTCGAAAAATGGCCCAATTATGCCTCTGGAACAAAATCCGCACCAAACAGTGACTCGTTTTGGATGTATCGGCTTTTCAATGTATGCGTCAAATCTGTCAAATCAGACATGAGCTAAGTGTTACCATTCACGAAATAAGCACTAGTTGAAAAATGTTAGATGGCGGACCCTTTATATACATCATGCATCTTCAATGTGTGGTTACACACATTTGTTAACTACAAGATCAAGTTCATGCGATCAAGCCGTGCATATTTTTTTTAATCGTGTTTAAACTAAGATTGTACATAAAGTTAAATACTTTTCGATATTTCAAAAAATGTTTTGAAAGGTAAATCAATTAATTTTAAATTATTTAAACGCCATAGTTAAAATAATATTTCCATTTGTCTTTGTCTCAAAACATACATAAGTAGCAACTTTAGGAATAGCATATCAAATTTGTACATGGTGAAGAAAATTTCAGATTACATTTTCACTATACCTACGTGAATTAAAGGGATAAGTTATAATTTTCAGGCTGCTCAAAAGAAGTCGTATTGAACGGTTTCAAATCTGAAAATCAAGAAATAAATGGTTTGTGTGCCAAAAAGGATTAGTTTTTCATTTTCATTAACGGTCTTTTGTCTAAACGAAATCCGTTGAACTATTTAAGAGATGAAAGCCTCCAGATTAAGAATTACAATGATAATATTTACAGTATTCAATGGTTAGTTGAAAACCGCTCAGAATTATGTGCTTCAGAAACTCTGTGTTGTCTTCTGTGGTTGTTTAGTGGAACCTTCCTCCTATACCGCTGTTCATGATATCTACCTACATACATACATGGACCTCAGACAGTATTCGCGGTATGTGTTTAACCGAATGGAATGACCACATATTTGACGTCAATAATGGCCAGTTTGGTCATTGCTATAATCATCTTAAATCAATTAATTATTGCAACTGATAAACCATGAAATGTCCATACATAAATTTAATCAAAATTTTAATCGAAAGATAGCCATAACTTGAATTGGTAATCATCAAAATTACTATAATGAGCTGATTTTGATTGCTTAGCGCCATTTGCTTATATTCCGTGAAGATGACAAAAAAAGTATTAAATTTTGTGGAGTGACAGGTCATGGTGAATTACAATTCTCCAATCAATTTTGTGTGCGTTCTAGGAATGGAGGGACCTAAAATGTTCTGCCGAATCCAAACAGCTAAGTTGAAAGCACTTTTTCATGGCATCAAGCAGGTTTTTCAAAACGAGATAATCCAGGTGTCAAAGTTAACTTATCGAATTTGGTAATCTTGTTCTTTAATATAAAGTATAAGCTGTTAGAGATCGGTCACGCAATGAGCGATGCGATAAGTGAAAGAGCGACAAAATCCTTAGTGACAAATTAAAACATTTGAAATTGTGTGGTTTAGCGTTGAAGTAGTCATTTAGCGACATTTATGAGCGACATAGTTACGTCGCTTTGCCTTTAAATTTGTTGTATTTTTGTGTTACTTCCCGAGTATCATAGATGTATACATATGTACGGGGCAATTCCAATGTTTGCGAACGTTACCTAGCAAGGGAATTTTCCCAACTAGCTGCTCAAGACTTTTGTCCAAAGACACTCCATAGGGAATGTCTTTCGTTTTTGTCGCTTAATAAATGGCCCAGCTTTTGCTTGAACATGTTGCTCTGTAGCTCTGTCACCTTGTCATTTCTGACTCACTGCGTGGCCGAGCCTTTCATTTATTTTGAGTCTTTCGGACAGAATTCCGTCTAAAGTAAAAGGTAATGTTAGTAGAACTATAACGGAAAAGTCTGTGGAGCAGCTTTTTAATGGAAAAATTAAAGTACAAGAATGAAAATAAAATTCTTTTAAGAATTATTTTAAAATATAAAACACAACTTAAACAGGAAACTCAGGTGCCAGATAAGGCTGTCGTAGAAAACCATCATTGAAACTTTTAATATTAAGTTTGGAGGCAGTTAAAACCCGAAGTTTTTTTTTGTTTTGATGCGAATATAATAGAAGTAACATAATTATTAATTCTCACCAAAACCTGCCATACAAGATTAATTTTAAAATTTCAATGATCCTTGGTAAGGTAGTTCGATGATTGAAATAATAACAATCATTTTAAGTGAACCGTTGGGCGAAAATGAAGTTTTGTTTTGGCAAGAATTAATAATAAAGTTATAACCTTGACTTTGGCATCAAAATGTTTTCTGATTTTAAATTCCAAACTTCTAAAAACTTACAATCAAGTTAATTTGTTGATTTCATTATTCCGAAGTATATATTTAGAATCGCGTTTACCAATAACAAGCAACTAAAATTTCTTCAATGAAAGCATTACATTGAAAGATAAAACCCGACCAATAAATATTTCACTTATAGTTAGGTATATTGACCAACTTACTTATTTTAATCTAAATCGACTTATCAAAATTAAATAGCTTTTAAAGTCGTCAACGTATTTCCTACCTATCTTTAGATATAATAGATTTATTATGAACATAATCTGAGCCTGTATTTGTATACGATCGATGGTTAAAATATTCTCTATATATAATAAAAAAAAAGTGGATATTGCTTAAGAAGTATAATTTAGTCTTCTGTTGTCGTTTATTTCGTTCGGAACTATACTTCTCTTGGTTTAAGAATTTATACAAAGGTAAAGTTATAGAAGTTGAGATTCAATCTAATCTACTACCTACTAATTTTTTTTTTTTATTTGTTTTACTATCTCTTGCTCTTCTTTGCAATTTGTGAGTTATTTAATAGTTAATAATTATTAATCACTGATCAAATTCTTTTTTTTTTGTATAGAATTTAAATTTAAAACAAAACGGCTTTAATAAAACTGTACACTTCATGTGGTTCATTTTTCGAGATTTTCATTGGAAATTCGGTTCCGATAGTTTCAAAAAATAAATCAGAATTAAGCAAATTGCAATAGTTGAACAGTGACTGATTGTTTTAAAAAAAAAAACCACTGGGTCGTACGTACTTATTCTTAAAGTTTAAGTGACTAGGATTTTTAAAAACTTATTTCTAGCTCTTCTATTTATTGTTCGGACAAAATAAAGATAAACACACGAAATTAGTTGAAGCAGACCAACAATTGACTTCTTTAGATCGCGTTGTTATCAACAGCTATCTCATTTACAGTGTTGTCACTAAAATAAGATCGTTTTTTTAATATTGTGGGTTGCGTGTTTCTTTTTAATTTTCCAATTTTTTCGTGTGCAATTTCACAATTCAAGGTCGTGTTTAAATACTATATTTAATACAACTTTTATGGAGCTTTGTGAACATTAATTAATTATTTAATTAAACTTAAATACCAACTTGATATTTATTGATTAAAATTCGAAGTGCCTACTGATTAAAGTTACAAAGTCGCAAAAAAACGGTAGTTAAAAGTGATGAATGCAAAACAAAGGATATTAATTTAATATTTTGGATTTGACCAAAAAATAATGTTTTTTATAATCAAAAACTCCATTTCATCGGGCGGTTTTTTTAAAAACAAGCTTTCTCGGTTATACAAAATAATTTGTCTATAAATTTGTATAATAATAAATTTAACTATTGAAAGAGTGATTGACTGAAGTTAAAAGAAAACGTGGGATGTAAGTTAATTCAAAAGTATCGTTGTTCAGAAATATGACGAAAACATTTCGAAGAAAGAAAAATTGATTGCTTTCGAATAGCGAAAAAAATATTTTATACACTGCGCGCCAAGTAAATAGAAACAAGAATTATTATTCCTATCAGAACGTTTAGAGCTTTAGAGGTAAATTAATATATATCAAAGTTTTTTCTTTAATTATCAAAAGTTGGATTCATATCGAATTAATTTACATAAACAGAATGATATTTTTAGGTGTATTTTATGAAGAAATACGAAGAGAGATATCTACAAAATAGCCTAACGGTACTTTCTGCATTATTCTGTTAATCCAATTTAATCCCATATATGTATTTTCATCACTCTTTTAAGAACTAAAACAAAAAAATCAATTTATGAACGCTTTGACGCTAAGAAAAATGCTGTTCAGGTGGCATGCAATGTATATTTAATGTTGCTGTGCACACACACTCTTTCAAAAATGCTCATTTTTGGAAAAACGGCTGTCATTTCAGATTTGATAAATAGTTATGTTCAAGGATTCTATATTCTAAACGATGATTAAATTGCAAAATACAGGCGTTTAGCTCATTAACGTAGTATTTACCTAACTAACTTTACTTACAAAAGTTTTAACAGTAAACAGAGTGAAATATTGAAACTCTGCATTAGAGACGATAAATGCTAGTTCAAAATGGTGATACACTTGTCATTAATTTTTTTGTGAATTTCAGGATGAAAGGTTCGACTTGATTGGCAGCACTGGATAATTTTTCCCCCGGTATTTCTAGAATCCTCACTCCGTGTCGTTTCCTAAAATTTGTTATCCATCTATCCATTTATTTATTTACGTAGGTAATGGTTGATTTTCCAACTTCAAACTGACATGCTACAAAAGTGGAACTCTTTCATTTTTCTAATCCACCCAAAATTTCGCAATTCTGGTCAAGAGTCAAAAACTTGTGCTGCTTTTTTAAATGGTCCACGTTTATTCAAAAAAAATTCTTAAAAATCGGAATTTAATAAAATAACAAACCATTCACATAGCCAGTTGATACAAAAATGCTTACTTCACTACGTCTCTTAAAAAAATTAAATTCACAGCCTTCCACACTAAATGAACGCGCCTTTTCCTGGAAATGTTTTCCCCATATATTTCTAGGAAAATAATTTTTACTTCGCAACTACAGAGGCACACAGCAAAAATTGGCAAGTATTCGAATTACAAGACACTTAATG
The DNA here is from genome assembly GCA_932273885.2 of Leucozona laternaria. Classification (NCBI taxonomy): domain Eukaryota; kingdom Metazoa; phylum Arthropoda; class Insecta; order Diptera; family Syrphidae; genus Leucozona; species Leucozona laternaria. The sequence goes on from OW026368.1 coordinate 54,596,336, forward strand.
TACAAAAATACCTGTTCGAATTGGTGGAGCGTTTGAATTACCGAGTGTTCGAACCACCGTGATCCTATTTTAATAAATGCTTAATTATACATTTTATTTTATGACATCTTTTTTTTTAGTGATTAAAAGATTTTTCAATAGCAAGTAACTTAAGTTCAAAACGTGAACTTCAATTTCAAAAATAGAGCATAGAATTATTTTATCAGACCTTACAGTAAGAACCAGCAGCATAGTACTTATTCAGACACTTGTCTCAAAGTAATTAATTTCTGATTGTATGTTCTCATAATGATTATTTTGTAATACCATTTTTTTTTTATTGCCTTTCAGATGCCAGAGATAAACTCAACATCAAAGGAAAAATCGAAATCGGTATTTTCACTTACTGATTTCAGCTCAAGGTAAGATACATTATTTATCAATTTACGTATGTTTGTGCATACATAGATTAATAATTGTTATTTTGAAATTGCAGTACTGTGCTAACAGAAAAGGGACAACTTGATTATAATCCATTTGAACATCGAGATCAAATAAATGGTGCTTCAACGAGTGGATCTTTGGCACATTTGCTTAAAAGTTCCCTAGGATCTGGAATTCTGGCAATGCCTATGGCATTCAAAAATTCGGGTTTACTATTTGGAACGATAGGAACTTTGGTGGTTGGATTCTTATGTACACATTGCGTTCATATTTTGGTAAGTGATTTTATGTATTTAAATTTATTTTAGAACCATTTCTAAAACTTAAATACGTTGGCATATGATGGTTTCCATAATATAGGTTCTTTTATTTTAAATAACCTTATTTCACGACTAAGTGAAAGCTTTTGATAAGTGAAATTTTATCTGAAGGGTTAGGTATACATATCTTTAAACGTTTTTAAATGTGACAATTTTTACACTTTTTCAAGATAAAATAGGTTATTCAAAAATTATGAGGAGGTTTCAAAACCTCCGCCGTTACACAAGCTGTTTGTTCGGTTGCTCCGTCCTGCTGGAACCAACAATGCTCGAGACGCAATGCACTATAAACAAGTCACTTAGCTTCTGTTATTTGATGGCATTTAGAAAATTATGGCAAATTAACATCATGACATTACTTTTGCCTCAACTTGTTCAAGAACGGTTACTTGTTTCGACTTCTGACATTTGCGTAAGTTTACCAAACATATATATCCTCTTTTATGCGGCAAACTTATCGCACACATTTTCAGCCCTGCGAAAAACTTTGTAAGATAAGCTTTTAAAGAAAAATATTATCAAAATGTGAGTGGATGTTACTAACACTAACTTCAAATTTTTTTTTCGCTCATGGAAACAAACTGAAAATTTCATCCAAATCAAAAAACCATGAACAAATTTAAACTGGGCGTGGCAGGGGCAGGATTCAGGAATCATTTGATTCATGTCCGAAAAAAAAATAGAGCCGTTTACGAAAAACTAAGAAATATGAGAATTGGGCGTGGCAGTGGGCGGTTTTAACTTAATCAAGTTTTCAAACTTTGTCTCGTTCATTAGCAGTTTTCGATATACCAAGAAATGAGAAAACCGGAGGAGCAGTGAGACGATTTAACTAAAACTGATTTCTTAATTTTTTCTCACTCACGGAAACAAATTCTAAAAATTTCAACCAAATCTTTAGATCTTTTAATTTTTTTTTTCTCTTTCATAAAAATAAACTCTGAAAATTTCATCAAAATCATTTGAGTCGTCTCTGAAAATTTCATCAAAATTTTTAGAGCTGTTTTCGAGAAACCAATAATATATATGTATAAATATATATACAAGAATCGCTCGTTTAAAGTAGTTAGATGTAGAAGTATGTAATTTACATTTATATACTCGTATTTTGTATCCACATATTACAGTTTATTATAATCTGTCAAGAAAATTCACCATTTTTTTGTTGAGATAATACGATTTGGGAATTTTTCGCGCAACAAGACTACTGTCTCACGAGCGGAGTGAGCGGCAGCTCGGTCTTGCTGGAACCAAATTAGCTCAGCATTGTTGTCTGCTTGCACAAGTGGAAAAAGAAAGTCCCGAAGCATTGTTCTGTAGCGGCACCCATTGACCGTAACGCTGGCACGCAAGTTTATTCAACACCAAACAGTAACACGAAGTGAGTGTAAAGCTACGATTAGACGGTCAACGAAAATGGTCAACGCGTTGACTTTATGACGTCAAAATGACGTCAAACTCCGTCCCAAAGTTGTATTGTCGTGTGATCGGCAACACAGAATACTTACCATTCGTTGATGGATGCGTTGACACCTACGTTGACATTGTTTTTAACTTCAACGCATTGACTTTTTCGTTAAACGTGCAATCACCCTGAGCAAATTTTAGGACACATTGACGTAAAGCATTGACCACAATCCCAACGTTGACATGGCATACTTTTCTGCCACGCCAACGTTATCTGAGTTGACTTCTGTGTGATATTGACGGACTAGCGTCATTCGTGTGATCGTCAATGTGTTATGCGTTGACATGGTGATGGTCAACGTTGACGGTCCATATTGGCCGTGTGTTGATGTCTCAAGAATGGAATGATTGGATAAGATGTACGAAAACTATTCAATCGCTACTGAACTATCGAAAAAGACTGAAGCAGTTCAAGCCGCAAATTTGTTAACCTCTCTTGGTCGAGAAGCACTGAAATTATTGAATAATTTAAATGCATCTGCAGAAGATAAAAAAAATCCGACACAAATAAAAAACTTGTTAACCGCACAGTTCCCACCACCAAAAAATAAGACGTACGAACGATATATTTTCTATGAAACAAAACAACAATCTGGTGAATGTTTCGAAGATTTTCTTCATCGAGTGCAAGCCCAGATTCAAAAATGCTCGTATGATTCAAAACAAATCGACGAACTCATTTTGGATCAAATTGTTTAGGGAGTATTAAATCAAAATCTTTTGTTACGGAGTTGCCATTTGTTTCCGTTTCTTTTTCGGTAGCTTCAGGAAAATCAGAATCTTCATCATCAGTATCAGCACTGTAGTTATAACGTTTTGTTTTTCTTAAGTGGTAATTATTTGTTCTTAATTAAGAACCATTGGCTGTTTTCACGATAACTGACCGAGGATATTCTGTATTTTCTATAACTTCAGCTGTGTTCCATTGTCGACGTCCAGTTTCAATTCTCACTCTATCGCCAATCTTAAATGGCTCACGGGTCTTAGTGTGCAGGTCTGCTGTTTCATTTTGTTTCAAACGAGCTTTTTTTAATTCGTATGGAACGTTTGGAACAATATGGGGTTTCAGATTCGTTATTTCGGTCGGAATAAGCATACGAGTTGAACGGCTAAATAATCGCTGACATGATGACTTAAGTGCTTCATTGCGTGACGTATTACGGAGCATCAGCATTGCCTGAAAAACGTCGCTGTTGTCCAGTTGGCATTGTTTGATTAAATTTTTAATTGTTTGGACATTTCGTTCAGCAAAACCATTAGATTGGGGAAAATGTGGTGAAGAAATTACGTGTTTGAAATTCCAATCACTAACGAATTCTGCAAATATTTTTGAACTGTACTGTGGACCACCATAAACCATTTTTTTAAATCTAAAATAATTTCAGATGATGTTGAAGTTTTTAGTTTACAAAAATCAGAAAATCCCGAATAGTGATCAGCAATAAGTAAATAGTCCTTGCCAGATATTTTAAATATGTCAGATGATACAATTTGGAATGGATATTCTGGAATTGTCTTCAATATGATTGGTTCACGAATATTGTTTCTTTGCGTTTTTTGGCATACTGAACATCCTTCAACATAGTGTTTAATATCTGTTGTTTGACCATAACAATTGAGAGATTGACGAGCTCTTGATAAAGTCTTCACAATTCCTGCATGGCCAGCATGTAACTGCTTAGTTGTGGAAAGAATTTCTGATTTTGGAACTGTAACTTTGCGTGCTTTGAATAACAATCCGTTATACACTGATAATTCTTCCTTAAAAGTTGCATATCTCTTCATAGATATGGGTAAATCTTTTTCATTACTAGGCCATCCTTTTTTAATTATTTCTTTTAGTAATCAAAGTTCTTTGTCATTGGTTGTGGCTAACACAAAACGTTTCTTGGCATCATCTGTTAGAGCTAATAATAAGTTGACTTCAATCGTTTCACAATCTCTGCTCAAAATTTCTGCAATCGGTATATCTATTCCTTTGACGTATTTCACATTTGGCGAATATTGCAAAACATCCCATAAAATCTTTTGCAGTCGAATTGGTGCTTTTTCCATTGGTTTTTTAAATATTGTTTCTAGAGGTTTGTGATCTGTCTCTACTAATTTTTTCCATAAATTCATGAAACTTCTTACAAGCAAATTTGATTGCCATTGCTTCTTTTTCAATCTGCGGATAGTTTTGTTGTGTATTAGAAAAAGCTCTGGTTGCGTATGCAACTGGTTGATCGTCTTGAAGTAAGCATGCACCCATTGCTTTAGAAGAAGCGTCAACTGATAATTTCACGTTTTTATTAACATCGTAATACTTAAGTACCGGAGTTGTTGAAATCATCTCTTTAAGTTTGCTAAGAGCTTTTTCGTGTTCAGCATCCCAAAACCACGCAACACCTTTATGAAGTAGCTTACGCAATGCCTCAGTAAGTTCTGATAAATTTGGAATGAATTTTCCTAGGTTATTAACCATACCTAGAAAACGCTGCAATTCTTTAATACTAGTAGGTGATTTCAATTGTTTAATTGCTTCAACTTTGTCAGCATCGGCCTCGTATCCATTTAATGTAAATATATGACCTAAAAATTTTATTCGGTTCTTTTCGTATTCACACTTACTTTCGTTTAACTTGAAACCAGCTTCTTTCAAAGTATCTTTAACTCTTTTTGTGATAGCTCTCAGATGTTCTTTACTTTCGGCGTATATGAGTATATCATCCATTGCAATTTCGCAGTTTTCAATACCACTTAATGTTCGGTTCATAACTTCTGAAAATATTTCTGGAGCTGAACTTATTCCGAATCTTAAACGCAAATACCTTTATCTTCCCCAAGGCGTTGAAAATATTAAATACATTGAAGTTTTCTCACTGACCTTAATTTGCCAAAACCCTTTTTGACATAATTCATTATCATCAACAAAGACTTCATCGAATTCAAATGAAGATGGTTCTCAGCAGAGAACAAAAAGTGGACGCATAACAAGACCACCAGAAAGATTTGAAAGATTATTAATTCATTCTTATATGTAGAATATTTAAATTACTTTATGATTATTATTATTGATAATTTTTAATCATTCATTGTTATTTTTATTGTTTTTGTTCTTTGATTTTTGTTTCTTATTTAAAGTTTTTTTTTAGGATATTTAAATTATAATATCAATTTTGTTCATAGTTTAAAAAAAAAGAAAGATGTCGTATAAGCAATCATAAGCAACCATATATTTATGTGTTTATTTAATATTTAATAAAACTCATTCAATTCTTAGATATCAACCAAAATACATAACTTCTATTTAGTACTCGATACTACAATTTTCAACTCTATAAAATTTCCAGTAGACACGTTGAGTACAAATTATTGATTGGCTATTTTCTAAAAATAATTTAATAATTTTTGTTCGCAAGCCTTATGTCTGAAATAAAAAAAAAAATAACTAAAAAAAAATATCTATAAAGAGACTTTTGGGCCACCCTGTATATGCTTCAATCACACTTAAACTGATGGACGAACGATACAATCTTCGTATATTATTTAGATAATCAAATCTTTTCTTGTTTTTTGCGACATATCTGTCACTACACATATTGTTGTTACTACAGATTATTATATTTAGTTTCCGGTCAATCGTCCCACTTCTTATTTGAATCAGATTAAAAATTCAAAACTTCAAATATTACTAAATGATAAATATTTTAAGCCCGTCAAATTAATGCCATATAAAATCGATATTTATTGATTATGTTTACTTTAAAAAAAATTAAGTGCCATTTGAAAAGCTGCACGCATAGCTAAGCAAAGTGGTTTACATTAGATGTTAAGATTTATTTTGTTGATAATAATAATCAAAAATTATAGGTGAAGAAATACTCTTATTTCGTCAAAAATTCTACAACAAAACGGATTTTCTACTCAATAAATTTATTAATAAGTTAAATACAAATGTATTTATTCTGTCGCCAAAAATGTGTGTACTTTTCACTTTTAAGTCAAGAAACCATGTGACAAAGATTACCTGTACTATTTTTCTTCGATAGCAAACCACATTCACACCAAATCAATCAAATAATATCGAAGGCCGCAATCACAAAACATTTAATGGCAGTAGATAAATAAATGTATTGCAAATTTTTCAACATTTCAATCTCAATAAACCGATCGTGGATCTTATCAGTTAGCGATTTACTGTCAACTTTTGTAATAAAAAAAAAAACAATTTGTGTTTTCTTTTGTTGGGGAAAAATCAACAAAGATTTTTTTATTATTTTTGGAGTAATTAAAATAATAAAACAAAATTTATGACGCAAAACTTGAAACGAAGTTCAAGTAGGTATAGTTTTAAGGTAAATTGTTGGCTAAACAAAAGCTTGTAAATACGATTCTCGAGCTGATTTGCGGAATCATGAGTTTATGTGTTATCTTGGCGTCATTTTCAGTCTGATATTGTAGATTGTATGATATGCACCATCAATGACTATGGTTTAGCACTGATCGAAGTAAAAACAGAGGGTTGTAGTAAAAGTTCCCTTTATGAATGGCGCCCTTTTAGCGACCGAAACATTTTCATTACATCAGTTTAAAAACAATTTAAAAGCGGTTATACAATACAACGTTCATGCTATCCACTTTCTTACATCAACGGAAGTATCGATAATGGGATTTTTTGTTGATGATGATTTTGCGCTTTATTGAATTTGAAATGCTAGAAGTTTGAGTGGTCAGATCAAGAGATTAGCGAAAGTAAAACAAACTAATTGAGGCTTTAGGTTTTATTTAGAAATCGACACTATCGCATCTATCGGCGAAAAGAATGAGTATTATTGTTTGATTTCCTTATCGTAGACAGCAGACAGTAGACAGCCAGCATTGCAAATTTTTGTTATTTTAAATTTAACTTTAATTATTTGTTTTTTGAGGACCACTGGCCTATTGTGTTGTGATAATAACAAATTGATATCTGTTACTGTTTTTATAATACAAATTTTGTATACCACTGAAATACACATCAGCCAAGTAGAAGAATTAGCAGTATTTATTTGGACTTGTTGAATTATTGATATCTGTTTTGTCTGTCAGTTAATGACGCTTTTGGGAAAATTTTCCCATTTCCACTTGTCTTTCATTCTCTTTCATTGACAATATTGCTATCTGTTGTTTGTAAATGGCTGGCCAAACACAGCGCGGTCGGGCAGTACTATCAACAATTCACAAGCAAGAAAAGAACGTGACGGTCAATTTTTTATTGTAATTTTTTACAAAAAACGCTACACCGCGCTCTGTTTGGCCAGCCCTTAAGGCAGATATTTTTCAACTGTATCCACTTTCTATTATCCCGTTTATATGCAGGATCGCTAACACGAGATCATTTCAACTCAATGCTGGTTTACAAATCTTCGACGGAAAGGTAGGAAATTTAATTGGACTGAAGAATGTGAGGTTTGTTTTAGGAGGGCTAAGGAGTGTTTGCTGACAGCACCAATACTCACTTGTCCAGATTTCAAACGACCATTCGTCGTACAAACAGACGCTTCAGACTATGGAATCGGAGCTGTGTTGTCTCAAATTTCGATTGTCTGTTACCTTAGTAGGTCATTGAATAGGGGTGAACGCAATTATAGTACTACAGAAAAAGAATGCCATACATCGAAGGAATTCGGTTTACGGTTGTTACGGATCATTATTCTCTGGTATGGCTGAGTAATCTTAAAAATCCACAGGGTAGGTTAGCGCGTTGGGCAGTTAAACTCCAACAGTTTGACTACGAAATTATCCACCATTAGGGTAAGGAGCACGAAGTTCCAGACATGCTTTCTCGAGGGGTCCCGGAATTAGCCGAGATCTCAGAAGAGAATTTAGACCCTTGGGTAGTTAAAATGAAGTCGGCAGTTAACAAAAATCCATTAGCTTATCCCGCCTGGAGAGTTGAACAAGGTCAGTTGTCAAACTCGTTAAGGCAAATCATATTGTAGTTCGCGAAAACAATCAGGAATGGAAGAAGGTATTAGGAAATCATGAACTGTTTAAAGTTTTGCAAGACTTCCATTTCAAGACTTCCTTTAGCAGGACATATGGGTGTTAGAAAAACTTTTGCTAGGATCGGGCCAAATTTTTATTGGCCTAAAATGAGAGGTGACATAACTAGGTATGTAAGGACTTGTAAAGTTTTCCAACAGGTAAAGTCGGTAAATGAAAAGCCAGCTGGATTGATGTCTGATGAGAGAGTATAGGGATTAATACACAGTGGGAAATGATCTGTGTAGATCTTGAAGGTCGACTTCCAAAGTCGAGTAAGGGCTGGTATATGTTGAAATATTTTTGCTGTTTAGTGACAAGATATAATCATTTGATATTTTGACACAAATACACTTAACTTGAAAAGAAGGGAGATATTGGGTACGTTCAGATGACGAAGGGACTTGAAGGCAAGGCAAGTTTCTCGTCTCTAATTGGCCAGCTGTCGCAAAATTTCCTTCCAATTAAGGCAACTTTTATTGGAAAGTGACTGGAAAGCTAGTCAAGAAATATCTCCCTTCATTTCAAGTCAAGTGCATTTATGTCAAAATATCAGCTGATTATATTTTGTCATTAAACAGCAAGCTGAACTTCATTGTTCAGTGACTTCTTTTTTCAGCGTTTGTTTTATTGTAAAATGTAAATTACATTTGGTAATTGACTTGTGTAAGGGGTTTTCAAAAAAAAAAATATTATTATAAATACTATCTGCACTATCAACGGAAGGTAAAGGTTGGAAGTAAAGTTCCAATTTTGGCATTAATGACATCTAAAAAAAAAATAACTAGTTTCCTTTGTAAAATTTGCGTTCAATGAATGCACTTGACTACATATGTAGTCCCTTGTGTCTGCTGAACGTACCTATTAATTTCTTGACTATCTATCCAGTCACTTTCCAATAAAAGTTGCCTTAATTGGAAGGCAATTTTTTGACAGCTGGCCAATTAGACACGAGAAACTTGCCTACCCAATGGAAGGCGACTGTCTTTCTCCCCCTTTGTTGGTATCTGTTACTTATTTTTTGCTGACGAATTTTCAACACATAAGAATATGGTTTTTTGATATGAAAAATCTTTAGCCGCGAGTAAATTCGGTTTAAATGCGAAGTGTGTCAGTCGTAACGTTTGTTAGAATTTTAACAACTGGACAGCTTGACACTGCATATATTCAAAGTAAACAAAATACAACGCACATTATAAAAAGAACAATAGGAAAAAAGCCTTCCGATGTGTCAAAAGGAGACGACATACGAGTCCATATTAAATATATAAACAAATTTCGTAATACGTTTTGCAATGATCAAAGAAAGGCAAGTTCGGCCAGTGAATTTGCTTGAAGGGTCTGAATTTTATTCTACGTTTACATACAGTACCAACAGATCGAGTTGGATTAAGGCTCTCCTAAACCAACGCGAATACTTAGCGACGAAAACGAAACTTTCACCTGTCTAAATTAATTTACATAGTTATTAATGAGAGTACCCACGCTGGCGCGATGCGAATCTTTGACTAATCTTCGGTCGTCACAAATTCACTCCGAATGTTTCGCGCTGGCCGGTTTGGGAGAGCCTTTAGGGTTGGAATTTGGCTGGAAGTTCGTACTAAATATGTGCCGCATTTTACTACTATCTATTTATAGATCATCTCATGAAAGTAAAACAATACGGATCTTAGTGACAACTGTGTTGTATACATATCTCTTTTTTCCTTACGTTTTTTTTTATTTTTCAATTATTCGTTGTCGTTTTTCTTTACACTACAGTTTACAATTCCTAACCATTTACAAAGTTGAGAAGCAAGAGCAAAAACTAAACTGTTGTTTCATTAAACGTGATCCCGATATAGAGAGCAGGATCTCTTGTTGTTGTTGTAACCCATGTTCTATAGATCATTTCTGATAATGCCAGCACGCTGAGGTAGAGTAAGCTAAATAAGTGACTTAAGTGTAATACTTTCCATGTAGCATGTTACGTGTAACACGTTACGTGTAATACGCTACAATATGGTTGCATAATGTATTTGGGTACGTTAAATAAGAAAAATCTGGCACGCCGATGAGCGTTGATGTTTATTTTATATCTAAACCGTTAGCCCCAATACCACACATATTTTTCTCAGACCTTGGTGAAGTGGCGAGTTTATAATAGAGATTTTTTTTTTATTTTGTGTCAGGGAGAGAACCACTTCAATTGATATTTTTAAAATATGAGATAATACTGTCATTTTTTCAAAGTCTTAAAAAGGCATTAATATTAATCCAATTAATGGATTTCAAGATATAAGCTTTTTAAGCGAACCATATCAGTTTGTTTTATTTGATAAAAAAAAACTGATATATGGTTTGCTTAAGAATTTATAAGTACCTATATCTTGAGTTCTGTTAACCGGATTGTCAAGATTAAGGTTTTTAGACTTGGGGAAAGTTACAGATCATCTATTTTTGATATATGAATTGAAGTGGTTATATCTCTGAGAACATGACAGTCTTTTGTATTCAATATAACGAAGCATTATTATATATGTACCTACATTAATGTAGGAATGTAGGTACAGTAGTCCCTCGATAATCTCTAAAATGTGAACAGCCAAAACTTTTCATTGTGAACCTCCGATATTTTCGGACTCTAAAATGTGAATTTCTTTTCTAAAATTTTTATATTTCTCTTTTTTCTCTTGATAGTTTTGCGTACGATATTAGAGATCAGTAAACTGTTATTTGTTTAGACATATTTCAAGGTTTTGAATGCTGCTGCATCAGTCCAGAGAGTATTGCCTGCCAGTTGTGTAGTTACATTTTACATTGTTAGGCTTTTTATTAAGATGTTTTATGATTAGTTTGTGTTATGTCGATAAAAGAGAAGTTTTAAACTTAGCTGGGCATTAATTAATACTATTTTAAATTGAAGGTTTGAATGAAGCAGCAACCACTTGAGTAAGCTACCACCAAGTCAGTATAGGCTTCAGTTATAGCTATGTCACGCCTGCCAGGTCGATCATCAGACTCCTTTTTAGTGGTGCTGTTCAATTTTAATTTGAAAAACTTTTTGTCCAGCTGGGAGTTGAACATAGAGCAAGTGTCTTCAGAGCCATTGCACTTTTCATTGCGCTACCGAAGTCACGTGATCATGGCCAACCCAATGTAGGTTTAATTGTTTGACCATTTGAATCAACTAGCATTTTTATAAGCTACACACGGCTGGTTGTTGTATATTCGGGGTCTTTCTTTTTTCTGCGTACTCGATTTATAAGCCAACAGTTCGTTGGACATTATAAGGAGAGAGATTGTATAGAAGATTTGACGCAGTTCAATAATTGATTTGAAATCACTCAAGTGGTTTTTGTTTTATTCAAACCTTCAATATTAATATGATGGTGCATAAGGTTTTCAGTCTAAACTGCTACACTAAATACTAATTATTTTATTTTTTTCTGATCTTAATAAATGTTGAAACTGTATGTTTGTGTTGTTATAAAGTTGTTTAAATCAGTTTATAAGAACTGAAAAAAAGTTCCAGTTATGTGAATCTCTAAAATCCGTAAACGACTTGTTTTAATTAGTTCACTTTTTCCAATGATTACAACTGTATTTATAAACCATATTTTGGATTTAAATCCACTCCGACGAACACCTATATGCAAAATTTTAATGCAAAAATTTAGCAACAATTTATTTGCGACAAAACTGCGAACTCCCGACACACAGTAACGCCCACTGATCATCCCCGGGAAATATCACCCAAAATTGAATAAATAAATCAAAATTGAACAAAAAAACAAACAATTAAAATTTAAAATATTCGGGTTGTAGCTGAAGCCCCTTCTGAAATGATTTGTATCTAAACAAATTTAGTAAAAACTAAAGATTTTTAATAACAATTCAAATTCAAATTTAAAAAAGATCAGTTAAGGACTTCAATTATTATCTTCGATTATATTAAGAAGAAGAAGCCAAAATATTGCAAATCATAATAATAAAAACCAATAATGAATAGAAATAATTATATGGGTGACTGGAAAACGTTGCTGCTAGAAAACAAAAAGATGCTGTTACCCAATGCAAAAGCAACAGCTGCAAATAGAGCTGTAATAAGACCTATTATTCAGAATATTTTATTTTGTGCAGAACCAGAGGTGACGACGATAGTGGAGCTATATATCAACAATTTAAGGAATCACGTGATTACCAGCCCTAAAAACACAGGCTATTTGAGCTCAGCCATACAAAATGAAATCCTGGAGACATTTTGTGATATTGTCACAACCGAAATATACAATAAACGGGCTATACATTCAAGTAGTTTCAACGTCCTCGCTGACGAAAGAATGGATGTTTCTGGCACTGAACAACTTTCCATATGCCTTCAATATGTCAACGTTTATTGTTTAACAGACCCAAAATGTTGTATGCTTCGGGATGTTTTGTAGGTTGTGTTCTCGTTGACGACTAAACTTCTAGAACCCTGACCAAAACCATTACTGCAGCGATATGAAGAACTGCATCTTGATATATATGAGCAATTGAATTGGCCCAGGCAATGACGGAGCCGCAAATACGGCAGGTCACTTAAGTGGAGTACAAAGCAGAATTAGAAAACAGTATCCAAATGCTTGGTATGTACACTGTGCAAGCCATCGTTTGCAAAATAACTTTCCAAAATATCATAAAAAACCAAACCAGAGAGCAAAACAAAATGCAAAATGGTTTTTGGCACACATCCAGTGACAACAGCGTCTTGAAAGAACTTTTCCAACGATGAAAATGATTAAAACAGTGTCTCAAAGGCATATGAGCAATGCAAACTTAACGCACTTGCTATGATATCTATTAATTCGGATATTGATGTCGATCCAGATGAGATGATTGGTCCCATATAAAAAAAAATTAAGACTTTTTCTGCTGTAAAAAAAGTGAATACAAAAATAATTTTAATAATACCTATGTATTATATTCTTTATGTTATGTCTACATTTATTTAAAAGCTAAAAAAAATCTATGAATTGTAATATGTTTTAGTTTTATATTTTTTGCTCAAAGAATTGTTCGTAAGACTTGGAAGCAAGTCCCCTCCGAAACAAAATCCTGGCTACGGGCCTGGCCAAGAGGCATTAAATAATGAAATTCTAGATTTTAAAATCAAAATTATTGTTTTTGATATTTTAGTTTGTTCCTATTGTGTTTTTATATTAATCATTTTTCAATCAAAACTCATTCGTAAAACTCGTTTATGTTATAATGCCAACGTAGCTATATTCAGGAAATTATAATTCGTAATTAATAAAATCATATTCCCATGAAATGTGGGTGCAACCTTATAAAAAAAAAAAACAAAACAAAACAAAAAGCTGACTCGAGCATTGTTGAAACTTTTTACTATACATCATAATCGTGCTTTATTTACCATGTTCAATACATTACACATGCTAATTGAATAACTGTGTTTTATACTCACAATTTGAGATTCACAATGAGATTTTCACAAACGTAATTGTTTGGTGTGAGCAATTCAACAAATAATGTCGTTTCCAAATTCAAAAGGTTGTTTTATGTAGGTAGGAATTGTTAGACATAGGTAGTTTTGATAATTTACCTCGTTAAAAAATCTGGGTACTAAGCTGTGCACGTTTCATATTTTTAGTAATGTTTATCTCAGCATATTTTAAGGCGGTACTGGTACAGATTTTATCAATTATGGCTGGCAAACCTTCTTCACGGTTCATATGTATAGTATGTACCTCAGCCTGATGATTTGTCACATAGTATTTCCTGTTAATTTTGTTGTTTAGCTTGCTTATCAGCATTAAATTTGAAAGTCATCATTGAATATTGAAAGTGAGTTTATACAACATGACAAGAAAAAAACATGGTATACAACTTTTGCTAATCTACAAAAAGTTCTTCACCAAACGAGTACAGTTTTTGGTGTGAAGAGAAAACAAGATTTTGTAAGCTGTTATATGACAGCTAACGTTTCTGTTTGTCCTAAAAGAAAGCAAAGCTGTTTTAACGTTCGTACAGGCCGGCAGAATTGAGGGCCGCACTTTTTATTGCGAAAGTTGGTTGATATTTTTTATTCATAATAGCAATTATTATATACCTTTATTTTATTAATTTATTTTTCTATTCACAGGTAAAAACTTCGCATGAAATTTGCCAAAAAGTAAAAGTACCAAACTTAGGCTTTGCTGAAACTGCAGAAAAAGTATTTGAAAATGGACCCAAAAATTTACGGCCTTATTCGAATTTTGCGAAGTAAGTTTTATTTCACTTTCATGTTTCAGTTCTCTTCACTTCTTTCAAATTGATTGTTTTTTTTTTTTTAAGTTGCATTTTAAATAGGTTGGAATGAATTAGCAGTAAGTTATAAGAGTTTAACAAAGGACGTTCGTAAAGGCCCTCTATGTTAGTTATTTGGCCAGCTTAGGTATAATTTTGAGCACTCACAAAATGAAAGATGATGCGTAAGACAATCAAACGATTGCTCTCTATATCTATATATTTTGCTTTAGATGTTATAGTCAAAATCTTGATTTTGGGCCAGGGGAATTAAATTCAAACAGAGTTCTTCACCCTTAAGTCCAAAAACTCTCTATTTTCCTTTACATACTCATATTTTTATTTACTGCGACCGAAAATAATAAAGCAACGAATCCAAAAAAAAAATCATTATCACTTCTTGAAAGCAAAAATGACGAATTTTTGTGAGGATTTGTGTTTATGGGAATACTCATATACGGAGTCACCAGAGAATTCAGGAATATAAAGACAAGCTTTTAAAACGCAATTTAATTATTTTGAAGTTAATGCGAAGCTTATAAATTTTAATTACGTCATATTGTTCTTCATCTTCGTGACTTGCATCCTAATCGAAAAGATAACTTTTTTTTAAATATGCAAAAACACGTTCCGCCTGTACCTGCCCGTATAAATTGCACTCGGAGCGGAGTAACGAACCTATTTAACGAAAAACTTAATAGATCTGTGCTAACATCCTTGACATAAATCTATAAAGCTTACAAATGCTATAAAGCCAAAGATTTTATTTTATATTTGAAACCTTTCGAAATCGGCCTTGAGATTTTAAAAATGTTTAACGATGATTTTTGTTAAATTTTGTTGTACAGAATGAGGGGAAAATACTTAAACTTAATTCTATTGTGCGGGTTTGGGTACACAAACAATTTTATTTGTAAAAATTCGCCTCTTGGAAGCGACTTGTTGTTTTTGTAGGTCTATAGGTCTATGGTATATAATAATACTTACCTACATACATACAATACATAATGTATACATATAGTAATTTAAATTATAAAATAATTTATTAATTATCAATAAAATATTTATTTCAGACAATTTGTGGATGGAGCTCTTATGGCCACCTACTTTGCAGCCGCATGTGTTTACATTGTCTTCATTGCTACATCATTCAAAGACGTCATTAACTTTGAATGCCAAATCGATTGGAATATACGTGTTTACATTGCATTAACTATCATACCAATTCTTTTCATGGGACAGATTAGGGACCTCAAGTATTTGGTACCATTTTCCGCAATGGCAAACGTCTTTATTGTGATTGTCTTCGGAATTACATTGTATTATTTGTTCAATGAGCCCTTGCAGTTTTCGGACAAACCGCTCTTCTCAAGCTGGGCTAAGCTTCCATTGTTCTTTGCAACTGTAATTTTTGCCATGGAAGGTATTGGTGCAGTTATGCCAGTGGAAAATTCAATGAAGAGGCCCCAAGATTTTCTCGGATGTCCTGGTGTCCTGAATACAGCTATGATAACTGTTGTTTCTCTTTACACTGTAATTGGATTCCTCGGCTATGTAAAATACGGTGATAGTGTTAAGGGTAGCATAACACTCAATCTTAGTCAAGGAGAATGGTGGGTTGAAATTTGTTCATGAAATTCATATTTGTTTTTAAATCTCTTTTGTTCATAAAGGCTTGCAGATACTGCCAAAATTTTGATGGCTATTTCGATCCTCTTCACATTCGGTCTGCAATTTTTTATCCCTACTGAAATTTTGTGGAGAAAAATTAGTCACAAATTTGTAGAGGACAAACACAATTTGGCACAGATCTTACTCAGAACAGGAATTATTTTAGTAAGTGGTGGTATAGCAGCTGCAATTCCTAATCTCGAGCCTTTCATCAGTCTGGTAGGAGCAGTTTTCTTTTCGCTGCTGGGTAAGAGCTACTTACTTTTATATTTATCATAACGGTTTTTTGATTTTTAAATATATTTTTATCCTCAGGTATTATGGTCCCAAGTGTAGTGCAAACAGTCTTTTTATGGCCCGACAATCTGGGTAGATGGAATTGGATACTAGTTAAAAATGTAATTCTTTCAATTCTTTCTATATTTGCGTTAATTGCTGGCTCGTTTGTAAGCATTCAGGATATAATTAAGTTGTATTCTTAGTTAGTAAGATTTTGGTTTACGCAAAAAGTATTTTCGCTATACAGTATAGCTCGATTTTTTAAACTATTTTTGAATTTACTATCAACAATGAATTTATAATTTTAAGGTTTTAATGACTAATTAAACAAAAAAAACATTAAGCTATTGTGTAGTATATTATGTGCATATTTGGAATACGCTTGTGTTCAGTTTGTTTTAGTTGTAGATTATACATATCTATAAGACATTTTTCAGGAATTATTATATGACGTGATATAAATGTTTTATATGTAATTAATTGTAAGGTATGTTTTGTAGTAATAGAATGTATTTAATGTATGTATTTTTAAGTTAACTTCATTATAAATGATATTATGTAATATGTACCTATATCTAATCTTTTTAAAATACTTATTTAAGGAACACTAAATTTTTATTAATGTTGTTGAATTTTTTTTTACTGACGTAAGATTTTTTTTATCAAAATTTAATTGTTTAAAAAACTGAAATAAGAAAACAAATATATAGAAAAATACCAAACTTTTTAGTGTATCTACTCTTTTTTAAAAATAGGGAGATTCTTTCAAAAATACTCTTGAAAAAGTTGTTATATTAGGTTAGAATGGGAGATACGGCGAGCCCGATTATCGCACCCGGATCTCAATGGATCCATTGGGGTTGACATGAAGATGGGTGAGGAAAGGAGTTAGGGTAGTTTAGGTGTGGGTATGAAAAGCCCTGAACCAACCCGAACTTTGAATAAATTTTAGGATTTTCCTTAGTGGCAAAAACGAGATGTATGTCGCTTAGTTCCTCAAAGAAGTAATATCCGAGACCCATTTTTCTGATTCTTACTAAGCTGGGGCATTCACAAAGGACGTCATACAGTTACTTTTCGTAATTAAAGGGACGATGAAAGTTAACTATAGTCAACTTTAGTTAGAAAAAGAACGCATCACAGATGGGGTGGGTTCGATGGAAGAATTTGTGATAGAAAAAAAAAATAAAAGAAAACTTATGATTGTTTTTATCGGTTGTTAAAAAAATAATTAACGAATTTTTTTTATTACAAGTACAGTGGGGGTACTTGTAAATGTGGGTGCCCGGAATTTTGATTAGGCTAAATTAATAAAATTCCAAATCTAAGTTTATTTGCCTTATTAAGAGTAAAAGTTAATACAAAAACGGAAGTTTAACCAAAATAAATGAAAAAAACAAGTTTTTATACCCAGATAGGGATTTGAAAACTTTTGGTTATTGAAATATATTTTAATATAAACGACTACGGAGAACAGTTAAGCCAAGCGCAACATTAAGAACAAAAGAAATGAAATGAGCCGTTAACGATTTTTAACAAAAATAGGAACTATAACTTCCCAATCAATTTAACTGGGATTAATAATTGAAAATATATTGCCACACAATAAATAAAATAAAGACTACCTGAATTTAAACAAAATTCACGACAAAAAAAGGTTTAATAGTTTGAATACAAATCTTCACTCTACTTATCTTTTTTTTTTCCTGGATTTGTCTTCTCTCCCTGTTCCTCCTGTTCACTTCGAATCAGCTTAGATCATTTTTCAAAATTCCTACTATCTACTTTTTCTCGATTTTCTACTTTCCTTTTTCAAAAATTTCTCGAAATACCAAAATCAAACTTTTCGCTCGGATAGCTCTTTCAAGAGTAAACTTTCCCGCTAAAACTAATTCTTCCTTCGACCATTCCAAACACAAACACATTCATACATTTAGTCATTAATTTTCGTTGATCATCTGTCACGATCAGCGCTGCAGAAACAGGCACTTTAGTGCCAAACTGGCACTTTCAAATGAGTTTGGCACTATGGCACCCCTTGGCACTGAAAAATTTAAAATTTGGCACTCTTCTTTTTTTTTAAATAAATATGAATCATAATTTATGTGACACATTCACTACAATCATTGACAAAAAAAAACCTCTTACTCTTTTTGTAAACCCACAGAAAAAGCTACTACAATGAATGTGTCAAATTGTGTTTAATGCTTAAAATAGAGAAAGAAATGGGCCACTTTCAGGATTGTATCCAAAGCGATCTGGATAGCTTTGTGTTATACTACGTTTTCACCAAGACATAAATCCGGATTTAAGGTAGGAGATTTAAAATTAATCTTGAACTGTTTTCACCACAAAAAAAGGAGATTAATTTGACGTTATCAGTCTGAATTGCCATTCAATTGTCAACTCAATTTAACAAGAGTAAAACAAATTTAATCGGTAAACGTATTGCAAACGGAAAAAACAATTTTTGAGCAGTAAAACAATTAATTCTAAATAAACTATTTATTAAAAATGAGTCTAGTAACCTTAATCTATTGTTATTACACCATTTGATTATTCAAAATAACATAAGAGTAAGTACATCTAATAGGAGAAGCCATAATTATAGAAAAAAGCAAACATTTTCGACCCACTCTTCAATGAGAAGCTCCCCATCCTCCACTGTCCAGGTTTTTGTTTTTTATTTATTTTGGTTGTTGTATTATCTAGAATTTGTACATTGTAAATACTTGCATTTTTATTCCTACAGCAAAAAACAAAAATATTTGATAACTGACGTTTAAAAGAGTGCGTTCTACAAAATTAGGATTGTTTGATTTGAAAATTTCCTTCTTGCAAGAAGATTTCAATGAGATTTATTTTAAATCTTCATTTGAGGAGATTTAAATTTGTATGGTAAATCTTCGAGATTTGAAGAAGATGTATGCTAAATCCACTTAAATCGCGATTTAGTGCTCGGTGAAAACGTAGTATTAATGTATTCCCTTGTGAAAAATCAGCTGACGCAACAAGAACTCTAGGTATCTGAACATTTTTGGATAGGTTGACACCGTCGTCTCGGATAGATTCTTGAACGCAGAAATGGCTACGTTTAAATAAAACGAGACAGCTGACTATCACAGTATTACTTATTCCGTTATACGTTGCATAGATAATCAACAATCAACATTTCATTTTTAGCTTTAATTCCATTGCAAATGAGTAAAAAAACAATTTTGGATTAAATATATAAATAGAAATACACATATACAAGCGAATTATTATTTTACTTGTTGAAAAATGGTTTGGGGGAAATAATGTATCGAAACCTACAAATTTTTATCGGTGCCTTCCTAAGCCTTCCGCACAGTAGTGCAGCGGCAGAATGAATATTTTCAGATTTGGCCAATATAAAAACAAAAAATCGGAATTCTTTAAAAATAACTACAGTAAACGCTTTATTAATAACAAAGCAAATGATTAAAAACGATAGTTTGTCCGGTTGGACTCCATTAAAATCACTTTTGAAGAGTTATAAATTGGCCTACTGAAGTCCAGGGCAGGACCAACCATATGTGCAAGATGTGCAAATGCACAGGACGCAAATTTCTGGGGCGCCATTTGCATTTTAAAAACAAAACTTGTTTAAATAATCCCAAAATAACATCCATCACAACTGTGCTAAGTTAATTCTTGCCCAATAACTAACTTCACTTTATTGTTGCATTCAAGGAGAATTTAACTCAACATATCGTAAAACTAAAGATGCCACTAGACCTTCGCATTGAAAGTCTGCCTCCTGGATAGTGTGGAAAAGTCTTATGCATGTGTATCAGTGTATGCATGTATGTATCAAATATAAAAAAGAGGCGTTTTCAACAAATCTTGCACAGGGCGCAAGTTTAGCTGGGGCCGGCCCTGCTGAAGTCATAAAAAATATTATTATATAGGTATACGAGTATATGCACACACAAATCTTATCTTATTATCTAAAAATGTATATAAATGAGTTTGTTTTCTTCAAATTTATTTTGTTATACTTTTTTGTTAATGAGCAATAAAAAATATTCATAGTTTTTGTTCGAACATCCGATTTTTTTCTTTTACTAACTTGGCATTCTGTGGCACGTAACAAAATTATAGTTGGCACTGAGATTTTTTTTTCAGCTGCAGCGCTGGTCACGATCACAGCTTCCTGGAAAGCTTCTCCACCTCCACCAAAACAGAACGAAACTTTACTCTCACTCACGCAAACAGGGATTCAGCAAGTTGTTGGATATCTTAACAAAACTTACGGAATCTAAATGGCCGAGTTCAAAACCATCTCATTACATTTTTTGAGAAAAATTATAAATAAATCCAAAACCGAGAAAAAGTTTTTTTGATGTGTAAACATCTATGCTGGCGATAGAGTGAACAAAAAACGTGAACGTTCGTGTGCAACGTTACGTCCTGCAACGTCACGGTGTGCAACGTTACGATCTGCATACTAGCATGGGTGCGTTCAGTGAAAAAAATCTTAAGATCCCCTTCAAGCAAAACCAAGTCCGTTTTGGATCCGCGCACGTTGATGTTTACACATATTAACCGTGAGTCCCGGCACTCACACAATTTTTTTTTCCTATGCATTCGCCTAGTTACAAAAAAAATACTCGCGAGTGATTCGAACCGTTAAACGATCATTACCAATCCAATTTTTTTTCGAGATGAGAGAGAGGCATGGTTAGAAAACGCCAACCCTACTTTATCAATTATTAATTCCGATAGTCCTACTAAACGGTTAACAGTGTTTTCACAATTTAATTAAGGATTAACTATTTAAGAACTAAGCGTTCGCCCGAGTCGTTACTTCTTCAGCTCATCCACTGGTACATCAACATGAGACCGCTTCCCGTCTACATGATAAACATTTGAATGGATTTGGAACAATCGTTCCATTCGATTTGAGAATCTCTCGTTCACCTGTTTTTGTTACTTTTGCAAAACCCTGGCTTGATACACCAATGGTTGACGGTACCATGGTTGTCCTCAACCTTGCTAGTATTTTCAGCCGCAATGGAAAAAAAAGAAAGAAAAAGGACGACGTCGAAGACTGATCATTGTTGCGGCAAATTTTACCGTACAATTGTCATTTTCTTGATGAACATTTTGTAATGATAATTCACTATTTATCAGTCAATTTTATTTAGTTGGATGTGCTTCTTCCTTCAATGAAAAAATATATGGAAAATGTTATCAGTTTTTAATTAATTTTAGCAGCAGGTGGAGCATTATTAAACAAGGTATATAGTAAGTATATAACTGAAACCTATTGAATTATAATTAAAAAAGATACGGATGAATTTCGTTCTTCGTTCATCGAAAGAAGAAAAACTTGAAAGGCAGGCACATGTTGCCGAAACCAGATAAAACTTTTTTTGGAGGTTTTTGATGTCCTGAATTTGAAACTGACCTTAGAATTTCTCGATTGGATCAGGTTTAATTCCTTAGGCAACAAAAAAAATGCAAAATAATTAATTTGATGATGTGACAGCTCTTGGAAAGTCAGAGCCTAGTGACACAAAATAACTTTCAACCATTCCTGTGTGCGTGCTGTATGTTTGCAGGAATGGAGAGACAAATTAGCTGTCATATAATATTTCGTTCAAGGAAAAGCCATTATTCCTCGATTAGTTAGCTTCTTGTAGAATTCCAAAGTGTTGAACAATTGTTTTCCAT
This sequence comes from Leucozona laternaria, assembly GCA_932273885.2. Lineage (NCBI taxonomy): Eukaryota > Metazoa > Arthropoda > Insecta > Diptera > Syrphidae > Leucozona > Leucozona laternaria. The sequence goes on from OW026368.1 coordinate 54,618,475, forward strand.
ATTATGTCCGTATCTATCTATTTATGTTTAATATATGTATGTACATTTATTCAAAAATGGTTATTAATTATATTTTTGTATAGGTAAATAAACAAGGACGCATTGTGATGAGACACGTTTTTATATCAATCATTTTTTCACTTTCAGAAGATTCGCAAAGGTCAGGGTCGGTAACAATCAATAAAAAAAAAACCGGGTCGATTAATGATCAAAATTGGGTAACACGCTTGTCAGTTAAAAGAAAGCAAAAATGGAAACGGAGTCGCTTGAGTTTCAACAACAGCTGCCTTTAATGAGGGACGACTTCAAACATTGAAGCTATAAAATAAGCGGAACATATACTACATACAAAGCAAAGGGTTAAGTACGAAAAATAAAAGGCTTTGTATGTAGTATATACGTTCCGCTTATTTTATAGCTTCAAAGCTCCGGTGGGCAGGGCACCTAGCTCGCATGAGCTCGGAAAGTTGTTTGTGTTACATTCTATGGTAGACGACAGCGTGGTAGACCATGCTTGCGCTGGAGAGATGGCGTAGACCAGGACGACCGGAGCCTTGGGGTGCGCAACTGGATGGCGGCGGCTCGAGACCGGGATGGGTGAAGAGACTTGTTGAAGGAGGCTAGGACTGGACCCCGGTTGTCGACCCGGTGATGATGATGATGATGATGAAGGGGTTAAGTATTAAATATATAAGGAAGTTGTTTATTCTTATTGGGCCATCACACACTGGTTCAATTTTGAACATGACTTAGTCCTTCCTAACTTTTGTTTCAATCGCACACGGAATGAAGAAAGCTGGGAGAACATTTTTTGTACATGAAACTGTTGTATTTGTATGCGTATTTTTTGTTTCAATTTTAAAATTCGAACTACAAAAAATCCTTTGCTTTTACAAAAATAAAAATTTAGTGGTCATGACAACCGATTGTTTTTTTCGCCTAGAAACAAACAACTTGCTTGTATTAGTAGTTTAACTTTCTTATTCCACTCGAAATAAGGGAGAGCATTTTGAGCGTTTCCTTCCGCACTCCTCAACTCTCTCGCCAACAAACTTCAATTTCCCCAGGCTCAATTGAGCCAGTGTGTGATGGCCCATTATATACATATATGCAGAATTGAACAGGTAAACAAGTGAAAAGAACTAAAAAATATTTTGTTTAATAAAAGATATATCTAAAAATATTGGCGCAAAATTTTAGACGATTTAGTAAAGTGTTAAATCATTTTTAATATGATACCTGGTTAAAAAGAGGATTTTGCTAATTTTAAACGAGTTTAGCATCATACTAGCTCTTAACATTTTACTATAGTTAAAATCACCAGATTGCTGTTTTATCTTTTTAACATATTACTAAATCCATATGTCACTTTGACATAAAAAAAAAACTTTAAAAAGGTATGTTTGTTTACTATTTTGCATGAAATGTCATTGTTTTAGACGCGTTCAGCTTGAGTTTCGTAAGAAAATAGGTTTAGTATGATACTAGTTAAAAAGTGTTTAAAACCATGAACATTTTATTAAAGAGCTTTAAAGTTACTAAAGTGTTAACTATAGTATCATGCTAAGACCTTAACATGAGGCTGTTTAAAATTTCGCGCCATTATTTTTGTTTTTTTAAATAAAGATATTTTTAAATTTTTTATAAGCAACCTACCTAATTTGATTTAGACAAGCAACGAAGAAAATAATAGGTATATTCCAGTTAACACGTCGAATCCTAACGAAATTTCTGTAATAGATTTCGTTGATTTTTTTGCGTGGTGAATGGAATACGATTCTGTGTCTATTTTTCAAAAAATCTTCATCCCTTGATGCATTTTAGAAGAGAAAAATGAGCTTGATGAAATTTGAAACCGCTTCCCTTTATTATGAACGAATATTTTTTTTACATTCTGTCCAAAGAATGTCACATCAATAATCATACCCACAAATAAATTAACCAAATCAAAAAACGCTTCGGAAACTGACTGCTGTAAATTATGTTGGTGTTAGTGTATGAAAAGGTAAAAATGGTTGAAATCGGCATTTTGACACATCCAAATCAAAACAAATTGATTTATTTTACCAATGGAAAACTCCATAAGAATAAACTGATAAAAAATTGACGTTTTACAAACTCCAAGTTGAAGCAGTTTAATTTTTCCGGTGGGACAACACAACACATACCTACCTTTTTTGTTTCCATTAAATTTCAGAGCAATGCTTCCGCTCAGGAATGTCACAAAACAACTAAATCAAAAATCAAAAATGAGATTTCAGATATTTTGCTCCATCAGAAAGAGATTTAGTAAATACATTTTTTGTCTTCAATATTTTGACAGCAAAACTGAGAAATTTCATTGAGAAATCCTGTTCTGCTTTTGGTTGAGATTTCTGAGATTTGAGTATAGCGTGCTTTGCTTTTACGTCCAACAGATGGTGCTGTTTTTAAAACCTATAGAAAAACAAGCCCGTATGCTAATGCAATGTTGCGTTGAGTCAAAATTCTAAAGCAATCGATGAAGAACTTTCGAAGATCTTATATTTTGAATACAAATATAAAATTCTAAAGCTTATATCTTGAGTTCTATTAATCGAAACACCAAGACAAATATCTTAAGACTTAGGGAAAATGACAGATCATCATTTGCTATCTAAAAAAAAATTTAAATGAATTTAACCGATAATGTTCCTGAAGAAAAATGCATTTTTTAACACCCCACCCTTACAACCAGCCGGCGGCCGGCGCACAGTGGCCCGTTTAGGCAAAAGTGCTTGCGAAATTCATTTTTCGGGTGGGTTTATAATGCAAAACTTTTACTTTTTTTGAATTGACAAATGTTTGGAGCTCTAGTAATCGAAAAAATTATTTCATTTGTATGAATGGTTTGACTTGTAGAGCGAGTCAAAGTTGACAAATTTTGAGTGTAAAAACTATAGGAAAAAGGGGTAAATAAATTTTTTTTTTTGTTATTTTTACTTGATATATATGTTAATTGCTATAATCAGAAATGAAAAAAAAAATGATAAATTTTTTTAAACTGCTACATTTAATGTTTTTTTAAACACCCATTTTTGCACGCTTTTTCGTCTTTACACTGAGTAGAAAAAAAAGGTTCAATTATAATCAAGCTAAGCTCGACGGATAGTAAGTCCTTATATATTTCTTCAAATAAAACCAAAAATTGTGTGAGTGCCGGGACTCATGGTTAATATGTGTAAACATCAAAGTGCGCGGATCCAAAACGGACTTCTTTTTGCTTGAAGGGGATCTTAAGATTTTTTTCACTGAACGCATTCTAGTATGCAGATCGTAACGTTGCACACCGTAACGTTGCACACGAATGTTCACGTTTTTTTTTTCACTCTACCGCCAGCATAGATGTTTACACATCAAAAACTCAGCTGCATAGAGCTGAGCTAGAGCGATTTGATTTAATGAAGTCAGTAATTTTTTCTGAGTTTTTTTTTGTCAGCTGCAGAAAAAAAAATCATGGAAAATATTTTTTCTCTGTTTTGCAGGTATGAGTGTTGTTTTGAAATAAAATGGTTTTGAAATTTAGAAGGAAAAACCTACCTAAGTTCTTTAAAACGGGTGTATAGCTTATTTCTTGTGACCCCAAATAAAACTTTTAAGTATGAATTTTATTGATTTCGGGTATGATTAATTACTGTCACGTAGTTTGATGGATAAGAGTTTTTATGTTGTTGTTTTTTGGGCTTTAGGTCAATTTATATTTCAATTAAATGAAACACATAAGAGTTTTTAACTGGATTAGAATTTTTTTTAAATAGCTTATAGGTAAAGCAGATTACCTTATTAGGATGTCATAAACTGAATATTTTTAATGCAGGTATTTAGTTTTATGGTATAAAAAGATGAAACATTGGGATGAAATTATCATTGAAAACTTGAAGGAGCAGTTGTAATGGGTGATTTTTTTAGAGGCTTAGAACTTTTTTTTAAAAAAAAACACAAAAAATTCGAAAAAATGAATGAAATATTTATTTGAATCGATAGTTTGAACCTTGCAATTTAATGTTTAAAGATAATTTCATGCAAATGTTGACCGCGGCTGCGTCTCAGGTAGCCCATCCGCTGAGTCCAATTTTGGCATACTCTTTCACACATATCGGCCGGTATCTCACGAATGAATGCATGGATGTTGGCTTCCAGTGCGTCAATCGAAGCGGGCTTGTCCCTATAGACATTAGCCTTGACATACCCCCACAAAAAATAATCTAATGGTGTCAAATCGCACGATCTAGGCGGCCAATTGACCGGCCCGAAACGTGAAATTAACTGTTCACCAAACTCGCCTCGCAATTGCGCCATTGTTTTGCGTGCTGTGTGGCATGTGGCACCGTCTTGTTGAAACCACATATCATGCAAGTCAAGAACTTCCATTTCGGGCAAAAAAAAGTTTGTTATCATCGCTCGGTAGCGTTCACCATTCACAGTAACGCTGCGATTCGCATCATCTTTGAAGAAATATGGCCCAATAATGCCGCCGGCCCATAAACCGCACCAAACAGTGGCTTTTTCGGGATGCATTGGTAGCTGTTGCAATGCTTCTGGCTGATCTTCACTCCAAATGCGGCAATTTTGCTTATTTACGTACCCATTCAACCAAAAATGAGCCTCATCGCTGAACACAAGCAGCGCGCGATGAACATTTCGAACCGAGCACGAATTTTGATAGTAAAATTCAATAATTTGCAAGCGTTGTTCATTTGTAAGACGATCCATGGTTAAATTGCAAACCAAACTGAAGCTGTTTGACAGTGACACAAGGTACTAAACACACGTCAGCTGTCAAAACCAGTGTTGCCAAAACCAAACCAGCTAAAAAATCACCCGTTATAAGGAAAAATTATTTAAAATGGATATACCATACAATATTTTGTTTGAACTTTTGGCAAAGATGAGAGTCTTGAAGAGTTCTTTTTTGCCATAATAAGTGAATACCAACTATCCGGTGAAAATTTACCGGAAAATGAAGAAAAAAATTAAAAAGCTTTTACTACAACATTGATAAAAAATGGGTCGCAGCCCATCGATCGAGATTATATTCCATACAAAAAATGAGGAATGGCTTTCTTCATCTCTCCATGTCAAAACCGGACAAATGAGCTTGGACTTGATGTAGATAAACCAAAGCAAGGATTTGGAAATAGCAATTATGGAAACACTTCCAGGAGATTTTTGATCAATCTGAGGCAACCGCTCCAATAACTGAAGTCAATAAAGAGGTTATAACCAGGATCAAAATAATACTTAATGTTTGTAGTGAAGTAGTGAATACCGTTAAATTTGGAGAGTACACCAAAAAAACCGCAGAGTTATTGAAACAAAAGTACCATGAAAATCAACTCACACCTACTCTTCATAAAACTTTGGTTCATAGTCAAAATATCATCGAATACCAATCACTACCACTTAGAGAATTGTCAGAAGAAGCCCAGAGGAGTCCAAAAATACAGAGTACAAGAAATACAGATATCAAAATACGTGCAAAGTTTCAAGAATTCGCCAGACTGAAGACCTATTTAACATGCTAGCAATCTCATTCGATCCACTTATTTCTTCCTTAAGGCATGTAAGAAACCAAAAAGATCTGAAAGCACAATACTCACCGGAAATTATAAGTTTATAACGCATTACCCCGGACTTATATGATAGTTTCCAAGAAATTTAATGTTTGTTTGTAAATTGTTGTTCCTTTTATTTTGTTTTTTTACTTTTTGAATTCTAATCTATCAATAAAATACTTTATAAATTTACTCTCTTATAAAAAAAAAATGAAAAATCAATTAATAAAAAAAAAACAAAAACTGATTTTTTCCCCCACTGTTTCGCTCAAATTGGTTTGTTTTCTTTTTTCCCCACTGTTTCACTTAAATTACCCTCAAATTACCTCATAAATTGACTATCGACTTTTTTAGAATTAAGCCCGAACCACACTTCTCTCGTGTGGTGTGTTGTAGAGTCATGTGTCGCTATCGCTCTAATGTATTTCAAATGCGTAGAGCCATATTTGTATCGTGTGATGTGTTGTGTCGAAATCTATGAAATACATTGGAATGACAGCGACACACTACTCCACAACACACCACACGAGAGTAGTGTGGTTTGGGCTTTAAATACCAATTATGTTAACCACGTTAACAAAAACTTCTTATTTCAGCAGTAGATTCTGAAACACCCTGTAAATATTTTTTCTTAAAATTCACAAATTTAATAGCCTTGGAAATTTCCTTCAAAACCAACAAAAATTTTTGGCGATATCTTTATTCGTTTAAGAGATATGCTTTTTGCAACCAAAAAAGTCAATACGGGCCACTGTGCGCGCCAACAAAAACCTGACAGACTTTTGTATTTGATATCATTACGCTACGCATACACTTATAAACCCTCTTGTTTAATTTTTGGTTATATTTCCACCAAAAATTTACTGTCAGCTCTGTTATACTATTTTATTTCCTCAATTTTTCGACAATAAAGCCTAGTACGCTGCTGATGCGAAATGAAAAATCCCATACAAAAATGACAGAATGAAATCATAAACGAAAATTTTCGCTCTCCTTTTCGTTTTCCAGTACGCTGTTCGATGAGCGAAATTGATAATTGTAGCAGGTTATTTGTAGAGGTCTCCGCTCTTTTTTCGCACTCAATTAATTGCCCGGAATATTAATTGTGTACGGAAAAGTGACATTTCAGGTTTTTTTGTGTTTGTATTTGTTCTATCTTTCATTGCAGCATGGCTTTCTGTGATTTTTTTGCGTTTGTGGTTGTTTTTTTTTTTTTTGTTATTGCTGTGACGCTCTCAGTTGTCATTTTTTCGTTGTACCTAGTTTCCGCAACAATTTCGTTGTCGTGTTGGAGACCACCGAAAAATTTCGTTTCGCATCAGCAGCGTATACTAGGCTTAAAACTGAGAAATTATTATGATAAATAAAGTTACTGTATTTCTTATATATCAGTTCAGTGGTTGATGTTTTTATGCCCAACACATATCACATTTTCTAAAAAAAAAAGTATATTTCCAAAATTTCAAAGCAATCGGTTAAGAACTTTCAGAGATTAGCAATTAGGAACAAACCAAACCATTTACATTTTTATTTATATAGATTTATTTATATAGATTATGCAATCGACAGTGTTAAAGGAAAATTTAATTGAGACAAAAAAAAAATTACTAAAACACATCCTACTAAAATACCTGCTGGACAAAATCAAGTTATGTTTTTTTTATAAAATCTACACAAAAGTAAAAAAAAAAAACAATCATTCAAACATTCGCACGACATTATGTATAATCAACAAACCTCCGAAAACGCCTCCGGTATCGACGACGCGACGCACGGTGCGGTGCTTTCAAGATATTGATTGAGCCATTTCAATTTGATTGCATGTTACTGGCTGTAACTGTATGTAACTAGATTTCTGCTTCTTTACAACCACGAGAAGGTTTCATAACATTAGCTTAATCCATAATAACAACAATAATGCGAATATCATCAAACAATCAATAATCATCTACACTTGACAGATAGAAAACTGCTAATGCAGACACACAACTTATGTAGGTATGAAAGGCAAACAACCATAGCCAGGCCACAAAACTATTGATATCAGCGGAACACGAACTATACCTACTGATGCCTCCCTACTATCATCAGACATGCTGTCCGATGTATTTTAATGTTTCATTGACGTCAAGGTGACCATAACAGGCAACACAGCCAGTTCAGTTCTAACCCATTACGAGGAGACTCTGAAGAATTCTTGAAGTAGGAGCTTTGCGTTGGTATGGCATGCTTTTCAAGGCGTTTGACAATTGACGAAATCTATAGGCAAAAAAAGTAAGTAGCTCTAGAGCACACCACACGGACACGATGTCAAATAACAGGACTCCTGCTTTCTCGACCTTAAACACTAAAAAGGATAAGTATAGTGTATGGTTTGCTTGCTCCACAATTATTATACACTTCATACAAGCATAACTTTAGATGTATTGGAATAAAAAAAAAATAAATACAAAACTAGGAATTCCCCCACTATTCATATTCATATTCATAGTCATAGTCATAATGAATAAAGGCCAGGCCAGGCCCGCGCCCGGCATGACTGAAGCAGAAACAACAAGGAAGGCATGAAAAGGGAAGACTCTCCTTCGTGTACCAGTGTCGTGTCGTATCGTCAATTGGTGGCGCTGGCGGTGCTTGCTTATATTTTTGAAATTGTATATTCAACGGCAAAGTAAAAAATCAAATTTCCACACTGAGTTAGTTCTTTTCGAACGGCGGAAGGATTTTCACGCAACACACCCTGTCACGTTGTCCTTTTACCAATATTTATAGCTTACGAATTAGCTGCGCTGTGATTGTTTCGCTTTTAATCATCGTCTTTGCCGCCACCGCCCGCTGCCAGCCGCCGTTGTCGTCCTTTCGTTGTCGTCGTCCTTGTCGTTCTTAGGTTTCAGCAGCAGCGCAAATCGATGTATACCGCCTGACAGGTACTGCAGCGTGGAACGTGTTTCGATGTTTCGTCTTCCTCTGCTTAGACTTTCGTACGCTCGATATAATATACATCGTTAGAAGTGTTCTTTGATTGTTATCTTAGATTAAAAATAATTGTATTGTGCTAATTATAGAGCTGAGCTCAAGAGTATTTGTGATATTGCTTCGCAAACATATGGTCTCGCGCAGTGAATTATTAAATTGCCAATAAAACATGGAAATTTGTATCGCATAGAAACCCACATTACGCCGTTCGACCGTTCGTTTCAGGATAAAGTGTCTGTTTCAGTTGGGAAAGGTTTTACTCTTTACGGATAGCCTATTGGGAATTCGAATGCTGCTCTATGTTAGCGAAGAAATTCGATATTATTTGATTCAATGAGCGAAGCAAACTACATAAGTGGTGGATGAAGTTGATTTTTTTTTGTTGTACATGGATACGGATATTTACATTATCATGATGTTTATTTGCTTTATGTTTTATTAATTGAATTCAATTTTGAATTTTCAACGGGGCAAACAGCTATTAAAAAAAAAAATATTACTTTTTGTATGGTTTATAAAGTTACTTAAAGTGGAAACAAAGTCAAGGCTCTAAGACGTAAAAATGGTGTTTGTTTAGCAAATTTTTTTTTTTTCTCATAACTTGGAAGACAATCAATAAAGGTTAAGAAAGTTTGAAATTTAATCAATTGCCCTTCCCTCTATTGAAATTCGGTTGACCTTTGAACAGTTTACAAAAAATTAGTAGATAAGATGTTAATTCATTGAACTATTAGTGTAAAAAAAGAAAAATGTCGTTAGCATAGTGCGGGAATCTACGTAGCCATAAGTGTTTATAGAGCAGAAGATTCAACACAAAATTGTCTTTTCTATTCAAAAAAAAAAGGGCAATAGGAGAGAAATTTCGTGTAAAAATTATAAAAATCGAATTTCAAAGAAAAACTCGTTCTAAGAGCCGCTTTTTCAGTACGAGATCATTATAGTGTCATGGTTAAACTCTAGTTATCTTCCAAAATATGTTTTTCAGTCAATTTAGGTTCTGAATTATCTCTGAGTTAACTCTGGACTAGCTTAATGGATATTTCTAACAGATGCGTGTCAAAAATTTATCGCAATCAAAGAATCAGACTGTGGAGAGAGCAATTCCCAAAATGGTCCCATCTCGATTTTAATAGTGAAATGACGGTTTATATAGAGTCGCACTGCGATTTCAAAAGAGCTAAAAGTGAAAAATAATCTTTCACTGAAAAATAGAATCTAAGTTAACTGGGTTTAATTTATTTTTAAGATTACTTAACTCAGAGTTAACTCGACAATGAACAACTGGATTTTATAGATCTGGAATTCAATTATCTTGAAGGAATTCCTCGTCGGTTTGATAACAAACAGATTTTGGATGGTACTTCTGGTTAGCTAAGGCAAACCCCGATATTTCAAAATTTTCGACTTTTCAGAAAACGATTCTCAATGTGTACAGGACTTTTGAAAATCGAATTTTAGAAATTTTAGTCCCACCACAAACATTTTTTAATGCGATACATGTAAAGGTTTGGTTAAATTTTAAGGGCCGATGTTGATTTTGAATAAAACACAAATTATTTAGGAAATTATTGTCATTTCTTTTTATTATGATATGGTTCAATTATGTATACATCAAAATATCGGCTAAATGGCCGCCGCGACCTCGGTGGCACACCTCCATCCGATGGTCCAATTTTCGATGACGCTGAGGCATAATTGAGGTTCTATGCCGTTAATGTGCCGAATTATCTCATCCTTTAGCTCTTGAATTGTTGCTGACTTATCGACGTACATTTTTTCTTTCAAATAACCCCAAAGAAAGAAGTCCAACGGTGTCAAATCACATGATCTTGGCGGCCAATTGACATCGCCACCACGTGAGATAACACGGCCATTGAATTTCGTTTCGTTAGCTGTGTGGCAAGTGACACCGTCCTGTTGAAACCACATATCGTCCACATCCATATCTTCCAATTCGGGCCATACAAAGTTCGTTATCATCTCACGATAGCGAATACTATTCACAGTAACTGCCTGACCGGCCTCATTTTGGAAAAAATACGGCCCGATGATGCCGCCAGCCCATAAACCGCACCAAACAGTCACTCTTTGTGGGTGCTTTGGTTTTTCGACAATCACTCTTGAATTATCATTCGGCCAAATGCGGCAATTCTGCTTATTGACGAATCCACTGAGGTGAAAATGTGCCTCATCACTGAAGATGATTTTCTTTGAAAATTGATCATCCACTGTTGCCATTTCTTGCCACAATTCTGAATAACTTTAACGCGTTGCTCGATTGTGTACCTTTCCATGGTTCAAATTGAGTTAGTCTGAAATTGATAAATGTGAAATGAAATGAAGAAAAAAACTTGACATTCAGGTGTGGTTCACATTCAACATCGGCCCTTAAAATTTGAATACCCTTTATTTGCATTTGGTAAAAAAAAATGTACTGTTTTAACGGTACCTGCCGCATTAGCTGATAATATTGCATACCTACCAAAATTTGCGAACAAATATTTGTTTGGATTTTCTAATTTTTTTTTTTTTTAAATCAATATTTCAAAAACGGGTTAGTGCTTTTTTTTAAATTAGGTTATTGGTGGTTCAAGAGACTTTGATTCCAAAGATTTTGGATTATACATTTATATCTAAACTAGCTGACCCGTCCGGCTTAGCACGGGTAGACAAACCTAAACTTCACATTAATATAACAAAAGCAAATATAAATAAATATTTAATCTACTTTTTGAACTTTTTGAAATTGAATACTACTTACTGAGTTTTGACCCACTTAACGTCATGAATGGCGAAAAATGTAAAAATATGATCATTTAAGTCCAACCTTTACTACTTTCCCAACGCAGAAAGAATTTTTGTAGTCAAAAACCACTCTTTTGTGTTTACCCCATTTCACTCGATAAATATCAAATTTTTAAAAATTGCTTTTGCAACACAAACAGAATTTTTGAGCTCAGATACTAATTTTCGTTTTTATCCACTTTCACCCAAAATAAAAATATTCCTAAGGCAATCCGAACAAAATAACCTTTCAAACACAAAAAACAAATTCTTAAATCGGACAATATTGTATGTTTACCCCATTTCACCCTTCAAATTTGCAATTTTTTTTAAAATAATATCCTTGAAGCCATTTCCTATAGGAATATCTTTTCAAGCGAAGGTAGAGTTTTTTTATCTCATTTTCCCCTACAAAGTGAATTTTTCCGATATATTATTCTGCTATTCGAGGCGGAGACGAATCCAACGAACCGAAGATCATTAAAATCGGTTAAGCCGTTCTTGAGTTATAAGTGTTGTAACTAAAACGACTTTGTTTTATATATAAAAACTGCAAGTAGAAAGTTACAAGATTTTTTCTCTTTCACTACAAAACTGCGTTAGCATAATCATTCTAGTGTTGCCATTGATCTTTTTGGTTAATATTTTTAAGTCCAAAAAATTAAATATCGATGGCCAAAGATCAAAAACATAAGGGTGGAAAAACATCAGAAAGTTAACAAATTACACGTTTAATATAATAAATAAACATGTTCCTTACAACTTCAATGCTAAGTCGCAATTAACAATTTTCAATCGAAAGTGGAAGCCCAATTACCTAAGAATTAATACCCAACGCAGCGGCGCGTTTTATCCATATATTTAATTTCTGTGGATGAATCAGTGTATCATTTTGCTTCTCAATGAGCACAACTGATGTTGTTTTGCATTGTGTCTGTGTGCACAAAATCTGTAAAGCGGCTTTTCTTGTGAACGACTTTTCACTATATTCAAGGCCAACCCTGTCAGTGTGCCGGAAGGGTTCCGTATTTGTCTATTCCAGATACATTTCAGCCTCTCTTCCATTACAACGCGTACATGAACTCACTGGGTTTATACATTTTGGCTTAGCCTTGTGTATCATTCTGATGTGTGTATCCGGATGTTTAAGTTTTTTTTTTTTGCTTACTTGATTTTGCAAAATATAAAAAAAACTCTCGTTCTCATAAAACTTAAATTAATATTAATTAATCAACACGTGATAAGACCAACAAAATGGCAATTAACATTGACATTCGCCGGTACACTTTGTAGAATGAAATTGTGAGAGTGGAGATATTCAGAGGCGGACGCTGGAGTGGGCTCTGGGTGTTTGAGTCACCCTCCTCAGAAAAACAATTAAACTAAGTTAAGTGTTCTGAAATAAAACGGGTTTCTAGTCTGGATTTGAATTCAAAAGAATGAACCGTAGGTCTAGTTTTTCAGTGCGAGATTATAACTTTAACCCGAGTTAACTCATCAAATTTGGTGAGCTAACTCAGGATTAATTTAACAGATGCTTCTGATGTTCTATCCACCGAGTTTGTTGAGCCGTTCCGCATGCATTCTACACCAAAAACTGATTCTTCAGTTAAATATTTGTTCATTTACTTCTAAAGTCGACCAGAGGGTTTAACTCACCACTGAAAAACTGGGCCTTAAAGTACTTTGTGTGCTAAAATTACTTAGACCTGGAGAAACAAAGCGCTTTTTTTTCTTTGAGATGGTTAAAAACTCAACTAAGCACCACAATAACTGAAAGCAGGCTTATAATATCAGCTGTATTAAGCATTGACGGAGAAATCAATTCTCAAGCCTTGATTGGTGGAAAGTGCAATGATTTTCTGGTAAAAGCAGATATATTTATATCTTCTTTACCAGTAAATTTGTTCGTTTGATGAGATCTTTAATCGAAGAATCATTTGAAATTTCAAACAAATTAATAAAATTTTCTTTTTTTCTTGTGAAAACCCTCTAAAAATTAATACGCAAATAGGTGGCAATTATTTGAAAACAAAAATAGGCCATCAAAATTAAAGTTAAGCACCCCAACAAAAAATCTCACGTACGCTACTGGAGATGATGTCTGACCGACATAATTTCTATTAAGCACAGGAACATTATGTAGGTACATATTTTCATTGAAGTTAGATCATAATAGTCTTGTGAGGTTTCTTTTATGGATTAATTTTTAGCATAAAACATCAATAAAAATCAGAATACCATTAAGTTTACTGATGGGATAGTGAGTCACTGTAGAACATTTTAATTGATTTATGAAATTATAATTGAAACAATGGCAACCGCAGAATATTAAACTTTTATTAATTTTGTTTTTGTTTGATTATTCAAAAAAAAAAAATAATAAAGTTAATTCTCATTTTACTAGACATTTGATGTTAATTCTGAAATGAAAACAAAAACAACTTGTTGCCTAAAATCCGTTACAGTCTTAATTAAAGGAGAATTCGGATTCACTACCTAGCTACTAACTAACTATTTATACTGCACAATATCATCACTTATGGCCTATATAGCACCAATTAACGAAATATTTCTAGGGTACAATGGAGATTATTTTATGTGTGTACAGAACAAACAAAAATTGAATTTGAAACAGTGCAGTGTAAGCATATGCCTAATTTTAACTATTCTAAGAGTATTGTAGTCTCTTTCATCAGAAGTACTCAAGATGGTCCAGGACGGGCCTCTAAACTTAAAAAACAGGTCCTTCCAGCCGGCTCGGTACTTAGTTTGCTGACTGCATCCAGTTACACACTCCAAGTTGTTCTCCATTTGTGCACTTGGGCTGCACTTTTCCCAGCCATCTCAGCTGATTTATTTTCCTCTTTTTAACCAGGTGTCACTTCTTCGATACAAACTGGATCAAAAAAGACATGAAGTATCTTCCTTTCAAAGCACCCAAGCAAATATTCATCCGTTTCTAACAAGGTCTATACTTCTGCCCCATACAGTAGGACCACGAGGATCAAGGTCTCGCACAACTCACAACAATTTTTTGCCGAATTCGAACGGCTAAGGGGAAAGGCACTTATTCAAGAGATTTTCTTGGAAGATTTGTCACTTCCTCGCAAGATGTAGTAGCTATGTTTTTTAGGTCGACAAGACTAGGAATCGAACCCAGATCTCCGACAATAAATTAACTAGAGAATAAACTTAATGGGGTTGTTCTCCTTCACCTTGTACAAGCTGAAGTGAAAGGAATAAGGCCAGTTCACTGCCTATCTAATAGCAATTCATAATTAATTGTATACAATACAAATCTAGTCCTCCTTCTTACTTCTACCACTTTTAACTCATGCATACGTTTTCACATTGAGTAAAATGAAGAGAAATTTCTATTACTTAACCGAAATAAAATTTACCAGAGTATAAGACAAAGACCGATCGCCTTAGTAGCCAGGAGAAACACAGCAATTGGCAAGAGTGATTCATCATTTTATCTCTACACTGATATCATTTTGCAAAGTTATAGAGGAGAAAGTCCTTAACTAATTCGAATATAGCAAATACTTCGCTTTGTCCTCATTAATAGTAAAACTTATTATTATCGCCACCTCCGCTTCAATACTTGGAAATTTGCCAGTAACAACTCACAACAATTCTACCGATACAGATAATCTCATCTGCATAAGCAAGTAGTTTAACTTACATTTGAAAAATTCTAGCGAGTTGCGTACAGTTGAAGAACGATGTTAAAGTGGTTGCTTGATACCGCGTTGACTTTCCTTATATACCTATACCCCTTTCTCCACATCAAAGGATTCGGTGGTATTCTTGCCGAAGATATCTCTATCGCCATCCTGAACAAGCGGACTAGTTTAGCAGAGATGCTGAGATACGACATATGGCTCTGTATAGTTCTTCCCTATTCACAGTATCATATGCGATATTAAAATCGATTAAATTCATGTTTTCATGATTTGAATGGCCAAAAACCACACTAATGGAACCGATCAGTTTAAGTGATCATATATGTCGTTTTTTTTTTAACTCAGAGCAGAAGAATACAATATTGATTCCCTTTGAAATGACAGTTCGGTGGTCAAGTGTGCTTCACAATTAAATCTGAGGACTCAGATCATAATCTGCTCAGAGCTCTGATCTGATCGCTCAGCCTCTGCTTAGAGCTTTGCTCAGAGCCAAAAAAGAAAACGCCAATTGTATAGATTTTATATGCAATGTAGTTCAGAACATGGATGGGGCACACTTTAATGAGGATCCATTCATCTGGAATACTTTTATCAACCAAATTTTACGAATAAGTTGATGTATGCCCCCTACCAAGTCATTTCCCGTTATTTTGAATAGTGGCGGGTAGACCTCCTACACATCTTGTACATCTTACTTGGATCTCACTTACTAGATATCATGTAGGTCAGCGGACAAAAATTTGACAATCATGAAGTTTATAAGATTGTTCTGCCTAACAGCGGAATTTTTGCTATTTTTGACATTTCAGATTCAAAAGTTGTAGTGAGCTAAGAGTAAGCTATTCGAAATTCGAAGAGTTCCGGTTAATGTATCTGTTTTACTATGGTTCTAGTTTGCAGCACTGATTGGAAGACCTTTATTTTGGCATTCACCAACCGACACTTTTCATCTTTGCATTATAAATAATATAACTTTGTGTAAGTGTTTCTATGCAAAGGACATCTAAAGCGACCAAAGACTGCAAATAAAATGATTTTCCCAAAAATATTGTTGCCTTAAATTCAAGATGGCGGTTATATGGTCAAAAAATTGTAATAAGACTTTTTACTGTCCAAGGCTATGTAATGTACACGGTCTTCATTAAGCGCTTCCTTTCTTTAAATTTAAATGAAACAAAGTGTGTGTGAGATATCATTGAAATTTCGTATTCGTTTGAAGGGGCTATCGATGCCATTATGTATGAAATAACATCATTCAAATTTCCGCCGCGGCTTCTCTGCGTGGCGCGCAACAAAATGTTCAATTTTCCATGACTCTGGCTCATAAATCAGGCTAAATTTGAACTATGGCATGGGTTATGTTGGCTTTGAAGGCCTTTTTGGTTTGTGGCTTATTTTCACAGACCTGCGACTTCAGAAAACTCTATAAGAAAAAGTATAACGGGGTTTAATCGTACGTGAGATGATCATGCCCTCGCTCGTGCAGAATTTCCAATGTGGCGTGAGCTGTGTGGCACGTAGCGCCGCGCCGTCCTGTTGAAACCACATGTCGTTGGTCTCCATATGATCCAATTCATGCCAAAATAAGTTGGTAATCATCAACCTATAGCTTTCAATATATAGGTCTGGCCAACGTCGTTCCCTAAACGGGTTAAATGCGCGGAACGTTGCCCGAACAGAACACCCATTTTGATAAAACAATTTTATCATTTGCATTTTATCATTTGCAAAACATAGACTGAATAAATTGCAGCGGATTTGACAGATGTAACTTCAACAGTGTTGCCGCTATCAACTGTCAAAGTTTGGAAGACCCCATTGGAAGACGCTTCTAGGTTAACCCATTCATCTATCTGTCTACATGAGTGGATTTCATTATATCGCCTGGCTTGAAATGCAACCGTTGGTTGCATATACCACTCACGTCTTCGAATAATACCTCTATTCTTTTCGGCAAATAAAATAAGGGGTTATCCACGCCAAGAAATCCTTTTTCTCGAATTTTCGTGCAGAAAACAAATGTCCATTTTTTTTTATTTCGTTATACCACCTACTGCTATACTTGAACTAGAGGAGGAATCCTACCCTCTTCCACCTTAAAGCAAAAACAAAATCCAAGAGTATATTCTTGTCATAAATAAGTCCAACGTACCTAAGCCGTTCGTATTCAGCAATAAATTGTCCCGGCTGCTCCATCACTTGTCTTCTAAGCCACAAGGAACTTGTATGTAATGATTACATGGCCAGTATTTTAATAAATTTATATATACATCGTGTGTACTTGCAATAGTATAATATGTAATAGGTTGAGTTAACAAAATAATGGTTTTTCGAAAGCCTTCCCTTGAGATTTTGGTTTTTAAAATTTGTTCAGGATTTTCGTTGCCAGACTTTTTCTTTTTACATTTATTTGTAAACCTACTTTTATCGGGTCTTAAATTAAGAGCGCTACAAAAGTTTTTTTTTAAATAAAACAAAAACGGTTTTGGATATCCTGTGAAAGTCCGTTCGATTCCATTATGTATGGAACTCGATTTCTTTTGCATGGCCACCACGGGCACGCTTGCAGAAGTCCAGACGCTGAACCCAATTTTCGACGGTTTTCAAGCATAAATCGGCCGATACTGCAGCAATTTCACGTTCGATATTCGTACGAAGTTCATCAATCGTCACTGGCTTGTTGGCATAGACCAAAGACTTGACGTAGCCCCACAGGAAATAGTCTAACGGCGTCAAGTCGCACGACCGAGGCGGCCAAGCGACTAGACCATTTCGTGAGATAACACGTTCTCCAAACTTGGTTTCCAATAAATTGATTGTGACATTCGCTGTGTGGCTTATGGCGCCGTCCAGTTGGAACCACATGTCCTCCAAGTCCATATCATCCAATTGGGGCCAAAAATATTCGGTTATCATTGAACGGTAGCGATCCCCA
This sequence comes from Leucozona laternaria, assembly GCA_932273885.2. Lineage (NCBI taxonomy): Eukaryota > Metazoa > Arthropoda > Insecta > Diptera > Syrphidae > Leucozona > Leucozona laternaria. The sequence goes on from OW026368.1 coordinate 54,636,435, forward strand.
TTCACAGTAACGTGCCGGTCTTGATCATCACGGAAGAAGTACGGCCCAATGACGCCGCCGGCCCATAAACCACACCAAACCGTAATTTTTTCGGGATGCAATGATGACTCATGGAGTACGTGTGGATTGCCGCCTGACCAATACCGCATATTTTGTTTATTGACGAAGTCATTCAGCCAGAAAAGATCTTCATCGCTGAAGATGATTTTTCGATGAAAATCCGAATCATTTTCAAGTTGTTGGTCAGCCCAATTCCCGAACGTACGTCGCTTATGGTGGTCAAGCGGCTTCAGTTCTTGCGTCAATTTAACCTTGTAAGGATGTAGCCCAAAATCTTTTAGCCAAATTCGCCACAACGACGTCACAGAGATGCCCAACGCTTGAGAACTGAAGCCTCAGCGGCAGCAATATTCTCGACACTACGGGCACTTCTTTGTCTCACTGGCACGGGAACATTTTGTACTGTGCATGTGGATTCAAATTTTTCCACTAGACGCTCAATTGTTGATCTGCTAGGACTATTATGACGACCATAAATTGGACGTAGCGCTCTTAAGGTTGAGGCCACTGACTCCGAATTTCGGTTGTAAATTTTAATAATTTCGACTCATTGTTGACTCGTATATCTTTTCATCATGAAATGGCAAAACTTACTAAAGAGAAATGTCAAAAGAGCGGCAAGAAATATGGCGTCATTTGCTGTCTCTGTTGCTCTACTTTTGTAGCGTCCCTATTGAAAAACCCTTTATTATATCTTCATACCTACTACATACATAGCTAAATTGACTAAAAATTATATACTTATAGTATAGGTACTGGTATACCTATATTGTTTTCAAATATCATAATTCAGTTGATTTAGTACAGTCTCCCTTACATAACATGAAAGTCAAAGTTCAAAGTCTTCCTTCCATACCTATCAAGTTTATTTTACAAATTGAATGAATTGATATCAACAAACTGATGGATAAATTCCAATGAACAATTTTAGTGTTTTTTATCACACAACATGCAAAACCTCCATTACATCTACGGAACAACTATATCTACCTATTATCAATTTACTAGATTAGAAACGAACTTTCTTTCCACTATTTTTCTTCTTAATTGATACATCATTATGTGATATTCAATAATTTAATCTTCTCAAATAATTTGTTGTTGCTCTTTATCTGTCGGTATATAAAATACAATCGCGTTCATTAAGAAGAACAACAAAAACAACACAGCTTACTTTATAATTCTACAAATATCTCGTCGTACATTCATCTGCCATTGAAGAAATCGCATTTGCCATGATCTTGAGATTGCAAGAGAATAGAAAAAAAATAGAATTTTTTGCATCAACAATTCGTTTATTTATTCAAGATCATTATTATGGCTGCTGTGCAGTAAGTTGCAAGCACTAATGGCAAAAAGTCTTCAGACCATTCAAATAAAACAAAGTATGAAACTACTTAACCCAGAAAGAAAAGCTGTGAAAAAGAAAAAGTTTTGAAACAGCAATAATCAATTATTAAATGTACCTATATCTATTTTCAAAAAAAAAAAAAACGGTATCATGACTTCTTTAGAGCGACGCAAATCTCCCATGACCAAATCACCAGATATGCAACAAACTTTATAAATATTAGTAAGTAGAGTATCGATCTGACATTAAAAAGGACCCTAAAACGTTTGTCATAGTAGGCGTGTATTGTTGCAAGCCCGGAGGAAATTGTTCGAAAAAATGTCGACGGGGCTAAGTAATCTACATGTTAAATGCAACAACAACTAATCCCCTCCGGGATCAGCTAAGCACACAGAATTCTAATCATCACGGAGGAAAACTGTGTTACCGGCATGAATTACATACTTGTTATCGATAGTTTGTATGGAAACTCCATATTTTTTCTGTGATGGCGTCGCTAATCCCCAATATTGTTTTTTTTTTTTAACGAAATCCCTCCGGACTTGCAAAACAACACGGCTATTATAATATTTTTATATTGAACGAAACTGAACTACTTTTGATCAGAATCTATCTTTAATAAATAAATAAGCTTTTCACTAGTGTTCAAAAAAAAGCACATGTCATCACTGAATTTTTTAATATATCGGTGTGCAAAGGACCGCGGCAAAAACTAGCCTTTTAAGAAGTTAAAACTTAATATCTCAAAAGAATTAAACATAGCAAAATATTTATATATGTATATTACTTTGAAGATATGAAAAATACTTTTCAATTGATATCAATATGATTTTTCTACGTCCTATATTTCGAAGGTAATGAACAATTATTTGAAAAAAAATTGAAATATTTATTTTGCAATCAGCAATTTCAAGCCCAAATATCTCGACTTTCCCATGAAAACGAGCTCACCTTTCTTTTGATAGCAATCTCGTTTGTGTACAATCATGGCTAGAAATGGGCAGTTCCCTTCAGGCCTAGTTTTTGAGTACGAGATTATCCCAGTTTCGGAGTTAAACACGAGTTAGCTCCTGCACCATGTGTTTCAGTCAATTTAGACCCCGAGTTAAAACAGCAAATTTGGCTAGTTGTCAAAAACCTATTCAAATCGAGGTACGATACTGATTTTCATAGTGGCGCCATCTCGAATTCGATAACGAAACATTGATTTCTATTTTGTCGCACTTCGATTTCGATAGATTTTTCACAACTAGGAGTTTAATTTAATTTAAATTTGCAGGATTAACTAACTCTGATTCAACTCGGAGTTAACTCATGCACTGAAAAACTTCACCTTATTCAGTTATATCTGGATTAATTGAATAAGTATTTTTGGCAGATGTGTGTGAATAATATATTTAAAATGAGGAACGCCACTATGGAAAGGACTAATTTTCTAGCATTTCGATTTCTATAAATGTTTGACAACTAGGAGTTTATGAAGCCTACACTGTAAAACTGCTTCTGAGTTAAATTGGGTTTAATTTATTTGCAGGATTAGCTAACTTTGGTTTAACTCAAAGTTAACTCACCCTTATTACTTTCATTCTATGGAAGTCCATATATCAACTTACATAAAAAGGTGTTTTGAATAGAGTTTGCTCTTCAATTGGAAAACGCTACTTCTAGTGACAGTTACTTTGACAGATGATTTTTATACAGTATGTTTCGCAAATTTCTCCATAATAAGTCAGAACAATACTTTTAAGTGAACTAATATTGGACTTTGATTGGTTGAGCTACATTCAAGCCAACCCCATATGGAGGTCATATGTCCAAAATTATTTTTCAACACTAATGTCATAAAATTATGCATGTATTTTTTGATTTTCAAAAAAGAAACTGAATCTTAGTGAAATGAGATTGATTGAGAGCGCGGCGGCGGCGCGCGTTGCGTTGCAGCGAATTGTTGAAACTGCAAATTAATAGTCTCAGAAAATATAATAGTAGAACAATTGAAAAAAAAAATTCGTGAATAAAAACTTAGTAAAAAGCAAAAGCGGACAGTCGACAGTCTTGGATTTAAGCTCAAAATAGCGGAAGATTTTGATACAAATCAAACAGTTTCAACCGTTATTGACAATTTTCAAAAATATTTAGCATATTTTTGGCGTGGTGGACAAGAATAAGTTCTTTTCTCATTAATTTTTCTCTGTTCTATTTAATTCGTAGGCATCAATTAACGGAGCAGGTTTTTTTTGAGAAAGAAAACCAACAAATGTTATCTACAAATAGTTCGGCAAAGGTGATAACGAAGTCGTTTGTCTGCTTGTTCGTGGTGGCAAGGAAAAAGTCCATATAATACAATTTTTGTGAAAATAGAATAAGTAAGAGAAACAAACCACTTCAAATGCATCAAATCTCAACGCCCTCGACTTTCTGATTATAAATATGGTTATGTAAGATGTGTGTATGTGGCCGCAAGACCTTCGACTCCGAAAAACGCCGAAATGCATTTTTGGCCTGTTAAGGCTTTTGTTCTAGCCGGTGGCGTAACGGGTAGCTCGTAGGACTGTCATGTCGGTAGTCTGGGTTCGATTCCCACCCTCGTCCACCTAAATAAAAAAAGGCATCTTGCGAGGAAGTGAAAAATCCTCCAAGAGTATCTCCCGTCATGAATAAGTGCCTCTCACCTTAGCCGTTTGGATTCGACAGAAAATTGTAGGTCGCCTCCATTCCTCCAAACAAACTTCACGCACACAGAAATGGTTGAGAATTGTAAGTCACTATAACCTCTGTCTGGCGGTCAGCCATCAGCCGAATAGGGGGAATAACATGTAGCATACGAAAACATGCACGTGCCGTAACTATTCGGACTGGTGGAAGTGTGATCATAGCCTCTTCGCGGCGGCCGCTAGAAACAAGCCTTTAAAAAGGTTTGGCTAATATGATCAGGCTGGTTCCACAGGTTGGCAACAGGTTAATTCCCTGTTCCGTAAAACAAGAAGAATTACGAGACCAGCAACAAGCCTCGGAAACGGACTGATCTCACGACGACAACCCACGCAAAGAAAACGGAATAACGATTTACGAATTTTCTTATGGAACGTACGATCGCTCTATAGAGCTCGAGCTGCTCAGCAGCTAGCCGATGCCCTGTCAAAATATAAAGCTGACATAACAGCACTTCAAGAAATAAGATGGACAGGGAATGGTGTTCTGCGGAAGAAAGATTATGACTTATACTACAGCTGTCATACAAAACACCATGTGCTCGGGGTAGGCTTCCTAGTCGGCGAAAAAATGAAGTCTGCCATCATCGGCTTTAACGCTATAAGCGAAAGGCTATGCACCCTTCGCGTGCGAGGCAAATTTAAGAACATCAGCCTCATTAACGTTCACGGACCTACGGAGGAGTCCTCAGACGAAGAAAAAGAGACTTACTACGAACAAGTCGAGAGGGCCCTCAATGCCTGTCCAAGGTATGACGTAAAAATCATCCTTGGGGATTTGAATGCAAAAATAGGTCGGGAGCCGGTATTCAGGCATTACGCAGGCACCCATAGTTTGCATGAGAACACTAATGACAATGGACTTCGAGTCTTAGAATTGGCAGCATCGAAAAACATGGTCGTTGCGAGTACCAGGTTCCCGCGTAAAGATATCTACAAAGCCACCTGGGTATCACCTGATGGAGTCACTCGTAACCAAATTGACCACGTGTTGATAGACCGTCGCCACTACTCGAACTTGATGACGGTACGAACGTACCGAGGTGCCAATATCGACTCGGATCACTATCTTGTTGGTATGGTTTTCCGAGGGCGGATTGCCTTGCGAAGACGTATTGCATCCGCCGATCAGGTTCGAATCAACACGGCTGCTCTGCGCAATGAAAACACCAGTAACACCTTTGGTAATGCGTTAGGACTCGCCCTAGAACTGGGTAGAGTAAGTCCTGGAGCCAGTTTGCTGGGCGTAGATGAGAAGTGGACACGCCTTAAGAATACTGTCATTAGTACTGCCAACTCCATCTTAGGCAGCAGTCGTAGAAATCGGAACGACTGGTTTGATGATGAATGCAAGCTAGCGACTGAACGTAAGAATGTTGCGCACCGAGCAATGCAACAATCTCATAGAACGCGGGCACGCGAAGACGAATATAAAGAGCTCAGAAGAATTGAAAAACGGCTTCACAGACAGAAAAAATCAGCCTGGGAGAAGAACATAATCTGTGAAATAGAGAAAAGCCGAGAGCGAGGTCCGCACCAGGCGCGGAAGTTCTACCAATCCGTCCGAAACATGACGCAGTACACACCACGCTGCACATACTGCAAGGACGGAGAGGGAAATCTGATCACCGATCCTCAAAGCATACTGGAGCGATGGGAAGTGTACTTCAATGAATTGCTAAATGGTCAGCTCACTGCAGAAGTGGAGGCTCCACTACTTCAAGAAGAGTACCCTATGTTGCCGCCACCAAGCATAGAAGAGGTTGAGAAGGCTATAGGCCGGCTAAAGAAAAACAAAGCCCCGGGAGCCGATGGTATACCAGCCGAACTATTTCAACACGGTGGGCCAGCTTTACGTCAAGCAATTCATGAGATTATAGTGCACGTGTGGGAGCATGAAGAAATTCCAGAAGACTGGCGAAAAGGTATCATTTGCCCCATACATAAGAAGGGAGATGTCACAACGTGCAGCAATTATAGAGGTATCACGTTGTTGAGTACCGCCTATAAGATACTCTCCTCTATCCTACAAGACCGGATAACCCCATACGCTAAAACCATCATCGGACAATATCAGTGCGGTTTCATTCCAGGCAAATCAACAACTGATCAGATCTTTACCCTTAGGCAGGCGATGGAAAAATGTCTAGAATTTAACATCCCAACATACCACCTGTTTATAGACTTTAAGGCCGCCTACGATAGCATAGCCAGGGTAGAACTTTACAAAGCCATGAGAGAATTCGGCATCCCAAATAAATTGACACGACTATGTAGGTTGACCATGACCAACGTAACAAGCCAAGTAAAAATAGCCGGATTGCTATCCAAACCAATCAACATCTTTAATGGACTCCGACAAGGGGATGGTTTGGCCTGCCTCCTCTTCAACCTGGCGTTGGAGAAAGCAATCCGTGACTCTGGCACGGCAACAAGAGGGACCATCGTCAACAGGTCCAGCCAGATACTGGCTTACGCAGACGACATCGACATCATCGGAAGAACTGAGCAAGCTGTACATGATTCCTTCATCCAGATCGAGCAGGCGGCACAAAATCTGGGGCTGCACATTAGTGAAGGTAAAACAAAGTACATGGTGGCGTCGAATGCGAGAGGAACAGTTGGTCAAACAATCAAGGTAGCGGAGCACGAATTTGAAGTGGTGCAATCCTTTAAATACCTTGGGTCAATAGTAGCAGCCGATAACAATATAGAAGAAGAAATACGCGGGCGGCTTCTCAAATCCAACAGAGCCTACTATAGTCTGTCAAAGCTCTTCAAATCCAGAAATCTCACCATAACTTCAAAACTGCTGCTGTACAGGACCATGGTCCTGCCAGTACTCACATATGGATCCGAGACTTGGGTGCTTAGCAAAAGGCACTCCGACCTCTTAGCCGCGTTCGAGAGAAAAGTCTTAAGGAGAATTGTTGGCCCCATATGTGAGGAAGGACGATTCCGGAGACGGTACAATCATGAATTGTACGCAATCTACCTTGAAGCAGATATCGTGACAAAAATTAAGCTCGGTAGACTCCGGTGGGCAGGGCACCTAGCTCGCATGAGCGAAGAGGAACCTGCTCGGAAAGTCCTTTGTGGTACATTCTATGGTAGACGACAGCGTGGTAGACCATGCTTGCGCTGGAGAGATGGCGTAGACCAGGACGCCCGGAGCCTTGGGGTGCGCAACTGGATGGCGGCGGCTCGAGACCGGGATGGGTGGAGAGACTTGTTGAAGGAGGCCAGGACCGGACCCCGGTTGTCGAGCCGACGATGATGATAACCTCTGTCTCTGCACGAGCTGTCACGCCACCAAAATTATTTATATTTAATTATTTTTAAGACTTTTGGAAAACCGTTTGACATTTGTCTCAACCCCCTCAGTGCAAATACCCACATGACAGACGCTAAATGGCCGCAAAAACCCAAACAGACGCTCTAGGTCTAGACTAGATACGAGGAGAGTCCTGTACATTTTATATTTATTTGGTTTATTTCGATTTACGTATTTCAATTTTCTGTTTTCGTAATTCTATCTCTCGAGATCTTGCTTAGCGGTATTTTATTTAAATCCGGAAAAACTGAATTTTCTAAAAAATTTAAATAAAAAACTATCATCGAATTTGTGGAAGATAAATTGGAATAAATACAAACATAATCAACAAACAATTTCAACCTAAGACCAGGCCTGTCCGCAAGACGATACCATTGAAATGATTTGACTTAGGGGCTAAAATTTGGAAACATTTATTTTTGAAACCAAAAGCCCTTTTCATGAAAATAATATTGTAAGGTGAAAACAATTTTTTTTTTCGGAATTGTAAGCCAACCGCGCAGGTAGTACTTATAACAGCTTAACTAGGTGATGTAAAAAACCTTTGTTGATGTAACTCACGTTTGGATTCTATCATCTATTAAACAGTTATAATTTAAAACGTGTTAGCTTCTTACTTTTCATAAAATTTGCTATTTACTTTAACACCGTCTTTTTTTAGGAAAACGAGAAAAATGGGGTAAATGAAAACAAGGAACTGAGTACCTAGGGCGGGTAGAATAAAAACTTTTGGTATAACAGTAAACAAAATGAAAAACTAAAATATATGATGAAGAAAAGAAATCAAAACAACAATGTTCACATTTACCCAAAAAAAAATGAATATAGGCAAAAATATTTATTCTAGTGTCTTATTCAAAATAAATGACAAATAAGGTTAAGTCCTTAAAAAAATGCTTGAAACTTTAAGTTTAAACATTACATTTCAAAAACTGGTAGGTACTTTTGCATTGAACTTTAGGTACAGTTGTAATTCCATCGACAACAGTTTTTTTTTTGTTCTGGCAACAATCCACAAATTTGGTTTATAAAAACAAAACTTTTACCTCTTTCAACAACTTAAAACATTATGAACCCATAGTTATAGTACCGAGAACTTGAATTTCTTCTTCCTCCTCCAGGACTTTTGAAACCACACAAACAAGCAAGCAAGCACATTTCCATTCTCGAAGTTGACAACGACAAACATTCCTTGCTTCAAGCTGTGGATTCCATCAATGTACACGCATTAAATTTCCTCTGCTTCTTATATGGCTACAGTTGCCATCGTAGAGAGGAGTAGCAATTTGGTCTAATTGACGTTTTCGTTGAGAACTTTCCCATGTAAGGAATGAGTCCATTTGAGGCACTTCTATTCAGCCTATCTTTGAAGCAGCATAAAGAGTTCCTGGGAAGGAATCTGTTAATGTCCATCGTGTTGGAACAGTCCCGTTTTTGAAAATAATTAACGGTGGTAACTTACCTCCACTAGCAGATACACAAGCTAAGACCTAAAACTCTCTGCTACTCTTTTGTAGAATCACCATAAACCCGGCTTAAGGGAACGTCCTGTTCTGAGACGACTTGGATTACTCTGCAAAAACCACTTTCATCTGAGTCTAGAACAAAAGCAGCCTTGGCGGGACTTAACAAATCAAAGGCGAATATGATATCAGTTTTTCGATCTGGACGTGCTATTTGTAAGTGGTCTGTTTTTATAGTGAAAGCGACAGTGCAAGTATTCTTCTTCGAGATATAATGCCAGTATCTAGCTGTAATAAGAAAAAGCAGGTATGTGCAGAAGCCAACTTCTACTATAAGCTTCAGCTACATATTCAGCCAGTTATAAGGGCGCATACTTTTTTTAGTCGCTGTAAACTAAATTGAACGATTAAACTAAAAGTTTACAGAATTCATACCTATCAGCTGCAATAGATATACTTCCGATACTATCACCGCAAAAGCAGGCAACTTTTGTTTCACAACTGTCTATCTGTTCGTCCGTCCATTCGTCATCATTCGCACACGACATACTGGAATAATGAGGAAGTTTTCAGCTGGGTAAAACATATTCGTTATAGTTGTTGTTGTCTGTCATGCAGTCAGTCAGGCACACTTTGAAATTCCACACACATTCATTCAACATTTCAACTAACGCTAACCCCACACTGACTGAATTTGACTCTAGCATGACCGCATGAATAGATGTCACTTAAGTATGCCCATTAGAAATGAATCCCATTCGGCTAAATACTTTCAAGTGAGATAGGCACGCGATTCAATTGTCACACTTGTTGTGGCTGAAAATCTACAACTTGCAACCACTCAAAAATATTTAACAGTATAAAGCTGCAAATTCTGCTACAGCTAGCCTTACTGCAGTTTAACCATAACCATACATTTTAAATATTCTATACCATACAGTTTGCAGTTGTTTCAAATATTGAATACAAATACCTGAACGAATCTGAAATAATTTTATATCAAGAAGTTAATATTTTCGTTGTTTTTTCACCACTTAAGTAATTTGAATGAATAATTTTGCCATTGAAGAGAATTAAACATCAAACTTAGTACGCGCACGGTTAACTGTGTTTAAAGAGAGAGGAAATAAAGTGATTAAAATTTATTATATTCTTTAGTATACATATATGAACCTAGAGCTAAGCGGACAACTTAATTTTACTACGATAAAGACTCAAATACGAAAAGTCTTGTAATTTGTGATAAAAAAAAATAAGTGATTTGTTGCGACATAATATAGTGGGTCAATATAAAAGTGGTTTTTTTTTAGTGAAAATAATGCTGTTAAATTTTTAAAAAAGTGCCTTATTTTTATGTATTTAAATAACAAAATTATAAGAATATCATAAAGTGTATCGTAAAAGTAAACTCAACGTTAAGTGATGAATGAAATAATTATGTATAAAAAGAGATGATTTTGATTTCATAATGTTGAGGAAATACATCAACTCACCAGCAGCATCAATTGGATTAGGATTTGCGTTGCTTTGGTAAGTTTTTTTTTTTAATTTAAATAATAAAATTTATTTATTTGATGGGTGACTCAAAAATGTCCTTGGCCAAGAGTCTATTTTTCACTGAAAATTTAGATGAAAAACTATATGCTATGAGCATTACCAATAACTAAATATTTAACAGGATAAACGATTGGTTACTGGTAGCGGTATTGCTCATAGAGAAGGGAACAACTCTTTAAACTTACAACACATACAAATTTTCTTGAATGCACAAAAGCGAAGCAAGTTGGCTGTAGCAAATATTATATTTAATGTCAAACGCATTGTGAGTTTTGTCAGAGTTCTGACTGGATCGACATTTTATTCTAAATTGTGCCTTAAAAATTCTGCATTTCAAGGTTACACTTTTATTAAGGAAGTGACTAAAGAAATGCCAATTTTAAACAAATTTGTTTATAACGGGTCCGCCAAATAACTTCTTTTTTTTTTGAAAATGGCGCAAAACATAAAGTGTAGCTTCGGCTGTGTGGCACGTAGCGCCGTCCTGTTGAAACCAAATGTTGCCAATATCCTCTTCTTCAATTTTTGTGAACAAAAATTCGTTCAACATGGCCCGGTAACGATCGCCATTGACTGTAACGGCCACTCCTTGCTCATTTTCGAAAAATGGCCCAATTATGCCTCTGGAACAAAATCCGCACCAAACAGTGACTCGTTTTGGATGTATCGGCTTTTCAATGTATGCGTCAAATCTGTCAAATCAGACATGAGCTAAGTGTTACCATTCAAGAAATTAGCACTATTTGAAAAAAAAATGTTAGATGGCGGACCCTTTATTTATAATATGAAAACATGGGAACTGTTAATGCGATGGTCAAACCTTAGGCAACCAGAGTTTTTGTATAATTTGCGTTAATGTACACCTATTTAGAAATTTAGACAATACTATAAAGGTAATTATTTTGGAAGTGACTCTAGACATGCCAATTATAACAGTTTTGGTTTATAAAGGTACTGTTTATGCGGCCCCGCAGGGCCAGGGCCCTCCGCCGGTGGGTATACTTCATGCACCCAGAGTTTTTTGATGTGTAAACATCTATGCTGGCGGTAGAGTGAAAAAAAACGTGAACGTTCGTGTGCAACGTAACGTCGTGCAACGTTACGGTGTGCAACGTAACGATCTGCAACGTTACGATCTGCATACTAGGATGGGTGCGTTCAGTGAAACAAATCTTAAGATCCCCTTCAAGCAAAAACAAGGCCGTTTTGGATCCGCGCACGTTGATGTTTACACATGTTAACCGTGAGTCCCGGCACTAACGCAATTTTTTTAAAGTCGCGCGAAGCGCCTTAACGCACACCCACTTTTAATGGCGAAAAACTGTTATAACTGTTATAAATTGGCATGTCTCTAGTCTCGTCCAATTATTTTTTATCAGATTTGAGATCATACTATTTTTGAAAAAAATAAAACTTGAATAGGTATGTTGTATTTGGTAAACAGTTCGTCTTAAAAAATCTGAAAAATTTATATTTCGTTCAGTAAAGGAAAATAAATTAAAAAAAAAAATACAAATACAAAAAAAAATAATGTAGTCGCCGTCGGTCGGTCGAAAAATAGGACTTACTAAGTAGAAGTACCTACAAAAAATAAATGTTGAAGAAAATGAGATTTAAAGATTTCTCAGGATTAAAAGTAGGTATGCAATTTTGAACGAGCTTCGCGGACCACCTATGGAGGTGGCATTCTGGTCCATTACGTCGGTAGTAATTAACAATTGTATAAGAGTAAAAATAATGTTGTGTAGAGTTTTACAAAAGTAATTGATTTTGGAAATTGTAAGTTGGAAACACTCATACTCAAGGAGAGAAAGTTCCATACTTCTTAAGTTAAGTATTCACTGAAATTATGTTCGAAAAAAGCCAAATTTCACTCACCCTAGTTTATATTCTAGCAACTGTATATTTAGTGCGTGGTTTTCGGCCAAAATTGATTTATATATCTAACTTAATACCAGGACTGGTTACAAAGTCCGGAGCAAAATTTGAGACTGAGCGCGGTATCAACATCATGCTTTTTGGATATTGCGATTTCCGGGTTAATGCTTAAGGTAGAACTAGAATAGGCGGGAGCTGTCGGAAGCTTATGTCAAAACCGACCGAAAAGTAGCTTTCCGAAACGTCAATTTCACAAGTAACCCATAATGCACTTAAATGGTTGAAAGAGAAAACAAATTAAATGATTGTTTGTTCAATGTCAATTTTCATAGCAGAGAGAGGCTTTTAATTATTTACTTTGCGAAACCACTAAAATTCGATGTGATGTAAATTAATTAAAAGAAAACTTAAAATTGTACTTCACTTATTCATTAATCAGAAAAAAAGTCGAAGTCTAAGCTCCAAACGCAAAATTCTTTTTAGGTTGCTTTCCCATTTTGATTTTTGCATCCATCCACTTACGAATGAGCGGTCGATGAGCGCTCTTCACGTCCGACGGCAAAAGTTAACGAAAACTAGACGAACAGTACCAAATCGCAATTATGGGCACAAGCTATTAATTGTTTGTATTCGCTCGGTTTCGTACGACCACTTGCGTGGCCTTCCGACTACTCTAGTTCTACCTTTACGGTTCAGACCATTTTGGACTTGAGAGTGACCGATTATAGTTGAAATTCACTTAAACATATTTTATATAAGTACGGAATTCGGAACTCCCCCAATATTGTCGGAAAAGTATTGATATACTAGTTCAACCCCTGATATTTATTCCAACGTTCTTTGAACAAGTGGTTTGTGAAAGTTTGGTATTTCATACTAAGAGCATAATTTGTGAAAAACAAAATGGGATTGGGACCAGAAAATCAGCGGTAACAAATCTTTTCACCTTCCTGCATATATTTACATATGTTCCAATGCATTTTAATGGAAATAAAATTGATTGCATATACGAGTATACCGATATTTCTAAGGCATTCGACCAACTTGAATGAATGAATAATATATTGGGGGTAATTGCATTGCGACCTAAAGATATATTATACCCCCATCTAGAAGTAGATGATATTGCTCATTCACAAAGCTCTTTCTCCAGATTTATTCCTTTAAGAAATTTGGGTAGTTGGAGTACTTTTAGATAGGATATTTAGCTTCCTTCTATACCTGGTAACGTCCCAGATACTTTTGCGTTCGATGCATAAGTGGTATGTGGTCCGGCGTTTCCTCATGAGTATTACAGAATCTGCATATGGGGACTACTTTCTATAGGCTATTTAAGTGTATTTTTAGTTTGCAGTGGACCGTTACTATTCCAAAGTTCTATCAACTTAGTCACACCATTGTTTTCTTAAAACTAAAAGTCTTTGGTTTTCCACATTTTTTTATTGGATTGATAGCATCGTATCTTTGAGAATAGATCATACATACCAGATGAAATTCAGATACTATCTTTCAAACTTATTCAGTGCTCACTCAGGTGCACCCCAAGGAAGTAACCTAGGACCTTTTCTGTTTACTCCAGCTATAAATGAATTTTCTTGTATACGCCCTTGTGATATTCTTATATTTGCTGATGACATGAAGGTGTTTAAATCAATACAATCTGACCATGATCACATTCAGCTGCAGGCTGATCTCGACAATTTATTTTTATTAAACAAAATTTGAACGCAGCTTTATATCTACATTACCGGTATGAATTTGAACAAAATTATTTGAGACGTTTTCGTGGAATTTGACAAAAACATCCTCGTGTTACCTATTCCGATGCAAAAAGGTCAACCCGTTTAGTTTCTCTATATCTAGCTCTAGCTCGACGTACAATAGACGCACAGACATCAGTTTCCTTCAAAGGACATAGGGTTAAATATTTTTTTTATGAGATAAATTCTTCATGGCAAGATCAGTCACTTAATCCGAACATAATTTTTATTAATAATTAATAATAAATTAATAATTTCTCGGTTTAGGAACATTTTTTTTTTTTTTGATATAGTCTATGGAAATGTAGCTAATTTAAAAATAATTGATCGTATTTAATAAAATGAAAGATTATGCTAAAAGCGTTACTTATTTTAGTGTTAAATGTGCATTTTTTTGTTTGAAATAGAATTTCGATAGGATATTATATTTATATGTTGTGGTTCCTCAAAAATACTAAGCTGCAAGCTAGACTTGTTCTTTTAAGGTTTTATATGCAGTAAGGCCGTTTTCATATTAACTTACAATTATGTGGTTTTCCAGTCAACCATTTCAGATTTGGGGGTCAGATTCCAGATCAATCGTGGTAACTAGAACGAATCGCGATTGATCCTTTTTTTTGTAAAGGTGTAGGTGATTTGTCTGTGTTTACTGATGTAAGTAGTGATAGTATATGTAGGGAAAAATTCCTACAAGTATTTTTTTCCTAGGGAACAGTTTTTTCTTTAATACAAAAATACATATAAAAATATACAAATATACAAAAATATGGTGAATAAATGCGTAAGAAAAAATTCTTATAAAAGGTTTTTTTTTTCAAATTATAAAAGAACATTTTTGTGTTTAAATTATAATTAATTTCAACTACGCGAATACTTTCACCTGTCTTAATTTATTGAAATGGAGATTAATGAGAGAACCCACACTGGCGCTATGCAAATCTTTGAGAGTGTGTGAAGTTAGCCCCCCTTTTTTTGAATTTGTTATTTTTGAAAATTGTTCCAGGTTGTTCCCGATTTGTTCCGCATTGTTCCAAATTTTTTTTCAAAAATATTCAAAAATGGGGGTTTTAGACCCAAAAAACAGTTTTTTACCTAGCCCCCCTTTTTTCGAAAATTGAACTTTTGAAAATTGTTCTAGAATGTTCTAGTTGTTCTGAACATTGTTCCAAGTTTTTGGACCTCTATATTCAAAAATTCAAAAGTTATGGCCGAAATCCGAAAAAAATCTAGCCCCCCTTTTTTCGAAAATCATACTTTTCAATTTTTTTTTAGGTTTAAAAAAGTGTTCCTAACATTGTTCCGAAAAATTGAAGTCGTAAAATGTCTACTTTTAAAGATAAAGCTTTCTAAACTTTTTTATCAAAAACGCAAAAAACCGGTCTCCAGTTGTTTTTTTTTTTTTCCATCACATAATTCATATTTCTTGATGATAAATACATGTGTATGGAAAATTTTGTGTCTCTATATTTATACAATCACCCTTAAATCGAATTTAAAAAAAAAATCTAAAAGTTTTTGAACTTTGTAAGAACTCCATTTAGTCCCCTTTTATCATAAATCGACAATCTATATTTTGTTTCAAGTTCCAAACCGCTCAACCCAAATTGTTCCAAAGATTCATACAAAAATATTGAATATTGAAGATTTTAAGCCGAAAAAACACTTTAAATGAAAATATCCTATTTATCCTTGCTCTGGCCCCCCCTTTTACGAATTCAAAATTCTAAAACTTGTTCCAGGTTGTTCTAAGGCTCTTCTAAATTGTTCCAGAACTTCGTTTGTTAATATTGATTTTTACTATGAAAAATTTCAAAAAAATCGCCCCCACCCCCCCTGCTCCAAAATCAAAAATCTAAAATTTGTTCCAAGTTCAAAATCCCTCAAACCCAATTGTTCCAAAGATTCATACAAAAATATTGAATATTGAAGATTTTTAGCCGAAAAAACACTTTAAATGAAAATATCCTATTTATCCTTGCTTTGGCCCCCCCCTTTTACAAATTCAAAATTCTAAAACTTGTTCCAGGTTGTTCTAAGGCTCTTCTAAATTGTTCCAGAACTTCGTTTCTTAATATTGATTTTTACTATGAAAAATTTCAAAAAAATCGCCCCCACCCCCCCTGCTCCAAAATCAAAAATCTAAAAGTTGTTCCAAGTTCAAAATCCCTCAAACCCAATTGTTCCAAAGATTCATACAAAAATATTGAATATTGAAGATTTTAAGCCGAAAAAAAACTTTAAATGAAAATATCCTATTTATCCTTGCTCTGGCCCCCCCTTTTACAAATTCAAAATTCTAAAACTTGTTCCAGGTTGTTCTAAGGCTCTTCTAAATTGTTCCAGAACTTCGTTTCTTAATATTGATTTTTACTATGAAAAATTTCAAAAAAATCGCCCCCACCCCCCCTGCTCCAAAATCAAAAATCTAAAAGTTGTTCCAAGTTCAAAATCCCTCAAACCCAATTGTTCCAAAGATTCATACAAAAATATTGAATATTGAAGATTTTAAGCCGAAAAAACACTTTAAATGAAAATATCCTATTTATCCTTGCTCTGGCCCCCCCTTTTACAAATTCAAAATTCTAAAACTTGTTCCAGGTTGTCCTAGGACTTTTCTAAATTGTTCCAGAACTTCGTTTCTTAATATTGATTTTTACTATGAAAAATTTCAGAAAAATCACCCCCCCCCCCCCTCCCTTCCCCAAAATCAAAAATCCAAAAATGATTCCAAGTTCAAAATCCCTCAAACCCAATTGTTCCAAAGATTCATACAAAAATATTGAAAATTGAAGATTTAAGGCCAGAAAATACTTTCTTATTATTTTTAAACATTAAAACATTTTAATAATTTCCATTATTACCATAATATCACGCATTTATTTATATTACTCGAATTTTTCAAGCTTATTTATTTACTATTTGTTTTGATTTTTTTCTGTTACTACTTTTCTTTATTAAAAATTATTTTCAGCTTGTTGTAGATCTTCAGAAGTTGTTGAATGACTAAGCAGCATACGGGTATAATGTGTAAACTATTGTTCTTCAAAATTTACTATAATGCGTTCCACTGTCGTTGAAATTACTCAAAAAAGGAAAAATAAAATCGAGTATTAGTACAACTGATCAAACGCAAAATACACGTGTCCTTAAATATAAATTTATTCCTTAAAAAACTACCTAAATTTTCCAATGATTTCTCCTTTATTCCATACCACCTTGCATTTATGCGTAAATATTTGTTATTGTCATGCATTTCACCCATATTAGAATAAGTAATACCCTTTAAAAATAAATCCTCCAAATTATGGATTGCGGTTTTTATACTTTCTCCTGAAATGCTTTCAAAAATACTCTTTTACACGCACATTACTTGAAGTCTAACAACGAAAACCCTTCGATCTTACCTATCAACTACCTGCTTCCTTTTCCATGCTCTCTATCATTCAAAAATCTCTTTAAATTATGAGTCAGATTTTTTCCAATATACATTTGGCTTCAAAATAAAAAATTGTATTGGCGATTATTTTCAAAAACTACCCTAATTGGAATTTTGGAAAAACCCTGATTCATAATTTAAAGAGATTTTTGAATGATAGAGAGCATGGAAAAGGAAGCAGGTAGTTGATAGGTAAGATTGAAGGGTTTTCGTTGTTAGACTTCAAGTAATGTGCGTGTAAAAGAGTATTTTTGAAAGCATTTCAGGAGAAAGTATAAAAACCGCAATCCATAATTTGGAGGATTTATTTTTAAAGGGTATTACTTATTCTAATATGGGTGAAATGCATGACAATAACAAATATTTACGCATAAATGCAAGGTGGTATGGAATAAAGGAGAAATCATTGGAAAATTTAGGTAGTTTTTTAAGGAATAAATTTATATTTAAGGACACGTGTATTTTGCGTTTGATCAGTTGTACTAATACTCGATTTTATTTTTCCTTTTTTGAGTAATTTCAACGACAGTGGAACGCATTATAGTAAATTTTGAAGAACAATAGTTTACACATTATACCCGTATGCTGCTTAGTCATTCAACAACTTCTGAAGATCTACAACAAGCTGAAAATAATTTTTAATAAAGAAAAGTAGTAACAGAAAAAAATCAAAACAAATAGTAAATAAATAAGCTTGAAAAATTCGAGTAATATAAATAAATGCGTGATATTATGGTAATAATGGAAATTATTAAAATGTTTTAATGTTTAAAAATAATAAGAAAGTATTTTCTGGCCTTAAATCTTCAATTTTCAATATTTTTGTATGAATCTTTGGAACAATTGGGTTTGAGGGATTTTGAACTTGGAACCATTTTTGGATTTTTGATTTTGGGGAAGGGAGGGGGGGGGGGGGGGTGATTTTTCTGAAATTTTTCATAGTAAAAATCAATATTAAGAAACGAAGTTCTGGAACAATTTAGAAGAGTCCTAGAACAACCTGGAACAAGTTTTAGAATTTTGAATTTGTAAAAGGGGGGGCCAGAGCAAGGATAAATAGGATATTTTCATTTAAAGTGTTTTTTCGGCTTAAAATCTTCAATATTCAATATTTTTGTATGAATCTTTGGAACAATTGGGTTTGAGGGATTTTGAACTTGGAACAACTTTTAGATTTTTGATTTTGGAGCAGGGGGGGTGGGGGCGATTTTTTTGAAATTTTTCATAGTAAAAATCAATATTAAGAAACGAAGTTCTGGAACAATTTAGAAGAGCCTTAGAACAACCTGGAACAAGTTTTAGAATTTTGAATTTGTAAAAGGGGGGGCCAGAGCAAGGATAAATAGGATATTTTCATTTAAAGTGTTTTTTCGGCTTAAAATCTTCAATATTCAATATTTTTGTATGAATCTTTGGAACAATTGGGTTTGAGGGATTTTGAACTTGGAACAACTTTTAGATTTTTGATTTTGGAGCAGGGGGGGTGGGGGCGATTTTTTTGAAATTTTTCATAGTAAAAATCAATATTAAGAAACGAAGTTCTGGAACAATTTAGAAGAGCCATAGAACAACCTGGAACAAGTTTTAGAATTTTGAATTTGTAAAAGGGGGGGCCAGAGCAAGGATAAATAGGATATTTTCATTTAAAGTGTTTTTTCGGCTTAAAATCTTCAATATTCAATATTTTTGTATGAATCTTTGGAACAATTGGGTTTGAGGGATTTTGAACTTGGAACCATTTTTGGATTTTTGATTTTGGGGAAGGGAGGGGGGGGGGGTGATTTTTCTGAAATGTTTCATAGTAAAAATCAATATTAAGAAACGAAGTTCTGGAACAATTTAGAAGAGTCCTAGAACAACCTGGAACAAGTTTTAGAATTTTGAATTTGTAAAAGGGGGGGCCAGAGCGAGGATAAATAGGATATTTTCATTTAAAGTGTTTTTTCGGCTTAAAATCTTCAATATTCAATATTTTTGTATGAATCTTTGGAACAATTGGGTTTGAGGGATTTTGAACTTGGAACAACTTTTAGATTTTTGATTTTGGAGCAGGGGGGGTGGGGGCGATTTTTTTGAAATTTTTCATAGTAAAAATCAATATTAAGAAACGAAGTTCTGGAACAATTTAGAAGAGCCTTAGAACAACCTGGAACAAGTTTTAGAATTTTGAATTTGTAAAAGGGGGGGCCAGAGCAAGGATAAATAGGATATTTTCATTTAAAGTGTTTTTTCGGCTTAAAATCTTCAATATTCAATATTTTTGTATGAATCTTTGGAACAATTGGGTTTGAGGGATTTTGAACTTGGAACCATTTTTGGATTTTTGATTTTGGGGAAGGGAGGGGGGGGGGGGTGATTTTTCTGAAATTTTTCATAGTAAAAATCAATATTAAGAAACGAAGTTCTGGAACAATTTAGAAGAGTCCTAGAACAACCTGGAACAAGTTTTAGAATTTTGAATTTGTAAAAGGGGGGGCCAGAGCAAGGATAAATAGGATATTTTCATTTAAAGTGTTTTTTCGGCTTAAAATCTTCAATATTCAATATTTTTGTATGAATCTTTGGAACAATTGGGTTTGAGGGATTTTGAACTTGGAACCATTTTTGGATTTTTGATTTTGGGGAAGGGAGGGGGGGGGGTGATTTTTCTGAAATGTTTCATAGTAAAAATCAATATTAAGAAACGAAGTTCTGGAACAATTTAGAAGAGTCCTAGAACAACCTGGAACAAGTTTTAGAATTTTGAATTTGTAAAAGGGGGGGCCAGAGCAAGGATAAATAGGATATTTTCATTTAAAGTGTTTTTTCGGCTTAAAATCTTCAATATTCAATATTTTTGTATGAATCTTTGGAACAATTGGGTTTGAGGGATTTTGAACTTGGAACAACTTTTAGATTTTTGATTTTGGAGCAGGGGGGGTGGGGGCGATTTTTTTGAAATTTTTCATAGTAAAAATCAATATTAAGAAACGAAGTTCTGGAACAATTTAGAAGAGCCTTAGAACAACCTGGAACAAGTTTTAGAATTTTGAATTTGTAAAAGGGGGGGCCAGAGCAAGGATAAATAGGATATTTTCATTTAAAGTGTTTTTTCGGCTTAAAATCTTCAATATTCAATATTTTTGTATGAATCTTTGGAACAATTTGGGTTGAGCGGTTTGGAACTTGAAACAAAATTTAGATTGTCGATTTATGATAAAAGGGGACTAAATGGAGTTCTTACAAAGTTCAAAAACTTTTAGATTTTTTTTTTAAATTCGATTTAAGGGTGATTGTATAAATATAGAGACACAAAATTTTCCATACACATGTATTTATCATCAAGAAATATGAATTATGTGATGGAAAAAAAAAAAACAACTGGAGACCGGTTTTTTGCGTTTTTGATAAAAAAGTTTAGAAAGCTTTATCTTTAAAAGTAGACATTTTACGACTTCAATTTTTTGGAACAATGTTAGGAACACTTTTTTAAACCTAAAAAAAAATTGAAAAGTATGATTTTCGAAAAAAGGGGGGCTAGATTTTTTTCGGATTTCGGCCATAACTTTTGAATTTTTGAATATAGAGGTCCAAAAACTTGGAACAATGTTCAGAACAACTAGAACATTCTAGAACAATTTTCAAAATTTCAATTTTCGAAAAAAGGGGGGCTAGGTCAAAAACTGTTTTTTGGGTCTAAAACCCCCATTTTTGAATATTTTTGAAAAAAAATTTGGAACAATGCGGAACAAATCGGGAACAACCTGGAACAATTTTCAAAAATAACAAATTCAAAAAAAGGGGGGCTAACTTCACACACTCAATCTTTGAACATTCTTCAGTCGTCGCATATTCGCGCGAAGGTTTAGCGCCGGTTTAGTAGCCTTTATTGATTTGTTTCATAAGAAAAAAACTCAAAAGTGGGACTGACTTTTAATCTTGAAATTATTAACATCCTGAGGCCATTTTGAAATTATGACAAAATATAAGAAAGAAAAGATTTACGCATTCTTTTCTTGACTTTATTTAAATGAATGTGATATTGTACATTATTTTGTTCAATCAAATTGAAATCAAAAAATAGAATACAAATTAGGGAATTTTTTGTTCCCTAGCAGGAATTTTTTTTGTTGGTATACTATCACTGCTTTATAACATGATTTGGCCATCGGTCGGATCCATATATCCACAGGAATCCCGTCCATCCAAAATCCAAATCAAATGCTAGCGAAAGGCCAAAACGAATTTAAACTGACGAGGAGAGGACGACGTTTAGAAATGTCAATTTGGTTTGTGTGCAAGTGTGTGTGAAAGTATGTGTAAATCTGCCAATAAATCGAGATTTGAAAGATCAATCGAGAAAAAAAACAGACCACGAAAAAAATCAATTTTTTTGGTTGTTAGGAACGTAAAATCTGAAAAAGATCAAGTTGACCCCCATAAAAATCAATTTTTTTGGTTGTTTGGAAAACCACATTAGTGTTTAATATAACTGGCTTTCAATGAAAAACAATGTTTTGCTAAGGAAGTGTTTTAATTCAAATCCAATCTGGATCATATCTGTCGGTAAATAGAGTACAGCTATATTATTAAATATAAAGGGTTTTCTAATACGAGGTGTTATTTTGATATTCAAAGAAAAATGGCATTTTTTGAGATAAATGATCGGATGTTTATTTCATTATAAAGAGGAAGGTATGCCGTTAATAATGGAACACAACATCAGCCAAATGGCCGCCACGACCACGCTTACAGGACCATATCCTTTTCATGAAATTTTCCATAACCAAATCGCAAAGTGGCTGCCCTATGTCCTCGATAGCCTCACGAATTCCATCTTTGAGGTCTTGAATCGACGCTGGGCTGTTGGCGTATACCTTATCTTTCACGTGGCCCCAAAGGAAGAAGTCGCAAGGTGTTAAATCACAAGATCACCTCTTCGAGAGATAACACGGTCCGGAAACTTTTCCCGTAAAAGATCGATGGTTTCATTGCTTGTGTGGCACGTAGCGCCGTCTTGTTGAAAGTAAACGTTGTCCAGATCAATACCATCCAATTCCGGCCATAAAAAATCATTAATCATCTCTCGATAGCGCAATCCATTGACCGTAACTGTTGCTCCAGCCTCATTTTCCAAAAAGTAAGGTCCAATGACCCCGCCGGACCATAAACCGCACCAAACAGTCACGCGTTGAGGATGGAGAGGCTTTTTAACAATAACTCTTGGGTTTTCCGAGCCCCAGATGCGACAGTTTTGCTTGTTGACGTAGCCTCCGAGGTGGAAATGGGCCTCATCAGTCAAGATGATTTTTCGATGAAATTCCAAATCATTTTCATGCATTTCAAGGACCCAATCAGCAAAGACACGACGTTGTTGATGATCAGCCGGCTTGAGTTCTTGTGTTAACTGAACTTTATAAGCCTTAAGACCCAAGTCTTTATGCAAAATACGGTGTAATGACGTTTGTGGAATGCCTAATTCCAAAGAACGACGAAGAATGGACAAACCTGGGTTTTCTTCAACTCTTTGGGCTACAACAGCAATATTCTCAGTTGTTCTTGAGCGACGTGCACGGGTTTTATTCTTCACATCACTTACTTGTCCCAACAGCTCGAATTTGTCCACCAATTTCTGTATTGCGGTCCGACAAGGTGCTTCACGACGACCCAAAAATGTTTTAGTTTTACGAACCGTCTCTGCCAAATTTTCACCATTTTTATAGTGAATTTTAATAATTTCAATGCGTTGTTGAAGCGTGTATCGTTCCATTTTTATTAATGGCGTAGTTTCTACTTGTCAAATGTCAAAAATGACAGCTTCAAAAGTGACAGCTACCGAAATAGCGGGCTATTCAAAATAACACCTCTTATTGGAAAACCCTTTACATACATATGTATCTATAAAGTACATAGTATTTATTTTATTAATTTTTACCTTTTAAAAGTTCATCACAGAGTTCCCACGTTTCAAAGAAAACAGCTAATCCATCATTTTCATTGTGCGGTTCTTATGACGATGGCGATATAGATTTATGGCACTCTCATAGTTCTTTAAAACTCTTTTGCATTTTGATGAAGACACCTTAATTCATTTGTATTAACAATATTAATACATAGCTTGATATAGCTCTACACGTACATCACATAAATGACAATAAGCAACACTTAGAAATAATTTAAATAAGTTGTATGAATAGAAGTCACAAGCATTGTACGTACATAATGTAGTTGCTAGGTCATTTGACGTAATGTAAACAGTACACAGTTTATACGCGGCTTTTCCAAAGTATTCTCTTTATCTTTCTGAAGCAAATAGCAAAGAATAGGGAAAGAACAAGTTTTTTGTGTTTTTGAGAATCGGGGAAAGTTTGTTTTATTCCAAAGAACCGTTGTCACTTGTGATTGTGACACGAAACAAATTACAAAATGTAAGCGAATTTCATTAGATCAATAATTGTGGAAAAAAAGTATAATAACTTTTCAACAGAAGACGTAGATTTGCTGATGGAATTGGTGATGAAAAATAGGCACATTATAGGCGGTCAGCCATCAGCCGAATAGGGGGAATAACATGTAGCATACGAAAACATGCACGTGCCGTAACTATTCGGACTGGTGGAAGTGTGATCATAGCCTCTTCGCGGCGGCCGCTAGAAACAAGCCTTTAAAAAGGTTTGGCTAATATGATCAGGCTGGTTCCACAGGTTGGCAACAGGTAAATTCCCTGTTCCGTAAAACTAGAAGAATTACGAGACCAACAACAAGCCTCGGAAACGGACTGATCTCACGACGACAACCCACGCAAAGAAAACGGAATAACGATTTACGAATTTTCTTATGGAACGTACGATCGCTCTATAGAGCTCGAGCTGCTCAGCAGCTAGCCGATGCCCTGTCAAAATATAAAGCTGACATAACAGCACTCCAAGAAATAAGATGGACAGGGAATGGTGTTCTACAGAAGAAAGATTATGACTTATACTACAGCTGTCATACAAAACACCATGTGCTCGGGGTAGGCTTCCTAGTCGGCGAAAAAATGAAGTCTGCCATCATCGGCTTTAACGCTATAATCGAAAGGCTATGCACCCTTCGCGTGGAGGCAAATTTAAGAACATCAGCCTCATTTACGTTCACGGACCTACGGAGGAGTCCTCAGACGAAGAAAAAGAGACTTACTACGAACAAGTCGAGAGGGCCCTCAATGCCTGTCCAAGGTATGACGTAAAAATCATCCTTGGGGATTTGAATGCAAAAATAGGTCGGGAGCCGGTATTCAGGCATTACGCAGGCACCCATAGTTTGCATGAGAACACTAATGACAATGGACTTCGAGTCTTAGAATTGGCAGCATCGAAAAACATGGTCGTTGCGAGTACCAGGTTCCCGCGTAAAGATATCTACAAAGCCACCTGGGTATCACCTGATGGAGTCACTCGTAACCAAATTGACCACGTGTTGATAGACCGTCGCCACTACTCGAACTTGATGACGGTACGATCGTACCGAGGTGCCAATATCGACTCGGATCACTATCTTGTTGGTACGGTTTTCCGAGGGCGGATTGCCTTGCGAAGACGTATTGCATCCGCCGATCAGGTTCGAATCAACACGTCTGCTCTACGCAATGAAAACACCAGTAACACCTTTGGTAATGCGTTAGGACTCGCCCTAGAACTGGGTAGAGTAAGTCCTGGAGCCAGTATGCTGGGCGTAGATGAGAAGTGGATACGCCTTAAGAATACTGTCATTAGTACTGCCAACTCCATCTTAGGCAGCAGTCGTAGAAATCGGAACGACTGGTTTGATGATGAATGCAAGCTAGCGACTGAACGTAAGAATGTTGCGTACCGAGCAATGCAACAATCTCATAGAACGCGGGCACGCGAAGACGAATATAAAGAGCTCAGAAGAATTGAAAAACGGCTTCACAGACAGAAAAAATCAGCCTGGGAGAAGAACATAATCTGTGAAATAGAGAAAAGCCGAGAGCGAGGTCCGCACCAGGCGCGGAAGTTCTACCAATCCGTCCGAAACATGACGCAGTACACACCACGCTGCACATACTGCAAGGACGGAGAGGGAAATCTGATCACCGATCCTCAAAGCATACTGGAGCGATGGGAAGTGTACTTCAATGAATTGCTAAATGGTCAGCTCACTGCAGAAGTGGAGGCTCCACTACTTCAAGAAGAGTACCCTATGTTGCCGCCACCAAGCCTAGAAGAGGTTGAGAAGGCTATAGGCCGGCTAAAGAAAAACAAAGCCCTGGGAGCCGATGGTATACCAGCCGAACTATTTCAACACGGTGGGCCAGCTTTACGTCAAGCAATTCATGAGATTATAGTGCACGTGTGGGAGCATGAAGAAATTCCAGAAGACTGGCGAAAAGGTATCATTTGCCCCATACATAAGAAGGGAGATGTCACAACGTGCAGCAATTATAGAGGTATCACGTTGTTGAGTACCGCCTATAAGATACTCTCCTCTATCCTACAAGACCGGATAACCCCATACGCTAAAACCATCATCGGACAATATCAGTGTGGTTTCATTCCAGGCAAATCAACAACTGATCAGATCTTTACCCTTAGGCAGGCGATGGAAAAATGTCTAGAATTTAACATCCCAACATACCACCTGTTTATAGACTTTAAGGCCGCCTACGATAGCATAGCCAGGGTAGAACTTTACAAAGCCATGAGAGAATTCGGCATCCCAAATAAATTGACACGACTATGTAGGTTGACCATGACCAACGTAACAAGCCAAGTAAAAATAGCCGGATTGCTATCCAAACCAATCAACATCTTTAATGGACTCCGACAAGGGGATGGTTTGGCCTGCCTCCTCTTCAACCTGGCGTTGGAGAAAGCAATCCGTGACTCTGGCACGGCAACAAGAGGGACCATCGTCAACAGGTCCAGCCAGATACTGGCTTACGCAGACGACATCGACATCATCGGAAGAACTGAGCAAGCTGTACATGATTCCTTCATCCAGATCGAGCAGGCGGCACAAAATCTGGGGCTGCACATTAGTGAAGGTAAAACAAAGTACATGGTGGCGTCGAATGCGAGAGGAACAGTTGGTCAAAAAACCAAGGTAGCGGAGCACGAATTTGAAGTGGTGCAATCCTTTAAATACCTTGGGTCAATAGTAGCAGCCGATAACAATATAGAAGAAGAAATACGCGGGCGGCTTCTCAAATCCAACAGAGCCTACTATAGTCTGTCAAAGCTCTTCAAATCCAGAAATCTCACCATAACTTCAAAACTGCTGCTGTACAGGACCATGGTCCTGCCAGTACTCACATATGGATCCGAGACTTGGGTGCTTAG
The DNA here is from genome assembly GCA_932273885.2 of Leucozona laternaria. Classification (NCBI taxonomy): domain Eukaryota; kingdom Metazoa; phylum Arthropoda; class Insecta; order Diptera; family Syrphidae; genus Leucozona; species Leucozona laternaria. The sequence continues at coordinate 54,663,305 of OW026368.1, forward strand.
CAAAAGGCACTCCGACCTCTTAGCCGCGTTCGAGAGAAAAGTCTTAAGGAGAATTGTTGGCCCCATATGTGAGGAAGGACGATTCCGGTGACGGTACAATCATGAATTGTACGCAATCTACCTTGAAGCAGATATCGTGACAAAAATTAAGCTCGGTAGACTCCGGTGGGCAGGGCACCTAGCTCGCATGAGCGAAGAGGAACCTGCTCGGAAAGTTCTTTGTAGTACATTCTATGGTAGACGACAGCGTGGTAGACCATGCTTGCGCTGGAGAGATGGCGTAGACCAGGACGCCCGGAGCCTTGGGGTGCGCAACTGGATGGCGGCGGCTCGAGACCGGGATGGGTGGAGAGACTTGTTGAAGGAGGCCAGGACCGGACCCCGGTTGTCGAGCCGACAATGATGATGATAGAAATCAAAATCGAAAGAAAGTTGATTTTTCCATAATTTTAATTAATCTTGGAAAGGCTTTTTTGTTTGTTTTTTTTTTTGGAAAAAAGTTATAAAGGATTGGACAATGGTTCTAACAATTTTTGAAACTTAACAAAATACAAAAGTGAGAATTTTGATAAAGGATTTCTAGAATTTTGTTCAATGTTCGATGTATTACAAATATCGGGTTTTTCAATAAGACCGCTACAAAAGTTTTTTTTAAATAAAATAAAAACTATTTTGGATATCAATGAAATTCTTTATTGCATGGCCACCACGGGCATGCTTGCAGAAGTCCAGACGCTGAACCCAATTTTCGACGGTTTTCAAGCATAAATCGGCCGATACTGCTGCAATTTCACGTTCGACATTCGTACGAAGTTCATCAATCGTCGCTGGCTTGTTGGCATAGACCATAGACTTGACGTAGCCCCACAGGAAATAGTCTAACGGCGTCGAATCGCACGACCGAGGCGGCCAAGCTACTGGACCATTTCGTGAGGTAACAAACGTTCTCCAAACTTGGTTTCCAATAAATTGATTGTGACATTCGCTGTGTGGCTTGTGGCGCCGTCCTGTTGGAACCACATGTCCTCCAAGTCCATATCATCCAATTGGGGTCAAAAATATTCGGTTATCATTGAACGGTAGCGATCCCCATTCACAGTAACGTGCCGGTCTTGATCATCACGGAAGAAGTACGGCCCAATGACGCCGCCGGCCCATAAACCACACCAAACCGTATTTTTTTCGGGATGAAATGATGACTCATGGAGTACGTGTGGATTGCTGCCTGACCAATACCGCATATTTTGTTTATTGACGAAGACATTCAGCCAGAAATGAGCCTCATCGCTGAAGATGATTTTTCGATGAAAATCCGAATCATTTTCAAGTTGTTGCGAACATACGACGCTTCTGGTGGTCAAGCGGCTTCAGTTCTTGCGTCAATTTAATCTTGTAAAGAAAAGAAATTCTTTTTGTTTGAAAGTTTTTTTCTTAGGAAACTGCTTTCGGGAAATTCTTTTTCAAAATGTTATTAATTGGCAATTTTAGGATGAAATGGGGTAAAAATAAAAAATTGTCCGATTTAGGAAATTCTGTTTTGTAAAAGGTAAGGCAATAGCTTTCGGGATATTCTTTTTTAAATTTTTTTTAGGGAGTAAAAATAATATAACATCGGGTTTAAGAAATTCTTTTTGTAATCGAAAGGTTGTTTATTAGTGGTTGGCTTCAGGAATTTTTCAGAAAATTGGAATTTATAGGGTGAAATGAGGTAAAAATGAAAAGTTGATTTCAGAAATTCTGTTTGTGTTGGAAAGGTTATTTTTAAAAATTTTATATTTATAGAGTGAAATGGAATAAACACAAAAAAACAAAGATTTTTCAATTACAAAAAATCTTTCTGCGTTGGGAAAGTAATAAAAGTTGAACGTAGATGATCATATTTTTACGAATTTCACCATTCATAACGTGAAGTAAGTCAAAACTCAGTTAGTAGTATTCAATTACAAAATGTGTAACTTTATGCCAAGCTTAGGTTTGTCTACCCGTGCGAAGCCGAGCGGGTCAGCTAGTATAATAATATATTTTTTTTTAAGCAATCTAAAGATTAGCGCTAATAAAAGATTTTATTAATAATAAATAATAATAATAAATGGTGTTTTTTTAGACGTGTGGTTTTCAAGAAGAAATAAAATGCATATAATTTAATTTTTTGGACAAGAATTTAGCTTTATTATAAAGATAAGGGTTTGCCATTATGTTTTAAAAATGATTTCGGGCAAGTAGCCACCGCGGCTGGCTCTAATAAATTCCAGCCGATTTTCGACAGCTCCAATTGTTGCGGGCAATGGCGGATGGACTCATTCGGGTCTTCTTCGATACTCTGCTCCACAGCAGCAATAGCGTCTTCGGTGCGCACTGTACGGCGTCTCTGAGGATGCGCATTATCCACTAGAGTAAACATGGTGCGAAACCGATTCATGGTTGCTCGAATTTATGCGATTTTCCGATTATGTCGACCGAATATTGGACGCAGCGCGCCATGCGTCACGCGAACCGAACCATTATTTTGGTAATAAATTTGCACGAATTGCAAACGTTGTTCAGGAGTAAGTGTATTAATTATGAAATGGCAAACCAAATTGAGCGTAAATCAAGTGACAACTGTCAAAAAGACCAACTCCGAAAAAAGTATTACCAGATTGAAAACCACACGTCTAAAAAAAACACCTTTTATTTGTATTTGATTTTGTTAATTTATATAATTATGTATTTTTTTATTGTAATCTTAAGATTGGCGCTTCTAAAAGCTTTTAATAATAATAAATAATAATAATAGTATCAAGAGCAAACAGAGCAAAATTGTAAGATCGTCTTCTATCAAGATGTTTTTGGCCAATAAGCTTAAATCTTGTTTCATAGGAGGGCATTTCCGCAATGCGAATATTGTAATTTTTTCAATTCGTGAGATTGCTAAGGTCTTCAAGATTTTAGTTTCCTGAACGTATACCTAAAATTCAAATAAATCATTTGTATTTTACTGTTTTACCAATTTCATTTCGACTGGTGGTAATTTTTTTTGTTTTCAATACTGTTGATACATTTTGTGTTAATTTGTTTCGAAGAACTTTTGTATATTTGCTGTTAGTACATATATTTAGTTTAGACTGAGTGCTCGAAGACTTTTGAATTTTATATTTATATTTTGAATCAAAATATATATTGAGTATCCATGAGCAAAGCGCATCAGTGTAATCTTTTATTTTAAACCAATATAAGCTGTGTTTTATTGGTAATTTATAGCTAGCGCAATAATCAAGTACCAATAAAACGCTTTGGCTGTGTTAGTAAAACGCTTTAGCAACTTTAGGATGTGTTCTTGGTTTACTTTCACGTCAAAAATATCTTTACTGTGAGCTCAAAAATCAAAACAGGTAAAACAAAGAAAATAAGAATTAAAAAAAATTTAATTGATAGACGGGATAACAAAAACAGACTGTCACAAAAATCTGAGGATTCTGCCCGAGGTTTAAGTACCCTCAAAAAGTTTTCCAGGTGCTTATTCACACTATTGAGTCTCAAAATGTTCCCAATTGCAAGTGGCTTATTCAAAAATCTATAAATGCAACACGAAATATCATCGAACTTGGAGGTTCACTTGCAAAACAAAAATGTCTTTTATTTTATGTTCACATCAAAAACCTATGTTGCGATCTTTAAGACTTAATCGCAAGATAACATTTTATGCTGAACAATTTCTGGTTTTGCGACGATTGTTTTAGAAACCATCCCCCGTCTTTGCGTACAATATGCACCACTGCAACTATATCATGTTAAGGCCGTGTATGCAACTGCAACTGGATTAAAATCGCGCTAAATTGTATCCTAAGTTTAATTTTTGACACCAATGAAGTGAATCTGTACGGACGTGGAAACGTCAAAATTTAATCTCGAATAAAATTTAATCGACATTTTAATCCAATTCACACACGGCCTTAGTCCAAACGGATGAACGGTTTTACTTAAAAGTTACGCAATTAATTTCCTTGGAATTCACATTGCATCATGATATATCTCAAATTGATTTCAATAATTGCGTTCCTTTTTAATGTCAAATCCATATTTGTACCAAAATCGATTATTTTTTTTTTGGAGAATAGATACATGTATCGAATTTGTATCTCAAACTGAGATCTTAATCGTTCTAAGTTAGAACTTGGTGAAAAAATGATTTATAGAACTCAATGAAGTTCTAATTTTTCGATAAAACATATTTTAGGAGTTAAAACTTTGGCTATAACAGTAACAGTAGAACAATCTTTCAAAACAATTAATTTTCGATATTTGAAAGGCTTGATCAGAACGGATTTTTGGTTTAAAATCTCCATTTTTGAATAATTAGCAAAAATAATTGGAACAATCCGGAAGTAATTTTAAAAATAAGAAACTCGAAAGAAGGATGTCTTCACACCAAAAAACACTATACATACCTACATGATATCTGCAAGTTGGTTTATTGGGCTTTCAGTCTGAAAACAACAATGGTAAATCACGGTTTTCAACTTCAATTCGATTTGTTAATCCAGTTCATATTAATGAAATCCTACATATTTTTTTCATTATTTGGCAATACAAACAAAGAAATTTTGCTGCACTTGCAACGAAGCAAATCAGTTTCCTTTCAACTTTTAATTTCGCAATTCCGCATATTTCCACATCACACATGTACTATGTACATAATTTTTTTCACACAATTTTAGCCATGTTATTATTTTCAATGACATTGTGGAAGGACTTTAAATGATTTGAGAAATTGTTAGATTGTTAGGTGTTAGATTTCCATAGCATGGGAATATAATAATAATAAGTAATGCTTAACCTAATAACAGTAAAAGCTATAGCATTAAAGTATCACATTCACAACCAGTGAGTGGAGTATAAGGTTTGATCATTATTCGGGGCTAACTATGTACTTTTGTTTTTAATTTATTTAATTTTTTTTTCTTTCAGGCTTATTAACATCACGGATGCCTATATGAACTATACAGCTAAGCCTCGAGTGGTACTTCCTCACAACTATGTCAAGGGTAAGTTTTTTGTATGCTATATCAAAACAATACAGTAGGACTGTCTTTAAACTACAACTTATCATATATCTATCTACTTGACTATATCTCATATTACAAAATAGAAATAAATACTTTCGATTTGACTTATTCTGTTGCCCCGCGCAAGGGCCTTCATCATCAGTACAAAAATAGACGGTTTTTGCTATGAGCTTGTTTTTTTTTCTTAGCATATTATACCTTTACCTACTCCTTTGCTTCTCAGCCAGTTGTTTAACTTTACTAACATGGATAACTGAGTTCTTAAAATAAAATCAGAGTTGAAACAAGGAGCAGCTCTATATTTATATACGACATATACATGACTGTATACATTTTGGTAAAGCCATTTTTTAGGAAATAAGTTAATTAAAATACAACACAATCACCACACATAAGAAAGTATTAGTCTTAGGGTAACTTTATTCTGCTGTTTTATTTGCGATTCTGGTACTAGGCCAAGGTCTGACAATACTACTTTAATAAAAAAAAACACTTTATAGAACTTTTATTTAAATTATTTGAATTCTTTCTCGTAAACGGTTTAACCAATTTCAATCAATCTTTCTTTGAACTTTTTAATGTTTGAAGCTACATTGAAATGAATAGTCAGTAGTCAAGGTGTGTTTATCTTGGAGCTTTGATAAACAATTCGAGAATCGATTTAACTAGAGCTGAAGATTAATAACTATCATCATCATCGTCGGCTCGACAACCGGGTTCCGGTCCTGGCCTCCTTCAACAAGTCTCTCCACCCATCCCGGTCTCGAGCCGCCGCCATCCAGTTGCGCACCCCAAGGCTCCGGGCGTCCTGGTCTACGCCATCTCTCCAGCGCAAGCATGGTCTACCACGCTGTCGTCTACCATAGAATGTACCACAAAGAACTTTCCGAGCAGGTTCCTCTTCGCTCATGCGAGCTAGGTGCCCTGCCCACCGGAGTCTACCGAGCTTAATTTTTGTCACGATATCTGCTTCAAGGTAGATTGCGTACAATTCATGATTGTACCGTCTCCGGAATCGTCCTTCCTCACATATGGGGCCAACAATTCTCCTTAAGACTTTTCTCTCGAACGCGGCTAAGAGGTCGGAGTGCCTTTTGCTAAGCACCCAAGTCTCGGATCCATATGTGAGTACTGGCAGGACCATGGTCCTGTACAGCAGCAGTTTTGAAGTTATGATGAGATTTCTGGAATTGAAGATCTTTGACAGACTATAGTAGGCTCTGTTGGATTTGAGAAGCCGCCCGCGTATTTCTTCTTCTATATTGTTATCGGCTGCTACTATTGACCCAAGGTATTTAAAGGATTGCACCACTTCAAATTCGTGCTCCGCTACCTTGATTGTTTGACCAACTGTTCCTCTCGCATTCGACGCCACCATGTACTTTGTTTTACCTTCACTAATGTGCAGCCCCAGATTTTGTGCCGCCTGCTCGATCTGGATGAAGGAATCATGTACAGCTTGCTCAGTTCTTCCGATGATGTTGATGTCGTCTGCGTAAGCCAGTATCTGGCTGGACCTGTTGACGATGGTCCCTCTTGTTGGCGTGCCAGAGTCACGGATTGCTTTCTCCAACGCCAGGTTGAAGAGGAGGCAGGCCAAACCATCCCCTTGTCGGAGTCCATTAAAGATGTTGATTGGTTTGGATAGCAATCCGGCTATTTTTACTTGGCTTGTTACGTTGGTCATGGTCAACCTACATAGTCGTGTCAATTTATTTGGGATGCCGAATTCTCTCATGGCTTTGTAAAGTTCTACCCTGGCTATGCTATCGTAGGCGGCATTAAAGTCTATAAACAGGTGGTATGTTGGGATGTTAAATTCTAGACATTTTTCCATCGCCTGCCTAAGGGTAAAGATCTGATCAGTTGTTGATTTGCCTGGAATGAAACCACAATGATATTGTCCGATGATGGTTTTAGCGTATGGGGTTATCCGGTCTTGTAGGATAGAGGAGAGTATCTTATAGGCGGTACTCAACAACGTGATACCTCTTTAATTGCTGCACGTTGTGACATCTCCCTTCTTATGTATGGGGCAAATTATACCTTTTCGCCAGTCTTCTGGAATTTCTTCATGCTCCCACACGTGCACTATAATCTCAGCGTGGTGTGTACTGCGTCATGTTTCGGACGGATTGGTAGAACTTCCGCGCCTAGTGCGGACCTCGCTCTCGGCTTTTCTCTATTTCACAGATTATGTTCTTCTCCCAGGCTGATTTTTTCTGTCTGTGAAGCCGTTTTTCGATTCTTCTGAGCTCTTTATATTCGGCTTCGCGTGCCCGCGTTCTATGACTATACAAACAAAAAAAAATAATTTAAAGTAAAAAAACCCTTATCGAAGCTCCAATATAAAAACAACATGAGAACTGCGCCCCAAGCTTCGATTGCATCGTTATTCGCAACGTTGCTCCAATGCTGAGTTGGACTGCCAATGCTGAGCCCAGAAAGTGTAGCGAATTTCCCAAGGAAAAACGAAGTAGATTTCAAAAAAAGGTTTGCAGATAATAAAAAAAAATATATAAATAAAAAACAAATTTATTTTATATTCAGAACGAAAACATAACATTCACTAGTTTTTCTTTTTACAATTACACCTTTTTAAAGGATAAGTTCCACAAATGTATAGGTACATAGTAAGTACATTAGTTTATTTTAAAATAAATAGAAACTTTTTGTTTCATTCAATTCAATTCAATTCAATTGGATTCTCCTCTAAAGGATAAATAACAGAAATTCACACATTATTAATTAAAAAAAAAATAAAATATTAACACTAATAATACTTTGGAAATTGTGATTAAAATTTAATCAGTTTTCTACGACGTAGTCCTCCAAAACATATTTAAATTTACAAAATTGTTTAGGAGGTTCAAAATCTTCCAGCCCAGCCACAAACTCTCTGATAGGTTAAAGGGAAGAAGCGGTACTTATATCAAGATAATTTCTTTTTTTGTTTTTACATTGTGAAAATCTGAAAATCGTCTTGCGGCTGCTGCACTGCTATGCGGTAGACTAGCTAGTGTACTTACAGTACCGTGCATATTAATTGGAACAAACCAAATTTTTTTTGATAATTTTTAATAATAACAAAAAGCCTTTAATAATAATTTTTATTTAATTTTTTACGGTACTGAACCTTTTTTACCAGTTGAAGGGATCATGAAATAAGACCAGTATATTGAAATACTGTATAAAGATGAATGATTTCTGATTTTAAAAAAATATACCCTTCTGAAGATGGCACTTTTCAAGGTGATCTTACTTTTTGTCACATTTCTAAAAAAGTGAAGCAATTTATGAATAAGACAAAACTAACATCTTGGAATAGCCTGGAGACTCCCTGATTTGAAACCCCATCGAAAACGTATAGTCAATTTACAATACTCACGTTTAAATGTTTACTGTAGCTTTAAAACGCAGATGAAAAGTGGTATTATACAGGTATATAGTTTAAGGAAGCTTTACTTAAAGAAAGCTGTCAAAACCTCATGAGACCGATGTCAAACAGAGTTTAAAAGTTATCAAGGCTAGACGAGGCTAATCAGTTATAAACATCACAATATTAATGTATTTTGTATGAATCTTAAATATACAATAAAATGGAAAAAAAATGTTGTTCCAATCTATTTGCACGGGACTGTATGTAGTCAGGCAACACCTTAAACATAATCTTCTTCCAAAAATTTTTACTGGACGCATAAACGCAACCAAAAGTCAACATCTTCATCTGCCTTCATTTTCGGACAAAATTTTGTGTGACGAATACATTTTTGAGTAGATACAATTTGGATTTAGGGGGTGTCTGTTAAAAAAATAAGTTTAGGAAATAAACGGAAACTCAGGTTTTAAAACCACTATGTGTTAACTTTAGGTTGCCGTTTATTAAGGCTGGGAATTTTTTAAATAAGAAAACGAAATATGAATAATTGTCAATATCTTCTTAAAATATCTCTTTCAAAACGGATTTACTTGCCATGTTTTAGTTTCTTTTTTAATATTCCCTATCCGCTGTTACTCCGATTATTTGAAAGTTAAATAGATAGATAGGTACCTACATTTAGGTAATACAGGCTTAGTTCCCTTGTCAGTCGGTTCGCAAACTGAATTCAAGGTGTAACCTGGCCTTTAACCTTAATTTTGAGCCTTGAAGGTCTGGCCATTTTGCCAGTGGTATCAGGCAATGATATTCTGGCAGAGAAATACCTATACTTAAAACAAACTCCAGCGTGTCCACTATTGATCTAACCCTAAAACATATTGGGGCATATTCATAGCCACTTTTAAACTCCAGTTTATCTTAGACTGGGGTTTATTCAATGTTATTTAGATAGGATAAACCCAGGTCTAAGATAAACTGGAGTTTAAAAGTGACTATGAATATGCCCCATTGAAATTATTTTTTAAAAAATAGGTACCTATCTACGTACCAAGGTATTTTTTTTTTTGTATATTTGCAAAATAAATATCCTTTAAAAAATGCTTCAATCAAAATCAATAGACTTTTTGAACTGTTTGGAGCATTAAGATAAATTGCGACAGTACTTTCAGATAAACCGTTCTTAGGAATCTTTGTTTGAAACATTATACAAGAACGCTGTAAATATTGCTACGAAAAATAATATTCAAGCTGATTTCATTGTCCAATTTGATGACCTACGTAGCCACCGTTTTGAATCTGAACAATCTCTTGAAACAATCGATCCAAAATTGAAATTTAAAGCTTATTTAGTTTACGTTATCGATGTTACGCTATCTTCTCTCGATGCGGATGTTTTGCGGAATATTAATTTCTCAGCCAACATTTGGCATTTCTTTGCAATATTTCAAAGAAGAAGGAAAATAATGCGAACAACCCCTCACAAATGGGAAGCAATGGTTACTATTGGCATTCTCTAGGCCCTCCCCAGTTATGAACCTTTTTGCCTCGGCAGGAAAATCTGACTTAGCGATGCCTTAGCTAGTTTTATTTCATATCTTTTGCTTTATATAACTGTATTTGATTAGACATTTGATAATAAAACAGTTGGAACCACAAATAATACCAAAGTTTAATTAAAAATTGTGGTAAAATTGCGGCACAAAATCAAAACGTTTTTAACAATCTTCATTGAAGCATTAATGAATACAAATGTTTAATTTATTTAAATTCATTTAGAAACTTTTTAACAACTAAGAGCTGTTTATAAATGGCATTTAGACCCGTTTACTTAAACGAAACTTAAAGTTTTAAGTTCAAAATAAGAGCTTATGTGACAGTTTACACTGAGGAAAAAGGAGAAAATAAGCGTTTAAGTAGTACATAAGCGTTAAGGTAGAATATAAATATTTAAGTTACGTATCAGCAAACAGGTCAAAATGTCATTTATAAGCAACTTTTATTTGTTATTCTATAACATAGCGATTTATATGAGTCGAGTTGAAATAAACGATGTCATGTTTTCTCTTCAGGATTTCCATACCGAAAACTTGCCAGCGCCTTGCCCAAACTTGACAAAATCCTGGCATTTTTCCACGCGGAACTTGACGCAATATTAATGGCAACAATTGACAACAAAGTTATAGCTAAAGATCTCTTGAATGAAATTAATAATTTAAACGAACTTCTTCTGCTGTGAATTTCAAACTTTAGTCAATTTTAAACTATTTCTTACTTGAATTGTATCCAAATTTATTAACGGCATTAAGATACTATTAACGTTTCATGTAAGTGTTGCATCAGGTGAAGCTAGCTTCTCGAAACTTAAGCTTATAAAAACCTATCAATCCCAACCGGTCTTGAAACTATTTCAAAAGTTTCAAGACATGCTTAATCGCATTGGAGAAAAAGAACTCGCTGCAAGTTGTACAAAAATGAAATCGCGCAGAGCAGCATTTTAGTTTCAAAATTTTGTAAACGTGTATTTTGTCGAAATCCTTTGATTGTTATTAAATAAAAAATGTTAATGTTGTCGTTATCTTCTTTTTTTATTTGAGGCGGCAAAATAAGAATTTTTGCCTATTGCGGCAAAACTTCCAGGTTCGGCACCGTGTTTATGTATAATTAAACTAGCCGATTCGCCTCTCTTAGTTGCCAACAAATTCATCTTCATTTAAAAACTTATTAGAATTAGAACTAAAGTTTTAAAACTTAAGTTTGAATCTAGCAGTATGCAGGTAATTAATACTAGCTCAAGCCTGATAATTTACCTTAATTTAGAAACCTTGGCCTTAGCGATATTAATAGTATAGTCATAAGCCTCCTAAAGAGCACAAGTCCAAGATCCTATAGAAAGTTGTGTATATTTATGTAAAGAGGTATACATGCATCTATATCTTCTTACCTATGTACCTATTTTGTTTTTAAAATTTTTCATTGAATAATAAACAATCGAGTAGATTGAGAAGTAAATTACATTTTAATTTTATTTTACACCTTCAGCTTGACATTCTACCTTTATTTTAAGACCTTAATCAAAAAGATCCGTTTACTAGAACTCAAGTTATAACTTATAAGCCAACCAAATCGACATTTTTCATTATGTGTATTTAAATTACCTACAAGTGTATGCACATAGGTATGTTTCTGTACCTACATGTTATACACACATGTCTATATTATATCAATTTTGTTCCCGCCGATCCTAGCGAAGACAATTTCCCGAGGGCCGGCCGTCGTCGCACAGTGGTTCGGTTTGTATGGGAGTGCGGAAATAAATCGATAAAACCTGTAATATAAATCGGAGAGAAATGAAATTTGGCACACATGTGTGGGTTAGGGAAACACACATTTCCTCAAAATTTGGATTAAAAATAACAATTAAAAGATGAGTTATTGAGATTTTTCGAAATTTTGGGGTTTATTGTTCATATAAAAAAAATAACAAGTTATGTTTTGTAACACCTTTTGCTTTAATATGTAAACATTACAAAAAATACTTATAATACTAATTACATAAATAAATAATTAAATAAATAAACAAATAAATAAATGTATAAATACATACAAATAAATTACATGGTCATTAAAAAATATTAATTAATTAATTCAAGAGCTTCTTCACTCAATGGAAGGTTTTTTTTTTGGTTCCGGTCTCAATTGGATTATAAAGGGATCAGATGATATCATGATCATGTGGAAAACATCCTCATTTGTAGATAGCCGAGAACATTTCCTGGAGTGGTGTGTTCTGTAATATTTGTAGTCCTTATTTCTGCTTTCCTGGGCCTCCTCTGAAAGTGAACCCACTGGCAAAGATGCACTTCGTATACCATCAATAATATCCTTACAAGCCCTTCTCTCTAATCCATAAATATGGCTGCACACGGGTGATTTTTTGGCTGGTTTGGTTTTGGCAACACTGGTTTTGACAGCTGACGTGTGTTTAGTACCTTGTGTCACTGTCAAACAGCTTCAGTTTGGTTTGCAATTTAACCATGGATCGTCTTACAAATGAACAACGCTTGCAAATTATTGAATTTTATTATCAAAATTCGTGCTCGGTTCGAAATGTTCATCGCGCGCTGCTTGTGTTCAGCGATGAGGCTCATTTTTGGTTGAATGGGTACGTAAATAAGCAAAATTGCCGCATTTGGAGTGAAGATCAGCCAGAAGCATTGCAACAGCTACCAATGCATCCCGAAAAAGCCACTGTTTGGTGCGGTTTATGGGCCGGCGGCATTATTGGGCCATATTTCTTCAAAGATGATGCGAATCGCTACCGAGCGATGATAACAAACTTTTTTTTGCCCGAAATGGAAGTTCTTGACTTGCATGATATGTGGTTTCAACAAGACGGTGCCACATGCCACACAGCACGCGAAACAATGGCGCAATTGCGAGGCGAGTTTGGTGAACAGTTAATTTCACGTTTCGGGCCGGTCAATTGGCCGCCTAGATCGTGCGATTTGACACCATTAGATTATTTTTTGTGGGGGTATGTCAAGGCTAATGTCTATAGGGACAAGCCCGCTTCGATTGACGCACTGAAAGCCAACATCCATGCATTCATTCGTGAGATACCGGCCGATATGTGTGAAAGAGTATGCCAAAATTGGACTCAGCGGATGGGCTACCTGAGACGCAGCCGCGGTCAACATTTGCATGAAATTATCTTTAAACATTAAATTGCAAGGTTCAAACTATCGATTCAAATAAATATTTCATTCATTTTTTCGAATTTTTTGTGTTTTTTTTTTTAAAAAAGTTCTAAGCCTCTTAAAAAATCACCCATTATTACTTCTGCTCCGTGTAATAAGATTTTATGAACTGTTGCAGGCATGTGATACCAAGGGTATAACGAAATCGCCAATTTAGCTGTCTCTTCAGAATAAACCTGAAATTTTTCTGTTTCAATTGAAAAATTGCAGCAAATTACTTCCAATATAACTGAAAGAGTCGTTATCAACCTTGAATCTATTTTGGTGATCTCTGCAGTCAGAAGCGGATTTTCAAAAAATCTTCGTGATGTATTGCCGTCATTTGTTGTTCCAGTTCCTTGCTTTACTACGTAAACCTTGATACCAACCTTTTCGATGAATTCAGCTTGGATTCGTTTTTTTTCCACTTCCTTAATAGCACGAGTGTCCTCACATGTTCTCCATGATTTAAAGCTTAAGTTTTAGCCGAGGTGCAACACGTTTTCCATAAATCTAGTCCTTGCATGCAGTGATGATATTCCTAGTTTAACAGCATCTTCATTCAACATCTTGGTACTGATCTTAGATAAATTATTCATCTCCGAAGGCTTAGCTCCACAAATGATGCAGTTGCTCGCAGAACTAGTATTTGTGACAGCTTGAGCAACTTTTCCATCTATCATCGTGAAATAAAAATGGTGTCTAACTTTTATGGCAAGTGTGCCAATATTTATTGAGGTCATCTCCAATCATTTCATTTTCCACACGGTTTTTCTCTTCGCGTATGAGGTCAAGTGTTTCCTTTTTGTATTCAAATTTCAATGCTCTGCAATATCGTGATGAAGACGGACGGGAATTGATCCATGTGGCATTGTTTTCGTCAGTTGGTAAGGTCATTTTGAGGGGCACAATCGACGTCATGAAAAGATGTGCATCCGAAGCTTCCTGATTCCCGATGGAAAATTTCTGTCCAGATGAGCCATCACAGCCCCACTTTGTATGAAGTTCTAAAGTTTGGTTGTTGTTCCAGCTCATCACTTGGAATTGTTTTTAAAATTCTTCTTGCAGTGTGATCTAGCAAATCCTGAAGCAATACAAAATTTAAAGATTATACCTGATTTCTGTTCATATTTTATTTAGGTACTTACATATAGTTTAATACATCATCATTTTTTTTATTTTTATTGTAATTTTTTACATTAAAGTTAGGAAACAATTGGAAAATAAGTCAGGCAAAAAAAAAGTTTTGCGCTAAAAATTGAATATCTCACAGGTTAGTCAGTGGATTAATTTTATTTTATTTTTTAAAAAAAGGTACATATTTTTTCTAAAAACTATGCTCTTATCTAGTTATCTGTGACAAGTATTTTCCAAGAAATTGTAATTTTTCGGGATCTATCGTCGTCAAAACCGTGTTTTTTAGGACCTGATTCAGGTGAACAAAATTGAACATAAGTCACAGGGTTGGATCCAGGCGGATTTTATTCTTTTTGGACTAGTAAGGTGAGTATTGTAGCTTTCAAGTGAATGTAGTCAGAGCGTGTAGGCAAGTGTAGCTTAAATTGTAGCTCTAAGGAAAAAACATTAAAATTTTAATTTTAGAGCTCTCTGCTCTGACTTATCTAAAATATACATATATACATATATATATATATATGCATATGTTTTTAAAGTTTTTGAAATAAAAATAAAAATTCTGGCTTAAAGTTTTATAAACGCTATTTTTCGTGCCAAGAAGTTAGTGCAAGAAAATATAGGAATTTAAAAATTGAAAAAAGAGTAACTTTGGAGCCCTGTATCTTCAATACTTATGATCAAAAATTGCTCAAATTTTCAAAAACCATAGACCAACTATATAACTATAATAAAATAAAAAAAATAACTTCATACTAACACTTTCATTTTTTTGATTTATTTCCGCATTTTAACCACTGTGCGTCGACCGACCGACTGACTGACGCACGACCGACGCATGGTGAACACGGTGCTGTTCTAAATCTCATTGCAACACCAGTGGTGCCACATGAAAAAAAATCTCCCCCCTAATAAAAATTTAGAAACCTACAGATTACCACATTTTATCAACAAAAACCCATACATTTTTTTTTCAACTTTTTATTTTTATTCACAACTCCTAAATTTGTTTATAATTTTAAATTTAATTAATTCACAATAAAAAAAAAATTTGTAAAAAAGGGTTGTTTAGCGTTTTCTTCACAATTTCTGAGTAAAGTTCTGATTATTTACTCGACATTTAAATTATCCCCAAATTAAATCCTCCCAGTAAAACACTTAGCTTTTCACATTTTTTTTCGAAATTATAAATGTATGTAAAATAGTTTTGACTGATGAAAACTGAAAAAAATTATTAATAATATGCCAAGTTAATTTTCCAATCAACACTTCATCGGGCCATTAAAATATTTTGAACTTTAATTATAAGTTATACTATTCAGATATTGTAAAACATAAGGGAGCTTAATAATTGACTAATAAGTTCCAAGTTGCTTATTTAAAACTTTAATCAAATACCGTGAAACAAGCCCTTAGGTTCAGTTTTTCAGTGCACGATTAAAGTTAAACCCGAGTTAAATCATAATATTTGGTGGGTTAACTCAAGATTAACTGAACAGATGCTTTTCATGTTTTATGCAACAAGTTTGTTTAGTCATTCCGCATACTGCTAACTTCTTCATCAGTTCACTGTGGGTTAATTTACTTCTAAAGTTAACCAACTTTGGTTTAACTCACCAGAAATAAATAAATACCTATGAAAATTAAAATATAAATTAATTACAATTTTTTTTGCACTTCTTTAAAAAAGTTCTAATACATTATAATCATCTTCATTTTGGCTTTCGCGTCGCGTCGGTTTGATATATCTTCTCACTTGTGAAAGTTTTCAGCATTTCTTCTGTTGGTGTAAAATTCTGACATCCAAAATGTAAGGAATATCTAACTCGTAGAATATTGTGAGCTGTTTCAATACCCATACGATTTCTCAACCTTTTAGCTCTGAAGTAATCCCCCCAGCTAGCCCCCCAACGTCTTAAAAGCCCCTTAATCTAGAGTGAAAACCAATAAACTGGCAACCCTGTTTCACACACACAGCACAGCACATAACTTCACAGTCTCAGAATATTATCTCCCTCCCACCTATATATTACTAGTGGTTGGATAGGTATTTGTTTGTTTTTTGTTCGTGTGCTTGAGGGTTGTTTTCTTTCTTTATTTTGTGAGAAATTCATTTTCCGTGGATGAAATGGGTTCATGAAATATGCAATTAATATTTTTATATGAAACTTTTCACGCTTTCCCAATGATTTGGATGCACAATTGGATTCTAAAATTTCTAATTAAATTAATTACCTTAATATTTATAGTCATATAAGCTTCTATGTGCACTCATATCTAGTTTTTCGGATTTTACATAAAATCAATTATCGTCCACTGAAGCTCGTTGTTAGTTGGCTGCGAACAACAAGTTAGGTACTTTTGTTCTATTGTTCATTTTGTTCAGTGTTGAACAAAATGATTAAAATGAACAAAAGAATTTTAATCATTTTTTGGTAACACCAACCAAAAATTTGATAAGTCCCTCTTAAATTGTTGTTAGTTGGCGTAAAAAAGAGAAGGTAGATTCCACCTTCTCTTTCTTACGCACATAAAATCTACCTCTCTCACGCGATGCGCTCTTCAGTAAAACGACCCATTTAATCAGCCACTAACGCTGGCGTTCATTTTTCATCTCTTGTCTCTTCATTCATTTCTTATTCGTTTTGCTAACACCATAATTTACTCAAAACGACCCTATAAACATTTTCAATGTTGAAAAAAATCAATGGCATAAACAACTATTCGGTCAATTATCCAATGTGATATTCAAAAAGTATAAAATTAATTTCAGTGTGTAGGAAGGTACAGTCAAATAATAAAAACTAGTATCGCATGTGGTCGAAATTCGACCATCTGTATTTATATATTCATATATATATTATATTTTTTTGCAGCTTTTGGTGTTGCATGTGTGCGTAGAGTATCCCTACCAGCGTTAGAACCTTACTCCAGTCGGAGAAAATTTACTCTAATTTAAAGAAAGAAAATAAATCTACTCCGTCACTTCGTTTTTTTTTTAGATCTACTCCTTTTTGCCCACACTAAAAATATCAAACATTTTTTAGCCAAACTATATGAAAGGGCTGTGTTATTAAGTTTTCTAACCAACTCTGGCTCTGAACGTTTAATTTTAAAATTCTATTCAGTTCTGAAAGTGAATTTGTGTATGTGATTTATTTTATTTTTGTTAAAACTACAATTTTTGAAGGTTTTTTTCTTTTTTTTTCAAATCTACTCCAGAAATTTCCTATTTACTCCACTTTTTTGTACAAATCTGCTCCGAAATTTCACTACTGTTCCCTACTCATTGTAATAAGTAGATGTAGAGTACATCATTTGGAACGAAACAACAAATCACAGATAAGACACATGAAGATGAGAATCCTCGGCAGCCATTTTAATTTGCCTACAAGCTTGAGCTGTCAGATATCAGATAAAAAATGAGAATGTGTGTATAGAAACCTCACACATAGACAGTAAGGATCTTCAGACACCGGTTAAATTGTTGTTGCAATTCACATCTATTCATCGACGCGGGAAGAAATTACAAATACAACAATGTAAACCAATGGGTTTTGAACAGTGAAACGTACGAAACACTCTCATCTTAATATGGCTAATCTGTGCAACAAATATTGAGTCTAATGTCGTTTTCGAGTGGACGTTCGGAGCTACTCCTTTTTCACTCCTTTTACTCCAAATTTCCCATTTTTTATAGGAATGGAACAGTTCAGAAATCCAAACGAAAACGGCATAAGCTACATGAAACACGTTGGATTTGGAAGTGAACTTTTGGTATGGTACACTACGCTCGGGTGTTGACAAAAACAAACAGGCGGGTGTATCGTGAATTTGCTTTTTTTAGACTTTGTATGGGAAACCATTATTTAAAATTTTTACATGTTAGTAATCGACGGATTCACATAATCTCTTCTGATGGCACTTCTAATTAATAATAGCTTTCAAATGGCATATTTTTTATTGTAGGGCGTTCGGCTTATGTATATTAAAAAGGGAGTACAAAAAAATTGTTAACGTATTATAATAAAAATAATTAGAATAATTTGTTTGTCATATTTGAATCATTATTATATGAAACAGAGACACACACCCTGTACTATTAATATTTTACTGAACAACTAACACATCCAATACTTTGGTAATGTTAATTTTGAAAGATAACGATAAATCAACATTGCAACCGAAAATCTAATTACCGAATAATAAATTCTATCATATTAATTAAGGAAACGAACCGTAAGAAAACGAATTAAACAATAATGCTACCTTAACATGAGATTATATACATAACAACAGTTTTGTTTTCCCAAAAACAAAATTTAATTACATGTCCTTCGAAAAATCACTAAGCTGAAAAATCGTTATGATTTTAATTATTAATAACTTGGCACGCAAAGCTTTAAGGTTTCCATTTCATATTAATAATATTTTGCCTGAAAAATTACAGATCAAGAAGTAATTCTATGACGGTGTTCACATCGGTCTCAGTCCTGTGACTTTTTTTTTGTTGACGTGAATCCAACTTGTTTTGTTCAGACACAAACGAATGGGGGGCTGCAGGGGCTAGCAGATATTAAGACTACATATTTTCAAGCTTGTTTCTTTTATTCTATTTAACTATTTATTAATACAAATACGAGAACAAAAATTGGAATGGAAAAATTGATTATTATTTTAGTGATTTGATTTATTGTACTAATTCTACAAAAAATTATCAAAAAATTGATGTGATTGAAGCTTATTATTATTTAAAAAGGAATGAATTTTTTTAGTCATTATAAATGTTTGTCTTAAACTCCAAATGCAAAAAAATGCACTAGTTTGAAAAAAAAAAATTGAAAAATGCTGCGTTTCTTCGCCATCTCTTTCTCACGAAGTGAGAGTGAGATAAAGTACAGAGACGTCGAAAAAATTCGGAGGAGACAGTCCAGTGTGAACACAGTCTATCAAATTTTAACAACTTTGACATACGAACATATATTCCGAATTAAGTTAAAAATGCCGACTGGATCGCACGAACTTGCTATCGTGGTAAACAACTGTAATATAGCCACACATTGAAGATACAATGTTAAAGGTACAAAAGTCAAAAGTACTGGACAAATTGATTTATGTTCGATTTTTTTTCAAAATTTTGTCGAAAATTTCAGAGTCTAGAAAGTGGGAACAGATTATTTTTCGACAAAGTCCCCAAGTTTATTATAATTATATAACAATTCTCATATAATAATTAAATTCTTAATGCATATTATTATGAGTTATAAAACAAGCTTTAAATTGTATACATTTAATACTGTCATTTATACAGGGTGTCCGCTGGGAAGGTACACTACTTTGTTTTGCCGCCATTTTGGTAAACATTAGTCTTGACAGTTCATATTTGACAGTCGTGAAGTAGACACGTGGAAAATTTATTATGGAAAATATTCGATAAACCAACGTGTTTTAATCGTTAAAACATTTTATCAAAATCGATTACTGTGACGATGAGAAAGTTACTTGACATTTTTGGGAGAAACAACGTGCCAACAAAACGAACTATTTATCGTGTAGTGAATGATTTCGAACAAAGAGGGTCTGTAGGTGATAGGCCCAAGCATGGACCATAACGTACTGCAAGATCGGCTGAAAACATTACTGCTGCTCAAGGAAGTGTTCAAAACAATCCATCAACCTCAATTCGACGCCGCCGTGCTCAGAAGCTTGGTCTTCAAAGAACAACTTTGTCCACAATTTTGCACAAGGATTTGCATTTGTTTCCATTTAAGATTCAGTTGACACAAGAGCTTCTTCCACAAGACCATTTACGCCGCCTTACATATGCCAATAGGATGTTACAGCTAGACCCGATTTTCATGAAAAAATCATAACGAGTGACGAGGCACATTTTCATTTGAATGGATATGTGAATAAGCAGAATAGTCGGTTCTGGGCATGGAAAACATTTGCATCCATTAAAAGTTACAGTATGGTGTGCAATTTGGTCAGGAGGAATCATTTGACCTTACTTCTTTGAAAATGAAAACGGCGTAACGGTAACTGTGAATGGGGAGCGATGTCGTGATATGATTGAAAACTTTTTTAAGGCCACAACTACATGTTTTGGGCTTGTTTAACATGTGGTATCAACAAGACGGTACCACATCGCATACAGCCAGGATTACAATGGAATTACTGCGAGACCTCTTTCCACAACAAGTTATTTCAAGAAATGGTGATGTTGATTGGCCTCAACGGTCGCCTGATTTGACTGCTCCGGACTTATTTTTGTGGGGATATCTGAAAAGCAAGATTTATGCCAACAAACCAGAAACGCTTGAGCAACTCAAACAAAATATTCGTGATGAAATTAATGAAATACTGCGTGAAATGTGTGAGAATGTAATGAAAAATGTGATCAAAAGGGCTCGCATTTGTGAGACTAACAGAGGCGAACATTTACCTGATATTGTATTACATAAATATGTAATTGCCGACATTAAATAAAACATTTATCAATATAAGATCCATTCTCTTTCATTTAATCAAAAATTATAAACAATCCTTCCCGGCGGACACCCTGTAGAAAAGATAAGGAAGTAAAATTTTTTAAATATTGGAATTAATTGATTAAGAGGGCTATATGCACCATAGTTAGATCTACTAGATAATGGGATCAAAGGCTGTTGTCTTCTTAAACTTGACTGGCTAAAAGTAAAATCAATCTTGCACAGAACTGATGGAGATGTTATTGAACCATTTAAAATTCCAGCCATGAAACAAAATTGAAGATATTGCCTATGTTTCGAGAGTAATGGAAATGGAAGGTCTGTTTATTTTAATCTCTGAGAATAAGGAAGTAAAATAAGTCTTTGTGGCCATGGGAGAAGTCGAAAGCATCAGAAACGCAAAAATCTTCTCTGCACCGCTTCTAATCTAGTTATATGGACAGAGTAGTAGGACACATCCATACTCAAGAATTGGTCTCACAAGAGATACGAAAAGAAGCTTTAAAACGTAGGGATTCCGAAATTCACGCGAAAAACGTTTTACAAATCCTGAGACCCTATTAGCTTTTTTTATTACAAAATTAAAGTAATCATTAAATGTCAGTTTTGAATCCAGAATTATTCCAAGATCAGAAAATACACACAATCTATTCAAGGGAGACAAATCAAACATGTAACTATGTGTAATTGTGTCTTTGTTAATATTTAAAAAAAGACGATTTAAACTGCACCATTTCCTAAATCTGTCAAGGACATCTTGTTAAAGTATACAGTCAGTGGACGATTTTATTCTTCTGTTAAGTTAAGTGTCATCAGCATAAGAACAGAAGAATTCTTAATGATCGAGATTTATGTCATTTATAAATAAAATAAATAAAAATGAGCCCAAGTGGCTACCCTGAGGAACTCCTGAGTTAACGAAAAATTAAGCCGACCGCTCATTTCTAAAATAAACACTATAACATATATTTTCTAAATAGGGCAAGATTTATTTTACAAAACTATCATTAAATCCCTGGTTCCTGAGTTATAGTTATAGCGTTTTATGACATAACCTGTCAAACGCTTTGCTAATGTCAGTCAACTTGTTCCCTATCTTCAAAAGCATCATAACAAAAGGACGTGAAATGGAACAAATTTGTAAAGAGTGTTTTTTTTTAAACGTGTGGTTTTCAATCTGACAATACTTTTTTCGAAGTTGGTTTTTTTGACAGCTGTCACTTGAGTTATGCTCAGTTTAGTTTGCCATTTTATAATGAATAGACTTACTCCTGAACAATGTTTGCAAATCGTGCAAATTTATTACCAAAATAATGGTTCGGTTCGCGCGACGCATGGCGCGAGTTACACAAATGCAAGTCAGCAAACTTGACGACGGAACATTTGTGTTGCTTCGCAACCCATAAAGTAATGCATCGCCACTTTCCAGTGACGATGGGAAAATGTCTATATCTGAAGGCCATCTGAAAGTGGATTCATTGATCTTTTGTTTGTTATAAACTTTATTTAATTATTAATTGATTGACCCGTGGAACACAGATGGTCATTTTATTCCTACTTACACTACAAAATAATATAAACCGCGCTGCGTCCAATATTCGATGAAGCTCATATTTGGTTGAATTGGTACGTTAATAAGCAAAATTGTCGTATTTGGAGTGATCATATTCCACAAGCTATTGTTGAGACGCCCGCCGTTACATACTCAAAAAGT
Source organism: Leucozona laternaria (assembly GCA_932273885.2). NCBI lineage: Eukaryota > Metazoa > Arthropoda > Insecta > Diptera > Syrphidae > Leucozona > Leucozona laternaria. The sequence goes on from OW026368.1 coordinate 54,685,804, forward strand.
CACTGTTTGGTGTGCTCTATGGGCAGAGGGAATCATCATTGGTCCATATTTCATCAAAAATGAAGCCAGCCATAATGTTACAGTCAATGGTAAACGCTATAGAGCCATGATTAATGACTTTTTCGAGCCTGAATCGGAGGATGTTGATGTGGACGACTTTTGGTTCCAACAAAATGGCGCTACATGCCATACAGCCAACGAAACAATCAATTTACTGAAGGAAACTTTTGGTGAGCGCATTATCTCGCGTCGTGGGCCTGTGGCGTGGCCTCCAAGATCGTGCGATTTAACACCGCTGGACTATTTTGTGTGGGGTTATGTAAAGTCGCTTGTCTACGGCTACGCGGATAAGCTCGAGACTATTGACGCCTTGGAAGAGAATATTCGGCGCGTTATTGTTGACATACGGCCCCAATTGCTGCAAAAAGTGGACGAAAATTGGGCCTTGCCCGACATCATTTTTAAAACATAATGGAAAACCCTAATCTTTATAATAAAGCTAAATTCTTGGCCATAACATTAAATTATATGCGTTTTATCGTCTAAAAAAACACCCTTTATAAATATGTAGGAACAAATAATCAATAGATATTATGCCTACAAACATTTTTGACAATTCTTTTAAATAAAATAATACTGTCACAAAACTGTCAATTTTTTGTACTTGAAAACGGATGTTACTGTTTATGTAGTCTTTCGTTGATATGACTAAAAAAAAAGATTATCATAATCCTTGAAGATGAATTAAATTTCTTACATTTATATATATTAAGCTTTTTTGTGCGTTTAATACATCTAAGGATAAGAGCTTAAGAGCAGGATAATTATGTTTATCTTGTCGAAAAGAATGGTATCTACGAAACTAATAATAACACCCTTTCCACACGTTTTTCATTCCCGCAAACTGAGATTTTTTTACTCTCTATAAACCCCACGATATTTAATAGGAATTTCAAACCCTTTAAATTTACAGATCGTGTGATCCAGTCGTACATATTATTTATTGAAAAGAAACTAGTTATTTAAAATGCGGGCTTACTTAGTGAATATAGGCAAATATACACACCTTATATGTATATCTTAATATAAAATCTCTTTACAAAATGTAAACACTCAAATTTTAATTCTTCAATATTGGTTTTATTTACTTTCAGAAATTCGTCCTCCTTCAAGAAAAGGCGCACCCGTGATAGTGGATTTTAGCATATTCGTTGTAGATATTAATTCAATCAATGTAGAGGATATGGACTTTAGGTAAGTTAAGTGTGTGTGTTTAAGCTATAAAGTCATCAAATAAAAATATAAATCAATACCCCTAAAAAAAAACAAAGTTATATTTTGACTTCGATAGTAAAATCATTATTATGAAAAAATCGATGTTATTTTCAATTTGACTTGATAAATAAACATCTACTATAGACTAAACTTCCTCAAAGGTGTGTCTATGAACAACTACAAACAATCACTCATTTCATTTACGGAATCATTCTTTACCACCTCTTTCAATATACATATAGTTGATTTATATTGTCATTTCTCCAGACCACATCATAAATAATCTATGTAGCTCATTTTCTATTTTTTCTAAGTCGGGTAGATTTTGAAATGGAATAAAACACGCTGCGTGTGAGTTATTTACAAAATTCTTTTTTTTTGATGTGTAAACATCTATGCTGGCGGTAGAATGAAAAAAAAAAATTGTGTGAGTGCCGGGACTCACGATTAATATGTGTAAACATCAGCCTGCGCGGATCCAAAACGGACTTGTTTTTGCTTGAAGGGGATCTTAAGATTTTTTTCACTGAACGCACCCATCCTAGTATGCAGATCGTAACGTTGCACACCGTAACGTTGCACGACGTAACATTGCACACGAACGTTCAGGTTTTTTTTTCACTCTACCGCCAGCATAGATGTTTACACATCAAAAACGTGAACGTTCGTGTGCAATGTTACGTCGTGCAACGTTACGGTGTGCAACATTACGATCTGCATACTAGGATGGGTGCGTTCGGTGAAAAACATCTTAAGATCCCCCTCAAGCAAAAACAAGTCCGTTTTGGATCCGTTCACGTTGATGTTTACACATATTAACCGTGAGTCCCGGCACTCATACAATTTTTTTATTTTGTAGAAACCCTTTTCGTCGACTGCTGCTAGTGATACTATCACGTAGCAATGTGTTTCACGCCTAATTTAAATTTAGTGAAAATTGAACTGAATACCATAAAAAATATTCGCTTAGATTATGGCAGGATTTTTGGTCGGTCCTGGCCTAATAGAGTTTGACCAGAAAACACCAAATGAGATTATTAACACAAATCCAACTTCAATTTAGATTTTAAATTTGTAATTTTCTAGTCAAGATTTTTCGGGATAGGTTGATTGAAAGTTTTCGCTGTTAAATAGGCGGGAATTAAATTTAAAAAATAAGGCATTGATTGACTTAGCTTACAGTCTACGTTTCAACCATGTGGACCGACGTCTAGTTAGAATTGGTTTCATTCGACCCGAACAAGTTGATAGGCCCATTTATGCCATTATGTATGAGATATGACATCGTTCAGGTTCCCGTCTCGGCTTCTTACGGTGGCACGGATCTGAATGGTCTTCTGCATAGATCCAGGTGAATTTGAGCGATGGCCTAGCAAATATTGATTATCATCAATCGGTAGCGCTATTTGTTGATGCTGATGGCAATGACGTCATCGTTTTCGACGATGTTTTCGGTTGATCTTGTGTCTCGTTGATGCAAAAATTGATTTTTCACTGAATGAGTTTGAGTGTATCTGTAAACGAGAGAACCCAGCAAAGATTTTAATTCAAAATTGAATCATAAATAAATCACAAAATTGAAGAACCTGACCGGAAAAGAATTCACTTATGATGCAATTTGAATTCTTTTACCTGGGCACTTGGACACCGATATGAATCGCTTTTGTGAATGATTTATGAACTTCATTTAAACTTAATTTAAATGAATGTATATAAGAGTCTATAAAATTATTTCTTTATCTTTTCTGAATCATAAATATGATTGCATTATGATTCATTTAAATGAAGGTATTTACTCATCATCCCTTCTCTTAAATGAACATTCACAATTAATTCACTTTATTGGAATCATTTTTGGTGAAGAAAATCTGAACCTTCAGAAAAATGTTTGCTGGGAACTGACAAGTAGAATTAAAAGCATAATTTTTTGGCCTGCTGGTTGCCTGCCAGTAAGTGCAGTATAGTTTTCCTTTTCTGTTTTAATTCCATAGTTTTTGTTTTTCTTTTGAATTTTTAAATACCATACCAAATAGTTGTAGTTGAAAAAATGCGCCAAAAGTTACCTACTGCCCCATTGAAAAAGTGAAATTTCACCCTAGAGAGGACGAAATATGCCCACAAAAGTAAATTGAGAGAGCCCCAAAAAAAAGAAAACAATATAAAAAATGGAGTAGTTTTTCATTGCGAAAGTTTCCCCGAATTGTATTGAGGGATAAAGTGGAAAATTACCCCAAAATTATAAAAAAGGCTCCAAAGGCGAAATTAAAAATAGCCCCAAATCTAAAATCAGTTATAAAAGTTTGCATTCGCATTCACATTCGGTTTGGTTCATTTTTGGATGCATTTTTGTTTATTCTCTTTTAAGCGTCTAAAATTCGTCATCAAACAAGTCGTTATAGACGGCAAATCGAGTACATTTTAACCGACACTCATACATATTATATGAAAATGACACGGGTCTTACTAACACAAGACGTTAAAGGTTTAATTTTTTATTTTTATTATAAGCTTAATGCAAGCTGAACTCAAAAATAAACATTATTATTTATTATTTATTAGCTATACTGCCTTATACTTATTACATTTCATTATCACTACATGTCCTGCCCAGTCCCATTTCAACTTTTTTGCCTTCCAAATTTACATCTTCAAATCCTGTCCATCTTCGTATGTCAACGTTCCTTATTCGTTGTGATCTTCTTATTCTTAAGGTTGCCCTTTCCATTGATCTTTGTGTTGTTGCAAGCTTTCTTTTTAGTGACGCATTATTGCTCCATGTTTGGGAGCCATAAGTTAGCACTGGCAGAACTGTAGAATCAAAAATGTATTTTTTGGTTGCGTTTGAAACATTTCAGTCCAGCATGGGCTTAACGTCCCAAAATTGTCTCCAACCTATGGTGACTCTTCGAGAGACCTCCTTCACTTCTCTTTTATTAAACGAAGCTAAAATAACGTAATCATGCCGATTATAGAATTCGTAATAATGGATTGGCGGTGATTCGCATTGCTGTGTTCTCTTTTCTTTTAAGTTTTAAGAGTTAAGAGGAAAGAGTGCACTGCAATGCGAATCCAGAATTTCGAATTCCATAATCGGCATGAATATTTCTTAAATCTATACTAAAACATATAAAGGTAGAAATGTTCAGTATAGGAGACTGAACTTTAATAATGCGTTAGAATGAATAATTTTTTAAATTCATATTTTGTTTTGTTTTTTTTTTTTTTTAAAAGTTTATGAATTGGGGTGATTTTTCATTTTGTTGGGGCGTTTTTCCTTTTTTTCATTTTGGGTGTAAATATCATTATGAAAAATGTTCCCATACTCATTATGATACAAAAATACCCTCTCACGCTTTTTTAAAATTTTGTTTGCATTGATTCATATTTTTGTTTAAATTCAGCCGGCGCACAGTGGCCCGTATTGACTTTTTTGGTTGCAAAAATCATATCTCTTAAACGAATAAAGATATCGCCAAAAATTTTTTTTGGTTTTGAAGGAAATTTCCAAGGCTATAAAGTTTGTGAATTTTAAGAAAAAATATTTACAGGGTGTTTCAGAATCTGCTGCTGAAATAAGAAGTTTTTGTTAACATAATTGGAGTTAATTCTAAAAAGGTCGAAAGTCAGCTCTATGCAACTTTATTCAGCTGAGTTTTTGGTTTTATATGAAGAAATATATAAGGATTTACTATCCGTGGAGCTTAGCTTGATTATGTTTGAAAATTTTTTTTCTACTCAGTGTAAAGACGACAAAGCGTGCAAAAATGGGTGTTTTAAAAAAAAAACATTCAATTTAGCAGTTTAAAAAAAATTTATCATTTTTTTTTCATTTCTTATAGCAATTAACACATATATCAAGTAAAACTAACAAAAAAAAGTTTTATTTACACCTTTTTCCTAGTTTTTACACTCAAAATTTTAAAAAAAATTAAAAAAAATTGTTTTTTTCTAACCATACAAATTTGTCAACTTTGACTCGCTCTACAAGTCAAACCATTCATACAAATGAAATAATTTTTTCGATTACTAGAGCTCCAAACATTTGCCAATTCAAAAAAAGTAAAAGTTTTGCATTATAAACCCACCCGAAAAAATGAATTTCGCAAGCACTTTTGCCTAAACGGGCCACTGTGCGGCGGCGTGGCGTAGCATTCTTTATTTTGAGCTCAAACTTTAAATAATGGAATTAAAAACTTGAGAAAAACAGAAACTATGGTTGCCTAAAACCAAGGTTAGTAGTATAATTAAGGGCTATAAAACTATAAAAATACAGGGCCTAGATCAATTAAGACCAAAACGATCGAACGATCATCGTTTATAAGACAGCTGTCTCAATCACTTCTTTACTGAAAGATAGAGATCAACCGATAGTTTACGTGAATTGGGTCAATAAAATAGTATAGTAACTCAAAAGCTTATTTTACATTTATAAATAATATTAAACATATTTCTATTTCCAGAGTAGATATGTTTGTACATCAGAGGTGGATGGAATCTCGTCTGGACATATCAGACGATATATTCGAAGAGGGTGATGATTATGTGACATTACTTCCGGAATTTTTTGATAATCTCTGGCAACCAGATCCTTATTTTTTAAATTCAAAAATAGCAGGTACATATATAAAATTTCACAAAATTGATAACATGATTTGTGTTTAAATAAATAACTTTGTATTCGTATCTGTTGCTGTTGTCTCTGCAGTGGTAGATGTAGTTTTGTGTTATGTTCTGTTTTGATTTGTTTTTTTTTATTATTATTATTATTTTTCATTCGCATAAATAAAAGTTATAATTTTATGCATGTTCTAATAATTATTACTATATGCTAATAATATAATTTTTTTTGTTTTCGTTTTTTATACTATGTCCTTTTGTTTGTTACAATTGTTTTATTTCCGATACTTTAGGATATGGAAGCCCCTACATTGCAACTACGTCTTTACTACGTTACAAGAAAGACAGAGAAACGAAAAACTTTCATCTAAATAAAGATTTAAGTATGATAATTATGTATCTTCTATAAGAAAATAGCTTAGTTATTGACTTTATGAAATTAAAGATTCACAAAAATTCGTTTAAGCAAATAGCAGTATATTGAACTAATAATAAGTTTGTATACGCATTGTTATAAATATGAGTTACAAAGGGGAGACCGATTTTAAATGGAAAAAGCGCAATTGGATTATGCAGATATTTTTCTTACTATTACTTTTTCTTTGTATTATTATTTAATTTGTTTCAATACTACTTTTATAGGTTAGTAAAAATTAGGAGAAATATTTGCTTAAAATTTATAAATCAATTATTTAAGATCTACCCCATTAATTTTTTTAAATTCAAAACAGGTTTAAATAAAAACTGAAGAAAAAAAACTATTGATTTTCCTCGTGTCTCTCTCATAACGGGATTTTTTACATGCGGTAGAGAAGAAGAGAGCTCTAGAATTTTTGATGTGTAAACATCTATGCTGGCAGTAGAGTGAAAAAAAACGTGAACGTTCGTGTGCAACGTTACGGTGTGCAACGTTACGATCTGCATACTAGGATGGGTGCGTTTAGTGAAAAAAATCTTAAGATCCCCTTCGAGCGAAAACAAGTCCGTTTTGGATCCGCGCACGTTGATGTTTACACATATTAACCGTGAGTCCCGGCACTCACACAATTTTTTTTCTTTACATAAGGATAGCGGAGTGGATAATCCAATGTCACTAATCCACTACAGCTACGGAGATATGAGAACTGCCGTTGACCAATATACGGTTCATCTGCCACCCCCACTTTTTCAGCACCCTTGCAAAATTCTTACTGACTATAACTCTAAGAATTTCAGTGTAGATCTCGCAGATGTCACCGTTGATTCTCAAGGGCCAGTTGTTCGAACGATGTTCAAATATTAACTGAGGTTCAACAATTGCAGTATTATCATATAAAGGTTTTTTTTTCAATTAGGGCAGGTAGATGTTGAAATGGAATAAAACAAGCTGTGGCTGAGGTATTAACAAAATTCTTTTTTTATTTTGAAGGCACATGTATGCTATTATGTATAGCACCTATACCTATATGACATCGTTCAAATGCCCGCCTCGGCTTCTCACGGAGGCACGCATCTGGGTGTTCCAAATTTCAATGACTCTTCCGCATCCGGCTGAATTTGAGGGATGGCCTTTGTTATGTTCATTAAAGGCATCCGTCGATTGGAGTTTATTCGCATAGACATGCGACTTCAGGAAACCCCACAAGAAAAGGCTTAGAGGGGTAAAATCGCATGGCCTTGGTGGCAAATTCACGTCACCTCTGCAAGAAATAACCTTACCTTCAAATCGTCAATGCAGAATGTCCATTGTGGCGTTCGCTGTGTAGCACTTAGCGCCAGTCGTTCTGATGGAAGTTGGAACCCCATGTCCTTCACATCCATATTATCCAACTGCGGCCAGCACAAATTGGTTATCATCGATCGGTAGAACTATCCGTTGATGCTGATGGCAATGACATCGTTGTTTTCGAAGAACTAAGAACTCTCACAGACAACGACTATGTTTTCAGTTGATCTTGTGTCTCGTTGATGCGAGGGATGATTTTTCATTGGTCGACTTAAATTTGGCCACCAACCTTTGGATAATCTACTTGGAATAAGGACAACTATGTAAACTGTAAAATGGGCGCAAGGCACGTATCGTTGTATCAAAAGATTTTGATATTAAAGTTTCATCATTTGAAGGTGCTCTTCAATCGTGTTACTTGCCATGGTGATTTGGTATCAAGAGGTGAATAATAAACAACAGATTTGACAGATCTCACCAAAACAAAATGGTCACCACAGGCTGACATAATCTACTAGTGCCAATTGAAAAGCCCTTTACTTAAACTTTAAATCATCGTTGAACCTGTGTTAATCCACCGAAATCGATGAGTTAATTCGCTGAACCACGGATCAATATTTGATCTAATTATTCCCTTTAAATGCTGCCTCCAATGGGTATGAACGATGCTCGAATTGGCTAAATACCTACAAATAAATTGTAAGAGATTGGTAGATTTTCCACCAACCGTGTAAACACACAACTAATTCTCAGTTTGGTCAATCTTTTTAAAGCTTCCTAAACACAATAATTAAAAAAAAAAAAACACAATATTTAAAATTGAATTGGAAAATAAAATAGCAAGTGTTTTGGCTGCATATATAATAGAAATTGTTAAATAAAATAAATTGTAAGCAATTAACCTTCCTGCACCACTAAAATCAACGTCCAAATTCACTGCAAATTGTCTGACAATGAAAAAATTGTTTGATGTTAAAAAAAAGACATCTGACAATTTCTTCATTGTAAGAAACGTCAGAAAACGATAAAAATTTGGCAGGCCTGACAATAAATTGTGTGTGTACACGATTATTAAATACATTACAATTTACCGTCTTACAATTAACTATGTCAGATACATTTTCTGACAATTAATAGCAAGAATACACGATTGTCAGCTAGCGTACACATGATTGTCAGATTTTCTACAATTAATTGTCAGACTACAATTATTAATCGTCAGACAAATTTTCTGACAATTTATTGTAAGACTATACATTTTAAGCATGTCTTTCACTGACAGATCCGACAATATTGTAAGATCTACCAATCGTGTGCACTTAGCTTAGGATGGGATGTGGTAATCTGGTTTTTAATGAGGTTTTTACGTTACAAATTAACAGGCAATTAAAATCTATCTATCTAATCTAGTTTAAGGTCATTTTGTTTGTTTGGTTTTATATATATTTTTATAATGTTTAAAATTAAGTGTTTTTTTATTTTCTAATGAATAAAATGCTTAGCGCAAATTCTTTCAGTCTCCCCTAGTTGCACTTTTTTTTATAAATTTTTAGTGCAAATCACTCTTATTTCTAGTTGCACCAAAATGTGTGTTTAAACTCATTTTACTTCTCGAACTATTTTGATTAATCTCGTTTGCACCAAGGTCTAACGTTGAATTTTTAGCTAAAACGCTCTTTGTCTATATAGCTACGAACTATTTAAATTTTGAAATAAACTCAATGAAAAAAAAAAAACTGGTGCGAGTGAGGAAGCAAGTTATGCGGTAACGTCCAGCAAGGTTTGTTGAAAGCAAAAGCTAAATATTTTTTTTCTTTTTGTATTTTGTTCGTATTTTTTTTTATTTTGTTTCAACAAACCGAAGTTTTTAAAACTAAACAATAATTATTAATTGTTATCTTCTCGGCTTGTAATTACAAATATTTCGGCTTTTATAATAATAGACATTATATTACACATAGATAGTTTTTGTTCGTTTCAAATTTGAATTCAAAAATAAAAACTACCGCACTTAATTTTAAACTTTAAAATCCTTAAGTTTTTACTCGAAGTATGCGCTGAAAATGTTGGTTCATCTGTTTTACTTTTGAAATTCCCCTTTACATAATAGCTTAACTTGAAAGAAAAACGCACTTTTGTTAAATGAGCCGTTATAAGATTAAAGTTGGTAAGATCAATAATTGAAGCAACCAATAATTTTAAAAACTTAGAAGTATCCTGCTATAACATTTAAATATTGCAATTTTGTATACCTGCTTTTCAAAAATTAGGATAACTATATGTACCTACTGGGGCAATACTTAAAGGTAATTTTGGTATATGCATATATTTTTAAGAAAATAATGTTAAAATATATATAAGTTTTTTGATAACTAAACGTAAGTAAGTGAGATTGTGTATTCTTTCGCTTTTAGAAATGAAAAATAAGCTAAAGGGACATAGTGGATAGTTATCGCATGCGTCATATGAATGACATTGTATGTTCTAAAATATAGATTTAGTCCAAACAGTTACTAAAAAACAAGACTGGTCGCATGTTCTTGTTTTTATATTGTGGTTAGAAATTTGTAGGTTTTAATATATTGTAATGTTTTACCAAGGTTCGTTAGTAAAACTTATTTCCTTTGATAAATAACTTCAAACTATTTATTTTACAAAATAAACACACTTTATTTCACTTTTAATCGTTTTTATTATTCATCAATTTCATATCTTAATAGCAAGCAAATTAAAAATCACTTCCGGATACCTTTTTACTTTGTACTTTATGCTCACTTTCAAAATTAAGTTGTGTCCATTCGCTAGAAAACTTGCCTTTTATAACACATTGGATGGTTCTAGTTTCTACTAGTTTCCACTAGAATATTGTAGTATCTCCTTATAGTAGTTTCCATTCCAGTTGTGGACAGTTGGCGAACTGGAATTGGAGTTTATCTGTATCAAAAAAGATGGCGCTGTAAATAGTTAACAAACCACACAGTCCACAGTCAATTATTATCAAAGTAAATCTTGTAAGATCTACTTTTAGGAGTTGTAACATTTATCGTTGATTAGTAAATAAATACATACATTTAGGATTATCTTTTGTTTCAAAAGTAAAGGGTCCGCAATCTAACGTTTTTTTTTTCAACTAGTGCTTATTTCGTGAATGGTAACACTTAGCTCATGTCTGATTTGACAGATAATTAGTTTTATCCTTCCGCTGAACGAATATGGTTGTGTATACGCTTTGCTAAGTGGGCCTGCGATCGACTTAGAGAAGATGCCGATTTTGCCAAAAAAATCATCTTTTCAGATGAAGCTCATTTTGATCTTGGCGGGTAGTAAACAAGCAAAATTGTCGCATTTGGGGCACAGAAAACCCGCACGCATACATTGAAAAGCCGATACACCCAAAACGAGTCACTGTTTGGTGCGGATTTTGGTCCAGAGGCATAATTGGGCCATTTTTCGAAAATGAGCAAGGAGTGGCCGTTACAGTCAATGGCGATCGATCGTTATCGGGCCATGTTGGACGAATTTTTGTTCACAAAAATTGAAGAGGAGGATATTGGCAACATTTAGTTTCAACAGGACGGCGCTACGTGCCACACAGCCGAAGCTACACCCGATGTTTTGCGCCATTAAAAAAAAAAAAAAGTTGTTTGACGGACCCTTTATGTCATTAAAAACTCAAAAATCCTTGGCCCTACGCGCCCTAAGAAAAAAAAAGTACGCATACGTATCAATGAGCATTGACAATACGATTTTGCCCAAATTATGTTTATTTTTTTCATAAACTTCGAAGACGATGGATACGAATAATAAGCGGTATCTGCTGAAGCTGGAGCTAGAAATGCAGGAAGTGTATTAGTTTTAAACGAAAAGAAATCTAAAGAAGTGGTTGCTGAATTGTCCATTTCGTGGAGAAAGTATGCTACTAAGAGAATTGTCAAATTTCGACACAGACGACAGGAATTTTCTAAGAATTAATGAAATTTTATTTGTTGAAATGATTGCATTCGTTATGGTTACCTTGTGGTGAGGAAGAGTATTAAACCATGTGAGCGATTGTCGTTAACTCTACGCTTTTTAGCAATCATTGCTCAATCATTCTCTTTCACAATTCAAGAAACATGTCGTGCAATAGAAATGTTCTAAAGGATGATTACTTGAAAGAACGTAGTCGCCGTTGGCTTAATGATTAGTGCGTAGGACTGTCGTGCCGGTGTGGTCTAGGTTCAATTCCCAGCTACGTCCACCTAAAATGAAAAAAAAACCGCTGCTGCCTCTTTTAAAGGAGTGACAAAACCTCTAAGAGCGACTCTAGTCATTAATAGGTGTCTTTTACCTTAGAATTTTTGAACTCGGCAGAAAATTGTCGGTGCCTCCAGCACGCACACAGGAATGCTTGAGAGTTGTAAGTTACTGGAGCCCTACCTCTCCACGAGCAGTCTCACCACCAAATTTATTTATTTATTTTACATTTCAGCACAATTTCACAGTTGAAGTAAGTGGCACGTAATAAGCCAAGGTGGAAGACTAAGGCCCAGTTTCATAGTCGAAGTAAGTGCCACTTAAGTGGTGAATGCGGAAGAATAAGGACAAATTTCACGGTGCAAAATTACCTGAACAAGTGCCACTTAAGCCTTCCATAAGAGCCACTTACTCAGACTGTAACACAAAGTTCAAGGTGCCATTATGAGAATCTTAAGTTCACTTATTTTATAGTAAGTGATTTAAATTATTACTTTTCGATCCAAAAGACGGCGTAGTTTATGGTCTTGCTGCCCAGATGCCTTGTATAAATAATTTGTAAATTTATTTTCTAAGTTATTTGTTTGAATAAATAAATAAATAAGTCTACTATGAGGCATTCCAAGTTTTTCCTATCTTTGCCATTATAAATAAGAAATTCTTTGATTTATGGTCTATCGTTGGATTGTTGGAATGAATAAAGTAAAAACGACGGTGTGATTAGGAAGTACCCAAAAGAGTATAGGTATTATAAACCCGCTGTCACCTTAAGAAAATCAAATAAAGGGAAAAGGAAGTCTATCAGCTTATACATAAATTATATGTACATAAGAAGCATTGTTTTATAATTGAATTGCCATGACAGCGTTCTGTGTGTCCATTATTTTCCTTGGAAATACATACTTTGATATCAAATAAATCTATAGTGCGTCAGAACTATCTTCTATATAAATTGACTTCTAACTTAAAGAGGAGACCTCATACCATATCGTTGTCTATTAAAGCTGACTATTCAACACTCAGCACAAACTTGCCTTTGTCAGCCGCTAACTTCGATTAAGCACAAGGCTGTTACAGCATTTGGGTTACATTTGGGTTGACGAACTTCTGTTGGGGGCAAATCCAAAACCAAAGAATAAGTAAAGGGTTTTCCAATAAGAGGTGTTATTTTGAATAGCCCGCTATTTCGGTAGCTGTCACTTTTGAAGCTATCATTTTTTGACATTTGACATTAATAAAAATGGAACGATACACGCTTCAACAACGCATTGAAATTATTAAAATTCACTATAAAAATGGTGAAAATTTGGCAGAGAGGGTTCGTAAAACTAAAACATTTTTGCGTCGTCGTGAAGCACCTTGTCGGACCGCAATACAGAAATTGGTGGACAAATTCGAGCTGTTGGGACAAGTTAGTGATGTGAAGAATAAAACCCGTGCACGTCGCTCAAGAACAACTGATAATATTGCTGTTGTAGCCCAAAGTGTTGAAGAAAACCCAGGTTTGTCCATTCCATGGATTGCGCTATCGAGAGATGATTAATGATTTTTTATGGCCGGAATTGGATGGTATTGATCTGGACAACGTTTACTTTCAATAAGACGGCGCTACGTGCCACACAAGCAATGAAACCATCGATCTTTTACGGGAAAAGTTTCCGGACCGTGTTATCTCTCGAAGAGGTGATCACAATTGGCCACCGAGATCTTGTGATTTAACACCTTGCGACTTCTTCCTTTGGGGCCACGTGAAAGATAAGGTCTACGCCAACAGCCCAGCGTCGATTCAAGACCTCAAAGATGGAACTCGTGAGGCTATCGAGGACATAGGGCAGCCACTTTGCGATTTGGTTGTGGAAAATTTCATGAAAAGGATATGGTCCTGTAAGCGTGGTCGTGGCGGCCATTTGGCTGATGTTGTGTTCCATTATTGACGGCATACCTTCCTCTTTATAATGAAATAAACATCCGATCATTTATCTCAAAAAATGCCATTTTTCTTTGAATATCAAAATAACACCTCTTATTGGAAAACCCTTTACAAATGTAATTTTATCTTATTTGGGAGGTTCATTCATTTTCTTTTGTTTCATTGAGTGAAACGACAATTAGAAACGCACATTTATTTTGTTTTGAATCCTTGAAAAATGTATACAAAATCATTAATTTTGTATAACCTTTGATAGAATGAAATTGGAAAACATACATAATTGCGAGAAACCAAAAGCTAAAAACCTCTGAAAATCCCAAAAAATTGATTGCTTAACTTGGTGGTGGTGCACCTATTACCTAATTCTTTAGCATCGTACTAAATCCACTTCAGTACCTACTGACATGTGAGCACAAATTTAAGTTGGTCACATAATCCTGCTAGCTTGAAAAAAATATCTTTAGTCCAAAGCTTAAATTCACTTAGTACCAAAAACAATAGTCCTGTTTTTTTTTAGAAAGCTGTTCACAGTACAGTAGGACCTTATACGAGTTACAAATACAACTTCCACAGTGGAATTACTGCCAATAAAAGCAGAAATACATAGAATCCTGCTGCGACTGGGTTTGTGAAGTTTTTTCGAGTATCGAATGGAATTGTCCATTTTATGCAACTAAAATTTATTTTTGGCTCGAGTTATTTTTTGTTTTGTGAGTATGCATATTAAGTATATAAATGAGATTGAAACATATTTTTTGAAAAATAAAACTCACGTTTCTGCCAGGTGAACTATACTCTAACATTATTTTCTAATCGAGACGTTTGAAAGAATCAGAAAAATGTGATTCTCTAAAATTACTTTTTTCAAGATTTTTAATAATTTCAAAAGTTGAGTGAATTATGTATTATTATTTTTTTTGACTAAATAAAAAATTGAATTATGTAAAAATTAATTACTTGAAAAAGAGTGTGTTTACCAAGCTTTATAACTTAATTTACCAACGCTATTTAATTGAAACGCAAGTCAACGTTATTAATGATCCGAAGTCCTTTAATCAGTTTGTCAACTATAAAAAAATCCTATAACTACCCTATCTCCTTCTCCTTCAATAATGAAACCTCAAATGAAGCCAATTTCTTTGCCACTTTTTTCAAACAATCTTTTACCGACGACTCTTTTGTACCTGATTCAGCGTATTTTGATTATTTGCCGAACTTTACTCTCGGTCCATTTCTTTCATGATTACTTCGACTCTAATCTCATGAAATATAAGTTATCTCAACTTAAAGATGAATTTCTTCCTGGCCATGAGGGTATCCCTGCCATATTTCTAAAAAAAATGCTCCTCAACACTTCCTCAATCTCTTTCAAAAATCTTTAGTCTATCCTTATCTCAAGGAAACTTCCCTAAGATATGGAAAACCTCTTTTGTAACTGCAATTCACAAAAAAGGTCAAAAATCGGATGTCAAAAACTAACGCCCCATTGCTAAACTTTCACATTCCCCCCAGACAACACGGTAGATCTACAACTACTAACCTTGTCAAATTTGTATCTTTTACCCTTTCCGCTTTAGAGAATGGAAATATAAAGTCGACGTTATTTCCACAGATTTCAGTAAGGCCTTTGATAAAATTTCGCGTAGACTTATACTCTTCAAATTGTCCTCCCTCGACTTTGAACACATATTCTTGAGTTAGATATCTTCTTACTTAGAGAACCGTTACTACCAGCGTGCGCTTCAGATCGGCTCTTTCCAATCCTTTCCTTGCTGCTCCTGGCATTCCCCAAGGCAGCCATTTGGGTCCCCTTCTTTTTATTCTTATACTATTAACGATATCGAAATTGTAATCAAACAGTCCTTTATCTCACTTTATGCCAACGATACAAAGTTTTTCAAGACCATTTCGTCGTCACGCGACACTGCGCTTATACCACAACCCCTTGATAATTTTTCAGTCTGGTGTCTCAAAATTGCTTAACATACATCAAATCTCCTCCTCGTATCTCGTAGAGTACATTCGCGTTCCTGGCCTCCTATGCGACCAGGAATTTAATTTCCTTGCATGTATAGATGACATAATTTCGAAAGCCAACTCAGCTCTCGGCTTTGTCAAAAGGTGGCCCAAAGAATTCTCTAACCCCTATGTGACAAGGTAGCTGTACATAACATTTGTTCGACCCCTTCTCGAATACGTTTGTCAAGCCTGGTCGCCGTATCAAGATATTCATATATCTAGAATTGAGAGCATTCAACGCTGATTCCTTCGATTTGCTCTTCGAGGCCTTCCTTGGAACGATCTTTTGATCCTACAACGTTATCGTGACCGCTTTCAATTAATTAACCTGATATCGCTCGAGAAACTAAGAGAAACAGCTGACATTCTATTCATTCACCGTCTCCTTTCTGGTTCTGTCGACTGCCAAACACTTTACAATTCTATCTTTTTCAACAATAATCCCAGTAATTTAAGAAACCCTCGCTTCTTCTTCTTGCCTACCCACCGCACCTCATATGTTAATTTGAACGCAAACTGTTTCGAATTTCACATAAGCAATTCCAGTCTTAAACTTCGTTTACTCAATCCTACCCCCAATACGTCCCTATCTTAGCTTTAAGCTTCTTAATTTTTAAGTTAAATTAAGTCCTTAGTTTTAGGTTAGATTAAAGTATGTTTGTAGCTTGCATTAAGCAGAATAAATGGGGGTTTGCCCCCACCTAAATTTACTCGAAATATCACTTTTAATTTTTCAAAAAAAAGTAATAGACCTCTATAGCCTTCAAAGGAGTCCTTCTTACGAAACAAATAGTTACGCTAATAAAAATTAATAACATAAATAATCCTTGTCAATTTTTTGGCAACAGTAAGCCTCGAAACATTTAATAACCGAAAATTTGTAATATTATTCAATGCTTACCTACAGCAAATAAAGTGTAACTTTTTGTGCTATATTTTTCAATTTGTTACATAAAGGATGTTGTGGTTTAAATACATTTAACAATGTACAAGTAATAACGGTATTAATACAAACATACATACATTTGTTAAGTGGTGTATTAGGAATGTATTTGTAAATACATATATAAAAGAACATATTACTTCATCATCAAATTGTGAATTGTATTTAAATTTCTTCACCGCTTAAAACTTAAACGAACCTACATAAACCATTATTATTATTCTGAAAGCCTCATATTCCTTGAATGTATTTTTTTGCTTGTATTATCTGCTACATTTATTTTTAAATATTATCCAGAAAAAATAATAACAAAATTCTAAATGAAATTATAAGGTTTTCTCTTTCTAAAACACAAACACAGTGTACTTATAGAAGTTTGTCTGAGGCTGAGGAGGAGCAATTGTCCCCGTTATTTGCCCCCCTCAACCCTCTAGCTACCCGTGTCTGACCCTTTCAGTTTAGTTGAAGTAAAATCAATGCTTCGCTTACAAATTGTTTTTAGTCACGACACCATGTATTCTTAGTATACTGTATACCTACTGTCAGATATCTCGATATATGTACTTACACAGGTACAGTGCTACGACCTGCCTTGTCGAATGGACGATTGTTATAATATACAGGGTTAAAGATGCAAGGGTTTTCAAATTTCAACCACCTTCCCAATACATTTAACCTTGATTGTTAGGAAATTTTCTAAATTTCAAGTTTAACCGTTTAACCGTGACCTATATTCATTCGATTATTTTAGGGCTTACTTTTGGCCATGAAAAGAAATTTATGCAAATCATGCCTAGCAATAGTATGGATAAAAATATTTAAAAAAAACATTTTTTTTTCTGGTAGGTATAGATATGGTGACGATTGGTGCCTAACCTTTTATTTTAGAACTACCTACTTAATTAAATAAAGTGATAAAGCTGAAAGGAAAATTAAGGAGTCTTAAACCTCCTCTAGGAGTGACATAAATGAAATAATTGAGTTTGAGATTAATTGTAAACTACATAGATTTGAGTGTCGAATATTTCAACAAAGCCATAACTTCAGAAATAGATATATTAAGGGCCAGTTTCACAGTCAGAAAAGTGACACTTAAGTGGGGAATTTGAAAGATTAATTCCCAGTTTCACCGTTCACTGTTACCTGAATAAGTGGCACTTAAGTCTCCGATGTTAGTGACTTAAGTTCCACTTACGCTAGCTATGAAATTTAGCTTAAATTCCTAATATGGGACACTTAATTGCCACTTATTTCGGTAAGTGTCGACTGTGGAAATGGCCCTAAGATTGTTTGTACTTGTTAATAAACACGACTAAAACTCAAATTATTCAACAACTCATACCGGCTAAAAATTAAAACATTGAAAATGAATAATTAAACATTCCACTCAATAAATTGTTCTCATAATTACCCATGTTGGTTTTCTCAAAATCTCATAAAGATACTTCAGGCAAAGAGCGTTTTCATTTTAATTCATTTTAAAATTCAATCGTTTGGATGATAAAGATAATTTAAATACTTGAAATCTTTGGTAAAAAAGAACTAAATATTTTCCACAAGGAGTACTTAAATAATATACATATTTAGCAGACAAGCTTAAAACTAATGTTAAATATTTCATGTCGCACTCAACAACGTTGAGTACCACTAACTCTCTTCCGTGTGTGATGACCCACGAAAGCATTAGGGCTTCTTCACCAAAGACAATATGCGAATCTTCTTCCAAATTCTTCAAAAATAATTACTCACAACCCAGCTCCTACTAATATATCTATGAGCAACGAAAACTTCTCTCTTAATATTTCCAAACCGCTCATCAATGTGTGTTCCACAACTAATATTGTTAAAGGTTTAGACACTGATAAGAGAGAAGGATCTGATGGAATCCCAAATACTTTTTTTTACAAAAACTGCATTAACATTCTAGCGCCACCTATTTGTACCTTATTTAAGAAGTCTTTATTAGAGAAAACCTTTCCTGACAGACTAAAGGAAGCTCACGTGACTCCTGTTCATAAGAATGGCCCTAATTCAATTTCCAACTATCGTCTTGTATGTATTTTAAACGCCTAAGTGTTATGTTCATGGTAAGACCGATGATTAACTCTGAGCAACATGGATTTATAAGTGGTTCTTCTACAGTTACTAATTTAGTTTCCTTAACGCACGATGTGTCAAAAGCTTTAAGTGGCCTAACGCAAGTAGATGTAGTCTATACAATTACCGACATTTTGAAAGCATTCAAAACAAATAAGTCATGTCGTTATACGTACAAAACAAAATTAAAAAAATGGGTTTCATGATGAACTTTTTCATTGTTTTTAATCTTATCTAACTGCTTTACCACATAAAATTACATCGAATCAATATGCTCCCACACCATTTTTCCCATCATCTGGAGTTCCTCAAGGTTCCGTTTTGGGACCTCTTATATTTGTTATTTATATTAATGATATTCCAGACAAAATATCGTCTTCATCAGTGTTGTACGTTGATGACTTAAAAATGTATCGGGAATAAATTTTGTCCGCGATTGTTTACAATAACAAAAGGATCTTGATATCCTTCAGGAATGGTGCTGAGAATAAAGTTCCTTTCAAAATAAATAAATGTAGCGTGATGACTTTTTCTCTAAAAACACATTCAACTTATTTTGACTATCGTTTAAGCCAAGTAAACCTGAAACGAGCCACTGAACAAAAAGACCTTGGTGTCATAATTATTTTTTGACAGACTTCACCAAAATATTATGAACAAAGCATCAAAAATGATAGTTTTTATTTTTAGAACTGCAAAGTACTTTCGCAAGCCGGATTCTGTTATCACCCCCTTTAATTCACTTGTTCGTGGTATAGTCGAATATTCTTCGCCTGTTTGGAATCCAGTTTTTCAGATTCATTTCGATAAAATAGAAAGTTTACAGACAAAATTTTCCAGAATATTGGAATATAAACTGTATAAAAACCGCACAGAATACTTTAACAGATTACAATTATTCAAGATGTCATCCTTTTTTCAAATAGAGCTTTGCTAGATGAAATATTTCTGCATGAACTACTCTGTGGTAAAATTGACTCAATGCATTTACTTAATCGTATATAAATATTCTTTACACAACCCGTTTAAGTCGTCATTTAGCTACTTTCCAAATTCCTTTTTTTTAAGCTGACTAAAGAACAAAAAGTATTTTTGTTTACTTTAAGGACAGAGAAGCAAAATTTATTTTTTTTATTGCAAGAGCAAAACAATCAATGTAAAATAAAGTTAAGTATGGTCCAGCACACACCTGGGGTCTATTTCACCAAACACTTTTCATTTTTCATTTTGCAACTTTTCTCAGGGAGGATTTCTTTGTGTAGCTAGATGAAGAACATTTTGTCAATAGGCATGGAAAGCATGCTTAAATATAATGATGGTTTGTGGCCCAGATCGGTCTTTATATGCTGTAAACGTAAGCTGGCCAGGTAGGGTGCATGATACAAGAGTGGTAAGGAATTCTTGTTTGGCAGCCAATTTCAATGCGGGATATCGACCATTCCCTAATGCAGTCGTCCTAGGAGAACTATCTCCTAGCACTAGCTTATGCTTTGAGTAAATGGTTAATAACACCACTAATGACAAATCTGGAAGATCCAGCGGAACAGAGATTTAACTGGGTTCATACGAGGAACATTCAAACCAGTTTTGGTATCAGATGAATATACACTTCGCGAACTTAGGACAACATAAGGTTCTAACTAACATTTTCCTAAAAAGGCTTTGCTCTTTTGTGATAGATAATAAAAGAAAAAGTAGGGAACATAGTTGCATCTAAGACACATATTCCATTGGATCTTAAGTTTACAAGGTTCTAAACTATCCGGATAGAACCTTATTGTGTACTTAAGAAAATCAGAGTATAGTAGATAGAACATTGTTACGTTGTAGATATAACCTTGTTACTCCAAGGCATCCCAATACTATAATCAATTGCGATGGGAAAATAAATGTAGCCGCAAAACAAAGTTCTATCTTATTCTTGTTATCCTACATCCAAATTAATACAATCCAAATTTTACTTTGCAAGTTTGCAAAATACGAATTCAAATGCAAAGTTCAATTTAAAATTGGTGAAACACTTTTACTTTTCACTTTTCAAAAATAGTCTGAAAAATTGAAAATTGCAAAGTCTTTTCACTTTGCAAATTTTGTGAAACACTTCCCACTTTTACTTTGCAGGAAATTATTTTTTTTGCAAAGTTGCAAAGTGAAAAGTGTTTGGTGAAATAGGCCCCTAATAGTGGGTTAAGCAGGTATATATATACAAATACAAATTAAACAAATTTACGTTGCTCCGGTGTTTGGTGTCGGTCTTAACGAATTCTTTATTAGAGAAACCTTTCCTTCACCCAATTTCGAAGGATTACAATGATCTCTGCAGCGCTTTCAAACTGACCTCTGATGATTGCTTAATCGATCAATTTATTTATGATTACTTCATGATTATAATATATAATAAAGTTATAAATGTCATTATTGAAGTGCACAAAAAAAATTTGGATAGAGTGTTAAAATAAATAAAAAGTGCGTATACGCCTGAGTAGACCATTGTTAAATCAACGTTTTTAGAAAAAATAAAATTGTAGCAAATGTTTAGTTTGCACAGCATATTTAAGGCTAATTTCTCACAAATGAAAGGCATGGCCAAAGTCATGCTTGACAAATAAAAGGCAAGATTGTTTTCCGTTTTTTTTTTTATTTTTTTTATTACAAAGTTTTCTACCTTAAATCCACATTAGGAACAAAATTTGATTAATCAAAGACTATTTAATACTAAGGTAGTCGTTTTTGAAAAAAATGAAACTGCGCCAAATTGTACGCTAAGTAAAATTATTTTTTTCACAATAATTGTTGATTAATTTACGTGGGTTTTGAACTGCTCGTTCTTAAATAGTCCCTCCTTCTTCTTCACAGAAAAACAAAAGCGCTATCCTTAACTACACGATACAAATTTTTTTTCTTCCTCCACTTATGTAGTCTAAGAATTTTATGAAATTTTTGTATTTGGAACTAGATAACTCAAAGCTTTCAAATATTTCTGTGAAGTTTGGAAGAAACACCATGACTCCAAAAATAAACTGCGTCTTCACGTCCAATCTATGTACATGAAACATGGAGCTAAATAAAGCCTAAAGAGTTGACCGATTTCCTTTTAGTACAGGTATGAACATATAGAGATAAACGAAGAAGAAGAAAAACGAAAACAATACTATCTATTGTATTCTATTGCATTGCTTTTTTTTAGTGGACTGTAATGAATTAAATTCAATTGAAAATTTGTTTGCGTCTTTTAGTCGAAATGCGTTTCGCCCAGGAACGAAAGCATCAATTAGATGGTGTCGTACCCTTCGAAACGCAAGGTTTAGGTAGATGGTTATCGAAAAATATAATTAACAGCGTATCACTGCTGCTAGGTATAGGTTTTTATTTAATAATAATCTACTGAAATCTTGCGTTTTGAAGGGTACGACACCATCTAATTGATGAGCCCAACTTTCGTCCCTGGGTTAAACGCATTTCGACTAAAGGTCACTTAAAAACTAAATGATAAAACTACTACATTACCAATGATCATTGAAATTTTTTAATCATCTTGTGTGAAGAGAAAGAAATGCAATTATTGTTAGCACTAATTAATAATTAGATCATCACCTTCATTTTGACTTCAAAAGAAGCACTAATTTAAACTTCTTAACGCCTTAAAATAAGCCACTCAATGCAGCTTCAATTTGACTTATTTTGTTAAGTGCTTACTGTTACTTACAGTCTAATTCGAGGACTGGTGAACAATAGCAGAGTTGTCCACGCTGACTGTTTCTCTTTATAAATTTTGTATTTTTTGCTATCTTGTCATCAAATTTTAGCAATAGTAGAGCTTTCAGAAGAAGAATAAGAATCAAGGAATAAAGACTAGAAGCGATATCAATACCAAAATACGTCCAGGGTTTCACGACAACGTCAAAATGAAGATTTATATCATATACAGACTTTATCTTCGGATCTACTTATTTTATCCTTAAAGCACGTTTTTTCTGAAATTTAAAATCTATAATTAAATTAAAAAAGACGTATTATGTATTCTTTTTATTTTATAAAAATAAATTGAAAAACTATTTATTAAAATTTTGGTCCCTTTACTTTTTTCCTACACTGTTTCACAAAAAATTTATTCAGTGAAACAGTTTGCTGCTAAAAACATCGAAAATTTGTTCGTTAACTGTATGCTTCCACTGTTGTGAACCATTTTATTTTGGAACACCCTGTGCACAATTAAATAGACGCAGATTTTTTTTTAACCAAATCGAAAAATTTTAACGGCTTTTTAAAGTTTTAATTCCTTCCTCTGTTCATTCCTTTCTCTAAAAAAATCTTCCTTTATCTGCATGTGTTCAAGAGTCAACAAAAAATGCATTTTAGACTATCTCAACCGTCTGAGTAAATCTAACAAATTCAGCTGTAAATGTATTTAATAAATTATAGAAAAATTAGAACATCTCCAACACAACTGTGAAAAAAATGTTCCACATACGCCACCCTAGACCGTCAGTGTAGCTTCATATAAACTGTATAAATTTAGTTTTCTTTTGGCTATTGCAGCCAAGATGATATTGATCGTAACGAAAAAGATGGTGGTAGGCATCCACTTTACCCAAACCAAGTTACATTGTCAATGGATTTATTAATCAGTTGTGTAGTTTCCTGAGAAATAGAGTGTGTACAACTTCCTCACAGAATCAGCAAAAAGTTAGCAGTTTTTAATTTATATAAATATATATTTGCTTTTTTTATTAAAAATTGTATATTAAGGTAAAATATATTTTTATTTTGTTTGTTCTTTTATAATTATTTTTCAAAATATTCAATAATAACATATTCACAATGCTTCTTTAAATATCAACTATTGCATTATTTAAAATTATTCATATTTGACCAACATAAAAAGCAATTTTTGTTACTATATAAATAATTTATTTATGCTCAAGGCATTAATCATCCTGCTTGGAAACACCCAATAAAAAAAAAGTGATAGACATTGTATTTAAAAATTATAGATTGCACAAGTTTTTGCTTCATTGCGGATTGCACCATAACTTCTAACATTTTAATTTGTTCAAAATTTTAACATAAAATTATAAAATTACTACACGCTTTTGAATTCAAAAATATTATATAAAATTTTTCTTTCAGAAATCGCGACCCTAACACACAAATTTACATCTGTTACCCTCTACAAAAATAAAACAATCCGATATGCAGCTAGAATGCATGCAATTATCGCGTGTCAAATGGAGTTTCAGCTTTATCCAATGGATATACAAGTTTGTCCCATTTACATTGAGAGCTGTAAGTAAATTTTATTCAAAAACCTTGAGCCTTATACCTTGGTTAAAAAATAGAAATATTATTCATTTAAAATATTGAACGAACAATATTTGTATGTATATGTGCCTTACTTCTATTTAAATTAAAACAGCTCCATGCTGCTGATATCTAAAAAGAGACATATGAATACTATATACATAACTAGGTACAAGCGCTTTTTGATCATTCAAGTATATACACAAAATTTTAAGAAGGGCAGAATTTAAGAAGGTTCCTAAAATATTAAAATCAAGTAGGTAGGTACGTCATATGAATATGAGGCTGTCATTCCGAATTGCTAACAAGTTTGGATAATCCATGCACCGTGACGAGGTGCAGGTCCAGGTCTGTTTGGTAACGTGAAATTAACAATTTTTCAAAAATGTTCACAATTTACTGTCGAAATATGACAGATTTACTACCCTTTTTAAAATCTGGACCCATGTTCTGTAACTCACGCATGGTTAAAAGCAGTCGAGAAACGATGAAAATTGAAACAAATCATATGAGTTTTGTTCCATTTTCCATTGTTTCTCGACTGATTTTATCGATGCCAGAGTTACAGAACATGGGTCCTGGTGTAATAAAGGATACAAGGAAATTTACCCGAGCTTAGGGATAAAGGAAAAAGTTGTAGAAGAGGGGAAGCTAATATTGTTTTACATTTTTTCAATATTATTGGAGGGATTCCATCTAAGTTATCAGATGAGTAATCATCATGAAGTAAAGACAGATTATATAAGAAAAATATGTGAGTGCCGGGACTCACGGTTAAATATGTGTTAACATCAACGTTTTTCCAAGTGCATAATTTTTGTTACTGAACGTCATCAAAAGAAACATATTGAATAATTAACACTACATTACCTATCTGTAGACAGTGCTTAAAATGCTGTGTTGAAAGAACGGCAGCGAAATACCCAGTGGGGGAACCGCTGTAACGAAATTTCCAAGCACTAAAAGGCTGGTGGTGAAGTGTCCAACGAACCACGAACGGTGAAGGTTCGGTTCTGAAAGATCCTGCTTCGTAGTTCACTCTCAACTTTAAGATGACTTCACATTACACATGGTTATTGTTTATGGTAATCACTCTCTGAGCATCGACAAACAACAACTGTCAGCGGAGAGCACTAAAACCGTGGTTTCAATTAAATGACACCGTACCCAAATTCCAAAGGAACTCAATGGTTTGACTGACAGGGGCCGAATTAAAATATCCAGTTAGAACTGTCAACGAACTTGCAACCCTTATGAAACTCCATCTTTCCATCGAGTAAAACTTACAAAAAGTTCAATCTTAATTTTATACTGAGCGAACCTCAAATGAATGTCACTATGAGATAGCCGGCGAATTATATATCTTGAGTTTTTAGAATATTTAGTTGCAGTTGTTGTCAGTGGAAATCACTAAAATCGCAGTTTCAATCAATTGACATCATCAATCGCCTATGGAATTGGACGCTGTGATTTTTAATGAATGTTAACTTTGTGCAAGTACAAAAGTAGCCGATAACTCTGCAATTTGTTCAATCTCAGCTATTTTGTATATCCCAGCCACCTACGTCCCTCACCTACGTGCCTAATAATTGCAAGGAAAAATTGCATCGTTTAAAAGCAGTATAATATAAACGTAGAATTTAAGTTCAGATTTGTATCACTGAACGCACCCGATATCCTACCATACCTACAGCCATTGACCTACCATACCTACAGTCAATTGTCAATCCCTACAGCTGACTATTATTGATGTGTAAACATCTATGCTGGCGGTAGAGCGAACAAAATAACGTGAACGTTCGTGTGCAACGTTACGTCGTGCAACGTTACGGTGTGCAACGTTACGATCTGCATACTAGGATTTGTGCGTTCAGTGAAAAAAATCTTAAGATCCCCTTCAAGCAAAAACAAGTCCGTTTTGGATCCGCGCACGTTGATGTTTACACATATTAACCGTGAGTCCCGGCACTCAAACCATTTTTTATTTTTGTTTTGATTTTGTTTTCTTTTAAATTACTAGTGTCGCGTCCATTTTGTTCGGGGAATAATTAAAAATTAAAGAAAAAATATAAAAATATAAGTGTTAAAATGGTAAAATCGTCGGTCGCGCTAAAAACAATTTGCTTTCGTCGCTGGCAAAAACAATTTAAATGACTGGTCGCGATAAAGTATAATGTAATTGTCGGTCGCGTTAAAATCAATTTGTTTTGGTCGGGGCAAATCAGATTTCGTAACGTAACGTGCTACAACGTAAAGTGCACGACGTAACGTTGCACACGAACGTTCACGTTTTTTTTTCACTCTACCGCCAGCATAGATGTTTACACATCAATAAGACATTGTCTATTGTGATTGTAATATTATTGTTGGTGGATTGGGGAGAATTTATTTATTTATTTAGCAACAAACTCATGCGGAGAGAGGGGGCATGACCCCCTCCCGTCCCAAGAATTTGTTTAACTTTATTAGCTTAATACAAGCAAACTTACGGCTTAATCTGAATATAACTTACGACTTAATTTACAAAAAAGCTTAAAAACTACTTATATAGCTTAAGAGGGGTTTTTGGGCTAAGAACTTTTGTAAAGAGAGGTTTTTAGGGAATTTTCGGAGGAGTGGAAGTCAAAGGAGTTTTGTATACTATTAGCAGCACTTAGCATGCGATTCATAGGTTCTTATTATTATTTATTGCACTATTCATACTTAGAATGTAAGTTTATTAGACTTGACCATTTTTTATTCCGGCAATTTCATTGAATTTTTGAACAACAACAACAACTTAAAGGTGCTACCACCAATTGTTTACCCATTCCATTTTCGATCTGTGACTACAGTGGTCTCAAGTGGTGGAATGCGTAGTGCATACGACTTCTAAGACTGAGCAAATCTGATATGCGTGGGTTCGATTCCCATCCTATGGTGGGCATGTAGAAATTTGTTCATAATAAAATTGAATTAAAGCTCAGCACCACTAATAAGGAGGAAACTGATGATAGGCGGCTTGGCACCCCTTGAAATAGCTATATCTCTAGTCAAATAAACGAATTATAAATTAATTCGTAAACAATTGGTCGTAGCACCTTTAAGTTGTTGTTGTTGTTCAAAAATTCGATTTATAATTAGGTTAATTACATCCGTAGTTGGTGAGCTGAAAGTTTAGATCAAAGAGTGACGCCGATCTGAGACTTCTAGGGTTGGTGTGCAGTGAAATTCTTTGAAGAAGCGCAGGGCAATCGATATTACCAGTTAAAAGTTGATGGACAAAAACAATGTCTGTCTCTTTCCTGGTTGCAAGTCTAAGGACGATTTTATTCACTCGAAGTTGAACACAACTTGAAGATTTTTCTTGTCAATATGAGAATTTGGTTTTTTCACTCGAAGCTGACGGCCTCAACTTTCGATATTCTAAAGTTGGGAAAATCCAAAGTTGATCAACTTTGGATTTTGTCAACTCCCCGAAATTGTAGAAGTTAAGGGAGCAAACTTGGGACTTTGTTTGATTTTTGTTTATTCACCCTTGATTAGAACGAATTTTCAGCCAGTGTTACATCGCTAAATAAATATAACATAACTACATAAATTATAATGAAAAAAACAGTTAATTATTAGAAGCTTTATTGAACAGTAAATAAATACTTTAAGGGCCAATTCCTTATTCTTCAAACAGACCAAAAATCAGTTTTTCAATCATCAGATAAAACTAATTAATAGGAATAAATCTTTTACCAGTGGAATAAAGTTGTCTGTTCATTTGAGAGCGGGATAAGGAGTAATTCTTAGGAATAAATAAATCAAATGTCAAAAAAAACTAATTCATATTGTTTTGAATATTATATGAAAATGGACTGCTTTGAAGCTATCGACGATGTTATTATGAAGAAGAAAATGTAAATGGTCTATTGGAATCATCATTCAAGAAAAAAAGGTCATTAGAAATAGATCAATTTTCGGAATGGAAATACATACGTGGATTTCCGAAAAATATTTAGGTTACAAAATATGCACGGCTTGGTCGCAAGAACTTGCTCTTGTTGTTAACCACTTTGTGTAACCACATATTGAAGATGCAACATGTATATATTTAACGAGAAAAAGAGTCAAAATTACCCACTAAAAATTTGATTTTTTGTTATTAAACCAATATTTTTCAAATTTTTTAAATGCAATATTATTTAAACCACGGAAAAGCACCAGATTGCAAAAACAAAATTGGTCGAACCATCAAAAAGATATACCTACTTGAATAACCCAAAAATAAGACCATTTTCTTAAAAAACGTTGAATACCTAATTCTGTTATGTGAATTTTGGAAAAAAAACGTGGTATGCAGTTTTCTTACAAAAATTCAAATTGCAACTCTGGCGAATCACATTAAAATGCGCTTTACCAAATTTGAAGCAAATCGGTATACCTATCCGTTTAGGCTCTAGCTCAAATTACAATGGGCGCACAGACGAACAGACAGACGGAATGCATTACGAAACCCACATAACTATTATTTTTAATATTTCTTATATTTTTCCATTACAAATCTTTAAAAATGCACTTTTTTAAAAATATAATTCAAATACCAATAGTATTTGGTATAAAACAATAAAACAAACACGAAATACGAGTAAAAGTGACTTTTTGATTTGAATATTTTTTTTTGAATTTGACATCATCTGCTATTATTCTATAGAATAATTAACCGAGTGTTTATTTTTGATTGAAAAATTCAATGCTGCTATCTGATCGTTTAAGAGTCTAATAACTTTATTCCTCTGACAGTTAACTGACTCTTTAACTGATGATTGAAAAATCGGCTCTAAGAAAATTAATGTATATACAGCATTGCAGCGCCGATTTCTTGCCTGTTGAATGGGCACTATCACCGGATATTGCAGCAAGACCCAAGTAGAAGGTGTCAAAACCACGTATAATTGTTGCATTGGTGCTGGTAGTTCCTTTTTGGGTGGACCCCCACCAGTCTGAAAAGCACAATGCACAATCTCTCTGCTCTTAATTGCTTAATTTGTGTGACAAATACACGTCACGCAGAGTCTTTAAGGCTCCTTCCTGTGGGATAAAGAGACAAAAGAATAAAATAAGCAAAACCAATTAAACAAAATTACTTACTTTGGCAGGCGGTACAACATTGAATGCATTTTGCATCTTCTCCCAATCTTTGTCCTTGTCACGATTGCCGATAATTCCTTCAAAATTTCCATTTTTTAATAATAATGTTTCAAATTTAATAAAACGTGACAGTTTTTCGAAATCAAATGTTGAGACTGACAAATTATTTTGTCATCTGTCATAAATATCCTAGGGAAATTTTCAAAACTGCAAGCTAGCCAACTTTTGAGTTTCAACTTCCAAATTGAAAGTTGAAGTAGTGAAGAAAACCAATTTTCAACTTGCCGATCAAAGCTCGAGATGAGACCAACTCCGAAGTTGGCCAACTTTTGATTTTCCGGAACAATAGTGAACAAAATGGCCCTAAATGTTTTAGGCGATCAACATAGGGTGGGAGGAGGAGAATCTCGTTAGTAAAACAAGAAGTCTTCGTCTACGATAAGAGGAGTATCAATGAAAGACTGACTAAATTTGTTTGCAAAAGCATTACAAATTTCCGGGGTACTATTTAGGACATTTTTGTTATAAGTTAAATTGATTGGATAGCCATCAGATTTCTTTTTCAAATTAACAAATTTCCAAAAAACTTTTTTGGTCTAGCTTAAGGAAAATTTGCATAGCATTTAGATATTCAGTATACAATAGACTATTAGTGAGGGTTTTCAACTCATCAAAAAGGAAAATATACACATTTCTTTACTCAGGGGACATACTTTTTATGAAATTCTTCCAAGCTTTGTTTCTTTCGTTACAAAGAATCTGAAGTTCTTTTTCCCAAGGATGGGAAAAGCTTGAGTATTTTGAAATTTTTTGAGGAAGTATGTTATTGATACAATTTGTTGAAGAGAATATCAAAATTGAGAAAAGAATATTTTTTGAGAACCCCGCCATTTAATGATAACAAGCTAGTAACCGGTATTTTTGACAATTTTTTTTTTGTTTAAATGCTTTCTTTTAAATAATTTCTTTTAGGAAAGAAATTTTTAACATTTTTTGTAGGGCATTACGATTTATAAACTTGTTTTTCAATAATGTCTGGACTGAACGTACATATGTTTAATTTTGTATTCTTAGTTTGTAAAAAATATAATGAACAAATGTTTGTGTAAATTTGTGATTGAATGTTTAATAATTTGTGTAATCTGTTTTATTTTTTGTGTGTACACTTATTATATGATGTGGGCAGTCTGATGGACCAAATTGAAAAAAAAAAAACAATTTAGCATGAAACAAGTGATAAGAAAATGAGCATAAAGCAAGAATATTATAATAAAAATGAGAATTGAGTGACTTTACCACATAAGGTATTTTTGTTATGTTGGGTACTTTATGCAATTATTACTGAACGCTTGTTGTTCTTCATCTTAGGTTTTTGATGTGTAAACATCTATGCTGGCGGTAGAGTGAAAAAAACGTGAACGTTCGTGTGCAACGTTACGTCGTACAACGTTACGGTGTGCAACGTTACAACTCCGTTTTGGATCCGCGCACGTTGATATTTACACATATTAACCGTGAGTCCCGGCACTCACACAATTTTTTTAAATGGCGATATCTTTAAAACGATCAGTCGTAAAAACAAGTGTTATAACCTTATTTGTAGAAAATTTTATGTTCAACTTTTCGATAGCGTATGCCGTTTCAAAATTATATGTGAAAAAGTGATATTTTCCACATTTGACCTTGAATATTATTTTCACGATTCCAAAACGAAATATTAATTTTAAGGCAATAATTCTGATGCTTTAATAAAGACAATTGCGTATAAGAGTCTGCACTTTGGTTTTATGGACAGATCGGCCTTTTTTACATTTTTTTTTCTGTGCTACATGAAACAGTTATTAAAAACGTCCATTCAAATTTTAGCTCCAATATATATGTAGTACTTTACCTTTTTTATTAATTTCATTTCAGTTTCTTATAGCAACCAAAAGGTCAAACTTCGATGGTCAGATTCTGGCGTTACTTTGAATCCCGAGTTAAAACTTCTTCAATATAATTTAGGACAGCCATTGGAAACGGAAGAAAGCGACGGTTATATGCCCGAAAAGGTCGGGAATTTTTCTCGATTAACTGTGTACTTCCGTTTTGAACGGCAAATCGGACATCATTTAATACAAACGTTTGCTCCATCATCTCTGGTTGTAATGCTTTCTTGGTTTAGTTTTTGGCTCGGACTGGATGCAATACCAGGAAGAGTAACGCTACTTGTAACATGTATGTTAACATTGGTAACTATGTTTACGGGTCTAAGAGCGGATATACCACCAGTTGCCTATGTTAAGGTGAGTACATTTGTAGGTACAAGAATCATCGAAACTAGCACTGCTTATATTTAATTTTTTTTTAAATATTGGTGCAAAATTATAGACAGTCTAAGCGTGACTATAGTTAACTATTTTTTAATTTTAGTTTAAGTTATGTTACCTTTGCTAAACTCTTCAATATACTCAAAATTAGAATCTTACTCATTGACCTATTGTTTATGGACCGTTAGTAGCCAACTTCATTCGTGTTCCAGTTTACAGCAGCGCTCTCGAACCCAGTGGTCGTTGCATGAAAATCGCCTTTAATGTCGTTTTTGGTGGGATTTCGGAACTTTAAAAGAAGTGAAAAAGGATTAGCTCCGAACGTCTACTCGA
Organism: Leucozona laternaria; assembly: GCA_932273885.2. Taxonomy (NCBI): domain Eukaryota; kingdom Metazoa; phylum Arthropoda; class Insecta; order Diptera; family Syrphidae; genus Leucozona; species Leucozona laternaria. The sequence goes on from OW026368.1 coordinate 54,717,687, forward strand.
AAAGGACATAAGATATGTACTCAATTAAGTTTTGAAAAAGATACCAAACTTTCCTACGTTTCACCCTCTGAAACCAATTTGTTGTTGTATTTATAATTGTTTTGTTTATATTGTAAAGGCAAACCGCGAAGAGAGCCGAGGTTTCCTATCTTTATTTGGAGTATCTTTGGAAGCTAAGCTAAAATGAACTTTTAAGATTCCAACTATCGTCATGTAGTCTTAAATATTTAAATTTTAACGTCTTTTTATCGTTTGACATCGATTTAGTAACGAATGTGGCCACCCAGTCTTAAGAGCGCTGCGATTTCTTGGAAAATGTTTTTGCATAAGAAATGTATGGAAGTGCCAAGTAACTAGCAGTCAATGGGTAGGTTCAGAAGACGTAGGGACTTGAAGGCAAGTCAAGTTTCTCGTCTTTGATTGGCCAGCTGTCGCAAAATTGCCTTCCAATTAAGGCAACTTTTATTGGAAAGTGACTGGAAAGCTAGTCAAGAAATATCTCCCTTCATTTGAAGTCAAATGCATTTATGTCAAAATATCAGCTGATTATATTTTGTCATTAAACAGCAAGCTGAACTTCATTGTTCAGTGACTTCTTTTTTCAACGTTTGTTTTATTGTTTGGAGTGGAGGAGTTCTTTATCAAAATTATAGAAAAGATTTAATGAAAAAATGCATGATTAGTAAGAAGTATTGAAAAATTATAATTTACAATTCGTAATTGATTTGTGTGAGGTGTTTTTCAGATAAAAATATTACTATAAATACTATATGCACTATCAACGGAAGGTAAAGGTTGGAACTAAAGTTCCAATTTTGGCATGAATGACATCTCAAAAAATAACTAGATTCCTTGGTAAAATTTGCGTTCAATGAATGCACTTGACTACATACACTGCGTTTCATTCGTTTAAATACAGTCTTTTTTCTATAAACTTTTTATGATTTCTACGTAACCTTTTATAATTAGGAAACATATAACTACAGAATTTATAGACTGTCATATCAGGATAAAGCTGCGGGACGAATTTTGAAACCCCTTAAAAAATTGGTAGCGCCATGGCTATTTCATCAATTTTATTCATAAAGTCGACGTTTTTTTTTGTGTCATTCGTTTAAATACACATTTAAAAACAATCGAGTAGCTCAAAAATAATATTCAAAAAGTCAAATAATTACTAGCTAACAACATTCTGTCGTCAGTTTGACCATCATGCCAAAAGCTAGTTACCTAACTGTAGAGGAAAAGGCTCAAATTCGAGCTTATAAGGACGGTGGTCATAGCAGCCGCTATATAGGCCACAAGATTGGACGAAGTCATACAGTCGTATGCAACTACCTTAGAAATAAAGAAAAGTATGGACAAAATTACAAACCACGAATGAATATGGCTACAACACCTCAAGATCGACGTGCTATACTCCGAGAAGCCTCTAATTCAACCTTATCAGTTGCAAAAATCAAAGGTAAAACCGGAGTTCAAGCCAGTAAATCAACTGTTTATCGGATTATTCGGCAAGCCACTCATTTGAAGCACCTAAAAATTAAAAAAAAAACACCACTAAATGAAGTTCGTCGAAATCAGCGCCTTAGTTTTGCGAAGCAGAAAATCCGATGGGAAAGAGAATGGCATCAGGTGGTGTTTTCCGACGAAAAGAAGTTCAATTTGGATGGTCCTGACGGTTATAATTTATATTTCCATGACGTGAGAAAAGAGGAAATTACTTTGGATAGAAGACACAGCAAGGGAGGTGGTGTGATGGTATGGGGAGCAGTAAGCTACTACGGCACAGTTGAACTCGACTTTCAAAGCTCACGAATGACGGCGGAAACCTATAGATGCATACTGGAGCGAGCCTTTACCAAGTTCAATGAACTATTTGGTGGACACCGTTGGACTTTCCAGCAGGATAACGCTCCCATACATACCGCTAAGCTTACTAAAGCCTGGATTCAGGGTCAAAATGTGGAACTTTTGCCTTGGCCGCCATACTCACCTGACCTGAATATAATGGAAAACGTTTGGGGTTGGCTCTCACGGAAAGTTTACGAAGGAGGAAGGCAGTTTGAAACCAAACAAGAATTAATTGAAGCAATAAATTTATCTTGGAAGGAGATTTCACTGCATTATTTGGGTTCGCTTTATGAGTCACTGCACCGTAGGCTTTTGGAAGTAATTGAACATTCTGGAGGTAGTACTCACTATTAAATGTAATTAAAAGATAATGTTAGTTAATAAAAAACAAATTTTGAATACAACCATTGAAAGTATTTTTCTTGTTTTTTCTTTTAACACCTTCATTTTCGATGTGTATTTAAACGAATGACACAAAAAAGCGTCGATTTTTACGAATAAAATTGTTAAAATAGCCATGGCACCAACAATTTTTTAGGAGGATTCAAAAATCTTCACGCAGCCTTATCCGCATATGACACTTTATAAATTCAATAGTTATATATTTCCTAATTATAAAAGGTTACGGAGCAATCATAAAAAGTTTATAGAAAAAAGACTGTATTTAAACGAATGAAACGCAGTGTATGTAGTCCCTTGTGTCTACTGAACGTACCCAATGATAGTACTTATATCATTCCAAAAAGAAATACAAGTTAAACATGCCCTTATCAATGACAGTTCATGCGAAAAATTATGACAGATGTCATTCGCGTTAGCCTAGCGCTGGCATTGAAAAAAGGTTTTAACTTCAGAAGATATGAAAGCTCTCCCAAACCAACATGAAACATTCGACACAGCGCAGCGCGACGCCAACGACGAAACTTTCATCTGTCAAAATTTATTCACATGGAAATTAATGAGAGTACCCACACTGACTGGCACGATGCGACTTTTTGAACATTCTTCCGTCGTCGCATATTCGCTGCGAATATTTCGCGCCTTTATAGTACAAACATTGTAATTTTTAAACATGGTAACGAAAAAAAACGGAAAAATTCGTGTAAAACGCTAGAGAACAATTAGTGGCTTTGTCTTTAACATATACCTATACTACTTTCATGCATACATACATACATACCTATTCATAATTTTAATATCATTTAAACCCATTTTTATTTTTTTCAGGCTCTAGATTTGTGGATGGCTGGTTGTATGGTATCCGTTTTTGCTGCATTGGCAGAATTTGTTGTTGTTAAAGTTTTAGAGGTTCAATACCAATATCAAATCAATAAAGTGCCTAAAGTTCTTCCAATGGTAGGTATTTTAATTTAATTTCTTTATAGTAAAATTATATCGATTTGAGATTTATGTATGACTGTACAAAAATTAGGGTGGTTCTTAACAATTACAAATTATAGTCTTTCCATTGCCTTGTTTGAATGAGAGAATTTCTATTAACTTGCTATTAGAGCCTTATTTTCGGGTTATTGCTTGACTGATTTTAAATGTGTCTTATAGGTTTGTACTTCTATATGGAGTCAAAGTAAATATTTTATTTCAAAAAACTATAGGAAAATTTAATTGTTAATTTCAAAATTTAAATAAAATTGTCACTGTTTCTGAGAAAACTAAAATTGAAATTCTGTCGGTTTTAATAACAAAAATAAGTTGAACTTCTCATTTAAACAAGACCAACAAGAGGAAGATAAAAATTTAAAAAAAAAATTCAGTGGCCCGATTATGGATTACGAAGCGAATCGTGTTCAATTCGATATATCCTTTTCGCATTGACTTATTATATGTATTTATATTATATATAATAAGTCAATGCTTTTTCGACTTGCCTCGAATTGATCAATTATTATCAAATACGAAGCGAGTCGTAAATTATACTTCCAAGATTTCCAGATAATTGACAGCTGGTTTGCAAGGAATTTTTTGTTTTGAAATAAAATCTTTGTGCGAGGTGCAAACAAAATTTATTTGTATTAACTTTTTAATGAAATTGAAATATTATTTCAATTAAAAATGGATTATAAATTGTTTTATATATATGCCGAACGTGTGAAAGTGGAAGAATCCAAAAAAATTTGCGAATTTCAAGAAAATTATTAAAAATAAAAAGTGTTTCTTCTCCTTTAGCTTTGAGTGATCTGGGCGAATGTAAAACGAAAGAGGCGAGAGCGAAAGTAGTAATACCAAAACTCATTTTCGCCAATTAAAACGATTCGCTTCATATTCCCTAGCCACAGGGGCTTATTATTTAATAATTTTGTATGACTCACAAACTTGAGCCTATCATGCGATATTTCAGGTGAATGTTATTTAGGCAAGTAGGAAACGGTAATGTCAAATGCCCACATTTGACGCATTTTTCTTGTGAGTTTCGAGTCATAATAGGTGCAAATTTGGACCTATGCAGGGAGTAGTGGTGAATTATGAAAGGCGGCCAAAATGATCTTCCAACCTGAAAAGTGTGTCCAGTGACATCATTAGTAGATCCAAACACTCTGCTAGAGAGTATATCCAAGATTTATCAATGTTTTTTTTTTCCTAAAAATCCGTGTTGAATACAACTTTGTCTTTAATGTTTTCTTTTGATGGATAGATATTTTGCGTAGAACTATAACAAATTTTTGTATAGTTAAGATAACTGCCAATAAGATCGATATGGAAAAGAAACCTGATAAAACTTACTTTGTAGAGTAAGTGTCCCAAATATGGACCACCCTTAACTTGCTTGTAGATAAATAAAACAGTCAGTTCTTCGGTAATTCATTGGTTTACTAAAAGTACTTAAGAAATTATTTTATAATCAGCCTTCATAACATAAAACATAAAAAACAACTTTACTAAAAATAAATAAATAAAAAACTTAAAAAAAACTCATTTTAACACTTTTCAAAAAAGTGCTGCTAATATTGACCGCCTTTGGAGGGCCCCATTACTCGCACATAGCCTTTTCGTTGTTCTTTTAATTTTAACCCACTTAAAAAAATATATTTCAAATTTTGGTTTCACATAAATAAATATAATTCTAAGCACAACAAAGTTTTAAAAAAATACTTAAAACACTTATAAAAATTTACCAAAAAATTATATGGACAATGTTTTAATATATCAAAACTATTAATGGTATCTTTTACATGAATGCACAGCAATTCCATAAGGGAAATATTACGGTGGACCATACTACCAACATGGCCCATATTTGGAGCACTTACTATACATAAACTATTGTGAAGCCGTTTCCTAGTGCGCTCTACAGTCTACAGCACGCCAACTTAATTCATATTTATGAAAATGCACCCCTCTGTTCTGATTTCATTTCCGAAACAGATCCGTGAACGAAATCGATTTCCGCACGGCTTCAAAAAACGTGTTCTGAATTTCACTTTCACGTTAGCCAGTATCGAAACCTTTTTTAGGAAATCATTAAAAACTAAGTTCGAAACATCAAAATAGTTGAAAAAAATTACACAAAAAACACAGAATATAAGAAATACCGTATTTGATCTTAAAATTTTAATTTTAAAATTATGTAATTTCCAATTCGGACATAAGAACTCAAATTAATTCCAAACGTCAAGTATTTTAAATCTGATCTAAAATGATAGCGCGCTCCGCTCCGCTCGTTCAGTGTTAGAAAATGATATTATTTAATAATCGATCGGAATTTAGAACATGGGTGAATGTGTAAGTTTCAGCTCAATGGAATGGTTGACTAGGACTAGGAGGAGAGTATTGAAAAAAACTATTTTCAATTTCGTTGTTGTGTATAGGTATTCTTATTTTAATAGGGTTAATATAATATTTGAAAGAAATTTAAATTAATATTAAGGTAGGGAGAATATTTGTGTTCATATATTTCGAACCCTTTGGGCCCGTATACGCATAAGAAATCAAAAATTTGCAAAATACGGGACACCCTATAGTATTATGTACATATAATATATTTGAATTTAATTTTTGTAGCTGTATATTATATAAATTAAAATTGTCCTAAAATCTTTTAATCAAAATTAAATACTTATATTATTGATCGCGTTTAGCGAATAAGTGCAATGGAAAAAGGTCAATGTGCAACGGTTGCAAATTGGGAGAGTGGAGCAGTTCGCTCTCGGAAAGCTACACAAACCCCAACAACCCCAGGACAGGTAACATATAATTTAAATTATTTTCCTGGACTATTTTAACTAACTTTAACTTTTTTACGTGTACAGACTTCACTACAGGGGAACGGTGGACCACCAAAAACTGCCCGCCGACAAAGTTTACTCTCGGTCGCTTGGACGGACATAGATACTGGAGTGGAGAAGATAATGTGGCGGGAAATAGACAAAGTTTCACGTGCAGTGTTTCCAATTTTATTTTTTGTGTTTGTATTATTGTATTGGCCGATATTGTTGTTGAAATCGTCCTAGGATTTAGGGAGTTCCAGAATATCACTTTCTGGACTCCAATAAAACAACCAGAATTAAAATAAAATTTGACTTCAAAGTAAATCTTATTCAATTGAAACTAAAATTAAGACGAATATGGAATAATTTTCACCTCGCTCAACAAAATAAAAAACTTAAATATTAAATAAACTAAACAAAAAAATAGATATATTTTTAAGCATAGCAACAAAAATAATAAATTTGAATTAAACTATGTTTGATTTTTGGAGAAAAGAAGAAACCACACGTACAGTAACACCTATTTTTATCTGCACAAGTAACTGCAAAACACGAATTTGTTTGTTTCGAAACCACCATAGTTTATTTATTATTTCAGTCCCTTTTGCGGCCTCCACGAAAAAACAATGTTACTAAATGAGGTGATAGAGGAAAGGGAATTAAAAAGAAAAAACATTCATTTGTTTTAAAACAAAATAAATTCAGATAAAATAAACTCAAAATAAATACAAATTAATTCACACCAAAATTAACTCTCAAAACAACAAACACTTCCAATGATCCATTTCAAACCGATTCATACTAAGCCGAGCACCCACTCAATTTTTTTTAATAAATTCGCTTATAACTTTAAATAAATAGGAAAAATCGCGCAGGAAATCCAAGTATGTAAGTAATTTACAAACATATATAGTATAAGAAGTTAAACTGGTGCTTTAAAATTGATAATAAACATAAATATATTATTATTGTTACTGTTAGATACTAAACACGAACGCATGGTTATATTTGCCTTTAGAATATATTTTCTTGTTTTAGTTTTATATATCAATTTTATTCACATAGAAACTTTATTTTGTATAGTTATATGAATTGACATTTTACATGAATCGCTTTTGCGGTATAAATATACATATCTATATGCTCACACCTCGACACTTGTTAAAAACTTCTTTGAACCAAGCACAAACATATAGCCTATATATTTTAGAATACGCATGAAAGCGTGCTTTTGTATTATAAAATGTATATATATAACAATCATGTACAACTTTTTATCTCACCTTGGCACCATGCTGTCTTGGTAAAGCAACGAATGTACAATTTTGGACATCCAACAAAACCAAAATTACTTATAAAAAAATTCTTGTAGATATTTTCCGTTTATTCTCGAATAAATGCAAAATTCATTTGCATAATTAAGAAATCAAATAAATAAATTAAATATTCTAAGCCTAAATGTTAAGTTAAGTTTTTAGTTTATTTTATAGCTACAAATCTAAGTCTAAAAAAGTTAAAAATCATTGACATCATCTATAAAAGTTCTTAGATTTCATTGTAAATTTTATTAATACTTTGTTAATGTAAAAAATCGAAATTAGAATAAAAAATAGTTAATTTTAAATTATTTTTGAAACATTTATTTTAAAATTAGAGTTTACAATCACCTCGTTGTGCAATGTGTCATACCCCATACCCTCGATACCGAATCTTTGAATCCAGGAACCAACCGCTCTGAATACGAATATTATACTTTCATATCCTCACAAAAGTGTTGTTGATCAAAACAATACATTAAGTTGGTACGGAAGTGAGTTAATACATACGCAAAGTCCCATTCCCCTGGAGTATAAAATGATTATTTATTCTCAAAAAAGGAAACTTTTACTGAATCCAAAGCCAAAGGCTAAGTATTTTTTCAAATTTAATTTTTGAGATTTGTGATTTTGTGGCTAATATAATATCAGTCAGTGAAACATTGATTGGATTTCAAATTTATGATTACAAACTTCCTATCAATAACACCTGGGAGCAAATTAAATCAAGTAAAGGTGCAGGTATTCCACAAAAGTTGTGTGGGTTTTTATTCAATTACAATCATTCAGATAATTCTTAAAATAACCAAAGATATCTTTTTGACAAATTAAATGTTTTATTTAAAAAAAATATATACATGTATATTAAGCTACTATTAAAACTAGTTAATCTTCATCTGAACTCATGTTTTCGTCTTCTTCAAATTCCGATAAATCATCTTCTCTGTCCAAATTATTACTGGTTCTTAACAAAATCATATTATCATCAATGTCCTCACTATCTGCTTCTGTTAATTCCTCTCCTTGAGCTCCAGCATCTTTTTTTCGCATTTCTCCTACTTTCGATAAAACACTCAGTGTGTATTTATTAAAGTCACACCTTAAAAAAAAAAAAAAAAAAAAAACATTTTAAATTAAAATAATAAATTTCCCTAGGGTTTATTTAACACTTACATTTTGTTTAGCATTTCGTATTTTCTCGAGAGACTTTCGTGCAATCCTAACAACGACTGATGTTGAAACACATTATCTTTGTTTCCATGTTGAGTCAGCAAACAGCACGCCCATCTTAAGTAAAATTCGATATGTGGTGATTTTCTTAATAACCCACTAACTGCTTGAAGTGTTCGGTGAGCGTATTCGTTTGGAAGTGAGGAACAAACCAACTCAACTACAAAATACAATCAAATTTAATTCGCTTGTCTTTCTTTATGAATTAACCTATTACGAATTAATTTTGTAATATAGGCTGAATATAAAAATTTAAATAGAAGGCATGGTAACCTTACCATGCCTTCTATTTAAATTTTTATATATAGGTATGGATATTTTTGTAGTAAGTCTAAGAATGGATATTTCTTCGTTTTGCTGAAGTAATGCATACATTTTTTTACATGATCCCCTCACGATATTTTATGTTTCTTTATTATTATTATTACTATACCCACATGATAAAATTACAGGCTAATAATAAAATTAACGAGCACTAGCTGGAAGGGCCTACCGCTCAATGATAATTAATTTACTTCTTAATATTAATTTATACATTTGTGTCTGTTTTCAATAGTATTTCATTAATTTTGTTTATATTTTATCTATTTGGGCATTTTAATACTTCAATGATGTCGTTTCCGCTTAATATGTTGTTGATGATTGGTCTGAATCTACTGCAATCGTAGAGCAGGTGTGGAAGATAAGAAGTAGTGTGGCGGCTAGGACAAGTGGGAGGGGGATCTTTTTTGAGGATGTGAAGGTGGTTGGCTGAGATATAGCCAAGTCGATGTCGGTAAGAACGTGGGGTAGATAGGAGCTGACTTTGTTGGGTTTATTTTTGTGTAGTGGTGTTCGTACGAACTTCATTCGATCTGTTCGGAGCTATTTAGTCTACGTGCTTGATTTTTAATGAGGTCGCGTTTGGTATAGACATTATAGAGGTAGATTGGTGATTTGATTGCCATTTCATTCCAACGGATAACAACGTAGCGTACTTTACTAAAAGGAGACGATGCTGGTGACGAAGAAGGCTGACAATTTGATATATTCGGGATATAGTCAAATTCAGTTTTAGCTGATTTTAATTAAAAACCGTCTAGTCGACGCGGTCTAGATGAAATGAAGTTGGCCTTTAGTTTCAATGCTATTCAATATTGTGCTTAATGGGCAGTTTATAATTAGGTGCAGATGTAAGACTCGGATACTTTTTTAATAAAATTTCCATAATATTTTGAAAGTCCGAAATGTTTCGGACAAGGAGTCGGAGTTCTCATATGTTTCTCGATTGTGCAGACGGTAAGAGAGGTTTTCTTATCTACCAAGCGTTTCTCTTTTAGATCTACTAAAAGATCGGATTTGAACAAAAAATCTGCTCCGATAATAGGATGAGCAATAAAAGCTACAAAAAATGCGTGGGGAAGATCCCTTCTTAGCCCTAAATCGACATTCAACAACTGAGTGCCGTACGTACGTATTGTTGTACCATTGGCTGCTTAAGTTTAAAGCACACACCACGATCTTAGGGAGCAGATGAGGTTGGTGTTGTTATTAGTATTTGTAAAAGCTTTGATGTTCGAGAGGCTGCCTACACAAATAATTCTATATTTGTCATTAAACCTAAGATTTTTACACTTTTAATTTTTTAAAGCAAGTATGCAATACTGCAAGTATGCTTTCGGCAAATATTCAGGATCTTACATTTTGGCAATGAGAATTTGGCCCGGAAGAAATTCAGAGCATTAGTTAAAATAGTCTTCATTTCGTTTACTTCATGGTCAGGCCTTATCCAAGAGATTGGAATGGTTTTTAGTCCCGAAACACGCATTTACTAATGGAAATATGCTCGTCACATACTTTTGAATAAGCTAAAAGAACAACTGTGGAAGTCACTGATCGTGCCCTGCAATCGCAATTCGATGTGGAATACTCCAACTTATCCTTCATAGATGTACCCAACTATTTTAATGACTGAAATTCACATGATATGATAAGTCTTATCTTAAAAGCAAGATTAAGATTACTTGATTTGAATGGAAGGGCTTTTCGAAACGGAAGTAAGTTAATGTACGTTTTGTAATCTGGATGCAACTGAGAACAACAGCCACTTCGTCGGAATTTGTCCTATTTTAAAAACTTACCGGAGAATATTTCAAGGAGCTGAAACGACATTTACTTCATGGGCTTTACACAATATATAATACTATAAACATCGACTGCGTAAAGGCAGTAAGTCAAACTTTTGTGTTTAATTAATATATCACAAATATGTTTAAAAGCAACAGAGAACAAGACCACTGATAAAGGTGATCCTTGAGGTATTCCGTTGTCAGGTCGGTGATAGTTCGGCATAATAAAAAGGGATCTACATTAACTCTAAAGTAGCAAAAAAAAGTCATTATTTTTACTGGAGTTGTCTTGTTCTTGCGCCGTGCGTATAAGAAAACTTTTAATAGGCAAAATATTGATAGGGGTAACTGAGGTTTTGGGATTGGTGTATGAAATGATCATTTTTCTTGCAAGATATTGTTTTGTATTGAAATTGGAATCTAGTATTTGATGCCTTGATTTATAAGTCTATGACAACAAAGCCTCCAACGATTTTCACCAAACAACGGTACAAAAAACGGCCGAAGCCAAAATAAAATATATTTATTTTTAAGGAAAAGTTCACTTTTAAAAAATATTTTTAACTAAATGAATGTAGTTTTTTTTACAAGAATATATGAAAATATTTTGTTTTCCTATTATTAATGGGATTTGTACTGACATATATGTAGAAAAAATTGCTTTCACTAAGACCACCTTCTAAGTACATATAGCCAGCCAAACTGATTTTTTTTTTTTAATCGGGTAAAACGTTTTATGTTTACCCAACTTCACCTATAAATAGTTAAATTTTGAAAAATGTCAATAAACATTTTGCACTTGTACTCTACCACCCACTTAGCTACACAATGATGTCATCGTTTCGTTTATTCGCTACAATTTATACATTCACTTAATATTTCATTGAAATTTTACTCACCATTACTGATAGGAATTCCTTCAATAACTGATGTTATTAAATTTATTTCGTTCAACTTCAGTGACATTATCAACGCTTTTGAATATTCATTTTCTTTAAGACTTTGAACTGTTGCTTTTGGTGTTACTTCTATAGATAAGTCAAATGGATCGAAAACAACACCTGCAAAGAAAATACATGTTGCTTTAATTAAATGTTTATTTATTAAGAGTGACTTTACACGTCTTACCTTTGTCCAAAGAATAAACCATCAATCCTTCCGAGCAAGCAGCCGCCCAGGATTGTCCAGTAGGTGAAAATCTAACACAGAACACATTTACTTCTGGCTTAAAGTGTCTCGATGCCATATCGCCTTTTTGTACGCCTGGCAATCTTATCATTACATTTCCACCTTCAAGATCTTCACGTTTTTCCACAAGTGCCATATTACCAAATTCAGTCATTTTACGATGATTTATAAAATCCTATCAAAATAGTGGTCATTAAAAAATCAAAAAATAAACATAAACACAAAACTAACATCTAAGCTATCATAACTTCGATTTTTTGTTATAGAAAACTTCTTTAACAGCATTCCTTCCATCACGTGATAAATACAAACAAACTGTGATTTTCCACCAGCAAGAATGCACTCACCATCAGCAGAATACTCAATTGACTTAAAACATCTGCATGAAAATACAATAATTTTTAAGTTAAATTTATTAAACAAATAATAGAGCAAGGTTATTTACTTTGTTCCCAAATTTTTCTTAGCTGATATTATATCGAGTTCCGATCTGCCACTTCCCAAATCATTTCTACCTTCTATCGACGCTACTTGACTTGTGGTTTTAACGTCAAATACCGTTATATTTCCATTAAGTGTTGCCACTGCAATCTAAGTTCATTAAAACGGTTTAGAACATTTTGAAATATTTATTAAGAAATCGTTAATTTTAATAAAACATACCTCTTCTCCGTTTGGTTTGAATGCAACACATGTGACATCGGATAACATATCTACTGTCTCATGTTCACTATTACTTTCTAAGCAGTTCCATATTTTGATTGTCTTATCCCAAGATCCGGAAATTAAAGTAGAAGAAGTGGGTATTGGGGAAAATGCTATCGCTGTAACTGGGCCTTCGTGTCCGCTTAGGATTTCCAATAGCTTTCCTAACTTAACTGACCAAAGATAGATTTCGAAAACATCTTGCCCACCAGCAACTATTAATTCTCCAGAATAATCAATGGCTACGCAGGCAAACTGAACTGGACGAGGAGAGGTGAATGTTCGAAAATTTCGATACCTGCAAAAGAATATAAAAATCGTTTGGATGTTAGTTAATGATCAGATTTTTTGTTTCCAAAAAAGCAGAAAAGTAGCAAATGTTTTTTTTTTAAATGAATGACATATGAAAAATTATAAATAAATAACATTTTGGTGAGTACTTATAGATGTTATTAATTTACGTGACCTTTTATTAACTTATCACACCATTTACGAAATTTTAAGACATGAATCGAACTGTGCTATTTTTCTGTCCAATTGGCGCTTATTTTGGCAAAGTTTAAATTTCTTTTGTCTCCATCTTAAAAGTGATCAAGCCATAACATACATACAAACAATTTCTGTTTTTAATTTTATTTAAATCTGGAGACAAAAGAAACTCGAAACAATATGCGGAAATGATCTAAATGAGTGAGAACAAAATCCTGCAGTCAAAAGGCTGTAAAACAAGTAGTGATACTCAGTATCGCATTTTTTAACTTTAAGTCTTTAAGAGCCGTTTTCTGATATGAAACTTAAATATTTATGTTCTACCTTTTTCTCAGCGTAAACTGTCACAGAAGCTCTTATGTTACGTTTCAGGAAATGGTTCTAACTGCTTAAAATTATTGTATTATCAAAGACTTCAAACTTTAATGGCAATTACGTTCTGAAGTTGAAGTACTGTGGCGAAGTGAAAAAAACTTTAAAATAAGTCATCTTATTCAATTAATTGCAGTTCTAAAATGACTGCATTCTTTTACATCTCTGTTGAATATGTAGATGAATTTTGTCAATTTTGAAAACCCTAACAGATTAAAAAAGAACATCCGAATAAAAGAAAACCCTGAGGTACCGAGGCAATAAAGGCGACAATGTTGCAGAGTAGATTGTACATGATTCAGCCGTTCTTAAGTTGAGAGAGAGTGAAGATACGTTTTATTGATTTTAATATACAATTTATTCTTAAAATAAAAATTAAAAATTAAAATGATGTATTATTTTATTATAAATTAAAAAAAAAAAAAACTATTATAACAACTTTATTTGTTAAGGATTATGCGACGCGTTTCGGAGTGTTATTACTCCATCATCGAGGGATCTACTTTTTCCATTTATTAATTTTGTTGAGCAAACGGGTGGCGAAGTTATAAATTAGCCAAGTCTTTCAAGATATAACCTCGAGCGGGCCCAAAAATTATCGAAGCTGTTTTTCATAGAAATCAGGAGGAGTGTAACAAAGAATGGAAAGATCCGTTGTACGCCGAACCTATTCCAAGCGTCAACACTGCATCTTAGCTGGCGTCTTTTAATATATGTTCGCACTTTCACAGCCACGAGATGACATGCCGAAAGAAATAAACCAACTATTTAACTCATTCAAAGTCCAACAATTTGCACGTTAATACTTTTTAAAAGGGTTGATGGAGTGAGCACCGGTTCAGATACGCTAGTTGTCCTCAAACTTTGGACGAATGCACGCATTAAAGATAACCGCCAGATCAGAAGGGGAGAAAAAAGTCGTGCATCGTCGAAAGGTGCTAAAATACTTTGCAGAGTTTTTAAAGACGCCCATGCGTGCTCGTTCCACAGAAGGTTGTTGGTTATACATTCATACATGTACATATGCATATACATACACAGAATAGGAATGTGTAAAGTTTCCTTGATGCAAGTGCCTCTAATGGATAGTGGCATATGGGTAGGTTTCAGTTTAACCGCAGTAGGGAGCATTCTACGAGGTCCGAAATGTAATTTCTAGATGGCAAAATCACTCAGTTTCGATATGAACTTGCTGCCGAACCCTATAAGAGGAAAGACGATTCCGAAGACCGGGCAACCACTCACTTTACTCTATCTACATCAAAGTGGGTAGTTACCAAAATTAAGATCGGTAGACTCCCTGTGGATGGGCCATCTAGCTAGTTTGAACGAGCAGGATCCGACGAAATCGTGGTAGACCTTGTTTATGCTGGAAGAGTAGAATTATCAGAAATGATCCATATAAATAGATCTTCAAAAGCATCCATTACAACAACAACAGAAGATCCGGCTCTCTATCGAGACCACGTTTCATGAACCAAAAGTTTATATTTTACTTTTGCTTCTCAGCTTTGCGAATGGTTACGAAGTGAAAACTGTATTGGAAAGCAAAAAGACAGCGAATATATGAAAAATAAACAAACGCCCCAAAAAAATAGAAAGGTTTACAATACAGTTGTCACTTAGATCCGTATCGTTTTATTTTCATGAGATGATCTATATGGATCATCAGCGATAGTAAATTGCAGCTAAGGATGCGCAAAAGTTTGGCGTAAACGGACTTAATTTTGAAGGAGGCCAGTACCGAACCCCAGTTGTAGAGTCGATACTCTAAATTATGATGAATCTCAGTGGATGTCAAAGGGGTAACTTTGCATGCATATTATAAAAGGTGTATTCTTCCTAGTTAGCTTATTTTAAGAAATTAAAGCAAGGAAGAGAAATACATCAAATACATACCTTGTAATATCGTAAGCTCGAACAGTACCGTCCAACGAACTACTAACTAAAAACTTTTTGTTTTTGCTAAACTGCACACCGGTCACACCGCTAGTATGTTCATTAAATGTAACAAAACAAAAGCCATTTGAGGTATTCCACAGCTTAACTTTGTGATCTTGTCCTCCGGTTGCAATATACTGTCCATCCGGAGAGTAAGTAATGCAACTCATTTCGCTGCTGTGTCCCTGTTGCTTCATTATATATTGTTCACCTAAATATTTAAATATTTATGTCAGAATGTGTTATTGAGAAGCCAGTTAATTTCGAAAGGTCAAAAAGCTCAATTAGTCAATATTTTATATCAAAATAAGGCTTATGCCCTAGATTATTTTAATTTAAAAAATGAGTGATTGTTAAACCGATTAGTATATCAAAATATTCACTATTGATATATTCAAAGATTCGTATAACTGGCTCCTAATATAAATATGCAATATTCATATTACTTTGCCATTCCCAAACTAACAACTGGCCACCACCAGAAGAAGCCATAGCTAGCCAATCTCCAGTCGGATTGAAACAAGCCGAAGTGATGGCATAATCTGAAATACTCAGCGAATGAATCATATTGACATCGGGAAGTTCGTAGAGATAGAAACTGCCCGTTGAGAATGCTGCAACCAAAATTTTTGTCTTTTGATTATACGTTGCCGCTGTAACATGAGCATCAAAATTCTCTTTGCGCGGTTCATTAGCCAAGTAGTGTCGAGCGATTTTATTATAATAAAATGGATGTCTCTTCTTTGTATCTTCATCTTTGATTTCGTTTTCGTCTTTTACGGGACCGATTGCATCCCTTTCATTTTCAACAACATTTTCACCATCACCATCGATATCATTTTCAAGGTTTCCTTTCTCCTTGATGCGTTTTTCTTCGGGTTCTTTATCAATGGTTTGTCCTGGCGATAAGATATCAGAATAACCGAGGCCACATTTCCATATACAAAGCTGTCCATTTTTGCTCAATGTATTTATATCGAGACAACCCTCCTCGAAGAAACATCCGACAATGGGTTCTGAATGACCTCCAAGAGTATAGGTTCGAAAGTTTTTCAGCTTTTGTATTGCAATTATTTTTGTTGAGTTGTCTCTACATCCAATAGCGAGGAATCTAGAGTCAGTAGACCAATCCAACCATGTGATGTCATCATATGTTGCAATGTAATGTTTTTCAAGAACAAAAGGGTTATATTCTCCCGTCAACTCGCCAGGAGCCTTGAATATGAAGATCATATTTTCTTTAGCTACTGCAAAATGCAAGCTATCAGGACTAAACTTAACGTGGCGCACTTGATTCTGGAACTTGTGTCTATGGACTACGGCACATGAGAGCAAGCTTATGAGCTGAGCCTCGCCTTTTTCGTTGATGGCTATTAATTGGCTGCCATTAGGTGATAAAGCAATTGCTGTATAATTAAAAGAACTTTCTAATGAAAGTGTTTTGGTGTTGTTGCTGAGAACGATAAATATATACATATTAACATTTTTATTTTAACTCATTTTCAAAAGGATTTTACTTTTTCAAGTCGAAGATTGTCAGCCTATTACCCACTGGACTGACAATAGAATTGCCGTCTTTGGTGAAGCACAAATTACCATTGCGATAAATTGTACCTAAAAGGTTTGAAAACTGAAAAATAATGATTGTTATTAGTTTTTTTATTATTTTAATTTATATTGCACTCACTTTATATGAAAACTTCATTGCACGTATTTGCAGAACAAAAATGTTTAAAAAATAATAATCTGGGAATACTAAGTAAACAAAAACACGTGCATAAATGACATATGGAAAAACGGAAGAGAAATTTCAAACATTCCAAGGAGCGCGTTCATCAACAATTCAGGTATTAAAATTTTTGGTTTTCCAATCAACCATTTCAGATTTAGGGGTGAGATTTCAGATCAATCGTGGTAGCCGGAACGAAACGTGATTGTTTTTTTTTTCGTAACACGCCTCCCCCACGGGGCATCAACGATCAACCAACATCCAATTCACAATTAGGCTATTCCAGAAACTATCTTTGTCTTTTCTCTTTCCAATTTTGACATAAAAAATGCAAGGAAAAAACAATCAAACGACCAATCGCAATCACATGTTTTTTGTTTTCCCTATATGTTTTATTGTCGAACTATTGATTTTTTTTTCCTTGTTTGGTACTGACGTCTGGTGGAAGTTCCAAATCTGACTTGTATGGATAATATGTCTGTTTATTGGTAAAGCCTAGTATGCAGATCGCGCTAAATTTTCGTTTTCACACGAAATTCTCTCCAAAATTTAGCCAAGCATTTTAGCCGAGTGGTACGCAGCCAGCTAAAAAATCAATTTTTGTTTCTTACTGTACATGACTATCTGTCAAAATTTAGCGCACGAAATAATTGTTCGGCACATTAATTCACGAGCTAAATTTGTACAGATTCTATAATTCTTGAATTTTGTGTGATCTTTGCTTTGTGAAAATAAAAATTGAAATGGAGGAATATTTAGAAACAAACGATTTATCTCAGTTAAAGAAAAGGATCAATTTTATTTGACTAAATTTTCTTGAAATTATGAAAACAAATTCTCCGAAATAGTTGAATATAATTTTTTCTCAAAGAGCAGCTGTTTTCTGTGACATATTCTCCACAAAGCTCTCGTGTCAAAATTTAGCTGATGTTTGGAGAGAAAAGTAGGAGTTTAAATTTAGCGCGATCTGCGTACCAGGGTTAAGCCTAGTACGCAGATCGCACTAAATTTTAGCTTCCACTTTTCTCTCCAAACATCAGCTAAACCCCTAGCTAAATTTTGACATGAGAGCGTTGTGGGGGATATTTCAAAGAGAACAGACCTGTTATCTGAAAAAAATTATTTTTAACAATTTCAAAGAATTTTTTTTTCATTATTCCAAGTAATTTCAACCAAATAAAATGGATTCTTTTCTTTGCCTGAGATAAATACTTTGTTTCCAAATATTAACCATACGTCGCTTTTTATTTTCACAAAGCAAAATTCACAAAAAATTCAAGAGGTGCCAGTTATAGCTTTCATTGAAAACCATCATTGAAAACTTTAATGACTGAATTTGAGACGTTTAGAAAGTAAAATCAGTAATTAATTTATGCAAAAATAAAGCTGATGGATTGAATTATTACTTTAGTGAAAAAAAATCCATTCGATCCCAAACTTTGCCATAAAGTTAAGTTTAATTTTTCAATGATCATTGGTAAGGTAGTTCAATCATTGAAATAATAGCCGTGTTTTTTTTGCAAGTCCAAATGGATTTGTCGAAAAAAAACGACATCGGGACTAATAGTTTTACACGTAAATACAACAACAACTTAAATTCATATAGACTTAGCTAAGTCCAGATAATTATCGGGACTTACGTACTGTAAGTAAGAAGTTCCTAAGTCCCTATGTCGTTTTTTTCGACAAATCCATATGGACTTGCAAAAAAACACGCCTAATAAAAGTCATTTTATGTGGACGGTTGGGTCAAAACGAAATTTTTTTTTGACAAAAATTAATAAATAAATCACCGCCTTCATATAGGCATCAAAATATGCACTGATTTTGCTTTTTAAGTCCCTCAAAACCAATCATTAAAGTTTTCAATGATAGCTTTAACTGGGGCCTAAGTTAAGCCCAGAGAATTCTCCGCGCTTACCTAAGCCCGAAGGTGATTAGTTGTTATTGCATTTAACATGTAAGTTGCATGACAGGACGTCGTTTTTTTCGACCAATTTCCTCGGGGCTTGCAAAGAAACACGGCTAATGTACGAAACATTTTCATCTTTATATGGCTTATCTGTGGTCCGAGCATCGTTCACCCGAATTCCAAAAATGTTATCGATTCACGACAATCCTCACAAGGAATTGTATCAAGAGCTTGTTTTTTTGCAAGCCCCGAGGAAATATATCGAAAAAAACGACGTCCTGTCCTGCAATTTACATGTTAAATGCAACAACAACTAATCCCCTTCGGGCTTAGCTAAGCGCGGAGATTTCTCGGGGCTTAACTTAAGCACGGAGAAAAACTGTGTTACCGGCGTGAATTGCATACTTGTTATCGATAGTTTGTATGGAAACTCCATTTTGTTTCTGTAATGGGCAAATTAAGCCAAAAAGTACTTTTGTACAAAAGTAAAAATATTTTTTTTCCCGCTAGCGAAGTTTTTTGTGAAAAAGTATATACAATTTTTTTTTTTTAAAGCAAAAATTAATCTTTCTGCATTATTTTTATAAGTTTTCCAGTCAGAAAAACTATTCCAAAATGAGTTTGAAAATTTTAACTTTTGTATTTTTTCACTTGTTTGGCTATGTACTTGAACCAATGTTGTTTTTTAAGGCTTAACTACATTCAAAACTTTTTGCAAAATGTCCAAAAGTGAAAAAACACACATACTCTAGCGACATCCCTTTGCGAGAAAGACTACCAAAATTGTGTTTCGCACTTAAAAGTATCTGTCATTTCTTTAAAAAAAAAAAAACAAAATGACCTTCTCTGGTCTTGGTCACAGATTAGCTACATGAAGATGAGAATGTTTCGTACGTTTCACCCTCCAAAACCCATTTGTTTACATTGTTGTATTTGTAATTTCTTCCCGCGTCGATGAATAGATGTAAATTGCAACAACAATTTAACCCGGGGCGTGAAGATCCCTACTGTCTATGTGTGAGGTTTTTATACACACATTCTCATTTTTTATCTGATATCTGACAGTTCAAGCTTGTAGGCAAATTAAAATGGCTGCCGGGGATTCTCATCTTCATGTAGCTAATCTGTGGTCTTGGTCCGTCTATTTAAAACAAAAATTGCTTAATAAATCCAATTTCCAGCGAGTGAAATCCAATTCGTAACACTTGCTTCACATAAAACATCAACCAACCGAACAACTTCTACCAACCGATACCCCAGAATCTCTCGAAGAAGAAAACGAACGAGCCGGAAGAACTGCAACAAAAAATCAGCGCTCTCAATTAGCTGACTATCCATCAACATCGGAAACGATGAAGTTCGATACCAAGACAAACATGATAAAATGGACAGAACGGGCAGCTTCTTGAAAACAAAAATAACACGAGAATCCGCCTGGAGAAGCACGGTGGCACCAAACAAATGTGTTACATATTTCTCTTCGTTTTGTTCGTCCTCTTGCTGTCTGTTGTGATAAAACTCACAGATTAGCCACATGAAGATGAGAATCCCCGGCAGCCATTTTTATTTGCCTACAAGCTTGAACTGGCAGTTATCAGATAAAAAATGAGAATGTGTGTATAAAAACCTCACACATAGCCAGTAGGGATCTTCACACACCTGGTTAAATTGTTGTTGCAATTCACATCTATTCATCGACGCGGGAAGAAATTACAAATACAACAATGTAAACAAATGGGTTTTGGAGGGTGAAACGTACGAAACATTCTTATCTTCATATGGCTAATCTGTGATAAAACTAGTGAGTCTCTGGGAAGAGGATTGGTACTGGGAGGGGGTAAAACAATTTATTTGAGATTACGACCGACATGCAGCGTTTTTTTTTTCTTTTCAATAAAATACATTTTTTTCGATATCATCATTGCATTTAATTTTGTTAACAAATTTATATAAAAAAATAAATTCATATAAGGATATACATATATTTGTATTTACCGAAACCAAAACAAATCGTGATCTGTGGTGCGTTCTTTTTCTAACTAAAGTTAACTATAGTTAACTTTCATCGTTCCTTTAATTCAGAAAAGTAACTGAGTAACTTTATGACGTCATAAAGTCGTTCCTAAACTCAAGGTTAAAGTGTCAGAAAGTAACTTTTAGTAACTTTTTCCAACTCATCTCATTGATATGAGTTGAAATGGTTAATCTGTCAAACACAGCTGAAACTGCAATGTTTTCATTTTGTGGTTATCTTTTGTTTACTTTTCGTTCTTTTGATCTGAAATTGCATTCATTTTTGTAAATGTGTTTTCAATTTAACTCATTTTGTTTTTGTCGATTTCGATTTTGGGAATTGTTTTCTGTTATTATCTGACTAATTTTAATTTTTTGTCGACATTTTATTCTTTCGATTTGGTCAATTTTTTATTACGAAATTTGTGCATGAATGAACCAACAATGTACACAATGTACAGTGCGTTGAAAAAAGACAAAACATTTGGTTTGCTTTTGTACAAAAGTGAGTTGAATGTAGTTAAGCCTTTACTCACAAGATGGATGTGATCTATGATATTTGTAGTTTGGTGGAGACAAAATGGATGTGAACTATGATATTTGTAGCGAACACAGCCTAAAGTTGCTAAAGCGTTTTATAAACACAGTGGTGCGTTCTTTTTTTAACTAAAGTTAACTATGGTTGATGTGTCAGAACAGTGACAGTTTAACCATTTCAACTCATATCAATGAGATGAGTTGGAAAAAGTTACTAAAAGTTACTTTCTGACACTTTAACCTTGAGTTTAGGAACGACTTTATGACGTCATAAAGTTACTCAAAGTTACTTTTCTGAATTAAAGGAACGATGAAAGTTAACTATAGTTAACTATAGTTAACTTTAGTTAGAAAAGGAACGCACCACAGCCAAAGCGTTTTATTAACACATACTACGTTTACAATGAGTGGATTCACGGATCGGATTCAATCTGAATCGAAATTTCGATCCAGGTATATGAAGATATGCCACATAGAAAGATAGAATTCAAATGAAATCGAAGTGACTGTCTTGTTTTTATTGTGTGCAATAAAATAATTATACAATAGCACACACACACCAACAATCAGCCTAAAACTCCAATCTAATTCTCGCCGAGCTGGATCGGATCGAGTAATCCCGATTCGATTCGATCCAGGTTTACAAATACCTAAATCCTGATTCGATTCGAATTGAATTCTCCATGTAAACGTAGTAACAGCCAAAGCGTTTTATTGGTACTTGATTATTGCGCTAGCTATAAATTACCAAAAAAACACAGCTGTAGTTAAACCTTAATAATCATGTGCGTGCGAACGCCTGGCAAAAAAAAAAAACTTTTAAAAAAATTATGCCCTTATACTGAACTACCTTACCTATGTTTAATCCCAAACAACAGTCCTTCTAAAACCGTTGAGACAGCCATCTTTTTCTTCACTCCGAATATATATTCAAAAATTTCACATTGCAGAAAAAATTCACTCAAGAAGCACGCATTTCCTTTGTTACGTGGATATAATTTTTTCTAAATTCTGTATCAAAAATATTTAATTACGTAGTTTAAACAATCCTGAAAATTAAGTTATGGATTAGTTGATAAGAACATTGAAATCAGTGATCGATTTTAAGAAAAGGCAAGTCTTGCCCTATAAAAAAAACATCCTTTCATCAGCACTGCATGGCGGACATTTTGTAGATTTTTATTTTTAATATAAAGCGTGA
Source organism: Leucozona laternaria (assembly GCA_932273885.2). Taxonomy (NCBI): domain Eukaryota; kingdom Metazoa; phylum Arthropoda; class Insecta; order Diptera; family Syrphidae; genus Leucozona; species Leucozona laternaria. The sequence goes on from OW026368.1 coordinate 54,740,505, forward strand.
TTTAATATTTTAATAACTTGTTAATTATATTACTTATTTTGGTTTGATGGTAAATTGTTTTATGTTCATATCATTGTGTGGTTTGTGTTAAAAGAAAACCAATTTTTTCTTGCTGATGTGTAATGTTTCGTGTCTATAATAGAAATATGTATGAAACGTTTTATATACATATGTACATATTTTACAACCATACGACTGTCCTTAGTTTAGTATACCAAGTGTGAATTTCAGGCCAGCGGAAACCAAAGAAACCAGAAAGTGTTATTTTATTTGTTACATAAGCTAGAATAGAAAGTTCGCCTCAGTTGTGTTACCCTCATTTTCCTTCGTTCATATTGCATTTATTTTGTACCCCGCCACACAACAATTATAATCTTCAAATCAATTATTTTACTTATTTGTATGTATTTATTATCGCAGGCAATGAATACGCAAAATCAATCAAGAATCCACTAAAGAAATTAATATAAAACGTAGACATCAAATAGTCTAAATAAAAAAATTGAACAAAATGGACAATGAAATCAAAGAGCAGAAGGAGCAGAAAGTCGCTGAGGAATATCTATCCAGTTTAGCAGACTTAAATATGAACAGTAAGCCACTTATAAATATGCTGACAATTCTGGCCGAGGAGAACATCGAATACGCTGCCGTCATCGTCAAAGTGGTCGAACAACATATTGCAAAGGTTAGTACCTATTATTCTCGTTGATTAGTTTTTAACTTTAGTTTAAGCACCTTGTATTGTAATTTAGTGATATTGCAATGGGTTAGAATTCAAGAGCAATGGGTTAGAATCAAGAGCAATGGGTTAGAATTCAAGAGCACATACATTTTTGTTTTAATGATTGTTGATAATAATTTGATGTGCCTTCTTACTAACGCATTTTGTATGAAATATCAGGACCGTCGATAGAAAACTTGGGTTAAGGACGAAAAAATCATGAGCCCATGTTGTAAACTCAAGGAATTTAAGCGCGTCATTACACTCACTTTGTTCCGTCAAAATAGAGCAGGCGAATAAAGATTTTTTCCTCAGTATTTGACCAAAACTGGGAAAATTTGCTGAGGAACCGCGCATATATTTGTGAGATCTCCTAGATCGCAGAAATATAAACTGACTGATTGAAAATTAATTGTTTGACATAACTTTCACTATTTTGTCATTTTTTCGACATTTTAAAACGAGACTAGGTCAATATTTGGAATTTTGGAGATGTTGTATGGTTTTTATATTTTAACAGAGCAATATTTAATTTTCTTTTGGCTTTTTTGAGTTTACTGAACTATTTTTGGTTTTCTTTAAAACCGGTGATAATAATAGAGCTTAAGCAAACGCCCAGGTGGTTAATAAAAGATTCTCAGCGTTACCAAATTTATTATTATTGAACTAAATTATTTTTCACGTACATTATATAAATTATTTTTTTTTCTTTGGTCCGCTTTTTACAATTCAACACTGTTAACCTTACAGTGTGCAAGAGGCGATTCAATTCGAGAAGCATTGCTAGATCACCAGAAGAAGAATATTTATTTGAAGTCCGCAGCTACTTTTTTGAACAACAATAATTCTGTTGTGACTAATTGCTTCATATCCATTTTGATTAAATTTTGCGGGAAATATAAAACCAATCATATTGCTTCACCGTCTGCAGCTACATAAGAATGTCATGTTAGATTAGATTAGATAAAGTTTGTAGCTAAGTTTGATCTAAACCACTTTAAGTTTCATACACTTTTTCTTTTTCATGTTTAATATAATTTTATTCATTTGAAAACCCATAAAAGCATAAACAAATGCTGCATTCATACTCCCTTGATTATATATAATATACAAATGTCAGCTCCTTTCGATCAACAGTTTCAATTATTGTTGTAGGCAAATTGAAAAAAAGAAGTTTTGATTAAATTTTCGATTTCTCGTAAAACCAACTAGTTGAAAAAAAAAAAAAAAATAAATATGACTTCCAAATCACAGGAGACGATAAAAAGGCACACATTTATTTGCAGTTATAAAATATACGCAAATGGGATTGTTTACTTTTGTTACTATGAAGCTTCCTTCCTGGATAGGCGACCGTTCCTCCATAAAGCCTTATCTTTCTGAATCTCCCCTCTAAGTTAACAATCAAGCACTACATCGTGAAATAGCTTACTCTTTACCTTGAAAATGAGAACTATTGAACAAATACTTTCAGACAACGGCTTAAGACTCCCGAATTACCGACTCAAGTCGTATTAAAGAGATATTTCCCAACACCAAGAATCTCAGATTATTACTGAGAATTTTTGTTATACTTTTATCAAAGAGGTCTAAAGGTCCATTTATATAAACGAATAACGGGGGGTTTTGTTGAAAGGAAGGTACTATACTCAGCACCACTGTGATGATCGGGCTGGTCCCTGTGATACAACTATAACTAGCCTACAAACTAAGTGGTAGCATATTCAAGTTGTTGTTTTTTTCATTCAAACCTCTGATATTCATAAGATGCTGCGAAAACCATCAATTATATAATCTAACGAATGCCTAGCGTCATATCAGTTAGAATAGTTTCCTTTTTTTTTTTTTAAATTGAAGCTTTTTAATTTTGAGAAAGGTTTCTAAATTACATTAGGCTTGTTTTTTTCTCAATCTACATACATCTATTCTATATATATATAGTCTAAGAAAACAGTTACAACAAATTAATTTACAAAAAAACATAAACTGAGTGTAATTAAGTTGTTGATTTTGATTTCTAGCAAGGCTTATGTCCAAAGCCTGTATACAATATGGTCAATGTAAAGAAAATAAGGCTAGGCGCGCACATGCAACTAAACAGTTTGGTTTTGATTTTGAGCACTATGGGATTATATGAGAGTCCGCGCACATAAACCGGCGGAATCTCATATAATCCCGAGTGCTCAAAATCGAAACCAAACGGTTTAGTTGCATGTGCGCGCCTTGCCTAAGACCTGATACACATCCAGGCTAACGATAAGCTCTATAGTGTAGTTGCTATGGTATTTTATTAGTTGTTTTGCTTTAAATTCAAAAGATAATACATTCAATATTCGTAGTTCAGCTATTGTTGTTTTATATTATTGAACTGTTTTCTAAGACTTATATATTTATGTAGATTAGGAAAAAAAAAACACGCCTGTTATAACATTATTTTGAAATTTTTAAGTTCATTGATTGATTATGAGAGATAACACCAAATTCTTTTGAATCAAATGTATGTTGTAAGAAAGTATTCATTAATTTAATTATTATTTTTTTAATTTATTTTTTCTTCTGAAGGTACATCCGGATATTAAGCTTCCAATCCTCTACTTAATTGATTCAATTGTTAAAAATGTAAAAAATACATACATTCCACTCTTCAGTCAATGTATTGTGAATATTTTTTGTGGGGTATTTGAACAGGTAAATCAAATATATTTAAAATTAAATATTAAGGGTATTCATGTAACGTCGGAAAATCATCGTACATATATGCGGGAAGTTTACGTCATCGTAAAGGAACTGTCAAAATTTTGAATCGTAAATCTTTACACTAATTTGTGTGGTAAATGAACATTTTTTTGTAATGACATTATGATATTTTATGTGTCATAAACATGCGGTTAATCAGCTCATTAGTTAGTTAGTTAGATAAACGCAAGCAACTTTAAAAGTGCGTTCATAAAACGTGTGTCGGAAACTCGGATTTTACGACGTCTGAATCTATACGACGTTGCATGAATATCCTTATTATTATATAAAATCTAAATACAATTTTACACTAAATCACAACATTTCTATTCTATCATAAGGTAAGCGAAAAAATTCGCGAAAGAATGTATACTCTGCGCCAAACATGGAATGAAGTGTTTACTGCCCAAAAGCTATACACTCTTGATGTAAAGGTTAATTGCATGGACAGGAACTGGCCAATAACAGCAAAAGTTGTAAAATCACCATCAATACACGTGAATCCAATTTTTCTAAAAAAGGTACGCGAAGAACTTGAACATTAAACAAACGAACATGATCAAATAATGATAATATCTTTTTTAGAATGAAATGGAGAAAACACTTCGAGTGAAAACCCGTGAACTTTTAGAGTTGGAAAAACGGAAACTGGAGTTGGAGTTAGAAGCTACTAAAAAACTGTTGCAAGAGCAAGAGAAGCAGCTATCTAAGCAGACAGAGAGTGTGAAAATAGCACCGGAACACCCCCCTCAGATTCGTAATCCGGCAATGGGTGTGATGCAAAAACCAAACTATATTGGAATAAATACCTATCAGAAATTTCGCAATAATGGCCCAAGACAACAACCACCAAATATGATGAATTTGCAACAGGTAATGAATTTTATTCAATTGTTTATTCAGTTATACAACTAAATATGTATATAGCTTTTCATGTTTGTATTTTAAATTTGCTAAGATCTCTCATCCGATTCATGTAATAATTCTGCGTCTCAAATTTCATTTAAATCATTTGATCATCGCTGGCAACTTAACTACTCGCTGATCTAAAACAAAACGTTTTAATCACCGATATTAAATTATCGTATCACTATCTTAATACAATATTAACACACTTATCAAAATAAAAGTTTTATGGTATTTCATGCCACTCCCAAGTTTGTGTGTTGAAAATAATTTTAATATTTTGCTTGCACAATTATATCGAAACAAATCTGTTTCACCATAAACTCAAACATTTAATTTATAGAATGGTGATTATATGTATCAATGAATTTTTTATATTTGACAGATCAGTAGTTTCCGAATGTAAAAAAAACTATTCCATTCCTTCTCGACGCTTAGTTGGTTTTTTCCAACTTTTTCAAGATACTTGTTTTTATAAAACTGTACAAAAAATACATTACACAATTATTTTTCTTTTTGAACAATTTGACTTACTTACATTGATGGTAACAATTGATATTTAGATATCACTTTTACTTTGGACATTAATGAATCACAACGAAAAGAAGAAATAAGTAAATTATGTACGTTAAACACTAAACACTAAACAATAAAACAGACAAGAACTTGTATGCTAATATCACAGAACTTTCTTTATTGTCACACTGTAATTTGACTTTATGTTCTTTCGTAAGCATTGCTTTCGTCAGTTTTTCTTGTATCCTCAAGCTTTCTATCGTGTACCTCGTATTTTCCTTTTTTTCTTGTCTAATATTTAGACATTATCAAAACCAGCTATGTGGTGTGTATCATCTATGTGCTGCGGTCGGCCTGTTGTTGTTTTAGATTTCGAACTTTATTTGGCACAATGGCCATTTAAATTTACATAGTGTTTTACATTTTAGATTTTAACTACATTCGAGATATTTTTCTAGGAATTTCAATTAATAAGAAATTTTGGATACAAACAAATTTAGCTTTTGAAATGAGTAATTATTATTTATATTCCTAATACTGGATGGCAGATTGTTGAATGCTAGAAGTCGCATATAGAAGATGCTGGCTTGGACTCTAGATGTTCTGGTCTGGGTTAGGTTAAATTCTTCGATGTGTCTCAGGTTATATTGAACTTCTCTTCTTTCAGGAATACTTAATTGAAGAAATTCGGGGCACAAGTTGTGTTTTATTTTAAAGACAAACATCATTGCCATCATATAAAGACTTTGAGCTATATTAAGCCATTTTAGTGCCTCAAGCATAGATGAAACGGAATTGGAACGATGCGCATGGCTTTGTTTTGCAGTTTTTGAAGCCTGATCTTTTGGGTGTTGTTGCACAAATAGAGTATACTAGGACAGTATTCGAAATGGGACTTCACAGTTACATTATATACTTTTATTGCACCTAATTTTGTTGACACTTTTTTGAAAATATAGTCTATATGAGATATTTAATTCAAGTTATTTGTTCGATTGGGCTTTTGTTAATAGATATATTGATCTGTTGTTGCGGGGAGCGGTTATTTAATGTCATGAATTTGGATTTCCCCGTATTTATTATGAGATTATTCATATTTAACTTTGTATGCATAGCACATAAGTCTTTTTGTATTTTGTCTATCAATGTATTTGGACCTTTTCCTGTTATATAAAGTTAACCATCATCTGCAAACGGTACTAGTTTACAATATTTTATTACTTTTTCCGTGTCATATATATAGAAAAAGGAGTTTCTAGGATTTTTTCTTGTGGAACTCCTGTGGTAGTTATTGCAGCATTCGACGTATTATTATTTACAAAATTGTTTTGTGTTATATTACACATAAAAGTTTTGAACCATTTTAGTTCCATTCCCTTTATACCATATTTTTCTAATTTATTTAACAAAATAACATGATTCACAGTTTCAAAAGCACGTAGTATATTATTGTTTAGATGGTCTTGAAGTTGGATCATTGCAATTTTTTCAAATATCTTTTCCTATAATGGGAGCATATTTATGAGTCGCTAATCACTACATTTTACTGAATTCTTTGCAAGTTTTGGGAAATTGTTTTAAAATAAACCCTTAACATGTGCGTGTATTCAGACATGTCAAATTTATGAGATTGACTGTCAAGTTGTGTGAAATGTGCTTTATAATGTTGTTACCACATTTAGCCAGTTCAGGTTTCTCAAAACTTACAGATGCCGTAATAGTAAAAAGTAATACGCATCTCTCAAAATTTGTTATAATAGAGAACTTAACGAATCTGTCGACGTGAAAAGTGACAGACACTATTTTGTTTAAATTAATGGGGTGGCAGTGGCCCAATGGGTGTGTGGGTGCTTCACTGCGAGCCCCACTCTAGACAGCATTCTTTTCTATATTCCCCCAGCTACAACTGGACGCCACCCGCGGGATTCTATGAGATAAACAATACCTTATTTCTCAGTCTTCTTCTAACTAGTGCCGTGCAATTGAGGTTGCAATTAAAAGACCTTAGGTCTTACATTCATATATGTAGTTATAGAAAAAAAAAAATGGGGTTTTCCATTGGTAAATTCAGATTTCAATTTAAAAATTGATTTTTTTTTCGTGACTAATGGAATACGATTTCAAATTGATTTGTTTTTGTCATTGTATTTGTGTAGCTTCGTTTTTGTGTCAATATTTCAACAAAAAAAATCATCATCCCTTGATGCACTTTCGGAAGAAAAAAATTAATTTTAGATTACGGTATTCGCAGTTCTGTAGTTTTCGAACTAACCGAGACGATTTTATTCTTTTTCATAAACTTTTATTAAAGTACACGACGTTTCCTAAGGTTCCACTTGTCGTGGTTAGCTTGTGACGTTTTGACAAGTGGAACCTTGTTGAAACCTCGAGTATTTTCATAAACGTTTATGACTTTTCAAATGAGAGCGAGCTCCGAATGAACGAATATTCGTCGATTTTGACTTTCCTTCACATGGCTTTGTTTATTCGTCGCGAAAGACGACCACCAAGAAAACAAACGAATAGAGTTTGGCAATTCGTAACAATCAGATTGCAATTCGCGACGACCAATTTATTATCACAAATTTATATTATTTTAGCAATTAAAAAGTAAATTTTAGTATATAAACATTATAATAAATCATATTTCTACGGTTTTGATTAGAATTGGTGAAGAATTTAGGTTTATAAATCGTTTTAAATCACATTTATTCGTTCATTCGTCGGTCGTTGGTCGCTCTCATGTGAATAGTCCTTAAGTCCGAAAAATACTTTATTCTAAAAGAGAAAAATGAACTTGATAAAGTAACCGATTCATTTTAAACCATTTCCATTTATTATGAAGGATTATTTCTCACATATATTGAACACAATTTTCACACCCGAAATAAATTAACCAAATCAAAGAACGCATTTGCAAACTGAGAGCTATAAATGTTGTTGTTATTAGTATAGGAGGGTTCAATCTGTGCAAAATTAGATCTGCAAAATTGTCCAATGGAGCCCAATGACAAATCCAAATCAAAAATAAACTAGTTTATTTTACGGATGGGAAGGTGTAACAGATACAAATGGGAAATAATAAATAATTGTCGTTTTTTTATATCTTAATTAGGTTGCACTCAATATTGATTTTTAAAATGTAATTTGAACTCAATAATCATGCTATTTATTTATCATTAACGAAACAAATATTTAGTTTGTCACGCGTAATATTATAAAGTACAGGGTGTTTTTTTAGACGTGTGGTTTTCAATTTGGCAATACTTTTTTCGGAGTTGGTCTTTTTGACAGCTTTTAATTGATTTCTAGGCTAAATTTAAACTAGAAAAATAGATAAATCCTTTCAAAATTTTGGAATTCTTTTCTTTTAGTTTGATGTCAATCTAATTTGTAACTAAAAATTATATTAAACAAAAATATAAGTCTGAAAAATTAATATTTCCCGAAGCCTCCAGACTTGTAAAATAATTTTCAATTGAACATTTAAAAAAAAAAAATCACAACTGCCATCTGAAAATTGCAAATACACGAATGATGTACATTTATGTTATGCGTCCGAAGGTTTTCTCAGTGGGTGCGTTCATGATTGCATTATTTGTATGAAATTTGAGTTCTTTCTATATTTCCCTCTGTTTACATTTACCCACATTGACCTAAGTTAAATTCTTCTTAAAATTTTCCGAAGCAACGCGACAGAGATTCAGATTGAGGAATTTTCTTGCTTCTCACGAGCACTCTTTTTGGAGAAAAACTATTACGCCCCTCTCACGTTTACTCACAAAAACTTCAGTGTTCAGAAACATATTCAGCCTTATTGTGAGTTTCACCAGAAAAATATTTCACCTTAAAATTTGTTGTTCGCCCGGAATTTTAAAAGTTATTGTGAGTTTCGCCCGAACGAAATTTTGTTCGTCTACCAAAAAGAAGTGAAATGACCTTACATTCCGCCCGAAATTAATGTTAACAATATGAGGAATTTTTTTATCATGAAATTTTCCGGGTGGAATGTTGTTCGGGTGAAACTTACAATAAGGCTGAATATGTTTCTGAACATTGTAGTTTGTGAGTAAGCGGGAGAGGGGCGTAATAGTTTTTCTCCAAAAAGAGTGCTCGTGAGAAGAAACAAACTTCCTCAATCTGAATCTCTGTCTAATGTACGTTGTACATATCGCTCTTCCGGTGATACAACGACGTATGGGCAAAAATGTAGACTCTTCAGAAAACGCAATTTAACATTTTGAAAATCTTTTTACCAAAAAAGAAACATAAGAAAATATTTTTATTTTTTTATGAAACAAACTATTTTTAAACATACAATGAAACATAGTTTTTGCCAGCTCAGTTATTTTGTTGTGCTACAAGCAATACAAATAAAAATGTAAGTTTAAGTAAAGGTAACAGTCATTTTCAATTAAAGAATCTTAAAAAATGCTATTAAAAAAGGCTCATAGTAGCTTGGAATAATATTATTTTTAAGCAGGCTTTATATATCTGCTTTTTTCTTTGGTGTCAATGGTACTTTAGAAAAGTATGCGGGCTTTAAATTTATATTTTGCAACCCCTTTGTCGCAGAAGAGCGTTGGTATAACCTATCGTACACTTACGTCTTACGAATAAAAAATCAAATAAAAAGCGTAGAAATGCACAGTATAGTCGTTGACTTACTAATTGAAGTACTTTTCCTTGGAAATTTGTAACACAACTGACAGATAAGGCTATGTATTCCCGAAACATTAATTTGAAAACGGTGCAACGGTACAAAGACATACCTGGCCCCTGGAGACAAATAGAATGTTTTCAATTGGGTCTTTGTTTTATCGAGAAAACAAATAAACCTTTTTCATACTACACTAGAGATCGGTTGATTGAGATTCAGCTTTTTGGAAGATCGGCAAGAAAAAAAAAACATTTCCTTTATTAAAAAAACGAAAAAGCTAGGTCATCTTTTGCAAGGGAAAATAAGGATTGAACCATCTCACAATGGAAAACAAATACTATTGAGTGATGAGACTAAAATCCGATCGTAAACAAAAAGAAGTGAAGCATTCAATCCCAACTACATCAGTTTTTTTGTTGTTCTAGTGTATTGTTCTTAAGGTGCCAGTAATAGCTTTCATTATAATTTTTGTGAAAACAAATTGATTCGCACCAAAACTTCGCAATAAAATGACGTGTAATTTTTCAATGATCATTGGCAAGGTAGTTCAGTCATTGAAATAATAAAATTCATTGTATGTGGACGGTGCGACCTTAACGAAATTTTTTCAATTTTCAATGATAAGTTTCAATGAAAGCTATAACTGGTACCTAATTAGTTCGCCATAACTATACATATCAGGAAGAAGAAAAGGAAAAGAATAGAAATGCATTGTTTTTGTTTTTGATTTAGTGGGCTGTAATGAATTATTAAATTCAATAGAAGTTTTGTTTTCTACCTTAACAAATACGTTTCGCCCAGGCTCAACATTTGCACTTGTCAGTTTGCTTCTAAGACGCATGATTTTATTCCATAGTTAACGACACAAATATATTTAGCTGCAGTGATACGCTGTAAATTATTTTCTAGGTGAATTTTGTTAAATTCAGACCAGCCAGACCACGCGCAATCACTTCTTAGTGTCTGAATTTAACCAAATTTCCCAAATAGTTATTTTGATATATTCAATATTCTCTATTTTTAAGTAGTAAAATCTTCTAACTGATCACTCGTATAGAAAAATATATTGTAGTACATAGATTGGGCATACTTTATTTTTTCGACAACTTCGCCAATGAAAGGTGTTGATTTTTGATATTTTTATTTTATGACTTTATCTTTAAAAAAAAAAGTAGAGAGTCGTATAATTTAAAAAAATAAGCTAAAAGTTTTTTTGATAACACTAGAGTTATACGCGAAAAACTGATATCATTTTATATTTTTTTTTTTAAATGTAAATGATCAGCCGGAGCAAGAAAAGTGTCCAACCCTTCTTAGAAAGCGTTAAATGTTTAAAAGCTGTGTACGAAAAACCGATACTCTTGATCTTAAATAACTTTATATGCACATACTATTCCGCAATGGACTTGTAAGCCAGTGTTTCTTATGCCAAAATAAAAATAATTGCATTTAAAAATCGTCCTTGGATTTATTCCTTAGTAAAAGTACATTTTGCCTTGGCTATTTACAGTTACCGTTCAAACAAAAAAAGCCATTTCCACCGAAGTTAGATGTGCTACATGTACTCACATGTAGACGTATTAAATAATTTTATTTGAATGTAAAAAAAATGACTGGGAATTGTTTTGCAAAAAAAGTGAGGTGAATACCAAATTTGTTTTTTGTGTCAATTTACACTATATTCTCCTCACAAAATAATTATTTGCGTTTAACGTAGCCACAGTCTTGCCTTTGTGGCATGGTGACGAGACATCCTAGGGTTCGTCCCAAGTGAACCATTCCTGAACCTGGGACAGAAACATTCTTTCCACTAATCGTTTGTACTGGTCCTGTCTCCTCATTATTTCAACCATATAGAGACAGGCTGCATGTACATAGTACTCTATAACGTTTTAATTTCTAACAAATATCAATGTACATAAATAATACCTAAAGTTTTCATACAGACTCCGTGAAATTAATCACTAATGAAAAATCGCCCCCAAACAAAAAAATGAATCGTGGCCACAAAATTTTGTATGAAAGGTTTCACAATAAAAACTGCATCAAAACGGAATGAAAAAATCACAAAAAAAAATCCGTAGATTAAGGTTATAATTGAAGTGACTCTAGACATGCCAATTATAACAGTTTTGTTTTATACAAGTACTGTTTATGCGGCCCCGCAGGGCCAGGGCCCTTCGCCGGTGGGCATACTTCAGGCACTCAGAGTTTTTTTTCAAGACACTTTTAACGGCGAAAAACTGTTATAAATTGGCATGTGTCTAGTCTCGTCCTAAATAATTGGTCTGCACCGCCCAACCCCATCATGAAGGTTAAGGTAACATAAGTGTACACAAATTATTGAGGATGTGCAAAAAATTTCATCGTAGCCTCCTATCAATTTGATACAATTTCAGATTTGGTAAATGTGTAGGTGATTTGCCTCATTTTACTCACGTAACTAGTGAAAGTATGCGTAGGAAAAAAGTCATAACTGTGTTTTATTTAATAAAAAAATGTATAATATTTGGCTTTATTTTCTTAATGAAAAGGGTGAACATTTTTTACAAAAAGGTACAGAGGTTAAATTACATACGTATAAAAAAAATGTTTGTGTTTAAATTATAATTATTTTCAATTATAATACATTTTTATTTGTCGACCGTTTACAGTGTACTTTTTTGGAGTTAACACAAATATTTCTTGCACAAAGTAACGTCAGTGACTAAGCTAACACGATTGATAAATTGTCATTATTTATTCCCTTGATTCATAAAAAAAAAACTAATAAGTGGATTTGACGTTTAATCTTGACATTATTACTGTGCTGAGACCATAAATATACTCATTCTTTTCTGGCAAAGCGCTAGTATTTTTAGAGTGTCATTATTTGACTTCATTTAAATGAGTGTGATATTGTATATTAATTTGTTCGATCCAATTAAAATCAAAAAAAGAATACAAATTAGGGATTTCTTTGATCCCTAGCAGGAATTTTATTTTGTTGATATATTTAGTATCACTGCACAATGGAATCCCCGTCGAAATCGGAGGAGAAGCTATCGGCCGATGATGAGGAACGAAATAAGTTCACTTACTAAAGAATTATTCTACAATCGAATTTTAATAAAAATAATTTTGTTTTATTAACAAAACAACCGACCAACCAACACTTTTCACAATGCCTTTCATTCAATATAAAACATTTGTTCAACTCAATGACTGTTTGACTCCGAACTCAAGTAGCTAATGGTTGACGGTGATGAGGACGATTAACACAATAAAATTTCAATAATTAAACCAATCAACCTCGAATCCCTGTTGCTTTAATATTTTTACTAATTTTATTTTTAATAATTAGTATGTCAAGAAATAAAATGTATCTATCTATCTATCTAATAAATTCCTTATCAAAAGTAAACAATACGAATTCAAACTAACGACGACCGACGCACGTTCATAAATGTCATATTAGTTTGGTTTGTGTGCAAGTGATTGTAAAAGAATGCGTAAATCTGGCTTCATATCGAGATTTGAAAGATCAATAAAAAAACAGACCCCGAAAAAAATCAATTTGTTTGGTTGGACATTGTTTCTCCAAATCTGCTCAAGTATGTCAGTTATTTTACACAGCCAAATCCAACAGTAGAGGTAGATTCGAGTGTTCACCAACAGCATCGATTTTTATAAAAAAAAAAAGCTTGAAAAAAACGAATCGATTTGGTTTACTCAATAGGCTTATAACTTGAGTTTTAATAATCGGATATTGAACGTTAATCTCTCTACATGAAGTTTTAATTATTGCGTCGACAAAATTTTATCACAATAAAAAGGTGTTTGAGTGAAAAATCAATCAATCAATCAACACGGATAGTTAAAACACACGGATCCAAGGACACAAGGATTTAAGACCGGATCTTATAAAGCACCTGTATTCGTGTTTTGAACTATCCGTATAATAGATAGTTCTAGTCTAAAGGCATTTCTCTTTTTAAGAGACCTTACCTTACTGAAACCACTTTCTAAAACTCACCTTTTCTAATATTGGTTTTTGAATCTATGGGTGATACTCAGACAAACTATGATTTTAATAAACATACGTATGTATTTAGAATAACATTTTTGGATTGTTTTATGAGTTATAAGCTCATATCCCAAATGTATAATTAATTTAACCCTTAGGTCCAGTTTGTTTTTAATGCGAGATTAAAGTTAAACCCGACTTAACTCATCAAATTTGGTGAGTTAACTCAGGATTAACTGAACAGATGCTTTTGATGATTTGTCCACCGAGTTCGTTTAGCCGTTCAGCATGCAATATCCACCAAAAAAGTCCTTCCTCAGTTAACTGTGGGTTAATTTACTTCTACAGTTAAGTTACTCTGGTTTAACTCACCACTGAAAAACTGGGCCTAATGCCTGGTCTGGTTTCACAGTGTAATCTGAACTTTAGTTCAATTGAACAAATGGTATGAAGAGAAGTTGGCAGCATTGCACGTAGTTGCTGTGTCATTTGACGAAATGTAAACATTTTTTTGTCTTCTCTTTCTTTTCTGAAGCAAATATCAAAGAACACGCGAAACAACAAATATTTTGTGTTGTTGAGAATCGGGGAAAGTTTATTTTGTTTCAAAGTACCCAGGGTTGTGACCTGTGGTTGGATTATTTATCGCAAATTATTTTTTTGCTTATGGAATTGGTAATAAAAAATAAGCACATTATAGAAAACAGAAAGACTGATTCAGTGCAATCGAAAGAATAAAAACCAAGGTATCGGAGGTAAACGATTTCAACTCCACACCTTCGTAAATGAATTCAAAATTTGGTTATGTATAAAATGGCAGCTGCAAAGTTGAAATGTCACTGTGTTGTCAAGTGGTTCGAAACGTTGAACTGAGGTTTAAACGGAAGAATACTGTCGTTTAACTGAAACTACAGAAAAAACTCAGTTCAAGGTTTAAATGAAACTGTGAAATTGAATTGATTGTCAAACTCAAGTTTAAACCAAAAGTGGAGTTTAAACTTCCATTTGAAACTGGGAGTTAGTGTTATTAAAAATAAAAAATAATTACATAATTATAATTTACGATAGTTTGTTGCAAACAAAATTTAAAATAACCTCAAATATAGCGAAAAACTGCTTTCTGCACTTTTAGATTAAAAATGATATATCCCAATGCAAAAGTGCAACGTGGCACAGCAATTCTATGGACGAATTAGAACTGACGGGATCTAAAACCATCGCAAAAGAAAAGTCATTGACTTTTAAATAAAAGCAAAATCTACTTTATTAGCCATGTTTTAGTTAGAGTACTCCCAAACAATACAACAAAAACAAAACTAAAATCAAATGAGGTTGATTAAATTCTTGATTGCTTGGTTCGGTTTATATTATAACAGTTAACAATTTAAATAATAACCAAAACTTATAAAAACATAACATATCCTATTCGTGCAAATCAATATTTAAAGTACTTTTATTTACAGATTTATCCACCCGGAGTACCGCCACAACAGCTTCCTCACCAACAGAAACCAAAAGTTCGTCCTGTTAACCCCATCATGATGAATACAATCCGACATCGTGATCCTCGCCTTGCTCGCCAACAACAGCAACAGCAGCAGCCGCCTTCACAAGAAAAAGAAATCAGGTCAAAACAAAACAACGCAAATTTTCCACAAACACAAGATCAGAAAGCTTCTTCTAACCAAAATATGACTAGTGGTACTCAAGGTTCTAGTTCATACAGAAGTTCCAAGTCATTTGATTCCCGTACTACAAAACGTCGCGATGTTGATCGAGCAAATCATGATCGTTCCTCGAGGGAAAGATCCGTGAGAGATCGCTCTTCGAAATCTCGGAGCGAAGAAGAACATTCTGACGGTGGGAGCGGTGGAAGATCCAAATCTACAACTGTATCAAGCCGCAGTAAACGAGGAGGAAGTAGGTCACGTAGTGAAAGTAAATCACCAACAAGAGTTAGATCATCATCCACAAGATCTTCAAATCGCGGTGGAAGCGGCTCTCGTGATAAAGAAAGACGTGGTACAAGTAGTAAAAGCAGCTCATTCGATCGAAGAAAAACTAGTAGTAGAAACAATGATTCAAAATATTCATCTGCATGTCCGAAAATTGATGAAGAATCAGAACCCCAAACTGTTTCGACTAATAAAAAGACTAACTCTCCTACATCTTCACCGGCTAAATTCAAAGATCCAAAATCGAAATCAACTTCTTCAGTGAAAGCCTTAAGAACTTACGCAGGGCGCAAGCATAAACCACGAACTCCATCACCAAATTCAATGAAAGATGTTGATTTCAGAATCATTCACCCAGATAAACGGGCCAGGCTTACTTCACTTAAGAATGTTGCACCTGCAGAAGAAGAAAAGATTATCATGCCACCGCCACCACCAACATTGGATTCACTTCCAACAAAACTTGAAACAGAGGAAAACCTAGTAGTACCGGAAGTGATTCCTTCGAATATTGATAAAGTTTCAACAGAAATTGATCCACCTATTACCAACGTTACTGCTAAAACTTTAGATCAAAGTAAGAATGATTCTATAAAATTTACAGTTAGTATTTCTACAATAACGTTTCAAAAAGAGAGTTTCCGTAAAATTATCCCCGAAGTAGTGCACATTTTGCTAATGATGATGGTTCTATTACGACCATTATCGGCGTCAAGGTTCGGGACAACATTGAGATTTCCCCCGTCTTCGTCGTCGTTAGTTCTATTAGGCAAAGAATTGGGCGTTACTTGAATATTAGTTAGAGTTATAATTTGACATGGAAAACACTGTTTAAAATAAATAAACTTTAAGCTGCTCATTGGTGCTGGCTGCGCAGGAAGTACCTTTTAAATTCTATGCTTTTAAGGTAAAGGGACGATATTTCTCTCTTTCTAAGATAAAGAAATTAACTAATTGATAAAGAGATGACAAAAAATATAAAATATAAAAACTGGATTTGTTGTTTTTATTCTTGAGTGTATGCTTCTGCTACGCAGCATTATATTGTTGGGTTTATTGTCTATTGTTTAGTTTTTTCATTTAAAAAAATCTTCCTTTTCCTCTTAAAGCCGATACAAAAATTTTCCGTGTTTCATTTCATAATGTGCTCTGCTCCGTGGGAGAAAAATATACAAACGAAAATCCTATTATTTTTCTTCTTGTTGTAAAAATTGTATAAAAAGTTTATAATCAAACAAAAGAAAAAATATATTAAAACCTAGTTGTTAAGAAATAGTAAACAGAAAAAATAAATAAAACAATTTTTTCAAACCACAAACATTTTAAAAATATTTCTGCCGGTAAAAAAGGTTTGTTTGCGATTTTTACATTATTCAGGGACTATTTTTTTGTTTTAATTTAAAAATCGCTTTGGATGCCACTCTCTCAAAAAAAAAAAAAAAACTCCTCACTCTTAAAAAATTAAAATTTTTTTTGTTTGTTATAACAACAAAAACGATAAATAATTGTTTATAGATTTAGAAGCGATTCATTCTGTAGAGGATGTTGACTTAAGACAATTTCAAAGAATTACAAGTAAAGCACATCAAGCTTCTTCTACACCAGCGTTAGTTGTTCAATCGATTAATAAATTAGAAAAATCTTCAGAAATAGCAACGAGCAGCACTAATGCCACCAACAACAACAACACCACAGTGGATGCCGTCAATAACGAGGAGAAGGATGAACCTAAAACAAACGTCGTCGAGACTGTTATCCAACGCGAAGATGATAGCAAAGAAGAAGTCACATTGAATTGTAAACCAATTGGCGAGAAAAAACGCCCTTCAACCGATGACGCAGGAGAACCTGACGCAAAGCGAACCAAATCTGGCAAGATGGACGGGTGAGTGTTTATTTTATATTTTAACATCTATAAGTTAATTTTAAGAATCACGTTCTTCTTTGTGGGGAAAGAAGAACGTTTTCTGTGAACAGTTTTTTCTCTGATAATAGCTTTTCATCCTTCCAAGAAACACGATACGATATTACTTCTTCCTATAGGTTTAAGAAGAGCTAAATGTTGAAGTTTGGGAGTACTCCAAAAGAAAGAAAGTTTTCTGCTTCTTTAGAAGAGTTAATATTCGCTTTCAACAATGAATTCAAGTTTTACTAAAAATGTATATGACATGTACCGAGTTTTTGTACAATTGTTTGTTGCAGTGATACAATATACATCTTACATTAATGAATTTAGAATCTCAAATTTAGCAAAATACAACATCCATCCAAGACCTGGATGTTTGGATCTACTGAGTTAGAAGTAGTGCACGGGGCTCCTTCTGCATGAAGAGGTGATCTTAAACCCATAACAGCTGAAACTTTGAAGAAACCACCTTAAGAAATATTTAGAGCAAATTTCCGCCATTTGATACGAATTTTTGGAAAGATCATTCTATCTTAAAAGTTTATGAAAAAATAAAACATTTGATCTTGAACTTTTCAATATTTTCTTATAAATAATATAAAAAGTATTTATTGATCTAAGTTATTTTGAAGAACGCAAACCAATTAAGTGGCAGATCAACACTGCAAATAACAATTATGTTCGTTCGAAAAAAAATAAATATGTCCTCCATTTCCAATCGATGTACCCCTTCATACATAATGCACATATGTATGCATAAATGTAAACTCCCAAATAGATATTAGATTGAGATATTCTTTACTGACAAGAGTTTCAACTTGAGTTTTTAATTAAAAATAGAGCAACATAGACTTAGTGAACTTTTAAAGGACTTACATTTCGATTGAGTAGGGCGCGTTATCGAGATGTCTCTCAGTTTCATTACATTTTCATTTATTTCCAAGAAGGATTCAATTTACAATGACACATTAAGATTTAAATCTTTTACAAAAAACTAAGCGAAAAAAAAATAAGAAAATTTAAGTTTAAATATTAGAAAAAAGGACAGGACATAGTACGTAGGAGAGAAGAAGAAAAAAGAAAACGACTATTGTATCTCTGCAATATGTATATGTAAGTTCCTAAGTTTGATTTTTTAAGTGCAACCAGAGCACAGAAATAAAACTCAAGCTTTTGAAATGTTCTTTAATAACTCTTATTGTTTTGTTATTTTCAATAAAAGTCACTCGATATCCTTTATTCTAAATCTAAAAAAAAAGTCAAGGTCTGAAAGAAACCTTTAATTTATTTGATTGTATGGGTCGGTCAACTAGTGAGATTCATCGATGAGTGAAAAAATGTGTTAGTGCCGGGACACACGGTTAAGATGTGTAAACATCAATATTCATACGAGTGTTGGATTTTTGCTATTGAACGTTTTAAGGCTGCCCCAAACCAACGCGAAACATTCGGCGCGACAACGAAACTTCCGCCTGTCTTAATTTATTTACATGGAGATTAATGGGAGCACCCACACTGGCGCGATGCGAATCTTCGAACATTATTCAGTCGTCACATATTCGCGCGAATGTTTCGCGTTGGTTTGGGGCAGCCTTTACACGTAACATGCTACACGTATCTAATATGCTTAACGGAACGTATTACACGTAAGGCCCACGTTTTTAGTTAACCCTACTGCCGGCATAAATGTTAACGCATCAAAAATAAATCAGTGAGCACTGCATGCGGAAATGCAGTTAATTAGGCTTGAATACCGTTGGTAAAGGTTGAGTGATTTTGTGCGATAAAGTGTCAATAAAGATTCTCGACATATTCGACAATTGAAAATAAAGGTTATCAGTTATTTCTGATCTCTGGTTCCAACACAAATAGACTTTAAAGCCGTTTGCTGATACGAAACAAATGTTTATGTTTTACTTAAACGCTTATGTTCTACTTTTTTCCTCAGCGTAATCTGTCACAAGCTCTTATGTTAAACATAAATTCTTAAGTTTCGTTTCAGCAAGTGAGTTTTCATTGAATGGCGACGATATAGAACAGATCCTCCGATCAAATGTAACGCACAGCAACTTTCGTTTAAAGAAAAACAAGTTAGGGGTGTGTGTTCCCCATAATGGGCGCAAACCGATTGCTTTGAGTTTTTCATAATATTGTACTACATATTTAGACAATCTAGTTAAAATCGTTTGCCCATTTTCAAAAATTTAATAAAGCTATGATATGTAAAAATAAAATATTTTCTGATAAAATATTTTTCTCTATTAATGTAAATTTTATAAAGCTTGTTATCGCACGTTAAAGAAGATTTTGGATCACAAGAATAGTGTCACCTTCGAAAAATTTAATGACGTTTGATTACGTACGTCCATAAAAGAAGTCATAGCAACAGGAAGATTCTCAAATGTGAAAAAAAGTCTAGAGCTTTTAGTTAGTCCCCCAGACAAGGACAAATAGATTTCGCAAAATTAATTAAAATAAATACTAGCTTTTTTTAAACCTAAGAAAACAATAGTTTTTAATGAGGCCCTAGATAGTTTAACATATGTAGATACTGACGAGGGGCTAGCAAGGGTGGCTATCGAAATTGGCTACGCCCTCGCCAGTTATGAACCCTCTTGCCTCGAGAAACAACAAAAATTGATTCAATTGGGTTTCTATACTGATACTTTCTGCGGTCCGATTCACTTACCATTGAGGTAATTCACAATATTATATACCTATGGTATTAGTTTTTTCCATTATGATTTTGAGAATATTTTTTTTTTCAGAAACTATTAAATTCAATAACATTATGTAGATAAATTTTGAGTCATAAAAAAAACGATCTAAAATCAAGAAAAAACAGTGATAAATAAAGTCTAAAGTCTGTTAAACTCGTTAAATTCTTAAGTGAAGTGAAAAAATCTTTAAAGCTCGTTTTTAAGTTTTTAATAAGCTAAAACTTCTTGTTTCAATACGGGGTGCCAGCAACTTGATACAATCGAGAATAGGCAGTTCCTTATTTGGTTCAATCGAATCTAAAACAATCGCCTGAGGCAAACAAGGAACCGCCTATACTTGATTGTAACGACTGAACTCGATTGTATCAAGTTACGTGCTAGGTCTCGAGCTTCGTGATAATTTTTAAAACGTGGATGTTTAAATTAAGTAAAAACAAAATTAATTTTAAGAATATTAAAGTGAAGTTTAAGACAACAGTAAACTTAAATTAAGCTTGTGTCATATCTTAATTTAAGAATGCATTGTTATATTTTTTCATACCGAAATATAAGGGTGGTCCTTTTTTTACATTGTTGGTATAAGTTTGTGGTTAAGGTATATAAAATAAATATTATGCATAAATATAAATACATATTATGCATAAATATAAATACATATTATGAAATTTTTTCAAAAAAGAAAGAAATCGAATGGAATTTCGGCTATCCAAAGGCTATGTATCATTTAAGGACTATTTTAAGTTTTGTGTGTCTTAAAAGAATGTGACGGATATTGAGGCAAAGAAGCTAAATATAACCCTTGCGTTTCGTCGACGTACGGGAGTGTTGGATGATTGTTCACCTAACCGGTTGACTCGAATTTGCCCACCAAACGTTGAATAGTGGACCGCGGGACGGATGACCATGTAAACCGTAAAGTGGGTGTAAGGTGCGCATCGTTGCTATAAGACATTTTTATCATAAAGTTTTATCATTTGCACATGTTGCTCGAAGCTGTAAATGGCCATGGTGATTTATTTCTTAAGTGTCGGAAAAATAAGAAAAAGAAAAATTTACAGATATTAAAACAACATGGCTGCCATTAAATGTCAAAATCTACCCGCCCCTATTGGAAAATCCTTTATATTCAGCCCTATCACAGAATCCATCGTAATCGAAAATGTTCTACGAATGGAAAAATATCTATCACAGATTCCATTTCTAGTGGAAAATCTCCTACGAATTTCGAAATTCGTGGAATGTGATATCACTGAATCCGAATGAAACGAAAATTATGTCATACTTCTCTACGATACTTTATCCGGCGTTAGGAAATAATGCCTAAGGAAATAAGGACCAAACAAAACTCGAACAATTGTTGTTGTAATTTTTATCGTCATTTTGGATTGTAAACTATCGTATCATCAACTTTATGAAATTATTTATTTATTTTAACTCTTAATCCTTAAATAGTACTTTCAAATACTGCAAATAACCAATTCCACTCTGACTACGAAATGAATACAGTATCGTAGAGAAGGATGACATAATTTTCGTTTCATTCAAATAAAGTGATATCAAATTCCGCGAATTTCGACATTCGTTGCAGATTCTCCACTACGAATGTGCTACGAATGGAATCTGTGATAGGTATTTTTCCATTCGTAGAAAGTTTTCGATAACGATGGATTCTATGATAGGGTTGATTCGACACCATTTTATTATCGAAAAATGAATATGATATCACCCTCGCTAGAAATGGAACTCAGGATGGTTTGAAATATCATATTAAAAGTGGAAAAAACTGTTTCATTAGTGATTTCGAACAATTCGGAACAAATTTTCTTCCGAATCGATACCTCGATAGGGCTGAGAGCCCCCACCCCCTGCGTTCGTCCCTGCCCGGAAGTGACTAGAGCTGTGTCAATCGTGATTGATTCGGTCCTTGTGACCCGTTCACCAAAAACAACGATTCATTGCAATCACAGTAAACCGAAACAATCGATCTCAGTATCAATCATTTCAGTTTTCAAACAAATGAGCCGACACGACGCGGAGTATGTTTCGTCCATTCTAATCATTCTCAATCAATTCACACAAAGAAAGAAAAACACAAATAAAAAAAAAAACAAACACAAGCTCATCCAAAGGTAGAGAAACTAAAAAATGTCTGCATTATACCAACGGTAATTATATCATCAATCTATTCTACGTATAATCTTCCGAGTAAACAAAATGCATTAGTCATATTCTGCACTAAGTTTATTGCAACTACAAAATTAGCTGGCCAAAAAAATACCGATAGAGTCACTTTGGTAAGAAAAGCTAAGGTGAATCCTTTCGTGTCCTCAAAAGATCTGCAGCGCGAAATAGAAACGAAAATCAGTGCCAGAGCTATTCGTCGTATCCTAAAGGATGTTGATCTTCACGCCTTATAACCATTGAAGGTACCATTGTTAAAAAAAATACGTACCCAGAAGCGGATTTGTTTTTCAAAAAATTACCATATAAAAAAAGATCCCCTTAAGGCCAAGAAACAGTGGAGGAATGTACTTGGAGTGATGAAACTTAAATAACTTTATTCGGAATGGATGGTAAAGAATTTGCTCACCGCCCAAAGTGTGAGACCTACAATCCGAGGTACACAAAACCAACCGAAGGCATGGAGGTGGCAGCTTTATGCTAGGGGGTTGTTTTTCTTGGTGGGGCATTGGTCCAAAATTTGTTATAGATGGTATAATTACAACGGTGTCGTATGTGGACATTCTGCAGACTGTCATGCTGCCGTGGGACAATAAAGATAAGCCCCTTAAAACGCGTTTCCAACAGGACAACAACCCCCAAGCACCGAACAAAGTCAAGAAAGCTCTGGTTTCAACGAAACAAAATGGCCGTTATTGAGTGGCCTCCGCAATCTTCGGACCTTAATCCTATTGAGAACCTCTGAAATGAGCTAAAGATTGTTATTAGTAAACAAAACCCTTCCAACAAAGCCGATTTCTGGAGAATTGTCCAAGAAATGTGGTATTCGATCCCCCAGGAAAAGTTCCAGAAGTTGGTAGGCTCTATGCCGAATCGAAAACATGCAGTTTTAAAGAATAAAGGTTTTCATTAACTAAATATTAAATTGTCTCTGCTTACAAATAAAGAAAAATAACATTGGCTGTCAGAAATTCTTGTTTTTTGTTAAATAAATCAAGTTTAAGTTTTCAAATAATTTTACATAAACAATATTAACAAAGTACTTACCACAAATATACAACATAAACATTTTTGAATATTTGCCTAGTATAAGTACTGCATAAAATATTACTAAAAATTAGGGAGTGTTGCTAATATTTTGGCCATGGCTGTAGATATTATAAAAATAATAAAAAATCAGAATCATTAGTTCGTGATCGTAGTGTTCAGGTATTTCAGTAAAGTCGTAATTCTAACACTTTTTTGAAAAACCATCTTAACATAGAGGCCACATTGGCAATATTTGTTTTTATATTTTTTTCTGAAAGGTCTTAAGACCTCTGCTTTACCTTTTGCAAGGTTATCCATTATTTACAGGACACCCTGTATACATTGGATGAAATGGTGTTGATTAATAGAGCAGTTATATTATACCTGTACTTTTAAAAATAAATTCACAATCAAAAGGTAATCTAATTTTATCAAAAAAAACTGCAAACACTTAATTTTGGATTATGTCGTTCGTGAAAGTCTAGGCGGTAATACATTAGAATATTTAGGTATGTTTGGAACGTGAATTTTTTTTTACAAATTTGCACACATTTAAGTTACCAAATAGGTTTTTTCTTATATGGCCAATGCTGCCATATTTGTATGTATGACAAATAATATAAAAAAAAATGCCATATAAATTTGTCCTGCATCATACCAGCCATATTTATTTGACAAATTTGACGCATTTATATGATAATGGAATACTGGCTTTAAGCATACGAGTATAATACACCCAGTTGACGTATCTCTCTCCAAAGCTTTTGCCCATTTCATATTTGCCATTGAACTGAAAAGTAAGAGAATGAAAAATGAGCAGGGAAAATAAAAGAACATTTTTACAGTACTAAACTGACAGTTTTTTTTTTAAGGTAAAATCTTTCATTAATCTCTGAACTTTGATCGCGTGTATACAGGGTGACAAGAAATAAGTGTAAAGACGATTTTTGATAGAAAAGAAGTTAACATGAATGAAAATAGAAAATGAATGATAAAATATAGCATTAGTTACAGTAATCATTGGTTGAGAAATTATATCGGTGGTGTTTAGGAGAAATATGATAGCACCAATTTCAAAGTGGCAACCCTCAGGACGAATACACGACTTCAATTGCTTAACAAAATGATTAGTTATGGGCCGCAAGCTCCTCCAGCTTAATTCTATTCCACTCTTTGCGCAACGCTTGCTTCAGGGGCTTCTAATTTGTGTGATGGACATATTCTACAGACCCTGGGCCCGTATTACGAATTACGACTATCGTTCAAAATCTGTTGTTATCGTTACGTTTCGATTTCTTTTACGGCTTGCTTTTGGCGCTCGTTTTTTTATAGTTTTGGCCCATGACCAGGGCCCGTATCGCGTAAGACTAAAGCGATCGCTTTATTAAGTGATTGTCGTTTTTACGATTGCTCTCTCTATCTTTCCCCATAGATATGATAGAGACAGCTATCGTCAAAGCGACAATCAAAAAATTGATAATCAACTATCACCTTAGCCGATTCCACCCCTGGTTTAGCTGTCAAATATTTATTATGTCTGTTGTTTGGGTTTGGTTCTGCTGAATTTTTGCTTTTATGTGGGAATATTTTCAAGCATCCACTCTCATAGTCGGTTTATGTCACGACTAAGGTTTCTTGGGTATGGTTTTTTTTTTTTTCTTTCGTTTCATAATTCGTAATACGGGCCCTGGTATCTACGATAAGGAAATTTACGAATCTGTCAACTTCAAAAGTACAATCAATACCGTTGTGATGCAAAATTGAAAATGAAAGGTGTTTGTTTAATCTTTGAAATCGTTTATGTCCATTTTTGATATTTATAGGGTTATTTTTATAATAATAATCTTGCTATAACGCAAACAATGCTTAATATTTGCTTTAAAAAATACAGAAACAAGTTTTGGCTGCCACAAAGTGACTATTTGGACGGACATATATTGCTATTTGATAAAGAGCTCTATCGATCATAATAATAAATTTAGATGAAAAAAAATAAAACGACTACAGCCTCTTGCGAGGAAGTGACAAATCCTTCAAGAGTATATCTTGTCATGTATAAGTACTTCTCACCTTAGACGATCGGATTCGGCAGAAAATTGTAGGTCCCTTCACTCCTTCAAACAAACAACACGACACAGGAATGGTCGAGTGGGGCCTCTAATTTTTTTTTATCTGTCGGAACACATCGTCTTTGATACTGCAAAAAATTATGTGTAACTGTAAATTGATGCATTGGAAAATTTCTTAGACAAAATAATAAGAGTGCTGTGTAGATCTTTAATATTTCGTGTTTATTTTACTTCGTTCTGGAAATTCTTTGATCAAAGCGTAACCAAGCGGATTGGTGAGGAACTCTGAGTCTATAAAGAGTCCTTTCCCCAATGTCCATACCAAATATCAACCTGTTCGTAATTGTCTTACATTTTTTAGGATTTTTGTATTCTTCTAAATTAACTGCCGCGAAATTCCGCAACATAAACTTCACGATACGGCAATATATAATTTGTATTAAATTCTACTATAGTCTTTCAAAGCTCTTCAAATCCAGAAATCTCATCATAACTTCAAAACTGCTTCTGTTCAAGACCATGAGTGTTCGTTTAAACGAACTGTTTTACTTGTTGAGCCAATAATAATTTAAAAATTTTTATTTAGTTGTGTGTGTAAAAACGGAGGAGAGTTCGTTTTTGTTTTTCTTGATGTATTTGTTTATTACCAAAATGACAAATGATTTTAACTAGCTGTATAGGGCAAGTATTGGTTTTGTGTAAAAAGAAAATGTCGAGGTTGTAATCAAAACTAACACTACGATAATGGAGAATTCCAAAAAAGTGGGTTTCGTCATGCCGTCCGTCGGTCTGTGCGTCTGTGCGTCCACTGTAATTTGAGCTAGAGCCTAAACGGGTGAACCTATTTGCTTCAAATCGTTAGGTTAAATTCGAATTTAATCGTTTAAGAGTTTGATTTTTGCAACGAAAAAAGTCAAAACGGGCCGCTGTGCGGCTGACAATCTGATCAACTTTTTTCCCGTCTGTGCAGTTCAGTTGCAGCTTGCGGTATAGCTAGCGGGCAGAAATTCAAAAACTTATTACGACTCGCCTAGTAGAACGTTCGATATTTCAGGTAAATGCTATTTACGAGAGTCGCAAACGGTAATACCAAATAGTCACATTCGACAATTTTTTCAATGCGATTTTGGTCAAATTGCTCGAGAAATAAGGGCCGAAACCTTCGGAATTGTATTAAAAATGTCGTTGACATGATGACCATTTGAATGAATTAATTATTCCATAATTTATAGGAATCTGTACTCTTTTCAATAAAGCAACAATCGTTGAAAATATTGAACAGTATTTTTTTATTAACCAGAAAATGAACTACGTCATTTAACCAAAAAATTAAAAATATGAAATTTCAAGAAAATAAGAGCGATGCCAAAAAGAGAATAACATTTTGAAGATGAAAATGTCCGTCTTGATAGCATTTCCCAAGGTGTTCTGCATTTTGGTCTTCGCTCTCTATCCAGTTACATATTATAAATTTAGGACTTACAAAAATGTTCCTTGAATAAATCTAATGTTTTCTAATAAAATCCATTATTGAATAAATTATAATCAAGGTTTGAGTTCAATGCCTGATAAAATTGTGAAAATATTAAGTCATGTATTTTATCTGAGATAAAATAATCATGAATTTAATTTGATTTTTTAATTTAAACATGGCATTCAATGGCATTTGTATGGTGACGTTTGAAAGTGATGCTATTCATGTGTTGTTAACAACAGTCGTAATTATTTTATTTGCGTTATAATACTGTTAGTTTGATATGTTTTCATTCTAAGAAAGTATATCACAAAATAACTTTACAATACCATACTTCATTTGTTTTCGCTTTGTAATTTGTTATTTGTTAGTTTCCACAAAATTATACCTGTCACTTTTGACTTTTCTTCAGGAAAATACCAAAACCTGTTATATTATGTTCGACTGACGTTGGCGCAATGACACAAGGTTGTACGGTTACGCTGCGATCAGTGCATGTATGACCTTCAGTTTTTTTAACGTGCGACACAAAAAAGTGATGAAATGAAAAAGGTGAAACGTGTGGGAATAGACAGAATCGGAACGTGTATTTAGAAGTGTTGTACGTTAAAAAACTGATGGTATAAATGGGCACGTTCAATCACAAAATCTGAAAATTCAGATCTGAATTTATGCTGTTGAACGCACAAAAAATCTGAATTTTTTTAGTCGAGAGTTGTTGTGTCAAATGCTAGCATTTACCTAAAGGATTTACATTTAAACGAAATCAAATAGAACTTTTATTATATTGTTAAATTAAAAATTAAGCTCCAGTAGCTCTGATGGTGATACATTTAACTAAATCAGCAACAAATTACAGCAAGACTACGTGAAGTTTAATGAAAAAATAATTCCACAATATTGCGATGGAGAATTCTGCGTTTATTTTTCTAAGAATAATCAATCTTTTGATTTAAAAACTCACATCAATAAACAATTAGTTCTTTTTATTTTGAAAAGTATTAATTTGTTCGTGATGAAAATTAATTACCACAAATCAACCACTAACCAGAGCGAAAGTTGAACTTCTATGTATATTACTTCAACATTTCCCCCACCACTATCACTATATTCTTTAAACGTAACTAAAAGTCACTAAAAGTTATCTAACTTTGTATGGCAGCTGGCTAATCAGAAGCTACAAAAATTCAGAAATTTGAAAATTCAGATGTAAAACGCAGATGTTAAAGTCTGGAATTCGGCTACCTACAAAAATTGTAAGAATTTGTCAAGTTTCATCAAGACCCAGGAAAGTTTTCATTAGGGAAAATCTAGACGAGGAAAACTTTTCAAATAATCTTAACTCGTAAGGCCCTTGCTAGCAAAAACTTTTTGACAACATTTTGCTATTCAATCGAAAACACCCCGTATATTACAAAAATTATATCATCATTGCTTTTTTTTTTCTAAATCTAAAAATAAATAAATTTTTTTTAGTCTCGAGGCGAAATGGCACATAATTGGCAAGGGCCTATATAATTTCAATACTAAATTTTCTAGGACCTCACTAAAAACTATATTGTTTTTCCAGGCGGGTAGGAGGGATATTATAGCACCCTTTTAGTTCCTCCTGTTATAATCTTCTTAAAAAAAAAACAAGTTTCTCTCATATCTACATGCCTAAGGCCACGGTGCAGTTCCAGCCAATTAAACTTAAATACAGAGTCAGTTTTTCTCGCAGAAACTTTTGACTGAACCTGCCGTGAGCTTACACATGTACATTTTATGCATGAATGATTCTTGGTTTTTTTTGTTTTGGCCTAATGTAAATGTTATTGCGGAATATAAACAAAATTTATCCTAGATGGTTTTGTATGGGTATAATTAATTAAATTCTCAATAAATTAAAAAGTTGAAGAATGGCACCAAAAATTTATATGAAAAGCAACAACACCTAAAAGATTTTGAAAGCTTTTTTTATTTCTCACTTTGGGGTAAAATTTCAAGCAAAATGGCGCTATAATTTTAATCTTGAGCAAAAACTGAGAAAAAACCAAAAAAATAAAATGCGAAATTGCCACAATTTCAAAATGGAAATACCTCCTCAAACCAAAAGAAACCAAAAATTCATACGAAATGTACGCCTGGGCGTTACGAACTACGAAACGAAAGGAAAAAAACGATAGTCATGACATACCTAACATAGACCGATTATGATGTACGATAATGGATGCCAGATAAAACTTAAAAAATCAGCAGAACCAAACCCAAACAACAAACATAATAAATATGTGACAGCTACATAAAGTCATGAGTCAAAACTATAAAAAACGATCGCCAAAAGCAGTCGTAAAAGAAAATGAGTATCGTAAAACGTAATCCCAAAGTAAGGATAACGACCGATTTTGAACGATAATTGCTGTGTACTAAACAGCCTGTAGTCCACACAAATTGGCGCTTCGTCTTGGCTATATCGCTCTTCAAATAACTAAATAGTAAGAACCTTGCCAATATACAATTATTCTTAAGTTTAGCTTCCATGGATAAATCGTTTGGTCTCTTTTATTTCTTTAATTTTTGAGCTTATAAGACTCGTTGCAACCGCTATAATTTACAGTTGCAAGCGATTGCTTTAAAGTGAATAATTCATTGTTTTGTTGTTTTTATTTTCTATACATTTGTATTCTTAGTCGTTTTTCAAAATTGTATGTCATAATATAATAAAAGTTTTACAATTATCTTGACTTTTGTAAACAGTAAGGCGTAATCAATAAACAGAACCCAAATAAAGATATAAGAATAATATCCACAATTGAAAAAAATCGTACTAAAAAATCAATAAAAAACCATTCTTTTACATAATTATAGAAAAGATTGTTGGTAAATAAATTCCTTAAATATTTAATGAAGATCACGAAAACGCATATCCATTAGGAGAGTTGAAAATTAATAATTGGTGTTTTTTTTAGAGGTATAGGACTTTAAGTTGGCAACACTATTTTAACTGGCGGCCATTTTGTCAGCTGTCAAGTGATTTATTTTTAGTTTGGTTTGCCATTGCAAGAATTGAAGCCACGGGATCACCTAGTAAGACTGCTTTTAAACCATGCAATTTTTGCTTGCGATTTTTAAGCACGTAGGCGAGGGACGAATGTGGTGGCCGGGGTACACAAAATTGCTGAGGTTGAAAAAATTGCAGAGTTATCGCTCATTCTTCTTTGTGCTTTTCCTTTTTGTTTGAATGTGTTTTATTTTCATTCGTCTTCGACTCAGATAACTTCGCTTAATCAAGTGGAGTAAAGAGTGCAGTGAGATGATACTTCTTCACTTGCACAAACTAAACTTTTCATTAAAAATCGCTGTCGTGTAAAAGGTATTTGCAATTAGAAGGAAACCAAAGGAGAAACGAAGATTAAAAATCGCTGTAGTGTAAAAGCAGTCTAAGGCGTAGATTCGGTGAATGGGCCCAAAACAAGATTGCCGTTGATCCCAATTTTCATAAGCGAATTTTGTTTAGCGATGAAGCTCGCTTTTGGTTGAATGGATACGTCAATAAACAAAACTGCCGTATTTGGAGTGATGATAATCCTCAAGTGTATGCTGAGACACCGTCCCATACATTAAAACTGACTGTTTTTTTGTGTTTTATGGTTTGGTGGAATAATTGGTCCGTACTTCTTTAAAAACGATGCTGGCCAGAACGTTACATTAAATGGTGACCGCTATAGAGCCATGATTACTGACTTTTTCTTTCATCAATTGAACAACCATGATGTGCAGGAGTTGTGGTTTCAACAAGACGGTGCAACATGTCACACAGCTCGTGCCACAACTGATTTATTGAAGGAAACGTTTGGTAACCGCATAGTTTCACACTCCGGACCCGTGAATTGTCCTCCAAGATCGTGCGATTTAACGACGCTGGACAATTTTCTGTGAAGATTTTTGAAGTCGCTAGTCTACGCCGATAAGGCCGAAACGATTGACCACTTGGAGGACAACATTTGCCGCGTTATTGCCGATATACGGCCACAATTGTTGGAACATTCATCGAAAAATGGAAATCTAGATTAGACTACGTCCGAGCAAGCCGTGGCGGTCATATGCCAGAAATCATATTTAAATTATAATGCCAGAAGATTATCTTTCGAATAAAGTAAATTTCATGTCAATTTAAAAAAATCATCTTTGTTTTATTCCATTTCAAAGTTCTATACCTCTAAAAAAAAACACCCTTTACTTTATGCTGGAATCTGTGAGACGGAAGAGAGATTCTTCTACCGAAAAACGTTAGAAGCTTCACTTTCATCCAATTGCTCATAAGCTGATATGCACAATTTGAATTTGTCGGTACAAGCAGTAGTCGAAAACTTAGTCCTTATGAAAGATTTAACATTTGATTACTGCGAATTTCCATGTTTTGGGGTTTATATGTAAATCTTTGGGTCAGTTTCACAGTGGACACTTACAAGAATAAGTGGCACTTAAGTTTCCCATAATAAGACTTTAGGCTAAATTTCATAGCCAGCGTAAGTGGAACTTAAGTCACCAACATCGGAGACTTAAGTGCTACTTATTCAGGTAAGTGTGTACTGTGATATTGAGCCTTAATCTTTCACATTGCCCACTTAATGCCACTTGTCTGACTGTGAAACTGGCCCTTAATGTTTTTATTTCTTGTAAGAGTGATTATTTTTATAGAGTTGAATATGATTAATACAAAGAAAAATCACTTGAACGTTCACGTACCTACACAACTTTATACAATTTTAGAATCCTAGTTCAAATATATACATAAATCGCTCTTTCAATATTTCTTGTATATTAATACAATAGTTTTTTAATATGATTTAATAATAATTTACAAGCGCTCTTTTATGTTCTTTAATTTTTGATTTTTTTTTTAAATTTTAATGCAATTTGTATTAATATTAAATACATATTTTTTGTGCAGCTTATTTGGTACTGAAGATGTTGATCTGAGAACAGTTATTCCAACAGTGATTCTTAATCCAAATACCACCGGTATAATGACCCCTCCACCTCCGCCTGTTATTTCTAACGAAACAGAAAACTGGGCTAAAGTAAAGGTAATTAAAAAATAAAAATAAAAGCATCAAAAAGCATTAAAATCTTACACACATTTTTGTATATTACAGGGATCACCAGCAATCAAGGTCACACAAAACAAATCAAGTCTAGATGATGTTCGTGCCAAACTAGCGAAGGCGGCAAGGTTTAGTAATAAAATGGGTACGCTCATCTAAAAAGATTACGTCTAACATGATGCTATAATTTATGTTTTTTGTTTTGTTTTTAGAAAAATCTCAAAGAGAACTCTCTCAAAAGTTTAAAATACATGAGCTTCAAGATGAAACAACATCCCAAGAATGTAACGACAATAAAATTCGTACAATCATCAGTCAAGCTCAGGAGCTACTTGAAACCAGGAACATCAACCAAGAACAATACCATAATTTAGTTAAAACTGTTATGCAAATAAATGAAACTAATAAATTAAATGCTGCCAAACGTCTTGAATCACTTAATTCAGGTGAGAAAGTTTTTGACCAGCCAATGGAAGACACCCATGTGGATCCTGATAAAGTTGCTCGTGATGCTGTTCACAAAAAACGTATTCCAAAAATATCGAAAGATTCAGCATCAACCTCAAATACAGAGCACGTTATCGACACCAAGGAGTCTATTGATATGGCAGATGAAAACTCACAGGAAAATCTGGAGTTAATGTCGTCCTCAAGGCAGATAACAGGAGATAAAGAAAAGAGGGTTAAGGTATCAAAATGGTCTGCTCCGGTTCAGTCCATGAACAACCATGCGGTTCAATCTCAACCACAGCCTCAGAGACAACGATTTGGCGCTAGCAGACCGCCATTTAACAATAGAATGGTCATTCCTAGTCCGTGGCAGAATCCAAATAATGTTTTCAATGGTGCTCCGCAACTTCGGCGACCAAGTACAGTTCCCGGTCCTCCACAGCCTCCAACACTCGTTATTCCGAAACCATGTAATTCAATTGACAATCCTCAAGAGGGCGTAGTGCGGTCAATTACAATCGATGGCCGCACGAAGGAAATTCGTTTCTATGGTAATGTTGCAATTGTCTTTATGGATTGGGATCAACCAAGAGAGATTGGCTTCCAGCCCGGTACAAGAACCATTACCATTGATAATAAAGAGTCCATCGTACTCAATTTCAATGAGGACTACAAAGAAGTGACAATTGATGGAGAACCTCATCGAATGCGTTTCGCTTTCCCATCGCGCGAGCTCTACATTGATGAGCACTGGTATGAAGTTTACTTTGGTGGTCCTGCAATGCCAATACCTCTTAACAATAAAATTCATTTACTACAAGCAGAAGGTCCACCTCCTCAAGTACACATCGGTATTCTGAGGAGAGACTTGGTTGTAGGTAAAATCAATATGATCGTTGATGCTAGGAATATTATTCCAGTTTTCCTAGATGCTAATCCACAAACATTCACCATTGATGGTCAACAGCATGTTATAGAATTTGCTGACAATTTAAAGACTGTAATTATAAACGGAGAACTTTTAAATGTAGAATATGGAGGCTTGCCCAAGAGTTTGATGCTGGGTGAACGAAAATATTTTGTACGTTTTGGTACTTTGCCGTCTGGAATAGTGGCTGGCCAACATATTATTAAAGGTATGAAGTATCTCAACATGCAACCGCCATCGGAAGTAGAAAACATCACAGATCCAACAATTTCGGACATCACAGATACAGAAACTGAAATTAATTCAACTTCAAAACCAAGTGCAGAGGAAGTTAAGGAATTAGCAGTTCCCCCAGTTTCGATATCCCCACCGCCAATTTCAACCCAACCAGTTTCAATTCCAGGCATTGCTCCAATACTACCAAATGTCAACATTGACGAACTTTTCCAAAAGCTCATATCATCTGGCATTATTAACACTGTTTCAAACAACAGTGGTGCTCCTGATAGTAAAAATCTCAAGGAAGAAGAAATCAAACCTATTAAGGAGTTAGAACCAATAAAGCCCGTCAATCTGAACGTCACAGAGTCTATTAAAACACGCCAAGGAGCTATTATTAATGCACTTTTCTGTGGCATGCAGTGCAGTAGCTGTGGTGTGCGTTTTCCGCCCGAGCAGACCATAAAATATAGTCAGCACTTGGATTGGCATTTCCGACAGAATCGTAGAGAGCGTGATTCCACGAGAAAAGCTCGTTCTAGAAAATGGTATTATGAAATCTCAGATTGGTTGCAGTATGAAGAAATCGAAGACTTGGAAGATCGTGAGAAGAATTTCTTTGAATCACAACAAATCGACTTGGATAATATTGATGAGAATTCTAATCAACGCACTGCCAACTCTCCAATTCCAAGTTGTCCAGCTGAAACAGGTGATGTTGATCGTGCATGCGATATGTGTCAAGAGAAATTTGAACAATTTTATAACGAAGATCAAGAGGAATGGCATTTGCGGGCAGCTATAAGAGTAGATGATAAAATCTATCATCCTCTTTGCTACGAGGATTATAAGGTATACATTTTTCTTTTTAATTGTTGACGGAACTTAAAAATTAACTATGAAGGTTTCATAAAACAAATTCTTTATACTACTGACATATAAAATCAAATCAGCTGTCTTTAAATAAAAATGTGTAGCTACATCCCGGTGGGCCTCATTTAGAATCATCAGTTGACTAGTAACAGATAAAAAAAATGCGTTAGTTGCCTTGTCATAGGTCTACAAAACTTGCATTTTTTTTGTGCCGAAACCACACTTTAATTTTCCGAAGATTTTAAATGTGCTGAATTCATTTATGACATCAAGAACTCTTTACTACGTAGGGTTTACGAAATATTCCAATCTAAATTTTACCATATTTGAGGTTATAGATCATCATCAAATATTGTTCTCCAAAAAATACTTTAAGCAAGTCATAACTGTACTCTTTACTTTTTTTTTAAAATTGTGAATGTTTTTGGTTTTGTGTAAAGAAAAAAGGCAACGAATAAATGAAAAATAAATAAACGTAAGGAAAAAAGAGATAGGTATACAACTCAGTTCTCACTTAGATACATATCGTTTTCATGATCTACATATATGGATCATCAGCGATAATAAAATGCGGCTATAGTTAGAGCTTTTTTTCAGAGTTGATAGTTGCCGTTGCGTAAGATGTCACCAGCTATGTTTTCACAAGGGATTACAACAGCATAAATCTATTCAAAAACTGTTTGTTCGCATCAAACGTTGGACGATAGAACTTTTTTGTACGGTTAATAATTTTTGAGGGGAATTGACAAATCTCTTGGCATGGAAAAGCCCTTCTCATGTTAGACTATCTGATTCGGCAGAAAATTGTTGGCTCTCTCCATTCTTGCCGAATGGTTGAGAGTTGTAACTTGTTAGTTACTGGGCAGTCTCGCCACTAAATTGTTTCAATTTGAATCAGGTATTTTGTTTTACTTTTTCCATCTTGCACAACATTGGGAATTTGAGTTCACATCAGTTTCAGTTCCAAAAACGTATTGGTCCTTTGAGCAGCCCAACAACGTTGTACAATACGAAACAAAATCTCATTCAAATGTATAAATAAATCAAATTCTGAAATAGCAATACTGGCCATTTATGCTTCCGCAGTGGACATTCGTTAACAAGACTCAATTTAATTTAATTATCTTTTAGGCTTCACTAAATCCACCCCCCGCTGCTGAGATTGAAGAAAAAATTGAGGATGCGAATATGACGGCGATCACAATCGATGACGACAATGCAGTGGATGTGGTAATTGTAAAGAAAGAAAACCAAGAAGGTATTTGCTTTTTAATATTTATTGTTTAGATTTTATAAATATGAAAATTCCATAGGTATAGAATCTGAGACACAAGTAATCCCAGATGAGGACGATGATGATGATGACGTCATTGTTGTTCCAGCTGAAGAGCCATCTATAACGGAAATTGACGATGATGAAGAATATATTCCAATAAATATGAGTAGAGAAGAAATGGGTGGTGTTGCTGATATAGGAACTTCTTCTGCTGCAGTCAATGAAACAATGGAATCAGATGTCGAAATTCAAGAACCAAATATACCATTCACGGATCTAGATACTTACATAGAGAAACCTTCCGCAACAGATGATGCTTCGCAGTCATCAATGTTCAACGTTAAAATTAAAGAGGAGCCCAAAGATGACGAGGACGACGATGGTTTCGAAGATGTGGGCATCGTCCTAATGCCAGAGGAAGAGATTTCTATTCAGAGCAGTGGTAAACTGAATTAAACTTAAAACTTTTATATTTTTAATTAAAATATCATTTTTTAGATGAAAATACAGGAACACGAACAATATCGTCAACAGTTTCAACTCCTATGCCGTCACCGATCATTGCTGATAGTCATCCAGAAACATCTCAACCACCTGCAGAAGATGCTGCACCAGCGGTAACTGTGGAAATCCCAGAAACCGGTGACTCATTGGAAGGAAATCTAGAGTCAAACGATAATCCTTTATGCTCGACCTCAGCCCTACTGGGTGTCAATAAAATTAAGATTAATATGACTAAAAATATTGTAACCAGTAATAATAGTACTTCAAATTCTACAACAAAATCGAATAGTCTTAATCAAAATTCTACCACATGTGGTGGTAATGTTAGCAATATATCAACTATTCCAGTTCTTTGCAGTGGTCCTTCATCTATCAGCGCTATTCCTGCTTTACCCCTTGATAGCTCTGCTGTCAATAACGAAGATAATGGTTCTTTATTTTCTGGTCATTCCGCCTTTTCTTCAGTTTCTTCGTTTTGCGCACCAATTTCATCGGCTGCAACTGAAACTTCTAGCAATGTTATACAGGTTATCACTTCACATACAACATCAGGTCCAAGCAATATAGATTCATTTTCAAATTGCATAAAAGTTATTGGTTCCGCTGGAAGCGGAGGAATCAACGCCATCTCAACAATTAGAGATAGTACCACTCCTCCTCTGACGGCTGTTTTGAAGCCGGTTGAAGTTGAAGATGTCGAACCAACATTCACCTTTAAGCCAGAGTTGCAAAATGTTAAACTGAAAAAAGTTAAAAAAATTGACTGTGGTGTAGAGGCGTCTGGCTTATGTTCAATTATGTAATAGAGCGATTTTGTAATGTTATTTAAATCTAAATATTGTAAATATATTAAAAATTTAATTTAATTAATTTTATCTAGAATTTTAAATTATATAAATGTATATACATCCCATTAATCCTACGCACATTTTGTGCACAACTATGTTTTTTACATTAAAACTTATTTAACATTTTTAATTTTTTTTTTTGAGTTCAAATCGCATTATTTATAAGCTGTATACTAATTTTATTTCTAGATTCAATGTCGGTGAGAAATAAATTTAACACGACATTCATCATCAACATAAAAATTTGTAATAAAAACTAATGTTTTTAGAAAAAAATGTGATAAATTTTCTATGCAGAACTAATGATAAGTAAATGAAAATCCTTGATAAAAATAAAACATGAATAAAAATTAAAAAAAAAAAAAAACATCTTGATTTACTCCTCATTTTTCTTATTTGAAAAAAAAAAAACAGGAACATTGTTCTTTTAAGTACCTAAGGTAAAATATTATTATTTCTGAACTTTTAACTTATCGTTATATGTTATTTAAATATAGAGCATTGGAATGTGTCGATCTATCTGGTTAATAAATAAATATGCATATTCGTAAAAATAATAAATTTGTGTACTTTTTTCATCGTTTGATTGCATTGAGTGTCGAATGAAATGAGGATGGATGTCAATACTATGTTGTTTTCCGTGGGTACAAAAAAATATTCTTTTTTTTCTAGACCTATCAAAGTAGTTGACAGTTGATTTTTCTATCTCTGAATAATAGATCTCTTTTTTCTGCAAATTTACCTCTCCTTACTCTTAACAATATAATTTAAAGCCGCCATAGACGAGATTTTTTGTTTTATTTAATTTACCACTAAATTGAAGGTGGAAATAGCTTGTATAGGCAACAGGTGAAAATTCTGCCCAAATGTAACAAAAATAATCTGTTGAATTAAATATTGAAAAATATGATCATTTGTGGAAAAAATTTATTTATTCTTTCTGAAATCCTTACAACGGCCTTCCACTTACTTCCATCAGTTTAATCTCGTAGTTAACATTACATTTCCCGGAGTTTGAGCAAGGCCTCATCAGCTTTTTTTTTGCCTAAAAGTTGGCTTTCTGCCATCCGTCGCGTCGGAGAGAAAAAATTGTCTCAAAATTACCAGCCCTATTCTGATAAACGTTCGCGGGAACATTTGCATTCTGCTATCCGCGGAAAGAAAATGATTGATTTATAATGCGTATAAATTACGATAAAAATATAATTAAGAAAATAAGATCCTCTTTAGAATTTCAAAAACAAGTTGGTTAAGATTGCACTGCAAAGACATAAGTTTTAAATATATAATTTGAGGCAAATTGAATGAAATATTCACGTGAATCGAAAGTTTCGATCGAAGCGGATAGCAGAATAGGGCTGTACCTACATAAAACTGTATAAATTGCGATCCACATAAAATGACTATTTAAAAAGGAAGTGACTCTAGACATGCCAATTATAACAGTTTTGGTTTATGTTTATGCGGCCCCGCCGGTGGGCAAACTTCAGGCACCCAGAGTTTTTTTTTCAAGTCGCGCGAAGAGCGTTATCACACGTCCACTTTTAATGGCGAAAAACTGTTATAACTGTTATAAATTGACATGTCTCTAGTCTCGCCCATTAAAAAAAAAAAAACAAAGCAATGCAAAGCGTTACTTGCACTCGAAAGATGGATTTAAAAATCTAATTTAAAGCAAATTGGATTATACATTCACGTGAATTGAAATTTTCGATCGAATCGAACAGCAGAATATCATTATCATTACGTACTTATATAAAGACGAAACAAATATTTAGTTTGTCACGCATAATCTCAGAAAGTATTTAACTGATATCTTTAAAATTTTTGATCCGAAACATCTTTAGCGGCGGGTAAACTCGATTGAAAATGCGACGTCGCATTTTCAATCCAACCTATTCTATTCTAACGTTGGTTAGAATAGAATAGGTTGGATATAGCTCAACCCAGAACCACTGGATACTTTCGTTGTTTTCTATGTTTTTTTGTATTATATAAGGTTATGTTTGGTCGTAATAATAAATGTGGTATTTCAAAAAATGTTGCTTGGTGCGTTTTCTGGATTTTTTCTTCCGTAAAACAACACGCTCTAGACTTTTGTCGCATTTTATCCAAAATACCCTGCATAATAAGTCAATGTCAGCTGTTTAACGCACAGTTCCTCAAAGGTTCAATATTTCCGAAACACCATTTAGTTGCGAAGCTTTTCTTTTTTCTTTTCTTACGAAAGGAAAAACGGAAAACGTAGCAAGTAACATTTTTTTAAAAACCTCATTTATTATTACGACCAAACATAACCAGCCCAAATCTAAATAACAATTCCCCGGGAAATTTTTCCCTTTTCCCTACTCCCGTATTCTAAACAAAAAATTCCCAGGAATTTCTCTCGGGGAATTCTGAATAAGGGTAGGTACTACTTCTTCCTAGAGAACACGTCTCCCGGGGAATGTTTAGAATTGGGCTGAACATAAGAACCACAGATTAGCCATATGAAGATGAGAATGTTTCGTACGTTTCACCCTCCAAAACCCATTTGTTTACATTGTTGTATTTGTAATTTTTTCCCGCGTCGATGAATAGATGTGAATTGCAACAACAATTTAACCAGGTGTGTGAAGATCCCTACTGTCTATGTGTGAGATTTTTATACACACATTCTCATTTTGTATCTGATAACTGCCAGTTCAAGCTTGTAGGCAAATTAAAATGGCTGCCGGGGATTCTCATCTTCATGTGGCTAATCTGTGATAAGAACACATAAGCCACACAGAAAATTTAATACATCAACCAAATGAACGAAGCATAGAACATAACTAAATCTAAGACGCCAACCGATAGAAAGAAATAACGAAAGTAGCCCAAATTGAGGTCTTCCAAGATTTGTCTTTTTCTTTTCTCTTTCTAATTTGACATCTAAAAACAACAACAAAAAAAGTCCCTGGTTGGAAAATATTTACATGCTCTTGGCCACAGATTAGCCACATGAAGATGAGAATCCCCGGCAGCCATTTTAATTTGCCTACAAGCTTGAACTGGCAGTTATCAGATAAAAAATGAGAATGTGTGCATAAAAACCTCACCC
Source organism: Leucozona laternaria (assembly GCA_932273885.2). Lineage (NCBI taxonomy): Eukaryota > Metazoa > Arthropoda > Insecta > Diptera > Syrphidae > Leucozona > Leucozona laternaria. The sequence continues at coordinate 54,780,654 of OW026368.1, forward strand.
ATAGACAGTAGGGATCTTCACACACCTGGTTAAATTGTTGTTGCAATTCACATCTATTCATCGACGCGGGAAGAAATTACAAATACAACAATGTAAACAAATGGGTTTTGGAGGGTGAAACGTACGAAACATTCTCATCTTCATGTGGCTAATCTGTGCTCTTGGCAGTGTTAAAAATCCGGTCATTTGATTATTTTTTGTATTTGGAACTGAAAACTTAAATTTGCGATCGAATTACGTATATTTAGTGTTTAAACATTTAAGTGAACATTTTTTCAAGTGTTTGATACAAAAAAACTAATTTTATTGCATACTAATCACTATTATTAAACACACGACTTTTTTGGCTTGCCTTCGGCATTTGGTTTTGTTTTCCAACCAGGGAGTGCTGTCAGATTATTTTTTTTTAATTTCACACTGACACTTCTGACATTTGGTGGCAGAGATCCATTGAATGTATGCAGAAGCAGATTGCCTTTTTTGAATTTGGTAGTTGGAATTTGAAAAAATGTTTGTTCGAATTTTTAAGGTAAAATTAAATATATATTTATTGAAAACTATTTGAATACGTAGTTTTAATGTCTTCTTCACTTTGTTAAAATAATAACATATTTCAGCATACATAAATTTATACGTTTCACACCTGCCAGAGGCGTCTAACGACGGCTCATATTTTTTATAATATTTGTTATTTTTATGAGAATGTTTAAGATTATTTTTAGCTTGTTAATTTGTTTATTAATTTAGATAATTATTTTTTTTCAATTTCAATTTATTTTTACTCAAAAGTTTAATATTTCTCTCTATGCTTCCTTGTATACCGAATTAATGCATAATTTGAGTTCAAGCGAAACACTCAAAGTAAAATATGTGACTGTATGTCCGCATTTACATTGTCAACCCGGCCACCCGCCCCTTACCTTTTTAATTTCTTTTAATGTTTCTAGCCGCGTTTCTTTGGAGGTGGCGAACTACTCAGACTCAGGAGTAGATGCAAACAATAATCTAGTAAAATCAAATACTCGTGCTCCACCTCCAAAGGAACACGGCTATTCTAACCCAACCAGTTACCTCTGAAAATTTTCATGTGTCAAAAAAGTTGTCCGAGAGGAAAGAAGGTCCCCATTAGAAATTTCAATTCAAACACAGTATTAAATTCAAATTTTAATGAACAAACAAATATTGCATAAATTGCGTAAATAGTCTTAAAATTCATCACATTATTTTTTTCATATATAAATATACAGCCCTATTCTGCTAAACGTTCGCGTGAACATTTGCATTCTGCTATCCGTAGGAAGGAATTGAATGTTCCATAATGCGTACAAATTGTATTAAAAATATAATTAAGACAGTAAGATCCACTTTAAAATTTCAAAAAGAACTTCTGGTTAAGATTTGCATTGGAAAGATATAAGTTTTATCTAAATAATTTGAGGTAAATGGAATGAAAAACTCACGAAGAATAGGGCTGATAGTTTCCTATTTTGAACCAAAATTTTCTATATTATTAATTTTAAAACAATTTTCAAAATCAGCATCATTAGCTTCTAAATCAAAAGCTTTGTACTCTTTCTTGAGATCAGAAATTAAAATTTTTTAAATTCAGAAACCAAACGAAAATAGTTGAATTCATTTCCCAATTTTATAATTTCTGGGTCCAACAAAAGCGACCGGGCATACCGTAACCACCCACCAGCACATTCTAAAAAGAGAAAATCCACCTACTTGCTCAACATGTAACAACAACTTGAACATATCGCACTTGCTTGGCCAAATTACTTGCTCTTACTCCGCAGAACTCAACACCATACTTCCTGCAAATGAAACAATCTTCCTACTACTCAATACAATCAACCAAAATAACATCAAAGTGTACAACTTTTTCAACGAAGCTGGACACATAATCTAAAGAATCAACACAGGGCTGGAAGTCCTAGCTGCTAGGCCCTATCTAAACTAATTATTTACTATGTATTTTTTTATTATATGTAAATAAATAATAATAATAATTTCTTATCATTAATATTATTTTTTGACAATATTTCAAAACAAAGGTTTTTAATTGAAAAGACTTCAAGGTCTTGGATTTAGAATTTAGAGCATAAATTTTTATCAAATAGTGTAGGGTTGTTTGATTTCTACAAAGTGTCTCAAATAGAGGTGTTTTTAAAAAAAGGTGCCCTGGTCAGGGCTGTCGTTTTATTTTTTGAGAAAGCAGTGCTTCAAGAAAAAAAATGCAGTTCACAAGTAATTTAAAAATATTTTCATATAACTATTTTTATTTCAAAAATAAGGAACACCAAAATCAGTCCAGCTCGGTCCTCCTTTGAAGTTATTCTTGAATTTTAGTGTTTGTTTATTGTTTTAAAGACATTGAAATGTTCTTTATTCGTTTTTTGCTTCAATGTACAGTTTTTTTCTTTTGTCGCTGTCTCGTCAATACGTCACAAAAAAATTCTACACCGAAAACTTCTGTTGATTCTTGGAAAAAGTACGATTAGGGTCAACAAAAATGAAACATTAGCAGTGAATATGCACCGACCGAAGAATGTTCAAAGATTCGAATCGCAACAGTGTGGGTACCACAGATTAGCCATATGAAGATGAGAATGTTTCGTACGTTTCACCCTCCAAAACCCATTTGTTTACATTGTTGCATTTGTAATTTCTTCCCGCGTCGATGAATAGATGTGAATTGCAACAACAATTTAAGCAGGTGTGTGAAAATCCCTACTGTCTATGTGTGAGATTTTTATACACACATTTTCATTTTTTATCTGATAACTGCCAGTTCAAGCTTGTAGGCAAATTAAAATGGCTGCCGGGGATTCTCATCTTCATGTGGCTAATCTGTAGTGGGTACTCTCATTAATCTCCATGTAAATAAATAAGAATTAAGTTTCGTTATCGTTCGGAAATATTCGCGTTAGTTTGGGAGAGCCTTCAAATGAAAAATAAACAAACGTAAGGAAAAAAAGAGATAGGAATATACAACACAATAATTGTCGAAATCCGTAAAGTTTTATTTTCATGAGATGATCCATATGCATAATCAGAATTAAAAACACCTTTGAGTTGATTCCAATCTTGAGTCGTCGGGCTTGAAACCTTCTGTGCCAAAGTACAAATACTAGCTGATGGTCTGATATTTATTGATAACTATATATTAATCGGTCAATCAAACGGCTGTGCTGTGAATTGTCTTCAAATCTGTCAAATGATTCATGTCGAATTCCTTTCAACAAAAGAATCGATTCCGTTCCGAATTTTTTCTAAACAAAATCGATTATTTTCCTACAAAACAAACCTTGCAAGATTTCACACCGATTTCCACACATACTATAAAGATTGCACATTTCCGATAGGTATGTCAAATTAAAATTTGGGGGAAATTCAGGATGTCAAATTCATAAAAATAATATTGAATTCCTTACAACCATTTCAAATCGATTATTTATTTTGGTTGTAAGGAATTTGTGAACAAATCGATTTTTTTTTATGTGATGGTGAGCGTGCTATTTGACGAGAATTTTAACACAAAAGTTGTGCACCTACAAGTTCACAACAAATATTCTGAAGTGCAATTAATTTTTAAATTATCGCGTCCCTTTGATTAGATTAAACACAAATTTATTTTAGCGAATAGTTGCAAAACAACAAACAATTGTTTTTTTTTTTATCCAAGTAACAAAAAAATATAATTTAATAATGAAAAGAAGAAGGTATTCGGAATTCTTTAGACCCGGCAAGGAACACACCGGCGACGGTGTTCCCCTGAAACAATTAATCGTCTTTAAAGATATGGAATCGAAGCTCTGCTGTTTCTAATTAATTATAAACCCAGCAAAGCACATTTTTATTTATTTATTTGCATTATTATTCACTGAAATTGACGAATTAAAAACTCTTGCATATTTATTTTGTTCTTACGCTACCAAAAAAAACTTTCAACTTGATGAGAAATGGCAAATCTTCTTAGTGTGTGTGCAAATACGTGTAAATCTTGCTAAAATTTAAAGATTTCATTTGTCTAGAAAAATCGATTTTGTTTTCTAAACAAATCGATTTTTTCTATTTTTTGGTTGTAAGGAATTCGACATAAAACAAAACGGATCTTAGTGACAACTGTGTTGTATACCTCTATCTCTTTTGTCCTTACGTTTGTATATTATTCATTTATACTGGGCACGTTCAATCACAAAATTTGAAAATTCAGATCTGAATTTATAGCCGTTTTGTATTATCAGAGATGATCCATATAGATCATCAAAATACATGCATTACAACAACAACACGTGATCCTGCTCTTTATCGGGATCACGTTTCATGAACCAAAATTTTATTTTTTGCTATTACTTCTCAGCTTTGCAAATGGTTAGGAATTGGGAACTGTATAGTGTAAAGAAAAAAGAAAACCAATAAATGAAAAATAAATAAACGTAAGGAAAAAAGAAAATAGTGTGAGTTCCGGGACTCACGGTTAGTATGTGTAAACATCAACGTGCGCGGATCCAAAACGGACTTATTTTTGCTTGATGGGGATCTTAAGATTTATTCACTGAACGCACCCATCCTAGTATGCAGATCGTAACGTTGCACACCGTAACGTTGCACACGCACGTTCACTTTTTTTTTACTCTACCGCCAGCATAGATGTTTACACATCAAAAAGAGATAGGTATACAACACAGTTGTCACTAAGATCCGTATTGTTTTATTTTCACGAGATGATCTATATGTATCATCGGCGATGATAATATATAAGGCTTATGTCACAGATTAGCCATATGAAGATGAGAATGTTTCGTACGTTTCACCCTCCAAAACCCATTTGTTTACATTGTTGTATTTGTAATTTTTTCCCGCGTCGATGAATAGATGTGAATTGCAACAACAATTTAACCAGGTGTGTGAAGATCCCTACTGTCTATGTGTGAGATTTTTATACACACATTCTCATTTTTTATCTGATAACTGCCAGTTCAAGCTTGTAGGCAAATTAAAATGGCTGCCGGGGATTCTCATCTTCATGTGGCTAATCTGTGCTTATGTTGTTGAACGCACAAAAAATCTGAATTTTCCTTTTGAAAGCTGTTGCGTTAAATGCTAGCATTTACCTAAAGGATTTACATTAAAACGAAATAAAATAGAACTTTAATTATTTTTCTTAAACCAAAAATTAAGCGTCAGATATATACAACAAAATCAGCAAGACTATGCTAAGTTCAATGAAAAAAATAATTCCACAATATGGCGATGGAGAATTCTGGGAACATTTTTCTAAGAATAGTCAATCTTTTAATTTCAAAACTCACTTATCAACAAAAAATAAGTTCTTTTATATAAAAAAAAGAATTAATTTGTTCGTGATGAACATTAATCATCACAAATCAACCACCAACCAGAGCGAAAATTATAAAGTTCAACTTCTATGTAGGGTAGAGTCGCCAGTGACCGGCCCCTTAAGACATTTTTGCTAGAAAATATAACATAAAATCTGTAACTTTCAAGCTTTTTGATTTATTTTTTTAAAACAAAATGTTCTTTGTAGTTTTCTTTATTGGTCTGAATTCATTAAAATGTATGTTATTAATTTGAAATAAACGTTTTATTTAGTTTTAATGAAAAAGGCAATTTCTACCCTAGTATCCTAAGACCGACCACCGATGCTCCTGAGCTCGGCCACTCCAATCGAAACATAAATTATTATTTTTATACGTCATAGCCGTATTTAGGACACACATCTCCAGTATTCAAAGAGGGGGCCGAATACTGGATTTCATTGATTTTTGACGTCAATTTTTGCTGGAATATTGTTTAAATAGCTCAGTTAATAATATTTTGCATTTTTCTCAAAAAAAGGAGTTTTCCTATCTTCGGCCGGGTGGCCGAATATAGAGGTCTTCCAAGATTTGTCTTTTATCTTTCTAATTTGACATCTAAAAACAACAACAAAAGAAGTCCCTGGTTGGAAAATATTTACATGCTCTTGGCAGTGTTAAAAATCCGGTCATTTGATTATTTTTTGTATTTGGAACTGAAAACTTAAATTTGCGATCGAATTACATATTAATTATTGTTTAAACATTTTAGTGAACATTTTTTCAAGTGTGTGATACATAAAAACTAATTTTATTACATATTAATCACTATTATTAAACACACGACTTTTTTGGCTCGCCTTCGTGCCTTCGGCATTTGGTTTTGTTGTCCAACCAGGGAGTGTTGTCAGATTGTTTTTTTTTTTTTTTAATTTCACACTGACACTTCTGACATTTGGTGGCAGAGATCCATAGGCAACACCTATACCCATTGACATACTAAATATGGACTGCTAGTCGAGCCTCATTCCCATACAAATATCTCAGTAAATGAGATTCAACCACTTTTTAGCGACACTGATGCTACTTGGAGCAAAGTTGCAAACAAAAGTAATAATTCACAATGCCATCTCTTGGGCCTTGGGCTCACCAAGTATTATTTGCCATAGAATCTAGGGACATCTGTTATTATTGCTTATGAAACACAATGCTATTTGTTTTAGTTGAAGGTCACAGTTTGACGTTTGATCCATTTTTTTTAGTTTCCTTTAAGTTTTCAATCGTAAAATGAGTTACATATTTCATCACATTACCTTAGTTACATATTTTTTACTTTTGTCATTTTATACATGCATAGAAGGCCACCACTTCAAATAAAATCCGCACTCCAGAACAATGGCCGGCTTTGTTAGGAAAAGATTTGTTCGCGAATACTCGCGGGATGCACAAGGATCTGGCAATCTTTTACAAGAATCGAGCTGCTGCTTATTTAAAAAAAAAAAACTAATTCACCAAAGCCATCGACGATTGCACTCTGTACTACTACGACAGCCAAACGACCCCAAAGTTCTGTTTCGTCGTTTACTGGCATATGAAGGTTTAGTAAAAGTTCGAAAAAGCCTACAGAGATGCCACAGAGTTGTTTAAAGCTGATCCGGGGAATACCTAAGGCAGTTCAACGGTTCAACTCGCTCTGTCCAGGCTGCAAGTCATAATGTAGGAATGGGCACAGAAAAATTCCAAAACTTCGACAAAGGTCAAACAGATGTGTGAGTTGTCCTTCGATATTGCAACTCCATTGGACAAACGTCGCAACGCGGTGAATAATCTGCTAGTTCTAGCCACGAAAGAAGTCGGACGTTATTTGTCAAAATTCCCAATCTTTTACCTTTACGAGTGCTATATTTCTTTCAAATTTCAAATACATTTACACAGAATGTCGGATTTCGATTCCATAAATACCAAGAGCTGGCAATCAAGAGGTCAAAGAAATGATTATGGCTGAAAATCCAAAGGCTCATTCCATGTAACATTTATAACAAATTGTAAAAGAACATCTTACATGGTTTTTTTTATTTCACATAGGTGCACGAATGAAATCTGTTTGGACAAAAGTGTATGTCAGTGTATGGGACAGCAGTACAGAAACATGTAGTCTGACAAATTGCGTTGAGCGCTTCATTGACACATCGATATTTATTTGCATTGGACTACCACCAGCGATTGTACTAAGCTTAATTTGTAAAAAGAAATACAAAAACCCGTTTTTTATTGACTTAACAAAAATAAGTCTTTTATTTATTGTTTATCTTTGAGTGTCCCTTGAATTGTAAATTGTTTGGGTCAGGTAATCTCTTGTCTTTAAGGCTTTTTTGGAGTTTTTCCTCCTGTCGGTGTCGTATGTGGGGTTGCGTTTGGACGTGTCCACGGAGTCGCCCCATTCCTCAAGATTTCCATCTTCGTTTTCTTCTAACAGATTATGCAGAGCGCAGCAGGCAATCGCCATCGCTTCGATTAAACGGGCTTCCAGATAGTACTTGCGTTGGAGGATCCGCCAGCGGGCAAAAAGACGCATGTATGCATTCTCTTTGAAGTTGGGGTCATTATCTATAGCTTCGTTGAAGGCGTGTTGTTGCGGCGTCTGTGGGTTAGGGTACTTCAAAACATCCCGTTTGAACTCTTCCATTCCCTCTTTTTTTTTTTGACTGTAAGAAATTTATTTTATAAAAATCCAATAGCTGCCTTGATAGATTAGACACCTCTTCATTGTCCTCCCTTATCGCTTGTTTAATAAGTTCTTTGGATTCTTTTGGGTCCATTTTAACCACTCCAGCCTTTTCTAGTGATTTTCTGGATCGTACTTTGCTTGGTACTCGGTCTCTTTAAGAGACTGGGTTGTCATTCTGTTCACTCTACGAATATAATCCTCATCACTTTCGTTTGCCATTTTCCGAATAGGTCTTATTTTATTTCCTGTATTTACATTAGTTGTCTTCGACTTGGCCTTGCTTTGGATTGTCTCTTTTGGTTTATCTTCTATGCCTGCGTGTATTCTTTTAATCTTCTTACCGCTCTGTAAAGCATTGGCTAACTTAACAAATTCTGCAATTTTTTTGGAAACTTTCTCTTCAACTCCCTTCGCTAGCGGATTATTTGTTATATTTTAAGCCTATTTTGGAAAATAATTTGGAATTGATGTTAGTTGTTAGTAGAAAATTAAATAAAAAAGTTACTTCGCCAACTGATTTCTGTTAAATGGGATCACGAATACCGTGGTATTTCCTGGCTGGAATTTGCCTTTTTCTGACCATTTTTAATGAGTTAAAACTATCACAAAAATAATAAATAAGTTTTTCACAAAACAAAATAAACAACAAATATATTGACAAGATATAAAACAAAATTGAAGTGTCAAAAGTTATACCTTATTTTCCGTGTTGCTCCAACTGGCGCTCGTGGCTATAAGTTTTCGATTGAATCCGCGTGAAGTTGGCTCCTAGCAGTCCATATATAATAGATCAATGCCTATACCACTGGAGGCGGCCGGCAATAGGCGACTCTACCCTATAGTACTTGCACATTTCCCCCACCACAGTCAATTTATTAATTTTCAGATGCGAATTTTCGGCTGAAAATTCAGATGAAACGTAACACGGGGTCTCCACCTGAAATATTTCATACATTACCATCTGTCAATTTTGATAGAAAGAATGCGAGAATAGAACAACATCACACAGAACAAACAAACCATCGAAAAATTGCTTGCTATCCATAGCTTTCTATGAGCCGAGCAATATGTGGCAAGAAATTTTTTATAGAATACTATAAGTAGCCTCCATGAGCAATTTTCATAGCATGCAATATAGTATTCTATGAAATATTTCTCGTGGAGTCACCATATAACTAAAAGTCATCTAACTTTTTATGACAGCTGGCCAATCAGAAGATCGAAAAATTCAGAATTCTGAAAATTCAGATGTAAAACGTAATGCGTCTTTTTCTTTAAACTACATTTCACAACTCCTAGGACTGCTTTTACACTACAGCGATCTTTAATCTTCGTTTCTACTTTGGTTCCCTACTAATTGCATATACCTTTTACACGACTGCACTTTTTAATGAAAAGTTAACTTTGTACAAGTGAAGAAGTATCATCTCACTGCACTTTTTACTCCACTTGATTAAGCGAAGTTATCTGAGTGGACGACGAATGAAAATAAAAAACATTCGAACAATAAGGAAAAGCACAAAGAAGAATGAGCGATAGCTCTGCAGGGGTTTGACATTCTCAAATACGGTACGGTAGCATTGGCCACCGCAAATTGATAGACGGACATTTCACCACCGCCAATTGAGTGTTGGATCTTTAAGTGCTGCCATTTAGTGCGCAATATTTGAGTGCCACCGATTTAAGTGTCAGATTTTTCGTGTCTGGATATTTTGTTTTCGTGTTGGAAAAGTTGTGTAGATTTTATTAGAAATGGTTAATTCACAATAAGAATTCATTTATATTGTTTTCAATAACAAATCGTATTCTTTTTCAGCTTATTTAATCATTTGCATTTTATTTAGGAAATTTTGCAGAACAGCGACTTTTTCTAAATAAAATACGAAAATAATTAAACAAATGATGCAAATTAATAGAAAATCATTTTTCAACACCATTTTTACTGGCGGGAGGCGATTTTTCATGTTTTATTGTCAATCGTAGCAAATTGAAATTTGCGTCAAAAATTGAAACAAACTACAGAATTCTTGTTTGGCAAGATTTCACTTTACATTGCAATGAATAACATGTTCTAAAATGTTGCACCATGCAAATGTTGTCAAAAAAACATGGCTATAACTGGCAAATCTGTATTCTATTGTGACTAACCACATTTTTATTCCAAAAGAAACAATGTCCCCTTTCACACGAGGAAACTGAGTTGCCAGCAACAATCAGTTTGTTGGTGAGAAGGGCAAGAAGTAAGAGGGGAAAATGAAATCTCCCCGGTCAACGATTCGAGGAGATTTTTTTGACATTCCTCTTCACACACACAGTGTTCAACCAGGCTATTTTAAAAGGAAAATACAGAAAGTTTCCACGATTTTGTTTCTTCGTGTGAAAGGTACAAGAGATTTTTAAGGAAATTAAAAGAAAACGTTAAAAAAATCTCCAGCAACTTGTTTCCTCGTGTGAATAATAAGCACTTCAATACCTGTATGCAGGCAGTGGAAAAAATTCTAGTGTTGAAAGATCGACAGCCTGTATGCAGGCAGTGGAAAAAATTCTAGTGTTGAAAGATCGACAGCGAACTACCCAGTGGCGGAACCGCTGTAACGAGAATTCCAAGCACTAAAAGGCTGGTGGTGAAAATCTGGTGATGAAGTGTCCAACGGTGAAAGTTCGGCACTGAATAGTCCTGCTTCGTCTCAAATATGTTTGACAAATATGGCTTGATGAATGTTTGATGGATTGAAACCATTTGCGACTTTGCGTTCACATTTGTCAAGCATGCTCTCGTAAAAGACCAAATTTAAGAAAATGAAAAACAAGAACAAGATAAGAGGAAGAAAATTTACACTTAGGAATGGCTAAAATAGCGCTTTTTTTGTTTGTTTTTATATCTTCGCTTTTAATCTACCATATATCTAGTAAACTTCTATATATTTCGAAAAAATCTCTCCAATAATTGCAATTTCCTGTTACAGCCATTTTGTTCCCTTTTCTTTTGATGCTCATACCATTTTTTTTTTAAATGAAATATCCTCCTGGTTTGACGAGAATGAGTTCATATTCTCAAATATTTTTGTCAAGCAAGCAAAATATCAAAATATTTTGATATTCATCAAGAATGTTTGACAATCCGTTTGATGGAGCGTTCACATTTTCAAATTCGAGTCAATCAAACTGTGTTTGTCAAACATATTTGATAATGTGGACCCCCCATTTGTTCAACCACAGCAATTTCGTCTACCCCGGCCACAACGTACTTCCCTCGCCGATATGCTTAAAATCGCAAAAAGGAATTGCAACGTTTAAAAGTAGTCTAACCATTTGTAAAGCTGAGAAGAAAGAGGAAAATTACACTTGGCTTCACGAAACGTGATCCCGATGAGCAGGATCAAAAACACTCTATATGAAGATACCAATCTTTCGTACGTATCACCCTCCAAAACCCATTTGTTTACATTGTTGTTTTTGTAATTTCGTTTTGTGTCCATGAATAGATGTGAATTGCAACAACAATTTAACGGGGTGGGATTGTTCTGTTTTCCCAGAACAACCATTTTGTATGTGCAAATAACGCAGCCATCTTTAAAAAAATTTCAACTCACCAGCTTTTCAACATGAAAATGGCGGATGTTAGGTGGGATATCGGGATGTGTTGAAAAAAACACCAATTTAATGGTGCTAAGTCTGCTATTACACTACGAATTTCACGTGATGAAACTTCTTTTAATTTTTCTTTGAAAATTCATCCTGTAAGTAGTTCGCTGTTACACAATGATTTTTAAATCTTTGGCATTTAACAGAAAAGTCTGTATTAAAATAAATAACGTGATAAGTTAGAATTTATACATTGAAATTTCGGTCATCGATAGTTTTCTATTGGTTTCGCATATACATATCATAAAGGCTGTCCCAGACCGAAGCGAAACTTTCGCGCGAATATGCGACGACTGAATATAATTAGTTCGAAGATTCGCATCGCGCCAATGTGGGTGCTCCCATTAATCTCCATGTAAATAAATTAAGACAGGCGAAAGTTTCGTCGTCGTTCTGAAGTATTCGCTTTGGTTTTGGAGAGCCTTAATGCTCTTAAAAGCCGTGTTTTTTTTTGCAAGCCCGGAGGGATTTGGTTAAAAAGAAATGATATTGGGGATTATCTATCGACGCCATCACAGAAAAAAATGGAGTTTCCATAAAAACTATTGATTAGAAGTACATATGCAATTAACGCCGTTAAAACAGTTTAGCCCCGAAAATTATGTGCTCTATGTACGCTATGCCTGGAGGGGATTAGTTGTTGTTGATTTTAACATGTAAATTCCTTAGCCCCGACGCGACAGTTTTTTTCGATCAATTTACTCCAGGCTTGCAACGAGACATGCCAATTTATAACAGTTATAATAATTTTTGGCCATTAAAAGCGGGCGTACGTTTACGCGCTTCGCACTACTTAAAAAAAAAAAACTTTAGGTGATTGAATTATGCCCACCGGTGGAGGACCCTGGCCCTGCGGGGCCGCATAAACAGTAATTTTATAAACAAAAACTGTTATAATTGGCATGTCTAGTCACTTCCTGCAAAAAAACACGTCTAAAGTTGTCTTACAATAGTTGCGTTGATTCTCTGGTTTCTCATTCGTTTTTTTTTGTCATGTTCAGAGTCTGTTTCAATAATTCGAGAGCGAAATACAATACCAAACAATCGTAGAAACAAAACAAATAATGACAAAAGACAATCGAATATACTTAAATTGATTATAAATTTTCACTTTCAATTTGTTTCCACAAACTTATGCTTATAAGGTTGGGTTAGCACTTGATAACTCGTTGCTCCTTTTATTATACTTTTTGAACATACCCATTGAAACTAGTAAATAACCGACATTTTGGTGGTGAATGTACTTTTACTGCATGTGTGTGCAAATAAAGCGTGGTGGATGTACGCTTGCTGCATATGTGTGCGTGTTTCTCCTGCATTTCCCCTATATGAGCTTGTGGGCAAACTCGGATGACAGCCGAGATTGGTATCTTCATATAGAGTGTTTTTGAGCAGGATCTCGTTTTGTTGTTGCAATGTATGTATCTTGTCTTATTGATCATCTCTGATAATAAAAAATGGCTACTGTTGTTTTTGTAATTTCACCCCGTGTCGATGAATAGATGTGAATTGCAACAACAATATAACGGCGTGTGAAGATCCGTACTGTCTAAGTGTGATGTTTTTACACACCCATTCTCATTTATTATCTGCAAACAGACATTTCAAGTGTAAGGAAATTGCAATGGCTGCCGAGAATTCTCATCTTCATGTGGATAATCTCTGAACGTAACTGATTACGCTTTCGGCGTAATTTGTTATTTGAAATAAAGCGAAGTAAATTTTGCAAAATCTCTAAAATAATAATTAAAAGGATTTTAATTCTGTAATTTTTCCCATATTTTAATGGCGTCCTTAAAAAAACGACCGCCGCCTGAAACATTTTCGAACGAGGCGTGTTATTCGAAGCGAAGAAACCTCTCACAGAATGTTTCTTTGTCACAACAGGATAATAACCGCTTTCGATGTGGAAAAATCATTCGCATGCATTTGACGAATTTTATGTGCCATTCGAATCTTGTTATAAACTTTAGCGACCGAGTTAACTTTCTTGTTGGGAATAATGGCAGTGGCAAGAGTGCCATCCTTGCAGCCCTTGTTTTGGGACTCGGTGCAAAGGCTAGTACAACAAATCGGTCACAGAATATGCAAAAATTCATAAAAACTGACGAGTCATTTACAAATATTGAAATCGAAATAGCAAATTCTGGAATCGATGCCTTTAATTATGAAACATATGGTGATAAAATAATAATAATTCGGCACATAACTCAAAAATCTTCATATTATCGAATTAAAAACGCACAAGGGATTGTTGTTTCCAAAAAGGCTGATGATTTACATAAAATCATGTTGTATCACAATATACAAGTCGAAAATCCTGTTTTTGTTTTGAATCAAGAAAACGCGAGAGTATTTCTAAAAGACCTTGATCCTATTAAAAACTATGAACTCTTCATCAAAGCAACTCAAATTGAAATGGTTGGGGAGAAATTGAATGATTGTCTTCGTGCATCTAAACTTCAGATATTGCAGCTTAATTGCTTGGGACAAACTATAGCACAAGCTAAAGAAGAAATAGATGAACTCAAAGAGAGACTTGCTCAATTGGATTCTATTGAAAGAGTGAAGAAACTTCTTCAAAAATGTGAACTAGAAAAACTTTGGATATTTGTTATACAGCAAGAGAAACAAATACAAGCAGTTAATAATTCAATGGAGGAACTAATAACTCAAAAAACAGAATTTGACAACATGTTGCAAAATAAAGAAACATTTGCAACAGATTGTGCAAATGCATTAAGTGAAATCGAAAACGTTTTGGAAGAAAAAAGAACTTTATACAGTCAAAGAAACCTTAAGTTCAATACATTAAAAAGTAAATTGGTCGAAATGAATGATCGCGGCAGTGAAATGGATGCTTGTATCGAACATTTGAATAAGAAGCACACATTTGTCAAAACACAAATTGATAAATTACAAGAATATATTGCACAAAAGGCTTCGAATAATCGAGTGAGTGTACAAGATCTTCGTACAAAACACGAAGAAGAGCTCAGCGCACTAAGACATCAAAAAGAAGAAGTTGCAGCAATGCTTGGAAGAACAAAGGATGATGCTCAAATTTTAATTGGAAACAAGGGACAGATTGACCAGAAAATTGATGATCTCAAAAAGAATAAACTTCGTCTACAAGATGAAGCGCGACATATTCAATCCCAAATAAATAACATAAACATAAACTCAAAAGATGCTCTCTCGATCTATGGAGAACACGTTAGTCGTATAGTGTCTACAATCAATAAGCTCTATCAGGAAAGACAATTCAGTGAGATGCCACGTGGTCCTCTAGGTCGATATATTGAAGTTGTTGATGCAAGATTCCGAGATGCGGTGGAAAACCAGCTAGGTGGTTTGATAAATAGTTTTGCTGTCAGTAACAATAAAGATTATAAAATTTTGGAAAATGTTCTAAAGAAATATCCAAATTTTAATCCAACCATCATTACTACAAAGTTTATGAACAAAGCTTATGACGTGTCAAAAGGTAAAGTCCGTCCACCTAATGGAACTAAGTTACTTATGGACCAAATACGTTGCTCTGATAATGTGGTCCTTAACTGTCTTATTGATCGCGGTTCTATTGAAAGTATTCTACTTACGGAGAGCAAAGAGGTAGCTGAAAAGTTTACCTCACACATTGAAAATGTTCCCGAAAATCTAAGAAAAATTATTCTTATAAAACCAGGCCTGGAATACTGCCCAGAGCCCTCATATCGAATGTATTCACTTAAAATTCGATCTGCTCGGTTTATTCAAGTCGATATTCGCGAAAGAATATACCAAATGGAACTGGAAATGAAATCAAAAAAAGAAGAGATTGCTCACTGTGAGTCAATGTTGCAAGAGTTAAGTCCACGGCTAAAGCAAGTAGCACAGAGTATTCAAAAAAATCGTAGTTCAGCTGAAATACACGAGAATTCAGAAAGGGTCTTATGTGAAAGAATAAACGAGTTGGTATGTTTTGAATATCCAGATAGCAATGAAATTGATCTCTTGGCCAATGAACTTGATGATTGCAAAAATAAACTGTCCCAAATTGAAAAAAAACTTGAAGAGAAGTCAAAAGAAGTATCAGAAACGAAATTTGGACTAATAGCAATCAAAGAAGAGCTAACAGAGCAAAAAGTATCTTTGAAATCGATCGAAAATGAAATGAATCAAATTAAAAACAAATCAGATGATATTCGTGTTAATTTAACCAGCTTTATGAATAATGTGCGAGTGAATGAAACTAAACTTCAAGAAATTGATTCTGCTGTGCAAAGATTGGAGGAAGATAAAACATCGAAGATTCAGGCCCTTAGTGAATTACGTTCTGATGCGGAAAAATGTGGTCCACGTATCGAATCACAAAGATCGGAATCTGATATAAGTGAAATGATTCGAAAACTCAAAAGTAAAATTAAACATCGCAGTCAAAGTAATGAAAGTCCTGCAGACTTGCAAATGTTAATAGAAAGTAAATCAGAAACATTGACCAAAAATGAAGAGCTCTTTTTATCTGTAAAAGAAACTCTCGAAATGTTAAATGATTCTCGCATTAAAAGATTTCGTTTTATAAAACATTTAAAAAGACATATGGCAATGAAGGTTATGTTTACATTTCAGGGTATACTAAGTTACCGTCAATTTACCGGTGATATATCAATTGACCATGACGAGCGTAAGCTTACTTTGTCTGTCTTTCCTCGAGATCATGGCTTAGAAGGATCCATTTCTAGTACAAAAGCCCTATCTGGCGGAGAAAGATCATTTTCAACTGTAGCATTTTTGCTTTCACTATGGTCGTGTGTAGATCATCCGTTTTATTTATTGGACGAATATGATGTGTTTACAGATGAAGTTAATCGCGAAGTCATGACTTTGATGCTTTTAAACGAAGCTGAAGCTAAACCACAAAGGCAGTATACATTTCTTTCGCCACAGGATATGGCATTGGAATCAAAGGACTACATAAGAATTCATCGAATGGCAGATCCAACTCGATAATTAGGACGATCAGGAATTTTCCTTTATTCTATTTAACATATTTGGGCGTTGAAGTAATAGCTCATTTTGTTCCTTTATAAAATAAATATTAACTATTGAAAAATAAAACAAATATTAGTTTTTTTTCATTTCTATGGCACAAAATCATATTTAATGCCATGTCAACTCTGCTTTCTCATTTTTCAATTGAAAAAAATGCATTTTAATCTTGGTCGTATTTCTTACTTCACCAAAAGCAACAAATATTTGATTTGTTTTGTAAACAAATCGGTTCACATGTGTACTCCTTAGAGGATATATGATATGGAGTGCTTGTTTTTATTCGTGTACTCTGACAGATCAACACTTTCAATTCATATCATGGACATGAGTCGAAAATAGGTACAAAACGTTACTATTTGTCACATCAAACTGAATTTAGGAACGATTTTAATGTGTCAAATGTTACAAATCGTAATCTGTCCATCCAAATCGGAGGAGAAGCTATCGGTCGATGATGAGAAAGAAGACGATGAACACGAAACAAGTTCACTTGCAAAAAAGAATTATTACCTACCAATAAATTCCGAGGTAAACTTTCGAGCATTATTCACGTTCCCAATTTTCCAAGGAGGTAAATGATTCCAGGGAATTTTTTTGTTCATTATAACCCCTAAATTGCATCTAATAATTCAAAAAGGTAAACAAAATTGGAAAATAGAAAAAAGACTTTATAGGAACAGATTGTTGGCAAATATATTTGACATATAAGTCAGCATGAATATATGGCTGAGGAGAAATGAAATTGAATATTTTATTAATTGTATTGTACAAAACTTGCATTTTGGACAATTTATCGGGTGCATAAAAACAATCGGCCCTATTCTGCTAAACAATCGCGTGAATATTTCCACTCTGCTATCGGCGGGAAGGAAATGATTGTTCTATAATGCGCATAAATTGCGATAAAAAAATAATTTGACAATAACATGTTATTTAGAATTTCAGTATTAGTTAAGATTTGCATTGGAAGGACATGTTTTAAATAAATAATTTGATGCAAATTGAATGACGTTAATCTAAAGTTTCCATCGAATTGGATAGCAGAATGGGGCTAGCGTTTTATTATAACCCTGAATACTCACCGGGAGAGAAATGTATTGGAGCCCATAATCGACAGAAACTGACTTTAAAAAGTTGAACTCTATTAACTCTATTAACGTCTGAATTTGGATTGTACGAGAAGTATAAATATACAAATATGGATTTTTTTTAGACTTTTCCAATAGAATTTGCCAGTAATACGCTTGTTAAAAATATTATTCTAAAGGCTTAACTATACATTGCAGCAAAAATTGAAGAACAAAAACATGCGCTCGAGATGCCTGTGTGTAAAAAATCTTACAAAAACTGTGTTTGATCTGTCATTTAAATTTTTTCGTATACAGGCATCTCTAGACAATCTTTTTTGTTCTTCAATTTTCTACTTTTTTGCTTGAATGTAGTTAAGCCTTAACACTATTGGATGTGCTAACAGATTAGACATTTATTTAAGAATGGCCTTTATTTATTCCACACCCATGCCCGAAAACGCCCAGAATTTTAAATACATAATACACCTATTTAATCCTTTTTTTTATTTAAATAAAACATAAAAAGGTGCATTGATCTCACTTGCAGTTTCACTGACTTAAAAATTAGAACTAAAAATAGCAAAATTAAAAATAACTTTCTTATATTAACAAACTGCATATGTTTTATAAGTTAATTGTATGTTGTTCTATCAAAACTTTTTTACTGTATGCTTAAAATAATCCTACTACAAATATTAAAACTTAAAGTAGCACATCATAATCAAGACTTAAAACAAAATTTTCTTTCAGCAATTTATAATTGTATCTGTATATGTATTTGATTGCAGGAATACTTGTCTATTAAATATATTTAAAACACTTTTGTTTATCATGCGGTATTCGCGTCTTGAAAAGTATCGAATCCGCTCTATATTGAGTATTCAATAGAGGAGTGTACCCGAATACCTTGAAAACAGAATTATCGATAAATTGAATAAAAATCACAATATAATTAAAAAAACAAAAACAAACCTGGGTAAAAAAATTAATACACTTGTGTCTCTCCTGGAAGTGTGTGTCGTCTTCACTTAGCGATACAGGACAACCAGGGCAACGGAAGGTCCATCTTGAAGTTACTTTGACCGGAGGTTTTCTTGTTATGTGCGAAACCAAGAAATTCATAGCGATGTCCTCACAATTCATATATTCATCCACCTTATCTCGTATGGCTTGAGGCAGGTAATACGAATAAAGATACAAATAATACTTGTGCACAAACGCAGCTCCGGTTAGAACCATGCTTAGCTCACAGCTATAGTTGGAGTTGTAATTCCAATTGTGATTAGTATTCAAATCCCAAGCATGAAAACGCCCAGGAAATCCCACAACTCTATCTCTATGTTCACGCCACACCCGAAAACCAAACAGTATTTCATCATGGCGTAAATGAGCATCGTCATCAACAGAAAGTACAGCTTCAGTCTCAATTACATCGAAGGGAAGAAAACGATTGTTAAGAGAATTGCGTGGTGCACGAACTACAGAAACGGGAACTCCGATATCCGGCCAACGAAGGTCATCTAGCGGTGACTTCGGTGAGTTCCAGACCACAACAACTTTATGAAGATATGGGAGACCATACAGACGTCCAAGTGAATCCATTAATACTTGTTCGCGTTCGTATGTCAGCATTACAATTGTGAATTGTTCTCGAGGATAATTTCCCCCTAAAGCTTCACTAAACTCCTTTCCTGCTCCCCCACTTCCTTTTCCTATAGGGCGAAAACCCATATGGGAGCCCAGAAACTTTGCTTCCGATGGCAAAACTGGATCGAATGGTAACTGGGGGTACAAGTAGAAAGGATCGACCCAATCATTCCATGATTCTCGGGATTGAGTTCTTAGAATTGTATAGTTTCTTCGAAATTGGGGACTAGGGTATGGTGGTTCGATTGGTCCCAAAGATTCTTCTGGTTCTGCGTCAAGGACGGGAGGATCAGATTTGAGTGGAATGAAAGTATTGTTGAAGACAGATTGTGCAATTACTGATGGGACTGGCCTGGGTGGTATTCCCAAGCGATCTCTCAAACTCGCAATAACTGTATCCACTGTTGCTTGAACAGAGCTTAGATAACGCTCCCAGATTAATCGGCCTTGGCGACGCATCATTAACAAATCTGCATCTTGCACGGCTCTCAGTAGGAAATGTAATTCAGTTATTCTAGCTTTTGGCATCATCAAGGAAATTCTCTTCCAATCAACTGTATCTTCGTATGGCAGACGAATCTCATCAGCCCCCAAAATCACTGGAATCGCCCCGGACCGCAGGCACTCATACAATCTTGCTAGCATAAGTGTTGAGCTTACTCGATTACCGCCTGGAGGTGGCAATATAAGTCCAAATGTAGAATCTTTCAGGACGTTCTTTCGTGAAGAATCAGTTCCGCACAGCACCCAATCGCTCTGTGCATCTTGGTCGTGCTGTTCAGTTGCCGGAATGCATTTAAATTGGATTAGGAATTTATCTTGAGTTGATCCTTGAGACATATCATTCAAATATTCTAAAATGAATTCATCTAAGGAATTTTCAACTGGACGATTAAATATAGGACGCATTTCACCTTGAAAAGTCAACAAATAGAGGCGACGTGCTGGAACCATAACTGCACAGTCTTGCCAAACATCTCCACCTGGTGGCCCAAGTACAGGAGGAACAACCAAATCATAACTTCTTCGGAATCTTAGGCGGGTAAAAGAAGATTGAACAATTATAGCTTTCATTGTATTCTGTTCGTTGATATTTGTTCCAAATGAATTCAAATCCCGGCGTGCAAGATTCAAAAGAACGTGATTTTTTCCATCGCCTCCCCAAAATGGAAGTTTGTATAACTTAACCATGTCCAAAGGATATTGTTTCTTGATAGAATTCTGTTCAGCTGAGTCTTTGGCTGGGTACCGATTGCTTTTTACAACATCGTTTTCGAACATTGCTTCTCCAACTAGTACCAAATAAATGCAGGCAATCTTCGCATCTTTTACAATGTGTGCATTGTAGCCAAGTGTTTGTTTAATTGTTGTTTTGAGGAAACCATCAATGTCATAGCCAGCGTTAAGGACGCTATATTTGTCAGGGTCATACAGATAGACCGGGAAACCTGAGGTTAGGCTACAACGAGAGTGATCGAAACAGTTGTGCATTTCGCAGCTGGCAACAGCATGTCTAGGTAAGGGACTACTTATTTTCGTATAAGAATTTGGATATATAGCTTTAGGCAAGGCCAGATCAGGGGTATTTCTCTGTACAGCTTCGCGTTGAGCAACTTGTGCTTGCTCAACCGAGATTTTAAGTCGTTCCAACTCGGTTTGCTCGCGTAGCAGTTCTTGCTTAAGATCTTCGATTTTTTGATTGTACTTCCCAATATCAGATTGGAGTTTTTGTCGTCGAGATTCTAGTTCTCGAAGTTCAATAGACACAGTGTTCTGAAATTTAACAGAGAAAATTATATAAATTTACAAGAAACATACCTACTGTTTTCACTGGCAAATTTACCTTAATCCTTAACATTTCCTCTATTCTAATTTTTAAATCACTTGCTCGCATGCTACTAAAATCTTCATATGCATCCAATTGCGATCGCGATCTATGAACCATGTTTGAAGGGATATCATTGTCAGGCTGTAGGAAGATTCCAAAATCAATACAATTTCGTAATCGGGATATGTAAATATCTTGGTTTCAACTTACATATATTAAATTTCTATGAACAAACATTGACAAAACCAATAAAAACACTAAAGAAATCAGAATAATTTTGTATATTCGAACATGACCGAACCAAGAAGATCCCATTGGAATATTGTTTTGATTGCAACCGAGTAGTTTAGTTGTATCTGCGTTCTCCAGATTTTTCATTTTCCCAACGAATAGGAGTATGATATGTACTTTCTCAAGAAAGCATTATTTATAATAAATTTAATTTCATGATCAATTATTAAGAACCATCATTAAAACAGATGTTTTCCAAAATGTAAAGAAATAACAAATGAAATAAATAGGGAAACTGAAGGAGAAATTCAATACAAATCAGATATCTAGAAAACTTAACTTTTTCCAGGGCTTGCTGGCAACTGTCAACAAATTTCCGTGCGTTCAATAGGCGAACTAACAAATGTGTTGTTAGACCATTAGGTCTGTTCGGCAAGCTGGATTTACATTGCAAATGTTTTTTCCATTTCACTGAAGTCTGCTTCACAAAGCGACGAGAAAACGAGACGTGAGCGACTGAGCGTGAGGCCTGGCGCCCACTAGGCAACTTTATGTTGCTCGGTGTTGCCAGCAGCTTTGAGCAACTGAAGGTGCTTGCTCTCGCCCACTAGGCAACATCCGAGCAACTTTTGAGAATGCTAGTGTTTTTTTGTATGTATTTGTCTACAAAAACGTTCTACACCTACACCTACACACACAAAAACACTCTGGAACTGTCCAAAATGCAAAATGTTACAAATCTATAATGGATCATCTCTGATAGCAAAAAACGGCTATTTTAGACTAGCCAAGCAGATGTAACTTTTAGTTTTGCAACAGTTTGGTTTCTAAAATGAAAACCATGAGCTTATATGAGAGTGCGCACATATGCATGTGCGTTTTGTAGGAGAATCAATTTTGTGGGTTCCATTAAAAATGGATAGCAAAGTAGTCATACACCACCTGCAAAGGAACACAGCTATTAGCCGTGTTTTTTTGGAAAAGCTATTCGTAGTACAGTACGATTTTACACGCATAACAAATACAACATCGGCAGTAGGATTACGGCCGATAAAAGCTAAAGTAGAATCCTACCGTCGATGGATTATTGACGTTTATTCGAGTCTCGAATTGGATTTTGTTAGTTTCGTTCTTAGATATTGGTACGATTGATAATCAAATTGTATTTCGATGGTTGTGTTCATGAAGTAGTTATAATTATAAATTTCCATTGGCCAGACAAAGCGATCTTTTTGATAATTTTTTTTAAGAAATCAGAGAACTCACAAAAGTTCCTTAGTTTTGCTATCAAAAAGTGGGAATAAAATTGTTTGCACTCGTTAATCGAAAACAAATTAGGAGGAAAGTGAGGAAGGAAAATTTGTAAGTTTGCAGAGCTTTTACGAAGAGCAATTTTGTATCGTTGTTTTTCTTTGGTTCCCTTTTCGTTGCAATATTGCTTTTAAACACTTTCTTTCTTATTTTGTTCCTTTCTCCGCTTATGTTAAATGAGCTTTACTAAGTCAATACCAAATAAAATATAAGCGGAAAATAAGTAAACCCACAAAAATTAAAGAGCGATAACACTTATATTTTTAATACCCAGCTATCACATACGGTATAGCTAATTGATCAATTTCAACAAATTCCGATTCTCATTCAGATTAAAATTTTTATGGTTCGAAAGAATTTCGATTTTTTTCTTTTTTGACGAAGGGTTAATGTGGTTTCTGATTTGTTTAATTTATTTGCGCTTTTAAAATTCTGTTCAAATTTGTATATCAAAAATTATGAATATCTTAATAATAGTTAGCAAAACATGTATTTATTTATCCAACAAGAATTAACGCCCATGCATATACTGAATGTTTTGGAAAGGAAAAAAATTTATTCTGACCATAATCTACGAACAAACCCCTGCTTTTGTGTTTACTTTTTTTCGGTTGTATTTTAATTGTCGGCTTCTTATTTCAATCGTCGCTTAACAGAAATGCCAAAAGAAAGGAAAAGGATCTGAATCCACCATATTTTCTTCAAAATTGTATATTTCATTGAGTTTCTTATTTACTTTATTAGTTTTTGATTGAAGTAAATTTGTATTGCTACTGATTGTTGCAAAACTTTCTTCAATTTGTTTTTTAGTCTGACAGGTGTTTGTTCAATTGTACCAACATTGAAACATAAAAACCAGGCTACTGCGGATGAATTTTTTTGGGAATTTCTTACTGTATTATACATAAAATTCCAAAAAAAACACGGCTATTGAAAACTTAAGTTCGGAAGTATTCGAGGCTGTCAAGTACAATAAACACAATCACACAAAAAAATATATTCTTTTCAATTGACAGAAACAAATCGGTTACCTTCAAGCAAACTAGTCCGTTTTGGATCCGTGCACGTAGTCAACTATGGACGACTTCGCATTAGAATCACCACGGACCCACTTTGCATGTTTTGTGAGAAAGAGAGCTCATCATACTTAGTGAAAGCTGAAAGCTGAAAGCCGAAACCAAAACCGATCGCATGCCCCTTACAAAAATAGGATCATTGGGCTCAGGGTTCTATTTAGGCACATACAAAAAAAAATATGAAAAATGTGTTTTAGAACACAGAAATAATATTTATGGAGCGCGGAAATTATTATTAACAAAGTTATAAATAATTTAAGTTAGCCTGTGCCTACGTTCTGTCAGATTTCATAATCTAGTAGGTTACTGCGAAATCTCCTCAAAATCTTCTTGCAACAGTATGAATGTGAAACAAACACAATTAATTACTCATTTTTCTCTTCAGTATAAAACATTGTGTGAGTGCCGGGACTCACAGTTAATATGTGTAAACATCAACGTGCGCGGATCCAAAACGGACTTGTTTTTGCTTGAAGAAGATCTTAAGATTTGTTTCCTAGTATGCAGATCGTAATGTTGCACACGAACGTTCACGTTTTTTTTCACTCTACCGTCAGCATAGATGTTTAAGATAATGGTAGAGAGTAGCTCTCTTCGAGAAACCACGTTAAAAAAAACGCGCCTGAAACTCAACTGCGAAAAAGAGTTCAAAATAAACCATTGTTTCTACGAATTTCATATTATTCTGTCCAGCTAAAGATGAATAAAAACAGAAGACAAATATCGTTTTGTCAAATTCAATAACATTTATTTTCTTTTCCTTTTTATTATTTTCATTCACGAATAAAAAATGATACAAAAATAAATACAACAAAAATAATTTATTCGCAACATATGAGCATTTAAAAAGGTACAATTTTGGACACCAAGAGAATTATTATTTTCGTATTTGCGTACGTTAACTTCAGACTTATTTTAGCGGAAACTTTAATTACTATAAGAAACTATGCGAGCTACAAATTTTTGGTTTTTCCAATAAGCATTTATTTTAATTACAAATTCAGATATCAAAATTTTCCCATTCCGCCAAAGTAAAGGACGTTAATTGGTTCAAATTTGTCTATCTAAATAAAAGCTTTTAACTGCCTTGATTTTTAAAATGTTCCATTTATCAATTTGGTCAAAAAAATAGGTTCATAAATTCCTTATTTGCGAATTGTTAAATAAAAATCCTTAACAATTGAAAAGAATCTCTTTCATTCAAATTTGGCTAAGAATAGGTATGAGCAAAAATCAAAAATGTATAGGTACTTTATCTAATTGGGTTGTAAACTTATCTATATACCTAATCAAAATAAGCGATATCCTAAAAACCCATAAATATAATTTAGAGAACTAAAGCATTTTATTCTAATCCATTTACTAAATTTAATGGTACACTATATGTTCATAATTGCAAGCATGACAGTATAATTGTATTACTTACTTTTTAGCTTTCTTACTGTTTTGGGGCTGTAGAGTATTTTACTTGTTTTCAAAGAATCAATAACTAATAATTTCGTTACACAATCAATTAAATAGCGTTTTATAAAACCTTGAACTTTTTTTAAATTTCGCCTGCAGCCGACAGTTTGAAAAACTGTGTGCCCCGCAATCCCTCTCTTTTCCTTAGCTTAAGTAAAGTGGTACTTGAATATAGCTTATTTTATTTCCTGCATTTTAAGATCTTTACCTTAAAGGCTGTCCCAAACCAACACGAAACATTCGCGCGAATATGCGACGACTGAAGTAGAACTAAAATTATAATTGTATCTAAGCAATGCAGCTTTCATATCGTGAAAAACTATAACCACTTTTTTGATTTGAATAATTTTTTCTTATCAACTGAAATCGTAACGAAAATAATTTTATTCATGCATACATACATATGTACATAGCTAATTTACAAAAAAATCTTAATTTCGAATAAAACACAAATACATTCGTTTCCATAGAAAAACGACTCTATAAAGAATTAGGAAAATATTTCAAATTGAATACACGACCCTATAGAAATATTTTAGGCGACCGCAGCGCAGCCGCCCGATTTGGTGGAGTTTTCCTCGAGTGTCACCTTCTAAATATATGTTTATTCAATGATCATACATAGGTATCTCTTCTTAATTTCACACACGAGTGTCTTCTTTGTTACACTCATAGAGTACCTATGTATATAGGTACTTTATGGTTACACTAATGCCGTTTTTCCATACCTTTTCCGCAAAAACGAAGTTTTCAATCGCATTTATCTAGAAACTCGAAACAGTATATTTTGAGTTATGACGGTGTTCTTTTTAATGAGCGATATGTCAGAAAAATCGTTGCGATTAAAATTTGCTAGCAGAATAAAATTCAAATTTCATTAAATTGGTTTTTTAAAAGTTTTTCAAATATAACAAATCAACTGACGACATAGGTGACTGTCTGGCGACTGAACACACCCTAAGCGGAGCAACGGAGTTGCGTGAGCGGGACGGAACCCCAAAAAGGGAGTTAAAATCTTTTGAACCCACGACAATTTAAAACAAAATTTATTTTCCTCGTAGGTATTGCAGCGGGCCTATTTGCCTCATGGTCCTTGCTGGCAATTTGTAAACCCTTAGCTCAGCCGGTGGGTTAGGTTCTTGGACCTACAGCTCACTACAAAAAAAAGTTTTATACCAGCAGCATCCCGATGTCAATGATGCGCGAGAAATTTTTACCTTTCCCTCCCTTCCTGGTTGCATCCCTCGCCCAAGCAACCCCTTTATTTGGCTCCTTCTCCTCTATCCCTTCATTCCCCTCACTTCCTCTTTCTCATCCCATTATTAAAAAAAATTACGCACAAATCATGTTATATGTGTTTGTCAATTTATTCAGCTTCAGAATTAAAAATCATGTTTTCTCATATTATAACACAATTCATTCAATCATTATTATAAGTAAAATATCAAATACAAATTAAGTTAAAACAAAGCAATTAATTAATTAACTTTAAGCAAAAGATAATTTCCCCAGTTGGCAACCCTTTTGCTTATCAAAGAAAAATTTACTTTAATTATATTAAACCGTCTTCGATTTATTTAAAAAGTTGGGATTTCAAATCCTCTTTTTTCTCTATACTCGAATTCACTTTTGATACAATAATCCCCCAAATAAAACCCCCCCCTCGATTCGCGTACTATGATTTTTTTTTTTACGTATATAATGGGTGATTTTTTAAGAGGTTTAGAACTTTTTTTAAAAAAAAAAACACAAAAAATTCGAAAAAATGAATGAAATATTTATTTGAATCGATAGTTTGAACCTTGCAATTTAATGTTTAAAGATAATTTCATGCAAATGTTGACCGCGGCTGCGTCTCAGGTAGCCCATCCGCTGAGTCCAATTTTGGCATACTCTTTCACACATATCGGCCGGTAACTCACGAATGAATGCATGGATGTTGGCTTCCAGTGCGTCAATCGAAGCGGGCTTGTCCCTATAGACATTAGCCTTGACATACCCCCACAAAAAATAATCTAATGGTGTCAAATCGCACGATCTAGGCGGCCAATTGACCGGCCCGAAACGTGAAATTAACTGTTCACCAAACTCGCCTCGCAATTGCGCCATTGTTTCGCGTGCTGTGTGGCATGTGGCACCGTCTTGTTGAAACCACATATCATGCAAGTCAAGAACTTCCATTTCGGGCAAAAAAAAGTTTGTTATCATCGCTCGGTAGCGATTCGCATCATCTTTGAAGAAATATGGCCCAATAATGCCGCCGGGCCATAAACCGCACCAAACAGTGGCTTTTTCGGGATGCATTGGTAGCTGTTGCAATGCTTCTGGCTGATCTTCACTCCAAATGCGGCAATTTTGCTTATTTACGTACCCATTCAACCAAAAATGAGCCTCATCGCTGAACACAAGCAGCGCGCGATGAACATTTCGAACCGAGCACGAATTTTGATAGTAAAATTCAATAATTTGTAAGCGTTGTTCATTTGTAAGACGATCCATGGTTAAATTGCAAACCAAACTGAAGCTGTTTGACAGTGACACAAGGTACTAAACACACGTCAGCTGTCAAAACCAGTGTTGCCAAAACCAAACCAGCTAAAAAATCACCCGTTATATTCTTCACCGGAAAGTGTTCAGCAATATAATTGGGTATGTAATAAAAACTCACCTCTAAATTCCTTTTGAAGTGGCCACTCCAAGCGATCGTTTTAAAGATGAAATACCTTCTTTTTGTTGTTACTGTTGCACTTTGCTGCAATTCGTTCTACACTTTTAAAATATATATACTAATACGCGGATTGAGTTAACTTACGTTTCGCGATTTAATAAAACAAAAATAACACCCTTCTTTACAGCAATAATCCGGAAAACCAATTAGCGAAATTACCGGGTTGTAACAAATGAATTTAAAAATAAAAAAAATGTACGTTAAATAAAAAAAATTATATTGGCTTTTGGCTGGTAGGACTCGAACTTGAGACTCTTCGATTAAGGCTCGAATCTGGTCGACCCGTTTACCCTTGAGGCTAAGTTGCCTGTTGAGATTTCAAGGACAAATCGGTCATCTGAAGGTGTAACTAGCCGCCTTTGTACGGTTCTGGTAACGTTGAATGCAATGGCGGCACAGCTAATTTTTCTGTTTGCCTGGTATTATGGCAGTATATTTAAAACAGGAATTTGGCAGGAAAACTCTATTATTCGGCTATTACTGGCGGTTTAACCAACCAAAAAAAATGGTGGCGATTGCACTTATCCACCGCCGTGGATTTTCCTTTAAAAAAAAATTAATTTTCTTAATAAGAAAAATAAAAAAAAACTTTCACCAAATTTTACCTTGTGGTATATGTTACGGGTGATTTTTAAGCTGGTTTGGTTTTGGCAACACTGGTTTTGACAGCTGACGTGTGTTTAGTACCTTGTGGCACTGTCAAACAGCTTCAGTTTGGTTTGCAATTTAACCATGGATCGTCTTACGAATGAACAACGCTTGCAAATTATTGAATTTTACTATCAAAATTCGTGCTCGGTTCGAAATGTTCATCGCGCGCTGCTTGTGTTCAGCGATGAGGCTCATTTTTGGTTGAATGGGTACGTAAATAAGCAAAATTGCCGCATTTGGAGTGAAGATCAGCCAGAAGCATTGCAACAGCTACCAATGCATCCCGAAAAAGCCACTGTTTGGTGCGGTTTATGGGCCGGCGGCATTATTGGGCCTATTTCTTCAAAGATGATGCGAATCGCAGCGTTACTGTCAATGGTGAACGCTACCGAGCGATGATAACAAACTTTTTTTTGCCCGAAATGGAAGTTCTTGACTTGCATGATATGTGGTTTCAACAAGACGGTGCCACATGCCACACAGCACGCGAAACAATGGCGCAATTGCGAGGCGAGTTTGGTGAACAGTTAATTTCACGTTTCGGGCCGGTCAATTGGCCGCCTAGATCGTGCGATTTGACACCATTAGATTATTTTTTGTGGGGGTATGTCAAGGCTAATGTCTATAGGGACAAGCCCGCTTCGATTGACGCACTGGAAGCCAACATCCATGCATTCATTCGTGAGATACCGGCCGATATGTGTTAAAGAGTATGCCAAAATTGGACTCAGCGGATGGGCTACAGCCGCGGTCAACATTTGCATGAAATTATCTTTAAACATTAAATTGCAAGGTTCAAACTATCGATTCAAATAAATATTTCATTCATTTTTTCGAATTTTTTGTGTTTTTTTTTTAAAAAAAAGTTCTAAACCTCTTAAAAAATCACCCGTTATATGAATATATACAAATTTCGACACGATGTGTTGAAAATAATTTATTTCGTTAATTTTTTTGGCACTTTGTATGTAATTAAATCACTTGCTTTTCTAAGCAATTATTTCTATAATACAAGAATTTTAAATTCGAATGTATATAATTGTGTAAAAATTTAAACTTAAACACGAGTGACTATAGCTCAAATTGTCAACCGATTTATATGGTGGAAACCTTTCGTATGATCCCGCAATTTTCCTATACCTATTGCAAACCAGCATTGGAAATTCTGCAAAATCTTAAGCTTTTTTCTATTTTGTCTATAATTTCGAAGATCATTGACATCATTAAGTGAAAACTTTCACTCTAGAGTCAAAATTTCTAAATTCCTGCCTATTTGATTATCTCTTAAAAGCTGCGCAAGAAAAATCTGCAAAAGTTTATTCTTGTCAGCAATATTATATTTTGCATCGGCAACATTTGCAACGCATTCCTATCCTCGATCGTAAGAAAACCACTGCACTTAACTTTTGCAACATTTTCCTTTAACCCTGACATTTGACTCTCTTTCTATTCTCCCAATTACCATGTTTGTTTTCGTCCGCCGGTCATACCTCCGTCGTGTGTTTACTTTTTTTGCTCGTCGCGGAAATAATTTTAATTTAAAAAAAAAATCAATTTCGGTATCGGTATATGCCTAATGGAAACCTTATCCGGTTTCCCCAGCATTAGGGTTAAATTTAGTGTAGAGGTGGTTATAATTTACGCAGTTAGTTTTTATCTTGTATTTCCATGTCTTAAGTAGATGTTTTTGCAGGCGTAGAATATGTTAAGGGGTTCTTTTAAGGCTACAGGTATACTACAGTGGAAGACTCCATACAAAAATGGGTAATTTCTTTTTCCTTTACCAGGGGCCGTACTATCTAACTTTATTCTACTTTCGAATCTATTCGAAAGTGGTTTTCACTGCTTAAAATAATTTTTATAAATATAGGATCAAATGTTAGTGCTTCCAACTTTTTTCGACAGAATCTGCAAATAGCGCTGTTCTATTTCAGTTCATAGAGCGCTTGCAATAGAATAAGAATTAGCGAGTTGAAATTTTGAGAATTCGAATGTTTTAATTGTAGAATCATTTTACATAGTTGGGCCCCTGCTCTATCGTTTATTTAATCAAACAAAAAAAATTAAAAATACAAGATAGCTACTGTTTTATTTTTTTCATCAATTTTTAATCTTTTACAGTGGTTTTATGATAGTAATGAGGAGCAAGTTCTGTTAACCAGTCACTTTTAATGGCAGTTAAGTCTTTCATAAAAAGCTTTGTAGTCTGCATTAGTTCACAATAAACTACAAACGGTGGTGGTCTCGTCAACGTGTAAAGTGTAGAAAGTGGATGTGTAGTAAGCTCGGTATTCCCACGAATTGTTTTATAAACTCCCGAATGATGCAAAAAGGCGGCGTTGGGAAAGAATCCTGCAGTTATACATTTACAGAGAAGTTCTACGTTTCCATCGCATGAGAACAAAGGAATACCAAGTTTAGATTGTATCAATTTCTCCAGTTGCGTGCGTAATTCGTGAGCTCTTTTGAGACTACGGTAAAGAAGATAGTAACGACCGCAGAATTCTTTTGTTTTACCGTTTTCAACAAAAGCCGTGTAAACATTCAGTAGAGTTATGAGATCCCCCTCATTAGCTTCAAAATTTCTTTTGGCAATCTTTTGTTTTATTTGGCCCTGTCCTGTTGCTGGCTTTGAGAATACAGATTGTACCTGAAGCATTGCGATGATTGTTAAAATTTCTTCACTACATTTCAACTGGCCTGCAACATACAGCATTTTCGCCATCATTGCTGTTAAAGGCATTTCTGCGAGTAGATATCCAATAGGTTTGGTTAAGTCACCGTTTTCATCGAGAGCATCTGTTGAAAGAAATAATTATACAAACAATAAGTACTTTAAATTTATTAAATGATAGCAAACAAAAATCCCGTTCTTAACAAAATTTGTATACTTTTTCAGGTACAAACATAGCGTTACAGAAGTGTAAAACACTCATATTCGTAGAAAATTACGAATTACAATCTGGTAATAGCTTAGCTACCTATACTCGGATAAAAATAATTGTATAGAACTAAAACAAACACTTGCCGCAAGTCTTAATGTAATTAAATACCTCTTCTCTAAAAATTTAAAGTTCACTCACTAATGTTCGGTTTCAGAAGTATTTAACAGCCTTTTAAATTTTAAAATTACTTATTTTTCATGGAACAAACGTCATTTTAAAACAATGAAGCCTGTTGGCTCAGCCTCAATTTTGGTAGAAGTTTTTTTTTTTAACGTATCACTAACTTGCACAAAAAATCCTTTCTTATTATAAACCACCTTATATGAGTAACAAGTTAAATTTCAATTTTTAGGAAAACAAACAAAATCATTACATTTAAAATTAATTGTATTCATATTTTTTCTTTGTATGCAAATAGAGATCTTTTTTTTTTTTAAATTTTGATAGTTTTATTTTTAAATAATAAATTAAGGAAGTAAGATTTGGTGAAAAAATGAAATCCATTCTCGTTTTTTTATTTGCAAATTGATTCACTACATTTTCAGGGATTACATCGATTTCTTTGTGAATATTCAACAAAGCTAATTCGTTAAGCCTGGGGTCGAATCGCCGCATACGTAAACGTGTAGAAACTATGTATTTGGCATGATGCCATAAGTGAAAGAAAGCCACAATACGTAATTGGCATTACTTTATACGTTCACGTATTCAGCTGAACGAATTATCAATCGATTAGTTTGACGCATTTGTATCCGCAACTTAACCGCATTAAAAAGAAAACGAATGCAGTTTCGTGAACGGGTGCGTCGAATCGACCCCTGGTTTCCGTTGTTGTGGCCTTAATCCACGTTTTTAATTGTCTCAAAGTGGAAAACAAACGCGCTGGCTATGCAGACGTAACTTGCAGCACACAAAGAACTTCAATTACCTTGCTCAAATTGGGATACAATGAAGATAAAATAGTTTCTGGTATAGTTATTTCACTTTCATCCTTCCACATTTGTTTCCATATCTTAATATTGAAATAAAACAACCTTTTGAAAACAACGCGAGTTAAATAACTTCTTTCGCCGATGCTGTCTAAACGCTTACAACAATATAACTTAACTTTTTCAAACTAAAGTAGCGCAAGCAGTATCAAATGCAATGAAAAAAAAGTAAGATTTTTAAAAGAAAATTCTTGGCGAATTCATAGTGGTTGCTAGACTCATGTTTTATTTAATCCCAATTCCACAAAACCAGGAAGTGAAAATTTGTATAATCTCTGGCGGGTCAAAAACGGAAAATCACAGGATTTGCTGTAACAACAAAAAATGGTGAACTTATCAGACTAGGTCTCCTGCCTGATCATGCATCAGTTTTTTCCGGCGAAGTTCTAGCAGTCTACGAATCAGTAAAATACGCCGGTAATACGAAAGGTCACTGGGTCGTATGCACAGGCAGCCTCTCGGTCATCCATGCTATCATGAATCAAAACAACAGCACTCAAATCATCACACAAAACTCCTCAGGTCCTCACATAGACATTATGGGAAAAGAATAAGCTTACAAAGCTGCTTATTCTGCCATTATATCACAAACACTCTTGTTGAATACATTTAGGCCCAGTTTTTCAGTGGTGAGTTAAACCAAAGTTAGCTTACTCTAGAAGCAGAACTGAGGAAGCAGTTTTTTGGTAGAGAATGCATTCGGAACACCTAAAAACCTCGGTGGACAAAACATCAAAAGCTGGCCCTGAGTTGACTCAGCAAATTCGATGAGTTACATCGGGTTTAACTTTAATCTCGCACTGAAAAACTGGACCTCACCAAGTCGGATCTTCTAAGAACAATCAAAACAAAAATTAAAACCATCCAGAGGCAAAGTTGGTTGACATACACTCATCACTACTCAAACATAAATAACATAAAAAACACGACCTATACAATACACCAAAAGAAAACATTACCAATTTTATTCGTCTTCGTTTAGGCCACACTCAGCGTTGCCAACTCAGGCTTTTTCATGCCTTTTAGACATTATTTGACTGTCTGTGGCTCTGAAGCCTGATTCACAATGCGGAGTGGAAACGAGACGTGAGCGTGACGAGAAACGCTGTCGTCTTTTTCTAGTTACAAAATCGTCGCCCAATTCACAATTCAGCGAGCGTTTTTACGACAAAAATTCATTTTTGTAAAAAAAAAATCAATTAAAAAGAAACAAAATAACATACAAAACAATAGATTTATCAATAACTTTATTTGTTAATACACATTTGATCATTTCTTCTTTGAAAAATCTGTAAATTACTTAGCAAAAATGAAAGTCGTCATGTCGCGTCTTTTTTTCAATTTTTCGAATCCTTGGCGTGACGTGATGACGAGAAACGCCGCATTGTGAATAGCCAGGTATGCTTTCATTGTTTGAAATTGGTTTGACAACTACAACGAGTTCTCGTCACGCTCACGTCTCGTTTTCTCGCCGCATTGTGAATCAGGCTTGAGGCTTCTTTTTCCCCAAAAAAGCTCCTTTTTTTCATTTCATATATGTAAAAAACTTTTTTGTTTGTTTGTTTGTGTTTGTGTTTGAAAGGTTTAAAAGATAATTTTTTTAGGAATGGCTTTAGATATTTTTTTTCAAAATTTTAATATTTTTAGGATAAAATGGGGTTAAAAATAAAAAATTGTCGGATTGAAGATTTTCTTTTTTGTTTGAAACGTTTTACTTAGGAAATGGCTTTAGGGATATTTTGTTCAAATTTTCTTATTTGTAGGGTTAATAGGGGTAAAATGGAAAAGACGTATCCGATTGAAAACTCTACCAGGGTCTAAAAGATTATTCTTAGCAAATGGCTGTAAGAATATATTTTTTTCAAAATGTTGCTATTTGTAGGATGAAATAAGTTAAAAATAAAAATAATCCGATTTATATTGTTTTTTGTGTTTGAAAGGTTATTTTTAGTAGATGGCTCAAATTTCGGTGTCTCTTGGGCGATGTGGGGTAAAAACAGAAATTCTTTATCGTGGAGAGATTATTTTTTGGGTGGCATAAAAGATATTTTTTGAAACATGGGGTAAAATGGGGTAAAACCAACAAAAATATTCGATTTAACATTTCTTTTTGTGTTTAAAAGGTTATTTCTACGGAATGGCTTTAGAGATATATTTTTTTTTAAATTTGATATTTGAAGGGTGAAGTGGAGTGGACAAAAAAGTTATACATATGTAGGTATTCGATTTCAAAAAAATTCTTTTTGTGTATCAACGTTTTTACTAAGGGATGGCTTTAAGAGTATTATTTTCAAAAAATTAATATTTATAGGGAGAAGTGGGGTAATAACAAAAAGGGGATAGGCGATTTTAAAAAATGTTGATTGTGTTTGAAATATTATTTAAAAAAATAAGAGATGTTATTTTGAATAGCCCGCTATTTCGGTAGCTGTCACTTTTGAAGCTGTCATTTTTTGACATTTGACAAGTAGAAACTACGCCATTAATAAAAATACACGATACACGCTTCAACAACGCAAATGGTGAAAATTTGGCAGAGACGGTTCGTAAAACTAAAACATTTTTGGGTCGTCGTGAAGCACCTTGTCGGACCGCAATACAGAAATTGGTGGACAAATTCGAGCTGTTGGGACAAGTTAGTGATGTGCAGAATAAAACCCGTGCACGTCGCTCAAGAACAACTGAGAATATTGCTGTTGTAGCCCAAAGTGTTGAAGAAAACCCAGGTTTGTCCATTCCTCGTCGTTCTTTGGAATTAGGCAATCCACAAACGTCATTACACCGTATTTTGCATAAAGACTTGGGTCTTAAGGCTTATAAAGTTCAGTTAACACAAGAACTCAAGCCGGCTGATCATCAACAACGTCGTGTCTTTGCTGATTGGGTCCTTGAAATGCATGAAAATGATCCGGAATTTCATCGAAAAATCATCTTGACTGATGAGGCCCATTTCCACCTCGGAGGCTACGTCAACAAGCAAAACTTTCGCATCTGGGGCTCGGAAAACCCAAGAGTTATTGTTGAAAAGCCTCTCCATCCTCAACGCGTGACTGTTTGGTGCGGCTTATGGTCCGGCGGGGTCATTGGACCTTACTTTTTCGAAAATGAGGCTGGAACAACAGTTACGGTCAATGGATTGCGCTATCGAGAGATGATTAATGATTTTTTATGGCCGGAATTGGATGGTATTGATCTGGACAACGTTTACTTGCTACAATGAAACCATCGATCTTTTACGGGAAAAGTTTCCGGACCGTGTTATCTCTCGAAGAGGTGATCACAATTGGCTACCGAGATCTTGTGATTTAACACCTTGCGACTTCGTCCTTTGGGGCCACGTGAAAGATAAGGTCTACGCCAACAGCCCAGCGTCGATTCAAGACCTCAAAGATGGAATTCGTGAGGCTATTGAGGACATAGGGCAGCCACTTTGCGATTTGGTTATGGAAAATTTCATGAAAAGGATATGGTCCTGTAAGCGTGGTCGTGGCGGCCATTTGGCTGATGTTGTGTTCCATTATTAACGGCATACCTTCCTCTTTATAATGAAATAAACATCCGATCATTTATCTCATAAAATGCCATTTTTCTTTGAATATCAAAATAACATCTCTTATTGGAAAACCCTTTATTTATAGAGTCAAATGGGATATACACAAAAAAGTGGTTTTCTATTACAAAAAATCTTTCTGTGTGGGGAAAGTAATAAAGGTTGGACTTAGATGATTATATTTTTACGAATTTAGCGATTCATAACGTGAAGTTGGTTAAAACCTAGAAAGTAGTATTCAATTACAAAAAGTATCTTAAAAATTTATTTATATTTTCTTTTGTAATTTTTATGCGAAGCTTAGGTTTGTCTACCCTTGCGAAGCCGGGCGGGACCAGCTAGTAAATAAATCGATCTATTTAGAAACAAAAATGCTGTTTTTTCGAAGTTTCTTATAAGCGTTGCATTAAAAATAACTGATCAATTTCAATTTGTGTTTTGGAAATACAGTTTTTTTGACAGATGTATTGCAATTTTTAAGCGGAATTGTGTTTTTATGAGACTTCTTTTTTATTTATCAGAGTGTTTTGCATAAGATGCAACAAATTGCTAGAACGCGAATAAAGGTTGGGTTGAAACGAGAAAAATGCTACTATGTGAAGGGGGTCTATTTCCCCACGATTAGGCGAGGGGCAATTTTCTAAAAATAAATAAGCTTAAAAGAGAAAACATAGTATTAAAATACATCGGTAACACTTAAAATATCATGTGCATGCTATAGCATTCTTTTTAAATCAAGTTGTTTAGTGAATAGTTTTTGAAAAACAACAAATTCAAACTGTTTTTTTTTTTTAATTTTATGTTATTAAGTATGTACTATTTTTGTTTTAATATAAGCCTTGTTTTTTTTTTTTTTAAAAGTGAGTAGATTTTGTGTATTTGTATTATTTTTTATAACAAAGTATTTTATAATCACTTTTTTCTTGTTAATGTAATTTCACTTTTCCAAAAAAATTTGATGAGACCAAGTAAGATCGACGGGACTAAAGTTAAATTTTTGTGGACTAAATGCCATTTTAAAACTATTTTCAATTCAGAGTATGGCCCGATTCTGTAGCAATGTAATCTAATCGATTACCTTGCTATATACGCCGTGTTTTCTGTTACTTAGAAGCTACTCATTTTTCATTTTTAGTGCTAAAAAAAGAAAAAAACAAATCGGACTACTCAGAGTGTTTCTTTTGTTTTTGATTTGAAAATAAAGTTGAAGCTTCGATAAACGATTCGAGCAGCGATCCCTATTTTATATTGGACCAGCAACGCTTCCGACAAAAATTAATGTAACATTTTCTCAGCGTTAATAGAATTGATCCTCGAATCGTTTACCAAAGTTTCAACATGAACACACCATTATATATATTTGATTACAATCTTATTTACATAAGTTTTACTATATTAAAAATGTATAATTAATTTATATTTACCAAGAGCATACAGGGTTTCTAGTGCTGCTAGTAAATTCTTTGCCGGTGGTGGGGAGGGAAAATGGAAACGCAGCACATTATCAATCCCGAGAGCTTTTAGATGAAGTACAGTTGAAGAGAGATCTGTTCGACGCATTTCGGGTGGTGTTTGTTCGGGCAAGTTTTCGTAGTCTTCTTCGGTATAGAGTCGATATACTTTTCCAGCACGAATACGGCCCGCACGACCAGCTCGTTGCTGAGCAGCTGCTTTACTCACCGGTACTACCACTAAGCTATCTGTATAACTCTCCGGATTGAACCACTTTAATTTAACGAAGCCACAGTCGATCACTAAAAATTAAAAGCAATGAGATCAATACAAGCATTAATTGATATGGTTTTTGTATTCTACCATAGACAATTCCAGGAATCGTTATAGATGTTTCAGCGATATTTGTCGCAATAACGACCTTACGCATAAGCTTAGGTGAACTGAAAAATACCTTCAGTTGATCATTGTTGGGAAGTGTGCCGTACATTGGAAGAATTTGTATATTCTCCAAATTTTCAGCAATCCTGAATTCATGTAGTAAATCGATGGCCTGAAGAACTTCCTCTTGTCCGGTTAAGAATGCTAATACATCTCCAGCTGGTTCTTTTTTGTGAATTTTCCATATTGTATTTACCGTTTCCTTTACATAATCCGAACAAGGTTGTTGTAAATAAAAAGTTTTTACAGGGTGCATGCGTCCTTCTACTGAAAGAATAACACTAGTGTCCTTAGATGTTTTCTTTGATTTTATATTGAAAAATTCTTTGAAGAACTCTGCATCAATAGTTGCAGAAGATATAACTATTTTAAGGGATTCACGCTTTTTCATTATTTTTTTTAATAAGCCCAAAGCTGTGTCCGTAAGAGTATTCCGTTCGTGGGCCTCATCAATTATAATCACAGCATACTGTGTGAGAAGGGGGTCGGCAAGCATTTCTCGCAAAAGAACTCCTTCTGTCATGAACTAAAAGAAAGTTTTGTTATGAATAATTGTATGTTTACCTACGTGAGTTGATTTAAACGTGCTTATTTTCTCACCTTGATTGCTGTGGAATTTGATTGCTTGTCTATAAATCGAATAGCTATCCCCACACTATCGCCAACTAGCTCACCACGTTCGGCTGCCACCCGATCTGCAAGCGTTACGGCAGAAACCCTTCGGGGCTCTGTTATTCCAATGAGCCCCTTTGAGTGCCATCCGAACTCATACAGGTACTGAAATAAAATGTTAAACAAATTATTCTAAAATCAAATTAGTGTTTATATCAACTCCGATGATCTTGACAGCGATTACTTAGAAATCATTACCTTCAAATTTTCTTTAGCATTTGTATACACAAGCAAATCACTTTTTGTTTAGTGTTAAAACCTAGGTAGGGTGGTGGCTTGTGGCACCTACCGAACATGGATTACATGTCTGGCTTATGTTGTGGTATTCGGTTTCGTGGGGGATATCGACATATATCATTGCTCTTCTTCGACTTGACCCAATTTCACAATTTCAAAGGGCTTTTTTTCGAAAATTTTCAGAGTATCAGCCAGGTTCTACATTTAACTTTCACTCGAAATGAAATTGAAGTCAATCTAATTTCAATTTGGAGTCAAGGTGAAATGTAGGACCTGGTTGTATGTTAATGGTAAATATGTTTAAAGGAGGGCTTTTTTAAGCTCTTTTAAATGAG
Organism: Leucozona laternaria; assembly: GCA_932273885.2. Taxonomy (NCBI): domain Eukaryota; kingdom Metazoa; phylum Arthropoda; class Insecta; order Diptera; family Syrphidae; genus Leucozona; species Leucozona laternaria. Next base: position 54,820,012 of record OW026368.1, read on the forward strand.
ATATCCGAAGTATATTCGGAGCAACAGCGCGCGATAGAATTTAATTGCTCCAAACTGAGCTGTAATTTGCTACGAACGAGTTAAGCCACCAACTGAAACAGTAGGCAAAAGTTGTAAAACAATTTGGTCATAATCTGTGCACAACCTCGCGGTATATATTTTCGTGACGGTCTACCGTACGACAGACATGTAATCCATGTCAAAACACATCTAATATGAAGCTGAACTCAAAAGTAGCTGCAGTAAAAGCTGAACTCAAAAGTAGGTGCAGTAATAGTTGACTGAATTTTAACTTTTGCTACTCGATTCAAGCTGTATTTAAAATAACACATGGAATCGTTCATTACTATCCTCTTTCGTTTGGAAGTGGCGATGTACTCATGAGTACTTTGCTAGCCATTTCAATAGAACGCACAGAATTAATTTCCTTACATCTTATCTACCAGCACTAAGAGCATGAGTAGTTGGTAATACTATAGATAATCGTTTGCAAATAATCACGAGTAGTTGCTATTTTACACGACTTTTTCACCATTACTCGGAGATTCTAATTACGGGTTGTGCGATTCTTTTAGCATTCCGTCCAAGGGGTTAAGGTTATCAACTGTTATGGGAACGATCTTACGACGTCAAATATGTTTGCAAATAAAATTGGGGAACCAGTTAGTATCGATATCAAGGCCATTTTTGAAAACGTCAAAACAAAGTCAATATCCATGTCACGCCGAAGATCTGGGTAACGAATCCCAGGCTCTGCCACCTAAATACCATAATGTTTTTTTTGCACGGGTACCTCTTGCAAGGATTAGACAAATCCTCTAAAATTATCACTTGTCATGATAAAGCATCTCACCTTAGTAGTTCGGATTTGGCAGAAAATTGTAACTCTCCCCATTCTTGGCAATACTACACACACAGGAATGTTTGATAGTTGTATGTCACCAAACTCTGGTTTTGGACGAGCCGTCGCGGCACCAAATTTATTTATTTGTTTTTTTTTTTTTTTAATAATCATTTTGATAAGCACTAAGTTAACATGAAGTATGCCCACCGGCGGAGGACCCTGGCCCTGCGGGGCCGCATAAATAGTACTTTTACAAACCAAAACTGTTATAATTGTCATGTATAGAGTCACTTCCAAAAAAAAATAACACAAAAATCAGTACCCTTGAACGCTTTTAAAATTCCCTGACCAATTTTTCGTTTCCTGACATTCCAGTGAGTGGCAATTATGCCTTTAAATGTGTGTAATTCCATTTCTTTACATGTCGCATCCACTGGGCATGAGCGATGCTCGGATTATGAACATGTCTAGAAAAAAACCAATGGAGGCACAAAAATCTGTGTCATGCCGTGACATATCCATACAAATCAGATTGTGGATTGGATTTTGGTTGTGATGTTGAATGTCCTTTATGTCCAGTGGAGGCGGCATGCTATAATACAAGACCGTATTTTAAGCTAGACTTCTTCCATTACAAACAAAATTATTTAACAGTGTTTTATGTAAATACTCTATTTTCTTTATATCATTTTTGATGAAAAATTTTGTTCAGTGTATTACATATACTAATTAATATTTATATTAATGGACTGATGGATTATATTTTTACATTTATTATTTAATTTTTGTGTCTTTGTAGTCGCCACTGAATAATTTCAATACAAAATTAAAAACGTAACCATCATCAAATATGAATTTATTTTAGGAACAATATTTTTTAATTACTGAAACAATAGATAAATATAAACTTCCCAGTATGTATATTTCCGATAGAACACATTAGATAAACATTGAAATAAATGTTTGTAATATTTAAAATAATTTGTGATTTATAGTATGTATGTATGTATGTAAGCTTAAAGTTAATTGCAGTGAAAAGGTTTACTTGTTTTTATTTAATTTATTTAATATTATTGATCATAATAATAAATAATAATCACATCGAACATTTAAAGTAATTTAGTTTTCTTTACAGAACCGAACAAACTTTTTGAAACGTAAATAGACTTTCATTGAACTTAATAAAATCAGATACAAAAAACAGTAAGTTGGGGGCTAAATTATAGTATTAACTTTTGAAATTATTTAATAGAACGGTTAGTTGGTTATTTAAACCTGTTGATGCTCCTAGGTTTCTAATGATGGCAAGAATTCTAAACATGCTGTTGAACAATCACAAAGTAGTTGCAGCAATTTGAAACACTTTGACAGTAATCGTACAAAATAGCGCCTACACATAGAAGAGTCGATGAGTATTTTAGTTTTTAGTGTGACATTTAACTACAGGGAGTAAGCATCAATATTTTTCAATACGGATTATCGAATTAACGTGTAATAACAAGAAAACGATTGGTCTAAATCAGGTGTTGTTGTAAAGGCTTTAAATTATATGATGGATAGTTTTATAAGAAAATACTATGTAATGCCACATTTTTTGGAAATTGATTTATAACATAAATAAATCCATAGTGTTTCTATCAGAAATATGGGCGACAGTTTTACTATGCGGAAATTCTTTGCAAATTATCATCTTTTTGGCGTTAAAAAAAAGAAGAAATAATGTGACTACCACTGCATAGTTTTACCATAAAAGAGCGCTTTTCTCAAAAGTAACTTATCTAACTTTGATTTCATAACAGCAATTCTTCCAAGTTATTAAGTAATACAAACATAACACAAATGAAAAAATTTGCACGACTGGGTCGCACGAACTTGCTCTTATGCGCGATCACATTGTGGTTCAATAGTCTGAAATAAATTAGCTATGGGAGTCTATATTTTATGCATTTGCCAAAACTTAGTTTAGTTGCAGGTGGTATTATGTGAGTATACAAAAATTAACAATATAGCCTAGTGTTGCACATATGCAATATGCATAAAAGGAAATTAAATTATTTAAACTGGTAAATTGTTTTAAATCAACAAAATTAGAAAGAAATTGATTAAAATACTTTAAATCTGTTTTAACCCAACGCGATGTACACCATCTGATTTCTTATATCAATCTTAATTTATGAGAAAAAAAAATTTGAAAATCTTAGGAGCGGTTTTAAAAATAATTAATTTTTTATTTATACAAATTTCGTTAACATTTTTGAGGAAAAAAATTGGTACGCCAATTTTAAGTAATTGTTAATCTTAAGTTAAAAATTGAACTTCACAAAAAAATCTGCTACTCGTTTTCGAAATATTGAATTTTCAAAAAATAATTTTGAATTTTTTTTTTTTAATCCAAAAATTATTTTTTAGAAAATTTTGCTACGCATTTTAGTTATATTTGTTACAAGCTTTTGTATAAAAAATCTAATGTTATTCGGTTGATCAGATATTGAGATGAAAATCAAAGAAACCCTTTAATGAGAGGTACTGTTAATAAACGTAAAATACAAAATTTCAAAATTTTAAATGGTAGATCCTACTAATTTTAACACACAAAAAAACTTTTATCAAAGTCGTAGGAGTTGTTTTTGAGAAAAAAAATATTTTTCTTAACGGTTTTTAAACATTTATAAGGGAGGCACCGTTATTTTTGGGTATTAGAATAATTTTTGTCAAAAATCTTCTAGATAAAGTTAAAAAACTGCTATTTAACAAGTTTAATAAAAATCGACAGAGTCGTTTTTGAAATATTGAGTTATCAAAAAAAAAATTAAAAACTTTTTTTTTAAAAATCCACAAAATATTTTTTTTTTTGAAAATTTTGGTAAACAATATTATTTAGAATGTGTCAATAATTCTTCATAAAAAATTTAATCAGAATCAGTTGAACCGTTTTCGAGAAAAGCGAAAATAAAAAAAAATGGTTCTTTGGGAGGTACCATTAATAACCATTTTTTTTATTAAACGGCAACTTATAACTATTTAAATTTATTGACTTCTTAAAAATAAATTCGGTAGCACTGGTTTTGAGAAAAATAAGTTTTTCCTTTTTGGCCAAGAATTCATAACTTGCCATATAGTACCTATATTCACAAGTAAAAATCTTATTCATGCTAAAATTTGCTTTACAAACTGTGCTGTTTTTTAATAAATACAATAAATGGCAATCGGGCAAAATCCCCAAAAATTTGTAATCAACAAATAATTACCTCCATGGGGACAGGTGCTCAATAGACGAAATCCAAAAACAAAAGAATCCACAAACCACAAAATGTATTATATAAAAGGCGTGTTTTTTTTTCTTAATCTATAGTCTTAGAAAACAGTTCAATAATATAAAACAACAATAGCTCATAATAACCATTACCATTACAAATAAGTTAAGACGCAAAGTTTTTTTTAAGTAACCTGAATTGCATGGCACTAGTTAGGAGGAATAGGAAGCAATTTTTGTTGACAAGGTGTTTATTAACTCATGAAATTTGCAAAATTGGCATCCTGCTGAAAGCTGGTGGTATCGGTAATAAAAAAAGAATTCTGCTTATAGTGGGACTGAAACCCACACTACTAATTTAGAAGTCAGGCACTACATCGAAAACTATACCGTTGCCACCATTGAAATTGGGAGTTTTCATCGAACGAGGGCGAAGTGTAACGCACTAAAAACCTTTTATTTGAATTTCATTAAATATGGAAATCCAAGATTGTTCAAAATGTCTTCTTGTCGGCGTATTTTCGGTTTGTGAATTTACTTTTTGGGTGATCTTTTTGGCAAAAATACTTAACAATTTTTTACAGAGACGACGTCATTTTTAGTAGGATCTTTTATTAGTTAGTTAGGGAATCGAAAGTTCTACTAAAAACGATTCCTTGAGTCACTATTATAATTAAACTATACAGTATGTCCTTTCCGGATAACTGGAGCGTTTATGGGCGACTTCAATTTATTATATTTCATTTTTAAATTTACCTGTGTGACTTGTGATTGTTTTTTTGTATTATTATTTTAATCAAATAAAATTTTTAGCAGATTTAATTTCTGAATCTTTTCATCCATGCTGATCATGTTTTAGCAATTTTTAAATTATATTTAGTCTTATTCAATGGAAATCCATACATACATTTAGTAAAATATTATAGGAAATCGAATCATCTTATATCATATTTTATTAAAAAGAAAAAAAAAATAGGAAATTTAAATACAAAACAATTTGTACTTGTTCTATTGGGCAAGTAAGTGTATTTAAGTTCAGACAAAATTCGAGGTTTTAATTAAAACTAAAATTACGATGATGACAACTCTATTGATTTTGAATAAATTTCGTACATGTAATGTCTAAGGTCATTCAAATAATACTTAACTTCAAGTTTTTCCAAATAAATCGCGTAACGGAAAAAGAGTCTTAAAGGTGTTTTTGAGAAAATTTCCTTATTTTTTGGTTATTGGTAAATCTTTTTAATGGCTGAACCGATATTATTATAATTTTGGAATCCGTTGCTCCTAAATAGTTCCAACATTATTTAGCTGCTATATCATAGTTATAATACGCAAGAGCAAGTTAGTGCGAGCCAGTAGTGCATTTTTGATTTCGAAGTTAAAATTTTTTTTAGAAACAAAAAATATTTACTCTTGTATTTTTTTAACGATAAATTGTTTCAGCGGATGTCGAAGTAATAAAATTTAAATTTTTAATTTCGTAGTGTTATCATCTAATGCTCTAGATTGACAGGATTTGACACCTTTAGCGAATAGATTAGCAAAGTTTTGCTATTGGTAAAGATGTGGTAATCGAATTCGCTACAGTTAAAAAAATTGAAACGGAATAGCTAACCTCAACACTGAATTTAGTTTGATTCACTATCCACTCAGACTTAGTACATTTTTTTTTTTTTAATTTTCTAGTTATGTATTTCTATTAGTTTAATTTAGATTGTATTCGAAATTTTTCAAGTATCATAAATTTATAAGCATTGTAAAAACAACGCACATACATACATATGTAAATCTTTCAAAAAATTATATAAGAAGAATAAAATGATAACCGCAGTGTTCTTTTTTTTAGGAGATAAGGACGATCTGCATTTTATCGAGAATAAATAGTATTTGAGTTGATTCGCTGTTCTGTTTTATGAGCGACAAAATTTGGTTTTTAGTTTTATTTTTTTAAAACATTTTTTTTTTACAATAAAGTAAAAAGTATCAGATAATAGTAATAACAATTAAAATTAAATAAACCACAACATTGGTAATTATAAATAATTAAATTTTATATGTTTTGTTTACTTCCTTTATAATTATGTATACACAAAAAGCGAAAAAAAAACACGAATTTTTAACATTAGTAAAATCACAAAGACGTATTGTTACCAGTAAGTGAGTTAAATATAAAGGTGTGCGCCTCCAAGACATGCATCTCAGTTGCGCAAATAGCCACCAGCAAAATAATATAACCACTATATTGGACCATTTTTAGGAAATCCCACAGCTTATCACAAAATATACTCAGTAGCACGCAATGCAGCAATGAGTGTACATTAACCACCCGCCATATCCATGCCACAGAGAAGAACCAATTTGATTTAAACGTTAAATTCTGACGAGTGAATTGCACTGGCAGGACATCGTTGCGTTCTAACATATCCTGATAAACGAAAATGTAACGATTCCAAGCTGTAGAGCTGAGAAGCAACTGACCGGCGAAACAAAAAACTTTTCGTGCGACTTTTTTCGTTGTTGTTTTAACTTTGTAGATTACTCCGGTTTCTGCACTCTTTGATTCACTAAGCGGAAGAATCGCTTGTAGCTGGGAGTATCCTCTTCGTGGTGGATTGTTCTTTAAAAAGAAACAAATTCCTATCAATAAAGCTATGCATCCAAGGCCATCACAAAGGCCATCGATATAATAGCCAGAGGTACCGACCTCCGATCGTTCGCCACGAATATTTTTTTTAACACGTGCTACATGCCCATCTAAGTCGTCCAGGAACGTTCGAAACTGGAAAAGAACAACTCCCATTCTTCTGTAACCCAGACTATCTGAAGAAACCAACTTTCCAGCTAGACACGCAACAAATACGTGGAAAAACGAAATCATATTCGCTGTGATAAACGACGATCGAGAGAATCCTATAATGTTATCGAATATCGTCGCAAGCGGTGCAAATATATAATGGTTCGTGTGGTCTAGTAAAATGGCTTTTACGGTCACATGGCATAGTGGGTTTATTTCGCAGCTTAGCCATGTGCTGGCTTCATAGGTTCCGGGGGCAGCTTGATGTTGACCTTTGGCTGTTAATGTTGTAGTCTTTTGGTATTGCACCGACTTCGGTAATACACCAGATGACGTTACTGACGAAGCCGTTTGGTCTCTTTGTAGAGGCAGAGCTGATGGTATTCCCGCATATTTGTGTGGGTATCCAACTTCTACTGCATCAACTTGAGATGAAACAGAAACCGAAACATTGAAGTGATAGTTACGTTCTATTGGGTAATTCTGTATTCTTAAATACAGCTGTACATCCATAAAAATGAAGAAGATAATCAGTAAGAGGAGTAAGGTTAAGAGTATTTTGCTAATTTGTGAGCTTGGACCCAACATTTTCAAAGATTGTCTTCAAGCTGGTGGTGTTTTTAAGATTCGTCGAATATACCTCTATTGTTTTTGTTTAGATATTCAATTTTGTTACTTCTAGATAAAATCCGATTATCGCTTTTAGTGAAAAATAAGCTCGATATTGCTCTATGTATTGGTGCTATTTTGTTGTTGGCTGTCTGCTGTTATTATGACCTTTTTTTATTGTTTAAATTTGTCCTAAACAATTAAGAGTTGGACTGTGTTTGTGGTTTTAGTTGTTAAACTTTTATTAATCTGTTGTTAACAAGTTCCTTTTGGTTCCAGGTTTGATATCTAAAACGAACAAAAGACAGGCACTTAGTTGATTTTTTTACAAACAAAAGAGAATGGAATATTGTTTGTTATTTTGGATTTCTTAAGTTTAGTTACTTAAAAAAGAAAACACTCACACAATTCTCAAAATATGTTTAGGACAATATAAACAATATATGAGAAAAAGTAACCTTTGTATAAGCAATTCGAATATCAATTCTAAAAAAAAATAAATGAGCATACCTAGAGCGTTCTTGGGATGCATTGTTAAGTCTTGGGTTTGATTAAATGGAAATGGTTCGTTTGACATGGAGAACTATGTGGTGGAGATCGCAAATCTTTTCAGTAGGGATCAATAGAACTTATGGAAACTCCAGCTGAAGATAATCTCAGTTTTGTTGATCTATGAAATATGCTATGAGGATTGAGATGGCACCTGGAGATACAAGTGATAATTACTTCGATTGCTTGTTTCAATCTATGAATTTTTCAAATATTTCTATCTTGATAATTGTTGTACTTTTATCAGCTTTTCACTATCTCAGAACATTACGTATCTTTACTGTGTTCAATATATTATGAAAAATTAAAATAAATTGAACTATTGTAAATTCTTATCGCTTAAAGTAGTCTGATGATAGCACTCGTGAAATAGCTATAATAACATAACAACATACGTTGTTGAAAGTTGGTTTTTGTGTGATAACACACTCGCATTAAGGCTGCAAATATTATTAATATTGAAGGTTTAAATGAAACAACAACCACTTGAGTGAGCTACCACCAAGTCATTATAGGGTCGAGTTATAGCTATTTCACGTTGTTGTTTCATTTAAAATGTTTAATGTAAGTTGATATTGCATGTATGTTTATAATCATACAAAATATATGAGCCAGTCGTGGGACGCCTGGTAGATGTCATACTGAAATATATAATTATTTTAGCGAAAGGAAGAAGAAATTAAAACGACGTATTCAAATAGTTTTCAATAAATACATATTTAAATTTATCATACAAACTTCAAACTAACATTTTTTCAAATTTCAACGACCAAATTCAAAAAAGGCAATCTATATTTCGTTCATTTGGTTGGTGTGTTAAATTTTCTATGTGGTTAATGTGTTTTTATTATATAGGGTGTCACATTGTATGTTGAGTCGTAATAATAGATGAGGTTTTTCTAAAAATGTTTTCCGTTTTTTCAGGGTGCAGAAACTCACGCTCAAGAGCGGCTCGCGAGCGTGCCTTTCCAAATGAGCGCTTACCAGATACGCTCGCCCATAAGCCATCAGGTGTGAGAACTTTTAGTTTAGCCGGCGCTCGCGAGCGTTTGATTTATAAACGCTTACGTCAAGAGCGCTCTCATTATTTGCGATAACAAAACTGCACGCTCATGAGCATGAGACAAGAGCGAGCCAATTTAGCGCTCGCGAGCCTTAAGAATTTAGAAAAAAAGAAAACAATTAAATGGCTTTGCGTATGATATTTTTAAATTTTAATATTAATGCTAGTTATATAAATAAATTAATTGGTTTCATGAAAAATGTCTTACATTCCCTCGTTTTCAAGTATATCTAAAGTAGATGTGTCTATTAAATTGAAATTTAATTTATAAAGGAGAATATTAGCAAGAGATTTTTTTGATTCCAGGATTAAAATGGAACCAATCCAATTGTGCTACCTTCTACATATATTTAAAAAAAAAAAAACCATTACGAACAACCAAGCGAATAACTGTTTATTATTACCTAACTTTCAAAAAACTAGAAACTTTGTTTTGATTTTTTTATAATCGTATTTCTAAGAAGTGCGATCTACTGTAGGTATGTACTCCTAATTATGTACCTATGAGCAAGGAATGCAACGGGGTTGCATTTTGCATATCGTCTTCCGAAGGAAAATCTCACTAAAGTCCAGTTTTTCAGTACGAGATTAAAGTTAAACCCGATTTAACTCATCAAAATTGGTGAGTTAACTCAAGATTAACAAATCACAATCGCTCACGCTCGCCCGCGAGCCATGGGCCAAATAATGCTTTCGGCTCTTGGGCGTTTTGATAATGCTATTTTCGATCTCGCCCATGAGCGGGCATTTCGATATTGAGTTTTTGCGCTCGCACTCGCGAGCCTTTGAACCTTGCGTACGCTCGTGGGCAAAATATGAGCTGAGAGCTTTTTGTGGGCGCTCGCGTGCGAGCGTTTCTGTACGCTGCGTTTTTCCTTCCGTAAAAGAGGCCCATAAACTACTTCTTCCAGCTTCGCAACTAAATGGTGTTTCAGAAATCTAGAAGTTTTAAGAAACTGGCCTTTTAACAGCTCTTTTAATATCATTGACTTATTATGCAGGGTATTTTGGATAAAATACGACAAAAGTCTAGAGCGTGCAAGCAACACTTTTTGAAATACCTCACTTATTTTTGTCGACCAAACATAAAACGTGACCCCCTTTATAATACAAAAGAACATATAAACACAGAAAACAACGAAAGTAGCCAGTAGTTCAGAGATGAGCTATACCCAATCCATTCTAAACAATTCTATTCTAACCAACGTCGCGACGTCCCATTTTCAGTCGAGTTTACCCGCCGCTTAAGATGTTACACACCAAAAAATATCTAACCCACGGTTAAGATGTGTAACATCAACGATCGTCGAGTGCCTAATTTTTGAAATAATGAAACCGTATTACACGTAACGTGTAACATATTACACGTAACGTGTAACATATTACACGTAAGGCTCACGTTTTTAGTTTACCCTACCATCGGCATAAATTTTCAGATATCAAAACCCGCTTTGAAACTATTGTAAATAATATGTAAATAGTGTCACTTCCAAATGCCACTATAATATTTATTTGACTTTTGAAAAGTAGTAAATACTCAACTCATCAGATTAGTGTTGCATCAAACAACTATTGATTGAGTGCAATTTATCGAAGTGATGATCATATCGAATTAGACATAACAAAAATTAAATTCTTTCAACTCTCTAAGATATTTTGGACACAATCTATTGTGGCTGTGAACCAGTGGGAACGTTTTTAATGCAAAAAAAAAGATTTGGAAAAATATTGCTGAAAAAAGGGTTGAAATTTTAAAAATTTAAAAAATTAAAAAAAAAGAGAATTAAATTTAAAAAATAAAGGCTGATATTAAAATCATACAATTTGTAAAATGTTTGTATCCCCAACTCTTATGATAAATCGGTCTGAGTGTGAAAATTTAAAAACGGTCACATTATTATGTCCACGATTAGAAATTTTAGGATATTTTGTAATACAGCCTTGGTATTACAGCCGATTGCTTTGTAATACAGCTAATATTACTTTTTAATTAATTAATTAATTTAACTTTAAGGACATTTTTTTAATACGAAAAAGATTAGAATATGATCCAAAGAATTGAAATATAATCCTTAAGTGAAAGTTTTTTTGCGACCTTTAGTCCAAATGCGTTTTGCCCAGGCACGACAGTTGGGGTCATCAGTTAGATGTTGTCGTACCTTTCTAAGACCCCAAAATATTAAGCAGCAGCGATACGCTGTAAATTATATTTTTCTAGGGGAATTTGGTTAAATACATACACCTAGAAATGATATTGCCTGTGGTCTGGCTTGTGCATTTGGACTAAAGGTCGAAAAAAAACTTTCATTTGATTTTAATTCATTGCAGTCCACTTAAACAAAAACAATGCATTTCTATTGTTTTCGTTGCATGCAATACAATGGAATAGATTAATAAATCACAATTTTTAACATTCCTATTTTATTTAAATCTATACAATCTTTGACCGATACTATTAATAGATAATTTGAAAGCAAATTAACTATATATTTCTTGAAACTTTACTCCAATTAAGGAATTTTCACAATGTTTTTTTTATTTTTAAAGCATTACCTAAAAACTGGACAACAAAAAAAATTGTAAGCTTCCCCAACGCCCTTTAATAAGTGCCATTGTATAAAATCGTGTGTTTAATTTTATACTAAAAAGGTTTGGTCTGACTTTAATAAAAAACGAATATTATTTATAAAATTCTAGCTCTCAACTTAAAAGTTATGATTGTTAAAGCGATGAACTTTCCTCGTCTTTATTTTTTCATTGAAACCCGACTTTTCTTACTTATGTATTTCGATTAACTCACACGGCTCTGGTAATAGTTTAATCTCTATAAAACGGTTAGGAGAACAACTTTGTAATACACTGTCTTCAAAATTATCAACATTTTTCCTTTTAAATGCATATGGCTTACAGCCGTTAGCATTTTTTGTATATGAACACTATATACAACAGGAAAAATTCCTTGTCTTTTTGCCACCATAATCATAAATGTCCCATAACTATTAACAAAGTTACAATTAATTTAATAAAAATAAATCCTTTTTTTTCTTCAACAATTGTGCGTGAATGGTAAATTCGCTACAGAGAGACGATCGAAGTCAACGAACAAGCAGGTTAAAAAATACTTATCAATGGTCAGCTTAAAATAAGTAATTTTGAAAAGTTAGCTTTTTAGTTGGAGAAACGCTTATAATTATCACTAACCAGGTATATGATTAATTGATAATTTATTACTGAATGAAGTGCAAAATGCATTCGTGCACTTACAATTACCAGAATTTTCTTAAATTGATTATTTGAGAAGTGATTAGTGATAAGTAATTGGTGCAATAGGGCCCAGATATCATCCATGGATCCATTGAGATCCGAGTGAGGTGGTGCGGCTTGCCGTATCATCACCCCTTCTAACCTAACTTAATCTAACTTAACATATCATCCATATTGTAAAAATCTCATGTGATTGAGTCATATGAGTAATTTTTATCAATTTGTAAAATGATAAAAAATGGTCAGAGATATTGAATAAACAGCAAAACAAGTCATAGACTTTATTATCAGACCCTTACAAAAGATACAAAAAACATCAATCGATACCATCATCGAAAAAAATATTTGTTGTTATAAATAAAAATAAAAAGTAGCATCTTTATTATTGTTATCGTGTTATCTGTCATTTTAAATTACATAGGCTATAAAAGACAATATTTTGTACTAATTTAAAAAAAAAGTAACAAAATTAAATAAAAATCTAATAGAAAAATAATTACCTGGGGTAGTTGTGTACTCTTCCCACTTCCAGTTTCTCCAACAAGTATCAATGCTTGATAGTTTTCCAAACAATAGAGAATGTGATCACGGTATTTTCTTATTGGAAGACGCTCACGTTGTGCATCGATTGAAAGCGAATTGTGGGCGCTAAAAACAAACGTAGTCACCTGATCATCAGTTGCCTGGGCGTCTTTTTCAGACGCAAAATAATTGTCATCTGAAAATAGAAACAACAAATTAATTTAGGTATGTGACCATAGCAAAAACCCTTAACTTATACACTAGATTTAAGAAAAGTATTTGGAAATAAAAAAAAAAAACTATGCACGAACTTGCTCTTTGGTACAACTGTAATGCAGACACCGTTTTTGAGAAAATTTGAAAAAAAAAAACAAAATTTTTGAATGGCAGGTAAAACAAAAATTTGAATTTCCCCTCTAGGGATCACATAAAAATGCTCTGTACCAAATTTCATAGAAATCGGACCACCTATTTAGGCTCTTGCTCAAATTACAGTGGACGCCCAGACCGACCGACGGCATGACGAAACCCACTTTTTCGGACTTTTCGATCATCGTAGCGTCAGTTTTGACTACAACCTCGAATGCTTGTATACGAAAACAATACTTGCCCTATAGAGCAAGTAATAAGATATGAACTTACCTTGTTCGATACTCGTGATATTTTTAATTACAATAGGAAAATAGCTGAAACAACTGCAACTACAGATAAGAACATTCCTTTTTCAGATATCGATCATTATATATATTTTTACCTGATAAGTATATATGTACGAGAAAGCGAGTATTAGCGAGAGATCATATAATTTGATTCTTATTTTTGATCGTATTGTATTCTATAACAACTCGACTTTAAATCGTGGCGCCCAGAAACCGTAGTATTTCGTCCGAGTAGCAGAAGGTGCGAACGAAAGATACGAATTGCTTCGTATACAATGAGGTTTGATTAAGTGCTGTAGCAGCGTTGTTATCAAAACGAGAAATCGATTGCTGTTTTTAAAATGAATTAGAGTCTGATGCTAACAAACTCGTTAAAGTGCATTCGAAAAATTTTAAAAATTCTTTTAATTGTAATAAAAATACTTCGAAATGCGATTAAGTGCCTGTGCGTGTTAGTCGCTCTAGATGAAATATTGTTGTTCGACCTCATGTGAACATTTTTCAGTAGGGAAAATCGAGGAACGAGGAAAACATCTCAAATGCTCGTGAGGCTCTTATAAGAACTTTCTTTTATACAAAGAAAAATAGATATTTACACTGAAATAGAGAAAAAGTAAAATGGCTGCGGCGTAACATGTCTCAATAAATTTTAAAGGTGCATAATTTAGTCCAGTATTTTTCGAGAAAATTTGAAAAATCAAATAAAAGTGCTTTGTGACAAATGTCAAGCAAATCCGTGCATCCTTTTATTCTCAAGTTCGATGAACAAATTGACACACGGACTAACAGTTAAAACAGACCGACGACGAAGGCATGTTAGTTTTGATTAAAACATCGATTTTTTTGTTGACACGCAGCTAACTATTATTGCCCTACAGAGTAACTACAAGTAGCCTATTAAATTAACTCCTTGAAGCCTTTGCACACTTTCCGAAAAAAGTGTGAACAGTAAACTACTGTGAAAACAAAATTTGAAATTTCATCCCACACGACTCACACAATGTGTCATGTGTTAATATATAAGAATTTTTAGGATTGGTGCTAAAATCATCATACATTCTATCCCATTCGGCCCACTCGGGGGTTTATGGTTATGGTGAAACTAATTTGTTTGGATGCTAGTTTGGAACCAAACTATATTGTTTCCCACTTATGCGTAGTTGTATATATGTAATTCTTTCCCACACATGTATTGATACCCTCTATGAGATAGTATGTAGGTTCCTTTAAATCGAATTTCATAGCAGATGAAAATCTAAATAACAGAATTTTTCTTTGATTTAGAGATAAAAATATACCCATGGAAGATGAATATGTTAATACATACATAGGTACGGTAACAGTGGGTAACAGCTTTTTCATCTTACACTATGTAATGTCTGGATCAGATTTAAGCTGTAGCAATTTTTAGTAAATAGCGGGCAACCTAACTCAGTTATCTAGTTAGATCTAGAGTGCGCCGCACATACATAGGTGCATTTGCTGCCAAAAACCAAAAAAAGACAACCTTGGAAATTTTGAATATATTAAATATACAATGGGGTTTTCCAATAATTATATTATATTGCGCTCATAAAAATACAAGTTAAGAAATAAGTTCTACTAGGTACCGCCGTGTTTCAGTATTTTTACGGTATCTACACATTTTTGTAAAACATTTATGTTAAACTTAGTTGTTGGTTTGCATTTGAGACTTCAAAAGAATTAAATATTATCAACACATGACATTGGTACAAAGTCAACGCTTGCAAATATCACATTTTATGTAATCAATATACGAACAATTTATTAAATTTTATAGATTATTTATATTATATATTATATATATTTTATTTATAGACTGGGAAAATATTGCAATAAAGTATAACATACAGCTAGATCTAAGGGAAAATAATATCGCGAACTTGAGAAACATTACGCAAAAATTCGTCTTGGATGTGGAAAGGGCAATGAAAATGGAATGCGTGACCCAAGCTGAAAATTCAACATCTCGATTCTTTTATCGGCAACTAGACCACCAACAGATAAACTACCGGAACTCCGATCTTAGAACTGCACAAATATCTATGGTAATTCGAGTGAGAGGAGAGCTGCTCAAACTGAACTGTATGCCCCATCGTGAAGATGGTGCACTTATCTGCGGCCTATGTAACACTAGGGAAAATGAAGATGTGATGCACTTTCTTGGTGTCTGTCCCATCTTAAAAGAGATAAGACGCAATCACTATGGAGTCAACCAAATGGGCATTGAAGATGTTAAAAGAATACTGAACGACAACGAAAATTGGAGTAAACTTGCTTCCTATTGCCACACTGCTCTTAGCTATAGAACAAGAATTTATAATGAAATTTTCTAAATATCTATAATTGTTGATAAAGCCACTCTTCTTTTAAATATTTGCAAAAATACTTTTTAATTTATCTATTTATCTTCTTAATTGAATTTTTTAAATAAAAATATTGTTCAAGTAGTTGTCATTTCTCGGCAGACGGCGTAGCCATGCTTAAATGTACTTAATTATTTAATAATATATCTTATAAAATATTCAGCATGATTTAATAAAGTACTACTAAATAAAACTAAATAAAAAATAGATTATTTCATAAAATTTTTCAGCCTTATGATACATTTTTATATTATGGATAATTCATTCTATTGTTAATTTTACATTTATGTTAATAAAGTAGTAAATGCAATTTTGTCTGTACTATTCTTCTTATTTTTCTATATATGTATGTATGTATACCTATATAAATAAACAAATTGCGACAATTTTTTGTTTGTTGTTTTTTATTTGGAAGTCATTATGTTATAACATTTGTGTATGATATGGTCAAACAAACCTTCAAGCTTCAATTAGATTAAATTATTTTATAAATAATGAAAGTAATACAGCTTTTCAGTTACCACAAATATTAAAAAGGAACCAAATGTCAAAATTTAATGGTTCAGACTTTTATTTAACAAGTAAAGGTGGCTGTAAAAAACGAAACCCTGGGATATAAGTCCGCAAAGGGTTTTCTATTCTCACTTAGTACAAAATAAGCGCTTAAACTGAAGTGACTTAGCTTTCACGCAAGGTTTAGGGATGGCAAGCACCCCTACCTCCCCCTTTGGTACACACTTGAAGTGGCTCATAGAGATCTTGCCTTCGGACTTCTTCTTACGGGACTTACTTAAATCGCAGGTTTATGCGAATAAACCTATAATCACTGATGTCGTCAATGTAAACGATCCATCAAGATTGAAGATCATCGTGCCAACAAGCAAAGACGCGGCAGACTTAATGCTATAGAATGTTCTTTCAAATAAAAAAAAAGATAGAATAGGTATCTTACACAAATCTGATTGTATTTACATTTAAAAATCGAGCATCCTTATTGAGAGACCTTTTATACACCAAGCTGGAATTGCTGGACAAATTTAAAAAAAATGGTTCTCAAAGCTTAATAATGACTTGAGACCGAGTTGTTTGTAGGTAAATGGTTAAAATGTATAAACTTTACTGGATAGAGTTAAAAAGCTATGTTAGAATTTTGTCAAGAAATCGTTCGTTTCATTTAATTAATTCTAAGTTTGCTTTACATTCAACGAGTGATTCCCATTAATTTTTAATTTTTTTATCAAGACTCAAGCCTAAGGTGTGTCGCGTTTGTTCTGAAGTAAAACAATTAAGTGTAGTTTATTTTGAATTGATTTTGGGTATTTTTACTTGGTGACAAACTTGATAAAAATGTTGTATTCAAATTTTGTACATACATAATGTAAAGGTCGCTTCTTTTCTATAATTAGAAATAAAACCTTTATAGCTGCAATAATATAGCTGAATCATTTGATTTTGCGGTGAAACTATAGGAGTGCGTTGCGTTGCTACAGAGTTACGATGAATGTGCTACAAAAAAAGGTCATCCATGACGTCATTTCTATTATAATGTTTTTCAGTAGAACCCTACTAAAAAATATAAAATAATATTTAAATCTAACTATTAATGTATTTTATAAAAAAACTCAAATCAATCTATAATGTACATATTTTGGTGTATTAAAGTAGACAAAAATTAGAAAGGAATTGCCGCGTCAAGGTAAACAAAAGATTTTGTTCAGTGCAAGTCTTTACAACTTAAAGAAAAAAAAAAAAGTATATTGACTGCTTTACTCACCCGGTTTCAAAAACTTTGGCTTTGGTTGCAAGGATACCATAACGCGCTGTCAATTTGTTTAATGCAATTGCTTAATTTGCCATTTTGTGGAGCACTGAGCCAATTCTTCAAAAAATAATAATTATGTTAACTTGTTGAAAGCGAATTTAGCTATTCGTTCGTTGAAAGATTGCGTATCGCAATCTCAGAACTTGTGTATCTACACTGACAGATATAACTAGAACTTTTATTTCTTCTATTCACAATTCAGAAGAAACAAATGTGATTTAAATGCTACGTAAAAACTATACGGTTTGTTCGAATACTTGAAAAAAATATCATTAAATAAAAGTTTGCATTATTTACGAACGTATATGCTATTTATTTGCAAACAGAAAAAATTCTTTCAGCGCGCAGAAATTATTTGCACTGGATTGGATATGCCAAATGGAAATGACAGGAAAATGGAATAGGGAAACTGGAAAAGTGAAATAAAACAAACACCTCGATTACATGCGGAGTTTAAGAGACGTGGTCGCACTTCGATCCCTTGTCAGTCTGCGTCGAGTTGAAATGAGTTTAGTCCCATTCGATTTCACTCTCTGGGTTGGGAAGTTGGTTTGACAAAACCTGAATATAAAGATAAATAAAAGATGTTCATATTGTGTGTGCATAAATATGCATTTGCTTTGATAACTACGAGTAGTAGATATACATAGGTACTCGCGTTTTTTTCATTTCATTTGTTTTTGTTATAGCTAAGTATACAGTTCTTCAACGAAAAAAAAAACTACATGTAAATATTTTTATCGAACTGTGAACTTAACCCCGGAAAAAAAATTATACTTACCACGATTTTTTCCCGCAAAACAATGTCAGTGACATTTTTGCAAAAAAATCTACGAATGTTTTTCTTCCGGAAAAAAAATTCTTTCTCACCATCAATTTTTTTTCGTTCAAAAGAACTGTATACTAAGCTTATAAAATAAATTAAAAACGTTCCATTTTAGACAACAATATTTTATTATCGCATCCAAGATTCCACCTCTGAGTCCCAATTTCGCAAGTAAATTTTGCGATTCCGCAAGACACAGGTACCAAGAAAATTTTTGGAGAGAAAGCATGCAGGTACACAGGGGCCTAATTCCGCAAGTAGTGTCAATAATTTTCCGTATACACTTTCTATATTCACGCTCAAAATATGCGTGAGTAAATTTGAACCCCATTCTTGCAGTATCACAAAATTTTGATGTGTACGCAGGAAACTTTTCTCAATTGCCGACCTGGGCCCCTGGTTTCTGCAAGAGTTGACTCTATCTTCTATTGAGCTAAAATTAAGAAAAAGAAACGAATAACTGAATCATTTTGTTTATTTAAACATTGCATTTAATTTTTTTTTTAATGTTAAATAGCCGATGGTAGATGTTTCTGCAAAAGGTGTCGCAATTCTGTGTTTTGTCTTCTTAAGAACTCACAATCCATATCGAGCTGTTCCCTTTCTTTAAGGACATCCAAATAATGATCCAAGCCGTGTTCAAGTGTTTTCCATAGTTTTTGTTTTTCATCAGTCATTACTTGTAAAAAGGTTGGCCAACATTTCTGCATTGAGTTTGAATCTCTTTTCAAATGTCGATCAGACTTTGAGCTTCTCACCATAGCTCTCTCAAACCTTCCTCTATAAAAAATGCAAGGTTAAAAGCAATCGAATAGAAATTGTCTTTAGTAAAATATTATAAATGCATCTTACAAATGTGCACCATCATGTGTTTTTAAATAATTTTCCGTAAAGCTTCTGAGAGCGGTTATTACAAAAGCTGGTTTTATAACCAGGTAGTGGCTGGAGCAAATTTTCTAAGGAATAGAAAAACAATTGAACGTCTGTTCCCATACTTAATTATTTTATATCAAAGACACCTCTTCTGTATTTTTTTCTCCCGAGCAGACCAATCTCTTTTTGCATGTTAAAATAGATGTTATATTACGTTCAATATCGTCTGTAGACACAGAGCAAATGTCAGATGTTGATACTGATGACGAAGGTGTACCAATCATAACTTTTTCTATTTCCAATGCCAGAGAAGGCCTTTCTCGTGCAGAGTTAGGAACTTCATCATGTTCAATTAATATTTCAACGATTTCACCGTGTAAGTCATTTGAACAATTGGGACACCAAGAGTATGGCAGAAAATAATCGATTAAAGATGTTATGTCGTGGTTGGCAGTAATATTTAAAGCCTGTGAATGAAGAAATAATACCTGTTAAGAAAATTGATTATATTTTGAACGAAGAAATACTATGTTAATTTTTCTAGCACTGACTACTGCAGATTATACACTAGCCAATTCGTTTCTAGTTAGAGTCAGTATAGTTAGTTACAGGTTAAGCATGAGCTCACAATTTCTTCCATTTTCTTACCATTTAGGAATAATTTAAGGAATTGACTCTTACGTTGATAAAAATACTGTAATGAGGCCTCGCAGGTCCAGATCCCTTTACAGGTGGACATACCTCTGGTACCCAGAGTTTTATTCTTCAAGTTTTTCAAGCGAAAAACTATTATAAATTTGCATTTGTCTATGTCCCGTTCATAAATTAATTGTATAAATGGTTCAAAATCTACCAGTATTTTCGTCTTTTAAGAAACTGACAAGTGGATCCGACTTTTAATTTTTTCCTTGAAGTTCCATTAAGTATTTAATTTAATGGATAATGTCATTAATAATTGGCGTATTCATTGAGCACTCTGTGTTAATTTGGCGGAGGTGGAACCATTTCGTGAGACAAGATTATCCGCTCAATAGCCGTGTTCCTTAGAGGTGGCAAACTAATCATGAGTAGATGGAAACGATAATCTAGTATAAAACCACCTACTCTACTCATGCGTCATATTGTCATGTGCAAGTAGACTACAAGCTGAGAAGTCAGCTGATGTATAAGATTGCTTAAGTAAGTTTAAGAAGAGGGATAAGATTACCAGAGCATATGGGTTTTTATTTCATTTCATGTGACCATTTATTATCACGAAATGAAATTATGAAAAAAACAATGTACACAATGGTTTATATGGTGAAATGTACGAACAATTGGCTTCCTTATAAAGAGTTTCTTTGCCTCATAACTTCATCCTACATTCAATTCTCATTTTTGCGTTTTATTCCGCATTTCTAAATTCATGTAAAACTTCGATTATGATACAGTAAAAAAAACTACATATTCATGCTCACAATACAAATTTATTCAAAAATCTGAAATCTCTTGTGTCTTATGTTTGTTCGTTTATTAAATAGCATTTGTCAATTTTACTAATGGGCCGAGCATACAGTGTAAGTGAGGGTGAGCGCCTCTACATTATCATAAAAGGCATTGAGTACGTTCAGATGACGAAGGGACTTTAAGGCAAGGCAAGTTTCTCGTCTCTGATTGGCCAGCTGTCGCAAAATTTCCTTCCAATTAAGGCAACTTTTATTGGAAAGTGACTGGAAAGCTAGTCAAGAAATATCTCCCTTCATTTCAAGTCAAGTGCATTTATGTCAAAATATCAGCTGATTATATTTTGTCATTAAACAGCAAGCTGAACTTCATTGTTCAGTGACTTCTTTTTTCAACGTGTTTTATTGTTTTGGGTGGAGGAGTTCTTTATCAAAATAATAGAAAAGATTTAATTAAAAAATGCATCATAAGCAAGAAGTATTGAAAAAATATAAATTACATTTCGTAATTGACTTGTGTAAGGTGTTTTTCAAAAAAAAATATTATTATAAGTACTATCTGCACTATCAATGGAAGGTTGGAAGTAAAGTTCCAATTTTGGCATTAATGACATATCTCAAAAAAATAACTAGTTTCCTTTGTAAAATTCGCGTTCAATGAATGCACTTGACTACATATGTAGTCCCTTGTGTCTGCTGAACGTACCCATTTCGTCCATTCGTATTTCTGACAGTTCGTAGATACTTTTATAAAAAATGCCGCAGTTTTTTCTTACTTGAATTTGCTTGATAGAACGATAAACTTAACGAATAGGAGCTGAACTCCATTATAGTTATTGAATAAGTACCTATTGTATGTATTCGCTCGTTTACTTATGGGGGAATTAGTTGCGGGAATTACTTGCAGGCTTATCTAGGCATTACTGATGGACTACTTTGGAAAACGGGGTAACCGAATCAATGGATGTAACAGCTGCCTGACTGTGAATATAGCGATACAGTACAACACGCATATAAAACACTGCAAATCGCTCGTTTCTAAGGTGTTTTTGTCAGAAATAATAATCTACCAAATTAGTACTCTCTAAATCTACAATCTACGAATAAAAGCTAATTTTGAGACAAAATTGATTACAGCTAGGCAAAATTAAGAACATATTCAATTAAATAAATAGTAGCCACAAAGTAATATTAGACAAAACTTACATTAAATATATTATCTATACGGACAAGGCATTTTTCTTCATCAGTGTATGGTTCTAGGATTTTAAGTAGCTTGTCTTCAATTAAAAACCCAGCTCGATCAGATATCTTTTTGAGGATGCTCCGCAGAAGGCGTATCTCGGCAACTTGTTGTCTAACAGATTTTCCAGAAGTGCGAGAAGAATTCCGTTTAGTTTGTTCTTCAATTTCTAGTGTTTTTGTCATACAAAAATTAAAGGACAATTTTAACGGAATTTGAGTACATATTTGTTCCATAAAATTATAAACAAAAAAATGAATCACTTACTCATAAGATATTGTCCAGGGGTCGTATTTCCAATTTGATAATGTATAATCCCTTCGATATTCTGCGGTACCCAATCTACTCCTAGCTGTTGAACATGCAACAACCGATCTATTTCGAAAACTCTGTTTGCCAGTGAAAGTGCTTCTTCATAATTTATTGTCCAAACATAGTGATACTAAAGTTTTCATAAAAATGTGAGATTTAATGAATACATCGACAGTGACCATATTAGCTTTAGGTGCGTAGGTGGGTTCTACCTTAAGAGTCTACAGAATATAAATATATAGGAAACCAATACGAAAATGAGAAACCTTAAAGCCATTATGTTATCATTTGATGATTTTTGCTAAGTTTAGTCAAGACACTGGAAATTTAATAAAAAACTTGTTTTGGTATCCCATCAGAAAAAACCCATATACCACCACACAATGGTATAAAAAAGTATAATGTTATTAATTTTTAACATTGCATTTGTAATTACACGAACTAGTCCTTAGTCAACTTATCGAACTGGTATACGGAAAGTCCCTGGATCTTTTCTCAAATAAATCATTTTTGTTTATTATTTTTTGTCTCATGAAGTAGTAAAATGGCACATAATGGCTTTCTATAAACTGATTTCACTAGGTTAGGTATAAATAATAGAATTACAAATGGCACTAACTAAAGGATAAATAATACAATAAAAAATACGCATACGTCCGAGTTTACCAGTCTCTCAAGAAATCAGATTCATATAGCACAAAATTGTTTGCACATATTTTTAATAATATCCTGTCAGTAATTGTGATTAATAGCGGGACGGGTTTTAAAAGTTTTAGAACGATTTAAATGCATATTTAGTATGATGCTAGATTAAGAAGAGAATTTTTAAAATTTTGAACGAGTTATCATCCTTTTTAACATTTTGCTAAAGTTTAAATCACCGAATCCCGATTTTATATAAGAAGTACCTACTATATACTACCTCCATATCTCACTTTTACAATAACAAATGTAAAAATATACATATGTTAGCTCACTTTTTTTAATGAAATGTTTTTATTTTTACATTTATTTGTTAATTTATTTTTTATTATGAATTAAAAACGGCTTATAGCTCTTCCACACTATCCCATTGAGAATTAACGCATGTCAACAAAAAATTGGGATAGAATTACATGATTCTGATGTTCATGTTTCGCTTCCACACCTGCATCCAAACAAATAAGTTTCACCATGATCTCAAACTCTGAACTTGGATAAAAAGTTTGATAGTCTTATAACCAATCCTTACACATGTCAAATCGTGTGGGATCCAAGTTGTGTAGGATGAACTGTCACATATCTTGGGTGATGAGGGTTATAATTTGTTTCCACACTGCGTGTTTTTCTTTTTTAGTTCAGAGTAGAGCTCTGAACGGAGTCTGAACACTCCGAACATACTCTGAGCGTGCTCTGCTCTGCGAGTTCTTCCCTCCTTCTTTGTCCACTTGTCAAATTTGTGTTCAACTATTCACCTCCGTCTGCTGTATCAATTTATTCTGAGCTCATAGAGCGCGCTCTGAACCTGCTCTGAACATGCTCAGAGCGATAAAAGAAACACAAAATTTTAGCTCTGAATGCTCTGAGCTAAAAAAGAAACACGATTTTCTTTTGACAGTTCGGACTCTGCTCTGAACTAAAAAAGAAAAACGCCCACGATGAGCCTGATTACACGATTAATTTTTTCGTTCGTTTCGTTATTCGTTTTTTTGATTGTTACGAAATGTTAAAACCTATTCGCATTTCACATACGATCCACTCTTCAAGGAAAAAATTGTTTGCGCGTGGCTAACCTCAAAATCACTCCTGTTTTTGATTTCTAAAATTCGCTACGAATGAAAAAAGCAATATGAAATTAATGTCAAAATGGGCCAACATTGGTTCATTCGTTGGTCGCTCTCACTCGTCCTTGAGTCCTCATGTTTATGCTGTATCAGAACGTATAGATGCACATGTGAAGAAACCAACCACGGACGTTTTGGCTAAAACCAATTTTTTGGAACTCGCCATCATCGTTATATTAAGATTAATTAAAACCTTGATTTTTGTTGACACGATACCAAAAATCTGTCCTATCTCCTATACAGCATATTAAAAGTAATAAATATGTTGACCGCATCACGTATTAAAAATGGAAGTGACTTTAAACATGCCAATTATAACAGTTTTGGTTTATAAAAGTACCTGTTTATGTTGCTCCGCAGGGCCAGGGCCCTCCGCCGGTGGGGATACTTCAGGCATCCAGATTTTTTTTCAAGTCGCGCAAAGCGCGTTAACGCATGTCCACTTTCGATGGCGAAAAAATGTTATTATTACTGTTATAAATCGGCATGTCTCTAGTCTCGTCCATTAAAAATACTATTTAATAAAATGTATTTTCATGTATACCTACTGTTTTTAACTCAAAAAGTAACTTTATGGCGTCATAAAATCGTTCCTAAACTTAAAGTTGAAGTGTCAGAAAGTAAATTTTGGTAAATACTTCCAACTCATCTGCTTGATATAAGTTGAAATGGTTAATCTGTCAAACACAGCTGAAATTGCAATGTTTACACATTGTGGTTATCTTTAAGGCTCTCCCAAACCAACGCGAATATTTCAGAACGACGACGAAACTTTCGCCTGTCTCAATTTATTTACATAGAGATTAATGGGAGCACCCAAACTGACGCGATGCAAATCTTCGAACATTATTCAGTCGTCGCATATTCGCGCGAATGTTTCGCGTTGGTTTGGGACAGCCTTTAGTTTAGTTTACTTTTCGTTCTTTATTTTGATTTGTGTAAATGTATTTTCATTTTAAGTGTTTTTTTGTCGATTTCGATTAATTGTTTTCTGTAATTATCTGATTAATTTGTTTGCTCGATTTAATCAATTTATTAATAAGAAATTTGTGCCCATAATGAATTTCGGTCCTAATTTTTTTATTTGAAAATCTGAAAAGCATAAGTAACGAGAGTTACCATGATTTTTTTTAAATATTTTTAGTAACTATTTTCAGTAATATGTTATGTTTTAGTGGGTAAAATAAATTCTGCGATGGATATTTACGGATTTATGGATATTTACGAGTATTTGTATTCAAGATATATTAATAAATATAGAGATTATTGGTTTATAAATAAAAAAATTGTCAAAAAACCTTTTTTTCATTTGCCTGGATGAATTGAAGTGACTTCTTTTCCAGATGTGATATATTTTTGTACAGTTTCTCTACTTCTGTCGACATTTTCTTCACTGATACATGTGCCTTTTCTTTTATTGTTTGGATTTTGGATTTCAGTGCTGTTATTGTTTCTTTAAACTTTGCTAACCTCCGTTTCTGTTGGTTATTGATAATCACATTTTCTTCATTCCTTTTTTTAAGCACCTGATAGTTATAATCAAGTTTTTCAGAATTCATGAGCACGTTATTTTGTGTGCTACGCAACTCAAGTTGAAGAGCTTCTGCATCACGTTCCAGGCGTATTCTGGTATCCCTTGTAATTTCCTGCTGTTCTCTGAAATTTTTTTCTATTTCCTCAACGTACATTTTTTCCTTATCTTTCTCGGTCTGAAGTTTTCGTGCTTCATACGTCTTTAAAGTAAGAAAAAGTTCATCCCATTGTGCAGATTCTGTGTTGGCCATAATAAGGCGTTCTTCTTCGATAGCATCTTGTAGAAGATCTAAATGGTTCTTATAAGCTTGTTTTATTAGTTCAACTTGACTATCGATTCTCTCAACCAAAACACAAATTTCAACCGATTGTTTCTCTTGATCAGCATAGTACTTATCGTTCACACGATTTATTTCTTGTTGACACTTATCAATTATGTTATCTTTACTAATCATAAGCTCTTGGATGCGTTCCTTTTGGTTTTCTAGCTGATGAAACATAACGACTGGTTCCTTATAGTTCTTAAGTTCAGACCATTTGTTAGAGATGCTGTTGAACTTAGCAATTGCTTCGGCAGATTCTTTGTTGAGATCATTTAGAAGTGCTATTTGAATAAAATAGAAATAAATTGTTATAACGTTGTAATAACAGCCGTGTGTTTTTGCAAGCGCGGAGCGATTTGGTTGAACAAAAACGAAATCGGGGATTAGCGACGCCATTACAAAAACAAAATGAAGATTATATACAAACTATCGATAGCAACATTATAATTCCTTATTGATAAAAATAAGTCAATCATCAGAAAAAAAACAGTATTACGAAAAGCAAATCGAGGTCACATCAAGTAAGACAACGAACACAGAAATATGACTTTAGAACCCTTTTGCAAGTTTTAACCATACACGTGGTAAAAGACACCTTTTTCCAGTTGACAGAGACAATGCCACAATAGAATCAGTGGATTCCATTGTGAACTTGGAGCCCCTATTTTTTAAAGAAGATCTATAGAAAGTTTGCTTTCTGAGTTGCAAATTCTTCTTGATTCATGTACCAAAATGGTGTTCAAGTTGTAAAGTGTAATTCGCATACGGCACAAACTCGTTTGCTTCACCGCCGAAGTAAAAGTATTATCCTAACGTATTATTATTTTTATTATAAATAATTAATTTATTTTAAGTAAATAAACTGATGCAAAAATTACGCATTAATTGATTTTTTAAAAAAATAATTTATTATTTATTTATAAAAAATGAATTATTGCAATAATAATATAAATATTCATTAAATACAGTCGACTCTCCCTAAGTCGAATTTTCACGGGATACCAAGATTTGTTCGAGTTAGAGAGAGTTTTGGAAAAAGATTTTTTTTTTATTTTTTTTTTTTATTTAATAAAAAAAAGTTAATCTACATACTTACAAAAAGTTAACAAAAAAGTATAGCTTCTTGCTTATTTAAAAAAATAATAATAAAATAAGGACTCATGAAATCATCGAAACAAAACAAAAATATAAAATAAAAAACATCTTCTGAATAGGAAAAAACAGACGATGGCCGATTTCAACGCACATCTGAATATTCAGAATTCTGAATTTTTGAAGCTCTTGATTGGCCAGCTGTCAGAAGTGATCTGAATTTTCAGAACTTTTTCTGACAGCTGGCCAATCAAGAGCTTCAAAAATTCAGAATTCTGAATATTCAGATGTGCGTTGAACTCGGCCGATGATGGCACACGCGATGCCACAAATAATGGGTGATTTTTTAAGAGGTTTAGAACTTTTTTTTAAAAAAAAAACACAAAAAATTCGAAAAAATGAATGAAATATTTATTTGAATCGATAGTTTGAACCTTGTAATTTAATGTTTAAAGATAATTTCATGCAAATGTTGACCGCGGCTGCGTCTCAGGTAGCCCATCCGCTGAGTCCAATTTTGGCATACTCTTTCACACATATCGGCCGGTATCTCACGAATGAATGCATGGATGTTGGCTTCCAGTGCGTCAATCGAAGCGGGCTTGTCCCTATAGACATTAGCCTTGACATACCCCCACAAAAAATAATCTAATGGTGTCAAATCGCACGATCTAGGCGGCCAATTGACCGGCCCGAAACGTGAAATTAACTGTTCACCAAACTCGCCTCGCAATTGCGCCATTGTTTCGCGTGCTGTGTGGCATGTGGCACCGTCTTGTTGAAACCACAAAAAATAGGCCCAATAATGCCGCCGGCCCATAAACCGCACCAAACAGTGGCTTTTTCGGGATGCATTGGTAGCTGTTGCAATGCTTCTGGCTGATCTTCACTCCAAATGCGGCAATTTTGCTTATTTACGTACCCATTCAACCAAAAATGAGCCTCATCGCTGAACACAAGCAGCGCGCGATGAACATTTCGAACCGAGCACGAATTTTGATAGTAAAATTCAATAATTTGCAAGCGTTGTTCATTTGTAAAACGATCCATGGTTAAATTGCAAACCAAACTGAAGCTGTTTGACAGTGACACAAGGTACTAAACACACGTCAGCTGTCAAAACCAGTGTTGCCAAAACCAAACCAGCTTTAAAATCACCCTATACATATTAAGGGTATTGAAGTGTGTAGGTACTTGGTGGTTCGTAGTTACATATATACATACATATATCCAAATACGAATTCCGAAGGGGCAATGTTTTTTTATTTAGTTTTGTGTTAAACAAAATTCGACTTAGGGAGGGTACGACTTAGGGAGAGTCGACTGTATATTCATTATTAAAAATTATTTATTATTAAGATAAATTGCTGAAATAATAATATCCATTTATTTATTCTCTAACGAAAGTTTGCTCTACCGGTAAACAACAAAAATTTCTCACCAATCCGCTTCCACATAATTGCGGACGGAGAACAGTATGTACAAAAAGTAACAGACGAAAAAGAGAAGGAAGTTACCAGATTTAAAATTACCAACAAAATAGCAACACACAAGAGGAAAATCAAAAATAACCAGAGGGAAAAATGCATTTTAAGTACATGCGAGAAAACTCAACAACTTATTCGAAAACATAAAAACGACATAAAATAACAGACGCAGACAAAGGCAATAAAGCAGTTATCATGTACAGAGATGAGTACAGCAGAAAAATGCAAACTTTATTAGAGGATAAAACGACATATAAGACAATTAGGACAGACCCAACACAGCAACTACAAAAAACTAACAACAATATTGTAAATGAACTACACAAACAGAAATGTATAGACACTCAAACGAAAAAAATTCTACTCTGCTCAGTAGCTTCAGCGCCTATCCTGTACGGACTACCCAAAGTCCTCAAAAAAGGTTCTCAAAAAACGCTCAAGGGCTGTTGACATTTAAAGCAAGAAACAAAAGTTCTGTGCTTAGATAATTAAAACTTAAAATTTGTTTCAAATATGTCTTAAAAATGAATAAAAACTACTTCAACCGTTTCCATTTTGTATTGCTATTTATTAGCATTAAATTAAATTTGTATATTCTCACAATTTGTTTTCCAAAAATAAACAAATAACCTGTAGCACGTGAATCCACAACAAAACATACGCATAACAGCTTATGTCACTTTGGCAACATTTGCTTTACCTCAACTCGCCACAGCAAAATACCCAGTTCTACTTCAGGGCGAGTTCAGGGCGACCCCAGGTCTCAAAAAACACAGAATTTTTTCACCAGGGTGACTTCAGGTTTTTCAAAAAACGCTTTGGGGCGACCCCAGGGTGACTTCAGGGCTCAACGAACAAACCTATAATTTCAGAAGAATACAATATAAAAACTCTCTCCAACTAAAAGAAAGGATACAAAACTTAATTGTGGATGAAGACGAGATACTTGTATCTTTTGACGCGGTATCATTGTTTACAAACATACCAACATACCTAGCAATAAAAATCATATTGGCAAAATGGGAAATCATTCAAAAACACACACAAATTCCAAAAAAACAATTTTTGAAGATTCTTCAATTTTGTCTAAAAGACAATAACTACTTCAAATTTGAAAAGACTTTCTTCAACCAAGTATTTGGAATGCCAATGGGCAACCCATAGTTCTGGACGATCTCTTAGATGACACCATCAATAAACTCAACAAATTAAATAAAAGAATTACATTCATTGTCAAATACGTTGATGACGTATTTGCAATAATTAAAAAACGAGATCAAATACTAATCATGAACACTTTAAATGAATACCACAAAAAAATACAATTCACAATAGAAATCGAAACAAGTAACACCCTCTCATATTTGGACACCAGACTTCATAGAACAGGCAATAAAATCATTATGGATTGATATGCAAAAACAATGGCTTCTGGTAGAATGATTAACTATTTTTCGACACAACCAATGAAATATAAAATAAACAGTGCCAAAAATCTAATAAACAAAATTTTACAAATCAGCCATACACAATTCCACACAAAAAACATCCTAACCATAAGAACAATACTAAAAAAGAATAACTTCCCAAGCAGAATAATAAATGATTTATTAAATGACGAGACCAATTCAAAATAATCTCCGCAACAAAAAACAAACTCATTAAGTAGTGGACCTGGCAACACTTTCTACTCAACAGCCTTTATACCTGGATTGACTGACAACAAAACCTTATAGAACATATTAGAAATAAATAGAAAAGACGAAGAAAGAGGAAAAGTAATCTTCGCACCACAGATTAGCCACATGAAGATGAGAATCCCCGGCAGCCATTTTAATTTTCCGACAAGCTTGAACTGGCAGTTATCAGATAAAAAATGAGAATGTGTGCATAAAAACCTCACATATAGACAGTAGGGATCTTCACACATGTGGTTAAATTGTTGTTGCAATTCACATCTATTCATCGACGCGGGAAGAAATTACAAATAAATAAATGGGTTTTGGTGGGTGAAACGTACGAAACATTCTCATCTTCGTGTGGCTAATCTGTGCTTCGCACACCGATCAAACATAAAGCGTGAAACAGATTAAACCAGCAACAGCACCAGCGCCGTCAACAGCAAACAGCACGCTGGCCAGCAAATATTTTTGAAACACATTGCCACCAGCACCAGCCACCAGAAATGTATGGAGTTTATAATTTTTTGTAGTGTAGTGCCTCTGAATATCGCAGTATCTAAGTTGTCAGCAATGGACCACCAACAGCAAATATAGAACTTTGGCCAAACGCAGCTGTTGAAGTTGCTGGTGCTGGTCTAATGTGTGTTGAACGATTGAAATACATTGGTTATAAAATAATGGCGGCCGCTGTTGCTGGTTCAATCTGTTTCGCACATAACCCTACGGAACATTTTTACAAAAACCAAACCACCAAAACCAACGACAGGCCAACATGATAATATATAGTATTAGAAATACCATGCGGGGGGACAAACAACGAGAGATGTGATATGCTCTACATTGGAACAACAAAACGCCTACTATCTACAAGACTGACAAAACACCAAGCTGACATAAGAAATAAGCGCACATCAACAGCTCTGGCGCAGCACATAATGGACAATGGACACACAGCTGATTTCGACAATGTACGAATATTAGACAAAGAAAAAAGAGAAAACACAAGCTACACTTTGGAAAGCTTACGCCTTCAGCAAAAACTTGAACGAACAATGAACGCAAAAGAAGACAAGGATAAGCTTTGCGCAGTCTACATTAATGTGATAAAGTAACCCAACTGTGATATAAGTGTTTTTTTTTGCGTTTGTACGATTTTGTTTAGAGTGTTCAAAAAATATGTATTTATTTATTTATTTATTTTAACATAATTGACGGCAAATTTAATTAAATGTAACCTGGCAAGAAACAGTGAGTAAAACAACTTATTTGAGGAAATGTTCAAAGATATATTTTTTTTTATTTTTGTTATTTTTTTGTTAATTATTCTAAGTTTTAAAGAAAAATTAGCCTTGTCCATAGTCATGTTCCAATCTCATGCTTCACTGATCCTCGACAATTATACTTTGGTATCAATAGGAATAAACAGACAGACAAACACACATACATTATGACATTAATATAGGATACACAAAATTATAAATGATTTCCTTTTCACGTGCCCTTTTGATTGATATGTAGGTATATTTTGTGTGTTTTTTCCAATCCCCGAGGGAGGATGAACTGGGTGAAAAAAACAGGTCAGTGCTAAACAATTAACGACACATGAAAAATGCAACAATACTAATACCCTATGGGCTTAGATAAGCCTATATAATTTTTGGGGCTTACTTATAAGCGTGGAGAAAACTGTTTTACCGAAGGGAACCACATAATTATGTAGGTTTACTTGTTATCAATAGTTTTTTGTGATTCTCCGAGATTTGAAATAAAAACACATACAATACCTATGTATGTATGTCAATAAAGTAGGTACTACTTTAAAACAAATACCTTTTTTTTGAGCTTCTTCAAAGCTTCGACGTTGAATCTCACGCATTTCACCCGCAACCTTTATATTTGTCACCAGCTCATCACCAAACTCTATTAGTTGCTTCAGCTTTTCATCGCTTGATTCTAATTGCCCTTCAATTCCAGTTTTCTTTCGTTTATTTTTCAATCTATATGTATGTATGTATGCAAAATAATTTATAGCAAAACATGTTTTCCTGCATCAAGATTTGAATTACTTACATAGAATCATCGGTTTTCATGCGATCTTTGATGAGTTCTCGAATCTTATCCCTTCTTTCATCCCATTCTGCACTAGATCCAATAATTTTCTTTTTTTCTCCAGCCATAATATTAAATAAGTATTTCTTGATTTAAAAAAGGCAGCTACAGTTGAAGATAAGAAAATATAATATTTTGAAATATCGATCAAACAATGAAACAGAGTCCCAACTGTTAAGCCCGAACCACACTTCTCTCGAGTGGTGTGTTGGGGAGTAGTGTGTCGCTATCGCTCTAATGTATTTCATATGCGGTGAGCCATATTTGTATCGTGTGATGTGTTGTGTCGAAATCTATGAAATACATTGGAATGCGAGCGACACACTACTCCACAACACACCACACGAGAGTAGTGTGGTTCGGGCTTAAGTTACAATAGTTCTGTTTGGTAACATGAAACTTCTTGCGAATTTGCACAAATTGTCACAAATTCCTGATGTTTGTTAACTCGAAAAAGTTGCATCGAGAGCGCAAATTATTTCCCCTCCATTGGATAACTTGCGAATTTGTGCTACAAAAATTTCTGTGTGCAAAAAGAGTAAAGACGGTCAAAACACCCAGCTGTTAGCTTCTTTTGCTTTTAATTTGAAATTGTGGTTTCTGATGTGTGAAAATTAACTATGTATATAAGTATTAAATAACTTGGGAAATTTATAATTTATGTAATATTTTCTTAATTAAACGCAAATTGTTAACAAAACCAGACTTTTGGCATGTGATTGTTGATGTGAGGAGTAAAACTCTGACGTTTTGTACACAAAAGTGGTTCAATGCGTTTGCTAACTTTTCTTGTAAGTTTCTCTATTTTTGAGAAATTCGTTCTCACTTTGGTGTTTTGACAGGTTTTACACATTTTGCCCAAAAAAGATACCAAACAGACCTATTATTTGTTGTCAGTCGTTACCTCCTGTTTTAGTTCGATGAAGTTAAACAAATATTTATTGTAAATATTGAATTTACGAAAAGTGAAGTTGATAAATAGTATGGTCTGATATTACACGACGACTTTTGCGTCGTGACACTTCTTCGAATTCTTCTTTGAAATTTCGTCCTGTGAGTCGTACGCTATTACAACATGACTTTTGAGTCATGACTCAAATTTGACAATCCTCTATAATTTTTTTTCGGTAATGAAATTCTCTTAGCAACCAAACAAACAACAAACATTAATAAAACGTTTTTATTCCAGCATAGAAATTCTCTATGCCTTATATCTTAGCAACCATACAGCTTACAGCTATAGGTACATGTGTGATCCACAAATAACGAAAATAAATAAAACAAATTGCTAAAATAACAACCAAGAAATAAAATAATGTCAAAAATGAGTCGAAGAATTTTGGCCCACGACTCATACGGCAGTTTGTTTTCCGTCTCATTTTTCTTCTCTTTTGCACTCATTGTGTTCGAAAAGAGTCACGACGCAAAAGTCGTCGTGACATGGCGGTTGCAGAAATAACCATTGACGCAATTGCTTCAATAGCTGTGTTCTTATGGAGGTGGCGAAACACTCACGAGTGCTTTACTAGCCTTTTTTAATGGAACGCACAGAATAAATTTCCCTACAAATCTCATCTATACTCACCATGAAAGCATGAGTAGTTGGTAGTACTAGATTATCGTTTGGATCTATACTCATGAGTAGTTCGCCACCTCCAAAGGAACACGGCTAATAATATTTTGTTTACTCCCTTTATGTAGGAACAAAAGATTGGCATTGGAAAAATCGTTCAATGTAACTGCAGACCAAGCTAGTTTATTTTTGTGTGTAGCCACAGAGTGTGCAGTGAGGCATTGCGATCTTCCTTCAATAGGGCATATTCATAGTCACTTTTAAACTCCAGTTTATCTTACACTGGGGTTTATTCAATGTTATTTAGATAGGATAAACCCAGGTCTAAGATAAACTGGAGTTTAAGGCTAGGCGCGCACATGCAATTTTCAGTTTCGCAACAGTTTGGTTGCTCAAGTGACTACCATGGACTTGTATGAGAGTTGCGCGCACATGCAAAAACTATACAGTCATCGATTCGAGCAACTTGAAAGTTTGTGTTTTGACACAAATCAAACGATTGCCTCAAATCAGTTCCTCAGTTTGTGTCACACGGAATTATATGTAACTGAGTGCAAGAGAGAAATCGTTGCAGTCAATATTTTCCTTTCACCAAAAATTCAGAGGGAAGAGAACAGCCTTACATCCCAATTATATTGGTTTTCTCTTTCATCTGTTGATTGCGAATATTGAACTGTTGCTGAAACTGAAAAAAATACCTGTGTCCTACGTGATTAAACGTAGATGCGCGCACATGCAACCAAATAGTTTCTCGGCGATGTGTGTATTGGTGTATTTCATTCCAATGTTTTATTAAGTGTGACGAGCTAAGTATTATATATGCACAAAATATATTCTTCTCATGTGTTCGTTTGGATTTGACAGTGTTGTTCAAGTGTTTTTTTTTTTCAAACAATCCATGTACATATTTATCCCTTTTTTTCCTTATTAAGAATAGGAATTGAAATAGGAATAGAAATTGAGAGAAAGAAAAACTGAATAAATGTTGTCTGTGTGTTGATTTATCTCGGTCGTTGATTTTTAATTTGCTTATGTGCGCGATCATCGTTCAACTAGTGATTAAACTATTCAGTTTCGGAAAAATTGCATGTGCGCGCCTAGCCCAAAAGTGACTACGAATATGCCCCAATGTGTCCATGCACTTTCTGAGATTAGTGCAGGTTTTTGATTTTTCTGAATCGACTAGAAACGCAAATTCTTTGGCCGCTTGTTTTTTGTGTTACTTTTGCACTTAAGTTTTATTCTGAATTCTCACATTTTCTTCGGGGATTTTACGATTTTGCTTTGCACATTGTATGACTCAGTTCACCGCAATTCTAGCACTACATTACTATGCTCCGTACTGTTTCTACTGTTTAAATTTCTCTATTCTTCTATCTATAGAAAGTTTGTCTGTCTCTACCGTTTCCAGAGCGGTGACAAAAGGGAATCGGAAGAGATAAAAGGAGATGACAAAGGATGTCTGTACTTTCTAACTTAGCACCTAAAGATATTTAGTTCCCTATATCTATTTTGTCAAACATGAGCAAGTGTTGCTCCCACGATAAACAGATACAAGGTATGCTCATTAGATTCACCCAAGTCGCCATACTTTAATTTTTATAACGTCACAATCGTCTTTGAGTATTATTTTCTTTTTTTTTTAATGAAGACTATAATTTAGAATTCACCATTTTTTTTATTTTTTTTAAGTTATAAGAACTGTGCAAATAATAGAACAAATACAAAAATATTTATGTTATGAAATGGAAATATCTATTTGCTCTCCGAACAATGAGCATACCTTGTCTCTGTTTATCGTGTGTTGCTCCATATGCTATCAGTCCTTTTCGAAGACATAACTGTGACGCTATTATTTTCCTCTGAAGACGTTTGTTCACATTGGACTGACTCCTTTGATTTTTTCTAAGTGAATCCAACTTGTTTTGTTCAGACACAAATTAATGTGAAGACACCCGACTTACTTTGACGTTGCTCTTTAAAAAAATTAAAAATTCTGCCTTTCCTGGCTATCTCTTTTGCGAATTTTAATAAGTAGTTTTTTTTTTCTATGGGTTTTTACATCAAATTGTGAAAATTGCAAAGCAATTTGAATTTGCAGCAAGTCGACCAAATTAGCTCCGAGCCGAGCCAGATGGTTCCATCGTGTATACTGAATAGCCAGCTTGAAATTTCGCGTTACCTATTGTGTACCATGCTTAAGAGGGGTCTTCCATTCATCCACTGAATTCCACATAAAGTGGTTCTTGTACATACTAACGGAAGTAGACCAAAAAGTAATGGCCGTCACGTCATGCGAAATGTCAAAAAAAACACCACTGAACTTGTTTTCCCCTTTTGACGTTTTTCTTTCTTTCCCCCAAATAACGCTATGTCGGTAGGTGTTGGATTTTTTCGTGATTTTAAATATCCTTTCGCATCGTAGTTTTTATAAATCAATATTGCATTCATTTTCTATTAAATGAAAATTAAATATTCCAACAAACTATTAAAATAAACATTTAATAAAAGTTTTGTAAATTTTTCGAGTAATGTGTTGTTCTTTCTGTGCCATTTATTATAGCCTGCTGTTGAGAAGAAGGAAGCCCCTAAGAAGGTTAAGAGGGATCCCGCAAAGAACCCTATGCGGGATTTGCATATTCGAAAACTCTGCCTGAACATTTGTGTGGGTGAATCTGGTGATAGGCTTACTCGAGCTGCTAAGGTGAGTTAAAAGAAGACAAAAATGCGAAAAAGAAGTGACATTGGACTAAATTTTTTTTTTTTAGGTTTTGGAACAATTGACTGGCCAACAGCCTGTGTTCTCAAAAGCCCGGTATACCGTGCGTTCATTCGGTATCAGACGTAATGAGAAAATCGCTGTACACTGCACAGTACGTGGCGCCAAGGCCGAAGAGATCTTGGAACGTGGACTTAAAGTTCGTGAATACGAGTTGAGGAGGGACAACTTCTCTTCCACAGGAAACTTTGGTTTCGGTATCCAGGAACATATCGATTTGGGTATCAAATACGATCCATCCATCGGTATCTACGGTTTGGATTTCTACGTTGTCTTGGGACGACCAGGTTAGAATTTTGTTTTATTTTATTTCTCTGCACTTAATTAGATGTTAAGGGTTTCTATTGACCAATGACATTCAGTCAATGTGCAAATAACAATTGCGTTTTGCTTAATGGAGTTGAATTGCATTCAATCAAATCTACGGTGATTCGCATACAAATTCATATCCTGAGTTATTCCTTTATTTAACAATTATTTTTTGTTTTTAATTATCAAACAGGTTACAACGTAGCTCATAGAAAGCGTAAATCAGGCACTGTTGGATTCCCCCACCGCTTGACTAAGGAAGACGCAATGAAGTGGTTCCAACAGAAATACGATGGAATCATCTTGAACAGCAAGAAATAACTTTCCAAGTTTTAAACCGCTTTTTTTTTAAATAAAAAATAACATAAAATCCAAGTTAATTATTTTTATTCAATTTTTTTCTATTCGTTTGCTGGCTCCAAGGCGACGGGTGTGGGAGTATTAAAAAAGTAGTTACTGGTTGGATGTTCCCTAAAATATTCTCCACCCATTTCTTCGTAGTCGTGCTTTGTTGTTAAAAATTCTTCAAGAACTTCACTGCGTGCGATATCACGAGCACCGAACCAGGCGTCCAAAGAAGCTGAATCTGCCATGTGGATGTTGTGTGGTGATTGAAAAGGGCGCATTTCCAGAAGTTCCTTAGAGATTCGCTCTTTGAGGCCTTAGAAAAAAAAAAAACACTTTAATATTTTATTATTGTTAAGTTAAGTGATTACCTGGTAAAAGTGAACAGCCGCCGGTTAAGAAAACATTTTGTGATAGTAGGATTTGCTCGTTAGATGAAAACATTTTAAAAACAAAATCCATCAGTTCAGCAAGACCGCACTCGGAACTGCCAATCATACTTGGTTGAAAAAGAAGTTCGGTAGCACGAATTGTTTCCACTCCGACATGAAGCTAAAAAAATAATGTAGGGTTAAATTTAAGTGATAATTTTTTTTTAATCCATCGTGGATGTTTAGAAAAAAATGAAAGAAGAAAGCAGATGTGAAATATTTCAATAAGGTACCTACTTATTTAACAAAACATTTCGACTTCTAAGGACATAACAATATTGTTAAGTTGCTTTGTCAGATGTATCTTTCGTTATTTCTGTTAAAATAACTGGTTTTCTATAAAAAAAAATTTGTGAATATTGACTCTATTTGTTTACATAAAAGATAAAACTCATATCTGATCTAAATACATGGGGGCATATTCATAGTCAGTTTTAAACTCCAGTTTATCTTAGACTGGGGTTTATTCAATGTTATTCTAGATAGGATAAACCCAGGTCTATGATAAACTGGAGTTTAAAAGTGACTATAAATATGCCCCATTATGTACATTGAAGATCCAGTCACTAAAACTGAAGTTATAAGCTTCTTGAGGTAACCATATCAATTTTTTTTTTAAAGATTTTGAAATTTTTTAATAAAATCGGTTGAAATCTACTGCATTATTTCTTATGAGACATTTTTGTAGATGAGGGCTGTTGGGCCAATAACTTTGTAGAATAGGTGCATATTGTTTTTTTTTTTAATTATTTTTGTATCTACTTTTGAATATGAATATTTTTGACAGTTGACACTATCCAATACTTTGTATACAGGAAAACCCGGATAAGTGCCTCACCATGAATGCCTCGTTTTGAGAGGTACTTATGCGGGTTAGGCAGTTATAAAAACCCTCTAAGTGCACATTAGCACTTATCTCTATACTAAAAAAAATTGATAGCAAAAAAACCTTTGATATTATTTAAAAAATAGGAAAATACATTACATCAACTAACTAGTATCGGTAACCTTTGTGTTGCGTATGTTGGTAAAGTTTGTGTTGCGTTATGGAATCTGATTTTTATCATCTTTTCTTCCAGGCGCTCGATTTTCCCATTGTTGCATGAAACGCAAGGAAGCGCTAGATGAAAAGAAGCTTTTGTCTTTTTTTGGTGAATTCAATTGTGTACTTAAAAGAATTTTTTTTTTCAGGTGAATTTCAATAAAAGTATACAAAATAAAAGGGAATTAAGCGGGGAAGGTGGTTAAGCGAAAGATATTTATTAGATGAGTTTTATATGAAAAAATCGTCAAAGGCACTTATGCGACAGGCACTTATCCGGGTTTTACTCTATTATTCAAACGAAATTATTTCCATCTAAACGCGCTCAAGGATATTTCGCATCAAAAACATACAGCTGTATAATGAATTCCACCTTATTGTATCGTAACGGTTAATCGACTACGATGGATTTTTTTTCCGGATTCATTTTAAATATTTTTGTATTCTGGACTTAGGCCCATTTGCTAAAACGAAACAAGTTCAACATAAGAGCTTATGTGACAGATTACTCTGATGAAAAAATAGAACATAAGCGTTTAAGTTGTACATAAATACTTAAGTTTCGTATCAGCAAACGGCTCTTAATTGCACTGATTAAACCACAGCATCGGCCGCATTCGGGCGGTAGTCAGATAGTGCCTGATTACATGGGTCGTTTTACTGAGCTCGTGACTACACGATGAAGAAAAATCCTTTCATTTCAATCTACCCTTCCCTATCTCACACCCTTAAAATCCATATATCATCTCATTCACACGTTTCAAGCTGGATCCGAAAATATTAAATGAAACTACTGGCACATCGGTGGAATTTGGGTGGAATCTACCTTCTCTTTTTTACCCACTTAACATCTACCTTTTTCACTGATGCACCCTTCAGTAAACCGACCCATGTAATCAGGCACATAGGCTATCTGATGGCGAATTCCTTTCAACAAAGAAATCGATTTTTTTCTAAACCGAACCGATTTTTTTTCTAAACCGAATCGATTTGTTTCTGTCAATTGAAAGAAATTCGTAAAATAATTGATTCTTTTTGTCGTGTGATTGTGTGTTACTAGATACATAGCTGTAATTAATTTTTTTTGTAGTTATATTGGGTACGTTCAGCAGACACAAGGGACTACATATGTAGTCAAGTGCATTCATTGAACGCAAATTTTACAAAGGAAGCTAGTTATTTTTTTGAGATGTCATAAATGCCAAAATTGGAACTTTACTTCCAACCTTTACCTTCCATTGATAGTGCAGATAGTATTTATAATAATATTTTTTTTTGAAAAACACCTTACACAAGTCAATTACGAAATGTAATTTTTATTTTTTCAATACTTCTTACTTATGATGCATTTTTTAATTAAATCTTTTCTATTATTTTGATAAAGAACTCCTCCACCCAAAACAATGAAACAAACGTTGAAAAAAGAAGTCACTGAACAATGAAGTTCAGCTTGCTGTTTAATGACAAAATATAATCAGCTGATATTTTGACATAAATGCACTTGACGTGAAATGAAGGGAGATATTTCTTGACTAGCTTTCCAGTCACTTTCCAATAAAAGTTGCCTTAATTGGAAGGAAATTTTGCGACAGCTGGCCAATTAGAGACGAGAAACTTGCCTTGCCTTCAAGTCCCTTCGTCATCTGAACGTACCCATTGTCTGAATATATTTATTTAGGAGAAATATATAAACTTAACTCATAATATTTCATAATTTAAGGCATATGGGCGGAAGGCCATGTAATGCCGTCTTTTAAATTGTATTTACACATGTGTACTTAGTTTTAATATTAAAATTTTTACAATATATGCAATTATTTATAGTTTTATTATATTAATACGTTTTTTTTTTTTTTGTTTTCTATTATTTAAATGTCATCGAACTTATTGTGAAAAGAAGTGGCGGATTTAATGTTTTGGATGGATTCAAAGATAGAAGGGTTAATGAAGTCTGCTAGTTGCGATGCTTCTTCATTTTGCATTATGAGAGATGAACTAGGGCAATCGGTTAGTATATGCTGCACTGTTAAGTTGACTTCACATTCCGCGCATAATTCTTGTGTTTCACCGTTGAAATAGTGTCGACTGTTGAATAGAGCTTTACCAACTCGGATGCGGAAAATTTTTATGCATTCGTCTCTTGAAAATTTGGGGTTGTAGGCGATATGTTTGTTTGTAATGTGGTGACTTCTCAGGAAGCAGGAACTTTCCTTCCATTGATTGCTGAGCTGCTGGTTTACTGTAGAAAGATGAGTTCTCTGTGTCAGTTGAAAGAGATTTGGTAATTCCACTATTAGAGGTAGTCTGGATGCTTGTTTTGCGGCTTCATCGGCTGATTCATTTCCGGGAATTCCAGTGTGGCCTTCCCAAAATTCCCCGACTTTCAATTTGACGTGTTAGAAATGTGCAATCTTTATAGTGTGTATGCAAATCGGTGCGAAATCTTGCTAAAGATTTTTTTTCGATTCTTTTGTTGAAAGAAATTCGGCATGAGATGATTTCTAATGGCGAATTCCTTTCAACAAGAAAATCGAATTTTTTCTAAACAGAATCGAATTTTTTCTAAACAAAATCGATTCTTTTCTGTCAAAACAAATCTTGCGTTTTTAGAAAGATTTCACACTTATTTGAAGACTTGACATTTCTAATACGTCAAATTGAAAGTCGCGGAATTTTTGGAAGACGAGTTGTTTATGTTTTGGTTGCAACGAATTTTACATAATTTAACAAAATATTAAACAATATATTCAGTCAATAAAGCTATAAAAATAATTTACTGTGCGTTGTTCACTATCAAACACAAATTTGACAACAAAAAATAGGTTTCACGAGTGAAAGATGTGTTAAAAACTTTCAGTGCAATTGAAAACTTTTCAATAACAATTTTCTTTAAAAATATTTCTTAAAAATATAATATAAATTGGCACCGTATAAGCTGGCTAATATCTTTTATTTATTAATTAATTCTACTGGTAAAACATTTTTCTCACAACAAAAACAAACAACCTTAATAGTTTTGTGAATAATTTCTTGACGTTTTGCGGCAGTTGCACCTATAAAGTAACACCAACACAATCACACCAAAAAAAATCGATTCTTTTACGAATTCCTTTCAATTGACAGAAAAAATTCGATTCTGTTTAGAAAAAATTCGATTTCTTTTTTGAAAGGAATTCGCCATAAAACTTCAGATTTCTGAAAATTCAGATATGCGGTGAACGCGCCTAAAGTTTTTGGTTGGACTGTCATTTCTTTTTGTCAAGCTTCCAGATAATTTTACCATGCAGTAAAAAACAAAAAATATTGGATTAAATAAATGATAATATTGTAGGTACGTCTAGTAATCTTGAAAATTCTTATGAATTCTCACAATTTGCCGTCAAACCCCATAGGAAATATCCCAGTTTGTGAACATCTTTAATAATTTTCAAGTTACCAAACAGACTTTATGTAAGTTGACAATTTTCTGTTTTGAATTATCTTCCTTTAGAGAATTTATTTTTTTTTCACAAAAGAAGAAAAGTTATTTTTCAATGGCGCAGTTCTCTTTCCGAGCATTGCGGGCATTTTCTGGGATGCGAAGTGTGACCGCTCAATTAAGAAATTACCCAAGAACCACGACACCCATTCTATCAACATTTAGAACTTATGGAACAGCCTATGAAGCCGATGGAAAAACCAAAGTCAACATTCTAAATAAGGAACTTGATTTGGGACTTATGATCAATGGATTTAGCCAGTATGGATTCCGATTGAACAATGATATGGTTATATTGGGACCTATGGCTATATTTCCAAGGTAAATT
Source organism: Leucozona laternaria (assembly GCA_932273885.2). Classification (NCBI taxonomy): domain Eukaryota; kingdom Metazoa; phylum Arthropoda; class Insecta; order Diptera; family Syrphidae; genus Leucozona; species Leucozona laternaria. Next base: position 54,862,811 of record OW026368.1, read on the forward strand.
GAAAACTAATTTAGGAAATTCATGAATAAACAAAGTCCCTTTCAGATCAGTATTATCATGGAATATAAGTACCTTTGAAGATATAAATGAAGATACCTTGAGTATATTTTACACTTTGGAACCGAAAATAGATGTTTTAGTGATTGGTATTGGCGATCAAAAAGTCACACCACAGCTCTCTATGAAAATTATACAATTTATGAAGAAATACAAAATTAATGTTGAAATATTGACCACTGAACAGGTATGATGAAAAAGTTTAAAATTGGTTACAGATTCATAAAAGAATATTTCTTATAGGCTTGTGCAACGTTTAACTTCTTAAACGCAGAGAGTCGTATGGTTGCTGCTGCTCTGATACCTCCTCTACATATAACATACAACGAAAATAACATACTCCAAACTAAATTAAGGCAAAAGCAATTGTATGAGATTGATGATTTCTAAACACTATTTATTGTAGAAAGCTTTGAAGATATATAGTACTGAAAAAACATTATTTTTTAACGAACTATGAGTATATATATATTAGCTGGAACAAATTCTAAATATGGTTTAAAATTCCTGCATTAAAGTAATAATCAGCCTTCCTTGCTTTTCAATTGGATCGAAACAATTGATTCAAGTGAAGTCTCATTCAATTTGTTTGAACTTTCTACTTTTCGATCTCAATCTATACGCGGTTTGTTTGATTTTGAAGCAATTGCTTTCCTGTGACGGAAGGATGACACAATGTATGACGCGAACGTTCAGCAAAACAGGGCTTATAGAAATTATAAAGGTAGATGGAAAAAGATGATAGCAGTTTAAGGAATGGGCCGTCATTTCCTTACCCTGTTCCTTAAAAGCCCTTAGAAAGAGTTAGATTTGGGGTAAGGCCTAGTTGACAAATTTACAAAAATGGTATACAAGATTAGAACATATATGCATCAGTTTAACTTATACGCCGGGGTTACATTTGCTTAGGAACGCTATTTGAAAGCTGCATAAGCCAGAACCCTGAACTCAAAATTTGGGGGGGGGGGGGGGGGGGGGGGGGTTAATCGGGTTCGTTTGTCCATCGTTTGTCCAGGAAAAAAAATCTTTTGTCCACCCTCATTTAAAAAGTTATTAAGCTTTTTTGTTTTTATAGGAAACCCCAAAAATCAAAACACTTGTCCAAAAACCGCAATTCTTACCTTAGGAGGATGGGACAAAGTGCATTCGTTTGTCCACCCGCCAATTATGATTGTCCAATAAAAAAAAATAAAAAAAAAACAATTTTCCGACCCTTTGTTCAAAAATTATTCAACATTTCTTTTTTATAGCAACTTTCGCAAAACAAAACATATGTCTAAAAACCGCAATTTATAACTTAGGAGGATGGGACAAAGTGCATTCGTTTGTCCACCCGCCAATTATGATTGTCCAACAAAAAAATTCGTTTGTCCACCCCCAGAAAAAAAAATATTCAACTTTTCAATTTTATAGCACCCAACAAAAAAAACTCAAAATTTACTTGGAAAAATCGGACCAGCATTCGTTTGCCCAGGTAAAAAAATGTTTATATCAGATGTATTATATTACCCAATAATAGTCAAATGAAATTAAATTTAATAATTGTATTAAATATTATTTAATAAATATTTTAATATTTTCAAATGAAATCATAAGTGTTCGAAGAGTCGATCAATTTGGCTGCTTAGAATATTTTTGTTTATTGTTTTTTGTCATTTCCTTGAAGAAGTTGCTTTTTGTTTCGTGATCAGTCACTAAATATTTATTTCAGGTTTTTGTACCATTTTGCGTTGTTGTAATTATTTATTTTTATATTTGTATTATTATTTATTCATTCTATTTTCTTTGTTAAGTACTTACAATAGGTATATTATTAGCATTTAACGGATTTGTTAATAAATAAAAATGCCTGCCCAATCAAAAACAAATCCGGATTTGTTAGTCGAAGTTTTTAAACGGTATGAAATTTTTGATAAAGATGGGAATTTAACACTGTGGTGAGATGTTGTGTGAAAAAATGCATGCAATTGGCGTTTTTCTTTTTAAAAACAGGGCAGATCTTAGAAGTGTAAAAAAAAATCTGTTTTTTTTAGCTCAGACATGTCAGAGCATACAAAGTGTGTTTCTTTTTTCCATCGGAGTTAACTCAAAAGCAAATCGAGCAAATCGAGCGAAACGCTGAGCAAAGCCAACTTCACGGGTTGGGTACGAAATCCCGCATCTGGAACTTGGACAAAGGACAAATTTTTTTTTGAAACAAGGTTCTGGAGGTGGATCTGGAACCAGGACAAAAGTTCTGGAGTTGGGTCTGGAACTTAGACAAAGGACACATTTTTTTTGTTTTTGGAAACAACTTTTTTACAATTAAAAAAAATTCTGGAGGTGGGTCTGGAACTTGGACAAAGGAAACATTTTTTTTTTGGACACAAAACAATTTTTTCAAAAGAAAAGTTAATTTTTTTTTAAATATTTTTTTCCAAAAAAAAAAGTTTTCGTCTCTGTCCAGGTCCAGAACCACCTTTGTCCAGGTCCAGAAACCCAAAAAAATATTATATTCGAAATCACCAACATCACAACATAACTAAAAATTAAAAATGGATTCCCTATGAAATGACAGTTTAGTGCTCAAGTGTGTTTCATGAGTGGTAAGTTCACAATACGTAAAATGAATAAATATAAAAATAAATAATTACAACAACTGGGCACGCAAAATGACAAAAACCGGAAATATTTTATGACTGATCACGAAAAAAAACAACTTCTTCAACGAAATAACAAAAAACAATAGACAAAAATATTCTAAGCAGCCAAATTGATCGACTCTTCGAACACTTATGATTTCATTTGAAAATATTAAAATATTTATTAAATAATATTTAATACAATTATTAAATTTAATTTATTTTATTTAATTTCATTTGACTATTATTGGGTAATATAATACATCTAATATAAACATTTTTTTACCTGGAATGCTGGTCCGATTTTTCCAAGTAAATTTTGAGTTTTTTTTGTTGGGTGCTATAAAACTGAAAAGTTGAATTTTTTTTTTCTGAGGGTGGACAAACGAATTTTTTTGTTGGACAATCATAATTGGCGGGTGGACAAACGAATGCACTTTGTCCCATCCTCCTAAGTTATGACTTGCGGTTCTTAGACATATGTTTTGTTTTGCGAAAGTTGCTATAAAAAAGAAATGTTGAATAATTTTTGAACCAAGGGTCGCAAAATTGTTTTTTTTTTTGCTGGACTAGTCTGGACAAACAGTGGACAAACGAATGCAATTATATCATTTGAGAGAATATGTTTGCCGCAAGCGGATCAAAGATATTTCAGTAAAACTGTGATCGGTATTGTTAAAAAAAAAACTGACGCCATTAAAATCAAAAGCCACTAGATGAAAAGAAAGTAGTGCAATCTGTATAATCAAATGGCTGCCTCTACTGCTTTGCCAACGGCTAAAGACGATACATTCGATACAGTTGAGTTAATCGAAACCATAAAGTTAGTCAATACTATACAACTAGTCGAGACAGTAGAACGACAGATATTTTTATCAGTCATCTTAAAACACTTCAACGTCGGTCGCTGTCATCAAGTTAGCAAAATTCTACTTGTTCTATACAGTATGTATCAAGAGTCTGTGATAGGTATGCATTTTCAGTCCAATTTCGATCTCCTGCAACAGTTGCTACTGCAGTCCTGTAGGAGAATGGAATAGTAAATAACATTATTCTTGTAATTTATGAATATATGAATTTGTCACACGACAACTTATATATGACTTATAACTCTCAACCAGCCAGCAGAAATAGATGGCACTAACGATTTTTTGCCGAATAAGAACGTCTAAGATGAAGCCCACTTAATCATCACAAGATATACTTTTTAAGGATTTGTCTGTCCCCGCAAGACACAGTACCTCTGAGAAAAACATTTTCTAAAGTGTCAAAGCTAGGATTTGATCCCAGACCTCCAGCATGAAAAACCATAGGACAGTTCTAGCAGAAAATATTTAATCCTTGCGAAACTAGAATCAATTTTCTAGTAATGATAGTAACGAAAATAATCAAAACAGGTTACTTTCCTTCTATATTAGCCAATCGAAAACGTGAAAAAATGGCATATATAAGATAGTTCACAACTGCAAAAAAAAGTCCTAGGGCTTTATGTAAGTTCTAGTATTTTTCCAAACAATAATAAAATTTTTGTTGAGTACATGATAAAATGTTTCGTTTCTGTGTGGTTTTCGATAAGAAACAAACCTTCCTTGATAGATGTAATGCTGATAAAAAATCAAAGCTCAAAATAACAGATCGCACAACTTCGCAAACTTAAAATAGAAAGGAAAAGACACTTATAGCAACCCACAAGTAAGAGGAAGGCTATTTCGTATTATCTAAATGCACAAAGTCTTCTTCACAACAAAAGCCATTTAGAATTATTGTTAGATGATTGTAAGCCTGATGTATTGTTGCTTTCGGAATCCCGAGTAACAATAGATATAGAAGAATGTGAATATAAAATAAGTAACTATTCACACATTGTCTGTTTTTCGCATTCAAGGCATACAGGAGGGGTAATGGCTTACATAAGAAAAGGATTACGGTTTGAGGTGGTCAATGTAACACAGTTTAATAATACTGTATGGATTTTAAAATTGTATGTATGGTTTGAAAGTAAAAAAAGGGTCTTTGTTGGTGTATACAGATCACCGAGCTCATCGGTAAATGATTTCTTATATTTTTATGAAAATTGGTATGCAGAGCATTTGGAAAATGAAAGTAATGTAGTAGTGATGGGAGATTTTAATATTGACTTGCTAACAGATGATATTAACAAACTGAGAATGTTAGATTTAATTACTGATCAAGGTGATATTCAACTTATAAAGGAGGCTACAAGAATTACAGAAAATTCTCGAACATTGATTGATTATGTGTGTGTTAACATAGATACAGAAGATGAATATAATGTGTGTGTGGATAAAAACTTTAAGGTGTCTGATCATGAAACAATTAGAATAGAAATAAAGTGTGATAATTATAAAAATGATTTACAAAAGAAGAGGATTCTTAAATATTCCAAGTTTAAATTTGATAACCTTTTGAACAGTAATGGCTTTTCTGAATTGTTTTATGAGCAGGACTTTAATGATCTGACGATTAGATTTAGTGAGCATATTCGAAGATGCTGTGACGCTATGACTGTTGAGAAAATTGTTGGAGTGGATGTGGATTGTCAGTGGTATAACAGTAATCTATGGCGAATGAAACAGAAAAAAATAGCGGCATTCAGAGCTGCAATTTACAGCAGTAATGCTGTAAATTGGCAGAGATATAAAATAATTCGGAATAAGTATAAACTGAAAGTTTTGGAAGCAAAGAATCAGCATATTCGCACACAAATACAAGCTAATAGTCGTAATCAAATCAGTACATGGAAAGTGATCAAGTCTCTAATTTTGAAAAACAATAAAAGTAAAGATATCACTAACGTTAAGTTTGGTCAAGAATCTTTGAATGATGAATATCAAATTGCTAATAGGTTCAATTCTTATTTTATTCAGAGTGTGATCGAAATTAGTGATTCAATTCCTTTTCAGCAATATATTCCACCAAATATACAGCTGAATTGTGTTTTTAACTTTCGCTACTCAAGCGTGGAATCGTTGTGTGGTCTCATTAAACAGTTAAATAATAAAAAATGTGTGAGTGCCGGGACTCACGGTTAATATGTGTAAACATCAACATACGCGGATCCAAAACGGACTTGTTTTAGCTTGAAGGGGATCTTAATTTTTTTTTCACTGAACGCACCCATCCTAGTATGCAGATCGTAACGTTGCACACCGTAACGTTGCACACGCACGTTCACGTTTTTTGTTCACTCTACCGCCAGTATAGATGTTTACACATCAAAAAAGACTTAAGTGGTGTTAACAGAGACATTATTTTCAAATCAATCGAAATAATTGGTCCTGTGCTAATGAAAATTGTTAATAATTCATTGTGCGGTGGGATATTTCCAAGCAATTGGAAAGAATCCACTGTTATACCGGTGGAAAAAGTGGTAAACACAGTTAAATGTGAGGAGTTTCGTCCGGTGAATATGCTGCCTACATTTGAAAAAATACTGGAACGTTATGTAGCTAATCAACTACAAACCTATTTAGAAAATAATAATATTTTAATACAAGAGCAATCGGGGTTCAGGAAAGGTCACTCTTGTGAAACCGCGTTAAATTGGTTAATATATTAATGGAAAAAAGAAATTGACTGTAATAATTCAGTAATAGCAGTGTTTTTGGATTTTAAGCGTGCGTTTGAAACAATTGAAAGAAATATATTAGTGCGAAAGTTGGAAATGTATGGAATAAGGGGCAATGAATTGAACTGGTTCAAATCATACCTTACAGGTAGGACCCAAAGAACAAAGGTTGGCAATACTACATCTAATGCGATGGACGTGGAGCTTGGAGTCCCTCAGGGATCAGTATTAGGTGTGTTACTTTTCCTTTTGTACATAAATGATATTAAATGTGTGTTAAAATTTTGCAAAATTATGTTGTTTGCGGACGATGCCTTAATATATATAAGTGGGAAAAATGCTCAATGGTTGGTACAATGTTTAAATGAGGATTTGGAAAGCATAAACAGGTGGCTTCAAATGAATAAAATGAAATTAAACGTGAAAAAGACAAAATGTATGAAACTTAAAGTGAATGAACCCATAAACGTATACATGGATGGTGAAGTTATTGAATGTGTTGACAGCTTCAAATACCTCGGAGTAGTTTTAGACTCGAAGTTAAATTTTAAAGAACATGGAAGATATGTGTGTGGAAAAATTGCAAAAAAAATTGGTTTTCTTAAAAGAATAAGAAGAGACTTGACGTTTGAGAGTACTTTGCTACTATATAATGCTATTGTCTTACCCCATTTTAATTATTGTTCGACACTATTGTATGCATGTCAACAAGTAATAGTAAATCGGCTGCAATTATTGCAGAATAAAGCGATGCGAGTGATATTGAGAATGAATGTCTACACCCCGATAAGAGTGATGTTAGATGTGTTGAATTGGATGAATGTGAAACAGAGGCTAAAATATAGTGCTTTGTTATTGGTACATAAATTGAAAAATAATATGGTTCCTGAGTATTTAAGAGTTAATATTGTCAACGTTGGAGATGTCCAACCTTATAATTTACGGAATTGTGAAAATTTGAGACGAAATAGGTGTAACAGAAGCAGCACTCAGGACTCTGTGATGTATGTGGGAATAGATTCGTATAATAGGCTTCCAAGTGAATTAAAAAATGAGCGGAGAATAAATGTTTTTAAAAATAAGCTAATTTGTTATATAAAAAGTTGTGGATATTAATATATATGTGTTTTAATTATAAAGGTTTTTATGACCTCATATATTGAGTTTTCTAGGGCACACAACAGAGCCTAATCTCCTGCAATGCAGAGATAGGTACTCTTGGCGTAAGCTGAGATGGTTCCAGAAACTCTGTTATTATTATTATCACAGATTGTTAAATTAATATGCATTCAATATGTTATTAATGAATTTTCCTAATTCATGATCAGAGCACATACGAGTAGAAAATATGCAATTATTAGAAGCTACATATTATACTTAAGGGCCGTGTTTGTATTCCTTCACTTTATTATCAAAGAAAAAATTCTGAACGTTTAAGTCATGAATTAGGTATACTTCATAATGAGGTATAAAATATTTGCTCCCTCCCTTCATTAAATATATATTTTAGTGCCACCCTATGATCGCATTGTTATAAAAAAATGAGCATTATGATTCATTTGTTAAAAAATTGAGTTGAATTTATTTATTAAGATAAAAACGAATTCAGTAATAAATTATCTTCTTTAATCATAAATTTTCAGTATATTTTTGGTTTTGGAGACTTATTTCTAACTTCCGAAAATATTTGATTTGTTTAAAACTACCTTAACTAAAATGTAACTTATAAATGAAAAAAAATTATTGGAATAATACAAAAAGAAACAAAACAAAATGTGCATCTTTGTTTTTTTGTAAATCTGCAAACGTCGGTAGAGGCCCAAAATAAAAAAGTACGTAAATATTCTGAATCTACGCGCTAATACGAAACTTTTGATACCCCTTTCGACGAAAAATTCGACAAAAAATTGTTCTCCATACAACGACGGGACACCCTACTGTGCAATGGAAGTTTCAAAAGAGCCTGAGAAAGATACAAAAAACTTTATCGCAACCAACGACTTCATAATAACGGAGTATTTAGAAATATATAAGTTTCGAAGGCTTCGATTAATGGGATCAGTTTCAAATACGCGACCTGACGCGGGAGCTACACAAGTAAGAAAAACTTCGGCTGAAATGATCCATCTATCAGCATCAGACGCTTGTATTTGAAAATTAATGTAAAAGATCTGCTTCAAGATGATTTGGAAACGATATTACGAGCACGGTGATCGTTGGATAGGAAGAAATAGACAAGTTCAATGGCCTTCAAGATAACCCGACCTTACTGTAATGAAGTTTTTGTATAGGGAAGAATGAAAGAACTGATTTGGAAGAGCGTATTCTCGAAGCATAAACAAAAATCTGGAAAATAAACCACTGAAGAAGTCAAAAAGTAAAGTCGGGAATAAAGTTATAAATTCAAAATAGCTTTTAACAGCCTTTAGTCCATACAAATTGCCGTAAGTCTTCTACTTGGCTGATGTATTTCAGTAGTATGTAGAATTTGTATTATAAAAACCTTCATACCTTATATTCGTAGGTAAACATTTCAGTATTAAACATACAAAATATTTATATTTGGGTTTCCACCAAGGTATGTGTTTCTAGTTCTTTTATCTAATTTTATTGGTACATATGGCTAATATGTAGGTGAAATCACTATATTCATTTAATTAAAAAAAAAAAAGTAAAGCATCGCCATAATCTTACCTGATGGTATTCAGCAGCACCACCCAACATGATAACTGGTTCCTCAAACATCGGATCATGATGCCGCAAAATGTCTTCGATCTCTAGAAGTTTCTCATTCTCAGCATCGCTGTCACTCTCACAATCCTTGCTAATCACTTTGTAGACGTCCCAATCTTCGTCACGCATTCCAAAATTATCAGAGCCTTTTTCTTTGCGCGCTAACTGAGAAATAATACGCATTCTTTCTTGTGCTGCAGCTGTACGTCTTTTTGCCAGATCTTGTCGACGTTGCTTTCTGTTATGTCTTTTCTCAATTATTTGAGTCCGCTTAGAAACAAATATTTGTTTATAACATCCCTTCTACCTATGAATTCTAAACATACCTTATTTCTGGTAGAAGAGACCCATTCCTCTATGGAAACGTTTGCTGGAGGTTGTGGTACGACAACTGGTTTCTCTTCGGGAACAATTATCTGTGGCTCTAAAGCTGGAGGAAGAAGCATTTTTTGCTTTGTTTTTTCAATTCGCAATTTCGCGCTTGTTATGAGTTTCTAAAGAAAAAAAGAAAGTTTTCCAGATAAAATGGGTAAAGGAATAAACAGTTAATCACAAACCTCTAGTTCTTCTAAATTGGCAATGTCATTCTCTCTCAATGCGGCTTCAAAGCGATTTAAGTCCCCCATTATATAAAGGTTTTTAATATTAGACATTATAATGATTTGCTCTTCATCTTCGAAGAGTTGTTCATCACGTTTTCTAGCTTTTATTTCGGTTAATCTTTTTGATAGCTCTCGGCGTTTTTCCATTCTCTGTTCTGCAGAAACGATTGTCGGTTGCGTTGGCAAAGTATATGGCAACTGTATTTTCTTTACGTTCTGTTCATAGTATTCAATATGAGACCATTTTTTAAGATTTTCAATGTAGTCTTTAGAAACAGAACAGTGGCCCTGCATTAGAGCTTCCATTCTGCTTATGGTGATGGCATTCAAATGAACCGGATACTTGAGCTGCATTAGTCGAAAAAGGAACGTTATGATGTGGTAGCCGCCTATGTTGATGCGTCGTGCTTTGGTTGAAATAATTTTGCTCCCCAAAACAGGTATCACATGAGTTGTATGATATCCAAATGAAAGTATGAGACCATTTGATCCTATTTTGTTTTTGTTAAAACTATTCATGGAGTCAATCGAGTAACAGACTGAAGGGACATCATAACATTCAAAAAGGAGTTCTGACATCACTATGTTTGTTGTAAAAATAGGAATGATTTACATGCTATATAAAGGCAAATACTTTTCACCAGCTTACATTGTCTGCAATAGTTGGGATTGCCAAGGGGTTCGGTCATTATAATCGGATGTGGAACACCTCCGTCATTGGCTATTCCCAAATGGGTGAAAATATAATCAAATATTTGCTCCTGGTTGTAGAAGTGAGTCACAATATTGCGATCGAACTAAAAATATTAATGATTAGGTTGAATACTTATCAATATCATCAAAGTTTTCAACAACCTGCGTCTTTAATTGGAATCTCATAGCCTCAATATTTATAATGTCATTTCCAATTTGAATTGGAGGATTTGCAACTAGTTCAGAAGCATCTTTTTTGGTGCGATCCTTCCGTGGTTTAGCAATGAGGTTTCGAAAAGTAAATAGAGGGTCATCGTTTATACTCCATCCAACCCGACACTGGTAAGATCCTAGGCAAAAACTGTAACCTTTCGGAAGCCGGTCTTTAAGTTGAAGTTATGTTTCTTACCGTTGTCAATAACAAGTGGAATTTTTCCCTCTTTAAGTGACGGCTTATACTCATGAATAATGTCGGGAATAGCTTTTATATCACTTAATTTAATTAAATTCATATTTAAATGCAACTTTCTGGATTATTTTGAAAAAAAAGAAAAGCCGCTTGTTTGACATTTGTCAGCTAAATTCGAAGGGCTTGTTCTAGGAACGTACATTTACTGGGTGAACACAATGGAAGCGCGTTTGAACGCGCGTTCACACCTGCCGTAGGCGCAAAACAATACGTCAATGTGGACGTCCGGGCACACACAAATTTGTGTGTCAAATTCAACGCAAGCTATCCGACTCCGATGGATTTTGAGTGCACACGAAAGTATTTGCGGTGCAAAGGTGTTTTCATGTGGACAAATTGATTTATCAATTTATTAAAATTATTTTCCGCTCAAACTGAGAGCTGCGGCATGACAATTTTAAGCTTTTAAGTTCAAATTTGCGGCGGAAATATTTGCGGCAAATTCAAGGCGCACGCGGCGCACAACGTAAATTGATCTGGGCTTTAAACGTTTTTTAATGTTAAATTTTCAAAAGTGGCTCGGAAATTGCAAATTGTTGCGGGGGCAACTTAAAGTTCCGCAGTGTTGCTGGCAACTTAGTTTGCGAGCAACTCGTAGCAATTTTAATTGCCGGCAACAAAGCTGCCCCGTAGGTGCTCTTCAATATAAACCAATGTAAATGAATCGGGAGCAACTAGTTTCCTATTGGCCTCAGCATAAGCCGTATTTTACTAGCCGTGTTCCATTGGGCCTTGCAAATTACTTTTTAGTACTTCCCAGTAGATGATGAATGGAATGCTTTCATTTTGCCAAAAGTAAAATCTAACCTCAATATCAATTTAATTTCGGTTTTGTTTTCTTATTTTACTTTAAAATGTGAAAAATGTCAACAACAATAATCTATTACGTAATTTCTGTTGATTGGTGATGTCTTTTTCTTGTTTGGAAACATTCTGTTACTAGATAAATGAACTACTTTGAACTACTTCGACCACAGAGAAGAAGTAGTTGACTGCAGCCAAAAGTACTTGGCAGTAGATACTGCAGCCCAAAGGAACACACCTACTATCGCCGATGATCCATATAGATCATCTCGTGAAAATAAAACAATACGGATCTTAGTGACAACTGTGTTGTATACCTATCTCTTTTTTCCCTACGTTTATTTATTTTTCATTTATTGGTTTTCTTTTTTCTTTACACTATACAATGGATCTCTGCCACCAAATGTCAGAAGTGTCAGTGTGAAATTAAAAAACAACTTACAGCACTCCCTGGTTGGAAAACAAAACCAAATGCAGAAGGCACGAAGGCGAGCCAAAAAAGTCGTGTGTTTAATAATAGTGATTAATAAATAAGAGATTAATATGAGAAAAGAGAGGTGTGTTGTACACAGAGTTGTCACTAAGATCCGTATTGTTTTATTTTCACGAGATGATCTATATGGATCATCGGCGATAATAAAATACGGCTATGGAAACCAAACTGTTTAGTTGCATGTGCGCGGCTGGGCTAAAAGTCAGTTCCACTTATTAGTTTTTGTCTCATGCTGGATTTACACCACAGAAAATAAATTGGCAGTTTTTTTTCAGTGCCAAAAGAATGAATTTTTTCCATTCTTCTGCCATTTTTTTGATAAGTAACTGACAGAATACTGCAATTTGTCAGTCGTTTTAATCCAGCATTATGAAACAAAGGAATAAATAATGACAATTTGTCAATCGTGTTAGCCTCGCCACTGATATTATTTTGTGCATGAAATCTAAGGCCAGGGGCGCACATGCAACTTTTAGTTTCGCAACAGTTTCTAAAGTGTCTACCATAGGCTCCATGGTGCTCATTTTAGAAACAAACTGTTGCGAAACTAAGTCCCCTTTCACACGAGGAAACTGAGTTGCCAGCAACATTCAGTTTGTTGGTGAGAAGGGCAAGAAGTAAGAGGGGAAAATGAAATCTCCCCGGTCAACGATTCGAGGAGGTTTTTTTGACATTCCTCTTCACACACACAGTAGAGTGTGTTCAACCAAGCTATTTTAAAAGGAAACTTCAGAAAGTTTCCACGAGTTTGTTTCTTCGTGTCAAAGGTACAGAAGATTTTTAAGGAAATTAAAAGAAAACGTCAACAAAATCTCCAGCAACTTGTTTCCTCGTGTGAAAGGGGACTAATAGTTGCAACACTGTTAATTGTCGATAAAATAAAATGTATTCTAGTTGAAATCAATTATAATTTAAGAAGAAACTGTTTTCCTTAAGAAGAGTTTACTTGTAGGAATTTTTCCCTACACTAGTTAGACGTTAGTAAAAAATAGACAAATCTAGTCCCTACGATTGATCTGAAATCTGACAGCTGACACCCAAATCTGAAATGGTTGATTGGAAAATCACATCAGTTTCCTTGTTCGAAAGGGGACTGATGAGATTGCTGAATGCTGAGATCTCAATTTTCTGAACATGCCTAGAAGATGCGCTTGCTCATTCTTTGACGGAGAAAAACTTGCGAAAGCTCAGAAAGAGAAACTGACCAATTAATTGGGAAATACAACATAGAACACACACAACTCACAACTGACAATTGCGATAGGATAAAAAAAGAGACTTCCTACTTATTTTAATCGTAAAAAATTATCTTATTTGAATAATTTAATATGAAAATAACTTTGAATGGTGTTTTTTAAATAAATCAATAATTATGAACATCCATCGACCGCGTGGCACCTTAGCTAGAGCTATATTTGAAAAGGTCCATAATGATCAGTATCTTGATGAATATGATACGCGATTAGTAAGAGCTTAATATTTTTAGTTTTTATTTAAAACTATATTTTGTTTCACTGTTCTAGTGGTACCGATTAGTACATAAATTACCGGACAACTTTCAATCAAAATTCGTGCCTCTTGATCAACCAGATGATACAACTGTAGATTGGCTGGAAAAAGCTAAGGAACTGTCTGCCAACATTTGGATACAGCTATGGCACACACTAGCAAGAACAATTTTACAATTTTTTATGACACAGACTGATATTAATGGATTTCTTAAGCGTGGATCAATGTTTATTTTATCAGACCACCAGTTTGAAAAACTACTAACAGCAGGAAATTTTGATGTTCAAAGTTTCCTCACAAATGGATGTCAAACCGTAAGTGTAATCAATGCAAAGTAATAAATTTGAAACACTTTAATGCCGTAGAAACCTTGTTGCATTTAAGAGACCTTAGGTCTTAAATGCATACAAAGAATTGTATAGGATTGCTGTTTGATGAATGAGTAGGGCGTTTTTTGCGGGGTTCGACTATTCCTCCTTTAACCATTCATATTTACCTTATAGTTTTTCTCCCTTCATGTGATTGTCAAATATCCAGTAAAAACAATTTTTGGGATTAAACGAGGTAAATATACCCAAAAAGGGTATAAACGTGGCTATATAAGTCCAATTCTACCTTGGGCCGACAGCATGAGCCGATTCAAAAAATATGGCAAAAGTAAGTTTTACTACCGCCATCCACGGCCTTATTTTTTTTATATACATAACCTATGGGAAAAAACCCAATACTTTCGCTTACGTTTTGTTGTGGGTTGTCTTCGTCAATATAAATATTAAATCCTCTAGGACAACCTTCTTTTATTATTCAAATAGCCGCCAGTTTGCTCACAATGTGTAAAATCTGTATTATGATTTTTACAGATTCTGATTAAATGACGATAATCAAACAAAATCAGCTGATTATGGATTTTGATCTTTAACAACTCGAATCTGATTAAAATTTTGGTTAATATGCACGTTCAGTGATTTATTAATTGCAGTACTTATTGACTGAAGATGATTACCAACAAGCCCCAAATGTTCATTTTACGACTACAGAAGACAGCCTTATCGGCAATTTCTCGGGAAATATTTTTCTTTACTGTTCCCAAGAACAGATTTCTACTTTCTTGAATTTTACCTTAGGGACAAATTTCTCAAATACAAGGGAACAATCATAAAAATTCCGTGTTGCATTTTTTTTTTTTATTAATATACATGTTTTTTGAGTAATTTTTGTAGGTTGATATACTGGATATAGGAGCAGGCGATGGAGAGATTTCAGTACGTTTAGTTGATGCTGTGATAAAGTTAAAAAAAGATGCCAAAGTGCGAGTATACGCAACAGAAACTAGCTGGACAATGCGTGAAAGACTGGAAAAGAGAAATTTCACAATCATCGATAAAATATGCAACATTCAAAATGTTCCTCTTGTTGCGTGCTTAAACGTGTTGGATAGATGCATCGATCCATATGAACTGTTACAAGATATCTACAACGTTTTAGCTCCAAATGGACGAGTAATAATAGCCCTTGTATTGCCATATGTTCACTATGTTGAATTCAGTAAGATTATTTAATATATAAACATTTAATAACAAAGACTAAGAAAAAAATGAAAATAAAACATTCCAGATACCTCGCATTTACCAATAAGACCACTCATGGCACATTGGCCAGATAAAGCAAAACAGTTCTCTTTTGAAGCCGAGACAATTATATTCTTTGAGATGCTGGAGAATTTTGGATTCAAAGTAGAATCGTGGACAAAAGCGCCATACTTATGTGAAGGCGATCTGAGGCAATCTTTTTATTGGCTTATCGATCTCGTTGTTGTTCTGTCAAAAAAATAAACTTTTTGAACTACAATTTTCTACCTCTTTTCTTGTTCTGGTTTGTATTGTAATTTTGTCTATTTTTTTTATTATAACTTATTTTCAGTAAAAAACCTATAAATATTTTAGACTCAAACTTAAGTAGAATTAATTTAAAATAAAAAAAAATGTTTACATTGTCATTTTAATAAACTTATTAAATAAATGTAATGTTTGCTAGAAAATAAGACTGTTTTTTAACTATCAACTAGCACAAAGTCAATGAATTGAAGGTTTTACTTTGAGTCAAGACTAGAGAAATGCCAATTTATAACAGCTTATCGCCATTAAAAGTAGGTATGCATTAACGCCCTTCGCACCAATTAAAAAGAAAATTCTGGGTTCACGAAGTATACCTACCGTTGGAGGGCCCTGGAACTGCGGGGCCGCATAATCAGTACTGTTCTTAACAAAACTGTTATAAACTCGCATGTCTTGTCGCTTCCTTTTTTTAAGGAGTGTGCGTGACAACCACTATCATGCCGAATAAGCAATCAAGAATAAAAGTAGGTATTAAAAATTGTTTGTTTGAAACAATGATACAAAAAACACAGAATAAGCAAAAAATCACAAGAATGTATTTTTTTAAGGAAGTGACGCTAGACATGCCAATTATAATAGTTATGTTTTATAAAAGTACTGTTTATGCTGCCCCGCAGGGACATGGCCGATGGGTAAAGAATATAATAAAGTCTTTTTATTCGCATTCAAAAAATCAAATAGACCAAAAGAGCCTAAAGAAATTTAATGATTTTATTATTGGAAAGAATTGGTTAGTTAATAAATATCAATAATAATTGTTTCAATGTTTTTTTTTTTTTTGCGAAATGCATTATCACTACGGATTATATCATCGGCTTAGAGTAAAAACAGCATAAAGAAAGTTATTCTTTACACCCATTTTTACTTACCGTCGAAAGTGACTGGCTGAATGAGCCGGCGGAATCCTTCGATGAGCCCACCAGAAGAAAGGTGTGCGGCGGATGAATTCAACAGAGTGTATCAGCGGTGTCGTCAACAGTGTGGAAGACAGAGACCTTTCGTGACCTGCTCTGGCTTATTAAGAGCTTAGGACACTAAGGATTTTCAGAACTA
The DNA here is from genome assembly GCA_932273885.2 of Leucozona laternaria. Classification (NCBI taxonomy): domain Eukaryota; kingdom Metazoa; phylum Arthropoda; class Insecta; order Diptera; family Syrphidae; genus Leucozona; species Leucozona laternaria. Next base: position 54,879,329 of record OW026368.1, read on the forward strand.
GCCAGGGTGTAGAAAGAAAAATGTTGGCGGATGGAATGTTATAGTGCCTTGCATATGAGCTGCCACCTGCGAATAAACTTTTTAAAGATTTCAAGTGCAAAAATATATTTTTTTTTAAACTTTTCTACGAATTGAATATATCAACAAATTTAAATACTATGTAAAATAAAATAACTATGTAAAATAAATCTGCGAAATGTCAAATGTAAATTTCGAAATCCAGAACATCAAAACGCATTCCATTAACCGGCGAACAGAAAATTCTTTGGAATTTAACCTTAAACACTCATATTACTTGTTTATATTTTATGACAATTCCCAGTTGTCAGCGACCACTCATGTGAATGAAATCTCAAAATTCGCAACCATTCGTAATTTGCAGTTCGCCGCGGTGTCTCAAGTACAAGTTACATATCGGCCAACGGCAGCTCTTACATCCCCCAACTCGAATCGGAAATATCGGTTGTACGACGGGTTGACTATACCCTACCTCGGAAAAATTCTGGTTCGGAGACACCAACAAGCCTCGGGTATGGATGATTCCAGCAAACGGAATCATCCATACATCGCATTTGCCAAACAAAGCTAATGAACAGGAAGTGCGATGGGATCGAGTGGGCATATAGTCTCGGAAACCTTCACGACGTGAAAAAGTGCTGACCTTGGCTTACAATTAGTTGAAAGGACTCGGCTGATAGACTTTGCGCAGGAGCCAGATTCCGGAATAGAGAACAGCTACCAGAGATTTCCATGTTGTTGACATAATTATTCTCAATGAGATCAACCTACCACTGACACAATGTCTAGAAAGAATCTCAGCACTTCATCCAGACTTGGCACTTTCATCACTAGCTTGCCCTTTTGTTGAGGGACGCAGCTGCTAATTATTTTTTGTTTATGTTCGTTAAATAAAGCAATAGTAAAAAATTAATTGAATTTTTTAAATAATTCAAAATCAAAATAAGTCGAAATGGGATACCGGGGGTGGAATCGGCTAAGGTGATAGTCGATTATCAATTTTTTGATTGTCGCTTTGACGGTAGCTTTCTCTAGCCTATCTATAGGGAAAGATAGAGAGAGCAATCGTAAAAACGACAATCACTTAATAAAGCGATCGCTTTAGTCTTACTCGATACGGGCACATGATTATCTGGAATTTATATACGTAAGGAAATATAAAGAGAAAAAAAAAATGACAAATATCCTCTTCGGTAATTTAATAATTTTTACTGTGGAGAAAGAATTAAACGAGCTGGTTATACAATGTGGTGGTTATTGTAATATTATTATTTTGTGTGTTATGGTGTTATCAGATGCATTTTTATTCAAAATATCCCATCAGTCGACTTTCATTTTGCAAAGATGGGATGTGGGTATCATAGTGACGTCGCCATTTATTTTACAAATGCTAGTGTGATTATCAGAAACTGAGATAACTTTTCCAGTCAACTCGCGATCATCTCCATAGATGACTTTAAAATCATCGTCAACTTCAGGTGGCACTGGTGCTAAGTGTTCACTTATAATCGAAACACTGCGATCCTCCTTACGCAAGAACACTGAGCAAAAACCATTTGAAACAGTTCGAACTATACCCGTTTGTCCAACTAAGTCGGCATCGTCATGAGTATGAATCTTTACCTCGATGTCTGTGGTACACCAGTCACCCATGTGTGAGTCCAAACTGGCTCCTGGAGTCTGGGGATTGTACGGCGACTGAGGAGCGCCACCAGGGGTATTAGGAGAATAGCTCGATGGAGATGGAGTGCTCATATAGCCGACCGGATAAGGAGAAGGAGCTGGGCTTGGATTGTAGGGGCTGTAACTTCTGTCTGATCCATACACGGTTCCCGGTGTTTGTGGAGCAAATGGTGTGCTGACTTGATAGCCAGGCGTGCTTGGATTGTAACCTGGACTTGGGCTGGGTTCCTCCATGCTGTAGTCATAGTCATTGTTTCTTGCTGGTGTATTCGTAATGTTCGGATCCCAGGCGCCATGACGCGGAGTCATGCTGCCATCATGAGACGGAGTCATAGCTCCACTGTAAGGTGTACGACCCTCTGAATCCCATGTAGGAGTTTGACTTCCAAGCAATGGCGTTTTCGAGCCGGCTGCCGCATACACTGGAGTTTGTGACCCATAACCAGGTGTGCGAGCTGGAGTGCGCCCATAAGTAGAAACACTGCCTCCTTCTTTGCCAGGAACTCCAACAATGGCTATGTGATTACGATCAACTGAAATCGTTTGGCACGAGGTGTGCAATTCAACGCGAGCTGTGCTTTCAGTTGCATCTTTGACAATACCAACTGACCCCTTGTACGATCCACCACTGATTTTGATAGTTTTTCCCAAAATGTCGCGATCTCTGGTTACACGGAAGCCTCCTCTTCCACCTCGGCCACCTCCACGTCCTCCTCGGCCGCCAGACGGATGCATTGGCGATTGAATTCTTGGCGACATAAATCCTATACCACCTAATGAACCCATTGTATTGGCCTGGGATTTGTTCCCTCCGGCTAATTGCAAGTGACGTGTCTTGCACACGAAAATTCCTCCATTTTCTGTGTACATACGACAGTGTAAGAATGCCAAGCTTCGATACAGATGCTTTATTTCTCCAGAGCGACCCTGAAACCAAAATAAATACAAATGTTTTAGTTATTTTTTTACTATCTTTTATTATTCTTACCGCATGTGGCCCTTCCATAACCTTCACTATATCTCTGCGACGAATTTGATTCTCTTCGGCATCCAATGCAATCGTATTTCGGTTTTCCCTCCTTTTCTGCAACGCCGTTGGTTTGCATTCAATAACTTTGCCATGCATATTCAGTACATGGAAGTTCTCACGTTCCAAACGAACAATAACACCAACGTTCTGAGGACTAGGTATTATAAAAATAATTTGATAAGACAATGCTCAAATTTGTATGCACTTCATTAAACTTACTCCAATTGAACTAAATCACCCCACTGAAACTGACCCAATGAATCAACACCTGTTGCCATATCGGAACACAACTGCAAGTCTCTCGGAAGCACTTCCAGTTCATGCATTGTCAAGTCAGAAACAAGTACAATCCGTGTTGGTTCAACGCGAACAATCAATCCGGTTTCACCTTCGTAACGACCAGCTAAAACGCGAGCATGATCTCCGGTCTTAAAGTATTTTCGAAGTTCATTTGCTTTGAAAATCAAAGGATCTTTAAGATCTTGATGTTTTGGCATGACTGTGATCATGCCCCCATCGATCGCTATAATCTTAGCTTGTAAATTTTCTAAGTCACCGAGACAAACTTCAACATTGTCTCCCATTGAAAAAGAATGAGCTGCTGTTGGATCATCCTTTGAAGCGGCAGCGATTTCCAAGTTAACATCTATGAAAGTTATATATAAAGTAGATATTTCAATTTAAGAGGTCCATGAATTGCATACCTTCTGGTTGTTCTTCAAATCTTTCCAATTCAGCAAGAGTGGGTTTGACACCTTCTGCCAAAATAGCTGACATTGTAAAATTTTTGTAAAGGAATCCTTTACGCGAATAACGGTTTCCCTCGAAAAGCAAGAAGTCACCATCAGAATGAACTTCACCTCCAATTGCACTGTGCAAAATAATAAATAGAGTTACTTTTAACGATCTCAAGCATTTTCATATCCACACAAATTTAAAAATTTGTTGCATGTGGTGGTTCTGGTCAACAAACAGTTTGTAGGCCAAATCACTTACAGAACATTTTTCAAGTTTTTACATACCAAATCTTAAACATTTTGTCAAACTAAAATTAACTAACTAATTGCTTCAGAAAAATTAGAAAAGTGTGTAAATACGTGTTGAAAAACTTTACATTAGGGAAAAAGTAAACATAATTTATCTTTTTAGTAACTGATGTCTGAAACTAAACAAAACTTCCCAGTTTTCCCGAGTGGTACTTATTTGAAAACCTTGCATTTATTTTGCAAATATGTATGGGAAAGGAAATAGCATTATTTTCCTTATGTATTTTCATTTAAACTAAGGAAAAAAGTATTTAAAACAAAGCATAATATAATAACTCACCGCACAGCTTCCGGATCGAAGGGTTTTGCTGGTGGGCGACGTTTTTTTTTACGTTTGGCATTATCAGCTTCCTAAAATTAAAATCCGTTGCCAAAAATTGGAAATAGTTTATATACAGTAAAGATTCTAGGTACTTACACTTTGAGTAGTTCTGAGTGCTCCTCTCATTCGTGTATAATCAATTCGTGGCAAAAGTTTTAGATGAACCTGATTCTGGGCCAAGTCGACGTAATCCACTTGGGCAATATCATCCTTATACAAGCCACGCTTCAACCTTACCCACTGCTTAACCTTTAAGCCAACTTGTTCCTTGACTACCTTCAGCACATCAGTCATTTCCTTTATGGGAACCATTTCTTGTTTCCATTTTCCGACTCGAAGATTTCCCACATTTTCAATTGCACTCTTAACATGCGTCTGCTTGTAAGACTCAATGTATATGTAACCTTTGACCCCTTCCGGAGCTACGACTGCCTTAATCTGCATTGGTTCATCGGTGTTCAGATATGTGAGATATTTTCTCATCAGCAACAGAGCTGTCGCCTTTTCTTCGCCAATGCGGCACTTAACCATCCACAAGTTAGGGTCCCTTTAAAAGAAATTATTAAATAATCTTCTTGTTCCGAACAGGAAAACGTCGGCATTTTGAGGCTTACTTAATTCCTGGAAGCAAAGTTTGCTGTGTAATTTCATCGGACATCTCCTCACCACCATCACCGAAATGTCTCTTTGCTATAGATTCATCGGCATATTTCTTGCGAAGATATTCTTCTAATTCGTCTTCTTTTTGTGTACTTTAAATGAATAATAAGATAGTTACAAATTTAATTTAAATCGAAAAACTTACTCCCAAAGGTTTGTTCCGCGTCTTCTTATTTCAATATCCCTGGCTGTTGGACCTAGTTCGTCGATTTCATTACCAACAATTCCCAATTCATTGGCACCTTCTTCCCATTCATCATCTTCGTCCACTTCGTCGTCCACCTCTGCCTCATCAATGATGAAGCCTCCAAATCTCTCTTTTTTCTTCTTTTTCTTTGGGCCAACTTCGTCATCCTCTTCTTCATCGTACTCTTCAGAGTCTAGATCTTCTCCCTCCGGCTCCTGTTCTTCTTCCCCGTCCTCTTCGTCTTCACGCGATCGACTTCGTTGACGACGGCGATTCACACCTACATCCGAACCAGATCCAGATCCAGCGGAAGCAGAACGAGATCTCGATCGGGAACCTGCAGACTTTGAACGCGATCTAGATCGAGATCTGGACCTAGAAGGAGATCTTGATCGCGAAACTGAGCGAGACCTAAATAAATATAAAGAAAGTTTGGCCATTTTAAACTTTTCACTACATTTCTTGTTGGTACCTTGCGCTGTGTTGAGATTTATTAGAAGCCATACTTCCATCTTCCGATCCGCTATCAGACATATTACTCGCCTCTGAATCCGACATATTGCAGAGCTTTAAAAAAAAAAAAAAATAGAAATCAGGGTACAGAACACTTGTCTTTTTTTCAAGCTAAGAAAAATTTTATGCGACGTCAACAGTTGTAGTTGAGATATTTTTGTACTTAAAAAACTTCAATAAATACTTTCATAATGCAGTTTTTAACACTCTTAACTAATTAAATAAACTTAAATTATTATTTTTCAATCTTTTACCTAATTATTCAATAAAACAAATTTGTTCTGTAATTCTGCTGATGAACAAGGCCTTTGAGAAAAAAAAGAAAAAAGAAATACTAAACTGTCAAGATTTGACGCATGCTTGTTTACCAAGCTAGTTTATGTTCCTGAGATATTAGAGATCTCTCTTCGATTCGTAGAAATGTAAACACGGCTGAAAAATAGGTGTGTTCCTATGTCCTCTTTCACACGAAGAAACTGAGTTTCCAGCAACTATCAGTTTGTAGGAGAGAAGGGAACGAAGTAAGTGGGGTGAACAAAATATCCACATATAGGGGGTTAAGTTAAGCCTTTAACTACATAAGCCAAAAAGTACTTTCGTACAAAAGTAAAAATATTTTTTTTCCCGCCAGCTCAGTTGTTTTGTGAAAGAGGATATACAAATTTTTTTTAAATCAAAATTTAATCTTTCTGCATCATTTTTAAAAGTTTTCCAGTCAGAAAAACTATTCCAAAATGAGTTTGAAAATTTTCACTTTTGTACTTTTTCACTTTTTGGGCTTATGTAGTTAAGCCTTTAGTCTGCTATTATACGACGACTTTTGCATCGTGACTCTTCTTCGAATTCTTCTTTAAAATTTCGTCCCGTGAGTCGTACGCTATTACACCATGACTTTTGAGTCATGACTCAAATTTGACAATCCTCTATAATTTTTCTTCGGTCACGACGCAAAAGTCGTCGTATAATAGCAGACTATGCGACGACTTTTGCGTCGTGACTCTTTTCGAACATAATGAGTGCAAAAGAGAAGAAAAATGAGACGGAAAACAACTGCCCTATCAGTAGTGGGCCAAATTTCTGCGACTCATTTTTGACATTATTTTATTTCTTATTTGTTATTTTAGCAAATTGCTTTATTTATTTTCGTTATTTGTGGAGCGCACATGTACCTATACCTGCGGTTGCTAAGGTGTAGAGGATAGAGAATTTCTATGCAAAAAAAACAAAATTTGTCTTCGAAATCTCGGAAAAAAATCACTGCTCTGAGCGCTCAGAGATTTTTTTCGTGGGACACGGCTTCTATTTCTTGTAAATTTACTTTTAAGTTCTTGTGCGTTGAACGTACCCAATTCATTTTTGGTTATGTGTTATGTCGTACAATTTATTTCTTGTGAGATGTTAAATGAAATGACAGTAATTTAATTTTATAAAGAGATTTATTTTATTCATAAAAAAACATGTTGCGGTCAATGGTAACTGCAGGTACATTCATTTAATTATTTTTTTGTGTCTACCACTAATAATTAGTTGTCTTTTTAATTAAGCTCTTCGGGCTACAGGCATCGTTAGGGAGCAAGGCCAAGTCCTATGTAATCGACCACTAATAACTCCTGTGCGATTGGTCTCTTCTATTCAATCAACTAGCGGCATTACATTTTTCGAACCTAAGAGACTAACCAACTTATTTGGCAATGATTTTCTTAAACCTACGCAGAATCTAGTCATTCAACAACGAACAGTAACAAAGTTTTCTCTGAATAAAGGTAAACGTAAGGCTGTGAAGGCTGTTATCAAGCGTTTCAAAAGATTAGATTGGGGGTGTTGGATCCGTACACATTCTGGACGTCATAAGAAACTATTTAAGAAATCTCCAGCTCTAAGACGTCGTTTGAAGCAACATGTTTTGGTTAACGCATCTCAGAGTTTCTTGCTTGACAAAATGGTAACTAAGTTCTGGAGGAAACCGAAATATTACATTGATGATCCGTACGAACCATACATGAAACGAGAAGACTATTGGTCCACCAAAAGAAAACCAGTAGGGTTCTAGATATATTGTGTTATAAAGAACATAAAACTTTCTTAGATTACAAACTTTTTGTCCAAATAAATAATTATTCACTGAAGGATATGTTCTTTACTCCTTTTTAAGTCGAAGCTACTGTCAATTTTAACTGCCAAAAATCATCCTTATTACCGATTTTGTCTATCTTTTTGAATACATACATATATGTATGTACATAATAAGGTAATGAAATATGAAAGATCTTCCAGCTATGGTTGGGGAAGAAGTTGGCAAAAGGATTTGAGGCACATTCCTCGAACGAATAGTATTTTTTAACATAAGAAATGTTTGAGTGGAGGCATTCTACTAACAATGTGAACAAGTCAACAGAATTTCAAAAAATATGTAACTCCTTAAGCCTAGTACGCTGCTGATGCGAAACGAAAAATCCCATACAAAAATGACACAACGAAATCATAAACGAAAAATTTCGTCCTCCTTTTCGTTTTGCAGTACGCTGTTCGATGAGCGAAATTGATGATTGTAGCAGATTATTTGGAGGTCTCCGCTCTTTTTCGCACTCAATTAATTGCCCGGGACATTAATTGTGTGCGGAAAACTGACATTTGAGGTTGGTTCGTGTTTGTATTTGTTGTTTCTTTCAATACAACATGGCTTTCTGTGATTTTTTTGCGCTTGTGTTTTTGTTTTTTTTTTTGCTAATGGTGACGCTTTCAATTGTCATTTTTTCGCTGAGGTTTTCGTAAGCATTTCGCTGTCGTGTTGGAGACCACCGACAAATTTCGTTTCGCATCGTACTAGGCTTTAAGCCTAGTACGCTGCTGATGCGAAACGGAAAATCCCATACAAAAATGACACAACGAAATCATAAACGAAAAATTTCGTCCTCCTTTTCGTTTTGCAGTACGCTGTTCGATGAGCGAAATTGATGATTGTAGCAGATTATTTGGAGAGGTCTCCGCTCTTATTTCGCATTCAATTAATGGCCCGGACCATTAAATGTGTGCGAAAAAGTGAAATTTGAGGTTTTTTTTGTTTGTAACGGGTGATTTTTTAGCTGGTTTGGTTTTGGCAACACTGGTTTTGACAGCTGACGTGTGTTTAGTACCTTGTGTCACTGTCAAACAGCTTCAGTTTGGTTTGCAATTTAACCATGGATCGTCTTACAAATGAACAACGCTTGCAAATTATTGAATTTTACTATCAAAATTCGTGCTTGGTTCGAAATGTTCATCGCGCGCTGCTTGTGTTCAGCGATGAGGCTCATTTTTGGTTGAATGGGTACGTAAATAAGCAAAATTGCCGCATTTGGAGTGAAGATCAGCCAGAAGCATTGCAACAGCTACCAATGCATCCCGAAAAAGCCACTGTTTGGTGCGGTTTATGGGCCGGCGGCATTATTGTGCCATATTTCTTCAAAGATGATGCGAATCGCAGCGTTACTGTCAATGGTGAACGCTACCGAGCGATGATAACAAACTTTTTTTTGCCCGAAATGGAAGTTCTTGACTTGCATGATATGTGGTTTCAACAAGACGGTGCCACATGCCACACAGCACGCGAAACAATGGCGCAATTGCGAGGCGAGTTTGGTGAACAGTTAATTTCACGTTTCGGGCCGGTCAATTGGCCGCCTAGATCGTGCGATTTGACACCATTAGATTATTTTTTGTGGGGGTATGTCAAGGCTAATGTCTATAGGGACAAGCCCGCTTCGATTGACGTACTGGAAGCCAACATCCATGCATTCATTCGTGAGATACCAGCCGATATGTGTGAAAGAGTATGCCAAAATTGGACTCAGCGGATGGGCTACCTGAGACGCAGCCGCGGTCAACATTTGCATGAAATTATCTTTAAACATTAAATTGCAAGGTTCAAACTATCGATTTAAATAAATATTTCATTCATTTTTTCGAATTTTTTGTGTTTTTTTTTTAAAAAAAGTTCTAAACCTCTTAAAAAATCACCCGTTATTTGTTGTAAATTTCATTGCAGCATGGCTTTTTGATGATTTGTTTGCGTTTGCGTTTGTGTTTGTTTTTTTTTTTTTTTGTTATTGGTGTGACCTGTGACGCTATCAGTTGTCATTTTTTCGTTGTGGTTTCCGCAAGCATTTCGTTGTGGTTTTGGAGACCAAAGAAAAATTTCGTTTCGCATCAGCAGCACTTCATTTATATCATTATGTTCTTCTTTTAAAACTAATATTTTTATAATTCTCCACATATCTTTTTGGTTTCAACAACTTTCAATTTCATTGCATGTATAAGTTTTTTTTGCTAACTGAAGTCTATATACAAGTTTCTTACTACGTTTACATGGAGAATTCAATTCGAATCGAATCAGGATTTAGGTATTTGTAAACCTGGATCGAATCGAATCGGGATTACTCGATCCGATCCAGCTCGGCGAGCTGGATCGAATCGAAAATATAAATGTATACCTAGATCGAAGAATTAGAATGGAGTTTTAAGCTGATTGTTGGTGTGTGTGTGTGCTATTACATAATTATTTTACTGCACACAATAAAAACAAGACAGTCACTTCGATTTTATTTGAATTCTATCATTCGATCTGGCATCTTCATATACCTGGATCGAAATTTCGATTCAGATTGAATCCGATCTGTGAATCCGCTCATGTAAACGTAGTATCTTACCCTTCGGTATTTATCCCAGTAATTGGGAAGATTGAAAATAGATGCTTTTTGGTAGCAGCGGATTTTATCTTTTTTTAAGATATTCAATTGTTCCGTAAGCCAATAATTTTTGCGGGGGTATAAACACTTATTTGAAGTCAACTCCCGAACACTATTATCTAGGCTTTCTTTTAGGTATCTTGACAGATCATTTGAATTGGTTTAAATGCATATTTTCATATTTAAACACTTGAATGTTCTTCATTGTTTTACTGATATTTGGTTAACTGATAGGAATTTTCACTAGAACCGATTCTTGATCACTTATTTTTAAGTTAGTAACAATATCTGCCCGTATATGTCTTTCCCTTGGTGTTATAACGTATAGTCCACTAATGTTCGTGATGATGCTGTAATTCTTGTTGGTTTCATTATAATTTGTTTACCGTTATTATCTCTAAGAATCTTATTTATTTTCTTTTCTTAGGTGTACTACCTATTTAATAAATCAATATTAAAATCACCTAATATAATGATGTCAGGGTAAGAGATAATAGCCTGATCTTTCCAGTCTGCAAATGGTGTGCAGAAATCACATTCCGAACTATTAGGTGACCTGTGAAACACCGCAATAACTTCGGTTTATTTGTTGTATGATATTTGTATATATAATCACCAAATTTTCATTTCAATATGAATACTATTTAATATTTGAAACTTAAAGTCTTTGTTTATAAATATTGCAAAACCCCCTATATAACTACTATAGTACTATCACATCTCACAATTTTATAGTTTGGTAAATTTATTTCGCTGTCGTCAATTTCACCTTTTAAATGGGTTTCAGAAACAGCAATAATATCAAAATTATTTTCAACTAAAATGGCCTCAGATTATTTATCAAACCTTGAGCGTTAAAGTACCAACAACTTAATTTCTAATACTGAATACGTTCCTTAAGCACCTCAAGTTTACGTATATAAACTGGACAGTTTTTGTCTGTTGCTTCATGGTCACAATTTGTATCCATTCCTAGTGATTCGTTTATCTTAACACAGTTGATACACTTTGAAACCATATTTTTACATTCTTTAACATTGTGTTCACCTCCACATTTTAAACAAGGTTTTTATTTTTACATGTAGCCGATTTATGGTTGTAACCTCGGCAGTTAAAAGAACGTTTAAAATTGTAAAATTCTCTTACTAAACATTTGACCCATCCTACTTTAATTTTACGCATATTAATAACTTTATGGAAGCTTTCACTATTCAATTCAATAACTACATTTAAATTTCTCCATTTGTTATTATTTTTAAAAACATTAACGACCTTCATTTCACTGTCCTTTAGTTCTGGATTTTTTTTTCTTTGTGGTTTTGTCTCCATTGTTGTGTGTCATCAAGTGATCTGATTATAAAATAAAAATTAAATCTATTTTTATAAATTAATTATTTATTTAATAATATCACAACATTTAGGTATTTAATAGATTTTAAGCTACGCGTTTCGGATATTTTTTTCATCCATCTTCGGGCTTATTTCAATGACTTGTGATTCCTTGTCTGCACATTTTATGGCTATACCACCATTGTTTTTATTTACTACAGCATTAATATTTTATTCAGTGGGATAAATATTAATATTTATATATATATTTATATATATATTTAATTTCAGTTCGTTAATAGTTTTATTTGATTCCTGTTCTTTTCTTGGATACACAATAACAGGTGGTTGGTTTAGCATCCGGCTGGTAAAACGCACAGGCTTTAAGGTTGCCCTAACGGGCCAATATCAATATGAATACTAAACACACCATTTTTAAATTCTTTATTTCATTAACGGGCAATTTTTCAATAGTCAGTTAAGACTCAGTTAGTCCTTATTCTTCAGACAGACCAAAAATCAGTTTTTCAACAATCAGATAAAACTACTTCCTAGGAATAAATCTTATATACCAGTCGAATAAAGTTATCTCCTCATTTAAGAGCGGGATAAGGAGTAATTCTTAGGAATAAATATATTAAATGTCAAAAAAAAATAATTCATATTGTTTTGAATATTATATAAAAATGGACTGCTTTGAAGTTATCGACGATGTTATTATGAAGAAGAAATTTGCATTTTCTATTCGAATCATCAATCAAGAAAAAGAAGGTCATTTGAAAAAGACGTAACCAATTTTCGGGATGGGAATACGTGGATTTTCGAAGAAGATTCAGGTTAAGAAAAATGCACGACTTGATCGCACGAACTTGCTCTTGTGGTTTTATATATATAACGAGAAAATATTCAAAGAGTTTAATACGCAATACAAAAATGATTTTTTGTTTATAAAACAATGTTTTACAATTTTTAAAATTATTTAAAGTTATAAAAAAGTCGGTCGAACCATCAAAAAAATATACCTACTTGAATAACCCAAAAAAACCTTCCGTTCTGAATTTTTTGAAAAAAAAACCTGAAATGCAGTTTTCTTACAAAAATTCGAGTCTCAACTCTAGGGAATCACATAAAAATGCGCTGTACCAAATTTGAAGCAAATCGGTCCATCCGTATAGACGCACAGACCGACGGACGGTATGACGAAACCCACATAACTATTTTTTTTTATATTTCTTATATTTTTTACTATAACAAATGTTTAACAATGCACTTCTTTAAAAATATAATTCAAATACCAATGGTATTTGGTATAAAACAATAAAACAAACACGAAATACGAGTAAAAGTGACGTTTTGATTTGAATTTGACAATCATCTGCTATTTTTCTATAGAATAATTAACCGAGTGTTTATTTTTGATTGAAAAATTCAATGCTGTTATCTGACCGTTTAAGAGTGTAATAAATTTATTCCTCTGAGACTGACTCTCTAACTGATATTTAAAGAAAAATGGCATTTTTTGAGATAAATGATCGGATGTTTATTTCATTATAAAGAGGAAGGTATGCCGTAAATAATGGAACACAACATCAGCCAAATGGCCGCCACGACCACGCTTACAGGACCATATCCTTTTCATGAAATTTTCCATAACCAAATCGCAAAGTGGCTGCCCTATGTCCTCGATAGCCTCACGAATTCCATCTTTGAGTTCTTGAATCGACGCTGGGCTGTTGGCGTAGAACTTATCTTTCACGTGGCCCCAAAGGAAGAAGTCGCAAGGTGTTAAATCACAAGATCTCGGTGGCCAATTGTGATCACCTCTTCGAGAGATATAACAAGGTCCGGAAACTTTTCCCGTAAAAGATCGATGGTTTCATTGCTTGTGTGGCACGTAGCGCCGTCTTGTTGAAAGTAAACGTTGTCCAGATCAATACCATCCAATTCCGGCCATAAAAAATCATTAATCATCCTCATTTTCGAAAAAGTAAGGTCCAATGACCCCGCCGGACCATAAACCGCACCAAACAGTCACGCGTTGAGGATGGAGAGGCTTTTCAACAATAACTCTTGGGTTTTCCGAGCCCCAGATGCGACAGTTTTGCTTGTTGACGTAGCCTCCGACGTGGAAATGGGCCTCATCAGTCAAGATGATTTTTCGATGAAATTCCGGATCATTTTCATGCATTTCAAGGACCCAATCAGCAAAGACACGACGTTGTTGATGATCAGCCGGCTTGAGTTCTGGTGTTAACTGAACTTTATAAGCCTTAAGACCCAAGTCTTTATGCAAAATACGGTGTAATGACGTTTGTGGAATGCCTAATTCCAAAGAACGACGAGGAATGGACAAACCTGGGTTTTCTTCAACACTTTGGGCTACAACAGCAATATTCTCAGTTGTTCTTGAGCGACGTGCACGGGTTTTATTCTTCACATCACTAACTTGTCCCAACAGCTCGAATTTGTCTACCAATTTCTGTATTGCGGTCCGACAAGGTGCTTCACGACGACCCAAAAATGTTTTAATTTTACGAACCGTCTTTGCCAAATTTTCACCATTTTTATAGTGAATTTTAATAATTTCAATGCGTTGTTAAAGCGTGTATCGTTCCATTTTTATTAATGGCGTAGTTTCTACTTGTCAAATGTCAAAAAATAACAGCTTCAAAAGTGTTCATAGTCTTGTTGAGTGGGCTATTAAAATCTTGCTTGTGAATTAATAATAATTTTAACTCTACATTGTTTCTTTTGCCTTAAAAACAAAACAAAAATAATAAGAACTGTGTAGCCAGACCAATTCAAAGTCGGCAATTTTGTACCTAGCTATTAAGTTTATAAACTTTGTGAACCTGTGTAAATTTAAAGAAAATGAAATCTCAATAAAGTTCTACTACTACTACTACAGCTTCAAAAGTGACAGCTACCGAAATAGCGGGCTATTCAAAATAACACCTCTTATTGGAAAACCCTTTACCTACAATACCTACGTAAAAAATTACGCACTGGAATTACTATTTCTTAGTAAATTATAGTAGGTAGTGGTATTGCTTTTAATAATCAATTATAAACGTTTTCCTTTGGAGTTGGCGAAGTACTTGCAAGAGCTTTGCTAGCCATTTTGAATGGAACGCACAAAATTAATTTTCCTACAAACCGCATCTACTCGTGATGAAAGCATGAGTAGATGAAGGTACTAGATTTTAGTTTTCATCTACTCACAAGTACTTGGCCACCTCCAAAGGAAAACGCCTTATATGAACAAATCAATTAACTCTCAATACCGCTAAAACTTCCATTTTTACTTCACTCTTTCCAATTACAATCGAAGACCTTAAAGTGATTTCAGATTTACATATGATAAAGTTTTAAGTTCTACCCGGGCCCGGGAAGTTGAATTTTCTTGCACGCTTTTATAGGCCCAAGCCCTTACATACAAAAAATATAATTGATTATAGATGCCAAGTTTATTTTAGGTGTGTTTTTTCTATCCAATCCTGGAGGGAATTGGACGAAAAAATCGAGGCCGATGCTAAACAATATGTTAATTCCCTCCGGACTCACCTCAGAGCAGATAATTTTTAGAGCTTAATAGACTTATAATCGACGGAGCGGCACCTGAGCCATTCTACGAAACCTCCCAGCGTCGTACAATGGCTCAGGTACCTCCCAGCGTCGCGTTAGCGTCTGCAGATCAATTTTATTCACTTTAACAAGATTTTATGCCTTGAACTTTTTTTTGAAAAATTTAACGTTACCAAAGAGAACACAATAGACCAATAGACGCGAGTCATGGCGCGCGTCCTTATTTGTCAAAGTCAAAATACATTAGGGGTATTCATGCAATGAGATATATTTACTAACTTCGTATTTGCGTAAATGTATGCTTCACTTTGCATGAACGCACCTATAAAGCAATCTGTGTGTATCCTTATTACGTTGCTCGCGTATATAATTTTCCATACAAATTTTGACATTTGATTTACGAGGTGATAAACTTATGCAGTTTACGTGGTTTACGAGGCAAAATCATCGCGCAAACTTATCAGCCCTGCGTATATAATTTTCCATACAAATTTTGACAGTTGATTTACGTGGTGATAAACTTATGCAGTTTACGAGTTTTACTAGGCAAATACGACATTGCATGAATACCCCTATTAAATATCATTGAAGTGAATACAAAGGAGCTGCAGCCGCAAATGCTATTCCGGGAGTAAAATAACTGGCTGAACACAATAGACGAGCGTCCCGCGTTGTCACTTTTTTTCATTAAAATCTCGTCAGGAGTGAGACAGTGGGTACTTAGCCCACGGTTGCCAGTTTGGTCATTATTTTTTCACTTGGTCACATTGTCATTTTGTATTCCATTTGGCCATTTATTAGATGAAAAAATAAACTCGGATTTAAATTTGTTGATGCAACCTAAGAATTCAAGATGAAAAAATAGACATAGCGTTTGGACCGCAAATATTTTTTTAAAACACATCATTTTTGAAATGATGATCTCATTTTAAAATGCTGTGAGAAGTTAATATTTGCATGTTTCGTTATTTATGATTCGTTACTTTTATTTATTTATGTTAATCTAATGCTAATGCTTTCTGAATTTGTATGTACCTGTTTTTTATTGCTTTTGTGTATTATTAATAATTGAAAAATAATATGTCATCTGCGTAATATGAAAAGAATAAATGTTAAAATAAATTTGATGAATTCATTGTTCTGTGTTTACAAATGGAAGTGGCTCTAAACATGCCAATTATAATAGTTTCGGTTTTTAAAAGTACTGTTTATGTGGCTCCGCAGGGCCAGGGCCCTCCGCCGGTGGGCATACTTATAAGGCACCAAGAGTTTTTTTTCAAGTCGCGCCCACTTTTAATGGCGAAAAATTGTTATAACTGTTATAAATTTGCATGTCTCTAGTCTCGTCCGTTTACAAATATTTCGAACTTAAATTATTTAGGTAATTTTTAGCTACAGTTGGTCATTTTTATTTTTAATTTTAGACACAAATTTTATTTTCAAGTGCCAACCGTGACTTAGGCCACTTATCTCTATATACTGTTTATTATAGAGATCAGTGCCTTACCCTTGGGAAGTTGGAATCCTAGTGCTACATATCACATGCCTCAGTACACATATCAAAGGTAATATCAGCCGTTTTTTAAACTAAACAATGTAGAACATTAAAAAACACGCATTACAACAAACACGAGTTCCTGCTTCTCTATCGGGATCTAGTTTTATGAACCAAGAATTTAGTTTTTCATCCAGCCGGTAGATGGCTTCTACTGGTAAGGTAGTGGAATATGTAGTGTAGCCTTAAAGAAAAAAGACAACAAATAAATGAATAATAAACAAACGTAAGGATAAGAGACAGGCGGTGCCGAACCTGCCTGTAAGCAAAACAGCCAATATTGCTTAGGGCGGCACTTTGACTAGGGCGGCAAAATCAGTAGAATAATTTCAAAGCGAAAAAAGGTTACACATACGGCTATTTCAATTACTACTTCCCTGTACTTTTTTCGTTCTTCTTTACAACAACAGTTACACATAAAATGCCATGATACACCTTTTTGTAAAGCCAGAAATCTCTTCTTTTATTGTGTTTTTAAATAAAGTTGTTTTAAAGAACAAACTTCGAAAAATTAATTTTCAAACTCAAAATTTCGAAAAAAAAGTTAAAAAAATTATAACGTTATTGAGTAGTATTTTTGTCTTGAATATTCAATGCATTAATTTCAAGGCAAACACCGAAAACCGGATGATAAAATCTCTTCCAGTTCCTTTGAAAATTGAAAATAACAGAAATAAAATTCCCTTAATTTGACTCCAATCCGTTGCTTAAGTTGCTCTAAAGATCATATTTCCACTACGTAGCTAGTAAAGTAGATTTGGTTATTTTCATTTTTCTCAAAAAGGACAAGACATTTAGGCATTCGGTTTTCTGTTTCTGACTAAAGACTGATAAACGCATTGAAATTTTTTATTTCAAAATTTTAAGTTTGAAAATTAATTTTTCAAAAACTGTTCTCTAAAACAACTTTATTTAAAAACACAATAAAACAAGAGATTTCTGGCTTTACAAAAAGGTTTATCATGGCATTGCAAGTATAACCATTGTTTTTAATATTTTGTTTCTCTTTTAAGTCAATTTTTTTTAGAAAATGGCCCCTCCTGGCTAATTCAATTTTCTAAGGAACAGATTTTAGCATCCAGTTTTTGGTGTTTGACTAAAAATTAATAAAAACATTGAATATTAAAAACAAAAATACTTCTTAATAACGTAAAATTTTGAACAAAATTAGTTTGAAGAAAATTTTTTCAATTTTTTTTTTCGAAATTTTCTGTTTAAAAACAATTTTTTTACAGAAAGGTATATCATGGCATTGTATGTGTAACTGTTGTTTTTTAATATTTTTTTTTTCTGTTTTAAGTCATTTTTTTAGAAAATTGCCCCTCCTGGCCAAACGGGGGAAAAGACCCCCTCCTATACGATTTTTTTCTTTTGTCAACCCAACCTACACGCTCTAGCTTTTTGTCACACCGTATGTGAATCACCCCGTATATTTAACCAAACTTCTGCTGTGGTTAATTGCAAACCTTTGTCAATTTTATACCTTTTTGCTTAACACTTCTTACATGAATTTACTAAGGGCATTTAAGATACTGGATGCTTTCATAAATGCAATGTTGCTTTGTTTGCATGCGATCAATTGCAATCATATTAACTTCATACAAAATATTTGCGCATGTATTTTACGCTGCATTTATGAACACTTTTTCTGATTTGCGTCATATGTCATAGGGAAAGAATTTAACAGATGGAACAATAAAGAAAAGGAAATCGTTTATACTATATACCTATCTCTTTCTTAAATAAAGAAATTCAAGCCTGATTCACAATGCGGCGAGAAAACGAGACGTGAGCGTGACGAGAACTCGTTGTAGTTGTCAAATCAATTTCAAACAATGAAAGCATACCAAGATATACACAATGCGGCGTTCCTCGTCGTCACGTCACGCCAAGAATTCGAAAAATTGAAAAAAAAGCGACGTGACGACGATTTTCATTTTTCCTAAGCAATTTACAGATTTTTCACAAAAGATTGTGTCTAACAAATAAAGTTATTGATAAATCTATTGTTTTGTAAGTTATTTTGTTTATATTTGTATTTTTGTTTATAATGTATTTTTGTCGCTGCACTGCATTGTGAATTTTAACGACGATCTTGTAACTAGAAAAAGATGACAGCGGTTCTCCTCACGCTCACGTCCCGTTTCCTCGTCGCATTGTGAATCAGGCATCAGATTGCATGTGAGTTTTTAAAGTTGCACATTTGCGCTGCAAATATTTGTGGTTTGCTTTTATGAAAGTATGACATTTATCATTTGCATTTATGAAAGTTATGCATTTGTCACACTTTCGCAACCATGCATTTATCAAAGCACCCACTATTAACGTTTCCTAGCGTAGTTCCTCGAAGCTAAACCTTATAAAAACCTATCTTCGCTCAACAATAAACCAAGAGCGATTAACCGGTTTTGCATTTATTTCAGTTAAAAAATATATCGCACTGAAGAAGAAGAAATCACTACAAGATTTACAAAAAATGAAATCGAGCAGAGCACCATTTTAGTTTTAAAATTTTGTAAACATGTATTTCGTCGAAAGACTTCGATTGATATTAAATAAAACCCTATTTAAAGGTAAATGTTGTCGTGATCTTCCTTTTTAATTTCGAAAATCCGACTCGTTATATTTTCATGACATGATCTATATGGATCACTAGCAATTATAAAACTAGTATAAACAACAACAAATATTGACATTTTGGCAAGGGAAGTGGCAATGGATCCGCCATTTTCTTAGATGCGCAGAACTAAAAAAAATTAAAACGCTAATGATATTGCCTTTAATATATGATATATGCATTTTATTATCGCTAATGATCGGTATATGTAGATCATCCCATGAAAATAAAAAGATATTGATCATAGTGAGAACAGTGTTACATAGGTATGTAGGTATTTATATATCTGTGGCCACAAGCATTAACCGTTTGAGTCTGAAAATTCAATTGTTGACAAAAGCACTTTGAAATTTAATTTTAAGATTTGAAAAAAATTCTAACTATCACTAGCCGCATTCTATTATCGCCGATGATCCATATACATAGATCTTCTCATGAAATAAGAAAATACGGATCTTAGTGACAACTGGCGCTTTTTCCACAAATGCGCAGCGGATCACTTTGAAAGCGATACCTCTTTCAACTGTGTGTTCGCTTTTGGTTATTTTCAAATGCGAACGAGAACGAAAATAAACATTCCATTATTTTTCAATATGAATTCCCATTTTCCGTTTATAATTCCAAATTTTTATATATTTATTTTGCTTAGGTTTGTTGTAAACTTTATTTTCTAAATCTGAAATTTAAAGCATATTTAATAAGTATATATCAGCATGCATAAAGCGAAGAAAGTAGCGAAAATGTGTGTAATTTAAACGCTCAGAGAAGAGTGTTGAATAGTGGGTCTTCCCCGTTAGATATTGCACACACACACAGAGTATAATCAAAGATGATATAACAACTTGTTATATCATATTTGGTATGATGTTTTTGGCTCCTTTTAAGACACAACGAAAAAATGAATTCAATCAATTTTTTTTTTCCAAATAAATATGCCTGTTTGGAAATTAAAACTCTTGCCAAGTTTCTCAAAACCAGGCTTTTTTTCCGCCAGCAATCCGTCACATATCAACCTTTCACTTAACACTTTTAATGGCAAAAAACTGTTATAACTGTTATACATTGGCATGTCTCAAGTCTTGTCGTTTGGCAATACGAAAATGCAAATTCGCCATCAAAAGCGAAAAAGGGGGTTATTTGAGTGGGCGCGTTCAACGCATTACGTTTTACATCTGAATTTTCAGATTTCTGAATTTTTGGAGCTTCTGATTGGCCAGTTGCCATAAAAAAGTAGATGACTTTTAGTGACTTTTAGTTACGTTTGCTTACGTTTCATCTGAATTTTCAGCCAAAAATTCTCATCTAAAAATTCAGAATAAAGTGATAGTGGTGGGGGAAATGTTGAAGTACTCTACATAGAAGTTGAACTTTATGATTTTCGCTCTAGTTAGTGGTTGATTTGTTGTGATTAGTTTTCATCACGAACAAATTAATACTTTATTACAATGAAGAACTAATTGCTTATTGTTAAGTGAGTTTTTAAATCAAAAGATTGACTATTCTTAGAAAAATGTTCCCAGAATTCTCCATCGCAATATTGTGGAATTATTTTATTCATTGAACTTTGCATAGTCTTGCTGTATTTTGTTGCTGATTAAGTTACATATATCATAACCAGAACTACGGACGCTTAATTTTTTACTTGAAGAATAAAATGAAAGTTCTATTTTATTTCGTTTTAATGTAAATAATTTAGGTATATTATATGCTATCATCAAGAAAGGATAACCAACACCAACGTCTTGGACAGAACATTACCATAGGCAGCTTTAACTTACTTAACCTAGGCTCCGCAATAGCTTCGTCTCTGAATCGCGAAGTAGAGTAAGGCCGCTACTCAGGTGGGGCACGCAAGTAGAAAAGGACCTGAAAGTAGTTTGTTGATTGAGGACCTCTGGTCCACTCTGCACTATAGCGTCACCATAGTAAGTGGGTAAGTAGGTACTGGCCAGCTAGTATCCATTTCATTTTATGCATACCTTTACCTACCTAAAGAGATGTAATTACCACAAATCCAACATTCTAACATTATCATATTGTTTCTCGCCGTTGTATGCATATCTTGGATTTATTTGAGTATAATTTCTATAAAATGGAGATTATTTTATAGAAGTTCAATTTCATAATTTCAAAATGTTAACATTGCCTATCGATTTAATAATATTCAAACCAGACAGCCAACCATATATTATTTGCCCCCAATAGGCGCCTAGGCACTAAACAGAGGAAAAAAAAAACATTCGATTTCCTTGATTTTGGTTACTTTTACTTATTGATTTTTAGCTGTAAAGAAGTCTCGAAGCAAATTTAAAGCTTTAGAGTACATTCAAAGACAAAGTAATATATTAATTATAAATGAAAATTCAACAAAATTTGTCTTAAGCATAATATGCATACATTTTAAAACCCAATACAATTTTTGTATTTTCTAATAATAATTACATTCTAAAAACAAAACGAACAATTTATTTACTGTTGGTTTTTTTTTTTTTTTTTTTAATTTACATACATTTATCCGTTATGTTATTGAAAAAGCATACTTTGTATATCCAAACCCGTGTGTTCACCATGAAAGTGTTTTATATTTAATTGTAAGCCTAGGTCTCCGCATGGCTTTTACATCAATTAACTGTACAATAAAACATTTGTATCTGCAGAATATCTATGTTATTTGTCCATAGTATTTTATTTTGAAAGAATTTATTTTTCAATTAGTTCTTTTTTTGTTTTGTGTGTACGCAACAATTATATGCGTTTATTATTCTGTATTTGGATGGAATGAATGCGTCTTTCCGTTTTTTTTTTCTACGATTTAGTTATTTTTTTTTTTATTTAATTTTTAATTTTGTTTTTTACTTAATTTGTATTTATTTCAATAATTCTATATAATGTAATTAAATATACATGTTTATAGTATTTTTGTTTCATTTTTATGTAAAAATTTTGAATCTAATTTTATGTTTTTAGTCAATATTGGTAAATAATTACTATAGCAATTTTTTCCTGATTTTTTTCCTCGGGACAAAAAACTTTTTTAAAAGGTTTCGTTTTTTTTATCGAATTTTTATTTTGTTTAAATATTTTTTTTTTGTCAACAAGCACTTTATGTGTATTTAATTAGTTTCTTTTTGTAACTAAATAAGATTAATTTTATATGTTTTTATTATTAGTTATTACTAAGTTATTACTCTGATTCCTCGTTATGAATTATGTTTTCTTTGTTTTAAATGCATAATTAAAGAAATTGGATTTGGTTTAACAGTTCTTTCTGTTCTTGTTTTGTATGCTAAACATTATCTAACCAACCAAACAAACTTATTAAAATAAAAATATTGAATTACTTTCCCTTTACATTTTATATATATTGTATTTAATAAGTATGTGACTATATTTTCATTTTTCTAATAATTTTTTTTATTTTATTATTTTTTGTAAAAATATAAAACAAAGAACAAATTAAGTGCAAACCTTGAAGTAATTGGATTAATTTAAAAAAATTTACAACACTCCTAATTATATATTAATAGAAAAAATACAACATTAAAAAAATAGTAATTATAAATAAATATTTGTTTCCGTTTAATTTACATATATTACTATTTATTACAAGAGTGGTAAAAGTCGAGTCATTCTTAAAATTGTTTGCAGAAAGGCTGTCCAGAGGTCGTTAAGTTTTTTCGATCGTGCCATAAGGAAGCGCCACGTAAATATTATCACGAGCATTTTTGACAATTGATGCAGGTAGTACAATCTGAAATTTAAAAATAAAAATTATTGAAGAAAAATATTTTTTTTACCGCCGCATCGGTGGGCATACTTCAGGCACCCAGAGTTTTTTTCTCAAGTAGCGCGAAGCACGTTACTGTGCTAGTTACTGTGCCAATTCCGAAATGTTTCACACTAAGTCGTTTAGTTTCTGAAGAGCAAATTTGCTGTTAATTTGTTGTTGGTAGAATATGCATGTAAAAATTTGGCTTAATGTGAAGAATTTTCAAATTTTCACATTAAACAGCTCAACAAAACAAGCCTTTTACGTCAAAATCATCACTTTGTAGCAGCTGCTAACATTTGTTTATGTATTTTTGAAGGACTTGGCTATAGAAGTGCCAATTTATAACAGTTATAACCGTTTTTGCCGTACTGCCAGTACTTTTATAAACAAAACTGATCCAAATTGCAACTTTCATTTTTAAAAACAAATACTACCATTGTTTGCGATATATGTAAATAGTAAGATTATTTGAATTTAAATTATTACTTAAATTTGACACAAACTGCTTCAAAGATTAAAAATACGGGGTTTTTTGATTTACAATTTTTAATCTGTTAAGTGCGACAAATTTATTACTGTGACTTTTGACGTTTCGTAAATTTCCCGACGGTATTATCGATACGCAAACCATGTTACCATTTCCTGTAAAGCGCATACGCAATCAGCACAATTTTCTATTTTGTTTTACTTGAAGAGAAAAGAGAAACGCATGAGATAGAAACCAATTTTCTTCATGGAAAGGACAGAGAAGGAGATGTAATTGAATTTTGCGTTGTTTTTTCATATTCACTCTTTAAACTCTAAAAAATTATTCATGTGTTTGACATTTGGTTTCACACTATCCCAGAATGAAAATCTGTGTGAAAGGGTAAAAAATTTGTCGGTTCACTTTTTAGAGAACCAGTGCCTAAATTCTGTAAAGCTGGAACAACACTACTCTAGTGTGTTGTGTTGGGGATTAGTATGTGGCTGTCTTTCCAATGTATTTCATAGATTTCGACACAACACATCACACGATACAAATATGGCTCTACGTAATACGCATATGAAATACATTAGAGCGATAGCGACCGATGACTCTACAAATTGAGTTTGTTTCTTTATTTATTCCGTATAAGGAATAGAATTGATGGGAAAGTCAAAATGTTTATCCAGAATATCCAGGCCCAATGTTCTGTATGTTACAGAACATGGGTCATGGATGGAATGAATAAAGAAACAAAACTAGAACAGAAAGAATCACGAGCACTTGTTCGGTAATATGTCAAAATAATTGAAAACACATATGTGTACATTTCTGTTTTGCCTAATTTTGTATTCTTTAAGTTCAAAATTGTTAAAATTTTACATTAAATACGTAGCACTTCCTGTTTTTTTTTTTTTATTATTTACACCAATGTGAATATGCCATAAAAAAGAATAGGAACGACAATTATACTGAACGCGCCCAATATTCCTTTTTATTCCACCTTTCACATGAAATGAAAAGAATGTTTTCCAAATATTCTATAATGAATACAAAAACAACAGAATGGAATGGAAACGGAATATTCTTGTGAATAAAGAAACGCAAAATGCTAATTCAGAATATTCTGAATCATTGGAATGAATAAAGAAACACTCTCATTATCTAATGTCGTTTTCGGTTGGATTTCGGAACTGTTCCTTTCCAGTCGAAAATGGAAAATTTGGAGTAAAAGGAGTGAAAAGGGAGTATCGCCGAACGTCCACTCGAAAACGACATAAAGAAGACTATACAAAAAACACGTGAAAGAAGTGTAAGCATGGCAACACAACCTCAGGAATGTCAGCTTGCTAGGCTACCACCAACACAAATTGTTGCTTATTCAAATGCACACGAAAAAATTGTTCATCCACAATTCTAGGGGTATTCATGCAATGTCGTATTTGCCTAGTAAACCTCGTAAACTGCATAAGTTTATCTCCTCGTAAATCAAATGTCAAAATTTGTATGGAAAATTATATACGCAGGGCTGATAAGTTTGCGCGATGATTTTGCCACGTAAACTGCATAAGTTTATCACCTCGTAAATCAAATGTCAAAATTTGTATGGAAAATTATATACGCGAGCAACGTAATAAGGATATACACAGATTGCTTTATAGGTGCGTTCATGCAAAGTGAAGAATACATTTACGCAAATACGAAGTTAGTAAATATATCTCATTGCTTGAATACCCCTTCTATGAATGGAACAAATAGAAATAGAGATGAAATAATTAGAACAATTTGTTTCATTTTGTTTGGCTCGCATCAAAAATTAATTTACATTAGGAAAATAAATAAATACATTGCTTAGATATTGTTTGAGTTAGGAGGTTTTGAATGTATTATAACGGTATTCTCTCACTGAAGCTCGTGGTTGGTAAATGACCAAACAGCCGGTTTTATCTCGGTTTTCTTTGTTTTTCCTTAATTAACCTTAATTTAAGTTTGCGAAGCTTGTATAACACGTAAGAGTACACATTTATGCACTTAAGAGTAACTATAGCTGATATGTGAAAACTTATTAATATTGGAATTTTTACGCTCCAAAATATTCTAGGAATCCAATTTTTTCACAAAATCTATAATTTACATCATCCCTTGGAATTTCAAACTTCTAGACCCGCCCCCGTAAAAGATAAAATTTTAATAGTGAAACTAAACGTTACTTAAAGAGTAAATGAGATGAAACTGTGTGCCACTGAAACACGAATACGTCACTGTACATTTAGATTGGTCATAAGGACGTCACGCTTAAATTTCAAAAAAATCTTGCGACCTTACAATTAGTAATCTTGTGAAATATGCTGTTGCATAATAAAACTTACCTCAACATAGCTTTCCTACTCGATGGTAGAGACTCAGGGCGTTGTTTAAATAGAAATTCTCTGAATCCCAAAACATATCGTTCTACATAGTTCTCCCAATTGATTGTTGTTGCATCAAAGATAAAGTTGTCGCGATCTTTTTGACTCAGACTTTGTAATAAAGTCTGAACATTATCGTCTCTAAATCTCCATTGATTCGTTGCAAAATATTCGAGGCAATCAACTGCCTTCGCTATTTTGTTCTGAACACTAACCATTCTATAAAAAATAAAAGATTTAAAATTTTATATAGAGAGCCTACAAAACTGCTTGTTTTTATATTCTCACATTGGTTTTTTGCCTGTTAATCTAGCGAGAATATCCAAGACATATGCTGGAATGTAATGCACCAGGAATCCGTGCATTGTGTTCAATGGTCGACTCATACGTAACACTCCAGTTGGGTACCATAGACATCCCTCTGTTAATATAACATATTAAAAACAATGCAAAATTAAAGTAGACAAAATTACCCAATGGATGTTTTCGAACTTGTGCGATTGCGTGATTAACGAATTTTCCCCATGTTATTGGATGCCGCTGACCCGTACAGCAGTTGTATATGGTCATCCCATTTGGTTTGGCTGTAGCAGTTCTCCATGCGGCTGTTATCATGAGGTTAATCACAATATCAACAGGAACCATGTCAGCGACAAAGTCCTTCTCACACATAATTGTCCGGAAGAGGCCTTTGGCAACGGCTGAAACGAGTCCGGTTGGACCGTTCCAATTGTCCACCCATCCGGCAAATGGTTCGTTTAAACTTGCTATGACTGAAAAAAAAAAACAAAATTTAGTAAAAATAAAATAAAAAAATAAATCCGAAAAGTAATATGTCATACCAATGGAAGGCCGAACAATGGCTACAGGCAAGTTTCCGGCTTCCTGGAGAAGCATATGTTCCGCTAGCGCTT
The DNA here is from genome assembly GCA_932273885.2 of Leucozona laternaria. Lineage (NCBI taxonomy): Eukaryota > Metazoa > Arthropoda > Insecta > Diptera > Syrphidae > Leucozona > Leucozona laternaria. Next base: position 54,906,158 of record OW026368.1, read on the forward strand.
TCGTAAATGTGTAAGTGTTTGGACGTTTGCCAATCAAAGAAGGCGTTAACTAAATAGTTATGTTGATAGTATTTTGAACTTTGAAAGTATTTCAAAGAAGCTTTATTACCTTGTCAAGCATATCTTCAGGAAGCCAATTGATAAGGGATATAATATCGTCGGGATTATAGGGTGGATCGTATATAATTTCGGATACATCGGTTCGATCACAATTACAATAGGCAGTGGATACATGAATAAGTGCCTACATATATACAAATTTCAAATTTTAATTAGATCATCAGCAATATCGAAACTTAGTTTTGTTAAATTCTCACGTCTAAGGACTTCATCCGATGACACAGTTCCACCAAACGTTTCGTACCAAGCATATTAATTGTGACTGATAGTTTGAGCTTTTCATCAAATTTAACTGTGGCCGCTGAATGAAATACAACTGATACGCTCTTACACAGTAAACTCTATCAAAAAAAAGTTATCAATTTATTAAAATTGTGTGGCAAGAATTATTTGTAGTTTTATAAAACTTACTTGATCACTCTCAGATATTCCAAGCTTTTCTGATGTAATGTCTCCAGATACTGGAATGACTTTACTCAATTCCTTTGGTGTGTCTCTCCGCAATGATTCAAAAAGCTAAAAGAATAAATATGTTTTCACCAGTCAAGAAGCTTTTAATGGTCTTAAGTAGAAAAGGAAACATAAATAATAGTAATTGATTGTTCTAGAAGCGTATTACCCCTTGGCGTAATGGCTAGTGCCTATTCCACCTCAATTTTTTATTCATATACTTTCTACTGTGAGGAAGTGACAAATCCTTCAAGAGTATCATGACATGATAGAGTGTGCCTTTCATGATATCCGTTCGGATTCAACTTTCCTGCCAACATACATACAACATGTACACAGGAATGTAAAAGTCACTAAGCCTAGGTGCTCCAAAGAATGTGCTACCAAAAATGTATTGATCTATTATTTGGGTTTATTGAGAGCTCTATTGGTTGTTTAATACCTAATCAATACTTAGCTTAAATGAAGTTATCGTAATGTTGCGATTGATTAAAACATCATTTTTATTCTTCACGAAACCAATACTTGCGCTATAGAGCAAGTAAAAAGAAAATATTTGAAACAGAGAATGCACAACGAACTCACAGCTTGGGTAATCTTACACATGGCAATAAGGAGTCTGACAGACGCTGCCGATTAAACACCAGAATGAATAAAACTGCCGCAAAATCTTAAACTAAAATTTTCACTCATATTATAAAAAAAAAGTCATTAACAAAATATTCCGACAAAGCTGGATTAGGGTGGAGAGATTTATTTTAGCATAACCTTAAAAGTACCCTATGTAAATTTGAATCACTGCTTTGCATTTTTGGGTAACTAAAAGAGGGGTAAATGCGAAGTGTTAAATACACTTTAGTATTTTTTAGGAGACAGCAAAACTTTCCCAACAATATTGCACTACCAAACCAAGAGCCTCACGACTCACGAGTATAAAACATATTTTCCCCGTCTAGATTTTGCCTACTGAATACTTTCCGGGTCTTGAATAAGCGTGGCAAAACTTAACATTCTTATAGGCTTATTTTTGGAATATTTATTTCGGTAAATTAATTGCATCTTGCGCTGTGTGTCATGTTGAGCCATCCTGTTGAAACCACATGTCTGCAGCATTAATAGCAGTGTTCCGATGGAGGTGGCGAAGTACTCATGAGTACTTAACTAGCCGTTTTCAATAGAACGCAAAAAATTGATTTTCCTATAAATCTCATCTAATCGCGCATGAGAGCACGAGTAGTGTCAGTGGTAGATGGTATCACTAGATTATCGTTTGCATCTACTGATAAATTGTTCACCTCCTCCAAAGAAACACGGCTTATGCCTTCTAATTGAGGCACGACAAGGTTAGTAATCATATCTCTGTACCGCTCACCGTTGACTGTTTACACAACGCGTCCTTAAAATATGATGCATTGCTAAACTAAACTAACCTGAAAACAACCGATAACAACCAAATACGGTTAAAGACAGTGCTGTTAATTTAAAGTTATCCCCTCTAAAAAAAATACCCTTTAGTAGAGTTAAAAACAAATAACTGTGGTATTTTGATGTTTTTGCAAGTTTTTTTTTCAAAATTTATTACCCTTACGAAAAAAATATCGCAGTTGTTTTTTGCAAAAGCTAAATGTTTACTTTCAGATATCCTTTCTGAAATCAAAAGTAAAAGCTAAAATTCAGTGTCCTTTTTAGAATTTGCTCAAGATCAGGGCCGGACCGACCATATGTGCAAGATGTTCAAATGCACAGGGTGCGAAATTTTGGGGGCGCATTACTAGGAACAAGAAAATGTAATCTCATCTTGCGAAAACAAATATGTACTGCCATTCGCATTTTAACCACAAAACTTGTTCAAATAATCCCTGTGCTAAGTTATTTCTTGCACAAAATATAATTTAGCTCAAAATATCGTACAATTAAAGATCACACTAGAACAACGCATTGAAAGTCTACCTCCTGGGTAATGTGGAAAAGTCGTATGCATATGTTTCAGTGAATGTATGCATGAATGCAAATAAAATAAAGCCCTTCAAAATCCAGCTTTGTTGAAATTTTTTCGAAGTTAAATATATTATAGTTTACTCGGTTATGATTATTAATTTACTTGATCTATGTAGGTACCTGATAAATTATTAACAACCATCGCCCTTTATTAAAAGGTGGGTATGCTCCCTAGAAAATGTTGAAAGTACAAAAATGAATTCGTTTACTCTTAATTATATGAAAAAGAATATTAGGTTTTTTGCTGTTTATTATTTTAAATGAGATATATGTTTGTAAAGGGTGTTTTTTTAGAGGTATAGAACTTTGAAATAGAATAAAAGAAAGGTAATCTCATTAAATTGACATGAATTATAATTTAAATAATCTGGCATATAACCGCCACTGCTGGCTCGGACGTAGTCTAATCTGGAGGTCCAATTTTCGATGCCTTTTTCCAACATTTGTGGCCGTATATCGGCAATAACGCGGCGAATGTTGTCTTCCAAGTGGTCAATCGTTTCAGGCTTATTGGCGTAGACTAGCGATTTCATATATCCCGACAGAAAATAGTCAAGCGGCGTTAAATCGCACGATCTTGGAGGCCAATTCACGGGTCCGTAATGTGATACTATGCGGTTACCAAACGTTTCCTCCAATAAATCAATTGTGGCACGAGCTGTGTGACATGTTGCGCCGTCTTGTTGAAACCACAGCTCTTGCACATCATGGCTGTTCAATTGATGAACGAAAAAGTCACTTATCATGGCTCTATAGCGGTCACCATTGACTGTAACATTCTGGCCAGCTTCGTTTTTAAAGAAGTACGGACCAATTATTTCACCAAACCATAAAGAACACCAAACAGTCAGTTTTTGTGGATGTAACGGAGCCTCAACATACACTTGAGGATAATCATTACTCCAAATACGGCAGTTTTGGTAATTGACGAAGCCATTCAACCAAAAATGAGCTTCATCGCTGAACAAAATTTTCTTTTGAAAATCAGAATAAACAGCAATCTCGTTTCAAGTCCATTCACCGAATATACGCCACCGCGCCAGCCGTGCCCAGTGGTCGTCGTCGATTTGTGATGAAATGCCAAACCAAACTAAAAATAAATCACTTGACAGCTGACAAAATGGCCCCCAGTTAAAATAGTGTTGCCAACTTAAAGTTCTATACCTCTTAAAAAAAACACCCTTTATATGTATTCTAAAGAACAAGTTCTTATAGGACATCACATTTCATTTCGGCAGCAATTTTCAAACCTTTGTTTACACAGAAAATACTTTTTTTCTCTGGTCTTCTGTCCGGTTCCTCTTAAAAAGATCACTTTGATGAACATTTAAAAAAAATCATGGACCATATGTAAGAGTTTAAAAACCTAAACATAGAACCTAAATATTCACCAATCTTATGTCGTGGTAGTTACAATTCTTTCAATTAATTTAAATTTAACATGAAAAAATGCATGTTCTTGTTGAAATTCATTCTGATGTATCAACACACTTTATTATTATTGTTTGTATTTTGTAACTATCCTTGATTTTATAATAAGTTTATTGTTTTTCATTTTGTCATTCTATCTAAATCATTCTCGAATAAAGACTGTCTGTTATTTCTTTATTTAAGGAATATCAATAGTTCTAAATGCTCAATCTATTTAATAAGGCTTTTACCCTTATTAAAATAAAAAGAAACCTAACATCTAATTGCATGCTATTGATCGTATGTTTACAATATAATCGCACCAGGCTCTCAGGTCATTGGCACGCCCATTAGGACAGGCGTCCTGTGTAATCACTTAGTTGGACAGGGGTTATTCGTTTAGTATTTGCACATTAATTTAGTTTAAAAAAATCTTACCGGCGCATTGAGAAGCTCATGTAGTCTAGCCGACACCTCTTGACCCCGTTTAGGTCGTATCAACAAATAGATGTTCTTTATGTCTGGACATGATCTTAGAAGCTTTTCAACGAGAACCTGAAAATACAAAAAGAAAAATATATATAACAAGTATATTAACATATTTGCATTCTTTGAGAGTGCAGCCTTTCAAAATTACATAGAAATCATCGACAAGAGGAACACATATACCTAAACCTTACCTTATACCTACTCATGAAGCTTTCACTCTAAAGCTCTTAGGTATGCACACGAGGTTGTTCATCGTCATCGCAGACATTAACACATGTTTCGTAGGTACATTACAGTTTCGTCAGCCAAGTTAATAATTAATTTTGTCCTTATTTTTTTTTTATTTCATAAAAAACGCTAAAGCTATTATAAGAACATGACGTGGCCATATAATTCTGTGTATAGGCTTACAAGGACGAAAATGAGTAATTTAAGTACCGTAAAGAAATCGTGTCCAAATCAAATAGTAATTTTGTGACAGTGGCTAACGGTGGTTGGTTATTCAAATAGCGTTAATGGACTTCACCAACGCGTCCATAGACACACGCCTGTCGGCATCGGCACCAATCGGCTGATACGGGTGTGCTAATTAAGAGAGAATTGTGAGGACTAAATGAAAATGACACAGCTAGCCGCTCCTTGTCTTTTTGTTCATGAAAAGGTGCTAGGTAAATTCGTTGGTTGTACTACTGCCAAAAATCAATAAAAAAAAACGAAAAAAATACACTTACAATGAGACAACAATATGCTGCAAGATTTTAAAACATATACCTATATGTATGTATATGTATGTATAAATGATGGGGTTTTATCCTATTCAAGGAATAATTCCTTACGTAATAAATTTGGTGGTGCGACAGCTCCTGGAGAATCAAATCCTAATGATTTACAACTCCTAACCAATTCCGTGTGCGTGGTTTTCGACCGGAATAGAGGAGACCTACAATTTTATGGTGAGTCCGAACTGCTAACGCGAGTTCAGATATAGAGAGGTAGTACCCGTGAAAAAAAACATATTTATTTTTGGTGGCTGGAATTCGATCTCGAGACCTTCGGCTTGACAATCCTACATCACTATGAAACACACAAAGTTTATGGTTACCGTTCAAAATATTCGGAATAGACCAACAAATATTCCTTTAAAATAATCATAATAGTTAGAATCAATAGGCGTTTTTCAGAATAGAGCTCTGAACAGGGTCCGAGCATGTCGAGCATGTTCTGAACGTCCTCTGAATGAAGCGTATTCTGAGCACTCCGAACTATTTTTGAAACACACCTGAACACTTAGTTGTCAAATGCTTGTGTTCAGAATTTAACAGTGTCTGCTCAGTTATTTTATTCTGAGCTCATAGAGCGCACTCTAAACACGCTCAGAACACGTTCAGAACGAAAAAAAAAACATAAATTTGAAGCTCTGAACACTCAGAGCGAAAAAAGAAACACAAGTTTTTGTTTGACAGTAACTTAATGTTAAGGTGTTAGCATGGTACTAGTTTACAATTTTCTATCTTCAAAACTCATTACTAAAATGTTCTTAGTTTTAAACATTTTTTAACTAGTATCGTACTAAGCCTGTTTTATTAATAAACTCCAGCCGACCAGACCTTAAACAGTGACAGTTCGTGCAAAAAAGTAAGCAAACATACCTTTTTCACATTTGTTATTGTCAAAGTGGCATATGGAGTTAGTATGATACTAAAAAGATAAAATAAAAAGATGGATGAGACTACAGACATGCCAATTTATAACAGTTATAACAGTTTTTCACCATTAAAAGTGAACATGCGTTAACGCACTTCGCGCGATTTGACAAAAAAAACTCTGTGTGCCTGAAGTATGCCCATCGGCGGAGGGTCCTGGCCCTGCGGGGCTGCATAAATAGTATTTTTATAAACCAAAACTTTTATAATCACATGTCTAGAGTCACTTCCTAAAAAGATAGGTACTAACTCGTTTAAAACTTGGAAAATCCTCTTTTTAACCTAGCATTATACTACCGTACCAAAGCCCAGTTTTTCAGTGGTGAGTTAAACCAACCAGAGATAGCTAACTCTGGATGTAAATTTACCCACAGTGGTCTGAGGAAGCAGTTTTTCGGTGGGGAATGCAAGCGGAACGACTTAACAAACTTGGTTGTTAGTTGTTCAGTTAATTTTGAGTGAACTCACCAAATTTGATGAGTTAACTCGAGTTTAAGTTTAATCTCGCACTAAAAATATGAACTCATATTCTTTTTATTTTTTTAAAACTGAATTTTTAAAAACGATTTTCCTAAAATTTATTTTTCAAAATTCAGTTTTTGAAAATTCTGTGGCCTGATTAGGGAATACGAAGCGAATCGTTTTTAATTCGATATCTCCTTTTCGACTCGCCTCGAATTGATCGATTATCGGATACGAAGCGAGTCGGAAATTATACTTCCAAGATTTCCAGTTAATTGACAGCTGATTTCCAAGGAAATTTAGTTTTGAGGTAAAATCTTTGTGCGAGGTGCAAACAAAATTTGTTTTTATTAACTTTTGAATGAAATCAAAATATTATTTCAATTAAAAATGGATTTTATAATGTTTTATATATTATGCTGAACGTGTGAAAATGGAAGAAGCCTCGAACTTGCCAATTTCAAGGAAATCATTAAGAAGTGCGTCTTCTCCTCTTGCTTCGAATGAGTGTTTTTGTGTAGAGTTTATTATTTGTTAAATTCGCTTTAATATTACAATTATATAGTATTACAATTAAACTCACATTTGTATTTATTGCAAACAAAACCAAACAATCACTTTCGCCCGTCGGTAAACCAATCCGCAAATAAAAACCTATCGGAAATTTACGTTTAAATTAAATTCAAATTTTAATCAAAAATGGAAATGTCATTTCACATTCGCTTTCGATTTCGAAAATAATTCGAATGTAAAACGAAAGAGGCGAAAGCAGTAATATCAAACCTCAATTTCGCCAATTAAAACGATTTGCTTCGTATTCCCTAATCAGGCCACTGTTTGTAAGGATCTGCAATGACCAAAAATGATAACGTGATTTTTTTAATTATTTTCAAAGCAGTATTTCCAAAAACAAAGATTTTTCTTTTAAATTTTTTTTTTAATAACGTATCAAAATTTTTCGTGGCCTTTGGAGTAACGGTAAGTGTGTATGACTGTCAAACCGGATGTCTGGAGAATGAATCCCAAACTCTTTTACCTAAAAACCAAACTATATTTTTCAAGGCTTCTGTCTGTTCCGAGGAAGTGATTAAACCTCTAATAGTATAATTATCTTGTCATGAAAAAGTACCTCTCATCTTAGCCGTTCGGACTCGGGAGAAAATTGTAGGTCCACTCCATTTCTGCTGACTAAAAAAATCCCAGAGAGCAATATAGAGAGTAGATGAGAGTTGTTAGTCACTAGTCCCTGGTTCTGTCGCACCACCAAATTTATTTATTTTATCCGCGTATCCAAAATTATGGACGCAAATTATGAAATTATATTCGACAAGAGTTAAAGTTCGAAAGTACATTGTGAAGAAATTGTCTATATTATTTTCTTAAAAAGAGAATGGGGGTGAAGCACCTCCCTGTAAAAATCAGTCAAGGTATTTGTAGTTAGACGGGTATCGGCACTCTGAGGGATGGCGCTTTATTGTTGCAAAATCACATTGCTAACTTTTTCTGAAGTGAATCCAACTTGTATTGTTCAGACACAATATTATAATGTGAACACATCCGACTCACGTTCAGCAGTCGTTAAAACAAAACAAAAAGGAAGGATTAAATAGAAATTTTTCACTTACAAAATTTAAATCTTATTAAATAAATATGTTTCCAATTGAAAAAAAAAAATCGATTTTGTATGATTTAAGTGCCAAAGATAAAGTACAAGCAGAAAAAACAGATGTTACAAAAGAAAAGGTCGAAAAAAATCCACTAGTTTAAAAAAAAAAGTGAAAAAATCCTGCCTTTCTTCTCCAGCTCTTTCTCACCGTGAAGTTGGAGTGAGATAAAGTACAGAGACGTCAAAAAAGTCATATGAGTCATTCCAATCTGAACACCGTCCATGAATTTAAATTCGCGACAGTTCAATTAAATAAATATTAGAATAAAATTATTAAAAGGTTAGAATTTTTAGTTGTGACAGCACACATTTACAGTGGTATTTATAATCGTATCCTAAAGCCTTGCTAACTTAAGAACACCATCCAACTCCAAAATCTTATTTATAAAGCCTAGTACGCTGCTGATGCGAAACGAAAAATCCCATACAAAAATGACACAACGAAATCATAAACGAAAAATTTCGTCCTCCTTTTCGTTTTGCAGTACGCTGTTCGATGAGCGAAATCGATAATTGTAGCAGATTATTTGGAGAGGTCTCCGCTCTTTTTCGCACTCAATTAATTGCCCGGGACATTAATTGTGTGCGGAAAAGTGACATTTGAGGTTGGTTCGTGTTTGTATTTGTTGTTTCTTTCAATACAACATGGCTTTCTGTGATTTTTTTGCGCTTGTGTTTGTTTTTTATTTTTGCTAATGGTGACGCTTTCAATTGCCATTTTTTCGCTGAGGTTTTCGTAAGCATTTCGCTGTCGTGTTGGAGACCACCGAAAAATTTCGTTTCGCATCAGCAGCGTACTAGGCTTAAACATTTTCATTTGTTCATCTTAGACACCGAAATTCGTGTTCTAAACCTATTCTAAAGTGGAGACATTCAATGTCTACAAAGTCAATCCGAATATTAATGTAATTAATTAATGTAATGTTGAGCGTACCCAGTGGCGTTTGATTGACGTTTGAAATTAAAAATGCCTTTTGCTGCAATTGATATTTTTTTAACAAGATTACCATGATAAATTCGTTTAATTTCACACCTCTTACCTTATCATGGCTATCCCAATTCTCAGACCTTTTTCCTCTTTCCTTGATTTTGCATTTTTATTTTTGATTTGGATGCTTGAATTGAAAATGTATGTAGTAGTAGAAACAGCTGTTTTCCAAAGTTCATTCCAGATTGACATATTACAGATATGTCAGAGAATATATGAGCACGTATTTCTATAACAACCCTGGATAGTTAGACAACTTATTTTAGACAACGTTTATAAATAGGAAAATGGCTAAAATATTTAGCCAATGACTAGCTGGACAACTGTCTAAGCGTGTTCTAAAACTCTAATAAATACGACTGTTAATTTTTAGCGTGTTTTAAGTAAGGCAGTGACTCCAGACATGATAATTATAACAGTTTCGGTTTATAAAAGTACTGCTTATGCGACCCCGGAGGACTAGGACCCTCCACACCGGTAGGCATACTTCAGGCACACAGAGTGTTTTTTTTTTAAGTCGCACTAAGCGCGTTGACGCACGCAAACTTTGGTGGCGAAAAACTGTTATAATTGGCATGTTTCTAGTTTTGTCTTTTTAGTAAACGACAATCGGTTCCTATTTTAATTACTGAAAGCTTTTCTCGCACTCAGTTGACTGGTGATGGAAGACTTTTGAAGTTCTAGTTCTCAGCATCCCTAAGCTTTTGTTGACTTATGTATGTATGTACATAAATTCTATGACTTGAAAACGGTGTTCTTAAAAAATATTAATCTAAAGATTCTTAAAAATAAACTGAGCTATTAAAATAATACTTACTTTTCCCATAAATCCTGTTCCTCCAGTGATAAATACACTTCTTCCCGAATAGAATTGTGGTACTGGAATGTAGTTTGACTCGTCGATAAAATTATCCAATTTTGAGGTAGAACTCGTAATGGAGCTGCTGCTGAATATATTTGGCCCCCCGTTCAAAAGAATCTGATCAGCACTATCTTCAACTTCCACCAAAGACTGTGCCATTTTGTTTATTAATAATATCTTTTGTTTGCGAAGTCTTTTTACTAATTTATGATATTCTCTTCCTGGAGATGTTCATACGAAAATAAATTAAAGTTGATAGTTACTGTTTTTTTTTTTATTTAAATGTTGTTTTCTTTTCTTTTAAAGGAAGCAGTCATGTATGTGTGTGATTTTGTTATTAAAAAAATGCATATATTTTTTTGTAAACTGGGTCTACTATTTTTAAAAAGACGCGAAGTAATTTTAATGATAAAATAATTATTTTATAAATTTTTTTGTGTTTATTGCGCTATTTTTCTAAGCTTGTTCGTCGGTTACTGGTCAAAATTACTTCAAATAATTTTTATTACTTCTGAGTGTTTTGCGGTGATGTGGAAGAAACGCGGAAGATAATGACTTTTATATGGAGGAAAAGAATATATAATAATATGGTATGTCAGTTGTAGTTTTGTTTCAAAAATAGGCTCCAAATATTTTTGCTTTAGTTTTTTTGTTTTTTGTTTATGGAAATTGTATGTTTTTTGTTGTTTGTTTGAAAAACATTAAATTATTTTCTATTTATTGTTTATAGTAGAATCGTTCCAGATTTTTGAAAATAGTTTTCATCAACTGCTTGAAAAATTTCTTTTAGCATCTAACAAATGCTCCATGTTGCTTTAATTAGACGCAGAGTTCAACAATAATCTCTATCATATTCTGGGAGATCTGAAAGTAAAGAAAAAGAATAAATTGTTATAAATAATATAGTTATTTGATTTCGGACTTAAGGCATTGTGAATAAATTTCAGTTATACAATAATTGAAAACATTGCTGAATTTATTACAAAAAAATAGTTTTGAAGCCTGTAAAGAAAGGGTCGAGTAGTTTAAATATTTGAATCTCGATGAAATTTTTGGCAACAAAATTTAAAGTAATATACATTTAACATACAAATTTATGGTTTTTTTGTTAACTTTAAAGTGGCCTTTTACTTCTAAAGATACAAGTTTTTTGGTGGAGTCTCTAAAGGAGATGAATAGATACACACAAGAGGCCTAGCGTTAGTAGAGTGCGAGTATTTGATACAAATAATTTTTATGTGATTCTATAGAGGAGAAATTCGAATTTTGTTCTAGCTCATCTAGAGTTATTTGCTCATATTTTTTTAATTGTTAGACCGATTTCGTTACAATTTTGTAACCTGGGGCCTATTTCACCAAACATTTTTCACTTTTCACTTTTCACCTTGCAACTTTGCAAAAAAAGTGCGAAGTGCTTCAAAAAATTTGCAAAGTGAAAAACTTTGCACTTTTCAATTTATCAGACTATTTTTGTAAAGTAAAAAGTAAAAGTGTTTCACGAATTTTAAATAGATCATTGCATTTGAATTCGTATTTTGCAAAGTTGCAAGGCAAATCGAGTTTAAAAATAAACATTGGTTTTTCGTTTCATGCGATACGTTGATGCTTTCCATGCAAATTGACAAAAAAAAATTGCAAGGCTTTTTCTAAAGAATTTTGTGTCCAGCAAATGGTGTTTGGGAGAAATTCATCTACTATGATTACATTCGACACTCGATGAACTACTCTACAAACGGTAGCTTTGCTTATTTCGCGCATAGATGCAACACCGTGATATTGGGTTCCATTCTCAGCCCAATGAAGTGTGCTCAAAATTTGTTGCAAAGGACGTCAAGACATATTCCTTTGACTGTTGAATTGAAATGTTCGTCCAATTTCAGACAAAACAAATTCGATGGTTGTCTTAATCGAAAACTCTCCTCTGCCAAAAAATTTCTTCTTTTTACTTCTTCATTTTACAAAAATTCTTCAAAACGGTTCATTTGTGTATTATTATTGCAACTTTTAAAAACAAACGCTTATTTGCAAATAAAAATTTCACTTTGCATATTACTGAAAACCTTTTCAAAATTCTGAATCAAATTTGCAAAGTTTGTTTGTTTGGTGAAACAAAAAGAACAAATACTTTGCAAACTAAGAAAACTTTTCACTTTGCAGAATAGAATAAATATGAAAAGTTGCAAAGAGAAAAGTGTTTGGTGAAATAGGTCCCTGGTGCTTTTTTATAGTTAAAACAGTACTGCATTTAAAAATATTGAAAACATTTTTTAAACGAAAACAAAAAAATGCTTTTGACTTTTTCAACATTTTCTCATTAAAACTATCATTAAAATTCGTGTTTAATTTGTGGCAACGTTGTATTTTTGTACGCACTTCTTTGCTTAAAATAAAAGTGCACAAACAAACAAACAAAACAAATATTTTTTAAACTTCTCATTTAAAACAACCTATATTCCCTTGCCTTTTTAAAAGCTTTATAAATTTAAAGGTTCAATTTTCGTTATTTTAATTATGTATTCTCATTTATTTTATTTTATTTTAATTATTTTTTGATACACTAGGGCGTATGCGCACTTTTTTCAATTTTTTGAAATTGTTTATTTTCTTGCTGTCGTACCCTTATAAGATGCCATATTATGGTCTTATATTTTAGGTAAACACTGCAAATTATATTATTTTAGGAGAATAGTTTTAGGATAGTTTTGTCATTGAGTAACTTTATATAGTCACTTCTGTCACTGAATACTTTTGCATCGTGAAGTGACTATCAAACGTGTGAGTACTTTTATTTTGTAACTAATACTCGTATAATTTACTTTTTGATATAATCCAAGCCTAAATCTGCCGAATGTGGTTGATTTTGATCAATCTTTTTCGATTTCTTATACTTCTTACTAACTTTCAACTGAATTCGATTTTTTTAATATTTCGATATTTGACCTTGAAAAACTTTTTTGTTATCTTTGTGTAAAATTTCAATTTTATTTTTTGTATTGGAGTTTTAGACAGGATTTCATATATAGCAAAATAATGATAATTGAGTTACAAAGGGCCTTACCAATATTTAAATTTAGAAATAACTTTAATATTTAAGAGAACTCTAAATGAGGAATCATATTAATAATCAATTTAATAGTCTGCTTAACGCTAAACGTCACTTTGAATTTTAAAGTAAAGAAACGCATGTTTAACTTCCTGATTAAGTGTAAAGGCCACATTTGTGCTGTCATTTTGATAGTTCATAAGGAAAGGGAAAACAAAATTTCTATCATATATTTGTTTGTTACTTGCAAATGCATTGTTTTGTAGAGTTTGTCAAAGAAGTTATACAATTAAAATAGGTAGTTAAAATATGTACTACATAGATTAATTCCTTCTTTTTTCATTATTTGTTTTTTTTTTTTTTCAATTTCTCAATGGTGGAAAGAAAGCGAAGTTGGTCTTCGAACTGAACATAAGATGAAGAAGGGGAAATTATTTTCTCTCTCGACGTGCTCTCTCGTAGCAACTTTTTCGAGTTAACAAACAAGAATTTGTGAAAATTTGTGTAAATTCGCAAGAAATTTCACGTTACCAAACAGACCTAATAAAAAAAAGAATTGTGCAAAATGAAATAGATATTTTTGTTTTTTGAGACATAAATATAAATAAAGTTCAAAGTTTATTTGTTGACTTCTCAAAATTACACAAATGTCATTTCCCCAGCAGCTGTCTGTTTGACAATAAATGTAGTAGATAAAGTAATAGAGAAGTAATTAATAAAAGGCGTGTTTAATTTAATTATTGGTAAAGGCACAAATGAACTCTTCTTTAAAGTTTAACGTGCCATTTATTTAAATGCGTGTTTAGTGATTGATTATTGGTAAGGCCCAAAGTCTTTATTTGAATTTTTTGTTCAGTTAAGGTACGAGGCTTAGGACTAAGGAGCCCTGTGCCTACGTTCTGTAACTCTCGCATGGTTAAAATTGGTCGAGAAACGATAAAAATGGAACAAAACTCATACGATTTGTTTCATGATCGTTTCTCGACTGATTTTATCGATGCGATAGGTACAGAACGTAAGGACTGATTGAAACTCCCGGGGCATAGACTTTTCCTCAATCTTTTGTTTTACCAAAACTCCACTTAAAGCCGTTTCCAATCAATAAAACTTAACAGTTGAGTTCATTCAACTAAAAATTCATTTTTTGTAAGATATGAATAATATTCGTGCGGCTTAGGTTTTAACAATTAGTTTTGCCCATATCAAGGCAAGTATTTTTGTATGTTAGTCGAAAAAAGGAATGGCCATTTGTACTCAATCCAAACCCAATGTTTAATGATTACTAAGAAAAAAATTATGTTTTAAAGCACAGCTATCGAACATTCGTTTGAAAAAAAACTGGTGATGAGATTGTTTTATCAGAAGCATGCTTAAATGACAGAAGACTTAATAAACCTGAGCTTTAAGCTATTATGTATTGTATACGCATATATAGTCGAATACTATATTAAACACTTTTATTTGCACAATTACGAACTTGGTCAAGCAAAGCATTTCACTTATTATAGTACAATTCTCTTGAAGCTATACTGGGCGTAATACAATCCAAAAATTTTTCAAATTTTTATAGCCTCATCAACAAATGTGAAATATAAAATTATAGGCACGAATAAAATCTCTCGTATTTGCTCTTATGGCTCAAGCTCCAAGGCTATAAATTGCTTACGCATTGTAGATTTGAGAATAAGGTTTATTAATTCAATACCATACATATTTTTAAGAAGAAAGTATACAAAAGTCAAAGTATTGAACAAATTGAATCCTCTTTTGATTTTGTTCATAAACAAATTGACATGCAATGCTACTTGGACTGCTATGTACGTCAGGTTAAAAAAAAAAAATTGACAATGCGAAACAAGGCAATAAAGAAAAAAAATGTGGCTCTTTTTGTAATCACTTTCGATATTTCAAGTTCGAATTTTAGTATAAATATTTACAACATTTGAAATACCAATAACGATATTTATATGGGAGTTACGAGAGCACATACATACAGCTCTAGCTCCATATACAGATAAAAGCACATTCACAGTCCCACAGAATGACTCGACGTGACGTATGACGAAACACACATTTTGGCCATCTGCATCATTCTTATCTTAGGTTCGATTAACGAGTGTTATTATAGAGTAACTTAGAAATATTGGGAATTCACTTTTATCTTGATTTAGATTTTGATCTTTGCTAACTCACCGAAAGTGTTAAAATTGACTTATTGTTACTTAGTAAAATATTTATCTTAAAAAAATATTTCTACAATTATTTGATGATGACATCGATGATAATATTAAACAAAAAATTATCGCTTCATTATAAAAAAATTAGTGACATTTAAACTTCTGTAATTATTAAAAACAATTTGAAAACTATAGAGATCTTAATTAATTTGACATCAATCAAATAACACATTGAAACATTAAGAAAAATTAAATGAATAGCGCACAAACGTCGTAAAAGCGGGGAGGCACTGCGAAAAACAACCCTCTACTGAATGAACATACATATGATGACGGACTTATCGACAATTTGATTATCTCAATTAAACTAAAAGTCATGTCCAGTAGTTCGTTGTTTCTTACGAGTGCTACAGATATTTTAATAATTATTATTTTTTTTTTGTCTATCATTAACTGGGCAAAGTTGGTTAAATGCGCGCAAAGGTTATTTTTGGTGAAAAACGCTTTTGGTTAAGCAACAATATACATGAACATTTACTTCACGGCTCTAGCTAGATTCATGTACAGGGTAGTTCGTTTATGGTACGTGTGTTTAAGGATTTTAAATTTAAGCTGAGTTTAAAGTCGATAGCAAAAATAAGTTTTTTTTTAATAAAATGTATTTTGTTGTGAACGTTTTTTATTTTAAATTTAGAGCAAGGTTTTAAAAATCAAATACATATGTACCTATAGCTACATTATTTCTTTTTTTCGAAAATCAGTTCTAAATAATAACCGCATTTTAAGCTATGATTAGACGTTCAATGTAAATGGTGACTCTCTGACATCACCAAAAAAGTCATCAACACACTGCCAATGGACCGTCAACTGGTCAACGCTTAACACATGGACAATCACACGAATGAGGCTAGTCCGTCAATGTCAGGCGGAATTCAACGCAGACTACATTGACGTGGCAGAAAAGTATGCCATGTCAACTTTGGGATTATGGTCAATGCTTTGCGTCAATGTGTTCTAACGTTTGGTCTGGGTGATAACACGTTCAACGAAAAAAGTCAATGCGTTGAAGGTAAAAACAGCCGTCTACGCACGAACAGTATTCTGCGATCACACGACAAGACAACTTTGAGACCGAACTTGACGTCATTTTGATGTCAGAGAGTCAACGCGTTGACCATTTTCATTGACCGTCTAATCGTAGCTTTACTATCACTGATGATGCATAAAAATCATCCCATGCAAATAAACGATATTTAACTTAGTTGTATACCTATCTCTTTTTTCTTTACGTTTGTTTATTTTTCATAAGTATATTCGTTTTCTTCTTTACACTACAGTATGCAATACGTAACCATTTCCAAAGCTAAGAAGCTAGGGTACATAACTCAACTTTTGGTTCATAAAACGTTATCCCAAACTCGTGTTTTTGTCGTAATGCATATTTTTTATTGATCTATATGGATATTTTTGATAATAAAGAACGGCTTATGAAATAAAATCCCTAATTTTTTTTTTCAATTTGTATCTCTACCCCCTGCTGGCCAAATGAGAAGGTATTGACAAAAAGGTCTCATATTTTTGGGTTGTTATCGTACTATTTCTCCTAAATACCTAAAAACCGTAATATTTTATTTCAATTTCGAAAGTTCAAGTTGAACTGCATTTAAAAAAATATTACAAACAAAATTTTTACTAATTACGAACACAAAATAGAAAATTCAACACAAAAAATTAAGCCATTTTTGAATACTTATGACGTTTTTCACTTTTTTTTCAAACATACAGTTTTACCAATTTTATATTAATTTTCCCAAAAAGGAGGTATATCTTTGAACAATTTTGAAATGCAATTGGCAAATTTTGAAATACAATATTATTTCAACTACAAATTTGAATTCAACTATAATTGGTTGAGCTTTTGACTAGATATAAAAGAATAACCCATTCGGTTAGGTTTGTCAATTTTTGTAGCAAAAACTTGAATTGCGATTGTATTATGATTTCTTTAATTAAAATCGTTACTCTTAATATCTGGAATAGCTTTGGTGAACGTTCAAGTTTGCAACCAAATATTTTGAAACTAATTAAGTTCCATTGCACTTAAAGTTGCAATTTATTTATGATCGATAACTACGGCTTGTCACGAGACAAGAAGAGGATATGTCTTGGTCCGAGATGATACTATCTTAACTATTTTTTGGACTGAAATAAACCAAGAGTCTCGAAATTTATATAGGTACGTAAAATATTAAAAACAACAAAATTGCATTTTTAGATTATAATATTGAATTCTTCAGTGATGGTATTTAGCAGCTTCTAAGTTCAATCTGTAGTTTGATATTTTCTGTAGCAAAACACAAACAAAAAGAGACGAGACCAAAACGACACCGAGACAAGACTGAGACGAGACTTAGTTATACGAGACTGACCAACGAAGTGCCAACATTTTTTCGATTCTAAAGTAATTGAGACGAGGCTAGTGGCCAGCCCTCCTGAAAATGAACAGACAATTCATTCGTCAATAATATTTTCTAAATATGTGGAAAATAAATCAATTTAATACAAAACTTCACAGTTTAGTCAACAAAATTTCATAGAAAATCGAGAATAGTGAATCACGATTTCAAATTAAAATGAATCACCCTATAAATTCGTTTATTTAGATATTATTAACGTTTGATAAGTTATGCCTTCAGATAACAAATTGTCATACTCATTAGATATGTTAGCATTTCAAATAATAGAACCTCTTCTATACGATAAGATAACATAATTTTAAGAACTAGAAAGGCAGTTAAATAATTATAGTTTCTCTGTTATGAACCAACATACCTATATACATCCATATAATGTACTGTGGAACTTTAGGCTGTTGTCTTCTGATTGTAAAATATTTAGTGACTTATTCGAAAAGTATTAACAAGGGGATAAAGCAACGACATCATTGCGTGCTGCGTGCTGGCGTATTCCACTGATGTACAACCGACAAAACGAATTTTGCAAAATAAGTGTGAAAAACGCGCACAAACCTCTGCCCTTACCTCTAATAAATTTGGCACTTGTTTTTCCATTCAATCACCTCTTTTCACGGACAAAAAATTAAATTACAAAAAAAAAACAATAATATGTTTTTGACGGACAGAAGTACGAAGGTTTCACCCTTTGATGATATCACAGTAAGCTTAAAAAAGCTTTTGCGGAGTTTGGATACCTACCTTCTATTATATTATTACTATATTATGGGGCATACTTTTTTTAGCACCAATTACCTGCACAAATTGGTGCTTATGGCAGTGTATATACATTTTTTTTTGTTTAGTGCTATCAATATTAACGTGAAATAGAGCAATTAACAGAGAAATAAGTACAAGCCAAAGCACCATTCAACTCATGTGGATTATTTTGGCGCCTCTGATGGAGTTGTCAAATATGAAATTCGAAATAGAATTATGTAGGTATGAGTTTTAGCAAAATCGTTAGCAAAGAAGTTGACGATTTGGAAATAACTACCAATGTACATGTGTACATACATTTTAAGTTTGTTAACCCCTTTGAGTGGGATCAAATGTGAACAATAAAACAATTATAAATTAAGTACATATGTATAAGAAACATTAATGACCGTATTAATTTTAGACATTGATGAACTTTAAGTAAAAACAACATAAAAATGGTTCTAAAGGGATGTTGTTTTGATTTAATAGTAAGAGTGCCCTATAGTTACGGTGACCATCAGTCCAGTATTTCCTGAGACAGCCACCTTAGACTTTTCGGTTTTTGACATTGTGTTGTATTCTAATGGCTACATGAAATTTTGCCCCAGTGAAAAATGACCCCAAACAGAAAATGAAAATTGGGGCTTTTTTTCATAATGAGAAAATGCCCCATTTTCAAATTGGAAAAATCACCCCAAAATAATGAAAAAAGGCCCCAAAATAAATTATTTAATCAAATAAGAAATGAAAAATAACCCATAAAAAGACATCATGACAAGAAACAACAACACCATTTGATCAATTTTGTGATTTTTCATATTTAAGGGCTTCACTGCCGAATCTTATCTAGTACAAAATTATATCAACCTTTTTTCAACCTTGTGCCTAAGAAACTTTTTTGAACTTAAATAAATAAATACATTTGATAGCGCAACAGCTCGTGTAGAACCAGGACCTAGTTACTTACAATTCTCAGCCATTCCTGCGGGCGTCATATCGGCAGCAATGGAGGGGACCTACAATTTTCTGCTGAATATACGAACGGCTAAGTTGAGATGCACTTATTCATGGCAAGAGATACTCTTAGAGGATTTGGCACTGCCCCACAAAAGCCAGAGCCGTGAAAAAATTGTTTTTTTTTAGATGGAAGAGGCTGGAGACTGAAAGCAGACTTACTGCTCCCGCATGACAGTCCTACGGACTAACCAATACCTATACCATGGGCTACTTCTTCTCGAATTTAATGTCAAGCTATCACCTTCTCCCTTACACTCTTTCAACTACCTTCTAGAACATATCTTATCAACAATGAACCAATTTTAACAGTTGATTCAATGTGTAATCTCGGACTTAGCTGTGATAAGGTATACAAGTTTTATTCTCACATAGAAACATCCATAAAGAGAGCTAACTCGTTTTGTAAATCTATGGTCTAAAAATTAACCACCCCTTTGTCATCGAATCTCTTTTAAGCACATTTGTTAGATGTCTCCTTGGTCACCTTATTGCCGAAGATTGCTTTGGCCTTCCCTGGTCTGACACATATAACCTCCCTCCGTACGAAGATCGCCTAAAATTAATTAACATGCTGTCCTTAGAACAACGCCACCGTGTGGCTGATTTTGATCAGTTTTTAGTCCGTAGTATCGATTGTCCTTTTTTTCTTTAAAAAATCTCCCTCCAAACCAACCCTGTCTTTCATATCAGCTTCAACTTTCATCACACCAATTATGGTAGCAACGAACCTATGACTTTTTGTTTAGCCCTAAGATAATTTTTCTTAGTCTTAATTTCGTTTTTGCTTGTAGATATTAAGTTAATGAAGTTAAACAAACTCTTTGAGGAGCGCAGAAGACCTTTGCCAATTTTGTTTATAAAAATCAACACACAAAATGTTATAATAGAATTTTAAGCTGAAATTGTTTAACTGTTATCCAATGCTGTAATCAAATTGTAGTCAAAAGCTAAAAACCTTGTGGTGTTTTTGTTCCAGAGAAAGTTAAAAATTATTTTTTATCTTCGACACTAGATTTCAAGGTCAAATTCTGGAGTATTTATTATGGAGTTCTACCAAACAGCTGGGCCTTAAAAGCACTTGAATCCTTCATTATCATCATCAGTTATTTAAAATTGTGTTTGATGGTATGATGGACCTAGAATGATGTCGACCTGGGTCTGCCTCTGCCGCAAGGACCGCAAGTTTGAAGGGGAAACGATTTAAGTTTCCAATCAGTACTAAGAGTACTAAATTTGCAATTAATTGGAACTTAAGTCCTGTACCATTAGAATTTTGAATTTCTGTTTTGGTGGACCCAGCTTGATGGACCTATTTATATTTCTGAGATCTCTGATATTAAATGAAAAAATACTTACATTTTTTTTAAACTTCTCTAATAAACTAATATATATTTATAAGGTATGTACGTTTGTACAAAAATAACTCTTAATTGGCAGAGCCCGTGCTTAATTTGGTTGTTTTTATTTCGAATTGATGGGTTTTGCACTTTGCAGGAAAAAGGTTTTAATAAGTGGTCGATTTGGATTGGAGCAGAGGAAAATTGAATGTTGCAGAACTTTAAAGGATCAGATAACAACTTCTGTGTGAGTGCATTGATTGGAAAATTTTCATCATAACTTTATACTGTATGTACATTTGGGTGGCAGTTATTTTTATTTTAGAAAATTTTTAAAAATTTGGGTAATTTTCGACACTATAATGCGATTTATGCGACAAAAATGATCAAGCCATAATAATCGATATCAAAATGTAGAACAATTTTTAAAATGGCCACTAAATTTGTACACGATTGAGAGATTGGGACAAAATAATGTTCAAAACTATGTATATAGGTGTCCTCAGATTTCCAAAATCACCCATATGGATAAAATTGGATTGGTGTCGCAGCGAATTTGTATAACGATTTAACCCAAATATACGCGGCTTAATTTCTATAGAGCTTCAATTTTAGACTTCGATGTTGCATCATCTTAAACTTTACGAACGTTATTGGATGAGCAATATGTAAAAGAACACTTAAGCTTAGAACAAATTTGGTCTTGACATTTTTTTCTCCTAAAATCAATAGTTTCCTGGCAACGAGAAATCCTACAAAAATTGCAACGAAATCGTAAAAAAAAATAACCCTGTTCGACAAGCGAAATTGATAATAATTGTATCAGATTATTTTGAAAAGTTTTCGCTCTATTTTTGCTAAAAATTAACTCAATGTCGAATTCTTTTCCACAAAGAAATCGAATTTTTTCTAAATCAAATCAATTTTGACTTGCTCCATAGGGCAAGTATTGGCTTCGTGTAAAAAAAAATTGATGTAATCAAAACAAACCTTGCGATAATTGTCCGATCCGTCGGTCTGTGCGTAGGTACACTTTGAGCTAGAGCCTAAAAGGGTGGTCCGATTTGCATGAAATTTAGTACAGCTCAACTAGAACGGGTAGCTGCCATACGAAAATTTTGATTGCTTCAAATGAATAACCAAAGCAATTTTAAGAAAACTGCGTTTCAGGTTTTTGGCAAAAATTTTCTATAATGGAAGTAGACATTTAACGTTTTTTTGAGAAAATGGTCTTATTTTTGGGTTATTCACGTATATCTTTTCAATGATTTGGCCCATTTTGTTATAATTCTGCAAATTGGTTCTTCTAAATATTCTTAACAATATTCCATTTCAAAATTAAAAAAAAAAATATCAAACATAAAAATCCATTTTATAGTGCCTACTTCTAACTGTTTTTTTTACATTTTTTCGGTAAAGATTGGTATCAATCGTATAAAAAATACACGCCATCAACACTTACCCCACGTCTAACAGTTATAATAGCTATAATTCTAGATAATAAATAATAATTTTCGAATTAGCCACGTTATTTATTTAAGAGTGCACTTTAGTATTCACCCCAAAGGTTTCACATAAAATTGCATTGAGCGAGGTCACCGGGAAACCAGTTTCGAATCGGTCAACGGGAAACCGGTTTCCCATTGACTACACTCAACGCAATTTAATGCGAAACGTTCGGGGTGGGTATTAAAGTGCACTCTAAAATAAATTACGAAAATTACTATTAATTATGTTCATGAACAACTGCGAAAGCCTTAAAAGTTATAAAGTTATAATAATTCTGTTTATATATCCGCTAAGAAATTATTTTTTAAGCGGTTATACATGGACTAAAAAGACACTTATTATACTAAACCATTAACATATCTTCACTATGTATCTGATCTGCATTACAGTAGTTCACCACAAGAGCATGTTCGTGTGATCCAGTCGTGTATAACTTATTCTAAACCGTATCGATTTGTTTCTGTCAATTGAAAGGAATTCGTAAAAGAATCGAATTATTTTTCGTGTGATTGTGTGTGCAATTATTTTTGATGTGTCAACATCTATGCTGGCGGTAGAGTGAAAAAAAAACGTGAACGTTCGTGTGCAACGTTACGTTGTGCAACGTTACGGCGTGCAGCGTTACGATCTGCATACTAGGATGGGTGCGTTCAGTAAAACAAATTTTAAGATCCCCTTCAAGCAAAAACAAGTCCGTTTTGGATCCGCGCACGTTGATGTTTACACATATTAACCGTGAGTCCCGGCACTCACACAATTTTTTTTAGTTATATTGACTGAAAGTATTGTTGAATATTTTGTTTAATTATTCAGCATCCGTTGCAACAAAACAAGAAAATGCACGACTTGATCGCACGAACTTGCTCTTGTGCTTAAATATTGTGTGTAACCCCACACTGAAGATGCATGGTGTATATATTTAACAATTAAAAGACTCAAAAGCACTAAAAAATTGATGATTTGTTTGATTTTTTTTTGTTTAGAAAAAATTTTTTTTTTTAATTTTAAATGTATTATTATTTAGACTGTTAAGAAGCATCAGATTGCAAAATTATAACAAAATCGGCCCAACCATGGAACAGATATACGTGAATAACCCAAAAATAAGTCCATTTTCTCAAAAAAACGTGTAGTACCTAATTCCGTTATGTGAATTTTTTGAGTAAAACCTGAAACGCAGTTTTCTTATAATTAAGTTGGTTATTACAGGTACTAAATTTAATCAAAATCTTTACAGCCGTTTTCGAGAAAATTTGATTAAAGCAAACTATTTGTATAACAGATACCCGTTCTAGATGAGCTAAAACAAAAGTTCGAATTTTCCAAATAGATAATCATATAAAAATGCTCTGTACCAAATTTGAAGCAAATTGGTTCTCCCGTTTAGGCTCTTTCTCAGATTACAGTGGACGCACAGACGCACCAACGCAAAGACCGACGGACGGCATGACGAAACCCACTTTTTTGGACTTACCTATTATCGTAGTGTTAGTTTTGATTGCAACCTCAATTTTTTTTTGCACACGAAACCTATACTTCCCCTATAGAGCAAGTAAAAACGATTCGCCTTTCCAAAATTCCCCAAATTTAAATTTGACGTATTACGATTGGGAAATCTTTATAGTGTGTGTGTGTGATTTTGGTGTGAAATTTAGCTAAAAATGCAAGATTTTTTTGACAGAAAAGAATCGAAAGAAAGGAATTCGACATAATTGTGCCTGGAAAAATGACACCGGCGACTCTTGTTCCTCAGCGAAACGTTTTTGGACAAATGCTTTAATCACTCTACATAAGTTACACATAAAGAGCCGGCAGTTGTTATATTTTCTATTTAACTTTTGAATTAAAAAACCATAAAATTGACTTAAATGATTGGATAACAGCAATGAACCCCACGAGCCATGAGGTCATAAATTCAGAATAAATTTGAAATCTAAAAAAACAGGCATTCATAACGGTCTAAACCATTATTTTATTTATAAGAAAGAGATTAATGACCATAGATTTTCAAAGTAAAACCAAGTTATCGATCGAATAACTTAATATCATTCAGACAAACTTACATCACAAGTTCCATAAAAAGCTCACAAAAATTCACTAACCTTGAAAATGCAATTTTAATCACAATAAAACACAGTAAGACTTAATCTGTTTTTCCGCAACCGCAAATATGTCAGTCAAACTTTAAGCGGAGATCTTCCTTCAAGTATTGAAATCGGAGACCGGAGTGAAAATTTCTTCTCAATTTCGCACCAAAACACGTAAGAGAACAGCACTGGTCGCGAAGTAACGTCTAAATAGGTCAGCGTTAGATTCAATACTTGATAAAATAAAAATTAAAATCTGCCATTTATTCAACAGCAAAGTCAAGTGGAATTCATCAGCTTTCATATATCAGGTGTGTGTTGGCTTTTAGCTGCTTGCTGAGGCTGGCCAGTAACCATAGCCATGCAGCGTAAAGTCTCACAATCACATCACCGCATATGCACACATTTTTACACAAAGTAAACATTGTTAAGTTAAGCTTTGGATGTGCTATTGCTATAAAGTGCGCAGCATTAAGCTCTGTGCGATTGCGTGAATCTCACTCGGAGGAACATCATGCTTTGATCGAGAGACTTAAAGAATTTCACGGATGTACATTACCTATAGGTACAGCTGTAAAATATGTATGTCCTCATACTTTGAAGTGTCGTAA
Organism: Leucozona laternaria; assembly: GCA_932273885.2. Classification (NCBI taxonomy): domain Eukaryota; kingdom Metazoa; phylum Arthropoda; class Insecta; order Diptera; family Syrphidae; genus Leucozona; species Leucozona laternaria. Next base: position 54,931,302 of record OW026368.1, read on the forward strand.
GTCTGTTTTTTTTTTGTGTACATATATCCCTCGACTAAACAACTTTGACAAAAATGTTCATTTAAGAGTAAATAACCTGAGTGTTTGTTTACTCAAAATACCTAGGCGTGAATTTTGAGAAATGCACTTGAAAGATGCAGCGTTTTTTAAGAGTAATTGTTATCAAACGAAGAATTTAATTAGGTATTGAATTATCGTTTTAGCATTGTGATTGCGATTTCTGTGTTGAATAAGCAAACACACAACATGCTAGATAAGTCAAGATATTGAAACGATATTTTGCTACCATTAAGAATATATTAGTATTTTTGTCATTATAGGATGTGATGTTATTAACACGTTTTGAATCAATTAGCATCCAGCAAATAAGATTTGGTGGGATTTTTTTGTATAGGAAATTGGATACACAATTATTCAATTCATTACTATAAATTTTTAAATCATTATTTACCAACCTGACAAATTGATTTACGCAGTAAAAGGTGAGAAAAAGTGTAACTCTAATAATAGGTTCAGGTCGACAAACTTAGGTAGGTATTATTATTATTTTTATATATAAATGTACAGATTAATAATAATTTATTACCGTTTGAGTGCCTTAGAATCTAGAGTACACTTTTCAAAGGTTTTTCATGCTCATAATAATTGCTCCAATGATTACATATTATTCAAAATATGTTAAACTCTGCGTGTAGCTAATCAACAATAAAACATACATAGGGTTGGACCTGATTACGTGACTGATGCTGAAGTGCAATGTGTAGTGCATATGGCCCTGAAGACTCTTATTGGTCTAAGTTCAACTCTCAGCTGGGCAAAAAGTTTTTTCAAATTAAAATTGAACGTATGTAGTAGACTAAGCACCAGAACACCATATAATATCAGGAGTCTGATGATTGGCCTGGCAGCCGAGAAATAGCTTTAATTCCAGCCTATAATGACTTGGTGGTAGCTCACTTAAGTGGTTGTTGTTTCATTCAAACCTTTAATTGGAATAAAACTAGTTTTTTACGCGGAAATCTTTAGTAGCAAAGTTATAGACAATTGAAGTTTGCACCGTAGTTACATTATCCAATGCGTCAAAATCAAGGCAATGGCAAGGCATCGATAACGACAAAAATGCCGAATCCTGCAACAAAGCTGAAGAAGCTCAAGTGAACAAATCACAGCATCAGGTTGAATATCCTGTTACCGAAAACGCAACAATGCGTCACAATAAAGTGGAGATAGGTGCTACTCCTTTTCCCGGCCAGTCACAGTTTTTTCCTACATCATCTCAACGGTGGCGGTCTAAGAAACGAGTGGCATCGTCAGCCGCTACTGATTCATATAAAATGCGCAACGAAAACATAACCGAAAGGGGCCAACGTGAAAGTTAAAGACACGCAGCAGAAATGTGTTTTGAAAAAGGTGTGATGGAAGCGAAATTGGAAGAAATAGTCCAAAACGGTATAAACCGGCAAGTGCAACGGGAACGTCGCACCGAGCTGCATACAATTACATCCCTGATTCGCGGAATACTGCATTATACGTGGTATTTAAAAAAAAACGTCAAATTATTTATGTGACGTTTCCTAGTTGAAATGCTGAATTTTATATGAATAATATGAAACAACGCTAAAACAAGTTCTTAAGCCCTTAAAACTAGTTAATTCTGGTTTTACGAACATATTTCGAGTTTCATCCAAAACTAGTTTTAAGATTTTTAATTTTAAATGTCAAAACCTTTTTGAATAATATCGCCCAAAACCTCTATAGAACTAGTTTTGCCGAAAAACTAGTTTGAAATGAGTCAATAATATTACGGTTAATGTTTTCAGGGAAAGTGTAATATACATTTTTTTAAAATATCATTTAATGATTCTTCAAGGGAAACAAATGGTTTCGATAGATTTAAAATTAAATTTGACGTTTATAGATGCCGCACATCAGTGGTCGAAAATCTCAAAAATGCAAATTATTGTAGAAATACCTCTTGTATCGTTGGAGATTGATATTTGAAGACAGGTATGGGGCTCTGATGCGGCTATAGCCTTTCACATGTATAAAGGCCAAATGCATCAAAACGCCTGAACGTCCGTCGCTCAACAAAAAAATCAATAAGTTTGTACTGAAATTTAATCGTGTGAGTCGTTCATAGGTCTATCCTTTACTTTTTGCATAGAAACTCACAGACTGTCATTCTTGAAGTTTGAAGAGCAACGGCTATTAATGTGAAGACACACTTCGCACTATATTTGGCTTTCGTTCTTTTACTCTCCTAATGGCATTTTGCTGAATATTGTTAAATTCTGTCCACAGAAATAGCTTGAAGAGAAAATCACAAATAAGTAGGCTAAATTTTGTATTCAATGAATTTTTTGAGTACGGCTTTTGATTGAATTGCACACAAATTCAGAGAAAATCAAACAACGAAAATAAATAAAGCGATTTACTAAAATGTCTAACAATGAAAAGAATAATGTTAAAAAAAAACTCAAGGGGCAGTTTGTTCTCCATCTCATCTTTCTTTTTTTTCCACGAATTTTTTTTCGAAAAAAGTCGTTCTCCAAAAACAAAAGTTGTCATGTAATAGCAGACTTAAACAGATTAATAACGGCAGGTATTGTTATAAAGTGTGTTTTTTTTAGACGTGTAGTTTTCAATCTGGCAATACTCGTTTCGGAGTTGGTCTTTTTGACAGTTGTCACTTGATTTATGCTTAGTTTGGTTTGCCATTTCATAATGAAGAGATTTCCCTCTGATAAACTCTTCCAAATTGTGTCCAAATGGGCCCAAAACGAGATGTCCCACCGATCCCGATTTTCACAAGAACATTTTGTTCAGCGATGAAGCTCAGTTTTGGTTGAATGGGTACGTTAATAAGCAAAATTATCGTATTTGGAGTGATTATAATCCACAAGCTATTGTTGAGACGCCGTTAAATCCTCAAAAAGTCACTGTTTGGTGTGCTCTATTTGCAGAGGGAATCACTGGTCCATATTTCTTCAAAAATCAAGCCGGCCATAATGTTACAGTCAATGGGGAACGCTAAAGAACCATGATTAATCACATTTTCGTGCCTGAATTGGAGGATGTTGATGTGGACGACTTTTGGTTCCAACAAGACGGCGCTACATGCCATACAGCCAACGAAACAATCAATTTATTGAAGAAAACTTTTAGTGAGCGCCTTATCTCGCGTCGTGGGTCTGTGGCGTGGCCTCCAAGATCGTGCAATTTAACACCGCTGGACTATTTTTTGTGGGACTATATGAAGTCGCTTGTCTACGCAGGTAAGCCCGAGACGATTGCCGCCTTGGAAGAGAATATTCGGCGCGTTATTGCTGACATACGGCCCCAATTGCTGCGAAAAGTGGCCCAAAATTGGGCCTCTCGGCTGGAATTTATTTGAGCCAGCAGTGGTGGCCACTGCCCGAAATCATTTTTAAAACATAATGGCAAACCCTTATCTTTATAATAAAGTTAATAACATAACATTAAATTTTATGCGATTTATGTCTTCTTGAAAACCACACGTCTAAAAAAAAAAACACCATTTACCTATAGACAAAATAAAATTCTGTCTACCATTTTTGTAGATATTTTTGGGAACTTAACTGTAAAAGCTTTGCATAAAAACACACCTAGGATTTAATTTACCTAATTTATACCAGATTTGCTAGACAAATGTAAAACTTTACACACTACTGTACTTACATCATATCTAAGAAAATATCATGTGACGCGACTGGAAACGGTTATAAGCCTAGCTTCAAACACAAAATGTTAAATCATGGCTATTTTCAATTAGACACAGAAACGTATACTCGCTAATTACTTTTTGTGACATCATTAGTTGTTAATATATTCTAATGTTTACATTTCCATATAGATACATAGATGTATATTTCATTCACATCATTAGAATGATTTCTAAACAATATAATTCATACTTTAAAATGAAGGTGTATATGTACATATATGTACGTATGTACGTACGGTAGGTACGTTTGTGGCACTTTCTACCTTAATCTCCTTTATGGTTTGATTTCGACTCATACTAGTGGGATAACTAGTCTTCACATTTCCAACTCCTTGCATTACTGCTCAAAGCTCAACCCAACGACTAAACTAAAGCTATTAATAGAAAAAAATTATAATTATTTGTAAAAATATTTCTTCGATGAAATTGAAATATAAATAAAGGGCTTTCCTTTGGGTTGCCGTTGCATTCTTGAGTTTTATTTAATAACATTAATAAAAGCCGCTGGCTGGGTCACTGATTCATTTACGATGGTAAGATTTTCATTAATATAAATATACAGAAAGCTTTTGGTTTCAAATGAAGAGGCCAATAGTATGACGAAATGTTGTGAATACAAACAAAATTGTTTCATTTATTGAACTAAAGCACAAAAGAAACGCAACATCTAGTCATTAATAGCTGAGAAAATTGTACATTGATTGTAGTTGTTCGAACCCTAAGACGGTTTGGAGTTAAATATGAAATCGTGAGTACAATGTTTATCGCTTAAGTACATACACGTAGGTACATATGTATATGTGTATCTCTTCTACTATATTTCACATATGTACGAGCGTCATTTTTTTTTGCACTATTGAAGTTTTTCCATAGCTTCTTCTCGAAAACGAAAAATTTTGAGTTGAGATGTTAACACTTCACAGTAAGGTTAAAAATCCATCGTCCGAATCGATAGAAGTAGATACAGAGCGTTCAAAATGTATGCAAGAAACCATCATATTGAAAAAAAACAACATAATGAACGTTTAAAAGTCGAAAAAAAGAAGTTTTTGAAATAATTCACCAAAGACCAAACTTTTTAGTGGATGTAGGGATTAATTGGTTTCAATTCAACTAAATTAGATTCGGTAAATAAAAATTTATAAAATATAATATTCTTATAAACTTAATCATTAACTATGTGATACGCCGAGGTGTATTTTTAAGTGGACTTTAGTTTAAAGCCTATTAATTGGAATCCTATCAGTTATAAATATGTGAATATGCAATGCAGGTATTGGAAATTAAAACTCTTAAAACAAAGTTAAAAGTATTTCTTGCAAAATAAACTGAACTACACCCAAGATTTTTCAAATACTATGATATCTTACGTTACGAGTAACGTCATTACATTTAATGACTAACGCTATGTAAATGTTATTAAAACCTCTGCACATTTGTTTATTATACATCCTAATAATATTTTACGAACTAGTGCTTAAAAACAGTGGTCATAAATCCAATTAAGCATTACAGCAAAACTATAATATTTCCAAAGTTCATCGCAAAGTCAGAGCCAGAGAAAAACAACACCTAGTAGAGTTGATCTCAGCTCTGCTGATATTCATCGGGAAATCGCTGCCAAATTCGATGTCAAACCGTTTAATTGAAATTGGATTGCATGGCTGAATTTCAGAAAAGAAGCTCTTGGTCAGATCCAAGCAACGTTCCCAGACCCAGAAATACTAACTGGTGTCAAGCACGGAGGAGAATCGATAAACCTGAGGGGTTGCTTCTCCTGGCTCAGCGTTGGACCGATTCATCGAACTGATGATATCCTCTATAAAGAAAAATACGTAGAAGTACTCTAAAACGTGATGCCGAAATATGGAGATTTCAAAAGGATAAAAGTCTAAGGCACACGGCAAAGCTAATTCAAAAGTAGTTCCAGGACGTTTAAAAACGTGTTTACTTCACTAAATTCAAAGGAATGAAATGAATTAAATTAAAACCCAACAGTAGAATAAACTAATTCCCAAATAGGATTGCCGCCAAAAAAGTCAAATTTTCTGGAACAACGTTCCGTTTTCGTGCCATATGAAACAAAAACACAAGTTCTTGTATTTGTTTGTAAAAAAAAAACTGTAATCCCAATGCAGCCTCTCTAGGCTCTCTCTGCCACGCGCCCTCCTGAGGCGTTTTTCTTCTCTGAACCAAGCGTTATCTGAGCACTCTGAACAATTTTTGAAAATCACCTGAACACTTAGCTGTCAAATGCTTCTGTTCAGCATTTAACTCTGTCTTTATTCTGAGCTCATAGGGCGCACTCTGAACACGCTCAGAACACGTTCAGAACGAAAAAAGAAACACAAATTTGAAGCTCTGAACACTCAGAGCGAAAAAATAAACACAATTTTTTGTTTGACAGTTCAGGCTCTGCTCTGAACTAAAAAAGAAAAATGCCTCTAGTGGGCAAACTTGCGACACAAGTAAAGTTTTTTAGATCACTACAATCTCTTAGGTCCTGGGGAGAGGGCTGCATCCACATTTTTGCTATAATATACCTAATCGAAACCAACGTGTTTTTGCAAGCAAGTATTTGATTACAAAAAAAAACAAAATGGGGGATAAGCGACTTCATAACAGAAAAAAATGCAGTTTCCATACAAACTATCGATAAAAAGTGAGTAATTCTTGCCGCCGGTAACCTTTTTCGTGCTCAAGTTAAGCCCCGAGAATTCTGTGAGCTTAGCAAAGGCCGGAAGGTGTTGTTGGATTTAACTTGCCCAACGTGTTTTTTTTTCTAACAATTTCCTCCGGGCTTGCAAAAAATACGCCTATTCATTCTCGAGCTAAATTTTGAAAGATGAGTGATGTACAGTAAGAAATAAAATTTTGATCCTTGAATTTTGTGTAAGCTTTGTGGTCTGCGAAAATAAAATCAAAATGGAAGAAAAACATTAAAATGGAGCCATGAAAAACATTAATTTTACTTAACTAAATTCACTTGAAATAATGTTAACAATTGTCTTCAAATGGTTGAATATAATTTCTCCTCAGAGAAAAGCACAGTTAAAATTTAGCTAAGGTTTTAGCTGACTTTTGGTTTGCTCTAGAATTGAGTTTGATGTTTAAACTCGTATTTCATATTATTACTATCGCATATTACGCGAAATAATTTTGTATATGAGATTTTTTTTTGATTTTAACTTGGCTGACAAGTGCTGGAAGCACTTTGTGTTTGTTACTGCAAATGCAATTAGTTCCGATCATCTTCCAGTCTGATATTACACTTAGTCCAAATTTATTAAATCTGCAATTAAGAATGGTAATTGGTACCTGTTTCGTTCTCATTTAAATTCAAATATTCGTCACTCTCAAAATATTATGAAAATGTTCTGTGCTATCAAGATATAAATGTATCTGTTGATTATTTTGAAAAAAAAAAACATCTTAGAAAGTATAACTGTATCAGTCCCTAAGAAAACTATCAACAAAAGAGCCATTTTATCTTCCTCGTTTAATATTAGATCTTATGTTAAGAAGAAAATGGCAGAGATTTAGTTTGCAATATGATTTTCAAGAAATTAACTATGTCAACCGATTGATAACACAAACAAGTTCAGAATTCCAAAATTTTTGAGTGGAATAGAAACATTTGCTCTAACGATTTTGGAACAACCATAATGTAAAAAAAAAGAAAAAATACGTAGATACCACCCCTTGAGTCATCAGGGGAATTTTTCATTTCTAACGAAGCCAGAGCTAATTTACTTGCAAATAAATTTGCTAGTAATCATGTTGAACCTGTAACTTCTAACTACGACCCGATTGTAAATAACCTTATTGATACATGCACCTCAATTTTTTCCCTGCTAATGAACAAATCACAGTAGAAGATATAGGATAATTGTATGCTATCTAAAAAAAACAGAAAGCTCCAGGATTGGACAACGTTACAAATTTATTTCTCAAACAACTAACCATGAGTGGATTTTCGTGTCTAACTAGTTTAATAAATGCTTGTTTTAAGTTTCAAATATTGTGAATTAAATCGAAGAAGGCGAAAGTTGTTCCAATTTTAAAGCCCGAGAAGATTCGAAGTGACCCCTTACGTTCTAGGCCAATCACCTTACTGAGTAATAATAAGTAAGATTTTAGAGAAGTTAATTCGTATAATAAACTGGAAGTTCTCTTAAATGAGAAAAACATTTTATACCAATGCAGCAATATGGTTTTAGGAAAGAGCATAACACATCGCACCAAGTTCTTAGATTGAGTAGGCAAGTAAGAAAAATTTAAAGATGAGCAATCTACAGGATTAGTATTGCTCGATGTAGAAAAGGCTTTTGAAACGGTGTGGCATATCGCACTCATATATAAGCTTATTTTGAATGGATGTGAAGGTTTCCTAATTGAGATAATACAAAGCTTTTTGTGTGACAGACAATTTGCAGTTTCATTAAACGGAATATGGTCTCCCCAGAAAAATGGTTTTGCAGGCGTTCCTCAAGGATCCGCCTCCTACGCTCTTTAATATTCAAAATTGTGACTTTTGTACGCAAATTACATTGCGATATGTTCATCTGATCTACGTCCTGCAAACATAATTAATAATATTCAAAACGCTCATACCCTTATATTCGAGTACAAGTGGCGTAACTATGATTTTGCTTGGGGGGTTTAGATGGACAAAAATATTAAACAAAACATTATACAGGGTGATTCGCATAAGATGTGACAACAATCTACAGGAAGGGTGTCAATTCCCCCTTTAGCCGGGAGGGACAATTTTCTAAAATATTAAAAGAAAATTGTTACAAAACAACTGTAATAAATACATAATGTACTTACAATGCCATGCTATACCTTTTTATGTAAAGCTAGAAATCTCTTCTTTTATTTTCTTTTTAAACAAATAATGTTGTTTTAGTGAACAGTTTTTAAAAAAATAATTTTCAAACTCAAAACTTTGAAGAAAATTTTTAAAATACTGTCCACAATCTTACGTTATTAATATTCAATGCTCTTACTTGTTTCTTATTTCCACTACGTAGGTGGTAAAGTAGATTTAGTTGTTTTAATTTTTTTGCAAAGAAGGTACAAGACATTTAAGCATCCGGTTATCTGTTCTTGACTAAAAATTTATAAAAGCATTGAAATTGTAAAACAAAAATAGAAGTTAATCATGTAAAATTTTGAAAAAAAATTTAGATAGATGGAAATTTTGAGATTTTTCAGTGATTGACTTTGAATTGATCAGACAATTGAATAGTAAAAACAGAGGTAGTACCTACTTAACAAAGTGAAATTTTTAGAAAAAAATCAGATTAAAAATAAAACTGATTTCACAAAAAGTATTCCCTCAAAAAAAGTGGATTAAAAAAGAACGTTGATAAATGGAATTTAAGCTCTAAGAAAAGTGATAGCGGAATATAGTAACGGCCGTAATATTCACGCCGTTTAAAATCTGTTTAAATTCAGTAATCGGTTTAAAAATTTTAAACCGACTAATCGGTAATATTCACTCACTTAAGCCGACGCTAACCAACATTTTAAACCGAATGATCGGTTTAACTACAATAAACCGACTCCAACATAAACGAGGTATTTTCGTGTCGTTTAGGTACGGTTTAAATGTTCTTAGCTAATATTCAACATTTTATTGCTTCATTCTGTGCAAAATATTCAGTGAAGCAGTAAGTAATTGGAGCTTCACTGTCGGTGAAGGACAAGCCAGTCGTTGAAAGCTGCACAGTTTTAAAAAACTGCATGACTGTTTCAACGAAACCGAACATTTTTTATTAGTGTTTTGAGAAACGGCACCGCTACCGGTCTTCAAAACAGTAGCCATAAGATATTGATGGGGAAGCTCTGTCAAGTACTTAGGTGTTCACTTAGACAAGAAGCTGACTTTTAGGGAATATTAAAAAACTACATTAAATAAAATAAATGTTGCGATTATTATATTAGCGGATAAAATAATCCCGAGATTTATTTAACAGCAAGTCATTACCTAGTATACACACAACAAGTTAATAATTTTTAACAGATTTTCAAGCGATATCAGTATGGATCTACTGTTTGGGGAGACTGTTCTAAAATGCATAAGAAAAAACTGCAGGTATTGCAAAACAAAATTTAAGAAAATGATCAATCGAGTCCCATGGCATTTTCAACTCAAGAATTACATGACGAAAGTATTAACTATAGAAAATAAAATTTAAGTTCTCAATGAAAACTTTCGCAAAAAATGTGAATATAGTGAAAATGATACATAGGTAACAAAAATGTATCTTATTCATGTATCTATTACTGTGTGTATTTATTTATGTATCTTTTTATTTATTCATATGTTTATTTATATGCGTATTTTGTATTAATTAATTTATTTATTTGTTAATTTATTCATTTATTAATTTATTTATTTCTTTCTTCATTTATTCACTTATTTATTTAATTATAACAATATAATAATGCATTACTTCATTCAATTCTATTATATATATATTTTATTTATTTATGAATTTAACTATAGTTGTGTGCACAACCTGTGAAATTACTATATAAACAAAATTCGAATGAAGGTATTTTGCCTCTTTTATTTTCCTTCAATGGTCTTAATATTTTACTCTAAGCTTCTCAATATCCAAATATTGATTTTCAGAATTAAGATACAAATTGTTATCATATCTCGGTGCTGTGCAATGACTTTAAAAAATTATTGTAAACTATGTAATTTTCTTTTGAAACAATAAAACTTATCTTATCTATCTTATGGTAAAAAAAAGGAAAAAGGCAAACAAAATACATATATGTTTGGTATCATGAGAACATGAAATGTGTACCAAAACAAGAGGCAAGAGGGAACATCCGGATTTGCCTCTTAGGACAATTACCTGCAGCAGTTTTTATACTTTCACCTTTAAACATTTTTTTCATTTTTTCATTTTGACATTATGGTTGACCAGGCGCGAAATTTTCCCACTTATTTAAATTTTTGAACTTCAACGCCTTCTAGATAAAACCGCCGCGCACCGCTCAGGTTAAAAATTTTTGCACCATCTTGAAAGGTTGCCAGCTTACGAACTACTACTACTACTACAAAAGGGGGCTTGTTTTATTGAACGGATAGAGCACTCTTCTATCCGGCACTGGTACTCGATATATTTACAAAAAAAGATGGCACTAAAAAGTCCTTTATGACTTTAAAAAAGTGACAACTTGAAAACGAGATGACATAAAAATTCAAAATTAATATATGTTTAATAAACGGGTCATAAACCCAAATCATGTTTCGTTCTTTACAAGCGGTTCCTAGACGTGCGTTGGGTTGGACCAGGCATATTTTCAGACAACCTTTCAATAAAGGTGCCATTCCATATTTAAGTAGTCTTTCAAGCAGAAGTCCACTCAGTTTGTACGGCTGCAAAGGATCTTGCAATATGTGAACTAGTCAATACAGACATAATTATTCATATCTTCATTTCATAGACAGCCGGGAGGCAATTAAATCCATTTCTTCAATCTTCACAAAGTAAAAATTGGTGAACTATTGCCGAATCAAGTTGATATTACTTAGCCATCAGCACAGCACACTCGATGGGGCTCAGGACACCGTGCTATACATCACACAAAGGGGTTTGCAACGCAGGACTGTCAGTTTTGGCTATATATCAAAAATTTGGGGTAACATTTTTCTAAATGCACGTGAAGAATTTGAAGAAAGTAGCTCAATTTGATTTTATTTCATGATGTAAATACATTGGTGCAAATTTTTAAACAGTCCTCGTTCAAGGAATAAAACCGACTCTAGTTAACGCAGTCGTTTAGTTGCTAGCCCCTGTTTAACCTTCTCTTAATTTTAAACGCTTTAAACAACTCTTCTAACTAATGAAGGTTTTTAGCGCATTTGTAAGGTTTTTTGATTTGTGGAAGAGCATTCGACTGCAGATCGAGAGGACCGTTCAAACCCAGTTGTCCTCTTTGAAAATAAATTTTTTTTTGTGTAATTTTTTTTTTCTTTTTTTTTTTAACTCCCCTTTCCAACTAGATGACGGGCGATTCCGTGAGCACAAAATGATTTGCCACTGTATGGTAGTCCAACACTATGTACCACATTCTTTTATTCTATTGAATTGGGTGGTGGCGATGGTGTTGTTTTGTCGTGGTAATGGTTACTGGGTGCATGCACCACAAATAAAAGCTAAGACAGTTTTCGTGATTGTTGATTTACAAGCTCAAAATCTTCATCAAACATTTTTCTTTAAATTTTTGTTATGAAATTAGAAACGTTGAATGGATAAAATATACTTTAAAAAAGATAGAGAAGCATTTTGCTGCTTTTAAAGTTAGACGAGTGCTTTAGCGTTAAAGTATACTTTATATCGTTTAAAATTATCAAAGCGTCGACTCTCATTCTAAAACTCATTTTTAAAGTCGGCGTCGAATTTAAAAATGATTTAGAGTAGGTTTTAAATGTTTAAAATTTTGCGCCATTAACTTTAAATAATTTAAATTTCTGGGCTACTTTTAAAAACAACGGCTCAATTGTTGTTATTCTTTGAGTCAAATGTTTGCTTTTGCTTATTTTAAAGAAAAAAAAAATGAAGATTCAAGATTTTTAAATGAGATTTGGCTTAAAAAATCTAAAATTAGGCTACTGAAGCGCTTCGAGACCTGGCAATCCTGTGTATCTCTTGACCCGAGCCAAACTGAATCCATAGCACATATTATGAAACTGCAACAAGAAAACGGTAGAATATACATCAGACTCCATTCTTTACGCTCTTGACCTTACCTATACGTATACCAACTAACTTTGAGTCGCAAATAAGCGAATCATCTTACGTATTTAGTATTGTACCTACTTCAATCAACGGATCTCAAAACTGCAACAGTTTCATACGGCCAGTCAATGACCCAAACATTATTCGATAAATACGGATCGAAGATTAAAGCTTATCGCTCATCGAAATATCCATCAGTTAATAAAAAGTCTTAAACAAATCAATCCCTCCCAAATGAAATATTTCATGATGGAGGATTATGTAATATACGAGTATGTATGAAAGTATTTATTTCTCTAGTTTTTAATTCTTGTTCTTATTTCGAAACGGTAAATAAATACTGTGCTAATTTTCTCCATGCATTGCATATCACTTGAGCACTTGAGATTCGTTCTTATTCATTTTTATTTATTCAGCCCACTGCGGCAATTTATTATTGTGTTGGAATTGGAATCAGTGGCGTAGCGAAGTGGGGAATTTAGAAGATCAGTCCGCCTTCGAGGTCAGCGAAAAGAAAAAAAAAATTAAGAGAAATTCTTTGGGTGTACGTGTGGACTTTTTTGATGTGTAAACCACAGATTAGCCACATGAAGATGACAATCCCCGGCAGCCATTTTAATTTGCCTACAAGCTTGAACTGGCAGTTATCAGATGAAAAATCTTCTTCACACACCTGTTTAAATTGTTGTTGCAATTCACATCTATTCATCTACGCGGGAAAAAATTACAAATACAACAAAGTAAACAAATGGGTTTTGGAGGGTGAAACGTACGAAACATTCTCATCTTCATATGGCTAATCTGTGGTGTAAATATCTATGCTGGCAGTAGAGTGAAACAAAAACCGTGAACGTTCGTGTGCAACGTTACGTCGTGCAACTTTACGATATGCATATAAGGATGGGTGCATTCAGTGAAAAAAATCTTAAGATTCCCTTCAAGCAAAAACAAGTCCGTTTTGGATCCGCGCACGTTGATGTTTACACATATTAACCGTGAGTCCCGGGTCCCGGCACGCACACAATTTTTTTTTTTTATAATACATATGCTCTTGAAAAACGATTGAAAACATACTAAAAAGGTTTTTGACACTCTTCGAGAATAAGTTAATTGAGATCGCCAAAACAGTTAATAAGTTGTCGAGTTTAATCAACAATTCTTCATATGTAATGGGCCATATGGCTGTTCCCATAATAAGACAAAAATATTTGAATATGTAGTTGTAGTTACTTTAAGAATAGAAATACCTGAATATCAATATGGTGTTATACTAAGGATGTAAGCCACATTAATCGTGCTTACATCCTAGGTAACGAACATTATATAGCTTGAACTGATAAAAACAATAAAGAGTAGTATTATCCTATGCAGTATAGGATTAAAGGGCGCAGTGTCATAAGTCCACAAGTCAAAAGTCCATAATGGACTTTTGACCCATATGGATGACCTATAAGTCCACAAATTTATTGTGAACTTATAACCCATCCAATTGGATCAGAAGTCCACAGAATTTGATTGTGGACTAATGACCCGCAGATTGTGGTCTCAAAGCTCACTTAGTTGGGTCATAAGTCCATAATTATTTGAAGTTGTCATCTTCGTGTAGAAACAACAAAATTCGCGAGAATTTTTCACTATTACTTTATAAATTAAAAAAAAATTAATTAATAAATTAAAACTTAAAAGCGGGCATGCTGCCCCTCTGCAACCCCCCTGCTTGGATTTACTATAGGATTTGAAGTAGGTGTTATTTTGAATTAATAGATTTTGTTTTGAATTACTTTAGCGAAATTTCCATCGAATTGTTTTAGTCGAATTAGTTCTTATTCGAATTGCTTAACTCGAATTTTCCATAGAGAGTTTATTTATATTAAATTATTAACCTCAAAGTATGATTCATTTTTTTCGTAAAAGGATTTTATTATTTTTCATAAAACACATACAAATATTTATAAATAAAAAAAAAAATAAAAAGTCCATTATGGACTTTTGACCTGTTTACTTATGACACTGCACCGGATAAAAGAAGTAGGTTGTAGGTACATATATTGCGGAGTTCAAATCTCTTAATTTTTTGTATGTATTTTTTTTTCAATATAGATAGGAATGTATAATTAACAGGGTTTAACTGCTCTTTAGCTGCCCCCTCCCCATTGCCAAAAGATGTCGTTACGCCACTGGTTGGAATGGAACCATTTGTGTTCAAACTTTGCACATTTACAGCAAGAGCAATCCATACTTTAATTAAAAAAAAAGATGCATCGTAATCACGCGAGATAAATAACTGTTATGCAGACACAACAAAAACTAAGCACATAAATTTAATTCAATTTGTTGATGATTCGTTAACATACCCCGCCATGAGTTGACAGTGTGTTTTTTGTTTTTTTTTTTTGAAATTTGTCGCAGGAAATGGGCCAGTCGGTTTCACTTTACTTTACGAATCAATAATTTATTTTCGCAAAGCAGCGTAGATACGCAAACAGGTACATAAACCTACTACATACCTTGGATTGGAATGTTTGTTGGCAATCGACGACTGATGGACGTGTTGTTGGTATAGTTTACTCCCAGGGTTAAGTATAAGACAAACGGCAACAAAAGGGAAATTTCACTTTTAAAAATGGAAATCAGTTTTTAACCGAAAAAAAAAATTAAACTCTCTCGCATCGAGAAGACACAAAAACGCGCACACGGTGGCGCTTTTAGGCAGACAGTGCGGTCGGTGGTCTGATCGAAAAGTTCTCAT
This sequence comes from Leucozona laternaria, assembly GCA_932273885.2. Taxonomy (NCBI): domain Eukaryota; kingdom Metazoa; phylum Arthropoda; class Insecta; order Diptera; family Syrphidae; genus Leucozona; species Leucozona laternaria. Next base: position 54,946,564 of record OW026368.1, read on the forward strand.
TGACAAACTATGCAACGTTTTTCTATATTTTAGCTTTATAGGGGAAGAGAGAGTGGTCGCGGAGTTAATATGTCGGAATCGAATCGAGACTCGGTTTGGTTTTGTTGTCTTCAAGAAGAAGACGACGAACAAGAAGACTTCTTATTCTTGCCCGTCTTATGGTTATGGTTTCTTGTGACTTCTCCTTTCGTCTGTTGGATTTTGTTATTGTTGTTTTTTTATTTTTTTTTTTAGCCCAAACACGGAAGTGGGTCACTGTTGGTTTTTCATTTATTTTTGTTTCTTTTAATTTTTTTTTGTTGTTTTCTTCTTTCCACTGACTAATGAAAGTGGGTCATGCAGCACACAAATTCTTTTTCTGTTAATATGTTTTCATTTAAATTTAATGCAAAAAACACGTAACTCTTTACACCGATCAAACGCAAGCCAGATACTAAGGTGCTAAATGTATTTTTAAATAGTAGCAACTATCTTCGACAAACATTATGAACAAATCACGGTAAAATGGGCTTGAAAAAGAGAGAGAAATCAATCGTAATTGTGGAGGTGGTTGTTGGTTAAAAAGAAATTTGGACGGACGCAACAACTGCTGCGGTTCCAAGTTCCAAGTAAAAAAACAAATAACGAAAATAAAAATATGTTTGGGTTGCTCGGTGCCGTTGTACTGATATTATGTGAGCATTTGAAGCCGGCCTAAAGTGAACTGAAATCGTGAATGAAGAAGTGAAAGATTTTATGGATAGAGTTTCAAGTTTCAAGAACGAAAGAGTTCGTCGTTTCTTATTGTAGCTATATTATAAGCAAACAATTGAGGCGACTCTGAAGAGATAAAAACAAAAAGAACTGACTACGCGGAGACTGACCACGACGTACGCACGACGATACGATGCGACAATGATTACTTGACTTCCCATCGCAATTGACAAAAAAACATCCGAAATAATTCTAATTTCATGTAGACAGGGCAGGTGCAGTCATACACGAACAATGTGGTTTGCAGTTTTCAATTATTGGTCCTGTTCCTTCTTCATTCGCATAAATTCATTCGGAAATATGCTTTACTTGACCTTGTCCTCATTTTATAAGCCAGACATACTTTTATGTATGACATGAGATTTATTATCTTCTTCGTAGTTTTTTTTCAGTTAGTAGTAAGATCAATCTTTTTTGATCGATTCGGGTTCCATTAATCAATCCGAAAACTTTTTTTTGATCCAAAACATTTTTGTTTTCGAAATTTGATATGTCTAAGCTTTGAGGTTCACATTTAACGCAGTTTTATTTATTTCTGTAGAGTTATAATTATGCAAAAACAATAGTGAACTGAATTTAGGGGGGCAGTAAGATAACTGTACCCAAGGTACAGTAATTTAAGAAAACTGTTGACATAAGCGCCTGTTTCTATAAGAATTTATTTAAAAAAAATCAATAAAAAGAAATTATTTTTACTTTTTTTCTAAATTTTAAATTCCAAAAATATTGATGGAAATAAGTTGGTTTAAAAATCAAATATTTTTGTTTTTAGAAAATTGCCCCTCTTGACTAAACGGGGGGGAAATAGACCCCCCTCACATAGTATAAAATGCTTGTTTTTACTCCTCTAAACAAACGTTATCCAAATTTAGCAACTATGACTAAAGAACCTTGAAACCAGAGGAACCCAATCGAATTTTAATAGCACTTGTTGTTGTTGCACAGTATTTTGCATGCCTTTTTACAATATATCTATTGATTTTGCTTTAAATTTTTTTCCAAAACTTAAAACAAAAAAATAAAAATTTATTTATTACCAAACACTTATGTATAACTAAATTTAAAAAAAAAAATCATGAAAATGTTTTCAAAATATTGAATTTTCAAAAACATTTTTTCCTTCTTAAAATATAAACGATGAAAAGGTACCATCCGCTTGTGGTGTTGTGATTTGTGAAACATTTGGCGTTTTTTGTTTTTGGCTCTGAGCAGAGGCTGAGCGAGCAGATTATGATCAGAGTCCTCAGATATAATTATATGAAACACACTTGAGCACTGAACTGTCATTTCATAGGGAATCGATTTTTAATTTTTAGTTATGTGTGCAGTTGGGGATCGTCAAGAAATTGCCCCCCCCCAGAAGGCCAGAGCAAAAGATAAACAGTCGTATTTAATAGATTTCCTTAGAACGCTTTTGAGCAACTATTCAATAGTTGGACATCTCCGTTCATTAGTTGTCTAAATATATCCTGTTATTGATATACTAATATACCTTTAATCTTTCATTTTCGTGGATTTTCGTGGATACGTTCAATGAACATTTCATTAATTTCAAGAATAATTTTTCAATTCTTTACACTTTAGAATTGACATGGACATCCAACTGCAGTGTCTTAGTTAGACAAACTATGGAAAATATTTATAAATAAGGTTTCGGAGTTGGGCAGCTGCCTAAAGTTAGACATACTTAAAAATAGGTTTATTAGCTGTAGTCCGAAATATTCAGAAAAAAGTGTAGATGCATGCAAACGCAAAGTATCTTAATTTGTACATCTATGGGAACTTACTGTAATTATTATCAAAGTCTGAAACTTTGATCGCTGGTTTGATCTAACGAAGTTTATTTTAATCAAAATCTTGTTTAATTTAAATTTTTATTATTTTAAGTAGATTTTGATATTATCTGGTATCTTTGGATCAGGGACCCGTACGTTCTCCCAATTCTCGTTACAGTATGAATCCGTACATCGGATATATTCTCTGTAAGTAAACGGCGGCGCGCGGTTTGAGTAAGCTCTGATAAACTGTTTAAACTGATAGAATCACGGACGAATCTAGTAAATAAAATTCAGGTGACTCTAAGGTTTCATAGTCGTAAATCTAGAAACAGCTTAGTATGCATATTCATTGTAAAAATCAAAATTAAAAATTGCAATGTTTTAATTTTGTATCTTTTCTGTCAACAACACCTTGGTCAACAATACTATCAATATCTAAATGTAAGTCCGATACTTTGCTCATCTCCAGGAATTTCTTTCATTTTATATCATTTTGTCGGTGATTTGTCCTCGGGCAACGTGACTCCCTCCAAACTGAAATCCTAGATCCGTGCCTGTTTGTATGTTTTATTACACTAAAGTTACAGCCTATCATATTCGTATTTCGTATACTGTTCTTATCGATAGTTCCTTTTTCAAAGACTCGGTGACAGTTTATTGTAGAATTTTCAGTTATACGCCATTTGATAGAGAGATTATAAAATCCTGAATTGAAAGAGGAAGATGATAGCTTAACCATCTTAATATTGGGCCTACGAACTTATATTCATCAAATTTTCAACATATTCATAAGCTTCCTTTCTTTTTTGATATTATCCGCTCTCATATCTCAAGACCCAGTCTCATTAAATTGGGTGTGTTAACCCAGGATTAACTGAATAGATGCTTTTGATGTTTTATCCAACGAGTTCGTTTAGTCGTTTTACATGCATTCTTCACCGAAAAAGTGCTTCCTCAGTTAACTGTGGGTTAATTAACTTCTAGAGTTAGCTAGCTCACCATTGAAAAACGGGGTCTAAGTATTGCTCCAAGCAATAATATACGAATACGATTTTCTTGTAGAAAATTTAATATGCAATCATTTTTTGCAGATACGTTTTTCGGGAAGTATCAAAGTTTTCGAGTTATTCACAACAAAAACGAAGATAAGAGACTTATCTCCCCCCTCCTGTGTCTTACCCGAGGGCACCCCTACCACTTAAAACAATAACCCAGACTATATGAATATTGGATGATTTCTTTGGATACAATAATACATAATACATATTGTAAAATTTTAAATTGTTATTTAAAAAATAAAATTTTTAATGAGAATATCTCGAAAACCTAAAGGAAACTCGTATTTTTATTCAGCACATAAGAAACATTCGCAATTGTATAATTCAGCAATTATTCTCGGCTCAAAAACACTTTGTTCCCAGTGTAATTTCACTATACGATATACATTGTAAAAGTGTGTTGATCAATAAATATAGTTAAAGGCATTAGCAGAATATACAATTTAGAGATTTGGGTTTTTCAATAAAATCGTGAATAACATAAAATCAAGACGTGATTGGCTACAGTTCTATTATAAAGAGATCTTATAAATTGTATGGTTATCTATTTTAGTAATTGAGACCGAAATCTTGTCGGGCGGTGTATTTTTTGAATTTAAGGAAGGAGCCTTGCCCCTGGGTAGCTAGCCCACTGGTTTCAATAATGTTTTCCATGAAACCTTTAAAGAGCTGTTTTGTTCTCGTAATTTATATTTGTATACTATAATTTACTTAGGTACTACCCAAAGCCCTAATGCCTATGGTATCATTGCACACTTTAACGTGCTTAACCTCAATAATAATTTGTGTGAGTACTAACTTTCATTAATTTTTCATATGCTGAACAATAGCATTCTATACAATACATGTAAGTCATCCACTTCAAATAAGAGGAAGCTGTTTAATTAAATTTTATAAAAATGTAACAAGCGACACAGTTATGACAAAAAAAAAAAACATGAATGTATTAATAACTACATTATTATTGTTCTTGCGTGTCTATCTAAACAGAGTAATCTGCTACAGTACGTTGACATATCTTTTTGCTTCACAAATGACGTGGACTTGTTTAATTTTTCATAGTCCAATTTATGTCACTGCCATTTTTATGCTACGAAAGAAAAGAAATGCGCTGAATGTTGAATGCTGAATAGAACAAAGTGAATTGTTGAAGTCAATGTTGCAATACACAAGTTTCTGTGTTAAACAGGAAATTACTATGTCATTTTTAGTGGAGTTGAGAGATGTCTATTTTGTTCTATTCTTGTATGTATATACGTTTTGTAGAATGCACGAAACTATGTTCCCTAGAATTAAGTCCACCCGAGCAAAAATTCGCATTTAAAAAATGGTGACAGTTGCATTATCTGGTATGGGAACGGTACCTGTTTCCCCCGAGTTAAAAATATATAATGCACGACTGGATCGGACAAACTTGCTGTTATAATTCAAATGGCTTAGATCCTGTTGTAGATCACAGGTCGAGAATTGAAACATAGAAGGTAGCCAAAGTATCAATGCCGATTTTTTTTATTATGTACTTCCTTGTAAGTGATTTTGAAATAAGTACAAAACTACTAAAATACTATTTCATCATACTAGGTGTTTGAGAAATTCTAAATTAAAAATGGAAAACTAAAAACATTTTTTCGATGTAAAGGGTCTTACAATTGGGACGCTTGAAATGTACTAGCTTATAGCGGCCATGTTGCTAAAGCAACATCTGTCAAATTTTGTTGTGCGAATTGTTGAGTACTGTATAACCACCATGCAACATGGAAGGTTTGAGCGTTCAACTACGTGCAAAATTGTAGGATGTTGATTACTAATCCACACGCGGTATACCATGAGACCAGCACCAAATTCATCCCGGGGAAGTCATTTTTGGTGAGCATTATGATCTGGTGGAATCATCGGTCCGTACTTCTCCCACAACAAAACTGGCATCGCCATTACTTTCAAGCAACTTCTTGCAGCCTAAATTATATGATACGGATGCCAATGACATGTGGTTTCAACAGGGCGGCCGTCGCGGCGCTACGTGCCACATCACAGCTCACGCCACATTCGAAATTCTGCACGAGCAGGGCATAATCACCTCACGTAAAGGTGATGTGACCTCGTTAGACTTTTTCTTGTGGGGTTTTCTGAAGTCGCAGGTCTATGCGAATAAGCCACAAACCAAAGCGGCCCTCAATGCCAACATAACCCATGCCATTGGTCAAATTTAGCCTGATTTATGCGCCACAGTCATAGAAAATTGGACATTGCGGATGCGCACCACCCACAGAGAAGCCGTGGCGGACATTTGAACGATGTAATATTCCATACATAATGGCATTGATAGGACTTTCAAACGAATAAAATATTTCAGTGGTAACTTAAACACACTTTGTCTTATTTAAATTTAAAGATAGGAAGCGCTTAATGAAAAACCCTGTACAACATATATAGCTGTCTTCATTCCATAAATGATTACAGGGAAATATCATTTAATCTTTCGTTTTTAAAAGGGAACTTTATTTATTTTACTTCCACGTCGTATCCGTTATGATCATCCATTTGGCGATCATATTTCTTTCGATTTATATAATTCCCACAACCCACCATATAATCCGCTTAGACAATGACCACCTATTTGGTGATCATCTGCGATTTCGTCATATAAGCAACTTTGTATTTATTTCTCATATACATTCAAACTATCCACGCAAAAACGATATCAGTGCATAGTGCACATAATTCGATATATCTATTCACCCACGATCGATATTGGGAGATTGAGCACACAATATCCTTTGACGTAATCCACCACTCATCATATTTGCCCCTTACCTACAATACAGGGTGTTTAACATTTGATATAAACTAGAGCATGTAGGTTGGTTGGGCCAATACAAGATAAGATAACGGAATCGTCTTTTACGCATCTGTAACAAGGAGCTTCGTATGCATAGGCCTAAGTTTATTGTAATAAACACCCTATGAATTCTGTAGTGATTCTACTATTCCACAATCTCTTCATCAAAAATTTCGGTCCACTCTATTCTAATAAAATTATATCCTTCCAATTGTGATTTCCTTTAGAAATAGTAAGCATTATGAATGGCATACATGTATTACTTACTTTTTCTTGAATTTCGATTAAGATTTAATCAGAATTTCATAGTTTCAAACTAAAACTCACCTGTAACGAATAAGAAAAATAGTATAAAATTAGTAAAGTTTTAAGAAGCCAAATTAAAAAAAAAAATGTATTTTTAAGTAAACGTGTATTTGTATTATGTATCTACATGTGTTCAACCCCTTCTAATAAACGAGGAACAATTATGAGATACCTAGAACTTACACAATACACATCTCTCAACTTGTATTTCTCATTAAACAGCGCGAGCGGATAACTTAAACCCACAAAGTTTTGGCGTTTAAGGAACGGATAACTTCAAAACACACACTTACATACAATTCATAGAACCGCTCTCTACTACGATCATATTTCTCACAAAACAGTGCATGTATGTATGTCTGTTGCACATTTTTTTCTTTAAAGGTTCGATAAATAAGATGTGACAGGTTTCACCGAAGTACTCGATTAAGCTTCTATAAAATTTTAATAGAAACCTTATTAATATCTTTTGACAGCAACCTCTATAAAATCCTCTATGGAGCTTTTATAAAGTGACAGCTACTTTAACCTTCTATTTTATCATTTATAGAGCCTTATTAGAGTGTCAGCTCTTAACCTCTGTTAGTCTTCCTTTTCTTATTTCCAAACGGCTTAACGGAAGTAGTTACCGAGCTCATGACATCTTTCTCTTGCACAGAAGGCCGTATAGAGGCTTTATATAAGGTTAAACCTGCAAATATCAATATTTCTAAGCTAAAAGAAGCTGAAATGTTAGTTGGGCAGTTTAATGAAATGTCTCCGTACTTCCAGACTGGAACTGGAAATTTAAAATACCTATCACCCCCGTTCTGATTTCCGATCGATTATAAAATAATTTATTTTTCAAACTCAAGGTATTTTTAAATACTTTTAAGTTTGGATGCTGGCATACGTGAAAGTAAAATTGAGAACACTTTTTTAAATCCGTGTCTAATTTCTGTAGAAGCTGTCAGGATGTCGAAGAAATTGAAATTATTAAACACCTGCTTTGCGATTGTCCAAACCTCCGAACAAATTGCCTCCGATACTTTGGAAACAGATTTGTAGGCAGATAGACTGGTTCGCAAACGAACCGTTTGGATATTAATGAAGGCATATCCTTTTATATTGATTTATTTTTCCATATATAAGTTCAGTTTAAATATTTAAACATTAGTGCAATTCAAGGTTTCTATGTATGATGGGAATTTGTATTGGATAGCCTTTTGGTCGCAGCTTCTTTTTATCAATTTTTATTAATTTTGTTAAAAACTAACTAATCTACAATCTTCAACGTAGTTCCTGAGAGTAGTTCCCTCTCCCCTTGTGTCAGTTTGAATTCCTTAAAATAAAGATTTTATCAACACAATGGGGCGTAACCGTTTTTAAACTGTTGTTAAGGTAAAAAGTAAGTTTAATTGAATTTTTTGGGACTGACTTTTTTTGTTTTATTTTCCATGTCACCATTTGAATTAATATAATAATTCACAAAATATAAATTAAAGTTAACAGAGAAGGTAATTTATTTTTATAAAGAAGCATTATGCATCCATTTGATCTAAACTTAAATTTATTAGGTAAACATGAGCTTAGCAAACGACTATGGGGCATATTCATAGCCCTGTACAGTTTTGAAACTTGGCCACTAACTTAAAACTTGATGTTGAAATAACCAAAGCTTGACAAGAATAACGTTATTATTTATACATACATCATTTTCCAATTTAGACAAAGAATTTTTTGAGAATACTGTGGCTACAATCAATAACCCTTTAAGTTCTTTAATTTTTCATCATGTTCTCCATGATTTATTGCGTTGTTGAAAAAATAATCTGTAGTAATTTAAAGGCATTTTTCGTACGTGCATACATTCCAACATTCTGGTCAGTATTAGGCGCAATCCAATTTCCAAAAATCGAGTAACCTGATTGCTTCGAATTAAGACTCAAAACTGGTTTTGGTTTCACGACTCCTTAAATTTTAACATTTTCCCAATTTAGCTGTTTTCAGTTTTAAAGAATTCTCTCTTTAAAAGTAGATTCTATTGAATTTTCAAGTTGGTTGATAGCAAACTAAAAAAAATTGTGTGAGTGCCGGGACTCACGGTTAATATGTGTAAACATCAACGTGCGCGGATTCAAAACGGACTTGTTTTTGCTTGAAGGGGATCTTAAGATTTTTTTCACTGAACGCACCCATCCTAGTATACAGATCGTAACGCTGCACACCGTAACGTTGCACACGAACGTTCACGTTTTTTTTTTCACTCTACCGCCAGCATAGATGTTTACACATCAAAATATTGCAGTATTTGCTACATATGTACTAGTTACTATGTATTCCGAAAAAAGTATTTATTGCAAAAATTCATCTGAAAAAAGGATATATGCTTTTACTCGAATTACCTACTAAATATTAGTATTGTATCTAATCATTTATTTTTGTTGTTGTTCAAAAAAAAATTCAATGAAATTGACGGAATAAAGAATGGTCAAGTCTAATAAACTGACATTCTAGTATGAATAGTACAATAAATAATAATAATAACTTAATAGTCTGGTCTGTTACCGATCTTCGAACCTTTCCCCCTTTCATACGTGCTACGAATTGTAGTCTATCGAAACAAGGTATGGAGAAAATGGAGGTGGAACAAGAAAGCATACTTAAAGGCGCTTAGAAAAATGCTGATGCTCCAAATGCATTTGATAAACAATAACAACCCATTTTCGATCTGTGACGTCAGTGGTCTCAGGCGGCGGAATGTGTAGTGCTTTAGGCTTGTAAGACTGAGCAAATCTGATATCGCGGGTTCGATCCCTATGATGGGTATGTAGAAAGTTTTTCATAACAAAATTGGATTAAAGCTCAGCACCACTAATAAGAGGAGACTGATGATAGGTGGCTTGGCACCCCTTGAAACAGCTGTATCTCTAGCCAAAATAAACGAATTATAAATTAATTCGTAAACAATTGGTGGCAGCACCTTTAAGTTGTTGTTGTTGTTCAAAAAAAAAAAAATTCAATGAAATTGACGGAATAAAGAATGGTCAAGTCTAATTAACTGACATTCTAGTATGAATAGTACAATAAATAATAATAATAATTTATTTTGTTTGTTTTTTTTTTTATAATTTTATAATTTATACCAATGATACGAGTACATCAAAAATATGGTTAAGTCAACAAACTTAGAAAAAAAAACCTTAAAACATGACGATTTAATATGATGGGATCGGTGTGATGTCTGCAAAGTATTAATTTACTAACTGTTCCAGCATTTTGTGCATGCAAAGTATTTCACGATTTTAATTTGTGTAACAAATTTTTAAATCAAAACCTAAGTCAACCAAACAGCTGCAAAGTCAGTATCCCGTGGCATAATAATTAGTGCGTTAGTTTATCACGCCGGCGCTGGCTAGGGGTCTAAAGATTGAATCGATCTAAAAAGCAGAAATTCAGGGATACTGCCTCTTACGAGGACTAATCTTCCAAGAGTTTCTTATGTCATGAAATAGTGCATCTCATCTTACACATTCGGACTCGGTAGGAAATTGTAGGTCCCGTCCATTCCTTCCGACTAACAACTCTCAAGAAAGAATGGTCACGCTATCAATCTATTATTTTTAAGAAGATTCAGACCATGGACTTGATTTCATAATACAAAAAACAAAAACAAAAATTGTGCCCATGAACTTTGCAAATGTTTTACCTACATACATACATATGTGCCTGTTTCAGGTTCTATGTGATATTCTTCAATAATTTGTATGCTACTCGTATACCTACATCAAAAAAGAGGTATTTTCAATGGGACACATTTAAACAAAAGCTTGTGGAAAGTCTGGTTTTTTTTAAATATTTCCATACTTTTTTTCAAGCTTTTTAGCATTGAAGATGTGACCATATATAAAATTAAGTTATAGGCTTGGAAAAGAAACCATATACGGCCTTCCTCTGCTGAATATAATAGTGGATGACAAACCACCAAGCAGACAATGTTTTTTGATCTTTATTGTTTTTTAAAGCTCACGCTATGCAATATGGGGTGACATCACTTCCGTCCTGATACTTCCGTCGCGTTCGGTTTTTCTGTGTAAGCTCGCAGAGCCTGCATTATGATGCTTCACTTCAAAAATATTTCAATAATTGTCTCATAATTCATTAATTCAATCTAGATTTTACTACTTAGTAATTGGCATAGGTTGTGACCTTATTCATCACATCCACTTGTACAGTGTGTCTCAAAAGTCATGGTCCAAATTTAAAATATTGAAAGGCCATGCCATGACCTCAGGTTTTCGATTAACAGTTGTTCATTTTTAACATCGAAATCCTTGTAAGCCTTATATTAATTAATGAAATAATTTTGCTCGAAAATAATGGCTTAAAATTGTTAACAGCCTATAATGTTAAGGTATTAGCATTATATTACTTAACAATTTTCTACTAGTTTACCAACATTTACTTAACTGATGTAAACAGTTTTTAACTAGTAAACTACAGCTGAAGATACTTGAAACACTGAAAGTAGGTGAAACGAAATCAAGCCAAATGACCCACAAAGAAATAAAATTAGTATTCCCTGATTTAAAATTTTTAAAAATAGTGAGGTGAATTCAAAAGTGATTTGTTAAACTCATGTTTTAGTAAACTACAGGTTAAAATAAAATGGACCAACGAATACAACACTTATTTTATTATAACCAAATTGTTTTTGTTTTGAATTATGTGACTTCAAATCAATCAGATCAAAATTAGTCCAAGAGAACTTAATTAACACTATTTTAACTTAATAATGCTAAACTCGACTCATTTTTTTAAAGCATAGTATCATGCTAAAATATAAAGTTTAAGCATCGCTTTAGGTTGTTGTCTTTCCCGAAAAAAAACCACGTCCAATTCATCATTCCATGTGAGCACCTATAATGTCTACAGCCACGTTGAAGCCATGATGAATTCACTATGGCTGGCAGAAACTGCATCTGCCAATAGGAAGCACAGAGTTTTTGTCCAGCAAAATTACGATGCAAAAAATTGCTTTAAATTGGTATTGAAACTTGCGTTCTCGTTGCCAACCAATTTGCCAACATCAATTGTGCATCTGTTAATTTTTCTCTCTTTGGCATAAATGAAGTCATGCAGTCATTCTGTAAATTTTGTTTAACTTTTACTCAACCATATATTTAGATAGACCGTGGCTTGTAGGTAAAACTGTACAAGTGTACATAGATTCAATGATAAGAGATGATGCTTGAAGAAAAGAACACGCAAAATTGATTTAAAGCGGAAGATTACTCATTGTAGTGTTCTATGTTTATGATGTTGACGTATTAAAAAATAGAGTTTTTTTATAAATTAAAAAATAGATTTTTTTTATCTGACTAATTGTTTCAATGACGCTAACATCAATAATGATCACGATTTAACACAGTGATGCATTAAATGCATATATGCATATTGATATGCCCCCTTTCAAACGAGGAAACTGAGTTCCCAGCAACTTTCACTTTTTATAAGAGAAAGACACGAAGTAAGGGGGGTTGGAAAAAATCGCCCCGGTCAACGATTTGAGAAGATTTCTTTGACATTCATCTTCGCACTAGACGTAGTTAAATCAAAAGACTTGAAAAGGAATCTACAGCAAATCTCTTACTATTTCGTTTCCTCATGTGAAAAGTATTCAAGCGGTTTAAGAAGAAATTAAAAGAAAACGTCAAAAAATCTTCACCAACTTGTTTCCTCGTGTGAAGAACTTGTCATGCAGTTATAAATGATTAGAATAACTTCATCGTGTCATAAGCATACTAATGTATATGTAAAAATCTATTGAACCATTGTTTTGACATAAATTCTGACAGTTTGTCACTCGTTAAAATCCAGCATTAGGCCGTTTATCTGAAACGAAATTTATGCCAAATTCCTTTCAACAAAAGAATCGATTCTGTTCAGAATTTTTTCTAAACAAAATCGATTCTTTTCTGTCAAAACAAATCTTGCGTTTTTAGCAAGATTTCACACTGATTTGCAAACACACTATGAAGACTTGACATTTATAATACGTCAAATTGAAAGTCGCTGAATTTTTTGAAGACTAGTTGTTTATTTTTTGGTTGCAACGAATTCTACATAATTTAACAATATATTCAGTCAATAAAGCTTTAAAAATAATTTATTTTATTGAAAAACGATTATCAAACAAACATTTGACAAAAAAATATAGCTTTTGCGAGTGTAGCTTCGGCTGTGTGGCACGTAGCGCCGTCCTGTCGAAACCAAATGTTGCCAATATCCTCCTCTTCAATTTTTGTGAACAAAAATTCGTTCAACATGGCCCGATAACGATCGCAACTGGCTGTAACGGCCACTCCTTGCTCATTTTCGAAAAATGGCCCAATTATGCCTCTGGACCAAAATCCGCACCAAACAGTGACTCGTTTTGGGTGTATCGGCTTTTCAATGTGTGCGTGCGGGTTTTCTGTGCCCCAAATGCGACAATTTTGCTTGTTTACTACCCGCCAAGATCAAAATGAGCTTCATCTGAAAAGATGATTTTTTTGGCAAAATCGGCATCTTCTCTAGGTCGATCGCAGGCCCACTTAGCGAAGCGTATACACAGCCATATTCGTTCAGCGGAAGGATAAAACTAATTATCTGTCAAATCAGACATGAGCTAAGTGTTGCCATTCACGAAATAAGCACTAGTTGACAAAAAAAACGTTAGATGGCGGACCCTTTAGTTTTGTGAAAAATTTCTTCACGTTTTGCGTCAATTGCAGCTGTCAAGTAACACAAACACAATCACACAAAAAAAAATCGATTCTTTTACGAAATACGAATTCCTTTCAATTGACAGACAAAATTCGATTCTGCTTAGAAAAAATTCGATTCTGTTTAGAAAAAAATTCGAACTCTTTGTTGAAAGGAATTCGCCATTAAATAGTTTACTTCAGCATGAGCACTTATATTCCTAATATCGGGTTTTTCAATAAGAGCGCTACAAAAGTTTTTTTTTAAATAAAACAAAAACGGTTTGGGATATCAATGAAATTCTCTATTCCTGTGAAAGTACGTTCGATGCGTCCCTGTTGAAAAACCCTATATTTCTAATAGCGGCATCATATGGCGTTCTGGATTGGTTGTCCGAATTTGAAGAAAGAATCAAAACCAAAAGCATGCGCGCTTGCGCACATTTTAAACGTCAAAATCTTGAAATGTTATTTTTTATTATTTAATTTTGGAATTGCAATTGAAAATTTATAAAAATAATAATAGAGATGAAACGGACATCTTAAATTTAATTTAGATGCTAAGAAATGACATTGATGGTTTATTAATGGATTTTGAGATAAATTTAAATGTAGGTTTATGTTTGAATTTAAAGATATTAACTACTTGTACACAACAGATGAGACGTGATAACTTAAAGATATATTAACGAAATTCACATTATCAATTAAAAGCAATTATAGCATCTATCACTCGGGTTAAACGGGTTCTGTATTTTAGTATTCAAATAAACAGAATTCACATTATAAAGCTGAGGAAAGTTAATAAATCATTTCTCAATGCAGATTTCTTGCTGATGGATGATGATAAATTGTTTATTAATTTTTCGAATGTAATAAACAAATAAATGACATAACGATACATCAATCCCTTCAGACGCCGAGACATTAAAATATGGTATTAATTATGGTTAACCAAGCTACACAAAACCGAAATTGGTCGTCAAATTATTGGCTTAAGCAAATCTTTTGCAGTTTAATAATTCAAATAGTCAATGTAACAATTGAAATTGCCACTTTAAAAAATAAAATTCTTCAAATGGAAAATTAAAAATGCCAACAGTGTCAATTCTTTCGCAAAACCCAAGTTGTCAATCAGTTTTGACATATTCACGACTAAAGAATCAATCCAAGGATCATCCATTCTTCATACAAATATTTTTCTTTCACCTGCACGAAAAGTCTCGCCTGGAAAAACAATCTAGTTTTTGATGGGACCCTACAAAGTTTTCCATAGAAACTAACAAGGGGCAAGCAAGGATTACTATCGACACTTTCTTCGACAGGGAAATCTGCCTTATTGCTGGCTAAGAAAAACTAGATTTCTTTAATATTTGTTGGCTTAGATAACTGTATTTAATTAGAGCTTTAATAATAAAACAGCTGCAAACAAAAATAATAAATTTAAAATTGCGACACAAAATTTAAATATTTTTTAAGAATCTTTATTAAAGCCTATTTGCTAAAACGAAACTTAATGTTTTAATTTCAAAAAATGTAAGAGGAAGAGCTTATGTGACAGTTTACACTGTGGAAAAGGGAGAACATAAATATTTTAGTTGCGTATCAGTAAACTCTTAATATCATTTATAAACAACTCTTAGTTGTAAGTCTATATAAATTATCGATTTGTATGAGTAGAGTTTAAAAAATGAAACATTTATATTAATTAAAACCTATACAAAATTATTATACGGTTCCACTCACCAATTCAATTTGTATATTTAAAATTGTGCACAATAAATAAACTATGACATTTAGTTTTCCATTACAGCATCATGAAATAAAGTCCTGCTTTTATTAATTTGTATTAAATTACTCTACTAGTGAGTTACTAGCAAGCGCCTCACGAGTATTTTATTTAGTAGGCAGGGGTCTGTAAAGTGTTCCTCTTCGGAATTGTCCTTACCGAAAACTTGCCTGCGCAAAGCCTTGTCTAAACTTGGCAAAATCTTTCCATTTTCCCACGCATGGTGTTGTGCAAGTAGTGTCTTAAGGCAAATGGGTAAAGTCCTCGACTCCCCGGAAGTAAATTGTTGCGAATTCCATAATCGGCATGAATATTTCAAAAAGGAAAACGAATTATACTTCACCGAAGGATTTGGATTGCCTGAATTCGAATCCGACCTCAGATGTACTCTATCATCCCAGGTTTGTAAGATATTATATATTATTTATAAGTGCATAAACTCGTATTTGTTATGATTTATTTATAACGAAATAATTTGTTTCAAAAACTTGTTTCGGAATCTTAAGTATGTAGGTATATTTCTCTTCAAAATTTATTTTAGACTGGAATGATTACATAAAGCCAAGCTAAAATATGTTTATTGATAAGAAAAGATATCAAACGAACAAGTTCTCTATCTGTGAGCCAGCTAAAATACTTGTGTTAAGGAACGGATAATTTTTTGTATACTACATACATTTTTTTATAACTGAAGATGGGTTAGGTTAGGAGGGGCGTGCACACTGCACAGCCCAGAGGCTGTTGCGTACACGGGGGCCTATTGATCCATTGTGATCCCCATATAGCAATGTAACAGAGATGATCCTAATTAATGGTTGACAAAAGGTGGTATGCATAAAAGACAGTGAGGATTTTTTAAGTAAAATAGGTACTTATTTTGGTATGCATACAAATGGTGTAAATACTTAAAATTCAGTATTTACCTAGGAGAGCTGACATCATTGTTTGGGAATGGATATTGGGCTTAATGGTAAGCTGATGGGCATTCCTAGAAGCGCGAGCATGGAGGGTGGGTTCCCCTTGAACGACAGGAGATAGCATTGAGTTTTTGAAGCATTAAATTTTATGTGACTTTTGATTCCCCATTGGACAATGCTATCAAGATCAGAATGTAATGAGCTTATCATACGCTGCCGTTCTAGTTCCACATCTGAAGGGCGAGGATGTAAATCTAGAAACGAATATGAAAAGCTGAGGGTACTGTCGTCAGCAAAACAATTTAATGGATCAGAAGTTTCAAACAAAACATCATGGATGAATATGAGAAAGAGAGTCGGAGACCGAACGGCGCCCTGTGGTACACCAGCATTTATATTAGACTTAAAACTATCCAATACGACTTGTATTGAATGGTTAGAAAGGTCATTTATAATCACACAAAGAAGAGATTGAGTGATACCAAATGCACGCATTTTCGATAAGAGAGCATGATGCCAAACTCTATCAAACGCTTTTGATATATCAAGTGCCATAATATTACTTTCACCAAAACGATTTTAAGATTTGTTCCACTGTTCGGTGAGATATACGAAAGGCATACTGCGGTCATTTAGAAGCTATCGTTTTTCAAGATATTTCTTTAGTTGATGATTAATCAGCGTTTCCATGACCTTGTAATGCAGGGACTTAAGTACAATTGGACAATAGTTAGAGGGTGACGAAGATTCGCCATTTTTAAGGACAGGCTGAACAAAAATGCTGTTTTCCATCCACTCGGAGCGAGACCAGTAGAGAAGGACAAATGGAAAAGCTTACGCAGTGGTTTTACCAGTGTTGAAAAACACCTCTTCAGAACAATATGAAGGATACGACACGATCCGAGCCAGCGGATTTGTGTACATCAAGATCCTTAAAAACTCTTGCAACTGCACGAGTGCGAAAGAATATTCATCCCATGAAATCGTAAGCACTCTTAAGTACAGGAGGAGTTATAACACCTGCTGGCAACGTCGAATTTATAGCAAACTGTGCTGCAAGCAAATTGTCTTTCGATAACCAGATAACAGCAGGGGTTTCATTGAAAACGAGCGTTGGAACCGAAAATGAAGTAGTATTTCGTATGTTTTTTTGCAAATCAGCTGTTACTCTTGATATATCCTCAATTTGGTTCGCATTTCATTTATAATGAATATAGACTTACTCCAATATTCGATGAAGCTCATATTTGATTGAATGGGTACGTTAATAAGCAATATTCTCGTATTTGGAGTGATTATAATCCACAAGCTATTGTTGAGACGCCGCGCCGTTACATCCTCAAAAAGTCACTGTTTGGTGTGCTCTATGGGCAGAGGGAATCATTGGTCCATATTTCTTCAAAAATGAAGCCAGCCATAATGTTACAGTCAATGGGGAACGCTATAGAGCCATGATTAATGACTTTTTTGTGCTGAATTGGAGGATGTTGATGTGGGCGACCTTTGGTTCCAACAAGACGGCGCTACATGCCATACAGCCAACGAGCGCATTATCTCGCGTCGTGGGTCTGTGGCGTGGCCTCCAAGATCGTGCGATTTAACACCGCTGGACTATTTTTTGTGGGGTTATGTGAAGTCGCTTGTCTACGCAGATAAGCCCGAGACGATTGACGACTTGGAAGAGAATATTCGGCGCGTTATTGCTGACATACGGCCCCAATTGCTGCGAAAAGTGGTCGAAAATTGGGCCTCTGGAATTTGGGCTGGAATTTAGTCGAGCCAGCTAAGGCGGCCACTTGCCCGAAATCATTTTTAAAACATAATGGCAAAACCTTATCTTTATAATTAAGCTAAATTCTTGGCCATAACATTCAATTATTTGCGTTTTATTTCTCATTGAAACCAAACGGGTTTACCCTTTATAAATGTCAAAAAAAAAAAAAAACAAAATGGTCTACTTAAGATTTTTATATCTTGGGTTCATGATCGTCAAGATTAATATGAGTAGATTCAGGAAAAATGACAGAGCATCATTTCCAATTTTTATTAAATGAATTGAAGTGGCTATACCCCTGATATAAAATATAAAAATCGCAATTTGTTACCCGTAATTTGTAAGGCGTAAGAAAAAACTTTTGAATTCACTCCAACTGTTTATTCGTAATTCATCACTCGGCTGAGTGTTAATTTGGTAGTAAGTATATGACACAGAGAACTATATTAATAAACTATACGAATACGAACGAAGTAACAAAAATTACCTCTTTAATTTCCCTTTTTTAGCTTATTAGTATGCGAAGCAATTTAGTTCAAGATCTATTTTAAAGCAAACGGTTAGCTTTGCAATTGAAAACAGGTCAACGACCAGCTCTTATGACTGTCTTTTGCTGCATTTTTTCTTCAATATACGTAGGTACAAAAGTTTTATTCTTTCTTTTCCAAGAGTTTGAATACAAAAATATTTTTACATATGATCTTTAAATTCTTGTCACGAGCTATACAAGCTACACATACAAAATTTATCCAATTCTTTTGCATATTGTTTAAGTCACGTTTTATTGAAGCTTTGACGATAATAACTCTATTTCAAACGTCAGCGTAATTCAATTTTTGTTTTAATTTTTATAAATTGTTACTAAGGAGCAAATCGAATAAATATTCCGTTAACGTTAAGGGAATCTGACGAATATGAATTCCCTTCATGCTCCTAAGGAATAACAATTTAAATTATTCTTTGAAAAAAATCTGTTATGTACATATATTTTGAAAGCTTTTTTTGAGTAGAAGTAAAATTGTCAAATAATTTTTGTTCGAAAATAAAAAAAGGCGAAAATAGTTGATGGTTAGAGTATGAACGCCGAGCCGCCTGTGTCGCCTTAATATGTGGAACTTTAATAAGGAAAATGAAAATTATGAAAAAAAATGCACGACTGGATGGCACGAACTTGTTCTTGTGGTTAGAAACTGTAATGCAGACACACAGTGAAGATAAATGTCAATGGTTCAATAACAGGAGTATTTTTAGTGCATATATACCCATCTTATTTAAACGATCGGATATTTATAGTTTTGTCTAGGGCTAACACCTCCAACCCTATATATTCAACATCAGGTGTCCCGCAAGGGAGTCACATCGGCCCTCTGCTCTTCTTGTTAAGTATTAATGACGTTAATGACTACTTTAGTAAGATCTGACCTGGAAATTTACGCCGATGACATTCGTATCTCCAAACAGATTACATGCACGGAAGATTCTCAGCCACTACAAACGAAATTAAATAACTTCTATACCTGGTGCCGTCAAAATTTCTTTGAGCTAAATGTTAGTAAATGTCAAACCATTAATTACTCCCGAAAATGCCCTCCTCTTCCCCAACGTTGTTACTACATGAATAATGAACAAGTGTCTGTCGTTACTTCCATTCGCGACTTAGGGGTTCTTTTCGATAATCAGCTGAATTTCCGAGCTCATTATGATTCTATTATTAACAGAGCTAATTCAACCTTGGGATTCATTAAATGCTGGTCGCAGGAATTTTTAGATCCCTACGTCACAAAATCTCTATATATAGCTTTTGTTAGGCGTCTGCTTGAGTACGCATCTCAGGTCTGGTCACCCTATCATCATGTCCACATTCAAAGAATTGAATCCGTTCAACGCAGATTTGTTAGATTGGCTTTGATAGGACTTGGATGGGACGACCCATTCATACTGCCCCCTTCCGAGAACAGTCTTCAACCGATAAATTTGCAATCCCTCAGCAAACGTCTTGATAATGCTGACCTGCTCTTTCTGCATAAATTATTAACTGGAAGCAGGGCCGGCCCAAGCCAAACTTGCGCATTATGCAAGATTTGTAGAAAGCGCCCCTTTTTATATTTGCATTCATACACTGATACACATGCATAAGACTTTTCTACATTAACCAGGAAGTAGACTTTCAATGCGTAGCACTAGTGTCTTTAATTTTACGATATTTTGAGCTAAATTCTCCTAGAATGCAAAAATGAAAGTGATGTTAGTAAGTGTGCAAGAAATAACTTAGCACAGGGATTATTTGAACAAGTTTTGTGGTTAAAATGCGAATGGCAGGACATATTTGTTTGCGCAAGATGAGATTACATTTTCTTGCTCCTAGTAATGCGCCCCCAGAATTTCAAGCCCTGTGCATTTGAACATCTTGCACATATGGTTGGTCCGGCCCTGAATGGAGTTATTGACTGTGTTGACTTACTTAACAAGGTTTAGTTGAATATAAATCATCGTTGTCTGAGATCAATACCTCTGTTTTGTAAGCCCTTTCACCGAACCGAGTATGGCCAAAATGAACCACTGACAAGAATCCTTAGAAAAGCCAACAATTCTCATTGTTTTGATCTAAACTGTTCAAGAACCGCCCTTAAGAATACTCTCCACTAAATATCCTTTTCTTCTCCCACTTTCCATCTATAACTACTTTGCTACTAACATTAAGTTATTTTTTAGTTATCTCATAGCTTTTAAGAATTTGTTTGTTATTTATCTGTAAGATATATGCTATATATGCTTGAATTAAGCTTAATTCAATTAAAAAATTAAATTTAATTAAATTAAAAAAATAATTTACGTGTAAAATACAACAGCTATTTCGTTTAGTTAATGGCGATAAACCTCTCCGCTTATGAACCAAGAGCAAAAACAGAATAATAAGTAGGTATTATAACTGTTTTTGTGCAACTTTATTTAAATCGAACACGCCTAATATTATAACACCTATCTTAACGAGAAATTGTTAAAAAGTCAAAAGTAACACATAAATGCATTTTTTTGTGCGATTTTTTTTTCAAAGTGATTTTTTTTTCAGATTCATTTTTTTTTTTCAAATTTTTTGAATGCAATACTGTTTCAACTATTGCAAAGCAAAATCAGTTAAACCATGGAAAAGATAAACGCGAATAACCCAAAAATAAGACCATAGTCTCAAAAAACGTTCAATGCCTATTTCCGTTATGTGAATTTTTCGCCAAAAACCTGAAAGATATAGTTTTCTTACAATTTCTTTGTTTGAGCCAGATACGAAGTTTAATCAAAAACATTTGTGCTGTTTTTGAGAACATTTTAAAACAAAACAAAAATTTTCTAGGTGAGCTAAAACAAAAATTCGAATTATAACTAAAATTCAAATAGAACTTTCAGTATAACTGAACGTATGTTTGAAAAATGTGGGGATAACTCTATGAACTAAAATTCGTGTTCAACCATTTTGCTGGATAAAAGTGTCGATTTGCATAAAAAGTGCAAAAAGCTATAGAGTATAGTGTAGGTATACTCGTATAGGTTGGATCAGGACAGGAACAAAATAGTAATGGAAATGGGGTCTATTTTCACCCTTTAGGTCGATTGGTCGATTTTTTTAAGAAACTGACCAAATATGAAAAAAAAAAATATATAAGCACATGCGACAGCACTTACAATAGTACCCAGTGACATTTGATTGACAATTGTTCTTATCTGTCAATTGTTTGGATTTTTAAAACTAAATAAAAATTTCCAAATTAAAAATGCCTTTTGCTGCAATTGAATTTTCTAACAACATTAACATGATAAATTCGTTTAATTTCACACCTCATACCTTATCATGGTTATCCCAATTCTCAGACCTTTTTCTCTTTGATTGATTTTGCATTTTTATTTTTGATTTGGATCCTTGAATTGAAAATGTTTGTAATAGTTAAAAAAGCTGTTTTACAAAGTTCACTCAAATTCATTAGTTTATTCCAGATTGACATATTACAGATATGTCAGAGAATATATGAGGACGTATTTCGACAACGAAACCCTTGATAGGTAGAAAACTTATGGAAACCGTTTATAAATAGGGAGATGGCTAAAATATTTAGCCAATGACTAGTTGGCCAACTGTCTAAGCGTGTTCTAAAAAAAATCGAAATAAATACGACTGAAAATGTCAGAAAGCTGTACAGCTGCATTGTGGGCACGTAACAAAAGCACGCATACGACACTTTTTGACAACTATTGCAGCTGCAGCTCCAGTTCCAGTTGCAGCATTCTATTGTGTTCAAGCAGTTAACGCCCATGGCGTACAATACATCCGTTGTCATTATGTTATCCCAGGTATAAAAATGGAACACTTATGGCGAATTCCTTTCAAAACAGAAATCGATTTTTTTCTAAACAGAATCGAATCTTTTCTGTCAATTGAAAGAAATTCGTATTTCGTAAAAGAATCGATTTTTTCGTGTGATTGTGTTTGTGTTACTTTATAGCTGCAATTGACGCAAAACGTCAAGAAATTATT
Organism: Leucozona laternaria; assembly: GCA_932273885.2. NCBI lineage: Eukaryota > Metazoa > Arthropoda > Insecta > Diptera > Syrphidae > Leucozona > Leucozona laternaria. The sequence continues at coordinate 54,969,028 of OW026368.1, forward strand.
CACAAAACTATGAAGGTTGTTTGCTTTTGTTGTGAGAAAAATGTTTTACCCATAGAATTAAATTAATAAATAAAAGACATTAGCCAGCTTATACGGTGCCAATTTATATTATAAGAAATATTTTTAAAGAAAATTGTCATTGAAAAGTTTTCACTTGCACTGAAAGTTTTTAACACATCTTTCACTCGTGAAAGCTATTTTTTGTTGTAAAATTTGTGTTTGATAATAAACAACGCACAATAAATTATTTTTATATGTAGCTGTATTGACTGAATATATTGTTGAATATTTTGTTAAATTATGTAGAATTGGTTGCAACTCGTCTTCCAAAAAATTTTCATAGTATGTGTGTAAATCAGTGTGAAATCTTGCTAAAAACGCAAGATTTGTTTTGACAGAAAAGAATCGATTTTGTTTAGAAAAAATTCGATTCTGTTTAGAAAAAATTCGATTTATTTGTTGTAAGGAATTCGCCATTATTCTTTACTGTGCAGTTGGAGTTGGAAAAAAATATAAAAATATAAAATATATAATATAAATATATAAATGGTTCAACTAAATGTATATCAAAGTAAAGGTGGGGTCAGTACGAAGTCTACTTGCAAACAAATTTTTTAAATTGGCACCACCAAAAATTAAATTCAGTCCCTGCACATATTAGTTCATTACAAAATAGGTACACCTACACCTACACTCACACCTACACCTACACCTACATGCATTATGTACCATAAAAAAAGAAAATTAAAAATCACCAAAATCAATAAAAGCCGAATTGATTACTGCCGATTTTAAGATCCTAGCTAAAGTCTTGGCTAATACCGAATCCTAAATAATACTCGGTACCAACTTGACAGAATTAGGGCTTATGTAAAGAAATCATTTGGTACCGATTTGAGTAGGGTATACCTACTAGCAACTGACATAGAAACCAGGTATTTGCTGATTTTGAGGAGCTATAGTCAGTACAAAGTTCTTACTATAGTACTTGGTACCATATTGACAGGACTAGGAAGAAATGAGTTGATACCAATTTGAGTACTAATTTTAGGACTGCTCCCGAAAAAAGCGTTATGACTTTGTGAAGAAATTGGCTGTAAGCGGAACATATTGGCTTTTTTGGAGATTTATTTTTTTATTGATTGCTTTGTATAAAATCTCCAAAAAAGGCCACACTAAGTGACAAATTGTCAAAGAGCATTCCTTATCAGAAAATTGTATTGGTCCGCACTATTCCTGAAAACACGCAGCCATGAATGGTTGAGAGATGTTAGTCACTTCTTATGGTTCTCTAAAAAGCTATAGCGCTATCAAATTTATTTAATTTTCTTAAATTTTAGATAAGTGAATTCTCATTTAATATGTACATAAATATAAAGCACCGAACAAATGTCTTAAAATAAAAATATGTTATAGGAATGCAAGAAAACATTTTAGGGCTGAGATGAGATGACACGAGATTATTGCACGTCTCGCGTTGGTGTCGTCTTGAAACTGGTATCGAAAAACCGAGATTAGACCATTATTATTCCCGTCTAATGTCCAACTCTAATAAAATCCTTAGTTAAGTCAATGGAGAACTTAATTCTTAGCAAAGAAAATGGCTCTTAATGTAGAGCATTCTGTATAGTCATGCAAAATTATTTTTTCAAACTATTAAATTTCGTGTTTTGATTGTGATTAAATTGTGGTTTTGTTATTAGATTTGAAATCTGCTCACATCCGTTAGAGAACCTACTCAGTACGTTATTTATAATCTTTAAATTGGATAATATTTTCAAATAAAAGCAGTGACACGAAAAATGACTAGGAACTTTTGAGGAATTTGTTTGTATTCTTTGAAACAAAATTGTGTTGGGTTAGCAATGCTTTCACTATGGAGAACATGTAAATTTCAAAAGTTAGAACAAACGCACTGGAACTACGTCATAATGAGACTTTAACTTCAAATCAAAACGCATTTGACTTTCGACACTGCTTAAGGCTCTATCACGTCATTTTCGGTTATTTAATTCGCTTTAAATATAATTCGTCATTATTTTAACCGTACCGGGACAACTAAGTTGATAGTGTACGTGCTACATAACCTACTCATTTTCAATTTCCAATTCTTTTAACTTTTTGCTTAAGTTGATTTTGGCGAAATTATTTTTCTCTGATAACGGAGATGTATTAACTATAGGTATATTCTCCAAGATTTAAACTTGTAAAAAAGTCAGGGGTAATCATTAAATGTTTTCCGCTTTTTTTTTTTTCTATTTACAAAGTTCGAATGTATATGTATACCTGTACGATTATAAAACAGCTTTCGATGGTATCTATAGGATTTATTGTAGAAAACTATCAATATTTTTCAAAAACAAAACAACAAAATTCACAGAGTACGAATATAACCGCGGCTCTTCCTGCAGAACACTGATCAGAAAGTCCAACACTTCAAATATTATTCTTCGGAGTGTTTTAAGATATAAAAAAATATTTGATAAAACTTTTACTATACTTCAAAGCATGTGTGTTCAAAAGAACTTTGAACGTCCAGTTTAGTTAAAAAAAAAAACAGCCCGAGCCAAATGGATAGGGACATACATTTTGAGTTTTTTTTAAAGTTTTTATCACCATTCCATAGCTTTAAAAGAGCAAGTGTTAAAAAAAAAACAAATAAAATTGGTTAAGAACTAGAGCCTTGTCGTTTATAACTCTTAGGGATTTCAGGAATGGGGGGGAACCTATAATGAATTCGGCATCCAGATGCCGTGGATACCAACCTTTGTTCCTTTAACCAAAGGCATTTGGATAAATATGCGATTAGATATGGCCTTAGTCATTTGACCCAGGTTGTGTATATGTACGTGGACAGTGTTGGTTGTTATGTTATCGGAGAAAAGATTATCGCAAACTCATAGATAATTTATTATTGCTATAATGTTTTTTTTCCCCTTGCATATAGTGAAGTTATATAAAATAGTTGCAGTATTGGATGGAAGCAGATTTATTTTATTTTGATATATTCATTATTTTTTTGCCACGCGCGACGAGTCGCCCCGTGTAGGAATCGTAATCTTGCCCAGTTTTCAGCCCGTCTGGAACCATTTTGTCACCAACATAAACTATTCAAATACCAAAATTCAGCTATGGACAAATAATGACGTGACTGCATAACTTTTTTAGTACCTTTTGGCAGGACCGTAGCCAGGATTTTGTTTTGGGCAGGGCTTGCTTCCAGTCTTACGAGCAATTCTTTAAACAAAAAATATAAAAGTCCAATTCATTGATTTTATTAGTTTTTAAATCAATGTAGGTAGGTACTTAACGTACAAACTAATTTTTTTTTTATAAACATTTTTTACAGCACAAGACGTCTTCAGTTTTTTTTTTGACATGAGACCAATCACCTTATATTTAGCTAGACATCAATATCCGAATGAACAGATACCTAACATAGCAAGTGCGTTAAGTCTTGCATTGCCCATAATGCTTTGGGACACTGTTTTAATCCTTTTCATCGTTGAAAAGGTTCTTTCAAAACGCTGGCGCTGTTGCCACTGAAAGTGTGCTCAAAACCGTGAGCAAGAAGTTAATACTTCTTTAGTTAGTCTTGTCACATACATATATCAAGCAATTTCAAAACTTCGGTAGAAGGATCATTCGACGATATTTTGCCGCTTTCACAGCCGATAACGACATATTGCATTATAGAAGTTAGATGTCAGTTTTTCCATTTCATTCACTCGCTAAACTGCAGTAAAACCTGGGAGAAGTGCTTGAAACGATGGTAGGATGTCTTCGTTGACCATGAATCTGTCCGTGAGATTTTGTATTAACGAATCTATGCAAGGAATCAGTATAGACACTCTAAAATAGGCTTCAATAGATGATCTTTCTGGATTGGAACGTGTTGTTTGTTTTGATGATATTCCTGGAGCTCTAACTTTAACTTCAAATAACTGCACGGAAAGTTGAGATGCGGATTGAAAAGCCTTTCTGAAAAAATCTTTGGCATTTTCTCTTATGTTCTTAAGAGAATTTAGAACTTCTTTTGTGCGGTCGATTGCAGAAACGAAGTCTTCAATTTATTTTATTTATTCTGCAGGAAAACTGATAACTGTAGCGTAAAACTGAATAGTTTTCGCATACAACGCACTGCACTATACTCCAATTAAGTGACCTGCCATATTTGAGGCTCCGTCACATCTTGGGCCAACACAATTGCTCATAACATCAAGATGTATAGTTCTTCACATCGCTGCTGTGCCGAAGCATATCTACAACTTTTTGGGTCTGTTATATAGACCCAGAAACATCTATTCCAGCGAGGATGCTGAAACAACTTGAATTTATAGCCCGTTTAGATATTTCGGTTGTGAAAATATTAGAACATATGTCTCCAGTATATCGTTTTGTATATCTGGGCTCAAATAGCCTGCGTTTTAAGAGCTGGTAATGAGGTGATGTAAACTGCTGTCCCCAGATTTCTAAAATTCTGAATCACATGAGAGCTCTTAACCCCCCCCCCCTCCTTGGCTACGTGTCTGCCTTTGGAACATAGACAACAGACATGTAGATTTTATTGAATCTTACTTAAATTTAAGTAAGCCAAATTTTCTTTGCTCTAATGCCGTTTTAAAAACGGTCACCAGCTCTTAGGCCCAGTTTTTCAGTGCTGAGTTAAACCAGAGTAAGTTAACTCTTGAAGTAAATTAACCTACAGTGAACTGAAGAAGCAGTTTTTCGGTGGAAAATGCATGCGAAACGACTAAACAAACTCGATAGATCATCAAAAAATCTGTTCAGTAAATCCAGAGTTAACTCACCAAATTTGGTGGGTTTAACTTTAATCGCGCACTGCGCCTTAAACTACGATCATTAAATCACATGTTTTGGTTTTTTTATCAACACATTTTGACTATGTACATACGATTATAAATCTTCCTTAGATACTAAAATATATTGTAAAAAAAACTAACAACAGTTTTCAAAAACAAAATAAACTAATTCACAGAGTACGAAAATAGCCGGGGCTCATTCAGCGGCACACTGATCTACTACCCCAACATTATTCACAGTAATTTAAGATATAGACAAAATATTTAATATATCATTATTTCAAAGCATGTGTTTTGAAAAGAACTTCGAACATACATTTTCATACATACAGTTTTAAAATGTACAGCCCAGGTCAAGTGAATGGATACTTATCTTTATTTGTTTTAATTTCAAAATTATTGTCACCATTGCTTTAAAGGAACAAAAGTTGCTATCCATTTAAATATGAGGTTAAGTATTTTGCCATACTATTCTATCATATCCAAATAAATTTCTCTTGACGCGGAGGGAATTAATAAATATTTAATCTATATATGTAGTAGATTAAAACTTTTCTTCTTTTAACCAAACGTGAGTGATATTCAGAAAAAGTGCGAAAATAGATAAGACCTTATTCATTTGACCCGGGTTGCACACACGGAGAGTGTTGGTGGTTAGTAAATTTATCGAACAAAGATTATCGCAAGCTTTATCTCAAAGATAATTTATTCTTGTTAAAGTTTATTTTTTTAAATCAGTTTTTTCCTTTCATATCATGAAGTTATGTATATAAAAGAGTTGCAACGAGTCGAAATAGTTTGATTTTATTATAAATATTATATCAAGTAGATGCTTTGTTCACGTGAAATATATACAATACATATGTACCTAGTTGGAATATTCAGTTTAAAATTTCTTGACAAAAAAACCCCATCGGGCATTTTTCACCTTTGCCTTTGAAGTGACTATACTCAGGACACGAATTCAAATCATATTCAATGTTGAGAAACGGTTTAGCAAATCCACTCATGATGACAATCAATGTGATACATGTAGCGTATCTTCTTTTAAAGTTCTCTAGTAAAACGAATAGCTGGAAGTACGAGATTACATTTCGGGTAAAAAATTATTGTGTAGCATCGGTTACGGTTACTTTTAACAAAGTAGTTAGTTACTAAAGACAAATCAGGAAGTATTTATTTGAATTCCCGGAACTCATGGAATAGAAAAAAGCTTTCGTTTATTACTGCACCATAATATTATAAAATTATTCGTCATATGTGTATGTACATATGTGAACGAGTAAGTTAAGTAGTTAAAATTAAAAGTTCTGTGGCAAGGACTGATTCACTTTCCATAAAGTGATAACGATTTTTCTTCACTGGAAACACGTTTTTTTCAATGATAACAAAAATTAAACAAATATGAAATGAGCTAAGGTTACTTTGATTTATTATTATGGAGTGACGGATCCAGGAATCGGACAAGGAGAGGAGGGGGGGGGGGGGGGTTGTGAAACTGCACTCAACACTTTTTTTGACAGGTAAAAGTTAAAATTACACATTTCGATCACAAAAAAAAAAAAACAAAAAAAAAACAAAAACAAAAACAGACTGCCACGCCAATTGAGAGTGAATTATTTTAAAAGCTTCCTTAAAGCTTTATAAGGACTATAAAAAATCCCTTTTAAAAGAAGTATTTTTCATTTAAGTAAAAAAGAGAAAAGTAAGGCAATTTTTTCAAAACCCTGTGTATTTCCATAATATATTTTTGCAAAAACTGAAAAACAGTTCCCCACAACTATTTCAGTCAGTTAGAGACGTTTTCGAAAAAAAATTAAACAAAAAAAAAAAAACTGAATCCATTGTAGGAATGGCAGTGGCAGCTACCCGTTTTTGATAAGTTAAACAAAAACTCCAATTTATAATCTAGGGAATCACATAAAAATGCTCTGTAAAAAATATAAAGCAAATCAGTCCAAGGCTCTATATCTCAAATCACAGTGCTTGCATGGAGTTACAGCCTGACGCTGACGGACGATGATGTGACGAAACCCTTTTCGGGATAGAGTAAAAATTTCGAATAGATTAATTAATCATTTTTAATTGCAGTTTTATACGGAACCTTTAGCTGAGGTTTTCATGACAGTGAGGTTATTGGAAGTTTATTTAATTTTAATTCGCAATTTGAATTAATCGGAGTGAAAAAATTATCCTATTGTAGCCAATCTGTGCAAACAAATAGGATGAAAATATGGCAGAGTTCTCCACGCATCTCTAGGAAAAACAAAATAAAATAAATAAAATTTGTTAGTTTTTTTTTTGTTAACAAATTTTAGTTTTTTTGCTCTTATTGTTTTTTCTATTTCTGATGGTCAGTTTTTATTTTAATGTCTGTTTTTCAATGCTGGAGCCTACGAGGTCTGGTTCCAACTAGGGCCATGTCAATCAGGAACGAGTTGACTATTTTGATCCGATCATCGAAAAGTATTGATTTCGATTATTCTCGATTTTCCATCCGAATCTCAATCATTTCGATGATTCTCGATTTTCCATCCAAATCTCAATCATTTCAATGAATCTCGATTTTTGATATCAATCTCTATTGAATTATTAATATAATTATGTTATGAGAGAAAAGAAATATGGGTCAGATTGGATTCCATCAAAATCGGTGCAGTATTAGTTAAAATTGTCTTAGTTTGACAGGTGTCAAGATATGCCAACATTTTTGGTACGGTGGATCGAAAAACGAAGTACGCCAATCGATTTAGGAAGTGGATATTACCTTAGTGTCACGACGTTCTGGGTCCACTAGAACACTTAGGTTGACAGGTGTCAAAATATGCCAACATTTTTGGTACGGCGGATCGAGAAACGGAGGACTCCAATCGATTAAGAAGGTGGAAATTACCTTAAGTCCCGCCAGTTCTCTAGATTCATTAGAACACTTTTAATCTGACATGTGTCAAAATGTCATATCATTTCCGAGAACAAGCGCTACGTATTGTTGTATATCGTAATGTCGCACAGAGGAAAGTCCACGTTTTTATTTCACTCTACCGCCGCCGGGCCGGCATGAATTGGGTGGAGTGAAAATTATCGATTGATTAAAATGATCGATTCATTTTGGTAATCGATTCTTGAACGATTCGACCATTTGAAATGAACGATTTACACAGCTCAACTGTCTGTTACAACTGTCTTTTTCTTTCTTTTTTCGCTTCTTCATTCTTCTTTTTTCGTTGCTATGTCTCCCGAAATTCTATTTCCCTAGAGTCCCTACTTTCAGACCCGGCAGAACAGCTTGAGCCCGAGTGGGTAGTTGGTGTAAGATGTAAAAGCTTAAATTCACTAATAAAAAAGAAGTCATAACAATTTTTCATTTTAAGTTTTTGATGTGTAAACATCTATGCTGGCGGTAGAGTGAAAAAAAACGTGAACGTTCATATGCAACGTTACGTCGTGCAACGTTACGGTGTGCAACGTTATGATCTGCATACTAGGATGGGTGCGTTCAGTGAACAAAAATCTTAAGATCTCCTTCAAGCAAAAACAAGTCCGTTTTGGATCCGCGCACGTTGATGTTTACACATATTAACCGTGAGTCCCGGCACTTATACAATTTTTTTATTTATTCTTTTGATGAAGCACTAGTTTTTTAATGCAAAAACCGCACTTCGTTTTGAGTGTTTTGAAACAAATTTATTTAATAATTCATCCAAATTTAGATTTTCCGTGTGGTCGGAAACATCCAATATAGCAATATTGTGTCGCCGATCCTGCAGCATTGTTGAACTAAGGTAAGACTTAAAACGATGAAGATTTGAGCAAGATGATCCTGGGATTGTGATTAGCAACCGACCGAACCGTACAAACTCGGGAATAATCAATCGACTCCAAGCTTATTTTTGCAAAAAATCAAATCTCAAATTTTTTGCTTGCTAATTCTGTCTTTTCAGAAGCTGTAGAAATACGTTCCTATCGATAATAAGTCTTTGTTTATCAAAGTCATCTTTGTAGAACTTAACTACATCATCGACATCTACTTTTTGGCCTACAGCGAATCGTTCCAGTAGTTTTAAGAAACAAGAAGAATCATTTGTGAATCTCGCATTTAGTGATGATGATAATTGGTCAAATATTTCAAAAATTTATTTTTCGGTGTTTTGAATTTGTAATTTTCTAAGATACCTTCATCGATACCTTTTGGTACTTTTCATTGACGGGGTATTTGGGGTTTTAAATTTCAAGATCAACTACCGCTTATATGAAATTTTTCCAAATTACCTCAAATTTGGAATCACGGGAAGCCCCCAGCACATCAATAACAGCTTCTACTTTTTGAAGCGATTCCACAACACTGAGATCTCACTCCTACAAATCTTTGTTTAGGATTTCAATTCGATCGAAAATCTCAATCATAAATGTCAGATAGAAATTGCATTTAAAAGACTCCATGCATTCATAAAAACCTGACGCTTTGGCTGATACCGCACTGTCAGTTTCCTGATCTACCGAACGATCATGGAAAAATTGCATCAGCTGAGCGTAGCTTGCTCTCACTGTCTTGAGGGATTTAATACGTACAACCCATCTGTAAAAGAGACACAGAAATGGCTAGCTCAATAGAAGTTGATGAAGATGAAGATGGAAAAGGACAACATTAATTGTTCCGCTTTTTTTTTAATATTTTAAAATTAGATTGCAAAACACCCTATAGTTATTGAAAAAGAATTTACGTATCTTCCAAAATTCAATATGCAACTAAACTTTAAATTTAATACCAGAATACAAATAGTCAAAGGTCAATAAATTTTCTCCGAATTTTAAGAAATATTAGAAATATATGAATTATCACTTTATCATTAAAATGAAAAACATTTTGTATGAGTATGAGGTTGAAAATTTCTAAGCTTTTCTGAAAAGTACTGAAATTTCGAGTGGGTAATTTACCCGGAGCCGAAAACCACCCCCGTGAATCTGCCACTGAAGTACAGTATTATAAATTTGGATGTGAATACTTTGGTCTTAGAAAATCTGAAAATATAACACACATTTTTAAAACCAAAACCATTTTCGAGGCTTGATTGCGGAAATCGTTCAATCCAAACACTTTTTTTTTCATTAAAATCGTAAAAGCACTTTGGATGAAAATATTTCAAGAACTAGACCTTCCACAAGCTTTTGGTTTACAACAAGATCTTTCTCTAAATGTCACCTTTTCCCGAAAAAAATTATAAAATCTCAAAAATTTCGCAGTATTTTAGAGGTTGTTTTTATCCACTGATATAGAAGCCACTCGTATATGGAATTTTACTTTTTATGACTTCACAGATATTTGATTTGATTTGAAGGGTGTTTCATTAAGGGCGCTCGATTTTTAAAAGGAAATACCTACATAAAATAATTATTATTTCAAAAGTAAATAGTATGTAAGCATACCTGGTCCCAGAAATTAAAGTTAACATACCAGAATGAACACCACAAAATGGTTCTTATGACCGTGAAACAGCAATAACTTAAGCCAATAAACTTGGTGGTAGAATATACATACATATGCTCAGGATTTAAAACTTAAAGAAGTTGACAACGTATAAGTAAATTTTTTTTAACCACAACATCGTTTTTCTGTGTGACTATATTGTTGGGGAAAGATCGAAGTAAACTTTGGAAAATCTCCAGGCCTGTAATATCAAACTTTTTTTTACGCAGTCGGTTTACACCTCCTAAAAAAATTTATATACATTTATCTCACAAAATTAGTTGAATATAGAAAAATTGATTTCCATTTCTATTCCTTCAGTTTATTTTACCAAGGTAAACAAAACACTATATATGGATTGCTTACGCCAAGGCAAACATTTTTTGCCTTGGATATTATACGTAGCATATAATTATAATGCATTTTTTTCGCACGTGAATTCTAGAGTATAAACATAAAAAAAATAAATTGGACAGCTCGTGGACAACCAGGGCTAAGTGACACATCAATCTCAACCATTCCTTTGCCGTTTACGTTGTCAGTTAGCAGGAACAGGAAGGACCTACAATTTTCTGATGGATGCGAACGGTCAAGATGAGAGGAACATAAGGTACTCTAGTAGAATTTGTCACTTGCTTGCAAGAGGCGAGGCGGTGCCCCTTTTTACTTTGTCTATTGGTCAAGTATTGGAGAAGTCCGAAAAAGTGCTAAGGCCTTAACGGGTGTTCTATTTCCTTCAAATTTGATATGGAGCAATTTTTAATATAATTCCTTAGAGGGGAAATTCGAATGTTTGATTTAGCTCACCTAAAACAGTTAGCTGTCATATGATTTTGCTTATTTTCAAATTTTCTCGAAAACGACTATTAAGATTTCGATTAAACTTCGCATTCCCTTTTTTTGAGAAAATGGTCTTATTGTGAAGTTATTCGCGTACCTATATTTATATCTTTTCAATGGTCGAACCGATTTTGATATTATTTTTCAATCAACTACTACTGCTTCTAAATACATATACTTCATTATGTAGTTCAAATAATATCGCATTTTAAGATTTTGAAAAGAAAAAGTACAAAAATCTATTTGTTTGTATTTTTTTACTTTTTTGACATTTTTTTGCCTAAACATTTTAGAACAAGTTGTTGCGATCCAGTTGTGCATATATTTCTTTAGGTGGAATATAGGCTGGGGTTCAACCCCCATATACGACAGTTGTAGAAAACTATAAAAACCGGTTGAGCCGTTAATGGTAAAATGATTTCCTAGTTTCAAAAATCCCCTCCGCTTTTAAGGCTAAATTATCTTTATAATATTTTACGATTATGTTAGTATAATAAACAAATTGACAATGGTTTTTAAGATTAACCAAATTTACGTTTTTCTAAATAGAAAAATACTTTTTTCTAACAAAAAACTTACTCACTCGCATTAAGCCACAACCTTTATTTGTTTAAAATAATTGCATTATACATATGAACATAGTTAATGCATTTTGCAAAATATTCAAAAACTAATTCAAATATTTGACAGTAAAAGCCATCAAATTTCAAAATTTGAAACATTTTGACAGCCATAACGTCAAATCGAACCATATCACACACATGAAATGTTAAATTTTGATGAGGCTACTTCCGGAATTATTAGAACATGTAACATTGATGACACATACAACAAAAAAAACTATATGTACTTACATATGTATGTGTTTGTACTTTGTATATATTCACAGACAGTGACCCTGAAAGATTGAAAGACGTACATATGTAACACCTATAAAGAGGATGTCTCTGCTGCAATTGCTAGGTTTTTTATTCGCAAAATGTCACTTAACTTGTTTTCCGATTCTGATGTATCATTGGTTTTCACAACTTCGTCTTCGGCTTATTTAGTATGACAACGTTTGACCTACACACGCACGAAATTGATAATCCAAATCCAACGGAATTGAAAACGAAGAGATCTCATCCAGGAAACAAAACTACTATTGACAGTAAAATTCCCAATTCTGACAAAAAAAAACACGAGTTATTAAAAGTTTTCAATATTTTTTAGCTATTGAGTATTTTTTTTTTTTTGTATATTTCATCTTCAGTTGGGGCCAGAAAAACTCGTCACTCCATTTGTAGTTTCTTGGAGTAGGGTCGGGGTGGTCGGATGAGGATTACCCCTTTTTAAATAAGAGAATAGCCTGTTCGTACTACTGATGATTTTCTGCTTGTTCTTGTATAAGAAGAACTTATGGAACTTATGGAGCAACGATTAAACTATCCTATGTATGTATATGTATAGCCGTCTCGTTGTCCTTTTTTGTCTTCAATTGTTGTACACACATTTGTATATTTGAATGTTGCGCTGCGTGGTAACCCAGGGATAATTATTTGAGGAAATACGAGAGTATTTTTCTTTTTTTTTTTTTCTAAACACAGAACAGGAGATGATTTCTATTTTTTTAACAAATGGAATAATAAAGAGGTGCAATCCGATTGACACGACGACAGCACAAATAAAAAGCACACTTCACAAAATTGACTTCCTTCCTAGACGCGCAAACTTAAATACGGCACTTGTTTTTTTTTCAAAAAATTTTGTAGGCGATGACGTATAAGTAAAAAACTTATGTATTTTTAAAAATGAAAACCAGAAACTGAAAGAAATAGGATTTTTTTTTCTTTTGATTTATTTCGATTGATAGTTCCACCTTCCACCAGTATTTAGGTTTGTTAAAATCTTTGCTCTTAAACTGGGTTGTGGTGAATTTTAGAAACACTCAGGGGAGTGAAATGACATAACATACTTTGCAGACTGGATAGGCTCTTTTGTATATTTTTTTTTTTATTTTATTAACTCAAAATAAGGACATTTCCAATTTTACCGGTAATTTTTTTTAGGTTTAATTTGTTTAAATAGATTTCACTTCAATTGAAACAAGGAAGCGGTTTAAAACTCATAGATAAGTAATGAAACTCAATTTTTTTTCGAAGTCATGCACACCTCCTAGAAAAATGGTCAACATAAATTATTGCAAAAAAAAATCAACTTTTATGCAATCACCCGGAAGCAGAAATCACGGTCCCGTTTGTTTTCTCGTTCATATCCCTTTTCGCAGAATTCGCTCACAAATAAAGGACCATACAAACGAAATCATCCCAATTTAAAAAAAAAATCAAGCACATTGCATAATGCTTCTTTTTTCAAAAAAAAAAGACTTACTATTTTTTTATTATTCAAATTATGAAATTTATTCGGTTAAAATGCGGTTGGAAATGAGTCAGTTCATGTTTATTCTTTATTTAATTTCAAAGCACTCGAGGTATTAGATGTTGAATTATATTTTATTTGTTTGAAAGGGAGCGAGCACAGGACCGCACACTTCCGCACCGAAAATCAATGCAAAACGCCATATTGATAGTATTTTTGGTTCTCCATATGACAGGGAGAAGATATTTTACCATCGCAGAGTCTCTCTCCGATATGGTGGTAAATACTACTGTGGTAGTGTTTAATGGTGGTGGTTTGGTTTTATGTTACGACGAGCGCTCAATAGGAAGAGGAAATGGTTTTCTGGAGTATAAGAGAATTATTGTGTGTTTTTTTGTCCAGCTTTAGCAGGGGCGTTTTTGAGAAAAAGTGGTTGGCATTGTGTTGCCATGTGACAAGAATGTTAGCGCTGGCTAGCAAGGTGAAAAGTGGAAATTTCGAGTGATGGTAATGGATGATCCTATTAGCCGGTTGGGTATAAGTGCTTGTTTTTTAAATTAATTGATTCATTGGCATTAATTATTGTAGGCATCTTAATACTCAACAGGACATACATTTCAAACCTGCATTTTTGGGAAATAAATTTTGACTTTATCCTATTTGTATTTGCCATACTCGCTCCTCTCTACCTGAGCATTGATCATTGAGTGTATAGCAACCAGTGTTAGAGGGGATTTTTGAAAGAAATCCCTTCAACAAGAGCGGAAATTCCTTTTTTTATCCCCAAAGTTTTTTCGTCCTTGCTTTTTCCCTCGAAATAGTATACAAAATTACATTAAGTAGTTACTATATATATGAAATTGAAGTTATTTTTCTATTGAATTAAATTTCTTCAATAAACAAATGTGATACAATACAAAAACAAAAAAAAACAACAACACAAAATTGTGCTCCAGAAGTCTTCGATTATAATGAAAATAACTTTTGCCTATTGAAAAAAAAGACTTAAATTAAATGTAACAGTTTAAATAATAACTTAGAAATTAAGAAATTCTTTTTAATAAATTGAAGACTTATTGGAATTAGAAAAGAGTTATATAAGTGAAGAATAAGTGAAGCTGGAGAGCGAATATTTTTTTACTTCGGAAAAGACAGTTTTATAAACATGATGCATCCATAAGTTATTTTGCGCATATTTTATAGTTTAAGTATCTTTAATTATTCAGTATTAATATTTAGAAACTATTTAACATTTTGGCATAAGGAAAGCAGTCGTTGATACTATAGGTAAATTTATCTTCACCTTCGTAAATTATATCGTGTAACTTGTCAGGTCTGACATTTTATTAAAATTTTTGTGGTAATCTCTTTCCGGTTTAAATTTTACTACTATGAAATTCCAACCAAATTTATCGGTTTTCGCTTCCCCCTTTCTGAGGTCGAAATTCCCCAGAAAGGGATTTTTCTCATGTTCCCCCCAGCACTGATTGTAACATGTTCTTGTTGCCTCAGGGTTTAGCACCGCGAAGTACGCTGAAGACAAACAACAAACGGTTTGGAAAGAAAGACTGAAAAGTGCCAGAAGTCGAAAGTATTGCCTTGGAAAATAAATATATCAGTCCAACACTTTTTTAGGGCACACAATTTTGATTCAGGGAGTGTTGTGTACACATCCAACAATTCCAATTTACATACTTGTGCACAGTGACCTAAATCTGGGCACGTTGAGGATGGTCACTTATTGACATAATAGTTTGTTTAAACTGATCATGTTACAGATTGCCGCTGTCGATCTTTATACACAAAGTGATTCATTAAAAATAGAGTTTCATGTTTTTTGCACTATGTGTTTATTCTGTTCAATCGGGTATTCGATACAATGACCTTCATAATGTAGGTTAGAAAAATAGAAGAACAAGAAGAAATGTTTACGAAATTGATGCTTACGAGAAATTTTGGACTAGGAGGCTGCTTCAACTGCGATTGTGCAATATGAACTGAACTCGAAAACAACCCTCTGGACATAACAAAAACGGAGCGCAGCTAAAGTGTGCTTGCCCACGCAACATCAGAACAACAGAGCAGTTAATGCCAGATTCTTGCAGGATATTTCGATTACTGCTAAGTAAAAATAAACTTTCAGAAAGCTGAATTTTTTCATTTACGATAACATATATCTATGGTCTAGTGCCCCAACGGCTATGTGAAAGAACCAGCCAAAGCTTGATATCATTGGGACGCACGAACATTTCAATGGCCTTTGCTTAAGTTCGCGAAAGTTATAACGACACTGGGTAAAACGGCTATTATGGTTAACAATATACATATAAGAGTGTGTATTTGCTTAAGCTCTTATAAGTCCATTATGGTTTGGCCTTTACTCTCAGCTCCTGGCATAATACATGTGTCCACTTGCGTTTAACTATCAAAAGTTCAAATGTTGAGCGATCAAAGGCAACTCCCCAAGAGGTACTCTCAAGACTGTGTCCACTTGCGAGTTAGCTAATGACTTCCATTGAACTTAAGCTAACTTGTTGTTTTGTATCTAAAATTTCAACGCAATTTGGATATCCTCTTGCATTTTTAAAACAATTTGTAAATTTATTTGTTAAATATTTGATTAAAAAACAAGCAAATACATTTTTGAAAATGTTTAAAAGCATTCATTTTCATTTTACATATGTAAATCGATATTTGTCGAATCTGTGTAAAAGACATAACCAATTTAGTGAGGAATTTCGTGTATGGTTTTATTTAGACTTATGGTCTCTTAAATTGAATTTATTATAACCATTTAAAGAGAAACAGAAATTCAAAAAATACTTGTTTACTAAATTTCATATAGTTTTTTTGTTGCAGAGACCAGGGATCTATTTCACCAAACACTTTTCACTTTTCACTTTGCAACTTTTCACTTTTACTATGCAAATTTCGTTTCACCAAACGCAAATTTGCAAAGAGGAAATTATTGGAATGATAAGTCGAAAAGTTTTCCTCTTTGCAAAATACGTTTCACCAAACGGAAATTTGCAAAGTGAAAAGTTCTGTTCTGCAAAGTGAAAAGTATTCTTAGTTTGCAAAGTATTTGTTCTTTTTGTTTCACCAAACAAACAAACTTTGCAAATTTTATTCAGAATTTTGAAAAGCTTTTCAGTAATATGCAAAAAGAAATTTTTATTTGCAAATAAGCGTTTGTTTTGAAAAGTTGAAATAATAATACACAAATGAACCGTTTTGAAGAATTTTCGGAAAATAAAGAAGTATCTAAATAATGGGTGATTTCTTAAGAGGTTTAGAACTTTAAAAAAAAAAAAACACAAAAAATTCGAAAAAATGAATGAAATATTTATTTGAATCAATAGTTTGAACCTTGCAATTTAATGTTTAAAGATAATTTCATGCAAATGTTGACCGCGGCTGCGTCTCAGGTAGCCCATCCGCTGAGTCCAATTTTGGCATACTCTTTCACACATATCGGCCGGTATCTCACGAATGAATGCATGGATGTTGGCTTCCAGTGCGTCAATCGAAGCGGGCTTGTCCCTATAGACATTAGCCTTGACATACCCCCACAAAAAATAATCTAATGGTGTCAAATCGCACGATCTAGGCGGCCAATTGACCGGCCCGAAACGTGAAATTAACTGTTCACCAAACTCGCCTCGCAATTGCGCCATTGTTTCGCGTGCTGTGTGGCATGTGGCACCGTCTTGTTGAAACCACATATCATGCAAGTCAAGAACTTCCATTTCGGGCAAAAAAAAGTTTGTTATCATCGCTCGGTAGCGTTCACCATTGACAGTAACGCTGCGATTCGCATCATCTTTGAAGAAATAGGCCCAATAATGCCGCCGGCCCAGAAACCGCACCAAACAGTGGCTTTTTGGGGATGCATTGGTAGCTGTTGCAATGCTTCTGGCTGATCTTCACTCCAAATGCGGCAATTTTGCTTATTTACGTACCCATTCAACCAAAAATGAGCCTCATCGCTGAACACAAGCAGCGCGCGATGAACATTTCGAACCGAGCACGAATTTTGATAGTAAAATTCAATAATTTGCAAGCGTTGTTCATTTGTAAGACGATCCATGGTTAAATTGCAAACCAAATTGAAGCTGTTTGACAGTGACACAAGGTACTAAACACACGTCAGCTGTCAAAACCAGTGTTGCCAAAACCAAACCAGCTAAAAAATCACCCGTTAGAAGTGACCAAAGCGTAGTGAAAATAATTTTTTGACAAAAGAGAGTTTTCGATTAAAACAACCATTGAATTTGTTTTGTCTAAAATGGACATACATTTCAATTCAACAGTCAAAGGAATATGTGTTAACGTCCCCTGCAACAAATTTTGAGTACACTACATTGGGTTGAGAATGGAACCCAATATCACGGTGTTGCATCTATGCGCGAAATAAGCGAAGCTACCGTCTGTACAGTAGTTCATTGAGTGTCGAATGTAATCATAGTAGATGAATTTCTCCCAAACACCATTTGCTGGACACAAAATTCTTTAGAAATAGCCTTGTAATTTTTTTTTGTCAATATGCATGATGCAAGAGTGATGAGGAATTCTTGTTTGGCAGCCAATTTCAATGCGGGATATCGACCATTCCCTAATGCAGTGATCTTAGGAGATAGTGCTTATGATTGGAGTAAATGGTTAATAACTCTACTAAGGACAAATCTGGAAGATCCAGTGGAACAGAGATTTAATTTGGCTCATACAAGGACCATTCAAATCATTGAAAACAGTTTTGGTATCAGATGAATATACAATTCGTGAACATATGTACAACATGGTTCTTACCAACATTTTTGTCAAAATTGAGTTATGTATATATTGAATCGTAGTAAAAAAGCTTTTCTCTTTTGTGATTACCACTATCCGTATCATTCTATCTCATACGGTTTCAGAAATAACTAAAGAAAAAGTAGAGAAAAGGGTTCTATCTACACATATTCCATGTACTAAAGAAAATCAAACAGAGTAGAAGATAGAACATTGTTACGATGTAGACAGAACCTTGTTGCTCCAAAGCATCTCATTACTAGAATCAAGCGCGATAGAAAATATACATATCTAAGCCATAACACAATGTTCTATCACTAAGTAATAACCTTGTTGTCCTACGTCCAAATTAATACAATCCTAGTTTTGCTTTGCAACTTTGCAATTCAAATGAATTCAAATGCAAAGTTCTATTTTAAATTGGTAAAACATTTTTAATTTTCACTTTTCAAAAATAGTCTGATAAATTGAAAAGTGCAAAGTCTTTTCACTTTGCAAATTTTGTAAATCACTTCGCACTTTTACTTTGCAGGAAATTATTTTTTTTACAAAATTGCAAGGTGGAAAGTGAAAAGTGTTTGGTGAAATAGGCCCCCAGATGATACTTTCCCGAAGGTGTTCCGATATCCTTAATTATAATCCGTCCTCAGAATTGCTTAATTTCCTCTGGGTTTGAGATATTCTATTGTAAAAGTTCAAAAACACCGTTTTTCAAGGCCATATTTCACCACGAGTTAATTTGATTCCCAAAAATACATCACTATGTCATCTGAAAGTATTAAGTTTCTTTTCAAAACCATTTGGATTTTTAATCTCGGGGTTATCTTTACTTTAAATTTTCGAGTTTTACATAGAAGTGGGGTATTCGGAAATTAAAAGGGCTGGCGAAGAGTTTCAATTAAATAACGATGTCTCGAGAACAGCTAATTGAACAATTCTGAGATCGGATACGAGTTCAGGAAATCAAAAACCTTCGGCAAAGCATAATCCTACCTAGGCAACCAAATTTGTGTTGACCAGTAAATTTTAGCAATATGTCGCTAAGCCGTTTAAGGTTTTTTAAAATGAAAACTAATTTATGTACATTCTAAAAGAAATAGAAGGATAATAGAGAATTATTGTAAGCACTGTCGATTGAGATTATGGAATCCCAAGGGTGGATTCCTCTAACTTAGAAGTCAAGCACTAAATTTTTCGTGAAATTGTCACCCGCTGCATTCTTTTTTGAACTCTCATTTAAGCAGTTCGAATTCGGCAATAAATGTTAGGTTCATCCATCTGCGCATACACACAGGAATAGTTCAGGTTAGCAAGTCTCTATAGTCCCTGGTTCTCCACGAACTGTCTCCAATAAAATTCATTTAATCCTTCATATTTATGACAAAGAAGAAATAGAAGAGTAGTTCATTGTTGTACTATGATACTAAATCAAGACATTCTTTTAGTTTCATCAACTACCTACTATTCTTTTATTTAGATACGAACCAATTTCATTGATGGTAACACTTTTACTTGAACATACCTACACTCTCTCTCGTATTATACTTTCCAAATGCCTCTTATGCTGGATTTACTTTAACACGCCTGAAAAATCGCCGTATTTTCATCCATTATGCACCCATTTTTGTCATAAAACACGTTTGTGGCAATAAATGGCTAAAATATGGCAGAAATAATGGAATTTCGTCAGTCGTGTACCTGCAGCATAAGAATTCCTGAGCTGGTTATCTACTCATTATACCTTAAGGGGTGTTATACTATAATTTTATCTTGTGACATCCGAGTTGGTATCCGGGAGGTGGGGGGTGGTGTTGTTCAGCAGAAATTTTCCCCTTGTGCTAGGCCAAGGAGAGAACAATACGTATACAATATACATAGGTTAGAAGTTGTAATACAAAGTGTGTGTAATACTCTGGGAAGCACGAGGCTAGAAGATGCCAAGAACTCTCGAGTTTTCATAAGATTTATGTAGACGAATTAAGTTGGAAAAGCATCAACTTTGTATATCTCGTATAGTTATACGTTCTTGGATTTTGAAAGAAAAAAAACTAATTCAGGAGGTTACGTTAATAGATTTGTGGAATTTATTCTGAAAACTAAACTGGTTGGCTTTGATCTTAACAAAAGCGATATTTACTAGAACACACAATACGCGTATTTCCCCATTGAGGTGGATTTGTTGAATTATCCTATACAGAACAGTCAAGAGGGCATGCAGTGTTTTAATATCCAAGATAAAAGATACAAAGTATTTCCCCACAATTTTTATTCGTGCTTTTGAAGAGAGCAATTATAGAAATATGTTTTCTAAAAATACCTCTTAGCGCTGCCATATCATTGTGTTGAGTTGTTTTTTTTTTTGTTTTTTTTCCATTGATCGGGTGGAGCACTTTTTCTTTTCTGTAAGCCAAGGTAATGGAAATTGCTGCTTACAGAAAAAATTAACCGATTTTAAAATACCTTCTTACAGGATATATTTTAAGTTATAAAACTTTAGATTAAAAACACTACACACGCGGCGACGATTAATTGACAGCGGGTGACACACTCACTTTAGTGTGTTATAAGTTGCACACACCCTTGTGCACTGTATGGTCGATTCGAGTTGCCCCTTTGCTTATCGAGGCTGATTGTGTATTTTTTCTTTCGGTGGTGACTTCGACGAGGCCTGCCGTTTGAAGGCGCATGTGCCATAGTGGAAGAATTTAGATGGAACTGTCAAATGAAGATTGGATATAATATACACTCGTAGATAGAGGAAGATAAAGATGATAAACATATTTGCGGCGAGATGTGTGCTTGATATTCATTTCAACTTCAAAATATTAAAAATGTATTAATTTAAAGAGCTTTTTCTTCAATGTCTCTGTTGAGTGTTTAGCATAAATCCTTTTTAAGTTTCGGCTTTTAAAAAAAAAAACTGTTAATAATTCAAAAATGGATAAAATATTCCGGTTCCGCTTGGCATATTAATGAGAAATGAATGGAATTGAAGCAGAATGGCATGATATGACTACGCATGCACTCATAATTATAATGCTCGTTGGCTTCACACATTATAAACCAGGTCCAGGTACCTAGGTATTTCTCATTTGTTCCATTTTTGCAATGCCATCTTTTGGTAGGCGTTGAGTAACTTTCAATCACTTAATCCTGAATGAAGTTGTTTTTAAATGTTTGAATTGTATTCAGTTGCTTAAATATTTTGGGTTTCGGAAAAACTTCTGTTCCGTCTGTCTGTCTGTTCGGCTTCAGTCTGCAGCATAAAACGGATGGGTCGATTTTCTTTAAACTTGGTACCTAGCGTTTTTTGGACATTCCACCCACTGGTTTTTTTTAAATTTTTTTTAGGACTAAAAACAACCTTTCATAGAGAAATGTTTTTTTTTTTGAAAACTCAATATGTATTCGAAAAACGACTTTTTGCCAAGTTTAATAAAAATCGATTTTATTAAACTTGTCAAAAAGCAGTTTTGTGACTTTATCTAGAATTTTTTTTTAACAAAAATTATGGGTTCGGAACGAAATCCCGCATCACAAAATCCCGTATCACGAAATCCCGCAGCACGAAATCTAACAGTACAAAATCCCGCTTATTAAATTGTTCTTTCCCGTAGGAATTGGTGCCTCGATTGTAAGAAGATCACGAAGAACAAAGTTTCTTACTATTTTTTCTGGGCCGACGACTATGGTCTGGTGTACAGATCTGGTTGGTCGACGGGAGTGGTTCTGACTGGGGAGGTGGGTCTTAAACTGGGACATAGGTTCTGGCCTGGATCTGGGAAATAGGTTCTGGCCTTGGGTCTGGAACTGGGAGGGAGGTTTTGGATCTGGAGGTCATTCTGGAACTTGGACACAGGTCAATTTTTTTTTTGAAACAAGGTTCTGGTGGTGGATCTGGAACCAGGACAAAAGTTTTGGAGGTAGGCCTGGAACTTGGACAAAGGACAACTTTTTTTTTTTTGAAACAATTTTCTGGAGGTGGATCTGGAACCAGGACCCATGTTCTGTAACTCTCGCATCGATAAAATCAGTCGAGAAACGATCGAAAATGGAACAAAACTCATATGATTTGTTTCAATTTTCATCGTTTCTTGACTGGTTTTAACCATGCGAGAGTTACAGAACATGGGTCCAGGACAAAAGTGTTGGAGGTGGGTCTGGAACTTGGGCAAAGGACAATTTTTTTTTTTGAAACAAGGTTCTGGAGGTGGCAGGCGCCAATGTGAACAGTTTTCAACAAAATAGAAGCTCTTTTTTTTTCAAAAAAGAAACAAAATATATTTCAATAACTCAATTTTTTTTCCCAATCACCATCAATATTCATCCAATCGTATTTTTTTTTTAAAGTATTGAAAATCCGGCAGCGTACTTTCCTGCGGGATTTTGTTGTATTTTTCATCTAAGCGATTTCGTGCTGCGGGATTTCGTAACGATCCCAAAACTTATTTTAATACTCATAAATAACGGTGCCTCCCATACAAATGTTTAAAATCGTTGAGTAAAATCTTGTTTCGCTCAAAAACGACTCCTATGATTTCGATACATTTTTTTTTATCGAAATTAGTACGATCTGTCATTTTAAACGATTAAATTTTACATTTTACTTTTATTAACGGTACTTCTCATAGAACGGTTATTTTTTTGATTTTCGTCTATTTTATTTTATGAAAGAAATTATAACAAATATGAATAATATTACATAATTCGCAAACGGGTGGAATATTTTTTTTCAATATTTAACTCCACATTAAAAAATACTTAAAAGTGGCGCACCTATTTTAAAATTTAATATTTAAAAATTGAATTATTTTCAAAATCTCATAAATTAAGACTTACATAGGTACCTACTTGTATAAGAAATCAGATGGTACCTCGCGTTGGGTTCAAAACAGTTTCTGAAGTATTTTTATCAATTTATTTCTAATTTTGTTGATTTAAAACAATTTTTCAGTTGAAATAATATAATTTTCTTGCATGCATATTGCATATGTGCACTATGGGACTATATTGTTAATTTTTTTTATACTCACATAATGCAACCTGCAAATACATATACTTATTTTTGGCAAATGGATAAAATATTGGCTCCCATAACTAATTCATTTCTGACTTTTGAACCACAGGGTGATCACTCATAAGAGCAAGTTCGTGCGACTCAGTCGTGCGAATATTTTTTTAAATGGGGAATAAGAATCTTAGTCAAGATAAGAAATTAGTTTTCGAGAAAATTGTACGACAAACCTAAAATTTTGAAAAGTTATACCTAACTTTACCAATAATTCTCTTACTTATTCATTTTCTTGGAACAAAGCTGTTACTTTATTTACATTGCCAAAAAATTACCGATAAATGACGCACTGCTTCTATTTGTAGCAATGTAGTTTTACAGTTGCATTTTTGATGCCAAACACAAATGTGGTCCGAACTGTTTGACTGCTGAACTGGCAAGCGCAAAAACCTACATATTATGTGCATTGCTTGTATACCTTTCACTGTTAAGCATTGTCAACAATAAATTGATCCGTTTGAAAAAAAAAATCCAAAAGACAAAATTATGGATCGCACGAATTTTTTCTTGTGGTTAACAACTGTAATGTTGACAGGTATCGTTGACTAACGGGTGTTGGCTGATTGTTCACTGAATCGGTCGACTTGGCCAACAAACGTTGAATAGTCGACTGAGAAGACCAACCATTATAAACCGTATAATGGACGCAACGCACGCATCGTTGCCACAAGAGATTTTAATAATAAAGTTTTATCATTTGGACCATGGCAAGTTACACTACTGAACAGAACATCAGCACGTTCAACGTTCAGTCGTGTAACTTGCCATGGTGATATGGCATCAGTATTTGGAATCATCAAAACAACATTACCGCCAGAGGCCACCAAGATTTACCCGCACCAATTAAAAAACCCTTTGTTTGGATATTGCCGCTTACTGCACTGCTCCGTTCGCATATGCCTCATTTCAAATTATGTGCATGGGTTACGATAACTAAGGCTGTAAAAAATGATAACGGTTTTTTAGAGGCTTTAAAAACAACAATTTTTCTGTGGGGTCTATCACCCCCCATCTAGACAGAAGGGGCAAAATTTCCAAAAAAAATATAATTAAAATGGAAAAAAAATCAAAAACCAAAAAACGGATGCTAAAATCTCTTCTAGTTCTTTAGAAAATTGAAAATAACAGAAATAAAATTCCCTTAATTTGACTCCAATACGTTGCTTAAGTTGCTCTTAAGATCCTCATTCCACTATTTCCACTACGTAGCTAGTAAAGTAGATTTAATTAGTACTAAATCACGTAAAATTTGGCAAACAAAATAGTTTGAAATTTTTTTTTTTCAAAATTTTGAGTTTGAAAATTAATTTTTCGAAAACAATTCTCTAAAAACCTTCTATAAAAATCAGTTTTTTTTAATTTTTGCTGCTTTCGTTATCGTACTCTCCTCTAACTTTTTTTTAATTTGCTTAAATTAGTAATATAAGAGCTTTTCGGTAAGTGTTGCAAATAAAACGATAATTTCTGTGCTGGCGATGCAAATTGAACCAAAAAAAAATTGAACGGGTGCAAAGAAACAAATTAGATTTATCTTTGAGGGGCAAATCCAAATATTAATTAATTAACAGCACGTAATGTGTTATTTACCTACATACGTATTTAAAGTTTAAAACCCGATTTTACTTTTTGACATGTCATGTAAGTCATTTTGTTTCAATAGATTTTGTATCATTCCAATTTCACTCTTAATTGTATTGTTCGCATAAGTTTTTTAAATGGAGACCATAGTAACGGCCATCATTTATTTTCTTGTCTGTGTTTTATATAGATTTGAAATAAATAACATTATCTACCTGCTGATGTCCATAAGCATGGACGAAACGCAGTGGCGGATTAAGGTTTTCTGCCGCCCTAGGCCCGGTTGAGTACGCCGCCCCCTTTTTTTTAACTACAGTCTTTTAATTGCCTTTATTCTTAATCGTTCTTGCAGAGCCTTTTTTCTGTACTGCCGGAAAACGCCCTAACATTTGTTAACAGTCAAACGGTGCATCGATGAAATTAGGAATATGAGCAGGCAAAATCCCTTCTGTTCATGGTAGTGTTAGTGTTAGGGTAGGTCCTGCTTGTGCAGCTCGGTGAGTGTGGCAGATGGATTGAGTTAAGATCGCATTCCATATCTGACCATCAAAGGGCGCTCACCGAGTTAGCGCGATTAATAAGCTGAATTAATACGTAACCATTGAGTGTTTTACACATTTTTAACACGCTGTTATTAGGTTCATATTATGTTCCGTCATCAGGGGAGGGAATGTGGGGTCAGATACACCCATACATTATATGGCAGCATTTTTATTTTATGACTTAAAAATAAATTATAGTTTTAAAAATCTAAAGCTCTAATAGAGAACCGAACTAAGAAGCTGTGTTGCCACATGAAAACAAAAGAAGTACCTACAGCACAGACAAAAAATCCCTACATTTTCCCTACACCCGCACAAAAGCATACATTAAATATAAATAACAAAATGATGATATTTTTTTTTTGTTTATTTTTCTCCTTTTATATTTTAATTATAGTTTTATGTTTGCGCAAATAAATAATAAAAAAGTTAAAAAATACTTAATAGTATTAAAAAAATGCTCAAATCAATAACAAAACTTGTAGGTAGGTGTGCATACCTATAATGTTGTGATTTATGAAAATCTATTTTATGAAATCTATTTTTTATACATAGATACATTATGTAGGAATAGAATAGGGTGATCTTGAATTTTTGTAAAAATCTAAAATTTCAAATCTGCTAAATAATCTTAAAAAAATTCTGGGTGTCAAGTTTAATAAAAACACATCAAGTAGTTTTTGAATTAATTAATTCTCAACAAAAAAAGAATTCAACTCAAATCAAAAAAAAATTAAAATTTTGGTAAAATGATAAAAATCAGTTAATATGTTTTTGAGAAAATCGGAACTAAAAAAAAAACTGACGTTAACATTAACATTACATTTTTCGTATATTTTTATTTTATCATAAAATGGTAAGAAAATTGTAAAAATCACTTTTTTTTTGTGTTGTGGGCATGTTTTTCAAAAAAATGAGATTTTATTATTTACTAAAAAAAATTTCTACGGCAGATACCGTTAATTTAGGTTAACAATAAATGAAAAAAAAAAACCTGTTTAGGCTTTAATATAAAGGACAGACAGAATTGCGAGACCCATTTTTTTCGATGTTGCTATAATCGTAATGTCGAGTTTGATCAAAATCTCGAATTCGATTTTTTTATGAATCCATAACTTGCCATAATGTACCTACATAATATATGTATATATAACAAGTAAAAATATTCTTACATGCTCATGTTCATATTGCTTACAGATGAAAGTTGCAAAAGAAAAAAAATATATGTAACAGTAGAAAAAATATATGTTCATAGTACCTATTGCGATTTTTGTTAAAAAATCTAAATTTAAATAGGAAAACCTATGAATATATTATGGGTTTTATTATTGAATCTAATATAACAAAAAAAAAAAACGATCAAAAAAATAATTTAAATAAATAAAAGTTTCACATGTTGATACATTAAATTGCAATATTTAATGTGGAAATAATTTTTTTTTTTTTTTGAAAGTTCAAACTTAATTCATTTATTGCCCACTTTGAGAATCAATTATTTTTCAGCGCCCCCAAAGAAGGAGATAAAATAAAAACATCATTTTGTCATTTTTTCAATAAAATTGAACTTTCTCAACAAAATATCCATAGTCCTCCTAAACTACTTTTTCAACACAAAATTTTCTTAGGTCTGTTGCCGCCCCTCTGTGGCTCACTAGCGCCCACAGGCAACATCGCTCACTTTGAGATTCAATTATTTTTCTGCACCCCCAAAGATTATGCCGCCATAGGCCCGGGCCTCACGG
Source organism: Leucozona laternaria (assembly GCA_932273885.2). Lineage (NCBI taxonomy): Eukaryota > Metazoa > Arthropoda > Insecta > Diptera > Syrphidae > Leucozona > Leucozona laternaria. Next base: position 54,996,237 of record OW026368.1, read on the forward strand.
GCCTAAGCCTAAATCCAGCACTGACGAAACGTTGTAGACAACAAAATTATGTGTTTCATTGAATTGAAATATAAATTGACCTAAAGCCCAAAGAAAAAAAAAAAAAACAACAAGATATTTTTGACAACCGCAATGGTCATTCCCATGACCATGAATGATTTTTAGATTAATTCTATGGTCTTAAAATAAATAAGTATACTCCATCGGTGTATTTTTCATTCATGCATAATTATACATATATGTACATACTATATAAAATCAATTTTTTGTTTTAACTTCGATTTAATATTAAAAAACAGCTCTCAGAAAACACCGTGCAGTAACTACAGTTCGCCATTTAAATTAATTAATAATTTTAATTATTTAAAGTTGTAGTTACTGTAGTAAATGTACTCCTCTGTAAGGCTGTGTCAATCAGGAACGATTCAATTTTTTTGATCCGATCATCGAAAAGTATTGATGATTGAAATCACAAATTTTCGTTTCAATCGATCCCAATCGCAATCATTTCGATGATTCTCGATTTTCTATCCCAATCTCAATCATTTCGATGATTCTCGATTTTCAATCCCAATCTCAATCATTTCAATGAATCTCGATTTTAGATATCAATATCTTTTGAATTATTAATATATTTTATCGGAGAAAAGAAATATGGGTCAGAATGGGGTCGATCAAATCGGTACGGTATTCGTTAACTTCTGAGATTGAATTTCATCGAAACCGAAATAAAAAAATTGTCTTAGTTTGACAGGTGTCAAAATATGCCAACATTTTTGGTAAGGCGGATCGAAAAACGGAGAACGCCAATCGATTAAGGAGGTAGGTATAACCTTAGTCTCACGGCGGACGTTCTGGGACCACTAGACCACTTAGTTTGACAAGTGTCAAAATATACCAACATTTTTGTTAGGGCGGATCGAAAAACGGAGTACGCCAATCAATTTAAGAGATGGGTATAACCCTAATCTCACGGCCGACGTTCTGGGACCACTAGAACACTTAGTTTGACAAGTGTCAAAATATACCAAAACTTTTATTACGGCGGATCGAAAAACGGAGTACGTCAATTAGAAGGTGGAAGTTACCTGAAGTCACGCCAGCTCTCTAGGTCCTTTAGAACACTTTTAATTTGACAGGTGTCCAAATGTCAATTCATTTCCGAGAATACGCGCTACGTAACATCGTAACGTCGCACAGAGGAAAGTCCACGTTTTTATTTCACTCTACCCCCGACATAGGCCAAAAGTATTAGGCACCCTTAATTGTTCATTCTATTTGCTTAAACACTTCTTTTCTCTTTATTCTTTTTATTGTACTGGATTTTAGGTTGCAAAAATGAGCAACTTATTGGGCATCACTGTTATTTCCCGTTATGATTGTAAATATTGATTTGATAATATTTTTCAATTCGTAATCAGTGATTGATTGTTGCTCCAAGTGTATAGACAGGGTACAAGTTTAATTATTTTTATGTGCAATTTTAAAGCTTATCCAGAATGGGAAAAAAAAGTGAGATCAGTTTATTAAAACGCATTGAAATTCAGTTTTTATTTGAATCAGGCAAGAATCAAAGTGAAATTGAAAAAAAAAAATCAAATGTTCACGTTGTGCTGTACAGAATGCATTAGATCGGTTTCGGAAGACTCGATCACATTTAAATCGGAAAAGAACCGGAAGGAATAAACTAACCACTCATAGGGAAGATCGATTTTTGATACGAACGTCATTAAAAAATCGAAAAAAAACATCAAACCAACTGGCTGCTGACGTAACGGTACAGTTTGGAAAAAAAATCTCCGCTAGAACCGTGAGAAGAAGACTCATAGAAGGTGGACTTAAAGGTTGCAAGGCGAGGAAAAAACCATGGCTCTCGGAAAAAAACAAAAAATGTCGTCTAGAATGGGCAAAAACATCCCAACATTTTACCGAAGAGGATTGGTGTAACGTCTTGTGGTCAGATGAATCAAACTTTGAAGTAAGTATTATACTGAAGTCCCGTACTTGTAAACATTAATAATTGTTTACAGTTGCCACACAACTTAATTTTGTATGGCTTTCAAAACAGGCATTTTTTTTTTTATTACAGTTGTGTGGTAACCCTGGTATAACGTTGGTGAGGCGAAGAGTTGGTGAAGAATACAACCCAGAATGCATAGTACCAACTGTTAAACACGGAGGAGGAAGCGTTATGATCTGGGGCTGCATGGCTGCTGACGGAGTTGGAAAAATGTACGTTTGTGACGGTCGTATGGGCTTAAAAAAGTACATAAACGTGATGGAACAAATACGGGTGCCGTCTTTTAGGCATATTTTTGGTGACACTTATATGCGAAACGTATTATTCCAGCAAGATAATGCACCATGTCACAAGTCCGCCCTTTCAATGCGGTGGTTTGTTGAAAACAATATTGATCTGCTTCCATGGCCCGCCCAGTCTCCAGATCTGAACCCAATTGAGCACCTTTGGGATATTTTAAAACGGAACATCCGAAAACACCCGACAACATCAAAAGAGATGCTCAAAAATGTTTTAAAACAAGAATGGAACAAGATAAGTTCAGATGAGTGCCGCCAGCTGGTAAGATCCATGCCTAAAAGGATAGCAGCAGTCATAAAAGCGAAAGGTGGCAACACTAAATATTCATATTTCTTTAATAAAAATACATTTATAACGTTACTGCATACATTGTTTTATTCCATCTTCCATCCTTTTTAAAATATGGCAATTTTTTAGGGGTGCCTAATACATTTGGCCAAGACTGTAGATGTTTACACATCAAAAATCGAATCGGAACAGTATGAAATAATGAATTGAGTGGAATGAAAATGATCGAATGATCGATTGGTAATCGATTCTTGAACGATTCGATCATTTGAAATGAACGATTTACACAGCTCTACTCCTCTGACAAATTTGTAGTTTGCTAATCCCTAGATTTAAATAAATAAATATCTATTCTCAGATGCCACTTTAAGTATAAATAGTAATTCGTGTAAAAAATAATACTTAAGCTTAGATCAGACGGCATAGACGGCAAACGTTTGCGACTCTGACGTCATTTTTACGTTATCATTTGCGACTTTGATAGCATATCGTCTGAACACCCTTTTGGGACAGGCCGCATATGCTCGCAAACCATTTGCGGAATATGTGCGACACCCAAATTGCATATAAGTTTGCGACTTTCTTGCATATCGTGTGAACACTCTCGCATATAATTTGTGACAAGTTGTGAGCATGTGCGGCCATGCTCGCAAGCATTTGCGATGACACGAAAACCGAACATTGCACATTGCTGAATATGTGACGATATATGCAGCATATCAGCTGTTGTGATTCTTCATTTTACTAGTAGATTTGTTGTTGTGTCAAGTTCTTGCATTTACCTATATAGGATAATGTTCGCAAAAGTGCATTTGATTGGAATTGGGTGATATGCGGACTTTATAGCACACCGTCTGAACACCTCACATATCGACCACAACATTTGCGATCACATTTGCGGACACATGATGTGCGAGTGCCTTGTTCGCAAATGCATTTGTGACTATTGGGACAGTTTTTGCATGTCGTGTGAATACCCCCATATGCAAGTTTGTGAACATTGATGTATATATACATCAACGTATATATACAAACGCAAACTTTTGCGACTTTTCATATGCCGTCTGCTTGTAACTTTAGTCATATGTTAAACATACAAAATATAAAAATAGAAGAACTTATAACGGCCACACTTATGTACATAGGTATAAGTGCTAGCCATGTAATTTTTGATGTGAATGGGCACGATCAATCACAAAATCTGAAAATTCAGATCTGAATTTATGCTGTTGAACACACAAAAAAACTGAATTTTCAGTCTAAAGTTGTTGTGTCAAATACTAACATTTACCTAAAGGATTTACATTAAAACGAAATAAAATAGAACTTTTATTATATTCTTAAATTAAAAATTAAGCGTTAGTAGGCCTTGTGGTGATCTATTAAACTAAATCAGCAACAAATTACAGCAAACATATGTGAAGTATAATGAAAAAAATGATTCCAAAATATTGCGATTAAGAATTCTGGGAATAGTTTTCTAAGAATATTTAATCTCTTGATTTAGCAACTCACTTATCAATTAACGATAAATTCTTTTGTGTAAAATTTAATAATTTGTTCGTGATGAAAATTAATCATCACAAATCAACCACTTACCAGAGCAAAATTCATAAAGTTCAACTTCTATGTATAGTACTTCAACATTTTCCGCACCACTATCACTTTATTCCGAATTATCAGATGATCATTTTTGGTTGAAAATTCAGATGAAACGTAAGCAAACGTAACTAAAAGTTATCTTACTTTTTATGGCAGCTGGGCAAACAGAAATTCAAAAATTTAAAAATTCAGATGTAAAACGTAATGCGTTGAATGTGCCGAATTAAATACAAACTTGGAATTTTCTCTGTGTGACGTTACGAGGTCGCACTTTATGACGTAGCACGTTGCGTTACGAAAATCTGCATAGTAGAATGTTGATACGTTCATTGACAAAAATCTGAAGATCCCCTTCAAGAAAACTAGTCCGTTTGGATCCGTGCACGTAGTCAACAACGTATGGTGGATCCAAATATGGATCCTCGAAACTTCGCCTGGAAAAACGTAAATGCTTACACATATAAACCGTGAGTCCCGGCACATACACAATTTTGTATCATATTTCTTATTCGGAAGGTGATTATTTGATACAATTTTCAATAAATTAATTATAAATGCATGGAGTCCATGTTTAACAAAATAAGACATAGCACATATGTATATGTAGATATATTTAAAAATATATTACTATAAGAGAACACGAATGATACACATACATATGTACCTATACTTTGTTTGCAGCTCAGTATTTTTTAATACTTTCTTTTATATACCTAATTTTATTATACTTATCCTAAATTTAGCTTTATTAATGAAACCAATTCCTAACATTTTCAATACTTCACAATATAACCTTGAACCATAATAGGAACGTATTTACAAGTCAGCCGTGCAATTTATTTATTACAGAATTATTTATGTGCCTGAAAATATGTATAGACCTACATATGATGTGTGTCAAGTTAGCATTACCACTTCAAAATTTTAGAAATCTAATAATTGAATTAATTGTCGTGAATTTGTCGTAAATTTGTCGTGAAAGAAAAAAAATTGTCGCGCTTGTTTTTTTAAAAATAACCCCTGGTAATGCTAACTTGACAGTCAAGTTAGCATTACCACCCCTCTAAAATGGGTAAAATGAACTCAAAAAAAAGAAGTATGCCATTAATTGTCGTGAATTTGTCGTAAATTAGTAGTGAAAGCGAAAAATTTGTCGCGACAGTTTTTTTTTTTTGAAACCCAAAAAACCTTAAAATTGCATTTTTCAGAGAATCCAGCAACTTTGATTTGCTAAATTTTTTTTTCCTGAGTGGTTTTTTGATAGGGAATTTGTTTAAACAATTGTCGCTCGATGTTTTTTAATAACTTAAACCATCAAAAAATTTGTCGCGCCCTAAATGCTTTTTTGAAAAAGAGGCGCGACAAATTTTTTGATGGTATAACTTAATTTGAAGTGGTAATGCTAAGTTGACAGACATCTACATAATGTAGGTATGTATGATTAATTCATTATTTTGTCACTTAATAATAATAATAAGATTCTATTATTTGTACAAAATGAATTTTTTTTAAGACAAGTTAGCCTACGTCAATATTAACTACTTATTTTAAAACCAACTTGACCTAAAATCATTATTATTATTATATTATTATTATTAAAAATGAATGAAAGTATTTAATACTTAAATCAGAAAAAAGTAATTGACTGCCTACGAAAGTCATAAACAGAATTTTTGATTTTTTTTTTCAAAATCTCGAACTTACCTTTCTCAGAAGCATTATTTTGAAAGAAAAATGTATTTAAAAATGTAATAGTTATCTTTGGTACAGTTTTTCAGTGCGAGATTAAAGTTAAACCCGGGTTAACTCATTAAATTTGGTAAGTTAACCCAGGGTTAACTGGACCGATGCCGTGATGTTTTATCCACCTAGTTTGTTTAGTCATTGCGCATGCATTCTAGACCGAAAAACTGCTTCTCAGTTAACTGTGGCTAAATTTACTTCTACAGTTATTTAATCCTGGTTTAAATCAGCACTGGACCTTAATGTTCTTAAATCTATCACCCCTATTACGACTATCAATTATCAATTGATGGTTGATAAATATTGAAAATCGATATTTAACAACCCAATTGGTGAAAGTTTTGATCATTGAGAATGAGTGCAGGCCGTTGTTAATTACAAGAAAATTAATAATTATCAGTTTTTAAATATTGTTCAGTTTTGTTTTTTTAATTAATTGAGTTTTAATGAACCAAATTTCAGTATTCATCAACTATCAATTGATAATTGACAGTCGTAATATAGCTGTATGTTTTACCTAATCTAACCCACACATTGAGCTGAAACTTACAAAATATATTTTTTGCTAAGTGAGAAGTGCATGTACATGTGCATAGGTAAAGCAACAAAATTATTTTTCCGAAAGATGGCCCTGAGAACCAAAATATAAAATTAAACTTAAAACTCCAACAATAACAATTCGCTTGGGCTGAAATTAGCACAGAAGGTATATTTCTTATGAAGTGAGAAGTTTTTCATATAAATCAAAATGTTTTCAATTTTTCTGATAGATGGCACTGAAAGCCAGAATATGTTTCGTCCATGGACATGCTCATGTATGTTTTTATTTAATTTAATTATAATTTTCCAATAAAATCATTTGGTTTTAATAAAAAAATATAAAACGTTAAAATTAAAGTTAAAATTCACAAATTTAGTTTCCGTGCAGTGGAACGCACTGGGTAACGGCTAGTAAAATAATATAAAACATAACTTTTCACTAAAGGAAGAATAAAAATACATGTGTAGTGTATGTACAAATAAAATAACATAAATAAAATAACATAAATAAAATAAAATAAAATAAACTAAAATAAAATTAAATTAAATGAAGTTAACTTAACAAAAAAAATTAAATATTATTTTGAGATAAAGCATTCTATTCAGATGGTGTACATATTATGTATTTTTATAAAAAGGAAAATAGTAAATATTCTTTATTTATGTTAATTACATTATGTATACGACCGACTACAATTTCTTATTTTTGCACAAATAATTGAAAATCAGATCTCGACTTTTTGAACAGTGGCAGTAGCAGGCCCCGGTAAGAAATAAAATATCAGAATATAATTTTTCCCAGCAAGAAATCAAAGAAAATGATATTACTGCGAGATGTTAGATATCTAATTTGAAAGATGAATGTTCTGCGCAAACCGGGTGTTAAAGAAATTCCAAAATATATATAGGTACGATGATTCAAATGAGTGACTCGATCGTGGTTACCGACTGAGTGTTTTTTTTACATAGCTTTTTTTCAAATAAATAAATGTTTCTTAAAGTTTCTTTTTCTAAGTTGTGTGATACGCATAAATGCTGGTATAAATTTAAAAGTTTTGGAATTCATACAATTTATACATACCTACATTATTTTAAAAGATTAATATAGCATGGCTTCACTGGCTTTCTGCCGTTAAAAGAAAGTGACATTAACAGAGAGATTAATACTTTGGGGCATATTCATATATCTTCGACCAGTTCTAGTCTTGTCTTTGCTAAACTAAACTCCAGGCAATTTAAACTCATTTTTAAACGATAACATGGAGTCTAATAAAAAACACGACAGAAGGTATGTTTAAGGTATTTTTAACTCTATCAAACATTAAAAATAAACAAACAAAAAGATAACATTCAGAATTTTTCAGTGCGAATGATTTGATTTGATTGTTTTTATCAAAAAAATATAGAAGTGTTATTTGATTTTAATATTGATGAAAATTTTGATATTTTGCTGGATATTGGTAATGTTAAATTTGCTATATACCTGCATATATTTATCACAATAAGTAAAAATATATATATTAAAATCTTGCTATATCCTCTACAGGCGACCTTAATATCATTTCTTAATGCACAGTCAGCAGAATAGCAATTGCAAAGATTTCAACTAAATTGGCTCTCCACGTAACCGATTTTATCTCTTTTCCATCCACAAGCCGCGTAGTCCAACAGATAAAATCAGATTTTTTTTTTAAATCTGCACAAAAATAACAAGAACACTGCTTACAATTTCGAGGTCCGTTTTTTTTACAGCTTCAAGGGATAATGTAGTAGAATATCCTTAGACCTGTTTCTAACTTAACAGAGCTGCCAAACTCTTTGGGGCGTATTCAAAGTCGTTTGCTAAACTCATGTTTTACTAAACTACAGATTAAAATCAAATGGATCAACGAATACAGCTCCTATTTTTAACCGAATTACCTCCTATGTTGATTCAAATACATATAAGTTTATTGCATTATTTAACTTCAAATATTTTAATTCTAACACATAGCCTAGGTTTAACTTGGTAACAGTTTAAAAATGACAATGAATACGCCTCTTTATGAATAGCACCTGTGTCTAAACTGGGTCTTAAATTTAGACTACGATTCAGTTAGACTTGGGTTTAAAATGTGAATATGAATATGCCCCATTATATTTAAACTATAAATATATGTTTTATGATAAATCAAAGAAAAATAATAGTTTTTTATATAATTTAAAATTGTTCCATGTTTACAAAAAAAAAATGTATTACAAATATGGTTTTTAGTTTAGCGAAAACAAAATATATAATTGTATTTAGAAATTCTTGAGCATATTTGGATGGCTTTAAGTTAAGCTAAAACAAATAAAATAATACACCTACATTACTGTGGGGAAGTTGAAAAGAATTTGCATTACAGCTTGAAAAATGTCGGGGCTTTTAGTTTAGCTAAAACAAAACCCTGACTCAAATAAGTATTTCGATAAGTTCTTGCATGTAGGGTATATAGTATAAGGGGTTTCCAATGAAATCCTTCATTCAAACCTAGAATATTTACATTCTTCTTAAGTAATAAAACTTGATCCTAAATGAAGCCTTCGGATTTCTTGTAGAATCGGGCACGGCGCAAAAAAATGTAAGACGTCTTCGTGAACAGTGAACTTAAAGAAGAAATATTTGACTGTTAACAGTGTAAAACTGTTAACCGATGTAAAATGTAATGGCTGGGCTCATCAGAAGATGACCATTACACCTTGTCTTGACGCATATTTTCCCGAATAAATCGAGATTCCATATAATCCTAGCTACAAAGAGAAACTGCGAATTATATAGTCGCTACAAGTCTTCAAAGAAGATAAATTGTAGCTCTTTTTATTGCCTTGCTATGGGACTTTTGAAGAAGAAATATTTGGCTGGTAACAGTCGAATTTTTTTTTCCTGAACACCGTTTATTTTAATAAATATGATTTAAAATCACGAAAACAATATAATTCGCAGTTTCTCTTTGTAGCTCGGATTATATGGAATCTCGATTTATTCGGGAAAATATGCGTCAAGACAAGGTGTAATGGTAATCTTCTGATGAGCCCAGCCATTACATCGGGGCGAAACGCATATATGAACACTTTCATGCTGGTTTATATTTGTTTTCGTGATTTTAAATCATACCTATAATTTAGTTGAAACATTTCTGTTCGAATTTTGAAAATTATACCCATTCCAAACGCTGAAAAATTCTTCTATAAAATAAATATATTCACCCAGTCCTAAATTAAGTTGTCTATACATAGACCGAGAAACTGATGCTCTAGCCCTTTCGAGACAAAGCTGATACATTTTGTCATCTATACGATACCTAATAGCCATAAAATCGTATAAGGTACTTTTTAAATCTTATACATTTTCTATTGATAATGACATGACAAATTAATTTATGAAGATCAAACCAATTGTTGATTGGACTATACCCGCGTTGAAAAGAAACCAAAATCATTCGTTTTTTTAGGTTCTGGTAAGACCGTTTCATAACCCTCACAATGTAATCAGCGTTTGAGTTTAGATTTCTTAGAAAATGTGAACAAAAAATTAACACCTTCTCATTTTCGAAAAAAGTCGGATGTCAAAAGTAAGTTTTTTAAATAAATACCTAACTCCTTTTACACAGTTTCTCGTTATTGAAAGTAATAGCAAAATAATGAAGGCGCCTATGGTGTTATTTTTCTAATTTAATTTTATTTTTTAAGTTGCAAAAGTGAGACTTTTTGTTCAATTGGCAACCATGGACGAAGCTAAATGTACATATTTCTGTCTTGTATATCTCCCTTGGTTCTTCAGAGCTTCAGACAAAACAAAACAAAAAAACAAGCTCAGCTCACGGGTCTTTCTTGAAATATATACCTACATAACATACATGATTTAAGTCTTTCGGCTTTTGCTTTTAGTTTTGCGGATATTTGATCAAAACGTTGTTGTCGTCTAAATATTTTCTACGTCGCCTTCGCCATTCGACTCACTGTTCAGTCTTTGAGAGTGCGCGAATGATAGAAGACAGTTTACGCTGTGTATATATCTGTATATTGAGTCGTGCGAAGTCAGTTACGTTACGAGACCAAACCAAATGTTGAAACTGAGGTGCGAATATTTCAAAATTCCATTGCGATACTTTTGTTCGATTGATTAAGATTCAACCAATGTGTTCATTGAAGATCATTACCTCTTCGATTTTCCATAGGTAATCGACTCTGAATATAGAAAAGGCTTTGATTTTCGTGATTTGTTATTTATTAACGACGATTTAAAAACAAAAATTGCTAAAAAGATGTTATTCATAATTATAGTGCTTTTATAAATTTATTTGTATACATAAATATAATTGCCTTAATCAAAATTTAACTTTTATTCAAAAGTCAAAATAAAAGTGAGGAAGTACGAACTCAGCTCAAAAGCCACCTGCTAGATTTTGTAATACATACGTGCACATAATTGCGAACGTGATTTGGTGACAGAACTACGGCTTTCACCAGCAGTATAGGTACTTCACTCAGGTAAGTGCTTTTCAAGTTTTATTAAAAAATGTTATTTCCGTCACTGGAAGATCTTATAGGTACCTGTACAGCGTGCGTGTCAGCCATTTAATTGTATTCAATGCTCAGTACATTTTCGGTATGATTTATTGCTGTGTATACAAAAAAAAAAACAAAATTATTGCTGTTCTAAAATACAGGTAATTCGTAAAAATGAAAGAAGAAGGTTCATAAGAAAATTCAATCGGTCCGGTCGGTGTATACATAGGTACATGAGTATTTAGCTTTTCAGTGACGGACCTAGGCAACTTGGTGCCACAAGAAGAAGCCCTTGCTTTCTGATGTAGATGTCACTGGATTTGCATTCTGTATTTTATTGAATTGAGTTTTATGATTTTTGTTTTAACTTTACAAGTGCTTAGAGTTTTTTTTTTTTTTTGCTGATACGATACATACTGAAATATATTTAAATTCAACGTACACGGTTATTTTCTACTTTTTCCTCGGCGTACCAAAACTGTCACATAAGTTCTTATGTTGAATTAAAATATTTAAGTTTCGTTTTAGAAAATGGGCCATTGGGAGATTGCTTTTGCTTAGATACCATATACAGAAAAGAATAATAATATGCTGATTTTGATTTAAAAAAATAATCTAAAATCATGTGTAAGCGAATAATATAAGAAAAATATAAGAATGTCTGTCAGGATATTTCGTAAATTCTGAACAAGTCACTAATTTCGCCTTTAGGGTTTTTCGCTCATGGAAATGGATCCCAAATCAATATTAAACATATCTTAAGCAACAATTAGATAGTTTATGTTCCTAAAGTGGGCTTGAGGTCTAAATTTGTTTTTTTCTTTCATGAGAGCTGTGACGTTTCGCCTACTTCAGTCCTTTTTAAAAATTATTATTTATAAACGTTGTCTAACTTTAGGCGGTCGTTCAAGTTATAAAACGAACATGTTTAATTGCTGTTTAAAACTTATCGAATTTAGAAAACGGGTTCGGCTGATTAAATCTGGACTTTTATGACATTTTATTTAAATAAACCAAATATATTTCCAACTTTTTCGAATTATGAAGACACTATAATTAATTTATCAAAAATCTTATATACCTACATAAGTAATAAGTATGGCTGATTATATTTAATGTCTCATTAAAAATAATATTTGCAACTGAATTGAACCAAAAATATATGATAAAAGAGATTTTTTCTCTCTTCTTTGTATCCTGTTTCATTTTTTTAAAGGATTTTGAGAATCTTGAAAAAGATCAACTATGAATTTGGCGAATCTGAACTTCAGCATATTAATAAATTCTTTTGAAAGTATTTGTATATATTAAAAATACAAGTTAAAAACATTTGTTATGTGCGCGGTCGTTAAAAAATCGTTAAACTTTGCCTGATGGAGCGTGGAAGTGCACCTTAAAAAATTCATAGTTGTAGAAAAATTAATATGAAAATGGGAATATATTATGTTAGAAGAATTATTTCTTATGGCTACATATCAAATTTAATTGTAAGTACTGTACTAGCCAGTTTGTTTGTGGTGCGGATAGTATTAGTTGAATGTTGAAAACTTTATTGAAAGCAAAAATCGTAATGAAAATACAAAAACCACATAAATCGAAAAAATTGTAAGTTTAAAAAAAAAACACATCAAATATTCTCAGAACGCTATGGAGCTATTCGAAACTTTTGCTGTCATTTAGCTGGAAAGTTGGATGCTCTCATCAAGGGTGAAAACGTATTTATTATATTTATTGATAAAAACAAGTTTTGACAAAGGTCAAAATGGTGAATTAAAAACTTCTTAATTAAATCCCCGAAAATTTGTACTTTCTGTTGTTCTTGAAATTAATACTTATGCTACTGCCCATAAAATCAAGTTTCTTAAACTGGTCTCCTGAGAGAAATTTTAATTCAATTCAATTTATCTATACATTGGATTAAAAATATTGGATTTAAATGTGAATTTTATATTTAAATCTTGATTAAATTTTTAATCTGTATTAACCGAGTGAATAATGTGGACGTTAAGTTAAATAAATCGAATCGGCCCTGGCTTAAAATTTCTGATCTGTCAGAACTAAAATAGTCGTATCGTACTTCCTTCAGTTAATGAATCGTAAAAGAGATATCTAACTATTATCCTCTTATAGGTTACCAAATCCTCCCTATAAACGAAAATTAATTGTAAATAAACAATATCACAACTTAAATAACTTTTATAGCCAAAAACAAATTTTGTTTTAGAGACGGAGAAGTTTAAAGTGGTAATACTGAATTCTGTGACAGCCGGTTCTATAGTTCTTGAATGTTATAAGTATAGGCGGTGTGACAGCGAGTGAAGAGCCAGGGCCTAGTGACTTACAAGTTACAACTCTCAATCATTCTTTTGTGCGTGTTGTTTTTTTTCAGGTATGGAGGGAACCTACAATTTTTTGCCGAATCCGAATGGTTAAGGTCGGAGGTACTTTTTCATGACAAGAGATACTTTAAGAGGTTTTGACTCTTCCTCCCAAGAGGTAGAAGCCACTTTTTTTATTTATTTGAACTATTGGTATATTCGACAAGGCTTCTAGTAAAATTTAGGCCAAATTTTGAACACTCATGGTAGTTTAGATATTTGAAATATAAGCAAAAGTTTCTTAAAATCGTATACATGGTTTGTTTCTCTAAAAAAAATATTACGTTTGCTGAATTGTGGCCGTTTCCTTATGGACCGAAGGACACGACGCGACAATATTAATTGAGAAGAAAGTAGTTTTTTTTTGTGATAACACAATCACAATTAGGCTGCAAAGCTAACGCACTATCATATTCATATTAAAGGTTTGAATCTCTCCCTCCTTATATGTTCAACGAATTTTTGGCTTATAAACGAGTACGGAATGTACAAAAACCAGCCTGTGTGTATCTAATAAAAATGCTAGTTGATTCAAATGCAATGGTCAAACAATAACACCTACACTATTGGGTTGGACCTGATCACGTGACTTCGGTAGCGCAATGCGTAGTGCATATGGCTCTGAAGACGCTTGGTCTATGTTCAACTCTCAGCTGGAAAAATAGTTTTCCAAATTAAAATTGAACGTAATAGACTAAGTACCACTAAAAGAAGTCTGATGATTGGCCTGGCAGCCGTGAAATAGCTATAACTTCAGCCTATATTGACTTGGTGGTAGCTCACTGAAGTGGTAATTGTTTCATTCAAACATCGTACACGATAAACATTTGTATTTCCTTTTTTTTCTAAGTACAGTCTAGTTTTTGGTTTATTGATTGACACATATCTCAATACATCCAATTTCTGTAATACAAGTTGGAATTTCATAACCTTCAACCTTCATTGTGTTATTTGCCCCATTTCTTCGGATACATAAATTAGTATTTAAACAAATGCAAAACAAGTATCTACTCATCTCGATACCTGTACCTAAAAAAACCGGTCATACTAAATTACAATTGAATTGGTTTATGATGGTTTTCTTTATATTGGCGCCTCATTTTCCATCGTTGTTTTTTTTATGCAATCTTAACTCGATACCAGAGAAATCACAAAGTTTTGATAATAGATTGGTTGAAAAAGATCTTTTTCTTTGCACTGCAATAACTACTATAGTAAACGCAATAACTCATACTTTAATAAAGTATCTCAGCGATGCGAAACATGTGCCATGCCAACATTTATAATAGTTGCCCCCGAAAACGCTGATAGAACAACAACACAACATTAATTTTCATGTTAGGTGTTTATATTTTTGCTCATAACTTGTTTGCTTTTAAGTAATCCGCTCCTGCATACACATGTCATCAGTTAGGTTTCCGCCAACCAAATTGTTCGCTTATTTTTTTTAACTTTTTTTTTCATGGGATGATTTTTTTTTGTTGATCTTTTAGTTTTCAAGGACTGATCGTATGATTTTGATCACTTTTAGCTTAATTGTTTTTATTTAAGATCGGTTGAAAAAAGGTATATGTAATTACAATTTGGTATTGCGTATACCTAAGTACGTGTTTTGATTTTTTTTGTTTGCGTTTTCTTGTATTTAAGTCAAAGCACCAGTAGGTATTTCCGCTGACTAATATTTAAAGTCTGTGTCAGCGAAAGTCATTAAAGCTAAAGAAGGTTATTGAGCGGTCATTGGTTTGATTGGAAGACCTTCTGTTTAATTATTTTGCTATTTAATATGAAATAAGTTTCACTTTTTCTATAAGTTCACAATTTTACAAAGAAAAAATAAACTCGTATATAGTTGTGGTTTGGTATTTTTTTGTTTTCGTTTTGTCGAAATGTGTAAAAATTGATTGCTTAATGGATCCATTTTTTTTTTTTATTATTTATTTGCAAAATATTGTTTTCCTATATAATTTGGTATAAATGGCTAAGGTAAATAAAGAAATTTCAAAATCGAATTAAACAGGTTTTTCAACTTTTACTTTTTAATATATTGAGAACGTTAACAAAAATCTAAAAAAAATAATAATTAATTAATATACATACTATTCATGAGAAATATGTACGTGTGTATATTTACTTTTTATTTGTTGTACCTACCTACTTTAACTTTCCCATTCTTAAAGTTTAGGCACGCTTTAAAAAATGTTGCCATAACATAATGATAAATTTTGTCTTAAAAGAAGTATTAAAGATATTTTTAAAGATAATTTGACTCCTATTTAGTTTACTGTAAGAGAATTTGAAACGAAAAGAAATATGTATACGTTTCAAAAAATTCTCATGGGAAAAGATTTATTTATTTTACTTAGGTTGTATCTTCAATAAATAAGATGCATTTTATTGTACTGAAACAAAAATTCAGTATAAAGTTAGGTACCTATATATTTTGGAATATCGAAAACAGGTCTACGGCCGTTAACTTAAAAAATAATTTTAAGAGTGAACTCAAGTATAATGAACTTCAATAAAAAAAAAATAATAGCTTACCAGTTTTTCAGTGTTGCCGCCATCTTTTCATTGTAAATAGAAAATCGAACTTCGCATAAAAGCAAATAGAAATAAAGCCCTCTGAATTTACATTCGTTTGTCTCGACTTAAACAACTACATTTAACATTTAGCTCTAGTATTTGTCTGTGATGAAACTTTGTTTTAAATGGTAGATATAGATCTCATTCCAATTTTATTTTAATTTCAATTCGGTTCCAATTTTTAAATAAATAAATTACACTTTGGAAGTTTTCGTTAGAGTTGCATATAGGAATATTTAAAAAAATTGTTGCCACTATCTTCAATTAAAATTGTGTTCGTTTTTCGTGAATAAATTCTTGTTCTAAAAAGAGGAATAAGCTCTTAAAAATTGTATGTAGAATAATTTTTGATATTAGCCGTATTTAACGAGGAGTAACCAATTTCCAGAAATGGAATAGTGTTAAATGAATAATATATAATAATTAATTACTATCACTCTTTTTAAATGACAAATATGAAAAACATTTTCATTGTTTTTCAATCTAATTTTCTTCGAGTGATTTGATTATAAAATAAAAATAAAAATTAATGCGATTTTTATAACTAATTTATTTAATTAAATAATACCACAACATTTATTATACCTACTTATTTTTAACGACACGTTTCGGATTATTATTCATGCATCTTCGGGCTTATTTTATTGACTTCAAGATAGTGACAACCCTGAGAGGGGTCAAACGATGGCAATCAAAATATTTGTACCCATTTAATTGCACTAATATAGGAATCTAACAAACTATAAATTCAGGACTCTTAATTGCAAGTAAGTTTGTGAAGCTCGTATATAGCATGTACAGTATTGTATAAATCCATGCATCAAAATAATTGTTACATAGTATTCATTTCCTCTTTTGAAAATTAATACATGCACGCAAAATTTATAAGCTGATACAAATTTCGAATTTTGTTTTTTGCTAATTTTATAGGTACGTTGATTTTCATAATCTCAATTTTTATAGAAGATGAATTGATTAGATTATTTGCTATATCTAGGTACGACTTAATAATATTTTAAAAGTCTTTCGATTACAAACAAAATATTTATCTACCTCCACACCTTGAATCAGAGATTATCCCCATGAAGATGAGAATCCCCAGCAGCCATTTCAATTGGCCTACAAGCTTGAAATGGCAGTTTACAGATATAAAATGAGAATCTATGTATATATTATCATCATCATCATTTATATTAATACGTTAACAATTTATTTGCACTCCCTTTTTAGTATACTTAAACCGAACGCCCGACAATAAAAAATATACCATTTGAAAGCTATTATTAATTAGAAGTGCCATCAGAAGGGATTATGTGAATCAGTCGACTACTAACATGTAAAAATGTTAAATAATGGATTCCCCATACAAAAAGTCTAAAAAAAAAAAAAATTCACGATACACACGGCTGTTTGTCAACAACCGAGCGTAGTGTACCAAAAGTTCACTTCCAACGTGTTTCATGTAGCTTAGACGCAATATTTGTTGTTTCATTCCGAATGATGTACTCTACATCTACTTACAATGAGTAGGGATCTAGGGATACTCTACGCACACATGCAATTCCTGCATGGTCGCATTTAAGCTACCTAAAAGATTCGCTTACGAAGACAAAAAATTAAATAATATTGAATTCCCATAGGAATTACAAAGAACTATACTGAACTACTAAAAAAATAATCTTAATAAACGTTATAGCCCATTTGATTCATTTTTACTTAATGACAATTGCATCGTCAGAAAAATTAGAGATATTGGAGCCTTTTAGGCGATGAGATTCCTTGGTATATTGTGTATATTTTCACGTTTAATCTTATAATATTGTTGGTCCAATAATGTACCTAAAATCCATGTCTACCAATAGATCCAAAAACTAGCATTTTGTAGAATATTGTAAAACAGCTGAAAACGCTTTTAAAGTAAGTTCCTGAATTTTGACAATTTTTTAATTAAAGAAGTGCATGAAATCTAAAAGTTGTGCCAGAAAGATCAACATATTATATTTGTGTTTAATCCCGAAAAGAAGTTAGTCTCTTAGAAGTTAAGATCTGCATTCTGTATTAAATCTCATCTAAAAGATCAACGGAAAAGGACATTTTATTCAGCGATCGTTATATAAACTTCATGAATAAGAGCAATATAGTATCGAAATGGCATTAAATACTATCTCCATTGATGATTTAAGTCTACTTCTGATGTCTTTTCTATCTTTTCGATTAATGCTAGATTTACACGACTGAAAAATTGGCATTTTTCTGTAACGATACTGCCAAAAGAATGAATGTATTGCATAATGTATTTTTCCAAACGGAATCACGGTTTCAATATTTCCACATGAGTGCAGTCCAAGCTCCGAGATGCTAATCCATCAAAGGAAGCTGTTATTGCTCTCAACTGTTCTTCTTAATTCTATGGAATATTTAGCCAATGATGAAAGTTTGTTTATTTTGCAACAAAATTAATTCTTCTAGAAGCATTACTTTGATTTACGCTTATACAGATCTTCACTCATATTTTCCTGCCAATTAGTTGCGCCTCCTGTTTTAGTTTTAGTTTAAATTCCTTAAAATATATTATTTTGGAACTATTTATACGATTTTACGATGTTGTAAAATAAACTAAAATTCATCAAATTGAGTTCAGAAAATCGTTCAAAAACGATCACTTTCTGAAATTCATGAATGAAATAAAACTTTTCTTTATCTCCAATTCGGTGAGATCTACTGCGTGGAAGGATGATTCTACAAAAAAACGCTCTCCCATTTGAAAAGCAGCGAATGTACCTGTATCGAATTGTTGACGTTTTTGTTTTGCGCAGTTGATTTGCATGTCCAACTGATTGTGAACGTGTTATTGCGGCAAATAATTTACTGGAGATTGGTTTACGTTATTATTTGAGTATTGGCAGAACAGATATTATATTTCCTTGGGTGAGAAAAACATTATTTACATTGCACATTTTCTTATAGTGTCTTTTTGGTAAGCAAGATTCAAGAGAAAATGCATTGAAGCCGAAGGAAATGGTGAGACCGTGTATACTTCTTATTATATATTTATAAGTCCGACTTGTGACTTCTAATTTGTTTTATTTCATTTTTAAATTGTAAGCACAAATTAAAATTAGCCATTACAAAAATTGTATCTGCAGCTCTACATTTAGGTACACTAAAACAGGCTCTGAACAATTTTATTAACCTTTTGTTTTCATGAAGAACTATGTTTTGTGTATCAATTTCTCAGATAATAACCAAAGACAAAAAAAAAATAAATGTTTGAATTCATTTCCGTAACCTATCAAAACGCTCAGTTTTTGAGTGGTGAGTTAAACCAGAGTTAGTTGTGTAATTCTATAAGTAAATTATCCCACAGTGAACTGAGGAAGCAATTTTTCTGTAGAGAATGCAAACGGAACGACTCAACAAACTGTGGATAAAACATCAAAAGCATCTGTTCAGTTAATCCTGAGTTATCTCACCAAATTTGATGAGTTAATTCGTGTTTAACTTTCATCTCGCACTGAAAAAACTAGAAATTAATGTGTTTAGTTTCCAACCTTACTAGTTTCTACCAGTTCTTTTACTATAGCTTATTTAAAAATAGACTCCGCCGAATCCGATATTCGATCATAAAGTTTTATTTAAAGCTTAGAACGTACGAGTCCCGATATTTTGGTTAATATTGACAGCAGCCCAGTTTCAATAAACATTATTATAGTGACCTGATTGCTTCGAAATAATCTGTTATCTTTTGGTTTCGCGGGTATTTAATTGCAGATTTGGAGCAAAAAAATATGTACCTACAATTAAATTCTGAAGTTGCTATTTTGTAGTTTTGAAAAAAAAACTAGTTTTTAAATACATGGAAATACTTTGCAAGCTGCTTAAAGTAAGATGCAATAATTATTAGCCGTGTTTTTTTGCAAGTCCATATGGATTTTGTCGAAAAAAAAACGACGTCGGGACTAATAGTTTTACACGTAAATACAACAAAAACGTAAATCCATATAGACTTAGCTAAGTCCAGATAATTATCGGGACTTACGTACTGTAAGTAAGAAATTCCTGAGTCCCGATGTCATTTTTTTCGACAAATCCATATTGGCTTCAAAAAACACGCCTTTTATTATTCATTCGGTATTTTATTACAAATCAATAAAGGTCGAGTCGAGCTGCCTCGTAAAAAAATATTTTTTTTAAAAATAAAAATGAGTTTTGATTAACTTATTTGTACACCACAGATTGAAAGGCATTCCCGGTCGCTTAATCTCAAAATTCCGCTTTTTCTTTTCGCTTTTTAGTTTCAAAATATACGTTTCGTTTATTTGTGTTTGGACAAAAATCTAGAGCAGTATTTTTAGAAAAAAAACTGTATGCACTTTATACAAAAAATTGTACTTGTGTATACTAATTCAAAATGTTTCCCTTAATACCATGGGCTTAAAATCTTAGTCGATTTAGTACGATGTTGAAGTATTTTAAGTACACTGCTAAGTTAACAGAGGATATTGCAAATTTTAATCGAGTTAAACATTTTTTCGACATTATATTAAAGCTGAAATCAACAAAAAGTTCTGGTTATGATATATATAACTAAATCAGCAACAAAATACAGCAAGGCTATGTAAAGTTCAATGAAAAAAAAATTCCACAATATTGAGATAAGGCGAAATCTGGAAACTTTTTTCTAAGAATAGTCAATCTTTTGATCAATTATCAATAAACAATAAGTTCTTTTATGTAAGAATGCATTAATTTGTTCGTGATGAAAATTAATCATCGCAAATCAACCACCAACCAGAGCGAAAATCAAAAAGTTCAACTTCTAAGAATATTACTTAAGCTATGATTAGACGGTCAATGTAAATGGTCAGAGCATTGACTTTCGACGTCACCAAAAAAATCATCAACACACTGCCAATGGACCGTCAACGTTGACCATGTCAGCGCATAACACATTGAAGTCAACGCCGACTACGTTGACGTGGCAGAAAAGTATGCCATGTCAACTTTGGAATTAAAGTCAACGCTTTGCGTCAATGTGTCCTAACATTTGCTCAGGGTGTTGTTTACACGTTCACCGAAAAAAGTCAATGCGCTGGTGGTAAAAACAATGTCAACGGCGGTGTCAACACAGCCATGGAAAATATTCTGCTTTGGCGATCACACGACAAGACAACTTTGAGAAGTAATTTGACGTTATTTTGACGTCAGAGAGTCAACGCAGATGAATATTTTAGTCTGAAAATTCAGATGAAACGTAAGCAAACGTAACTTAAAGTCATTTAACTTTTTATGACAACTGGAAAATTCAGATGTAAAACATAATGCGTTGAATGTGCCCATTTACAATTGCTCATGTCACTTTGACAATTCAAAAAGTCAAAAAGGGTATAAATTTGCTTACTTGTTTGCACGAACTGTCACTGTTTTAGGCTTGTTCAACTGGAGTTTATTAAAAAGAGTATACAACTAAAAACATTTTAGTAAAGAAGTGTAAAATTAAAATATTGTTAAGTGGTATCTATCATGCTAATACCTTAACTCTCAAAAGTCTTGCGACATTATTTATTTAGAACACAATTTTCTATTCTGGTTACATATTTACAGTTTATTCTACTGTTGATCGATTAAAATTCAGTCCTGTTGGTTTTTTTTTATATATTTAATTTAGAGTCTTATACTGTTGCCAAAAATAAATGGTTGCAAGGATGCTTAACTAAATACTTCATATGTCAATAATTGTGCTGTTCGCTGTTGAATACGCGGATAGCAATTCATACAGCGTATACAACTCTATAACGGACAGCATCAGCAAAATCGAGATACAAAATGACTACTGGACTAACTAAATACCTATAATGTTAATACTCAAATCACTTAAAACAGCTTTGTTAAAAAGGTCAGTTCGATAAACAATTCAGACCGCTGATAGATAGATAGATAGATAGATACCAATGATCTGGAATTTCTACATAAATCTTTAAGTGAGTCTTAAAATTTGCGCATTGATTTACATAATGTTTTTAATTTGAATGGATTGGTGTCATATATTTGTGTCAATTCAAACCGCAAATTTTTGTTCCATCCGATTCTTTTATCCAAATTAATTGAAGAAACAAATATTGCTGAGAATGTTTTTTGCCGAATTCCTGTAGAAAAAGTTATATTGTTGTAAAACATTTTTTTTTTTTTTTCAAGAACGATAGTCCGATGATAACAGGTTAGGTTTAAAATAAACAAAAAACATAATATTTATACTAGTAGGAACAAACGAACCGAATATTTGCTAAGGAAATAACATTGACAAATTAATAATTCATGAGATCATGTAGTTCTGTCATCGAACTGTAAAATTTATCATTAGCATATTGGCAAGAGAAACGCTGAAACTACATAGAGAGGAGTTTTATTAATAAAAAAATAAATCTACAGTTTTTAGCCAATACTCTAACTCACTCATATACATTGTTATAGGTTTTTATTTAAAAATAATCAACGCAGATAAATATTAGAAAGTAAAACGAAAAGTAAAAGTGTATACTGATATCATATACATATGTACATATGTATAGGTATGTACTTTTAAATTTGTCCCAAATAATCATTCTTTCCTTCTTTCATTATTTTTGTTTTATTAGAAAAGACTTGTTTTGCGAATTTGTAAGGGATTTGTTTTCACAAATTTTATATAGTGAAAGCGAGAAGCTTACCTGTTTTCTATTTTAACAATTAATAGTTCTGAATATTTGATCAAAACGTGTGTTCAATCTAGTTGATATTTAAAAATGTTGTATATATTAAATTTAAAAGTCAAGGGTTCGAGTTGGGACCAAAGTATTATATATTTATAACGAAGTTATAAAAACTATAGTATTTCTTCTAAGAGTAAGGTCGTCAACGAAGTTTAACAGACTCATTTTCGTTAGCATGGATCGAGGGTACACCAAATTAAGCCTTTTCTTAAATGTGCTGAAAATGATGTCAACATTGGAGCTAGATCCTTACAGCTTGAACACAATAGAATACGGCAACGTACGTGCTTTTTTTACGTGCCCACAATGCAGCTGTAAACACAGCTTTCTGAGACATTCTGACTGCAGAAGTACTCACAGCTATAACATGAGGAATTGAGAAGAGCTTGAAGCTCATTTGAACCCCTATATAAACACTCATCGAGTTGAAATGGGCTTGTTCGACTCCAACAATTTTGAAATGTCAAAAATGCTGCACGCAAAAGTTAAAAGTTTCATGTGTATTCAATATTTTGACAGCTGGCCCAGCTGCAGCTCCAGTTACTGAATAAGATTTGTACTTGCTCTATAGGGCAAGTATTGGTTTCATGTAAAATGCAAAAATTGAGGTTGTAATCAAAACTAACGCTACGATAATCGAGAAGTTCAAAAAATTAAAATTTGCTTAAAATTTGCTATAAAGGTTTTTTATGTCATTCCCTAGAGGATAAATTCGAATTTTTGTTTTAGCTCATGTAGAACGGGTAGCTTTCATTTCATTTCATTTATTTCGAAGAAGGATTCAATTTACAATGATACATTAAGATTTAAATATTTTAGAGTATCAATAATTTAGTAACAAAGTTTTAAAAATTCAAAAATATGAAGCATAATTCTTAAGGCTAGAAAAAATCTAATAGTTACAGAAAAATAATTTAGTTAGACTTTGAATTTGTGGCAAAAACTAGGCGAAAAAAAAATATAAGAAAATTTAAGTTTAAATCTAAGAAG
The DNA here is from genome assembly GCA_932273885.2 of Leucozona laternaria. Classification (NCBI taxonomy): domain Eukaryota; kingdom Metazoa; phylum Arthropoda; class Insecta; order Diptera; family Syrphidae; genus Leucozona; species Leucozona laternaria. The sequence goes on from OW026368.1 coordinate 55,019,960, forward strand.
AAAAGAACAGGACATAGTACGTAGGTATTTAGAAAAGAAAAGAAAAAGGCATCTGTAAATTCCTAAGTTTGATTTTTAAAGTGCAAAAATAGTTTCCTCTTAAATGCAGTGGGCGTGGCAGTTCTTTGCAACTCATTTGGGAGAGCATTCCACAAACGAATTGCAGTTATGTAAAATGAACGCTCTGCTATGCTGTTTGCAAAACGCGGTAAAATTAGTTTCAAACCTCTTTGGGAATGGGCAAAATTAAGAATTTCACTGAGATAATTAGGACACCTGTTGTGGATGATATTGTGGAGTTTACAAACCAGTCTGAACTTCAGGTACTCATCAAGTCTCATTCCAAAGAGCGTGTCACCTAAATGCGAGACACTGGAATATCTAGGCATATTATAAATAAAGCGAATACAATCATTAAGTGCTACTTTCAATCTGCACTTACACTCACAGTCCAAAATTGGATATACGGAACAGTTAAAAGTAAAATATGGCATAATTAATGATTTAATGAGGCGCATTTTCATCGTGGGAATCAACAAGTCCGAAGAGGATCTCAAAGATCGTAAACCAAAATAGATATTTCTAATGGTATCTGAGATTGCTCTACAGCAAGTTAGATTATTATTAATTCTATATCCTAAGTATTTCACATCTTTCACATAGGCAATAACTTTATTATCAAGTTCAACCGTGGGAAAATCTAAAAAATTAAGCTCATCTCTAGAGCATAACCTGGCCACAGTCTTAACTGGATTAAGCTTCATTCTGTTACTATTCGACCAAGAAAGGATATAGCTTAAGTCCTCATTTAACCTAGCTATACAATCCTCCATCAAACCATACCATAGCTGCATACAAATATTTGTTTTTTTTTTTAATTTTTCTCGAAAACCACTTCAACGACTTTGATTAAATTTCGTACCAGCAAAAACCAAGTCAATTATAAGAAAACTGCGTTTAAGGTTTTTTTCAAAAAAATCACAGAACGGAATTATTTATTCCACGTTGTTTTAGAGAAAATGGTTTTATTTTTGGGTTATTCGCGTATATCTTTGCCATGGTTAGACTTATTTTGTAATTATTTTGCAATCTGATGCTTCTCAATAGTTAAAACAATAATGCATTTAAACATTTTTAAAAATATTTTTCTATACAAAAAAAATCAAACACAAAATCCCTTTTTTTTGTGGTTTTGACTCTTTTAATATTATCTCGTAAAATATATACATCATGCATCTTCAAGGTGGGGTTACACACAGTATTTAACCACAAGCGAAAGCTCGTGTCGTGCATATTTTTTTCTTATAATGTACCAAAGAATCAATTCCTTTACGAATTAGGGGACAACCTATATATATATATATATATATATATATATATATATATATATATTCGCAATTAGAATTCGTTTTATTTATTTAATTTCGTTTACAGACTTAATGCTTTGTATTTTAATTTTTATTCAACTTCCATTCACCACAATATCGCTGAATCTTATCGAAGTCACGCCTACCAAAAAGAATGACCTCAACTTAAGGAGCTGTAGATATGCGATTTGAACGTCAGCATATACAAACACAATAACCTGAGTAAGGCTATCTTTCAGATCATTTTTGTAAATGCAAAATAATTTCTGCGAGTTCATCGCTCTCTGCTGAGGATAATTTTGTATATCAAAGACAGTTGTCATACTCTTTACAGCCAAATTTGTACCATTTGGCATGTTATAAAACATTCAAGGTTTAGAGACCCTCTAATCCCATGGTGTCGAAAACCTTGTCCAAATCAGTCAAACAAGCATCCGCGTGTTCTGCTTTTTAAATTTGTTTTCAATTGAATATCAGAGACCATAGGTTAGACTCGGCATGAATTGTGTCATGTTCAACCTTAAAACCGAAGTGTGTTCTATGTATCCGTAATGATAATAATTAATGTGATCCAACCGATTAGACAGATGTATAACATTACTGTTTTTAGACCGCATTAGATAATAAGCATTGTTCAGAGTATTGTTAAAAAGTGTGCCTTAGATTCAACTTCTACCCGCGGTATAGACTTCGACTTTTTTTTTCTTCATTGAATCGAAGATGAGCTGAGCTTTCACCTTCTCAATTAAGAGGGAACTGGGCCAATTTGTCCAAAGTGTTATGTTTTCATAATTGATTTTGGACTTTTGCCAACAGTATTCTCGGACAACATCAGCATCACCGTGGCTGGACCGTTTTGCGGGTTCCAAAAATGTTATACCCTCTTGTTTAACCCTGTCCGACTCATTCTTTGGGTAAGTTCAGTCGCTGGGCAGGCACAACAGTTATCTTGGACCAGTGCTGGTGAATCATGGAAAAAATCATTTTCTCTGGAAACTTTGACCTATAAAGGGACAAAAAAAAAAGTTACTCGGAAAAAGAGAATAGGTATATGCAAATAAATTAAATAATAGATTCTTTTATAACTTGTCTTGTTGGACAACAGTACCTACCTTACTAAATGCTTGGTGGTGGTAACTGGTAAAAGTCCGGAATAATAATGAAAACAAAACATTGTGGACTTTTACCCATGTTCTTGAAAAATTTTATGTTTTACCGGTTAATCCTAGGGCTTACCAATTTCGGACAGATACATTTCGTATCACATTTGAACTCTCTGTTGCAAAGTGGACAATGCGTCAACGTATTGTGTGGATTGAGACAAATCCACAAGATACAAATAACATATCTATCTTAATAAAATACAAAGAAAAAATACAAATTGCCACTGTTTGAGAATCAGCCTTATTTTCACCCGAAAATTATTCCATCCGAAACATTTTTGATCGCCCGAAATTTTATATCCTATTGCGAGTTTTGCCTTTCGCAAATTGCACCAAAAATAATAATTTGAAATAGAAACTAAGTTCCAAAGAAACTATGTACCTAAATATTTTATAGACATTTTTGTTAATAATAAAAACCTATTTGATTCGATAACACATTCATCTTGACGTTTACATATAAATTATCGATAACAAAGTTATAATTCGACCTTGATGCTTTATATTAAATTTGTTAATAATAGTTTTACTAGATAAGTAATGTTCAATCCAGGGCCGTATTTAAGATGGTTGATAGGTTGAACCATCCAGCAACCACGCGCACCGTGCCTTACCTGAGGAAAATTTAGATAGCTATGTAACTAGTAAAGATTCCATTCTAGAGAATTTTAAAGTAGTAACACATAAAACATCTACAGGGTGTCCCATAAATAATACATATATAACCTTGTAACCGGGTAAAGCAGGCTCGAAGACCTTTCAGAAAAAAATATAATAAAATATTGCCCTCTATTATGATTTTTTTTCAAAAAAGTTTCAAGAAGTACGACCTTACTCAAATATCTGAACACTACGAGTGAATGATTCTTGTATATTTTTTTGTAATTTTATAATATTCTAGAATAACTGTATAGTCGGTCGGAAGTAAAATTTAACGCTACTTGTTGCATTTTTTATTATTTTATTTTTTTAAATTAATTTTTCCGTAGAAAAATTATAAAATATTTATTTTCACCAAAGTTGGAAGATTTCTGAAATAATAAAAATGTATGAGAGCATATATGTAGGTGGCTAATTACTTCGCTTTTAATCTACTGAAAGAGCTTTTTAATATTTTCTCAAATGAAAATTGAGTTACAGTGAATATTAGGCAAGTAGTGAGTGGTAAAGTATGTCACAAGATGTAAGCCGACCATTATTTCACTACTTGCCCAACCGTCGGTCCGGTTGTTCATGAGGGACACATATTATTTGAGATACAGAAAGAGTTACTGACTGGTATATATTTTTTTTTTTTAGATATTAGATACTTAAGAAATACCAATTTATAACAGTTATTTCGCTCGGCTTGAAAAAAATAACTATGGTGCCCGAACCAAGCTCAATGGCCCTGGCCTGCGGGGCCACATAAACAATACTTTTATTAAATTAGTTTATTGTAGAGCATTTCATAGTTTCAAAGAACAAATTAATCCATTTACGTTATGACATGACAGTGTGACTCTTTCTGTAACTTTTATCCTCAAGTACCATGTGTCCCTCATGGTAAACTGAACCTTTTGATACTGCTAATTAGGAAATTACTTGTTGAAATTCTACTGTGGGAATAGATTAGACACATCAGGGCCCTATTGCACCAACAACTTATCACTAATCACTAAGCAAATATCATGAATCTTGATACGATTTTCTTGCGTTGAGATACTGGGGATATAATGTCCGTGGGCCTTAAGTCGGACATACGATCCATACACATCATGTCCGAAGAAATTATGGCATCCTAACGCAAGAAAATCGTATGAAGATTTATGATATTTGCTAAATAATTAGTGATAAGTTGTTGGTGCAATAGAGACCAGGCCAAACGCACTTAGCACAATCAGTTAACTCAGAATCTTTCATCGAGCACACTTCCGAGCTTCATAAAGTCTTTTTTACCATGAAGCTTGTTATTTCCATGCCAGTAGGTATGCTGTGTCAAGTGTGGTGAAAGCATTAACTTTCTAAATAAAGTTCTCGGGATGGATTCTATATTAAAAATTCAAATCAATTGATCGATTTTTCTTTATAGTCCAGGCCTCTTACCTGCGAGTTAATACGGGCCTGGCTCAACTCTGGTCACTGTTATCACATTTTTTAACAATTAGTCATCGTAGAGTCAAACGTATTATGACTTCAGTCTTCAATTTTGGTTACTATTGGGTATCGTTGTTTATTATTACTTTATACATTCACAATGTTTATAAATATATTAAAAAGTGTTTTCCGGAACAGCTGTTATTTGGCATTGGAAGAAAAGATACGTATGTATGTATGCATCTAATTGAAAAAAAATATGCTTCGTATTTTAAAACGAGGCCACAAAGTTATTGGCTATTTCGAATATGTTATCTTAATCTATAGGCAACAATTTAGTACCGTTTGCTCATAAATAAATAAATAAATAAAAAGATAAATTAATGGCGCCACAGCACGTGGAGTACTCTCTCCCTATGTGCGTGTTGTTGTTGGTCGGCAGAAATGGAGGGGACCTATAATTTTGTGAAATAAAGCGCCTTAATTGTAAAACTCTTCCGTACCTGATCTGATTAGAAACTTTATGTTTCATTAGAGCAATGTTATTGTTGGAGCCGGTTTCCTGTGCCATTGATATTTAAAACTTCTAAAAATCAAAACAAATATTAATACATATACTTAACCGTATGTACATAACCATACCCATCATTGAACAACAATACTATATAATTATATGTTGAATTTGTTTAACATTATCTAAACGTAAGACGTAATTTATTAAAAATATGTATGCAAATTGTGGAAAAATTATAAGAGTGCTTGTTGAATCATCGAATATAATAGAGGCCAAGTTTTTTTTACTAATACGTAATGCGCAAACAAAAATAGCTACCTATACAAATAAAAGCCATGTCAAATTTTTTTAGAGTAGGTTATGTACCAGAAATTCGACGCCTTGATTTGTCAAAATAAAAGCATTCTTCAATCTTCATTTCCTCGTTGCCAATGTTGAACTTGAATCGATCAGAGAAAACCTTGGTTGAAGTTCACTGAATACGAATGCAACATGATGATTGATTTATTTCAATATCTTTGTAAAATTTCAATCAATATTTATGCATATTTTATGTGGGACGTTTTTGTGCCCAGAGTTCATTGAATTTCTCGCTGTTTGGCATATAAAATGTATTTTTTAAAGATGTAAGTTAGTTGAGTATTAACATTAACATGCGACATTAAACTACACAGTATGTTTGTATTGAAATGCAACATGTCCGTTGAATCAATCATGTTTTAATATTTAACCACAGGGTATATTAGCATAATTGTTTTAATATTGAATCTTCCACAGGCTATTAGCATAAAATTATATATGATTATATTTTGTATATTCATAAATATTGTGTCATTTGAAACTCTCATACACGTTTCCGCGAATATCTTTGGAGTTCAGATAATTCGTGTAATGAATAAAATACTTTATTTATTAATAGATAAATCAAAACAATTTCGTATGAGTATTTTTCCAAACCAAACTGAACCTACAACGCATAAAAACACAGTTTGAAATTTCCATCTATTTTTTTGTTTTGTTTTTGCTGCCTGTGTTAAGAAAAAGTTGAAAATAATAATATATGCTAAGATATGAGCATTGTGATACCTTGGTGATTTTGAACAGGATCGATAGAATTTTGTTTTCAAAATATGAGATCGTTGGCAAGCAAAATAATATGCTGCGTTTTAGTTGACCTTTTTTTTTGTTCTAAAACTATTTTCTTAATTCAAAATAGTTTTTAACGGCCGTTAGTCCATAAAAATTGGCGTTTCGTCGCGGCAATATCACTTGGACTCATCAGTTGACTAGTGAGGGCTTTGTCAATACGCAATTTTTATCAAGTTCAGTTCAACTTACACGAATTTTTGACAAAAATCCAATGTGAACTATATCCAACAAAATTAAAATTCTTAATCATTAAGCCGGAAATTTTTAAGATTTAAGATTTAAGAAATATTTTAAACATAAATTGCTCATCAAAAAACTAATAGATATCAATTTATTTGCTGTTTGGCGCTTTTCTTTTACAAAATCCAAGCTTACTTCCTAATCTGACATCACGAAAATTGCTCAACTTAGAATCTAAAAATAAAAATGTATACAGAATTATTTTGGTATAAGATAAAAAATAAAACTTAATTTTCGTTTTCCGATTTAACTTATTGACTTTACCATTTAAGAGATGCGGTTGCTCAATATCATTGAATACACAGGGCCGGACCAACCATATGTGCAAGATGTTCAAATGCACAGGGCGCGAAATTCTGGGGGCGCATTACTAGGAGCAAGAAAATGTAATCTCATCTTGCGAATACAAATATGTACTGCCATTCGCATTTTAACCACAAAACTTGTTTCAAATAATCCCTTTGCTAAGTTATTTCTTGCACACTTACTAACATCACTTTCATTGTTGCACTCTGAGAGAATTTAGCTCAAAATATCGTAAAATTAAAGATCACACTAGAACAACGCATTGAAAGTCTACCTCCTGGGTAATGTGGAAAAGTCGTATGCATATGTTTCAGTGACTGTATGTCACTGGGCGCTTTCAACAAATCTTGCATAGGGCGAAAGTTTGGCTGGGGCCGGCACTGTGAATACATCATTGATAAGATAAAATTTAAGTTACTAAAGCTAAGTAGGAACAGACGATACTAAAGTATTATCAGATAACAACAGACAATATTTCTCAAGGGCGTACGCAAGATTTTTATCTGGGAGGGCAAACTCATTGTTATTGTGTTTTTGTTAATATAAAACTTAAGAAAACAATTTTGATTATGACAAATAAATAATTAATTTGAGAAATGTACCTTATATAAATTAGCACATTTTTGATATTTTAAATCTTAGGCTTCACCTTAGTTTAGTTTTATACAATTTTATTGAAAACAGATCGTATTATTTCAAAAAGTAACTTTCAGTCCATGAACCACTTGTTTTTATTTTTTGTAAATTCTGATAGTGGATCACAGTGATTCTTAAAGATGCCCAGAATATAATACTACCTTAGTACCTAATGTGCACTGTGCCAATAATTTAAGAAAAACTATACCCGCAAGCTTATTGATAAGGATATATTTGGTTGGAAATATTTATAAATTGAATTTCTAATAGTAATAAAATATTTTGTTTGTCAGATGACGCTTGGCAGATTTTATCAAAAAAGTTTTACAATTTTACTGTCAGGTGGTTTGTCTAAAAATGGCTTGACAGTGACAATATTGTCAATTCACACGATTGGGAGACGTATGGAAGACAGCGAGGTGTTTTAGATGCCGGCGGCGTGGGCCGTGGCGTCGTTTAATGTCTAAAACTACGAAATATTGCAATTTAAAATGATGCTTATAATGTCCTAATCGACTGACAACAATAAAAAAATGTGTGATCGACCAGATATGTTCAGGCAATTTTATGATACCTGTTAATTTAATTGTCACATGAAAGTATGACAAAAGCCTGATAATATCGTTTTTGACAATATTGTCAGACAAAATTGTAAGATCACACGGTTTTACGACATTTGGGACAATTTTGTTTGACTGACATTCCTGACTATATTGTCAGATCTGACAATCGTCTATACTAAGCATAATCGAGAACGTCCTCGGCATTAGGTCTGTTCGCGTGCTAGTCCGAAACTACCCATTTTTACCATTTTGAGTCCAATTTAATTTTTTTTTAAATGGAATTTGACAGAACTTCGATCTTGTAGGAAATGGCAGGTTTGGAATTTAGACGAACAGAGATATTATATCTTCCCGTTCTCCGGAAGCCACTCAATTTAGACACAGAAAATCGAAGAAAGAGGCGCTAGCGTGATGGGTGCTGCACAATTACCACTCCTCCGATACGATTTTTGCCTTCTTTTGGCTTAACCTATATATATTCTTAGTTTTCGTTGCATTTAATGCAAACCACTCTGTATGTCCTTATGGTGACATTTCACAGAAAGAAATCATCAAAATCGAAGCTGCACATTAAAAGTTCGAAGTAAAAACCGTTATTCAATTGAATTTTCAAAACCATTTGTGTATTCTCACGAATATTGTGTTTGCTCAAATTTCCAGAATACACAAATGATGTGACATACACAAATTGTGCCAAAATATACATAAATAGTCATAAAATAATTTAAGATGATTTGTAAATGTTTTCACAAATGATTCACAAATCGTTTGTGTACGCAATTTGTGTACATATAATTTGTTGTTCAGACGGTTTGTGTATTTTTTTGACAATAATACACAAATTTATACACAAATATTTGTGTATACACAAATCGTCTGATCTTATTCTATGATTTTTAAAACGGAATTTTCTTAGAAAAATATCTATTTGATTTTTAAAATGTTATGAAGTATAAAGTAGTACCTAAGTTAAAAAAAATAATATGAAAACGAAATAAGCTAAATGGACCCTATTTCGTTAGCTAAAGCGAAATAAAGCCAAATAAAAAATTCGGCGTTGTTTCCACATTGAAAGCGATACAAAGCAAAATGTTTTATATTTCGCTTTATTCCGTTGGGCCTTGTTTTAAGTTATCTACCGTTCGAGAGCCTTGGTAGATCTATATCGTGTATGTCGCACCTATCGACCGTCTGCCTGTATTAAGAATTTATTATTAAAGTTTCGACTCGAAAAGATTTGCAGGGATTATCACGAAAATAAATCACAGAAGAAAACACATAACTAATGTATTTTTAAAAGTATTTTTCTAAATTGCTGGCTTAATAATTTTTTTCTTTTTCAGAAAAAAAAAAAACTTTTGAAACAACATCGCTATGGCGGTGATAACACGAAATGAAAATATAGAAAAACCCCTCCCGGCAGGTATCGAAAAATCCGATAAACAGCATAAAAGTGTGCCCGTTTCAGTTGGTGAATTCTTCGCATATAAAAATATTTTCATAACTGGTGGAACTGGATTTCTGGGAACTGTTTTGATAGAAGCTTTACTCGACACACATCCGGATATTGGTATTATCTACGTTTTGGTCCGAGGAAAACGTAAAGTTGATCCAAACGATAGAATATCACGGCTGCTCCAAAAACCAGTAAATTTACAAATGATTTTATCCTTTAACATTTTTTTCTTAAATTGTTGTTTTTTTTAAAAAAAGATTTTTCAAAAGTACAATGAAACCACTCTGCAAAAAGTTGTTCCTGTAGTTGGTGAGCTCAGTGAGCCCAATTTCGGATTCAAAGATGATCTTCTGCAGGAGCTGGCAGATAAAGTCAACATCATTTACCATAGTGCCGCCACCATTAAGTTTAGTTCCCCACTTCGAACAGCCATTCGAACAAACCTTACTGGCACAATGAGAACGATCGAGTTTGCGAAGCAACTTAAAAATCTTTCTGCATACGTTTACTGTTCAACTGCCTTTTGCAACAGCAATAACCGGGGTCTAATTATGGAGGATGTTTACAAGTCCCAATATGATCCTTACGAGATGATGAAAATGGCAGAAGATGAGAGTGCATGGATAGATTTTACAGATGCCAAGTGCAAGCAGATCATACGTGACCATCCTAATACCTATACATTCACCAAAAATCTATCAGAGAATCTCATGATGTCAGAAATGTCTGGACTACCAGCGGCCATTGTTCGACCTTCGATTGGTGAGTTAACAACTCAATTTTTAATAAAATATTATTCATGAATCATTTCATATCCTCTTCTTAGTTTATGGAACTTGGGAGCATCCAATGGAGGGTTGGGTAGGCAACGCCAACAGTGGTCACTTGGGCTATCTGGCGGGCTTCATCAAGGGCGTCTTCAGGACAATGTGTGGGAAAGCATCTTCTGTTATCGATATCATACCATGCGACTATGTCATAAATGCCTCCCTGGTGATGGGCTGGTATGTAGGCACACGAAAAATTGCGGTCCCGGAAGTGATCCATTGCACGTCAGGTGAAGTAAATCCATTGACACTGGCGGAATTTTCAGATATTATGAATGCTAGCGTTAAGCGTCATCCACCCGATAACTTTGTTTGGAAGCCAAAGACCAAGCTGAGAAATGGTTGGAGATACAATTTGTTTTTCTATCTATTCCACATGTTGCCTGCCATGATCTTTCATATTCCAGAGAAAATTTTACCTATTGGAATGCCACAACATACGTAAGTTTAAATATTCAATATAGAAATGAATTGAATTTTCATTTTCTTTATGTTCTAGAGCCTTGGAGTATATGAGAGTTTTTAATAAGGGAGCCAAAGCCTTTGATTATTTTCTCGACAAAGATTTTCGTTACTCACTGAAAAACGCTCTGCAAATACTGTCTGTGTTAAATGAAAAGGATAAAAAACGATACAATTTCGATTCAACACTTTGCGATTGGTCTGCGTTTATAGATCGGTGTTTAATCGGAGTGAGGCGATTTTATTTTAGAGAGTCCGCTGTGACAACATCGTGGCATCGAAGATATTGGACGGCGTGAGTATTTTGAAAGAGGAAAACAATTTTTATCGAGCACACACTGTATATCACATATTTGAGTAAGGTTATGGTTTGTGAAACTGATTTTTCCGATGCTGGTATGTGGAAACAAAATATACAAAATCATTTTCCATCACACAAAAAAAATGTTACTAATGCCCCAGAAAAATCAGCATAAACCCCAGATAAATCAGACGTAGTCCACTTCATTTCCATTTTCTAATGCATTAGAACATTTAAAGAATTGTTGCTATTTTTATTTTCCTCATAAACCCATGCTGTTGTTCACAAATTATATTCTTAGTGTGAAATGCTCACAAACGACTTGTTCAAAGAGCTTTGGAATACAGGACAGTTTGGACATGGGCCTATAGTTCTTAATATCAGTTTTGTCACCCTTCTTAAAAACAGGAGAACCAAAAAGTGTTTTTCCATAAGGACGAAAATAACCCTGTTTTAGTAGAAAACTCGAATAAAAGCTGAAAGGGTTGATCTAGTATAAATCTACATTTTACTCCAGTACTGGAGGAATTCTATCTTGACCAGATGAGTAATCATCATTTAACGATGAGAGAAACTCCACCAATAACAAATTTCTAAATAGTCATAGGGTCCTCTTTTAAAGAACTACCCATTTCGTTTACATATTTTAGTTAGCGCATAGAGTTTTGGAGAGAGTTTAAAATTCCTCAAAAAGGGAAATTTAGGAGTTACGGTCAAGTGATGAAACAGTTTTCAAATATACTTTCCATGCTCTTTTTTATTTTATAACGGAGACTTTTAAGCTCTTTTCTATAAGTTTGTATTTTTCAATATTTTTGTAGGGATTGTATTATTTATGCAGTTATTAAGGATGATATATAAAAACCTGTAACTGCTTTGTCAATATTACTAGACACTGATGTATTTTCAATGCCAGATCTATTTAAAACTTTTATGGGCAACTGAAAATTTACCATTTTCAAGTCAAACTTATGAGCATTCAAAGGAGTTGCTATTTTCAATAATGTGACTGCTCAAGTCAAAAAGTATGTACAAAGGGGGATGGTATTTATCTATATTAATAATATAAAAATAGCGTTAGAAGAAAATACTTAATCGATTGTTAGAGTTTTTGATACAGCTTAAGTGCTGTAAGTCAGTAGTGCAAATTTTATTAAGAAAGATAAGCTCATTTGTGATAAAGTTAAAGAGGTTTGTTGGTAAGATTCAACTTCAAAAGGAATCCACTGTATATGAGGAATATTAAAACCAAAACGTTTTCAAACTGTCAAACTCAGCTGTCATTTAAAGTAACATAATATTAGTTGAATGTTGGCATTCACGATAATGAATCGCTTAACAATCGAACAAAAATTATTAAAACTTAATACAAAAACTGTTGATTCAAACGAAGCCGCTTTTTGTGCGTTACGCGATGATTATGGTCGTCATAATCGACCAACTACGCAAGCAATCGGTAAAATTATGGAGAAAGTTAAAGAGAGTGGAAGCGTTATACTGATGTCGTAAGGAATGTGCATCATCGTAATTCACGCTTAGTCGAAAATATTGCTGCTGCAAGGACAAGTGTTGCTGATGATCCGAATTTATCGATTTTCCTGCGTTCGCAGCAATTAGTCGAATGATAACATTCAAACAAAAAAAAAGAATTTCTTAAATAGAAAAATGATTTTATTTTGACCCCATTTCACTCTACAAATAACAAAAGTTGTAAAGAATATCCCAAAAGCCATTTCCTAAACGCCTACAGCGCTACCTGTAGAACGGTAGTTGAATTGAACTGACGAACGAAATGTGGGCATACAGCGCCTCCTGTTTAATGGTTTGTCATCATGAAAAGCTTTCCTATAAACTAGGAACACTTGATTAAATAGTTCAGTGTATAAGAAACCTGAATTAAGCCAAGTTTCCTTCAAAACAAAGACATCATAAGAGCACACTTGAAAGTTGGTGATAATATGGGCAGTTTTGCTCCGGAGCTCTCTTACATTTTGGTATAAAAAGGTGATCCTATTTAGTTTTTTGCAGTTGGATTATTGATTGGATTACTGTTGAGTCTTCTTTTTTTTTTGAAGTGCAAAATTCTTTAGTTAGAACTTCTGGAGGCCAAATACCTTTATTACAAATGGAATCAAAGAATGAAAAAAGGGATACAATTTTAAAAGATGAAACGAAAATATTTGCTTTTTTGTTTTTGTACACTTAGGGCCTGTTTCACAATGTCTGATTAAAGTTCTAACTAAGCCACTTGGAACTTAAAATGAAGCTGAAGATCGCTGCATCGGAAGTTTTTTTTCGTTTAGGATAGGATACCGAGATAAGTAGCAATAATATTGGAACATTTTTATCGCCAAAATGTAGGGCTCAAATTTTTCTAGGGGTGATTCCGTTACTTTTTTTAAATTGTATTTCGTTACATTTTATTTATGAGTTTTGAAACTTAAAAATTTAGTTTCTTTTAGTAGAGGATATGGACCACAATGTATGAGTTATAAAGGAAATAAAAATTACCCTAAGTAGATCATACCTTTCTCAAGGGGCGATGTTTCATAGTTTTTGTTTTTTACCAACCTTTTCCACTCGTAAAACTTAAAAAAAAATACAAAAAACTTTAGACCCTTATAACTTCGCATCAACGAATGGTAGGTAAAAACAAGTACACTCTAAAATTATATATAGTCCAAACTCTAAAGGCTTTTTATTTTTTTTATTTTCATTTTCCTAAGTCAATTATTGTTGCATAACAACAAATAAAATCAAAAAGAGTAGTAAACAAAGTATAGATACACAAAAATATGTTTATGAGATGGTGTTTATTTGCTACATCTTTATATCTTATGTCTAGTATTTTGCAGATGAAGTGTCGATTATCAAATTTCCATGACAACGAAAATATTAACAGCTATATTATTGAATTGTTTCAAAACTAGTTCAATAGCAAAACTAGTTTAATAGAAGTTTTTAGTCTCAAATTTAGCACGGTTTTATGATTTGTCCACTTCCAAACATCTTTAAAACTAGTTCTGTCATAAAACTAGTTTTAAAAAAGTCAATAATATGGCTGTAATTATTTTTTTGAAATTTGCTTTTAGAAAAAACTATTTTGTCTGGAAAACTGGAAAACTAACTGACACATACATACATTTATTAAATTTTTTACTGGGACTTTTTAATTTGCGGATAATTTAAATGTTACTTAAGTAATTGAAACTTTACTCAGACATTGTGAAACAGACCCTTAAAGCCGACTTTTCAATCATCAGTTAAGCAGTCAGTTAACTACCAGAGGAATAAATAGGATCAAATGTTTCAACCCCGAAAACCAAAGGTTCGGCCAAAATTTTGTAACATTTCAATGGACTATTTCTAGTCTCCGCAATTGTTTCTGTTTTTGGTAAATTTTCGTTTTCAGTACCTATACATTTGAGCGCAAGCAGATCCTAATTAGCTGGCAAAGCAAAAAGAGGAATAGGTGTCGGTATAAGGTCATCAGTAGAAGTTCCGATATCAACTGGATCGTTTGGGAGAGTTAGGGCCAGTTTCACAGTCAGAAAAGTGGCACTTAAGTGAGCAATGTGAAAGATTAAGGCACAATATCACAGTGCTTACTTACCTGAATGAGTGGCAATGCCAATACGCAAATTAAGAATTGGTTATCTTCTTAATAATCGCAGAAGTTGAACTGATGCACTTACCGTGCTAGAGAATCCCACACGGTCCATGAACAAAGTGGCGTAGAATTTAAGCCCTTGGGGGACTTTTTTGCAGAGCAAACATTTTTTATTTAAAAAAAATCTTAAAAGTTAAAAATAAAAAAAAAATTAATTTATAATTTAAAACCGAACAAAACAGAAATACAACGTGAGCAAAGTTATCAATGGAACTGGAGAGAGAGGGAAAGCTAGTTACCTCAAGCCGAAAGTTTAGGTACACACAAAAAAGTAGGCGAATGTTATAAATAAATGTTCTCTCTTTTAATTTCTAAAATAGATGAAAAAATATATACTGAACACTTACTCAGAGCATCCTCGTCAGCTAGTAGAAATATTTATAAGAACCTAAATCACAAATTGTCAACTGAAAATAACTATTTCTGCCCTGAACTTTCCGTAAAAGCTATAGGTACCATTTTTAGAGCAAGGGTTGAGTTACTCAACTTAAATTATGTTCCTCATAGGTCAGATCTATCCCAAATTTGTGGTCTTTGTAATAGAAGGGAATTGGAAGATAGTTATCATTTTATAGCAGTGTGTCCCATCCTTCAAGAGATTCGTCGCCTTTACTTCCACGAAAGCTTTTTGTCTTTCAGTCAGCTAATTGACGTATTGAACGGGTCCTCTGGCTGGTCAAACTTATTTAAATTCTGTAACCATGCACTACAGTACCGCAACAGCTTCTAACGCGTATACTCATTTCAACAGTTAAAATTCCCCTTTTTATGTTTCAAATCATTCTAAAATGGGTAGTTTAATGTTTCAAAGTATTTCACAAAATAAATGTTAAAATTTGTAATATTAATATTTAAAATTGTTTTAGCTGGTTTCAATTTAAAAAAAACTTACGAATTTATAATTAACTCTTTTTTTCTCAATATAAATTATTTATTAGATTGTATCTTTTAAAATTTCATTCAAATATTCATATTGGTTTTTCAAATTATTCGATAATATTGTTTAAGCACGAAAATGTTCAACAAATCATTCCGAAATTATACTCAAATATTCATCTTAACCGGTATAGTCATAAATTGATATTAAAAATTGTTTTAGCTGGTTTCAATTACAAATTCAAAAAACTTAACGAATTTACTGTAAACTTACAAATGTAGTTTGAAGATTAATAAGAAATTTTTCTGATTATAATTGTTATTTCAATAATTACCACTTAATTTGAATAATTAAATAATTTTATTATTTATTTCATAGTCTAAGAATTGTCAATCAGGCAGACGGCAGCAATAAGCCATGTCCTTAACCTTATCTTTTTATTATTGTAAAATCTATTGAAATAAAGAATTGTATCTATCTATAAATATAAACACAAGTGGTATAGATACAAAATGAAAGAAAAAAAAAACAATTAAGTTCACTCAAACAACACCAATTACAAATTACACAAAATAAATGAAAAAAAATTCTTACGAAGTTAGCACTAAAAACTTAATTTCTTGACAAAACTTTACAAAATAAAAAAAAAATCAATTATAACAGCAACAAGAATATTTACTTATGGTGTGAACTTAATAAGTAACACTAATTAAAAATCATAAAATACGAATTAAAACAACAAAGTAAACACAGATGAAACGCCTACACAACTAGTGAGAATAGAGCTATACCTAGTGCTTCCACTTGTCTTACATTCTCATATGTATAGTAGGTACTATATTGTTTTACTTTGATTTAAGTTATTGTTCCATCAAAAATATATTTAATTGGAGTCAAATATCGTCCTTCCTTTTACTGTCTGTTATTGTGTTCTTAAAGATCTCTGATTTTACATTGTTTTGTCTTATTTAAACCCTTTATTTTAAAATGAATTAAACCATTTTTTCAATGATCTATAATAATAACACATACTATTTTTCTTGCTTTACTAGATTTGAAGTCCTCTATTACCTGGGATACGCTCTTATCTTTGCCGCCATTTTTGGTATTTCGAAAGCACTTATTGGCTTGTATGCTGGACTTCCAATAGCTTTATTAATTTGGGCGTTCTTAGTATGGTTATAATGAATTAAGAAGAAAACTTTAATTTAATAAGTTATGGTAGTTTAAGAAATAAAAATTAAATGTATAATATAAAAACAACAAAAACATTTTGTATTAATTTTTAAGTTTATCACTTTCTTTTTAAATCCCTGTTTTCCAACGAGCTGAAATTTACGGAAAGTAAAAATTAAAATTGAAAAACAATTTAATTTTAAAATTATTAAATGGATTTTTTGTAATGTAAATATTAATAGAAGCTTCTAGACTCTAACTCTAGTTTGGAAATATCAAAATCGCAACGAGACTTATGCCCTTATTTCGAGTTAAACGATTCAATGCGACACAAGTCGATCGTATCAAAAAGTTGACCACATTAAAATTGTTATCCAAAGTTATCTCAATAGATTTATGTTGTAATGATCCCTTGCCAAAACATACACAGCTGATGACATCTGATTCAACAATAGCTTACGATATCTTGAATTGATGATAATCTTTCGATAAAAGTTGTTTATTAATAAACGTTTTCGATATTTGGATAAAAACAACAAAATTGTTTAAATGCTGTATGGAAATCTTTAAAATAAAAATATAAAATCAATGTTACCAAAATTTAAATAACATATGACCAAAATAACATATAAAACAATAAATTTATCAATAACTTTATTTGTTCAATACATTTGACCATTTATTTTTAGAAAAAACTGTAAATTACTTAGCAAAAATGAAAATCTTCGTCGATTTCGTTTTCGTGAAAAAGCTAGGAAAAAGAGACAGTAGTGCAACAAATAACACGATCCTGTCGGAAATTCAAAAAAAGTATCAACAATAATGTTTTATTAAAATAAAGCGAAAAATATTCTACGAACAAAGTTGAAAAAATATATATATTTTTTTGCAAAGGATTAGTCTGACTTTTTTTTTTTTAATTAATACAAGTTTTTTTCCTGAAATGTGTCAACATTTGTACATCGCCGGAAAGGTCTGTTAGTTTTCTATTTGTCACTCAAAACCGGAACCTCTTACAATGCTTGGTTGCGGGAATATCGCTATCTAAAGTATTTTAAAGGTTGGTTCGAAGTACACTAATATCAGTTTTGGTGCGAATATTTTGAGAACCAAACCTCGAAGAATATTTTGGTTTTCAGTTTTATAAAGGCCTTGAAAATATTACAGACAATTTTGAAAATCGCTATTCAAACACTTTAGTCGGGTTTTGGACAAGCAGCTTTTCCATAAGATTTTGGTTCAGATAAGCGAAGAGAGTTTGAAAAGACCTTTCTTTTGATATGTAGCTAGATGGGCCTCGGAAACATTTTTGAAAAATTTTGAAAAAATATTTTTTAACATTGAAATTATGGTGTTAATAAAATGTAGAACAAATTAATTCAAGAGATGAAAAATTAACTCCAGTTATCTTATCAAATTTTTGATTGGTACCTTAAAAAAATACTTATAAAAAGACAAAATATAAAACCGAGAAAAAATTAACAGTATGCCATCCCATATTAATCAGATATTTTCAAAGTTCTGAAAACAGAATACAATAGAAACATAAAAATCAAAAAATGAAAAAGCAATTAACAAAAATAAAATCTGAAAAGATGAATGGTAAACTTACTGAAGTTGGAAAAGATGTAGCAATGCAAGATCTTCAAAAAACTGGTGCTTCTGATCTAGCACCATCCACATCTAATTCTAATACCAGCCGAAAAGAATTAATCAAGACACAACTTCTTCAAAGTCTATTAAGATGTACAGCAACAATTTTTACAGTAAATTGTCAACATTTCTATAGAATATCGTTTTTAATTAACATGGAATTTCTTTTTCAAGGCTAAGAATTCATTTGCAAAATTTCAATTTTGCAACTCGAATTCCTACTTTGGATGGCTGAATTCAAATGGTTTCAATGGATTTGGAACTTACACTTTTGAAATTGGTGCATACTTCAAAGGTAAAGACAATTTTGTGAAGAACATTTCTTAGGTACAAGTACGTAAGCGTTCGCATTTAAGGTACTTTTGAGGGAAGCCTTTCAAAAGGGCTAGGAAGTTTAACTTATATTAACGGTGATATTTACGAAGGTGAATTTTTGGCTGGTCGCCCACATGGTTATGGTCATTATAAATCGGAGCAGTTAAAATACACAGGCTACTTTCAGAATGGAAAGTTTAATGGAAAGGGGGTTTTAAAGGTGTAAGATGTGAGTTTAACTTATTTTTTTAGTCTTATCATATCTTCAAAAAGACAAGAACAGAAGAGATTCAGGGAATATTTTATGATGGAAGAATTGAGAGCGGGGAGGCTCGTGATTGTAGTGGAGTCTACAATGGATTATTCAATAAATCGGGTTCGAGGAGCAGTGGAAAATTCACATTTAAAAATGGAAACACTTACAAGGGATCCTGGGCTGATAATAAGTTCGAGGGGTTTGGTGAGTACAACTGGACTTCGGAAGAACGAATTTCTATGAATGCGAAAACAAAATACGTTGGGTACTGGGTGAACGGCAAACACCATGGTTTGGGTATGCTATCGTTCAATCAAAGGTTAGTTATTTGTCAGTGGTCATGTGGAAAAAAAAGTGGAGCCGGTATAATCATAGCCTGTAATGGAAGCTGTTATTCTAGTAAAGAGTTATTCATTGACGATCAGTATAAAGAATCAAAGTGTATCAGAATCTTACAAGAAAGCCAAATGTTATTCTCGGAAGCTATACAAATTTTAACTTTGGAACCGAAATATGAATCCTTAGGTGAAAAAACGAATGCCTTCTTAGATATTGTCAAAAGACTCGTAGAGCAATATCCTATATTAAGTTGTCCCATCAATCCAATTCGCATTCCCAACTATGAAATACCACCGGGATCGTTCACGTCACCTCTAGAGTCAAAACACTTACAGCAGGTTATCGTTGAAAATTTCACTACATTTGAAAACCTTTACAAAAAATATACTCACCCCACAGACGAGTGTCTGAATCGTCTTGGATTAAATCTTTTTTACATCGACGTTTTTCACAAGGTGCGAGATATAAATGTGGCGAAATGTTTGGAAGCTGGTCTAATTGCAATAAGGCAATCCCGTATTTACTCGGATGATGCAAATTGCAAAAACCACGTTGAAGTTGTTACATTTTATGAATTTTTCCTACATTTTGTTCATATCACAGAAATTCTGATGGAAAATGAAGTTTTGAAGTCGAAAGCCAACGAAATAAGACCAACCTTTTTTGGGCACTTAGCAACTAGAGTACTTTTAGTGCTTAGAATGTTGGAAACCAACGAAACACCATTCCTTCTAGTAAGGGAAATGATTTATGATAAGGATAACCTTCCGAAAATTTTAAAATTAGTACACATTCTTGAGGAAATGTTTCTTGGCGAGAAAAGCATACTGACGGCGTATAAGTTTCTGAAGATACAAAACGTTGTAGAAGGTAAAAGTATTGAGTTTTCTGTAATAATCGAAGGGTTTTATGATGTGAATGATGCAAATCAAATTTTATTTGATAATAACTATGAATTAAGTAATTTGGAACTAATTGAAATTATTTTTCGAACATGTCAGTTTAAATTGAGAAATGCTACAACTGACCTTTAAGCAACACAAATTGTAAATATTGATTTTATGACTTAAAACTATTAAATGATAAATTGTTTTCTTATTTTGTTGACTTATTTGTGTTAGATATTTTCTATATAAAGAACCAACCTTGAACTGTAAAGAGTTAATCGACATAATTTTCAATTTTGAATGGTTTTATAACAATTCTTAGTTTTTAATTATAATAGTTAATTATAATTTAATTAAACAAAAAAATAATCGCAAAAAATTAAATTTATATATTTACGTGCATGCATTCTTTCAAAATTCAAATTTGCAAAATCCTGCCACTCACTCAAAAATTCTCTTTTTTATTTTATTCAACAAAATTCTGCTTTGAAAATTCAGGAAATAAATATATTTACTTCTTAAAAAAAAGTACAAAGTAAGTAGGTACGTAGGTACCTAACTTTTTTTATTAATACAAAAAAAATAATTTTCCTGATAAAAATTCTGTACAGAAAACGAATTTGCATTAGGGAAAGTAATAAATTCTTTTTTAAGAATAAATATTTCTTCCAAAGAATTTTTTTTTCCGTATCCTTTTTATTTTTCAAATTGTAAGTTAAAATATTAATCTATGAAAAAGAAAATTTTTCCTGATCAACAAATAAAATAAAAAAAGTTTCCTTACAAGTGAGAATTTTGAAAAGCTAAATTTTTTAAAAGCAGAATTTTATAATTTTTACACACTATAGACGGTGTTCACATTGGACTCACTCCGCGCGACTCATTTTGACATCTTTTTCTTTTATCTCACTCTACACAACTATATGAGAAAGTGAGGCAGGATTTTTAATTTTTTTGAAAAAATCCTGCCTCACTAGACTCTCTCTTTCTCATCATGAGTTGGAGTGAGATAAAACAATGAAATGTCAATATGAGTCGCGCGGAGTGAGTCCAATGTGAACACCGTCATAGAATGAAATAGAGAAAAAATAAGTAAAACATTTGTAAAATTGAAGTAAGTTGAAACAGAGATTTTATTATTATTATTATTTATTAATCTTTACATAAATGTATAGAATAATACTTAAAAGCTAATAGCTACCGAGGGCTTCTAGCTGAAGATAACAATATGAATATTAAAAAGTATAGTTTAAATGTCCAGCTATGGGAGCGGTCAGAAGAGAGAAGAAGAATGGTTCAGGCCTCTACTGACCGCCCCCAAGAAGGATTCAATATGTTAAATTAAGATATAATTAGAAAAATTTAATGTTTTAAAGAGTTTGAATACATTTTTTATATTCTGTTCGGAGGGAACCAAAAGAAGATTTTTCAAATTTTTGTTGAATAATTTATTACAAATTTCATTAATTTTTAGTGCAATCCGTAGTTAGATGATTGATTGTAAGCTGTAGATTTAGTTGGCACAGGTGGCATGTCGGAGGAGGTTCTTTGTTGAGAAGATAACTGTGAGTCAGTTGGGTGTGCCCGATTCTCAATCTGATGAAGCATTTATTCATGATTGCAGTTGTTGTTGTAGGATAAATAGCACGGCTTCGGCATTGATTGATCGTCGAGTAATGATGATGGTATTGGGACCAGTCCAGTACTTTATGCTGCTGCCAGTAAGAGTTAGTCAAATGAAGGATGTCTTTTGTGGTAGGTTGATATTGTGAGATTTCGTGATTGATATTTTTGGAGACTATTTTGGCTTCTCGATCTGCACATTCATTACCATTTACACCTATGTGACCTGGTACCCAGAAAAGTTTTAAGTGGGGTCCTAGTTTGATGATGTTGTCTCTTGTTTTGCAAATGATAGCTGATCTATTGTTTACATTTTGTATTGCAGTTAGAGTTGATAGACTATCCGTGCAAATCACAATATTCTTATTATTTTTACTAGCAATTTGAGTAGCTTTTAAAATTGCTAAAGCTTCGGCAGAAAAATTGAAAAATAAGATGGTAATTTTTCTGCGGAAACTAGAAGAGAGTTTGAACCAACGATTGCGAAACCCGTGCCTTCTTTGCTCTTGGAGCCATCAGTGAAGAGAATAACCCAATGGTTTTCAATATAGATAGCTATTTGAAAATGTTGTAGGTTTTTTTCTTTCGGTGTTGAGTCCACTTGAGGTCTCTCCTCTTTTTTCGCACTCAACTTATTGCCCGGACCATTAAATCTGTGCGGAAAAGTTACATTTTTATATTTGAGGTTTTTGTATATTTGTATTTGTTGTATCTTTCATTACAGCATGGCTTTCTGTAATTTTGTTTGCGTTTGTATTTGTTTTTTTTTTTTGTTTCAAGACATGCCTACCTGAGATTCACCTTGACGTGTTGGGGAGCTTACGTTTGATGTTCCAGGTGCAGTGTCAACAACAGAGATGTAATCTTAACAAACATGACTCTGGGGACGGTAGGTGCCTACTGTTGGGACTACTGTTCTAAGATGACAATCAATAGTTTGCCAGTCCCGATGGTTCGGACGCAGACGTTACTGTGGCTGTAAGCCCCGCCATAGGACAGAGGGCGGGCAGAGGTGAATCTTTGGCCAAAACCCTGACAATATCAGATGTCAAACCAACCTCGACTCTCAAAGGACCTGGCAAAACAAGCAACTGAAGTCTGCGGGGGATCGCGCAGAATGTTCTAGCACCCTACTGCATACAAGCTGAATAAGAAAGGGAATCAGGACCCAGATTTAAAAAGGATTGAGAACGCAATAAGAGTCGCCCGGAGGTATGACCAAACCTGTTCCTAAAAAGCTGTGTCTGAGATATCGGCAGGGGTTGATTTGGGACCAAACGTTTCTTGCCAAAGCTTGAGGCCAAAATTACATAATTTACAAAAGCTACCTTTAGATTTAAAGTTATATCAAAAATCAATTATTGACAGGGTTATCAAAAAACTGGTTTAAAGTACCTAGGTGTTTTCCAAAATTTAAAAAAAAACAGCCGTTAATCGAAATCCGTTATGATTCGGTATGAACAAGTTACTAAATTCTGAGAGGTCATGACCTGGCCTAACACTTGTTTCAGTTTAAACAATTCACTATGGGACACCCTGTATATACATATGTATATGCAGGTACATGCGTCCTGTTTAATCGACTCCGCAGGGCCAACCCTACCAATAGTACCAATTCACAATGCAACAACAATAAATGAAGGCATTTTATACTTTACTTTCGACCAGAGAACTCCGTCGCCCCCGCCACCATCCACAAAGCACCCATAGTTCCATAGTTTTGAAGCCACGCGAAGATCTTTACTATGCGAATACCTTAAATTGTGATAAACTGTTATAACTGTTATAAATTGGTATGTCTCTGGACACTTCCATTTATAAATCTCACGAAAACATGGCTAATGTAATGGGTGATTTTTTAAGAGGTTTAGAACTTTTTTAAAAAAAAAAAACACAAAAAATTCGAAAAAATGAATGAAATATTTATTTGAATCGATAGTTTGAACCTTGCAATTTAATGTTTAAAGATAATTTCATGCAAATGTTGACCGCGGCTGCGTCTCAGGTAGCCCATCCGCTGAGTCCAATTTTGGCATACTCTTTCACACATATCGGCCGGTATCTCACGAATGAATGCATGGATGTTGGCTTCCAGTGCGTCAATCGAAGCGGGCTTGTCCCTATAGACATTAGCCTTGACATACCCCCACAAAAAATAATCTAATGGTGTCAAATCGCACGATCTAGGCGGCCAATTGACCGGCCCGAAACGTGAAATTAACTGTTCACCAAACTCGCCTCGCAATTGCGCCATTGTTTCGCGTGCTGTGTGGCATGTGGCACCGTCTTGTTGAAACCACATATCATGCAAGTCAAGAACTTCCATTTCGGGCAAAAAAAAGTTTGTTATCATCGCTCGGTAGCGTTCACCATTGACAGTAACGCTGCGATTCGCATCATCTTTGCAGAAATATGGCCCAATAATGCCGCCGGCCCATAAACCGCACCAAACAGTGGCTTTTTCGGGATGCATTGGTAGCTGTTGCAATGCTTCTGGCTGATCTTCACTCCAAATGCGGCAATTTTGCTTATTTACGTACCCATTCAACCAAAAATGAGCCTCATCGCTGAACACAAGCAGCGCGCGATGAACATTTCGAACCGAGCACGAATTTTGATAGTAAAATTCAATAATTTGCAAGCGTTGTTCATTTGTAAGATCCATGGTTAAATTGCAAACCAAACTGAAGCTGTTTGACAGTGACACAAGGTACTAAACACACGTCAGATGTCAAAACCAGTGTTGCCAAAACCAAACCAGCTAAAAAATCACCCGTTATGAACATAACATAAACACATCAAAACAGAGTTCCAAGAAGTGAAAACAAAAATCAATAAAGCTTTTTTTTTGTGTTTTTTTAGTGACAGAACTTTCGGGTTTTGTTGCTTTTTTGAAGCTTTTGAGAACAAATTTATGAATTTGAGTTGGTATGTCATTGTGAAGTGTTGCCGTATGGTGTGTCTTCTTTTAGTTTTGTTTGCTTTTCTTTTCCCTTTAATTGCAGTTAAATAGTATTTTGCTTTTTTCTTATTTTTGAAACATTCACCACTTGCAGTCTAATAAGGAATGAAAAACAAATCGGACTAGTTATTTACCTTAGTTACTTTTGAATAAATTAAATTAAGATTGTATTTAATGTTTTATTTTTGTTTTATAAATCAAATTAAGTCCTGTTGGGGTAACCAATTAAAAAACAAGGGATGAGGAAAAAGATAGATAAAATCTATTTCTAGAGTCACTTCCTTCTGTTATAAGTATGCGTTGCCGTTGCCTTTGAGTTTCCAGTTTCCCATTACGAGAGCTTAGATGTTTACAAATCAAAATGTTGTGTTAGTTCCGGAGAAGATGTGTAAACATTCGTTTTTGATTTGGGGGAGCAAAATAAAAAAGAAAGGCAAAACACGAATGAAAATGATTTTTTCCTTTCGTTTGTGAAATATGCGTTGCCGTTTCTGTGTCTGTTTCCCCATACCGAGAGCTAAGATGTTTACACATCAATCATCCGATTTATCATGTTAGTTACGGCAACCCTGTGAAAGCTTTAAAGAGAGGCAGGATTACAATCACCACAACCATACTGAGAGGCACTATAATTGGGCCATACTGTATATCTATTTTTGTGAATTATTCCATCGCTGCTCTCAGCAAAAAAAACGATCTACGAAAGTACGAAATACGAATACGAACTGCGATCAACTCAATTCAAAGAGAAAAATCAACAAACTCAGCAAACAGCAAGAGCAAGCAACTCAGCTTTTACTTTAGTATTGGTTTTTGGTTCTTAGTTGAATTTCGGTATTCGGTGATATCTGACGTGTTTGTTGTTCGCTATCGCTATTCACCAACGGCTTACATTGTTTAATTGTACTTTTGTGCCAAGTGAAACCAACCATTCCATAAACGCAAACGCAGTGATAAAAAAAGAAATTTGTGTTTATATTCCATTCATTTGTATTTCGTTCAAATCTGAAAGTTGTTTGTTTGGTTAAAGTAAACAGTTGTTTCTTAATTAGATCAGCTATTCATCTTGCGGAATTCCAAAATGCCTGAGTAAGTAATCTCCGCTTGGATGGATATCGAAGACTACCTACTACATTAGTACCTACCTATTTACTACCTACTGATACTTTAAGTTTAGAAAATGGTGATGCTCTTTGAATTGAATCATTGATTGGATATAGTTATGTATTTTACGTCTGTCAAAATGGAATTAACTGGCTGAAAACAATGCTGTAGGCTGTAGCAGTAGTTTTAGCTCGTAGTACTGCAAAAGTCGAAAGTAAGAAAACAGTATACAATACACCGCTTCAATGTGAAGCTGAAGATGTAAAAAGAAATGTATAGTGTAGTACAAGTTGAGCAAACTTCAACTTTTCCTAAGGTAAAAGTTTAAATTTTATAAGAAAAAGACCAAATTCACTGTCCGAAAATAATGCTATTAATAAAAAGAAGTTGCGCTATACTTAAATTTTTGGTACTAATCGAAAGAAGCCGAATGTGTGACAAAATTTCCCAAAATAATATACACAGATATTTTTCTTAAATCTACCCACTTTTTAAAAACTGTAGAGTTCGTAAAAGCATTATGTTAAGGCCAAAGGAGCAGAGGGTAAACTTATTAGATGACCGGACCCATGAGCGTTCAATCGTATAAAATATTGTCATTATTATGCCATTCGGCGAGTGTCACATTGTTTCTTTTTTGATGAATCAAAACAAAAACGTCAGTGAAGGTGTTCAAATTGGAATATCACTTCACAGACTTATTTTATCGTGCTCCTACATCGAATTTAACATACCTAAAGCGTAAAATTTGATTGCTCATACCTACTACGTTGTTTAAATACAGTCAATTTGGAAAAAAACATCTTATAACCTTGAACTTAAAGTATATGTACCTACTTGTCCAATGCGGTTGATTTTATTTTGCAAAATATTATTATGTATGCAAGAAGGTATGTATTCTATAAATTGAGAAACGTTCTGCAAGGGACTTGCAATTATTTGTTTTTTTTTTTTAAATTATAGTTTTATAAACTAAAATTTTGTTTTAAGTTCTTTTAATTATAATTAACTATACCTACAGGGTCTTTCATTAAGCGCTTTGTATCTTAAAATTTAAGTTAATTAAAGTGTGTGTGAGATATCATCGTGTGAGATATATCATGTGGCACGTAGCGCCGTCCTGTTGAAACCACATGTCGTTGGTGTCCATATCATCCAATTTAGGCCAAGAGCAGTTGGTAATCATCGACCTATAGCGCTCGTCGTTGACGGAGATTGCCAGTCCAACGTCGTTCTCAAAGAAATATGGACCGGCGTAATCGATCCCAAAATCCACACCAAACAGTGACTTTCGAGATGCATTAGATGCTCTTGGATCTCATATGGATTGTTTTCGTTACAATTTCGACAATTTTGTTTGTTGACGTACCCATTCATATACATAAATGAGCCTCTTCGCTGAAGATGATTTTTCGATGAGAAGCGCAATGAATGTTGGCCGAACAGAGCACCCATTTTGATAAAACAATTTTATCATTTGCACGTGTTTTTGAACGCTACATTAATCTATGATTGGCAAAACAGACTGACTAAATGACAGCCAATCTGACAGATGTAGCTTCATCAATATGGCCAATATCAACTGTCAAAGTTCGGAGTTCAAAGTTTACTTTTTGAGTTAATCAAATCAAAAATTGAATTAGGGTAAAATTTGGACAATAGCGGGCAATGGCGGTCAGTGGAATTTACGTATAACTAATCCGATACCCCTAATTCGTTAAAGTAAAGATGCTGAATCATCGCTAAAAAGAATTAGATACATTACACGATTTAAGTAATTCACTAGAGAATAAACTGGAATTTTTTAGCTCTTTAAGAACGGATAACTGCTATAAACATACATATACAACCATTTCGGCTAGGTAAAAATGTTTTGAAAACGGCTCCAATGATTTTGATAAAGTATTGAAACCTCGGTCTACCTGCTAGGCTAAATAAATAAACAACCTTCTTTTTGGTTTAAAACAATAGGTCAATACAATTTTTAACTCAGGAAACATCTTACCATCATGAAATTTGAAAGTACTTAATAGGTATATCTACCTACAATATGCATCGTAAGGATGCAAGTCTTCTCGTTTCAAAATAATTTTTGTATCTTTTCCCTTAAAATGAATCAAAGAGAAAATCGCCACATTATTTTTTCGAAGAGACTAAAGAAATGCTTTTTTATAATAGTTATAACAGTTTTTCCCCATTTAAAACGGGAGTGATTCTGTTCTAAGCGATATTTATCGTCCAAGAATGGCTTCGTTGCTATTAAGTCCGATTCAGCGATTTTCACCATACTCACTCCAAACGATTCGGGGAAAGGGTGGAAAGTGTAATTCTAAAGAAAATACGACAGATTCAAAAAACTGGTCGAGCTCATTTCTAAATGTCAATTTTTAAGACTTTTTTTTATAAAAGTACTGTTTATGCGGCCCCGCAGTGTCATTGCACTCCACACCGGTAATTTAAACAGCTTGAAAAAAGCGTAGTATGCCCACATTGCCCACCCATCACCGCGCCGCATAAACAGAACTCTTTATACAATAATCAGTTGGCCCACCCTGCTTTTCATGTTCCCGAATTTGTCAAAAATTAAGTTTACCGTGCCGATAAAACATAGGATTTACAAGCAGTAATGTCCAAAGTCCTCAATATTCAATTCCAGACATATCAGACGTATTTGAGAATGTGCAGTTGCTGCATCATATACATACAAGCTGCAGTTGATTGTCCCAGTTCCCAGTGCCCAGGGAAATCTATGGGGGAAAATTAAAAAATGGCTTTGCGCGAGATTTGAATGTTCACACCCTACATTAATTTGCCATTTATAATTTTTCACTTCCCTCTGCGCAAATATCAAAAAATAATTTTTTTTATTACTGGCACAATGAGTACAACTTTTGTGCACGTCCAGCATTTCTTATAATCTGGAATGAAATATGCGTATTTTTTCTTAAAATCTAAAACCTAGATTTCTCTATGGAAATATGTGATTATTTTATTTATTATCTATGTTTGATTAAGGCAATCTTATTGATTTTTTTTATTAGTTTTGTCGCTCTGTGCACCAATATTAAATTTATTCCAAATTTATTGTGTTAAGTTGTGCAGATTGATCTAATCCTCATATAGTTTTTCTGAGTTTCTATGGTATCAATTTTTGGTTAACAAAATATAAGTTTACCTTTTATTTACTCTAACGTTTCCTACCGCCATACAAAACAAAGAAACCTACTTTTAAGTATAGATCTCTTTAAAAATTCAATCAAGCGACGCAACGTGAAGATCGATTTGGCTTTTGATTTTATTCGAGCTAAATTAAGTTTAACATCTTTTTCTAAATGAAAACCTTTGTATGTATGTTAAATTTAATATAAAACTTTTTTTTAATTTGGTGAAAGCTAAGCTCATCAGATATACATAGGTATTAGAAATAAAAGCCAAGAAATTATAATAACCAGTTAACTATGTTTACCTATATAGTAGGTATAGGTATCTATTCAGAAACCCAAACAAGATCTACAGTAAAATGTCTATGGTATAATATTTAAGTCGTACAAGTCACGAAAGACATGCTAAATTTAAATGGAAAAATTAAAAGGACGTGGATTGTATTGATTTTTTGACTGATTGGTAAGTTAATTTCCCTAAAAAAACATTTTTCTATAACATGTGTGGTACGAAGTACGAACTCATTATAAAATCTTTATATGCTCTACGTTTCTTCTACAAATGACTTCTATGTCCATGTCTGTATTCACAAAAGGCTAAAGCTAAAAAAACTAGTTTTTTCTTTACCAACAAATTAAGAAAATAAAAAAAAAAAACAGAATAAAATCTTTTCTTCCATTGGCAATGGCAACTGGCACTGGTGTGAAGCGATTGTTTACACATGCATATCAAACAAATCGAATGATGCGTTGTGGTCACCGTTGCCAACCACTTTGAGCAAAATAATGCCTCACTTGAAAAAAAAGATGACTTTTCAATCAAAAATAGCCTCACCTATTTTTTTTTCAAATGAACACAAATATGATTTAAATAACAAAAAATATTTATTAAAAAAAAACTTAAATAAATCATAATAAACATCTTATTGGGGACCATTAATTAATCGAGGCACTTAAATTACAAAGGTACTTAATAAAGGTACAAAATATTTGCACATTTTTAATCGAGATCATCCTGTTCCTTAAAATTATACATATTTTTTTTGAAACTAATAGCCTTTTCACTCCAAACCCAAAACGGGGTTTTCAGCAAAAAGATTACGAAAACTCATAAAGCCTTCACATCGAAAAATTATCCGTTTTCGTTTGACATTTCAATTGTTTTTAAATCAACACAATGGACGCCACAGGGGCCGCGAACCGCGATACTTTGAAAAGCATTAAAAGTTAAAATAAAGTACAAATTCACCTTGTTGAAGCAATTTTTTTAAATATAATGAAAAAAATAGGAAAAAAACGAAAGCGTAAGCAACTATAGCCTTGTGTTTCATTGCCGTCAGTATTCATACATTTCGATTTTTTATTTCAACACATCCTAATTCTCTTTCAGTTTCGAATTAAACACAATAATAACAAACTAACACAAAAGATTACGAGAATCGGATGAAAATTTGTCGCATGTTTCGAAAATGTGTATTTCCCACAAGTTTCACCCGCTTTGTTCGTGTCTTAAGCAAATAACTGAACGTGGAAACCCTGGCTTTTTAATTCAATTTGTAAGCGAACTGCCATGTTTAAAATTTAAGACGCGCGTCGCGTCGCATTTACTGTGTTTAATTTAATTTCTCGTGAAAGCATCCCATCGGCTTTCGTTTTGACATTTGATTAAGCGCTGAATTTATCGAATGGTACGTTTGTTTAGTTCAACTATCTGAATTCCAACTGGTTTTCGACAGGTTTTATATAAAACCTGTAGTTTACGAAAACTTGTGGTTTACAAAAATGTATGGGAAAACTTGTGTTTACGATATAGGTTTTGTTTTACGCCAAAACCAATTTTTTTTTCGCTAAAACCTGGGTTTTGGGTTTGGTGTGAAAAGCCTATAAGATAAGTGGGTTTGCTTAAATTCCAAATTATAGCAATTTTTATTTTTGAAAAGCGTGTTTGCATGAAGAATTCCACTCAAAGTTTCTGTCTTACGTCTATTTCTCAGCTTTCTTTTATTTAAATTAATCCACGAGAAAATTCTTTCAACCGTCCGTCGTGCAGCGACGCCGAGGTATGCAGCAAGCATAGAATAGGGTTAACTTATTTTTCAAGAAAAGAAAACATATTAGAACCATCTCGTTTTTCAAATTGAAATACCTTCCTGCAAAACTGGAAAATATTTGTAAAGTCCGTAGCAAGATTTAAATCAATATCGTTAAAGTTATTTTCAATAATAACACGAGTAAAATGTAGTTTATATGAACTGAAAAAAGCCTTTTTGGAGGAAAACAGCCTCAAAGCCTCAGGCAGTGAATTAATGCCTAAAAGGCATGAAAAAGCCTCAGTTGGCAACGCTGGTTGTAGTGGAAAGAACCTTTATTGTCTACTTTTTATAAAGTGCTAACAAGTATAGTAAGTAAGATATGCTATGGAGGGACAGACAGATGACTGGAAACAAAAAGTATCGTTGCTATCATTATCGCAAGGCATAGAGCAGCGAAGCATGGCATAGGGTCTTTGATTGCTCACTGTATAATATTAATAATTAGTTACACAGCCAAACACAAATTTTGAGTCCGAAGTTTGCAAATGATTTTCTTGTTTCTTCCATAATTATTACCTCATTAACTAGTGGACCCGAGTTGTCGTTGCTTTGCTTAGTTTTCAAATCTCGTAAAATCTGATACCTATATAGTTTAAATTCGGACTATACTATTTTAAAAGTTTGTGATCCTGCTGTGGGCTTCAGGTCAAAATTTTACTCGATTAGTCACAGCTATTGTGACGTTTCATGTGTGTTTACACCATTCTTCAGTCAGCCTGGAAAAGCAGTCCTGTTTTTAATAAGACCCTATTAAGTTTTATATAGATACTGACAATGGGGTAATCCGCTTACCAGCCCGATAGTCTAGGAGATAATTCACAATACAGTTTAAAGATGTTGAAAATTAATAAAATTATACCTACCTAGGCGGAAAAAGACAGCATACATAAAGGCGCTTAGAAAAATGCTGATGCTCCAAATGCATTTGATAAACAAACAACACATCTCGACCTGTGACGTCAGTGGTCTTAAGCGTTGGAATGCGTAGTGCATACGATTTCTAACTGAATAAATCTGATATGCGTGAGTTCGAATCCTATGGTGTGCACGTAGAAAGTTTTTCATGATAAAATTGTATTTAAGCTCAGCGCCACTAATAAAGAGACTGATGATAGGCGGCTTGAAATAGCTATATATCTCCAGCCAAACGAACGAAAATTAACGAATTAAAAATTAATTCGTGAAAAATTGGTGGTAGAACCTTTAAGTTGTTGTTCATAGAATTGTAAAGTGGTAATAAAGTTTTTGTTTTATACGGGGTATATTTGAACTTTGAAGAAATACTAAATAGAAACTTGCCAAACAAGCTTTTGTTAGCAACCAGTGGCATGGCGTGAATACAAATTCTAGTCGTTCAATTTATTTTTTTCTATTTTTTTGAATTACAAATTGACATTGATGTACATATGAATCTATAGGTATTCTAATCCAAACCTTCTTGATATTTTCAAAATAAGTTTAATTAAACTTTCATAAAAGAATCTTCCAACTGTCTTTCTTGCAAATGTTTTTTTTTTTCAATGATAATTATTGATAGTTCTGTTAACCTACTTTGCCTGTGTTCTGGATGATCTTGTTAAAGGGTATGCAAGTTCAGACAGACTATTATCATATCTATTTATAATTATGTACATAACTATTTATATTCAGCATAAACTTAAACTAGATCACTGCGAAGTTTCATTTTTTTGCAAAAAACCTTTTAACATTAAAAATTATTTGAATTCACTACACAGTGTCATTTTTGTATGTCAAAGGACAATGGGCATTTTGGGCCCAATTTCAATATTGCTCAAGAGTGACGAAACTTATTTCATATGAAAGGTTATAGAGGTACTCTCCATATTTCATTATGGCAGCTTAATTGCAGACATTTTGCGGGAAAATTTTGCTTTGGAGCATTTTACAAAAAAGTGGATATGGGATATTTTTTGTGTGTATCTGCTAGTGGATACGATACATTTTTTTTTTAAAATTATTTGTACGAGTTGATTATGTTGTATGAGTGAGGGTATATTGCTGTAGGATGCAGGTATTTGTTTGTTTTGATTTAAATCAAGTACAAGAAAGGGTTGGACGAGTTGGAAACTGGGAAATATGCTGCGGAACAAAATCAAATTAGGAGAAAGCTAAAAACTTTGATGCGACATTATGTTGTTTCGTGGATACTAATATTATTTGAAAGTTAGGCGTTCATGAACGAAATGAACAATAGCAACTCTCACAAGTATTTGACATGTTTTCCTTCACTAGATTTTCCCAACTGAACCTTCCAAGGGCTTGACTAAAATTATCGGGATACAACAAAATTATAAACCGTGTGTTTTAATTCTAACCCAAATTTCATTTCTTAAAACACTACCGTTTTAGTAAAAAACTATTTCGAAATATGAAGGTACTTTTTTAAGTCAAGTGGTTTTCAATTGATGAAAATGAAATAATTTTAAAATGGTCTTTTTTTACTTATTTTGGTTCAGGGACGTCGAACTTGATTTTCGAGAGGGGCGTATAGCTGGCCCGCCCGGCTTAGCACGGGTAGGCAAACCTAAGCTTCGCATAAAAATTACAAAAGAAAATATAAATAAATATTTAAGCCAATTTTTGTAATCGAATTATGGGTTTTAACCTACTTACTTCACGTTATGAATGGCTTAATATGTAAAAACATAATCCTCTAAGTTCAACCTTTATCACTTTCCCAACACAGAAAGATTTTTGCTATCAGAAATAACTTTTTTGTTTTTATACCATTTCACTATATGCCAATTTCCTAAAAAAAAATGTCTAAGGCCATCCGCTAAAAAAATAAAATTTCGAACAACAAAAGAATTTCTTAAATCAAATAATGAAATTTGAAAAAGATTAGCCCAAAAGCCATTTCCTAACCGCCTACAGCACCACCTGTTGAATGGTAATTTACGCCTACAGCGCCACCTGTTGAGAGTTTTCCGACTACATACATACATACTTCTACACCTTCGCGGAACAATTGCGAACAAACCCGCAGAAGGAAGTATCCGATTTGTTCCAGTCTTTTTTAAGTTTTAAGCATCCGAACACACTACGATTCATTTTTATATACATATGTATATATAAATATATATGTATATAGATTTTACTGAATCATATATATGAAAAAGGCAAAATGTTTAGGAAAATGAGATCTTAGCCATCTCTATTACATGAACAGGATTATTCAGAAAAATTTTTGAGTTTTACTGTATACTTGAGGAAACGAAATTTTAGATTCGCCTGCTAACTTTTCAACGGTCCGAAATCTCTGGTAATTTAATAATGTATTTTTTTATTTTATTTTATTTCATTTATATTTGTTATTTTATTTTTACTTGCGATATACATAAGTCCTACGACAAGTTGAGGATTCATAAAAAAACGAACTTAAGATTTAAAAAAAAAAACTTG
Organism: Leucozona laternaria; assembly: GCA_932273885.2. Lineage (NCBI taxonomy): Eukaryota > Metazoa > Arthropoda > Insecta > Diptera > Syrphidae > Leucozona > Leucozona laternaria. The sequence goes on from OW026368.1 coordinate 55,054,559, forward strand.
ACTTGAATAATAGAGAACAAGAAAAAAGTTGGTCCCGCAATTCTGTCTGGCTGTCTGTATCTCGACCTACAGCCAAAAAACTGAAGCGATTTTCCTGAAATTTTCAAGTTAAGGTTTTTTAGTGATTTCATAGAAGATAAATTTTATTAGCTTTAAAAATAACGGTACCTGCCATTCAGCCGTTACGAAAAAAATAATTTATTCCGGGAACGGCTTTTCATACAAAAATTGTGTGCACTACTGTAGATAGTATGCATTTTAATAAAAATGTTTTCCAATAACCGTTATTAACCGTACCTGTCCTGTCATAGAACTGTTTCACGTTAACGGCTTGACCGATTTCAACCTTAATCCTAATACAGGAAGTCTTTTGAAATTGAAATAATATGTTGCATCCAAAAATTTTCAAAGAAAAAAATTTTTGGATTTAATAAAAAAAATATTTTTTTTAATAAAAAATCGACTGAGTTTTTGAAATTTCTTTTTCTACACAAGGTGGCACAAAATTAATCATTCGGCGCATCATCACCCTATCGGAATATGCTTTAATTTTTGCAAATGGCACAAAATGTCGATTCTACTTTGACATTTGTTAAGTTAATAGAAATACAAAGAAAAATTAAGACCAAAGGAGAACCATAGTTTTTCGTTCATATACAAATTACAACCACAGAACATCGGGTGACAACTTATGCGCCGGGTGATTAAATTTGCGGCACCTTGTACTAATAACTTATAAAGTTTATTTGAGAAAGCAGGATAAGATTTTATACATTGGAACTCATAGACATTAAACTTCGCGACTGGTTACAACTTAACAATTATACGCAATTAAAATTTACTGCAAGGTAATTGCGTATGTATATAGGTATATACACATTTTAATGAATGGCAAAGGTTGTCAGTCATTAAAAGGTGCCTCGAGATATAATATGTTTATTTCTTAGTTTTCTTCAGAAAATTTACATATTTTTCATCAAATTAAAATATGAAATAAATACATTCTTTTTGGTAGCATAAATTTGCTTAGGTGTTGCCTGATTTTGAAGATACAATTGTAGTGATGGCTTTTCTAATTTTAATTATTTAAAAAAATACCTTTTTTGCTAAAATCAAGAAGTTTATTTTGAAAATGTTTCAAGAAAATGTCCTTTTTGTATTATTAGTAGATATTCGCCTTTTAGACCAAGAGCAAGCAAACGATTTTAGGCACATGAAAATTTATAAAAAAAAAATCAGTCTTACACTTAGTTAGTTTAATTAGGCCTAAAGGGTGTTGGAAAAACTGGATGCTAAAATCTCTTCTATTTCTTTCGAAAATTGAATTTGTCAAGAGGAGCCATTTTCTAAAAAAAATGACTTAAAACAGAAAAAAAAAATATTAAAAAACAACGGTTATACTACCAATGCCATGATATACCTTTTATAGTTATAGTTAGAATAGTTTTGAAAAATAAATTTTCAAACTTAAAATTAAAAAAAAAAAAATGAAGTAAAAAGAAATGTTCAAACTAATTTTTTTCAAAATTTTACGTGCCTATTTAAGTAGTAATTTTGTTTTCAAAATTCAATGGCGCAAATTTTTAAACAGTCCTCGTTTAAGGAATAAAACCGACTCTAGTTATAGTCTAAGAGCTGACAACATATTTTTGGTTTGGAAATATAACCAAAAATTGAATACGAGGGTTTGTAGGTGTATGCTTGGTGATATCGAAAACAAAAGTCTGGCAGTTTTTTTTTTTGGCGCCGGTGGTGGGGGTGACGGTTTGAAAATGGCGATTTTTACAATTTTTTTTCAGCGGAATTATCACTTAAATTAATTTTTTTTAAATGACAATTGATGCACTGTCATTTTTCCTAAGTGTAAAGACTTTTATCGTGACCATCAGATTAATAGAACTCAAGAAATAAGCTCTTAATGCGAACCTTATCAGCTTTTTTTTGGAGATTTTTGTTGTTTATTTTTTGTTATGCATAAAATCAACAAAAGTCTCCAAAAAAAAAACCGATAAGGTTCGCTTAAAGAGCTTATATCTTGAGTTCTATTAATCGAAGTCTTTACACTTAGGAAAAATGACTGTGCATCATTTGTCATTTAAAAAAAAAATTCTTATGAAAAAAAATTGTAAAAATCGCCATTTTCAAACCCTCACCCTCGCCACCGGCGCCAAAAAAAAACATGCCAGACTTTTGTTTTCGATATCACCAAGCATACACCTACAAACCCTCGTATTCAATTTTTGGTTATATTTCCAAACCAAAAATATGCTGTCAGCTCTTAGACTATTAACGCAGTCGTTTAGTTGCGAGCCCTTGTCTTACCTTTTCATAATTTTCAACACTTTAAACAACTCTTCTAACTAATGAAGTGTTTTAAGCGCATTTGTAGGGTTTTAAGCGCATTTGTAGGGTTTTTAGAGCATTTGTAAGGTTTTTTTTTATGATTTGTGGTAGAGCATTCGACTGCAGATCGAGAGGTCCCCGGTTCAAATCCGGGTGTCCCCTTTGAAAATTAATTTTTTTTTTGTGTAATTTTTTTCTTTTTTTGTTTAACTCCCCTTTAGCTATTTCACCTTTTCAGCTAAGATGACGGGCGATTTTGTGAGCAGAAAATGATTTGCCGCGTTATGGTAGTCCAACACTATGTACCACATTCTTTTTTGTTTTTGTTGGGGCGGTCGACCGAATACAAGTTTGTATTGTATATTGTTTTGTTTGGTGTCGTAGTCTATTTCAATCGGGGGGTGGAGATGGTGTTGTTTTGTCGTGGTAATGGTTACTAGGTGCATGCACCACAAATAAAAGCTAAGACAGTTTTCGTGATTGTTGATTTACAAGCTCAAAATCTTCATCAAACATTTTTCTTTAAATTTTTGTTATCAAATTACAAACGTTGAATGGATAAAGTATACTTTAAAAAAAATAGAGAAGCATTTTGCTGCTTTTAAAGTAAGACGAGTGCTTTAGCGTTAAAGTATAGATACTTTATATCGTTTAAAATTATCAGAGTCGACTCTCATTCTAAAAATCATTTTTAGAGTCGGCGTCGAATTTAAAAATGATTTAGAGTAGGTTTTAAATGTTTAAAATTTTGCGCCAATGCGCTTATTAGTTTTTAGTCAAAAAGAGAAAACCGGATGGTTAAATGTCTTGTACTTTTTGAGAAAATTGAAAACAACTAAATCTACTTTACTAACTATGTAGTGGAAATAGCATCTTAAGAGCAACTTACGATTTTTTCTTGTCTCAACCCAACCTACACGCTCTAGCTTTTTGTCACACCGTATGCGAATCACCCTGTCTACTAGAAAATAATTTACTGAAAATTTTAAGAGTGTTTTTTCAAGAGTTGGTAAGTTGGACAGGAAAAAATTTTTGTACACCATGAGCTCAAAATAAAATGACCACGCCAATTTATTAAATACCTGAGGTGCGGTAATCTTCGTAAAATTTTCAGAGTGCTCTAGTATGTTTCATAATTCAATCGGAAAGCTCTGAACATACTCAGCTTTATTTTGAGTTTCACCCGAACAACATGTGATGGGAAAAATCCCATCACAGCTCATATCCCAACTATTTATTCGAAATGTCATTTCTAGTTCGAAGAGAAATTTCGTTCGGGCGAAACTCACAATAGCTTTTTAAAATTCCGGGCGAGCAAAAACTTTTAAAGTGAAATATTTTTCGGGTGAAACTCACAATAAGGCTGACTATGTTCAGAGCTTATTTGGTTCACTCAAGCCCTGCTCAGTGTCAGTACTCTATTCTATAATTTTAACGTCTTGAATCAGTTTTTATTTGAACGATAAAAAACGTGTATGAACTTTTAATTTATACGAAAATCTCCACATTTCAGAAAAACCAAAGACCAATAACTATTTAAGTTGCCATTAGGTTAGACAGTAGACACTAGCAAGATCAAGACGCTAAAACTTAATAGAAGGAAATCCATGTTTATGTCATACACAGCACACATATGATGTGACAACCAATGCAGGTGTTGCATGTAGTGCTATTTTATGGTACGTTAATATGTATTCATAAATTAAATATACTCTCACATTATTGCATCGCTTTCGATTGGCTTTTTTATTTCGTCTGAATTTTCGTTATACATATTTCCGTTTCTTAATCTTGTTTGATTTGTTATGCATGTTTAATATTGGTTTACATTTGTTCAAATAAACAAGTTAATAAAAATTAACTGCATTTTAATATCCACCATAATCCGGATCACATAATATCAGTGACAATAGTGTTCTCTGCGTTCTCTTTGTTTTCTTTATCTTCATTTATTTTGACATTTATTCACACTGCGGTCACCATTTGCAAAACAAAATAGTCATCTAACTGCTATAGTAAACATTTTTAGAAGGAATTGTTAAAAGTCGATCCTACACGATTTGACATGTGTTAATAAAACCATCACATTTTCTATCCCATATTCAGTATTCAGTGTTTTAAGATAACACACAAATTTGGGTGTTTTTTTTAGAGGTATAGAACTTTAAGTTAGCAACACTATTTAAACTGGCGGCCATTTTGGCAGCTGTCAAGTGATTTATTTTTAGTTTGGTTTGGCATTGCAAGAATTGAAGCCACAGGATCACCTAACAAGGCGTAGATTCGGTGAATGGGCCCAAAACAATAGATTGCCGTTGATCCTAATTTTCATAAGCGAATTTTGTTTAGCTCACTGGTCCGTACTTTTGTAAAAACGATGCTAGCCAGAACGTTAAAATCAATAGTGACCGCTATAGAGCCATTATTGTTGACTTTTTCGTTCATCAATTTAACAACCATGATGTGCAGGAGCTGTGGTTTCAACAAGATGGCGCAACATCTATGGGAAAGTTTGGCAGGATTTTAAGGCCCAGTTTTTCAGTGGTGAGTTGAACCAGAGTTAGCTAATTCTAGGAGTAAATTAAACCATAGTAAACTGAGAAAACAGTTTTTCGGTGGATAGTGCATACGGAACGGCTAACCACACGTTAAAAGAAATACAGCTAGCTACTCATTATATACTTAATAAAGGAATTGCTATCCATTTAATTATTAAAATCAAGTAACACTTCCATTTTTTTAATAGAGAGTAAAAGAACGAAAGCCAAATATAGTGCCGAGCGTGTCATTCAAATTAATAGTCGTTGCTCTCGAAGAGCGTTAGTTTCTATGCTAAAAGTAAAGGATGGATCTATGCACGATTCACTGAATGAAGTTTCAAAGAAGAATTCAAACACGACAAAAAAGAAGTTTTGTAAAAAAAATTGCATAGAAAAAAATATCTATACCGATGGATATATAATCACTATAGCAGGTAAGACTTGCACTGCTCTGCAGATGAAGAGATTTTGTCTGTTTCGACTTTAATATTTCTTAAGGAGCACCTATTCCCAGTGTTTTCTTTGGGGACATTTTAGTGTCATTTTGACACCTTTTCAGCACCCGGACACCAGGACTACTCTTTTTAAAAATACATCGATTTTGGACACTTTTTAGAAATCTAGCAACTTTTTGGACACTATTTGTTAGAAAAATTGAACGGAACCCGTTGTCAATCAATAAAAAAATAAAAATACCTGCGCCACCACACATTTCTACTTCCTGCATATCTTACATACATGTATATCTTTCATACTCTTAATCCCAAATTAAAGAACATGAAGACCTTTTACTCAAATTAAATAATTTGAAACATAATCAAAAAATATGTGATCAAATGACAGCTAGGATTATAATATTAATGATAAGAAATTGTCTGTGTAACGTTAAAATTGGGAAATGGATTCAACTACATATTTTGATTTGGTTTCTGAATTTGAAAATTTAATTTGGAGTTAATTGGAAGTTAAATACTTATGGTGCTGATTTTGGAAAAATGTAGTTTTAAATTAAAAATATAAAAGAATTTAGGTTCAAAATAGGAAACTTAAGAAAACATTATCAAAGAAATAATGTGATGAATTTTAAGACTTTTTTAAAACTATTTATTCAATTTATGCAATTTTTGTTTGTTCATTAAAATTTGAATTTAATCTTGTGTTTCAATTGAAATTTCTAATGAACACTTTTTTCTTCTCGGCCACCGCAACACTGCCTACTCCCCTTTGATTTATGGCCTTCTCTTTCAAAGACAAAAACTCTTCGTCTGAAAAGTTCTGAATTTTCAATTTTGTACATTCAAGAGGGATCCGTCTCGATTGCCATTTTAATTTTTTTCTAACAACATTGGAATTTTATTTGTTTGATAAGTTGCAGCAAAACAAACAAATCATTTTTTGAACATACAACGTAGTTGATTTGTTTTGTTTTCTTTTTCACTTTATTTAATAAAAAATAATAAATTCATTTAAATATGTGCGTATATTACAAAGGGTAGATTTCGAAGGCCTGGTGGCGGCCATGTTGTTTTGGTGACATCTGTCCAATCTATTTTATCATGCATTTACTGATGCCAAAACACCTTGAGATGTAACACGATTAAACAGCATGTCCAAATGATAAAATTTTAATATTAAAATCTCTTGTGGCACCGATACTGATACGCTTATTTTACAATGTACATGGTCCCAGTCGACTATTCATAGTTTGGTGGCCAAATTTCATTCGACTGATTCAGTGAACACTCATCCAACACTCCTTCTTCAAAACAACGCAAGATCTACGCAAAACATCGCCGCTGTCGGTGAGGGTCTGAAAACAACAATGTCATTGCCATCAACATCAACGGATAGCACTACTGATCGATGATTACCAATTTTTTCTGGGTCACATTTGATGATATAGATGTAAACGACACGTGCGTTGAAAAAAATGGCGCAAAATGCAACAAAGCCAACGCCACAATCGACATTCTATGCAAGAACGAATTGGGGGTAGGTGGAGTGTTTTTACCACCAAGATCGTGCGATTTGACCTCGTTAGACTTTTTCTGGTGGCAGGTCTATGCAAATAAACCACAATTGACCGATGTCCTTAACGTAAACATAACACAGGCCGTCGCTCTAATTCAGCCTGATCTATGCGGAAGAGTCTTTTAAAATTGGACCACTCGGATCGGTGCCACTGTAAGAAGCCGAGGAGGGAGTTTGAACGATGTCATATTCCATACCTACATAATGTCATACATGGGCGTTTCAAATAAAAAAGAATTTTGTTAATACCTCACACAAAGCTTAATTTATTTTATTTCAAAATCTTTCCGCAGTTATCCAAAAACCCTTTAGTAACAATTTCCCAACATTATGTAAATTTTCAATTCAAAATTGATTAAAAATTAAAAGTAGGTTTTCATTATTTTAGTCAAAAGCTTTAAACATTCTGATGGTTTAATTCCTTGGAGTTTTTGTGATATTTTTATAAATATACAACAAAAGAAAAAGGAAAAATAAATAAATGAATTCAATTATTAAAATTTTCAGTTACATATACATAAATATATTATTTAAGAAAGCAGACCTGTGCTCTAGAATATCAAAGTATCGGAAGTAAAATGCTCGTACAATATTAAAAAAAATAAAAATTTGTCTGGACTTGTAGCTTCTTAATAATAAAAAAAACCTTTCCACTTACAGCTTAACATCCCCCGTTACGAAATTTTATGACGGCCGTAATGTTTTCATCACCGGTGCCACTGGATTTGTTGGAGTTTGTCTGATTGAAAAAATCCTTCGTGATCTGCCGAACATTGGTAAACTATACTTGTTAATGCGTCCAAAGAAAGGAAAGTCTATTGAACAAAGACTTAAGGATTTGGAGAAAAATTCAGTATTTGATAAACTGAATGAAGGCGAGGCTAGATCTTTATTCGCCAAATTAGTGCCAATAAGTGGAGATGTAGGAGAGGAAAATCTTGGAATATCCGAAGAAGACCAAGAACTTTTGGTTCAAAATATCAGTGTTGTCTTTCATTCTGCTGCTACGCTTGATTTCTTTCAGTCTTTGAAAGAGACCACAAACATCAACTTGAGAGGTACTCGTCGCGTTATGGAACTGTGCAAGAAACTGCCAAAACTAGAGGTAACTTTGTATTATATCTCACCAAGTATCAAGTTCTTTATATATGTATATCTTTCTTTTTTTTATTTAAGGCTCTTGTACACGTATCCAGTGCTTTTGTGAATTCTTTTCTTCTTGATACTGAAGAAATTCTCTATCCGTCTCCAGACGATCCAGAAAGGATTATTCATTTAGCTGAAACTTTAAGTGATGAGGCTTTAAAAGAACTAGAACCAAAGTAAGCCTTGTAATAAGATTATTTTTAACATAATAGAACTTAATTTATTTATTTTGCCTAGGCTTTTGAAAGATCATCCTAACACCTATACTTTCACTAAACATTTGGCTGAACATGAGGTGGACAAATCTGCCAGTATATTTCCTTGTGGCATCGTTCGACCGAGCATGAGTAAGTGTCTTGTTTGATGATTTTAATTTTAGTTCATTTAACTGAATATAATAATAATTATTTTAGTTACGGCGGCATGGAAACAACCCGTTCCAGGTTGGACAATCTCGAAGAATGGCCCGCAGGGATTTTTTATGGGAGCTTCAAAAGGTGTCATTCGGCGTTTGCCTCTAGATCCTTCGTTGATTATGGACTACATTCCTGTAGATGTTGTGGTTAACCAAATATTGGTCACTGGATACTACGTCAACAGTCTTAAGTATGTACATTGTAAACGAAAATGCATTAATTAAGCTTGAATTAATCAGTACTTATTACCGGTAAATTTAAAGTTTAAATAGAAGTTGTGATCAAAAAAAGCTATTTATAAGAACAAATTGATAGGATAGGAAATTGAAAATGGCAGAGCCGAAGTGGAATTTTTCAGATTTAAAAATATGAGATGAAGAAGTAAGGATAAAAGGATTAATGAGATTGTTTAAAATTGCAAGAAGAAGTTAAATAGAAAAAGGAAATTGAAAGGAGAAAATTTGCTGTTTGTAAGAGGCTAAATGGAGAGTTTACAACTTTGAAGGTATTTCGAGGAGGCTAATTAGTTTAAGGTGATATACAGTGTTTTTTGCACAAGATGTGACAAAAGCCTAGGGCTGTAAGTTCGGTGAAAATAAAAAAAAAGTCGTATAGTAGGGGGAGTCTATTTCCCCAGGAAGGGGCAATTTTCTAAAAAAAAATCGACTTGAAATGGAAAAACATCATTAAAAATCAACGGCAATACCCAAAATGTCATATTATACCTTATTTTAAGACCAGACATAAATTTTTTAAATACTGTTTTATATCAAATTGTTTAATTGGATAGTGTTTTTAAATTTATTTTCCAACTCAAAATTTTGAAAACAAATTTTGTTCAACATTATTTTACGTTATCAAGTTGTATTGTTGTTTTTAACATCCAGTGCACTTAGCAATTTTTAGTCAAACACGAATAACCAGCTGCTTAAATGGTAATTCAACAATTTGATTTAAAAACAGATTTACAAAATGTGACATGACATTGTAAGTGTTGCCTTTTATTTTTAATGTTTTTTTATTTATTTCAAGTCGATTTTGTAGAAAATTACTCTTTCCGCCTAAACAGGGGGAAATACCCTTTCTCCCATATGATATTTTCTTGTTTTGACCAGAGCACACAAATTGATAAAAGGTAAGGGAGGGCGCTTAAATAATAACCGTAACCAAATATAATGAAGTGATTTAAGCTGAAGGAAATATGACAGAAATTAAATCACTTGTTATAGTCTCCTTAGAACAAAAATCCTGAACCTTCTTAACTCTTACGTGCTACAATGACAAGCCATGCAATATATAGATATATAATTGAACTTGACTTTTAAGACAACCTGTTATCTAACTGTTTGAGAAGACCAAAGTAGGTTTTTTTTTTAATTTTATTATGATGATGATTATGATTTTTATAAAACAAAATCTTCTTTGCAAGATTTAAAAAATAACCGTCATTTAAATATACGCCTTACAGTATGCAATATTTTTGTGTATTTTCACTTGAGTGTACACAAATAATACAAAAAACAATGGTTGTCTCAGCTAAGAGACAGCCGAACGCGTAGCGAGCTCGGTTCTTGGTGAGTACATGTGCAGGTTCGATACCGTGCTTGCTGTGATAATTTTTCTCAATTAATAAATAAATCACCCTCCATCTTTGGCCTGACTAAATCGTTAATGTATTTAGAACGGAATGCTTATTCGGGAGGGTATAACAAGTTAGAGATGGTTTTTCGCCTTCGGTGCTCAAGAGAATACCCACTCTGAGACTCGTCATCCTCATAACCAACTACATTTTTTTTTTTAAATTAATTAAAACAAAAACGGCTAGAGGAAAATTAATTCGTTATTTCATATAAAAGGCATAATCACGTGTGTCAAGTTAGCACTACACTTTAAGAAATTAAATAAACTAAGTACACAGTTAATTGTAGCTTTTTAGTAGTAAATTAGTTGTGGAAAAAAAAAATTTGTAGCTCTACTATTTAATAAAAAAATGGTATGTAGTGCTAAGTTGATATCAAGTTAGCACTACACTTTAGGAAATTTAAAAAAGCAAAGTACACAATTAATTGTAGCTTTTTTGTAGTAAATTAGTTGTGGAGAAAAAAAAATTCTAAAAATTTTTTTGACGAAGTTTTCAAACAAAAACTAGGTAGGTAGTGCTAACTTGACACTCTCAGTCCAGGCATTAGAAAAGGAAATTAGAAAATCTAAAGATGGCATTAATTGTAGCTTTTTTGTTGTAAATTAGTTGTGGAGAGAAAAAAATTCTAAAAATTTTGTTGACGAAGTTTTCAAACAAAAACTAGGTAGGTAGTGCTAACTTGACACTCTCAGTCCAGGCATTAGAAAAGAAGATTAAAAACTGTAGAGATGGCATTAATTGTAGCCTTTTTGTTGTAAATTAGTTGTGGAATGAAAAAAAAATCATTTTTTTTTTTGACGAAGTTTTTAACAAAAACTGGGAGCCCAGTTTCCTTTTCTAATGCCTGCACTCAGAGTGTCAACTTAGCACTACCTACCTAGTTTTTGTTTGAAAACTTCGTTAAAAATTTTTTTAGAATTTTTTTCTCTCCACAACTAATTTACAACAAAAAAGCTACAATTAATTGTGTACTTTGTTTTTTAAATTTCCTAAAGTGTAGTGCTAACTTGATATCAAGTTAGCACTACATACCATGTTTTTTTTTAATACAAGGATTCTTATGGCAAAAAAATGTTTAGAATTTTTTTCTTTCCACAACAAATTTAAAACAAAAAAAACTACAATTAACTGTGTAATTAGTTTTTTCATTTTCTGAAAGTGTAATGCTAACTTGATATCAAGTTAGCACTACATACCATTTTTTTTATTAAATAGTAGAGCTACAAATTTTTTTTTTCCACAACTAATTTACTACTTAAAAGCTACAATTAACTGTGTAGTTAGTTTATTTAATTTCTAAAAGTGTAGTGCTAACTTGACACACGTGGCATAATCGATAATGTGATGTAATGAAACATGATTAATGTCAAGTTGCTCGTGTGTCATGCTATATCCAAAAGTTTTTATCTAGGGTATTTTATTTAGACGTGTGGTTTTCAATCTGGCAATACTTTTTTCGGAATCGGTATTTTTGACAGCTGTAACTTGATTTATGCCCAGTTTGGTTTGCCATTTCATAAGTAACAGACTTACTCCTGAACAACGTTTGCAAATCGGTTAACAACAACTTAAAGGTGCTAACACCAATTGTTTTACGAGTTAATTAATAATTCGTCATATAAAACGAATTATAAATTAATTCGTAAAACAATTGGTATGGTAGCAGCTTTAAGTTCTTGTTGTTGTTCAATAATTCAATGAAATTGACGGAATAAAGAATGGTCAAGTCTAATAAACTGACATTTTAGTATGAATAGTACAACAAATAATAATAATAATACCCACATTTCTGAAAAATCATCTACCAACAACGCTTTTAGTTGTTAGATTATTCACTAGTAAGATGTTTAAATTTAATACACGGAGATCCATGTTTAAGTCGTACAATATACACACATGAAATGGCAACTCTCCAGTAGGAAATTGCGTCCTCAGTGAATTACAGTGTCACTTCAAAAGAGAAACAACATGCATTGATTTACAATTAGTTACTGTAAAGTAATGCATTATTTCATCAGTTCATATGTATGTGTCACATTTTCAGGGACAAAAAATTCAACCGAGTTCAATGCTGAATTGAAAGTTTTGCTATTTTAAGAAATAAAATTATGCGATGATTCAATTGACGAAAACGAAAAGTAATGCATAAGTTCATCAGTTCGTTGTCTTAATCCACTCGTCTGCTTTGTAAAGGATTTTTTTCCCAGAGAAAGAAAAAATAAAATTTTCTAATTCAACACTATTTAATTCACACTTACTTTTGACTTACTCCAATAATGGAAAATGACCCTTTCAGTCATGCCCAAGTCATATGGCAATATTAAACTTGATTCTGCGCATAGGTATGTATTTCAGTTAAGAAAAATGAAGTTGTGAATACGCAACTCGTTTCTGCCTATCAATTTCAAAAGAGCTACTGAAAGGCCAACTCGCACCGAAGTAATGACTTCAATGTTGAATTTTCCGCATATTTTTCATTGGCCAATAATAAGGTAGTGAATAAGCAACTCCCAAACCTGGTGATTTCACTGTTTAATATTCATCATATTTTCCATCAAAGTCCAGCTGGTGTAACAACACTTCCAACGAATTAGTGATTTCGTTGTTGATTTTCATCGCGAAAGTGGCATGTGCTCATCGCCAATGACATGAAAGGTTCCTTAATAACTGTTATTTGTTGTTATTTTCAATAAAAGTCAGTAACCTTTAACTTAACTAAAAAAAATTGTTTTCGGTCAAGTTCTCCGAGGAAACTTTATTTTATTTTTTTTTTTTATTATTAAAATTAAATTTTAATAGTTCTAATACTATAATCAATATTTACCTACAATAAGTACTGAAATAGTAGCTGTTAAAAAAGAATACGGCAGTACTTAACTGCAAAGGTTTCAAAACAATTCTGACTGTTCCTTCTACGTTTTTTTTTTCATTTGTGTTGTAGTACAGAAATTGTAGTAAATCCAAAAAATGTCTTGGGATTTTCTTTGCGAAAAGATTAAACTGTTTATTGGTAGCATTCTGTTTATCCTTGAGATTTTATTTTAACCATACAGATAGTTGATAGTCAACAATAGTGCTTGATTATTAGTAAAGTTTTATGACTTTTATTCTATTTTATTCATTATTCCTTCTTTTCAGAGTCAAAAATGGTGGAACTCCAGTCGATTTACAAATTTTCCATTGTACCTCAAGTACTTACAAGCCGTTCCGTTTTGAATCATTAGCCAATAAGATGAATATGTACATGCACAAGTATCCATTGAAATCTGCTGTTTGGTAAGCGTCTTTATTTAAATAAAAAAAAGCTTTTATTTTAATAAATATTTAAACGAAAACATTTTTAAATATTAAATAAGAAAACTTCATGATCAAAATAACCAAGGCACATCAAACAAATTATGTGTACAAATTTACTAACAAAAATTCCCATTATACATCCTCATTTTAATTTTATTTAAAAGATCAAAAATGTCATCAATTAAAATTTAATTTTTATTTGAAACATGAATTTGTTGTAATTTTGTTTTACCAAAAAGCAAAACAATAAGGAATAAAGATTTAATAATAAATAATAAATGCTCCAAAAATAAGTTTAATAAGAAACAATTAAATTAAATGAAACTACATTATATTGGCTTATTTTAAGCTAAAATAATTATCTGCTTTAACAGAAGGAAATGCTTTTGGTTTTAGTCTATTTATCTTTTTCGTATTAACACCATTTACAAGCAATTTCATCAAACCAATATACTCCTTTAACATAGGTATCCGAATTTGAAACTTGTAAAAAGTCTCTTCTTGTTCAGAGTAGCAGCAATATTTTTCCATTTCCTCCCTGGATATATTTTGGACTTCATTACGAAACTAGGTGGAGGAAGGCCTATGTAAGTTTATATGATCGTTCATATAGAATTATTCAAAATGTCATTAACACTATTTTTACAGATTAGTTCGACTTCATACAAATGTGTGGAATTCACTGAACACCCTCGAACGTTTTATTTTCACCGAATGGCATTATGACAACAAGAAAACACTGCAATTAGCCAAAGGACTTGATCCTCGAGATAAAGAGGTATTCTTCATTGACATTGGTGAGCTTAAATGGGAAGACTACTTTCACAATATGCTCTTGGGTGTTCGTCAATATTTGAACAATGAATCTCCAAAGAATCTCGAAGCTGCCCGAAAGAAGGAAAAGATGTGAGATCTAAAACAATAAATATCATAGTTTTTTGATTTTTTTAAAAATAAAATTAACTACTTTCAGTTTGTTGGGACTTCATGTGCTCTTGCAGTGTCTTTTCTATTTGGGCGTCTGGAAGCTAATTGGATTTGCATTTGGATTGTCTAACGCTAAGGCAGCTCTACTACTGCCAGTCTTCTATGCCTTGTTTGGTATTCTGTAAATTCCATTGGTGAAGGATTTTCATGCATTTGATAAAGTTGTCGAAAAAGATTATTATCAAAAAAAAAAAAAAATTGAAGTAATTTTGAATAATATTTATTATGTATATTATTATCTAGGTGGTTCGGAATGAAATATAAATGAATTTTTAAACGTCCAATAAAACTTATTAAAAACATTTGTCCGAATATTTGTGTTTAAAGAACTTTCTGCAAAAAAGCACAGGCTCCATATACTCGCTTCATCAACTGAAATAAAAAGATTTTTTAAGGTAAGGCAAAACAAGAATATCTAATTTTAATCTGGTAATAAATATACCTATTAAATTAATTAGAACCTTAATATAATTAGATTCGTGCGAATTGTTTCGGTACCAGGTAAATGGTTACATATAATTGGGAAAACTTAGTTCGTTTTAGTTAATTGCCTTTTTTGTAAAAGACTGCGGAAGAACAAAATATGTAATACAGTCGACTCTTTCTAAGTCGTACTCTCCCTAAGTCGAATTTCTCTCTAACTCGTACTTTTTCGCCATATTTTAACATTCCCTTCAATTTTCCATACAAAAACCATTCCCTGAGTAGAACTCCCGAATATTTGATTGCTGGCATTTTTTTCACCCCTTATAAGTCAAATTTTGTTTAGCACAAAACAAAATAATAAAACATTACCCCTTCGGAATTCGTATTTGGATATATGTAACTACGAACCAACAAGTACCTACACACTTCAATACCCTTATTATGTATTCGTAGCATCGCGTGGGCCATCATCGTCTGTTTCTTCCTATTCAGAAGATATTTTTTATTTTATATTTTTGTTTTGTTTCAATGAATTCACGAGTCGTTATTTTATTATTATTTTTTAAAAAAGCAATAATCTATATTTTTTGTTAACTTTTTGTAAGTATGTATATTAACCTTTTTTCATTAAATAAAAAAAAAATAAAAAAAACTCTTTCTCTCTATAACTCGAATTTTTCCAAAACTCTCTAGCTCGAATAAATCTTGGTATCCCGTGAAAATTCGACTTAGGGAGAGTCGACTGTATATCCAATTGTAGAGAACGAAACATGTTCCGTAATTTGTCACTCCAATTAAGAACCAGAAACTTTCATAAGAAAGTGTTGGGACTAAAACAGTTGGTAAATTCGCCCTCCTGTACAAATGTATGTAGACTTATTGGGTTGATTGATAATCCATCAGACCAAACGAATTTTGATAAAAATTGCAAAGTTATTTTTGCAAAAACTATTTTTTGCACACAATTTGGACCAAACTGTTTTTTTTTTTTTTAATGAAAACAGAATACATACATAAAATGCACGACTGGGTCGCATGCACATGTTCCTCTGTGGTTTAAAGCTTAAATTTGACTAGAGTTGAATTAATGGTTCAATGACTTAATTATATAGTTAGCTAAAAAATAATAACCATTTTTTATTTCAATTCCTTACCTCAGTAAAAGTTGCTAATGATAACTTGTATAATCCACCAGCTGAAAATCCCATATTAAATTGGGACATTGCAAAAAAAATCATTATGGTTCTCTTATCTTCTGGTTTTTCAATTCTGTACCATTTGCTGGTGTAAATTGCATTACTGACCTCAATGCACTTAAAGAAAGATATACATAGATTTAATTAATTTTTTGTCAAAAAACAAAAAGAAATACCTTGTTAGACACAACCTCTCCAAGGAAACAGTACATGAACAAATGATAGGCGCATGCAATCATCATGAAAGGTGCTCCACTAATAGTACCCTTAAAATATTCAAAAATGTGATTATTTTTGTTTGTGAAAAAATTCTATTCTTCTGTGAATGTAGGTAGCTATATTATTCTGAAAGAAATCAAATTATACTCCTGACTACTTCAATAAATATCTACAAATCAGTGGATAAGTTAAAATAAAGGCTGCAAGAGTTTCAAGCGTTAGTAACTTAATATAAAAAAAAATCAAAGAGTTCATCAACTTATTTTCATATCGAATTTACAAAGTAAACGTATTTCTATGCTATTTTTAAATATAAACAATGAAAATAATTAGGTCATCTATAAGATGTTGTGCGAAAATCGTAAATTCTATGAAATGCACTGCCGATTAATTTCGCTTTTCGTCATAAATCTTTATCTTATTATCTTGTCAACAAAAATATTCAAATTTCAAAAGGTTATCAAAATCACTGCATGCTTTTGGGATGTATTATATCAAACCCTACAAATGCACACAACTCTTAATTCGAGTTAGGTGTTAGTAAATTTAAATATTGAAAAGAAAAAAAAAACAAAAAAATTAATACTTCCATGACTTTATGTCTATTACTTGGACTCCATTGCCGTCTAATTTCACGTTTCCTCATTTTATAAACGAATATTCAAATTACAAATATCTAAAAAAAAATCAATGCATACTTTAATAAGTATCAAACCGTACAAATGCGCACAATTGTTTATTCGGGTTGGGTTTATTGCCGAGTGTCGAATCATTGAAAATTGAAAAACAAAAAATTACATTGCTTCATTGACTATTATATCTATCACATGATCTCAAATGCCGTTTAATTTCGACAGAAAACAATCTGAATTCATCTTGTTAACAAATATTCAAATTGCATTTAGCTAAAAAAATCACTGCATACTTTGATATGATATCAAACCATACAAATCACAGATTAGCCACATGAAGATGAGAATCCCCGGCAGCCATTTTAATTTGCCAACAAGCTTGAACTGGCAGTTATCAGATAAAAAATGAGAATGTGTGTAAAAAAAACCTCACACATAGACAGTAGGGATCTTCACACACCTGGTTAAATTGTTGTTGCAATTCACATCTATTCATCGACGCGGGATGAAATTACAAATACAACAATGTAAACAAATGGGTTTTGGAGGGTAAAACGTACGAAACATTCTCATCTTCATATGGCTAATCTGTGATACAAATGCTCAAAATTTTTCATTCATTCATTCATTACAACATTTTCGATTAAGAATACGAATATGAAAATTCTGCCGTCTGTCGGATATGAAATTTCATAAAATAAAAAGATTAACAAAAACTGATGATGAAGATATATTAAAATTATTTCTTAGTAAGGAGTTGTTAGATATATTAAAAGTAAAACCAAAATTATAAATTTATTAATACAAAATTAATTATTCGATGGAAGAATTTTTACAATTTTCAACATTAATGGCGGATTTTATAAAGCCCTTTTAACTGTTTAACAGGCTTTTAAATATTTAAATGACGTTTGTTCCACACAAAATACGTCATTTAAAAATTTAAAAGCCACTTAAATATTTGTGAAACCGAACATAAGGCCCGAACCACACTTCTCTCGTGTGGTGTGTTGTGGAGTAGTGTGTCGCTGTCATTCCAATGTATGCATGTATTTCATAGATTTCGAGACAACACATCACACGATACAAATATGGCTCTGCGCATATGAAATACATTAGAGCAATAGCGACACACTACTCCCCTACACACCACACGAGAGTAGTGTGGTTCGGGCTTAAGTCTTGTTATTTTGGATGATTTAGACATAAAATATGACTAGTAATAAATATTATTTTGGAAATACATGTTTTTTTAAACTTTGTAAAAAGATTTTATCTTCAAGATTATTTATTCAATTTATTCAATTATTCAACGTTTCTTTTCACAATTTTGATAATTTGCAACATAAAACTGAGTAAGTAAATATAAGTTTTTAAAACTTGAAATTAATTAAACGAGAAATTATAAAACTTCCTTGAATATAATAATATGAAATGTGCTACCTACATATCTATAAATTTAAAAACAATTTTTTATATATATACTTATATTTTATATTTTACCATTAAAACAGAATATAATAGTACAGTTAGTAGGGGAACAATGGTAACAACAGTTAAAGCCACAACAAAAGTATTTACGGCGGATACTTCATTTATGAACCTAAAATGATAATTATGATCACAATTTTAATTATTTTGCATTGTAAACATTTTATAATTTTTAATATTTTACTTAAAAATTTTAGCATGAAGCTTAATACATTTCCTCAAAAGTTTTGATTGCATATTGTGTGTGTTGTACGATGAATCGAAGTCTCCAATCATTTTGCAGTAATGAGCACATTTATCGAGTTGAAAAGATATGAAACATACCTGTAAAAATGCTGGGATGTCAAAACCTGTGAACAAAACAGAAAGTTTAGGAAATAGCTACTAACCCGAAAAGAAATCGTGTGCAAATTTGAATTCAAAATATAATATCTACCTATATGTACATATCAATGTAAAGGGTCCGCCATCTAACGTTTTTTTTTTCAACTAGTCTAATTTCGTGAAGGGTAACACTTAGCTCATGTCTGATTTGACAGATAATTAGTTTTATCCTTCCGCTGAACGAATATGGTTGTGTATACGCTTCGCTAAGTGGACCTGCGATCGACTTAGAGAAGATGCCGATTTTGCCAAAAAAAAATCATCTTTTCAGATGAAGCTCATTTTGATCTTGGCGGGTAGAAAACAAGCAAAATTGTCGCATTTGGGGCACAAAAAACAACTCTTCTAACTAATGAAGTGTTTTAATCGCATTTGTAGGGTTTTTAGCGCATATGTAAGGTTTTTTTTATGATTTGTGGTAGAGCATTCGACTGCAGATCGAGAGGTCCCCGGTTCAAATCCGGGTGTCCACTTTGAAAATTAATTTTTTTTTTGTAATTTTTTTCTTTTTTTTTAACTCCCCTTAGCTATTTCATCTTTTCATCTAAGATGACGGTCGATTTTGTTAGCAGAAAATGATTTGCCGCGATATGGTAGTCCAACACTATGTACCAAATTCTTTTATAATATATTATATTGTTTGGTGTCGTAGTCTATTCAATCGGGGGGTGGAGATGGTGTTGTTTTGTCGTGGTAATGGTTACTGGGTGCATGCGCCTATGATTTTATTTGGATATAAACATTGCATTGATTGTTTTTGGTTGGAGGCGAAAAAAAAATATGTGCATATCAAAATATATGCACGACTGGGTCGCACAAACTTGCTCTTTTGTGCGATCACATTGTTGTTCTATAGTCTGAAATAAATTAGCTATGGGAGTCTTTATTTTATCCATTTGCAAAAACTTAGTTTAGTTGCAGGTGGTATTATATGAGTATGCAAAAATTAAAAATATAGCCCGTGTTGCCATATCTACCTATATCTATTTCCTATATAAGGAAATTATATTATTTAAACTGGTAAATTGTTTTAAATCAACACAATTAGAAAGAAATTGATTAAAATACTTTGAATCTGTTTTAACCCAACGCGATGTACACCATCAGATGTCTTATGTAGGTATATAAATGTAAATTTATGAGAACAAAATTTTGAAAATCGTAGGAGCGGTTTTAAAAATAATTAACTTTTTGTATATAAAATTTCGTTAACATTTTTGAGAAAAAAAATTGGCACGCCAATTTTAAGTATTTGTTAATGTTGAGTTAAAAATTGAACTTTACAAAAAAATCTGCTAACCGTTTTCAAAATATCAAATTTTCAAAAAATTATTTAGATTTTTTTTTCAAAAATCCAAAAATTGTTTTTTAGAAAATTTTGCTACGCACTTTTATTTATATTTGTTACAAGCTTCTGTATAAAAAATCTAATTTTATTCGGTTGATCAGATATTGAGATAGTCGAAAATCAAAGAAACCATTCTATAATACTATTAATACTATACTATTACGAAATGTAAAATATAAAACTTAAAAATTTTAATTGGTAAATCGTACTAATTTTAACACAAGAATTTTATTAAAATCGTAGGAGTCGTTTTTGAGAAAAAAATATTTTTCTTAACGGTTTAATAAAAATCGATCAAGTCATTTTTGAAATATCGAGTTTTCAAAGAATAATTTTCAAACTTTTTTTAAAAATCCAAAAAGTATTTTTTGGAAAATTTTGGTACACAATATTATTAAGAATGTGTCAATAATTCTTTATAAAAAAATTTATTTAGCTAGGTACCAAGTTTAAAGAAAATCGACTTATCCGTTTAGGCTGTAGTCGGACAGACAGACAGACAGACGGACGTTTTTGCGAGACCCACTTTTTTCGACTTCTCTACCACCGTAATTTCAAGTTTGATCAAAATCTCGAGTTCGATTTTTTGTACGAATTCATAACTTGCCATATAGTACCTGTGTACATTATATTCGCAAGTAAAAATATGTGTGTTTAGACATAAAGTAATAATACTCGGAATAAAATTTCAAATAAAGGTCTGTGTCGTAGCGGCATCCACTGTAAATCATATACCAACATTCATCAGAATGCGGTAATGTCCGAAAGTGGAGCGATGTCAATCAATTATTAGTATCCTACTCTTTAAATGAAAGTGATAAGTTTCTTTTCTTTTGTCACTGGATTTCGATGAACTTCTTAAGAACACAAAAGGTAAATGGGTAAAGATGCTTTTACTGTCCATATTTACTAGCTGAACTATCGACATGGTCCTAACGAACCGGATCGAATCGGTGTACCTATGGTCCTTTGCAGATGGTGCGCGTACAGACATCAACGGCATCTATTTTATTTCATTGAAATCAAAACAGGTAGTAGGTTTAGTAAGTGTTATTGCAGCTTTTTGCACGCCGCAGTGTATGAAGGGTGCTGGTGGGATTTTGATTTTGTATTTATTTTAAATGGTTAAATTTATACATATGTCGCTTTCTTAAGTGTACAACAATGCTTATGAAATTTCAATTTCTGCAGAAACTTAAGCGACTACGGGGATTGATTGATAACGCAGTTTTTTCTCCACCAAAAAGGAGTTTGATGGAAATATTCCGCAGGAAGAAGTTGGATGTCAAGTCAATAAGAGCTGGAAGGTATGTGAAAACATGTGTGAGCAGAATAGGTTATGAGTCGCAATTGGCGTGGCTATGACTATAATGCTGCAGGGATTATGAGTCACAATATGCGTGGCTATAATCAGATTGAAATTGCTTGTGGATCACAATTGGCGTGATCGCAAACATTTATGTAGGTATATACAGTGTTTTTGAGTCACAATAGGCGTGGACGTAAACATAATTCGGCAAAGGTTATGAGTTACAATATGCGTGGCTATAACCAAATAAAAACGATTATGGATCACAAATGCGTGATCGTAATCAAAAGTAATTATGGGTCACAAATGCGTGATCGTAATTAAAAGCGATTATGGGTCACAAATGCGTGATCGTAATCAAAAGCAGTTATGGGTCACAAATGCGTGATCGTACTTAAAAACGATCATGAGTCACAAATGCGTGATCGTAATCAAAAGCAGTTATGGGTCACAAATGCGTGATCATAGTTAAAGCGATTATGAGTCACAAATGCGTGATCGTAATCAAATGCAGAAAATATATGGTTCACAATTGTTCGGCCATAAATGAAACAGACTTGTGTCAGAAATTGGTTTTATTTCCATTTGATAAAATTGAAGAATCCACCGACTCTTCAAGGGGGGAATGTGTCGTAGCGGCATCCACTGTAAATCATATACCAACATACATCAGAATGCGGTAATGTCCGAAAGTGGAGCGATGCAGTAAATGATTATGAGTGTGGATATGATTTATAACTTCAAAATCTAGCTCTACTTAAAATTCTGAGTAGTTTTGCTGTTTTTTGATATTATTGTCAATCAATTATTAGTATTACTCTTTAAATGAAACTGATAAGTTACTTTTCTTTTGTCACTGGATTTTGATGAACTTCTTAAGAACACAAAAGGTAAATGGGTAAAGATGCTTTTACTGTCCATATTTACTAGCTGAACTATCGACAAGGTCTTTTTCTTCTGCGCTCCATTTTGTGCAATCTTTATGGATAATTTGGCTTCTAACAAAAGTTTGCACGCTTTTTGTTTTTGTCTCTAAAACCTCATTTAAAATGGTACTACAAGTATTATAAGTGAATGGTTTAAGTTATTTCGCGTTCGGTGATTTCAGTAGTTTTTCTATTGGAACTCTAAAATCCGAGGTAGGCGCTGTTGGTGACAAAGATCGGTTTGGACATATCTACATGATTCACAGTTCTTTCTATGTTCTTAAAAATATTTGAATAAAATGTATGTGGTAGTTTTCTATTTAAATGAAGAACTTCAGCATATTTATTTGATATAAATAGAATATAGGGCAATTTTAGAAAAAAAAATGACTTAAAATGAAAAAAAATTATTAAAAACCTACGGCAACACTTACAATCTTTTTTTAATCCTAAATTTAAATTAAATTATTTATATCAATAGTTTTTGAAAAAAATGGGATACATTAAAATTGTGAAATGAAGTGTTAAATTGGCTTTTTGTAGGCAATGCGTTTATTATTTCTAAATCGAACACAAGAAACGGAAGGGTTTTATGTTTTCTAGTTTTTGAGAAAATTGAAAATTACTATAACTACTTTTTTATGAGATTTTTGTTTTTTGGTATTTGGTATTTGGTGATGGCATCAGTACGATAACAAGGGCGCCCCAAAATAATAACGCATTTGTATGGAAGGTTAAAATACAAGCATTTTTTGCTATGGGAGGAGGGTTTATCTCATTAAGTTTGGGCGGGAGGGGCAATTTGAGAAAAATTACTTAAAATTAAAAAAAAAAGATTTAAAAACGACGGCAATACTTACAATACAAAATTATAGGTTTTCAGAAAGCCAGAGAGTTTTTGTTTTGTCATTTGTCTCAACCTAGTTATTTGTGTTAATAGTTTTTGAAAAAAATAATTTCAAACTCAAAATTTATTAAAAAAAAAATTGAAAAAAGCTTCTATTTTTTATTCAAAGTTGTCAAATTAAGTACTGAATTTGCAACACCTTACAATTATTTGATGTCCCTTTAAATTCTTAATCGAACACTGAAAACTAGATGGTTTTATGTCTTCGAGTTTGAAACAAGGTTCTGGAGGTGGATCTGGAATCAGGACTAAAGTGGGTCTGGAACTTAGATAAAGGACTGCAGGTTCTGCAGGTTGATCTGGTACCAGGACAAAAGTTCTGGAGGTGATTCTGGAACTTTGACAAAGGAAAATTTTGTTGTTATAGAAACAACTTTTTACAAATTCAAAAAAAGTTCTGTGGAAGTGAGCCTGGAACTTAGACAGAGGAACATTTTTTTTTTGGAAATAAAACATGTTTCATAAACTTTGTTTTAAAAATTAAAAAAAAATGCTTTCTTAACTCCCTTTTTCGGTTCTCTAAACCGCTCACGTATAACTCCGTTCAGCCGCCAGGCAGGCAACTATGTCAACAGTTTTCTAGTGGAATAGTACTTTGGGTGGCCCGCTGCGCGGGTTCTAGGGATTTTAACTACCTTTTTCGGGTGGTCATCCCGTTGCTCCGTTTTGTTTCAATTTTTCTTACTTTTTTTAATTTTTTTTGTTAAAAATTTATTAAAATTAATTTTTTTTTCTAAAATCTCATTTTTTTGTTAAAAAAAAGTTTACGAAAAAAGTTTTTTTTTGAATTTTTGCAAAAAAAAAGTTGAAAAAGTTCATTTTTTTTTAAATTTTTTTCAAAAAAAAAATTCCATCTCTGTCCAGGTCCAGAACCACCTTTGTCCAGGTCCAGAAGTCCAGAAAAGTTCTTCCAATTGTATTATTTTATTCGAAATAATTATAAAAATTCTTCCAATAGTATTTTCAGCGTACTTCTTTGCTTAAAGTTTGCGCATCAGTTTATGAAAATTTGCAAATATGAACAGTTGGCGAAAGTGATGATAAATGTTTGCGTTTGTGAACGTTCGACTTAAATAGGATCTAGCATCATTATTGCATTGATGCGTTTATGAATTTACACTTTGTTTTGTGGCAGAATCATTTTCAAATTAATTTCCAAGTAGAATACCGCTGTTCTCAATTACTTTTAAATATCAGTACAAATAAGTTAGTTTTTTCATTTGCTATGCTCAGTTAAAAAATCAAAAAAAGGATTGTGTTATCTTACAGATAAAATGTTATACATGCGTCATATAAAACATTCTTACTCGGTGATAATATTTGTTTGTCTTTTGAAAATATTAGTTTCTATATTTTTGTATGTATTTGCTTAAACTTTAGCCCGTTTTTTTTAAAAAGTAATTTGTTTCCATGTATACATAAAACAAAATTAAAAAATCTCCAAAAACCAATAAGGAAGTCATTGCAGAATCTTTGGGTACATTGCGTAAAAGGTTCATACCTACAACCATATATACATACATACACGTAGATACCTATATTTTATAATAAAAGGTACTCTTTTCCAACTTTCATTCAATGTTATTTTTGATAATTTATGACCAGTTGGACCAGAACGATTTGATTTTAAATTAAATAATTAAAGGATAGGAATAAGCTACCTACTTATATGAGGCACCTATATTATGTAGATTTTCAAATCTGAAACTAAAAAGGAAATATCTTTCATAAAACATAAGTATACCTACCTAGATTCTTTTCAAACTCATGTGTCATGACACTAAAAAAAATAAATTAAAAACAATAGCTATTGAACAATCAATTTGTTTACATTGTTGTATTTGTAATTTCTTCCCGCGTCGATGAATAGATGTGAATTGCAACAACCCAGCAAACATTTTAATTCAAAATTGAATCATAAATAAATCACAAAATTGAAGAACCTGACCGGAAAAGAATTCACTTATGATGTAATTTGAATTCTTTTACCTGGGCACTTGGACACCGATATGAATCGCTTTTGTGAATGATTTATGATCTTCATTTAAACTTAATTTAATTGAATGTATATAAGAGTCTATATAATAATCCTAAGCCGGGCTTTAGGTCTTTCTTGATTTATTTTTTTGATTGTTATCAAATAGGATTATTATATAAATTAAAAAACGGTCACGAAATAGGAATAATTATAAGAGTCTATAAAATTATTTCTTTATCTTTTCTGAATCATAAATATGATTGCATTATGATTCATTTAAATGAAGGTATTTACTCATCATCCCTTCTCTTAAATGAACATTCACAATTAATTCACTTTATTGGAATCATTTTTGGTGAAGAAAATCTGAACCTTCAGAAAAATGTTTGCTGGGAACATTTTAACCAGGTGTGAGGAGATCCCTACTGTCTATGTGTGAGGTTTTTATGCACACATTCTCATTTTTTTATCTGATAACTGCCAGTTCAAGCTTGTAGGCAAATTAAAATGGCTGCCGGGGATTCTCATCTTCATGTGGTTAATCTGTGCTCAGGAACCTCTTAAAGAAAAACAAATTTTGTGTGCCGAACGCTCTTCATTGGCCTTGAATGGCATTTTCAACACCAACACCTTCTTTTCGTTCTTTTTGTTCATTTCAAAGAAAAAAAAATAAAAAACCTTCTTTTCCTTCTCCGACTGTATGTAAATAGATTGTGAATAAATTTCCCAAAGGGAAATATAGCTCAGCGTATGTAAGAACCAAACAACAATTAGTTGCATGAAGGTTTTATAATACAAATTCTATATACTACTGAAATACATCAGCCAAGTAGAAGACTTAGCACTATTTAATTGGACTTGTTGAATTATTGATTCAAAATAGCTTTTAACGGCCTTTAGTCCATAAAAATTAGCGTTTCTTCCCGGCGATCTCACTTGGACTCATCAGTTGACTAGTGAGGGCCTTGTCAATATGCAATTTTTATTAAGTTCAGTTCAACTTACATGAACTGATGAGTCCAAGTGAGATCGCCGGGACGAAACGCCAATTTGTATGGACTAAAGGCCGTTAAAAGCTATTTTGAAACCGTTGCCGTTTTTGACCACCAATCACCGAGGGCTGAGTTTCTCGGTGTCTACTTCTATTTGTATTTATTCTGTGATACTACCTATGTTGATGGAAAATTTTTAACTTTGGCAAATATCTAAATACAGAACTTTGTTTTTAATTTTACTTGCGATATATGTATGTATAAATATATAATTTAGACATCTCTGGTTTAGTCTATAGGTATATTGATCGATAACAATTTAATAAATGATGACAGGATAAGTTAACTTGCAGTGAATTGCAACGAATTCAAAACTGACACATAGTTTAAAAAAAATATTAAACATAAAAAGTTATATGCACACAAAAAAATTAAATTTTTTCGTATTGGAGGAAGAGGTCTATTTTCCCTTTTAACTTTAATACCTACAATTCTATGGGAAATTGGCCCACCGACTGATTTTTCTTGCCTTGGCTCAGCCAACATGCCATACATTTTTGTGGCATATTATGGGCACTATATGGCACCCTGTTTATCCCCCCTCTTAACACTGACTTGATTTGTTTCGATTACAAATTATTAATTTTTTTAATTTTAATAAACGTTGTGCAAAAGTAATTTTAACTCCGAAAAATTTGTGTTTTATTTAAAAAAATACAATGAGTTAGGTACAAGCCCCTTCCAGACGCTGATGCTTTTCTAAATTTAAATAATACCCATGCGAAAACAAATACTTTGCAAAAAAAGGCCATCTATCAAAGCCTGTTGGTGATACGAAACATACAAATTTAGGTTCTACTGTTTGGCCTGCCTGGCTTCGCACGGTTCGAAAAAACTAAGCTTCGCATACAAATTTCAAAAGAAAATATTATTTTTTGACTTTTTGGTATCGAATACTACTTTCTGGGTTTTAACGCACTTCACGTAATAAAAAGCTAAATCAACCTTTATTGCTTTCCGAACACAGAAATAATTTTTGTATTCGAAAACCACTGTGTTATTTTTATCCCATTGCATTTTTTTTAAATAACCTTTCAAACACAAACTGGATTTTTGAAATCGGATACCACTTTCCGTTCTTACACCCTTTCACCCTATAAATACCAAATTTTCTAAATAAAAAAATTCCTAAAGCCATCCACTCAAAATAGCCTTTCAAACACAAAAAGAATTTCTTTAATCGGACATTTTTTATTTTAATACCCTATTTAAAATTTGGAAAAGAATATCCCTAGAGTCATTTCCTTAAAAAAAAACTTTCAAACAAAGAACTTCTTAAATTTGGCAGTGTTTTTATTCTTACCCGCTTGCACGCTACAAATATTAAAATTAAAAAAAAGAATATCCCAAAAGCCATTTCCTGAGAAAAACCATTCAAACAAAAGAAGAATTTCTTAAATCGGACAATTTTTTTATTTTTACTCCATTTTACCCTACAAAGAGCAAAAATTAAAAAAAAATATCCTTGAAGTCATTTCCTGAGAATAACCTTTTAAACGCAGGTAGAATTTTTTCAATCGGATACGTCTTTTTCATTTTACCCCATTTCACCCTAAAAAGTGACTTTTCTGAGATTTTACTAGTTATCCTGACAAATCCAACAAATCAGATCATTAAAATAGGTCCAGTCGTTCTTGAGTTATATATTGAGGATTAAACGCTTATTTTCTACTTTTTCCTCACCGTAAACTGTCACATAAGCTCTTTTGTTGAACACAAATTTTCAAGTTTCGTTTCAGCAAAAGGGCTTTAAGTCGCTTATATTTTGTTTCTTATTATAAATCATGAAAAGTTGACGTACACTAATGATATCGTAATTGCATTCATCTTGCGGTGTTTAAATGTAAATCATACATATATGATGCAAGAAAAAATGTTTACCTCGATTAAGTATACCCATCAGTTAAAAAACAGCAATTGAATAACAATTGACATTGAAAAACTTTAAGGTGCAAACAAACAATAAATGAAATAAAAAAAGTACGCATACGCTCCAGTGTCCCTGTTATTGATTAAAAAAATTAATTAAAATCACACTCAATACGCACAAAAAATATTTGTGTTTGTTATAAAATTTGCTTTTTAATCACTAAACAAATAAAAAGATCGACTTATGTCACTTTGCTTTCAAGCCCATAGTATATACATATACATAGTTGCTTTATTCGGATGAACTTTGTTGCTATAAATTAATTTCTTGAACAACTTAAAAACTTCATTTGCTCTAAACCCGCAACTAAACACAGTTGAACCAAACAATAACATTCGTTGTGTATTATTTCGAAGCGATATGGTACCTGTGTTTATTGAAACTGAGTTGCTCAAAAAGACTTTAAGAGTGGTCCGTACGCAACTAACACAGCAATACATGCCTGTTTTTTACTTGCGAATATAGGTACTATATGGCAAGTTATGCATTCGTACAAAAAATCGAACTCGAGATTTTGATCAAACTTGACATTACGATGATAGCGAAGACGAAAAAAGTGGGTCTCGCAAAAACGTCCGTCTGTCTGTCTGTCGGTTCGACTACAGCCTAAACGGATGGGTCGATTTTCTTCAAACTTGGTACCTAGCATTTTTTGGACATTCTTTCCACCCGTTTTTTCTCTCTTTTTTTTTAGGACCAAAACTAACAGTAGCTGTCATACAAAATTTCTTGGCCAAAAAGGAAAAACTTATATTTCTCAAATCCAGCGCTACCGAATTTGTTTTTAAGAACTCAATAAATTTAAATAGTTATAAGTTGCCGTTTAATAAGAAAAATGGTTCCGAAAAATGGTTATTAATGGTACCTCCCGAAGAAAATTTTTTTTGATTTTCGCTTTTCTCGAAAACGGTTAAACTGATTCTGATCAATTTTTTTATGAAGAATTATTGACACATTCTAAATAATATTCTGTACCAAAATTTTCAAAAAATATATTTTTTAGATTTTTAAAAAAAGTTTTAAATTTTTTTTTTGAAAACTCAATATTTCAAAAACGACTCTGTCGATTTTTATTAAACTTTTTAAATAGCAGTTTTTTAACTTTATCTAGAAGATTTTTGACAAAAATTACTCTAATACCCAAAAATAACAGTGCCTCCCATACAAATGTTTAAAATCCGTTAAGAAAAATACTTTTTTCTCAAAAACAACTCCTATGATTTTGATAAAAGTTTTTTTTTGTGTTAAAATTAGTACGATCTACCATTTAAAATTTTTAAATTTTATATTTTACGTTTATTAACAGTACCTCTCATAGAACGGTTTCATTGATTTTCGACTATCTCAATATCTGATCAACCGAATAAAATTAGATTTTTTATACAGAAGCTTGTAAGAAATATAAATAAACGTGCGTAGCAAAATTTTCTAAAAAATAATTTTTGGATTTTTGAAAAAAAAATTCAAAATAATTTTTTGAAAATTCGATATTTTGAAAACGGTTAGCAGATTTTTTTGTAAAGTTCAATTTTTAACTCAACATTAACAAATACTTAAAATTGGCGTGCCAATTTTTTTTCTCAAAAATGTTAACGAAATTTTATATATAAAAAATGAATTATTTTGAAAACCGCTCCTACGATTTTCAAATTTTTTTTTTATAAATTAAGATTTATATAACAAATCAAATGGTGTATATCACGCTGGGTTAAAACAGATTTAAAGTATTTTAACCAATTTCTTTCTAATTTTGTTGATTTAAAACAATTTAACAGTTTAAATAATATAATTATTTCCTTTTATGCATATTGCATATTTGCAGCACTAGGCTATATTGTTAATTTTTGTATACTCACATAATACCACCTGCAACTAAACTATGATTTGGCAAATGGATAAAATATAGACTCCCATAGCTAATTTATTTCAGACTATAAAACCACAATGTGATGCGCATAAGAGCAAGTTCGTGGGACCCAGTAGTGCAAATTTTTACTTTCGAGTTCGAAGTCATTCTGTTTTTCATAGATTCCTTTTTGTTAAAGTGTGACCCCCACCAGTGGCGTAACAAGGATTTTGCGTTTGTGGGGGGGGGGGGGGGGTTTAGATGGACAAAATATAAAGCAACAGGTATTGCAGGGTGATTCGCATAAGGTATAACAAAAAAGCTAGAGCGTGTAGATTGGGTCGAGATATGACAAAAATCTCATAACATGGGTGTCTTTTCCTCCCGTTTAGCCGGGAGGGTAAATTTCCAAAAAAAAATATCAAAAAACAACGGTAACACTAACAATGTCATGCTAAACTTTTTCGTAAAGCTTGAAATCCTATTTCCACTACGTAGGTAGTAAAGTAGATTTAGTTATTTTCAATTTTCTCAAAAATTGCAAGACATTTAAGCATCCGGTTTTCTGTTTCTGGCTAAACATTTATATGAGCATTGAATTTTAAGAACGAACAAAATAATTCATAACGTACATTTTTGAAAAAATAGTTTGAAATTCTTTTTCATTTTTTTTGAAAACTGAATTTGAGAAGTAATTTTTCAAAAACTGTTCCCTAAAACAATTTAACTTAAAAATAAAATAAAATAAAATAAAATAAAATAAAATAAAATAAAATAAAATAAAATCAAATAAAATAAAATAAAATAAAATAAAATAAAATAAAATAAAATAAAATAAAATAAAATAAAATAAAATAAAATAAAATAAAATAAAATAAAGAAAGAGTTTCCAGTGCATGACCTTGAATTGATAGGAGCATTGAATAGTAAAAACGGAGGTGGTATTTAATTTAGTGAAACTGTGAGATAAAAAATGATATTAAAAATAAAATTAATTTCACAAAAAAATATTCAGTCAAACAAGTTGATTTAAAACGAAAGTAGATAAATAGAATTTTAGCTTTAAGAAAAGTTATAACGGAGTAAAGTGAGGGTCGATGTTGTTTTTGAATAATTCTTTTTCTATTTTAAGACTCTTTTTCATAAAATTGGCCCCCTTCCACCATACGATTCCTTTTTTTTTTTGTTTTGAACCAACCCACATACTTCAGGTTTTTGAAGAATCTTATGCACTCACCGCCTGTATATGTACCTACAAAAAAAAATTGAAAAACAAAGAGAAGCAGGATGGTTAGTGGATACAGGTACAGGAGTTTTTTTTTCCAGTTTATGATAAAGTATAGTGTGCAGCTACATTCTTTTAAAATGTTTATTTTGAACAATTTTTCAAAATTTAAAACATTTTAATAGGAATTTTGTATGGTTCTGAGGGGGGGGGGGGGGCAACTTTGCAACTGTAATGTAATGTAACTGGTAAATCAGTGAATATGCATGTTAACCAAAATCTTTATCAATGAATCTTTAATTTGAGTTGTTAATCATGAAAATAGCTAATCAGCCGATTTTGGTTGTTTAATTTGGCAATTTAATTCGAATCTTTAAAAACGATGGTAACTTAGCGTTTAGAAACTGGCCTTTATATAGTTTCCAGATACATAATTATGTGTACTCTTTATTCTCTTTTCAAATGAAAATAAGTCAGCATTTCCCTCCAGTCACTAAATATACTTTGAGGAAGATGGCAGCAATTGCAGTTAAATTAGCATTTATGTGTCACTTAAATATTTATACATGTATGTACTTACATATATATTTGTACGAATATATAATGGGTGTTTCATTTAGAGGATATTTTTTCAAAAACAAAAAAAAAACAAAAACTCACCCATTTCAACTGTTGTGCCATAGAAAACATTGTAGGCTCCGATAGCATAATTTATTCTAAAACCGATACCACTAGATGAACTAAAATAATAAGCAAATCGAAATTAAATCCAAACAAAAGTCGAAATGAATGCCTCAACAAGACCACTATTTAGATTAACATATCGGCTTGTGCAACTTACTTAGTTCCTGGAAGTTCCATTAGAATCGGCATCATGTACTTCTTCTCAGAAAAAAAAGGTGCTCCAATGAAACTTACCATCGTTAGATTATACAATATCAAAACCTTTATACAAATCCATCTGGAAAAAAAAAATCATTCTCATTTTGTAATAAAAAAAAACGATAATTTCTTAAAAATCCTAATTTAGTTTAGCTAATTTTACAATGACAAATGTTGGTATTATTTTTTACTTACTTTGAGTAATTTTTATATTTCTTAGCTAACTTTAGCTCCCAGGGCTTAAAGTCAGTGCGACTAGTTTCTTTCACAATAATTTCATTTAACTTTTTAAGTGATGAACTGCAGTAAAATAAAGTTATTGCTTTTAAGCCTATACTTGCTTCTGTGAAAAATATTATCAAACAAGAAATCGAATCTTCTAAGTCATAATTATTTGGCAAACAAATCCCAGCTAAGCACAATACACCAATGAACATTTGGAATGCAAAAAGTGTGCCCATTAAGAGAGTCTTCCATTTTTTATCGCTAAAACTATCTGAAAAATAATTAAGCCCTTGCAAGAACAATAGATTAATTATTTTGAGTTGACTTTTTAAAAATTATTATAATAATTGTATGTTTTAATAATATTTTCATTTTAATAAGTTATATTTTATTATTTTACTGGAACATATAAGAATCCATGAAACGATTTTGTAAATTGAAATCCAAGAAACTCTTGATGCGTTCTTTTGCTTAGACAGAAGCATTTTTGCGTGATATTGAAAAGAGCTGTTTTAAAATTGCGTTTATATTGGAAAAAGTATTAACCAACTACAAACATATGTATATGCAGCATACCTATATAATTAAAATACGAAAAATGAAATAAGTCGAAGGATAATTACGAATACCACTCTAAGCAAGATATGTTCCGCATTAGAAGTGAGAGAGTATAGTATTAAAACAAACCTTATAATAATTATTCCGCAGGACTCTACAATTAATATAATAACTGTAAGGATTTGGAATATATTTATGAACTTAACAAAACAAAATATTGCGTATTGGCAGGGATGACTTGGATGAAACGCTATAATTATTGTGAATTTAAGGCTATTAAAATCTTTTTTGAATCAGTAGATAAAAGAGTGCAAGTGAATAATGCGAAGTCTTCTACTTGTATAGTATTATAAAAATTTAGTTATGTAATATAATTTAGTGGTTTTTTCTCTATGTTGTGTGTTGAATTAATATGAAAAATAAAAAGAAAGAAAATTAAATAAAATAAAATAAAATAAAATAAAATAAAATAAAAGAAAAAACAACGATATATTTTGTAGTTTAATTTATGTATTTTTAATTTAATTTAATTAAACTTATTATTACAACATTATTATATTTTTAATTAATTATATGCGACGCGTTTCGGATGTACTCCCATCATCGGTCTAAATATATTAGACTGCCAAGATGTGTTGTTGTCTCAAGTAGTGGGTGTTGTTTGTTTCGTTGATAAGTTTTGTCGTGTTATGTGTTGTCCTCTTTCATCTAATGGCTAATGATTCAGTGGTTATATTTTGAAAAAATTAAGCCATTTTCAATTTTGTACAAGTACTCAAATGAAACTGGTGGTCAATTTGAAGAGGTCAATATCAAAAAGAGGAAATCAATTGTTATTCAAAAGCTAAGCCAACTTGAAAAGTCTACTATAAATGATAAAAAGAAGAAAGATTTAGTTGAGCTGCTGCAATTTATTCCACCAATACACCACCTTTTCTATAATAATTAAAAAACATCATCAAGTGCTCTCAACGATATTTTCGATGTCTTCTCAGACGAGGAGTAAATTAGATTCCTAAGGCCCAGATTCCAAACCAGAGTTAGTAAACTCTAAAATGAACCCACTGTGAACTGAGGAAGCACTGTTTTGATGGACAATCGGACTAACTCGGTGGACAAAATATCAAAAGCATCTGTTGAGTTAATCCTAGCTTAACTCACCAAACTCGGGTTTAACTTTAATCTTGCACTGAAAAACGGGACCTAAGTGGGGAAAAATTCAAAGAAAATCTGTTTTTAAAATCATCCTCAGCTCGTTTGTGAATTTCTTGCACTCTTTGCACACTTTTGCACATCATCATCATCGGCTCGACAACCGGGGTCCGGTCCTGGCCTCCTTCAACAAGTCTCTCAACCCATCTCGGTCTCGAGCCGCCGCCACCCAGTTGCGCACCCCAAGGCTCCGGGCATCCTGGTCTACGCCATCTCTCCAGCGCAAGCATGGTCTACCACGCTGTCGTCTATCATAGAATGTACCACAAAGAACTTTCCGAGCAGGTTCCTCTTCGCTCATGCGAGCTAGGTGCCCTGCCCACCGGAGTCTACCGAGCTTAATTTTTGTCACGTTATCTGCTTCAAGGTAGATTGCGTACAATTCATGATTGTACCGTCTCCGGAATCGTCGTTTTCCACTCACGGCCTCGTATTATATCCAAGGACCACACTTCTGTCTGCATTCAAAGTCTTCGCTGACTCCAACATGCTTTCTCTGGACATATGATACATTTCTACTCTCTCGTGAAATGTTCACTTTTTTTTTGTAATTTTCTAATGTTTCTGTTTTGAATCGTGGTTTGAAAATTGGGATTTGGATTGGACGAAGAAAACCTTCAAAACATTTTCCAGATTGTTGTTTTGTTTCATGCTGGTGTGAAAAACATTTAGTTTGTACCAATTGTAAACTTTCCGTTGAAGATGACTCTATGTGTCATAATAAGCCAGCAATTCCAAATTCAAATCGGTGAAAGTCAAAAGTCCTGCCCTATTAATAAATGTAACTGGACCCTAATACCTTGACATTGAATATGAAGAAAGAAGCTTTCACTGTCTGAACCTGTTGAGGGTTGACTTCTAAGTTACTGCGCTAGCTCCATTCATACCATTCCATTTTTTTTTTTTTTTTTTCAAATTCATATTATTGAAACTGGAAATCATAAAAATGTAAACAAAGATTTTTTGAGATACTTCCACATTCCAAATTGAGCTTTTCTCAAACCCAATTCCAGTGTCACATGTTTTTCAAAGTTTATCGATTCATATCAAGCGAACTGTTGCATGCGCACTCCTCACTAACCTCACCAGCAAAAGGATATTAGGTATACACAAATTAAATTTTCTTTCCAATTAGAATTGAAAAGTCCTTTGAAGTGAAAGCATCAGCGTTGTTGGCTTTGAGTTTTAAAAAGTAGTTACACATCATATAAGTTAATAAGTTGCCTTAAGCTACGCTTTTAACAAATTTCAAAAAAGGATACAAAAATATTATCCCACCAAAAGTGGTTTTTGTATAGTTCAATAAAGTTTAAATAAAAAGTAAAACAAAATCAGTCTTAAGCAAGAATTCCCATTTTTTTTTCTCGAAATCTTCCTTTGTTAACTTTTTTTCCAACCATATTTTCAGAATTTTCAAGTGTTTCCTTTATGGTTTTTATTTGTTTTCGTAATTTTTTCCAAATTTCGCATTCAATTTTTTTTACTAATTTATTGTTGCAAACTTTTGTGTATAGTAAGAAAATCTTTTAAAAATCCTTCACATCAATTAAGTATGCATATAATATGTCTGTTATTATTTCCAGTGATTCCCGTTCGTGACTGTGTGTGAATGCGCTACCTGCTCTTAAATTCCCCCTTTTTTTAAATAATGTTTGTCATAAAACGTACGTTTCTTCAAAAACGTGATTGTAGAATGCATTTACCATTTTTGAAAACTTCTTAATCTAAACAAAGAAATTCGCCCAAGCAATTTTGTTAATATTTTTTCTCAAATATTTGCCTTAATGTATGACCGCAGCAAACAGTAAAAAAGTTTCCAATATTGCAACAGGTAAGTGAAAAAAGTTTTAATGGAATAATTCTTTGTGTAGTTTCAAAATCTATGAAAACACAGTTTGATAAGCTTTGGCTTCCACGTCATATATGCGTATAAATTAAAGTGCAAGGACTTTCTATATTCAAGGACAATTTTGCAGAAAAGGTAAACTTCCCTTAATTCCTCGAGCATGTGATGCAATATTCCTATTTTTAATGCATAATCTAATTGGAATACATTATATGTTTGGCCTTGTTTCGTAGAACAATATAGAAAATATTTTTTTTTGTATAAAATTTGACATTTTAAATTATTGAGAAAACAATTTGTATGTTTCTTTAGAAGTACCGATGCCCGAAGTTTTGACATTATCAGGCATGGCTGAAGCCGAGCCAGATTTGTCAACCTTCGAAAATAAAACTGGCCTGGCCGAGGATATGAAGTTTCTGGCATCAATGCCAGAGCTTTGTGACGTCACTTTCCTGGTCGGTGATACCCGTGAGCCTGTTTGTGCAGTGAAGGTAAATAATGTTCTGAAAAAATACTGCCCATTCATATTTCAATTTCAAGCTTTTAAATTTTTTGTTTTTTTTTTTATTCAAATCAAGGCGGTTCTGGCATCTCGTTCAAGGGTATTTGCTAAAATGCTATATTCAGCTCCGTCGCCACAGAGAAAACGGGAAACATCTACAAAGGAAAACAAGCTACGCTTGTTTTTGAAACGATCTTCGGAGCCGTTACTCAACTTGCAGAATGCCAACCAACAGGTTAGAATAAAAGAAATGTATTCCATGAATTGGAAACTTGATATTCAGATTTTGTTTTTATTGTTGTGAAGATGTTTTTTTATTATCGCGTCTGTGACATGTGAGTACAATTGAGGTAGGTTCAATTCGAATCCTATAAGAAAAATATTCTGTGAGCTTGAAATGCTTTTTAAATAAAACTGGTCGAATTTAGAAATGTCGATCTGGGAAAGAATAGTTTTTAAATATGGTATGAATATGAAGGCCCGGTCTATAAAACGTTTTCCAAACTATACAGGTGTACTTACTAAATTTCAATAAAATTGTCTTAAGACTCCCGTTTAATATTTATATATATCTGACATACGAGTAAGTTTAAAAAAACTCCTGGAACTTAAAAAAAACTAAGAACTGCGTTTTGATCGATCTCTGTTTTGGAAGAGATTTTAATCAAACTTGACATTACGATAAAAAAGTGGGTCTTGCAAAAACGTCTGTCTGTTCAACTACAGCCTTAACGGTCCATTTTCTTTAAACTTGATACCTCTAGCTTTTCCCCGAAAAGTTTTTTTAAATTTTTTTAGGACCAAAAATAATGGTACCTGTCATTTCAAATTTTCTTGCATAAAAGGAAAATCTTGTTTTTTTTTTTAAATCAGCTTCACTGATTTTTTTTTAAATTTTAATACAGTGGAACTTCCATAAGTCGAAACCTCAAAATGAGAGAAAAGAAATTCGAGTTATAGAAACTTCGATTTAAAGAAATGAGACAAAATTTTTAGTTTTACTGTTTTATTCCAGTAAGTGGAATATTAAAAACAAGACCTTGATTTTTGAATAATAGAAGCTTAATAAAAATCATTAATCATTCGTTGACGTTTTTTTTCATACAAAATATACAAAATTTCAATCTCGTGAAATACATCAAAAAAACGAGCCAGTGTGTTTTTTGAACAATGCCATTTCTAATTGAAAAAAATATCGTATATAAAATTTTGTATGCTTTATAATTGTCCCTGAAATTGAGAAGTTTTCATTCCTTGGAGACTGCCTTGCCAACACTTAAATTTAAAAGGTTTTTTTTTCTCATTGAGGTTTTTTCGTTTCTTGAAGTGTCAGCATTTTTTTTAATACTTTCTCTGTTGTTCAATATAATGGAAAGTGTACTTTGAGGTAAAATAAATTGTGTGGCCTTCAATTTTTGTTAAAAAGGAAGACGCTTGAATTTTCTTCCTGACATTAAAATTCGTGAATTCATCCTTTACCTACAAAAAAATTGAAACCTAACTAGGAACTTCTGCGCATGAATAATGTTTAACTCGTTCAAAACCAAAGTTCAAATAAAAAACATACAAACTCTGAACACAGCCATCCCTCATCCCCAAAAAAAACTTTCGAAATTCATCACAGTTAAAGGCTCTTCCAAACCAACGCGAAACATTTGGAGCGAATATGCGACGACTGGAAATGTTCGAAGATTCGCATCGCGCCAGTTTGAGTGCTCTCATTGATCTACATGTAGGTAAATAAATTAAGACAGGTGAAAGTTTCGTCGTCGTTCGGAAGTATTCGCGTTGGTTTGGTAGGGCCCTTAGACTCAAGTACTTTTCAAAAAATTGAAACAAAAGGGATTTCCCCAATAAGAGAAAAAGTTCGAAATGAAGAGACTTTTCGGCATCAAACGCAATCTAAAAAATTCGAAATATAGAGGAATTCGAGTTACAGAAGTTCGAATTATGAAGGGCAAAATTCATGAAAATAAAGTTGAAAATGCAAAGTTCTCAATAAAACTTTGAGTAATAGAGAAATTCGACTTAAGGAAGTTCGAGTTATGGAAGTTCGACTGTACATATTTATAAGCTGCCATTTGTTAAAAAAATGGGTTCTACAGATGGTTTTAATAGCAACTCCCAAAGAACAATTTTTTTTATTTTCGCTTTTCTTGAAAATGTTTCAATTGATTTTAATCAATTTTTATGAAGAATGATTGATACATTTTAAATAGAACTGTGTAACAAAATTTTCAAAAAAACATTTTTTGGATTCTTAAAAAAAGTTTGATTTTTTTTTTTGAAAACTAAATACATATTTTAAAAAAGAAAAAGTCGATTTTTATTAAATTTGTTAAAGAGCAGTTTGTAGAAGATTTTAAACAAAAACACAAAACTGAAAAATTTGTTCACATTTAAGTTCTAAATTTACTTTTAGTATTCATTACGTCTATTAATTTATTCTTGATTGAATAAGAAATAAAAGAGAATTGAAATTCTGAAAAAATCAGTATTCAATTTCTTGTTTTTTACCATTTTTTAGTTTGAAAGTATTTTTTTCGAAAATTGTTAATAAAAATAATAACTTCTTAATAAAAATAAAATAAAAGAGCAAACTTCGGGATTTAAAAAAAGTTTAAAAACTTTTTAGTAAGTGTTGCCATTTTTTTAATTTTTTTTTTTTCATTTTAAATACTTTTTTAACACCATTCTCGCGGTCGATTTCAATTATAATGAAATGAAATGCTCTCCATAAGCTTTCATATGACATAAGTTTCATTACTGTTGAGCAATATCGAAAAAGGACCAAAAATGCCCATGGTCCTTTAAATATTATTTCATATAAAAATTAAAAAAAAAAAATATTTTTGGAATAAAAAAAAATTTATTTTTTTGTTGAAAATTCGATATTTCGAAACATTCACATTAATAAATTCTTAAAATATACCTACAAATTAATTAATTTTAAAATCACTCCAAAGATTTGTTTCCCACAAATTAAGATTTATTAAAGAAATCATATGGTGTACATCGCGTTGGGTTCAAAACAGTTTCAGAAGTACATATGTTAAATATTATATGTATTTGTATACTCAGATATGATTTGGCACATGGATGCGATATGCGCTCCTATAACCATTTTAATTCAGACTTTACATAGAACCACAATATGATCCCACATAAGAGTAAGTTCGTGCGACCCAGTCGTGCATATTTTTGATGCGTAAACATCTATGCTGGCGGTAGAGTAAAAAAAAAAACGTGAACGTTCGTGTGCAACGTCACGTCGTGCAAAGTTACGGTGTGCAACGTTACGATCTGCATAGGATGGGTGCGTTCAGTGAAAAAAATCTTAATATCCCCTTCAAGCAAAAACAAGTCCGTTTTGGATCCGCGCACGTTGATGTTTACACATATTAACCGTGAGCCCCGGCACTCACACAACTTTTTTTCTTTATTTATCACTTATTCCCTCAACTGAGTTCAATAATTTAGAATGTATACGCAGGTTTTTTTACGTTATTCTAATAATTTTCTGATTTATGTGCTCCACTAAAGCGGGATATACATTGTTCAAATGCTTGTCAGGCATGTGAGAGTGTATTAGGAAATTTATTTTGACGTTGCATATACACAATTTATGCATGAGTCTTCAATCTTATATTTTTACTTAAATTTCTATGCGAAAGTGTGCCTAGCATGATCAAGCAATCATTCTCAAATATTCATATTTCAATGCTGGCTACGTGATTGAACAAAAATCAAAACATTTTGATTTTGCTTCAAGCATACACACAATGTATACGTGTTTCATTTTTACTAATACACTCTCACTTTCATGGCAATCATTTGAACAATTATATCCCGCTTACGACTTCATAGATGTCTAATAATTAAACGTATGCATAAACAAAACTATAGATCCCAGAGCATTTTTTTTTTTTTTGGTGTGAAAGTTAACCAAACAGTTCTCAGATGGTATAGCAGAAAAAAAGGCACCTCCAAGTTCAGAGTAGAGCTCTGAACAGAGTCTGAACAGAGTCTGAACACTCCGAACATACTCTGAGCGTGTTCCGAACTGAGCGTGCTCTGAACTGAGCCTGCTCTGCTCTGAAGCCTGATTCACAATGCGACGAGGAAACGAGACGTGAGCGTGACGAGAACTCGTTGTAGGTGTCAAACCAATCTCAAACAATGAAAGCATACCTGGATATACACATTGCGGCGTTTCTCGTCGTCACGTCACGCCAAGAATTCGAAAAATTGAACTACCTTTTTCCTCATCATTTACTTCCACGAAAAAAAGAAAAAAACTCTCACACACGTGGAACGTCAAATCTGATGGGCCAAACTTTAAACAGTGGTCATCTCGTCTTCAAAAAATAAGTTTTAATCGAAATGTTGGCTGCACGGACATGAATTTGTGTGCCTCCTTTGGTTTTTCCTAGACCTGTTCATAATCCGAACGTCGCTCATGCCCAGTGCAGGCGGTATGTTATGTTTAGATGTCAGAGATCTCTCTCTGCGATTTTATTTTGACATATTTGATATCTACAATTAACATGGAATTTGACAGATGGTTGTTTTTTATCTAGAAATGTAATTTTTTCTTATTGTTTTATGTCTGACATAAAATATTATAACCACGATTTGCCCAGTGAAGACAAAAGAAAATGTCTTGATAGGGATATGAGACATTAAGTAAGAATGAAAGTCTCCTTTGGAGTCGACGTGGTAAAACTTAGTACTATAGTACTAATAGTCTGGCCATTTAATTCCAGCCGGATACTTCTCCAAATATTCTGCTACAATTATCAATTTTACTCGTCGAACAGCGCACCAGCTGCAAAACGGAATTTTACTTTTATAACTTCGATGTCATTTCTGTATTTGATTTTTCGTTTCACATCAGCAGGGTACCAGGCTTTAGGAAGCGCGTCCTTTGCGTCACTTCTATATAATAGGTTTCCAGCAGTAAGCAGGGTTGCCAGTAAAGAGGTTTTCTCCTTCCAGATTTAAGTATTTTTATGTTCGTCGGGGAGAAATATGGGGGTAAATCTGCGGGAACTATTTTTAAAGTTAAGAAAATCTTGTTAAATTTTCTTTACAATTCCATTTCACACTCTCAAATTCAATCTAGGACAATATTGTCCGGCGATGTATTGTACACATAAACTGTAAAATAATATCTGTTGCTATTTTAAATGTTCCGAATACATTATATTTTTAACATATTGGCTTATAATGCAGTAGGTTATATGTATATTGAAAATATTTAAGTAATTTTAAACTAATATTTGCCTTTTTGTAACGTTATGAAAATTAATCTGTATATATTATTTTGTTGTATTGCAAAATATATGTTTCATGTTAAATAGAGGAGTGTTTTCAGCCAACAATTGGCACCAATCCCAGAGGTAATCACATTCATTTTGGTTTAGTCTGTATAATTTCCTTGTTTATTAGTTGAATGGTATATATGTGTTTTTGTGTGTGAATGATATGTTTTATATTTCAAATTGCTTATAATCAAAATGGTATAAAATGTCTGCTTTGTAAGTTCAATTCGGAACTACATATTAGTTAAGTTACATAAAACTGTCGGTAATATGTACTATTATTATATTTATCTATGATTTGCCTGATTAGTAGGAGGATCTACAAAAATTTTACAAGTCTATTTTTATGTTTTTCAATGAACTCCATCCTAGGGCCTAGGATGGCCAAAAGTTCTTTATTTATCTCCTACCTTATGGTTCAGTGCTTGAACTGTTACTTTTATGAAGACTCATAAGATTCTTGGTCTGCATGTTGCTTTTTTGATTAGATCTCAGAGTCATTCAGTTTAAGACTTTCAGTGTACGGGCGCTATTCCTTTGTTATTTATTATTCTCTAAACTCAATGTACGCTTTAAATTATTGTTGAATATAATATATTTGATTTGTTAGCAATGGGTGTTTTCTATCTTACGATTACATTTATAAAGTTCTGATAGGATCAACTGATATATCTGGTTATCATCAACCGTCCGTGTTCCATTGGAGGAGGCGAACTACTCATGAGTAGATGCAAACGATATTCTGGTATTACCATAAACTCATGCTTTCCATGGCGAGTAGAAGAGATTTGTTGATAAATCAATTTACTTTGTAAATCGTTCAGCGATTAAAGAGACTTATGAACACCTTGTTTAATCGATGAAACTGATTTCTATTCTAATGCGGTAGATATACCTATATACCTATATGCAAATTCGTATAGCTTATGGATTAAGGAGAATCAGCAAGATGCGCCAAGAGGCTCAAGGTTTAATGGAATCTAAATATTAGCTTGGTTCAATGGAAGTTAGATTAGAACAGAACAGCACAGATTCGTTAAAAACAAAGAAAAAACAAGAACAATAAGAAATTCAAATAACTTTTTTTTTAATGGATAGAAAATTTAATTTTATTTTATTTTAAATAACT
Organism: Leucozona laternaria; assembly: GCA_932273885.2. Lineage (NCBI taxonomy): Eukaryota > Metazoa > Arthropoda > Insecta > Diptera > Syrphidae > Leucozona > Leucozona laternaria. Next base: position 55,097,508 of record OW026368.1, read on the forward strand.
AAATGTTTAGTTAAAGTTGGGATCGCCTCAATTACTGTCTTAATGGACTGCTTCAATTTCGTTTCGTTTTGTACACCTCCTGCTAGACATAACCCCATAAAAAAAGTCTGGTGCAACCACTTCTCTCTATAATGCACTGGATAGTGGATTCCCTCCCTTTATGTATAACAGATTTTTTTGACTTCAATTGAAGATGACATTTGGGTACCAAGCGCACCCTTTGACGTCTGCCTTAAAAAAAAAGAAGTAATTTGACGTAAATTTTTCGCAATGCGGCTTCACTGAAGACAGTACGCAAGTTATATTATATTGTAATTAAACTATCTTTTATTTTTCCCGGGTCGATTGCGACTGCCGGTAGGTTTATTGTTATCAAATAATGATAGTTTATAATACACAAAAGGTCATTGCATCCACTTTCCGATGGCCTTCAGATATATACATTTTCCCATCGTCACCGGAAAGTGGTGTTGCATTACTTTACGGGTTGCGAACCAACACAAATGTTCCGTCGTCAAGTTTGCTGACTTGCATTTGTGTAACTCGCGTGTCAGGACAGGCGCCCGGACGCGCGTTATCACGAGCGTGATTATTAAAACTTGTGTCGAATTTCTTTCACCCATTTCAGATGGCATATTTTGTATGTGATGGTGTTCTATTTGGCAGGAATTTGAACAAATATAATATAGTGCATCAACAAATTTTTAAAAGTGGATTTAATTTACGACGTCCAGTTCCTTTGATTAAATACAAACTTATTTTAGTGATTTGATGCAAGACAAAAAATAATTGTGCGTTTTCAATAATGAAAAGAAGCAGGAATTCGAAGTACGAACTTCTTAAAATCCGACAAACAATATACCTACACGAGTACGCGACGGCGACACGATGTTCGTATTTAAAGATTTGCAAACCAAACAACGCAAATGTTTGTTTATTTATTTGCATTTGAAATTGTATAATAAATATAATACTTGAATATTTGTAAGTCTAGAAAAATTGATCTTTTTCACTAAACACAATCGATTTTTTGGTCAGAAGGACTTCGACACGCCTGTTTGGTATCTTTTTTTCAGTAAAACGTGTTAAACCTGTCAAAACACATTTTGACGTTCAGCAGTCGTTAAAACAAAAATAAGTTCTAGTTGATGGATTAATACTAGATCCCTTTCCCTTGCAAAATATAAATCTTATTAGGAAAATATGTTTTCAATTTAAAAAAAATTGGATTCCGTAGGATTTAAGTGCCAAAGATAAGGTACAGACAGAGAGAACAAACATCACAAAAGAAAACTTCAAAAAAAATAAACTACTTTAAGCAAAAAATTTAAAAAAATCCTTACTTTTTTCACCATCTCTTTCTCACCATGAAGTATGAGTACTATAAAGTACAGAGACGCCAAAAAAAAGTCGGACCAGACAGTGCAATGTGAACACCTTTCTATAACGAGATTTTACGTATTTTAACATTGTAAGATAAGGACGCGCGCCATGAATCGCGTGTATTGTGTTCAGCCACTTTGACACAAAACAAATTATACCTACTGTTATACAAACCTGGTACCAAGCGCACCGTATAACAATATTCAATTGGAGTCAACTTTTTTGTATGAATACGCTATCCAGTGTATTATAGAGATCAGTGGGTGCAACCAGGTCAGGTGACCTTGAGAGCCAGCGAAAAGTGGAGTTAATTTGTTTCGGAATTTTTGTTGGAGCGCCGCCGCCATAACTGGTCTGGCTATGTGTGCAGTTGATCCATCTTGCTGGAACCAAATGCTGTTCAATGAGATACGCCTTCGGCGCAGTTCTGGGTAAACAAATTAACTCAACATCTTGAAATAACGGTTCCCATTTACAGTTACTGGTAAACCGTTTTCTTCAAAGAAGTATGGCTCGACAACACACCTTGATGAAACTGCGCACCACACAGTGACTCGTTTTGGGTGCAGTTCCGTCTCATAGAGCATTTCTGGATTAGATTCACTCCATATACGGCAATTTTGCTTGTTTACATTGCCGTTTAGATCAAAATGGGCCTCTCCAGGCATGATTATCAATGTGTTGTCTTCTTCGGCCATTGCAATCATTTTTCGGCAAAATTCCACGCGAACAGGCAAATCCAGAGGGTTTAACTTGCTTGTGATTTGTACGGAAATAAGTTTTAGTCAAGTATCCGTTGTAATGACCATCTGCTAACTCCAATATGCCCCGATAAGTTTCGAGTCGAAAAGCTTGGATTTGCCTGAATTGCCGATGCTACAGCCGCGATTGTATCCTGAACCCGAACATTGGGATCTCGATAGTACGGTCTTCGTGCGATACTTCCAGATTCGGAAAACATGTTTACCAGCTTCATAAATGTCCATCTACTCGGGGGAGTACCGCCAAAAAAAAAATAAGCCTATTATCTTCGTTTTATTTTTGTAGAACAATTCGTGCGCCACCCTGTACACGTACAAAATTAAAAAATTACTTTATTAAAATGGAATCAGATATCAGAATTGATTAAAATGCAATTTTAGGAGACTAAGGGCCAGTTTCACAGTCAGAAAAGTGGCACTTAAGTGGGCAATGTGAAAGTTTAAAGCGCAATATCACAGTGCACACTTACCTGAATAAGTGGCACTTAAGTCTCCAATGTTGGTGACTTAAGTTCCACTCACGCTGGCTATGAAATTAAGCTTAAATTCCTTATATGGGGAACTTATTCCGGTAAGTGTTGACTGTGAAACTGGCCCTTAGGCAAGGAGTATATTGAGATGTGTTTAACGCGTGTGACGTGACATATCACAGCACGAATTTTTGTAAAGAATATAAATAAATTGAACTTTTGAATTTTCCATTTCAGTGTTCTTATATGTAGGTACCTTCATAGGCACTTCAATTTCGATATAAATAATGTTGTCAACATCAAATTTTAACACGATACTCGTAATAAATATGATTTAAAATCACGAAAACAAATAAAACCAGCATAAAAGTGTTCATATATGCGTTTCGCCCCGATGTAATGGCTGGGCTCATCAGAAGATGACCATTACACCTTGTCTTGACGCATATTTTCCCGAATAAATCGAGATTCCATATAATTCGAACTACAAAGAGCAACTGCGAATTATATAGTCGCTACAAGTCTTCAAAGAAGATAAATTGTAGCTTTTTTTATTGCCTTGCTATGGGACTTTTGAAGGAGAAATATTTGACTGTTAACAGTCGAATTGTTTTTTCCTGAACACCGTTTATTTTAATAAATATGATTTAAAATCACGAAAACAAATAAAACCAGCATAAAAGTGTTCATATATGCGTTTCGCCCCGATGTAATGGCTGGGCTCATCAGATAAGATGACCATTACACCTTGTCTTGACGCATATTTTCCCGAATAAATCGAGATTCCATATAATTCGAACTACAAAGAGCAACTGCGAATTATATAGTCGCTACAAGTCTTCAAAGAAGATAAATTGTAGCTTTTTTTATTGCCTTGCTATGGGATACTCGTGATTCAATATGTCACACGCGTTAGGTAACGTCACACGCTTCGGATGCGTCACAATATGCGCCTAACCTTAGACTGTGATTCAGAAAAAAAAAATCTACAAACAAATTTTGACTGAAAAATTACAACAGCTGATTTTGATTGTTTTCACAAATCTTTTCCGAGTAAAAAGCAAGTTCAGAAAATTCTGTTCTAAACTGTTTCAGACAGATTCATTGAACAACAGTTTAGAACAGAATATTTCTTATTGAACAACAAAAAGCTGTACTTTTCTGTTCTGTTCTGAACTAGCTATTCTCTATTCCGAACAACCTATTTCAAAGAAGCTATTAACAAAAACACACCGAATGGTGCAGATTTAATGCCGTGCATCATTTATTTAAAAATTAGGCAGAAGCAGCAACTATGATGACTGAATATAAATATAAAGTATTTCATAAATTATATTTTCAATTTCCATATTTTGAAATCTTCATAAAGATTTAGGAGATTATTATTTCCGAAAAAGTTGAGTTACAGTTTACCGAGCCAAGCAACATTTAAAATAAGATGAAAGAAACTGTACTCTGAACAGTTTAGATAAGACAGCAAGAGTCCGTAGAAATTGGATCGATTGCAATCTGAAAGATCCAAGATCGTGTGATCTGACACCGAATGATTATTTTCTTAATCACTTAAATTGACATTTGAATCATGGTAAATCAGCAACGTTTGACGCTCTGGAAGATGTATTTTCAGAATATCCTCCGGGGAAATGGAAACAGCCGTAAAATAAATTATAATCTTGAAATATAATTCGTTTTGAATTTCAATATGAAATCTTATTGGATATAACCACTTTTTTTAAATATTATTTTGTTTGCATATATTTATATTTTTTAGAAGTGTAAAGAACGAGTTCCATGTTTCTTTAATATTTTCCCTTATTCATTGTAGATTCGCTTATTCTGTAATATAAGATCTTGAAAATTCTTGAAAATCTTGAAACACAAGAGCAATTTTGTGCGATCTAGTCTTGCATTTTTTTTCTTTTCGTTCATGTTTGTATGATTTCTTTTTCCTGTGGTGTGCGTTAGGCCTTTGAAAATAATTGTTAGAAAATTTAACGGCTTCACAATTTTTATTTGAGCACAATTTATGTACTACCATTTCACAAAAGAATCTCTTTTTCTGATAGACAATGCAAGTAACTGCAATATTTTGTTTGCTTCTTTTCATAAAAGTCATCGTGTATTACCTACGGCGGCGCCGGCGTAGATTTTGAAATGTGGCATAGAGTTGAAATAGCTATAAATTTCAAGTGGAACGGGCATTTAGAAGCACCAAGAATATTGTTGTACCTGTACCCACAATGTTCCAATAACACAACGTTTCTATTTACACTCTGATATAAGCAGTGTGGCTGATCCAGAGGGGGCCTTATGACTCTCCGGAGGCCCAAAGCAAAAGATAAACACAAAACTTTCCTAGAACATTCTTGAACAACCATCCATTTTGTAAAAAGTTGGACATGTCCTTATTTATAAACGGATTCTAACAGTTGTCTAAATATATACTCATATTATATTCACTAACATTACTTTAATCTGTCAATTTCACGAACTTTTGGATACATTCAATGAACTTTTCATTAATTTCAAGATAATTTTTAGATTCGTACATCTAGGGAAACATTTTTATTTACTTATAAATCCCTCAACCAATTACTTCTTGAATTTCTAAATAACTTAGAGCTTAAATAGACGGCTAGTTTTCCTCTTCCCGCCTGTTAGTAAATTCTGAAGACATTTTGAAATTAAAAATGAACTGAGTAGCGAGCACTCAAGATTCTCAATATTTCACGCAGTTCACATGAGTCATTAAACAAAACCAAGACTTTTTCATTTTATAAGACCGTACAAAATATCTCACCTCTGGCTCTCGCATCCGCAATCGCTTAGTCTCTAACCGGAGGATCCGTCTTCCTAAAAATAATAAAGTTCGTGGTTTGATATTCTCCTCCATTTGCTCTCATAGCACACAGGACAAGGGAACGAGATTGAAGAAATCATCACCAGAGCTACATTCGTGGCTCTAAAAAACCAATTTGGATCTTTTTTCCAGGTGTGGCTCTTTGGCTCCACTTTTCTAAAATCATCCCAAATTGGCTCTTTTTGAGATTTTCGTGTCTGTTTTTACTCTTTTTCAGAATAATATATCTACTTAAATTTAATTTTTCATAATTTTTAAATTTTCCTCTAAGTAACTCTAGTACTCACCTCTTTCTGAAATGACAAACAAAACCGCTTTAAAATACACGTGAATAATGATTATGAAAACATAATAAATTCTCCACGTGTATTTTCGATACTCAGTTTGTTTTGACAAATGTCACACTTTTCCACATCTCATTAGATTTTCCTAGTGGTTGCACGCTACGAAATGAAAATTATGATGTGAAATTGATTACGAACCGGTTCATAATCCGCTTTCACATTTGGGTACACACTTCTCTTTGGGAATTACACCGTTGTGAACTAACCGTCAGTTTTATATGGAAATTTCATTTCCACTCGAACTGAGTACTAGGCTTGAGTAAAAAATTCTTTGAAATCTGAACGCGTTCATTTTGATTAAAAAATCAATTTCTTACCTTGTGGCCTTTCGCCTAAATATTTCCCGAACGTTGCAAAGATATTTTTTTTGACAACTCGATATTTCAAAAACGATTTGGTCGATTTTTATTTAACTTGGCAAAAAGAATTTTTTAACATTATCTAGAAGATTTTAGACAAAAATTATTCTTATAATCAAAAATAACGGTACCTCCTATACAAATGATTTAAAAACTGTTAAGGAAAATCGTTTTTTGCTCATAAACGACTCCTACGATTTTGATAAATTTTTTCGATTTTCGACTTTCTCATTATCTGACTTCTTGATTAAAACTAAATTTTGTATACACAAGCATGTTATAAATTTAAACAATATTGTATATCAAAACTTTGCAACAATTATTTTTGGATTTAAAAAAATATTTCAAAATTATTTTTTAAAAATTCGATTATTCTCATAAATTAACATTTATTCAATATAAGAAATCAGATGGTGTACATCGCGTTGGGTTAAAAAAGTTTCAGAATTATTTTTATCCATTTTTTTTCTAATTTCGTTGATTTAAAACAATTTTCCAGTTACAATAATACAATTTCCTTGCATCCATATTGCATTTGTGGAACACGGGCCATATTGTTAATTTTTATATGCGCCCATAATACTAACTGCAACTTTACTAAATTTTGGCAAATGGATAAAATAAAGGCTCCCACTCCCATAAATAATTTATTTCAGACTTTAGAACCACAGTGTGATGGCACGTCCGTCGCACGTAAGGGCAAGTTCCTGCGACCCAGTCCTGCATATTTTTTTTTATTTTGGGGACGTTTTCAGTGGTGGCTCTTTTTTTCTTAAAATACTCTTTTTATTGGCTCTTTCTCAAAATCTGGAAAGGTAGCCCTGATCATATCATATCTAAATGTGTATGCAGTCAAATCATCACATGATAGCGCATTGCTCGCCGAAAACATGTATATATTTGGAAAAGTTCGGAGGAGCTATTCCCTAGTTGTCTTTTCTAATGCCATATGCAGCACAAATGGATCAGTTTTCCCAAGATCCCTTGGCTCTTGCCATTTATAAGTAGGTATACAAATTATATAAAATATTCTTAAACTTGTTTTGTTGAAATGTTTGCATAAAATTATACCCTTGAATATGGGTTCTACTTAGAAAGGGACTTACATACATGTGTGAATCAATTATAGCTTTATCTAATGACCCAGAACTGAAGTCTAAGTCTTTCTTTAATTGTTGCTTTAGAGTTTCTGTTACCTTTATTCAAAACTGTTATTATTTGACTTTAGTTAAGAACTTTTTCTCTAAAACTACAAATATCTTCAAACTTTCTTTGATGTTGTCATTTTACTGTCATTAGCTTTGTCTGCTTTTAATTTATCGGTGAAAAGAAAAGTGTTCCACAGCTCAAACATTAAATGAAACAAAAAGTCTACTTTAAATGTTTTGCTTTAACTATTTGTTGCTTTAGTGAGTTTTTACTTTTCTTATGTATGTACATATAACAACAATCTATCGAAAAGTAACTTCAAATAAATATAAAAGTATCTTAATCTATCGCCATTAACCGTTGATGCTGCACTATTATTTAGCTGCACCTTTTAATTTATTTTAAACAAACACGGATTTATCAATTTTTTGCAATAACTTCCAGCCATCGGGCCAACAACATCAAACTCTTATTATCGAAGAATTTGAACCGGATGTATTTCGTCAGTTGATTGAGTATATTCATACTGGATGTGTTACTCTGCAACCAAGAACGTTGTTAGGTAGAATATAAAATTGAGTCTCAAGCTTTATTTCTCTTGATCAATAACTTTAACTCTCTATTTGCAGGTGTAATGAACGCAGCTGATTACTATGGTCTGGAGGAGCTACGAAGAGCATGTGCTGGCTTTGTTCAATGTTGTATCAATGTTGATACAGTTTGTGCCCTCTTAGCATCCGCTGAGCGGTACATCCAATACAAGTGCACCAAAACTTTGGTTCAAAAAGTACTCGAGTTTGTGGACGAGCACGGTAATGAAGTTCTCAATTTGGGCAGCTTCACCCTTCTTCCTCAACATGTTGTTCGTTTAATATTGGCACGAGATGAACTTCGAGCCGATGAATTCACTAAGTTCCAAGCAGCCCTTATGTGGAGTAAGAAATATTTTGATAACAACCCAGTAAGAGTAGCCCTTACCGTAGCATTTTCTAAAAAGTTATCTAAAATAATTTTTATATCACAGAATGTTGACATTAAGGAAATACTTGGTAACTTCCTTGAGTATATTCAATTCCACAAGATCCCCGCTAATGTACTTATGCGGGAAATTCATCCACTGGGACTCGTACCATATTCCATTATAATGAACGCTTTGGCCTATCAGGTATGTTATTCGAACCAAACGGATCGATTTTTCAATTTACTCGACATTTTGCGCTTAAAAAAATCACAAAACAAATTTGAACGAAAACCAACAACAACAAACTTCCTACGTCGATCCCTTGTGTCCCCCCGTTTCTGATTCTAATAATTGCAGGCAGACCCAGAAAGTGTCGATCCCGGCAAATTGTCTCCAAACTCTAGCCGAGTGAGAAGAGCCCGGCAAAATCAAGGCAGATCGATGTCAGTACAGAGCTCCTTAGACCCATACGGTTCCAATACAACTTTGAGCTCAAGCGGCAGCAGCGATCCGAACAGTGGCACGCATAAAAATAACTAGCATAGGTTGAACGGTCCCTCCACCTCCTCTGCATCATCTTCACACCGTTCAAAAAATCATTTGCCAAAGATTCGCAAGGCCAAATCCCAGAGCTTCCGCACGCGTCGCAGCCCATCAGAGCGACGAAGTCCCAACACTCTTCATGCGGGGGCTTTGACTTTGAATACGAGCATCAAAAGAAGTCCCATCCTCCCACAACCTGATTCAAAGAGCCCAAGCAGTGTTTCACAGAAAACTCCCACAACTTTATCCAGGCAAGGAACATTGCGTGCCTCACACCGTCGCAAAAATAGTATGACTGGTTCCTTAGTGCTTAGTCAGGGCCGTCGAAGTCCAGTAGGGCATGTTAACGATCGAAGTCCACAAGGCAGACGAAGTCCACTCCTCTTGTCAACTGACCGCTTGAAAAGTCCCAATGATTTGCAATCTAACAGCTTTGATTCACGCAGCCCCGCCCGTAGTCCTACAACCGACCGAAGAAGCCCGACTTTCAGTATTCATACTCAGGAAAGACGCAGCCCAATCGGAGCCCCAGGTGACAGCTACAACAGACGCAGTCCAACTTCAACGGTTCATGTGCAAGATAGCATGAAGACTTTTGATGACGCTACCACTCCTGAAGATATTACACGTTCAACATTTGGTTTAACTTCCTCAATCAAAAGGCCCTCCCTGGGTCTATTTACGCCGATTTATTTCGGAGATAAAAGAAGTCCTATCTCTTCGATGCATATTCCTCCTATAACTGTATCCAATCCAACGGAAACCTGCAAGCTTGTGCAACGAACGGCGGAATCAAATGCAGCTGCTGCAGCAGAGGCAGCTCGAGAACACGAGCGACAAAGGGAGAAAGATATTGAGAAAGATAAGAATAAGGAACCAGCTGATAACAAAGAAAAAACAAGCGTCATGAAAGAAATTCTGGCTTTTGTGCGGAAGCCATCAAAGCACATCTCAACGCGAACACGGTTTGCAAATGCATTTACGAGAGCGGAGACGGGTTCTTCAAGTGGTCCTCTTATAAGACAGAGCACATTCTCTGCTAGCCCTGCGGCTTCGAGTACTGCCGCAAAGAGCGCTGTTGTAAAACAAATGTCCGAAGTTGGATTTGAACCGAAAATGTCTTTGAAATTAGCACACTACACAAAAATGTCGCTCAAACTACGTCGATCTGCCGCCAACGACGACAAAAAACCAGCAACATCCAAGGAAACAGCAAGAAAATCCAGTGGTGATTCAGCAACGGACAGCCACAGCAGTGAAACCAAACTAGATCAGAAGGTATGTAAAGCAGGATCTCCCATTCAAGCTGAGCCTTTCGAACTGGCCAATGTATACTTTGAAAAGGTAGGTGAATCGTATATTAGGCACGAACAAATCAAAGAAGAATCATCTGGGGATGGTAGTGGCAATCAAGCCATTAGTGAAAAATTCATGGAAGAGGTCGCCAAATCACTGAAAGTAGTGACTTTGTCAAATGATGGTACACAGCCACCGCGTCGTTCCGAGAGTAGAGAACCAATGGAGCCTCGCATTAGTGAGGAGCAGGAAGACTCAAATGACATAAACACGGAAGAATTTAGGGTAGAATTAGAGCAGCACCTAAAAGTATACTCTGGTGAGCCTATTTATGTGAATTTGCAGGAGCTTAAGCGTGAGTCAGATGCAACAGCAGCTGCTGCTGAAACTGTTGCGAAAGGAGAAGAAGAAAATGATGAAGTTTTTAATAAAACTCCAAGGGCATCAATTGACGATGAATCAATCCTTCCAGCCCCTTTACCACTTCAGTTACCTACTATTGAGTTTGAACCACCCTCAAGGCGATCATCTTTTGATCCTCCAAGATCTCCATTTTTGGAGAATCTTCGAAGCCCCAGCGGTGATACAGACACTGATCTCATTCATTTGCATAGACTTGATTCGGGTGGCGATAGTTTTGAAATGGTGCATGGAGACCGTAACCGTGAATCGAGCTTTGAAGAAAGATATTCCTCAAGGGACACAAGCTTTGATATATCCCGCTATCAGTCGACCAGCTATGAAGATCAAACTTCAAGCTTTGAAATTGTGGACATTGATGGGCGGGTTATTGATGAAAAGAAGTCCAATAATGATCTGCGTAAATCATCTATCGAGATGGTCGATGCTGATACTTTTCAGCGCACTGGTTCTTCCGGTCGAAAATCTTCTCTTGAAACTCATTTTGACTATGTTCCTTCTGACCATACACCAGTTCGATCTCCACATTTTCCAATGACTAAGAAGCATAGAATAGATTACTCCCGTTCAAGAGAACTTCATGTGTCCCCAATAGGTGGATTTTCAAGAGCTCGTAGCCCTCTTTCCAATCAAACATCCTCCAACTATAGCTCTCGCGATAGTTATGATTCTAGTTCTTCCTATCCTCATCCCCATGATCCCCGATCTCCATACGCCGATCCCTCTAAACAACACTTTCCACTGACAATCAAAGCCACAAAGGAGGAGGAAAGCAAGGCATTTCTTTGCACAGACAAGCGTTGTGCTTCCATATTCGAACCTAGGCCTTCGACAATTGTGACAGCACCCAGTCCTATAACTGCAGTTCCAGCAAGCAATTCAATTGGATATGGAGGATTTTCGAGTGGCAGTGAATTTGAACCGCCTTCACCAAGGCGTGCTGCCAGTGCATCTCCCAAGCATACTTTCACATTTAGGATAGTCCTTAAAAAAGTAGATAGTTCACCTGATGCTCTATGTCCTGAGAGGGGAAGAGGCAGGACTCTAGATAGGTACAGGAAGTGCGAAAGTCGCAGAAAACGTCTCTCTGATGCAGGAAAGAGCTTTTAAAAAGTTTCTATAGCTAAAGAACAAACACATCGTCCCCTTTCTGTGTCAAGCACATACATATGTATCTAAAACAATTTTTTACAATTTTATTTAATTATATCTAACCAATGATTTACTTCAATGAAAACAAATATGTATATTGAAACTTCATGTTCTTCTCCATGTAATCTTAAAAATAAATCATGTAACTAATGATAATTTGGAAAAATTTTCTCTTGCTGATAAAAGTTATAAAAATTTGTTTTTATGGATGGTGTTCACATTGGACTCACTCCGCGCGACTCATTTTGACATCTTTTTGTTTTATCTTACTCCACCTCATGATGAAAAAGAGATGGTCTAGTGAGGCAGGATATTTTCAAAAAAATTAAAAACTCCTGCCTCACTTTCTTATATAGTGAGGCGGAGTGAGATAAAAGAAGGAGATGTCAAAATGAGTCGCGCGGGAGTGAGTCCAATGTGAACACCGTCATTTATTTAAATTGTTTTGCAAATGTGAAGGTTTATGTCAAATTATATGTCAAACAGATGAATTGTTGATATTTCTATAGTAACTAAATTCATAGGTGGGGATGTTTATCACCGCTAACTAGAGCCGTGTAGTTTGTGAAGTGTCGCTATCGCATGCATAGAAACATATTTGTCTCGAATGATGTATTGTGTTTGAACCATATCACTCTGCGTCGCTGACATTTGTTTCTGTGCGTGGGAAAGAGAAGGCAGTGCTAGCGGAAAGATAACTGAAATTGACAGTTAACAAAACATCACGCTTGATTAGTGTGTACATACAGTCAGCGACACAACACTCCAATCAACAAAACACAACACGACACATGTACCACACACATGTGTCGTGTGGTGTTTTGTTGATGGGAGTGTGTTGTACAATGTACCTACATAATTGTGCAAAAAACAAGGCTTATTCACAGAAATCATACATATGTTTCTAATTCTTGAAAAAAGGGTTATTTGAGATTAACGTGCTTAACGCAGAAATGGGACGATATAGGATAAACAGGTTTCTCCAATATTTTTACATGTATATTTGTTGTGTGCATGTATAAGTGTGTCTTTTTCCAGGTATCTAGATATTTGAAAATGTTTTAAATTCTAAATGTACAGTTTTAGCTGTGTAAATCAAGTTGTTATTTATTATAGCTATCCGGTTTTTCGGATTAGTTAATGTTCTTACTGAAAAAATATTTCTTTATGCTCTTTGTAATTTTAAGAACACTCTCATTTTAGGGAGTCGTATATATGTAGCTATTTAGATTTTAATACGAAATTATCTTACTTAAAGTTTATTGAATTTTGTATTTATCATTAGGATCCACATACACATTCATAATAAACGATTCATAGATACATTTCTTAGCAAATTTAATTTCCTTTCTGGCATTTCCTTCGAATGGGGTAGATAGTCAAAAGTTTTTATTTTCCCTTTCACTGAAAGAATAGAATTTACATATTTATAAAGTTAAAATAAATGAAGCTTTATAGAATTCCAGAATGTATGTTCTCGTTCTGTTGTTGCCTTTATAAGTTTGGGTAAAATATAATAAAATGCAAGGATTCTAAAAATACCAAGTAGTGACTTCCTGTAAAATATAGTCATCGTCGGGTTCAGAAATGGGTATATATTTTGGTCTCCTTTAACAACTCTCTCCACCTAATCCAATTGCTTGGGGATTGGGGTCATGCAAGCTATGCAGCATAAGGAACGTTTGTAACGCAGTTTTCTAACATAAAATGTGCTAGATAAGGTCCTACTAACTGGCTGCTCAGACGAGTTAGCTGACCACTTCAAATAAGTCTACTGATCTTTATCTTTCTTACTTCATCTTTTAGAGGTTCAGTATACATATATCGCGTACGGGTACGGGCCATGACTTTAGAAACGTTCTTCACAAGCGTGAATTACCTTTTTGCTAAGCACCTTAGTCTTAAGCTACTTGTACACGATTGGTAGATCTTGCAATATTGTCAGATCTGTCACTGAAAAATATGCTTACAATGTCTAACAACCGTGTATAGTCTTACAATCAATTATTTGTCGGAAAATTTGTCTGAAGTTAATTGTAAGATCATTGTCTGACATTTAATTGTCTGCGCTAGCTGACAATCGTGTAATCTTGCAATTAATTATCAGAAAAATGTACCTGTCTGACTGTTAACTGTAAGACGATAAATTGTAAGGCATTTGATAATCGTGCATAAAAAAAAAACATAATTTACTGTCAGGCCTGCCTATTTGTTTCGTTGTCTGACGTTTCTGACAATGAAGAAATTGTCAGATGTACTTTTTTTTAACATCATACAATTTTGTCATTGTAAAACAATTTTCTGTCTCTCTATCAATGTCTGACAATTATCTACAAATATGAGCTTACAAACTTACAATAAGTTGTGTAGTTGTGTGTTTACATGTTTGGGAGAAAATCTGCAGATTGCTTACAATTTATTGACAGGTATATATCTATAGCTGACAATAAACTGTCATCCAACTTCTGACAGTAAATTATAACCGTGTAAACACAAAACTTAATTATCAGCTCATTGGTTGATAATAACTGTCAGACATTGTCAGGTCTGACAGACTATAGAAGGCTGTGTTGAATTTGAGGTTTTAGCAGCTGGCCGTGTATTTGCTCCTCCCTGTGTTATTGTTATTAAGGAGGGTAATTGCGGTAGTGCTCTACTCTTCTTCAATACCAAATTACCGACCTATATACTCTGTTTAAGAAAAATTGTCAGTACAGGGCTTATGGGAAAGCTTTTTAGCACCTGATGATGCACGCTCACGAAACTGAATTGGGAAAAACGCCACTAAAAAAATTAGTAAGCCGCTGGCTTACGTACACCAATTGATGTTGTAAATCTCTGCAAAAAGTCGTACACTCTACCATGACCGCCGCTGATGGGAATGGGATCGTGTCATCATTTTCGAGCTACGATGTGTGTATTGAAGTTGTGCTCATCCAAACACAGTTACCTTTCCCAATTCTAAGCATATTCAAGACTTTTTCAGTGGATTTATTAAGGAACTTTTTAGAAAAAATGTATGAAGTTAAGTTGCTAAATTGTGAAGGGTGTTGTTTATACCTTAAACTACGAAAACCCTGTGAGAGCTTTAAAAAGGAATAGTTTAATGCAAGCTAATGAACCTAGACTGAGAGGCAAACGTCCTATCTTCCCTATACTGGCAATTTTAGTTGAACAGAGTATAACACCCTATACCATATAACCTGAAAGTTCCAATTTTTACCTTGATAATAGAGGTGAGAAAATCACAGGACAGAGTTTCAATCGCTATGGAATTTTATAGTATTAGGACGGAAGAATTCTAGAAGCTCCTCTCTTATACTCAAAAAATACTACTTAACAGTTGTATGTTTAAGTTTAAGTTTATAAGTAAGTTTATCATAACAAAAACGTTAAAGGTGGTAGTAAAATTGGTAATCTTTGTGGTTAAGGTAGTAAGTACGACCTCTAAGATAAATACTCAATATAACTTACTTAAAATAAAACTTTATACATCCACATATTTTTGTATTGTGCAAAGTACGTAATTTAAATTTTTGTAAATTTTACTATTTTAACTGCATTCGTTGTGATTTATCAGTAAAGATGCTAGTTGTCCGTTGTCTTCTTATAACACTAGATTACAGTTATATTTTTTAATATTGATTTCCACTGATTTTTGCCTCTGAACTGAACTCGAAAATGGCATCGAAAGGAAATGCACAAGCTATGAGAAATTATTTTTTTAAATTGTTATTTCACTATTTTTGAAGGCTGATTTAGATAAATATCTTCATTTAGGAATGACTTATCTGGCCGCAGGGAGTGTTCACCATAATGCAATCACTAACGAATTCGTAAGAGCAAATATGCTGAATCACTGCTAAAGACAAATGCAACCAAATGGTGCTTATGTACATTTTGTGCAAAATTTGATTTCGTTTGTTGAGAGCAAACATTAAAATGGACAGTATTTGCCTGCGTAGTAACGGGACTTCTATTTGGTAGTGTCGCCAAACTTTAAATTTTCTGAAGTCAACATTTATTAAAAACAATTACTTCACAATTTAAGATAAGGTATTCTTTTCGTGCCATAATTATGCTGAAGACCGTAATGTTGATAAAATGTTTATGAAAAAGTACGATTTGTCTAAATAACCAAGAAGTTTCTAGTATTATTCATCCATAGTTTTGGATTCCGATGTCAAATGCTTAATTTAACCATCAGTTGGTTAATACCTGCCTGGTTTTCTTCCAAAAAAGACTAGAGTTTTTAATAAACTGAAAATAACAATTTGAAATTCAAAAATACTCAATTTCTATCCATACCGTTCAATACGATTTTCCCAGTTCAGCATGGTAATTAACATTAGAAAAAAAAAGTGGTAATACAGATTTATTTTGTAGGCTAGTCGCAGGTATAATTAATTTTTAACATGACTGTTCTTTTTTCTATTCCAAATTCTTCCTATTGTGTCCAAAAAAAATTAAAAACCTTAAAGATTATTTTACCTATACCCTTTTAGTTACAAAAAAAAAAAAACAAATACAATCCATACAAATATTATTTAAGTAATAAAATAACCCACCGTCAGTAGATTTCTTAAATATGTTTTTGCACTCCAAAAAATTTAAGACTCAGATATTGAAAAGCAAAACAATCTAAGGAGATTTTAAGTTTAGACTTGAAAAATTTTCTCCAAAAAAAATAAATTGCAGAACATTCTTTTGTTCGGCACCCACTACCACAGTACGCAAACCTTAGGTAATATATTGCAATTCAAACACAATGAAAAACAAAGGTACTTTTTGATTTTTCTAATACGATTTCGTTGAGTCATTTTCTAACTACTAAGGCTTAACCAGAAAATCGTTCTTTTAGAATCCAGAAAGAGTGAATTCGTCCTTTCAAAAATAAAAACATTGCAAATATTATATTATTTATATTTGTAACTTACCTAAGTTAGCTCTATTAACATTTTAAGAATGAGAAAAAGTGCAATATTTTTTAACTGACAAAAACATATATCTATGACAAAAACAAAAATTTCGAAATGAAACGAAAAAATTTTAATATTTATTTTGGAAATTTATCCAAAAAAATTATTAAAATATTTTGACTCTATATCTAACCTTTAGAAATATATTTTACAAACATTTGCTCTTTTTATTTCATTAATTAAAAAATACCAAACATAAAAAAGCTGAAATCAGGAGCATAGTTATATATTTACATTAATCCTTAAGAACGTGATACCTTAGATAGCTGATTTTATACATTAAACAAATCCCAAGAACATAACCTCTATATTATGTACGGATAACTAAACTATTTATTAATAAATACGTATTCCCACTAATATCCTTATTTACGTAATGGAATAAGTTTATTGTACAAATACATATACCTACTTTAAAATATTTACAAAAAAACAAAAGTATCATTATTTGACAAAGTGGCTTCATGAATTTTTTTACTTTACTACCCTTGTTTCGATAAATATAAAATCAATTGAAATATTCAAAAATGATTTGTAAAAACAACATTCCAACACAAAACAAAAAATAAATGTATTACATTTATAATTTATTTTCTGTTATCACAAAAAGGTAAGAAAAGTAGTTAATTGAAAAAAATCTGCCTTTAAAGGAATTAAGTGTTTTGTAAAAAAAACTGCTTACATCAGTATATACCTAGATGTGAAAAATGTGTTGAATTTTAGATAAAAAATTAAATTATTATAAATATATTTGTATTGAATGTGATTGTTTTAAGCTTTCAATTAATTGAATGTATTTAAGTTTCTATATAAACGTATATTATGCAATATAAAAATTAAACATAAAATTTAATATTTAAAATTACTGTTAAACAAATATAAAATAAAAAAAAAAACTTAATTTTAAATTTGTAAGAAAATGATACATATTATTATACATACCTACATGAAAACACATACAAATATTTTTTATTAAAAAAAAGCTGGATTAGGGGCCGTAGTAATATACCGTTAGTATAATAAACCATTAACTAATCGAGTACCTATAAGTATTTTTATTAAAGTAAAATAATTTTATTAAAAAAGAATTAAATTTAAAATTAAGAAAATCAAATTAAAGTGGCTCAGATAATTATGTATTTAAGCATAATTGTAAAATTTACTAAATAAACAAACAAAAATGTTTGTTGTTATATATTTCTAATGACTAACTTTTTATTAAAATATTTTGAGAAGTAGGAGAAGTACAATTTTTTCTATTTTTTCTTATGCCGATTTGTTAGTAAGACCTTTTTTCAAATTTTGTTTAGGAAAAATTAAAAAAATTAATTTTGTAAGGAGGGAAATTTCCCTTAGCTTTAAAACAACGCACAGGATATAAGTTTTAACTAATATTGAATACATGATTCTATAAAGGAACGTTGATCAATTTTATTAATTTGTTTAAACTTTCTCAATATTTCTAGCTATTAAATACAGTCAAAAACTACACAAATATCTTTAAGAACAAAACAAAGCATACTTAGATATTTTGCTTTCAATATATTTACATACATGTATGAAACATAATAAATTGCTTTTAGATATATTTTACTTTTTGCATTGTGTAGTTTTTTAGATATTATTTTTAAATTATGCTTAAAGGAGAATGCCCAAAAAAACCCAGAGCGGATTGAGATAAAATCTATATGCATTGAAAGGGCATTCATTGTAGATATCAAATATGAAATTACTTTCTTTAAAAGTTATCCCCGGAGCTGGCTATAACAACTTTTTTATTTTTATTAATGTATGTATGTAATTTATTGTATTTTTATTAATATATCTATTTCATGTATGTATCTATGGGCAAAAAACCAGATCGGATTAAGATAAAACATTTGTGGATTGAAAAGGCATAACTTTTTAAGAGGATAACTTTTTAAAAAAGTAATTTCAAATTTGTTATCTACAATTAATGCCCTTTCAATCCACATATGTTTTATTTTAATCCGCCCTGGGTTTTTCACCCATACGTTTTTGGGCATTCTCCTTTAATTTCTTTTCTTTTTATACAAGGTTTTTTTAAACTCACAAACTCTTATACATTACGGTTTATCAATAAGAGCGCTACAAAAATTTTTTTAAATAAAACAAAAACGGTTTTGGATATCAATTAAATTCTTTATTCCTGTGAAAGTACGTTTATGTATGGAACTCGATTTCTTTTGCATGGCCACCACGGGCACGCTTGCAGAGGTCCAGACGCTGAACCCAATTTTCGACGGTTTTCAAGCATAAATCGGCCGATACTGCTGCAATTTCACATTCGATATTCGTACGAAGATTATCAATCGTCGCTGGCTTGTTGGCATAGACCATAGACTTGACGTAGCCTCACAGGAAATAGTGTAACGGCGTCAAATCGCACGACCGAGGCGTCCAATAAATTGATTGTGACATTCGCTGTGTGCCTTGTGGCGCCGTCCCGTTGGAACCACATGTCCTCCAAGTCCATATTATCCAATTTGGGATAAAAATATTCGGTTATCATTTAACGGTAGCGATCCCCATTCACAGTAATGTGCCGGTCTTGATCATCACGGAAGAAGTACGGCCCAATGACGCCGCCGGCCCATAAACCACACTAAACCGTAATTTTGTCGGGATGTAATGATGACTCATGGAGTACGTGTGGATTGCTGCCTGACCAATACCGCATATTTTGTTTATTGACGAAGCCATTTAGACAGAAATGAGCCTCATCGCTGAAGATGATTTTTTGATTTTTAGCGCTCTTAACGTTGAGGCCACTAACTCCGAATTTCGGTAGTAAATTTTAAAAGTTTCGATTAGTTGTTGGCTCGTATATCTTTCCATCATGAAATGGCAAATCTTACAGAAGAGAAATGTCAAAAGAACGGCAAGATATATGGCGTCATTTGCTGTCCCTGTTGGTCTACTTTTGTAGCGTCCTTGTTGAAAAACCTTTTAGAAACATTTTTATTTTGGTCATCTTGCTTATAGAGTATAACTGCTAAGTATACCTTTCATATTAAATACTAACAACAATTTTCAAACAAAATAAATACATTTTCAGCTAATAAAAATACATAAATAGTTTCTGAAAATTCAATACAATTCAGTTGAATTTTATTGAATATTATTATATAAAATTCAAAACTACATATTTTCAAAATGGGATAATGCATTGTTTTAAAATTTTGTTTTAAGATTATAGACAAAGAGCTGACAACTAATTTTGGGTTTTGAAATATTACCAAAAATTGAGTACGGTGTATGCGTCGTGATATCGAAAACAAAAGTCTGTCAGGTTTTGTTTGGCGCAGGTAATGGGGGTGGGGGTTGAAAATGGCGATTTTTAAAAAACAAATTTCAGAAGCATTATCACTTAAATTCATTTTTCTTAAATAAGAAATTGTCCTCTGTCATTTTCCATTCATTTGAAAAGACTTTTATCTTGACGATAAGATTAATGGAACTCAAGCTTTTTTTTGGAGATTTTATGAATAGCAAAAAATCAAGAACAAAAGTCTCCAAAAAAAATCCGATAAGGTTCGCTTAAAAAAGCTTTTATCTTGAGTTCTATTAAGCTTGTTGACTGCTTACTGGATGAGGATAGCGTTTGACCATTTTTCTGCGTGCCTTACATCGTTAGATATAAGCAGTTACTCTTAAAAATAAGTGAAATTCTGTTTCTGAATAGGCCAACTTCAAGCTCAAATATCTCAAAAATCCCACGAACGATTTTGGAAATATTCTGCTCATATAATGTCCTTAACATCACCTTTCATTTGATACCAAACTCATTAGTGAACGCACTGGGCCCAAAAATGGGCCATCTCCTTTTCGTTGGGATTTTGACATTAGCTTATGTTCGCCGAGGTATTTCATCTACACTCAAAAAGACCTCGTTCAGACGCTAAGTGATATCTTACCTGAAAACCGGCTTGATTTTTGAAAATCTCTTCACTCAACCGAAAAATGCTTTGAAAGCGATTAAAATATATGTAATTTTAAGAATGAATTCGTTAATTTTATGTTCGTCAAGTTTTACTTTTTTTGTTTTTTTTTTGAAAAAAAAATTATTTTATGTTGGTTAAGTTCTAGTTTTATACTCTAAATAAATACATTTCTGTTGTTAAAACAGTAAAAAAAATTCCACTTCATTAAAATTTGAAGCAATATTTTTTGAGGTTTCTTTACTAAGCAAACAAGGCACACCTCCATTTCTTAGATATTTTTTTACTAAGCAAAAAGTGCGCAAGTCCATTTTCTCTTACAAATAACCAAAATAACTAAAATTCATGAATTTTTTTTATTAACAAATATTTTTTTTAAATTAAAAAAACAATTCCAAGGTGCGAAAACAAAAAATAGTAAAATGCATTTATCTCAAAACTACAAAAATGGAGATACAACTTTTAAATTAAATTTTCTCAAAAATGGTTCTAACGATTTTAATGAGAATTTTTACCTTTAATGACTAACGTCATTTTAATAAAACTGTGTTTCAGTTTTTGTTTAAAAAAAATCGTATAACATAAATAGGAATTCCAAATTTTTTTGTTGATAAAGTGGGCTTATTTTTATTTATTCACGTATATGTCGATGTCGATGGTAACATATATCTACAATGTGTGGATACATCACAGTTGTCAAGCAAGTTCGTGCGATCCATCTATTGACTTTCGTAAGAAACAAAGATTTCCATTTCTGGAACTATTTTTACTTGCTCTATAAGGCAAGTATTGGTTTTGGGTGAAAAAAAATTTCGAGGTTGTAATAAAAACTAACACTACGATGATCCAGAAGTCCGCAAAAGTGGGTTTCGTCATGCCTTCTGTCGGTCGGTGCGTCTACTTTAATTTGAGCTAGAGCCTAAACGGGTGGACTGATTTGCATGAAATTTGGTGAAAAGCATTTGTTTGTGATTCCCTAGAGGGCAAATTCGAATTTTTGTCCTTGCTCATCTAGAACAATCTAGACAAATGTTGGTTTTATCACGTTTTCTTGAAAACGGCTTTAACGATTTTGATTAAACTTGGTACCTGTAATAATCATGTCAAATGTAAGAAAACCGCATTTTAGGTTTCTGTCAAAAAGAAATCACAACGGAATTAGCTATTCCACGTTTTTGAGAAAATGGTCTTAGTTTTGGGTTATTCAAGTATATCTTTTTGATGGTTAGACCGATTTTGTTATAATTTCGTAATCTGGTTCTCCTAAATAGTTCAATTTTCAAAACAATATTGCCTTTAAAAATTTTGAAAAACATCGTTTAGTAAAAAAAAAAAAAACAATTTTTTAGTGGGTAGTTTTGATTCTTTTAATATTTTCTCGTTAAATAAAGGGTCCGCCATCTAACGTTTTTTTTTCAACTAGTGCTTATTTCGTGAATGGTAACACTTAGCTCATGTCTGATTTGACAGTTAATTAGTTTTATCCTCCCGCTGAACGAATATGGTTGTGTATACGCTTCGCTAAGTGGGCCTGCGATCGACTTAGAGAAGATGCCGATTCTGCCAAAAAAATCATCTTTTAAGATGAAGCTCATTTTGATCTTGGCGCATAGTAAACAAGCAAAATTGTCGCATTTGGGGTACAGAAAATCCGCACACATACATTGAAAAGCCCATTTTGGTCCAGAGGCATAATTGGGCCATTTTTCGAAAATGAGCAAGGAGTGGCCGTTACAGTCAATGGCGATCGTTATCGGGCCATGTTGAACAAATTTTTGTTCACAAAAATTGAAGAGGAGGATGTTGGCAACATTTGGTTTCAACAGGACGGCGCTACGTGCCACACAGCCGAAACTACACTCGATGTTTTGCCCCATTTAAAAAAAAAAAAGTTATTTGGTGGACCCTTTATATACATCATGCATCTTCAATGTGTGGTTTCACAAAGTTGTTGACCACAAAAGCAAGTTCGTGCGATCAAATCATGCATATTTTTTTTTTTTCATTTAATCTGATGAATTGTGGATGAAGATTATGATAAAATGAATTTTTGTCCACATATAACATAAGGCTTTTCAATTGTTTTTCGAAACTTTTAAATTTCGTGAAAATTCATAATTTTAAATTATTGAGGTCAATCTTTAAAATGTGGAGAGGAAATAGATGAATCATCTCCACTAGAAGGAAGACTTTCATGCTGCCTTAAAAAATGGCGTTATTAGGTCCCCTGTTTTGCAATGCTAATTTAACCACTACTGTTAAAACACATATTGTGCAATGAAATGTAAAAGAAGAGGTAGATACGCATATTTTTAGTTGTGGCATACACTTAAGATTCTATTGTGTAGCTCAAAAATTTGGTTTTTGTATCTTTGTTGTCTTATATACACTAATTATTTATTGCTGTTATGTTTTATTTTTAAAATTGACGACAAAAATGATAATCCTTTTGTGATGTATTTTATGTTCATACTTTCTTTATAAGATTTTTTGTTCCAATTTCAACTTTTTATTTTTTGTATAGTTGTACATTTTTGTTGATAGAAAAAGATACTAGCTGCTTACTGTTGCTAACAGTGTTTTTTATTTCGAATCAATTTTTAAATCTTTTGTTTAGTGAATATAAAATGCTTCTTTTCACTAACTGCACTTTGGATTAAAAAAATAAGGCTTATACAAATTAATTCATAAGAAGCTATTTAAATCAAACTTTCATTATAGTTGCTATTGTCACAATGTGTTTTTTGTAGCTATTACAGACTAATTAAGACAATCAACAAAGTAAATGTAAGAATTTTAATTCTCTTAGAAAAATCTAATAAATATTACATCTCTAAATTTTTATTTTCAGAAAATGTTCTTTTTTAAAGACCTGACTTTAGCAAAACTTATTTCTTCTTTACTAAACAACTACCAGATGTTAGTGTAAAAATTAATTCTCTTTGGTATCATATGGCGTCATCTAGAACGTCAAATGTCTCTTAATAAGTTTTTTTTTCATCCCGAATTTAAAAATCTCGAATGACATTATCTCAAACAAATTCGAACTAAATTACATTTCAATTTTTTTGGACTACTGTAGGTATGATTAAAAGTCGAACGTGCATGTATGCATAGGTATAGTTTCAATTTAAAATTTAGAAGTAATTTATTCATACATATATAGTTCTTATTATTAATTGGAACTTAGAATGCATAATGCAAACCCATGGACAAACTTGGGACGCTCATATTTTTTTCATTAGGCGAAGCTTATTCTGTGTGTCGATAACGTACTGGCAATTTCATTTTTATTAATATTTTTTAATATATTAGGGCACAATATATATTTCCGTCGTAGTGCACTTCAACTATAGGGTTATGCATACACTAGCCAATATTTCAGTGGTTTTTTCGGAGATAGTAGATCTCAAAGATCTATCACATTTTCTTTGAATTTACGGGCGCAGATTTTAAACCATTTCTTTATAGAAACTATAGTTTTGGCATATAGGTTTTGTCCTTCGAGATTTTTTTTTTTTTTTTGAATCACTTAAAATTACAAAGAAATCATTGAGTAAATAAATATAAAGTTGAATTTGAAAATACATAACTTAAAATTTTGTTAGTAATATCTTCACATATTTACAAGGAATTGAGAATCAATAATTTTGGTAAAGAAAAAGTGATAAATAAAAAAATAAAAGATCAGGTAAAAAGGGTCTTATCATACAAAAAGTACACTGAAATGAAAAATATTCGTAATGTTTTTTGTGTCAAATTTTATTTTTTATGTTACGGGTGTGTTTTCAATGAATTAATAATACTACTTAAACAAAAATACTTAAAATAAAAACAAAAGTTAAATATCGATGTATTTGCAAAAACAAATCAATAATTTTTTCATCCGATATAAATAATTGTTCAAAAACAAACACAAAAATGTGAAATAAAATTGTTATTCAAATTACAAAAAAAAAAAAGTTATAATGAAGAAAAAAATTTATATCAATGTTGGATAAATGTTTTTAAGAATGATAGATGATTAGAATTTTGAATGTGAAATTTTAAAAAAAAAAATTGTTTTTATTGTAATTAACTTTTATGAAATAAAATGTGGTATGCACTGAAAATGCAACAAATGTATTTGTTTTATACTGCAAAACGGTAGTAACAATGATAACTAGTTGTCGAATTTCACCATACGTCAGAGTAAGTATTTTTTTACGGAAATTCACAGCACAATGCACATGCTTTGTAACAGTTAAAATAATCTACTGCCAAAATCAGGCCATAATTACAGTAGCAACATATTTTCCTAAAAACTTTCCAGTACACGATTATTCTGTGGAAATAGTTAATGTTAGACAAAAACTATACATACTAATTTAACAGTTCTAATTTTTCTATTAAATTTTCAGAGTATTTAACGTTTTTTGTTTAGGTTAGGTTAGATTAGGTTAGGTTGATGGGCTGACTGTGGATCTTGTTCCCGTCACACTTAGATCAATATTGATCCATTGTGGTACCTTGATGGATTGGACCATCCCTTTAAATATATACCTATGAAATTCTATGGGGTATCAAGCCATTTGGAGGCGTTGACAAAGTTCATTAAATTTAAGATGTTATCACCTGTTGACTTCGAGATTTCTGCTAGATCGTTGAAGATATAGTTACCCAAAAATGTTTTCCTTATATTGCAGAGTGCCGGACAGTGACCTATGTAGTGAAGGGTATCCTCCTCTACTTCTTCGTCTTCACAGCCTCTGCAAATGTCTTCAGTCCTTAGTCTCATATTCTTTCTATGATATCCTAATTGATTATGCCCTGTGATAATTCCTATCAAAAGATTCAGTGATCTTTTTTTCAGGTTCATAATTTTATTGGTTTTTTTTCTTATTGTAGCTGGGCCACAGATTCTTTGTAGTGGTACAAGTTAAGAGTGAGTTCCATCTGTCATAGGTAAGTTCCATTATCTTCTTACCAATTTATTGTTTAATGGCACAGGGTGGAATTTTAACACCGGAGTCTATAAGGCTTAGTTCTAATGATGAACCAGTCCTTGCCAGTTCATCTGATTTTGCATTTCCTAAAATTCCACAGTGTTCAGGGACCCAGCAGAGTCTGATGTTGTGCTGCCTGGCAAGAACTTTTAGCTCTTCGCGACGGCATGAAACCAGCTCGGATCCTATTTCTGTGGCAGAGATAGCGTTGATCCCTGCTTGGCTGTCAATTTAAAAGGTGATGTCAGCCTGTGGTATAGCCAGAATTGAGACCAGTTCAGCAGCCTTTATCACTGCCAGAACCTTTGCTTAGAAGACACTGAGAAGAAGTCCGCTCCTACTCCTGTATCTATCTTCGATCCGTCGGTGTAAATTTCTACTATCGGTTTATCTGATTGTTGTAAACCAGCATCCCATTTCTCCTTGTGATGGTGGAGACAGAAAACGGTTTTTCAAAATCTGTACGGGGTGTTGTGTAGTCTGTGCATGCATACCCCTCTGTAAATTTGTTGATAATTTGTGCATGACCCACGTAACTCCTTCTCCAGCTATCGGTCTGGCTTAATCTTTGAGAACTGTAGGTTGCAGCCTCTGGCACGAATATATCTAGGGATCTTAGATTGACTATGGTTTTTAGTCCCGCAGTGGGTGTGGACCTCATTGTTCCTGTGATTCCTACGCGCGCTAGTCTTTCAACTTTGTTAAGCGTTTTATAATTAGTTGCTTTATTCATCGCGCTCCACCAAACCAGGCTGTAAGGATCGGTCTTATAATGGCCGTGTACATCCACATTATGATTTTAGGGTATGGACCCCAGATCTTACCAAAGATCCTGTTGCAGGAGTAAAAAGCGATCATGGCCTTCTTGTCTCTTTCTTTAAAGTTCATACCCCAGTTTAGCTTTTGTCAAGAATTACGCCTAGATATTTTGCATGATCGGATAGACTAATTCGGGTTCTTTCTATTAACGGTAGGACAAATTCTGGTAATTTCCTTTTGTAAGTAAAAAGTACCATTTCGGTTTTTTGCGGGTTGACCGAAAGACCACATTTTCTCGTCCAGGTACAGACTTCTGTTCACTAGTTGTGGAAAGAAATTTTCCGGTCGCCAGCAGCGCTAAGTCATCTGCGTAGGTAACAACTTTGACACCGCTATGGTCAAATTCAATCAGGATTTCATTCATAACAAGTATCCACAAAAGTGGTGAGAGAACTCCTCCTTGTGGAGTCCCCCTAGATGTGGATACTTTGATCTGTGCGTCAGCTAGTTCTGAATTGATCCGTCTGTGTTTGAACATACAGATAATGCAGTTTATGTGGGAATTATCCACTTCACTTACCGCAAAATTGTGTATACTGTACATTTGTACGTTTTTTGTTTAAGAATTTAAACTAAAATTTTTGACAGTAATGTAACACATTGAACGTAAAAAGAAATAAAATGGAATTTTACACTTTTTTATATCACGAAAGTTATGGAAATATTCTTAGAACCGAAAGTGAATTCTAGGAGAGGATTTATCCCCAAAATATGACTGTGAAGTGGGTGTGGGAAGCAGGTTAAAAATTCCTCATTCAATTATCTCTGTTCTCAAAATCTGATGCCGGCTCTTGGTCTAAATGCTATATAACAAATAACCTTTGAGTTTAAAGTAAAAACATGATTGCGGCAGACTCTTTACTCTTAGCTGGGGATTAACAATGGGTAGAAATGCCAGATGAAGTTGACAGTAGCCAGAACTTGGCAGGTGGTCAATAATTAGTACTTTTCCAGTGTAGCTGAATCCTGATCTTCGAAAAAAAGAAGGTATGAATGTATTCGACATAAATAATTGTGAATAAAGTCAAAGTAAAATTTGAAAATTTGTTTTTTTTAATTTTGTATTTGCTCTGGATTTATTTTTATTATGTTTTCATGAGATATAAATTTAAAACCATAAATATTTTATTAAATTTAGTTTTACAATTTACTATTATAAAAATGGCGAAGTTGTAAAACTTAAAAGAAACGAGGAAAACATTATGAAATTAACTATTTTTTTTTGCGGAAAAGAGAAGTGACATGTGAGCCCAAATAGCCTGCCAACTCATAAAAGTAAAATTTATTTCAAATTTTTTCTTTTGAAAGATATATTTTCTATTGTTTTTTTTTTCTTAGGTTTTTATCTAAAGGCGGCCTGTGGCGGCCATTTTGCTTTGGTGACATCTGTTAAATCCGTTGTTTATTATTCAAGTTATTCAAGCTGATGAGAAATCTTAATGGCAAGTTACACGATTGAATGGCACGTCCAAATGATAAAACTTTAATATCAAAATCTTTTGGGTTAACGATACGTGCATTGCGGCAAATTTACGGTTTAAATGGTTGTCCTTCCAAGTCGATTATCTAAAGAGTTTGGTGGCCAAATTTGAGTCGACCAATTTATTCAACAATAAGTCAACGTCCTTGCGTTAATAAAACGCAAGATCTACTGAAAACATTGCCACTGTCCGTGAGAGTCCCTACATTTTTGAAGACGACAATGTCATTGCCATCACCATCAATGGATAGCGCTACCGATCGGTGATAACCAATTAATTTTAGCACTTAAGACTTTTTCTTGTGTTTTATGAAGTCGTAGGTCTTATGGGTCAATTATGCCCTCAATGTTAAGTCACTCAAATTCGGAAGGATCTATGTGGAAGAGTCATTGAAAATTGGACCACCCGGATAAGTGCCACACTAAGAAGCTGAGGCGGGTATTTGAACGATGTCATATTCCATATATAATGGCATTCATGGGCCTGTCGAATAAAAAAAAAATTGTTAATACCTCACACACACCTTGTGTTATTCCATTTCAGCATCTACCCGCCTTTATTGAAAAACTTATTATTTATGCATTGTGATCCTAATTGAGTTTTGACCTCAGCTCTTTTGTTTAGTAATCCTGGTAAATTTGAATTTTTGGATTACAGTATCATTTCTTTAAAAAATGGGTAAGATTTTTAAACCTACTCATATTCGATGACGTAGGATAAATTAGGATACTATCAACTAAGTACATATACACTGCAAGTCACTTTATAAGCCACTCTTTTATTCACATTCTTTTTTTCGTGATGTACCTATACACGTTGGAATTTTATTCCATTTACAGGGTGTTTAATAAAAATTTTAAAACAAAATGGTGGCCATACTCATAATCATTCCTAATAGACAAAGAAATATTGAATTAAATTTTTCCGTTTTAATAAAATTTCTTATAAGAGGCCTCAATCAAGTGACCCTTTGATTTTATATCTTTGTTTTTGGAATATGTTTATTTGCTCACAAATAGATATAGCATACTTTTCCAAGAAACAAAGATTACGTCAGAAAAATATATGGGAAAAAAGTGGCCTGAAACAGGTTTTAATAAATATGGTGTATTTATTGATTATGTTCTTTGGAATTGTTGTCGTTTTTACTAAAGCAAAAAGAACAAGATACGACATTTTTAGGGTAGAAAATCTCCGACATACAGTATGCATCTTATTATTAAGTCTCTTAGTAGTTCCACACACCTCAATAACACATACAAGTAACATTTGTATGTACAAATTAAGTGAAATTAAAGGGAGTGTAAAGGTTTTCAGGCGGTCAGCCATCAGCCGAATAGGGGGAATAATATGTAGCATACGAAAACATGCACGTGCCGTAACTATTCGAGACTGGTGGAAGTGTGATAATAGCCTTTTCGCGGTGGCCACTAGAAACAAGCCTCTTAAAAGGTTTGGCTAATATCATCGGGCTGGTTCCGTAAAACTAAAAGAATTCTGAGACCTACAACAAGATTCGGAAACGGACTGATCTCACGACGACAACCCACGCAAAGAAAGCGGAAAAACGATTTACGATTTACGATTTCTTATGGAACGTACGATCGCTCTATAGAGCTCTAGCTGCTCAGCAGCTAGCCGATGCCCTGTCAAAATATAAAGCTGACATAACAGCACTTCAAGAAATAAGATGGACAGGGAATGGTGTTCTACACAAGAAAGATTATGACTTATACTACAGCTGTCATACAAAACACCATGTGCTCGGGGTAGGCTTCCTAGTCGGCGAAAAAATGAAGTCTTGGGGATTTGAATGCAAAAATAGGTCGGGAGCCGGTATTCAGGCATTACGCAGACACCCATAGTTTGCATGAGAACACTAATGACAATGGACTTCGAGTCTTAGAATTGGCAGCATCGAAAAACATGGTCGTTGCGAGTACCAGGTTCCCGCGTAAAGATATCTACAAAGCCACCTGGGTATCACCTGATGGAGTCACTCGTAACCAAATTGACCACGTGTTGATAGACCGTCGCCACTACTCGAACTTGATGACGGTACGAACGTACCGAGGTGCCAATATCGACTCGGATCACTATCTTGTTGGTACGGTTTTCCGAGGGCGGATTGCCTTGCGAAGACGTATTGCATCCGGCGATCAGGTTCGAATCAACACGTCTGCTCTACGCGATGAAAACACCAGTAACACCTTTGGTAATGCGTTAGGACTCGCCCTAGAACTGGGTAAAGTAAGTCCTGGAGCCAGTATGCTGGGCGTAGATGAGAAGTGGATACGCCTTAAGAATACTGTCATTAGTACTGCCAACTCCATCTTAGGCAGCAGTCGTAGAAATCGGAACGACTGGTTTGATGATGAATGCAAGCTAGCGACTGAACGTAAGAATGTTGCGTACCGAGCAATGCAACAATCTCATAGAACGCGGGCACGCGAAGACGAATATAAAGAGCACAGAAGAATTGAAAAACGGCTTCACAGACAGAAAAAATCAGCCTGGGAGAAGAACATAATCTGTGAAATAGAGAAAAGCCGAGAGAGAGGTCCGCACCAGGCGCGGAAGTTCTACCAATCCGTCCGAAACATGACGCAGTACACACCATGCTGCACATACTGCAAGGACGGAGAGGGAAATCTGATCACCGATCCTCAAAGCATACTGGAGCGATGGGAAGTGTACTTCAATGAATTGCTAAATGGTCAGCTCACTGCAGAAGTGGAGGCTCCACTACTTCAAGAAGAGTACCCTATGTTGCCGCCATCAAGCATAGAAGAGGTTGAGAAGGCTATAGGCCGGCTAAAGAAAAACAAAGCCCCGGGAGCCGATGGTATACCAGCCGAACTATTTCAACACGGTGGGCCAGCTTTACGTCAAGCAATTCATGAGATTATAGTGCACGTGTGGGAGCATGAAGAAATTCCAGAAGACTGGCGAAAAGGTATAATTTGCCCCATACATAAGAAGGGAGATGTCACAACGTGCAGCAATTATAGAGGTATCACGTTGTTGAGTACCGCCTATAAGATACTCTCCTCTATCCTACAAGACCGGATAACCCCATACGCTAAAACCATCATCGGACAATATCAGTGTGGTTTCATTCCAGGCAAATCAACAACTGATCAGATCTTTACCCTTAGGCAGGCGATGGAAAAATGTCTAGAATTTAACATCCCAACATACCACCTGTTTATAGACTTTAAGGCCGCCTACGATAGCATAGCCAGGTTAGAACTTTACAAAGCCATGAGAGAATTCGGCATCCCAAATAAATTGACACGACTATGTAGGTTGACCATGACCAACGTAACAAGCCAAGTAAAAATAGCCGGATTGCTATCCAAACCAATCAACATCTTTAATGGACTCCGACAAGGGGATGGTTTGGCCTGCCTCCTCTTCAACCTGGCGTTGGAGAAAGCAATCCGTGACTCTGGCACGGCAACAAGAGGGACCATCGTCAACAGGTCCAGCCAGATACTGGCTTACGCAGACGACATCGACATCATCGGAAGAACCGAGCAAGCTGTACATGATTCCTTCATCCAGATTGAGCAGGCGGCACAAAATCTGGGGCTGCACATTAGTGAAGGTAAAACAAAGTACATGGTGGTGTCGAATGCGAGAGGAACAGTTGGTCAAACAATCAAGGTAGCGGAGCACGAATTTGAAGTGGTGCAATCCTTTAAATACCTTGGGTCAATAGTAGCAGCCGATAACAATATAGAAGAAGAAATACGCGGGCGGCTTCTCAAATCCAACAGAGCCTACTATAGTCTGTCAACTTCATAACTTCAAAACTGCCAGTACTCACATATGGATCCGAGACTTGGGTGCTTAGCAAAAGGCACTCCGACCTTTTAGCGGCGTTCTAGAGAAAAGTCTTAAGGAGAATTGTTGGCCCCATATGTGAGAAGGACGATTCCGGAGACGGTACAATCATGAATTGTACGCAATCTACCTTTAAGCAGATATCGTGACAAAAATTAAGCTCGTTAAACTCCGGTGGGCAGGGCACCTAGCTCGCATGAGCGAAGAGGAACCTGCTCGGAAAGTTCTTTGTGGTACATTCTATGGTAGACGACAGCGTGGTAGACCATGCTTGCGCTGGATAGATGGCGTAGACCAGGACGCCTGGAGCCTCGGGGTGCACAACTGGATGGCGGCGGCTCGAGACCGGGATGGGTGGAGAGACTTGTTGAAGGAGGCCAGGACTGGACCCCGGTTGTCGAGCCGACGGTGATGATGAGGAACTACTGTATTTGGCAATTCAATGATAATAAAGGTTGTATTTTTAGGGGTATAGAACTTTAAGTTGGCAACACTATTTTAACTGGCGGCTATTTTGCCAGCTATCAAGTGATATATTTTTAGTTTGGTTGGGCATTTCAACATGAGTAGACTGACGCCTGAGCAACGCTTCCAAATTGTGTAAATTTATTTTAAAAATCATGGCTTTGTTCGAAATATGTATCCCGGTCATCCCGGACTACGTCCGAGCAATGAAGCTCACTTTTAGTTGAATGGATACGTTAATAAATAAAGCTGCCGTATTTGGAGTGATGATAATCCTCAAGTGTATGTTAAGACACCGTTACATCCACAATAACTGACTGTTTGGTGTGCTTTATGGTTTGTTGGAATAATTGGTCCATACTTCTTTAAAAACGATGCTGGCCAGAACGTAACAGTGAATGGTGACCGCTATAAAGCCATGATTACTGACTTTTTAGTTCATCAATTGAACAACCATGATTGCAGGAGCTGTGGTTTCAACAAGACGGCGCAACATATCACACAGCTCGTGCCACAATTGATTTATTAAAGGAAACGTTTGGTAACTGCATAGTTTCACGTTACGAACCCGTGAAGTGGTCTCCAAGATCGTGTGATTTAACACCGCTTGACTATTTTCTGTGGGGATATGTGAAATACCTAGTCTACGCCGATAAGCCCGAAGCGATTGACCACTTGGAGCACAACATTCGCCGCGTAATTGCCGTTAGTTAGAGTGGATGTTGTGCTTGACTGCTTACTTATAACTGTGGGTTTGGGACACATTTTGGTTTCGGGTATGAAAAAATTTGTGTTTGTAATCAAAACTAACACTACGATGATCAAGAAGTTCATTGCAGTGACTTGCTAAATTCAAATAAAAACTCAGAATTACTCTATCAGGTCAGGTTTAAGAGATATTCTCGTTGAAAAATGAGAAAAGCCTTTTTTTTGCTATTTCGGCGTAGCACAACGTGATGAATTTTCTTGCACAATAGCTCGTAAGCTCATTTCAGGAACAAAACTAAGTTAATTTCTTGACGCAGTACTTCGTAACTATGCAGCGCGCTTTCGTTTTGTCTGCTCACTACTATTGGCGAAGTCAAGTGCCATCAAATGAGCAATGGATATTACTAATTTATTTATAACTCGGCTAGGAACTAGCTTTGAAGAATTCATACATATATACATTTTATATATAATTGTCAAA
The DNA here is from genome assembly GCA_932273885.2 of Leucozona laternaria. Taxonomy (NCBI): domain Eukaryota; kingdom Metazoa; phylum Arthropoda; class Insecta; order Diptera; family Syrphidae; genus Leucozona; species Leucozona laternaria. Next base: position 55,130,935 of record OW026368.1, read on the forward strand.
AAAAGTTATTTTAAATTAACTCGACAAATTTACACTATGATCAAACAAATTAGTATATAAAGGGTTTTTTAACAAGGACGCTACAAAAGTAGAGCAACAGGGACAGCAAACGACGCCATATTTCTTGCCGCTCTTTTGACATTTCTCTTCAGTAAGGTTTGCCATTTCATGATGGAAAGATATACGAGCCAACAACAAGTCGAAATAATTAAAATTTACTACCGAAATTAGGAGTCAGTGGCCTCAACGTTAAGAGCGCTACGTCCAATTTATGGTCGTCATAATCGTCCTAGCAGATCAACAATTGAGCGTCTAGTAGAAAAATTGTAATCCACAGGCACAGTTCAAAATGTTCCCGTGCCAGTGAGACAAAGAAGTGCCCGTAGTGTCGAGAATATTGCTGCCGCTGAGGCTTCAGTTGGAGAAAGCCCAAATGTGTCTCTCACACGTCGTTCTCAAGCGTTGGGCATCTCTGTGACGTCGTTGTGGCGAAAAAGATCTTGGCCTACATCCTTACAAGATTAAATTGATGCAAGAACTGAAGCCGCTTGGCCACCAGAAGCGTCGTATGTTCGTGAATTGGGCTGAGCAACAACTTGAAAATGATTCGGATTTTCATCGAAAAATCATCTTAAGCGATGAAGCTCATTTCTGGCTGAATGGCTTCGTCAATAAACAAAATATGTGGTATTGATCAGGCAGCAATCCACACGTACTCCATGAGTCATCATTGCATCCCGAAAAAATTACGGTTTGGTATGGTTTATGGACCGGCGGCGTCATTGGGCCGTACTTCTTCCATGATGATCAAGACCGGCACGTTACTGTGAATGGGGATCGCTACCGTTCAATGATAACCGAATATTTTTGGCCCCAATTGGATGATATGGACTTGGGGGACATGTGGTTTCAACAGGACGGCGCGGCGCCACAAGCCACACAGCGAATGTTACAATCAATTTATTGGAAACTAAGTTTGGAGAACGTGTTATCTCACGAAATGGTCCATTTGCTTGGCCGCCTCGGTCGTGCGATTTGACGCCGTAAGACTATTTCCTGTGGGGCTACGTCAAGTCTATGGTCTATGCCAACAAGCCAGCGACGATTGATGAACTTCCTACGAATATCGAACGTGAAATTGCAGCAGTATCGGCCGATTTATGCTTGAAAAACGTCTGCAAGTGTGCCCGTTGTGGCCATGCAAAAAAAATCGAGTTCATTACATAATGGCATCAAACGTACTTTCGTAAGAATAAAGAATTTCATTGATATCCAAAACTGCTTTTGTAGCGCTCTTATTGAAAAACCCGATATTTGTCATTGAAATAATTAAAGAATTTAAACATTTTATTAAATGGAGAAAATTGTTCATAATTAGTCCGATAGTTTGGTCAAAGTCCTCAGGTTTCTTTGGGGAATATTAAAGTTTAAGAATATGGATTCGATTTTTTTTTGAATTGAAAAATATTGTTAACTAATTAAATGTTATCTAATAAACAATCCAAAAAATATAAACAAAATATAGTCACCAATGAACCGTAAAATTTTGTTGTAAGGATGAGCTATTGCTGAAAAATTTGTCTAAATTAACAGTTTTTGATAATATAACATTTTAATTCGCTTAATTTGTAAAGCGCATTCTCATATTTTCACATTCAATTTCAAAGCAAATGAAAAATTACTTAACAAGGTGAAACGTCAAAATATATTGCCTCAGCTATGGAAAGCAATAATTCCTTTGCATCTACCAGACTTCGTTATAGACGATCGGCCAAAAACATCTATGTACAGTACATAGGTCGTTTGGGATAGTTTTTCAGCTGGAAACATCGAATCGATGAAGTTCAACACAGTTTGTTGTACTGAGTGGCACGATTTTGAAGAAACTCTAACAAAATTCCAGTTGGTCCAAAAGCTTAACCCTGATGGTGATCCAGAATAACGTTTAGAGTACTTGAGAGCTGTTAACATTTATGCATACATAGGTACCTTAAGCAAACAAAATGGTCTATTTACTTTAATTTTGTTAGATAGCTTTACATAACCATCAATTTTTGATAAATTAATTTAATTTTCTAAAAATAATTTGCACCAAATATAACCACTACATTACTTACACCTCCAGCTTTACCTAATCCCATCGAAAAATTCACTTCAATCTTAACAGCCTCACCAACAGAACACATCGCTCAAAACACAGGTCTATACTAAGCTAACAAGAGTCAAGGGTAATTCTGCAATTATTTTGCAGATGTTCTATGCCGGTATTGTTGTAATTCAACAAATTCTAAAAACACAAACCGATGCACTTACTGCAAACTATATATGTACATATAGATACAAATGAAATAGGAAAAAAAAATCTAAACGCTGAGTAAAAGGTCAACAACCTTGGACAACAGCTACTGGGGAACAGCATTTTTCTTGTTCTTATTCAACCTTCCAAACACCATTCCAACTATACCCGACACCGAGCTCACACTAAAAGTTCTTCACTATATGGTTTGAAGGTAAAAATGTCACCGAAGGACCAACAGCTGACGGGATTCAACAAAAAGTTTTGCATATTAAGTTTAGATCGCGGATCATAAAAGATAAGAAATGAGTTTCAATTCAAACAATAACAAAATTTAATTCAACAGTTGTAAGCGTTGGAGCAGATAGTAGACGAGGAGACGATGTTCATCAACAAATGTCTAACTTACGGCTCTCGTCCAATTATAATTTTATTGAAAGCAGCACTAGCAATTAAATGTCAATCTAAAAAATAAAAACTTGTGTGGGGTTTAAATGGGATCGTTTACATGAGGAAAAAAGAGGGTGATAACTTTATCAAAATAACATGCAATTCTGATTTCAGTAAATTATGAGTAAAAATATTAATATACAAACATGCAAGCAATCCTATCTGCCCAAATGAAAATGACTGTAGCATTTATTGGCTTCAAATAAAGGAATCTTTTATTGTTCATCAGAATATTCGTAACCTTAGAATAAATGTTGGTAGTTTCTTGAAAATATCCCTCGCAAAATAAATTTGGCGAATGTGACTATTTGGTAATTGGTGTTGACCCTTGCGACTCGCCTAAGAAACATTCACCAAAAAAAATTTGCAAAAGAACTAAACAGATGGTTTTAAAATTGAATGGGAAGTTATAATAATATAGGGCGTTAATTGTTCGGTCTTGAAAGTAAAGCAAAATAAAACACACACAGCGATACATTTTAGATGAACATTGTATTTCATTATAAAGTTTGTACCATTAAGTCTGAAAAAACAATATTATTCAAATGGCCTCCTCGGGAAGATTCGTAGCATGCGATTCTTATGAGTAAATTTTTAACCACTTTTTCGCACATTTCAGCCAGTATCTCGATTATAAATTGAGTAATGTTGGTTTTTAATGCGTCTAGAGTTCGGAAATTATTCGCGTAAGCACGGTGATTGGCGTAGCCCTGCAGAAAAAAATCTATCTGTGTCAAATCCCATGATCTTGGTGCCCAATCAACGTCGCCAAAACGTGAAATTAAGTGACCAGGAAACTTCTCACGCAATAAAGCCATAATCGGCCGTGTTGTTTGACTTGTTGTCCCGTCTCGTTGGAACCACATATCGTCCAAGTAATGTTCTTTAATTGTCGGCCAAAAAAATTGGTTATCATTCGACCATATCGCTCCGAATTGACTGTAACCCCTCAAACCTATGGCGGGGCGGACCCAGCTTGACGTTAAGCTAGGACCGCCACACCTCCAAACACAAAAATTCAAAAAAATAATGATGAGGGAATTTAATTCCGATTTTAGTGCTCCTAATTTGCGGAACTCCAAATTAAATACTTCAAGATTTTACCTTGCAATTAAGTGTTGAAAATACAATACCGTGCAGACTTTCCATATTTGACCTTAAAAAATAAAAATAAATTAATTACTGAAAAAAAACGAATACACAAACCTTTCATAATTAAGGAAATTTATTCTATTTATAAAATTATATGGTATAGGATGGTGTATTTAATTAAATAAATTTCCTTAATTATGAAAGGGTCGTGTAGTCGAATGTTAATTTTTCGGTAATTCGTTTTTTTTTTAAGTTTGTTTAGGCCAAGTATGGAAAATCTCCACGGTATTGCATTTTCAAGACTTAATTTCAAGGTCAAATCGTGGAGTATTCAATTGGGAGTTTCGCCGATTAGGAGCACTAAAATCGGAACTTAATTCCCTCATCATTATTTTTTCGAATTTTGTGTTTGGAGTCCTAGCTTGACGTCAAGCTGGGTCCCCCACAGGTTTGAGATAGAGGGGATTTTAGTTCCATATCGGGATTGCGGTACTAAATTAGCACTTAAATGGAATGGAATTTCTGTTGTGGCGGACCCAGCTTGACGGACCTGAAAAATCAAATCAAATAATCGTTCGAAAAAATGGCTCCATGTTTCATATTTGGTTTGAGCAATTTGATTTTTGGTCACGTGATTTTTTATATATTGTTTAAGATTAAAAATGTGGGGCCATTTTTCATAATGAAATCTTACCCCAAAATTCAAAATGAAAAAAGACCCTAAAACATGAAAAATCACCCCAATTTACAAAATTTAATCTTTTTTTTTGTTGTTGTTGCTTTTTATATAAATATTTGGGGCTATTTTTCATTTTTTGTTTGGGGGCCATTTTTCATTGGGGCCAAATTTCATGTAGCCAAAAATAAATCATATAAAAAATATTTGTTTAATAAATATAATTCGTCTTTGCGACTGAATTACTTAAAATGTCACCATGATTTAAATTGCCTCAATATTTTTTTGTTCAATAACTTTATTTTATCTATTAAATCAGATATTTAAAAGAACACACAGAAATTTTGGAAACTTCTTGACTAGGAAAGAAAATCTATAGGTTTTCCAAATTGCATGCAATATTCTGGGATTACATAACTGAAATTGATGTGATTTTTCATTAATTAACTGATTGTTTTAGTTCTGTTTATACATCTTATTCAAGGTGTTTACTACCAGATTTGTCTCCTGTTGAAATTGAGAATTTAACTAACATTTAATGAAACACTTCAGAAGTTTTATATGCAATAATCAACATTGACATCAATAAAAGTGCCGGCTCAGATGGCATATCACCTATCGTATTAAACAATTGTGTGAGTTGTTAAGCACTTCCACTTTATTTGATTTTCAATTAATCTTTAAAAAAGTAATTTTTATAGTGTTGGAAGGTTTCCTTCATTACTCACTCCCATACACAAATCGGGATCAAAGCAAAGTGTGATAAATTATAGGAAAATATACAAATTTTCTATATGATTCCAGAGCTCTTAGAAATGCTTGTCCATAAAAAACTTAATTTTATGATTAAAAACTATAATTTCTTATTCTACTTCATAACAAACGGAAATTATTTTCAGTTTTTCACCGATTTTCTCAACGCCTTTTATAGGGTAGATCGTAAAATTCTTATTTTAGCTTTCTATAGTTTGGGTTTTCGTTCAACTTTTGTTAAATGGTTATCTTCTTATTTGAAGGATAACCCAATTCATAAAAATTTGGTCTAAAATTTCTAAAAAGATTGATGTAACTTCTGGAGTTCCCCAAGGAAGTAACTTAGGTCCGCTAATTTTCATTATTTTTATCAATGATATCCCTTAGATTTTCTAGGCTGATAACTTGAACATTTTTCGATCCATTGAAACACCAAATGATTGTCTACTTCTTCAAAATGATCCTCGTGCATTAGAAAAATGGTGTAACGAAAACCAGCTATTGCTTAATGTTAAAAAATGTCAAAATTTTACATACCACAGAAAATCTAACCCAATAATTCTCGAGTACACAATTAATTACATAATTTTAGAACGGGTCTCTGTTAAAAAAGGTTTGAGTGTTATTTTAGACATTAAATTTTCATTTTCAAATCATATTAACTACATTTCAAATAAAGCAAACTGATTACTATGAGAAAAGAAATACAAGAGATTTAACATCAAAATTTTATTCAAATTTGGTTTTTGTGTAATAACAAACTCGCAGTTAGGATGCAAAGCTTACGCACCATCCTATTCTCAATCATTCATTCAAAAAGTTTATACATTTCGCTAGTAAGCCAAACACATGCTTTAAGAATTGAGAGATTTTAAAAACTAATTACTAAGTTGCTGTTTTTCAAATTAGAATGAAATATTGAAGTTCTTGCATACTCAACTAGATGTCTGCTTTTCAACTTTCAAACTCTCGAATCAATGCATTTTTTGCTCCTTTGAGGAGTCTCAGTGCTAATTTTCATTTCCGCGAAAACGTGTAAAGGAGAAATTATTTGCATAAGCGAAACAAATTATTTAATGGATGATAAATGTAGACATTTTTATTTATTCATCATCAAGCAGAAAGAATTTTTCTTTTTAGACTACAACTTTACTATTTACATATTTACAATGGTTAAAAATATTGTGTCGTAGCGGCATCCACTGCAAATCAAATACCAACATACATCAGAATACGGTTATGTCCGAAAGTGGAGCTATGCAGTAAATGATTATGAGTGTGGATATGATTTATAACTTCAAAATCTAGCTCTACTTAAAATACTGAGTAGTTTTGCTGTTTTTTGATATTAATGTCAATCAATTATTATTATTCGTTAAATAAAACTGATAAGTTTCTTTTCTTTTGGCACTGGATTTCGACGAGCCCCTTAAGAACACAAAAGGTAAATGGGTAAAGATGCTTTTACTGTCCATATTTTTTCTCTACTAGCTGAACTATCGATAAATATAATAACTTAACACCATTTCGTGAGAAATCACGTTCTCCAAACTTGGTTTCCAATAAATTGATTGTGACATTCGCTGTGTGGCTTGTGGCTCCGTCCTGTTGGAACCACATGTCCTCCAAGTCCATATCATCCAATTGGGGCCAAAAATATTCCGTTATCATTGAACGGTAGCGATCCCCCTTCACAATAACGTGCCGATCTTGATCATCATGGAAGAAGTACGGCCCAATGACGCCGCCGGCCCATAAAACACACCAAACCGTAATTTTTTCGGGATGCAATGATGACTCATGGAGTACGTGTGGATTGCTGCCTGACCAATACCTCATATTTTGTTTATTGACGAAACCATTCAGTCAGAAATGAGCCTCATCGCTGAGGCCACTGACTCCTAATTTCGGTAGTAAATTTTAATAATTTCGACTCGTTGTTGGCTAGTATATCTTTCCATCATGAAATGGCAAACCTTACTGAGAGAAATGTCAAAAGAACGGCAAGAAATATGGCGTCATTTGCTGTCCCTGTTGCTCTACTTTTGTAGCGTCCCTGTTGAAAAACCCTTTATTATGCAATTTAATTTTCTATCTAAATCAATATTGCAATTAGTCTATAAGAGTTTATACTATGTTGGGTGAAATAAATAAATAAATTAAGATAGGTTTGTATCTTTTAAAATAATTTTCCCGTAGTATGTTCTTAATGATTCATTATGAACTTGTTTATTTAAATTCAAAACTATGCTATATGCAATACATAGTACCAAGCCGAACTCTGCGTGTTGTTTGAGGTTCGCAACTGTATTTGACTTACATTCCGAAGCTATTTTAGGCATCCACGTTCTCACTGATAAATACAAGAGCCCACGTAATCTCTATTTAGTTATATCCATAAATTGCATTTAGTAATTCTTCGAAAAGGCAAAATAACTTCAATAAACAACCATAGGTATATGTGTGGATATGATATTTGATACTGTTTACCACTGTTTGTAACGATTCCTTATTACTTATTTGTCAATATTAGGACATCTGCCTACGACACGCTAATGTATACCCCGACAGTATCCTGCTGTGAAGACAAGGGTTGGTACGGTGGCGGCCGGTGCGGCCGGCGTTAAAAGGGAATTCACTTGAGTTGAATCAAAAATGGAACTATGGAAAAATCTACCCACAACATTCAGCAGGTAAGAAAGACTATCCTTATTTTCAAGTATCTTAAAAAATATGTCCTGGATTGTGCGTGTATTTTTATTTTTTATAAAGTGATTATGTATGAATACTGGAATTATTGCATACAATGGATACAAAAACAAGGACGAATGACAGAGGTAAAACGCACTTGGCGCCATGCCATACTCTGGCGCCATATGATTACACATTTTTTTTATGAAACATGAATCTAAGGATATTAGATATAAAATTACTTCACACGAACTTTGTACTTAACCTCAAATGCATACCTTGATTTGTTCAAATTTGTCAAAAATCTCTTTTTGCTGAACACAAGTTCGTCATTCATAATATTTGTTCTTTTTAACTGATTTTTTGTTTGGAAAACAAAATCAGAATCTTTTCCCCTTTTTATTTATGGAATTAAAATAAACACAAGTGTGCCATTTAAGGGGTCAGAAAATTGGCATATAAATCACCATCTGCAAGGTTATACATATAAGGTCAACTATATAATTTTAGTAATTGGAACATTTTTTATGATTTTTTTATTGCTCTATAGGTAAGTTAGATCATGTATTATGGACTACGCGATTAATATGGAACACCATCTCTTCTCGCAAAACGGTAATGGAATCGTTATGTTATAGTTCAGGATGATACGCAAACTCGTAAAGCGTACCTAAATTCAATTTCAGTCGCCAATATGAACGGGATTGTGAGTTGGTAAGGTTTTTTGAAATTGGAGTAAGTAGTTGGTAACAATTTCCCCGTACAGGTGTTTTCCGTTTGTTCGCTATTAAAATGGTTAGAAAGCGATTTTGTTATAATTTTGCAATCTGGTGCTTTTAAGTAGTTCAAACAATATTGCATTTAAAACTTTTGAAAAATCAGGTTTTAGTACGTTTGACTTTTTTAATATTTTCTCGTTAAAGATATCATATTATAACATCATTCATCTTCAATGTGTGGCTACATACACGTGTCAACTATAAGAGCAAGTTCGTGTGATCCAGTTGTGGATATTGTTGTTGTTGTTGCTATACAGAAAAGAAGTTAATCGTCTTAGTTTTAGAAAAAATGCTTTACAGGGTGTTCCATAATCTCATGCTAAAAAGTCCTTTTTATCTTAAGGGGTAGAAATAGTATTAGAAATTTGACTTGAAAAAATTTAAACTCAAACATGCATGAATTGAAAACAGAGGCGTAAAATTGTAGACAACCTCATGTTAAGTTTTTAGCATGATACTAATTAGCACTTTACTCACCTTAAAGCTCTTTATTAAAATGTTCTTATTTTTAAACACTTTCCAACTGGTATCATACTAAACCTATTTTCTTACGAAACTCAAGCTGAACGCGTCTAAGACAGTGACATTTCGTGTTTTTCTATGTCAAAGTGACATATGGATTTAGTAATTTCTTAAAAAGATACAACAGCAATCTGGCGATTTTAACTTTAGTAAAATGTTAAGAGATAGTATTATGTTTAACTCGTTTAAAATTTGCAAAATCCTCTTTTTAAACTTCTATCATATTAAAAATGATTTAACACTTTACTAAATCGTCTAAAATTTTGCGCCAGAGTGTTTTAAGACTAATTCGACCGAAACAGTTGAGGATAAAATAAAAGAAGCATTTTTAAAATGTTTTTTTGTTTGGTGTATCAAAAAGATTCTTTTATATTTTTAATTTCTTAATTATTTCAAAAATATATTTTAAGTTAAACAGTGGATAAAAAAGTAAATATACCAAAAATTTAAATAAAATCATTAAATTTCTTGGAAACTCTCGTCCAAAGCCTGGAGAAATTTCTAATAAACTAATAATTTCTGGAGGGTATCGTGTTTTGAAGTCTTTTTCAGTTGTTATATGCCTTATAGCAAAGAAATAACTATGGGTCCCATGAGGCTGTAAGCATGTTGAATAGGTCTTCATGCTGCTGTAACCTTGAAACCTTGCAGGTATTTTGGTATCAATATTTCCTGTCGTCTTTATTTTTGGTTTCCTGAGCTACTTCTGACTATTCTCCGTTGAAGCGGTTTTTTTTATAGAAATATTTATGTGTATAGGTACCTATACTTTCATATAAGATTTCGTCAACATTTTTAAAAGAATAATTGTTGATGCTTGCGACTTTTAAGTATCTTAATATAAAGGGTCCGCCATCTAACGTTTTTTTTTCAACTAGTGCTTATTTCGTGAATGGTAACACTTAGCTCATGTCGGATTTGACAGATAATTAGTTTTATCCTTCCGCTGAACGAATGTGGTTGTTTATACGCTTCGCTAAGTGGGCCTGCGATCGACTAAGGGAAGATGCCGATTTTTCCAAAAAAAATCATCCTTTCAGATGAAGCTCATTTTGATCTTGGAGGGTAGTAAACAAGCAAAATTGTCGCATTTGGGGCACAGAAAACCCGCACGCATACATTGAAAAGCCGATTCACTCAAAACGAGTCACTGTTTGGTGCGGATTTTGGTCCAGAGGCATAATTGGGCCATTTTTCGAAAATGAGCATGGAGTGGCCGTTACAGTCAATGGCGATCGTTATCGGGCCATGTTGAACGAATTTTTGTTCACAAAAATTGAAGAGGAGGATATTGGCAACATTTGGTTTCAACAGGACGGCGCTACGTGCCACACAGCCGAAGCTACACTCGATGTTTTGCGCCATTTTCAAAAAAAAAGGTATTTGGCGGACCCTTTATAAAACAAAGTCGGTTTAGTTACACCATTTATAACTCAAGAACGGCTTGGCCGATTTTAATGATCTCTAATTTCTTATATTTGTCTCCGCCCGTATAGCAGAACAACTATTAAAGCTGAAAAATTTACAGACAAAAAATTATACAGAAAATTAATCTAGAAAGCTATTGAACCTATACATATAAAAATGGATCGTGGTGTTTTCGGATGCTTTAAATTTAAAAACAACTGTACCAAATTGGATACTTCCTCTGAAAGCTCTCAAGATGTGGTATTGTAGGGGCACATTTGGTTTTTCAGTTCAATTCAATTATTGTTGTTGGCTTTCGGAATTTTCTTTTCCAACTTTTGCTATCTGTAGGTTGAAATGGGGTCAAAATAAAATGATTGGAAGTCAAGTAGTTATAGGAGTTAAACTTGATATAATTCATCGCTAAGATATTCTTTGGAGCTTCTCGTATAATTGTTATAGGCACAATGAGTCAGTTCAATGACCTGCGTGAATACTTGATAAAAAAAAATAATTTACTAACACTATCGTCATCGACAGTAAAACATTCTTAGGATATAACGGGTGATTTTTAAGCTGGTTTGGTTTTGGCAACACTGGTTTTGACAGCTGACGTGTGTTTAGTACCTTGTGTCACTGTCAAACAGCTTCAGTTTGGTTTGCAATTTAACCATGGATAGTCTTACAAATGAACAACGCTTGCAAATTATTGAATTTTACTATCAAAATTCGTGCTCGGTTCGAAATGTTCATCGCGCGCTGCTTGTGTTCAGCGATGAGGCTCATTTTTGGTTGAATGGGTACGTAAATAAGCAAAATTGCCGCATTTGGAGTGAAGATCAGCCAGAAGCATTGCAACAGCTACCAATGCATCCCGAAAAAGCCACTGTTTGGTGCGGTTTATGGGCCGGCGGCATTATTGGGCCTATTTCTTCAAAGATGATGCGAATCGCAGCGTTACTGTCAATGGTGAACGCTACCGAGCGATGATAACAAACTTTTTTTTGCCCGAAATGGAAGTTCTTGACTTGCATGATATGTGGTTTCAACAAGACGGTGCCACATGCCACACAGCACGCGAAACAATGGCGCAATTGCGAGGCGAGTTTGGTGAACAGTTAATTTCACGTTTCGGGCCGGTCAATTGGCCGCCTAGATCGTGCGATTTGACACCATTAGATTATTTTTTGTGGGGGTATGTCAAGGCTAATGTCTATAGGGACAAGCCCGCTTCGATTGACGCACTGGAAGCCAACATCCATGCATTCATTCGTGAGATACCGGCCGATATGTGTGAAAGAGTATGCCAAAATTGGACTCAGCGGATGGGCTACCTGAGACGCAGCCGCGGTCAACATTTGCATGAAATTATCTTTAAACATTAAATTGCAAGGTTCAAACTATTGATTCAAATAAATATTTCATTCATTTTTTCGAATTTTTTGTGTTTTTTTTTTTTTAAAGTTCTAAGCACAGATTAGCCACATGAAGATGAGAATCCCCGGCAGCCATTTTAATTTGCCTACAAGCTTGAACTGGCAGTTATCAGATAAAAAATGAGAATGTGTGCATAAAAACCTCACACATAGACAGTAGGGATCTTCACACACCTGGTTAAATTGTTGTTGCAATTCACATCTATTCATCGACGCGGGAAGAAATTACAAATACAACAATGTAAACAAATGGGTTTTGGAGGGTGAAACGTACGAAACATTCTCATCTTCATGTCGCTAATCTGTGGTTCTAAGCCTCTTAAAAAATCACCCATTATAATACGGAATAAAAACGAGCACTCCGTATTATATATCCTATAGTGTAGTTCAAAATTACTTTCGATGACGGTAGTGTTAGTAAATAATTTTTTTGTTATCAATTATTCACGCAGGTTATTGACCCTATTTATGAACCATATTCTTATATAACAACCCGACGGGTTTAGTGTCTTTGCTAAAACTCTTTCAATAACCCTTCCAATAACTCTATAAAGATATCTTATACAAATGCCATATACATTCGCAGATTTATGCATCTTAACATTGATTATACAAGCGATACAGGAAGTAAGACTTTATATCATTTTATAGTATGAATATAGTGTGATTAGAGAAAAACTGACTCATTGTGCTTATAACAATGATACAAGTAGCTCCAAAGAATATCTTAGCGATGAATTATATCAAGTTTAACTCTTATAACTACTTGACTTCCAGCCAGAATAGTTATTAAAGCACTATAGCTACGAGTGATTCCTTCATCCAGATCGAGCAGGTGGCACAAAATCTGGGGCTGCACATTAGTGAAGGTAAAACAAAGTACATGGTGGCGTCGAATGCGAGAGGAACAGTTGGTCAAACAATCAAGGTAGCGGAGCACGAATTTGAAGTGGTGCAATCCTTTAAATACCTTGGGTCAATAGTAGCAGCCGATAACAATATAGAAGAAGAAATACGTGGGCGGCTTCTCAAATCCAACAGAGCCTACTATAGTCTGTCAAAACTCTTCAAATCCAGAAATCTCACCATAACTTCAAAACTGCTGCTGTACAGGACCATGGTCCTGCCAGTACTCACATATGGATCCGAGACTTGGGTGCTTAGCAAAAGGCACTCCGACCTCTTAGACGCGTTCGAGAGAAAAGTCTTAAGGAGAATTGTTGGCCCCATATGTGAGGAAGGACGATTCCGGAGACGGTACAATCATGAATTGTACGCAATCTACCTTGAAGCAGATATCGTGACAAAAATTAAGCTCGGTAGACTCCGGTGGGCAGGGCACCTAGCTCGCATGAGCGAAGAGGAACCTGCTCGGAAAGTTCTTTGTGGTGCATTCTATGGTAGAATACAGCGTGGTAGACCATGCTTGCGCTGGAGGGATGGCGTAGACCAGGACGCCCGGAGCCTTGGGGTGATGCGCAACTGGATGGCGGCGGCTCGAGACCGGGATGGGTGGAGAGACTTGTTGAAGGAGGCCAGGACCGGACCCCGGTTCTCGAGCCGACGATGATGATGATAGCTACGAGTAATGTTTTAAAGTCGGAAATCGGAAGCATTTTTGTTAGAACTTTATACCTTCTTTTAAAGCCAACATTTAATTAAGTTATATTTTAAATAAGGTAATTTCAGTAAGTAGTGCCCGCGTTTCTATCTTTTTGAAAGAGCTTATGCGAATCAGTTGTATAAGATCATCGCTCTTTATATTCTTTATATTCTTTCTTCTATAACGATAGTATATACTTGTATAATAGTTTTGAAAGCATCTATAAGGAAAGCCAATGTTGCTTTATAGGAAAGAATTCATGATAAAAGTGAACCCGATTCGACGCTAGGTTTGTATATTCGAGATTAGCGGAGCGGTTAGCGAGAAAGACTATTAGTGCGAAGGGACCAAGGTTCGATTCCTAGACCTGCCTATAAATGTAAGTAATTTTTAAAATAATTATAATAACAATAATCATGACAAAAATAATAAAATAATTATCACTTAAGAACTTTGCAGATAATCATGTGGAAAAAGCTGTCAGAAGATATGAAAAATATAAAAATAATAAGTACAAAATAATTTTTTTTGTTTATTTTCTACATTTTTCTATAAGCATTATATACTTGTAACAGTAAATCTTCTCTTCATATCTACAATCTTAGCAAACGGTGAAATAAACCAAATATTCTCCGATTCTTGTTATGGTAATATATTATCCTATAGTACCTCTATAGCATAACTTATAAGTGTATTTCTCGGAGTAACAAAATTTACTCCATAAAAGTGTAATAGGAGTGAAAAAACGGCGCCCTTTTAGCTCTTTGGAGTATACTATAACAAGCTTATATAAGTGTGATGAATAGCAATAAGAAGCTGCTCTAGATAAATATAGAAGTAAAATTGTTAGTTGGGACGTGCGGTCCAGTGGTGAATATTTTTTTAAGGAGATTCTTTTATTAAAGCATATAATATGAAAAATCAAGCAAATATCAGTCGTTTGACAAAAATCGTTCAAACAATCGTATTTATCAGTTTCAAAGAAGCTGTGGACGAAGCCATAACTGAATAAAAAAATTCGTTTTACTTCAGCAATTAATAGCAATCTTGTTGTGTTTTTGTGATCATATTATTTAGGTACTATTTATTGTTATTATTTTTATTACTAAGAGATACACATATTCCTAATCTAAATAATATAATATAAATAATCTTTGAAACAAAATTGTCTTTCCTTGATAAAAATATGTACAAAGTTCAGCTTTAACATATTAAGTACCTATAATATCTCCACCCATCTGATAAATAAGTAAATTTTACGCACGCCAGAATAGACATCAATGCAAATAAAAAAAAAGGTGAAACGTTGATGCAGATATCCCCATTCTCAATTAAATTGAAATAAAACAATGAAGACTTAAATATACGTAAATATGTGAAAACTCCCAGCCTCGCCTTCGTACTTCGTAGTCAGCATCCACCATCTCTCCATCAATCATTGGAAACCTCACAGCTCATTTTAAAAAAAATAAAAAATGTTCCCGAATCCAAACTATTTTTACAAACTTCTTCTCGTGCTGTCCGCGTTCGTCGTAATCGTAATGTCATTTTATAAAAGAAGGCGCACGCTTAAAAAAATCTTTCTCGAAATAGAGCGAGCGGGATCGCATCAACAGCAAAAAGATTTATTCAATAAAAATAGATATATACCTACATACATTATACACGGTAGTTTCTTAGTATATTTAATTTCTCACAGAAGAAATGCCTGTTCGATGCTCGACCGCTCGAGGGATGCTGCGTCTTGTATATCGTTGTATCTCTCGGTTTAATCTCTCCGTGTTGCGCATTACAGACAAAAAAATTAAAATGATCCTGCGCATCATTGTCGTGGAAGATGTGTCTCAAGTGCTATATGTGGCGATCACTACTGATACTGATTGAAGAAGACCAAGACAAAAAACATCTTCAGTTCTAATTTTGTGTCGGGGGATTACTCGTCAATTTCTGCGCTTGTCCTAAAAATCTGTCTTAAATAAAAATCCAAGATATCTTACAGTTGCAACTTTGATATAAACTAAACCTCGGTTCGTGCTCATCTCACGTTATGCTTATTTATTTAATTATAAATGTTGATCTTGGATTATGCGAATCATCTTTTTGAGTGAATAGAAGTGATTTTTATTTGTGGTTCTTCAGTATAATTTCAAATTTTGAAGTGAGTTTCTTAGCCATATGTATATATAATGTATCTTCATAATGTTAAGTGTTAAATTAAGTGCAAAGTTTTAAGTGGAAATAAGTTGTGTATTTCATAAACGCATCTACAGATAATAAATATGTGAATTCTAAATTGGAATAGCAATACAAGATTGTATATATGTATATTTGCTGGCAAACACACCGATTTTTACTTGGCTTCCTCTAAGAGTACAAAATTTTAATGGAGGTATATAAACAATAATTGTGGTCAGATCTAACGTATGCTACGTCGTAGATTATTTACATAGACTATCTTCAACGTCATACTAGGAGACGGAAAAGTTTAATGAAGAAGTGTCATAACATGATGTGGTGTTTTATTTAGAAAAAAAAAATATCTTTATAGTATGAATACATATACAAATTTATAATATCAAAGTTTATTATGGAAATAATTTGCAGTTTCAGTAGGTATCTAAAATTTTATTTTCAATTTAAATTATGTTTTGTAATATTTGTCTGTTTTGATTTTTAGTAATTATACATTTTTTCCTGAAACCGAGAATGCCTATATTATTGCCCAATAGCATAGCAAATTATAAAAGTTGTACCAGTTGGAAGTGAAAAACAATTCATGCATATTATGCATGTATACACAAATCAAAATGTCTGTTAAAATCTAAAAATTTCGAATATAAGATATTTACTCTAAGGATGTACAATTGTATTGTATATTATAGCTGGTCAAATAAAGAAATATTTTTTTTTTCAATTTGAACTTTTTAACATACATATATGTATGAATGCATACATTTTAAATATAAATTACAAGTCAAATTTATCAATAATATAAGTAATTTTCCGACCCTATGCGAGCGCTGAAAGCCGAACTGCATATAAAAACAATAGCAACCAATTTTTGCCTAAATTTATTATTTTATATTAAATTTCAAATGTTTTCTTTTTCACCAAAAACAAAACATCAAATTAATAATTTCTTTGTCAATTTTATTTTGTTATTTTCTGGAATTAATTATTAACCTAAAACAATTTTTAACATAGAATAATATAATGGTCAAATAAATAGTTATCCTTGTAAGATGATTAAATCCATTAAATTCAAGAAAACGCCTTTACGTGACATTATGTCAAAAACTTGGGTAAACCCATTTACGTCAAATATTTGCGCATCACTGTTTTTTGTTTTTGTTTCTGGCTGATGCGGGCGGAACACAGGACACAGCTAATGCCGGCCGACACAATGCAAAATTTGATGTGTATTTCAATATTTAACGAAAGTGATTGTGTATTATTTCAAGATCGTTGAGTTTCTGAATTTAACAATTTATAACAAAACATGCATTGTGTACGATAGGTAATTTTGATTTATTTTTTTTGTAAGTCTCAAGCTAGGTTGTCAGATCTGTCAGTAAACAAAATAGGCACGACTTGATCGCACGAACTTACTCTTGTGGTTAACATATGTGTGTAACCACACTTTGAAGATGCATAATGTATATATCGGATGTATATTTGACGAGAAAATATTAAAAGAGTCAAAAGTAGTAAAACATTGATATTTTGTTTGATTTTTTTTTTGTGTATAAAAAAATTTCTTTACAATTTTTTTTAAATGCATTATTGTTTAAACCATTAAGAAGCATCAAATTGAAAAATTTTAACAAAATCAGTCTAACCATGGCAAAGATATACGTGAATAACCCAAAAATAAGGCCATTTTTTCAAAAAAACTGGAATACATAATTCCGTTAAGCGATTTTTTTGAGAAATACCTGAAATGCTGTTTTCTTATAATGGACTTCGTTATTACAGGTACGAAGTTTCAAAATCGGTTGAGCCGTTTTCGTGAAAATTTTAAGAAACCAAAATATTTGTATGGCAGCTACCCGTTCTAGATGAGCTAAAACAAAAATTCGAATTTCCCCTCTAGGGAATCACATAAAATTGCTCTGTACCAAATTTGAAGCAAATTGTTCTACCCGTTTAGACTCTAGTTAAAATTACAGTGGACGCACAGACCGACGGACAGCATGACGAAACCCACTTTTTTTTTACTTTTCGATTTTCGTAGTATTACTTTTGATTACAAACTCAACATTTTTTCCAGACGAAACCAATACTTGCCCTTTAGAGCTTTAGTTGTTTATTCTTCCTTCCTCTTATCATATTTTAGTCACTAAAAACCAGAATGTGCGTGAAGTTAGCATCGCCATTTTTCGTTTTTAAAAAACAAAAAGTTGTGGTGTAATATGCGCAACTTGTGCTGCGTTGTGCCGTAAATATTTTTGCAAAGTTCGTAACTTTGCAAATTTTACAGATGAAATTTTTTTCAAAATCAAGATTTTTTCTAAATTTCAAAATTGTGTTGTATTGTGAACAATTTTTCGTTCTAAGAATCAAAAAGATAAAAAAAAAATCGCATATTGGAAACTTTTATGGCCGATACTGTCGATACATGTCGCGAAGCTCCATAGCGTGGAGTTAGCATCGCCATTTTGGATTTTGAAAAAAAAAAAGAAAAGTTGCAATGTAATATGCTACACTTGTGCTGTTTGTGCCGTCAATATTTTTGGAAAAGTTCGCAACTTTTCAAATTTTACTGATGAAAATTTTTGCAAAATTACGATTTTCTTAAAAATCAAAGTTGTGCTATTTTGTACTTAGTTTGTTCTGCTTAAAGGCGAAGCGATAAAAAAAAATTTGCGTGTTTGCTACGGAAACAATATTTTTTTTTTCAATACATTAGAGTACCTTCGGAAAACATATCATCTCTCTGCACTCTTTACTCCACTTGTTTAAGCGAATTTATGTGAGTGAACGACGAATGAAAATAAAAAACACACTCGAATAATAAGGAAAAACACAAAGAAGAATGAGCGATAACTTTGCAATTTGTTCAACCTCAACAATTTTGTCTACCCCGGCCACCACAAACGTCCCTCCACAACGTGCTTAAAAATCGCAAGAAGAAATTGCATCGTTTAAAAGCAGTCTTTGAATGCAATTTCTTCCGGTTTTTGACTTAAAATTGATAAGGGCATTGAATATTAAAAACAAAAATACTACTTAATAACGTTAAACTCTGAACAAAATTATAGTTGGAACAACATTTTTTCAATTTTTATTTTTTGAAATTTTGAGTTTGAAAATTAATTTTTCAAAAACTATTCTCTAAAACAATTTTATTTAAAAACACAATAAAAGAAGAGATTTATGGCTTTACAAAAAGGTGTTTCATGGCATTGTATGTGTAACTGTTGTTTTTAAATATATATTTTTTCTTATTTAAGTCAATTTCTTATAAAAATTGCACCCTACTATACGATTTTTTCTTGTCTCAACCCAACCTACACGCTGCATCTTTTTGTCACACCGTATGCAAATCACCCTGTATATCATTTTGACAATAACAAATGTGAAAAAGGTATGTTTGCTTATTTTTTTGCAGGAACTGTTACTGTGTTAGGTGTGTTCAGCTGGAATTTATCAAGAAACTAAGAACAACTTAGTAAAGACCTTTAAAGATAGAAAATTTGTAAGTTGTATCATACTAATACCTTAACATCAGGCCGTTTAAAATTGCCCCAATGAGTATATTTAGATCAGAATGAGACACTCAATCTGAACGATACATATTTATACCAATAATATCGTCTATCCAAACAAGACGAATGGAAATAGACATAATCCGAGCTTAAGTATAAAAACTATTGGGTTGGATGTATATAGTTATTGTTAAATACAGTCACAGAAATTCATGTTTTGAGCATCTAATGCGTTGAACTATACTCGTACATACAAATATGCATATGTATATATAATTATACATTGAGGTATTTGAGGTAGTTAAGGATATTATATCTTCCTAGTTTCCGCTGCTGGCAGTTTTAAGCTGGTTTGAGTAAAAAATTCTCCAAGTAAATTTTAGATAAAGAGGTAAATTAACAAATTCTTGAGGCTTACCATGAATAACCTGACGAAAAGAGTAAAAGTAAAAGAGGATCAGTATAGATGATAGCCAGGTCTCTTATCCTGAAAATCTTCCAAAAGGCTGCGTATTAGAGCAATAACATGACCAGGTAAATAACGCAAGTTCAATGCGAACTCAACCAACCCAATATGTAAAACAACGATCTAGCTTAAGACCCATGTGGCTAAAGGAGTTAGTTAACTGAGGATCAGACCCATCTAAAACTTTCGTACGTACCTATACTAACCATATTTGCCTTATATTTAATTTATACACTTCGCTGAACGCCATCAACGTTAAATTTGCTCAACTGAACGTTTTCTATAAATTCACCTCAAAAATCTAACCGAATTACCACCAAAAACGGAAAGTCAGAGATACATTCCTCTCTCAATATCATACAAAATTGAATATTTCCTTTTAATCTACAATAATCATCTCTATATCTGGTGTATCAACCAGAGACGCACCCTTGCCCAAAATACCCCCTTTTGGACTATGCCTGCCTCAATGTGGTTCTTTAAAAATAAAACATCGGAGATTCTTTCTCTCAAAACTCAAAAGGATTTAAAAGTCAACTTTCTTCACTGAAAACAAAAAGCTTCATTCATCAGAGGCTGCGCTCCCATTTCCTCTCTCTCTATAGGTATCACAAATCACAAGCTCACACACTATACCTACTAGCTACAAACATCCCACAATTCCAAATTCCACCTCGTGTGTATTTTATAGATATCAAATGTATGGGGACGAAAACTCAACTGAGAGAACCCATCCACCCCACAGGATTTGATTTCATCTTCGCCATCGCCATCGCCAATTCGCCATATGTAGCTGTATAAAATCAGTGTTTTTTCCTCTCCCTATTTTTTAAGCTCGAGCAGTTTTTTCTGAAGGAAATCGAACCACATTTTCTATCGGATAATATTTTCAAAATCTCATAAATTGTGAAAAAACTCTTAGAAACTTGAAGTAAGTTCGTCCTGGTTATGAAATTCAGTTAAAATTAATACATTTTTCGGGTGAAATTTTCAAAAAAAAAAAAAAAATAAAATGATTCTAAGGAATGGATCCATTTTAAGGATTTTTCTATTCATTCTTTGTCCTGCTCTCGATATATTGGTGTCCTTTTCGGGTGATGCTGTACTCTGCTACTAGAAATGTTGATGGGGTTGCCGTTTTTTGGGTGGCTAGCATTAGCATCAAAAAATATACCCAGCATTTAGTTTGTCTGTGTGTACCTACATATATCTGCAAAAATGTCAGTGTTATATCTACTTCATTGTATGTTATCCTATCCTGTTGACGCAGTAGCATCCTGTAATAAAATAATATCCCCAACAACAACAACACCACACAAATGTGTAAAAGAAATTTTGTTAAATGTGAAAATGTACGACGCCCAGAAAAGATGAATCTAAATCTAAAATAATACAAAAATAATATCGTTGCTTTTCGACAAAAAGAGTTGATGGTAATTTCATCTTAAAGATATCTAGTGATGGAAATACATATTTGTAAAAATTCATTTGATAATTGTGTTATTTTCCAAATACATATAGTCGGTTAATCGGTATAATATTACGAAAGAAAAATTCATCCATGTGTCTCGTCTCGTCTCGGATTGAAAATGTGTTGTATATACGGTCTTAAGTGAAGAACAAAAGTAATTTTGAAGCTTTTAAGGCAACCCGTATGGTGGAAAATTCATTAAATATAATTTATAAATGTTTAGTTTTACGAAAAATGTCGTCTTTGTGTCAAAAAGAAAAACGATTCATAGCCCATTTGCAAGTATCTGGAATTGTCTGTGCAGCATTTGTAGAAAAGCAGAGTTAAACGAAAGACCCAAAATATCTAAAAAATAATAAAGACAAAAATATACAAAACGATGATGAGGCTAAATTTTTCATTTGCCCTTAATGTTTGCATTTCTTCTTAATCTAAAAATGCATTTGTTAGCAAAATGTGTGGTTGTATCTATTTGTAGTACCTAGTATGTAGTAGATTTGTAAAAAAAAGAAAGAATCGCGTAATTAATTGCACGTATATTTTCGAAATGCGGCGGCGACCTCCCCACCACTTCGCCATTCCTCATCTTCATCCTCAACCTCATCATGTTCTTAGTTCTATTTTATTTTTTATTCCTGTATTTGTGTTGTTGTTGTATTATGGAAGCCCTAGTATAGGAGTGTAATGTTAAGAGTGTCCTTTTTTGCTGGTGCTTGAGGCTATGTTTTTGGGAGGAAGCAAATTCCTTGCTCGCTTTAGCTAGGGATATGTGAAGAGTTTTGTTTGCTATGTTTTACTATTCAAAGGGTAGATGAAGTGAAGGAAAATGGTATCTTTTTTATATTAGAGGGTGGATGAAACAGAATAGAATATCTTTCTGTTTAAACTACAGAAGCTATCTAGGGTGACAGGTGCACGAGATTGTATGCTATATATGGATGTTGTTGGTTTTAACAGTGGGGTTCAATTAATAAATATAGTCTCCTACTGATTTTGAATATTGCAGACAGAATTTGTCGCTTTGTTCCTAAAAGCCATTTCTAAAACTCGTCTGATCCTAAAAAAAGGTATACTCAAAAAATAAAAACAATTTGAGTTTGTTTCTAGATCATCAGCGTTTCTACTATAGAAGACTTGCTATTGCGTGATTAAATAAAAGAGCTTTTTTTTGTAAAAGGTATACAAATCAAGCCATAATTAAAAAAAAAACAGTAATAACGTAATCATAGCAAGAATTGGCGTTTTATCTAATAAATAATGAGGACCTTGTCAATATGTAAGTATAAATATAATTCTTCTTGTTTATTTCATCTTGATGAAGATCTCGAAAAAATTAAAACAAGGTCAGTACTTTTCGCACACTCTTGCCAAATAAGACCGCGATCAAAAAATTAAATTAGACAGCTCGGCCTTATTTCATGTCTAAATCGCGGCTTTATTTAATTTTGAAGATGACATAAGGTCACCAAACGAAACCATTGGCGGCGTTATTTCTTTTTAGCTGTCAAGAAGCTGTTAAAACCATTTCTTCGACTGTCAGATCCTATTAATTGGAGTAGCAAGATGATTTTGCAAGCCCGTGTATTAACCTTAATCTCACTATTATTTGAGTTTCATGGCATGGTAGCATTGATGTATTGAGGTTTGTCACGCATAGATTAGCCCTCTTTGCCTCGAAAGAGTCTTAGAAATGAAGGGCAATACATTCTTTCTTTTTTCCTAACCAAATCCAATCGCAGATGGATCAATAATAACTGCATTATATCTAAAAAGATTTGGTTCAACTATTATAATTCCCCAACAAATGACCAGCAAGACATAGCTATATGAAGACAAATGGCTAATAGGAGAGCATACCGCAAAGATGGGTTCAGTGCTGGAAGGGCATTTTTAAGATAGATTTCCCTTCAGTCAGTCGGAAAATTCTCTTTTCCCAAAATTTTGTTTGTCGCTTGTCCCTTTTTACTTCCCACATAATAATGTTTTTTAGTATCATTTAAAACGAATTAAGTGGTTGCCACTTAAATATTTATCTTTAAAAAGTTTCTAAATAAATATTTTTGCTGTACAGTGCAACACGGTTATATGAAAGTCTTAAGATCCAAAAAATTTCTTTCTTATATCCACGTTTTTCTTATATACAAACTTCGGATATAAGAAAGAAAATTTCTTATATAAAATTAATGGACACAACGAGATATTTTGTATGTGTAAAAAATCCTGCACATATCTAAGTATACAAGAAAAACTTCATCTAGTATATTTTTAAGCATAAAAACTTTAATGAAATTTTTGACAAAGGTTTTTTGATGAAGTAATTTTCTTCAGTTCTTTTTTATTCTAAAAATTGATATTGGTACCTACGTAAAAATGAGTTTGTTATAAAAGTGTTTTTCTTAGAGGCGAGTTTCTTATATACGGTTTTTGATTGCGTTTCTTATAAGCGAGTTTTTCTTATATGAGTGTTTATTATATCCGTAAAATACTGTAGTTCAGATTTTGCAATTTATTCTTTCAGTTGTATTTACGACTTCTTTGAGTTATCTCTGACAGGGAATCTATTTTCTCATTTCGTTTCATGAAAATATTTGTATAGTCTCCATCCCAAAAATTATTTATGTGTCCCTCTGAATGAAAAAATAAGTTCTTTTGAAAATAAAACCATAATATTTAAAAAAAATAATACGAATTTAAGTAATACCGAAGGTTTCCTTATTATTTTATTAAAAAAAAAACTTAACCGAAAATGAAGAATAAAGTTAAAACACTTTAATACATAATATTACTCAATGAAATAGTCAGTCTTACACTTCATAACAACAAAAAAAAAACAAGTTTATGAATAACCTTATTTATAACTTAATAGTTGGGCCGCCCGGCTTCGCCCGGGTAGAAAATCATAAGCTTCGCATAAAAATTACAAAGGAAAATATTGTTTTTTTTGACATTTTGTAAATCGAACAATTTTATTTGTATCCCATTTCACCCTAAAAATATTTAAATTTTTAAAAAGAATATTCCTAAAGCCATTTCCTAAGAAAAATCTTTCAAACAAAAGAAGAATTTCTTAAATTGGACATTTTTTTGTTTTTACCCCATTTCACTTTACAAAGAGCAAAATTTCAAAAAAAAAATATACTTTAAGTCATTTTCTAAGAAAAACTTTTTAGGTATAGAGCAGGTAGAGTTTTGTTTTCAATCAGATACGTCTTTTTCATTTTACCCCATTTCACCCTACAAAGTGAATTTTGCCGATATTTTAATAGTTATTCTGCTATTTGGGGCGGGGGCGTATCCAACAAATGAGAGAGCATTAAAATTAATCCGTTCTTGAGTTATAAATAGTGTAACTAAAACGCCTTTTTTTTATATAAATATGTATTAAGGAAGATTTCAATTTACCTATTTCATCTTCGTTGCTTGTTTTTAAATATATTTAAAGTTTTTTGATGTAAAATGATCGTGTAAAAAAAGAGTCCTCAGGAACAATATAGTGTACCAGTGGCAACTCTGATAGTCTCTTTAATAATTTAATTGTCTTCAAATAATTCTTAAAATGTTGGCTTAAAATATTAATATGTATATCTTCTACAAATGCAGTTGTTGATACTTTATTCACCTTCGTAGATTATATCGTTATTTTTCAGGGCGGTCTTTCCGTAATTCGATTATCAACACTCGATATCGTTTTAACGACAGCCTTGCATCACGTAAAAGCAATAATCACTATCGACTAGTAGATATCGTCTTGACGATCGAAAATTTTCTCTCCGTAATTCAAAAATCATCAAAAAGTTGTCATTATTTATTAACAAACCGTTAAATACTAACGTTAAATCGTTAGCGTTTGAACGATACCTATTTAGCTATCGTCTTCCGTCGTTTTGTTTGTTTTTGGAAACAATTTATATGCATTTTATCTTATGACCCAATCAAATAAAAATATATAATTTTGATTTATTTTAAACACATTTAAGACATTTTGCACCAAGTAAAAACAAAAATAAGCGATAGAGATATGCCTTACGCACAAAGAACTGTACGAAAATTGCGACATCAAGTTTTGGCTGCACTTCTTCTTCGTTTGGTACTTGTAGTCTGTCCACACCGTAATAAAAGGATTTTTTAATATAAATGTAAAATTAATTCAAATTGAACTACCTTTTTCCAGGCCTTAATAGTTCTTATAGGTGGCCCGTGGGTATTTAATTTCGCAGCTAAAGCAACCCACATTTTGTTGATCGGTTGTTTGCCTTGGTCCGTACTGACCTCATCGGCACCAAGCAGAAAATAACACAAATACAAACTAATTATCGTTTTGACGATTATCGTTGCGGAATGACCCCCAGGCCCCAGGTCTTATAAAAGTATTATTTATATCGCCTTCAAAAGAATCTAAAAGAATCTATTGCAATTTTTAAATAAACTCATTTACCGAGTTAACAAGTATTTCCCACACAATTAGTTGGTTTTATGTTTGTCCTTTTTTACAAATAGGTACTCCCTGGATGGTGTGTTTGTAAAAATACTCAGAGTGTCGTACGTTGTGAGGATCAGCAGGAAAAGAACAATCGTTTATTTCCTGTGTCGATGCCCTTCCCTAGACAGAAAACGGGCACAATCATAAGAAAAGGCATACTTTTACTACCTTAATGAAATTTCAGAGTCTGAAGATCAAGGACCTGATCTCTTTAATTGACACAACGAAATGGCAAGAAAACTTCGGCAACTTCTGCCCTTTATTAAATTCCTAAAACTGCGAGCAATCCGGTGTTTAGAAACAGCTCATGGCCAACATTACCGAATGATTACACAGTTGTATTGGTTTTATCCCGCTCACAGTTTACAAAGTGAATAGTATGGCAAAGATGAGTGTAGCTGCGTATGGCGGTCCAGTTGACTGTCTGCCTCTTGGTGATTTCACAAACATGTACCATATCATAACTATAACAATCCGAGTATAGTATCTGGTTTCAAGCACAGATAGAGACCTCCATCTCTTGAGATCTCGTGTCATGTGACAATATTCTATAATTTTGGCCTATTTTGTCATTTAAGCCAACCTGAAATCCAGAATATCCAACGAATCATAATGAGAACGTCACATTTTACTGATAGGAAGCTACACCTTTCCCTTTTCTAATTATTAAAAACAAATAAATCTGGTGATTGGTTTTGCGAAATGCACATAGTAGATTTTCAAAGAAACGTGAATTAGCAGTTTTTTTATTACATATATACGTTAACGCAACCCTTAGTTTTTTTTCAAATAAACCATTGTAAATATTTTTACAACTTATAGTTTCCTGTCGCTATCAAAATTCTTCCCACTCCATCAAAAGTCGTATAAAATCTATTGAGGGTTTATCGACTTTATATATAAAAAATTAATTTTTTTAAAACCGCTATTACGATTTTAAAAACTTTTTTCACATAAATTAAGATTTATATAAGAAATCAGATGGTGTAAATCGCGTTGGGTTAAAACAGATTTAATGTATTTTAAACAATTTCTTTCTAATTTTGTTGATTTAAAACAATTTACCAGTTTAAACAGTATAAATTCCCTTCATGCATATTGCATATGTGCAACTCTAGGCTTTATTGTTAATTTTTGTATACGCACATAATACCACCTGCAACTAAACTAAGTTTTGGCAAATGGATAAAATA
Organism: Leucozona laternaria; assembly: GCA_932273885.2. Lineage (NCBI taxonomy): Eukaryota > Metazoa > Arthropoda > Insecta > Diptera > Syrphidae > Leucozona > Leucozona laternaria. The sequence continues at coordinate 55,157,958 of OW026368.1, forward strand.
TAGACTCCCATAGCTAATTTATTTCAGACTATAGAACCACAATGTGATCGCGCATAAGAGCAAGTTCGTGCGACCCAGTTGTGCATATTTTTTTTTTTAATAACGTTAGTTAAAGCCAGTTTAACAAAAGTCATCTAAATTACTTAACACAATTAAGATATAATTTTTTTCAGTGCGTGAAGGAACCCAAAATATTAATATTTCGAAATATTGATGCATTATCATTTCGGTCTTGCATATTCAAACGTTTTGTTTATTCATTTATAACAATTTATCAAGCGCTTAACATATATTTTTTTTTACTTTCAGGTAACTACATACATATACTCACAGTGAGAAAAATTAAAACTAATCTAGAATCTCGTACAAAAATACCAACCAAATCGGATATGGATTTAAAATGCGAGAACAACGCTTCCGTTCTTCTACGGACATTTCCGATAAACTCGCCAGTTTGAAGTATCTAACAATTTCTCTTGTGCGCAATACCAAGTAGTGTTGTTTTAAAACTATCAACAAAAATACTTAAACATTTCCCAAATCTCAATACATATACAAAAACTCATAAAAGTGCATTTACATTTCGCTGCGCAAAAAAACATTATTTCATACAACAACGTTATTGTGTCGAACATTTCTATATGTTTGTGCGATTTCTATCTCTGAAAAATATGCCACTGTATAATCTTATAGTCTTTTGGTTCTTCGTGCCCAATCTCATATGCGGGCAACGTCCACTTTTTAATCACACTCCACCTAATTCACTTTTGCACCATGGTCATGCGTTGGAACAGAAGCTACGTAACAGTGGGTCCATTCGAGAGCCGGTACATTCGCAAACAACTCAAACAACGTTGGTCCATCCTCCGGTTAGTCACCTTAACTTTGATGATTTGCAAAATTTGGGGAGTACGCGGCTCCCGCCAGGACGAAGAGGAAATCGGCGTCGAGATCAGTTACTCTATCAACGGCCGCAGAATCAGCAGAGACCGTCTACATTCGACTCTTTACGCAAGGAATTGATGAAACCCGACCTATCGTCCGCGTACTCATCCTACTCACAGGTTGCATCGGTTGGAAATATAGGAGGTGTCGGTGTCACTAGTGCCGGAACTGCTGGTAGATTCCCCGAAATCAATCAACTTGCCTCAATATACTCAACAAGAATACCATCGCCATCGCCCATTGACAATAGACCATCAAGACTGCGGGGCAGAAAGAATAGCTCCATGAATGAAATCCTTAATTTAGCCTACAGCCAACGACATCACCAAGATGCCGAGCGACAGAGTGACGCTCCGACGAATGGAGGAAATGAAGATATCAACGACTATGTCAATCCAATGAAAAAAATTAAAGAGCGCATTAAATCGGCCCCATACGTGAGTATAAAATATTTTCTAGCCTTTCCAAACTTTTTTTTTTCAAAGAACTGTGCTTTTATAATGGGGGGGTTTCTTTGCACTTTCCTTTTTGTAAAATATTTCTTCTCCTGGCTGGGTTGAAACAGCAAAGAGGAGCAGCTTGCACCTATGTTTGTGCACTGAGACTGATATAGACTCTTATAATTATATTTCCTCTGCAATACAAACCGGAGCTAAATTGACTTTAACACTATCAAGGAACGCTGATTTAATTGCGTTTCGTTCAATTTATGGCCGGAAATGGAAGATGTTTCATCATCTTGCTAAGCGTTTTGAATTTGTGACAAATCTATGGATATTTCCTTTAAGTTAAGAAGTGCAAATGCCTATTGAAGGTTTGTTTTAAAAAAAGAAAATGTTTAATGGGAGTAGGTATATATAACTACTTTTAAGGCCCATTTCGTGAAACGAAGCTTAAAGATTTAAGTTGTATGTGACAATTTAGGCTGAGGAAGAAGTAACACAAACTTTTGAATTGAACTTAAATATTTAGATTTCGTATTACTGAACGGGTCTTACCCTGAGGCCACACGAGCAAGTACTGGCAAGCAAGTTGTGTTCATACATTGCCTGCCAAATTCTTATCTGTGTACTGGCTGTGACGTAGGTGGTACTCCACTTGCCAAGCAAGTTGCTTGCAAGTAGGTCGTTCTTTTTCTCTACTATAGTAAACAATTTTGGTTGATCTTTCAAACAAAATGGATTGAAAAAATCAAAATACATTTTTAAAGCATATTAAAGAAAAATGCAAAAATGGTTAACAAACTTTAATAATTGAAATTATGGACAACGAAACATAAGAGGGAATAACATAAACTCTAACTAAAATTCATGTACCAAAAAAAAACTACAGACGTCAAAATACATTTTGTTAGCTATCCGTCTGTTAAGCACAAAACTTTCAAATTCCATTTAAGGTTGTATACGATGTCAATGGATAAAAAAACCTCTAAAAATCCGAATTGTTTTCCATTTTATCTTCCGCTCCGGAAAAATGGATTTTTAGGGCAATCGGTTGACATTTGGAACGAAATATTCTCGATAGGATCAAATATGATTTGTCCCCTATCCGTCAAGCCACAAACTTTCAAATTCTATTGAAGGATGTCTACCATGTCAATGGATTAAAAAACCTCTGAAAATCCGAATTTTTTTCCACTTTTTTTCTGCTCCGGAAAAATGCATTTTGAGGGTAATCGGTTGACATTTGGAACGAAATATTCACGACAGGATCAAATATAATTTGTCCCCTATCTGTCGAGCCATAGACTTTCAAATTCCATTAAAGGATGTCTACGATGTCAAAGGATTAAAAAACCTCTATATATCCGAATAATTTGAAATTTTATTTTTTGAAAAGGGCAATTTTAGAGCTTTTTGGTTTTTTAGTAACGAAATATTCGCAAATGTCAAATATTCTGTCAAGCAATGTCAAGTTTCGTATGAAAGTGAATTTTAACATTTTTAAAATGCAATCAAATTCCACACTAAATTTATTTTAACTTATTTTTTGCACAAAATCTAATTAATTCAGAAATTTAAATAAAAGGAACGATGATTTTTGACTATAGTTAAAAAAATGAACGCCCTACTTGCTTCTCTACTGGCTGCTCAACTGGCTTCGAAAAAGGCAGGCCAGTTGACGAGCAAGTTGCTTGGGTTTATATGTGTTAGTGAAAAAATGTGTATTTATTGCAACTTGCTTGCCAGTACTGGCTCGTGTGGCCTCCGGGTTAGATAAATTTAATAGTAAAAGGAATATTATAGTTTAGTTTTGTAGTTTGATTGACTTCAAAAGTTAATACAAATTACATTTTCTTAATTATTATAAGATGCGGCACAAGTCTTCCAAATAATTACACACCGTCTACCAGACTGACATTTGTATTATAATTTATATATACTTAAACATTATATGAATATGTTCTTGATAATTATAGAAGCGAAACATTCAAAATTTTCTTCAACCATGCGGGTTCTGTAACGAAGAGCGTTCAAAGAGTACCTACTCATAACCTCCCCAACCTCGTTCTCCATTCAAAATGATGATCGTTTCCTCTAAATTAAGAATTTCTACTCAGCTTTCAGAATTCTTCAAGCATTGGGCAAATTCCCAGGAAATGGAACAGATCTTCACGTTCCTTACGATTGCATAAATCGCACAATATTGGTAGCTCTAGTCTATGGGGAATAATTTAACCGGACTAGCCTATTTTTTCAAAGGTATTTTCAGCTAAGAAGTAGGTCTTGTGATTCAAGAAGTGATTCACTTTACTGTTCTTCTGTAAATGGACGATTCAGCTTCATTCATAAACATATCGTACATCATGTTGCCTGCTTTCTTCAGCAAATCATCAAATTTCATCTTAACCGAATCATCGATTGATATTGTGAATGTAGATGATTAGTCTATTGCCAGTATGTTCCATTCTTTTACAGTTGTTCCTCCCGAATTCACAACATGTGTAAGTACCAGTCTAGGAATCCATTCTTCATGTATCGCCATAACTCTTGTTACATAATTTAAATGTAATTTAAGTGTGTGTAAGAAGAGCGGTGCTATTCCTGTTTCACGAAGTAGCATATAGTTTGGTGTTGTGCTTGGCAGCCTGAAAGTACTTTTAATAAAAAAAAAAACGGGGGAACTTTTCCATAGCCTCAAACGAACGATATCCCCAGACTTGTGTTCCAGAAAACAGAATTGCTATTGCGGTAGCTCGGAAGACTTTATATTTAGCTATGTGTTAGAAATATAATTCTTAAGAATACAACTTCTCCACACAAAACACATAGCACGCTTATAGCTCCTGATAATTTGGATTGTAGATGCTTTTCTAGGTTTAAGTTAGAAGCAATCAAGACTCCCAGATACGTATACCCCTTTCCTATTTCTATAAGCTCGTCTTCAAATGTCCACTTTTAGCTTTTGGAGTATATCCCACTACCATTTCTGACTATCATCATTTTTGACTTAGTAGGATTTACCGATAGATTCCACGTTTTGCAATAGAGTTGAAGCCTATTTATCATCAGCTGCTAATGGGATCTATAGATTCAGCTGGAAAAACCATCTCGTCTGCGAATATCAGTGCTCTCTATCTTATAGAAATACCACCTTTCACTGAATCAGTTATGTCATTTATGTATAATATGAAGAGTAGGGTACTTAACACGCAGCCCTTTTTAAAGGAATATAATATGTAACTTCCAAATAGTACTTTATTTTCTTGCAGTTGAAATTAAGGACAAAATGTGTTTAAGCAAAAAACAAAAAAATAATAAAAAGGAAACTGACGTTTCGGTCCACAAAAAAATATGTTTTCCAATCAAAATATTTATTTATTTTTTTTAATTAAATCAATAACACAAACAAATTTTATTAAATTCAAATTTTAATATATTTGAATTAATTTAATTTGAATACTATTTAGGGGTTTCAAAATAAGAATCTTACCAATAGAAATATTCCAAAATAGAAATTTGATTCTATGGGAAGTACGATAAATACGAGTTTCTTGTTAAATTATTTTTTACACGCATCTAGACTATATTGTACTTAAAAAGAATTGGCTTAGTGATTGCTTTATTATTTTTTTTTTTTAGAAAATTTTGAATTTCCTAAAACCCTCAAATGACAAGTTCGACAGGCAGACAAAGATCTGAACTTTTTATTTTAGCTCATGCATAAATGATATATTTTTTTTCTATTTTAGAACGCATATGAGCCCCAAACGGAACTCACACAATCATCTGAAATGGAAGATCTACTAGGTGTGAAGTGCAACTTTGAAACTCCTTGTGCTTGGAACTGGACCGAAAACCTCACCGATGGTTTCCAAATAATTACAGGCACTGATTTAGCTAAGAAAAACATGACCGGAGTAATGCCAGGTCCAATTGCAGATTCCAAAGGCGATGCCAATGGTAGGATGCGTATTTAATTTGAATTTCTTTTTAACACAAATATTTTTTTACAAAAGGACACTTCCTGTACGCTCGTCTTTCACCAAGCACTGTGCAAGTGAATCTCACTTCACCACAATTCAGCACCACAATGGAGAAATGCCAGCTTGAAGTATACATACATCAAAGCGATATGAGTCATGGAGTATCAAGAATCGTCGTCGAGCCCTTGCACTCCTCCGAAAGTCCTTGGGTACCGGCAGAGCTGTTTGGCAATAACTTCCGATACTGGGAACACCAGGTCTACCGTATTGGACGCATAACACGAGATTTTCGAATTGCCTTCGAAATAGTTCCTAAGCTCAGTGATTCACAGCGGGCTCACGTGGCCATCGATAATTTGAGAATGGTGAATTGCTTCCCAGAAGGAACCAAAAGCGAAAAATGCAGCACCTCACAAGTGAAGTGCATGATGAACAAGGTTCCTGTGTGTATTCCCCTGCCAAGAATTTGTGACATTAGTCGTGATTGTGATGATGCTGAAGATGAACTCCAACACTGTGGTAAGTTTTTTTTTAATACGATTTTATCGATCGCTCATAAAACGCTAACGTTGCTCCTATCAATGAACCTTGGCCTTTGCTACGATATTCATGTTGATACAACACTTTTAGTCGGGCTGTAATATTTCTCACAAAAAGTACCATAATGTGTGTAACATCAACTATTAAGAGTCATTAGTTGCATCATTGACTTAAGGGTTAATGAATGAAAGAGGGTGAGGAAATTTATAATTAGTGGCAATGACATCGTTATGGGTATTTTATCTCTTTTATTAAGTACATATAAAGAATTATTTAAGTTGTCATATTTTTGAAGACTCTTAGAAAAGGTGACGTCTACGTCTGAATTGTGAGAATCCATTTTTGTTGATATTGATATTGAGCTTTTGATAATTTCAGTTTTTTTGTTGTGTTGTATTTATGGGTGTGTACAAAAAATTTGGATTTTCCGAGTGCATAATTTGCACAATTGTTCATTAACTCTTTTAGAACCAATAAATAAAATCCTTTGCTTTATTTTGCATTATTTTTTGTGTGCATTTATGTAATGTTTTTTGATGTGTAAACATCTATGCTGGTGGTAGAGTGAAAAAAAAGTGAACGTTCGGGTGCAACGTTACGTCGTGCAACGTTACGGTGTGCAACGTTACGATCTGCATATTAGGATGGGTGCGTTCAGTGAAAAAAATCTTAAGATCCCCTTCAAGCAAAAACAAGTCCGTTTTGGATCCACGCACGTTGATGTTTACACATATTAACCGTGAGTCCCGGTACTCACACAATTTTTTTGAGCTTTCTTGGCGATCATTTGACATGCGTTACTGAAAACCGAAAAACTAATGCTCGACTGAATATATCGCTCTTTGTTGGAATTCAGCTGAACAACAACATGCCATACTACCATTATACCTACACTTGGCCGCAGTATTCAATGTTTTGCTGAGAGCAATACAAATATTAAAAACAAAAATAGTACTGAATAAAGATAAATTTTGAAAAATCAGTGTGAACAAATTTTGTCTTCAAAATTTTGAATTTAAAAATAAATTTTTCAAAAACTATTGATCAAAACAACTTGATTTAGAAAGAACAAGAAAGAATGAATTTCTGCTTTTAAAAAGTAATATTGTGTTGTAAATGTTGCCGTTTTATTTATAATTATTATTAAGTACCTATCCGATTTTCAAAATTACCTAATAGGGGTGACATTTTGAGGATGACCTGAGTTGGAAACTTTTCCGTAATTATGCATTTATAGGGCGAAATGAAGTTACAAAAATCGTATCCCATTTTTTAAATTACAAATAACCTCATGTGGAATTTGACTGGTTGTTTTTCATTTTGCAATTTCTTGTTTTGCATTTAATTGTTTTAATTGCAATTTTTGTTTGACAAGTTTTTATTTTCCTTTTGTTATTTTTTCGCAAATTCGCATCATTTCGCATTTTTACATACGGCAATATCGATCTAACATTTTATTATTTCGCAATACATATATTATTTCGCTAATTATTATTTCACATTTCATTATTTTGCATAATAATATATCACACAAACAGGTACATAGGTACATACATACATGTTTTATAAATTATTTTTATTATAAACAAAACTTGTATAAAAACAATGCCTGGCATCGGGGAAAAAACTTCCAGCTTAAATCATTTGGAATTATCATCTTGTAATATATAGTTCACTCTTCATATTCCACATGGAATCTATGTAAGACTAGCTGGACCACCCGACTTCGCACGGTTAGACAAACCTAAGCTTCACATAAAAATTACAAAAGAAAATAAAGATAAATATTTAAGCTACTTTTTGTAATTGAATACTACTTTCTGGGTTCTAACCCACTTCACGTTATGAATGGCGAAATTCGTAAAAAATATGATCATCTAAGTTCAACCTTTATTACTTTCCCAACACAGAGAATTTTTGTAATCAAAAACCACTTTTTGTGTTTATTTCACTCTATATACCTGCATCAAATTTAAAAAAAAAGCCTTTCCAACACAAGCAGAATTTTTAAAATCGGATATCCCTTTATTTTACCCCTCACCACCCTATAATCAATCATTTTATTTTGAAAAAATATTCCTAAAGCCATTGCCTGAAAAAAACCTTTGAAAATTATCCCGAATAACTTTTGTTGCGCGCCAAATGACGTCATTTGAAACAATTATTGTATTGCTGAATATGAGGCAAAAAAATTATAGAACCTTGTCCATTTCCGGAAACCAATGAATGAAATGGCTCTGGTGGTTGATTTCGATTCCATCGATTCCTTTTAATTTCATTTCGCGCTTTGCGTTGCTCGTCAGTTTGACTTACTCGTACATGTCTTTGACTTGCAGCATTTCGAGTTCTGCGACCTAAGTTGTTACGTCTAAATGGTGGCGTGTTAAAAATCGATATTTAATTGAACTTTTAATACAAGGCGTTATTTCGGTGAACTACTCTATGCAATGAACAAACACTTCTCATTTAAAAAAATCATAAGTTAAAATAGTCGTTAAGTTTTCTGAAATTATTCAATTTTGCGCACATTTTTCTTAATTTTTCTTTCCGTATAAGAACCTTCTGCAAAGTATTAGAATACTTAAAAATAAAAGATGAATGAAATCGGTAAAGTCATTCTGAAGTGATGACGTGACCAAAGGAAATAGGAAATTCATTTGTTGTCTTGCGTGTTTATTTTTGACAGAGATGAAAAGAATTTAAACATACGTTTATCGTTTACGCGGCGAATGTCGTCCTCCAAGTGGTCAATCGTTTCGGGTTTATCGGCGTAGACTAGCGACATCACATATCCCCACAGAAAATAGTCAAGCGGCGTTAAATCTCACGATCTTGGAGGCCAATTCACGGGTCCGTAACGTGACACTATGCGGTAACTAAACGTTTCCTTCAACAAATCAGTTGTGGCACGAGCTGTGTGGCATGTTGCGCCTTTTTTTTGGAACCACAGCTCGTGCTCATGGTTGTTCAATTGATGAACGAAAAAGTCAGTAATCATGGCTCTATAGCGGTCAACATTGACTGTAACGTTCTGGCCAGCATCGGTTTTAAAGAAGTACGGACCAATTATTCCAGCAAACAATAAAGCACACCAAACAGTCAGTTTTTGTGGATGTATCGGTGTCCCAACATACACTGAAGGATTATCATGACTCCAAATACGGCAGTTTTGTTTATTGACGTATCCATTCAACCAAAAGTGAGCTTTATCGTTAAACAAAATTCGCTTATACAAATTGGAATCAACGGCAATCTTGTTTTGAGCCCATTTGGGCACAATTTTTAAGCGTTATTCAGGCGTCAGTCTATTCATGTTTATGCCAAACCAAACTAAAAATAAATCAATTGACAGCTGACAAAATGGCCTCCAGTTAAAATTATGTTGCCAACTTAAAGTTCTATACCTCTAAAACACCACCCGCTACAAAGGTATATGTCTCCTCTGAATTTTGTGTAAAGGGCTCTTGACTTAGCAGTTTCGCGTAATATGACATAACATTTCAATGCAGTCTGGCGGCTACTCGATTTCGATAAAATAAATGATTTAGGTGTGAAATTAGGAGGGAATTTATTGATGTTTTAGCAATATCCAAGCTTTTTTGATGTGAAAACATCTATGCCGGCGGTAGAGAGCGAGTAGAGTCTGTGCGACGTTACGAGGTCACACTTTACGATGTATCACGTAACGTTACGAAAATCTGCCAAGTAGGATATTGGGTACGTTCAGTGACAAAAATCTGGAGATCCCCTTCAAGCAAACTAGTCCGTTTTGGATCTGTGCACGTATAAACGACTCCGTTTACGGATCCAAATATTGATCCTCAAAACTGCGCTTGGACAAACGTTGCTATTTACACATATTAACCGTGAGTCCCGGCACTCACACAATTGTGGTTAATTACAAGCAGAGTTTTTGAGTTAAAAACGAAGAAATGTTGGCTTTTTTCAGGGCACTCTAGAGGCCAAACTGTTCCGCTAGAAAATACATTTGAAATGTGTTTTTTTAGGAAATTTTGGTAATGTACTTTATTTTTGTAGTGACTGATCTACCTTAAAAAGCGCATAGTTCTTTGACTGAACAAAAATCGACAGCACTCCCAAGAACATGTGGACCAAGTGAAAAAAACTCCTGGTCAACAAAAAGGTTTGACTGAACTAATATACACACATAATAGAGATTATCGGCTTTTTTGGAGACACTGTAAAACCGATATAGTTCCCTTAAATAGCTTATATCTTGAGTTCTATTAATGCGATCGTCCGTATTAATGTTTTCGGAATTAGGGAAAATGACGGAGCATCATTTCCTACTCAAGCAAAATAATTAAAGTGACATGCCGTAAAATATAAATATTTTGTATTTGATCGATAAATTGTTCGTTGAGTTAATGAAATTTCAGTTAACGTTTAAAAAATTCAATGTAGGCAAATATGTATAATATAAAATTTTGTTTTTTTTAGACAAAATACCATATGGGGGACGATGCGACTTTGAGAGCGGTTGGTGTGGTTGGCGTGACTCAGGTAAAACTGTACTTGCTTGGTCACGTTATACAGGATCATCACCAACACATGACACTGGCCCAGATAGCGATCACACCTATCAGCATTTACTCAATTCCACTGGATACTACATGCTAGTTGACATGAATCAGCATATTAATAATTCAGAAAAAGGCTCACTAATAGGTTTTGCTAGTAATGCCATCATGATCAGTAAAACGTTCAACCCGCCACCATTGGTGCATGGTGATGCCAATTCGCCATATCGTAATTCCTGTGTTGTTCGGTTTTATATTCATCAGTTCGGTAAGAATCCTGGAAGCATAAACCTTTCCGTAGTTGAGATGAAGGAGAAGGAAAACATCACAACGACCCTCTGGTGGAGCACAAAAAATCAAGGATTTGATTGGTTGCGTTCAGAATATGTTCTTCCGAACATCACTTCAAAGTAAGTTATGCCCGAACCACACTTCTCTCGTGTGGTGTGTTGGGGAGTAGTGTGTCGCTATCGCTCTAATGTATTCCATTAGCGTAGATCCATATTTGTATCGTGTGATGTGTTGTGTCAAAATTAATAAAATATATTGGAATGACAGCGACACACTACTCCACAAACACACCACACGAGAGTAGTGCGGTTCGGTGTGGTTCGTCCTGAAAAGAGTTTGAATTTTATAATGTTTATTCTTCTTCTCTTCGTCGTAGATACTATCTTCAATTTGAAGCGCGAATGGGTATGCGCATTTTTTCGGATGTTGCAATGGACGATTTTTCATTAAGCCCAGAATGTTTTGGTATTAACATACCGAAGGAGCATCTAAATGGCTATGACTACTGGGACGTGCGGTACAATATGAAAAGTCCTTCGCATACAGACTTTGAATATAAATCTTGTAAGACTTTAATAAGTTTGAAAGAATTTTCAAATATTCTAAACGAACTTTTTTTTGTCAGATATGGAACTTACTACGTGTGATACACGGGGTATGATAGGGCCAACAGCTTCACAATGTGAGGCATTTTACAAAGAACATAATAAATCGCATGTTTTGAAGGAAGTTCGGGTTATAGAAGATCAAAGCACATACAAAGGCATGCAGAAATGGAAGGTTCCAAACGAAGGACATTATACGTATGTGTACCTACATATATTTACTATCTCAGTTTTTAAGGATATTTTATTTTCAAATGTATTTCTTAGAATCATTGCAAAAGGAGCTAGTGGAGGGCTAGGTTCCGGTGGCGTTGGATCTTCTCGAGGTGCCATGGCGGTGTCTGTTCTAGAATTACATAAAAATGAAGAGCTGTATATTTTGGTTGGACAACAAGGTGAAAATGCTTGCATTAAGTCATTGACTTTCAAAGATGAAGGCTGCCGTTCGGATAGTGAAATACACGATGATTTGAGTAGATATAGCTTCAATTCTAAAGCTTATTTGGTTAAAAACATAGTCATTGAAAATGGAGCTGGAGGAGGTGGTGGTGGATCTTTTGTATTTCTGGTAAGTATAAATCAGTTTACTTATTCTTATTAATAAAATTACGCAGCTCACAAGGCAACGGCCTCAATTAGAGGGCAAACCTGAAACACCTTCACTATATTTTTTTTTGTCGATCGTTCGTTACAAAAAATTCTTACTTCATGTATCGAAAATAGAAATGAGCATTGCAATATCACGTCAGCATCTTTATTTTTGTTAGACAAGAATCGAATTTTGGTTACCTGCTTAACCAAAATTATTCTTTTTGTCAATTACAGTTAAACTCTGCCAAAAATGAGGCAGTACCATTAATTGTTGCTGGTGGTGGGGGAGGCCTTGGAATAGGAAGATACATTGACGAAGACTTTCAACATGGACAACTTCCAAATCCAGCTAGATCAGGTGTATCTGGACAAATCCACGGAGAGAGTATAAACCAACGAACTGCCGGTCCGGGTGGTGGCTGGAGAGCAAAAGAAGACACTGCACTCAGTCCTCGATATGGAGCTGCCCTCTTGCAAGGCGGTCGAGGTGGTCTTTCTTGTTACGCAGAAGGCCAGGAGAGCCATAATGGTCCAGTTAATAACCATGGTCAAGGTGGTTTTGGTGGCGGTGGTGGAGGCTGTAATACTGGAGGTGGTGGTGGTGGTTTTGCTGGCGGGGACGTGTATCTTAACGAATCCAATGGAGAGGGTGGAACTTCTTATATAAACACTGCACGCAGTTTAAAAGGCCTGAATATAATATATGAGGGTGCAAATAGTGGAGCTGGTTCGGTCATCATAATCCCAGCAATCGAAGGATGTGGCTGTGATTATCGCTGCATTGCTTTGGACGAATTCCGAGCTCGAACTCAGTGTATCTGCCCAGATGGTTGGCACCTTAAAAAGGATAATAGTACCGCTTGTGAAATGAAAGCTGATGAACGTATACCAATGCACTACTTGGTAACACTATTCCTAGTTCTAATTGCAATGTTAGGAACTGCATTGAGTTCGTTGATTTTGATCTTATGTAAGCTTAAAAGGATATTATCTATACTTAAAGAGATAGTTTACTAATATAAATGTGATTTTTTCAGATAACCGCTATCAAAGAAAGAAACAGGCTTCAATTCGCCATAAGATGCTAATGGAGCAGGATCTTCAACTAAGTCGTCTGCGCCATACTGCCGATGATCCCGCTTTACCAAATTTTAATCCAAATTATGGTTGTGACGGCCTCCTAAATGGAAGCGTAGAGGTAAAAAGTCTTCCGCAAGTTGCCCGAGAGAGCTTGCGCTTGGTGAAGTAAGTTTTTCTTTGTAGTGTTTCTAAACGCGACAAGTTTCTCAAATGTAGCTTTTTTCATTTAGAGCCCTAGGTCAAGGTGCATTTGGTGAAGTCTACCAAGGTCTTTATAGACACCGCGATGGAGATGCAGTTGAGATGCCAGTAGCTGTCAAAACACTCCCTGAGATGTCAACTGGTCAAGCTGAAGCTGATTTTCTCATGGAAGCTGCAATTATGGCCAAATTTAATCATGCTAACATAGTTCACTTAATTGGTGTGTGTTTTGATCGACATCCACGATTTATTATACTCGAGCTGCTGGCTGGAGGTGATTTGAAAATATTCCTTCGTGAAGGACGTAACAAACCAGAGCGTCCTTCGCCATTAATAATGAAAGATTTGATATACTGTGCATTGGATGTGGCCAAAGGATGTCGGTACATGGAGAGCAAACGTTTTATACATCGTGACATTGCAGCAAGGAATTGCCTACTCAGTAGTAAGGGTCCCGGACGAGTTGTTAAAATTGCAGATTTTGGTATGGCAAGAGATATTTATCGAAGCGATTACTATAGAAAGGGTGGAAAAGCCATGCTTCCGATCAAATGGATGCCGCCAGAAGCTTTTCTTGATGGAATATTCACATCAAAAACAGATGTTTGGTCCTTTGGTGTACTTCTTTGGGAGGTGAGTAATGCCTATTATATAAAAGATTAAGCTAGAAGATACATTTTTAAACAATTTTGATTGTGTTTTGTTTGCTATGAAGGTTTTCAGCTTGGGATTGATGCCATACACTGGACTTCAAAATAGAGATGTTATGCACCTGGTGACTAATGGCGGCCGCTTAGACGCACCACCTGGGTGTCCAGCAATAATTTATAGACTAATGGCTGAGTGCTGGAATCCAACTCCAGAGGAACGTCCCTCATTTTCGAATATTCTCGAAAGACTGAGCATTTGTGTACAGGTACGTTCAAAATTCGATTAATAACTAATACAAACGTGGATTGCTCCTTAAATATAATGTTTTGTAAATGAAGACTTTTTTGGTCAGTTTTTTTTTCGAGTCTTATGGTTAAGAACCTATAGGCTTAGTTTGGACAGTTTCGTTGCATCAAAACAAAGTGTTATACCTACTCCTTTAACCTTCAAGGTTTTTTTAAGTGACGATGAAGTGAAGAAAAAGAAAAATAGAAGATAGATTATTCTGAAATAGTGCGGTTTTTGTTTTCTCTTCTTAAACAAAGTTCAGACTTTAGATTTTGAAATTTACGAACAAAAATTATACCTAAATGCATAAAAGTGATATTAGATAATATAATATAACACCTTTACAAATATCTCTAAAATGTTTGAAATAGTGTTTGAAATGAAGGCAAGTAGTTAGGTCTACTTAGATTTAAACTTGCCAGCAAAAAAAAAGCAAGTTTCCCGCGTCGAACGCTAAGACTGTTTCAAATTTCAATAAATCAGAAGAGTGAATCTTAATTCGTGAAGCTTCAAGTGCTGCTGGCTCATCGATAAAACCTTTTATATGGCCCGTACAATCATAGCATTGCCGAAGCAATGCCCTGTCCATGTTTGTTTCTTTTATTTGCCTACAAAGTAGATGGAAAAAAACTGTCTTATGTCGTTTTTCAGTGTACCTAATGTGAAAGGTCTCCTCTCAAAATCGAGAAATCATCTTTTGAAATAAACATTAATAAGCATTGAAGTATTTTATCTTTTAACCATATTGCCGTAGTATGTAATATCGGCGACGATACAATACATATACACAGACTATCAATTCGCCGAATGCAGACCTGTTTACATGTGAGGGTGAACGCTGATCAAATCCTTAGAAGATGAAATAAAAAGAAGCGGCCTTCCATAAAAAAACTTCGACTTTTTCTATATAGTAGTCTGCCACAAATCCCAACATATTGAAACAGGGACGATAAATGCCTTTGATGATAATGTAGAGGCGTTAATGTAAATCTTATACATTCCATATACAGGGTGTCCCATAAATAATGGATAACCTTGCAATTGCAACGGGTTAAAACTGGACTTAAGACCTTTCAGAAGAAAATATAAGAAAAAATATTGCCCAGGTTATAGCGTTTTTTCCAAAATTTTTTTAAAGAATTACGACTTTACTCAAATATCTGAACACTGCGACCACAAGTGAATAACTCTTATTGTTTTTTTTTATATTTTTATAATATTCTAGAATATCTGTAGTAATAGATGGAAAATCAGTACCTAACATTTTCTCAAAAAAAAATTAAGTTACAGTGTATTCAATTATAAGACCTATAACAGTATAGGTACTATTTGCAAATATACCAGACCAGGGCAAACCTCGGCCCGGTTGTTCATTGTTCATTCCGATCGCACAATATGAAATCTGATAAAAGAAAAAACCATATTATAGGCGTGTTTTTTTGGAAGCCGGTAGGAAATCGATCGAAAAAAAAACATGTCGGGGCTAAGCAATTTAGGTACATGTTAGATGCAACAGCAACTTGTTGTACAGTACACACTTTCCAACTACACTCTATTTATAACACTATCCTATAATCCTCATCCATGGTTTCACAAACCAAACACCCTAACCATTTTTACTTCAGTTTATTAAACCAACCAAATCCCATAGTCATAATTTCCTTTTATTGATTAATATCCGCTCCTCACTTCCTCTTAATAATAAACCCAGATCGATTTCCCAATTCATAAACATAAAATCCAATTTAATTTCTATGCCCATTTCTTTTATTTCCCATCCGACGAACTAGCTTTCTAATTTTATGCCAATATTTTTCCTGTCGTAATCACGCTGACGCATCATCCCTATCAACCAACATCGATCGATTTCATGGAACGACATTCGGCTTCTTGCTGTTGATCGTGTCGTTATTTCTTTTTTCCAAATCTTTAATAGTAAGATAAGGCTCAAAATCGTTACTAAGTCGTAAATCCTTAATATCAAGATAAAGTTAAAACTTAAAATAAGAATAATAAAACTTGTTAGTAAAAAACTAAACAAAATAGTTAAAATAAGATTATAAGATACAAATAAATGTCGTTAAATTTTATTCATTTTGGAAAAAAATATTAAAAAGTAAGAACCCAAACCGAGAATAGTGCTTCTCAGTACAATAAAACGCGCAGAGAATTCTCTGGGCTTAAATTAAACACAGAAAAAAACTGTGTTACCGGCGACGATTATCGATAGTTTGTATGGAAACTCCATTTATTCTGTAATGACGTCACTAATCCCCGATGTCGTGTTTTTTCAACCAAATCCCTCGGGGAATGCAAAAAACACGACTATTTTTTTTTTCAAATTTTAACAAAATATTGAATCTATTTTCCAAAAATATAAATTGTTAATTTTACACATATAGATATAAATAAAATATTAATCATTTAAAAAGCAGCTGTGATTAACTCTTTTTTTTAAATTGGACTGCATTTTTATAATGTTTTGATAAAAGGCTATTTTAATATTAAGTTATAAGTTATAGTGAAATATCAATTACTAATATTTCAATTTATTCCAGGACGAAGATATGCTTAATTTGCCCTTGCCAAGCATATTCCGACCACCGTCGGCAGAGAACGATCAAACTATAATGCGACCACCTGGAAACGACGACTTCTGTCTGCAAGTGCCACACTCGTCAGACTATCTCATACCACTACCTGGTCCCCGTTCTATTGCCGATCGTCTTCTACAAGAGGCAACAGGTGTCACTATTATCGAAAGCATGGCGACATGTACGCCACCTGTCATCACATCCCCGTCTGCACCAGTAAATGCTGACGAAAATGGCTGCTGGGAAACATCTTTTATAATGCCAAACTCGAAGAGCGATCAGCCATTACTGTCTTCATCGCATGATTCAAAGTTAAGCATGAATGGAATGGAAGACGGGTCTGTGGTGGTCAATCACAATCACAATCACAACAATCATCAGCTCAATAATTCACAGAGCAAAAGTCAAAGTAACAACAATATTCATCGATCGTCGCCCCAATCGTCGACAACAACAACAACAACACACAATAGCAATGACGACGACGACGATGGACCCAAATTAATAAGTCTAGACACACCACAACCTACTCCAACAACAATAAAGCCACCACTATCTTTCACACATCTAGACGGAATAACACTTGATCCATCAACGCTATCCAAGGGCATGCATCTTAATAATTCAGCTGCCACCAAACAGTCCTATGCCAATATACAAATGGTGAACTCCGTCAAAGCTGAGATTCCCCCAGAAAAGATGAATGGGTCTGTTGTTGGAGCCACTCCAAATAACTACGATCCTAATACCGTACCCAACCACTCCATGAATGGTAGTGCTGCGCCTCCATTCACGATACAGGGCTTTAATGACAGGTATAACTTGGGTAAGGACAACCATTCCGAGATAAGTTGTTGAAAAATTTAGAATATTAAGACACATACTTAATTTAGTCTTAAAAGAGGAATGTTGTGAGTGATAGGTTTATAAGCTGAAAAAAAAATTATTTATTAATACACAATACTTTTGAGTGAGAAAGAGAAAATATTTAAAATTTTAACAAACATAAAGCGCGCATATACATATGTATATAGGATGTAATAGATACATACAAAAAACATGACAAGTTGATGGAATGGATATTTTCGAAATCATAAACAAAGCTGTTTTAAATATATTATTTCAAATTGTCTCAGCAAATTCAATAGTCTCTATATAATGTTTTCATTATTCTGAAGTAAAGCTAAAATCATTTAGTGAGAATATAAAAATATGTTAACACTGACATCAGGGTTCTTTATAATATCAGAGAGATTAATTTAAAATCTTTTAGTTAAAGCAAACATTTTTTTGTACAAACTTGCACCTAAAATGATTTGTAGCAAAAAGCCTTTTCAGAAGAAGAACCGTTCAAAAGTTGAAACGCTTCAAACATTTCTAGTTTCTCAACTTAACATGGCACTATTAATAGCTACCAACTTTAAATGAATAATAGAATAGAGAACAGAAAACAGAAACTTGACTCTAGAACTTCTATGATATGAATATAAATTAAAGTAAATGCGATATTTAGGCCAGTTTTTTAGTGGTGAGTTAAACTAGAGTAAGACAACTCTAGAAGTAAATTAATCCACAGAAAACTGAGGAGGCAGGTGGAGAATGCATGTGGAACGACTAAGCAAGGTCGGTGGATAAAATATCAAAAGCATCATTTAATCCTGAGTTAACTCACCAAATTTGATGAGTTAACTCGGGCTTAACTTTAATCTCGCACTAAAAACTGGTCCTCAGAAGACTAATTTCTGTATAGTTGGCAAAGATATTCTGTTATAGAGATGGGAATCTTTTGTACGTTTCACCCTCCAAAACCCTTTGTTTACATTTTTTTTTTTTAATTTCATCTCAAGTCGATAAAAAGATGTGAATTCCAACATCAAATACTAAAATGTGGTGATGTGTAATGACTGGAAGAGATTCTGTACTAATAGCTCATTCTGTTGGTTTGTAGTAGTAGTTTCTCCATGTTCTTAGAACTTAACATGGCTCTACTATAATAATATACAGGCAGTCTAAATTATAAACGTTGCTTAACTTTAGACAGCCGTCTAAATTATAACTGAACAATTTTAAGATTTATCTATCGGGTTTCTAAACCTTGGCTAAAGTGAAATTTTAAATATTTAAATGAGGCATATTTTCAACTATTAAGATAAGACACTGTCTAACTAGTCAGCCGTCTAAGAAAATTTAATAAATACGACCAATGTAATTTTCATAACAAAACAAGAATAATCGTATGGGAGGAGCGGTCTTGTTCCCTCAGGAGGGCAACTGACTTAAAATAGAAAAAGTAATTAAAAAATATTGGCTACAACGAATGACGGGTTTTTAATCTACAGGAATTTTAAAAAGAGCCAGCTGTTAAATTTGTTTAAATATTTTTAAAAAATTGTAAAAAAATATTTTCGACAAAAGTTTTTTCATGTACCTGAATATGATTTATCACTCAAATGTGCTCTAAAGTTGTCTCATTTTTGGACCTGCTAAACTTTTGCCTGAAGAGAAGATATGAAGCAAAACGTACTATGCAGTAATTAAAAAATGTTTTGTTTTACAACATTATTTGAAAATACTTAAGAATATTTTCTTTTTATTTTGAACTTAAAATAAAATTTACATACCTTTATCTACAAGAGATATCTATAAATGTAATTTTATGTTGCCTTTATACGCATGAAATATAATAAAATTCACTGAACTTTTACTTGTCACTTTTTTTTAAAAGCATATCACACAACTTTGATCGCTTGCATAACTTGAACTACTTGGTTGAACATAAAACGAAGCCACTTTTCATATCAAATATACCGTACAGTGTAAGAAACCAAACATTATTTTCCCGTAACTTAGCTTTGGTAAGAACACCTTTATAAAGGGTGGTTAAATTTTAAGGGCCGATGTTGATTTTTAATAAAACACAAATTATTTAGGAAATAATTGTCATTTCTTTTTTTATGATAATATTGAAATGGTTCAATTATGTATGGAACAACATATCGGCCAAATGGCGGCCGCGACCTCGGCGGCACACCTCCATCCGATGGTCCAAATTTTCGATGACGCTGAGGCATAATTGAGGTTCTATGCCGTTAATCTACCGAATTATCTCATCCTTTAGCTCTTGAATTGTTGCTGGCTTATCGAAGTTCACCTTTTCTTTCAAATAACCCTAAAGAAAGAAGTCCAAGGTGTCAAATCACATAATCTTGCCGGCCAATTGACATCGCCAACACGTGAGATAACACGGCCATTGAAATTGTCGCGCAAAAGAGCCATTGTTTCGTTAGCTGTGTGGCAAGTGGCACCGTCCTGTTGAAACCACATATCGTCCACATCCATATCTTCCAATTCGGGCCATAAAAAGTTCGTTATTATCTCACGACAGCTAACACCATTCACAGTAACTGCCTGACCGGCCTCATTTTGGAAAAAAAAAGGCCCTAAGATGCCGCCAGGCCATAAACCGCACCAAACAGTCACTCTTTGTGGGTGCATTGGTTTTTCGACAATCACTCTTGGATTATCATTCGCCCAAATGCGGCAATGCTGCTTATTGACGAATCCACTGAGGAGAAAATCTGCCCATCACTGAAGATGATTTTCTTCGAAAATTGATCATCCACTGTTGCCCATTTTCTTAATAAGTTTGAATAACTTTAACGCGTTGCTCGATTGTGTATATCTTTCCATGGTTCAAATTGAGTTAGTCTGAAATTGAGGAATGTCAAATGAAATGCAGAAAAAAACTCGACGTTTAGGTGTGGTTCACATTCAGCATCGGCCCTTAAAATTTAACCACCCTTTATCATCGCACTATAAGGAGTGCATTTGGTAAATAGGCTACCCAAGGGCCAAGATATACGGTTGTCCAAGAAATCTGTTGAAATGTGAAAACAAAATTTTTTATTTGGAACATCCACCAGACTTCAGTGCCAAACAAGTAAAAAAAAAATCAATAGTTTGACAGAAAAATATGTAGGGAAAACAAAAACATGTGATTGTGATTGGTCGATTGTTTGTTTTCCCTACATATTTTTATGTAAAAATTAGAAAGAGGAAAGACAAAGATAGTTTCTGGAAAAGCCTAATTGCACAGGTACACGTGTACCCGTGTTGCACGTGTGATTAAATTATTCGTGTATGATCGCGTGTAGGTTCTTATAATTACACTTTTATTGATGTGTAAACATCTATGCTGGCGGTAGAGTGAAAAAAAACGTGAACGTTGGTGTGCAACGTTACGTCGTGCAACGTTACGGTGTGCAACGTTACGATCTGCATACTAGGATGGGTACGTTCAGTGAAAAAAATCTTAAGATCCCCTTCAAGCAAAAACAAGTCCGTTTTGGATCCGCGCACGCTGATGTTTACACATATTAATCGTGAGTCCCGGCACTCACACAATTTTTTTTTTATATTTACACTTGTATTTATTTTTGAACGTGTATTTAGTAATACACTTTTAATTACTTGAACACCGTTTCATGATGTTTTGCGGTCCAAAAGCAGTTGGAAAACAGATACAATTTCAATTTTAATAATTCAAAAAATCATTTTATGCCAGGAATTTCAAATATGTAGTCCATTTATAAGGCACTGAAATTGAATACGTTGAAAGTAAAATATATGTGTTTTATACCTGTTTTCTTGCAAGTAGAATTGAGTTTTCCTACTGCGTAGGAATCGCGGTCAATTCTAAAAAAGTAGAGCGACTTTTATAATTACAAGTGTATTTGTAATTACACTTGTATTTTTTTGGTTAACACATGTATACACATTTTCAATACACGTAAACACGTGACAAAAATACACGTGTATCTAACTAAACGCTTGAAATCGTTGGCTCTTAGGACTCCTGCCAATGTTGCTGAAAAGCTCTTATTTCTACCGGTAAATTCTAGAATTTCCTTATACCGGAGTTTTACAGTAACATGTAATCAAAAAGTCGTGAAACAGCCCGAGAATTCAATCGAAAATGACATCGCATTAATACAGTTAATGAGAGTTTTGTTCTTTTTTGTCAGCACACCTTTTTCTTGCAAAAAAATGCAGTTTTAACTCAAAAAGAAGCATCTTTGACTTGTGACGGTTTTTCTTCCGGACGGACATGATTCTCATATCAGAGATGTAAAAGAATGCAATCATTTTAGAACAGTATTAAAGAAAGTTGAAAGACTTAAAATTAAAAAAAAATAATGCAATACAAAAGACTTCTTGAATTCTTTGAAGTCTTTGTCTTTGACAGACTTCATTGTACTCAAAATGCTGCAATATTTTCAATGCATTAAAAAGACTCCAAGAATGAAAAGAATGTAAAAGACGTTTAAAAGACTTCAATTAATTCAACCAGTCTTAAATATTGCATTTTTTAACTATTGTTTTCTTCACTGCTTGGAAATTATTGCATTATTAAAAACTTCAAAATGTACTAAGAATAAAATGTTCAGATTACAACTTATAAAATGTATCTCATTGCATTTGTAAAGACCAGTTAATTGGCTGGGATTTCTTTTACAACTCTGACTCGAATATGTTCCAAAGTAGCCTGATATTAGATACACTAAAAAATAAGATTATTGATTTTGTCGTTGTCATTTTCATAAAAAAAAAAAAACCAAGGCGATGATTTAATTCAGCAGTTTATTTATTTTAAAAATATCCAAACTTACTAACTTGCTTGTGGTACAAATAAACAAGAGCAATGTATACAAATATTTGGAAGAGCGAAAATATATACATAAGTACATACATACTTGAAGTATATGTATATTTCCTTAAGATTAAGTATGAAATGAATAAATAATTTTGAGTCAAAAATAATATAATAATAATAATTTGATTGTGAATGTCAATATCTCTGTTGTATAAAATAAAAAAAAAATAGTATAAATTTTTGTTTAAAATTAAAAAAAAAAAATGTAAGCAAAATAGTATGTATTATGATCATAAGAAATCTATAAAACATAGTTTTATAGTGTTTATAAAATATTTACTTACTTACCTTTATTATTAAATAATTCAATGGTAAGGTAAGAACTTTAATTTTTGTTATTTTAAATGAACGATGTTAGTACAACAAGAAAAAGCTCAAAAACATAAGAATTAAACTGAATAATCGGCCTTATCACAGGCTCCGTCGTACTACGAATCCAAAAAATAAGTATCGAAGCTGCCGTCGTCGTCGTAATATTGTCACTCATTTTCTGAGTTCATAAAAAGTTATATCGATAGCCCCCAATTTCGTGTCAATATTTTTCCTATCACGGGAATTATGATACTTTTTTTTCAATATTCGCAGTACGAATCTATTACGACGGGGCCCTTGATAAGGCCGATTATATCTATTAAGCTAATTGGTCGAGTTCAACGAACATCTGAATATTCAGAATTCTGAATTTTTAAAGCTCTTGATTGGCCAGCTGTCAGAAGTCATCTGAATTTTCAGAACTTTTTCTGACAGCTGGCCAATCAAGAGCTTCAAAAATTCAGAATTCTGAATATTCAGATGTGCGTTGAACTCGGCCATTATTGAAAAAAAAATATTGAAATGAAGTTAATTTAGAATTTTACAACAGTGAGAACGCTGCTGTATGTATATGATAACTTCCAAGGCCCTAAAGTTAAAAAAAAAATTCAACAAAAATCATTCAATATTATTAAAATTACTGTGGAAATAAAGTGAATACAGCAGAAGGATGTGCCAGGGTTATTCTAGGTCAAACAACATCCAAACAACATTTTTTCTTACACCACGCTTAGTTCACATACATATACAGAAGAGAAAAATATGGTATGACCTTTTCTAAGTACCCCGATGTTCCACTAGCAGGCTTGAACCACTACGATCCAGTTTTAGGCTCAACTATTCGATTCTAAAAGGAGCACCGGACGAGTAAATTCAAAATAAAAAATATAACTGAGGGAGGGCTTAATGTGTTTCTCAATGATGGAGTGGGACTGTTTGAGACAGTATTTTCCTCATTTGTTTTCTTTTAAGAACTTAGACACATAGCCACGTTTGTTCCTTGGGATTGGAGTTATAATACTATGTCAATGAATATGTACATAAATATGTTTTAAAAAAAATCAACATCAAATAAAAATATGTGTTTATTTAAATTTATATTGTATGAATATTGTATGAAAAAAAGTGGTAGTTTTCGTAAAATGTATTGTTGTCATGTTTTATCAACTTTTTATTAAAACAAAATACCATAAGTACACATTACAAAAATTAAATTTGTTACCAAAAAAAAAAACGTATATTTAATTTATTATATTTTATCTGTAAAAATTAGTTCTTATACATTACATTAATAGTCAAAAAAATAAGAAAAAGGTTAGTAATTACAACTATCAAAAGTAACAAAATTATTTTAGAAAAAATATAGGTACATATTTATGAAAATTGAATACATGTGTAAGATTTATTATTTCTTAAAATAAATCTATAATTTATTTAAAATTTCGTTATTTTTTTATAATTTAAAATTTTATTGCTTTTTTTGTATTAAAAGTATTATAATTATTATTCTAAATAAAAAAGTAATTTTTAGTTTTCACTAAAAACAAATATAAAATTAGTTTTATATTTATTGATTTAAACAATTCAATTTAATGGCGTTCTCTGAAATCTTCGAGTGGAATATGAAGGTATACATAGGTAATCGATAGTATTGGATAGTCAGGAAATTGATCATTTTCTTCCTCCACAGTAAATTAGACTTGATATATCATTATTACCATCTGATGTTAGATGGTAAGGCTCCACTGTCTATAGGTGTATAGCAAGTATCAAAATAAGTTGATGTTAATTCCCTCTAAAACATATCACATAAATCAGCTTTGTTAAAATGACGTAATTTTGCAGCATTTGTATGCACATTTAGATTCACAGAAAAATAAACTTGGCTTTGATAAAATGACGGTTTGTCTGGCGGCCCTGAGACATTGGTCTACAACATTTAAATAGAAAAATATTAACGAATAGACTTTTGAAATAACGATAGTATAGACTTAAGTCTATTCGATTTTAATAATTCTATATTGAAGAGACTCTGGCAATAATAGAATTTGTTAACAAACAACCTTAGCAACAAGCAACCTTGAAAAAAACAGAGCCATTTTTGTGCAGAGTGGCCAAGTTTTGTAGGGCGATATTTTATATACTTGTCAGTTATCGGTTCATTCCTTATCTTAATATGCGTTTTTTTCTCTGAGTTGTGAAAAAAAAGTCTTTTTTAACTCAGAGCGCTCAGAGCTTTCTTGGTGTCTTTAGAGCATGATCAGGGCCCTCATCACGTTAAACGAAAACGATCGAACGTTATCGTTTTGAAGACAGCTATCTTTATTTTTATTTACAGAAACGATAGAGATAGCAATAGTGGTAGCGATATCGTCCGATCGTTTTTGTTTTACGTTATGAGGGCCAAGAACATGTTTAGAGCGTGCTCTACGAACTCATAGAAAAAAATGTAAAAAGTGTAAATCAGAGCACGTTCGGTTGGGAGGATGGATATTCGGAGTATGCTCGATATGCCTTAGATCTGTTCAGATTTCGGCTAAGAACGAAAAAATAAAAACACCATGTTATGTGTGACTTGCTGACGATAAAATAAAAAATTGATGAGAATACAGCTCCCGAATTTTATATCACCATCAATCAAAAAATCCCATTTTGAAATGTGTCATTATTGGAGCTCAATCGATGAGAGAATGAGTTGCGAGCTACATTTATGCATACATATTTTGTACACGTTTGGCTTTCTACTGGCATTGGTAAATATTGTTGTAATGGTAAATCATGAAAGCAGCACTTGCGTTAGTACACACAGACAAGACAAAAATGGTATGCTATGCTTGCCGTAATACTAATTTTAAAAACTTTAAAATATTTATTTTTTATTTTAAGACTACAAATCTATATTTTAAATGAACGAGACTAGAGAAATGCCATTTAATAACAGTTTATCGCCACTCTGGGTGCCGGAAGTATGCCCTCCCCTGGAAAACAGTAATTTTATAAACCAACACTGTTATAAATGGCATGCCTGGATTCAATTTCATTTAAAAAAAAGGTTTTTTTATATTACTTTAACAATATTTGTTGAACTCGTAATAGAATTCACGGCATTCATATTTTCACTGTCAAATACATTTAGCCCTTACCTAAACAATACAAAATATACCTGCTCTAATGAAGTTTGGTTCCGAAAAGTTCGTTCTATCCAAGTAATAAGTATATCTATACCTGTATATTTGTATGCTATTTAATGATGTTAATAATGCTAGAACCCTTGATAATGAATGTAATCCCATAGAAGTCCCGTGGTTATATTTAGAAATATGCTTGTGTGAAATAACATTAATCAAAATACCACTGAATGACCAAGTTTTGACATTTGTACTCATTAGGTACCTATACTTCGCTTAAAAAAAAAAAAAACAAATCCAGTGGATGATTTAACCTCATGCTGGGGTCCTCCACGGGTGGCCAACCTTGTGACACTGACAAATGTTAAAAAAATTTACCAAGTTTCTAATCTAATGTCAAATTCCTTTCAACAATAGAATCGATTCTGTTCCCATTTTTTTCTACGCAAAATCGATTCTTTTCTGTCAAAACAAACGTTGCATTTTTAGCAAGATTTCACACCGATTCGCACACATACTATAAAGATTGCACATTTCTAATTCGTCAAATTGAAAGTCGGGAAATTTTGGGAAGGCAATTTGTTTTTTTTTTTTTTTTGTTTCAACGGATTCTACACAACTAAAAAAAATATTCACCAATATTTTCAGTCAATATAACTAAAAAAATTGCAGCTGTCTAGTAACACACACAATCACACGAAAAAAAAACGATTTTTTTAAGAGTTCTTTTCAATTGACAGAAATATGTTAATCGATTCGGTTTACAAAAATTTCGATTTCTTTATTGAAAGGAATTCGACATTTGTGCATCTAATATATGTATAGTCACGTACATACTTTTCAATTAATTTATATATATATTTCATTTTGTCCAAAAATGTCAGCGTTATTTCAATTTCGAAGTACCCCATGGCGTAATAGTTAGTGCATTATAGGGCGTTTTTCTTTTTTAGTTCAGAGCAGAGCCTGAACTGTGAAAAAAAAAATCGTGTTTATTTTTTAGCTCAGAGCATTCAGAGCTCCAATTTTGTGTTTCTTTTTTCGCTCTGAGCATGTTCAGAGCAGGTTTAGAGCGCGCTCTATGAGCTCAGAATAAATTGATAGAGCAGACGGCGTTGAATAGCTGAACACAAATTTGACAAGTGGAAAAAGAAAGAAGAAGTGCTTAGTTCAGAGCACGCTCAGAGTATGTTCAGAGTGTTCAGACTCTAATCAGAGCTCTACTCTGAAAAACATGGAGTTTAAAAGTGACTATGAATATGCCCCAATGTGTTTTTTCAGGGGGGTAGGTACTGCCTCTTGCGAGGTGACAAATCTTCCAAGAGCATTTAATGTCATGCAAAAGTTTCTCTCATCTTAAAAATTCTGATGCAGATTAATATTGTAGGTCCCCTCCATTCCTGCGTAACAACACAAACACAGGAATGGTTGAGAATTTTAAGTCACTAGCACCCGTGCTATCAATTTATTGCCTACTATAATTTCAATTTCGTAAAGTCAAATGAATACGAATTTGTTATTTTTTTTTTTATAAATGGTTGTATTTTGAATAAATTTATTTAGAAAATATTTAATTTTAATTACCTAATCAATTTATTCTATTTTATACTTTAATTCTTTTATTAAGTAAATTATGTGGTAAAATAAAATAAAATAAGAAAAGAAAATTTACTGTCCAAATGTTGAATATTTTATATAAAATGAGCTTTTATAGTTATATTTAAAATAAAATTAAATTATATGTTTCAAATAAAATCAGTATGTATAATGTTAAAAAAAGGAATGAGAATGATAGGTAATAGATAGGCTATATAAATATATACATTCACTCAAATAAAAGTTAAAATAATATTATAATCAATAACAAACCCATTAATACAATGTGTCAATAAAGAATAACATAATTTTATATAAATATTATGTAATAGTAAAAGCAAAATAAAGAAATGTTTCTTTTATGTTGCTTTGCAGAGTATAATAATAAATTATTAAGGTTTTGCATTTTTTATACAAATTTAGTTAAACATTAATTTAATAATATCTACATATATATTTTTTTCAAGATAAATTAAACAGATAAAACACACACAATATACATATAAAATAATCAGTAGTTATTTCAAACAGAATGAAAGTTGAAGCAACGAAAGAAAATTAATAAAAAAAATAATAATAACAGAAAAGACTAAAAACAGTTTCATTTTCTTTAAAAAAACAAATTATGGAAATAAGTTTGTAAAAGATAAGATTATTTTTATTAAAAAAAAATTAAACGCCGCAGCATCTAATCTAAGAAATAGACAGCAAATCTTGGAATTAAAATGGATTTTGATCGGTATGCATAACTTTAATTTTGTGGTTCTCAATATATTACCAAAAAATCCATCATGATACTGAACTCTGTATTTGTATGTGTTTTGTTAATACATACTACTAATTTTAACCCGATAGACAAAATCAAAAGATTTAGATTTTCTTGACGCATAGGTCCAGTTTTTCAGTGGTGAGTCAAAACAGTGTGAGTTAAGTCTAGAAACTAGAAGTAAAATGACCCACCATTAACTGGGAAAGCAGTTTTTCGGTGGAGTATGCATGCAAAGCGACTAAACATAAACTCAATGGATACAAAATCAAAAGCATCTGTTCAGTTAATCATGAGTTAACTCACCAAATTTAATGATTTAACTCGGTTTTAACTTTAATCTCGCAGTGAAAAAACTGGACTTTAGAGAATTAAAACAGAATTGTCAAAAATCTTTTGAGAAAGCTGAAGTGAACGAAATATTTATAACAATGCATCAATACCCGCCTGGAGTAATGGAATTTTTGTTTTTCAATTTTATTCAAGGTCAAAGTGCCTACAAGCAATTTTTGTTTTTTTTCAAAATCGCTCGTATACAAAATACATAATAAAAGTCCTTGTTATTGGGACCGTTTCAATAAGCCATTCATAAAATATTAAGAACAACAAAATGAAAGTAATACCAAAATACATATTTAATATGTGGATGAGAACAAATTTCAAATCGAACTTTGGTATTTTTTGAATAAAACAATTAACCATAGTTAAATTTTAATCTTAAATAAGGCTTTTGTGGATACCACTAAATGTCTATTTTCCCTCGATTTTTAACAGATATAAATTTTTGTTTTGAAAAACTTTTTTTTTCTATTTCAATTATTGTTTTATATGAGTTATAATCAACGCTAGCAAAAAGTATATTTGTGAAATTTTACATAAAGAATTAGATTTATAACATTGAAATGTGATTTGGGACTCAGAAAAAGAGTTTTTTTTTTGTATGAAACCAATAAATTATTTTCATATTTATATATTAATTTTCCTTCATCAATAAAAAGAAGAAACACATAAAAAAAAACAATAATAATAAATCGTAAATTCGGTTGTATAAATAATTAAATAGATTTAAATAATAATATTGAACATTCAATTATCTATCTCTGTGTATATATGTAATATTTATATAAGAATACGGGTTTTATTTTCAATTATAAAAGTAAATTAGTAACACATTCAATATATTTAAATAAAAAGAAATGCTTTAAGTCAAATTTATACGAAACAAAGTATAATATATAATTAGCGGTAATTTATTACAAATTTATTATTTATAATATATGTATAAGGTAAATTAAGTAAAAGTATGTAATTTAAAAATTAATTCAAAGTTTTATTTTGTGTTTGATGCAAAAATTGAAATATGAGACAAAAATCTAATGCATTCAAAACACATACATACAATACATACATACATTTTCTAAATACTAAAAAAAATAAAAAAAATTCTCTTAGTCCTGCAACAGGATAGAAACTGATTTCTTTGTCATATCTCTTCATTGACACTCAATATACAATTCACATAACATTTTTCAAAGCACTAAGTAAGTGTTTTCATTCTTTCAAACACCGATCAATGCATAAAAAGGGACTTTAAATTAAATAAAAAAAAAAAAAAAAAAAAAAACATTCAAAAACAACACAAATAACGATCTAAATAATTGGTAACATCAAAACCAAAAGTACATTATAAATATGTATAAATTAAATACATACATACCTACTTATTTATAAAACATTATAAATTAAAAGTGAATGTTCACACTAAAGTAGAAAAGTAACATTATTTTTGTAAAAATTAAATGTAAACAAAAACTAATAAACCCGTTGATATATATATTTTTCAAACATTATCTAAGTTTCACTTCCTTATGTTCTACCATTTTACAATTTTACTCATCAGGTAGATTAAAACCAAAAAATAAAAAATAAAAGAAAAGAAAAGATCGATTATAATACATTTAAGGAAAAAGGGTTAAAAGAAAATATTTAAACCATTTTTTATTAAATATAAAGAATACAAAATATTTATGATAGTAAAGTAGGTAATTTGTAAGAGATTTATCGAAAAAAATAAAATTTATTTATATGAAGGAATTATGTTAATATCAAATCGAAGTATAATAAAAACAATAAAAGAAGACATAAATATTTAATTGATCTTGTGAAAATAAAAAAGATCAAAAAAATGTAAAAATAATGACAAAACTGCTAAAAATTGAAATATATTATTAATATATAAATATATTTGTTTTTTTTTTTTACCGTACTGTGAATTGCTAAATTTGAATTTTTTCTGAGAAAATTTGATAAATAGTGTTACAAACGTTATAAATGTAGGTAAGTAATAAAAACAAAAGATTTCAATTTAGTCAGGTGCATTTTTGTCAGATGCATTTCTCTTTCCTGAAACAATGCAACATTAATGTTAGTGCTTTTAGCAGTCCTCATCACTAATCAGCAGATCATATGATTTGCTGTCTTTGCTTTTTTTTTAAATAATCGTAAGAATGTTTTATGTCCTCCTGATTCCAAAAATATGTAGGTACCTACATATTAGGTATGTAGGTACCAGCGTTTTTAAAGTGCCAACGCTGCCATTTTAGGCCACTGGGTGCCACCAACAAAAATATTTAAAAAAAAATCTGATTTCATGATAATTTTTAATTTTATTAATTGCACCTCATATCAAACTTAAAGAATAACACGAATAAATGAACACAGAATTAAAAAAATAAAATAAAAGAACTTCATTAAACAAAACATAACAAAAAATAAATAAAAGCAACGAGGAATTTGTCAATTAATACCAATATAAGTCTTTAGGTGGTACGAAATGCTGGCAAGTTTCGGCCTTTATTATTTCATTAAGCCCCAAAAGTGGTTTCATAACTTTACAAGAAAGGCGATTTTGACGTGAAAAACCCTTTCAGCTGATACACTACCATGTGGTAAAACTTAAAGTCTGATCATAAATTTCGATATATTTGGAGACGTTTGCTCGTCGATAGAATTTCTCCTGTTTCCTAATTCTGACCAAAGCGTTGTTGAATCCTGAAAAATGCTGTATAAACATTGTATTTTACTAGAGTGCCATTTGAAGTGTTTGAGTGCCACAGTGCCATTTTAGTTAAAAGGTGCCAAAAGTGCACTATGATGCCACATCGGCAGCGCTGGTAGGTACCTATGTATTTTATTTTCCCTGTCCGCCTTCCCCTATTTTTCTCTTTTTGATGTGTAAACATCAATAGCCGTGTTCCATTGGGCTTTGAAAATTACTTTTTAGTACTTCCCAGTAGATGATGAATGGAATGTTTTCATTTTGCCAAAAGTAAAATCTAACCTCAATATCAATTTAAATTCGGTTGTATGATTTCTTATTTTACTTTAAAATTAGAAAAATATCAACAACAAAAATCGATTACGTAATTTCTTTTGATTGGTGATGTCATTTTCTTGTTTGGAAACATTCTGTTACTAGATAATTGAACTACTTTGAACTACTACGACCACAGAGTAGAAGTAGTTGACTGCAGCCAGAAGTACTTGGCAGTAGATACTGGAGCCCAAAGGAACACACCTTATGCCGGCGGTAGAGTGAAATAAAAAGTGGACTTTCCTCTGTGCGACTTTACAAAGTCACACTTTACGATGCATCACGTTACGTTAAAAAAAATCTGCAAAGTAGGATATTGGGTACGTTCAGTGACAAAAATCTGAAGATCCACTTTAAGCAAACTAGTCCATTTTGGATCCGTGCACGTAGTCAGCAAAGTATGGGTGATTTCGCAAACAGATCCAAATATGGATTCTCAAAACTGCGCTTGGACAAACGTTTATATTTACACATATTAACTGTGAGTTCCGGCACTCACACAATTTTTTTTATTTACATATGTTGCTTTTTTTTTTTTAATATTAAGCATTTTGTTTGAATTTTTCAAATTTTTGTTTGATAATCGGGTCAGTAATGAAAATTATTATACATTTAAATTCATTGATGTAGTCTTTAAATAAGGCTCCACGCGTTCCTGCTTGTATAAATAGGAGTCCTTTAACTCCTTTAAGACATTGTGTTGGGCACAGATTAGCCACATGAAGATGAGAATCCCCGGCAGCCATTTTAATTTGCCTACAAGCTTGAACTGGCAGCTATCAGAAAAAAAATGAGAATGTGTGTATAAAAATCTCACACATAAACAGTAGGGATCTTCACACACCTGGTTAAATTGTTGTTGGAATTCACATCTAATCATCGACGCGGGAAAAAATTACAAATACAACAATGTAAACAAATGGGTTTTGGAGGGTGAAACGTACGAAACATTCTCATCTTCATATGGCTAATTTGTGGTGTTGGGTACGAAATCCCGACTGCCAAAATGCCGGATACCAAAATCCCAAATGGATAAAACCCGAATGCCAAAATCCGAAATGCCTAAAGAGTGAATTTAGTTTTTAATTTTGTGTGATAAATTAACTATAGGTACCTAATAACTAAAGTGTTGTGTTATATGCATATACATAGCTATGTACATTACATATATGAAAGTAGTTTAAAATGAGTTTTTGTTTGCTTTTACTTTCCTTTTTAATTCATGTGAGATATATGAATAGTAGAATGTATGTATGTAAGTACATTATGTAAATAGTTTATATTGAATTTTTGTGTTTTGTTTAGTTTATTCGTTTTTTTTTAAGAGCGAAAATGATTCTCAAAGATATTGGGGCATATTCATAGTCACTTTTAAACTCCAGTTTATCTTAGACCTGGGTTTATCCTATCTAAATAACATTGAATAAACCCCAGTCTAAGATAAACTGGAGTTTTAAAATGACTATGAATATGCACCATTGACTTTTATTTCAAGCAGCAAAAATGAACAGAAGTTAGGCCATACAAAACAATTTTTTAAGTACTTAAATAGTACTAAAACAGTACTGAAATTCTAGAATGTATTCGGGATTCTGGCATTCGGGATTCGGGATTATGTCCCCTTCCCATTTAGGGACAATCCCTGTCAATTTTTAAAGGTAGAGGTTAGAGACAAAATTGGTACGCCAATTTTAAGTATTTATTACCTAATGTTTAGTTAAAAATTTAATTGAATTTTGAAATATCAAATCTAAAAAAATGGAAAATTTTGATTAGCAATATATTATTTAAACTTATTTCAAGCTTCTGTATAAACAATTTTATTTTAATCGGTTAACACCATAATGAGATAGTTGAAAATCAAAACAACCGTTCTATGAGAGGTACCTACTGTCAAAAATGATAAAACGTTAAATGTATTAATGTTAAACGGTATAGATAGTACTAATTTTGATACATAAAATTTTTTTTATCAAAATGCTAGAAGTTGTTTTTGAGAAAAATAAGATTGTCCTCAACGGTTTTTGAACATTTGTATGGGAACTACCATTATTTTTCGTTATAAGAATACTTTTCGTTTAAAATCTCCTAAATAATAATTTGACCAAGTTTAATAGAAATCGGCCTAGTCATTTTTGAAATATAGAGTTTTCAAACAAAAATTTCAAACTTTTTTAAAAATCCAACAAATATTTTTTTAGAAATTTTGGTAACAATATTATTTTAAAAATATCGATCATTCTTCATAATTGATCAAAACCGGTTGAACCGTTTTCGAGAAAACCAAAAAATATTTTTACAGAAAGGCAGGAACCTATTAAATTTCACTGATATTTTTTTTAAATCTGTGGAGCCGATTTTGAGACAATAATATTTTCCTTTTTGAAACAAAAATGTTGTATGACAGGTACCGTTATTTTTGGACCTAAAAAAATGGAATAAAAACATTTCAGGCTCAGGATATGTCAAAAAATCGCTTTATACCCAGTTTAAAGAAAATCGAACCATTAGTATAGGCTGCAGCCGAACAGACAGACAGACGGACATTTTTGCGAGATCCACTCTTTTCGTTTTATCAACTATAATAGTATTGTCAATGGGGCATATTCATAGTCACTTTTAAACTCCAGTTTATCTTAGACTGGGGCTTAATCAATGTTATTTAGATAGGATAAGCCGAGTTCTAATATAAACTGGAGATTAAAAGTGAAAAGCCCCAATAAGTTTAATCGAAATCTCGAGTTCGTTTTTTTACGAATCCATAACTTTTCATATACATAGGTACGTTACCTTATCTATGTATGCATATGTACCTATATACAAGATGATTCGCATCAGGTGTGACAAAAGCTAGAGCGTGTAAGAAAAAGAAAAACATGGTATGGGAGGAGGTCTATTTCCCCCCGTTTAGCCGGGAGGGGCTATTTTCTACAAAAATTGACTTGAACCCTTTATTTTTTTTTGAGAAATAATTTAAAATAAATAAAATTTAAAAACCAAACCACACACATTTTTTTCCTCACCACCAAATTTTTTTTCAATGTTTACTAAGGCCGTGAGCGAATTGGATTAAAACTTCGATTACTTCAAAACCAACTCAACACGTTGACAGATTAGAGAATTTCCCTATTGGCCTTGTATTTGTTTACCGACAGAAATTTTACTGTGCATACACCATTCTCAGTAAACGCATGCCATATAACTGGTGTTTTTAATCATAGATACACCATATAAAGATAATAATCTCGGCTGTCATCCGAGTTTGCCTACAAGCTAATTCAGGGGAAATTCAGGAGAAACACGCACACATATGCAGAATTCGTCCATTCACCACCATTTATTTGCACACATAGACAGAATTCCTCCATTCACCACCAAAATGTCGGTTATTTTAAAAATATCATGAGTATGTTCAAAAAGTATAATAAATTCAGCGACGAGTTATCAAGTGCTAACGCGACCTTATATGGATAAGTTTGTGGAAACAAATTTTGAAAGTGAAAATTTATAATCGGTTTAAGTATATTCGATTGTCTTTTGTTTTTTAATCTCAATTTATTGAAACAAACAGTGAATATGATGAAAAAAAAAAACAATAATATAAGAATAAGAAATCAGAAATTCCACGCAGCTGTCGTAAGACAATTTTAGGCGTGTTTTTTGCAAGCCCGGAGGAAATTAGTCAAAAAAAAAATTTTTACGAAACCGAGTGAATACAAAGAATTCATATGTTTTGCCCATAATTGCGATTTGGTACTATGTTCGTCTAGTTTTCGTGAACTTTTGCCGTCGGACGTGAAGAGCGCTCATCGACCGCTCATTCGTAAGTGGTTGGATGCAAAAAACAAAATGGTTAAAGTAAACTAAACACAATTTGGCGCATGGTGCTTATTTTTTAACTTTTTTTCTGATTAACTAATGAGTGAAGTTAAATGTTAAGTTTTCCTTTAATAAATTTATATCACATCAAATTTAAGTGGT
This sequence comes from Leucozona laternaria, assembly GCA_932273885.2. Lineage (NCBI taxonomy): Eukaryota > Metazoa > Arthropoda > Insecta > Diptera > Syrphidae > Leucozona > Leucozona laternaria. The sequence continues at coordinate 55,193,580 of OW026368.1, forward strand.
TTCGCAAAGTTAATAATTAAAAGCTTATCAGTCTGTGCTGTGAAAATTGACATTGAACAAACTATTTGTTTTCTTACTTTCAACCACTTAAGAGCATTATGGATGACTTTTGAAATTGACGTTTCGGACAGAAAAACACAGTTCAGCAAAATATCATTATGAGAGTAAAAGAATGAAGGCCAAACATGGTGTCATTCACGGCAATACGAAATACTGCTATTATACACGACTAGTTTTTAGTCATTACTTCTTTTTAAATAAGGAGTGGGTCATGTAGGTCGTAGGCCAAATTTTGGCCACTGATTTTTGACATTTCTTATTGTATTCCTTGTTTATTTAACAAGTCACTTCATTTATTTTGTATTTGCAGAGCGCACATGTATACCTGTATGGTTGTTAATATATATATACATATATGTATATAGAGAGCATTGAAAATTTTAATAACCAATGAAACTAAAGGGAAATTCCAAATTTGAGTCAAGATTTAAAAATCAATGTGCAGTAGCGCACGACTCAAAAGATGAATTTTCAAAAAAAGTTTAAAGAAGTTTCATCACGCCAAAGTCGTCGTGTAATAGCGGACTTAGCATCATTAAATTTGTGTTTCTTTCAACACAACCCGATATCCCACCTTACATCCCTCATTTTCATGGTGAAAAGCTGGTGAGTTGGAATTTTTTCAAAGATGGCTGCGTTATTTGCACATACAAAATGGTCGATCTAGCAAAACAGAACAAACCCACCCCATAAAATTGTTGTTGCAATTCACATCTATTCATCGACACGGGATGAAATTACAAATACAACAATGTAAACAAATGGGTTTTGGAGGGTGAAACGTACGAAAGATTGTCATCTTTATATGGTGTATCTATGTTTTTAATACATACATTTTCTAATTTCAAATGAGGCAACAGCTGATTTTCAGCTTCAGGCAAACTGGGCTTTTCAGGAATCTTTCTTTGTCTTTTCTCCTTCTTGTTATATAGTTATAGAATTACAATCAGGGGGTACACTTACGAATAAGAACATACAACAGCGAATGATCTGTTCAGTGCTTTTTATAATTCCGCGTTTTGTTTTTAAAAGGGGTATTCATGCAATGTGGAATTTGCCTAGTAAACCTCGTAAACTGCATAAGTTTATCACCTCGTAAATCAAATGTCAAAATTTGTATGGAAAATTATATACGCGAGCAACGTAATAAGGATTTACACAGATTGCTTTATAAGTGCGTTCATGCAAAGTGAAGCATACATTTACGCAAATAAGAAGTTATGTGGTTTTCCAGTCAACCATTTCAGATTTGGGGGTCAGATTCCGGATCAATCGTGGTAACTAGAACGAATCGCCATTGATCCTTTTTTTTGTAAAGGTGTAGGTGATTTGTCTGTGTTTACTGATGTAAGTAGTCTTAGTATATGTAGGGAAAATTTCCTACAAGTATTTTTTTCCTAGGGAACAGTTTTTTTCTTTAATTCAAAAATATTATATATTTGGCTTTATTTTCTTGATGAAACTGGTGAAAAAATGCATAAGAAAAAATTCTTACAAAACGTTTTTTTTTTCAAATTATAAAAGAATAGTTTTGTGTTTAAATTATAATTAATTTCAACTACGCGAATACTTTTACCTGTCTTAATTTATTGAAATGGAGATTAATGAGAGAACCCACACTGGCGCTATGCAAATCTTTGAACATTCTTCAGTCGTCGCATATTCGCGCGAAGGTTTAGCGCCGGTTTGGGAGCCTTTATTGATTTGTTTCATAAGAAAAAACTCAAAAGTGGGACTGACTTTTAATCTTGAAATTATTAATATCCTGAGACCATTTTGACATTATGACAAAATATAAGAAAGAAACGATTTACGAATTCTTTTCTTGACTTCATTTAAATGAATGTGATATTGTACATTATTTTGTCCAATCAAATTGAAATAAAAAAATAAAATACAAATTAGGGAATTTTTTGTTCCCTAGCAGGAATTTTGTTTGTTGGTATACTATCACTGCTTTATAACATGATTTGGCCATCGGTCCGATCCACAGGAATCCCGTCCATCAAAAATCCAAATCAAAGGAGAAGCTATCGGTCGATGGTGAGGAAGAAGACAATGAACATGAAACAAGGTCACTACATAAGGATTACTATGTAATTTTAATAAAAATAATTTTATTTTCACAAAAAACAATGGACTAACCCACATGTTTCCACAATGCCTTTCATTCCATATGAAACATTTATCCAATTTAATCACTAATTGACTCCGAACTCAAGAAGTCAATGGTTAACGGTAATGAGGACAATAAAGACAAAAATTTCTCTAATTAAACTTCATTATTTGTATTTATTTTATTAAACAAATGCCTTATCAAAAGTAAACAATGCTAGCGAAAGGCCAAAACGAATTTAAACTGACGAGGAGAGGACGACGTTTAGAAATGTCAATTTGGTTTGTGTGCAAGTGTGTGTGAAAGTATGTGTAAATCTGCCTATAAATCGAGATTTGAAAGATCAATCGAGAAAAAAAACAGACCACGAAAAAAATCAATTTTTTTGATTGTTAGGAACGTAAAATCTGAAAAAGATCAAGTTGACCCCCATAAAAATCAATATTTTTGGTTGTTTGGAAAACCACATTAGTAAATATATCTCATTGCATGAATACCCCTAATGAAAATAAAGATCCAAACCAAAAACACTCTATATGAAGATACCAATCTTTCGTACGTATCACCCTCCAAAACCCATTTGTTTACATTGTTGTTTTTGTAATTTCGTCTTGTGTCCATGAATAGATGTGAATTGCAACAACAATTTAACGGGGTGGGATTGTTCTGTTTTCCCAGAACAACCATTTTGTATGTGCGAATAACGCAGCCATCTTTAAAAAAATTTCAACTCACCAGCTTTTCACCATGAAAATGGCGGATGTTAGGTGGGATATCGGGATATGTTGAAAAAAACACCAATTTAATGGTGCTAAGTCTGCTATTACACCACGAATTTCGCGTGATGAAACTTCTTTAAATTTTTCCTTGAAAATTCAGCCTGTGAGTAGTTCGCTGTTATACAATAATTTAAAATCTTTGGCATTTCACAGAAAAGTCTGTAATAAAATAAATAACGTGATAAGTTAGAATTTATATATTGAAATTTCGGTCATCGATAGTTTTCTATTGGTTTCGCATATACATAGCATAAAGGCTGTCCCAAACCAACGCGAAACATTCGCGCGAATATGCGACGACTGAATAATGTTCGAAGATTCGCATCGCGCCAGTGTGGGTGCTCCCATTTATCTCCATGGAAATAAATTAAGACAGGCGAAAGTTTCGTCGTCGTTCTGAAGTATTTGCTTTGGTTTTGGATAGCCTTAATGCTCTTAAAAGCCTTGTTTTTTTTGCAAGCCCGGAGGGATTTGGTTAAAAAGAAATGATATTGGGGATTATCTATCGACGCCATCACAGAAAAAAAATGGAGTTTCCATAAAAACTATTGATTAGAAGTACATTATGCAATTCACTCCGTTAAAACAGTTTAGCCCCGAAAATTATGTTCTCTTAGCTATGCCTGGAGGGGATTAGTTGTTGTTGCATTTAACATGTAAATTCCTTAGCCCCGACGCGACATAGTTTTTTTCGATCAATTTCCTCCAGGCTTGCAACGAGACTAGAGACATGCCAATTTATAAAAACAATTTTTGGTCATTAAAAGCGGGCGTACGTTTACGCGCTTCGCACTTCTTAAAAAAAAAAACTTTAGGTGCTTGAATTATGCCCACCGGTGGAGGACCCTGGCCCTACGGGGCCGCATAAACAGTAATTTTATAAACAAAAACTGTTATACTTGGCATGTCTAGTCACTTCCTGCAAAAAAACACGGTTAAAGTTGTCTTACAACAGTTGCGTTGATTCTCTGATTTCTCATTCGTTTTTTTTTTTGTCATGTTCACAGTCTGTTTCAATAATTCGAGAGCGAAATACAATACCAAACAATCGTAGAAACAAAACAAATAATGACAAAAGACTATCGAATATACTTAAATTGATTATAAATTTTCACGTTCAATTTGTTTCCACAAACTTATCCTTATAAGGTTGGGTTAGCACTTGATAACTCGTTGCTCCTTTTATTATACTTTTTGAACATACCCATTGAAACTCGTAAATAACCGACATTTTGGTGGTGAATGTACGCTTACTGCATGTGTGTGCAAATAAAGCGTGGTGGATGTACGCTTACTGCATATGTGTGCGTGTTTCTCCTGAATTTCCCCTATATGAGCTTGTAGGCAAACTTGGATGACAGCCGAGATTGGTATCTTCATATAGAGTGTTTTTGATCCAAACACTGCTGCAATCCATCAAAGAGTTTGTTTACCCTCTCAGAAGACTTTTGTTTTTTTTTTTTGTGTTTAACTGACGTCTGGGCGAACTTCCCAATTGGAATGACAGCTAAAGCTTTTTCTTCATCTTGGATATTTGGTCTTTGTAGTCTTTGGTTTCTGCTGTCACTGTCAGCTTTCATATTCGAGAATTCGAGTTGCAGTGAAACGAATTCCGGTAATTTGTCGTGATTGCCGTGGCCGTTGCTCCCGTGACCCGTCTTAAGTTATTAATTATTTTATAATCCAACAATATTCGAACCCCAGTTTTCTTGCTTTGTAAAGATATTAAAAAATCCTCTCCCCAAACGAGTTGTAAAAGTGTTTTCATTTGTGAAAAAATTTCCAATTTCATTGGAAAAGAAAAAGGTTTTTGTTAGTGCACTACAAATTCAAAACAAATATTCAAGTGCTTTTTAGTGTTGATTAGAGGTATATTTTTCACTTAGTTTTTGGAAAGAAAGTTTGTATGTTTCGGAGTTTGATTAGATGTGTCATTATCATCAACAAAATAAAGTTAACACAGAAAATAACATATCTGCACCCATTTGGAATTTTTGATAACAATAGATATAAATTTATGTTTGTAGATAGAATGAAGGTTACAAATTGTTAGCGCCTGCGCTTTGAAGTTTGAAAGGCTCGTGAATGATTAATGAAAGCAACATGTTGAGTTCTGATTAAATCATTGTCACTCAATATAAACTGCTTTCGTTGGGTTTTACCACTTTACCGGTAATTTCATTATTTTCCATTTTTTCTCTTTTCTATTATTCCCATAAAACAAGAGTGATAAACAAAACTGTTTACTCATAGACCAAGAGCCCACACGGATTTATAGTTGAGAACGATAACACGAAATAGATACCTATTTGGAATTGTTACGATAGTACCTACATTCATACTTAAGTTTTTAATATTTATTTGAAAATCTGAGCGTCTTGTATTCGCTTGTACGTTGAGTAATACTGCTTCAAAATTTAACTTTACAAAGTCTCCCATAATGAATAGTCGAAGCTGAAACTAGTGTTAGTCCAGGTCATGACCTCTCAGAATTTAGTGATTTGTCCATACTAAATCAACGGTTTTCCATTAACGGCTGTTTTTTTTTGAAATTTGGGAAAATCATTTACTTTGAACAGTTTTTTTATCACCCCGTCCATAATTGATTTTTATTTTTATTTTTTTTAAGTTTTTCACTGTCTAATATTGTCCAATAGTACCCAAGACCAACTAATAATCTTAACTAATTCTTACCTCAATTTTTAAAACAGCATCCTGTAAAAAATTTGTATGACTGAGCACTAATTTGTACTTTTAAAAATTTGCATATTTTTTTCTAAAGTTTCTTAAAAGTTGTAAAACTTACCTAAGCTAGATTTAGATCGAAAGTTAGAACAATTTCAACTCAATCAGAAAGGGTTCTAAAACAAATGAAAATAAACTTTTTTTTTTAATACAAGCTATTTTATTTATTTTAATTTTGACCAAATTTTTTCTGACTTGCTTTATAAAAATTGTTTAAAATGACCCCCTTCTGCACTTATAAATACAAGCCGGACAACGTTTTAAAACTGTCGTTTTAAGTGTCGTGTACCTACTTCCCGAATTTTGTATCTCCTGAGCAGCCAATTGTAACGCTGGAGTTCACTGAAAATAATCTAAATAAATAAAAACAATCGGCTACCACCCCTTACGAGGAAGTGACGCCATCCTCTAAGAGTAGGTATCTCTTGTCCTGAATAAGTGCTTCGCAACTTAGCTGTTAGGGTTCGACAGAAAATTGTAGGTCCCCTCCATTCCTTCAAGCAAATAACACGCACATATGAATGGTTGAGAGTTATAAGTCACTCCTGGTTCTCCACCAATTTTTTTTTATTTCGATTGATTCGATTGACAGTTCCGAGCAAATATCGTTTGTTGATTTTGATCACTTAAATTTAACTTTTATTCGTCCAAAACTTGAGTACAACTCCCATATTTGGGCAGGTGCTCCATAAACCCACTTGAGCCTATTGGATAGATTACAAAGGTGAAAGAACTATAACGGAAACATTTACATCTCTTTAGCACCGTCGTAATGTTTCATATCTATCATTATTTTACCGCTATTTCTATAAAGAGTGTTCTAGTGAAACAGCCAATTGCATTCCTCCCCTTAAACAATTCAACCGTAATACTCGGGCTTCTAGGAATGCTCATCAGTTTACCCTTGAGCCCAACTTCGGACGTACTGTTAAGTACAGGGATTCTTTCCTTAGTCGCACAACACGAATGTGGAATGCTCTACCCAGCCCTGTTTACCACCCCCCCCCCCCCCTTTGTGATCTTCAGACATTTAAAACCAATGTGCATTGGTATCTCCTTTCCAATCCCCTCCAATCTACCTAATCGCTCGTGCTGTGTATATCATTTTAAGGGTAGTCACAACCCCTTTAGTGCGCGCTAAATTAAAAAAAAAAACTTATTTTGCTTTTGAATATTTTCAATTTGCAGTTCCAGAAATTTTAGAGGGAGTTTGCTCATTCGATTTTGTTGGCAATACATTGCATTGACATGATATTGGTTTCTTTTGGTATAGATCACAATATTTGATTTAATAAAGTGTAGATATGACTTGGTTGTTATTTTTTTGATGAGAGTACGATCTGTAGCGTCTCATTTTGTTGCATGTGAAAAAAGTCGTACAGCGCTTGGAGACTAACAAATGTGTTTGTTCATGTCCGCTTTTTATTTGAGATCTAGGTGTAGGATATCAAATTTTGACGTACAAATGACGTCAGACTCACTTATATTTGTGACTCTCGGCAACTGAGTGCTCCTAGCTTTAGACAGTTGTTGACAATCAAATCATCCAAAACAAACAATCAATTTTTTTTCCATCAATAGGCCGGAAAAGTCACCTTTAAATTAAATTAGTGAAATAAAAATTAGATCAGTTCGAAAGCTAAAATGCCGAGTTATAATTATAATAACTATCCAAAAAATTACGGCGCGAACGGTATCGGGCTCGTAAACTTAGCCGCTCTCGGTTATTCAGATGGTGAACAAAGTGAAAAGAAACCAGTTGGATTGTACCCAGCTTTGCCGTATCCAGCAGCAGCTAACTTATCGTATGTGCCAACAGCACCTCCAGCTTCCGGAACATCTCCGTATCCAACATTACCCTATCAGTCGTCAGCACCATATCCAACTTCAACACCGTATCCATCATCAACACCGTACCCATCTTCAACACCGTATCCAGGATCTGCTCCCTATCCTACTAACATGGGAATGCCAACACCTTATGGCAACGCACCCTACCCAGGTGCTCCTTCAATACCATCCCTTCCATATCCTGGTAGCTCTTCTATCTCAGGCATGCCTATGCCTTACGACTCTGTGTCACAAAACTCACAAAGTTCTGGCTATGCGAGTCTATATCCTTCCATACCTTCCTTACCAGGTATATAAACCACACACATCCAGTAAAACTGGAATGTGGTTTACATTTCTTTTTTTCTGATTTACAGATGCTGACGGATCTTTTGGTAGGCTGGATTATCGTAATCCACCTACAAACGTGTACCCAACTTTGAAAACAGACGATTCCGACATATCTGTACCATCGCCGACAGAAGAACCATCTGTTGGTATTCCAGAGATACCTTTTCATACCGTCAATGTACCGGAAAATGAGAACATGTTTTGGGTAAGTTAACTTAATTTTGTTGAACACCTACATATTTGTTATTGATTTTGTTTTTAAGCCTCGTCTGCAGCCCAAGCCATGCCGATCTGCAGTGTTTATTAATATTGCCAATTAGTATTCTAAAAATTATAACGTGTTAAAATATGTAGTAGTAGTAGATATCAGTCTGGAAGCCAAATCGTTTATGTTTTTTTTTTGAAAATTATTCAGTTTATAGAGTCAATTTTTAATAAGGGGCTTACTCCTTCTCCTTAGTACTTTTTGCTTCAATCGCACACGGAATAAAGAAACCTGGGAGACAAATTTGTGAAACAGATTTAACTACATGCGTATTTTTCCATTCAATTATAAATAATAAAAAAATTAAGTGCTCATCACAATCGATTGTTTTTTCGCCTAGAAATAATTGTGTGTATTAGATTAGTAGTTAAACTTTGTTATTGCACTCGAATCAAGGAAGAACATCTTGTTCGTTTCAGTTTGAATTGCTCTAGTTTGCGATCGCCCGTACAGCCGCTAACTTGAACAAGCGAATCATATATTTGTTACCACAGTATGTAACAGCAATACTTGTGAAACTTTGCCGATTCCCCTGTGCCCAGAAAACAGAAAAATAACTGACCAAGTAATTTTCTTTCCGAAACGAATTAGTAAACGAGGAAAACTTTTTGCAATGATATTTCGAATATTTTTATTTGACTAAGGGCCAGTTTCACAGTGGACACTTACCGGAATAAGTGGCACTTAAGTTTCCCAGGCTGCATTGGTTTGTGGGTCGTTAGTATGAATTTAATTAGAATATTCAAGTTTACAATTTAAAGTTTAGTTTTAAAATTTTTTGTTTGGATAGTTTCTAGCTTTTGTAACTTAGTATTTGTTGCAGTTTGTGAGCAGTTCGTGTATGTTTTGATTATTATTAAATAAAAGTTGATTTATGTGGGCTAAAGGTGTCCGATGACCATTGTTACAGTGCAAGTAGAGCAAATGGGAGGATTTTCCTTTTTTAAAAGATGCTCATGAGTTAAAGAAGTGGCTAATACGAAGATGAACAAAATTGGAAAGGGTATATGATGTTTGAATCCAGAAAATTTGACTATGCAAGTTGAATTTTGATGTGATTCCATAGGCATGATATTGCTTATGGAGTTCTTTTTTGGTGTGTGGATCTGAGTACAGAATTTGCATCTTTGTTTATAACGCATCCCGAGAGGAACAAGAGTTTTTAAAGTTGTTCCCTCATATCTTGCGTTAAGTGATGGAGAGTCGTTTTCTGCCAATATGTTTTTTACTGGCGTAGTTTGAAATGCTTTGATTGATCTTCTTGCAGTTTGATGATAAATGTTGTTTTCATTCTGTGGATTGATTTTGGTGTATTATAGTTAGTGTTAACATTTTCGTCTAGTCTATGAGTCGGTAGCAAATTTAGGGAGTGGGGGTATAACATGTATATGCATGTATGTGTAGGTATACGCATTACTTTACCAATTTCAACCGTCTGTGTTTTCTGTGTTCAAAAATGGTAGTTTTTTCCAATCGCCCAGCCAGACTACTCTTAAGTTTGCCAGATAATAAACTTTTTGCATTTGAATAACCAATTGAATGATACACCACAAATTAAGAAAAATACTCCTGGGCCCTCATCACGTAAAACAAAAACGATCGGACGATATCGTTTCCACCATTGCTATCTCTATCGTATCTGTAGAGAAAATTAAAGATAGATAATCGTTTTCGTTCGATCGTTTTCGTTTTACGTGATGAGGATCCTGAATATCGGTCTCACACGTTTTGTTTTCAGCCTTAAGCCTGCCAGACGCCATTAAAGTATTTTCAAATGCATTTTCAATGCGTTGAATGACAGGCATTTTTAAGTACTAGATTAACTCCTATTCTATCAAAAGCTTTCTAATTGTCGAGTGAGAATACTGAAACGTGATTTTTGGCTACTCTATTTTTTTGATTCTGTATACCAGAGAAGACGCTTTGCTACAATATTTTCCAGAATATTGAAATAGGTCTATAACCCTCGCGTCGGCTTTATTAATGTCCTCTTTCGGTTTGTGAATGGCCATAATTTCCATAGAATTTCCAAATTCCAAATACCTGACTTATTATTAAATACAACTATTATGTTTGTACTTCATGCCTTTGATTATATTTTTCAAAAAAATATGAAAATAGGCAAAACATTATTTTTGAAAACTTGTTGGGGGACAGTGGATTGAGAAATATGGTGTTTAAAATCTCATAAAATCCCACAGATAGCGACCAGTTGAAACTGGCTGTATAGAGCAAAGAATACTGCCTAAAATATGGCTTTATCCCACACCTCTAAATAAGCAGTCAAGCACTACATCAACTGCGTCATTGCAACCCACAATGGTCATCTGTTTCTTGATAATGATCCCACACTTTCCTCTCCTCTTATTTGTATGGACTCTTTGTTCTTAGTTTTCACATGCCAAATGAAACATTTCATTAAGTTTCATCAACAGACTATTAATTTCAACGGGGTTTCGGTAATATTTACCTGATGGTGTAGTGCAAATATGGTCATCCTTACACAAAAAGAACTATAACTTTATTGAGGGTAGTCGTATCATTTTGCTTTTATTTTCATTAGATTCAGCATTAAAAAATACATTTTAAATCATGTGCCATATGTTTATATTTTTCAAAGTAAATTTTTCTTTACACCTCAAAAAACATCTAATACATAGATATTTTTATAGACTCTTTTTGTTCTTCGTTCTCATAATAAATGAATCGTTTTCATCAAGTTTAATTATAGGACTATGTCCTATTTTACCTGCATACTATGTCCATATAAATAGGTTGGAACAAATTCAATTCTCTGGAAATCATTTATTTTCTCCAAATGTTGAATGAGTCAATTTATGTTGAAGTTAGGAAATCAAACAAGAAACTTAATTCTTGGTAGGTATAAAAATTGTTTGTTTATATTTGCTTTTCTGACTCACTGAGTTGGCTAGCTGCCAGATAACCATAGAACAATAAATATAGTGGATTCATTGCAATAAACAGATTTTCTTGTTTTGTATTCGATTTTCGAGTTAGTAACGAAAAAGGAAGTAAAACCTGTTTTTTTGTTATGGATTTTTTTGGATATACATACATACATAATATAAAGATTCTAAAATAACAAAAAAAAATTTAAATATGAATGTAAAAATTCTAATTACAGCGTTAATGAAAAATCATTGCACGATATGTTACCACGTTCTTACTTATTACTGTCGCTATGCTATAGTTTGAACAATTATTATTTTAAATTAATATTAACAAATTCTGGAATCGATGTTGTTAAGGTTGTAAGACTTCGTCTTAGAGTGATAAACATTTATTTCATATGCGCTATAATTAAACTATTTTTGTCTAGGTAATGATTTAGTAACATATACAATACATATAACAGACACACAAAACGTATGGAAGGCAGGTCTATGTTTTCCCATGTAGGCGGGAGAGGCAACTTTCTTAATGATTAACTTAAAATGGAAACAAATATGTATTAGAAAACAAGGGCAGCACTCAAAATAGTAATATTTGAATGTATGATATATCGGTTTTAAGAGCCAGACATTTTTATTTTATCTTTAAAAGGAAGTTCTCTGGCTATTCTTTTTTATTTTTTTCTTCAAAACAGTAAAAAAAGAACTTTTTTTTTTTTTTAATTTTTATTTAACCCATTGCTACGCCTGTTCCAATAAAGAATTTTCTTTTAACTTTGTATTTTATTTTTGGTTTTTCACCTCTGTTATATATGTATGTATATATTGTATTTTTTATATTCAATTTTCTTAACGGACCTACCATGTTTAAAATTATTGAATACTTTCGCCCAACGTTTAAACATAGTTCCATTTGTCGTGGTCACGGGTCAACTGATGGCTTGTGGGTGGTAGTTAGTTATTCTTTGGTTTTGTATTTGTATTAAATAAAAACGACGACGAAACGCACTACACAAGGTTTAGTTTCAGACTCCATTTCAATTGTCATTCCATCGATCGTGAACCCCAATCCAAGCAGTGGAAATTGTCGATACGTTTGAAGAATCAGCATAATGTTTCATTGCACCTCGATTGACCCAAAGCAATATCTGTTATAGATGATACCAATTGGGGAAAAGATGAGCATTAACACATTGAAGTGCATTGAGTTCAACCTCACGACGATTTCCTCTGATAGGTATGGGAGGAAGTCAACATCCCTCTCCACACGCCACCTGGGAAGAACTCATGCCTGATTCACAATGCGACGAGGAAACGGGACGTGAGTGTGACGAGAACCGCTGTCATCTTTTTTCTAGTTACAAAATCGTCGCCCAATTCACAATGGAGTGAGCGTTTTTAAGACAAAAACTCATTTTCAAAACAATAGATTTATCAATAACTTTATTTGTTAAATACATTTGATCATTTCTTACTTAGCAAAAATGAAAATCGTCGTTACGACGCGTCTCTTTCAATTTTTCGAATTCTTGGAGTGACGTGACGATGAGAAACGCCGCATTGTGTATATCCAGGCATGCTTTCATTTTTTGAAATTGGTTTCACAACTACAACGAGCTCTCGTCACGCTTACGTCTCGTTTCCTCACCGCATTGTGAATCAGGCTTCACAATCAGACGGATGACAATCAAAAAGATCGAACAATATTTATTTTCAATTTGTCTTAAAAACAAGTAACAATTTTTAAAACATGAAACCAAGTTATTTTTTTATAAAATAACATGAAAATAGTCTTATTTGTTTGTTTTTAACAAGTATAGATGTGCATTATTTTTATTATTATTTTTTGAAAAGTAGTGAAAAGTACAGTCACAAACATTTATTTTTAAATTATTATCATTTTTTGTTTGTTATTTTATACAATCTTTAGCTCCCAGCAAGTATTTGGATAAGATACAAATTATTTACAAAGATTTTTCGAGAACAACAATCGCTATATTTGTTGTGATGTGGTTTTGGGTTGCTGGAGGCGCTTGTATTAAAATTTCTGAAATCGTACCATTTAAACAACAATAGTGCTATTACAAGCACACTGATGGACACGAATGAGTATCGATGGATATCTACTTCCAATCGCTGACTGATCACACTTTTTCTGTTTTCGATCTGGTCCGCTTCCAGTTTCAGATCGTCCAACAACTTCTTCCCTTCTACCAAGCTCGCGATCATATCGCTATGACTGCCTATGCCTAATGACAAAAGCGGTCGCTTTGAAGGGGTTCTGACTGTCAGATTACCATATTTTGTGCGTAATGCTTCAATTAGTTCGGAGTGGTTCATTCTCGGTTGATGGATTTTGAGGTTGGAACTTCAAGACTGGTCGTACGGTATTCGCAATTATTTCGTACTTATTTCTACTATTATATACAGGCTACTAGTATATAAAGGGTAATTCGCATACAGTGTGACAAAAAGCTAGAGCGTGTAGTTTGGTTTGAGACAAGAAAAAAATCGTATGGGCCTATTCCCCCCGTTTAGCCAAAAGGGGCAATTTTCTAAAAAAAAATTGACTTAAAACAGAAAAAAAAAATATTAAAAAACAACAGTTACACATACAATGCCATGTGCACTTTTTTGTAAAGCCATAAATCTCTTCTTTTATAATGTTTTTAAATAAAGTAATTTTAGAGTATAGTTTTTAAAAAAAATAATTTTCAAACTCAAAATTTCGAAGAAAAAAAAATTGAAAAAATTTTGTTCAAACTAATTTTGTTTAGAATTTTACGTTATTAAGTAGTATTTTTGTTTTTAATCTTATGTTTCCCCTTTTTAGGTCGATAAATACTGCTGCAATTTTCTGCTTTTCTTGTATCCTTTCTTTCCAATCCGCTAAGACATATTTTTTCCAGATTGTTCTTCAATTATAATATTATTAAGCTGAAGGTATTCTTTAAGTTGGATTTGAACACCGTTTCCAATATCTTTTCATACAACGGAAGCATGTTGATAGGCCTAGTCTTCGCATTTATTTGAATAAGATATTTTTTCTACTGGAGTTATAACTGAAGTTTTCCAGCAGCTTGGAAATTTACGACTTTCTAGTGAGTAATTAATAATATTTAATAGAGCAGGGTCGACTTTTGTATAACTATCTTTTATCATCTGTTATTTGTTTATTCCTGAAATTAAAATCATTTTTGTTAGGCATCATTTCAACTATTTTTAAGAGTTCTTCTATTGATTCTAACTTTTTAAACTTAAAACAACTTTCACTATTTAACAAAAGATTTTTCCATGGAACACTTGTTATTTGTTTATTTATTTTAATTAAACTTTTTATAAGAAATTCATTAAATTTATTGGCAATTGTTTTGTTATCACTAATTTTATTGCCATTAACTTCAATATAATTAATTTATGTCACCGACTGGCCCAAAACTAATTTTTTTAACGTTTTCCACATTTATCTTTGATGTAATTTCGGTCTGTTACCTTAAGATTTTTTTATAAGTATTTCTAGGTAACTCTTTAATATTGCCCTCGATCTTCAATGTTTCTGGTTAACACATACTTCGAGTGCCTTCTGATTTTTTTCGACTTCTGTCTCATAATACCTAAACCACTTTTGGTCAGTTTCATTGAATGTTTTTTTAACAACAAAAAAAATTAACTACTTTAAATATTTCTTTTTGAAATTGCTCACTCTTTAGATCATTTATATGTTATAAAGTACTTATTATGTTTATATCACTTTCTCTGACTTTTTGTGTAAATCTATGTTTATTGTATTTTAAAATGCTTACTTTTTCCCTTCTTTTTCTTTATTTTTACGCACGGGAAATTTAAAGATGGTTGTCTCACGATCACTTATTTTCAGTTCATTTACTACTTTTACTTCAATTATTGACTTTATATCCGTTACCACACAGTCCAATAAAGTTCTTGTACTTGCACATACTCTTGTAGGTTTTGTTACCGTTTGATTACACAAATTTTCTTTAAATAAACATTTTAGATTTTTTGTATAGTTTTGTTTTGAATCTTCAAACCAGTCAATATTAAAATCGCGTAGTATTATTATATTTCCATTGACGTTATCATTCAAATAATCACGTATATATTCAAAAATTCCCTTTTTGGAGTACTGGGTGATCTATATAATGCTACGAATTTCGTCTTACATATTTCCACAGTCAATAACCATAATTTGATAATAACTTGTATATTTGTTAGTACTAAAGTCATCTATATGTTTTTTTTTTTTTTCAAATAAATAACTACTCCTCCAGTATGAGCTGATGATGTTTCACAACGGATAATTTTATATTTTATAACGGATAGAAGATTTCATCTTCTAAGATAGTAAGTCGATCGACGGTCGTTCGACTGGTGTTCACATTAAAAAAATCTGACATAATCTGAATTTCAACCCCCCTAATGTCAAAATAGTTCTTTTATGTAAATAATTATTTATTTGTTTGTGATGAAAATTAATCAACACAAATCAACCACCAACATAATCAAGTGGAATTTCTACTTATGTTTAGTGTATCAGCTCACGTTTGCAAAAGTCGATACAATTGTACTTTTTTCGATACATTCCCCTTTACAAAAGTACACTTTTATAAAATTCAATTTAATTTTGCCATTTTGGGTCTATTCATTACAATGTAGGATAAAATTATGCATAATTAGTGTTGTAAAGGGTGTTTTTTTAGACGTGTGATTTTCAATCTGGCAATACTTTTTTGGAGTTGGTCAGCTGTCACTTGATTTGTGATCAGTTTGATTTGCCATTTCATAATTAATAGACTTAAGGCTTAACTACATAAGCCAAAAAGTACTTTTGTACAAAAGTAAAAATATTTTTTTCCCGCTAGCGCAGTTGTTTTGTGAAAAAAATATACAAAATTTTTTTTAAACCACAATTTAATCTTTCTGCATCATTTTTATAAGTTTTCCATTCAGAAAAACTATTCCAAAATGAGTTTGAAAATTTTCACTTTTGTACTTTTTCACTTTTTGAGCTTATGTAGTTAAGCCTTTACTCCTGAACAAAGATTGAGAATCGTTCAAATTTATTACCAAAATTCGGTTCGCGAGTTACATCCCTAACCTCGATCCCGGTCATTGGCACCACAGATTAGCCACATGAAGATAAGAATCCCCGGCAGCCATTTTAATTTGCCTACAGCTTGATATATATAGTTATATGATATATCAGCTATTCATATTATATTAGTTCATTGTACTGCTTCACAGTTTATTTTATTGACTAAGCAATTTGCTTTTCATTTAATGTTACGATTATTAATTAATGAGTTGAGTTGGAAATAAACCTGGCACTGTGCCGCATTATCGAAAGATTTTGTTTTTTCTTAAAGATATTAAAACGTTTACCTTAACTCGCGCTGCGTCCAATATTCGATAGACATAATCGCAAAATCGCATAAATTCGAGCAACCATGCATCGGTTTCGCACGACGTTTACTCTTGTGGATAATGCGCATCCTCAGAGACGCCGTACAGTGCGCACCGAAGACGCTATTGCTGCTGTGGAGCAGAGTATCGAAGAAGACCCGAATGAGTCCGTCTGCCAGTGCGCGCAACAATTAAAGCTGTCGAAAATTGGGCCTCTCGGCTGGAATTTATTCGAGCCAGCCGCGGCGGCCACTTGTCCGAAATCATTTTTAAAACATAATGGCAAATCCTTATCTTTATAATAAGCTAAATTCTTGACCATAACATTCAATTATATGCGTTATATTTCTTCTTGAAAACCACACGTCTAAAAAATAAACACCCTTTATTTGTCTGAACGGTTCAGCTGCTTTTGATATTTCCCCAAACTAGCAAACTAGTCCGTTTAGGATCCGTGCACGTAGTTAACAACGAATGGACGACTTCGCATACGGATCCAAATAAGTATTCTCAAAACTAACAGCCCGATTCTCCCCAACATCACTGCTACCTCACAAGTCACAAGAAAAGGTGAAATTGATTTTGTGACTTTTGTGTTTTAAAATTTTGATTTCATAATCTATTTATTTTTTAAACAAAATCGAAATTTTATTAGATTAGAAAAGAGAAAATTAAAGTGGATTTTATTGCAGCGTATCTTCTTCGATACCTTTCATCCGAAATAAAAAAACAAGATTTTCGCAACAACACAGATTTTTTTTCACGCAGGCAACAAATGATTAATTCGCTCTGCAAAACAAACTTTTTTCACTCCCTGTTTGTTAACATATATAAACAATTTTTTGTAGTCACTTTATTGATAAAACATGAATGAAAACATGTTTTTCAAAGTTTTAAATGAATGTATATGGCCTTTTTATATACAATAGGTTCTATATACAAAGATATGGCCAATTTGAAAATCTTTTTGTTTGTTTTTAATTATCAGCTGTTGCAATTATGACACTACGCATTCACCTTTGCTGTGGTGAGTTTTGGTGTGAGCTTTCTTGTGGGGGAGATTTCGAAAAATTTTATCGAATCACAACAATCCTCACAAGAGCTTGTGATTGTGACTCCTCACAAAGGGAGAATCGGGCTGCAAAACTAAGTTTGGTGACTCAAATTAGTATGGAAATTAGAATCACCACGGACCCACTTGTGAATGTATTCCGAATAACAAAAAAAATAATCACTCCCCCAATGGATCTCTGCCACCAAATTTCAGAAGTGTCAGTGTGAAATTAAAAAAAAAAAACAATCTGACAGCTCTCCCTGGTTGCAAAACAAAACCAAATGCCGAAGGCACGAAGCCGAGCCAAAAAAGTCGGGTGTTTAATTATAGTGATTAATATGTAATAAAATTAGTTTTTTTTGTATCAAACACTTGAAAAAATGTTCACTAAAATGTTTAAACACCAATTAATAGGTAATTCGATCGCAAATTTAAGTTTTCCAAGATTTGTCTTTGTCTTTTCTCTTTCTAATTTGACATCTAAAAACAACAACAAAAAAAGTCCTTGGTTGGAAAATATTTACATGCTCTTGGCAGTGTTAAAAATCCGGTCATTTGATTAGTTATTGTATTTGGAACTGAAAACTTAAATTTGCGATCGAATTACCTATTAATTAGTGTTTATAAACATTTTAGTGAACATTTTTTCAAGTGTTTGATACAAAAAAACTAATTTTATTACATATTAATCACTATTATTAAACACGACTTTTTGGCTCGCCTTCGTGCCTTCGGCATTTGGCATTGACTTATTACATAATAAGTCAATGGCATTTGGTTTTGTTTTCCAACCAGGGAGTGTTGTCAGATTGTTTTTTTTTTTTTTTTTAATTTCACACTGACACTTCTGACATGTGGTGGCAGAGATCCATTGTAACGCCTGGGCCCTTGATAGGGGGCGCTATTTCGGTTTAGATAAAGTCTTGAAATATCGTACAGCTGCTATCAAAGTCAAAATTAAAATAACTAAATTGTTCTAATTTGAAGTAATTCTTGAAATTACTAAGTGTTTGTTTATTATTTTAAAGATTTCAATATCTTCTTTTGTAGTTTTTTTTTCTCCAATTTGCAGAAAACTCAGACCGAAACATCAAACGCATTCGAATAAAAACAAGCACTCCATATTGTATATCCTCTAAGCCGTCAGTGAATTTGGTTGTTTCTGTTTATCGTGGAAAGGAAAGACAGGATTTATTATTTTGTTTACAAACTAGTGGTTTTTTTTTTTGTATAGACTAAAAGCCGTTAAAAGTTATTTTGAATCAATAAATCAACAAGCCCTAGTACTAAGTCTTCTACTTGGCTGATGTATTTCAGTAGTATATAGAATTTGTACTGTTTTCTCAGTGTGTTCCTTATCTTTGGCACCTAAAGCCTACAGAATAAATTTTAAACATTTGTATTTAACAAGATGTAAGTGATATATTTCTAATAAATCCTTCAACGAGCACAGATTTTTGTTTTAACGACTGCTGAACGTCAGAGTGACTCTAATGTGTTCACATTAGTTTGTGTCAGAACAAAAGAAGTTGGATTCACCTCAATCAGCGTCATGGAGTATAAACAGATCTAGAAAATATGTGAAAAATATCGAATTTGCAGTTATGGTCAAGCTATTTTTTTGTTTACACAAATTTGGCAGTCGCATATAATTCCACCACACTTTATATAGGTGCTCATACTTTGTGAGATAGTATTGAGGAACTTTTAGAATTAGTTATCATTTGTAGAGAAAAGGAACGCACCAATGACCTTTTCAAAATAACTGAAAAAAACACCAGCAGTGGTGAAATTCATATTATGTTTAATACATGCCTTGCATAAAATTATGAGTCAGTTGTTGCTATTTGAGCTTGTGACGGCAGAGCTTTCCCTTCTCCGAAATCCGAGTATGTTTTCACCATTCACAAAGATATAAAAAGATATTTTATTTTTCACCAATTTCCCCTAAATATCCCATCCAATGGTTCTATAAAATCAGAATTTCCCTCCGAAGTTGATTATCTGTTCATGTTAGTTTGATAACTGCATTTCCTCTCTCTCTCTCAGTATACACAAATAATATTCTTTCTCTTTTTGCACAGTTTGAGAACAATTGACATCAAAATTATTTTATTTTGAATTAGCTTTGCAGACCGATTAGAAAGCAAGATTCGCTGTTTGCAGCAAATCTAGTTGCAAATTGATTTTTTTGACGTTTAGAAGTGAAATAGATTTAAGCAAGAGAATAAAATACACAATTTTATTTTATTTTGATAGACCTTAATGGCAAGATAATATAAATAAACCTTTTCAATTGACTGTTCAAAGAAGCAGGCAGTTAATTTTAATAAAATAATTTATATTTTAAGTGAGTGCTGGTTTGTAGACATTTTTAATTTAAAAAAAAATTGAAAAATTGTTTCTTCATGTGAACTCGATTTTTGGAATTTCTCTCCGGATTTGGTCGTTGTGTCTGGTTTTAATTTTAAAGGTCAAATCGTGTGAATTCTGTAAACTAAAATTTAATGGTTCAGTGATATCATTAAGACGCACTTTTTTTTCTTTTATTCGAATTTTTATTTATTTAAAAATGAACATCCAAAATAGCCTCCCTTTTCCGAAACAAAATAGCACAAGGTTGGGTTGAGAAGACTACATCTATCATCAAATTATCTCGAATTGAATTGTGAAAAGAAGGCATCACCTATTATTGTTATTATTTATGATATTATTAGTAATGTAGCTACTTCAAAAGATAAATGTTTAAACTATGACTCTTGAGATAATAATGATTAAGGTGTGTTTGTAACCCGGTTGATTTGATGTGATGTCATCAAAAATGGAGAACACGAGAACGTCGTCGATTCCATTTGAATCATACATAGACAAAGCAGGTGACTGAAAATAAAGAAGCAATTTCTTATTACTTCTTAATTCTTACTAAGGAATGTTATTGCTTCTCAGAATCGTTAAAAAAGTTTGATTTCGTTGGCTGGCCTTTTTAAATTAATTAAAAGTTTAATAAGGAATGCCCATAATTTTGTTTAAGAAATTGTTGAGGTGAACGTACCTACTCATTTATATTTTCTGCATTTTTTTTTAAGATTTATGAAATGGCCGGCTCCAATAAAATGTAGGTAATTTGAAAGTCAAATTTTAGAACAGTTATATAGGTACATATTAGCTATGTTTTATTATCTTCTATCGGGATCCGGATCTGGATCTGGAAATCTGGATTAACTTTTAACACGTGCTACAAAAATAATTTGAAAATTTCCCAGTAGGTACATATTTTGTTTGTGTATTGCGTGTTAAAAGTAAATCCAGATCCAGATCCGGATCCCGATAGAAGATAGTAAAACACAGCTTTTATGTAGGTAGCTACCTATATCATTCCTTGCGTTCAAGAATCTATCCGAGACGGTGTCAACCTATCCAAAAATGTTCAGATACCTACCTTGAGTTGTTGTTGCATCAGCTGATTTTTCACAAGGGATTACAACAACACAAAGCTATCCAGATCGCTTTACAATCCTGAACGTGGCGATTTAGAACGCTTTTCCTCAGCATAAACTGGCAACTTCCTATATTCAGTGACTGTCATTAATACATACAAACATTCGGTTTTCTAGGTATTGAACATTATTAAAATTCATGAGTTTTTTTTTTTAAATTGTTAACATCAGATTTTATTGGACCAAATTAACATATTTGACTGCTCCCTGACTTTTCAGTAAGATGTCGGAAATTAAAATAAAAACGAACAATTGATAAATTAAACAACTTAAAAACATAATGTAGAAGTTAAATTTTCCTTTAAATCAATTGTACCCCCTTCCTACGGGATTTCTTATCAATTGTTGTTGTTTTGTTGCTCCTGATGATGGAATAATTCCTTTTGTTGGTGCCGGCGGGAACAGTTATGAACTGTTGTTTACCAAACCATTTCCTCTGAACTGTAATATCTATGAACCTTGTCTTGTCATTATACCTACATATAGCTAGTTTATTAGTTTTTATTGAACAAATTAATATTCATGTTTGTACATACATTCATTATAAAAATTAGCTTAAAGTCTTATTTATTGATTTGACATAATGCCGTCTACTAAAATGACATTAAATTTTTCTTACATTGTTACAGTTAGCCTTAAATTAAATATGAAAAGATAGTTCGATGATCAACAGTTGCCTTCAATAAAACGTGTTCTGTACTGAAGAGCATTTAATACGTGTAGTCATTTCCTAATCGCCACTAGCTTGGCTCTCCGTCTGCGCATGTTGTTGGGCAGGTCCTTGGTAATACGAATGTTCCTCTCCTTCAGCTTCGACGTGTTTCGAAACACTGGCCAAACGGATTCCCGACATTTCATTTTTAAGATCCCTGTTTCAGAAAGTGGATCTCGACTGGCAATGGGAATGCTTTATGCAGTTTCAGCATCATTGGTGTGACTTACGCCAAGCAGCTCAGCACATATGGATTTTGCCCTGTCATTCATGTCAATGTTTTGATCAACAGTTATTTTATTCGGTATTTTTTAGGATAATTTTTGCCAGCTGCAATTCTAACTGCTTGTTTCGTGTTTCCAGTTGTTGAAATTTATTATTGATCTCTTCGTATTTTATCTTGATGCCAAATATTTCATCAACAAGCAGCTGTAGATCAGCTTTGGACGCGAGTTCCTTGCAGAGTTCTTTATTTTTGTCATCCTGTATTTGTTTAAACATTTCCATACTCCTGCGTCCGTTTTGTTATTCGCTACCATTTAAGTTAAACTGAAGTGTTATTTTGCTCAGAGAAGGAGTCAATGATTCCTCGTTTGTTTTTGTTCATTAAGGTGGGGTTGTGCTTAGTGCTGAAACTTGTTTTAACGATTCTGATTCTTAATTGCATCAACTTACTCAAATTTGTATTTCTGGATTTAGTGCTACAACTTGTTTTAACAATTCCGAATCTTAATTGCTACAACTTACTCAGATTTATATTTCTGGATTTAAATCTTACATATGTATGTATGTCTTTCTTGATATTTAAATGACGACGTTTCGCACGTGGTAGCGTATTTCTTCTCTGAATTAATATTTATTTTTTATTAATTGTACATATGTATATTTTACTTACATTTTTTTGTATTATTATTTTATCAATATATATTATTATTTTTCATCTATGGTCAATTTATTAAAAGATAATAAAATAATTTGACTAATATTGTATGTGTAACTTGTTTTTTTTTGATGAATATGTTCTGCAAATATATTTTTTTTGAATTAGTTTTCAAAATGAAGTATGTACATATTTTAAAAAAATACTATTATGCATTGTTTATATTTAGTTGCTGTTCACCAAGTTTTGTTGCCGCCTTTTTCCAGCTCTTTAAATTTCTATGCAAAGAAAATAATTCAATGGTCCCATATCCCACAATACATCATCCAAATTGTCAGGTCCAAAGCATCATCAAAAACCTCAGCATCACTTCCCTATTTAATTTTTTGCACCAAGACTTCAGTTTTGGAAGATCCTGTAAGATGAAAATCATCATCTATGTATACTTTTTATTTCAAAACTGATGTCTTTCAATAAACTGCAAATCACGGCTAATGAATAATTTACCAATTTTGCCGTCGTATATACGATACGCTTTAGAATCATTTCCATACCCGATCATTACGCGTTCGATGCCTTTTGAGTTGAACTTGGAGTATTCTGGTCGCTTGTTTAACTTGTATTTTAAAATGCTAGACATTTACTGAATTCAATGGAATCGTATAATTCCCCCTAAAGTACTGCATGGTGAGGGTTTTTTTTTAAATAACCGGCAGTATTTACTGCCTCCGCCCAAATACTCTGGTAGTCCTGATCCAATTAAGATACAGCGAGCCATCTCCACAATTGTCCTGCTAGCACGTTCCGCAAAACCAATTTGCTGTGGAGTATATTGCTGTAAATGACTGGTTCACAAATTCAGCTCCATTGTCGTTGCTAAGTGTCTTGATTCCTTTCGAGGTATGCGTTTCAACCATGTCCTTAATTTTGTCAAACATGTCCATCGGTTCACTTTTTGCCTTTAAAAAATAAATAAACAATTTTCTTGAATGTTCATCTACAAAAGGTAAAAAGTATTTTGCTACTCCAATGAACATTTTTGTCATGGCCCATATTCTGCTACTTTTTCGCATATAATAAAATTCTCCCATCACCATTCATAATATTTGCACTATATTGGTCAAAAATAATTTGGTTCAAATTGTCTGCAGCTTTGGAAATTGAAGCAAAGTTCATCTTCATCGAAGGCACAAAAAAATATCTTTTAGAGTGATAGTACAACCTCACCTCTCCAATGCCATCTGATAAAACATACGTATCGTTGATAAGCGCGATATGATATGATATGATGCTTTGTTTCGGTGTCTCTCGATTACAATTAATTCAAGATCCTCTAGAAATGTGTGGATCGGTCTTCCCACGTTGAGGTTGTTGTTGGCTATGCTGAGGGTTTGTATTTGCTTTCGATTTCGTACGTACAATGCCTGTTCTGGTGCAAAAATATTCAATTCAGACCCTGGTCTCTTGTGCCCTTCTTCTAGAAGCTTAATTTTATCTTTCTCACACGCGGGTAGAGTATCTCGTGCTTCAATCGCAAGGACAAAACTTTCAAAGCTGGTAGGCAGGCTAGAAAGCAATATAATTGACAAAAGTTCATCTTGAAGTTCAAAGAAAGCTTTTCATTTTTCAGCTACTAATTATACTCATACAGTTACGTTCCGCAAGTAATTTATTACGAATTTATTATTCAATACTTATCTCTTTTAATTTTTCTACTAGTGATGAAAACGTATTTGATGCGGTAGTACGTGACTATTTTCTTGCAATTTTAATTGTAGGAGTTGCTTAAAAAGGGTTGCTTTTATCGTTGGCCCCTGTGGCTTAACAATGAGAAGGATGGTGGCCTGTGCTTTGTCGTCCTTTTTGGTCAAATTTGCAAAATCTCTTTCTGGTTTTATTTCAGCTCCACTTACGTATGACCACCTTAACCATAACCTTTTGTTGGGAATTATATAATAAAAAAGCCAATCGAGTCCGAATATAAAGTTGAGTATATATAGAATAAGTTATACAATGCAAGTGTAATTGTAAGTATAGTATATTATATAATAGTAGTAGGGAAATGCCAGAGATACATTCTGAACAATATTAATATAAAGTACGAAACGTCTATTTTATAATAATTGAATATCAAAAAAGACTTAAAGCTCACTTACCGCAGTAATATTCACGCCGTTTAAATATCGGTTTAAAGTCCTTTAACCGACTATATTTAACCGAAGTAAACCGATAGAATTTAAACGACAAAATCTCGTTTAAATTGGTAATATTCACCCCGTTTAAGCAAAAAATGACATTCGGCTTACGTCGGTATAAATTTGTGATTTAAACCGAACGTCGGATAGCATCGCAAGTATGAGTATGGCTTTTGAGCACATGTGTGCTGATGTATTTATAAATCTTTTCAAGTTTATTGAAGTCTTTGTTGTGTTTTAGTGTTCAATTAAAATTAACAAAAAACCTAAAATTTTGCAAGGACAGAAAGTGCCATCAAAAGAATAAAAAGAGAATTCAACTCGGGCCAAACGCTTTTCTCAATTTAAACCTGATTTCTTGTGTGACCTTATGTTGGCCAGCGACGTCAATACTTAAACACCGTACGGTCGCTTATGCTGGTGCGAGAAAATCGCCCGAATTTTCAATACAACACCAGACGTGGCAGCGACTAATGAGTTGTATATTCTTGTACTTATTTGTCTTTTCTCTCTATTTTTTTTTTCGAGAACGGTGCTAGAACATAAAAAGAGACCTACAAAACCTGCCGATCAATATTTGATGGCTATTGTTTTGGAGACCCGTGATGGTGCTGTTTTTCAAAACACTAATAAAAAATGTCAAAATGTTTGGTTCAAATAGTCATGCTGTTTTTTTAGAACGGTGCAGCTTTCAACAACTGGCTTGTCCTTCACCGACAGTTACGCTCTGCTGATGACAATAAAACTGCATCTATGTCAACAAGGGCATATTGGCATTCCATCTTGGAAAAGAGAATAATTTAAAATTTAAAATAAAATTCTAAAATGGGAACAGAAAACACACACTGCTTGACTGAATATTTGCACTGACTCAACAAATCAATATAATTTTGAATATTAGCTAAAATCATTTGAACCGTACCTAAACGACACGAAAATGTCTCGTTTAAGTTGGAGTCGGTTTATCTTAGTTAAACCGATCGTTCGGTTTAAAATTTTGGCTAACGTCGGTTAAAGTGTGTGAATATTACCGATAAGTCGGTTTAATAATTTGAAAACGACTACTGAATTTAAACCGATTTTTAACGGCGAGAATATTACGGCCGTTAGGATAACAATAAAAAAAAGTCACCAAAAAGAATAATTGTACACATCTTATTTTAAGAACATTTGTATTCTCTTTATTTTCTTTCGAAATAAAAAATTGGAAATTTAACAGCCATATTATTGTAAAACTAGTTTCATTGCTAAACTAGTTTTATAGATGTTTGGAGGTACTCAAACCAGTATTATTCAAAAATATTTGGACACCTACAACTCGAAAAATTAAAAATAGCTTTGCATAAAACTCTAAATTCATAAAGCCGTGCAAAACTTGGGCCTCAAAACTTCTATAAAACTAGTTTTGAAACAAGTCCATAATATGGCTGGAAATAC
The DNA here is from genome assembly GCA_932273885.2 of Leucozona laternaria. Classification (NCBI taxonomy): domain Eukaryota; kingdom Metazoa; phylum Arthropoda; class Insecta; order Diptera; family Syrphidae; genus Leucozona; species Leucozona laternaria. The sequence continues at coordinate 55,219,834 of OW026368.1, forward strand.
TTAATTAGTAATCTTTCGAATAATGAAAAAATTTAAACTTTATTTTAATGATGTGTACATAAAACATCTACCTCAAATATAGCTAATAGATTGGATTGTCTCAATCACCTGTGTATTGTTTATTTTTAAAACAGGTTACAACATTTTAAGTTTTTGTTAAATTTGAATAATTAACTCAGTTATAGAAGTTTTAATTCGGAACTTTATAATCGCACTAATTAAAAAAAAAAAAACAATAATAAAGAGATCTTAAAGATACAAATTTCGTATTGTTTTAATAGCCTCACCACATTTATTTGATGATTTACTTTAAATTCTACTTACGAAATGTTTGAATGATTCATTTGTTGAGAATGAATCAAAAGACTTCAGAAACGTTTTTGCAATTCTAACAATACATACTTGTCCATTTTCTTTTTGTATTGTCAAAGATCCAGAATTGTATCTTTTTTCATTTTTCAATTACAATGATTTTCTTAAAGATTCCTAAAATAACATTAGATTAAACATAATGAGTCGTATTCACAGTAGGTAATTTTTAAACTGTTTCTAAGTAAACGATAAGATTAATTTAATTTGAAATTATTCGTATAGTTTGTCATGTCAAAGTTTGAAACTATTTGTGTAGCACTTTTGAACTTGTAAATAGAAACATCGACATCTTCATTGATAGTCAGGCGGCAATTAAATCAATTGCCTCAATTGTCACAAAGTCTAAACTGGTAGAATGTTGCCGAAATGAGTTAAAACTATACTCAATGCATCAAATACAGTTACCCTTCGATGGGTCCCAGGACATCGTGACATATATGGAAACGAAATGGCGGATAAACTGGCCAAAATAGGATCTTCTCTTGATCCAAGCCAAACTGATTCTTCCGTTTCTATGCCACTAAAACAAGAAAAAGGCAGAATTCGCAAATGTTTCCTCGAAGCCGCAAACGATAGATGGTCAGCTCTTGATACTTGTCGGGTCTCGAGGAATCTATGGCCTGACATCTCAAAGAAAAAAACAGACTTCCTTCTCAAACTAAGCAGACCTCAACTATCCCTTTTGGTTGAAATCATAAAGGGTCACATTTCAATGGGAACCCACATGCCCAGAATGGGCATCAGCTCATCCGACTTGTGCAGAGGGTGTCAAGATGAAGAGGCGGAGGAGGGCTCCTTCTTCCACTTCCTTTGTGAATGCCCCAGTTTAGTAAGAACTAGAAAAATGGCCCTCGGAGATTACTTCTTTGACGAACTGAGCGACATCTCGTTTTTGCCACTAAGAACCATCCTGAAATTTATTCAATGTTCGGGTTGGTTCAAGGAGGCCCTTCATACCCACACCTAAACTCCTCTAACTCCTTCCCACCCATCCTCTTCCTTCACCTCAACTATTTCCTGGGGACCACAATGGATCCATTGAGATCCGAGTGCGATGATGCGGCTCGCCGTATTTTCACCCCACCTGATAATTCCATTAACTTATGTTTTAATAAACAGCAAGCAAACTGAATGAGATGAATAAGAGCCGTATTCATTGATTTATTTTATTTAAAACTGTAGTTTTATGAATACGCCCATGCATGTTTATTGTTTTAACTGCAATTTATTCGGAATCAGAATTTTTTGAAAAGTAAGGTTTTTTTTTTTGAATTTTCATAAAAATGATGATATTCTTTTGGAAGTACCATCTTCTTCGATATTTAATTCAAATATTTGACTTATGTATGTAATTCTCAGCAATAGACAGTGCATCCAAGTATCCTCAATCCGTTTAAACTTTTTTGTTTTCTTTGCTCTTCTGTACTCACCACATACAATTTTGTTGATAAAACCTAAAATAAAAAGAAAGTTCATTCCATTTTAAGTTGCGTTGAAATAGGTAAATAGTCAGCCTAAAGATTTCTACAAAGCATCCTAGAAAGTTTGATCAAAATCGGTCCATTAATATTTGTTTTAAGAAATTATTTGACAATACATATATAGAAATAGTAACATACAACATTATATACATTTATTTACATTTATTTTATTTAGTATACAATATAATATAGGGTCATTAATTTTTCGGTTTCGAAAGTAAAGCTAAATAAAACACAAACAGCGGTATATTTTTGATGAACATATTATTTCATTATAAAGTTTGGACTTTGCCATTAAGTGTGAAAAACAATATCATTCAAATGGCCGCCTCGGGAAGATTCGCAGCATGCGATTCTTTTGGGGTAGTGACGTTTTAAAAGAATGGAATTAATTGGAAATAATAGTTATAAATTAACTATGCCAAAAAAAGTTCCATTGATTCCATGAATACTCATTACCATCCTTATTTTTGTTCCTCTGACAATACTACTCGCTATCAATTTTTAACTCTCCACTTCTATGTGCATTGACCGAATACTATTCTCGAAAAGCAACAGTATGCGCTATTTTCTAAACAAATATATTTTTTTCATAAACTGGGATATTAGATTATGTTTTGGAACCTACAATATAACGTTTTCAATAAACGTCTAAGAAAAATAAATCTGTTTATCCTGAATAAGTGGTTATATTTCAACTGAAATTCAATAATATGACCTCATATTCCATGTATGGGAGTACCAGTTCATACAACTCCAGTCAACATTATTAACCAATGCCATCGCCATTAATTATAAAAATGCCATCTACAACTGTGAATATTTTCCAATAAATATTTCATAGAGTTCCAAAAATCGAGTTTGCATAATTTATTTATATCTACACTTACAAAATGACAATTTATTTTTTTAAATTTTCTTTCACCAAATAAAAGTAAAAACAGATCTGCACGAGCATTTCTAAGCACAAAAATGGATGAACTAAAAGGTTTCTTTAAACAAGCCGGCAAGGAATTTTTGAATGCTGCCGGCGAAGCTGCTGCGGGGGCAGCCAAAGAGATTGTGGGAAGTGTAATTAATGAAATTTTCATTAAAAAAGAAGCCGAAACAAAAACAATTCTGCCGAGTATTAAGAATATGCGAGTTGTAAGTAATTTAAACAGTTTATCTTTAATTTCAAATAAAATGTAAGCACAAATAATAGCCGGTTTTCATTATAAAGATCTGAATCGAATAAATGTTCGACATGTTAAATAGAAAAAACAACATCGGCCCTGCTTTATATCTGGATTAATTTTTAAATTCCAAAAAAATGAGTTTTTACTCTGGCGGGTAGATGACTAATTTGTTTTACAAATACTGTATGAGCTATGATTGAAAATAAAAAAGACAACAAATACATGAGAAATAGAATGTATGCAAGAATGTGTCGCATGACCTTGCTCTTAAAGATCATGTGGCTTAGAAATTCAAATACTTTATGTATCTATGAATATACAATATAATTATATAAAACATGCATTCAGCCATTATTAAAAATGTCTCTTAGGACAAATTTTTTTTTTTGATTTTACACTTTCTCACTTTCTGCAGAACCGCTATACATTTTTGATGTGTAAACATCTATACCCGCGGTAGAGTGAAATAAAAACGTGGACTTTCGTCTGTGCGACGTTACGAGTTCACACTTTACGAAGAAGCACGTTCCGCTGCGAAAATCTGCATAGTAGGATTTTGGACGTTGAGTGACAAAAATCTGAAGACCCCCTTCAAACAAACTATGTAGTCAGTTTTGGGTCCGTGCACGTAGTCAACAACGTATGGACGACTTCGCATCCTCAACACTGCGGTTGGACAAACGGTGATGATGTTTACTGGACTTACTTATTAAGTTCTCATAACATTTATCAAAAATGAATGCTTATATTTTTTCTTAGTTTAAACGCCTTTATCTTTTTAATACTATGATAACTCATGCTATAAACATTTTAAGTGAACTATATATGAAGGCTTTTTTTTGTAGACTACAAAGCAAAAAATCTACAAAAAATAGTCTATAAGGTTGACTCAAGAAAAATGACAGTATTATTTTAAAGTTTTAATAAATTAATTTAAGTAGATATACCCTGACCTCTCACTCTGATCAGAGGCTGAGAAAAAACTTAAAGAACTAATTTAAAATGTAATACCATGACCCCCACCCTGACCAAAGCCTGACAAAAAAAAACCTGACACTTTTTTGTATTCGATATCACAAGGCATACATATTTAAGTTGTACGTCCACTCCCAAAATTTACTGCCGACTCTTGGTCTATAAAGGAATAAGGCTGAGGTATGGTATAGATGTGCGCTTTTGCATTCGTGATTTTGTGTCATATACAGATGGAAATATGTAAGCCTTTTAAGTAAGCTTCATAGAAAAAATAAGGCACTGTTCAACAGTTTTAAATGTACTGCTAACTAGTTTTTGTATTTTGGCGTGTGCGCCATATGACGGAGGTACAGACAAAAATACATACATATATAATTGCATACATACAAACTTACAGACACACATAAGTACGGGACCTATTAGTATTTGAATTTGGTGGGGGCAGTACCCCCATTTATTCGGCTTAATTACAAGCTAATGCTTAATCTAGCTTAAGAACTATGAAACTTATAGCTATGTTTTGTGGTTAGTGAGGAGGATGATTCAGGAGACGGAGTTTTAGACAAGGGGTGCTGAGATTAAAATCGAAGTTGCTTGCGTATAAGTTAACACTCCGCAGCATACGGGAGATTGGTTCATTAGAGCCATAAGACGTACGGTGGGGAGGTATATAGAAAAGAAGGGGATTTCGTATGTTACGAGGGTTGGTATTAAAAAAGATAGAGTTGTAGAGAGTAATGCAGTCAACTGAACCTGTAAGAAGTCGATGAATGAAGAGAATTTCATGAATTTTTCTTCGTTCTTCTAGTGAGTTAAGGTGGATAAGTTTAAGGCGGTTCTGATAGGGAGGAAGGATCAAGGGATTATTCCAGGACAGACCTCGAAGAGCAAAACGAAGGAAACGACGTTGAATGCTCTCGATTCTGGCAATGTGAATTTGTTGGTACGGGGACCATACTTGACAGGCATATTCGAGCAAAGGACGGACAAATGTTATATAGAGGGACCGGGTCACGTATGGGTTGGAGAATTCCTTGGACCAACGTTTAATTAACCCAAGTGCTGAATTGGCCTTAAGCATTATGTCGTCATAATGGGAGATGAAATTAAGCTCCTGATCGCATAATATACCAAGGTCACGTATAGATTCGACTACAGATAGGGGCTGATCGTGAAGGAGATAAGAACGGGGAGAAGACTTAAAACGTTTTCGAGAAAAAGTTATTGAATGGCATTTGGCAATATTTAAATATAAGCAGTTTTTGAGACACCAAACTGAAAAATTATCGAGATCGAGTTGGATTAGAGCAGAGTCCTGTGAAGAAGAGATGGTCTTGAAGAATTTGGTATCGTCGGCGTAGAGAGAAATTTGAGAATATTTAATAACCAATTCGATATCGTTAATTGTAAGAATAAAAAGAAGAGGACCCAAGTGACTGCCTTGGGGGACTCCGGACGTGGCTAAGAAAGGGCAAGAGGAAGAAGATCTAAAACGAACACTATAGTAACGGTTTTCCAGATAGGACGAGATCCATCTCAATAAAATGGGTTCAAAACCGAAGGTGGATAGTTTGAAAAGTATAAGTCTATGGGAGATTTTATCGAAGGCCTTACTAAAATCGGTGGATATGACATCGACTTCCTTTCCATGCTCTAAAGCTGACAGGATAAAAGACACAAATTCAACAAGATTAGTGGTTGTTGATCGGCATTTGAGAAAGCCATGTTGTCTAGGGGAAATGAGAGACTTACAGCGAAAACTCAAAGTTTCGTACAAAATGCTTTCGAAGAGTTTGGGTATACATGAAAGTTTAGCAATAGGACGATAATTGTTAACATCACCTTTCGGACCCTTTTTGTGTATTGGTATTATAAAAGAAGTTTTCCAAACCTCAGGAAATTCTCCTTGAGTAAGGGATAAATTGAAGATTTTTGAGAGAGGAAGAGAAATCGATGAGGAACATTTCTTTAAGAGAATAGCCGGGAGGCCGTCTGGACCTGGGGAGAATTCATCAATGAGTTGGTTTAATTTGTTCTCCACTAGAAATGGGTTGACGGTGCGAGGGAGAATTGGCCCAAGTGAGTAATTTGGTAGGTAGTTAAAATAAGCAGAGTCAGGTACAAAAGTGTCATCTGTGAAAGATTGTTTGAAAAACGATGCAAAAAAGTTGGCGATAGTTTGTGGATCATTTGATGTTTCATTGTTGAAAGAGAGAGAGGTCGGATAGCCATCGGATTTTTTTTTGTAATTGACAAATTGAAAAAAGGACTTAGGGTCGATAATAAGGTTAGTTTGTGTCTCAATTATATAACGCTGGTATAAAGAGCTATAAAGCTCATTAAATTGGAGGTATATACCATAATAGTTAGAATAATCACTGGGAGATTGAGTACGAAGAAAGGTTGACCATAACTTGTTTCTTTTGTTTCTCAAAGAACGGAGCCTTCGATTATACCAAGGGGGGGAGGTAGTTAAAGTTTTGTGACGAGAGAATGGAACAAATAGAGAAATAGAATAATATATTTCCTTGTAAAAAATGTCTAAAGCATCTTTTACTGATAGGTTATCAAAGTTAAATGGAACTTCGTTGAGGTATTGATTAATATGGCGGAAGTTTGCTTTATGGAAATCGTACGACCATAATTCTGTAGGGGGAGTGCATATTAGAGGGGAGTTGTGGAAAAATGAGAGAAGAAGGGGGGGATGGTAGTTGTCAATGGTAGATAAAGAAAGTTGACAAGATGAGACTGACGAATTAAAAGAATCTGTTGTGAAAATAAGGTCTAGATGCCTACCCATGTGATTTGGGATGCCATTAACTTGACAGAGACTGGAATCTGCTAAGCGGTCTAGGAAAAGACATTCCTTAGAAGAGGTGGGATTGGAAGCAACAAAGAAAGATTTATCGTCTGATGAAATCCATTTGAGGTTAGGAAGGTTGAAGTCACCGAAAAGAAGGATTTCATCATTAGGGTCACATAATTCTAAAATGTGATCAATTGTATTAATGGCAAGTTCATATGATTCAATGGGTTGTGATGGCAGTATGTAGCAGCAGATAACGTAAAGCGACTTACGGGGTAATGTTAACTTTATTGAAACATAGTCTAGACATCGGGAAGAAGAAATCGCTATAAGGGATGAGTCGATTGAGTTTTGGACAGCTAGTAGCACACCACGACAAGGAGTATCAATAGTTCGGTTGAGATCATCGTCGCGATAAACATTAAAAGAAGATGGAAACAATTCTTGGTTTTTGATGCTGGGGGTCAGATTGGTTTCAGTCAGAGCGTAAATTTCAAAAGGTAAAGCATGAGTTTGTTGCAAGACCGCTTTGGTTTTTGAACGAAGACCTCTTACATTCTGATAATAGAAGGTAAGAGGGAGATTCTGATGTGAAGGTGTGGGGGAAGTTTGGGATATATTAGGATCGAAAAAACCTATCATGGTCGACTCTGCTACGCTGTAGGTATGATATCCGCTTGGAATGAATATAATTCCCGAAAGCATCAAGATCACTCTCTACTCTTTGCGGAGACATATTTAAAAATGCATGATATTTGATGTAGAGATTTTTGAGGCTGCTTACGTCAGTAGGAAGACCTTCCTGTTGGATGGAGACCATTACACTTGTGTTTGTTTTACCTTCGTAACAAACAGAATCTGATTTGTCGTGGAGATAAGCTAGGAAAATTCGAATGTTCTCGTATGTTTTCTTATCTCTTAGCCTAGATAGAGCATAGCGACATTCAGTGGAATCAGAATTCAGTGTTTGCTGTGTCATTTTTACAGTTGGGGGCAGAAGGGGATCGATAAAGGATTGATTGGGAACTGATGGAGAAGAAACACAACTTGACCTTGGAGAGGATTTGTGGCAAGGTGTTGTAAATGTATGCGAAGAGTGGTTAGATGCAGAATTAGAAGTTGTATTAGAAAGAGATGTTGGGGAGGGGTTGAGAATGTGGGAAGACTGAAAATTGGGATACTTGGATCCAGAACTGAGGTCAAAATGTGTATTTGTTGGGGGTGATTTGGTTGGTGGTGGAAAAAAAGTAGGTGTAAGATTAAATGAAACTCGTTGACCTTTAGGTTTGGAAGGAGTAGCGACATTAGGGAGATTTTGTGGAAAAAGGGGGTGATTAGGTTTGGAAGGGGTAGCGACATTAGGGAGATTTTGTGGAAAGGAGGGGTGGTTAAAACTTGGGAAAAGGTTTGTCTTATAGCTCCAGTTTGTACCAGGTGTGGAAAAGTTAAAGGGTTTTTTGTTAATTCTAGATATTGGATTGTTGAGGTTAGACGATAGGGGGATGGAACTGTTGATGTTTACGCAGTCTGGTATGAAGTCAAAAGAACCACGTTTAGCTGGGGGCTTATCAGGAAACGGAGGGGACTTTCGCTTGAGGGAAGGAGTGGACTTATTTTGGAAGTTAGTGTTATTATACTTAAATTTAGTGAGATTTCTCTTCCATTTGAACAGCGTCATGTTGTCGAGTTGAAATGATCCCGATGATTGGTGAAATATCCAGTCGTACCTTGACGGAAACTGGATTTTAAAACATCTAAATGAAATCCGATGGCATTTAGTTAGAAGAATGGAGTATCTGCGCCGAAAATAGGACTTTACCCAGGATTCATTTGCAAAGTAGGGAGTGTTCTTCAGGCAAAAGTAGGAATCATTAGCAGATTCAAGCTTCCTTAATCTTTGATTCCAATCAGACAGGCTCCATAGGTGACCGAGTTTAACAATTGTTTCTGAGGGGGCACTTTTAGGAGGTCCATGACTAAGTTTGGGGGGTGAAGAAGGCACAGTGACTGTTGGTTGGACAAGCGGTACTGCACGATTAGAGGGAGAAGAACTTTCAACTGCATTTTGGGTGAGTCTAGGAAGCACGGTATTCGTTTCAGTGGTACGGATTTCTTCAAAAACAGACAAATTATTAAACACCGTTACGGGTACAGGAGTGGGGTATTTAGGTTCATCCAAGATGTCATTAATTTGCAGCCGTAATTCCCGCGAATTCTTATTCAAGTAACTCATGTCCCGCTGAATTTCCATCGTCCGTTGACCATTGCTAATAACGTCAAACCCGATGGATACCAGCTCAGCAGAGACTCTGGATAGCAAAGATTTGGCACTTTGGAGTTCATCACAGATCCCGAGGAGCAAGGGTTGGTCCGGTGAAGAAAGCGTGGATACAGTCTTAGAGGAGTTACTTTGGAAGTGGACCTCAATGTCTGTTTGAAGGGATTTAAAATTAGAGGATATATTATTATTGAGCACAACAAACGAATCATTAGTAGAGTCTGACAGTTTTTGAAGGGAGTTGAGACGTTTATCAATGTCTGAAAGCTTAGAAAGACATTGAGAATTATTTTGTTGACACTGTTGGTGAAGTTCTTCAACACTTTTTACAATGACATCAAATTTTTTGGACACATTTTGAATTTTGTTAAGACAGTCATTGTTGTTGTTAGCAATTGAATCACTTAGGCATTTGATGGCAAGCATAATATGGGAGTGGGATATGCCTTTACACTCATCACAGTAAAAGAAAAAGTTTTTTTTGAAATCTTTTAGGTAGGTGAGTGGTCTCTTACTTAGGCCAACACATGAGGGGTGAAAAGAATTACCACAAATACCGCTGCAACATATCCACTCAGCACAGGATTCAATGTTGACGCAAATGGGGTTTCCGCACTTAGATGACATAGTTTTGATTTGTTTTTTATTTTTATTTTTTTATTATTAAACACAGGTAAGCACAAATTATTAATTTGAAATTGACTGCGGTGGCGAAAGAGTTTCAGGGTAGGATTTTGATTTGTTTTATTTGTTTTTATTGTTTTTTTTTTTTATTTTTAAATACAGGTAAGCACAAATTATTAATTTGAATTAACTGCGGTGGCGAAAGAGTTTGAGGGTAGAAAATAGGTCACAGATATCGCGATTAAAAGTGCGGGGGTAAGCAAATAATGGGAAATTGAAAAATAGAATTAATTATTAATCAAGAGGGAAATTGGTTACGAAGAGCGATTTGAAACACGTCTGAACTTGGCGGCGACCAGAAAACATCCTGTCAAATGTTGTATGTACCCCAAACATCAATTAAAAATCCGACCATTTTAAATCCTGGACCTGGAAACATATCACATTTTGCCGAATTTTTTGAATAGAATAAGTATGAATTTTATTTTACCAAAAAGTAGCCGGTACTAAACACTTACAATGCACAATTCCGGAGCATTTTTTTTTATCAAAACCATAATAGCCGATTTGGAGATAAATTAGCATTTTCTTTAAGGGTGTATAGCAGGCAACGTTATTTTTAGGCCTACAAAAAATTCTATTTCCTCTCTAGGGAATAACTTAAACCCGAAGTCCCGAGTTTGAAGAAAATCTATAGTCATATGAAATAATTTCTAGAATGACAGACTTACTATATCAAATCCAATTTTATATCTTATTTCTATCGCCCCTCACCTAAAAAGCGCCTGTCTGGAAATAAGCTTTCAAATACAAAATGTATCAATTAAAAACATAATTTATTTGGCACTTACTTTCGAGTTGTTGGGGTTCAAAAAATAAGATATAAAAAGAACTTTCTAAAACAATATTTTAGTCTAGACACTAGGAAATCAAACAGCCGTGGCGCCTTTTAATCTTCATTGTGTTATATGTACATATATATTTTTTTACTGCATTTCTCACTTTTCTTAAAGCGACTTTTTACAGGGGTGAAGAAAAAAATTTGTTACGCAACTATTTTATTTGAAAAATATTTTGTATCTTGAATTTCGTCAGAATAAATACAATTTCAAACACAAATTCAAAAAGAAGTATTGGCATAGTTTGAATGTGTCTTCATTTTTGCAAATGGCGTTAAATGTCTACAGACAGATGTTAAATGAGTTTTGTTTTGCAACAAGTTGATGAATTACGTCGGAGCAACCACGCACCAATTTCTATCATTACTTTTGCTTGGACAAAGAGAATTATAAACACAATACAAATTATTAAAAATATAAATAAGTTTATATGTACATATGTATGTATTTTCGAATTTTGAAATTTATAGCTTCATTTCTGTGACCACGATTGTCGGAGTATTGAATGCCAGCCTATGCCAACTTTAAATATAAAGATATTTATTCACGGGTACTAGCTACATTTCTGAAGAATAATTAATACACATATCCTTCAAGAGTATCTCTTGGCATGAAACAAATTCTCTCTTAAAATTGTAGGTCGTCTCCACCTGTCGACAACACGCACACGGGAATGATTGAGTGTTGTAAGCCAATAGGCCCTGGTTCTCGGGCCACCAAATGTATTTAACTTATTTTAATCTTCATTCACGGAACAGATCAATTGAATCTTCATAAAAAGCGCAGAAAGATAGTATTTATCCTTTCGCACTTTTACCTAACTAATAATTTTAAATTGTTTGATTTTATTTTTGACTTGTTGATACATACATTTATTTGCGAAATAACTTTAATGCCCAATGTATTCCACCCTTGTAAAGTCCTTCCCTTTGGAACCATATTTTTGTATCTCATTGCCAAATACAACACTGGTGAAATAAATACAAAAGGGTGTGTAACTACATTTGTGTATCTATTTTTTTTTTTTTTTGTTTCTTTTGAGTTTAATGGTAATCATAAAAAACAAACCATCCCTCTGAAAGGAAGTAAAATACTCATCCCAGTGCTTAACTGAGTTCAACAAGTTTACTATTTTCACTGTCATGTTTTGATGTCTTTTGAGGAAAACGAAGTCCTAAGAACGCACCCTCAAACTCCAACTTTTTCTGGTATTCACCACTCAAGTATTATGCATGTATGTTAATAAAAAGTGAAACGGGGGGTGTGTGACTCACATTGTCCTGACCAAATTCCCGAATTGAGCATTTCCCCATGGTGAGCGATTGTCATTACATTTAGAAGAGTCTTGGAGACTAGGTTATGCTAGCACACAATCTAAGTTTACACTTTGCAGTTCTTTTTATATTATAATTGTATGTAGTTCCATACTCAATTGTGTATGCCGAATCATTCTATTAGAAAGTGTTGACCAAAACGAGTGTTTAAAACCGAGTTTTTTGATAAAAAAAAAAATAATTTCGTTATCGCTTCCCACTTATAGCTAGATAAAATCCAAAAAAAAAAAAAAAACTTTCTGTGGTGTGAACTTCACATCATTCAGTTTATGTTTTGCTCTTGACGAATCTCGAGGTTTTTGTTTAAAAAGAAAAAATGCCTTTCATTGCTAAGCCCGAAGTGAAATTTTTTAAAAACGTAAACAATAGCAATGAAAATGTTTCACTCAGAATTTTTCCAAAGGAAAAAATCTCAGAAGTTGTGAAGGATGCAAAAACCTTTAATACACTAAATAGTGAAGGTGATGGTGATGGTTCGCAGGAAATACTATTTTCAAAAGCAAATATTAAACAATCAATCCATGTATTCGAATTGCTAAAAACACCTTTCGTAAATTCCTGTTTAAGTTTAAATGCATTAAGTAATAGTTTTCCTCATATCGACGAGGAGAAAAGTGAATTAAATAAAACTAAAAAAAAAACTACACAGTTTAATGCTAATAAGCCTCGAAAAAAGACCTTCGATGGAAAGCCCATTTACAAAGTAAAGTATAGTAATATGAATGCTCAAGAAAATTTAAATTTTGCGAAAGCTTACCTCTATTATATTTCAATTTTAATTATTTTTATTTGCGAAAAGTTATTGTGAAATATTAAAAAAATAATCTGAATCAAAAAATGCAATTATAATCATTATTTTCATACCAAAATAATACAAATAGTGAATATATCGAACAAATACTTAATGAAATTTTTAAGTGATGAATCAATAACTGTAGATTCGTATACAGACAACTGAAATATTTGTTTGGAAAAGTATAGCTTCTATTCTTCATTTTTTATTTGATCCAATATGTAAGATTTTGCTACCCTCAGAATATTCGTTCTTATCAGCGATAAGCCACCTTTTTCATGCAAAAAACATCCGCTAACTGAGCTATTACGTATAATTATAAAAAAATATCTGAAAGAAACGTTTTTGTACTTCGAATGGTTTTTATTATTAATTTTATTTTCATTGAAACTTTTTCACCAATGAATTTCATAAATACTTGACTTATTTATATGGCTATTTCTCTCCACCGCAAATTCGATATCTAAAAATATATAAATCAGAAAGATTGAGTTTTGGAATTTCGGTATAACATACAACATACAAATATTTTTGATACGGATGTGAGACTTCAATTCACCAATTACACCAAAACGTGATCTCAGTGAAAATAATATAAAATAGTTAACAATATTGAAACTTAAATTTTAATAAGATTGGTAATTCCAGGGTTTCTAACAAAAATCGCTTTTGAAGCAATAATTTCCCAAATATGTATGTAGTTCAGACTGCGAAAGCGATATTTCCTCATTGGAAATGGAATAATGAAGTTTTTATATTAATTTACCTATTTATCGATTTAAAGTCATGTTTTATGTTTATTAGTTAAGGGACGGTTAGCAAAAAAAACACACTGTATTAAATTAAATGTATCTAAGTTCGAATTTAATTTAATTTAAATGTTCTTCTTTTTTTCAGCTTGGAGAAAAAGCAAGTGGCTCACGTATTCAATCTGATGTCCAAGATTTTGAAAGTATTCGAGAACAGTGCCTCTCATCGGGATCTCTTTTCGAAGATCCTTTGTTCCCGGCTAGTGATGAATCACTCATGTTTTCACGTCGACCAGATCGTTATGTTGAATGGATGAGACCAAATGTAAGTTCTTCGTAATCTTCATATAAACAGGTTCTAATCTGATTGAGCTTTCACTAGGAAATATGCGATGACCCTCAATTCTTTGTTGAGGGATATTCACGTTTTGATGTACAGCAAGGTGAATTGGGTGACTGCTGGTTGCTAGCAGCTGCTGCAAATCTTACTCAGGACCAAAACCTTTTCTTCCGCGTTGTGCCACCAGATCAAGATTTTGATAACTACGCTGGTATATTCCATTTCTGTTTCTGGCAGTACGGTAAGTGGATTGATGTTGTTATCGATGACCGGCTTCCAACTTATCGCGGAGAACTACTGTACATGCATTCCACGGAAAAAAATGAGTTCTGGAGTGCGCTACTGGAAAAGGCATACGCCAAGTAAGGCATACAAATTGTTATTAATTTGATTCAGAATTGTAAAGGTATATACTTTTAGACTTCATGGTTCCTACGAGGCACTTAAAGGTGGTACGACATGCGAAGCCATGGAAGATTTTACCGGTGGAGTAACAGAATGGTATGATCTCAAAGAAGCCCCTCCAAATCTATTCCAGATTCTTGGCAAAGCAGCTGAGCGCAACTCTATGATGGGTTGCAGTTTAGAACCCGATCCAAATGTAACCGAGGCGGAGACCCCACAAGGCTTGATTCGTGGACATGCATATTCAATAACCAAAGTGGCTCTTGTTGATATTGTAACGCCAAACCGAACAGGAAAAATTCCAATGATTCGTATGCGAAATCCATGGGGTAACGAAGCTGAATGGAATGGTCCGTGGAGTGACAGCTCGCCGGAATGGCGCTATATCCCGGAAGACCAGAAAATCGAAATTGGTTTGACATTCGACAAGGATGGAGAGTTTTGGATGTCATTCCAGGATTTCTTGAACAATTTCGATCGTGTGGAGATTTGCAATTTATCACCAGATTCACTAACAGACGAACAACAACATGATGGCAAACGAAAATGGGAAACTTCAATGTTTGAGGGTGAATGGACAGCCGGTGTGACAGCAGGAGGTTGTCGTAATTTCCTAGAAACATTTTGGCATAATCCTCAATATGTCATTAACTTGATGGATCCTGACGAGGAAGATGACGATGGAAAGTGTACGGTTATTGTTGCATTGATGCAGAAAAATCGTCGATCAAAACGAAACCAGGGCATGGAATGTTTGACTATTGGTTTTGCTATTTATCATTTGACGCCAAGGGACTTGGACACCAAACCTCAACCAATGAGTTTCTTCAAATATCGGGCATCTGTTGCACGTTCCCCACATTTCATTAACACTCGTGAGGTAAAAGGCGCTAAGGTTATGATGGTTGACAATTCTCAAATGTGGCTTAAAAATTGTTTGATAAACATAAACTTCTTTATTGAGTTTTTTTCAAAGATCTCTTTGAAAATTTTATAATATTTGGTTATTTATTTTGTCATAAACATCTATTTTCTACATTTCCGAACTTTTCGTCCGTATACAAATTAATGTAGAAGCTTCTAATTACGTTTTGCGATTTGGGGAAGAATCCATGCATATTTTAAAGTTATACAACTTCAATGTAAGCCATGTTTGTTTTGACTAGACTTTAAAAAAAGATTCCTTAAGGAAAAACATTCAGTACAGCTACAGCATAAGTGTTCCACGAATGTGGCATTTTTAACCTGGTTCTATTCAAAATTCAAAACCAACGCCCATTGGCGTCATTGTAATGCTTTTGTAATTAAAATCCATTTATATCATTATTATCAGTTAAATACTTTTCTCGTGTTCGTAGCTTGTACTCTAATTTTCCAAATAAAGAAAATTTAAATTATTCTTAGAACGTCAGTGCTACATGAGATTTTGTCAAATCCCATTTACCGAAAAGCTACGAGACCTCAACTACTTGATATTATTACAGGTTTGTGCCCGGTTTAAGCTACCTCCTGGCCACTATCTTATCATACCTTCAACTTTTGATCCCAATGAAGAGGGAGAATTTATTATTCGTGTCTTCTCTGAGACACAGAATAATATGGAGTACGTATACAATTCTATTTCATATAAATTCATATTTTTTATCTACAAAACCAGAAGCTAATTATTTATTATTTTTAAATTTTCTTTTGGTTTTTTAATTTCTACTAATAACTTTAAAGAGAGAACGACGACCATGTTGGATATGGAGATGTGGATAATAGGGTGAGTAACATTAAAACAATTTATATTCACCTTATATATTTTTATAGCAGAACTTAGTAATCAAATATGTATGCTTCAAAATTGCTGAAGTGATGCACAAATAAAAGTGAATGTTGATTTGGTTTGGAATATGGTTTTATGACTAAACATTTTTAACACAATGCGTTGTGAGTCTGGTTAAATAAGAAGTACTCACTGATAAGTAAAATTGCCTATTTATCAAAATGAGTTATGTTTTTAAAATAAAAAAAAAAATAAAAGGTGAATATTATGTATCAAGGTGATTGCCATGGCAATAACGAACTCACGAAAGTTATCCTAACTTTTATGTGACACGCAAAAGCAAGTTAAAAATACATATTTAAATAATTATGCCGAGATATAAAGGACTTTAAGACATACCTATTATAGTCTAGACTCTAGAGTGGTTTTCAGAAATTATATTTTCTTGTATGTTTACAATAATTAAGATCGCACATAAAAATAAATGATTTCCATATACTTTCTTTTTTTTTCTTATTTTTGTTAATGATCTGAAACATCTCACCTCTGACGTGCCTGTGCTGTGCGTTTCACGGCCAATAAATCTTGCAGTTTTGGGTCGTATGTGTGAAACTTGACGCCACGCCCGTCTAGCAATACTTCAAAAATTTGGCACATACTTTGTAGTACAGTCAAACTATGTTTTGACAAAAAATTGTAAGTAAGCTGGACTTTGCATTTTATTGTTCCTCAATTCTATTTTTGGCATTTTCAATGCAAAAGTTTCTTAGATTCATGTGGTATCACAATGATCTTCTCTCATTGCTGGCAGCCACTTCAACATTACCTTACCTTACAATCTACCTACATTAAGTCGACCAGTCCACTTAGCTTGAAGACAATAATCGTTAACTTTGTAATTCAGATACCTTCCACTTTTGTTCATGATGCATAAAACTGTGAACCAAAGCGCATAGGTACATACTAGTTATGTTCATTTCTGATCAAATGAGGTTTTTTTTTCTGCGAAATACTGTTTATCATAATTCCATTCCACCAGTCAACTTTAAGATTTTGACTTTGAAAACAATTACTAAAAAAACGACAGTGCTGTATTTAAAAAAGCTTCGTAACAAGCTTGAGTCGGAGTAAATATTAAGTAATAACTAATAAATGCATGATATCAAAATAATATATACAACATACATTTTATAATTATAATCAACACTGCATGGAAAAAGTCATATTCTTGAAAAAAAAATTTGCCTGCCAAAGCATTGGTGATGTGAGGTCTTATCTAAACCTAAAATAAAATTAAATCATTAACATTTACATTTAGCTTAGATAAGACCACATATTTTAACTGCACATGTACACCACGCTAGAATGAATCAATGGTCACCGGTATTAATTTGCTTTAATTCAATATTTATATAGGTTGGCATTTATGATGGAAGAAATAATGGTGATGGCATTCCCGATGTAAGTTTCAACGGCACCAATTTAGGCCAAACATTTTTTTGTATTGCTTTATTTTGCTAGATTTGAAATCTTTCGAGTTTTTTTTTTATATTATAAAATTTACAGTTTAAAAAAAAGGAAATTAAAAATAGAAAATAGAAAATTCAATATCTATATCTATGTATGTACATATTAATACCTCCTGCAGCTTTATTTTAATTTTTCAGAGTAATAAGTGTTTCATCGTATCATAATGGATACTTTGTGAACTGTCTTTAACTTCTTTAAGATAAGATTAAATGAAGTATTTACTTCGAAAAATTAAGATATAACTGCAAGAAGGCGTCGATATTAATACACGGTAATGTGCAAAATATGCGGCAAAAAGCTGTAATGTTTAGGTTGAGTGAAGAATAGACAAAATTGAATGGCAGTCTATTTCCAAGCGTTATTATTGCATTCATTAAGCTTGTGAACAAAGCATTTTAAATTTCATTAAATAGCCATTCATTTGTGTTCAATTGGAGAAAACATTCTGCAATTAGTTTTTAAACATATCTTCGGGCATAATTATGCCCATCAGGGCTGGATCTGAAGAAAGTCATCTTGAGATAAAAAGTTTTCGACCACTTTTTGAAACATTTCTGGCCGTATGTCCTCAATAGCATGAGTAATGTTGGCTTTCAATGCGTCAATTTTTGTTGAGTTGCCAGCGTAGATTAGCGGCTGAACATATCCCAAGAGGGCCAATTGTCAGGCCCATTACGCGACTTATGCTTGTTTCGAATGTTTCATTCAATAAGTTGATTGTTTCGTTTGCTGTATGGAATGCAGTCACATCCCGCTGGAACCACATCTCTTCCACATTCATACCACTCAATCGGGGAACGAAAAAGTCATTTATCATGTTTCTATAGCTAATAGCCGTAACCTCAACACGCTGATTAACCTCATTTTTGAACAAATGTATTGTGATGACTCTAATAGCCCACAGGTCGCACCAAATCTCATTTTTCGGGATGGAATGGCACGCCCTTTCGATAATCTCATTTCTAAGATTTGGTAACGTTATTGAAACGTGCATGTCATCAAGAAAATTGGAAAAACCACTTTTAAAAAAAAAATTCTTTTTTTTCTGGTACCTAGTACATTCAAACAAGCTTCATTTTTGATTTAAAAATACACAAGGTGGGCTTTGATTCTTTTCAAACACACAAATAATATCCTATCAATAATTTAAAATATCTTCATTTTAACCATATTGAAATAATATTTTTCCCAATCCATAATGCTTTTGTATGTCATATGTGTAAACGTTTTTTAAATGTGAATTTTCTCCCTTAGTATTATTTAAACGGCTTCATAAGGGCAAATGAGATAATTTCGTTGATAACTTCCAAATTCGAATGAAAATTACCTAATTCCCCATACCAATTCTAAAAAAATTCAACCAAATTTGAACGAAACCATGTTGAAAAATATAAGTGACTACAAGTCCAAATACACTTAAATTGAAACAGTGGAACAAAAATTTCAAATTTTGTTGAAAAGAGAACAGAAAAAACAAGAATTCGGAAATTAACAAAATCACAAACAAAATGAAGAAAATTTAGATGAAAATGTTTTTCTGCTAATTTGGAAATCAGCTCATTTTGGCTCTAATGAAAGCGTAGTAGGTATTAAAACTGCTTGAAGTCCTAAGTATAAAAACCTTGTGTTAAATGCGTTAAATTTAATCACAAAGAGATAAAATATAACAACTCTCTCATGGTCTTTGTTGTCTAAAATACTGTCAGTGACAATTTTTGTTAAAATTAATTTAAAGAATTTGAATAAGTGCCTTGTGTCAATTACGTTAAATATGCGATAAATATATTTATCCTATGGACGAGACTAGAAACATGCCAATTTATAACAGTTATAGCAGTTTTTCGCCATTAAAAGTGGGCGTACGTTAACGATCTTCACGCGACTTGAAAAAAACTGTAGGTGTCTGAAGTATGCCCACCGACGGAGGGCCCTGGCCCTGCGGGGCCGCATAAACAGTACGTTTATAAACCAAAACTGTTATAATTGGCATGTCTAGAGTCACTTCCTTATTCTATATTATATAAACCTTTAAAATTAACTCAGGGATCAAAGTTAACAAAAGCTTTAACGAAATTGAAGGTTTTGAATGAAACATGAATTCACGTGACCAGGTCCATCCCAAAGCGGATTTTTTGTTCGAAAATTGCATTGAATCGGCTAGTATGTTTATCAGCCACACTCAGGCCGGTATTATACGAGGACGAGACTAGAGACATTCCAATTTATAACAGTTATATCAGTTTTGCGCCATTAAAAGTGGGCGTGTGTAAACGCGCTTCGTCCGACTCAAAAAAAATTCTAGGTGCCTGAAGTATGTGCACTGGCGGAGAACCCCGGCCGTGCGGGGCCGTTTAGAGTCACTTCAATTCTTCGAACGTTCATGTACGGCTAATAACCAAAGATACTCAATTATAAATATTGGAATCTTTTGTACGTTTCACCCTCCAAAACCAATTTGTTGTTTTTGTAATTTCATCTCGTGTCGATGAATAGGTGTGAACTGCAACAACAATTTAACAGGGTAGTGGGATGATCCCTACTGTCTGTGTATGAGGTTTTTCACATCCCTACTCATTTTTTATCTGCAAACCGACATTTCAAGCTTGTAGGCAAATTGAAATGGCTGCCGAGAATTCTCATCTTCATGTGGGTATAATGTGTGATCATTAGCGTTTGCATTTTTGTTCAGTTCTGCGCATCTGAGAAAATGGCGCATCCAGTTTCTCTTCACTTTTTCGGATTTTAGAGGGATTCACATTACTGGAACATTTTCAGTTCTTACAAACTAATTGAAACAACTTTCGTATTCATTTATAACAACACAAAATAATTTCCTAAAGCACAGTATTAAGTTTAGAAAAAATGAAAAATAAAATAATGATCATAAAACACCATAACAAAAGCATGGCAATGTAAAATGTTTCTACACAACTCGCAGGACATACTGTATGGCCTGCAATTACATTAAAAACCTTGTAAACAACGGTTAATTAGTCCTTCATATCGCACGCAAAAATAACAAGAGAAAAAAGAAAAATATAAAACCTTTAACAAAAGAAATTCACATTTTAGAGTTCGAAAACTTCAGAAGTTCACATTATAGAGATGACAATGTAAAGTTTTGGCGGTTCACATTTTAGAGGAATTCACATTATTGTTAATTCACATTATCAAGGGGCTACTGTACCAATTTTTTTTCTAACGAATAGAAAACCAGCAAGCAGAAGTTCAAAACAAAATTTAACACAATAATCTTTGCCATTGGCATTTGGCTGTACTGTTTGTTGTTGTCAACTCAAATGTCTTGTCAGAAAGATTCAAAAATGGATGTGTTTTGATTTCACTGCATAATTACTCTTTCACACTTGGTTATCACTGACCTGGAAGTGTATTTAAACATTTTTTTTTTAAGGGTGCAAATTGAATTATTAAATCCAGTCAAAAAAACAGTAAAAAAAAAAACAGTTGACTGGATTTGTTTTTCATTTCCAGTTAACGGCGATAAAATCCAGTCAAATCTGACCAGTCAAAATGGCAACACTGCCAATAAGGCTTGAAGTGTTTCTCTTGACATTTCTACAGACCAGATCAAGCTTTTAAAATGGATACCGATTGGGTGTTCATATGGTTGGCACGTAGTTTCCAACCTAATTTCGTGCAATCGAATTTGGAAATTTTCAACGAAATTGCCTCATTTGCTCTAAAAAAAATGTAGTATAAGATTGAATAAGTATGTTAATACTATGTTTCCACCGAAGGTTTATCTCAATTTAGATTAAATAAAAGGAAGACGGATAAGATTGCTAAAGTATGTTTTTTTTTATGATTCTACCTCCTTGTCACAATCGTTTCGTTTGCTATTCCGTTTCACATAACCATTCATTGAGACGAAATTAAATTACAAATGCAGCAAATGTATTTTTGAGGGTGAAACGTACGAAGGACTGGCATCTTAATGTGAAGTGTCTTTGGTTAAACTACTTATGTATGTCGTTTTCGATTGGATTTTCAGAATGGTTTACTCCAGTGACTTCTACAAGCATTTATGACTTTTGACGAACAATTATGTATGTCTGTATGTATGTGTTCCTAGTCTTCTTTTTATGAAATGGGGAACAGAAAATATTACTGGAAACAGCCAATAGAATGCTTTTAGAGTAGTTGGACTGAAAAAAGAGTGCAAAAAGAGTACTCCGAACGAAAACGACTCTAGCTAGTCATACTTGTTGTTTTGTGGCACGGTACACAAATATATGGTAATATATTGAGCAGGTTGTCAAAATTGAAAGTGTCAGAAATTAAAAATGGCTGTTCGAGTCCTCCTAGAAACTGCACATCGCATTTGAAAGAAAAAACAAAAAATATTCACACTTTGACAAGTAAAGGTGCACTGGGGTCCACCATTTTCACAGATGCGCATTACTGAACAAAAATAAAAACGCTCTATTTAAAACTCCAGCGGAACACACTCTAAAAAGTGACAGTTCGTACAAAAAGTAAACAAACATACCCTTTTCACGTTTGTTGTTAGCAAAGTTATATATGGAGTTAGTATGATACATCTCCCGGGTTTATATGCAAGATCGAGCTGGATAACGGTCCGATTTTCAACCCATGTTTTTCGTTCTTTGAGTTGAGAGGTCGATTTGGAGTTGAGTTAAAATGGTATTGAGGTGCTATATTATTTATTAATTTATATACAGTGTGGGCCAAATACAAGTTTCTTTTGAAAAATGCAATAAAATGAACAAAATTAAATTCTTGTATTATGGCTTTATTAGTAAAAGCAAACATTCCCATGGATTATGGAACATAACGTCGTTCAAGTAACTGCCTCGGCTAGCTTCGCAGTAGCTCATTCTGTAACTCCAATTTTCCAAGACCTTATTAATGGCTTCGGACTGTAGCTCTCGGATAGCTTGGATGATATTGGCCTTAATTGCTTGAATTGTTTCCGGATTGTTTGCACAACATCGGCCACGGTTCCCCACAAAAACGCAGCTCCCAGGCGGCCAATTGACATCGCCATGACGGCTGAAAACACGATTTGCGAATTTGGTACGCAAAAATCGATTGTGGCATGGTGCGCCATCCTGCATGAACTAGAGGTCGTCCGAATCCATGTCTTCAATATTAGTAAAAAAAAGTCGGTTAACATTGCTCTGAAATGCCCACCGTTGACCGAAACGTTGTTGCCTGCCTCATTTTCAAAGAAAAATGGTCCAATGATGCCACCACTCCACAATCCGCACCAATTTGTCACTATGTGTGGATGCATTGGCTTCTTGACAATAAAGTGCAGGTTTTGTTAACAAAGCTGCCGAGATGAAAATGCGCCTCGTCAGAAAAGATGGCTTTTCGCCTTTTCAAAAAACGCACTGTTTGGGCTAAGCAGCACTCACTTTGGAAATAAGTTTTCAATATTTGCCAACGTTGTTCAAGCGTAAAGCGACTCATTTCGATCCGCGGAGGTATGATATTGAATTTCTGTCAAGATTTCGAGCAATAAACAGCTGTCAGTGTCAAAATAACCTATGATTTAAATAGAAACCACTAGAAGATGGCCCACCCGTTATTTGTATGGTTTTTTTAATTTTTCAAAGCAATAACAATAAAATCAACAGAAAAATAAAAACACGAGACGCCACTAGACTAGACGGGAGCCAAGTAAAATTAGACACACACGCGTAAAATGGTATATAATGTCAAATCAACTCCTCAGCCCAAGTTTTTTTTAACAAAAATTTCGACTCGACTCCGCTCCTAAAGTGGAGTCGAAGCGAGCTTCAAGGTCGCTCCAAAACCATGTAAATGGTTTAGCTAAATGCCATTTTCTCCAAGCTCTTTTAAATTTGTATTACTTCGTTAAATTTTAAAATGTTATTTATCGTTTGCACCGAATATATTTAATTCCAAAAGGTCAATAAACATACAATAAACTAAAGTTCCAATAGTTTTGCTTGCTATATATACGAAGATGGTTCCGATTTAAAGTTAAGTCAATCTTTTGACAGAAAGAGAAAATCTTGCCTTCAATAATTCTTCTGTTAAAATGTTAAATTTTAGGTTAGGGTAAGGTGGCTGTGGGTCCATTGTGATCACAAGAATATAGGACATTCCTCCCTATTCGTTGAACCACTTGGTTGGAGCTCCTTACGAAGCGTGCAGTCTCACTTAAATTTTTTTTTTTAAATATTTAAAAAAAATTGTAATAAAATATTTCAACTTGAAATATAATATTAAATCCATAATGATATTTGTCTTTCCTTCAAATTATGTTTAACTTTATGTATTTTTATAACCTGCAAACTGCTTAGTAGGACAGTTTTTTATGTTAATGTCCAAGTGATTATGAATAGTGTTAGAGCCGGTCTTTATAATGCTTCAGTGTTTCAGATATAAATGAATTACGATCCAAAATGAATACATTCTTTCACAATCCTGTTTTTTTCTTGTACGCTAGAAAAACATTAAGTGTAATTTTGTTAACATTAATTGTTTAAGTCACCTAACACCACTTTAAAGAAATGTTAAATTTGAATATGTATTTAATTTTAATTGTTATTTTTTTTAACCGCTTTACATAACTACAGCTTAGCACTACTTCCGTATTATTTGCTTTCAAGGGATTGGATAATTCATTTTAAATCATTATAATGCTGAAATAAATATTTTAATTCAATGGAATTTAAAAGAAATTTAATTTGAGTTTTTGTAAAAATGATTGTTTATCGTAAATTTTAATCTGATAATAAATTTCCGACTGTGTTTCCCTTCAGAATTGGATACCTTCAAACTACTTATTGCAAACAAGATTTTATGAAACCTCTTGTTCTTTAATCGCGTTCTTAATTAAATTATAATAAACCAGCGGCCAAACTTGATGATATCCAACGTTCTTAAAGCCGGAATCAGATATGTCTCGTGTGGTGTGTTGTCGGCTCATGTGTCGCTATCGCTCTATTTATTTCATATGCGTAGAGCCATATTTGAATCGTGTGATATGTTGTGTCGAAATCTATGAAATACATTGGAATGACAGTGACTCACTACTCCTCAACACACCACACGAGAGATGTGTGGTTCCGGCTTTACGCTCGTTTTTAACGTAACTCGTTAAGCGATATTAAATCCGTCAGTTAGGGGTAATTTCTTTTTGATTCCATAAGATTTAAAATATTTAAAGGAAAACCATTTAAAGAATATATTTAAAGCATGTTCTACTTTTCCTTTCTCTAGGTTGGCCCAGCTATTCCTTCGCAGGTCACCGATCCGCAAAAAGAGAGCTTGCGACGTTTATTCCAAAGTATTGCTGGAGCTGATCAAGAGGTCGATTGGATGGAATTGAAACGAATTTTGGACCATTCAATGAAAGACGGTGAGTTGACAAACTAAAGATATGACTATATGTCGTTAACAAAAGCGAAATCTTATGATAGTTGGTTTGGAATTATTACACATACAATTTTTCGATTGTTTACTTTTTGTTTTCATGTAATCTGTTTTGATATAAACTCTTAAGTGAACATTCAAGAGTAGAGTCTCAGGGTTCTAGTTATTGAAAGACGAGGTAAGAATAATAGATTAAAGGTAGTAGAATTTAGTAACTTCAGTATTGTTTTATTTCTTCCAGTAGTAGTTTTATTGCGTTGAACTTGAATTTAAAGCTTACATTTTATCACCCAAAAAAACTCTTAGGGCTTGTTTCACAATATCTTATTTAAGTTTCAATTATGCTACATGGAACTTACTCTTCAATTAACAACCTCATTTGCGTTTCACAATATTTGAATAGTCAACCTTATAGGCACAGTTCTAAGTATTTAAATCGCCAGATTAAGTGTCGATTATCAAATTTACATGGCAACGAAAATATCTATTATTTTTTTGAATTCTCCATCAATAAAAACAATTTTTGTCTGGAAAACTGGAAAACTCAATGACACATAAATTTAATTTTAAGATAAATTGTGAAACGCAAAGTTTTTCACTGGAAGGATTTAATTTTTGGGAAATTTAAATGTCGAGTAAGTAATGGGAACTTTACTGAGACATTGTGAATCAAACCCTTATGGCCAGTTTCACAGTCGACACTTACCGAAATATAGGAATTTAAGCTAAATTTCATAGCTAGCGTAAGTGGAACTTAAGTCACCAACATCAGAGACTTAAGTGCCACTTATTCAGGTAACAGTGAACGGTGATATTGGGAATTAATCTTTCAAATTCCCCACTTAAGTGTCACTTTTCTGAGTGTGAAACTGGCCCTTAATCTCAGATGTAAATAATAGATTTAAACTTTACCTGTTTGTTATTCCAATAAATATATCCTCATTCGGGTGACACGACCTGATGTATCATAACCCCGCCCTACCCATTTATCTGGTTATCCGACTTTTGAGTTTTAAGTTTAGCTTTAGACAAATGATGTAGATACTCCAACTAAGTGCTGGCTGTTGTGAAGTGAATTTATTTGTAGGAAAAGTTTTTTAGGCTTGTTATTTCTTCTCCAAGAATTGTGCATTCTGCATTCGAATCCCTTTTTTTGCTTGTTTGTTTGAAGAACTTCTCCAAATAGTATACCTTGCTTGTTTACATTTTCCTGTTATTTGGCACCTCATTAACTACCTACTTCGTTTGTAATATCGAGTATTCTTCACAGTAAAAGCATTTTTTCATTTGTTTTTATTTCTAAAACTACCCCAACGGTTTTCATTAAACTTTGTATCTGTGATGTTAAAATTGAATGTAATAGAACAGAACAGTAACTAAAAGCTTATATTATGTAAATATGTTTTGCCTTATTCCTGGCTTCTCAGATTTCTCTTCAATTTATCAACCACAGATCAACACATTTCTCTACCCAAAACCTGATTATACTTTTCGGAAGGGTTTTTGTTGTCTTGAATTTAAGTCGGAATTGCTATTCTAACATACAAGTTTAAAAAGAACGGAAAAGAGTTTTATTACATTATGAAATAATTGTTCGGCAGAATACTCGTTATGGAATCCGAAAGTACTAATCGCCGTCTTTAAAATAATTTAATTTGGTGGGGGCAGTACCCCCATTTATTCGGCTTAATTACAAGCTAATGCTTAATCTAGCTTAAGAACTATGAAACTTATAGCTACGTTTTGTGGTTAGTGAGGAGGATGATTCAGGAGACGGAGTTTTAGACAAGGAGTGCTGAGATTAAAATCGAAGTTGCTTGCGTATAAGTTAACACTCCGCAGCATACGGGAGATTGGTTCATTAGAGCCATAAGACGTACGGTGGGGAGGTATATAGAAAAGAAGGGGATTTCGTATGTTACGAGGGTTGGTATTAAAAAAGATAGAGTTGTAAAGAGTAATGCAGTCAACTGAACCTGTAAGAAGTCGATGAATGAAGAGAATTTCATGAATTTTTCTTCGTTCTTCTAGTGAGTTAAGGTGGATAAGTTTAAGGCGGTTCTGATAGGGAGGAAGGATCAAGGGATTATTCCAGGACAGACCACGAAGAGCAAAACGAAGGAAACGACGTTGAATGCTCTCGATTCTGGCAATGTGAATTTGTTGGTAAGGGGACCATACTTGACAGGCATATTCGAGCAAAGGACGGACAAATGTTATATAGAGGGACCGGGTCACGTATGGGTTGGAGAATTCCTTGGACCAACGTTTAACGAACCCAAGTGCTGAATTGGCCTTAAGAATTATGTCGTCATAATGGGAGATGAAATTAAGCTCCTGATCGCATAATATACCAAGGTCACGTATAGATTCGACTACAGATAGGGGCTGATCGTGAAGGAGATAAGAACGGAGAGAAGACTTAAAACGTTTTCGAGAAAAAGTTATTGAATGGCATTTGGCAATATTTAAATATAAGCAGTTTTTGAGACACCAAACTGAAAAATTATCGAGATCGAGTTGGATAAGAGCAGAGTCCTGTGAAGAAGAGATGGTCTTGAAGAATTTGGTATCGTCGGCGTAGAGAGAAATTTGAGAATATTTAATAACCAATTCGATATCGTTAATTGTAAGAATAAAAAGAAGAGGACCCAAGTGACTGCCTTGGGGGACTCCGGACGTGGCTAAGAAAGGGCAAGAGGAAGAAGATCTAAAACGAACACTATAGTAACGGTTTTCCAGATAGGACGAGATCCATCTCAATAAAATGGGTTCAAAACCGAAGGTGGATAGTTTGAAAAGTATAAGTCTATGGGAGATTTTATCGAAGGCCTTACTAAAATCGGTGGATATGACATCGACTTCCTTTCCATGCTCTAAAGCTGACAGGATAAAAGACACAAATTCAACAAGATTAGTGGTTGTTGATCGGCATTTGAGAAAGCCATGTTGTCTAGGGGAAATGAGAGACTTACAGCGAAAACTCAAAGTTTCGTACAAAATGCTTTCGAAGAGTTTGGGTATACATGAAAGTTTAGCAATAGGACGATAATTGTTAACATCACCTTTCGGACCCTTTTTGTGTATTGGTATTATAAAAGAAGTTTTCCAAACCTCAGGAAATTCTCCTTGAGTAAGGGATAAATTGAAGATTTTTGAGAGAGGAAGAGAAATCGATGAGGAACATTTCTTTAAGAGAATAGCCGGGAGGCCGTCTGGACCTGGGGAGAATTCATCAATGAGTTGGTTTAATTTGTTCTCCACTAGAAATGGGTTGACGGTGCGAGGGAGAATTGGCCCAAGTGAGTAATTTGGTAAGTAGTTAAAATAAGCAGAGTCAGGTACAAAAGTGTCATCTGTGAAAGATTGTTTGAAAAACGATGCAAAAAAGTTGGCGATAGTTTGTGGATCATTTGATGTTTCATTGTTGAAAGAGAGAGAGGTCGGATAGCCATCGGATTTTTTTTTGTAATTGACAAATTGAAAAAAGGACTTAGGGTCGTTAATAAGGTTAGTTTGTGTCTCAATTATATAACGCTGGTATAAAGAGCTATAAAGCTCATTAAATTGGAGGTATATACCATAATAGTTAGAATAATCACTGGGAGATTGAGTACGAAGAAAGGTTGACCATAACTTGTTTCTTTTGTTTCTCAGAGAACGGAGCCTTCGATTATACCAAGGGGGGGAGGTAGTTAAAGTTTTGTGACGAGAGAATGGAACAAATAGAGAAATAGAATAATATATTTCCTTGTAAAAAATGTCTAAAGCATCTTTTACTGATAGGTTATCAAAGTTAAATGGAACTTTGTTGAGGTATTGATTAATATGGCGGAAGTTTGCTTTATGGAAATCGTACGACCATAATTCTGTAGGGGGAGTGCATATTAGAGGGGAGTTGTGGAAAAATGAGAGAAGAAGGGGGGGATGGTAGTTGTCAATGGTAGATAAAGAAAGTTGACAAGATGAGACTGACGAATTAAAAGAATCTGTTGTGAAAATAAGGTCTAGATGCCTACCCATGTGATTTGAGATGCCATTAACTTGACAGAGACTGGAATCTGCTAAGCGGTCTAGGAAAAGACATTCCTTAGAAGAGGTGGGATTGGAAGCAACAAAGAAAGATTTATCGTCTGATGAAATCCATTTAAGGTTAGGAAGGTTGAAGTCACCGAAAAGAAGGATTTCATCATTAGGGTCACATAATTCTAAAATGTGATCAATTGTATTAATGGCAAGTTCATATGATTCAATGGGTTGTGATGGCAGTATGTAGCAGCAGATAACGTAAAGCGACTTACGGGGTAATGTTAACTTTATTGAAACATAGTCTAGACATCGGGAAGAAGAAATCGCTATAAGGGATGAGTCGATTGAGTTTTGGACAGCTAGTAGCACACCACGACAAGGAGTATCAATAGTTCGGTTGAGATCATCGTCGCGATAAACATTAAAAGAAGATGGAAACAATTCTTGGTTTTTGATGCTGGGGGTCAGATTGGTTTCAGTCAGAGCGTAAATTTCAAAAGGTAAAGCATGAGTTTGTTGCAAGACCGCTTTGGTTTTTGAACGAAGACCTCTTACATTCTGATAATAGAAGGTAAGAGGGAGATTCTGATGTGAAGGTGTGGGGGAAGTTTGGGATATATTAGGATCGAAAAAACCTATCATGGTCGGCTCTGCTACGCTGTAGGTATGATATCCGCTTGGAATGAATATAATTCCCGAAAGCATCAAGATCACTCTCTACTCTTTGCGGAGACATATTTAAAAATGCATGATATTTGATGTAGAGATTTTTGAGGCTGCTTACGTCAGTAGGAAGACCTTCCTGTTGGATGGAGACCATTACACTTGTGTTTGTTTTACCTTCGTAACAAACAGAATCTGATTTGTCGTGGAGATAAGCTAGGAAAATTCGAATGTTCTCGTATGTTTTCTTATCTCTTAGCCTAGATAGAGCATAGCGACATTCAGTGGAATCAGAATTCAGTGTTTGCTGTGTCATTTTTACAGTTGGGGGCAGAAGGGGATCGATAAAGGATTGATTGGGAACTGATGGAGAAGAAACACAACTTGACCTTGGAGAGGATTTGTGGCAAGGTGTTGTAAATGTATGCGAAGAGTGGTTAGATGCAGAATTAGAAGTTGTATTAGAAAGAGATGTTGGGGAGGGGTTGAGAATGTGGGAAGACTGAAAATTGGGATACTTGGATCCAGAACTGAGGTCAAAATGTGTATTTGTTGGGGGTGATTTGGTTGGTGGTGGAAAAAAAGTAGGTGTAAGATTAAATGAAACTCGTTGACCTTTAGGTTTGGAAGGAGTAGCGACATTAGGGAGATTTTGTGGAAAAAGGGGGTGATTAGGTTTGGAAGGGGTAGCGACATTAGGGAGATTTTGTGGAAAGGAGGGGTGGTTAAAACTTGGGAAAAGGTTTGTCTTATAGCTCCAGTTTGTACCAGGTGTGGAAAAGTTAAAGGGTTTTTTGTTAATTCTAGATATTGGATTGTTGAGGTTAGACGATAGGGGGATGGAACTGTTGATGTTTACGCAGTCTGGTATGAAGTCAAAAGAACCACGTTTAGCTGGGGGCTTATCAGGAAACGGAGGGGACTTTCGCTTGAGGGAAGGAGTGGACTTATTTTGGAAGTTAGTGTTATTATACTTAAATTTAGTGAGATTTCTCTTCCATTTGAACAGCGTCATGTTGTCGAGTTGAAATGATCCCGATGATTGGTGAAATATCCAGTCGTACCTTGACGGAAACTGGATTTTAAAACATCTAAATGAAATCCGATGGCATTTAGTTAGAAGAATGGAGTATCTGCGCCGAAAATAGGACTTTACCCAGGATTCATTTGCAAAGTAGGGAGTGTTCTTCAGGCAAAAGTAGGAATCATTAGCAGATTCAAGCTTCCTTAATCTTTGATTCCAATCAGACAGGCTCCATAGGTGACCGAGTTTAACAATTGTTTCTGAGGGGGCACTTTTAGGAGGTCCATGACTAAGTTTGGGGGGTGAAGAAGGCACAGTGACTGTTGGTTGGACAAGCGGTACTGCACGATTAGAGGGAGAAGAACTTTCAACTGCATTTTGGGTGAGTCTAGGAAGCACGGTATTCGTTTCAGTGGTACGGATTTCTTCAAAAACAGACAAATTATTAAACACCGTTATGGGTACAGGAGTGGGGTATTTAGGTTCATCCAAGATGTCATTAATTTGCAGCCGTAATTCCCGCGAATTCTTATTCAAGTGGCTCATGTCCCGCTGAATTTCCATCGTCCGTTGACCATTGCTAATAACGTCAATAAATTTTGAATCTTTCCAATTTCTTGTTTCTAAATTTTTTGATTTATTTAGTATGTTTATTATGATATTTCAAAAAAATATGTACCTATTTTATAAAATTTGTAGGCTAATTTATTTATTTAAATGATGATGAAAAGCTGTAGTAAATTGAATGAAGGGTTTTATTTTTAAACACCTCAGAAATTAGATGAACAATAAAAATTTATAACCCACACCTCACATAGAAAACTTCTTACGAAAAAATATTGTTCAAATATTTGAAATTATACGTATGGCTCACTCATCACATCACTCATTTCAGCCGATTCAATTTAAAGCGGACATTTGGGCTAGATCAATGTTTTTGTAAGCTGAAGTTGTTTTTAAAAATAAAAAAAACAAACGCAACATTCGATTTAGCTTGAAATTAGGCTTTACAGATTTATTGTCAGAGTACATTCACCTATTCATCCTACTGTTTTCAATGGCAATGAACCAATAGAACTTTTGCTAATACGCAACTTAAATACTTAAGTTAAATATAGGCGCTTATGCTCTACTTTTTCGTCAGCGTAAACTGTCACATAAGCTCTTATGTTGAACTTAAATACTTTAGTTTCATTTCAGCAAATGGGCCTTAGTGGACTTTAAATATTTATTTTCTACTTTGAATTAAATATAATGGCGCAAAATTTTAAACAG
The DNA here is from genome assembly GCA_932273885.2 of Leucozona laternaria. Lineage (NCBI taxonomy): Eukaryota > Metazoa > Arthropoda > Insecta > Diptera > Syrphidae > Leucozona > Leucozona laternaria. The sequence goes on from OW026368.1 coordinate 55,251,749, forward strand.
CTTAAAGCTCTTTACTAAAATGTTCCTATTTTTGAACAATTTTTAACAAGTAGCCGACATAGTAGGCTTTCTTAATAAACTCAAGCTGAACACACCTAAAACAGTCACAGTTTGTGCAAAAAAGTAAGCAAACATACCTTTCTCACATTTGTTATTGTCAAAGTGACATACAGAGTTAGTATGATACTTAAAAGATAAAATAGGGATTTGTTGATATAAAATTTAAAAACGATTGAAAAGATATCGCACATTCTAAATATTTCGTTTAACCTAGCAAAATAATAAAAATGCTTTAACATCGTTTAAGATTTTGCGCCAATATTTTTAACCGAAAATTAATTTTTCAAATTATGTTCATAATGAAATGTCTTCGATATATTTAAATTTAGATTTTAAGTATGTACTAGCGCCCCAATTTAATGTGAATTGTTGAAAGTGCTTTGTAGAAATATTAAATTGGTAAACGCTAAATCAGCATCCCTTAGAAGAATTTAATTTCGACAATAAACAATATCTAAACTTCTGATCTATCAAACATTTTGAATAAGTTCATTAAATATCTGATACATGTCGATTGTAATGGGTGATTTTTTAAGAGGTTTAGAACTTTTTTAAAAAAAAAAACACAAAAAATTCGAAAAAAAAAATGAATGAAAAATCGATAGTTTGAACCTTGCAATTTAATGTTTAAAGATAATTTCATGCAAATGTTGACCGCGGCTGCGTCTCAGGTAGCCCATCCGCTGAGTCCAATTTTGGCATACTCTTTCACACATATCGGCCGGTATCTCACGAATGAATGCATGGATGTTGGCTTCCAGTGCGTCAATCGAAGCGGGCTTGTCCCTATAGACATTAGCCTTGACATACCCCCACAAAAAATAATCTAATGGTGTCAAATCGCACGATCTAGGCGGCCAATTGACCGGCCCGAAACGAGAAATTAACTGTTCACCAAGCTCGCCTCGCAATTGCGCCATTGTTTCGCGTGCTGTGTGGCATGTGGCACCGTCTTGTTGAAACCACATATCATGCAAGTCAAGAACTTCCATTTCGGGCAAAAAAAAGTTTGTTATCATCGCTCGGTAGCGTTCACCATTGACAGTAACGCTGCGATTCGCATCATCTTTGAAGAAATATGGCCCAATAATGCCGCCGGCCCATAAACCGCACCAAACAGTGGCTTTTTCGGGATGCATTGGTAGCTGTTGCAATGCTTCTGGCTGATCTTTACTCCAAATGCGGCAATTTTGCTTATTTACGTACCCATTCAACCAAAAATGAGCCTCATCGCTGAACACAATTTTTCGATAAAAAAGCGGATCCTCGGCCAGCTTTCCAAGAGCCCATTCACCAAAAATTCGGCGTTGTGGTAGGTCGGCTGGCTTTAGTTCTTGCACCAGCTGTATCTTAAAAGGCTTTACGCCCAAATCCTTCTGCAAAATTTTCCACGTAGTGCTGTAACAAAGGCCTAACTGCTGGGAACGGCGCCGAATCGACATTTCGCGGTCTTCTGTCACACTAGCTGATACGGCCGCAATATTTTCTTCACTACGCACAGTACGTAAACGTGTTGGTGGTTTAATGTCCCACAAAGTAAATTTGGTGCGAAATTTGGTCACAATGTTCCGAATAGACTGCTCAGAAGGTCGAGAATGCCGATCATAAAATGGAAGCAGCGCGCGATGCACATTTCGAACCGAGCACGAATTTTGATAGTAAAATTCAATAATTTGCAAGCGTTGTTCATTTGTATGACGATCCATGGTTAAATTGCAAACCAAACTGAAGCTGTTTGACAGTGACACAAGGTACTAAACACACGTCAGCTGTCAAAACCAGTGTTGCCAAAACCAAACCAGCTAAAAAATCACCCTTTATAATAAACATATAATAAATCTTCATTGATCACGACTGCTGTTTTTCTATGACCCCAAAAAAAATCAAATTAGAGTTTTGCAGTTCATAAACTATTCTTTTAAGCTGTTGGTAGGACTATCAAGTTTCTAAAACTTACATATGATTGTTTTTTTTGTTTGTAGACTGTTTTCCTTTAGTTATTTATGTAATTTAATTTTTGAAGTAAAAACCAGTTGAATGCATTTATTTATTTGCTTTAGATTGTTAATTATGAAAAATTTTAAGTAATGCATTTGCTTTATTTGCCTTCTCTAATTACATTTCGAAAAAATCAAACACCAAATCATGTCGTCAACGCTGAAAATTGCTCAAATCAAAATTGAAAATGAAACCAAAACAAATTGACCACCCACAAACATGTAGACTTGCCAAAACATCCGTCGAATGGTTATACACAAGCATCAAGTAATCAGTTTCCAAGTGGCGCGTCAGGATCTGAAGAGGGTGGCGGCGGCGGCGGAGGAGGGGGAATGGATTTGTTCGCCTTGCTCTGTGGTCCTTTCTGCAAAGGAACTCCTCTTGAAGGAGTGCTTGGTTTGGACCAACAACAGCAGGCCTACACAAGTGTGAATCCTTTAAATGCAGATCCTGGTGAGAATATTGTGACATTTAAAAACATTTTCACGTTTGAATTTTGATCCTGTTCTTATTTAAAAAAAAAAATCATGTTTGGAAAAAAGTATACATATATACTGGGCTTCATAACATGTTTTGTTTTTTCTTTACATAAACCTACATATTTCTTAGTTTTAGACTTAAATTTAATTTTTTAATATTTTTGTTTTCCTTCATTCTTGTCATAGAAACTAAGGGCCAGTTTCACAGTCAGAAAAGTGACACTTAAGTGGGGAATGTGAAAGATTAATTCCCAATATCACAGTGCACTGTTACCTGAGTAAGTGGCACTTAATTCTCCGATGTTGGTGACTTAAGTTCCACTTACGCTGGCTATGAAATTTAGCTTAAATTCCTAATATGGGAAACTTAAGTGCCACTTATTCTAGTAAGTGTCGACTGTGAAACTGGCCCTTAGCCTAAAGTCCTTATATGGGGAACTTAAGTGCCACTTATTCCGGTAAGGGTTAAATGTGAAACTGGCCCTAAGTATCATATTAGTCTATTTCTATTTAATACGGCTTTGAAAACGAAATAAAAAAAAACAATTTTTAAGTCGAATTTTATTAAAACAAATAATTTTTTTGCTCTCATTGTGATAAAAACTTAAAATCCATTATTTGAACTATGACAATATTGAAAGGAAAAATACAATTTTTTAAGAGGAAGTAATTTTAAGAAGATGACATAAATATGTCTTTATCATGTAATTGTTCATACATGAAGAAATGTTTTTTATTGTTTACGAAATAATTTTTATTTACATATTTATGCATTAAATGCACACAGTTTTTTATATATTTAATTTAATAAATAATAATAATGGTCTAAATCCTTTTTTTTTTTTGCTTGGCTGTGGTATTTTGAGCTCACCCGGCTGAAATACTCAACTTTTAATAAACAAATAGAAACATTTAGTTCATTTGGGTAATTTTTTGTTTATTGCCTTTAATTTAAATAACTCAGATTAGCACATTTATTAATGTACCCCATGTTAAAGGAGGAGTAAGACCACTATTATTCTTAAGACCTCATATATTGATAAGTATCACTTATTACATACACTAATTTAGAAAATCTTTACTGTACAGTTACTGTACCTATATGTAAATGTAAGGAACGAGTTATTTTAATGCTTCGAAAGGTGACCAATTGGTAAGTGTTGAAATTTGAGATTTTGTACTTTGTACGTATATACTTTATGTTTATGTTATATTCTAAATCAAGTTGTAAGTTCTTAAAACGTTTTTATTTCTATTGAAAATAAAATCACTTCATTTCAAATTCTTAAAACATCAAGTTATGGGCCTTATCACGGAAGAATAATTAAGAAAATTTAATTTATTAAAATAAGATGTCCGAAATGAAGCACAATATTGAAAAGCTCAGGGGAAGCGAAAATTTCGAAGACTGGAAATTTGCAGTCGAAGCTTATTTCCAAATGATTGGATTATGGAAGGCTGTTTCTGATATAGAAACGGATGCAACGAAGCTCCTTAAAGCGAAATCTGAGCTAATATTGCTTGTAGAACGGTCTATATATCCCCATATAAGGCAATGCAACAGCGGGAAGGAAATTTGGGATTCCCTTCAAAGAATTTTTCAAGATTCTGGGCTTGTTAGAAGAGTCGGACTAATTCAGAAGTTTTGTTCTACGACTTTTCAACCGTGGATGTATTAAATACAGCATACAAGCTCAGGTCTGTAGGTCTCAATGTAGACGAAGAATGGACAGGTTCAATGCTTTTAGCTGGACTCCCCGATCACTACAAACCAATGATAATGGGAATCCAAAGTTCTGGTATTCGAATCACTGGAGATTCGATTAAAATGAAGTTGCTGCAAGACGTCAAAACGGACACTGCATTTGTTGGTAAGACTTCGAAAAGCTCAAACAAGAAACACATCAAGGGCCCCAAATGCTATAACTGCAACGAATTCGGTCATATTGCTGCAAACTGTCCGAAAAAATATAAAAGCTACCAAGAAAAGAAGAAGAGTGCGATGTTTGGCTCTTTCTCAGTCAAGACACTTGAAAAAGATGAATGGTACTTCGATTCTGGAGCATCAGCTCATATGTGCTCAAACAGCACATATTTCTCAAGTCCAATAGAAGCTCTAAGATCTGAGGTAATTATCGCCAATAATTCAAAAATGGAATCAAAAGGTATTGGTAAGGTCGACATGAAAGTTTCTATAGGTAAGTCAAGAGAAAATGAAGTAGAATTTCTAGACGTTCTCCATGTTCCAGATTTATGTATAAACCTCCTTTCTGTGTCAAAAATTGTTCAAAAAGGCTTCTCAGTGATTTTTAGCAGGAAAGGATGTTTGGTGAAAGACAGCAAAGGTGAAATTATTGCGACTGCAGACTTGGTCAACGATATGTTCCGACTTAACAGAGTGCCTGTTCAATGTGCATATGCTACAAAAAATGAAGAAACTAACATTGAACTCTGGCACAAGCGAGTAGGACATCCAAGTAGTGAGACAACAAAACTGATGGTCTCTGAAACTGTTGAAACACGTAATTCTGGCAGTGCTAGTCTCAAATGTATTACATGCCTCAAAGGAAAAATGGCGCGCCAGCCATTTAAATCAATTGGTACCAGAGCTGACTCTATCTTAGAATTGGTTCATACAGATCTTTGTGGGCCAATGAATAATAAATCAATTGGAGGTTCGCTGTACATGCTTCTCTTTATCGACGATTTTTCGAGAAAAGTCTTTGCTTTTTTTATAAAAAGCAAGACAGAAGTTGCGAAAAAGTTTCTTGAGTTTAAGAATTTCGTCGAAAATCAAAGCGGTAAGAAAATAAAAGCATTAAGAAGCGACAATGGAAAAGAATACTGCAATTCTAAGATGAAGCAAATTCTAGTGAGTGGTGGCATCCAACATCAAACGACTGTTCCTTATTCACCACAACAAAATGGTTTGGCAGAACGAATGAATAGGACCGTAATCGAAAAAGCACGTTGCCTTCTCATTGGTGCTGGACTGGAAAAAAGATTTTGGGCTGAAGCCGCAAATACGGCAGTCTATTTATTAAATCGTACACCACGAAAAGGTTTACAAAATAAATCACCAGAAGAATCTTGGTCTGGAAAAAGGACAAACCTAGGACACCTAAGAGTCTTTGGATGTCAAGCCGTCATTCACATTCCAAAAGAGAAACGAAGGAAACTAGACGCTAAGGGGAAAGAAGTCGTCTTCATTGGATACTGCACACATTCAAAATCGTATCGTTTCTTCGATATGAAAAAGAAGGAAGTGGTTATAATTCGCGATGCAGTCTTCATTGAGGACAGTTTTCCAAAAGATGCTAAGATAAACAAAACTTCATACTATGAAATATTTCCAGGATGTGATTCAGTGGGGGAAGAAAATGAAGATTCAACACGTCTGGTAGATGATGAACAAATACCGACCCCAGTAAATGAAGAACTCGAGGCAGAAAATAATTTTTTAGATGCTCAGGATCATTTCATTAATGAAGAATCTTCCGAGAGAACCACACCTCCACAAGAGCTAAGACGCTCAAACAGATTAAGAAATGCACCTCTAAGAGACGGTTATATTTCATATATTGCTACCAACGTGGATGAAGATCCGATAACTGTAGCCGATGCACTAAAGAGCACGAACAATTCTCGTTGGAAAGAAGCAATGAATGAAGAGTATGCTGCTTTAATTAAAAATGATACCTGGGAGCTAGTATCGTTACCAAAAGGAAAGAAACCCATTAATTGCAAGTGGACGTTCAAGACAAAAAGAGACACAAATGGAAGCGTTAAAAAATACAAAGCAAGGCTAGTCATCAAGGGTTATTCGCAGCGTCAAGGGATCGATTACCAAGAAACATTTTCTCCAGTCGTAAGGTACACATCGATAAGGTTACTGTTAAGTTTAGCAGTACGTTATAACTTGGACATTGATCAAATGGACGTTGTGACTGCCTTCTTGCAAAGTGAGCTTGAAGAAGAGATATACATGAAACCACCTGAAGGATATGCTGTCGCACAAGGAAAGGTATGTAAACTCAAGAAATCATTGTACGGTCTCAAACAAGCTAGCAGAGTTTGGAATAAAAAACTGGATTCAACTCTAAAACAAATCGGACTTACACAATCAAAAACGGACCCATGCATTTATTACGAGACAAAAAGTGAAGACAAAACTTTCGTGGCAATTTACGTGGACGATATACTGATTTTCACCAGCAATAAGGACAAGAAAAACCGAATCAAAGAAAACTTAGCTAAATCATTCGAGATGAAAGATTTTGGAGAAGCTAAGTTTGTGCTCGGAATGCAAATAACCCGTGATCGAGAAAATGGAAAGCTATGGATCGACCAAGAACCATACCTGAAGACTATGCTTAAGCGTTTTAACATGGACGATTGCAACTCAGTAGCTACACCCTTGGACAGCAACCAAAAGCTAATGAAAGAAGAGAGTCCAAAAACCAAATATGAGATCGAATAGATGAAAGCTGTTCCGTATCAAGAAGCAATTGGCAGCATATTATACGCTGCACAGGTAAGTCGTCCTGATTTATCTTTTGCAGTGGGGGCTTTATCAAGATTCAACAACAATCCTTCAAAGTCCCATTGGGTAGCAGTCAAACGAATTTTCCGTTATATAAAAGGAACAATAAGCTTTAAATTAGAATTTACTGGTGACAATGAAGGGAGTCTAGAAGGATTTTCAGATGCAGACTGGGCCAGCGACGCAGATGATAGAAAATCTACAACTGGTTACATCTTTAAATACCAAGGAGGACCTATATCGTGGAATGCAAAGAAGCAGCCGACCGTAGCTCTGTCTACTACAGAAGCTGAGTATATGGCCTTGGCTTCAACATCTCAAGAAGCACTGTGGCTTCACTCTTTACTTAAAGAACTAATTAACTGGAACAAGGAATTAATATTGCAATGTGATAACAAGAGCGCAATAAACCTTTCGCAAAACACTATGTATCATGCACGTTCCAAGCATATCGATATCCGACATCATTTTATACGGAATCTTATAGATGAAAACAAGTTGAAGATCGTATATTTAAAAACAGAAGACATGCTTGCAGACGTTATGACTAAAGGCCTTCCAGCATCAAAACATAACCACTGCTGCAATCTAATTGGTATAAAAGTACCAAAATATAGTGGGGGTGTTGAAATTTGAGATTTTGTACTTTGTACGTATATACTTTATGTTTATGTTATATTCTAAATCAAGTTGTAAGTTCTCAAAACGTTCTTATTTCTATTGAAAATAAAATCACTTCATTTCAAATTCTTAAAACATCAGTAAGAAATCAATGAACAATAAAATAAAAGTGAAAAAAAACGGATTTAATAATGCAGAAGAACAGCAAGCAGTTAGCTTATTAAGTTGCGCGTCTGTGCCACACTTAAAGGCGAACTTGATAACTGTCTTACCGGTCACCCGTCATATTTAAAAAGTTTTTAAAATGGGATGCCCATTTTACTATGGAGCTTTGGTGTACACGAGCTAGTTTGGTATCAAATAAAAGGTGCCCGATACATGGCTAAAATATTTTCAAAATCGTTCATGGGAAAGTCGAGATATTTGAGCTTGAAGTTGCCGATTGCAAAATAAGGTTTTCCGTTCCAAATAACTGATAACGGCCGAAATAATTGACGTAGAAAAATAATATTGGTATCAAATGAAAGGTATTTTTCTTCTACCAAAGTATTAAACACATTTTTAAATATTCAGTTTTAACTTCTAGAAAAGCCACACCAATATTTCAAAAAATTCAGCAATGACACATACTTTTTTAGCTCTAGTTTAAAGCTTATTCTATGACTTTTAATTTCATATAAAATGACTTTATCACATAAATACCTAATTGTAAACAAAAAAATCCTCAAAAGGCACTCAATTATGTTTGAGGTAGTATAAATAATGTATAAAGGGTCCGCCAAATAACTTTTTTTTTTGAAAATGTCGCAAAACATCGAGTGTAGCCGCCGTCCTGTCGAAACGTTGCCAATATCCTCCTTTTCAATTTTTGTGAACAAAAATTCGTTCAACATGGCCCGATAACGATCGCCATTGACTGTAACGGCCACTCCTTGCTCATTTGCCTCTGGACAAAAATCCGCACCAAACAGTGACTCGTTTTGGGTGTATCGGCTTTTCAATGTATGCGTGCGGGTTTTCTGTGCCCCAAATGCGACAATTTTGCTTGTTTACTACTCGCCAAGATCAAAATGAGCTTCATCTGAAAAGATGATTTTTTTTGGAAAAATCGGCATCTTCCCTTAGTCGATCGCAGGCCCACTTAGCGAAGCGTATACACAACCACATTCGTTCAGCGGAAGGATAAAACTAATTATCTGTCAAATCAGACATGAGCTAAGTGTTACCATTCACGAAATAAGCACTAGTTGAAAAAAAAACGTTAGATGGCGGACCCTTTAGTTCCCACGAATTAAATATATAGTGACCTTATTATATTCGGTTGTGGAATATACCATTTAAAAGAGGCACGATGCTACTATAGAGAGCATTTATCAGAAATAATGGTTCATATACTATAGATATAAGCTTTGATCCAACAAACAGCCTCCTAGATGATTTACCCCTTCTCAGACAATTGTACTTTGCTTATGGGAAAAATTCAAAGCAGAAGCTGAAAAATATATATTTTGTTTTCATTTTATATAATAACAATCAACAAGGAAGAGAAGCAATTTTATTGCAATTGCCTTTTAGGTTGAAGAAAGTTGGGATGCTGCGCTCATGTGCTATTTAAGTTTTGCAAGGCTCGACCACAATATTACGCCACCTGCTCAGTTCTTGGAAAATATTTTATTGAAATATGATTCGGATTAATACCGTTGAAAATAGTATTTCCTGGATATAATGGGTGATTTTTTAAGAGGTTTAGAACTTTTTTTAAAAAAAAAACACAAAAAATTCGAAAAAATGAATGAAATATTTATTTGAATCGATAGTTTGAACCTTGCAATTTAATGTTTAAAGATAATTTTATGCAAATGTTGACCGCGGCTGCGTCTCAGGTAGCCCATCCGCTGAGTCCAATTTTGGCATACTCTTTCACACATATCGGCCGGTATCTCACGAATGAATGCATGGATGTTGGCTTCCAGTGCGTCAATCGAAGCGGGCTTGTCCCTATAGACATTAGCCTTGACATACCCTCACAAAAAATAATCTAATGGTGTCAAATCGCACGATCTAGGCGGCCAATTGACCGGCCCGAAACGTGAAATTAACTATTCACCAAACTCGCCTCGCAATTGCGCCATTGTTTCGCGTGCTGTGTGGCATGTGGCACCGTCTTGTTGAAACCACATATCATGCAAGTCAAGAACTTCCATTTCGGGCAAAAAAAAGTTTGTTATCATCGCTCGGTAGCGTTCACCATTGACAGTAACGCTGTGATTCGCATCATCTTTGAAGAAATAGGCCCAATAATACCGCCGGCCCATAAACCGCACCAAACAGTGGCTTTTTCGGGATGCATTGGTAGCTGTTGCAATGCTTCTGGCTGATCTTCACTCCAAATGCGGCAATTTTGCTTATTTACGTACCCATTCAACCAAAAATGAGCCTCATCGCTGAACACAAGCAGCGCGCGATGAACATTTCGAACCGAGCACGAATTTTTATAGTAAAATTCAATAATTTGCAAGCGTTGTTCATTTGTAAGACGATCCATGGTTAAATTGCAAACCAAACTGAAGCTGTTTGACAGTGACACAAGGTACTAAACACACGTCAGCTGTCAAAAACAGTGTTGCCAAAACCAAACCAGCTTAAAAATCACCCGTTACTATTATTTTTTTTATTTATTTTAAAACCATTGAAACCATATATTTTTTTTAAAATATTTAAACATTATTTAAATATACCTACCTATATTATAATCTACCAAGTCGCATTAACGGATGCATTACATATGTGAATTAAATGTGTTAATTTAATGAAAATAAAGTCATAATTACGAAGAAAGCACTACAATTTTTTTCTACTCGTATTGCTTCGGGTTTAGTCTCTTTAGATCCACTACCCCAAAATCATGTGACATAAGTTTATATTAAACGAATAATAACTTCTTTTCACTTGCTCAATACCTCTATAGGGCAAGTATTGGTTTCGTGAATACAAAATTTCAAGGTTGCAGTCAAAACTAACACTACGATGACCGAGAAGTCCGAAAAAGTGGGTTTCGTCATGCCGTCCGTCGGTTTGTGCTTCCACTCTAATTTGAGTAATTCCCTAGAGGAGAAATTCCAAGTTTTGTTTTAGCTCATCTAGAACGATTAGCTGCCATTCAAATATTTTCGTTTGATTTTGTTTAATTTTCTCGAAAACGGCTCCAACGATTTTGATTAAACTTCATACCTGTAATAACCAAATCAATTGTAAGAAAACTGCATTTCAGTTCAAAAATTCACATAACGGAATTTGGTATTCCACTGTTTTTTTCAGAAAATGGTCTTATTTTAAGGTTATTCAAGTATATCTTTTTGATGGTTCGACCGATTTGTTATAATTTTTCAATCTGGTGCTTCTCAATAGTATAAATTATATTGCATTTAAATAATTCGAAAAACAATAATTTATAAACAAAAAAAAATCAATTTTTAGTACTTTTCTTGTTATATATATACATCATGTATCTTCAATGTGTGCGTATACATAGTTTTTAACCACAAGAGAAAGATCGTGCCATCAAGTCATGCATATTTTTTACCCTATAATCTATCTTTTATGTGCTTAATAAGATGCCCATAGAATAATTTTTGTTTATTACTAGGGACTTTTAGCAAAGTACACTTCATTTTATATGAAACAAGAGGTAATAAAATAAACTTTAAACTAGAGCTAAGAAAAGGCATCACTGAATTTTTTTAAAATATCGGTGTAGCAAAGACCTCGCAAAAAAAGTGGCTTTTCTAGAAGTTAAAACTCAATACCTCAAAATGTGTTTAATATGTCAAAATAACTTTGGTACTTTTTTTAAGACAATAAAAATACTTTTCATTCTATATCAATTATTTCGCCCGTTAGGGGCAATTATTTGGAACAAAATCTGAAATCCTTATTTTGCAATCGGCAACTTCAAGCCCAAATATCTCTACTTTCCGATGAACGATTTTGAAAATTTCTTACTCATGTATCGGGCTTCACGTCACCTTTCATTGGATAGCAAACTTTGTCAAGTACCATCTGGGCCAGAAATAGGCAATTCCCTTATAATATTTTTTTTTGTGTTATATAATTTTGTTAAAATATGATTAAATGTAACGAAAGAGTTTTTTTTAATGCTTCAAAAGGTGACCAATTGGTAAGAAATCAATGAATAATGAAATAAAAGTGAAAAAAACGATTTATTAATGCAGAAGAACAGCAAGCAGTTAGCTTTTTCAGTTGTCTCTGGTACACACTTAAAGGCGAACTTGATAATAACTGTCTTACCGGACACCAGTCATGTTTAAAAAGTTTTTAAAATTTTATTATTTTTTTTTTTTTTTTATTATATGTAATTGTGTTAAAATATGATTTATTACATGTGAGTAGTTTAATTTTTTGAAAATATTACCTACACGAGAGTGCTTATTTTGTTGAACATTATTCATTTGAAAATTATTTAACATTTCACTATTTCAAACGTTATACATTCACAAAGCTCTATATTTTTTTAAGCTAGACAATTTGAATTCATATCATAAATTACTGGCTTAAAATTTTAGACGATATAGTACGGTGTAAAGTGTGATACTAGGTTAAAAAGAAGATTTTCAAAATTTTAAACGGGTTAGCATCGTTCTATCTTCTTAGCATATAATATGCTTAAGGCTGATATCTTTTTTTTTCTGAAAAAAAAGGATATACCCGCCAAATTTGGAGATTTCGCGGGATATCAGAATCAGAAAAAAAAGGATAAACAAGGATACAAAAACAATAAATTTCCACCACAAATCATATTCTATTCTTTTAGTTTAAAATTTTATTTTTAAAAAATTACCTATTTGTTTTAATATTTACGCACACGTATTATGCATTTGGCAGACGAAAATAGAAAATAATCTCTAAGAAACATTTTAATGATCAATCTATCAACAATGTTGCATCGATGTCGTCTTCGATGTCATTGTCACTAGCATCTGAAGCACATTGTTGCATCACATATTTCTCTTTTTGAGAGTTTTGGCGAGACTTGATTTTAAAAAGTTGTAGAATTCCATGCTATGGAAAATGGCTCAGGCGTCAGGCACTTTTAACAAAAAGTGTCACTCTTTGTTTTCACGATTTTGAGAAATGGATACTTTTCTCGAAGTTTAGCGTTCAAAACACATTCCCCTTTAGTTGGTTTTGGCATTTTTTCAATTCGAAATTATTCAAAACAATAAAACTAACCAAAAGAGTTGCGCAGATAGAAACAATAAAGACAATTCCAGCTTAGCTACGCTAACTGTGAACATATACGTTTAATCGTCGCACTATTTGATTGATCGTTTTAGCTTTTTCCATTAAATTGAAAACATTTTTCGTTTGAAATTTTCCGAAGCTGAAAAAAGGGATATTAAAAGGATAACGCGGGATTTAAGAAGCGTTCACGGGATAGTTTTTTCGAAGTCGGAAAAAGGGATAATCCCGCGAAAAAAAGGTTAGATACCAGCATTCCTAGATACTTAAAAGTTAAAATCACCAAATGGCTATTTTACCTTTTAAGTATCATAATAGTGTTACTTTGACACTAAAAAAGTGCTTACTTTTTGGTACGAACTGTCACTATTTAAGGCAGCCGATGTTTGTTAAAGAAATAGGTTTAGTATGATACTAGTTTAAAATTGTTTAAAACTAAGAGCATTTCTGCTGTTTAAAATTTTGCGCCTTTGTTTTTAATTTAAGGATCATAGATATTATTTTGTTTACATGCAGTTTCTTCTACTTATAATAGTTAAAATACAGGGTGTCCCGGACCTGGTTGGAAGAATTTTAGGTTATGGTTCTTCAGTATATTCTAAGAAGAAAAATAAAAAAAAATAAAAAGAACAGAATCGTTATACAGTAAAGGTCTATCTCCAATTTTGACATCATTTATCGTGGATTTAAGAAAACGCTTTCTTTGTTGTAAATGTTAGCAAAAATTGTTGTGCTAATTCTAGTTGTAGAAACTTCGTTTAGGATTTTATTTATATAAGAAATACTAGACCTTCATACCCCAAACCAAACTCTTTCTGAGAAATTTTAACGAACCATACAATTTTGTTTGTCTCGAGATGGTTAATTTAACAATAAAAAAAACCCATGAAAAAAAAAGAATAACTTTTTGTTTAGTAATAGAAAAAGAATTGATTTTTAGGCCAGTTGGCAGAGGCAAAAAAAGATTTTTCGGAATTGGTAAGTGGGTAATTTTTTAGCATACTAACAAAATAGCGCTGCTGTAAATTTTATGCGTCAGTCGCCATTTTGAAAAAGGCGTTTTAACGAATATCTCAAGAACGGCTCATAATACATTAAATTAAGTATGGTATATTTTTATAGGCAATTCAATGATCTTTCTTTTTTTCATCGAAAATTTTGTATAGGTTTTACACTTTCAGAGTTATGGCACGTAAAAGTATGCTATTTTTATTTTGTCCCTTATATCTCAGTAACGGTTTCTATTATGAAAAACAAATCCAGACAAAGTTGTAGAGCATAAAATTTTCTACAAGTTTTGTATATATGCTTTTTTTTCTACGATGTATGGTGTGCAAATTATATAAAGGGTCCGCCATCTAACGTTTTTTTTTAACTTAAGCTTATTTCGCGAATGGTAACACTAAGCTCATGTCTGATTTGACAGATAATTAGTTTTATCCTTCCGCTGAACGAATATGGTTGTGTATACGCTTCGCTAAGTGGGCCTGCGATCGACTTGGAGAAGATGCCGATTTTGCCAAAAAAATCATCTTTTCAGATGAAGCTCATTTTGATCTTGGCGGGTAGTAAATAAGCAAAATTGTCGCATTTGGGGCACAGAAAACCCGCACGCATACATTGAAAAGCCGATACACCCAAAACGAGTCACTATTTGGTGTGGATTTTGGTCCAGAGGCATAATTGGGCCATTTTTCGAAAATGTTCACAAAAATTGAAGAGGAGGATATTGGCAACATTTGGTTTCAACAGGACGGCGTTACGTGCCACACAGCCGAAGCTACACTCGATGTTTTGCGCCATTTTCAAAAAAAAAAAGTTATTTGGCGGACCCTTTACATAAATAAAAACACGAAATTTTCACGAGCAGGATTGACTCATTTCCCCACTACCGAAGTGGTAGAGTCAATGTGGGTTTTTTTGTATCTTGTGTCTCCCGAAGGCATAATCCACAAAAGTTTGTTTACAAACCAAACGCTCTGCAGATTTTGAAGGGAGCAGTGCTATAAGATTTTGCTTTCGTTCTTGTTGCGGTCTTTATGAAATATTTATATTGAAGGCTGTTGATACGCGTTTCATTTGAAGCACAGCTTCCGCAATTCGATTAGAATCAACATTTTTTTTCTTCAAAAATAGTTTTATGTTAATCAGGTGGCAATTTTGCTACAAAGTTGTAGTAAATTTCATTTTCCCCATTTTAAACAGCGATGATATAGTATCACAACCACTAAATGCATGGAGAAATAATATATTTTCAGCCACATTTCTTCCGAATTTGAATGAGGATGAAGCATACGTCTGTTCGGAGTTACAACCTTTTCTATAGGCTAACGGAAAAAGACATTGGTATGTTCATTTGCCAACCCTGTTAAAAATACGATAAGTTCTACGTCCTCGCCTACAATGACGATATTTCTAAAGCAGTGTTTACAATGATAACATCAGCATCTTTCACCGCTAGGTCTACTTGGATTCCAACATATTGTAGCTCTTTTTTAACATCTCAATGAAACGCATTTTATTACCATCGTTTGATAAAAATTTCTCTTGAGGAACAGTTTACATAATTGTATCGTCAAAGAAAATGTCAATTGCGCCATACTTTTTTCATCTACGTAATCTTTCTGAGCCTTTAGTAAGAACCTAGGTCACAAGAATTTTGAAGGTAGCCATCGAAAACTATTTTAGTATTTTTTTAAAGTAACTTTTTATATATTTTTGGCAAATGTCTTTGAAACTGACATTACGATCCCAGACAAGTCTATATGTAAAAGGAAACCTCATTTAATTACTTCTATTGTACTCGGTTCAAAGATGATGATATCCTCAAGTTGCTGAAAACCTTTGTATTAGGGCATTCCGTCTTCAGTAAAAAGTGATAACGGAAAAGGTGAAAGTTCAAAAGAAGGATGGCTTCTTAAATCTTTTTCCGATTCCTTTGCAATAAACAATCTATGAAAAACCATTAATGGAAGAATGGCATCCGAATTTTTTTTCAGGTTTATAAAAAAAAATCTATTTTTCAATGTCTTCTCTTAAAATGCTGGCTAAAAATAAACACTTATACCTATTTTCTTAATTTCTACATTCTACTACCTTTTTCTTCGCTTAAAGCTGTTCCACCTTCCACACATCACACAATGGCTGTTATTCATTTTCACCACTTTATATTAAACTTTATCTATCATCAAAAAACTATTGTTTTACTCTGTAATTGAAAAAATGAAAGAATATCGTGTCCCCAGTATTTACGTGATCTAAACGACAAAAACATAGTTTCGAGAAAACGACGACGAAAAAGTTTTGTATGAAAACTATGTTCTAAATATATCATATAAAATATTTTTCAAGAATAATTTAAAATTATTTGCAACACTGATATTTTTTGGCAATAATAGAGATAAGACAAATACAATGGGCGCGTTCAACGTATATCTGAATTTTCAGAATTCTGAATTATTGGAGCTTCTGATTGGCCAGCTGTCATAAAAAGTTCTGAAAATTTAGATGACATCTAACTTTTTATGACAGCTGGCCAATTCAGAATTCTAAAAATTCAGATATGCGTTGAACGCGCACAATTACACAAAGAGAAAGATTTCGTCTTTGTCTATTAGGAAATATTCCTAACTCAAAACTGCATATAGATCACTCCAATACGAGGTGACGATGTTTACTTAAAAATTTAATGTACTATGAACCGTTCTCGAGATATTGGTAAAAACGCGTTTTTTTTTTAAATGGCGGCTGACGCACAACATTTACAGGCACGCCATTTTATTTTTATACTCAACATCCCACCTCCCAATTCCATTAAAAAAATCTGATTATGTACTGTTATATTTTTGCAAACAAAAATCCTCTGCCGACTGGCCTATTTGTATGTTTTATTTTTTGCCATAATCAGATTTCGCTTTTCATTTTTAGCAAGAAAACACACAAACCACATGTGCTTGATATTGCACGAAAACTTTGCCTGATTCAAATTTCACGTAGATGAAATTGAGGTATGCACAGGCAGGGTGTTTTCTAATTAATGAACAATACTTTGGTTAATATTATCCTTGGTCATGTTTCTAGACTAAATCGGTTTCGGGTGGAAGTTCTATTTTACGCGGTTAATGCAGGAGAGCAATTTTCTTAAACATTGTCTTAAAATGAATAGTAAAATATTTTAAACAAAATCAACACTCTTGTTGTTTTAATAAATAATTTTTGAAGACAAAAATTATATTCAAACTCAAAATTAAAAAAAAAACACATTGAAAAAAAATAATAGTAGGTACTACTCCTACTATGCATACACGTAAACTTGCAACGTCACACAGAGGAAAGTCCACGTTTTATTTCACTCTACCGCCGGCATAGGTGTTTACACATCAAAAAGAGAAAAATGGGTTTAAGCGTCTGGGGCCGGGATATGGTAAATTTGGTATTTTATACTTTACACTTTATGGCCGGTAATCACCGAACGCTCATAACTTAATAACCAAGCAATAATAGTGAATATTTATGAGCGCTAATAAGACTTATGAGTGGTCCCAACCACTCTTAAGTTATGAGGGATCTCATCAAAAATTTTCGAAGTCTACATGTCAACTATTACTTTGCTTGAGTTTTGTTTGCAATTTCAATGTTGTTAGATTCAAATTTCAGTGAAGAAACACGCCATTGAAATAAATAAAATGAAAATACGTAAATAAATGACAAAATTTATGCAACAAAATGCATAACTGTAATGAAATAAAGTGCTTTTAAATTCATTTAAGCCGTTGTGAAAAATTTTTAAATTTTTTCAACAAAAACAACTTCATTTCACAGTTTGGGCATGTCTGGTTGTGAAAGAGCGGCTCTCAATTTTGGACTTCGAAAAATAAAGGGTTTTCCAATAAGAGGTGTTATTTTGATATTCAAAGAAAAATGGCATTTTTTGAGATAAATGATCGGATGTTTATTTCATTATAAAGAGGAAGGTATGCCGTTAATAATGGAACACAACAGCCAAATGGCCGCCACGACCACGCTTACAGGACCATATCCTTTTCATGAAATTTTCCATAACCAAATCGCAAAGTGGCTGCCCTATGTCCTCGATAGCCTCACGAATTCCATCTTTGAGGTCTTGAATCGACGCTGGGCTGTTGGCGTAGACATTATCTTTCACGTGGCCCCAAAGGAAGAAGTCGCAAGGTGTTAAATCACAAGGATCTCGGTGGCCAATTGTGATCACCTCTTCGAGAGATAACACGGTCCGGAAACTTTTCCCGTAAAAGATCGATGGTTTCATTGCTTGTGTGGCACGTAGCGCCGTCTTGTTGAAAGTAAACGTTGTCCAGATCAATACCATCCAATTCCGGCCATAAAAAATCATTAATCATCTCTCGATAGCTCAATCCATTGACCGTAACTGTTGCTCCAGCCTCATTTTCGAAAAAGTAGGGTTCAATGACCCCGCCGGACCATAAACCGCACCAAACAGTCACGCGTTGAGGATGGAGAGGCTTTTCAACAATAACTCTTGGGTTTTCCGAGCCCCAGATGCGACAGTTTTGCTTGTTGACGTAGCCTCCGAGGTGGAAATGGGCCTCATCAGTCAAGATGATTTTTCGATGAAATTCCGGATCATTTTCATGCATTTCAAGGACCCAATCAGCAAAGACACGACGTTGTTGATGATCAGCCGGCTTGAGTTCTTGTGTTAACTGAACTTTATAAGCCTTAAGACCCAAGTCTCTATGCAAAATACGGTGTAATGACGTTTGTGGAATGCCTAATTCCAAAGAACGATGAGGAATGGACAAACCTGGGTTTTCTTCAACACTTTGGGCTACAACATATTCTCAGTTGTTCTTGAGCGACGTGCACGGGTTTTATTCTTCACATCACTAACTTGTCCCAACAGCTCGAATTTGTCCACCAATTTCTGTATTGCGGTCCGACAAGGTGCTTCACGACGACCCAAAAATGTTTTAGTTTTACGAACCGTCTCTGCCAAATTTTCACCATTTTTATAGTGAGTTTTAATAATTTCAATGCGTTGTTGAAGCGTGTATCGTTCCATTTTTATTAATGGCGTAGTTTCCACTTGTTAAATGTCAAAAAATGACAGCTTCAAAAGTGACAGCTACCGAAATAGCGGGCTATTCAAAATTACACCTCTTATTGGAAAACCCTTTACTATAGAGTGGTTGGTGAATACCCTACATTATTTTCAAGTTATTATGAGCCTTATAAACTTAAGAGCCGTTTATGAGCGTTCGGTGACTACCGGCCTTAGTCTGCTTACACGATGAATCTAGATGCACGCGCCTTCTTCGAATTCTTCTTTGTTATTCCGTCCGCTGATTCTTCAAGCTCTATTACACGTTGAAAACCAAATTCAGAGAATTCAATTTGACAATAAATTCTCTTTATTTTCTATTTCGGTGTTGGCCTGTGTCTGTGATCTTTAAAATATAGAAGCAATAAAAAAATATTTCTATGTGTTGCATCGAAGTTAACTCCTCTCACAATGAAATCATACACGGAGAAAAAAGTCATGCTAAAAACAAATAGAATCTGTATTAAGTCAAGTGGATTTCTGCATGGTTTTTTGCCAACCGGACTTCCAGCTTAAAATAAGTGGCAAAATCATCTAATTAACAGTATGTGCATAGTAGTTTGTTTTTAAAAGAATCCGCTTAGTTTCATAAGAAAATCATTTTCTTTTGAGACTTCTATCAGGTTAAATTCAAGTGAACGACACTTTATAACCAAAGGTGTTCCGAATTGATTTTACTTAAATTTTTTTGTTTTAAGACTTCTAAAACGTTAATTTTAAGTGAAGCACAATTTAATTTTAAATGCGTTCCTATAGAAATAAAATGTCAAGCACTTTAATTTCACACGTCGACAAATAAATATAACAAGAAAATCATTTCCTTTTGAGACTTCTAACAGGTTAATATTAAGTGAAGCATAATATGTTAATTTCACATCAAAATAAGATGTTCGACAGTTTCAGACCGCTTAATTTTACAGAAAATCATATTCTTTTAAAATTTAAAAAAGTTAGTTTGACATTCCAGTTCCATAAAAATGATCTGTTCGAAAATTTCGAATATATCATTTTTATGGGAAGCAATGTAAAATTGACTTTTAAGTTTTCGTTAAAAAAATTACCCATGTTAATTCAAAAAATATAAGTCCTATTAATGCCTACTTACCTGATGCTTAACCATTTTAAATTTGAAGATCAAATTATATGCAGATCACAATGTTGTAAAATTGACCGTTAAGTTATTGTGAGATCAATTAATTTAAACTTAAAATGTAAAAAGTTATTAGTTAGTAAATACAATAAATTGTCCATAAGCTGCAAAACTTCAAAAATAAAAAGAGTTTTTTTTTCAAGAATTTCAGCATTTATTTACATTTTTTAAGGTTTATTTACATTTTTTTTTTTAAATAAAGTTTTGGACGAATAACTTTGATTCCGTTATTTAAAGTATAAAAGTGAATAGGTGGTCCGTCCACATTTTTAATATTGATTGCACAATAATTTGTATCTAAATCTCCTACTTGGAAAGACAGAAAATGATTTAAGTATTTAACAATTTTCCATCTTTTACAAATAATATAAAGCTCTTCACTTTTTGGTAAAAGATCTTCGATTTCATAAACAAAATTAGATAACTGTAACCTTTTAGTTAGCACAAAACCACGCTTGTAAGTAATGCCTTTGAAAACAACCTGATTTGATTTTTGAGTTGGTAAATCTGATATGTCACAACCCTCAAAAATTAAATTTGAAAAATAATTTTGTTCGTTAATATTAAATTTGATGAGCTTTGAAGTAGTTAATTCTTTTGAGAAAAAAGAGTTTGATAACTTCAGCTCAGAAAATTTCAAAGCTGCTTTCTTACATAAAGTAAATGGTATATTTAATCTAGATGTAATATTGCGACCATAAATTTTGTAAATTTGGTGCACCGCTTCGAATCTAAAACACCACATGAATTTGATTGGTCCTAAAAACTGAATAATTCGAGGGTAGTGTACCAAATTATGAAATTTAGGCTTAAGATTTTCGTTGAAAAGGATCTGAAATTGTTCGTTGTGGACTTTTATAAGCGTTTTCAATTCAATAATCTTAGCTTCGTCAAACGAAGCAGTTAGTAAAATGTCTATAAGATTAATCAACATTTTTAAAAAGCAATATACTTCATCATCTTCTTGGATTAAGCCACCTATCATAAGTGGCAAAAAATGTATGAAAGTTTTCATTTCTTTCGCAGTCATTTTAAAAGAAACATTTTGAATATGGTGTTTCTCAATTCGAAGGCTTAAATTTTTCATTTCAGTTTCTCCATATTTAAATAATTGCTTTCTGGAGTTAAATGTTTCGATTGAAAATAATTTTTTTGTGTAAATAAAATGGTTCAAAATTTTAGATAAATCATATTTGCATACTCCACAGAAAATATCATGCATCATGTCGCACGTTATATTATCTTAATCATCAGCTTAAGAAATATCTTGAAGAACGAAAGCTTATAAATGACCGGCAGTATGGCTTTCGTAGCAATAGGTCCACTGGTGATCTGATGGTTTATCTCACCGAACAGTGGAACAAATCCCTACATCGTTTTGGCGAAAGTAAGATTATTGCACTTGATATTTCAAAAGCGTTTGATAGAGTTTGGCATCAAGCTCTCTTATCGAAAATGCGTGCATTTGGTATCGATGAATCTCTTCTTCGTTGGATTAGAAATTACCTTTCTAACCGCTCAATACAAGTCGTATTGGATGGTTTTAAGTCTGATATTCATAAAATAAACGCTGGTGTGCCCCAGGGCTCCGTTTTGTCTCCGACTCTCTTTCTGATATTTATCAATGATCTTCTGTCTGAAACTTCTAATCCATTAAATTGTTTTGCTGACGACAGTACCCTCAGCTTTTCATATTCGTTTCTAGAGTCACATCCTTGTCCTTCGGATGTGGATTAAGAGCGGCAGCGTATGATAAGCTCATTAAATTCTGATCTTGATAGCATTGTCCAATGGGGAATCAAAAACCGCGTAGAATTTAATGCTTCAAAAACTCAATGCTGTCTCCTGTCGTTGAAGCGAAACCCACCCTCCATGCCGCTATCCATGAGCGGTATTTGTATTGAAGAAACTAAACAGCTTTCAGTTCTGGGAATGTACATCACAGACCACCTCTTGTGGAATGACCACATATTTAACGTTGCCAAAAACGCTGCGAAGTGTTTAGGCTTTCTTCGGCGATGCAAGAAATTTTTCTCTCCTTCTGATCTGGCTATAATCTACAAAGCCTTTATCCGTCCTAAGCTTGAGTATAACTCCCACATCTGGGCAGGTGCTCCTATAACTCACTTGAATCTCTTGGACAGAATTCAAAATAGAGCTTTTAAAATGATAGGTGATAGAAATATAACAGATACAATTACAACTCTGGAACACCGCCGCAGTGTTTCATGTCTATCTTTATTCTATCGCTATTTTTACAAACAGTGTTCTAGCGAAATAGCCATTTGCATCCCTCCCCTAAAACAATTCCACCGTAATACTCGCGCTTCTAGGAATGCACATAAGCTTACCCTTGAGCCCAATTTCGGACGTACAGTCAAGTACAGAGATTCTTTCTTTAGCCGCACAACTCGAATGTGGAATGCTTTGCCTAGCTCTATCTTTCCCTCCCATTGTAATATCCAGAAATTCAAAACCAATGTGCATCGGTATCTCCTACTAAACCCTTCCCTATTTTCCTAACGCTCGCACTATGTTTATCATTATAAGGGTAGTCATAACCCCTTGAGTGCGCGCTTATAATAAAAAAAAAAAAAAAAAAAAAACATGAAAATCATTTAACTCATTGAAAATAGATATATCAACTATACCAGTCATTTTCGTGTCGTTTTTAGCAACATCCGTTATATATGTAGTTAGATTTGGTTCTTAATTGATCTGAATATTCAATAACGTCGGACTGACTTTGTAGTTTATTTCTACAACAAATTCTGCAGAAATGATTTGAATTAAATGATTTAGTGTAACCCAAAACTTCATTTAAACCTAAATTATCGCCTAAAATTTGTGCTATCTTGAAAAAAATTTTAATTTTGCCATCCTCTGTCTCCACAGTTATACCTTCGTTTTCGAGTAACTTAATTTCATCAACCAAAGGAATAAGTGAACGATTATACCCGAATTTATCGATGTCTTTTTTCTTTATAAACCCTGCGACGAAAATGTTATTCAACTTAGAAAGATTGTGAACCGGTATAGTTGGGAAACTATAGTATATGCCACAGACAGAATGATGACCTGATTTTGAGCCCAATGGGTCATTAACTTCGAAATCATCAAAATAAATAAAAAACGGTATGACGAGAGTTTACTCCAATACTGCCCATTTATTATGTTATTTAGATTATTTTTAGTTTTTATATTTTCCATATTTGCCAAAGTTAGCTTGAGTATTGAAGGGCATTCAAAATATTTAGTAAATTGAAAAATAAGGCTTAAGAAACAACTTTCAACTTTTGAGGTATTGATTGAAGGGTTTCTTTTTAAAACTCTTTCTGATAATTGATTTGAAATCGTAAATTGTATGGGTTCTTTGTATACACCCAACTCTTCTATATGTTTTAAAAATTTATATTCAGTTTTTATGAGATCAAAGGGGTTTTTAATGTAGTCTAATACTTCATGAGAATATGAAAGAATAAAATCAGGAGGCTGAACTAATAAGTCTCTGATTAATTCAGAAATTGGAGTGGTTATGTGAATTACTATTGATGTTTGTATTTCATTAACAACTTTTCTTGAAAAACTTGAATTTGAGTGAAGCTCTAATGTAAACAAAGTAACGATTTCATTAAGTTTATCCTTAAAATTATTTAACCAATTTGCATTTACTTCAGCGGGTTTATCTGCTATATTATTGTGTATCAAATTATTTTCCTTACTAACTAAATTAACATTTTTTTTATAATTGCTGGTTCAGTTTCCTTTTCTTCTATTCTTAATAATTCATTTTTGTTATTAGTTTTTTTTGTCAAATGTTTTGTTAAATGTTTTTTAAAACCATAAATATTATTAAATTTTTGTTTGCAGTTGTTTTGTTTACATTTAAAAGTAAAAATTGCAGGAACTCCATGGAATGTTTTCAAATGGTTAATAATTTGCTGTGCAGTGGTAAATATGTTTTCACACATGAAACAAATTAGTCTGTCACACATTTTAATGGCTGATTTTTAATTCGGTTAATGATATTAGCAATTTCCGAAAACTGTTCTGAAGTTATATGAAAAACATATTGCTCAAAAAAAAGCCAGACTAGTTTGCTTATCTGCGAAAACTTCAAATTGAACACATACGTTAACTTTATAACTATATCAATGCATTTAATAAATGTAGCTGGTTTGTACTTTATACCATCACAATATACAAAAAAATCGGTAATTTGAGTCAAATCAGAACCTACCGCGATTATTCTTGGTTGCACTGTTGTTTTATTTTTCATATGTTCGTCTCTTAACGTATTTAATTTCGGCACAACGTCATTAATGTTCAAAACATGTAAAATGAAATCAGTTTGAGCGTCTTCAATGGTTGGTTTTGCTCCAGATTTTAATCGATGTGGTTTAAGAATTGCGTGCATTAAAAGTGCCACAATGCAGTCTTTTGAATCTGTGAAATAAAATACATATAAATATATAAAAGATTTAAGATAGGTTTTGTCACTTCAATACTATACCTTTATTCACATTGTCGTTTTTAACTTTATTAAAAACTTGTTTACTATGTTTGTCTTGGATTTCTACTTCGTAATATTTGAAAATTTTCTCAACGAAAACGGGATATTGAGATAACAAACAATTTGACTTTTTTGGGTAGATGGTTTCAAAGTCTATATCAATCTGTAAGTGCATACAAATTTATAATTTACTACTTGGAAAAATACAAGTCGTAGGAACTTACCAACGAATATCCCAAGTCATCATTATAACGAGGCCAATCCTTTAACAACTCGCTTAGCGTTTTATCTTGATTTTTAAACTGTTTTAATCGAAGGTGACTTGTCTTCCTCCAATACTCTAAGACAGTTTCCCAGGGAGCCACGTGATTTGCCAACCAAATAGTGTATTGGTCTAACTCATCTATCATAAAAAAAAAAACATTAGTTCTAATGTTTGAGTACATGTGTACACTCAAAAAATACCATCTTCATCACAACTGATTTCATCTAATTCTGAACTTGGACCTTCATTTTGGGACGTACTGTTGCTGGGTTTAGTTCGTTTCATAAACTTCAAACGAAGTTTGCTGTTTGACCATTTGGAATGAAGTTTTCCAGTCGGGTTTTTAGATCCTTTTTTTCTTTGCATAAAATACGACTCCTAAAAATTGTTTATAAAATGTGAACATTATTTAATTTAGATAATCATTTCAAAATAATAATACCTTTTTTTCAGTGGGAAAGAATTTAACGATACTCTCGGAAATTTGGTTCATTAAATTGTAATTTAACACAATTTTCTTGTGCATACATTCGTCTACTATGCATTGGACCAAGTCCTTTTGACATTTATTATTTAAAATATTATTTTCCTTGTAAAAGTCAATTATCATCTGGCCTTTTATTGTTTTTTGTAAAAGACTTTCCATATTCAGTATATCAATAAAAACCAGTGTTTCAGAGGAAGATGTTAAAGGTGAGTGCTGCTGTATGTTCTCTAGCCAATTTGAAACAGACTTGGACATTGATAGCGTATCTCGATCGGTTGAACTTGATCCTGTCAAAGGTTTTCCCTTATAAATCAGAAATATATAGCAAATATTGTTAGAAATGGAAGTAAAATAATTTGAATTTTAAAGTTTTTTTTTTCGGTTTTATAGCCGAGGTATACAAGGTGGCCAAGAAAAATCAAACACTTTACAACATTTTGTTTAACTTTGATGTAAGTCCTAACCAGGGTTGTGAATTAAAAATACATTAAGTCATAAGCTTGTTGGTGATTTCTGATTTAAAAAAATTTAATTCATAAGCTAGTTGAATTGAAAATTTTCAATTCATAAGCTAGCTTCAAATCTAGCTTATGAGTTGAAAATTTTCTGCTCATAAATCACCCATTAGCTTATGAATTAAATTTTTTTTAAATCATAAGTCATGCTGTAAGTAAATTGTCGTTGGTTTTATATAAGTAATTGTTTTTTATTTGTAAACTTTTTAATAGAAAACGGCTTAGCGGATAAGAACAGATTCCTTCCTTATAATATATCTAAATATAAATATAATATAATGTATACTTCATCATTACGTACCTGTTCAGTGCGCCAATTTAACAATCCGTCTTTTAACAAAATATATTCCCGAAAATTGAGGCTTAACTGCGAACAAAGTTTTTCGATATCATTCCGCTCCATTTTGCAGGTTATATTTGTGTCAACACCCTACTCGTGGAGTAGTGCAATAGATTCTGTCGAGAGGCCCCATTCAATAAAGAGGCCTGTGGTTTCATTATTCCCCGGTGAATAAACTAGTTCATATATTATATTTTGTGGTTCACTTTCCGACATTTTTAATCACTTTTACTTCTTTTAAATATTTAATAATACTAACATTAACTTATAAACACGTTTCACAAAAGAACCGCTTCCAAAATAAAACTCGACTGATGAAAGAACAATGAACTAATGGAGGAACAATGCATCTACTCAAAAAAATATATTGCATGGACCCAAACAAAACAAAGAGAATCATTTTAAACTAAGGTGATCTGCTTAAAATTGAGAGGCTCCACTTACTTTCAATAAGAAATCCGTTCAATGTTTCCACCGTGCTTGAATGTTCTAACAAAAAAAAAAAACAATTAAAAGGCGTGAATCATTTTAATTTAAGGTGAACATCACCTTAAAACAGAAAGTCCCCACTTGCTTTCAATGAGAAATCCGTTTAATTCGTCTTCCGCTAAAAAACACAATTAGATCCAGAAAAAGTTTCCTAAATAAGCAGATGTTCAACTTAATTTGAAATGATTCTCTTCTTTTATCTTTTTTTTTTTGTCGGAATGTTTTTACATGGAAGAGACATTAAACGGATTTCTCATTGAAAGTAAGTGGGGACTTACTATTTATTTTAAGGAGATGGTCAGCTTAATTTAAAACGATTCTCTTTTTCAAGAAAATCTTCTTATTTTGATAAGTTAGCACCTAGAATTACTGAGAAAACATTTAATTTTAAACAGATAAAGTCATGCTGGTTTAAAAAGAAAATTCCTATAAAAATGAAATGAAGTTCATTTCGAATATAACGGAGTTTAAAAGGAATCCATTTAACTTTATTTGATATCTTGTTGTTTTAAGTAGATTCGTATTAAGATGAGCATCATCTTATTTTAAAGTGGCCGATTTTTCTCCGTGTATGAAGCAGAATAGTAAACAAACGGACAAGAAAAAAGAGCTTAGAGGATATATAATATTGAGTGCTTGTTTTTATTCGAATGCGAACCTTTCATAGCGTCGCTGTTCAAGTTTCGGTCACTGAGTTTTCTGCACATTGGAGAACAAAACTAAAAAAAAGTTATTGAAATCTTTAAAATAATAAACAAATTCAAAAATTACTTCAAAGTAGAACAATTTAGAAAGAAAATAAGTAAATTATGACTTACAATTGAAAGCAGCTGTACGATCTTCTAAGACTTTATCTTAACCGAAATTGAAATAGCGCCCCCTATCATGGCCCTAGTGCCTGGGATAGAAACGAGCACTCCATATTATATATTCTCTTAGGAAAAGAGAAACGTCAAATAGTTGCACCGAAAAATTTACCCACACGACACAGGTTAATTTTTTCCATCTCATCTAAGGCCTAAGGAACAAAAAACTCAAAAATCCGGTATGCTAAAAATTTTGTTGTGAAGATATGGCACCGTCTAGTTTTTGGCGTTCGACTAAAAATTAATAAAAACATTGTAAAGTAAATTTTTAAGAAAAATCCGAATACAAGTTCTTACTTACGATATGCATAGATAGGTATACAGGGAAAAATTTGGATTTGTAAAAAAATTGAACTCGTGATTTCAATCAAATATGACATTACGATGATAGAGGACACGAAAAAAAGGGCAAAAATTTTATACAGAAGCTTTTAGACGTGTAGTTTGCAATCTGGCAATACTTTTTTCGGAGTTGGTATTTTTGACAGCTGTCACTTGATTTATGCTTAGTTTGGTTTGCCATTTCATAATGAATAGACTTACTCATGAATAACGTTTTCAAATCGTGCAAATTTATTTGGTTCGCGAGACGCATCGCGCGCTGCGTCCAATATTCGATGAAGCTTATTTTAGGTTGAATGGGTGCGTTAATTAACAAAATTGTCTTAGTTGAAGTGATCATAACCCACAAGCCATTGATGAGACGTGCGCCGTTACATCCTCAAAAAGTCACTGTTTGGTGTGCTCTATGCGCAGATGGAATCATTGGTCCATATTTCCTCAAAAATGAAGCTGGCCATAATGTTACAGTCAATAGGGAACGCTATAGAGCCATGATTAATGACTTTTTCGTGCCTGAATTGGAGGATGTTGATGTGGACTACCTTTGGTTCCAACATGACGGCGCTACACGCCATACAGCCAACGAAACAATCAATTTATTGAATGAAACTTTTGGTGAGCGCATTATCTCGCGTCGTGGGCCTGTGGCGTGGCCTCCAAGATCGTGCGATTTAACACCGCTGGACTATTTTTTGTGGGGTTATGTGAAGTCGCTTGCCTACGCAGATAAGCCCGACACATTGACGCCTTGGAAGAGAATATTCGGCGCGTTATTGCTTACATACGGCCCAAATTGCTGCAAAAAGTTGTCGAAAATTGGGCCTCTCGGCTGGAATTTATTCGAGCCAGCCGTGGCGGCCACTTGCCCGAAATCATTTTTGAAACATAATGGCAAACCCTTATCTTTATAATAAAGCTAAATTCATGGCCATAACATTAAATTATGTATATGCGTTTTATTTCTTCTTGAAAGCCACACGTCTAAAAAAAACACCCTTTACTTCTCATAGGTTTAGCCAGCAAGTTCCAAAAGGGTATAATATGGACGAACGATTGAAGCGCAGTAATAAGAAAATTGTATCGAGGTAGTATAAGAGCAAAAGACCTTGTTGAGTGAGAGAAATTAACGGGTTTTTTTTTTAAAGCGGACGGCGCCGCACAGTGGCCCGTATTGACTTTTTTGGTTGCAAAAATCATATCTCTTAAACGAATAAAGATATCGCCAAATTTTTTTTTATCTTGAAGGAAATTTCCAAGGCTATAAAATTTCGGAATTTTAAGAAAAAATATTTACAGGGTGTTTCAGAATCTGCTCCTGAAATAAGAAGTTTTAGTTAAGGTGGTTAACATAATTGCTATTTGATTCTAAAAAAGTCGAAAGTCAATTTATGAAGTAATTTGAGTGTAACTTAAGTGAAACAGTGGGGAAAAAGAAAACAAACCAATTTGAGTGAAACAGTGGGGTAAAAATCAGTTTTTTTTTTTTAATAATTATTTTTTTATATAGGAGAGTACATTTATAAAGTATTTATTGATAGATTACAATTCAAAAAGTAGAGAAACAAAATAAAAGGAACAAAAATGTACATATAAAAATTAAATTTCTTGGAAACTATCATCTAAGTCCAGGGTAATGCGTAATAAACTTATCATTTCCGGTGAGTATTGTGCTTTCAGATCTTTTTGGTTTCGTACATGCCTTAAGGAAGAAATAAGTGGATCGGATGAGATTGCTAGCATGTTAAATAGGTCTTCATTCTGCCGAATTCTTGAAACTTTGCACGTATTTTGATATCTGTACTTCTTGTAGTCTTTATTTTTGGACTCCTTCTTCTGACAATTCTCCAAGTGGTAAAGATTGGTATTCGATGATATTTTGACTATGAACCAAAATTTTATGAAGAGTAGGTGTGAGTTGTTTTTCAGGGTACTTTTGTTTCAATAACTCTGCGTTTTTTTTGGTGTACTCTCCAAATTTAACTGTATTTACTTCTTCCCTGCAATTCAAAACATTAAGTATTATTTTGATCCTGGTTATAACCTCTTCATTGACTCCAGTTATTCGAGCGGTTGCCTCAGATTGTTCAAAAAATCTCCTTGAAGTGTTTCCATCGTTGCTATTTCCAAATCCTTGCTTTGGTTTATCTACATCAAGTCCAAGGTCATTGTGAAAACGCCTTTGAATCTCTTGTTTTCTTCTCTTTTCTGGCTCTTTGATCCCAAAAGATTCATCAAATTCCTCTCCCTCTTGTCGAAGTGTATAAGCCAGTTTCAAAATAAATTCCATGCACCTGATTCTAAAAAAAAATATTTTTTAGATTTTTAAAAAAAGTTTTACATTTTTTTTTTGAAAACTCAATATTTCAAAAACGACTCTGTTGATTTTTATTAAACTTGGTAAATAGCAGTTTTTTAACTTTATCTAGAAGATTTTTGACAAAAATTATTCTAATACCCAAAAATAACAGTGCCTCCCATACAAATGTTAAAATCCGTTAAGAAAAATATTTTTTTCTCAAAAACACCTAATACGATTTTGATAAAAGTTTTTTTGTGTGTTAAAATTAGTACGATCTACCATTTAAAATTTTTAAATTTTATATTTTACGTTTATTAACAGTACCTCTAATAGAACGGTTTCATTGATTTTCGACTATCTCAATATCTGATCAACCGAATAAAATTAGATTTTTTATACAGAAGTTTGTAACAAATATAAATAAAAGTTCGTAGCAAAATTTTCAAAATAATTTTTTTGAAAATTCGATATTTCGAAAATGGGTAGCAGATTTTTTTGTAAAGTTTAATTTTTAACTCAACATTAACAAATACTTAAAATTGGCGTGCCAATTTTTTTTCTCAAAAATGTTAACGAAATTTTATATATAAAAAATTAATTATTTTTAAAACCGCTCCTACGATTTTCAATTTTTTTTTCTTTTTTCTTTTTAATCAATTTCTTTCTAATTTTGTTGATTTAAAACAATTTACCAGTTTAAACAATATAATTTCCTTTCATGCATATTGCATATATGTGCAACACTAGGTTATATTGTTAATTTTTGTATACTCACATAATACCACCTGCAACTAAACTAAGTTTTGGCAAATGGATAAAATATAGACTCCCATAGCTAATTTATTTCAGACTAAAGAACCACAATGTGAGCGCACATAAGAGCAAGTTCGTGCGACCCAGTCGTGCATATTTTTTTCTATTTCCAATTGGTCACAACCACCAAATTGAAATCTTTGCACCAAACAATCATTGATTGATTCGATCTTTTAAAATAATCGACTGGCACAGCTCTGAGGCGCACTAAAAGATTTTCGGGCCTTATAGTTCGTTGTTGTAATCAAAAGTCAAAAATATCTCCAGATAGACTTTTGACATAGTCCATGCCTCGGCATCATACAGCAGGACCGAGATGATTAGTGTGTTATAAAGGAACACTGGAGAGAGAGAGCTTTGGTACTCAATTGCCTTCTTAGTTCACAAGGAAATAGGGATTGGAAAGAGTTATCCTTTGGTTTATCTCAGCGATGGTATTACTGTCTGAGTTTATTGTGGAGCTTAGGTAGGCAAAGTCCCTTACTGCCTAAAGTTATAGCTGACTAGCTGTCACTGTCGTCTAAATACTCACAAAAGCGCCTTAAACATAACGAGGATTTGCGACTATAGGTTTGTTCAACGAGGCTGTTCGGAACAGTTAAAACAGTTTTGAGCAGAAAAGTATTTATAACTTTTTGCAATTCAATGAAGAATTTTCTGTTCTAAACTGTTCTGGTTTGCTGTTCAATGAGTCTGTCTAGAACACTTTGGAACAGTTGCGAACAGGATTTTCTGCACTTGCTTTTTGGGAAGAACAACTTAGAACAGATTTCCTGTTCTACCTTGTTGTGACGTGCTGTGCTGTTCTGTTCTGTTCTGTTCTGTTCTGTTCTGTTCTGTTCTGTTCTGTTCTGTTCTGTTCTGTTCTGTTCTGTTCTGTTCTGTTCTGTTCTGTTCTGTTCTGTTCTGTTCTGTTCTGTTCTGTTCTGTTCTGTTCTGTTCTGTTCTGTTCTGTTCTGTTCTGTTCTGTTCTGTTCTGTTCTGTTCTGTTCTGTTCTGTTCTGTTCTGTTCTGTTCTGTTCTGTTCTGTTCTGTTCTGTTCTGTTCTGTTCTGTTCTGTTCTGTTCTGTTCTGTTCTGTTCTGTTCTGTTCTGTTCTGTTCTGTTCTGTTCTGTTCTGTTCTGTTTTGTTCTGTTCTGTTCTAATCTGTTCTAATCTGTTCTAATCTGTTCTAATCTGTTCTAATCTGTTCTAATCTGTTCTAATCTGTTCTAATCTGTTCTAATCTGTTCTAATCTGTTCTAATCTGTTCTAATCTGTTCTAATCTGTTCTAATCTGTTCTAATATGTTCTAATCTGTTCTAATCTGTTCAAATCTGTTCTAATCTAACTATTTTGTCACTGAAAAAAACTTACATGTGTATGTCAATATGGTAATAATTGACCGGACCTTTAAAAGATAATGCCTCTGGATTTGGGGCGAGAGCTCTGCATTATTGTTTCAAGAACGATGTTAAAGAAGTCGCATGACGGTGCGTAGCCTTCGCTTTTTTACATCGATGGTATAAGTGATGTCTTTATCGACCTAAGAGTTTGCATTCTGCATCGTCATAATGCACAAACGGATCTAATTTGAAAATTAAGAAAAAGTAGAAAGGGAAAACGGGGAATGATACATATTGCGTATTTTTGCCCACTTTTCATAGAATTTCTTTTATATGAAGGTATTTAGTAAGTGAGCGTCATCCTTTATTGTTGGGTGGGCTATGTATTGTGCACTGTAACTGTCAGTGTATAAAATTATTGGTTCATCAGAGTTATGTTACCGTTATGTTATAAACATATGTGATTATTATAACAACTATAAGAATTTTTCTTTCTATTCTTGTTTGATAGACTCTACGTTTTTTAAGGAGATTTGCATTAAGTCCAATTGTTTGAATTCCGTACGTCCTCACTCATCACAGGTACAATTATTGAGTCACGGATGTATTTTCTAGTTTCTTTAGTTGAATTGGCATATTTGCAGTATTGGTTTGCAAGTATTTGTAATGCGTCGGTTTATTTCTTTTTCTTCTTGGTTAACGAAAGATTGTATTTGTCCTCGAAATAAAGAAATTTATAGGCCTGTAGAAATTTGTAATCATAACATTTGGTAAACTATAAATCAGGGACTGTTTTAAGTGATGATTGTTATGTTTTCTGGTAATTTCTATTTTGCCATTGCATTGTATTTATTTTCAAAGAAGTACTGATGCTCTGTCAAGAGGATATTATTCTTTTCTGACTAATATTGAAAAATACCATAGTAATTGCTGCTTTTTTATGTAATATTTTATTAATTTTTCAAAGATTTAATAAAAACTTAACCCTAATACATAAATATGTCCGTCAATGTGATGTGCTTTTATATCCCTTGAAAATTGCAAGATACTGTCAATTCCATCCGAATTCCATCCGATTTAAAAATTAAATTGGGATTACTGACGAAAACAAGTTCCTCCATAATATCGAGTTGAATAAAGAAATACGGCCAAGGCCAACTCGCGTAATCGATGGTTGTACAACCGATGAGTTCCGTGAAAATGTTAGCGATAAACTAGTCGTGTCTGTACAACAACGATTTCAATGTGAAAAAAAAGAACTTTTGCCTGCTATTGAGGCTTTCTTAAGATTTGACGATGACCCCTAAGTTGTTGAAAAATTGCATTTATTAATTGCAACAGATGTAGATTTGGCAGCGCTTTATCTCCAGTATAGTGATTTTTACCAGAACAAAATCGTGTCAAAATTGACCCTCAAAAAAATGGTGCAATATCTGGCTGAACCTGAACGATACTGTCATTTTTAAGAGTTGACAACACGCCTTGCACGCCTTATTCTGCGGATATTGAAAGATTCATAAAGTGCTAATAATATCTTGAAAATAGACATAAGACCATATTTGTGCATCGAGACTGAGACCAAAGTGTTTGTACATCTATTTCAATTTACCGAACCTGGAAAATTTGAATCCTTGATCATTCATCAAAAAATGTTTCAATCGACACAGAGACAAGCACCACAAAAACAAACGCATTTCAAGGAAATATTTAGTAATTGTGAGGACGATGAAGATGAGTATACGAGTGCGACTTCAAAATAAAGTTCTATCTATTCCAATGAATTAAAAAAAATGGGTTATGCATATATGTATATTCTTCGAATGATAATAAAGATTTTAAATGAACAGGAACATTTTCCGTTTCATAACTTTGAATAATGAATTTTTTTTATTTGTTGGTAATTCAGATTTTTCCTAAAAACAGTCTCCGCTATAAATGTTAATAAACAAAACCTATTGCCCACAGAGAAACAAGAATAATTTTAACCTAGATATAATGTAGTTATTAACATTGTCTTGTTTCTGTTTGACTGTTATTTCTTCTCGTATATGACAAGTCATTGTTTTCTCGTAAAAGCCGATAATCTTCTCACAATATAATATCGTCAGCAAATATTAAGTTGTTGAGATTTTTTCCCCATATCGTTATACCATGTCTTGCTAATTCGAACCACCTTCAATTCCAACATCGCGCTATACCGAACCACTTTTTTCGCATTATACAGGGTGATTCGCATACGGTGTGACAAAAAGCTAGAGCTTGTAGGTTCGTTTGAGACAAGAAAAAAATCGTGCAGGAGGGGAGTCTATTCCCCCCATTTAGCCAGGAGGGGCAATTTTCTAAAAAATTGACTTAAAGCTGAAAAAAAAATATTAAAAAACAACAGTTACACATACAATGCCATGATACACCTTTTTGTAAAGCCAGAAATGTCTTCTTTGACTGTGTTTTTAAATAAAGTTGTTTTAGAGAATAGTTTTTAAAAAAATAAAATTTTCAAACCAAAATTTTGATACAAAAATGTGTATCATGGCATTGTATGTGTAACTGTTGTTTTTTAATATTTTTTTTTCTGTTTTGTCATTTAAAAAAAAAATTGCCCTCATTTTTTTTTAGAAATGTGCCCCTCCTGGATAAACGGGGGGGGGAGTAGACCCCCGCCCCCTCCTATGCAATTTTTTTCTTGTCTCGACCCAACCTACACACTCTAGCTTTTTGTCACACCTTATGCGAATCACCCTTTATACTTGGCAATCCGAATCAACCCCGATTTGTGTACGCCGTTATCCGAACTCCAACTTAAAAAACATACAAACGCATTGGCGCAAAATTTTAAACAGCCTGATGCTAAGGTGTTAGCATGATACTAGTTCACACTTTACTAACTTTAAAGCTCTTTACTAAAATGTTGTCAGTTTTAAACACATTTTAACTAGTTTCATATTAAACCCATTTTCTTACGAAACTCAAGTTGAACGCGCATAAGACAGTGACATTTCGTGAAAAAAATGAAGCAAACATACCTTTTTAAATTTTTCTCTGTCGTTTAAAATTAGCAAAATCCTCTTTTTAACCTAGTATCATACTAAAAATGATTTAACACTTTACTAAATCGTCTAAAATTTTGCGCCATTGGTTTTAACAGTAACATGAATTTGTTTTAAGGTTTTTTTTAAGTAATTAGGTTTTTATTTTTTTTTTGTTTAAAGAAGCAATAAATATTGATTTTTTTTTTGTTAAATAACTAACATTTATCTTTTTCTCGTTTTGTTATCGTTAATCCGAATAATTTTATAATCCGAATACCCCTTCGCAATTCAGCCTTATTTTGAAATTCACTTTCATGCGAAAGTAAGTCGAATTCGAATAGTTTGTATTTTGAGTTTCGAACGAATCGAAAGTTCACTTTATCAAACGAAAGTTCATTTTTTGTTGAAAACTAAGCAAATTTTGACTTTCGAATCATTCGAAACAAATGTCATTTATTTGACGTTAAAA
Organism: Leucozona laternaria; assembly: GCA_932273885.2. Classification (NCBI taxonomy): domain Eukaryota; kingdom Metazoa; phylum Arthropoda; class Insecta; order Diptera; family Syrphidae; genus Leucozona; species Leucozona laternaria. The sequence continues at coordinate 55,287,711 of OW026368.1, forward strand.
AATTTCTGGCGAATAGATTAAAAAAACATGTGAGCTCAACTATTTTTGTTGAAAAATAAAGAAAATAAAATACTTTTATGAATTATTTGTTGACATTTTAATTAAAGGTCGCATTCCAATTGGACTAAACGGGAGCAGAAAGAAGTTCTCATCAATTTGATGGAAGAAAATCCGGAGATAGCCAAGGGATTTTCAATCTTGAATGGATTTGATGCATCCATTATCCTTCTCCTCCATATCTGCTCTTCGCCACCGTCTTCACTTCTTATAAATAAAATAATTGCCATCTGTTTTTCTTGAAAATTAAACAATAAACTCTTGCTCATGAACTAGCAAATAACAATGAGGTACAAGCATTTACAAATAACAAAAAAATACCGGCGAGGGATTTTACTTTTTTTGTTTTGTTGAAAATTGAAAAGTGTGACCAGGTGTGTATAAAGTAAAGAGAGACTTTGAAGTTACATGTTATTTTTGTTAGTCAATTTTAAACACAATTAAATTGACATGAAAGCTAAAAAAAAATCTAGTATTTAACTATTCAAAAGTTTTAAATTTATTTTGTTACTTTTTCATATCAATAAACTTACCATACTATTTTCTAAATGCTCCCAAATTTTAAAATTCCAGTTTTTATTGATGTTTTTTAAATAGTAAACTTTACCGGGCCTTCAACATTACTTATCTTTACTTTATTTTTCTTAAATGAGAACGCATTATTTTGACCATCATTTTTATAAAAACAAAAATTCTTCGAAAAAAACAGTTTGGTCACACTAAATTAAATAGAAATGTCAGTAAATGTCAAAGCGCTGATGTTCATTTTAGGCATTCATTCGATAATGAATATTATTCGTTCGATTCTCAAAATATGCAAAGTTCATTCGAATGAATAGATCTATTCTATCGAAATAGCTATTCATTCGAATCTCAAAATAAGGCTGATTGATTCGGATAAGCGAGACGAACTGACGAACTCTTTTCTTGTAAAAAAGAAAAAATCAAGTTGTGCTCGCCTGCTGTATTTGAACCACTTACACTTTTTGTTGGTACAAGCATAGCTCCGAAATAGGTTATGACAATAAGAACTTAATGAAAAATGTAGTTTAATCCCAACGAAATTTAATCCCCATTAACTAAAAAAATATATATGTGGATTAGGAACCTTTATTTTAAAAAATAGAAAGTAGAATTTATCAAGGCCCTTTCTTTTTACACCGTTTTCTGAAAATTGGTTTGCTACAGAAGTAATATGTCGGCTAATACATAAAGCTTAAAGAGTCATGACTCTTTTCTTTTTCAAAAATAAATGTGTGCTAAGGAGAAAAAAGATATGATTTGATTTCACCTTCGCACTCATTTAATTTCGAAAAGAGTCATGACTCTTGAGGCTCTGCGTAATAGCCGGCTATGTTCTACTTATATGTATGCGCATCAACACTAATTTTTATCTCCGCACAAGTTCTTTCTATAATTTCAACCTGTTATTAGTATAATATGATTAACTAAGATCCGTTTCCTTATACGAAACTTACATATATTGTGGCTCAAGTTAATGCTCTTGTGCTACTTTTTCCTCTGTGTTAACTGTCATTGTAATTGCATAATTAAGACATGTCAAGCATAAATAAATGTTTTTTTTATTTATTATATTTTCAGTAATGTTTGAAGACAACACCGGCTTCTCCAAAGATGTATGTCGCTCAATGGTAGCTATGCTTGACGCCGATCAGTCAGGAAAATTGGGCTTCGAAGAATTTGAAACCCTTCTGAACGACATTGCCAAATGGAAGGCTGTGTTTAAACTTTACGACACTGGTCATACAGGACGAATTGAAGGTTTTCAACTAAGAGATTCTCTTAATTCAGCAGGTTATCAAATTAACAATCGAATTCTCAATGCATTGGCACATCGTTACGGATCGAGAGATGGAAAGATAGCATTTGATGATTTTCTTATGTGTGCAGTTAAAATTAAAACATACATCGGTTTGTTTGCTATAACAGTTGTATTCGTAAATCCATATTATAATTTTTCTTAACTCTTTCAGATATCTTCAAAGAAAAGGACACGGAAAAGAATCACACAGCCACATTCAGCATGGACGAATGGATAGAAAAGACATTATATTCATAGAATCTATTGAACACCATATACACAACAAACGCTTATCTCTTCAATATAGTTTATGTTTTTTTAAAATATTTGAACCATAAGTGCTTTGAATCTCCGCCAAAAAAAATAATATATGATTAGATTTATGTACATATATCTAAGAAGCTAAAAATGCATTTTATGTGCAATTAATGCTGCAAAAAAAGAACAAATTATGACGTTAATGGTTACACGCAACCGTCTCTAATTAAGCATCTAAGTTATAAGACCCTTCCGAAGGTATTTTTATGGAAAGTACTGTGATGAGACACCAATAGTTGCTTTTTAAATCGCGCATCACAGATGCATTCGTTATATACCGAAAATTCGCTACATGGGCTTCCCTCGGTTTAAAAACAAGAATAATGGTGTTTTAATTTTGACCTTAAGTAGAGGACCCTGGCCATACAAGGCTGGATCCAAATACTTTCGAATAAGAAATTGGGAAGTCATTTAAATACTTTTGAAAGCGTCTTAATGAAGATAACCGAGACTGTTAAGGTCTATTTACACGATCATAAAAGTCGTATTTCATGCCATCATACTTTCTGCATGATTTCTCAAATGGGCTGTCATTCTATTTATGGGAAAATATCGTTTTGCATTTTATATGTTTACACGTCTATGACTTTCAATTTGATATTCCCAAACATAAGTGCATTCTTGCTTTGGTGTTTCGTTTCATTTGTGTTCTCACACCATATTTGGCCCCTATTATGCCTTTTTGGTAAATAAAACTTTCACCAAGTTTCCCGAAACTGGGTTTTTTTCCTATGGGTTTTGACAGAAAATTTGTGAAACATTCCGAAAATTTGTGAAAAATTTCACGTTACCAAACAGACCTATTATGACGAACATCAGACTACGACGTTCGAATAGAGTGACATCTCAATTCATTTTAGGCTAATCGCCAACAACCACATTCGTCCACTTCGCTGACCCGCGAGTCATAATAGCAGGTTTTTACAGTTCCTATGCGAAAAATAATTAAAATGTAAAAATGTTCCTCCAGTTGTATAGTATATTGTACATGCAAATTCATTATATTGCATACTATTTATGTATGTACATAAGGCCAAATATGTTTGCCATGGCATAAGCAACCATTATAGTGCTTAATTTAGCCTGATCACATAAAATGAAGAACTAGACAAGGAAATTAATTTTCGTTGCATGAAAACAAATTTTTATTCACAACACAATGCAAATCAATTGACGATCAATTGTTTGCATACAAATATGTCTACTGAGACATACAGCCCTATTCTGCTATCCAATTCGATCGAAACTTTCGATTCACGTGAATTTTTAATTCAATTTGCCTCAAATTATTTATTCAAAACTTATGTCTTTCCAATGCAAATCTAAACAAATATTTCTTTTTGAAATTCTAAGGAGGATCTTATTGTCTCAATTATATATTTATCACAATTTATACACATTATGGAATATTCACTTCCTTACCGCGGATAGCAGAATGCAAACGTTTACGCGAACGTTTAGCAGAATAGGGCTGATAATTTCGTTAAACAGCATTGGGTTTTTCATATAATTGGCTTTAGGCTTCAGAAGTCACCACTTCTATTTTCGTGTAAATTGGCATTGCTATAAAAAGACGGTTGTGTATATCCATCAACGTACTAAACTAATCCTTATAAATAAGTATGGTTAAATACCGACATCAAATTTTGCATTTCATTTTCTCTCTTTAAGTTTAATTGAGTCTATTTTTTGTAAAGTATACAATTCGTTATACTAACTATTACTAACCAGAAAACAGTCAGTTCTCTCTTTTTATTTGTATCTATTTTAATTTCGAATTTCAATTGTGTGTTTACTAATTAGTTATTATTTATAAAAATAAACAACTATCAAAAAATAAAAATTATTGCTTTAATAAATTTTATGTCGATATAATAAATGGTGTTGATATAACCCCCAATATATTATGGGTTGTCTGTAATGTCGTATGACCAAAATTTTAGTACTAGGGCTTAAGCCCGAACCACACTACTCTCGTGTGGTGTGTTGAGGAGTAGTGTTTCGCTATCGCTCTAATGTATTTCATATGCGTAGATCCATATTTGTATCGTGTGATGTGTTGTGTCGAAATCTATGAAATACATTGGAATGACAGCGACACACTACTCCACAACACACCACACGAGAGTAGTGTGGTTCGGGCTTTAGACCTTAGACCAATTTTAAACGAGAGCGGGTTTTTAATCTTCGTTTTTCTTTTGTTTTCCTTTCTTTTAAACACTGCGATTTTTAATAGATTTTGACTTAAGCATATCTACGGATCAGGATATTTTTTTTAGACGTACATTGGTAATACGTGCTCAAAAATGGAAATTTATATTTGTAGCAGATTATTTGGAGATCTCCGCTCTTTTGTTTTTTTTGCAATTGGTGATACTTTCAATTGGCATTTTTTCGCTATAAGCATTGCGCCGTCGTGTTGGAGATCACAGAAAAAATTCGGCTCGCATTAGCAGCGTAGGTACAAGGCTTAAAGAACAAAATTATTGGCTCAACTTTTCTCTACTAGAATGTCAGTGGTCTTATGGGGAAAAATCTAACAGAAGACGCGCTAGAGACAGGAAATGAACAATAATACAAAAATGAAGTAAATTCTCATTTCTGCTGCCGCTATTCGGTTTTTTAAAAGAATCAAAATATTTATTTTTTCTGTTAAAACCGAATATGATAGAATACGGGAAATGCATATTGTTCTTTAAACTAGGCCTGAGAGTGTTGACTCTGGCTTCGACTTAGATTTCAAATCTAGTATCGAGATTTAACTATTTCAGCGAGTGAAGTGAGATTACTCGCCTTACTCGCTGACTAATCTCACTTCATCCATTTTCATTGCTCGCGTTCGTGTGGTAGAGTCCGATAGGCTATTAGTACGGAGCATTTAGACGTTTGCAGAGAAATAATTCCGATATGCATTTTGCCTTCGATATTCGAAAAAGTAACAGTACACGACACGAAAACCGCATTTTTCACAATTGCACCAGATGTCGTTTGGCCGCCGTTTTTAACGATTATTTTTATTTTCGCTCGTAACTGGCGTATTTTTGATCTTTGGGGCCGTTTAAAGCGATCAGGAAAACCCAACAGGAAACATTTTTCTTTTGGATAATTGAATGTGTTAACTTACAATTTGAAAAATAAAAATGATACGAACCTATTTGGAATCACTTGAAATATTTTTTTCGCAAAAAAAATTTTCCTTAGGGCAAATATTTTGTCTCAAAAAAGCATTAATTATTTTCCTGATGAAAATTCTGTACGGAAAACGATTTTGCAACAGGAAAATTAATAAATGCTTTTTTACGAAAAAATATTTGTTCCAAGGAAAATTTTGTTTGCGAAAAAATTATTTCAAGTGGTTCCTCTTCCTCGTATCATTTTAATTTTTCAAATTGTAAGTAACACATTAAGGGCCAGTTTTACAGTCGACACTTACCGAAAAAGTGGCACTTAAGTTTCCCATATAAGAAATTTAAGCTATATTTCATAGCCAGCGTAAGTGGAACTTAAGTTACCAACATCGGAGACTTAAGTGTCACTTTTCTGACTGTAAAACTGGCCCTAAATTATCCAAAGAAAATTTTTCCTGATGCGTTTTCGTGATCGCTATAACCGGCCCCTTAGATAAGAAAGTTGTATACTACAAACTTGTTGCATCTTTAATTTCCTAAAAATTATTTTAGGTACCTAACTAAAAGTTACATGAATTTTGTTGAAAAAGTAGGGTTTATTTTTTTATATTTGTCATATTATTTTTTTTTCACTAAAAAAATGTGATAAAAACTATAGATCCTTCAATTATTTATATTTATTGCTTTTACAGTTTAGCATTTATTTTAACAAAGGAGCGACTAAACTGCCCTTACGAAGTATTTTTCCAAAAAAAAATTCCGGTGAAGGCTTTTTAGTAACCGAACTTCCCAAAAACAAAAGGTCGCCGCTCTTCAATAATTGTAGGCAAGCGCGTCTATTCGGAGACATTGCCTTTCGCTGAGGCGAAACTCAAAAATGTAAATAAAATGTGTGAGATGTTGCATTGGTAATTCCAAAAGAATATTATCCCTTTTATAAAAATAATCTAAAGGAAGTAAGTAAGGTTCGTGATGCCTTACCGGAGCAAAAAATATAGATAATTGAAGGATCTCTTTTATTACAACACTTTTATTTTGTAACGACAAAAAAAGACAGCTACCTGCGATAATCAAAATAACCGTTAAAAACACGATGGGGTCAAACGACACAGGATGCAATTGTGAAATACGGTTTTCGGCTTAATAATCGTGTATTAAGGCTCTCCCAAACCAACGCGAAAGATTCGGCGCGACAACGAAACTTCCGCCTGTCTTAATTTATTTACATGGAGATTAATGGGAGCACCCACACTGGCGCGATGCGAATCTTCGAACATTATTCAGTAGTCGCATATTCGCGCGAATGTTTCGCGTTGGTTTGGGACAGCCTTTATTCATCGTGAAGTCACGATGTCAGTAAAACGACCCGTGAAATCAGGCACTATAACTGGCTGAACATAATAGACGAGCGTTCAAACGCGTGATTATTAAAACTTATTTTAGCGACAACGGAACTGCATGGCGCGCGCGGCCTCAAATACAATTTGACCCGCAAATGATCGGCATTTATAACGTGCATTTGATGTTTTCGAACAAAGCTAAAACAAAACAAAATGGCTATTCAGTGCCTACGTTCTGTTACTTTTGTTAAATTTGAGAAAGGAGATAGAATTGAGTAGTGCGTTGAAAAAAGACAAAACATTTGGTTTGCTTTTGTACAAAAGTGAGTTGAATGTAGTTAAGCCTTAAAACTCTCGCATCGATAAAATCAGTCGAGAAAATATGAAATTGTTCCATTTTTCATCGTTTTTCGACCAATTTTATCCATGCGAGAGTTACAGACGGTAGGCACAGATTTTGTGAGAAAGTGTGCTAACTGTCTCGAACCAGCATTTCTGTCCATTTCGTCACCACCATTTTGTACTGCATAGAGCTGCACCGCAGATGATGTGATGATGATGAACAAAACTCATACGATTATTTGTTCATCGGGATCACGTTTCCTGAACCAAAAATTTAGTGTTCACTCTAGCGGGCAGATGGCTTCTCACGGTAAGTTATGTCGTTTTCGGTTGGATTTCGGAACTATGTTGCTTTCCTATCGAAAATGGAAAATTTGGAGTGAAAAGAGTGGAAAAGGGGTAACTCCGGGCATCCATTCGAAAACGACATAAGGTGTGTTCCTTTGGGCTCCAGTATCTACTGCCATGTACTTCTGGCTGCAGTCAACTACATCTACTCTGTGGTCGAAGTAGTTCAAAGTAGTTCATTAAGCTAGGACCGCACTCGGCGGAACTGCACTTCAGCGGAACTGAACTTCACGACTTATTTGTGGGAAATTGTATGAGCTATATCGCACTAAGCGACAACTGCACTTCACGACGCGACACTATGCGACAAAGTTGGTAATCTGACCAACTGTGTCGCGACGTGAAGTTTCGTTCAGTTTCGTGCGAAAGTGCGCACGGTGTCGCTGAAGTGCAGTTCCGCCTAGTGCGGGTCTACCTTTAATCTAGTTACAGAATGTTTCCAAACAAGAAAAAGACATCACCAATCAAAAGAAATTACGTAGTAGATTGTTGCTGTTGACATTTTTGTAGGTAAAAGTAAAATACAAAAACAAACAACCGAAATTAAATTGATATTGAGGTTAGATTTTACTTTTGGTAAAATGAAAGCATTCCATTCATCATCTACTGGGAAGTACTAAAAAGTACTTTGGAAGGCCCAATGGAACACGGCTATTAGTGTGAATTGTAGCGTAAAGAAAAAAGACAAAGAAAATGAGGAATAAACAAGCGTAAGAAAAAAAAGACAGATATACAATACCATGTCTCGTGTGGTGTGTTGTGAAGTCATGTGTCGCTATCGCTCTAATGTATTGTAATGTAAGATTGGGAAGTTTGAGTCCGGTATCACGGCAGTTTGTAGACAAGAGAAGTGAGGGATAAGGGATCTCGTGAGGCACGAAGAAAACATAAAAACCGTACTCTTGAGTGTCATTTGTTGCTGTTTCAATGAGCGAAATGTTGAAATTGTTTTTTTTTTTTTTAATGTATTTTGAGGCGCCTCAAAGTTTCTAATGCTCCTGGACACATTGACGCAATTGCGCATGAAACTTGCATTTTTCTGCAAATTGCAATTTTCTTGCATCACCAAGAAAGTTTATTTTTGTGTGTGGCCACAGAGTGTGCAGTGATGCATTGCGATCTTCCGTCAATGTGTCCAGGCACAATGTAAATACACGATAAGACTCACCAGTCCGTACTCAATCTTTCCAACCTAAACAGGCTCTTTCATACGCCTAGAGCCATATTTGTATATCGTGTGATCTGTATCAAAATCTATAAAATACATTGGAATGACAGCTACACACTGTACTCCCCAACACACCACACAAGAGTAGTGTGGTTTCGGCTTAAGATCCGCATTGTTTAGCTTTTAAAACAAATAATAATAAAATGAGCATATTTCAAACTTTGTTTATAAACTATCAACGATATTTTTATCTTTGATCGTTCCTAAATCAAAAGTAATCCAAAATAACTTTTTTTACCATGGCATTCCAACTTTTATGTTTGACACATCAACCATAGCCACACAACCTAAATATAAACGACCTCAAAGCCATATCTGTGTTGAAAAATAATGGGAAATTTCTCTTTTCCAACTGAAAGTGTATATCTGTCTCATTTAAAATATTTTAAAGGTCGCCATTTGCCAAGCGCGATGGCGCAATCATTTTTTCACAACTGTTTTTTCTGTCTGCTCCTGTCACAAGAGAAGATAGGAAAATTCTGAAATGGTGATGTGCATCTACTCCCACATTCTATCAGACGGGTCATTTCACGATTCGCCTCTTTCATGCCAATAGACAAAATATATCTTTTTTGGATTCGTTCATCGTAACTCTTCTCTGACTTTGTCGTCAGTGTTTGAGTTACAGCGCGTCAGGTCAAATCTGTGTGACGTGAATGGTAGCTCCCGTTACAATTCTGTTACATTTTAAGCACTGCATTTTAATGGAATACAAAAAATTAGTGTTCAAATAGTGGGAAATATAGTATATAGAAGAGTACGTGAACATAATAAACAAAAAAAAAAATTCATTTGACGGAATTAAAATGCAAATATTGTGGAATTAAAAAATAAATGTGGCTACGTCACCACATTTCCATCTACAACAAAAACAGAAGGTACATTGATGTCAGTGGTGTGGTAGACCATTTTTTCCTCTGCTGCTGCACAAGTCGAAAGAGATCGTCATCCCGGAAAATAAATAAAAATGGGATATTTTACGTCATTCACACTACTACACATACAAAAATAACAGGCGCACAACTTTGTTGCCCTCTTCTAGCTTCATCGTTTATTTCTGTATTTTGTTCGCAATTTGAATACATCGAATCAAAGATGGCTGCCGTCGTTCTTTCCGAGTGAATTCGTGTGTGCAAATTTGGGAATTAATTTCACAAATAATTGCCGTGCAAATTTACAAATTTTTAGAAAATTCAATCCATTGCGGTAAATGGAAGTTAATATTAATCAAAAATTGCAGTAACTATCGTAAGTGTACGCGAGAAAGTATTTTTTCCGAACAGTGCAGATGTGGAATGGAGAAGAATTCTTGTCAAGAAAAGTGAAAACTTTTTTTCTCTCATCTGCGGAAGGATTAACTTTTATCATAATTGGAATACTCAAAAGAACTTAAAACTTAACCATACTTCAATTTATGAGGCCTTTAATTGGATTTCTTGAAAGTTTTTCTTTCTTATTTTCTGTGAAAAATTGTGTAAAAGAAAATTTAGTTCCATAAAAAAATATTCCTCAATAACTATTTTTCCCTATTCCCTTGTCAGTGTTTATATATATGTACATATACTTATTTTCATACTTATATACATTTTGAAATAGTGTGCGTTCTTGCGGTCGCAGAGTTGAAATTGTGTGCGAGATTTGCGGTGATGTGTAATTGTGTACGAGTTGTTCGTTGTGCTTGTATGGGCCCGACAATGGGAAAATTTTTTGAGTAAAAGGATTTTTCATCCGAAATCCAAACCAACAACAAAAAAAGAAAAAAAAAAAAAACAAACTTAATTTTTTTTACATTTATTTTCTATTTTTTTTTTATTAAATTTGTGTATCATATTTGGTATTTCCTGGTAAAATACTTGAAAATAAAAAAAATCCCATTCAAATTGTAAAAAAGTGAAACTGAATTATTGGGCGAATAGATCATATCTTTCGTCATCGTCGTGGTGTGGTCGTCGCCTTTATCCCAATTCGAAGATAAAAAAGAACCAGTAGAAAACAACGAACCAAATCAAGAGAGAGAACACAAAAAAGGAAAAGAAAACGGTAAGAATCAATAAACGTTGCATATTAAATGGTGCCTATTCCAAAGCCAGGCCAAAGGTGGGATTGGGATGTAGTTGCGCCCTTTATAGTCGATTCGAGGTTGGACAAGCTTGGCCTGGTCATAATCTGTATGTAGGTAGGAAGATGGGGAAAACAATAAATGCAGTACATATCGTGTACTATACGAAGATTGTACATTCAAGTTCTCTATAGCTGAATAAGGGAATAGCGGAAGTAAGATTCGGGAAAAGTTGAAAGCCAAATAGGTATAAAAAAAAGTTAACTTGAGTGAAGAAAATGGACTAAGAACTTCAAAATCCTCTGGATTTATTGTCCATATATTGTGTTCGTTTTGGGTCAAGTGAACCAATGGACCTGTGGCCTGGAACTTAAACTCGGTCTATCATAATTGAGGCCTTAAGAAGCAGACGATCGACACTGATTTTGTTTAACTTGTTTAAAGGTTAAAACTAATATTTACCATGGGTGGGTCCATATAACTAGGGGCCTGTCAGACAATGTTCCGAGTACTTGTATTACAAGTGAATTTCTACAAGTGCAGCAAATATCTGTAACACAACGCTACTAACTAGTCGACTGGAAGTTCTACAAGTTTAGTGTAATAAACGAATACTACAAGTGGGAAATTATGTATTTTCCCTATTTCTCTAACTCAAAGCTACAAGTGTAGAAAATCAATAATTCTGATATGAAGAATAGTTGATGAAATCTTGCAGGTGAATTAAGACTTGTAGGATGCAGAACATTTAATTGATTATAATGAATCGATCATTCCAATCAATAAAAATGTCAATCATTTTGTTTATCGTGATTCTATCCATCTTTTTAACCGAAAAAAAAGTGTCACTGTCAATTTTGTGATCTCATGGCCTTTTCGATTTGAGTCAGAATGACAGTTCTTCTTCTGAAAAGAAGAGAAATTTGCTTCTGATTTTGTTTTCAGAATCGTTCCAGAAGGGTTCACACGTATCAAATCGTTCTCCCGGATTTCCAAACGAAAAGGCCATTAATTTAAGAAACTGTCTAAAGGCACGTACCTAGTTTCGCGTACGCGAAATTAATTCTCATACCTAAAGAATGAGGTAGGTATATATACAGTGAGGGTTTCAATCCAAAAAAACTGCATATAAAGAACCTTGCACCTACCCCAAATCCTATAGTGAAGACAAGCAGGGGGGTTGCAGGGGGCAGCATGCCCCCCCATACATACCTCACTGTTAAGGTATGAGAACGTGCCTTTAGACAGACTCTTAATTTCAGTGAATGCAATTTTGCTTGCAAAAGTTTCGTTAAATGTGCGCGTTCAACGAATATCTGAATTTTTGGAGCTACCTATTAAAAAATGATTGATTGCTTCAATGGGCTCTTTCTACAGCCTTATCATAATTATTTGGAGTTAACATTACATTGCTCTTTCTATTTATGAAGATTAAATTTTGCAACAGAATTGAACATATTTACATAGTTATTAACAAAATATTAATTAATATTTATATACAAAAGCCGGGCATCATAATTGAGAGGTGGACAAACGAAAGAACTTTGTCTGATCCTTAAATACAGCTATTTACATTTTGAATAGGAATGTGGCTTATGTTTGTCCAACAGAACTTTTGCTAGGAAATAAAGACAGAATAAAGCATCTTTGAATAATAGGCATAAGGTTATTCTGTTAAGAGATGTCAAGTCAAGAGATGACGCATAACACATTGACAATCACACGAATGACGCTAGTCCGTCAATGTCACACGAAAGTCAACGCAAACTTTCGTGGCATAAAAGTATGCGCTTTTGGTCAATGTTTCCTAACATTTGCTCAGGTTGATTACACGTTCAATGAAAAAAGTCTGCGTTGAAGGTAAAAAAAATGTCAACGTCGGTGTCAACGCAGCCGTCTACGCATGGACAGTATTCTGCGTTGACGATCACACGACAAGACAACTTTTTCGTTGACCGTCTAATCATAGCTTAGTAGGGAAGAAGATAAAAAGATTGATGACATTCAAGATCAAGAATTACATTGCAAATAATTCCTTGATGCACATCAAAAAATGAATCGCGAACAACAGAACGAATATTTTGACACCGATGATGATGTATAAAATCGGTTTACCGTGTAAAGAAAAATCCAGATGGCAGCAGTTGAAAGGTATAAGGCCAGGCTCGTTGTCAAAGGATGTAAGCAGCTAAAATCTATAGACTACAATCAAACATATAGTCCAGTAGCAAAGCTATACTCTGTCCAACAAAAATTGGCAGTGTAGGCAAGATAGGACGTTTGCCTCTCATTCTGGCTACAGTGGATTGCATAAATCTTTTCTTCAATAAAGCTTTCACAGGGCTGTCGTAGTGTACACGATAACACTCATCATTAAAAGCTTTTTCTTAAAGCTCGAAAACCAAAAGCACCTTAACAGAAACTCAAAGAAAAAAAGCTGAACGAATTACCAAATGGACGAGGGTAACTCTGAATGCACATCAAGCTGCAGCCAATCGCCATTCGCCACAGCAATTCAGTGCACACTGGACACTCAGATGTGCTTTGAATAGGACGTTGGGTCTGTGTTAGATGCTATTGTAAATTCACGGACGGGCAAAAACTTTTTGTGGAGAAGTTATTTCAATTTAATATGATGCAAAAATATGACACGCTACTGATTTTGAAAAAGCTTTCCCATAAGACGTGTACTGCCTATTTTTGTTGGAAAGAGTATAGGAACAATACGATCGATATTAAGCATAGCAGCATCCGAAAAGAAGCACCTATCCCAGTTTAATGTATCGACAGGAGAACTGCAAGAAGTTATCTTTATGCATAAACCTGAAGGCTACAAAAATGAAACAATAAAAGTGTGCAAACTGAACAGATGTTTATACGGCAAGCACCACGATGTTGAAACAATCGTTTTGACGGAAAAAAGCTTGTTCTCTTTCTTTTTTTAGATGATGAATTAGTCGCAGCAATGAATTATGAAGATCTTGAAGAATTCATAAGAAATTCAAGACAAGAGTTCAAAATCGTTTCCAAAAAGGCTGAGCACTTCTTAGGACTTTAAATTGAATACACAGATGATGGCATTCGAATAAGTCAAGCATTCGGAGCCCTTATGCACCTAATGCTTGGAACTAGACCGGACTTAGCGTACAGTGTGGAATTTCTGTCAAGGTTTTTAGATAATCCAAATCTAGAAGTCGTGGTTGGGCGTAGTCGAAGATACCGGAATCATATGCTGTTGAAATGCTCAAAAGGGAAAATGTGGCTGTTGCAGTGATGCAGACAAACTAACCTGAATACTCCCCCCCCCCCCTGGTTCTGGCTTCACTCACCTAAGTGCTATGACTTTAAATCTGACGATCTCTTGAGTTTTGTTAATAGGATCGTCAAGATTATAGTTTTTACTAAGGCTTACTCATGATTAAAATATGACAACAGCATGCAACGTATACTGGCGACTAATGATTTTTCATTTAAGTATTTTACAATTCACATTATTATTTTCTTTTTTGATACCTCTGTCTCGTTTACACTCCACCATGTTCTGGGAAGCATACCTCTTTTTTTTTGATGGATTGGTGTATTTTAACGTTGTACTTGTCCTATTATGTTACAGGCCAAATTCATAAGACCTGTTTTTATGAAAGTGGGCTTAGTCGCGATAAGTCTGTCTTACCACGGGTTTCTCAAAGAGAGTCTAGCTTTCATTTGATACTGCATTTATAAAAATCCCTTACGTGAAACTACCTATGTAGGTATATACTTTGTCAAAAATGCAAATGGAAGTGGACATATGCTGACCATAGCAACCTTGACTAATAAGACTTAAAAGGTTTTCCAGAACTTCGATTTTGATATTTGAAAAAAAACCGAAAAAAACGATTTACACACCTACATACACCCATGTAAGCTCAAATTTTATTGCAATTGAATGTATTGTCATTTGTTTCTGGTCAGTTACTGTTCCAGTTTAAAATGAGCACTGTCCAGAAAAAGACATAATTTACCCCAACTTTTTGGACAAATACTGAAAATACCAATATTTTTTATAAACCGCACATTTAATTTATTTAAATTTTTATATTTTGTTTTTCATAATGTTATTTATGTCTGTGTGTGTGTGTGTAAATAATTAATTAGAAAACAAACTCAAGTATAGAACCAGTTTTCTTTGTTGTGTGGACGCACAAAAAGTTTGTCACACAAATCGCAGGAGAACGAGATATCTTCTTACTATAAAATGCAAACGGGGATTACGGCTGCATTTTTCAAGTGCTTCTATCGCATTTTCTGATAGTTACCATAAGAAATTTGTATGGAATTTCATTAAAGGAGTAAAAGTCTTCAGATGTAAACGATAATCCAATACTAACTGTCAACTACCTACTCCTGCTCTCATCTGCATGTAGATGAGATTTTAATTTGTAGATGGAGAAATTCTGATCAATCAACCGTCAACCAGATTATCCACATTCCTATCAACGCTAGGCACTTATTCAGTATCTTGGATGTCCGAACTTCCCGAGAGGTCAGCATTGCCTGGGGCCGCTTCTCCATTGTAGCGCCAAGATAAGGGTGCGGACCATATATCGACCAGAGCCAGAACAAGGAAATACTGAGAGAAAGTTCGACGTCGGACGGCTCCAATTTCCAGAGATCGCCTGGTCCTTTTCCTAGGGAGTCTCGAATAACCTCTTGAGAACAGCTATTTCACCGGGATCAAGTGTTCAGAACCTTCGGGTTTTTCTGAGGTTGGACAAACAAATTTTTTTGTTGGACAATCATAATTGGCGGGTGGACAAACGAATGCACTTTGTCCCATCCTCCTAAGTTATAAATTGCGGTTTTTGGACAGGTGTTTTGATTTTTGGGGTTTCTTATAAAAACAAAAAAGCTTAATAACTTTTTACGCAGCTCTCTACTCCTCTGTCGCGTTCACGCAACTCCGTTGCTTCACTTAGGGTATGTTCAGTCGCTCCTATATCAAAGTTTTCTTGGACAACAGAACATTGGGTGGCCAACTTCGCGGGTTCAAAGGATTTTTACTGCTTCCTCAGGTCCCCTGTTCCGTTAACGCAACTTAGTTGCTTCGCTTAGAGTGTCTTCAGTCGTCATCAGGCATTCGTTAATGTCAACAGTTTTTTGATGTGTAAACATCTATGCTGGCGGTAGAGTGAAAAAAAACGTGAACGTTCGTGTGCAACGTTACGATGTGCCCCACCCGATGTTCACCCCACAGAGGTCAGATTAGGAGTTGATAGACAGACCTGCGTTTTGATATTACGGTAACTGTAGACTTTTTTCGCATGTTTTGATTAAGTCCATATTTTTTTACGATTGCGTTAAATTTCCATGTACTTAATACATATATATTTACGTAAATAAATAAAGGGTGATTTTTAAGCTGGTTTGGTTTTGGCAACACTGGTTTTGACAGCTGACGTGTGTTTAGTACCTTGTGTCACTGTCAAACAGCTTCAGTTTGATTTGCAATTTAACCATGGATCGTCTTACAAATGAACAACGCTTGCAAATTATTGAATTTTACTATCAAAATTCGTGCTCGGTTCGAAATGTTCATCGCGCGCTGCTTGTGTTCAGCGATGAGGCTCATTTTTGGTTGAATGGGTACGTAAATAAGCAAAATTGCCGCATTTGGAGTGAAGATCTGCCAGAAGCATTGCAACAGCTACCAATGCATCCCGAAAAAGCCACTGTTTGGTGCGGTTTATGGGCCGGCGGCATTATTGGGCCTATTTCTTCAAAGATGATGCGAATCGCAGCGTTACTGTCAATGGTGAACGCTACCGAGCGATGATAACAAACTTTTTTTTGCCCGAAATGGAAGTTCTTGACTTGCATGATATTTGGTTTCAACAAGACGGTGCCACATGCCACACAGCACGCGAAACAATGGCGCAATTGCGAGGCGAGTTTGGTGAACAGTTAATTTCACGTTTCGGGCCGGTCAATTGGCCGCCTAGATCGTGCGATTTGACACCATTAGATTATTTTTTGTGGGGGTATGTCAAGGCTAATGTCTATAGGGACAAGCCCGCTTCGATTGACGCACTGGAAGCCAACATCCATGCATTCATTCGTGAGATACCGGCCGATATGTGTGAAAGAGTATGCCAAAATTGGACTCAGTGGATAGGCTACCTGAGACGCAGCCGCGGTCAACATTTGCATGAAATTATCTTTAAACATTAAATTGCAAGGTTCAAACTATCGATTCAAATAAATATTTCATTCATTTTTTCGAATTTTTTGTGTTTTTTTTTAAAAAAAAGTTCTAAACCTCTTAAAAAATCACCCGTTAGTTCTCATATTGCAAATAAAAAGGGTAAGGACAATTAAAACCCTTCTACACATACGCAAAAATAATCAATTCTTTTGTTGAAGTTTAAATACATATATCCAATGCTAAAATTCAAATTACCGTTACACTTAGCAACTTCCATGCATTTTTTCCACTGCCGTGCTGCACCGGATACACTGGCTTCTTGATACATTGCGCAGAAATCGCCTGTTCTCCTCTAATTCGGATTTGTTAGACTATTTTTTCCTCTTTGCCGTCACATTTTTCTTCGATTGTTTGCATTGGAATGAATGAAAATCTCTTCGAGATTAAAAATAATCTCAATACTCGAAGGAGATAACACCAGTTTCCGTTCATAGTATTTATGTTATTGTCTTTCATGGGAATAATAAAGACAAGTTCAGCTCTCATAATTCGAAATAAAATTTGTTAAATCATGAATGACAATTTTATTTGTATATTTGTTTCAATTAGCTGATATTTCCGCATTGAGATACCGCCTATAGACGTACGCCATAAATTAACACTTAAAACAACATGGACATCACTCGACTGGCTCACTACTTAAATACTATGTGTTTGATATGTTTTATTTGAGTACATATTATTAATCTACGTTTCCACTCTACCGTACTCGTATTTTCAATGGCGAAATGTCAAAGGCAAGTCTTTATGGTACCTTCTATTCAATGTTATACATATGTATACATATATGTATGTAAGTGCCGTCTATTTGTGTTGTTGAAATTTCTGATTTTGAGATTTTTTTTTCTGGGAGTTCATTTAAGACATAGATACACAAGGCCCGTAGTTGTTATTCTCAGGTATTACAGATCTAAAGAGGAAAGTTTCCGTTTAAAGAAAAAAGCATAAATATAAATCAATAAATCCCGGGACAACAGGTTCAGGCTATAAAAAAATCACAAGTCGCTCTGTCGATGGAATAACATTGAAAGGGTAGAAAATATGAAAATGTTTTGAAGGAAGTGAATTAAGATAAAATCTCGTCTACAGAGATTTTTCTTAGACGTTTTCATAACTTTCAATTCTCTCAAATAATTAGAAGACCTTAATATTTAAGCGTTCGTAGATCAAATAACAAATCAGTACTTAATAACAAACAATTTTGACAGTTATTATTATTTGAATTACTGTTTTAGGGAAAAACTGAAATGTAGTTTCATTGCATTTGCAGATAAAATTTTGAAAAACGGAAATGAGTTAATAAAATATGCACGACTGGGTCGCACGAACTTGCTCTTATGTGCGATCACACTGTGGTTCTATAGTCTGAAATAAATTAGCTATGGGGGCCTATATTTTATCCACTTAACAAACAAAATTCTTTTAAATCAACAAAATTAGAATGAAATGATTAAAATACTTTTCAAACTGTTTTGAACCCAACGCGATTTATGAGAAAAAAAATTTAAAAATCATAGCAGCGGTTTAAAAATAACTAATTTTTTATATATAAAATTTCGTTTACATTTTTAAGAAAAAAAAATTGGTAGATACGCCAATTATAAGAATTTATTAATGTGGAGTTAAAAACTTAATTTAACATAAAATCTTCCATTCGTTTTCAAAATATCGAATTTTCAAAAAATAATTTTGAAATTTTTTTTAAAAATCCAAAAATAATTTTTTTGAAAATTTAGATATGCAATATTATTTCAACTTATTACGAATTTTTTTTTTATAACAAATAGTTTTAATCGGTGAATTAGATAATGAGATAGTCGAAAATAAAAAAAAAACGTTCTATGAGAGGTGCTGTTAATAATTGTTTAATATAAAATTTAATAATTTTAAACGCTTCCCCTTACTAATTTCGTTACACAAAAGAAAATTTATCAAAATCGTTATAGTCGTTTTTGAGCAAAAAAGGTTTTCCTTAACGGTTTTTAAACATTTGTATTCCAGGAACCGTTATTTTTGGTTATAGGAATAATTGTTGTCAACATTTTCTAGATAGTGCTAAAGAAATGCTTTTTGCCAAGTTTATAAACAATCGACCTAGTCGTTTTTGAAATATCGAATTTTCAAAAAATAATTTTGAAACTTTTAAAAATTCAAATAGAGTAAGTTCGGGTAATGTGTTGAAGAAGGAAAAAGGCGTTATCTTTCATTGAAACATTGGCAACAGTATTTAATAACCCTTGTGCTTATTTTTTTTGTCAAATGAATTAAATATTTGCAAAAGTTTGACAACAGTGCAAAACTAACCTTTTGCAAAAGTGGCGGGTAATGTGGGACCCATAGCGCGGGTAATGTGGAGCACTACCCCAGAAATAGACATTTGTATAGATTTGTCTCATTTTATGAATGGATTACATTATTATTTAAAATAACATAAAAACATTCAATTTCAATGCTTACCTTTTATGTTTTTTTCGGCATTTACGTACCTATTTAAATAAATACAAAAATAAAATTCAATAAATGTATCTTTTAAAATAATGTATGTCAGTTTTATTGAAAAAATAAATAAAAATCACATTTATTTAAATAGATAAACGTTTAACGCTTTAGGAACTTCAATTGAGTTTAGATTTTTTTTGCCATACGTTCCAACGTTGTTTTTGTCCGGAGGACTACTCCACTTTACCCGCCTGTTCGTACTCCACATTAGCCGACAGGAACATAAAGTAAACAAATCCAATTTATTTATATAAAATTAAAGAACAACAGTAAAACTCACATTATGTTTATATAAAACAATATATAATTAACGCGAATAAGAAACACTTATTAAAATTGAGCCTTTATTTTATGATTTATAAACATTGAACGCAGAACAAAAAATTAGATCGACCACACATCAAAACAAGAATCATCGAACTGCGCAAAATCTACAGCTCGTGAACGCGTGGCAATGAAAGATTTGCCCCTCTGCTTAATAGAACTATCGTAGACCAGAACTAACAGATCTCTCACTCTTCCAGGAAAAAGAGAAATGCAGGGGTCCACATTAACCGCCTGCTCCACATTACCCGACCTTACTCTATTTCTTTTTTTAATTTTAAGTACACAATTTTATTTAAAATAAATTAATTATTCTTCATAAAATCAAAAAAAATCATATTAATCTGTTGAACCGTTTACGAGAAAAACGAAAATCAAAAAAAATAGTTCTTTGGGAGGTGCCATCAATAACCATTTTTCTGAACCATTTTTTTATTTAGAGGCAGCTTACAACTATTTAAATTTATTGAGTTTTTAAAAAGAAAAAAAAAAGATTTAAAAGATTTTCCTTTTTGGCCAAAAATTGTTGTATGACAGATAAAGTAAGTTGTGGCCCTAGAAAAAAAAGAAAAAAATGTGTGAGGGGGAATGCCCAAAAAACGCTATGTACCAAGTTTAAAGAAAATCGACCCATCCGTCTAGGCTGTAGTCGAACAGACAGACAGACAGACGGATGTTTTTGTGACCCCCACTTTTTTCGTCTTCCCTATCATCGTAATATCAAGTTTGATCAAAAGCTCGAGTTCGATTTTTTGTACGATTCCATAACGTGCCATAACGGAAGTAAAAATTGGAATTTAACCCCTAGAAACACAAATCTACAATAAAATTGTGTGTTTAAGAATCGTGCAAACAAAATTCATGAGGTATTCAAGAATGCCAATAAGACGGCAAAGAGAAAAAAAGAAAAATTAAAATGAATATCTAAGGATTTATTAATTACAATAAGATTATGACTGTTTATCAACAATGTCTATTCTATGGGGACCTTCTTTAAAAATGTTTGTTTTTTTTTTTACTTAAATCCTTAATCATAACAGAAAAGGAAAAATGAAAAATTATCCTTTATTTCTCCCAAAAAAAAATCAATAAATAAAGTCGGATAGAGACTAAACAAAAGTTGAAAGATTTTAAATGAAGAAATGGATGTATGATTCAATCGGCCAGTCATTTCAAGCTACGTGATTTGAATTAAAGAAAGTTAGAAAAATCAACAAAAGTTAAGTTATATAAAAAGAAGCATGTTCACCATTTTGATATACCTACGTTGGAGATGTAATCGCATCGCATCGCAATTGGTTAGAAATTATATATATATGAATTCCCTACTTGGTGTTTCACCGACGAAGTTGGATTAACGAGTGATTAAGTTAAATTACCTATGTTATTTTCTCTAAAAATTGGAGTACGCAGATTGCGCTAATTTTTAACTTTCATACAATATTCTATTCAAAATTTAGCCAAGATAAAATTTAGCATAATCAAAAAAAAAATCAAATTTTTGTTCCTTCCTTTACATCACCTGTCAAAATTTAGTGCACACGAAATAATTTCATGAGGTACTTCACTAATTTCATCAACACTAATTCATTACAATAATAAATTGTTGAATACAATTAGCTGTTTTCTCTGACATATTCTGAACAAAATTTTTATATCAAAATTTAGCTAAGTTTTTAGCCGATGTTTGAAGAGAAAGCGAATTACTTCCAAACTTAAATGAAATCTTTCATTTTCACCAAGGTTTACAAGTTTTTTCACGGTAGAAGCCGTTGGTATAGTGATTAGTGCGTAGGACTGTCATGCTGGAGGTCTGGGTTCGATTCCCAGCTTCGTCCACCTGAATAAAAAAAACCCTACTGCCTCTTGCGAGGAAGTGACAAATCCTCCAAGAGTATCTCTTGTAGCCGTTCGGATTCGGTACCCAAAAAATTGTAGGTCCACTCCATTCCTGCAAACAAACAATACGCTCTAAACTAGCTGTCTCCCCACCGAATTTATTTTTATTTTATAAATACGTATTTGCACACACACTAGGAAGATTTGGCATTTCTCATCAAAATAAAAGTTTTTTTTTAGTGTTAAAAAAAAAAAACATATATTCAAAAGTGTTTAATTCCGTTTTTTTCTTTCGCAACTGTTTCCTGAAATAAATTTATTTTTAATCTTATCAAATGAAATAATTTGGCGTTTTTCTTTTTTAACTCAGAGCAGATCACGGAACTGTCAAAAAAAATTCTATGTTTTTTTTTAGCTCAGACATACATACATATCAGAGCATAAAAAGTGTGATTGCTCAATTAGAGCAAATCAAGCGAAACGCTGAGGTGTAAAAGGTACAGCAGATTTTCAAAAGAAAACGTCAAAAAAATCTCCAGCTCTCCTCGTGTTTATCATGCGCATGCGAACACGCGTCCTGCCGGGCGGCGGCGGCGCACAGTGGTTCGGTTTGTATGGGAGAGCGGAAAAAAGTCTGTTTTATCTGAACGGTTCAACGGATTTAAATGAAATTTGGCAAACATGTTTAGATTAGTCTTATTCATATTTGGTCAAAATTTGGTTGAAAAAAAATAATTAGAAACAAAGTTATTGACATTTTTCTAAAATTTGAGGGTTTTGATGTTTCTATGGGAGAGCGGAAAAAAAATCTGTAACATCTGAACTGCTTAACGGATTAAGATGAAATTTGATTCGCAATTTAAAATTAGTCTTATACACATTTGGTCAAAATTTGGTTGAAAAAAAATAATTAGAAACAAAGTTATTGACATTTTTCTAAAATTTGAGGGTTTTGATGTTTCTATGGGAGAACGGAAAAAAGTCTGTAAAATCTGAACTATTAAACGAATTTTAATTAAATTTGACACACATGTTAAGATTAGTCTTATACATGCTTGGTCAAAATTTGCTCAAGAAAAAATTATTAGAAAAAAAGTTTTTGACATTTTTATAAAATTTGAGGGATTTGATGTTATATTTAAATAATTTTTTTTTTAGTAAAATCTTAACTTTTTATTTTGAACAAAATATTATTATTAACTATGTATATTTTAATGTATTGAATTCACTATATATGTTTGTTATTATATTTCACTTCACTTTCACTTATTGGTTGATCAAAGAATAAAAATTTTTCTTACACACCTTGCACAAATGCTCAATAACTCAATACTGACTTTTTTTTTTAATCCTTTATATATATAGATTTAAGTTAGAGATTTTATTCTAATAAGCCATTACTAATCCTTACAGGTAATAAAAAATTACGCAATACACAACAAAAACAAAGCAATAAAACTTAAAAAAAAAACACCTTTTTAATTTTTACCTGCCCTACTTTTAGCGAAAAATAAAAAAAAAATAAAGGATTATCCCTAATCTTTTTCTTTATTATGTATTAAGCTCTATCATATAATTCAAAATATCATAAAACTATATCATTTTTCGTGTGTTGTTTTCAAGAAAATTGAGTTGAAAGTTGAAAAATTTTCCAGGCAGAAATAAATGGTTTTCGCAAAAATCGAAATTCTCAGACCTGGGTCGATGTATTAATTTTGTTTTATTTTTAAAATAAAGTTTGACATTTTTTCTTAAAAAAATGGGCTTAATCAGTTCATTCTGACAATTAATACCGAAGAAATCAAACTTTTTGGTAAACACCACCGTCAAGATGGAATTTTTTGAAATCCGATTTAGTGAAACATTTTTGAGCATAACTTCCACATCTGCACGTATCTGCAGCTGATTTTTTCTGTGCTTTAACATGAGTGTATGGAGCATATGGTGGCATACTTACTTTCTTGGTATCTTTTGGAGCTGTTTTTTTAAATCAAAAAGTTTAAAAAAAAAGCATTTTTTCTTAGTACTTAAGCTTCAGGCTACTTATAGAAGGTATCTTTTATAAATAATCAATATTTTTTTTTATTTTTAGATAATCGAAAATAGACCAATTAAATTATTTAAGAAGCTAGAGAATTTATCTACAGGAACTTCGGAAAAAAACATCTCAAAATTTGTTGAAAATACGGTTCGCGATTTGAGTAAAATTATTTTTCAACTTTGAGGGCTTGTAAATCAGAACATACAATATATATGTTAAAAAATACTTTTAAATCATACGCTCGGGTTATCTAAGAGTACTTAAACATAAAGTTTAAAACGATAGACATGACTTTTTCAAAAGACTTTTTTCCGCTCTCGCACCACTGTGCGGCGTCTATTGTGTTCCGCCAGTGAAGCAGCATTGCGAAGAATTTACGTCAAATTTCTTCTTTTTTTTATCTCAGGTAGATGCCAAAACATGCGCTCGTACACACTAATGTCATACTCAATTGAAGTCACAAAAACTGTTAAATACTTTATAGGGAATACACTACCCAGTGTATTATAGAGATCAGTGGAATTAGAAGTAAATATTTGTGTAAATATCTATTCCGGTGGTAGAGTGATATAAAAAAAGTGGACTTTTCTCTGTGCGACGTTACGTGGTCACACTTTACGATGCAGTATGTTACGTTATGAAGATCTACACAGGAGGGTTTTGGGTACGTTCAGAGACAGAATTCTGAAGATCCCCTTCAAGCAAACTAGTTCTTTTTGGATCTCTGTATACGTAGTCAAAAACGTATGGATGACTTTGCACACGGATCCAAATATGGATCCTCAAAACTGCGCTTGGACAAGCTTCGATGTTTACACATATTAATCGTGAGTCCCGACATTCACACAATTTTTTGTTTCATTAAAGTCTAGTATTCACAACCCGTAAAATGAAAATTAAAACTTTAAAACTTCTTGCTAAAGAAGCGAATTCTGTATGTTTCAATTTTTGACGCAAATGTCAATTTGCTATTATTGACAATATAATATGAAAAAATTGCTTCCCGCCAGTAAAAATAGTGTTAATAAATGATTTTCTATTAATTTGCATCATTTATTTCTAATTTTCGTGTTTTATTTTGCAAGAGTCGCTGGTCTGTAGAATTTGCTAAATAAAATGCAAATGATTAAATAAGCTGAAAAAGAATACGATTTGTTATTGAAAACAATATAAATGAACTCTTATTGTGAATTAACCATTTCTAATAAAATCTACACTACATTGCCAACACGAAAACAAAATATCCAGACACGACAAATCTGACACTTAAATGGTTGGCACTCGAAAAATGAGCACTAAATGGCAGCACTTAAAGATCCAACACTCAATCGGCGGTGGTGAAATATCCGTCTATAAATTTGCGGTGGCCAAGAGTATTGTAGGTACCGTAAAAAAGTTTTAAGATCTGATCACTTATCTGCTTGACTTTTTTTTATAAAGTTACCTATACTGGCCCCATATGTGAGGAAGGACGATTCCGGAGACGGTACAATCATGAATTTTACGCAATCTACCTTGAAGCAGATATCGTGACAAAAATTAAGCTCGGTAGACTGCGGTGGGCAGGGCTCGTATGAGCGAAGAGGAACCTGCTCGGAAAGTTCTTTGTGGTACATTCTATGGTAGACGACATCGTGGTAGACCATGCTTGCGCTGGAGAGATGGCGTAGACCAGGACGCCCGGAGCCTTGGGGTGGGCAACTGGATGGCGGCGGCTCGAGACCGGGATGGGTGGAGAGACTTGTTGAAGGAGGCCAGGACCGGACCCCGGTTGTCTAGCGGATGATGATGATGATACTTACCTACTTATGTTAAAATAAAGAAAACTTTTTCAATGACTTTTACAACATTTTTCTAAACTTTGAAATACTAAAACCTTTTTGTATTTTATATATAAAATCAGTTAATTTTGCAATCGACTGATGGTTTTCCAATCACAATGGAAAAAAAATTAACGTTTTAAGAATTAACTAGTCAATTTTTATTAATTATCTGTATGTCTATATTTCTTTTTGTGCGGTATGACTGTCTGTCACTAAATAATAAGCCACATGTCCGGAATATATTATAATTTTTTTTATATGTACATAGGTACATGGTTAAAAAAAAAAAACATTTCGATTATTTTTTTAGTATTTAATATGCGAAACACGTGCACATTTTTTTTTTACCAAAAGTGATTTTAGTATAATTGACAACTTTTTATGATCGTTATTATTTTCTGGTATTGAAAATATGACAGCTTACATCATCCACGTTTGTTAAACCGGTAATTAGAATAACTTTGAATAAGATTACATTTCTTAAATCTAAAATAAGTTGATGTGTTTTTTAACTAAAAATACTATTTTTTTCTTTTCAGGTGAGTTGCCTATATCAATCAAAAAAATTGGTAAGCTAAACTATGTTATAAAATCCGTTCACAATAAAATCCAAACATTAAGGGCTATTTAATTCACTAAAGCTCAACTTGCACAAAACATGAGGATTGGCCAACTCAAGAGTTTAGGCTAACTCGATAGTTGAACGGCAAGTTTAAAATTGCTTGAAAATTGCTTTTATTAACTACTTTATTCTTTAACTCTTCAGTTAGAAAACTAAAGTTGACCAACTTGTAATTTACAAAACTACCCTGGGATATTTGTGACAGAGGACACATAACGTTGCCAGAAACATGAAAATGCTGGAAAATCATGTTTGAATGTTCATTGCTCTCGTAAAATTAGTAGGTTTGGTTTCTCAAAAAAACATTTTATGTGTAAATTATTTTCTTATTTTGCTCTATAAGCCGACATAGTTTTTATGTTGGCACCTCTTCCCTTCCCCTGAGATTTGGCACATTCATTTTTCTGGCACAAACAAAATTTAAAATAATCACATTCATGTTTCAATAAAAGTGACTTTCCTTAAGGTTAATGAAACATAAAGCCAATTAAATTAAACATTTAGGTTTGTTTTATTTAAAAAAAAATGATAACATTAATTAAAGCTATGATTAGACGGTCAATGTAAATGGTCAACGCATTGACTCTCTGACGTCACCAAAAAAGTCATCAACACACTGCCAATGGACCGTTAACGTTGACCATGTCAACGCATAACACATAAACGATCACACGAATAACCCTAGTCCGTCAATGTCACACGGGAGTCAACGCAGACTACCCTGACGTGGCAGAAAAGTATGCCATGTCAACGTTGAGATTATGGTCAACGATTACGTCAATCTGTCCTAACATTTGCTCCGTCTTATCGTTGCTAAACTAATCACTTAGTTCTTATTTTCGCATTCAGAATCTTTTGAAAAGTAGAGTTACGGTAATTCATCACGAACCTTATTGTTGTCCTTTAGATTTTTAAAGGATGGTATTCTTTTGGAATAACTAACGTCTCACAAATTTAATTTAATTTTTGACTTTCTCCTCCGCGATAGGCAATGCCTCTGAATAGACGCGCTTGTTTACAATGTTGAAGAGCGGCGATCTTTTTTTTTAGGGAAGTTCGGTTACTAAAAAGTCTTCCTCAGAATAGTTTTTTTTTTAAATTTTATACTGTACCTCAACCAGCAAATACTGCGCAAGAACATTTTAATCGCTCTTTGGTTAAAATAATTAAAGGCGACAAAAACCGTCATATAGCTCTGTGTAGACTTCAAAAGGTGTTGGGGAATTACGCGTCTACGGAAAACAATTCGATAAAAAAAAACTAATAACAATCCATCTAAAACAATTCGATTGAAATAACGCCAAAGCCATTCAAAACAAAATCTATTACGTACTTCAAAATAACAATTTGCTTCAAACATTGAGGTTTCTTTAAATCCCAAAAAAATTGCATATCACCAACATCGCACCTACTCCAAATCCAATAGTGAAGCCAAAAAAGGGGGTTTCAGGGAGCGTAGCATGTCCCCCATTATACCTATCTCACTATTTATATGCCGTAAACTCTTCTCTTCTTCTTATTTTAAGTTTTAATTTACTTTAGACAAATTATTTGTAGTCGAATTGTTTTTAAGTCAAATTGTTTTTGTCGAATTATCCGCAAATCGAATTCTATGCACCTCTGATGATTTGCGCCCATCTAACAGGCACAGGGACGCATACGGGAATATTTTTTGATTTTTCGTTTAGTTTCCGAATTAATGGACTTTTTCTAGCAAATAGTATTATATGCCAGATCCACGATTATTACACATTCATGATACCTGCGTGCGGTTTATATTTTTCAGTTGTGAGCCAGAATCATGAATGTACCACATTCGTGTTTATGGCTTAACTTGATGAGACTGAACTCTAAATTCATGTAATTGGCATTGTAAAATTTTGTGGTTTCCTTGTAAGCATGGCATTCTAGGTTTTGGTATAACATAGAACATACAAAATTTAATCAACCCAGTCTATTAACTCAAAATTGGAAAATTTGCACATTCATGCTCACGGCATAAGGGGGACGATAAAATGTAATGGCCTTTTCGATTGGAGTCAGAATGACAGTTCTTCTTCTGAAAAGAGGAGAAATTTTCTTCTGATTTTGTTTTCAGAATCGTTCCAGAAGGGTTCACTCGTATGAAATCGTTCTCCCAGATTACCAATCGAAAAGGCCATAAGTTTTCATTTTTAGATTTGAACGAACGTCAAACAAACATCAACAAAACAGAATAACAGTTAATAAAAATAAATGAACGAAAACCCAACACAAAAAAATGTTAACATATTCAACCCGAAAATGTATAAACCTTGTTTTTTTTTTTGGGTGAAATTCAGTGCAAATTCAGTGAAATCACTAAAACACCCCTTATTCCAAAAGTGGACGTGGCACATGGCCAAACTAGGTGTCATATGAAAGTTTATGAAATCGCACAAATTTTTGTACCAGTAAAATTTTTTTGCGATCAGTGAAAGTACCGTTTTTTCACGGTCAAAGGGAGGTGAAATCACTCAAAACGCCCATAACGGGAAAAGTGGGTATGGGTCATGGCTAATGGGTCAAGTTGGTATACAGTTTTAGCTAATGAATTTGGGCAACTTTTGATACCAATTTTATTATTGTGCGACCCCTGGAATTACCATTCCTTCACGGTCAAAGGGTTTTTTTTTATTGTTTTACCCAAACTATACACATTTTGCATTGCCGTTTCTCAATAAATAAACTCTCCTCCTCTTTATCATCATCTTCGTTACTCGAAGAAATAATTATTACCATTCATAAAAATAAAGCTGACATTTGGTGAAAAAAGAATACATAATTGCTTTGACAAGTTTTCCTCGTCTAGATTTTCCTACTGAAAACATTTTAAAGCCTTGGGTAAACTGGGCAAAAACTTCCCCTATCGATCCTAGCGAAAATATGGATAAGAATATTCCTACAGCTCGCGGTCCTGGGCTGGAGACTTGTATGTAATTTTTTTGATTTTTTGTTGATTGAACAGAAGTAAAATTTCTCCCAAATTTATTTTTTTGGTGATTATACTCATATCAAAGATAAAATATCAAAAATAAACATTTATGAAAAACAAGTTCATATTCACTGTATATGTATACGCTCAAGTATACAATAAGTTTAAAATCCTTGAAGGTACATACGTAGGTACCTACCTTTAGATAGATGATGTAGTAGGTAGAGGTAACCATTGTAATGGCTGCATGCACGAACACACCACCACTCGTAAAGTGTATGAAGTATGATGAACCTACTCCTCTTTTAATTTTAACTGTATGTCGGGCTGAGGCTTGAGTTATTGTTCTTGTGCACCTACTGTTTTACCCTTTTCTATATGGCGACCTTGAATGATATGGGTACTAACTCCATTTTGTTTATTAATACATCCCAGCATTTCTATATATATTTATTGTATACTTGATGTATTTCTTCACGCCAACTTTTGTTGGCATTTTTATTTTTAAGAGCTTTACAGTCCCTTTACAGAGTACGAGACAGTCGTTTATGGATAAGTTATACATATTGAATAAGAACAATGTTTCTTCAACCAAAAAGAGGGCGTTTTTGTTACATATTTTTAATAAGAATTTAAGAAAATCTACTTTCTTGAACGGAAAGGCATAATTTCACTTTTAAAAATACAAAGACGTGCATGTGAAGTTTGTCTTGTAACTTTGATATTTTTAAGCAAAAACTGGGCTTTTAAACAGACATTAATATTTGCTTATACCAAGACCCAATATGCTTTGTTCTTTTTCTTTTCTTTTTTTTTGTTTAATTATCTTCGTGCTTTTCGTGCTTCAAGCTTCCTTGTCGCTAGCTAAAGCTTGTGTTTTTTTACTTTTGCATTTCCTTTTTCTTAGTTTATTTTGTATAATATCGGGATAGTATCAAGCATTCAGTTTCAGATCTGATACCTTTGGAGCGTGGGATTGGTTTTTAGACAAATTTGTGGTAAAATAAATTCAATAACTGATTTGGTTCTTATAACATGATTTATGAAATTCGCGAAAACACTTGCTAGTTAATCTTGTTCAATGAGTGTATATGTTCAAGTTTATCTCTTGGTTGTTTTATATTTCACTATGCATAAGTACTTATACTTCACTAAAAGAAAAAAACAAAAATAAAAATAAGAGGAGGGTTATTCACCTGAGATCGAATAATAAATATGAAGCTGCGCCAATTTCTCCAATAAGTCAGCCATAAGATACTCAACCCAATCAATGTGTTTGTGTGTGTGTATGTGCGCCTTTTCACTCGTCAATGAAACATGCAATTTCTGTTTTATGGTGGCTTAGCGGTTAGAAGAGAGAAATCATAATGATGATGCGGCAATTAACGAACGGATATACTTTGAAATAAAAAAAAAAAAAATAATAAAACAAAAATTAAAATCATACAAGTTGCGATGAGTCGCCGACGCGAAGTCGTCAATCAAATGCCCTGCAAGGATAAAACTTGTTTGGTTATCTTGAATATTGGACAACGGCAACGTATCAATGGGCGGGGTATGAATTACATGCGTACATTTTCGCAGAATTAAGTGTCTTAAATGTGTCGCGAAATGCGTGGCACTTAGTTTCGGGACAAATGACAAATTCGTGTGCGG
Organism: Leucozona laternaria; assembly: GCA_932273885.2. Taxonomy (NCBI): domain Eukaryota; kingdom Metazoa; phylum Arthropoda; class Insecta; order Diptera; family Syrphidae; genus Leucozona; species Leucozona laternaria. The sequence goes on from OW026368.1 coordinate 55,318,354, forward strand.
CTTGTTTGGCATTTTCGCTGTGGGAATCTTACAGCGAAAGTTTTTTAATCATAAAACTTTTTAAATTTCTAAATTTACATGCAAAAAATTAGAAATAATGCAATGCAAGTTTATTTAAAAGATATTTTTTGTATTTAAAAAAGTAGGTATCAGTGACTTCTTTAATCGACTCTCACACTATCGAATAATTATGTTATGTCAGATTTGTTGTTCCTCACCGCAAACGGTCACATTAGTTGTTATGTTTTAATTCAAAATATGTATGTTCGACATGCAGCATGTCCCCATACCTACCTAACTGTTTATGTGCCGTAAAATTTATATTTCTTCATTTCTCTATATTTTTTCTACTTTTTTTTTTATTGGAGTATTTTCTTTATATTTTACGCGCACTCAAGGGGTTTTGACTATCCTTATGATGGTAATACACAGTGCAAGCGTTAAGGAAAGTTGGAGAGGATTTGAAAAGGGATACCGATGCACATTGGTTTTAAATGTCTGAACATCACAATGGCAAGGACAACATTCCACATTCGTGTAGTACGACTAAAGAAAGAATCTCTGTACCTAACTGTACGTCCGAAGTTGGGCTCAAGGGTAAACTGATGCGCATTCCTTGAAGTACGTGTGTTACGGTTGAATTGTTCTAGGGGTGGAATGCAACTGCCTATTTCACTAGAACAATGTTCATAAAAATAGCGATACATTAATAAAAGACATGAAACATTGCGGCGGTGTTCGAGAGTTGCAATTGATTCCTTTATGGTTTTAACGCCTATCATTTTTAAAGCTCTCTTTTGAACTCTATCTAATAGTATCAACTGGGTTATTATTATGCCCAAATATTAAAATTGTATTCCATTTTTGGACGAATGAAGGCTTTATAGATTACAGCCAGATCAGAGGTGGAGACACGTTTCCATTGCCCAATGCCATCGAGATCAGAATTTAATGAGCTTATCATACGCTGTTATCATACGAGTGTTTTGATGAATAATAGTGTAAAGTAAAAAGAGCAATGAATTTACTTCGGGTTCCCCTAAAGTTTTTTCTCGTAATTCTTCAAAAAGTTGCAATCGAAATATGTATGTATAATGCGAAATTGGCCTTATTTAGTTTTCTAAAGCGAAATAAAGTCAAGCTGAGAATTTGGGCTTATTTCGTTTTTGAAAACGAAATAATACCAAATTTTTGGAATTTAGCTTAATAACATTTAACGTAAAAACGCAGAATAAGTTAGTTTTTGACGTTTCCACTTGTTTTACCTTACAACTTTCAAAAAAATAAACTAGAAATCAAATTTGAGGCAACAGACACACTGTATTAAATACCTTAATTCATTTGAAATATATATCTACGCAATAAACCAAAATGTTGAATATTTTAAAAAGACCGAAAAATGCAATGAAGGTGAAAAAGGCAATTATGGGAAAAGTGCCAAACAAAAATATGTACATAATATGTGAATATATATATTTTTAGAATTAGAAGGACATGGAACGTGCTTGTTTAAACCCCATACTTTCTTAAGATTTAATAAAAAAGGCAAAGTTAGGTAAATTCTATGCCTGGTCATAATTATTTGTTTATAAAATGCTTACATACTAGTCACATGGTTTAAAGTAAAAAGAAGATGAAATGCCAAGTATTTTTTGACCACGTCTTTTCTCTCTGACAAAACAATGCTTATCTGAAATTCGTTGAACCCATCCTTATATAGTAGACATGTTTACAAAAACTTGTTTGTGGTTATCTAAGCGGTCTGCATTCTGACTAATGTAGTTTTGCATGAAGCCTATAGCTTCTAATATAGAATGAAAATCAAAATATAAAAACTCAGTTCTTGATATGGCAAATCTAAGTTGATAAGAAAACACAAGAATTGCTTATCGTCATTCAAACAACTCCATGGACTTTAATCATTATAAAGTTTCTTTTTTTCTTTGATGATCTTGAACACTAATCTACACTGAAGAAAATATTTTGATAAAAACCATTGTTTTAGGTAGAAATTTTTTTTACAAAAATTAGTAAAAATATAAAACAAATCTGCAATGCTTTTCAGGCTTCTTAACAAATGACTGCAAATATCGGGTGTCCAACAAGTAATGGTCCAAACTGAAACTGGTGAAAGGCTTGGTCATGACTTCTCAGAATTTTGTCTGTTATAGCATAGCCCTATTCTGGCAAACCTCACTGATACCTCACAAGTGAGGTTTTCGTATTCTGGCGTCACCCCTATCTACAAATTTTGAGCCTCACAAAAACTATCGAAAACATGACAGGCATAGCAGGTATAGCAGGTCACAACTCTCAAATTACTTGTGTTTTAACATTTTGTTTTCATAATCTATACATTATATAAACAAAATTGCAATTTTATTAGATTAGAAAAGAGAAAATTAAAGTGAATTTGATTTCGGCGTATCTTGTTCGATAAATTTCATCCCAAATAAGAAAAAAGATTTTCACTATAGCACGGATTTATTTTTAAAAACAGAAGACAAATGATTCATTCGCTCTAAAAACATGATTTTTTAAAAATGTTTCACTTCCATTTTGCAAAAGAATTTATTTACTCACTTCATATAAGCACAGAACTTGGAGAATCACTTGTAAAAGTATCCACGTATCTAGAGGAACACTCCAGGGAGGGGTGCTATGTCCACTTCTTTGGATACTAGTTATGAACGAAATTCCTGTAAAATTAAAATACAGTGGATCAAAGTAGTAGCCCATGCAGACGACCTAGCATTACTTGCGACATTAAAATTCCCATCCACTATTAGTGAACAAATGTAGTATGCCCTGTCAAAGGTCAGCAACTGGACAAAGATGTGGTCTAATGGTTAATCCATTGAAAACGGAATTGGTTCTCTTCACTAACAGAATACCAATGTTTAGACTACCATCAATCGAAGGGACCCCACTCAAAATCTTAGAAAATGAACTGGTGGATTTACACCGCAATAGTTAGACCAATACTAACCTAGGGTAATCTAGTTTGGTGGAATGCGACTGAGAAAACAACAAACCTGAAAACCTTAACAAAAAATCAAAGATTAGCATGCGTAGGTATTACAGGGGCGTTGAAAACCACCCCCAAAGCGGGACTGGAATCGATACCCAACTTGAACTCCTATAGATCTATTCGTGCAAGAATCAGCAGCATACAGGGCCTTGCGACTAAGCCAGAGATATGTGGGAATTAATGTTGGCACAGACTAAACAACACCCCATTTAAACTTCAACAAACCATTCACTACCTCTTTTCCAAATAGAGAGGAGTGGAAAAACAACCAACCTCTAAGTAACGAATCTACGATAACTGTCTTCACTGATGGTTTTGAGATGAACACTGGAGTTGGTGCAGGAATTTTCTCGGAAACTCTGGGACTAGCTAGCTCCTTCAGACTTCCGGGCTTTTGCAGCGTCTTCCAAGCTGAGGTCTTGGCAGTTACCAAAGCAGGTACGCAAATATTAATGATGGCGATATCTCGAGCTGACATCACCCTCTTTATTGATAGCCAAGCAGCAATTAAAGCCATTTCTGCCACTGAGATACATTCGAAGCTTCTAACTTGCTGTCGCGAAGAGCTTAGGGTTCTTGGCATGCAGCATAACATAAGACTGTGCTGGGTTCATAGTCACAGTAATGTACAGGGAAACAAAAGAGCTGGCGAGAACGGGATAGTCGCTTGATTCAAGTCAAGCCGAACGACATATTAAAGTACCAAACTATAACATCAAACAGGATATTGCTTACAAAATATAAAAAAAAAAAAAAACCATGAAAGATGGAGCCTGTTTGAAAGATGCGCCACAACTTGAAAATTGTGGCCAAATTTCAATGGCCAAAATGCAAATGAACAAAAAAACATCTTCGTTCCCTTGTCAGCATATTCACCGGACACAACCTACTGGTATACCACAAAAAGAAAATGAGGCTCAGTACTGACGACCTTTGCAGAGGGTGCAGCGATGAAGAAGCACATGAGGATACCTTACACTTCCTTTGTCATTGCCCAGCACTCTGTCACTTAAGAAAAAAAACACCTAGGAAATCATTTCTTTGATGACTTAGAGGATCTTTCTAGAACTTCGCCGAATAGCCTTCGGAACTTCGTCAACGCCTCTAAATGGCTTGACTGCTAACAGAACAGTTTATACATTAAATTTGATACAGCTTCCTAGGATACAACTTTTATCAAGCATAACTACCGTTTGATTTTGTACTGAAACAACTATACTAGAATCAGGCCTGATTCAGAAGAACATATTCTTCTCATTTTACTGAATAGAGCAGCGGCAGTAAGTTTTGGGTTAAGTTGTTCACATTTACCCCAAACGAGAAAATCCCCTTAATGTGAATTTTGGATATTCGCTATAAAACTTAACACAACTAATCTCAAACATTTGAATAAGATAAATCCGAATATTATTAAAAGTTTGTTTAACTTAAAAACATTTTTAGGTTACACGTAATTAATTGCAAAACTGTTATTTATAAGTATGTACTCAGTTTTCACAATTAAGTAGCGTTGCTTAACTTTAAAACAATCTTCGTTTCATTACCTATTTAATTCTTTTTGACATACGAGCATGTATATGTATATGTGTATCTTAAGAATTTTCATTTTGTATAAATTTCAAAGTATAATGTAAATCCAAGTCCAACTGGATTTGTGATTTTCTCAATTATTTAAAATAATCTGTTTTATTGGTTTGTTTGTGGGTTTCGGGAGAGAACCTGAATCCCGCAAATGAACCTACAAAAAAAGCTAGACATAAAAGAGGTCTATGTAATTTGAATGCACATTAATTCCTACCTCAAGCCTTGTGGTATACAAAAACTGGATTATTATTCGAATCCAGTTTTTTATTTTTAAATATTCCCGTGCGGAGGTTGTGCTTTTATTTTTTGGGTTACATTCTTTCGTATGTGTATATAGTTTGGAGTTAAAGAGAACTTGTAGTTATATAGTCAAGGAGGTCATGTTTTAATTTTAGTAAAGTGATTTTAAACAATCGATTTTTACATAAACTCTGTTGGCAGCATTTTGAAGTACTAAGGTTATACACTGCCAATCACTAGGATGAGGTCACAAATTTTGCAATCTATTCCACTCGGAAATTTTTAACTCGGAAACATTTACTACCTGTGACCTGTGAGTATAGGTACGTATTTTTCACATAAGGAAGTCGTAAAATTAAAGGGTTAATTAGAAATTACTATTGGAATCTCCTCAGAGCAAATAATGAACTACTTGAAAAGCGTATCAAGAGGTGGGCCACTTTGATGAGGCCACATGCAAAATCGTAGAAAGAAATGAAAGAATTTTTTACGTTTTATGGTTTTGAAATATTTATTTACTACGTTTTCCTCCATTAATAATAATTAGTATTCCCACCATTTTTCGATATTATCTCGATCTCCCCACACCATGATATCTGATAAGCGGATCTGATGTTTTACCAAACTAAGCTCCTTTTTCCTTAGATCATGGAAATAAAAGTTTTAAAATAAGTTGTAACGGGACCGTCAATGTTTAAAGTCTTTTCCATCCGAAAAGAAAACGCGTTTCCATTTACGGTTCCAAGTGACATTCGAAGTTCCTTAAGTACTTCGTAAGGTTTATTTTTCAGTTTTATTTGCTATGGATTAGTATCACTTTTTTTATTATCCTTCGGAGCGTTGCTTTGCTGGCTGATACTCCGCTTTGGCCCTTATTTTAGTCGCGGTGTAGTATAAAGTTTTGCAATTGGCGCTGGTAGATTTTGGCGGCCTGTGGCGGCCATGTTGTTTTGGTGACATCTGTCAAATCTGTTGTTCATTATTCAGTTACTAATACCAAATCACCATGGCAAGTAACACGATTGAACAGCACGCCCAAATGATAAAACTTAATTATCAAAATCTCTTGTGGCAACGATGTGTGCTTTGCGTCCATTTTACGGTCCATTATATGGTTGGCCTTCTCAGTCGACTATTCAACGTTTGGTTACCAAAATTGAGTCGATCGATTCAGCCAATACCCGAACTTCAACGAAACGCATAAGATATACCGAAAACATCGCCGATGTTTGTGAGAGTCCCGACTTCTTCCAAAACGTGGTTGACATTGCCATCACCATCAACGAAGAACACTTAATGATCGATTATAAAGAATTTATTTTAGCCCAAATTGGATGACATGCATGTGAACGATACAGAAAGAAAGAGTCATTGAAAATTGGACCACTCGGATTCGTAAGAAGCCGAGGCGGGCATTTGAACGATGTCATATTCCATACATAATGGGATACATGCGCCTTTCAAATAAAAAAAGAACTGTATTAATACCTCACACACAGCTTGTTTTATTCCATTTCAACATCTACCCGCCCTTTTCGTGTAAAACAATGTCAGGTTTTAGGTAAAACTTACACATACTGTCCGTCGGTCGTGGGCGGATTTACTTCAAAATTGGTACAGAGCATTTGTATGTATAACCCTAGGGAGAAATTTCGATTTCTTGTTTTAGCTTAGGTATGTAGAACGGATTTCTCCCATACAACGATTTTTGTTGTTTTGCAATTTATTTTGAAAATGGCTATAACGATTTTAATCAAATTTGTATATGCAATGAACAAGGTAATTTAAAAAAAAAACTGTATTTCAAGTTTTTGGCCAAAAATCCACATAACGGAAATATGTAGTCATTTCGCGTTTTTTTGAGGAAATGGTCTAATTTTTGGGTTATTCTTTTCGATGGTTGGACAAATTTTGTTATGATATTTTAATCTGTTGCTTCTAAATAGTTAAAACAATATTGCATTTAAAAACATTAAAACAAAGGAGAATACCCAAAAACGTATGGGAAAAAAAACCCAGAGTCGATAAAAAAGTATATGTGGATTGAAAGTAGATAACAAATATGAAAGTATTTTCTTTAAAAGTTATCACAATTAAGTTCCACTACCTGACCTATTTACTGTTATATAAAATATCGTCTTTCTCTATCTCGAACTACCTATAGCTTTTTAATCACAAGAAATTCGACAAATGCAATGTTGCTGCTTTGTGCAATCGGTGGCACGGATTATTTTGTGAGAAACTAGTTTCATATTTGATGTCTACTATGTACATATGTATGTATGTGCAACTATCCAGCAAACAGGGTGATTCGTAAAAGGTGTGACAAAAACCTAGAGCGTGTAGGTTGTGTCGAGGCAAGAAAAAAATCGTATGGGAGGGGAGTCAATTCCCCCTGTTTAGCCGGGAGGGGCAATTTTCTAAAAAAAAAACTACTTGAAATAGAAAAAAAATTATTAAAAAAACAAGGGCCATGATATACCTTTTTGTGAAGCCAGAAATCTCCTCTTGTATTTTGTTTTTAAATAAAGCTGTTTTAGGAAATATTTTTTGAAAAATTAATTTTCAAACTCAAAATATTGAAAAAGAATTTGAAAAATTTTGTTCAAAATTTTACGTCATTAAGTAGTAGTTTTGATTTTAATATTCAATGTTCTTATTAATTTTTAGTCAAACACCAAAAACCAGATGTTAAAATATCTTCTAGTTCTTTAGAAAATTGAAATAACAGAAATAAAATTCTCTTGATTCCACCCCAACCCAACTTGCTCTAAAGATACTGGCGCAAAATTTTTGACGATTTAGTAAATTGTTAAATCATTTCTAGTATGATACTAGGTTAAAAAGAGCATTTTGCTAATTTTAAACGAGTTTAACATGAAACTATCTCTTAACATTTTACTAAAGTTAAAATCGCCAGATTGCTGTTTTATCTTCTTAACATATTACTAAATCCATAAAGGCATGTTTGCTTACTTTTTGCACGCAATGTCACTGTTTTAGACACGTTTAGCTTGAGTTTCGTTAGAAAATAGGTTTAGTATGATACTAGTTAAAAAGTGTTTAAAAATAAGAACATTTTAGTAAAGAGCTTTAAAGTTAGTAAAGTGTTAACTAGTATCATGCTTACACATTTACATCAGGCTGTTTAAAATTTTGCGCCACTATTTCCACTACGTAGGTGGTTAAGTAGATGTACATAGTTATTTTCTAAATTTTCTCAAAAAGGGCAAGACATTTGAGCATCCGGTTTTCTGTTTTTGACTAAAAACTAATAAGAGCATTGAATTTTGAAAACAAAATTATTACTTAATTACGTAAAATTTTGAAAAAAAATTAGTTTGACATTTTTTTTTTCATTTTTTTTTTTTCAAAATTTTGAGTTTGAAAATTAATTTTTCAAAAACTGTTCGCTAAACAGCTTTATTTAAAAACAAAAGAAGAGATTTTTGGCTTTACAAAAAGGTATATCATAATTGTAATTTTTTGTTTTCTTTTTTAAGTCATTGTTTTAGAAAATTGGCCCTCCTCGCTAAACGGGGGGAATAGACCCCGTCCCTTCCCATACAATTTTTTTTTGTCTCAACCCAACTTACACGCTTTAGCTTTTTGTCATACCTTATGCAAATCACCCTGTATATAATTATATTAATTTCATCTATGTATGTATATATGCCTATAATACCAACGACTCTAAGTCTATATCCACTGCTCCATTGCCACCCACAATATGAACATATACACATGCATATGTAGGTATATTGTATATGTTTTTAATCGACGCTGGCAACTTTGTCTACATGAAAAAAACACTTTGTTATTAAAAATAAATAAATTCCCACAGCCAGTTTTGGAGATAATTTTTAAAGAAAATAATTTCATATTTGTTATTTAAAATTTATGCCGTTTCCATCCACATACATGCATGTATTTTTTTTTGTATCGACGTTGGGCATTCTCCTATCATTTAAACAAAAAAAATCCATTTTTTAGTACTTTTTTAATTTTTAATATAATTCAACCTTTAACAACATGCATCTTAAATGAATGGCTTCATGAGTTGTTTACTATACACGGGAGCACATTCTTCTTCATCGAACAAGAGAACAAATATTACATCCATATAAATACATAGAAAACGACTCACAAGATTTTATTTAATCTTCGTGTAAGGCGATTGCAACAGTAATTCAAATAAGTCGAAATTTTTGAGTTTTACAGATGACTAACAGCCTTCTTAACGATTAGAAAAGAAGAAAGGATTAGAAAGATTCAAAATTAATTTTGACTGAGAAGGTTGGTACATCTGTTACGAGCGGCATTAGCGGCGAGTTAATTCGTATTTTTTTTAAAACATTTTTCTTTTAATGTATACTTTAGTGTCAAGTATCCTATGCCCCACGTCCTCTTGATTTGCATTTCAACATGACAGTTTTTTTTTCGATGAAATTAATATTTTTAATATCGGATAAGCGTTTTTTTTTTAGTAAAATATATAATTATGTAATTTTGTTCAGTGTTTTTTTTTTATGAAAGAGGCTTTTATCTCATTATCCCATATCTCATTATAAAATACATTTTTTAATTGAATTCAATAGAATTCGATCATTTCTAACCTTGTATTTAGGTTAATATTTCATTCACATAAAAAAGGCTTTAACAATATTAACAAATGGTATTTATATTCATATGTTAAAGTATTATATACATATGTTAAAGTAATATATATACATAATATTATTTACACACATATATTTGTTGTGGGCAGAATCATTATCTGTTCTAAGTAAACAATGCGTACATATTATTGGCACTGAATTACATTTTTCAAACGAATTCCATCCTTTGCGTATGACTTCATGCAATCATTATTACTGGGGGCAACTAAAAAATAATGAGTCACTTCTTAAATTGAAATTTATTTAACCTATCTCTATGAGTCACTTTGTCTCAAACCCTTTTTATAGACTAAAGGTTGACGGCACTATTAACCAGCTTTATTATTTGAACGTTTGACTATCTACGGGATTAAAAAGATATACACTCTTAAAAATATCCTATAACGCGAAAACGATAATAAACCTTAAACAACGTTAAATAAAAGCATCATAGATCAAACGACTTCATTAGATTCTATTTGAAATTATTTTCTTCTGAATTTTTTATTAAATCTTTTCCAACTACAGTCAAACTTCTTTATAACGAACTTCTTTATAACGTAATTCTCTCTATAGCGAATTTCATTTTGTTCCCCTTACAGTATTTAAAAACAAATAACGAATTTTGTATAAAGCTTCTTTATAACGAAACAGTTTTGTGTTCCCTTGAAGGTTCGTTATAAAGAAGTTTGAATTATCTAGATATTTTTCCAAGGTGAGTTCATTCCGTGCTTTAGTTTTGATCAACACTGTATATAAATAAATATAAAAAATAAACAATAGTATTTTGAATAAATATAGAATCCAAAATAAGTTTACAAGACCTTAAGTTGTTATGTTTGATACCAAGGTATTGGCGCAAATTTTTAAACAGTCCTCGTTTAAGGAATAAAACCGACTCTAGTAAACGCAGTCGTTTAGTTGCGAGCCCTTGTCTAACCTTTTCTTAATTTTAAACACTTTAAACAACTCTTCTAAATATTTGTAAGTTTTTTTTTTTATGATTTGTAGTAGAGCATTCGATTGCGGATCGAGAGGTCCACGGTTAAATCCGGGTGTCCCCTTTGAAAATAAAAATTTTTTGAATTTTTTTTTTTTCTTTTTTTTTACCCCCTTTCCAGCTAAGATGACGGGCGATTTTGCGAGCAGAAAATGATTTGCCGCGTTATGGTAGTCCAACACTATGTACCACATTCTTTTTTGTTTTTGTTGGGGCGGTCGACCGAATACAAGTTTGTATTGTATGTTTTTTGGTGTCGTAGTCTATTGAATCGGGGGGTGGAGATGGTGTTATTTTGTCGTGGTAATGGTTACTGGGTGCATGCACCACAAATTAAAGCTAAGACAGTTTTCGTGATTGCTGATTTACAAGCTCAAAATCTTCATCAAACATTTTTCTTTAAATTTTTGTTATGAAATTACAAACGTTGAATAAGTATACTTTAAAAAAGATAAAGAAGCATTTTGCTGCTTTTAAAATTAGACGAGTGCTTTAGCGTTAAAGTATACTTTATATCGATTAAAATCATCAAAGCGTCGACTCTCATTCTAAAACTCATTTTTAGTGTCGGCTTCGAATTTAAAAATGATTTAGAGTAGGTTTTAAATGTTTAAAATATTGCGCCATTGTCTTTATTAGTCGAATAATACTGACCATTTAACAAAAACTGTTATCAATGTTATTTTCGATTCAATTTAATTCAATCGATTTATTCAAGCGTGGCAACGTAAGCGGGAAATCGGCAAGTAGAAATATAAAATGTGGGCTAAGACTTTAATTTATAAGGGTTTGCTGCCTGAGAATTATTCCTTTTTTAAACCTATATAAAAACACATTGTAGTTATTATATTTAATTAATTTTTTTAAAAATACATAGTACCTAATTTTAACACCTTAACTTTCCCCATACAAATTGATTTAAAACCACCCATTACGTCCATTATTATTTGCAAGACATCAACAATATATCCCATATATAATATTTGATACACAAAATTTGTTTTTTCTCGTGCCACCTACGTCCATGTATCATTTTTGATACATGAACAGAACTCGGCTTCACTGTGCCCATACAAAATTATTTCAAAAACGCCCATACGTCCGGTACTCTTTTTTTCAAGAAAAAAACATTATTATATAATAAGATTCAACTTAGAAGGGGTTGGTTGCATACGTCATTGTTCACTGCTGTTAAAAAAAAAGTTTTAGTTTTGTGGTACATGAACTAATGTTGTGTATCAAATTTGATACATGGGACGTATGGGTGATTATCAGATTGTATGGGTCTGGGATTTACTACTAGATTTTGAAACTGCAAACCCATAAGAGTTTACATCAGTCTATAAGCTTCTCCGTATCTCCATATTACTGTTGCAAGAGGGAAATAGCTCCATCATAACATGCATCGGAGGGAGTAAAACCTACTATGGTTTTTGCCGCATTGTCCGTTAACACCCATTGCAAGAAATTAAACTTTTCGACACCCGAGATCGATTCATTTTCATGCAATGCAGATCGAAAATTTCCCCAAAAGGGACGATCTTCGTAATTTCATTGCGAAAACCAACACGTGGTTGTATCTCCATTTTTTATAAAGATCGAGAGAGGAAATTTCGATATTAAAAACCCACGACTATTACTTTTAAACAAAACATATTAAATCGCTTTTTCAACATTTCCAGGGTTTCGGCAACATGAAGAAAAATTCTAAAAGTCCGGAAAATGAAAAAAAAACCTCAAATGTCCAATTTACAATAAGTCTTATCTCATAATATCAAAATTAATTCAATGATATCGGTTAAAAACTAAATCGTAAGCTTAACTCATGAATTCATATTTGGGTGGCTTTATAATTATTGAAAAAAAAAATCTGTTTTGATGTTCATATAAAGAGTTATTAAAAGGAGACAAATATAAAATCAAAATTAATTATGTTCCTAATAATTCAATGTATTAAGATAAGTGATGCCACTTTACACAATTAAGAAATATTTACACAATATACAAATATATATTTTTTTTAAAATATGTTCATAAAAAAGTAAGGATTTACTTGTGAAATAAGTTTCTTCACTCAAACATTTTTCCAATTTTGTTTTTAACTTTCGTAAAGTATCAGACGTTTACCTATACACGTTTATATGAAAATTAAATTGGTCGGCAATTTTGTTCATATAAAGATGTATCAAAATTGATACATGGTACATGGACATAGGCGGCAAGATGAATAAAATAATTTTATGTATCAAAAATGATACATGGGACTTATTGTTGATGTATTTTATTTCTAAGACAAAATAATGGACGTATGAATATTTCCATATCAATTTGTATGGGTACGGCAGTGAAGCCGAATTTCAAAATGTATCAAATATGATTCATGGACTTAGGCGGAACGCAAAAAAATTTAGTTTGTGTATCAAATATGATACATGGGACAGTTAAGGTGTTAATAAACAAAAAAAAAAAGCTGAAATAATTTTCTAAACGAAAAATAGCCCTTAAAACAATGGTCACATAATACCTGTGTATCATGTATTAAGGTTCCGCTTTTTCTAAAAATAATGGAAATTTTATAGAGGGTCCGCCAAATAACTTCTTTTTTTTTGAAAATGGCGCAAAACATCGAGTGTAGCTTCGGCTGTGTGGCACGTAGCGCCGTCCTGTTGAAACCAAATGTTGCCAATACCCTCCTCTTCAATTTTTGTGAACAAAAATTCGTTCAACATGGCCCGATAACGATCGCCATTGACTGTAACGGCCACTCCTTGCTCATTTTCGAAAAATGGCCCAATTATGCCTCTGGACCAAAATCCGCACCGAACAGTGACTCGTTTTGGGTGTATCGGCTTTTCAATGTATGCGTGCGGGTTTTCTGTGCCCCAAATGCGACAATTTTGCTTGTTTACTCACCGCCAAGATCAAAATGAGCTTCATCTGAAAAGATGATTTTTTTGGCAAAATCTTCTCTAAGTCGATCGCAGGCCCACTTAGCGAAGCGTATACACAACCATATTCGTTCAGCGGAAGGATAAAACTAATTATCTGTCAAATCAGACATGAGCTAAGTGTTACCATTCACGAAATAAGCACTAGTTGAAAAAAAAAAAAACGTTAGATGGCGGCCCTTTATTTTATTTTTCATTTGTGTTGTAACGTTTGTTTTTTTTTTTTTAAATCGCTGTCTCTTATTTTTTCGTTTGAAAGACATAAATAAGTGATTAACATCATTTTCACAAACGTTTTACAAAGCAGAAATAAAGTGGATTGAATAAGTTCAGAAAATGGAATAAAACGAAATGGAGACCATCAATTATTATCTTCGAAATTCGAATTCACAATAAGCATTTCGGAACACCCAAAAAACTGTTTCATCGTCATTAATACATAATGTTCGAGAGATCTTTTTTCACCCAGAAATTAGAAAAGCATCATGTATTTTTTTTTCATCTCTTGAAAACCGAATCCATCAAAGTTGTTCGAACTGCCGATAACAATATTTTATTTTATTCCTATCCGCATTCGAATATCGAAATTATTAAATCCTTTTATAACGAATAATAATCGAGGTACAATTAAGTTGATCTATTTATTTTTTGGTAAATCACCGTGAATTGTTGTATTTGTAAACCATTCTGCAAGTTAATCCGTACCAACGTATGCTTATATTATGTCAAATAATATCAATAACAAGCAAATCATGGTCTACTGTAGAACCATTCACATCTCATTAACGCACACATTTTGCTAGATTTGTAAGGCCCTTTAAGAGCTATGTATCTTGAATCAGTTAATTATAATGTATCTATAATCAATCAGTTGTATCTTCATCAGTAATACATTAAGATTAATTCAATCATAGTTTTAAGCTGAAAGTAGGGCCGAACTCTATCACAAGAAAAACTAAACAGTTATCCACAAAATATATGCGAGAACCTAGGTAACATTTATGTACATATGTAATGTACATAGGTTCGAGCAAAGTGCATTGACACTGTGTATGGAATGCTAATACGCACACACATTATGTACATGGTCTTAATGAAATAATTTGTTATATTGCTAAACGCAAACGCAATTTTTTCCATAAATTCAGTTCCATATCAGGAACGCTTGGCTGCCTAGTTGTGGTGCTACACCCCATACATTCAACCACTGAATCACTTACGTGCTGAATTCAACTATAAGCCGGTAAATAAAATTAACATATTTATTGCTTTGTTTTTATTATAAACTCTATTGAAATTTATATAAATTGTGTTACTTTTACCGGTGAGCGTTGTTTTTGTGGAACGCTACCACAAAAAAAAAAAAACATCGCATTTTCTGTGTGGATATTTTTAAATTCAATTTATAGATATAAACAAAAATGTATCTACGTTGATTTTGTTTTAAGCTTTGAGACGTGTCAGACAAAGACACTCCGCAAATCTTCGTACTTTTCACCCTCCAAAACTTATTTGTTTACATTGTTGTATTTGTATTTTAATTTCGTATCTATGAATGGTCATGTGACACGGAATAACAAACGCAATGTGTTTGACGAGGAGGTAGAATTATATAAAAAAAACACATATACTTTTGCAATCTAATTCGTCTTCCTAGACATATACTTATGCAATCATATAGATCAGCTGATGAGTCAGCTTGTAGAAAGAGGCAAATGACAGCAAAGGTTTGGTGTTTTTTTATGGAGTGTCGTTGGTGTTAGGTTTGTTGAAAATTGTGAACTACACCATGTCGGTATTGTGCTCTGTTTTCTCTCAATGTCGCTTATGATTGTAAGCTCGAAGAGAATTTTGTATGAATATGCTATTCTTTTTATCTTTATCACAGTACCGTGAACCCAGGTGACTTTGGGACGTTTTTCATTTTCAAATGTGAATAACTTTTGCAATAAATCGGGTTTTTCAATAAGAGCGCTAAAAAAGTTTTTTTTAAATAAAACAAAAACGGTTTTGGATATCAATGAAATTCTTTATTCCTGTGATGCCATTATGTATTGAACTCGATTTTTTTTGCATGGCCACCACGGGCACGCTTGCAGAAGTCCAGACGCTGAACCCAATTTTCGACGGTTTTCAGCATAAATCGGCCGATACTGCTGCAATTTCACGTTCGATATTTGTACGAAGTTCATCAATCGTCGCTGGCTTGTTGGCATAGACCATAGACTTGACGTAGCCCCACAGGAAATAGTCTAACGGCGTCAAATCGCACCACCGAGGCGGCCAAGCGACTGGACCATTTCGTGAGTTAACACGTTCTCCAAACTTGGTTTCCAATAAATTGATTGTGACATTCGCTGTGTGGCTTGTGGCGCCGTCCTGTTGGAACCACATGTCCTCCAAGTCCATATCATCCAATTGGGGCCGAAAATATTCGGTTATCATTGAACGGTAGCGATCCCCATTCACAGTAACGTTCCGGTCTTGATCATCACGGAAGAAGTACCACACCAAACCGTATTTTTTTCGGGATGCAATGATGACTCATGGAGTACGTGTGGATTGCTGCCTGACCAATACCGCATATTTTGTTTATTGACGAAGCCATTCAGCCAGAAATGAGCCTCATCGCTGAAGATGATTTTTCGATGAAAATCCGAATTATTTTTAAGTTGTTGCTCAACCCAATTCACGAACATACGACGCTTCTGGTGGTCAAGCGGCATCAGTTCTTGCGTCAATTTAATCTTGTAAGGATGTAGGCCAAGATCTTTTCGCAAAATTCGCCACAACGACGCCACAGAGATGCCCAACGCTTGAGAACGACGTGTGAGAGACACATTTGGGCATTCTGCAACTGAAGCCTCAGCGGCAGCAATATTCTCGACACTACGGGCACTTCTTTGTCTCACTGGCACGGAAGCATTTTGTACTGTGCCTGTGGATTCAAATTTGTCCACTAGACGCTCAATTGTTGGTCTGCTTGGACGATAATGACGACCATAAATTGGACGTAGCGCTCTTAACGTTGAGGCCACTGACTCCGAATTTCGGTAGTAAATTTTAATAATTTCGACTCGTTGTAGGCTCGTGAATCTTTCCATCATAAAATGCCAAACCTTACTGAAGAGAAATGTCAAAAAAACGGCAAGAAATATGGCGTCGTTTGCTGTCCCTGTTGCTCTACTTTTGTAGCGTCCCTGTTGAAAAACCCTTTATTTTTTTTTTTAAGAATATTTCAACCCTCTTACCTACTTGACTCACTCTATAATTGTGATAAGCCTCTAAGAAAACAATTGAGCAGTTGTATTTGTTGTAAATTCAAAAATGAAAGACCAAAGTCACATTTAGATTTCGGGTGACTTTGGCATCTGGACGTGTACCTCATTTTCTCGCAAACCATAATCATTAAGTCAATCTCACCCATGCCAAATGAAAGCTGTGATTTTTTTTGTATATTAAATATTTTTTTTAATTGTTTTGCTCTGAATTATCTTGAAAGTACAAATAATATTGTTTTTACAAATATTACATAATTTTAATTGTCATACCCGTTGAAGGATATTGGAAAAAAAATCAGCCTCTATCTGCGGTTGGAACAGGAAGTTTTTTCTCCAAGTCAATTTTGTTCGCAGTCGCAATGTCCCGTTTTTCTGAATAAGTAAAGCTATCTCCAGCTCTTCTACGCAAGAATGAAACTGTCAGCTGATCGTTGTCTACGCTAAAGAGGCAGCCGACATAAATTGCGTTTTTTTCTTACTGGAGACTTGACCATAACGTAGTCATCCGCCTTGACATTATGATCTTTGCTGTTGATCATTTCTTCATTACTTACCAATTGTTGGCCTTGCCAAGCAGTGAAGTCCATATCATCTGAACCATTCAGAGATAAGGACATGGTGGTGTTATTTGTTGGTGAATCTGAAGAAACGATGACCTAGGTCGTTTGAGACCATAGGTAATAAGTTTTTTTTATCCAGTATCAAATCGAGAAAAAACAGTTACCTTGCGACGTCTTAGCTTTCGAACCTGGTTTGATGGACCAGGTTATTCAGGGTGCTCTTCAGTAGCATTTTGACCAGTGGCATTTTCTTCGACATCATCAGTTGCTTCTGCAGAGGCAGCCTGTTTTAAGATGTCCGGAGACTTTGTGAAGTCTGTATTTGTGAAACTCGCTCCAGGTTCAGTGTTCACCCTCTTTTTTCTTGGCTTCCTATTGGAGGTATCTGGGTCTGGGGTTCTGAAACTCTTCATGTAATCTAAAACCGAATAGCTTAGCATCATCATGTTACTGAAAGTAGAATCAACTTTAGGTGTTCTTGCAGATATTTCATCAAGTTTGCTTAAAATTTGTTGTCTATTGTATGGATAGATTCCGGTTGAGCGAAAGCCAGATTTTAAATTTTCCATTCTCTTTTCGTTTTCTTGCAAACTATCCCACACTTTTTTTTAAGAAGCCTCGGAAAAATTTCTTCCGGAACTTTTTTATTTCCCGGGTTTATATGCCGCCGTTAAGATTTTACGCCACATTGCTTTTAAAGGTCGAAAGAAAGCTACGTCAAAAGGTTGTGCTATATGAGTGCGATTTGTGGGAAGACAAACAAGCTTTATATCAAATTCTTTAGGTGCTTTGATGACATCTTCGGAGAAATGGCAGGTAATTGTAGATTGTTTGAAACCACTCCGAGAACACTTTGCTGTCAGAGCACCCATGAGCTGTAGTGTTATATCGAGCTCCAAGTGGCCCCCTTCGATCCAGTTGTTATACCTACACGTTCTTAGCCTTATACACAACGTGCCACAGAACATACGCGAGATTAAAGTTTTGGAATGTGCCATAACTTGCTCCGGGTATTTAACACCTCTCGAAAAAATGGCCTTGCCGGTCCCTGGGTTAAGGTAAAATTGGTTTCTTTGTAGTCAGTAATACTTTCAGGTGGTATGCCAGTCAAAGTGATTTCGAGATTGTCAAAGTAACTAGACATTTTTGACACTAAAGCGATCTCACTTGGACTCATCACTTGACTAGTGAGGGCCTTGTCAATACGCAATTTTTATGGACGGGACGAAACGCCAATTTTTATGGACTAAATGCCGTTAAAAGCTATATTGAATTGAAAAAGATTTTTACCAAACAGAATAAAACTAAAAAAATTAGGAGGGTGACTTAGGCCACCCAGCTTATGTCACCAAAATAGTATGCAAAAGTCACCCCATTTCATCAATCTATATATATAAAAATGAAACTTGGTGGGTTCGATGCTTAAAACTTGAGAACGACTGCACCAAATGGGGTACTTTCTTCTACGGGTTTGTTCGTAATTGTACCGCGAAGGTTTAGGAAAAAAGAAAAGTCGAAAAAGTCTCAACAGGTGGCGCTATAGGCAAAATTTCCTTTTTCAGTTCAATTCAATTACCGTTCAACAAATGGCGCTGTATGCGGTTAGGAAATGGCTTTTGGGATATTCTTCTTCAACTTCTTATTTGTAGGGTGAAATGGGGTAAAAATAAAATAATTGTCCGAATTAAGAAATTCTTTTTTGTGTTTAAAAGGTTTTTCTTAGGAATGGCTTAATTTTTTTTAAATTTTGTATTTATCGGGTGAAATCATGTCCGCCCTACATATTTCTATACTTTTATGTAATTACTTCTTTTCTTATAAATAAAAATCCCCTGAAGAAAACGGCAACCACTGTCGAAAAGCTGGGAAAAGTGAATGAATTAATCTTTCATTTTATCATCATAACGACCAACAAAGCCGATGAGAATCATCTTTGGGTATTCTCTGATATAAAGGGTGATTTTTTAGCTGGTTTTGTTTTGGCAACACTGGTTTTGACAGCTGACGTGTGTTTAGTACCTTGTGTCACTGTCAAACAGCTTCAGTTTGGTTTGCAATTTAACCATGGATCGTCTTACAAATGAAGAACGCTTGCAAATTATTGAATTTTACTATCAAAATTCGTGCTCGGTTCGAAATGTTCATCGCGCGCTGCTTGTGTTCAGCGATGAGGCTCATTTTTGGTTGAATGGGTACGTAAATAAGCAAAATTGCCGCATTTGGAGTGAAGATCAGCCAGAAGCATTGCAACAGCTACCAATGCATCCCGAAAAAGCCACTGTTTGGTGCGGTTTATGGGCCGGCGGCATTATTGGGCCATATGTCTTCAAAAATGATGCGAATCGCAGCGTTACTGTCAATGGTGAACGCTACCGAGCGATGATAACAAACTTGGAAGTTCTTGACTTGCATGATATGTGGTTTCAACAAGACGGTGCCACATGCCACACAGCACGCGAAACAATGGCGCAATTGCGAGGCGAGTTTGGTGAACAGTTAATTTCACGTTTCGGGCCGGTCAATTGGCCGCCTAGATCGTGCGATTTGACACCATTAGATTATTTTTTGTGGGGGTATGTCAAGGCTAATGTCTATAGGGACAAGCCCGCTTCGATTGACGCACTGGAAGCCAACATCCATGCATTCATTCGTGAGATACCGGCCGATATGTGTGAAAGAGTATGCCAAAATTGGACTCAGCGGATGGGCTACCTGAGACGCAGCCGCGGTCAACATTTGCATGAAATTATCTTTAAACATTAAATTGCAAGGTTCAAACTATCGATTCAAATAAATATTTCATTCATTTTTTCGAATTTTTTGTGTTTTTTTTTTTTTTAAAAGTTCTAAACCTCTTAAAAAATCACCCATTATATATCTAACATTCAACTTTTTCAAAAATGTCACTAAAAAATATAAAAAAAAATAAATTCTTTTTTTTTTGAAAGTTTTTTCTAAGGAAAAGGCTTTCGGGATATTCTTTTTCAAAATTTTAATAATTGAAAATTGTAGGGTGAAATGGGATAAAAATAAAAAAATTGTCCGATTTAGGAAATTCTTTTTTGTAAAAGGTTTTGTGTTAAAATTCGTTAAATCAAAGGTGCCGACCGTCCGGTTAGAAGAACATATCGTTCACATTTATATTATCCAATTAGGGTCAACAGAAATTGGCTATCATCGATTGATGGCGCTCTCCGTTGATGGTGATAGGAATGCCATCTTCGTTTTCGAAGAAGTACGCAATCTCAAGGACAGCGGCGATGTTTTCTGTTTTTATTTCGATTATTGGCTTATTGTTACCTATCGACACCGGTCGAATCGAATTTGTCAACCAAATTTAAGGACAATCATGTCAACCGTAAAATGCGGGTGCAATGTACACATAGCTGCCACGAGATATATTGATAATGAAGTTGTATCTTTTGCACATGTTGCTCGACGCTGTAACTTTCCATGGTTACTTGTCTCAAATGTCTGCAAAAAAAATCAGGAAAATTAACATTAGTCAAAATCTTCCCGCTCCTATTGTAAACCTTTACAAGGAACTGAAATTAAATTTTTGTATAAATTGTTCAATTCTTTTTCTAAAAACTTCCATACAAGATGTTGATCAAAAAATCCTTCCAACTGGTTTAAAATCCCAAGTACGTATTTTTGTTTTTCATTGGAAAACTGATTTCGTTGGAAAAATAAATATTTAATTTTCCAAGAAATTGTGTTGCAAAAGAATAAGTTACCGGAATGTTTTTAATTGGCCTGATGATTAAGAAATTGAGTGAGAGTTAATTTTAAAAAAATGGGAACTGTTCATTAAAATAAATTCAATCCTAAAAAAAATCTTATATTTTTTCTATTTATAAAAATCCAATTAATAGAAACCAGCATATTTCATCAGTAATTTATGTCATCGAAAAATGTTTGAAAACACAACACTAATTTCCTTCACACATGAGACCTAAATCGCTCTTTTGTTAAATTATTTATTTATTTATTTATTCATTCATTCATCAATCAGACAAAAATATCTTATAGACTAATGGAAAATAAAAAAGTTTAACCAAAAAAGTGGTATGTATATAAATGTTAAAGTCACAAATTAATTACAAAATGACGTAGTAGATTACATTTAAGGATAGAACGACTATTATGAAATTTAAAATCAAAAACATAAGAAATACGATTTACTTCACGGACACAGCGAGTTATTGGCTCATTTTTGGCATAATTTGTCTTATGATCGTTTTCAAAAAAATAAAAATCTATTCCTCAGAGGACGACTTGGAGCATACAAATCTATTAAAGACAGAAGAGAAGAACAATTAATACAATAGGAAAAATATCACTAACAAATAATACAGATTACATTTTTTGACGGTTTTCAAGTGACTGAATATCAATAAGTTTACATCTAGTTGAATAAGAGGGCATTTCAATGTTCTAGCCAAACTTCCATATAACGAACCAAGTGAACTTTTTCTGAACATTTTCAATTCTAGTTGAATGAATGTTGTAATGAGGGTTCCATATAACACATAAATATTCCAAAATAGATCTGACATAAGCATTATACAGACATTTTAGAGTATAGGGATCGGTAAAATCAGATGAATTCCGTTTTATGAAACCAAGCACAGAGTTGGATTTTGGGATGATGTATTCGATATGTTTTATGAAGTTTAATTTGCAACCAAATAGTATTCCTAAGTCTTTTTTTTCAATATTTTATTGACGTCTATTTTGTAGTCAAAATTGATTGGATTGGCAATTCGAGAGAAAGTAAAACACTGACATTTGGAAACATTCAAAAACAAGTCATTGTTCGTGCACCAATTGGTCAAACGATCAAGATCGTCTTGGAGAAGGTGGCAGTCGCGAGAAGATTTAATGCTTCTAAAGAATTTAAGATCGTCCGCAAAAAGAAGGCGGTATGAGTTTTTTTAAAGACATTAGGCATGTCATTAATAAATATTAAGAACAATAACGGTCCAAGATGACTACCTTGCGGTACGCCAGAGGTTACTAAAATAGGAGAAGAATGCATATTATCTATCGAAACAATTTGGTAACGTTTCGTTAAGTAAGAAGAAAGCCACGCTAGCATACTAGAATGAAAGCCTACGCTTTTAAGTTTAGATATTAGTATCGAATGATTTACTCTTTCCAACGCCTTGGCAAAATCTGTATAAATGACATCAATCTGATAACCTTCCTCGAGCTGATTGAGGACATAATTTGAAAATAGAGCAAGGTTAGTAGACGTGCATCTTGCCCCCACAAACCCATGTTGTTAAGGCGATATTATTTCCCTGAACAAAAAAGTTAATTTATCGTAAATAATCTTTTCGAAAAGTTTAGGTATCGCTGAGAGTTTTGCAGATCGGGCGATAATTCGATATATCCTGTTTAGAACCTGATTTGTGAATTGGAGTAATGAAGTAGTTCTTCCACTCTGAAAGAAATTCCCATTTAGAAAAGGAACTATTGAAAATAATTGTTAAAGGCTGAGAAAGAGCAGATGCGCATTTTTTTTAAATAACTGGAGGAATTACATCCGGACCAGCATTTTTATCGCAGCTTAAACCACGTAAAGCGTTTTCAACTTCATTTGCACTTATATTAAAACACCCAATACTTAATAGAGTTTCGAAATTATTTGCTTGTAAAGGATAACCCTGAGGAGATGTATAATTTGATTTGAAATATGCAGAAAAAGCATTACAAATAGATGCAATATCAGAGTATGTGTCACCCATATATTGCATTGATTTTGGTATTCCATTACTTTTCTTTTTATTCTTTATGAAAGACCAGAAACTTCTACTATTATATTTTAATTCCCTCTCTATTGAATATATATAATTGTTATATAGAAACTTATTTAGAACATTGAATTCTCTATCCTAATTGTGTATAGCTGATTTTAAGAAAAGAATTATCTAATGAATTCCGATATAGCTTATATGCTTTGTTCTTTTTATTGTTAAGATTACAGAACCTTTTATTAAACCATGGAGGTTTAGAATTACATTTAATAGGCAATTTAGGCACGAACGTATCAATTGCACTTTTCAACGAGTCTGTAAAGAATCTGTATGAAACCGATAATTCCGAATAATTGAGATGAGCATTCCAATTGAATTGCGACATATAACTCACTATGCCCTGAAAATTGGCCTTGTTATACATAAATTTAAATTCATTAGAAAAACTTTTTTTTAAATATTCAATATATTCAAAAAAAAATAGATAAAGCCTTATGATGTATCGAATTCGGAGAAATAGGAGAAATTGACTTACTAACGGAGATATTTAACTCCTTATCGGCAAATACTAAGTCTAACAAGCTATTCAAATCGTTTTTACAATAATTTACCTGAATTAGATTGTCAAATTATTCTCATTTTTCACTTTTGGCGGTTCCAATCTACTTTTATAATTTTTGTGTCACCACCACTTGACATTTGGGGTTGCACTTGAAGGTTTCCTCATTTAGTTTGTAGTAAAAAGGGGCATTTATAGTTTGTTCGGGGAATTTGTACTCGTATACAAAACAAAACACATAATGTATACAAGACGCTTTCTAAGAAATTCAGTTCATGTGTTTTGTTTTTGTTGCTGCTTTCGATTTATTATATTTGTTGGCTCTTTGAAATGATTTAATTTTGTAATAAAGTGTAATAAGTAATTATTACGTACTAAAAGTAGAAATAAGATAAGTTCTCGCTATTCATAAAACAAATGTATGGATAAAATAAATTCATTTCGTGGTTTCAAGTTGGTAGCGCTGGCATTTGACACCTGTCAAATTCAGCTGTCATTTGAAGTGTCATAATATTAGTTGAATGTTTGACATTTACGAAAATGGATCGCTTAACAATTGAGTGCATTTGCTAGCGATTCTTCCTCGTTCCTGTCCCAGCAGTTGTTGGACGGCAATGTCATGACTATGAATCTGACAATTCTCTCAGTGGTACACCGGTGACTTCCAGATCCTGGCCTTCGCACAAACTCTCCACTTTCCCTTAAGCCCGAACCACACTACTCTCGTGTGGAGTGTTGGGGAGTAGTGTATCGCTATCGCTCTTATGTATTTCATATGCGTAGAGCCATATTTGTATCGTGTGATGTGTTGTGTCGAAATCTGTGAAATACATTGGAATGACAGCGACACACTAGTCCACAACACACCACACGAGAGTAGTGTGGCTCGGGCTTTAACCTTCTGTCGATCTTTGATATAAAGTATTGGCTTAGATGGAGCAATCGGGCCACAGCACGTTGGCTCGTTCCTTGTCGCAGTAGTGTGACAACTTGAGCAACTTCTAGAGGCTTGGTATCCATTTGATTCCAAAAATACCTAATGCCTATCTGTCAATGATGGGCAATGCCCATTTTTGTTTCCTATACAAAGCAAGAATCATTGAAAGAGCTTCCCGCAGTTAAATACTAAAACTATATGTCTCAAGTTTGCTCAACCTAAGATAGTTTGGGCTGGCCACGCATCCACCCACAGTACTTTAAATATAAGAAAGATTTGTTTCTGTTGTATAAAAAACTTCAAATAATGAAAGAACATTAACATTTTATTTGTTTTGTATAGGAATACTGGTAAGGATAACTATACAAGCAGTACAGACTGCGAAGCATACCATCAATGAATGAAAGAACAACAACGTTCAGCCATATGCTCCTTATGACTTGTGAATAAAACAAAAATTAATTCACTACGTCAATATTAATTTTCGAGTTAAATAAGATTGTATTCATAAGATGTGTTTTGTTTGTAAATGAAAAAAAAAAAAACAGAAAAAAAAAATAATTCGTAATTTACACAAAAAATTTGATATAGGTTAGATTGAACTTGCCTTGAAACGAGAAGCAAATTTTTTTTCTCAGAAGTTACAAAGACTTCTTTGTGAAACAAAAATGTTGAAGACGGTTTAATACAAACATTAAGATTTGACCCAGGGACGCATGCAAAGCTGAAAATCAAAACAATGTTTCTCCTTTTTTGTTCAATAATATTTATCAATAGGTTTTAAATTTCCTTGTATTCTAAATTTTCTCCATTAAATGTTCATTCTAAAAGTAAACACAATAGAAACAAAGGGTCATCTAATGAATCCTGAATGTATACATGTATGTATGTACATTTTGTTTCTTTTGTTTGTACCCAACTGAAGAGCTTTTCAAATTAGAATTTTAATGGCTTTATTTCTCACCTTAAGTCTCGTAACCTTGAAGCCAAGCTACCTGACATTCTTCCACCTAGATAGGTACCATCTACTTCTTAAGAGTATAACACTTCACTCTTTTTATATCTCTTTCTTGTATCCGTTGAGGAAAATTGTTTTGAATGAAAAATTCTTTTGTATTCGCAGAATAAAAATTGTAGGTAATTATAAACAAGTTCAAGGCTTAGTAAATAAATAGACCGGAAATAGACAGCGAATAAAAATAATAGAATTCAAAAAAGAAAAAAAAAAAAAACAAATAATCAATGTGTAGTTCGGAAATTAGATAAGGGACTACATTTTACTGTCAAGAATTATCTCTTTGACAAATGTATGTGTTCATGTGCATGTTTCATCAACTCTGACAATGAAGGCAAGGGTATAGTATAGTGTATACCTATACATACACACAAAATATGTGGTATGTACTTACTTATGCTTGCTGCTCTCTTCGATTTTTTCTTTAGTGTTTCCGCTTGGGCATCTTCTTCGAGAATTTGGTATCTTATCTGAATTTTTACAATTTATTTTGTAGCTTAACAACCAAACAGGGTATAGTCCTGTGCCTTATTAGACAGTAGACACACTGTGTATTTTTGCGTGTACTCTATTGTCTGCATTTTGGTAAAAAAACAAATTATACCAAAAATTGTTATTAAGGATATGCTTAAATCCTCTATAATTGATGTCAATATTGTAGGTAGACCCTTAATGTAAAACGACTTTTTTCTTAGAATATAGGTACCCAAGAATCATTTCCTTTGTTTGAACTTTGACAGTTGTTAGCGGCCATATTGTTGAATCGACAATGTATCCCGAAAAAGTCACTGTTTTGTGTGGATTTTGGGCTGGCGGCATCATCGGTCCATGTTTCTTCTGCACGAGCTATTTGAGGGCATGGTCATTTCACGTGGAGGTGATGTGAACTGGCCACTGAAGTCGTGTGATTTGACCCCGTTAGATTTTTTCTTGTGGAGTTTTCTGAAGTCTCAGGTCTATGCGAAGAACCAAAAAAAAAAACAGCGGCTCTCAAAGCCAACATCACCCATGCCATCGGTCAAATTCAGCCTGATTTATACGCCAGAGTCATAGAAAATTGGACATTTCGGATGCGCGACACCCAGAGAAGCTGAGGCAGACATTTGAACTACTTTCAAAAATTTCGCACACGCACTTAATTAATTTTATTTAAATTTAAAGACAGGAAGCGTTTAATGAAAGGCCCTGTATATATATTGTATGTGTATCTATAGTATTAAATACTTTAAATGTGCCGCATTAATTTTTTTTTTTAATGTATAAATGTGTAATGTTATATAGAGCTTTAAGAAATTATTTGTTTATGAAAATCCCGATGGTTTGCGATATTCTTTTAAGAAGACAGACCACCGACGCGTTGTTCTTGTTTAGGAGAAGTTTTTGCAACTAGAAGAACGAGTTTCATACTTCGTTACCAATAATTGATGTACCTACCTTTAATACAAAATTTCAAAATTCTCGTAATTCATAAATTCATCGAAATTCCACAGAAATTTTATGTGTTACGTCCATGTGGGCTTGAACGTACATAGCACCAATATTTAATGTAGGTATGCAAAAGAATTGATTGGCAATTGTTGTGCATGGTGTGTTGAATGCAAATTTGTTTACATGCAAAGAAATTTAATTTCATTTTTTCAGTTCTTCAGTTTTATTAGAATAAATATAAAAAAATACGTATACGCCATAGTTAACCGTACGCTTAGTAAAATCATAATTTAAAAAAAAAAGAGAATAAGATAGAGAGATTTTATTTCGCAAAACAATTTCAAGGGTTATGTAACCTTATACCTACAACTTAGAAATACACTTCACATATGTATATATGTAAATACATCTGAAATGCTATCTTATATTAATATGTAGTTCATTAAGGGAATAATTTAAGTTTGCACGAAAATACCCCTTTAACTTAAAAAAATTAATACAAAATAATAATCTGCATGGATATGGATTGCATATTAAAAAATAAATAAAAAACTTAGTAAATAAATAAATAACTTAATAAATAAATAAATAACTTAATAAATAAATAAATAACTTAATAAATAAGTGAATAACTTAATAAATAAATAAATAACTTAATAAATAAATAAATATTAAATTTATTAGTATGTGTTAGTAGACAAAAAATGTGTGTTAGTAATTAAAATATCAAATATTTCAATTATGAATTGCCGGTAATTTGAAAGGACGAGACTAGAGACATACCAATTTATAACAGTTATAAAAGTTTTTAGCCATTAAAAGTGGGCGCGCGTTAACGCGCTTCGTGCGAATTGAAAAAAAAAAACTCTGGGTGCCTGAAGTATACCCACCGGCGGAGGGCCCTGGCCACGCGGGGTCGCATAAACAGTACTTTAATAAACCAAAACTGTTATAATTGGCATGTCTAGAGTCACTTCCATTTTGAAAACCAGAATTCTTATGTTGGAAGGTAAAATTTTAAAAGCAGAATTTCGACCGCTCTAAAAAGATTCAAAATTAATTTTAGAATGAAAGATAGATTTTGAGATGCAGCAACGAGTTTTTATGTAACTGTAACTTTAAACTGTAAAACAAGAGTGTACATAGGTATTTTGAAAAGTTATTTATACAATTTTACATCAATAAATTCGTTTGACCCTCCTTAATACCTCCAACTGTTAACAGTCTTGCGACATTTTTTTTAATTCTATTTAACTCAATCAGCGAAGGATGCGTCTAGCATCTTGCTTTATCACAAGTTTGCGTTTCGCTCAGAATAAATCTCGGTCTTTCTTGCGCCCAACAATTCTCTAATCATTTTGAAAATGATGGGAACTCATATTTTTGAAATCCTCATTAAAGGTAGTAGGAACGCACAAAAGCCGTTTCCTGCATCAAAAGGAGTATTCGCCTTGGTAGTGGCACCTAAGTGACATATTTGTTAGCATAGTAGGTGCTGACAATAGCCGTGTTTTCTTCAGAAGTGTATAGCCAGCTCAGCGAATTATACCGTGCAAGGAAAAAGAGATTTTAATCAACTTTTGTATTGTTTGCGTGTTAAAATTTGCTGCACTAGCTATATACTTTTCAAGAAAAAAATGGATATATCTACTTATGTTATGTTATGTTATGTTGTAAATAATTAAAGAAACACAATTTTCTTCATTATTAAAATACAACAAGACAAACCTTTGCCCTAGAAGGAAAAAATCGTCAACGAATAGGAACGTGTTCGTCTACCTTGACCACTTATTGCTGCTAAAGGTCAAAACAACAAGCATCAGCATTTATCTGCAGAATTCTCATGCAACTTGAGATTTTAATCAACTTGCCACTTGTTTTTTTTTTGCAGATTCACCATGTTCTCATCTCGTAATTTGTAGAAAAAATATCAGTAACCATCTTGAACAGGCCATCGGATGATTACCTAACCAAATAGCGCACCTGTTGTTGTGCAATTTTAATAATCACAATTTTCGTGCGTCTGTTTTGAAGCACGAATAATTTTTTTTTTTTTTTCTTCCAAACATAACTATTATTTATATAAAAAAAAAAATGTGTATCAGGAATTAGCTGTCCATTGAGTTATACACATATGTATATGTATGCATCAGAGACAGCTGTATGACACAATAAGCATCGGGTTTCCTTATGAAGAAATAGAAAATCGTGTATCGAGCAAAACTTTAACAGTCGTTTCGTCTGTAGTTTTGCTTCGATATATGTATAGTCTGACCGTTATCTGTTATCGACAATTTGTCGACTTAAACCGCACAGTGGCTTCTTTTCCTACAGTACAATCTTAATTGTTTTGATTAGAGCCATTCAAAAAAAATTGCCTGTTTTAATTTTTTTTGATAATTTTTTAAATTAGTTTTTAATATTTCAATTATTTTTTTTAAATATTTTTTTTTAATAATTTTTTTTATAATTTTTGTTAAAAATAATTTCATTAGTAAGTAGGTAACGCTTAAAAAATGGTGAACGAAATTTAATTATTTTTTTTTTATTAAAAATATAAAAGATTAGGATGTTTTCAATTTATCCCCACAAATTTAAAGGAGTTAAAGTTCAGACTCAGATAAGATAAACATTAAAACATTATACAGGATTATTGTCATAAGGTGTGACAAAAATATAGAGCGTGTATGTTGGAAAGGGGAATCCTATGGGAAAGGGGTTTAATCCTCCCCGTTTAGCCGGGAGGGGTTGTTTTTTAAATAATTGACTTAAAAGAGAAGAGCAATATTAAAAAAATAATAACTGTATAACACTTACAATGCCATGTTATACCACAAATCTCTTCTCTTATTTTCTTCTTAAATAAATTTGGCTAGGTGAACATTTTTTAAAAAAAAAAATTTTAAACTCAAAATTTTGAAAAAAATGAGAAGACAAGTTTCAAACTATGTATTTTTTCCAAAAGTTTACGTAATTAAGAACTATTTTTATACTCAAAATTCAATGCTTTTATAAGTTTTTAGTCAAAAACAGAAAACCGGATGGTTGGAATGTCTTGTCCTTTTTGAGAAAATTGAAAATAACTAAATCTACTTCACTACCTTCATACGTAGTGGAAATTAAGAGAATTTTATTTCTGTTACTTTCAATTTTCTAAGGACCTAGTAGAGATTTTAGCATCTGGCTTTTGGTGTTTAACTTAAAATTAATAAGTGCATTGATTATTTAAATAAAAAAAAACTACTGCTATGAAAATTAATTTTTCAAAAACTATTCACTAAAATAATTTTATTTAAGAAGAAAATAAGAGAATAGATTTCTGGCTTAACAAAAAGGTATAACATGCATTGTAAGTGTTACCGTTGTTTTTTTAATATTTTTTTTTCTATTTTTAGATTATTATTTAGAAAATTGCCCCTCCTGGTTAAACCAAGGAGGCTTAGACTGCCGCTCCTATGCACACCTTATGCGAATCACCCTGTATAAAAGGGGTTTAGCATCTTAATCCTAATCAAACATTTAATTAATTTTTTTTATGTAAAAGTCTCAAATTAGACCCTATAAATCCATGCTTACAAAATTTTATTAACAAAGAAAATAATCTTATTTTTGATTTATACTAAAACTATGTATTTTTAATCCAAGTTATGTGTATTTTATTTCTGTACTTCTCCCACTTTGTTTGGTTTTGTTTAAACTGACCTGTGACCTTTCTGTTGAAACCATTCAACCTCGCACCTCCCACCTGATATTATAAATAGATAGATTTTATAGATTTGTATTTAAAGCCACACAAATCACCAAAACGGCATGTCTTGGACACACACACACTCAACTTTGAAGATGTGAGTATTTGACAAAGAGAAAAGAAGTAAGTAAGATTAAGAGATTCACTTTAAGCATACGCATTTAACAAAGCTTGACGAAACCATAATGAACGCGAAAGAAGATCGAAAGAACACCATAGTAAACGACGCTCCAATCATAGTGTCATACATTATGTACCTACCTACACTGTGATCTTTTTTTGGTTTATTTGTTAGTTTTCATATTGATTGATTTATTTGATTCAATGTTAAATTATTAAAACAGGACCAGTTGGTTTTTAAAAAAATAATTGTATTTCCATATTGGGGGCTATCGTGAATAAAATTTCCCTCGGAATATTTCCCTCCTTTGAAAATTTAAAACGCTAATACTTTTCCACCACACTTCCTTATCTCCAATTTAGCTTATTAAAATGATAGCCAAACTCCCTTGGAAAATTTATTCCCGATGCCATTAAATTCCGATTGAAACTTGCGACATTATTCACGTTTTAAGTTTACCCTACCGCGCCGGCCTGTGTACACATTTTTAAATATACATTAAAAACCCCTAAGACGTCGTCGTGGATAGCGAAGAAACGTTGATTATAAGATAAAATAAAGTAGTCATATATGAATTAAGAACATAATGACCAAAAAGGCTTGATTAAATATTTAGTAAAATGAAGATGAATGAAAAATAATTGTTCGCGTAAAATAATTATTTATTTATGTACTATAGATATCTTCTTCTTCGTTTAAGAGTTATCACTTTAGCAAAAAAAAAAATGTGCTTGCAGTGCAATATCGGTTATAATGTACGGTCGTCAATTTCGCTAATGGAACTCTATTGATGGCTTTGTTAGGTTGTAATAATAAAGCCTTTACCTACATACATGAACGTTTCACCAAGTAGATTCTATTAAAAGTAGGTCTGTAGTGTAGAGTTAACTTTTTAATTTAATAGCATATATGTAATGTATACAGATTTATTGGTCTAGAAAGACTATAATGTAATCATAAGTTCTTCAGTTTTGTATGGCTTTCTTTGTGGTTTATTTTATTATTTGTTCTTGAATTTTATTTTCTTCCTGTAATTTTAAACAACTTGTAATGACATATACTGAAAAATATGGATTTGTCGGTGTGGATATTTTAAGTTTTAACAACGACCTTATTCGTTTTATTACTTCTCGGAAAAATTTTCTTTACAAAATTCTACATTCTTATTTTATTCGAAAAGTGCATTGGTTAAAAACTAAATAATACGGAGCGTATTACAAGTAATTTTTAAACGGTGCACAGTGGCCCGTATTGACGTTTTTGGTTGCATAAATCATATCACTTAAACGAATAAAGATGTCGCCAAAATTTTTGTTTGGTTTTGAAGGAAATTTCCAAGGCTATAAAGTTTGTGAATTTTAAGAAAAAATATTTAAAAAATATTTACAGGGTGTTTCAGAATCTGCTGCTGAAATAAGAAATTTTTGTTAAGGTGGTTAACATAATTGGTATTTAATTCTAAAAAGATCGAAAGTCAATTTATGAAGTAATTTGAGTGTAATTTAAGTGAAACAGTAGGGACAGAAGAAAACAAACCAATTTGAATGAAACAGTGGGGAAACAAAATCAGTTTTTGTTTTTATTAATTTATTTTTTATTTTGATTTTTTATAAGAGAGTAAATTTATAAAGTATTTTATTGATAGATTAGAATTCAAAAAGTAGAAAAACAAAATAAAAGGAACACAAATTTACATACAAACATGAAATTTCTTGGAAACTATCATCTAAGTCCGGGGTAATGCGTAATAAACTTATAATTTCCGGTGAGTATTGTGCTTTCAGATCTTTTTGGTTTCTTACATGCCTTAAGGAAGAAATAAGTGGATCGGATCAGATTGCTAGCATGTTAAATAGGTCTTCATTCTGCCGAATTCTTGAAACTGCACGTATTTTGATATCTGTATTTCGTGTAGCCTTTATTTTTGGACTCCTGGGCTTCTTCTGACAATTCTCCAAGTGGTAGTGATTGGTATTCGATGATATTTTGACTATGAACCAAAATTTTTATGAAGAGTAGGTGTGAGTTGATTTCCAGGCTACTTTTGTTTCAATAACTCTGCGGTTTTTTTGGTGTACTCTCCAAGTTTAACTCTATTCACTACTTCCTGCTATTCAAAACATTAACTATTATTTTGATCCTGGTTATAACTTCTATATTGACTCGAGTTATTCGAGCGGTTGCCTCAGATTGTTCAAAATCTCCTTGAAGTGTTTACATCATTGCTACTTCAAAATCCTTGCTTTGGTTTATCTACATCAAGTGCAAGCTCATTTATCCGGTTTTGATATGGAGAGATGAAGAAAGCCATTCCTCATTTTTCTTTATGAAATATAATCTCGATCTATGGGCTGGGAACCATTTTTTATTAATGTTCTAATATAAGCTTTTTTAATTTTTCTTCCTTTTCCTGTAAATTTTCACCGGATAGTTGGTATTCACTTATTACGGCAAAAAAAAGAACTCTTCAAGTTTCTCGTCTTTACAAAAAGTGCAAACAAACTATTGTATAGTACATCCATTTTAAATAATTTATCATTATACAACTGCTAATCCAGTCAAAAACTCTTATCCATCAAACTACCTGACAATAATTAATTATACCCGAAATCAAAAACAGTCATACTTAAAAGTTTTATTAAGGGTCACAAGAAATAAGCTATAAAACCGTTTTAAAAAAACTTAGGTCATTTTTTCCTTCTAAATTACAAAACCATTTTATTTCACACCAACACTCATACCTGCAAAACAGAGAAAAAATATTTTCCATGATTTTTTTTCTGCACCTGACAAAAAAAACTCAGAAAAATTTAGTGACTTCATCAAATCAAATCGCTCTAGCTCAGCTCTATGCAAATTTATGCAGCTGAGTTTTTGGTCTTATATGAAGAAATATATAAGGATTTACTATCCGTCGAGCTTGACTTGATTCTGTTTGAACCTTTTTTTTTCCAATCAGTGTATAGTCGAAAAAGCGTGCAAAAAGTGGGTGTTTCAAAAAACATTAAATTCAGGAATTGAAAAAAACTACCTTTTTTTTTTTTCATTTCTGATTATAGCAATTAACACATATATCAAGTAAAAACAACAAAAAAAAGTTTTATTTACACCTTTTTCCTAGTTTTTACACTCAAAATTAAAAAAAAAATTAAAAACAATTGTTTTTTTCTAACAATAAAAATTTGTCAACTTTGACTCGCTCTACAAGTCAAACTATTCATACAAATGAAATAATTTTGTCGATTACTAGAGCTCCAAACATTTGTTAATTAAAAAAAAGGAAAAGTTATGCATTATAAACCCACCCGAAAAATGAATTTCGCAAGCACTTTTGCCTAAACGGGCCACTGTGCGGTGGCTGAGCAGGGTTGTGTAATATAAATATAATACGTCCATTACCAACTAACCAATGAAATTTTTAATATGTAATTAAAAACAGTAAAATAAATCAATACTCTTTGTAGAATTGTGCTTTATGTAATTTGTGATACAAAAAAATCTTCGTGATTCAAAATTCTAACGTGTTATTACTCGGTTTTATTTGTAATCGATTTTTAAATAATTAATAATTACAAAGAATAATTATAGATAGCTAATATTTTTTGAACAACAAATAACAAAGAGCATGATATATGTACATATGTACATATGTGTAGTCGTTTTTTTATTTATTTAAAACTAAAGTTGCAATGTTGTGTATATAAAGGTTTTTTTAAATTTAAATTCTAAATTCTACTGAAATAAATCAGCCAAGTAAAATATTAAGCTTTATTTATTAAGACTTAATTATTGTTTCAAAATAGCCTTTAACACCTTGCGATTTCATCGCTTGGTTCATCACTTGACTTGTAAGGGTCTTGTCAACACATGTGTGTCAAGTTAGCATTACCACTTCAAAATTTTAGAAATCTAATAATTGGATTAATTGTCGTGGATTTGTCGTGAAAGAAAAAAATTTTTCGCGCTTGTTTTTTTAAAAATAACCCCTGGTAATGCTAACTTGACAGTCAAGTTAGCATTACCACCCCTCCAAAATGGGTAAAATGAACTCAAAGAAAAAAAGAAGTATGACATTAATTGTCGTGAATTTGTCGTAAATTAGAAGTAAAAGAAAAAACCTTAAAATTGCATTTTTCAGAGAATCCAGTATTACCACAACTTTGATTTGCTGTATTTTTTTTCCTGAGTGGATTTTTGATAGGGAATTTGTTTAAACAATTGTCGCTCGTTGTTTTTTAATAACTTAAACCATCAAAAAATTTGTCGCGCCCTAATGCTAATTCTAATGATAATGCTAACTTGACAGTAAAGTTAGCATTACCAGGGGTTATTTTTTAAAAAAGAGGCGAGACAAATTGTTTGATGGTATAACTTATTAAAAAAACATCAAAAACTTATTAAAAAACATCAAAAACCCTCTCAAAAAACCACTCAGGAAAAAAAATATAGCAAATCAAAGTTGTGGTAATGCTGGATTCTCTGAAAAATGCAATTTTTTGAAAAATGCAATTTTTTGAAAAATGCAATTTTTTGAAAAATGCAATTTTTTGAAAAATGCAATTTTTTGAAAAATGCAATTTTTTGAAAAATGCAATTTTGGGATTAAAAAAAAACTGTTGCGACAATTTTTTTTCTTTCACGACAAATTCACGACAATTAATCCAATTATTAGATTTCTAAAATTTTGAAGTGGTAATTGACACACATTGTCAGTACGAAATTTGTGTGAAGTTCAGTTCCAACTTACATACATGGTTTTTTTTTTTTTTTTTTTTACAAAAGTGCAAAGTCAACTATTCCAACAAGATAAGAATTCCCAATGATTAAAGCTGGACATTCCCTGACCTAGTCAACTGATGAATCCAATTGATCGTCGGGACGGAATGCCAATTATTGGACTAAAAGCTGTTAAAAGCGATTTTTAACCAAAAAATCAAGTGGTTAATTCATGAGTTTTTGAATTACACCTGTTTTTAATTGTAATATGTGTCTATTCACAACCCTAGTCAAGTAAACAGGAAGATTTAATAAATTTCCGAGATCAATTTAAATTGTTATGGTTTGTCATATCAATGTTTAAAACTGTTTCTTTTGAATAAATTGAATTATAGTTGAGTTTAATGGTTATTTGTGCAGGTCAACTTGGATAAGAGTGGAGTACTAGTATAAAGATGGAAATGACAAAAAAGAAATTATCTCAGTGTTTTTCTAACATTTTATTTCTTTTACATAATAATATTTACTTTTTATCCGCGTGTAGTGAAATATAATATTTTTAAAAACTTCACGTGGGTTTGTTTTATAAAATTTTGTATTTAAGAAGAATAAAATGTTATGTTACAAACGTTAATTCACTCAAAATGCAATGGGAGAATTTTCGTGTATGCTGAATTTACACGACTGTTCGAAAATCTGTCCAAAAACTGGCAAAATATACACTCTTAATAATAATTCCAGAAGCCAGAAAAATGCTAAAATGCTCTAAGTATGAGCAAGATTGAATTCTTTATTATATTTTGTCATAATTCCCATAATGATGTCATCAAAGAATTAACAAGACGCCCGCCAGCGTAATGTCTGGATTAAAATTCAGCACTTGTAAGTTTCTTATGACGAAAATCATGGCAGATCTTAAACCATTTACACTTTCAAATTAAAAATCTTAAGAAATTGGAAGAAGTTATGAGAACTTGCCGGTCGTCCGAATCTGACACTGGTGTATTTTTACGAGTGAAAAATTACCATAATTTCATCCAGAAAACTGTCAAAATAATAGATTAAATTAATGGCTTAATGATTTGCATTTACACGAAGTCAAATAATGATGCTTTGGCATTATACTGGTAAAAATAAGCAGGCTCATTTTGAATTATGTGATTTTGCAAAATGGTGCCCTCACAATATTTACACGATGCCAGTACATAATACATAGTTAAAATAAAAGTCACTTGTCATTAATGAAAATTGAAAAAAAAATTACGTCAATTTCTCACTCGCATTGACTATTTACGTTGACCTTCTAAGTGAAGCTTTGTTTTTGTTGGTTGTTTACTGTGTTAAATTTGGCTGTACTGCCTATACAAATACCAATAAAAATACGCTTGTTAAGAAGAACGTTTGCAGAAAGGAACACATTTTAAAAAAAATTGATTGTTTTCAATAAAAAAAAATAAAAAAATATAAAAAATAAATAAAATATATAAAAAAAAAATAAAATATAAAAAAAAAAATAAATAAAATATAAAAAAAAATAAATAAAATATAAAAAAAAAAAATAAAATATAAAAAAAAAATAAATAAAATATAAAAAAAAAAATAAATAAAATAAAAAAAAAATATAAAAAAAAATATAAAAAAAATAAAAAACAATAAAATATAAAATTAAAAATACAAAAAAAATAAATAAAATAAAACAATGTATAAAATAAAAAAAATTAAACAAAACACAAAAAAAAAAAAAAAATAGAAAAAATAAACAAAATAAAAACAATACAAAAAATAAACAAAATAAAAACTACAAAAAATAAAATAAAATAAAAACAAAACTTAGAAAATTTTGATTTCTACATTACAACCTGCTATTTTGAGTTCTAAGTTTTGATGGTATTGGCCACCAGACTTAATCCTGAATTGTAACAAAATGACGAAAAAGTGTCCAACAACAACATCTATTAGCTCGATGTACAGGGAAACAAACAGACCGACCGACGCCGACGCCGACGCACGGACGGTATGATTAAGACCAGTATTGCGGATTTATCTATACTAAGGTTAAAACCTCAAATTTTTTTTTGAATGAAACCAATTCTTGCCGCTGTAGAGCAAGTAAAAATAATAATTTTCTTTACGCATGATGTAAAATTTCTCGATAGATTTATTTCAGTTTGGAAAAATTGTTAAATGCTATATCTCAAAGAAAAAGTTTATATTTTTTTACTTTTGAATTCAACTGGAATGCAATAGGTTAAATGATGGATAATGAAATCGAAAGTTTACCAATTTATCATTTCACTTTATAAACAGCTTTTTTTTTTAAATAATCTTTCAAACACAAACTGAATTTTTTTTAAATCAGATCCCAATTTTTGTGTTTGCCCCATTTGCCCTACAAAAACCAAATTAAAAAAAAAATTATCTTTCAAACACAAAAAGAATTTATTAAATCAGACAGTTTTGTATTCGTATGGTTATATGTAAATAAAATAAAATTAAAAGTTAAACTTTATAAATTTTGTATTTTATTTTATAGCTACGCGTTTCGGATTATATATCCATCTTCGGGCTTTATTATTTTTTTCGAGAAAGCAAATTATCCGAACAACACCTCGAAGCAAAATAATAAAGCCCGATGATGGATAGGTATATAACTTAACCAACTTCCTTTTTTTTATTAAGATATGATTGAAAACAAACCGGATGAGGCAAAACGTTTTTGTTTCATAAGGCAAGAAAACAAAATCATTTCACTTTGCTTTGAATCGTGTGTGTTGAGATAAAACAAGGCTAAATTTTCAACTACAATCTTAAAATAAAACGCTAGATCTTTAGTTTTGTCGTTTGCGGTGTGGGTTGTGCTATAAGGACTTGTGTAGTAATCGACAACGGCGCTGGTTAAAAACAAAATGTTTTCATTCGGTGTGCGTTGGCGGTATTCAACGCCATGTATTTTTGACAATTAAACATAAAACAAAAACATGAATTTTTGTTTCATGAGATAGAAAAAGACTTTTTTACTGACGCGGTCTATTTTCAGTCTAAGAGTAGAAGCAGGTACCTTAAATTTTTTTTTGAAAAAAATCTATACCTAACCTATACATATGTACATATCTATATGTATTTTAATGAATTTTTTTTTTTATTTTCAGATAAACATTCATGGATCCACAACGCCTAC
Organism: Leucozona laternaria; assembly: GCA_932273885.2. Lineage (NCBI taxonomy): Eukaryota > Metazoa > Arthropoda > Insecta > Diptera > Syrphidae > Leucozona > Leucozona laternaria. The sequence goes on from OW026368.1 coordinate 55,357,120, forward strand.
TAGATTTAGAGTACAGGTCCTCCCTGATCTAAACTTCAGAACTGAACTTTGAGAAGAATCACAAAACCCGCCTTTCGCACATTAAAAAACCTGCCCTGCATAATCTTCCATTTATAATATATAATTTTTTTTTCTAATTATAATCAATTAATTTTGTGTTCTAGTTATTTTTTTTTTTTATTTACTTTTACTTTTACTTTTATTTCTATTTCAAATAATTTTTTTTTTTTCATGAAGAAACTTTATTTTAAATTTCAAGTTTAACAAACACTCCCCTTTTGGAGAGAAATCATCCAAAACGAACAAAAAAAAACACAAAATATCATCTATGAGTCTTATAAAAGATCAGCCTTTCTATTCGTATTGTGTTCTTGTGCAACAAGAAAATATCGAAAAAGTGAAAGACATCATCTAATACTAAATAATATATCTAATAATTGTCATCGTCATTGTTTCTTATATTGTATAATTTTAAACAAAAATTAAAATTTTAACGTTAAAACATTAAAATTAGAAGAAATTTAACATCTAATCGCGTGTATGAACAATAATGTCTGCCACAATGCGTACAACACTGCAAACCGTGCCAGAATCTCTACCCGCCGATCATGTAACCAATGGTGGTGCATCGACACCGACTGCAGCATCAGCCGCTGCAGTGGTGGCGGCATCAGCCGCCATTGCCGCACAACAGCAACAACACAGCACACACAATAGCAGTAGTTCAGTGCAATCTATCAAAGATAATCATCATCACCATCATCATCATGATTCGACAAATGCCAATATAATAGCTCCACCACCGCCATCCGGAACGGTCTCTACTACAGCATCCTCGATGTCCAACAATGCCACTGCGATATTGACCAACTCAAGCGTAGGCGGTGGCGGAAACAACACCACGCCACAGCAACACCATGTCAGCAATAATTCGGTTACGACCGTAACGTTAGCAGGAGGTGGTGGAACGGCAACCACAAATCAAGCCGCAATCACATCTTCTGCAACGTCCGGATCAGTTTCTTCCGCTACTGCAGCAGCTGGCACAGCTAACAGCAATAGCAATAGTGGAGGTGGAAATACTGTTGTCTCCACTGCTGCCCCAACAACAAATCACCACCATACAACATCAGTGACGGCGTCTAGCGGGGGCGGTGGAGGTACTGTGACCGGTATCAACAAAACAGTTCTACCTCATTCACATTCGAATTCGTCTGCAATGAAACTGAGGTCATCAGCGGCTAAGGTGAGTCTTTAAATTTTTTTAATTTAAATTATTTTTATCTTAGAACTTAAGTACAAAGTCCTCAACTTTCAATTGAACGCGGCGGCAAAGACAAAATAAAAAAGACACGATTTACTATGACGTCATTGGGTACATAATCTAAAGCTAATTAAAATTTTATTTGTGTTTTTGTTTCTATGTATACATTAAGTGTAGATCGTGAACCATTTGCCAGGAGGAGAGCGTTTGCTTGTTTTAAAAGTTCGGTTTAGGGAAGGAGGTGAATTCTAACAGTTTATAGCGAATTTATTTTTGAGAATAGTATAGTTATGCTAAACATATCTCCTTTTGTTGTTATGACATTCATACTCCAAATCAATAGATTAACGTGTAGCAAATTTGGAAAATTAATTACCACCGGTGTTTGTAATCTTAGATTTAAGAATTTCCGGTTGATAACCTAGAAAAAAAATTGTGTTAGGTCTAAAAGTTTTGTTTTGAATTAAACTTTTGATTGTCTTAGGAGATACCCGATTTAAAGAAATTACTGGGAAATAACACCCGTACACTTGCTTATTGCTTCAAAGAATGTAACCAAAAACTTTCAAGAAAGTCGCACAGAGGTAAACTAAACTCTCTTCTCTTGTGCCACAAAGGTAAACTTTGTCCTCAAACTTGATTATTCTTCTGGTGTGCTTGTGCTTATTCTGTCACAGAATAAGACCAAAAACCTTAAAGATGGTTCCAACTTCAACTAATGTATCTCTTAGTTCAAACTGATTTTTATATATTTGGTACAAAGTAAACAATTTGTTGTCCAATTAAAAAAAAATAAGACCTACCTTTATTTTGTGTTACCTTTAACTGTTATGTAATCATTGGAGTGTTTTTTTTTTTTTTTAATTTAAGGAATTCAACTTATTCGTTCACATCTCTCTCTGATGACACAAAAGCGTTAATTCTGATGATGATATATATTTATGTACAAGTCGATGTATCCGTTCGTTCATTCCTAAAAACAAATACATTTAAAATACTCCTTTTCTCGGGTAGTAACTGAAAATGGGCAGTGCGCAGGATCAAAATAAATAATTTGATGAGAACTTTATGGCTGTAAAATTGTATTTTTTTTGGACTTGGACATAAACTATAATCCCAGTTTGGCTAAACATCACCCTAGTCGCATTGTTAATTGATTCATGTTCTAAAAATAAATGTTTTGACACCGTATGTTAACTAATGAAATCCGTTAAAATACCCAAAACTGATGAACATATAAATTATATCTTTCTAGAGATAGATCAAAAGAGAGATAGACTCAAATGTATTGATTAAAATTGTGTGTTTCAGGCAGCATTTACAAAGATGTTGTGTTGTTGTTGATGATTTCATGCATGGGGTTTGAAGTGAGTTACTGATGGGGTTAGAAGGGCTTGTATCATTACATTCTTATTATATCCGAACAAAATGAATTAAAAAGAGTTAAGGCATCTTCTCTTAAATTGGTTGTCGTGTAAAGTTAAACAAAAAGTAGATAAATATGTACATAATAGACACATGTGAAAAGTCGTAACTTTTACAAAACTTGAAACTGATTTGGGTACTCACCTCTTAATGTTATACATCGAGTTATCTAAGTAGACAGAAGTATTTCATGTGTTGATTTTTGTTATTTGTCTTCTTCCTTTTCTCAGTTTAGAGAGTAAGAAGCACAGATAATGCATGATATATACATATTTTCTATAATTATTCCCCCGAAAAAGTTGCTCAGACAAAAAGGTAAAATTCACTTACATATAACTTGCTAGAATTTATGAATTTTGTACAGAAAAAAATCTGTGAAACTAAGGCAAAAGCCGAAATGTCAATGGTTTTTAGGCAATGATTGTCAATTTTTAGGGGTTTACCCACCAAGTCAAATTTAAAACTCATAAGAATGTTCGGAAAATTGAATTTTTCAAAATTCTAACTTCTTCACCTGAATCTGCAACCAAAAGCCTAGTTTATAGTTCCAATGCGAAAATATTAAAAGAAATTTTCATCCTACATATGTATTTGTTGCATATAATATAGGTACCTACATATAAGGCCAAAAATATTTGCCTTGACTTAAGCGACCATTATAGTCCTTAATTTACTGATCAAACAAACGAATAATAATTCTCTTTGCTTGCAAAGAAATTTTTAATTCACCACAACAATTGTCCATCAATCGTTTGGTATATATGTGGTGTAAAGTTTCCAATCAAACATACCAACAAGCAAAACTGCATTAACTTAGTCGTGAGAACATCAATTTGCAAACTCAACGTAAATTATTTAAAGTTGATGTTCCCACGAGGGGTTTGGTTCTTGATTGGGACTCGACATCTCTTTGGCTTTTTCTCCAATTTGAGCAGGGAGCCAGTCGCTAACCAACCGACAAACTGTTCGTTTTTATTGTTAATGTTCTTCTTCACATATAAATAAACTTAGTCAGACATAATTTCATCGAATAATATTGTTTTTCTAGGTGCCAAAACATGTGAGCACAGGTAACACACTAAATTTCGGTGGAATTTCGATTAATTTTTGCATAAAATTTTATTTTTCGCATGGGCATTGTAAACTAGGCTAAAAAGGAAAAAAACATTTTTGTTTGACATATCGGGTTTTGCCTTAGTACCACCGAAATATTAATTCGTAAATAACATTAAAAATTCCAAGTCTTCATCGGTTCCCACGCTCATTTCAAACGACATCCCTGTAAAGTTCTATAGAAAAAGACAATTTGCAGCAAGTTTACGTTGCCAGATAGCGATAAAAATCCTCCTGTACTTGAAATTGTAAACTTTTCAATGGGAAAATTTTCCCACGCGAATACTCAAGGATCTCGACATATACGTACAAAAATCCGCCGGCCCTAATGGCATATCACAAATTCTTCAGAAGATGTGTTCTTCCACGATGACTAAACCACTTTTCTATCTATCCTATTCTTCAGGACACTTTCCGAGTAGATGGAAAATCGTATTTGTCCAACCAGTCCCTTAAAAAGGCCATTCTTTTTTACCCTCTAATTATCGACCAATCGCACTAACGATAACTTCCCTTCTTTCCAAAGTCATGGAAACACTTATCATTCGTCAGCTTAAGAAATACCTTGAAGAACGGAATGATTGTTAAAACGGCTTTCGTAGCAATAGATCCACTGATGATTTGATAGCATATCTCACTGAAAAGTGGAACCCATCATTGCATCGTTTTGGGGAAAGTAAGATTATTGCGCTCGATATTTCTAAGGCATTTGATAGAGTTTGGTATCCAGCACTTTTATCAAAAATGCGAGCTTTCGTAACCGATGGATCTCTCGTTCGTTGGATAAGTAATTAACTTTCTGACCGTTCAATTTAAGTTGTTTTGGATGGTTTTAAGTCTGAAGTTCGCAAAATAAATGCTGGTGTTCCCCAAGGCTCTGTAATGTCTCCGACCATATTTATCATTTTTATAAATGAGCTCTTATCTGAAACCACGAATCCACTTCACTGTTTTGCTGACGACAGCACTCTCAGCTTTTCATATTCATTTCCAGATTCACATCCCTGTTCTTCAAATGTGGAACTGCAACGGCAGCATAATGACGAGCTCGTTAATTTGCGATCTAAACAGCATTGTTAATTGGGGTATACGCAATCGTGTGGAATTTAATAAATCCAAAACCCAGAGCTGCTTTTTGTCTTTAAAGCGGAACATTCCCCTTTACCATTATCTATGAATGGTACTTGCATTGAGGAAACTGAAAAGCTTTCTATTCTTTCTATGTGCATAACCGATCACCTTTTGTGGAATGATCATTATATTAGACATAGCTAAAAATACAGCGAGATGCTAAGGTTTCTTAAGGCTATGTAAGAACCTTTTTTCACCTTCTGATCTGGCTACAATTTAAAAGGCAAACATCCTCCCAAATCTAGAGTATAACTGTCATATCTGGTCTGTTGCCTCTAAAACATCCCTGCATTTACTTGATAGAATACAGCATAGAGCTTTAAAGCTGATAGGTGACAGATCAATTTCCGAAACATTTGTTTCGTTGGAACATCGTCGAAATGTCTCTTGCCCATCACTGTTTTATCGTTATTTCTTTAAACAATGCTCTTGTAAAATAGCCAGCTGCATTCCTCGCATTAAGTTCCAATACTCGTTATGCCAGGAATCCTCATCAGTATACCCTTGAGCCTAATTTTGGTACAGAGATTCTTTCTTTAGCCGAATGACACCGAAATTTGATGTGCTTGCAGGTATAAGACACCAATATTTAATGACATTTGTATAAATAAATTGATTTTCTTGCAAAACAATTGACCACTCATTGTTTTACATGCGGAAAAATAGTGTGGTGATTAAAAAGTGTTTGACGTGCAAAACAAAAATATAATATATTTTCTCATTTGTGGCATTTTCAAAAAAAGAAAGTACATTTGTCTTTCAGATAGACATAATTTGGTCATAAAAGTTCAATTGGTTTCAATAATTGGCCAGCAAAACATTTCAAAAAAAAATTCAGTGCAAAAAACCATGTTTGAGCGTTTAGTGACGTTTAAAATTACATACTTAAGCTAAGTACAAACAAGAAGAAAAAATGAAAACAATCAAAATACATTGTTTTTTGGTAACTACTCGTACAGCCGATTGTCAGATCTTAAAGTATTGTCAAATCTGTCAATTCTCTGACAATAAAGCTGTTAATGTGCTGGCAACAACCAACTCGTATGTCGCCCAATCAAGAAATTATTAGATAAAAACTACGACATCTGACAACTTCAAATGATGCTGACAATGTGAAAATCGACTGACAATAACAAAAATTGTGTGTTTAGACAATTTCATGTTCAGACACAGCAAATATGTCTGTAAATCTAACTGTCAAAACAATTTATTTCCATGCAAAACAACTACCTGGCAATTGATTTGCGTACGAGAAAATAGTGTGGTGAATTTCAAACATTTTTTTTACACGATCGGTTTAAACTTCCAAAAAAAAAAATTATATTCACTTCACAAGATTGTTTCCATGCAAATGGTTTTTGCATCCAAAAGTAATAATTGTTTTCCGTTTTTAGCCCTTAAATTAAAAAAGGGTAAATTAAGCACTCTACGGGTTGCTTACGCCAAGGCATACATTTTCCGCCTTGGATGTTAAACAATACAATGCACAAAATAGGTTAAAAATTGATTTGAAAATTTTGATTTTTTTTTTACTAAAGTTTTTTGCATGCTAGTCCTTCAGAAAAAAATAAGCACATTACCGGTTGCTTAAGACATCAAATATTCAGAACAATGTCCCTCGCGCTTTAACGTTGTCCATATTGGATATATTTTTTTTTGTTTTTCCGACCCAAAATACACGTCCTAGCCTTTCATCGCAACTTTGCAAATTACTCTTTATAAATAAATAGAAAATACCCATTCAATGTTGGCACTAAACGCGTAAAGATACTATTTTTAGAAATGCAAATCTACTTGACTTTGGCATTATGAGAATGCACTGAAAATTTCATTGAAAAATGAAAAAAAAAAACAATTATTTCTGATTTATTAATAAAATTTTATATTAATTGTTTTTTTGTTCTTGATTTCGATGAGGAAAATCTGTGGAAGCTTTTAAGATAAGATAACAACAATTGTAAATGAATATAGCGAATGTGATTTAGTCGATTTTAATTATGTAGTCCTTGTATACATATTTGTTGTGATGATCAATATTCTTTCGACTTATATTGTATTTTTTTTTCAAAGTCAACAATTAACAAATCCACTTATGTTATATTAAGGGTCTATTTCACAATGTATGAGTAAAGTTCCAATTACTTAAGTGACACTCAAATTATCCGCAAATTAAATCCTCCCAGTAAAAACTTTGGGTTTCACAATTTATTGAATTTATAAATATATGTGCCTGTTAGTTTTCCAGTTTTCCAGACAAAATAGTTTTTACTGGTTAAAAATTGAAAAAAAAACTAATTATTATTTTCGCTGTCATGGAAATTTGATAATTGACACTTCATCTGGCCAATAAAATACTTAAAGGCGTTTATAACTGAATAATAAGTTCTAAGTTGCTTACTGAGAACTTTAATCAGACATTGTGAAACAAGCCCTAAAACGATTTTACAATCTACATACAAATACACATACGGACTACTGACAAACTAAATTGTCATTAAATTTATGTTTCCCTTAAGGAAAATAGGAGAGGTTTCCAACGGCTGCCGCCGCCACCGCCGGCCGTAGTGTACCTATCTTTTGGGTGCAGCCTTAACTGAAACAATGATGACTGGACGAGTCCTAATAATGTACATTCATATAGAAATATGTTCATGTACCTATGTATGTACATAAAAGCACCATTCGGGTTGATTGAGCCTTTGAAGGTTTTTTTGTTTTTAAAATCAGGGCCAGTTTCACAGTCAGAAAAGTGACACTTAAGTGGGGAATTTGAAAAATTAATTCCCAATATCACCGTTCCCTGTTACCTGAGTAAGTGGCGATTAAGTCTCCGATGTTGGTGACTTAAGTTCCACTTACGCTAGTTATGAAATTTAGCTTTAATTCCTAATATGGGAAACTTAAGTGCCACTTATTTCGGTAAGTGTCGACTGTGAAACTTGCCCTCAAAGTATGAAGACTCACGCTTAAACTCCCTAGTGGGGGGATTTTTCCGAAATTTTAACTACATATTATTTAAATTTCATTTTTGTATTTATGTTATAACAAGTTACAATTATAAGATAGTCTGGTCATACTGCAATTGATACGGGTACGCTTTTTTGTTTATTCTCTTAAATTAAATCACTCTTACTCGCAGTTCTCTTCCATACACACTGCCCGACCGGCTTTTTTAGTAAAGCTTTCAAGGGTGGTGTCTTTGATAAGGTAATACAGTTTATTTAATTTTTAGCAAAAGTCTTAGCCAGAAACATGTACTCAATGACGTCAAATTTCAATGACAGAAATATATAAAAAAAGCTTTGTACTATTTATATTCTTTTTTTTCATTTCAATTGAAAGTTGAACAATATTATTATTTATTTCTATTTATTATAAATTGCGTTTTATGAACAGCTTTATTTCATCGGTTTCGGCATATCGTCTCCGCAATGTGATTGTTCAAATTAATGTTTTATTAAAAAATAGATAGGAAATAATTAAATGAAATATCTATAGAGTATAACAGTTTTGTTGTCCAAAATGTTTGCTATCAATGTTGGTGGTGGTGGTTAATATATGTATTCAAATTTATCATAATAAAAATATGTATTTAAATTCAAATATTTATTTATTTATTATTTTTCTTCGACAATCTGAAACAATTTAAAAACAAAATTTCAACACAAAACCAAATTTAATTTACAAAACATAATATTTTTGTTTTGTATTTTAATTAATTATATCTAAATACCTACAAGCGTCAATAAAAATGTTTTAAATCCAAAATGTTTGTGTAAATAATCATAAGTTATTAAAAAAAAAAAAAAACATCAAAACACCGCTTAACTTCTGAATTTGTATGGTATCCGAATGAAATTTAATGTTTTAAAAAACTATGATAGAGCCGTGATTTGAATGGTAGCGGGTTAAATGTGCTTAAACATATATTGGGTTCTCGTCAAGGTGTGCATCGGACATACGTATATTGCACTGAGTAACACTTAATTAAGGTAAAAAAGAACAAATGAAACAAAAAAGTTCCTACCCTCATGAAAGTTGATGAATACGTTTAATTTATCATGAGAATGAAGACGCAAAAGAGTCTATTAAAATATCTACCAGAGAAGGGTTTTCTTTTAAGAGGATAGAGGGGATTTGTTGTGTAACAAATGGAAGATTTTTTTTTTGAATACTGAATCTTGTGACACAAAAACCAAAACGATACGACTTCTTAGGTAAGAATGACAATGGGGTATATGAATAAAAAGGAGCAACTGCTCAAAACTTTTCAGAGTAGGTGCTCCATTTGGTATGAATAAAACACTTGAGAAGGATTGAGCATCTACGTGTTTGTTGAGCACCTTCTCAAAATAAGCGTCTGCTCCATTATATGGTATGAATAAAGCAAAGCAAGTACTCCATCGAGATGAGCACTTGCTCCTATTTGTGAGTTAGCTCATTTGATTGCTCAACGTTGAAGTAAAAAGCTCTTTATAATTTTTGTGTTTTCCATAAATGGCGAGTTCATGCCAATTTTAAAGGATTTTCAAATTATTATCGCTTTCTATACACATTCAACAAAGAAAATGTGGATATCTTGGCGAATCATTTCCTTGGAAATAGTTCAAAAACAACGAGTGGTGCCTTAACAAGCATTGAAAAAATGCGAATTTTCCTTCGCTACATATGTAGGTGATCCAGGTTTTCAAACTGGAGTTGGAGAAGACATTGGAGTACACCAGTCCACGGTCTCTAAAACTGTTTCCCTTGAAAGTGCGGCAATAATCCAGAAGTCAAACCAATGGATGAAATTCCCTACAACTACTGAGGAAGTGCAGAATGCAAAAAGCGAATGGCAAGAAAATACAACTTTCCTTCAGGGATAGGTGCAATTGATTGCACTTATGTTTCTATCATCAAACTAGTGGTTCATGGGGACGAGTACGTTAACAGAATCGTTGCATGATTTACGAATTTGGAAAAATTCTCGCGTATTTAATATCATACAAAATGGAATGAAGCAAGTGCCATTTTACTTGGAGATTCGGGATACGGACTTAATCCCTGCCTTTTAACTCTATCAAAATCCAGATACTGCTGAGAAACATTCTTTCAATAAGTGCCTAACTCACGAACGAGTTATAATAATTGAACGATGTCTTGCACAAGTCAAGTAACGTTTTCCCATCCTTCACAACAAAATGCGAGTCAAAACAGAAAAACTCCATTTCTTACACACATAATTCTTAAAGAAAAAAATGATTTTCAATCAAAAACAAAAAAGAATGGAGTTGCAAATACAAAAAAACAATTGAATTTGACTCAGGGTATGAGAGCAACTAATCCGTGTGAAGGAAGAGGTGCTCACTGGATGGAGTATAATTTTATTTATACGAAACGGGAGGAGGTACTTTTTTTTTAGCACCTTCTCTGATTCTTATGGGGCACCTGCTCTGAGTACTTGCTCCGTTTTTATTCATATCACCCAATATGTTCAGTACAACAGTTAAATATGGGAATTTAATACGATTAAAGAAGTTTAAAATATTCTATTTTCAGTATAAGTTTTAAATTTACTGACACTATATTCGAGCTGAGCTTAACAAATTGCTACAATCCGCCTGGAAAAATGGCAAGTTCTTCTCAAGGCTTTGTAAAGTTGTCAGTATGGAAAATCTGGGCTAGGAAAACTTGTCAAATACTCTTAAGCCTGGAATCGGCAAGTTTTGCCTAGTCTAGTCAAGGCCCTGGGAAGTTTTCAGTAGGGAAAAATCTAGACGAGGAAAACTTGTCTTTGTGTCTGTGTCTTTTTAGTAAAAGTTAGGCAAATTTTGCTATCCCGTCAGAAATACCCCTTAAAAAGTTTATAACCACCATAAGATGGTATAGAAAATATAAGTAGGTTCAGGTAGGTATAAAGTTATTTATTTTAAACATTGTTCTTTTGTATCGGAAATTAGCCCAGTGGTTACCTTATCGGACTGGGACCGGTAAGCGGAAGGTCCCAGCATCAAATCTCAAATAAATCAATTTTTTTTTTTTTTTTTTTTTTTTTTTTTTTTTTTTTTTTTTAATAATTCTTACTCTCTTGTTAGCTTACTATCCAAATTATCTTATTATATTTTAAACCATTGTATTTGAAGATAACCGGCTTTCTATACGGATACAAATTATAAAAATGTGTTTACTGTGTGACATAAATAGGTACAAACCCTCATATAAGATATTATCTAGTTCAAAAATAGATTCAGGTTTTTTTATTTTTATTTCTATTAAAATGTACATTTCTGTTGTTTTGTACACTTCATACAACACAAAAGCTATCTCGACAGACAAATCCAAACTAAATACTGTCGAGTTGTCTTGGTTTTTTTTTTTTGTATTATAAATACGGAATTCTCGAATATTTACAATATTTGCATTGGAATGATTTACTATATAGTTAACAAAGCATTGTCATTCCTCATCTTCGTCTCCTTATCTTGCTAAATGGGAAAATACATAATAACTTTCATGTGTATAAGTGATTCCGCATATAAACCGCTCCTCAAAAACACACAAAATATGACGTTAAAGACTCTCTTAAACCGGCGCGAAACATTCATAGCGAAACCGCTACGACCGACGATAAAAAACGTTGTCAACATCGAAAGTTCAAAAATTCGCTGAAGCACTGTCGGGATACTTTTATATTAATAGCCATGTAAATTCATTTTGACTGCCGAATATTTGGTTTTCAATCCAAATGTTTCGTTGTCATTCCGAATGTTTGGCGTTGGTTTAAGACAGCTTAAATTGATATTATTAAAACATTGTTTTATTTCTAAAGCGGAAATACCAATTATTTCATTTTGAATTATGTACTTATTTCACAATAAGAACCAATTAGCAGTATATTTCTGCGGTAGTAATTTTTTGTTACCATTAGTTGGAAACCTTGTATTGGCAATTTTATTGTTTGTTGATTTTTGGGCTGCTAAATTATCTAAACTGACAACACTTTTTGTTTTAGTTTTGTTGTATCGGGTTTTTCAATAGGAGCGCTACAAAATTTTTGTTTTAAATAAAACAAAAACGGTTTTGGATATCAATGAAATTCTTTATTCCTGTGAAAGTATACGTTCTATGCCATTATGTATGGAAATCGATTTCTTTTGCATGGCAACCACGGGCACGTTTGCAGAAGTCCAGACGCTGAACCCAATTTTCGACGGTTTTCAAGCATAAATCGGCCGATACTGCTGCAATTTCACGTTAGATATTCGTACGAAGTTCATCAATCGTCGCTGGCTTGTTGGCATAGACCATAGACTTGACGTAGCCCCACAGGAAATAGTCTAACGGCGTCAAATCACACGACTGAGGCGGCCAAGATACTGGACCATTTCGTGTGATAACACGTTCTCCAAACTTGGTTTCCAATAAATTGATTGTGACATTCGCTGTGTGGCTTGTGGCGCCGTCCTGTTGGAACCACATGTCCTCCAAGTCCATATCATCCAATTGGGGCCAAAAATATCCGGTTATCATTGAACGGTAGCCATCCCCATTCACAGTAACGTGCCGATTCTGATCATCACGGAAGAAGTACGGCCCAATGAAGCCGCCGGCCCATAAACCACACCAAACCGTAATTTTTTCGGGATGCAATGATGCCTTATGGAGTACGTGTGGATTGCTGCCTGACCAATACCGCATATTTTGTTTATTGACAAAGCCATTCAGCCAGAAATGAGCCTCATCGCTGAAGATGATTTTTCGATGATAATCCGAATCATTTTCAAGTTGTTGCTCAGCCCAATTTACGAACATCCGACGCTTCTGGTGGTCAAGCGGCTTCAGTTTTTGCGTCAATTTAATCTTGTAAGGATGTAGGCCAAGATCTTTTCGCAAAATTCGCCACACTTCACAGAGATGCCCAACGCTTGAGAACGACGTGTGAGAGACACATTTGGGCTTTCTGCAACTGAAGCCTCAGCGGCAGCAATATTCTCGACACTACGGGCACTTCTTTGTCTCACTGGCACGGGAACATTTTGTACTGTGCCTGTGGATTAAAATTTTTCTACTAGACGCTCAATTGTTGAACTGCTAGGACGATTATGACGACCATAAATTGGACGTAGCGCTCTTAATGTTGAGGCCACTGACTCCGAATTTCGGTAGTAAATTTTAATAATTTCGACTCGTTGTTGGCTCGTATATCTTTCCATCATGAAATGGCAAACCTTACTGAAGAGAAATGTCAAAAGAGCGGCAAGAAATATGGCGTCGTTTGCTGTCGCTGTTGCTCTACTTTTGTAGCGTCCCTGTTGAAAAGTGTTTTACTAAATAGAAACTTTTTTTTGCGCAGTCGATTTATACAATGGAAGTGACTCTAGACATGCCAATTATAACAGTTTTGGTTTATAAAATTAGTTTTTATGCGGCCCCTTCACTCAGAGTGTATTTCAAGTCGCGCGAAGCGTGTTAACGCAGGCCCACTTTTAATGGCGAATAACTGTTATAAATTGGCATGTCTCTAGTCTCGTCCTTATAAAATGGAGTCACATCTGTACGAAAAAATATGTACAAAATCTCTATCAAAGTAGAACAGATATTGTTACCTACCCTCAGACAAACTTTCATTGAATTGAAAAACCATGATGAGGGAGGCCCAATTTATAGTTTAAGGTCGGTATCACACCGGTAACAGGTTGGAATTTCAAAGCTTAATAATGTTTTCCAACAATTCCAATAGTGTTAATTCACTTTTATCGTTTTTCCTCTGTTAAGCGTACAACTCTTACCTTGTCACACTCGTAACATTAAAGTGTCACACCCTTAATAATATGAAAATAAGATTTTAGATAGTTTTTCATAGACGTGTCTCAATATTAAACTGGAACTGAAAATCAACTTTCAATCAAAAAAATCAAATCGAGTGACATAGCCTCGAATTCGTGGCAGATGAACTATTCACAAATTTGCTAAGGAACCGACATGAATCCTTTAACTTAACAAATTTTTTTTTCAAACTTGAATAACTTTTTTTTTCCGACACGCTATGCATTGTGACTCATAAATCTTGCGACATTGCGAAATAAAAATAAACTTATTTTCAGTTAAATGCGAATTTTTCCCAAGATTGCACTTTTTATATCTATTTTGACTGGATTATTTGGGCTCTAAATTATTGGAGAAATTGCTTAACAATGCGGTGATTTGCAGTTCTGTGTTCTCTTTTCATTTAATGGCAAATGAGTTAAGAGGAACGAGTGCACTGCACTGCGAATCCATCAGAATTGTGAATTCCATAATCGGCATGAATATTTTCAACTTTTTGAAAATAAGTAAGCCAGTTCTTAAAAACAGCACAATTAAATTGCTGGCACAATCGTTATGATAGTGCGATGAATGCATTCAAAATTATTCACCTCGATTACCGAATCCGACGTTGTTAGTCAGCCTTAATCTCCCCATTACGGAATTTGTGAATCCGTGGACCATTCGCGCTGTATTCAAATATTTTAGGTTCATAATATCCTCACCAAAAGTGCATTGTAGATCGAAAATATCAAATCGGGAATAGTGTCTTAAAAAATAATGCGAATAGCCCCCAAAGCCCCTTCATCAAAATGTTGTGGATTCCATAATTGGCATGATTAGTTCTCTGCATTTTCTCTTCTGATGGAATTAATCGCACTAAGCTTCTGAGCGATAACGTATTGTGAACGAGTCATACAATCCAGTTCACAGTATTATAAATTATAAAGCTATAATTAAAACGTATACAGAAATATATTACAAACAATATTATTTTTTATTCATAACACACCACATTCTACCTATACAAAGATCCAACAATGAGCTATACCTATAGGTACCTATCTCATAAGATTTGCGTCATGTTTGTGATTGTCAAACGCAAATCTCACGTAAGGTACATCCACATGACTAGCGTTATCTACCAAATCCAAAGGCGGACGCTGCCGTCATTCAAAAAAAAAACTAACATCAGCGATGAAGTCCGCGGCGGCGGCAGCGGCAGCGGCGACGACCAACTTGAAAAATCTTTAATTCCATACATATGATACTGTTTGAAAATTATTTCATACTATACCTAATGTGCGCAATTCTTAATAAATAATGATACAAAAAAACTTAAATTAATTATGATTTATTATGCCAATTGTTAAAGTTTAAATATTTGATAAGCTCTATAACAAATACAGAATTGAACTTAACAAGCTGTCGGTTAATTCAGATGTCTATGTCAGGTTTTCGACCTTTTCAAATTAGTAACTTAAGCTGAACTTGTATGAATTAGTGCAAACTTTATTTTTTTTTTTGTATTATATATTTTTTTTTATATTTTTTTCATTTTTGTTTGCTAGAATATACATTCAATTCAGTGTGACGGTCATTCCAAAGTTAATTTAGCATTTCTCGATTTATCCATGAATTCAATTCACTTACTTATAAACTGTATAAGCTCATTCTTACTTATACATACATTTATACTTCTCTCTCTCGCACTTGGACGGTTTAGTTTATTCGATCCACCTACTCTTGCTGGCTTTATGAGGCTTCTTAAAAATTAAGGTGTATTTGCTATCATCAACAAATATCTTTAAGCAAACGAATATGAATCAAGAAAGAGAAATTCATATATGTAAATGGCAGTCATATACGAAATACGTATAGTATACGCCAGAATACGAAATTCAAGCTTTTTCAAACATTCGTTGGCTAGGCCGTTACAAAGGCGAGAAATAAGATAGAGAAATCGCTGTCGGGGTGGGGACAGGGGAAACAGAAAATATCATATTAATTCTATTAGAATCTATATTGCTGTTGATTCTTAAATTAAAGTACACCTATTTACCATATTCAAAGTTGTTAACTGGCACGTGAGTGGACAGGGTGTTGCAAACATAAAAATATAAAATCGAAATTTGTATTGGTTTTTTAAAAAGAACAATATTTGTACATACTTTGGCATTGCATTCCCAGAATGAAACTGTTTTTTTGTTTTTTTTATTTAAACAGTCACAGTAATATTTTAAATATTTAAAATTCTTGCAAGAAGCTTAAATCGAAATCAAACCTTGCAGGGTTGCCGATACCTTGAATTAAAGTTGAATTCGTTTTTCGCGAATTACATTTATTAACCTTTTCAAGCAATACCCAATAACAATTTAATCTTAACTTCATAGATAAAGTTTGGTAGAAAAATACTGAGTGATTTTGCTTGCTAAGCGTCTAAAAATAAGAAATTAAAATGTTCAAGGAAAAGCCAAGCAGTGAAAACCGCAAAAATATTAAACTTGTGTTTTGTATTGCATGCTTGAACTCTTGCTAACCAAAGAAAAGCGTAGTGGAATGAGCCACTCAAAGCAAATTAATTGGGTTGTCGGTTGTTCTTGTGAAAAGAGATATGAAAAGAAGATATTATCGAAACTTTTAATCAAAGATGAGTTTTGGTGCGTGCCAACGTTCGCCTGCCCATTAGAACTCTTTCGTCCTTACAAGTCTTTAAAGTTTTGCTGTTTGCATAGAGGTAAATTTAGAATACTAACCATTTTAGTAACAACTTCACTAAATATCGACCTTTGCTCACGATCTTAGCTTATGTGATAATGTTCCAATTTGGCATTAAAATTTCTGAATTCTAAACACGTTTTCTCAAACTCTGTTTGTGTAACAAGTTTTCTGAGGTGCTTCTGATGGTGCGATTACCTTCTCTATCTTCCCTGATGAATATTATAGAGAATGTTCGTACATAAATTGCCCCAAATGGCTGGCTGGAGTTGGGCCGATGAAGTTTAAAACAATATATTGTGCTTTTCTGTAAGAATCGTAACTGAATGAACGTTGTGAAAGGTTGAATGAAACAACACTAGTTTAAATAATTAACCACCAAGACAACAAATTAATAGTTTTGATAGAAAGAATTTAATATAAAACTAAAGAAAATGGATTTAGTTGTACTTTGGATAGATGCAAACAAATAATGAAGAACGGATTGAGAGGAAAATTATACGGGACAAATCAAATATTATGGAAATGAGTGATTAAAGGTAAAATTCGATTGGTGATAAAGGTTCATTTCATTATTTAACTATTTATATAATTTATTCTAGTTTTGTACAGAACTTTCGTCTATCCAAAAATGCTTTTTTGTATGTTTAAAATTCCATACAAGATGAACTTTTTGCTACTTTTAGATCAACTGCATCTCCAGCCATCTTAAAACTTGGTGTTACTCTAAAGATTTTAGGACAAGGAGGCTATCAGCACCAAATAGGACATGACTTTTGCATTGACATGGCACAACAAACAACTTTAAGTTCTATTGCAGAAGTCTGCAAAGCGATAGAAAAAATTGTGTGTCCAAAACAATAAACTTCAAAATGACTGAAACAAAACGGCGAGACTGTTTTTGTTTTATGTCTACATTTTTGCTTAAAGATTCCCCTGTATATAAATTGAATTTACTTAATTTGCTATTATCACTAAGATTTAATTTCATAAAACTTACATTTAAACACATTCTTTTACCGTCCCGTTAACACATTTGCTGTAGAATCAATTTTTCCGTATTTAAATGCTTATGACATTCGGAAACGTATTGCCAGGTACAAAAATTCCACGTTCGGAATTCTGAATCTGAAAGTAGTAGATTTTATTGCGCTTTAAAAATAGAGAGTACAAAATATTCGTTCGAAAATTTTACTTTCGGAACGAAATAGAGAGTAGGGCCCCAGATGTTATAAGAACAAACTACTGCCTCGAATCACCCTGTAAACTTAAGTATGTCCTGAAATGACAGCATTTCATTTAAAAACAATTTATTCGAATGTTACATGTATGATGATTGTCTCCAGAAAATGTCACTTCATAAGATAGTGTACCTGTGATCTGTTACCTCGATCTGTTTTATAAATTACAAATTAACCCCGTGTATTAGACATCTATACTTACCTGTCATTAATTATTACTATTTAATCTTAAGATTTAATGGTGTGCTTTTCACCTTAGCCGTTCGGATTCCGCAGAAAATTGTGGGTCTCCTCTATTCCTGCCGACAACAGGCATACAGGAATGGTTAAGAGTTGTAAGTCACTAGGCCCTGGTTCTACACGAGCTTCCGCGCCACCAATTTTATTTGTTTTTATTTATTAATCTTAAGATTTTGCTTTCACTCTACATAATTCTAGTTTTGTTTACCATTGAGATTGCTAATTTTGTATGGATTTTTTTTTAAATTCATGGTCGCGAAATGAAACTGCAGCAAGCATTTCAAACAGGAAATTAAATTCCAATTAGATTAGAAGAATCCAACTTTCAGTTCAATTATACTGTTTTCAATTCAATTATTTCAGTTTTCGATTAAAAATGTTCTTAAAAATGTTCTAAAAATTTTCCAGTATAAAGCATATTCTTCGCGATTTGTGTGAGAGGCTAAGAAGCACTTTCATGAAAATACTAGCATATAAAGGATCCGCCAAATTACTTCTTTTTTTTTTGTTGAAAATGGCGCAAAACATCGAGTGTAGCTTCGGCTGTGTGGCACGTAGCGCAGTCCTGTTGAAACCAAATGTTCATTTTTTGTGAACAAAAATTCGTTCAACATGACCTGATAACGATCGCCATTGACTGTAACGGCCACTCCTTGCTCATTTTCAAAAAATGGCCCAATTATGCCTCTGGACCAAAATCCGCACCAAACAGTGACTCGTTTTGGGTGTATCGGCTTTTCAATGTATGCGTGCGGGTTTTCTGTGCCCCAAATGCGACAATTTTGCTTGTTTACTACCTGCCAAGATCTTATGAGTTGAGTAATTACTTTAATCAAATCTAATTTTCATTTTGGCCTAACGGCTAACGGATCGACGGATCCTTTCTGAATATTTAAATGTCTGTAGGTCTTGTCGGTTACCCAAAATTGTAAGTGTTTTCTTACTGGCAATACGGAAAGCATGCAAAATACTCAAACAATAATAATAATGGTGATAGCAATGCCATCGTCGTTTTCAAAGAGGTACAAACTCTCACGAAGAGCGGCGATATTTTCCGCAGATTTTGAGTTTCACATACTTGTGTTGGCTGATTGTTCACTTAACTGGTCGATTCGCATTTGACCACCAAACATTGACTAGTCGGCTGGGAAGGAAGACCATGTTAACCGTAGAATGTGCCTGTATCTAACCATGGTTATTTTTCTGTAATAGGATCTGAAAAGTAAAAAAAAAAACAGGAAAATTGACTACAAATAGATAAATCAACATCGCAGTCATGAACTGTCAACATCTTCTCTTGTCCATTGACAAAAAAAAACTTTAAAAATGCGCAACTGGATGGAACGAAGTTGCTTTTGTGATTCAATGCTATAGCGTGGCTAAATAATAGGTATTGTTATGATGACATAGTTAACAAGAAAATCTGAAAAAAATATGAGATATTCGGGAATAACCCAAACACAAGACAATTTTCTCATAAAAACTTCATTTTGGTTATGCTAATTTTTGTCAAGAAACTGATAAACCAATATAATTGAAACTGCTTAGAAAATTACAAATAAGAAGTTATGTATAAAAAAATAAAATCGTTATAGCTGTTCTGTAGAAAATCGTTGTATGGCCATTCTAGATGAGCTAAAACTAAAATTCAGAATTAAAAAACAAATTACTCCATCCATTTACGCCCTAGCTCTATGTACACCTGGACAGGTAGACAGACATAACGAATGAATAAAACCTCGAAATTTGTTTTTTTTTACCAAACAAATACTTGCAAGTAAAAATTAGGTTTGACAAAAATTTCAGACGATCCAATTATTTGTAGCAAAATGGTGAAGGAAACCAAAAAAGTTCATTAGATAAAATTGGTCTAAAACGAACAAGCTAAAATATCTTACAATTTTTTTTCCAATTTTCGTATAATATTTTTTGGCATGTCAATTTGAAGGTTTGGCAACTCTTGTACAAATTGACAACATCGACATATTATTCCAACTGCTTGCGTATCTGTGATATATTCGTTTCTTACAAACAATGGTGCGGCCACAATAAAGAAGAATAACAAAAATATGGAAGGAAAAAAATAGTTTGCATACCAAAGACGACCACTTCCACTATCTATATGTGTGTACATATACTTGCATTTCGTTTATTTGAGAGCAAATAAACGAATCTATCAACAAAATAATCAGCTTTTCTCTTTCTGTGGCAGTAACGTAAGTGCAATATTTTGTATAAGCATTCTACTTGTTGTGTTGGCGGAATTGACAAAGAGAACCAGACGACGGCGAGTGTCGTCTGAGTTAGCTACTCGTGTCGTTAAATTCGCAACTTAAAAGAGTACAAAATCTTACAACAAAAATAAAAAAAAAGAGAGAAACCAACCAAAGTTTGAGTTAATTGGATTTAAATTGAATTAAAGTCAAAAGAGCTCGCTTTGGGTTCATTTGATTAGCACTTTTCTGACTTTTTGTCTAGCTATTTATATTTTCTCTTAATATAGTTGTCCGCAATGTTTAAAAAAGAGATGACAAAAAGAAAGCTACTGTCTTGTTGTTGTCGTTGTCAGTGTCACTAATTCATAATTAACTTTACTTGAAGCTCTCGGGGCGTATTTTTCTTCGTTAAAAAAAAAAAAAAAAAAAACACAAACAAAAACAAAATAACCTGTGTGTACTTATTTCGGCAGCGCGCCGCGCCCGCACCTACTTACCTTACTAACTTGTCTGACAGATACAAACCAACACAGATACATTGACTTGACTACTAACTAGCGAATTTGTTCAACGAACAGAGGGACGAACTAACTAACTCAGCGCGAAAGAGGAACGAGTCTGTAAATAAAGAGAGACCGCCCGATAAGTCGAACGTCGAAGAAACACATTCTTCGCGGCTCATTGAAGTACGGAACGCGTGCGGCGACGTTAGATTGCGTTCATATTATTTTTATTTCAATCATAATTTTATTTCCATTTTTACAGTTTTTTTTTTTTTTTGTTTAAAATTCAGTTTGAAAATTACGTTAGATTTAAAAAAAAAAAAACAAGCAATTTACTTTGATCATTGCTCGTTGCTCGTACTGGACGAATTTTTGTTTTGACCGTCTCTCTCTTTGTGTCGTCGTCGTCGTTCGTCGTTGGGTCTGTCATGATCGAGAACGGATAGGCATCCAATATTTTGTATCTCTTTGTTTTATTAGTTTTTTTTTTTGTTGTGCTCCATACAAACTGGATAAGTTAGCTGAAAACTCGAATTTTAATGCGAAATTGTTTGGTTTGGTGTCCACACTATTCGATTAAAAAAAAAAATCGCCGTTGAAGAAATGTGAGAAACTGGTTTTAGTTTAAAATTTGGTTGCTGATATTTGTTTTAATAAAAAAAAAGAAGAAAAAAATATTAAAAAGTGCTCTTAATCAGTTCGATTTACGGTGTTTTTGTTTGCTTTAAAACAAACATGTTATGAACCTACATTTTATAGATATATATACCTACATACATATAATAATTAAGTTCAGTGCTTGCTCTTGTGAAAGTTTTTGTTAAATCACTCAATGTATGATGTTCAATATGTGATATAAAATTATCAGTCAACTTTGGTGTAAAAAATAAAAAAAAAAAAAATCTACAGCCGATAAAGTTGTTTATATGCGCGACGATCAGCCAAGTGTGTAATTTTTCCACACAAAAAGATACATTTTTTCACAGCAGCAGCAACAACAACAACAACAATCATACTCTCCAGCAGTAAAGTTAATGATAATGGAAAGAGAATCGAGATAAATATTAAATTATACAAGCTATACCTATAAATTTATCATTGAAATAGCGAATGTGTGCTCGGGCGGATATAATATATAAAAAATACCTACATATATACCTACCTTCATAAGTTTTATAAAAAAAAGGGTGTGTTTATCTCTGAAAGCAGACAAGTTCTTAATGCACTTTGGTGATTCAAATTTTTTCAATTAAAGAAAGCAAAAAAATGTATGTATAATCTTATTATTAAAAATTAAATTAATTAAAATAATATACAATTTAAAAAGTATAACTATTCGCCAATCAAATTGAAGACACAATGCGAGGTTTCAATGTTTTTACGAAATTTAAGGTTTATTAAAAAAAAAAAACCAAAATTGCTCATGCTCATTCATAATGATATCCATTCGAATTTGTTTCTTAAAAACACGCAGTGAATTGTGAATGTAATAGATTTTTAAACGTTATCCAATTGGGTTCCATAAGGTTGTTATTTTTGTTTAGGTTTTTGTGAAACAAAGCTTGATTTTTTAAATGAAATTCACTTTCCAATAAAATGATCCTATGAACAGAAAAAAAAACACTCGTTCAACTTCTTCCAAGCGGCAACCATGATAAGACTGGTTTTATTGTTAAATGGGGATGAGGTATCTGCGAAACAAAGCTTTCTTACCTTCTCAAGGTTATATCTCACCCGGTATTTTGGAGTCATCTTTTTTTGTTATAACTTCAAGCTCAATAGTTCTTTCTCTTTGAAAAAAAGTTAAGAATCTTTAATTCAACGCGGAATTTAACTGATTTTAATTCAACATTATTACCATACATCATTATATGAAGCTCTTCAGTTATTTTGTTTTTAATAAAGCTTCATTACTATTTTTATTCAACACTGCTCACACTACAAAGTTCGTCGTCGCGGCGAGCGTGGGAGACATACGTAGTCAACTGGTTGATATTTTTTGAGCCTTAAATACCTGTGAACAGTTTTTAGATCCCGCCAATTCGATCGAATAGAGGAGTTTTGGGGTCAGTTATATACATACATGTTAGAGGTGCAAATCACTTTGAACTAAATAACTTGATTTGATTGTAATAAACGTGATCGAGGGGATTATTTAATTATATTTTTTGTATGAGAATGTCATTTAAGACGAATTAAGGAGTTTATTTATTTTTGGGGACTGTGAAGGATGGAATCCAATGAAGAATTGGCATCATTGAAAGTTTTAATTATGAGACAAAATCAAAAACACAACCAGTGAATATTTTGATAGTACCTAATGTAAACTTAATGGCTTGGACTATTATTTTAGTGAATAAAATTCATTCTGTCCTAACCTTTCATATGCCATCAGTTCCATTATTTATTATTATTTATTTTATGTCAAAGGTTGGGCCAGAAAGAATTGTTTTTTTTTTTGTTAACTAAAATATTAATAATTCAAGTCCCGAGTCAAGTATTCCCCGACTTTTTTTTTGTCAGTTATATTCAGATCCCAGTAATCACTTAGGTATGCGTTTGAGGCGTCCTAGATTCATGGTTTCGTTTCAGGTTTTTTTTAAGTTTCACAAAGGTTATTTATGTAAATGTACATTTCAAATTGCATGGGGTATCTAATTTCCTTTTTGGGTAATTTAAACACAAATTTCTAAAATGAATTTTAATAAAAATCGAATGAGCCGATAAAGTTTTGACTTTTCTATGAACACTGCACACATTAAGGCAGCTGATAGAAAAGCAAAAATAATTCTTTCGTCTTCCTTATCATCGTAGAATGTCCGAAATTTTCCAAAAAAACTAACTGGCATACTAATAGACAAGGCATGTATACATATATCTATTAAATTTAAATTTATTTGAGTAATTTAAAAAAACATTTTTCAATCTAAACAAAATTTGTGCTCAATTATTTGTTTTTTTTTTTTCATTTTAAGTTAAATGATTTCCATTTTGATGAATTCACAATATTTACGAACAATACAATTTGTTTGTATAAGACTTTGATTATTCAGTATATGGAAAAAAGGTTAAATTGGTTGTCTATTAGTCTACAAAACCTCATACCAACATTAGTCTTGCGATTTATACGTTTTGTAAAGCAGCAAAAGATTAACTAACATTCTAGTAACATTTTTGTAAGACGTAACGGTGAAAAAATATACGTTATAAAGTTTTGAAAGGGCCTTTTTTAAGTTTTCAAAACTGCCCTTTTTTTCTTTGCGGCATCATTTGTTTCTGACATATTGGTGTCCAAAGTCAAAAATCTCTCTTTTTTTCATTCAAAGGCAGATATCTCAAGCAAACAAATATTTTTTTGTATCCAGGAATGTGCGGCATAGGGGAGAGTGGGTACGAAAGTAACATTTTTGACATTTTGTTCCATAATTTGATAACCAATAAACATATACAAATGAAACATAGGGCATATAAATAAATGAACATTTAGCTGCCGTTAAATACTTATTTGGTCCAACTTTTTATTTGATTTAAATGTATGACTTGAAAAAGAAGGCAAGGTCAAATGTTACAATCGCCCTTTTCGGTGTGTCGATTGTAACACGCTGAAAGGACGGTTATAACACCATATAATTATATGAAGACAGAATTAAAAATAGTCCCTAGACTTTGAATTTAATTCTAAGCCCATACCATAAATTACTTATGTATTATTATAAAATAATTTAATGCCAATAAAAAGGGATTCTAATTCACTGTTGACGATAAATGGATTTATGTAGTATAACTTTATTTCGAATTGATTTTCAAAAAAAAAAAAAATAATTTGATCTCTATCTCCAGCTGTTGAATAAACAAAGTCACCAAAAATTGTGTGTGGACGATTGTAACACAAATAATTATGTTTTAATTTGTGCTTGTATTATATTACAAAGGTCCACACAGAAATTGTTACAACAGTCCACTCCACGCTTTTTTATATTAAAAATCATATTTAGAAGAAACCAGTATGCCTATCGTCAAAATATTTACTCTATTCGATTCTAAAAATATTGGAGCTCGGTAAGGATGCAACCTTATTCAATGAATTGTTTATTTTTTTCAAGGAAAATACTGAAAAAACTCAAAACCAAAAAATGTACATTTTGACTAAAATTTCACATTTTTGAATTTGTGGGTACATTCGGAGCATTCAGGAGCTAATTGCAAAAAATTGTGCATTAAAAAAGTGAAAGCACACAGTTCTAGTTTTTCGTAAAAATAGAATGTTACAACCGATCCACCGTAACGTTCGTACCCACTTTCCCCTACTCAATTTTAACTAAAATTATTCTTTTTTTTGTTTTGGAGAAACTGTTATATTGAAATGCTCTGATACAATTTAGAAGGACTTTAGATAATAATTTCAGTGTATGTTTATGAAATTAGGCATTAAAGTCTTATTTCAAAAATCTATTCGTTAATATTTTTCTATTTGAATATTTTTAAATGCAACGGGTGGGCCATCTAGTGGTTTCTTTTTAAATCATAGGTTATTTTGACACTGACAGCTATTTCCCGCTCGAAATATTGAGAGAAAGTCAGTAACATACCTCCGCGGAACAAAATGAGTCGCCTTACGCTTGAACAACTTTGGGAAATATTGAAAACTTTTTTCCAAAGTGAGTGCTGTGTAGTCCAAACAGTGCGTTTTTTTTCAAAAGGCGATAAATCATGTTTTCTGACGAGGCGAATTTTTATCTCGGCGGCTACGTTAAGAAACAAAATTGCCGCATCTAAGACTCGGAAAACCTGCATACAACCAAGTATGAAAAAAGAAGCTTTTCAACAAATTGTCAGCTATTTCACTTTTTGTTTGTTTTTCTAAGGAAGCAGAAAATGTCGTGATGGCCACATTTGTATGTTGATATTTATTTTACCATAATTATTTTTTTCCATATTTCGGGGATAACAATTTTTGATGTAAAATTGTCTCTGTACAAATAGCGCGGAGTCTTCTGCAAATAATCTGCTACAATTGTTCTTAATTTCGCTCGTCGAACAGCGTACTGCAAAACAAAAAGTAAAACAAATTTTTTCCTTTATGATTATTATGTATGGGATTTTTCGTTTCACATCTAGTTTCGTAGGTACTGGGCTTTAAGCCGTGAGTCAATTGTGTCCACGCATATAAATTCTTATGTATACCTACGTTCCTGCATACCTGACTAATTTCAAAAGTTAAACTAGGTATAAAATTCAATTCACTTAACACAATTTACACGTGGTATAACTTTTTGTTGTTCTCAAGAGTTGCAAATGTGTATTTTTATTAACTCCTGTATTCTGCGGATTCTTTTGATCATGAATCATCTCAGTATCTTCTGTATATACACTCTCCATTATATGTATGTAGATTTGTGCATAATTTGTGAAAGTTGTTGCAATATTTCTCACCTCGATTTCAATTAACGATCGGGTCCATAGTCCACATGAGTGTTTATTTTCTTTTTAATGTGACTCATTTTCCTGCTTCTTTTGTTTTGATGTAAAAAAAAATGACTTATTGGACAAATTTAAATAAAATATACCATGGACTGGACAGTAAAGTTTATCCTACACAATAGAGTTTAGTTTACAAAAGTAAAATTGTGATTTCAATTTCTTTCTTAATTAGAAGAAATGTCTTGATCTTCTTTATAGAAATAACATTAAAATGCTGAAAATCGAGACTAAGCAATTTGTCGCTCGCTCGTGTATAGTCAGCTTTAGAGTTTCAAAAATCAATAATTATTATTATGAATTTTTGTTTGCGTATTTTTTTTTTACTAAAGACATAGTTTCATATAAACTTGCATCTACGGAAACACTGATTGTGAGCAATTGAATTGAATTGAACGGATTTTAAAGTCCTTGTGGAGATGCCGTTTTGAAAAAAAATATCTATGTGTTTATCTGTTTTAACCCTTTAGGTACTTTACTTACCTAGGCACCATTTTTCAATTATGAGTTAAACCAGAATTATCTAAGTCTGAACGTAAATTAATCCACAGTTAACTTAAGAAGAATAATTTCCTAAGAAAATGCTCGTGGGACGACCTTACAAACTCAGTGAAAACGACAGTTAACAAAACTAAAACAAAAAGTGCTTGTCTGATGCAGAAATTGGACTTGAATGTGGCAGTGTTGGTGGACTTTTCCTTTTAGGAACTCGACTAGCGTTTTACTTATTATTGATTGCCATTTGAGTCCAAAGAATTTATTCCTTGTTTGAGATCAGCGCTGGTATTGATTCTTGAGTGAATAGCGCAGACTAAGTAAGCAGATAAAATCCCTAACTACCTTAAAGTTATAGCTGTCAATAGTAACTTTCTGTCCAAAACATCGGTGTTAGCTGTCCTTCCTTGATGACAGTATACACTTGCTCCAGTGACCGTTAAACCAATTTTCTTCGCTTCTGTCTCAATACTCACAAAAGCGCCACTGACATCCCGCTTTCTTCTTCCAATTATTTCTATATCATCGGCTTATGCGAGTAACTGGGCGGACATTTGTAAGATATTACCCCTTGTAATGCTGCAAGAGATTTGCACTATTCTTTCAATAATGATGAAAAAAAGTTGCATGCCATCGCATCTTAAACCTTATTTTAAATCACCAAAGATGTCGGTCCCGGCCGACTTTTATGCTTATTTCATTCTTTAAAGACGAATGAATTAGACAAGGATTCCAAAACTAGACTTTGCTGTATACAGCTTGTCTCTGTAGATGTTGACATACGCGGCTTTGAAATCGATGAAAAGGTGGTGAGTGTTGATTTGAAGTTCCGCACATTTAGGTCGCCTAAAAATAAAAAAAAAAAAACTTGTAATAAGCAGGTTTTGTTAGCTAAGAACTGCTGGGGTATGGGGTGGCGTATGTGGAATATTTTCATTTCAACATGGAGCTTAAGCTGGTGGAAATGTCTTATTTTAATTTATACTGATACTATACGGTTAGTAGGGATGTGTCCGAATTAACGGTTAAATAACCTTCTGGTGGGTGAATAAATGATTTAGATATTTACAATCATATTAATAAAACAAATAAATACTATCCACCCCTTAAAACACGTGTTAGCTGCGGCCTAGGGGAAGAGAACTTGTTGGTTTGATAACTTTTCTTATTAATAAATTGATTTTAGCTGTACGATATTTTATTAAACTTAACTATTGAAAGTACGGCAACACTTTATCAAATTGTGGAAACATTCGAATGAATGTATCATTTATATGTATGTATGTGTATTAGAAGTTATCCGTTCCTTCAACGCGAGTTAAGTTATCACCTGTCCCAGACTCTATGATACATTAATGAATTACAAGATAACTGATAAATAAGCGCTAACTCACTGTCATTCGTCGTTTATAAATAGGAGGTTAAACCTTATGTTTATTTATTTTTTCGGTAATGAGGCAAAAATAATTGCTCCCATGCACTTATTTATAACGAGAAAATAGAAATACATATTAAAATTGAAAACCTGCAAATATTTTCGAACGTACAGTGTATTTTGTGCGTCTCTTAGGAATAGATGCATTGCAATGAGTGTAGTCAGTTGGCGTTTCGATGACAATTTGGTGTTTAGATTCAAAAATATCTTGGTCTTGAACCGAAAAACAAACATTCGTTTAAATTTTCCAGTTTCCTAGCTCCCCAGTTTTAAGGCCATTGTATACCACACTCTGCGTTACACATAATATATTAGCAAAATTTTAGTATTGTATACTTCTCACCCATATCTGTAGTATGTATATACATTTATTTAGGCATGGGAATATCATAAGACTATAATGATAATATTTAAATGCATAGCACAATATTATTTTAAGGCTTAAAATAGTGTATGAGACTGTGCAAAAAGATTGTGTGTGCGTTGGCCGCTGCTATAATGATATAGGTACTTGCCGCAATAATAAAAAATATTGTCTTTCCTTATAATTTGCTTTTCCACGAATTTCATAAGGATTCGTTATTATTTTTATAAATAATTGATTGATGGTGGAAGAGGAAGCAATTTGATTTAATGCGCAAATACCTATGTATATATTAGTTAGGTGTGCGTAATAAAAATTTGTTAATTGTATCAAATTCAATTATTTGTTTGTATGTTGTAACCATTCAATGGTGATTATGACGAATAATGTAAATATTTTTTTCTCTGTGCGGTTGAGTTGCCTGTGTCAGAAATTGGTGTATTCATTCAAACATTTTGGCACTATGTCAAATAACATGTTACAGAGCATAATACCTTAGTTTACTTATGAGCCATGGTGAATCAAGAATTGGGATCAAGGAGGGTCACCTCATAACAATTTACACAAATTGACTCTTCCCCTGAAGATGGAAGCCAAGATTTTAACAAACATAATTTTATTTTATTTTAATTCGAAAGAAATAGAAAATCTTATAAAGGAGGAGGAGACATATTTTTAAAACATTCACTCATTAACATCTGTAAACCGCCTCCAAAAGTTTTCAATGCCTTTTTCCCTCTTTGTCTGGTTTCTTGGGGGATGAAATAATGATGATGCCTTTGTGGCATCGTTTTGTCCTGATTGCCGTTCGATTTGTTTTGCCTTGATAAAAACTTATATAGGTATACTCTTACATGCTTAATTTTACTCAATTGACCCATATCGCAGTTAAATGCAAAAATTTAATCAATATGTAATAACACATAGGTTGAATTAATGTTGTCAATTTCAGATTTCTCCAACGCGTTACAAGTGAAAAAGAGGCTTAGCTCGATTATTCTTTAAAATTACTTGTAAATCTGTGTGCAATACACTGGGTCAAAGTACTTCTAAAACTAGCAGAAAATAAAATGAAAGTAGAGTACTGCTTCTAAGGTTTTTTAAAGGGTCCATTGCGGCAGTTTTTGGATAGTAAATCACAACTTGTCGAATTCACAAGATTATAGGGATGATAGACTCGCAAATAAAAATTCACAAAAACCCTTTTCTGAGACAGAAATTCATTGATAAGTGAAATTTTGTAGTGTCGAAAGCAAAAGTGAATACGACAACAAACTCGCCATTGAATAAACCAATTATTTTTTCTTCGTGTTCGGTTATGAGTGTTCAGTGTAGTATTTAAAAATTTAAAACAAAGTTGACAAAGGAAAACATGTTTAATTTCAATTATGTAGGAACATAATGTAACTACATGCGTACACCTTAGTCGCGGAAGCGATTTAAAAATTTTAAAATTGTAAAAATGTATACAAAATTTGTGAAAAAAAATAGTGGAGTTAGATTTTGTCACTAAATATAAAAACATATACAAAAAATCCAAAATCAGCCGTTTAAATTTTACATTTACATATTTACACACCTATTAATAAAAATGGTTGGTTTTATTCCATTAATAAAACTAAAATGCTGATCAAAATAAATTCATGTATTAAAATAACTTATTAATACAAAATTAACTGTGAACTCACGAAATTCCACTACAATCAAAAATAACTCTGCTGTTGCTCAAAATTATTATTTACAGCCGTAAAGGTTAGTTATTAAATTCAAGGGTTAATTACTTAATATTGCTTAAAAATTTAATTTGCATTTAAATATTATTGCTTAGATTCTTACATATAAACGATTTTCTTTTGGTACTTATCTAAACGATCGTAATGTAACGTAACGCAAGAAAATTAACAAATCTGGTTAAAATTAAATGAATTGTTTTAAGATGTTTTTGAGTAATGTTGAAAATCGAAAAATCGATTTAAAGATACCGTTATCCGTCTTAAGAGCTATTTGAAGGTAGTTTAAAGTTAAAAATAAGGCTTTAAAATTTCCTTTATAGCTGTTAGTCTCCACTTACACTTTCTCACAAAAGGTGAACTTTCTCATATGAGCTTGTTAATGGTTTATACATATGTATCTATGTGTCACCAGCCTTTGTTCTTCATTAGCTAGTAGAAATCAATAAACATCAATTAGTTTTGCTGATAAGATTTAGCAATTAACTCACTGATTAAAGATAATTGATAACTAACTGTCAGCCCTACTAAAAAAACGCTTAACCGACCTCTATTCCTTGAGTTTACTGAACCATGGAATAGGAGTTAACTAAACTAAATTTGACAAATTTGCCTTCCCTACACCACCCTCTTCGGGGAATTCGCTTACTAGCAGTTAGTAAACGTCAGTTAGCATACATTTTATAAATGAGATTTAGCACTTAATCGATGACTTAAAGATAACACGCTTTTATTAATAGGGCTGTTGTATTATTTTTGTCACATAAGTCCTAAATCCTTAATAATTATGATGCAAGAGAATTTTGTTTTATGGTTAAATTAATGTTTATTTTGTTTTAATGCCAACTTTAAGATTAATCTTCCCCAATGTGGTTGCCTTGTCGTAATCACAACAAAAACAAAACAAACAATAGTCTACACTGCGAGCGTTCAGTACTTTTCCTTTGCCTCAAAACTTCAAGAACCATTTAATATAAATTTGTTTTTTTTTTTGAAGAACGTTGATCATAATACAAATACAATAACAAACAAATGTTATAAATAATTCAGGGCAATAATCCATGAGTCACTCAATCGTACACACATCAAGCAACATGTAGATACATCAATATCTCTATATCTGGTTGAATTGATGGTGCTTGATGATTAGTATACGTAGCTTCTTTTCTTGATACGAAATTAAAAAAAAAAAAAAAAGAAAATCATAACGCAATGACCTGGCGTCACATTGTAAACCACAAGCACAAAACAACAACAAAAATAAGCGATTAAATAAAACAAGCCTCCTCTTTAAACGAGTCGATAATGATTTCTATAAAAAAAAAAAAAAAAAATGGTCTGGAAAGTTATTGGCTGGTCGATAAGATAACACACATTGCGACACGGGTTTTGTTTGTACGAACTTTCAAATATCCCAGCTCTTTGCGCTATAAGAACAGCCAAACGCGTTTTTTAATCTTGTTTAAACACATGAATTAGTTTCTTTTTTTATGTTTTGTTAATGTCTAACTGTAACTGTGGAAAGCTAAGTAGCTATCGATATAAATAAAGGACAAAATAAACAATATCCACATCGAGGTCTTAACATGTAATAAGAAGTTTTTTTTGGGCACCTTGTAGACGAAAGACTTGCGCTAACACTTTTAAAAAAAAAATATTCTGGATATGAAACAAAAAAAAAAAAAAATTTTAAAATTGAAAAAAAAAAAAAAAATTGAAACCAAAAAAAATAAAAAAAAAAATAAAAATTAATAAATAATAAAAATTAAAAAAAAATTAAAATGAATAAATAATTAAAATTAAAATTAAAAAAAAAATTAAAATTAAAATTATAAGAAGTAGGTACGTATTTATTAATAATTGAATATAATTAAAATTGAAAAATCTCTATTCGATAAATTTTTTGTAAGGAGGCAAATAACATTACGCCTTAAGTGCGCACGTCAAAAAACAAGTAACATTTAGCAACCATTTAAATGGTTGGTGTTGGTCTGCAAAAAACATATTTCCTAATTAATTTGATCCGGAGTGTATGCTACGCCAAGTGATGCATTGAATCAGATTTCAATTGCATGTGATTTTTCTATTGTTTTTGTTGCTGCTTCCTATTACAATTAAAACCTATTCATTCTTTGTTTAAACAAAAAAAAAAAAAAAACAAGAATGAATCATTTAATAATTACACGCGCTTTGTTCGTTAGTTTAATTTTTTATTTTGTAAGTTAGTGTTGTGTTGATGTCATCTTCTGTCATCTAGCAATAACACAAAGGCGCCTGCTAAAAATTCAGTATATTTTTTTACAGTGTGTAGATCATTCCGTTTAGTATTTATATTTATCTAATTTTTGTTTGTTTGAATACATCAGTAAAACGAACTTCTAAGTCCAAATAAATTTGAGATTATTGTGTTTAAAAAAAAAAAAACAACTTCTCGTGGTTGTCTTGTAAATCTATCACAATGTATCTTTGTGTCGTATGTTTATTTTAGAGAACTCATGATGTGGATACGTAGTTAAATTTTCAATTTGGGTAAGGAACTAGTTAAGAATTAACTAAAATAAACTTCAAGGACGGAAAATAACCAGAAACAAACGACGCGACGACGCAACGAACTACTTATTGTAATCTTGAGCTTAGTAAATAATTGTCAGTCAACGGCAATCGTTGGAGCATTCGAGGGAAGTTGGCAATTATTTGCGTAAACAATCAGACATGCACGCAACTAACTAAATGGGAGAGCGCAAAGCAGATTGGCTCTCTTGATTGTTTCGGAAAATTTCCAACATCCCAAACCAAAAGGTATATACTTATTTTCCACAACCACATACGTAATAAAAGGTTTAAATCTGAGTGTATACACATTGTTAACTGTAACTCGGTAATTTATTATGCCTGGGTAACCAATTGGATAATAATCAAATGGAAATAAAGTTTTCCTTTCGTAAAGAAAAAAATGCCGTATGCAAGTATTTTATTCATAAATAAACCAAAAAGAATGTGTTGTGTGTTGCATTCTTAGCTTCAATTTTCAATTGTTGGATTTTTGTGACTGAGTGTATAAGGGTTGTCGATTAATGGATATAGTCGAAAAAAATTGTGTGAGTGCCGGGACTCACGGTTAATATGTGTAAACATCAACGTGCGCGGATCCAAAACGGACTTGTTTTTGCTTGAAGGGGATCTTAAGATTTTTTTCATTGAACGCACCCATCCTAGTATGCAGATCGTAACGTTGCACACCGTAACGTTGCACGACGTAACGTTGCACACGAACGTTCACGTTTTTTTTCACTCTACCGCCAGCATAGATGTTTACACATTAAAAAAAAAAACAAAAATTGAGGCACAGATCAGCTCACCGTTTCTTTCTGTCACACTTAATTTAATTCATCTCGCACCAGGAGTAACAAAGCCAAAACCATTTATGGTAAATCATTAACTGGTGCTGAGCTTTGAATAAAAAACATTTAAAAATGCAGAAAAGCAGTAACTTTTGACAAAATATTTTAAGTGTTGCCACTTTTAAATATTTGTTTGTCCATTTTTAAATTATTTCTCTAAAGAAAAATATATTTTTTGGCAGGAAGTTAAAATTTTGAACACAATTAATAGAAATAGCAAAAAAGGATGGGTCAATACAATAATTAAAATATAAATTTGACTAAATTCCTTAGGTACTTTGACAGTGTTTTTTTTTGTATCTTTTAAATTTTGTACCATATTCTGACCTTAATTGTGAAGTCCCCTTTCAAAAACAAAAACATTGGTAGTACCACAGAATTAAGCGTCCCCAAATCATTAAGTGTACAATATTTCTTTAATTTTTTGTCAAGAATTGGCATTTTCTGATGAATTTTGTCCGAGCGGTCTAGATTAACTTTACTATTTACAAATACAATTTGATTTAAAAACTGAGTTAAAAAATAGATTTCTGGCTTTAAAGAAAGTATAACATGACATTGTAAGTGTTGCCGTTGATTTTTATGATTTGTTTTCTATTTCAAGTCTAATGTTTAGGAAATAAACTCTCCTGTCTAAACAGAGGGAAATAGACCCCCCTCCTATACGATTTTTTTTCTTGTCTTGAACCAACCTACACGTTCTAGCCTTTTGTGGCATCTATAATGCAAAACACCCTGTATAAAAAGAACTTTATAACCACCATACAAAGGTGTGGAAAACTAAGGTAGGAAAGTATTAAGCTATTAATTTTCAACATTTTATTTTTGTATTGTAAAATAGTCCAGTGCTAAGCTTCTCGAGCTGGGACTCGTAGGCGGATGGTGGATTTAGATTTGGATTTGATGATGTATTTTGTCTCTCCAAGCAAAATGAAACATAACTGGCGAAGGTCTACCCAATTTCCAGTTCCAGTTTCTATATAAGCTCATTAAAAACTATATTGTTTGTTATTAAAGATTCCTTAAGGTCTTTGTCCTAGGTGCTAATGAGGACCAAGTGCTACATTTTGTGGTTTCTGCACTAATGCAATTCTGCTTTATTTCTGTTATGCACTTATCCTTTTTACAAAGACCTCAATCTTAACGGGTTATCAGAAACAAGAATTAAAATTAAGTTGTCGTTCACCAATTTCAAAATGCAAATGTCGGCAGTATTTAAGTGCTCGATTTTTAAAAAAAATACTCATTTTAATTTACTTAATATAATTTTCCCACGTGGTGCTGCAAATGTCTTTAATATATGAAATTAGTTATTACAGTGAAATCTCCCTTGAGCGGACAGCAATGGTGCAATTTTTTTGTCCGCCCAAGGAAGTTGTCCGTTTAAGTGAAATCAAATAAACAAAACATAAATTTACGAAACTAATATCTCCCGCTGGATGAAACAAAACGCCTTTTAAGGTGAGTTGCAGTTGAATTAGATCGCCATTCACTTGAAAGCTTATTCTTCTTTTCTAAAAAGTCAGCAACCTGGGTTTTTCTTACTTGAAACTCTGTTGCTGTTTTACGTATGTTTTTTTTTTGTAAAGTTAATTAAGTCTATTTTTTTGACATAATTTTATAAAAAATAAACAACAAAAAAGAATAAACTGAAACCGAAACCTTTTATGACAATATGCCTCGGTCTTTCAATTGCAACTTAGATTACACTGAAACATAGCTATAAGAAATATAAAGATATACCTAGTAAAATATTCCTGTAGTGCACAGTGGATTTAAAATAATAACAAGGTGCTTATTATCTCATAAAATCCCACGGTTTGCATCCAGTTGAAGGACGCTGAGCAACATTGCTTAAATTAAAGAGAACTCAATCGAGAGAAAAAGTTGTAAAATAAAGGGAGTTAGCGAGTCAGCCATCTCCAGAAGAGAAAGAAACCTGAAATTTTAACATAATGCATTTTGCAAATATTGTACGAATATCTGTGTACCTATGTAGGTATATGAAATTATTGCAACAGGGTCAGCATCAAACGTATTTATAACAACAACACCAATCCACCTCCAAAACAGGTTTACTTGTGCTTTAAAATTGGATATGACGCAAAATTCTCCCCCCCCCCCTTTAATAAATAATAAATAAACCCTGGGGAAGCTGTGACAAGATTTTTTCATCATTGATTTTCATTTATGGCATCGCGTTGTTTTATTCTGTGGGTTTCATTTTTAATTTCTTTTGATATAACCTGATCACAGTCGGTGATTGTTTTGTCTCGGTTTTGTCTTAGTATAGCAGGTGTACATAAAAAATGAGATTTTTATCGAGTAAACTTAAACAAAATAAACGTTATGCAGATACAAAGTTGGCAATTGGAATATATGTTTCTCCAG
Source organism: Leucozona laternaria (assembly GCA_932273885.2). Taxonomy (NCBI): domain Eukaryota; kingdom Metazoa; phylum Arthropoda; class Insecta; order Diptera; family Syrphidae; genus Leucozona; species Leucozona laternaria. The sequence goes on from OW026368.1 coordinate 55,393,052, forward strand.
TTTGAAATGAAAAATAAAATAAATTTTTGATTAATGTTTAAGAATATTTTAAATTTAATGTTAACTAATTTTGGAGAAAAAAGAAACGAAAACAGTAAAATGCATATTAAATAAATAAATACATAAATATTGTACTTGAGGTATACACTACACGGGTATAGGTACTTAAGGGTGGGTTTCTTTTTTAAAAATTGCTTTACAAAAAACACTGTTTAATATAGAGGGTCATTAATTTTTCGGTTTCGAAAGTAAAGCTAATAAAACACACACAGCGATACATTTTTGAGTTTGGACTTTTCCATTAAGTGTGAAAAACAATATCATTCAAATGGCCGCCTCGGGAAGAATCGCAGCATGCGATTCTTTTAGGGTATTTTTTAACCACTTTAGCTCACATTTCGGGCGGTATCTCGGCCATTACTTGAGCAATGTTCGTTTTTAATACGTCTAGAGTTCGGAGATTATTCGCGTAAACACGGTGTTTTGCGTAACCCCAAAGAAAAAAAATCTAACCTTGTCGAATCGCATGATCTTGGTGGCCAACTTACAGGTTCAAATTATTTATTTTTTATAATTATTAATTATGCAGTGACCAAACTTTTCCTTATATTTATAAATCAATTGTGGCACGCGCTCTGATGTGACGTTTTGCGCCGTCTGCCTTGTTGAAACCACAGCTCCCCCACATCAAAGCGATTCAATTCAGGAACGAAAAAGTCATTGATCATGGCTCTATTTATAACGGTCTCCATTGATTGTTACCTTCTGGGCGGCATTCCACCAGTTCATAAAGCACACCAAACAGTCAGTTTTTTCTGGATGTAACGGCGCGGCGTCTCAACAATGGCTTATGGGGTATCTACACTCAAAATGCGTCAATTTTTGTTTACTGACGTAGCCATTCAACCAAAAATGAGCTTCATCGCTTAGCAAAATTTTCTTGTGAAAATCAGGATCAACAGCAATCTAGTTTCGAGACCATATGCACAATTTGCATGCGTTGTTCAGGCGTTAGTCGATTCATGATGAAATGACAAACCCAACTTAAGATACATCACATGGCAGATGACAAAATGGCTGTCAATGAAAACAGTGCTGCCAATTTCAAGTTCTATCTATCTAAAAAAAAAACCTTCCTTTAGATATCTAAAAATATTCAAAAAATATATTTTTGTTGAATTTTAATGGTGCGCCATTGACAACTTCAAGTGAAAGAAGTAACATTCCAATTAATATCGAGGCTTTTTTTAATATAAAAGTTATTAAAACGAAAATAAAAATAATTGAAAATAGTTAAAAGAAAATATAAATAAAAAATTATGCATTCTAAAAATAAACAAAGGTTTAAAAAGTGGTAAACAACTCCATACTAAGCATAGAAAAAAAAACAATAATTGAGTACATTAAACATTTCCTTATTAAAAAAAGTCTTACATATTTTTAATTCGAAACTATAGCTACTCAACCGTATACCTATGCTGTTTTATTGCTTAACCATGTTTGTATTATTAATTAATTGTTTTATGATTGCGTACAAGCTATAGCAAGAAACAATTTGTGGAAGGTATATCGAATATCTGATTGTATGCAACATTCTGGAAAACATGATGCATGTCTCAGTGAATTATTAATTTATTTTACAAGAAATTAAATACTTTGAAACAAAAATATTTTGCAAAAATATAATAACCAATAATGTGTGCACACAAAATTATGCAATGCTGATTCGAATATGAATTTACAAAAAAAAAAACTATCTACGATTACTATCGCCTATTCACAGATGAATGTTAAAGCTTTGTCAATAATTGGTTTCGGAATGACAGTTCTTGTCTTATTCTAAAAAAGAATAGAAAATGCTCATGATTTGAATTTATAATCGCAACAAGAAGCGTTCACACGTATCGAATTCTTGTTCCGGATAATCATTAAATTTATTTATTCTATTTCGATTTATTCGGAATGGGTGATGGATATTTGTTTGAATTTTAAAGTTTCACTCGAATTCTGCAATTCTCTCTTCAGAAAATATTCTAAAATACATAATATATACAGCCATGGCCAAAATAATAGCAACACTCCCTAATTGTTAGTAATATTTTATGTAGTACTTATACTAGGCAAATATTCAAAAATGTTCATGTTGTATATTTGTGGTAAGTACTTTGTTAATTTTGTTTATGTAAAATTTTTTGAAACCTTAAAGAGGTTTGCAAAATTTCCAAGTCCGTCTGCAGTAATCTTTCTCACAAGTTGGTCATAAAAATAGCAACACTTGATTTATTTAACAAAAAAACAAGAATTTCTGATAACCAATGTCACTTTTTTTTATTTGTTAGCAGAAAAAATTTAATATTTAGTAAAAAAAAAAACCTTTATTTTTTAAAACTGCATGTTTTTTGGCAAAGAGCCTACCAACTTCTGGAACTTTTCCTGGGGGATCGAATACCACATTTCTTGGACAATTCAAATCGGCTTTGTTGGAAGGGTTTTGTTTACGAATAACAATCTTTAGCTCATTTCAGAGGTTGTCAATAGGATTAAGGTCCAAAGATTGCGAAGGCCACTCAATAACGGCCATTTTGTTTCGTTGAAACCAGTGCTTTGTTGACTTTGTCCTGTTCTTGGGGGTTGTTGTCCTGTTGGAAACGCGATTTAAAGGGCTAAATTTATTGTCCCACGGCAGCATAACAGTCTGCAGTATGTCCACATACGACACCGTTGTCATTATACCATCTATAACAAATATTGGACCAACGCCCCACCAAGAAAAACAAACCCATAGCATTATGCTGCCACCTCCATTCCTTCGGTTGGTTTTGTGTACCTCGGAGTGTAGGTCTCACACTTTGTACATCTATTCCGAATAAATTTATTTAAGTTTCATCACTCCAAGTACATTCCTCCACTGTTTCTTCGCCTTAAGGGGATCTTTTTTTAAATGGTAAATTTTTGAAAAACAAATCCGCTTCTGGGCACGTATTTTTTTTTAGCAATGGTACCTTCAATGGTTGTAAGGCGTGAAGATCAACATCCTCTAGGATACGACAAATAGTTCTGGCACTGATTTGCGTTTCTATTTCGCGCTGCAGATCTTTAGAGGACATGAAAGGATTCACCTTAGCTTTTCTTACCAAAGTGACTCTATCTCTTCCAGTCATTTTCGATTAACGCCCTCTAGTTTCTTTGGTTTTTCTGGAGTTAATAGCATTAAACACTAATCTTGCAGAGCTTCCAATTAATTTTTGCTATTTTTCTAATAGATTCTCCCCTGTTATGCATGGATGAAATGGCGTGTTTCGCACTAACCATTGCGAAGTGTAATTAAAAAAAAAAAAAACTACTAAAAATTTCAAAACTATTCTAAGACTAAAATCTCACCAAAATTTTGTCTTTTTCAATCAACATGCTAACTTTTGTAAGATTTTTTTAATATGTTAATTTTTCAGTTGCAATCAACTTAGTGCAGAATATGACTAATGCCTTTTGTTTACTCGGAAGATTATACGTAGAATAGATTGATGATAAATTGCAGAAATTTTTTCACTCATCCACCTATCTAAAGTGCAACATACAGTATTACTTAAAAGTAAGAAGTGTTGCTTTTATTTTGGCCATGGCTGTACATGTTACGGTGCGATATAAACTCATTGTATGCTAATAAGAATAACGTTTGATCAAAATAAATATCTTTAGCAATCTAAGCCGACCGAGGAGATTGTGTGTTCCAAGTTTGGATAATATTGATCTAAAAGCGTTAAGCTGAAGCCCTTATCGTCCATTTATTGCAAGTTAAATCAATTCACTTCTGTTATTATATTTACGTTTGAAAAGTATCTTTGCATGTCTTTTGTGTTCTGTCTGATTCGTCACTACCTATAGACTTAAAATTACAAATCAATCAAATTCTTTACAGTTCTTTGTTAAGAGTTGAAATGTTTGATGTCAATTTTGTGTTCTTATATAGCTCGATACACTACCATATTCGGATATCTGTGCCGTGTTGAGGAAGTTTGAAAACGTGTTTTTCTTATGTTGTGTCTTGTTATGCATTATAAACAGGTATAGGTACATAATTATATAAACTCTGTTAAGTCAAATTTGAATGAGCAAACACAGTCGATCTGGGAAGAACAATAAACAGTTAGAATATACACACGCAAGTATCAAGTAATAGACCTTAAATTGTAGGGATGCTTATAGATATACTGACAAAAAGCTAAATAAAAAATACCTGCAAAAGCTTTTAACTACGTATACTCTGTCTTTACAAAAGACGATTAAGTGAAGGGGTCGCAATAATCCAATTTGCCACTTGTGCTATCCAATTAGTCGACCTTATACCTTGGTTACACATTCACATCCACACGATGATAATAGTGGCACTATACGATATACGATATAAAAACTGCATTCGTACCATATAATCATCACTCTTTCTGTATGCATGTGCCTTTCAACTGTCAATTGAGATGTATGTAGGTATACTGGTTGGTTATATCTTAGGCTTTTGTTATGACCAGTCGGCTAGATGTCGATGTGACAATTACAACACACGACTTTACATCCTTTTATACAAAAGTTGCAAACCTAAAGCTTATATCATGGCTCGATTGAATTCAGAGTAACATCCAACGATGCACGAATAACTAAATTTTTAAATAGACATATTAGTTTAAAAGTTCACAGTGGGGCAGGACAGATAGAAAACTGGAAATAAATTAACCAATAGTGCTAGAAACTTTACGCGCTAACTTAAATTCTTCTTTAATGGAAGAACACACTCTTCTTTATTTATTTTTTTTTTATCAGTTTTGAAGCTTAAATTGTAAATCGTCTGCGTTCTGTAAAATCTCGAAAATTAACAATTGTTCGTAGAACCTTAGGAGGTTTTTAAACTTGTTAATAGTTAGAACCCAAAGGAATTATAATACAGATAAAAGACATTTATTTAAATCCAGTATTTTTTCAAATCCAAAATGTACACAATTGTAATTTTTGTACTGTTAAGGTTTTTACAGATCGTCGACGGTATATGCAAATTTGCTGTTAAAAACTCAATCGAAAAACTCAAGAACTATTCATCTGATTGAGCTGAAACATAAATTGCTGTGACAGTTTTCACTTATTTCCAAAATCTTAAAAATTGTTTTAAAGCAAAAAAAAATTAAAATTCGACTGAGCTATTACACACATAAATTATAATTCACTAATGCTGTTTATTTTATAAAGAAAAATTATAAATCACAGTTTCTTTCAAGCCATTCTTGCAGTGCGACCCTTATATTCCTAAGTGTGGGTACATGCAGTGTTGGAGGTTGAACCATCTTGCTGTTATTAAAATCTATTGTAACTGAAAAAAACTGCTGCTATAATCGTCAAACTTTCAGCAACCACTGTTTTTCTCTGATTACAAACTAAAATTACAGCCAATTATTTTTCAGGCAGAAATCGAAGACCATATCTATAGTGTTTTTGGACACCTTTTTTGATGGCCCATAGTAATGCTTATTCCGTTTATTGAATATAGTCACTTTCGTTAAGACTACGATTACATATATCTAAGTAACGTATTCTGTTAATTTTATAATTAACCATTGTACGTGAGTTCTGCAGCGTATTTTTGTCTCGAATTTGAACTACAAGCTCTTGGATGGATATTGACATTTAGAGCCCCGCAGAAGTCCTTACACTAATGTCTCATTAAGTCTGAACCTACGGCAAGTTTTTTGTTGGGCCCATCACTTATGCCGTTATACGTGCGCGATAATTCAACCAACTGCGTTAAACAGTTTTTTCTACTTTATAATTGAAGATTACCAGAACTTAGAGCCGTTTGCTCATACGAAACATAAATATTTATGTTCTGCTTAATCGCTTATGTTCTACTTTTTCCTCAGCGTAAACTGTCACAAAAGCTCTTATGTTGAACATAAACTCTTTAGTTTCGTTTCAGCAAATGGCCGTTAAAAGCTTACCTCTACGTTTTGCTCGACATAAACTGTCACATAAGTTCTTATGTCGAAGTTAAGTGTTAAAAGTTTCGATTCAGCAGATGGAACTTAGTGTTGAACGCGTACACCTGCTTAATCCAATCATTCAATTGCTGAATAGCTATTAGGTCAACTAATTCAATTGTTATGAATATCATTGAACATTATAGAGTGGTTAAACCCGGTTTTTAATGTAAAACGTTGAGCAACGATCTCCAAACGCGTTGTTTGCATAGAATTGATAGCAATTAATAGTTAAATGCGTTTAATTTTATATTGGTTGGTTAGTGTTACGCACGTATTGGAGGAAGATAATTTATCGTCAAATCTTGAAGGGATAACAAAAACACGGTTTTCGCGATCTTTAAATATCGCTCAAATACTAAAGCGTGCTTCACTCCCAACCAGTGGCTCTCCGGATTCTTTTGAATCCTCAATTTGTATGCTTCGAACGACACTTTCCCCACAAGCCTCACTCGCTAGTTTTTTGAGTCTATACAATTTGAAGTTATTTTCCGCTGGGCACCTTTTATGTAAAACGTCCACATGTACCCCTACTTTAAGTTCTTTCCTAAAACTTTATCAAACAGAAGTGGGCAACAATTCTGACTTTGGCACACATGTGACTATAGCCTCACTGTGTTTGTTCTGTTCTTTGTGCTAGTGAAACTTTAAATGGGACTGGTTGGTGTTGAAAAATTACAGATATTATTTTTTTTTGTTTAGGTATATCTTACTGTTATTGAGATCTCGGACAAATAGCAAGTCTTAGTGCTTTTGTACTCAATTGACTGTCTTATTTTTAAATTATGTATTTTATCTCGAAACATATCTTATTTTTTATTTTTGTTGTACTCTCTTTAAACTGTGTCTACTGCAACCCCTAGAAATTGCGTCCATTACAATTTAAAATTATCAGACAATGAAAAAATCTTCATCCCCCACAACTTTTTGTAGAATGTATATATATATGTAGTTCTATGTTGGCGTATAGGAATTAAATGGAAGAGGTTTCCATAGTTAGCTTTCGAAAGTATAAGAAGATTACCATTAAAATACCTACAGAAAACTACCAAGTATATACGTACACAACACATGCTATAGTATTATTGCATTTGGTCATTTTATTGCAGTGCGAACAAGTATGTTGCGCAATATTTAAACACAACAATGACATCACAGAGATCGTTTTTTTAACTGATGGGTTCTTTGTGAGGGTATACGGCAGATTTTAAAGACCCTAAGTAATGATTGTCTATACAGAGTGTTTCCAAGCTAAATTTCAATACTGACATAACTAACTATCGCCCTATTAGTAAATTGTCTGTAATTCCTAAATTATTTGAGTCCATCATCTGTAACGTCTTGTCTTTTAACTGTAAATCTATTATTTGTGATAGCCAACTTGGTTTTGTCCAAAAGAAGTCGACTGTCACAAATCTGTTTGAGTTTGCCTCTTTTTGTATCGATTCCTTTGAAGATCGAAAACAGGTAGATTGTGTATTTACCGATTTTAGCAAAGCCTTTGATAAGCTTTGTCACAAAACTCTAATCAATAAACTAAATGGCTTAGGGTTCAATGAAAGCTTTCTAGTCTGGATATTATCTTATTTAGAAAACAGGAGTTATAGGGTAACTTTTCGTAATGAGCGTTCTGATCAATTTTTGGTCAACTCAGGTGTTCCACAAGGCAGTCATTTAGGCCCATTACTATTTATTTTATATATCAATGACTTGACATCAATTATAATAAATTCATCTGTGCTTATTTATGCCGATGACATCAAAATTTTTAAAAGAATAGCCTCCATCAGCGACTGTGAACAACTTCAAGATGACATTTATAGGTTCAGGGAATGGTACAATACAAATCGTCTTTTGCTAAATATTGACAAGTGTAAAACAATGTGTTTTACACGCAAAAAAAATTTATTAACTTACAACTATATGTTAGATTCTTTTTCTTTATGCAGAGTGTCCGTTTTTTCCGACCTAGGGATTATTCTAGATTCTTAATTAACATTTATTGATCACTTTAATTATATTATTAAAAAAGCTAATAAAACTTGTACTCGAATATGGCTGTGTAGTCTGGGCGCCATTCTATTCAGTTCATATTAACAGACTTGAGGGAATCCAAAGGAGATTCTTACGATTCTGTCTTCGTTTTCTTCCTTGGCCACAAAGATTGACACTGCCCCCCTATAACAACAGACTTATTTTAATAAATCTTCCTTTACTCTCGAAGCATAGGCAGTATCTACAACTATGTTATATTATAAAATTAGTCAACGGATCAATAATATCTCCATCAGCTCTGTGTCGCCTGAATTTTAGTTTTAGTCAAGCTAGCTTGAGAAATCAACGTTCTGGGTCTCTATATCCTATATTTAGCAGAACAAACTATGGTGTGAACAGTCCCTTAAATCAATTGATTTCAGTTTTCAATAAGTATAATTTTTTAATTTCTTCAATTAATGACAATTTAAAATGTAGTAAATTTAAAGTAAACTTTTTTAATACATCATTGTAATAAAATGTATACTTGTAATGTATATATTATTTTGTTTTAAGTTTTCTAACGTTAGTACTTAACGGATTAAATAAATAAAAAATAAAATAAAAATACTTCGAGAAATGATTCTTGGGTAAGGACTGCGAGGAAATCGTATGTGAAGCGGATCTATTTCCCCACTTTATGAGGGAGGGGTTGCATTCTAAAAAATTGACTTTGAATGAAATGGATGCGTATAATTATATAATTCAGTATCTACTAATGTCTTTTTAAGTTAACATTCATAATACACGAAATAATCGAAATAACCTGACTTTGTACGAAAAGGTGCAAACTAGGGGTAGGTATTAGAGGATATGCCAACTGGGCTTATGCATTAGACTTTCAGAAACAAACAAATTCAAATCCAATAGGTTATAATTAGTTTTGATCAAAATTGACGGTTTGAATGAACTAAATTTACCCAAAGGAATTATATCCTATACTCTTGTCAACAAAAACCGTCAGTATACAAGCCTTATAGGAGAGCTATTGCAAAGCAGTGGCGCCTGATGGATGCTCACGACACTGAATTGGGAAAAATGCTACTAAAAAAATTGGCAAGCCACTGAATTACGTATACCTACGAATAATTGTTGTAATTCTCCACAAAGAGTCGTAAACTCCACCATGACCGTTGTATCCCACTGCTGAAGGGATAATGTACTGATGACTGATCGTGCGCTCCTCGTCGTCATCTACGATGTGTGTATTGAAATTGTGCTCATCTAAACAGAGTTACCTTTCCCAATTGTAAACACCTTTTTTTGTGGATTTAATTAAGGAACTTTTGGGATTTGAAGCTTTTGAGAACAAATTTATGAAGTTGAGTATTTGAATTGTGAAGTGTTATTTATAATTTAAACTACGAAAACCCTGTGAGAGCTTTAAAGAGGGACAGTTTTATGCAAGCTAAAGTAACCAGATTGAAAAGCAAACGTCCTATCTTCCCTGTACTGACAATTTTTGTTGAACATGGTATAGGAAAAAAGTTGTTTTCATAATCTTCAATTTTGTCAAGACCTAGAAGACTAGAACCCCAAAGGGGTTTGGTTTGAAGGTTCGACGAGACTATATTGAACTTATTTAAAAAAAAATTGATTTTGAAAATCTTTTCATTTACTTAAACTTGCGACTGTAAGCACACATACAAGTTGTTGGTAATTCTTAGTTCGAGTATACCATAAATGCCACTTGTACTTGAAATTTAAATTCCCACAGTACTTTAACATGTGAACTAATTACTTTGGAAGATACTTAAAAATTGTATTTAATAAATTTCAATTACTTCTGTTTCCGCAAGTATTCCTAATTCCTTTTTAGTAATTCTTAAATAATTCCATTTAAGCGAACAAAGCTCGTTCTGACGCAGGCGGAGCGCATTGAACAATTTATAATCTTTATGGCGATACACACTTCTAAATCTTAGTCCCCTTTCACACGAAGAAACAAGGTGCTGGAGATTTTTGACGTTTGCTTTTAATTTCTTCTAAAATCTCTTGTACCTTCCACACGAAGAAACGAAATCGTAAGAAATTTGCTGTAGGTTTCATATAAAGTCTGTTGGTTGAACGCACACTGCCTTAAGTGTGAGAAGGAATGCCAAAAAAAATCTCCTCAATTGTTGACCGGGGAGATTTTGTTCATCCCACTTACGCCGTGCCCTTCTTTCCTACAAAGTGAAAGTTGCTGGAAAATCAGTTTCCTCGTGTGAAAGGGGACTTACCTACAATTATCCGCTAGTGTCACTTAAAATAATTATTCCCAAACAATATTTGAATTTTCTATAATTTCTTCCAAAGTTACTGTTACAAAATATTCACAACACAAGTAAAAAAAAAAACCGTACGTATAATAGGCACTCAAAATTATTTGTATACCTTCGCAGTACTTTAGTTATATTACTTTATAAATTGAAGTACTTTGTTTGTTTAGCTATAGATATATTTAAAATAAAGAGACATAATTTCATTCTTTAAATGTTTATTTGGACTTTTAAGTTTTTTTTTTCTATTTTTTCTTGAAGATGATATCGATCAAGTGGGCGCCACCATTGTTAATTACCATTTGGTATCTTTTTACCTCATTTTCAATCGTTTTGGCGAGAACTTCGGACAATAAGCTCTGGCACTCTTATTGAATATTCTTTTTGAGTGCTTCCAGAGTCTTTAGCTTGTTCTCATAGACCAGTGACTTCAAATATCCACAAAGAAAGGTCGATCTTGGCGGCCAGTGTAAATCGCCAAAACGAGATATAAGGTGACCCGAAAACGAATCCTTTAAAATGTTGGCCTTCAACCAGTAGCTGATAGACTGCCTGCACTTTGTGAGTTAATATCTTGAAGTCCTTAACTAAAATGCGCTGCAGAGGCAAACGTTCATTGGTCTAATTGCGTAACACGTCTCGTCGTCTGGTTGACATTAACGGCACCTCCCCGACATCTTCAACCAGACCGTTGATAATTGGTGCCTCTTTAGGTGTTTTTCCAGTCGAGCTGCTGCTGTTTGACCAGCTTACATACGTTTTGCGGTCGGGTAATCTGATTCGAAACTTATACTCTGCGCCAAAATTACTGGCAAATTATTTCGTAAAAGATAGTCACAGATGTATTCCACAGCTGTTTTCTTCAAAAACATCAAAGCAAATCAGACAGTTGCCCCCATTTGCAGAAGTTATAGCATCTGCCGAGAGGGTGATACATTTAATGCCTCCCTCGGCAGTTCTTCATTGATTTAAAGTGTTGGAACAATTTTGGTTTCATTTTATTTCAATTTCCGCAATATTGAGCATGCATTTTATGTTGCTAATTTTAATATTTTTTTGACATACCCAACTTAAAAATAGTTTTTGAAAAAAAGAATTGATTTTCCGTCGAGGTTTTTCACACACTTCGATATTTTTCAACCTTTTTCTCTCTGGTTCTCACTGTAAAATCCGCTACAAAATAGAAGCTAGTATTTTTACTTTCTCTATAAAATGTCGAGGTTGTAATCATAACTAGCACTATAATGATTATGATGATTAAAAAAAGTGGGTTACGTCATTACCGTCCGTCGCACCAATTCGTTCATGAATCATTGTTTTTTTTCGTATAGTCAATCAACTATCGGTTTGTGCGTCTATGCTTTTGGGCGTCCGTTCGTCTGTCCGTCCGTGCGTCCATTGTTTTTTGAGCTAGAGCCTAAGCGGATTGGCCAATTTGCTTCAAATTTAGTACAGTATATTTTAATGTGATTTACTAGAGGAGAATCTCGATTTTTTGTTTTAGCTTATCTGTTTTTTTTTTTATTTCAAATTTTCTCGAAAACGACTAAACATTTTGATTACCATTTTTTCTTCTTGTCAAAGATTTCTAAATTTGGCTAAATTTAAAATTTCAATTTTTATTATAAAACCAATTTTAGTGCTGCGGATGGCAATGGCGCAATTAATGAAGTGTTTGATTGCTTATTAACAGGTTTGAGTTCAAACTCATCTGTAGGAAATTCTTAAGACTCTCCCTTAAAATGAATGTGTCAGATAACTAATCAAAACTTTACTCAGATACAGTAGTGGTCCAGTATAACCAATTTTCTATTACTGAAATGTTTTTTTTTGTTTTGTCTAACTTATCCGTATTCGTTTATGTAAACAGATGCTCAAATTTTCGTTCGCTATGTACAAAACTGCAAAATACAGTCTTACTTTCTATTTTCCTAAAAAATTGTTAGAAAAACAGTATTCGATATAAAGACTTTTCGATATAACGAATGCACTCTGGACATTATATCATTCGTTATACTGGACCACCGCTGTATTGTGAAACGAGCCCTTACGGAACTAGAAGAAGGTCCGTACCTAATTAAAAGGAATTTAAATGTATTTAAGTAGAACTTTCAAGTACTAAAGTGATTAGTCGACATGTTTAAATACTTTTGTGGAAGTGTACAAGTCGTCCCGGTAATTACACTTAGAGTGAATTTTCAAGTACAGATATTCTATTGTACTTCAGTCACAGCCAATTTAATTACTTTACATCACTGATTTTAATCAGGATAAAAAAAAAAAAAACAAATATCTAACCTTTGAGTCAGTTACGGATGTATTCATCATCTTTAAAATGTGGAAGTTTGGAAGTTGGGACAAATCTTTATAAATAACTTGTTGAGTTTAAAGCATTTGATTAATTATTTTTTTTTTTTGCAAATAAGTGCTTAACCCATCTGCTTGAAACTTCGCGATATTAATTAAAAACTTGGATCTTAAGGTGCCCAAATCCTGAAATTGTTTTTCCCTTTTAAATAGAGGCTTGATTACTCAAAAGCGTTAAGATCAGATTGTTAGTTCATTTACTCATATGTAATTACAAGCAAGCAGACAAATTAATCTCATAATATTAAAATTATATAAAATTAAGTTATCTCTCCCATGAGACATAACTCTCGCTCCATAAATTGTTTACCTACAGTAAATATTCCATACATAATCGAACATACCTACCTACATATACATAAAAGGTTAAGCGACTAAAGTTTCTCACATCACTTGACATGCTGCGCAAGTAAGTTGCTTTGATATTATTTATATGACATCATATATCTATCTTTTCGCGTATATAATAATTTAAATAATGCTAATAAAGTTTACATCATCTCATCTGAACAATAGATTTGTTATGTATGTAGTAGTGTATCTGTCTATCTGTATGTGTTTCTGAGCGCGTGAATCCATTAATTATAATTATTGCGATATAAAAAAAAAAAACAATGTGGACTCGTCAAGATTTTTTTCACCGAAATTTAATATGAAATTTAGACAGAAAAGATGGGTTTTAACTCAATGACATTTTGCATCAAAGACATTTGGTTCAACGCTTGTCGCATCGACTGATTTATCTAATGTGGATACCAGTCGAACGTCGCCTCCATTGAAAAGACCGCATCATGTACTTAGTTCAGTAGGGTCAGTGAAAATTTCGTAGGGGAAACAGCCAAAACATTTGTTTTTGATTTTGTTCAACCATGGGAATCGTAGCCATCCTTCTGTTGACTTTACTTTGGCGCTTAGAAAAATGCTGATACTCCAAATGCATTTGATAAACAAAACAGCCCATTTTCGGCCTGTGGTCTCAAACGGTGGAATGCGTAGTGCATACGACTTCTAAGACTGAGCAAATCTGATATGCGTGAGTTCGAATCCTATGGTGGGCATGTAGAAAGTTTTTCATAATAAAATTGGATTAAATCTGAGCACCAATAATAAGGAGACTGATGATAGGCGGCTTGGCACCCCGTGAAATAGCTATATCTCTAGCCAAATATTGGCGGCAGCACTTTTAAATTGTTGTTGTTGTTCAAAAATTTAATGGCAATCAGTTGTTCGTCGATATGTCAAAGCAATAATATATTTTGTTTTGAGTAATCATTTATTTCTTTAGTGCAAAAATGGATGAACAATTACGTTAAGTGTTTAGTGCTTGTTAGGAACCTATTTTTGTTGTTTTTCAATAAATACCTAACATCAATGTGAACCTGTCATAATTGAGTTTAGTAACGTTAACTGAATTGAACGTACCCACTTTTTACTATTCTCTTCACATGGAATTAAAAGCAAATGCATTCAACAAAAAAAAAGATCTGAATCCTATCGAATTGCTGTGGGTAATAATTGTCTGTGAAATTGTATATTTCAAACCAACCAGTCAAATTTCTATGTGGAATTGTTTGAACTTCAACAAAAATTGGCAACAGTTTGCCCAGAACTTACTATATTTTCTACGAAATGAACAATAAAATATATTAAGGCCCATTTCTTCAGTATGAGTTTAAAGTTAAACCCGAGTTAAATCATCAAATTTGGTTGGTAACTCAGAATAAACTCAACAGGTGCTTCCGATGATTTAGCCTCCGATTTTGTTAAGTTAAATTTATTGTAGATACATAAATATTTGTTCAGAGTAAGCTTACTCTAATTGAACCCACCATTGAAAAGCTGAGCCTAAGGTCCAGTTTTTCAGTGCGAGATTAAAGTTAAACCCGAGTTAACTCATCAAATTTTTTGAGTTAACTCAGGAATAACTAAACAGATGCTTTTGATGTTTTATCCACCGAGTTAGTCGCTCCGCATGCATTCTCCACCGAAAAAATGCTTCCTTAGTTAACTGTGGGATAGTTGTCTTCTAGAGTTAGCTAACTCTGGTTTAACTCACCACTGAAAAACTAGCCCTACGAGAGCTATAAATTGCGATAAACATTGAAAATGGATTTTTAGGATTCAAGGTTTCCAAACTTTTGACCAGCAGTGTATATGTTTCGCCTATTTGTTATAAGCCCTAAGCCATGAAAAATATTTTTCACAATGATGCGCTCCAATTTTATGTTTGGAATTGGTAGAGAAGTTGTCTCTTAGTAGGAATGTATTTAAAAAACAAAATGGCTTTGCTGTTTTGCTTCAGCATTTTAACCAATACATCGAGAAGGACTCATCTTACGAAAAATTTGCAAAAAATCTTTCTGAAAGGAAATTTTATTTCCTTTGCACATTCAACCATTTTTAATAGGACTTAAGTTACGATTAGACGGTCAACGCAAATGATCAAAGCGTTGACTCTGACGTCAGAATGACGTAAAATATTAGCAGCTTTAAGACAGCATTAGCATTATTTACGTCATTCTGACGTCAGAGAGTCAACGCGCTGATCATTTTCTTTGACCGTCTAATCGTAGCTTTATACTTACAGAGTTAAAGCGCCGAAAAGTTTTAAGTTTTTGCGTCATAACTGTCTGACTGTTGCTAATATGAAACAAAATAAGAGCCACCCTAATCCTACACAACCACATAGCCAAATAACTTTATACATGAAAGAATCGTCTCTCATTAATTTGCATTTAATTCCATCAAAAACCATTATTGTCTAACGAGCTACGTTATTATATAAACTGTATTTTTAGTAAACTTCTCTTGCTCTGTTCTCCTTCTGCACCATTTTTAAGGTATTTTTTAGAACTTGTTTTTAAAGTTTTATTCATATTCTCTTTCTATTTATCTCTAGCTAGTTAATTGAAATAAATTTAAAACGAACAGTTCCTATTTTTTTTTTTCTTTTTTTTTATGAATGAATTAAGAATAGGTAGCTTTACATTTTTGATGCCGTTCATTCATATGCTCCCAGTTATAATAACATATGTATTATAATTACTGATTCTATTTACGATCTACGAATAATGTATGTATATACATATGTAATACAAACTAAACGAATTATTGAAAAATAAGAATGAGAGATACTAAATTCAAAAACCGCCAGTTCTTGTACTTGATTATAAATAAACACCCACCACATTCCGATCCCATTATCTATATCAAAGGCAAAACAAAATACAAAACAACTATGTATATTACTCGCTCGTTATTTCGTTCAGTTTTGTATCGTTAAAAGAGAAAATTCTCTTTTCTCTTACAAATATAAGTTTTAAAGAGCGTAATTCAATCAAATAATACAACAAAAAAAAAACAAATGAAAGAGAAAAAGCAATTTACTTAAAAGAGAACAAAAAACACCCAGCAAAAGCTGAATCGCTGAATGGTTTATGCAAAATGTAACGTGTAAAGTAGTGTCACTGGAAATGTTATACCTACTTAATTTAAAATTGCCCGCAATCAAATTTAAATTAAGCCCAAAGCTTTCAAATTAGAATTCAAGGTAAACGGCATCAGAGGCAATTCGTCGTAACAATGGCTAAGGCAATACACTATAGAGACAAACGAATTCCTATGTGCATCCCAAAATTTATATAATAAAACCAAACGGAATGCATATATGAAATTGGTTTCTATCAACTGGGAACATTTGTATCTATACCTACAACAACAAAAAAAAAAAAAACGCCACCAGTTAAACAAAACTTATATACGTTTCTATATAGTTTTCTAGGTCTGTGGCATAAGTCATTCAAGTATATTCATTTACCAGTTGCGTGACCTATTGCAATTAAAAATAAGGTATTGTTGCCTTACAGTTGTTTATGGTTTCGGATGCATATGTCACTATAAGTCACTTACATATGTATCAGAGATTATCTACTCTATTTAGTCTATTTAGTTACACCTATACCTATATACCTGTACATACATTATATATCGGCATAAGGAAACACACACGGCGAAATGACATGCTTTTATTGTTCGACCTTTTTCATAATTTAATAATTGTTTATTTTACTCGTACCAAACAAGTTTTTAATTAAAAATTAAATTTCGTCATATTTTATTGACGATTCGTTGCGCATCAATTTTCGATAAGTCTCATAGTATGGGTCATAGAAATAAGAATTCAATTAATTGAATTTTGAGTAATTTTGAATATATTATTCGTGTACGTCACACAGTGTGACGTATAAATAATAATAAGAATAACAAAATGATAAGCCAGATTTTTACATCGGGGTGTTTTGCATAAGATGGCAGGCTTCAGCCTGTAGGTAGGAGTAAAAAAAATCTTATTAGAGGGGGTCTATTCCAGGAGCAATTGACTGAAACTACAAAATTAAAAAAAAAAAACAACGCCAACACTTATGTGCAATGTAATGTCATGAAGCTTTATCTTTTTTCTTAAGTTAAAAAAAAAACAGATGCAAATGTTTTCTAGTTTTTGAAAAAAAAAAATAAAATAACAAAAATAAGTTTCCTTTAATTTGACCTCAATCAGATGTTATATTTGATAGACTAGCGAAATTCAAATTTATAACAGTTAGAACATGCTAATAAAAAGAGGACGAGACTAGAGACATGCCAATTTATAACAGTTATAACAGTTTTTCGCCATTAAAAGTGGGCGTGCGTTAACGCGCTTCGCGCGGAGGGTCCTGGCCCTGCGGGGCCGCGTTAACAATACTTTTATAAACCAAAACTGTTATAATTGGCATGTCTGGAGTCACTTCCAAAAAAAAACTGGATGCCCGAACTATGCCCACCTGGTTACAGTGGGGCAGAATGATCTAGATGTTGGTATCAAATCAGCGAATAGAGCTAGGAACATGAAATTGTACACGTTTGATTCTGCTACCTGTCTTTAAATATTTCCAAACCAACCGCTAGCTACGCCCATTTTTTTTAAAATAGTCTATTTTCAATATCTACAGGGTGGTTCGAGCTTGTTAATACTTTATTATTAAACGATTCTTGAGCATGTTTATATTTATAAAAAAATTAGTACGTGCGAAGGGAGCTTTTTCCTCTCGTTAAGACAGGTGCGCAAATTTCTAAAACGTTGAGTGAAAATGGATACAAAATTATTAAAAATCAATGGCAATTCATACTAGATTGTGCTATAGTTTTTTTTAAAGCCAGAAATCTAGTGTTATTTTATTTTTAATCAAATTGTGCCAACAAAAAAAGTTTTTGGAAAATACCATTCCAAATCAGATACCCGACGTGCATTGCTGCGCCAAAATGTAGTTGTTGGCAAACTGCTGCAGCGATTTTGACCAAACTTAACAGTAGCCTGGTCGTGGTGTTCTTTTGGTCGTAGGTACACAACCGTCTTAATGCAACTTTAGTTGAAATTTCAAATTCACCACCCTACGAATATGTATAGATACATAAAAGTGTCCATCTAAAACCGGTGTTTTCCGTTACCGTTGTTAAATTCGTCCTTTGCCACCAGTTGTTGCATATCAATTAATAACTGATTCATTTGATTTTCTGATTGTGGCTGCGGCTTCTAGCGACGATTTAATTATTGTCGGTGATTTCAATTTACCTGATTTACTTTGGATACCATCGGATTATCCAACCCCATTTCTGAAAAAGAATCTCTTCATCGATCCGCTTTTTGAATCTGACCTATATGAAATAAGTGGAATCTACACGGTCTTTCATTGAGCGCTTGCTATCTTTAAATTTAAATAAAACAAAGTGTGTGTGAGTTATCATCGACATTTTTTTATTCTGTATGGAATATAACATTGTTCAAATGTCTGCCGCGGCTTCTCTGGGTGGCGCGCATCCGAAATGTCCAATTTTGCATGACTAGCACATAAATCATTCTGAATTTGACGGATAACATGGGTTATGTTGGATTTGAGGGCCTCTGTGGTTTGTGGCTTATTCGCATATAGACCTGCGTCTTCAGATAAAAGTCTAACAGGGTCCAATCGCACCATCTGGGTGGCCAGTTCACATCACCTCGACCTCCACGTGAAATGACCATGCGGAAGTGGCACTTAGCGCCGTCCTTTTGAAACCACATGTCCTTGGTGTCCATATCATCCAATTCAACCCAAAAGAAGTTGGTAATCATTGACTTATAGCGCTCGCCGTTGATGGTGATAGCCTGGCCAACGTCGTTCTCAAAGAAATATTGACCGATAACGCCGCCAGCCCAAAATCCACACCAAACAGTGACTTTTCGAGAACCATTTGGATTGGTATCGTTCCAAATTCGACAATTTTGTTTCTTTGTTGTACCCATTCATCCAGAAATGGGCCTCATCGCTGAAGATGACCGTAAATGGGCGAAGCGCGCTGAATGTTGCCCGAACAAAACAGCCATTTTGATAAAACAATCATATCATTTGCACGTGTTGTTGAACGCTATACCCGTCATTGGTGATTTGGCAAAACAGACTGAATAAATGACAGCCAATTTGACAGATGTAGCATCAATGGCCGCTATCAACTGTCAAAGTTGACAGACCCTTTATCAGCTCACTTTCTTGTAGGTGAAATGAAGTCCAAAACGGGTTTGACTGTATTGCACTTGGTACTATTAAATATAATTCGTAAATTATTTGTATAATATAATAATAAAAATTATGAGTTATATTCGCCAATGTCTCCAAGTGTTAAAATATGGTAGTTGATATTTATCGAATAAACCCACGCATTTTGGTTTTTAAATAAACTTTAATAGAAAACACAAACGGACACTAAAGCATCGTCGAATATTGTCATTATTTTTTTATAATTTAATTTGTCTAACATAGAATAAAGTATAAAAATAAACCTTCAAAATTATAATGTGTACGCTTAAAAAAATCACACCGATAAATTAATTAAATAGACAAAATGTTGGCAAAATGTTCAGCTCGCTTTCGTCAGTGAATGGTTTCGGTAGTAATACACGTACTTATTTAATTTAATTTTATTTAAAGATAAAACAAATTTTATATAAAAACAAAATAAAAAGCTTTTACGTGATGCACGCTTGATATTATGTCTTCTCTCTACCCCATATGCCATCACCATAAAATGCGAACAAAACCACTTTCAAAAGTGCACTGTACTCGAGGTGCCCCAAAACTATTTTTAGTATTTTAGAAAATATGTGTAAGCAAGACTTTTTTTGTTTGCATTTTTGAGTTATAATTTTAGTTTTTAAAACGAGAACTAGGTGTTTCGTTTAGTGTATCCGAAAAACAAGCATTTACTTTTGCACCAGAAACCCCTGCGATAAATGACTTTTATTTTGTTTGTAATAGAGGGGAAGTGTTCTTTGTTTGGCTTTGTCTTTACATAATTATATTTACAACACGGAGATTTACTTGTTTTGAATTTTAATCACTTTTTCTCAATCGGGCGCGGATCCAAATATTCACTCCTGCTTCATGTTCCTCGGAGATTGACGAGAAATAATGAAATATAATTTAAAGCATGCGTAGCAGGAAATCTATATGTTTGTATAATAAATATGAATCGTGGTGTGTTCGGATGCTTCAAACTTGAAAACGACTGCAACAAATTGGATACTTCCTTCTGCGGGTTTGTTCTTAATTGCTACGCGAAGATTTAGGAAAAAAAAAAATCGGAAAATTCTCAACAGGTGGCGCAGTAGGCGCACATTTTATTTTCCAGTTCAATTCAATTACCGTTCAACAGGTGGCGCTGTAGGCGGTTAGGAAATAGCATTTGGGATATTCTTTTTCAACTTTGGTTTTTGTAGAGTGAACTGGGGTGAAAATTAAAGATTTTTTTTTCGTTTCAAAGGTTTTTCTTTGGAAATGGCTTTAGGGATATTTTTTGTTCAAATTTTGTTATTTCTAAGGTGGAAAGGGGTTAAAAAAAAATGCCCGATTTACGAAATTCTTTTTTTTTAATTTTTTTTTTTTAGGAAATGATCTTAGGGATTTCAAAATTTTAATATGTGTAGGGTGAAATGGGGTAAAAATAAAAATAAAATATCAGATTTAGGAATTCTTTAGGTGTTTGAAATGTGGTTTTTTTTAGTGGAAGACCTTAGAGATTTAAAAAAAAAAAATTTACGTTTTTTGAAATATGTAGGGTCAAATGGGAAAAAAAATAAAATGTGGCATCTGATTCCAAAAATTCTTTTTTGTGTTGAAAGGGGTTTTTCTTTAAAAAAAAAAAAAAACTGCTATATATAAAGTGTAATGGGATAAAAACAACAAAGTGGCTTTTGATTACAAAAATTCTTTCTGTGTTGGGAATGTATTTAAGGTTGGACTTAGAGGATCATGTTTTTACATATTTAGCCATTCATAACGTGAAGTTGGTTAAAACCCATTAAGTAGATAGTATTCGATTAAACAAAATTGCTTAAATATTTATATTTTTTTTCTAATTTGTATGCGAAGCTCAGGTTTGTCTACCCGTGCGAAGCCGGGCGAGCCAGCTAGTCATATAGATAGATAATACCTAGATTCAATGAAAAAAATTGCACAGATTTGAAACGAAATGTTCGGATTAAAGGGGAAACTAAAAACTACTTTTTAACTAATATCGGGTGCTATTTTTTTAAGAATTCTAGTATGTATTTTCCGATAGGAATAACTGTCCAACTAGCTGTCAGATTGAGCTACTACTATTGATATTCACGTTCAGTACATATACTTTGGCAAATAAGGTGACAAAGACCTATTGTCAACTATAGATGTTAAAATTGAATTTCCAGATACGTTTTCTGTGGACCAAACTTAGAGAGCATTTGTACAGTAAGATATCTTCAGCGAAGATGTATTTGGAGTGAAATCTAATTAAATGCCACCATTGATGCCTAACATCGTCTTTGATGTGGCTTGTATGTTAGAGGCAAAATTGGCCAAAGTCGAGCACTGCAGGAAAATAATTCACAATCCTCAGGGCGTCTCATCGCTGAATTTCTGTTTTTGAATTGTTGCTTCGTATGGTGTGGACACGCCTTAGAAACTGAAATCACCGACAGTTTCTTAGGAACATTATGAAACATAAAATGCGATCTATGTACCAGAATTCAGCTATGTATGTACATATATTCATACAAAAAGTTGTTAAGGGGATCTTTGACCCCCGTACATTTTTAATAACGGCACAAATCGACACGAAATTCTACCCAATTTCTTAAGAACGCCAAAAAGAAGCAACACACTAATATGCTGCTTTTTCCCAGATTTTTCCGGAGTCATTGTCTAAAATGTATGCCCAGGCCAGAAATCAATTTTAAAAGTCTTCTGGAAGACTGTCTGTCCTTTTCATACATATGCTTCTTGCGATTAACAGCCTTTTGACTTGCATCAAACAAAGGAAAAAAACCTGCACAATGGCGCAACATAGCGTCCGCTATGCTAACCAAATATTTTTTTTTAGAAACATTATCTTTCGAGAATTTCGAAACTTTTGTCTTTTCGAAACTTTCTCCATCGAAATGTTCGGCTTTCGAAACTCTGTTACTATTTCGTTATCGCTAAAAACATAAATTAAGTAATTTTTCTGAAACATTTACATATTTAAATTTAAAAACATCTTTAGAATGTACGGAATAATTGAAATCTATTTGGCTATAGATAAGGAGTCCTACAAATTGTAAGCATTCCTTTTTTACGACTACTGTTACAAAAATTGCGCATTACAAATGGATTTTCGTATAAAATATTCAATTTTCAAAAATATTTTTAAACAATGCAAAATAAACTTTTTTACATGTAAACATAAACGTTTAATAGATTTATTGTGATTTCATTGCATCAATAGTCTTATTTCGTTGCAATCTGCAATTTACACTGCAATTAAATAATTTTAAAATCTAAATAAGAAACAAAAAAAAAAACAAATTCGTTTCGTAGACAATAAAAATAGAAATGCATGTATATATGTACTTCTCTCAAAGAAAAAGGCACAATAAAATAAATTCTTTCAACAAAATAAAAAGAGTTTAATACGTATTAAGATAGCTATAATGATTCAACAAAGTTCGTTGCGCTATTATTGATCGCAAACACCATCAGTTCCCATCCCACACGTCATGATTGCTTGGAGGTCTGAAATTAAATGAAAAAGAAATCATCACAGTGTCTTGAATTTAATTGAATGGCGAATAGGATAGATAGAAATATTGTAGCAAAATAAATATTTTTAAATTTTATTTCAGATAAAAACCTAAAAATAAAAATAAACAATAAATCAATAAAACGAAGCGATGTGAACAAAAAAGCTTTATTATACTTTGCATTTGTACAAAGGGAGGAACACTACACATCGCGCACTTCTAGGACTTCCATAGCATAAAGAGAAACAAAAATATAGTCAAGGGAGTGATAAGTACTCCCATCGCACTGAGAATACATCATAAAAATATGTATGAAGTAGCCCCAGTGGCGGGTAAGAAAATTGAAGCTGCATGTGCATTAAGTAGCTTTCGCATAATCATGGGACAAATTTCTAGCAACCATAATAACAACAATAACCACAGCAACAACAACAACCAATCGACCGGCTATGTGAATCGACACCTTGCGAATCAAAAACCTAAAAGCCATTACAGACATTCCGCCGTCCAGCCTTTGAGAAAAGAAGAAATGGTCATATTACGTGATCCGCTAAAAGATCCCTCGGACATCTACCGAGGGGTGGGAGTAAGAGAGTCTATTCAAATGCGAAAGAACAAAGATATCATACCAAATGGACGTCCTGTGACTATTAGCGAAATGAACGCCTACAACATTGAGAAGAACGAAGAACAGCTTTCGCCATTGGTGAAGTTGGCCGGAATATCATCGGCCATGGACAAAGAAATCATAATAAAAACAACGAACGCTTCGGATGAGCTGTCAATTACGCCACCTCATCTGACTTCCTCTGCCACAGCCCCGCCAAAGGTTAATGAGTTCTACACAGTAGGTGATGGTTATCATAAGACAGAAACTTGCTATTACCGCAGTCCGGACGGGAATTTTCATAAACTGCCAACCGACTCGTACCACAAGATGGCCGAGGGGTGCTATGTGAAAAGTCCAGAAGGCACTTTCCGACGACTGGAAATCTCGCGGAATCTCGACGGCAGTGGTCATCTATCGGGCAATGGTAGTACGAATGGCGGCAGTGGCCAGCCGAAGATGCGAAGCCAGATGATGAAGTTCTTGAAACGTTCAAAGAGTCACACACCCGTGACCATAAAAGAACTGCAGAAGGAGAAGGATCGTCGCGAACGGGACAGGGAACGGGAACGCAAGCATCGCGCTTCAGCGGCTACCAATGCCGAGAATAATATGAGCGGCAGCAGTGGCAATGCGAGTAAAAATAATAAAGTAGTTGTTACAATGATGGAAAACGGAGGATTGCCGATTGTGGCGACTAGTAAAGCGGAACGTAGCTCGAAACATCATAGCCACAAGGATACTAGTAGTAGTAATGCCGCGGATAAAGCAAGAAATCAAAAAGTGAGGGTATGTTTGTTTTCATTGTTTTTTTTTTTTTTTAATTTAATAATTGGTTATTGAATAAGAAGCTTCAAACTTATTACATAAGTGTAGAAATAAGTATTGCTAAATGAAGAGGTATAATAAAAGTGTTATACATGAGTTGATAAGTATGCCAATTGCCAGTTGAAAAAGAAGTTGTTAAATCTAATGAGAATATAAAGTTTTGTAAGTATATGTAAATGTGTAGGTTCATATCGGACAAGGTTTATAGTTAAGTGAAAATTGAAAATCGATGGTTAATTTGCTGCGTGGTTCTTAATAAGTTGGAGTTAATTGACTTTAAAGTGTCAATTTGGGAGATTTTAAAAATGAGGATTTATTCTTAAAAATGATTTTAATATTTCTATTGAAATTATGAATTATATGTAAATAATTGTTTGGCTGTACAAAGTATCAATAAGCTAAAACTTCGTTTCTTATTTGAATGCATGTAGTTGCAGAAGTATATACATTAGTCATTCATTCAGAACTTTGATTTTTTAAAGTCTGTGCAAAATAAAAATATTCTTTATTGGGAATTCTTAATCTTTTACGTTATAAAATGTTGTTTCTTAGGTAGGTAGGTAGAAATGGCGGACCAGAGCAATGGTACAATTGTACATTGCTCCGTGACCCAAATAGCGCTGGAGTGTGCCGTTTTGATACCATAACTCGTATTGTCCTGTGGATGGAAAGTGGTTTTATAAGACTTAAATGTACTATCTGTACATTTAAGTTGCGTTATAGAATTATCGATCCCGACTGTAATGGCTTATGAAAAAAATATGGGCGCGTTTCAAGTTCCTTATGAAAAAGACGCTCTTGATCGTAAGGCAAAAGCCTGTTTCACAATGCGACGAAAAAACGAGATGTCAGCGTGACGAGAAACGCTGGCAACTTTTTCTCGTTGTCCAATTCACAATGCGGCGAGCGTTTTACCGACAAAAACTCAATTTTGTAAAAAAAAAAAAATAAATAAAATATAAATAAATTATCATACAAAACAATTGATTTATCAATAACTTTATTTTTTGAATAAAATTGATCATATCTTTTTGAAAAATTTATAAAATACTTAGCAATCTTTTTTACAATTTTTCGAACTCACGGCGTGACGACGCTTTATTGTGTAGACTCTGGTATGCTCTCATTGCTTGAAATTGGTTTGACAACTACAACGAGTTCTTGTCACGCTCACGTCTTGTTTCCTCGTTGCATTGTGAATCAGGCAAAATACTTCTATTTTTATGAAATAAATAAATAAAAGGTACATACTTTTCAAAAGTTGTTAGTGACGAGAACAAGCATTAAGTGAAGTACTTTAACTAAACGTACGTGAAGTAAATTTTTAGTTTGAAAATTTTAACATTAATATACAAACAAATTTATTTGGTTCGTTTATTTTTTATAAAATAAAAGTTGATCCTACATTGAAAATCTGCGTCTGATTTAACTCAGGTTTAACTTATTTGCAAGATCAACTAACTCTGGGTTAACTCAGCATTAAAAAGAACTGGCCGTTACAACTTTTTGAATGTAGTTCAAAAATAAAGGATGCTTTTTTTAGAGGGGAGTCTTTTAAATTGGCAATACTGTTTTCTGTGGCATCCGATTTGACAGTTCTTGGTTGTTTTGAGGTTAGTTTGGTTTGGCAATTCATCATACGAATAGACTCACGCCGGAGCAGCGTTGCAAAATATTCAAAATTCAAATTTATTTTGAAAAAATGGTTCAATCTGAGAAACTCGACGGGCACACTTTTGGTTAAATTGCTATATCAATAAACAGAATTGCCGCATTTGAGGCGATAGTAATCAAAAAACAGCCTGATTTACTGTGAAAATTGGACCTCCAGATTATACTATGCACGCGCCAGCCGCGGCGGGCGGCCACATGCTCAAAATCATATTAAAAAACATCAATGCAATAAAATTATCTGCAAAATAAAGCCAATTTTATGGATATTGATAACATTTTTTTGTGTTTCAATTCAATTTGGATTTCTCCGTCTCTAAAATATTCACTCGTAACCTTTGGCATTGTTCAATTTTGATTACTTTTCAGATTTATACTGATAATGAATATAAAGTCAAATCGCTCTCAGGTGATGCTTTGTTCCAGAGCACGAGTATCTAAAGCTTCTGTTTAGTTCAATTAAAAAAAACAAAAAAAATTTAAAAATATTAAATAAAATTCAGATGAATTGATTAAATTGTTTCCTCGATTATCAAATAATAGAATCATTTCAAACTCAATCTCAATTCAAAAAATAAAGACAATAATTTTCCTCCAACTGGCACACATCCATTTTACGAATATATCAAAACAAATTAAACAAAAAAGTTAAATAAAAATAAACATTTTAATATTAAAAAAAAAAAACTCTCGCTTCAAGAAATAAATCATCAACTACACAGCTATGTATAACACTTAGGCATGCGTCATCCATTCAAAGGCGGACACACAAAATTTCAATGGCCTAATTTGATTTTGTCTGAGGGAAAACCAAACAAATCAACGACAATTATTCACGTTGTGCTGTTTAATTTTTTTTTTATTATTTTTATTTTTTAATATTTTTTGCCGCAAATTACTCATCCATTGGTTGTATGTAAAAGAGATATATTTAGTGCGGTGGTTGTTCAAACATTATTTGTTTGTTCTTCTTCTTTATGAAATAGCAATAGATACAATTTTAAAGATGGTAGTACCATAGCCGTAGCTAAGATTTGTTTTCAAGGGTGTTACACTTAAAAAAAAAAAAAAACTTGTGTTGATATTGCAGGTGCTTTGTCTGAATAATAATAATTATGTTAGTATGAAGAAACATTCCGTATAGACCTATAGCAATTTTCAGATGATTTGAATAATGGAATAGATCTAGTAAGCAATAAGCTTTAGACATTTTTCGATTACCTTAAACACCCAAACGTAACTACCGGCACTTTGGTTTGCACAAACATTCAATACAAATTAAAAAAAATAAACAAGAAGAATATGACATACATTTTTTGCAACTGGCGTCAAATGTCATTGTGCTTTCGCATTTATTGACGGATAGAGAATTAGTTTACAACAATCAATGGAGCGATACGTACCAGAAGAAAGCGGAATTTTCGTTACTGACCGACGTCATTCTTTCAACTAAATGTCATCAATTTTACACCTTGAACAAAAACTTTCCGTAAAAACAGAGCAATAGCTTATTTCTCAGTCCACTGTGTCATCAAAAATTCTTTTCTATTCCTTCTAACTATACTGACGTGCAATTCAGGTTGCATGTAAAAGACCTAAGGTCTTGGAGGAATATAATTATTGTTATAAAAAAAAATTGCCCCACCTTGTTGGTTGTTTCTGTTCAAAATACACAAGCCAAATTAATAAATCACTGCTTCAAATTATTTTAATTTTATCTTGGTTCCATGTTTAACAAATATAAAATTAAAAAGGACTCATTGTCTGTGCCATAATATTCCACTTGAAATGGAAACTATATTTTTTTTTTAAATTGACGGCTAATACAACGCAATCCCCTCCATCACCTACGGCCATGAAAGGTACTCGAAATTTTCACATTCAGTTACACTTTTCAGATAGAAAATAATAGATTTCGTCTGTCTTTTCAACTGTCATCTACAATGTAAGTATGTATAAATAGAAAAATGAAAACATAAATTAATTTTCTTTTGTTTAGAGAATTTTCTCAAATCTTGTTTGAAAGTTCGTTGACTTATTAGCCGAGTTTTATTTTCGTAAATAAACTATACAAAAAAAAACAAGCATTACAACAACAACACGAGATCTTTTTCTCTATTGAGGTCTCGTGTCATGAACCAACAATTTAGTTTTTATTTTAGCGGGTAGATGGCTTCTTTTGGTAAGGCAGTGTAAAATGTAGTTGAAAGAAAAAAAGACAACAAATACATGAAAAATAAACAAACAAGGAAAAAAGAGATCGATATTTATAACACTATTCGTATCGTTTTATTTTCATGCGATGATCTATATCGATCATTAGCGGTAATAAAACATGGTTATGGTTAGAATACATTTTGATGTATTCGTAGATATTAATTTTATTTGAAGTGTTATTTGTTTTACCTAGCGTAATGGGGCTCACTTTTGTGTCCTAAACTTGCTCTTAGGTGTTTTAAGCGACTATTTTCCACCCAAAACCTGTGTTACCCAGTTTTTTTTTTTGTTTCAAATAAAAGATCCCCAGTGCCGCGTGCGCACTGAGACAGGGAACACTGAACAAACGTTTTGCAATGTTCCCACGAACGTGTTGTTTGGTATCGTCACTTTTCAAGAATTGAAATATCTATTAAAGGTATGCATGAATGTATTTATTTGCCTTCTCTAAAAGAGTACACTACTTCAGTGTATTCTTTCCGTGAATTTAAACTTCTAAGAAACGAACACTGCACACCATTTGATCCCTTTAAAACGAATCAAATACACTGTTTGGTTTCGTTCGTGCTTGAATCAAAATGAACAAGTATAAGCCTAACAGTTGTAAACACACCGACTACAGCGAGTAATAAGATATGAATGAATAGAGTGGTTCTTTTTATTTTGTTTGCTTTGAAGAAGAGCAAATTCTCTCCCACTAACAGATGATGGTTGGCGATAGACACTGGTTTTACTCGGTGTGTGAATTGGTGGATCTGGTGCATTTCCTAACGAGTACTCATTTATTTATGACTACATGATGCTAATGTTTTGGTTTCAATAAGTGATTCGTTTTTTATGTTTGGCAAGATGCGAATGCAGTGAATAGTGTATTTCAAAATATATAGAATTATTTCGAGACATTCGTTGCAGATGTTTAATATCTATCGACATATTTATCGAAAACATGTAAGATACTTCCAAGAGACATACGTAATTATGTAATATGTATATATGCAGGTAGTAAAGGGAAAGGCATGGATTAAAAAAAAAATCCGACTCGAGATTTTAATCAAACCTTCCATAAGTAAGCTAGTAAATACGCCTTTTAGCCTAAACCACTGTTATTTTTGACTTTTTACCAACATTTTTAGAATATGTAATATATTTCAAGTGAGCAAATGTTCAAGTTTTCTTGTGTAAACTGCACAAACTTCGTATAAAAATTGTTTTCAATAACATATTTAGTAGCCATTTTTTATAAAGGCTTTTTTTTCAGAATAAGTATTTCCCCAAGGAAATTTTATTTGCGAAAAAATTAATTCACCTTAATTCGTATGCTCTTTATTTTTGAAATTGTAAGTTACCAAATTAAATTATCCAAAAGAAAATTTGCCCTATTGCGTTTTTCTGATCTCTATAACCGGCCTTCTGTGGCTCTTTGTTCAAAAGTGCTTTTAAACATAAATTTTCGTGTGTGTCGAATGCAACAATAGCTCATCTTCTGGATTAAGAATTGTTTGGACCTCAAGAAAAAAATATTAATTTTAGACAATTGGAATGATAAGTAACATCCTTTACTCTAAACTCAACGCAAATTTAAAATACATGTATTTCTGAACATTCACTCAGAAGCTCAGCTGAAATTATTTGCAATTTTTTGAGCTAGAGAAATTTGATTAGTGTAGGCCAATCTTTTTTTGTTTTAAGGTTTAAAATCGGAAATGTATACCTATTCATTGTGATAAGGATTTTACGGTTTTCATGGCTATTTTTGACAACCCCAAGCTGATTTGTTTGGGTTCCTTAAAAAAATAAAAGGCAAACACAAAGGATTAATAGCTTTTATGGAAGCCAAGACATCACCACTGAACATCCAGTCTTAGTTATAAAGTATAATAAGGATCATGAGAAGCGTAAAGCCGATATATCCAAGGCACTATCAGCAGCAAGTCCACTAATTGTAAGACTTAACATCATTAGAGAAAGCAAAGGATCCTGTCAAGTATGAAAATGCCAACGCCTTGGCTTTGTTTATTTATTTTTTTTTTCTTATTTATTCTTCACTGTTAAACTTAAAATATATTATTGAAATAGTTTGTAATGTTGATGTGCCACTTAGTATAAAATGAATTTCAAATCCAACAAAAAAGGTCCATATGACCCCTAAAAATGGTCAAGCTAAATAGGGTATCGTATCATACAAAATGTTTTTTTTTTTTTGCTTAAGTTTTCCTGTATATTTTTATTTCGTAGTATTCTTCATTATCGCTATTTAATCTTTCAGTGAAAAGTAAGATTAAAATATAAAGCTTATCAGGTATTTATTTTTGTATGAAGACAGTTAATTTGTTAAAGGCTAGTAGCAGGCTAAGCCCTTACGTCAGCGAGTTGGAAACGACTGGTAAAGTTAAAGAAACGATAACGCCATTTATGATTATTTTTAGCAAACAAATTTATATATGTATATAGATATTGTACTAAATTCTCCTTAATGTCAAATTTATTTGAACACATACATATGTTGCTATATTGGTATACATATGTGTTTGAATGAATTTGAAGCTAAATTGTTGAGTAGAAAAAAGTGCAAGTCTAGAGGTCTCACGGTTTTACTTGTTTTGATGAAATTATTTACTTGATGTGTATGTTTTAATTTGTTACAAATTTAATATGAAATATCAAAAAAAAAAAGAAGAAATATTCCAGTTTTTTTTGAACACCTAATAATAAGGCTCATTTTCAAAGTAAACGCACTTACTTGAATAAGTGGCACTCAAGGCTCCCGTTTTGACCATACTTAAGTCCCATATAAATAGACTATGAAAATGGTACTTAGAATAGAAGTGACTCTAGACATGACAATTATAACAGATTTTGTTTATAAAAGTACTGTTTATGCAGCATCTCAGGACCAGGGCACTCCGCCGGTGGGCATACTTCAGGCACCCAGAGTTTTTTTTTCAAGTCGCGCAAAGCGCGTTAACGCATGCCCAATTTTAATAGCGAAAAACTGTTATAAGAACTGTTATAAATTGGCATGTCTCTAGTCTCATCCACTTAGAATACCCTTATAAGTATACTGTAATAATTTTTTGAATAAAAAACGTTCTTTAAACCACCAACTGTTATAAAAAATTAGATTGCTGATGCAATATTGGGGAATTATATTTGTATTCTTAGTCACGTATGATTACAATCTCGTGCTTGAAAGTTCTTTGATATTTCAAGTTCAAAACACAAATCTAATTTTTTCCACCAAAATTGACTCACCCTGTAGGTTCCAAAGTCTGCACATATATATACGTATGTACACTTGGTCGTTCGTGAATAGGTACACTTCAAATATTAGAGAAATATTTAATTTTTGTTAATTAAGTAAAAAGGAGTATACAAAATAATATAATACGTGGATTTATTTAGATATACATTTATTACAAACTCGTTTTTTTTTTTTTTTTAAATAAAATAACAAATTGAATTAGTTGTGTTTCATTCTAAATAAATCTCGTCATGTGAGTTCTTTTTTTGTATGCGTTATTACAGAGATTTTTTTATTTTTTGAAAGTTTAGGTACTTGGCCATCAATAAATTAAGCGATTTGCATTTTATGTTTTTAGAACATACATTAAATCAAGTTTAAAAAATAAGTAGCAAATTGAACATAGGACTCTATTGGAATTTGAAATGGATATAAAACACTAATTGCTTAATTTT
The DNA here is from genome assembly GCA_932273885.2 of Leucozona laternaria. Classification (NCBI taxonomy): domain Eukaryota; kingdom Metazoa; phylum Arthropoda; class Insecta; order Diptera; family Syrphidae; genus Leucozona; species Leucozona laternaria. The sequence continues at coordinate 55,424,858 of OW026368.1, forward strand.
TGTATGACCTTTTAGAATTAGTACAACCTTCAAATTTAGAAAAATGTCAATAACTTTTTTTCTAATTATTTTTTCTTAACCAAATTTTGACCAAATATGAATAAGACTAATTTTAACATGAGTGCCAAATTTCATTAAAATGCATTGAATGGTTCAGGTTTAACAGACTTTTTTTTAAATTTCAGTAGGTGCAACATCAAAACTCTCAAATTTTAGAAAAATGTCAATACATTTTTTTTTTTCTAATCACTTATTTTTAACTAAATTTTGAAGAAATATGTAAAAAAAATAATCTAAACATGTGTGCCAAATTTTATTGAAATCCGTAAAATAGTTCGGATTCAACAGACTATTTTCCGCTCTCCCATACAAACCAAACCACTGTGCGTCCTTAGTTATTTTGTATGAAAAATCTACTTCAGCCCTTTGTTAGATTTTTTTTTTTTTATATTTGGCGCCCACTAAAGGGGTTTTGACTACCCTTAAAATGATAAACACAGCACGAGCGATTAGGTAGGTTGGAGGGGATTAAAAAGGAGATACCGATGCACATTGGTTTTGAATGTAGATATAGGACATTGAAGCACAAGTTATACATAATTCAAATACCAGTATAAAATTTGTACTAAAGTATAGAGAAACAATTAAGCATAAAATTCATGAAAAAAAGTGATCTGTAGAACAAAATAACATTTTTATATCTCGAAAACTAAAAGAGATAGGGCAATTCTGATTTCACCAAACGAAAAAGCGTGGCCGAAAATATAAGATGACATTTATAACTCATTTTTGGCCAAAATGGTCTGTAGGACAAATAAGAACTCACGTGACGATTCTGTCTACACAAATTAAGTTAATTGGGACATCACAGACTTGGTGAATTTTAAACGGGTCTTATGCCTGGGTATCTTTAACTTCAATCGCACAAAGAGTAAAAAAAAGCTGGCGGAAAGGTTGTGTACATGAAACGATTTTAAGTGTATGAGTATTTTTAATTCAATTTGACATTTCGAGCAACAACAATTCGAGCAACAACAAATCGTTTGCTTTTAGAAAAATAACAATTGAATTGACAGATTGTTTTTTTTTTGTCGGACTGAAACAAACAACTTTTCAGTTTAGTAATTAAACTTTGTTATTCCACTCCACATTCTCCAACTCTGTTGCCTACAAACTTGGATTTCCCCAGGTCGAATTGTTCCAGTCTGCGATGGTTTTCAATGAGGCTTTAGAATGTTTTACATATATAATAACAAGTGGCGTGTTTCTCTCGTCTAGATTTTTCCTACTGAAAACTTTCCAGGGCCTTGACTAAACTTGGCAACGCTTGGAATTTTTCCAGGCGGGACATAGCTGAAATCCCCGTGACATACTAATCTTTTTCATAAAAAAGAGCAGTAGCTCTGCAAGCACTCAACCACAGTTAAAAGCAAATATTAGAGTGTCGATAAATTAGCCAGTAAAAGATTGGATATAAAAGTGGATATACATAGTTAGAACTTTGAAGATGAAGATGGCGCTCTTGAAAAGTATTAATGACTTGAACCTTAATGTTGTTTTCACTCACAAAATGGATGTGATCTATGATATTTGTAGCGAACACAGCCAAAAGTTGCTAAAGCGTTTTATTAACACACCCAAAGCGTTTTATTGGTACTTGATTATTGCGCAAGCTATAAACTTCCAATAAAAGACAACTATTATATGCAAATATAAATCACTTTTCTTTGCTAGTCCTATCTTAATGCAGTGGAGTGTATTGACAACCATTTTTCTATCAGCCATAAACAAAACAAGCTAGTAGAAATCAGGTTTTTTTCAATTCTTCTTACCTATACATATGTATGTACAACTCCACCAAATCAACATCAAAACAACCATACCAAACCCACCCTTCTGTGCTACACCTCATTTTCTCATATTCACGATAGGACTAATCGACAATGTTTTGTTTTTTTACCTTTTATAGGGTACAATCAGAACATGTTCAGTTGATAAGCTCGACGGCTGAGTGTAGGACGTGTGTATAGTTAGTGCTGTTCGCGTTACCCCAATTTTTCTTTGTCGCGTTTATTGAGAGACTTTCGTCAGAATGACAAAAGCAACTTATCTCTGCCGATCGAATTAAAATTATCCTGATTTGTGGTGATCTGACAGTTCTTCTAAACAAATCAAAGCAAAATAAAATGTAAGAGCTAGTGACATTTCATTTCACATACTGCTGCGATTCAAATGCACTTGTTTTCTTTGTGTTTAAAACAGAACGAGGAGAGAGAGAGAGAAAAAGAGATCGCGAAGATTAATTCACATCGCATACAATCACTCAGTTTAACAGGTTGAATAACGAAATCTTAATAGAAAGATATACACAACGACAAAAACAAGTTGAAAAAAAAAAATAAAATAAAATATCTCCAGACATTGACTTCTCTCAACAAGCAAAGTTAAAGTGGAAATAAAAAATTATAAAATAAAAATAAAAAAATAGTACGAAAGAAAAGAAAATGGCAAGACGACGACCGTCGGCGGCGAAAAAATTTGAAATGCTTTTTGCGAAGTAGAACAGGGCAATACCGCTGTCACCGCACGTTTTCTGTTTGCTTTTTTTCTCTGACTTGATACTTATTTTCTTTTCCATTTTTTTTTTTTTTTTGAATATCTTATCACATTAATGATAAATCTACATACATACATACAAATAGTTACACGAAAAGAGGTAGTGGGGATTTTTGAATTTGCTCTTTTAGTAATTTCAAGGTATTATTGATAAAAATTAATTTAATTCTCGAATTTAAGCGATTGAGAATTATTGTTTGTTGCTTTTTCTGTATACATAGGTATAATATGTTTAAGGAGTGTGAATTAATCTTCAATTATAGCGCAATGTAATAGCAATATAGCATTGCGTTGATTTGAGATGGAAGTTTGCTGTGCTTTTACAAGGACACATGACAACAATGGGAGCAAATAAATTGATTGGAGGATATAGAATATAGAATCCACTTTGAGTAAATATGATCAACTATCGAATACTAGAAATATCCTTCTCTTTAATCGATCTTGTTTTCAAACTTTCCTTTTTCTGTTTTTATTCAAAAATAAATGAAAAAATTGTTTCATTTCAAACTCAATTATCAAAAATGTGTGCAAAAAATCGTTTATACATACATATCTAATAAATACTAGATATGGAAATAAAATTTGACAGTTCATCTCCTATAATTTGACGTGTGTTTATTTATGAAGATGAAAATTATTCGGACTGGTTCCAAAACATCACAAATTCTCTCACATTTGAGGTTATGTTGAAACTGATTTGTTTCGATGCAAGTGTGGAATCAAAATATAAAAAAATCAATTTTATAACCCAAATTTGACAGTCGCTTGAAATTCCATTCATTCACTATAAATCCTATTGTATGTAGGTACATATATGTCAAGCAATTATGTATACAAGAATTTTTGTATATTTTCGAAAATCACTAGGGCTTGTAATGGGTGATTTTTTAAGAGGTTTAGAACTTTTTTTAAAAAAAAAACACAAAAAATTCGAAAAAATGAATGAAATATTTATTTGAATCGATAGTTTGAACCTTGCAATTTAATGTTTAAAGATAATTTCATGCAAATGTTGACCGCGGCTGCGTCTCAGGTAGCCCATCCGCTGAGTCCAATTTTGGCATACTCTTTCACACATATCGGCCGGTATCTCACGAATGAATGCATGGATGTTGGCTTCCAGTGCGTCAATCGAAGCGGGCTTGTCCCTATAGACATTAGCCTTGACATACCCCCACAAAAAATAATCTAATGGTGTCAAATCGCACGATCTAGGCGGACAATTGACCGGCCCGAAACGTGAAATTCACTGTTCACCAAACTCGCCTCGCAATTGCGCCATTGTTTCGCGTGCTGTGTGGCATGTGGCACCGTCTTGTTGAAACCACATATCATGCAAGTCAAGAACTTCCATTTCGGGCAAAAAAAAGTTTGTTATCATCGCTCGGTAGCGTTCACCATTGACAGTAACGCTGCGATTCGCATCATCTTTGAAGAAATATGGCCCAATAATGCCGCCGGCCCATAAACCGCACCAAACAGTGGCTTTTTCGGGATGCATTGGTAGCTGTTGCAATGCTTCTGGCTGATCTTCACTCCAAATGCGGCAATTTTGCTTATTTACGTACCCATTCAACCAAAAATGAGCCTCATATCTGAACACAATTTTTCGATAAAAAAGCGGATCCTCGGCCAGCTTTCCAAGAGCCCATTCACCAAAAATTCGGCGTTGTGGTAGGTCGGCTGGCTTTAGTTCTTGGACCAGCTGTATCTTCAAAAGCTTTACGCCCAAATCCTTCCGCAAAATTTTCCACGTAGTGCTGTAACAAAGGCCTAACTGCTGGGAACGGCGCCGAATCGACATTTCGCGGTCTTCTGTCACACTAGCTGATACGGCCGGAATATTTTCTTCACTACGCACAGTACGTAAACGTGTTGGTGGTTTAATGTCCAACAAAGTAAATTTGGTACGAAATTTGGTCACAATCTTCCGAATAGACTGCTCAGAAGGTCGAGAATGCCGATCATAAAATGGAAGCAGCGCGCGATGAACATTTCGAACCGAGCACGAATTTTGATAGTAAAATTCAATAATTTGCAAGCGTTGTTCATTTGTAAGACGATCCATGGTTAAATTGCAAACCAAACTGAAGCTGTTTGACAGTGACACAAGGTACTTAACACACGTCAGCTGTCAAAACCAGTGTTGCCAAAACCAAACCAGCTAAAAAATCACCCGTTAGAATCCACTTTGAGTGAATATAATCAACTATCGAGAACACTAGAAATATCCTTCTATTTAATCGATCTTGTTTTCAAACTTTCCTTTTTCTGTTTTTATTCAAAAATAAATGAAAAAATTGTTTCATTTCAAACTCAATTATCAAAAATGTGTGCAAAAAATCGTTTATACATACATATCTAATAAATACTAGATATGGAAATAAAATTTGACAGTTCATCTCCTATAATTTGACGTGTGTTTATTTATGAAGATGAAAATTATTCGGACTGGTTCCAAAACATCACAAATTCTCTCACATTTGAGGTTATGTTGAAACTGATTTGTTTCGATGCAAGTGTGGAATCAAAATATAAAAAAATCAATTTTATAACCCAAATTTGACAGTCGCTTGAAATTCCTAAATCCTATTGTATGTACATATGTCAAGCAATTATGTATACAAGAATTTTTGTATATTTTCGAAAATCACTAGGGCTTGTAGTATAGTGTAGATATAGCTTTTCTCTCTCTCCTTTCGTTTATAGTTATTTCTATGTATTCATCTGTCTACCCGTTTTTTTTTTTTTTCGTATATCAACTATCAACCTTTATGATACCTATACCTACCTATACTTAAAAGCTAAGTAAATTCTATTTCATTGTGTAAATAAAAAAAAATCTAAAAGAAACAATGCAGCCCAGGCCCACACGATAAGAAAAGTAATACCAGGAAACGTCAGCGACCTACCAACAATGAATGATACGCTAAGAAGAAAGACTTGTTTCTGGTTGTTTAAACGTAGGTTTCATTTGTACAACTTGTTCTTTGATGAGTTTTCTTAACAAAATTAACTTTTTAAACAAAAAAAGGTAGGTTTAAAGCAACCTACGGACGTATAAGGTGTCCGGTTGACGGATTGCTTGGTAGGTTAGGGTTGATATAAATTACTCTCGCCATTACAATTAAACTTTTTTTTTTTAAATAGTTTTATGAAGTACCTAGATGTTTTTGTACTTGTAGTTTTTGGTAACATTTCAACGTGAGTGAAGAAGAAGTTTGTGATGCCACTGAACCTAAAAGCGTTTATAAGAAAGCTAAAGTTAAGATTTAAAATAAGGCACTTAAAAACTAGGGATATTTAATGCCTTTACAAATCCAAAGTAGGTCTATGTTAGTAGTGTTGTACAAAAAAGTTTACCTATTTTGAATTTGAAACAGAATGTTTCAAATTATTTTATAAAAGATACACAACCTTGTATAACATTTCGGTACCACCTGAATTACATGGAATTTCAATTGAAATGGTTATATTTTAAGTTTCGTGAATAGAAATCATTTTATTGAATACATATATATCAAAGTAGTTAATAAGTTGTTTTCAATATCCAGAGGAATATTCTAATAAAACAACAATTCAAATTAATTAATAGCAGATGGCTGTGTATAGCACTTTATTAATTAAGTTTGTATTTCCCAAAGATGCTATTCAGTTTTGATAAGAAACGCTGACTCTAATTACGCTCTTATTGTCAACAGCCTACTTTCTTTTATTTTATTTTTTGAGCAGTTCATTACTCGGAGTGTTAAATAAAAGTAAATAGGGCTACATCACGATTTTTCCAACTATTAATACAATTTTTGTAAAGTATTGCTTTGCCTTTTATCGAACCAGATATCAGTCTATTAAATTGTACATAATATTGTTTCTTCAAAATACTTACACACTTAAAGAAATATTACAGTAGAACCTCGGTAACTCGCACGCTCCACTAATTCGAACACGCATTTATTTACATTAAGTTTGTTCCAGACCTTGACCAAAATTGTTAATTGTCACAACTTGTTGCCTATTTCTGCCAAATCCTGTACATACATCACAAATTGGGTAGTTTTGACCAAAAGAGAGCGTTTAGCAAATGTATTTTCCAAAAAAGAATACTATATTAAAACTCATTAATTTCTTGTATAATTTAGTGCTTTGTAACGTCAGAGTTTAAAGGTTTTTCCAATAAGACAGAGGTTTAATTTTGATATTAAAAAAAAAAACGAGAAATCAATGGATGTTTATTTCACTGTAAAGAGGAAGGTATGCCATTAATAATGGAAAACGATATCAGCCAAATGGCTGCCATGGCTTTGGTTGCAGCACCATTTCCTTTTCATGACCAATTCGAAGATTTGTGGCTGTATGTCCTCGATAACTTCACGAATTCCATCTTTAAAGTCTTGAATCGATTGTGGAGCATTGAAATAAACCTTATATTTCACGTGGCCCCAAAGAAAAAAGTCCTAAGTCGTTATGCAAAATACGGTGTAATGTCGTTTGTGAAATGCCTAATTCCAAAGATCGACGAGGAATCGACAAACCTGGGTTTTTGTCAACACTACTGGCTACAGCAGCAATATTCTCTGTTGTTTTTGAGCAACGCACACGGTTTCGGTTCTTCACATCCCTAACTTGTCCCAACAGCTCAAATTTTTCCACCAGTTTCACTATTGCCGGCCGAGAAGGTGCTTCACTACGACCCAAAAGTGTTCATCATTTTCCTAGTGAATTTTAACAATTTCAATGCGTTGTTGAAGCTTGTATCGTATCGTTTTTAGTAATGGCGTAGTTTTTACTTGTCAAATGTCAAAAGATGACAGCTTCAAAAGTGACAGCTGCCCAAATAGTGGGCTATTCAAAATTAAACCTCTTATTGGAAAACTATTTACATATGCTTAATAATGGAATGGTAAATTAAAGAAAATTGTGTTTCTATTACAACAATACGTATACGTGACATTTGGAAACTTTTCTTTGCTTTAGTTATGATTTATTGAAAATTTTGATTGTGATTTATCATAGATCCGTGGCAACTCTAGCCGATTCTTGTTTTGACGTTTTAAAAGAGGCAACAATTGTTTCCCGCAAAGCATTCAAAACATATGTATTTACTATACGTACAGTACATAATTTTGATATACCTATGTACACACATATACATTAAGTACCTACCACAGGATCAGAGAATTTTTTTCATCAAAATCGTAGGCGGCATTTTGGTGAAAAATAAGCTTTTGGTTTAACGGTTATAGGTATAAAGATCAATCCAACAGTTAGGCTGTGGCTAATTATACCTACGTACAAAAAGACAGACATACATCAGAATTGTTAGACCCAATTTGTCCATCTAAGTTTTTCGAATAAGAGTTCCTAGTAGTAGGAAGTTGGGACTAACCATACCTACTTTTAAAAATGCAGTATGTCAAGCTCTACATTTTTTTAAGTTCGACATTATGACATACAAAAGCTTTGCTTGTGTTTATTTGTATCCCTATCCATACATTTAGAATGATTTTTTGAAGTGCTCAGTCTATTGCTCACGGCTATACTAAATTTAGTTTTGTTGTGTTATTGTTTATCATTTTATCAGGTTTTAATAAAGCTTTCGGGGTAAATTCAAAAAAACAAAACTGAAAAGTGAGTCATCATCTTTGTCAAGGCCTCCTCCTTATATACTATACTTATGTATATAATTTTTGTCGTCGGTGCTTTTGATTTAACATTTGCATTTTTTTTTTTACATAAAAGTGTTGGTTATATCTTAAAGATGAGATGATTTTATAAGTAGGTACGTAGCTTTATATGTCACTGTGATTTCGAAAGGGTTACAAGTGATTTAAGACACACCAGTTTGGATTCATGAATATCTAAGATTTTCAGAAAAGTAATACGGGTTTAACCATTTTGAACATATCATGGTGATTCGCATAAGGTGTGGCAAAAAACTAGAGCGTGTAGGCTGGGTCGATACAAGAAAAAAATCGTATTTCAGGGGGGGTCAAAACAGAAACAAAATTATAAAAAAAAAACGGTTGCATTCATAATGCCATGTTATACCTTTTTGTAAAGCCCGAATTTTGTGCCTTGTAATTTGTATTTCCTTTTTAAATAAAGTTGTTATATTTATTTGTTTCATTTGACCTGAAGCCAATTCAACAAACAATAGCTTAGAATAAAAAGGGTCACCAACATCAAATGAGATAAAGTTGTTTTAGTGAACAGTTTTTGAAAAATTGATAAGGCATTGTACGTTTTGTACGACCTCGCTAGTTCGGGATGAGTTCCGTAGAGGAAGAGAGTATAGTAATTTGTTCTTTTGTTGGATCTACCCTTATTTATTTAAATATTTATTTATTTAAACATTTATTAAAATATTTGTAAAATATTTCATTACTTCTCCGTAAACTTATATTTCAAACAGGAAAAACTAAACTTCGAATTGAAAACAAATTTTACGAAACCAGCAGCTGACTGAAATGATTTAAGTGACTAAATTTTGACATGAGAGCGTTGTGGAGAATGGGCCATCACACACTGGTTCAATTTTAATTACGTGACTAAGTTCTTCCTAAATGTTGCTTCAACCGCACACGGAATGAAGAAAGATGGGAGAAAATTTTGTGTACATGAAACAGATTAAATTTTATGAGTATTTTTTCTTTCAATTAAAAAATACGAACATCAAAAAAATCCTTTGCTTTTACAAATATAAAAATTTGAGTGGTCATGACAACCGATTGTTTTTTCAATTTGTGAGTAGATATTACGGCCAATTTCTTCACAGAGCCTTAATTCTAGTACCGGTACTAGTCCTAAAATTAGTCCTCAAATCGGTATCAACTCATTTCTTCACACAAGTTCTAGGTCGTAGTCCTGTCAGTTCGGACTCGGTACTAGCTAATTCCTCAAAATCAGCTAGTACCTGGTTATTATTCCAGTTGTTAGTACTCAAATCGGTACCAAATGATTTCTTCACATAAGTACTAAGCCCTAGTTCTGTCAAGTTGGTACCGAGTACTATTCAGGAATAGCTAGGACTTTAAAATCGGCAGTCTAGTGGCGCTAATACCTGAATCAGAGTATTTTTTTCATTTTCTTCAATGAATTCGTTGCATGGACATGTGTTAATGCAGTCGTAAAAGTACATATTGCCACTGTTTATGGACATTATATCGAGAAACAACTTCATAGCTAAAACGATTAACAGTGTTGTAGATAGTTTCGACAAGCTATTAAAAAGGCCTTCCTTTTTCCAGATATGCATTAATGTTTTTGGATTTACTGTTTTCATAAGGGATTAAACAAACACAAAACCTATCCTGATAGCTCTGGATATTTCCCCGAACGCGACCAATGCATTGCATGAACCGCACATGAAATGTACACAATAAAGGGCATTTCTCCAAGACTGTCACACACATACCAACACAGAAAAATGTCCAAAACTCCACGCAAAAAATAACACAGAATGCTCTACTCAAATCAAATGCTTCATCTGGAAGGTGATTCAAAACAGAGCACCACTGATCATCATCATCATCATCGGCTCGACAACCGGGGTCCAGTCCTGGCCTCCTTCAACAAGTCTCTCCACCCATCCCGGTCTCGAGCCGCCGCCATCCAGTTGCGCACCCCAAGGCTCCGGGCGTCCTGGTCTACGCCATCTCTCCAGCGCAAGCATGGTCTACCACGCTGTCGTCTACCATAGAATGTACCACAAAGAACTTTCCGAACAGGTTCCTCTTCGCTCATGCGAGCTAGGTGACCTGCCCACCGGAGTCTACCGAGCTTAATTTTTGTCACGATATCTGCTTCAAGGTAGATTGCGTACAATTCATGATTGTACCGTCTCCGGAATCGTCCTTCCTCACATATGGGGCCAACAATTCTCCTTAAGACTTTTCTCTCGAACGCGGCTAAGAGGTCGGAGTGCCTTTTGCTAAGCACCCAAGTCTCGGATCCATATGTGAGTACTGGCAGGACCATGGTCCTGTACAGCAGCAGTTTTGAAGTTATGGTGAGATTTCTGGATTTGAAGAGCTTTGACTATAGTAGGCTCTGTTGGATTTGAGAAGCCGCCCGCGTATTTCTTCTTCTATATTGTTATCGGCTGCTACTATTGACCCAAGGTATTTAAAGGATTGCACCACTTCAAATTCGTGCTCTGCTACCTTGATTGATTGACCAACTGTTCCTCTCGCTGATCCCTCCTGTAAATATCGGTAGGACTTTATTGGCATTCTTCATCTTCCCACTCTCTATAGGTTTATAGCAACGACGGCCGTTTTGCTATTAACTGCGTAAATTGAAGACCGTAAAATTGTTGATCACAGTGACAAAATTCATAGTTGATGCTTGATGAATGGATATTATGTCCTCTTTTTGTTAAAATTGATATAATTCATTCGAAAATAGAATAAAATAAAAATCGGTCACTCAAAATAAATATCAAAATAATATTTGAAATGCCAAATATTGTCAAAATCAGAATTAAACCAGTTTTAGACGTATTAAGTCCTAGTACCGCTTGGTGGATTTAGATCCGGTACTAGAGTGATGTGAAGAAATGATCAGGTACTTACTTTTAATTAGGACCCAGTACCAGAGCTAGTACCTGGTCTAGCTAGATTGGGTACTATGCTGGCTTAGTACTTCTGTGAATAAATTGGGCGTTAGTAGTTTAACTTTGTTATTCCACTCGAATCAAGGAAGAACATTTTGTTTGTTTCATTCGAAACTCTTCACCTCCTTTATCTACAAACTATGATTTCCCCAGGTTGAATTGAGCCCGTGTGTGATGGCCCGATATGTCACTGAAAACAGCATTCGCTGAGAAAAAATTATATTCAACCATTTCCGAGAATTTATTTTCATTATTTCAAGTGAATTTAATCAAATAAAATGGATATTTTTCTTTAACTTAGATAACTCGTTTGTTTGTATATATTCCTCCATTTATTTTTTTTTTATTTTCACAAAGCAAAGTTGGCACAAAATTCCAGAATTATGGAGTCTGTACAAATTTAGCTGGTGGATTAATGTGCCGAACGATTATTTCGTGCGCTAAATTTTTAAAGATAATCATGTACAGCAAGACACAAAAATTGGATTTGTTAAGCTGAAGCTACGTACCACTCGGCTAAAATGCTTGGCTAAATTTAGCGCGATCTGCGTACTTGGCTTTAACTAATAAACGTTAATTTAGACAAAAATGAACCTCCTTATCAATAACTTAACTTACCCTATCCCTCTAAACTGATCTATTAAAATAATTTCATGGTTCAATTTTTTTAACGCTTTTTTATTTATACACACATACATACAAATTCAATGGCTTATTTCCATAAAGAAGGAATTTAAAAAAAAAAACTTTTAAGAATCGCCACAAAGCATTTTTAATTTTGTTTAATTTGTATCTTTTGTTTTACTCCATATTGACTGACTGAATAACCTAAACCTACCTATACGTAATTGGGAGAAGACATTAAAGCTTATACAATTATAACTCAGCTTCTAACTTGCGCCAGTTTTCTCTCCTTGATGCCTTAGACAAAATTGTACTAAACAGAACAAGCTCCCATGAAAGTTGTTTTCCCAGTCATCGCAATATTGCTGAATTCTTTCGAAGTATGAAAAAGATGAAAAGATGACCTCATCGGCATACGTCAAAGCATGAGTTAGACTATACCTATATGCCTCCTGTCAGAAGTTCATCTCTGTTTTCTGGTTTATTCTTTAAAGCTTAATACATGAGTTAAAGCATTTAATACTTTGTGGAAACATACTCGTGTCACAAGAATTAACGATCCTAATTCTGTTAATTAATATACAATATAAAGAGGGTGCTTTTTTTTATTTTAAGCCAGTACTAACTATGATTTTGAACAAAACACATGAAATTTCATTAAATAGCTATTAATGTGTGTTCAATCGAGAGAATACATTCAGCAGTTAGTTTTTAAACACAATTTCGGGTATATATGCCCACCACGGCTGGATCTGATGAATGTCATCCCAAAAACAAAGTTTTCTACCAGTTTTTTCAGGCATTTGTGGCCATATGTTGGTGCCATCCCGCTGAAACCCTATCTCTTCCACATTCATGCCATTTGATCTGGATACGAATACCGTTAACCTTAACACGCTGATTAGACTCACAGACCGCACCATCAAAGTGTGAATTTTTCGGGATGTTGCTGCGTTTCGATAGTCTCAATTGATTTTGTGCCCTCACAGAAATTTTGACCCAAACTATTTGGCTTCAATTCTTACACGAGCTGGATCTTCTAAGCTTTCAAACGAAGATATTTGTGTAAAATTTTTCATAAAGTGGATGAACAGAGACTAAGCTTTTGACAACGACATTTAGTCGATAACTTTGGATCTCCTTCAAAACTATTTTTAACGGATACAATATTATTTTCAATACGCAATCGTGTTTAGCGTCTGCACCCAAACAAAATTTGTTGTATAAAAATGTTGAAAAACGTTATTGTTTCTACTGAATCAGTTGTCCTAATCGACAAGACAACCAATGTTTTCAATTTAACACAGACATGGTTGTGGATTCCACAACGGAATTGTAGATATTTTACAACTAGAAAAATTGTGAATAATAAAGCATTCATTGTTTAATGGGCAGCACAATTCTTAAAATACACAATACCAACTTGTAGAAACTACAAATTTTGTTGTATTTTCCACAACATTTCGTGGTCAAAATGTTATCCCTATTGTCAATCCTACAATTCGATTTGTGTTCATAATGTGTGAGACAGTGAAGAAGAACGACCAATGACTCTTAGTCTCTTACGACAAATTTGTCTTTTGTTGAAATGGTTCCAAAAATTACTTTCGTAGCGTGGTAGCAAAAAGATTTCTTGTGATCACTTTTTATATTTATGTTTTAATTTACTTAAATTGCTATTTGATTTTTTCCTATATACCTTCTTACTTAATTTATTCATTTACAGTAAATAGATCCCCTTCAAAATGATTAGAAATTTGTATTCTCCAAATCTTCCGTAATCGAGTATAGATTTTTCACTTTTTATATCATATTTAATAAAAATAAATAATTGAACTTTAATCAAAACCTATAGGACGTAGATTAATTTCTCTGATTGGAAGATTAAAACTTTCAAAACATTCCATAAATACAATTTTGTATGATTATTATTATACAATTTAAATATGTATGTAAATATGGTTGTTTGTAAATGTATTATGTATAAAATAATTTGTAGGTATATATATACTAAAAATTAAAAAAACTGTGGTTGCATAAATTAATCAATATCCTTACTACTTCAGAGTAGTAGTTAAAAGTTGTGTTGATATCTGCCTGTATATCTACTTGCTATCCGGAGAAAGTATTGGTTTCGTGTCAACAAAATGTCGATGTTTTAATTAAATAATAAGGGGCTACTAGCAAGGGTCACTATCGAAATACGCAAGGCCCTCGCCACATTAGTGCCTTTTCACCTCGAGGGAAAACTTACGATACTCGCTATGCAAGTGCAATGTTAAAAATTAATTTGTACCATTGTATGGTGGTTATAAAGTTTTTGTTGTGTACGGGGTATTTCTGATGGGATGGCAAAATTTTACCAGTAAGTTTTTATCAGACAGGGTCCTACGAGTTTTTACGAGTTTGCCTCATTTCGATTTTCCTTTCTGAAAAATTTTGTCCAGGGCCTTGACTTAACTATATCATAACGAGATTGAACCATTGACATACATTTGCAAGCAGTGTCTAGCCACATTATACAGGGTGTTTTTCTTAGACGTGTGGTTTTCAATCTGGAAATACTTTTTTTGGAGTTGGTCTTATTGACAGCTGTCACTTGATTTATGCCCAGTTTGGTTTGTTATTTCATAATGAATAGGTTTACTGCTGAACAACGTTTGCAAATCGTGCCCAAATGGGCCCAAAACAAGACTGCCGTTGATCCCAATTTTCATAAGCGAATTTTGTTTAGCGATGATGCTCACTTTTGGTTGAATGGACACGTCAATAAACAAAACTGCCGTATTTGAAGTGATGATAATTCTCAAGTGTATGTTGAGACACCGTTACATTCTTAAAAAGTCACAAAATGTGAATCATTGGTCCATATTTCTTCAAAACAAGACGGCGCTACATGCCATACAGCCAACGAAACAATCAATTTATTGAAGGAAACTTTTGTAGCCTCCAAGATCGCACGATTTAACACCGCTGTCACCACTATTTATTGTGGGGTTTTGTGAAGTCGCTTGTCTACGCAGATAAGCCCGATACGAGTGACGCCTTGGAAGAGAATATTCGGCACGTTATTTCTGACATACGGCCCCAATTGCTACAAAAAAAGTTTGAAAAATGGGCCGCTCGGCTGGAATTTATTCAAACCAAAATCATTTTTAAAACATAATGGCAAACCCTTATCTTTATAATAAAGCTAAATTCTTGGCCATAACATTAAATTATATGCGTTTTATTTCTTCTTAAAAACCACACGTCTAAAAAAACACCCTTTAGTTTTGAACCACAAGAGCAAGTTCGTGCGATCCAGTCGTGCATTTTCTTTTTTATAGAAACCTATTTATGTATAATTATTTATATTTATGCGTATACTTACTTTATTTCAATTAAGCTATCAGTTTCGGTTTTCAGATAAATAACTGAAATCATTTTTAGTTCTTCTTCACTTCCAGTATTGAAAGTTTTCATTTCATTCATTCAGCAAGGTGAATCAACGGAGGAGAAAAACCGCTGAATGCCTATATCGATATTTTCGTGGTGTTTTCATGAGAAATTAACTGTTCACATGATACCGAGTAACGTGAATTTTTAAATGGGTTTATTGGTTTAACTTTCATATGTACTTTAGCAAGCCTATTATATTGTTTGCACAAAATATGTACATATTGTCTGTACATCCATATTAAATAAAATAACTTTCTGAAGTTGATCAAGTGACAAAGGCAATCAAAACTGCACACTATGAATTTGGATTAAAATTTAATTAAATAAACCTAAAAAAGTTCTCAGGTTTTCAAAAAAAAAAGTTAAAAGAAATTGTTGTGTTGCATTGTTTGCTTGTCAAATTACAAAAAAAAAATAATTTATATAAGTAAATATACCTATATATTACTGTCAGTATTTTCTAGCTGTGATCCCACAGAAGAGCTTCTTACACACTATAACTACCATCAACAAAAACACACAAAAGAAAACTTAGGTTTTTTTTCCTGTCCCTCTTTCAGATTCACATACTTATTCTATTTTAACTGTTATATGCCAGAAAATAGTAAAAACACCATTTGTACTAATAAAGAAAATGCGTTTTCATAATTTTAATGCAGGAGCGCATTTAGCTTAGCTGTTCGTGTCATACAAATGGGCATGGTGTTTACTAAAAAAATTCTGTCTAGTCCAGTTAAAATAGACATTTAGTTTAGCCAAAATTCAAACACAGTTGATTATTGGTGCAGACCTTTATTTCATGATAGCGTATCAAGTCCCCGTCAATTCGCCACTAGCATACAAAGTTATTCAAGGTTATGTGTCGAAAATATCCGATTTTTATTGGCATATAACTTTGAAACGGTAAATGCTATACATACCGTTGTTTAGTGAATAAAAAAGGTTGTTTTTCCATTGATACATTTTATACCGGGTTTTCTGACCTAATATAGAAATGTGGCCAGCGAGATTTGACTTCTAAGAGCCGTTGTCAAGCTTTCCTCGTCTTGATTTTTTGTAACTTTCGAAATTAGCTTGGCAGTGCCATTAGCAGTTAAGTGCCATTTTGCCTCGAGAGATAAACAAAATAAAAAATAGTTTTTTGTGATTGGGTACTGTCACTTTCCGTTTACCAATGCCCTGCGCTTGCTACTGGATTAATTTCACTATAAAAGTACAGTATTGAAAATGGCATTTCGGACTAAATCGAATTGAAATCGATTTCCAATTTCACGTGAAATGAAATTCCATGTTCTACAATTCGTTCGTTTTCGAAAATTTCGCAATTACTTCGAACTGTCAAAATTGAAGGTGCATCCATTTTAAATTGTTTTATGAAGTCAAATTACACTGGGGATGAAAATGGATTCAATATTATTGGCACTTTTAAGCGAAAAAAATAGGAGGAACTCTATAGAAAAAATAAGACGAATAATTTTGCGAGTGAAATCAACATTAACATATTAGATTTGCCTGACAAAGCAGGAGTACCTTTATATGAAGTATTTTTCTGATGAATTGTTTATTCTTTTTTGTTGAAAGTCTTAAAGGTATTTTCAGATTGGGCAAAGATGCGTTCTTATATGTTTTAACTGAAATCGAACCAACCATCAATCATGGAAATAACTGCAACAGTGCCAATTCCACATTAATTCACAAAGCATTAACAAAGTTAGTTAAATATGTTCAGAAAACGGAATGAACCGAAATGCAGAACACCAATTTTCATTTTCGAAATTCAAATCCACAATAAGCTTTTCCAACGATTTCTGGAACACCCGATTTCACTTTCGTTATGTGAAGTCACAATAAGTGAAATACAGAACATGGCAAGAGTAACTTTATTCTTTAATTGTTTATACCATTGTATGGAGATAAAGTTTTTATGTTTGATATAATACGGGCTATTTCTGATAGGATGGAAAAATTTGCCGTTTTTACTACCAAGTGTCTTGCGAGTATTTTATGTTTTTTTTTCTTCTAGAGTTCCCCTACTGAAAATCAATTTTATAACTCTCCCCCCATAAATAAATAAATGAATATTGATAGATATCTAAATATTGAAATTTTGTGTGTTTCAAACTCAATTTTTTTAAATCAATTTTCTTG
Organism: Leucozona laternaria; assembly: GCA_932273885.2. Classification (NCBI taxonomy): domain Eukaryota; kingdom Metazoa; phylum Arthropoda; class Insecta; order Diptera; family Syrphidae; genus Leucozona; species Leucozona laternaria. The sequence goes on from OW026368.1 coordinate 55,442,304, forward strand.
CCATTCACAATGATCTGCAAATTATTCAATTGATGACTGACAATCGTATTATAAGTGCTGCTCTTGATATACTACAACCTTACTTCTCAATTTCATTTTGTAATGAACGTATGTAGTGAGCCCCATTTGTAAAAATTCTTAAAGCATCATGTCGACTCAATCCGTCACTGCACAAACGTGAAACACACAATCTTGATACGAGTATCTCTCTTCTTCTAGATTGATTTCCATGGTAGTAGTTGTTAGTCGAGTACAAAAAGAATACAAACTTAACTTTTTTTCGTCATCATCAACATAACATTCAACATCTAGGGAAATAATATATAAAAAAAAGAGTGAATAACCACAATATATCGTCATCCTCATCTCCGTCATGCGGAAAGCGTTTAAAAAGTATATACGTATTATAGATATCAGGCGAAACGTAACCACATAACATAGTTGTAGGCTTAAAGCCCTCGAGAGTCGAGAGTCGAGAGACATAAAAGATATAAAGGCGCACAGGTACAGGTAGGTAGGTCGGCTTGAGCTCAAGAGCAGAAACATCAGCACTAGCAGAGCAGTTAGCAGTTGTAGTTGTATCGCGGAAACTATTGGGAGCGCGCGTGGAGGAGAGCACAGCGTTCAGTTTGACGACAATAATGACAGATACTCGTTTTTGAATTGTTTCTCCTCGTTGCTGTTTTGCCCTGTGGTGCGGTGACTGTGCTGTGTTGACTGTGCTGAGATTCAATTTTCGTTGTTCCCCATGTGAAGATACTTTTCCTTTTCTGTCCTTTGTACTCTTGGCAATTCCAATTCGTTTTTTTTCGTAGTTTGTAACAAAGTTAAAATAATTTTTATTTTTAAGTCTAAAATCTGATGGCTAACAAACACAACCAATTCAATTACACCTGTAGCGGTCGCGTCGCTGACATCTCGTTAATGTAAAGGAACAGTTCATTTCTCGATGAATATTGTTGGCAACGCAGTCGAGAAGTCTCACGCAACATCCAACTTTGCCCCCCCCCCCCCTACCCCTCCCAGTGATGTGGTTTAAATATTAATAAAATCATTAAAGGTGAACAACTATCGTAAGAAATTGTGCCTTAAAACCACGCGTGACACCAATCTACTTCTATTTAATTTTCGCAATCGGTTCTTATTACTCGTTATACTCGTGTGCGTACCTATGTAGGTATACTGTGTGAGTTTCTCATCGATAACATTTTTCTTGTTATTGATATGAAACAAAAAAGTGTAGCAGAAAAACATTTGACTATTATCGTCATTACCGACGCCATTTTCTCTATTGTTTCTTCCTCCGTGATGTGTTGTGGCGAGTGCTAACTTACCGTTCCCTGATAAAAAAGCCGTCTCACGATCAAGTTCATTGTCAATTAATAATACGAAAAAAAAATATGAAAAAACCAAGTTTACATTATGTTAAAAAAAAAAATGCCTCCCATTTCTTCATAAATGTCATTACATTAATTGTACCATAATTTAACTGTATGTGTTTTGTCCAAAAATGTTTATCTAAGTGTCTGCTTTTTTGTGTTAAACACAATTGATCATTAAACGCCGCTGGATTAAGGGTCTTCATATGAACAAATATTCAATTAGATGAATTCTCCAAAAGCCCTTAAATATTTTTTGTATTTTTTTTTTTTTTTTTTTTTTCAGATAAACCAGTTTTGAATTTGAACTCCTACCACAATATTGACTTTTTGCTGCAAGAGTGTAGTCTGTGGCCATTTTCGGCAAACAAAAGTTCATGTATTGGTGATGATGTTGATATTGGTTTGATGATGATGATAATGATGATCTGATTGATGGTGATCGTCTGATCTTTAGAAGCAATGAAACTAAAATTATTTCAATAATTTGTTTTTAAACAATTAACCATTTTATTTTCCTCATGTGATCCTAACTGGATCCTCCTGTTTCAATACAAATTATTGTGTGCTTTAGTGTTATGTATGTACCTTGTATGTATCTACACATACATACATCTGGTTGAAAAAAGACATGAAAAGACAATGTAAAAAAAAGGTAAAATATGTCAGTAAAATCAAACAAAAAAATAAAAACTAGAATATTATTAAACGTCGAAGACGTCACAGAACAGTGCCTTAAAACCAAATCCATGTGTTTTATTCAATAATAAAAAAAAATGCCAATCACATAAAGTATTTACTGAAACAAATAGAAATCTATATAAATAATTAAAACAAACTATAATTTTAATAAAGGCGGTCCAAAAAATTATTTATTAATTTGAATCGATAGAAGATAAATTAAAAATAAAATAATCGTTCACAATAGTTAATAAGTAGGGTACCTATTTTTAAAGCTTCTAACATTGCTTAAGTTGCCAACATTTTCTTTGTTGTTCCTAACTGAAACAAAGAGGTGAAATAAAAAACCTCAATGGGTAATTGGCTGAATTGAAAATTTCCAAACTCTCTATTTTAATTGTTTTTTTTTTTTTTATTGTTAACGAGTGTTCCTTACGAAATAAAGATTTTCACTTGCCACTCTATAGGGCAAGAATTGGTGTCGTGTCAAACAAAAATTTTGTGGTTTTAATCAAAACTAACACTTCGAGAAGTTCGAAAAAGTGGTTTTCGGCATACCGTCAGCGCGTTTGTCCGTCTGTGCATCCGTGAAGCCACTATAATTTGGGTTAGAGCCTAATAGGATGGGCAACGAGTTTTTTTTTTCTTTTTTTAAACTTTTATCAAAAAAACCGCTCTCACAATTTTGATTAAACTTCGTACCTGTAATGAACAAAGTGATTGTAAAAACCGGTGTTTCATATTTTGCCCATTAATTCACGTTTATTTTGAAAAGTGTATTATTTTTTGTTGTTATCTTTTCAAGGGTTGCACCGATTTTGTAAACTTAACAACCTTTTTCTTTTTTTAAACAAAATACAAATCAAAATCAAAAATCAATTTTGTTGAGTACTTTTGACTTTTTTAACATCTTTTCGTTAAAGATGTTTTTTTTTTCAAATTTAGTCAAGGACCTCGGAAGTTTTTAGTATCTAAAATCTACACCAGGAAAACATGTCAAATACTCATTAAGCCCTTGTTGGGCAAGTTTTGCTATCTCCTCAAAATTATTGCATACACAACAGAAAAAAAAACTTACAACGATACAACGGTCAACGGTACCAGGTATATAATGAAAAATTAAACTATAAAGTTAATAATTTTCAGTGTTCAGCATATTGAATTGATAAGTGTAAAGACCTGGGAATGAATCCTAGATCATGTGACTTAATTTTTTACTTCTCGGGGCAAAAGGTTACACACTGGCGAGGTCCTTGAGAATTCGTCTAGTTACCATTTTGAGTATCAATCCAAAACTATGTCCTCATTAAAAACAAGATTTTTTTTCCAGGTGGAAACAATTTTCGATGTCAAAAAGGGGGTTTCCATTTTAATACAACCTTTAAATAATCCTCAAGGTCATCCTCAAGTTCACAATTGAGTTTCTCATTGAAAGTTACTACAGGAATAACCTTGACCTTTTTGAAAAATGTATCTTACCTGATAAAATATTCAGCCGACCCTTGTTGTTGTGACACCCTGTAGGTAGGTACATGAATTTAACAAATTACATTATTCCGAATTGTGTCACAGTGTATTTGACTATTTTCAACAAATAATATTAAAACAAAATAATAGAAAATGCATTTCAATAATACATTCGTGTATTTAATTGTATGTGTGCATGCATGTATAAAAGTTTCTGGATAGAGTGTAATGATTTATTTTAAATTTAACGCTTACGTTTGCTTCATGTTAGTGTAGCTACTGATTACCGACCACATGTTCGTTTGTAACTTATGAATGCATTCAGAGGCAAACGTTGATGATAAACACACCTTCACCATGAGTCGTGGCACTCCTACTTTTTATTTTCCAAGATCTTGCCAGAATTTTTTAAATTATATGTAAATTTAACTGTTTTCAATGTATACATTTTGTTGGCATACATTTTTCTATCCGAAAAAATCGCATTTTTTTTTTTTAATTTTTAATTCTGAAAGTGAAGATGGCTGTTTGGTAATAAGCAAATCATTGTGCGTACTCCAACTAGAGTGTGTTTTCCTAACCAAGTGCATCACCTCTTAAAGTACTTCCACACTATCTCACAGAGTATCAACACAGATCAGTGGAATGGAATTGCAAACGACTGCCAAATTTGTATGTTGAAAATGATTTTCATATTTTGCTTCCACACTTGCGCATCCATACAAATCAGTTTCACCATAACCTCAAACACTGAAATGGGATAGAATGTGTGATGGTTTTAGAACCATGTTCATGTATTAACACAACATGTCAAATCGTGTGGGATCGACTGTCAAGTTGTGTAGAATGAACTGTCATAACTTGGGTGATGAGCTGTCATATTTTGTTTCCATGTTGTGTTAATATTGAATTGAATATTATGGACTTTTATTAACATTAAGATTATTTGTGTAGAAACAGAAATATTTGGGAGTTGTAGATCACTAAGTCGTAGTTCTCCACGAGCTAATGCGCCGCCAAATTTATTTTCTTTAACATACAATTTAGCAGAAATAGTGGTAAAAGTGCGTAATGTCCATGTTCCATATTTTATTCCAGACTTTCACGATGAATACACTGGCGTTTATCTCCGTGTAAAAGTATACAGATGTAGAAAAATGTGCTGCACAAAACACGTTGCATTCTATCGATGTGCCAGTGCTGTCGAGAAAATTTTATAGTAAAAGTGTTTTAAAATTTCAGCAAAGCCTAGAGAAAACAAAATTCCCCAAAGCAAATTCAATTTGGACAAATTGTTTGTCTACTAGACTTTGCACAAATTTAGAAACGTTATTAACGTCAATATTGTTTTCGACGGCACTGGGCCAATGGATTTTTCCGACTTTTGCCATTATTGCTTTTAAATCCTTTTATTTTCTTTGGGAAAGTTTAATTTTATAAAACAAAAGTGCAAAAAAAAGAAATGTGCTTTTTTTAGTTATGGAATCATCCTGAAACTCCACTTCTTCTGAATAAAATCTTCAGAAGAAATGGAGAGTTTCAATATGATTTATACACATTTTAGAAGTAAGTGAAATTTTGTTTTCATACAATGACTTCAATTGAGAAATTGAAACGCATTAAGTTCAACCTCTCCTTTTTTTTTGTTATTCAATTGAACTGTCAGAAAAGTAATATCAAAATATGTACATAGCTTGATATTTTTATTACTTAAATGTCGAATTCTTAATCTATACAAAAAGGATATTTTCATGATTTGTTTGGTAATATAATATAAAGTTGATGTTTGGCAAACATTTGGATATGTTTTAAGGTTGGTATCTTGACGAAAACATACGTTTTCAAAGTAAACAATTTAAAGTCTATTAGGTACAGCTTTAAAAAGTTAAACTTAAAAAAAAACTAGTGGAATCTTGAGTATGCGTAAAAGATGGAAAGTGTATTCTTTCAAATAATAATCGAAAATAAAATAATCTTATTATATTTGTTCTCTCCACCAGAGAGTTGTTTTAAACAATTGTTCTTTGTTTTCATACCCGAAAAATGCGGCATTTGCTAAACGACAAAAAAAGGGTCAACATTGTTTGAGAATGGCAACACCCTGTTGAATTCAACTTTTACTTTTGTTGTCTTTTATATTTTCATTTTTTTTTCATAAAACTAAAGCACACATTAAGGAGAGAGCGAGATAAACTCGTCAATGTCAGTGGAAGTTATTCATTATGTGTTTTGTGCGCGGGCGTTGTGTTTGTTGTGTTGTTCTCTTCTCAAAACATAAGTGACCTCGATAAGAAAAATCTGATTAATTTTTCTTTTCGAGTGTCATCATCCGTGATAAGGTCATCGCATAAATGAAGCGTAAATGTAGTTATTGTATTTTTTTTTTTTTTAATTTTGTCCCTCCCCTCTATTTAAGCAACAGTTGTCATAAAAGTTTCTTACTAAAACTCTGAAAATAAAACCAAAAAAACAGTTAATCAAAACAATTAAATAACATGGATTCGGATTTAAAACGTGACGATACAACAAGAAAGAGTTTTCGCAACCCCTCGCATCGCAAGGGTACAGCTCCGGCACCGCCACCACCCACGCAACCAAAGATAACTGAATTTGTTAAACTTGCCGATATAGATATCGGCCAAGCACCAGCCACCTGCCCACCATCCGGGCAGTATGTTTTTTCTAAAGAAATCGAAGAGGAGCCGAATGCTTTGGTGGAACTGAGAAAGCCGCCCCCGATCAACGACAGTACACTCATTCCCGGGGAAAAAAGATGTTCGGTTCCAGTTTCTAAATCGTTTAGCCAGTACCTCGCAGCTAATGCTAAAAAAGGCAACGATCGGGTGTCCCTGAATCCACATGGTGCTGTTCGTACAGGTCAATTCGAACAACTTCGCGATAAAATATTGCAATCGCCGCTGCCAAACAGAGCAGATAATAGGCTTAATCTGCCGGACGAAGATGATGATAATGTATCATTCGCTTTGGGTTCCATAGAGAAACACATAAATCAAGTCGAAGAAAGCTTCAAGCAATCGTCGAAACAAAATGCTTGCATTGATGAAATCAAAGTTGAAATAATAAAAAAGAGCAAGCGCTATGGAGAACATGAAAATCTCCTCCAGCCGGGAATTAGTGATATGGCATCGGGTCAGGACTTTGGCTATCTGCCTGGTAGTCGTGGCACTGAATCGGATAGTGAGTCTGAATTCCAGAGAGGCTCCGAAGCACGTAATTCAACAGGTGCGTACTCGAAGGCTGTAGCCGCCACACATCAGAAGCCAAAAATTAGCCGCACAGCGTCGGATACCAAGAACTCTGAGGTGATTGCTATTCGTGCTGCACTTAAACCAAAGCAAAGCATTGCAACCAAAGATCTCCAATTGGATGTGACTATGGCTAAAAATAGCACAAATTCTGCTGTATCTTCGGCAACGTCGGCTGCCAAGAGAAGGGAGGAAAATCTGAAGCAGTTTGAGGCGTTGCTCCAGCAAAAGCCAAGAGTTGTTTCCACCGAAGTGAAGCAGGCTAGACCACGGCCTACAGCACCGCTGGCAAAGCCAGCTCCAACAACGACAATACCACCTTCTACAAATGCAACTCCAACGGTTGGAAGGCATATCGTAACAATGCCGCCTTTACCGCCATCGGCAATCAAAGCACCTTCACCGAATCCTTCGATGCTAAATAATCGATATGCTACTGAAATTCAGGTAAACTTTTGAACTAAGTATATTTCTTCTTTAAGTTTAATTTCATGCGCCAGAAAAAAGTATACATATGCGATGTACCTAGTACCTACATAAGTATACAATTTTCATTTTCTCATTTCTCATCCGTAGCTTTTCCATGACATGCCAATACTGGTAACATTGTTGTTACATAAATATATGAGCAGGAAGGCGAGTTGTGGAGGCTGTTCTGGTTGGGAACTAAATGACATTTTTTTTTAACTCTTGTTATTAGTTTCGAATTCTCATGGATTCATTTTAAATTTCGGAAAGATACACACGAAGGGGTTCTCTTATTGGGTGTGTTTCTGTTTGTGTGCGTAAGACCTACATTTTCTTTTGTTCTTCTTGCTCTGATAGCCATAAATGGATATTATTTTCAGAATAATAAAGAACATGTTATAAATGTTCGTTTTTTTTTTTTTTTTGTATTTCTCGTTCTATTTAAGTACAGTGAATCATTAAATGAAAAACAAAATTGAAATATATTCGTTATTTTTTTGCAATATGATTCATAGAGCTAATTAGGGGTTTGTTGACTGATTTATGACTTTAGGTTTAGAAAAAATATTAAACAAAAAAAAAAAACAATTATATTTAGGCACAAATTAAATATATGTAGATATGTATGTAGATGAGATTTAATTTATTCGCGAGAGTGAACGCAAAATTGAAACAGTCAACAAGCACATTTGAAGCCAATGAAGAGTTTGATTTCGAAAAGCAAAAACTTTTCAAATGAAAAAAAAAAATAAAATGAAAACATTGAGCCAGTGTTATTGAAAGAAATAATAAAAAAAAACCTTCAATCGCAACTTATTGTGGTTTTAGAATTTATTTTAAAAGTCCCCAAATGCTATTTATTTTCATAAATATGTAGGTATACAGTGAAAACTCTAATAAGCGGACACTCATAGTCCCCCAATTTTTGCCCGGTAATGAGAACTGTCCGGTTAAGGGAAAGAAATTATAAATAAATACAAAAACTATATTTTAACTTCATATTAAATTTGTATTATTAAAAAATGACATCACTCAAAATATTTCAATGTGATAGGGAATCTTCTTTTTGTGTTGCCATCATACAACCTAATGAAATGACTGCAAAAATTAATTAATAGAAGAAAAGGAAATGACATGTGATGCAATAACGGAACGCGATGAGAAATGGGAAACATACACTCTCAAAATTACACTATTTTAATTAAGTGCTTTGCAGATGAGCTGCGAATATGAATAAAACTTTTAAAGCAATTTGTTTTCAACTTTTCTATAATGTGAAAAAAAAAATAATCTAATCAACAAATTTGAACTGCGTAAAATTAATTTAAATTGGATAATTTTGAATTTTCATATTTTCTGCGTGGCCAACAATTAATCTTCTGCGAAATGTCAAAAAATTAAATTCGCAATCCACAACATTAGGACAACATAGGAGCTGTCCGCAAATAGAGCTTTCACTGTATTGCACTTTGTAATAAAACATTCAATAACTCAGCAACTAAATAAGAGTGGTAGATACAAATCGATTTAAGATGTGCGCATTTGTTAGTTTTAAAGTATTCCTCCATCACAAAGCCAATATTTGCATAATTTGCACAGACATTTAATTGAACAATCAATGCAGTTTAGACTTGAATATTTATTTAATTTTGAAATTAGACAGATCTCATACAAATTCAAAATGCAAATAAATTTTAGTGGTTTTTCAACAAAATCAAAAAGTTAATTATTTTTATCACTTAATCGTTATTCGACTTGAATAGACTTATTATACATATATTAATTAGAATTCTTTTGAACATAATTCTGAAAGACAAAGATAAGTCAGTTTCTGTTATAATGTAGTTGATTGCTATTTAGTTCTGTAGAACTTACTCAACGGTGTTGTTTTTATATTATTAATAGATAATCAGTCTTATTTATTAACTCATTTTATAGTATGTACAACTTTAGACAGCTGTTCAACTCCAAAGTCTTATTTTTAAACATTTTTGTATCGATTGTTTTACTTATGCTTGATTAACACAACAAATTAGTGACAAATTGGCAGTTTTTTCTCAGTAAACTGCCCAAAAGAATGAATTTGTCCATTGTTTTGTCAGTTTTTTGACAGAAAACTGCCAATTCGTCAGTCGTCTAGATCCAGCATTAGACACTGCAATTGGTTGTACAAACCTTTCTAAAGGGAGTATATTCGTTCAATGAAGAAGATAAGGCAAGTTTATTGTTTCGAATTGAATAGTTGTCTTGAAATGAATGAATTGTTCATTGCAAATATCCAGAAATTCACTCAAATTCATTGATTCAATCCAAATTAATAGGTTGCAGTTATGTCCGTGAATATACTTATAATTATGTGTACACTGTACAATGCACATATTAAGAGAACTGGCAGAATGCGTTTAAAAAATAAGGAGCTTGACAAATGCTGGAAAAATGTGCAAGAATGTTCTAAACAAATCTAATAAATTCTAGTGAATATGTTTATTTGTCTAATTGTAAGTTAAGAACATATGTGATCCGAGTTACATATTTGGATAAAGAAGCATTGAGCAATTTAGATGAGATCTAAATACATTAAAAGTTTATATTTTTAACACTTTACAAACATTTCGAAAAAAATGTCACTTGTATCATTTCATTTCTGCCTTTGATTAGGGGGGTTCACATTCAACGACATGTTCATCAACACGTGTCGTTATGTCAGATTTGTGTAATGTGAACACCAGTCGAACGACCGTTGATCGACTTACTATGTAGTTCAATTTTTTTTAATAATTTTCTCTGTCGGACGACCGCTGTAGTAAATGTGAACACCAGTCGAACGACCGATGATTTCAATTTTACATCTTTTTTTCTATTTTTTATGTAAGATTTGAAGAAAATGGTTTACAATCGAACTAAACAACAAAAAGAAAGCGGAAAAAAATAAAATGGATGCAGTAGAATTGGTGCAAATAACGAAATTCGCAGCATGTTGGCTCTCTAAAAATTTTCTTGAAAATGATGTCGGTAAGATATTCGCTGAATGTGAACGCTAGCAAAACGACTTAGGTCGAACGACACGTCGTTGAATGTGAACCCCCCTATTAGCTAATTTAATTTAAACGAAATTCAGAAATTTAAATGTTATTTTTTAGGGCTTAGGAACCGAAAATCAAACCAACATAAAGAATGACTTGATCATTTGCCTTCTTCCTGTGGGAGTAGATGAAAAATATAATCTAGTACTTACATCTAATCATGCTCCCATGGGCGTGTAGATGACCAGTGGCCTGATTATGGATTACAAAGCGAATCGTTTTCAATTCGATATCTCCTTTTCGACTCGCCTCGAATTGATCAATTAGTGGGAATCGAGTCGTAAATTATACTTCCAAGATTTCCAGATAATTGACAGCTGATTTCCAGGGAATTTTTGTTTTGAAACAAAATGTTTGTGCGAGGTGGAAAAAGAAATTGTTCTTGTTCACTTTTGAATGAAATTAAAATATTATTTAACTTAAAAATACACTCTATAATGTTTTATATACATATATGCCGAACGTGTGAAAGTGGAAGAAACCTTGCGAATTTCAAGAAAATTATTAAGAAGTGCTTGTTCTCCTCTCGCTTTGAGTGAGTGTTTTTGTTTAAGGTGTTTATTATTTGTTAAATAATTTGCTTTAACTTAAAAATTATATATTAATACAATTAAACTTACATTTTTTTATCAAATAAAACCAAACAATCACTTTCGCCCTGCGATAATCCAATCCGCAAATAAAAACCTATAGGAAATTTACGCGGTAAAAATGGAAATGTCATTTGACATTCGCTTTCGATTTCAAAAATAAAGCATTAAACAAAAGAAGCGAAAGCATTAATACCAAACCTCATTTTCGCCAATTAAAACGATTCGCTTCGTATTCCCTAATCAGGCCACAGAGCAGTTACGCACCTACAAACAATATCAAAACAACCAAAGGGCATCCTAATCGGATGTAAAGAGATTTTGCTTGGAAATGACACTTGTTTTTAATTTTGTTTAGAACCGAAAACACAATTTAAAAAAAATAAACCGACGCTACGTTTCTTCATTAACTTTTGTTTTTGTTTTCCTATAATTTGTAACTAAACTCATGCAAAAGCCTACAATCAGTAGCAACAGAAATAAAATTATTACAAGATTACTATCAAGGGGAGATTCTTACTTTCTCATTTCATGTGAGTTTTTAAACATAAATGACAATCAATTAAAACTAGTGAATTTTAGTAGCAAAGCCATTACTGTACGTTCCAGTGAAAATTTCCATCAGAGTACTCTTGAGTACACGGCTCCTGTGTCCTTTATAAACAATTTGTTTTCTAAGTTTAAAAAAGAACTTGTGTTTGAAAATTAAAATATACTTCTTCTTCTACATCATAATTTTTTGATATTAAATTCATGAGCATTCATTTAGAACCATAGCTTGGCAATGTTCGTATTAACATTATCGCCCATGTTCTGCACTTCGAACGAAATCGAATTGAAATGGTTTTCAATTTCACTCAAAATGAAATCCCATGTTTAACAATTATTGTAGTAGTTTTCGAAAATTTCGCAATTCCTTCGAACTGTCAAAATTGAAAGTGCATGCTTCATAATTGTAAACAAAAAATAATCAGCTTGAAATTTCGAACATTTTGTCATAGGAGCTATTGCGCAATTGAACAGAGCAAACACCGAAAGGAAAACTAAAGAGAAATGTCAAATGGGATTTATGAATTTAATTTCAACGTGTAAGTGCCTGATTACATGGGTCGTTTTACTGAAGAGCGCATCGCATGAGACAGGTAGATTTTATGTGCGTAAAAAAAAGAAGGTAGATTCCACCTTCTCTTTTTTACGTACATAAAATCTACCTCTCTCACGCGATGCGCTCTTCAGTAAAACGAACCATGTAATCAGCCACTAATAGCGCTTGAATCAGCGGACGAAATACCAAAAAAGAATTCGAAAAAGGCGCATGTATCTAGATTCATCGTGTAATAGCATACATGGCAGTACATTTTCAGCGGTAACACACTGGCATTCAAATGTAAACAAAATTTAAGAATTTGGGAATATAATTTGATTATTTTTTGTATGTTCATTAACACTTTTATAGGCAACATTTGTAAAATAAATAGAAATATTTTAATCTTACTGTGAGTTGTGTCTGTTCAGGTTCTTTGCAGCAAAAAAAGCAGTATTATCTCAAAAAAAGGTTAGCACGGTGGTAATTGGAGAAGTATTGCAGCCTTGTTTATTTAATTTTGAATAAACTATATTTTGAATTTTTCAAAAGCTAAAATAATTTAATTTCTTACTTTTACTTAATGTTATAAATTTGAAAGTATGTACTTATATAGATATTTAATTGTCACGTTCGAGCTGCTGGAAGGACTCTAATTAAATTTGGCAAATCAACTATGTCGTAGAATAGGTTATAATATGATATTTTGTATAACAACTGGAGTTGGCCAAGTCAAGCGGGCATATAACAGCTATACATTAATAAATAAATATGCCCAGACCGATGAAATTTAAGCAGTACATAAATCATACAGTTTTTTCTCACTTTATAAATTAATATAGTTTATTATAGCATACATTCCATTAAATGTTATACCATGAATGATGATGATGAAAAATTATTTAATTGTTTTTATTTTATTTTCAGGGTTCACCTAATATGCAAATACGTGGGGGTGTGCCAATGCGTTGGCGTGCCACCGAGGAGCATATTGGAAAATATAAGCTGATTAAGACGATTGGAAAGGGTAATTTTGCCAAAGTGAAATTAGCTAAACATTTGCCTACTGGTAAAGAAGTGGCCATCAAAATCATAGACAAAACTCAGTTGAATCCTGGGTCGCTTCAGAAATTGTTTAGAGAGGTAAGTAAATAAAGTTATTGTTATTTATACTAAAACAGCTCCGCAAAACTGATATGAAATAACTGAGCTAACTAAGGGCTATTTTATTCACTAAAGCTCAACTTGCACAAAACACGAGAGTTGGCCAACTCAAGAGTTTACACCAACTCGATAGTTGAATGGCAAGTTGAAAATTGCTTTTATTCACTTCCTTACTCTTTAACTCTTTAGTTAGAAAAGTAAAGTTGACCAACTTGTAATTAACAAAATTTACATTGGATATTTGTGACAGATGAAACATAAAATGTAATGCGGTTTTCGTTTCAACCACTTCAGATTTGGGTTTCAGATCTTAAATCAATGCTGGCAAAAAGAACGGAAATCGTGATTTTAATTTGTTTTGTAATTGTGGGAGTGCCACTTTTGAAACAACAGTGATAAATGTCACTTTTCTTAGATGTGTGTGCAAGTTCGTGTGAAAATTTGTGTAAAAAGGTTTTTTTTTTATTTTTATACTCAAAGTCGTATACACATTTTGTGTTGCCGTCTTCTTAAGATCGTAATATTCCAAGTTTCCTCGGCTAACTTCTACTATTTTGGGGAGTTGAGAAAATCAAAAGTTAAACAACTTGAGAGTTAATCCATCTGAGCGAGTCAACTTGGAGTGAATGAAAACATTTTCTAAAGTTAAATGACATCCAAAAATATTAATTAGCTAACAATCTCTCGAACCACCATGTCACCTTAATTCTTTTTACTGCATAGTTGCAACGCAGATGATGTTTTCGAACACGTGACTTTAGCAAACTGCATTATCGAACACAATGCTAATGCAGTAGAATTTGTATTTGCGTTTTTTGACAGAAGACTTTTGCAGTTAGCGTTCAAGAACATTCTGCAAACGCATTTTTGACGCAGATGACGTTTTCGAAAACGGCCTACTTCTTTAACTGAATACGTCTACTAACGCTTCGCTTAAACTATTTTTTACTTGGAAAAATATTTCAGGACAACGAATTACGTTTCGTAAAATAAGATATTTCTTTATTCAGTAATCAGAAATTTGCTATCGAAAACAACCCCAAGAGTTGTATTTTTTGTTGCCATATTTTTCAAAGCATTTCTAACGCATCATTTGCTCTTCCGATTCGAAAACTAATATCTTGTTCAATTCTGCTTTCAGTAAAGCCCGAACCACACTACTCTCGTGTGGTGTGTCGCTGTCATTCCAATGTATTTCATAGATTTCGACACAACACTTCACACGATACAAATATAGATCTACGCATATAAAATACATTAGAGCGTTGCGACACACTACTCCCCAATACATCACACGAGAGAAGTGTTGTTCGGGCTTAACTCTCAGTATGTTATTTGGAGCCATGGATGTCTGTGAGCTCATTGGGAAATCTATAGACCAATAATTGGTGATTCGATCGCATCAATTTTCGACCTCTTCTGCTTTTATGGCCAATCCTTTGATGTAATTATTCTTATGACGCCCGATACCAAGCTACAGTGAACTTCTTTTATCTTCATGGGATGTATGTATATAGGCTCTTTCTCATTGTTTAGGGCTGTGGTAAGAACTTTGAAGTTTTTCTTTCTTCAATCCTTGCCCAAATTTGTTCCCTGCGACCAACCAACTTCAACACATTGACTTAGTTATGGTTTTATTACTTAGAAAACATCAAGGTACTCGCAGTAGCTTCCCTTAGGACAAATGAGGTATTTTCGTTAAAAATTTACAAATTCAATTCCAATTTTTCCCACTTCCCATACAAAGTAATAAAAACGAAACTAGAACCTAGTGGAATCCATTGTGATCAGTTCGAAGTACCTGTACAAAACAGAAACAAAAAAACAACACAAAAAAACAGTCAGACAAAACTAAAAATGAAATGTCAAACGAAATTAGGAAATTTGAGATGCAAAATCTTTTTCTGTAATTTGCGAAACTTGTATAGCTCATTTCGTCTTCTATTTCTCAGACTGGTCAAACAAAAAAAGTTTATCCGATCGACGACGACGCGACATCTGATTTCGATTTTGATCGAAGGCTATCCTGAACTTTATCCGTTCAAGTATTTTGAGAATAAATACATTTGTCGTCGCTATTTCTCTATATAACTTCCGGCTTTTTCAGCTCAATTGATCCAAAACTCAATTGAATATTTATTGTTCGTTGCATGGTGTTATGAGATTCTAGAAGTCTCCTTCGAAAGCACCCGTGCCATTTTCTTAGGTCTTCAAATTATCAGTATTATTTGTTTTCGAACATTATTTGAGATCATTATTTTAAACTTCTAAACTAAAACTAAATTACATTATTTGTTATATTTTCAGGTTAGAATTATGAAAATGCTTGATCATCCGAACATTGTTAAACTATTCCAAGTTATTGAAACCGAAAAGACCTTATATCTTGTGATGGAATACGCATCCGGTGGCGAAGTATTCGATTACCTGGTGCTGCATGGTCGTATGAAAGAGAAAGAGGCACGCGTTAAATTTAGACAAATTGTATCGGCCGTACAATACTGCCATCAAAAGAGAATCATCCACAGGTTGGTATTTTAATCAAGTATAATTTATCCATACCAATTAATTTATTTACCTTAACCCTTACAGAGACTTAAAAGCTGAAAATCTTCTACTGGATAGTGAATTAAATATAAAAATTGCCGACTTTGGTTTTTCAAATGAATTCACTCCTGGTTCGAAGTTGGACACCTTCTGCGGTAGTCCACCATATGCTGCACCAGAATTGTTTCAGGGAAAAAAATACGATGGTCCAGAAGTTGATGTCTGGTCATTAGGTGTGATACTGTATACTTTGGTTAGTGGTTCATTGCCATTTGATGGTTCAACACTTAGAGAATTACGAGAGAGGGTTCTCAGAGGCAAATATAGGTTTGTTTGTTTTGTCTTTTGAAAAGCTCCTTTAATTACCTCGTATGTTCTTTAAAGAATTCCTTTCTACATGTCAACTGACTGTGAAAATCTCCTACGCAAATTTCTTGTATTAAATCCAGCTAAACGTGCTAGTCTAGAGACTATCATGAGTGATAAATGGATGAATATGGGTTTTGAGGATGAGGAACTGAAGCCATACATTGAACCTAAACAAGACCTAGCCGATCCCAAGCGGATAGGTAAGACGGGTACTGTACACATAACATTTTACAACTACGTGATTTAAATGATTAGAGATACAAAAAAGTATTAAAAACAACTTCAGTTAAATTAGATTAAATATATTTTGTTTTGTTATTTCATTCTATAATGTTACTCATTTGAAAAAAAAATTATAGTTCTTTAATGTTTGATGTTGTTACGTGTATAAGGTTTTATTTTAAGTTTCTATCTTTTATCTATAAGACCGTTAGGAGGCTTCTATTAGTAAATGTCTATTTGTTTATTAATTCGATGCAATATTGTGTCAATGCTTTTTTAATATTATGCGTTTTTCTTTTCTTGTTATTGTTTAATATACCGCATTTAAATGTTAAATGTTATTTTTTCTGAATATGTGATTATAATTATTATTACAAAGCTCTTATTTAGTTTTAGTGGAATTATTTTATTTTAAATGCAACCATTATAATTGTTGAAGAGAATGTGGAATGGCTTTTAATGATTTTTTTGTTTGTTTTGTGTTGTTTGAAGTAAATGAAGTAGAAGTTTTTAAGTATAATTCGATAACGTACGTAGTTTTTTGTATAGATGGGTTACTCAAAAGTCACAAAAATATTCTCAAGTGTTTTACCAGTTAAAATTATAAAAAAAATAGTCAGTCATCTTTCCCAAGCATTTGCGTTCATGCTTGAAGTCTAAAATTCAACGAGTAAGCTTCTTTTTTAGAAGGCCTTCAAAGTAAGAACTATTTGATGAAATAAACATACAAACATTCATCAATGTTTTTGTTTTAGTCTTCGAACCACTTTTCATAGGAAATTTCTGATATGGTTCACGAATTTCATTTTATAGGTTCAATCGAATTAGATTGTGCTTGTAGGAGCGGCAATTTTAATTTCGGGCTCAAAAAGAAGCCACCCAGAGTTAAATCGGATGAATTCATATGTTGATCGAAATTTATATCGGTCACAACTTTCTCTATGCGATGTCGCATTATTGTTCCTTAATAAATCAGGACATTTCTAACGGATTTTCTCACACAAACTCTTCAATACGGCCAAAAAGAACCTATTCTTTTTGAAAAAAATATTAGTGTGGGCCTTTTAAATGTCAATTTTTTTTTTGACAAAATGTAGACCAGTTGTATATTGCACAAAATTGTACTTGTGCATATTACAAATCATAAATTTGTTGACAAATTGCATTTAAATAAGTTTGTAATTTCTAATTACAAGCCAAAACAGGTTGAAAGCCCTTCTCTTCTGAAGGTTTCTGTTGTACCATATCAAGAATTATTTTGAATTTTAAAATGTGTTTGCGAAGAAGGCACATTATCAGTCACAGAAGAGGATTTCATTGTCCAAAAAAAGTTTACCGTCCTCATTTTTACTATAATTTGAGCAATTTAATTTAATTTAAGGAGAAGACTAAAGAAATGCCAATTTAGAACAGTTTATCGCAATGCGCGACTTGAAAAGAAAACTCAAGTATGCCCACCGGCTAAGGGCCTTGAACCTGCGGGCCACATAGCCAGTACTTTTATAAACAAAACTGTTATAAATTGGCCTGTCAAGAATCATTTCCTCAATTTTAATAAAAGATGTAGTCTGCGGAGCTGCACCAAACGATGGAATCAATCTCGTTTTTTTTTTAACTTACAGTTTTTCATGCCAGAACAAGGGTTTATTAGGACACAATAAGTTTTTTTTTAATATATACATTTATGTACATACCTATGTATAATGACCCCTAATCATGATATTTCGATATGTTATAAATTTTGAACTACAGGAAGGAAGATTTTAAAGTCAGTTTTTTGTAAGTTTTTGAATAAGATGAAGAGCTCTTCGTCTGTTTCTGTTTAACAAAAAATTTATAAGAAAATATATGTATGCAATGTACATACAAATTAATTAATTAAGTAAAGTCTGGAGCTTCCTTTTTTGCCGAATGCTGCCAATGCCAAGTGAATAATTGTTTTTTGTATTTTTGAATGAGAGGAAAAAAAAAATGATCGTTTTTGGGCCATTTTTTATTCATTTGATGTTTAATCAGCAACTGTCAACAAAATTCTGAACAAAACTTGTGGATTAAAATAATATCCAAACATAAATGGTGCAACAGTAAATTGTGGTGGAACTATACGATTTGTTCGTCTCATCACAAATTTGTCAACACAATACATACAATACATCCACATACACATACACATACATACATATAATAGAAGATTTGTGATTGAGGATTACAAGTTTGCAGTCATCGCGGCATAGCATGAATGTTTTTCTAATATCAAACTAGGCAGGGAAGATTTTTTTTTTGTATTTTAAGGGAGTAGTCTAGTGAGACCAGTAAAAGGCATGATTTACTGCTTCAATACTCTGCAAATTGAAAATAGAAGTTTCAACAAATTTAAATAGTTATTCATACTTTCTTTGATTTTAATCACTCCTTGTATAGAATAGTATTAAATTTTATAAAATTATTGAGTTTTATACAATAATTCGAATGATCCCATCAAAAATCCGTTGATTTAATAAAAATGATAATATTCACTAGTCAACACCAATAAATGTTTAGAATAGAAATAGAAATTAGAAAATAGTTTCGAAATTTCAAAATAGGTATATGTACATACATATGTATATAGGTGGACAAAACACATTTCAAATCACCTCGGATAACCAGCATTTTCATGAAATTTCTTTTTTAATTGATTATATGTCAGTTTTCCAATAAAAAAACAGAACTATTAAGCACTATTCACATCAGAGCGACCAACGCACAACGAATGAGAAAATATTGAAAAAAATATTTTTGCATTTCGACATTTCTTTGACATGGCATTTTTTATTCGTCGACATCAAGAAAACAAAAACAGTGATTTTGAGTTCAATCGTGTGGATCGGATGTTGCAAGCGAATAGAGTTTCACAGTTCGTAACAATCAGATTGCAATTCGCGACGACCAATTTGTTTTCTCATATTTATCTTATTTTAGCAATTAAAACGCAAATTTTAATATCTAAGCATTCACCCCTGTCCTGATTTCCGTTCCGAAACAAATCCGTAAACGAAAAAGATTTCCGCAAGGATTCAAAAAAAGTGTTTTAAATTCCGCTTTCACGTTAGCCAGTATTCAAACCTATTTTTTTTCAAAATCAGTAAAAAAAAAATTCTAAATGTCAAATTTGTTGCCGGAAATTACGTAAATTTAAAAAAACACACAGATTATAAGTAGTACCGTGCCTTTTTGGCTGAAACAACATTTTTAAAATTTTTTTCAATACTATTTCTGATATGAACACTCGCATTTATTTCAAACGTCAAGTATTTTCAATCCGATCAAAAATCAAAGCGCACTCATTCCGCAAGTATTGAAAAGGAAAAGTATTTAAAAACACCTAGAGTTTGAAATCGAAAGTTTTTAAAAATAGATCGAATTCAGAACAGGGGTGATTATAATAAATTTTTACGATTTTGTTTACAATTTAGGTTTACAAATTGTCTTAAATCACATTTATTGATTCTTCCGTCGGTCGTTGGTCGCTCTATTGTGAAAAGTCCTTTACTGTAAGATTGTCTACACTAGTTTTGTTTTTCTAAATTAATAAAATACATCTTGAATAATTTCTTCCTGATTTAATTACGGGGCCATTTCAGTTGCGTTACGTGTTTGAAAATAGAAAATACATATGTAGATGATTTACGAATGAGAATTCTAATGTTCCTGGGTGTAAAATATTGCTATGTCTCATTCTGTTTCAGTACTTACAAATGAAGCACAAAACTGTCCAACATTGTAGTTAGAAAATATTACCGTTGTGACAAGTTACTGTTTCTACTCTAACCAAGGCAAGTATGATTTTTAAGAATAAACAGAATATAAAAAATTAAATTCTAATGGAGAATCATTTCTCAAAGGAATTGAAAACTGATACCCTGGGAAGTGAATTTTTTCTCACTTAAAGGTGAATTAATTTCTGACTGCCATTAATTTTTTTTCCTTTCATCAAATTAATTTATGACAATGGTACAGTGAAAGTAGAGCTTCGCTGTTAACTCTTTATTGGGGGTTCAAGCGCATTTATAGCATTTTTTGACTATATACCCCCAGCTTCAAATGGACCACACCCGTGTTTACTTCCTTCCTTTCCCATCGCCTATACCTTTTAAAAGATAATGGCATATATTTTAAATAATTAATATTAACATTATTATTAATATCAACGAATTTAAGTAGTTTCAGGTGTTGGTTTATAATATAAGCTTTTCATGTGTAGGTGCATATTGTACATGATTTAAATAGTCAATGTACATTATACAGCCCTATTTTGCTAAACGATCGCGTGAACGTTTACATTCAAATCCGTCAGGAGGAAACGATTGTTCCAAAATGTCTTTAAATTGAAATCAAAAAAATTATAAAGTTTTGTAAATTGCCAAAGCTTTGTAATTGAAAGGTTCGATCGAATTCTAAAGCAGAATAAGGTTGATAAACTTTATTAATCCTCTAGAAGTAGAGTGTACAAACCGTCAACAAATATTAGCCATTATTTGATTTACTTGTGTTTTTTTTTAATGGGAAATGGTAAACACTTCTTAGCCGCAAGTAGTATTTACAAATAAATTTATAATTTCATTTTTCATAATCAATGGTTATTATGATGTTGTTGTGTAACCCGAGTTCTTTAAATCCACATCAGGAGTGGAACAAAATCACTCCCAAAAAATATAAATAAATTGAAAATTGTATAAACAAAGTAGTTGCATCCGTAAAGTTGTATACTTTTTTTGTATTTCAGTATAACACTAAAAAAAAAACATTATTTAAACAAAGCAAACAGTAAAAATCTGATATTAATTGTATGTACTTCCGTTTATTCTTCAATCTTTATATGTATGTTGTCGATAAAATGATCATCTCTTTGTCTGTCATCCACACACATCCACCAAATAAAAACGTGCAGTTTGGTCAAACTGTAATCATAGTGACGCTCCAAAGATTTGGAGTAAGTGCGGTAAACCTATTCCTATAAAATAAAAAACAAAACAAAATTGTGTTTTATATTTTTTCAAATTATTAATCTTCAAAAAAATCTTAATTTTATATAATTTTTTGTTTTTGAGAACTGAATGAGAGCTTTGCTGATAATAATTTTGTTCTACATTATATTATATTTAGAAATTTATATAAAGCTTAAGTAATTAATTTTATTTTTTTTATTGTTCACTGTCACAGAGATATTATTTTAATAATAAGTTACTTTCCGAAACTAAGGAACTTTTAACCGCAAGAATAATAAAACAATTTAAAACTACATTGCAATTGAATCGATTATTTTGAAGGATGCCATGTCTAATGTGAACGCTTTAAGTTAAACTTACTAAAATTCCAAAAGTAACAAACATGGAAAGACAACAAGATTGTGTAGTTTTATTATGCTATTTCGTTTAAATATATTTAAAAAATTAAGTGGACATATTTTTGGATTCCAACTTATATAAATATATGTAGTTATTAAAACCTAATTATGTTAAACCTATAACAAAATCATTTAACTTAAGGTAGTAAACAAATATTATTTTATTTAATCATCAACAAATATCAAACATAAACAATTGAATATAATATATATATAATAATATAAAATGTACAGTTTATGTCTTACGTATGTAAGTTCAATACATAATTTCACAAGTTTCCTTCAATTGGCTAGGTTTTGAAAGAATGCTTGTTAGAAGTTATTGGCAGTTTACTTTTGTAACTTAGCAAATTAAAAGAGGATTGGAAGTTGCTTTTTGTGTGATAACACACTCGCAGTTAGGCTGCAAAGCTTACGCACCATGATATGAGTAGGTTGTTGTTTCATTCAAACCTTCAATAAAAGCAAATGAGTAAAGAGGAACGAGTGCACTGCACTGCACTGCGAATCCAGAATAGAATTGCGAATTCCATAGTCGACATGAATATTTTTGTGAACAAAATGTTTAGTAATTATAGGAAAATGAATTGGGCGCTTTCATGAATTAAATAATATCCAATTTAATAAAACTACTCAAAACCGGAAAAACCGTTATCCGCACAAGAAAAGTTGTAAACCAGTTTGAACAGTTAGTAATTTTTGTTAAAAAAACGCGACGGAAAATCATAAACACCGTTATAACTCGAAAACGTTAAAGTTTTTCGACTTCACGGCCTTACCTTCCGACTGACTTCAGGAATCCATGCGGCGTGGACTGGGGGACACTATGGGCCTTACCAATATTAATCAATTGCTTAACGCCACGTTCAACTTTAAAGAAGACGTAATTTGTGTGTTCAGCTGACTATTAAATTAACTATGAGCATGGTTTATTTTTAAGAAAAAAATTAAATATTTAAGTCATCTCTAAATTTAGTTATTGGTAAAGCCCTATGGAAAGGGTTTTCCAATAAGAGGTGTTATTTTGATATTCAAAGAAAAATGGCATTTTTTGAGATAAATGATCGGATGTTTATTTTATTATAAAGAGGAAGGTATGCCGTTAATAATGGAACACAACATCAGCCAAATGGCCGCCACGACCACGCTTACAGGACCATATCCTTTTCATGAAATTTCCCATAACCAAATCGCAAAGTGGCTGCCCTATGTCCTCGATAGCCTCACGAATTCCATCTTTGAGGTCTTGAATCGACGCTGGGCTGTTGGCGTAGACCCTATCTTTCACGTGGCCCCAAAGGAAGAAGTCGCAAGGTGTTAAATCACAAGATCTCGGTGGCCAATTGTGATCACCTCTTCGAGAGATAACACGGTCCGGAAACTTTTCCCGTAAAAGATCGATTGCTTGTGTGGCACGTAGGGCCGTCTTGTTGAAAGTAAACGTTGTCCAGATCAATACCATCCAATTCCGGCCATAAAAAATCATTAATCATCTCTCGATAGCGCAATCCATTGACCGTAACTGTTGCTCCAGCCTCATTTTCGAAAAAGTAAGGTCCAATGACCCCGCCGGACCATAAACCGCACCAAACAGTCACGCGTTGAGGATGGAGAGGCTTTTCAACAATAACTCTTGGGTTTTCCGAGCCCCAGATGCGACAGTTTTGCTTGTCGACGTAGCCTCCGAGGTGGAAATGGGCCTCATCAGTCAAGATGATTTTTCGATGAAATTCCGGATCATTTTCATGCATTTCAAGGACCCAATCAGCAAAGACACGACGTTGTTGATGATCAGCCGGCTTGAGTTCTTGTGTTAACTGAACTTTATAAGCCTTAAGACCCAAGTCTTTATGCAAAATAGGGTGTAATGACGTTTGTGGAATGCCTAATTCCAAAGAACGACGAGGAATGGACAAACCTGGGTTTTCTTCAACACTTTGGGCTACAACAGCAATATTCTCAGTTGTTCTTGAGCGACGTGCACGGGTTTTATTCTTCACATCACTTGTCCCAACAGCTCGAATTTGTCCACCAATTTCTGTATTGCGGTCCGACAAGGTGCTTCACGACGACCCAAAAATGTTTTAGTTTTACGAACCGTCTCTGCCAAATTTTCACCATTTTTATAGTGAATTTTAATAATTTCAATGCGTTCTTGAAGCGTGTATCGTTCCATTTTTATTAATGGCGTAGTTTCTACTTGTCAAATGTCAAAAAATGACAGCTTCAAAAGTGACAGCTACCGAAATAGCGGGCTATTCAAAATAACACCTTTTATTGGAAAACCCTTTATATAATGAAATACTTTTCGTTATTAGTTTTAGGTACCTTCCATTATTTATATTTTTATATAGTTTATTTCAAATTAAATCAGCATTAACAAATAGAATCAATGATAGCTTTAAGGTTTTCTGTGGCAGTTTTCAAATACAATTTTTAAGTAAATTTTACTGTAACATGGACAAAGAACTAACATATTATAATGTATTTAATATTTAAACTGTGAACGTTCCATTTTTAAGTAAATATTTCAATATAAGTTTTGGCCGAAGTTAAGTTTATTTTTATTTTATTATTTCAAAAAAAAAAAAAAAAAATCATTTTTGAAAAACAAAATTAATGTCATGTAGTCTAAATGTTGTTTGTATACAAAGGACATACATAATACATATGTTTAGAAAAATACAAACGTTGTAAAGGAAATGTATATTTTTGCTTATGTTTTATTCGTAAAATATATGTATATGTAATATGTATGTTGTGTGTAATAGTTATTTATGTTTGTCAAAACTTAAAACAACAAATCTCTTTTTTACTCTCTAACCGATATAATTTATTTTCTTTCTTTTTTTCTTCGAAAATTCAACTTTTGTGCATTATGGTAACTCAAAATAAAAAACAAATCAATCACACAAATGTGAATCATACTATATCTTGTGGTTTATAAACCAAACAAAAAACTTAAAAATTATAGAAGCTCTTGTTGCAATGGGTTACAATAGGCAAGAAATTGAAAATTCGTTGTCACAAGTTCGCTACGATGATGTTTTCGCCACATATTTGCTTCTAGGAAGAAAAAGCACTGATGTAAGTCAAAAATTATTATTTTCAAAAATATTTTTCTCACATAATTCTTCAGCTTTTAAAATTTAATTTCCAAATTATTTATTTAAGAATTAGCTTTTATGGACAGAATCAATTTAAAAACAAAATTTGTAATTTCTATTGAATTTCCATTTCACAGCCCGAAAGCGACGGATCCCGATCAGGGTCTTCCCTATCGCTTCGTAATATTGCTGGAAACGATGGAGCTACTGTTGGTAATTCGTCCGTACAGAGTCCAACACATCGTGGCGTTCACAGGAGTATTTCAGCTTCCAGCACGAAGCCAAGTCGGCGCGCCTCATCTGGCGCTGAGACATTACGTAAGTGTATTCCTCATCAGTGTTATGTTGTTTCAGTCAATTTTTGCGAGCTATGGTTTCTTATGCGCTGCCGCCAGCTAAGCAACAATGGGTTTTGTTTGTTTGATTTGGTAACAGATTGCTAATTATTACTTTTGCTGATAATAATGTTTGCATATACTATTTTACACCATCACATGAATCATATACATACATTTGTTTTTGAAACTCATGAAATTACTTTGAAAATAAGGAAACATGTTCATTTGGAATTTCGGTGCAGTTAATTTTTTTAAATTTAAATATATTTGCATGCTTAAATTTGAATTTCCTTTGAACCGAATTTCCTTCCACAAAGTACTAATGTTTTTATGATTATACATATTTTTTTTAATGATTTATTAATTGTTTATGGTTTTTGAAGGAAGGTAACATATATTTAAGTGCGTTTTGTTTTATTTAATTTAAAAAAAAAAACGTGTTTTTGTCACTTAACTCCCCATCGACTGCTATTTAAAAAAAAAGAAAGTATAATGATGCCTACGACGCTGGTTTCAAACACTTACAACTTTGTTTTTTTTTTTTAAGTTTTTTTTGAAAAAAGTGTTGAAAAAAAAACCTTTATCAACTGGTCTGCATAACACAATAACTGGTATCGTACCGATACCGACATTCATTAATTGATCTTGACGTATATTCGCTATCGACACTGTATTAAAAAACTCGCTCTTATTTAAATATCCTAACAATTACCTAAATATTGTTTATTTTTTGTTTAAGAAAAGCTTTCAATAATTGTGTTGATTTGATTTTTAAATTAATTTGCTAGTACTTGATATAACAGACTTTGGCAATGTCATTAACACTTCATTATATCAAAATACCACATTTGCTTTAAAATAGATTGTTATCCACTAAAAATAATCCTACACGGATATAATCGTCAGCTTCTGATTGTTATTCTTGTTGAATTATTTCAACTAAATTTGTCTTAAGGAAACACTTCCTAAAGAAGTAAATTTGTCTTAAGGAAACACTTCCTAAAAAAACTAAAATAAAACTATGATCATAAAATATCGGAATTCTCTTTATTTTTTGCAAAGAACATTAAGAGGAGGTGTACCTATTAAAAATATGAAAAAATGGACAAAGAATTAACAAGAAATGTGTATACATAAATGTATAGTAGAATTGGCTCAACTTCTATTGCAGCTGCAGCTACATTTTATTTGGTCTAGTTCATCCGGTTAGCGTTGTGTGCTGTTCGTCGTCATCGTGAGTAAGCCCTATCAATAAATCATTGTATGATTTGGTAGTGGTTTTTTGACCATTCAGGACCCATGTTCTGTAACTTTCGCATCGATAAAATCAGTCGAGAAACGATGAAAAATGGAACAAAACTCACTTTATCGCATCATCGGGTTTCTATAACTTTGACAGTCGATAACTTTATCGACCGGAATATGCGGAATAGAAATCCTGGAAAAATGCGATAAAATGCGTTTCTGTATCTTTAAGAATCGTTAATTTTTTCATTTTCAACGTCAAAATGTATCACCTACCCAAAGGCAGGCGATAATAGATGAAACATTTAAATTATTGCAAACGACAAGAGAAAACAAACTTAAAAAAGAAAACAAAATAAATAATGTTCATAATGAATGACTAAGAACAAGTAGGTGAACAAAATTGAATGTTCACTTATATTTTTTAATTTTTATTACTCAATTTTAATTTTCAGAGTTACAAGAGCCCAACAAATTCTATAATAAAATATTTGTCCGCAAACAAGTAATTCTCAAGTGCCAAACGATGAAGTTTTTTCTGTCCCTGAGGAAAATATGGACGCATTTCCTGTGCCAAAATCTGAGAATACCTCCAGCAATCGTTCCTCGGGCATTTCAAATAGATTCATTATCATTGTATCCCGAAACCTACGGCCGGCCCGCGGTGGCCGCGCTCAGCGTTCAATATACGCATTTTATTCCGGCCTTGGTTTGCTTCCTGAAATAAAGCACCGTACAATGTACAATATCGAGCACTCCACTCTTTAAAGTTTTTTAATAAAAAATATACACATGTACATAGCTAATATCGTTTTCGTTTGGATTTCGGAACTGTTCCATTCCTATTGAAAATGGAAAATTTGGAGTAAAAGGAGTGAAAAAGGAGTAGCTCCGAACATCCACTCGAAAACGACATAAATTAAAACAGTCAAATTCGATATCAATTTTCACTTTTGTTTTTTTTTTTAATGTCAAACAGACTAATAAACTTATCGCCTTCCAATGGATTTTCCAATGAAAATAAATCGAAAATTCAACTTATCACATCGAGATACAGAAACCCAATTTTTTCCAGAGGCGATAACTGTGGAATGAATCGTTTCATTCTTTAACGATGCGATAAGTTATCGCCTGAGTTACAGAACATGGGTCCAGGGTTCGTTCCAATTTTAGTGCCGATTTGAATCACATAAAATAAATATTGTAATATGGCAAATCGGGTACACTTTATTATTAATTAGCAAAGAAAGAGTTTCGCGTTCTGCTGTAAGTTTATTAAAAGGACAAGCCTAGAGACATACAATTTATAACAGTTATAACAGTTTTTCACAATTAAAAGTTTGAAATATTCAACGCGCTTGAACTATGGATGCCCACGAATTATGCCCACTAGCGAACCGTTCCTGATTCTCTGAGGGGCCGCATACACAGAACTGTTGTTATAAATTGGCTTGTCACTTTCTTACCAATATTGTTTTTTTCAAGCGATATATGAACATTAGCACTAATGTATACACGAGAAGTTTACTAAAGCTTGGTAAGAACATTGAATAACAAACAAATCTTAATTAAGAAGTAATAATATTACGTGTAGGTATATAATACGAAAGGACGAGACTAGAGACATGCCAATTTATAACAGTTGTAAACGTTTTTTGCCATTAAAAGACGGCGTGCGTTAACGAGCTTCGCGCGACTTGAAAAAACAAACTGGTTGCCTTAAGTATACCCACCGGTGGATGGCCCTGACCCTACAGAGCCGCATAAACAGTTCTTTTATAAACCAAAACTGTTATAATTGGCATGTCTAGAGTCACTTCCAATATGAATGTAGTTCATCTTGGTAGCATTGAAACTTGAAATATTAATAATTCTTCAGCTAAAAACTGGCAGAGTATTCCGTAGCCTTATACCATGCATCACAAACAAGCGGGACAAAATTAAGTATTTATTTTAACTTAGGGATAAGAATGTTTCGGGATCGCGAAAAATTCAATCGACATATAGATGATTCTCAGTATAATGATATTTTGGTGAATTCAACTTGGAAATAAATTTAAATTTTATGGAGATTTTTAATTTTCATAATACGATTACACACGCTTATATTGAAACTGGCCCTCTACAAGTATAAGGTTATATTAATGACAAAAATTTTATTCAAGGAAACATGTTACCTTATGTTCAACACAACGAGTACCAGGGTAGTGACAGCTCTTACTGGGACATACTTTTTTTTGTAAATTTTCTTCTGAAAAAAAACAATTTGGAGAGTATCGTTGATTTATAATGTAAACTCGGGATATTACTCGAACCCAAACTGCGAATTCAGTAAATGAGTTCTAACTTCCGACAGACATGATATTGTACATTGTCAATTTATTTCGGAATTGATTTTGAATTATTACAAAAATGTGACTCACAACTCAAACAGTTTTATATGAGAGAAGAAAATGTTAAGTAAATATGAAGTTGAAACCAACCACCGAAAGACATAAAAGTATCATTCAACTGGGAGTCATCTAGAATATGTTTTTTTTTAATATGACGCATTTAAATTTATATTACTTACCTACTATATTTTTCATTCTAATTTTAATATTTTTAATGAAGCTTCTAAAAACATTTAATTTCAATTATTTAATTTACTATATCAGAACAACATTCAATACATCTGGATTTATTCTTCATAACGTCATACTACAGAAAACACAAACATAAAAAAAAAAACTTCATGTTTAAATTGGTATCTTTTGATCTGCTTGTTAAATTCGAAGTTCAATTTATTCAAAAACAAAAATATACAATACAAAATTCAAAATTATCCCATACTAACAAGAAATATATCCCCCACTGATGCCTAGCAATCATAATTCATCGTTTTTTAATATTCAGAAATATTCCATCGTTTTATCACAGGTGTTGGTCCAACAAATGCAGTGGCAACGACAACTCCGGCAGGCAATAATCACAGTGGAACTGGAACTGGTACAACAGCAGACCGATCTTCAATGTAAGTTAATTATTTAATTTTTTTCTATGCACACACAACTTTGAGTTTAGTTGTTGGAACCGATTTGAAGGACTACAATACCAATTATGGGTTTCGAATTACTCTCTTTTTAGTATCTCTCGCTTTATTAATTACTTAACTTCTGCTAGAGCAGAAGAACTTTTAATTTCTCGAACTCCGTAGTATGATTATTAAGTTCTTGGTCTGTATACTCTAGAGCCTAAATTTTATCTGTATAGGCGACCTCGTTGTTTTGTGTCTTCAAACTCCTATTGGATTTTAATGACTCCGTTGGTTCATCTGCTTCACTATGTTGTCGTCCGGTATCTTGAGTGTGATCAATAAATAAATGTTAGTGGAAAAGTTTGAACTAGGACAAATCCTAATATTCACCGGTAAATATTAGGTATTCGTATTGCCAATAAAGTGAATTAATGTGGATGCGACATTGTAGGGCCGGGTCTTTTACCGAATTACGAGAAGCGTATTACACGATTCTTGCTTTATGCTGCTGCTATGGTACTATAAAAAAAAACTAAATGGTTCAAAGATTTCCACCGGTGCCAGGCCCTAAATCGAGGTTTTACAGTAACAAACACACACACCATTTCCGTTGATTGGTACATATCAGTAGTTAATCTTGATAGATCTTATCTAACTTGATTAGATTTGAAGTTTTTGTTATACATTTAAATTTTTTGGAATTATCAAACATTTAAAATTGATATTTTTTATATGCGAATACTGACAAATCACCACACTGTTTGTATTTGCCGTATGCCGTATACAATTCACAACACTCTTCTCTGCTCTGCTTATTCTAAGAATCATTTAGTTGAAAAAGCAGGGGGCACAAGCACTGTTTCGTAGTTCATACTCAAAACAGACAGGTATTCCATTTATTCCAGCTGATTTTTAGAATACGCATCACGATTCTTATTTTTGGGTTCGGTTTAGCATTGCAAACTAATGTTTCATCTGATTTGATATCCGCGTTTGTCTTTAGTTAACGTTGAAAGTCTATATCCAGCACAAGATGGTTCGTGCTACTATTCAAGAGGCAATATCCTTTTGTAAATTCTATAACCTCATTTTTTTCTTGTATGAATGTGTGATGTTGATATTTAACATTTTTTGAATACTTGCCCAAGTTCATTTCCGCCTCGCACCAGCTGACTTGTAAGCTGTTTATACCAGTATTCAAATATCAAAACTCAATACATATATAATTTTTACTTTATTATTTTCAGAAGTAGTAATTTCAAACGACAAAATACCATTGATTCAGCAACAATAAAAGAAAACACTGCTCGGTTAGCAGCACAAAATCAAAGACCCGCATCAGCAACACAAAAACCAGTTTCATCCGGAGATAGTTGTAAGTTAAAAAAAAAAAACAATGAAATATATATGAGTGCGATTAATAAATAAATCATTTTTTAATTACCAGCAGTTACAAGTCCAGCGAAGCCTCGTTCGTCATCAAAATATGATCCAACAAACGGAAATCGAACAGTCGGTCCAAGTGGTATGATACCACGACGATCAACGACTCTATACGAAAAGACTTCATCGACGGAGAAGACCAATGTTCTACCAACAGAATCAAAGTACGTTTCGTTGAAAACCGTGTTACATATGCAAAAAAAAACAAACTATTCCTTCCAAGTTCCACTCTGTTTCTCCATGTTCCCCACCTTGTTATGTTACTTATTTTTTCACTTCACTAAGAGTGGATATAATTTTCATTTACCCGCTTCTTAGCCGATATCAGTTTCTGTTTCTCTTTTAGTCTAGTTTCCAACTTGAAAATTGCTAGTTTTTATAAATATAAGTCTGAGTTTTAATTTAATTTCGTTTGTGAAGGTGTGTTATTGTTTTTAATACACTTTTGCAATGTCTCATTCACTTAAAAAGAACAAAATTTATCCTTTACTTATCTAAGTAATAACACAAAAAAAAAAAACATACTAAAAATAGTTTTACAAACTATCGATTTTTTTCTATAGTTTACTTTTGTTTTCCTATAAATCTTACTATCTTTAATAAACTGCAAACTTTAAACTGTTCTAAGTGCGTTGGCATTCTAATTCTTCTTTTTCTTTCTTTTTTTTTATTCAAAATATGTATAATACATTTGCAAAAAAAAAACAAAACAAAATAAAATAAAATGCAATGCAATCGAAATGCACGTTTTTGCACTTCTTAATATTTGCAACAAACAAACAAAAAACCTTTACAAATCATTTACCATTAAAAAATAAAATATCAGTTTTGTGACAACCATTTCCGAATTATCAAGGAGTGGATCGGCCGCTCCAAGTGGTAAGGGCCATGTTAAGAGCGCCTCGGTTTCTAGTCCCGGTCCATCAGTAGCTGACAGTAGTGGCGCTTCAAATGACCCACTTGGATCGAGGTATAAATTTTGTTAATCAACAACACAAATCACTCACATTTGTTTTGGTTTTTAATTTTATTTTATTTTTTTATAAAAATAATGTGTTGTTTATTAGAACCCTTTTTTCCGTTAGCGTTGAGTTACGTTTTGTTTTGTCGTTTTCCATTGGTACCACTCAATCTGAAATCCATTGAAACAGGCAAATTGTTCTGTGTAACTTTGTGGTGAAATGTCAAATAATTATTATAATATCTTTGGTTAAATTTCACTTAAAGCCTAAGCTCTAATTTTCGAACATACTATAGCAAGTAGTTCAGGTAAATTTGTACTAAAAATCCTTTCGACGTAAAAATAACTCTCTTAGCCTCATTATCATGATACCCATGATAAATATTTTTTCGAAATCTGTGTACGTATGGTACATTCAGTATGAGGTCCATGGTATTTTTCAACCCCCTCAAAAAAAACCGTTACACCATACATATTTCCATAAACTCTTTGATTCTGGGATATCATGACATTTGGTTTACAAAAAAAATCACCCTTCTACCAAACCTAGTTATTTTCTGGTAATTGGTTGAAATTATTGTCGATTATTTCATTTCATATTGTTATTGTCGTTTATGTTCGACATTTTTGTCGGAGTTACGTCAATTTTGTTTGATATTGCAGCTTAATTGCAATTTGTCATTGAATTTTGTGTATTTCATTGCATTAATGACACAACGCAACCAAATATTCGGAAATATACATATGTATGTGGCTTCTCTTTTTTGTATGTATGCATATGAAGTCTGTGTGTCGGTCGTTCAATGTGAGCGCTAAACTTTCGATGAAGGTCGAAAGCGTTTTCGTTGAAGGTGATTCCCGATTTCCAAAACCGTATGTTTCCGAGTATAATTGTTGGGATATTTAAATATAGGAATTGATCGTGAAGTTTTCCTTTGACATTTGAGTGTATTCTTCTTGAATCAACTCTGACTTTAAATTGAGATGAAAAACTTTCTTTATAGAAAAGTGTATTTTATGCCAATGAAGTATTCTTTATTTTATTTTCTCCAATGGAAAACGACATTAAATGGATCTCTTCGTGATTGACAGAATCATTGATTCTTGGATTAATTTTTCATTTAGAGTAGATTTCTTTTTTAATTTAAATGTTTTTGGTAAGATGTTTTATTTTGTACTTATTTTCGGTAATATACGGAGGGGACTAGTCACTATTTCCACTTACCTTAAGTTTGTTTGTTATTTTGTATTTATAAAAAAAAAACTTTCTATTGGTCCTGCTCCAGAATTTATTTAACTTTCCAACAATTCAAACAATAAAATGCTGCTAAACTAAACAATTTGACAAAAAACGGAAAATTTAATTAATTTTTTTTATTGCCCACTATCGTTGAAAAGAAAAAATACATTACTACATGTAAACAGTTTTTGTGTTGTGCAGTCAAATTGAAACACAAATATGTTAACAAAATGTTATCTTCAGACACGCCTTGAAAACCAATGGATAAAAGAGTATTTTTCGCCAAATATCTCGTCGTAGTGGTTTATTATTTTTCTAAAAATGATACACATAATGAATAAAATAAATGTTCCCAGAAAAGCTACATACATACATTATGTATACCCAAACAAATACACAAATGGGTCGCACTAGAATTATTTTGATCCCAAACGAATGTAAATCATTTTATTTCTTCAATATATTTGAATCTATGAGAACAATCACTACAGTTTTCACTATTTAATAATGTATACTTAAAAACTGATTAAAAACATGGCAGCTACAAATTTTTAGCGAATCCGAACGACTCTTGGAGGATTTGAAACGTTTTCAAAAAAATAATTGTTTTCTTTTTAAATTAAAAAAAAAAGTTTTTGAAAATGTTGGTATACAATACCAAATTTTTTTTCAAATTTCTAGAATTAATCGAAATTGCTTTTCCCTTCTCAAAACAGTTGGAAGCCTATGGAAGGTACAATTAGTAATGGTCGTGTAGGCTGTAGCCGAGCAGGCAGATATACAAAATAGCGAGACCCACTTCTTCGTCTTTGTAATGTATCCATCTCGAATTCGATAACATATATTATAAATTTTTGGGTTGGTAAAAATTGATAATTTTTAAAACGTAAAGGTACACTTGTACAACAATATAAATACATTGATATCAATTTCAAAAAAAATCTATACAAAATTGTCCTTTTTAAATTACCAAATACTACATTATTTCTGAATTCAGATATTTAAATTAGTAACGAAGATGAAGAAAATAATAATTACTTCTGTTCAAGTGGAGTGATTGATGTTTAATTTAAACATGTATTATTTAATACTTATGAAGCTTAGATGTTCTGTGACCCTTACCAATTTCTATTTCTACCCCATTATATACGACATTAACACATTGATTTCTTCAGTATTTTTTTTTTCCTTATTTTTGTTTATCTTTGAATCGAAAGGACCCTTTTATTTAAAAGATTGCATGCTGAAGTTATCTTTGATTTTCTTTAATTTCTTCAGCAATTTGTATAAACATTGCAAAGATAAATCTTTTTTTTTTATAAATGTTTAAGTTTCCGAATAATAACAAATTAATTAATTCTTTCTTTCCATATGATCTTCGTCCTTACAAATTATGTCAACTATTAAAAAACGTGCTTCCAAATGTATCGGACACACGATCAAATTAAAAAAAAAATATATATATACAAATATCCATACAAATTCAAATTATCTTTTAAAATATGTCAAAAATGTGACAAACATAAATCGACGATTTTGTTTGCAAATACGATGAATCATCTTTTTTTGGTGAGTTTATGAATTCGTTTTTAAGCGATTTAGATTTATTTTTAAAATAATTTTTTAAAAAAAGAATGCTTTTAACTAAGAAAATTGTTGAACTTACTACATTAAGTAATTATTTCTGCTGCTTTTTTTTATCCACACATAAACACATTTTAAGTTGTGATTTCGCTGGGTTTTCATTGAAACAAGCTTTAGTTTTTTTCTTATACATTATTTTGGAATGAAACGCAATATTTTAATATTATTTCTTTTTAAATCGCTTAGTTTTTTTATTTTGTTGGCTTTAACAATGTAATAATACTTGCATCTGGTTCACTTACTTTTTTTTTATATATATATATATATATAATTAAATTTAATAGTTATTATGACCTTGGTTGCAGAGAATACATTTATTTTAAATACATACATATTTGCATCGCTGCGTTTTAAAATGCATAGAATATATCACTCTCGCTAAAATCCATCCATTTTTACAAGATCATAATTCATCAATCATCTTGTAAGATATGGGTTGTTTATTATAGGATACATGATATTATACGAGTTAATTGGCATAAGATAATTTGCATAGATTGGGCCAAGACAAGAAAAAAAATCATAAAGGATGTTCTCGTTTAGGCAGAGGCAAAAAACAACGGCAGAACCTTTTTTTAAAGCTACAATCCAGTGTTATTGTTTTAATTTTTTTTTGGAAGTGTTGGTAAAAATTGAAAAATATAAATATAAACGAATGCTAAAAACCAGATGTTGTTTGCGAAAAACTTTTTTCCTAGGTTTGAGTTTGAATTTTTTTTTCAAAAACAAAATAAAAGAATGGATTCTAATAGGATCGCCTTGTAAATATGTTTATCATATTTCCTTGACTCAAAATCAGTTCTTCTGATTATTAATTGTTAAAGAATAGAATTCAATTTATTTTAAGCAAATCGTTTTTGAGAGCGATACATTTCACATACGCATACACTTAGTTTTAGATTTTCGGGCAACGAAACTAAAAATTGGCGTTTCCGTTAAAAGCTATTTTGATTCAATAATTCAACAAGACCAATTAAATAGTGCTAAGTCTTCTACTTGGCAGATGCATTTTAGTAGTATATCGAATTTGTATTATAAAAACCTTCATATAAAAAGGATTAAAAGTTCCTTTAAATAAGCGAATATGTAATACCTTTACGTTATAATGTCAACGGATATCAGAACATATACATATTTCCATTATTATTGAAAATATTCATACTTTTTCAGCAATTCGATTCGATCGAAATTTTCGATTCACTTCAATTTTTCATTCAATTTGCAAATTGAGTGTAAGGTCTTAATTGTTGTATGGCCACTTATTCAGCAAACTTTTAGCTGAAGGAACTTAAAACGGTGATACAAAAACAAAAAAAAAAAAAAAAAACAAATAGAAACGCATAAATGATATCCTTAAATGTCAAAGCAAGTATTTTGTTTCAAGTATGCGGCCTTGATCATCGGTTTCAAGTTCAAATTAATCTTCACAGAAATCACATTTTTGAACACGCCTATTTGAACCATTTGACGTTTTGGGTTCAGTTTATATATTTATAGTGCGTTAATTTCGATTGTTTTTTTTTTTGTGAAAAAAATGAGACGAGACATATTTTTAAAGTGTATGTGTATGTTTAGCGTGTTCATATAATAATAATGATAGGAGAATTTAAAAAAAAGTGTTCAATATCATATTATAAAGGGTGTTTTTTTTAGACGTATAGAACTTTGAAATGGAATAAAACAAAGATAATTTTTTTAAATTGACTGGCATTAAAATTTAAATATGATTTCTGGCATATGACCGCCACGGCTGGCTCGGACGTAGTCTAATCTGGAGGTCCAATTTTCGATGGCTTTTTCCAACATTTGTGGCCGTATATTGGCAATAACGCGGCGAATGTTGTCCTCCAAGTGGTCAATCGTTTCGGGCTTATCGGCGTAGACTAGCGGCTTCAAATATCCCGACAGAAAATCCGTAACGTGAAACCACAGATTAGCCACATGAAGATGAGAATCCCGGCAGCCATTTTAATTTGCCTACAAGCTTGATCTGGCAGTTATCAGATAAAAAATGAGAATGTGTGTATACAAATCTCACACATAGACAGTAGGGGTCTTCACACACCTGGTTAAATTGTTGTTGCAATTCACATCTATTCATCGACGCGGGAAGAAATTACAAATACAACAATGTAAACAAATGGGTTTTGGAGGGTGAAACGTACGAAACATTCTCATCTTCATATGGCTAATCTGTGCGTGAAACTATGCGGTTACCAAACGTTTCCTCCAATAAATCAATTGTGGCACGAGCTGTGTGACATGTTGCGCCGTCTTGTTGAAACCACAGCTCCTGCACATCATGGTTGTTCAATTGATAAACGAAAAAGTCAGTAGTTATGGCTCTATAGCGGTCACCATTGACTGTAGCGTTCTGGCCAGCATCGTTTTTAAAGAAGTACGGACCAATTATTCCACCAAACCATAAAGACTTCAAAGATTAAAAGAGTGCTATGACTAATGAGTATGATTGACTCAAAACGAATTCAAAATCAAAAAGTCTTCAACTGATTTTAAAGTACACTACAAAGAAAAAAGAAAAATAACGAGGAATGTCTATATTTCTAAAGGATCTCAATTAATTTAAAAGATTGTTAAAAGAATTCGTAAGTGACCTTACTGAATGTATTCAGTTTGATTGCATTTAATTCAATGCAATTTTTCCAGTTTTGACTTCAAAATTCACACTGAATTAATAGTCTTGTTGTCAAATTAAAATCAAATTCAATAACATCCAATCGATTAATTAAAAAACTGATATTGCCGCTGACTAGCTAATAAGAAGTCTTCCACGTTGTTACAACCTCCTTTACCGTTCAAATCTCCCGACTGACTAAGAAACCTGTATGTGAAATAATATTTGTGTATAAAATGTCCTTAGTATATGCATTTAAGAAGGTAATCTTTGTTCCTTTTCTGATGTATTGACATCACTACTTTTTCAATTACCTTTTAAATTTTCAACGATATTGAATAACATTTTCAGCATAGAATTTAGTATTTATGGTTGCTGGTTGGTTACATTTCCATTGGGAACATTTAAAATCAAATTATATAAGTTGTTAAATATGATTTGCATCGATTCTGGTGGTTTTAATGCAATTTTTTAGAAGCAAGAGACTGCGCGAACATAAAAAATGCTTCGTTCCCAAGTCGTCCCATTTCCATGTGTATTTGTGAGGAACAAAATTCAGTTCCTCTCTCACATTGGTAATAATTTTATACGAGATTTTTCAATCCTATTTTTTTGGGGTAGGGATCAAAGTTCTGCTTATAATTCTGATTTCGAAATTTTGTATCTCTAAATTCCGGTTAAAATAATAACAAACATTCGATATTATATACTGTATAATTAATGTATGAACAAATATGTATTTTTGTAGTGAAAAAAATATCGATTTGTTGTAAAAAATAATCTGACCAAAATGATTTGTCATGAACATACATTGTGGGATTTTGAAACAACATTTCGATACCAAAATCTTACCTTTACGCTTACTAATTTGCGACCCAACCCCAAAAATTAAGATCTCAAGCATAAATTGATTCTGGTACCTACTAATTACACTTTATGTATGTTCTTTTTCTTTTGTTTCATTTCATAAATTAGGAGTTATGTATAAATGTCTTTTTATTATTATTATTTATATAAATGTCACATTTGATTAAATTTTGTTAATGTCTTTATTTCTCATAATCGTATTTAAGGTCTTATGCTAGAATCCATCGTTGGTAATCGGTATTCTGTTAATAATCCTATATCGATTCTTTGTAACGTTTACGTAACATTAGCGTATGGATTTGTAGCGGAATACCGATTATGATGGATCCTTTAATAACATATATACTTATTTATATAGATTCACTGCTCATCCATTATATTGAATACCTTGTTGTAGAGCTTTACAATATCTCATGCTATTTTTAATATATTTTTCAAACTTATGTTAATTCTTATTTTTAATTTCATATTTTTTTTTTCTTTCTTTTTTGATTTCTTCGCCATTTCATACAAATTCTCCTTGTGAATGCAAACACCACCACAAAATAAAAATAAAAATGCAAAAAATCTATTGCGTTTGGCCACAACTACCAACTCGCTCTCCGCCGTTCTTCTTTTCATCATTTCAAAATATAAAAAAAAAATGCCCAATCACATTTCAATCATCATCCGATCGTTTGTTCTTGAAAAAATAAATGCAACCAAATACCATTGTTATAACTAATGCGCATGTTAATAATTTTTTTGTAATGCAATTGTTTTATTCA
This sequence comes from Leucozona laternaria, assembly GCA_932273885.2. Lineage (NCBI taxonomy): Eukaryota > Metazoa > Arthropoda > Insecta > Diptera > Syrphidae > Leucozona > Leucozona laternaria. The sequence goes on from OW026368.1 coordinate 55,481,273, forward strand.
TTTTTTTTTAACGGAATTATGACAAAATTTGTTAATGCAACTACAAAATGCACTTTGACCTAAAAAAAAAACGTTGAATTTATTTTATTTTATTGTTTTTTTTTTTTTTTTAACTTTAATAATTGGAAATGTGTGTTGGAATTTTTTTTCGCAAAATACAATTGCATATAAAAAAATATTAGTTTGCTCGATCGACTTAGAATGACATCGGCTGTTAAATCTAGCAGGCATTTCCCAAGGAATGTACCATCACGATCAACCTTCCATTCGGGTGAGTTTTTTTGCTCAATGTTTTTTTTTTTTTTTATTTATTTAAGGTTTCTTTTTAATTTTAATTTATATTAACATTTTTTATTAATTTATAGTTTTCATAAAAAAAAAAAAACATTTTAATAGGTTTTATTATTTATTATTAATACTAAATTTATGTTTTTAATCAGAAAAAAAACATTACCATCCTGTTGTCGTTGTTTTTTATCATTAAAATGCTTTTTTTTTCTTTAAAAAGATATACTTTGCTTTTTCTATGAACTATTTATTTAAAAAAATTATAAATTTGAAATTTATCCGAGACACAATACAAGTATTTAAAAAAAATAATGCATTTACTAGCATGGACAAAAGATAAATGTTTAGCTATTTTCACAGCCACAGTTGTTATACAACAAAATTAGAATAACAATTTCGTCACTTTTAAAAAGATGTTTGCATTGAAAGTCATTCTTCGTATGTATCCTCTATACCTACATATACTTAATTAGTCATAAATACTGATACAACGAAAAATGAATGCCAAATTATAATGCGCTGATATTCTTAAAAACTTTTTTGTATTTTGTATTAGGGATTGCATTAGCTACATTTCATATAAAAGACATTATTCAAAATAGCCGCCATTTGCCTTACTGCACGACTTGAGACGCCCCTGCCAATCTTCCGGTGATATGAAGTCCGGTACATATTTTGAGCTTGCTTTCGAACAAGTTCGGTTGAGGGACTTTACGACATCCTCCAAAACTGTTGTTTGATAAACTTTTGCCGAAGTTTTACTTCAAAACAAAACAAAAAAAATTGTGTGAGTGCCGGGACTCACGGTTAATATGTGTAAACATCAACGTGCGCCGATCCAAAACGGACTTGTTTTTGCTTGGAGGGGATCTTAAGATTTTTTTCACTGAACGCACCCATCCTACTATGAGATAGTAACGTTGCACATCGTAACGTTGCACACGATCGTTCACGTTTTTTTTTCACTCTACCGCCAGCATAGATGTTTACACATCAAAAAATTTTGCGCGGCAATAAAGCATAAATGTAACAGGTTAAAAACGGTCAACATAACGAATGTGTAACAAATAGTTTATTATATATGGATGAGTTTAGACTTGTATCAGTATTTATGACTTGACGACTAGGTATATTAGAAACTCTTCGGGTTAGTTTTGCAGTAAAGTTACGGCTTACGGTCCATGTTTTATTGATAAAAATGATAATTTACAGATGTTTTATTTTTTAACCGTCCAAAATGTTTGGGATATGGGTTAATGTATTTGGAAGTGTTTTTTTTTATTACAAAATCTAGTTTTTCTTTGACTCTGTCATTTGAAAATTCCAAGCAAGAGAACTAGCAGGTCAAAATAATACACTATTAAAGTAACTAAAACACAATGGTACTGTACAAACTATAACTGTTAGCTTTTATTAAAGTTATGTACGCAAACACACATAAGGATGTGTTTATGTAGGATAATATAATCGAGCATCGAATTGATCAATGTTGAGAAATCTTTACACTGTTTTTCCTACTTGTTTTTATATTGGAGCAGCGCTTCGAACAACAATCAATGTTAAATTTGCTTAGCTTTGTTCGACTTAATGTTCGCTCCGTTAATCGAAGCTCCATTATAAACCAAAGCACCCTAAACGCTATTAGTTTCACTTGCCTGTCTAAACTCGGGGTAATAAAACTTCAAAGCTTGATTTAATTTATTCTTCGCTCTGCCGATTTGTTGAGTTGTGTCGAGTATTCTGGACAGACGTTATGTAGCAAATAAAAATTTAACTATGTATTTATTTAATCCACATCTTCAAACTCCGTGGTGTTATCATTTAATGGGATAACGATAAGGCCAATTGTGTTAAAAATGTTGGTGAAATTTGTTCCCATGGATAATTTTATCCGTTTTTATGGAAGTGAAACAAATTGACTTAACAAACTTATACCAGCTAGATTAAAATGTTTGGAACTTGGTTAATTTCAAAGCCTTCATACGGAGAAAAGTCATTCTACAGTTTCTACAATCCTAGTTCTTAAAAATTAATGGAATGAGTTAATTGGAAGTTGACACGTAATACTTAACTCTGCACCTGTACTTCAATGTACTTGTCAAACCAAAATCACTGGCGCAAAATTTTAGACGATTTAGTATGATGTTAAAGCATTTTTAGTTTTTTTTTCAAATTTGATACGAGTTAGCATTGTACTATCATTTAAACGTTAGTGGTTTTTATTATCAGAAATGATCCATATAGATCATTAAAAAACATGCATTACAACAAATACCCGAGATTCTGCTCTCTATCGGGATCACGTTTCATAAATCAAAAGTTTAGTTTTCGTTCTTGCTTCTCAGCTTTGCAAATGGTTAGAAAGTGAAAACTGTAGTGTAAAGAAAAAAGACAACGAATATATGAAAAATAAACAAACGTAAGAAAAAAAGAAATAACTTTACATCACAGTTGTCACTAAGATCGTTTTAATTTCATGCGATGATGTATATGGATCATCAGCCATAATAAAATGCGACTATTTATTAAAGTTCAAATCATCAAATGCATACATATTCTATCTTTTTGATATCATACTAGCTTTATATGTCATTTTGACAATTATAAATGTGAATAGGGTATGTTTGTAACTTTCTTGCATGAACTGTTCCTGTTTTAGGCGTGCTCAGATGCAGTTTATTAAGAAAATTAGTTCAGTGTGATACTAGTTAGAAAATATTTAAAACTGAGAACATTTTATTAAAGAGCTTTAAAATGTAAAAAAAATTGTTAAGTATAGTATCATGATAATATTTTAACATCAGTCTGTGTAAAATCTTGCGCTATTGTTTTTATCTACTAAAACATTGGAAACTACATGACCGATTAAATAGATTTTAGACGTCAACTTAATTTATCGAAGCAACCCCGTTAGTTAATCAATACATTTTTATTTCAACTTGTCTTTTACCCCAAAGTTTAAGTGCATCCATCCAGGTTAACTAAATAACAGCAAGTTTTAAGTTTGTCGACGATTACCGTTATTTTTCTGCATGATGCTTGAATCTAAAACCAAATTTAACAAAACCGAATACTGAGATCTAATCTAAAAAAAATGGGGAAAAATTGTATTTAAATTTTGTCTCTATATATTAATGTTGTACCTACATATTATGAAAATACACACACAACACTTTAAACCGATTGCATGTTCTAATCAAATTAAAAAAAAATTGTGTCTTGTATAAATGCAAAATTAAAACTAAATTGGTAAACTTAATAAAACAAAATAATTAACATCATTAAAATAGGAAATTAAATTAATGCACATTTATAAAGTTAAAAATAAAAATAATGTATCAAATTTCCTATCAACTATCTCTCTCTCTCTCTTTCTTTCTCTTCGAACATTTATTTGACTTGCTTAAACAAAATCGACACATCGCTATAAAAAGGCCAAACCAGGCGAAACAATACTGCTCTAGAATATTCAGGAACAGGAGGTGCAACAGGCGAGTCACCACATCCCGGCGGACGCATGAGTTTTTTCTCAAAACTATCATCACGATTTAGTAAACGGTAAGTCCTTCCTATGTAATTTTAAGCATAATAAGAGTTCTCTTAAAAAAAAAAAAAAAATAAATAAATACAAATTAGGTTCTGTTCTACTATCACAAAACAAACAAAATTCTAACATAACAGCACAATTAATTATTATTTTTATATTCCTTTTTTTATATTAATTTACGCAAATATGTAAATACATTTTTTTATCTTTGCACAAACAAAAATTATTAACAACTAGATTATACATATAATAATATTATTTTGTCTTAGACAAAACAAAAACATTCAAAATGATTATTAAATTTATCTTTTCCATTTCTCAAAAATCATCATTTAACAATAATATTCAGCTTTGTATTGATTGATGTTGTAATATATAATATTAAAGTATTTAATTTGAATTGAGTTTTTGTCCGCCCGCATGATTTGATTATTTATTTAACTATACTTACTATTATTTGCAATTTTTGTTTTGATTTTCTATAATTTAAGTTTATTGTTTGTAGAATAAATTGGATATTGTAAATATTGTTGATGCAGTAGTGTAATGTTCAAATCATTTGCCCTTGAAATTTAATAAAATCAAATAAAGCCATATAAAATCTACACAATCAATTTGAAAAATTTAATAAATTATCTTATAATTTTCGCTGCAAACCACAAACAAAAATAATGCAAAAAGTTATAATAAATATTAAAAAAAAAAATTCACCATATGGTATTAATAACCTTAAACTCATGAAAAACAAACAGTGACTCTTGAAATTGAGTTATTGATCGACGAGTATTTCTGCTATGAACTATTTTCTATTTAAATGATACTACTTTTCCACAATTGTCAGTTATACTTAAATGCAATTTTAGTGGATCTTACTTACTTATAAGTCGTTCCGGCAGCCCAACGCTCACTGGCTCCAATTACCTACTCTAAGGTGGTTGACGTCTTCTTCCACTTGTGCGCGTCACCTTATGCGGCATAGTCCTGTACTGTGTTATACCTCGTGGTTAGACCCAAAGACTCTACGAGTCGGAGTCAATTGAATTATAAGCCGATGAATTTGCATTCGCTTGACTTTTGCGATATTGAACATTTTGCGACCAAACATATCTTCATCCACCTTCGATAAAGTCCATGCACCAGTGCGTAAAAATAGAGATTGATCACGGTATAATATACAGAATCTCCTAGTTCTCCATGAACTCTAAAAGAAATAACAACCGTCTATAGTCCTTTCACACTATCGCATTGTCAACAAGTGACAGCTCATCACACAAGATGTGACAGTCCATCCAACACAACCTAACAGTCGACCCCACACGATTTGACATATGTTAATACATGAACATTTAAGGTTGGTGAAACTGGTTTGTAAGGATGCAGGTGTGGAAGCTGTGGATGTTGTGACATGACATGTGTTAATACTCAATGGGATAGTGTGGAAGGACTTAAGGAATTCAAAAACAATACGTAGGAACGTACTATGCTCTTAACGCAGGTACACAGTCCCTACCTACCTGCCAAAAAACAGTTTGTTGGTTTTCGATTTTCTCGTTTACGGCTTAACTTATCCATTTAGCAATGGCCACCGCTTCGGTTTGTGCACAGTTTAAAGTTCTAATAAAATCTACATTGGGACATACATATTCAAATCCTGAACAATACCCTCAAACAGAAAATTAGAAACAATCTTGCTTCTATGTATATGTACACTTTGAGACCAGTGTTCACAGTAGTGTGAAATTCCTGCCGGCCAAAAACCACCTCGGCTTTTTTTTCATCAGACTTTATTTCGTCATAATTTTGCTCATTTAGTGCTGTTTTAATGGCGGCTTCTAAACGAAGATTATTTTTCAACATCAATATGACTTAAAAATACATCAGCACTTATGTATGTACATACGTAAATCTCATTTTTTTCTAATATCCCACAGACCATTCACAATCGCTCATAGCACTTTGGTCTCGCATTGCTATTTTTGTTTTTTGAGGTTTCCATTGTTGTTTACCATCAGTGTTGTCACTTCCAATTATAAAAAAAAGTGGGAGATTAAGCTTGAAGATAGTGGTAGATTCAGATTTTTCGTGGTAGAATATGATTTTAAAAAAAGAGAAAACAATTTTTTTTTTAGTTTTATTTTAGCGCCAAGAACAAATACAAAAGAAATAATAGCTGTGTTCCTTTGCAAGTCCCGAGGAAATTGGTAAAAAAAAACTACGTCCTTTCCTGCAATTTACATGTTTAATGCAACAACAACTAATCCAATTCGGGCTTATAGCTAAGCGCGGAGAATTCTGGGGGCTTAACTTAAGCACGGAGAAAAACTGCGTTATCGTCGTGAATTGCATTCTTGTTATCGATAGTTTGAATGGAAACTCCATTTTGTTTCTGTAATGGCGTCGCTTATCCCCGATTTCGTTTTTTCAACCAAATTCCTCCAGGATTGCAAACAAACACGGCTAATATACCTTATAAAATATGCATAATATGTACCTACCTACATAATATTAACTCTTAACATTGACTTTTAAGAAGAAGAATTAAATCACAATTATTTGGAATCAGCTTTGTTAAGCACAACTATATACAAATATAAAACATACATAGATATGTATTCAGAAAAGATTACATTCCTTAATTGAATATAGAGAGGTACCAATTATTGTTGGTACACACACTTACACAATATTATAGTTTTTCAAATTACCATCAACAAATTTAAATTGTTATTAAATGCGTAATATTCCGGACTGAAAAAAAAAATGGTATAAAAGATAAAAAAGATAATATGTCAGATTAGTTGAATTCATTCCTTGGAGGATATCACCTACACATGATTCATTGAGTTCTTCAAAGAAAATTAATAAAAAGCAATGTTTTAATGACTCCCATTGTTCAACCAAGGGGTTAACTGCAGCTTTAAGGTATATGTAGATAGCCAACGAGTTTTGCTAAAGTTTAAAACTTAGGATCTATTTTTTTCTTAGGCAGACAAGAATTTTGTTTTTACAAAAAATATTAATGTAATGCGGAAAAAAGATTACACGAGAGTTACTCAAAATGACAGATAGATGAAAGATTTCAAATTGAGTAAAGGAGTCAGTGCCAGATAAAATCAATGGCTGCATTCAGGTACAACAAAAATAAATCCAATCAATATTTTTTTGAAGATGTTGAAATTTTTTACTTCCGGGGTAGATGTGGTAGATTATGAAGATGTTGGAGCAGATCTACCATAATTGTGGTAAAGTGACAACACTGTTTACCATACCGATGTTTCCACTTCCCTGAAAATAAACCTTAAGTTAACTATATGAAGACGCTTATACTGCTTATAAGTTTTAAATATTGCCAGTTGCACAAACGAAGTTCGCCCTGGAATTTTAACCCAACGATTTTGGCGGAATAGCTGGAGTTCAACCAAGTTGCAAAGTTCAAAAATTAATTAAATACTGTTTGAACCTCAGTTAACCCGCCAAAATCGTTTGGCTGCAATCTTTATCCGAGGATTAACCTTATGTTTGTACGCCTGGCCCTTAGCTAGTTAATTTTTCTATGTAAGTTAAGCTAACATGTGTTGATTTCGATTCATTAAGAAGAATTTGCCACCTGTTCCTCCACCCTGAATAATTCTATTTAAATGCATAAATGAAGCTTTGCGGTTGTCTTTTCCATTGAATATGGTGTTGAAAGTCTTTCCGTATACCACTTATGTAGTCTCAATGGTATGTCACGAATGTAAACAAATTATATTTATATTTATGTATATGTTACTGTAAACCCCCGAATTGATCCCAAACCTAGGACAATGGCAAAAGTCCGTAATATTCATATTCCATAACATAAAGAAATCTAATCTACATATGTACATCACCAACCAGCCAGAAAATATTTGGTGTCCCTGTTGTAGTTTCAAAAATTATATGGTCATAGTTATCAAGTAGTTACAGGAAATTTAATTTTTTTGTTGTCCCATTGTTTATGTCGACTAAAACAAGAGTTAATTATTTTATATTCCACTTCACTTTATTAACCAATTTTTATTTAACAAACAAAACAAATTATAATTTTCAATCCTTGTTCAATTTTATTTTTTGTTAAACACAATTTTGGCATTTTTTGTTGTTTATTTCAGGTTTAGGGTATTGACAGCTAAAAACTAAATTATATAAAGTACTAATTGTTTTAAAATATTAAAAAACGAATATTAAATACAAAAAAAAATATCAATCGCGCAGAATATATTTTAACTTTCCTTCAATTAACAAAAAAAAAAATCAATCGCTATAAGTAGAATCCAACAATAGCAATGCAAATACTATACATATTTAAAATTGAAAAATACTGTCTTCTGCAGTGTTGCTTAGGTTTTGTAATAACGCCTTTATCATGAGAAATGTAATAAATATTGTATTTTCTATCACTTGCTTTTCGAATTATATCAATGTATATTGAAGCAAATATATTTTTGTATTAAAAAAAAAATAATAAGTTTTCTTCTGATTATAGTAAAATTTTATTTTTTTTAATTTTTAAAAATCTGTTTCTTGTTTTTTCCTTTTCATTGCAAACAAAAACTTAAATTCGAATGAATGAGCAATATTTTATGCATTAATTGTTATTGCCTTCTAATATTCTATATAAAAAAAATCGTCAATAAAATGTATAACATTCAATATCAATTATCAAACTATTCACTATGTCAACCTTCATGTATCACATAAATATTAAGTTTTTTTTTTTTTTAATTACACTTTAATATTTCAAACGAATCAAAATAAAAAAAATTGGATTTAAAAAAAAAGCAAAAAATATGTTCTTTATTTACTTTTTATTAGCTTTTTTGTTAGCATGAGTTTATTTTGTTATTATATTTGTAATTTTGATGCAGAATTAATTAATAATGCCCTTACGTAAAAGTTATAATTCTGCTGTTATTTGTACTTTATGTCAAAGAAAATAAACTGTTTTCGTAAGTTTTTATTTTATACATATTCTATATACAGTTCTATAACAAAAAGGCATATGTGTGTCATTTGAAAGTACTTTCGCTATTAGAATATGTAGAGTTATTCTCCGTTTTTTTTTTTTTTAAATAAAAGACTAGGTTAATTCCCTTAGTGTTCTCTCATAAGCCGAGTTCACTTGCTATATTATTTCTGTTGATAGTTATTTTTAACTTGAAAAGAGTAAAAGAAACATTAATCCTTACAAGCAAAAATTGCAGCACCTTTTATTATTGACACTGTTCTTCCAAAAATGCTGACAATTTTGATCTACTCTTGTAATTAGTGCCTTTTCTGGTTCCTCACATGATGATATTAATTTTTTTTTTTTATTAATAGGCCAGTTGTTTTCTAGAAAATTTAAATAGATTCTAGATTTTTAATCCAGTGCTTTAAGAATTCAAAGGTTACACTTGGTCCCAAATATTGGGAATACATTTAATATTACACTAGAAAAAAAATATTAAAATTCTTTAACCCATTTTCGAATTGAAATAATTTTATAAAAATGTCAAGGAAGATTTTATTCATTACAGTCCACTAAAACAAATACAATGGGTTGAAGATTTAAGAAATTTGGTAGGTAATTTTGTTAAAAAAATTGTCTAAGTAGGATCGTATTTGCAGCCATTTAAGATTTGAGATCTAAGAAAACGTTTTATTTCACGAAAATATTTTTTTTTCTTTTTCAAATCTTTGCTTTTAAACAAAAGCTTAATAGCACGAATAAATTATTTGATTCCTGCTGTCGAGTTTATTAAATAAAGGGTTTTCCAATAAGAGGTGTTATTTTGATATTCAAAGAAAAATGGCATTTTTTGAGATAAATGATCGGATGTTTATAAAGAGGAAGGTATGCCGTTAATAATGGAACACAACATCAGCCAAATGGCCGCCACGACCACGCTTACAGGACCATATCCTTTTCATGAAATTTTCCATAACCAAATCGCAAAGTCGCTGCCCTATGTCCTCGAGAGCCTCACGAATTCCATCTTTGAGGTCTTGAATCGACGCTGGGCTGTTGGCGTAGACCTTATCTTTCACGTGGCCCCAAAGGAAGAAGTCGCAAGGTGTTAAATCACAAGATCTCGGTGGCCAATTGTGATCACCTCTTCGAGAGATAACACGGTCCGGAAACTTTTCCCGTAAAAGATCGATGGTTTCATTGCTTGTGTGGCACGTAGTGCCGTCTTGTTGAAAGTAAACGTTGTCCAGATCAATACCATCCAACTCCGGCCATAAAAAATCATTAATCATCCCTCGATAGCGCAATCTATTGACCGTAACTGTTGCTCCAGCCTCATTTTCGAAAAAGTAAGGTCCAATGACCCCGCCGGACCATAAACCGCACCAAACAGTCACGCGTTGAGGATGGAGAGGCTTTTCAACAATAACTCTTGGGTTTTCCGAGCCCCAGATGCGACAGTTTTGCTTGTTGACGTAGCCTCCGAGGTGGAAATGGGCCTCATCAGTCAAGATGATTTTTCGATGAAATTCCGGATCATTTTCATGCATTTCAAGGACCCAATCAGCAAAGACACGACGTTGTTGATGATCAGCCGACTTGAGTTCTTGTGTTAACTGAACTTTATAAGCCTTAAGACCCAAGTCTTTATGCAAAATACGGTGTAATGACGTTTGTGGAATGCCTAATTCCAAAGAACGACGAAGAATGGACAAACCTGGGTTTTCTTCAACACTTTGGGCTACAACAGCAATATTCTCAGTTGTTCTTGAGCGACGTGCTCGGGTTTTATTCTTCACATCACTAACTTGTCCCAACAGCTCGAATTTGTCCACCAATTTCTGTATTGCGGTCCGACAAGGTGCTTCACGACGACCCAAAAATGTTTTAGTTTTACGAACCGTCTCTGCCAAATTTTCACCATTTTTAAAGTGAATTTTAATAATTTCAATGCGTTGTTGAAGCGTGTATCGTTCCATTTTTATTAATGGCGTAGTTTCTACTTGTCAAATGTCAAAAAATGACAGCTTCAAAAGTGACAGCTACCGAAATAGCGGACTATTCAAAATAACACCTCTTATTGGAAAACCTTTTAATTATCATCCTTGGACAAATTAACAACTACCTAACACTGGTCTTAAAATATAATATTAGACATGTTTTATTGGTAATTTTATAGCAAGCGCAGTTAAATTTCCCTTAGTGAGCAAAAACAAAAATTAACAGTGCCGATAAATTAGCCAGAAAATGAGTGAATATAAAAGTAGACAAAGAGTGTTGCGTTGTTGAAAAATATAAAAGACTTGAACCTTAAAGTCGGTAACATAGATTGGTTTTAGTTTAAAAAGTGATATATTCTTAGATAATTATAAAATCAAAATACCGAAGCACGTCTTCAAAAGTCATTTAAATGTCAAGAAAGAATTTCTACAAATTATTTTTACACGAAAAAAAGTCCGGTAACATTTTGGACTAAATACTCTATGAACGTCAAAAAACTTGTAGTTCGTTCCATATCTAACAAGCAATACATTCCACCGTAGGATTGCTGAAATGTCAGAGCCACCAAACAAATACCGACTTGTTCATAATCATGAAACAAAGTTATGTTCTGTGGAGACATGGAAACAAGAATACTTTGCGAGCACAGCCACAGAAATAAAGAGAGTACATAAAAGTGAATATAGCGTTTTATTGGTACTTGTATTGCCGAGCAAGTTTCAAATTACCAATAAAACGCACCTATTATAAGAGAACATTCACTTCGAATTAAATATTTTCTTTGAAATTATGGGAACAAAAAAAATTAATTTTAAAAAATATTTTTGCAATTAATGATTTTTGCAGATAAATTCTTAACTTTAAAAAAATTCTAAAAAGAACATATTGTTTCAAAATTATTTTTATTGAGTATTTCGTTGATGGTTCTCTTATAAATTTTTTTTAATCAAGTAACACGTGCCTCTTAACCATGTTAAAATCAATTAAACATTAGCCGCTTAGAAATAATTTGCATGCAAAGTTCCTATAACGGTTAATTAGCGGTTAAAAACATCTCCGAGCTGAGCGGATTATAAAAACACTGCTTCTAAAATCTTATTTTAAATGAATACCCTGTAAGTTTTTGGCAAGTTTACAAGGCCCTGGAAAGTTTTCAATATGGAAAATCTAATCGAGGAAATCAAATCAAATACTCGTGAGGCCCTTGCTAATATAAATTTGTTAATTGAGTTTTGAAGTCTCCTCAACGAAACCCTGTATACAACATAAACTTATAACGACCATACCATGGCAGCTCAGTGGTTAGCTTATCTGAATGATCCCAGAATAGAATCCGTTTTGTTTGTTCTTCGATCCAAATGGATTAATAACTGGCAAGGGCCTAGCCAATGTCAATAGTCACCATTGCTATGTAAAACTTTATACGGCCTCATTACAAACTAATTGTTTTTCCAGGCGATTTTCTATTTAATGTTCTTAATGCATTCAAAAATTCTGTCCTTTGACATAAGCATAACAACCACATATGTCTGAATAAGTAAAGAAAGAGGAAGACAATATGAAAAAAAAAAAAAAATTAACTCTTATAACTTTTATTAGCAAGAGAAATGTCTTGGTATTCTCTATTTTACAATTTCCATTGCTAAAATACCATTAAGATATCGACGTCACAAAAAAAAAAAAAACTCGGCTAGTATTTTTAAACTTTATACGCCCCAATTAATTGTCCTATAAGGCAAAACCTGTTTTTTTTTTTTGTTATTCCGTAGTATACTGCCAGTTATTTTACACAACAAAATGCATGTTGTTTATTTTAAAAATTGGCTAGAATTTTATGTTATATGAATAAATATTTAATTTTAATTGGTGTTTGGTGTATTTCTTAAATATTTGTTGATCATTTATTTAATTTTAATCACTGGTTAATCACAAGATAAGTATAATTTAAAAATAAAATATGAGTGCTTAAGGGTACATTAAAACAAAATATTTCAAGTACATATACCGAAACTTAACTTAACAGGGGCTGCACAATGATTTTTCTAATAAATTAAATTGAACTAATAATGAAATTTTTACGAACTTCTTAAAAAAAATTAAATAATATTAAGAAAACTTTATATATTAACTTACACACTTAGACTAAAAAAATATCTCAATGGCGGACCATTTCTTGTGTGTGTTTTAATTATTCGATACTTATTATTGTATTATATGAATTAAAGAATTTTTAATTGTTTAAATATAATTTGTAATACAAAATAACAAAAATTGTATTCGTCCTACTGCGCATAATCACTTAAATGACATTGGAATAGTAATAATTTTGGCCTTCATTTTGCATAATTTTGTTTGGTGGTAAACAATAAATGTTTTTATTTTCAATTATTTTGTGGGCACATTTGTGACACGTGGACAGTGTTTAAAACTGTTTAGGGATAAATGTAGATTCATGTAAAATATTTGCATTCATTTAGTGGGTACAGAAACCAACATTAACGTGAATCGAACGTCACGCATACTTAATTACTGAGGGCAACGCTATAGATGTTTACACTTATAAAAATGTGGAGTAGTGGATGGATCCATCTTTTCGACTAGTAATTTCTTTGTTCTCTGATAAGTTTTTTTTTTTTTAAACAAGTGAATTAAATTTTAACCCACCAGATAAAACTTTAACTCTGAATCACTTTTAAAAAAAAAATGTAAATATATTTTTATAATTATACGTTTGTAAATACAAACATATGTATGGGGCAAGCACGTAATTGGTCCGATCGTGAGTCCAAAGGTCCAGACAAAAAAAATAATGGTCAACAAAGCACGTCCGGAACCATCAACTTAAACAGCAATGCCAGAATATGTGAATCACGTTGAGACTATACCGATGACCCTAATGGAATTTAAAAGTCAAGTGTACATTATTTTGAGAAGGAATTGAGCGAATGTGGCAATATTTTGATTAAAACAGTGCCATAACATTTGTTACCACTTTCAACGCTTGAAAACAGTTCAGTGAAGGATTTGCCTTAAATTTTAAATTTCCTATTAATAAAAACAAAGAAGAATAGTTAAATGATGTTTATTAACAATCCTTTAAGAATACCTACTACACAGAAAGAAATCTCTTGGTTTTATCTGCAGTAAATTTTAGTTTGTTTTTATTTATAAACAGTACAAATATGTAGTAGAAAATCAGAGCTGCGAAAATTGTATAAATGAGAAAGTTTTTATATATTTTTGTTTTTCTTGTCGATAAAGGCTAATTTATTAGGCAAATTGTTTAAGAAATCGATAAACCGATGAGCAATTACTGTTTGCATAACTAATTTGTTAAATATCTTGCCTATGCCTTCGCTAAACCACCCTCTTCGGAGAGTTAGCTTAATCGCTGTAAGTGAACGTCAGTTGCCAGCTATTTCGTTTTTAATCCACGATTTAAAGATAACTCACTGCTATTTCGCGTTTATTAATAGGGCGGAAAATATGAACATCTTTCATATTCATATAAACTGTTTATATTTCCTTAGTTTAATTTTAAACTTTCCGTATTACATCCTTTATGAAAAGGTAGATCCGAATCACTACTTGTTCCTGAACTGTTGTGCTACCAAAATCCTTTCTCGGCAAGAAAGTCCTTATTATGTTGCGGAGATCCTGAATCCCGATTCTATGCTAAGATATGCAGTATTAGTGTTGTTGTGTCAGATTCTTTTACTTAGTAAAGGTATTTTTTTTTACAGGCGGAGATCTTAAAGTTGATATTAAACACACAAAAATTTTTTTAATGTCCATGAAATTGCCGTTATTTGACAGATAATTTTATTATTAATAAATAATTTAGTATGCATTTATGTTTGAATATAATTTCGGGCATGTGGCCGCCGGCCGTGGCTTTTTTCAGACACTCTGCAGTAAATCAGGCCTTATTTAGGAAATACGACATCGAATGTTGGTTTCCAAGTGCTTAATTGTCTCTGTTGTATCGGAGTCAAATGATACTCGAGCTTATTTCGCATAAACGAGGTGGCCAGTTAGAAGGTCAATTTCGTGAAATTAATCTTTCATCGAATGTTTCTTTCAGTAAATTCGTAAATCGTATCGCGCGCTGTGTGGCATTTGGAGCCGTCCTGCTGAAACCACATGAAAAAAGTTAGTAATCATAGGTACACATTTGCATTTGCGCTCTTTGACTAATTTTTGTTTTACATAGAAGGAGCAAATTATTCTGCTGGAAATGGTTTGTCTAAAATCGAGTTACATTGATTTTTTACAAATTAATCAAAATTCAAAAGTTAAATTCGATGTATTTTATATTTAGATTATATTAAACATGTAATAATTATAGAATAGTATAAAAAGCATGTGCCTGTAAAATAATATACATATATCAAAATCTTTGAAACTATAATTCTGTCTATTTTTGTTCTTTTTTCTAACAAACAAAAAAAAAACCCTTTTGAGCCTATTTTTAATATATTTCAAAATTTATGTTAGCTTAAATAACACCTTAATTAAAATTATTTGAATTGAAAATTTTAAAATCACAACTTGAATAAAAATAAAATCATTGTGCACAGCTTTTAAAACAGGATTTATAAAACCATTTGGTGAATATAAAACAAAAATAACATATCTAAGTGTTGGATAAATTTAAGTTTAAAATATTTGTACCTATTATTTAAAACTTCAAATAAAAACATTTATTCAGAAATCATTATTTCATATCTTCAAAATAAATTGATTATAGGATCAACATTGTGTGAATTTATAACTTGATACACTTATTAGACTCACATAAAGATTTTATTACAATGATAAAAATAGTAACGACAATATTTGCAAATGTTTTTAATACGAAAATGTATGCGAAAGTCATTTAAGTATTTTCATCTTTGAGAGGAGAAAATACCTACTTAAAAGATAAAGAATGTTTATTGTATGCAGTATTTTTTTTTTGCTGAACATGAGCTGACTATAGTTTTGCACTACTGATATTGGTCCTTAAATGTGGAAAATTCAATTATCCCACCCTCCTCTTATACCTTAGCAAGCAAATTTAGTTTAAAAATGTTTAATGCCAGCACTAATTACTCAACCTTCTAAAAAATTCAAGCGTATTCACTGTGTTCGATGAAATGATTTGTAATTAATACTTCATCAATAAATTTTGGACTTCGTTCCCGCCTTTGCGCAATACTATCACCTTATGCCGAAATGTAATATTTATTCATAAACAAGTAGTATATTACCGCACCTGAATTGATTGTGTTAGAAATCAAATTCTTTATAGTTTCTACGATACAATAGAAGTTGTTCAGATTTGTTTAATAATTTGTAAACTGTTTTTCACTTGTAAAATAAACTACAATTCTATCAAGACAGCCAATTTTTTTGCGATGGGTCTCTGAAATGAAAATGGAACTCAATTTTGAGAGGACTGCAGTCTGGCGGAAAAAAATCTTATTGAGAATATGTATACTTGGACAAATTCCAAGCGACTTTTTACAACTACGAACTACATACATACATAAATTATGTCTCATGAAATTATTGTAATAAACTAATATTTTTATGTATAAGTGTATGCGCTGAGAATACATTCAAAGCAAAACATATTTATTAAAAAATATATAACTTTTTTTTTTGTATGAACAAAGATAATTTTAAAATGGTCACGCTGCAAAAAAGAATAAATATTCAACAAAGTAAACTGCACACAAATTTTATTAAAATAAATCCAAACGTAATGAAAATATTTAATTCAAATACAAACAATATAGGAAAGTCATTGTGCATTACAAAAATAAAAAAAAAAAACGTTAAAAACTCGCGTATTTTATTTATTTAAATGTAATTAATTGTGTTTTATCTTATTTTTCATTTATTCCTTCTTTTCTGCTGTTTAATTATGTCTTTAAACATATTGATTATTAAGAAATAGAAAACAAAAAATGTTTCCAAAAGCTAAAATTCCACTCTATTCGGACACATTCTCGAACTAATTATCTATCTATCTATCTTTTCACATTACACACAAACACTTATTTTTTTTGTTTCTTTTTGAATCAAATAACATTTAATTTCACTGATTTTTATTTATTTGTTTTTCTTTTATTTTAGGCCAAACCCGTAAAAGAAAATAAAAAATTATAACGAGTTAAATATTTGAAAAAAAAAAGAAAAAAGTAGTATAATTTTTGAAGTAACATTAAATTTTGATGCCGAAAAAAGAAATCACAAAACACAAAAATAAATTATATTTTTTTATCGTGATGGTGATAATTTTTATTATTTTTTATATACATATGTATCTAATTTTTATTTATTTAATTATTGTTTTTATACAAGCAAGATTGATGTTAAAGTATTATTAATCAAGAAATCTAATGATTTTAAACGAAATTAGAAAGAATAGCTAAAATCTTTTTGCAGCTGTGACCATTTTATTTATATCTTTGCATTATATATATATTTATATAAATATATATACCTACATATATATATATATATAAATAGTTTAATTTTTGTATAGGTTTGAAACTTTGTTTAAGATAATAAGTTAATTTTTTGTTTTAGTTTTAAACACACTGTAGAAGATCTTGTGACTGTATAAGTGCTTGTATTTTTTTTTTTTTAATATAAAAGTTTTTTTATATAACAATTTTATAGACAATTTGTTTGAAATATTTACGAAAACCATTAAACACCAATCTTTAAAGGAAAATAAAATAAATATTTACTTAAAATCAAATATTTATGATTGTAGTCAGTTTTTTTTGTCTTTATACTATAAAATATAAAATTTAACTGTTTTGTTTATGTTTAATTTTATTTTGAATTATAATATTAAAAAAAAAAGTTTGTGTTTTGTGATTTATTTTAACAAATGTTTTCGTTATAATCTGTGCTTATCGCGACGACCTCGACCTCGACTACGACGATGATGGTGATGTTGATCTTAATGATGACAGCAAAAAGGATATTCTCCAGAAGTCAGCAATTTGAATAAAATGACAAGAAAATGATTTGAAGATATATAAATAAAAGTCTATTTATAATTTTATATTAAATAAAATTGAATACTTACGAAAACACTAACGAGCTACACAGCGTAACACATACACGTTATCATAGACTTCCGATTTTTCATATTAATTCTTCTCTACGTTATGAAATGTAAATAGACAAAAATATAAAAAAAAAAACAAAAAAAACAATGAAGAGTACATTATTAGAATTATTAAATATTGTATGAAACTATATTATGTATACACCATTGGTCGGAGATAAATTAGAATAAAATTGGATTTTACAAAATATTAAAGTAAATAAAAGAAAGTTTATTTAATATTTATTATTCACATTCCTTGCAGGTTTATTAAATCATTTTTTGATCATTTGTTTAAATATTTTTACCTTCAACAACATAAACAATCAACGTATATCAGAAGCAATTTATAAAACTTTTAACAAAAAAGTACATTCACAACTAAACAAAAAAAAAAGTGCCTGCAAATATAACCGCCGCCTTAACTCTCGTATGTGGTTCGCTTACACATTGTCCTTTTTTTTAAATGTTAAAATATTCATTAAAAATAAAGTTTAGATGATAGGTATAGTTTTTTTTTTGTTCTTCAAATATTCTCTACCTTGTTCGTACGTGGCTGAGTTAGAATGCATTGGATTTGTTATACAATTTCATTATTGTTTAATTGAATTAAATTTGAGACAAGCAACAATTTTTAATGTATGTACTATACGTTTGACATGCAAATGGTTGATGTATTTATTTGTCAACCTTTCAATTTTCAAATTCATATTTACAATATTTATTTAGTCCTTCGGTTTTGGACAAACATTTATTTTAAAAAATCATCATTCGCTTCACAAAGGTTACATATACGTTCGAAATCTAGACAGTACCAAACTCGCAATCTTAAAATTTAAAAAATGATGATATTATTAAAATTCAACTTCATTATATTCTACAGTTATAATTGGTTATCCGTGTAGATGAAATCATTTGAGTTTGCTAGTCGATTTACATATTTGATTCGCTTCATACTCGTAACGGCTATATGTCATCCGCTTTATATCCCTGTTGATCTGCTGTACCAATCGATTCAATAAATTCGGCATTTACTAATTGACGTTGTTTTCTGACAGGTTGCCTATGAACAATTTTCGAAATGCTTTCGTTTTGATTTGTATTGTTTTTTTATTAATAAAAAGAAATCTTAAGGACTTCACATCCTTTCATTAAGAGTTTTATAATGTGTTATAATTTTACTGTAGTAGCTACACCTTTTTTCAAAACCACAGGACAATTTATGGTTCAAACGCACTATGATCTATATCTATACCATTCTAAGCAAATATTTTTCTTTAAAAAAAATAGGTAACTGCATGATGTCCTAAAAGAAAATTATTTTTTTTTTTAAACTAATTTCTCCTGATCAATAATAATTTGTTTATTAAAAGAAAATTAATCATGATCATGTTTGTA
Organism: Leucozona laternaria; assembly: GCA_932273885.2. NCBI lineage: Eukaryota > Metazoa > Arthropoda > Insecta > Diptera > Syrphidae > Leucozona > Leucozona laternaria. The sequence continues at coordinate 55,500,590 of OW026368.1, forward strand.
GAACACATATTAAATATAGAGTTAATATTTGATTTTGTTTAAGAACATTAGCAAATCTAGTATACTGAGAGGGAATAAATTTAAGAAAACAATTGTGTATGTCGCTTGATAAGAATATTACTTATTTAATATGAAAAAATACATAAAATAACTTTTAATTTAATAAAAAGTAAGCAATCAATTTTTGTTATAACTGAACTGCTATCGATTTAGTTACTTAGTTTTTAAATTTAAAACTACTTTCAATCAATCATAAATATTTTAAAATATAATTTATAGTTTTTAACACTCGAGCAAATATTGTTGTTATCAAAGGATACCAGAAAAAAAAATTAATTATGTAAAAAAAAAATAAACTATAAAACTGTCATGATATGAAACAATGATACAAAAAAAAAATAAATGAAAAAAATAAAAATTATAATAATTTCAAAAAGAAAAAAAAAACTTTTTTAATTGTTATTTGTTTCTTAAAACTTAATTTTTGTTTCCCTTTGTTCTATATAAATGTTATGTTTAATCGTTTTACTGTGCTCTTATGATGTTTTGTTGCGCCTCGTTAAATGTAGCAATACATACACAATTAATTGGTATAGGTGTGCATGTTTTAATCCGCTTAAGTATAATTTCTGTTTTAAAACAAAACGATTTTTTACTTTAGGTATATTTTGTCTGGTTTAAATTATAAATTACGATTATTTCCTGAGATAATTTTCGTTTTCGACACCATCCACGGGTTTGATTTATTTGAGTTGTTAAAATATCAAATACAAAAAATTATAATTATATTAATTTTGGTTTTTGGGTTTTTCTAAGACTGTCTTATAGATGTTAATCTTAATAAAGGGCGGTCCATTGAAAACGCACGATGTTAATTGTAAATAAAACAAAAAGTTTTCAGAGAATTATCTTAATAATTGTTATTATGATAGAAGGATCTAATACGGCTGTTCTAATATTCGGTCAATTTGAAAACGGAAACGAAAATTGCATCCGTGCGGATTGCAAACGATTGTTCTGATTTCCAGTGGGATTTACTTTTAAGTTTTACCAAATTGATCAACAAAACATTTTCGAAATCAGCTGTTGTGTATGCAAGACCTGTCAAAAACGAAATTTTAATCCGCCAACAAAAGGATAACCGCATTTAAAACGTCAATTTGGAGGATTGTAGATCCGTTTGTTTTGCCAAATCCGCAAAACGTTTTCGAATACGGAATTCGGAACAGCGAACATTCGAAAACAAGAGGATATAAAGAATTCGAATGGAAATTAGAACAGCCGTGTATGACAATTATTTGTGAAAGAAAATATCGACCAAATGCTCGCCACGGCTTCGGTGGCATACCTCTATCCGATGGTCCATATTTTCAATGACTGAGACATAATTAAGGTTCAATGTCTTTAATGTGCCGAATTATCTCATTCTTTAGCTTTTGAATTGTTCTTGACTTATTGAAAGAACAAAGAAAGAAGTCCATTGGTGTCAAATCACATAATCGTAAATAAATATGCTCCATTTCTGGCCACAAGAAGTCCGTTATCATCTCGCGATAGCGAACACCATTCACGGTAACTGCTTGGCCCACCTCATTTTCGAAGAAGTGCGGCCCGATGACGCCGCCAGCCCATAAACCGCACCAAACAGTCACTATTTGTGGATGCATCGGCTCTCCAACAATCACTCGTGGATTCTCTTGCTGAAATTTGCGCACAATTCTACCGATTGTGGACACATTTAGTCGATTATGCTATGATACTGCGAGGCCGAACCCTCAGAAGGTTTTAAAACTTTTATATGCCAGATTGTATATATTTTACGTTCCTTTCAGCGGACACTACCAGGCGAAATCATTTAATTTAATTCCCTTAAAATGGACATTACCAATCAAACTTTCTCTACTTCACAACAATTTGCTGTATTTTCCGATGCGTTTAAAAAAACACATAATTGCTCCTGTGAACTTATGTAACTTTGTTAATAGCCGTTTTTTATTATCAGAAATGATCCATATAAATTATTAACAAACACGATATGCTGCTCTCTAGCGAGATCACGTTTCATGAACTAAAAGTTTAGTTTTTGTTCTTGATTATCAGCTTTGCAAATGGTTAGGAATTGTGAAATGTAGTGTGAAGGAAGAAGACAGCGAATAAATTAAACATAAACAAACGTAAGGAAAAAAGAGATAACTTTACATCACAGTTGTCACTTAGATCTGTATCGTTTTATTTTCATGCGATGATGTATGTATATGGATCATCAGCGAAACTAATCAGAATTTTACTAAGACATTGTATGTACTTACTCATAGGAAAAATTTTGGTTTCGTGCAAAAAAAAACATCGATTCAAATTTAGCATTACGATGATAGAGAAATCCGAAATGGTTGCTTTCGACTGTACATAAACCAACAGCCTAAACCGGTAAACCGGTTCTATACAAGAAGAAAAGAATTTTTGCTTTAGCTCATCTATAGCGGGGAGACATAAACATTTTTTTTTATTTTCTTAAAAATGGCTTTAACTACTCTTATTAAACTTATTACTTGTAATGTTCTATGTGGTTGTAATAAAACCGTGTTTCAAGACCAAGGCACATATAACTGAAATAGATTAAACAAAATGTTTGTGTTATTCCTAAAATCCCTGTTGATGGCTCCATAAGTTTTTTTTTAATTTCGCACACAGGTATTTCTTAGTAGGTATATTTAAAATAATATTGCATTCTAAAATATTTTTAACAATTTTTACTTAGAAATAAATAAACACACTTTCCCATCAACAATACGATTGTGTTAGTAGTTATAACCTATACTGTAAGTCGTCAATGCTTCTACGTTATAGACTTGAACGACAAGAGGAAATATCTGTGATTCAGCAGTCCAACTATTTTTTTAGACATATAGAATTTAATACCAAGTTATTTATGTATGTAGGTAGATATATGAAATAAAACATTAAGAGCAGAAGTGGCGTAACCTTCATTACTTCAATATTGAGTTTATTGCACTATAATGATGAAGAAAAATAAATTTTCTTTCAACGCAGCAGTGGTCCAACCCCCATTTTTACTTGCTCTATAGGGCAAGTATTGGTTTCGTGTAAAAAAAAATTGAGGTTGTAATCAAAACTAAGACCACGATAATCGAGAAGTCCAAAAAAGGTGGGTTTCGTCATGCTGTCCGTCGGTGCGTCTGTGCATCCACTCTAATTTGAGCTAGAGTCTAAACGGGTGGACCGATCTGCTTCAAATTTGGTACAGAGCATTTTTATATGTGATTCCCTAGAGGGGAAATTTTTGTTTTAGCTCATCTAGAACGGGTACAAATGTTTTTTTTTTTTTTTTTTTTTTAATTTTCTTGAAAACGGCTCTAACGATTTTGATTAAATTTCGTACCTGCAATAACCAAGTCAAATATAAGAAAACTGCGTTTCAGGTTTTTCTCAAAAATTCACATAATGGAATTAGGTATTCCAGGTTTTTTTTTCGAAAAATGGTTTTATATTTGGGTTATTCGCTAATATCTGGCTTCTCAATAGCATTGTTTATAAACAAACAAAAATCAAACATGCATCTTTAATGTAATGTAACACCCAGTATTTAACCATCGTGCGATCAAGTCGTACATATTTTTTCCAACCAAAAACACCATGGGGCATATTCATAGTCACTTTTAAACTCCAATTTATCTTAGACCTGGGTTTATCCTATCTAAATAACAATGAATAAACCCCAGTCTAAGATAAACTGGGGTTTAAAAGTGACTATGAATATGCCCCCATGTCTTTTTGTTTAATTTCTATTAAAAATTAGTCGAACATATAAAAGAAACTCGCATATAATAAAAAATCGGTTCTAAGAAACTTGTCTTGCCCAAATTGTTATTCCAAGATCAAAAATCAACCCAAAAATTGTGTAACTTTGGGCAGAAGATAGCACCCACGAGAGAGTAAAATATATCCCTTTCATTAGAATTCTTTCCAGGAAATTTCTTCAAGCAGAAATATAAGTTCTTGCAACACAAAAAATATAAAATGGCTGTTGTTTACTTGAAGTTCTTAATACATTTATGCATATTAAAAAAAACTTATCAATCACAGGAAAACTTTCGTTAGGAAACAAATTATTAAAAGTTGTGTTTTCTTATAAATTGAAGAGCTTAGAAAAAAATTTATTTCATAAGTTTCATAATAAAATATTAAATTAAGAAATTTATTTTTTTTAACTGAACTTGAAATAAGTCTTCTTAAATTAAGTTTTGCCATAACTTTTTAGCGTTATGATTCTGAAATATGATAAAGATACAAAAATAAAAATAGTAATAAAAAGGTTAGTAAAATAGAAATTTTAATGTTGTCGTTTTGTTTAAATTTTAGCTATGTAGCCTGTTGTTTCCTTTTTCTTTTTGACGTTTAAAAGTTGTAGTCATTTTTGTGTAGAAAGTGTTCTTTTACTTTTGGACAACTTTACTCTCTGAGGGATTTTCATACCAACTCCACACAATTTGACAGCCATTAAAAATTAAGAGCAGAAAGTTAAATGACAGCTTCCAACTTTAAAAGAAAAACTCCGATATAAGAAAGAAAATTCTTGTAAATATTTTCAGAGTTTCTTAAACGTATACGTGTTGTTCTTTATTAAGGACTCATATTTTAACAGGCTTCTTGTTATCATCTGTATCTATGTATATATTTTCGCTTTCAGATTTGTTCGGGTTGGGTTTATAATAATGGTACTTTATGTGATGGATTTGATTTTTTTTCTGTTATTGTTTTTCATCTAACAATATTTTAAATTATCTCATTTCGAAATATGAAATTAAATAATAATTTAAAATCGAATTTGTAAATATTAAACAAAATTATTACAAAACGTGTGTCCTATTTTCCAATATCCAAACAATTTTTCTTTTGGAGTTGATTTCTCGAAAATGTATCTTCTTGGTTAACTGTCACATTATCAGCCCTATTCTGCTATTCGCGTGAATCGTACTTTCGATTCACCCATTCGATTCCCTTTCGCTCTACCTTTCCATTCTGCTTTCCGTCGGGTGAACTTCATTATCCCAAACCAATTTGACATTCACGTAAACAGCTGTTCATGTGAAAATTTTGGGAAATTTTGGTAAATTGTTTTGGTTAATCATTTTAAATTAAAAAAAAAAAACAACAAATATAAACAGTAAGTTATTAAACTTTTTTTCCATTTCCAAACAGAAGAATAAGAAAATCAACAACAGACCACTTGTTTTTTGAAAAACTGGATTTGATTTCATTGCAGAAAATAGAGGGATGAATTGATCTCTATTTGTTGTTCTATCCCGAAAAATGATAATAAGCTATCATTTACAGACAAATATTCTAAATTAGGCAATAAACTAGATTTTACTTATATTTTACTAATCACTTCCCATTCAATGCAATAAAAATGAAAAAATCCGCAACATTTCATATGCGGATCTGAATTGTATAGAATGCATGCGTTCATGTGAATAAGAGAATGAATAGCAGAATAGTGATTAGTGAAAATTCAAGAAATTCCTCCCGATGAATAGCAGAATAGGGCTGTATACCACATTCTGCACTCGCCATGTAGGAACACTCATTGTTGACTTCTTCAACGTGAGAATAATTGATTGTGTATTGAACACGCAAAAGTTATTTTCGAATTATTTACTATGTGGTTGGAATAATATTTTCCTAAGTTTATTGCCAAGTGTGGAAAATTTGAATTGATAAATTAACGATAAAGGATTTTACATTTTAAAATACAAGACTAATTAAAAATCAATTATTATTTCTTCAATATAAACCGCACAACATTGCAATGTTGTATTTAAAATTTTCCAGAATTTTAAAACAAAATTTCGATTCCTGGAGTTACAGAATTTTAGAATACAGGATCATAGGTTTACAGAATAATGGAATACAGAATTATGTTCATCAGAGTTTTCAGATAATTTACAGAATTTTTGATCAAATATAATAATTTTGTGATACAGAGTAACGAGCCGTTCCCTTTTTATAAACTACATAAAGGAAATTGCATTGCAACACGGAAATGCGCCAAGGGGCAAAATATTATTTAAATGAAATACAAAAAAGCAAGCAATTGACAGACAAAGAACCATTTCAATAACATCACTGGCTCAAAATTTCAAACAGCCTAATGTTAAGTTATAAGTATAAAACTACTTAACAGTTTTTTTAATTTTAAGTCAATTAACTAACTTTTCTAAATTTAAAACACATCTTTAGCACTTAGGTACAGTGATTATCGTGCTAAATTTTTTTGTTCAATAAACTGCAGTTGAAAACTCTTCCAAAATTTACATTTCGTGCAAAAACTAATCAAACAAACTTTTTTAATATTTTATTATAAGCATCAAAGTGTCATTAATGGAGTTAGTTTCGATACTTAAAAGATAAAATATGCAAATATTAATAATCCGAGTGACCATTTTTAAAGAAAATCGAGTCTACTGAATCCAAGGAACTGATTCGCTTTCGCACGCATGACAAAAAGCGGAAGAGGATGATGTGGGGTATTAATACCAGGTGTGGCAAAAGTAGTGTCATAATGTCATAAATTGGCTCTGTGAGCTGTTGCTCCGTCCTGCTGGAACCAACAATGCTCAGCAACTTTCGTCAAAAAAAATCGTTTAACCTATATCCGCAGACTTTGACGCCATATTTTTAGAAACTATGGCACATTCAAATATGTTTAATTTTGCCGCACATTGTATTAAACAATCATTCATGTGATGTCGCTTTCTGTTTTTTGTATAAGGCATGTTTTTCAACTTAATTAATAAAAGGTATTTGGTGGTATCTGCATTTTATTTCTATTAAAAACAAATAACTAACAACTCAATAATTTGCAAACGCAACTAATTTTTGCTTTATATAATATATCTGTGTATGTAAACCTTACAATGATTGCTTAAGTTTGTTTGTAAATATATAGCATTATTATGTGTATTCTTTTAGCAATTGATTTTGGGTTTATTTTCATTTTCATCTTCTTTAAAAAATACATACAAACTTTTATACAGCAAAAAGCATACAAAAAATCTTCGAAAATCTATGTATATTTTGTAACCAAAAATTCTAAAAAAAAAATATTTTTTTTTGAATCCATTTTTTGTCTTGTTTTTGTTTTGTTCTGTTAACTACGTTTTGCGTTCTTTTTTGTATCTTTTTTTATTTTAGGCCCAGCGAAGGCCAAGCAAATACATCCAACAACAGCTTTAGGTAATTATATTCTGACAGGCTCACCACAAAAAAAAATTCGAAAAAAATCAGGGTGTATCTGTAGCCACGTAGGGGTAATCAGATTTTTTTAAATCTTATTTAATAAATATAATAGTATTCCATTTTTGTTCGATAGGTATAAAATGCCAAAACTAATAATTGTGAAAGAATTGTACTAAATTTATACATAAACATATTTTTTTTGACTGTTTTAATTTATTAATTAAAAAATCAAAGGTATATTAGTACCTATACTTAGTGTTAAAATATATCTTGCATGCTTATTATTTCGATGTTTCTTTATACCTATTTTGCACATATGTTTTTATTTTATCACACAACTTAAGCATGATTATTCATAATACTACTTTCATAACTTATATAAATAAAATTTATTTATTTAAAGATCTGATTACAGTCCTAGATTAAGCATATTTTTTAAAATTTAAATTTAGAATTATTTGGAAATTTTGAATACAGAATAAAACACAACTCAATTACAAGTATTTTTATTTGTTTTGGTAATAATTTATTTTTATTTATTATGTACCTATAAATTAAACCATGCCTGGAAATTTGTGCTTTAATTAAAACTGATTTCAAACGTCGTGGCATCAGACAACCAAAAAGTTTTATTAAAATGAACATTAAACAGTTTGTATGTAATTGCATTATTTTTAAATCTCAAACCGTTTCGGAGGATTTGACTTAGTTTTTCATTTATGTAATTTAATTTTACTTTCCCGTCTAAAGCCTTCTGCTCACGAAGCAACTCGTCAGTCGCCAGGCGCACACTTTCAAGAATTTATTGAAAATTTTGGTGAAATGACGGATACATTGCAAATATTTGTGTGAATTGGATTGAAAATGTCCAATGTTTTATCCTTCCTTTTTTGCCTTTGTTTGCAGACGGGTAGGCGTGGAGAAATTGTCGTTGCACGACAGGTCTATGACGAGGTGCTAAGAAGAGAAAATTACAATCGAAAATATATCGGTTCAACATTCCACTCTATTACGGCTGTTCTGATATTCAGTCGAATTTGAAAACGGAAACGAAAATTGAATCCGTGCGGATTGAAAACGATTGTTCTGATTTCCAGTCGCATTTACTTTTAAGTTCTACCAACTTGATCAACAAAACATTTCCGAAATCACCTGTTATGTATGCAAGACCTGTCAAAAACAAAATTGTAATCCGCCAACAAAAGGATAACCGAATTTAAAACAACAATTTGGCGGATTTTAGATCCGTTCGTTTTGCCGAATCCGCAAAACGTTTTAGAATACAGAATTCGGAACAGCGAAAATTGGAAAACGTGAGGATATATAGAATTTGAATGGAAATAACCAGAAACGCTGTCAACTTTTTCTCGTTATAAAATTGTTCTCCTGTTCACAATGCGGCGAGTTTCTTGACAACGAGTTTTTTTGACAGCGTTAATTTATTCGTTTTGTTTAGTATATTAATAATAAAAAATAATAATTTTACTGTGAAGCGACACTGTAGAGGATCTTTTTTAGTTAATGTAAATAATCAAATCTTCAAATGGAATGTTAATGAAAAAAAAGTTAACAAGTCGCATATTTAAAAGAAATTCACCTTTGTTCTCCAATTTTTGGGATTTACAGAATTGAATTAAATACAAATTGAAATTGTTACGCTTCGGTGTTCTAGAATAGCAATCGATTTTATTCTGTCAATTAGTTGTCAAAATGAACATCGTCCACGTGTCTTATTTTCAATTTTTCGAACTCACGGCGTAACGTTACCACGAGAAACGTTTTCCACTTTACCATGTTCATTTACGACATAAATTCGTATCACAAAGTTTACGATTTGTTAGAAAAGATTACCCATACAATTTTTGACAGTTCGTTTACGACGTCGTAAACTTTCCGAAGTTTACGATGGGTTTTCGATGTTGCATGAATATCCTTATTATATTCTTTTGGGAAGTGATCCTTATGAAAATACAAGATTTTGTCCTACTCGTCCGAAACGTCCATATATTCCATTCCGAACTTTTACATACATTTCAACGGTCATCTTATCTTTAAAGAAATTTGTGCTTAGTTTGGATATACAATGTAAAGTTATTGTGTGGTATTTAGTTCAATGGGTTTCGCCTAGGCATGACAGTTGGGCTCGTCAGTTAGATGTTGTACTCTTCTAATACGCAATATTTTCGTCGATGCCTATATTTAAGAAAATATTGCTTGATATTCATTGATATTTTCTTTCAAAAATTGATAAACAATTGTCAGTTGCCACAAAGTGACGCTTTTATCGTTTGTGAAATAAGGAATATACTGTTATTTTGTTATGTGCTCCTTCCTCCTCCTGCCAATACAATTTTCAACTGTCACTTCGCAAACGTGGTTTTTGATATTTTTTAATCTATCGCTAGTATTAAATGAAAGCAGTTGAACCTGAATCATCTTTCTCTTCCGAAAGTGGATCAAGCGAAAAAGATGATTTGTGAAATAATCACACTGGAAATAAATTACACGAATACATGACAACAAAAAAAAAACAATTTCGAATCGTATTCCATTAGCCACGAAAAAAAAAACAATTTTTAGATTGAGATCTGAATTTACTAATGAAAAACCCCATACGTCTAATATGGATTACGATACAGTTTAGGAAAGAGGCGATGTAAGGACACTTACTTATATTCGATTGGATTTTCGACTGTTCTACTCCCTTTTGATTCCAATCGGGGATTTGAAGAAGAAAATTGAGAAGGTAAATTATGGAGATGTCTACGGGATTGACGAAATTAATTAATTAAATTAAAAGAAAACGTTTAATAATCTCCAGCAGCTTGTTTCTTCGTGTGAAAGGAGACAAAGAATTCAAGATTACGACACTACTACGTCATTGTTCACTGAACTATAATAACAATATGTGACTATCAAGAAAATTTCGGTGGAGATGTTTCTTGTGAGCAAATAATTAAATATCTAAAATAGTTTTTCAATTTACAAATAAAAAAATATCACCAACAAATATTTTTTTATTTATAAATTTAAATTTATAATTTTCGTCAAAAAACGGAATGGAGAGTGGTCGAAGAATAATAATATTGCACATAATAATATTACATTATATTTTTACAACAATTTGAATATATTTTAGAAAACGACTCACTTTGAAATCAAATTCAAATAGCTTTAATACTTCAATAAGTGATTCCTGTTTGTCTCGAATTACGTCACGACGTTAGATATTTCTTAAACAAAAGTTGTTTCTTGCGACATTAGGCATGGTGGATTGGGCTCACCAATCTCGATGTCAAAAACGTGTATTTTTCTTAAGGTCACTACCAAAACAACATATGATTTAAAAATCGTAATCTCACCCCTTTTAAAAGGCGAAAACCTAATTAAGGTACTACCTATATTTTGTTTTTGAAAGTATGAAATTAAAAACAAAAGAAGCTTTGGGTTAACTTATTCTCATTAAAAAGAGCCGTTGATAGTATAAATTAAAATTTATAAAGTGAAAAAAAAAATAAAGAAACAGAATTTTTTTAGGTAACATTTTTTTTATTTTTCTCCAATTTCGCACATTATTGTCCGAAATCGAAATACATGACACTTAGATATGAAACCAAATGCAAGTAACACATTCCGCTGTTTGTTTCCGCAACAATGTTTCTATTACAATAAAATGTATAGTTACCTACGTGAAGACTTGGAAACATTTGTTTGCTTTGGGTATGATTTATTGAAGATTTTGATTGTGCTTTGTTAACTCTAGTCGATTTTTGTTTTGCCGTTTAAAAGGTGGCAACAATTGTTGCCCACAAAGCGTTCCAAACTTTTTTGGCAGTTTTCTTGTCGCTAAGAGGATTTCATCCCACTCCCCGAAATTTGACAGACTGCCCATTTTTGGGCGAAAAAGTCTGGAACAAACTGAATAAGTTGCTAGGTGAATGCGGTGTCATGTATGTAATAATATTGCTTGTTTTTTTTTTGCAAATTTGTTGGCGAAGAGATTTACATGTAAAAACATCGAATCCTATAATGGCTTATCTAAGTCCATATAATTTTCGAAGTAACTCTTCTAGCGCGAATATAATCGGTCGAACTTCGATTGGGAGCAACAAAAAAGTTCAGTAATTTTTAGATAAGCCCCTAGCCTTGCCGCTACCAAATAGAACTAAATACAAAGGAATAGAAGAAGGGAACCCTTGTCCATCAATACCTTGTTATTTTTCTTCACGGAATTATGAATTTCAAGGAAGAAGACATAATATCAACAAAGGGTATTGCCTATTTATGGGCAAGAGTGAATACGAACGAGTATCGTATCTTCTATTTTGTTTTAATCTCATGGCCAAGGCTCCATAGTAAAATGGGCATTTGCTTTACTATTCGAAAACATTAGAAACAAAAATAATGCAATAATAAAACAAAATAATTAACTTTCCTATCTTATTGTCGTCATTAAACTTTTAGCTCTTAAACAAAGAAGAATACTTGTAACAATAAATTAATATTTAAAACTATACACCTTGTGTGTGTTATCATTTTACAAATGCGAAGACTTTTTTATGGTAGTGGATCAACAACTGAAGAATCAGCCAAACCAAGAGTTCTCCGATTCACTTGGTCGATGAAGACAACATCTCCGTTAATGCCTGACCAGATAATGCAAAAGATTCGCGAAGTACTTGATCAAAATAATTGTGACTATGAACAAAGAGAGAGGTTAGTATTTACAAATTTAGGTACATATTCTAAATGATTGCATACTTTTTAAATTTTAAATTATTTTTGTTTTTATTAGGTTTGTGTTATGGTGCGTTCATGGGGATCCAAATACAGATTCTCTGGTACAATGGGAAATCGAAGTATGTAAGCTTCCTAGATTATCATTGAATGGCGTCCGCTTCAAACGCATTTCGGGTAAGTTCAAAGTCTATAATATTCATCAAGAATGTTCAAAGAGAAAATCAAAAATCAATTACTTTTTATAATGAAAACGTTATTGACTTGAATAAAACTACCTTATATTAAAAACAGAAACTCTAAAAATTGAATAACAATTGGCTTCCGACCTAAGAAGCTCTCAAAAGTATCTAGGTCGTGTGTTAAATGCGATATAGTGTTGATTAAATTTGATCTCTTGGTAAATTTTCGATCTTTCCACCCCAAAAGAGTAACGATGAACCAAATAAATCGCTCCTTTTACACAAATCAAATTAAATCAAAATTTCCTAATTTCGTCAGTAAAAATGATATGATCGGTCCACTTAACAAGTCACCGTCGTCGGTGCAAACACTTATCTGTGGGACCAGGCTTCAATACACACTTCGCAGACAATCTGCACAGACTTAATCTGTACTCTGTACAAATTTGTTTGTTCATAATATAAGTTTGGATTTACTTACAGGTCTGATTTAATCCTTCACACATGTTTGCAGAAACAAAGAAATTTTAAAAATACCGTTTATGCAGACAGTCAACATGAATATACACAAGACAGACCGTCTACACATTCATGCGTATTTGTGTGTTATATGATATCCTTAGGTCCCATCGAAAACATTAATAAATACATAATATCGTCGGCGTTCAGTGGAACCTCCCTCAATCAATTTTTCCCGAAGCTGAGAGACCTTTCATAAATACATTTTCAATTTCTTTTCAGTAAAAAATCCCTGACAAATGCAAAATACATTGAACGACGACGATATTGAACATTAAAGTGGAAAGTTGCTTTCTACTTATGATTTCGATTTCAAAATTCACTTTAATGTGATAATCCTTCATAACTATTATCAAAAATTGAAAACAAATCTGAGCAAAGCTAATTCTTGCATCAAAAGGTTGATCACAATCAGAAAAAACACAATATAAGTTCTGATCAAGTTTCCTTTACTTAAAATTTGTTTTAAACTTTTTACATAAATGTACATACATAAGTATTTGCTTCAAAAATTCATCATTTATATTTTTTTTTTTTGTTTTCCTCAGGAACTAGCATTGGATTCAAAAACATTGCATCTCGCATAGCATTTGACCTACGTCTGTGACTCGACCAAACTAAAAATGAATCATCATCACTAGCATCATCCGACGACCAACAAAAACCTTCGTCCTCGACGAATCATCGCTTCAAACACGAATCCAATGCAACATCTTCAACTAAAAAAGCCACATCTTTACTAAAGACTAAGTTAACCGACACTTTAGTTCACAGCAGCCTATCCAAAAATAAAAAAACATCTCTTATTCAACCAATCATAGTTACAACTAGCTGCACAAGCAACATTTCTGGTGCAATAACTTCAAAAAAGCAAAAAATTCGCTCAAATTCGGAATCGGATAAAGTCTCTTTGAACTTATCCTCTGGTGAAAGATTGGACACAGCAAGTAGCTCGAAGAACAGCAGCAATCATAGTCTTCGTGGTCAACCATTGTCATTTGAAGAGACTTCTTCAGCAGTTGCCCCTGCTTCTGTTGCTCTTTCCACTAATGAAGGAAATGTTATTGTAAAAGTATCTGTTACAGGTAACAGCTCTATATCAAAAGCAAATACAACAACAACTTCAACTTGCAATCATCCAAGCAATCGTATTGATTCGACTATTCAAATACTTGAGGAGATAATCGACCCTATTGCTGAAGAAGAAGACGATGAAATTGATATCGACAATACCGATGAGGATGGTTTTTGTGATTTGGCCTCCTCAGCACCAGTGGAGGGCAGCATTGGCAGCATCAAGCAGTCAGCATCAAACTCTAGTACACCTAGTACATATACTGGACTGACTGCTCTCAAACTGAATGTAAAAGGCAAATCGAAGACTGTAAGCGATAACAAACAAGTCGTCAAGATGAATACAAGCAAGAGCCTCAACGATAACTCAATAATTGTAAATTCGAACAAGACTCAAACAAAATCAGCTGCGCGGACACCGATTGCTTCGGACAAGGGTAGATCTAATCTTCTTTTGGGTAGAAAGTGTCTGAAAGTAATGGCGTCGAAAACAACCATTTCAGCGGAAGATTCAGCAACAATAGCAGCCGAATCGAGAACAACTGCAGCAGCAGCTGGAGACACAGAATCGTGCACTACAAGTGGAAACAATAAAAAGGAAACTGGAAGTAAATTAGGATACAACAATTTGATAGCATCACTTTTACGCACAACAACGCTTTAAAGAACTGAAATCAAAACATTTGAAAATATTTGTTAAATTATATGAACAAAAGTTGTTGTTTAATTGTTCAACTCTTTAGCTAAAGACAGAAAAAAATTTCAGACGAACATTATTCATTTGTTTGTGTATCAGCAAACAAAAGGCCGCACAAAAAAATAATTATAATAATGTATTGTATTTGAAATTATATAGAAAATAATTTGTTTGTGTAACATTGTAGGAAGTAAACATTAAGCAAAATGTTAAAATTTCAAAATGAGATAAAATTAAAAATCCCAATGCATGGATAAATAATGGCGATTGTGTGAATAACCGGGTTAACACTTATGTATATATTTTTGGATAAAGGCATACTAGCTCTTAAATAATTGATTTATAGGAAATCTTTTTTAATTCATGACATTTGTTTTGTATGGCTTAGTAAGTTTATCTTTATCACAACTCTCTTTTCATGGTAACCTTCTGAAACTGATAGCATTTCTCTACAGGTATTCCTTTAGAGCTATTTGGCTCGGTCTTCGTCACATATCAGGTCATTTGATGTCACCCGAAAGGTGTGGCCTTTCTCCCATGTGTTCTCCTTCAGACCTGACTACGACGATCTTCACCGTATAGAGCTGGAGTTGTTTTCTTCTTTCGTATTACATGACCCAGTTATAGTTGTTCGAATACTATAAATCTGTTACCTACTATAATAATTCAGTTGGACAACGCAGCAACTAATTCTGACTTGGTATATCAACGAATTTAATGTCATCGACGTAAGTCACAACTGCTTACGTTTGTGTAATACATATAGATATTTAGTTGTCTGAGTTACGCACAATACCTTTCCGACCGTATATTTCTTAGTCCGAAAACCTCAAGAATTATGAAACAATAATTATACCACTCAGATAAAATTATGTATGAAACTTTTTAGTCATTGTAGATGGTCTAGTGTCATTGTAGATGTTGACTCTCAATTTTGGATTTGTTTAAATATGTACGTCCATTTCCAGTTAAAACTACCTACATATATATTTTCGGGGCTTCAAAGTAAAGTGTTTTTTTATCCGAATCATATTTGTTTGATAATTAATATTTAATCTTTTTAAGGAACAATATCATCGGCAAGCCCTAATATTTCAAAAACCTGTAATTTAAATTGATATAAAAGTGATAAATTCTTTCAATCTTTATAAAATATTTAATTTCAAATTCATTTTTATATGTATTTTGTTTTTCTACTAATTTTGTTGAAACATATTTACACACCACATACACATTAAATAAATATCCGATGCTTTAAATTTAAAGTAGGTATACATATTTACAATATGTTCTCACTTTAATTGTTAAGAATTTAATTTAATTTTATGTCCCTTGCTTGTATCGTTTTTTTTTTAATGTTTGGTTTCGAATCGAACTAAGAAAAACAGGAAATAATCTCAATTATGTTTTATTTAAAACTAAATATTAAATAGTTTAGTATAATAAAAAAGATTCAAATATTAAACAGGAAGAAAAAATAATATTAAATTTTAAGTAAAACTCATGAAAAATACTTTAATTATTTTATTGTAGAAATTAATTACAATTATGTAATATTAACGCAAAACAATTATGCACTTTATATTGGTAGATGAATATTTCTACTGTTATTAATTATTATATATTATCTATCTAAAACAAAACTACAACCTTATTCATCAAAATTTTAGGCTTGTATTTAGTTATTTTTTGTTTTTTCTTTCTTTTTTTTTAAGATAAATTTAAATTATATTTTGAATACAATATAAATATTTTATTAATTACTATGAATATTCGAAGAAAGAGATTTACATAAGTACATAAATGGATTCTTAAAAGTGTGATTATATATATTGCATAAAATGATGATGTATGTAAAAGAGAATTGTATTTACTAAAGAATTTTAATATTATATTGAGTTTGTTTTATTTAAAAAATATTTTCAGTTTTTAGAAACCATATTTATTGACTTAATTTGATTAAGGATATGGGGCGTATTCATTGTCACTTGTAAGCTGTTGCTGAGTTATAAGTAGGTTTAATTGAATATTCTGAGATTTTTTTTTAATGTTATGGTGTCTTGTGAATATTTGTGGTCAAATAATTCAATAAACTTATAATATGTTAATAAACATAGAAGTAGGTCATTTGGTTATGAATAGGAGCTGTATGCATTGATCCATTTGATTTTAAGCTGTTAGTAAGTGAACATCAGTTTAGCAAAAGACTATGAATACGCCCCATTATGAGGCAACCTAAAAAAAAAGCTTTTTTTCGCATTTGTTTACGTATTAACAAATTAATAACGTGTTCTGTAATTGTATATTCCACAAGTCAAAATCAGTACCTACGTATTGAATTTATTCATATCGACAAAGGTTCCTTCTGGGTTTTTTTTTTTTTTTGAAATAATACTATACCTACACATGGATTACAGCAGACATGGTGCGCATTTGATGATAACTCATAAGGGCGCAAACCAAAATTGTGTTGTGTTTTTTTTTAACACCGTTTTCCAATGCTGTGAGAGAACATAAATGTTGTGATTAGTTATTTTTGATAAATGTGGTGGCTCATAATACTCGTACGTATAAGATTGGTCAATACAAGAAAATCGATACAGGAGTTGGAAAAGGCAATTTTCTAAAAAATAGATAACTTGAATGACAAATAATGTTTTGAAGATAACGAACGAACATCTACAGTGCTAAAAATAAATACTTTTATACAAGTTAAACCCAAAACATTTGAGAGAGAGAAGTGAACTTGGTAAAAACCAAAATGGCCTTATCCATAAAAGACTAAACGTGCAATCGAAAAGTTTTAAAGTTAAAACAAAAGTGATTGTTACTTCACTGGTGTGGGATTTGGATCGAGAGATATGATGAAGCTCTTTTTGCCAAATATGTACCTATACATGCAAATAACAAACAACTAAAAGTACTGTTGGAGTTTTGTATTTCTTCGTATGAAAAATATCAGCCGAGTATCAAAATTTAAGTAAAGAAAATCAAAATCAAATCCTATTTTAATTACGATACTTTCAAGTAAATTGGGAAAGGGAATTATTAACATTTCACAGGAGGTGAGTACTAATTATACTTTGACTCATAATTTATAACTTAATAAAAATTAAACTAAAAAACAAAATGAGAGTGCCGTGACTCACGGTGAATATGTGTAAATAGCTGAACTGGTGGATCAAACTAGATGTGACATAGGGTGCGCATCATTACGAGCATGATTATTAAAACTTAACCAACATGTAGAGTGGCTCCATTAAATTCGCATTAACGAGATTGTATCTATTTTATCTTTAACTCTGCGACTTTTCAAAGCGTACGAGGTATTCATCGCTTTTATTGTTATCAACCTATATGAAACATTGAACAAATTCCCGGATAAGCGTTGCCGGTTTTAAAAAAGCAAAAAAATATGTTACGAGCTTTCAGTACGTGTTAAAGCTCTACATTAAAAACTTGTAACGGTTACCTCTTTGTTGGCATCTATTACCCAAATGGCACACAATAGTCTTTTTCTGTGCTTCCATTTTCTCGTCATGAGTATCTACCAAGAAAATCAATAGAACTGTACAAGTGTGTACCTTAGCGTCCGCCACCAAAATGAAGCCGTGTGGTTGCACGAACTTCCATGACTCATCGAATGTAGACCGCCAGAAGGGGTGTTGATATGGATCAACATGAACACAAGAGCTACCAAATATTCGCACGGCTTTAATACTTTGATTTGCTGAATCTAAGGTAAGTTTAATAAATTGTAAAAAAAAGTATTATTTGAACAAGGGCATAACATTTGAAATTATGAAACAAAGCTAACTAAGAAGCATACAAAATAAAAATATTTACCAAGACGTCCCACCAGTTGGGAGAGCGTGTGGCGATGGCCTTAATAATATTTTTAGTTGTTGAGGCTTTCACGCGAACGCCCGGTTGAAGAACACGTTCTATTTTTGTTTGACCTGGTAGTGGAGTGTAGAGCATTTGTAAAAAAGTTGTATGTACATTTTTTTGTGATAACAGAAAACCGTCCCCGTTATTCAGTTGCCGAGCATGTGTGAAATTTACCTTAAGCCGGGAATACAATACCTATATTGTATTAGTGTAGTAAAGGGTGTTTTTCTTAGACGTGTGGTTTTTTCAAGAAGAAATACCACGCATATTATTTAATGCTATGGCCAAGAATTTAGCTTTATTATAAAGGGCTTGCCATTATGTTTTAAAAATGATTTCGGGCAAGTGGCCGCCGCGACTGGCTCGAGTAAATTCCAACCGAGAGGCCAAATTTTCGACAGCTCGAAAGGACTGTTCACATGAGAGCAACCAACGACCAACGAATGAAAGAATATTCGTCCATTTTGACATTTCATTCACATGGCTTTTTATTCGTCGCCAATGACGACCAGCAAGATAACAAAACAAAAAGTGATTTTGAGGTAACCCGCGCGCGAACAATTCGTAACAATCAGATTGCTATTCGCGACTGCCAATTTGTTTTCTCAAATTTAACTTATTTCAGCAATTAAAAACCGGATTTTAGTATCTAAACAATATAATAAATTATATTTCTACGATTTTGATTAGAAATTGTGAAGAATTTATGTTCATAAATTGTTTTAATTCACATTTATTCGTTCATTCGTCGGTCGTTGGTCGTTCTCATGTGAATAGTCCTGAATTGTTGCGCGCGATATGGCGGATGGATTTGGGTCTTCTTCGATACTCTGCTCCACAGCAGCAATAGCGTCTTCGGTGCGCACTGTTCGGCGTATCGAGGATGCGCATTATCCACTAGAGTAAACGTGGTGCGAAACCGATCCATGGTTGCTCGAATTTATGCGATTATGTCGACCGAATATTGGACGCAGCGCGCGATGCGTCGCACGAATCGAACCATTATTTTGGTAATAAATTTGCACGATTTGCAAACGTTGTTCAGGAGTAAGTCTACTTATTATGAAATGGCAAACCAAACTGAGCATAATCAAGTGACAGCTCTCAAAAAGACCAACTCCGAAAAAAGTATTGCCAGATTGAAAACCACGTCTAAAAAAACACCCTTTAGTTCGTATTATTGTCAAAGTTGAAAGGTACGAAACTAGTGTGCAGAAATACTCGTGAACCTGTAGCTGTAGAAAGAAAGGTATGGTGTAGTAGAAGTTGGGCCAACTAAAACTTCTACTTCAGCTACATTCCATTGTTTTCAGCAAATTACTCTGAGCTAGGGGCCAGTGACGGTTTATTCCTTTTCTCTACAAATGTTCAAAAATTCAATTTTCGAAAGAAGTAAATTAATCAGAAAATGATAGTAAACAATTTGAAAATCAACAGCGATTAATTACAGGTTTTCGAGACACAAAGTCATGACCCTGGTGGAATCTGCCTTATTGGAAAACGTGAATTATTGATATATGTATGAATATATGTATATGTATATCATCGAAACAATCAATTTTAGCGAGAAGTTGTAGGCAAAGCAATCACCTTGTATAGTGTATACGTATTTGTGCATTACATAATTTTATTTTACCCGGACAATATTTTCAAAGTTATTTTGTTTTAAGTTGTCTTTGTCTTTGTTTTTTATTTCTCTTTGCCTAATTAGCCCCCATAAAATGTAGATCACGTAATTTCCCACATTTTAATATATTTTTGAAAATGATGCGATATTGCAATTCAAAGTTATAGCTCTAGAAAGACGGTCGCGTAATTGAGACATGAAAGCGATTCCCCTCTACACTAATTAGGTACATATATGTGCGTTTTTTTTTAAACCTGACCAAATCGTTTCAAAAGTTACTAGACATTTTCAGAACTTTCCAAAATGTTAGCCTCGTTTGTTAGATTTTTTTTTATTTAATTTTTGTGTTAACAAATTTCAAATTCAGATAAAATTTTGATACATCATTGCAATTTATTAAAATTTAATTTAATCATATCCATAAATTAACCTTTGTTTTTTTTTTTTAATTATTTAAAATTTCAATTTGCTTTATGTGTGTTTGTCAATTATTATTCTAGAAGGGTATTTGAAATGTTTATCATCAAACAATAAAAATCAAAATATTGTTTTAAAATTGTAAATATCAATATTTTCCGATGTAAATCCATACTTGATTCATAAAAAGATAAATCTAACTTACAAAAATAAAGGCTAACCCAAATTATTTAAATATTTAAAAAGCAATATTTTCTCCAATAAAGGGGAATGGTGTGAAAATATTATAGATTCACGGTTTCGGATGAAAAAAGTAGAAAAGTTAATACACACACAAATTGTATGTATGCATGTTAATTCATAAATAGGCTTTCTACCTTATTCGGCTATATAATATATTGAAATGGAAATTAATACAAAAACATAATAAACAAAACCAAATTTAATTTATATTTTGTATTATCAAATAATATAAAATCGACTGATTTAAATATATCGTGAACAAAAATAAATACAATTTAAATATTACAACAAATAATGCACACACTGTATGCTATGTTAAATAAGTAGAATCATGTATAAAATAATAATTATTTACTAAATTTTATCTAAAAAAAAAATAAAATTTGAAGCAAAAATTAATAAATAAATAAAAATCTATAAAAAAGTAAATATTTAACAAAGGCATTCATTTTTCATGTATTTGCAAAAATAAAATATGAAAATATACATTACATTTAAGCTGTACCTATACTTAGAAATTATATTATACTTATTTTTGCCAGTTGAAACTCTTCAAAGCATGTAACTGAAAATTAAAATCAACTTCATTAATATAGATGCATTATTTGGTGATAAAAAAAATAATGTTTAAAAAATAAAATAGAGTACAATAAACCGATAAAAAATAAGTTGTTTCATAGTGATTCTTTTGTAAAAAATAATATTCGTATGCTTCATTCAAACAATCTCAGAAAAAGTATACAAATGTGCTGGTGCTTTACATTTCCACATATACCCATCAATGAGAATAAAAGCAAATCGCTTCATTTCAATGAAAGAGCTTACCGAACTCCTCTTTATTCACTATTAAGCATTCCATTTTTGTATTAGTTTCAATTTGATGCATTGATAAAAACTCAAGTTATCTGCTCTAAGCAAAAATGTTACATTTTTATGAGACGCAGCAGCAAGCGTTACCACAATAAAGAAAAGTAATTTTTATCTTCTGACTTAAGAGACCTCAAGATGAAATTGAAATTTATCCTTGCATTTTAATGAAGCATCCTTGGAACATGAAAATGGAAGTTAAGTTAAAATAATTTTTTCTTGCAGTGAATAGACAGAAGACAAAATATCAAGTATAATAAATCATTGGTTAAACATGATTTTTCTTTTATTAAAGGAATAATAATAAATACAATGTTAATTGGTATAAAATTAAGGTTTAAGAAATAAAAATATATTCATATAAATTAAATCATCATCTTCCGACCCCTGCTACACAAATCTCACTTACTCGCACATGCAAAGCAAACAATGAACCATTCATGAATTCTTATAAAAAAATCATTTATAAAATGTTTGAATTAGTAAACGAATGCGACTTCATACCATACTTAAAATTTCACTACAAATAATAATCATTAAAATCATTTTTTTATGACCGAAACACATCTTACATTGTACCAATTACACAAACATTTTGTAAAAAAAAATTTACATAACTGTCATTTTATACCTTCATCAAATTCTGAAATATAAAAATGTTAAACTCTTTTAATATGAAATGGTTGGCAGTTGGTAAACTAATTAAGGTTAAACTTTATTGAAAAAATTGAAAGTGGAAAAATATAAATTTAAAATATGATGAAATTAAAAATGTATGTATTTAAGAAATTAAAACATTAAAACAATTAAAAACAAAATTAATGGATAATAACTGCATTTTAAACAATTTTGTTCGTAAGTTGACAGAATTATATATTGCTATATAGATGTGTAGAAGTATAACGTATATAACAATGTTTTAAAAGAAATAAATAAATCATAAAAGTAATAATCATATAATAGTTTTTTTTTTTAACTTTGATAAATGAAATAAATTTAAAAAAGTCAAAAGCTCTAGCATTTTCGTGCCAGAAAAAAGTAAAGAAACACGTTTTGTGAAGATTTGGGATACCACGGGATCCCGCGGGCGAGTAAAGAAACAGACCTATAATGACACATGGTTTTAGGGTACTTTTTAATGTTGGATCCATAGAGCCTTAAATCAAAGCAATACGACAACAAAAAATGTTGTATTCCTTTTTACGTAATTATGACTTTATTTTCATTATAATAACATGTTTATCTGTTAACACAATAGTATTTATAATAAAGGTGTAAATATTTAAATAAATAAATAGTTTCAATTCAAAATAAGTAATAGATGTTATTAAAAGGAAATAATTTTTTGTAACGGTTTTAATGCGAAATATAACGGGTGATTTTTTAAGAGGTTTAGAACTTTTTAAAAAAAAAAAAACACAAAAAATTCGAAAAAATGAATGAAATATTTATTTGAATCGATAGTTTGAACCTTGCAATTTAATGTTTAAAGATAATTTCATGCAAATGTTGACCGCGGCTGCGTCTCAGGTAGCCCATCCGCTGAGTCCAATTTTGGCATACTCTTTCACACATATCGGCCGGTATCTCACGAATGAATGCATGGATGTTGGCTTCCAGTGCGTCAATCGAAGCGGGCTTGTCCCTATAGACATTAGCCTTGACATACCCCCACAAAAAATAATCTAATGGTGTCAAATCGCACGATCTAGGCGGCCAATTGACCGGCCCGAAACGTGAAATTAACTGTTCACCAAACTCGCCTCGCAATTGCGCCATTGTTTCGCGTGCTGTGTGGCATGTGGCACCGTCTTGTTGAAACCACATATCATGCAAGTCAAGAACTTCCATTTCGGGCAAAAAAAAGTTTGTTATCATCGCTCGGTAGCGTTCACCATTGACAGTAACTCTGCGATTCGCATCATCTTTGAAGAAATATGGCCCAATAATGCCGCCGGCCCATAAACCGCACCAAACAGTGGCTTTTTCGGGATGCATTGGTAGCTGTTGCAATGCTTCTGGCTGATCTTCACTCCAAATGCGGCAATTTTGCTTATTTACGTACCCATTCAACCAAAAATGAGCCTCATCGCTGAACACAATTTTTCGATAAAAAAGCGGATCCTCGGCCAGCTTTCCAAGAGCCCATTCACCAAAAATTCGGCGTTGTGGTAGGTCGGCTGGCTTTAGTTCTTGCACCAGCTGTATCTTAAAAGGCTTTACGCCCAAATCCTTCCGCAAAATTTTCCACGTAGTGCTGTAACAAAGGCCTAACTGCTGGGAACGGCGCCGAATCGACATTTCGCGGTCTTCTGTCACACTAGCTGATACGGCCGCAATATTTTCTTCACTACGCACAGTGCGTAAACGTGTTGGTGGTTTAATGTCCAACAAAGTAAATTTGGTGCGAAATTTGGTCGAGAATGCCGATCATAAAATGGAAGCAGCGCGCGATGAACATTTCGAACCGAGCACGAATTTTGATAGTAAAATTCAATAATTTGCAAGCGTTGTTCATTTGTAAGACGATCCATGGTTAAAGAGTAAGAGTAAATTTTATTGAGTCACTTATTACATTTTGATTGTACATTCTCTTTCTGTTTTACATTTAATACTTAGAGCTAGAAGAGTATGGCTCTACCATATCAGTTTGACATTTATTTTGCCCCACGGCGTTTGTTTTTTTTTTTTTTGTTACATGTGAATAAATACAGCATTTTGTGTTTGTATATATCTCTTGCTCCCGAAGATATATTTGTTCGTTTCTTTGACGTTTTTAAGTCATTAACCTAGTATAACTTAAACTAATGTAAGACAGAGAGCATCTTGTCACTCAACCTAATTGAGCGAGCGATGCTATCTATCTTGTGGATGCAAGCTGGCAATAATTTATAAGTTACATTTTTTGTTTCCTTTCTTTGTTATTTTATAGCGGAATGTTTGATCCATGGTTAAATTGCAAACCAAACTGAAGCTGTTTGACAGTGACACAAGGTACTAAACACACGTCAGCTGTCAAAACCAGTGTTGCCAAAACCAAACCAGCTAAAAAATCACCCTTTATATCAACAAAATATTGCCAAGAATTGGGCAGGTGGCGCAGTATTGTTTTCGTACCTTGTAACTGAAATACTACATTATAATCATTATATACGTGAACGCAGCAACCTACCGTTCTTCGACCTAAGAGGCAATTGCAACAGTATTACATAGCTTTTAAAATTCCGGGCGAACAAAAACCTTTAAGGTGAAATGTTTTTCGGGTGAAACTCACAATAATGCTGAACTGCTTCTCTCCCTTGTTGATTATTATTATATACAATATAAACAATAGAAATGATTATGAAATTCGCAATTCTAGATTCGCAGTGCACTGCTCTCGTTCCTCATTACTCATTTGAGTACAACGCACAGCGAAGCAATGCGAATTCAGTATTGCGAATTCCATAATTTGCCAGAATAGGTAGAGTCGCCTATTGTGCGGCCGCCTCCAGTGCCCGGCCACCATCAAAGAAATGTGCTATAATTAACTAACCTATAGCCGCACTTTCCTGTTTAAAGTCTTCGAAGGATATGTAACACAGATTAGCCACATGTGGCTAATCTGTGATATGTAATATCTGCCTTTTGATCTGTCAAAATATTTCGTAGATTTCCCTAGTACTTTACAAGTTATTAGTAAAAAAATGCGCGACTTCGTCAGGAAACGTTTATAAGCATTTTAACTGTTGAAAAGAACAAGGAAATTTTTTCTCAGAATTAGTGAATGTTACGGACAGTTTTAGGGTCAGTGGTTTTATATGCGGTTTTTACAGTAAACAACATTATATTTCAACTAAAACTACTTTAAAATATGAAAATATGTTGAAATTGTGTTTGTTTTAAAGGGGGCCGGAGATAGGAAACAAATATTATAGGTGTTGCCTATATTCGGCCACCCGGCCGAAGATAGGAAAAACTGCAAAACATGATTAAATAAGATATTAAAACAATATTGCAGCAAAAATTGACGTAAAAAATCAATGAAATCCAGTATTCGGCCCCTCTTTGTAAGCAGAAACAAGTGCCCGAATACTGGAGATGTGTGTCCTAAATACGACCACGACGTATAAAAAAATAAATTTTGTTTCGATTGGGTTGGTCGAGCTCAGGAGCATCGGTGGTCGGTCTTAGGATACCAGGGGCCGGCCACCGGTAGAAATTGCCTTTTTCACTAAAACTAAATAAATGAATAACATAAATTTAAATGAATGCAGATCAATAAGGAAAACTACAAAGAACATTTGGTTTTAAAAATAAATCAAAAAGCTTGAAAGTTACAGATTTTATATGATATTTTCTACCAAAAATGTCTTAAGGGGCCGGCCACTGGCGACTCTACCCTATATATTTTTCGGGTTTGATTTTTTCCACAGTAAAGTATATGTATATGTAAAGTGTATAGATACGCAACCTTCTCGGAGGTTGTTTGTTCGGTCAATTCTTACTTGTATGGTATAGAAACCATAATTTTAGATATGCTCTCCGTGGTAGCATATTATTTCGCCTTTTATATTCACTATTACTTATTTTAAGACTATTCATTATTAATATTTACACATTTTTTAAATCTACCTATACCTACATACATATAGGTATATGTACATACATGTTTTTTTTCAAATTTTCGCAAAAACGGCTCTAACGATTTTTATTAAACTGCGTAGCTGTAATGACCAAAGTGATGGAAAGTAAACTGGCCTTCAGGTTTTAGCAAAACATTTAAATAACGGAAATAGGCATTCCAAGTTTTTCCAGAAAACGGTCTTATTTTTGGCGATTCGGTGCTTATCAATAGGTACTACATTATTGCATTTTAAAATTTTGAAAACAATTTTTTTAGGCAAAAACTCAATTTTTTAGTACTTTGGACTCTTTTAATATTTTATTGTTAAAGATATCATAGAATCATGCATCTTTATTGTGTGCAGTTGTTAACCTTCAAATTCGTGCGATCCAATCGTGTCTATTTTATATTATAAACAGCACTTAATTTTAAATTCAATTAAATAAACTTTTCACTAGTGCTAAAAATGTTTATGTCATCACTGAATTTTTTGATGTATCGGCGGCCGTAGACCACGCAATAAATGCTTTTCAAGAAATTCAATCTTGATATCTCAAAATATATTAAGCATAGCAAAATGTTTATACTAACATTTTAAAGACAACAAAAATTACCTTTCATTTGATATCAATATCATTTTTCTGCGTCATTAATTTCGCACGTTATGAACAATTATTTGAAAAAAAACACTGAAATCTATATTTTCTAATATCAATTATTATATGTATGTTATGTACGTATGTACATTACCTATAACTTTCGATCACGCTCGTCACTTTTTTTTCTTTCAATTTTTCAAAATTCGATTTCTGACATCCTAACAAAAAGTTTATATACCTACCTACATATGTACATACATACATATACATATGTATGCATGCATATGTACATATAAAACATATCGCAATGCTCCCAAGATTCACATCATAATGTCACTTCAAATATAAGAATCAATTAACACACAAAGCTATACAAAATTTAAATTTAAATTATTGGTTTTGCGGCAAAAATACTGCATCGATCTTGAAAAATGAGGTTCCAATAGATAGGTTAATTTGTCATGCATTTTATGAATATACAAAAAAATACATGTGCTCATACAATTTTAATTGCTAAGAGGTTTGGATAGAAATTAAAGAAAGTTTTTCACAAAATTCCGAATACTATTTCTATATTCCAAACGATTTTTACGGTAATTTTGAAATATTCAAACATTTTATGTGGCAACCACAAGCTTCAATAAAGTGTTTTAAAAATTCTTTTACGCCTCTTTAATCTAGCAAAAACGCAGTCTATTGGTCGTTCAGATTCGTTGTTTTTTGTTGTTACTTAAGGTGACCAGAAATGTGTTAGTACTTGGGCAATTCATTTTAAATCGTACTTAATTAGAATTTTTTTAATTTAATATCAAAAATCTAATGTTATAATACAATGTTGAACATAAATATTCATTTCGAATTATTAAAAATCGATTTCAATTCAATTTCGATCGAAATGCAGAGAATGACAAAACCTTCGGTGGTAATTTCAACGCTAAACATACTTACTGAGGATCTAAGATTTTACCAACAAAAGATAAAATACTACCAACAAGGCGTAAACACACCTCCCACCTCTATTCCCCTAGGTCCGTATTACGAAACGAAAGGGAAAAAATACGATACCCAACAAAACGATAGTCATGACATAAACCGTTTATGATTTAGGAGAATTTGGAACTTCCAGCAGACTTCAGTGCCAAACAAGCAAGACAAAAATCAATAGTTTGACAGAAAAATATGTAGGGAAAACAAAAACATGTGATTGTGATTGGTCGTTTGTTTGTTTTCCCTACATATTTTTATGTCAAAATTAGAAAGAGAAAAGACAAAGATAGTTTCTGGAAAAGCCTAATTGATGCCTTAAAATAATGCCAGATAAAATTTATAAAAAAAACAGCAGAACCAAGCAAACATAATAGGTCAGTTTGGTATCTTTTTCAGCAAAATGTGTAAAACCTGTCAAAACACCAAAGAGAGAACGAATTTCTCAAAAATGGAGAAATTTACAAGAAAGTTAACAAACGCATTGAACCACTTTTGTGCACAAAATGTCAGAATTTTACTCCTCACATCAACAATCACGTGCCAAAAGTCTGGTTTTGTTAACAATTTGCGTTTTACTTAAAAAAAATCACATAAAATATAAATTTATCAAGTTAAGGCTCTCCCAAACCAACGCGAAACATTCGGCGCGACAACGAAACTTCCGCCTGTCTTAATTTATTTACATGGAGATTAATGGGAGCACCCACACTGGCGCGATGCGAATCTTCGAACATTATTCAGTCGTCGCATATTCGCGCGAATCTTTCGCGTTGGTTTGGGACAGCCTTTATTTATTATTTATAAAATTAATTTTCACATACCAGAAACCACAATTTCAAATTAAAAGCAAAAGATGATAAACAGCTGGGTGTTTTGACAGATTTTACTCTTCTTGCACACAGACATTTATGTAGCACAAATTCGCAAGTTATCCAATGGAGGGGAAATTTTTTTCTCTCTCGATGTTCTCTCTCGTTACAACTTTTTCGAGTTAACAAACAGAAATTTGTAACAAATTGTGGAATTTTGTGAAAATTTTTACAAATTCGCAAGAAATTTCACGTTACCAAACAGACCTAATAAATAAGTGGCAGAGTCACGATCCAAAACTATAAAAAACGAACGCCAAAAGCAGTCGTAAACGAAAATGAGTATCGTTTTAAAAAAAAAAACGACTATAGTATATTGTAATCGCAAAATAACGATAACGACGGATATTGAACGATAATCGTAATTCGTAATACGGGCCCCGGGGCCTGAATAGTCAACCTTTGAGCCTATTTGATTTTAAATACTTTTTTTTTAAACTAGTTCAAGAACCATCAATTGAATTCAAAACTAAATCAAACTATGATCAATTTATTTCAAAATACTTTTTTTTTCTCTCAACCAGAACACCTTCATTATACAAATTTAATTTAAAAAAAAATTTAAAGATCAACTAATGTTTGGCAGCATCCTTTTCTGCCTGGTATTTGTAATGTAATTCCATGCAGTCGGTATTTGAGATGTTTATCCAGCCGTTTGGTGTCATGTGGTATACCCTCACTATACCTCCCGAATAAGCATCCCTGAAGGTGGCATGGTAGATGGCACGCCGTCCCAATTCTTGGGCCACTTCATCGGTCAAATCCCATTTGTAGCCAGAGTCCAATACACCAAAGGCATAAATGGAACCACTTCCAACTGAGAAAACATTGCCTGGTGTACGAGAACCTTCAGAGTCGACATAATACAATCCAGGCCCTCGCTTATCATAGCCTGCCATCATCATTCCCATACTCAGCCCCATTCCCTTGTACTCGTGGGCGATATTGGCCATGATTTTGCTTGCAGCAGCAACGGAGATACGTTCCTTATTGCGCAGCTCATGAAGTCGACATTCCTTGGCCAAAACGCGATCCCAGTAGACACAATCAGCAGCTCCACCAGCGAGGGTACCTATAGTATTGTTTTGTTACAAATTAATCGGATACAAATGATTAGAATAACTATATTACCCAAAAGATATTGATTAATTTCAACAATTTTCTTCATCGTTTGTGAACCAATGAACTGGCCTCCGGTAGCACGGGAATCTACAGCCAAAATCACACCGCCTTGGTACTTAAAACCTAGTGTGGTTGTGCCGTGATCAAAGTCGATTTTAATACCAGATTTTTCACCATGAGCGGTGATCTTACGTAGATTATCGCATGGCTACAATGAAATAGTGAAAATGTTCTTATTGCATATATAATTTCCAAAGAATCCAGTGTATCAACTCACGTTCTCGAAAGGAGGAGCCGCCAAGGAATAAGCGTTTTCTAAGTTGCACGTATATTGAGACATCTCACGCTCCAAATCTGTTGGAGAATAAGTGCTCATTTTCATGTAAGGAGCGTCAGCTAAGCCACAAATTTCAGCCAAAGCCATATTTTTTAAATAAATGTTCTTGAAAAATGTAAAAAATGACCAGAAAATCTTTTTTTTAATAAAACACCGACGACAAAGCAACGGATGACAACTAGATTTTGCAAAGAAGTGAAGTTGGTTGTAGTTGTTTATATGATAATGTACAGCGGCTTGTATTAGGCTTTTCCAGAAACTATCTTTGTCTTTTCTCTTTCTAATTTTGACATAAAAATATGTAGGGAAAACAAACAATAGACCAATTACAATCAAATGTTTTTTGTTTTCCCTACATATTTTTCTGTCAAACTATTGTTTTTTTTTTTTGCTTGTTGGGCACTGAAGTCTGGTGGAAGTTCCAAATTGTTATCGTTTTTTATTTGGTACATGGATGGGGGCGTTCAGAAATTAGCAGCCTTGATCCCGAACCACACTACTCTCGTGTGGTGTGTTGTGGAGTAGTGTGTCGCTATCATTCCAATGTATTTCATAGATTTTGACACAACACATCACACGATACAAATATGGCTCTACGCACATGAAATACATTAGAGCGATAGCGACACACTACTCCCCAACACACCACACAAGAGTTAGTGGTAGTGTGGTTCGGGCTTTATGCAGCCCATAGACACAACAGTTGTGTGCACACCAAGCGAGATACCGACACTAACAACCCGATTCTCCTCAACATCACTGATACCTCACAAGTCACAAGAAGAGGTGAAATTAATATTGAGACTTTTTCGAATTCTCCCCCAGAGTCACAACTTATGAGAGTCACAAAAACAATCGAAATTGTGATCTCCTTCATAGCAGGTCACAACTCACAAATTACATGTATTTTAAAAATTTGATATCATAATCTATTTATTTATTTTTTAAACAACATTGATTTTTTTTAGATTAGGAAAGAGAAAATTAAAGTGGATATTATTGCGAGTATCTTCTTCGGTATATCTTTCATCCAAATTAAAAAAAACAAGATTTTCACAACAGCAAAGACTTTTTCCTTAACGCAGGAAGCAAATGGTTCATTCGCTCTCGAATACAACATTTTTTAATAGTTTTTTTCACTTCCATTTTGCAAACATATATATAAACAATTTTGTTTACTCACTCTACTTAAGCTTGGCTTTAATTCACAAGCTAGCGGCTCACTTATGAATTGAAAAAAATTAATTCATAAGCTAGTAAGCTACTTATGAATTAAAAAAAAATTAATTCAAAAGCTTATGAATTAAATTGTTTTTAATTCCTAATTATCACTAGCTAGCTTATGAATTAAATATTTTTAAGATGATGGTGAAGTCTGAAAAAGTGTGTCTAATCGGTCTATGCGTCCGTGTGTCTGTCTAGAAGAAGCTAAACGGGTGTACCAATTTCCGAACGATTCTGTTATAATTTTGCAATCCATCAGTGCGTCTTAAAAGTTCAAACAAAAGGGAAGTCTGGCCTTAAATGGCATACATTAAATTCTCCATATCTCTGTTAAAAATGAAAAAGCAATTAAAAAGTTATATTTAAAGGAAATAATAATAAATTACGCTTGTGATTATTAGTTTCACTTTTTTATAAAATCAAAAAAGTGCTAAAAACCATTAATTTGTACATACATCCAAAAATTACTTTGGTAAAATAGCACACCACTATTTATTAAAAAAAAGTTAACCAAAAACCGTCTAAGCTTTAAATATAAATTTAGCTCAAAATAAAAATATAATCTTCAATACATTATAAACTTGACAAACACTCAAAACAACTTAAATACGCAATGCATTAAATAACTCGAAAAAAATGGAACATTTAATGAAAAAGTTTTAAAAATCAAAATCATTAAATGCCTATTTTTTTGAATTACCTCTAGGGCTTTATGCAGTGCCTCCTCCGTGTTCATGTTTAGAGACTGCTTATCTTTGCACTACCAATTTTGGTGGTTTCGAGGTTATGCCGTTTTATTTTTCTCGTAAATTGTTCAAACTGAAGATCACAACATTTCTATGATTTTCATATACTTTTAAAGATTATGCGATATCCCAGTCCAATAGTAATCGCTCTGAAGAGTTAGCCAAGTACTTGAAATTTCTTAAATACAACTTAGGGAATTACAATTATTATAGGAAATGGAATATTAAGAATTAATTTTACAAGAGTGACAAACACTAGTAAAAATCTTTATAAAAACTACCTATGTACATAAATATGAAAACAATTTGTCTATATCTGTACAGAAGCCCTCAATATAATGTAAGAAACAAACAAACGAAACAATGTGAGCTGCTTCGATAATCGGTGGTAGGTCCATCATCAAGTTAAACATTATTTTTACTTGCCTTATAGGGTTAGCCATTGACTTATTATATATGGACTGCCAGGAGCCAACTTCACGTTGACGCCACTTTAAGCTATGCGTTACAAGCGCCGAGTTCAGTCCTATCGGAAAATACAGATACTACTGTTTGACATTTGTATCGAGGATTTTTTTGAAGGATTTTTTTCCATCTGATTTTATTTTTCATTGGGTACGTTCAGACACAAGGGACTACATTTATGTAGTCAAGTGCTTTCATTGAACGCAAATTTTACAAAGGAAACTAGTTATTTTTTGAGATGTCATTAATACCAAAATTGAAACTTTACTTCCAACCTTTACCTTCGATAGTGCAGATAGTATTTATAATAATATTTTTATCTGAAAAACACCTCACACAAATGAATTACGAATTGTATATTATAATTTCTTCAATACATGCATTCTGTCTTTCCGACATCCTTCACGTTGTGTGACGCTGAACGTGACTGAGATTTTTTCACTTCTTGTCTAGGAGCAAATAAAATTTTCTTTCACTTAAATCGATAACCATTACCGCTATTTGTTGATTTCATTGGTTGCTATTGTTAATTAGTTTCGTAATGATTCAACTTTGTTTTCATACTTTTTTAATTAATAACAACAAACTAATAAACAAACATCATCGAGAAGAATTCTGAAACTGAATTGCAAAATAAAAACAAACAAAAATGTCAAACCAGTGCTAAGGGTTATTTGAAAAAAAAATCCCTTAACCAAATCCGAAAATTTCCTTTTTTTTACAAACAACTTCTCGCTTAATTTTCAAAACTGTTAATTCATACAAATTTTATTCATGTCGAAGTTCATAAAATAAAATAACATTAGTAGAAACTGGCAGATTTGAAAAGTAAATGAGTAGAGGTAGTATTTTGCTTTACACTTTTTGCTAAGGATATTGAATATATTTAGTAGGCGTGTTTTTTGCAAGTCCATATGGATTTGTCGAAAAAACGACATCGGGACTTCTTATTTCCAGTACGTAAGTCCTGATAATTATCTGGACTTAGCTAAGTCCATATAGATTTAAGTTGTTGTTGTATTTACGTGTAAAACAATTAGTTCCGGTGTTGTTTTTTTCGACAAATCCACATGGACTTGCAAAAAAAAGCCCCTAGTAGTTTGAAGTACACAGTTTAAGCGCGTTTTTATAGGGAATTCTAATCCTCTACAATCTCGGTTAAGATAAATTTTACTGATAAATTAAAAGTAAGGTTCGTTCCTTTACTCCAAATTTTTAGGCATTTTTGTACAATTTTATTGTTTTTTTATGAACTTTGACAGAACTTTGGACTGAAATGCACAAAAATCAGAATTTTAAAATAAAGGAATGAACCTATGAATAAGTTATAATTAAAAAAAATACGAACGTTTTCAAGAAAAATAAGATATCTAAAAAGCTGCTCGGAAGTTGCCTAGTGGGCGAGTCGTATTTATTAGATTTTTGACTAGTCAGACAGTTTATAATTATTTCAAAATAGTCGGAAAATACTTTATTTGATATATGCAAAAAATATTGCAATATTGCAGGTTTAGACAATAGATTCCGTTGTCTTAAGGTAGGTAAAAAGTTAGAAAACTTCAGACATTAAAAATGTTTTTTATAACTTGGACGGCCGTCTTAAGTAAGACAGCGTTTATAAATTCGATTGTACGAATTTTTCCTTGAAATAATGTTTTAAAAATATCTTTCTTCACTACATCTCTTGAAATGGAGAAAATAAATTGCATTGAAAAATCTTTTATTTCGAATATGACTCTAAAATCAAAGGTTTTATAAAATAAATCAAAAAAGGATTTTTTTCAGTGCTCCCCCAACACTACGCCGATTGGTGACTTCCTATGACCATAGATGGCCTTACCTTCTATGAATGAAATTTCATTCTAAGGCAAAGTATGTAACAGATGGCGCTAAAAATAGTATTTATTATTGTCGGTGGGCCCGAACTTGTCGCTGATTTCGCTTTGAGAACTGGAACCAGCATCTCCGCAGGTTATGTATGGAATTGACAACCAACTAGCAGTCCATATATAATAAGTCAATGGGGTAAGCATTGGTTTCGTGTAGAAAAAAATTTCGAGGTTATAATCAAAACTAACACACCGATAATCGAGAAGTCCGAAAAAGTAGGTTTCGTCATGCTATCCGTCGGTCTGTGCATCTGTACGTTTGTGCGTCGGTGCGTCCACTGTAATTGGAGCTAGAGCTTAAACTGGTGGACCGATTTGCATGAAATTTGGTACAGAGCATTTTTATGTGATTTCCTAGAGGGGAAATTCGAATTTTTGTTTTAGTTCATCTAGTAGGGTAGCTGCCAATATGTTGGTTTCTTCAAATTTTCTCGAAAACGGCTCTAACGATTTTGATTAAACTTCGTACCTGTAATAACCAAGTCAATTGTAAGAAAACTGCATTTCAGGTTTTTCTCAAAAAGTTCACATTAAGGAATTAGGTATTCAACGTTTTTTGAGAAAATGGTCTTATTTATGGGTTATTCGCGTATATCTTTGCCATGGTTCGACCGATTTTGTTATAATCTTGCAATCTGATGCTTCTCAATAATTTAAACAATAATGCAATTGAAAATTTTTAAAAACATTATTTTATAAACAAAAAAAAATCAAACGAAAAATCAGTTTTTTAGTGCTTTTGACTCTTTTAATATTTACTCGTTAAATATATACATCCTGCATCTTCAATGTTGGGTTACATACAGTATTTAACCACAAGAGCAAGTTCGTAAGGTCAAGTCGTGCATATTTTTTTAATTGATTTTACGAAGAATATTATAAAGAAGTTCATACAATTTTGTATCTACTTACTTTAGCGGAATCAAAAAATTGTTGATATCGGAATTATATGGTTACCAAAAATGTTTTAGTGGAAGAAATTTAAAATAATTTTACTTTTAAAGAAATGCTCTTAAGTTGCAAGAACCTGCGGTACCTAAAATAGATTATTTAATATTCAAGTTTACGCTGAAATAAGTCTGAAGTTAACGGACAAAAATAATAATTCGTTTGATGTCCCAAATTGTAGCTTTTTAAATTCTAATTTGTTTGGCAAAAATTATTTTTTTTTTATTAAATTTGAAAGTTTTAAAATCTATAGTGCTTATTATGAGAACAATTTACGAAAGTTTCTTTAAGGGCGAGAAAAAAATTGGGGGGTAATAAAAGAAAAAAATGAAACGATATAACCTCGAAAATATTGCCCGGTCAGAAAAAAAAATGTATTTACAATAATCGATTCCAAAATTTCACACCACACAAGAATAAGAAAAAAATAATTAATTAAATAATACACAAATTTATTAAAACGAAGTAAAAGTATAAAATAATGTGGGCCATGCACTAAACACGAAAAACGTAAGGCGCATGTATATGCTTCTCTTAATACTTTTTACTCATCTGTTGCATGCACCCCACGTTTTTCATTTTAAATGTATGGGGCTAGGATAATAATTAATTTTATAGATTTAAGTTTTTGGTACATTTTAATTTATGAAATCGTATTTTGATAAACACACATGTTGTATAACTCCAGTCGTACCAGTGCCAGCATAAACAAAAAGGATCATAATTATTAAAATGTTCCTAATTTCTTAAGAGAAGTGGTCAAATAGGGAAGAGTTTGAGTTTAAAAACTGTTGTGTTTGTCACCTGTTCTCCTGTCCTAATAAACGGTGCGGCGCATAAGTGTGCGCGTGCGTCTATCCATTTCTATGGTTTCTTGATCTCGTTTCCAACCCTTTATTTTGTTTTGTATACTCTTTAATCTATCTTGCCCAAAACCTAAAGAGATATAATTAAGTCATCTAAGTATCTTTCTCTTTTTCTCTTTTATTATCAATTCAAAATTAAACCCGGTTTTGGGACTTTATAGATGGATATCATTTCTCATGTCTAAAATTATCTCTCATGTAAAGTAACATGTTCAAAATGTGCATGTAATATCAGTGCCGGAATGAACAGAACTTAATAAGGTCGCAAATCAATTTCAAATTAATACACAAGCTAAGCAAGAACAATGTTTTATATTTTTCGTCTTTTTTTTTATACAGGGATGGAAACATATTTCATAGATTCATGAAACCCGGAGAAACAGATAAAATAGGAAATCTGAGAGCGAATTTTAATCTTGACTTGAAACATGAACTATGTACTTCATATTATTGTAAAAACCAGGCTAACTGGAGAGGCTTGTATGCTAAGGTTGACACTCAAATATAGCGCCATAAAGCAATCTAAGTCCACCACTGACTTCACCTATACAGGTGAGCATGATATACATACAGGGATATATCCACTTGAAGAGAGTATCTTTATAAATAACTTTAAGATGCCTTACCTACATTGTTAAATTCCCATAAGAAAATTGAGCGATCAGTTCAGTTCGAGCTCTGAGCTCAGCTTGAATATTGTTCTCGTACTGTCGGTTCGCATTTTCCCGGTTTCTACTTTTTGTAATTACATATACATTTTTTTAATTTGAGTATAAATATATATATATATGTAACGATTGGACGAAAACTTAATGGGTACATTTTTGTGATACTATGGCTATATAGATATTTGATCATTCCATACTCAGTCACCTGCATAAAATAATTTTTATCCTGTTCGCGTGCTACGATAAAAATAAAACTAGTGTGTGAAAAAACATCCCAATGATAAAGCAGTTAACAACTGTAAAATGGCTGAAAATCTCAAGGGATATCTAACATAATTCTCGGTACGATCGATTCGCTGCTTTTAGATGTTAAGTTTCACCAAGATCTCTTGTTTTCCTTGTGGTTCTTGATTTTACGAAATAGTTTTGTTCATTGTACGTACCTATGTATGTACTCTTGAATAAAGTGCGTGGATACGAAAATCTCAAATAGCTACTTATGTACATATTTAAAGATTATTTTGAAGTATTATAAAAACATTTTGCATATAAATTTCTCAGAAAAAAATTAAATAGATATACGAAGAAAATAAAAAAAAAATCCACGGATTCGTGTCTTGTTTTGAAGTATTTATTGCTTACTCGATTGCGAATAGTTTGCTTTTGTATGTATGTGTGTGTGTGTGTGTTGTGTTAGTGTAATTAATATTATCTTCACGTTTTCGCTTTTGTATCAAGCAGGCCGCAGTAGCAGCGGCAGTGGAAGCGTCAAAGTTTTTATTCATTTCATTGTTTTGGATATAAACGTTAAATTTTTCAATTGTGGATATTATTGATATGTTAAGCTAAAAGGTGAGTATAGTTTGCGATATGTTTCTCGAATTCTTCTTATACTGACCTTATGATTTAATAGATTAAAGAGGATTATTATTTTATATATTTTTGTTTGCCTCTTCGAAAGGTGTTTTTTTTTTTAAATAATTTATGCAGACTTTATAGGTAGGTATAGTTTATGACACTGAATAAAATTTTGTTTAACATATTACCTTACTTTCATAGGTTGTTTCAGTACGTTGTTGTTTTTATTAAAAATATGATGGCCTAGAATATAATAGATACACTAACCTTAGTTAACCATTGTTAGTAGTGCTAGCCGAAACCTTCTTCAATATTAATATCTATTATTTAAAGAAGTAAAACAATTTTCTGACACTTAAAAACTATCTAATGTTCAAAAACAAAACAAATATGTACATAAATCAACCCGGTTTCGAAATATTGGCATAAAATATTATACATTTTAAACCTGCTCTAAATTACTTTTAAATTCGAATCTTCTTTTAAAATCTTTTCTTAAAATGAGAGTTGATTCTTTTTCAATTAAAAACGAGTAGGTATACCTACTTTAACGGTAAAGCCCTTGTCAAACTTTGAAAGCAGCAAAACGCTTTAATATCTCATAAGAGAATACCTACCTTGTTGTATTTAGTGTTTCTTAAAAAAACAACTTCCGTTTTACTATACTTATGTTTCTGTATAAAATTAATACAACAAATACAAAATTACATACTACATGCAGTTGGTAATAGTCAATTCACAACCAAAAAAATGTATCAAAATGTTTTCAGCAATGTTTATTAAATAACTTGGTGGTTTTTTTAAATCATATGTTATTTTGACACTGGTAACAGTTTCCTGCTCGAAATCTTGACAGAAAGACAGTATCATACGTCATACCACCGCGGAACGAAATGGATCGCTTTATGCTTGAACAACGGTGGGAAATATTGAAAACTTATTTCCAAAGTGAGTGCGTGTAGCCCAAACTGTGCGTTTTTTTTTTGAAAAGGCGAAATATCATCTTTTCATCTCGGCGGCTACGTTAACAAACAAAATTGCCGCATCAGGGGCTCGGAAATCCCGCACGTTATTGTATTGCTTCTCGTATATCACGGTCACTCTTAGAACTTTATTCTTTAATTAATTATTATTAAAACAAATGCTTAGTCAACCTTTATTCCATTACCTAACTAAAAGACACAGAATGTTCGCGGAATAGTAAACTGACGTTTATTAAAAACCCTTCAAGAAAATCTACTACAAAGTAAGAAATCTCTGTTGTGTATAGTCTGTATACCCAAATTATTGTCAATAACTATCGTAAGTTTTGGTTTATATCTTGCCATAACTTGCAAATCCACATCATGGATGCGTGAAAATATCCACCTCTTGTATCCTCATTCAGGTCTGCTGCAACAATTTGTATGAGTTTTCCCATGTTTTTCTTAAAAAATCTATATTTCTTTTTGAAATCCTCCTCACTAAGCTCTTTCATTGGATCAAATCGGTTTCTGTATATTTTTGGCTTTCTTTTCGATAAAGGTGTATTATTCAGCATATCCAAACGGTTTAAAAATCGTTAAATCTATAAACCATTTTTATTTTTATTCATAACTAAAGTTTACAATTTCACTTTTACAAACATTTTTGAGACAAAAAAATAACAAATTTGACAAATATACTGCTTATTCCTTCGCTAAACAACCCTCTTCGTTGGCTTACCTTATGGCGCAGTTAATAAATGTCAGTAAGCAGAAATATTTGTTTAAAACTAAAGCACCGTTGATTCACGTTTGATAATAGCGGTGTAGTGTTTGATGTCCCTTAAGTTAACAGATGAAAGCAAGCTGAAGAACAGATGTTTGGTGGTCGTATTATTAGACCATTATACGCGACATCCAACTCATCTAAACTGAAAACTTATAAATGAATATTAAAAATTTTCAAAACAAAAACTTTCAAACAAAAGTTACTGGAAAATTTAGTCCTTAACGATTTTGTATAATAATTTTTGACTTAAAATTAATATTTTATTTATACATCCTAAATTCAAACTTTTAGCCAGAAATTCCATTGATAACTCCCTATATCATTAAAATCGCACCGCTGATTTAACTCACTTTCTGGGCTAGGTCAGTTCGATGGGATTAAAAATCACATAGAAAATCATCCTCTCAAAACAACCACTATTGACAAGGTCCATATGCCTCTGCACCATATAATGGAACTTGGATGGTTAGTGTCACAGTGGGTAATCTGTGGTTAGTGTCTTATTCAAGGGCACTTATGTTGCTCGAGAGACTGCTGCTTTGCTACTCTATTGCCTTTCTAAGTCTGAAGAAGCAGCGATTGACAAGAGTTATTCCTTGTTTAACCTCAGCACTCTGGTATCGTTGTATGAGTTAAAAGTGGAGCATAGGTCCGTTTCTCCTTATCAAACTTATAAAGGGTACACCAAATAACTTTTTTTTTTGAAAATGGCACTAAACATCGAATGTTGCTGTGTGGCACGTAGCGCCGTCCTGTTGAAACCAAATGTTGCCAATATCCTCCTCTTCAATTTTTGTGAACAAAAATTCGTTCAACATGGCTCGATAACGATCGCCATTGACTGTAACGGCCACTCCTTGCTCATTTTCGAAAAATGGCCCAATTATGCCTCTGGACTAAAATCCGCACCAAACAGTGACTCGTTTTGGGTGTATCGGCTTTTCAATGTATGCGTGCGGGTTTTCTGTGCCCCAAATGTGACAATTTTGCTTGTTTACTACCCGCCAATATCAAAATGAGCTTCATCTGAAAAGATGATTTTTTTGGCAAAATCGGCATCTTCTCTAAGTCGATCGCAGGCCCACTTAGCGAAGCGTATACCAACCATATTCGTTCAGCGAAAGTATAAAACTAATTATCTGTCAAATCAGACATGAGCTAAGTGTTACCATTCCGGAAATAAGCACTAGTTGAAAAAAAACGTTAGATGGCGGACCCTTAAGCAGTCTATAGTAATAGTTGTTTTGTTGATGAATGCATATTCTTGGTGTTACCCTCATTGACCGGTACCCATATTTGTTGCTTCTAGTAGTTGACGGTTGTGCACTATTCTTTCAATCCCTGGCTTAAATCCATTCTTGACATCAAAGGTATAGGTGAGATCTTTGCCGACCTTGCTGGAGCAGCGTGCGTTCTCCATTGTCATACTCCTAGGTATTTAAAATTTGTTTTCGCGATTCGTTGCGTGCCTAGAATAAGATACCTATAGCATTTTGCAGTAAAAAATATGTATGTATGCGAGTACCTA
Organism: Leucozona laternaria; assembly: GCA_932273885.2. Classification (NCBI taxonomy): domain Eukaryota; kingdom Metazoa; phylum Arthropoda; class Insecta; order Diptera; family Syrphidae; genus Leucozona; species Leucozona laternaria. The sequence goes on from OW026368.1 coordinate 55,541,568, forward strand.
TCTTCTACCGACGTTTTTATTTTATCAATCAAAATGCAAATGTAGAAAACACTGTATTTTGATAATGTAAATTAATACATATTGCAGTATATCAACATTAGCCGTATTTTTGGAAAAAAAGTGAATAGCTAGCAGTTAAGCATATCTCATCAAATTTTTACACGGAAACGATAGCAAATTTAGGTTTTGTGTATATCAACTTGTAAACAATAACAAAGTGAGTATCTTATAACCACTTTTTTTGTTATCGTTTTAGTGTAAAAAATTGCTGAACGATTCACGTTTTCAGAAAACACGACTTTCAATAAAAATTTAAATATTGCATAACATTTAATAGAAACTTCTCTCTCATGTGAGCTTTTTTCAGTGGATCGATATTATTCTATGTATAGGTTCACTTTCATTTACATTTTTATAGGTTTCTAATTAAGTTGAATATGCATTTTTACGCGACAAACATCTGCCTGATATCATTCAAAGCTACTGGCATATCAGTATCTTTTGAAAATGTAAGTGATTGCTGCGACAGCGCCAACGGAGACCAAATGTTATTTGAAATGCTAATTGGAAGAAGAACCAGTCAAAATACATTTTAAGGTCTTTTTTCAGTCAAAATACATTTTAAGGTCTTTTTTTAAAATATGTTACATTATGTACAAACGACACGGGCCATCTTTTGTGTGTCATCTGTATGTAAATTTAATTTTGTTTGGAACACAAAATACCTAGTAAATAAAATTTTTCTATGAATTTTTAATGTAATATTGATGATGATATATTTATATTATGGAATTATACGGAAAGTTATCAACGTATTTCTATATATATGTATGTATACTAGCAAGTTTACACATACATATATACATAATTATAATTGATATTAATAAATACAAGCGATTCATCTAAGCTTTTTTGTTTAGTGTCAGATTATACAACTCATTAATAGAGCCTTAATCTCATTCTTTATTTTTTGATTCGCTGTCAAAACCCGTAGGTAAAAAATCCCGTTTTGCGAAACTTGGTGAAAATTTTAGTTACTAAACGGGTAGGTACCTATAATGTCATCTGAAAAACGGTTTGATGAATTTGAAATTTCACCGATTGTTAGTGATCATGATATCGGTTGTCGGAAACAAAACGGAACCCTCAGGCACTCCAAATTTATTTTATACTTATGAGTGTTTTGAATAGTGTTTTCTTATCAAACGATAAAGACGTCACCAAACCCACGCAGAAATTATAAATAGAGATTAATGTCAGTATTTATGTAACGGGTTTGAAATATCAAATGCAAACATTTTACTTTTTCCAAAAATATATTAAGATTGGTATCAATTTTCTTGGGAGATATACCATCAAATCAACGGATCAAATCAACGAATCAAGCTATGAAAGCTCAGATGTTTTTGCCAAGGTATAATAATTATATGTTATTAAAATTATTTTAGCAGGAATTTCGTTAGTTTTGTTTACCTGTTGAAAATGTAGTTGTTCGTACATAAAACTCTTTTTAGGGTGTTCGCACTTCTTCGGTTTTATTCTTATTAAAAATAAATTTTCATCATGTGTCATTAATGTACATATTTAGATGTTGTGCTAAAATATAGCCAAATCATTTTTTGAATATAATCCTTCCTCCATGAAGAAATAGTAAAAGATCCAGAGAATGGATTGGAGAAACTATTCATTCTGTGTGTTTTCACATCATTTTTCAATAATTGGACTACTTTGAGAACCACAAAAAATGCTCCCAATATCTTAGAACAAAGTGTCGCAATCTGTTGTATGCAAAAATTCGTAAGCCAACACATTTTTTTGACTGATAGTTTTCGAAAAAATTACAAAATAACTGAATTTTTCTCTCACTCAATGGACGAGAAATCGATTTAAGCTCTAAAAAATTGGTGGGATCGTTTGCAAGTTAAATATATAATGAGAGTGGCTGAATTTAGTCAACTAAAACGTATGACTTCAGAATCATTTGTTATATCAAACCAAATTACTTGTTTAAAAAAAAAAAACAGGAGTAAACATTAGAGTGGGCCAAAAATGGTTCCGTGGGATCTTAATATTAAATTTAAAGGGCCCCCAATGCAGTTTTGACGATCACATACTAGTTTTTGCGGGAAAAAATGGTTTAAACTTTTAAGCGTTATTAGTCGCTAAACGTTGAAGTTAGGAAGAAACAACTAAAAACAAAATAGGCACGACTTGATCGCACAAACTTTCTTTTGTGGTTAAAAACGGAGTGTAACCACACATATTGAAGATACATATGTTGTATATATGTATGTATTTAACGATAAAATATTAAAAGAGTCAAAAGAACTAAAAAAATGGTTTTTTGTTTGAATTTTTTGTGTTTATGAATAAATGTTTTCAAAAATTTTTAAACGCATCATTGTTTAAACTATTGAGAAGAATCATATTGGCAAAATTATAAAAAAATCGGTCAAAACATCAAAAAGATATACATTATGTACTTGAATAACCCAAAAATAAGACCAATTTCTCAAAAAAACGTGGAATACCTAATTCCGTTATGTGAATTTTTTGACAAAACCTGAAACGCAGTTTTCTTACAATTAGACTTTGTTATTACAGATACGAAGTTTAATCAAAATCGTTAAAGCCGTTTTTGATATAATTAAAAAAAAAACAAAATATTTGTGTGGCAGCTACCCGTTCTAGATGAGCTTAAACAAAAATTCGAATTTCTCCTCTAGGGAATCACATAAAAATGCTCTGTACCAAATTTCATGCCAATCGGTTCACCCGTTTAGAATCTACCTCAAATTACAGTGGACGCACATCAGATAGCAGAGTTGTAAAGACTGCAGTCTTTTCAGTACTGCAGTTAATACAGTCCCAGTTAATTAACTTAACTTTTGAATGCAAGTTAATACTGTGAGTAAGTACTTTAACTGCAAAGCAAACAGTCAGCAGTCAGTACTAACATTCGGACTGTGCAGTTAAAAAAAAAGTTAATTAACTTTAAGTTAATTAACTGCAGTACTTTTGACTTGATTTTAGTCTTTTAGTCAGTTGAAAGTCATTTGTACTGCGATGGTTCATCTTTTAGTCAGTAAGTCTTTTAACTGCAGTCAATTGATTCAAAAACGCTTTTAACGGCCTTTAGTTCGCAATAATTAACATTTCGTCCCGGCGATCTCACTCGGATCTTGAAGATCCTATTAATAGTACTGAGGATATTAGAATTTTAGGAGTTTTTTCGGAAATTTTATATAAAGTGAAAAATCAACAAAAAAAATCTCACAAAAACCCACTGAGGCTGTCTTAAAAAACGATGTAGAAAAAAAAAATTTGAAGTTGTAATCAAAACTAACACTACGATAATCGAGAAGTTCAAAAAGTGTGTTTCGTCATGCCATCCGTCGGTCTGTGCGTCTGTGCATCTGTGCGTCTGTGCGTCTGTGCGTCGGTGCGTCCACTGTAATTTGAGCTAGAGCCTAAACGGGTGAACCGATTTGCATTAAATTTGGTACAGAGCATTTTTATGTGATTCCCTAGAGGGAAAACTCAAATTTTTATTTTAGCTCATCTAGAACGGGTAGAAAACTGAATTTCAGGTTTTTCTCAAAAAAACCACATAATGGAATTAGGTACTCCACGTTTTTTGAGAATATGATCTTATTTTTGGGTTATTCACGTATATCTTTGCTATGGTATAACCGATTTTGTTATAATTTTGTAATCTGATGCTTCTCAATTGTTTAAAGAATAATGCATTTTAAAATTTTTAAAAACATTTTTTTATAAACAAAAAAAAATCAATTTGTTAGTACTTTAGTACTTATCTCGTCAAAAATATACATACATCATGGATCTTCAATGTGTAGTTTCACACAGTTCTTAACCACAAGAGCAAGTTCGTGCGATCAAATCCGGCAAATTTTTTTTAGTTCTTTTGATCAGATTTTCAATAGCATGTAGGTAAAATCATTTCAAAAATAAATTTGAGTCATAATATTCCTGAACGAAATTTGGAAAAATTACTTAAATTTAAACCCTTCAGCAAAGGCTGAGAAACAAAATGTGAGTTCCGGGACCAGAGTTTTGGGATTGAACGTACCCATCAATATATTTAATGCACGGTACGTATTGCGTTCATCCTTTTTTAGATGTTTAAACAACAGAAAACCTGCTTCACATTTGTATTCGGAATTAGATATCACGACGCATAGGTATATGCACCTTTAAACTTTTATTTTAGCAACATATTTTAGTAGGTACATACACTCGCCTCTTAGACTATTTATCTTGTAAGAGCAAAATTTAATTTCACAAATGTTTCTTCTGGTTTCAAATGGGTTATTATACATATGGGACATATGTATAACACTTACAGAAGTAGGTAGTGCATTTGTATTTTTAGTTTTACCTGTATGAAGTACATTGACCTACTTTATTTACTTGATTCTTGTTGTCAAAAAATACATTTTTGTAATAGCTCATCCGAACCGAATAAACCTACAATTGCACTTTCTTATTTTGAAAACAATTTTAAACTTACTAATTTATTCATTAGGTAAATACTTTCTCTGTTTGGAAACATGGAACAATTTTTTCAGATCTACTTATTTGTTGCAACTCGGGTAGTATCGATAAAATGTCAATGATTATAAAGTTGCTTGGCCTAATAACATGAAATTTGTTCCTTCTATTGGAACATTGATCAGACAGGTAGGTAGGTTAGGTACTCGTATTTGTATAGCTATTGCTATACATTAGTGAAACCGCATGCTGTGAACGAAAAAAGTCAACTCATCGTGTCCAACACTTCTATATAATGCTATGGCTCCATTCAATTGGCCATATAGCCTGGAGTCTTTTTCTTCGTTAAAGTAGTATGCCAATATCAGGATTTACCACAAATCCTGATTGTAATTGGAACCTAACCGTAATATAATAACCGTTGTGTTGTGCGGCAATTCAAAGTGATAGTTTGTGGAAAGAGTGCCAAGATCTTGTAATTACTTGTTAAAAAATTAAGTTATATTCATATACATAGATATACACAAGATTTCGTAGACATAATACATAAATATAAAAATAAATAAATAAATGGCGCGACAGCTGACTTACACTCTCAACCATTCCTATATGCGGTGGTTGTTTTCTGATACATTTATGGTCGGTTTCAACAGGCTTTTAAATTTTTAAATCACGTTTTTTGTTTGGAACAAACATCATTTTAAGATTTAAAAGCCTGTTTAATAGTTAAAAGAGGGCTTAATGAAATCGGCTATTAGTCTGTAAAATTTAAAGAGATGGGCGCAAATTTTTAAACAGTCATCGTTTAAGGAATAAAACCGACTCTAGTAAACGCAGTCGTTTAGTTGCGAGCCCTTGTCTAACCTTTTCTTAATTTTAAACACTTTAAACAGCTCTTCTAACTAATGAAGTGTTTTAAGCGCATTTGTAGGGTTTTAAGTGCATTTGTAGGGTTTTTAGCGCATTTGTAAGGTTTTTTTTATGATTTGTCGTAGAGCATTCGACTGCAGATCGAGAGGTCCCTGGTTCAAATCCGGGTGTCCCCTGTGAAATTTAAATTTTTTTGTAATTTTTTTCTTTTTTTTTTAACTCCCCTTTAGCAAGTTGATCTTTTCAGCTAAGTTGACGGGCGATTTTGTGAGCAGAAAATGATTTGCCGCGGTATGGTAGTCCTACACTGTGTACCACATTTTTTTTTGTTTTTGTTGGGGCGGTCGACCGAATACAAGTTTGTATTGTATATTGTTTGGTGTCGTAGTCTATTGAATCGGGGGGTGGAGATGGTGTTGTTTTGTCGTGGTAATGGTTACTGGGTGCATGCACCACAAATTAAAGCTAATACAGTTTTCGTTATTGTTGATTTACATGCTTAAAATCTTCATCAAACATTTTTCTTTAAATTTTTCTTATGAAATTACAAACGTTGAATGGATAAAGTATACTTTAAAAAAGATAGAGAAGCATTTTGCTGCTTTTAAAGTTAGACGAGTGCTTTAGCGTTAAAGTATACTTTATATCAGTTAAAATTATCAAAGAGTCGACTCTCATTCTAAAACTCATTTTTAGAGTCGGCGTCCAATTTAAAAATGATTTAAAGTAGGTTTTAAATGTTTAAATTTTTGCGCCATATGGAGTTTTAAGAGCAAGGTACATTTATGTGGTTAGATAATTTGTTTAAGAAAGAAGAAGAACGAAAACAATAGAAAAAAAAAATATATTGTTTTTGTTTTAGTGGACTGTGATGAATTAAATTCAATTGGAAGTTTTTTTGCGACCTCTGGTCCAAAATGCGTTTCGCCCAGGTACGATAGTTGGGCTCATCAGTTAGATGTTGTCGTAACCTTCTACGACGCAAGATTTGCTTATAATATATAATATTTAATGGTTTTTTTTATTTATGAATTTATTTGGCTCAATGGTCATTAAAATTTTATAAAATATTTACATTTTAATTTACATAACATTAAATAATTGTTCTAGGAATTTAATTAATAAAGATCTCTCAAATATATCTATTTGATTTTGTAATTGATTTAAGTTATTTATATATCTGATGTTAGATGGAAGGTTGTTGTAGGCCTGTAATCCCATGTATAGTATGCTGGCCTGTGCTCTAGTTGTTCTCGTTCGGGTGATATTGATACAATATTTTTGTTATAATCTAGGAAATAATTAACAGAATATTTTTCAATTAATATAAAGAAACTTAGCGAAAAAAAAAACAAAAAGTGAGCGTCCAAAAAAACTTTGTATGGGCGAGTTGTTGAAAGAATTAGTATTTATAGATTCTTCAAAGAACAAAATCTTAATTTTTATGACCTTGGGGATAAAATAACCATTTTTTTTTCAAATATTCGGCGAGTCATTTAGCTACATTCTATAGCAAGGAGAAGCACTGTGCTCCTGCGAAATAGTCCAATGTAATAACCAAAAGACCAACGGATACTATATAAATATGTTAGTATAAGGTTTTTTTTTTTGAAAAATTTGAGTAAAACCTATTTTAGTTTTGTAATTGAAAATTTAACGAAAAACTATGAATGATAATGTGAAAATACAATATTTCTGTATTAAAGATTTTAAAAATTACTTTAAAAAATTTAAAATAACGGTTAATATAATTATGTTTACATTTACCGAGTTCTGTTTTTATTTTGATTCTAATTTATGTAAATCAGCTTGAAAATTTGGAACAGAGGCTTTTCTTTTGTTATAAACAACGTATTGGGCTTTCAAAACTCGTAAATATTCTTTATTTCAGGGGCAACCATTCGATGATAGTTAAAGGGTACGCATAAGTTTTGAAGGTCATTATTTTGAGCCTGTTTAGATTGGGAAGATTGAGTACGAACTGGTGAGGCTCATCTTGTTTACATTAGAAACTTTGAGGCGCCTCAAAATATATTGAAACAACAACAATTTCAACAACAAACGACACTCATGAGTCGGGTTTTTATTTTGGCTGCGTAATAATAATGGATACTCGACTTACTAATGGGCACTAAATAATTGTCATGCGTCCTTCTTTGTAGCACTGTATTTTACTCTTTTTTTCGAACACCTACTAAAATAATAAGGACGGAATAAGGCAGCTGTGGTCCGTTTTATTCCTAGTTGCTTTGTTCAAAACCTTCAGTTCGAGTCAGATGTTTTTTGAGTATTAATGGAGGAATCTTAAAGATTAAGATCTTTAAATCACGGGAAAATAAAATGATACATTTATATTATGTCATGTAAAAACTAAAATTTGAATCGTATACCAATTTAAGGTTGTTAAATGGTAGATATTGTTTGATCAAAACCCACGCCACTGATCTATACCACATAGATACGCAAAGAAGTAAACAAATATGCACGACTGGGTCGCACGAACTTGCTCTTATATGCGATTACATTGTGGTTCTATAGCTGAAATAAATTATCTATGGGAGTCTATATTTTATCCATTTACCAAAACTTAGTTTAGTTGCAGGTGGTATAATGTGAGTCTACAAAAATTAACAATATAGCCTAGTGTTGCACATATGCAATATGCATGAAAGGAAATTATATTATTTAAACTGGTTAATTGTGTCTAAATCAACAAAATTAGAAAGAAATTGATTAAAATACTTTGAATCTGTTTCAACCCATTTATAAGAAAAAAATTTTGAAAAATTTTTTCAAAAATCCAAAAATTATTTTTAAGAAAATTTTGCTACGCACTTTTATTTGTTAGAAGTTTCTGTATAAAAAATCTAATTTTATTCGGTTGATCAGATATTGAGATAGTTGAAAATCAATGAAACCGTTCTATGAGAGGTAGGTTAATGTTAAACTGTTAATAAACGTAAAATATAAAATTTAAAAATTTTAAATGGTAGATCGTACTAATTTTAACACACAAAAAACTTTTATCAAAATCGTAGGAGCTGTTTTTGAGAAAAAAATATTTTTCTTAACGGATTTTAAACATTTGTATGGGAGGCACCGTTATTTTTGGGTATTAGAATAATTTTTGTCAAAAATCTTCTAGACAAAGTTAAAAAACTGCTATTTACCAAGTTTAATAAAAATCGACAGAGTCGTTTTTGAAATATTTAGTTTTCAGAAAAAAAAAATTTCAAGCTTTTTTTTAAAAATCTAAAAAATATTTTTTTTGAGAATTTTGGTACACAATATTATTGAGAATGTGTCAATAATTCTTCATAAAAAAATTAATCAGAATCAATTTAACCGTTTTCGAGAAAAGCGAAAATCAAAAAAATGCTTCTTTGGGAGCTACCATTAATAAACATTTTTTTTATTAAACGGCAACTTATAACTATTTAAATTTATTGAGTTCTTAAAAGTTTTTCCTTTTCGGCCAAGAAATTTTGTATGACAACTACTGTTAGTTTTGGTCCTAAAAAAAAAGAGAAAAAAACGGGTAGGGAATGTCCAAAATACGCTAGGTACCAAGTTTAAAGAAAATCGACCCATCCGTTTAGGCTGTAGTCGAACCGACAGAGAGACAGACACACAGACAGACAGACGGACGTTTTTGCGAGACCCACTTTTTTCGTCTTCGCTATCATCGTAATGTTAAATTTGATCAAAATCTCGAGTTCGATTTTTTGTACGAATATATAACTTGCCATATAGTACCTATATTCGCAAGTAAAAAGAAAGGGCCATACATCACGAAAATTTTTAACTGGATGGAATTTATGCACCTCAAAGTTTAAAGCAAAAATTGGTGTATCACGATCACCCCCACATATTATATTACCTAGAGAACCGACTTAGGCGGTCGTTCTCTTCCACCCTACAAGCTGTACTGAGAGGAAAATGCCCATTAAGTTTTGTATGGGGTTGTTGTCCAATGCATTTTAAATGGGACCGAACCAACATGGCTTCAATTGAAAGGACTTCGCTCAAATTGCTCAAAGTGCTCAATAAGGTGGATAAGACCGCCCAGGGATTCAAAAAAAAAATCCGTTAAATTCAAAAATTGAGAAATTTATTAATTTCGTAGTCAAATTTCTTTTTTTAACCTTTTGTCAACCTAAACTATGAAGAATATCGGTCATTGTTGCCCCCGGGTAGTAAATTAAATAATATTTTTGAATATTTATGTTTAAAAAAAACAAAAACACCTACCGAAAATTGGAAGCGCACTCTAGTTTCTTAGCTCAAAAAGGTACGTGTCTACGATTTAGGTGTGCAAATCGTAGACACGCACCTTTTTGAGCTAATGCCACCACTTTGTTCACAATTAAACCGTAGACACGTACCTTTTTGAACTAATGCGCCAATTTGTTTTTATATCCACCATTCACACGGATTCACGGATAAGGAAAAAAGAGTAAACTAAGAGAGTTTTCACTTACTCACCTCAAATAAAATTTGCGGGTGTTTAAGGCAAGAGGGGTACCGGTCGGTTCTCTAGGTAATATACGTACTCTATGCCCACCATCCCAGTGAGTCGAGTCTATATGATAAATATGCAACGTTTCGTGCATAGAGTACCTATATTACCTAGAGAACCGACTCAGGCGGTCGTTCTCTTCCACCCTACAAGCTGTACTGAGAGGAAAATGCCCATTAAGTTTTGTATGGGGTTGTTGTCCAATGCATTTTAAATGGGACCGAACCAACATGGCTTCAATTGAAAGGACTTCGCTCAAATTGCTCAAAGTGCTCAATAAGGTGGATAAGACCGCCCAGGGATTCAAAAAAAAAATCCGTTAAATTCAAAAATTGAGAAATTTATTAATTTCGTAGTCAAATTTCTTTTTTTAACCTTTTGTCAACCTAAACTATGAAGAATATCGGTCATTGTTGCTCCCGGGTAATAAATTAAATAATATTTTTGAATATTTATGTTTAAAAAAAAAAACAAAAACACCTACCGAAAATTGGAAGCGGACTCTAGTTTCTTAGCTCAAAAAGGTACGTGTCTACGATTTAGGTGTGCAAATCGTAGACACGCACCTTTTTGAGCTAATGCCACCACTTTGTTCACAATTAAACCGTAGACACGTACCTTTTTGAACTAATGCGCCAATTTGTTTTTATATCCACCATTCACACGGATTCACGGATAAGGAAAAAAGAGTAAACTAAGAGAGTTTTCACTTACTCACCTCAAATAAAATTTGCGGGTGTTTAAGGCAAGAGGGGTACCGGTCGGTTCTCTAGGTAATATACGTACTCTATGCCCACCATCCCAGTGAGTCGAGTCTATATGATAAATATGCAACGTTTCGTGCATAGAGTACCTATATTACCTAGAGAACCGACTCAGGCGGTCGTTCTCTTCCACCCTACAAGCTGTACTGAGAGGAAAATGCCCATTAAGTTTTGTATGGGGTTGTTGTCCAATGCATTTTAAATGGGACCGAACCAACATGGCTTCAATTGAAAGGACTTCGCTCAAATTGCTCAAAGTGCTCAATAAGGTGGATAAGACCGCCCAGGGATTCAAAAAAAAAATTCGTTAAATTCAAAAATTGAGAAATTTATTAATTTCGTAGTCAAATTTCTTTTTTTAACCTTTTGTCAACCTAAACTATGAAGAATATCGGTCATTGTTGCCCCCGGGTAGTAAATTAAATAATATTTTTGAATATTTATGTTTAAAAAAAAAAAACAAAAACACCTACCGAAAATTGGAAGCGGACTCTAGTTTCTTAGCTCAAAAAGGTACGTGTCTACGATTTAGGTGTGCAAATCGTAGACACGCACCTTTTTGAGCTAATGCCACCACTTTGTTCACAATTAAACCGTAGACACGTACCTTTTTGAACTAATGCGCCAATTTGTTTTTATATCCACCATTCACACGGATTCACGGATAAGGAAAAAAGAGTAAACTAAGAGAGTTTTCACTTACTCACCTCAAATAAAATTTGCGGGTGTTTAAGGCAAGAGGGGTACCGGTCGGTTCTCTAGGTAATATAGGTACTCTATGCCCACCATCCCAGTGAGTCGAGTCTATATGATAAATATGCAACGTTTCGTGCATAAATAGACTCTTCATCAGGCAACAAAATTCACTACAGAATCTACATAATATGGATGCAAGATTTATCAAGAACAAATATTTTTTTTCACAAAATTTGTTTCACTTCAGTCTACAGTTTTCGTTTTGTGTTTTCTATTTATTTTCTTCGTGACATTTTGTTCTTTTAATTTCAAACTGTTGATTGTTGATGTGACAAAAAGGGAAGGCATCAACTTTTCGCTCATTTTTCTTCTGTAAATTAAGAACCATTAAAAAGAAATTGGGCGCCATTTCACCTGAGGCCTTTACTGACTGTTTATAAAATCTTACTTTGTGGCCTTCTTTACTCTTTTCATTTCAAACTCTATTGTCGGTGTGACAAAACGCGTTACTCCCATTCCCTCATTCTTCTTCTGGAACATACTAAATTTAGCACCAGCCACCACGTAAATAAGCTTTGCTCCGTTACATACTACAAAAAGTTTAAAGTAGGTATATAAATTATGTTAATTTGCTTTGTAGAAAAATAAGTATAGGGAATGGTAAAAATTGCATTCCATTTATTCTTCCATAAGATCGTTATTGAGGTTAAGTTTTCATTTCCATTTTACCAGCAACTGAACCACATAATATACCCACCACGACCTCTGATGCCATTTGTTGAAAGAAAGTTTCAACTTTGATCAAAAGAAATTTCACATTTTCCTAATTAAAACAAAACATTACTTTGGATGTGAAATGCCAACTTAAATATACAAAATATATTGGGGTGCGAAACACCAAAATTATGAAATATTAAATGTAGGTATACATTATCTATCTATCTACAGAAAAAAACAGAGATCAATCGTCAAAACTACCTGTTTAGCTTTAGAAGAAGTAACTACAGAACAATTATTCCTTTTTCGTGACCTTTATTAAAATAGAAATTGTAGTAATCCTAAGTGGACTTAAGGTCTTTCTTGATATCTAATTGTTATGTTAAAATAGTCGACGTTTCGTACGTGATTACAAAAAAACTGGTCCTTAAAAATCTTTGAGTTAATAATTATTTTGTATTAAATATATATTAGGTACTTTAATGATAATACTACTAAACAAATTATTTAAAACTAAAATAGATTTTATTCTTATAGGTTGGATCTGTTTTTAATAGCTTTATCAAAATAACTATGTATTATTCACAGCCAACATAATTTGTTGTACATTCTACTGCAAAATCGACCCGACAACCACTGTATTCAATTTAACATAGACATGGTTGTGGATTTCAAAACCGAATTGTTAAAATAACAGCATTTATTGTAAATTTTACAGGCACACTGTATTTGAAAGTCTTGAAAGAAACGTTCAAAATTATCAAAATTTTAACAATAATAATTTTTTAAAATATTTTATTTTGAAAACTGATTTGGGAAAGACAAAATCCCAATAAAATAGCTCTAAGAGTAAGATTTTTGAGCTCATTATTTTAGAACATTTTCTCAGAGCTAAAGCAACCAACTTTGATGGTTTAAAAAAAAGAAATAATTTTTTTTTTTGAACCACCATTAGGTACATGTGTAGTGTACAATACATCGGTTGACGTGGCGGGTGTAGCTACGTACTAAAATAACACATAATACCTACGTTGTGTAACATAAATTGCCTCAGCTAAATGTATGGACAGAAAACAGCAGGTTTTTTGATGGCGTACGCAGGATTTTTATCAATTTAGGTGAAATTTTTATATGAATTTTTGTTTATTATTATTAAATTAAAAAAAAAAAAAAACAATTTTCAGTATAAACAAGATATATAATAATACAAATAAATAAGTTCAAGAAATTCCGTATGTGACTTTTAGATTTTTAAAATAAGTAATTCTTTTTATTTTGTACTTATTCGGTTTAGTTAAAACGTAATTTTTGATGTGTAAACATCTATGCTGGCGGTAGAGTGAAAAAAACGTGAACGTTAGTGTGCAACGTTACGTCGTGCAACGTTACGGTGTGCAACATTACGATCTGCATACTAGGATGGGTGCGTTCAGTGAAAAAAATCTTAAGATCCCTTTCAAGCAAAAACAAGTCCGTTTGGATCCGCGCACGTTGATGTTTACACATATTAACCGTGAGTCCCGGCACTCACACAATTTTTTTTAAGTTTAAAAGTTTCATTAATGAATTTTCTTCACGTCTATAGGCATAGCCACCTGCAGGATTTTGTCCAGGGGGGACAGACACAAACCCAATTTTGAGATATCGAATTTTCGAAAAAGATGTGTATTAAATTTTTTTTTTTTAATTTTGTAATGCAATATAATTTGAGCTTTTTGGAAGTTATTATAAATAATTTAGTTTAATTGGATTCAGCCATAATAATAAAAAAATCAAAAATAACGTTCTATGGGAGGTTCTGTTAATAGTTGTCCAGTGTAAAGTTATTTTATATTTAATAGTAGACAATACTTATTTAAGCACACAGACATTTTTTGGAAGTTTTTGCACAACAAGCAAAGTTCATAGAACGATAAAATATCATTCGTTCTCTTATGAAAAATTCAAAAAGGAATTTTATTTTTGATGCGATCGCGAATATTATTTTTTGGTTCGTTTAAAATAAAATTAATTTTCACAATCGAACCACAAGGCCCCCCTTGCCCCTACCTCCAGGGGCCTATATCTATAGGCGTGTTTTTTTGCAAGCCCGGAGGAAATTGGTCGAAAAAAATAAAATGAGAAATAAAATGGAGTTAACAAACAAACTATCGATAGCAAGTAATTCATTATAGCATACATTATCCTGTATTTAAGCATTCAATCACTTATGGTTTTTAGATAATTCAATTACTGTTTAAACGATTTTCGATCATGGTTAAACAAAACCAAGTTTTGACTCTTCTTAACGTACTAAAGGTCCTTTCAACAGAAATGATGGTACAAGGTAACGCTATAGGGCAATGGAACTGCAAGTTTTGTTGTTGGGAAAAAACTGCTGCTTCTTGTAGGACATCGCATAATTCAAGTTTTTGAAGATCTTCAGCGGACATTTTTTTGTTTTTCCAAAGATTTTACCACAATTCTATATAAAGAGTCCGCCAAATAACTTTTTTTTTTTGAAAATGGCGCAAAACATCGAGTGTAGCTGCGGCTGTGTGGAACGTAGCGCCGTCCTGTTGAAACCAAATGTTGCCAATATCCTCCTCTTCAATTTTTGTGAACGAAAATTCGTTCAACATGGCCCGATAACGATCGCCATTGACTGTAACGGCCACTGCTTGCTCATTTTCGAAAAATGGCCCAAGTATGCCTCTGGACCAAAATCCGCACCAAACAGTGACTCGTTTTGGGTGTATCGGATTTTCAATGTATGCGTGCGGGTTTTCTGTGCCCCAAATGCGACAATTTTGCTTGTTTACTACCCGCCAAGATCAAAATGAGCTTCATCTGAAAAGATGATTTTTTTGGCAAAATCGGCATCTTCTCTAAGTCGATCGCAGGCCCACTTAGCGAAGCGTATACACAACCATATTCGTTCAGCGGAAGGATAAAACTAATTATCTGTCAAATCAGACATGAGCTAAGTGTATAAGCACTATTTGAAAAAAAAACGTTAGATGGCGGACCCTTTACAATTCTCGTAGAACTTGCAAACAGCTTTTCGATTTTTCTTTGAATTTGTTTATGTAAATTGTCAACATATTCGCTTATGCAAAAGAAACTGAGAATATGTTGGTAAAATTTTTTATCTGCGAATCTACGTTCAAGCGCTGCAAGCAAGGAGTTTAAATATGGAATCAAGAGAGATTTCTTCCAAAATTCGACTGCAGTAGATGAAGGGTGATTTGAGCGATTTTTTTTGACGGTTCACTGTTCTTGGCCTTTGAAGTTCTACATCAATATCTTCTGCAATTAATTTCGAATTAGCCATTTAAATTCTTCAGCTCCATGAGTCCACTTATATTCGTTCGATGATTTTTTACGAGATTTATGATTCAAAATAGCTTTCAACGGCCTTAAGTCCATAAAAATTGGCGTTTCGTCCCGGCGATCTCACTTGGACTCATCAGTTGACTAGTGAGGGCCTTGTATTTCAGTAGTATATAGAATTTGTATTATAAAAACCTTCATATAGAGATTTTTGATTTTGTGAATATGTTTCGTGCACGCAAGGAGGTCCAACTTTTTTTGATTTCAGAATATTCCCAACTGGTTCAAGGTATAAGCTGAATATTTTTCTATTAAGACAAGGCATGCAATGATTGTTGTTTGTGTACTAGCAATATGCAACTGAAAAGCAGTTGTTTTTGTTGAAGATTTTCCTTCAATAGAAAGCTCTTTTGGTTCATTGACGATACAGCCGAAATGCTCTTTGAAGATTGCGTTGCTTTTGTATTTTTGAGACCATAGAGTTTTGCAAAATTCGAATCTATACGCCCTTGCATGTTTGATTAAACAATTACAAAATTAATCATCAAGCAACACTAACACCCAACTAAAAAATCAAGCTAATTGAATAAAGCGTTTGAGTTTCAACACCACATGTTATTCTAGGCCTCGTCAAATTTGCTTTTGTTGCTTTTTTTGGAATATTAGTGTGCAGAGATGCCAACTATTTTAAGTCATTCAAGCTCCGGTTAAAAAGCACTTTTTTTGTTTGTCTTTTCGGTTAAGAAAAAATAAACTGTTCAAACTGACGTTAAAGAAGCGGAAATCATCACAAACATATTTAAATACATCTACATACATGTGTATGAATGTATCAATAATGTATGTATGTGATATGCATACCTATTTTAATTTGAAGTTACGACTTTGAAATTATAAGCAAATTTCTTAGATGCATAAGATACACATTGCACATTCATGAAGTATGATGCAAAGGCTACATTTCCGCACCGAAATGCTTTTTTTGTAAACGAAATAAATAAAATCCGTTTTTAATGGCGAGGTACACAGTTCACATGTTACATAATATATGTACCTACACTATACACAGTTTGAATTAAGGGGGCTATTTGTATAGCTATTTATATAAGAATATCACAGTCATCCGGTATCCTTTACCTTTTGTGCGAAAAGAAGGTATTATTCGAGACGGGAGAAGCCTTAATCGTTTAAGTTCACTTGTCGATATAAAACAAAAGGGAAAAAAAACTACTTGCACAATAGACTATGTTTTTATTGAAGTTCATGAATAGGGACAGCGACACGTTTGTATGTATAGGGGGGGCCAGCAGCAGAGAGTGAATGAGGGGTGCAAAAGAATGCGAACGCTATTTAAATAAATGTAGAGCAAAATGTACATAATCATCAATGATAATTTCTGTTTTTAGTTATAGCTTTCACTAGCAAGCGGTTTCTATTGATAACCATGTATCTGATTTTTTGCCAGTTTCATATGGGGTTCCTCTAAGGGCTAAATTTTGTAAATATGTGATGATCTAAGTCCAACCTTTATTGCTTTCCCAACACAGACGGAATTTTTTTATTCGAAAACCACTGTTTTATTTTTATCCCATTTCACTCTATAAATAACAAACACAAACAGCATTTTTGAAATCGGATACAACTTTTCGTTTTTACCCCGTTTCACCCAATTTTTTTAAAAAAATATTCCTAAAGCTTCCTTAATAACCTTTCAAACACAAAAAGAAGTTCTTAATTTTTTTATTTTTACCCCATTTCACCGGCTACAAATAGCAGAACTAAAAAAGAAAAAATATCCTGGAAGTAGTGATGTAAAATGTCGTTACTTTTAAGTAATCGTTACATTCGTTACTTTTTCCGAAGTAATCGTTACTTTTGAGTGATTACTTTGATTACTTTTTTCATATAAAAATTACAAATACTTTTGTCGCACTTTTAGCTTTGCACAAACAAAATAAATATGAAAAGAACTTTGCAAACCAGATTTCCGTTTCCTATTTCAGAAGGAGAGACAGAGTTTTCACAAAACAGTCTGCCAGGTTCAACTTCAATCCAAATTTCGTACAATATGGCCACAAACCGTTGCTTGTTGCGTTCAATAAAAGAAGCGTAACTGAACGCATCAGTGGAACGTGAAGCCAATCCACATATCGAGTAGATGTGTGCTATTCGATCGATTCATATTTGCGCATAACTTAAAATTGATTTTAACACCCCCCCCCCCCCACCCTTCCTTTAAAAAATCCATTTAAGAAAAAAAAAACTCCATAAGAAGCCTATTATTTCTCGTTTATTTAAATACCTCAACCTTGAAGATCGGACAACTAAAACCAAAGTTATAGGCTTCCAACGACAACAACTATATCTTTAATAAATTATCCATACCGAGCATTTTATACTCGAATCTCGGACCCGGTACCCGGACTCGGTCTGCCAAACGATTACTTTGATTACTTTGATTACTTTTGATTACTTTGATTACTTTGATTACTTTGATTACTTTGATTACTTTGATTCTTTTGATTACTTTGAGTACTTTGATTACTTTGATTACTTCGATTACTTTTCGTTTCTATTGGATTCGATTACTTTTGATTACTTTGGGATTTGATAACCCTTGGGTTTTGGATCAGGATTGGATTGCAGGAGGGAACAAAATATTCTCAGCACAGGGTGGTCCCAAAAAATGTCACTTTCTTATTCTTTGACCGATTTCGATGAAATTGACACAGTTTATAGCTGAGGCAGAATTATGAACGAAAAAAATATTTTCAGCACAGGGTGGTCCCAAAAAATGTCACATTCTTATTCTTTGAGCGATTTCGATGCAATTGACACAGGTAATAGCTGAATCAGAATTCCGAAGGAACAAAATATTTTGAACACAGGGTGATTCCAAAAAATGTCACGTTCGTTGTTCTTTGAGCTATTTCAATGAAATTGACACAGGTTATGGTTCGCGAAAATTTTGTTTAAAAAACTGATATTATAAAGGTGAAGCGGGATAAAATCAATCAATTAAAAGGTCATTTCTCGGGGATGGCTTAAAAGATATTTTTTCTTCAAGAAGTTGCTATTTATAGGGTGAATTGGGATAAAATCAAAAAAATGATATTCGATTTAAAATTTTTTTTTTGTGATTGAAAAGGTATTTATCGGGGATTGCCTTACAACAATTTTATTTAAAAAATTTATATTTATAGGGTGCAGTGGAGAAAGACGTTAAGTGGTAGGCGATGTTAAAAATTTGAGGTCTGTTTGAAAGGGCATTTTTTAGAAGTGAACTGATGGATATTTTTTCAAAAATATTTGCATTTATACGGTGAAATTACATTTCAATTACAAAAATAATTTTTTAAATCGAATATCATTTTTTTGCTTTTACCCCAATTCACCCTATAAATAGCAAAAGAATTGTTTGATTTTATCCCGATTCACTTTTATAATATAAGTTTTTTTAAACAGAATTTTCGGGAACTATAACCTGTGTCAATTTCATTGAAATAGCTCAAAGAACAACGAAAGTGACATTTTTTGCAATCACCCTGTGTTGAAAATATTTTTTTCGATTCAATTCTGCCTCAGCTTTAACCTGTGTCAATTTCATCGAAATCGCTCAAAGAATAAGGAAGTGAATTTTTTTGGGACCACCCTGTGTTGAAAAATATTTTTTTCATTAATGATTCTGCCTCAGATATTACCTGTGTCAATTTCATTGAAATCGCTCAAAAAACAAGAAAGTGACTTTTTTTGAGACCACCCTGTGTTGAAAAATATTTTTTTCTTTCATAATTCTGCCTCAGATATTACCTGTGTCAATTTCATCGAAATCGCTCAAAGAATAAGAAAGTGACATTTTTTTTGACCACTCTGTGCTGAAAACATTTTTTTCGTTCATAATTCTGCCTCAACTAAATATAAACTGTGTCCATTTCATCAAAATCGCTCAAAGAATAAGAAAGTGACATGTTTTGAGACCACCCTGTGCTGAAAATGTTTTGTTAGTTCATAATTCTGCCTCAGCTATAACCTGTGTCAATTTCATCGAAATAGCTCAAAGAATAAGAAAGTGACATTTTTAAGGACCGCCCTGTGCTGAAAATATTTTTTCATTCATAATTCTGCCTCAGCTATAACCTTTGTCAATTTCATCGAAATCGGTCAAAGAATAAGAAAGTGACATTTTTTGGGACCACCCTGTGCTGAAAATATTTTGTTAGTTCATAATTCTGCCTCAGCTATTACCTGTGTCAATTTCATCGAAATCGTTCAAAGAATAAGAAGGAGACATTTTTTGGGACCACCCTATGCTGAAAATATTTTGTTCGTTCATAATTCTGTATCAGCTATAACCTGTGTCAATTTCATCGAAATCGGTCAAAGAATAAGAAAGTGACATTTTTTGGGACCACCCTGTGCTGAAAATATATTTTTCGTTTATAATTCTGCCTAAGCTATAACCTGTGTCAATTTCATCGAAATCGGTCAAAGAATAAGAAAGTGACATTTTTTGGGACCACCCTGTGTTGAAAATATTTTGTTCGTTCATAATTCTGCCTCAGCTATTACCTGTGTCAATTTCATCGAAATCGCTCAAAGAAAAAGAAAGTCACATTTTTTAGGACCACCCTGTGCTGAAAATATTTTTTCATTCATAATTCTGCCTCAGCTATAACCTGTGTCAATTTCATCGAAATCGGTCAAAGAATAAGAAAGTGACATTTTTTGGGACCACCCTGTGCTGAAAATATTTTGTTAGTTCATAATTCTGCTTCAGCTATAACCTGTGTCAATTTCATTGAAATCGGTCAAAGAATAAGAAAGTGACAGTTTTTGGGACCACCCTATGCTGAAAATATTTTTTTCGTTCATAATTCTGCATCAGCTATAACCTGTGTCAATTTCATCGAAATCGCTCAAAGAATAAGAAAGTGACATTTTTTGGGACCACCCTGTGTTGAAAATATTTTGTTCGTTCATAATTCTGCCTCAGCTATTACCTGTGTCAATTTCATCGAAATCGCTCAAAGAAAAAGAAAGTAACATTTTTTAGGACCACCCTGTGCTGAAAATATTTTTTCATTCATAATTCTGCCTCAGCTATAACCTGTGTCAATTTCATCGAAATCGGTCAAAGAATAAGAAAGTGACATTTTTTGGGACCACCCTGTGCTGAAAATATTTTGTTAGTTCATAATTCTGCTTCAGCTATAACCTGTGTCAATTTCATCGAAATCGGTCAAAGAATAAGAAAGTGACATTTTTTGGGACCACCCTATGCTGAAAATATTTTTTTCGTTCATAATTCTGCATCAGCTATAACCTGTGTCAATTTCATCGAAATCGCTCAAAGAATAAGAAAGTGACATTTTTTGGGACCACCCTGTGCTGAAAATATTTTGTTAGTTCATAATTCTGCCTCAGCTATAACCTGTGTCAATTTCATCGAAATCGATCAAAGAATAAGAAAGTGACATTTTTTGGGACCACCCTGTGCTGAAAATACATTTTTCGTTCATATTTCTGCCTCAGCTATAACCTGTGTCAATTTCATCGAAATCGGTCAAAGAATAAGAAAGTGACATTTTTTGGGACCACCCTGTGCTGAAAATATTTTGTTCGTTCATAATTCTGCCTCAGCTATTACCTGTGTCAATTTCATCGAAATCGCTCAAAGAATAAGAAAGTGACATTTTTTGGGACCACCCTGTGCTGAAAATATTTTTTTCGTTCATAATTCTGCCTCAGCTATTACTTGTGTCAATTTCATCGAAATCGCTCAGAGAATAAGAAAGTGACATTTTTTGGGACCACCCTGTGCTGAAAATATTTTTTCATTCATAATTCTGCCTCAGCTATAACCTGTGTCAATTTCATCGAAATCGATCAAAGAATAAGAAAGTGAAATTTTTTGGGACCACCCTGTGCTGAAAATATTTTGTTAGTTCATAATTCTGCTTCAGCTATAACCTGTGTCAATTTCATCGAAATCGGTCAAAGAATAAGAAAGTGACATTTTTTGGGACCACCCTGTGCTGAAAATATTTTGTTCGTTCATAATTCTGCCTCAGCTATTACCTGTGTCAATTTCATCGAAATCGCTCAAAGAAAAAGAAAGTGACATTTTTTGGGACCACCCTGTGCTGAAAATATTTTGTTAGTTCATAATTCTGCTTCAGCTATAACCTGTGTTAATTTCATCGAAATCGGTCAAAGAATAAGAAAGTGACATTTTTTGGGACCACCCTGTGCTGAAAATATTTTGTTAGTTCATAATTCTGCTTCAGCTATAACCTGTGTTAATTTCATCGAAATCGGTCAAAGAATAAGAAAGTGACATTTTTTGGGACCACCCTGTGCTGAAAATATTTTGTTCGTTCATAATTCTGCCTCAGCTATTACCTGTGTCAATTTCATCGAAATCGCTCAAAGAATAAGAAAGTGACATTTTTTGGGACCACCCTGTGCTGAAAATATTTTTTTCGTTCATAATTCTGCCTCAGCTATTACTTGTGTCAATTTCATCGAAATCGCTCAGAGAATAAGAAAGTGACATTTTTTGGGACCACCCTGTGCTGAGAATATTTTGTTCCCTCCTGCAATCCAATCCTGATCCAAAACCCAAGGGTGATCAAATCCCAAAGTAATCAAAAGTAATCGAATCCAATAGAAACGAAAAGTAATCGAATTAATCAAAGTAATCAAGTAATCAAAGTACTCAAAGTAATCAAAGTAATCAAAGTAATCAAAGTAATCAAAGTAATCAAAGTAATCAAAGTAATCAAAGTAATCAAAGTAATCAAAGTAATCAAAGTAATCAAAGTACTCAAAGTAATCGTTCCTGGTAATCGTTAGTAATCGTTACTGGTAATCGGTACAAAAACTGGTAATCGTTACTCAGAAATGTACTCGATTACTTTGATTACTTCAAGTAATCGTTACAAAGTAACGATTACTAACGATTCCTTCCACCACTACCTGGAAGCCATTTCCTGAGAATGAGCTTTTAAACGCAATTAGCGTTTTTTCAATCGGATACGTCTTTTTCATTTTTCTTGAGTTTTAAATGGTGTAACTAAACCGACTTTGTTTTATATATATCATATTTTACTGATATAAGAAACAATCAATGGGTACGTTCAGATGACGAAGGGACTTGAAGGCAAGGCAAGTTTCTCGTCTCTGATTGGCCAGCTGTCGCAAAATTTCCTTCCAATTAAGGCAACTTTTATTGGAAAGTGACTGGAAAGCTAGTCAAGAAATATCTCCCTTCATTTCAAGTCAAGTGCATTTGTGTCAAAATATCAGCTGATTATATTTTGTCATTAAACAGCAAGCTGAACTTCATTGTTCAGGGACTTATTTTTTCCACGTTTGTTTTATTGTTTTGGGTGGAGGAGTTCTCTATCAAAATTATAGAAAAGATTTAATTAAAAAAATGCATCATTAGTAAGAAGTATTCAAAAGTTATAATTTACAATTCGTAATTGATTTGTGTAAGGTGTTTTTCAGATAAAAATATTATTTTAAATACTATTTGCACTATCGACGGAAGGTAAAGGTTGGCAGTAAAGTTCCAATTTTGGCATTAATTACATCTCAAAAAATAACTAGTTACCTTTGTAAAATTTGCGTTCAATGAATGCACTTGACTACATATGTAGTCCCTTGTGTCTGCTGAACTTAGCCAATGTTAATTTAAACTTTTGTCAAAATTTTCACCTTAAATGACAGCTTCCAACATTCCAAATTCCAATAGAATAACAGCAAATTGCTTGCGCCCGAGTAGTTTGTCAATATTAGCCGTGTTCCTTTGTATGTGGCGAACTACTCATGAGTAGATACAAACAATAATCTAGTACTACCAACTATGGATCTCTGCCACCAAATGTCAGAAGTGTCAGTGTGAAATTAAAAAAAAAAAAAAAAAAACAATCTGACAGCACTCCCTGGTTGGAAAACAAACCAAATGCCGAAGGCACGAAGGCGAGCCAAAAAAGTCGGGTGTTTAATAATAGTGATTAATATGCAATAAAATTAGTTTTTCTGTATCAAACAATGAAAAAATGTTCACCAAAATGTTTAAACACTAATTAATAGGTAATTCGATCGCAAATTTAAGTTTTCAGTTCCAAATACAAAAAATAATCAAATGACCGGATTTTTAACACTTCCAAGAGCATGTAAATATTTTCCAACCAGGGACTTTTTTTGTTGTTGTTTTTAGGTGTCAAATTAGAAGGAGAAAAGACAAAGACAAATCTTGGAAGACCTCTATTCTTGCTCTCGTGACGAGTAGATGCGGTTTGTAGGAAAAGTTAATTTGTGCGTTCCATTCAAAATGGCTGGCAAAGTACTCATGGGTACTTCTTGGAGTTTTTATATTCGTGAGTATTAGGTCCATATTTAGCTATTCATTTATGCATTACGTATGTTTACTCCAAAAATCAAACATTTTAGTATAGCGAACAAAAAAAAAAAAACACTCACGAAAAAAATAATTAAAATGGTTGAAATTGAACCTGACAGTTTTCTAGACAGTTTTCACCAAGGTATGGATGTAGAATGCATGGTATGATATTGCGCATGTTGTTATCCTACTATCTCTGTGATGCATATCGTCACCGAGTGACGTAATTCACTTCACATTTATTTTTTGTTTCTCTTTTTTCCTGAATGCAATTTTATCATCCATGGTTTTCACCGTGATGCGTGATTGCATTTCGGTTTTGCGAGTAAGTAGGGATGCCAGATTTGAAAAATTTTCTTGCGGGACAGTGTTATTTTGATAACATAAATAAATATTTTTGCATGTCTACATACAAACCTTTCCAAACATTTTGAAAAGTTTGTAAAATTTTTAGTCAAAGCAAAAAGTCGTTTGAATTTTTAAACAGTCTATTATTTTATACATATCCATATATAATATTTACCTATGTGTACATTATGGACATTGACGTTGGCCTACATTATTTACTTAAGTATAAGAAAATAAATAAAGAGATAAATAGTACAAAATATTGTTATGGAATAAGGAACAAATAAATAAAAAATACAAAGTAATTAAAATTAATAAATAGAATAAATAAATCAAAAAAAATTGTCCCGAATCATAAAAAGTATTTTAATTGTACAGGGTAACTTATTATCGAATGAAAACCGATTTTTTTTTTGGACGGCGATTGAAGGTCATGTGGGGTGACAATATGTGGTTCCAAAAAGACGGGGAAACAAGATAAACAACACGACCAATTATGGCTTTATTGCGTGAGAAGGTTCCTGGTCGTGTAATTGCACGTTATGGCGACTTCAATTGGTCACCAAGATCATGCGATTTCACACCGATAGACCGTGTTTACTATGCGCCTCGGCTAGAAATTTTTATTTCTATCTTTATTTCAGCAATGATTGCAGACATTTTTATTGCTGTATTCAGTGGGCAAATTATGGTATGAAATCTTTTTTACTCAGGTTGCCGAGCACCTATAATTGTGTATGCACTCTATATAAATAAAACTTTAATAGAGACAGACAAAATTCCCCGGCTGGAACTCTAATTCAAACTCCTAACCCTGCATGAAAGGTGAAAATTAGCCGACTATCATCTGAACTGACATGAGACGTCAAATTATTTCTTCATTTATTGCCACAGAAATGGTAAGAAAAAAAAACTGAAATTGATACATATTTATACATATACCGATTTTTAGAAATTAACTATTGCGTGTGGAGGCGTAGGATTACGGGAATAATCCCCGAACTCCAGACGCATTAAAAACCAACATAACTCAAGGTATGGCCGAGATACCGCCCGAAATGTGCGAAAAAGTGGTTAAAAATTAGCGCAAAAGAATCGCAAGCTTCGAATCTTCCCGAGGCGGGCATTTGAATGATATTGTTTTTCACACTTAATGGGAAAAGCCAAACTTTATAATGAAATAAAATTTTCATCAAAAATATATCGCTGTGTGTTTTATTTATGAAATAAAATTTTCATCAAAAATATATCGCTGTGTGTTTTATTTAGCTTTACTTTGGAAACCGAAAAATTAATGACCCTTTATTTTTGTTCAGATGTGATTTCTTTTAAACCAAAATCGGTTGTACAATTTTTTTTGAATTCCCTGCATGCCATATTAAAGTTTTGTTTTATCATTATCTCAGCCTTTAATACTGACATTAAAATTTTATTTCTCTCTTTAAGCCAGGATTTCTTTATAAAATTTAAAATTCTTTCAGAGCTGGCATTAGAGACAGTCAGAGAATAAACAAAATCTCATATTTATTTCAAAGTTAGGGCTGAACTCTTAATTAAAAAAGTCTACCCAATTATTCACAGATTTTACATTTTATTGCCACATTCGTTTGCATAGAATAATTTAAGATGCAGATTTACGAATTTATTGAGGGATTTGCGGGGAATTTAATTACTTTGCAGGACAGAATGTACTGACGGGACACTTGCGGGACGCCTGGCGGGACGTCTGGCATCCCTACGAGTAAGGCAGGTGGTCCTGTAGTATTGGAAGCTTTTATTTATTTAAAGCCGCTTTAGTATTTAAGCGCACCACGCAACCACTCTATATTATCATGAAGTTAATACGAAACCAAATTGATAAAATAAAGTATTCGATAATTTTACATGACTTTAATTAAATGTTAAAGATATTGCGATGTCTTGATAGTTTAAAATTTCCAAAGTTTTGTGTTAATCTAAACAATAATTTTAACATATTGTGCCATTATTTCTTCTTGTCAGCTTATCCTTTCTAGTTTTGATATCAATATGTTCTTTTCTTTATAATCCATTTGACATTTTTCTTAATATGTACCTGCATATTGGAAAACAACACAAAAAACTTGAAAGATGTACTACATACATACCTATGTATGTACATCTTATTTTATACAGCAGATTGTAACTTAGCGATTGTAAAATCACCGCCCTACAACTACACCACAAAAACAGACCACACTATTTTTTTCATGGAATACTTTATTCATCACAGTACAGAAACAAAAAACTGACAAAGAAAGAAAGAGTGAACGGAGTGACGACAATGATCTAATGCGTTGGCGCAAGCGATTATACACGCTTGGTATAAACCGTCGGCATAAGCATAAGCCATTTTTTATTACGGAAAATATGAAATAAAAAATTATTTCCGTTCCTTAGTCAAATTACGCGCATTGAAAATCACCGCAGAGTGAAATAGCAGAAGTAGAAATCTTTTGTATGCGTTTGTCTCCTACCATAGTCAAGCCGGCTGGCCCCTCGATCTGGAGAAGTGGGACTGGTATCGGTATGACCGTAAGACATATCAGTGCACAGGTAATTGCATTAAAATAATAGTCACATCATATACCGTGCACCAAACCAACATAGGCTGGGCTTGGAGTTGGTTGTCAGTGGATTAAACATTCATACATAAGTTATTATTAGTATTACAGTCTTGGCGCTCCTAGCCGAAGATTCTTACTAAAAGTATTAAAAGCTTTTCTTGTTTTTACTTGAATTTTGAATATAGGTACTGAGATATACCTTTTTTCCTGTAATAATAGAACATTATTTTAAGTTCCTAGCTTCAATTGGAGTCGATAAGTCGAGCTTTTAATATGGGAACAAAGCTCAATTGAGGAGTAAAGTTCCCTGCAGAAAATCCTAAATAAATCCGTTACTAATTGAATTAATAATAATTTGACCAATTATTTGAACTATGAGTTTTTATGTTAAATCGGGCTTTTTTGGTCACTTCGTTTTATATGCAAATAAAACTTTATTTCATACTTTTCCCTACGTTTCGTCGTAATTTCTCGACTTCATCAGATGTAGTTTATTAAATATGAAAAAAAACTTTTGTTACATTTAATAATAATTATTGATCGATGACAATTCTTAATTTTTGAATTTTAGCACAGCACTTTAGAAAAACTAAATGAAAGTCCGTTACTAATGTCGTTTTCGAGTGGACGTTCGGAGCTACTCCTTTTTCACTCCTTTTACTCCAAATTTCCCATTTTAGATAGGAATGGAACAGTTCCGAAATCCAAACGAAAACGACATAAGTTTCTCTCATTTCCTCTAACACTAACAGTTTTTCGATGTCATCAAATAAAATATTTACTCTTGTTATTTACGCTACGCAGTAAAGTCGAGCTAAGTTTGTTGCGCGATCTTTATAAAGAAATATTAAAATACTGTTACATATATTTAATATTAATAATTCAAATACGGAACTGAATTCCAATTTAAATAAAAGACGGTTTTTTTATTTCGTGGAAAAGACAATAGGACGGAAAATACCCATATTTATTTAAGAAAGTTTGGTAAAGCGAAGAACACATTTGTTTAAATTTAAAAAAAACATCATGCGAGTGCCGGGATTCACGGTTAAATATGTGTAAACATCAACGTTTGTCCAAGTGCCTGATTTTTGTTACTGAACGTCATCAAAAGAAATATATTGAATAATTAACACTACATTACCTATATGTAGGCAGTACTTAAAAAGCTTAGTGTTGAAAGAACGGCAGCGAAATGGCCAGTGGGGGAACCGCTGTAACGAAATTTCCAAGCACTAAAAGGCTGGTGGTGAAGTGTCCAACGAACTATGAAGGTTCGGTACTGAAAGATCCTGCTTCGTAGTTCACTCTCAACTTTAAGATGACTTCACATTACACATGGTTATTGTTTATGGTAATCACTCTCTGAGCATCGACAAACAACAAGTGTCAGCGGAGAGGACTAAATTCGTGGTTTCAATTAAATGACACCGTACCCAAATTCCAAAGAACTTTATTGTTTGACTCTTTCCATCGAGTAAAACTTACAAAAAGTTCAATCTTAATTTTATACTGAACGAACCTCAAATGAATGTCACTATGAGATAACCGGCGAATTATATATCTTGAGTTTTTAGAAGATTTAGTTGCATTTGTTGTCAGTGGAAATCACTAAAATCGCAGTTTCAATCGATTGACACCATCAATCGCCTATGGAATTGGACGCTAACTCTGC
Organism: Leucozona laternaria; assembly: GCA_932273885.2. Taxonomy (NCBI): domain Eukaryota; kingdom Metazoa; phylum Arthropoda; class Insecta; order Diptera; family Syrphidae; genus Leucozona; species Leucozona laternaria. The sequence continues at coordinate 55,569,979 of OW026368.1, forward strand.
AATTTGTTCAACCTCAGCTATTTTGTAGATCCCAGCCACCTACATCCCTCGCCTACAAATTGCAAGAAGAAATTGCATCGTTTAAAAGCAGTATAATGTAAACGTAGAATTTAAGTTCAGATTTGTATCTACAGCTGACTAGTATTATTTTTGTTTTGATTTTGTTTTCTTTTTTAATACTAGTGTTGCGTCCATTTTGTTCGGAGAATAATTCAAAATTAAAGAAAAAAATATAAAAATATAAGTGTTAAAATGATAAAATCGTCGGTCGCGCTAAAAACAATTTGCTTTCGTCGTTGGCAAAAACAATATAAATGAGTGGTCGCGATAAAGTATAACCTAATTCTCGGTCGCGTTAAAATCAATTTGTTTTGGTCGGGACAAATCAGATTTCGTAACTTAACCTGCTACAGCGTAAAGTGCACGACGTAACTTTGCACACGAACGTTCACGTTTTTTGATGTGTAAACATCTATGCTGGCGGTAGAGTGAAAAAAAAACGTGAAAGTTCGTGTGCAACGTTACGTCGTGCAACGTTACGGTGTGCAACGTTACGATCTGCATACTACGATGGGTGCGTTCAGTGAAAAAAATCTTAAGATCCCCTTCAAGCAAAAACAAGTCCGTTTTGGATCCGCGCACGTTGATGTTTACACATATTAACCGTGAGTCCCGGCACTCACACAATTTTTTTTTTTCACTCTCCCGCCAGCATAGATGTTTACACATCAAAAAGTTTTAAGTCAAGGTTAAGATGATCAGTCCTTTAACGTATTTAATGAGAATGAACGTTTTGGGGAACAATAAGACACAAAAGAACGTATAAATTTAAAACGCCTGTCTAAAATAAAATTAATATATTTCCTAACCCCCGGCTAGCTATAGTTGCGATATTCTCAAAGTTGTTAACTAATGCACAAAAATACCTTATAGAAACTCGCTCGTCAACTGCCTAACTGCATTGCCTTTTTAGAAGCCAATAGAGAAGTGAGTAACGTTGCGATTGAGTGAGGCAAATAAATCTTTTAAAGCAATTTCTAGAGCTTTTACAAAAACTGGAAGTAGGTACTCAAAATTAAATATTTTGACCAATGGGGTTGTAGGTGATCAAATCTGGAAAAAACTCTTGATTTCCCAACCACCCCGAAGTCTATTATTTTATTATAATATGTATCAACACCAGATGTTAAAGTATCAGAAAGAATTGTAAGATATTACTCTGTACATGTATGTAGGGGAAGTACGTCCAAAATGACATATATGGACAAAATGACATACCGACCATTTCTTGAAATCTGCTATACTTATACAATCCGATCAAAAGTAAATAGTTGGCTTGAATAATTTTAAACATCCTTTGAAAATTCTAGCTCATTTCATATCCATATGTCGTCGCAAAAAACAAAACATTATTTACGAAGAAAATAATTTTTTTTTGGTTCTGTACAGATTTTTCAAATTTTGATGAGTGTATGCAGTTTTCATTTAGTTTAATTAACTGTATCTATAGTTTTTGACAAAATTAAGGTAATAAACTAATATACTGACCATAACATCAGAGTTTTCTGGAATTTATTAACAAAAATTTGTGAAGACGATAGTATGGACAAAATGACATACAATAACCACGTACAAAACGACATACATAAACATGCTCCAAAACTGACTTATATTACTGGTCAATGCAAAAGGAAGCGAAAAAGTTGACCCTATCAGCTTGTATTAACATATTAACACCTTATATAAACTAACTTCAAGCAAAAAGTGCAAAAATGCAATCATTGGGCTCATGCATCTTGTGCTGAGTTTCCAAAGAACACCAAACAAGTCATTTGCGAATTATGCCTTTAATATGAACCTGATGTATAGTTTTTTCAGAAAGTTTTCTAGAAACAAATTCTTACTAAAAATTATTGATACATTTTAGACAAAATGAACTAAAGAACCACTATGGACCCACCACATTTGATGTATGTCATTTTGTCCATATGATATATGTCATTTTGTCCGTTGTTCTAACGGTTCTTTATAACTTTTTTTTAATTTATTGTATTTATATTTTAAACTTAAAAAGTACTGGTAAATGTGTGCAATGAATTGAAAAAAGACAGCAAACAAGACAGTCGGATAAATACTCTATATAAATTTTGTTAGTGAAAAAAGCTAACAGAATGTCATTTTGGACGCACTTCCCCTATATTTAATAAATAAAAATAATAATAATAATAATAATAATAATAATAATAATAATAATAATAATAATAATAATAATAATAATAATAATAATAATAATAATAATAATGTTTTTCTTTTAACTTTTCGACGAACTAATTAAATCATTCAATCAACAAATTAAAATAGAAAACACTGCGTAAAATTAGTTTTAATTCGAAAATTAAGCATTGTAATTTTTTCTACGTGACCAACAACATATCTTCTGCGAACTGTCAAACACAAATTCGCAACATCAGGATGCTCTCTAGAAACCGGCCACTAGAAAATTCATTAAAATTTAACCTCAAACACTCATTTTACTTGTTTTTGTCTTATGGCAAATCGCAGTTGTCAGCGACCATTCATTGAAATAAAATGGCAAAAATGGCGATTGTTCGCAATTTGTAGTTCCTTGGTTGTGTCTTTAGCCTCATACATATGTACATATGTGTTTTATATGGTGTGTAAATGTGGTACATAATTACCAAACTCGCCCCGGTGAAATTTTGGCTGTAGGTCCCTCATTATAAGGTTGGCACATATTTTAATCAAGATTTTAAAAATATGAAAACAAATCATCCAAGAAATTTCACTTTTATTGAATTTCGATGTAGAGATTTTTGACTGTTTTGTCGAGCTTGTTTGCAATCTACCTCTACACACTCGTTCGCTTAGTAATTACGAAAAAAAAAAACTATCTAGTTGAAATGTGAGACTGATGGTATAGATGGTGTTTTTGCTTTTAAGAAAAGGTGTGTGAGCGGTTTCTAATTGATATTTTTTCTGGGTTATTATTTCTTGTATCTGATCCGATTGTTAAAGAATATGGGTCGTCACCTATACAATGCCTTATTCTTCAAACAATAAAGACAGGCTTAAATCATTCGCACATTTATCTATTGCCCAGCATATCTGTAAGTTTAATCCAATGGCAATTCAATTTAACCTAAGCTCAAATATGTTTTACCTTAACTAAAGCAAATAGCTCAGCCATAAACTCAAACACAAGCTCGTACAATGTACAACATGACTTTCTATATACATTTGGCTCATCAGTAGGTATAGATATTTTCGGAGTTTTATGTTGAATTTTTTTCTGAAGCCTGTTGGATTTGTAATAAGTATCTATCAAAGTGTCTTTTTATTTTTGGAATATAAGAAAGATAGACTTTTCATCCAAGCGTGATATTACGACAATATATAGAGATCACAACAAAAGTGGATCCCGCAATTCCATTTGAATGTCTGCACCTCGACCTACTGCCTAAACCAGAGAAGTGATTTTCTAAAGGGTGATTTTTTAGCTGGTTTGGTTTTGGCAACACTGGTTTTGACAGCTGACGTGTGTTTAGTACCTTGTGTCACTGTCAAACAGCTTCAGTTTGGTTTGCAATTTAACCATGGATCGTCTTACAAATGAACAACGCTTGCAAATTATTGAATTTTTACCATCAAAATTCGTGCTCGGTTCGAAATGTTCATCGCGCGCTGCTTCCATTTTATGATCGGCATTCTCGACCTTCTGAGCAGTCTATTCGGAAGATTGTGACCAAATTTCACACCAAATTTACTTTGTTGGACATTAAACCACCAACACGTTTACGTACTGTGCGTAGTGAAGAAAATATTGCGGCCGTATCAGCTAGTGTGACAGAAGACCGCGAAATGTCGATTCGGCGCCGTTCCCAGCAGTTAGGCCTTTGTTACAGCACTACGTGGAAAATTTTGCGGAAGGATTTGGGCGTAAAGCCTTTTAAGATACAGCTGGTGCAAGAACTAAAGCCAGCCGACCTACCACAACGCCGAATTTTTGGTGAATGGGCTCTTGGAAAGCTGGCCGAGGATCCGCTTTTTTATCGAAAAATTGTGTTCAGCGATGAGGCTCATTTTTGGTTGAATGGGTACGTAAATAAGCAAAATTGCCGCATTTGGAGTGAAGATCAGCCAGAAGCATTGCAACAGCTACCAATGCATCCCGAAAAAGCCACTGTTTGGTGCGGTTTATGGGCCGGCGGCATTATTGGGCCATATTTCTTCAAAGATGATGCGAATCGCAGCGTTACTGTCAATGGTGAACGCTACCGAGCGATGATAACAAACTTTTTTTTGCCCGAAATGGAAGTTCTTGACTTGCATGATATGTGGTTTCAACAAGACGGTGCCACATGCCACACAGCACGCGAAACGATGGCGCAATTGCGAGGCGAGTTTGGTGAACAGTTAATTTCACGTTTCGGGCCGGTCAATTGGCCGCCTAAATCGTGCGATTTGACACCATTAGATTATGTTTTATGGGGGTATGTCAAGGCTAATGTCTATAGGGACAAGCCCGCTTCGATTGACGCACTGGAAGCCAACATCCATGCATTCATTCGTGAGATACCGGCCGAAATGTGTGAAAGAGTATGCCAAAATTGGACTCAGCGGATGGGCTACCTGAGACGCAGCCGCGGTCAACATTTGCATGAAATTATCTTTAAACATTAAATTGCAAGGTTCAAACTATCGATTCAAATAAATATTTCATTCATTTTTTCGAATTTTTTGTGTTTTTTTTTTAAAAAAGTTCTAAACCTCTTAAAAAATCACCCATTACAAACTTGAAACATAAGATTTTTGGGTGATTTCCTAGAGCGAAAATTGAAATCTTTTGTAGTTGCAAAAAACACGGTACCTGCGTTGAGAAACAGTTTATTTGTCTCGAAAAGGGCTCACACGATTTTAATAAAAATATTAATATTTGGCTGTCGGTAAAAACATAAAGTCAGCATGGACATTTCGACTGCGGAAAGACATGGTAAAACCATTGTCAAGGCAAAATTTGAATCGGAGTTTCCTGGTCTTTTAAAAATAGCAATTCATTAAAATACCATAATGGTGGCTTAACAATTTCTTCTTCTCCTCCTGACTCCTAACTTTGAAGAGGTGTTAATTTTTATATTCTGCCCGAAAATATGATCTGACTGTTAGTTCTCTTCTTACCCTTTATTAATTCGGCAGTTTGATCAAATTTTAGCTTTAAATCTTTATTCATATATTTTTTAGATTTTATTTTCCACAAACACTCATTTTCTCGATAAATGTTTTTAAATTCACTTAAAAAATTCGACTGCATTGTTGTAAATCACACATCTTGCCATCTTATATACCGTTTTACTATGCGATCCCGTCAGGTAAAATTGATAAACCCTACACACCTTCAATATTTTATCAGTGAACACTGAAGAAAATCAAAATAATTTTGAGTTTCGTCAATGTATAAATATTACTTGTGATGAACAGTGAAGTGCTTGCTAACGATCAATGTTACCTGAATCGAGATTCGTTCAAGTAATATTGTCAGGTAACATTGACGGTGTGTAGGGCCCTAAAATTCGCATTGTCAGGAGGAAGTACTAAAATCTGATTTTTCCTGAGTGAAAAATTAAACTATCTACTTCTTTGTAGTTTGACAGATATGATAGCAGACGAACTATACTTTGGTACATAGAATGTCCTTAAGCCAAACTGTTAGACGAAGCACTAAAGTCAGGGTTTCCGCATAGCAAAAACAATTAATATCTGAGGTTGGTTACACTTTAGTTGCTCGAGAGTGGACTTTTGCTACTCAATTATCTTGTCTAAAGAAGCAGCGATTGGCAAGCGTTATTCTTCATTTGATCTCAGCGCTGGTATCGCTGCGCCTGAGTTTTAAGCGAAGCCCGGGTAGACAATGTACCTTTAGCTACCTTAAAGTGAATGCCACTCATGAAACGAATCCGAACAAAAACATGTGTTTTGTTTTGCCTTATATAAATGTTGGCTATCCTATCGGATAGGCACTCTATAGCTATCTTAAACTGTGCAGTTATTGTTTCATCAGCTGTCAAGGAATTACAACAAGACAAACTTATCCGGATAGCTTTGGATAGATGGCGGAAGGCGGCGAATGTCTTGTTGTTTCATAAGACAGACAAAACGTTTTGACTGTGATGCGATGTTGTCACCTTCTCAGCCACATGTTGGTTTTCATTGCAATTTCGAAAATTCAAATATGACATATGTCATCTATTAAGCATCATATGGGTCCATACTAAAGTAGTATCAGTGACGATACAATCCACACATCGTTGTTACTGGGCAAATTTTTCGATTTAATATGAAAGCCTGTTTACATGTGTGGGTGAATGCAGATCAAATCTCCCAAACTAGAAAGGTCGCATCTTTCGTTTTGAGATCACATCTAGAACACCTTTTTTTTAATAAAACACGAAAAAATGGAAAAAGTCAAATCTTTCCGCAAAAATCTTTTCTACAATGAAAAACGACATTAGAAAAAAACACGAAAAAGGGCAATTATAATTAACAATTAATCATTATATATCTATGCATCTACATTTATATCACTCTGAAAAACAAGTTGCCATTACGGACAGATTATGTGCTGTTTTTTTTTCGGGATGCCGAAATTTACCGATAACGATTGAATTCGTGATAAGACTAGTTCTATATTTTTATTTAAATTCTCGATGACTTTCACTGTATTATAAATTTAGATCCATCGACAATATTTTTAATGTCATGTTTTAGTGGTCCGTCAAATAACTTTTTTTTTTTTGAAAATGGCGCAAAACATCGAGTGTAGCTTCGGCTGTGTGGTACGTAGCGCCGCCGTCCTGTTGAAACCAAATGTTGCCAATATCCTCCTCCTCAATTTTTTTGAACAAAAATTCGTTCAACATGGCCCGATAACGATCGCCATTGACTGTAACGGTCACTCCTTGCTCATTTTCGAAAAATGGCCCAATTATGCCTCTAGACCAAAATCCGCACCAAACATCAGTGACTCGTTTTGGGTGTATCGGCTTTTCAATGTATGCGTGCGGGTTTTCTGTGCCCCAAATGCGACAATTTTGCTTGTTTACTACCCGCCAAGACCAAAATAAGCTTCATCTGAAAAGATGATTTTTTTGGCAAAATCGGCATCTTCTCTAAGTCGATCGCAGGCCCACTTAGCGAAGCGTATACACAACCATATTTGTTCAGCGGAAGGATAAAACTAATTATCTGTCAAATCAGACACGAGCTAAGTGTTACCATTCACAAAATAAGCACTAGTTGAAAAAAAAAGTTAGATGGCCTTAGATTACCTAATTTTTTCAACACTTTACATAAAACTTATACTCGTAGGTCGCAGCTAGAAAAACTCTTCTTCCACTATCAAAAAAATAGGGCATAAACACAATTTTTTAGGCTCAATAATTTGAATTAAATAACAAATTAAAAATGATTAGTCTTTTTCATTCCTACGACGAAAAATCTTTGTAAATCTCCCAAACATGATGGACTACCAGTATCAAAGGCTCAATTAATTAGGCCAAACAAAATGCCATCAATTGCATATAAGCTGCAACGGCACTTGCATATGAACAACTTGACCAACAAAAATGATTTAAATGTTTTCGTATTTATAGATACACCATTTTTCTTCTTCTACTATACTATATAAGTAAGTATAATACAACAGCTTTTAACAATGTTGGCTGATCCATCGGAACCGGTTCATGAAATAAATATGTTAAACTTTCGGCGCGATCGAAAACCTGTCGTTCGGTTTATCTAAAGTTCATTCAAGGCTTCGAGCAGTAAGCGTCCGTTTCTTGTAGTAGCTGAGTACACATTGGTATCTCTTGCAATACAGAATGTTTGTACGCTCTACGTCTTACATTACCCAAGTCCAGTATGAGATCTAAGGCGAGAAGCTTTGTGCAGAAAGAATTTATCAATATTGTGCCGTTGTGTGTTAGGTCTTATAGAAGTCTTGTATTCTTATGTTGATTCTCGTTCTATGATGGTTGAAGTATATGGTCGAATGTTGGTGGTTCTGTCTCGGGGGGGATTTGGTTTAACTGTGTGCACAATCGTGAAATTGTCGTTGATTACACCCACGTTTGAATGCGTGAAGTTTTCACGTTAAAACAACAACGCCTGTTCGTGATATCAATAATTCATAAGGCCTTGTATATGTATAATATGGTGGTTGCTAGTAATTCTTTAAAGTTTTTATTCTTTGCACATTGGATAATTGTTTAACGCCGACCGTCGTTGTCGATGAAGCATTTTTTTTGCTTTTATATTAAGTCTGCCTGGAAGTGGACAAACAGTCGTCATTTGTCTGTGAAAAAAAATTTCTAAGAATTTCGACTGTGAAAAGAGTTTACTGATCCATTAAAAAGTTGTTAGTGGGCGTTTATGATGAAGCTGCAATATACGATAATAGGAAGTTTAAAGACAATCCAGGAGTTTCTAATTTTATGTGGTTTTTACGTTAGAGTTGCCATAACATAAAGTAGAAGTCCTTTCTTTTGTATACCTAACATAAATATTAGTTGATTTGAGAGTTAGAAAGTTTTCTGACCACGATAAAGGTCTAACAAGAATTAAACTCATCAATAGTTAAAAACCCATAGTCAATAAGAGCTAAAAGAATTCAAGTGACGATTTAATCAGCGATCATATTGGTCGTTTGTTTGGGCGCTACGCCAACCGCCAACGTTACCATCAGTAATATGAATTGATTTGCTGAAACGATACTTAAATATTATAGCAGTTATGTTTTACTTTTTCCTCAGCGTAAACTTTCACATAAGCTCTTATGTTAAACTCAAATATTTAAGTTTTGTTTCAGAAAATGGGCCTTAGTTCAATTGGTAAAAAATAGAACTCATATTTTATGGAAATTTGGCAGTAATTAAACTATTTGAATTGAAAAAGCTACATATATTTGTTAAAAATTGGTTTTAATTAAAGCGTACAAGAAAAACACATAAAATTTGCGGCTATACTGGCCCTACACAATATTTTCTAATAGATTTTTTTCAAAAAGCGTTTTCTTCTAAAGGATATTTTACTGTAAGACGGCTTCTACAATTTTGATTACAAATTTTGTGTGTTAACTTTTTAAATATAGATTCAGCCAAGTAACAAAAACCCTTTATTAAGAGTATCTCCATCGAATCGAACTTTTTATTCTACTTTTCAACAATTTCTTTACTTACAAGTTCAAAGCTTTGAAGATATTTGCAATAATAAATACAAAATGTAGTCTTTATAGACATATAAGAAAAATATTACACTGTCATATATAAAGGGTGGTTAAATTTTAAGGCCGATGTTGATTTTGAATAAAACACAAATTATTTAGGCAAATTGTCATTTCTTTTTATTATGATAATATGGGTATGGTTCAATTATGTATGGAACAAAATATCGGCCAAATGGCCGCCGCGACCTCGGCGGCACACCTCCATCCGATGGTCCAAATTTTCGATGACGCTGAGTCATAATTTAGGTCAATGCCGTTAATGTGCCGAATTATCTCATCCTTTAGCTCTAGAATTGTTGCTGGCTTATCGACGTACACCATATATCTTTCAAATAATCCCAAAGAAAGAAGACCAACGGTGTCAAATCACAACTTGGCGGCCAATTGACATCGCCACCACGTGAGATAACACGGCAATTGAATTTGTCGCGCAAAAGAGCCATTCTTTCGTTAGCTGTGTGGCAAGTGGCACCGTCCTGTTGAAACCACATATCGTCCACATCCATTTCTTCCAATTCGGGCCATACAAAGTTCGTTATCATCTCACGAAAGCGAACACCATTCACAGTAACTGCCTGACCGGGAGTATTTTGGAAAAAATACGGCCCGATGATACCGCCAGCCCATAAACCGCACCAAACAGTCACTCTTTGTGGGGGCATTGGTTTTTCGACAATCACTCTTGGATTATCTGCTTATTGACGAATCCACTGATGTGAAAATGTACCTCATCACTAAAGTTGATTTTCTTCGAAAATTGATCATCCACTGTTGCCATTTCTTGCCACCATTCTGACCATTGACGACGCTTGAAATGGTCAAGGGGCTTTAGTAGTTGAGTCAATTGCACCTTGTAAGCGTGTAAATGCAAGTCTTTATGAATAATGTTCAACAACGACGAGCGTGAGAGGTGCAATTGTTGGTCACGACGACGAGTTGAGGTGGACGGCTCTTCCACCACACTATCGCGAACAGCAGCAATATTTTCTGCAGTACGAGCTGTACGAGCATGCACTGGTATTTTCACATCTCCTACAGACCCGGTTTGCTGAAATTTTTGCACGATTTTTCCGATTGTACGCACATTTGGACGATTAAATTGACCGAAAAAATCCCGGAGTGCACGATATGCATTTTGATTTGAACGCCCATAAATTGTCAGTTGCAGTTATATTTTGTAAGAAGTTCAAACTGCGATGAATATAGATACTCATTGTAATGTTAAGCTTTCAGTATTCCCAAATTGTTCACTACGCTACCAACCAGTCTCAATACTTTATTTATACACACCTCGTTTAAGTAGATAACAAATACACCTTGCTAAAAATTTAACAAAATTAAATATTTTTAAATTTTATTTCAGAAAATGCAGAATGGTTCATCACGAGGACCAAGGGAGGATACACTTCCGAACGCTGTGATACAGGTTTGAGCTCTTATAATTATTTATTGTAGGAATGTGATTCTGAAAATCAAAATAAAAATTCCCAGAACTCTACCAAATGTATTTTTTACATTTCATAAAACTCATTATTTTTTGCAGAAAAACTTTTATTCCAGAAAATGTTTGCTTTCAGACTAACATAGACTAACAATTGCACACAAATAATAAATGTAAATGAATAGGTACCTATGGTGTGGCCTCATCATCATGATTTATTCAATGTGTTCTTTAGCTGATGTATACAAAATATTAGTCCGAGAAGCATCGAGAGGCACCATTTCCGCAACCTTTTTATTTTTTTTTTATTAAATATTAAGGTTGTATGTAACAAAAAATTGATATCCGTCAATCTTCTATCAAAGTCGTATTACAGGCTACCGATGGGATGCGGGATGCGATACGCACATTAAGAGACGTATAATAGGCCTAATCAGAACAAGAAATTTTATTTTAACTTCAAAGCTACTTGTCACAACAGTTCTGCTATGATTATTTCTATATTTTTGGTTCAAAATTATAGGCTTTCCGTTTTCCAAAAACTGTAGATATGTATAAATTGTTCAACACGTAAAACTCTGCACAACAGTACTTTACAATGAACTTTCCCGCAGAGGCAGACTCGCTTGAAATTATCAGAAGATTTTGATTGCGAGAAGCTTCACTTACGCTGGTATACCTAGATACCAGTGGCGTCTCGTCAGGGTGTGCAAGGTGTGCATTGCACACCCTGATCAAACGGCGAAAAATTCCTCAATAAAACACACAAACATACACCATAATACAAACCATAATACCGCCTAAGACACAGCCTACACAGGGACATAATATTCCTCTTTCAAAATTGCTCTTCCAAAATTCCTTCACCGTTTCGTGAAATTAGAGAAAAAAATAAAGTAAACTCGTGCGAAACCACACTGTGCACTTATTCTGTTGTATTCTTGTATTCGTCACATAAACTCATCCAAGATTTTCAAACTTCCAACTACGCCTACCAGATTTCCCTAGTGACCATCCCCATCGTTATCCATCGCCCGCTCTACATACACACATAATAATGATATATATTTTGATGAATTTGTAGTGAACTCGTGCGAAAGTTTTGCGTGCACTTCAGTCTTTGCTCTTAAGTCGTTTTCGTTTGGATTTCGGAACTGTTCCATTCCTATCGAAAATGGGAAATTTGGAGTAAAAGGAGTGAAAAAGGAGCAGCTCCGAACCCCCACTCGAAAACGACATTATTCTATTCTATTTTCTTTTGTATCTGTTCCGTTTCCTTAAAGCATCAAAGAAGGTCAAAAATTCAATGAACATTACATCGACGATCTTCGCACTGTCTTTGTCACTCTTACGACTATTAATTTGATGAAGTTTACGTGAACTCGTGCGAAAGATATCTTCGCACTTGAGTCTGAGCTGCTATTCTGTTTTTTGTTGTATCCGTCCAATACACCAAGTTTCGTAAAAAAAAAGTAAATTACTTTGCTTTTCGTGTATTAGTTTTCATGTGGTTACAGTTTCGTGCTGTGGTTTTGCTTTTTAATGCATTAGTTTTTTTTTTTTAATTCAATTTTGAAGAAAAAAAGAATTACTCATAACATTATAACAATGAGTGAAAGTGAAGTCGAAGATCGCGTGAATGAACTATTGGAAAAAGCGTTTAGTTCTTATAAGTATGACGAAAAAAAAACGATTATTGATGCGGGCAGACCTACACCAAACTTAAAAAACTTAAAATCAACGTACAAAAAAAGTGGCAAAGAATATGCGCGAAATTTTAATTTCGATTTGTATAAACAACATGATTGGTTGACGGGGTCTGTTAAGCGAAATAATCTTTTTTTTGGATTGTGACCAAATTTCGCACCAAATTTACTTTGTTGGACATTAAACCACCAACACGTTTACGTACTGTGCGTAGTGAAGAAAATATTGCGGCCGTATCAGCTAGTGTGACAGAAGACCGCGAAATGTCGATTCGGCGCCGTTCCCAGCAGTTAGGCGTTTGTTACAGCACTACGTGGAAAATTTTGCGGAAGGATTTGGGCGTAAAGCCTTTTAAGATACAGCTGGTGCAAGAACTAAAGCCAGCCGACCTACCACAACGCCGAATTTTTGGTGAATGGGCTCTTGGAAAGCTGGCCGAGGATCCGCTTTTTTATCGAAAAATTGTGTTCAGCGATGAGGCTCATTTTTGGTTGAATGGGTACGTAAATAAGCAAAATTGCCGCATTTGGAGTGAAGATCAGCCAGAAGCATTGCAACAGCTACCAATGCATCCCGAAAAAGCCACTGTTTGGTGCGGTTTATGGGTCGGCGGCATTATTGGGCCATATTTCTTCAAAGATGATGCGAATCGCAGCGTTACTGTCAATGGTGAACGCTACCGAGCGATGATAACAAACTTTTTTTTTGCCCGAAATGGAAGTTCTTGACTTGCATGATATGTGGTTTCAACAAGACGGTGCCACATGCCACACAGCACGCGAAACAATGGCGCAATTGCGAGGCGAGTTTGGTGAACAGTTAATTTCACGTTTCGGGCCGGTCAATTGGCCGCCTAGATCGTGCGATTTGACACCATTAGATTATTTTTTGTGGGGGTATGTCAAGGCTAATGTCTATAGGGACAAGCCCGCTTCGATTGACGCACTGGAAGCCAACATCCATGCATTCATTCGTGAGATACCGGCCGATATGTGTGAAAGAGTATGCCAAAATTGGACTCAGCGGATGGGCTACCTGAGACGCAGCCGCGGTCAACATTTGCATGAAATTATCTTTAAACATTAAATTGCAAGGTTCAAACTATCGATTCAAATAAATATTTCATTCATTTTTTTGAATTTTTTGTGTTTTTTTTTAAAAAAAAGTTCTAAACCTCTTAAAAGATCACCCATTATTTATGAATGTATATGTATACGCATAGTCTTAAAATTATGTGTCTACTTAAAATTTTATTTCTCTTTGCCACTACATTAGGAAGTCGTGATCGCAATAGGACTGCCAGAAATATGTAATCTACATAAACATAACATTATTAATACTAATTAAAAACATGTTTATTGCTTCCAAATTGGGCTAAATAGTCGTAATTTATTCAAAGAAAAATTGTGTCAACCGGAATTTCAGTGTCTGCCTGCATGTTGGCCAAAATGAGACCAGACATGGGTACGGATAGGTAGGTAGTTAGGTACTTGGTTGATGTATAATTTAACCCTTTATAAGAATTTTTATATAGGAACTAATTCAAAGGTTTCCATCACCCAATACTCTTAAAGCAATACTAAGGAAAGGGAAAATAAATTACAAAAATATCTTGGCCAGATGTTCAACCATCTTGGTTGTTAATATCTCAACTCTCAAGACTGAAGAGACAGAGAGATTGTTTGTTGTGCCTCGATCAGGGAAAATAAAACTACTGACTACTGAGTTGGTGTGCTGCTGGTCTGGTTGACGGTAAGCAATATAGCAGGGAAAAAGGTGAACATCAAAGAAGTTCGTTCAACTAGGAAGACATAGAAAAAATAAATGTGTGGTACGCGTGTAGGTATGTTGTTTCAACTTGAAAGGAACAAAATGAAGTATTTATTCGTTCTTGTTAGGTGCCTAGTTGTAAAGATAAAAACAATGTTCGCAAGTTTGAAGTGAAAATGGCGAATGATATTTATGTGAGAGAAAATTATTAAAAGAAGATATTTTCTATCGCCTCATGATTAAATTGATGGTTTAAATGCTTTCTTTATATTTACAAAAAAATCATAAGTATGTAAAAACTGTCTTCCTTACACTGATAATAAACTGCATTATTAAATATCTATTTTTCATGTAGGTATGTATAACTTAAACGGCCTTTTCTTACGTGTCGCAATTCTGCCTGCCCTCCGATTTACAGAAAAAAATTGATGAAGTTATTTTGGTCAATACCTTCGGATTTTTTTTTGTCAAAAACGGCTACTCAAATTTTGATAAAGCCTTAACTAAATTGCCCAAAAAAGTTCTTTTTTACAAAAAAACTGTGCTAGCGACAACAAAAATATTTTTACTTTTGTAATTTTTGCAAAAGTGGTCAATGTAGTTAAGTCTTAAGAAATCTAAAATCGGAAAACTCTTTGAGGTCGCTAGGTACCAACAGTTTTCAATAGTTTTGATCGGAAAATCAGATTTGATCTCGATTGTTCAAATTTGCCAAACTTTTCAATTTTAATGATAAACGCATGATATTTTTAGAATGTAGGTTTATTGATTAAGGCCCATTTGCTGAAACGAAGCTTCAATATTTAAGTTTAAGATATGACGAGCTTATGCTGAAGAAAAAGTGGAACATGAGCGTTAAGCTTGAACTAAAATACACATATGCATTTAAGTTTCCTATGAGAAAAAGCTGATTTGTTGCTTGAAACTTGTTTGAACAACAAATTCGAAGAACCACGGTGAGCGAAAACGTATCAGAATGATTTTTTTTTTAAATATTTTATCAAGAATATCATAACTCCTTTTACGAATTTCGATTTACTACTATTCACTGCTTTATGGACCGATGTGTTTTTGAGAAACATTTTAAATAACTTTAATCATTTTTCCATTAATCGGATAATCGGAAATGTATAATGAAGCCCCATTTTAACCAATATTTTTGGATAGTATTTTGGGCATCAAGGCACGAACTATGTCTAATTTTTTAAAGGGATTCACATTCAAAACAAAAGAGGTAAAATATTAAGTAAAGGCATTATGAAAAAATATGGCGTCTTTGCCAAACAAATATGTCTTAAAAGTGTCATATAAGTGTGATAGTCAAATTTATATGACAAAAACTACAAGGACCCTATTACTTCATTGTCATACAACAATAATATTGTGTCACATTTTATAATGGCATAGTGGGACATGACAGTGTAATATCGCCTTAAAAGGGAAAAAAATATTCACTAAATGTATATATCCCAGATAGGCGACTTTGAGAAACAACAATCAACTCTAGAATGCTTAAAATTATTACATTTGCAGAACACCTCACACCTCTATTAATTTTAGGTATGCAACCATACTAAAAAAACTGATCAAAAGTTAAACAATTCCAAGAAGAACTTAGCAAAAGAGTGGTACACTTGGACGTATGCGTACTTTTGTATTTATTGAATTTTCCTCTGGTTTTATTTAACGTGAATAGTAATTTATTTGCTAATCAAGATGTGACTTTTTTCTTATACCATTTCACAAAATTTTACTTTTCCTCAATAATAGAATTGATCTCAGAATTCTTGTCCGCTTCTTAACTATAAATAAAAACACCAAGTATATGGGTTTGGCATTAAATTGGGATCAGTAGATATTATTTGGAAAAGCTATACAATGTGTCATTTTCAAAGCAGAAATATCATTGAAATAGTAGTTTGTTATTATTTCTTTCCCAATCAACACCGGTCACCATTTTTGTGATAGCACAAGTTGGAAATCCTTTAAACATAATTTTATTGTGTTTCGATTTATTTATTATTTTTGTTTACCTGCTCTCAGAGCGTGTTTTGGTGTTATTTGGTTATTCAGCAGAAAATATTAAAAGAGTTTTACCGCAGTTAATTCATATTCCACAATGTGGTAAGTGTCACACCGGTAACAAAAATGTGTTATGTTTTAATAAAACGAACACTAAATATTTATCAAACTCATAATTTGAGGAAGTACCTATCAGAAAAATACAATGAATGTAGTATTGTCGTTTCTAGGTGTCGTTTCTAGGTGGTATGTATTTTTTTTAATTATACACGTAACTACACGGAAATCTCCTCCATATGGGAATTTAATACACTTTTGGTGGGTATTTTCCCCTCATTTAATTAATATAACTTTTGCAAAAGTAGAATCTTCTTGTTTCGGCAAGGGAGATTTGTTGTTTCTTGTGAAATTAAAACTCTAATAAGGCTTTCATGATAAAGTGATGAGTCTAATAAAGTAAATTATACCGTTGGAAGAATCTACACTGCAAATACAAAATTGAGTCTTGTTAAAAAATTTCTAGTTCCTCTAATTTCGAGTCAAAGACCTCTCATTTTCAAATATTTGATTTTATTCTAACTGAACACTCCCGAAAAATCTGCTTGTTTTATTCATAATTGTTTTACGACATGTTAACAAATTTTGTACTCAGCAGATAGTATGTACGTACTTACTTTTGTACACAAGGTGACGCCACATTCCAGTGTAGTTTCTTTGATATGAGTTGGGCCTAAACCAACAAGCATCTACAGCCAGATCGGTCCCTATAACTAGATATGTATCTCCAGGTTCGCTTAAGCTACCTTAAAGCTACTTGGGTGCTGGGTATCCTTTCTTGATGACAGCTCATATTTAGTCTTGCCCTCATTGACCTGACCATATCTTTCGTTACACTATTCACAAAACGCCACTAATATTACAAAAGAATATTTACAATTTTGTGTAAAAATAGTTTCTGGTTTTTAGAAAATTTCCGATTATATTGAATAAGACGTTTACGAACTATTTAGTTTGAAACCAAAACACAGATTTAAAAAATTATATTTGTATTAGTAACTACTGAGCATTTACTTAATTTGTTATAAAAAGTTTATAACTAATAATATTAATAATTAAATATGATTTTTTGGATACCCAATAAATGTAATTTGAAGTGAAGCTTTAATTAATAATTTAAATTGACTTGTTCACTCGGTTTGAAGCATTCTGTTGGCCATAATAAATTATATATCTATTACTAACTCTCTCTTCTTATCAAACTACAAGAACTTAATAGCTCAATTTGTTTTTGTTCATACTTTTCTAGCAGGAAGACGCGCACTGGACTCCCCTTCATGAAGCGGCTGCCATTGGAGACGATAAAAGACTTCAAGCACTTCTTATTGCAAATACCGATCGCACTGCCAAAGAATCCAAACACGGAAACACTCCACTACACGAGGCTGCATGGCGTGGCTTTAGTCGATGTGTGAACATTTTATGTGCACCTCCGAATCCAAAGAAAGATCAAAAAGATAAAAAGCTTAAGGGTGTCCTTCAAGAAACTCGGGGTGCTCTGCACAGTGCTTTGTTAGGTATAAAAAACGATGGTGGTTTTTCAGCACTACATTTAGCTTCTCAAAATGGTCATAATCAAAGTTGTAGAGAAATCTTACTGGCCGGAGGGGATCCTGACATTCAAAATAATGTAAGTTTTTTGAATCTTCCAAAATAGTATTTTAATTAAATCTGCCAATTTTTTTTAGTACGGAGATACCGCTCTGCACACAGCCTGTCGTTATGGACATGCTGGAGCAACACGTATTCTATTATCTGCCAATTGTGACTCAAACAAAGCGAATCTCAATGGCGATACACCGCTCCACATCGCCTGCGCAATGGGTCGAAGAAAGCTGACTAGAATCCTGTTAGAGGCTGGCAGCAACACCGCTTTACAGAACTCCCAGGAAGAAACACCCCGTGATATTTCAACCCGAAAGAACTACAATGAGATCCTAAGCATCCTCGATAACCCTAAAAGACCTCGCAGAGACAAAGATAAATCAAGTGGAAGTGGTGGAGACAGATATTCTGGCCACCGAAAGAAACAAACCAAAGGTGATCACGTTGATGGGGTGGTCAACCCTGTCAGTTGGTCACCATATGGCTGTCATTATTTTCCTGATCCCAGCTCCTTCCCTTCACCCAAATTGGATACATTACCAAAGGAACCTTTGAAAAAAGGTGAACAATATTTTCTTGACCTGGCGGGCAATATTTGTAAAGGTCCAGTTGGTGTTGGCAACACTTGCTACTGCGGACCATTCTTTAGGCACATCGAAGACAAGATCAATAAAAATCGAAAGAGTCTGCGGAAGTATGTCTTTAAGGCAACTGAGAGGCTAGATAGTAAAGTTCAAGCACTGGCTATCAGAACTGACGACCAAATTGAGCAGTTGACGCGTTCGATGATAGCTGACCGCATACGTTGTGAAAGTAGACGCCTACACCTAGAACACTGGTTGAAGCGTGGTGAACCTTGTCGCGTCACAACAGCTGGACATCAGTCCCGGCCACGAAAAAAGAGCCACACTCTTAGCAGATGCAAGAGTCTTGAGTTTCTTGAGGACGAAAGCATACATGGCAGTAAAATGCAAAACTCAAAGAGCTTTGATGCGCTAGAAGAAGTCCAGGTAACCGTCCATCGTGGAGCGGAGCTTAGTGATGATGGTCATATTTCTGTTACAAGCCTGGGTCGAGCAGATAGAGAAGATAAAGATGAAGAAAGGTGGGGCCGCTTAGAAACAGACTACTTTAATGTCTCCGAACGGCTGGAAGAACTTCTGGCAAAAACCAATGAAATCCTAGAAATGGAGAAGGAAGCAAGCAAAAAAAGAAAAGAGGAGCTTCTTGTCTTTGCAGAGCCCACCGTCAAACGAAGAGAACGAAGAGCTCAGAACGTGTTGTCAATGGGAAATGACATTATTGAACAGCTGCAGCAGGTGTCACTTGAAGAAACGGCAGATGAAGATCTTAATCAGATAACCGTTTTACCTTTAGAAGAAGATACTTCAAAACAAGAACAGACTGTTTCAGGTTTCAACGAAGCAACAAACGACTATGTGTCATTACTCTCAACAATGCAATCACAGCCACTCAAAGAAAAGTATCAGTCGTTTTCGCAAATCCACAGCAATGAAAATATGCTCCATGACGTCATCACCGCCATTCGAAAGGATCATCAAATGGTTAAGGAACTCATTGAATCGGAAACGCTTAACGAAATGGAGAACACCCATGAAGACAAACTCAGCTACAAAGACGAGCAAACACTCCTCAACGTGAACGGATTCTTCCAAAATACTTGCTTTGAAGATGGCATTGGAGATTCTCCAAGCAATAGTGTCAAAGCTGAGAATAAGGTGACGATGACATCGATGAAAAACATTTCAGAATTATGTGAAAAGCCGTTTGAAATTCCTACTTACGCTGAGTTGAATAAATTAAAGCCTCGAGTGGAGCCAACTTCAAATCAATCGAAAGATTGGCGTCGTAAAGCAATAAAAAATTCAAATAAAGATCTCGAAGACATACCAGAGAGGGTCAATGGTACCATTAAAAAGGTGGAAATAAAAAACAGTGAGATCAAAACTCTGAAGAAGCCATCCATTCTCAAGCGAAACAAAGTTCAGGAGCTCGTTGCTCGATTACAAGGTAAGCTTAGCAGCTCGGCTACTGTGAAGGCCACCGAGCATGATTCATCTGAAAGCAGTGAAGATGAGCAAAACGATCAAAACGAGGCAAACCAGTTGGAGAATAATCAAATGCAAATGGGTGCTTATACCTCCTATCGACAACCACATATGAATTCGCCAAACAATAGCGCTGCAGGTTCTGCCAACAACATGGTACAAACAAATTCGACATTAAGTTTATATTCGACGGTTGTTCCAAACAACAGTTATCCTTTCCGCTTCATTCCCAAAGATGCATATTTCCATGAATTACCGAATAGGGGCCGACCAAATCTTCAGCCTCATCGTTTCTCCAATCAATCAGAGCAACTGATTCAGCAGCTTCCTATAAATCTTCCTAATAACTTCTATCATCACCAAAATCATCTCCAGAATCAACAACAGCAGCATCAACACCAAACGTGGAGTCGCATTCCTATTGAAAGGCAAATCCCAATGAGTCTCCAGCAGCACAACCAACAGCAGCAAAATCCTTCGCATATGAATCAAACATACCCATCGCCTTATAACAACATGCCACCTCTGATGGTACATACTCCTCCACAACCTTTGCGACCACCCGCTACAGAGCGTCTCCTCACCAATAGAAAATTCATGCCACTAAATAGCAGTTCCCCGGATTATGAGTTAGCCACTACTCCAGTTAACATTAAGAACTGCAACCAGGTGCAAAATGCAAATATTCTAACTCAGCAACCTTCCACCGCTGGTTTGATGGCTTCTATGGATCATAATCATCCGCACATGGTGGAACGGGATGTTAGTAATGATTCTGGTTTTAGTACTCGCATATATGGAGGGGGCAGTGAATCACATCGACCCAGTCCCAGTCTCTCAGGACACACTGATTACGGAGGAATGCATTCACCATCACATGGCCTTATTTATCCAAGTGGACATGTACAAACAGAAGTTCGAGATGTTACTTATTACGTGGCTAATGTATCCAGTTTAGTATAAGTATTATTTTGTTTATACGTATTTATAAATTAACAATAATTTAACTATTTTAATTATTATTAAAACAAATAATAAAATTTCCTTATTTAATTTGTTCTTACACATTATTGTTAACTGACTTATATTTACGGAATTACTTCTAAGGTTTTTCTACAGACAAAAAGGAATTAATAATAAGATAAAAGAAAGATTATACATAATTATGTAGTTGTCTTTATTTTTTTTTGTTCAGAAGCAGAGCAACAATAACTTAAGTGTCCTAACATTAAGTTAAGTCTGGACTTATAGAAACTTCACTGTGGCCAACCCGATAAGAGATTCCTTCCTTACCCCCCTATTATTCACTAGATACATTGGGCCATCACACACTGCCTCAATTGAGCCTGGGGAAATCGAAGTTTGTAGGCGAGAGAGGTGAAGAGTTCGGAATGAAACGAACAAAATGTTCTTCCTTAATTCGAGTGGAATAAGAAAGTTTAATTACTAATACACACAAGTTGTTTGTTTCTAGGCGAAAAAAAAAACAGTCGGCTGTCATGACCACTAAATTTTTATTTTGTAAAAGCAAAGGATTTTTTGTAGTTTCAATTTTAAAATTGAATACGCATACAAATACAACGGTTTCATGTACACAAAATGTTCTCTCAGCTTTCTTCATCCCACGTGCGATTGAAGCAAAAGTTATGCCCGGTTTCATAAAGGACTTAAACATTTAAAAGTCCATTTAGTGTTAAAATGGGGTTTTTGGGTTTCACCAAGTGCTTTTAAATTTAAAATGCTTTTAAACGCCCTTATAAATTAAAAGCTCATTTTGGTCTCTATAAATTTTAAAAGTTGCATTTATGAAGTGTAATGTCAGATGTCAGGCAACGAGTAAGGAAGTTGTAGATGATATTTGATAATATTTTGCAGTCACTTTTTATTTAATTTCTTGCTAATACAAATTATGAATAGGTCGATACAAAAATATTGCTTGTGTGTAAATTAATAATAATCTTTTGTGATTTTGTTTTTAGAATAATTGATTAATAATCTTCATCTGAGGATGAAGAGATAGTAAGAAGTTCAAGAATATTCCAAATTCATAGGAATCCGTTCTCCGAATATTATTTTTTGTAGCATTTTTTTCTACATGTAATGCTTTTTCACATGCATTTTGAATGTGAGAGGGAAACAACCTATTTTTATTTCCAGGGATGTGAGGCAAATCCAATTTTAACTAAAATTTCCCTTAAATTTCTTTTTTTAAGATTGGTGAAACTGGAAATATTTAAAGGTTTGATAAAATTTAAGAGGACTTTAGATAAAAGGGTTTTTTTATGAAATTGGGCATTAGTCAGATTAAAACTTAAATCCAGATGTATTTACATTGAATATGTATGCTTTACATCTGGATTTAAATTTTTAATCTGGATGAATCGAGTGAATAATATGGCCGTTAGTGTTTAGAATTAAGCCGTGTGTCAACTGGATTAAAATCTCTTTAAGTTTAATCACAGCTATGACACTGGCGTAGTTTCAATATCATAAAATGGAATTATCGAAAATTAATCTATAATCATTGAATAAACATATATAGAAGGTGACACTCGAGGAAAACTATACCAAATCGGCTGGCAGCGCTGCTGTCGCCTAAAATAATATTATAGGTCGGTGTATTCAATTTAAAATATTTCCTTAATTATGGATAGAGTCGTGTATTTGAAAAGGATTTTTTTCAGTTTTGTTTTTGTAATTTCAATCAATTACTATGGAAACGGTTGTTGTGTTTCTTTCGCATGAAATTCAGAAAGTGTGTGTATGTATTACTATGGAAACGAATGTATTTGTGTTTTGTTTGAAATTAAGATTTTTTTTTAATTAAGCTATTTACATGTATATATTAATGTAGATGAAAATATTTTCGTTACGATTTCAGTTAATAAGTACAAATTATTTAAATCAAAAAAGGGGTTATAGTTTTTCATGATATTAAAGCTGTATTGTTTAGATACAATTATAATTTCAGTTCTACTGATTTGATTGTTAAGGTAAAGATATAAAAATGCAGGAAATAAAACAAGCTACGTTCTAGTACCACTTTATTTAAGCTTGGGAAACGTAGAGGATTGAGGGGTACACAGTTTTTTTCAAACTGTAGGCTGCAGGTGAAATTAAAAAAAGTGCAATATTTTATAAAACGCTATTTTACTGGATGTATAGAGAAAAAGTTTGTATTACGAAATTATTATTTATCGATTCTTTAAAACTAGTAAAATACTATAAAGCTGCCAGGCTTGCAATAATGTCCGGTTTAATTTAGTAAATAGATAAGAAGAAAATGTTTAAGTTCGCTAAATTATATGTATTGGTTTTTAGGATAATGCTTATTTTGATTAGGTATATATAAGTTTACAATCCAATGGGATTAAGTACCTACATTCGCTCATACCTATTCTTAGCGAAATTTGAATGAAATAGATTCTTTTCAATTATTAAGTATTTTCATTTAACCCTTTGCAAATAAAGAATTTATGGACCTATTCATTTGACCAAATTGATAAATGAAACATTTTAAAAATCAAGGCAGTTGAAAACATTTTTTTAGACACTAAAGTTTGGATTCTAGACCAATTTACGTCCTTTACTTTGGCGGAATTGAAAAATGTTGATATCTGAATTTGTAGATAGATAAATGCTAATTTTTTGAGCTAACCAAAAACTTGTAGCTCGCATAGTTTCTAATAGTTTTTAAAGTTTTCGCTAAAATAAGTCTGAAGTTAGCGCCAGCGGACGAAAATAAAAATTCTCTTGATGTCCAAAATTACAGCTTTATAAATGCTTATTTGTAGCTCAAATTCGAGATTTTAAACAATATTAGACTATGTGAAACAAGGGCTAGGTACACTGTGACGTATACATATTATGTGTGCCTTTTTATTTAAATTTTTTTTTTAATTTTATCATACCGTGCAGGATAATTTACTTCTAGATTTAACTACAGATTCTTGTGTACGATTATTTAATCAAAATTAAAAAAACGACCATTCTGCTATAGTTAATTAATAATCGTACAAAAGAATAAGGGTTTGTTTCACAATGTCCCAGGGAAGTTATAATTACTTACTCGGCATTTAAAATATCCGAAAACTAAATCTTCCCATTAAAAGAAATTGCGTTTTACAATTTATCTACCTAAATAATAAATGAATGTGTCAATTAGTATTCCAGTTTTCCAGACAAAATAGTTTTTTTCTGATAAAAAAAATCAAAAAAAAATAATTATTATTATTTTCGTTTGCCATGTAAATTTGATAATCGCCACTTCATCTGGCCATTAAAATACTTAGAACTTTACTTATAACTTTGACGATTCAGAGAAGTTTATAAGCAAAAGTAGTTTATAATTGAATAATAAGTTTCAAGTTGCTTGCTAAGAACTTAAATCAGACATTGTGAAACAAACCCATAGAATGAAAAAATCTATATAAGATGACTTAAAATTAAATCGAAAAATTAAGAAGGAAGATTGTGTCCAACTATATAGGTGCATCTACATATTTTGCTCTAAAATCTGTAAGGAACAATAAAACGCAGTAAGTTCAGCATGTTTCAGTTGTATAAAATGTAAAATTGGAGATACAGGCAAAAAACTGAATCTAGACTTAGAGTTTGAATTTTTCGCCAAAATACATTGTTCATAAAAATCTATATGTTACAAAAAACAAAGCAAAATTGAAATGTTACTTGACAAAAATAATTAAAATCAACAAATTATTATAAGTCTCTAAATTGCCAACGAAATACAACCTATAAAATACATAATTTGTAGCTTTTTCTGTTTTTCAATATGCAAAACAAATCTTCGCGTGAGTTTCAAATCTTCATATTAACAAAAATTTAAAAACAACTTATACCGATAAAGAAATATACATACATACAGTTTCTTTCCTCGGGATTGAAAATAGTAAACAAATTTCAAAACAAAACAAAATATTGAAGCCTCATCGTCATGGAAACCAATAGAAAAGGGAACAATTAAATTTATAAATATGCCTTTGAGAATTGGTTTGTGTACATAAAAATACCTACATCATCTATTTCGTTTCTCCTTTCCACCAAGGCTGTGCCACAGCGCTTTTACTTGTCGAGTGTCACCTTCCATATGTATTTATTCAATGTCCATAATAAACAATCAAAACCCCATCGGGACACTGCTGACGAATTGACTTCGGTAGTGCGATGGCTAGTACCTACATCAAGTCACAGCTTATTGCTGGAGTACCCGTGCCAGACACAAGTTTTTCAATAAAAAAATAAACACACTTACTACTAACATAATTTGTCTTTTTTCACTGAAATATTTCGTTCTGATCTGGGCCTGTACCACAAAACTACAATTTAACAATTGTACAAGCATTTTTCATTTATGCATGTCGCCTATAGTGTGGTATTGTGCTCCAGAGCCTACAGCCAATGCAAGTTTATAAAAATATTTTGCCAAGGGTTAAGGCACTGCTGCGGTTTGTTGGTGACATTAATATATGGCCTTCAGTCTTTGAACAAGGTGCATAAATCACTACACTGTTTGAAACCCGAATTTTCAAAGTTAATGCGTGGTTTGTATACCTACTTTCATCGGAATCCAAAAAAAAAAAACACGAACCTATACGCAGCGTATTTTTGGCAAGAATAACACACTAATAAAAAGTAGTCGATTCGTACAGTCAGTCACGAAAGTCTACATAAACTCTAAAAAACGCTAAACCAATAATTAAACACAAAATTATATTTAATATTTTTTTTAAACTATGTAATAAATTATTTAAAAAAAATGATTTATACTACCCTACCACTCACTTATGTATTATCTAGTTAAACAAAATACTAAATGTAATTTTGTTTTAAATTTTAACTTGTAACCACTTAAAAATCTTAAATTCACACGTTATATTTTGTTTAACTATTTAACAATGATTAATTTGTTAAATTTCAATTAGACTTGTAGCTTTGTGGTACAGATTGTTAAGATTTCGTTGTACAGTTGTTAAGTTCCAAGTTTACTTGTAATTTCGTGGTAAACAAACCTTTGTAACTTATTAAAATCTATCTCTTGAACAATACCTACTTGTAGTTTTGTGGTACAGGCCCCTGCTCTCAAAATTGAGAATTCCTCCTCTTTTTAATACAAAATATTTTACGTTTTTGCATGTTTTATTTAAAAAAAAAATGCGTTCTAGATGATATCTCAAGACAATATGCGATCTCTCTATGTAATTTGGGAGATTTGATGTGCATTCACCCACCCATGTAAACAGTTCATTGTTCAATGAATTGACGGTCTGTATGTGTGTATTGTATCGTCACCGAGTGTGGGTGAATGCAGATCAAATCTCTGATCAAATCCCTCGCTCCTTGCTGGCAGCAAGAATACATGTTTCTCTCACACTCTGGTTCCTTCGTATATCAAGCCGTGTTCCTTTGGAGGTGGCGAACTACTCATGATTAGATGCGAAGGTCTATTACTACCAACTACTCGTGCTCTCATGGCGAGAAGATGAGGTTTGTAGGAAAACTAATTTTGTGCGTTAACATTCAAAATGACTATAGCAAAGTATCTACTCATAAGCATTTCGCCACCTCCAAAGGAACACGGATTTAGTTGAGGGTATCCTCTTAAAAAAAATTACCTTAACATACTTTCCCCTCTTATATCGGGTGATTTTTTAGCTGGTTTGGTTTTGGCAACACTGGTTTTGACAGCTGACGTGTGTTTAGTACCTTGTGTCACTGTCAAACAGCTTCAGTTTGGTTTGCAATTTAACCATGGATCGTCTTACAAATGAACAACGCTTGCAAATTATTGAATTTTACTATCAAAATTCGTGCTCGGTTCGAAATGTTCATCGCGCGCTGCTTGTGTTCAGCGATGAGGCTCATTTTTGGTTGAATGGGTACGTAAATAAGCAAAATTGCCGCATTTGGAGTGAAGATCAGCCAGAAGCATTGCAACAGCTACCAATGCATCCCGAAAAAGCCACTGTTTGGTGCGGTTTATGGGCCGGCAGCATTATTGGGCCATATTTCTTCAAAGATGATGCGAATCGCAGCGTTACTGTCAATGGTGAACGCTACCGAGCGATGATAACAAACTTTTTTTTGCCCGAAATGGAAGTTCTTGACTTGCATGATATGTGGTTTCAACAAGACGGTGCCACATGCCACACAGCACGCGAAACAATGGCGCAATTGCGAGGCGAGTTTGGTGAACAGTTAATTTCACGTTTCGGGCCGGTCAATTGGCCGCCTAGATCGTGCGATTTGACACCATTAGATTATTTTTTGTGGGGGTATGTCAAGGCTAATGTCTATAGGGACAAGCCCGCTTCGATTGACGCACTGGAAGCCAACATCCATGCATTCATTCGTGAGATACCGGCCGATATGTGTGAAAGAGTATGCCAAAATTGGACTCAGCGGATGGGCTACCTGAGACGCAGCCGCGGTCAACATTTGCATGAAATTATCTTTAAACATTAAATTGCAAGGTTCAAACTATCGATTCAAATAAATATTTCATTCATTTTTTCGAATTTTTTGTGTTTTTTTTTTAAAAAAGTTCTAAACCTCTTAAAAAATCACCCATTACTAGCTTCAACGAATGGCATCCACGCTTACACTACTGCCTTCAGAGTTCCATCTGAATGCTCTTAATCTCAAATAGCACAATTTTCATCGGAGTTAGTTACTCATTCTATGTAATAGCTGCAAAAAAACTTAGACGCAGAGCATTACTTACAATATTTTTGTCCTATTTACAGATACGCTAGGATAAAAAAGGAAAACTAAAAATGCTTTTAGTGCTACGCTTTTCGTTGTCAGATGGATCATTTAACTTTTTTTGTCATTTGTTCAATATCAACTACATGCGCTGGCCCGAGTCAAATATTTTCATTACGAAGCGGATACTATGCACAATATTAACGTTGATCGTAACGGTTCCGATGATACTGATGATGATGATAATGCTGTAAGGGACTTACCCCGATCCAGAGATAAGGCTTAACTGCCTACCAAATTCAAAGTAGGGTATTGTCCTTTGAAAACCACAACAGCGGTTCAGTTGAATATAATAAAGAAATACGAACTTAATTAAATTGTTGTATAATTAACAAGCTATTTCATTAATTATTAGATTTAAATACCAATTAAATCCAAATTCCATCGTAATCGGAAACGTTTACAAATCAAAAAAAAAACTATCACCGAAGCCGTTCGTAATGGCAATTTCAAAAAAGGTGATTACAATATGCAATTAGTAGGGAATTTAATATATGTAGTTTTACCGAAATCAAAACAAAAAATTTACAAGCGAAAAACTAAGAAGAAAACTGGGTTTTCGACGAAGTAGGTAATTTTTTCATTTTTCATCGGGCTTTAGAGGCCAAACCGTTCAAACAAAAAATACATTTTAGGGGTGTTTTTTTTTTTTTGTAGGAAATTTAATATTAGTTTATTTTTGTAGAGAGTAGTTGTCTACCTCCAAAAAGGTGAAACATTTTTAATTTTTTTTGCGATTTTCTAAGTGAAGCCATATTCGTGGAAAGTAGCAAATTTGAAATTATGATTCATCACCACCCCCAAAAACATAATATAACACGATTGAGAAAAAACTTCTAAATTGTTTTACTGAAAAAGGAACACCCGAAGACAATTTATACAGGATTTTTAAAATATTATAATGTGTGAGGCTGCTAGAAAAGTAGTGTGGCACAGTAAAAACTTCTGTTTGCTGACGGCCTTGCATGACGAAATGAAATGGAATTCTTATTAGGATATTTTTCAAATTAAAAAACTTAAATAGGCAAAGCTAACAGTAAAATCTAGCGGTCGAACGTCGAAGTGACTGTCATTTTGAGTTTATAGCAAAATAAGCTATTATAAGAAAAAACGATATAGCTACATGTACAATGTACATACAGTGTGCTCCGTTTTTTGCAAAAAAATGTTCTGCTCAAAATGTTCTGGTATTGGGGAGTATGAAAGTAATGCTTAAAAACATAATTTTTGTTTTTGATCTGTGCAAAGAATACATGAATTATAGAATAAATATGGGCAGTGTATTATAGAATAAATGGACAGTGTATTGAAAGTGGTTAGTAAAAATCAAAAAGCTCTTAATAAACATTAAGAAGAAATGAAGAAAATTTTAAGTGGGGTTAAACTTATGTGTGAGAGTCAACTAATGAAGAAGAAGAAAAAGAAAAGTTATGCTGATAAAGCTATACAAAACATACACCAATAATAATGAAACCAAATTGAACTTTAACTTAAAAAACAAAAAATTACAATATAACTAAGAATATAAATGGATCTGGATCTAAAGTTTAGAGTATAGTGGTGAAGAATCGGTAAAAAAAAATTGAAGATGAAGTAGGTATAGGTAGCTGGAAAATGAAACGCAAATATGATAGCATACTTTTTTTTGGTAAAACCAAGTATTGTTGTTGTAAACATCGACAAAGAAGTGAAAGAAGACGAGTTAATGGATGTTTTACAAACCAATAAATTAAATGGTTAAATAAAGCTTATTAATACATATAAAGATCCAAAGAATTATAATATTATTAATTATATTATTATTAAATGTTTTTGAGGAACTAATTGAAATGGATAAAGCGTTTCTTAATATCGGATAGAAGAAATGGTGCCCTTTTAACAATTGAACAGGCTTTATAATCTTAAAATGACATTTCTTCCATACAAAATACGCCATTTAAAAGTTTAAAAGCCTGTTTTAGTGTTTGATAAAATTATTGTAAAAAGGTGCTTTAAATGTTGGGGATGAATAAAAAAATAAAATATGTTTTCCAAAATTCAGTGGTGAACAAAAATTAGATGAGTGTGACAGTGAAAGCATGAAATGTAAAAATTGTGCTTTGACAATTGAAAATTTATGCATATATATAATAGATAATCTTATGAAAATAAACCAATACGGATCTTAGCGACAACTATGTTGTATACCTACCTCCTTTTTTCCTACATTTATTTATTTGTCATTTATTCGTTGTGTTTTTCTTTATGTTATACAGTTCGCAATTCCTAACCATTTGCAAAGCCGAGAAGCAGGAGGAAAAACTAATGTGGTTTTCCAAACAACCAAAAAAATTGATTTTTATGGGGGTCAACTTGATCTTTTTCAGATTTTACGTTCCTAACAACCAAAAAAATTGATTTTTTCGTGGTCTGTTTTTTTTCTCGATTGATCTTTCAAATCTCGATTTATTGGCAGATTTACACATACTTTCACACACACTTGCACACAAACCAAATTGACATTTCTAAACGTCGTCCTCTCCTCGTCAGTTTAAATTCGTTTTGGCCTTTCGCTAGCATTGTTTACTTTTGATAAGGCATTTGTTTAATAAAATAAATAGAAGTAATGAAGTTTAATTAGTGAATTTTTTGTTTTTATTGTCCTCATTACCGTTAACCATTGACTTCTTGATTTCGGAGTCAATTAGTGATTAAATTGGATAAATGTTTCATATGGAATGAAAGGCATTGTGGAAACATGTGGGTTAGTCCATTGTTTTTTGTGAAAATAAAATTATTTTTATTAAAATTCCATAGTAATCCTTATGTTTCCCCCTCACGGTTTTCGCCTTGTTGTGGCGAGGGGGCTTACGTCTAACTCTCCAGCAATCCAGCTGCGGAGTAAGACAACTAAGAAAACCAACAAAAGCAGAGATGTTTATCTAAAATAATGGACCAAAGTTTACGAAAAGAAAAAAATCGAACGGGGATATACGTTCAAGAGTCGGCAGAAGTCACGGCTGCCGGCGAGGGCTTGGCTTCGCAAGAGGCTAAGTCGCCAGTGACAAAAGTAAACTTCAGAGAAGAAAAACGAGAGCTAAAAAGACAACCGGTCATTCTCTCAGTAGATCTCCTTCCCGACTTAGATAGTTTAACTATCAAAGGTACGGAGACCTCGGACAGACCTCCTTCCATAGGTAGTCAAACCGAGGACGAGCTACTGATGGAACCGAGTCAAGAAGAGACTATGCTGAAGTCTGCTGCACCCCTCAAAGCTTCGAGGCAACGCAGCAACTACAGATCCTCTAAAAGATTCGTGGAAAAGACCGAGTTGAAAGACCCTGCGACGCTCAGTTCGAGAGATAAAGCTCTCCTAAAAAAGCATAGAAAGCTAGTTAGGAACTTTGAGCGGCAGCTGGCAGAGACTGCCACTGGACCCAGGGGAACAACAGGGCAAGTGAATGCCGAAGAGTCGGAGAGCAAAGGAGTAGATGCTGCCAAATCTAGGTCTGTCCCTAAAAAGGCAAACCGTGAACAGGCTGGCAATAACTCGACCGCTCGGAACGACAAGGGAAAAGTTCAGGCGACTTCCAGCAAGAAACAGCTAGCCAACGCTAGGAAAGACCAAGCACCGTCAAGCACCTCTTCTGGAAGGAAACCAGGAACGTCCAAGAGACAAAGATCGGAGGAGACAGTCAAGCAAGACGGTGCCAAGAAACAAAAAACCAACAGCTTCGACACCACCCCGATTGACCTACAAATTGCCATCATAAGCCGTGACGACCCAGATGGGAAAATCTCGGCAAAAAACTGGCTTCTTGTGGAAAATGAGATCCTCAAAGCTATGATGGCAGCATCAGAGAACGATAGTTCTGAAGACTATATCTTTGATGGTGCCGGATGGCGGCGAGGAGTTAAAGTGGTCTGCTGCGGTGACCAGAAATCACGGGAGTTCCTGAACCGTACAATCGCCAACATTGGCGAACTATGGGAAGGTTCCTCCCTTGAGGTTCTACCCGCCGCAGCTCTACCACTCCGCCAGCAGTTTAGCATATGGATCCCCCCTCCTGCAGAACATGAGGACGCAGCCATTCTTAAGCTGTTGGCGAAGCAGAACAAAGAGCTTCCCATTTTGGAATGGAAGCTCCAACACTCAAGAAAGAGTCATGGAGGCGAAGGGAAGGACCTCTCGTTTGTGGCAGACAAGAAATCTGACCTTCTGCTGAGAGAAAGGAAAGACGTGTTGAGGTATGGTCTCGGAACCGTAAAGGTTAAGAGGCATGAAGGCAAAGGGGAGTCAAAAGCTGCAAGTGGTGCAAATAAACCTGCACCACGCTAAAGCAGCAACGTACGACCTTACGCTCTACATGTCTCACGAGAACGTGGATGTGGCCTTGATCCAGGAACCATGGTTAGGCAAAAACCGAATCCGTGGGTTGAGGTCAAAATACTACAACCTTTTTCATTCCACGTCAGATGAAGGTGATATTAGAAGTTGTATCCTAGTGAAAAAATCAATTAACGCTTTCTTCCTATCTAGGTACAGCAACAAGGACAACACGGCAATCAGCGTCGAATCGAATGAAGGAAACTTCATTTTAGCGTCGACGTACATGCCGTACGAGGAGGAGAGCCCACCATCAAAAACTGTCCGCGATCTTGTGGTCCATGCCAAAGCAAGCGATACACCTTTGGTGGTAGGATGTGATGCCAACGCTCACCACACCCAATGGGGCTCAAAGGATATCAATAAAAGGGGTGAGTCAATTTTTGAATATATTCTCTGTTCTAATTTATCGTTATGTAATAGGGGCAATCACCCTACCTTTCGAAACAAAAACAGGGAGGAAATCATAGATTTGACTCTTATTAACAATAATAGTAAAATTTCAGTTGAAGACTGGAGAGTCTCACCTAAAGAATCTTTTTCGGATCACTTTAGGATACTCTTCTCTATAGACAGGAACTTTACCGAAAAGAAATCTTACAGGAACCCAACTAGGACGAATTGGACAGAGTACGAAAAATGGCTGAAAGACTGTATTGATCCACCAGAGGACAATACAAGTCTAAGTATTTCAACCATTGACACTGTTGTCCAAAACTTGTCCAGCAAAATGAGAATGTCTTTTGAAAAACACTGCCCTTTATCTCGTTCCAATAACTCCACTAAACCACCCTGGTGGAGTGGTGTACTAAAGAAACGTAGAACAGAGGTTAGAAAACTTTTCAATAAAGCTAAACTGAGTAAATTAGAAGAGGACTTAAAGTCTTATAGAGCCGCACTTAACACTTACACCAAAGAGTTAAGAAAGGCCAAAAAGGATTCGTGGGCTAAACATTGTGAATCCATTGAAAAAACAAGCGAGGCGGCAAGGCTCCGTAGAACCCTGGCCCTTAATCCCACGATCCCGGGGTACATAAAACACCCTGATGGATCATGGTCGAACTCGAGCCTAGAAACGCTTGAACTCTTCATGGAAACTCATTTCCCCGGTTGTAAAAACCCAGAAAGCTCTGATTGCTTGCAATCGAGCACGCTGGATTTTACTCACACAGAATCAAATTTAGAACTAAATCAGGTTATTACAGAGCAGAAGATTATCTGGGCAATAAACTCGTTCAAACCCTATAAATCAGCGGGACCAGACGAGATTTTTCCAGCTCTTCTTCAAAATGCTCTCAAAGTAATAACTCCGTGGCTTAGGGTAATCTTCATAAGTTGTATCAAACTTAGATACGTCCCTAATAACTGGAAAAAGGTCAAGGTAGTCTTTATCCCAAAAGCAGGGAAACCGACTCACTCGACCGCTCAGGATTATAGACCAATAAGTCTCTCTTCGTTTCTCCTTAAGACACTAGAGAGGATAATTGATCTACATGTAAGAGAACTTCTCAACGAAAACAATTTGTGCAACTACCAACACGCTTACCTTAAAGGTAAATCAGTGGAGACTGCTTTGCACGAAGTAGTTTCACATATAGAGAAAAGTCTTGAACATAAAGAATATACCCTGGCAGCATTTCTTGATATCGAGGGTGCGTTTAATAACGTTAAAACGGAATCGATCAAGACTGCCTTAGTTGAAGTTGGGGTTGAATCTGTCATGGTCGATTGGATCTTCACCATGTTAAATGGCAGAATTATCAACTCTCAAATAGGAGTTAGCACTATTGAGAAAACAGTTACAAGAGGCACACCACAGGGAGGAGTCATCTCACCCCTGCTCTGGATCCTCGTAGTCAACAAAATTCTCACAAAGCTCAAAGATCAGGGCATTAAAATAGTAGCATATGCAGATGACATAGTGGTTTTGGTATCGGGCAAGTTTCTTACCATCATCGAAAGCATTATGGAAAATGCATTAAAGGATTTATCTTCTTGGGCAACTAAGAATGGTCTCGGGGTCAACCCCACCAAGACAGAGCTAGTTTTGTTCACGAAGAAAAGGAAACTGGAGGGCTTCAACCCTCCCAAACTAAATGGCATTCCTCTAATACCTTCTAAGGAAGCTAAATTTCTAGGAGTAATCCTTGACTCCAAGCTTACATGGAAGCGTAATACTGAGGAAAGAATGAAAAAAGCACTATGTGCATTCTACACATGCAAAAAGACCTTCGGTGTACGTTGGGGTATGCGACCGCAAGTCATCCAATGGATGTACACAGCGATTGTCAGACCCATTCTTACCTATGGCTCTATTGTATGGTGGAAGGCGGTGGAAAAATCAAGCTATCTCAAGAACCTGAATAAGGTACAGAGACTAGCCTGTGTAGGAATAACAGGGGCTCAAAGAACCACACCACAAGCTGGATTGGAAATGATCTTGGACCTCCCGGCTCTGGATGAGTTCATAAAGTGCACGGCAGCCAAAACTGCAATTCGCTTAAGAGAACTGAGTTTTTGGAGGCACAGCACTTATGGCCACGGGTCAATCTTACAAAGATATGACACGATTCCAGGACTGAGGGAGACCACCGATTACATCCCCCCTTTACTAGATTTCGATAGGAAATTTTCTATTTTCATACCAGAAAGACAGGGTTGGGATCCCAATTCACTTATAAGTAAACAGGGTATCCCTTTCTACACTGATGGTTCAAAAATGGAATCGGGAACAGGTGCTGGAGTGTTTTGCCAATCTCTCAACATCAGAGCGTCATATACACTCCCGGCTGACTGTAGTGTCTTTCAGGCCGAGATTTTTGCCATTGGAAAAGCAGCTGAATTGGCACATCACGAAAAGCTAAGCTCTTCGGAGATTACTTTTTTCGTGGACAGCCAGGCTGCTATCAAAGCCTTAGCCAGTGAGACCATAAGATCAAAAGCAGTTTTAAACTGTAGAAAGGAATTAAACAAGATCTGCCACACTAACCAGGTAAAGCTCTGCTGGGTTCCCGGACATAGCAATATAGAAGGGAATGATATAGTAGATGAACTAGCCAGGAAAGGGTCAGAAGCAGACACAAGTAGTAGCGACCATTCAGTTAGGGGACCACTCGTCCCGATTGGGGTACTCAAGAGGAAGATAGACCTTAAACTAAAAGAGAAAATCAATATCTCCTGGAAATCCAGGAACGATTGTGTAATCTCTAGAAGTTTATGGCCTAACACAAATGAAAAGGAAACTCGGTATATTTTATCGCTGAGTAAAAAGAACATTAAAATCTTGATAGGTGTACTAACAGGTCATTGCGCCATTGGCATAATGGCTAACAGAATAGGGGCATTTGCACCCGATTTTTGTAGGAGCTGTCAGGATGAGGAGGAAATGGAGACCATTAAACACCTGCTCTGCGACTGTCCGAACCTCCAAACCAGCCGACTCCGTCATTTCGGAAACAGGTTCGTTGGAGAACTGGATGATCTAGCACAGGTCTCAATGGCAAGCATGAGGAAATTTATAGATAGCACAGGCTGGTTCGTTAACGAGCCAGTCTACGCTAATCAACAGAATTGAGGGGCATCGATGCTAAATTTTTACTTTTACAGGGGATCACAATGGACCAGTAGGCCCCCGTGTACGCAACGGCTTCATGCTGTGCACACCCCTTAATACCTAACCTAACCTATCCTTATGTAGTGACCTTGTTTCATGTTCATTTTCTTCTTCCTCACCATCGACCGATAGCTTCTCCTTTGATTTGGATTTTGGATGGACGGGATTCCTGTGGATATATGGATCCGACCGATGGCCAAATCATGTTATAAAGCAGTGATAGTATACCAACAAAATAAAATTCCTGCTAGGGAACAAAAAATTCCCTGATTTGTATTCTATTTTTTGATTTCAATTTGATTGAACAAAATAATGTACAATATCACATTCATTTAAATGAAGTCAAGAAAAGAATGCGTAAATCTTTTCTTTCTTATATTTTTTCATAATTTCAAAATGGGCTCAGGATATTAATAATTTCAAGATTAAAAGTCAGTCCCACTTTTGAGTTTTTTCTTATGAAACAAATCAATAAAGGCTCCCAAATCGGCGCTAAACCTTCGCGCGAATATGCGACGACTGAAGAATGTTCAAAGATTTGCATAGCGCCAGTGTGGGTTCTCTCATTAATCTCCAATTCAATAAATTAAGACAGGTGAAAGTATTCGCGTAGTTGAAATTAATTATAATTTAAACACAAAAATGTTCTTTTATAATTTGAAAAAAAAAAACGTTTTGTAAGAATTTTTTCTTACGCATTTTTTCACCATATTTTTGTATATTTGTATATTTTTATATATATGTTTGTAATAAAGAAAAAACTGTTCCCTAGGAAAAAAATACTTGTAGGAATTTGTCCCTACATATACTATCACTACTTACATCAGTAAACACAGACCAATCACCTACACCTTTACAAAAAAAAGGATCAATCGCGATTCGTTCTAGTTACCACGATTGATCTGGAATCTGATCCCCAAATCTGAAATGGTTGACTGGAAAACCACATAAACTTTTGGTTCATGAAACGTGATCTCAACAGAAAGCAGGATTTCGTGTTGTTGTTGTAATGCATGTATTTTGATGATCTATAGGGATCATCTCTCATAATAAAAAAACGGCTAATGTTAGAGATGCCAACAGCCCAGTTTATATTAGAAGACTGGGAGTGGACAGATCTATTTCGGTAGCATAAAGGATTTTTAATGTGAAAACGTTATTAATAAACAGGGAACGGATTCTGTGGAAAATGCCTTTTTATTTAGCAAAGTCCAATTTTCAAAATTCTGGTTTGAATCAAATACGATTGACGTCCTCCTGATTCCAAATATATACATTTTATTTTGCCTTTTTAACATTTTTGTTTTCCTTTTTCCACAACTTTTAACAGGTTTTATTTTCGAAATAAATTAAAAACGCCATGTATTTACAATACATACACGTCAAAACTTGAGATTCTCCTAATTCAACATACTTCTGAAAGCCCCCCCTCTTGTTACTGATTTTAGTGTGCGTAAGAAACGCACTCAAATCTAAATTAAGAAATTCTACCTCGTTTCGTATATTGAAAGTTTCTAATTGACAATATGGGAAAATCTGACTGATAGGTGATTGAAAGTGAATGATTACGAAGCGACGCAGGCGTTTGCAGCCTGAAAGTTTTAAAATGTATTAAGTTGTTTTAAATTTCGTTAATTTTCTTAATAAAATTATAAATGCCTTTTTTAGGTTCTTTACTGCCTCAAAATCCGATACCTATTAATATTAATAAATAATAAGAAAACAAAAATAATCTCAATTTTTACCCTACCTTCTGCCTTTTTACAAACAAAACGTTCTTGGACCTGATACTTAGAGCCGTATTGCACCGAAGAAGACATTCGATGTGTGAAAAATCTTCTTTTCTGAACCGATGTGTGGCAAGTACATATTATTGGAAGGTTGAAAAACACGCATTCTGTTATACCATTCTCGACATGTATATGCATAATTTGATTTGACTATATTAATAACACCAAAGTTAGATTTTTAAATTACTTTAATACTTTATGATTCTTATTCTTAAAAACTAAATGGAAAACTTAAGACAGTTAGGATTTATTTATAACTGAAGGATTTCGTTAACAACTGGAATTTATTCCATCTTCGTCAGATACACATAATAAATGAAGTGAAAACATAATATAATTTTTTTTTTTTTTTGTACAGTGAACAAAATATTAAAAATCTAATACATTTGTGAAATACAATCTAAATAAAAAAGTCATCAAATGTATAATTTGAATTAATTAACAGATAAAAAAAAATATTTGTGATTTGATAAGAAATACCATGCACAGATTAAAGTGAGTATTTTCCAACAGAAATATAAGGGGTATTCTCACTTGAAAGCAAGACTGCATTGCATAATTAAAATTGAAAACTGCATAGATGTAGATAGTATAGAAAGCGTTTTTCGCGCACTGAATTTGGAAATTAATTTTCCGATTTGTTAGTTTGTTAATTTTCTTACGACTGTGCAGTTTTGTTTTCTGTAAAGTGTTACCCCCGTATAAAATATCTCATCATATTATGGTTTATCGCAATTTTTTGTTGTTCCAACTATTTTAGTTTAAATAAATTAAAAATTACAAATAATTTTACCCTGCAAAGCATACAGATACTATATAGAATAACAAAATTACGTAATTAACTCGTACGTAATTAACTCGTACGAAGCCTTGCTTTCCTTTTTCTACTTTAATAATAGTATGTTATTATGTACGTCCGCAAATGGAATAACGTTTTCCTTTTATTGAATAAACATACAAAATCTTATTACATACATACATATGTACATTATGTACGTTTAATTCTCTAGAATATTTATGTGATAGCCCATTGTAACTTCTTGCAACATTGTGGTTTAAAGAGAAGTTGTTTTGTCTGCAGTTTGCCACATGCGCTCATTGCAGCAGCATTTT
The DNA here is from genome assembly GCA_932273885.2 of Leucozona laternaria. Classification (NCBI taxonomy): domain Eukaryota; kingdom Metazoa; phylum Arthropoda; class Insecta; order Diptera; family Syrphidae; genus Leucozona; species Leucozona laternaria. Next base: position 55,608,612 of record OW026368.1, read on the forward strand.
GTGGCGCTATATTTCTTAACGGTAAATTGAGTTTCTTATTGTTTAAGTTAATTACCATTTAAAATAAACTACAATTATATAAGTTATTAAGCCATTTGGTTGACTAAATAAGACCGCGTTTCTTCTTGTAGTCTTCTAAATTAAGTGAACGTTTTGGCGCTGCTTCACTCACCTTTGGTATAGGCTTGGGTACAACCGTCACTGAATTACACTTGCACACAAACCAAATTGACATTTCTAAACGTCGTCCTCTCCTCGTCAGTTTAAATTCGTTTTGGCCTTTCGCTAGCATTGTTTACTTTTGATAAGGCATTTGTTTAATAAAATAAATAGAAGTAATGAAGTTTAATTAGTGAAATTTTTGTCTTTATTGTCCTCATTACCGTTAACCATTGACTTCTTGAGTTCGGAGTCAATTAGTGATTAAATTGGATAAATGTTTCATATGGAATGAAAGGCATTGTGGAAACATGTGGGTTAGTCCATTGTTTTTTGTGAAAATAAAATTATTTTTATTAAAATTCCATAGTAATCCTTATGTAGTGACCTTGTTTCATGTTCATTGTCTTCTTCCTCACCATCGACCGATAGCTTCTCCTTTGATTTGGATTTTGGATGGACGGGATTCCTGTGGATATATGGATCCGACCGATGGCCAAATCATGTTATAAAGCAGTGATAGTATACCAACAAAATAAAATCCCTGCTAGGGAACAAAAAATTCCCTAATTTGTATTCTATTTTTTGATTTCAATTTGATTGAACAAAATAATGTACAATATCACATTCATTTAAATGAAGTCAAGAAAAGAATGCGTAAATCTTTTCTTTCTTATATTTTGTCATAATTTCAAAATGGCCTCAGGATATTAATAATTTCAAGATTAAAAGTCAGTCCCACTTTTGAGTTTTTTCTTATGAAACAAATCAATAAAGGCTCCCAAATCGGCGCTAAACCTTCGCGCGAATATGCGACGACTGAAGAATGTTCAAAGATTTGCATAGCGCCAGTGTGGGTTCTCTCATTAATCTCCAATTCAATAAATTAAGACAGGTGAAAGTATTCGTGTAGTTGAAATTAATTATAATTTAAACACAAAAATGTTCTTTTATAATTTGAAAAAAAAAAAAAACGTTTTGTAAGAATTTTTTCTTACGCATTTTTTCACCATATTTTTGTATATTTGTATATTTTTATATATATGTTTGTAATAAAGAAAAAACTGTTCCCTAGGAAAAAAATACTTGTAGGAATTTGTCCCTACATATACTATCACTACTTACATCAGTAAACACAGACCAATCACCTACACCTTTACAAAAAAAAGGATCAATCGCGATTCGTTCTAGTTACCACGATTGATCTGGAATCTGATCCCCAAATCTGAAATGGTTGACTGGAAAACCACATAAACTTTTGGTTCATGAAACGTGATCTCAACAGAAAGCAGGATTTCGTGTTGTTGTTGTAATGCATGTATTTTGATGATCTATAGGGATCATCTCTCATAATAAAAAAACGGCTAATGTTAGAGATGCCAACAGCCCAGTTTATATTAGAAGACTGGGAAAAGAAACGGAGAAGGTTGCATAAATGCCTAAAGCCATTTCCTAAGAAAAACCTCTTAACCAAAAAAAGAATTTCTTAAACCGTACATTTTTTATTTCCCCCAATTCACCTTACAAATAAAAAAATTTGAATAAAAAAATATAAAATGAAATTAACTACATAAACCATAAATAAGTTTCAAGTGCCAAGTCTCAAAGTGGACAGATCTATTTCGGTAGCATAAAGGATTTTTAATGTGAAAACGTTATTAATAAACAGGGAACGGATTCTGTGGAAAATGCCTTTTTATTTAGCAAAGTCCAATTTTCAAAATTCTGGTTTGAATCAAATACGATTGACGTCCTCCTGATTCCAAATATATACATTTTATTTTGCCTTTTTAACATTTTTGTTTTCCTTTTTCCACAACTTTTAACAGGTTTTTTTTTCGAAATAAATTAAAAACGCCATGTATTTACAATACATACACGTCAAAACTTGAGATTCTCCTAATTCAACATACTTCTGAAAGCCCCCCCTCTTGTTACTGATTTTAGTGTGCGTAAGAAACGCACTCAAATCTAAATTAAGAAATTCTACCTCGTTTCGTATATTGAAAGTTTCTAATTGACAATATGGGAAAATCTGACTGATAGGTCATTGAAAGTGAATGATTACGAAGCGACGCAGGCGTTTGCAGCCTGAAAGTTTTAAAATGTATTAAGTTGTTTTAAATTTCGTTAATTTTCTTAATAACATTATAAATGCCTTTTTTAGGTTCTTAACTGCCTCAAAATCCGATACCTATTAATATTAATAAATAATAAGAAAACAAAAATAATCTCAATTTTTATCCTACCTTCTGCCTTTTTACAAACAAAACGTTCTTGGACCTGATACTTAGAGCCGTATTGCACCGAAGAAGACATTCGATGTGCGAAAAATCTTCTTTTCTGAACCGATGTGTTGCAAGTACATATTTTTGGAAGGTTGAAAAACACGCATTCTGTTATACCATTCTCGACATGTATATGCATAATTTGATTTGACTATATTAATAACACCAAAGTTAGATTTTTAAATTACTTTAATACTTTATGATTCTTATTCTTAAAAACTAAATGGAAAACTTAAGACAGTTAGGATTTATTTATAACTGAAGGATTTCTTTAACAACTGGAACTTATTCCATCTTCGTCAGATACACATAATAAATGAAGTGAAAACATAATATAATTATTTTTTTTTTGTACATTAAACAAAATATTAAAAATCTAATACATTTGTGAAATACAATCTAAATAAAAAAGTCATCAAATGTATAATTTGAATTAATTAACAGATAAAAAAAAATATTTGTGATTTGATAAGAAATACCATGCACAGATTAAAGTGAGTATTTTCCACAAGAAATATAAGGGGTATTCTCACTTGAAAGCAAGACTGCATTGCATAATTAAAATTGAAAACTGCATAGATGTAGATAGTATAGAAAGCGTTTTTCGCGCACTGAATTTGAAAATTAATTTTCCGATTTGTTAGTTTGTTAATTTTCTTACGACTGTGCAGTTTTGTTTTCTGTAAAGTGTTACCCCCGTATAAAATATCTCATCATATTATGGTTTATCGCAATTTTTTGTTGTTCCAACTATTTTAGTTTAAATAAATTAAAAATTACAAATAATTTTACCCTGCAAAGCATACAGATACTATATAGAATAACAAAATTACGTAATTAACTCGTACGTAATTAACTCGTACGAAGCCTTGCTTTCCTTTTTCTACTTTAATAATAGTATTTTATTATGTACGTCCGCAAATGGAATAACGTTTTCCTTTTATTGAATAAACATACAAAATCTTATTACATACATACATATGTACATTATGTACGTTTAATTCTCTAGAATATTTATGTGATAGCCCATTGTAACTTCTTGCAACATTGTGGTTTAAAGAGAAGTTGTTTTGTCTGCAGTTTGCCACATGCGCTCATTGCAGCAGCATTTTGTGGCGCTATATTTCTTAACGGTAAATTGAGTTTCTTATTGTTTAAGTTAAATACCATTTAAAGTAAACTACAATTATATAAGTTATTAAGCCATTTGGTTGACTAAATAAGACCGCGTTTCTTCTTGTAGTCTTCTAAATTAAGTGAACGTTTTGGCGCTGCTTCACTCACCTTTGGTATAGGCTTGGGTACAACCGTCACTGAATTAACTAAAATTATAAATACAAATTGATATTAAGACAGAGTTAATATTTAAATTGATTAAATTGAGAAATATGTACATGTTAAACTGGATAATCTCTAGTTTTATTGTGATAATAAATAATGTCTAGTTTTATTGTGATAATAAAATTAAAATGTTGTTATGAAAGTTGTGCCGTTTATTGAGGCTCACCCCCTTAAAGATACGTCAACTGAAAGAATTGCCAAAGTTTTCGTGTCCGAGTACGTCCGTACGAGGTAAGTTCGAGTCAAAATTGTTTTTCGAATTGTCAAAGCTCCTAAGATCTCACAGAAAAAGAACGAATGCCTACAATCCACAGGCAAATGGTTTAGTCCTTAAAGCAGCCCTTAGATGTCGGGAAAATACTATGAAGACTTACCAATGGTTCATTTGGGAATTCGCTCAGCTTTGAAAAAGGACACAAACTGTTCACCAGACGAGGTGGTTTATGCGCATACCTTACAATGCCATTACAAGAAGATCTCCCAGATAGCCAAGCTTAAAGAAAGCATGAATCCTTTGCGTCCTAAAGAATCCAGGCCAAGAAAACTCTTACGTTTATATTCCTCTCTCTCACATAACCTCTCTCTCACATAACCAACCATGACCGCGATAATATGACGACAGAAAATACAAAGCAAATGCAAAGACACGACAATATGACGACAGTAAAAACAAACGAAGAACCTCGCAACAAACAACCATGACGAATAGATCATCACTAAACGAGGGGATACCCAACCTACCAACGAGGCCTTTTAGAGGGAGCAATAAAGGATATCTGCACCAACGGTCTAAAAATGATGTATCAGCACCCCTGTAATTGCGAACCATTATATAGGAATACAAAATTGATAAGTAGGAAATTGCATACATAATTGCAAAAAATGCTTGCTCAAGAATGAAAAGATTAAGAATAAGCATGAAAAATATTGTTAAAGTAGGTTAAGAATTTGTATAAATATTTAGGTAATTTTTCAATAAAGAATCATTAAATATTCAACTTAAGAAAGTACATTTGTTTCCTGTTGGTTCATCCCAGTAAAAAAAAAGTAAATTTATATTCCACAGCAGGCCATTCGGCCGGTGCAAACAAAATTGGTTGCAAGGGCTATAAAATCTGCAATCTCTAAATGTTGGTAGGTTAAAACACCAAATTCCCTCATTCACCCCTTCCCATACGTAGTTTTAGTATTTCCCTCACTTCAAAGGCATCGCCGGTAGACGACTCTGCCTTGATTTGATTTTTAAAACTTATATCACTTATAGCGATACTGGTCAGATGGAAGTTGAACGGCACTGAAGTAGGTTGAACATGCAGAACAAAATATTATACAACAGAGGGACCATTTAAAGTCTTAAAGCGACTTAGAAAACGATATATCCTACTTATAAGAGGAAGAAATTTTTCTGTGTCCTTGGACCGTCTGAAGCCCGCTTACGTTATTGATTCAACTCATCGTAAAAGAATAATAATTGGAAAACATGTAACATTTCCGACTGGTTTGTAGGAAGCGAATTTTTGTATTTTCTATTGAATTACCTTCGGCTGGAAGGGGAAAGGTTTACATAATCTAAGGGGTAATATATAAAGCCAGTAAACATTGTAGCCGTATTTTCTCAATCACAAAAATATTACAAATCTCTTTGATTTTAATACCACATTTTAGACCAGTGAACCACTCTCTTAAATTTTTATAATTTTGGACTGTTCGAATCCTAATTGATTCTAAACGAATATGAAAACATCGTCTTCACAAAATGTACACACACACAACCAAATGTCACCTTTAAACAGAGCTTCTTCTTCAAGAATTTATCAACTTTGACAGGTTAGCCGACGAAAATCTTTGTATTTCGTTTTGTGCTCCGTGTTTACTCCTTTTATGAAATTGGAAACAGAAAAACACTCCGAAAACATTACTCCGAACAGCCAATTGAAGCATTTGTAGGAGTGCAAAAAGAGGATTCCGAACTTCCAAACGAAAAATACATAACATAATATACATCGCATGTGTGAATGTGTGATACTCACCGGGCAAAGGAACATCCAAATCAATGTCAAAATCATGCAGCGAATAGAGACTGTAGTCGTTAGACTGTGGCTTCTTCGATTCATCGGTTCTCCTTTTACCTGGCGGAGGCGGTGCCGGAATCATGGGCAAAAGTTCTTCTTCTTTCTTGTCTGCAGACGCCTTGAAACCCATGCGAGGTTGGGTAGTGCGTCTGGTAAACGGATCGGAAATTTTCAAACCCTTATTGGCTCGTACTTCTTCCATTATAGCTTTTTCAGCCTCCTCTACGTTACGCTTTCGATTTCTATCGTTTATATAGGAAATCAAACTGATACTACTTGATCTTTTCTTATCGAGTTCAGAAGCACGGGTCTCCAACTGATCGATTTCTTTGCCAAGGTCGGCAGCCACCTCGTACTCTCCACGCAATAGAGCAGCGTCCCGTTCTTTCATCAAACAAGTTTTCTTCATTGCATAATTAGTGGGTCTATTCCTAAAACGACTCTTCTCTTCGACCAACTTATCCACGTCCTCTTCTTTAAACACATAGTTGAACGCGTCTTTGACGTCTCGAGACTTCTTTTCCATAATTTCTAAAGTAGGCATTTGTACATTTTGCGTTGTACAAATTTCACGCCATTTGCTAAACTCACTGTCAGTAAACTCTTGATTAGAAATAAATTCTAAGCGAAATACTCTCTCTTGAGTTCCGTGTTTAAGTTTTAATCCGCGATTTGTTTTCGTCGTTCCTAACTGATAGATTTTTGCAGTTTCAACCACCCCAACAACTTCCGCTACGCGGTATACAGGCTTTGCCCCATTGTTACCGATACTTATACGCACAAAGCAATTCATCACAGTTTTTTCAAATACTGGCAAGTTGACAAAACGCTCCATTTTGTACCGCGATAAACGCATTTTGTTGAGTTCTTCGCGTGTCGAAATGAAAACGGGCTTCTTTTCAGTCTTTTCTTCGTCCTCAGACGAACTTGAAGATTTGCTACTGCTTGCTGATCGCTTCTCTGACGGTTTTTCCTCTTCTTCTGAATCACTACTACCTGAATCGTCTGAGTAAATATCAGATGCTTTTAGTTTAACGCTGCTTTGCTTCCCTGACGAAACCCCTTCCAGTTCCTCCTTTTCTTCTTCCCGCTCCTTTTCTGCTTGGCGTTTTGCTTCCTCTTCCTCTGTAGATTAGAAAACGAAAAAATAGAAAATAAATACAAATTGATATGTAACTAAGAATTTTACCTCTTTTCGCTTTGCCTTCTCGTTTGGCTTTCAAAAGAGCCATGGCATTACTTCTCTTGTCGTCGGTTTTGTTCATTTCAACATTTTTTTTGCGCTCTTTGGACCGTTCTTTGGGGTCAAAGTAATCTGTGGAGCCCATCATCCCTTCATCGTCGCTTTTCCTTTCTGGACTTGACATTACTGCGGCAGTTGGCGGCGGGCTAGATTTAGCTGGAACTATTTTTGGCTCTACTAATGCCACAGGCAACACTGGTTGCGGTGGTGGAGATGGACTAACCGATTTGGGTTTCTCAACTACAGCTTCCTTAGCCTTTTTCTTTTGTTTCTTCTGCTTTTTTTGCTTCTTGTCCTTTTTGATTTTATCAATCACAGCCTTTTCACCACGACGCGCCAGCTTTAACTTACGTTCGATTTCCCAACGGGTTCGCATCATATCACGACGTTCGATACGTTTGAATATCTCAGTCTCCCGCTCTTTCTCAGACAGTCCGTTCAGGCGAGCACGATCCTCTTCGTCTCCCATTAGGTTCTCATCATATCCGTCATCAAACTCAGAATCGGAGCTTGATGTTGACGAAGACGAAGAATTTGAAGATGAAGATCCATCGCTTTGTTCATCGTCACTGTCTGACACCTCGCCTTCTTCTTGCTCAGATTGGACCTCTTTGTCGGGCTTTTTTAGTGCTAACTCGTCTTCTTTTGGGGTATCATCATTATTGCTTGGTTTATCTTCGTCATCCTCTTCCTCTGCACTATCATTTTTGACATTCTCATCTTTATCCCAGTCGTCTTCGTCTGAATCAGAGTCAGAACTTTTGCTCATTTTTTTTGTACGCTTCTTTTTTTGTGTTGTGCTTGGATTATTTTTACCTCCAGCCCAGTCCGAGTCAGAGTCTGAAGAATTATTAACTTTACTAGCAGTTTTTTCATTTGCTTCTTCTGGCTTCTTGCGTTTTTTTGCAAGTGAAAGAAGATCCTGGAAAAAATAAACAATTTTCGATTAAATGACCATGGTTTTTATTAAATAACATACAAAAGAGATCAATTTAAAATTTTCGCGAAATAACTAAAATATTGTCTTGAAAATGTAGTTGATAATATTCATTGTTGTTTAACCCAGTTACATTTACATATAATCAAGATTCGGTTGCCTACAGAAGTACTCTTTACAAAAATGGTCGACTGGATCCCAATAAAACTATTTTTTGGACAAAGGTATAAAATTGCTAACTATTTAAGATGTGAGAAAATAGATTATTAATAGAAGGTGTGTTTTAAGCTTACAAAATAGGAAAGGGACTGGATTGCCAATTTATATAATATACATTGTTGTTCATAATAGTAGTTTATGCTGCCCCGCAGGGCGTGGGCATATGTACGGATTTATGTACATGTCCAAAAAGTAGATCTACATTTACATAAAAGATGGAGCTGAAGGTCTTGCTAACCAGCTGTTAAAAGCGGTAGGCGATGACTTGACTAGGAGTATGCACTAGCAACATGGTCCGAGGAAATCATCGAGATCTTCATAAATGCAGATTATAGGAAGTGCCATAATGAAGACGAACATGTTCATCTTTATAATGATACTCTGTCACTCATTAATTTTTTGGCATACACCTATCCCGATCTACTTTTCTGTGGAGATGCACACATGTAAATCCATCATTATTCTCAGCCTCAGAGTTCAGTTCAAAGGAAGAACAACTGATTGACTTTTTCAGATTAAGCAGCTCTCTCTAGAACAACTAAAGTGACGTGACCCTTTTGTAAGATACTTATCATACACGTCCTCCTAAGAAGCATTCCATGAAGAAGTGGAATCCTCAACTTAAAAGATTGAGTTGGCGGAAACATCATAAAGAAGCTAGAGGGTAAAAAAATGGTGGGCGGAGATGATCCTGGCATCACGATTGTTCAATATTTTCCCGCGGTGATTGTGTTGGAGAGCACAAACATTTTTCATTTCACTACAACTGCGTACTAAGCTTACGGTTTTTTCAGAACCCATCGCTGCTAATACTAAATTCATTCATCCAAAATCACTTACAGTGCTCTGTTATGGCAAACTTTAAGGAAAGGAGCGAAACGAAAATTCATGAGTTGCTTTCAAATGATTTCCTTTTGTCGGGCGGTCCTATGTACGATTTGGAAATGAGAATATCAAGCAACGCACTTTGTTGCAGATTTCTAAACATGCAAATCTGAAAGAGCATGAAAATGAAATCAAAGATAATTTTACAGAAAAAAGTTCTCAGTACCTATAATGACGACCTAAAATTTAAGCAGATAACAGATAGAATTGTTTGTCGACTTTACCTGTTGAAAGGCTATTTCTATAAACTGACCAAGCGATGGAACAAATGTAACCATTCAAATATGAACACTCAAAAGGCAAGACACTGTGATAATACCAATAAGGAAAACCACTCCCAACCTTGCTCCAAATTATTGAACTTAGGATTTTTTTTCAATCCCACAAGCATTATGGTTTATGGCCATGGACGTCCCTTTACAAATAAATTAAATTTGTTTGCAAAAAATAATAAAAAATTGTAAATATATCGTGTTATGGTGGCAGCCATTAAGTACAAGAAGTGTCAAAAAGCTGTCTTTTGCTTTTTCATTATCTACCCTCATTCAGGAAGTTTATTTAAATTCAATTTGTTAAAATAATTTGTTGGTGTGACTAAAAAAAAAGCATTATATAATATGTGAAAAAAACATCATTTAATAATCCTTTCGTCGATGTGAAAATATTTTCTTTGTAGACACTTCCCCGACTATACATACCGATTCCAAATCAGATTCAGAACCACTGCTACTCGAATCTGAATCGATAAGTGGCTGATTGCGTCGCTTTCCCATTTTTGTAGGTTTTTTTAAAATTTATGTTTAAATGATTTTTATTTAAAATTATTAAGAAAACGTGTAGAATTTTTTCCAAATTGTGATTAAGCTGGAGATGAATAGAACTTCAGAGTTTAATCGATTCAACCGCCTATTTTTCACAATTCACACTTTACTTTCGCATACACCTCACAAGAACGAAGCCACAGGGAAAATGTCAGGTAGGGAATTTGTTGTCTCATTTCAACTTGGGAATTTATATTTCATATTCTATTTCTGAATGTTGGTACTCCCGCATCAAAAACAATAAGGAGACGGTTACACCAGTTACCAAAAACACTCTATATGAAGATACCAATCTCGGCTGTCATCCGAGTTTGCCTACAAGCTCATATAGGGGAAATTCAGGAGAAACACGCACACATATGCAGTAAGCGTACATCCACCACGCTTTATTTGCACACACATGCAGTAAAAGTACATTCACCACCAAAATGTCGGTTATTTACGAGTTTCAATGGGTATGTTCAAAAAGTATAATAAAAGGAGCAACGAGTTATCAAGTGCTAACCCAACCTTATAAGGATAAGTTTGTGGAAACAAATTGAACGTGAAAATTTATAATCAATTTAAGTATATTCGATTGTCTTTTGTCATTATTTGTTTTCTTTCTACGATTGTTTGGTATTGTATTTCACTCTCGAATTATTGAAACAGGCTGTTAACTTGACAAAAAAAAAAAAAAAACGAATGAGAAATCAGCGAATCAACGAAACTGTTGTAAGACTTTAGGCGTGTTTTTTTTGCAGGAAGTGACTAGACATGCCAATTATAACAGATTTTGTTTATAAAATTACTGTTTATGCGGCCCCGCAGAGCCAGGGTCCTCCGCCGGTGGGCATAATTCAAGCACCTAAAGTTTTTTTTTTTAAGTAGTGCGAAGCGCGTAAACGTACGACCGCTTTTAATGGCCAAAAATTGTTATAACTGTTATAAATTGGCATGTCTCTAGTCTCGTCCTTTTTGCAAACCTAGAGGAAATTGATCGAAAAAAAACTATGTCGCGTCGGGGCTAAGGAATTTACATGTTAAACGCAACAACAACTAATCCCCTCCAGGCATAGCTAAGAGCACATAATTTTCGGGGGTAAACTGTTCTAACGGCGTGAAGCCGTGAATTGCATATGTACTTCTAATCAATAGTTTTTATGGAAACTCCATTGTTTTCTGTGATGGCGTCGATAGATAGTCCACAATATCATTTCTTTTTAACCAAATCCCTCCGGGCTTGCAAAAAAAAACACGGCTTTTAAGAGCATTAAGGCTCTCCCAAACCAACGCGAATATTTCAAAGCGACGACGAAACTTTCGCCTGTCTTAATTTATTTACATGGAGATTAATGGGAGCACCCACACTGGCACGATGCGAATCTTCGAACATTATTCAGTCGTCGCATATTCGCGCGAATGTTTCGCGTTGGTTTGGGACAGCCTTAAAGGCTCTCCCAAACCAACGCGAAACATTCGGCGCGACAACGAAACTTCCGCCTGTCTTAATTTATTTACATGGAGATTAATGGGAGCACCCACACTGGCGCGATGCGAATCTTCGAACATTATTCAGTCGTCGCATATTCGCGCGAATGTTTCGCGTTGGTTTGGGACAGCCTTAAGGCTCTCCAAAACCAAAGCGAATACTTCAGAAGGACGACGAAACTTTCGCCTGTCTTAATTTATTTACATGGAGATTAATGGGAGTACCCACACTGGCGCGATGCGAATCTTCGAACATTATTCAGTCGTCGTATATTCGCGCGAATGTTTTGCGTTGGTTTGGGACAGCCTTTATGCTATATATATGCGAAACCAATAGAAAACTATCGATGACCGAAATTTCAATGCATAAATTCTAACTTATCACGTTATTTATTTTATTATAGACTTTTCTGTTAAATGCCAAAGATTTAAGAATCATTGTGTAACAGCGAACTACTTACAGGATGAATTTTCAAAGAAAAATTAAAAGAAGTTTCATCACGTGAAATTCGTAGTGTAATAGCAGACTTAGCACCATTAAATTGGTGTTTTTTTCAACACATCCTGATATCCCACCTAACATCCGCCATTTTCATGTTGAAAAGCTGGTGAGTTAAAATTTTTTTAAAGATGGCTGCGTTATTTGCACATACAAAATGGTTGTTCTGGGAAAACAGAACAATCCCACCCCGTTAAATTGTTGTTGCAATTCACATCTATTCATGGACACAAATCGAAATTACAAAAACAACAATGTAAACAAATGGGTTTTGGAGGGTGATACGTACGAAAGATTGGTATCTTCATATAGAGTGTTTTTGCCAGTTACCAGAAAGAGTGCTATTACACGTCGACTTTTGCTTCGTCTGCTATTACACGACGACTTTTGCTTGAGTAAGGGATGGTACCATAAAGACAAAAGGAGATCTTTCTATTGCCTGATTACATGGGTCTTTTTGTTTTAACTGAAGGTCGTTTTACTGAACTCATGACTACACGGTGTAGAAAAATCCTTTCATTTCAATCTACCCTTCCCTATCTCACAACCTTAAAATGCATAAGTATCCCACTCGCACGTTTCATGCTGAATCCGAAAATATTGAAACTGGCGCATCGGTGAAATTTGGGTGGAATCTACCTTTTCTTTTTAACGCACATAAAATCTACTTGTCATAGTGCCTGATTACATGGGTCGTTTTACTGAAGAGAGCTTCGGTGAGATAGGTAGATTTTATATGCGTAAAAAAGGAAAGGTAAATTCCCCACGAATTTCACCGATGCGCCAGTTTCATTTAATATTTTCGGATTCAGCATGAAACGTGTCAGTGAGATATATATGGATATTAAGGGTGTGAGATAGGGAAGGGTAGATTGAAATGAAAGGATTTTTCTTCACCGTGTAATCGCGCCCCAACTAACATTTCAGCTTCTAGGCTGTCCCAAACCAACGCGAAACATTCGCACAAATATGCGACGACTGAATAATGTTCGAAGATTCGCATCTTCATGTAAACAAATTAAGACAGGAAAAAGTTTCGTCGTCGTTCTGAAATATTCCCCTTGGTTTGGAAGAGCCTTTAGGGATCTCCCAAACCAACGCGAACCATTCGCGCGAATATGCGACGACTGAATAATGTTCGAAAATTCGCATCGCGCCAGTGTGGGTGCTCCCATTAATCTCCATGTAAATAAATTAAGACAGGCGAAAGTTTCGTCGTCGTTCTGAAGTATTCGCGGTTGTTTGGGAGAGCCTTTAAGATCAGAAATATTGATATGCTTCAAGTCATAACATGTAATGGGTGATTTTTTAAGAGGTTTAGAACTTTAAAAAAAAAAAAAAACACAAAAAATTCGAAAAAATGAATGAAATATTTATTTGAGTCGATAGTTTGAACCTTGCAATTTAATGTTTAAAGATAATTTCATGCAAATGTTGACCGCGGCTGCGTCTCAGGTAGCCCATCCGCTGAGTCTAATTTTGGCATACTCTTTCACACATATCGGCCGGTATCTCACGAATGAATGCATGGATGTTGGCTTCCAGTGCGTCAATCGAAGCGGGCTTGTCCCTATAGACATTAGCCTTGACATACCCCGGCCAATAGGCGGCCAATTGACCGGCCCGAAACGTGAAATTAACTGTTCACCAAACTCGCCTCGCAATTGCGCCATTGTTTCGCGTGCTGTGTGGCATGTGGCACCGTCTTGTTGAAACCACATATCATGCAAGTCAAGAACTTCCATTTCGGGCAAAAAAAAGTTTGTTATCATCGCTCGGTAGCGTTCACCATTGACAGTAACGCTGCGATTCGCATCATCTTTGAAGAAATAGGCCCAATAATGCCGCCGGCCCATAAACCGCACTAAACAGTGGCTTTTTCGGGATGCATTGGTAGCTGTTGCAATGCTTCTGGCTGATCTTCACTCTAAATGCGGCAATTTTGCTTATTTACGTACCCATTCAACCATTGACCTATTATATATGGACTGCTAGGAGCCAACTTCACGCGGATTCAATCGAAAACTTATCGCCACGAGCGCCAGTTGGAGCAACACGGAAAATAAGGTATAACTTTTGACACTTCAATTTTGTTTATATCTTGTCAATATTTTTGTTGTTTATTTTGTTTTGTGAAAAACTTATTTATTTTTGTTGTGATAGTTTTAGCTTATTAAAAATGGTCAGAAAAAGGCAAATTCCAGCCAGGAAATACCACCGTATTCGTGATCCCATTTAACAGAAATCAGTTGGCGAAGTAACTTTTTTTATTAGTAACAACTAACATCAATTCCAAATTATTTTCCAAAATAGACTAAAAATATAGTAAATAATCCGCTAGCGAAGGGAGGTGAAGAGAAAGTTTCCACAAAATTTGCAGAATTTGTTAAGTTAGCCAATGCTGTACAGAGCGGTAAGAAGATTAAAAGAATACACGCAGGCATAGAAGATAAACCAAAAGAGACAATCCAAAGCAAGGCCACGTCGAAGACAACTAATTTAAATACAGGAAATAAAATAAGACCTATTCGGCAAATGGCAAACGAAAGTGATGAGGATTATATTCGTAGAGTGAACAGAATGACAACCCAGTCTCTTAAAGAGACCGAGTACCAAGCAAAGTACGATCCAGAAAATCCCTAGAAAAGGCTGGAGTGGTTAAAATGGACCCAAAAGAATCCAAAGAACTTATCAAGCGATAAGGGAGGACAATGAAGAGGTATCTAATCTATCAAGGCAACTAATGGATTTTTATAAAATAAATTTCTTACAGTCAAAAAAAAAAAAGGCAATGGAAGAGTTCAAACGGGATGTTTTGAAGTACCCTAACCCACAGACGCCGCAACAACACGCCTTCAACGAAGCTATAGATAATGTCCCCAACTTCAAAGAGAATGCGTACATGCGTCTTTTTGCCCGCTGGCGGATCCTTCAACGCAAGTACTATCTGGAAGCCCGTTTAATCGAAGCGATGGCGATTGCCTGCTGCGCTCTGCATAATCTGTTAGAAGAAAACGAAGATGGAAATCTTGAGGAATGGGGCGACTCCGTGGACACGTCCAAACGCAACCCCACGTACGACACCGACAGGAGGAAAAACTCCAAATAAGCCTTAAAGACAAGAGATTACCTGACCCAAAAAATCTACAATTCAAGCGACACTCAAAGATAAACAATAAATAAAAGACTTATTTTTGTTAAGTCAATAAAAAAACGGGTTTTTGTATTTCTTTTTACAAATTATAAGCTTAGTACAATCGCTGTGGTAGTCCAATGCAAATAAATATTGATGTGTCAATGAAGCGCTCAACGCAGCTCGTCAGACTACATGTTTCTGTACTGCTGTCCCATACACTGACATACACTTTTGTCCCAACAGATTTCATTCGTGCACCTTTATGAAATAAAAAAAAAACATGTAAGATGTTCTTTTACAATCTGTTATAAATGTTACATGGCTTGAGCTTTTTGATTTTCAGCCATAATCATTTTTTTGACCTCTTGATTGCCGGCTCTTGGTATTTATGGAATCGTAATCCGACATTCTGTGTAAATGTATTTAAAATTTGCACTCGTAAAGGTAAAAGATTGGGAATTTTGACAAATAACGTCCGACTTCTTTCGTGGCTAGAACTAGCAGATTATTCACCCCGTTGTGACGTTTGTCCAATGGAGTTGCAATATCGAAGGACAACTCACACATCTGTTTGACCTTTGTCGAAGTTTAGGAATTTTTCTGTGCCCATTCCTACATTATGACTTGCAGCCTGGACAGAGTGAGTTGAAGTGCCTTAGGTATTCCCCGGATCAGCTTTAAACAACTCTGTGGCATCTCTGTAGGCTTTTTCGAAATTTTCCAAACCTTCATATGCCTGAAAACGACGAAACAGAACTTTGGGGTCGTTTGGCTGTCGTAGTAGTACAGAGTGCAATCGTCGATGGCTTTGGTGAATTAGTTTTTTTTTTCAAATAAGCAGCAGCTCGATTCTTGGAAAAGATATCCAGATCCTTGTGCATCCCGCGAGTATTCGCGAACAAATCTTTTCCTAACAATGCCGGCCATTGTTCTGGATTGCGGATTTTATTTGAAGTGATGGCCTTCTATGCATGTATAAAATGACAAAAGTAAAAAATATGTAACTAAGGTAATGTGATATGTGATGAAATATGTAACTCATTTTACGATTGAAAACTTAAAGGCTCTCCCAAACCAACGCGAAACATTCGGCGCGACAACGAAACTTCCGCCTGTCTTAATTTATTTACATGGAGATTAATGGGAGCACCCACACTGGCGCGATGCGAATCTTCGAACATAATTCAGTCGTCGCATATTCGCGCGAATGTTTCGCGTTGGTTTGGGACAGCCTTAAAGGAAACTAAAAAAAATCGAGCAAACGTCAAACTGTGACCTTCAACTAAAACAAATAGCATTGTGTTTCATAAGCAATAATAACAGATGTCCCTAGATTCTATGGCAAATAATACTTGGTGAGCCCAAGTCCCAAGAGATGGCATTGTGAATGATTACTTTTGTTTGCTACTTTGCTCCAAGTAGCATCAGTGTCGCTAAAAAGTGGTTGAATCTCTTCTACTGAGATATTTGTATGGAAATGAGGCTCGACTAGCAGTCCATATTTAGTATGTCAATGCATTCAACCAAAAATGAGCCTCATCGCTGAACACAAGCAGCGCGCGATGAACATTTCGAACCGAGCACGAATTTTGATAGTAAAATTCAATAATTTGCAAGCGTTGTTCATTTGTAAGACGATCCATGGTTAAATTGCAAACCAAACTGAAGCTGTTTGACAGTGACACAAGGTACTAAACACACGTCAGCTGTCAAAACCAGTGTTGCCAAAACCAAACCAGCTAAAAAATCACCCGTTATAAAGCTTCTATGGCTTTCTTAAAGAAAATTCTTTTAGAAGTCATGATTTCAGTAACAGCTTCTTTTAAATTGTTTGTAAGCTAGATAAGGAAATTCAATCGAGGCTAGTACCTGTTTTTTGGTTAGACCTCTTTAAATGAAGTAAGAGAAGTTAAATGAAGCTGTAGTTTGTACAAGGATTGTATAAAGTTATTTAATACAAGTTGCTGTCATTTAGTCTTTAAAAGGCTTCTGTTACAATATTTTAGAAGTTTTATCGAACAATTGGCTAAGATTTGTCAGATTTTATACTTAAGAGGCTCAAACTTTTATAAGTCGTTTTAAAGAAGCTTTTTAAAAAACAAACAATTGTCTTAAGTGATATGGAATAGTGCAGCAACATTGATTACATTGTTGATTCGATGGTGGTGGTGATATTGGGCTTCGTGCATGTCAAGTAGGCGCAGGATGTTGTAGACTAATTTGGTACCTTGTATATAGTGAATAAATTGATACGATACCCAATCTGGCAGCCAGAATCGTTTTTTTCTTTAAGTGCAAACCTACGAGAGAATATTTAATGTTGGAAAACATGGAAATTAACTTCTGTAGCTCATCTTTATTTCCAATGTTTTTTTTTAATTTATTTAACAAACCAATAGACAACACAAAACAACAATACCTACTTGAAACAATTTTTTGACGAGACGGACAAAAGCGAGCGAAAATTGTGTGATTATGTCAAATTAAATGTAAGACTGCTTTTTAACCTTCGTTTCTCTTTTGGTATCCTTCTAATTGCAAATTCCTTTTAAACGCTGCGATTTTTAATGAAAAGTTGTGCAAGTGAAGAAGTATCATCTCTCTACACTCTTTACTCCACTTGATTAAGCAAAGTTATCTGATCTGAGTCCTGAGTGGACGACGAATGAAAATAAAACATATTGGAACAATAAGGAAAAGCGAATTTGCAGCACTTGACTTTTTTGTGACATGTGTTTACACGCTACATACTTTGAGGCAATTTACATTTGGGTGATTGAGTCCGGTATCATGGCAGTTTATATGGGTTAAGAGATGTGTTGTGTGAAAAATCTCTTTAGGCGCAAAGAAACCATATAAACTGGACTTAAACATAAACATGATGAGACTCTCACAAGTCCAGAGGCAATATTTCCAATCAAACAGGGTCTTTTGTTTGGTTGATTCAGTGTTGCCAGATGAAAAAAAAATCTCCCCCCAGACAAATTTAGAAACCCCCCAGATTACCACATTTTATCAACAAAAACCCCTAAATTTTTTGTTCAACTTTTTTATTTTTATTCACAGCTCCTAAATTTGTTTTTAATTTTAAATTTGATTAATTCACAATAAATTAGTAGCCACAATAAAAAAAAAAAACATTTGTAAAAAAGGCACTTAGGCCCAGTTTTTCAGTAGTGAATTAAACCAGAGTTAACTAACTCCAGAAGTAAATTAACCCACAATGACCCGGGGAAGCAGTTTTTCTGTAGAGAATGCATGTGAAACGACTAAACAGACTTGGTGGATAAAACATCAAAAGCATCTATTCAGTTAATCCTGAGTAAACTCACCAAAATTGATGAGTTAACTCGGGTTTGACTTTAATCACGCACTGAAAAACTGGACCTTAGTAATAAAAGAAAATTTGTTTAGGATTTTCTTCACAATGTCTGAGTAAAGTTCTGATTATTTACTCGACTTTTAATTGTCCGCAAATCAAATCCTCCCAGTAAAAAACTTAACGTTTCACAATTTTTCCAAATAATAAATGTACATATGTGTCAATCAGATGTTCCAGTTTTCCAGACAAAATAGCTTTCACTGATGAAAACTTGAAAAAATAATAATTAATAATATTTAAATTGCCAAGTAAATTTGCTAATCGACACTTCATCGGAGCATTAAAATAGTTTGAAAATCAATTATTAATTATATTGTGCGAAACATATAAAACGGGATATACATTGTTCAAATGCTTGTCATGCATAGAGAGTGTATTAGTAAATATGAAACACGTATACATTGTGTGTATGCTTGAAGCAAAATCAAAAAGTTTTGATTTTTGTTCAATCAGATAGCCAGAATTGAAATAATGTATATTTGAGAATGATTGCTTGATCAAGCATAGGCACATTTTCGCATAGAAATTTAATTAAAAATGAATGATTGAAAACTCATGCATGAAGTGTGTATATGTAACGTCAAAAAAAATTATTAATACACTCTCACATGCATGACAAGCATTTGAACAATGTATATTCCGCTTAAGGGATGTTGATAATTGACTAATAAGTTCCAAGTTGCATGTTAAGAACATAGATACAAACAGAAAGATAAACAAATGGGTTTTGGAGGGTGAAACGTACGAAAGATTGTCATCTTTATATGGTGTATCTATGGTTAAGAACTTTAATCAGACATTGTGACACTAGCCCTTAGGTCCAGTTTTTCAATTCGCGATTAAAGTTAAACCCGAGTTAAATCATCATATTTGGTGGATTAACGCAGGGCTAACTGAACAGATATGCTTTTGATGTTTTATGCAAGAAGTTTGTTAAGTCATTCCGAATACATTCTAGACCGAAAAATGGCTTCCTCAGTTCACTGTGGGTTAATTTACTTCTAGATTTAGCTAACTCTGGTTTAACTCACGAGAAATTAATAAAAATTAATATATAAAGGAATTAAAATTTTGTTGCACTTCTTGAAAAAAAAAGTTCTAATACATTATAAAGTCTGTTTTTTTCCTCGCCCGCGGGACCCCGTAGTATCCCAAATCTAACCAAAACGTGTTTCTTTACTTTTTTCTGGCATGCAAATTCCAGAGCTTTTAACTTCTTTTTTATTTATTTCATTTCCCTTCCAGCAAAAATCTACCCGAACATTTGACCTACTGCTCTTTCTTGCTTGTCAAAAAAAGAAATCAGATGATCGGAAAGTTTGAAATTTAATTTGTCAAGTAGTGAAAAGACATAAATAAGAAGGTCATTGAAAATTAAATAAATAAAAACAAAAAAAATAAATTAATTAAATGAAGCAATGGGAACAAATATAACGATAAATATTTCTCCTGGTTCCTTTGAAAGAGCCCAAAATGGTAAATACCAATCAGAAAAATCCCAAATGCGTTTCCTTACTTTTTTTTTCTGGTCAAAAATTACAACAACAACATCAAAAGCTCGAGCACAAACTTTTCCCAAAACGTAAAGAAACAGACCAATAGTTCTTCGTTTTGGCTCTCGCGTCGCCCTTCGGTTTGATACATCTTCTCACTTATGAAAAATTTGCAGCATTTCTTGTATTGGTGGAAAATTCTGACATCCAGAATGTAAAGAATATCTAACCCCCAGATTTCCCCCCAAAGATTTCGTCCTAAACTGGCAACCCTGGGTTGATTACATATAAATTGAGTTTTTTGTTAAACCAATTAATAAAGTATTAAAGAGCTGCTCAAACAAAGCGTGGTCTAGCGTTCTTTGTACAAAATTAAAACAAAAAATTGACCGTCGCGTTCTTTTTTTGCTTGTGAATTGTTGACCGCACAGCCCATTCTGCTTGGCCAGCTCTTAAAGCGTAACTACATTAAAAAAGGTGGCAAAAAGTGGAAAAGTGAAAAATAAAAATATGCCCTAGAGATGCCTGTACGCGAAAAAAGACATATATCAAACACAATTTTCGTAAGATTTTTTGCACACAGGCATCTCTAGCGCTTCTGTTTTTGTTGTTTACTTTTTGCTTCAATCAGTCAAGCCTTAAAAAGCTTATTTCTTGTGCGACAAAAAAAATGTATTCGTTCTATCAAATCAATCTGAACTGGCAAGATCAAACACAATGTTCGTACCCTTTTTCGCACATAGGCATGTCTAGCGCATATTTTTTCTCTACCTATCCCACATTTTGCAAAAAGTCTTGATTTTTTTCAATCACCATTTTGAAGTTCTATTAAATGAAAAGGCTGATTGTTTTTGCATCTTCAAAATAATCTATTAGACGGCCGAGTGGGTAGAGTAGTGGACTATTATACAGGAGTTCTGAGTTCGACCCCTAAAAAAGGTAAGAAAAACATTTTTGTTTTTAAATTATTTCCAAACATTAATTAACAAGTAATCGAATGTGATAGGTACATGTTTTCAGATTTAAAATGGAATAAATGCAATAAAAATCACTTCAAAGAAATTTAAAATAAAAACTTTTTTTTCCTATTTTCTTCAACCTCTGTAAGACTTGTATTACCGGCTTCTGATAGGTACAAAAACCCTACAGGAAAGTTCAAACTTTTATAGTACATTTGTTAAAATTTTATAGAAACATTTCGAAAGCTGCAACTTTTAAAAGACCTGCGCATGGTACTTGCAAAAAGCTTTATCGAAATCATTATAGAAGTTTATAAAAGGTTAAATAAGCTTGTAATATATTCTCCTTTTTATGCTTATCGACACTTTACAAAGGTCTTAACGAAAGTAGAAAGGCTATTAAGTAAGACCTTACCGAAGCTGAAATGTTAGTCTGGCGACCTTCAGTAAAGATACTCATGTAATCAGGCACTATTGGTGTAGTTAATTCTACGTTTTCATTCGAGCCGAAATGAGGTAATTTCGCAAATAACAGAAAAAGTGTTTTCATCTCAAACTTGCTAACTTCGTTTGACAGCTCATTTGATTTTGAATTTTATTTGGCCGTAAATTACTTGTTTTTGTTGTTTTCTCTTTGTGTTTCTATTTTTCACACATCAAGTTTTGACATTTCAATATTAAAGCTTTTAAAATGGATTCCAATTGGGTGTGTCCATAAGGTTGGCACATAATTTCCAACCTAATTTCTTGCAAATTTGGTTGAAATTAATTCATTTCGAAATGTGAATTTGTATGGGAAATGAGGTAATTTGGAATCGAATTTGGAAATTATCAGCGAAATTACATCAGCTCTAATGAAAACGTAGTAGTCTGTCCTATCTCTATAATTGAAAAAGATATCAGAGTTGCCAGCAATCTAAATCTGCCAAGAAGTGCCTCATACCATACATATTCGCACTATTTGAAAAATAAAATTATGCCATATCGAGGGCTTATGGTGATAAAGCGCTATCCGACATCGAACAAAATGAATAAAATATGCAGTGGGGAGTTAAAACTGTTTTAAAAACACATTTTATTATATTTTTACGAAATAAAATTCAAAGTTTAACAAACTAAAAATTGCAATAGACCGATTGAAATAAAAATTAAAATGGCAGAAAACAGAAAAAAAAATTCAAATTTTTCACATAAGGAGAAGCCAATACTGTTGCAATGCGTTTTTTCTGAGAAAGATACGGTGGAAAATAAAAAAACCGACGGGGTAACCTTGGAGGATAAAGAGCAAGCATGGGTACGAATCGCAGACAGTTTCAACTCCCAATTGGGCATAACGTGTTTGAGGAGCACTGATGCATTAAAAAAATTATACATCGTTTATGAAAAAGAAGTAAGAAAAAAAGCCACAGCTGCAAAATTCTCTTTACTTCAAACAGGAGGTGGTAGTCCATATATTCTCAAAAATCCTAATTTTGACCTTCCGGTAACATACATGAATCCTAAAACTGCATGGAATGCCAAACGAATTTGATATTAATTTGGTATCACCAGATAAAGAGAATGTAAGTAAACCAATAAGTATACATTTTGAATCAAAACAGTTGCTAATGTTATACACATATATTTGAGGTATATCCACAGCCAGATATTTTACACGCAGATTGGTCAAACTATAAACCAGAGCAGCTTAGAGCACCAACAATCAAAAAGCTGAAACCAAATTCAACAGAACCATTAAAAGGCATCAATATATCTTCGCAGGAGAAGGATCATTCAACATGGAAAACACTTGGTCTGCTAGACGTAGACCTAAAGCTTCGAGCTAATCCAGCTCCAAAAATCAAAAAGGAGAAAGGATGATATGTATCTTTTAGATTTAAATACAAAAATTGTTTAGTTATTAATTTAATACCTTTATAGATACATGTTATAATAGCTGTATTTTATTTTCCCTCAGATCTGATCCGGATTGGATTTGCACATGAAAATACATGTTTTACAAAAACAACACAAGATCCAGCTTTGCTTTTGGATTTAAATTTGCAAATCCATTTTTGAGCACACACCCTTAGGTTTTAACGCTGGAGGGTAGATGGCTCTTTGAGTAAAAAAAAGACAACGAAGAACGAACACATCAAAATAAATATGATCCGGATCAGATCTGGAGGATAATAAAATGCAGCTAATATTTGTTAAACAAAATAAACATACATGTACCTTCTTAATTAAGATCCAATTTAGTTTTTGTATTTTTCTCATAGGTGATTCAAACATGTTGCAATACCAAAGATAAAGCAATTCAATTCTTCAAATAGTCTATGTCATTCTATATATCTACATTACATATTATGTATGTATGCACCTACTGTTTAGTAATTTGAATTTTTTCTTTAAAAAAAATAATAACGGCGTCCGAAATAATTATTAACTAAATCCATGCGTATCTGCATGCCGAAATTGTTGGATATTTGTATTACAATGTGCGTTGTCGATTTGTCCGTTAGTATAATTGCGCCTTGTAGATCTTCTTCACTAAAGTCCAAACATTCGGGAGGGTCATCAAGTATTCCATTTTGATGCATTATAAAGGGTCCGCCAAATAACTTCTTTTTTTTTTTTGAAAATGGCGCAAAACATCGAGTGTAGCTGTGTGGCACGTAGCGCCGCGCCGCCGTCCTGTTAAAACCAAATGTTGCCAATAGCCTCCTCTTCAATTTTTGTGAACAAAAATTCGTTCAACATATCCCGATAACGACCGCCATTGACTGTAACGGCCACTCCTTGCTCATTTTCGAAAAATGGCCCAAGTATGCCTCTGGACCAAAATCCGCACCAAACATTCGTTTTGGGTGTATCGGCTTTTCAATGTATGCGTGCGGGTTTTCTGTGCCCCAAATGTGACAATTTTGCTTGTTTACTACCCGCCAAGATCAAAATGAGCTTCATCTGAAAAGATGATTTTTTTGGAAAAATCGGCATCTTCTCTAAGTCGATCGCAGGGCCACTTAGCGAAGCGTATACACAACCATATTCGTTCAGCGGAAGGATAAAACTAATTATCTGTCAAATCAGACATGAGCTAAGTGTTACCATTCACGAAATAAGCACTAGTTGAAAAAAAAGTTAGATGGCGGACCCTTTATTTGTTATGCAGAACAAAAGTTGGAACTATAATTGTAAAAACAATACTTAATTTTAATCGAACACAATACGCTAATACAGGGAATCTTCGTTTAACAATTACAAATGCTTTTTCGATAACGAATTTGAGATTCGTTATATTTACAATTGCTCTGCCGATGTGCGTGGATGAAATGATCGTGTCATCAAATATGATTTTTGTGGATAAGCCGAATCACCAACATATTTTTTTTTTTAAAGCAATCATAGCTTGTTAAATATAGTATAGGAGTAAAACGTACATAATGTACCTAAAATAAAACTGTCAGCATTATGGCCTTCTAAATCGTTTTTAATTCTACATTTTTTTTTTAATTATTGCATCATGAGCAGATCCAGTCCATCTTGCAACTACATTTTTGTAAATATCAGTTTAGGGTTACATATAATGTATAGCTTGAACATTTACAGAATAATAGCTTTTTCTATTGCGGAAAATTTCTGCATCAAAGCCACCTTCAAATGGGGATATAAAGAAGATTAATATGGACCTTATATTTTATATGAGTATTACACACCAGGAGATTGAATTCTCACATGCTTCCCATCAATAGGCGTGTTTTTTTGCAAGTCCATATGGATTTGTCGAAAAAAACAACATCAAGACTTAGGACCTTCTTACTTACAATACGTAAGTCCCGATAATTATCTGGACTTAGCTAAGTCCATATGGACTTAAGTTGTTGTTGAATTTACGTGTAAAACTATTAGTTCCGATGTTGTTTTTTTCGACAAATCCATATGGACTTGCAAAAAAAACACGCCTAATGGCACCAATTTCATTTGGGAACGATGCTATATTAAAAAACTCTCGCTTTTGAAATTTCAGCCACTATGTCTCAGGAAATTGTATGTAATCTCTTCCAAATCTAGCTATTGCAACTGAAACTGGTAAAACAATCCCTAAAACAGTCTGCTATACTAGATGGTTCCCAGCACAGATTAGCCACATGAAGATGAGAATCCCCGGCAACCATTTTAATTTGCCTACAAGCTTGAACTGGCAGTTATCAGATAAAAAATGAGAATGTGTGAATAAAAATCTCACACATAGTCAGTAGGGATCTTCACACACCTGGTTAAATTGTTGTTGCAATTCACATCTATTCATCGACGCCGGAAAAAATTACAAATACAACAATGTAAACAAATGGGTTTTGGAGGGTGAAACGTACGAAACATTCTCATCTTCATATGGCTAATCTGTGGTTCCCAGTAGCAAAAAACCGCAAAGCAACCAAAAGCTGGTTGATTGGAGCAATTGAATTATTTCTAGGAAAAATTCTAATTTTATAGTAAAGGTGGTAATACATGAATATGTATAATTATTTTACCAATTCAATGGTCATTCTAGATAACTTTCCATTTTTTCCAAAACTATTATTGTTTTTTCCCTCGTTAATCGAAATCTTTTGTAAAAAAAAAGTTCATCAAACGAATAAAAATATTTTTTCTTTCATAGATTTGACGAGGCACTCCAACTGTTTGTGTGAGTGCGCTCATGGTAGAAGTATTGTTTTTTGACGGCTAAACAATTAATAATATTTCTCGTATAATACTGCGGTATTAATTGGAAATTGTGTTTTGATACGGTGTTGTGCTGTGTTTTCATTAGTGGTTTGCTGAAATTGATTGTTTACAAAAAATTACTGTAAAAAAGATAGTAAGAGGTGAAAATTCAGTTGTTTGGTTTACGGGTGAACTAGATAGGCTAAGGCAAGATAAAATAAGAGCATATAATCTAGCAGCTTATTCTAACGATCGTGTCCTCTATAATCATTATAAAACAAAGAGAAATGGTTTTACAAATGCAATTATTGCAGCAAAAAAAAAAAAAACAATTATATCGAAAACCAAATTATCTCTAAAGGTGGTGCCCTGAAAAAAATCTGGAAGGTAATTAAAGCTATGATTCTAAATCAAAATAAAGAAAACAATATTACATCTATTATTTTTGGCCAAGAAAGAGTTTGTTCAACTAAATTGATAGCAAACAAATTCAATAACTACTTTGTAGAAAGTGTTGATGTATTAAATAAATCGATACCAAATGTGTTTATATCTTCACCTGTACCTGCTAGATTTAATTCAATTACTGTGATATAAATACAATCTGTGATATTATAAAAAAGTGCAATAAAAAGAAAGACTTCAATGGACTAAGCTGTGATATGATTTACAAGTCGTTAGAAATAATCGGTTCTATTTTACTTAAAATTATTAACAATTCATTGGAAACTGGAGTTTTCCCAAGGACTTGGACGTAATCTGTGATAATACCTATAAGAAAAGTGTGCAATACAAATAAATGTGTAGAGTTTCGTCCCGTAAATATGCTAAGTTCAGATGAAAAACTTTTAGAACGATTTGTAGCGAACCAACTAGTCAATTATCTTGAGAACAATAATATACTAGTAGAGGAACAATCTGGTTTTCGCGGTGGTCACTCTTGTGAAACAGCCCTTAATTTCTTGGTTTTTGACTGGAAGAAGGCCATGGACGATGGAAATTCTGTGATAGTTGTATTTTTGAATTTAAAAAGAGCTTTTTGAAACCATTGACAGAAATATCTTGTTAAACAAACTTTGGGAGTACGGCGTTCAAGGCAAAGAAATGGATTGGATTCGTTCATATCTAACGGGAAGGTCACAAAAAACTAAAGTTAATAATGACAATGAGTTTTCAGAGGCAGTTGAAGTAAAGCTAGGAGTACCCCAGGGATCGGTATTAGAAGTTTATCTTTTTCTTATATATATAAATGATGTCAAAAATAACTTGAAGCACTGCAAAGTACAATTGTTCGCTGATGATCCACTCATCTACATAAGTGGAAAAAGCATAGATGAAATGACCGCGTATTTAAACGAAGATCTTGTTAATATTTATAAGTCAGTGGTTAAAAATAAAAAAAAAACTTAAGCAAAACTAAATGTATGACCTTTAACTGCAGATCTAATACCTCGGTTCTAATGGAAAATGAACAAGTTGAATGTGTTAAAAGTTTTAAATACCTCGGAGTTGTATGAGACAGTAATTTAAATTTTAAAGAACATGCATGTAAGAAAATAGCAAAAAAAAATAAATTATTTGAAAAGATTGAGGAGTGTTATAAATATGAAAATAGCATTGCTCTTTTATAATTCATTAGTGTTACCACATTTTACTTACTGTTCGACGCTCTTATATACGTGTTGGAATGAAATAAAAGACAGATTACAAATTCTTCAAAACGAAGCAATGCGAATGATACTAAAGTGCAATATATACACTCCAATACAGTTCATGCTACAATCATTAAATTGGATGACTATCAAACAACATCTTACTTTTAACTCGATGGTTTTTATTTTCAAAATTCGGAAAAATATGCTCCCCGAATATTTGAGTAACAGTTTAACATGTTTTTCTACCGTTTTACCACATAATCTGAGAAGAGGCAACAACTTTAGATTGTCAAGATTCAACATAAAAAGGACGCGAAATTCACTGATGTACAGAGGGCTTTTATTTTTCAACATTTTACCTGAAGAACTTAAAACTGAACATTTAGGCCCATTTGCTAAAACGAAACTTAGGAGTTTATGTTCAACATAAGAAATTATGTGACAGTTTACAGTTTCATAAATATTTATGTTTCGTATGAGCAAACGGCTCTTAATGCAAACATTAAAGCAAAAACTATATATTTTCATTATACATAATTTGTAAAAGAAAAATATTATTATTTCAATTTAAATTTAGCCGTCATAAAAGATACATTTTCAATTCTATTGTAAATTTTTAAACATTTCTTTTGCAATAGTTTTTTAAACTAATAAATAAATACTACTATACATTTATCTGTTACTACTATACTAATACTACCTCTAAGATTTCAAGAATTTCAACATTATCCTCAATCAAGTCCGACGTTTCGAAATTCATTTTCAAATTCAAAACTTGTTTTGTGATTTGTATTAAAAATATGTAAATTAAAATTGACAGCAAAATGTATCTTTCAAATCAAAATTAACGCACTATGTATTGCTTAAGAAACTAGGTTTTAGTTATCTTCCCCTAAGTTATAATCTACATAGCGACTTTTAAGTTTTAGATTTTTGTTGGTGCAAATCAAGAACTGGAACTTAAGCTCTTATTTTGAACTTAAATATTGAAGCTTCGTTTCAGCAAATGGGCCTTCAATACTGGGGTGGCGGTTTATGTAGGTATTGATAGCCCTAAAATAGAAAACGTTTCTTTTAATTATTGTCTAGAACGAGAAAATCCTAGTTACGTAGCAGAGTAATAACAGAATAGGATATCGAAACATTAATTTGGATTCGTTTTTTTAACGTACGAACCTATTTTCGATTTTTTTTCTCTTTTTGATGGCACATAATTTTCCTCCAAGCCAAGCCCATACAAATAATGGATTACAAAATAAAAAAAGGCAAATTATACGACCTTCTAAATGAGTGTAACCCATTCGCTATATAAGTTTTAGTTGGCTGGCAAAACAACACATGCAAATATCCTTCCGCTACGATTTTTTCTACAAATTGAACAGTTCCGTGATTATTTTTGATGGCAATAAATCTCACCTGCAAACTATCTCATGCGTGTATTGTTTATGGTATGTTGTAGCAATTAGCAGGTTTGATCTAATATCCATGGCGCAAGCAAATCTAGATTATATGTGACATAGAACAGAGTGCAACTCCCCCATCACATACTCGTAATGACACTTGTGAAGGTGAGATCACAGCAATAGTTATAATCGTAAATAAAAATAATGGGATATAGAACCAACGAAACTTAAGCAATTAAGGAACCACTGTTACAGCCATTATGGAAAGGTGTTGAGGAATATTCTTATGCTAGCTGGGGATGGGGAATAAGGCCTGATCATATGTGAAGGTCTCGCATAGTAGAAAACGAACATGTTATAATTTATTCAATTTTGATTTGAACTGTCACTGAAATGTTGTTCTGAATTGCAAATAAACACGAACAGAATACGGCTACCATCTAAGGTATTTCGTAAGAACTTGTTGTTTTATAAAGTCCATACCTACCATCTTATATTGAACATAATATACTGCCTATACACCCTCATATTCAAATTTTGGTTATACGAGTTCATGGTTTCATACGAAAATTTTGCTGTCGGTTCTTAAACTAAACAAATAATAATTCAAAAATTTAACTTAACACCGTTTTGTATAATTTTTATTTAAAATGCATAGTTTTAAAAATAAAATATAAATATACCTAGTAAAAAAAATGAAATTTTCTTTTTTACTAAAGTTAAAGATTTCGATACCAAAATTATAAGGTTTTAAACAAACTTAGGCCGTGTGTGAATCGGATTTAAGTTTCGGTCAAATATTATCTAAGATTAAATTTTTACGTTTCCATGAACGTATAGATTCACCTAGTGTCAAAAATTAAACCTTAGATCAAATTTAAGGCTATTTCAATGTAATTCACTCACGGCCTTCATTATAAAAGTCGTTTAACATTTTTTTGAAGGAGGCTTGCTTCGAAGCTTGTCGAATTGTTGCACATTTACTTTTGACACTCGGGAGGAAGGTCCGCCTTCATCGCCACTGTGGTCGTCACCAGATGTATACCGGGGTCGCCGTCCATCGATGTGACAATAGGCAAGTCATCCTGCAACAAGACGACGTTCTTGGAAAAAAATACGAAAGATTATTTCATTGAATACCTTATTTCAAAAATGATCAAGTTAAAGATGATTTTGTTTTTAATTCGTTAATAAATATAAATATATTATGTATACTTTACATTTAAAAATGTTAATAGTACCATGAAGAAGAATAGTATTGCTTCATGTGACAAAAATCTATAAGATTCCTGTATGGTTAATTAATTTGAATATAGCAACCGTTAATAGTATAGCGCCAACTATGTCTTTTGTGAGCAGCCTCAGTTTCAGAGCTGAGTTGCATGATTCAAGATATTATAAAAAGATTCAAGTTAAACTACTTCTAGGAATGTATACCAAACGCAAAAAATAGATAAACCCTTTTCATAATTTCGTTTTGATTTAATCGGATGTCCTTGCACGAATTTATGTATTTGATAATTTATTGTCATTAAATATCCAGGCAACTCACTGGGAATCTGGTCATATGTCGTTCAGCAGGTCTTGTAGCTTCTAATTGTTACTATACGGATTTAAGTGGCCTCGTCCTGATGGGATACACATGCAGTAAAAAGGAAGAATCATCATCCCTATTACCAATAAAACAAAAGCATTAGTGGGAAACATGTGTGCACAATCCACAACTAATTACGTAGTTGATGATGTGGCCGATGGAAGTGATAAACTTCGACGAGTGTTGGGCTCAAAGGGAATACAGAGAAATAAAATTCGATTTTTTAACACCAACTTGTCCCTCGCCCTTCCTTGAATGGACATGTTATTAACGATAATTGCATGACCTATGAGCGGACATGACATGTACTAGATATTTCTGTTTCGTATTTACTGAGCCCAGTTTGATTGGAACGCATATCGGTTTGACCCTTTCCACACCTTTCACCTGGTTCGGGTCCTGGTTAAATTGTTGCGCCCTTAATAAGGATACGTGATTTAATATTCTCTACAGCATTAAGGGTACAAAATGTGTATGCTATGCTGTTATAAAAGGTTTTTTCTGGATAACTTGACGGGTAAGCATAGCTAAGACTAATGTTCTGCGATGGGGACTAGAGTATGATAATGTCCAGTATACACTGGAAATAAATTAATGCTCAATTATTTGTTCAGTGTGATAATGAAACAGCCTTCTTTGGGTGATAAATTACAGCGAAATATTAGGTACAAAGACTTTTTTTCAAATATTTGCTTTGTGAGTTTGATCAAAAGTTTGGTGATATTATACTTTGAATAAGCATAATAATACAGGTAATAACAGCTTTCAAGGGTTTATGATTACCCTTATTGACTAAAACCCCGCATTAATGTTTGGGTGTGAAAGATTGAAAAGATTTGCCTTTATCATGCCAGACGAATCCAAAGAAGAGTATGGAACTGATTTGTAAATAAATTGTGATAGCATTTATAATCCGACAAATGAGCTGTGTGGGGAGTTCAACTCAATTTTGACATTTTAAAATTAAGCGAAATGGCAAAATTGATGCACAAATCCGACCTTTCCGGATTCTTTATTGAGATGAATATGTTTTCACTGATAGAAGCTTCTCCTCTGATAAGATGGTGATCCAAGACATTTTCCATGGAGCGCCGCACCGCTTGTCTGCAAGAGTGCCAGGCACACTAAAAGAATGCATAAAATCGATATTGCCATTAATTCTTTTTTCTTATAGCAAATGATTCTTCTTCCAAATGATAGATAATCCCCTGCTCATTACCAAAATATAGGTTCAAAGCGTTTTTCATGTATACAAGATGCAATCAAAGAATGCAAAAAATCGATTTTTCAATAACTGTTCTGTGATAGCAAATTAATTCTTTTTCACAATGGTGGAGTAGTCTCTCCTCATATGAATGTCCAACCCAGAACAAAACTTTCTTAAGGCGCGTCTTTTGCCGTACAAATCTAAACAGCGCTAGTAGACCCATCCACTACACATATTCATCAGTCCAGGCGTGGGTGTCACCAAACAATGCTTTCTCAACACATATCGCACACAGTTCAATTTTGTAACGTTTCATCCAAATAAAAGCGACCGGAGCAATGACGGACCCAGAACTGTATGTCGACGCCGACGTTTTTAGTCATGCTTATAGCTTGAATTTTACCGTGGGTCTCGAAGTAACTTTTTATTTATAAGTAGTGTGTTTAATGATTCCGCATAGAAAAGAACAGAAAAGATCACAAAAGTACAGAATTGTGTGTTCTATATGAGAAAAAAACCTTTCATTAAAGTGTCTTACATTAATCTCTTTATTCCTTACTTTTGAATGACCTTCATAACAGGTCATTTTACAAATTCTAAAACATTTCTCCTCGAAATTTAAAACAAATGTATCTAATTGAGCATTGTTCAAAAAACAACCACGGAGTACATTACTAATAAAAACCCGTCCCCGCAAATAATAACAAGGAAGCGATTTTGTTGCAAAAAGCAATTAGAACTGCCGAAAACTTTTAATTTATCAGACTATTCCAATCAAATATAAAAACGTGGTTCACTGGTGGAGCCTGGAATTATGATCGGTGCAAAACTATAAAATTACTGCACTTGAGAACTTTCAAAAGAACCCTACCGCACTTCAAATCTAATAAAATACAAGAAATCAAATGTTAAATTCAAAAGAACACTTAAGGAAAGCAAAGCTAAAAGTTATGAAACCGATGTACCACCAAGCAGCAAGAAGAAGTATCAACGCTTTCTCTATTACTCCCATCAAAAATATTTTAGCAAAAACAGGATTACCGAAAATCGAGGAACGTAGAGAAGCAATTCCTTTGAAGCTATCTATCATTTTCTCAACCAATTCAGTAATCGATAACGATGTACAAAATACTACGAGTCATTATAGTTAACAAAATAGATACCATCAGCAATCTCTACTATCCTGGAAAAAGTAACGCAGATTGAACTTCCTTCCAAATATACAAAAATTACCGCCCTACGCTACCCTCCACGGTTTAATAACCCTGCGTCCATGATTACATATTTTACATATTTATTTCAATACGTTTGACACTAGGGAATATCCCCTCTAGGCTAGGAATCACATACAAATGATCTTCACCAAATTTCATGCAAATCGAACTACCCATTTAAGGACTAGCTCAAACTACAGTGGACAAAAATGGCAACACTTACTAAAAAGTTATTTACCCTTTTTTGAAAAGTTTTTTTTTTAATTTATTTTTAAATCAACTTATTTCTATTAATAGATTTCGAAAAAAAATATAATAAATAAAAAAATTTATACTGATTTTTTCACAAAAAAATCCATTTTTGTGATACTTATGATTTTTTAATATTTTCTCGTTAAAGAATTGTTGTTGTATTCTCTGGAAATTATTTTACTTTAAGACACACCTCATATTGAAGCATTAACATTTATCTTCACGGTGTGTCTACATTACAGTTATTTACAAAAGAGCAAGTTCGTGCGATCCAGTTGTGCATATTTTTTAATTTATTCTCGTTCATAAGAGCAAACTCTGAATATTTCATCGAAATCGTTAGAGCCGTTTTCAAGAACCCAATTATGTTATATGTATATACAAGAATTTCTGGTTTGAAGTATTAAGATAATATTCATGGTAAAATGTTTTGTTATTTACAAAATTCTTTAATAAATTCTATGTTCACCGACTTAGCATTGTTCTGGTATTATTTATTTATTACAATCAAGAGCATAGTTCCGTGAACTAACCTTAATATTAATAATTTAATATAACACACAATAGGTATTATTAGTGTTTGGTCAATAATACTTAACATATTTTTTTAGTATTTACTTAAAACTAACTAAAAATAAAAGGTGGAACAAATCGTGGCGGAATCGCGGAATGAAGCATTAAACATTTTTTAATTATAAATTTTTACATTAATTTATTGAAACTAAAAAAATGATCAGAGCAGGGTCTTATCCTTTCTGACTATTTGGGTTTGCCCTATAAAAACGAGTAAGGTGTAGTTTTTGAAGGAAGTCTGTTGCCTCTGAACAAGTCTGTGTTACAATAATTTTAAGTAAAGATAACTGGAGGAGAGAACATCCGTTTTGATTTATTGTAGGCAAGCAAGCCTTATTTATGCGTTGGAAGATTAACGAAACCGCTAAGTCCTCGAATAAAAGGCATTAACGGAATGACTTATTGGATCGTTTGCGTAAAGTTAAATCCATCATACCTCTTGCCTAATAAAGGGTCCGCCATCTAACGTTTTTTTTTTCAACTAGTGCTTATTTCGTGAATGGTAACACTTAGCTCATGTCTGATTTGACAGATAATTAGTTTTATCCTTCCGCTGAACGAATATGGTTGTGTATACGCTTCGCTAAGTGGCCCTGCGATCGACTTAGAGAAGATGCCGATTTTGCCAAAAAAATCATCTTTTCAGATGAAGCTCATTTTGATCTTGGCGGGTAGTAAACAAGCAAAATTGTCACATTTGGGGCACAGAAAACCCGCACGCATACACTGAAAAGCCGATACACCCAAAACGAGTCACTGTTTGGTGCGGATTTTGGTCCAGAGGCATACTTGGGCCATTTTTCGAAAATGAGCAAGGAGTGGCCGTTACAGTCAATGGCGATCGTTATCGGGCCATGTTGAACGAATTTTTGTTCACAAAAATTGAAGAGGAGGATATTGGCAACATTTGGTTTCAACAGGACGGCGGCGCTACGTGTCACACAGCCGAAGCTACACTCGATGTTTTGCGCCCTGTTTTTGAAGATCGCATTATCAGCCGCAGAGCTGATGTATTTTGGCCACCTCGGAGCTGCGATTTGACACCGTTGGACTATTATTTATTTGTGGGGTTCCGTAAAAGTTAAGTGTTACGCCGACAAGCCAGAGACAATTGACGCTTTAAAGGACAATATTCGTGGAGCCATTGGTGAAATACAGCTGCACACAATCGATAATGTGCTTAAAAATTGGACCGATCGTGTAGGCTACTGCATGATCAGCCGAGGCAGCCATTTGAATGAAATTATTTTCCATTATTAACCGGAAGGATTGTACTTTCAAATAAAAAAAGAAATTTGAGAAAATATTCAGTAGTTTTTTTTATAGCATTTTCAAAAAAAAAAGAAAGTTATTTGGCGGACCCTTTAGTTTAGTGCGGTTTGAAGAAAAACGGACTCAAATAAAATGTCTTGTACCGTCATTACTCCATCCACAAATCCATCTTTGGGAAAAATAGAATAATTTGTTATAACCTTATAACATTTAATGGCAAAAGGGCCAACCCAAGATTTCTTGCACCCCATATTCATGTATGTATGTATGTACAGGGCGCTTAGTTCTTTTATTAAATATAATGTTGTAGTTGCTATACCTACCTGCTTTTCATCTGGGCTTTCGATGAAATGTATTTTCAGTACAGCATTACCATACAAAGGCCCGTTATACGGCATATGCAAGACTTTTATACGAGGTGAGGTGGAGTAAAAGTTATCAACCGCGAACTAAAATTCACGTCAACAAGACATCCTTAAGAACGCGAAATAATTGCTTCGATTTTCTTGCCAAATAATTATTCGTCGGTAGTGTTCAATTTTTAAGCCGGGTAAAAACTTTTGCGCCGCCTTGTACTCGCATATGTGCATGCCAAGCCCTAGGAAAATAGGAACGGATTTAAAATAAAATACCTAGCGGTGATACATGTGAAGAGCGTGGTGCTATTGAGAACTGAACCACGAAACCGTGTCAACGCAGTTCATGTAAAGATTAGACTGTAAACCCCCGAATAGTTCGTAATCTTAAGGATTGTCCGGTAAAACATTACCATAGAGACACGGAAATCGTAATCATCGGAAATAATAATAATTCATTTACAGAGTAATAATCGTGTGTACTTTATATCGCCTACAATGTCTAACCATATTTTCCAATGAATTTAAAGACCGCAAATGTTTTGAAAACATTTTTTTTAATTTTAACAATTTGTGGTTTAGCATTCTTGAAAAAAAAAAATACATAGGTAGGAAACAAATTGAACGGTATTACGAAACGTTACCTATAGTCTTTTAAGTAAACAACCATGAACATCTTACTTGGCAGATGTCACTTTAACTGTGATAGAAATAATTCAAAGGGGCTTAAATTACACATTAGAGAACATAACTGTATACCATAATGAAAAGGATTCACCCCTTTTACATGCAACTCACTTGTCCAGGTGACATTTCACATAACTTAATAAAAGAGTTGAATAATTTGTCACGTTTAACAATCCCCCCGCTGCGCTGGTAAGACATTCAATAAATTGCTCATATAGGCATCTAAAACAATAGATAACAATTATAGAAGAAAGTAGGTACCTACCTAATATCTTGAAAAAGTTTTGGATTTTTTATTTCAAGAAAATGATAATTTTTGTTGAATGATAATATTTTCAATTCAAATTAGGTATGTACCTAGTTAGAAATTGAAAAAAGCTCATAGTGAAAATTTTTAAATCAGCTGGGTAATTATGCGAACGGTATACAATATACTCGTCTATTTTCCTTCCCCAAACGTTTATATCCCAGTTATGCCGATGCAAGCAACAACATTTTTATTTGCTCAATTAATGAATTGGGCTCCGAAATCTTAGCATCCAATTATGTGGAATATTCGCGAAAAAAGTTTGAAATTCGTCAAAAAAGGTCAAATAGTATATTAGAAATTGGTCAGCCATTTTTTAAACAACGGTTTTCTAGCTCATCCAGATATTTTAAGCAACTAATATTTATGGGGTATTTCCAAAAAGAAGTAGGTATACGACCTCGTAAAAGAAAAAATTACTCAAGTATGCATTTTTAAATATTTGTTCAAGTTCTCAATATACCTACATAGATAGATAGCAGATCATTTGTGAAACATTTTTTGCCATCTAAAAGGTATTGGTCAGAAATTAACCAATTATTGACCTTTTTGATAACATACTTCTTTCCGAATATCTCGCATATGGGGTGCTAAGATCCCGGAGCCGCAAAAACGAAGAAAATTCATGTGTTTGGTTATTTGCCTTGATGCGGTTTCAGTGAGAGATGGTTAACGGGTGAGGGTAACGGATGTTTGTGTTATGTTTTGTGTGTTCATGAATTTCAGATCAATCACCATTGAGTACGTATATTTTCCATATTCAAGAGAGATGGCGGTGAGCCATCAGCCGAATAGGGGGAATAACATGTAGCATACGAAAACATGCACATGCCGTAACTATTCGGGACTGGTGGAAGTGTGATCACAGCCTCTTCGCGGCGGCCGCTAGAAACAAGCCTTTAAAAAGGTTTGGCTAATATGATCAGGCTGGTTCCACAGGTTGGCAACAGGTGAATTCCCTGTTCCGTAAAACTAAACGAATTTCGAGACCTACAACAAGCCTCGGAAACGGACTGATCTCACGACGACAACCAACGCAAAGAAAATGGAAAAACGATTTACGAATTTTCTTATGGAACGTACGATCGCTCTATAGAGCTCGAGCTGCTCAGCAGCTAGCCGATGCCCTGTCAAAATATAAAGCTGACATAACAGCACTACTAGAAATTAGATGGACAGGGAATGGTGTTCTACAGAAGAAAGATTATGACTTATATTACAGCTGTCATACAAAACACCATGTGCTCGGGGTAGGCTTCCTATAGTCGCCGAAAAAATGAAGTCTGCCATCATCGGCTTTAACGCTATAAGCGAAAGGCTATGCACCCTTCGCGTGCGAGGCAAATTTAAGAACATTAACCTCTTCAACCTGGCGTTGGAGAAAGCAATCCGTAACTCTGGAACGGCAACAAGAGGGACCATCGTCAACAGGTCTAGCCAGATACTGGCTTACGCAGACGACATTGACATCATCGGAAGAACCGAGCAAGCTGTACATGATTCCTTGATGCAGATCGAGCAGGCGGCACAAAATCTGGGGCTGCACATTAGTGAAGGTAAAACAAAGTACATGGTGGCGTCGAATGCGAGAGGAACAGTTGGTCAAACAATCAAGGTAGCGGAGCACGAATTTGAAGTGGTGCAATCCTTTAAATACCTTGGGTCAATAGTAACAGCCGATAACGATATAGAAGAAGAAATACGCGGGCGGCTTATAGTCTACTATAGTCTGTCAAAGCTCTTCAAATCCAGAAATCTCACCATAAATTCAAAACTGCTGCTGTACAGGACCATGGTCCTGCCAGTACTCACATATGGATCCGAGACTTGGGTGCTTAGCAAAAGGCACTCCGACCTTTTAGCCGCGTTCGAGAGAAAAGTCTTAAGGAGAATTGTTGGCCCCATATGTGAGGAAGGACGATTCCGGAGACGGTCTAATCATGAATCTACCTTGAAGCAGATATCGTGACAAAAATTAAGCTCGGTAAACTCCGGTGGGCAGGGCACCTAGCTCGCATGATTGAAGAGGAACCTGCTCGGAAAGTTCTTTGTGGTACATTCTTTGGTAGACGACAGCGTGGTAGACCATGCTTGCGCTGGAGAGATGGCGTGGACCAGGACGCCCGGAGCCTTGGGGTTGGGGTGCGCAACTGGATGGCGGCGGCTCGAGACCGGGATGGGTGGAGAGACTTGTTGAAGGAGGCCGGGACCGGACCCCGGTTGTCGAGCCGATGATGATGATGAAGAGAACCGACCCATTGTCGTACCCAAATAATTTAAAACTAGTTTTAATTTACTAAATTAACGGTCACAAGAAGCTGACGTCACAGGAGCAGTCAAAACGAAGCAAATAAGTTTGTGCGCTAAGGAAATTATGCTTTTCAACTTGAACACCACTTTGGTTGTGTCTTCAAAATTCGTACACTTTGTACGTTAATCAAGAAGAATTTTCAACTCAGAAAGCAAACATTTTGGATCTTCTTTAAAAAATTCTATTGTGTTTTGTGTGTTGTGTCATTGCCAATGTCAACTGGAATTTTAAAGTATCTTTTAAATTATCGTTTATACACGTGGTTAAAACTTGTAAAACCCATCTAAATTCTTTTCTATAAGATTTTTGGAAATCGAAACTAAAAGCGCTTCCTGGATTTTTATCGATTATTGATTCTTCTTTGTACACGACACGGTGCGGTCTGTGATGTTTTAGAAAATCATTCTCTGGACTGATCTTTAATAACTCAGCTAATGAAGATGAATTTTTTATTAATGCATTCATTTGGTCGTCATCGTCGTTTATTTGTTAAAATTATACTGATGTGTTTCGAATCAAAAATAAATCATCAAAATCAATGGCTTTCAACTCTTCCGCTTCTGAATTTTCTGTCAAATTTTTGGCTTTAAATATGAAATTTTTACAAAAGTATAAAGAACTGATGAAATCAAAACCCAAGATTTTTTTCAGCAAATCAGAAGCGAAGGTAACTATGTGTATTAATGTCAAAAGAACTTGCACCGATTTTTATTATATTATATATAATTATTATACTGTTCAGCTCTAGCTGTTTATCGAGTTTTTGACAAATTTTTCAGTTGCAATGAATTTTCAATGCTTTTGAGTTCCTCACGCACATAATACATTGAAAAACTCAATAAACATTAAGAGAGTATAAGCAGTGTAGGAAAATTTTATCCACGGAAAAGATAGTAAGTTTGTGGATACTTTTGCATTCCTCGATGATGGTTCATCTTTATCAATGGTCGAAAAAGATATTTATTTTTGATGAACTTGGTCTTGGAGGTGAAGCAGAAGAACTTACTCTTCAGT
This sequence comes from Leucozona laternaria, assembly GCA_932273885.2. Lineage (NCBI taxonomy): Eukaryota > Metazoa > Arthropoda > Insecta > Diptera > Syrphidae > Leucozona > Leucozona laternaria. Next base: position 55,648,050 of record OW026368.1, read on the forward strand.
GGGCAAAGGGAGTTTCACGCCAAGAAGAATCCATGCGTCCAACCTTACCTGTATCTGCGATTAGCTGTCGAAAACGTTTCTTACTAAAGAATGTCCACACCGTGAAGAATTTGGAATCACCCAGGCAGTGTCAACGTTTCCGAATTGTAGAAATCATACCCCTATTTAAGAGGACTACCGCTGATGGATTTGGTCAACGCTTAGCCAAAGTTATTTGTTGGTTTGGACCAAGCTAAGTTCTTATGGGGTAGTGGGCAGCGTCACGGCAAAGATGATGAGCCATGTGCGATTAAGACGTTATTGGGTTGGACAGTTTATGGTAATGCTTCAACTTCATCGCCCATTGCATGTCTTCACCAGGCAGCAAAGCCGTCAATGCATTTCACGTTTCATGATGCTATCAAGAGGAAGAATTGCATGATATAGTCAGATGCCATTTTACTACAGAAGATCTCGGCGTAATGGCACCAAAAGGCGACTTAATTGGAAAAGACGTTAGTCGAGCGATGAGTATAATGCAAAATACTTTGAAGTTGGTTGAAAATCGGTTTGGGCGTCTGATGATATTAAACTTCCGGATAGTTATCTAATGGCATTGAAGCGCTTGATGAGCTTGCAAAAGTCGTTAAATAAGAACCCTGAACTACTAAACCAAGAGATGTAGCAGCCAAAGTTAAGGGGGTTTCGTTGAATACTTATTTGCTTAAAGGCCCAGACAATCTTATTCCTCTACATGCAGGGCTTTTCAAGTTTCGTGAACGCGCCATAGCTGTTAACGCTGATGTTAAGGAGATGTTTCATCAGATTCTGATTAAGAAAGAAGACCAGCAATGGCAACTCATTTTGTGTAGAGATGGCCATAACTCGAAATCTCCTACAGTGTATATATAATGCAAGTCATGATGTTTGGCCCAAAGTGTTCTCCGACATGTGCACAGTTTGCCAAAAATCACCACGCTGAATTATATAGAAATAATTGTCCTGAAGCAGTCAATGGTTTGACAAAACGAACATACATACATACGTGGATGATTATATCAACATTCTTGATTCATTTGCCAGTCTATGAATTTCGATTTAGTTAATGTTCAGTCTAATAGTCAAGAATTACTCCAACAAATTCCAGAAACCCATGTGAATGCGAAATTGGTCAGTATAGATCCAAATGAGTGTGAGTCTATTGTTGCTAAGGTCTTAGGGGTGTACTGGAATCCCTCTTCTGATTACTTCACTCATAAACTAGCTATTGATGATTCAATTCAAAGTATGCTGCTTCTAGAGACTAAAATCACCAAGCGAATCATGTTAAGGACGATTATGAGAATTTTTGATTCCCTTGGTTTAATTTCGTTTTTTATTATCCGTGGGCGAATCGTTTTGCAGGAAGTTTGGAGTGAAGGTTTTGATTGGGACGAAGAAATTTCAGCAGACTTGAAGATTTCTAGGTTGGAATTTCTTAAGGAGTTAAAAAACATTGAACACATCAGAATACCTAGAAAATAAATGTCTTGGAATCCTGACGAGTCAAAGGTGAGTCTGATTGTTTGCGTCGATGCTTCTGAGAAAGCATTTGCAGCAGTTGCTTTCTTGAGGTTTAAAAAGGTTGGGATAGTTGAAGTTACTCAGGTCATGGCTAAAGCTAAAATTGCTCCGGTATAAAAAATTGTCTATTCAAAGATTAGAGTTAAAAGCAGCTGTACTTGGTACACTCTTAGCACATACTATCAAAAAATCACATTCGATTAATATTGATGAAACTATTTTCCTTTCGGATTCAATCACTGTTTAATCTTGGATACACTCAACAAAATTCAAGTTTCCAACCTTTGTCGCAGGACGAGTAGGAGAAATCCTCTACACAACCTTACCTCGACAATGGTCTCATATAAGATCCAACGAAAATGTTGCAGATGATGCCACAAAATGGAGCGATCCATCAATAGGCGATTCTAATTCAAGATGGTTTGTAGGACCTGATTTCCTTCGAACTTCAATACAATGTTAGCCGATTCAAGCAGGGAAGTGCGTTGTTCAACAAGAATGTTTTCATAGTGCAAATAATTGTTTGGTACATAATAAGATAAAACTAATCTCGTTTAGCATTTACGAGGAACTGAAGCCAAGATTTCGTTCAAGATGGACATCTTCTGTAAGAGCAATGGCTTTCATTTTGCGTTTTTTTGATATAATTCGTAAAAGAGCTGTCGAAAAAGAGAATTTTATCACACCTTTTGAATATCAGCGGGCAGAGAATTGGATATTTCGTAAAATTCAAATGGATTCCTTCCCAGCTGATTTTGATTTATAACATAGTCTTACTCATTGATCCTAATGATAATGAAATACGCCATGCATGGCAGCTTGGTCGTGTTGTTATGGTATACCCTGGTCCAGATGAAGTAGTTCGAATTGCAGATATTCCAAACGGAACGATTAAATTAAAAAGGTCAATTGGAAGGCTCGCTGTCTTAGACTTTGAGTCTTCGCCCTAGAAGTTCAGACGGGCTCTGGGATGTCATCAAGCCTTCGAATTATTCTTTTTTATTTTTTTACTTTAATTTAAAAACACTTGAGAAAAGTGTTTAAACCTTTGATTCATTGATTTTTGTTTATATTTAATTCTTTTTTCTTAAATTTTCATTACTTATTTGGAATTTGAACAAGACAACTATAATTTTTCAATTATTTTTATTTCCGTTGTTTTTCGTGTTTCTTAGTCCTATTACCAATTTGTAAATAATCTTATTTGTATTAATAATTTAACATTTTTGATTAATTCTTTAATTTTTTAAACAGAAAATAAAATTGTTAAAATTTCCCAAGAAATGTTCATGAGTTTTATTATACCGGATGTCTCAATCTTGGAACAATTATTATTATTTGGAAGGCGAATTTTTGTTTGAATAAAATTGAAAATGGATTACAAGTTGATATACCTATATGTACTTACTCTATACGAATTCAATCAAAGCTTTTGACCGAGTCCATCATGGTTCACTACTTGATAAAGTAAAGATGTTAGGTTGTGATAGTCGTTTTTTGTATGGTTAGAGCCATATATAGAGATTGAAATCCCGGGATCCCGGTCCATTTTTTGATCCCGAAAACCCCGGATTATAATGCTTGGATCCCGGTATTTCCGTTATGGATCACTGTGTGACAATTTCTCTATTTAGAGGGATTTAATTGCAAAATTTAAACGAAACCCATTTTTTCATACAGCTTACACCTCCCCACTCAATGACTGTGACCAAATTTGTATGTAAGCATGTACAAAAATAAAAGATATCAAAGAACAAGTTGTCTTGAATTATTCATATAAGAAGGTTAGGTGTGAGAGCAAGTGTTTCGGATTTTTTTTGCAAGTGGTTGGCGTGATTTTAATTAAGAGTTTTATTTTTAATTTTCAATGCTTGGTTTTATAAGACGAAACTCAAAAGAATTTGGAAATTAGTTGAAGAAAACGACGTCGGGGATAAGCAATTTACATGTTAAATCCAACAAAAACTAATCCCTTTCGGGGTTCGAGTTAACCTAAGCGCGGAGAATTCGCGGGGCACGGAGAAAAACTGTGTTACCGGCGTGATTTGCATACTTGTTTTGTTTCTGGAATGGTGTCGCTAGTCCCAATGTCGTTTTTTTTTTCAACCAATTCCCTCCGGGCTTTTAAACAAAACACGGGTATTTTCGGTACACATGTTGTGGTAAATGCATCCGCAAACCACCAAGCTTACGACGGAATTAATTTTTTTTTTGTTCTGTACCAGTCTTCGTAATCGAGTTTTTAGTAAACCTATCGAATGCTCTACAATTACACGGCCAGAAGAATGCCGATCATTGAACCTACGTTGAACATTCTTCAAACTTCCATTATCTTTAAAGGGAGTAACTCGCCAATTCAATGATGGATATATGCATAATCTCCAAGTAAAAAAGGAATTGTTTGGAAACAGAGAATTCATATTTTCGCAAGTTTGCCTATATAAATTAGATTTCCCTAAAACTCGAGTGTCATGCAAGCTTCCCGGATCTCCGCAAAAGACCTTTATAAACTTTTTGTTGGCATCTACTACAGCTTGTATGAAGATAATATAATACCGCTTCCTATAAAAATAGCTCTTTTTATTGAGAGCCGAAGCTTTAATTCCTAAATGTGAGATACATCCGAAAATTCCTGGTATTTTTGTTTTAGCTTCCAATATTGCTGTATTACGTACTGCTTCATTAGAATTTGGCCATTTCACATATTCATACCCGATTGAAATTAGCCACTCGGAAACTCTTCGTTTAACGGCCTTTAGTCCATTAAAATTGGCCTTTCGTCCCGGCGATCTCACTTGGACTCATCAGTTGCGTATTGACAAGGCCCTCACTATTCAACTGATGAGCCCAAGTGAGATCGCCGGGACGAAACGCCAAATTTTAAAGACTAAAGGCCGTTAAAAGCTATTTTGAATCAAGAAGCAAATTTATGTCAAGTTTCAAGTGCTTCCACAGCAGAAAAAATAAATTTTTCGTTGACCCAGACTGTTTTATTTTCACAGCGTGATCTATATGGGACCATGGTTCATAATAAAATACGGTTGATAATATGCCTTAGGAAAAAAAAGCTTGAAATCTAGTCTTCAACGAAATACTCAAATTTGTGTTCTTATTTTTCGTCTTAAGTACAGATAATACTCAAACGTTCTTATAACACACTACAATTTAAATTAATTTTTAAAATAGAATAATTAACTATAGCATTAAAAAACCATAATTATTTTTAAGGTAATGAAATTGTAATGCTCTTATTCTTAAACCCACAACTCTGATTGGCCTACCCCATCATTAGGGAACTATATTATAGGTCAAACCGACCATATTTAATTCTCAACACAAATCCTTGTTTTCAACCACCAAATACATGAGCTTTGCTCAAACTGATATATGTATGTATTGTATATCTATTCGTTGAGATAACCCAACCCCCACATTAGTATCCTGTTTTGTTAGTAAATACACATTAACCCTTATTCTTGTCGTAGAGGTTGAACACATCCCATACACTGTGATAGCCATCCAATAACAGTTATATGAAAAACTTGTAACCTGTGAGGTAAATGAATGTCATTCGGCATGGAAAAGTGTCGTACGTTGGAGTAAATTACTACTAACATTGCGTGATTGGTTGAATCAGAGCCTAGACAAAAGAAACTGCCTTCCTGCCAGCCAGACCCGTAATTACGAGTATTACTATATCCTCGCCTACGCAAGTGTTTTTTTTTCTGAATCCGAAATGGTATATAATGAAACTTTCTCTCGGGGATATTTTAGTAAGAAAATAGCTCGCGTTAGATAAACTTTGAAGAGTTTTGGCTTGGCAACCATTAAAAGTTTCTCTTGAAAAAAAATTTATACAATATAGAATAAACTCACAAGAATGTGTAACAGTGCAGTGCATCGATCATTTGATGGAATTGTCGATCCGTTTTCTTTTTCAACATTTCATTTGCTTAGAACATGTAATCGTTTAATGCTTCCAACAGGTAAGGCGTCGTTGCTGAATTTTTCATAGCCGTAGAAAAAAACCCAAATTGTACTCACCAAAAATCACAAAAACTAAGTTTTTTAAATATAAGTATACTTAATTTCGTGAAAATCGCCAGCACAAATAGTGATTCTTAAAAAACATACCGAGTCATTAGGTCCTTATAAAATTAGTGAATTGAAGTCCCTCTCTGTACCTATTATAAAGGGTTTTCCAATAAGAGGTGTTATTTTGAATAGCCCGCTATTTCGGTAGCTGTCACTTTTGAAGCTGTCATTTTTTGACATTTGACAAGTAGAAACTACGCCATTAATTAAAATGGAACGATACACGCTTCAACAACGCATTGAAATTATTAAAATTCACTATAAAAATGGTGAAAATTTGGCAGAGACGGTTCGTAAAACTTAAACATTTTTGGGTCGTCGTGAAGCACCTTGTCGGACCGCAATACAGAAATTGGTGGACAAATTCGAGCTGTTGGGACAAGTTAGTGATGTGAAGAATAAAACCCATGTACGTCGCTCAAGAACAACTGAGAATATTGCTGTTGTAGCCCAAAGTGTTGAAGAAACCCCAGGTTTGTCCATTCCTCGTCGTTCTTCGGAATTAGGCATTCCACAAACGTCATTACACCGTATTTTGCATAAAGACTTGGGTCTTAAGGCTTATAAATTTCAGTTAACACAAGAACTCAAGTCGGCTAATCATCAACAACGTCGTGTCTTTGCTGATTGGGTCCTTGAAATGCATGAAAATGATCCGGAATTTCATCGAAAAATCATCTTGACTGATGAGGCCCATTTCCACCTCGGAAGCTACGTCAACAAGCTAAACTGTCGCATCTGGGGCTCGGAAAACCCAAGAGTTATTGTTGAAAAGCCTCTCCATCCTCAACGCGTGACTGTTTGGTGCGGTTTATGGTCCGTCGGGGTCATTGGACCTTACTTTTTCGAAAATGAGGCTGGAGCAACAGTTACGGTCAATGGATTGCGCTATCGAGAGATGATTAATGATTTTTTATGGCCGGAATTGGATGGTATTGATCTGGACAACGTTTACTTTCAACAAGACGGCGCTACGTGCCACACAAGCAATGAAACCATCGATCTTTTACGGGAAAAGTTTCCGGACCGTGTTATCTCTCGAAGAGGTGATCACAATTGGCCACCGAGATCTTGTGATTTAACACCTTGCGACTTCTTCCTTTGGGGCAACGTGAAAGATAAGGTCTACGCCAACAGCCCAGCGTCGATTCAAGACCTCAAAGATGGAATTCGTGAGGCTATCGAGAACATAGGGCAGCCACTTTGCGATTTGGTTATGGAAAATTTCATGTAAAGGATATGGTCCTGTAAGCGTGGTCGCGGCGGCCATTTGGCTGATGTTGTGTTCCATTATTAACGGCATACCCTCCTCTTTATAATAAAATAAACATCCGATCATTTATCTCTAAAAATGCCATTTTTCTTTGAATATCAAAATAACACCTCTTATTGGAAAACCCTTTATTTAAAATGTTGCAATCAAATTTTCCAAAATCGAAGAATAAACTTTAAAGTGTTACGTTTTTAATTACCGTATTAATTCAAAGTAAGTGCCCACCGAAACACGTTCTACACAATAGTGGTTGGAAATGAAAACTTTGTTAAATTCAAAAACTTATGCTCTACGGTCTTAAAACTGTGTTAACGGCGTGAATTACCTATTTTGTATCGATAGTTTGTATGAAAATGTCAATTTTTTATCTGATGGCGTAGATAATTTCCAATATCGCTTTTTTGTTCCAAATCCCTGCGGACCTGCCAAAAATCCCGATTTTGATTAGCATCTACATTGTGTATCAAGGTTACAAAAATGTCATCCCTGGTTACGTCTAAGGGCCAGTCCAATGTGCATGTTAACCAAAATTTAAATCAAAGAACCCATATAATTAGAGCTGTTAATCCTCGATATCGCTAATCAGGCAATTTTGGTTGATAAGCACCATTTAATCAGAACCTGTGAAAATCATATAGGTATTACAAATTTAACCCTCTTTGAACAAACAACAAAAGGTTGCAAATACGTTATTTTAATCGCACCCTCACTACAATTTTGGTTTTACTAAAACGGCAGGGATCCATGGGCCGTCCCATTTGCATTTAGTAGAACTTAGGTTTCGGCGTTCACTCCGATCTTCAGCTTTTTCTGCATTATAATTATAATCGTTTTACTGAAACGCCAATTGTCGCTTGCAAAGCCACCGTCAGAGTTACAACCTTACAACAAGAATTGAGTTTATGTATGTATTTACATACGTAATTTTATGTTTATAATTACTAATAGGCGTGTTTTTTTTTGCAAGTCCAGATGGATTTGTCGAAAAAAACAACGTCGGAACTAATAGTTTTACACGTAAATACAAAAACTAAAATCCATATGGACTAAGCTAAGTCCAGATAATTATCGGGACTTATGTAAGTCGCGATAAAAACGGTGATGCCAAAATAATATATTCTATAAGTTATCGATAATTTGTTCAGAGAAGTCAAAATTGACGTTCTTGGATGCTGGTTAAATAATTAATTTTTTGAATTTGAAGAAGAAAGATGGCGGACGAAAGGCAAAAAAATATATATTTATTTGTGTCTGTAAAAATGAATTGATTATTAACCTTTCATTCCAATGAGTTTTCTTTGCCTTTACTTATAATTTTTTATTTGTGTTGATACTTTTTGCAGTATCTTATTATTTTTTTTGTTATAAAGGGTTTTACAATAAGAGGTGTTATTTTGAATAGCCCGCTATTTCGGTAGCTGTCACTTTTGAAGCTGTCATTTACATTTGACAAGTAAAAACTACGCCATTAATAAAAATAGAACGATACACGCTTCAACAACGCATTGAAATTATTAAAATTCACTATAAAAATGGTGAAAATTTGGCAGAGACGGTTCGTAAAACTAAAACATTTTTGGGTCGTCGTGAAGCACCTTGTCGGACCGCAATACAGAAATTGGTGGACAAATTCGAGCTGTTGGGACACGTGATGTGAAATTGTGAAGAATAAAACCCGTGCACGTCGCTCAAGAACAACTGAGACTATTGCTGTTGTAGCCCAAAGTGTCCCCAGGTTTGTCCATTCCTCGTCGTTCTTTGGAATTAGGCGTTCCACAAACGTCATTACACCTTATTTTGCATAAAGACTTGGGTCTTAAGGCTTATAAAGTTCAGTTAACACAAGAACTCAAGCCGGCTGATCATCAACAACGTCGTGTCTTTGCTGATTGGGTCCTTGAAATGCATGAAAATGATCCGGAATTTCATCGAAAAATCATCTTGACTGATGAGGCCCATTTTCACCTCGGAGGCTACGTCAACAAGCAAAACTGTCGCATCTGGGGCTCGGAAAACCCAAAGTGTTATTGTTGAAAAGCCTCTCCATCCTCAACGCATGATTGTTTGGTGCGGTTTATGGTCCGTCGGGGTCATTGGACCTTACTTTTTCGAAAATGAGGCTGGAGCAACAGTTACGGTCAATGGATTGCGCTATCGAGAGATGATTAATGATTTTTTATGGCCGGAATTGGATGGTATTGATCTGGACAACGTTTACTTTCAACAAGACGGCGCTACGTGCCACACAAGCAATGAAACCATCGATCTTTTACGGGAAAAGTTTCCGGACCGTGTTATCTCTCGAAGAGGTGATCACAATTGGCCACCGAGATCTTGTGATTTAACACCTTGCGACCTATTCCTTTGGGGCCACGTGAAAGATAATGTCTACGCCAACAGCCCAGCGTCAATTCAAGACCTCAAAGATGGAATTCGTGAGGCTATCGAGGACATAGGGCAGCCACTTTGCGATTTGGTTATGGAAAATTTCATGAAAAGGATATGGTCCTGTAAGCGTGGTCGTGGCGGCCATTTGGCTGATGTTGTGTTCCATTATTAACGGCATACCTTCCTCTTTATAATGAAATAAATATCCGATCATTTATCTCAAAAAATGCCATTTTTCTTTGAATATCAAAATAACACCTCTTATTGGAAAACCCTCTACAGATCAACAAATGTCATAGAATGCACAGTGCTGCCAATTTTTACGGAAGAAGTTCCTAAGTCCCGATGTCGTTTTTTTCTACAAATCCATATGGACTGCAAAAAAACACCCCTTATGTAGACCAAAAAAAGTGACTAAAAAAAGGCCATACAAAAAAATGAGACCAAACACAAATTTTACGAAAGAAGAAAGATTTGGTACGTTTTTTTTCATTCCTTTAATAAAAAATAGTCACGATTTGTAACTATTTGAAAAACTAACATAGTTCCTAGATTCATTTTGAAGTGTCAATTGTCAAATAGTTACATACGATTTGTAACTCTTTCCAACTCATGTGTGAATTGAAAGTGTTGATCCGTCAAAGTGCCAATGTAAGCTGATTTGTTTACAAAATAAATCAAATTTGTTTAGCTTTTGGTGAAGTTCTAATAAAATTAAAAAACAATTTGTGCCAGTTGTAAATGAGAAAGGAGAATTTACATTGCAAAAATAATATGATTTTATGCAATACTAATGAAAATGGTAATATTTTCAAAAAAATGGTTTTTTATTGTATTGTTAATTGAGTTTAATTTTCAGAAATTGTGTATGTGAGGTTAACACCAGGAATATGGCAGGAATTAAATGTTGTGGAGAATTTTGCAGCCTGCTCCAGCAGTTCATCAATTTTGGATACTCCAACTCCAGCTAACTTATTAATTCTTCGTTAGGACGTAGTTTCGCCAGTAATTCCACATACTGAACCACCAATGGACAGTCGCAGCAACAAAATGTCTACTTCGCGTCTTCAAGGACAACATTTTTTTCTTTGATACGCCTCTTAAATACGAAAGAGTCTGGGAGATAATGTGTGAGGAAAACCAAAAGAAAAATTTATTTTTTTCTGGAGTGCAAATCAAGAACCGCTTTAATAGCCGTATTTTACCATCGCCAATGATTCATATAGATCATCTCATGGAATAAAACATAGTGACAACTGACAAATACATGCATTACAACAACAATATGAGATCCGGCTCTCTATCGGGATCACGTTTCATGAACCAAAAGTTTAGTTTTTGCTATTGCTTCTCAGCTTTGCAAATGGTTAGGAATTGTGAACTGTAAAGTGTAAAGAAGAAAGAAAACCAATAAATGAAAAATAAACAAAAGGAAGGAAAAAGAGATAGGTATACAACACATACTACGTTTACATGAGCGGATTCATGGATCGGATTCAATCTGAATCGAAATTTCGATCCAGGTATATGAAGATGCCAGATCGAATGATAGAATTCAAATAAAATCGAAGTGACTGTCTTGTTTTTATTGTGTGCAATAAAATAATTATACAATAGCACACACACACACCAACAATCAGCTTAAAACTCCATTCTAATTCTTCGATCTAGGTATACATTTATATTTTCGATTCGATCCAGCTCGCCGAGCTGGATCGGATCGAGTAATCCCGATTCGATTCGATCCAGGTTTACAAATACCTAAATCCAGATTCGATTCGAATTGAATTCTCCATGTAAACGTAGTAAAAGTTGTCACTAAGATCCGTATTGTTTTATTTTCATGAGATGATCTATATGGATCATCGGCGATAATAAAGTACGGCTATTGTCAACGAGCCCTCAGCCCCCAGTCATAGGGAGAAAACGTTCAGCCCAGGTTCATATTTCGGTCGAGATTCAGTTGCTGAGAGGAGCACAAGGAGGTGGAAAGAAAAAAATGTTATAATGGAAAGGCAAATGGAACCTCTGAATAAACAAATTGGATTTGTGTAAATGTAAAAGTTAAAATTTTGTTAGTAAGTTATCATATGAATAAAAAAAAGCTACTAATATAATTTAAAAAAGTGTTGAAACTATAAATATGAAATATGATTCAAATAATTAATTAATTTCTGTGAATACATTTTTTTTTTTTTTTAATTTGTGTTTATGGTGATGCTGTTTGCAACTCTTGTTTCGAAGTCTTCTAAGCTCTGTTTGTAATTGATGCTTCTAACAGTAGGACTACCTTCTGCAATGAATTCCTCTATTCTTGGCTCTATAAAGTTAAGACAAATATTATGCAGTACACAACATGCTAGAATGGTTAACGGAATCCAATCTGTACGATTCATATCCCAATGTCTTAAACGGCGAATTCGTCCTAACAACAGTGCAAAACTGCTTTCGATAATTACTCTTACCGAAGCATGTATTTTATTGAAAACGGTTTGCACATTTGTCAGACGACGTCTGCGCATGTAAGGTGGGATGCACCAGCTTAAACAAGGGTTCGCCGTTTGGAAAATACTACCTTTCATTCTCCTGACATTTTAAGAAAATATCACTGTTCTTGTCTGGGACAGAGCTGGGCCAACCAATGTGACAATCAATATACCTATTCTAATTCTGAGTCACAAATACACTGAAGGGTCATTGATACAAAACCTTTTATATTTGTATAAGCCCTTGTCTGTTTTTTTGGAGCATTTATTGGGACATAAGTTCTATCTAGCTATTCACAACTCCGACCAAATTTTCAAATGAGGACTTTGATTACTCTTGGTAGCAACAAGCTCCGCATCAGTTGGTCATTTTATATATTTTGCCGCTATTTCATTTATATCGGGTGATTTTTTAAGAGGTTTAGAACTTTAAAAAAAAAAAAAACACAAAAAATTCGAAAAAATGAATGAAATATTTATTTGAATCGATAGTTTGAACCTTGCAATTTAATTTTTAAAGATAATTTCATGCAAATGTTGACCGCGGCTGCGTCTCAGGTAGCCCATCCGCTGAGTCCAATTTTGGCATACTCTTTCACACATATCGGCCGGTATCTCACGAATGAATGCATGGATGTTGGCTTCCAGTGCGTCAATCGAAGCGGGCTTGTCCCTATAGACATTAGCCTTGACATACCCCCACAAAAAATAATCTAATGGTGTCAAATCGCACGATCTAGGCGGCCAATTGACCGGCCCGAAACGTTAAATTAACTGTTCACCAAACTCGCCTCGCAATTGCGCCATTGTTTCGCGTGCTGTGTGGCATGTGGCACCGTCTTGTTGAAACCACATATCATGCAAGTCAAGAACTTCCATTTCGGGCAAAAAAAAGTTTGTTATCATCGCTCGGTAGCGTTCACCATTGACAGTAACGCTGCGATTCGCATCATCTTTGAAGAAATAGGCCCAATAATGCCGCCGGCCCATAAACCGCACCAAACAGTGGCTTTTTCGAGATGCATTGGTAGCTGTTGCAATGTTTCTGGCTGATCTTTACTCCAAATGCGGCAATTTTGCTTATTTACGTACCCATTCAACCAAAAATGAGCCTCATCGCTGAACACAAGCAGCGCGCGATGAACATTTCGAACCGAGCACGAATTTTGATAGTAAAATTCAATAATTTGCAAACGTTGTTCATTTGTAAGACGATCCATGGTTAAATTGCAAACCAAACTAAAGCTGTTTGACAGTGACACAAGGTACTAAACACACGTCAGCTGTCAAAACCAGTGTTGCCAAAACCAAACCAGCTAAAAAATCACCCTTTACCATAATTAACTCTTACCAAACACCGTGACAAATTTCTCTTTGTTAGGTCGAAACGTTCAATTACCTACTGATTAAATAGACATACCCAAGTTAATATCGAATATTAATGCTCCGAAATAAATAACCTATACGAATCTGGTGTGGTTAGAAGCCAAATAACAGCACAAAATTAACTGTTGATACTAATTTGTTTCCGAACAAGAATTTCATTTTTCCAATTCTCGGTATCTTCCCGCAGAACCAACTCGTACACGCATCTCTACTAATTTGTAAGTTTTCTTGAAATTGTTGTCGGTCATACTCTGCAACGACCGAGTCAATGTGGATTGAGTTCATGTTCCACTGCTGCATTCAGTAACGCCACTTTTTTTGCTCGCCGTATAGCACGATATTTCAATTGAAGTTGAACCTGGCAGACTGTTTGTGAAAACTCTGCTCCTCCTTCTGAAAAAGGTAAAAGAAATAAAGATATGCAAAGTTCTTTTCTTGTTAATTTTGTTTGTGGTGCAAAGCTAAAAGTGATGCCTTTTCTTTTTTTATAAGATTCGGTTTCTTGTGTTTAAATCTTTAATGATAAACGTTTGTTTATGTTTTCTTTGACTAATTGCCCTTCACATAGTATAGCAATATGGCATTATTGTTGGTTTTGTTCACATATTTATCGCGCGATAAACGTTTTCATGATCGCAACCGCCATCACTTGGGTTTGCTCATAGCTTAATGTTTTGATCAATGAGAATGGGCAGAATATAATGAATTTCAAGAAAATTGATAATTGAATATTGATAATTTCGTTCCTTTGGAGGTGGCGAACTACTCATGAGTAGATGCAAACGATAATCTTCTACTACCAACCCACAGATTAGCCACATGAAGATGAGAATCCCCGGCAGCCATTTTAATTTGCCTACAAGCTTGAACTGGCAGTTATCAGATAAAAAATGAGAATGTGTGTATAAAAATCTCACACATAGACAGTAGGGATCTTCACACACCTGCTTAAATTGTTGTTGCAATTCACATCTATTCATCGACGCGGGAAGAAATTACAAATACAACAATGTAAACAAATGGGTTTTGGAGGGTGAAACGTACGAAACATTCTCATCTTCATATGGCTAATCTGTGCTACCAACCACTCGTGCACTCATATGGCGGGTAGATGAGGTTTGTAGGAAAACCAATTTTGTGCGTTCCATTCAAAATGACTAGCAAAGTACTCATGAGTACTTCGCCACCTCCAAAGTTACAGGGCTGATGATCCATTCGTAGAAGATACAGGGGAATCCATAGGAATTGGAACAATGGGAAAATCTTCTGCATTCGTAGCATTTGATTCTATTTTATATTATTGGTGTACTGAACCATCTTCTCTCCTACTCTGTATATTCAAAGGATCAGCTTGGGAATTGTGTGTTTCCGTCCGTATTGTCTTATATATGTAGAGGTCTTCCAAGATTTGTCTTTGTCTTTTCTATTTCTAATTTGACATCTAAAAACAACAACAAAAAAAGTCCATGGTTGGAAAATATTTACGTGCTCTTGGCAGTGTTAAAAATCCGGTCATTTGATTATTTATTGTATTTGGAACTGAAAACTTAAATTTGCGATCGAATTACGTATTAATTAGTGTTTAAACATTTTAGTGAACATTTTTTCAAGTGTTTGATACAAAAAAAACTAATTTTATTACATATTAACCACTATTATTAAACACCCGACTTTTTTGGCTCGCCTTCGTGCCTTCGGCATTTGGTTTTGTTTTCCAACCAGGGGGTGCTGTCAGATTGTTTTTTTTTTGTTTTTTTTTTTAAATTTCGCACTGACACTTCTGACATTTATTGGCTGAGATCCATTCGGAAATCTAAACTTTACTACTTCTTGCCAATTTGACGAGTTCGGAACGATAAAGAGGGGAAATCTAAAAAAAAAAACAAACAAAAACTGACACTTTTGCCCTCTTTGAAAATTGAGAGCGACACTTTTTCATAACGCGGAAACGAAAAGAAGTAGGTAAATGCTGATAACCTACATTCAAAAATTGAGATTTTTTATCATTTCTCTGTTTGAAAACTCAAAAATGAAAAATTTCGACTTATGCCCTCGGCGCCCGGCCTACATTTTCGAATTTGATTTTTTCACTGTTGTCTTCTATAACTGGATACATTTCGCTAAATAGTATTGATCTGTTCCGATAGTAAATTTGAATACTTTCTTCTTTGTATGGCCTCCATTTTTAATAATGTCTTTTGCAGGACTTTTGTATTCTTCAAGAAAATCAAAACTATTCTTTCCAATAAAAAGACAAGTTTGCCATTGATTGGACTAGCATCAGAAATTATTTCCCCCATCATATTTATAGTGATCATGTAATGCCACTTTATTTTCAATTGCCTTAACGACGTCGGCATCAACACCAAATTCTTTAGTTTTATTTTTTAATTGGATTTGTAATCACTCCATACCTAATAAAAGGAAAAAAATAAAATAAAGGATAAAACAAACTTAAATTCTTCTTACCCTTTTCAACTCCGTAAATATCATTGACTTAAGGCCATAAGCTGTCCAATTTTTTTTTAATTCTTCCCAAAATTCTTTTGTCCTTTCTGGAACTCTCTTTTAAAAGCAAAATCAATGATTATTGCAAACGTAAAGCTCTGTCTGAACAGAAATGATCCATATAGTTCATCAAAAAACATTCATTACAACACGTCACGTGATCCTGCTCTTTATCGGGATCACGTTGCATGAACCAAAAAGATGCTTCTTCTTTCCACCAATGTGAGGCACTGTGGTGCGATATTTAAGTTATGAAAGTTCGTATTAATAGCCGTGTTCCATTGGGCCTTGCAAAGTACTTTCTGGTACTTCCCAGTAGATTGTGAATGAAACGCTTTCATTCTACCAAACGGAAAATCTAACCTCAATATTATGTTATTTTGGTTATTTGTTTTAATATTTTATTCTTAATTAGAAAAACATCAACAAACATAATTTACTACGCAATTTATTTTTACTGTTGGTGTCTTTTTCGTTTGTTAAGTTTACATTTAGTTACTACATTACTGAACTACTTTGAGAGTATAAATAGTTGACTGCAACCAGAACTCAGAAGTACTTGGTACAACTGACAAGCGTTGTATTTCTCTTTCCCGTTTGTTGTTTTTTTTGTTATTTATTATTAAAATATTGAATTAATGTGTCAATTGATTTAAAGCTATGGTATTTTTATTCTGATTTTTATGGTAAGAAATTCTAATTTTTTGTGATTTTGCCTGTTTTGTACTTATGTAAATAAATTTAAATTTTGGATGAAAGAAGCTAGGCCAAGATGATAAAAATTGTTTGCTAACGCATAATTAACTGCAAAAAAGTCCATAAAGAACAACACTGACTGTGGCTGCTTCTAAAACAACTAGAGAAGCCGAGCGGACCCTCTGGACACCGAAGACGGCGGTTCTTTCCCAAGAAAGAAAAAAACTTTCAGGCGTTGTCTAGGACAAGAAGCGAAGCGTCTTATGTTCTCTGTTCACCCCTGCTGACTTGAATGCAGTGTGATGTTCCATTTCCCTATACCGAGAGTTTCGTATCTCAGCACATAATTATAATATTTCTGGAAATCAAATCCTCTAAAATTTGATCTCGTCGGTTGCTGTTGCTATTAATATTTAATATTCTTCAAATTCTTCATCGAATTCATCTTTATATACTGTCCGTACTCATGCTGTGTAGAATGCATCCGCAGACCATCAAGTTTACGACAGAATAAATTTTTTTGTGTTTTGTAAAATGCAGCAGTCTTCGAAATCGAGATTTAAGTAAGCCAAACGAATGCTCTCTAAAATGACACGTCCGGAAGAATGCCGATTGCCGATCATTGAACCTGCGTTGAACATTCGACATTATCTTTAAAGGGAGGAACTAACCAATCAAATGTTGTATATGCAGAATCTACAATTAAAAATGATTTGTTTAGAAAATAGCATTCATTTCTTCGCAACTTTTTCCATATAAGTAAATCAGATTCTCTTAAAACTCCACAAGCTTCCTGGTTCTTCTCATTTTATAAATTTTATAAAGCTTATAAATTTTTTGTTGGCATCTACTACAACTTAAATGACAGTGCTATAGTACCACTTCCCATTAAAATAGCTCTCTTTATTGAAGGCTGGAGCTTTGATTCTATTATGTGAAGGTGAGCCATCGTTATATTCCAAAATTCTTAGTATTTTTGTTTTCGCTTCCATTGTTACGGCATTACGTACTGCTTCATTATAGTATTTGGCCATTTGACATATTCACACCCGATTGAAATTAGCCACTCGGAGACTCTTTTATCGTATTCCAAGCTGTAATGATTTGAAATCTCTCTAAACTCTAAAGCGAGAAACAGATTGGCACAGCAACTTCAACAGCAACGAAAACTTATGGCGAATTCCTTTCAAAAAAGAAATCAAATTTTTTCTAAACAGAATCGAATTTTTTCTGTCAATTGAAAGGAATTCGTATTTCGTAAAAGAATCGATTTTTTTTTGGTGTGATTGTGTTTGTGTTACTTGACAGCTGCAATTGACCCAAAACGTCAAGAAATTTTTCACAAGACTATTAAGGTTGTTTGTTTTTGTTGTGAGAAAAATGTTTTACCAATAGAATTAAATAAAAGATATTAGCCAGCTTATACGGTGCCAATTTGTTGGTGAATATTATTTGTTTGAACTTCTATTTTATAGCTGTATTGACTGAATATATTGTTGAATATTTTGTTAACTTATGTAGAATTCGTTGCAATCACAAAATAAACAACTCGTCTTCCAAAAATTCCGGGACTTTCAATTTGACGTATTAGAAATGTCAAGTCTTCATAGTGTGTGTGCAAATCAGTGTGAAATCTTGCTAAAAACGCAAGATTTGTTTTGACAGAAAAGAATCGATTTTGTTTAGAAAAAATTCGATTCTGTTTAGAAAAAATTCGATTTCTTTGTTGTAAGGAATTCGCCATTAGACATCAAAAGTCATTTAAAATAGATTACCAACGTGAACAGCGCTTTTGACAGCATACAAACATTTATATAAGATTTGTCACAATTTCATTTTTTAGTGTTGATAAACCTGAAAAACTTGGCTTTAAAGTTGTCGACATCGACATCGAATTTAGGGCTTAGGTCTAACGTTGATGTCGATGTCGATGTTGCTGTGTTAATGTATTTAAAGCCATTTAAACCACTAGCTCTAAAATGTGTGATGCGGTTGTCAAAATTGCTGCTGAAGTTGCTGTGCCAATCTGTTTCTCGAAAACAATAGAAAAAAAAATTATATTGTTTTTGTTTTTGTTTTAGTGGACTGTGATGAATTAAATTCAATTGGAAGTTTTTTTTCAGAGATTATGAATTATAAAGATTGGAAACCTCGGCTGTCATTCGGGTTTGCCTACAAGCTAAACAATATGGCTGCCCGTGGTGAAGTAAGTAAGTTGTATAAGTATGTGTTTTGACTCATACTAGTGCAACTTACTGATTTCCACCACGATATTTTGAAAACTTGATTGACACGTTCAAAAACTTATAAAAATGGCGAAACCAACTCTCAAGTGTTCACGACACCTAAAATCATTTGGTTTTAAAGTAGCATGGAAGATTTTGAACAATTATATGAAAAGGGTAGTAAAATAATAAACAAAATGCAAATTGACAATAAATCAATACTTAATTTACGCAGTAGTTCAATTTAATCGGTTAGTGAGAGAACAGAATATTGCAAAAAATCTTCTATCCATTTTCTGTTGAAAGTGATGCTTTAGGAGTATTGTTCTGAAGTTCAGAAAGTAAAATGCGATTGATTGCACCACGTTATAAAAAATGTATTTTATTTCATTGGTTAAGGTTAATAACGAAATTAATATTCTTTTTTACACTTAGCCAAAGTGATGGTTAATGGTGTGGTCTGGTCAGCGATCTCGATCCTAGTGAACGATTCAACGATAGTAGGGAAGAGTATAATTGTAATCTTAAATTTTCTGCCCACGCATATTCGCATAAAAGTAAGTATACCATTGTTGTTACAATTTGTGGATGCTGTTGCAGCAAGAGAGCAATAGTTTACCACACCATTGCAGAAAAATTTTATTTAAAAACGGATAGCATTGAAAGCAATAATTATTTGATTTAAAAGGTATCTAAAGTTCAAATATTAGAGAAAACTGCACAAGAGTAAAGTTAAAATTATTAAATGAGCAGAATTATATACACTGTTCAAAATGTATGTTAAATTGAATTATAAAAGAATAGTTTTTCATTTTCGATTAAGAGCAAGATGAAACAAAATATATTAATAATCTTTGGTTCCCAAACATCCCGGCCCCCCTGGGACGAGTTTCAGGACATCGGTAGCAAAGCCAATTTCGTAATGGGGCGAACAAATGTTCCTGTCGCTGTGCGAACATTGACCACTCGTACTTGTTGGTCTGTGCCGGGTGTGACTGATACGATTCTGCCCATGACCCATTTAGCCGGCGGTAGATTGGGTTCCTTGATAACCACCAAGTCTCCAGCCTTATAGTTGATAAGCCGTTTTTGCCACTTAGGTCGTTCTTGAAGCGTTGTCAAGTATTCTGTGTGCCATCTTTTCCAAAACCCTTGCACCATGCTTTGGATATGGTTCCAGTGTGAGAGACGATTTGTTGGAGTGTCAATATGGCTCGGTTCAGGTACAGCTGTCAAGGGTTCACCTATGAGAAAATGGGATGGGGTTAGTGGATTCAAATCAAAATCGGACAATGAACATAAAGGACGAGAGTTAAGTACAGCTTCTACTTGTGTTAAAAGAGTATACATCTCTTCAAATGTTAAAATTGCATTTCCAACAACACGGCGGAGATGTAATTTTACGGATTTTACTCCAGCCTCCCATAATCCACCAAAGTGTGGAGCCGAGGGAGGGATGAAGTGCCACGATAAACCGTCTTTGGCAAGAGAAGTAGTTATGAAGTCATTATGAGACTGGTTCATGCACAACTTGTGCATCTCAGTTAAACATCGGCGGGCTCCGTGGAAATTTGTGCCGTTACACTATATATGTTTGTGCATTTTCCACGGCGCGAAACGAATCTTCGAAGAGCTGCGATGAAAGCATCAGTTGTTAGGTCACTGACAAGCTCCAGGTGAATGGCCTTCGTAGCCATACATACAAACAACGCAATATAGGCCTTAGACATCTTCGCCTTACGATTTCGGGATAATCTGATGGTTAGGGGACCCGCATAATCACACCCTGTATTTGTGAAAGGGCGACTGGGTGTGATGCGGCAGGGCGGAAGGTCTCCCATAATCTGCTGGCTGGTTCCCTTGCGTTGCATAAAACAAACCTTACATCGACCGACAATTTTCCGTATAAGGTTGCGACTGCCCATTATCCAATATTCTTGGCGAATAAAGGCGAAAGTTTCAGATACTCCTGCATGGAGATACCGTTCGTGAACATCTGAAATTATAAGTTTAGATATAGGGTTTATTTTAGGTAAGATTATTGGGTGTTTAACGTTGAATGATACGGTTGCTTGTTTAATGCGTCCACCGACTCGAAGTAGACCCTCCTTGTCTAAAAATGGTGAATATTTTAATAATTTGGATTTCGCTCGTAATTGATGCTCGTTCCGCAAGTGCTGAATGTCGTCTTCGAAAGAAATAGTTTGAACGAAGATTAAGATCGCGTTTTTTGCATTTCAAATTTCCGAGAACTTCAACCCATCTGAAATCTGAGGTGTTTTTTTTATTAAGATTTGAAAGGTACCTTCGGATATATTATTATTATTATAAATTCTTTATTTAACCTCTCGATATTTTTACAATAGTATAAATCTAAGAATAATTGCATGGCATATATTGCCGTCTGCCTAAATTGACTTATTTCGAGTTTTTTTCAAAAAAAAAAAAAAAAAAAAAAAAAAAAAATATATATATGCAGTCACTAGTTGGAGCCGATACCAAGATGAACTTCTTTGTATCAGATCGTGAAAGACATGTCCATCAAACGACGTGACGAGTGCATGCCTTACGACTGATTTCTCCTCTTGTTTAACAGAGTTGATGTCCAATCTATTTGACGACATGTTTGATTTTGGCCAAAGGTCTTCGGATTCAGACAGCCAAGATGGACCGTCCCACCAAAGGTTGTGATTGAAAAGTGTTGAGGGCGGTATTCCACGCGAAGCACAATCAGCAGGATTTGATTTCGATGGAAAATGACGCCAAGAAGATCTAGGTAGAGTCTCTAGAATAGCTGCAGTTCTATTGGCGACAAAGGTTGCCCAGCGACGTGGGGGTGACGAAAGCCAATGCAAAACGATTTCAGAATCGCACCACGCAACTGTTCTATGAATATTAGTATTGAATGATGATTTTACCAATTTTATTAACCGAGCAAGTAATACCGCACCACAGAGTTCAAGGCGAGGGATAGATACCGGTTTTAATGGGGCTACCTTAGTTTTAGCAGCAATGATTACAACGTTCACTTTTCCGTCCACTGATTTTGATAAGGCATAAACTACCGCGGCGTATGCAAGCGATGAAGCATCTGAAAAACCGTGAGGTTCCATAGTTTCTTCAAACAAAAATACATTACGTGGCACAAAAATCTTTTCAAACCATGGCAACTGTTCACGATAGTTGAGCCATTTTACCACGAGATGAGAGGGAAGTGGATCATCCCAACCCAAATTCGAAGACCATAGATTTTGAAAAAGTATTTTAAAGAGTATCACTAAAGGAGCTAAAAGTCCTAACGGGTCAAAAATACTGGCTACTTCAGATAGCAACGTTCTTCTTGCAATCGATGGACAAGGCTTGAAAACAGTTAGGCGATTAGAGTACATATCAGAAGCAGGATTCCAGTACATCCCCAGTACTTTTATGAGTGACTGCGAACGTTCAGGATTTACGAAGGAATACTCGCAATCCTCCGGGTTTTGTTTAGCTAATAGAGCCCAGCAGTTGGAGCTCCATTTACGAAGTTGTAGACGAGCTTCCGACAGTAACGAAATGAGTTCAGATTGCAACTCTAGCAAGCCTTGGATTGAATTTCCGCCTGTCATAACGTCGTCAACGTAGACGTCACTAAGCAAAATCTGAGCTGCATTTGGATACGCAGTTTTATAGTCCTCGGCGAGTTGTTGTAGCACGCGTACCGATAAAAATGAAGCCGAAGCAGTACCGTACGTTACGGTTCGTAATCGATAATTTTCAATTGGGAGATTTGGGTTTACCCGCCACACGATGCGTTGATAATCACGGTCCTTTTCGCTTACCCATATCTGTCGAAACATTTTTACAATATCGGCGGTAAACACATACCGATGTTGTCGAAACCGAAGACAGACACCAATGAGATCACGTTGTATAGACGGACCGATAAACAACTGGCTATTCAATGATTGTCCGTTAGAGTCTTTTACGGAGCCATCAAACACGACGCGAAGCTTCGTAGTCGAACTTTCCGGCTTAAAAACGGCATGGTGGGGTAAATAGAATTGACACGATGTGTTCCTTTGACATTCACTGCGAGGAATAAGTTCCATATGACCAAGGTCAAGATATTCTTGCATGAATTTAGAGTATTGTTGGTTCAATTCCGAATTATTTCGAAACCGACGCTCCATCGAATACAACCGTGAAACCGCTGACTGTAACGTACCTTCAAATTTTGGTGATTGTATTCTAAACGGAAGCGAGACCACATATTTTCCATCGGACGCGCGACTAAATGTTTGTTGAAAGTATTTTTCAGCTGGATCATTAAAAGCATCAAACGATGTATGAGAAGGAATATGTTCTAGCTCCCAAAACTTCTGTAGAAGAGCATCTACGTCTAGAGCTGAATGATATGAAACCGATTCCAAATTATGTTTACTTGAATCGACAAACTCTCCTGAGATAACCCAACCGAAAGAAGTGTTTTGGGCGATAGGTTTACCTTGTGGTCCAACAATTTGTTCCGATTTCAGGATTGACCAAACCTTATCAGCCCCAATAATAATATCAACTGTAGAAGAGACATTGAAGCACGGATCTGCAAGATCCAAATTGTAAATATAGTCCCAAGTCGATATATCAAACGATTTGGATGGTAGACTCGATGTCAATTTACCCAATACAAAAGCATCGACTGTTAAAACAGTGGAATTATAACGAGACATAAGTTTCAAAGGCACGAATCCTTTAGTATATCCAGCTTCCATTGAACCCAATCCTAAGACTGGGATTCGAGCATGAACTCGTCGAAGTCCGAGTTTTTGAACACATGATTCAGATATGAACGATGATTGGGATCCTGTATCCAATAGAAGACGAACATCAATGAATTGATTTTGTGTATTTTCTAGTTTAGCAAGAATTGTTGGTAACACTGTATGTGTTCGAAGGCTAAACTCACGCGAATGATTATTAACCAACGGTGCAGCATCATGAGAATTGGGTATCCCCGAGGACCGATTTTCAAGCAAAGCCGCCGATGATGCTGACGATTGATTTGTTGATACCGACGGAGCACTATTATTGGGATCATCTTGATGAACCAAGTAGTGATGGCGAGCTTTGCATACGCGACACCGATAGGTCGAATGACATTTTTTCACAAAATGACCTGGCCGAAGGCAGTTAAAACAGATCACGTTAGTTTTGGTAAAGTTTCTGCGTGATTGTCTAATTCAAGAAATTTAGAGCATTGGTATAAATAATGAGTGCTTTTACACATAGGGCGTTGCAAACTACCTTCCGACGACGGCTTAGCTACCAATGCTCTAATTGGACCTGCCTGCTTTCCACGCGATGTGGATAACCGATTCAGAGACTGGCACGACTCTAATGCATCGCATCTTTTCTCAAGAAATTCAATTAGGGTTGTTATTGTCATATCTTCACGAGACCCAACTTTTTCTGCCCAAGCATGTTTCGTTTCACTATCTAGTTTATTAAGCAGAATGAAAATGAGCCACGGATCACGATTGTTTTTAGATAATGCATTTAGCCCGCGAAGTACCTCATCCGCACCGTCGGTATTTGCGCATTTGGAACATTTATTGAAGGCAAAGACAGATATGTCTGAACAAAGGACTGAACGACTAAATTTCCCCGATCGAAACGTTTTTCTAGCCTATCCCAGGCTTCAGTGTAATTTGCATCTGAAACCTTAATATGTTGTATAAGCTCGGCAGCAGTTCCGCTTAAAAAGGATTTCAAATATTGAAACTTATGAGTAGATGATAAATTTTCTTTTATATCCACCGAACCCAAGAACAAATCACGAAATGATGGCCAGTCCTTATAATCACCGGAAAATTTCGGAATCACGATTGGTGGCAAATTGATTTTTGCAGGAGACTTTGCAGTAGAATCTAATGCCTTCAAAAATTCGTTTTGTTCATTTGCAATACGTTCTAACATGGAATTATTCGTTTGTCTTTCACGTAACGCCTCAGTCAAAGCGGCATGGACCTCGAAATATTTATTTTCATATATCCCGAACTCAGAATTGAACTCTTCTATCTCAGCATCCTTCAAGAGCTGAAGGCATTCATAATGCAGTTTAGTGAATTCCTGCCATGCTTCAATTACCCTATTCAATCTAATTTCTAACATCCCTACCGATGTCAATTGTTCGATGGTTATAATGAATTCACCCGCACGTGTTAAAGTTGCCTTTGCAATACCCCGCCTTTGCTTTAACGCGTTCATATTTCACAAGATATAAAAGTTCGACGGTGAAATATAAAACAAAAACTAAGCTTTTGCGAAGTAAATTACTTAAAAAAGTTAACTGTTCACATGTATATATGTATCATATATATTTTACATATATATATATATATATAGCAACACACGCGGTTTTCTGGCTATCAAAAAACAAATATATTTCCCACGAAAGTCAATGTATTTGCACCTTTTATTACTAAGCACGAGATTACTAATGTTACCGATTCAATTAATAAATTCGGCTAATACGAAGGACCATATGTTCTGAAGTTCAGAAAGTAAAATGCGATTGATTGCACCACGTTATAAAAAATGTATTTTATTTCATTGGTTAAGGTTAATAACGAAATTAATATTCTTTTTTATACTTAGCCAAAGTGGTGGTTAATGGTGTGGTCTGGTCAGCGTTCTCGATCCAAGTGAACGATAGTAGGGAAGAGTATAATTGTAATCTTAAATTTTCTGCCCACGCATATTCGCATAAAAGTAAGTATACCATTGTTGTTACAATTTGTGGATGCTGTTGCAGCAAGAGTGCAATAGTTTACCACACCATTGACCAACACCATTGCAGAAAAATTTTATATCAAAACGGATAGCATTGAAAGCAATAATTATTTGATTTAAAAGGTATCTAAAGTTCAAATATTAGAGAAAACTGCACAAGAGTAAAGTTAAAATTATTAAATGAGCAGAATTATATACACTGTACAAAATGTATGTTAAATTGAATTATAAAAGAATATTTTTTCATTTTAGATTAAGAGCAAGATGAAACAAAATATATTAATAATCTTTGGTTCCCAAACAAGTATTCTTTGCTGCTCTATTTCATTTAGAAATGCTGAAGACTGAATTAGCATATACTTAAATATGCCTTTCATCGGATAACTCATCGAAGTGATTTTATATTATTACTATTTCCTTATCTTATACTACGTTTTCACCGAGCACTAAATCGCGATTTAAGAGGATTTAGCATAAATCCTCTTCAAATCTCGAAGATTTACCATACAAATTTAAATCTCCTCAAATGAAGATTTAAAATAAATCTCATTGAAATCTTCTTGCAAGAAGGAGATTGTCAAAACAAACAATCCTAATTTTGTAGAACGCACCCTTTTAAACGTCAGTTTTTCCATTGAAAAAAAAATATCAAATATTTTTGCGCGTTGACTGTAAGAATAAAAATGTAATTATTTACAATGTATTTCATATATTTATAATAATATATTTTAGTAAACAAAACAAACTTCAGATAGTGCAACAACCAAAACAAACAAAAACCAAGGGAAAACCTGGACACTGGAGGATGGGGAGCTTCTCATTGAAGTGTGGGCCGAAAAATTGTGCTTTTTTTCTATAATAAATGTACTCACTATAATGTTATTTTGGAGAATCAAATGCTGTGATAACAATAGATTTAGGTTACTAGACTCATTTTTAATAAATAGTTTATTCAAAATTAATTGTTTTATTGCTCAAAAATTGTTTTTTCTGTTTTCTTATACATTTTCCGATTAAATTTGTTTTATTCTTGTCCAATTGAGTTGACAATTGAATGGCAATTCAGACTGAAAACGTCACATTAATCTCCTTTTTTTGTGGTGAAAACACTACAAGATTAATTTTAAATCTCCTACCTTAAATCCCGGATTATCTCTTGGTGAAAACGTAGTATTACACCGTTTGCATCATCCGATCTGTTTTGATTGTTTTTCTTATTAAATTGTATCTGCATTCTGTATCTACCACTTTTTCTTTGACATTTCGCCAAACCTCATCTACTTTTGTTTAACTCTGTTTCCCCCCAGAATTTCATTCCCCGTTTACATCGGATGAATTCAATATTCTTAAACTAATTATTCACTAATCTGTCAACGTTGACACATAAATCCACAACACACCACACGAGAGTAGTGTGGTTTGGGCCTTAATTGTTATAACAAAAAAAGGGTTTCTACGATTTTTAAAATAAACTCAAAATATTCAAATTCAGCTCTTCACAGTCTTCGCCACAACATATAACGTAAATTTAGTAAGATCTGTGTCGTTATTTAATCATCTGTATTACTCAGCTTTGTATCATATTTTTATCACTTTCGATAATAACTAATTATTTCTATTTGACGAAATTAACAAGGCAGCTGCAAGTTTCGATTTCTATAAAATTTATTAACATAGAGCTCACTCGTGAATAGCCAGCTATAGATTTATGAACAATAGGCGTGTTTTTTTTGCAAGTCCATATGGATTTGCAGAAAAAAACAACATCGGAACTAATAGTTTTACACGTCCAGATAATTATTGGGACTTACGTATTGTAAGTAAGAAGGTCCTAAGTCCCGATGTCGTTTTTTTTGACAAATCCATATGTTCTTGCAAAAAAACACGCCTAATATGGGTGCACCCTAAAATATTCTGTTTGCACCATTGAATCTGTATTCCCCGAACACATCCCGTTATCCCACCTAACATCCGCCATTTTCGTGGTGAAAAGCTGATGAGTTAAAATTTTGTCAAAGATGGCTGTGTTTTTTACACATACAAAATGGTCGAGCTGTCAAAACAGAACAAACCCACCCTGTTAAATTGTTGTTGCAATTCACATCTATTCATCGACACGAAACGAAATTACAAAAACAACAATGTAAGCAAATGGGTTTTGGAGGGTGAAACGTATTAAGGTTTCCAATCTTTATAATACATATGTCCGGCTTCACAAATATTTAACAGACTTTTAAATTTTTAAATGACGTATTTTGTATGGAGCAAACGTCATTTTAAGATTTAAAAGCCTGTTAAATAGTTAAAAGGGCTTTATGAAATCGGCCAATAATCTCTGGTTTTTTTGCGACCTTTATGCGAGAAACAGATTGGCACAGCAATTTTGACAACCGCATCACTCATTTTAGAACTAGTGGTTTTAAATGGCTTTGAATACATTAACACAGCAA
This sequence comes from Leucozona laternaria, assembly GCA_932273885.2. Lineage (NCBI taxonomy): Eukaryota > Metazoa > Arthropoda > Insecta > Diptera > Syrphidae > Leucozona > Leucozona laternaria. The sequence goes on from OW026368.1 coordinate 55,675,870, forward strand.
CATCGACATCGACATCAACGTTAGACCTAAACCCTAAATCCGATGTGGCTGTGCAAATGATGACAACTTTAAAGCGAAGTTTTTCAGGTTTATCAACACTAAAAAATGAAAATGTGACAAATTTTATATATGTTTTTATGCTGTCAAAAAAAGCGCTGTTCACGTTGGTAATCTATTTTACATGACTTTTGATGTCAAAGTTTTCGTTGCTGCCAAAGTTGCTGTTGAAGTTGCTGTGCCAATCTGTTTCTCGCTTTAGTTCAAAATGCGTTTCGCGCAGGTACGACAATTGCGCTCATGTCATCAGTTAGATGTTGTCGTCCCTTCTAAGATGCAAGATTTTAGTCGATGAATACCGACACAAATATATTTTGCAACACTGACATGATGCAAATTATATTATTCTAGGGGAACGAATAAATGTGAATTTAAACAATTTATAAACATTAAGGGCCAGTTTCACAGTCAGAAAAGTGACACTTAAGTGGGGAATGTGAAAGATTAAGGGCCAGTTTCACAGTCGACACTTACCGGAATAAGTGGCACTTAAGTTTCTCATATGAGGAATTTAAGCTTAATTTCATAGCCAGCGTAAGTGGAACTTAAGTCACCAACATCGGAAACTTAAGTGCCACTTATTAAGGTAACAGTGCGCTGTGATATTTGGAATTAATCTTTCACATTCCCCACTTAAGTGTCACTTTTCTGACTAGGAAACTGGCCATAATTCCCATATATCACAGTGTACTGTTACCTGAATAAGTGGCACTTAAGTCTCCGATGTTGGTGACTTAAGTTCCACTTACACTGCCTATGAAATATAGCTTAAATTGCTAATATGGGAAACTTAATTGCCACTTATTCCGGTAAGTGTCGACTGTGAAACTGGCCCTAATTCTTCACAAATTCTAATCAAAATCGTAGAAATATAATTTATTATTATGTTTAAATACTAAAATCCGCTTTTAAATTGCTTAAATAAGTTAAATTTGAGAAAGCAAATTTGTCTTCGCGAACTGCAATATGATTGTAACGAATTGTCAAACTATTCTATTCGCGTTCCACATACTGTCCACACTTCAACGAATAAATTGTTCGCGCGCGGCTAACCTCAAAATCTCTTTTTGTTTTGATTTCTTGGTGGTCGTCATTCGCGACGAATAAAAAGCCATGTGAAAGAAATGTCAAAATAGACGAATATTCGTTCATTCGTTGAGACTTCACTTTCTTTGACATTTAGTAAAACCTTATTAAATGTCAAAGAAAGTGAAGTCTCAATAAAAATAATTCATTCATTCATTCATTCATTCGTTCATTCGTTGGTGGTTGGTCGCTCTCATGTGAATAGTGCTTTAGACCAAAATGCGTTTCGCCCAGGTACGACAGTTGGGCTCATACAAATAGGGTACGACAACATCTAACTGATGAGCCCAACTGTCGTACCTGGGCGAAACGCATTTTGGACTAAAGGTATTGGAATTCGCCATCTACTAAACAAATACAAATATTTCTTTTTCTGCACAAGTTAATGGCTGTTGTCTTTGTGGAGCTTTACTGAACCTTTCCTTCCGATAGCTTGTACTTGTAGCGATTACCTGGGAAACTTAGGATGTTGAACGTTGGCGTTCAAAGTGCATCTTAAAGTCGGAATCGCCTTACCAATAAACTATACATTTAGAAAGTCTTCGATTCTTTCATGACCCTCGTCCCTCGATGTTGAGCTGCGATGAACCCGTACTTTTCTCGTCACTTATTGAAAATTCTAATATAAACTAATTATCGCCACTTTCGGAAAAATAACTAAAATAAGAACTTATTTTCAGAATAAATTTGATCGATATGGAGCAAGGTTCATATTTAAATACGGCTAATGTTAAACTGTAGCTGCAACAAGAAAAGTAGCTGCAGCAAAAGTTGTCTCTTTAAAAGGTTAACTTATTTCAAAACTTGTTGCAAGAAAGTGAAAAACATGCTCTATAGATTCCTGTGTGCGGAAAAATCGTCTTTGATCTATAGAATCAATTTCAAATGAGAGTCTCATTCACAATTTTCGTACGCTTTTTTGCACACAGGCATCTCAAGTGCAAGTTTTTGTTTTTCACCTTTAAACTTCTTGCCATAGTCTTGAATATAGTTAAGCATTAAGCGAGTTTATTATAAGCGGGTTTTAAATCGAATGTTCCAACCGAAACCGAATCCAATATCATTTACTCCATCAAACATAGCAATATTTTGATTACAGTCTGCAGATTTATCTTTGAAAACTTATATGTAGTATAGCAGTATAGGTATCATCTAACCACCAGAGTACGAAAATTGGTTTTTATTTTTATAAAAAAAAATAACACATTTTTGAAATTTATTTTCTCGAGGTCAACGGATCGCACACGTGCCATGTCTTACTTGAAACGATAGTCAAATCTTCAATGAATAGTTGCTCAATTTTATGTAATTAATTGTGGTTTTAAATATCGTATATATAAAATAAATATAATTATGTATATATCGTATAAATAAAATAAATGGTATTTAAAATAAAAAATCTATATTTGTCGTTTCAGATGTTCAAAATTACTACAGCATTATGAAAGACACATCAAACAATTTTTCGCATAACAGTCCTCTAAAGTCACCGCCAATTTCAATTGATCCCAAGGAATTACCACCTCAGCCACCTGATATACTAAATCAGAACTTAGGTTCATTGTTTCCGCAAAAATTAGTCGAAAATGAGAAGCTTCCGATTTCGTTGCAGCCAGTTTTGAACATTGTCACTAGCACAGAGAACTGTTCACCTCTAGCTTATGAATATGGACCAACATCCGACTATCCTTTGACTGAGCTGAATCGGTCTGGTGTATTCTCGTCATTTTTGCAACGGAGACCCCGGGGAGAAAAAAGACCGATACCAGAAGAACAAAAAGACGAAAAATATTATGAACGTCGAAAACGTAACAACGAAGCAGCTAAGAAATCACGTGACGCTCGAAAAATACGTGAAGACAGAATAGCATTTCGAGCTGCATTATTGGAACAAGAAAATTCGATTCTGCGAGCACAAATAGCAGCTTTGAGGAGTGAGTTGCATTCTGTACGTGAAATGTTTGCGAATGGATCAGCTAGCAGGCAATCGTAAAATTGTTGAATTTGCAGAATATATTTCAATGTGCAATAAATCTAAAAGAGATTCTGTAAATAGGAACGAATAGCAGTAGTCATGTTTTTTGTAAATATTTGTTGTTTTGATGAAAATTTATGTGGTTTAGTTAAATAAATAAATGTTAGAGTACAAATAAAGCTATATAACAGTTTTATATGGATATAAGAAACACTTCAACAAAAAACTCGCTTATAAGTAACGCAATCCAAAACACCGGGCAGTTTTCGCCAATTTTTCTTCCGTTGCTGGTATATAGGTAAGCAAAACCCGGATATATTTGTAAGAAATAAATTTCTATGATTTTAGAGTTTCATATGTCGGTGTTGTACTGTATAATACATTTCTCGCAATTAAAAGAAAAAGAGCTATTCGGATATTTAAAGGTAAGTAGTTATTAAAGGGAATTGTCCATTTCTGGCCCAGAGTGTACACGAACGAGTTTGGTATTGGTATCAAATGAAAGGTGACATGAAGCCCGATGAGTAAAATATTTTTGAAATCGTTCATGGGAAAGTCGAGATTTTTGGGCTTGAAGTTGACCATTGCAAAATAAGGATTTCGGATTTTGTTCCAAATACGTAGAAAAATGATATTGATATCAAATAAAAGGTATTTTGTCTTTAAAATAATAAAAAAAGTTATTCTGATATGTTTAACACATTTTGAGATATTGAGATTTGACTTCTAAAAAAAATTTGATAGGTACCAAACTCGTTCGTGTACACTCTGGGCCAAAAGCTCCATAGTAAAATGGGCATTCCCTTAAGTTTCTACTCATATGTAAAGGGTGTTTTTAAGACGTGTGGTTTTCAATCTGGCAATACTTTTTCGGAGTTGGTCTTTTTGACAGCTGTCACTTGATTTATGCTCAGTTTGGTTTGCCATTTTATAATTAATGGACTTACTCCTAAACAACGTTCACAAATCGTTCAAATTTATTACCAAAATAATGGTTCAGTTCGCGCGATGCATCCCGCGCTGAGTCCAATATTCTGTCGACATAATTGCAAAATCGCATAAATTCGAGCAACCATGGGTCGGTTTCACACCACATTTACTCTAGTGGATAGTGCGCATCCTCAAAGACGCCGTACAGTGAACACCACAGACGCTATTGCTGCTGTAGATCAGAGTATTGAAGAAGACCCGAATGACTCCATCCGCCATCGCGCGCAATAATTGGAGCTGTCGAAAACTGGGCCTCTCGTCTGGAATGTTTAAGAGCCAGCCGCAGCAGCCACTTGCCTGAAATCATTTTTAAAACATAATGGCAAACCCTTATCTTTATAATAAAGCTAAATTCTTGGCCTTAACATTACATTATATGCGTTTTATTTCTTCTTGAAAACCACACGTCTTAAAAAAAACACCCTTTATAAATAACTATATAGCCATGTTGGAAAATTCAGTAATAACACTAACTTGCGAGAGCCATACATTATAGCATCCTATAATTTTCAATTAATGGGGGGGTTCAACGCATTGCGTTTTACATCTGAATTTTCAGATTTCTGAATTTTTGGAGCTTCTGATTGGCCAGCTGCCATAAAAAGTTAGATGACTTTTGGTGACTTTTAGTTACGGTTGCTTACGTTTCATTTGAATTTTCAGCCAAAAATTCTCATCTGAAAATTCAGAATAAAGTGATAGATAGTGAGGGGGAAAATGTTGAAGTACTATACATAGAAGTTGAACTTTACGATTTCCGATCTAGTTGGTGGTTGATTTGTGATGATAAATTTGTATCACGAACAAATTAATAATTTTTTACGTACAAAACTTACTAGGTCTGTTTGGTATCTTTTTTCAGCAAAATGTGTAAGGCCTGTCAAAACACCAAATAGAGAACGAATTTTTCAAAAATGGAGAAACTTACAAGAAAGTTAACAAACGCATTGAACCACTTTTGTGTACAAAATATCAGAATTTTACTTCTCACATCAACAATCACATGCCAAAAGTCTGGTTTTGTTAACAATTTTCATTTAATTTAAAAAAAAAATTTGTGAGTGCCGGGACTCACGGTTAATATGTGTAAACATCAACCTTTGTTCAAGCGCAGTTTTGAGGAACTGAAAGTACCCAATATCCTACTGTGCAGATTTCGTAACGTAACGTTCTACAACGTAACGTTGCACAGGAAAGTTAACGCCAGCATAGATGTTTACACATCAAAAACATTGAATGAATTTATCCATTCTTCGGTAAATCAAGCTTTAGGCTCAGGCTCCACGTAAACGACTGACATATTGGCAGTTTTCTATCAGTAGACTTAAAAAACAATTAATTGGTCCATTCTTTTGTCAGTTTATTGACAGTTTGGTGACAGGAAATTGCCAATTTGTCAGTCGTATAAATCCAGTAGTTGACTTATGGCCTTTTCGATTGGAGTCAGAATGACAGTTCTTCTTCTGAAAAGAAGAGAAATTTGCTTCTGAGTTTGTTTTCAGAATCGTTCCAGACGGATTCACACGTACCAAATCGTTCTCCCGGATTACCAATCGAAAAGGCCATTAAAAGACTGACTTATTGGCAGTTTTTTGTCAGGAGCCTTCAAAAACAATGAATTGGTCCATTCTTCTGTCAGGTTTTTGACAGTTTGCTGACAGAAAACCGCCAGTTTGTCAGTTATATAAATCCAGCATTAAGTTTATGCTTGACTTTATCTACAGACGTATTGGCATGTTTCTGTCAGTTGACTTCAAAAACAATGAATTGGTACATTCTTCTGTCAGTTTTTTGACAGGAAATCGCCAAGTTGTCAGTCCAGTAATTCAAGTATTAGGTTTATGCTGGACTTAAAAGACTGACGCATTATCTGTCACTAGAATTCAAAAACAATGAATTGGTCCATTCTTATGCGTTTTTTGACAGTTTTCTGATAGGAAACCGCCAATTAGTCAGTCGTTTAATGCAGCATTAGATTTAAATTTATTCCAAATGTTAATTGTTGATTTTTGTTCAATCTATTTTTTTTTAGAACGAACACCTACGCCACAGCAAGTACACAGATACGAATTCGATATGTAGTTTATGTACCCAATAGTCTAGCCAGTACCGGATCGTGCTACCTTCATTTATCTAACATGCCAAGTATGCAATTCACGCCGGTTACACAGTTTTCTTCCGTGGATAAGTTAAGCCCGGAGAATTTTCCTCTCCTCGCCCGAAGGGAATTAGTTGTTGTTGCATTAAACTTGAAATTTCTTTTGTCCCAACGTCGTTTTTTTCGACCAATTTCCTCGGGACTTGCAAAAAAACACGGCTAGTATCATCTCACTGCACTATTTACTCCACTAGAGTGGGCGACGAAAGAAAATAAAACATACTCAAGCAATAAGGAAATGCAAAAAGAAGAGCGGTAACTCTGCAATTTGTTCAACCTCAGCATTTTGTACCCCAGCCAACACATACGTGCCTCGCCAACGTGTTTAAAAAAAGAAATTGCATCGTTTAAAAGAAGTTTATGTGAACGTAGAATATCTGCGAACGCGCGATCGAACGCGCGTCTCTTGCGTTCAGCCAGTAAAGTGATCTTCAGATTTGTATTACTGAACGTTCCCTATATCCTACTATATCTAAAGCTATTATTATTTTGGTTTGTTTTTGTTTATAGTTTTCTATCTAGGCTCTAGTGTCGTGTATCGGGCGAATGTAAAAAAAAAATAAAAGAAAAATAATATTAAAAAAAGCTAAAATGTATCGGTATATACATGATAGTTAATAATTATAAACAAGTGCTCGTGATAAAATATAATTTAATCGTCGGTAGCGTTAAAAACAATTTGTTTCGGTCGGGGCTAAGCATATTTCGTAACGTAACGTGCTACAATGTAATTTGCACGACGGAACGTTGCACAGAAAAGTTCACGTTTTTTTTCCACTCTACCGCGAGGGCGCGAGCATATAGATGTTTACATATCAAAAAATCACATTAATCATAAATTTCCCATGTTATGTATTATTTATGTTAATTTTCACATTTCAGAAACCACAATTTCAAATTAAAAGCAAAAGATGGGGATAGTTTGGTGTTTTGACAGTCTATACTCTTCTTGCACACAGTAATTTATGTAGCACAAATTCGAAAGTTATCCAATGGAGGGGACATTTTTTTCTCTCTCGATGTGCTCTCTCGTTGCATCTTTTTCGTGTTAAGAAACAGAAATTTGTGACAAGTTGTGCAATTTTGTGAAAATTTGTGCTAATTCGCAAGAAATTTCATGTTACCAAACAGATCTATTGTTTATTGATAAGTGATGCTGCATTTACAAGACTGACAAATTGACATTTTTCTGTCACTATACTGCCAAAAGAATGAATTTTTCCATTGTTCTGTCATTTTTTTGACAGTTAAATGCCAGAATACTGCCAATTTGTCAGTCGTGTAAATGCAGCATGAGTTTTTAAATCAAAAGATTGACTCTTAGTCCCCTTTCACACGAGGAAACAAGTTTCTGGAGATTTTTTTGACGTTTTCTTTTAATTTCCTTAATAATCTCCTGTTCCTTTCACACGAAGAAATAAAATCGTGGCAAATTTCTTTAGTTTCCTTTTAAAATACCTTCGTTGAACACACTCCACTGGGTGTGTGCAGAGGAATGTCAAAAAAATCTCCTCGAATCGTTGACCGGGGAGATTTCATTTTCCCCTCTTAGTCCCCTTTCACACGAGGAAACAAGTTGCTGGAGATTTTTTTGACGTTTTCTTTTAATTTCCTTAAAAATCTCCTGTACCTTTCACACGAAGAAACAAAATCGTGGAAACTTTTTGTAGTTTCCTTTAAAATAGCTTGGTTGAACACACTCTAGTGTGTGTGTGAAGAGGAATGTCAAAAAAATCTCCTCGAATCGTTGACCGGGGAGATTTCATTTTCCCCTCTTACTTCTTGCCCTTCTCACCAACAAACTAAATGTTGCTGGCAACTCAGTTTCCTCGTGTGAAAGGGGACTTACTTCTTGCCCTTCTCATCTACAAAATTAATGTTGCTGGCAACTCAGTTTCCTCGTGTGAAAGGGGACTTAGAAAAATTTTCCTAGAATTCTTCATCGCAATTATTGTGGAATTATTTTGAACTTTACATTTGTAGTCTTGTTGTATTTTGTTGCTGATTTAGTTACATGAATCATTACCAGAACTACTGACGCTTCATTTATAATTTAATACTACATAAGAGCAAATGCGAGGTAGTTTCGTTGAAAATTTCCAAATTCGATTCCAAATAACCTCATTTCCCATACAAATTCACATTTCGAAATGAGGTAATTTCAACCAAATTTTCACGCAACTAGGTTGAAAATTGAGTGCCATCCTTATGAACACAGCCAATTTGAATCCATTTTAAAAGCTTTCAAAAGCTTTTATATTGAAAAGTAGATTCATGAAAAATAGAAACAGAAAGAGAAAACAACAAAAAAAAAGTAATTAACGGCCAAATCAAGTTTAAAATCAAATGAGCTGTCAAACGAAATTAGGAAATTTGAAATGAAAACACCCAGAATATGTTCGTTTGCGTGCTGTCCAAACCTACTAATTTCTACTAATGTATTTGTTTTCTATAGCCGTGTTTTTTTGCAAGCCCGGGGAGATTTGGTTGAAAAAAACGGCATCGGGGATTAGCGACGCCATTACAGAAACAAAATGGAGTTTCCATACAAACTATCGATAAAAAGTATGCAATTCACGCCGGTAACACAGTTTTTCTCCGTGCTTAAGTTAAGCCCCGAGAATTCTCCGCGCTTTGCTAAGCCCGAAGGGGATTAGTTGTTATTGCATTTAACATGTAAATTGCAGGACAGGACGTCGTTCTTTTCGATCGATTTCCTCAGGGCTTGCAAAAAAACACGGCTTATATTAACTTTGAAAAATGTTGGGCAAAAATTCGTAGGTTTGGACAGTACGCGGAAAAACATATCATAATTAAGGTTCTGTTTTATTTAGTTTTAATGTAAATCCTGTAGGTAAATGCTAGCATTTGGCACAACAGCTTTCGACTGACAATTCAGATTTTGTGTGCGTTCAACAAAATAAATAAAAAATAAAATAAAAAATCTGATATGAATGGGCACGTTCAATCACAAAATCTGAAACTTCAGATCTGAATTTATGTTGTTGAACGCACGAAAATATGAATTTTCAGTTGAAAGTTATGTTGTGTCAAATGCTAGCATTTACCTACAGTATTTACATTAATAGCATTTACCTAAAGTTTACATTAAAACGAAATAAAATAGAACTTTAATTATATTCTTAAACTAAAAATTAAGATTCCGTAGTTCTGGTGATGATAGCTGCATTCAATTACCCTCCAGATCTGATCCGGATCAGGTCATGATAATAAAACAAAAAGGATCACAGTGAAAACAATGTTATATACCCTTCCCTTTTTTTACTTTAGCATATCTATTTTGATGTGTTCGTTGACTTTTTTTTTACTCAAAAAGCCATCTTACCGTCAGCGTTAAGACCTAAGGGTATGTGTTCAAAAATGGATTTGAAAATCGAAATCCAAAAGCAAAGCAGGATCTTGTGTTGTTTTTGTAATACTATGTTTCCACCGACCACTAAACCGAGATTTGATAAGATTTGTCATAATCTTCTTCAAATCTCGAAGATTTAAGGCTGCCCCAAACCAACGCGAAACATTCGGCGCGACAACGAAACTTCCGCCTGTCTTAATTTATTTACATGGAGGTTAATGGGAGCACCCACACTGGCGCGATGCGAATCTTCGAACATTAAGGCTGTCCCAAACCAACGCGAAACATTCGCGCGAATATGCGACGACTGAATAATGTTCGAAGATTCGCATCGCGCCAGTGTGGGTGCTCCCATTAATCTCCATGTAAATAAATTAAGATAGGCGGAAGTTTCGTGGTCGCGCCGAATGTTTCGCGTTGGTTTGGGAGAGCCTTTATTCAGTCGTCGCATATTCGCGCGAATGTTTCGCGTTGGTTTGGGACAGCCTTTACCATACAAATTTATTTCGTAAATCTAGAAGATTTCAAATAAATCTTGTTAAATCTTCATAGGGCAAATAGTTTTACAACTCGAACCAAACCAATTTATGTCGTGCTGAACGCATTCATTGGAAAATCCAACCCTTCTTACTTCTTTTTCCAAACATGAAACTTTCTGTCTCACTTCAACTTCATACGAAAAACTGAAATAACATTTGCATTTTGAGAAATACTGTCAAAGTTAATCTATTTTTTAATCTTTTTGTGTGGTGGAAACACTTCATAATTAGATTTATTTAGGCCTGCCGCCCACTAGGCAACTTTTAGTTGCTCACTCCAGCAACTTTTAGTTGCTCCCGGTTCAATTACATTGGCTTATATGGGAGAGCGCCCACTGGGCAACTTAGTTGCCGGCAACTTTAAGTTGCTCGGAGTTGCTCGCGGAACTTAGTTGCCGGCAACTCCGGGCAACTTTTAGTTGCTGACTACCGCCCACTAAACAATTTCCGACCAACTTTCAGGAATTTTCGAAAATTTAACGATTTTATTTGTTGTCTATTGAAATATTACATTGATTTTGCATTTTAGACAGGTCAAATTGAGATAGGTTTAGGTGGAGCACGTTTTTATAGAAAATTAAATACAAAAAAACACAAATATTAATTCTCAAAAGTTGCTCGGAAGTTGCCTAGTGGGCGAGGGCAAGCAACTTTAGTTGCTTGGAGTTGCCGGCAACACCAAGCAACTTAAAGATGCCGGCAACTAAGTTGCCTAGTGGGCGGCAGGCCTTAATCTAAATTGAGATAAACCTTCGGTGGAAACATAGTATAATACATGTATTTTCATGTGCAAATCCAATCCGGTTCAGATCTGGGGAAAAATAAAATACAGCTGATATATGTAACTAAATCAGCAACAAAATACAGCAAGACTATGCAAAGTTCAATGAAAAAATAATTCCACAATATTGGGATAGAGAATTCTGGGAATATTTTTCTAAGAAGAGTCAATATTTTAATTTAAAAACTCACTTATCAATAAACAATTAGTTCTTTTTTGTATAAAAGTTCTTATTTTGTCCGCAATGAAAATTAATCATCACAAATTAACCACTAACCAGAGCAAAAATCATAAAGTTCAACTTCTATGTATAGTACTTCAACATTTCCCCCACCACTATCTATCAATTTATTCTGAATTTTCAGATGAGATTTTTTGGCTGAAAATTCAGATGAACCGTAAGCAAACGCAACTAAAAGTCACTAAAAGTCATCTAACTTTTTATGGCAGCTGGCTAATCAGAAGCTCCAAAAATTTAGGAATCAGAAAATTCAGATGTAAAACGTAATGCGTCGAACGCGCCCAAACAGATTTTGTGATTGAACCTGAGGAGTGCTTGTTTTTATTCGAATGCGTACCTTTCATAGTGGTTGCTTTTTGAAGTTTCAGTCTGAATTTTCGGCACATTGGAGAAAAAAAACTAAAAAAGAAGATATTGAAATCTTTAAAATAATAAACAAACACTTCAAATTAGAACGATTTAAAAAGAAAATAAGCAAATTACGACTTTGATAGCAGCTGTACGATATTCTAAGACTTTATCTAAACCGAAATAGCGCCCCCTATCAAGGGCCCAGGTGTTACAGTTAGGTATTTAGGGATAGAAACTAGCACTCCATATTATAAATCCTCTAAGGATTGAACGCACCCAATGTAACTGAAGAAAAAAAAATAGCCCCCTTTCACACGAGGTTGCTGAAGATTTTTTTGACGTTTTCTTTTGATTTCCTTAAAAATCTCCTGTACCTTTCACATGAAGAAACAAAATCGTGGAAATTTTCTGTAGTTTACTTTTAGAATAGCTTGGTTTAACACACTGTGCTATGTGTGTGAAGAGGAATGTCAAAAAAATCTCCTCGAATCGTTGACCGTGGAGATTTCATTTTCCCCCCTTAATTCTTGCCCTTCTCACCAACAAACGGAATGTTGTTGGCAATTCAGTTTCCTCGTGTGAAAGGGAACATACCTTCGTATTATAAAAAAAAATATCAAATGTAAGCTCGCCCTAAAAGTCTGAATCTGAATCTGCCTTATACAGTTTTAGAAGCTGTGTCTTTCCAAACAAAATTTAACGGATAAAAACAGATACGGATAAATCATAATTCTCAATCTGTCAACTACATACCTACACTACACACAAAAATTTTGCGCAAATTTAAATTAAATTCAAAATCAGTATATTCCGCTGACCGGCTAAATCTTAATTTTGTTTGTTTTTAGTGAACAAGAAACAGTATATGGAAATAAAATGACTTCTTCTTTTGATAAAGAACTTATTCGACATGGTGAGAAGCAAAATACACATGAACTGCAGCAACTTATTTCCAAAACTTCAGCAAAAGACGTAAATTCGCAACTTTATTTTTCAAAAATGTGTCCATTGACAGCTAATGTCCATATTATTTTGTTGTAAAGCTTATAGCATCGTTAAAAACTAAATTAGGACGATCGGATTGTGCTGCATTCTGGAACTACCTACTTCAGGGATTCTGTCGCGATGCTGACTCTAAAGCAAAACGTTTCACCTGTGTGCAGGCATTCCTCACCGAAATCTCTAAAGTAGAACTCACCTACAAGCAAATGTATGATCTCATTACGAGGCTTTGCTTAGACTTGCCAAGTTTCACTTCCGAACAATTGATAGAAATCGTTGAACACTGTGTCGAGGCAATAAGGATTGGTGATCCAAAGTGTGTTGGCTGGAAGGATCTTCTACCCGAAACCATTTCTGTTCTTTCAAGTGTAAGTGCTTTGGACGTTAATGGGCTGGTCATCCCAGGAAGCGAATACCGAGATACTATTGTTAAAAATATCTGCTTAATGAAATGGCCTACCGAGGTCTTGACCCCAATCGCAGATATGTTCCGGTGAGTTGAATTGAATTGTTTAATTTTGTACTATCGGCTCCCGTTTTCTTTTTAGTGAAATAACATTGTCACCTAGCGAAAAAGTTATCGTACTCAATAAGTTCTCTGCCAGTCTTCAAAGTATCGTACCGTCAGAGCTTCCAGCTTTATCTTATCAGCTGTTCTCCATGTGCACCACCGCAGGACAAATCATTATACCCATTCTAGCTCTGGAGAAATATTTTTATCGGTTCTACTATAAGAAACTTTTCGCTGATATGGATAGCAATTCTACTGATTTCAACAGTATAGGTCATATCAGACAAAAAAAAAACATCTGCGTTTTGAAAATTTATCGATTTTTTTTTTGTTTCAGATGTATTCTCAGACAAGGAACTGCGTGAGGCTGAAGAGACCATTTTACACCATCTTAACTATTGCACGCAGTATAAGGTTAATGAAATTCAGTTGTGCATTGTTCTAAGAGTAAGTTTGTTTTGCTTATTGTCTTGCGGATAGTTAAGAACTTTAGTCATAATAACTTCCAACTCCTACCAATTATTGAGATGTATAAATGAGTATTTCAGCTCATTTTGTTTGTGTGTTTTCCTATAATCATGTACTACAAAAACTTTTTTACAGTGGTCTCATACCCCTTTCTGGTTAGTAGGACCCCCTTTTCGGGTAATCTTTGTGTTTTACCGGTCAATTGTTGGATTTCTATCAATCCGGCGGTTTGCAGTAAATTATAATGTCATCTATATGTAAACCAATAACCTCGATCTATAAATCAGATCCCTCTGTAAAAATGCGATGATATGGTCCATGTTCTATATTAACTGGTGAGAACGTTTTTCATAATATGCAGTTATTTGACGGGCTCCCCCCCCACCCGTGAGGAATCTCAACCTGAGACACGGCAGTCTTCCATCCTCCACGAGCCCGAGCACGCTGCTATAAATCATCCAGACCATCAGGCATCGGCGATAGTTTGGTCTCTAAAACTGAGGTTCGGTTTTCCTTTTCGCCTCAAACTGAAGACTGGGATTTGAAGACTCTTGGCTGGAGCATTTTTGTCCACTCTCTCGATGTGGACAAAACAAAAACTTTTTGGATTACATTTACATTGCCCACAGAACCAAATATCCGTCGAAGAATTATCGTCCAAGACACGGGTGCATAAGGAAAGCAATATAAGGTGTCATTTGTGGAGGTAATATTTGTCTACTAGTAGACAAACTACTCAATGACTTTGAAGTTGGTTATCAATAGTGACGTTTTGCCCAAGGCAGTGGACAGATGCTTGTTGATAGCAAGTACTTGGTCTCATCCTAGTTTACCTCAAGCCCAACAAGCTTCGCCTGTTCTTCGATCGCCGTGAAGGTATCGTCCGCATATCCTAGCTTTTGGATGGATTTGTTAAAAACATTGCCTACCATGTTAAATCTTGCCCTACGCACTAACTGTTTTCCAAAGTTCCAAAGAGCGCACAACTTGATCAGTTTTGCCGGCATCCCAGGTTCGGCCAGCGCCATATAGATTTCCTGACAATAAATACTATTTATTAATGTAATTGGGCTTTCAAATCGAGGACAAGATGGTAGGTGTCGACTTGAAATTCGTTGGCCTTTTCCAGTATTTGCCCATTGGGAGATTTGGTCTATCTGCCAGTACTTTTATAATTATTAATTTTAAGCCAGAAATAAGATTCTAATCTTAAGGCTTCTTGAACAAATAAATGAAAAAATGAAATGAAACTTGTAGAATGGTACGTTGGACTGGAGATCCCTGCAACGTTAAGCATGGATATGCCTCTATAGTTCTTGGAAGGAACAGTTTCGCTTTTTGGGAGGAGTATATGGAGCGGATAGTGACTGCATTGGTCATTCTTCCTTCCACCCATACTTAGGCCGTTTTCGAAAACGTCATCTGCGTCAAAAATGCGTTTACAGAATGTTCTTAAACGCAAACTTCTGTTCGAAAACGCAAATACAAATTCTACTGCATTAGCATTGTGTTCGATAATGCAGTTTGCTAAAGTCACGTGTTCGAAAACATCATCTGCGTTGCAACTGTGCAGTAAAAAAATGAAGGTGACGAAAGAGACAGACATGATGGTTCGAGAGATTGTTAGCTATTAACATTTTTGGATGTCAGTCAGGGAGTCAACAAAATGGTAAACATGTCGCGGCTGAAAATGACGAGCTCAAGTGAATCTGAAAATTCTGATGAAATTAGCCTCTGTTCGAAAACGTCAACTGCGCTTGCAAAAAATCATTTGACGATCATCAAAAGACATGTGAGCAAGCAGGACGATTGCAGATTTCAATTGCTGGTAAAATTGACTTTGATTTGACGTTTTCGAAAACGGCCTTATTAGTGGATGATTTTTCTTTTCGACAACAGAATGCTGCACCGACTGAACCCTCTTTAAACCTCAAACATAGTTTTCTGCGTGAAAAACAGAAAATCCAACCGCAAAATGAACTCTTATTTTAAAAGTTAATCCTAAAATAACAAATATATACATATGTATGAATGTATAGCCCGTTACTTTAGTGGCCAAATTTACTTTTCAGAATTTCCTATGTGCTCCCGACGTGATTCTTACTCCTTTTGTGCTAAGTGCTGTTTTATCCATGACTCGCGCCAATCGTGAACCAGATTCTCGTTTATCATCGTCTGTAATCCTGCCATTCCTTCGAAGTGTAATAAAAAACAACGAAGAAGAAAAAAGGTATGCTAAATATTCAGTATGGTGTCGCGATTGTCTACAGATAAGACGGGTTGAATTGGATCAAACCTTTACTGTAATGATTGACCAGAATAAAGAGGGAAAAGACACAATAACTCCAGGATTGGTAAATTTGGCTTTTGTTTTGCTCAAGGAAAAGCACAATTCGGTCATATATGAGCTTGGAATGAATTTTTTGATTAAATTCGTTCGAAAGCGTTTTGTATTCGGTCAAGGAGTTGTAAAAAAATTAGCGGAATGGATGGTTCTGGATCAAGAAGCAGTACAATATGCAGGTTTGATATGAATGATGATTACATAATATGTATCAATATGATCAGGCAATTTCTTTTTTTTTTCTGTAGATTGTCTTACAATTCTCAGCTCAAATGACACATATACCGTCTCTGAGTGCGAAAATTCCATTAACTATGTTCTAGACTTCCTACTGTGGGTAAGTTCTGCTTTTTTTGATTAGGTCGGACATCATAATCTCGTTTTATTTGAAGATTCCTGCAGACCATGCCATGCGAATGATGACGTTTATATTGCCTATTCTGAAAATTTCACCTGCAATACGCGATTCATTTATAGAAATTCTTCGAAAAGCCATTAACTCCAGGTAACTTATTCATTTAAACATTTGTAAAAAAAAACACTCCTAAGAATTCATTACGTACAGTGACGCCAAAACTTGTCGCATGGGTGTTTACGGTTTTTGTATGATACTAAAACAGTTAAATAACAACAATTCTCAACGAACATCCATGAATGCTTCTGGCATGTGTACCCAACAGAGTATATCAGGTTTCTCGCTCATGTCACAAGCAACACTCGGCAATCGTAAAAATCCGCAGCGACATTTTGATATGCTTACTTTGGAAATAATTGGACTTTTAAGAAATTGTTTCAACCAAAATATAGACATCAAAAACACACTTTATGAAAGTATGTAAAACTTTGTTATATGGAGTGTCATCCAATTAACTCAATTTGTTATTTTTGCAGACCTACAAAGAGCCGTTGAACTTAATCCAAAACTAATTCCTCATGTTTTACAATTCATTGACGCCCATTTTCGTTCATTTTTTGATATGAAAACAGACGAGGAAGAAAAACTTGTGATAAATGTTCATTTTGATAGACTACTGCATTGTGTTGCAGATAATGATAATGAAATCGAAGTAAAAGATAATTTGGGAAAACTCATCCTTTTCGTTGCACATTGTTTGAAAGCATATGATCGATTTGAACACGCTTATGATACAACGGAGATGTGCAAGATATTAAATACTGTTTGTGAACAAATACGATTAAAGGAATTTAAGCTCGAAATTATAGTAAGTATTTGTTACTTTATTGTCTTAGGGGTCGAACATGTCTAGACCCAGATATTTAAACACGAACATGATATTTATTTCTGATTGGTAGCAGGAACAAATTAAAGTAAAATATTCATTATTTAAGCTGGATATATAATGCCAACGGTAAAAGTCCTTCGATATCGCGCACAGTAGGTATGTCTATTTTTACCATGTATGAAATTTTTACTATGTTTCCAAAAACTGAATTGTTTTGACAGGAAATTAAAAATATTTTCTAAAAAAAACTTGAATTATTTTAATTCCGTTATACGGTAAATGCAACATGGTTATTGAGTGAAGAAGTTTTATATTTTTTTGCAATCTCGTCGTTCGCTCCCAAAGAACCAATGACGGGCTATTTGCAAGGAAAAAACGTACGATTTTGGTGTCAGTTAAAGCTATCATTGTTTTTTTTTTGGTAAATTTGGAAACGATTAAAAAGTTTAATCATTTATTATTTTGATACCATAATAATGACTTGAATTTTTATTTTACTAAAAAAAACTTCATTCTGGCCCAAAACTTCTGCATAAGATAACTTTTAATGATCATATATAAGGTAGCTTAATCATTGAAATATTAAAACCGATTTAATGAAGTATGTTGTATCGGAATGAATGTTGTACTAAAATCATAATTCCAGTCATAAGCTTCATTTTGGCATCAATATAAATACTGATTTAACTTCCTAAAAGTCTAAAAATTAACAATCAAATATTTTGATTATGGTTTTGAATTCTATAACGCCTTACAAGCTTTGCAATTCTCAAGCCTTTTAATCCTTGAAGATCCAGTTTTTCAATTCTATGGCGTTGAAGATAGATTTTAACATACATACATTAAAACATCAATATTTATACGCAATGAATTCTTGAAAAATTTACTTTTCACAGAGCGGCCCGCTGACGCTTCTCAAAAATGAAATAGTCATGCAGCAACTCAACTTTCTTGAAGGACTTATGTCTTATTTAATTTTAACATCGACACCAGTAAACAATAACGTTACAACCATGTATGCACTATTTAAGCTTCATCATTCGATTGCCGAGGGATTGAAAGTAAGTTATTTATACATCCAACATTGAAGATTTACTTTAACTTTAATTATTTTGCATTTAAAAGAGTCTCAGCAGCGGAAAAAAGAGCATAAAAACAAAACCTAAAGGAAATAACGAAACGGAATTCCAAAATTCGACAATAAACGGTATTGTTGTAAAGAAAATCAACTCGAAACCTGAAAATATTTGGGATCTCTCTGATATCGAGCTACTTTTAAGGCTTCTACATGAGTAAGTAGATATTTAAAAAAAAATTTAATTCAAACTACTACTCATACGATTTTACAGAGACTCAGTTAAATTTGCAAGTTCGAGTTCAACAGCTCCATTGCGAAGTAATCGAGAGCTTGTTCGCTATATTCACAAAGTCGCAATTGTACACATCGAGAATTTACGTCATCAGCCAGCTTATAAACAAGTTTCACACAGTCGACGAACACTCAAAACCATCACAGATGTGACAAGAATCATTTACGAACGTTGTATAAAACAGTTGCCAGCGTTGTGGAAAAATTTTGACCTACAAGCAGCTGCATTGTGTGTTGATTGTTTTTATCAATCCCTTACCACAGCCAAAGAAGTGTTTTCCAAAAAGTTCGAAGAATTTATAAAAGGAGTAGATTACCATCCTATGAATATAACTTCTAATAGAGAAGCCATTACCATAATTCAAGAAATCATAGACCAATACATGCGTGATGAAGAAGAATTACGCGAAGACACAGATGCTGCTTTTGGAGTTATGATTCCAAGTACCCTTCTTCAGTGTTTAGAAATTCTTTACGATAGAAAGTCGTATAGTGATCGTTTAACTATAGAAAGCTATACTTGGCTTCTGGACTTCTGTAAAAACAACGAAGTGTTTACTAAAGAAATGGGAATTGTTCATAAATTGCTTTTCACCCAGCGGCAAAAGACTCATTCTGGAATGTTTTTCAATACGATTGCTATGCATCTTGAAAAGGTGATTGGACAAGTTACGGATCAGGTGAGTAGTTTTGCATTGTTGGTAGATTTTATTCTATAACATTCGAACACTTTAGCCGGATCTGAATCTGAGCTTTGAATTGAAATCCATCACTTTGACCAGCGCTGAGTCCTGTATCAGCTATTTGTATGCGACTTTACGGAAACAAATTGAAGAAGTTGAATATTTTATCACAAAGGCAAATAGTTTACATTACAAACTAAAGATAATCGCTGAAGATGAACGTGAAATGTGCCTGGCTTCTTTGAAGAACAAAGAACGATCGATTTGCTCCCAACTTATACATATTTCAAACACTTTGTTGCATCTCTCGAATGTCAGTCTTCCTTTGGGCACTTGCATGGATAACCTTTTGCGTATCCTAATTCAGATGTATTCATGCTTAAAGAATCTAGCAAAACACTTTCTATGTCGGAGTGCGACTTCTAAGCTTTCAATACAGGGAACAAAGTGAGTATATTTGAAGATATTTTACATAAATTGAAAAAAAGATATATACAAAATTTCCGATCTTGGCAAAATGCATTTTTATCAGGCGCCACTACGATAAAATCTTAATAAGCTTTAAGTGTAAATTTAAAATGAAGCCAAAAAGAAACCTTTAGAGGGACTAGTTCCTTGTAAAAACGATCATATAAATATGTTACAAAACAATTCTCGTAGTGAACTTCTTGGAACAAAATCATTATGAATTCAACGAAAAATCATCATCAATATTTCGTCTTCATTTTGTTATATACAAACAATTTAAATTTGAAAAGACCCTAGCCTACATACCGAAATGATGATTTTGAAAGCACTTTTTATTTCTGCGCAACACTGCAGTAGACTGATAAAAATTTCACAAAGGAATGAAAGCTGACAGTTGGAATGACTTTTGCGTGCTATCAAATAATACAGGAGTGCAAATTTTACTCTGATGTATTTTTCTGTTGCAATGTTGTTATGGAAAATTAAAAGTTTAGCAAGATTATAATCAGAATATTTTGTTGTTGCAGTGCTACCCGTTACACCGGATCTGAATATACCTTTTAAATTCACAGGGTTGCGTGAGATTTTTGAAAAAAAATGGTGTGAGTGCCGGGACTCACGGTTAATATGTGTAAACATCAACGTGTGCGGATCCAAAACGGACTTGTTTTAGCTTGAAGGGGATCTTAAGATTTTTTTTCACTGAACGCACCCATCCTAGTATGCAGATCGTAACGTTGCACACCGTAACGAACGTTCACGTTTTTTTTTTCACTCTATCGCCAGCATAGATGTTTACACATCAAAAACTTCTGCAACGGTTTTGATACTCCAAAAAATACGACGAGCAGAAATTTGCATACCATTTGTCACTTTTAATCATTCAAAAATGTCAAACGTCGTTGAACGACTCTCTTTTGCATTGTGTAAGACGAATAGAAACGACGACTAACGCAAAAAACGACAGTATCTGTGGTTGTAAATTTTGCTAACGACAAGAAAATGTAAGGACACAAAATCATAAATATCCTTGTTAAACTATGTAATTTATAAAATATTAATTGTTAATATATGTATTTATCAACAAAATAAATTAAATATTTTTGTAATTTATGGTAAAAATCAAATCAGATACAGTTCTGGGCGCTTGTCGAGATGATTGAAAAAAAAAAAACATGCAAATTGTACGAGATTTTTCGAAGTGCTTGAAAAAAAAGCATTGGACGTTGGTTGCTGAACAACTTAAAAATATAATATAGGTCCTGTAGGAGACTAAAGTTTTGCATAGGAAAAGTGCCTCGAATTCCTTTGCCGACTTCATGACAAACCATAGCTGCAGGAACGTTCATCACCCCACACACAATCCTTGATCCATTTTTAATAAAATTTCTCCATTTCTTCATATTCGTCACTATCACCATACTTATATTACTTTACTTCTCATTTGACTAATTAAATTTTACCACAAAAGTTGATTGTTTAATTGCTTATGATGATTTCATTCAATTGTGACAAGTTTTGACCGATTCTTAGGCGTTTTCCTCATTAAAAAATCTACAACACATCTGTCGCCTCGAAAAAGTTATTGAATGCCATTTGAAAAACGACACGACAGAAAAAACAGGAGTCGTCAAAAACGTCAGGCGACATCGGTAATAGAGGTGAATAATGCACATGTATCAGGCGTCCCACGACGTCTCACTTTTTTAACATATGGGTTGAAGAAGGGGTACTTCCCTTTTCCATATAACGGTTTGACTTCTCGCAAACGCTTCTAAAAAATTTGATTTGGTACAATCTGATCACTTGCATGGCAAATGATTTCGAAGTATTTTCTAATGCTGAATCTTATAACAACAAAACAACATAATGACCCTAAAACTAGTTATAGTTAGTCCTTTTTATGTAAGGATTTAGATTTTTTGGATAAGAGAATCATTAAAATAAAATTAGCTTGTAAATTATATTTTATACAACAAGATTAATAAAATACATCTATACTTTCAGATTCGATCATCTTCTGCAGGTTGTTGGAAAGCCTCTAGCAACTAACATCTACGCTCTTATCACTTACATCGAAGCAAATATTTTTGAAAATCGTCCCAAAGGAAAGCTCTTAGATCCTCAAGCTGAAAAGGCAAAAATTCTCCGAGAAACTAAGCAAATACCACGTTTGATACTTTTTTTGGAAAATTTCAACAAAAACGTCATTTTGTTGAGCAAAAAGACGAACGATAAACTCGCCAGTTTTCTTCATTTAGGTACAGTTCGAGATTTCCGTATAAAGACCTCAGAACTGAAAAAGGCAATTGATGATTCAATGTCTCATAGTAGCCGAATAGCAGATAATTCAGATGAAGAAGAAACTGATGCACAACAAATTGAAGAAGAAACTCTTTTAGAACAAATCGAAGCAGAGTCTAGTGATCAAGGTGAGATCCCAGTAGATGAAGATGAAGAAGAAGACGGGTCCAGACCAAAAAAGAAAATTTCAAGTGCTACTGTTACACCAGAAGATGACGAAGTTCTCCAACACGAAAGCGCCACTTCAACCAATTCACAGCTTTTAAAAAATTTGGCAAAAATCAATTCACAGTCGAAGAAGCGTTCAATAAGAAGTCTTGAAGGGGTTTCTACATCAGCTGCTCCTGCGCCCAAGAAAAGAAGAGGAAGGTTATCTAAAAAGGGGAAATTATAAACTAAGAGGTCTTAAAAGTTATTTCGTGTTGTGTTGTAAATACAAATATATATATGTTTATGTATATATATTACAGTTAAATACTGCCACATCGTTCATATGAAAGTAAGAGAGTTAATAAATGCTTTGTTCTTGTATACAATTTTGTTTCAGTAAACATTTTTAACATGGATTTATCTACTTTAAAGTGTCAAAGAACGCGTGTTTTGGTAAAGTGAGGTCACGAACCATCACATCGGAGAAACGAGGTGAAAAAAGAAACCAAACATAAAGAAGTTAATCACTTTAACATCTTCGTACTTTATAAATTACATATTTTAACAAATACATCTATATTTGTACTTAATTTTAAAAAAAACTAATTGAAAAAAACTCCAAGTAATATGTAGTAATGGAAGCGTTTTAGCAGCTAAACCACCAACGCGTGATGAATTTGCATACGTTTTTACAGACTCCAGAAATCACCGTTGAAACCATCTGATGTGCCAGCACGTTGATTTCAATTAAATCTCTCATTTCTAAATTTATAAACATTGATGGGGAAAGGTGACGATTGGACTGAAATCATTGAGATATCAGATTTCGCTTTGGTGGGAACTGGGATCATATCATACTATACTCCCAGATCTTTTTGGGGAAAAATATAGTCAAAGCGTCTATAGCAGCAAGGTAACGCTGTTTATGATTCAATTATCTCAAACGGGAATATATTTCTTCTGCATTTAGTGAATTTTCCGTTACCTTTTTTAGTTTTTATTTGCTACGATAATAAATTCCTAACGTTCAACATTCAAGATATCAGTATTTCTAACTTTATCGGAGCTTATAGGTATACAATAATTGTAATTATGACTTCGTCTTAGGAACCTCCATAGATTGCGTACATACCTAAATTTTTTCATCTGCCGTGACCATGAGGCGTCTTAACATTTTATATGTTTGTTTTGAAGTAAAAAATCTGTTTTTTATTTATAAGAATATTCTTCGCCATAATGAAGAAGAAATAGAAGTACCCTTGAGTGTATTTAACAAACAAAATTTACCCTTAAATCGTAAAGTAGGTATTTTGCATCGAAGAAGAAAGGGGCGCTATGAGAGATGCGACAATAAAACCACTTTCAGCTACCCCACCGGGCCGAGAGAAAAACCAAAAACAAAAGAAAAATTCAAACAAATTTGTCCTCCCACATCAAAGAAAGGGGATATAATGATGTTAGAAAAGGAAGAAATCTGCTTATTAGCCCCAAGTTGACATTAAACTGATAAGAATTCCAGTGAGGTTATTACTCAAATCCATCCAGCCAAACACCGCGAGCTTTCTTTTTAATAGGCTTTTGCTTCATAACCGTTTTTATCATGGAGATAAGAAAACTTTTTACATCACACACCTACAACTTTAAGGAAATAGAGGTGCACCTCATCACGTAAGCATTAGTGCAGTTAATCATTTTCCTTCATCTGAAAAAATTTAAATTGAATCAAATTTGAGTGTTTTTTTTCATGCTTTTTTTTCATGCAAACGTAGGTAGGTATAGGACAGGTTTTATAATATAGAAAAAGCTTACCCTTTGTTAAGGGGGAGTTGAAGGTCTATCAAACTAAAAAAATAGCATATTATACAGGGTGTTTTGCATAAAAAGCGACAAAATCCTGGGCGTGTAAGTTGGGCCAAGAAAAGGAAAAAAAATAGTAGGTGAGGGGGGTCTGCTTACCCCTGTTTTGGCAGGAGGGGTAGTTTTCTAAAAAATCGACTTGAAATAGCAAAAAAAACATTAAAAATCAATGGTCGTAGTTAATGTTACAGCGTTTTTTAAAGCCAGAAATCCATTTTTAAATTAAAGTAGGTAGGTACATACTTTTGTGAAAAGTTTTTGAAAAATTAATTTCCAAACTCACAATTAAAAAACAAATGTTCAAAATAATTTTGTTCAAAATCTTACGTTATTAACGCCCAGTTTTTCAGAGGTGAGTTAAACCAGAGTTAGTTAACTCTAGAAGTAAACTAACCCACAGCGAACTGAGGAACCAGTTTTTCGGTGGAGACTACATGCGAAACGACTAAACAAGCTTGGTGGATAAAACATCGAAAGCATCTGTTCAGTTAATCCCGAGCCCAAAGTTGATCACTTAACTCGGGCTTAACTTGAATCTCGCACTGATTTCTTATTACTGGAGATTCTGTTTTTAAAGGTACCTACATGACATTGTAAGTATTATCGTTGATTGCCCCTCCCGCCGAAACAGGGGAAATAGACCCTCTTCCATATGATTTATTTATTTCTGGTCTTGCAACAGTATTTGCAACAGTATTTGCAACAGTTAAATATTGCGGAAAACTCTTTACAAATAATGGGCGATAAAAGTTCAAATATATTTTTTATAGGCCGAGACCCTAACTGGGAGTGTGGTTCAACGTTCGACTTCTGGGCCCATATTACGAATTACGAAAAGAAAGGCAATAAAAACGATACCCAAGAAAAACATGACATAAACCGATTATGATTTACGAGAATGGATGTCTGAAAATAAAGCCAGATGAAATTAAAAAAAAAAACAGCAGAATCAAACAAACATATAAATAAGTGACAACAATACAAAGTCACGATCCAAAAGTATAAAAACGACCGCAAAAAGTAGTCGTAAACGAAAACGAATATCGTTTAAAAAAAAAACGAATATAGTAATCGCAATCGCAAAATAACGATAACGACGGATTTTGAACGATAATCGTAATTGGTAATACGGGCCCTGTGTGTTATTTAAAACCGCGAAAAATTCTTACTATGAAGGTTCCTATAAGTGGAAAGGGGCCGAACTGGGTAGAGATCTGTGGAATCTTGTTGGTTGAAGCTAGGGCACCCCAGAGGATACCAACCGATAATTTTATTCCAAACATTAACATCAAAATCAATAAAATCTCATCTAAATCTTGGGTTTTGTATTTTTTTCAACGAGGTATTCTATAAGGTCCTACGTATTTATGTACATTTTTGACAGAAATAAACTTAAAAATTATTAAATATTAAATTTTAAAGATATTACAAAGATATCATTCCTTACTTTTACCCAATGTATTTGTAGTCCATAACACCTTTTTAAGAAACCAAAATTGACAAAGTTTGACTATCAGTAGAAGACGGTTTAGCTTTTTAAAAAAAGTTTTTTTCTAAAGCCTTTCATGGCTTTTGGATTTGGATATAAAATACCTGGAAGAAACTTCTTATGCAAAGTTCATTACTTATGGTGTTCACGTTCGCGATGTTCTGCCAAACTTTGTAATTATCTGCACGTACAGATGATCATTAGAATAAGGTAAGATAATTCCGATATACCTACTTGCTAAAGATTTCGTTTGAGAGAATCAAATTGAACCACTCCCTTAAAACCACCCCACGCACCCCAAAACTTAGAAAATGCTCACTCAATAGTAATGAAATAAGGTTAAACATTTAATTTGAAATTATGTTTACGTATAGATACTGTCACTGTTGCGTGCACTTAAAACTTCAACCTTAAACTCCAAAGCTTTGCTGTGGCTAAAATTTGTTAAAAAGATTTGAACTTGAAAAGGAAATACAATTTTTTAAAGATTATTAGTAAGCAAAAAATTAAATTCTCTTTGATACGTGAACAAGTATTTGGATTTGTTAGAGAATATTCACTCCTACCACGAATTCCAACGTAATCGGAATGTTTCCGAATCCCGAAAAATTACGATGGAATTCATGATAGGGCTGATTGTAAAATCAATAAAATTTCTGTTAGTAGTTTTTTTCAAAATATTTCGACCTTCTTGAAAGCGATTCACTCAAAATAAACTTTTGACTTAGAAGTTATACGAGTAGGTACATATTGTTACCAGTAAATATTAAACACCTTTAAATGGCCGTTTGTACATTATGTAAGGAATAGTGAGATAAATAGTTTTTGTATACCCATTTCTTATTCATGTCGATTATGGGCGGTATATTTCCCCCTTTTATGCGGGAGAGGCAATTTCAAAATATCGTGCAATATTTGTATTTGAATCCAGAAATCCACTGTTTTGTTTTTTTTTTGTTTGAAAAAAAAATTTACGTGGTTAATGGCCGATTTCATAAAGCCCTTTTGACTTTTTAACAGGCTTTTAAATATTTAAATGACGTTTGTTCCATACAAAATACGTTATTTAGAAGTAATGTGTGACAACGGAACGTATAACAAGGTCCGCAGTATGCCCACCGGCGGAGAGACTTGCTGGCCGCATGAACAGTACATATATTTTTATGAAAAAACTAATCATCAAGAATGATAAGAATTCTGTACGCTACGTTTGGATTTGGAGATTCTGGATTTCAAGATTAAAGTTGCCGATGATGAAGTTAATTTTGTTGCAAAATTTTTAAAAAAAATTTATAATATTATGAGCCTTGAACAGAACTCATGTTGAAATATCTACTTGTTTTCAAATGCGTTTGTAAACACGATAAGAATAGTAAAAACTAGGACCTATATTTGCTATCCATTCCTGTTAAATTATAAATTCAATTGATATACTTATGAAGAACTTTGCTACTTAGAACTATATACATATATAAGTAGTAGGTTTTAATATTTTTCAAAAAGCGTTAGGTCTTAGACAAGGCGGAGATGGTGAAACCCACTGCAGCCGTCAAGTCAAAAGAAATGGGCTTCAAGAAAGCAGCACAAATTTGTCATGTTTTCAGACTTTTTAATTCCTTACTTGACGAAGCCGAAATTGGTATCACGTAGATTGCTCTGGTGCAGAATCTAATAATTTTATTTGTGATTTCAAATCAAAACAAATCAAATAAAATGTATGTATTTAACCCTATGTAATACCAATACAAATATTTGTATCTAAATAATAAAAAAAATAATAAAATCAATTTTTCTCCGATTTGGGGTTTTTCCTTGAATATATTTTTGTCTCATAGGATTTATTTTCTCTCCAGAATATTGCTTTTATGGGGTTTTTCAGAATTGAGATGCTAACTACACACTGCACAGCATTGTGTATCCGCTAAAGTGTCATTGAAAAAATAATTAGCATCCTCGTCTAGGTATGCAACATTTTTGTTATAAAAAAGCAATCTATTTGATATCATCCAAATACCTACATATATTAAAAAAAAAATTTATTAATTTTGTGCACATATACAGATTTAAAAAAAATAATTAAACTTCTACTTCAATGATCGTTTAATTGGCTATAAAGTGTATAAACAAGAATATATCGTGGCAGAGGTTGAAGTTAAACTGAAAAAGGTGAACCCTTACATTACTATATCTAGAGCAATAATAACTAAAGCTTAACATAATAAGCTGAATATTATTTTATTTTTTCTGATTTTGAACAATTTCCACAATTCGTCTAATAATTAAGAGAACTTCGTTTCTGGAACAAAGAGATCTTAAGTTCAGCTTGAAGCAAAAATTACATGAACTTTGTTAAATGTTGAATAAAGCTCCGCTATATCGCATAATGTGAGTTCGAGATCGAACAAAGAGTTGCGATAAAAACCTCAATCATATAGGTAGTTGTTAGCAGTGTAGCACGGTATTTCTATCTGGAAGAAGCTTTTCGCCGCGGTTAACAAGATTTAAACTTTTTTAAAATTTAAAATTTTTAATCCAAAACAATTGCCCCAAGGAGTTTTATTTTGATCCTTAGTTGCATTTTTTTAGTACATAGGTACCTTAATGAGATAGCGATAGATAGAGCATTAAATATCTAGTTAAATATTGAAACTTAGTGAAAATAAAAAATAACCATGATTAATAAAACAGTGTTAAATGTAATTATAATTGTTGTGATTTCTATTCAGAGCGTTTTTACAAAATTGCGTAAGTATTTAAAATTGGCGAATCCCCTGCCTCAGCGTTGTCATTTTAGAAATGATCAAAATAAACAATAAAGCTGAGCAAAAGTTAGAATATATATTAAGAATGAAAATGAAGAGAAATTTATGAATGCAATAAATACATAACCTCTAAATTTTTTGAAAAAAAATTAAAGTTAAAAAAAGCAAAGGACGTTTTTCTTAGGTGTGGTATGGGAGAGATTCCACCCCAGACCTCCCGTCACTACATTCTACAGTGCGATATAAAAGAAATCATAGAATATGAACATACATTAAACTTCTATTATTTTTAGTTCAGGACAAAAAATTAAATAAATTCATTAAATATGTTAATTTAAAAAAAAAATATTAAACATAATAC
Organism: Leucozona laternaria; assembly: GCA_932273885.2. NCBI lineage: Eukaryota > Metazoa > Arthropoda > Insecta > Diptera > Syrphidae > Leucozona > Leucozona laternaria. The sequence goes on from OW026368.1 coordinate 55,704,433, forward strand.
AAAAATCGATCAAATCGAAAAATAAAAAAAACAATTCCAGAAATCAAAATCGACAAAAAAATCAATTCCAATCACAAACATGAAACTAATAGTATTTTATATTGATAAATTCATATTTCAGTTACAAAAATGTTTTTTTTTTTTTTTTGGCGGCGAATGGAATACGAATACGAAATTGTTTTGTTTATTTGTGCCAATATTTCAAAAATGCATTTTAAGAAGAGAAAGATGAGTTTGATAAGTTACCGATTTATTTTAAACTGGTGCTTCGATTAATTATCACTGTGTTACAATGTTACTTTTGAAGTGACATAGGAAAGGTTGTAGGTATGACTGAATACATCATAAATTATGGGACTTGAAAACTTTCATGGACCCTCAAAATTTTAATTTATTGTCAAAAACCCTTTTTTTAATGTTTTCAGGCTGCAATAAATTTTTACAAAGTCATTTTTCAACCCTTTGTAGTTTTTTTTACATTTTCAAAAAGAAGAGTGTCCATCCTTTAACTTTTATGTTCATACAAAACGTTTTGGATCTTTTTATGCTGGATCGAATGAGCTATCGTTTATCATAATCGGTCAGAAGCAGTGGAAGCTATGAATTTTTTAATCGTGCAAAAAATTAAGGGTTTTTCAATTGGCGCGGGTAGATTGCGGCCACAGTACACAAATCTAAGGTAATATATTGCGCAGGTTGTCAGTCAGAAATTAAACATGGCGGCTCGAGTGTCTACGAAAACTGCTCATGGCATTACTAGAAACAACAACAAATATAAGCATTTTGACAAGTAAAGATACACTGGATCCGCCATTTTCACAGATGCGCAGAACTAAACAAAAATTTAAACGCTAATGATATTACCTTTAATATATGTACCTTGGATTGCGGCGGCCTATGGCGGCCATGTTGATTTGTCGACATCTGTCAAATCTGTTTATTATTCAGTTAATAATGCCAAATCAACATGGCAAGTTAAACAATTGAACAGCACATCCAAATGATAAAACATCACTATAAGAATTGGGCACCAAGATCGTGTGATTTGACCCCGTTAGACATTTTCTTGTGGGGTTTACTGAAGTCGCAGGTATATGCGAATAAAACACAAACGACCGATGTCCTTAAGGTAAAAATAACACAGGCCATCGCTCAAATTCAGTGGAATCTATGCGGGAGAGTCATTGAAAATTGGACCACTCGGATCCGTGCCAAGCCGAGGCGGTCAAAGTGTAAAAAATGTGTAATTTTTAGATTAAATCCAGAAAGTCTTTATACAAAATTTAGTGAACATAAAAGTTTATATATTTAAAAAGGACGAAAATTCCTCTTTTCTAAAATGTAGAAAAATCTAAAATTGGTCGAAAAATGACTGAGTAAAAAACCGTTGAAGCCTTAAAACATTAAAAACGGTTTTAAGACACTTAACTGAAATTTTGAGGGTCTATGAATTTTTTCAAGTGTTAAAATATGATGTATTCAGTCATACCTACAACCTCAACTAGGTCACTTCAAAAGTAGGTAATTAAAATTGTTTTAATTTTGTAACACAGTCTTATGAACGGTTATTTCTAACATAATGTATTTTGAACACAATTTTCCTACATGAATTACATTAAACAATTCAAAAACAACATTTGCAAGCTGATTTTATTATTTATAGCCGGATGAATATTTTATTCGAAAAAAAAATCATTGAAAGTTTCAAAATTCTTATTTATAGGCAAGAATCATTTCAACATATTCTTTACCTCAAATCAACTTTCTTCCTAATTTAAGAATTCAAGCTTGTTTTTAAGCTTTCGTTATTGTATTGCAAAATTGATTGTTTCCTTTTAATATTAATCATTAAATTTTTTTTTAATAAGCCCGGTAACTGAATTTTAGCTCGCAATTGTTCTCTTACAGCCGAATTTATAAACGCATCATAGCGAGTGCATAGAACTATTCACTCCTTATAATTCCACTAAACGCAAAAATGTTATTCATAAAACTTATGCAACGTTGAATAGAGGCATTAGAAGCTAAACGCGTTTGATGGATGAATAGTGCCTACATAAGGATGTTTAAGTATCGAAATGTCACTTTGACTCACACTCAGACGAGAATAAAATACAATGTTATAAGGGTGGCGCATATTTTGGGAATGCTTAAATATCCTTTTTGTCCCCTCCTGAAAGTGATCAAGCTTTATTATGAAGCTACTTTGTACAAACCAGAATGTTGTTAAATTTTTTTGAAATCGGCTAAGAGCGACGTATCCCTCCGAGAAGTTAAAACTTTTCATTAAAAATGCAAGCAGTTTTCCTACTTTTACTTAAAATGTCGGTGAAAGTATAAAATTTGATGGAAATTCTTTATTTATAATATACATGTGCTTAGATGTATGCCGAAATTAAAGTTTATTGACTATTTTCAGTGGGACACACAGAATAAATAAAAAAAACTACCAAAATAAGTGCCACCCTAATAGATGTTGCTTTATTCTTCTCAATTTGATCGCACTGTCAGTGAATGAAACAATTATTTCAATGAAAACATGAATTTTTTGTTCTAAAATATTAAACTATATTTTCTAACACGGCACAAAAGAAGCAGCAATAAGAATAGGTACATTATGCAATATTAAATGAAATTTAAACTAATCCAATCGGTGCAGCAGAATTCGTTTATTGACTTTTCACTTTCAGAGCTTAGTTTTGTTAATCAATTGTGGCAGTAAAACGTAATAGATTTTCCCTTCTTGGTACTTTATTTGACACAAGCGCATTATAACTATAATGTGTAGGGAAATATTTTATGAATTAGGATTTATGCAACGTTGAATAGTAGCTTCATAAATGCTTATGCACTATATAACTATTCAGCCGTTTAGAGGTGTTTAAAGAATTCTAATGAATTAGGCTGTTAGTGTAAGGCTTAATTCTTTTGTTTGTTTCCATTTTTTTTGTTTTATTTTGTATTTTTAAGCAGATTTCTGAAATGTTTCTTTCGGTTTTGTGTGTGATTAATTTATAAAACACCTGAGTTTGGCTTTTTGAATTATTACTTTTATCTTCAGCTTAAGCAAACGCGCCGTGAAACCAAACTCTGATTTATACTAATTGTAAACCAAACTTAATAGGTACATACACTACACATACATTACGTACATACATCACTGTAAAACTGAGCATACACAATAACGGTTGTGTTGATAACAGAAGAATTCATGAACACCTATAAACCGAAAGACGCGGACGCGGGCATACGCATTATTGATCAACAGTCAGCAGTCGTTCACTGTTGAGGGGAGATGACCTTGCGCTTAAAATCAAAAAAAATAACTTGCGCATGGTCGCGAAGTCGTCCGACCCAATGAATTGAAAGCAGAAATCAGCGGCCAAGCAAAGAGAGAATTATAGAAAAAAAAAACTCTAACCGACAACACTGGTACCGGCAACCAATTGATAGCCGAGCAGCCATAAAATGCGTTAATTGCAGTTTATCTGAGCGTTTCGTTTTTTTGCTGTTCTCAGGTTTTGTTGTTGTATTTATTATACCCACACTCATTGCCAAATGCATTTTGCAACAACAACATGCACACAGATTCATTTGTGTCCATGAATTTCGCATTGGCTCCGATGATGATAATAATCATGATGGGATGGCAAGACTTGCACAATGGCGCAGTGCAATGTGCAAATTACATTATAGCACATTTTTCGAACAAGAACGATGTGGCCAACAAGTTCACCTAAAGTGTTCCAAAGTTCCAATAACCAATAATGTTGTTCGTATTCAGTACTCTTGAGTTGAGTTATCGATGTATTACTCACACAAGTCATTTAGAAGGAAAACAATCATAAAAAAAACTTTATTAAGTGGAAGGTAATCTATGTATGCATAAAAATAAAATTTACAATTAGTAATTCTAGACTGGTAGGTAAGTAAGTTCACCTTGCTTCACCTTTTCGCTTCTCCACCTGTACTTGGCGCTTACCAATAAATAACGTTTTAAAAAGGTGAATATTGATGCCAACTATTAAATGTGTCGATAATTTTGGGTTTAAATTCGACCACAATTATAATTCAGTATTCAGAAAACGATTGATTGAGTTTTACAGAACAAAAGAATATGGAGGTCTTAAAGCCATGGCAGGATTGTATAATGTCCAGAAGTATAAGTAAATAGTATTTACACAGATAATAATATTTATATGCAGCCTACAAATAAAGCTTCTCTCTCCACCACTGGCCAAGTTTGAGGCACCCATATATTTTCATTTGAAATCCTCCGAAGCTCGTCACATCTTTCCTGCTGTATCTACTTATATCGCAAACAAAATGAGACACAAATTAACCCTTTAACTCTTATCTTTTTTTCTTCTGTAACATAATAAACTTGGATTTGCTTTTCGTCATTATTTCAACGAGCTTATAAATACTTATATTTAATTGGTGACTGATGGACTTCCTATAAGGTGGATCTGCAAAACCATTTAAATACCTACTTATATTTAATTGGTGACTGATGGACTTCCTATAAGGTGGATCTGCAAAACCATTTACCTTTAAAACCATGAGATAATTTAAGCGTAGAAGACGGCGATGACTCGATCGGTGGCTATAAATTTCATGAGAGTCTAGGAAAAAAATATTAATAATGGTGAAGCTTCGGACGTCCCGTAAACCATAATTTTTCGAGATTTTCGTGCCGCCCAAAAATTGGAATATTTAAATTATGTACACTTACTCACTGACTGACTGATTTATGGAACTGTGTAAGAAAGTGTTTGTTGACGAAAATGCTGAGATCGATGATGACACATAATTCGCAGTAAATCAGGGGAACTATTTTGGAAAGGGGATACAAAAAACTATGCACGACTTGATCGCACGAACTTGCTCTTGTGGTTAACAACTGTGTGTAACCACACATTGAAGATGCATGATGTATATATTTAATGAGAAAATATTAAAAGAGTCAAAAGTACTAAAAAAATTGATCTTTTGTTTGATATTTTTTTGTTTTTAAAAAAATGTGTTTTCAAAATTTTTAAATGCATTTTTTTAATCAATGAGACCATTTTCTCAAAAAACGTGAAATACCTAATTCCTTTATGTGGATTTTTTGAGAAAAACCTGAGACGCAGTTTTCTTATAATTGACTTGTTCTTTGTTTAAAACAATTTTGAGCTAGTATCATACTAACGCTGTTTTCTTAAAACACACCTAAAACAGTCCCAGTTCGTGCAAAAAAGTAATCAAACAAACCTTTTTACATTTTGTATTGTCAAAATGGCATGCATCGCTATGGACCTCTGCCACCAAATGTCAGAAGTTTCAGGGTGAAATTAAAAAAAAAAAAAAAAAAAAAACAATCTGACAGCACTCCTTGGTTGGAAAACAAAACCAAATGCCGAAGGCACGAAGGCGAGCCAAAAATGTCGTGTGTTTCATAATAGTGATTTATATGTAATAAAATTAGTTTTTTTGTATCAAACACTTGAAAAAATGTTCACTAAAATGTTTAAACACTAATTATACGTAATTCGATCGCAAATTTAAGTTTTCAGTTCCAAATACAAAAAATAATCAAATTACCGGATTTTTAACACTGCCAAGAGCATGTAAATATTTTCCAACCAGGGACATTTTTTGTTGTTGTTTTTAGATGTCAAATTAGAACGATATATATTTTACTAATCACTTCCCAGGCAATCCAATAAAAATGAAAAAATCCGCAATACTTCATATGCGGATCTGAATTGTATAGAGTGAATGGCGCAAAATTTTAAACAGCCTCATATTAAGGTTTTAGCATGATACTTGTTAACACTTTACTAACTTAAAAGCTCTTTACTAAAATGTTCTTATTTTTAAACACTTTTTAACTAGTATCATACTAAACCTATTTTCTTACGAAACTCAAGCTGAACGCGTCTAAAACAGTGACATTTCGTGCAAAAAAGTAAGCAAACATACCTTTTTACAGTTTTTCTATGTGACATATGGATGTAGTAGATAATACGTTAAAAAGATAAAACAGCAATCTGGCGATTTTAACTTTAGTAAAATGTTAAGACTTAGTATCATGTTAAACTAGTTTAAAATTACCAAAATCCTCTTTTTAACCTAGTATCATACTAAAAAAGATTTAACACTTTACTTAATCGTCTAAAATTTTGCGCCAATGCGTTCACGTGAATAAGAGAATACCGCGGATTATTACCGACTTTAACCCAGATTCACTTCGAATGAATAGCAGAATAGTGATTAGTGAAAATTCAAGAAAAATTCCCCTAGATGAATAGCAGAATAGGGCTGATATATTGAGTTAGTATGATCCTGAAAGGTAAAATTGCCATTTTAGGATTTTTACTTTAGCAACAAAATGTTAAAAAGAAAGTACGTTGCTAACTCGTTTAAAGTTTGGAAAATCGTCTTTTTAACTTAGTATCATACAAAAAATGCTTTAACACAATACTAAATCGTCTACAAATTTGCGCTAGTAAAATTTCAAGGGTTTACTGAGTTCTTTAAACAATTTAAATTAAAATATTAGTAGACTACAAAATTTGTGTATGATTAAGGTGACCTTTTTTAATAATTGGGAATAATTATTTGTTTGTTGTACAGTCTAATGGTCGATTTCATAAAGCCCGTTTAACTATTTAAGATGCTTTTAAATCTTAAAATGACGTTTGATCCACTTAAAAAATTAAAAGCCTGTTAAATTTTTGTGAAGCCGAATAATAGTATCTACATAATTTTAAAATTTTTTTTAATTTTTTTAAATAAACGAATTGTTGCAAATTAAAAAAAAAAAAAACAAACACAATTAACTTTAACACAGCAAGAAAATAATTATTCTGAATTAACAACATAATTAATAAATTCTTTTTCGAAAGATGTGTAGGTAGGTATAAATGAAATAAATAACTTATATTTTAGAATATAAATACATAAGTATATATACCTAAACAAACAGACAATAAATTATAAAATTAACCTGCTGTTTTAAATACATTTTAATACAATCTAGAATAACGATTTTAGGGAAATCCAAACAAGTGATTCTCGTCTAGCCGTTCCTTGCGTCGGTTGGGTGGATTCAGTTACAGAGCGCTTTTTTAATTCCAATCTCTCAGATTAATCAGAATCAAGCATTAAAATGTATGCAAACATGTCAAATGTATGCAAGCATGTCAAATGTCCATTTCTTAGAATATATATATAAAGATTCTTTGTGTTATTGCGTATCCATTTCTCCTGAGTTCTGTGAGGGGTCATGACCAACTCTAGGCCCAGCGAGTCGTGATCCATATTAGAAACCTTAGGGCCAGTTTCACTGAAGTGGCACTTAAGTTTCCCATACATTAAGATTTTAGGCAAAGTTAAGTGGGACTAAAGTCACCATTATTTGAGATAATATGTTTTTTTAAACAAAACATTATACACGGTGATTCGCATAAGGTGTTGCAAAAGCCTAGAGCGTGTAGTTTGGGTCTAGACAAGAAGAAAGGGGGACATTTTTTAATAAATTGACTTAAAACAGAAAAAAACTATTACAAAACAACACGAAAATGACAAGTTATACCGGTTTTATGTTTTTGACTAAAAATTTACAAGAGCATTGGATTTTAAAAACAAAAATATTATCAATTACGTAAAATTTTGAAAAAAATGTTGTCAAAATTTTGAGTTTAAAAATTTATTTAAAAAAAAAACTGTTCACTAAAACAACTTTATTTAAAAGAAAATAATTGATAAAACCATTGAATAGTAAAAAACAGAGATAGTAAGTACTTAATATAGTGAAATTTTGAAGAAAAAAATCAGATTAAAATTAAAATTATTCACTCCAAAAAGTTGATTCAAAAAGAACGTCGATAAGTGGAATTTTAGCTTTAAAAAAAGCTACGACGGAATATATTGAGGGTCGCTGTTGTTTTTAAATAATTGTTTTTTTTTTTTTTTATTTTAAGACTCTTTTTCATAAAATTTCCCCGCCTTCACCATACCAGCCCGCACATACTTTAGGGATTTGATACATCTTATGCAAATCAACCTGTATGTTGCCCCCTCCCTCCGTAGTTACGCCACTGGTTGTATATTATATTTTAATAGGGTAAAACAACGTAAGTTTGATTTAGGGTCAAAATAAAATTTTCTAAACGAAATACCATAAGGAGGTCCATAGATTTTTCAAATATAAAAAAATTCGCGAGTTGAAAAATTCAAAAAAAAAAACTACAGATCGGGAAATGAAGGTTCCCAAGTCAAAAATGGCAAAATTTACTTTTGAAAAATAATTCACCTAACTTGTATTTAAATTTTTTTATTTTCGCTTCGTAAAAAATGCTAATTATTGTGGTCGCCATGTTTTCAAATAAAGGTTTAAGAAAAAAAATGTATTCGATTTTATCCAGGAATTTCTGTTATAGTTATTTCCTTAAGCGGAATGACTTTTATATTATGCGTATATCGTATAGGTATGTGGGTATCCTACTAGAAAATACAAAATTTAAAATAAATGTCGAAACTTAAAAATGCTAGACTTTATGTATGTATGTGTGTGTTGATATGTTCCTCAATTTTTAAACTGAATAAAATTGATGTCTCTGGAGATTGAAAACAAAAAAAATTTAATCAATAAATCAAAAATATATTGTTGGGATTAAGTGGCGAGAATTGAATCAATGTCAGTTATAACGGGTGATTTTTTGGCTGGTTTGGTTTTGGCAACACTGGTTTTGACAGCTGACGTGTGTTTAGTACCTTGTGTCACTGTCAAACAGCTTCAGTTTGGTTTGCAATTTAACCATGGATCGTCTTACAAATGAACAACGCTTGCAAATTATTGAATTTTACTATCAAAATTCGTGCTCGGTTCGAAATGTTCATCGCGCGCTGCTTGTGTTCAGCGATGAGGCTCATTTTTGGTTGAATGGGTACGTAAATAAGCAAAATTGCCGCATTTGGAGTGAAGATCAGCCAGAAGCATTGCAACAGCTACCAATGCATCCCGAAAAAGCCACTGTTTGGTGCGGTTTATGGGCCGGCGGCATTATTGGGCCTATTTCTTCAAAGATGATGTGAATCGCAGCGTTACTGTCAATGGTGAACGCTACCGAGCGATGATAACAAACTTTTTTTTGCCCGAAATGGAAGTTCTTGACTTGCATGATATGTGGTTTCAACAAGACGGTGCCACATGCCACACAGCACGCAAAACAATGGCGCAATTGCGAGGCGAGTTTGGTGAACAGTTAATTTCACGTTTCGGGCCAGTCAATTGGCCTAGATCGTGCGATTTGACACCATTAGATTATTTTTTGTGGGGGTATGTCAAGGCTAATGTCTATAGGGACAAGCCCGCTTCGATTGACGCACTGGAAGCCAACATCCATGCATTCATTCGTGAGATACCGGCCGATATGTGTGAAAGAGTATGCCAAAATTGGACTCAGCGGATGGGCTACTCGAGACGCAGCCGCGGTCAACATTTGCATGAAATTATCTTTAAACATTAAATTGCAAGGTTCAAACTATCGATTCAAATAAATATTTCATTCATTTTTTCGAATTTTTTGTGTTTTTTTTTAAAAAAAAGTTCTAAACCTCTTAAAAAATCACCCTTTAGGTACTTTGGGGTATATGACTTTTACAGCTTATAAAATAATTCTGAGATTTGATAGCCTCAAAACAAATGTGTGCACCAAAACATAGGATAACTTTTCATGATTTCCATTTCGACCAAATAATATATAATCTTCTTAAGTGCTATTCTATATTATGTATATTGCAAGTCATAAAACAATCAGGTACCTCTTCTTATTAAAAAAGGTTAATTTAAAATTTCTCCTACAAATCTTTTATAGCTTCAACTTTAAAAAAATGTTCGCGGAATGATCCTGATATAAATGGATGCATTATTGAAGCTGTTAATATGGTGCGTCCATTATTGTCGACTGGTGATCTTGGAGATGGCTTCCATACACCACCCCTTGAACCTTTGCTTCTAGATAATATTGAGATGGGGCGAGGCAGACAGTTCAAAGCAACATTTAGTGACATCCAAGCGAGAGGTGGAAGTGATTTTATAATCGATAAACTTAGGTACATATATATAGTATTTATGCTTAGGAAAATAAATATTTTTTTAAAAATGATATTTATCATATATAGCGCTAACACATCATCGATAAATTTTGATGTTGCCATAACCTTACCAAAGATATCATTTGTTGGAAAATATTCGCTTCGTATAAAACTTCTACTATTGGATATTCAAGGTGCTGGAGACATGAAGGGATATTTTGGTAATTTTAAATTAAAAAAAAAAAAAACAAATACAATCATATGTAAATAAGTACCTATACTGAATTGTTTATTTTTTTTTAGAAAACGCCAAAGCTGATGTTAAAATGCGAGGAGCGAGATACTTTAAGAATGGTGTTGAATATGTGAAATTTACTAAAATGCCTATCCGAATTACTGTGAGCAACATGAAAATACAATTGAATAATTTGTTCAATGGTGACAAAGTTTTGGGCCAAGTAGGTAACGCAATAATAAATGACAACCAGGATCTATATCTGAGTGAAATAATTCCTGGTCTAGAAAAGGGATTGTCTCAGAAATTTCTCGATATTGCGAATAAAATTCTTGACACAGCAACTTATGATGAGATGTTCCCACCAAGCTAAGCTAAAAACTATCAATCCCTACCGTTAGATATTGTTTGTATTAAGATTTTTATTTTATGTTTTGTTGTTTTATACCTTTGCTTCATCACAATTTTACAAAAAAAGACCATGCTGTATTAAATACCTACATTTTGTAAGTCAATGTCAAATAAAATATTTAATTATTATAAAAATAAAATATGTAATAAGTTAACTAGACTTTTCGTTCAATATAACTCCGATATAGTAAACTTTGGGTTGTTCGTGGAGTAACAACTCTTTATAGAAAAAAGGAAGGTACAAATGTGAACAAGGAACTCAGTGTCTATAAAGGCTGACAAAATAAATTATATGAATAAATATAATATATGTATGTATAAAGAAGGTAATAGTAATATAATTATGAATCAAATCATAAAAAAATATGCACGACTGGGTCGCACGAATTTGCTCTTATGCGCGATCACATTGTGGTTCTATAGTCTGAAATAAATTAGTTATGGGAGTCTATATTTTATCCATTTGCCAAAACTTAGTTTAGTTGCAGGTGATATTATGTGAGTATACAAAAATTAACAATATAGCCTAGTGTCGCACATATGCAATATGCATAAAAGGAAATTATATTATTTAAACTGGTAAATTGTTTTAAATCAACAAAATTTAAAAAGAAATTGATTAAAATATAACCCAACGCGATGTACACTATCTGATTTCTTATATAATTCTTAATTTATGAGAACAAAATTAGATATGTAGATAGATGATAGATACATTTTTTATTTCTCATAAAATTCATAAATAAAGTAAACAATAATTCAGATAACTTAATTTTGTATGTAGAAATTTAATGACATTTTGAATTTTAAATACCTAGGTATAAAAATAGTGTCAAATGCCACTTCAAATTTATAATATTGACAAAAATAATAATAAATGAATACGGGCGGGGTGACCCTCATACAAATTTAAAAATAATAAACCCAGTATATTAATTCACAAACATGTTGAAACTAAGATGAAGAAAAAAAGTATATAGTACATTAAAAAAAAAAATTCAAATAGTTGGAATAAAGAAAGAAAAATTAATGCAAAACTTAAATCATATGCAAAAACTTAAATATTAAAACTAATGCAAAGTTAAATCAAAATGCCACTGATTAGAGATTCTAAACTTTTGTAATTTAAGTTAAAAAGCCAAAGTTTTACTTGTTTTTAAAATATTCCCGTATTTGTTAAGGTCCTTATTGGCTGTGGAAGTTTGTTTAAAATGCAAAAAGATGACACTGCTTACAAATTTCGAAAAGCAGTAGTGCGAAAGCGAGGAACAGATGCGAAGTGCGTGTGATTACCACGAACGTCGTGGCTAGATAATAATCTGAAAATCAAATAACCAGACCGCATGAAAAAGTTCTTTTACACTTTAAAACAATAGAAATGACAAAAACGAAGAATTTTTTGATCATAAAACAAAGGGAAACTTGGTTCATTTCGATTTTTAAGACAGATTTGTCTTAAAATATATTTCTGTGAAACCAAAAGGGGATTAATTTTGTTCTGACTAGCTCCACCCCAACAAGCAATCCCATATTGAAGCTTAGAAAGAAAAATTCCATAGAACATTTAGATCGCAAATAAAAAAAGTGTCTAACAGCGCACGGAAAATATTTTATCAAACTTTCAGCGTGATAATAAAAACTCATCCTCGAATCTATCCAAAGCCCTAAATATTTGAACTCATTTACACACTCGACCAAAATACAATTATCACAGCAACTAGAACTATTACTAGAGAAAGTATCAATAAGGCAACGTACAGCACAATTACAATTTTGGAGTTTGAAACGTTGACACTCAGTTGCGTGATAGTAAAGTTTATTATTGAGAAAATTGTGGGAAGATAATCTGAAGAACATAATTTTTGTTTAAGAACTTATTAACAAATTGTGATCTGCAAAACACCTTCGTAATAAGTTAAGATCCCAATTAACATCACATATTAGGTCCAAAGCACTTTCCGCTCCATAAGAACACCCTACATCATCAGCAAAAGCTGTAAGACTACCTTTAAAATTCAAACTAAAGAGCGAGTTAATATAGATCAAAAAGAGAATTGGACCCAATAGAGACCCTTGAGGTACCCCGATATTAATATATTTGATTTCACTACTTCATCAATTTTCACACTTTGTACCCTTTTTTTAAGATAAGAATAAAACCACGAAAACCTGCATTATATAACTTACCCAACAGAATATTGTGATCGACCATATCAAACGCTTTCGTAATATCAATAAATAAACCAGCTGTGAAGTTTTTCCCGTCGAGATTAGAAAATATTCTAGAGCAAAACAGCAACAGAGCATCTTCAGTAGATTTTCCTTCTTGAAAACCAAATTGGGCATTACTAAAAAAACTGTTTTTATTTAGAAAAGTAACTACTCTTTTCTTAACAACTTTTTCAAAGACTTTACTAAAAACAGGAAGCAGTGATATAGGTCTATCTATAGTTACTAATAGTTACACTAGCAGACCCTTTTTTGAACAGTGGAACAACTCGTGCATATTTAAGCGCTTCGGGAAAAACCCCTGTGCTGTTAAACACAAAACTGTTACTATACACAAGAGATCCATAATTACGCAATGTAGAACAGCTGTTACAATAGTTTAGGATAGAAGGGGGTTGTAAACTACTAACTACTGATGTAAAAAAAACTATTAAACTCTTCAGCTACTGTGTTTTTTCAGAAATATAATTGTCACCAATGCATATGACAGTAGGAGTTTTAGCTGAACAAGGTTTATTAAGAATGCTGTTAACAACTTGCCATTCACATTTCAAATTACCTTTAGCCAAATCAAAGTGTGTCCGATAATAATTATCGCGACAAATAGGAATCTCTTTTTTAAGTTGTAAACATAAAATTTTATATTTGTTTTTAAAATAAGTATTGTTAGGAAATTTTGAACATTTGATTCTTAGTTTATTTTTACCTTTAATCTTGTTACATAAATGCTTGGTGATCCACGGCTTAAGTCGTTTTGTAGACTTATTGGGAGTATACGCTGAGGTACAGGTGAAAATCGTAAGAGCGGTTTTAAAAATAATTAATTTCTTATATATAAAATTTCGTTAACATTTTAGTTGTTTTTTGTTATTATTTGTTAATTTTAAGTTAAAAATTGAACTTTACAAACAAATCTGCTACCCGTTTTCGAAATATCGAATTTTCAAAAAATAATTTTGATTTTTTTTTTTAAATCCAAATATCATTTTTTAGAAAATTTTGCTACGCACTTTTATTTATATTTATTACAAGCTTCTGTATAAAAAATCTAATTTTATTCGTTTGATCAGATATTGAGATAGTCGAAAATCTAAGAAACCGTTCTATGAGAGGTACTGTTAATAAACGTAAGATATAAAATTTAAAAATTTAAAATGGTAGATCGTACTAATTTTAACACATGAAAAAACTTTTGTCAAAATCGTAGAAGTCGTTTTAGAGAAAAAAATATTTTTCTTAATGGTTTTTAAACATTTGTATGGGAGGCACCATTATTTTTGGGTATTTGAATAACTTTTGTCAAAAATCTTCTAAAGGGTTTTCCAATAAGAGGTGTTATTTTGATATTCAAAGAAAAATGACATTTTTTGAGATAAATGATCGGATGTTTACTTCATTATAAAGAGGAAGGTATGCCTTAATAATGGAACACAACATCAGCCAAATGGCCGCCACGACCAAGCTTACAGGACCATATCCTTTTCATGAAATTTTCCATAACCAAATCGCAAAGTGGCTGCCCTATGTCCTCGATAGCCTCACGAATTCCATCTTTGAGGTCTTGAATCGACGCTGGGCTGTTGGCGTAGACCTTATCTTTCACGTGGCCCCAAAGGAAGAAGTCGCAAGGTGTTAAATCACAAGATCTCGGTGTCCAATTGTGATCACCTCTTCGAGAGATAACACGGTCCGGAAACTTTTCCCGTAAAAGATCGATGGTTTCATTGCTTGTGTGGCACGTAGCGCCGTCTTGTTGAAAGTAAACGTTGTCCAGATCAATACCATCCAATTCCGGCTATACAAAATCATTAATCATCTCTCGATAGCGCAATCCATGGACCGTAACTGTTGCTCCAGCCTCATTTTCGAAAAAGTAAGGTCCAATGACCCCACCGGACCATAAACCGCATCAAACAGTCACGCGTTGAGGATGGAGAGGCTTTTCAACAATAACTCTTGGGTTTTCCGAGCCCCAGATGCGACAGTTTTGCTTGTTGACGTAGCCTCCGAGGTGGAAATCGGCCTCATCAGTCAAGATGATTTTTCGATGAAATTCCGGATCATTTTCATGCATTTCAAGGACCCAATCAGCAAAGACGCGACGTTGTTGATGATCAGCCGGCTTGAGTTCTTGTGTTAACTGAACTTTATAAGCCTTAAGACCCAAGTCTTTATGCAAAATACGGTGTAATGACGTTTGTGGAATGCCTAATTCCAAAGAACGACGAGGAATGGACAAACCTGTGTTTTCTTCAACACTTTGGGCTACAACAGCAATATTCTCAGTTGTTCTTGAGCGACGTGCACGGGTTTTATTCTTCACATCACTAACTTGTCCCAACAGCTCGAATTTGTCCACCAATTTCTGTATTGCGGTCCGACAAGGTGCTTCACGACGACCCAAAAATGTTTTAGTTTTACGAACCGTCTCTGCCAAATTTTCACCATTTTTATAGTGAATTTAAATAATTTCAATGCGTTGTTGAAGCGTGTATCGTTCCATTTTTATTAATGACGTAGTTTCTACTTGTCAAATGTCAAAAAATGACAGCTTCAAAAGTGACAGCTACCGAAATAGCGGGCTATTCAAAATAACACCTCTTATTGGAAAACCCTTTAGATACAGTTAAAAAACTTCTATTTACCAAGTTTAATAAAAATCGTTTTTGAAATATTGAGTTTTCAAAAAAAAATTCAAACTTTTTTAAAAATCCAAAAAATATTTTTTTGAAAATTTTGGCACACAATATTATTAAGAACGTGTCAATAATTCTTCATAAAAAAATTGATCAGAATCAGTTGAACCGTTTTTGAAAAAAGCGAAAATCAAAAAAATGGTTCCTTGGGAGGTACCATTAATAACCATTTTTCGGAACCATTTTTTTATTAAACGGCAACTTATAACTATTTAAATTTATTGAGTTCTTAAAAAAAAAATCTGTAGCGCTGATTTTGAGAAAAATAAGTTTTTCCTTTTTGGCCAAGAAATTTTGTATGAAAGCTACTGTCATACATTCCTAAAAGAAAAGAGAAAAAAACGGGTGGGTGAGTGTCCAAAACACTCTAGGTACCTAGTTTAAAGAAAATCGACCCATCCGCTTAGGCTGTAGTCGAACAGACAGAGAGAGAGACAGACAGACAGACGGACGTTTTTGCGAGACCCACTTTTTCGTTTTCGCTATCATCTTAATGTCAAGTTTTGTCAATAACGTTTTTATTTGCTTTTTAAATCAAACCGACTAAGAAAGCCTGCACAGCATAAATATACTTATTCGCCTTTGTATACAATACCTACCTAACCTATAACAATAGGGTGTTTTTGTGGAAGTCCGTAGGGATTTGGATGCAAAAATCGACATTGGGGATTAGCGAGGTTTTGAGGGACTTAAAAAGCAAAATCAGTGCATATTTTGATGCTAATATGAAGGTGGTGACTTAATTATTAATTCTTGCCAAAATAAATGTTGGTTTGGCCCAACCGTCCACATAAAATGATTTTTGTTATTTCAATGATTGAACTACCATACCAATGGTAATTGAAAAATTAAACTTCATTTTATGGTGAAGTTTGGGCCCGAATCAATTTTTTTTCCACAAAAATTATATTTTAATCATTACAGCTTTATTTATCAAAATAATTACTGATTTTACTTTCTAAACGTCTCGAAATTAGTCATTAAAATTTTCAATAATGGTTTTCAATGAAGGCTATAACTGGCACCTTAAGGTAAACCTCGAAATTTCTCTGCGCCTATACCTAAGTGGATTAGTTGTTGTTGCATTTGAATGTAAATGTATGTAGATTTTTTCCTCCAGACTTGCAAAAAAACACAGGCTTGTAAAAAAAAAACCTATCATAAGTCAACATTTTTGGTTATCATACATATATGTACATCCTGATTCGCATAAAGTTTGACAAAAACCTAGAGCGTGTAGGTTGGGTAGCAATTTGACATTGTAAGTGTTACCGTTGTTTTTCAATATCTCAACCCAATCCACAAACTCTAGCTTTTTGTCACACCTAATGCGAATTACCCTGTATATTATTTCTAGAGTCTCGTTCTCTTTTTCGATTCATACTGCAGCTATTTTGGCAAACGAGATGTCAAAGACGGTGTTCACATTCGCCCAACTCCTTCGACTTTATTTTGACATTTCTGTAGGTAGGTATCACGGAGAGAATTAAAAACCACCGATTACAAATTTTTAGGGATCAATTTACAAAATGCCTTTTTCTTTTAAATTACAGTTCATTTTTCTTAAATTTATAACATAAAGTTTTAATTTAGTACTCAAGTTGCGATAATTTACAAAATTTTAGATTTTGTAATTCACTAAAACAATTTATATTTTACAATTTGAGAAAAAGTAGTAAATTACGAACATTTTGAAGCTAATTTACGACTCATACTTTAGATTTCATTGAAATTTTTCTTGGTTACACTTTCAGATTGTAATTTAGGAAAAACATTTGCTAATTTATCACAATAGAGTGATCAAATCTATAACTAAAAGGAGCAGATCACTAGTTGACACTTTACATTTCTCATTTACAAACAAAAAAATGGTGAATCATCACAACAGAAAGATTAAATCTATATAACTAAAATTTTAAATTCGTAAGTTGATACTTTCAATATGCAATTTACAAAAAAAGATATGGTGATTCAAAAGAACAGCAAGATCAAATCTACAAAAAAATTTATTAATTTGGGACGCACTCGGAAATCGTAATTTACAAAGATTTGTTAAGCTATGATTAGACGGTCAACGAAAATGGTCAACGGGTTGACTCTCTGACGTCACCAAAAAAGTCACCAACACACTGCCAATAGACCGTCAACGTTGACTATGTCAACGCATAACACATTCACGATCACACGAATGACTTTGACGGGGCAGAAAAGTGTGCCACGTCAACGTTGGGATTATGGTCAACGCTTTCCGTCAATGTATCCTAACATTTGCTCATAGTCCATTGAAATGTTACAAAATTTTGGCCGAACCTTGCATTTTGTACAGGACAAAAAATTTTTTTTTTTTTTGTTTAGGGTGGGTCAGTGTGAGCATACCTTTTGGTTTTCGGGGTTGAAAGCCTCCCCCATTTGACCACCATCTTGTAAAAGGTGGTGCAAAATGTTTGTTGGCTATATCTTGAGAACCAAAGGTCTCACATAAAAACTGATAAGACCTTTTTCGTAGAAAATTAAATTCTCAACAACTTTAGTGAAGACTTTTTGCCGAAAAATTGAAAATAAAAAAGTTATAACTAAAAATGACGAAAATTTTGACGAAAAATATCATTAAGGGGGTATACCTTTTCTTCTATTAATTTAACAGCAACAAATTGTGTCAACATTTTTTCTGCGTGACCTATGGTTCTCAAGATACAACCAAAAAAACCAACAACAAAACAACAATTTTTCTAAGATGGTGATCAAATGGGGGGACATTGTTTGTATTGTTGCGTGTTGTGTTGTTTGGTGTAGGTAGTATGTTAGGTTTAATGGTTGGCTTCCGGGGCGAGTGCCGGGGGGTAGGTATGGGTCGATAGGTAGGATGATGTTGGTTAGGTGTAGGTAGGTAAATGTAGTGGTTGGCTTGAGGGGTAGAATGACGTGGGCCTGTGTGGCAACGTAAGATACTAAAGATAAAAATGGTTTTTTTTTTCGATACAAAATTGTCGAAAAAATTTGTAAAAAAACTAAATAAAAAATAAAAAAAAAAAATCGAAAACAGTTTCTTAAAAAATCATGTAATACGTCCATTGAACGGTGGCACTCCCTAGATCACGAATATGCAATTTTTAATTCTCTAAGATGCCTTGTTTAGTCGAAAATCACTTTTGAAGATGTCAACTTTGGGGGTACTCCAAATCCTATAGTGAAGCCAAGCAGGGGGTTGACGTAAACTTCATATTTTTGTCTAAATATAGAATTTATTTGGCCGGAAGTTATATATTTTTTTTCCAAAAAAAATAGAAAAAAAAGGAAGGAAAGGAAAAAGTTTTTTTTTTAATTTTTCAAAAAAAAAGTTGATTTTTTAAATATTTTTTTCAAAAAAATCTTATCTCCGTCCGGACCCACCTTGTCCAGGTCCGGACCCACCTCCATCCAGGTCCAGACCCACCTTTGTCCAGATCCAGACCCACCTTTGTCCAGATCCAGACCCTCCCCCGTCCAGGTCCAGACCCACCTTTGTGCAGGTTCAGACCCACCTCCGTCCAGGTCCAGACCCACATTTGTCCAGTTCAATACCACCTCCGTCCTGGTCCAGACCCACCTTTGTCCAGGCTGTGCTACAGGATTTTGTAACGATCCCGTCGAAAAGTACTTATTAGTTTTGCTTGTCCCGCCGCCTATCCCGCGAAAAATTTGTATAGGAAATCGTTCCGCGGGATATCGTGCTGCGGGATTGTAACAAAAGAACTACCTTTCAAATCGGCGGGCAAACGTTACATGGGCAACTGATTTGCGGGAAAACGTAATGATCCCCTCACACTGACTCACCCTACACATTAAAAAAAATAAAATTTTCCTGTTCTAAATGCAAGGTCAATGTAACATTTCAATTGACTATCAGGGTGATTACACCACAGATTAGCCACATGAAGATGAGAATCCCCGGCAGCCATTTTAATTTACCTACAAGCTTGAACTGGCAGTTATCAGATAAAAAAAGAGAATGTGTGTATAAAAATCTCACACATAGACAGTAGGGATCTTCACACACCGGGTTAAATTGTTGTTGCAATTCACATCTATTCATCGACGCGGGAAAAAATTACAAATACAACAATGTAAACAAATGGGTTTTGAAGGGTGAAAGGTACGAAACATTCTCATCTTCATATGGCTAATCTGTGGATTACACGTTCAACGAAAAAAGTCAATGCGTTGACGATAAAAACAATGTCAACGTAGGTGTCAACGCAGCCGTCAACGCATGGACAGTATTCTGCGCTGACGATCACACGACAAGACAACTTTGGGACGGAATTTGACGTCATTTTGACGTCAGAGAGTCAACGCATTGACCATTTTCGTTGACCGTCTAATCATAGCTTTACTGTTTTATCATCACCACAGTTGTATTGAATCAACTAGCCTTATTGCGATTTTCGCCCGAAAAACATTCCACTCGGAAAATTTTTTCGCCTATTGTGAGTTTCACACGAAAAATATTTTATTTTACGAAAATCCTCTTATTGTGAACACTAAGGGCCAGTTTCACAGTCAGAAAAGTGGAAGTTAAGTGGGCAATGTAAAAAATTAATGCGCAATATCATAGTACATACTTACCCGAACAAGTGGCGCTTAAGTCTCCGATGATGGTGACTTAAGTTCCACTTACGCTGGCTATGAAACTAAGCCTAAAGTCCTAATATGAGAAACTTAAGTGCCACTTATTCCGGTAAGTGTCGACTGTGAAACTGGCCATAAGAGCCTATATTTTTAGTTTTAAGTTTTTCACAAATTCTTATTACTTTGACATCTAAATCAAAATATTCATTTTAATCAGATTAATAATTTTTTTTGAAACTAAAAACTCGAAACTTCTACAGAACTTGTTTTTCAGTAAAACAGGCTATGAAGAAGAACTTGTTTTTCAGTAAAACAGGCTTTGAAGAAAGTCAATAATATAGCCCTAAACAACTTTCAAATACTTTCAAGCTTTGTTCTTTTTATAGCTGACAAAATAAATTTCCCTTCTAAGGAAACACCTAAAAATCATTCCAAATATAGCATATGACGGATATCTACATATAAGAAAATCTCTTATAAGAAAAACACGGTTATTAGACAGATATTCCAAAATATATGTACCATTTCTACATGTCCCCATACAAATGGTAAATAAAGTTCTTATGAGGAAAACTTCTACTAGAAAAATACTAATGTAAACTTATTGCGGTACAAACTCCCTATTATGCCTGCCCAGAAAATTAAATGCATATAAAAAATGTATAAATAGCTATTATCTTCCGTGAAACTTTCCAAGAACTAAACATCTTTTTGAAATAAAATTTGCTGCGCAAATGAAATGATTAACTTATAAAAGTTTAGAGTGAAGCAACACCTGAGAGTTAATGCCATATGTCTATATTTGCTTTATAGGTCAGTTCATTCAAAGTGAAGCATAAATTTACGTAAATACAAAGTTCGTAAATTTATCTCATGGCATGAATACCCCTATAAAGTTTTCTTGTCTTAGGTCCAAATGATTGCAAATTAATTGCATTAAATAATAACGCCCTCTTAATCTTTTGATACCAAAGCAATATCAATGTAACCGCTCTACTGCACATACTTTTTTCCATTTGAATTCATCAAGTTACTCAGCCCTATCACTAATCCCATCGTAATCGGAAAAATGTTACGAATCCCTAAAAAAAAAACTATAGAATCAATCTTAGTGGAAAATTTCATACAAATTTCCTTTACGAACGGATTCGGTGATAGTTTTTTTGCTGCATTTGTAAAGTTTCCGATTACGATGGAATTCGTGATAGGGCTGACTGTTTTTTCTTCGACTTATTTAACTTCTTCAAGAATCTGGTGGAAAAATTATAAACTTGACTTCCAGTTCAGTTATGTTTCCAAGATTTGTACAGAAATACTTAATCCAAATAGTAACCTCGTCGTTTGTTTATAGGTAAAGCTTCTGTGCTCAGTTAAAACAAAACAGTAGTTTCAGTTTGTTACCAATTTGGTTTATTTGCCACAACTCTCATCTCTTTCATCTCCTTTTTCACTTTATTTTGGGTCTTAAGCTTAAAAAAAAAAATGAAAATAAAAAAAAATGAAAATGAAAAATCATCAAACCGTTCTTATTTATATCTTTTATTCAGTCTATCAAATATGTGTTTGTACAAAAAATATTTCATGTTTCTTGCTATTTGGATAATTTATGGATAATAATATTCGGCCATCAAAAACCATCTGCTGTAATTGTAGCTATAAAATTTTTAAACTCTCCTGGCAATTAATGGAGTGGCTTGTTTACAAATGAGTGTTCTATGTTCTTGCTATGCAATTGGTTGAATAGTTACAAATAAGTTTCATTCATCTTGAGATTTGCGACATAGTTCTTCCTTCATCGAAAACCACCTGCTGTAAATGAAAAGTTAAGAACCTGTTCAAAGAAAAATTTCTTTCCTACCAAGAATCGCAACCATTTTTATTATTGTAGGAATATTTCTTTGTACCAAGACCAGACTCAGACGCAGGCTGGCCAACCAAACCAACCGAGAACCGATATTTTAATTTGCAATTTGGTCAAATCCAAATTCAAAGGCGCGAAAATTTCTAAATCTAATATACCTTGCCTTTTCTTTTACCACGATCTCGATTTTCGTGAGTGCGTGCAAAAGAGAAAACATCATCGAGGCAACGATTAGCGTCTACCCGTTTTTATTTAGCAATCAGTGCTACCAATCTCATATTTAAGGTACGTTTTAACTTGTAGATATATTTCAGAGGTAAGTCCTTACACCCACTAGTCAACTTTAAGTTGCTTGGGCAAACAAATTTTAGATGTTCTCGATTCAATGAAATATATGTCAAAGAGCATTAAGTTCGTGTGAAAGAAAAATACCAAAGACCAATATAGAGTGAATAACATTATAAGGACAGTAGGAATTTATGCAAAGTCGGAACCTTCCGCCGTCTCAAAGCGTTGTTCATATTATCGAACGTGATGGGCAGTTTTTTCTGCAATCAGTTTTGCGTCAAAAGTTTCGCGTACACATTCAAAGCCTTTCCACACTATCCCATCAAAATTTGCAGTCGTACGAAATTTTATCCAATGTGAACACCTTGACGGTGTTCACATTGGACTCTGCGCGACTCATATTGACATTTCTTTGTTTTATTTCACTCTACCTCATGATGAGAAAGAGATAGTCTAGTGAGGCAGGCAAGGAGCAAAACTGTCATATGTTTCATTAATGGCCTTTCAAATATTTTACATAAATTAAGTAAATCAATCAGCTGATTCAGTCATTGTCATAACACAATTACAAAAATTTTCTACCTTTACCATTTTCATTTAAGACACAAATTTTTTTCGGAAAGTTTACGAATATTTGGAAAAAATTTCCCAAACAAATTTTGACAGTTTGTTTGTGATGTGCTAAACTTCCTGACTTTTAAAATGGTTTTCCGATTTTGCATGAATACCTTTATTATGAATTAATTTCTGGCTTATTAAATTTTTTACAGTGATGCTACAGAAATCAGAATAAATTCTCACCGAACTGCAATTTGGGTGGCGCAATATAAGCATTTACGTAATATAAATTCCATCATCTTGTATATTTCTTTAATAGTGGCACATATTATCGAACATGACGGGCCTTTGTATGACGTCCATCTGCCAGTCCAATATGTACAAATTCTCATTTCAGATGAAGATTTAAGTGTCAATATTTTTAAAAATTAATTAAACATACAAAATTGAACTGAATTACCGCTGGTTGTTGACTGATGAATGCTATTTGGATACACATTTGCTGTTTGGATACATATTTTAAAAATGTTCATATTGTAGGACTGGATGTAAGCTGGGTGTAAATGTTGGAATAGTGTTATTTCCTCTTTCGTTTGCGCTTAAAAATGTAAGGCATTTTTAGAGCGTGCGAAAGAGAAGACAATAATACAATGATAAAACGATAAGAAAATTATATTTGAGCCGTAATATATGTTGTTTTTGGTTGGGTTTTGGGAGTTTTTTATTCATTCTAATATAGAAAATTAGGGGTAGGAGTGAAAAAATTGCGTTCTCAAAATCCAACTGAAAACGACATTATTTTCAATAAAAGTCCGAAGTCCAATCTAAGGCGCCAGTTATAGCTATCATTGAAAACCATCATTGAAAATTTTAATGATTCGTTTTGAGGCACTTAAAAGGCAAAATTAGTAATTATTTTGATGCCAATATGTAGGTAGTGACTTAATTATTAATATTTGAAGAAAAAAATTTTCATTTTGGAACAGTCGTCCACATAAAATGCCTTTTATTATTTCAATGAATGAACTACCTTATCAATGATCATTGAAAAATTAAAAATTAAATTTTATGGCGAAGTGTGGACCCCATTCAATTTTTTTTTCACAAAAATTATAATTTAAGCCATCAGCTTTATTTTTGCATCAAAATTATTACTGATTTCACTTTCTAAAGCTACCAAAATTAGTCATTAAAGTTTGCAATGATGGTTTTCAATGAAAGCTATAACTGGCACCTAAAGGCGCCAAAATCATTGTCTCTCGTGAGTCGTGATGGTGGCTTTTCTTTTACCCACATGATCTCAAAATTCGCGCGTGCGAAAGAGAAAACATCAATGAGGCAACGATTTAAGTGCATTGTCCCCTTTCACACGAGGAAACTGAGTTGGCAGCAACAATCAGTTTGTTGGTGAGAAGGGCAAGAAGTAAGAGGGGAAAATGAAATCTCCCCGGTCAACGATTCGAGGAGATTTTTTTGACAGTCCTCTTCACACACACAGTAGAGTGTGTTTAACCAAGCTATTTTAAAAGGAAATTACAGAAAGTTTCCACGATTTTGTTTCTTCGTGTGAAAGGTACAGGAGATTTTTAAGGAAATTAAAAGAAAACGTCAAAAAAATCTCCAGCAACTTGTTTCCTCGTGTGAAAGGGGACATTGAGTTTAATCAGTGCTGCCATTTTTATAATTAGGGTATGTTTAAACCTGTAGATTTCTTTTGAGATTGAACGAATATCATTGTGGCCTTGCAAAGTATTTTTAGTGCTTCTGAGTAAAACCTACATAACAATCAACAGTAAAACCTTACCTCCAATATATAAATGTAATTTTGGATGAACAACTGTGAAATTTCATCAATTCATTGAATAATTTTTCCGTTTAAAATATAAGGTTATGCTTTTAGATACACTCTAGTGGCCACCTTGGCATTTTTGTGATATAACAAACATCTTCAAGCAAAAAGTGTTAATTTTTTTTCCTGAAATGGCGATATGCGTTTTTTAGTGCACTTTAATATAAAGGAAATATACTTGCACAAAAAAACACACCTAATTTTCTATCAATACATAGCTTTTTCCCGATAAAAAATGTGATTTTGTGTTTTTTAGTTCTGATTTCATACCTTTAGGATGAAATTAATACATATACATTAAACATTAAATGGTTCATTATTCTAGGATTGAAAAACAATCAATAATTCGATTTCAACAATAAGGTACAAAGTTTTAGTTAAAAGACATGTGGGGGCTCTGCAGTTGGTCACTCTAAACATCCGATAAGCAGTAGACCTTGAAAAATATATGCGAAAAATTTCAAAGTTCTAGATTATCGAGGTACGAAATTATAACACACAACTTTTAAAATACATGTAGAGGGCGCTGAAATCAATAGACTTTTCTATCGAAAATCAAGAGGTCATGAACCTCTATGTACAAAACTTCAAAGTTGTAGCTTAAGTAAGTGTGAAGTTATAACTGCAAAATTTAAAGAGGGCGCTGCAGTCGGCCAGGTTAAATATCCGAAAAGCAGTAATTCTGAGAAATAAATGCAAAAAATATTAAAGTTTTAGATTATTAAGGAACGAAGTTATAGCATAATCTGTTTAATACGCATGTAGAGGGCGCTGCAATCGGTCGACTTTTATATCGAAAAAGTATGAGCTCATGGAATATATAGGTACTTAAAAAATGTCAAAGTTTAAGATTTGTTAGGTACGAATAAATTGCTTAAAACATTCCATGTAAATGTAGAGGGCACTGCAGTGGATTGAATTTTATATGGGAACTATTTTATATCATTGTGGTCACTTTTTGTTCCCTGTGGGGAATATCACTGACTGTACACATGTCAAAAAAGTGGGAAGTAAATCATGTATCATACTGTGGAATCAAAATATGAAAATTTATCTCACACGATTTGACAACGCACCTCACAAAATTTGACATAGTGTTAATACATGAAATTTTTAGGATTGGTTCTTAAACCATCACACATTCTATCCCACTTGGGGATTTGAGGTTATGGTGAATTGATTTGTTTAGATGGAAGTGTGGAAGCAAAAGATGAAAATCATTTTCTTCACACATATTTGGCAGTCAGAAGTAATTCTGTCACTCTTTGTTTGACTTGTGTTAATACTCGATAGAAAAGTGTGGAAGAGCTATAAAAAGTGACCGTTCAACGAGTTCTTGAAAGTTTTTGTCTTTCTTTATTCTATTCCCTGCAAAATAAATTTTAACACATTAATGAAAAATCCCGGCTTCAAAAAAGTATAACTTGCGTCGCAGTAAATAATAGCATTGAAAACTACACGAATTTTCAGAAACTGTGTTCTTTGCCACCAAATTATGAAAATTTGTAAGAAATTTCAAGTTCCTAAACCAAAACCTATAATGTATTACATTGAACTCGAAATAACAATTTTTCCATTTCTTTAATCAAGTCTGAGCGTGCCTTAAATTAAAAATTGATATCATTGATTTGATTCACGAAAAAGAAAAGGACGACATGCTCATTTTTGTGCTTGGGCAGACGATGAAGAAGACGCAACATTTAATTCAGTTTTCAGTTTCATTCTTTCCGTCGTCATCGCGTCGTTGTCGTTCTCGTTGAACGGTATCGCCCGGTACCAGTTTTAATATTTTAATTTCAGTGGAATAAAAAGGTAATTTACTATAAAAAAAAATATTTAAAAACAAAAGAATTAACGTATGAATATTTCTTTTAATTATTAGGTTGCTGCGTAATTTTTGTATGTGTGAGGCGAGATTGCTGTGATGCAGGCTGCGTACACGAGGTACAGCAGGGTACGCTGGAGCGGAGTTTTATAAACGTTTTCGAAGTAAGTAAATAAGAATTTATCTTTAATAGTTGTGTGGTTTTATATTGATTAAAATATAAAGTGTGTTTTACAAAAGATAAAACAAACGACTAGAGCGGGTAGGTTGCACAAAAATAGCACGTGTAGGTTGATTAGAGATAAGAAAAAATCGTAGGAAAGGGTTGGTCTATTTCAACCTTTTAAGGCTGGAAGGGCAATTTTCTGAAAAAAAGACTTGAAATAAAAAAATCATTAAAAAACAATGCAAAATTGTTGAATATGAAAATTGAACCTATTCTTACATTGAACTCGAAATAACCTTTTATACGTTTATTTAATCAGGGTTTGGGCGTGCCATAAAATAAATATATAATCGTACCACTGATTTTGCTTGAGCAGACGAAGACGAAGACGATGAAGATGATGCCATGATGCCAGTTTTAAGCTTAGTTTTCTAGTTTCATTCATGTTGCTCGCGTCGTTTTCATTTTGTGTGGTAGCTACTTCGTAGTTTTGTTGGCTTTGGTTTCAGCACATAGAACAATAATTAAAGGCAATTTATCATACAAAAATTTTAACGTTTAAAAGAACTAGAAATGTATGTATGTAACTTTCGTTTAAATATTACGGCTGCGCAATTTTATGTGCATGTGGGAGTCGATTGGGAGTTTAGAGTTGGAAGATACAGATTGCTGTATTGCAGGCTGCGTCTACGAGGTAATTACCCCGCTGGAGTGGTAAGACTTTAATAAACATTTTCTAAGTAAGTAAATAGTAATTTATAATTTTTAAATGTGGGGTTTTCATTGATTACAATAAAAATGTAGCTTTACATAAAGTAGCAAAATCGGCTAGGGAGTGTAGGTCATATAGAAGGAGCAGTCTATTTCCTCCTTTTAAGGCTGGAAGGGCAATTTTCGTAAAAAAAGACTTGAAATGGAAAAAAATCATTAAAAAAACAATGTCAGGCTTTACCGTGTTTTACAGCCAGGGTTTTTTTTTTTAATTAAATTGTTTTTGCTATTCTCAAAAACTAAAAGACATTCAAGCATCTGGTTCTTAGTGTTGGACTAAATATTTATATGGGCACTAAATATTTATTAAAAATAAAAATACTAATTAAAAACGTAAAATTTTAAACAAACACCAATTTTTTCATTTTTTTTCAAAATTTTTAGTTTCAAAATTAATTTTTCAAAAACTATTCATAAACATTTTGAATTAAAAACGAAATAAAAGAATGGATTTCTGTCTTAAAAAAAAAATAGCATGAAATTATAAGTATGTCCATTGTGTTTCAATGATTTTTTTCTTTTTCAAGTCTTTTTTGTTTAGAAAATTGCCCTTTCTTCCCATTAAATTTATTCCTCATCTCTACCCAACCTACATGTCTTAGCCTTTTGTCGCATAGTTTTAGTTACAAAAAATCTATATAAATATTTCGACTTTAAAATTTTGTTTTTTTAAATGTGAAATTTTCAATGAAATCTTTACCAATTTTAATAATCTACTTGAAATTGGTAAATAAACCACGATGCATTTAAATATGAAATAGATGGACATACCACCAAGCATTCAAATATGAAATCGATAGACATACCACGCTCTTATTTCCAAACCACTTCCTTGATGTGGATAATTGAAACGCTTTCGAGTGTTGATTTTAGTCATAAAAGTGGTTCTGAAAACCATTTCTAATTATTACAAAAATCTCGAAAAATTTTATCTAGGGAAAGTTTCAACAATTTCAATATGAACATGAAAATGCTTAAACCAAAATATTTTCGTTAAGAAAAAACTAGGTAAATATTACTGTCAATTTCTTTTAAATTAAATATTAGATCGATGCTGATGATTTTGTGCCACTTACACCTTTTTTCAAATGGCAATAAAGAAAAGTTATATTTTTCGAAAAATATTTGCATTTAAGAAAACTTGACTTTTACGTAAATTTTTATGGCGGCTTAAGATTTGTTCCGTTTAATACTTTTTTCATTTTTGGCCTTTGCTGCACAAATTGCAATATTAATAGATATATTTACATATAGATACATATATATCTTTTTACTTAAATATTAGATTGCTGCTGAAGATTTTGTGCCGCATAGATTTTTGTTTGCTTTTTGGCGGTTCCTGCACATAGTGCAGTTAAAAAAGGTAATTTCTTATGAAAAATATTTTCGTTTAAAAAAAACTTGATATTTACATTTATATCTTTTAACTTAAATATTAGATTGCTGCTGAAGATTTTGTGCCGCATAACACTTCTTCCTTTTTTGGCGTTTGCTGCAAAAAGTGCAAGAAAAAGGTAATTTCTTAAAAAATTTATTTTCTTTACAAAAAACTAGGTGTACGTAAAATCTTTTAAATTGCATATTAGATTGCGGCTGAAGACAAAAAAATTTCAGGACTTAAAAAAATTTGAAATTTGTAATATTTTTCTTCGGGAAAAAGACTTGAAAAAATTTCAGCACTTGAAAAATTCAAAGACTTAGAAAAATTTTAGGACTTAGAAAAATTTGTAATATTTTTCTTCGGGAAAAAGATTTAGACAAATTTATTCCAGTAATCCGAGGCTCGCTTAGGTTAACTTTTTTTAGTAATCCGAGGTTCGCTTAGGTGAAATAATAATTAAGATTTAAACTAAGCATTTAACAAACATAATTTGACTGGGAATAGATTTATATAAACATATCAATTATATACTTTTGAACTTCTCCTTAGTGGGCTTTAGGTCTTTTTACATGTCTTATGTGACAAGTGACATAGTTCCTATTATCTTTTAATATATTTATTAAAAATTTTTGTTTATGGAAATACTAACAAATTTTATAAATTTCGGATCTATAGATTGACATCGATTTCGAGTATCTTCATCCGGGCATGGATTTAATTTTACTGGACAAATGGACAGACTTTATAGCTGAAATGATCCCGATTCTGAAAAGAAAAATTAAAGACAAATACAGTTTAGCCAAACTAACATTCGAAACATGTATCGGTGAGAAGCGAGATATAGTATTTACTTTACTTCTACATGCAGTCCTTACTCCTGGCAGTCATTCCAAAAATAAAATAACAAAAAAAAACCTGGAAATTTAGTATTGCAGATAGTCAAAATTCATTTATATTTAAGTTAAATATTTGTAATTCGTATACAGAACTGATTGAACAAAGAAGAAATGTTTATAAAAACAGTTGTTTTGAAAGAAAAAACGACAAAATTAGTCATTTTCATGAAATAATAAGAAATCCAATTTCATTTGACGACTACGAGCAACTACAGTTTTACTCTGAGATACAGTACCAAGGTACTCTTTACAGAACAAATTTGTTTGTTTTTAAAAGCGATATGTTTTTCAAAGTAATAGATATAGCTTTATTTGAAAATAATAAATTTTTATTGGTATATGAAGCCATAATAAAAAGTATAGATAAACATTGTCCATGTTTTATAATATCACATATAAAGACGGAATACGAAATATTTTCAACAGATTCATTTCAAATGAAACCTTTCCTTCCGTACACGCTAATGGATGGTCGTAAGGTTCTTAAATTATTAATTTTTGATGCTTGGATCACTTGGCCGCTGATTTTTATAGTTAAATAATTAAAAAGAAATAAAGTTTTTGTAAATTTTGTAAATGACAATGTAATATGTACCTTATGTACAAAGAGAAAACAAATAATAAATCGAATATATCTGTCTATCAATATTATATTATCAGAAACCAAGTCATGTTAAGTCATTGTAATAATAATACATAAGAATAAAAATAAGATTAAAATGAATGTATTGTTGTAAATAATAGTTTGCAGTAAATGAATAAATAATGTTTTTCACTAAAATATAAGCTTGTTTTTGTTTTTCTAAAAAGGTTTATTTTTTTAAGTATAAATTAAAATAAACTAATTAGGTGTAATTTACCAATAAAGACTATCAATTTATAATGAAAAATTTGAAATCTACAATATTACAGAGCTAATTTACAATAATATTATTGTAAACTGGAACTGTATTATTGCAAATTACAAGGTTTTCTCCAGAAAAACAAGTTTCTCATTGTAAATTACAATAAAATATTTGTAAACTACAACTAATTTGTTACATTTTACCACTGCAGAGGCTTGATTTTCAGCATTTACGTTGTAAATTGAAAAAAAATATTTCAGAAACAACACGGAAGCAAGTATAATTTACAACGAATTCGAAGTAATTTACAAATATATATTTTAAATTTACAATGGAAAATTTGAAATCTACAATATTACAGAGCTATTTTACAATAATATTATTGTAAACTAGAACTGTTTTACTGTAAATTCAAAGTTTTCTCCAGTAATACAAATTTCTCATTGTAAATTACTGTTAAATATTTGTAGTCTACAACTAATTTCTTACATTTTACCTCTGCAGAGGCTTGATTTTCAGCATTTACGTTGTAAATTGCAAAAAAAATATTTCAGAAACAACACGGAAGTAAGTATAATTTATACAACAAATTCGAAGTAATTTACAAATATATATTTTAAATTAACAATGAAACATTTGAAATCTACAATATTACAGACCTAATTTACAATAATATTGAACGTTTTTCCCTGAAATTCAATTTTCCTATTCTAAATTTAAACCAAATATTTGTAATTTACAACTAATAAGCCATAATTCACTACTAAAAATAGCAATCTTCAATCTTATAGTTTAAAAATTGCAACTATCAGGTCATAAATAAGTAAGTTTTGTTGTAATTTTCAACTATTACACTATATTCTTCTCAATGAACGAAATTAATTGCAGCGAAAAAGTTGTAGTTGTAAAAAAAGATCCTTTAAATTTGCAACTGAATTATCTTAATTTAAACAAAATATTTGTGTTTTACAACAGGGTAGTTCTAAAATAGCGATTGAGAGTTTGAAAATCAACAACAATTAATTCGTGTATAACAAAAGAAACTGGAAATCTTTCACAAAATAGTTTTAATTTATAAATGATTGTTTTGTGATTCACGAGGGATAAATTACATTTTGCGAATATGAAGCTGCAAATTTAAAAAAGACAATTGTTATTTACAAAAAAATATTACTATCCAATAAAGATTGCCATTAGGAAATTGTAAATTACAAGCAAATTATTTTAAATATGATAAGAACTAATTGCAATCTACAAATAGAATATGGTAAATTTATACGAAGATGTATAAAGTGTGAAAATATGTCTTCATCAGATCGAATAAATTGCCACTAAGAGTTCTAAAATCTAGCATAAATATTTGCAAATTAAGACATAAACAGTTGCAAATTATAATAAAATAGTTTCAGTTCTACGTTCTTTAAATCTTGAATTGCTATCTGATCTTTCAACTTACAAATAACTTTGATAGCAAATTAAAAAAAAAATAGTTTCAATATTAAACAAATTGATTGAAATCGTTTTTTTCTCTCGGGTTCTGGATTTAAACTTCTAGTTTGTAATTCAGTAATTTTAAATTGTAATGGCATATTTTTGCGATGTTTTGATTTACAAAATTTTGTTCGAGGGTACAAACTGCGCATAATTTTCGTGAATTTACGCCCATTTGTCGTGATATGCGCTCGGACTTCTCTCCGTGATACCTTTATCAGTCAAGTCAAAAAAGTCGGAGGAGTTAGGCGAATGTGCGACCACCATCAAAAGAAGCGGAGTCACCTCCTGATTTGACAAATTGTTATTTTATTCTAAAAATGTTAATCAATGTGATATTAGGTCAGTTCAATATATTAGGTCCGTTTCCTCACTCAGAACGTCTGTGAGTTTTTGTCCAAGAAATTTTTGTGGAAAAACATTCATAGTTCAGCAAAATGTTGGTATGTGAGTTAACTGAAAGAAAAACATCGTGGGCAATGAAATGCATTTCTGTGAAGTTCTTTGAATTCTCTGAATTTTTTGGCAGAAATAAAAATTAATGAACAAAGAAAGGACTTCTGAAAATAAATAATCAAACATATTTTTAGTAAAGCATGCAAATAAACAGAATATAACATGGCGAGACGTCAACTTGAACGAAGTTACGACGCGGCGTGACGTGACGACGAGAAACGCTTTACTGTGTAGACTCTGGCAGACTCTCGTTGCTTGAAATTGATTTTCACAACTACAACGAGTTATCGTCACGCTTTCGTCTCGTTTTCTCATCGCATTGTGAATTAGGCTTCAATCTGCTAAAATCAGTGTGTTGGAATCTTAATCCGAGGATGTACCACGTTTCTTACAACTAGCCCTTTAGAAAACGTATTCATAACCCCTAAATAAAGTTTAAAAAAAAACAGTATCCAAAATGGTTTTTAAAATTAATATCAAACCCAACCAACTTTATTTAAGGGTTTTCAACGTCTTAAACGTTTAGAAAACGTTAGGTTAAAAACATGTTTATATATTTTTTTTAAACTCAAAGAAGCAGTTTTGAACTGACGATTTAAATTTTTGTGTAACCTCAAAGCAATCGTATTGCATTTTTTGAGATAGGTACCCCAAATCCAAACAAAATGAAAACTATAAGCATAACTTAGAAGTTGGGAAAAATAAATTATAGGATATTTGCAACTGCAAATGCTTTGATTTAAATAATTGTAATTGTTAAAGATAAGAAAGTTCCTGAATAAGAGAGATCTTTTCTGATAGATCAAAGAACTGGATGAAAAAATGGCAAGAGGCGGTTTGGACCTTTTGAAAACGAAAAAAAAATGAAGAACACATTTTGAGGAAACAGAAAACTAGTGAAAACTCTGACGTCGGCGTCGTTACTCGAACCAATAGCATATCAGTCGAATCCTCCTTCTTTTTCATCTATAATCATTAATGATAACGCTGATACTAACACCCGCCCAAGTACTTCAAAACACCAAGAGAGTAGTGAGAGAAATCGGTTAGATCTTCCAAATTTAGCAAGAATTTGTGATCACTATTCGGCATCTCAGATCAGCTGCAGCAGCAGGATCCTATCCTAGAGATCTCTCCAACAGAAACCCGAAGAAAGTATCACACTCGAGCTTCCGATAGAATTTTGAGGCTTTATGTAGCCACTTCTAATCCTATGGATAACTTGGCTATACTTGCTAAATACATTTCAAAAGTGTATGGTCCAGTTTGATTTAGTATTAAAAAAAAATAAATAGATTCAATTAAAATAGATTCAGTTATTCAACGCAATTTTTTATTTGCACTCCCAGAAAACATAACAGCCGTGTTTTTTTGCAAGCACGAGGAGTTTTGGTTGAAAAAAAACGACATCGGGGATTAGCGACGCTATTACAGAAACAAAATGGAGTTTCCATACAAACTATCGATAACTAGCATGCAATTCACGCCGGTAACACAGTTTTTCTCCGTGCTTAAGTTAAGCCCCGAGAATTCTCCACCCTTAGCTCGGCCCGAAGGGGATTAGTTGTTGTTGCATTTAACACGACACGACGTCGTTTTTTTGATCGATTTCCTCGGGGCTTGCAAAAAAACATGGCTAATGATGGTAATGCTAAAAGATGAAAGGCCACATATCAGATAATAGGGATTAAGAAGAATCACCTCGACTAGGAAAAAACATTGGCTTGGAACTTCAGTTAGAACCTTTAATTTGCCGAAATTAAATTTGAA
The DNA here is from genome assembly GCA_932273885.2 of Leucozona laternaria. Taxonomy (NCBI): domain Eukaryota; kingdom Metazoa; phylum Arthropoda; class Insecta; order Diptera; family Syrphidae; genus Leucozona; species Leucozona laternaria. The sequence continues at coordinate 55,738,855 of OW026368.1, forward strand.
AGCTTATGATTATCTTGACTAAATAATTTGGACCGAGTCACAAGAAGTGACATCACCCCCATTTTTGGAAGGGTTGAGTGACCAGGATTTGGAAGAACTTCTACAAAAAAGAAACTTCAATAGACTTGTCATTTCCAAGCTGTTGAGTGCTGTGCGAAGATGGTGACAGAAGCTTCAATCACAGTAGCTGGTGAGAAGGCCAGAGATGATAGAGGTCTTCCAAGATTTGTCTTTGTATTTTCTCTTTCTAATTTGACATCTAAAAACAACAACAAAAAAAGTCCCTGGTTGGAAAATATTTACATGCTCTTGGCAGTGTTAAAAATCCGGTCATTTGATTATTTTTTGTATTTGGAACTGAAAACTTAAATTTGAGATCGAATTACGTATAATTAGTGTTTAAACATTTTAGTGAACATTTTTTCAAGTGTTTGATACAAAAAAACTAATTTTATTACATATTAATCACTATTATTAAACACACCACTTTTTTGGCTCGCCTTCGTGCCTTCGGCAATTGGTTTTGTTTTCCAACCAGGGAGTGCTGTCAGATTGTTTTTTAATTTCACACTGACACTTCTGACATTTGGTGGCAGAGATCCATTGGCGTCTTTTACGAGACATTTTAAGGGCTGTTTTGCTTCTCAACTGCCCTCTTAGCCCGAAGAAGCAGCGACTCGCAAGAGTTACTGGCTAAACACAATGGCCACGGGATACCGCGCTTCAGCATTTTAAAAGTGTTTTGATACATGAGTGAGCGATTTTAATGACAGCATGTGTTACATCGATTCTATTAGATGCATAGCTACATCCCATTGTGTTCAGCCAGTAATTCATCGTTTAATGTCAGCATTGTCTGGATTTGATAGTGGAGCTCATCATGTAGACAAAGTCCCTTAATACCTCAAATTAAATCTGGGCTTCAAAATTTGGACTGAGCCTTTTATTGAAGTGCACAAAATCTTCTAATTGATACCTTACCCGATTGTTGAAATAAATAAGTCATGCTAACTTGCGGTACACTAATGTAGGCACCTATGAACTTTCTTTTATTACGACTTCAAAAACATGGACCTAGCCCATTCTTGAAATTTGGAGCCTTATTGCAAGTCTATAGTGAGCCCGGTTATTGATGTAACGGCTTGGCACTGAAATTAACAACACAAACAAAAATCAAAAGTATGAAGAGATTTTGTTTCTTAGTTTGTCGTAGTTGAAGTCAGGCTATAGTATAGGTATAGAATTAACAATTATCCAAATACCTACCATAACTCATAATATATTTGAACTTTGATAAGTTTGTAAAGTTATTTTGGCTTAACTTATTAAAATCCTCGTAGAGAAAGTCTATTCGAATATATATACGTAATATACGAGTATAAAGGGAACGTGTAGAATTACATAACTTAAATTAAACTTTTGAATCATTTCATTTCGTCAATTGTCGCACACCCATGACCCATCTCTATACTCTTAGTCTCTGAGTGGGGCATGGGCACCATTTTTTTTGGAAACATTCATTTATATTTGAGTGAGCCCATAGAAACCAGGACATACTTTATCTCATCATTTTTCTCGGTTTCTGCTGACATTTTCGAGCGATTCAAATGAATTGCTTGTTGAAGGATGGCTATTGGCCCACGGATAAAGAAAAAGTTTTAATTTGTGTTTTTGAGCGTCACGGCGGCCGGCGCGGCGAGAAGAATGTCCCATTGATGAAATGCTTCTGGAATTCTTCAGTAATATATATGTTTGCTACATATTTTTTTTAAGGCAATTCTTTTGCGAAACGTGAGGGTTTCTCACCTACTATAATTTTATAAAACTCCTAAAAAGTATAGAAAGTGAATATTCCGTTGCTGGGTATTTAGGAGTTTTATTGCCCTACAAAGCTAATTAACAAACGTGATATTTGAGTTTTATTGAAGTTTTCTTTGCGTTGTTGTGCACATCCAATGCGTTTGGCATTCGTAACTTCTAGGTATATATAGGTCCGAAATTCCACTGTATTAAGTTGTGAGAATGAATTTCGGGGGTTTAAAAGTTTTTTTGGGAAAGTGCTTCTTGTTTTCAGTTTCTGAAAGGAGATTTCAGAGTTTTTATTACCTTTTTAAAGGTGGAACACGTTTATGATTTCAGTTTCGGCAGCATGATAGATGGATAAGGCAATGATGTGATGGTGATGGAGGTGTAGGTGGTTTAGCTTAAGCAAGAAAAAAAAAGCAAACAAATACAGGAGAGTTGTTTTAGCTGAGACAATTTTCTGCTATATGTAATTACATTCTGTTTTATGTTTATTTTTATTGCGGTTTTGAAGATGTGGGTTAACGATGAGGCGCGTTCTATCACTTACTTTGTGCCTGATGATTTGTTTTTACTGAGTTAAACATGTATGAGAAATAGAACATGAGATGAATTCTGTTTTAGGGATTATTTGAAAGTATAGTTCAATTTAAAGGTAGGTATAGAGGTATATTATACCTACAACATTTCGGTTTCAATAGTTGTCTTAGCCTGTACTAATGTGCCCACCCGGCTTCCCATCACGGGTCGTCAAACCTAAGCTTCGCATACAAATTGCAAAAAAAAAATTTGGTAAATATTTAAGCTACTTTTTCAATCGAATACCATTAATTTGGTTTTACCCCACTTCACCTTATGAATGGCCCAACTTTTTTCAGAATAGGGAGTCCTTTAGTGAACCTCTTCCCAACACAGAAAGCATTTTTGTAATCGAATACCACCTTTTTGTTTCCCCCATTTCACCCTATACTAAGCGTAGCTACCTATAGGTACATCAATCATGTAGGTAAGATGCACGTAGTGTATTTTATTGTGATTTTTATTAAATATTAGTTAACCCACTTGGCCTTGCACGGGTAAAACAAACCTAAGCTTTGAGAAAAATTAAAAAAAAAAATATATACTTAATCAAATGATTAAGCTTCCTTTTGTAATCGAATTACTCTTTTCTTGGTCTTAACTTATTTTGCAAAAATATGATCCTCTAAGTCCAATCTTTATTTTTTATTGGTTTTAAATTAGTTAACCCTCGCGCTATGCATTTGTCTGAACAAGAAATACGAAATCAAAAAATTCAAACACATAAATCAGTTCTTGCTTCTTATAACAAAACTTTTATTAAACCTTTAGATGCAGTTTTTCAATGCGAGATTAAACTTAAACCCGAGTTAATTTGTTGAGTTAAATCTGGATTAGCTGAACAGATGTGTTTGATGTTTTATTCTCTGTGTTTATAAAGTCGTTCCGCATGCATTCTCCACTTAAAACTGCTTTTTGAGTTAACTGAATTAATTAATGTACATAGTAAACGCTGGTTTAACTCACCCCTTATTTTCAAAAACTTGACTGTTTTCTCAAAAGCTTTTGACACAAATATATTTCATTTTTTGTTTAACTGAAATTTTAAATAATTTATTTCTGCCAAAAATCTTCTATACATACATAAACTACTTTTTTTTAAATTTAGCTAATTTATCTAAATTTTGAAGAAAAAAATTAACCTTTGTACATCTACGGAATAAGAAAATGAAAGAGAATGTACAATGCTCCCATTCACCACGTTTTCGCATTTTAATATTTTTTGTTCCAAAAAATTAACACCCAATATGAACCCGAGTTAACTCATCAAATTTTGGTGAGTTAGCTAAGGATTAACTGAACATCAGATGCTTTTGATGTTTTATCCACCGATTTTGTTAACTGCTTTCTCAGTTCACTGAGGGTTAATTTACTTCTAGAGTTAGCTAACTCTGGTTTAATTCACCACTGAAAAACTGGGCCTTAGAATCGTGCCAGATTTAAGATATAAGGCCACACACAAAAGTTAAACTCGTTTTTATATATATACATAGGTATGGATTGTGAAAAATAAAGATTCATGTCGATTGTGGAATTTGCAGTACTTGCTGGTGATCCGTAGTGATTCGCAGTCAGTGGCGAGGCGTTCTATTGTTCATTTCGTTCATGAACGCCTAACTTTCCGACAATATTATTATCATTTTGCCAACAACCTAACCACCCACAAATGGTTGTTATCTTTCTCCTAATTTATTTAAGTTCCACAGTATAATATCCCAGTTTCCAACATCCAACTCGTGCACTCAATTTAAATCAAAAAACATCATTATACCTGCAGCAATACTCAATAAACTTCTGCAACTCCTTCAAATACCTTCAACGAAATGTATTTATATTGAAACAACTAGCAGACACAAAATATCCCATTTCCAAAGCAATGTGAAAGGCAAGACAAGGCTTTTTCAATGGAATGGATTTTTGATGCGTTGCGTTTAAAATTTTACATACAGTATAAAAATGACAACTTGTAGTGAATTGAAATTGATTGTAATGGTAAACATTTTTTGAAAAAATAAAAGTTCCGAATGATGGTCTGGTTTAAGTTTGCCACCTTAACAAGATAATCTGTTTGAATATCGTTTTCCACACTTAGGTATATAAATAGTTAACAGAACTTTGAATTATGTAGGTATAACCGCATTAAAAAAAATGTTTGCAAGAAAGACAAAATTAGAACTTATTTCAATGTCAATTTGTAATTTAAAAAAATAGAGAAAAATAAACTGAACGACTGGAATTTTTACTCACGCATCTCCACTGATCGCAGTATTGTGTTGTCTTTTCTCTTTACCCAACTTTAGTGAAATGAAAATAATAAGACTTTGTTTTCTTTTGAACTGCCGGGAAATTTTGGGCAGAATGTATTTGTTTCTTCCTTACACCTCAGGTATACTGGTTGTCCGTTTCACTGGATATGCCTTTCAGCAAAACGACCATATTCCCAACTACGATTATGTTGGAAATTTTATGAGTTGCGACATTAGGTTTGTTCACTACTCCTACACGTTTATGTACATAATCGCAAAATCTGGTTGAAATAGGATTAGATTATTAACCCATGTTTTTCAGACATTTCGTAAAAATGTGGGTTTGTTTTAATTCACAAACGTCCACGTCGCGCGCCGTGAGTTCGAAAAATTGAAAAAAAGACGCCACGTGACGAAGATTTTCATTTTTGCTAAGTACCTACCTAATACTTTACAGATTTTTCAAAAAAAGACATGATCAAACGAATTTAACAAATAAAGTTATTCATAAATCTATTGTTTTGTATATATGTTATTTTGTTTATACTTGATTGATTTTCTTACAAAAATAAGTTTTTGTCGAATTAAAGCTCGCCGTATTTTGAATTTGAGAAATATTTTATAAACAAAGTTGGCAGCGTTTATCGGCACGCTGACGTCTCATTTTCTCGTCGCCTTGTGAAACAGGCTTGACTGAGGTTGAAACAGTTTTCATCTTAAGTTTCTTTCTATTGACAAAAGATTACATTTTTTTTAAATAAACTAAAATTTATTTTATATGGAGCCCTCATCAATCTCTGCATTCGATTCTTCACTGAAATCAAAAATTCAAATTCATTATATTCCAATTTGTTAATTAACTTCTCTTAACCTTTTAACTTGTGTTGAGCACACTACAGAGTTTCCGACAGCTTTCGGAACTTATTTCAATTGAAGTAGATCTACTCCGATTTCATATGAAAAGCACAAAATCTACTCCCACGCTTGGATTTTTCAAGATTTACTTCTATGTATTTTTCGACACAGAAAAGTTTCACATTTAGAGATTGAACAATGAACCCAAATCTCATTTATTTGGTTTTGGCAACGCTTGTCACTCGCCAAATTTTTGTGCCGAAGTAGTACGAAAACAAATCCTTTGAGATGACTGCTTCTTTAAAAAAAAAAAAAAAAAACAATTACAAAAATAATGTCCATTATTTTTAAAAATCACTATTGGATTTTAAAAGCTCAACAGACGCATGGATTTTTAAATTTGTTTTGAAGAATAATAATAAATTTTTATCTAGTCTAGTCAACTGATGAGTCCAAGTGAGATCACCGCGCGCCGGGACGAAACGCCAATTTTCATGGACTAAAGGCCGTTAAAAGCTATTTGGAATCAATACAATTTTTGTCTTCGTTCTCAAAGGAATCTTTAAACAACAACAACAATATTTATCAGCATCACCCAATACCATGGTAAGGTATACGTGTACATAAAAGTATACAAACGAAAAGGCGTGTATAGATTCTGTTACTACTTTAATAGTTTCAAATGAGATTGTAAATGTGTACAAACTCTTGCCTTGCAAGAGTGAGGAATAATAAAACAAATGTGAGAACCGTCCGTCTACAGTTTGACGGTATTTTATCTGTCACATAAACGTCATTATTTTCTTTTAAATATGTTTTTAATACACAGTTAACTCTGAGTTAAATCAGAAATACTTAATCTTGCAAATAATTTAATCCCGAGTTGTTTTAAAAGTAGTTTCTCAGTGGAGAATTAAACTTAAATCTTAGTTGTCAAAAACCCATCGAAATCGAAGTGCAACCGTATAGTAATCAATGTTTCTCTGTAGTATTCAAGATAGCGCCACTAGGAAAATCACGCTTTCCATATTGTCGTACCTTGATTTGAAAAAAAAATTGACACGCATCTTTCGAAAATACCTATTCAGCTAATCCATAGTTAACTCACCAAATTTGTTGAGTTAACTCGGGATCGAAATTGAATAAAAAACTTGTTTCAGGAGTTAACTCGGGTTTAACCCCGAAATTAGGATAATCTCGTACTAAAAAACTGGGCCTCGGTGTCTAAAAAGTGTTATTTTATAACTTATTCCGCGCAACTAACAGTAAGGAACTATGTTAAAATATAACCCAGATTAAACCTGGCGTTAAAGTTTGATTATTTTGAAACCAAGTCTTTAGCTCATTAGGAAATAAGTTTCAAATCAATTATTGCAACATTTGTGACAAACATTAAAAAAGACAGGAAAGCGAGTTAAATTTTTGTTTGCAAAATTTTGCAAGTGGCCTTAAAGAAGTGATACAACTTTCGTTGTTTTTAGAAATATAATTTATTCTATATCTAAATACCGAATTAATGTTTTTCCAACTCCCATCATGGTTAACAATTTAAATTACGCTCATCAAAAAAAAAATCTGCTGTTATTTTTAGTAAAACAAATTTTGAGCGGCAAGATTATGAAGGATCGTTCAGCGTTAAATTGTAATATTTATAAAAGGTTTCTTAATTCTCTTATTTTTGATCACTCTTATTAAACATTTTATATACCTTCTATTTTCAACGAGCAATTTTAACGATGTTTGAGACATTTTTGCTAAATTGCAAGCAAAACCCCAAGAACTATGGTACAATTCTGATTGAAAGCATTTCAACTTAAATGTCAAAGGTCATCTACATATCGTAAAGGAATTTCCTTTGTTTTGCAATATATTTCTAACACGATTTCGAGTGCGACTTTCATTTCGATACATTTCTGTTACATTGATTATTTTTTGATCTTCAATAAGTCACAATAGGATGTTTGTCAAAAAATCACTAAAGCGGAAACTTAGCATTCAAAATTGAATTCTGGGATCTAATTTAAAGGGAAACCTCAGTGGAAATGCCTCAAAGTGGTTCGTTTTGTAAATCATGTGTCGAACTGAACACTTTACATCTATTTGGTCAGAGGGGACTTCTGCGGTTCGTTAGGTAAACGTTGTCCACTTAAGAATATATTTTTTGTTCTGCATTTTACTACCCCCGGTGAGGTGAGTGCGAGAGCTGTCATCGCGATTTGATGAGGCGACAGTTTTTTTTTGTTTTTTTTTTTTTAAGATTTCCCAACAATTGAATGCAATTTAATATTCAAATTTATTTTTATTTTCATGTTAGCTAAAGGCAATTTAAATGTCAACACTTCATCATTGTTAGAGCGCAAATACAATGGGGTATTGGGCTGGGGGACTATTCTTAACAATTTTAAACAATGAAATGTGTCGGATTAACTTTTAGTTTCGAACATTTTTTGACTTGTTGACAGTCGGGTACTTTTTTTCAAATCAGATACATGATATTTTATTAGATTTTGTTTTAAAAAATGCAACGGATATATATTCTTATGGGAATATTACGCAATGTGCAGATCTTAGACAATTTTGATTACGCTTTTGAAAATAATAAACAATAGCTTCCATGTTCGCAATGATAAAAGCACTGTAAGATTGCCCATATTATAAAATAATATAGTTAACAATTTTAACAACGTGCATTTTATCATGGAGTGTATCTCTATTTAAAAAAAATAGTAAATAAAATTAAAGTAAGTACGTACACAAAAAATCAAAAAAAAAAAAAATAAAGTAAAATAAAATACCTAAAATAAAATAAAATAAAATAAAATAAAATAAAATAAAATAAAATAAAATAAAATAAAATAAAATAAAATAAAATAAAATAAAATAAAATAAAATAAAATAAAATAAAATAAAATAAAATAAAATAAAAGAAAATAAAATTATGTAAAAAAGTAAAATATAGTGAAATAATTTAACTTACTAAAAAAATAAAAAAAGTGCTGAATTGCCTAGAATTTACACATAAAAACATTGGCGCAATATTTTAAACTATTAAGTATTGTGTTAAAACATTTTAAGTATGATGCTAAGTTAAAAAGATAATTTTCCAAATTTTAAATGAGTTAGCAGTTAAATGAATTAGCATCGTATTATCTAACATAATATTTTACTAAAGTTAAAATAACCAAATGGCAATTTTATCTTTTCAGTATCATATACGAAACCAATGTCATTTTGAAAATGCAAAATGTGAAAAAAGGTTTGTTTGCTTACTTTTTTGCACAAACTGTCACTGTTTTAGGTATGTTCTGCTGGATTTTATATTACGAAAGCAGGTTTAATATCATACCTACTAGGAGTTTGAAAGCTAGTATGTAAGTCGACAGATCACTTCCTTTTTATATACTCATCAGTTGCTCACTCCTATTCAATCAGGTTTTAGACCATATCACAGCTGTATCAGAGCGCTTCTAAAAACTGTAGATGACATTGGCATACGACCGCAAATTGATAAAAAACCTAGTGCCAACGTTGGTTTTATTAGACTTCTCTAAGGCGTTTGATAATGTCTCTCACCGAATACTTCTAAAAAAGTTACAGCATTCATTTTGTTTTGGAAGCTCGGCTATATCTTTCATGGAAGATAATCTGACCGAAAGAACTCAGGTGGTTTATGCAAATTCCAAGTTAACTGAGTTCCTTTCCACCCACCCTGGTGTTCCCCAGGTATCAATCTTAGGCCCTCTACTTTCGGTTCTTAGAAATTACGAAATTCATATGTATACGCTGATGACTTTCAAATTTTTTTGAGCTACCGTATTGGAATGGTTGAAGATGCAACTGCTCGAATTAACGAGGATCTGAGGCATATAGTACAATGGTCACATAAAAATCTTTTGAAACTGAACTCAAAAAAATGCCAGCCTATTGTTCTTAACAAGACTTGATTACCATGCCTTGAGCTTGATCGTTCAATGCTAAATTACGAAAGCAAAGTGAAAAACCCTTACTTATGATATAGTCATATATAATGTGCTCTTGGAAGAACATTAGCTACCCTACGCGTACTAAACCTGTCTGGTAGTTGTATTCCAATTGCAACCAACCAAAATGACGATTGCCAAAACCTTTGTCTTTCCCGCTTTGTTCTATGGGAGCCTCATTTTTTCCGCATGCATGCGGCCGGTGTTTTGAACTCGCTATACGTGCCGATCTTAGAGGAACTAACAGGCTTTTGAACAAGGCTTTTGAGGTTTCTTTGAAAAACCATTGCAGATGCTAACATTTTTCAAAATTTTCTTTTTTTCACAAATGGAATTTATCTGAGGGAATTCTCATTTATGTACAGTGTAGACACTATGGGCCTGGTGAATAAAAAAACGTAAAAACTTTTTTTGAAGGAAGCTAAAGCCAACTAGTCATAGCTTTTACTAGCAGCTAAAGCTAGACAGTACTAGCTTAAGCTCTTTTTTATGTGAATACAAAAATGATAACGCTAAATAGACTTAGACTTTGACTTAGATAGCTTTATTAAAACTGTTTTTATATAGAGGAAGGTTGTTTTGCCATAACTTTTTATCTGTTCTATAGGGGAAGTATTGGTTGCGGGTAAAGAATCTTTTTATCATATTGTCCGTCAGTGTCTGAGTCTATGCGTTCACAGTGGACAAATTCGTTTCAAATTCGTAAGTAAAAACAATTTAAAAAAGTTATAATGAAATTTATTGCTTTCGAAACATTGCTGAAGCTTTTTCATTTCTGCCATCGCCTACTAAGGCTTATTTTGCTTGAGTTGTTATCATCAAATTGGTCTTCATCTAGTGGTTGTTCTTGTTGGCTGTCTAGTCTATTTATTAGGGAAAAAGCTTGAAGATCGACTGGTTATTAGTCATTCAAATATTTTGCAAGATTGTGGAGCACGTAGCAACGAATGACAGGGGTGGGAACTATGCTTGTTGCAACATTCATTTTGTATTGCAGACATGAAAACCTCTGCTTTAGTTGGTTAAAACATTTTTCTATTATAACGCGGTCTCTGCAGAATATTTCATTGTATTTTTTTTTTCTGCACCTGTTTGAGGATTTTGGTAAGGTGTTTGAATCCAAGGTGTAATTCCGTATCCAGAATCTCCAAGAATTATAGCATTTACGTGTAAATTCTCGTTCATGGATATATAAATTGATAATCTTTTAAAGATCCGTGCGTCGTGAAATGACCCTGGCCTCTGGGCGTCCACACTTGTGAATTCTTCGGCTGCATTGCATGTCGCTTGTCATTATGGCTGGGGGTTTGGAGAAAGCCATATGGGTGCATTCTATTACCCCGTAAGCTCCGGGAAACGTATATTTTTCCACCCAGTTTGCCTTTTCTGTTTCGATTTCTCTGCGACTCGACGGAAATCTAACAATGTAAGCTTTTTTCATAATCTTGTTGGCCACGTGCTTAACAGTCTTGCATACAGAAGAGCGTTCAACTCCAAGATCTTGTCCTACACCGCACTGAAATCCAGGTTCACTCAGATATCTCAAAAATATCTGCAGTCTCTGCTCAGAGGTCAGTGCACCCTCTCCACGCTCTGTTGAGTCTCCTAAAAAGTAATCAGAAAGCCGCTCAACATTTTCTTTTGAAAACCGAAATAAACTATGAAAATCTTCATCGATAATTTCCAACCGTTTCTTATACAATTTTGGTTTTCTTACGCGTATAAACTCAGCCATATTCGCACTATATAAAGGGTCCGCCAACTAGTGCTTATTTCGTGAATGGTAACACTTAGCTCATGTCTGATTTGACAGATAATTAGTTTTATCCTTCCGCTGAACGAATATGGTTGTGTATACGCTTCGCTAAGTGGGCCTGCGACCGACTTAGAGAAGATGCCGATTTTGCCAAAAATATCATCTTTTCAGATGAAGCTCATTTTGATGTTGGCGGGTAGTAAACAAGCAAAATTGTCTCATTTGGGGCACAGAAAACCCGCACGCATGCATTGAAAAGCCGATACACCCAAAACGAGTCACTGTTTGGTGCGGATTTTGGTCCAGAGGCATAATTGGGCCATTGTTCGAAAATGAGCAAGGAGTGGCGATCGTTATCGGGCCATGTTGAACGAATTTTTGTTCACAAAAATTGAACAGGAGGATATTGGCAACATTTGGTTTCAACAGGACGGCGCTACGTGCCACACAGCCGAAGCTACACTCGATGTTTTGCGCCATTTTCAAAAAAAAAGAAGTTATTTGGCGGACCCTTTATAACTAAACACAATACTAAAAATAAAGATATAGTCAAAGCTTTCTAGACAAGTAAAACATCTTGATTTCTTGTAGCTTTAAATATAATATTCTAGTTTAAGTTTTTTTTATTCACACAAATTGAAGCGTAGTCTGGAAAAACAAGTTAAAACTGAATGATTTTATCGTTGGCTATTTTGAAATAGCTATTACTAAAAGACATAATTAACTAGCTAGTTTAGGCTTATTTTCATTCACCAAAGACCTGGCTTTTACTTCAAAATCCAAGTTTTAGCTTAAGCTTTTTTTTATTCACAAGACCCTATATCTCTTTTCTATGAAATCTATTATTGTTGTTTCTATTTTCATTTTATAATTATTATTTTCAATCAATTAATTTATTAACCAAATATAGGTACTAAATATACCAAAAAAGACACCATGTCTTAATACGCTTATGATTTAATATCAATAAATACTAAATAACTAAAAAAAATACTAGCCAAAATTGCTTAAAACTAACAACATTTTAGTAAAGAGCTTTAAAGTTAGTAAATTCGTAACTATATATAGTATAATGATAACACCGTAACACCAGGCTGTTTAAAATTTTGCGCCATTATTTCGAAACAATTCACAAACTTGTTCGAAACATTAATTTTAATTGAATGGCATAGGATCTAGCGTCTAGGGTTAACAACCCCTGAGAACCGGTGGTAGGACGAGAGATGAATATTGATATTATATTATATAATTTGACAAAGTTTTATATTAGGCTTGTTTTTTTCTTAATCTATATAGTCTTAGAAAACAGTTACAAAAAATTATTTTACAAGAAACATCATTATCTAAGTCTTTAATTAACTTGTTGATTTTGATTTCTATCGAGGTTTATGTCCTAAGCCTGCATAAAATATGGGCATTTATCAAGGCTCATATTCTTAACTTGAATAGATATTTTATATAGTCTAATTAAATGTTAAGAAAAATAAGACCTTTACAGTTTTGTTGCTATGGTATTTTATTAGTTGTTTTGCTATAAGCTCAATAGAGAATTAATTCAATATTCGTAGTTCAGCTATTGTTGTTTTATATTATTGAACTTTTTTCTAAGACTATTTAGATTAAGAAAATTAAGAAAAAAAAACACGCCTTTTATTGGTAGATCATTACATTACATTATTTTAATATCCTAGCAATTTATTTTAGAATAAGGCAGGCTTTATTTGGGCCACGTCTATTCTTTGTGTTTTTTTTTTCGAGGTATAGAACTTTGAAATGGAATAAAACGAAGATAATTTTTTTAAATAGACATGAAATTTACTTTATTCGAAATATAATCTTCTGGCTTTATAATTTAAATATGATTTCTGGCATATGACCGCCACGGCTGGCTCGGACGTAGTCTAACCTGGAGGTTCAATTTTCTATGACTTTTTCCAACATTTGTGGCCGTATATCGGCAATCGCGGCGAATGTTGTCCTCTAAGTGGTCAATCGTTTCGGGCTAATCGGCGTAGACTTGTTCAATTGATGAACGAAAAAGTCATAAATCATGGCTCTTTTGCGGTCATCATTGACTGTAACGTTCTGGCCAGCATCGTTTTTATATAAGAACCAATTATTCCGCCAAAACATAAAGCACACCAAACAGTCAGTTTTGTGGGTGTAACGGTGTCTCAACATACACTTAAGGATTATCATTACTATAAATACTACAGTTTTGTTTATTGACGTATCCATTCAACCAAAAGTGAGCTTCAATATAAACAAAATTCGCTTATGAACGTATTTCGAACAGAACCATGATTTTCAAAAAAAATTTGCACAATTTGAAAGCGTTGTTCAGGGCTCAGTCTATTCATGTTAAAATGATAAACCAAACTAAAAATAAATAACTTGACAGCTGACAAAATGGCCGCCAGTTAAAATAGTGTTTCCAACTTAAAGTTCTATATACCTCTAAAAAAACACCCGTCATTAACATACATAGGTATTGGAAATGATGCTCTGACTCAAATATTTCTCAGTCACCATCAAAGTGGTCAAAAGTTACGTACCTACAAACTATCAAGTCTGTGAGTCGCCGAAAAATCAGGAAAAATATAAGTCCTATCCTATACGTTTTGCTCTCAGCTGTACCCCTGCCAAAAGCCTAAAAAAATGGCCGGAAAACACATTTCTCAATGTGAATTATAACCAAATGTTTAGTTCACCAAAAAAATCAGAAAATCCCTTGGCTCAAATATATAAGCCCAAATTTTTTTTATTATTATGAAAATCAACTGTATCCCCGAAAACTATATAGATATGTAGATATATAGATATAAATATGTATGAATAATACCTCACAAATATGGTGCGCTAACTGAAGAATCGTTTTTCTTTAGTTTAATAAAAGAAGGATTATAGGTATTATTTAAATATTAAATTATAACATAATCAAGAAATTGTTTATTGCCAGATACCCTATACATAGAAATAAATATGTATGCACATATTTATAAGAACCCTTAGATGTGATGGTTTAATTTCCTCTATAAGGCCTGTTGTTGGCATTCTCAATAAATCTGTTGACCATCGCAACTCACCCAAGGCCCTGATATTAATTTAATTAACTGTCGCTCCACAATACATAGTCAACAAAACATCCAGACGAAAAGAAAGTTCTTATTCGTATATTTTTCAAAGCAAAACTCAAAACTTTTTTGGCGAAGGTTTTTTTTTTTTTGTTGTACCTACTCCAACTTCGTTTATGTTTGCATATTGCTAAAAGAAATTAAACGAAAAACTCAAAGCAAACCTAAAAGAAGAAAGAAATTCGATTTTAACGAACGAATGCCGGATGAGTGCGGAGCAATTAAAAATTTCCATTTCAGTTGAGCTTCAATTGCTCATTTACACTGAATTTAACCTATACCAAATTCAAGCTTCAAGGTTTGGTTATATGATGCTTTTGTTTTGACTTGCGTTATAAAAACATTCTTTAAGGATGAGTTATGCATTTACAAAAAAAATATTTTAAAATATTTTGGTCTTAAAGGTTAATCGCTAAGACCAGTAGTTACGGAGATAAAGATCAATAATTCCAGTTTACCAATATGGCGGATTGGGTGAAGTTAGTGGCATATTTAAGTTTCTTCCAAACCGGGGAGAAACTTTCGAGTGAAGTCACGTCAGTGTGCGTACTCTAATTTTCGTTCCGAATATTTCACGATAGTATCGGAAAGACTAATCTAATCTTATAGCCCTTCCTTTCTCAGCTAACGAAATAAAACGGAGAATTATCGGGAGTATGATTATTAATATGGCATATATGAATAAATTATTATTTATGCTTTTACAGCCCTATTAATAAAAAACTCTTATTCCACCTTTATTCCACGATTTTACTAAACCATAGAATAAGCGTTAAGCTGCGGGTTTATATTTTACATTAATAAAAACAAAATGTTCGTGGAATAGTAAAGTGACGTTTACGAAAAATTCTCTAAGAAAATCTACTACAATAAGTAAGATGCCTGTTTGGTTTTGATAGCAAATTATGATAATAGTAAAAAAAAAGGCTCACGTTAAACCAAACACACATCACAATTCTCTTATTAATATATTATATTTCTGTCCAAATTATTATCATTTTTCTATTGTTTGTGTTGTGTCTGTTGTGTGTTATGACCACCTCTTGTAGCCCCATTAAGGTTATCTTCATCAATTGCTATGAATTTTCTCATATTTTTCTTGGAAAACCTATATTTCTTCCCAAAATGCACTAAGCACTTGCATTGGATCATATCTGGTTTTGTAAATTTTTCTTTTTCTTGTCGTTGGTGGCTGATTGTCCAATATAATTGCAAATAGAGTTTAAGAACTCAATAAATCTAGTAGAAATCATTATTTTTATTGAAAACCAAATTTACAATCTTCACTTATATTTTTTTAAATTTAAGAATAAATTTGACACATCTAGTTCTTATTCCTTCGCTAAACCACCTACTTCGGTGGTTTACCTTAGTAAACGTCACTTAATAGACATTTTGTTTTATTAATTACACTTTGCACTTAATCCAAGGTATAAGGTCTAATCCTTCGCTATTCCACGTTTATTAATTTGGCTGTTAAGGTCCAGTATTTCAGTGCGAGATTAAAGTTAAACTAGAGTTAACTTGTCAAATTTGGTGAGTTAACTCAGGATTAACTGAACAGGTCCTTTTGATGTATTATCCACCGAGTTTGTTTATCCGTTCCTCATGCATTCTCCACCGAAAAAATTCTTCCTCAGTTAACTGCAGTTTATTTACTTATAGAGTTAGCTAACTCTGGTTTAACTCATCACTGAAAAACTGTGCCTTATCAGATTAGATTCGCCTTTGTGATACAAAAAGCTCTCTTGAAACAAATTGGCTGCATAACTATTGATATTTTGACTTTCGAATCCACTATATTCTTGCAGCCATTTATTTTGTTAGACTTAAAAATGTCAAATATAGAAATCGGATAGGTAAATTACTTATCTGTCAAAATAATGCGCACGGAATAATTTATCGGCACATTAAATTTATTCTTGTATAGGTTCTGTAGTTTTAGAATTTTGTGTGAGTTTTAGGTACTCCTCGAAATCGAAGAATATTTGGGAACAAACTTATATTATTTATCTTAGCCATTTTTATTTGTTTAGATTCACATTCATGAAAACAAATGATTGAGTAAAATTATATTTTAGAGAATAATGGCTGTTTTCTGTGACATCTTCTCAGCAACGCTATCTTATTTATATGTATTAAGCTAGGATTTTAGCTGATGTTCGGAGAGAAAAAGTGGGTGCTGAAGTTAAGAGCAAGCTACTACAGCGTACTACACCTAAAAAAAATCTTCACTGTACATAAATTTAAAAAAAATGGGGCAGACAATTTTACAATTACTTTCAAATTAAACAGCAAATGCGCTCACATTGACAATTTGTCGTGACAATTTTGTCGATGTATGATCTTGAAGTTTGTCATGGCCTTAATAACTTTATGCAGTGCCCACGTTGAAAAACGAAGAAAAATGGAACAAAACCTATGCATTTTGTTTCAATTTCCGTTTCTCGACCGATTTTCTGGATATGAGAAGTTACAAAACGCAGGCACAAATTTAAAATGTCGAGGGCGCCGGCGTATTACACGGAGTTCCAACTGAGAATCATCACTTTAAAAAATATTATTAAGCATTTTAGCTCAATTTCTGTCTTTTCATTGTCAATACATACTTCACCGTATTTGAGTTTCCTGTCACAATTGTCAATTAAACTCACTACGTTCGACTCTATATGAGAAAGTGAGGCAGGATTTTTAGATTTTTTTGAAAAAATTCTGCCTCAATAGACTATCTCTTTCTCATCATGAGGTTGAGTGGCATAAAACAAAGAAATGTCAATATGAGTCGTGTGAGTCCAATGTGAACACCGTCCATAAGAGAATTGGCACTACAAATTTTTCAGAAAATTCCTGACAATTGTCGAAAAATACTTGACAATCCATTGTCATGACAATTTTTTTTTGAACCAAACAGTTGACAATTGTAGCGTATTTTCCTACAATTCTACAAAATTGTCAAATTGTTTATGAAAGAGATTTTGACAATAGTCAATTTTTAAATTAACAAATTGTCACCTTTCGCAATTATCAATGTTTATGAAATAAGGCCCAGGTTGTAGAAACTACAGAAAGTTTACAGTCAAACTACAACATGTTGTGAAAAATAGAAAAAAGTGTGTATTTTACTGATTATTCTGTTCTATCGACAAATTTTCTCACTGTAAAATTTACAACAGATGCTGTTTTTTTTTTTTACTGTTAAATTGAAAACAGTGCTCGTCGGGTCGATTATGACAATTAATGCAATATCAACAACGTTTTTCAACATTTCTACAACAATTTATTTTGTGTGTAGTCTTTTCTATTTGAATGAAACTCTCGATTAATTAACACTTATTAATTGAATCCAAGTTTCTATGCGACTATAGTCAAATTAACAAAAATTATGTTATTGTTTTATAACACTAGATACTCAGAAAAAAACATAATACACTAGTCCCTCGATAATGTGAACTAATTAAAACAAGGCGTTTCCGGATTTAAGAGGGATTCACATTTTTCAGTTCTAAATATAAACTGAGTGAAACAACTTTCGTATTCATTTATAACAACACAAAATAATTTCATAAAGCAAAGTTTCGCAGTTTAGAAAAAAATGAAAAATAAAGTAATGATGATAAAACATCATAGCAAAAAGCATGACAATGTAAAATGTTTCTACACAACTCGCAGGACACACTGTGTGGCATGCAGATGCTTTAAAAACCTTGTAATATGTCTAGACAAACAACAGTAAATTAGTCTCTAATATCGCTTGCAAAACTAACAAGAGAAAAAAGAGAAATATAAAAACTTTTGCAAAAGAAATTCACATTTTAGAGTTCGAAAATTTCGGAAGTTCACATTATAGAGATGGCAATGTAAAATTTTGACGATTCACATTTTAGAGAAATTCACACTATCGGTAGTTCACATTATCCAGGGACTACTGTAATAGAAATAATAATTTTTGCATCTAAAAAATTAAAACCCACTGGGTATAGAAAATCTGGTTGGTGACATTTGAGTTTTAGCGTTAACATTTTAAACTATAATTCGAAAAATTCGACGGTAATTTTAGCGTTAAAAAGTATGACACATATTAATCTGAAAATAGTTATACGTTTCCGAATGTCATTTCTTTTTAAACTCTGCATTAGATAGGAATCAGTTTATTCAATAAATATAAATACGTCTTCTAATTTTTAGTATAGATGCAAAAAAAGCGGAAGAATGTTGATTAGGTCAAACCCAAACAAGACAAGAATATAATGACATAGGGTCTATTTCATTCGTTAGAGCAGGAAGGACATTTTATACAAAATATTACTTAAATCTTAAAAAAAGTATTTCAAAACGACAGTAACAGCCATGTTATTGACTCATTTCAAAACAAGTTTAACGAAAAAACTATAGTTCCATAGAGGTTTCAAGTTTCAAGTTTTGCACAAATCGGTATCATTCAAAAACGTAGCGTCGCTTTGAAATTTAAAATCTTAAAACTAGTTTTCGATTAAACTAGAAATATGTAAAACCAGAAAAAAACTAGTTTTAAAAGTTTTAAAACTTGATTTGGAGTGTTATCAGCGCTTCATGTTGTTGATTTGATAAAAACATGCTTGTAAATACCTAATAGACGGCGAAACAAAAATTAAAGTGTGATGTACCATCACCATACAAGGCATTTGTACATATTTAATTTAAAAATACAAAATCAGCCTAATTGTGAGTTTTGCCCGAACAATATTCCAACACTATTCCACTGCCATTTCACTTTTTGCCTCTTGTGATTTTCACCCAAAAAATGTTAAATGCTCGAAAAATTCCCCTTATTGTTAACAGTAATTCCGGACGAAATTAAAAACCATTAAGTTTTAAATTTTCACTTATTTTTCGAAGGCGAACTGAAACGGTATCATGTAGAAATCATCATCATCGGCGTTCAAGCGAAACTCACAATAGTTTTTCAAATTCCGGGCGAACAAAAACTTTTGAGGTGAAATGTTTTTAGTAAGGCTGAATGCGCCACAAAGTGTATTTGAAATGTAGGTACCATTAGATTTGTCAAGCGGTGGATGCATCTTTGATTGAACCGAACGAAATACAATGACTTGAACAATGAACAGTCTTGAAATAAAACCATTCGATGTCCTTTTATGGTTGGCTTTTTTACTTCCATTTTGTGCTTGTGAGACACGCAGCGAAGCTATTGTGTTTCTATTTCCATTTAGGCACATTGGTAAAACAAGTTTTCTCCCAGCTTAAGGTGCCAGCTTTAACTTTCTTCATAAAAACCATCATTGAAAATTTTAATTGCTTATTTTGAGAGGCTTAGAAAGCAAATCGATTATTATTTTGATGCTTATGTACATATATGCTTATATGTATATTAAATTATTAATTATTACCAAACAAAAATTTAATTTTGTCCCAACCTTCTACACAGATACCTAACATTTAAAATGTCAATGATAATGGTGGACGGTTGGGCAAAAATGAATTCTTTTTAGTAAGAATTATTAATAAAGTTATCAACTTCATATTGGCATCTAAATAATAACTTCATTTTTAAGTGGCTCAAAATGTAGAATTAAAAATTGCAATCATGGTTTTCAATGATAGCTATAACTGGGGCTTATATTAAGTCCTGATAATTCTCGCTCTTATCTAAGCCCGAAGGGCGAAGGGGATTAGTTGTTGTTGCTTTTAACATGTAAATTAGTTAGCCCCGACGCCGTTTTTTCGACCACATATAAAAAGACATTTTAGCCATAAAAGCAAGAACTTGCAACACACTCGTGAGCAATTAATTCCCTGTGTTTGGCGGTTTAGCCAAAGGCTATCTGTCACTAACAATGATCACATTTAAAAAGGATATGCGTATGCGTATAATACCGCAGAAAGGAGAAAGACAAATATTTTTCTTAATGGTTTTTGTCTTAGTGAAATCGGCGAAGAAAAAAATTGTGTTAATTTCGCATGTGGTGAATTAATCAAAATACGGAATCAGATACGTTGAATTAATGATTCGGCCAATGATACTGACACCCGTCGATTTTCTGTCGGGTTCTTTCAGGTCGTCAGGCTCTCGACGAACGGTATACCTGGTTATGTATAATTCATTTGTCGCTGTCGTTTTCTGCTGTTCTGAGGTCGTCAGTGTTATAGTCTTTTGGATTATTCGAGTGTAAAGAGCTTAATCGATTATTAATACTGCCATTGATGATGGTGGTCGTGCGATGGTATAGAATTTCGTAGAATAGGTGAACGGGCAGTGGGTGTATTTTTTCAACCCCAAAATAGGTTTTTATATTGGCTGAAACAAATAAACAAATCATTATAATTATTTCGAAAACAATTAGCAAATATTTGTGTTAGACAAACCAAAACGTTAAGAAGAAAAACGAAAACAATATAAATGCATTGTTTTTATGGACTGTGTAATGAATAAAATTCAATTGAAATTATTTTTGCAACCTTTAGTCCAAATGCGCTTCGCACAGCCACGACAGTTGAACTCATCAGTTAGATACTGTATTCATACCCTTCTAAGACGCAAGATTTTAGTCCATGGTTATGGTTATAATTTACAGCGTATCGCTGCTGCTAAATTTATTTTTGTCGATTAAAATCTGCAGTCTTAGAAGGGTACGACAGCATCTTGCTGATGAGATCAACTGTCGTGCCTGGGCGAATGTGAATTTTGACTAAAGGTCGGAAAAATGCTTTCAACTGAATTTCAAAAAGTTAAGGTCTTTGTAGCTTATTGTTTTGCTTGTCAGATCGTTACACTTCCTTTAAGTTTTGTCGTTGGATTTATTCAAATATTAACTAATTTTTTCGCTAATAAATAAATGGGTAAATTAAAAGAAAGTAATACTCAAGATGCCAATTTATAAAAGTATTGTTTATAAAATTTCCGCAGGTCCAGCGTGGACATACTGCATGGCCCAAAGTTTTTTTTTTTCATGCCGCGCGGAGATCGTTGAATATACCGGACTATGAATTTAAATCCTATTATAATTACATATGAATTTAGCTTTTAGCCGAAAAAAAAACTACCTTATCAAGCGTCAGGTCAATCCATCAACTGAACCAGAAGTGAGTTTCCTATTTGATCGTATCTTTTGAGTTCTAATCGCGCACAGAGCCCTTCTGAAATGATTACTCCTTAAACGTTAAACATGATGGGGCATATTCATAGTCACTTATAAATTCCAGTTTATCTTAGACCTGGGTTTATCCTATCTAAATAACATTGAATAAACCCCAGTCTAAGATAAACTAAATTTAAAAGTGACTATGAATATGCCCCAATGGATTTAGCTGTAGCACTAAGTTGAAGTTTGTTCAACTTCTAAATACTACACCGTACTTTTACTTGCTCCAGAGGGGAAGTATTGATTTTTTGTGAACAAAAATCGAGGTTGTAATTGAAACTAACACCACGTACGTCTGTGCATCCACTGGACGGGTGAACCGATTTGCTTCAAATTTTGTAGGTATACAGAGATGTGGTTCCCTTGATGTCAAATTCGAATCTTTGTTTTAACTCATTTAGAACGAGTAGCTGCCATACAACGATTTTGTCTTTTCCAAATTTTCTTAAAAACGGCTATGACGATTCTGAAAAAACTTCGAACCTGTAATGACCAAAGTGATTGCAAAAAACTGCTTTTCAGGTTATTATCAAAAAAGTTTTTTTATATCGTGATTCTCAATAGTTTGAATGATACCTATTGCATTTCAAAATTTTGAAAAACATTTTTTTAAACAGAAGGCCCTCCGCCGGCCGGCCGGTGGGCAAACTTCGGACAGACAGAGTTTTTTTTTCGATTTTAAAAATAATTTTGTACCCAGTATACTAACTTCAGACAGATATATCTGTCAAGCCAATTAATTGTCAGATCGCAATCTGTCAGTGTCCTTTTTTGGTCAGTAGTCTTTGCAATTTTATCGTGATGACATACACGCTTCAACACAACAGCATTACCAAATTTAAGAAATTTAGTTCCAAAATTATGGTTCCGTGCGAAACAATTAACTTATTCAAGGAAACATTGGATGAACGCATAATTTCGCGTGATGGACCTGTGAATTAGCATAAAAATCTTGTGATTTGACGCCACTTAAATAATTTTTTTTGGAGATACGTCTAAGTTGCCAGTCTACGCTGAAAACCAACAACGTCGCATTGGAAGCCAACAATATTCGTTATACACTTTTGTCTATCGCATGATATTTATCAGATCCAGCCATGGTGGGAATATGCCCGAAGTTGTTTTAAATAATTTCTGAAGGTGGATAAATGGATGTTTAGTGAAAATTCATGTGTTTTGTTCAAAACCAAAGTTAGTACTTACTTAATGGCTTAGAAAACACTCTGTAGGTAAAAGTGGCGTTCAAGAGCATCTTGTTAGGTTGCACACTGTTAAATAGTCCTCGTGGAGACACCCACACCATGTAAGGATGGCCTACTTAAGTTGTTCAATGAATCTTCAATCTAAAATTAAATTATCTGTGAACTGAAGGAAATAAAATATTATATTTAGGTGGGTTTTTAGTTCCATTTTCAAAAAAAACATATTATATAATATAATATATACATACTCGTACAT
Organism: Leucozona laternaria; assembly: GCA_932273885.2. Taxonomy (NCBI): domain Eukaryota; kingdom Metazoa; phylum Arthropoda; class Insecta; order Diptera; family Syrphidae; genus Leucozona; species Leucozona laternaria. Next base: position 55,761,802 of record OW026368.1, read on the forward strand.
ATCTGCATGCTACATCGGTAGGTACATACTTTATTAAAAGTTATAGTACCTACATCCTTTGAAAATCTTTAAATTGATGCTCCAGTTTGTACACCCTCTGAGCTTATCTCTCTTAACAAAAAACGCAAAAATGAGTATCTCAATGTTATAATCATTTTCCCCTCTTTTTGTACCTTGTTGGAGCTTTCTTTGTCATAAAATTTTAATTGCTTTCGGCACTTCGCGAAAAAAAAAACAAGAAACCTTCAAAAATTCCGCATTCATTTTAATGTTTGTATCCTTTTAACGGACTTTTTCGTGTTGCCCTTTCATTTTGCTTTTGGCAACGTAGGTTTGAGTACCACCAGAAAATGGAAGGAGGGAAAATTAAGTGCGTTGCCTATTTTTTGTTTGTTTTTTTTTTTTTTTCTTTTTTTTCATCCATTTCAGCCCAACAAGTGATGGTTTTTAACAAAAGGAGGAAAAGAGAAAAAAGAAATGAAAATTGTTACACCCCGTGTAATTGCGTGTCCTGCAGATTTTCCATCTTCAGATAAAAAGTCCCTTTTTGTGCTCTGCTTTGCGTTTAAATTAAATTTTTCAGTAGCCCCACGCACCGAGGCGAGGACTGAGATGGGAGGTTTCAAGAAAGAGATCACTAGTCAGAAATAGCGTGTAAAAAATCTATATAACCCCCATCGCTCGGTTAGCTAGCTTTGGAATCTTATTGTAGGTATAGGTATATATATACCCCCGTACCTACTTCAGTTGAGATGAATAATTAATATCCTTAAAATTACACCCCAGGTAGTAACTGTTTGGTGGATGTCGATAGCGGATGAGTGGTGCGGGAAGGTTGTAAAAACAAGCACCATAACAGTTCGCAATCGCGTTTCGTTTCGGTATCCGCATCGTATTCGCCGAGCAACGCGAACAACGCACCCCTTCATCGCACGGGCAGCTTTTGCGTGGAATTATCTAATACTCATAGCCCTTCCTTCTGTCTAGAATTTTTTTTTTTTAATGGTCATTACGTCCTTTAAGCAAAAAATAAAAAAGACCAAGCGGGCGGATGAACATTTTTAATGGGATTTTTTTTACATTTACGCACAAACCTGAGAACAAAAACATCGTCAATCATCAAAATGTTTGAAGAGAATTTTCAAAAAATGTCCTTGGGACAGAATTGTAGGTAAACCATAAAAGATCTGGGTTTCTGTGCACCTGTCCATTTTTATACTAATACTTTTAGTGTGATTACTGATTACCATTAAAGGACTTATCTTAAAGGATATTTCAGGTTCTTATCTTAATTTCTTACTATAGCTCTCCATAGGGCATGTATGGGCTGGCCTACCCTACACGCGTATAAAAAAACTCAAGGTTTTTGTTTTTAACTTTAGATTAATATTATGGAGAAGTCCAAAAATGTGGCTTTTGTCATAACTTCATATAGCCGTCATGTGACGTAATCGGTCGGTCTGAACGTCTTTGCCCTCACTGTACATCGCATCGGACTAAATTCTAAACGGGTGAACCTATTTGCTTTGAATGCGGTGGAGAGAATTTTTATGGAATTCCCTAGAAGATAAATTTGATTTTTTTAGTTCGATTTGTTTATTTTTATTCAATTTTTTTTTTCAAAACAGATTGGTTTTTGATAAATTTGAATAATTTTAAAGTTTTTCCGGTATATCCTTATATTTTGTTAATGGCTTGGCCACGTATGACAACATGAGCATTTATAGAGTCAAGATATATGTATGTATTGGAGAATATTTAGATTTGGCATCACTGCCACGCTCGTCCGTTTGAGCATGATGACAATTGAGAACACACTCTAATGTATTTACATAGGTCGGCAAAGACTTCACCGATGCTTTTGGATGTCATTTATGTCGTTTTCGTTTGGATGTTCGGAGTACTACTTTTTCACTGCTACTACTCCAAAAGTTTTCAATTGGCTGGTCGGAGTAATGTTTTCGGAGTGTTCTTTTGTTCCTAATTTCACATTGGAGTAGACGAGGAACACACACATACATATAAAGTTTTTCGTTGGATTAATTGTCAAAAGTGATAAATACTTGAAGAAGCCATTTTGTTAAATGGCGGCTGTAGGTAGTGTGTGTGTAAATTTATAAAAGTCGGTGTTTTCATATGCGAGTGGAATTAAAAAGGAATAAAATAGACTGAAAATCCAATCGAAAACGACATTAGACAAGTCGATGTGCTGTCCTGCAACTTCTTTTATAACATCCTTGAATAAATATAGTGCAAAACTCTGGTGCCAGCACTTGGCACAATACTCCAAAGGTCCGTCTAATTTATCTTATTCACGGACGATATTAACATTATTTCAAGAACAAAGCCACAGATTAACCATATGAAGATGAGAATGTTTTGTACGTTTCACCCTCCAAAACCCATTTGTTTACATTGTTGTATTTGTAATTTAACCCCTATTGTCTATGTGTGTGGTTTTTATACACACATTATCATTTTTTATCTGCAATCTGACAGTTCAAGCTTGTAGGAAAATTAAAATGGCTGCCGGGGATTCTCATCTTCATGTGTGTAATCTGTGATAAAGTTCGGAGTCAGTAGCGCTTTTGGGAATATTGAGACGCACCCGATGTATGGTGCAGAGGCATGGAGAGAAAGCTTTAGGATGTTTTGAGAGGTGTTCCCCCGAGAAACAGTGCGGTGGAGGATTTCCGCGACTCAGGTGGGGGACGCAAGTGGAATAAGACCTCAACTTAGTTGGCGTGCAAAGCTGAAGTCAACTAGCTAGGCACTGAGCTCCCTATAAAAAGATTGTTCGTTAAGATCCTGATGCTCCCCCGGACTAAGCACTTATTTAATGTGGTTTTCCAAACAACCAACACATTTTTTCGGGGTCTATTTTTTTTTTCGATAGATCTTTCAAATCTCTATTTGAAGCCAGATTTACACACAAGTAAGCAAATCGGTTTTGATTGAAAATTTGAATACTTCAAAACAAAAGTTGAATTACTTTGTATCAATGAGTTCGAACAACTAATGTAGGTATATACAAATTAGCTTAAATCGCAGAGGCCGAGTTGTAGGCACAGATAAAGCTCAGAAAAGAATGAACTAGGTCTGCAGCTTGGCACGTCATGGTTTTAAAACACTAGGTAATTAGAATTTTTTTTTCAGAAAAATAAATTAAGTAAGGAATTATACAAGTATATTTTCTCAAATATACTTTTCTATTTTATTGCGCTGAATTTGTAACGCTTTTTAACAGCAAATGTTTCTCTTCTCTTTGTGTTCCTTAAATAACTATACCCTTACAAACTTTTCCCAAACTCAGTTTTGCCTTAAGAAAAATTTCTGTTATGCAACTTTTATACAAAAGAAATTTAAAAAAAAACAACTCCGGTGAATAATAATTTTGAAACTCAATTTTCTCAATCCCTGGGTAAGAAAGGTCAAGTGAAATGTCAAAACCATGAATACATATGTTTATATGAAACCGAAAAAAGTGATTTGAAAATCAAAAAGAACTTAATCCTACTCCCATCCATGAAACATTCTTTTTTTTAGTTTGGATAAGGGGCGATTGATTCGATTCAATTCTAAGAACCGATCAACAACCAATGCTTGCCATCACCCCAACATGTATTTTTTTTTTAATCTCCCAAGAAGACAACAAAAAACTTGACATGCAAATTTCCTATTAACGGACAATCATTTTCTTAACAACGAAGATCAACCGGCAAGTATTTATATACAGATATATAGATATACCTATACTCCGGAGAGAATAAAATCGAATGAATAAAAATTGAAGAAGTAGTAGGTATTCCGAGTTCACTCTATACCTTTATGATTTGCTCCAGTAACTTTTGATTTTAAATTCGTCCTAACTGGTCCCCTTTTTTCTGATAGGCATTCAGAGGTGGGCCAAAGGTGACACAGAACTCACGTTGACATATGCTAGATTATATGCTGCTGTTGACATACGGATACGAGACATGTCCTCTTTGTCAACACCATATCCTAAGCATAAATAATGCTCTATTGACCGTTATTATCCCCCATAGGCATATTCATGGCGGTGTGGTGGGCTGTGATCCTGTGATTATTGTTATGATTGCTGTAGCATAGAAATGATGGATTTAAGAAATCACATATGCCTAAGGGATTGAAGAAAGGAGTCCTTTGGTCGAATGTACATATATTTGCATCTGGAAAAGGGACCAATGTGTTTGTTGGTTTGGTCATCTTAAAGTCTTGATAGTGAGGGGTGATAAGACGAGATAATTTGTTTACGTATAAATCCCGACGCAATCGATTGTTTGTTGTCCTTCAGGATTTTCCTTTTTTTTCAAGTTTGAGAAACAAATTGTGAGAAAAGATGTGATTATCCTTTTGCTGCTTGAGTGAGTACGTTTGTGTATATTGAAAATCATTTTGTCATAGAAATTGATACAATCTTGTTAGTGAGTTTGAGCTTTATAGGTAAACAATAATAAGTGGGTATAGGTACAAATTTCATTTAAATCTTATTCCACTGTTGTTATTTTTTTTTACAGTCATCTTATTTTTAATTTTTTACCTACGTTTGGTAGAAAAGACAACAGAAAAAATGACATTTTATATGACATAAGCAAAAAGAAATTGAAAGTAGCTATCCTTTTAAAGTTATACTTTGAAATTGGTAGAAACACTGGGAAACCTTGGTTCCAAACAAAAAAATATGCACGACTAAATCGCACGAACTTGCTCGTGAGGTTAACAACTGTAATGCAGCCACACCGTAAAGATAAATGTTAATGGTTTAATAATAGGTGTGCTTTATACCCACTCAAAAATAATTTTCATGTAAATTACAACAACAATTCCGCTTTGTTAACGGTGGTAGACCTCTCTGCTTATGAACTAAGAGCATATATATAAAAATAATATAATAAGTTTTATAACTTTTATACATGGAGTGTTTTGTGCAATTTTATTAAAAGCCAACAAGTGAGCACAGAAATCAAACCTAATATTATTATAAAGGGTGATTTTTTAGCTGGTTTGGTTTTGGCAACACTGGTTTTGACAGCTGACGTGTGTTTAGTACCTTGTGTCACTTTCGAACAGCTTCAGTTTAGTTTGCAATTTAACCATGGATCGTCTTACAAATGAACAACGCTTGCAAATTATTGAATTTTACTATCAAAATTCGTGCTCGGTTCGAAATGTTCATCGCGCGCTTTTTTATCGAAAAATTGTGTTCAGCGATGAGGCTCATTTTTGGTTGAATGGGTACGTAAATAAGCAAAATTGCCGCATTTGGAGTGAAGATCAGCCAGAAGCATTGCAACAGCTACCAATGCATCCCGAAAAAGCCACTGTTTGGTGCGGTTTATGGGCCGGCGGCATTATTGGGTCTATTTCTTCAAAGATGATGCGAATCGCAGCGTTACTGTCAATGGTGAACGCTACCGAGCGATGATAACAAACTTTTGTTTGCCCGAAATGGAAGTTCTTGACTTGCATGATATGTGGTTTCAACAAGACGGTGCCACATGCCACACAGCACGCGAAACAATGGCGCAATTGCGAGGCGAGTTTGGTGAACAGTTAATTTTACGTTTCGGGCCGGTCAATTGGCCGCCTAGATCGTGCGATTTGACACCATTAGATTATTTTTTGTGGGGGTATGTCAAGGCTAATGTCTATAGGGACAAGCCCGCTTCGATTGACGCACTGGAAGCCAACATCCATGTATTCATTCGTGAGATACCGGCCGATATGTGTGAAAGAGTATGCCAAAATTGGACTCAGCGGATTGGCTACCTGAGACGCAGCCGCGGTCAACATTTGCATAAAATTATCTTTAAATATTAAATTGCAAGGTTCAAACTATCGATTCAAATAAATATTTCATTCATTTTTTTGAATTTTTTGTGTTTTTTTTTTTTTAAAAAAGTTCTAAACCTCTTAAAAAATCACCCATTACTTTAAGGAGAAAATGTTAAAGAGTAAAAATAAGTAAAATAAAAATGGATTTTTTTTTTCAGTTTGATTTTTATTTTAAAAAATGTTTTAAATGCAATATTGTTTCAACTATTCAAAATCACCAGATTGCAAAACTTAAACAACATCGGTTTAACCAGGGACAAGATATACGCGAATAACCCAAAAATTAGACCATTTATTCAAAAAACGTGTATAATGGCTATAATCGTTATTTGAATTGTTTTCCAAAAACCTGAAACTCATCAGTTTTCTTACAATTACTTTGATCATTGTAGGTACGAAGGTAAGCTAAAACAAAAATTCAAATTCAACTTCTACGGAATCATATTATAAAAATGTGGAAATTTGAGGGTTAACATTTTTCTAGGGAAGAGTCTTAATTCTGTACATCTGGCAACACTGAATGCAGATAACAGGCTATTATATCTAACTATTTATCTGTATTACATTTAAAAATTAAATTATTTTCATGCAGAAATACAAATAATTATTAAATTTTTGTAGTTTATGTTAGAGGATCCGTCTAGGCCCCGTGCATGCCGCAGGGCCAGTAAGTTAATTAAGTTATTGATAGTAGGGTGTTTTTTCTGAAATGTTGTCTAGCTTTATGTAAATTATAAGTTGAACGAAAAATAAAAAAATATTCACGAATGAATTTTGGCTAGTCAATAAAATAACTCAAGGAATGTATGTTCATCTAGAAATTGAAAGTTTTTGAAAAGAGTGACGAACAGATATTTTTTGATATGACTATTAGGGTTGGGATCATAATTCTGTATGAGTCAAAATTAGGATTTCAATTCTTTAAATTCAATATTCGTTTTTTTTGTATGTAAGCGCATATATTCCGGCGGTAAAGGGAAATAAAAACGTGGACTTTCCTGTGTGCTACGTTACGAGGTAACACTTTACGAAATCTGATTGGCTGCGTCCAGTGAGAAAAATCTGAAGAATCACTTTAAGCAAACTATTCCGTTTTGGATCCGTGCACGTAATCAACAATGTATGGACGACTTCGCATACGGATCGAAAAATGGATTCTTAAGACTGCGCTTGAACAAAGGTTGGAGTGTACACATATTAACCGTGAGTCCCAGCACTCACACAATTTTTTTTTTAATTCTGTACTTCAAGATTCTGTAAATCCATATTTCTGTATTTCTTAATAGTGTTAGAATTCAAAAATTCTGTATTTCAAAATTCAGACATAGAACTTTCATGGATGTTAGCAAGTATACTAAATTTTTTGGTACAGTAAAAAAGATGTACCTATGTATATGCATACGTATGTACTGTATACCAAAGACTGTTTTAAGGAAAAATCTGAATTACCAACAAATGAAAAAAGTCAATATTCAAAGTTATGAAACGGAAAATTGAAATCTCGATGAATATATACATAACACATTTTTGTTCCAATTCATTGGAATAGATCGAACTTTATTTCGATGTCGCACTCATACTCATCTTCATAGTCCTCACCAGAGATTATGAATTATAAAGATTGGAAACCTCGTCTGTCATTCGGGTTTGCCTACAAGCTAAACAATATGGCTGCCCGTGGTGAAGTAAGAAAGTTGCATTAGTATGCGTGTTTTAACTCATACTAGTGCAAATTACTGACTTCCACCACGATTTTTTGAAAACTTGATGAGTTTCAATGGGCACGTTCAAAAACTAATAAAAATGGGGAAACGAACTATCAAGTGTTCACGACACCTAAATTCATTTGGTTTTAAAGTTGCATGGAGGATTTTGAACAATTATATTTGAAGGGTAGTAAAATAATAATCAAAAATGCAAATTGACAATAAATCAATACATAATTAACGCAGTAGATAAATTTAATCAGCTAGTGAGAGAACAGAATATTGCAAAAAGTCTTCTTTCCATTTCCTGTTGAAAGTGATGCTCTAGGAGTGTTCTTTGCTTTTCTATTTCATTTAGAAATGCTGAACACTGATTTAACAAAAATGTACATAAATATAAAGCCTTTCATCGGATAACTAATCAAAGTGATTTTAGCCATGGAACATACAATATTTTTGTATATTATTACTATTTCCTTCTCTTACACCGTTTGCATCATCTGATCCGATCTGTTTCTAACATTTGTTTTTCTTATTAAATTGTATGTGTATTATGTATCTACCACTCTTTCTTTGACATTTCGCCAAACCTCATATACTACTTTTTAACTCTGTTTACCCTTACACCTTTCAACGCACCGATGGCACTATAGTTTTCCACCAGAATTTATACCCGGTTGACACCGGATGAATTCAATATGCTTATGGAATATTTCCGCGCTGTAACCTAATTATTCACTAATCTGTCAACGTCGACACATGACTCCACAACACACCAAACGAGAGTAGCGTGGTTTGGGCTTTAACTGTTGTATATGAAGGGTTTATAATACAAATTCTATATACTACTGAAATACATCAGAGAAATAAAAGAGTTAGCACTATTTGTAGCAAAAAAGGCGTTTCTAGCATTTTTAAAATAAACTCAAAATATTCAAATTCAGCTCATCACAATCTTCGCCACAACATATAATGTATATTTAGTAAGATCTGTGTCGTTATAGAATCATCTGTATTACGATGCTTTGCATCATATTTTTGTCACTTTCGATAATAACTAATTATTTCTGTTTGATGAAATTACCCTAAGGAAGCTGCAAGTGTCGATTTTTTTTAAAAAATATTAGCCTAAAGCTCACTCGTGAATGGCCAGCTATAGATTTATGAACAATATGGGTGCACCCTAAATTATTCTGTTTGCACCATATAATCTGTATTTCCCGAACACATCCCGATATCCCACCTAACGTCCGCCATTTTCGTGGTGAAAAGCTGATGAGTTGAAATTTCTTTAAAGATGGCTGCGTTTTTTACACATAAAAAATGGTCGAACTGTCAAAACAGAACAAACCCACCCTGTTTAATTGTTGTTGCAATTCACATCTATTCATCGATACAAAACGAAATTACAAAAACAACAATGTAAACAAATGGGTTTTGGAGGGTGAAACGTACGAAGGTTTCCAATCTTTATAATTCATAATCTCTGGTCCTCACAATTACTAAATATTTCCTTGAAATGCGGTTGTTTTTGCTGTGCTTGTCTCTGTATCAATTGAACGATTTCGACGCAATATTCACAGTCATTTCTTGATGAATGATCTCGGATTCCAAATGAGGCGTACAAGCAAGCAGACGTGCTAATATTGTTGTCAACTCTTTAAAATGACACTATCGCTCAGGTTCAGCCAGGTATTGAACAATTTTTTTGAAAGTTAATTTGGCCACGATTTTGTTGTGGCAAAAATCATCATACTGAATTTAAAGCGCTGCCAAATCTACATCTGCTGCAATTCATGTATGCAATTTTTTAAAAACTGAGGGGTTCTCGTCCTGATTTTAAGAAAGCCTCAATAGCTTTCGCTCTCAAGGCTAGTTTCTCGCTAAAATTTTCACGGAACTCATCGGTTGTACAGTACAGCCATCGATTTTGCGAGTTGACCTTGGATGGAATTGGCAGTTTCTTTCAATTTTTAAGAGATGTTATAACATTTTTCACATCAACAGGCATCTGTATTAGGCTTAATGAATCTGCATGAAGTTTTTTTTTGAAATCTTTCAAAAATGAACAAAATATCATCTAAAAAAGCAACACTATATGTTAATTTTCAATATTAGTCAGAAAAGAATAATATCCTCTTGACTGCGCATCATTATTTCTTTGAAAATACAATGCAACAAATATTAATAAGAGCTTATTATAGGGTGCAGTTCAAAATAGTAATCACCAGAAACATGATTTAGAATTACCAATTTCAAATAGTACCCGTGTTTTTTTGCTAGCCCCGAGGAAATTGGTCGAAAAAACGACGTCCTGTCCTGCAATTTACGTGTTAAATGCAACAACAACTAATCACTTTCGGGCTGAGCTAATTCCCCCCCGGAGAATTCTCGGGGCTTAACTTAAGCACGGAGAAAAACTGTGTTACCGGCGTGAATTGAATACTAGTTATCGATAGTTTGTATGGAAACTCCATTTTGTTTCTGTAATGGCATCGCTAATCCCCGATGTCGTTTTTTTCAACCAAAACTCCTCGTGCTTGCAAAAAAACACGGCTTGCAATTACCAGAAAACATAGCAATTACCACTCAAAACAGTCCCTGCTGTATACATAATATCCAAAGTATATCTAATTGAAGAATTATTTGTACATTATGTTTGGTATATTTGTACATAGGTATATTGTATAGGCGTCAAGTTCTACGATTAAAATATTAAGTATCTTTCTATCCAAAAATAACCCCGGTAAAAACTAGGCGAATCAGAAAGTTTTTGTTCTTATAGTGAACATTTAATATTTGAACCCAAGAACTTATATGTACAATGTACATGTCTGCTAGATCTGTATATATTTTGTGATAGCTTATAGTAATTCTTTAATTTAGCGTTTTTTATTTTTGTATATATTTTCTTCCTAAGAATTTTGTTGTTGTTAGATAGAAAGAAAACATTTTCGTGCTTATAAGCCTTACTTTGTAGATAGGTACATACATAATACTTCTACTTATTTCACCCTGAAAACAGAGAAAACACGTAGGATTTAAAATAATATTATTCCTCTTCTTTTGATGCTAATGATTTTTTACTTTGGTGAGGAATTAAAATTGTTTGTTGGGTTTGTTTTGAAGTTCACCACTTCAAAGGTAACTCCTACGAGCTCTTAAATGTTTTTTTTTCAAATATTTTTCATAATATTTTTCAGTTGTTTTTATGAATATTTCTGGTTATTTTTTGACATAAGAAGTGTTAAACAATTCCACAAGAAGTTGGAAGTAATTTGGACAAAGGAATTAATATTTGTTTACAACTCTCATGAATGTCCTTGAAGAGATTTCAAAAAAATGACAGATGCCTATTTTATATTTGCTTCAAAGGAATCTTCCATTTAAAAAAAAAACAAGTATCTCCTTCTCAATAAGCACAAATTTATGAAAGAATTTAAAATGCAGGTACACTGATGAGCTTATAGCTTTAGCATACAAATTATAAGCACTTTTGTCTGTAAGAGTTTTGTAGGTACTCCAGTCCGTCAAAGTAAGAAAATAGTAAATTAAAAGTAAACAAAACGTCAGTAAAATTAATGGATATAAAAACAAATGATCAAAAAAAGCCCAAAATTAAAAATAGACAATATCAAAAGTATGCACATTTATACAAAAATATTTTTTCAAAATCCAGTTTTTGAAAGCAATCAAACAATTATACTATTTTGTTCATTATTTGCAAGCTGAATTATGAAAAACAGCTTTGAAAAGCTGATTTTTTTAAATTCATTTAAAAAAAAAACTTATTTTTTCAAAATCTCTGTAATAATCATGATTATCACTAAAATAACGGTATGCACTTTTCTCAATCACTTCATACTGTAATGATTTTTTTTGGCTGGAATATAAGTCAATAGACTGAAATAACTGCGTCACCAATTTGCACATTCGTTTCTTATTTACTTACTTATAGCCTCTGTTTAGATTGTGACTTTTCATAACGACCTACACCTGCTTCCTATGCTACCAGAAGTACAGGCAAACGAAGAATATATTCCAGATCCCTTATAATTATTGTTCTAATTTGTAGACTTGTTTGTTGTAAGCAAAATTATTAAAGTTTTGGCGTAATTCTTTAAATTTACAATTCTGACTAAACTTGGTGTCTTTGTGATCTGATTTTTGAGCATTTCACCCGTGTTTGTGTTTTTATTAATTTATCAAAAACTTGCGGTCAAAACAGAACAAGATTTTTGTAATTTATTCGTTTGCACCCATATTTACAAAGCACATTTTGTGAGCACAAACAATTTTCTAATTTAAAGTAATTTTAAAAATTTTCATTTCTTAAAACACAAATATTTTTTCTTCAAAAAAAAAATGGATTTTTCTTCATATCTATACTATTTCTCTTTGCCTAAATGTATCGATCTATTGCTTTGGTTTCGATTTGGTGCACTGCACGCTCTTCTCTTACTAGAGGGACCGGACATTTTATATTTTTTTTTGTAACAAAATGCAAACAACAAGCTGAAACAGACAAAGACACACCTTTTAGGTCATAGTTGATTCGATTCTATTTGGAATTTATCGTCGGTTCGACGCCATGAAAAATTTCAATGCCAATCGCTGCTTCTTTGGACTAAGAAGGGAATTGAGTAGCAAAATCCTCTCTTGAGCAACTAAAGTGTCCCTTTACAAGACACTTATAATCCTGGTCCTTATATATGGCGCAGAGGCATGGACCCTTTCAAAACTGGATGAAAACGCTTTAGGATGTTTCGAGAGGAAAATTCTCCGGGTGATTTTTGATCCCGTCTGCATAGATGGTGAGTGGAAGAGAAGATACAATCACGAACTGGAGGTGCTAGACTGACCTGGTCAAAAGAGCCAAGGTCCAAGGACTTACAGGGCTGGGTCATGTAAAGCGAATGGACCCCAACGCTCCGGTCCGTAAAGTCTTCGAATAATCGAATCCAATCCCGAGGAACGGCGCAGTAGAGGAAGACCGCGACTCAGGTGGCGCACACAGGTGGGAGAGGACCTCAACCAACTTGGCGTGCGAAACTGGAGACAGCTATCTAGGGACCGAGCTGGCTGGAGAGCCATGTTGGTTGAGATTGAAACCCTGGTACATCCCGGACTGTAGCGCTACCTTAAGCAAGTTATTAAAACATTTGCATTTTTCAACAATGGACGAAACTAAGATTCGAAATTCCGCTACAAGCTTTATCCAAAAGTAAAATCCCATATATGTATTTCAAGGCTTGGAGGAAGAATTAATTCATTCGAAACGAATTAATGGGGCCAATTTCGAAGCATCAGACTGTCCAGCAATAAAAACCTCGTACGCTAATTTGTTGAAACGAAACTTAAATGTCTGAGTCCAACATAAGCGCTTAAGTTCTACTTTTTCCGGAGCGTAAACTGTCACCTAAGCTCTTATGTTGAACTTATTTAAGTGTTTATTATTATTTATTTTAGTTTCGTTTCAGCAAATGGGCCTTGACGATAAAAACTATTATTTTTTTTTTTAATATGAAACATATTGAGATAGTCATTAAAAGCCGCGTTCCATTGGGCCTTGCAAAATACTTTTTAGTACATTGCCAAAAGTAATATCTAACCTCAATATCAAGTCGATTTCGGTTGTTTGTTTTCTTATTTTACTTTAAAGTTTAAAATTAGAAAAATGTCAACAACAATAATCTATGACGTAATTTCTTTTGATTGGTGATGTCTTTTTCTTGTTTGGAAACATTCTGTAACTAGATTAATGAACTACTTCGGCCACAGAATAGAAGTAGTTGATTGTAGCCAGAAGTACTTGGTAGTAGATACTGGAACCCAAAAAAAACACACCTAATGTTAAATATTGGTTGTCTGCTGTCGATATAGTTAAAAAGAATTCTAATACCTAATCAAAAAGTTTAACAAATTGCACAAAAGGCGAATGAACGCGTATACTTATTGAAGGTATTTTATTTTATTGTTTTTCAATACCATGTAGAATTGTAGACATACCTATTTATTTCCTAATTTTCTAAAAGTAAATTCTATTACACTCTTCTTGATGCATTTTCTTTTAGGTGAGCAATTGAAAGCTTTTTCAATATAATTATTGTTATTTATTTTTTTCGGCTTCTACTTTTAAAGCATTAAACGTCCATTTACATTTTCTGGCGTCGCGTCGCTGGCAGTGCGTCGGTCGACATCGCTGTGGTAATGAATTTTTTAAGTAAAAAGTAAATTTTCCTATATTCTCCCATATTCACGGCTCCTTCTCTTTTTGTTGTTAACTAATTTCAAAAACCCCAGTCAGCCATTAAAATCATTCGTACCCCAAACAAGGGTGGGCTAAAGAATAACTTCATAGCTATATATGCGGTCAATGCTTGGTTCCGCGCGGTACCTTAATGACATTAATTTCTCTTATCGACTCCATTTAAAACTTTTTAATCTGTGACACAAAAACCTCTAAAAAAAACAAGCAAGAGGGACACGATCCAACAATGCAAAAGCAAAAGCACGAAAGGAGGGTACTGAGTAGGTTAAAAGAAATACAAGATGACGAACTCTTACAATTTTTATTTTTCAACAAAAAAACTGAAAACTTTCTCAAAATAAAGGACACAATGTTCTTTGATTAATCACTTTGGTCGCTGATGTTTTTTCTTCTTGTTTTTCAATATCCTATTCCACAAGAGCCTAATAGCATCATGAACGCCCTCATCTCAAACAAAAAACCAAGTCTATGCGAGCTCTCTTGACATTTATTTCTTGTAACTGTATTGGTGTCCTTTCTTTTTTACACCTAAGCCAAAAATTCAAAATGGGTTCTTTTGGTATCGCAACACTTTTTGTTCTGCCTCGTTAAAAAAAAGAAAGTATAATGACTACTTAAAAGCAAGAGAAGGTCCTGCCTCCCTTATAATTCCTTTGGTGGGGCACTTTTAAGAGTTCGCACGATAATGTATAATGGCGGATGAAGTAGGTATATATTTTTTTGACCGCATGATAAGTAGGTTGCAGAACAAAAAATAAAAAAAGTAATAGATAACTTTTTGTGAAAAGAAGCTCATTCTTTGGAGTTTATTGTTTCTATGTGTATAGGTATATAAAGGTTGATTTTGAAGCTGTATACATGTATGTATGTATCTACCTCCAAAATACAACTCATGATTGAAAACAAACCATAACTCATCAAATATTTCAGTGAGAACACGAATTTTGAATCTTTAAATTAAAACGTCTTTTTGGGAAAAAAGGAATATGTAGACTGTAGTACTGAAGATGTCTTTGCACTTAAAACATAAAAACTCTCAAAACCCTCAGAAAATTAAATTGATTTTTAGAATATCTTTTAATTTAAAATTGGTACATTATATAACAAAATATAGGTAGGTATACATTTTACGAAACAAATATTTAGTACTTAACTGGTTTCCTTGAAAATTTTTGTATATTATTCATTTTAAACCCTAAATCTTTTCTTAACTATACATACAAGCTGAGAAATAAATTTTAATGCAGATTTCAAAATTATCAACTTTTAATAATTATGTATAGGAATTCGAGTTGATAGCAATCATTGGATCGCTGCTTTGTTCCATTTCGTTGGGTCCCGCAATTATGTACCTCTTAAAATCTGTCTTAACCACTGAAGAGCCTGGAACCTAAGATTTTTAGGTAGGTATACAAAATTTCCTAGAGGGGGAAATGAATTTTGGCTTAGCTCAAAAATTAACTGTATTTGCCATACACCGTCGACGGCTCGACAACCGGGGTCCGGTCCTGGCCTCCTTCAACAAGTCTCTCCACCCATCCCGGTCTCGAGCCGCCGCCATCCAGTTGTGCACCCCAAGGCTCCCCAAGGCTCCGGGCGTCCTGGTCTACGCCATTTCTCCAGCGCAAGCATGGTCTACCACGCTGTCGTCTACCATAGAATGTACCACAAAGAACTTTCCGAGCAGGTTCCTCTTCGCTCATGCGAGCTAGGTGCCCTGCCCACCGGAGTCTACCGAGCTTAATTTTTGTCACGATATCTGCTTCAAGGTAGATTGCGTACAATTCATGATTGTACCGTCTCCGGAATCGTCCTTCCTCACATATGGGGCCAACAAT
Source organism: Leucozona laternaria (assembly GCA_932273885.2). Taxonomy (NCBI): domain Eukaryota; kingdom Metazoa; phylum Arthropoda; class Insecta; order Diptera; family Syrphidae; genus Leucozona; species Leucozona laternaria. The sequence goes on from OW026368.1 coordinate 55,777,473, forward strand.
TCTCCTTAAGACTTTTCTCTCGAACGCGGCTAAGAGGTCGGAGTGCCTTTTGCTAAGCACCCAAGTCTCGGATCCATATGTGAGTACTGGCAGGACCATGGTCCTGTACAGCAGCAGTTTTGAAGTTAGGTGAGATTTCTGGATTTGAAGACCTTTGACAGACTGTAGTAGGCTCTGTTGGATTTGAGAAGCCGCCCGCGTATTTCTTCTTCTATATTGTTATCGGCTGCTACTATTGACCCAAGGTATTTAAAGGATTGCACCACTTCAAATTCGTGCTCCGCTACCATGATTGTTTGACCAACTGTTCCTCTCGCATTCGACGCCACCATGTACTTTGTTTTACCTTCACTAATGTGCAGCCCCAGATTTTGTGCCGCCTGCTCGATCTGGATGAAGGAACCACGTACAGCTTGCTCGGTTCTTCCGATGATGTCGATGTCGTCTGCGTAAGCCAGTATCTGGCTGGACCTGTTGACGATGGTCCCTCTTGTTGCCGTGCCAGAGTCACGGATTGCTTTCTCCAACGCCAGGTTGAAGAGGAGGCAGGCCAAACCATCCCCTTGTCGGAGTCCATTAAAGATGTTGATTGGTTTGGATAGCAATCCGGCTATTTTTACTTGGCTTGTTACGTTGGTCATGGTCAACCTACATAGTCGTGTCAATTTATATGTGATGCCGAATTCTCTCATGGCTTTGTAAAGTTCTACCCTGGCTATGCTATCGTAGGCGGCCTTAAAGTCTATAAACAGGTGGTATGTTGGGATGTTAAATTCTAGACATTTTTCCATCGCCTGCCTAAGGGTAAAGATCTGATCAGTTGTTGATTTGCCTGGAATGAAACCACACTGATATTGTCCGATGATGGTTTTAGCGTATGGGGTTATCCGGTCTTGTAGGATAGAGGAGAGTATCTTATAGGCGGTACTCAACAACGTGATACCTCTATAATTGCTGCACGTTGTGACATCTCCCTTCTTATGTATGGGGCAAATGATACCTTTTCGCCAGTCTTCTGGAATTTCTTCATGCTCCCACACGTGCACTATAATCTCATGAATTGCTTGACGTAAAGCTGGCCCACCGTGTTGAAATAGTTCGGCTGGTATACCATCGGCTCCCGGGGCTTTGTTTTTCTTTAGCCGGCATATAGCCTTCTCAACCTCTTCTATGCTTGGTGGCGGCAACATAGGGTACTCTTCTTGAAGTAGTGGAGCCTCCACTTCTGCAGTGAGCTGACCATTTAGCAATTCATTGAAGTACACTTCCCATCGCTCCAGTATGCTTTGAGGATCGGTGATCAGATTTCCCTCTCCGTCCTTGCAGTATGTGCAGCGTGGTGTGTACTGCGTCATGTTTCGGACGGATTGGTAGAACTTCCGCGCCTGGTGTGGACCTCGCTCTCGGCTTTTCTCTATTTCACAGATTATGTTCTTCTCCCAGGCTGATTTTTTCTGTCTGTGAAGCTGTTTTTCAATTCTTCTGAGCTCTTTATATTCGTCTTCGCGTGCCCGCGTTCTATGAGGTTGTTGCATTGCTCGGTACGCAACATTCTTACGTTCAGTCGCTAGCTTGCATTCATCATCAAACCAGTCGTTCCGATTTCTACGACTGCTGCCTAAGATGGAATTGGCAGTACTAATGACAGTATTCTTAAGGCGTGTCCACTTCTCATCTACGCCCAGCATACTGGCTCCAGGACTTACTCTAACCAGTTCTAGGGCGAGTCCTAACGCATTACCAAAGGTGTTACTGGTGTTTTCATTGCGCAGAGCAGCCGTGTTGATTCGAACCTGATCGGCGGATGCAATACGTCTTCGCAAGGCAATCCGCCCTCGGAAAACCATACCAACAAGATAGTGATCCGAGTCGATATTGGCACCTCGGTACGTTCGTTTGCCATACAACCGTTATGAAAGATGATATTTATCTCGAAAATGGCTTTATAAGATTTTAATAAAAAAAAATTGTGTATTATAGGTAAGGTTCTATTGCATATATGATGTGCATATGGTTTGTATTTGTGGCTTATTAGCATAGACCTGCTAATTCAGAAAACGGGCGCGTTCAACGCATTGCGTTTTACATCTGAATATTCAGAATTCCGAATTTTTCGATCTTCTGATTGGCCAGCTATCATACAAAGTTAGATGACTTTTAGTTACGTTTCATCTGAATTTTTAGACAAAAATTCTCATTTGAAAATTCAGAATAAAGTGATTGTGGTGGGGGAAATGTGGAAGTTCTATACATAGAAGTTGAACTATATGATTTTCGCTCTGGTTGGTGGTTGATTTGTTATCTAATGATTAATTTTCATCACGAGCAAATTAATACTTTTTTTTACATAAAAGAACTTATTGTTTTTTGATAAGTGAGTTTTTAAACCAGAATATTGAAAATTCTTAAAAAAATGTTCCCAGAATTCTCCATCGCAATATTGTGGAATTATTTTTTCATTGAGCTTAGCATATTCTTGCTGATTTGTTGCTGATTTAGTTACATATATCATCACCAGAAATTACTTTTTAATTCAAGAACATAATTAACGTTATATTTTATTTCGTTTTAATGTAAATCCTTTAGGTAAATGATAGCATTTGACACAACAACTTTCAACTCCAAAATTCAGATTTTTTGTGCGTTCCACAACATAAATTCAGATCTGAATTTTTAGATTTTGTAATTGAACGTGCCCAATTCCACAAGAAAAAGTCTAACGGGGTCAAATTGCACGATCTCTGTTGCCAGTTTACATCACCTGCACGTGAGATAACCGCCTTCGAATCGTTCGTGCAGAATTTCCAATGTGGCGTGCGCTGTATATAGCACGTAGTGTTGCCATCCTATTGAAACCACCAATTCAGGCCAAAAGAAGTTGGTAATTAATTCTGAACCTATAGCGCTCGCCGTTGACGGTGATGGCCTGGCCAACGTCGGTCGTTCGCAAAGAAATATGGACCGATGACGCCGCCAACCAAAATTCCACAGCAAACAGTGACTTTTTCGGGATGTATTGAACGCTCTTGGATCTCATGTGGATTGGAATCCTCTCAATTGTGTTTGTTGATGTACCCATATTCCTCTAGAAATGGGCCTCATCGCTGAAGATGACCGTAAATGGGCGAAACGCGTGAAGCGTTTCCCAAACAGCACACCCATTTTGATAATACAAATTTGTAATTTGCACGTGTTGTTGAACGCTATATCTTTCCATGGTGATTTGGCAAAACAGACTGAATAAATGACAGCCAATTTGACGGAATTTGCTTCAAAAATATGGCCGCTATTAACTGTCAAAGTTCAGAAGTCCCTATTGAAACACCCTTTAAATTGACATGACTCTAGTCTCCTCAATAAGCAAAAATAGTCTGTTTTCGTTTTTCCTGACAACAGATAAACCACATTGAATCTCATCTGAATACTTTTTTTTGTTTAACTTTGATTGTAAATGAATCGAAAATGTAATACGTTAGTTCCCCATTGAAATCTTACTTTCTTTTGACACCTTAAATTAGATGGTAATGAAAGCTACAACATAGTTATAGCTAGGTATACCTACTACTCCAATCCCCTTAAATAAGAACAAGATACCAATGCGAAACAAAAAAGGGTTAAACAAAAATGTTCAAGTTAAATGTAAGAGCCAATCGGAACAGGAAACGATTTTAACCCTTTTTCAAAAGAACTCGTTTCTGTTTTTAGCATCTTTTACGCGCATGATATTTTAAAGAGAAGCCCAATACCTATTGGTTGAATAAGCGTGCGAACCAATGCGGATATAGAGAAAGGGTTTAATACCTCCTACCAGCTTCCCACTACTTTTTCCCAAAGAAATTTAACTCAGTGAAATTTAAATACCAGCAGACTTCTAAAACCAAAATTCTTCCTGTACTATCTGAGTTTTATATAAACTATCGACACGGGGACGAACAAGTTATATTTTAAATTAATATATAGGTACATTACAAACATTTCACGTCCAAGAGGTGCTGGAGAACAAATTCCAATTACGCTCAGTAAAATATTCAAAAAAAAAAAAACTGTATTCGAAAAACAACCCTTGGCATGAAATTCCTAATTCATCAGGTACTATCGAGAGGGTGTGAGTGTAACTGAGTAACGCTGACAAAAAAAAAAGAACGCGATATGCAAATTTTTTTCTTTAGCTTCGCATTTATTATTACCTTCAGTTTTCTCTATAAGATATAACTTCTGTGTTATCCTGGCACTGTATCCTTTTCAGTTCTCATTCTTAACTTCGCATACCCCATCAGTTAATTTTTACAAATGTATTTTTTTGCTTCGCTCCCGCAAGGGGTGGAATTATTTATGGCCACCCAGCGGCGCGGCGCGGCGTATGAACGCGTGTATATGATGATGTATACCTATACTTATATATATATAGACTGTTATATTATAGATTTTAAAATAATAAAAGGCAAAAATGTTGTCTTGTGTTGTGATGCTGCTGAGGAAAGGATATTCGATAGGGATGAATGAATCCTAAATGAAAGCAATGCAATACTTCATTCATTACGTTTGGAAAAAGACACATTCATTTATTTTCCACTTCCCTCACCCGAACCAGGCGCGGATATAGATAATGTGTTGGTGGGAGTGGATTAGGGTGATAATTTTTGGTCTACACATAAAGTCGTCACAAATGCTATTGAAGTACAATCTAAAGTTGTATGCATTCGTAACCCGTTCAGAATTCGTAGAGAGCATTTTTCTGTCCTAAAACACCAGTGAGGTATGGTTTAAGCCGCGTTTTTTGTGTAGTTTCCCTAATAGACCTACATATAATGAACATTGAAAAACCATTAAATCTTCAAAAAAAAAGAGACTTCAAAGCTGGATTTTGGTGAGCTTTGCTTTGATGTCTAAAGTCTAAAAAGTACAATAAGCTTAAAATGCTGGCATTTTAAAGAAATTTTGGCGTTAAAGTCGCCAAATTCAGTTTTATGAAAATGTCTTAAAATCTCACAGTTTTTCGGAGAAAAGTCAAGGCAAAAATTGCATTTTACAAAATAATACACACTAAAGACTATAAATAATAACTTTTTTCGTACGAACAAAATACTTTGAGAAAAATGTGCTCAAGTTATAATAACAATTTTTTTTCAAATGCTTTTTATTATTTTGCACACTATGTCAATATCGCTGGGTTAAAGTACCTACTGGATTCAATTGCGCTTTTATCGCGATCTATACATACACTTTTCTCAAAACCTATTGAAAAAGCTTAAAATTTCACTTTTTGGAAAAAAATTATTGTTTTTCAATTTGGTCTAGAACCAACCATGTTTAGGCCGGAAATAAAAATACCTTACCTACACAATTTTTTAACCGTTAAACTAAAACGATTTTAAATAAAAAATTGAGCAGTCAATTGTGTCATTGGGCATGAACGATGGTTGGATTATTAACACATATAAGTTTTTGAAATTTGTAAAAACTCTTTTGACCCCCCTTTTTCAAAAAAACAATAATCCAAATGTTGTTCCAAATCAAACACTATATATTACGTCAAAAATATACCAACATTTCATCCAGAAATACTAATAATTGAAGCAATAAACCTTACAAAAACGATTGTAGCAATTTTTTCACTACCCAGAGCCTCCTTTTCAAATTATCAATAATTAAAAACTTGTGTCAAAATCCTGCTTTTATATGTTTTAAGTAAGCAAAATTAAAAAAAAACCCTCACCCTTTAAAAATCACAAGAAATGTATCTTTAACCAAAGATCTTATAACCAAAAAAAAACCCTTTTTTCGATAATGCTTTAATTTAAAACTTTCAAAATATTTTACATTTAAGAAAAATCTTTCTCATGGAAATCGTTATTTTGCGCCACCGTGTTTAAAATCCGATAGTGGAAAAATTGCGTCATTTTGTTTAAAGTCATCTCTACATTAACACCAATGTAAAATCTTTGAAAACAAAACAAATTATTAAATTGAATCAAATCTGCTACCTCTACCCTTAAAACGGACTCTAGATAGATACAAAAAAAGATTAAGGACATAGCTTTGCTGCCGTCTGCCTGACCGAAAATTCTTAAACTATGAAATATAGAATAGAAGTACATAAATAAATTTGATAACTATTTATTATAAATAAAAATCAATTAAATAATGATTGGATTACAATTTCGAAACAGAATCATAAATTTCTTCATCTTTGCAAAACATAAATTGTGTTAATTCATGGTGTAACTAGGTCTACAATATTTTAAGTGTTGTTCTTGTCTTGTAGATATTGAAACAAGCTATAACAAATTGAAACAAGTTGAAACTTATAATATAGAATTTAAAGTGGTTTTGGAATCTTAAAATGATTTGAAACATAAAACTATCCATTTTAAAATGATTTGAAACATAAAAAGTGGAAAAATTTAACTGGTGGAATGCCAATAGTGTTCCGTATAGGTACGCATTAGAACTGTTACGGTACAATAAAACATGTTAAAGAAATTTGAACAGGATTAACCAACCTAAGAAACCGTGCAATATATTTATAAGCTGACTTCTAGCTCACTTGGAAGTAAAGCCGGCGAATTTCTTGTAGGATTGGACAAACTGCTATGAAATGGTAACTATCTTCAAGTTCTCTTCTATTACAAAGATTAAAATTTTGAGACCTATGAGGAACATAATTTAAATTGAGTACTTCCAACCCTGCTCTAAAGATAGTACTTAAAGCTCCTATAGGGAAAGTTCATTGCAAAAATAAAGGGTCCGCCATCTAACGTTTTTTTTTCAACTAGTGCTTATTTCGTGAATGGTAACACTTAGCTCATGTCTGATTTGAAAGATAATTAGTTTTATCCTTCCGCTGAACGAATATGGTTGTGTATACGCTTCGCTAAGTGGGCCTGCGATCGACTTAGAGAAGATGCCGATTTTGCCAAAAAAATCATCTTTTCAGATGAAGCTCATTTTGATCTTGGCGGGTAGTAAACAAGCAAAATTGTCGCATTTGGGGCACAGAAACCTGGATATACACAATGCGGCGTTTCTCGTCGTCACGTCACGCCAAGAATTCGAAAAATTGAAAAAAAGACGCGACGTGACGAAGATTTTCATTATTCCTAAGTAATTTACAGATTTTTCACAAAAGATGTTATCAAATTTTGTCTACCTAACAAATAAAGTTATTGATAAATCTATTGTTTTGTAAGTTATTTTGTTTATATTTTATTAATTTTTTTTTCTTACAAAAATGGATTTTTGTCGTAAAAACGCTGGCTGCATTGTGAATTGGCGACGATTTTGTAAATAGAAAAAAATGACAGCGGTTCTCGACACGCTCATGTCCCGTTCATGTGCTGTTTTTTGCTCAGTTCGTGCTGCCATGCACCGAAATGATAAAAAAAAATTCCCATATCTGCAACTTTTATTGTGAAAAATTAATATTGCGAAGCGTGAATTTAGCACCGCCATTTTTGATTTTCAAAAAATTAATATTGTGCTGCGATGTGCTCAACTTGTTCTGGTTTGTAAAGTTAACTTTTTTTAAAAACTCGCAAGGATGGTTTTTTTTTCAAAATTTACGAATTTTTTAAAAATATTTACATTACTGCACAACTTTTATTGTTTTGAAACTCGAAAATGGCGGTGCTTACTTCACGCTAAAAAACCATATGCTTAATAGGTACTATTTTTGTTTTTAAATATATGGCATATGGCAGCACAAGTTGGGCACATTGCAGCACAACATTTTTACGAAAAGCAAAAATGGCGGTGTTAACTTCTCGCACATGAAAATCCTTATCATTATAAAGGCCAATTTCATTGTCAAACAAATGAAAAAAAAGAAGATTTTAAACTCAATAAGGTATATTTGTAACGATATCAATCGAAATGCTTGTTCTAAGCCTCTTCGAATTAAAATAATTTTTTTTCCTGGGAGTAAAAGCACTCTTTTTAAATAGTCAAAGCTAAAATAACGAAAAAGTATTAAAAATATAGATTATGCTCCAAACGTACATTGGTACATAAATCATTTATCATTTTGATTCTTGGAACGATTTTGTTATATTTTTTCAATCCGGTGATTCTCGGTAGGTAGTTTTAAAAATAATTCATTAAAAAAAAATTGAAAAACATTTTTTTTCATGCATCTTCAACCTGTGGCTACAGTTGTTAACCCCAAGAGCAAGTTCATGCGATCCAGTGTGCATATTTTTCTTTTACAGTGTATAGTGAGTAAATGATCCGGTAATATTATCCCCATCAGCACAGTACACGATATCATAATTCATATGCGTAGGATGTAGGAAGGCAAGGTATGTACAATTATTATACATTGTACACGTCACGTACAGTCGTATACACACACGTACTAAATTCTCCCGCCTGATATGTAAGTAGAAAGTCGCAACCCCTTCGTGTCATTTATTTACCTATATATACAAAAAAGCTAAAAGGAGTGCTATAGGTTCTTTAACTTCTTAGCTCTGATCACATGTTTTAAACGATTATGAGCGGGAAGCTTGGAAAATTTTCCTAACAAATGTTAAGCCCTACCAAATTTCTCTCCATTATGCATACTTTATTCTTTTCTTAGTAAAGAGAACCCTTCTTTCTTGGAAGGCACTGTTCCTTCTACGCTTTTACTCGGTTCTTTGCTGTTTTCCATTAAAATTTTAATCAAAATAAAAACATTCAAATGCGGAGAGCGGGAGTAATAGTCGAGTGTGTCTGTGTCATTTGGATTCACACAAGCACACTTATGGTGGGGCATATATTCCTTATTATTATTTTCCCTTTTATTCGTGATGATGATTTGCAGCAATGATTAGGAAGACTTTTCTGGGTACAAGAAACAAAACACTTATGATAAAAGGGGGTTGGAGATCGTATAAGTATACCTAAATATATACATATGCTCTTAGATTGGATGAATAAAGGAAGACTTTATGAATTTTACACTTATTAAATTTCGATTAAAGTGTGATATATATTTTAGAAAAGGATCACTGAAAAATGAAATGTAGATATGTATGTACTTACATAAGAAGTATACATGTAAGTACCTGCCCAGGTAGGTGTGCTCTGACTTACAAATTTCAGACTCACTTAGGAAATATTAATTGGGTTGATGGCTATGCAATGCATTTTTGTTAAAAAAAAAATCTGCAAAAGCTTAGAATATATTATATACATACATCCCTACATATCTTTCAAATTAACCCCAGTCAAATCTAAGTCTTTTGGTGACATTCGATTTTCTCAGGAAAGAACTTAGCAAAAGTTATTAGGTACATATTTCAAAAAAAAGAACTTGAATGACTTCAGGGATTGATTTATATTTCGGATGTGTCGCTACGTTTGGCAAACTTGAAAATGAAATGGATCAATTTTTGAGGATTCTAACTCCAATAAACAAAAAGTTCAAATAGTTGGCATTTATTAGGCAGATTAAAATAAAAATCTAAAAACTAACGGTTCCGAAAAATACGTAAAACGTAGAAATAAAGGGTGTTTTAATTCGACGCGGTGCACTTTAAATTGAAATTAAATTTTTGAATATGATTTCGGGCATGCGTATGCCGGCCGTGGCTGCCGCGTAAATGGCATAATTTGGAGGTCCAATATTCACAAACTTTTCGCAGTAAATCATCTGCCTGTATTTCGGATATATAACGCATCGATTTTTGGCTTCCAAGTAAATAATTGTTTCATCTTCATCGGCGTAGACGTGCGACACTTTACATTTACAGAAAATAATCTATTTAATAGCACGAACGAGTTGGACAGTTAAAAGGCCCATATCGTCCGTCAGTCTGTGCGTCTATATGCTGCCAATTATGCGTTCAATTATGTAATTTCAATTTAAGATAGAGCGTAAACGATTTTTTTCAAAATTTTGAGTTTGAAAATTAATTTTTCAAAAACTATTCTTTAAAACGGCCTCGTTTGAAATTAAAATAAAAAAAAAACTGATTTCTGGATTTACAAAAAGATATAGCACGGCATTGTGAGTACAACCGTTGTTTTTAAATAATATTTTTTACGATTTAAGTCAATTTTGCGAGGAAGTGACAAATCCTTCAAAGAGTATCTCCTGTAATAAAAAGTATCCCTCACCGTTCGGATTCAGCAGAAAATTGTAGGTCCCCTCCATTCCTGCAAACGAACAACAAGCGCACATGAATGATTAAGAGTTGTGAGGCACTAGGCATGCCTGGCTCTCCACGAGCTAGCGCGCCACCATATTTATTTATTTAACCTTTTCGTAACTCCTTAGAAATACCAGTTCATCAAAATCTAAGCAAATATCAGTAACGCGTGTTTTGAATGTTCTTCCATGTTTTCTTCTTAGTTATTTTGATATTTAGGTTCAGAATTTCAGTGCGAGATTAAAATTAAACCCGAGTTAACTCAGGATTAACTCAACAGATGCTTTTGATGTTTTATCCACAGAGTTTTTTCTGTCGTTCCGCATGGATCCTTGGCCGAAAAACTGCTTCATCAGTTAACTGTGATATCGGGTAATTTACTTATAGTGTTAGTTAACTCTAGTTTAACTCCACCACTTTCTTAGACAAAGCTAAATATTCTATACATAAAGAACAAAGTAGAAAGTTATGTTTTTTTCATTTATGTATTTGTGATTGTTTTATAAGATTGTTATCGCCACAACGCGTAAGTCAAGTAACTATATTTCGATCACTGTCGACTCAAGTTGGACGTTCGGAAATTCAAAAATATAAACTACCAAGAATTACAGTTCGACATCGACCGATTTTGAAAGATGAAGGCGAACGTTCGCTAAAAGTAAAGAGCGACACTTTAATTTGTCAAATTTTTGGCATTTCAGGAATGTTATTTAGGCGACTCTCAATCGGTATAGGTAATGCCAAATATCATGCTCCCCAAATTTTTCTTGGTACAATAATTTCACTGGCGCAAAATTTTAAACAGCTTGGATGATATAGGTTTAACATGATACTATAGTTAACAATTTATTAACTTTAAAGCTCTTTACTAAAATGTTCTTAGTTTCTAGTATCATATACTAAAGGCCTGTTTTCTTAATAAACAATAGCTGAACATACCTAAAACAGTGACAGTTCGTGTAAAAAAGTAAGCAAACATACCTTTTTCGCATTTTGTATTGTCAAAAAGACATATACATATGGAGTTAGTATGATACTAAACAGATAAAATTTCCATTTGGTGATTTGAACCTTATATAAGACAGTTAACTTCTATTTTTCTTATCTTTTAACAATTAAATATACGTGTGGCATAGGGAAGTGACTCTAGACATGCCAATTATAACAGTTTTGGTTTATAAAAGTATTGCTTATGCGGCCCGCAGGGCCAGGTCCCTCCGCGCGCCGGTGGGCATACTTCATACTTCACCCAGAGTTTTGTTTCAAGTCGTGCGAAGCGCGTTAACGCACGTCAACTTTTAATGGTGAAAAACTGCTATAACTGTTATAATTTGGCATGTCTCTTGTCTCGTCCGTGGCATAAAAGTGTATTTTCAATGGGCGCGACTAGAGACATGCCAATTTATAACAGTTATAACAGTTTTTCGCCATAAAAAGTGGACGTGCTTTAACGAGCTTCGCGTGACTTGAAAAAACAATCTGGGTGCCTGAAGTATGCCCACCGGCGGAGGGCCCTGGTACTGAGGGCCGCAAAAACAGTACTTTTATAAACCAAAACTGTTATAATTGGCATGTCTAGAGTCACTTCTATTTTCAATACTTCATTTTTAACCTTTTATCTACCTACACGAGCCTTACATATGTATCTGCAAGATAAGATTTAAGTTAGATACAACGTTTTTTATTCAATTCTTCATGACGAAGAACTTTCAATCATTTTGCTTGCGTGTTCTCGAGAAAATTTCAATTGTTCATAATTTTCATAGAACATCTATTTTCATTATACGTATATATTTTCATCAAACTCATTATTAACAACAAAGTACGCAGACATTTTCCAAGAATAAATTATTGGAGGACCTCATTTTATTCAAGGGACAGTCGAGCCGTGGAAAGGAGACAAAAGGAAATTCGTGCTTAAGTGCTCGCACTGTAAAAGGATTTTTAGAAAGAATCTTAGCTTCTTTTTTTTGCTCTGGATCCCTTTCTTCTATATTCTTTATCTGTGTTTTACCAGTTACCGTTACCATGCCTCTCTGCAACCAGAAGTCCTATAGACATCCAACCATCGTCCTACTCGTCATCCTAATGGAAATTAGAAAATGTTGAGATGCAGTAAGGAAAAAAACCTAAACAAAAAAAAACGAAATTCCTTAAAGTTGTTGATGCCCATTAGTTGAGAAGAGTTTTATGTGCCATCTATAAGATGTCGCGAACTAAGATGGTGATAATTTCTCCGGCTCCCTCGGCTTGTATAGGTGAAACACAAGCCGAGGCACTGGGGATGTAAGATGCTATTATTACCCCACTGTTGTTTGTTGCTGCTTTCGGTATTGGTTGCTTGGAATTATCTTTAATGATGGCAAGACCGCGAAGGCGCCATTCAATCTCAACCATGATTTCCTTTGGCTCGTTTTTTATTTATGTTGTTGTTGGAAAGCTTACGAGAAAAAGAAATTATTATTAAAGACGAATTATTTTTTTACCGTGCGTTCGTTTGTGCGTTCAAGTGAAGAAGGGGTGTATAGGGCGAAATGTTTTTTGTTTCATCACCCATCTGACAAAGCTGTGTTGTTTGAAAATTATTTTAATATTTTCGCTGGAATCGGGGAGACCCTTTTACATCTTTTAAGTGCGAATAAATTCCGCTGGTAAGGTGGGGAATTTGAATTTTAGGTTGGGTAAGTATTGAAGTGTAAGCCGATTTTTGTTGCAATATGTATATATATGTAACTTAGAAAACACAAGAATATTATGTTAAAAATGCTCTTTTTTCTCATTTTCATGGCTTAAGAGACATAATTTGTATTCGTATATCTACCTAGGTGATGTCTATTTTGTTTTCCATTCAACTTATCACATATAGGGACCTAACCTAAGATTTATGATAACTAAAGGGTCAGCCAAATAACTTTTTTTTTTTTAAAATGGCGCAAAACATCGAGCGTAGCTTCGGCTGTGTGGTACGTAGCGCCGTCCTGTTGATCCTCCTCTTCAATTTTTGTGAACAAAAATTCGTTCAACATGGCCCGATAACGATCGCCACTGACTGTAACGGTCACTCCTTGATCATTTTCGAAAAATGGCCCAATTATGCCTCTGGACCAAAATCCGCACCAAACAGTGACTCGTTTTGGGTGTATCGGCTTTTCAATTTATGCGTGCGGGTTTTTTGTGCCCCAAATGCGGCAATTTTGCTTGTTTACTATCCGCCAAGATCAAAATGAGCTTCATCTGAAAAGATAATTTTTTTTTGGCAAAATCGGCATCTTCTCTAAGTCGATCGCAGGCCCACTTAGCAAAGCGTTTACACAACCATATTCGTTCAGCGGAAGGATGAAACTAATTATCTGTCAAATCAGACATGAGCTAAGTGTCACCATTCACGAAATAAACACTAGTAGAAAAAAAAACGTTAGATGGCGGACTCTTTATTTATGAAAATAATGTTTTGTACAAATTTCGAGGTCTTAAAAAAAAACTAACACTAAGATGATCGAGAAGTCCGACAAAGTGGCTTTCGTCATACCGTCCGTCGCACAATGGGGCAAAACTGATCCTTTTATGATACCTAATACATAATTACAATTTTTTTTCTAACAAAAATCAGACTTTACTTTTTCAAATCCAAACTCAGAATTAGGTACTCTATCAGATAGGTTTCTCCGATGTAACAATGATAAAACATTAAATGCTTTACTAGAGAATTTCTGAGTATTTATTATATGCATAAAAATGGTATGCATAAAAATGGTATGCATAAAAATGCTGTAAATGCTAAAAATTGAGTTTTTCTTATGATCATAGTAAAGGGTGTTTTCTTAGAGGTACCTATAGAACTTTAAGTTGGCAACACTATTTTAACTGGTGGCCATTTTGTCAGCTGTCAAGTGATTTATTTTTAGTTTGGTATTTGGTTTGGCATTTCAACAAAAATAGACTGACGCCTGAATAACGCTTCCAAATTGTGCATATTTATTTTGAAAATCATGGTTCTGTTCGAAACACGTTCATAAGCTAATTTTATTTAGCGATGAAGCTCACTTTTGGTTGAATGGATACTTAAATAAACAAAACTGCCGTATTTGGAGTGATGATAATCTGCAAGTGTATGTTGAGACACTGTTACATCCACAAAAACTGACTGTCAATGATAAGACTACGTCCGTGGTGGCCATATGCCAGAAATCATACTTAAATTATATTGCCAGAAGATTATCTTTGGAATAAAGTAGATTTTATGTCAATTTAAAAAATCATCTTTGTTTATTCCATTTCAGAGGTCTATACCTCTAAAAAAAACACCCTTTATATCACTACTTTTCTCTGATGAATTTGTTTAGTAAAAACTTTATTCCGCTTGCATACAATCTAGTTAGTAATTACTTTCTTTCTTTAGTAATTACCTACTTAATTTTTTTAAAGTTACAAAATAGAAACTTGCAAATTTTTAAGTTTACATATATGTGCTCTAAACCCACAATTAAGTAGCCGTGAATCCAAATATTTACTGTTTTGAGCCTTAATTCAAAGCAATCAGTCCACTGTATTTATTAACATTGGGTTGCTGTAAATTCAGAAACGGAATGTTCACACATTTACTACGTTTTACTAATTTTTTCAACAACGCAACAAAGCATGGAGAATATGATGAAAACATAGTATTTTATATAAATTTGACTTAAACGGTTATTGCTTTTGGCCACAGTGTTCTCAAAAAGCTTAAAACGATCAAAGACACGTTCAGTCTAATTTTGGTACATAAAAAAGTTCTCAAAACAGAACTTCGAAAATATTGTATAAATAAAGGCTCTATTTTCACAAAACCAAATCTAATTGTATGCTGTACTTTTTTGTAAAGCTTGGAATCTCTTCTTTTATTTTCTAGTTCTATAGAAAATTGAAAATAACATAAATAAAATTCCCTTTCTGTTGCTTAAAGTTGCCCTAAAGATCCTGTTTCCACTACGTAGGTAGTAAAGTAGATTTAGTTATTTTCAATTTTTTTCAAAAACTACAGGACATTTAAGCATCCGGTTTTCTGCTTTTGGCTAAACATTTATAAGAGCATTGAATTTTAAAAACAAAAATAATAAATTAATGACGAATTTGATTGTCCTTGAATTGATAGGACCATTGAATAGTAAGAACGGAGGTAGTACTTAATACAGTGAAATTTTGAAGAAAAAAAATGAGATAAGAAATAAAATTAATTTCACAAAAAGTATTCATTCAAAAAGTTCATTTAAAAAGAACGTTGATAATAGAATTTTAGCTTTAAGAAAAGTTATAACGGAATATAGTGAGGGTCGCTCTTGTTTTTGAATAATTGTTTTTCTATTTTAAGCCTCTTTTTCATAAAATCTCCCCCCTTCCACCATACGATTCCCTTTTTTTTGTTTTGAACCAAGCCACATACTTAAGGTTTTTGAAGCATCTTATGCATTCACCCTGTAGGTATATCCTACAAAAAAAAAAAATTGAAGAGCAAAGAGAAGCAGGACGGTTAGTGGGTCAGGTACAGGAGTTTTTTTTTACAGTTTATGATTAAGTAGTGTCATGTCGTTGTTCTTTTAAAACCTCTATTTGGAACAATTTCTCAAAATTTCAAAGATTTTAAAAGGAGTTTTGTATGTTTCTGGAGGAGGGTCAATTGAACAGAAATACTTTTTTCAATTTTTAAACTTAAAATATAATCTATATACACATCTTGACCTAGATGTGACATTTTAAATTAACTATGTATCTATAAATTTTAATTCTAAATATATAAGAGAAACAAAAGTCAACCTTTTTATTATACTTTTTGAAATTATCGATTTGCGCGCTTTAAACCAAACTTTGATAGCCCGACGACCCTTCACTACAAAACTTAAGCAAAAAAAAATCTTACTCATCATATCAAATTTACGGTTGAGTTTAAGAGACCAAACTTTATATTCCTGATGCTAAAGTTTTGCATGGTGATATCGCTCTCTATGGAACTGCCCCACTGTGCGTTGGTCTGTGTTTCTGTGCATCTATACCTCTAGTGCATCCGTTCGTCCAATGTAATTTGTTATAAAAAGATTTTGCTTTTTTTCAAATTTTCTCAAAAACGGATTTAACGATTTTCATGAAACTTTTTACCTACCATTGCCGGCCCCAGCCAAACTGTGCAAAATTTGTAGAAAGCGCCTCTTTTTATATTTGTATACATACACTGATACACATGCATAAGACTTTTTCACATTACCCAGGAGGTAGACTTTCAGTGCGAAAGTCTAGTGGGATCTTTAATTTTACCATATTTTGAGTGCAACAATGAAAGTGATGTTAGTAAGTGTACAAGAAATAACTTAGCACAGTTGTGATGGATGGAATTTTGGGATTATTTGAACAAGTTTTGTGGTTAAAATGCAAATGGCAGTACATATTTGTTTGCACAGGATCAGATTACATTTTCTTGCTCCTGTTAATGCGCCCCCAGAATTTTGCGCCCTGTGCATTTTCATATCTTCCACATATGGTTGGTCTGGCCCTGGTACCTACATACATGTAACAACCAAAGTTGTGCTTCAGGTTGTAGGCATAAAATTCATGTAACGGAAATATACATTTCGAGTTTTTTGAACAAACGGTCTTGTTTTTGGAACATTCGCGTATATATCCTTTCGATTGTTGGCCCAATTTTGTTATTACTTTGCAATCTGGTGCTTCTTATAATATTGCATTTGAAAATTTTGAATCTAATTAAAAACAAAAAACAAATTAATAAAACCATTTAATTTTTACTTTTTAATATTTTCTCATTATATTTAGATAGCACTAAATTATTGAACCATTAACATGGATGTTCAACATGTGGGCACATTACAGTTGATGTTATCCACAAGAGCAAGTTCGTACGATCCACAGTCGTAGGTACATATAATAAGTAACTATTTTTTTGCATTTTTATCCAATATATTTACGATCTCTATGTTTAAGTGTCTCATGGTCACATTACGTGATTCATCTTAACGGTAATGTGCATGGTTTTTAAGAGAAATATTGAAAAATTTGATCGTTCATATCAGGGACTGTTTTACATAAGTGGTAATTGTTATGTTTTCTGGTAATTACTAACGGGTGATTTTTTAGCTGGTTTGGTTTTGGCAACACTGGTTTTGACAGCTGACGTGTGTTTAGTACCTTGTGTCACTGTCAAACAGCTTCAGTTTGGTTTGCAATTTAACCATGGATCGTCTTACAAATGAACAACGCTTGCAAATTATTGAATTTTACTATCAAAATTCGTGCTCGGTTCGAAATGTTCATCGCGCGCTGCTTGTGTTCAGCGATGAGGCTCATTTTTGGTTGAATGGGTATGTAAATAAGCAAAATTGCCGCATTTGGAGTGAAGATCAGCCAGAAGCATTGCAACAGCTACCAATGCATCCCGAAAAAGCCACTGTTTGGTGCGGTTTATGGGCCGGCGGCATTATTGGGCCTATTTCTTCAAAGATGATGCGAATCGCAGCGTTACTGTCAATGGTGAACGCTACCGAGCGATGAAAACAAACTTTTTTTTGCCCGAAATGGAAGTTCTTGACTTGCATGATATGTGGTTTCAACAAGACGGTGCCACATGCCACACAGCACGCGAAACAATGGCGCAATTGCGAGGCGAGTTTGGTGAACAGTTAATTTCACGTTTCGGGCCGGTCAATTGGCCGCCTAGATCGTGCGATTTGACACCATTAGATTATTTTTTGTGGGGGTATGTCAAGGCTAATGTCTATAGGGACAAGCCCGCTTCGATTGACGCACTGGAAGCCAACATCCATGCATTCATTCGTGAGATACCGGCCGATATGTGTGAAAGAGTATGCCAAAATTGGACTCAGCGGATGGGCTACCTGAGACGCAGCCGCGGTCAACATTTGCATGAAATTATCTTTAAACATTAAATTGCAAGGTTCAAACTATCGATTCAAATAAATATTTCATTCATTTTTTCGAATTTTTTGTGTTTTTTTTTTTAAAAAAGTTCTAAACCTCTTAAAAAATCACCCATTATTTGTAATTGGTAATACTAAATCATGTTTCTAGGAATAACTGTTTTGCACTGCACCCTATAATAAGCTCTTATTTATCTTTTTGCATTACTCTGAATCAATACTATAATAATGAAATATTAATATTGGCGAGCCATTGCATTGTACTTTCAAAGAAATACTGATGCGCAGTCAAGAGGATATTATTCTTTTCTGACTAATATTGAAAATTAACATAGAATTGCTTTTTTAGATGACATTTTATTCAATTTTCAAAGATTTAAAAAAAACTTCACCCAGATTCATTAACCCCAATACATTATGTCCGTTGATGTGAAAAATGTTATTATACCTCTTGAAAATTGCAAGAGGCTGCCAATTCCATCCGGTTTCGTTAGTAAGTTAAAGAGTAAAATTGTGATTTCTGACGGTAACAAGTTTCTGCATAATATCGAGTTGTAAATATAAAGAAATACGGTCAAGGTCAACTCGCGAAATCGATTGCCGTACAACCGATGAGTTCCGTGAAAATGTTATAAGCGATAATGCGATAAGCTAGTCGTGTCTTTACAACAACAATTTCAATGTGAAAGCGAAGAACTTTTGGATGCTATTGAGGCTTTCTTAAAATTTCACGATGTCCCCTTAGTTGTTGAAAAAATCCATAAATTAATTGTAGCAGATGTAGATTTGGCAGCCCTTTATCTCCAGCATAATGATTTTTGCCACAACAAAAACGTGGCCAAATTGGCTCTCAAAAAAATTCTTCAATATCTGGCTGAACCTGAACGATACTGTCATTTTAAAGAGTTGACAACAATATTAGCACGTGTGCTTGCTTGTACGTCTCATTTGGAATCCGAGATCATTCGTCAAGAAATAATGTTTCAATGGAAACTGAGACAAGCGCCACAGAAACAACCGCATTTAAAGGGAATATTTAGTAATTGTGAAGACGATGAAGATGAGTACGAGTGCGACATCGAAGTAAAGTTCGATCTATTCCAATGAATTGAAAAAAAAAACATGTGTTATGATATTCTTCGAATGAAAATGAAGATTTTAAAAAAACACGAACATTTTCCGTTTCATACCTTTGAGTAATGACTTTTTTAATTTGTTGGTAATTCAGATTTTTCCTTAAAACAGTCTCTGGTTCATATATAAAATGCTGCTTTGGTTACCTCTGCTGTACGTACTGTTCTTTTCTCCATAAAATGAAAATAACTTGTACCAGTATCTACATTTATACTGAAGGCGCACCAACTAATATATGACACCAGGACAACAAACAACTACCTATATTTTTACTCATCAGTTATAGCTTGGTGTCGTTATCAAACAACCCCAGTTGTATTAGTACATAAACTTCGCTTCGTAACAAGAATCACTGCCTGTACATAATAGGACAAGCAACACGTCTGATACTTAAAGACTTCACTTAGAACAATAAAATTACAATTTGACGATTTTCTAGACCTGCTTCGCACATTTGTATATCCACCATGTCAGTTTTATGACGGCACACTTACCCCATCCAGTTGACTCTCTTACGCAGATATAAGGGCGCTATATAATCTACAATGTCACTTCAGATAGGAACAATGACTTTTTAGGCATTTTTGCTATTCAGTCATTTTAACAATTTGAAAGCTTTTCGTTGTTTTTAAATGTTCTCCTTGATGTTATAGTCATTACTGAATGCTATTTAAGATCTCCTCGCTGTGTCCAACATTTATTCAGGAAATAGGGCCAAATGTCTGCCAATTATTTCCAATAGTATACAATACATACATAGAATAGTATAAACTTTGAAGCAATAAACAAATATGTCACCCAAGTTGAGAGTGAATAAGATCCTTTCTGGTGAAAACAAAAACAAACCGGATTTTGCTGGCAAAAACATATATCACATTGAAACTTCACACACTCCTTCCACTATATACATCTCCAAAAGAATATTAGAAGGTTAACACTCAACAGGATACACTTGAGTATACAATACACTCAACTTCACCCAATCCAAAAGTTGTGGCATCCTTAATGAGAAATTAACAACTTAATTAATTTTGTTGCAATATATCTTTTAAGGATGATCTTTATTAGGTCCTGTTTGGACATTAGATTTATTTGCAGCTTGTTTATATGTGGGGCTACCTACAGAGAGCAGGAGGTAACGAGAAGTTGGTTCAACTTGTTTATTTGTTTTGTTTACCTTGTCGTTGTCCTGTGCCTAAAATTATTTGTTGCTTTATTTTTCTCTCTCACAACGAGTACTGTCTATGGATAGGAGTTGAAATAAAAAAAACAAGATGAAGAATATAACGAATAAAGTCTACAACCCATTTAAGAGCATTATTCCTTCTTATTCCTGCCCTGATTCACCTTATGACCTAAGTATGTAAATATGTTATCAAAAGTGATGTGTTCCTTTCGGTCTTACCTAAGTAAGGGTTTGTACCACTCCACATCTGAACTAACGCTAACAAACACAAATTCTTAAATTAAAATTCAATTAAATTAAAAATTGTCAAATTATCAACACTGCTGCAATAAATAAAGGGTCCGCCATCTAACGTTTTTTTTTTCAACTAGTGCTTATTTCGTGAATGGTAACACTTAGCTCATGTCTGATTTAACAGATAATTAGTTTTATCCTTCCGCTGAACGAATATGGTTGTGTATACGCTTCGCTAAGTGGCCCTGCGATCGACTAAGAGAAGATGCCGATTTTGCCAAAAAATCATCTTTTCAGATGAAGCTCATTGTGATCTTGGCGGGTAGTAAACAAGCAAAATTGTCGCATTTGGGGCACAGAAAACCCGCACGCATACATTGAAAAGCCGATACACCCAAAACGAGTCACTGTTTGGTGCGGATTTTGGTCCAGAGGCATAATTGGGCCATTTTTCGAAAATGAGCAAGGAGTGGCCGTTACAGTCAATGGCGATCATTATCGGGCCATGTTGAACGAATTTTTGTTCACAAAAATTGAAGAGGAGGATATTTTTTATTTCAACATTTGGTTTCAACAGGACGGCGCTACGTGCCACACAGCCGAAGCTACACTCGATGTTTTGCGCCATTTTCAAAAAAAAAAAGAAGTTATTAGGCGGACATAAATGGTCGGTCTAACTACGTAAGTTGGGTAGGATTTTCCTCTATTAACAATAACAAGCCCTCAAATAATAATATTTTCCAACACATCAATCAAGTGACGTGGAATGTCAAGATTGCGAGATATGAATTCATTTTACAGAACGTCATATAGGTATAATGTTGCTCCATAGAAAACCAACAACAAAAGCAATAATTAAAACAAATACACCTTAAATATGCCATAATCGCGAAGGAACGAGGAAAAAAACGTCTTGTTGCAAAAATAAATGAACCTAGGACACTCCTTATTTTGATACTCTACTGCAAAAGTGCCAAGAAGTTGATTTGAATAAATTTTAATTGCATTATTTGTTTCATAAAGACCAAGTTTGCAGAAAAAGATTTTTCTTCTTGTCATTGAGAGACAAAGAACACCCTTTTAACTCAATTATTAAAGACTGCGAGCACTGAGTTGAGCTCCCCTTTATTATTCGTGTCGAGACTCCAGAGCCCTTTACTAGCTTGAGAAGAAAACTCATTAGCATTCGTTATGACTTCTAGCCTTCTATTTATTTTTTGCATATTGAATGTGTAAGTATTTTTTGTTCTATTTCAAATACTCTCCTTGTTAAAAATGTTATTTGAATACGAAGGTATTTAATAAACAGTTGTATACCGTTGCAATTGACTCAAATTACAAAAGAATAATTTTTTTATGGGAAGGAGAGGAATCTCTACCACCTGCGCCAGGTAGGGAGAAGGATCAACAAAAAATCTTTGCAGGCGTAATTACGTTACAAATGTCCTTGTTGCAAAAGAATTTAACGTTACATGATGCTACAGCAGATGAACATTTCGAAGATTTGATGTTATCAGCAATGCGCACGGGGACAAAAACATATACATATATAATTTTGGCATTAAATAATCCTTAAGTGATCCTTCTGGCATATGCCAACAGTTTGTTGCATAATTCATAGACAAAGAATATATTGAAATCAATCTTCGTCTAGGCAAAAGAAAATGGAAAATGTTTTTTTTTTTTTTTAATTTATATTGTACAGACGTCAATAGGGTTGTCAAGAGTTAACAATTAAGGAAAATTGTATATACCTATATGTACTTTCAAAAAGTCGGTACCTATAGATATATACCTGAGCAATCGGATGACATCGGCTCGCGATCAGAATAGGTGCACAGACTTGTTGAAGGAGGCCAAGATGAGACCCCCGGTATAGTTCCGAATATGAAGATAGTGAGTAAAGTATATATTTATAACAAAAATAACTTAATCTTCCTGAACGTAAAAATCGTTGAGTTTTGGTCACATACAAAGTTAAAAGGAATGCCCAGGCCTAGTAATTTAAAATGTATGGTTGATTTCTTCAGCTAAGGGTACCTTCCTATAAAATCGGGATGAGATACAGGAAGCTGTAACTCTCTTAACCCACTTTTGGAAGTAAACGATGAGGTTTTGTAGAAGTTACAGCTTCATTTTCAACATAGGTATGTTAGTTTACGTTAAGATTAGTTTAAGATTGCTGCCAGCAGGACTGCTTCACACACTTAGACCATGAGTTGGTCCATTGTGATACCGCAAGAATCTATGAAATTTTCTCCCTATTCATTGAAGCACTATTGGAACTCCTTACGAAGCTCCAAAATCAAGTTTACGTCGTTGGGATAGAGAGAGAACAAGTTCAGAGAAAGTGACAAATCGATTCTTCCTCTTTCTCATACAAACAGCTTCTGCAGAAATCGTTTGAAAATACTCCAAGACTCGTTAAAAGTTACCGGTAATGACAAATATTACGGAGCCGTAAGCGCTTCAGATCGAGCACTGAACAGGCCATATAGGAATATACCTATGTTTTGTCACTACGAAGGTGTTCATGATGATCCACCTTAGTTTTGTTATCTCTATAGAATCTTGCTTCAGCATAAGTTTGCTTGTATAGCAATGGGTATGTCTGTATTTCCCCTATTAGGAAAAATAGGTAGTATTGTTCCACTTTTTGCGAGTTCATCAGCTTTCAATTTCCTGGAAGGTCCTTATGGCGCAGCAAACAGCCCATCTAACAATTTAGCTTGCATAAGGTTCACTTTTTTAAATTTGGCAAATAATAGCTTGTATAGAGCTAGCATACTTTCACAAGCCACACATTTCACACTTTGACAGTTAAAAAAGCTGCTATAAGGCCTTTAAAAGTGAGTTTGACAAGTTCTATACAAAGCTTGTAGATAAAGGTCAAAAATGGCCTGTATAAGGCCTTCTGAAGTTGTTTACTGAAAATTAAAGAAATAATAGCTGCTATAAGGCTATCCACGACAAGTTAATATAAACAACTTGTTTAAGGCTTGTCAATAAAGGCCTTATGCAAACTAAATTAATTTGATATCAAGTAGTTCCCATTTAATGATATTTTTCTCAACAACGAAGTGGCGCAGTGGTAGTGCGCTGGAGTAGTATGGGGAATGACTCGAGTTCAAACCCAGGTAAATACATTTTTTTATAATTAAATCATAATTTCAATCATTACAGAATAGAGAGAAAAAGGTTTCGGGAGCTGACTGCTAGAAGGAATATATCTAAAAATAAAATACAAATACAAATAATGCAATAAAAAATACAATACTAAACAATACTAAACAATACAAAAATATATAATATATTTTTTTTTTATTTCTACATCTGTTTTATTTGTGGATTTTTATAAACAGTTACGGCAAGCTATAAGAAAATAGCTGTCATTAAAAGGCTTGGGTAAGTCCGTTTTATAACTTCTAAAGCAAGCTATTAGCAATAGCTGTCTACAAATGGCTTTTGTGGGGCCTTTTTATAACATCTAAAACAAGCTTTTACCATTGGCTGTCTTAAAATATCCAGCTGAACCTGCATTTAATGAAAAGCTATTTGGTGCTATAACAACTGTCAACAAAAGTCTTATAGCAGTTAAATAGCTTGCATAATGTGCGTGAAACTTAATTGCATAAGGCTTTTTACTGTTTCTATAGCAGGAGAGACTTAGATTTATCCTGTCTGAGTACACACCTCCACAAACCCCGTCATCAGTTTTTGATCCCTCAGTGTAGAAATGGCATTTTCATTAGCTTTCACTTATCTTCAAGCGATTGTTTTCTAAAATTTTGTACACAAAATTTTCACAACAACAAAAAATTTATCAAATCAAAAAACACTTTTGCAAACTGGACAGCATCTTTTTAGTCAGATATACGAAACATCTTCGACTGCACAAAAAAAAAAACTGCGCACAAAAGTCTGGCCAGAAACCAGTCGTATCTTTAGACAATTTATTTATGTATAGGTATATCTTTTCTCAAAACAACACGAAGGCGAAAACAATTTAAATCAAGATGCAGATGTAAAAAGTTGTTCCTTTATTCAAAGGATTATCAGTTCAACCTACATACAAGTTGAATGCACCCCGTAATTTTGTGCAAATAAACTCTTTTACCTTCAATATGCATTCTTATATATGGATTGATGAGGATCAAAGACGAATGCAAATATCTTGTCAGATGCAAATTGAAAGGATTCGAAACGAAAGGTATGTCTATAATGATAAGTTACTTTTTTTTCTACATTTGGCATGCACCAACTGGATAAGGATTAACACGAGGCGGAAACAGTTTTCATTGTGTAGAACTAGTAGAGTAAAGATACTCATACATACCTACCTATAGGTACATAGTTAATTACAATGATGGATTAGGTAAACTATGCTATAATGGAAATTAATTTTCAAAAAAAGCGATTGGTTCCTCAGATTTCCGTTGTTTGATATTTTTTTTTGTACCGACTTAAAGGTAGAACTATAACTGTCGGAGGGGCAGAGAAGTGGTTGTACGAAAAGAAACGACTAAAAGAAACCGTGTGATGTGTCCATGACTGTTTATTTGTTACTTTTCGTCTATTAGTTTTCGGTAGTGAGGTGGGTTCGCATTGAAAATTCAAAACAAAAATACTATTTAATGACGTAAGCTATGCAACCAATATTGTTTGAAGAATTTTATTTTCAAAATTTTGAGTTTAAAAGTTAATTTAAGAAAAAAAATCATTTATTAAAACAACTTGCTTTAAAAACAGAGTTGAGGAATCGATTACTGGCTTTAAAAGAGATATAGCATGACATTAGCATGTATTGCCATTGGCGCAAAATTTTAAATAGCCTGGTCTTACGGTATTAGTGTGATGACAATTATGCGAAAAACAAAAATTAATTTACAGACAAAAATTTGCAATTATTATCGTTGAAGCGGTTTTTATTTTATGTGTGATGCCAATTTTAAGTATTTAATAATATACCTACACGGTGCCGACCCTGGAATTTTTGAAATAATAAAAAAAAAGAAGATAACGACAACATCATAACATTTACATAGGGTTTTATTTTTTTAATAAAAATATCAAAGGCTTTCAACAAAATACATGTTTACAAAATTTTGAATCTAAAATGCTGCTCTGCGCGATTTCATTTGTTAATCTTGAAGCGATGTCTTCTTCTTCAATGCGATTAAGCATGTCTTTTTCAATTGGAAGAGTTGCAAGACCGGTTAATCGCTCCTGGGTCATTGTTGACTGTTGAGCGAAGATTGTTTTTTTTTAGCTAAAGTTTCGAAAATATAGCTTCACCTTATGCAACAGTTACAAGAAGCGTTAATAGTATCATAAATTCCCTTAATGATTTTGGATACAATTCAAGTAAGAAGTGTGGAACTAAACAGTTTAAATTCGCAAAGGTTTGAAATCAACAACAGGAGAAAATTGGTTAAATATATTAATTTCATTCAAGAAGTCTTTAGCTATAATATTCTTTTGAACTTTGGTGTCAATAAATTGTTGCTGGTAATATTGCTTCAAGTTATTTGCAGTCTTTCAACTCCACTCTCTTTGAAATATCACAAGAAATCGCTGAGAAATTTATACTGTGCTAATCGAGAAAAGATACCGTAACATCGATAACGTTAAAAAAGAAACAGCTTTAAATTTCAATTTTGGATCGATTGCTTCAAGAGATAGCTCAGATTGATAACTAGATAGATATACAAAAATTAAGATTAAGATTTATGTATGCATCTGCATTCATTCTACATAGAACGGGCAATGAAAAAAGAATGAAAAAAGTACATGGAAGCAGTTATTCAAGTAGACGGATATCTTTTTTTTTCGCTTTGAAATTATTGTACTGATTTGGCCACCCAAGTTAAAGTGCCGCCCTATAGGTAATTGCCTGTTTTGCCTACCGGCAGGTTCGGTACCGTTCCTACAATCTAATTTCAAAAATTCAAAATATTAAGTTTTCAAAAGAAAATCACCCCAATTATGAAATTCGTATTTAGCAAAAATATACGACTTTTCTCGAAACATCCTTATTATGAAAGTCACTTTGATTCATCTTCCTTACATCTATAGTCGTAGTCATGATTTTGCAATTAGCGAACGCATTTCATGTCATACCCGGGACAGTTTTTAGTTTTATTACGAAATTCGCCGATAGTCGTATTTTTTTCGTAAGAATTGACACTTTTCTCCTTCGATATTTTGGGTACGAGCCGCAAAATTTTAAGCAGGAAATGAACCGAAAGCGGGGGGCATAGCATGTTACATGCATGGAAAATACAATCGAGTTCAGTCGATACAATCGAGTATAGGCAGTTCCTTTGCACTATGCTCGATATCGAACTTGCTGAACCCTCGAATTTGAACAACTTTCCACATTGATATTCGATTCTTCCATTAGTTGATTCAAGGCAGATTTAGTATGAAGAACAGATTTACACCCAAACTATATTCACAGTTAAAATGCTAAACTATGAACTCTTTTGAAATCGAGTTCTTAAAACCAAACTTTAGTCAAAAAAAAGTTTTTACAAATATTTTTGTTGGTATCACGTCAAAAAAATCGGAGGAAGCCACCCAACGAGGACGATGATGATATGAGAATGAGCCATAAAAAAATAGTAGATGAGGTTTGGCGAAAAATCAAAGAAAGAGTGGTAAATACAGAATGGTTTGATAAATTAATTTGCCTTTCATTACTTTTGAGGGGAAAAAAATATTCAAGCTTTTGACCTTTAGAGGGTAAGCAGCAAAACTTACACCAAGCTAGAGAAAAAGAACCTAGGCACTTTTTACGTCTTCGCTATCACCGTAATGTCAAGTTTGATAGTACTGCCACCCTTAAAAAGGGCCCCCGAAAAAGGTTATATAAATGTGCACAACTTCCTTAGTTATCAAGGAAGATTGATGTTCATTTTTTGTAATTAGGTACAACCAAAAAATTATTTTTCGAAAATTATTATAGGTATGCATTTTTAAGAAGACTTAAAACAATCTTCTGTATTAAAATTTTCATTGAAATTGGTGGAGCCGTTAACTAGAAAGTCGAGCATCAAAAAAGTGTTCTAAGAGCAGGTACCGTTAATCACAGTTTTCGGTAAAATTTTTGTTTACCAAAATAGAAACCATATCTATATAAAAGTGCACACAAAAATTGTATCAAAATCGATTGAGACGTTTCCGAAATGAATAACCTTTTTCATAAGAGTTGTATGGCAGAAATCGTTATTTTTAATGCATACAAAAAAATCAACTGGGAATCACTTACAAATTTGATGTTCCAAGTTTAAAGTGTAGGCTTTTGACCGAGGTACAGACATACGGAATTTCAGAACCCTCTCTTTTCCGGTTCTCGAATATCGTAAGGTCATTTTGGAATGAAATTTCGAGTTCGATGTTTTTTACGAATCAAAAACTTGCCCTATCGCAAGTTAAAAACGGATCGGGCAATGTCCAAAAAACGCCATAATCCAATTTTAAAGAAAATCAACCTATCCGACAGGGATACCGATAAACTGACAATCAGGCGGACAAAATCGTAAAACCCAGATTCTTCGTCTCCCCTATTTTCGTCGATTTATTTTTATTATGGATTCATATAACCTGCCATTCAGTTTGATGTCGCAACTCAAAAAATATCAGTTTTGAGTTTGAACAACATTCGATTTCGAAAAAACGTTTCGTGAAAAACGGCATGCAAAACCCGCCACTTGCTGAAGTTCCGTTTTTCAACTAATTTTGGTTTGCTTTAAATCTTTCATCAACGGCGCATTTTTTGATTAGTACGAAATTTCTGCATTTCTTGTTCTGCTTCTCCTGAAAAATCATGTTAAGTTGTGACGTTCTTATTATCAACCTCCAACGTGCAATGTAGTACCTTACTTTTTTTCGAAAGTAAAATAGAATTTATTAAATTGTACATACAAATAGCGACAATTTTAATCAAATCTATCCATAATGGATCACGTTTTTGCTATAGTATAAATATACTCCAACTGTTGGGGGTTTTACCCCAATCCTTTGAGAATGGTTTCGATTTTATTTTTCTTTGGGAATTATTCGTTCTCCACTTTAAATCATTTCCTTTGATGCCGCCGGTCTAAAATCATTATTTAGGTTTCAGAACCTTACATCTCGATTTAGTGAAGCTAATTTTTAACGTGTATTTTACTACTTTTTCAGCGTTAGAGCTTGGTGGAAAAATGAGTTATAACTACTTAACCATTTTTAATATTTTATCAAACTCCACTAAGTATTTTCTGAGTGAATAAAAATTTAACAAAAAAAAAATGCAATTCGTTCCACCAAATTCAAACTAACTTCCCACACCTTTTACCGCCCTCATTCGGGGGATATACAATATACCTATCCTTTATTTCAGCAACCCCCACCCACTTAATTTTTCAGCAGCCTCTTTCAATGGTTGGAAATATCTTCCCGCGCGTCGCACCGCGTCGCGTCTTTTTATCATTCTTGGGATTTTTTTTAAGTTGATGAGAAAACATCAACCGAAATGAGGGTAAAACTGGAGGAGAAAAAGGGTTTATAAGGTTGGGGGGAAGAAAGATGTTCGTGCGGGTGGAATTCCAGCTTCCATTTCCATGGCGTTTGCTTTCTGGGTTTTTGTCGTCGTTGTCTAAGTTCGTGTCTATGAATGAATTAAAAACCAGAGTGCTGTGCCCGTGTGGTGGTAAATTAATACCGAAAGGAAATTTAAATAATGAAAGAGACGAATAAATGAGTATAAGCAGGATGGCAAACGAAGGTTCATCCTTGTTGTATAGGTACGTCGTTCGTAGGTATAGAGTTTAGTATGCAAATTAGGAAAAGAAATGAAAAAAAAATAAAAACAGAGAAGAACCCGTCCGTTGCCTTCGTCCGCTTTAAGGGTTGAAGGGGTGTATTTGAAAAATTATTTTAATGTCGTTTGATTCGAAGCAGAGAGGCCAACAGTGAAAACGACAGCGATAACAGTTCTTGGAAAACGGCGGCGCACGTTTTTTCCTAAGCTCAGCTAAATTCATTTGCAACCTCCTTTCTTTACTTTGCAGTGAACCCTCATGGTGTCTGGTCTTCTGATTCCAGGAGCAATATCATTTATCTATTTTAGGTAAGTACAAACGAAAAAAGGGATGAGAAGTTTGGAAGTTGTAATTGTATATGATATCTGTATTGGTTAGGTGGTAAAGTCCCTTAAATGAGTTTGTGTGTGAGCAAACTTTCAAGTTGAAGAAAAAAAAAAAAAAAAAACAACTCTTTAATGGAGGTATATGCATTAAAGGGTTAAATAAGCAGCTCAACTCATAGGAAATTATGTAAAAGTTGTGGTTGGTCAGATAATAAAAATGCTGTCCGAATAAGAATGAAAGGGTTACCCATTTTTGTGCTACAAAATGGAAAACTTTTAAAAGAAATCTCATTGGTCAAGGAATTTCGAGCAATGTTTGACATTTTAATTTAAATATTTGGTTAGTTTATATTTCTCACTGGTGATGAGTTATAAATTTCTAAACCTTTTTTATATTTCATCAAACTCCCCAAAGTATTTCCTGATTGCTTTTCAAATAGCTGAATTTGTGGAATTTTCGGTGATTTGATTGCGTTGGTCATCACTGATGTCGTTTTTTCGCCCAATGCAATTAGATCAAGAGCTGACAATGGAGTTATGGTCATATCAAAAACAATAAAAACATCCAAACTTACACTCCGGGTCGGCCGATATAAGATCTTTATTTGTTTCAAGGTTAAACATAAAGAACTGAACGACAGAACCGGAATGTAAGACTGTTGGTTTTGTATTTGATTTTCGATCAGATTTTTGACACGATTTTGGTGAAACATTCAGTTGCATTCTTACCCTAAAACAATTCAACCGTAATACTGGCGCTTTCATGAATGCTTATCAGTTAACTCTTGAGCCCAACTTTTGAACTATACTGTTAAGTAAAGAGAATCTATCTTCCCGCACTACACGAATGTGTGCTTTATCCAGCGCTATATTTCCCTTAAAAAAAAAGGAATTCAAACTTTGTATGTGAAGAGATTTCACATCTTGGCTTAACTGACCCTCAGTTTAGACAAGCGAGTAGAATTAGTACCGTTTATGTGTATATGTGTATTTGAACACTCGATAGCCGACCAGTAGCATAAATAGAAAAAAACACTCCATATAAAGACACAAATATTTTGCTGTCATGTTGCTTTGCCTATACAGAGGATTCGCGTACGGTGTGACAAAAAGCTAGAAAGTGTAGGTTGGGTTGAGACAAGAAAAAAATCGTTTCAGAGGAGGGTTCTATTCCCCGCCGTTTAGCCAGGCAATTTTCTAAAAAAATGACTTCAAACTGAAAAAAATATTAAAAAACAACAGTGACATAAAAAATGCCATGATTCATTTTTTTGTAAAGCCAGAAATCTTTTCTTGAATTGTGTAAATAAAGTTGTTTTAGAGAATAGTTTTCAAAAAATTAAAAAAAAAAAAAAATTGAAAAATTTTATTCAAACTAGTTTTGTTCAATATTTTACGTTATTTAGTAGTATTTTTTTTAATTATTCAATGCCCGCATTAATTTTTAGTCAAAACATTAAAAACTGGATGCCAAAATCTCTTCTATTTCTTAAGAAAATTGAGGGGCCGTTTTCTAAAAAAAATTTACTTAAAACCGAAAAAAAAAAATATTTAAAAACAATGATCATACTTGCAATGCCATGATATACCTTTTCGTAAGGCCAGAAATCTTTTATTTTACTACGTTTTTAAATAAAAAGATTTTTAAAAAATTTTCAAACTTAAAATTTTGAAAAAAAAATTTAATTAATTTTTTTCACACAGTCAAACACAGAAAACCGGATGCTTAAATGTTTTGTACTTTTTGAGAAAATTGAAAATAACTTAATCTACTTTACTACCTACATAGTGAAAATAGGATCTTTAGATCAATTTAAGCAACGCACTGGAGTCAAATTAAGAGAATTTTATTTCTGTTATTTTCTAGAACTAGAAGAGATTTTAGCCTCTAGTTTTTGACTTCAAATTAATAAGAGCATTGATTATTCAAATCAAAAATACTACTTAACGTAAGATTTGAATTTTTTTTTTTTTATTTTGAGTTTGAAAATTAATTTCTCAAAAACTAATTATGAAAACAACTTAATTTAAAAATAAAATAAAAGAAGAGATTTTCGGCTTTACAAAAAGAGTATAGCATAGCATTGTAAGTATTACCGTTGTTTTTAATATTTTTTTTTCTGTTGTAAGTGATTTTTTTTTAGAAAATTGCCCCTTCCGGCTAAACAGGGTGGAATAAACCCCCCTCCCATACGATTTTTTTCTTGTCTCAACCCAACCAACACAATGCCATTCACCCTGTATAGGTACGTTCTTTTATAACTGCTTGGATAATTGCCGACATTGTAAAAAACAGTATTATATTGGTTGCATTTGTATTGCATATTGTATGGCTTATTAAAAAACAATTATCCTATTACTTCTTTTTGTAATTAGCTGATATGTTAATCTCATTAATGAATTACAGAAATGAAAATCCAGATCGCAAAATTCTAAAATTTCTCAAGGCCTCCACTTCCGTTGCATTTCGCTTAGCCTTCATTCCTACATTGCCAAAAATAAGCTGTGAGAAATAAGAATAAAAGAAAGAATTATTGCAAGTATATAAATTTGAGGCACTTAGAAATTAATTCGTTGTATAAGTATATGCCCCAGGTAGTTTTTAATGTTAACTTATTTTTTCAGAACATCACAATTTGTATTTAAAATTATCATGGCTCAAATTCCCTCGTGAATTTTTTAATAAACAAAAACCAACCATATCATAACATGATGCCACATTTCTTATAGCATTGTAATGCAAATGCAAATTACCAACCTACAAGGATTGCACCTTTCAATATTATTTTCAGCTATGCAATCCCTGATTTTTTTTATAGGTATAGGTACGAATGCATTTTTTAGAGCCCCTATAGCACGCGTCTCTATTTCAACGGATTTGTTTGTCATTCAAATTTGAAATATTAAACCCTTTTCTTTGTGGAAAAGAAAAAAAAAACTTTTCAAATGGTCCCAATAAAAAAAAATCCATCTTACTATCATCCTGTTATAGAAAAGAAAAAAAATGAGGGTGATGCTTTGGCGCGTGTGTATTATAATTACCCCTCAGAAATAAATTTGAATAAAAAATCCTGGGAAACCCTTTGCCTGTTTCCTTTAGAAATGTGAAATGTCACCCCAGAGAAATGAAAACACGTTTTTTTTTAAACTTTTCCTACGGTGAAGGGTTAACAGATGCAAGCTAGTCGGTTGGATTTTTTTTAGTCATGAGTATAACGTTTTTTTTTACAAACTTTTTTTGTCTGTAACTTGATGACGAGTTTTAAAATAAATTAATTATTCTAATTAAGTTTTTTAGACTTTTAAAGTGCGGATATTAAACTGATGAAACATGATGAATTTTAGCAGGGAGGGTGACGTTTTTTTTTTTTAAGGTGTACCAGAGTGTACAGACAGTTTTTTTTAGAAAGGTTTTCTTTAAGTGGAGTTATGTGTATTATTTATTTTTTTGAGTTGAATTTTGTGTGTAATTTAAGAACACGCAGCTGCGTGGCAAATAAGTCAAGTGATGGGGAGAAAAAAATGTGGATTAAGCATTTACTATAGATGTTTTTGTGGGGTTGATAAATGAATACCAGGGCTCAACAAACAAGGGTTGAATTTAGCTTTCTATATAAGCATAGAACATTTTTTTTACAAAAAAATGTTTGGTTATATTTTTTTTTTAAATGAAAAAAAAATTTAATTAACAATTATAATAATAGATAGCGACCGCAGTATATTGATTTGAGTAAATCAACACCACTGCTCAACAATGATGAGTATACATACTTAAATTTGGACTTGCTGATCGACAGCATTAATCGACTTTTGTTGGCCCAAACGTAACCAGATTCAAATGGGTTAAAAACAAGTAGTATAACGTTGATCGGAATAGTTTGAAGTGAAGCGACAGCTCGTGGAGAGCCAGGGCCTAGCGACTTACAAATCTCAACAATTCATATGTTTGTTTGTTCTTTGTTTGCAGGAATGGATCATGGGAACTACAAATTTCTGTCGAATTTGAGAAGATAAGGTGAGAGGCACTTAATCAAGACAAGAGATGCTATTGGAGTATTTTTCACTTCCTCGTAAGAGGCAGTAGACAGTTTTTCTTGTATAGGCCACCGGCTTCTTCGAGGCTTGGACGTGGCTTATAGAAAAATCAAGTTTTAAAAACGAACTCCAGGTTATACCTAGTGGCTTTCATAAAAATAGTTACACAGCCTTATTTCTTACTCTTTGGTGAAATATGTTTGCTTATTCTGCATTTTTTATTTTAGGCAAAAATATTGAATGTTGACAAATCATGATATCTAGAAAAATAAGACTCAATACATCACTGAACAAATCAATTTCAAAACCCTAAGGAGACAACTGCATGCAAAATACGGCTAGATAGTCCTTCAACAAACCCTTGAAAGTCTTAAAACCAGCAACAGCTGGGACAGTTTGGCAATAACCCGTTGGAACAAAATTCAATCGAAAATATATCATCTATGACAATTGGCAAAATCCTCGCACCGCAACATATCTACATTACTGGGCAAAATTAAAGACACACACTTTTTCAAATTTTTGTTTGTGTTTTTGAAAAGCTGTTTCTCTTCTCTGTTAAAAAATGGTCTAATCGAGATACAAAACGCATTATAAACTTGTAAGCTTTTAATTTTTATATTTTTTAGCAATTCTTTTTAAGTAGGTACATTACTATTACTTCGCCATCATAGGAAATGGAGAGCAAAACAAATTTTCAAAACAAATTTTCACTCAAAGATATTTGACCAAATCTTAAATCAGAAGGACCAAAATTGAATTTGAATACCTAAAGTTGAATACCTAAATAACTTAACTGATTGATGCATTTGGTTCAACTGAAAAGAATGTCTGCCGATCCTATATAGACTCTTCAAAAATGAAATTGTAAACTTTTTTCCTCGCTATTTTTCATGATTGCGAAATAACGGTAATTGAAAGATATCTTTGCTAAAAAAAACTTAAAATTTTTGAACGATTTTGCTCGGTTGCGGGTTCTTAGCACATAGTACCTCATATGCAATATTCGCGTGACCGTAATGTTTGTTTTTGTTTTTGAAAAAAAACTTTAAAAATTCATTGTGAATAACCAGCCACGGATCCAGAGTTTCAGTTTGGGAGGAGTCACGCTGCTCGAAGGCTGCTGATACCTAAGTCTCGTCAGCCAAGGTAATATTGGCAGAATAGATTAAAAATAAAAAGATTGCAGTCTTATAAAGGGTTTTTCAACAGGGACGCTACAAAAGTAGAGCAACAGGGACAGCAAACGAGCCATATTTCTTGCTGCTCTTTTCTCTTGAGTAAGGTTTGCCATTTCATGATGGAAAGAAATACGAGCCAACAACGAGTCGAAATTATTAAAATTTACTACCGAATTCGGAGTCAGCGTTAAGAGCGCTAAAAATCGAAAAATAAACTTCAGGGATGAGGCTCATTTCTGGCTGAATGGCTTCGTCAATAAACAAAATATGCAGTATTGGTCAGGCAGAAATCCACACGTACTCCATGAGTCATCACTGCATCCCGAAAAAATTACGGTTTGGTGTGGTTTATGGGCCGGCGGCGTCATTGAGCCGTACTTCTTCCGTGATGATCAAGACCGGCACGTTACTGTGAATGGGGATCGCTACCGTTCAATGATAACCGAATATTTTTGGCTCCAATTGGATGATATGGACTTGGAGGACATGTGGTTCCAACAGGACGGCGCCACAAGCCACACAGCGAATGTCACAATCAATTTATTGGAAACCAAGTTTGGAGAACGTATGTTATCTCACGAAATGGTCCAGTCGCTTGGCCGCCTCGGTCGTGCGATTTGACGCCGTTACACTATTTCCTGTGGGGCTACGTCAAGTCTATGGTCTATGCCAACAAGCCAGCGACAATTGATGAACTTCCTACGAATATCGAACGTGAAATTGCAGCAGTATCGGACGATTTATGCTTGAAAACCGTCGAAAATTGGGTTCAGCGTCTGGACTTCTGCAAGCGTGCCCGTGGTGACCATGCAAAACAAAATCGAGTTCCATACATAATCGCATCAAACGTACTTTCACAGGAATAAAGAATTTCATTGATATCCAAAACCGTTTGTGTTTTATTTAAAAAAAAAACTTTTGCAGCGCTCTTATTGAAAAACCCGATATAATAAAATTGATTTTATCAATGTTAATGTTTAGCAGATTCCTGATTCAAACTTTAGTTATATTATATTAGATATTTCTTCAACAAGTTCAAGATGACTCCCAAACGAGACGACTTTGACATCTTAAAGTTGCCGGAATGATAATAAATATTTTGGAGTGACATATGATAAACAGAACTCCAGATAACAGAATTTTAACACCAAAAAGTTCATGAAAACTATTTACTTTTACAATCGTAAAAGTAACAGAAAAATAATATTTATATAATATGTATAGGTGAAATGCAAATTTGTGAGTCAAAATAATTATTATGTTTTTTTGAGATTATACGCAGTACATGTTATTGCGACATTTTAACGAATTTTTAAGGTAAGGAATTTTGTATGGACTTATAAAAGGAAAAAAATCTTTTTTGAGGACTTTACAAATTTATCCTGATGTTAAACTATATATTTTGCAATTTGTAACAAAAAAATGACTTTAAATCAAAGTTTCCAGTTAAGTGTAAACTATTAAGATGATTTTGCAGTCCTATTAAGGGTTAAGCCAAAGTTTCACAGACAGGAAAAATGACACTTCAGTGACCAATATGGAAGATTAGGGCGCAATATCATAGTGCCTGAATAAGGAGCATTTAAGGCTCTATAATTGTTCATTTAAGTGCCACTTACTCAGGATATAACTGAGACTAAAAGTCACAATATAGTAAACTTAAGTGCCACTTATTCCGACAAGTGGGCACTGTGAAACTGGGCCTAAAGCTTTTTGTTGGGTTCCTTATCATCATAGTATACCTATGTAGCATATTTCCTTTTCTACAAAACTTTGTTAAGTATAAAATGGGCGTTCCACCACAAAGTGAAGGGAGAAAGGGAATTTAAAGAAACATTTTCCTTATTGGCCATCGATGTACAGAATAAGTTGTTATACATATATATAAAAAACAAAACATTTCTACGTAAAACAAAAAAATCAAGCTCAACTCCCCTGCAGCCTAAGTCTTACATGAAAGGACTGTGAACATAAATAAACACATAGCTTCAAGAAGGTTTCAATTTGATTTGATAAATTTATTTGCCAAAGCAAATAAAAGTAAAAAAGTTCATGTTTCATACTTTAATTTAAATTGTATTCCCCTTACCATCAGCATCATGCAAAGTTTCTTTTCATTAAAATTTAGTGTTTATTTGATACCTTTTGTTGTTGTTAAGCAAACTGTCTTTCATCTAAGCTAATGAGTTTTCGTCCACTTCCCGCAATTCCGTTGCCAACAATTTACCTGGCTACCTAGCAATAAAGACTTATTTTCGTGGGTTGACTTTGACTCCATGTTTTCGGTTTTTTCTTCGTGCTTTTATTTTATTTTTTAAATATAACTTAGTCCTGGGTGCTAGTTTATTATGTTCTTTGAAGTTAATTTTTGAATTCTAATAGCTTTTTTATGATGGACTTCTCATTGCTAGGCTTATGTTTTTTTTGTAAAGAAATTTCGCTATTTGAAATTCTGTCAATCAGATTAAAACACACCACCTAAACGACCCTTTAATAATAGATGCCTTGAGATTGAGAGAGTCCTTAAAATAAAATATATTTCAAAAGTCTTCAAAAGGCTATTATGAAATTATTAATTTATAACAGGCCTTTTTCGAGTGCTTTTTACACATAAGAGACATCACGCACCATTTTAATCCCAGCAAGAAAAATCGAATTATGTTCAGAGTTCATAGGTACTCATTGAAAAAGGACACATTTCGTAATCTTATCGACAAAGTAATTGAATTGTGATCTCCTTTCGACTTTCGAGCCGCTTTGAAGGGAGTTTCTCTTGACGTCTGCTTGGTACTAATTGCTTAAAATTTTCATCTTGGCTGTGTCCTTCCGTTGGAACAAAAGAAAAGCCACTTCTATTGGTCATTCTGAAAAAAGTAATTAAAATGGACACACGCCAAGGTTTTATACAAAAAAAACTTTGCCTCAAGCGCTTCCGGTTGGATGATTAAAAAAAAAAAGATGTCGGCATCAACTCATTGGTCTGCTATCCACAACACACTTAGATGATTTCTTTTAACTCGCTAAAAAAAATCAATATGGACGGAAGCTCGTTTTTTCTTGTGTTTGAATCCTCATCAAAATGAAGGGTCATCCGGTAAATTAATTTGCCTTTAAGCTATATACGTTTGCTTCCTACGAAATGGTGACGAGATTTTCAGTGGATGAACTGAGATACAAAAACGTAACCTAGGAACGAGATGGGGGAAACTGTTTTTTTCTTTTGATGATTTGAAGATTAAACCTTCTTTGGTGGTGAGGACATGAAAAGTAAGTATATAATATACCCTTTTCAGCAGTATTTTTATTTTTTTTTTGCGGTTGCTATGTTGACATTTGAAATTTTATACTACGCTACAAAGGCTGAAAAGTAGACGAGTACTGCTTTTGACATAATTTAACCAGAGGCTGGTATTATGCTCTAGATGAAATGTTTGTTGTATAAAAGACTGATGCCCAAGAGGTTATTAGTTAGTGCTCCAAATTAAGGAAAACGGCTAATAATGATTTGTATTTAACAAGCTAGAATCATTAAAGATATTTATAAGTTATAAGTTAAAGAGACTTCTTCTGTAATGGTTATAGTGATGCGTGGGACTGTCATGTCGGAGGCCTGGGTTCGATTCTCAGGCTCGTCCACCTACAAAAATAAACGGTTTCATTCTCTTGCGAGGAAGCGACAAATCACAAATCTTCGAAGAGTGTCTCTTGTCATGAATAAGTGCTTCTCATCTCAGTCAGCCATTCAGATTTGACAGAAAATTGTGGGTCCCTTTAATTCCTGCCAACAAACAAAACGCTCACAGGAATGGTTGAGAGTTTTAAGTCACTAGGTTCTGGCTCTCCCTGAGCTGTAGTGCCACCAAATTTATTTTATTTACTACCTTCTGCTAGATTGCTATTCGGTAGTTTTTCTAACTTCGTTTATAAATGTGCGTATCTTAAATGATGAGTATGCTTTCTTAAAAATAATTTGTGCAACCTAATTTTAAAGAGCCTTTAAATATAGCCGTTGATTATATATTATTTCTAGTCTAGTATGCATTTATGAAAAGTCTATAAGGGTGAACCAAAAGTTTGCACCACTCCATTTTTATCATTCATTCAAAAGGGGACACTATAACATATCTCGCAATCAAAATTTCTAAAAACTATCGCATTTTTTTAAATCTCGAAAATTAATAATTCCGTTTTTCATAATATTTATCGGAATAACGAAATCCCGCTTTTAACAATCTCGCATAACGTTGTTCCAGAAAACATTTGAAATATGCGCCTACCTGACGACTGAACGTTCCATAAACGGAGCAGTGGAGTTGCATGAGCGGTGTTGAGACCCAAGAGGGAATTTAAATCGTTTGAACCCTCGAAGCGTGCCATCGAAGTAAATGTTGCCTAAGAAAAGTTTTGACGTATGTAAGTCTGTACGTGCTTGCCTGACTGTTAAAAGTGCGATAAAGTCAAACATTTTACTGTGCCTTCTTGACAAAGATAATATTTTTTTTGTATACGCGGGACTTAAGTTCGCGAGGTTTTGCATTTGCGAGATTGTAACAAGCGGGATTTTATAGCCACCCCATTCAAAAAGTCGTTTAGATCATAACTTATATTTCGCACTTGTGAAATTCACCTTTCTTGGATTTTAGTTTAAGGGAAAAAGTGTACAGAATTAAATATCATATTTTTTTCCCTAAGCACAATTTGTTCAGTATTGTTAATACAGAAAAAGTTACACGCGAACAAAGTTAAAAAATTTAAATTTTTCAAGAATTTTTGGAAAATTTTAAAAA
The DNA here is from genome assembly GCA_932273885.2 of Leucozona laternaria. Classification (NCBI taxonomy): domain Eukaryota; kingdom Metazoa; phylum Arthropoda; class Insecta; order Diptera; family Syrphidae; genus Leucozona; species Leucozona laternaria. Next base: position 55,817,215 of record OW026368.1, read on the forward strand.
AATTATGAAGACGGAATTTATTGGGCTTTAAGTTTTCGAAAAATTTTCCAAACAATAAATAAAAAAGATACATATTTTTTGTAATAAAAAGACCATTTTGTACTGTTTTTCACAAAAAATCAAGATCATGGCCTTCAGTGGCCTATTTCACCAAATTACAATCACAAATGTTTACTTGTAACCTGCAATTAAAATTTGTAAACTTAATTTCTGTTTCACAAACAACAAACATTATTCCACAAAATTTGTAAAAAAGAGTAAGAAAAGTAGAGGAAATTGTAGTTGTGATTTAAAAATAAAAAAAATATTTTTCACCACTTTTTTGCAAGACTTGTAAAAATCAATTCTTTCTCACAAAGGATATGGCCCATTTTCCTAGGGAGCCTGGGCCCAGTGCGTTCACTAATGAGTTTAGTATCAAATGAAAGGTGATGTTAAGGACATTATATGAGCCAAATATTTCCAAAATCATTTGTCGGATTTTTGAGATATTTGAGCTTGAAGTGGGCCTACTCAGAAATAGAATTTCACTTGTTTTTCCGAAAGACCTGCTTATATCTTACGATGTAAGGCACGTAGAAAAATGAGTTTGGTATCAAATGAAAGGTATTTTCTTTATATTTTAATATTATAAAAACTATTTTGCTACTTACAGTATATTTTTAAATATTTATTTTAATCTTCTTGGGAATCAAGTTTTTTTACTTATCTTTTAAAAGCCGATATCTTAAAAATATCAGTGATGACATTTATTTTTTTTAGCACCACTTTAAAGACTAATCTCTCACCTATAATTTGATATATGATTAAGTGCCCTTTCCCAAAGAAAAACTTACTTTTTAACAAACTTACACTAAAAACTTACTTTATGTGGTCTGAACTTTTTCGTTTAGCGTTATTTTTAATAATTCCTGTAGCAAAATATGCATTAATTTAATAATGACTTCAAGTCTGATAAATAATTTGTTCTTCTTTATTTTTTTCAATACTCATTTGAAGTACAAAAAGGTTTTAAACTGAAATCTGTTTTCGATTATTATTTCTTTAATTACATTATATATCCAAAGATTTTGATCAAACTTGTCATAACGATCATAGGGAAGACGCAAAAAGTGGGTTTCGCAAAACGCCCGACTATCTGTCTGTTCGGCTACAGCCTAAACGGATGAGCCTATTTACTTTAAACTTGGTACCTAGCGTTTTTTGGGTCCATAGATTTTTATTTAAACAAAATTCCGTAAAATTTGATAGATATTGGTTACCTTTTGGTAAAAAAAGTGTTATAGAAAAATGTTTTTTTTTTTTTGATTTCGCATTTCTCGAAAAGGTTCAACTGATTTTGATCAATTTCTTTATGAAGAATGCTTGATAAATTTAAAAAGAAAGTTTAATTTTTTTTTGCAAACTCTATATTTCAAAAATCCTTCAGTCAATTTTGATTAAACTTAACAAAAAGCCGTTTTTTAACATAATCTAAAAGATTTTAAACACAAATTATTTTTAAAATTAAAAATAACAGTACCTCTCATACAATTGTTCAAAAACCGTAAACAAAAATCTTATTTTGCTCAAAAACGATTTCCACGATTTTGATCTACCAGTTAACATTATTAAATATTTTCCCGTTATTAAAAGTATCTCTCAAGAACGTTTTTTTGTATTCATCCGATTAAAATTTTAAACTCCATACATTAGTAAATACATACAACTGGCCTATAAATTTTTTGTCTTCGAAATATTTACAAAATTAATTATTTTTAAAACCGATCCTATCATTTTCAAATTTTGTTGTTTATAAATTAATGTTTTATTAAAGATATCATTTGGTGTAAAATGCGTGTTTGGTCCAAAACAGTTTCAGAAATATTTTAATCATTTTATTTTACTTCTTACTAGTTGGACCGCCTGGCTTCTCGCGGGTAGAAAAACCTAAGCTTCGCATAAAAATTACAAAAGAAAATATTATTTTTTGACTTTTTGTAATCAAATACTTCTTTTGGCGTTTTAACCACCTTCACGTTATGAAAGACTTAATTTGTAAAACTATGGTCCTCTTAGTCCAACCTTTATTGCTTTCCCAACACAGAAAGGAATTTTGTATTCGAAAACTACTGTTTTATACCAATTTTCGTTTGTATCGCCCTTTAACATTATAAATACCAATCTAAAAAAAATATTCCTAAAATTAACCTTTCAAACACAAAAAGAAATTCTTAAATCGGACATTTTTTTATTGTTACCCCATTTCACCCTACATTTATTAAAATTTTGAAAAAGAATATTTTAAATCGGACAATTTCTTTTATTTTTACCCCATTTTACCCTACAAATAAGAAAATTTTAAAAAATATCCTTGAATTAACAGTAGGTATCTCTCAAGAGAGTTTTTTTTTATATATCCGATTGTAAATTGACAATGTTTTTCGCGATCTTTAGTCCAAATATAGAACGAAAATCCATTATACTAATCATATTAAATGTGCTTAATTTGAAAAATTTCCTTAAAATTTAATCGAAAAATTTAAGCAATTCAAGACTAAATTATAAATGCTGTTTGAATCTTAAGAGTGGTTCATACAAATTGGGAAAGATATGGTTAGTTTACTTTAATAAGATGAAATGACGTACGACCATACTTACGAGTACAAAGAGTTCAACAAAAACAGCATTGCCTAGGAATGTGTCACAAATCTGACAGCGTTTCCAAATATTCCGTTCCACATTGTTAATACCGCAATAATCGCACAATCAATACAATTTCATCTTTTTGATATCTGAAAAAAAAACGAAACATAATGTACATATTTGTATCAGACAAATTAAAATCCTTACAAAAAGGATATACATATATATTTATAAGAAAAAATCCATTACAAGGATATTTTATGATTTAAGAAAAGGTAGGTATACACACCTCCTCCTTCAAGCAGTCTCAATAGGAAAATTACAAAGTTTATTTTTAAGGAATCAGTAATACGTATAAACACATCCTTTTTCTTCTAATTCCTTTCATAAAGAAAAAAAAAATATAAAAATATGAATGAGAGAAATAGGAAGAAAGGATTAAAGGAAAAAAACGTCACTTATTAAACCATTGTGAGGTTACCTTCCCTCTCGAATAAAAAAATGTATTCTTGTGTTGGATGTAGAGATTTGTAAAAGGGATAGAATTTGATTGATCTTTTAGATTTTGTTGTGCCATTTATATGATGATCATTCCTTATACACCATCATCTCTCGTTGGAGGTCCTTTTCAATTTAAATTTTGGGGATGTTAAATGGTATCTATCCCCAAAGGAAAACAAAGTTGCGGAACTTCCTATCTTCAGGGTTATTAAAAAAAAAAAATATTAAAAAATTCTTAACAATCATAATATCGGATAAACATTCAACGTACCTACAGAATATTTCTATTGTCGATTGAAAGATTGATGTTACACAACCATCAAAAGGGAAACAATACTTAAATTCACATAAACAGAAATAAAAGAGTATTTTCCATTATAGTTGTGTTTTTTTTTTTTTTTATTCAACAGGATAGATACAGTTAAAAGGACATTTCAAGAAGCGAAGATAAATAAGGAGAAAAACGCGCGCATCATCGAAGGATCCAATCAGGTAGCGGGTGTCCTTCATAAATAGAAGTAGAAGATCTTTTGAAAACACAAACAATGGACAAAAAGAAATAAAACCCAATTGCACAGCAGCACAAAGGATTACAGTAAGGGAAAAGTGAAATTGTGTCATTTTGTGCCATAATATATGTCACTGATGTACGACGCGTAGGTAGAGTAAAGAGCATCCACAATCTTTATCCCACCTGGCCTTCGAACATATTCTATTTCTATACCTATCTGAAGAAATCTTACACTTAGCAAATCGTAAATTCTACTGGTATACAGAACACACATACTTACATACATACCTATTTGCACTGATGGACAACACAACATTGCGAAAGACAGTGACACTTAAGGATTAATTTGATGGGTGATTGTTAGAAATATTTAAGGAAGGACCTTACTGCATTTATAAATAAGGATATCCTTTTCCGTTTTTGTATAACAAGTCTCAAACTATCGTTTTTAAATAAATACTTTTAAAATAAATAATAGTCGTGGTCGAAAATATATACATCTACCTAATATCAGGCGCGGATCTAAGGGATTTCTGTTTAGGGGAGGGGGGTTGTGGTGAAGTTGCCCGAGGCCAGCCAACCGAAAAAAATTATTATTCTCAAAAAAAACTACACATCAGATATGTCAATACTTCAAAACATTAATACTTTGCACCTCAAAATAGACATTTACTATAATATGTAAAAGCATATTATACAATTTTTTAGTGAATTTAAAGTGAAAAAACAGCAATACACATTTTCAGCCAGTTTTATTATTTGTACCTAATTTTCACACGGAAATGCCAGCTTTGATACGGAAATGACAAAATTCTAACACGGTAATGACGAAACACCATTAAAATAACCTTAATATTCTTATACGGGTGTTTCGCATACGGTGTTATAAAAAGCTAGAGCGTGTAGGTTGGGTTAAGACAAGACAAAAATCGTACAGGAGGGGGGTATATACCCTCCCCGTTTAGCCAGTAGGGGCAATTTTCTAAAAAAATGACTTAAAACAGAAAAAATATTAAAACACAACAGTTCTACATACAATACCATGATATATGCACCTTTTTGTAAGGCCAGAAATCTCTTATTTTATTATGTTTTTTAATAAAGTTGTTTTAGAGAATATTTTTTGAAAAATTGATTTTCAAACTCAAAATTTTGAAAAATAAAATATAATTTTTTTTTTCAAATTAATTTTGTTCAGAATCTTAAGTTATTATTATAAACCAAATGTTAAAATCTCTTCTAGTTCTTTAGAAAATTGAAAATAACAGAAATAAAATTCTTTCCAGTCCGTAAAGAAGTTTTAGTTATTTTCAATTTTCTCAAAAAATACAATACATTTAAACATCCGGTTATCTGTTTTTGACTAAAAATTAATAAAAACGATTTTTTTCTTGTCTCAACCCAACCTTCAGGCTCTAGCTTTTTGTCACACCGTATGCGCATCACCCTGTATATTCTTCATTAACATTTTGCCCATCAGATAGATTAAAATTACACAATCTTACAACGAAATAAATACCTTCATAGTACATATGTATATATACCTACCTATTACATGTTCAAAATTTGTCCGCAATTGGACACAGCAAGTTAAGTAGGTATATTTAAAAGTCAACAGGCTTTTGCATACAATCAAAACCGATATCTTCCACTTAGCACCCCAGACCAAAATATCAAAAACTCACACATGACACCAGAAAGCACAAAACCATATAGACGCAATAAATCAAACATCCCCACACACATGTCACATATAACCATGTGTTGCTTTTCTGCTTCATAAAATAAAACCTCAACATAACACACAAACCATCATATCAGTCCCAAATACTATTTATTCTAAAATATCATGTAACCGCCACTTGCCGTTCATCACGTGACACAGATTAATGCAACATTTTCCACAATTTCCATCTACAGAATTGGGGGGAAAACTGTAAAGTGACAAAATGGTGACAACAAAAAACTAAAAAAATAAAAAAAATAAGACAAATCAACCCTTCTGAGGATTCATCCCTATTTTGTTGAATCTCATGTCTTTTATATTTTTTCTGAAAATTCTTCCCCAAAAAAGTTGGTTTTTCACATAAAAAGATTCGACACGATGATGATGGCTTTGTGAGTATATGTGGTACACATATATCTCACACCACACGTTTGTCTGTCTATTAAGTACTCGCATAACATCTAATCAAATATGTAGCAAACCGTTAATACTGTTATTACATCACACACATCCAAATAACGTTATTATTAAAAACCTCTTGAGTACGGTTTATCGTACGGGTTACCTTAAAGATTCTTTGAGTATAGCTATAAAAAAAATCTCATGTTCCGGGGAACCCCTATACTGAGAGGACAGATTAATTTCTAGGATACGCGCTGCAGAAGATCGAGTTGCAATAGAAAAAAGTGTCGAGTGCCCAGCGCAAGTTTATAATTGTGAAAGGAAAGGATGTTAAGAAAATTAACCCCAGGGCTGACACACGTGATAGAATATTCTGGCGGTAGTGTGTTCTGCGTTCTCCAAATTGTTGTTGTGACCTAAGACATCTAATCATTTCGGTACTTTTTTTTATTTGATAGCCTGTTTGTTTTCTTATTTTTTAATGGAAGTACGGTATTTCCTTATAAGATGATCTTATCCCCTTTAGTGATGGAAGATGTCTAGTTGAGATCTAATTTAAGGGTTGCGCTATGCGCATGATCGAGTTATAAAAAGATCAGGGATAAACTGCGTGTAGACTGTTCTTCTTTTAATAGTGATGTAGGTGATTCTGAAATATTTTTGAAAACAGTATACGTAGGCTAAGAAGATAATTGATGTTTTAGGAATTAGAGAATTTGTGACAAGGTATCAGATGGGTATTTACTTTAATTATGGGTTGTCGTGAACTCAGTACTTAATTACTTAGTTTACAAAGATATGTATACAAAATTTAGTTTTAATCGATAAGTCAGATAATGATAAAGTCAAAAATCAAAAAAAACTTCCTATAATACATAAGTACTGTTAGTAACAGTTCAATTACTTATTTTGATACAAAACAAAATCGTAGGAGTCGTTTTTAAGCAAAAAAAAGAACTTCCTTAACGGTTTTTAAAGCATTTGTATGGGAGGTACCGTTATTTTTGATTATACGAATAATCTTTGTCTAAAATCTTTTTGCCAAGTTTAATAATAATCCATAAAGTCGTTTTAAAAATATCGAGTTGTCAAAAAAAATATTCAAACTTTTTTTAAAAATCCAAAAATATCTTTTTCAAAATTGAAATGAAAAAATAGGAAAAACATTTGTAAAAAAAATAAATACAACAGCTGAACCATATGAAAATTAAATCAGAAATATGGCACTTTTATCTAATTCTTTCTCTTTGTTATGTTCGGGAAATATTTAGGCGGAAAGCTAAAAGGTATGAAATTAATTTTTTAATGAAAATGAATGCGTTCAGATTAAAGATTATAGATTAAAGAAAAATTGAAAAATTATAAAAAATGAAATTTAAGTAGATATATTATTCTGGAAAAGAGTAAAAACAACTAAGAAAATCTCAAAAAGAGCCAATTTTTGATGATTTTGGAAAAGTGGACCCAAGGGCTACACCAGCAAAAATGAGCCAAATTGGCTCTTTAGTGCCACGATGGTAGCCTTGCTCAGGAGTAATTGCAAAGACTTCTAATGATTTCTGCTACTAGAGTTTTGCAGTATCATTTCAAGAATGATGTAAAAGAAGCCGCATATATGATAGCGCATGGAACTCATGGAATAGCGTGTGATATCCATCGTCATCCTGCACAAAAGGAGGATTTTGTCAAAGATGCCTTGACGGTGATGCGTGTATCAATGTGAAGTTCTCAGGTTTTTCCAATAATTTGGTGGATGGTGGATTTCCTTGAAATAAGGACACAGATAGAGATGATATAGACCTATCAGATTATTGACGAACGGCTGCAGGCGTCCACATAATACTGCAAAAAAATATCTTCTAGGCGATGTTACTGTTGTCTCTATAGTTGGCGCAGTTCAGTTCAGAAGGTCTCTTTTCTGCAGGATAGTGTACACAATGCTAAAGTCCATTTATCCTCCGAACATATTTTGCAGATAAGTTTGTACTGGACTTGAGTTCAGATAAGAATCATCATTTCACCGAAGTATTGGGAACACTATTTCTCTGTAAACTCCAAAATTACTCATTTATTCATCACCCAGGTGGGGTGAGTTTGAATGGTGTAAACTGTATATGACAGTAGAATGTGATTGCCGCTACACAGTTTACAAAAATTTTTTTTCCCTATCGTAATTTACATTTTTACATATTTAAAACGCGTTCCTTTTTGTAAACTGTACTTTCTACAAAAATTATATTTTGGGTGGTACAGAAAATTTTAAAATAAATAAATAAATATGAAAATATGAAATACTAGCTGACCCGCCCGGCTTTGCACGGGTAGACAAACCTAAGCTTGGCATAAAAATTACAAATGAAAATATAGATAAATATTTAATATGAAGGTTTTTATAATACAAATTCTATATACTACTGAAATACATCAGCCAAGTAGAAGACTTAGCACTATTTAATTGGATTTGTTGAATTATTGATTCAAAATAGCTTTTATCGGCCTTTAGTCCATAAAAATTGGCGTTTCGTCCCGGCGATTTCACTTGGACTCATCAGTTGACTAGTGAGTGCCTTGTCAATACGCAATTTTTATTAAGTTCAGTTCAACTTACATGAACTTTTTGACAAAAATCCAATGTGAACTATATCCAACAAGATTAAAATTCTTAATCATCGCCGGGACGAAACGCCAATTTTTATGGACTAAAGGCCGATAAAAGCTATTTTCAATCAATAATTCAACAAGTCCAATTAAATAGTGCTAAGTCTTCTACTTGGCTGATTTATTTCAGTAGTATATAGAATTTGTATTATAAAAACCTTCATATTAAATATTTATCTATATTTTCATTTGTAATTCAAAAACCTCTTTTTTGTGTTTATCCCATTTCACTATATAAATATCAAATTTTTAAAAATAATCACATCGACACAAACAGAATTTCTGATGTTGGATACCATTTTTCGTTTCTACTCCCTTTCACCCTATAAATACCAAATTTTTGAGAAAAATATTCCTAATGCCATCAACTATAAATAATAACCTTTCAAAAAAAAAGACTTTCTTTAATCGGACATTTTTTTTTATTTTTACCCCATTTCATCCTTCAAATTGCAATTTAAAAATAATACTTGAAGCCATTTTCTAAGAATAACCTTTCAAACGCAGTTAGAAATTTTTTAATCGAATACTTCTTTTCCATTTTACCCTACAAAGTGATTTTTTTTTATTGTTATTCTGCTATTCGGGCGGAGTAGGATGCCAGATATCCCGCCAAGGGCGGGACTGTCCCGCAAAACGACATTTGTCCCGCAAGTGTCCCGTCAATATATTCTGTCCCGCAAGGTAATTTAGTCCAACCTTTCCACAGAAACAATTTTTGTATTCTAAAACCACCATTTTATTTTTACTCCATTTCACTCTACAAATAGCATTTTTTTTTTAAATAAACTTTCAAACACAAAAAGAATTTCTTAAATCGGACAATTTTTCATTTTGAACCCATAAAGAATATTTTTCATTTCCTAAAAAAAACCTTTTGACACATTTTTTTTTTATTTTTACTCCATTTCACCCTACAACAAAAATAATACTTGAAGCCATTTCCTAAGAATAACCTTTGAAACGCAAATTAAGTTTTTTTAATCGCATACGTCTTTTTCAATTAATCCCATTTCACCCTACAAAGTGAATTTTTCAAATATTCGTATAGTTATTCTGCTATTTGGTGTGAAGACAAAACCATTAAATCAAAGATCATTAAAATCGGTCCAGCGGTTCTTGAGTTATAAGTGTTGTAACTAAAACGACTTTGTTTTATAATATATTAAAAAGATAATATCGACTTCTATTCCATACTCCAGTGTTCCCTCTATTGATCATCCTAGCAGGCTTTGGTTCAAGATCTGTAGTCTGTAACGTTCCTGAGAGTTTCTTTTTACTTTTTGGTTAATTTTTTTAATGGAAAAATTATTTTTAATTGAATATTTAAATAAACTTACAGCCATACTAACTTTAGGCCAAAGTAAGTTCCATTAAAAATTCAAATTTCTGGTTTAGCTCCAATTGGTATCAGAATAATATTTAAAACTAACTTTCTCAAATTAGATTAGAATATAAAATATAATTTGATCAGAGTTAGGCGTAGAAGCAATGATAACTAGGTATTCAAGTTTTGGGTTCAGCTCTTTTGTTTAACCAACAGAAAATGTTTCACCAACATAAAATGCTTCATTACTTCATATGAAAATCACATTTCATTAAAGATGATAAAGAATTCAAAAACTGGGTCCTGCAAATCTATCGACCCGTCTGTACCTTGATTAAAGCGATTTTCTTCAAGCTTGGGACTCAAGGTTTTAAGGTAATTCTGTAGAGGAAAATTTGAAATTGCTTACAACCTTGGGTTTTCAGCTCAAAACTAGTTCAAGGGTTGTTTTTGGCAATTTAAAGACCAAATTTCACTTTCTTTTACCTTTTTACATTATTTTGCATATATGTACATACATTATAAGTATTTTCAGTTTTTGCTTATACCCATTTTTCAACAAACATAACATAAATTTGTTTCCGCAGCGGGAACTAAAGGAAACAAAACCTAAAAAAACTTTTAAATGCCTCTTCTAAAGCCAAAATTATAAAAAATAATTTCGTTCACGAAGTCACCAACGTGCGTCCTTAACCCTTTTTACCACAAACAAAACAACAAACCGATTTATTTCTGAAAGATTCAACAACTTTTCGAATGGTAAAAAAATCATCACCTGTCCGAATTCAGGAAAAAAAGGAATAATAATTTTTTTTATGAATTAGAATTCTTAACCAAATACAGACATGCTCTGGATGTGTATTTACTAACCCAAATTTCTATTCAAATTAAAAAAAAAAACCTATGCAAATTTTGAAAGTCACTTTCATTATCAAAAGAAGTTAAACAAAAGTGTTCAGATTTCAACCCTACTCTAACAGTGCAACGCATAGAAAAAGTTCTTGTTTAGTTTTTGGCTGCCGTTTTTTATTCTATTCGTATAAAAAAACCGTCACCCCACACGACTAGGGTAGGTAGGTATTCAGTTTTTTTTTAACTACCGTCAGCTGTATTTCTAAAACCAAAAGTGAAAATGCGTGTTGAGGCCTGAGGAGATTCGCAACCCTTTTTCAAAGGGTAAAAAGAATCTCATAGTGAATCTTTTAATTTGCATTTTACAGTATTGAAAAAGGATATTAATTTTTTTTTTTTACTCATGGAGGCTTTGTGTTTGACAAGTGAATGCATGCATGTGTTCAGCGAGGTATAGGGTTGAGTGCGAACAAAAAAAGGGTTGTCTGGGTGAGCCAGAACCCCTGGTAGTTTTTGTGTTCATATCCTGTTTTTGATGAACGACAAAAAAATGTGGGTCTGCTTGTGCTTAGTATGCCTTAATGCAGACTACGTTTTTTCTATTTAAATTTATATTTTAATTTTTTTTTAATTCCTCATTCATTTGCAGATCAGATAGGGTATTCCCATTTATATGTTTTAAAATGAAACAAGTTGTAGATATTGTTATTTAGTGTTGTGGCTTTACTTGCTGATAACTCACCGGTTCTTATTTCACTGGAGAAAAAAAAGTGTACAATACACGAAAATACCCACTAATGCTTGTCGGGTTTCAAAAAATATATATCTGGATCTCTAAAAATGTAGTTTCTTTACTAGGAGATCTAAGGTCGACCAAATAGCCAAGAAATTAAATATTTTTTTTCAAAATATTTTCCAAAGGACAAAGAGTTGACCAATTTCGTTGTTAAGTGTCTGAATTGAATGTGGATTGTTTGTATAGCATCGGTCTTTAATTACACGTCACAAAACAAGTCCATTTAAAAGATTTAGTACCGTCAAAAAAGACACAAAATTGGAGATACATCTCAATAATTTGTCACGGGCTGAATTTTATTGTGACTCAAAGTCTAAAGCATACAAAAACAAATTTGCTCTTCACCCATTTCAGCACCATTATCTTTACGTAACGGGCGCCCGACCCGTGAAGGGTCATCGATCCTCGAGACCTTTATAACCTAAAAGGACTTATCTTAACCACACACATAGCGTGATTTATTTTTTCGAGTGAAAATGAAATTACGCATAATTCACCGGTATGTAGTTCACAGACAGAAGTGAGGACCTAAGAATAGGTTAGGTTAGGTTGTTGGGCTGACAATTGGTGTTGTTGTTGTCACACTAAGATCAATGTAGATCCATTGTGCTACCCAAGAGTGTAACCACTCTATTGTGATAAAAACCCATGTGTTCTTTAATCAGTCAAGCCATTTTGAGGCATTGACGAAGTTCAATATTTTAATTTCCGAAATATTTGATAGATCTTCTAGATTAGCAAAGAAGTAACTACCAAGAAATTTAATTCTTTGGTGGCAGAGTGCAGGGCAATGACAGAGAAAGTCGTTACCCGGTATCCCGCTGTGTCCCGGGACCCAGCAGAGTCTAATATTGTGCTGCGCGCCAAGAACCTTAAGATCTTCGCGGCAGCAAGAAACAAGCTTCGATTTAATCACATTGGCAGAAATCGCTTTTATTGCCGCTTGGCTATCAATGTAAAAGGTGATATCAGCCCGTGGTATCGCCATCAATGATACCTGTCTAGCAGATGTTGTCACTGCCAGGACCTCCGCTTGGAAGACACTACTAAAGGGTGATTTTTAAGCTGGTTTGGTTTTGGCAACACTGGTTTTGACAGCTGACGTGTGTTTAGTACCTTGTGTCACTGTCAAACAGCTTCAGTTTGGTTTGAAATTTAACCATGGATCGTCTTACAAATGAACAACGCTTGCAAATTATTGAATTTTACTATCAAAATTCGTGCTCGGTTCGAAATGTTCATCGCGCGCTGCTTGTGTTCAGCGATGAGGCTCATTTTTGGTTGAATGGGTACGTAAATAAGCAAAATTGCCGCATTTGGAGTGAAGATCAGCCAGAAGCATTGCAACAGCTACCAATGCATCCCGAAAAAGCCACTGTTTGGTGCGGTTTATGGGCCGGCGGCATTATTGGGCCTATTTCTTCAAAGATGATGCGAATCGCAGCGTTACTGTCAATGGTGAACGCTACCGAGCGATGATAACAAACTTTTTTTTGCCCGAAATGGAAGTTCTTGACTTGCATGATATGTGGTTTCAACAAGACGGTGCCACATGCCACACAGCACGCGAAACAATGGCGCAATTGCGAGGCGAGTTTGGTGAACAGTCAATTTCACGTTTCGGGCCGGTCAATTGGCCGCCTAGATCGTGCGATTTGACACCATTAGATTATTTTTTGTGGGGGTATGTCAAGGCTAATGTCTAAAGGGACAAGCCCGCTTCGATTGACGCACTGAAAGCCAACATCCATGCATTCATTCGTGAGATACCGGCCGATATGTGTGAAAGAGTATGCCAAAATTGGACTCAGCGGATGGGCTACCTGAGACGCAGCCGCGGTCAACATTTGCATGAAATTATCTTTAAACATTAAATTGCAAGGTTCAAACTATCGATTAAAATAAATATTTCATTCATTTTTTCGAATTTTTTGTGTTTTTTTTTTTTTTTAAGTTCTAAACCTCTTAAAAAATCACCCATTATAATCTGGGAGCCTAAGTGAGTTGTTTAGCTCAAGAGGTTCTGAGAAAAAGCCTGCACCAACACTCGTGTCCATTTTGGAGCCATCAGTATAGATCGCTATTGCGGATTCACTGGTATAGGGTTGGTTATTCAACCATTCTTCTCTGCCTGGAAAGGCAGTTTTAAATGGTTTATGAAAGTCAAATTCGGGTGTTTTATAGTCTGTAATGATACTATCACCCGAATATTTGTGAAGAATCTGAGCATGTCCTTTTGTGCTGTTTTCCAGGAATTAGTCTGGCTTAGCCGTAGGGCGCTATATGCTGCGGATTCTTGTACGAAAAGATCTATGGGTTTCAGGTTGAGTATCGCCTCCAAACCTGCAGTTGGAGTGGATTTCATGGTCCCTGTAATCCCTATGCACGCAAGTCTCTGTACTTTTGTCAGAGTTTTGAGGTTTGTGTTTTTTTCAATTGCATTCCACCAGACCAAATCATCATGAGTAAGTATTATTCTAATTATTGCCAAATACATCCACCTGATAATTTTTGGACTCGGTAGCCAGGATTTCCCAAAGTTTCTGTTACAAGAATAGAATGCAATCATTCCTTTTTTGGCTCGTTCCTTAGAGTTAAGACTCCAGTTTAGTTTCCTATCTAGAATCACACCAAGATACTTTGCCTTATCTGAAATCTTCAGAGGTGTGCCTTCTATTGAAGGAATTCTGAAGCTTGGTATTTTCGTTATATTTGTAAAAAGGACTAGTTCTGTTTTTGACGGGTTAACCATCAGGCCACATTTCTTAGTCCATCTATTAACCTTAGAAAGGGACCTAAGAATAAGAAAGTGAAATATGAAACCACTTGGCAAAAATCTAAAGTGCTGTGGAATAGTAGGATATTCGTTAATCAGATTGTTTTGCTTAAAATATTAATTCTGAAATTTAACAACAAAATTATTTCAGATAAAATAATATTCTCTTTTATGGCATTTGTTTTTTCTCAAATAGGAAAATAATAACAAACGCGGAATTTCAAGAACTTTTCAAAGTGAGTATTAGGAATTGCATGTTGAGAAATAATTATGATTTCAAGACCTGTGGGGAAATAAATTTCGTGGGTCCTATTACTCAAATTAAACTGAAATATCATCTGCAAGTTTTTATACTTTTTTGAAATGGAAATAAAATATGTGGGTTGAAATTCCTTTTTCTTGAGTACTTTGGTTGTTCCTAAATTGTATTTAAAATTAAATGTTTTCCAAGAAGCTGTTGACATATATGCTCCTATATCTATGATGACTGAACATACCTTTACTGGAGCAACGGAGTTGCGTGAGCGGTGTTGAGACCCATAGAGGGAGTTAAGATCGTTTAGCGAGCCTCCCATCAACCTACCTACTTCTCAATTTGAAACTGTTGAAAAAGTCCAAAGGATTTAATTGCACTCATTCAATTAAAAATATCTTAGAGTTAAGTGTGAATCATTGAATACAGAAAGGCAGTATCTCCCGCAGGTCTTAATGTTTTTTTTTTGTGGTGGGTCTTATAGCCACTCTAAAAATAAAAAAAAACAAGGCTAATTTTTCTTTTTATTTTTAGAAATATGACTCACAGGTTTTATTTCCGAAAAGTTGGTAAAAATACCCAATAAATTGACCCTAGCACTTTTTATTTTTCCAAAACACCCTGTAAAAATACTTTTTTAATCTTCATACTTCTTCCATTCTCTCTGTCTCAGTGCACTTTTAAGAGCTGCTAGCAACAAAAAAAAAAAACAAGGGAGAAACTTATCAAAAATTATAAATTCACCCAGACAAAAGGGTTGTGTGAGAGGGTTAAAACTTAAAGCGAAAAAAATCCCATCTGTGTATAAAAAATGACTTCATCCAGAGCACAGCATAAAAAATCCATATCTGCATACAAATACAAATTTTCTTCCACAAGATTTATATATAGGTACATACGTACCGTACTATACCTATACTGTCTGCCTTCAGGAAAAAAAAAATTAATGTACCCCACATTAAAATCAAAGAAATAAAAAATCGTTAGCAACCAAATTTATAATAAAAAAAAAAAATATGCGCACAATTTTTTTTCTGATGAGCTAAGAGTTTTTAAAAAAATATCTCCTTCTTTCTTGCACTTATCTGTCAGAGGGAAGAATAAAAATCTATAATGATGAAGGTACACTTAACATTTTGAAAGAGTTAATACTGAATTGTGTTCGTATGGAAAAAATGAGGGTGATGGGTAAAGATTTTTTTTAGTGATGGTACAATATTTTTTTTTATGTTTGAAGGATATGACCGTGTTGCGGGCAATAACAACTTTAATCAGACTATACACTACACGCATTCAATTTTTTTGGAGGTTATTAAAAACTCTAAGTAGGGTTCTTGAGTTTGTGTTTCAAACGAAAGGAAATTTGGTTTCAGGGGATAAAAGTTGATTGGCAGTGGCACATTCATTTTATGAAGATGAGTGATGGCTCGTGACGAAGAATACTGTTTCACAATTTAGGACAGTTTAAATGAAATCCTTTCAGTCCGCGTCTTGATAGAAATTATACTTTTGCATGAATGAGGTTTATCCAAGTAGTGGGATGCGGATGAGGTAAATAGATGGGTAAAATTGATAATTATGTAACCCGTGTTGTCATCTTTCATAAACAAGAGCACAAAGATAATACATGATCAGACGTTAGAAGAAGATTTTGTGTTTTTGAATGATAATGAACCTTAAAATTAATCCAAGCAAATCATAGATTTCTTAATATCGTCATTTGCAATCGCTATATATTGGTTCGAAAGCAGTATAAGTAATAGAAACATTTAAATTGGATCTTCCCAAGAGCACCATGAATTAAGTTCCCTTTGATAGGAGCAACTTCTAGTCACATCTGACGAATTCTTTTATATACAGGAGGTGACAGCAGAAGTACAATTTCTCACATAAATTGCTTTGAAAGAGTATGTGTCGAGTTTAAATTGAACATGGAGAAAGAATCATTAAACAGTTAGCCAGAAAGAGATATAAATCTATTAATTATGCATTTTCATGAAATCCCAAAAACTTGTCAGAGAAGGTTCAACGGGGTATACATTGGCCTGCTTATGCAATTTGGACTGAGCAGGCCACAGGACCCATGTTCTGTAACTCTCGCATCGATAAAATCAGTCGAGAAACGATGAAAATTGAAAAAAATCGTATGAGTTTTTTTCCATTTTTCATCGTTTCTCGACTGATTTTATCGTAGCGGAAGTCACAGAACATGGGTTCAGGATAAGTAACCTGAATAAGATTCCTCACAAGAAGTCAAAGGCACTCGCCATCTCTTTTTTATAAAAATTTTTCAAATGCGACAAAAAATAATTGAGCGCAAGCGAATCCTAAAAATACAGCGTGGGCCAAATACAAGTTTCTTTTTAAAAATGCAATAAAATGAACAAAATTAAAATTGTTCCACATACATATTATGGCTTTATTAGTAAGAGGAAACACTCCTATTAATTATGGAACACAACGTCGTTCAAGTGGCTGCCTCAGCTGGGTTCGCAGTAGCGCATTCTGTCACTCCAATTTGCCAAGACCTTGTTGATAGTTTCGGGCTGTAGCTCACGGATTGCTTGGATGCTATTGGCCTTAAGTGCTTGAATGGTTACCGGATTGTCGGCATAACATCGGTCCTTCACGGTTCATCACAAAAAAAACTCCAAAGGGGTTAAATCGCAGCTCCGAGGCGGCCAATTGACATCGCCACTATGGCTGATAACACGATTTGGGAATTTGGTGCCCCAGAAATCAATTGTGGTATGGGCCGTGTAGCATGGCGCGCCATCCTGCATGAACCAGAGGTCATCCAAATCCATGTCTTCAATTTCAGAAAAAAAAAAAACGGTTAACATGGCTCTGTAACGCCCACCGTTGACCAATACGTTGTTTTCTGTCCATTTTCGAAGGAAAATGGTCCAATGATGCCACCACTCCATAATCCGCATTAAACTGTCACTCTTTTTTCATGCATTCGCTTCTCAAGAAAAACGTGCGGGTCTTCCGAGCCCCAGATGTGGTAATTGTGTTTGTTAACGTTAGCCGCCGAGATGAAAATGCGCTTCTTCAGAAAAGATTATTTTTCGCCTATTAAAAAAAACGCACTATTTGGGCTACACAGCACTCACTTTGGAAATAAGTTTTTAATATTTCCCAATGTTGTTCAAGCGTAAAGCGACTCATTTCGATCTGCAGAGGTATGATATGACTTTCTGTCAAGATTTCGATCAGGAAACAGCTGTCAGTGTCAAAATAAAATATGATTTAAAAAGAAACCACTAGATGGCCCACCCGTTATAAGTTTATCAGCTTCTTGACAGTAAAAGTGATCGCATAAATGCCACTAGGTAGCAGATTAGAAGCTACTATATGTGTGACCCATATTTTGGATAATGTATTGCTGAACTTGAGCTTAATTTCTTCCAAAACTTTGCGGCTAGTGTGGAACAAAAAAACGCAGGGTAATGACTCGTTTCTTCAAAACCAATACAGCATATATATTTAGCAATAACAGAGGATCATCATCCTAAAGTCTTCTTCGAAACATTTTTTGGTGAAATTATGGGTCCATATTATTTGCTGGCCTTGGTGAAAGATTTCTTCTTAATTTTATACGCTGTTGATGCAATAGGACCCAGTTCTTAGAGAACTGCAGACGAAACTCTTCAGACAAGAGCTGATCCAAAACTTTATAGAGGGCTCGTAGACAGAATGGAGTCCCAATGTAGCCCACAGCTCCAATGGTTATCATTACAGCTTCATCTTCTTCCTTCCTATTGATATTTTGATCTGTATCCAACCAGCATGTGGAAAAAATGCACCGGTTTTGAGGCATGTTTGGGCCTTAGCCTTGCCACCATGTCTAGTCTAGCTGCATGCTTCTTGGGGTAGAAAGCCATCGAACCATGGTGATGCCCTGAAAACTAAAGATGACTCATAATTAAAATATATAACAACGCATCCTTTTAATCGGCATCTAAATCGTTGCAGCTCCCTTCTTCGGTCTTTCTACTCCTTAAAAAAATGGTACTCAAAGATTAATAAAAATACACCAAAAACGATTTAAGAAACAAAAAAAATGCCTTTGGAACAATATAAATGGTTTTTCAATAAGAGCTGGTAGATCTTGGAATGGAATACAACAAGCTGTGTGTAAGGTATTCACAAAATTCTTTTTTATATGAAAGGCCCATGCTTGCCATTATGTATGGAATATGACATCGTTCAAATACTTCTCTTCTTACAGTCGTAGCACGAATCCGAGTGTTCTAATTTTTAGTGAATCTACCTCATAGATCCAGCTGATTTTGAGCGATGGCCTGTGTTATGTTCACCTTAATGGCATTGGTCAAATATAGGAAACCCAACAAGAAAATGTCTAACGGGATCAAATCACACGATTTTGGTTGCCAATTTACGTCACCTGCACGAGAATAAGCTTTACCCCCAAATCGCTTACGCAGAATGTCCTCCGTTGATGGTGATGGCAATGTCATCGTCGCCGTCGTTTTGGAAGAAGTCCGACTCTCAAGAACATCGGCGATGTTTTTGGTATAGATCTTGCTTTCGTTGACGTACGGGTAATGGTTGATTCTTCTTCAATCGGTCGACTCAATTTTTACCACCAAACGTGCAATAGTCGACTGAGGGGGCCAACCATATAAACCGTCATTATAACAACATGGCCAACACAGACAGCCAAAATCTACCCGCGCCATTTGAAAACCCCTTAACAATAAGAAAAGAATATTGCACAAATTTCAAAATTATAATATAGCTAAATTATTCATTCAACGATTGAAAATTCAGCAATAAGCTAAACTATTCAACAATTGATGAGTGACTTTTCTATAGGGGAATTTTATTCACACTTTCTTAAAACATCGAAGAAAAACTGAATTCGAAATCTTGAAATTTTATGATTTCAGGTAAATACATACCTGTTTTTGTGTTCAATTTCTAGGTTTCAATTTGAGCTTAGACTCAATTTCAATATGCAAAACAAAACTGTATACTTTTATGTAGTTGAAAAGAGTGAAAACTATTTTAATATATATTCAATTTTGAAAAGTCACTGCTCAATAACTAATTCTGTTTTTTTTTTTTAATTTAAAAGGCATAACGGAAGGTATCAGCAGTGTTGACTTTACTTTCTTAAAAAAAAAAAAAAACTGCAGACTAATCAATATAGCTTTTTCTTAATATCTCCTTCCAGTGAAATTTGATGTGAATTTTAAAGCAAGGCACCACATCCCAAAAATTTCGTCTACAAAACAAAATTAAAATATCGATCATTCTCCAACCCGTTTTGTCGAAAAACAGAAGAGAAAGAAAGAATCATCTTGCTCCAAGCTAAAGTGCGTTAAAAAGAAAGAAATAAACGCCTGAGAGCAGCTAACGAAAAGGACTCCCACAAACATGAAATTGAGGAAAAATCCTTTTTAGCCTTGTTGTTGTTGTGTCTTTTCTTCTCCACCCCAGAGTTAAAAAAAAATTACTCCACGAGTCAAAAACACAAGCAAAAAAATAAAACCAAAAAAAAAAAAAAAAAACGAACAACGGATACGGATGCGTTCGATGTCTCAAAGCGGGGTAAAGGGTAATAAGTTTAAATGAGAAAAAATCAGCCACCCCACATTTTTTTTGTTGCTTCTTCTATACTATACTGTTCCCTTTCTAAACCTACTTAATTTCTTTCACCCCTTAAGACCAAGCTTTCAGGACTCCAGCATGTTCTGACGGCGAACAAAAAAAAAACAACACTTACCCAAATCTTCGTCGATGCTTTTACTTTTTAATAGCAAACATTTTTTTCTTTTTTTTTTTTTTTCTATTTGAATTAGGGGTTCAGGGCTGATGGGGTTGTTACGCTGAGGAGTTTGGAGTACGCGATTGATGATGATGACTTAACGGAGAGGCTCGCGGATAAGCATTCTGCCATGCGACACCCAAAAACTACAACAACACTCTCAGAAACAAATGAAATGTTTGCGTGTGTGTAACCGTGTATATACACGAAGGGATAAAGGAACAAAGCAGTTGTGTGACGGTCCTTAAGTTCCAGATCCTGAGTTGGGCATACCAAACCATTATATGGGTAATCGCAGGCTATGTAAATTTGATGTTTGGAATTTGTTTTCGTCTTCGCCATCAATATTTAAAGGTGAGTGGATCGAAAGAATAACCTCCATTACTGCCCTATCAAAGAAATTCAACCTTCTGAAGGGAGTTTTTTTTTTGTTACCAGTGTTTCGAATTTTCGAATGTTCAAATTATGCAAAAAGTATATTCCGTCTGTTTGGCGGTAAATCAAAATTAATGAAATTTTCATACAATACAAAAAAAATTACGGGGTGAGCAGTGGGGAAATAGAGAAAAAACAGCACCCTATAATTCTACTTCAATTGATTTTGTATTCGAATGTATGTATGTATGTGAGGTAGATAAATCGATGAAAATTTAGTTTTGCAAATAAAATAATTAAAACTGTTCTAATGGGATATATGATTTAGGAAATAGGATCTTGGAGTTTAATAAACAAAAATATATTCTTGTTTTTGTATTATGTTTATAGCGATTTTTAAGTTTAATACTCATTGTTTAGATCACAATAAAATTAGGTTGTGTGAATCCGAGTCATTTGGATTCTCAGCAGGTCAGAAATCCTCGAGCCAAATGGCTCTATCGTGTATGGCCAGCTTTCCAATTTTTAGTAAATTGCAACTGACCGGTTCCCGTAAAAGCGGTATGCCTGTTTCCGTTTTGGCAAAAAAACTTAAAAGCAGTCTTGTTGCAGTTTACCTTTATCATTCAAAGTACGAAGTTTAATCAGAATCGTTAGAGGTGGATCTGAGAAAATTTGGAAAAGACAAAATCGTTGTATGGAGCTACTCGTTCTAGATGAGTTGAAATAATAATTCGAATTTCACCCCCACAGGATCATATGAAAATACTCTGCACCAAATTGTAAGCCATAATTGGTTCACCGGTTTAGGATATTGATTTAATTACAGTGGACTTAAGGACGCACAGTCCAACCTACACGGTACGACGAAAGGCACTTCTTTTGACTTCTCGATCAGCGTAGTGTTGGTTTTCCTACATGAATCCTACATGAATCCAATACATATTTTCCTTACATAGAAGAAACTGAACTGAAACTGAACTTTAGCTGTTTTGATTATTGTAGGATCATTTCTTTGACGAAGTGATATAATGGGTGTTTTTTTTCTAATCCAGTATCTCAATTCAGACAGTTATGGTTCTGTGCGCCAAACTTGTAGACTACTTGCATCATAAAATCCGACATAACTGACCATATTAGACCGCTTTTTACGCTTTTTGGAGCGAAGATAATCCACATGAGATTATCGAAACCCTGTGAGCTGTGGAGTCATCAACATATTTTGTTTAAAAATGAGGCTAACCAGGGTGCTGCGGTCAATGGTATTTTTATATTTTTTGTTCCTGCTTTGTCTCAAACAGAGTCACTCAATTTAACCAAAAAAACAAGGTTATTGTGGCAGTGAAATAGCTTGACCTCTTATTAAATCAAATTAAAGTGATGAAAATAAGTTAATCACGAAAGATCCTGCTATCTATATCGGGATCACGTTTATATAATAATAATAATAATTTTAACTATATGACTGTAAGAGCTAAGGTCTTTTAAATGCAACCTGAATTGCACGGCACTAGTTAGAAGGATAGGGAAGAATTTTTGTTGGCACAGTGGACTGACAAATAAGGGATTAATTATCTCATGGAATCCCACGGGTGGAGTCCAGTTGTATAACTGGGGGAATATAGAAAAAAATGCTGCCTAGAGAGTCAAGCACTACATCTACTGCGCCATTGCTACTTTTACTTTGGTGGGTAAAGACAACAAATCCATAAGAAATAAACAAACATAATAAAAAGAGAGATAGATATACAACACTGTACTCACAATGATTTGAATCGTTTTACTTTCATGGTATGATATATATGAATCATGAGCGATAGTAAAATGCAGTGGTTGTAGATACATATATATATGCCGTATTTACACGAGGGACAAATTACTATAATTTCTTTCATTTTTACTTGCCTTAAACTCTAATCACCTAAATGGTCACAAATATCCTATTTTTTCTGTGAAGACAAGAGCAAGTTATTCAAATTTTTCGCATGGGATTACCCGCCTTGAAAAACAATCTTGTTTTTAATGAGAACCTAGAAAATTGGACACATGTAGATACTGACAAGGGGCTAGGAAGGGTGACTATTGAAATTGGCTAGGCCCACGCCAATTATGTCCTCTTTTACCTCGACAGACAAACAAAAAATTTGGTACTTCCAATCCGATACGATAACCACTGAGCTATACATAGGTATAGCATAGGTATATAATTCACAATACAATTTTACGATATATCAAAAATAAATAAGTTTATATTTTAAATTTAACCATTGTATGGTGGTTATAAAGTTTCTGTTGTTATGTTGTAAGCCTATACGGGGTATTTAAGCTACTTTATGTAATTGAATACTACTTTCTGGGTTTTCAGTGACATCAGGTTCTGAATGCCGAAATTCGTAAAAATATGATCATCTAAGTCCAAGCTTCATTACTTTCCCAGCACAGGGAGATATTTTGTAGTCGAAACCACTTTTTTTGTGTTCAACCCATTTCACTCTTTTAATATCAAATGTTTAAAAATAACCTTTCAAACACAAACGAGTTTTTAAAATCGGATACCCATATTTTGTTTTACCCAAATTCACCCTATAAATATCAATTTTTTGAAAAAAAAAATAATTCCTTAAGACATTGCCTAAAGAAAACCTTTGATATACAAAAAGAATCTTTGAAATCGAATACAGCTTTTTATTTTTACCCCATTTCGCCCTATAAGTACCAAATTTTTGAAAAAAATAACACTGAGGAGTTTATGATCCTGGACATTTCTTTCAATTGTTTACCCCACCTACCAAATTAAAAAAAAAAATATTCTTGAAGCCATTTCTTAAGAATAACCTTTTAAAAGCAGGTAGAGTTTTTTTTCAATCGGACACGTCTTTTTCATTTTAGACCCTTTCACCCTACAAAGTGAATTTTACCGATATTCTAATAATTAAATTCTGCTATTTGGGGGGGGGGGGCGAATTATTAATGGTGGAACTAAACCGACTTTGTTTTATATATTAAGATTATATGTATCGATATTTATTTATTTAATTTTCTGAAACATTTTATATTCTACTTCTACTTATATACAGGGTGGGCCAAAACCCCTTTTCTATATGCAAACAAATAATATGTTTTTTTATTTATAGATATGTTCGAATTATTTTTGTATTATGTTTTAAACATAAAGATTGGGAGATTTAATATGAAATACAGCCCGATCTGCACGTTAAAACTGTCTAATTCATTTTTGACCGGTCAATAATTTACACAAATTTTCACATTTGTTGGTGTTCAAAATGATTCACCAGGCAACAGCTGCGACAATTCATCCTGTTGTGAACAAACTTGAGCGTTATGGCAATTAGAGATATGGGAAGTACGGACAGACCACCTTATAGACAATTGGCCTAACATCAAGGTTGTTCGCGAAAGTTTTACAACTGGTAATGAAACATCGACACGAAGACGTTCAACCCAGTTGGTTATACCTCGTGGCAGGATTTTGAATAAAGATCTGAACCTGTATCCTAACAAAATTCCAGTTGGTCCGAAAGCTAAATCCTGGTGATCCAGAATAACGTTTAGAGTACTTCAGATCTATTATCAAAAGTTATTTATTTTTGTAACAATTTTGTTAAAAGAAACTGAATTAATTGAGATATTTCCGAGCTATACCTCCCCCTTTCATCTCACCTATTCAAAGAAGTTTTTTTTGCACAGCCATTCCTTTTACCATATTATTAATTTAACGTTTGTGATATTTTAAAACATTGTCTTAAATTTCTCAGTAGTAGTTGGTAAGGTAGATTTATGCCAAGGTTTAATGAAAAAACTGTATATTCTTCATAGATAAAATAATTCGTCTACATTAAATAATATATTTATTTTATTCTATTTAAAGGGTTGTACAAAAAAAAAAAAAAAAAAAATAGAGAAAAAGGTTAGGAATTTTATTTAGCGATTTTTGTTTCACAAAACCAATCCAATCCCTACTAGCAGCTGATAACTTTAAGCTGCAACCTGCTGTCAATAGGCCACGGCCAGCCATAATATTGGACGATGTTAAATGAGCAAACAAATTCTCAAGTTTCAATACCGCTAAGGAAGAAATAATATGATGTAGCTTCATTGTCAAATTCAAGCCACACAAGACCAGCACTTGCTTGTGGCTTTAGACACAAAGTAACGTTGACCTTAAGACTTTGTTGAGTTTTTCAAAGCGAAAGCAGAGAATTTAGAATGTGGTGTATATACATAATGATGTAGATCATCAGAAAATTATAGAAGCCCTTCATCTCAAATCACAACATTGGTTAAAACAAGAAGACACAAGAAGAATCTTTTACCGAATATAGACAATGAAACTAATATCACCCCATCCATGTATATATCATGATAAGAAAACCTTTTGTATCCTTGGTTCGTATTTTCTTTGAAGTGACCATCTTGACCATCACTATATCTCCTTATCAGTATATGATTGTGATAAAAGGACAATAAGACATTAGTAGTAATAATTCTTCAAAAAGCCCCTTGGACGAAAACTGAAATTCAATTTGCTCCGCTAATAAACTCCTTTAACATCAAAAAGCCCATAATAACAGAGTCATTACATTAAAAGCAAAATTGAATCCTTTTAGTATACTTTTGATGGTATGTTCTCGGTAGTAAGAATATAACCAACCAAAACCACTGAACAAGAAAAACTATACACGTGTCGATTCAGCCCACATACATATGTACATCTATCCTTTATCATTCCCCTCATTCAGAGTCTCAGTTAATATGAACTCGTCCTGTTTGATGTGAAAAACTGACCTTTGGCAAAGTTTCCTTGGAGAGATTTGCTTTAAAAAAAATATTTTTTACATAAAAATGTGAATTTACAAAACTGCGAGTACCAAAAGGGTGAGTCTTCCAAGGAAACCTTGCACTAGGTTATCGTGAGGACTGTGAGGGAAGCTCGTGTCTTTTTTTTCAACCCTATATTTAGTGTGTGCATATGTAGAATGTAGATACTCTATCAGGAAACAACAAAATAAACACACATGTCTGGCAAGATTTTTCCAAAAATCGGGGAAGTCGAAACCTCACACCGAAACCGTATACGTTTTCTTTAAGTGCAAAGGATATGTAGATAAAGAACAGAAAACAGGATAAAATTGGGGCCAAGGACGTTGGTTGTAGTATGAAAGATTTTTTATGGCTTTGTGTCTACCAGTTCAATCAGTCAGTCGTGCAAATCGGTCGCGTTACATTCAACCACTCCGCAATCATCCGCCTTCCCTTTATCATCTAACGTAACGTGTCATTTGGTGTTGGCAGAGCGCAGAGGAGGCCAACTGCGTCAGGACCAATCCTTGAATGACTTGTTTAGAAGCTCCATATTCTTAAAAATCGTATTTTTTGCCTGTTTGCAGATTGTTTACATCGCAACTAGTGTGTTGTCGTTTCGAAAATGTTTGTTATATTTTTTTGGGTGGATTTTACCTACTCACTCCCAAAGACATCAATGTTTGAAGAACGTGAGACATCGAATGTGATTTTTGCTTCGTGTGTTAGATGTTCAGGATTGGCAATATGTTAATGGTGGACAGAATTATTTGCTTTTATGTTTATTGACACTGTATACGTATGATGTACCCCTGCAGGACTTGGGACACATCAGGTTCAGTTCAAAGACAGGTTGACATTCGCGTGGAGTAGGTATATATTATCAGGAAATTGATGGGGTCTAATGTCTCGTAGGTGTGGGCAAACGGATCTTTGGAATGGCTGGATGTTTTGTGTGTCAAAATTGGGCATCAACCATATACGCACTAATGGAGCACGGATGTTGAATGTTGATCTCTAAATGAAAGTCTCTTGATGTATACCTATAGCCTATACCTACCTGGTGTGCCTTTGTTTGAAGACAAAATGAAAAACAAAAGTGTAGGAGTTCCGGCCAGAGTGAGTGTGTTTGGACGTTTATTGTCAATATTTGATTGATATATAGCTGAAGCCTAGTTGTCTAACGATAATGTATGAAGAAATTAAATGTTTTCCTTGGAATGTAACTTCTGTTGCCCTAGGGATTTTCTATATATAAATACAAAAAGTTGGGTGATGATGATGGATTTTTTGCAAGTATGTAGGTAACTATAGGTATATATGTATGTAGGTACCTAAGACTTGGTATAACTTTAGATTGAAATATGTCAAACAAATAGTTGAAGAGAGTACAGAAAATAGGAATTCATATATTTCATATTTTAGCTGGTATATTGTACAGGTAATGAAAAAACTGCAGGTGAAATCATTAAGAAGACATTTAAATAATATCTAAGGACACAAAAACTCGTAAGACAATCTCAAATAGTTTCAAATTCTAATTTTAATGTGCAATTGGTATTCAAATGGAAAAATTAACTTTGGCACAATCTAAGCATATCGCACTTGATTTAAGGCCGTTTTTTGAATATGAATCTATAATGACACCAAAATCAATACTTTACTATCTAGGCATCGTCAGATTTTAAAAACACCCATATCAACGAAATTGGTATATAGAGTGGCATTTTTTTGTAGGGGTTTAGCTAACTACGCGCCATCGCAACATCTTCAAAATTAAAGGTTTTTCCAATAGGGATGGGTAGATTTTGACAGTTCATGGCGGCGATGTTGTCTGATCTATGTTGATAATTTTCCTTATTTCATATATTCAGTCACTAAAGACAAATAATCATGGCAAGTTGCACTGTCAAGCAATACGTGCAAATGTGTATACGCTTCTTCGGGGAACGAGACAAATGCGAAAAAAAAAAATAAAAATCGAATCAATATAACCTTTAAAATATTGCAGGCGCAGGAAAAAAAGTATGCACGACTGGATCGCACAAACTTGCTCTTGTGGTTAACAACTGTATATAACCCAACATTGAAGATGCATGAAGTGTATATTTAACGAGTAAATATTAAAAGAGTCAAAAGCACTAAAAAATTGATTTTTCGTTTGATTTTTTTTTGTTTATAAAATAATGTTTTCAAAAATTTTTAAGCGCATTATTGTTTAAATTATTAAGAAGCATAAGATTGCAAAATTATAACAAAATCGATTTAACCATGGCAAAGATATAAGCGAATAACCCAAAAATAAGACCATTTTCTCAAAAAACGTTGAATACCTAATTCCGTAATGTGAATTTTTTGAGAAGAACCTGAAATGCAGTTTTCTTAAAATTGATTTGGTTATTACAGATACGAAGTTTAATCAAAATCGTTAGAGCCGTTTTCGAGAAAATTTGAAGAAACCAAAATATTTGTATGACAGCTACCCGTTTTAGATGAGCTAAACCAAAAAATCAAAAGGGAATCACATAAAAATGCTCTGTATCAAATTTCATGCAAATCGGTCCACCCGTTTAGGATCTAGCTCAAATTATAGTGGACGCACCGCCACACAGACGCACAGACGCACAGACGTACAGACGTACAGACGTACAGACGTACAGACGTACAGACGTACAGACGTACAGACGTACAGACGTACAGACGTACAGACGTACAGACGTACAGACGTACAGACGTACAGACGTACAGACGTACAGACGTACAGACGTACAGACGTACAGACGTACAGACGTACAGACGTACAGACGTACAGACGTACAGACGTACAGACGTACAGACGTACAGACGTACAGACGTACAGACGTACAGACGTACAGAAGTACAGACGTACAGACGTACAGACGTACAGACGCCCAGACGCCCAGACGCACAGACGCACGTAGTGTTAGTTTTGATTATAACATCGATTTTTTTTTCTACACGAAACCAATGCTTGCCCTATAGAGCAAGTAAAAATGATTTGTTGTTTAATTTTTTTTGTTTAAACAAAAATCATATAAAAATTGTTAAATGCATCATTTTTTGAATTATTTATAAGTATCAGATTGCAAAGTTACATCATATGTTATAACTTTCAAACATTGACAGTTGATACTGGTTGCACGCTTCATCCGTTTACGGTCATCTTCAGCGATGAGGCCCATTTCTGGATGAATAAGTACGTCAAGAAAAACAAAATGGGCGTACTTGGGACGATACCAATCCACATGAGATCCAAAAGCGTCCAATTCATCCCGAAAAAGTCAATATTTGGTGTGGATTTTGGGCCGGCGCGGCCTCATCGGACCATATTTCGTTGAGAACGACGTTGACCAAGCCATCACCGTCAATGGCGAGTGCTTTAGGTAGATAGTTACCAACTTCTTTTGGCCTAAATTGGATGATATGGACATGTGGTTTCAACAGGACGGTGCTACATGCCACACAGCTCACGCCACATTAGAAATTCTGCACGAGCGATACGAGGGCATGTTCATCTTACGTGGTGATCGTGAGATCGTATGCGATTTGCCCGTGTTAGACTTTTTCTTTTGGGGTTTTCTGAAGTTGCGAATAAGCCATACAAACCACAGCGGCCCTCAAAGCCAACAAAACCCATGCCATCGGTCAAGTTCAGCCTGATTTATGCGCCAGTCATGGAAAATAAATCAGGAACAAATCATGGACATTTCGGATGCGCGCCACCCAGAGAAGCCGCGGTGCACATTTGCACGATGTTATATTACATACATAATCGCATCGATTTGCCATTCAAACGAATACAAAATTTTGATATCTCACACACATTTTGATTTATTTGAATTTAAAAATAGGAAGCGCTTAATAAAAGACCCTGTATAAGGATCAGGTCTTAATAGCCCTTAAAAAGAGCAGCGTATGTAAAGGTGGTCCAACCATAATGCACGATGTTAATCGTGAGTCACACCTTAACGTCAAGTTTTTTGCCCAAATTAATTTGAAATTTTTTGTTTCAGTGTTTGACAAATTCAACAATGGAGAGGTACACAATTGAGCAGCGCGTTAAGATTGTTGAAGCCTTTTACGAAACTTCGTGATTTTTTTGGTCAGCATGTAATCGACCAAATGCGCAATTGTGCTCAATTTTCACCAAGTCGGGTCTGTAGGAAATGTTGTTACTCCGATGCATCCACAAAGAGTGACTGTTTGGTGCTGTTTATGGGCTGGCGGCGTCATATCAGGCCGTACTTCTTCGAAAATAAAGTCGGCCCAGCAGTTACCGTGAATGGTGTTCGATATCGCGAGATGATAACGAGCTTCTTGTGGCCAGAAATTGAACATATGGACCTGGACCATATGTGCTTCCAACAAGATGGTGCCATCTCTTGCCACACAGCCAACAAAGCAATGGCTCTTTTGCGTGAGTAATTCAATGGCCTGTTATCTCACGTCCGTCGTGGCGATTTTAATTAACCACCATGATCATGTGATTTGACACCGTTGGACTTCTTTCTTTGGGGATATTTTAAAGAAAAAGTGTACGTCAATAAGCCAAGAACAATTCAAGAGCTAAAAGATGAGATAATTTGGCACGTTAACGACATTGAACCTCAATTATGTCTCATCAGATTCATTGAAAATGTGGACCATCGGATAGAGGTATATGCCACAAAAGCCGTGGCGAGCATTTGGCCGATATTCTTCTATCATAATAAAAAACATTGATAATTCTCTGAAAACTTTTTGTTTTATTTACAATTAACATCGTGCGCTTTCATTGCACCACCCTTTACAATGAATTGCGTCAAGCCTTCTTTTGTATGGACTTCGTAAAAAGAAGTTCGCACCTGTTAGTATGTATGTAGTTTTATTCCACCTTTTCGATAGATGGTCAAAGGGAGAATTATAAAACACAACTCTAAAGTATACATAAATAAAGCTTTTCTTTCTTTCTTTCATCTTGATACAATTAACCCCAGTTTTTTTATTCAAAGCTTAAGTACCCACCTTTTATAATATTCGCAATGTAGATAGGTACTTAACATTTTCGATTGAAATTAGCATTTCGTTAAAAAAAAAACACTCATCCCAACCATCTTCATTGTGCTTTGAGACTTGAGAGACGAAACTGGTGAAATCATTACGGGGCTACAATCTAAATTACAATTTTTAATTGAATTATAAAGCAAATGACTGAAAAGAACAACCCTCGTCTTCAGTCAAATGAGAAACGAAGAACATTGCTTGCTTTCTCTATATACCTACCTACCTACCTACATAGTATATATCTACTTACTATAACAAGCAAGGATCATCATCATCCTTTCTTTTCATCCTTTCATTAATTATTATAAAATGAGAAGCAAAAATGTAATGAAAATTTCCTCTGGCTCCTTTCAGCGGCCATTAAAAAGCTTACTTACATTTAAATTACATGAAGCACAACATCCAAGCCAGGATCAACTCCTACTCCATCCCCGGTAAAAAGATAGCAACCCTTGTCGTGAAGGCAGTTTAACAACAACAGTAAACATCCGTAGTGCGGAGCTCACTGCTGCTGGCAGCAAAGTTATAATGACAATAACAAGAAAAGGATATGGCCGTATCCTGGCCTGGCGTTGTTGTCGTTGTTGTTGTCAACCCCTTTCGTTTTGCTTTGAGTTAATCCAGACTCGAGCACCAGGACAGGATACCTAACTAGCGCCATGTCATCCCTTCTTCGCTGTCATCATGGTTCAAATTTGGGTGTGTAATGAATACCCGAGTGCTGGTCGAAAGCCACCCGAACCTCCAATGTAACCCCAATTTTAGTAAATGCGTCAAAAGGAATACACAGCAGCACTAAAAATGGAATCTCTCATAAATTGTAAATTAACACAACGGATAATGGCGACCAGAAGGGGGCATTCGAGACGTTACACAAAACCGGGAATGTGCGGGATTATAAATAAGTATGTATAATTGTATATGCATGGATGTTAAAAAGAAGTGAAAGCAGGCCAAAAAGTAGGTATATGTATAGAAATGGTATCCTTCAGCTGATTGTTGATGTTGATTTTGTTTTGCCTTCCTTTTTAATCCATTAAAACAACAAGCGCGTAATTTAATATTCCCATTAAGCCGCCATTAAAGAATGCAGAAAATGAACGATAGAAGAAGACTTCTTTTGTGCTTGGCAAGCAACATGGTGGGGGATCGATGTTGTATGTGTTAAAAACACTAAGGCCTTATAATACAACCCCTTTTATTCGTAGTTCGAGCTGGCTCTTTTGTTTTGAAAATTTGTTGTTAAAAAATATAGGTAGGTACACTCTGTATAGGTATACTCTGTAAACATGTGTTGTTGTTTTTTATTTTTTTTGTAAAATATTTAGTCTTGTTCTTTTGTCGCAAAAATTAGCTACGGATGGATATATTTAAACCGCATTTAGAGCATAACATAACTATGCAGAGTGCCTCAAATGACCAGTGGTCAGTCTCAGTAGTCATTCTCAGAATTATTTCTGAGAAAAAAGGATCAAGGATACGATTCTGTTGTAGACAATTAGAAATATTTTCAAATGCAAACAAAAGAAGTGATTTAAATAGTATAGGTATGCAAGGAAGCAAATTTAGATTAGGCGTATAGAAAGTTTGAGACCCATGCTGGGATTTAAGATGAGCTAAACCTATATACCTTCATTGAAAATAATGATGAAAGAGGTGGAAGAATTTTCAAAAACCTAGCCTAGACCTTGAGAGATTTTTGAGTACGTTTAAAAATTGCATAATTGCTGTAAAAAGGTACCTTTAGAACCTACCGAAACCTATAATTGAACATATGGTATTGTTTCTTTCTAAAAAAAAAAAAACCAATAAAGTTTATCAATTTCGTGATACATATTATCTATATGGGAATCAAAGAAAGACGGTCAACAAATGATATGTCGCTTTATATTTCTTTAGCGAACACTAAAAAATTGTTCGCGCACAAATGTAGATATAGGTATGATGACTTGCTTTTGTGATATAACGCGGTGTGGTAGGCCATAGGTGCGTACACGTTCATAAGTCATGAAGAAAAATTCGTATGGTATGGCTATAACTTAACTTGATGAAGCGTTTATGCCTTGAAGCAATATACCTCGTAGTTTTTTTTTAGGCCTTTGTGCTCTTAAAAAAATTGATTTCTTGCAAAGTTTCGACATTTTGTTTTAATGAAAAGGTTTACTAACAAAAAGATGCATTGGTATACGAATATAGTCATATAATATTATTTTAGCTATGCCTATATAAACTAAAGTCTGGGATCCATTTCCAACCTCGTCCACCTAAATGAAAAATCGGATACTGCCTCTTGCGCATGCGATGAAGTGACAAATCCTACAAAAGTATATCCCTTGTCATGAATAAGTGCTTGATGTCATCTTAGCTCTTCGGATTCAACAGAAAGTTGTAGGTCCCCTCCATTCCTGTAACAAAACAAACAATAGTTGTAAGTCACTAAAGGCCCTGGCTCTTCACGAGCTATTAACCCCCAAATTTATTTTATTTTAGTTAGAAAGAAAGGAAAGATTTTTCGTTGGCACAGTTTACTGAGAAATAAGGTGATCATTGTATCATGAAATCCCTCGGGTGGCTTCCAGTTGAAACTGGGGGTATATTGAAAAGAATAGTACCTAGAAAGGGGCTCAAATTTTTAACTCTATAAATAAGCAGTCAAGCACTACATCCAATGCGCCATTCCCACCCGCTATTTAGTTTCTTGGAAGCCGGAAACTTTATAGTAATAAATAGTAGACAAAAATACCAAAAGCAGTTTATGTGAATATCTTTGGTAAAAAAGTTTAAAAGATACGTAGTGCAATTTTAGATAAGTAGTTAAGGTGGAAACCTAATATACAAGAAAAACTCAAACAATCCACATTATGGCACTTTGTTGTTGGAAATAAATTGGATCTTCAACCGCGAATTACTAATTGGCTATATACCTCGATTGTCAAACTGATTCTAGCATAAGGTGAGAAAGTATGGTAGACCTCTCTAGATATAACGAACAATTTTTATAAATAATGGTCCAGCATTCAGGCAGGGGTACATCGAACGACTCCTTCCGTTGCTCTGGACATTCTGTTCCATCTGGCACCCCTCGATATCTTTGCCAAATAAACGGCTACTAGCACACCCATTCGTCTTAAGTCTTTCACACAGTGGATCAATAATGAGATTAACCCAGGGGCATAGCTAACCCATTTGGTCCCCTATAAATCAAACATTTTGTGGGGCCCCTTATATGCGCCTTATAAGCGTTTTTTTTTTCTACTAAATATATTAAAATACTTGCATAAGTTTAATTTAGTATAATAATCTAGTTTCGTTTTGTTTTATATTTAAATCTTACGAAAAAAAAATCACAATAATTTTAGCATTTCAAATTATCACTTTGTCTGAAAATTTATTAATTGAATCTTCCATATTTTACAGATTTTCGGCTTCTATGGCAACATTGGTAAGCCCGATAGCCGGTTCTTGTTCCATAGAAGTTGTGAGATAATTTTTAATTAGTTTTAGCTTGGAAAACGTTATTTCAGCTGTTGTAACTGGATGCTTCGAAAAAGAGGGGCTAAATTTGTATCCAATAACTTTTGAAATTATTGCTTTATTTTGGAATAATGTTCAGAATATCTAGAACAACTTTCATAAATTGAATTATCAAAAACCTCTTATTTTTAAATATTTTTTCAAAACAAATCTAAAACCAAGCGGAACAACTTGGGATTAATCTGAAACAACTTAAAAAAAAAGACTTTAAAAAATGGGATTTTCTTCATACACTCTAATTACCTTATTATAACATGGTTTTATTGAATAAATCATTTTCTGCAATTTTTGTTATAAAATGATATCGGGGAAAATATGCTTGAAAAACTCATCTAAAGGGTGTTTTTTTTAAAAGGTGTAGAAGTTTTAATTGGCAACACTGTTTTCTATGATAGCCGATTTAATAGTTCTTGGTTGTTTTGAGGTAAGTTCGGTTTGGCAACTCAGACACGTTGGGAACGATGATTATCCACAGGTCATTGTCAAAACACCATTGCACCCAGAAAAGTCACCGTTTGGTGCGCTTCATGGGCAGGTAAAATCATTGGTCTATGTGTCTTCAAAAATGATTACTGTGAGAACTTTAAGGTCAACGGTGAGTTGTACAGAGACATATGATTACTAACTTTTGTAGACATATGGTTTCAGCAGCACGGCCGGCGCCACGTGTGTCACACAGCGCGGGATACAATTAATTTACTGAAAGAAACATTTGACGAAATATTACTTTCCCGAAGTGGACCTGTTAACTAACCACCACGTTCGTGCAATTGAGTTATTTTCTCTGAGGATGTTTAAAGTTGCATATCTGCGCCGTTAAATCAGAACTTACTTAGCAGTATACCTAGAACCCACCTTCACAACAAACATTTCAGAACACAAAATGTTTTCAGAAGGAAAAAAACCCCGGTGTTGTATAAGATACATCCGCAACCACCCCCACCCTAGTGCTTTTCTTAAGGTAACCTACCTGCTTTAATTTGCACCAAGTATCAGAAAGTCGAAAGACAGCATTTTGCGAGGGAGTTAAACAATCTCATACTCCCAACCAAACACAACGAAAATGCTAAAAAAAAAGAAATCCTTTTACTTCTCCTGTTCTCCAGCTGATATTTTGAAACATTACCACGTGCCACCCCTTTCTTTAGAAACATTTCCGCGCCACCGATATCCCGCACAGCAGTCCCATATTCCACAGTATCCTTCCATGTATCAACTTCCTTATTATCCTTGTACTTACGCCTATTCCCCGTCCTAGTGTTGTTCGTTTTGTTAATTTTAAAATTCTTTCCTACATTACATCATGATTCCGTAAGGATTCATTACAGGAATCTCCACGAAGGCTTTGTCCTATGTTTTTTATACAAATACATTTATATATGTATGTTTGTATGTTTGTATATTTTGTATACTAATATATTTGAATTTCTTACCAATACAATGACATCCTTCTATAGTAAGTAAATGAGTAGACGTAGAGAAAATTTATTTAAAATTGCAAAACAGCAACAAAAAAAATGCCTTTTTCGTCTAACCAACTTGCGTCGCATCGCCACCATTCCTTTTGCCATCCCATATCCTTTTGTGTGCCAGGTCGTCAGCTCAGGTTGGTAACACACGGCTCACCGGCTTCTCCTTACTCCTTTGTGGAAACCTGAAAACTTCAAAGGATGCTGTCTTGTTGAAATACTGCCTTACCCGTCCCTTAGCGTTGCGTCGCCATCCTTCGCGGTATAATCACCAACACAAACTCCATCAAGATGGTTTCATAAGAAAAGTTCGAATTAAAAGAATGAAGCAAAGCGAAAAATAAAACCGCGCACACGAATAAAGAAAGCACACGAAGTCCTTTTTGCTTAATGTAAGAGTAGAAATATATTTTCGTCTTGATTGTAGAGAGAAAGTAAACGAAAGGGCTGCTTTGCATATCCTGATGATGATGAAAAAAAAAAAAAAAAAACAACGACAAGATACGCACACCATCATACATATAATCAATGAAAGAAGGATAAACTCTTCTCTTGATGGGTGGTAGTGGCGGCCTCGTAAAAGGGGGACGTATTGTATAGTACAAGGACCAACCGACGACGGAAAAGTGCAAATGAAGGAGTAAGACAAGAAAAAGGGGAATTCTTGAAATGCTGCTGGTGCTTTTTTGTCAGACCTGACAAGAAAGAAAAATAAATAAAACCAAACGAAAAAGGAAGAAGGACATTTTCATTAAATTTAAATGAGAAAGTTTCGAATTTTTTGTATATTTTTTTATTTTTTTTTGCGTTCCTCAAGCCGCTTGCGCTGTTTTCTTTCTTTTTTATTTTTACTCATTTCTATGCAAATAGGGTTAATGAAAGCCGCGAGAAGCACCACGGACGGAGGCAAACGAGGAAAGTGTGTTGTGTAGGTGGAAAAGGGTTTTCATTTGAGAGGATGTGACTCGGGTTCGGGAAAGTTTGTTCTATACCTATACATACAGACTTACCTATTGCAACAAATATTTTGTATACTTACCATCGAGGCAGGTTAATAAGTTTTTCGAACTTAAGGTACCCACACAAAAGACTCTTGGTATACTCACTAATTCTCCGCTTTTAAAATTAAGGACAGGTGTTGAGTTATGGCTATATACATACATAACACTATGGACTTCTTTCAGATGAAGAAATGTAAGCTTTCCATACACACTTCTTGTTCCAGGCTTCAAAGTGATTGCATAGTCACCTCTGGCTCTTAACTTCAAAACCCCACAAACCTTTTTTGAATTTGACACCTTTTTGAAAAAAAATCTTTTTTGGTATAGGTTAGGTAGGTATCACGGCCTCAATTCCACTAACTATTCTGTTTAAATCCTGTAAAAGTTTTTATTCTGATTCTTAGGTAACTCTTATACCTTTTAGCTTTTACCAATCAAGAACTTTTTCCATCTTAAAAACATCGCCCAATTGTATACAAAATCAAAAAAAATTGTTATAATTTTGAGATGAATCCAAACCAAATCTTAAATATGTTACATCACCCATTTTTTTTTTTGGGAATCCCCGATAGAATCTCAGATCCCCTCAAAATTGAAAAACGTCAAACCTGGATCACCAAAACCAAAAAGAAAATAAATAATCAAACCAAAAGCCGAAAAATGGCATAATCAATTATTATTTGTAAGGCAAAATACACATACCAACAGAAATTGATTTATTTTTGAGGTTGGAAAGGATCATATTTTAGAAACTTTTTTATTTTTTATGAAAGATGACATCAAACTCGAAATTTTGTGTCCCTAACAGCCATATTATTCACTTAATTAATCCGGTTTTAAATTAATACCTTGGTTAAGGGTGAGTTAAGTCTCAAAAGTTCAACCCATGCGGAAAAATTGTGTGCAAACGGAAAAAGCTAGGGTCACTTGAATACAACAACAAGAAACAACAAAAAAGGAAATATATGCTGAAAAAATGTCAAATTATTGACATTTCGTATGATTATAGTCAAGTTTAAACAATTTTACAGCCGGTTAATATGCATTTTTAATCAACCGTGTTTAATACGCGTTTTGAGTGAAAAGTTTAAAAAATGCGGATTAATAGGACAGGTTCAAAATTCACATTAACCATATTTACACCTGGAGTGAATAATATGGCTCTAAGATTACTTATATTGTTAGATTTTTTACAATTTAGAGGGTCATTCTGTAAATAGTCTTACACAAAAATCATGCGATTTGTTTGTTTGACATTTCTCGTTTGAAGCTTTTTCACTTAAAAGATATTCATAAATTCATAAAAAATCGAACTCGAGATTCTGATCAATCTTGACATTATATGATGATAGGGAAGACAAAAATGGTGGATGCTGCAATTCCGTCTGTCTGTTCAGCTACAGCACTTTGTTCCTCGACCTCGCAGCCTAAAAGACTGAAGCGATTTTCTTGAAATTTTGAACTTGAGGTTTTTTAGCGATTAGAGATTTTAAAATTTTGTTTACCTCTAAAAATAACGGTAACCTGCCATACATCCGTTATGAAAAAAATAATTTATCTCGAAAACAGCTTTAACGATTTTGATAAAAATCTGCACAATTGTAGATATAAAGGGTCCGCCATCTAAAGTTTTATTTTTTCAACTATTGCTTATTTCGTGAATGGTAACACTTAGCTCATGTCTGATTTGACAGATAATTAGTTTTATCCTTCCGCTAAAAGAATATGGTTATGTATACGCTTCGCTAAGTGGGCCTGCGATCGGCTTAGAGAAGATGCCGATTTTGCCAAAAAAATCATCTTTTCAGATGAAGCTCATTTTGATCTTGGCGGGTAGTAAACAAGCAAAATTGTCGCATTTGGGGCACAGAAAACCCGCACACATACATTGAAAAGCCGATACACCCAAAACGAGTCACTGTTTGGTGCGGATTTTGGTCCAGAGGCATAATTGGGCCATTTTTCGAAAAAGAGCAAGGAGTAGTTACAGTCAATGGCGATCGTTATCGGGCCATGTTGAACGAATTTTTGTTCACAAAAATTGAAGAGGAGGATATTGGCAACAAATGGTTTCAACAGGACGGCGCTACGTGCCACACAGCCGAAGCTACACTCGATGTTTTGCACCATTTTCAAAAAAAAAAAGAAGTTATTTGGCGGACCCTTTAGTTTGCATTTTAGCAAACTAAAATTACCAATAACTGTTATTAACACTACCTGCGTCATAGAACGGTATTTTTTTTTATTTTCGACTTTTTAAGGTAACACCTTTACCGATTTTCATCAAAATTTAAAGATAGGAATCCCTTTAAAATTTAAATAACTTTGCATACAAAAATGTTCGACACAAAATTTTGGATTAAAAATAATTAATTAATTTTTCTTTTTGAAATATCAATGTTTTGGAAAGGAGTTAGTGAATATTTTTGAATTTAATTTTTCTTGAAATAATAAATACTTAAAAATGGCTTTCCAATTTTTTTTTTAATGTTGAAGAAATTTTACATATTTTTTTTTTTTTAATTTAAAAAATAAATTAATTTTGTACTTGCTATATAAAGGTTGTATGTATTGGTTTCGTGTTAAAAAAAATTTTGAGTTTTTAATCAATATTATAACACTGCGATGATCGAGAAGTCCGAAAAAGTGTGTCTAGTCTGTCCGTCTGTTCTTCAGTGCGTCCGTGCGTCCACTGTAATTTGAGCTATAGCCCAAACGGGTAAAGTCCGATTTCCTTCAAATTTAATACAGAGCAGTTTGAAGTGATTCTATAGAGGAAAAATTCGAATTATTGTTTTAGCTCACCAAGAACGGGTAGCTGCCATAAAAAATGCTTGTTTTTTTTTTTTAATTTTTGAATTTGATTGAACTTTGTGCCTGGAATGACCAAAGAATGTAAGAAAACTGAGTTTCAAATTTTTGTTTTTTTCAAGTTGCAAAAAAAAAATCCAACGAAAAAATCAATTTTTGTGATACTTTTTAATATTTTCTCGTTAAAAATGGTGACGCAAAATATAAGGCCCAACGAAATAAAACCTTTGGCCTTATTTCGTTTTGAAAATCGAATTTAGGCCAAATTTGATTTATTTCCATTTCTAAAACGTAGTAAGGCCAAATTTAACTTGGAAATAAAACCAAATGTTTTTGTTCAAAATCTTACTCGGAATACAATTAAGTTTACACTTATTACATTGGACGTAAGGAAAACAAAATACAAAAAAAACAACTCATCGTATAATATTGAGCTTCTGATTCACTAGTCAACGTGCTTTTGTGCAGAATGGACAGCCAAAGTGAATTACTTTTTTTGTTTCAATATTGTGAGGGTCTCCGTAAAGGAAGTGTCTTTAATCTTTTGGCTTATACTTTATTTAACCTTACAAACTTAAACGTCGACAAAGTACTGTTAGGCATCAGCTGTTCAAAATGTAAGTTAAATATCATAGATTTAAAAATAAGAAAATATATAAAATGACATTTGTTGATTTGATAATTTAGTCACATTTCAAGTAGGCAAGTAAGGTAATAAAAAGTATAAGCCAAGTTATACAAATATATCAAAAAATATATAAAAAACAAAACATCGATTTTGTGTCTGATTTGGAGGAAAATCGTCAAAAATTCAGCAACAATTTATTGTTAAATACTTAAATCATAAAAATATTTGATTTTAAGTTTATTATGTTTGATAAACTCTAGATTTTTTTTTAAACAAAACTTTTTTTTTAATATGGTAATTAAAGAATTGAAAATAAATCATAATTCTGTTCATTTTTGGAAAGAAAAAAAAACATGAAAACGAAATAAAACCAAATTGGCCTTATTTCGTTTTCAAAGCGAAATAAAGCCAAATCGAAAATTTCCATTTTAAAAACGAAATATGTCCAAATTATTGAAATTTTTCATTATTTCGTTAGGCCTTATTTCATTGTCACTGGTAAAGTATGCAAATTTCTCTTAAGCTAGACCCGAAAAGCTTTTGGAAATTTGTTAATTTGAAAAAGAAATCTGATGGCTATCCAGTTTACCTATAACAATAATGTCTTAAATAGTACCCCAAAAATTTGTGATGCTTTTGCAAATAACTTTAGTCAATCTTTCATTGATACTCCTCTTAAAGTAGACGAAGACTTCTTTTTCTACTTACGAGATTCTCGTCAATCCACCTTTAATAATATTACAATCACAATAGACAAAGTCTTATATTATCTGTCCTTACTTCATGATTATTACTCATCTAGACCAGATGGAATCCCTCCAATAATCTTGAAAAAATGTAAAATAATATTAGCTTCCCCTCTTCTACAAATGTTTTCTTTATCCCTAAGCTCGGGTAAATTTCCTTGTATATGGAAAAAATCCTTTATTATACCTGTAGGGTAGTAAATCTGACAAAGGCAATTACAGGCCCATTGCTAAACTATCTTGTATTCCTAAGCTTTTTGAGCAGTTGGTGTGTGATGGTTTGACTTTTGTCTGTAAAAGTATTATTTGCAAACAACAACATGGTTTTATGAAAAAGCGATCTACGGTTACAAATTTACTTACATTTTTAAATAAGTGCTCTGATGCATTAGAACGTGGACAAGAACTTGACTGCATCTATACGGACTACTCGAAGGCTTTTGATCAACTTTCTCATGAAATTATTTTATATAAATTAAAAGTTTATGGCTTTCCCCCTGGACTTATCACTTGGATTTCATCCTATCTCCAAAATAGATCCTACCAAGTTAAATTCAGAAACATTTTCTCCAACCCCTTGATAGCCCAATCGGGAGTTCCTCAGGGAAGTCACTTAGGATCCCTTGTCTTTGTCTTAGCTATCAGTGATGTGCACCTCTGCGTACGTTATAGTGAGATACTAATTTTTGCGGATGATATGAAAATTTTCAAAAGCATTACATCTGACAATGATCGTGTTCTTCTACAAGATGATATTACCAGATTTGTTACTTGGTGTAATAAAAACGGTTTTAATCTTAACCCTATTAAATGTCAGGCAATGACTTTTTCTAAAAAATCGAATTCCTGGGTCAACTGACTATATTATATCGCAGCACACTTTACGTCGAGTCCATGGTTTTAAAGATCTTGGAGTTCATTTTACCTCTAATCTTGATTTTTCGGACCATATAAACTTAATCGTCAACAAGGCCAAATCAATGCTCAGCTTTATTAAGAGATGGCCCAAGGAATTTCAGGACCCGCATGTTACTCTCGCTCTTTACAACTGCTTAGTTCGCCCCCATCTTGAATACGCGTCCCAGGTATGGACTATTTTTTATGAGATCCATAAAAATAAATTAGAAGCGGTACAGCGCAACTTTTGTCATTTCGCTTTAAAAGGCCTACCGTGGTCCGATCCCTACAATCTTCCTCCTTCTGAACATATGATTAAACTTCTTCAAATTCAGCCCCTGTCACAAAGGAGGGGCGAGGGGTGCACCCGATTTATTAAGTTGTATTAATTTCAATTATCGTGAAGGAAACCACGATATTCGTAGTTTTGATTTAATGCATCTACCTTACCACCATACTAATTATGGCATGCATGAACCAATTACTCGCATGGACAAAGTTTTGAATTTGAACTCAAATCTTTTTGACTTTAATGCAAGTAAGAGTAGTCTTAAAAATACATCAAAGACCAGTGTTCCACGCTCTTAATGTTTGTGTTATTTAATTTTAATTCTTATTGTCATTTCTTTTCTTGTCTTCATTTTATATGTATAAGTATTTGTTTCTTAATGTTTTGTAAATTTTTCTTTTTCTTAATGTAATATGTCCAGTTGTCTTGTAGTGTGTTAGACTTATGTAATTTATCTTCCTACTAACAACTAACACCGCGCTAAGTGATAACTGTGACAAGTTGTTTTTCCCAGTATTTAAGTATTTAAAAGCGAAAAAGCCCGAAGAGAAAAGAAATATTGTTACAAAATGCTTGCATTAAGCAGTACTGATAGCGTTAAAAAAAAAGAAAGATAGGTATCATAATATTAGCTTAAGCAGGAAAAACTTCAGATTAAAGATGGGCCTCCTTACTGGCCACTGTAAACTTAGAAGACACCTAAGTGTCCTTAGTGTAGTGAGCAGTGTCACATGCAGAATAATCAAGAAGAAACATTGGACTAATTACTTGGCAAATGTGTTGCAATTATGCACCACAGAAAGAAACACCTCTCTGTCCTCTCGGAAGAAACCTCCAATGCCGCAATTTATTAGAGAAATAGGTTTGGAGGAAGAGCTGTAAATGAGGAATTTCATTTAGCTCTATGTGGGGGGCACAATAGATCTTTAGATCACAGTGATTTAGAATTGATTAAATCACTTCGACTTGACCAAGAAACTGGTAGGTACGTAATAATTCAGAGGTATCACATTATACCACTTTTTATTTTGTTTGCATATCTTCTTTTCTGGGGTTTTTAATTGTTGTGGTCTTCTCTCTCTCTTCAGTAATTACAGCAGACCTCTGTCCGCATAATAACAAAAAGAAAAGACGTAAATTGTTACACCTGATAGAAGTATAAATTTTGTATATGAACTTATTTGTAATAATTTCGTTAAATGAATAATTTATTTTAAAACATTTTTAGGAAGATCCCCTTAACTTTGCTACCGACCTAAAATCATGCTCCTCTCCTCTATCCTACAAGACCGGATAACCCCATACGCTAAAACCATCATCGGACAATATCAGTGCGGTTTCATTCCAGGCAAATCAACAACTGATCAGATCTTTACCCTTAGGCAGGCGATGGAAAAATGTCTAGAATTTAACATCCCAACATACCACCTGTTTATAGACTTTAAGGCCGCCTACGATAGCATAGCCAGGGTAGAACTTTACAAAGCCATGAGAGAATTCGGCATCCCAAATAAATTGACACGACTATGTAGGTTGACCATGACCAACGTAACAAGCCAAGTAAAAATAGCCGGATTGCTATCCAAACCAATCAACATCTTTAATGGACTCCGACAAGGGGATGGTTTGGCCTGCCTCCTCTTCAACCTGGCGTTGGAGAAAGCAATCCGTGACTCTGGCACGGCAACAAGAGGGACCATCGTCAACAGGTCCAGCCAGATACTGGCTTACGCAGACGACATCGACATCATCGGAAGAACTGAGCAAGCTGTACATGATTCCTTCATCCAGATCGAGCAGGCGGCACAAAATCTGGGGCTGCACATTAGTGAAGGTAAAACAAAGTACATGGTGGCGTCGAATGCGAGAGGAACAGTTGGTCAAACAATCAAGGTAGCGGAGCACGAATTTGAAGTGGTGCAATCCTTTAAATACCTTGGGTCAATAGTAGCAGCCGATAACAATATAGAAGAAGAAATACGCGGGCGGCTTCTCAAATCCAACAGAGCCTACTATAGTCTGTCAAAGCTCTTCAAATCCAGAAATCTCACCATAACTTCAAAACTGCTGCTGTACAGGACCATGGTCCTGCCAGTACTCACATATGGATCCGAGACTTGGGTGCTTAGCAAAAGGCACTCCGACCTCTTAGCCGCGTTCGAGAGAAAAGTCTTAAGGAGAATTGTTGGCCCCATATGTGAGGAAGGACGATTCCGGAGACGGTACAATCATGAATTGTACGCAATCTACCTTGAAGCAGATATCGTGACAAAAATTAAGCTCGGTAGACTCCGGTGGGCAGGGCACCT
This sequence comes from Leucozona laternaria, assembly GCA_932273885.2. NCBI lineage: Eukaryota > Metazoa > Arthropoda > Insecta > Diptera > Syrphidae > Leucozona > Leucozona laternaria. The sequence goes on from OW026368.1 coordinate 55,861,383, forward strand.
AGCTCGCATGAGCGAAGAGGAACCTGCTCGGAAAGTTCTTTGTGGTACATTCTATGGTAGACGACAGCGTGGTAGACCATGCTTGCGCTGGAGAGATGGCGTAGACCAGGACGCCCGGAGCCTTGGGGTGCGCAACTGGATGGCGGCGGCTCGAGACCGGGATGGGTGGAGAGACTTGTTGAAGGAGGCCAGGACCGGACCCCGGTTGTCGAGCCGACGATGATGATGATGAAAATCATGCTACAAAGGGTAATTAATAGCTTTTTAAACAAATTTTCAGCAGAAAGCAATACAAAATTGCGTTAAGATGATAAAGAAAATGAACAAGTAATGCGGCTTCAAATTTGTAGGTATCTATGTCTTTCAAATTTAAACCTTTAATTAAAATTAATAAATATTTTCAAAAAGCTTTCCTTTTGAGTATATTATGTAGTTGTCAGTGTTTATCAATATTTAAAGATCTCATTCACTTAAATTTCTTTCAATTGACATCTTATCAATCAAAAATAGTTTTGTATAAGAACAACCTAATACCCAGCGAGACATCTCGCATACGATTAATAAAACAAAAAATATTATTCGATGTACTAACAATAAAAAGTGACTCAAATCTATTAAATGAATTATTTATATTTTTTTTTCTAATTTAGTACATTTTTTTATTAAATGAATATTTTTCTAGTACAGCTTTTCTTTCTCAACAATCTTTAGCCTGTGATATTATTTAAATAAAGGGTCTTCCATTAGGGACTTCTGAACTTTGACAGTTGATAGCTGCCATATTGTTGAAGCTACATCTATCAAATTGGCTGTCATTTATTCAGTCTGTTTTGCCAAATCATCATGAACGGATAAAGCGTTCAACAACACGTTCAAATGATAAAATGGTTTTATAAAAATGGGTTTTGTATTTGGGCAAGGTCCCACGCGCTTCGCCCATTTACGGTCATATTCAGCGATGAGACCCATTTTTGAATGGGTACAAAATTTTAGAATTTGGGACGATACCAATCCACATGAGATCCAAGATCGTCCAATGCATCCTGAAAAAGTCACTGTTTGGTGTAGATTTTGGGCTGGAGGCCCAAGGACGTTGACAAGGCCATCACCGTCGATGATTACCAACTTCTTTTCTATGATATGGACACCAACGACAAGTGGTTTCGAAAGGTCGGCGCTACGACCACCGAGATCTTGTGGTTTGAGACTTTTTCTTGTGAGGTTTTTTTGAAGTCCAAAGCCAACATAATCCATGCCATCGACCAAATTTATTTTATGCACCAGAGTCACGGAAAATTGTTAATTTTGGATGCACGCCACCCAAAGAAGTGGCGGCGGACATTTGAACGATGTTATATTATATACATAATGACATAAAAAGGCCTTTCAAACGTATTCAAAATTTTTATGATAAATCTCACTCACACTTTGTTTTATTTAAATTTAAAGATAGGAACTATTTAATGAAAGACTCTGTACGATTTGATAGTTTTCAGTAGTAATATAGGATTATAGGTATACCACGTCTCTGTTAATTGTGCAATCTAGTTTATGTTATACAAATTTGGCTACATCAATGAAAGCCTAATCTAATCCTATCTTATCTAATCTAGTAATACAAAATAATTAATTAATTAAGAATTAATACAAAATAATAAGTATGCCTCTCTCCTTAGTTGTTTGGAAGACAACTGTATAGGCCCCTTCCATTCCGCCCGATTATAAGCACACAAGAAAGGTTTTACACGAGCTGTCGCACCACCAAATTTATTTTGTATTTTACGGATAAATTCAAATATTATAAACACTTTCTTAATTTTTTTGTTAAAACAAACTGAAGTCAGCTGTATTTCACTATGAGCCGGTATTCTAGGGATATTCTCTATACAGCGCCCGATCCAGGGGGGCACGCCGGGCATTTGCCCGGGGCGCCAATATTTGAGGGCGGCAAAATTTGAAAATTGAGGGCGGTTGGTGCCTACTAAAAATATAACTATGCGTAAATATTTCCAAGATATTTTTATTTGTTTCCTTTAGGGCGAAAATATTGAAATTTATTAGGTACGATTATAATCTCAAAAACGGAACTTCTAAAATTCTTTCTGGAAATAATATTCTAATCAATACACACGATACTTGTGTGCACACTTGTGCCCGACATTCAAGTTCTTGAAGATGCCATAACCTTAGCATCGCGTTCGCTCCAAAAGGAGGCAGTTTGGTAACGAGTGTGATGATGAATCATTGATCCCCGTCAGATATATAAAGTCGAAGTATTTTTCCGCATAATATATACAGCTACAAAACTCCTTGGAGCTAAGGTTTTCCCAGATTAATGAGCATAACAAAAATTTTCTTTAGAATAATTGACGAAAGATGAATTGTAAGAAAATTGTAAGAACTTTGAGACTATTTTAACTAACGATCTCACATAAATGGACTAGAACTGTCTCGTCAAGACATTTTAAAATTTATTACAGAATTAAGATTTGGTCGAAAGATCAACATTGTTCTTAGAATTCTTTTGACCTTACCAGTTACAGTTGAGAGTGGTGAAAGAAGCTTTTCTAAATTAAAAATAATGACAAAATATTTTCGGTCTACCATGACACAGCAAAGATTATCTGGTTTGGCTATGTTTTCTATAGAACACAATGTTTGCGACAGCATGAATTTATTGGAAATTACTGAAAAAATTGAAGAACAAAAATTTTCAAGAAATCATTTAAATATATTCAAAAAAAAATTTTTAAGAAATTAATTAATTAAATAATATATGTTCCTAATTTATTTATTTTTTTAAATGACTTACTTGTTGCTTTACATAATTTGTGTTACTGTGTATTTTTATTTGAATAAAATAAGAAAACAATATTATTTCTTGTGTTTTTTTTCAATGATTTAAACTGAAGACAAAAAATAGGTCAAGCAAGTCGATGTAAAAAAATATTCATAAATATAAACTTACTTAGTAAAACATTTTGGTGTATATCTTTTAAACTACTGAACCGGTTTTGATTAATTTTGTAATTCAAAGAAAAAAAGTTATTTAAATCCTATCAGTAATTTCTGAGCAATTTCGTTACAAATATGTTAACAAACATGAAACATACACTCATGTAATTTGATCTACTCGTTTAGAAGCCATTTCAGACTAACTCATGCCGGTTAAAAATCGCACCATCTCTGCAAAAACATGTTTGTAACTCAAATGTTGTCATTGCAAAGGGCGGCAAATTAAATTTTTGCCCAGGGCGGCGAAAAAGCTGGATCGGGCCCTGTCTCTATAACCATCCATTTTAACTACTCAAGGGATTAGGTATCAACTCTGAATGCGGTGCCGAACCAAGGAAGAAATTCTGTATTGCAAACAACTAACCACCCCGTTCAAGTGCAAATAAAATATAATATTTTGATTGAAAGTTCCAATTCAACTACATATTTACGTTTAATTATTTTACAACCTGATATAAGGTATTTTTATAATTTTAATGTTAAATACGCACAATAATAATTAAATAATAGTACATTTTATCTGTTAATTAATTCACACTCAAAACAACACAGAAGAAAATATTTCCCATAATTAAATACATCTTAAATCATAGCAAAATCTTCTTGATTTAAATGGAACAGCTCATGGACCCCTTTCTCATAAAGAGGTGGATGAGAATTCGGAATAAAACAGTATCCATATTATCAGAATTTGTGAGAGACAGAAAGAGTCAGAACTTTTCTTTCAAAGGACATAAACGAAAAATTTATTTAAATTAGGACGATGATTACGCGTTGGTATTCTTTCTTTTTTTTTAAATAAGGGTGAAAGAGGGCTTGTGGGTGGTTGGGTTGTTTGAAGGTTGACATTCTGGTATTGGTATATGTATTTATATAGAATATCGCGATTTCAAAGGAGTAAACGATGTTCTGAGTTGAGAAAGAAATCCACGAAATACATATAGGTGTGGGGATTGGCGGGAAAGTAAGGCTTTGATGAGCTCCAAGGGTTGACAGTCTTATTTCTTTTGCCTACACGTTTTGTTTTTCCTCTACGATATTTTTTGTTGTGTTTTATACCTTTTGCTTAAAGCCTTCGTTTGGCTTTTGGTCGACAAAAAATGTTCAAGTATTTGTCTAGATTAGAATTTGAATTTAATTTTTCCCTTTGACTCCTAAGGGGTTTTTTGTTAAGAGGGGAAGGCTTTTGGGGGAGTGGGTATTATTAATAGGGGTTGTTTCACATTAAAAACAGTATTGATTTTTGTAGCTTTTACTTTGAATCGTTGACATATCATTAATTTTTTGGTACTGATGGCGTTAGTAAAGATTTGAATTCTTAGAGGTATCTACCATATCACTGTTTTGAAAATTTTCTTTTCCTTACTATATATATATGTATATACTATATAAAGCTATAAAAGGACTCTTTGAAAATTCAATTTGTATGGTAGGTAGGTGAATTTATCTATACATATACTATACACATATTACCTAAATACTTTATGGATTTTTCACTGGTTTTCTGGTCCATTGGATTTGAAATGCAAAACCTAAAGTTCATCTTTTTTAAATGATTCTTCAATTTTATTATTTTTTTAGGTTTTGCATGCACCACAATAGGGGACATTTACAATGAACTTCACGGATGAAGTTTCATATTTGCAATTAGTTTTTTTTTATAATTATTGTATAAGTGAAATTTGAAATATTCCAAATACTTCAACTTCGTCTATCTATAGTACTTAAAAAAAAACTTTAAATTTTTACCAACAAGAGAAACATGACTAGGAAGTATGTTTTTTGAAAATCGTGAAGTGTATATTTTTTTGCTTTTGATGATTTGAAAAATAATTATTGATTAATAAAATAATCCTATAATTTTAAGACTGAATAGATATTTTCATAATTCGTAAATTTCGTTTAAACTTGCCATTAACAATTTTTCTAAATTCATTTATTTCAAAAAGAAATCTGATGGGTGTCTCTTCAATTTTAATAGCAGTTTAAAAACAAGGTACCCCGATAAAGTTGTGAGATATATACGATATGCGAATATTGCGTCAATCTTTCAATCATACTACAAGTAATATCGACATATGGACTACTTTTATTAATTACTGTGCAGTTTGATTAATTTAAATTAGATATGTCAATTTATTTTTCTAATAGCCCATTACGTCTAAAAGCAAATGGTCATAGTAATAATCTCAAATCCCACCTCTCAAGACATTCGTTAGACATTTCCAGAACAATTTTAATATTATGTATTTTTATTTTTTCCCTGGAACGGACGGACAACTTCCTTAGATGGACAAGAGTGTTGCAACCGTCGTGTCGCCGGACGGCTAAGGAAGCTTTCACTGAATTTATTGAAATCTTTGTACAGGTAATTACTATATATAGCAATCATATACTGGAATACGATCAACCTTACAAAAACTAACTTTACAAACAAAATAAAAATTATTTTTCAAGCCTTTCTGGTTTACTTTGGGCCAATTTTTCATTGCGAAAACATCTGAATTTAAGAAGAGTTAATGCAATTCTAATTCTAAAAAAGATTAAGACCCGATATTAATTAATCATCAATGAAACATTCATTTAAATATCAGAGGAATGAGTAGGAACACATTTTTGTTTTATCTGTTGAAGAACAAGTCCTTAAACACAAAACATGACGGTATTTCGGTATTTTGATTTTATGATGTTCGCCTTTTGGGCACGATTTGAAAACTATTTGCATTCAACTTCAGACTGCGTGAAAAGACTATTTAGTCCAAAATGTCACCGGAACACTCTTATCACTCTTAGTTACGTTTTTCTTAATATTGTGGCCTTACGACTCGAAATAATGTGGGCTTTCGACCCGATTGGATGGGTTATAAGTCAAAATGGGTACAGGTCAAAAGTCCATCATGAACTTTTGACCTCTGTACTTATGACACTGCGCAAGAAAAGCTCATCATTGGCAAGATTTGTGAGGTAAGGAAGTTGAAGAACCAATAAATTGTTTCAACTCGCTTAACTTAGGTCACTAAGGGTGTTTTAAGTTACGAACTCATTTTGTCAGAACCATTCCAAACTGCAATCTCTATTGATGGAATCATTGCTGTTAAGAACTTCCATTTCTCGTCTAGTTCCTCAACATTATTACCCGTTAAAAAAATTTTAAAATTTGTATAGCATTTTGGTATTTAGAGTTAAATATATTCCAGAGCTGATTTTTTAATTTTTTTTTCTATCATCACAATGTTAAGGAACATTTGTATTCATTTTTTATCTTTTCAAATTGAGTATACAATCAAAGTGAGGAGTATGGGAGTACAGTAAATGACAAAAAAAAACTAGGAATACTCCCTTAGTACTCAGTTTGGCGCTGCTCTTGGCTCGTGACTCCCTGATGCAGAGTTCATTCCAATATAAACGGTCTCCTCTTGTGGCCAATCCTATGCATAATCTCTTGCAAAACAATACGCATTTTAAAATCCATTGCATACTTTAACATATGTATTGCTGTACAAAATTTGGTAAAATCCATTGCATATACAAAAGGAGATCTTGGTTACTGCAGCTAAAAAGGGGAAGTTATTTTTCTTTATATGGACTTGCTGTGCTCTTTTTGAGTATTTTAACATTATACAGGGTGATTAGCATAAGGTGTGACAAAAAGCTAGAGCTAGAGATATTGACTTCCTCCCGGGTTTTCATTAGTGAAGTTGTCCACAGAATTCGTTTTGCAGTTAAGATTTTGAAAATAAAATGTAATGAACGTTGTTCAATACTAATTATTACTCTCGCAATACACTACTGAACAATATAATGAACTTCGAGCGTCCTTAATAGTTGAAAAGCCTAGGCCTACAGTTAGTTTTGGTAATGTATTTAGTTTGCATATTGTAAAATCAAACATTATGTGTCGTGATATCAAATATTGATTCAAAATTTGCGATTTTTCAATTTAAATGTTGGGAATAACAACTTTAGTTCATTTTTTAAAAGTTAAAAATGATGGTCTATCATTTTCCTAGAGTCTAAACACCATCTGATACCTAGGACCCATGATATGTAAATATTTTAAGACTTTAATCTTTACGTTCCAATAAAACCATATCGGCTTTTTATTTAAAGACTATACAAACAAAAATATGTCTCCGAAAAAAGGCGATATGGTTGGCTTAAAAAATTTATAATCTTGAGTTTGATTTATCGGATCATCAAGATTTTAATTTTTTGAGATGGCGCACAGAAGTGGTTCATAGTTGTAAATCACTATATGCACTGGTTCTCAAACATTGAATTTTTTAGTACAAAAATTTATTATTTACAGGCACTCATTCAATTTTTATTGAATTTATTCCACAAAGACACAAAATAAACGCTACGAGACTGAGACGATACCGAAACAAGACCGGATACTAGGCGGACACTGTTACCGAAACGATGGAAGTTTTTGATTTTACCGATACCGAGACCAGACTTAAAAAATCGTTCGTCATATGTGTTGTGTCGTCACATGGACAAGGGCATAGAATACACTCAATTATATATAAAAACTTTGTTACTCTAAAAGATTATTTAATCCTTCTTCGAAATAAATGAAATGAAATTATACCCACTCTTTGATGAACTGTAAAATGCGGAAAATAAATGCAAAAAATAAACTACAAAATTCTGCCTTGACTAATGTGAGTCAATGTAAGTAACTACACTTGAGAAGAAAAAAAGAACAATATTTCCAAAATTCAATATTATTAAAAAAATTCTTAACTGCCATAAAAGGCCTTAACACACAGAATAGAAATATCAACTCGTGTTTTTTTTTTATTAAAAATCCCTGTTTTCTTCTTACTAACGTCTTTTTTCAGTACGTCTTTTTCAGTCAACGAATTTTAGAATTTAATTTAATAAAATGTGCGTTTTTAGGCTTCAGAAAGTTACAATTTTCGATGAAATTGACTTTTGAAAACAAAAGTATTACGTAGATACATTGTTGTAGAAAGTACTTTCTTTTATACATTTTTAAAAGCCTTATATCCCCTATTTCACAAATCCTTAATAATTTGTATTTTTTAATTGTTATAAAAATAAAGCTCACATCACAAATACAATACACATGCAAAACAAATATTTATTAATATTTTTGATGTTCAAAATTCAGGTTGTAAGAAATTTAGTATTACACTCTATTATATTTTTCAAAATAAAATTTAATCCTTGGAAGGTTGTTAACCTTCAAATCCTTCCAACGAATCAAGTACTTAAGCAAGTAGATTTTATTATTGTAACTTTACGCGGGTTGAGACACAAATTTGGTACAAGTGGCTAAGAATTTTATAAAGCCTACACACAATAAATAATTAGAGAAAATGGTAAGGAACCATGAAACATGTCCTTTAAATTTCTAAAACATTTCCTTAAAAAGTCTTAAGCTTATGATAAATAACGCCATCTGATATAACAATATTTTAAAATTATATGAATTAATTCAAACAAAATTTAAAAAATCGTAGTAAAAACGTTTTTTTTTTACAAATAATATTTTTTATCTAAAATTTCTTAAACATTTGAAAAAAATCTTAAGCTATCATTAAAATCCTTATTTAAAAAAAATCATTAACTCTTTTTAGAATAGATATTGATGCTTCAAAAAAAATTGATTTTTTTTAATCCAGCAAATATTTTTTACAAAAGCTTAGCCTACCGAGAATGTCGAAAATTAAAAAAAAATCCGATTCTATACAATTTTTGCTTGTCAAAATCGTAAAAGACGTTAACAAGATTAATATTCATGTTGATAACTGTTGTATGAAAGCAACCGTTATTTTTGCAGCTTACAAAAAAATCAAGGGAATTAACAAAAAAAACCATACCTATGTAAGTGGGTAAGGATGTAAAATATTATTGCGGTATCCACTTTTTCCATGTTATCTCGTGAAAGTTTTAAGTTTGATTAAAATCACAAGGTCACAAATGAAGTAAGGTTTTTACAAAAGTAATCGGAATAGTGTTAACGTTAACAACCAATAAAAGTTTCTCAGACCTTGTTAATTCTTTGTTTTTGTGTTGGTCCTGCTGCGTCAAGACTTTTGTCAGATATCTGAATATGAGTACAAAAATAAAGATTTTGGCATACGGAGAAGGTTTTTGTTTATCGACTCATGCGATAGATGTCGCTGGAGTGAATTATTTAACCAATTCTATATTTATAAATCAAAAAGAAACTTCATATTCACAACAAATATTGATTTAGCGTAAAAAAAAACAAAATCAGGATATCTGGACCCAGTAGGTGGTGCTTTCTTCGTCGAATTATTCAAAATTCTATATTTCTAAAGCAAAATGGCTCATATCCACAACATGTATGTATAGGAATATTTTGTTTTACAGCCCAAAAGGTATACCTTCTTTGAAGAAAGAAGAATTTGCTGCAAATTCTATTTTTATTGTCATTCTTACTTCAGATCTTACTTAAAGCAGCCTTAAACATGATTCTCTAGTATTATTTGCTCTAAAAACAACGACCAAAAATATGCACGATTGGATCGCACAAACTTGTTCTTGTGGTTTACAACTGTAATGCAGATACACCGAAAAAAGTTAAAAATACAAAAACATTTCCGCTTAGTTAATGGCAATAAACCTCTCCGCTTATGAACAAGGAGCATATATGTATGTACATAAAAACAGAATTATAAGTATTATAACTATTTACATGGCGTTTTTTTGTGCATTTTTATTTTAACCGCAAAAGTGAGTACAAAAAAACACACCTAATATTACGATACTGATTTTTAACGAGAAAATGTAAAAAGGCAAAATTAACACATTTTGTTTGATTTTTTTTTGTTTGAAATTTTTAAATTTTTAAATGCAGTATTGCTTTCAAGAAGCACCAGATTGCAAATTTGTAACAAAATCGGTAAAACTATGCAAATTATATATGCGAATAACATAAAAATAAGCCCATTTACTCAAAAAACGTGTAATGCTTATTTCTGTTATGTATATTTTTTGCAAAAAGCCTGAAACGCATTTTTCTTAGAATTAATTTGTTATTCCTGGTTCGAAGTTCAATCAAAATCGTCGTAGCCGTTTTCGACCAAATTTGAAAAAAAAAACAAAATTTTTGTATGACAGCTACCTGTTATTGGTGAGTTAAAACAAAAAATTGGAATTTTTCCTCTAGGAAATCAAATAAAAATGTTCTGTACCAAATTTGAAGTAAATCGGACCACCCGTTTAGGCTCTAGCTTAAATAACAGTGAACGCACGGACGCACGGGCCCACATCAGGCCAGACCGACGCAACGGCATGACGAAACGCACTTTTTCGAACTTCTCGATTATCGTACTGTTAGTATTGATAACAACCTAGAAATTTTTTTCACACGAAACCAATATTTGCCTCATAGAGAAAGTAAATAGTTGGTGGTACACTTGGGCGTATACGCACTTTTATTCTTTCATGAATTTTCACCTTGTTTTTTTTTACTTTTGTTGGTTAATGCAACTTGAAGTTTTATTATTTATATAAAATATATCATGGATGCTTAGTTCAGATTGTATTTTTTTACAGCATCATTTTTTAGAAAGGGTGGTAATGTAAAGTTGGAACGATCGTCTCTTTTTGAGTCTAAGACGACTTATGTTTAGCACTTTTTAGCAAAACCACCGGACAATATAATGATTTAAAACAAAAAAGATCCCAATAGATGGCGCTGTAAAAAAATCATGCAGTAAACACGGGTTATGCTAGAATTAAATACTGACTACAGCGTCGAGCAACCCGAATCCGAAGTAAAGGGAGACGGAGAGTGATGAAGTGATTGTTATGCAAAATCGGTTAAGCGAGAGCTTGGAATATGATGACGGAATAGGCTTTTCTTTCAAAATTTTAACAACTACCAAAAACAAAATAGAAAAAGAAATTTAGATAAAACATGGTGGAGCGATATGTGATTAGTTGAAACTTGGTTCATGAGCGAATGAAGTTGATCATATAACCATGATAAATTTTTCTAAAGACGGAATATCTAAGAAGGTGTTGAATCTGATTTTTGACAAATGTATAGTTTTTGTTAGACAAACATAATTTTGTTCGGCTGAAGAAGACAAATCTTCATGGTAATTTTAAAGAAGAGTTTCAATATTGGATCTTTCCAGTGTAACTCGAATTGCAAAAAAAAAATTTAATTACAAAATTTGCTAGCTTAATACAGTCTTAAAGCTTAAATAACACCTTGTATAGTTCTTAGATTGATTAAAACTTCCGGAAGTGCCTTCAAAAACTGGGATTCAAAATCGGTATGCGAGTAATATGAATCCGGAATATCGGTGCACCTATATTATATAATGGTCCTGGGTAAAACCAACTGAAATCAACAATTATAACTATTAAACTATTTAAAATGATAATGCCTTGATAATTTTTGACTGATATTTTATACGAATTAATCAATTGAGTAAAGTGTTGATGAGTTTTTCGTCTAAATGAAATCTAATTTGATATTGAATTTGTACTCCATTCAAGCTCTGTTTTTAAAAACATACTAGCAATTTTTTTTTAAATGGCCGTGAACTTTTAACTTGATTCAAAGATTTGTACAATACTCAACAGATTAGTACCGCTGTAGGCCCTCCAGAGCTGTAACTTTGGACTGCGATGTCGCATCATTTTCAGAAATATCTAAAAATATTATAAATTCCGTGGTCTTCATCATAGGAACAATTTACAAAATGTATACGAACTATACCTACAGCGCTTAGATGTAAAACTGTGGCTGTAGTCATAATAGTCATATGGAACGGCGCTAGACCATTGTGTAGGGCATGATAAAGAATTTTTAATGAGTTTGCATTCTAATATGTCCACCAGTATTCAGTTCATATGTACAAATAAAATCTATAACATCAACGAGTATAAGGAAATGCATGTTATATTTTCATATTTCGTTTTATTCTTAACTTTTTGGCAGATAACCATCATCTTTAGTTCTTCCCAATCATTTGATATTAAACAAGTTATTTTTAATACATTCATCTTAATAATTCCTTAGAAATTATTCATACATATATCTTGTTTCATATAACTACTTATCAACATATGTTATAACATCAACAATTTAAATTAAATATTTTTATGTGCAATATAGACTGCCATATATTATAGGTAAGTGCTCTCTAATAAATATTTAAATTTTCCTAAGTAATTTCTTTAAGTTATTATGTATTAATAATAATTTTTACAATTTTACACAAATAACTCATTATTGCACATTTATTGTTACACTTATTTAAATAAATCTATTAATTTATCTTTGTTTTATTTACAATAAGGAAAGGGAAAGCAAAAAAATACACTTTAAGAGACAAGGATAATTCTCCATTTCTCTAGTTTCGAATTCATCAACAAAATACTTAGTAGTTTTAAGTTTTCTTATGTTAACATAAAACAAAACAAATAAATATTTATTTTATTAATAGTTAAGATACATATTATTATTATTATTTTTTTTTATTTAGAAAGATTTATTTTTTCAAATTTTATATTTTCTCTCACTATTTTCTGAGGAACTTGTATACCATACTTTGAATGATTGCAAACGAAAGGAGCTATCGTTACAAATCGCAAAAAAGGATTAAACCAAAAACTCAAATATATATCTATGAAACTTTGTCAAACTAAAATATTTATATATTTATTATATGTTAGTTATGTATACATTTTAAATTTATATATGTATGTATGTAAGTTTTTTTTGTGTATATAAATATGACTTTATATAAGTTTCTATATATATAATGTAGTTCTTAAGAAGTGAATTATTTTCGTTGGAGGTAATTTTGGTGTTCCTGGATTTGTCATTTTAGAAGAAGGAAAAGGAGAAAAACTACTGAATGCTTGTGCCATAAAATATACGTGTATGATAATGATAAGAAATAAAAACGAAATAAAATTATTTTTGGTAAATATTCTTTTTATTCATAAGGTTTAGCATGGAACTATAAATTCATATCTTTATAAAGAAATAACTAAAAACAAAACAATTTATTTTCGATTTTTTTTAATGAACAATATATATGTAAGCATTAAACAATTTTTTAATTGAGAAACTAAAATTTAATAACTTATAGTTAATTTTGATTGTTTGTTTGACTTTCTTTAAGAAAACTTTATTCTTAAAAAATAATTGTTTACAGTTAATTAAAATTAAAAAAATAATTATTATGTTCAATTTTTCGAATTTGGAAATAAATATTTTTCCTATAAATTTACAATTATGTTTAATATTTTATGTACAATTGTCTTCCGATTCGTCTTATTTGTAATCAAAAAAAAATAAAAAAAATAAAAAAAAACTTAGTTAAAATTAAAAATAGAAAAACAATAAAAACAAAATGGCACAAGTGTTTCTTTCATTTTTAGGGTACATCATCGTCGTCACTTACAAAATATTTTGTACATATTTTTAATTTATAAATAGTTCGCTTTTTTTTTTATATAAAAAATTATGTGATTTTAAGGGTTGTACTTATATTAATTCCTGTTTTTCGAAACTTTTTCTTTTAGATTTTGGTATTTGGGTTAATTTTGAACTTATTATTTACAATTTACGATTTTTATGTCCTGATATCAACTTATTCGATTCGAACGTTGTGTTTGAGGTCATTCATTTGGTCTTCCAACATTTTTTGTTGCTGACGCATGTATAGTGTGGCTGCGTCATCCAAATCATCAAGGTCCTCATCGTGATGGAAGGACATTGGCGATGCCGATTCCCGGTGGGATCGAGGAGACCTCATACTGAGATCTTCGGGTTCCGTTTGTACTGGAACATCTGTGGGAATGTGCACAATTTGGGGTGGAAGACGGAAAACCCGACGGATGTCATGAGGTTTTCGGCACCGTTTGTCACCATCTACACTGCCATTTGCCGATAGAGCTCCGTCTTCGGAGAGATCCAGAGGTGTTTCGTAGGCGGCTTGTGCTGATGCTGCTGCAGACATTGACTCATCTGAGCCTCCGAACGAGCTGACCGCCGATTTTTGATCCGAAAGGATGAAGTCCGCCGACATGGCTGGACTAATGGCTGGTGTTGGAGGGGATTGGATGCCACACTTGTGATGCATGAGATGGTGTCGCCGACGGAACTTCATGTGGCAGCGGTCGCATTCGAAAGGCTTCTCTCCGTTATGAATGAGCATGTGGGACTTGAGCTGGTTAGAGTCGCTAAAGCGACCATCGCAGATGTCACAGTTGTAGGGTCGCTCTCCTGTGTGTACCCTCAAGTGGCGCCTTAAGTTGGCAACCTGCACGAATTGCCTGTCGCAGTGAGAGCAGTGGTAAGGCTTTTCTCCAGTATGTAAACGCATGTGGGTTTTGAGATGGTGATCCCTGGTGAAGCGTTTATGGCACTCGGGGCACTCGAACGGCTTTTCTCCGGTGTGAGTACGTTCGTGGTTTTGAAGAACATGCTTGTAACCAAATGACCGACTGCAGATCTTACAGGTGAAACTCTTATCGCGGGAAGGATCTTTGCACGCAACAGGCCCATCATTTGTAGAATTTGGCGATGATCCACTTGATGGCGGTGATATCGGACCATTCGGAGTGTGATACATGTCTCCGCTGACTCCTATGTCCATTGAACCGGGTGGCGATTGGAATTCCTTTTTCACGGAGATCTTCCTCGACTTTTTTTGTGAAACTTCTGTATTTCCGCCAGTGCTTGTGGGTGACTGCATAAGATGTGCAACAGAATTCGATGATTTTTGCATCATTGGCGGTGAAATCGGACTGGCTGGTGGGGAGTGTGGTCCTAATGGAAGATTCGCTGACGATGCCGGTGGCCAAGCTCCAAATAAAGCCGGATGATGTGGAAACAGTGTGGAAGCTAGTGTTGACATTGGCAATTGTGCAGCCATAAATGCTGCCGCTGCTGACCGGTTTGCAGCCAATAACTGTGGCGAAAGCATTCCAAATGCTGCAGCATGCATCGCTTGACCACTCTGATGGTACATGGCTGATGTATTGTTTCCAGACATTGGCGGTGACATAGAAAGACTGTCTACTTCTTCACGTTTTATTCCTGCTAGGGCGGCGGCTAATCCTGGAATGATAAAGAAAACGGTCGGTGAGTTGGGTTATATATTATTTGAGACACAGCAGGGGCAACAATGCTGTTTCTGGCTGACCTGCTGTGAAAATTGTAACAAGGACTTTTTTTTTAATTCGCTTTGTGTGTCCCTTTTTCTTGTGACTTTCACTGACCTGAGGGTGATTAGGTTAGGTAATATAACAAAAAAGGACACTCTGTGTTCCAGCGAAAGTGATTTTCGCATTTTAAGCCTGAGGCAGTTTTTACTTTGGGTTCCTGATTTTTTTCCTATACAATTCATTTTTTTCGTCCTTTCGTCTTTGGGGAATATACATACGTTTTTGTTGCAGAGTATTTGGCACGTGCGTTTGATGAAAATATATTAGCAACATGCTCTACACTCACCGCACATGTATAAGACTCAAAAAGGACCTTAACCTCTTGATGCCGACAAAAAAGGCGGAAAAGGAATATACATAAATACACTGCGAGACTCTTTCCATTCCCCTTTTCAAGGATATCCTCGAAAAGTTGATGTGTGTATGATCATCATATGTGAAAAATAACAAAACGGCAAAATAAGTTCATTCACATAGCGGATGAATTTTAGAATTTTAAGAGAACATTCCACTTGCATATGTGTTATGTGTAAAAATGCATATGAGAATTTCTCTTAAAATTTTATCCATGTAGGGGTGAAATAGTGGAGGCGTTAAGCCCGAAAACATTTTTACGTTTCACCATTCACCCCCGTGAAATAAAAAAAAATATTAAAAAACAAAAACAAATACCAAAAACGAAGCAGAGGAAGCAGACCGACAACCGGCAGTTATAGCACCGAAGAAGAGTATCTGCCATTGAGACGTCGTAATTGCTTTGTCGCTAGACATGTGGATGTGTGTTGTTTTGGATCTGAATATAGATGCGGGTATGGGGTTAGAGGAGGTTTCCACTTGCCAAATAAAACAGGAGTATTATAAGAAAACAAAATGGGGGTTAAAATAAGGGTTGAAAATGTAAAGCTAAGCTAAGAGATTAAAAGGAGTAGGTAGGTTGGGTTACTTCATGTGAAGGAAAGGGTTGAGTTTATTTTTTTTTTTTTTCTAAATCTATCTAGGTACTAGTATCTATACCTACCTACCTATAAGCATGTTTCTAACTAATAGGAGCGTAGACTGAGAAATTAACTAGAATGTTGGATGCCTGTCTATCTATCTGGATTATTTATTGAGAAATCATACCTGTTTTAATAAATAATTTAAATGAAAGTGTTTTTCTAATTAAACCTATTTTGAATGAATGCAATAAGAAAGTTTTGCTATGTTGTTTGCCTCCACCAAGTTGTGTTAGTAAAACATATTTTTTATTGAAAAAAAAGAGCTTGTACCGGAACTAGGTAGGTATACCTCAAAAAACAGACCCACTTTAACAGACTTATTCCCTAAAATTATTCAAAGATTCGAAATTTCACTCTTAGACGATTTTAAAGGCAACATTTTTGTTTGCTTCCAATCGAGCGGAAAATACGACTGTATTGCAAAAGTTGAAAGGATCCTAAAACTTAACTAGTCAAATGGAAAAACTATGAACCTCCTAATTGAAAACTTTCAACACTACCATATTCTTTGAAATTATTATTTTGCCGAAGCTGATCGAAAAATCACACAACTTTTAAAATTTGAAAGCAGGGATTTGTGTGGAATTTTTGTGTAAACTAAATAAAATTCCATTTTGCCAATAAATTAAGTAAGAAAAAAACCGAAATATTTAAGTGCGCTTGGAGAAACATTTATCAGTCAGTCTTTAAGTTGTGAAATGCTTTTAAAACTTTTAATTTGTGTACATACCTCTTGTTTGCGCGTCCTGGAGAAGTGACAAAGCCATATTCGATATGATGTTTCCTGTCTGGTTCTTCTTATTCTTGAGACAATATTTAGGTTTTCCGTTTATTTTGATTCAAAAAATCGTATTTGTTTTTCACAACACCAAAGCAAAGTACTTATAGCAGAGTCGAATGTTTAATCCCAGTGGTAACTCTTTACTAACATCACTTATTTCTTAATGTTTGTTTATGTTATAAAATAGTTCTATAATTTGTACTTAAATTGAGGTAGATTTTTTTTGCACTTAAATTTAACACTCGGGGAGCAATGGTTATAATTTCACGTTAAATATCCTTTTTATTTAGTTTATTTGGGTATGAGGTAGTTGTAGTTGATAAAATTGAGGTATTTTCGTTGCACAGTTTTAAATGTTAAAAAAGAAAGGATAATATTAATTAAAAAAAAAAAATATCCACTTGAAAAAGTGTTCTTATGATTTTTTGTAAGACACGTTCGTGTTTCTTGAGGTTTCTTAGTCGAGTGATTCTTCGAGTATTCTTAACGCGTTATTAAATAGTTTTGAACTGGTGCGGTTATATCCTTGTATCTTCTTCTTTTTACGCAAAGAAAGTATATAGGTAGTATTTTTTTTATATATATATATATATATATATGTATGTAGGTATATATTTGTGTGATAAAAAATAATAAAACTTAATATTTGCCGTTCTTTTCTTTAAATTTAGACTTTTATTCAACCCGTGTATCTTTCTACTGTATATCTATGGTTCACAACTCGGTGAGAGCCAAATCACGACTGAAATAATTTTGAACGATGGTTCTTAAGAAATATCAAACCGACAGACCGTTTGCAACCCCTAGAAGTCATCGAGTACGAGGTATAGATATACCACTACAAGGGTGAATTACTTTTTTCGGGTGTATCTACAATTTTCTAATGTCTATCAGTGAGAGGCGCGCATATACCTGAGTCAGAGTTAGAGGGTTTTTTTTTTTTAATTTTGTGTAAATGGTTGTGTATGTGTGAATTGGTTGTTTTCTTGTTTTTCTTTTTGAAGAAATCGTGGAGTTAAAAGAAGAAGAGAGATAGATTAAACAAAATCTTAGCATAAAGAAAATTTAATTTTTTGTCGGACGATTATTATATAAGCCTTTGTGTGTTGGTTTCTTATTCTTGCTCTGGATTCTCTCATTTACACTTTTAACTCTCTTTAGAAGGCTCTTTATTAGGTTCTTTTTTTGGACTATAGTCTATTTTTTTGTATACCCATGTAGTATATTTTTTTATTTTATCTTTATCTTAAACAAATCCAAGGGGAATCAAAAGAGCTGCAATATATTTTCATTTCATCGTATTTTTCTTGTGGGTTTTATTTTCTCAATTCATCGTTTACCCCTCTTTTTTGGATTTTAATATGTTACGTATTTCTGAAAACCAAAGAGAAACGATCCAGTTTTTTTTTTTATTACCATTCACTTTCCCTCTTTTTATATTTTAAATTTCGGTTTTATTATTTATTTGTCTTTTTTTATATTGAGTGTAGGTAAATAAATGTGTGTAGCTACCTATGCATAGATATTTTAACTTGCTGTAAACGGCCCCTCTTGATGTTTATACACCTAGGAATAACGCAGGGGTGTTTACATGTTACAGGCTGCTTCGTGCTTATATCAGGGTTGCATATGGAGGAAATGCAGTTTTTTACACTAAAAATGTGAAATTTGAATAAGTAGGTACAGCTACATCGACAATAGTCAAAAATGGTAAATGGTACTTATATTTTTGTCAGATGCTCACCTAGGTAAAGGCACGCACCTTTAGGATAGTTTTTTTTCATATTTTTACCCCAAACTATTTAAATAAAAAAAGGACATTATTGGTTGTGTATTTTTAAACGTGTACACTACTAGGTAGGTATTCATAATAGGTATGAACATATAAACTTACCTATGGATGTATGAATGAGCTTTTTTGTTATGTTTGCTTAAACATTTTTTTTATGAAAGGTACTGTATGGCCTGTGTGTTTAGAAAATACCTGTCCTACCCATTGGTGGTGCTAAGCTGGTTTATAAAGGGTTAACCCTTCTTTGTTTTCAATAAGTTACATGGTAGCTTACAGGAGGTCACAGGACAAGTGGACAGATTTAATTTAAGTAAGCATGCGGTGGCTTTCGTGGATTAATTATTTATTTGAAGCTACCCATATTTACCTAAGCACGTATATGTATATCTAAGCTATTTGAGATACTTTACTCTGTCGACTTTAAAGTCACTACTGGAGGATTAGGGTAGATGTAAGTAAGCTGCTTCGTACTCACTTGTTAAAAACACCTCTTATGATAATCAATGGGTAGGTACCTAAATTTTAAGCTATTATCTTTGGTAGCAAACACCATTCACTTTCTTTAAAAATATGATTGTAAAGAAAAATAACACCTACCTAGGTAAGCTACGCATCATTCTTAAATTGAAATAGCCATAAGCTTTCTTGAAAACTTCTTTTGAAATTTAGCTAAAACTTTGTATATGGTGTTAGAAAAGAAGTTTTCGGTACCTCGACTTACCTACTCCGATTGCTAAAGCGATTTTCTCAAAACTTGGAGCTTGAAACTTGAATTGTTTGTTAGCACCAAAAATAACGGTACTTCCCATCTCGGAAACATCAAAAACTATTTTTATACAATTGATTGTGTGTAATTGTAGGTGTGGTATGCATTTAAGTAAAAAACAAACATTTTACCAAAAACTGTTAGTAATGTTGCCGGCCATAGAACCGTTGTTTTTTATTTTTTGACTTTCTTGCTAACCCGTTAACGTATATCGACCAACTTTATCATATAGAAGCCCATTTTAAGCTTTAAAAATGTTTGATATACAAATTTAAAAATAAATATTTTTGGATTTAAAACAAAAAATATGTATTTTTCTTTAAAAAAGAATACATATTTGAAAACGGGTTATAGTGAAATTTTATACACTTTTAAAAAATTATTTTTTAAGAAAACCACTCCATCGACTTTCTTTATTTAAAGATCAAAACTTGTCAGGAGTTGTTGTTTTAGAAATGTAAAAGCCACTTGCACCCATAAGAGCAAGTTCTTGCGATCCAGTTGTGCATTTCATTTAAAGTGTTCCCAAATTAGCAATTTCATATTATTCTGTCGTCTGAAAACACACAAGAAGTATACAATCAACAGTTGTTATAAGAACAAATTAAAACATCGTCTTTCTTAAACTTATCGAGAGCCTTAAAAATGAAAATAATCGAAAGAGCTGTAAGTGAATGTAAGTGGGTATGGTCATTACGATAGCTGATGATGGTTCAAATAAATTAAAATATATAGTTATATAGCCCTCTGTAGAAGTCAATTCCGGTTGCTTAAGCAAAACTTGACCTTTCCACATTCATTGCTTGAGGCTCTCAAAAAGTTTAAAACCCCAAAGGTACCCCAAAGACAATTTATTACTCAAAATATTTATCTATTATGCGTTAAACTTGAAAGTATTTCAAATGTGAGGGCATAAATAACTCGCCAATCACGTTTGACTTACACAAGACTATTAGGTATACCCTATTATATCACAGGAATTTTTTTGTTTATTGTTTTAAGCGAAAATGACAGTATAAGTACCTTTACCTAAAAATGTCACCAATATTTACATAAATATATAATAATTTCATGTGTAGGTATGTATGTATGTGTGTGTGTTGAAAATGAAACACAAATAGCAATGAACATTTATTATTGTTTTAAAATTGAAACAAAGCAAAAAACTCAAACATAAGCAAAACACCTACTTTCTAAACTCGGACCCTTTTTTCATTGCTTATTCTTTCGGCTGGGAACTTTCAATGATTTATTGCATTTGTAGTGAATTAAGCATTGTTATAAATTTTGCAAAGGGCGATGCAGTTTAAATTTGCATACACATAGTATTCTAATGGTGTTTTTGGTGTCACAATATGACACAATTCTTGTTTTCTTTATGAGTAGGTTAGGTACCTATGTATATAACTTGTAGAATTTTTTTCTCTTTCCTGTATAACACATAGAACACACAAGGGATGGGTTCCTAGACAAATACAAAATAAAATCATAAAAAGTCAAATTTAATGATTTTGTTTTTGCTTCAAATAAAATAATAATCATATACATGTAGGACTAAGCTTAGGCGTAATTTTTGTAGGCCATTTCTTTCAGTGGTGAGTTACACCAGAGTTAGCTAACTCTAGAAGTAAATTATTCCACACTTATGTAATTGAGGAAGCAGTTCAATGCGGAATGACTAAGTAAACTGGGTGGATAAAACATCAAAAGCATCTGTTCAGTTAATCCGGAGTTAACTCACCAAATTTGATGAGTTAACTCGAGTTTAACTTTAATCTCGCACTGAAAAACTGGACCTTAATTAATCAATTTTAACCCCATCGCATACGTTGTTTATTTATTTGTTGTGAAACTATTGAAGTCAAACAAAACTTCAATTAATTGGAACATAGATTTATGAGTATTCAGTTTTCAGGCACCTTTACTTACCTAACCTATCCTGACTTTTCAGTTCTAAACCATGTTTTTTTCTAAGTTTCATTAGGAGTAGATGTAATAACTTGGTTTAGAGATTTAGGCAAATAAATTCAAAATCTATACATACTATTAAAACATTCTACATAATTCCGAAATCAAATTAATAAATTAATCTTAATTCACAGCTCATATGCGTGGAAAGAGTGATATGAACTTTGTCGGTTGCTTAAAGACATGAGTCCATATTCTGATTTTTAAAAGCATAATTCACAATAAGAGCCACCATTCTTGAATTTCCTATACAAATTTCGGGTCTTTTTTTAATATTTCTGAAGACGTATAACACCGGAACCAGATATGTCTCGTGTGGTGTGTTGTGGAGTCATGTGTCGCTATCACTCTAAAATATTTCATATGCGTTGAGCCATATTTGTATCGTGGGATGTGTTGTGTCGAAATCTATGAAACACATTGGAGGGACTGCGACATACACTACTTTCCAAAACACCACTCGAGAGTAGTGTGGTTCTGGCTAAAGTTGGTACCTCTATCTACCCACCTAATTGACTACTCGTTTTATTCAACATACATATATTTCAAAATTTGTTAAACTTATAGCAAGTTAGATTCCTTATATCCAGAAAGACAGAATAAGAATAATGTTGACTCCAAAGCTGCGGTTGATAACCGAGAATTTTAAGTAAAAATTCTTCCATAATCATGTTCAACCCGTTACCACAAAACTAGTGATAAGAATAAAATATAAAAACCAAAAATTATTAAAATTATTAAAAAAAAAAAACTAAATTTCTTATCAGTTTGCCGCTAATGCCTATCATTCTATAGGCTTCATACACCACACTGACCTATCCCAAAAAATTCAGGAAAAGTGAGTCAATGTTGCCATTGGTAGTTTTCAGACAAATAGTACTTTCTAAATTGATTGAAGGGAAGGCGATGTTATACCTACAATATAAAAGGGATGATATTATGTAGTTCCTCATTTCTTTTCAACTTCGATTTGTTGTAAGAGAGCAAATTTTCCCCATTCATATTTTTTTTTTAGGTATCGGGGTGAATTGGACTGGCTTATGTACTAAAGAAACCTGTGAAAAGTGATAGTATGTATACAAGTAGGTAAATGATTTTCTTTCCGCCAAGTAAAGGAAACGAACGTACAAGGAACAACAAAAAAAAAGGGATACAACAACCAACGTTGAAGATTGTATGGTGCTGTTATGCTGTGCTGCCTCCGATTTAGATTCTCTTTTAAAGGACTCTTGAATGCGTACGCAATTCGGGGTTGCTTTCATTTTTCTACGCCTTACGCAGTAGGAAAATAAAGTGAGAGGACTCTTACAAAAAGGATATCAACACATGGGTGCTTCAAAATTTGATGGATACATAAAGGTAACAGAATATACACATTCACAACACACAACACCATCAGCCATGCCGTACATTTTATTTATGTGGTTAGTGATAAATGACACGTTACCATCAGAGAGCCCAAACTAGGAATGTAGGGACGCTCTCGGAGGGAAAGTTATTTGAATAAAGAAGTTACAAGAAGAATGAGGTAAGTTAAGGAATACTCACTTGTCAGTTGGTAATTCTTGGAAACTGAATGTTATAAAGGACTTTAGGTAGACAACAATATAAAAAAAATATGTAGGTTGCAACTATTTTTTGATAAACTTTTTCTAACTTAAAAATTAAGATTTAAAAACAACTAGTATTTTTTGAAAGGGTATAGGAGTTTTTTTTTTATCAAAATAGCTTTATCGGTGCATGCTATTATAGTAATAAAGTCTTCATTTGCTTTTTAAACTAAATGAGCCAAAATATATTGGGGTTATACCTACCTGACTCAAAAGTTTATAGAACAATTGCATGGATGTCGAATTCGGCATTTCAAACAAGAGCGCTTAAAGAACTGCCTGTGACACTGAAAAGCTTCGATGTGTAGGTAGGTATATATGTATGTATGAATAACCAAAAACTTGTACTCCATAGCACATGCAGAATCATTAACTGTTGCCTTGAAGACTCGGTATTTGATGGATGCCAGATCAATATTATGATTACTGATGCTGATAATGGGTTGTCTGTAAGCATTTACGGAATATCGGCATTTAACTATAGTATGTAGGTACCTGGAAAAGCCTGCAGCTTTTTGTTTTTCATTTTGTGAAGTATCTCGCTTCCAATTCAGAGAAGAAGCTCGTACTAATTGAAACTTTATACAGTGCGTAATAATGTGTATAGATTCTCGTCAGCAGGCAAAGAAGTGTTTTAAACTCCGCTGCAAATTTCACTGCTTCAAATTCTTCATGCTCCATAACGATCTGAAATTTTTACAATTTTTCAATTTTTCTGGCCATGTTTTTAAGTTTATCAATTGTTTAGTTGCACAACTTTTAACATTCTTTATTAAATTTCAGGAAGATATGCTTAAAGAATAATTGAACGTTGTTGATCTAATAACAATTTGAGATAGGTATGCAAATAATGATAGGTTACGAACATTCCTGCACTCTTTGTTAAGCCATTTGTTTAGAGGCACAAAAGTATTGGTGTTTTTAAATGCAAACAGAACTGAGGATTTGATAATTCCTATACCTACTATATATGTACTTTCGTATATCTGCTTCACATTCCTTGCTGTTTGCTAGAGCAGAGCCAGACTGTATAGTTGAAAGCCATTTGTAAAGTTGCGCGTTGCTTTCATATTATTTAAGTCTGTGCAAACTGAAAATTATTTATGTTTGTTTGCTTCAATTTCTTAATAAAGTGCATTTTGGAATTATTTGCATGTGTGGCGATCCATCTCAATGTTTTCAGTGAATCCAACAAATTTGCCGACATATAGCAGCGACCACAAAAATAAGTTAATTCTTCATTACTGGCATCAACTTTAGATGAGCCATTAGTACTAAAAGCCGAAATATTTAAAACAAAATAAATTCCCAAGATTTCTGGTTCAAAATCTCTTCTTTTAAGTTTGTAATTAACAATACAGTTCACGATTGTATAAGTAATGAGCATAAGAATTTTGATATCTACCATTTAAATCATTTAAATCATCACATAAATAAACGTTCATTTGCCAAATAAGAGTTATTCATAAAGTCTACTAGTTCATCGAAATTATGTTGCCAGGTATTCCTGTTTTAGCAGATACACTGCAATAATAAATACAATAAATTAAGCTATTGCTTGTAATTCTAAAAATCATTCATTTCGTTCTCAATATAAGAAATAAGTTCAAAGTTCACGCAAATAAACTTCTTATTTTTTAATTCAGTATTTATCTTCCGAATTTTGTTAAAATTTTGTTGACATAATATTTCACTTTTTTATCATTATTATGCATAAGATGCGGACCTAGACCACATGCTTGAGGAACTGAATTCAATATAATATAAGTATATTTAAGGTCACTTGACGGATAAAAGTATTTGACAGCAAAACGAAAGATCTATGTAGGTAAATAAACATAAATACGATTTGTATTTAAATATAGGGTCATTAATTTTACGGTTTCGAAAGGAAAGCTATAGAAAACACACACAGCGATCCATTTTTGATGACAATTTTATATTTCATTTTAAAGTTTGGATTATGCCATTAAGTGTGAAAAACAATATCATAATTTTCGAACATTTCGAGCGGCATTTCGGTCATAACTTGAGTAATATTGGTTTTTAATGCTTTTAGAGGTCAGGGACTATTCGCGTAAACACGGTTTTTTGCGTAGCCTCACAGAAAAAGTCGGTTATCTATCGACCAATTGCTGCGAACGCCGGGAAATCGATAAATTCGGATCATCAGCAACACCTGCACTTGCAGCAGCAATTTGTTTGTCTGTGCGTGCATTACGATGCACAGAGGTCTTACGACATCAGTAACGCTTCCACTCTCTTCAAATTTCTTCACTATTTTACCGATTACTTGCGTAGCCGGTCGATTATGACGACCATAATCATCGCGAAAAGGTGCTACGTTTGAATTACCACTTTTGTAGTAAGTGTTAATAATTTTAACGCGTTGTTCGATTGTTAAGCGATCCATTATCGTAAATGACAAACATTCAACTAAGATTATGACACTTCAAATGACAGCTGAGTTTGACAGGTGTCAAATGCCAGCGCTACCAACTTGAAACCCAGAAATGAATGACCCTGTACAATTCTACAATAGAGTAACTATTTGATTTCCAAGGGATTTTCTTGCATATTGATTTTATCTAAGCCTATCTACATCTTTTAAAAGACAAACTTATTTCTTTAACAATTCAAATAGTAATTATTGTTCACTCGTCGAACTTGGTATGTTCAAGTCTGCCCAAGGATTGGTTCAAGTTTATCGTTGGGACTGGTGACTGTAGTCGATGATCTGTTTTAAAACAATTTGCTCTGGGTAAAACTTTTGCATGGATGAACATTATGTAGGTAACTGGGTTTCGCTTAGGTACAGCAGTTAGGTTCATCAGCTTAGACCTAGGCGAAATGCAATTGGACTAATGGTGACAAAAAAATTAAATATTTGAATTTCATTCAACAAAGCCCACAAAAACAAAACTACTTATTTTAGTTTTTACCTCCTCTTGTATTATGTAGGTAGTTACTTGTACATTTTAGAGCTAAGAATTAGTCTAATCTTAAAATTGAAGAAATTAACATTAGACAGATGTATCTAACGTATATCTGAGATTAACAGTAACACAAAATAATTGAAGTATCCCGCTTTATCCCTAGATTCTATTGTATGCAGTCAACAACTCCTCAAGTATTAAATTTAAACATAAAGGGAACATAATCATAATTTAATTAAATTTAGAAACTGAACTAACAAAATGGGATCCACACTACATATCAAAGTACCTACACTCAAAGTGAAAAATTAGAAATACATATAATATTTTTATTGCAACATCAAAACAAAAAATGTGTTTTCGCTTTAAAGATTATTTTCGGAGGGATCAAAGAAATTAGTTTCTTGATTTTTGGCAATAGTGCTAAATTATAAAGCGATAACGGAAACGTCTAGACAACTTATTGTCAACGTTTTTTTTCTAAAATTTAGCAAGCTCTTCACATAGAAAAAAAACTTGTTTTCTAAGGAGTTAATAGTCAAACTGATAATTAAATGGGTTAGGTGTTAGTTCCAGCATAGTATGTCAACATGTATAGTCTTATCGCTTCTTGGTATAGCAACTCAAATTAATGAGGCAATAATAATCCAACATTCGTAATTATTTTACTGTATCTAAGTATATACACATTTTTGAGAAATTAAAATAAATATATGTATAATTGAGTATGAGTTTGTGACGGGTTATTCCGTTTCGATAGTTTTATTGAACATTAAAATTAGATTTTGCATTAGTTCATTCAATATTTTAGCAAGAGATATAGATTTTAGTCTTAAGAAAATTAGAGTGGGCAACTGACGAGGTGAGTTTTTAGTGTCAAAAATTATTTGCGAATTTCAAGAAGAGAAAGATTTTTTAAATGTTTTTTTTTTTTTATTTTGTTTCTTAATCTAAAGAGCAGTTTATTTGAATCAAAATTGCATGTTTTTGGAAATGGGTGTATACAAAAGAACAGCATAATTATGGTACAAAATAAAGACGGACTGTTAATTTTTATTAAAATATATTGAAGTAACAAATCTTATTTGTCCATTTCATTGAGTTAGTTAGAACAATAAGACGCCAAAAATTATAGCTAACATTGAAAACCATCTTTAAAAAAAAATGTAATTGTTAATTTTGACACGTTAAGAAAGCAAAATCTTTTATTATTTGTAAGTCAAAATAAGCCATATAACTTGAATTATTATTTAAGCCAAAACGAAAATTTCCGGCCCAAAGTTCCATATAAAATGACATTTCGTTTTTTAATATGAGCATATAGATAAGGTAGTTTAATCATTGTAATATTAAAAGTGATTTTACGACACCCTAGAATTTTAGAATAGTAGAATTACTTTCGCACAACAGTATAGGTATTGTGGTACATATAAAGAGAAAAAAAAATCGTTTTTGATTTCCATTTAAGGAACATGGTATCTAGATCTACCGATTTTCATAGAACCTTTACTGGACCTAGAAATCAGGCAAAATAGTAAGCTATTATCAATCAAATGGAGCATTTCCCATTGTTGAAGAATTATGAAAATTGGTATAGAGTATTATGGCGGTGCATAGAGAATTTAAAAATAAGCTTTCTTCCAATAAGTATATTGGTTTGAAACTTTTCGTGAAATGTATTCTTAGAGCCGCTTTTTCAATCATCAGCTAAGCAGTCAGTTAACTATCAGAGTTCGATTTATCTGAAGAATAAGTATACTTTCTGATGTTTAACTGACTATTGAAAAATTGGCCCTTAAAATAGTAAACATCCTGATTAACACAAAAATAAGAATTTGAAACAAGGTCGTTTGTATACCTATGTATATGTATGTATAGAAACATAATAATCTCATCGTTCATCTTAGATCCGATACATGTACGTTTTGCTTATTGTTACACCCCCCAAATAATTTTAACTTACTCTAACGATAGGTAGTGAAAGTATTTTTCATTTTGAATTTTCTAATGCAAACGGTGTCTCTCTCACCCTCACTCTTAAATAAATAACCCCAAAAGGAATTTTAACAACCTTCCAAGCTACTAAATCCTATTCATTAACAATTTTCCGTTCCATATGCCGAAAGTCAAAGTGCACCCTAAAAATGAATTCATTCTCTGAAAATACATATAGCAATATGCATTTCTTACTTCTTTATTTCTATTTGCTTTAAAAAATGCATATTTTTTTAAGCGCGTGCCTTTTATGTCCTCAGAAAACGAATTTAAGATGCTGATTCTTGTTGCAGCAACTTAACTTGCCCTTGTTAATTTGATTTCTTGTTTTTCTTCCTTTTTATCTTTTCTTTTCATTCAAATGCAACTGCATATGAGTTTCAAACCCAAAAAAAAAACAAAAAAAAAACACCTTTGATTGTCATGTGCCGGTAGTTAGCATTAAAAAACCAAACTCAAGACCAGAATTTTGTTCCATTAATTCCTTGGTTGGAATTCAAAATAAAATTTAGGTATTTATTTTAAAAAGAAAGCAATGAGGAGGGCTCGATTTCTCTATGAGTTTCCTCCCTGGAGCAAAGTATTTCGGTTCACCTATACGGGGATAATGGTATTTTTTTTACTAAGGAAATCATAGGTAGGTACATATATGCGTGATGAATATATTCCTCCTTTGAAAAAAGCAACTTGATTTCCTTCAGCACGCGATGTTGACGAAGCCGGCAATAGAAGTGTATTTGTGTGGCACTGAGGTAAAAAATGATGCTTGCTTGATATAATTTTTAGTCCTTTTCAATTCGTCGTCGTCCTGTGTTTTGGGAAATAATCGTCCTCGTAAGCCAAACGCATGCTGCGCGCGCAGCTCAGAATTTGTATTGATGTTTTGATCCGCTTCCGCACCCTAAATCAGTTTTTTTTTTTTATAGAACACAAAATGTAGGGGTGCATATAAAAAAATATTTCATGACAGATTTGAAAGAAACGATGGCATTTCTCATTTATGTGGTAAAAATTGCAAAAAATCTAAAAAAAATTGTGTGTTTTTTACGAAAGGGTGTGGAACTAGCTGACTAAATAGTTAAACACATACTTCAGATTGTCAACACACACTCACGTGTTGTATCTGAGCGACAGGGTCTCTAAAAGGGGTGTGAGCGGTGGAAGACAATACAAAAAATCAGTTAAAAAGGGGGATAAAAAAGGATTTTTATCCTTTATTTGTCCACAAATTTCAATTTGTATAGCAGCAGCGATAGATTGTTGTCGATGTTGATTGAGTGATTGCTTTCAGAGGGAATGAATTGTAAACATGACGTTTGGATTTAACGTATTTATTTCTGGAATTGCATAATTTCTTTTCTGTTTTAATCCTTTCGTGGTGTTCTCTGAAACAAAAGAACTGAAGGAAAAACTTCCCGATCATTAGAAAAATATTGGATTTTCGAAGAACATAATTTTGAGAAATTCAGACAGGATTATCGTAAAGGCTACAGAGGATATTGCATTAATGAATATACCTTTTATTGTAAGAGAATTCCTAGAGGATGTCCTTAGGAAGAGATTATGGGCTTAAGTGGTATTCATTAACCATATTAATGCGGTTAGGATGTCGCGTAAATGAAGCAGTTATATTTTTTTCTTTTAAAGAAAATGGCAAGAGTTAATACCTTCTTACCTGCTGGTGAAGCTTGTTTTTATAACATCCATTTAATCCGTTTGTGTAATGGTCTCAAAGTCATTTTCCTTAAAGAATTAAGAAGGAAAACATTTTTGATTGTATACCATTCATTTTTAATGTATGTACAATGTACATACAAGTTTTTGAAATTTCCATTTTATGTGTGAAGTGTGTTGAACATGTGTTTAAATATTGTTATTTTAAATTTAAAAACAAACCTGGAAAATTTAAAGCAAAGATTGTTAATTTTGTTGTTGAAAGTTATAACAGACAGTTTTGATGAGAGGGGAAGATTGAAAAATTCATATAGGTACGGTTTAAGGATTTGGAACCAGAAGTTTATTGAAGATTTTGAGCAAAATGAAGTATTTTTTGAAGGTTTTGACTAAAAAAACAATCTCTTGAGCCAGCTTACACCAAGTTTTTATAGGCTGCAGTTCAAGTTATTTCATGACTACCATAGGCCCATTATCAAAAACATTTATTGGTGTTCAGTGTCAGTAGCAGTGGTATAGCATGAGTTTATTTCAACCTAGACAGCCATTTTTTGACGACCCATGAGCCTGACTTTCTTCCACCTTAAGCTGCCCAATTAACTTTGTAAGATTCAATTATATTAATTCTTCTATTCTTATAAGCTTTGGGAGCTGCACAAGTCTTTAACCGCACGCTTTTGATCTTAAATTCCTTGTCAAAATTGTGCTCTCATGACACCTCTAAGGAATCAAGGCTATTAATGTCCTGTAGTAGCCAGTAAACATCGCAAAAAAGTCATCCACGTTCTTGCCAAATAACAAAGCTTTTGCCACCTTTCCTGTTTGCCTTTATTGAAAATTGAGTATAGACCATTAATGCACCTAACATTTGATAAAGTGTTAAAGAATTTTTACTATGATGCTAAGTTAAAAAGACGATTTTCCAAATTTTAAATGAGTTAGCATCGTGCTATCTTTTTAACATTTTGCTAAAGTTAAAATCACCACATGGCAGTTTTATATTTTTGTCATTTTGACAGTACAAAATGTGAAAAAAGTATAAGTTTGCTTACTTTTTGCACGAACTGTCACTGTTTTAGGTGTGTTCAGCTGGAGTTTATTAAGAAAACAGGCTTATTATGATATTAGTTAAATAGTTGTTTAAAACTAAGACCATTTTAATAAAGAGCTATTAAGTTAATAAATTGTTAACTAGTAACATGTTAAGACTATAACATCAGGTTGTTTAAAATTTTACTTCACTGAGTTTTAAAAATTAAAGGTAGGTGCGAAG
Organism: Leucozona laternaria; assembly: GCA_932273885.2. Lineage (NCBI taxonomy): Eukaryota > Metazoa > Arthropoda > Insecta > Diptera > Syrphidae > Leucozona > Leucozona laternaria. Next base: position 55,892,389 of record OW026368.1, read on the forward strand.
AAACAATCTACATGCTTTCTTTTTTTTCCAGGGTTTTGATTGAATTTGTTCTATTAAAAAAAGAAATTTTTTATGTGTAAACATCTATGCCGGAGCGGTAGAGTGAAATGAAAACTTTTACTTTTCTCTGTACGACGTTACGAGGTCACACTTTACGATGTAGCACGTTACGTTACGAAAATATGCGTAACAGGATATTGGGTACGTTCAGTGATAAAAATCTGAAGATCCCTTTCAAGCAAAGTAGTTCGTTCTGGATCCGTACACGTAGTCAACAACTTATAGACGACTGCGCATAGGGATCTAAATATGGATCCTCAAAACACATTAACCGTGAGTCCCGGTAATCACTTGTTTTTTTTTGTATATTTGAACAGGAGCTATTAATCATTTTTTTCGAAATATTTTATTCTTTCTTAAATCGCTATAACGCCTGTTTTAATGTGTATTCACTCATCTGCAGAGTGACTCTTCATTGAAATTTTAAATAAAAATATACATAAGTATATAGATTATCAGACAAACTGATAATGACCCCCAAAAATTTAGGCTGTAGTAAGTGTAATGGTTCGTTCGTACACTCAAAAAAATTTTGTGTGTAAATATTCTTCTCCGTGTCCATTCTACAATATTTTATTCGTGGTTTTCATCCACGAATAGGATTCGTAGAATAGACATAGTTTGGTACATTTTACTAATATTGTATTCCTATTCGTACAAAAAAACCTATATTATTATGTACTAATATTGTGCCATTCGTATATTGTACAAATATTATTATAGAACTTACCACCATTGAATTTGTTCTCCGAAATTCCCTAAACCACCAAATGTTAAAATAATAACAAAATTTACTGTATTTAAAAGTATACAAATAATTTACCGATTATTTTTAGCGACTTTCGAAGCAAATAATTTAAAAACCTATGAAACAATTATGGAATAACGTTGCTGTCAAAACTTACATGAATTTGTATTTATAATTAATATATTATTTATTTATACGAATATCAAGTAAATTATGTTTATACTTAAAATACAGTGAATTTTGTTATTATTTTCACACTTGATGGTTCAGGGAATTTGGGAGAACAAATTCGATGGTGGTAAGTTCTGCAATAATATTCGTACAATATACGATTGACTATGTAATATTTACGAATGAATAGGAAGAGCATTGGTAAATATCGCAATAACATTAGAACAATGTACGAATGGCATTGTAGAATGTACGAATGAATAGCAAGAGCATTGGTACATAATACAATAACATTCGTACAATATGCGAATGACACAGTATAATCTACGAATGAGCATTAGGACTATGCGTAGATTTAACAATTGTATTCGTAAAATATACGTTTGCATTTGTACGAATACGAATACAGTCTTAGTAAAATGTACCAAACTATGCCTATTCTACGAATCCTATTCGTGGCTAAAAACCACGAATAAAATTCGTAGAATGGACTCAGTTATTAGTAGTATTTACACACGAAATTTTTTGAGTGCAGGTATAAGTAACACTTCACGAATGAATTTGTACACATATAACGTCACAAATACTTCGTATATTTTCCGAATATTCGTACAATGCACGCATATTTCTGCCATGGATATCATTCATAGCCATTTTACTAATACATTTTCTGAGTGTAGGACTGTTTTCTGGAGGTAGATATTCCCAGCCTCGTCTACCTTAATAATTATAATATTTTCTATTAAGATATTTGTGTTCAATCTTAAAGAAAATATTTAAATACTTTGTAAAGCGGGATATACACTGTTCAAATGGTTGTCATGCATGTGAGAGTATCATCATCATCGTCGGCTCCACAACCGGGGTCCGGTCCTGGCCTCCTTCAACAAGTCTCTCCACCCATCCCGGTCTCGAGCCGCCGCCATCCAGTTGCGCACCCCAAGGCTCCGGGCGTCCTGGTCTACGCCATCTCTCCAGCGCAAGCATGGTCTACCACGCTGTCGTCTACCATAGAATGTACCACAAAGAACTTTCCGAGCAGGTTCCTCTTCGCTCATGCGAGCTAGGTGCCCTGCCCACCGGAGTCTACCGAGCTTAATTTTTGTCACGATATCTGCTTCAAGGTAGATTGCGTACAATTCATGATTGTACCGTCTCCGGAATCGTCCTTCCTCACATATGGGGCCAACAATTCTCCTTAAGACTTTTCTCTCGAACGCGGCTAAGAGGTCGGAGTGCCTTTTGCTAAGCACCCAAGTCTCGGATCCATATGTGAGTACTGGCAGGACCATGGTCCTGTACAACAGCAGTTTTGAAGTTATGGTGAGATTTCTGGATTTGAAGAGCTTTGACAGACTATAGTATGTGAGAGTATACTAATAGTTTTTTTTGACGTTGCATATACACAGTTCATGCATGAGTCTTCAATCATTTATTTTTAATTTAATTTATATGCGAAATGTGCCTATGCTTGATCAAGCATAATCATTCTCAAATATACATTATTTCAATTCTGGCTATCTGATTGAACAAAAATCAAAACTTTTTGATTTTGCTTCAAGCATACACACAATGTATACGTGTTTCATTTTTACTAATACACTCTCTACGCATGACAAGCATTTGAACAATGTATATCCCTCTTAAAAGCTCAATAATAATAGCCGAGATCAAATTAACGAAAAGTATTGACTTCCAGAGAACGTATAATCATTTGTTTTTCAAGTTGTTGTAAATACAAATTTTATTTTTTAACTGACCATTGGTTTTAATCACGAAAAGTTTCGAACTGCGGCCATGTTTAAATAATTTTTGAAAATACTTATATCGGCCTTTAAATTGTCATTCACATATTGCGGTGCTCGTAGAAGTAACTCGCCATCGTCTTCATAAGCTTTTGGGCTTCAAGCAAAGGTACGTTAGATAGAAATCGTTCCTCTAAGGCTCATTTTCAACGCTTTACGGTCGTGTCATTGCGTTTCTTAAAATGGCCCCTCTAGGAAAATTGTACAAATTATATTTCTTCGGATTCTCCGCTGCTAGGAGGTTTTTGCTCCATTTTCAGTTCATTTTCGAACCCTTAACTATTCTCCATCTTGCCTTGCATTGGGACACTTCATGTATGTAAATAAATAGAACAGCGCGCTATATTAAAATTTGCAAAACCATAAAATAATGTATATTTCGATAGTAACAGAGAATTTTCCGCTGCTGTACAAGAATAATTAAATTGGAAATTAAATTGTCTTCTGTACTCGCCAATTCAATTCAATTATTTTTATTTATTAATTTCTTTAGTGTTTCACCCGCATTAATTTTTTTTAAAAATTCAAACAAATACATACATAGCTTTAGAGCTGTCATTTTTTCGTACAAAATATATGCGACTGAGAGCATATTACAATTACAAATACTCGTAACATACGTGTGTATTTGCTCTGTTACGTACGTACGCACCGGTAACAGTTGTGCAATAACTTTTTTTAAATGTGAGAAATATTTTAAACATTAAAATAGTAAACTCGTAATAAATTACTTGCGGAATGTAACTGTATGAGTTCTAATGTAATTAGTAGTTGAAAAAAGAAAACTTCATATTCTCATTCATTGCGTAAATTCTTAAAACCATTACCATCTAAAAACATATTTGAGACTAAATTCTGAATTCTTTCTTTTTTTAATTGTTTAAATCATAAAAATATCAATAGTCACATAAAATTTACTTAAAATTTAAATTAACAAAAACAATTTAAATTAATCATGTGATTTTTTGATTTATATGTAATTTTTAAAAAAATATTATTTTTCATTATTGTTATTAACCTGAAGATGAGAAAAGCATTTCTCGAAAACCTTTGTTAACCAAATAAAGAAATTAATTTTGTATGAGAATAAGAAGTTTTCTTTTGTCAACTACTAATTCAATAAAATAGTATTTTCAGATATTATTTGCATGTTAAACATACGGATATCAATACTATTTTAAGTATAAATTTCCAAAATAAAAACGGAACGTATAAATTTGTGCCTACCTGGAAATACCTTTCCATTTGCATTTTAGACTCATTCACGCGCATTTATACATACTTTTCTCTGGATCAGAAACGATTCCAAGAAAATCTGAATGATTTGTTTTGCAAATCATTTATTAGCGTTAACGCTATAATAAAAAAAAATTGCAGCAGATATTTTCTTAAACATTTTTTTTTATTTGACACAAGTCATAAAAATGTAATTCCTACCTAAATCGCACAGAAAAATCAATTTTTATTATGATGCTAACATATAGGCTATTTTTAGACATATGCGCTTGCATACGCAAAATACCTGAGTGTGAATGTAGGAACAAAAAGAAGTCCTTAAATCTTATATCTATCTATACTATTTGCCTTTTTAGGATAATTAAGGTGAGGCGACCGGCGAGTTAATTCCTTTAAGGCTTTTGCAATACCTATACCTCTAAGTTTGTTTTTTACCTCACGCCTCCGAGTTGTTTTTTTCTTCATTATTGTTCAGCTACATAGGTAGTTAAAAAAATATAAAGTGGGCATAAAAAACGGAACAGTTTTTTAATGAGGGTCTAAATGTTTTATTGTAGATATTGGTTCAGTAGTTGTTTTTTTTTTAGGATTTGTTTGTTTTGGTTCACCAAACTATAGTTTATGATATTTAAGCTATGATTTTGTATTTTTTATGAAGACATACTCATTGTTTTTCATCAATTTTCAAGATTAGTTAAAAAGTAAACGGTCTTATGATTACGAAAATGAAATTGGGGTAGGTTACATACATACACATATTATGTACATTAGTAATCAAATTATATATTTTGAATTTAGATTTAATTAGTATAAAGTATACAGTCTTTGTAGTGACACCAAGGGCGTACGCAGGGAAGGTGGCGAACTCACATATAATTTTATTTTGTACACAAGATATCCGTCGCGTTGGCCATGATATACCTACATGTCAAAATATCACACTATTCCGACAATTACTCTTGAGTTAAGTTGGTTTAAAAAAAACTAAAGAAAGGAACTTATTTAACTAATTGATAAATAAATCCCCGGGAACTATGTCCAGTAAGCGTTTTCTATTCTTATTTAGTAAGAAATATGTACTTAAACTGAAGGGGACTGCAAAGTTAAGTCGCACTTCTCCCAAATATAGATGAATCGTAAAATATCATATTTGTGATTTACCACATTTTAATAAAAGTCATACAACACTTTGTACTATTGAATATAGAAAAACTTTTGTTTTTATTGCACGGATTCAGAAAAATTGTAAACAATGTAGAGAAATGCACTCAAAAGCATTGAAGTGGTTGTATTGATGTATTAATTCTCTAATGAAAAGGTATCTATATTTTCAAAAATCCAAACAAAATTAATTAGAACATTTGATATGCGATAGTATTTTGACCTTGAAAGTCCCCTTGTACCTACTATTTTTTTAATGTAAATCAGTGAAGTGATTAACAAAAAAGTAGAATAATTGTGTGTTAAATAGTTTGAACTTATAAAAAAACACTCCAAAGTTTTATAAGATGATTTTCTTTTAATTTGTATTTAATGTAAAACCTGCTAAAAGTTGCAGCTTAAAAGTGTGATTATAAGAGGGATCTGCTCTGAAGCTACGGTTCTTTGTTGAATTTGTTTGTTCAGGTCCTAAATGAATGTGACGGTTTGCTAGAAGATCCCTTTATTTCACCGAATAATGTTCAGTGATTATTTATATGATTTGGTGAACCGATTGCAGCCGTTGATGTCATGTTGGTCGTTGAAAAATGAAAGATGATTTTATGCAAACAGCAAAAATTGACAAAAAACAAACATTGTACTAACTGTCCACTTGACATAAATTTGGAAGCAAAATTAAATAGAAAACGAAGAAAAATGATTACAATTTTTTATTTTTGTTTTTGATAAATTTGAATCATATGTATACAATGATTTAAAATTTTAGATTTAAATTGAATATTCTGTATTCTTCTTCGTCGACGATGTTATAATCTCGAATGGGATCACAACCTCACCTACTTGATCTGATTGAGGGGTTCATCGGGTTGACCTCAGGAAATGTCGTCAAGCTTCGCGGATATGGGTTGTTCCATTACTGAGGTCAACTGAATGCTGGCCAGTGCTACCACATCAATGGAAGAAGATCTACTTCTTTTTTTCCACAATGTTTAAATCTACTTCCTACTTCGTACAATCACCAAAATATTGGAATCTCAAATCTCTGTTTCATAACCTAATTTAATTTGATAAAAAATGGCCAAATCTACCTATTTTTTCTCTATTTCTAGTATGTAGCCCAAGAATTTCCATAAAAAAATTTATTAAACAAATTTTGTTTGTACATACTCTGCTTTCAAAATGCTCACTTGTAAGGAATTATTTTTTTTATTTATTTTTTTTTTTAGTTTTAAGACTGCTTACTTGGCTTAACTATGTACCTACTTAATTTTCTGAGACAATCATTCTGTTAGTAAATTTTTAAAATTTTGTCTTAAGTTTTTTTTTATTATTTTCTCTATTTAAAACGATACTCTCACTTGCATAGAATTTTTTGTTTTTTTTTTTATCTAAGAATACATTTTTTGTTCAGAAAGTTAAAAGTTACTTAGAAAAACAGAATATTATTTTAAGAAAAAATATTTATTTCCAGAATTTTGTTCAGCAGAATAAAATAAATAGAATAAGTAGGTAGAATTTTTCAAGCTGATTTTTGAAGGAATAGTAAATGTTCCTATAAGTTTAAATATATAAATTTAACTTTTTGTTATTGTATACTTATTTTTGTTTAATTAAATTATATTTTATCATACTAACTTTAATGTTCTTTTTTATAATAAAAGAATAACTAAAGTATTATCAAGAGATAGTTTTTTTTGAAACTATGTAAAATATGTTATAAATATATGTATACAAAATTAATTAATTTAAAAAGTGTTAGCAAAAAATATATTGAAATTATTAAAAAAAATTAAATTTGAATACCTACATATGTAATAACAGATAAATGTTGATTTTGAAAGTTAATTTTGAAATCTACCTCGATTTTTTTTGTTTTCTTCTTTTTTTTCTTCAAATCTACTTCCACTTTTTTCCAGAAGTGGTAACGCTGATACTGGTGTCGTTGCATTTGTTTTTTTTTTTCCAGGAGTATTGTTGGGCGTGCCTCTCTTTCGCGACTGTACTGGAACGTTGTATGATAATGCCTTTTGGACGGGGTTTTCAGCGTCTCTTCTTATAGTACATGACAGTACCAGCTGAGTTTGTCGTGCTGTATTTTATTTACGATGGTATTTTTAACGTAGAAGCTTCTTCGGATCTTTTTACTTCAAATACGATCAAGCTTTGTCACTCCTGTTGTCATCCGAAGCATCTTCATCTCAGCTGCTACAAATTTACCCTCATACTTCTCCTACATTGTCCAACATTGTGAATCGTACATAAGCGCTGGACAAACCACTACAGTGTAGAGTTTTCCTTTCAACTTAGGGGCCGTTTTTCGGTCAAAGAAGATGGCAGAGTTCTCAAGCCATTATATCCACCCTACGCTTACGCGATGGTTGATGTCGTTTTCACAAGATGCTTCTCTATTGCTCATAGATCCTATGTGTTTAAACTTTTCGCACTTGGGAAGCACTGCTCCGTTCAAATAAATGTCCGGAATAGGCCTGAGTGGATCAGAAAATGGACATGAGCAGAGCATATAAGTATTTTGTCTTTTTAGTGCGTATGCGATTCATAATTCCCTCCAAAACGTCGACTTAAACACTCTTTTCAAGGATAAAGAATCTTCAATTATGATGGGTTCATCGTCAGCAAAGAATAACTGATTCCTTTTCGAGTCCCTCACCTTATCTTCAAGTAGATAATCAAGAACAGTTATTAAAATTGAATATTCTGTATCAATATTTATTTAAATTTGTTTTTTTTGTAAACAATCTAGCAAAGTTTTTAAGGTAATCTCCTTTAATGAAGTTTTTATCATATTTGATTTTATACTTTTATATTGCATATAAATGTTCAAATTTGTTTAGTGTTTCTTGTGTTTTATTTACTTAAATACGCTAGAAGAACTAAAAAAAATAACCGATCCCTTCATTCGTCAATTTCTTTCAGGTGCCGTTATTGGCTGCAAATTGCACAAATCCCTACAACTCTGTAACCGAAATTATCCGCATTTGCTTAGAAATCATTGTTTCTAAAGGCTCCAAAGAACCTATTTCTCGTATGCTGTAAGGAGGGGTAATTAAACCTAAGTTCATCCTGCCTAAAATTACATCTTCTTAATCATCCCCTCAATTCATGTCAATGTTAGCCATTAGTTTAATATAGTTTTAAGCAGTGACGGATCCAGGAATGGGTCAAGGGGGGTCCAACTGTTCTGAGCTGCTGTCAACTGTTTTCGACTGATAAATAAAAAAAAAATCTTTTTTTAGACGCTGTTCAATGCTGCATCACTGCACCAAAACCATTAATAAAAGTTAAATTTATTTTTCCATCACAATTTTTTTTTTTAATTTTATCGACTTTTGCTATCCATATCACATATGTATTCCAATCACAAAAAAAAAATAAAACAAAAAACAGACTACCACACCAATTGAGAGTGAATTATTTGAAACGCTTCTTTAAACCTTCATTAGGACTAAACATCTCTCTTCTGAGAAGAATTATTTTTGGGTTAAGTTAAGAGCAGAATAATAAGGCAATGTTCTTTCAACCCTATGCATTTCCAAACCTGAAACACAGTTAAAACAACTGAAATGCTTGTCGGAAGGCAGCTACCCGTTTTTGATAACATGAAAATGCTCTGTTCAAAATTTGAAGCTAATTAGCCCAAGGCTCTAGCTCAAGTCACAGTGGACACACGTTTGAACAGACATACAGACCAACGGACGGTGTAACAAAACCTTTTTCGGGACCGAGTAAAAATCGATGAATTTTTCATTTTTAATTGCAATTTTATACGGAATCTTCAGTTGAGGTTTTAATGACAGTGAGGTTATCGGAAGTTTATTTAATTTTAATTTGCAATTTAAATAAATAGGGTCAGGTGAAAGTAATAGCCTAACGAAGATAATTCGAGAAATGAAAAAAATATCATGTCATAAAATAGACTGATTAACAGTTATATATCGATTACTTTTTCTCGAACAAATTTTATATAGATACAGAATTGAAATAATAGTAGCATTTTTAATTCAATCCTTAGAGGTTTTACTTGATGTCAAAATAAAATACATAATGAATTTGAAAAAAAGTGTTCGTATCATAAGGCATATACTGGACCACCACTGTATTTGGTTTAACATATCGTCGGTTTAGCCAGAAAAGTGTCCTGCCTCGTATCCGTATTATCCAATTTATCGAAATCTTATTAACTGATATGAAAAATTTTGACTGTAATAAACATCAAAGCAAAATAATTCTGGGATAAAAGGGACTTTCAAGTTTTCAAAGTTAAGTGTTAAGCTACGAAATTGCACTCAAGTCATACCTCGTATTCCGCTTTCAGAAAAATTGGAGTTATATATTATTCACTCAGATTACCCGATGAATACAAACAAAAATGATCCATGTCTTAAGTGTTCGAAAGACGTAAGTACATACATATGTATCATAGAATATTTTAAATATTATCAAGGACCTAAGCAAATAATTTTTATTTTACCAAGGACCTAAGCAAATAATTTGCTTACTCATACCTATATTAAACTATTAAACATATTCCAAAACATTGGTGGAATAAATAATAAAATAAGTTTTATAGCCTTTGCATAGTGCCGCCTTTAAATAATTTTATAAGGTCGATCAAGTGTATAATACACGAGATGTAAAGTAGCTTTACTTTACAATCCTCAGCACGCAGGTACCTATATAATGAAAAATGAACCCTTCCAAAGAATGTTTGCAATTAAAATTATGCCCTGACCATCCCACACACAAACAGAACATAAAATCCAGCAAGAGCGTACTTTTTCTATTCAAAATTTGTCTTGCTTAATTGGTCATTTCTGCGACAGTAATTTGCATCGCGCAGACTGATGGTTTTGTCCATCATGTGTTTTGCATACAATATCGCAGGTAAACGGCTACGACTACGACTACGACTACAAGGATTACGGGATTTCGCTTTGCCCTCGTTTTATGATTGCAAAACTAGGAGGTGTTCTATTTACGTTGCATCCTTTTGTTATGTTCCTCACCTTATTTTTTGCAAAAAGACATTAGATAACATAACTGTAAAGGTATATAGTCTACTGGTCGACCCAAACATAGCCTTGAGGGAATCAGTATACATACCTAGTAATTATTGTCTTCTTATATTTTTTCAACGTTTTTCGCCAAAACCTATTTTTTGATTTGTTTTTGTATTTCGAATTAGGTCTGTCTTTTTATGGCAATTCAAGAGTGAACTATAAATCGCTTTACTTATGTTTGGCTTGTTTACTTGGTTTTTATTGCGCTGATTTTTATGAGTATAGCTATAGCTACGTCTTTGGTATGACATACGTTCTTTCCTAGTAACAAGGTTTATCCCATTGTGGATTTCTGCATGCAGCAAAATAAATTTATTTGCATAAAGCATAGAAAAATAGCAAATATGGGTGTACATATATAGGAATATACACATTATTAGGTCGACTAATTTACCCGAAGTCAAATATAAGCAAATATTGTTTTAAACTAACCATAAATAAAAAAGGACTGATTTTTTATGATATGTACATCTACTTATAAATTAATTCGCAGAATTGATATACAAAAAACAACACTATTGCTTTTTGCATTAATATTTTTAGTACAACGAATTTGGAAGAATAAAAACGATATCGGGCTAAGCCATCACAAACAAATTCGCAACAACTTCAGCCTGTTTTTGCAAAGAATTGGTCAGTTTATATTGAACAGTCTTCATTAGTTTTGCTTTGTAAAAAATTGAATGGTGAATTCCAAAACTTTTGGAGTCCTTTTTTACTGAGTCCAAATATCGCAAGCCGGTATTAAAAACCATAGGTACAGGGTGTCCCGAAATCACCACCATACAGAAGAAAACCATGAGTTCCTGAGATCATTTCAATTCGAAAAACTTAAGAGGTAATTTTCTCGTTTTCGCTTCGTTTTCGATTTATTACGGTTTTCATGATTTTATTCTATTTTTCCTTTGACTGGCTCTAACTTTTCCAAACTACAAACGATTTTTTAAATTTTTGAACGGTTAGTAATTTGTATCTACCACACAACTGCGTGGATAACGGTTTTCCCGCAATTTGTTATCAAACACATTTTTTAAGCATTTTAGCTTAGGTTGTTTTTTTGACTTCGATATGATTTGTTCACAAAAACACGTTATTAAGTAATTATAATTTTTTTTTTTAATATGAAAGCCCAATAGGTATGTATGTGTTCTTTAAAATACTTAAGATTTTTTTATACTTACTTTTTTTAAGTAATTCTGTCTTGGTAATTCATCATAATTAACTTTGATTTTACTTATGATGTTTACATGCGATTAACATAATATTTAGGTACTGTATTAGGTCAAGTTTTGGATTCATGAAAAATCGAACTCGATATCTCAATCAATCATGACAATACGATGATAGAGAACATGAAAAAAGTAGTCCCGCAATTCTACTTGTCTGTTTGTATGTGTTTTTTTACCTCGACCTGCAGCCTAAACCACTAAAGCATTGTTTTTGTTGAATTTTTGTACTGAAGGTATACCGAGAGGGGAAATTAAATTTTTCTTTAGCTGCAAAAATAACGGTGCCTGATGCCATAGAACCGTTATGAAAAAAATTATTTATCCGTTGATCCCGGAAAGGGCTATATCTATACAAAAATGGTGGGCAATATTGTAGGTACGACAGCAATGCATTTTGCTAAACAAAAATTTAGCAATAACTGTTGTTAACGGTAACCTGCTGTATAGAACTGTTTTTTTTTTATTTTCGATTATTTGACTAAGATAAATATTTACGCTTCTTTTTGTAATAGAATACTACTTTCTGGGTTTTAACCCACTTTACGTAATGAATAACGAAATTCGTAAAATATGCTCCTCTAAGTCCAACTATTATTACTTTCCCAGCACAAAAAGTATTTTTGTAATCAAGAACCAATTTTTGTGTTTATCCCATTTCACTCTATAAATATCAAACTTTTTAAATTAACCTTTCAAACACAAACAGAATTTTAAAAATCGGATATCCCCCTTTTGTTTTTACCCCAAATCACTATATGAATATACATTTTTTGAAAAAAAAAATCCTCAAGTCATCGCCTAGAAAAAAACCTTTGATACCTCTATACAAAAATAATTTTTGAAATCAAATACAACATTTCATTTTTACCCCATTACACTCTATAACTACCATTTTTTTTTTGTTTTTTTAAATGGCCCTCAAGCCATCTACTAAAAGTAACCTTTCAAACACTAAAATAATGTCTAAAATCAAATAATTTTTTTATTTTAACCCCATTTCTCCCTACAAATAACAAAATTCAAACAATAACAGAATTTCTTAAATCGGAATTTTTTTTTATTAGTACAAATACCAATCTAAAAAATCAATATTCTTGAAGCCATTTTCTTAGAATAATATTTCAAACGCAGGTAGAGTTTTTTTTAATCAGATATTTCTTTTTCATTTTACACAGTTTCACCGTAAAAAAGTGAGTTTTCCGATATTTTAATAAAGGGTCCGCCATCTAACGTTTTTTTTCAACTAGTGCTTATTTCGTGAATGGTAACATGCTCATGTCTGATTTGACAGATAATTAGTTTTATCCTTCCGCTGAACGAATATGGTTGTGTATACGCTTCGCTAAGTGGGCCTGCGATCGACTTAGAGAAGATGCCGATTTTGCCAAAAAAATCATCTTTTCAGATGAAGCTCATTTTGATCTTGGCGGGTAGTAAACAAGCAAAATTATCGCATTTGGGGCACAGAAAACCCGCACGCATACATTGAAAAGCCGATACACCCAAAACGAGTCACTGTTTGGTGCGGATTTTGGTCCAGAGGCATAATTGGGCCATTTTTCAAAAATGAGCAGGAGTGGCCGTTGCAGTCAATGGCGATCGTTATCGGGCCATGTTGAACGAATTTTTGTTCACAAAAATTGAAGAGGAGGATATTGGCAACATTTGGTTTCAACAGGACGGCGCTACGTGCCACACAGCCGAAGCTACACTCGATGTTTTGCGCCATTTTAAAAAAAAAGAAGTTATTTGGCGGACCTTTTAGTTATTCTGCTATTCAAGGCGGAAGATTAAAATCAGTGCAGCCTTTCTTGAGTTATAAGTGTTGTAACTAATCCGACTTTGTTTTAAATAAGAGAAGATAGAAAACCGAATAAAGTTGTCGTTCTGAAGTGAGAGGATTATGTTAAGTTTATTGCACATCCGGTTGCTGTCCAGTATTGAGTTAAGTCAAGTAGAGCACTCAATATTAAAGTTTCGTGTCAACAAATAACGGATCTGAGAAAGATCGCCAGTTAAAAAATTGCATTTTAATTTTAAACTAATAACTACAATTTCAAAATCTTGCACCTATTTAAAAAGTTAAGGTGCGATTTGTCAAAAAATGTTGCTTTTAATTCGCTGTATTTCGCGTCTTCATTAAATACTTACCTATTCCTTAAAATTCAATTTTCTAGGATTAAAATTTACTCCTGGCATGCAATTTATGGGATCTTCAATTAATTTCGACTTACGGAGCAGCATTTGTCGATGACATTATAATAATTGCGCCAAAATCCCTCATGTCATCGCAATTAATTACTAATTTATATCCATTTTTAAATGATATCAGTATAGATCTTTCCTTTTCGTATTGTAATTGAAACCATGAGAATGTGTATTGTGTATAACATGGTCACTTAAGTATACAAGTATGTATGTTTCATTTTACATAATATACACACATTATAGATATTATGTGTACTTCCCATAGGGGTCAATTAGAAGCATTAGGACCCTGATTGGCCCTAATATAAGAACCTAACATCAAAGGAGAGCATACGATTTCCCTGAGAAGCAGCAATGATTTTCTTCGCTAATATTACACGATCCTTATTTTGAAAAGGATTCACGCATGACCAACGTATTGTATTGAAGAAAGATCATTTCAATGCTGACCAAAAAGGAATTCATCATCTAGGGATATAGTTATAAATATATAGCAATCATGCAGTTGCACATTGACCAAAAAAGAATATTAAAGTGTAGGATACCTACAGGAACGGAAAAATAAATTTTGCATCTTATAGATTGTTATATTCTTCCATCCCTGGGAAAATTCAATCATGCACCGTGGTCATATCACAACAAATAGGTACATCATTTGTATAAAATTCCATCATCGATCGCCCAGTAAATGATTTTATGTACCTACACCAAAAATGCAAAAGGATGGGATAGTATAGACACTTTCATCCATCATAATATTCCCACATGGTTCAGCGCAAAATAACTTTCCCACACAGCAAAAAGGATACAGGATGGATCTTTCATCCTCATAACGATCACAATTATAATGTACACAATATTAACCAACCATCGTAATGTGTTCTATAGTTGCGCATAGATGCTCTTTCCAAAGGATTGTTGGATTCTGCAGGTGGAATATTGTCATATGACGTCCTTGATGCATGATGCTGCTCGATGGTGTTCTTAGCATAGTCGTGTGAAAATGTTGTTTTTCGTTATTTGTCAAAGGATAACAGGAAAATAAACGCGTCATTTAGAAAAAGGACCTGTTGGTCTTAGTTTCGTTTGTGTTTGTAGATGTCCTTCAAAATGAAATGGAAAGTGGCAGTTGGAAAATTGACTCCGAGTTTATGTTCTCACAGGAAGTTGATTTTGTCTCGCCTTTTTGCGGTGATCCTTAAAGTGAGAGAAGCTGTTGCATATGAACTCCACACTTTGCTTTATCGTGTTGGAGGATTTGTTTTCGTTGTGGTATTTGGTTTCCTTAAATACAAGTAGTGTTGCGCAAAGCGGCTGCAGAGTAATATGGTGCAACGATTTTGTGTGGTGTACCTAGATGGCAAACATCCGCTATTCGGAGAGTTTGGGCTTGAACAGGTGAATGTCGATGTGAAAATAGCTATATAAAGTAGACTGTGGAGTTGATTGTATGTCCAGGAGGCTAATAGTGAATTTTTTTTTGTTAATGGGGACAGTGGCTTGGTGGTTTTTAATGTTGATTTAAGCAAATGATGTTTTCGGAATGCACATTAAAACCTGCAGATGGCAAGATACTTAAAATCAAAATTTTAATCAAATTTCCAATGGTATACGGATGAAGAATGAAAAGTAGCTCGGCAAGTCATTTAGGTAAATATTTGAATGCTCTTTTTAGTTTAGGGTATGGAAATGCACTTGAAATGAAACCAAATTTTTCCAATTTTAATATTGACCGCAGTTCTCATCATCATTCGGTGAAATTAACCTTTTACTTCGCAAAAACCGGAAATACATAATCCTATCCCATATAGAAGTCGATTTTCGCATATACTTTCAAGTTTTTGAAGCCTTTTACGATCTTGTTTGAAGAAACTGTTTCCAATGACGTTTAACTAGGTAAATGTATAGGCAAACCACTATACAGGGTGTTGTTTACTTTGTTAAATGAGTTTTGGGTGTGTTCTAAGAAAAAAAATCGTTGGGGAGGGAGTATTTATTTCCTCTTATGCGGGATACTCGATTCCTATTGTTCGTAGAGAAAATAATGTGTATAGAAAAAACAATCCGCTTGCAATTTATTAATATAAAAATTATGCCCTAAAATATAGTATTTAGTACAAAAACAAAGTTTTTTAGACAAAAAAACGATTGGTTTATTTATTTTTCGATGAAAAGGGTCAGAAGAATGGTAAGAACACATTTTAAAACCCGAGAAAAATTAAAAACTAAGAATTTTGAAAAAATGGAGAAAGAAGTTTTTTCAAATTTAGAAATATTGAACACGATATCCAATCACTTAAAGCAATGTTCAGAACAACTATATAGAACAGTCTGAAAAAACTTTTCCAAGTTTTGAAAAAAGTGGAGCTTCGTCTAAATCCCCCATTTTTAAATATTTTTCAAAAAAACATTTCAACAATCCAGAAAAAATCGGTAGCTGCATGGATAGGAACGCATTTCAAAAATAACAATATCAAAAATGGGGCGTTGACTTCACACGCTCTGGGCAAAACTGATGGGCCTAAGAGTATTATTGACGTTGTTTTAGGTACCTACATATTTTGCTAAGAGAATCGCTATGGTGTATTTACACGACTGACAATAAACTGTCGTAATGTCTCCAATTTTCGTCATACAATATTTTTAGATGCAACTTATAAAGCCATCGAGTGGGAACGCGAGATAAAGATAAAGATAAATCGCCCCAAGCTAAAGCTGAATGTCGTCACATTGACACCTGATTTCGCGCATTGTCTACATTGAAGCTAAGAACTCTTTTTGTACATTCTATTCCATGACTCTAAAAATGAAATATTACACGCTTTAAATACTTGATAGCTATATCCTTTGTTCAAGAATTAATTTTTTTTTTCTGTTAATTAATTTTTCACAATAGCTATTCCAGAATTATTGTCTTAAAAGTTTGTATTTGAGATGACAAATCATCGTGCCCTTAATTTTATATTCGCTAGTTCACTAGCCTTGAACTTTACAAGTCTCTCCATCCATTTGTCTTATGAGGCCCCATCAACGTGTGCAGAACGTCAAAAATCGCAATAGACTCAGCTATAAAGTTATAAACTCACTTATGAACTTGAAAGGTTATCAGAAAAATGGTTATTTTATTCCGGCTCCAGAATTTATATTTATTTATTGCTTTGAAATTTTGACAAAACGTTTCATTCGCCTACGCGGTTGTTTTAACATACTTTTTAAAAGCAGTCCTATCTGCTGTACGTTAAAGAAAAAGCTGCTATACTGAAATCTCAGTTATATGCGGAACAGTATTCCTCAGAAAATGTTCTCAGTTTTACTGTCAAAATACTGAGGAAACTTATTTGAATGTCGAATTGAATTTTTACGATTCCATAATTGGCCATATACATTATGTACATATGTACATAAGTAGGTAGTACCTTTATCGAAACTTAAACTAAGCGGAAAAGATTAAATTTGGGATTGTAAAGTTATGGTCGTCTCGCAATTTTTGTTTTCCTGAAATTAATTAAATGGAAATGAAATTACCAAATTTCAATTAAATATTGACTATGAAATTTTAAAACTTCATTTTTAAATCATACAAAAACCAAGTATTGCTAAAGTTAAATTCACGCCCAGCGAATCGGGTGGGTAACAGCTAGATAAAAATAAGTTTTGATACTTTGGTTCATACTAACTTTAAAGACGATAGATTTATTTGCAATCTGAAAACCTCGGGTATAACTTAGCAGTAGACATAATAAAACTTTCTGTTCTAAATTTCATTTCAAGTACTCAGAACTCACCAGTAATAATGGACTATTTTATAACAGCACGTGTTTTCAAAGAAATATTCTTCCTATTATAATACAAAATGTTTTATCTATAGTTTTTTGAAACAAATATTTATCCGTACCTCTATTATCCAAGCAACTAGCATCTGCTGCTATAGGTACCGTCGAGCTCCTTATTAGTAGCCATTATCTGCCAACAAAACCCATACACAAACCCTACAATGCACCCCCAAATTAATTATCCGATTAAAAACCCTTACCAAGGTGATGTGCAGTCAAGGATCTTAATTGAGTCATATTGGACAACCTAAGGGCTTTGGTCAGTGCATTGCGATAATACAGCAACATTGCAGCAAAGATGCAATTCAACTCACTGTCTTATTTAATCCTTATTTTGTGATTGAAATCCCTTCTTTCATCTTTGGGACTTTGTTATTAAAAAGGTAGCATTATTCTTCCTACAAAGAAAAATGGAAAACGGAAGGATATTCTTTCTTTGAAAACTGTCAAAATTTGAAACTAGGACAAAGTTTTTCCTGATGTTGATTATACTATGTCGAAATCGGCTTGCATCATCCTAAATGTTTGTGCTATAGGTACTTCCATAAAATTCTTTTTTTTCATTTTTGGTCACTTTACTTATTGCCTATTGTGTAAATGCCAGTGGGTGTCTTTTTTATGCTTATGTACTCTTGTATAGAAAAATTCAATTTTAAAATGTTTTATAAAAACATTAATACCTTTTCAACAAAAAATGTTTGGAGTTCGAAAATGTCAACAGTGTAGGTAGGTACTTAGTCTTTGATGTTGACATTTTTGGCAAGTTTCATCAAAGGTAGATACTTAAAGTACTATTTTGATTTTATTGAAAAAATTATCCTGTCAGTTATTCACTTTTTTAGAAATGGAATTGAATTTTAAATTAAACCAAATTTTAAGTAAATTTAAGATACTATTCAATTCAATTTTCAAATGATTTCATTTGATATAATTTACAAAATAATAGGTTGACATGACATACACCACCGTCTGTCAATGTTCTATGTTTGAAATTAATTTTTATTAAAACAACAAAAAAAAGTAATATTTGCAATGTTTCCAACAGTAGGTGGGTATAATGTACGAAAAATAAAATGCACGACTGAATCGCACGTTTTTGCTTTTGGGGTACAAGTTGGTTAGGATTTTAAAGATTTTGTATTATAAAACGTGTATGTACGTACATATGTATTATACATTAGAAATAATTCTGGAGAAATATGAATGAATTTATGCAAAACAAAATTTTACAAAATTGTTGGGTTTTCTCAAAAAAATATTTTGTATTAAAAAAATGTCTTTAAGATTTAAAAACAAAAATTAGTACCTATGCCATGTTTAAGTACCTATTTATAATATACACTTTAAAACATAATTTCAAAAAAAACATCAAAAAATCCAGTTTTCAAAACAAAAATTTTAACTTTTTTTTTAAACTCAAACATTTTGATATGCCATAATATTTAGACTGAAGAGGAAGGTATCAATTTTTTTTAAATATCGGCAAGTCATTAACGAGAATATAAAAAAATGTTTTTTTCATTCTAACCGCGATGCAGACCATACCTAGATTATAATAGTAGGTACACACAAAATTTGATATCAAAATCGTTAGAGCCATTTTCAATAAAAAATCTTTTTAATTACAATGTTCTAAGCTGTAGGTCGAGGTACAGACAGACAGACCGGACTGACTGCCCACTCTTTTCGCGTTCTCTATCATTGTAATGTCAGGTTCGAATAATATAACAATTGGTCATTTTACATATCTACATATACATAGGTTTACCGCAATTATATATATCGGAGTGCTAGGAGTCGAAAAAAGGTGTGGTGATTTTGTGTAAATCAAATAACTCGGTTTGCATTTAACCTTGACAAAAAACAAGAAAGGAAATAATCAAAAAAAAAAAACTATTAATGAGCTAAAGCTTACATCGTTAAGTTCAAGTATGTCAAAGTTCATTCAAGTGCCCCTCCCGCCACCCCTGTTGCGTTTACTACAAAACAAACTTGCCACAATGTCGTATAGGAGCGTTGGTGATATATATGTATGTAACTTTGTGAAATATATTTTTTTTTTTAAATTTTTAAATTTTTCTATCAGCTTTTGCATTTTAAAAATCAAATCACATTAATGGCGTACTTAACCCCTCAGTATAAAATATTCCCAAATTTCAAAACGTTTTTATAATTTATGTACGGAAAAGGGTCCGCCATCTAAGGTTTTTTTTTCAACCAGTGCTTATTTCGTGAATGGTAACACTTAGCTCATGTCTGATTTGACAGATAATTAGTTTTATCCTTCCGCTGAACGAATATGGTTGTGTATACGCTTCGCTAAGTGGGCCTGCGATCGACTTAGAGAAGATGCCGATTTTGCCAAAAAAATCATCTTTTCAGATGAAGTTCATTTTGATCTTGGCGGGTAGTAAACAAGCAAAATTGTCGCATTTGGGCCACAGAAAACCCGCACGCCTACATTGAAAAGCCGATACACCCAAAACGAGTCACTGTTTGGTGCGGATTTTGGTCCAGAGGCATAATTGGGCCATTTTTCGAAAATGAGCAAGGAGTGGCCGTTACAGTCAATGGCGATCGTTATCGGGCCATGTTGATCGAATTTTTGTTCACAAAAATTGAAGAGGAGGATATTGGCAACATTTGGTTTCAACAGGACGGCGCTACGTGCCACACAGCCGAAGCTACACTCGATGTTTTGCGCCATTTTCAAAAAAAAAGAAGTTATTTGGCGGACACTTTACATACATACTTTATTCAAAGACCTTAGCTTACGGAAACCTCAGCTAATTGCAAAATAAAAAAAAAAAAAAACAAATACAAATACAAATACAAATACAAATACAAACGCAAACAAATAACAAATCACAGAAAGCCATACATGCTGTAATGAAAGAAATAACAAGTACAAACACAAAAACTATCAAATGTAACTTTACCACACACAATAGGTCTGTTTGGTAACGTGAAATTTCTTGCGAATTTGTAAAAATTTCACAAAATTGCACAATTTGTTAAAAATACCTGTTTGTTAACGCGAAAAAGTTGCAACGAGAGAGCACACCGAGAGAGAAAAAAATTTCCTCTCCATTGGATAACTTGGGAAATTGTGCTACGTAAATTTCGGTGTGCAAGAAGAGTAAAGTCTGTCAAAACACCCAGCTGTTAGCATCTTTTGCTTTGAATTTGAAATTTTGGTTTCTGATATGTGAAAATTAACTTTATAAATAATAAATAACTTGGTAAATTTATAATGTATGTGATTTTTTTTTAATTGAACGCAAATTGTTAACAAAACCAGACTTTTGGCACGTGATTGTTGATGGGAGGAGTAAAATTCTGATATTTTGTACACAAAAGTGGTTCAATGCGTTTGTTAACTTTCTTGTAAATTTCTCCATTTTTGAGAAATTCGTTCTCTCTTTGGTGTTTTGACAGGTTTTACACATTTTTCTGAAAAAAGATACCAAACAGACCTAATTAATGGTCCAGACAATTAATTCAGTGCGAAAAAAGAGTGGAGACTTCTCAAATAATCTGCTACAATTATCAATTTCGCTTATCGAATAGCGTAATGCAAAACGAAAAGGAGAACGAAATTTTTCGTTTATGATTTCGTTGTGTCATTTTTCTATTAGATTTTTCGTTGCGCATTACCATCGTAAATGTTGAAATGCATAAACTACAAATTTGACCGTCACATTTTTGTAAAAAAAAAACTAAAACTGATACTTTTCGGGAAATTTTCAAGAAACTTCTTTTCACCTTCCATAACAACGAAAGCTCCGGTCCAAATTAAAAGTAAAATGTTAAAGACATAAATATAAATGAAGCTCTGCACCAAAATTCATCTTTGTCGGAATTTTTTTCGAAGTGAATGTCTAAATTTCTAATTATTAAAACTTAACTTTTAAAAACAGAAATCGTATAATGTCATAGATAAATTCGTATAGAATATCCAATTTTCAAAAACCTTTGTGTTCAAATGATGGAAATGGGAGAACATTATCTAACAAAAAACAGTTTGCATCAAACTCAAGATGGCATTACCAATACTTTGTATTTCAGTAATTTTGTTTGTAATTATGTACATTCCGACTGTACTCCGACTTTCGGAGTTCCAGAAATTATGTCAAAAATTCCATATCCGATAGATACAAGTTGATTCCTTTTATCAATAAAGTGGCCAAGGGACGCATTCAGGAACTTTTTGATGAGTATAAAAATTATGTTTAAAGACTCTGTTACATATTTTATCGATTGATTATAGAGATTCAGCTCTGTTAACACTTTCCTGTTTTATCTATCTGTCCCTCCTTAAAACAAACGCACAAATTAAAATAGAAATTGGCGCCAACATGTCGTCGTAAGAAGGCAACTGTACGTTAACCAGCTCTATCAAAAAGTTAAGTCAACTGTAACAGTTTTCTGTGAAAGTGAAAACTAAAAAAAAACCCTACAAATGGAAACCTTATAGAATCATCTAAGCCACGACAAGTACAACCCATGTTTGTTAGTTAAAAACTGTCATTGCCACTTACTTTCATTAATCCAATTAGTAGTTCCTTGTTCGCAAGGACATATAACGAACTTTGATATATACTGTTCCCAAACCGAGAAACCATAAAACATGGATTTGGCGGCTTCTTCACTCCTGGATACCAAAAGGGGATAAAGTTCTCAACGATGGAAAATTGAATAACAGTAATTTAGGTTTTATAAAGTAAAGTATCATATTTCCACGTGGAAAACTGTCAACAGTCATGATTTTTTGACGAGACACTGATGACATTTCAAAAGTGTCTCGTCCCCGTTGACAAGGGATTTTCAACGGTTTACTGATTTTTGAAATGAGGATTCAAATTAACTGCACAACACGAAGTCATTATTCTACTGACAAGGTTTTGCAAAAAATGCGGTGATATGTAAATTTAGTAAAAATTTTCTTGAGGACCTATCCAAAAAAGAATAAAGAGTTCCAATGCGGAACAAATTAAAATTTACCTCGGTTTTATATACCTATACATAAGTTTGGTATCCTTTGATAATTTTGTAGTGCCTTTGTCCATATTCGATCAACTTTACTGTTATCACGATAAATCATGGAGTTTTTAATAAGAAAGTGGCACCAGCCAGTTTGAAGAAGTCTTTTTAGAAGAGTCCTGAAGGTAGAGAACAAGATACAAAAAAAAACATCCTTGAGAGCTCGTTGATTTATGAATGGCGATGTACAAAGCCAAAGAGAAGCAACAATGGATCCCGATTATCCTGTGATAGTCCCCAAGTGCTGAAGAGTCCCCTGAATTCTGATGCCCAATAGAGTTCCTCTTGCTATTCAATGAAATTCTATGCATGTATGAATGTATGTAAGTCCTTTTGGTGTGCACAGTTTATTATGTAGCGTTGCGTGGAAAAGTCAAAGGACTTGTGACGAATTTTAGGAATTGCTTCGAATCGAGACATAGCACAGGGACAAACACAATACTTATCTCATTAATCATCAGAATAAATGAAGAAAAAAAACATCGTATGTCATCAAGATTTTTATGGTTGATTGTGAGTAAAAACTCCTAAAGGATAAGAATCGAGATATAGCTGACGCACCGAGGTGCGATCGATTTGTCATATGTTAGTGGGTGGCTGATGTTTTTATTTTCGAAGTGAAGGATTCAATGGATGTCCTGCACCTGGTGTATAGTCGAATATTTGTTATATTAAGACTGGTTTGAGTGTTAAGGTTGAGACTTTAACATTCTACTGCTCAGTTTTCCAGTGCGCAATCAAAGTTAAATCCTATAGTTAACTCACAAAGTTGTTTAAATTTAACTCTGAATTTATTGCGAACAGATCCTTTTTATGTTTTATCCCCCGAGTTTATAAGGTCGTTCCCCATGAATCATCTAGTAAAAACTTATTCTTGTGTTAAATAATTATTAATTCAGTGGCGCAGCTATAAAAACAAGGAAGTTCACTGGTGATAAATTCACAAAAAATATGGTTGTCTTTTTATGCAGCGCGAATATTGGCCAGAATTGTTGTTTGAATTAAGCACATTGGGCCAGCAGCGAACATGGTTGAACTCTTCCAGGGTAAATGATTATCCTGATCCAGATCCGTAGGTATATACTAAAATAAAACACGATTAATATATAGGTACCTATACCTCAAGCTCACATTGGATGCATGGATATATCGGGTTTTTCAATAAGAGCGCTACAAAAGTTTTTAAAAAAATAAAACAAAAACGTTTGATGCCATTATGTATGGAACTCGGTTTCTTTTGCATGGTCACTACGGGCACGCTTGCCGACGGTTTTAAAGCATAAATCGGGCGATACTGCTGCAATTTCACGTTCGATATTCGTACGAAGTTCATCAATCGTCGCTGGCTTGTTGGCATAGACCATAGACTTCACGTAGCCCCACAGGAAATAGTCTAACGGCATCAAATCGCACGACCGAGGCGGCCAAGCGACTGGACCATTTCGTGAGATAACACGTTTCCAATAAATTGATTGTGACATTCGCTGTGTGGCTTGTGGCGCCGCCGTCCTGTTGGAACCACATGTCCTCCAAGTCCATACCATCCAATTGGGGCCAAAAATATTCGGTTATCATTGAACGGTAGCGATCCCCATTCACAGTAACGTGCCGGTCTTGATCATCACGGAAGAAGTACGGCCCAATGACGCCGCCGGCCCATAAACCACACCAAACCGTAATTTTTTCGGGATGTAATGATGACTCATGGAGTACGTCCAGATTTCTGCCTGACCAATACCGCATATTTTGTTTATTGACGAAGCCATTCAGCCAGAAATGAGCCTCATCGCTGAAGATGATTTTTCGATGAAAATCCGAATAATTTTCAAGTTGTTGCTCAGCCCAATTAACGAACATACGACGCTTCTGGTGGTCAAGTGGCTTCAGTTCTTGCGTCAATTTAATCTTGTAAGGATGAGGGCCAAGATCTTTTCGCAAAATTCGCCACAGCGACGTCACAGAGATGCCCAACGCTTGAGAACGACGTGTGAGAGACACATTTGGGCTTTCTGCAACTGAAGCCTCAGCGGCAGCAATATTCTAGACACTACGGGCACTTCTTTGTCTCACTGGCACGGGAACATTTTGTTCTGTGCCTGTGGATTCAAATTTTTCCACTAGACGCTCAATTGTTGATCTTCTTGGACGATTATGACGACCATAAATTGGACGTAGCGCTCTTAACGTTGAGGCCACTGACTCCGAATTTTGGTAGTAAATTTTAATGATTTGGACTCGTTGTTGCCTAGTATTTCTTTCCATCATGGCAAACCTTACTGAAGAGAAATGTCGAAAGAGCGGCAAGAAATATGGCGTCGTTTGCTGTCCCTGTTGCTCTACTTTTGTAGCGTCCCTGTTGAAAAACTATGGGCAAGTTTTGGATTCGAAATAAAAATCGAACTTGAGATTTCAATCAAACATGACATTACGATAGTAGACACCACGACCTACAGCTTGAACCACTGAAGCGATTTTCTTCAAACTTGGAACTTAAGATTTTAAGGTTGTACCTTAGAGGCAACAATGTTTTTTTTTAAGCACCAGTATGGTATGCATTCTGGCAAACAAAAATTTACCAAATCTGATACCAACGGTACCTGCAACAGAAACATTTTTTTTAATTTCGATTTTCTTGTTAATGACTTAACCGATTTCGATAAAAGTTTGCATACAGAAGATCTTAATAATATTGCAAATGCAAATTTGGTCATTTTGGGCCAAATTTCAATATTGCTCAATACTGATGAAACTTAAATGTCATATGAAAGCTTATAAACAGTATCTACTTTATTTCATAATATGGCAGCTTAATTGAACTCGAGCGCGAAAGTGATATGTATTGGGTTATTTTATAAAAAGAATTTAAATTGGAAAAAAATATTTAAAAAAATGGCACCACTTACTAAAAAGTGTTTAACGTTTTTTGAAGCCTGTTATTTTATTTTATTTTATTTTATTTTATTTTATTTTATTTTATTTTATTTTATTTTATTTTATTTTATTTTTAATTTTTAAGTCAACTTATTTCTATTACCTACCTAATATTTTTCGAAAAAAAATTACTTTTAAACTCAAAAAATGGGAAGAAACAAAAAAACTATAATACTAATTTTTTCACAGTTCAAATTACTAAGTTTTTAATTCGCTTTCAGTATTCACTACGTATATTAACTGATTGATATATTGAAATAAAAGAGAATTAAAAATGTGAAAAAATCAGTATTTAATTTTTTGTTTTTCACCATTTTTGAGTTTGAAAGTAATTTTTTCGAAAACTATTAATAGAAGTAAGTTGGTTTGAAAATAAAATGAAAATAAGAACAGGCTTTCAAAAAAGGTAAAACAATTGTTAGTAAGTGTTGCCATTTTTTTAATTTATATCCAATGGAAATACTTTTTTTATAAAATGGGCCAAAACACCATTTTCGCGCTCGATTTCAATTAAGCTGCCATATAATGAAATAAAGTACTCTCCATAAGCTTTCATATGACATAAGTTTCATAACTGTTGAGTAATATTAAAATTGGGCCCAAAGTAGATACAAATTGGCGATGGTCCCTTTCGAAAAATAATTTTTTGGATTAAAAAAAAAAATTTATAATTTGCGTTCTAATTTTTTTTTTTTTTTTTTTTAAATAGGAATATCAATATTTTGAAAAAGGGTTAGTGAATTGTTTTTGGAAAATATGTTTTGAGAGAAGGTACCTATATCTAAAAATTATAAAATATCTAAAAATGACATCTTAACTTCTTATTTATGTGTTGAAGAAATTTTATAGGTATATATATGTATTAAAAGTAAATTTTTAATAAAATCGCTCTAAAGATTTTTGATTGAGCCCCTTTGCAGCCTTGCCTTGATTTGGTGTTTTATTTTCACTCCCTTTATTTTTTTGCGGTCCCCTGAAAATTGAGACTAAACATCCGACATCAGCATATTCTAGTTTAACTCATCACTGGAAAACTGGGCCTAAAAATACCCCTAAGATTGATCTACCTACCTAAACATATCTTTTTTGTTAGCAATGCGCTGATGACAAAAATAAGTGTCACACCTGAAAGAAGAAAAATTTTAAAAATTTAAATTAATTTGCTATAAATTAATTCGTCAATATTGTTAAATGCTTTTGTTATACCTTTAAGTACTCGTTTTCAATAACTTCTAAAAGTTTTTCCTTTGTAGATAAAAGTGTTTTTATTAATTTTCAATACCGGCAGCCAGATTTCTTAAATAATTCTAGCTAAGAGGCTCAAACTCTTTAAAAGTTACATAGTACCTGTTTTTTGTGTTTGAAACTTAAATCTATAAGTCTATACTAAACTTCACTTGAGGTGTAAAGCTCACTAGTCTATGGATTTTGTGATATTCCAAAAGCTCTATTTTTATGGTCCGTTTTAAGCTGCTCAAAAGCCTAATACGCAAGCATCAGACAGATAATATAAGGGTCTAAATTGAAATTTCCTGATTTTCCATATTCTCTTTCAGTCACAGCGGTTACAATATCTTCTGTGCTAACGCAGACCGTTTTTGATGTACCTACATGTTCGTTACACAGACATTTATAGAGTATATTTTAGTACGAGTATAAACTAAATTTTTCTCGGTTGGTCGAATATGAGCACCATACAAATAACGTAATCTTCATAAAGTGTCCAATATATGGGTGTTCAGTGGGAATTTTTCAACTTTCAATTGCGATTATCGAAATACTAGCGGGTTGAGGTAAGCAGGAGGGGTATCATTCAAAGCGCAGGATTTGCGGAATTGTTGTTAGTCGCCATGAGTTACTGGTCGGGAGCGCACCACACGTTTGCGGTGGAGCAATATTTGAAGGGCCAATTACCCCGCTCGCTGAAATGGCACACCAAACTGTCGTTTTTAAACAATGTAAACGTTTTTGATGGCGTTCTCTAGGGTTGTTGGGGCACCAGTACCGCATATTTTGTTTGTTAACATATCCATCAATATGGAAATGTGCTTTCGTCACTATATAAAATTGTTCTTGAGAAGGATTCTCGCAAAGGATAGTCACTTTCTTTGAGATACTGAAAAATTTGCATTTTGTACGGGTGGAGATTTATCTTTTCCAAATGACATGCAGTGTTGATTTTTTTATTCCTGTGGAGGCCGAAATCTTCCTTATCGATTAACTTGGATTTCGAATAATTTCTTTTCGAACTTGAGACACATGTTCTGGGGTGGTTGCTGACTTTAATGGTCCAGGAATCGGTCTATTGACCATTGTGCCTTCTTGCCTGAATCTCTGTTCCCACGACCAGATAAGTTGCGTGCTCGGCCCATCACGTAGTCGTCGAATATTAAAATGAGTACAAAAAGCGCGACACTAGACACCCTATATAATATTTTCAAAACAGTAAAAGTATTGTCAAAAAATTGTTAAAAAACACTGCTTTGTACAAAAAAGCTGCGCTCTTCCACGAAACCAAAAAAAATTTGTAGGAATTTTGCTACGAATTCTAACAATGAAAACAATATTACTCTAAATTCTCCACTATTCCCACAGTAATATATAGTATGTATAGCAAATGGCTTCCTTCATTTGTAATAAATAAAAAAAAACAGAATTAATTTTCTTATTGTTATCAGTACTTCTTAATCTGCATGTTTAATCCCTCCATTTCCACCCCATCATAAAACACAAACATCGATGGGTTAGTTTGGCTGATTTAGGTATACAACAATAGTGTCCCCACCCAGACCCGCTCTTGATTTTAAGTGCCACTTTTGTGCGATTGGTCGTCAGCGTTACAAAAGTATAAAGCATGCATTCCGTTAGAGGTCTTGTGGTACAGAGTAGTGGTCCATTAAATGTGGTAATTATACATGTTCCATGTTTAAATATGATACGTTGAGGGATGCTGTATATTCCCTTCTGGGCTATTGTAGTGTTTGTAGTGGCCCGCATTTCCGGTAGGTAAAAATGTGACATACAGCAAAAAATAGTTGAAGTGGAATTCCATCAATTTTTGCTTCGTTTTTTTTTTTGTCAAAACTATGATAAAATAAATTGTTAATCAATCCTAAGTGGTCATCATGGAATGGAAATAATGGAAAAAAAAGAATTATGGTTTAGATTAAGGGTACCTGACCTCATATTGAAGAATATCTTTCAATCTTTGTAGAAGGTTCCTAACAAAATGTTTGTATTTCTTCATGCATAGATTAATTCAAAATATGGTGGTTTATTCATGCATATTCTTAACTTACTGGTCTATAGCTCTTTAATCATAAATTGTCATTGAATAGGGTGTTATATGATTAGTCATTGAATTATGTATTTTTCATAAACAACCCTCACGAGACGATACCTAGTCGTTAATTGAATGCTAAGTAAATGAGCTCTTTAGCATGCAAGAACCGTTACTTTACTTCAATCAATTCTGTGTAGTATGTTGCTGAGTATCATTTTAGTGTTGATATAAACAAACATTCAACAATTAAGAACTCTTAATAAAAAAGTCTTAAGTACCTATACCTACAGTTCCAGTAGAGTTAAGCTGTGACTAAATAAAATCCCGCACCAGAACACACTTGGTGCATTTGGTATACGGGTCAACCTTAGCTACCACAGTTTTTTTTTAAAAACGTTCTTTGAAGCATTATTTTATTTTGAAAATTTGTCAACTACCGATTATGTTAAATAACGGCAGTGCACTTAGAAATAAAATGCACGACTGATGGATCTCACGAACTTGCGCTCTTGAGTTTCAACGTGCTTACAATTTAAAAAAAAATATATTTTAATATTTTCTTTTTCCTGACCTATACAAATTTTAAATTTTGGGCTAAGGAGACTAAGGGCCATTTTATTCACTATTGTTCAACTTGAGGAAAATACTCTCAAGTTGGCCAACTTAAGAGTTGACTTCAGCTCGAGAGTTTAAACGCAAGTTGAAATTTCTTTTTATTCACTAATTATTCTCCCAAATCTCGCGTTGAAAATCTAAAGTTGGCCAACTTCCAGTTTGAAAAATATAAAATAAACACAAACTGTAATTTTCAAATTTAAATTTGAATCTGTCAATCATATTTGTGTGCTATTTTGTATTTTGTGTTTAATTGTGTTAAATTGCCAACAAATAATTCGAAAATAATGGCTGAAAAAAAAAAACAAAAAGGACCCCAACTGCCCAAAGTAATTTATTCGCTTGAAGAGGAAGATTGGTTAGTCAAAAATGCTTTGCTATGCCGTCAAGCCGTTGAAAATAAAAAAAAACCGATAGTGTCACAAAACGCTACAAGGATAAAGCTTGGGAGAAAATAAGGAATGCTTTCAATGTAGCGCCACTATTGCAGGTAGTTGCAATTTGAATAATTGTAAATTAAATATCTAAACTTCATGCATTAATTTTTACAGAAAAGAACTATCAAGTCGTTGCGTGAAAAACATACAAAAATAAATCCAAATTTTAAAAATCGTGTATTTTATCACGCTCACGACGCAAAAAAAAAACTGGTGGTGATGTGATGGCCCTCCAAAAAAAGAACTTCCTCTATTGAGCACACCAAAGCAGGAGTTGTTTTCTTTTTTAATGAGTTCAACGGTTGGGCTTTCTGCTGTGATCGGCGATAGCGACTTTCAATCGACGAGTCCATCAGCAACCCAAAACCATCATGATGACACCGAAAAGCATGATGCTGCTACTCAAAGCATTGATTTAATTCTCAATGAAAAATGATTGTTCCTTCATGATGAAGAAATTAATATTACTCATATTGACAAGGACATCTTGTACTGCCTTCTCTCAAAACACAAAGGCTTGTCAGTTCCATCATCTTCACTTTCACTGCTCGAAGAAGATGACGGCCAATTTTCCCAAAAATATTTACTTCGGAATAATCAACCCTGTGCTGATTTCCGATCCTGAACAAATCCGTAAACGGAAATGGTGTCCGCACGGATTCAAAAAAAGTGTTCTGAATTTCACGTTCACGTTATTCAGCATTCAAACCGTTTTTTTTTTTCGAAATCAGTAAAAACCAAATTCGAAATGTCAAATTTGTTGAAAAAAATTACATTTATTATCGTTTTTTTTAGCTGAAACGTAAGTTGAGCAGTTTTGAATGTTGAAAGAAAATTATTCATTACTACCTACATATGTATACATGTCCTACAGTTATTGCGATAAAGAAGACGGATTTAATCATGGTGCTTTACGCAATCGAAGTAGAAGACGAGACTAGCAAACGCCATATTCAGCTTCTGTCGACAAGAAGACACCGATGGAAATTGTGGAACGCATGTTAGTGACCTCATTTACACGGAAACATCTATTTGGAGTTGCAGTAACATTAAAAATTATTTGCACCATAAATACAACAATGGAATGCGAAAAAGTTGGATCTTGGGAGATTCTGGTTATGGACTCGAGCCGTTTCTCATTTCACCATACCGAAAATAGTTCATAAATTACAAAATATACTTACATTTCAAAATTCAGCTAATTCCAATTCTAACATAAAATCAAATAATTTTGAGTTGTCAAGTATTTTCACTCAGATTGAAAATCAAACCGCAAGTATTGAAAACGAAAAGTATTTCAAATCACCTAAAGTTTAAAAACGAAAGTATTTTATAGTCTATCGGAATTCAAAACAGGGGTGATTATGTTTTTTTGTATTTTTTTTTGCAATAATTGAAGCGAGCACACTTTTGAAACACAAATTAAAAAAAAAACAACTTTCTTACATAAAATCTCAAGTTTTCTCGGCCAACTTCTACTTTTTTCAGGAGTTGAGAAATCTAAAGTTGATCAACTCTAGAGTTGAAAATCGAAAGTTGAAAACGTAAACTTTGAGTAAATAAAAACAAATTCGCAAGTTGAAAACAAAAATCCTCAAGTTGTGTTCAACTTTGAGTGAATAAAATCGGTCTAAATTCCATTTTATATTATAGAAGATGCATATTTAATAAATTAGAGAAAGTGGTAAAGAAGCATGAAACTTGTTCTTAAACTGCTGAAACAACATTTAAAATGTTTTGTTATCTAAATGAAAAACGCCGGCTGCCATGCCGTCTGAATTCCCGAAAAAAAATCAATTTATGCATAAGGGAAAAAAAATACAAATCTTAGCAGCGGTTTTCTTAAAAAAGAATTGTCTATGTATGTACTTTGGTCATTTCAGGTACAAAGTTTAATCAAAATCGTTAGAGCCGTTTTCGATAAAACTTGAAAAGAACTTAAATTGTTGTATGAAAGCTACCCGTTATAGGTGAACTAAAATAAAAATTCAAATTATCCCTCTAGGGAATCACACATAAAAACATTCTCTACAAAATTTGAAGTAAATTGGACCACCCGTTAGGGCTCTACCTTAAATTTCAGTGGACGTACAGACTGAAGGACGGTATGACGACACCCACTTTTTCGGACGTCTCGATCATCGTAGTGTAA
This sequence comes from Leucozona laternaria, assembly GCA_932273885.2. Classification (NCBI taxonomy): domain Eukaryota; kingdom Metazoa; phylum Arthropoda; class Insecta; order Diptera; family Syrphidae; genus Leucozona; species Leucozona laternaria. The sequence continues at coordinate 55,924,379 of OW026368.1, forward strand.
GTTTTGATTGCAATCTCGAAATTTCTATCTACACGAAACCAATATACTTGCCCTACAGAGCAAGTTAGTAATAAAAAGCGTGAAGTAAATTATAGCCCATTTAATTTCAATTAATTTTGTATATGCATTAAAAATAAAAAAAACCATGGCAACAATTTATACCAATTTTTTCATTATCTTCCCAAACAAAATAAATTGCACAACACTTTGAACATGCTAAATTTGCATGGAGTTAATCCGAAATGTTAGGTACATATATTTGTAGCTCAGTGGCAAAGTTCACAAAATAAGTTGATAGCTATATATTAAGCCAGTTGGCAGCTAAAGTTAAAAACAAAATAATTTTCAGCATCTTCATCAGTCTTTAAGATTGTGCACTCTTTGAAATCAATTAAAAATTTAGTATAATATTTGCAATGTTTTTTTTTTTAATTATTATATGAATGTATTTTGTTTATGTATATGTATGAATATGCTCAGAGTCTTGGCGGGTGCATTAGCCGACCCACAGATAACATATCTAAGTCCTTGATCTTGGTGAAGAGTCAATGCTAAAACCAAAAACAGACATTAATTTCGATTCTCATCGGCACGTTTATGCAGTGGTTTTTTTTTGTTGCTAGAATGGCTGTTCAGCAGCTTAAATGAAGCATCTTTATCAGCATAGAAAGCATATAATGCAAAATAATTTGGCATCGTTTTCAGACGATAAGCGAAGTGTTGTTGTATTTCTAACTGTCTAATTTTGCACTGTAGAGATACATTTTTATTATGTTCACCACTAAACTGTCCTTCATTTATGCCTATAATTATGGACATCTTCTTATGGACCCACTTATTTGGGGCACATTTAATACATATATAATCGTTAAATTGATGATTTTAATTCAAAATGTATCTTGATTGGCGTGATTGAGCTTCAAATTTTATAGCATATTGTAAAAAAATCTCTTCTAAAGGTTTCTATTTGGAGGCCGAAAACTATACCTACATACAGTGGTGAGGCTTCTTATTGTTCATTTAGCTCATGAATGCCTAACTTTCAGGTAATTTGAGGCGTGTTTTTTTTTCTAATTTATGTCAGCTTAGACAAAAAATAATTAAAAAAAAAAAAAAACAAATTAACTGAGTCTGTAATGAACTCATTGATCTTGATGAGACTTATGCCCTTAGCCTGTATACAAAATGGATATTTATCAAGGGTTATGTTCTTAAATTGAATACATTTTCTATCCAGTCCAATGAAATGGAAAGAAAATAATAATATACATACATCCAGGATAACGATAAACTTGGTATTTTAATAGTTATTTTCTTTAAATTCAATAGAGAATACATTCAATGTTCGTTGTTCAGCTATGTTGTTTTATACTATTGAACTGTTTGCTAAGACTAAATAAAGGGATTTCCAATAGGGACGGGTTGATTTTAACAGCTCGTGGCGGCAATATTGTTTATTTTACTTTCTGTTAAAATATCGTCTTTTAATCAGTTACTAAAGACAAATCATCATGGTAAGTTACAGGTTTTGGAGCAGTTGGAAGTTGATCTCAATTTTGGTCGAAAACTCATCTTCAGCGATGAGGCCCATTTTTGGATGAATGGGTACGTGAATAAGCAAAATTGCCGGATTTGGGAGGACAACAATCCACGCGAGATTCACGAGGTGCCAATGCATCCAAATAAAGTTACTGTTTGGTGTGGATTTTAGGCTGGAGGAGTCATCGGTCCGTACTTCTTCGAAACCGATGCTGGCCAGGCCATCACCGTCGATCGCTATAGGTCGATGGTCACCAACTGCTTGTGGCCTGAATTGGATGATATGGACACAGAAGACATATGGTTTCACCAGGATGACGCTACGTGCCACACAGCTCAAGACACAATCGATATTCTGCACGAGCGGTTTCATGGCATGGTTATCTCGTGCCGAGGCGACGTCAATTGGCCACCAAGATCGTGTTATTTGACCCCTTCGGCCTTTTTCTTGTGGGGCTTTCTTAAGTCGCAGGTCTATGCGAATAAGCCGCAAACCACCGCGGCGCTCAAAGACAACATAATCGATACCATCACACAGTGTGACAGTTTCCCTATTTAGCGGGATTTAATTAAAAAATCGACTTGCACAAATGTAAACAAAAACTGGTTTTCCTTGCAGCTTACACCTCCCACTTGAGGCAGTCGTTTGTTAGCATTTTCATTGTGATTTTATTGATTAAGCATCACCTAAATTGATAAATTGATTTATAGCATTTACAAATTAACGAAATTTAGTAACAGTTTTTTGGTTCAAATTGGTTGGACAGTTGAATAGGCCCAGGTAAAGTTTATCCAACCACTGAATTTATAAGAAGAAAAGCTTTTATTTGATACCTTAAATGTCCATTGCCCTCATATCAGGTAGGTTAACATCAAAAATACTGTTTTCCGTTATGGTCGGACAAGTGAAAAAAATCCGGTTTTGTTTGACCGACCAAAAGTTTTAACTTCTACTACAAAAACTCTTTCGAAATTCCATTAAAACTATACCCATTGCCCTTATGGTATAACCTAACATCAAAAACCGGTACCGAAAGTGCCCATTTTCTGCCCAAACACCCCCGAAAAAGTCTGTCCGACCACCAGTTTTGGAACTATCTCGCCATTTTCTACCAAATATGAAGTGAGTTTTGCATTAAGGTAGGTAATCTTACGGTCTTTCCGAGTTCGCACACTCCCAAAACCATTTTTCGAAGTTTTCGTGGACTCTTTCGAGGACTGTGGCCGGGATTTGGTAGATTTCGGTCCCGATATTATCTTCTAGGGCTTCCAGACTCCAGCGACGACTATTCAGATTAATGGATTTCAGGTAGCCCTTCAAAAAAAAAATCACACCTGGTTAAATCAGGAGAGGGTTCGGGCTGGTTGAGATCGCCCCTTAGCAAGATGAGACGTTCGGGCTAGAAAGTCAACGCATATACTCTCGCTGATGGTGTTCGCTGCGGCTGTTGTAAGGGTGCATAGTCACGCTTGATGCTATATAAATGGAATATTTCGAAATTCCAAGAACACCTGCTTATTTCCAAACAAAGCACATGAGAGATAATTCAATGGCAGTTCGAAGTCGATCGATATTTTCTGCACTTTTCCTATTCCATTTGATGCATTAACCCAAGAAATAATCCAACTTCAATCAGGAAGTCCAGCATCAATAGTTAAAAGGCATACGATGCACGGGGACGCAAAATAGTACTCAAAAATAGAGCTGTGATCAACGGACTACTTCATTTTTGGAATTGAGTAAACTCAAATGCTCAATATTGTGCAATCTAAAACAAAAATAACTTTCAATTTACTCCGATTTCATTTCAAAGCGTGTGCTCTATGTGTATTTTTAAAAATTGTATTCATAAATATAGTAGTTAACAAAACGTATTGATTTAAATTTCTACTGCCGATGTTTTAAGTTATCTCTCTATAAAAAGCATTTGCGAGACATAAATGTATCATTCCATCACCGCACATGAGACATTATGTACATACATACTTTCCTTAAAAGAAAAACGTGCGTCTATTTTGTTCCTTTTGTTTTATTTAATTTTTTTTTGTTAACGTTTAAAGATTATCCCTTCTGTCCTGTCCACTTCACTCCACCAGAAAGTCTCAAGTGAGTGTCCGATGCGATGTGGAAGCACTGGCGACGATATTAACTGAAGACTAAACAATAACAAAGGAATGCCTGCAGATGATTGCATTTTTATGAGGCACTTTCTGACAACCATAAGGAAACGAAATTATATCCTTTTTTATGGAAGCGCGAAAAGAATATGTGTGTCTTAGAGAAAGGACAACAAAAAGTAAGTAGGTTTTTTTTTTCTCGTCCTTAACATTCTTGTCTACTTCCGTCAAAAATTTAAGTACGTTGTGCTGAACGCAGATTTGTTCCTAATTTATATGATTTTCGTCGACGTTTTCATTAGACTTGTTTGTCATTCTGTGATCCTTAAAACATATACCTAAACGTATATAACGAAATACGGAACCTAAAAAATAAAGAAACAGTAAGGACACATATTACGTTTTTTCCGCTCCACTCCATATAGGTTATATACATATGTGTACATAAATTTATAAATAAAATCCCTTGATTCCGTGTCTTATTTGGTGAACCACCATCAACTGTAACTGAAGATCTGAAGATCTTAAATGCTTATTTCGGCGACATAAAACCAACTTAATTCGTTTCTTCTAAGTAATTTGAGCACATGCATCGATGTTGTCACCGCTCAGAACACAAACTCTAGGTTAGATGTTTAAGGGTAGGCTTGTGTACCTATCTATTTTTCTAAGTCTCTGGCAAACGGGGGAGATTTGTTTAAGCAAAGAAGAAATAATGCAGCATGTTTGGAGGTCATAGGTGAGAAATGTGTAGTTTATTTTTTGTCATTTCAATCATTTAAAAAACATCAGGCTTCATTTAAATACATCGTCACTTACAGCCATTGATATTGCTCCATTCGGCTTCCAGGTGTTAGTCAGTTTAAGTGAATTTCGAAATCGTCGATTTAATCCGTATTTGTAATCACGAAATTTGGACATACCAATAATCAAATTTAGTATGATCAATGTGGGCAAATGTAAATAGAGGCAAATGTAAACAGAGCTAAAATTCCATATCAATAATTCCACTCAATAAACCTTCGGACGCATTTATTATCTGTCACATAAGTACATACCAATCATTGGTGTGTTCACATTTTTCAGTTGGCAGTTGATTTTTAAGAAAATGTTTAATTTAAAAGTGCTTTACAAGTCTGAAGGCTTCGGGATATATTAATATTTTTTTAAAAAAAAACCGAGTCAAGTTTTTTTTAAATATGCTTTTAAGTTATAAAATTTGATTGAAATTAAAGAAAAAAATTCCAATATCTGGAAGGGATTTATCTTTTTTTTCTTCTTTGAATTTGCCCTAGAAAATGTTCTGATGAGGGTAAATGTAAACAAATTTTTGGGGTTATTGTAAACATACTATTTTGGTTGAAAATTAGAATTGATAAAAATTTAAGTTTTTTTTTATTTTAAATCATTTGTTGCAAAAGATGATTCATTCGGAAATATCCTTCTAAATTACTATTCATAGTCATTGGGTAACGTTGTCAAACCAAGCAATGCTATGAGGATAACAAAATCATGATCGAAAGGTTGCCCTGAAATAAAGATTTACGAGTTTTGAAAGCCCAATTTGTTGTTTATAACAACTTAAAGCCTCTGTTCCAAAACTTCAAGACGATTTACATTGCTGTTTACATTTACCCCATAAATTAAATGAATGAACAGAGTTAACGCGCTTCTCGCTACTTGAAATAGAAACTCTGGGTGCCTGAAGTATGCCCACTGGCGCAGGGCCCTGGCCCTGCGGGGCCGCATAAACAGTACTTTTATAAACCAAAACTGTTATATTTGGCGTTTCTAGAGTCACTTCCTAAAATTTAATACACGGAAATCCATGTTTAAGTCGTACACTATACACACATGAAATAAAAACATTTTGCAAACTGTACAAAAGTGAATAAATACACACCTAACCGACATCTGCTTGCAAGAAAGTGTACTAAAAATGTGTTTTGTACTTGTACTTAAACAGCACCGCCTCAAAGAAATGCAAATCAATTTACAAAAAAACTATATTTTATCTCAAATTAATATTTTTTGAACCGAAAATGTGTAGTTTGCAACGAAAATGTGTGCGTAGGTAAATGAACACAACAGAGGACCGTCTATAAATTTTCAACACTACTTTTTACTTGCTCTAGGTTCTAGTAATGGTTTCGTGTAGAAACAAAAATTCGAGGTTAACACTACGATGATCGAGAAATCCGAAAAAAGGCGTTTTTCTTTTTTAATTCAGAGCAGTCAGAGCTGAACCCAAACTGTCAAACAAATATAATGTGCGTTTGTTTTTTAGTTCAGAGCACTCAGAGCTTGGAATTTGTGTTTTATTATTTTTTTTTTCGTTCAGAGCTAGCTCGGAGCGTGCTACATGAGCTCAGAATAAACTAACAGAGCGAGCGGCTGTCAAGTTCATACAATTTTCATGCAATTTGACAGATACCTATGATAATTCAGTGATCAGGTGTGTTTCATAATTAAATCGGAGTGCTCTAAACGCATTCTCCTCAGAGATTATTCCGCTCGCTCAGGCTCTGCTCAGTGCTCAGCTGTCTGCTCTGAACCAACTCTGAACTAAAAAAGAAAAACGACTAAAGTGGGTTTTGTCATGCCATTCGTCGGTTTGTGCGTCCACTGTAATTTGAGCTAGAGCTTGAATGGGTGGACCGATTTGCTTCAAATTTGATATAGAGCATTTTTGTTTGAATCCCTTCCCTAGAGGTAAACTTCGAATTTTTGTCTTTAGCTCATTTAGAGCGGGTAGCTGCCATAGAAACATATTGTTTCTTCCAATTTTTCTCGAAAACGACTAAAACGATTTTGATGAAACTTTGTAGGCACCTGTAATAACCAAGTTAGTTGTAAACAAAAACTATCTTTTAGGATTTTTTCTTTTAATTTTGGGCCATTCAAGTATATATCTTTTTGGTGGTTCCAGCGATTTTGTTGAAATTGTGCTTATAAGTTTAAACTTAAAAATTTAAAAATTTTGAAAAAATATTGTTTTATAAACAAACAAACATATGGGGTAGAGTGGGTAGTTTTGACTCTTTTAATATTTTCTCGTTAAATATAATTCACCATGCATCTGCACTGTGTGGTTGCACACAGTTGTTAACTACAAGAGCAAGTTCGTGCGATCAAGTCGTGCATATTTTTTAAGTTCAAAACATTTTTTTTTTATTTAAGTCAAAACCCAACTTTGTCCAATTTGGCTTAGTAATTAAAACAACAATTTAAATACGTTTATCAAAAAATTGCATTTCATGTGTCATAATGTGAATGTGCCATAATTTTAGATAATGGCGTTGTTTTTGCCGAAAGTTGCTGAATTGTTGATTTCAGCAGGATAGAGGAACCGCTCACACAGCATTGAAGTTCCAATTTTTAAAATTATGATATTTCTTTTGCCCCATCTATTATGTATGTATAAGCAATATTTAGTGGTTACTAGAAGACCCGTGCTTGTGTCGCTTCGATTTATTTTTTAAGGTAAAAATCTGAACGCTAAGCTATTACAAAGTAATTCAAAAACTTATTTTCTTATAAGGATTAAAGTTACTCTTTCGAATTGTTGAAAGTCTTAAAGTGTTTGTAGAAAGGAGAGTATTTTTGAAATAAATCAGGTCCTACACATACAAATTTCACTTCATTCACAAAACTTTTCAAACTAAATTTACCCTAAATTTATCCTGTTTTTAACAATTTTATCTATAGTATCCTATTGCACCCATTAAATAATGACAAAATCTGCAATTGACCTTTCAATTTAGGTACTCAAACAATGAAACTGAACAACCACAATAAAGTTCCTTCTGCAATCTCCGCATCGAATTTCCTCTCAATCAGCTATCGATCGCCATTTAATCAATAAACAGGTTATGCGATTCTTGTACAGCTAAACTATCCGAAAGGACATCTTAAAGTAATAAGATAGTTATTAATTGATAAGGAATGTTATTCCCACACAGTACTGAAGGTAGAAGGTATGCCTTACGCAGGTACACGAGATGTAGGTACCTACATATACGTAAAGCCTGCAGAGAGAGAGAAGAGTTTCAAATAACCCAAGAATAAGTGTCACATCCTTATCCTAACGCATCCTTGAAATAAATGCAATTGAATGTATAGATACTTATTTCATATCTCCCCGTAGTGCAAGATCGTAAATGAACACTTGTGTGGAAAAATCAAGAAAAATATTTCAAAGGGATTAAAATTCACTCGATACCACTTGATGTTCGGAACCTTAGGTGCTCATTACTCTCTGGTGGTTTTTCAAAAAAGGATATCTTTCGTAATTTTTTCGCAATATGGTCAACATATTGTTCGATTTTTTTTAGCCAATTGTTACAATAGACAGATCAATAACCAATGATCCTTTCGTAAGGATCCTTCTATAGTATTGCACAGACAATGATGCAACAGTAAGAATCAAATACAAAAAAGGATGCGGGAGGAAAAAGAAATATCTTTGTCCATTCGCTTGTCCATCTTAAGGAATCCTTCTCAGTAATATTATACCTATCCCAATTTCCACTTCGATTGAAGCGTGCAAAATTTAATCTTAAGTATTTTTTTTCTGTTGTTCAGGGTTGAAAATTTCCTATGAAATTTTAGTAATGGGAGGATTGAAAGGGACACTTGAATAAAGTGTATCCGCGCATGATAAGATGTATGTGTATTGATAGGAGTCCAAGTGTGTTATTTTGTATAAACGAAAATAAAAAATCATTTCCGGTGCGGGGATATACATCAGCGCCATGGGTTACCTATAGTGTCTTGTATTAAGCCTAAGTATATGAAAATATAGAACATAATAGTATTTTTTTGTTGCGCTCCTTTCATTTGATACGGTGCGGTTTGAGGATATCCAACCGCATTGGCACGCCTCTTAGATACAAATTTATATAGAAAAAACTCTGCGAAATAAATCAAATTCGATTCAAGCAAGTATCTTGGTATGTATATGTATATACTGAGTACCTACATGACGTGTTACCACAAAAGTTAAATGGAAATAAAGGTCAAATTGAATTGAAATATCCGGAAATCGAGGTAAAACTGAAATGAAATCGAAAATGAATGTGTTTTAATCATCGGGTATCAAATTGCCAGACAAAATATATTGGCGAAGGGTACCTACCTTACCTACCTACATATATAGTGTAAGGACCCGGTGAAACTTTTACTTTCATAATCACAAAATCTATTCTTTTGCGTTCTATAGAGAACATTTTTATTGAAATTTGTTTAAAATATTTAAAATAATGTTTAGTTTGGCTTGGACCTTCTGAAGTTTGATGCAATCATATAGAATACCAAGTAAGCTATAACATTCGTCCTGCAAAAATAATGATTCCCGTTCTTTTTAATTAAGGTATACTTGTTATTACTTAAGGAAAATCTTATTTTTCACAAAACATCTTTCACAGATTTGTATACAAAAAAATCAGTTACTTAGGTATACGTTTAATAAGTATTGTTTACCTTTAAGAACAAAAAATGTTCTCAAAAATGATTAGTCTTTTATAAAGGGTCCGCCATCTAACGTTTTTTTCAACTAGTGCTTATTTCGTGAATGGTAACACTTAGCTCATGTATGGTTTGACAGATAATTAGTTTTATCCTTCCGCTGAAAGAATATGGTTGTGTACGCTTCGCTTAGTGGGCCTGCGATCGACTTAGAGAAGATGCCGATTTTGCCAAAAAAATCATATTTTCAGATGAAGCTCATTTTGATTTTTGCGGGTAGCAAACAAGCAATATTGTCTCATTTGGGGCACAGAAAACCCGCACGCATATATTGAAAAGCCGATACACCCAAAACGAGTCATTGTTTGGTGCGGATTTTGGTCCAGAGGAATAATAGGGCCATTTTTCGAAAATGAGCAAGGAGTGGCCGTTGCAGTCAATGGCGATCGTTATCGGGCCATGTTGAACGAATTTTTTTTCACAAAAATTGAAGAACAGGATATTGGCAACATTTGGTTTCAACAGGACTGCGCTACGTGCCACACAGCCGAAGCTACACTCGATGTTTTGCGCCATTTTCAAAAAAAAGAAGTTATTTGGCGGAACCTTTATATAGGTACCTTTTTTATTTTGATTTTGATCGTGTTTTGTATGCAAAAGCGTTCTAAGAAGATCTATACCAAAATTTTCCAAACAAAATATTTCTTTATTTCTATTTTGTTTATTTTAATCGCTCTGGAAATATAGTAGGTACTTTGTCACTCAGGATTGAATACAAAAACAGAACAGAGTTGAAAGCAGAGTGGCTTCGCTCTAACTGAAAAATGTCGCTTATTGCACTATGACTACGTGGCCGTAACCATAAAATCTCATCTGTCGCCCAGGATTTTGTTGGTTTGATGCTTGTCGTGGCAAAACTTGATAAATTTTATCAAAATATATCAAATGAACTTGTATGAAATTTTATTATTTTTTTTTATTGTTGTGAAATAACTAATTTATTAATCCTCAAATGAGCAATCATAATCAGCATGAATAAATACTTGACGAAAGCAGCGCGGCGCAAAGTCACAAATACTTCTATATGAATTTCTATTCGATATTTCATACACAGTTAAAATTAAGCGTATAAATATGTTTCTTATACAATACTATACATAAAAAAGTTAATGGGCAATATATCAAAAAATCCTCAAGCGTTTTAGCAATTCATTAATTCTAAACGAAAATGTTCAACCTTTCCCTCAACTGTGCAATATAAAGATAAGACCTCAAGGCCTCAAGCTGTGATAATGAAAGTTTTGATGTTTGCCGACTTTTTTCATCAGACCAATATAGTACTAAAAAAGTAAGATGCTGTGATAAGACTGCACCTCAATAACTGTGGTTGGCAATGGCGCAGTGGATGTAGAGCTTGACTGCAAACTTAGAGGTGTGGGTTCGAGCCCCACTCTAGGCAGGATTCTTTTCTATATTCCCCCAGTTATACAACTGGACGACACCCGTGGGATTCCATGAGACAATCAATACCTTATTTCTCAGTCCACTGTGCCAGCAAAAATACTTTCCTATCCTTCTATTCCTTCTTACTTGTGCCGTGCAATTCAGGTTGTATTTAGAAGACCTTAGACTTACAGGCATATAGTTAAAATTATTATTATCACTATACACCCCTTGTTAAGACTGAATGAAGATGAAATAGTATGATAAATTGACGATCTAAAAGATAATTATGTCCCTGGTCCTAACATAATATTCCGTCTATGTTCGTAAGATCATGTAAGTTTCACATTTCGTCGGCTATGACATTGATTTTTAATTGTTCTCTGTCAACTGTTGTTTTTCCTGTGGAAGTCTTTTTACTTAATAGCTCTTCATAAATGTGGCAGACAGAATTTTGTTGAAAACTATCGTGGCACAGCAAAGTTTTCATGCATTCCAAAATTATTTGAAAATATTTTGTGCAAACACATTCAGATTAATTGCAGAAAACAACATGGTTTTTGCAGTAGCAGATCCACTTCAACAAATCTTCTTGAATTCACCAATATAAAGTAAATAAAAACTTGACCTTGAAAGGCCTTCAAAATGATGTATTCTATTGTGACTTCAGAGTTTGCCATAAAATACTACGTATACTATAAATATGGATTTCCAAACTGAATGTTGACTCCTACTTGAAAAACAGGACCCAATATGTAGAATTGAAAAATTTAATCTATAAAACTATAATAGTCGTTTATCTGGAGTTCCCCAAGGCAGTCATATTGGACCTATTTTTTTCCTACTTTTCTTCAATAACATACCCATACACGCTGCTATGTTGTATAGTAAGATTTTGATATTTGCTGATGTGTTCAAACTAATTTATGATTTGTTTCTTAAACATGATATTGATAAGGTGTCCGAATGGTGCTCACTTACACTAATAAGTGTAAGATAATGACCTATTCTCGAAAACGATATCTGGTTGACTCCTTCTATTTCATTGTCAATACTCTTTTCGCCGAGCTGACATGTTTAATGATTTTGGAGTACTAAAGGGTTTTCCAATAAGAGGTGTTATTTTGAATAGCCCACTATTTCGGTAGCTGTCACTTTTGAAGCTGTCATTTTTTGACATTTGACAAGTAGAAACTACGCCATTAATAAAAATGGAACGATACACGCTTCAACAACGCATTGAAATTATTAAAATTCAATATAAAAATGGTGAAAATTTGGCAGAGACGGTTCGTAAAACTAAAACATTTTTGGGTCGGGAAGCACCTTGTCGGACCGCAATACAGAAATTGGTGGACAAATTCGAGCTGTTGGGACAAGTTAGTGATGTGAATAATAAAACCCGTGCACGTCGCTCAAGAACAACTGAGAATATTGCTGTTGTAGCCCAAAGTGTTGAAGAAAACCCAGGTTTGTCCATTCCTCGTCGTATTTTGGAATTAGGCATTCCACAAACGTCATTACACCGTATTTTGCCTAAAGACTTGGGTCTTAAGGCTTATAAAGTTCAGTTAACACAAGAACTCAAGCCGGCTGATCATCAACAACGTCGTGTCTTTGCTGATTGGGTCCTTGAAATGCATGAAAATGATCCGGAATTTCATCGAACAATCGTCTTGACTGATGAGGCCCATTTCAACCTCGGAGGCTACGTCAACAAGCAAAACTGTCGCATCTGGGGCTCGGAAAACCCAAGAGTTATTGTTGAAAAGCCTCTCCATCCTCAACGCGTGACTGTTTGGTGCGGTTTATGGTCCGGCGGGGTCATTGGACCTTACTTTTTCGAAAATGAGGCTGGAGCAACAGTTACGGTCAATGGATTGCGCTATCGAGAGATGATTAATGATTTTTTATGGCCGGAATTGGATGGTATTGATCTGGACAACGTTTACTTTCAACAAGACGGCGCTACGTGCCACACAAGCAATGAAACCATCGATCTTTTACGGGAAAAGTTTTCGGACCGTGTTATCTCTCGAAGAGGTGATCACAATTGGCCACCGAGATCTTGTGATTTAACACCTTGCGACTTCTTCCTTTGGGGCCACGTGAAAGATAAGGTCTACGCCAACAGCCCAGCGTCGATTCAAGACCTCAAAGATGGAATTCGTGAGGCTATCGAGGACATAGGCAGCCACTTTGCGATTTGGTTATGGAAAATTTCATGAAAATGATAAGATCCTGTAAGCGTGGTACGTGGCGGCCATTTGGCTGATGTTGTGTTCCATTATTAACGGCATACCTTCCTCTTTATAATAAAAGAAACATCCGATCATTTATCTCAAAAAATTCTTTGAATATCAAAATAACACCTCTTATTGGAAAACCCTTTATTTGACATTTTCATTTAATACTTATATATCGATACAATACTAAGAAAATCAAGGGACCGCCTTGGATTAATAATGAGGTTCTCGAAGGGGTTTAATGATCCTAACACCTTTAAAACACTTTACTGTGCACTTGTTCGCCCCGTGTTGGAATATTGTAGTTGTGTTTGGCGTCCTAGTTATGACAACGCTTTTAATAAACTTGAGCGTTCAAAAACGTTTCCTGCTAAATGCCCTTCGACATCTTCCATGGAACACTTACCGCCATACGAAAGTCTTCGGAACATTTCGACATTGGAAAAAAAGGAGAGAGTTTAATAATGTCATGTTCTTATTTCAACTTCTGTTGGTATCTAATTGACTCATATTATATATTGAGTAAACTCAACATCAATATCCGTCCAAGATCGACTAGAATCGACACATCTAGCTGAAGGGTCAATTATGATTTAAACGAACCCCTAATGTTATGAGTCGAGACTTTAGCAAATTGTAAAGTTTAATTGATTTCAATAAATCTGAACCTTGTTTGAAACTTATTTGTATTCAAGACAGTCAAATTAAATATGATTGCATCTTTGTAATGTTTATTATCTGACTTGTATACAAAAAAAAAATTGATAATTTTAACTTAAACGTTATTGTCTTTAGTTGAAATAAATAAATATATATGCTCATATATGCTTAGAAACATAGGAGAAAGTCGTTAATTTACTTATATCATCCGCTGTCATCTTTAAATTGTTTCCATCAAGTGACTATAATTTTGAAAAAATTAAATTAAATTTGGTGACACGACAACTCGTGGAGAGCCGGGGCCAAGTGCCTTACAATTCTCAACCATTCCTGTGTGAGGGTTTCTTGTTTTGCAGGAATAGAGGGACCTTCAATTTTCTGCCGAATCCGGAAGGCTAAGCTGAGAGGCACCTATTCATGACAAGAAACAGTAGCTGTTTTTTTTTTATTTAGGTATGGACGAGGCTGGGAATCGAACTCAGACCTCCGGCATGACAGTCTTACGCACTTACCATTACTACTTTGGTTTACTAAATCAAAATTTGAAGTTGAATAATTAAAAAAACCTATAGTTTATCAGTACCGGAAGTAATTTGGTTGTAATTAAGTAGGTACTATATTCACTAATCCATTTTATTTTAACTTCCAGTTTATAAGTACAACATGAGTTTATAACAAACGACTAAAAAAAAAAAAAAAAAAAAAGTTGTACGCATTCTTTGTAGATTTTCGAGCAGCTTTCGATACAATATCACGTGAAGCACTCTTTTACAAGCTTTCCAAAATTGGTGTACCAAGCAAAATCCTGCGAGCTTTGTATGAGAATAATATTTCGTACGTGTGGGATGGAGATCTAATCTCTGAAGAATTCAAAACGTTAATGGGTGTTAAGCAAGGCTGTATTCTTAGTGCACTTCTTTTTATATTATAAATACATTAATGATATAACCGATGATGTCAAAGGTGGAATAAAGTTCTGCGATGTATCAATCCTGGTGTTGATGTATGCGGATGATATCGTCTTTCTGTGTGACACTATCCAAAGTATGCAGTTAATGATAAACAGACTTAGTGCATATTGTAAATCTTGGAATCTTACTGTTAATCTTGAGAAATCAAAAGTCATGATATTTAGAAATGCAGGAGGTCGTTACTCACGTTTGGAAAAATGGAAGTTAGACGGTGAAGAAATTGATGTTGTATCCAGATACAAATATCTAGGTATACTGTTATCCCCTTCTTTAAGTTTTAAACCGCACTTTGGTGAAAAATTAGCTGATGCTAAAAGAGCAATTTGGGCAATTTGGGAACGATGTTTCAGAAACAATTATGTGTCACTAAGTGCAAAACAAACTTTGTTCCACTCGACTGCAGCCTCGACAATGCTCTACGGAGCTCAGATATGGGGATAAAAATGCTACGATGAGGTGGAAAAATTGCTTCGCTACTTCTTGAAGAGGATATTCCGACTACCAAAAAATACCCCTAGCTATATATTGAAACTGGAACTCCTCCTCTGCGCTTGTACACCCTCAAAATGCACTTCAATTATATTTTAAAAGTATTAGAGATGAATGAAACCAGAATACCAAACGTAGTATTAAAAAGCATTATTAGAACAAATTTAAAAATTTACGAAGAATGGCAGAAAGTAGCGTCGGAATGCGGAATGAATCTAACAGTCCAGGTGAACGAGGAACCTCATCTCTTAAGAGAAAAATTCAACTCAATTTTGGAAAATCTTGGCAGACATACGTATGACCAATACGTTGAAGAAGCCGAATCGTCGCTATTTAGGAACTACTACAGCAAACTTAACCATTTATTAAATGAAAAAACCTATTTCCTCAACAGTTACTCAGCTGAAAAAATAAGTACTGTCTTCAAAATGAGAGGTGAACTTGTCCATTTAAACTTCATGCCACATCGGCCAGATTTACCAGTACTTTGTGACCTCTGCAACATGAAAAAGAGAGAAGATATCTTGCACTTCCTTGGTGTTTGTCCAATTTTAAAAGAATTTCGAATATTAATGTTTGGAAAACATGTCTTAGAGGAAGATGAAGCAGTAAATATCTTAAATGGAGAAAAGGATGGGATGTCCTGTATAACTACTCAGTAGCAGCACTTCGTTATAGAAAGCGTATTATGGAAGGAGATTTTTAATACAAGAATTTTCGTTTATATTTTGTCAACCTGGTAGACGGCCATAGGCCAAACCCATTATGACTTAGGCTAAGCTTTAACTGTATAAATATATTTATTGAAATAAAAGTCAATTTAACTAACTAACTAATTAACAAACGAGCAATTTGTATCATGATTACCTACAAAATAAAATTATAAAAAATATCACTTGGTGTTTTGAATTCTTGATTTCGAAAGGAGTTGCAATTTCCAAATCGTGCCAAGTTTGATATTTGAAAAATGTAAATGTTTCAGAACAAAAGTTAAGTGGCTAGGCCAAACGCAGATTTTTGTATCTATTCTCCATTTTTTAACATATCCAGAACAAACCTAAAGCAATCTTTCAAAATAAAATAAAAGGGTCATGCACGTCATGAAGATGGGTCGCTCTAGAATTTAAATACCATGGAATCGCAGGAGTTGACTGATGCCCAGACCATAGGTTCTTCTCTTGCCTTGCACAAAATTTTATTTTTATCATCAAGAAAATAATTGAAGATGAAGGCATGAAAGAATTTTAAAAAAAACAATATCCGATATTCATATTCAAAGAAAATCTTTTTGAGCATTCATTAGGTCCATACTGTTAAATCATTCACTTACAATCCAATCCCACTTTAGTTTCCGAGGAGGAGGATAAAACTGAATTGCATATTTAAGAGTTGAAAACCACCATACCTGCTCCAAAATTCAATTTAATCCGTCAAATAATGCAAACACAATCTGCCTTACAAACGAGTGTAACTGACAAAAAAAATAATCAGGTACTGTTTTTCTGTTTGTAACGAATCGAATCAAGGGCAGACGTTTCTGTTTCTCCTGAACTGGGAAACAAACAAATTACCACTGCTAATCTCCTCTCCGTTTGTCGATTATTCTCGGCCAAGTTCAGGGCTACAAATTGAGTTGCTTACATAAACAAGTTTCCGAATATTTTTGTCGATTATTTGCTGGTTTTTAATCGTCGTTTTTTCATTGTGGTCGGACAAAGAGCCATTCAAATGCAGCTCGAGGCGCCTTATCGCCTGTGGTATGAGCAAGACTAGAAAAGATAGTGAAATCGCACACTAAATACGAAATTCCAGAAGTATGGGTAAGTCCAGGAACCAACACTTTGCTAAGCTAAGAAAGAGAGTTAAATGAGTTTTTGATATTTTTGGGATTTAAGTTAAATTCGGGCTATCAATTAGTGGAGTGGAAAGGTCTGATGATGTCTTATCGCAGATTTATTGGTGAAAGTGGAATCAAAGGCTATGAATAAAATAGAACGATGAGTAAGAACAGTGGATTCAGTTATCAGAATGTTTGTTAAAAAGAAAAGCATGCAAAAGGGCATATGAAAAGTTTTTGTGAAAAAACAAAATTGGAATTCGGTCGAAATCGCCCAAAGGCGATAAGCGCAAAGGTTACCCATGAATAGTTGTTTTTTTTTTTGTTTTTTTTTTCGAATAATGGGTTCGGTATGGTTTTGAACTTGTTTGCTCATGTCACTATGGGAGTAATTAATTTTAGATTAATGTTACTCATTCTCTTTGTTTTGTAATGTAGCAATCAAATGTTCATTGGGATAGGTTTTTCCTTTATTTATTTTAATTGAGTAGGTTGATATATACTAGGTATGTATATGTTTACATTACATATGATGCATTCTTTTCCTTAGCGCTTATACCTAGGCTATTGGAAATATGATAGCATTTGATAATATTTATTGCACCTTAATGAGTCAACAAGTAGTGACATTTTAAGAACCTTAACTTATTGTGTTTTTTTTGTGTGACTTGGGTTCGATTAGTTTGGAGTTTTTAACTTCATATTCCACAGTCGTAAGGATCAGGTTATATCAATCAACACTTTTTGAGGTACCTAAACTATATATTGTTGTTGCTACCCCAATTCTCTTGTTTTGTCAAACAAGATGGACAAAATATAACATATATAACCATTTTATATCGAAAAGTTAAATGTGAACATTTTGTTCTTATCAAAGAAGAGTTCTGCTGGCGGTTCGTTTAAAAAAAGAGTTACTGGCGCAAATTTTTAAACAGTCCTCGTTTGAAACCAATGAAACCAACTCAAGTTAACGCAGTCGTTTAGTTGCGAGTCCTTGTCTAACCTTTTCTTTATTTTAAACACTTTAAACAACCCTTCTAACTAATGAAGTGTTTTTACCGCATTTGTAGGGTTTTAAATGCATTTGTAGCGTTTTTAGCGCATAGGTTTCTTTATGATTTGTCATACAGCATTCGACTGCAGATCGAGAGGTCCCCGGTTCAAATCCGGGTGTCCCCTTTGAAAATTAATTTTTTTTGTAATTTTTTTCTTTTTTTTAACTCCCCTTTAGCTATTTCACCTTTTCAGCTAAGATGACGGGCGAGTTTGTGAGCAGAAAATGATTTGCCACGATATGGTAGTCCAACACTATGTACCGCATGTTTTTTTGTTTTTGTTGGGGCGGTCGACCAAATACAAGTTTGTATTGTATACTGTTTGGTGTCGTAGTCTATTGAATCGGGGGGTGGAGATGGTGTTGTTTTGTCGTGGTAATGGTTACTGGGTGCATGCACCACAAATTAAAGCTAAGAGAGTTTTCGTGATTGTTAATTTACAAGCTCAAAATCTTCATCTTCAAAAAACATTGAACATTGAAAAACAATGAATGGATAAAGTATACTTTAAAAAAGATAGGGAAGCATTTTGCTGCTTTTAAAGTAAGACGAGTGCTTTAGTGTTTAAATATACTTTATATCGTTTAAAATTATCAAAGCATCGACTCTCATTCTGAAACTCATTTTTAGAGTCGGCGTCCAATTTAAAATTGATCAAAAGTAGGTTTTAGATGTTTAAAATTTTGCGCCACTGTGTTTATTATAGTATTAATTTATTTTAAATAAAAATTGATTTTCAGAAAAAAATCATTTTACATCGCCCATTTCTGGTGGGTTTCTTAGTAGTTTTTCTAATCCATTGATACCGTTGGTAGAATTTGTACAGTTTGCGACCTGTATGTTTCTTGGAAATGCAACAGTAATGTTTGAGTTTAAAAAAATATGAAATACGCTCATTTTTTACTTGCTCTATAGGGCTCGAGGGAGGTTATAATCAAAACTAACACTACGCGATAATCGAGAAGTCCGAAAAAGTGGGCTTCGTCATGCTGTCCGTCGGTCTGTGCGTCTGTGCGTCTGTACGTCTGTGCGTCGGTGCGTCGCACAGTGGTTCGGTTTGTATGGGAGAGCGGAAAAAAGTCTGTTTTATCTGAACGGTTCAACAGATTTCAATGAAATTTGGCAAACATGTTTATATTAGTCTTATACATATTTGGTCAAATTTTGGTTGAAAAAAAATAATTACAAACAAAGTTATTGACATTTTTTTAAAATTTGAGGGATTTGATGTTTGTATGGGAGAGCGGAAAAATAATCTGTAACATCTGAACTGTTTAACGGATTAAGATCAAATTTAATTCGCATTTTTAAATTAGTCTTATACACATTTTGTCAAAATTTGGCTAAGAAAAAATCATTAGTAAAAAAGTTATTGACTTTTTTTCTAAAATTTGAGTGTTTTGATGTTTGTATGGGAGAGCGGAAAAAAGTCTGTAAAATCTGAACTATTAAACGAATTTTAATGAAATTTGACAAACATGTTAAGATTAGTCTTATACATGCTTGGTCAAAATTTGGTCAAGAAAAAATTGTTAGAAAAAAAGTTATTGACATTTTTATAAAATTTGAGGGTTTTGATGTTATATTTAAATAAAAGTTTTTTTTAGTAAAACCTGAACTTTTTATTTTGAATAAAATATTATTATTAACTATGTATATTTTAATGTATTGAATTCACTATATATGTTTGTTATTATATTTCACTTCACGTTCACTTATTGGTTGATCAAAGAGTAAAAATTTGTCTTACACACCTTGCACAAATGCTCAATAACTCAATACTGACTTTTTTTCATTAATCCTTTATATATATAGATTTAAGTAAGAGATTTTAATCTAATAAGCCATTACTAATCCTTACAGGTAATACAAAATTACGCAATACACAACAAAAACAAAGCAATTAAACTTAAAAAAAACACCTTTTTTTATTTTTACCTGCCCTACTTTTAGCGAAAAATTAAAAAAAAATAAAAGATTATCCCTAATCCTTTTCTTTATTTTGTATTAAGCTCTATCATATAATTCAAAATATCATAAAACTATATTATTTTTCGTGTGTTGCTTTCAATAAAATTTAGTTGAAAGTTGAAAAATTTTCCAGTTAGAAATAAATGGTTTCGCAAAAATCGAAATTCTCAGCCCTGGGTCAATGTATTAATTTTGTTTTATTTTTAAAATAAAGTTTGACATTTTTTCTTAAAATAATAGGCTTAACCAGTTCATTCTGACAATTAATACCGAAGTAATCAAACTTTTTGGTAAACACCACCGTCAAGACGGAGTTTTTTGAAATCCGATTGAGTGAAACATTTTTGAGCATAACTTCCACATCTGCACGTATCTGCAGCTGATTTTTTCTGTGCTTTAACATGAATATATGGAGCATATGGTGGCATACTTACTTTCTTGGTATCTTTTGGAGCTGTTTTTTTTAATCAAAAAGTTTAAAAAAAATCATTTTTTCTTAGTACTAAAGCTTCAGGCTACTTATAGAAGGTATCTTTTATAAATAATCAATATTTTTTTTTATTTTTAGATAATCGAAAATAGACCAATTAAATTATTTAAGAAGCTAGAGAATTTATCTACAGGAACTTCGGAAAAAAACATCTCAAAATTTGTTGAAAATACGGTTCGCGATTTGAGTAAAATTATTTTTCAACTTTGAGGGCTTGTAAATCAGAACATACAATATATATGTTAAAAAATACTTTTAAATCATACGCTCGGGTTATCTAAGAGTACTTAAACATAAAGTTTAAAACGATAGACATGACTTTTTCAAAAGACTTTTTTCCGCTCTCGCACCACTGTGCGTCGGTGCGTCCACTATAATTTGAGCTAGATCCTAAACGGGTGGACCGATTTGCATGGAATTTGATACAGAGAATTTGTATGTGATTCCCTTTTGATTTTTGTTTTAGCTCATCTAGAACGGGTAGCTGCCATACAAATATTTTGGTTTCTTCAAATTTTCTCAAAAACGGCTCTTACGATTTTGATTAAACTTCGTACCTGTAGTAACCAAGCCAATTTTAAGAAAACTGCATTCACATTACGAAATTAGGTATTCAACGTTTTTTTAGAAAATGGTCTTATTTTTGGGTTATTCACGTATATCTTTGCCATATGGTTAAATCGATTTTGTATTAATTTTGCAATCTGATGCTTCCCAATAATTTAAACAATATTGCATTTAAAAATGTTTGAAAACATTATTTTATAAACAAAAAAAAATCAGACAAAAAATCAATTTTTTAGTGCTTTTGACTCTTTAAATATTTACTCGTTAAATATTTATATATACATCTTGCATCTTCAATGTTGGGTTACATACATTATTTAACCACAAGAGCAAGTTCGTGCGATCAAGTCGTGCATATTTTCTGTTTTTAATGTTATTCACTGTTATTTAACTGAGCAGATAGCCCGATTCTGCAAGCGTGATTCAATTTTCGGGAACACGGATTCTGTTCACTGGTAAATTAAAAAGGTGTGAAAAGATTTGCTCAATACAGAATTTGATTAGTTTGCGAAATTGAAGATTTCTAGTGTCTACGCGGTTTTCTATGTAGGTACGTGTAAGGTCTCTCATTAAGCGCTTGCTATCTTTTAATTTAAATAAAACAAAGTGTGTTAGAAATCATCGACATTTATTATTCTTTTGAAAAACCTATCGATGTCATTATGTATGGAAGGTGACGGCCTGGCCAACGTCGTTCTCAAATAAATAAGGACCGATAACGCCAACAGCCGAAAATCCAATCCAAACAGTGACTTTTTCGGGATGCATATTGCATATTGGACGCTCTTGGATCTCATATGGATTGGTATCGTTCCAAATTCGATTTGTTTGTTGATGTACCCATTGATTCTGAATCGCTGAAGATGACCTTAGATGGACAAAGCACACGGAACGTTGTCCAAACAGAACACCCATTTTGATACAACAATTTTGTCATTTGAACGTGTTTTGATGAACGCTATATCCGTCCATGGCGATTTGGAAAAATATACTGAATAAATGACAGCCAATTAGATAGGTGTAGCTTCAACAATATGACCGCTATCCACTGACAAAGTTCAGAAGTCCCTATTGGAAGACCCTTTACAAGAAAACTCGAGTATGCGGAATGGGGCCACGTGAAGAATTTCCAATTGAACACGTCTTATGGCTTGTTTAAATTGATTAATGTAATTAAATAACAAATGACACTGGATTTCAGCCCTGCAGGCCTCCATCAACCTGGGTGCAGTGGATTATGGGGCGGGTGTCCCGAAATCCCTAACACAAAGACTAAGCAGGCCTTCTTACAAGTACAGTTGAAAAAAGCCATAGACGAGGAAATGTGCTAGCTCTTAAAGAATAGAACAAATAAATGTCCGAGTGAGATCGCCGGTACGAAACGCCAATTTTTATGGACTAAAGGCCGTTAAAAGCTATTTTGAATCAGAACAAATAAATGTTTCATGATCCAAAAATCCAAAATCGAAATTATAGGATTGATATTTTTGTATCTTCATTCAGTTTTGATTTTTTGTATGCAAGTCGCATGGTGAGGTCCTTATGAAGGCATTTAATCTTGCCGTCAGATTCAATCTTCATACATAGAATATTAATGTCAACGAAAAGTCATTTATCACTCAAATCTACATGGAGTTTTTAAGACGAATACTTAACGTGACAAAACATGTGTTTTTGGTGATGTTGATCCGAGTAGCCCGGGCGAAATATTTACCAGCACCCTTCCTCTCAGGTGTTCTTTTTATTATAGATAAGTATTGTTGAGTATTTTTACCTACTTTTGAAAATCTTGTGTAGGGAAACAATAGCAAGTGAATTAATTTATTTTATTTTTAAAATATTAAATAAATTTATTGGCGCCCCATTAGCCATACAAAAATGTAAAGTTATACAGCAAAGTATCGCAAACGGGGAGAAATGTAATAATAATTTAAATTGTGGGCACTGCCCTTTTGCTTGGAGCCCCACCAGCTCTGGCGCCCTTGACACCCTATTCTAAGGCCAACACTGCCTACATGAAGAGTTTGTATGATGGGAGTGAAGATCCTAATGACGGGTAACAAATTTCTCGATGTTACAACGAAATGCTTATAATAATAGTTCATGTTGGACAAAATAAAAACTTTATTTCATTTTTGATTCAAAATAGCTTTTAACCTTCACCTTGTTCATTTTATTTAGGTAATTTGATTTGAAACCAAATGCGCCTCCGATATTTTGGAAACGGATTTGTTGTAGAACTGGACGATCTAGCGCAGGTCTCAATGGCAAACATGAGAAAATATATAGATACCGCAGGCTGGTTCGCAAATGAACCAGTCTATGCCAGTCATTAGTTTAGGAGCATCTCTGCTTTGTATATTTAGGGGATCACAATGGACCAACAGGCTTCTGTCAACGCAACAGCTGTGCACGCCCCTCCTAACCTAACCTAACCTAACCACATGCAAAAGATTATTTTTACCTTTTGATTCCACAAAAACGAATATGAATTCAGAGTTACCTAAAGCGCTCCCTCGCGTTATTTCACAAATTCCAAGTATTTCAATTGAAGAAAATGTGTTTTAAATAAAATATAAAAATCCCACATGTTCTATGATGTTTTCCGAATATCCTTTGACCATCCGCCTCACATTCCCAATTTTTTCGATCAGAATTTGTATAGAGCAACCCAACGCCTTACACAACATCACGCGCAGCACCTTTTAACAAAACCTAATCCTTCCATCATCAAATTAATTCTAAGGCATGACGAGAGACTAATTGTTACTTCGATGTATAAAAGAATAACAAGAGCCCACAAAACCCAAGCCCGGCAACGTGATTATCATAAAATATCGATTTAGTGAGATACACCGATCTACGATAAGCGTCACACTTTTACGTGATATTGTCACAATGTCAAACACATGTAACGACGATGATTATCCTTTTGGTTTTGTCTTCCATAAAACATTTATATGAAATAACACATCATTCAAGGAGCAAGGTGTTACGTTCGTTTTGAATAAATGATAATTTCGTTCGTTCAAAGAACTCAATTTGTCCTTTTTTCGCGGGTCCTAACAATCCGTTCTTTGATGCCAATTGTTCATCGGAAAGCACATTTACATTTGAATAGACTTCTTTTTAGAGATATATGTATAAGTTGAATAGGAAGGGGAATAAGTCCATGACACTTGGAAAGGAATGTCATTCTCTAAAGACGAAATTATTATCGACATCCCGCACAAGGATGTTACTTATTGTGTATGAGTATAACCGTGTCTGATTATTTGGCAGGGATGATCCGAAAACATTGTGCCTTGTCACGAAATTGGATTGAAGGGCCATTGGGGCGATAGAGAATAAAGAAAGGATTTTTGTCTAACTTTGCTGGTGAATGTACAAAGCTTTAGGTATGGATTACGGTTTTTTTTTGACGTGTGTCGTTTACTCTGCTCATATGCTCCTCTGGGCGATTTGATTATCCAAATGTATCATTTCGACACATCCAGAGAGGATAATGGATTTGTAGTTATGTTTATTTGGGCTATGGCCATGGAAATGAATTTTACCTGTAACCATGCCAATGTTATGTGATGGTGATGTTGGCATACTAATGCCCATAAGGAATCTTATTTACTCAGATGTTTTACTTATGCAATGACAAACAATTTTATTGGTGTGGTCTCTTTTTACTCTTCATGCATGGTGATGCGTTTTTCATCTTAAACGAAAACAGGATATAAGACAAAATACTCAAAAAGCAAGAGATCCTTAAAAAACACTTGAAACCCAAGAAGGACATCCTTGGCTGGATTTTTTTGTCTTTTCTGTTCTCAACTTTGCCTGTGTTTTTTTTTTTTTTTTTTGCAAAAAGACAACTATCATTGTGATCCTGTCAAATATTGGTTAAACCAAGGAAACGATAAGGTGAGACGGTTTTAATATTATTTACCTCAACTATAGGAAATAGAAAACGAAAATAGAAACTCCTTAAATCAGTGAAAGTGCAATTTGATCCTTATTGGAACCGCCCAGTAGAGAAATGGTCGAAGTTGTAGTTGTCACAGAACGAGTGTCCTTTATATTTAATTCTAATATTTTTTTTTTATTTTTTCTGGGTTGAAGAATGGAGTGAAGGAGCATGGGCGATGAGGAAAAGGATATTTATGAATGAATGAGACCAAATGGTGACGGTTGAAGGTGGTCGTTAAGTTTCACTTTTCGTTTTTATTATTGGTTTTAGGTAGTATCCCGTCCTATTCGCCTTGTGTTTTCTTATATAGGTATATTGGCCTTCCGTGAATGTGTTTTCATTGCTGATTTTTCACATGGATGTAATATGAGTTGCTTTGTGGTTGAATATTATTATATGATTTCCCTTTTCTTGTTTTGTTTTCCACGAAAACCCTGTGATCAATATGGTTTTGAAAGGTTTCATTCATGAAATTGCAGAGAGTATATTCTGATGTCGAGACGAGATATAATCCTGATGGTATCCTGGAAGTGAAGTTTCTGAACGTAGTTATCAAGGATTGACTTTTTAATTCAAACATCGATTTCAGGTCATGACACAAGCGGCAATTTCATATTTTTTTGAAAGATTTGAGTTTAAACTTTTTTAATTTCTGTAAATGAAAACTTAACGAAAAATTTGAATGATAACGTGAAAATGCAATGTTTCTGTATTAAAGATTATATATAAGAAATTACTTTAAAATAACGGTTAATACTTTTATGTTTACATTTACCCAGTTCTTTTTTTCTAATTTATGGGGTAAATGTAAACAGTAGGTAATGTAAATCATCTTCAAGTTTTAGAACAGAGGCTTTACCTAAGTTGTTATTTACTACGCCTTCAAAACACGTAAATCTTTTTTATTTCAGGGGCAACCATTCGATAATAGTTAAAGGATAAGCAAAAGATTTGAAGTTCATGATTTTGTTATTCTCAGCATCAGAATAGTAATTACGAAGGATATTTCCGAATTAAAAAGTACCTATTTGGAAACGAATCATTTAAAATAACACACTTAAATTTTTACCAATTTTGAATTTCAACAAAAATATTATGTATACAATTAGGTACCCCAAACATTTTTTTACATTTACCCCCATCATAATTTTTTCTGATTTAAATTTAAAAAAGTAAAAAAAGTTAAATCCCTTCCAGATTTTGGAATTTTTTCTAATTTAATGTCAATCAATTTTATAACTAAAAAGTCCATATATTAAAAAAAATGTATATCTGAATTTTGTTAAAAAATATTAATATTTCCCGAAGCCTTCGGTGACTTGTTAAACACTTTTAAACGGAACATTTCATAAAAAAAAACAATTGCTAACCGAAAACTGTAAACATATTAATGAGTGCGACATGTAGGTATGTGATAGATAATGAATGTGTCCAAAGGTTTATTCAGTGGGTGCGTTCAAGACCTCATTATTTGTATGGAATTTGAGCTCTGTTTACATTTACCAACATAAAAAGTTTTTTTTTAAATAAATGGCTCTTCAAAAGATAATTATAGGTACGTACTTTTTATAGAAAATTCAAGCTTACAATTCAAAAATACTTTATATAAAGTCTTGCTTACACAGGTATAATTACTGTCAGTGGGAATTTTTAATCGATGAACAATATTAAATAAAAGAAAAAGAACCAAAAGTAAATGTTCGTATTTAATATGTATACTTAAATAAGTTCCTGTTATTTTTTGCGAAGAAAGCCAGGGGTGAAATCGGCTAATGTGATCGGTGATTGTCAGATTTATGATCATCAAATATGATCAAATTAATTTTTCCGTATGCGTAAAGTGAACACCAAAAAATATTCAAAACTTGGCATTACTTTGAGAGACAAGTATATACTGATAGCTGTCATAAATTAGTTTTTTAGATTTATTTATGGGCCAATTTTATTTTGAATAGCAAAATTTTGTTTCACAGCTCAACCACCGTATTTTGACCTATTGGAGCTGACCAGTCCACACCAACTTGCCTTTGGTAGCCACCACACCCCCAAGAATTTAGTGCCAGCGGAAGGAAAGAGGAGGAATGTATGGGTTGACCGAACTCCGGCTGGAAAATCCAAAAGCCGAAAAATATACATACATATGTATATAAATGTATCTTTAGTCGAAAGTTTTTTAAGAATCTATTTAATTTGTAATTGCCAATTTTAAAAAAAAAGTACAAATTAGTGTGTGTGTGTGTTCTTGCTTTGGATTTCGTAGGTCGAAAATATAAAATTTGTTTCTTAGGTTTATTATTACTATTATATGTATGCGATTTTCATGTTCAACATTCTCAGGCCATACAAATAATTGCACAGGTAC
Organism: Leucozona laternaria; assembly: GCA_932273885.2. Taxonomy (NCBI): domain Eukaryota; kingdom Metazoa; phylum Arthropoda; class Insecta; order Diptera; family Syrphidae; genus Leucozona; species Leucozona laternaria. The sequence goes on from OW026368.1 coordinate 55,951,554, forward strand.
AAATAAAATCATTTTTCTTGAAACCTTCTCAATGTTATATGAAAATGACACCAACATAGCTGTCACAGGAAAACGTCGCAAAAATATGATTATCACATGTGACAATCACGTTACGCAGTCCGAATTTGTTTATTGTGACTGTCAATTATCACAAATCACCTTAGCCGATTCCACCCCAGGTTAATATATTATAATGAGTATAAAGATGGGGTTTCTAAAACGTGCTGGTGGAGTTGCGATATTTTTTTTTATTGCAAATCGATCTTAAAATGTAAAAATTGATATGTAGAAAGCTAGCATGACTCTTTCCAGAATTCGGACTTAAAAGAATGTAATAATTAGCTGCTATGTAGTTGGTACTCTCACTTTTGGATTTCGAGAAATTGAGTTTCCGGCCTAACTAACTAGCGATTAACTCATTTTCAACAAATATCCACTTGCGGATTGATTATATGTATTTTTGAGATAGGTGTTTTGCTAACTTGACGTCAAGTCTTAATTGGAACGTGAGAGTTTGAAATTTTTAAATCCTTTGATTCAGGGTCCATTATATCAACATGTTCCTATAACATCAATAAGAATTAAAGACTCTAGGACACTGTAGTTTTCCAAACAAATATAGAATATTTTAAAAAGGAGAGGTAAATTGTACAACAGATGGCGCCAAAGTGGTAGTAGGGTCAGTTGGCAAATATACATACTATTGCCAGAAACAAAGCAACAACAAAACCTTAAACCCAATCAATATAGTTCTGTCATATATGGAAGAATATTAAATCATTAAAAGTTATTGATAAAACATCTTTTAAATGTGACTCAAATCACCTTAGTAGATAATTACTTTCTTTAAAATTACGTTACCAAAACTTGAAACGATAACGAAACAAGGTGGAATGCAATTATATGTCAGAAATCTTCCAAGATCCCAAGCCACAATGACGATATGATGTCTTGTCACCGAAACGACCCTTCTGATACTGTGATGGCTATATGTACTACGTATATATAGAAGTATGCCGCGTGCTATAATCCGTTAGTTCTAAAAAAGCTTGTTGAATAAGTTTGTCGAATTCAGCTTCTATATTGCCTCTCAATGAGCATCATAAGGCACCCTCCTTGCTTGAAGCTTGATATATATATAGGGCATATAAATTGACCTACATTTAATGTAATTTGTTCTCCTGTATACGAAACGAACTTAATTTCTCAGAAAATTATGCTGCATAATTCTCCAACATGTCACTAATTATGATACGCACAATTCTCAGCTTGTCGAATCAGCCTCAACCAAGCACTGTTATTTCAACAGACGATCTCTGGTATAGGTCATTTCAGTATAGCGATAGTAAAATTACTAAATTAATTGTATATAAGTATCTACTCTCTCAATATAGAAAAGAATTTTCTTCAAGAAAATTTTCCCGAAAAATCATTTCACACCTACATTATATAAAGGTAGACATAAACCTACAGCAATAGTCATTTTATCAAACAGAATGGGAAGGTATTAAGCTAAAAGGATAATGGTTTACGGAGTAAGCCGAGAAATAAAAAAAAATCTCTCTCATCAATCATCAAAACATAAACAATCATCAAACATTCTGTTGACAAAAATGCAATGTTGTATGCGCATATAGTCTTCGGAAAAAAGGGTCTAACATGTCATCCCAAGGATATCAAGAAATATAAGTGTGAGAACAGTTTTTAACTAAAAAAAATGTAAGGGTTATACACCTCACGAAGACTAATAGTAAAGCAACCTGCATGAAATTTCTTCAACAATAAGAAAAGGTTGCAATAAATGAAAGATTGCTCAACATAGATAGGTTAGGTACCTGGTTAAATTTTTTTTTTATGTTTTCATTGCTGTAGGTTGCCATTGTATTGAAAATCACTTTTGTGGCCCTTTTTCAAGCAATGTTTTGATAAATCATAATAATGTTAAAATTGATTTTATTTGACCTCAAATTGTATTCAGAACTTCAAGACAGGACTGTTTTAAGCGTGGCAGGATATTATTTACTACTTATGGTTCATTTTTAAGCTCCGGAATTTACAGATAGGTATGTAATTATTTTTAAAAGGTAATTTATAGGTTGCCCTGGGTTAATGGGTAACGCGAATCCACTTTTTCCATTTTGCTATTTGCCTGATGGTTAGGAGGGAAATAAGAAAAAAATTGTTTTTTTAATTATTATTTGCCCCGATGTGGGGAGAATACCGCCCTACTGCATTTTTGTATGGGCACATACCTTTTTCCTCCAAAGAGCAACTAAGATGATTGATTATAAAGGGTGATTTTTTAGCTGGTTTGGTTTAAGCAACACTGGTTTTGACAGCTGACGTGTGTTTAGTACCTTGTGTCACTGTCAAACAGCTTCAGTTTGGTTTGCAATTTAACCATGGATCGTCTTACAAATGAACAACGCTTGCAAATTATTGAATTTTACTATCAAAATTCGTGCTCGGTTCGAAATGTTCATCGCGCGCTGCTTCCATTTTATGATCGGCATTCTCGACCTTCTGAGCAGTCTATTCGGAAGATTGTGACCAAATTTCGCACCAAATTTACTTTGTTGGACATTAAACCACCAACACGTTTACTTACTGTGCGTAGTGAAGAAAATATTGCGGCCGTATCAGCTAGTGTGACAGAAGACCGCGAAATGTCGATTCGGCGCCGTTCCCAGCAGTTAGGCCTTTGTTACAGCACTACGTGGAAAATTTTGCGGAAGGATTTGGGCGTAAAGCCTTTTAAGATGCAAGAACTAAAGCCAGCCGACCTACCACAACGCCGAATTTTTGGTGAATGGGCTCTTGGAAAGCTGGCCGAGGATCCGCTTTTTTATCGAAAAATTGTGTTCAGCGATGAGGCTCATTTTTGGTTGAATGGGTACGTAAATAAGCAAAATTGCCGCATTTGGAGTGAAGATCAGCCAGAAGCATTGCAACAGCTACCAATGCATCCCGAAAAAGCCACTGTTTGGTGCGGTTTATGGGCCGGCGGCATTATTGGGCCTATTTCTTCAAAGATGATGCGAATCGCAGCGTTACTGTCAATGATGAACGCTACCGAGCGATGATAACAAACTTTTTTTTGCCCGAAATGGAAGTTCTTGACTTGCATGATATGTGGTTTCAACAAGACGGTGCCACATGCCACACAGCTCGCGAAACAATGGCGCAATTGCGAGGCGAGTTTGGTGAACAGTTAATTTCACGTTTCGGGCCGGTCAATTGGCCGCCTAGATCGTGCGATTTGACACCATTAGATTATTTTTTGTGGGAGTATGTCAAGGCTAATGTCTATAGGGACAAGCCCGCTTCGATTGACGCACTGGAAGCCAACATCCACGCATTCATTCGTGAGATACCGGCCGATATGTGTGAAAGAGTATGCCAAAATTGGACTCAGCGGATGGGCTACCTGAGACGCAGCCGCGGTCAACATTTGCATGAAATTATCTTTAAACATTAAATTGCAAGGTTCAAACTATCGATTCAAATAAATATTTCATTCATTTTTTCGAATTTTTTGTGTTTTTTTTTTAAAAAAGTTCTAAACCTCTTAAAAAATCACCCATTACTTTTCAGCAAGCTGAAATGCGATTTAACGTAAAATCCTAAGCCCAAGAAAAACAATTCTTCCCATCTTCTATGACCGTCACGTTGTAATGCGAATATAATTTCGCAACATTTTTGAACCGCACACTTGGTTAGGATCTGCTTGGTTTTGAAGATACCTAGGTGGTTTTGCCGCAGACGGATCTTACCTGAATTCTTTTACTAAACTGATATTCTTATTGGCTTTTTATTCTTGTATTAATTTGTGTTATGCAGTTTCCAATAATAAAAATTTAGATTTTGGTCAAGTGCCTGGCCAGTTTATTGATTTCATGCAGGTATATAATGGTGTCCCAAGCATTAAATAATATATTTTTTTTAATTACATACATTACAAAAGCATTACTTAATGACATCATGTTCTAAAACTCAGCCATTAATAGACACAATTGTTGAAGCTGTGCGAACTTTTTGATCCTCACATTTTGCAAACATTACTGATGAAAAAGAATCAAAATCTGCTCAACAAAAATACAAACATTTTGGTTGGAGCATAGACACTATACAGTAATTAGTGACTCTATTATAATGTGGTTGTAACTTCAGTGTGATACAAACATGTGTATACCTTACTTACCATACATTAACTGCGTGTTCTAAAAACCGGCCATTAGATATACCGAAGTATAGTGGAAAATAGTTGTGGAATAGTGGAAAATAAAAAGAAAATAATGGCCGGATACGCACATACTAAATCTTAGCATACCAATTGATTATATTGAACTCTTCCATACATATTTAGATCGTAACTAAGTTAAAGAAAAATTTGTCATTCACTTGAAAATTTACATTATTATATTATCCGGCCACTTGGCCGTTAACTAACGCAAAGGCTTTTACTTAGGTTCACTAACCGGCCAAATCTAAAACTTGTTAACTTCTTCCTTCCATTTACAATCCATCAAGACTTTAAATAATACTTTTCACAGTTCGTGGTACAAAGTTTAAAAATTCTTATTATTTTCCTGACAAATCTATGAAGCTCTAAATTGTCAAATTTTATCAAAATGTTAGTCTAAAATAATTTAAATAAGTAGTACCTACCTATAACTACCTTCCTATACCTAATTTTTACATGGTCAAAATGTTAGGAATTGTTTTTACTAAGGACTTATTCTCAAAGTAGGTATGTATCCACAAAAGCACAATATTGTGAGGTTACAGTTAACCTATAGGTGGTATAGGATAGCTATAGGAAGGTACATAAATGACGTGAGCAAAAGTGTCAATCAGGATCGATTATGTGTACCTATTGTATACAAAAGATACATACATAGGTACCTATCTGGGTACATACCACATTTTAGATTCAGTATTTTGTAAAATTAAACTTTTAATTTAAAATGAGTAGGTACCTATACCTACTCATCTAAATGTTATTTTCAACTCAAAACATAGATAGATATTGACCAACCTCTATAAGTACCTATACCTACTATAAAATCACCCATCAATTAATGTGTGGTTTCTTAAGAGTGAAAGTGATAGAAACAACACATAAACACAAAAAAAATCAATAAAATCACCAACACACTTCCAAACAACCCTTTCACTGATACCTATATCATCCAGCAACAGAAAAGTTTTTCACCCACTCAATCACGTCACATGGATACCAAGCTACACCAATTCATTCACATAAATATGAAAGATTATGCCACCTCCAAAGCCTTCGCACATCGTTCATTTCCACTTCATGTCAACCAACACTACATTCCCTATCCACATATCAAATCAATGGAGACTGCGTCCCATAAAAAAAAAACAAAAAATTAATCCTCAGCAAATGCGTCGGCAACCATCTTGGATCCAGACACATCACAATAAATATTCACAACCAGCCCCGCCAATGCCCTCTGTCAAGAGCAGGCAAAAAAAAAAAAACACCAGCCCATATAACGTTTGTTAACCCCTTGGCCGAGAAAAGCACATGTGATTCTTCTCAAAGGGGTGCACAGGAACAGACCCACAAAGGGAATCCCCAAAAAGAAACAACACACACACTTGCGTCAAAATGTAAACAAAACAAGAAATCTCAACCGACCGACATCGACAGGTTGAATGGAAGCCATGATTGTTGATTACCACAGCGCATGTGTCACTCTATATCCCCCATCACACTCCATTCAAGCCTTTGACATGTATGATAAATGGTATGTACGATATATGTATGCAGGTAGGTATGTGATGTGCATATAAACTAAGTTTCTGTTTCACCATCAGCATCAGCATCTCTCTAGATAAGCATTTAAATTGGTCTCTCTTTGAATTTGGTTCCATATATTATGAAATACTCTTTTTCTCTTTTAATAAAATATTTAAGGGTTTAAGATTTACCCCTTACGATTCAACTTATATTTATATACTTTTCTGTTACCCCTTTTTTTGGTTTTGTTTGAAGAGTATATAAAGGAGAAAAAATAGAAGAGTAAGAGACCAATTTAAGTGAAATTACTATACTTTTAAGGTTTTAAGTTTTACTTTACTAAAAGACTGTGTGGTGTCGTGTGTGAAGATAAACCCTTTTTCAACCTAACCAATACAAAAATATCTTTTCTCTTTATAGTACACTTTATTGATTCTCATATTTTAGCTGAGACTGAGAGTGAAAGTGATGACGTATGTATGTATGAATGTTATACTGTGTAGAATATACATGCGTAGGTACCTACTCAACTCTTGTATACATTTTGGTCGGCAAAGGGTAAAGTTAAAAATAACCCTTTTGATAAATAAGTACAATGAGAAAAAAGGAGTTTCCTTTTAAAATAAAGTAAAGAATCATTTTTTTTAAAGAGGCGGAGTTTTAATTTAAAATCAAAATGGACTGAGGAGTAGGTATGAAAGATGCTCTTAGATAGAGTGGGTGAGAATGTGAGATACAGATCTACATACATATATTTTGGTAGGTGAAAAGAAGGGGTATAATTTAACAATCTGTAATTGTATCGTTAATCATGAGGATAGAAGCTCCCGTTTTTGATTGACGACATTTTGTTTGAAGATAATTTATTTATAAGTTCAGTATTAAATATAGGTATAGGTAAGTAGATACCTACATATCCATGTATGATGAGTGACTTTTCAAAAGGGCCATCCCTAGGTACCTACCTACAAGATATGTGCAAAAAATTGTTACAGTCGATTCCCTCTAATTGAAGTATCAATTTGGCACAATTTGGTTATTGCTTAAATAATAAAATAGAAAATATGTAGGTATACTCAAAAGTTCGGATAAAAATCAAATTTTAAATTTCTTCGGTACAAAAACAAAAGAATTAGGTAGGTAGCTACCTATAAATAAGAGAAAATATCAAGAAATACAACAGAAAGTTGCTAGCAAAAGCAAAGAATACCTTATACCTACCTACCTAACACCTGAATTCTATATTTCGTGTTGTCAGAACTAAAAGACAAGCGTACCTAAGTAAAGCGTCATGTTTATAGAAAGTCTGTTCAGTTGAAAAAAATTAAATTTACTGATGAAGGGGTTGCATAAAGCTTCCTTTGCATCATGGGGTGCAACCAGCGTTGCCAATCAGTTTGGGCAAAATAATGCCGACCTTGAGAAACGAAGATGCGTTTTTCAATAAAAAAAAGCCTCACCTTATTTTTTTTTACTAAACACATCTGATTTAAATAACAAAACAATCCCTTACTAAAAAAAATTACTTTAATAAATCACAATAAACATCTTATTAAGGAACATTAATTAATTCAGTCATTTAAATAACAAGGGTACCTAGGTATTTCAGGAATACAAAATATATGCTTATTTTTAATCGAGATCGTTCTGTTCCTTAAAATCATAAAATTTTTTTGAAACAAGGATAAGTGGGTTTGCTTAAATTCCAGATCATAGCAATTTTTATTTTTAAAAAGCGGCTTTGCGTGAAGAATTCTACTCAAGGTTTCTGTCTTAAGTCTATTTCTCAGCTTTGTTTTTTGTTAAATTATTGGTCGACCAAATCCTTTCATTCGTCGCGTCGCGTCGCCGAGGAATGCGGCAAGCATAGAATATGGTTTACTATAATTTTTCAAGAAAAGGAAATATAATTAGAACCATTGAAATGCCTTCCTTCAAAACTGGGAAATTATAAAAATTAAATAAATAAATTAATTAATTTAAAAAATAAATAAATAAATTAGAAGAAGAAAACACAGATAAATTAAAAAAAAATTAGTTTATATGAAATTAAAAAAAGGCTTTTCGGGGAAAAAAGCCTCAAAGCCTTAGGCAGTGAAGTAATGCATAAAAGGCATGAAAAATCCTCAGATGGCATCGCTGGGTGCTCAATATTTTTTTTTAATATCTGTAAAGTGTAAGTATGTAAGTACATAATGTATGCAGGTACAGTGGCTCTAGCTCTAGCTTTTTGTCATACCTTATGCGAATCACCCCGTAACATTTTTTGCTTTATATTTGTTTCCATCTAAAAAAAAAAATTGCCCCCCCCCCAGAGCAAAATATTAGTTACGTCACTGTGTAGATACATAAATAAAACAACAAGAAAGATGGACAAATTCAGATATGTACATACCTGCATTTTGTTTTGTGTGGGGCTTGCTTCCAAGTCTTATACGAGCAATTCTTTAAGCAAAAAAATTAAAACTATATACATAGGTAGATACATATTTCTAAATCATTGATTTTTATTAGTTTTTTAAATCAATGTATTTTAAGTAAAGGGTGTTTTTTCAACGTGTGGTTTTCAATCTGGCAATACTTTTTTCGGAGTTGGTCGTTTTGACAGCTGTCACTTGATTTATGCTCAGTTTGGTTTCCCATTTAATAATGAATAGACTTAATCCTGAACAACGTTTGAAAATCGTTAAAAATGGAAATGGAAAAATAGCAATTTTTTTTATAAAAATGTTTACAAAATTGTATACTTATGTATATCTACATATATACATAAATAAGTACATACATATATTATATATATATTTTTTTAAAAACGCTCATAAATTAAGTTGTATTCAAAAATAAGACACCTACATCCATCGAGACATCGCATAGCTGTCTACTCAAATAATACCTATACCTTCAATATAACTATGTATGTTTTTGCAGATGGGATAAAATATACACTCTCATATCTAACTTAAGTAAGTATTTCCTTTAAAATCAGATAATTAAGTTTCCAATATTCAGTTAACAATAATACAGTGCATAGGCGCCCGCAGCATTTTTCCCAGTGAGAGGGCGAACACAATATTTTAACAAATTTTTTAAGGCGATGTTATATTTTATTGAAAACTGATTTAATTTTGTCTATGGTACTCACGTTTCTGCTTTTAATGTACTTGCGCTCTTCTGTAAATTTTGTGACGGGAATGAAAAGTCCTATAGATAGTGCTGCGACAACCGATAAAATGTTTCGGCATTTTTCAACACATCACATATACATATATACAGACTGGTCAAAATTCAACTTATTGTGGTTAGACTACATAACGGACTCGACAGAAAAATTATCCAAAAAGGATCCATATTTATCAGTTTGTAAAATCAAATTGTAATTGCATGAGTTCATGCTTTGCATATGTTTAAAAGAAAACTGAAATATTGCATACATGCGGATTTATTTTATTCTGCGAACAGCTCTTTAAGGAACATTATTAGAGAATCGAAGTAAAGAACGAAAATTCATGTTCTAAAATAATTTTCGGGTGAAGACGAAAGAAAATTGGATCGGTGAGTTTGTTTCTTTACAAATTTTCGGACAACTCAATTCAATACCTGTTTCACTCAAACATTTTTCAATTGTTTCCCAAAGCGATCTTCTTCAAAAAGTTTGAAATTTTTTTGATCTTTTACACTTCTAGTCAACGCTCTGTAAAATATTTACGACTTCTTCAAGTATCAACGATAATGAGCCATTATGAACAAGCAGACTAAAAAAGTCGAATTCGTACACGAGCAATAAAGTTGAAGGGCTGGTTGTTTTGTAACACGGTTTCCCTCATCTCCCAGTTCGTGCAGTGCTTCCATTACAATGACTATGTTTTCCCTGAGTATTAGTTGACTTTTGTATTTTGCTGTCCTTCTTGTTTCACGGAACAGGGCGATGCTGGGAATATATTTTCTTCGCAAAGAACTGTCCGGGAATAAAGTAAATATTTCTTTAAACGTCCCAACAGCATTTCCGATCTCGAACACTTCGTTTACACCATTTATCACTGAAATTAATTTGGGAGCCTTTCGATTGAAATACTGTATTCTTATCTGATACCCAACTAAATTTTCCAACATTTTATCGTATGACTTAATCGTCCTTTCAGCGTGTTACAGTCGGCCGACACACCGAAAAGGACGATTGTAACATTTGACCTTGCCTTCATTTTCAAGTCATACATTTAAATCAAAGGCAAAGTTGGCAACCAAATTAGTATTTAACGGTAGCTAAATTTTCATTAATTAATATGCACTATGTTTAATTTTGATATGTTTATTGGTTATCAAATTATGGCACAAAATGTCACAAAAATGTTACTTTCGTACCCACTCTCCCCTACTTTTATAAACTAAAACTGTTATAATTGGCATGTCTAGAGTCACTTCCAAAGAATTAATATAGGTAGGTATCTAAGTTTTATTCTTTTGAAATAATAAAAGGGGTGCTCCAGGAAGCGAGAGAATTTTCTGTTTTGTCGAATTAAGCTTTTAATAACTTATGCTGGATTTACAGGACTGACAAATTGGCAGTTTTCTGTCAGTATACTGCCAAAATAATGAATTTTTCCATTTTTCTGCCAGTTTTTTGACAGTTAACTGCCAGAGTACTGCCAATTTGTCAGTCGTATAAATCCAACATTAGGTATGTATATTTTTGGATAGAATATTTTCATAAAAATAAAATAAACCAATTTCTTTAAATATTGTTGTGTGGTTTAGGAGAAACCGGGAAACAAACAAATCATATTGTCCATAGGTAGGTATAACAAGGAAACTCAATTGTTTCTATTTATTCTCGTATTATTTTAATCACCTGCACATTGCATTTTCCAGTATCTACCTATTGCTTTTCAAAATCCTTATCTTCAAAAAAAAAACACTGCGGAGACATGCTATTTGCATTGTGTCTTGCGGCTTTTATGTATCTATGTTTTGGTTTGCCACAAAATTAGCATCTTAACCATTTCTAAATATCTACAAACATTGTTCAACTCATCCGAAATTAAACATCAACTCCATTTAGATGAACTAAAAGCAATCACATCCCTTCACTTCAGAATCAACAACAACAACAAAAAAATGGACAAATATTTGCGCCTTCCAATTAGCGTCCCGATTGAAAACTCTTTCTTGTGGTGTTTCCATCATAAAAATAAATAATACAAACGGAAAAAGATTAAAAACACGCGTTCTTTTCAACAAAGGAAACGCAAACGCGTTTATTTTGAGTTCGTATATGTCTGGCAAACAACCATCACAGACATTATTATCCTTTTATGATTTTTCTTATTCCCTTTTTTTATACTTATGTGGATACCGCAAACCACAGGCGCAGACCTAACTCATAGGGAAGTGTAAATACGTTGTAAAAAAAGAGGTCCTGAAGACGTTTTAAACTCTTCCTCTATGTTTTTATGGTACCTGCAGAACTCGGCTTTCTTTATTTAGGAAATATGTATAAGGGTTTTCTTCTTTTTTTTTATTGCGCAATAACAAATGACTTGGAACACGAAAGGATACCGCTATCACACATTCACAATGCCTATAACGCGGAAGAAACGGAAGAAAGGAACACAAACCATGTATTATCGTTTTATTATCGAGATCGGGAGGGTTAAGCGTACATTTCTCAATTAGACGAGGACCGTGTGTCCTGTGGCAAACTATTTATAATTTTGCTTTTTTCTTCCCTTTTATCAAAATGAAAACGAAACCAATTTAAAACTATAGGTAGGTATATAGGCACGAGAGTTAAAATTGAAAGTGATAAAAAAGAAAACTGGAAAAGTCATAAAAACTTACTGCTGTCAGATCTTTAACTTTCCCTCAATGTCAGTAGGTGCATATAGGTTAATACAACCAAAAAACTGTACATCAGCCACATGCCATAATTTTCATCAATTTCAAAAATTATCGGGGCATGCGTTGATATTCTGTTTTCACTGCAACACGCATTTTTGTATTTCTCTAGAAACCAAAAAACACAATAAGAATTATAATTACAGACCATTAGGAGGAAAACAGAGAAGGTCTTTCGTGAAACCGTTAAAATATCCTTGTTTTGATAAGAATTTTTTTTTTTTTTTTTTGGTCCAACATATAAACATATATCCATCAAGAAGAACCTTCTATAAAAGTTTGTTGTTTTTGAAGTACTTAGCCTGATGTCGATGTTTAAAATTATGTTAAACAATTTTAAATTGTGTGTATACCTTTAAGAAGAGGATTTGATAGATTTGACCTGTTTTGTTTGACCTGTCATAGGCTAAAAGTCTTAACGCATAAAAAAGAAAAAAAAACAAACGACCGTCTTCCTTTATTACTTATATCGAACTCAACATTGTCGCGTCATTCCACTGATCGCGAACCCCAAGTTTAGCAGTGGATAATCGTCGACACGTTTAAAGACTCAGCTCAAATCAATTATTGTCTTACTGCACATTGATTGACCCAAAACAATATCCGTAAAATAATACCAATTGGGCAATCGAAGTTAACAAGACAATTGAAATGCATTGAGTGCAACGCCCGATGATTTCCTATGGTAGGAATTTAAAGTATAACATCCCTCGCCACCTGGGAAAAGCTCGTGACCAGCCAGATGACAATCGACATTCGACAATCTCGACCAATATTTATTTTCAAATATAGTTGTAATAAGTATGTATCTATAACAATCTTGTAGGTGTAGGTATATTATGGTTTTTATAAGACCTATAAATAGCAATTCTATATACCTTCCTACTACAGAAATACTTCTGTTGGACTTATTTTTATTATAGATTTTTATCAATTTGTTTACATTTAATGTTTATCTATGAAATTACTTCAGGTATATTATAAGTACTTATTTTCAATAAATAACATTAAAATTTTTATTTTATGCCCTTTTATGGTAAGATACAGCCTTAGAAGAAAGGTAAAGAAGTTGATGTCATTGCAAAAGATTTTAGTAAGGCGTTTAACAAAATTTCCACAACATCATTCATTTTAAACTAAAAAAGCTTGGTTTTCCTCTTTTGTTCAGTTCTTGGATTCAGTCATATCTTATATACCTAGTTGACCGTCAGTATCAACTATCGAGTGCTATTTATAGAGAGAGTGTCTCCAAACCTACTCCTTTTCATGCATTATCTGGATTACCCCAGGACAGCCATTCGGGACCACTTATATTTTTGTTTTGACTATAAATGATGTTGAGCTGATTTCAACTCAATCTTACTTGGAAATTTACACTGACGATATGAGGATATCGAAACGAATTTTCACCCTTGACGACGCACTTATGCTACAAACAGACTTGAGTAGCTTTTTTACTTGGTGCCAACAAAAAACTTTCTTGAGCTAAACATTAAGAAATGTCAAACCATAGCCTTCACTCGAAAGCGCTCTCCCTTGTCTCAAAGACAATACTCGATAAATGGAGTGCCTGTTCTAATTTTAACCTCCATTCGCACCACCTGGGCCTGGGAGTCATTTGTGACACTCAACTCAATTTTCACTCCATTATAAGCAAAGCCAACTCAACTCTCGGGTTCGAAAGACGCTGGTCAAAAGAATTTTCTTGTCCATATGTAAACCACATCCCTTTCGTTACACCTCTTCGAGAATATGCCTCCTAAGTCTGGCCTCCATATCTTCATGTTCACATATAGAACGTATTGAAGCCGTTCAGGGAAATTTTTAAGCTTCGCTTTGCGGGGTCTTAGCTGGGATGTTCCCTATAACCTTCCTTCTTTTGCAGACCGTCTTAAACTTTTGAACCTTCAACCCCCAAATTACGCCGTTATACGGCTTATATCGTTTTTGTTTACCAATTTATAAATGAGGTCATTTATTGCCCTAATCTGCTCTAAAAGATCTGTCTGAACCCAATCCACCGTCAGTTAAGATCTGTTCCTTTCTTCCTCACTGCCTACCACCGTACCGATTATGGCCTAAACGAATCATTGACTGGAATGCAACGCAAGGCCAACAGCATAAATACCTTCGTCTCCAACATAAGTAAGCCTTCTTTAAAACAAGCTATTATTAACTCATCCTTCTTTCAAATTAAAAAAAATGTTTGTATTATTGTTTTAATATTTGTAAGTAAAGGGTTTTTTAATAAAAGGTGTTATTTGGATATTCAAAGAAAAATGGCATTTTTTGAGATAAATGATCGGATGTTTATTTCATTATAAAGAGGAAGGTATGCCGTTAATAATGGAACACAACATCAGCCAAATGGCTGCCACGACCACGCTTACAGGACCATATCCTTTTCATGAAATTTTCCATAACCAAATCGCAAAGTGGCTGCCCTATGTCCTCGATAGCCTCACGAATTCCATCTTTGAGGTCTTGAATCGACGCTGGGCTGTTGGCGTAGACCTTATCTTTCACGTGGCCCCAAAGGAAGAAGTCGGAAGGTGTTAAATCACAAGATCTCGGTGGCCAATTGTGATCACCTCTTCGAGAGATAACACGGTCCGGAAACTTTTCCCGTAAAAGATCGATGGTTTCATTGCTTGTGTGGCACGTAGCGCCGTCTTGTTGAAAGTAAACGTTGTCCAGATCAATACCATCCAATTCCGGCCATAAAAAATCATTAATCATCTCTCGATAGCGCAATCCATTGACCGTAACTGTTAATCCAGCCTCATTTTCGAAAAAGTAAGGTCCAATGACCCCGCCGGACCATAAACCGCACCAAACAGTCACGCGTTGAGGATGGAGAGGCTTTTCAACAATAACTCTTGGGTTTTCCGAGCCCCAGATGGGACAGTTTTGCTTGTTGACGTAGCCTCCGAGGTGGAAATGGGCCTCATCAGTCAAGATGATTTTTCGATGAAATTCCGGATCATTTTCATGCATTTCAAGGACCCAATCAGCAAAGACACGACGTTGTTGATGATCAGCCGGCTTGAGTTCTTGTGTTAACTGAACTTTATAAGCCTTAAGACCCAAGTCTTTATGTAAAATACGGTGTAATGACGTTTGTGGAATGCCTAATTCCAAAGAACGACGAGGAATGGACAAACCTGGGTTTTCTTCAACACTTTGGGCTACAACAGCAATATTCTCAGTTGTTCTTGAGCGACGTGCACGGGTTTTATTCTTCACATCACTAACTTGTCCCAACAGCTCGAATTTGTCCACCAATTTCTGTATTGCGGTCCGACAAGGTGCTTCACGACGACCCAAAAATGTTTTAGTTTTACGAACCGTCTCTGCCAAATTTTCACCATTTTTATAGTGAATTTTAATAATTTCAATGCATTGTTGAAGCGTGTATCGTTCCATTTTTATTAATGGCGTAGTTTCAACTTGTCAAGTGTCAAAAAAAATGACAGCTTCAAAAGTGACAGCTACCGAAATAGCGGGCTATTCAAAATAACACCTCTTATTGGAAAACCCTTTACCTACTGTACCTACTCTTATTTAAACTACAACATTAATAATTTCCCCTTTTTCGGTATAGACTATGTTTATGGAGGTACAACTATTAGTTATTGATGGGTTTTCTCCTTTTATTTTTGTTTTTAATTAAACTCAGGCAAATGTGTTTCCTCTTGTCGATTTCCTGCTTGAATTTTGGCGAACTGGAACGGTATCTACGTATCTCGACGGCATCTGGTTTATCCGAAACAACGTTCGTATAATATTTGTTGAGAATTGGACCAGCTAGAAAGAGCCAGAATACTTCTTTCGGACTGAAGCTAGCATGAAGGGCAAATGTTTTGCTCTTCCAGAAATAGCACAATTTTTCATTTGTTGAACAGGATCGGATTAAGAATTACAAAATATGTACATTCGTGATCCCTTGCTGCGTTTAAAGTATAGTACGCTGCTGATTCCAAATGAAATTTTTCTGTGGTCTCCAACACGACAGCGAAATGTTTACTGAAACCACAGCAAAAAAAACCATTGAAAGTGTCAGCAATTGCAAAAAAAACGAAAACATACAAATCAGAAAAAGTCATGCTGTAGGTATTAAGGGAAACAACAAATAAAAATAAGAATAAAACTCAAATTTCACTTTTTCGCATACGATTAATGGTCCGGGCAATTAATTCTGTGCGAAAAAAGAACGGACACTTCTGCAAAAATAATTTGCTATAATTATCAATTTCGCTCGGCGAGCAGCAGGACGAAACTTTAGGTTTATGATTTCGCTGTGTCATTTTTTTGTACGGAATTTTTCGTTCACACCATCAGCGGCCACCTATAATAGCCTGATGTTGATATTTGACTCTTTCGAATGATAAATGCTTTCCTATGTCTTAATGTGATACCTATACCTACTCTGGTGAGGACATCTACATTCCATACAAAATATAGATAGATACTTTATGAAACAGGAACTCTGGCTTTTGTAATTCGATAGGTACCTACAAAGGAATAAAAAGCTTGTAAAAGGTCCTGTCCTGATAAATCTATAGCCCATACCCAACACATCACTATTAAAACTGATGCTCTCAATTTTACCAACTTTAACAGATCGATTAATTATGAGTCCGATAACCAAAGTGGTGGGGTGATGTTTATTCCTTTTGCCTTTGCATTATGACCACTATCTCTGTTACCGAATTAATATTGAATATGGCTGTATCCTCAAGTGACCCATCAGAAATTATGATGGAACGTACACATGTGGCCGAACAAGTTCGTATATCTACACTCCATTTCGACTGAT
Source organism: Leucozona laternaria (assembly GCA_932273885.2). Classification (NCBI taxonomy): domain Eukaryota; kingdom Metazoa; phylum Arthropoda; class Insecta; order Diptera; family Syrphidae; genus Leucozona; species Leucozona laternaria. The sequence goes on from OW026368.1 coordinate 55,968,035, forward strand.
GTTGCTTATAACCTTTTTGCTGTCATAAACCACAAGCATGTTTGGACTTTTTTTTTGTCCTATAATTCTCTTTACTACGCCCGAGAATCGATAATAACGATACTTGCCGTTGAGGTTATCTTTTAGTCAGAAAAACCATGGGTGCTCTGAATAAAAAGGAGAACATATACCTATACTCAAAATTCCTACTTTTTTAGTATGTGCTCAATTTTGTATAAATAAATATCTCAAATGCTATCGTTTTCAAGAGCATTTACTTACCTTTTTAAGTGAGGACCTGCTCTGAGCATATGCTAAGTTTTATTAAAATCGCTAAAAAGTGAAATCGCTAAAAATAGAGCCGCAAATAATTCGACCTTAAAGAAATATACATATTTATAGGATTTCTCCTTGAATTGAAGAAAATATATATAAAACCTCACAAAGGGTTAAAACTATTTTATTATTTTATTTTTCTAATTGTTTTTTTTTTTTTTTTTTGTATATTAACTGGTTTTATTTAGAATTATTGGTCAAGGATTTAGGGCGACATGTCACGTTCAGAATAAAAAAATATCTTAAATAAAATTGCACCTACTTAGTTGTAAGGGAGTGTATGCTTTGATATACATATCTATATGTGTAGTTTCTTTGCTAAAGAATTAGAGCACACAAAAAGAAGCCAGCAGAATGGAAAAGAAATAAGGGTTGTTGGTGAAATGGCATGTAAGGATTTGCTCATTCATCACCAAAAAAGGTCACCGGGAGAAGCAGAGGCAAAATGGCAACAGACAATGGCGATGGCCTTCGGACATCATCAAAATTAAGAAAGAAGAAAAAGGACACTGATGTGATAGAGTAGGAGTGTAGGCTATATGATGCCAGCTGGTTGAGTAAGAGTAAGATTTCATACATAACTCATTTTCATTTGTTTCGTATTTCATTTTTGGTTATATACACTGTGTTGCAGAATTCCAATCTGTTTGATAAAAAAAAAACAGCGGGGTGACGCAAGTAGGCGACCGACGAGCCGACGCGACGCTTGTCAAGAATGTCAACGTCAACAACATCTACAACAAGGAGATGAGACATGTCAGTTTTTGTTTTTTAAAGATTTTTTTTTGTAGTTTAGTTTTGTTTTATATTTATTTTTTAGTCAACTTAAGGCTATATAGAATATGCTGGAAAGACTATACTTCATTCAAAGAGGTGTGTATATGTATTTAGTGTAGGTATAGAATTTTACCTCAAAACCTACATATATGCTTGTCATGTGAGAATTTTGCTTCAAACAAAATAGTAAATTCTAAAGGGTGTTTGTTTTTAGACGTGTGGTTTTTAAGAAGAAATAAAACGCATATAAATTAATTTTATGTTCAATAATTTAGGTTTATAATAAAGATAAGGGTTTGCCATTATGTTTTAAAATTATTTCGGTCAAAGTGGCCGTCGCGGCTGGCTCGAATAAATTCCAGCCGAGTGGCCCAATTTTCGACCTCTTTTTACAGCAATTTGGCCCGTATGTCAGCAATAACGCGTCAATTGTCTCGCGCTTATCTGCGTAGACAAGTACCTTCACATAACTCCACAAAAAATTGTCCAGCGATGTTAAATCGCACGATCTTGGAGGCCACGCCACAGGCCAACGACGCGAGATAAAGCGCTCCCCAAAAGTTTTATTCAATAAATTGATGGTTTCGTTGGCTGTATGGCATGTAGCGCCGTCTTGTTGGAAGCAAAGGTCGTCCACATCAACATCCTCCAATTTTGGCACGAAAAAGTCATTAATCATGGCTCTATAGCGTTCCCTTATTGACTGTAACGTTATGGCCGTCTTCATTTTTGAAGAAATATGGACCAATGACTCCCTCTGTCCATAGAGCACACCAAACAGTGACTTTTTGAGAATATAACGGCGTCTCAACAGTGACTTGTGGATTATGATCACTCCAAATATGGCAGTTTTGTTTATTGACGTATCCATTCAACCAAAAGTGAACTTTATCGCTTAACAAAATTTTCTTCTGAAAATCGGAATCGGTGGCCATCTCGTTTTGGGCCCATTTGGGCACAATTTGGAAGAGTTGTTCAGGTTTCAGTCTATTTATTATGAAATGGCAAACCAAATTGAGCATAAATCAAGTGACAGCTGTCAAAAAGACCAACTCCGAAAAAAGTATTGCCAGATTGAAAACCACACGTCTAAAAAACACCCTGAATTTACTTCTCTTTAGAAAAGAAATACAATTTTTTCTTTGAGATCATCGGGAACGGGTTGTTTGCATTTAACGATTTCGTTTTCTCGCAATTTTTTCATAAACGACTCCAAATATTTTGATTAAATCGTGTCGTATATGTGATGTTAATGTAGTAATTGCAATAAGTGCTGTACTCGAGCTGACTTTCACTGTCGGCTTGGTCTCGTCTTGGTCTTGTAGAGTTTTTTTTGTATTTTATTGTGGAAGAACTATATTAGCCAAGTTTTGAATCTGAAATACAAAATATTTCCAAGAAAAAAATCAATTTTATGATTAAAAATGGCAATTTTTTTATTTTCAATCTTTGCTGCAATTTTATATGATCATCACCATATACATCTTTAATGTCTTCCCATACGTTAAAGTTTAGAACCTCAAGAACAATAAGGAATACAATTGCGCAATTTTGTTTCTATACCTTTGTGCTGTTTTTTTTTGTAAACTTATTCCAAGTCAGTCAGTCTAACCTTAGACAGTTGTTCAAATCCAAAACCTTATTTATAAACATTTGTCATCGATTGAATAACTAAAAGACTGCACACTGCAATAGGTTGTACAAAACCCTATTTTAAAGTGCGTATGAACAATGTAAGGCAAGTTTATAGTTTCAAATTTCCTGTTTAAATTACATATAATGTATATAGTGATGATTAAATAATCCTGTTTTTGGGCTTAGCTTAATACCTTTATATGCATAAAAAACGCAAAAATGAAAACCTATAACGACAAACCTAAATAAATGTACAGTACAGAGTACATTTCAAGTCTTTTTTAACCAATCAAAAAGGGTAAAATTTAACTCTGTTTTCAAAGAACAACCCTACACGTACACTGAAAGGATTTGTATAAAATCAATAAACATTTTTGTCCATATAACTTTTATCGAAGGCCTTTCTCATATATCTTTTGAACCCTTATGTGAGTTACGTCCTATGTAAGATCTAAGTATATAAAGATTTAACTGACGAAATTTACCCCTTTTTATTCCCTTTACCCTTGGATCGAAAACCTATATCAGAATAAATAGAAGGAGATTGTATAGTATATGTGGTCACATATGTGAATATAAAATAAATTCCAGCTTCGTAACTGCTGCCTGAAAAAAGAGGGAGAAATAAATGCTTCCATTTTGCCATTACAAAACGGAAACAAATAAAACACATCGGAAAGATTGCCTATACAATGTGCCGTTGTCTCTCAATGTGAGGAAGTTGTGTCGATTTTTAAAATATTGGACGCATATTTTGCAATTCCGTATAAGATCTGGTGGAAAGCAAAAATCTATCGAGGGTGCAATAACAAAATGGGATGTAGCAGTCCTCATGGTACTTACTTTAATTTAAGCTATATAGTACACACATACGTATACACTCACTCACCACACATGTATGGAACATTAATCCTTTTAAGTACCAAAAATTTAATTTTGCATCCTCCTACACGTGTTGGTATTTGGGTCCATAAAAATGAGGAAATTATTGTTTTTATTTTTATTTATATAAGCTTTAAGTATTTTATTTGAAAGGAATATGAGCAATGTGACAGTAATATCCTTTCGGCAGTCTTCTCTTGAATTGTACGATTTTTTTGAAATGATCAAAATCACTTCAACGGTTTTCGAGAAAGTCAAAAATTAATAAAATGGTTTCTTATTTTGATCCAAATGAAAGGTATCCTATGTAGGTATATAAATAAAAAAAAAATATAATTCTCTTTTATTTCGTATTCAATCAAGAATTAATAGACGAAGTGAATGCGAATTTAGTAGGAATATACTTATTTTTAAATATTGTGAAAAATTTTTGAGTTTGAAAGTAATTTTTTCGATATCTATTAAAAGAATTCAAATCAATTCAAAAGTAAAATAAAAGAACGAACTTTTGGCTTTCTAACATGATAAAACACTTTTTAGTAAGTGTTGCCATTTTTTTAAATAATTTTTTTTCCATTTTAAATACTTTTTTTTATAAAGTGCGCCAAGAGATTATTTTCGCGCTCGATTTCTATTAAGCTGCCATATAATAAAATAAAGTACTCTACATAAGCTTTCATATGACATAAGTTTCATAACTGCTGAGCAATATTGAAATTGGGCCAATTATCCTTTGTTTTTTCGTTTGGGATATTTGTTCACATATAAAAATAGTATTTTAATCAGAGCAAAAAAATGCAAATGGCAAATATGACTACAAAGGTAAGTCCAAAAAATATATTCTTTGGTTTGAATCAATTGGAATATGCATGCAATAAATAGAAGCAACTATCGAAGGATGTCACTTCGGAGTTTGGTGTATCAACATCAACAATATCGCGCGTTATATCCCGATATTAGGAACAAGGCGATATCAATCGCAAAATTGAAAGCGGGCCTCCTCGCAAACTAGTTTCCAGACTAGATCGTAAGGCAAGTTGAATTTAATCCCCTGAGAACTGCAGTGGAAGTTACTCAGAACGTACAGTTAGGCGGTGATTAACGGAGTCGAAACTGTATGCAAGACGACCAGCTTAAAAACCATACATTTCCATCAATATAGGAATAAACTACTCGATTTTGCAAAGCGCCATATGCATAGGATAAGTGAGCAATGGGCAAAAGTTTTATAGAGCAAGTTCAACTTATTAAGATGGAATTCGGTATGGGCAAAGGCCCCCGGGACAAAGGTGCAACCCTAGATATCAAGTTCTGACAGTTAAACATGATAGGTGGAGGATCAGTAATGGTGTATGGGGTAAGCAATTTAATATATTTATGAAATCAAATTTGTAGATAGGAATTTTTTAAGACTCATTTTCTATTCATGGAGTGGTTCAGCTATATCAAGTTATCGGCCGGATGAATGCCCAAATGTATAAAGAAATTTGGAAAATCAAATGCTTCCACATTTGCGGGCGAATAGCGGAATATAGGCCTCAAAACAGCATATTTCCACACTATAATGACTCTATACCTACACACCAGCCGGTTGAAAAGAAACTTTTTAGAAGAGGAGAGGGTTGATGTTTTAGACTGGCCAGAACAATATCCTGATCTCAAACCAATAGAAAAATTATGGGATTATGTAGATCGGCAAATAAGAAATTGAAAGCATTCAAATTGTACGGAGCTAATGGACCAAATAAAGGATATAATCTATATTGGGATCAAATATCGGTGAACTATTTGCCTAATAGGTTGCTAGCCATTATGGCCAATAAAGTGTTCGAAACAAAATATTAAAATATTTGCGTACAATATTTCATCAAAAAAGGTTAATAAATCTGTTATTTTAAATTTTTTTCACGAATTTTCATTTTTTTTTAAGCCGAGCATCAAGCCCAAATTTAGGAACATTTTTAATATAATAATTTTCTTTGAGTTAGATTACGTAAAAATTAGACCTGTTTAAAGAAAAAAAATAAATTGAAAAGTTAATGCAAAATTTTTGAAAGTATTATCAAGTAAAATGACTTAGTTCTTGCCAAAGATATGACCATACTATTTCGTTTGCGTTATTTTGCTAGGTTAGGTACTGTAATAAAAACAAAGGTCTGAATGAGTGTCATGTTAGCAAAGCAACATCGAAAAGTGGTTAGGCGAATAATTTGACGTTTATTAGTTGTGTCTATATAGAAATTTGATATCAAATTAGCATACAAAATATAGAACACATATACATATCGCAATTATTTTTGAATTATCCACCTTACCTCTTTTCGATCGGCTTACTTGACACTCAGAATGTCTGGACCTCACTATCAGCCTTATGCACCTATTTTTGAAATTTTTGTTTCACTTTTTTAAAATGCTCTTAACAAATCGTAAGTTCAAAATCGGTAGGTATACATACTTAAGTAAAACCAATTTTCACATTTAAGCAACGGTACTTAAAATCTACTTAAAAGCCTGCAACTTAAGTATTAAAGTAATTTTAAAATGTTATTTGACATGATTGAGCAGAATTTTTATTTTTTTATTATTAACGAAATATAAATTTTTATTTGTCATATATTGTAGTTAGGTATACCTATATGTAATTACTTGAGATTAGAGAATAAGTTTTATTATTCTTCCGTTCAAATTTTAGTTTAAACAATATTCTTCAATTTTAATTTAAAAAACAACTATAGGTATGGATCACACGTAACCTTTATTTTGTTTCACATTTCATACGAATCTCAGTATTCACAGAAATTCAAAATAAAGTTCATTGATTTGCAATCAGGGCAAAGGCCCAAAGCGATTTCAAACACTTCGTTTTTTCTTTATTTTTCCATTTGAAAAAAAAAAACGATAAGCGAAATGAAATGCCACCACCTGCAAACATTGCATTCATTAACATACTAAACCTCGACTTGAATCAGAGGTAGACAATACCTTTTATAAAGGTAATGGGCCGGCCGTATTTATAAGCCGTATTTTATTATCGCCGATGATCCATATAGATCATCTCATGAAAATAAAAAAATACGGATCTTAGTTGTATACCTATCTATCTCTTTTTTCCTTGCGTTCATTTATTTTTTCATTTATTCGTTGTCATTTTTCTTTACACTATACAGTATACAGTTCACAATTCCTAACCATTTGCAAGGCAAAAACTAAACTTTTGGTTCATGAAACGTGATCCCGATAGAGAGCAGGATCTCATGTTCTTGATGTGATGCATGTATTTTGATGATATATATATGGATTATCTTATAAAAATCGTCATAAAAGGGGCTATAGTCATTTTAAGCTATTATTCTATTTTTAAATACAGAAATGGAATTGGAAGAACTTGTATTAATTGATCTTATTTAAACTCTAGTTAAGTAAAACATGAGTTTAGCAAACCACTATGAATACGCCCCAATAAAAATTCGTATTAATAGAATTTTCTCTGAAAATTCATACTTTATTTTTTTCATTGTATTAGCTAACTTGCGCTACTTTAAATATAATATAAAACATGAGATAACTTAAAGAAAAATAGAAATTCCATGAATATATTTAAATATGAATACCATTCTCCTACTACCTTTGTTTAAATCGAGTCGATAAAAGACGATTTTTGTTATTTAGGAATATTTGAAAAATAAAGTTTTATTCATCGAAAACCACTGGGTAAAGGGTTATATAATAACACACATTGTTCTCAAAAAGGTTTTTTTTTTTCTATATTTAGATTATTTAAACAATAATGTACATAAGGCTGAAACCGAAGTAACTATGCCAAAAACTTTTTAAGCTTCTTTTTAGCAGTGACGTCGTCAGAGCCAGAACGTTTGTTTTCCACTTTAAAACGGTTAAAAAAGTGGCTGATTAGCGGCGGATTAGCTTTTTTTGAATATTCACAAAGAAATCGATGTAATCCCTGAAGATGTGGTGAATCAATTAGCTAACCAAAAAAAAAGGAGAATGGATTTATTTTTTCACAAAATTTTACTACCTAAATTTGTTAGTTCAAACTAAAAATATATCAACAAAAATATCGCTATTTGTAAAGAAAAAATATGAATAAAATTAATTTTAAAACTAGGGTATTTTTTCATTTTTTCGTTTTCTTATTGAAATTTTACTTCTTATTCATATGAGGTGGTACGCTACTGATTTGTATAGGTACCAGATTTGTGAATTTTTTTTCGTTACCGTTGAGTAGGTATTCATGAAAAATGTATTATTTATATATTCAAGCAAACTTAAACACAATCTCTATGAGAAATGAGACATTATATTTATATTTATGGAAAATCAAATGACTATGGCTGTAACTTTGGTTAGTTAATTAACAAACTTTTTGTAGGAATCATTGTAGAGAATGCTTAAGAACTGATGAAAAAAAAGAAATGACATAAGAGTAGGTAGTGGTACTGGTAACGTGGGTAGATATTTAGCAAACTATAACTCTGAAAAGCGGAACCAATTTACCAAACAAAAAGAAGGGAGAACACGAGAAATGCATTTCAGTTTTTAGCCGGGTGAACTATTCAACATGCACGAACGATGTCTGATCACTTCCATTTCAACTCATTACATTTGATTGAAATCGAATGGCAATGTTAATGATCTTGTTCATGTCCAGGAGCTGCTTGGTTTACGGTTTACGCTATAATGTGAGTCTGAGTATATGGACTTCGACATTTGAATTAAGTAATGCGATTACCCTCATAATAATGCCAAAATACATCAAAGGAAGCGACTATGGCGTTTTCTAATTTAACCAAGACCAACCACACTTTTGATATAAAAGTACAAATGGATTGCAATAAGGAATATATTATGTATTAACTATATGAGCGTCAATTGATATGGTGGTACTTTTAAGATTATTTATGGCATAATGGGTATACATTTTAGAAATCACTTTCTTGCTGTAAACCAACGAATCGTGATCATCTTGTCTTGGGTAGAAGAAGTGATTGGATTTTGTAGATAAATAAATAAAATCCAAAAAGAATAATTATGGTTTTATAATATTGCATGATCCAAAGGCCATATAATAATTGGGGCTTTCTGAGCAAAACTGTTATAATAATATTGCTACACCTCATTATCTGATAAACGCATTTAAACTTAATTTTCTATACAGAAGATTGTAATAAGTTTAAATAATATTGCGTACCAACATTTTCAAAAAAATTATATTTGGGTTTTTAAAAAAAATTCAAAAATATTTTTTGAACATTCAATATTTGAAAACAGGTGGAAGTTTTTTTGTAAAGTACAAATTAATAAACATATTTAAAATTGGCGTACGAATTTTGTTTCTTAAAAATGTTCACGAAATTTTATATTTATTATTATTATTCGAAGCTTTATTAACTCAATAAAATATAATATAAAGTTTTCTTTCAGTTAATTTCAAGTTTCATGTCTCTGTGTTATATTATTATGTAACGTGAGCATAAGCCTCCCCCATACTTTTCCATCTTCTTCTGTCTAGTGCATCATGGTAATAGTGTGGACATATTGCGCTAATATCATCTCTCCATCGTTTTAACTGTCTTCCAACGCTTCGCTGCCTATTTAAAGGTGTCCAATCAGTTGCTGTTTTTGTCCATCGATTATCAGTGGTCCGTACAATATGCCCAGCCCAATCCCACTTAAGTTTCTTAATTCTTTGTATAACGTCTTCAAATTTAGTTTCATTTCTTATATTTCAGTGATATGATTCTCTCCATTGCCCTTTGACAGGATCGTAGCTTGGTTTCAGCAGTTTTGGTAATTTGCCATGTTTGGCACCCATAAGTGAGAACTGGTAGTAAAATGAAATGATTCGCCCAAGATAATTATAGTCCTCAACGTATTCTATTGTGTTATTTTCAATTCTTATTTCTTTGACAATACCATTAGACATAATTTTGGTTTTTTGTTGATTTGCCAATAGGCCAATATTTTTACATTCAAAGCATAACTCATTAAGTATTGTTTGCATCTCTCCACTACTATTGGAAATGAGTATGATGTCGTCAGCAAATCGAAGGTTTGAAAGATATTGACCATTTATTCTTAAACCTTTATTCTCCCAATCCATATTTCTAAAGATTTCTTCAAGAGCTGCGGAAAAAAGCGCCGGTGAGAGAGGGTCCCCCTGGCTTACACCTCTTGATATTTTGAACTCAGGTCCAATACAGTCTGTTTTGATATGTGCGTACATTTTTTTCAAGATTCTTATAATTTTTCCATCTATGCCTTGATTAAGAAGTGCTGACCAAATGAAGTTCTGTTCAACTGTGTCAAAAGCTTTTGTAAAGTCGATGAAAGCTAAATAAATAGTCATGTTGTATTCCTTACATATTTCTAAAATTTGGCAGACGGTCTGTAGGTGATCTATTGTGGAGAAACCTGATCTGAAGCCAGGTTGTTCAATAGGTTGATTATGATCAAGCATGGTTTTCATACGCTCAAATATACGTTTCGCAAAGATTTTGTAAATAGATGATATTATGCTGATAGGTCTATAATTGTTTATATCGTCCTTGTTACCTTTTTTATGAATGATGATTATTTCAGATTTTGTCCATTGGTCTGGGACTTCCTCTGTGACCAAAACCTGGTTAAACATATCTGTTAACCAGTTGGCCAATGAATTTATACCGAGTTTCAGGTATTCTGCGACTACTCCATCATTACCTTTGCTTTTGTCGTTTTTTAGTCTGTATATTGCTTTCTGTATTTCGGTTTTGAGAAAAGGTGGGAACTCTTCTTCAGGATTTTCTTGATGTAGTCGTAGTGTTTCATCAGATCGATCCGTTTGTTTTGAGTAGAGATGGTTGTAAAAATCTGTAGCTATTTGGTTAATGTTTTTCCTCATGTGATTTCTCTTTCCATTTACAGACATGGCGGTTATCCACTCCTTATACTCCTGCATTGCAATTTTTGTTTATTAATATATTTTGTTTCCTCGATAACTGTTTTCAGAAGGTTTTAATTAAATATTGTTATGTCTTCTCGAGCTTTTTTCTTGATTAATTTCTGTATTCTTTTTAAATCCTGTTTATCTTGTTGGTTGAGGTTTGTCAACTTTCTAAGTCGTTCTCGCGTTTTAATCAGATTTAAAGTTTGGATTGATAGTTTTTGTGATTTTTTTGATAAAGGTGTGATAATGTGTCTGTCTGCTGACTCCTTGACAGTTCTTTCCATTTTATTATAAGCTATTTGGAATGGCTCGTTAAATGACGATATTATACGAATTCTTTGTTGTTATAGCTTTTGATATCTTCAGTATTTAGTGATTTAGATAATATTTTTTGGGTGTTCTTGTAAAGCTGTCTAGTTCTATGGTTGATGTATAGCTCGGCGCGTACTAATCGATGGTCCGACTCAAACTCGAATTTGTTAAGGACAGACACATCTTTTAGGACTGATTTTTTATGTACCAAAATAAAGTCTATTTGATTCTTGTGGTTTTTATCCGGTGAAATCCAGGTCCACTGATTCTGTGTCTTCTTTTTAAATAAAGAGTTTCCAACAAGTAATTCCTGCTGCCATATGTATTGTATCAGGCGATTTACTCTTTCGTTTCGCCTACCATAGCCATATTCACCCATAATAGGCTCTTCTCCATTTTTTCTGAATCCTAATTTGGCGTTACAGTCTCCGATGGTAAGTAGTATCTCAGCTCTAAAGTAAGTTGCTGCTTTTTCCAGAGTATTGTAGAAGCTTTCCATTTGTTCATCTGTTGCCTTTTCTGTCGGTGAGTAGACTTGTATAACTGATATGTTACACTTCCCTAATTTTATTTCCATTCCTATTATCCTATCGCTAAAATCCTTAATTTCCTGTATATTCTTTTTAAAATCCTCTTTAATGAGAAAGCCGACGCCATATAATCTTTTCTTTGTTCCATAGTGTGCGAACAAATTTCCATTGTTGAGCTCCTGTATACTTTCTCCTTGTCGCCTGACTTCTGCCAAGCCGAGTATGTCCCAGTTTATTTTCTCAAGAGCGTTTTCTAACTCTATAAATTTATCTTCTGATTGAAGCGTTCTTGTATTAAGAGTTGCTACATAAAGGCATGTTTTATTTAAAACCGCTCCTACGATTTTAAAAATTTTCTCCTCATTAATTGAGAATTATATTATTCAAAACAGTTTCAGAAGTATTTTAATCAATTTATTTCCAATTTTGTTGATTTAAAACAATTTACCAGTTAAATTAATATAACTTCAACCCATGCATGTGCAACATGGGGATTTTTTGTTCATTTTTGAATACCCTCATAATACTACCTGGAACTTAACTATGGTTTAGGCCAGACTTTTGTTTTCGACATATCAAGACGCAAACGAACCTATACTTATACTTTCAAAATTTGCTGTCAGATGACGAAAATGTTTTTTTTTTTTTACGTAGGTACAACTCCTTCATTGTTCGTGTACATATGATAGGTGGTTAATTGACAACAGTAAACAGAGGTGTGGCATAAGGAGTAGGTATAAGTAAGTACCTACATTATCAAACAAAACTTAAGGCAAAATTATCTACAACAAAAAATATGTATTACAACTCTTTTTCCATACGAGCGATCAGTTACAAGATTATTTCCATTTCCATTTTGTCAAAAATATAGGTTTTTGGCATACAAGTCCTTGCGGGTAAATTTTACTGATTTGTTTGTAGATTATTTGCCCTTTTATGTAGGTGCAAGAAAGCATTATCTTGGTTTTTTAATAATATGTAGGTATATCATTTATTAATTATCACTTTTTCAAAAAACTAGTCAAAAAGGCAAAACATTTTCTTCCTCTTCACTATCAAATGGCGAAGTTGTCGAAAAATATAATGGTGTTTTTTTAGACGTGTGGTTTTCAATCTGGAAATACTTTTTTCGGAGTTGGTCTTTTTGACAGCTGTCACTTGACTTATGCTCAGTTTGGTTTGCCATTACATAATCAATAGATTTACTCCTGAACAACGTTTGCAAATCGTGCGAATTTATTACCAAAATAATGGTTCGGTTCACGCGACCCATCGCACGCTGCGTCCAATATTCGGTCGACATAATCGCAAAATCACATAAATTCGAGCAACCATGGATCGGTTTAGTGCTACGTTTACTCTAGTGGATAATGCGCACCCTGCTGCTGTGGAGCATCGAAGAAGACCCGAATGAGTCCATCCGCCATCGCGAGCAACAATTGGAGCAGGAGCTGGAATTTATTCGAGCCAGCCTTGGTGGCCACTTGCCCGAAATCATTTTTAAAACATAATGGCAAACCCTTATCTTTATAATAAAGCTAAATTCTTGGCCATAACATTAAATTATATGAATTTTATTTCTTCTTGAAAACCACACGTCTAAAAAAAACCACCCTTTATTGTACTTAGTTTATAGATTAAAATATTTCCTACAAAAAATATTGGCGCAAAATTTTAAACAGCTATACACTATAGGTATCAAAGGACACGAAACAGCCGGTTTTGAGTGAGAAAGTGGAAATATAGTGCCACTGCACTTGAAACAAAGCGTCCAAGAGGTGATGGAAAGCCAAAAGCTACTAGAACTTTTATAAATTTACCTACATATACCTTACCTACAGAAAGTCCTATTATGAAGGAACCCTAAATTTATGAGGAATCTTTGGTGCTTCATTTTCGTGGTAAATAAAGTTGATGGAAAGTTTCATCAAATTCTATTTTACCTGCAACAACAAGCCATTTATCATTTCTCTTTTTTTTTAATGTAAAACAATAATTTCAACAAAATAATATAACAAACAACAGCACTTGCACCTGCATAGTGCAGTGCCAAATCAAACAATAGAATTTTAACAAGAGCACCTTTAACATCAATTCAATTCATCAATTCTGACACCGCGACGATGCCCAAAAAACACAAGACGCAACCACAAATTACTCCATCTGCTCCCAAGTTCTAACTTCCAATGCAAGTGATTTGAGTGAAATTCCGTCAATCTAAAAAACATTGGAGCGTGTCAAGAAATGTAAAAGGGCTAATATAATAAATGTGAGCCCTCCCGAATGTCTTACCTCACCCTTTGACACTTTTCAGAGTTCACCCAGATGTGGTAATCTTATCCATGCATTTAAGTATCCTATTGCCGCCCTTTAATGACGACTTACTTAACCCTTAATGATCGTTCGGTTTAGCGCCGTCGATCATCTTGCTAGGTTTATTATTGTTTGTTTTTTTATCATCTATAGAGAAAAAAAAAGGGATCTTTTGTTGCTGTTCCTCTGCTTTGAAGCTGAAGATGTAAACCCCTTTTCTTAATTGCCTTCTCCTAATTTCCTTTACTTATTTCTTGGAGTTCCCGATGTCGGAGAATACGGGCACACAGCACGTTCCGTTGATCGTGTGACTGATAGGTGAGTTGATGGGTTAATTTGGGGGAACTCATTCCGGTTTTTTTTTGTTTTATTTGAAAAAAGGGAAAATATATCACGGTTAACGGATTGAAAGTGGGTTTTCGAAGAAGCACGCGCCATATGTTTGAATCACTTTTGATGTAGATCGTGTTAATCGATTGGAGCGAGTCGTTCCGAGAACAGTTTTAGTAAAATTATCAGTGTGCTGTTCCCCATTCCAGATGTGACACCTGTTTTGTTGTCAGGTGGACAAAGAAGATTTGTGTGTTCAGGTAGGTATTTTTGAAGATAACAAATAGTTTCTGTGTCCTCCACATCACGCCATGGTTCGGTTAGTTGAAAAACAAATGTTGTCTCCAATATGAAAGATAAGAATAAAAGATAAGGTACTTACATAATTATCTCCTGTTGTTGTACACTTATTAATTTATAAATTATGTTTTTTTACGCTGTTCTTAATTCAGACGGTTATATCTGTCAAACCAACTATCAGATTCGCTATATTTTAAGCAATATAATGGAAAAAAATCAAGATCGTGCCACATCGGCAACGCTGGTACCTAGCTCTTGCAATACAATCGTGATGAAATTATACACGTTCCAACACCGATACCTAAATTTAAAAATTTGGTTCCAAAATTATGATTCTGTGCGCCAAAATCAACTGGAGTTGGATCCGCTGTATTATCGAAAAAATAGTGTTTAGTGATGAGGTTCATTTTTGGCTCAATGGGTATGTCTATAAGCAAAATTTTAGCTATTTGGAAAGAGGGTAATCCATGAGTTTTTTGCGATCTTCGGGCTGTCATCGGACAGAGAAGAAGCTCAATTTCCTACTGGAAAAGACCAAGACTACGCTTATAGTTCTTTTCTTAAAAGGAGTTTAAATACAAATTCTATTAGAAGTCAGCCTAGTAAAGAGATTTTCAATAAGGGCGGGTAGATGTTGAAATGGAATAAAACAAGCTCTGTGTGAGGTATTAAAAAAATGCTTTTTTTGTTTGAAAGGCCCATGTATGTCATTATGTATGGAATATGACATTGTTCAAATTGTTCAAACGCCCGCCTCAGATTCTTACGGTTCCACGGATCCGAGTGGTCCAATTTTCAATAACTCTTCTACATAGATCCGGCTGAATTTGAGTGATGGCATGTGATCAGATGTTCACCTTAAGGGCATCGGTCGATTGTGGTTTACTCGCTTAGACTTTAGACTTCAGGAAACCCCACAAGATATAGTCTAGCGGGTCTAATCGCAATTTTGCATCAATGAAGAATTCTCTCTGGAATGTTCACACCCATTAAAAATGATCAACAATACACAACTCGCATACCATGCTGCGAATGTTTTTTGAATCGTTCAGCTACAAGGGCTTTTATTCTTATCTTCGACCTTCTAAAAAAAACAATGACATCAGTTGGTGCAATGGTATACTCGACGTAAGAAAATCAACATAAGTCATTTTCATTGAGCCTAATAAGCAAGCACAAATGTTAACTATCAGTTAAAATCAAATCCCAAGCTTAAACAGAATCCTACCAATAAACAATTTAACCTTTTGGCTTAGAAAATCCCCAAACTTTTCTTGAATCTACTACAAATTCTGTCAAAGCTGCTGTAAAAAAATTGACAACACAAATGATACAAAAAAATATTGAAGGAACAGTCAGAATCAGGTATTTCGGTAGCTTCGCAGTTAATTATTCTATTACAATACTAGTAAAGTAGGTACGTGTTGATTAGAGTATTAGGACTATTAAGATTTTATTGTATTTTAAATTAAGTAAACACATGCACTTTTTTTTTTGTCAAAACCTCATTCATAAATTCTTTACATTTCCAACATTAATGAACCTTATATATTTCTATATGAAAAAATTGATTTTCCGATGAGGTTTTTCATTGCCATATTTTTCAAATTGTCGATTAAATATTATGTGTGTGGAAACAATTTGTAAGCTGCTTATCAAAAGTTCAGGTATTAGTTAGGTCGAAAAAGCATACCTTATTTCGATTTCGTATAGGAAATTAATTTTAAATTGTTCAGAATAAATTTAGTTGCCAGATAAATTTGCACTCATTTTGATGTTAGCATTTCCAGTTTGTCGTACTATTATGCGTAGGTCTGTGAAGTTGGCATAACATTTTGCACCTAGACTATAATGGGGCCCCAACAGGAATTCGCAGTTTTTTTGCCTTTGTTTTTCATTTCTATTCCCGATTTTGCAGTTCATCAAATAGTGGGAGTAATTAGGTACATACTTCATGTAAAAAATCGACAAAATGATGTTTTTATGTGGTTTGACTGACATAAATTTTGTAGATATAGATAATGTATTTCTGAATATTGTATTGATATTGATAGTTCCTTGTTTCTTTACTTTGAAGTACCTACCTAGTAGGTATCAATGAAGAACTAGTAGGTATCAATGAATGTACCTACGTTTTTGTTTTTGCAATTTCATTTCTCATCCGTGAATAGATGTACCTACAATAATTTCTTGAGAAAAGAACAAATGCCTAGGTACTTATGCTAAAGTGTAAATTTACCACACATACACCAAGTCACAGCTGAAATATCCAGCGAATAATTTGATAGTTCATTTCACTCGCTCACTCTCTTAATCACTTTTACTATACTTATATAGCTAAATCGATTTTCAATGAAAAGTGACTACTTTTACTCACTCGTTTCGGTTTCGATAATTAACTAAATATCGGCACGGATGTAAACGAGCAGCCATAATCTTCACCTAAGCCACATTTTGAAGGTACATACCTACATGATATTCTAAATCAACGAGCATGAGCTACAGTTTTGGATGATTCGAATATACGCGGCCAAGCGTAGGTACATAAATTTATCAATTGTATACATCTATACAATGCATTTTTGACCTAAACTTTAACCCGTCTAATTCGAAAATGACTATTGTTCGCAGTAACTTGTCATTATTATGTATTTCACCATGCATTAAAAAACTTTATGTATTATTCCTTTGAATTTGACACTAAAGTCCAAACTAAATTCTGTTGTGCTTGCTCTTTTTTTCTGATGTCCAACTCAATTTAGTTAAATGTCTACAAATCATAATCACGGGCAATAGAGGGTTAAGATTTGTGTATATGAATAATTTTTGTGTCGCCTTAATCAAATTCATGCGATAAAAAAAAGTACTTCCCCGAACCACATTTCTTTTGCTTATAATGGAACTCCGCCTCAAGTTGTCCGTCAAATCTTTTATGTCGTATGATCTGTGTATATCAATTGGGTTAAGACATACAATAGAATTTCGGCAACCAAAAGTGGTTCTTCCGTTCTGTCAGCGAGATGCGAGACTATATTCTTCACTGTGCGTCACACAATCGCCTTAAATGTCGCGCCTACATCACTTTAGATTGAGAGATGCTGTACCGGCCGGCGGCGTATGGTTGGCATGGTTATATTAGAAATAATGTGGGAACATTATCCAAGATATATTTTTCAATTGACGGCCAAACAATGGAAGCAACTGACGACGGTGGGGTTGTGACAATGTAACAGTTAAAAAAACTATTCTCAAGAACTTGAACCAATTTAATCCGTCATTTTCGATCGCATGAGAATAAATTGACGAATTTTTAATCGATGGATACAATTTAATACACGGTGTTTAAGGATAGTACATTTCATTTCAATAGAAATATACTAAATAGGTTATTTCCTTCAAATGTTTAAACTACAAGTTGGATTTGTATATATTCAGTCCTGCCTGGTAAGTATCGCCGGAACCGGATTTTCAAAAGCTTTCTCTCTCATCATATTATAAGAGGGTATAGATATATGAAGGTATAAATATACAGAAATGTACCTATACCTGAATTTCGCCATCAACTTATTAACACAGTTAAAAAAAATTGCTTTATTTGATTTTGAAAACTAAATACATGTGTTTTCACATTTAAAATTTCCCTCGTCTTGAGGATCGGGTTAATTTTAATATTAAGAGCAAAAAATATGCAGAATTTGTATTTATTCGAAAGAAATCAAGAAGCTTAAACAGTGATCTTTATAAAAGGACCTAAGGGATATATATAGTATACATATAATAATGGGCCATTGTTTGGTTTCTTTATAAAAAGGCTATACAAAAAAAATAATGTGTGAATGCCGGGGCTCACGGTTAAAATGTGTAGGTAAACATCAAATTTGTCCAAGCGCCTTATTTTTGTTACTGAACGTATCTACTCAATATATTTATTTATTTAGTAGCCTATAAAGCGACGAATGTCACAATAGCAAACGGCAACGCCATTTTGCTATCTCATACCTATAATTTTGAAAATAGTTACTCATGGCGATAAAAACTGCTCGGTTGGGGAGGGCAAGCACCTTAAAATTGCTTCGTGTTGCCGACAACTGAGTTCCGTGAGAAACTTGGAGCAACTAAAAGTTGCCCGTTGCTCTCAATTTTCCCATGCATCTCAATATACATATCTGGCTTTTCAATAAGAGCGCTGCAAAAGTTTTTTTTAAATAAAACAGAAACGGGTTTGGATATCAATGAAATTCTTTATTCCTGTGAAAATACGTTTGATGCTATTGTGTATGGAACTCGATTTCTTTTGCATGGCTACCACGGGCACGCTTGCAGAAGTCCAGACGCTGAACCCAATTTTCGACGGTTTTCAAGCATAAATCGGCCGATACTGCTGCAATTTCACGTTCGATGTTCGTACGAAGTTCATCAATCGTCGCTGGCTTGTTGGCATAGACCATAGACTTGACGTAGACCCACAGGAAATAGTCTAACGGCGTCAAATCGCAGGACCGAGGCAACCAAGCGACTGGACCATTTCGTGAGATAACACGTTCTCCAAACTTGGTTTCCAATAAATTGATTGTGACATTCGCTGTGTGGCTTGTGGCGCTGTCCTGTTGGAACCACATGTCCTCCAAGTCCATATCATCCAATTGGGGCCAAAAATATTCGGTTATCATTGAACGGTAGTGATCCCCATTCACAGTAACGTGTCGGTCTTGATCATCACGGAAGAAGTACGGTCCAATGACGCCGCCGGCCCATAAACCACACCAAACCGTAATTTTTTCGGGATGCAATGATGATTCATGGAGTACGTGTGGATTGCTGCCTGACCAATACCGCATATTTTGTTTATTGACGAAGCCATTCAGCCAGAAATGAGCCTCATCGCTGAAGACCATAAATTGGACGTAGCGCTCTTAACGTTGAGGCCACTGACTCCGTATTTCGGAAGTAAATTTTAATAATTTCGACTCGTTGTTGGCTTGTATATCTTTTCAGCATGAAATGGCAAACCTTATTGAAGAGAAATGTCAAAAGAGCGGTAAGAAATATGGCTCGTTTGCTGTCCCTATTGCTCTACTTTTGTATATAGTGTTCCTGTTGAAAAACCCTTTATAAAAACTTTCTAAAAATATTATGTAAACTTTAAGACTAAATATGTACATCAAAATAAATAATATAAGATATTGGCAAAATGGAACATAAATAAAAGCATTAAGAGCTGTCAGTTGCATTATGTTATTATAATTAAAAAAAAACACTAGAAATGAAAAACTTTTCAAGAAGGAAGTATGTATAGAAAAAAGAAATGCATTTCTAAACAAATTCGGCGGTGATTAAATCACTCGACCTTGCCAGGAAAAATCTTCAAATATAATAACCTACTTAAATATTAGCAATTTCTTCCCAGTGCCTCGCTTTATTTTCTTTTTGGAATGTCATCACATCGGAATTTCGATTTACCTTGAATAGGTACTTGAGTATCCACTGTTTAACTAAGATTCAATATTGCAAACATTTTGTAACAACTTGATTTTGTAGTTAATTGTTCTTCAAGTTCGAAAAGGAAAAAAATGATAGTCTTAAAATTCTTAACATTTCATATCTTGGGTCAAACTCTGGAGTTAGTGCCCAAAATGACATACAATTATTTTTGTCATGTTTTGTTATTTGAATATAGATACTGTTAAAACTAGGGAACTTTTATGTCCAGTTTTGCAATGTTTAAAAATAAAATAATTTCATGTGTTCAGTACCAAAACAATGGTAGGTAACAAATCAGTTGAAAATTGTATAACGCGTACAACATCAATAATCCGATTTGAAGAAATGACAAAATTTCCATAATCGAATTTTTGTTGGAAAATATGATGAAAAACTTCAAGATTTGTTAATATAGTATAATTGGAGAAGTTTTCTATATATTGTCAATTCATATGAAACACGAGTTGTGTTTTTTGCAAGCCC
Organism: Leucozona laternaria; assembly: GCA_932273885.2. Classification (NCBI taxonomy): domain Eukaryota; kingdom Metazoa; phylum Arthropoda; class Insecta; order Diptera; family Syrphidae; genus Leucozona; species Leucozona laternaria. Next base: position 55,988,339 of record OW026368.1, read on the forward strand.
CGGGGAAATTGCTCAAAAAAAGACTTCAGTCTTATTGCAATTTACATGCTAAATGCAACAACAACTAATCAACTATGGGCTTAGCCAAGCGCGGAGAATTCTCGGGACTTAGCTCAATCAGGGAGAAAAAACTGTGTTACCGGCGCGGCGTGAATTCCATCCATACTTGTTATCCATAGTTTGTATGGAAACTCCATTTAAAGGCGTCGCTAATCGCCGATGTAGTTTTTTTCCATTGAAGTTTTTTTACCATTGTAGGTAAATATACATAGGTACCAGAAGTTACACGAAGAAAATTATTGTGACTTTCGTGGGATGCTTAACCACTCGCATTGCATTCCCTAATGATATAGTACCCACCATAAAACTAAGGGTATTGTATAAGCTTAAGAAAAGGGAATGAGGTTCTAATCTAATTAGACGATCGTTAGATACTTGGGGAACATAATGTACCTTACACATACTTCCTTTCAAATGTTTACATATATGGGGAAGAGCCATGAAGAAAATACGAAGACCACCAATTGTAGACATGAATAATGTGAGAAACGTTTGCATGAAAAGAAGCTGCAAGAGAAATTGAATTTTAAGTGAAGTCGGTTTAATTAACAGCTCAGATAAATTAACTTGTTATTATAGAGGTCTTGAATTCAACTGTATATGGAGGAGCTGTTATCGAGTTTGACTTGGACAGACGGACATGAGGTGAAATTTATTTATGGCATTTGAATATTTGTGGGAACAAAATGTTACAAATTAGGATTGAAGTGTTGATGTAAAGGAAATATTTATACAAACGAGATTTAAATTGGCCACTTGATAAGAGAGAAGCAAAAATGTGTTAAAAAAAATATATTTAGGTACAAGTCCGAGTTTTGCAGTATGACTTCAGATTGTGAATGGGCTTTCAGAAACAATTTTGTTTAGGACTCGGTTTTTGTGCAGCTTAGAGGGAAAAGAGGAAAAAACTGGCGGAAGCTATTGTTCCTAAAGCCACATAGTTCTCCACTATATGGTGAATAAAAGTGTAGTAAAGGCGCCTTGGTATCTGCTTGGATCAGCGTATTTGTTTTATAGCAGCCTTCTTGACTGCAGAATGAAGCTGCTATGTGGCTCTTATCGTACCGATGTTTACCTACGGATACCCGGTATGGACGCTCTTGGTTCAGTATGGCTGTGACCCATCGGGAACGAAGCTTCAGTTTGAAGCAGACGAACCAATTCTGGTGGTTCAACATGGAAGATTTTAACCCTGCTATTTAAAGTTGACACATTCTTATGGTCTTGGCCCAGGCAGCTTTCTGTAAAGCTTGCCGTTAACAGTTATGGCAATGTCAGTATCGTTTTGGAAGAAGTATGGACGCATCGATGATTCCGTCAGATCAAAATCCCGCACCATACAGTGACTTTCTCTGGATGCATTTGGTGCTGGTGTACATATCTAAAGGGTTTTTCAATAAGGGCGGGTAGATGTTAAAATGGAATCAAGCAAGCTGTGTGTGAGGTATAAACAAAATTCTTTTTTTTTTATTTGAAAGGCCCATTATATACTCCGACTCTTAGCCCCGTTCGAGAGAAAAGTCTTAAGGAGAATTGTTGGCCCCATATGTGAGGAAGGACGATTCCGGAGACGGTACAATCATGAATTGTACGCAATCTGCCTTGAAGCAGATATCGTGACAAAAATTAAGCTCGGTAGACTGCGGTGGGCAGGGCACCTAGCTCGCATGAGCGAAGAGGCACCTGCTTGGAAAGTTCTTTGTGGTACATTCTATGGCAGACGACAGCGTGGTAGACCATGCTTGCTCTGGAGAGATGGCGTAGACCAGGACGCCCGGAGCCTTGGGGTGCGCAACTGGATGTCGGCGGCTCGAGACCGGGATGGGTGGAGAGACTTGTTAAAGGAGGCCAGGACCGGACCCCGGTTGTCGAGCCGATGATGATGATTATATACTTTTATGTATGGAATATGAGATCGTCAATTGAAAAACTCTTTAGTGCGGATTGGTATCGTCTCAAATCCGACAATCTAGCAATCAAAAAATGAGTGTCTTTGCTAGAGTTAACTTTTGGTAAAAATCGGGAAACGTTTCTCGAAAGGAGCACTAATTTTGAAAATAAAATATTATATTGCACTACTGAACAATCGCCACCATGCCACAACCATTAAATTTGGAGTTTCCTTATTAAAAGACCCTTTCGGTATCTATGTTGTATTTGATTGAAATTTCTGTATAAATACGATGATGTTGTTTTAAGTGAACATTTCTTCAATTTAGATGAAAAATATATGCCTCAAAATGGCGTTTCTGTTTACCCCTTTTCTAACTTAACCCTTCATTATTCTATTTACTGCAATTCGCGCATTACGGTTTCATCCCTAAAATTTCCACGACTCCTATTTGCTGAAACATAAATGCTATTTTTCAACCCTTGCTTATGCAATGGAAACGGTACCTATCAAAAGTTATTCATTCAGTCACCCCAAAATAATAATAATTTGCCTCTAACCCTTTTTGCTTGCCTATAGTATGCGATGAATAAAAAACACAATTTTCTAAACGACAGCAGCTAACAAAGAACCCTTTGTGCATGCCAAACTTTTCGGCTATGTTCTACAATATGGTAATTTTCAGGTGTTTTTTTTTTTGTTGTTGTTATTTTCATTTCATATAGCATGCAATGACTTTCACAGGACAACGGCGCACGCGATCGTAGTTTTCATGTAAATTTTATGGAAGATAATAAAGGAAAACTCTTTAATAAACTACGGGATATATGAGTTGGGTGACAGTCATTTAACATAAAATGACTAACATTTAACCTTTTTGCAGACACCCACCCTTTCCCCAAAAACCTTCGGTTAAAAATATGATGGATAAAAGGAAAATATAACTACCTCGGTTTTGTCTTATAAAAGGGGTTAATTCTGAATAGTGACACACCTCACAAATTATTTTTGATGACATTGCAGTGGCACTCGTTTATTGAGAGTGTTAGTATGGAGAGTACAAACTTGAACACGACAGCGTATAAGTAATTTCTAGCTGTCAAAATAGAATAACTCATATAACGGTAAGTCATGGGTTCGTAAAAAGTTATGATTTTTAAAGTGATGACATTACGATGATGGAAAACCCGGTGGTGTATTGAGAAAACGCAATGCCAATTTGGACATATGAAACTGGTGACCTGCTACCTGATGTCTTAAGAGTAAGATTATTCAAAAGGAAGAAATTTGAACTTGTATTTTAATACTCGAATTTGTCTATAATCACAAAAATGATTCGAATAATTTAAATTAAATTTACTATATACCTGTACTAAAAGTATACAAGTATCATACCATATCATTTGAAACGGTGAAAACAGTTTTTTTGTATGCCTTAAGGCTTGGCCACGCAGTGAGCTTCAAGCGGCAGAGCGACAAATTCTTGAGCAACAGAAATAAATTAAAACAAATGAGATTGTATATGGTTGCAGTCACGTTGAGTGGCAAGCGACTTTTCTGAGCGACATGCCTTCAAATCTGTTCTATTTTTTATTAAACCCTGGCCGACAAAGTTCTAAAATATCTCCAGAGCGATCAAAATTCCGAACGTTTTTTAGCATAGCAACGGAATTTTCACAACTAAAGGGTTTTCCAATAAGAGGTGTTATTTTGAATAGCCCGCTATTTCGGTAGTTGTCACTTTTGAAGCTGTCATTTTTTGACATTTGACAAGTAGAAACTACGTCATTAATAAAAATGGAACGATACACGCTTCAACAACGCATTGAAATTATTAAAATTCACTATAAAAATGGTGAAAATTTGGCAGAGACGGTTCGTAAAACTAAAACATTTTTGGGGTCGTCGTGAAGCACCTTGTCGGACCGCAATACAGAAATTGGTGGACAAATTCGAGCTGTTGGGACAAGTTAGTGATGTGAAGAATAAAACCCGTGCACGTCGCTCAAGAACAACTGAGAATATTGCTGTTGTAGCCCAAAGTGTTGAAGAAAACCCAGGTTTGTCCATTCTTCGTCGTTCTTTGGAATTAGGCATTCCAAAAACGTCATTACACCGTATTTTGCATAAAGACTTGGGTCTTAAGGCTTATAAAGTTCAGTTAACACAAGAACTCAAGCCGGATGATCATCAACAACGTAGTGTCTTGGACTTGGGTCTTAAGGCTTATAAAGTTCAGTTAACACAAGAACTCAAGCCGGATGATCATCAACAACGTAGTGTCTTTGCTGATTGGGTCCTTGAAATGCATGAAAATGATCCGGAATTTCATCGAAAAATCATCTTGACTGATGAGGCCCATTTCCACCTCGGAGGCTACGTCAACAAGCAAAACTGTCGCATCTGGGGCTCAGAAAACCCAAGAATTATTGTTGAAAAGCCTCTCCATCCTCAACGCGTGACTGTTTGGTGCGGTTTATGGTCCGGCGGGGTCATTGGACCTTACTTTTTCGAAAATGCGGCTGGAGCAACAGTTACGGTCAATGGATTGCGCTATCGAGAGATGATTAATGATTTTTTATGGCCGGAATTGGATGGTATTGATCTGGACAACGTTTACTTTCAACAAGACGGCGCTACGTGCCACACAAGCAATGAAACCATCGATCTTTTACGGGAAAAGTTTCCGGACCGTGTTATCTCTCGAAGAGGTGATCACAATTGGCCACCGAGATCTTGTGATTTAACACCTTCCGACTTCTTCCTTTGGGGCCACGTGAAAGATAAGGTCTACGCCAACAGCCCAGCGTCGATTCAAGACCTCAAAGATGGAATTCGTGAGGCTATCGAGGACATAGGGCAGCCACTTTGCGATTTGGTTATGGAAAATTTCATGAAAAGGATATGGTCCTGTAAGCGTGGTCGTGGCGGCCATTTGGCTGATGTTGTGTTCCGTTATTAACGGCATACCTTCCTCTTTATAATGAAATAAACATCCGATCATTTATCTCAAAAAATGCCATTTTTCTTTGAATATCAAAATAACACCTCTTATTGGAAAACCCTTTATAAATCTAAAAATGGCCGTCGCTTGAATTTGTCGCTCACTGCGTTCTATACAGATTTCGAGGAGAACCTATGCATATAAGAAAATGGAAATTCCAGCCCTTTACAATTATGATGTGATATCAAAAATTTACTTTTGTTAGTTCAGGACGACACGGTTGTTAAATTTGTGAAATTGCAATTTTTAATTTGGAAATATATAGATTTTTGAAAGTAAAAAAAACATCTATTCGTTAAAAAGACGAAATAGTAGGCAAGTTCATGCGACGTATCCATCAGTACTTCATTTTAATATACATTCACGCGTAATATGTTTAAGGTGAAGGTTTGCCTTGAAAGCTTTGTTTTTCATGGTTTTGAAGAGTAGAATAAATAGATTTAATAATAATATGACAACAACAGCATATACCTCCACCTAACCTAGGGAAAATATGCGGTGAAATTTTAGGGTAGTTTTGTTGTATTCTTGGCTTTTTAGGTCTACAATACGATTTACTATTAGAAATTATGTTAACTAATCTTATTGTGAATGAGAAGGTATCAGAGTTTTAATTGCAGAGGGTGAAGTCAAAAGTATGACATTTACAATCATAAATTATATGCGGTTTGTTTTTGTTTGATATGCGTGCGTTTATATATAAGAACGGATATAGCAGCCGTTTATTTTTTTTCATTTATTTATTCAAAATAGACGTACTTTTCCTTAAAAATTTTTATTAATATTTTGAAATAAGTACATTTTCAGAAAAGATTGAAGAAAATTATAGGAAAAGGGAGAAAAACTAACATCTATTTCTGTTTGCGTACTGCCCAAACTATGAATTTTATCGAATTTTATTCGAAAACCCTTCAAACATCATAAAAAAAATTCTTGGAAAATTTCAGTTTTGGACTGTACCTACGAGAGCAAACATTATGCTTTCCCAAAAACAAAGTTAAAGCTCTGCGTTGTTTAAAAAACCTCAAATTTTGCTTTGGATTTTTTTGGGGAGTGGCAACCGTGGTTTAACACGGAAAATTATTATACAAGAATCTAGTTTCGAAGAAAGAATTCTATATTCTGAAAAGTTTCAGAAAATCACGCGATTCCATAAGTTTATTGAGATACATGGGAAAATTGAGAGCAACAGGCAACTTTTAGTTGCTCCAAGTTTCTCACGGAACTTAATTGTCGGCTACACGAAGCAATTTTAAGATGCTTGCCCTCCCCAACCGAGCAATTTTTATCGCCATCAGTAACTATTTTCAAAATTTTAGGTATAAGATAGCAAAATGCCGTTGCCGTTTGCTATTGTGACATTCGTCGCTTTCGATTATACAAAATGACAGCCAGACAATAAGACAAAAGAAAAAAAATGGTGAACACAATAAACATAAATATACCAAGGCCAGCATTTTTTAGCTTGAAAAAAGCCCAAATGTTACAATTATCCTTCCCGGCGACCGGTATATCCATTGTAACACGGTGAAAGGACGGTTGTTACATCATATAAATAAAAGAAGATAAAATTCAAAAATGGTGCCTAGACTTTGGATTTAATTCTAAGCCAATGTATAAATAACTTATATATTATATAAAATAAATTAATTGCAATAAAAGGGTATTATAATCCAGTCAAGATAACAAATAGCTTTAAGTATATAGAATAAAATTTCTAACGGGTGTGACACACATAGTTATGTGGTAATTTCTTCTGGTACTGTTGTGATAAGAGAAAAATATTTATTCTTTTCGATTCTAGACAAAGTGGAGCACGGTAAGGTCTCATCCATTCAATGAATTGTTAATTTTTTCAAGAAAAATACTGGAAAAAATCTGAAGAACAACAAAATTACTTTTTCACTAAAATTTCACTTTTTTTACTTTTGTTGATATATTTGACTATACTGACTTTTGGATTTTGTGGGTGCATTTAGGACCTAATTGTAAAGAATTGTCAATTAAAAACTGAACGCTAAATATCTGTTACAAACATTAAAATAATTGTCTTATGCCCGATTTCATAAAGGACTTTTAAACATTTAAAAGTCCATTTAGTGTTAAAATGGGATTTTTGGGTTTCACGCCCTTATAAACTAAAAGCTCATTTTGGTTTCTATAAATTTTAAAAGTGGCATTTGTGAAGTGTAATGTAAGATTTCAGCCAACGAGTAAGGAAGTTGTAGATGATATTTGATAATATTTTGCAGTCACTTTTTTATTTAATTTCTTGCCAATACAAATTATGAATATGAATGAAAATATTGCCTGTGTTTAAATAAAAATCTTTTGTGATTTTGTTTCACATGCATTTTGAATGTGAGAGGGAAACAACCTCTTTTTATATCCAGGTATGAGGCAAATCCAATTTAAACTAAAATTTCCCTTAAATTTCCTTTTTTAAGATTGGTGAAACTGGAAATATTTAACGGTTTGATAAAATTTAAGAGAACTTTATAGATAAAAGGGTTCTTAGTGTTTTTTTTTTATGAAATTGGGCATCAGAGAAATAAAAATACTTCAAAATGTATGTGTCGAATAGGTAGATATCTTAAAAGAGTGAAACTCTTCAATATTTTGTTGTAGGGTCACTTTTATAAGTGTTGTCGAGTTTTTCTTAATTTGATATTTTAATTTATTCCAGGTTGTTTCCGATTCGTTCGTTGTTTTTCAAAAATATAAAATAAAACCAACAACCGCTTATGACATTAACCAGCTTTTTACGAAAAGCGAAATTTTGAAAGTAGTTCTAAATTCTCTGTTTTTTTTCAATTTAATTGTTTTTTTAATTATCTTTAATTTAAATACATACATACATATGTACATAAGTTTTTACCTAAATTAATAATGTGTATATTTAACTAAAAGGGATTTTCAAATACTTTAGCAATGAAGATTCTGTTGTCTTATGACAGGGTCCAATGCATCCTCTAAGAAAAGTAAATAAATAAAAATATTAAATACAATTTTTTACCTACCTACATGAATGATATTTTAGAAATAAATTGTTGCGAGGTAGGATATCAAAAAAAAAAAAGATTACAAAAGAATCAAATTGGAAGATATAAGAACATACAACAATAAAGTACCATATTGTTCCAAGTTTGCATTGAGCTTTATGTACATAATTTCAAAAGTTACTGGCGAGAGTCCGAAATGCAAGAAACGTCACCCCAATTTTTTTAAACTGTTGTTTCAGCTATTTTGATGAGAAAATAATTTTTCCCTAGATACCTACATATATAGAGTAAGTGCTGCAAATATGGCCAATGTTGCTATTTATTTCGAAGATAATCTTTGTGGTTTTGATATGTATATTTAAAAGTGGAGACTCAGGATAATTTTTTGCTAAATTTTTGTAAGTGTTCTTATACTAAATTTTGCGCAAATATTTAAATATTTTTTTGAGACTTTGTTGTGCTTAGATTTATACTTCATTATGTGAAACCAAAATTTTAAATATATTTTTTAAAGTTGGTTGAAATTAAAAGTAAAACGAAAAGGCTATATGTAGGTAATATGGCCCACCTCATGCACTATATTCACCAACCTGGTCCATATTTAACACAAGGCGGTCCATATTAGCAGCACTTTTCTGAAAAATGTTAAAATGAGTTTTTTTTGTTTTTTATTTATATATTTTTAGTTATGTAAGTTGTTTTTTATGTTTTTTTGTTATGAAGGCTGTGTGTCGTAAAGTGGAGCGATGCAGCAAATTATTATGAGTGTGCATATGATTTATAACTTCAAAATCTAGCTCTACTTAAAACACTGAGTAGTTTTCATGTTTTTAATATTAACATGTCAATCAATTGTTATTATTATTCTTTAAATGAAACTGATAAGTCTCCTTTTTTTGTCACTGGATTTCGATGAACTCCTTAAGAACACAAAAGGTAAATGGGTAAAGATGCTTTTACTGTCCATATTTTTTCTCTACTAGCTGAACTATCGACAGGCTGATTAAAAAATAATTTCTTTAAGTATTACAAAAAAGAAACAAGTCAGTTACCGAAAACTGACTGTTCTATTTACAAAAAAGTTAAGGGTGGGCCATATTTTCGACACTTACTCTAATATTAGTCCAAAATCAAAACAAACTTTACGAAAACATCTCAAATTTTTATTTATATATTTATTTATTTTTGGCCCTACTATTTCAGAAAATTCAAAAGTTTTGTTATGTCAAGCCCTATTAGGTATGATACATATACGTAATATTTCAAAGTATTAAATAAAATATCAAAAATAAATAGGTAGGTATAATAAGATGCTTGGTCTAACAAAACCAAATACCAACCTATAGAACTTTGTTGGCCCCACCTTTTAAAATTTTAAGAATTCAAAATTTTATACCTATTGATTCTTTCAGCTTTACACTAATGGCCTAAAAATTTTGATTCTTGTTCTTATAGTATAATATACATATAGGAAGATACATCATATATGTAGATATTTTAAGTCTACAAAAATCAAAATCCAAAAACACGGACAAAATGGTCGGGCTCAGGTGAAACGGTACCTAAAAATTGTGGAAGAAATGAAGTTTTTTTATTTTTACTTAGGAACCTACCTATAAACAATAACTTATGAACAAAAAATATTCCATTTTTATACTATGAGATGCTGAAACTAAAATAAACATCAAGAACTTTAATCTCTCGAAATACGTGTACACACATATCTCAACTTATGTTTGAAAATATATATTTGTTCACAAAATGTTTCTCTACTCATATAGAGATATATCTACCTAAAGCATTCACAATGACAACTTTATTCTATTCTCACCCAACCGAATATAAATTATCCCTTTTCTTGGTTAGTCAAGCAAGCCATACAGACAGTAACAGTAGGTATACCGTATACATTAGATGATCAGGGTTCAGGGGGAACGAAAATATAAATAAATAAAAAGCCATATAGGTTCTCTATGATATTTTAAAGGACATTCGGCTAAAAACATGTACGTATACTAACACAACTAAAAAACTTAGGTATATATGCACCGCACACACGCCTGCACATATATTTAAGCTCGATGTGAAGGACAGAATAAATTTACAGACCAGTATAAAGGCTACGTAACAAGGGGGTGGAATATACACGCTGCCATAAAATACACCCGACCATCAGGAAAAAAAAGAAGAAGCAGCAAAAAAAATAAAAAAAATATTTAACCCTAAAATAACAGTAACGTCGCACCCCAAGCCCAATAACTTGACCCTTCAACTGATGTGTGTTTCTGTTATGTATCGTATCGTATATGTATATACATACCTACCTACATACATTATGTGAAAAGCGAAAGGGAAAGGATAATAATGCGTAGCACACGAACGGTATGCTGTTAGTCCAGTCAGATGTGTGTTTTCGTCATCACAGTAGCCCTTTAAAACCTGTCATGAGTCCAGTTCAGAGTTTCGTAACAGGATATACCCAGAATGTTGCATACATATATGCGAGTAAACAAAAACACATGCCACTGATATAAAACCTTCTCGAAAATATGTCCACCCCCCGTTTTATCATACAGTGACTCCATTTGACTATTTTAGTTACCAAATTAATAAATATGTATGTCATACCAATTAAGGCTGAAGATCGTAATGTTAGCACCCCATCACTTCCTTTGTGAATACCCTAACTTAGTAAGAACCAGAAAAATGGCCCTCTAAAATTAATTCTTTGACGAACTGAGCGACATCTTGTTTTTGCCACTAGATACATCCTAAAATTTACTCAAAATTCGGGTTGATTCAAGGAGGGTTCTCATACCCACACCTAAAATTCTCTAACTCCTTTCCTCACCCATCCTCATTTTCAACTTTACTATATCTTGGGGACCACAATGGATCCAATGAGATACGGCTTGCCGTATATAATCATCACCCCTTCTAACCTAACCTAACCTAGCACCCCCCATGTGTGGGATATTCGCATAAAAAGAATATCTGAAAGATCCTATTGACCTCATAAAAGGTCAACTAGTTCCAGAAATTGGTCAGTTATAATTTTTTTTCAAGGTCGTGTAGATTTATTGAAACAAACCTATGGCTGACCAATTACTTACATTAACTGACCTTCTATGAGATCCCTAAGACCTCTGAGATGGTATACTTTTTTATCGCGAACATCTCACAAACGAGGTGTTTAAAATCTCTACAAACCTTGAAAAAACTTTAAAAATTATTTAAAAAAACCTATGGCTGAACAATTTCTGAAAATAGTTGATCTTTTTTGACCAATTAATGACCTTTCAGATGGTTTCCTTTTTTCGAATATCCCACATATGGGGTTCTTCGATCCCCTGGTCGGATCCTGGACTTCCGGGGCTGCATCATTATACGTAGGTTACTTCCAATAAGAACGCATAGATTTTTTGATTATAAATAATATTAATTTTTGTTAACAAAACATAAGTAATTTTTGCATTTACACACTACAGCTCCAATAACTTTTTAATTTCAAATTACTGAACTATTAGACCCAGCCAAACCCACATATTTCTACATTTGCAAGTATATATTTCTTACAAGGAGCCACTGTGTGTCTCCGTCTTTCGTTGACCAACCTAAATCATGATGGTTGTTGGCTTGCTTGGTCGGTATGGTATTCGTCTTCAACGTCGTTATTGCCATCGAAATTGTGTTGTTAATTTTGAACCCATCATATTGTGTTCAGGAGGACTCCCAAAAAGGGATATACAATTTTTTTCCTTCTGATGTCCATGTCCTTTGGGCTGATTTTTTTTTTTTTTTTTTTTGCTGGGTAGGTAGTTATAGCTTTATACAGAAAGTGAATTTTAACGAGACTTGTTGGAAAATTGCTAAGCATTAAGGCTTTCTCTTATTCCCAAGGATACCAGAAAGTTAAAGGATTCTTTTTTTTCTCTTTCCCTCTTTTTGAGAAAATCCTTTTTAACTGATGGTCAATGTGTGTTACGAGGAGATGTAAGATAGTTATACTTGTGTCCTTGTGTGTATGCGTGTGTGATGGATGACTTGACAAAATGGAAACTTCTATAAGTGCGTAAGCAAAAAAAAAAATGGTCTAAAAACCAAACGAGAAATATGGTACAAATCAAATATTTATTGATCTAAATAGTATAAGGGAGTCCTTTTTCTGAATACGTTTTTGGTTTAATCTCAATCTTTGCTGGTTCTCTTCTTATTTTTGAAGAAATCTGCTATGTCACATGACTTAATCCTTGCTGGCAATACACAAAATGTACAAAACTAGAACTCCATAGGGATATGTAAATAAGCGCAAAAGGATTTTGTATACTCGGAAACAAAAAAGATCTAATCCTGTGAACTATGAAATAGTTTTTTTTTCTATTAACAAACCAGGACACGGTCATAATTTTTGCATGAAGGTATACCTACGGACGCATAGTCAGGATAAAAACAGATGATCAAGAATAACCAAGGACGTTTCATTGTGATAGAGAGCGGGGCAATATATACATTTCCTATTTGTAAAGGTAAATCCTTTTTATTTTCCTAAAAAAGATGATATTTTTTCTCCGCATTCTAGACACGAGTCGGCTGGTTGTCAGTTATCTGGTTTAGTTGTGGTGGTGGTCGGTCGGTCGGCTTTGTTTAGATGATGTTGTAGCGAAAGCAATTTTCTGTTGTTTTTTTTTTTATTTCTTATATATGCTTATTCAACCTATTTTGAATAAAAGGAGAAATGAAAGATGTTTTTAAAAAATTTCTTTTCTTCAATAAGTTTTTTCTTTTACTTTGAGTTGCCTATGTCCGGAGTGTGTTGCAAACACAATACGATGTAGGAGGAATATGAAATAGGATTCTCTTGGATATTTTTATTTTCATTTTCTATTTTCTTGTATATTGGTACCTCTATCTTTAGTATTTACGTCTTATTCTTTCTTTAATGGCACATGATGGTATACTTTGACAATTTTTTGAATAAATGACATAATTTTGGTTTCAGCCTTAATAGCTTAAAGAAGAGGGAGGATGAAAATACTTTCCTAAAAATGCTGTGTGATGTTATACCTACCTGCGAAAGGTATACCATAACATCAGGATCCGAGTAGTTATGGTATAATGGCACATATATATAACTCTTTTTAATTTTAGATTTTGTTTATTCAAATTCTAAGATTAAAAACTTATTAGAATAAGAATTCGGAATGTATTTTAAACAACTATCCAGGTGGTCGATCTGTGTTGAAAAATATTTGATTATATAGTGTGGGGTTTAAATCTAATAACCTGGCTACAGGTTAAGGTATACCTAAATTAGGTAGATTAAAGGATAAGATGGAATAGGTACCTACCTGAAATTTTTATTGTTTTCATTTTCTTTCAGTTTTATTCTCCTTGATTTTTTTCCAACGATATTCTCCAGAGTAATGTCAACAGATCTTGAAGTTTTTGACTATTATCCTTTAAGACTTATAGCAATAGCACTTTGTAAGTCTTTGACGTTAGACAAAAAAAGGCTTAGAAACATCAGAAATTGTAGTTTTCCAGAACTTAAGCTTACACAAATATTCGAATTTTATCTCTAGGGAATAAAATAAGAAGGTTCTATAGGTATCTACCGAATTTATAACAAATCGGTCAACCCTTGTACGTGTGGCTCTAGCTCAAATTACACTAAACGCACGGTTTATGACAAAACCCACTTTTTTGAACTTCTTCATCAACGTATATAAGTATAGTGTTAATTTTTACTAAGACCTTGAAATTTGAAAAGCCCATTCTGAAGAATTGTTGTTGTTGTTTTTTCTAGATTTGTCTGTTATTTCCAATTTTTTAATTTGTTTTTAAAGGAAAGAACGCCCAAAGTAAAAATTTTAAAAGTCAAATGGGAAATAACGGCCAATATTGGAAATATCGCCCAAAAAAAATCCAGAAAAACGAAATAACTCCCAAATCTTACGAAATAACTCCCAAATGCTATAGGAAAAAACGCCCAATTCAAAATCTTGTCCATACTAACATTTACAATATGGATTTTTGAAAATTTTAACGGCGTATCAACAGTGAGGTATGAATGGGGGTTATGCTGCCCCCTGCAACCCCCTTGCTAAGGCACACTATAGGATTTGGGTTAGTTGCGAGGCTATGGATGTATGCAAAGTTTTTTTGAATACAGATTTTTTAGGTGCAAAAGAGACTTTGCATACACCCCAACCCGCACATATCCCAAATCCTAAAGTGTGACCAAGCAGTGGGCACTATACACTGTTTTTTTAAGATTATCTTATATTATACAAACCTTTCGAAAATATTCCTTAAAACTTTGTGTATACGGTATACCGCTTGAAGAATTTGCATCACCAAGCAGCACTTTGGACCTTGAACAGTGTTTTTTAATGCCACGCAAGGCTTCCAGTTCTTGGTTGTTTCATTGAAACTTCACTTTGGAAATATCCCCAAAATTTTGGAAAGAACGCCCAAACTAAAAAAAAAAATTGGAAATATAGCCCAAAATTGAAATAACTCCCAAATTTTACAAAAATAATTTACATTAAAATTTTGGGGGATATTTCCATTTTTTTTTGTTTTTTTGGGATATACATACAAATTTTTGCGATATTTCCAAATCGATTTCTGTGTTATTGCCTAACGCCTTTTTCCCCTGCAGTATAGTCACAACGCACATGGCAATAACGCCTTGAAAATAGCTCCCAAAATTATGGAAATATCGCCAAATCAAAAAACAAAAAAAAAAAAAAACATTTTCGATTGAAATTTTTGGGTTATATTTTTCCTTTATAATTTGGTTGATGTGGAGTTTTGGGAGTTAAGCAAATTTTGTTGGGGTTTATTTCCATTTTGTTTTTAACTTTTGGATTATTTTGGGCGTTGTTTCCAAACCCGATTTGGACCTTATTTATTTGGGTGTTATTGTCTAACGCCGAATATCGCCTCTAGTGAAAGGTATGTTCTACATAGGGTAATTTCTATTTTGTTTGAAAAAAAAATTAAAAACTCATTAGAAAATATATCGAGATACAATTAATAAAAAGTAAATGATATTGCACCTCGAAAAATTTGCGCCCAACATTTTGGCATTTCAAATTTTCTACTATCTCATTTCTCATATAGATATCCAATCCTAAGAGAAAATAAAACTTCGGATGCAGCGATCAGACTGAATTTTAGCTCCCATACGAAATTCTCTCCAAAATTTAAGCAAATATTTTAGCCGAGAGGTACGCACTACGCAGCTATAAATCAAATGTTTGTTTCTGAATGTGCATCTATTTTAGTTTCAAATTTAGCGCATGAAATAAATGTCTGGTGCATTATAATTCTCGGACTACATTTTGACAGATTCTGTACTTCTTGAACTCTGTGTGATCTTTGCTTTGTGAAATAAAATATAGGAATGGATGAATATTTGGAAGAAAATTATTTATCTCACCCAAGAAAAAATCCAATTTATTTAGTTAAATTCACTTAAAGTTATAAAAACAAATTCTCTAAAAGGGTTGAATAAGTAGGTACAAATGCTCAGAGGTGAGCAGACAGCTGTTTTCTGTATCATACTCTTACCAACTCTCTTATGTCAAAATTTAATAAATTTAATAAGGGTTTTAGCCAGGGATGTGACACGAAATTGAATTAAAATTTCATTTTTTATATCGTTTTCGAATCAAATCAAATAATCTGCTACAATTATAAATTCCGCTCGTCGAACAGCGTACTGCAAAACGAAAAGGAGAACGAAATTTTTGTCGATGCATGGGATTTTTCGTTTTGCAATAGCAGCGTACTAGGCTTTAGAGAGAAAATCGGGAGCTTAAACATAGCGTAAGCTGCTTACTAGGGTTACCTCGTTAAAAAATTGAACCAATCTTGTAAAATGTACGTAACTCAAAGAAGAAATTCATTTGTTCAATAGTTTTGACTTTGTTCACAATTTCACGTCTTCAATGCTTGAATCACAGGAGCAAGTTCGTGCAATCCAGTCGTGAGTCGTGCATGATATTTAACTGAGGTAAAGTATTTATATTTGTAAATACATATGTTTATAATTTCGGTTACACCATGAATTCTTAAAGGAGGGCTGAAGCAATTTTGAACAGAAGAAAATATCCTTTTAAAATAATTATGATATTTGGAAATTCCTCGGCCAAAATGAGGAGAGGCCTCTCCAAATAGATTTTATTAAAATCATAAAGCATCATAAGCAAACTTAAAGTCTTTGAACATCACAACTGATGACGAGAGTGCGGGTTTTGAGCGGCCGGCGTAGATACATATTACTTGCAGAGTTTGCCTAATTGAAATTAAATTTTATTCTTTCTCTTTCTCTGGTTAATATTAAAAATACAAACAAATGAATCTTCTTCGTTTTATGTTGATATTTAATTTTTGCTTATAATTCACAGCTTCAAGGCATTCCTTCTTAACGCTGGAGCATGGAGTTGAGACTTGAGAATTGTGTTTGAATATGAATACAATTTGGGGAGGTTGTTGAAAAATTAAATGAGTAAAGATTTTGTATTTTATTTTTCATTGGGGGTAAACAAAGGATCAAAAGACCAGAAAGAAAGAAAGAATTAATTGTGCTTTAGAATCAACAACAACTTTGTGTTTGCGGCAAAAATGGATTTGAGCATCAGCTATTAAACGATTCACTGAATAATTATTCTTATTAAAAAATATTATGGAAAAGTAAAAATTCAAGAGTGATGGGCTTCGATAAAAAAAAAGTTTTGTTTTAACTGGATATGTATGTAATACCTACCTATACCTATATACGGTGTGAGTTTTCAATATACACAACAGGATCCTTGATGTTTTATCACCGATTTCTTACACATTTAAAATATACATATACTTTTATTTGAATTAAAGAAAAACAAATTTAATTAAACATAGTTGTCTTGGGGGACAACAATTTTTTTCGAAATTAATTGTCCAAAATAAAACATAAATATCCGTGTATCCTTTTTATGAAATGAAATATTTTCCTTTATAAATTTTCTTGAGAACACCATCTTTATTAAAGTAACTCTAACTATATTACAATCATTCCAAAAACAATTACAAAAAAACGTGCCATATAGATAGCCAATGTTATACCTTTTGTGACAGTCACATCCCCCACCTTTGGCATCCTTTCAATTACATATTGGTTAATCCCCAACTCCTTCATATCAAACAAAAGAAAAAATCATCCAAAGCTCTATTACATCTACGATTTGTGAACTTTCCGTAGAACAAGGGGACATTTTTGTGTTGTTTCATCGTTAGGGCCACGATGGAAGCTGGAGAATAGAGATACGTAGCCTTTCTCAAGAGTCATACCAGCGATCAACTTTTACTCTCAATGTGAAATCATTCTTACAGAATTCTGTGATATCATTCCTTTGATTGTTTTGCAACTTCAGTCAATAGCATGTATACAAATACATACACATACTATATATATGTATATGTACTTATACTTAAACCTACCGACAATATGTATAGATAGATATACGTATATATCTACAGATAGCGGCTTTTTAGATCTAGAATAAAGGATGCGAGGCACCAAAGAAAAACTAAGCCAAACAGAAACAATAAGTCGATGCCTCTTTAGATAGGGCTAAGGGAGCCGAATTCTCGTTTTACTAAATTACTGCACGACCGACCAACCAACGACGAGACGCCGACGTCGACCGACGGATCGATTAAGGCAGAGCTGCAGTACAAGTTTGAAGGCCTTAAACGCAAAGAACAATACACACACAAACTGTACGGCACACAAACTTTCTGTTTTGTAGCTATCAATTGGCTTAGAATCTCTTTTAACATATAGGTACAACTTTCAAACAAAAAATCAACAATTCTTCTGCAACATTTTTCATAATTTTAGGGCTCATTACAATATCTAAAATAAATCATTTGACTGCCAAATTAAAAACAAAACATTTTGATATAATTTAAACCAAGCACGTACTGGAAGAAGTTGCTCCACAAGAATCAGAGGAGGTGCTTAATAAAAAAGCGCATTGCCAGTGCTTTTTTTTTAAATTCTCCTTGATTCTCTAAGGCCCAGTTTTTCATTGGTGAGTCCAACCAGAGTCAGTTAACTCTAGAAGTAAAATAACCCCCAGTTAACTGAAGCAACTGTTTTTCGGTGTATAAAACATCAAAAGCATCTGTTTAGTTAATCCTGTATTAACTCACCATAATTGATAAGTTAACTCGGGTTTAACTTTAATCTCGCACTGAAAAACTGGACCTAAGAAATACGCATTTAATTTACTTACTCGAAAAAGTTGATAAGAATCAAAATTTCGATTAAAAATTGACTTGAACTCCACCACTTAATAGGCAAGTGTTTTATATATATTTGCTTCAAAGTTCAGCAACCAATTGAGATTACTCACAAATGAGAAGCAGGTGCTCTTTTCGATGGAGCATGTGTTTCTGTTTATTCATATCTAAAAATAGAGTAGGTGCTCATCAAACATGTAGATGCTCAATCGTTGAGCACCTACTCATACCAAATGGAGCACTTACTCCGAAAAATTGAGTTTTGAGCAGATGCTTCTTTTTATTCATATACCAACCATTGAGAACGTAATCGATTATTAGGTTTGGTATTTTTATAGGACGAGACGAAGTATGACCACCGGCGCGGCGAAGGGCCTTTCCAAACAGAACTGTTATAAAATGTCATCTCAAGAGTCACTTCCAGTTTTATAACCAAAATTTTGCTTTCACATTTTGCGTCTCGTATTCCTTAATAGAAATGCGACCCTGGAAACTTGTATAGTTTACACATCGCACGCACGCAAGAAGTGAATCAGTGAAAGTGAACGCAAACTTATTTGCCAATATAGCACATATACAAATGGTTGCGAAAATTATTGTCGCCCTTTTCAAAGCAAGGATTCTCCTATAAGAATAAGTTGTTTTATGAGGAACCTGTACGAGTGTACGCTTCGCTCACGCTCACGCACACGCTCACCCAAAGGTTCCACTTTTCTTTTCTTCATTGTGTAATGTGGGTTGGTAGTAGGTATAGGACTATAGGTATAGTTCTTGATTCTAAGATTCTAGTTGGTGGAGATGTGGTGTAACAATAATCATAAATGCTACTGTTGCTTCCACAGGACGATAATCATCAAAGGATATTGTTATTGTGTTTCGATATTGTCTCGAAGATTATTAAAAGAATTGGGTTTGGCCGGGTGTTTTTGTTGTTGGCCCTTTGGAGCTTTGATTTAAGGGTTGTCAATTGCAAAAAGGATGTTTGATGGGGATATATAACTATGTATATGTTTGTATATATTTATATGTATGTATGTATGTTTAGGAATTGAATGTGTAGGATTTTTATGATGTTTTTGTGTTATACGAGGCAAATATGTCAAAAGGAAGACATTTTCTTATATTTGTGGTATTGCTTTCGATATAGAGGAAAGGACACACAAATACACATCGAAATACATTTGAGGTCACCACATAACAATGTCATTCTTATTATAGAAGGAAATAAATTTGATTGCAAAATTTTTATGATGATGCAAGTGATGGTAATATGGTTAATTACTTTGGAGTGAGGCGTAAAGAATTCTGTACTATCTATCACATAAAGTATGTTCGTTTCGTGCAATTTGACGAGCTCCGTGTGTGTGTTATGTTGTGGTAGTTAAAAAAAAAGTCTTAACAATTTTTATGTCCCTCAGATGAAACTACCATTATTTTGAAAAGCAATTTTGTTTATAAATCCTTTATTTCGATGGATAAACTCAGTTGGCTACAGAATTAGTATTAGTAGGTTTGTATTGGAAGTGACTCTAGACATGCCAATTATTACAGTTTTGGTTTATAAAAAAGTTCTGTTTATGCGACTCCTCAAGGCCAGGGCCCTCCGCGGGTGGGCATACTTCAGGCACCCAGAGTTTTTTTCAAGTCGCAGGAAGCGCGTTAAGGCACGCCCACTTTTAATGGTGAAAAACTGTTATAAATGTTAAAAATTGGAACATCTCTATAGTCTCGTCCATAAGTAGGTATATTAGATATCGCAAGCACGTAGGAGATAGATAGGGATTACAGGTGTAAATATATATACTATAGAATTTCTAGGGCTACGCGAAGAAAAGTGTTCAAAAATAGTAATTTCAAAAATATATCTTCGGTAGGTACATTTTTGAAAAAAGTAGGTAAGATTGTTTTTAGATTTTAATAAAACCGTTGGCTTCCACTTTAAGTTGTTATAATGATGCCCTAACTTTAGAAGCAGTAAAACTGAAGGCCAGAAACCACCTCAATGAGATGGTCTCTAAGTGAAAATAAACACATACAAAAACTTGAAAATGATAAACTTTGCATTGAATTTCATTATGTTTTATTAATTTTTAGTTGGATGCGAAAAACCAGATTTTTTTTTGTGAAAATCCCAATCTAGTTTTCATCCTCCCACGGATAATTGATAAAAAACCATCTAATTATTTTGAAACCCATCGAATTCGGGATTGAGTAACGTCCGGTTGCTAAAAGTATTTTTCAACTTGTTTTCATACTAAAATGTGCAGGCTCTTTATTGCCTCATACAATATTTACTCTATTAGAAAAATGAAAGTCCATTTTAACCCATTATTCAAGTCAAAAAGCTTATTTATTTGGACCATATTGAAAAAGTTTATTTTAGTCCTCAGATAACGGATGAGTCTTATTCTAAGACATTTATGCTGACAAAGAAGTCTTTTTTAACAAACCGCAACAATCAATTTCAGATAAGAATAGCTGCTGACCTCAAGAATTTTTTTAAATTCTTCTTATACTACGTATGTATTATATATGTATAACCTCGACAGTCCTCTCCAACGTCGCGTCGGGAACCAATTAACCTATTTCACATTCGAGCACCTGCTGACCCTTTGTCATGTTAACATTAGAAAAAAAAGGAGTTACAATTACAACTACTACCATTTTTCTTCTCAACCAAGTTCGTCCACTTATTACGTTTAAAACTAGACAAGACCTCAGGGGTTATGACAAGATAAAAACAAAACAAAAACACTTCTAGGCATTAATTTGAGTATCGCGCACGTTCCACTTGGTTAGGCATTCATTGTTAGTCACTACTTGTCCTGTCCATCGGCGATAAGAATTTTTTTTTATATATGATGGACTAACCGCGCCATTCATTGTTCCACGCTGTTGCATCCTGCAGAGCTGGAAATGCTTCTACGATAGTAAATTCAATTGTTTTCCTTTCAAACCTCCTCTCTTTAAAAAAAAAAAAAACGATCCCAAACCTTGGGTGACAATTAACAATTGCTATGCAAATGACAGGACCAGCTCTAAATTTCTTTCCAGTTTGCTTATGTACTAATTAAAAAGCAAGAAAGCTTGGACCCAGGAAGAAAAAAAAAGAAGAAACTTAAAGATAACAACGAAAACTTTATATAAATAATGTTTATTCGTGCGATTTTTAATGAAAGCAAAATCATTTCGGTGGAAAATTTAGATAGCACTGCTGCTAAAACGATGTTCTTAGTTCACATTAGCTTGAGTATACATTGTAATTGTGAGTCACGGGTACAGGGGGGGCGTTGGAAGAAATTGTGGACCCCCTTTTTATCTAGGTACTGTTTACAAAAGTCGATAAAATATCGGGAATGCCTTACGCAATATTAACATTTTTTCAAACTAAAGGATTGGAACAGAGGATTTACAATTTCATCAACATACACTCAAAAAATTTATAAGTAAAATGGCCACGAATGACATTCGTAGCCGAAAAATTCGTGCATTGTACAAATATTCGTAAAATATACGAAGTATTTGTATCGTTATATGTTTACGAATTCATTCGTGAAGTGTTACTAATACCTGTGGTAGTATCCACGAATTAATTCGTTGTATGTACCAATTGCATTAGTAAACATAAATTTTACAATTATATATTATTATTGTATGATTTTTTAGCTGGTTTGGTTTTGGCAACACTGATTTTGACAGCTGACGTGTGTTTAGTACCTTGTGTCACTGTCAAACAGCTTCAGTTTGGTTTGCAATTTAACCATGGATAGTCTTACAAATGAACAACGCTTGCAAATTATTGAATTTTACTATCAAAATTCGTGCTCGGTTCGAAATGTTCATCGCGCGCTGCTTCCATTTAATGATCGGCATTCTCGACCTTCTGAGCAGTCTATTCGGAAGATTGTGACCAATTTCGCACCAAATTTACTTTGTTGGACATTAAACCACCAACACGTTTACGTACTGTGCGTAGTGAAGAAAATATTGCGGCCGTATCAGCTAGTGTGACAGAAGACCGCGAAATGTCGATTCGGCGCCGTTCCCAGCAGTTAGGCCTTTGTTACAGCACTACGTGGAAAATTTTGCGGAAGGATTTGGGCGTAAAGCCTTTTAAGATACAGCTGGT
Source organism: Leucozona laternaria (assembly GCA_932273885.2). NCBI lineage: Eukaryota > Metazoa > Arthropoda > Insecta > Diptera > Syrphidae > Leucozona > Leucozona laternaria. Next base: position 56,010,721 of record OW026368.1, read on the forward strand.
GCAAGAACTAAAGCCAGCCGACCTACCACAACGCCGAATTTTTGGTGAATGGGCTCTTGGAAATAAGCAAAATTGCCGCATTTGGAGTGAAGATCAGCCAGAAGCATTGCAACAGCTACCAATGCATCCCGAAAAAGCCACTGTTTGGTGCGGTTTATTGGCCGGCGGCATTATTGGGCCTATTTCTTCAAAGATGATGCGAATCGCATCGTTACTGTCAATGGTGAACGCTACCGAGCGATGATAACAAACTTTTTTTTGCCCAAAATGGAAGTTCTTGACTTGCATGATATGTGGTTTCAAGAAGACGGTGCCACATGCCACACAGCACGCGAAACAATGGCGCAATTGCGAGGCGAGTTTGGTGAACAGTTAATTTCACGTTTCGGGCCGGTCAATTGGCCGCCTAGATCGTGCGATTTGACACCATTAGATTATTTTTTGTGGGAGTATGTCAAGGCTAATGTCTATAGGGACAAGCCCGCTTCGATTGACGCACTGGAAGCCAACATCCATGCATTCATTCGTGAGATACCGGCCGATATGTGTGAAAGAGTATGCCAAAATTGGACTCAGCGGATGGGCTACCTGAGACGCAGCCGCGGTCAACATTTGCATGAAATTATCTTAAAACATTAAATTGCAAGGTTCAAACTATCGATTCAAATAAATATTTCATTAATTTTTTCGAATTTTTTGTGTTTTTTTTTTAAAAAAAGTTCTAAACCTCTTAAAAAATCACCCATTATATGCAACTTTTCGTCGGTTCGATGCCATGAAAAATTTGCAGTTTTCAATAATGAACGAAACTGAGATTCGGAATTCCGCTACAAGCTTTATCCAAAAGTACAAATCCCATGAATCTCATGAGTTGGAGGAAGAATTAATTCATCTGAAACACATTTATGAAGCCAATTTCGAAGCACAACTTCCAACATTGAGTTTGCTGAATGTATAATTGTGTCCCAAAACTTGGAGGGGATTTTCCCAAACATTTGAATGTAGAGCATGTTTGGTAACTCAGAAGTGTTGGTTCGAACTCCATACTCCGCGTATAACTCCGATCTACTCGCATCAAAAATAATTTTTTTAAAGGTACATCCCCCGTTTCAACTGGACGATTCCCATGGGATTGATTAGATATAATGAACATCTTTTCATTCTAACTAGTCCCATGCTATTAGAAATAGACATTTGACAGTAGCACTAGGCACGGGATTTATACTTCCCAGGCCCGGGATTCCTCTCCATGGCCCTGCTTGAAGTATACACATAAAACCGACTCCGTTCTGGCAATCGTACAGAATGGAAAGCCACTCACGAGAAGTTTCTTTTAATCAAAACTATGTATATAAAAAGGACGAGACTAGATACATGCCAATTTATAACAGGGATGTGCCAGCACGTAACTTGATACGATCGAGCTCACTGGATACAATCGATCACAGGCAGTTCCTTATTTGGTTCAATCGTATCAAAAACAATCAGCTGAAGCAAATAATGAACTACCTATAATATACTCGATTGTATCGACTGAACTAGATTGTATCAAGTTACGTGCTGGGCCCCCAGTTAACGCGCTTTGCGCGACTTGAAGAAAAAACTCTGGGTTTCTGAATAATGCCCACCGGCGGAGGGCCCTGGCCCTGCGGGGCCGCAGAAACAGATTTTTTGTAAACCAAAACTATTATGATTGGCATGTCTAGAGTCACTTCCATATAAAAATGCTTGATTTGCATCTCACAGCTCAGGTGTCTCTAGGAGCGGCTATAAGCTTGATACTAGATTTTTATCAATCCTACCGATATTTAGTAAGTTTTAGTTTTAAAGTAAAAAAAATTGGCTAAGAAAAAAAAACTGATATAGCAACCCCCGTATCAATGACATATATGCCCGCACCTGGTAGCTGATGAAGGTAAGGACTCGAGGACACTTTAAATGTCATTCGCGTGGGCTGGTCGTTCCTTTTTGGTTATGTCCCACATTCAATCACACAGGGGGTAAGATAGCACAAAATTTGGAGAGGCCACACCACCCCATTTTGATGACTAGCGAAAAAAGGGAAACGGAACGGATTCCTTATATATTTATACCCCAAAAAGAGTATATCTCATTCCTCAGTGCTCTTAGCAAAAAGTCCTTGAGAAAAACGACCCGACGAAGACAAAGCCTTTATTTAATTTAATTTTTTTTTCCTTCTTACCCGCGTGTCCTGCATAAGGATTCCATTTCTTTCAGAGAAATGAATTTATTCAAATTCTTAGGACTTTTTCCTATAGTCCTTTTTTTACTTTTTTGTTTGCAGTGTTATTTTTTTTTTACTTGACGTTGTCATTATTCATCAGCAAAGATTCCTTTCAAATGCCACAGTCGTCGGCCGTCTTCTTCCGTTTGTCCTGACGTTTTTTGTTTTCAGGTTTTGTTGAGTTTTTTTTTGTTTTAATGGGGGGAAAATTAAAATTGGCCACGATTTTTCCTTGTCCATTGTTTCATTTTTTGTGGAGTTAGGTGCTGGATGAGGTCTTTTTTGATGAAACATTTTTTGTGTGTGTTTTTCTTTCGCGAATGAATATCCTTTTATTTTCTCAAACTCGTTGTTTGGCGTGTCCATTCTTTTTGGGAGAAAAGAATCACTTGAAGCAGGACACTTTTCTCGGGTAGGTATAGATACACCTATACATGTATACTTTTTTCCAATCTTGGTGGTAATGTTGAAGCTTATCAAGATCCTGGGGAAGTTTTCAAAAGAAGTGAATCCAATATTTTATAGAATTTTTTTTAATTATTAGCTGTATAGGCTGACTGGGAATAGGAGGTGTATAGACTGTAGGTAGAGTTGAGAAGAGAAAAATAAAGAAAAACTCCTTGAATCCGCGATGTTCCTGTGTGTCTGTGGGGGTAGTCACAAAGGCTGAAAAAATAAGATTAATTGGACAATTTTTTAATTAAAGCATTTTTTATGTCGAGTTCTAAAAGCGCTTGAAGTCTGAGGAAATAATGACTAGAAGATAAATATTCGCAGAAACTTGAAGTATATATTTTGGCAAGAAAATAAAACGGGAATATATCGCTGTTCACCTTTTTGATGTAATGTTTTTGTGACATGAAATTTAAAGAATTCAAAAAAGTTGAAATCCGTCCAATAATTAAAAACAGTTGATTCCTCAAAAATAAAAAAAATCTAGACCTAAGTAGTATCGATCGATGTATGTATGTACATATATGTATGTGCTTATAATGTTAGTTCTAATTTTCTTCACTTCTAACGCTCAATTTCTTCACAGAAGCACTAAGCCAGCCTATAGTACCCAGTCTATCTAGACCAGGTCTTAGCTCCGGTACTCGGTCCTAACGAAAATATAGTAGGTACCTGAGCATTTCTTCAGATCACTATAGTACCGGATCCAAACATATACCAAGCGGTACTAGGACTTAATACGTCTAAAACTGGTCTAATTCAGATTTTGACACTATTTTGGCATTTCAAATATTATTTTTATATTTATTTTGATTGAAAGATATTTATGTAATTTTATTTTCGAATAGATTATGTCTATTTTAACAAAAGAAAGGGCTAATATCCTTTGTACGATAACTGTCTCTCCTGCAGCATCAACTATCAAATTTTTCACTCGAATGTGACTTCAACAATTTTCTTGTCTTCAATTTATGCAGTTTATAGCAAAACGGTCGTTGCGTCGCGTCATTGCTACAGTGAGTGGGAAGATGCAGAATGGCAATGCAATCCTACCGACATCGACATGTACAGGAGTGATCAGTGGTGCTCTGTTCAGAATCAGCTTTATCTGTTCTTTTGATTAAAATAAAACATTGCGTGTTATTTTTTTCTTAGAGTTTTTCATAATTTTGCGTGGGTATTGTGTTTGACAGGCTTGGAGAAATATCCTTTATTGCGTACAAGTTTGGTTCATGCATTTCATTGGTTCCGTTCGAGAAACTTTCCAAAGAGACGTTTTTTCTCGATATAATTTCCGAAAACCATGGGCAATATGTGCTTTACGGCAGCATTAACGTATATATTGGACAACACATCCATTGTATACATATAAAAGGAAAGCGTATTCTTCACTGTGCATTGTTAAGTTGCAGTTGGAATTAGATAAAATTATAATTCGTTATGGTCCAACGAGTAAAATGTATTTAAGTAAAGGCGGGGTCAGTGCAAAGTCTGCTTGCAAACAAATATTTTAAATTGCCACCACCAAAATTTAAATTAATTTCCTACACATCATTACACCTTCAAAAAAAAGAAAAATCCTCCAAATAAATACAAAACTGATAGCAATTTAAAAAAGTACCAACCAAGAAACTGTCGATATTGAGCAACAAATTCTTTGAGGAAAATTAATGAAATTTCTCAGATTCAGGTATTAGCGCCACTAGACTGCCGATTTGAAAGTTCTAGCTAATACCGAGTCCTAAATAGTACTCGGTACCAACTTGACAGAACTAGGGCTTACATGAGTGAAGAAATCATTTGGCACCGATTTGAGTACTAACAACTGGTATAATAACCAGGTATTAGCTGATTTTGAGGAGTCAGCTAGTACCGAGTCCTAACTAATACTCTGTGTGAAGAAATGAGTTGATACCGATTTGAGTACTTCTTTTAGGACTAGTACCGGTACTTTAGCATCAGGACTCTGTGAAGAAATTGGCCATAAGTCAATTTTTTTTTGTCAAATAAATGGGAGGTTTGTACCTACATTACATTACAAAAAAAAAACCATCATCCCTTTCTCTCTCTATACTCAAAGTCACTTATATTAAACTCATAATCCGCCATCAACCCTTCTGAAATAAGACTTCATTATCTTATAGTTAACTGCGTTGTTAACATCATAATCATAACGAAACCACAAAGTACGTATTGTCAAATAAACATGAAAAGGGATAATTGCATCGTAAACAATGCAAATGGTGCGAGCAACCCTTCTTTTCACGCACTTAAACGGATTGATGAGCAATAACCCTTCCATGAACAACCCTTTTAAGTTCTTCATTAATATAAGTGAGAATTTATCAAAACGGAAGGACTCAGAGTGATCCACTGGTGTATTTAATTGATCGGTAATAAGAGTCAACAGCATGTTGCAATACCCCTTTTGTGACCATTTTTGTTTCGTGTACGGGTTGAGAAAGGGTTGCTATTGGAAGAGCTCACCTATCAGAAGGGTTGGATGCCACAATTTGTCAACATTGGTTTTAATTTATTTGATAGGTGTGTAGGTACTGCTTAGGTCGCAAGTGCTTTGTTATTGGAATTCAATTGACTGGAAAGACGCCACTTAGACGTTGATTCTTGAAGTATTTGCTTTGGGTTGTTTGCACCTGTCCTACTGTCCAGTTGCATGCTCAGTATGCGAACATCAATTTGTGGATCATTAGTTTTTATATTTTTCAACGATACGAGTTGTGTTATAGGTACCTTCACTTGAAGAGGTAAACAAAATTTCTCAGAAGTTCATCCCTATGGCGATTTTTTTCGAAAACTCATAAAATATTTTTGAGGAAAAAAACATTCATATGTACCTATATACCGTTCTGCACATTGCACTTGGGGTCACATTTTCAGAAAACAAAACGTTACAAAAATAATAAATAGATAACAAAATGGTCACTTTGACTTCAAAGACCAAATGGACGTCAAGATAAATCGAGAAACATCACAACCAGAAGATTGTAGGTATATGTAGGTATGTCAGAAGATTGTAGGTATATGTCTTTGCAACACCGTAATTCGTTTCTGTCGGTCATGTATGTTGATATCTTTTCTTCTTCCCTGCTGTTCAAATTGACGATAAGATGACCAACTCTGACAAAAGTTCAACTGACGTAACAAATATTTTGCATTTCAATGGAAACGATCAGAAAACGGAGAAGAAGAACACTTGTATCCAGGTAACTTGATTATTATAATGGTTCTGCAAAGGTGTAAGACATTTGTCTTGAACAATATAAATTGTTTTTTTTTTCATTTTGGTTCTTGTAATGATTTATGATGCTGGAGCTGGCGTCTTGTTTTTGGCTTGCTGTTCAAAAGATCACAAGTGTATTAAATCAATTTATTCAATCGATTTGTTTTCAATAAAGACGTTTTGTGGGAGGCTTTGGAATGATAAATCAAATTGTTCGATTGAAATTGCACATATTACTCGTTGAAGTTATAAGATATACCCTTTTGCGTTAAAACTTTAATGTGAAAATGGCTTAGAAACCCCTCGAATCACCGTAGATCATTGACTTACTATATCTATTTAGTATTTACCTAATATATATCATATTTCTTGTGACGATTGTATCTATTTTTATAAAACGCAGAATCGGAGTCATTTTTTGACCATCAAACCTTGCAGAGTTGCCACTATCTTTAATTTATTTAAGGTTCATTTAAGAAAAAAAAATAAAAAAAACTTTGCTATACAAAATTATATTTATTAATCCAATTAAATGTTTGCTATAGTGATAAAGGAAAAATATATTTTCTTCAAACAAAATATTTACTAATGCCATTTTTTTGTATAAGGTAATACCTAAGTTATGAATCGCTAAATATTTGGAATTATGAATAAATAGATAGGTATACCTAAATAATAGAAATTTTACAACTTGTGCGGAGCAATTTTTTTCCTAAAATCAAAAGCAAGGTTTTATTTGCAAAACACGAGTTAACTCTTTAATTCAAAATACAGCGGCAATCCTAAAAGGTAAGATTTTCAAAAAAAATGATTTAAGATGTTACCTATAAAAAGTCGGCGACTGCATTTAGACGTAAGATTAAACAATCTTAATAAAATTGAATTGAATTGTACAGGGTCATTTATTTCGTTGTTTCAAGTTACTAGCGTTGGATTTTGACACCTGTCAAACTCAGCTGTCATTTGAAGTGTCAGCTTTACAATCGAGAAACGCGTTGAAATTATTAAAACTTACTACAAAAGTGGTGATTCAAACTTAGCCACTTTTCGCGCACTATACGCGATGATTACATGGTCGTCATAATAGACCGACTACGCAAGCACTCGGTAAAATTGTGAAGAAATTTGAAGAGAGTGGAAGCGTTAATGATGTCGTAAGGCCTGTGTATCATCGTAATGCACGCGCTCAGTCAAAAAATATTGCGACGTCAATTGGCCACCAATATCATGCGATTTAACATCATCAGATTTTTTACTGTGGGACTACGCACAAGACCGTGTTTACACGAATAATCTCCGAACTCTAGATGCATTAAAAGCCAACATTACTCAAGTTATGGCCGAGATACCGCCCGAAATGTGCGAAAAAGTGGTTAAAAATTAATTCAAAAAGAATCGCATGCTGCGAATCTTCCCGAGGCGGCCATTTGAATGATATTGTTTTTCACACTTAATGGCAAAGTCCAAAATTTATAATGAAATAAAATGTTTATCAAAAATATATTGCTGTATGTGGTTCATTAAGCTTTACTTTCGAAACCGAAAAATGAATTACTCTTTATAAGATGCGACGTTTTACTTTATTATAACTTATGCCTAAGTATAATTTTCCTTTTAAAAATTAATGTACTTTTATCAATTTTCAGAATAAAACTAAAAACCAAATGCTTAAACGTCTCATATAGTTTTGAGAAAATGAAAAGTAATAAAAAATGAACGAACCAATCAATCTCCCTTTTTTTTCAAAAAAGACAAAAAGTTAATGGATCAATCATATTCAGTCCTTTTTTCACTCAGAGCACCTGCTTACGTACATTGAGTTTAAATTGACCAACCAATTTTGAAAAAAAAAATCTGTTTGAAACAAATTGAAAATTAATTTCTCAAAAAATAAAGAATGAATTTTCTAGGCAATAGACCCCCATCCAATAAAATTTTCCTTTTGTCGCATTTTATGCAAAACACCCTGTAAAAAAAACTCTAACGATCGCGCATCAACAACTAACTAACAGGTACAGCCGGGAGTGCGAGCTTAATACCATTACGTGTACAATGATAGCGATGCGAGTGAGATTTGTATAGTTACTTTCCTTTTAACATTTTATATTCGTAGACAGATTTATTGCTTTTAGGTATCTGGCTGATGTTAGGCCCAACTGTATAGGTAACTGTGTCACCTTTAAGGAAAGGTTGTTAAATAGTTGCTCAATGGCCATCTGTGTGTGTATAAATTAAAAATTTAACGTATAAAATAATTGATTATTTTAACAGCTTTAAGGTGTATGTTTGATGTAAGGCGCCACTGTATATGTCTGGCAAGTATCAAAATAAGTTGATGATAACATTCCCCAAAATAAATCATATATCAAGCATTAAAACCATACCTATAATCAGGCCAAATGTCAGCATTCAATATTATTAACAAACGTAATGCTGATATTAGGCCCGATTAGTTTAAATATCAGGAGAAATTTCATTAATTTTATTTTTTATTAATTAATTTTTATTGGACATTAGTCCACTTCCTCCGTAAATGCCCTGTCCTAGCCCGTTTTAGGATACAATCGCTTGGAAAGGATTACTTTGACGACCTTTACGAACTTTCCGAACTGAAGATCAAAGACTTGATCTCTTTCTTAAACGCAACGAAATGGCTCTGAGACGATATTCGGCTTTTTGCTGTCTAACTCGGGGCTTAAGATTGTTGTTCTACAAACCCATTCCTCAACCATAGATTCAAACGAGTTTTGGTATCAAAACGGTTCTTCTTGCGCTAATTGGGTTAGCTAGTTAGTCGGCTCGTTGGTCACTACTTCTATACCTACCTACCTACCTACCTATTTCTTGAGTGGGGCTCAGCCGTAAACTAACAGGTTGTATTTTTGTTTTATCAAACAATTGATTTCTATGTATTGGTATTATATGCGGTATCAAATGAGAACTAAAGGTTATTTTCTCTTTTTGCGAAACTTGTGGTCAAACTGACAAGTAGGGTCACCATTTCAGAAATCTCACTCTCGTAGATTTCTTCGGTTCGCACTCCACGGCCTTCCGTGGTCCGATAATAGATATCATCTTTCCCCCCTATGAAGATCAATTAAAATTTATAAACTTGCAAACTCTGAAAAAACGTCGAAAAGTCGCTGATATTATCTTCGTGCACCAACTCATAACGGGGACAATCGATTTACCTATTCTGTTGGAAATGGTCCCTATTAATACAAACCCACGTAGCTTCAGATCCATTTCACTCTTCCGCCCACCTCACATAACCTAACAAACTACGTCTTCTATGAACTGATATCAAGAATGTTGCGTTTAGCAAATACTTCATTGCACAGTGTACATCACCCTTGACTTTCACATCAGTATATCCTCTATCAGTTACTCTCTCTACAACTCCTAATAAGGTCGCCCCTCGCGATCCACTTAACACACTACATAAAAAAAAATTCCAGTATCGCTTCCATATCCGTGCTTCCTCACTAAGAAGCTCTCGATCCCTACAACTCGCCTCAAGACCCCTTATATAGTCTTCACTTATTAGTTTAAGATTTATTTTTAAGAGCATTTTCTTTAAAAAAAAAACTGGTGGGTGGGCCTTCGGGCCCAAACCAATACATAAAATAATAAAAAATAAAACAACAAACAAAGATTACGAAAAACCCAAAGAGAATAAGTTTAGTTTTAAGAATAATATATAATAAGTTTTGCTTGTATTAAGATAATTAATTAAATTTTGATTCAGAAATTTAGTTTACAAAATTTAGTTTCAACCACTTTCACTTGAAAAATTATGTTAAGCAGGTAAAAGGGGCAAGTAGCTGAGATGCCAAATGAACCCAATTTTGAAAAAAAAATTGTAGCCGAATTTTGTAAACGCTATCACTACTGACCCACGTAAGTATGACCATCAAACCTAAAAATGACAAAAAAAAAGACTTCTTACACTTCTTTTCAGTCATCTTTTGTTTTTAAATCGATTACGTTCTTCCACCGAGTCAACAAACTATCACCTGTTTACCTGATGATATACCTACCTACGACCATCAAACGGCACCCGACATAACAACGTCTGTCAAGCGTTTTAAGCATCCTCATCATCTTACAACATATTACAATCTTTGGCATCACCCTGCGCACCTACCGCATCATTAAACCTTCCGAATGCGCCTTACACACCAGCCTTTCCCAACAGCACACGCAAAAGGACATTCTTAGATCAATTTTTTCGGAATTTATGATCAGATAAATACAGAGCGATCGATTAAATGTTTCCCATTATTTTAGGGTCGACCGTCGACCGACAGGTGAACAAGTTTAGATATAACTTGCCCTACTTCTCTCAGGTCATACACATAACTAAGGCGAATAATTGCTGTCTGTCTATGTTTCTATCAGAGTCTCTTAGTTGTCCTGGTGTCAAAATTCCATACATGTCAACAAAATTCCAACATCAGCTCTAATCAAATAGTTTCACTTCTTATATGTACATATACAAAGCAAACGAGAATAGGTATAGTTGTTATCCTTTATTCCCGATTAAGCTGATTCAAACTGATAAAGGAGAGGCAAATCCCGGTGAAAGGGGAGTATCCAAGAAAGAGGTAATAAAAAACACAAAAAAGTCAATTTCTTTGGTTATCGATGTTGGCCCATCTATCGGGACCAATAATTGCGGTTGTGTCTCAATTCGATTGAGACTTTCATATACAAACACATCAGACAGAAGTAGGGATCCTCCATTCTTAGGGATCATAATCAGGAATCAGGATAGTAACCAATTTATACCCTTTTTTATTGTGAGAGTTTCTGTGATTCCATAAAAAACAACGACAACGACGCAACATGGGCACCACCAGCACCACACAACATAATCATAGTATATCTATCCTTTTTTTCTGTATGTCCTTTCTTCTATATACGTAGGATACTCGTATTTTGTGCTTCAGTTGTTTGCCTTTGCAGTGTAAATGTGAATGGATTTTTTTGTGTGCTTGCTCTTTATTGGGAGTCTTTTAATATACCCTACAACAAAGTTGCAAAAACATAAAAGGATAACTTGATATTATCCCTTTTTTCTGATTTGATGTGTGTGCGCGATAGCATGCCTCTATTTGTTAGCCCTGATTGTGCTCAATCCTTCCCGATCACAATTTGGTGCGTAAGGCCTTTTTTATCATTTTTTTGTTTGAAGTAGGTCCTTTATGTCGTCGTCGATGTGTCGGCTGGGACGCTGGGAGACATGACAAAAATTCTTATTTATTGCATTTCCATTGAGTTAGGTACCTATCCGTTTTTAGCGAAATGACATAATCAGTGAGTGGTTAAGTTTATGGAGTAGAAAATTAAATGACTATTGGTTATTATGTTGGTTGGTTGCTTGGTTGAGTTTTTAAATGACTAGTTAATCACAAAATATTTCAATCGGGACGAGTCTTGAACAGTACCTTAATATCATCGCCGATCGGTTATTATTCCAGCAAATTACGTGTTCAATAGTATAGGTATAACAGTCCTGTCAGGATTTTTACCATCTAATTCATCGTCAGGGATATCTATAGAACGCAGAAATTTAAACATTATGGTGTTTTTTATTATGCTAACCTACACATAACTGTAGATATATGTATGTATGTTCGATGAAATTAATGGCTGATTAATTGACAAGGATTTTTATTATGCTCTCATAATTGTTGATTGGCTTGGTGCTTATAAAAAGAATACCTATGAAGTTCTCGGGGTTCGGTAAGTATGTATATAGGTATGTAAGTATGAACTCGTAAGTTGTTTAGTTGGTATATTGTTTCTCGTTTGATTAATCGGTCGCATTTTTAATGGATTATTATAGTCTTAAGACTCACACCCTGTGTATTAAGTGGCAATTAAAAATGTCGTTAATTAGTTTAATGGATTTTGGATACTGTGAAATAATTCTGTCAACTTTTTTTTTGAACTTAGGATGACGTATAGGATTTCGTAAGGGTTTTTTGTCGCAACTGGATACCTATACCTTAAGAGTATTACGTAAGACCTGGTAAAATGGGAGCTTTGGAAATGAATGATTTCAATGCGGATAACTAGTGTTCATTAATTTTTTTTTAATATGAAAAGAAATATGTATCTTTAATTTTTTTATCAAGCGGTTTTTGTGTACTTTTTGGGGGAGAGTACGATAACTATAGGGCGCAGCAAAATAATAACGGATTTTTGTAGAAATGTAAAATACAAGCATTTTTTACTACAAAAGGGGGGGTCTATCTCCCAACCTTTAGGCGGTAGGGGCAATCTTCTTAAAAATCACTTAAAGTAAAAAAAAAAGATTTAAAAATGACGGCAACACTTACAATGCAAAATTATATGTTTTCTGAAAGCCAGAAACATGTTCTGTTATTATTTGTTTCAATATAGTTATTTGTGTTAATATTTTTTAGAAAAATGCTTTTAAACTAAAAAATTATCCAAAAAAACATTAAAAAAAAATATTTAGATACATTTTTTTTATTCAAAGTTTTGAAATTAAGTATTGAATTAGCTTTAATTATTTGACTAAATGGTTGTATGTCTTCTAGCTTATGAGAAAATTGAAAATTACCAAAACTACTTTTTTACTCAATTTTAATTTTTTTGGTATTTGATTTTTAGTCAAACACTCAAGTCCAGATTCAAAAATCTCTTCTAGTTGTTTAGAAAATTGAAAATAACAGAAATAAAATTCCCTTTTCGTTGTTTAAGTTCCTCTAAAGATCATATTTTCACTACGAAAATAGTATAAATTAGATTTAGTTACTTTCAATTATCTCAAAAAGTACAACCCATTTGCTCATCCTGTTTTCTGTTTTTGACTAAGAACTGAGAAGAGCATTGAATTTTGAAATTGAAACAAAATTAATACTTAACTTAAACTAAAATTTTGAAAAAAAAACTAGTTTGACATTTTTTTTCAAAATATTGATTTGAAAATAAATTTTCCAAAAACTATTCCATAAAATATCTTTATAAAAATTCTGGCTTTACAAAAAGGTATATCCATTATGAGTTTGTTGTTTTTTAATAATCTTTAATAATTGATTTTTGTTTTTTTTATTAAATTTTTTTCACTCTAATACTGGCCAATAGTAGGATCAATTTTTTTCATTAAAATATTTTTGATTTCCTGCACCATTTTTCTAAAAATTTATAGATCATATAATACATATTTTGATTTTGACGGAACCCTGGCCTTAGATCGAAAGTTATAACAATTTCAATCCAATCAGACATTTCATTTTTATTTTTACGTTGGCGCCTTGACCAATTTTTTCTGACTTGATTTACAAAATTGTTCAAAATTAACCCCTTCTGCACCTATACAAGCCTGACTACGTTTTAAAAACTGTCGTTCTTAGTGTCTTGTACTCCCTGAATTTTCTATATCTTGAGCAGCTGGAGTTCACTGATGCTATTATATATCTGAAGGGTATAGGTAAAAAATATATTTTTATTTTAGGTAGTTGTGAGGCTTTTAATGCATGCAAAAAAAAACATTAAATATCTGAGATTTTGCATTCAGAAGACGTGGTATCCACCCAGTTTCTAAGAATTCTTATCAATCAAAAGGAAATTCAAAATAGCTTTTAAAAGCCTTTAGTCCACAACAATTGGCGTTCATCCCGGCGATCTTACTCGATGTTTTTCTGGACTAAAGGCTATTAAAAGCTATTATGAATCAATAGGTTTGTTCGAAGTTGGCACTGCAAGGTGCACTGGGCCGCCTCGAACTCGCTCGGAGGTTTCGAATTAGATTTTTTTATATTTTGGCAAGCAGTGTAGCTCCAACAAGTATAGTGAATTTTTTTGACAAAATAAGATGGTAAATATGAGATATTTTGTTGTTTATTGGATTCATTACAATTAAAGACGAGATCCAAAAATATACCTACAATCGTCAATAAAAAACGCAAATCTGTCAAATTTGCGAGTGCTCAACATCAACTGATGCAACTTCTAGCACTGAGGTGTTCGATGTAAAATAAAAACCCGAGCAGCTCTGAGTTCTTTAGAAGTTGACTCACATATATTCCCCAGCTTGCCCTGGGACAGACCACATCGATTAAACCAAATAATTAAACAAGTCCATTTAAATAGTGTTCCAAATTTTCTACTCGGCTGATTTATTTCAGTAGTATCTAGCTATATATCTAGAATTTGTATATTATTAAAAAAACTTTCAGCAGTTATATGTACCTACAACTTTGTTTAAGAATGATGAAGGTGTCGTTAGAGCGTTAGGGCTGCAGTTTATTGAAAAATTGAGAATTTGAGATTCTATATTTAAGTATTTTCTCAAAAATTTTATGAAACATACGGAACTCTTATTTTACACATAAGTAATTTTGAGTACAGCGTAAAAAATAAAATTTTGAAGACAGTTTTTTTTTATGAACAAGAAAATAAAAGAACAAATATCTTGCATTTACTTTTGACTTTTTCACACTTTTCCGTTAAGAATGTAATTATTGTTATAAAGTAAACTAATCCTCTTTATCTTCAATGCTTACCACAGTATTATATATGTATTTCTAATGGGTGATTTTTTAAGAGGTTTAGAACTTTAAAAAAAAAAAAAAACACAAAAAATTCGAAAAAATGAATGAAATATTTATTTGAATCGATAGTTTGAACCTTGCAATTTAATGTTTAAAGATAATTTCATGCAAATGTTGACCGCGGCTGCGTCTCAGGTAGCCCATCCACTGAGTCCAATTTTGGCATACTCTTTCACACATATCGGCCGGTATCTCACGAATGAATGCATGGATGTTGGCTTCCAGTGCGTCAATCGAAGCGGGCTTGTCCCTATAGACATTAGCCTTGACATACCCCCACAAAAAATAATCTAATGGTGTCAAATCGCACGATCTAGGCGGCCAATTGACCGGCCCGAAACGTGAAATTAACTGTTCACCAAACTCGCCTCGCAATTGCGCCATTGTTTCGCGTGCTGTGTGGCATGTGGCACCGTCTTGTTGAAACCACATATCATGCAAGTCAAGAACTTCCATTTCGGGCAAAAAAAAGTTTGTTATCATCGCTCGGTAGCGTTCACCATTGACAGTAACGCTGCGATTCGCATCATCTTTGAAGAAATAGGCCCAATAATGCCGCCGGCCCATAAACCGCACCAAACAGTGGCTTTTTCGGGATGCATTGGTAGCTGTTGCAATGCTTCTGGCTGATCTTCACTCCAAATGCGGCAATTTTGCTTATTTACGTACCCATTCAACCAAAAATGAGCCTCATCGCTGAACACAAGCAGCGCGCGATGAACATTTCGAACCGAGCACGAATTTTGATAGTAAAATTCAATAATTTGCAAGCGTTGTTCATTTGTAAGACGATCCATGGTTAAATTGCAAACCAAACTGAAGCTGTTTGACAGTGACACAAGGTACTAAACACACGTCAGCTGTCAAAACCAGTGTTGCCAAAACCAAACCAGCTAAAAAATCACTCTTTATATCTCAAGAATTCGTGCATTTTATATTCTCCTATATTAGTAATTATTTACTTTCAATTTCCAAACACCAAGAATACCATTTCTCTTCGAAAAATCGATGAGTAGTTTAACGGATATCAAATTAAAGGATTTTTGGCAGCGTCATGTGTTCTATATGCAGGTTTCGCCCTTGCTTGACTTTTGTTCTATGAGATTAAGAATATTGCGTTCATATATTTCATTGTTCCCTTTAAAAATTATATTCCCTATTTTGAAGAAAGAAAAACGCACTTTGCCTTGATGTTTGGCGTCGGGTGCTTTGTAATTTGCCTCGCATTATCTATATATGGGAGGAGAGTATAGTGTTCCTTTTTCGCTAGCGTTAACAAAAGATGATGTCATAACCGACAAAGGAAAAAGGTTAATTCAAACCAACTTTTTCTTTTGAATTGCTGTATAGGTATAAACCTATAAGCATAGAAGCAATAGGTACATATGAGGTATATTGCAGGTGTATCGTTTTTGGACGCACCTTTAGTAAAGACCTACTACCTTTGCACTTTGATATGAGTGCGAAATTTAGGCCTGACACGTGACACGGAAACCCACAAGGCAACTTAGTTGCCTGGCAATCCGGAGCAACGAAAGTTGCTTGCCCTCGCCCACTAGGATACTTCCGAGCAACTTTTGTGAATATCACGTTTGTCTCGCAATTCTGTATGTCTGTCAACTATGCGTTTTTTGGAACTACAAATCGATACCCACCACCTCCTCATATCAAAACCGCGTTTGACAGCATCTATAGAGGATGACGAAGACGATGGAAAACGCACGCTGCTACATCAAGATCGTCAAAGACCAGAGCACTGACAACTGTGATGTCAAAAATGGATGTAGACATGGCGACGCGCTGTAATGCGACTTCTTTAACATCGTTCTTGAAAGAGTAGTGCAAAATTCTGCCGTCAACACTGGAGGCATAATCTTTCAAAAGTCCGTGCAATTAATCGCATAATTGGACGGACCTTTGACGTTATTGACGTTATTGGAATAACACCGTGATGTTAGTAGCGCTTTTGTGAGTATTGAGGCGAAAGCGAAGAAAATGGGTTTAGCGGTCAATGAGGGTAAGACCAAGTATATGCTGTCATCAAGAAAAGACACCCAACGACATAGCCTTGGACAGAACACAACGATAGACAGCTATAACTTTGAGGCAGTAAAGAACTTTGTCTACCTCTGCTATCAATAACACAGACAACTTTACCAGCGCTGAGATCAAGCGAAGAATAACTCTTACCAATCACTTCCTAAGAAGGCAAGTGAATAGCAAAGTCCTCTCTCAAACAACTATAGCTTCCTTGTAAATACAAGACGGTGATCCCAATGATCTCAATTTTGAAATTTTAAACTTTTCTGTCAAGCTTTTTAAGACTTTACTATATATTATATAAGAAATATTTATAAATGTCTTCTTCCTGACGCGACGACATTTCAAAGAAATTTCACCTGCCGTGCTCACGAAGAGTGAAATTTCTTCGAAACCTCGGGAAGAAGGAATTTATAAATAGTTCTTATATCATTAACGCAGTGAGTTCCGAAAAGTCTTAAAAATTTTAAAAATCTCAATTTTCTCAGAAATTGTTCCCTAAATTTTTATGTACAAAATTTAGTTTATTATTTTTAAGTAAATAAATGGGAATCATTAGAAAGAAAAGAATACCGAAAAATGGTTATAATGGTGATATTTTTAAACATTTTTCATAAGAATTTGTGGCACGTCAATTCCATGTTACATAAGTAGGTACCTATATAAGCTTCTAACAGTGCTACTAACCAGTTTAAAAAATATCAAAATCTAAATTTTAAATTTTTATTAAATTAAAAAATATTTGTTCGAAAATTCAAAAACATTTTGTTTAATTTAAATCTGATATAGTGAGGAAGTCAAAAATAAAAAAAAAATTTCAGTTTTTAACGCTTCATAATAATTAAAGTTTTTTACTTTTTTGTACTAAATTTATAGCACGGAAATTTCAATAAAATAAAAATCCTTATAGATATTTTCAAATTATTTTTATTTTGTTTTAGACATAAAGATTGGGCGATTTAATAAGAGAATACTATACACTACACGATCGAATGGCGAACAAAAACTATCCAATTGTTTTTAGAAAACGGCCGATCAATAAACTACACAAAAATTACACATTTTCTGGTGTTCAAAAAGTTCCAACAGTTGTGTGATAATTTGGCCTTTGTTTACCAAATTTGAGTGATATGGGAACGTAAGAGATGTGAGAAGTGACGGGCAGCCCTCGTTATAAAGACGATCGGCCGAAAACATTCAGGTCGTTTGTGAAAGTTTTGCAGCTGGTATACTGAAACATCGAGACGACGACTTTTAACACAGTTATGGTAATACCGAGTCGCACGATTTTGAAGATAGATCTGCACCTGTATACCCTAACAAAATTTCACTTAGTGATGCAAAAGTTCACTGCTGGTGATCCAGAATAATGTTGTAGAAGAAGGATTTAAAAAACGTCAGGGTGTAATATTCAAAAAAACTTAAAGGAAATCGATGAAGCTGTTCAGGCTGACGAATAAACAGAAATGCGGGAAGCACTCTTTTATGTCTTCCCTATCATCGTAATGTCAAGTTTGATCAAAATTTCTAGTCCAATTTTTTAACCGAGTGCATTACTTGCCATATACTCCTAGAACCTAGAAAATATGTATACATATAACAAATAAAAACATTTCTCTTGCCATTTTAATGAGTTTAGCTCAAATACCTACTCAAAACTGCTTCTGAACACTTGAAATTTTGATTGAGGATGTTTCAAGTGCCTCCACCTCCATGCCTTCGATGGATTTATATATTTTCCACTCTGCCATGACAACTATAGACACAAATAAAACACAAAATAACTCATACTATAGGTCGTACCTACTTTTGATATTGAAAAAAGAACTATACGTACTTATCAAATTGAAAGTATCCTCTACCCAAGTTTATGTGTTTTCTACACTTCATCGAAATCGAAACAGCTTTTGTAAATCCACCCACTTAAAAATATATGTATTTCGGCAGGACATGAAAAAAGAACCAACAACAAAATAAGCATACCACCTCTCTATCACATACATAGGATACCAAGCAAACTCTTGAAATTTTTGATTCCTGGTGCCTGTTTTTGACAAGAAATTTATCCTTCACGAATGTTCTGTCCAGTGAATTAGAAAATTGAGGAGTTTCCAGGGGAAACTGAGAAATGCCTTATGGATCTTTGCCATATCCTTGAGCTTCTTCTTGTTTTCTTGTCATTTTTTTTAATCAACTTCCTTGGAAAAAAAACAAGGATTCAAGTTCCTATAATGGGGTTTAGAACCCGTTGCCCTGGACAATACATGTGTAAGCTATACCCCAATCCAAAGAAACATATTTTTTTGTATATCCTTTGAACACGAACTGAAATAAAAAAAAATATCGTTTAACTCAATTATCCTTATTTTATGTTTTCCATTTATTTGGCAAATATTCTATGCCAAAGTCCTTTTTGAGACGTAGGTTCATACAAACATGCGTTTGTGTGGGTGATTTACTATATTTTTCTTCGTATTTCGTCCTGTTTTTTTGTTGAATTCATCTCGACAAATATCATGTTTCTCAGAGAAGGACATGATTGCATTATATTTGTCAAGGATAGGAAATCGACAGTTGTTGGTTGAAATAGAATCCTTTCTGTTTGTTCTTCCATATCCCAATACCAGCAGAAGTATAGTGGTAGTCCTTCGATTCGATAGCAAAATTGTTTCCTTTGAAGGAGGCGGGGGGCGTAAGTGCAATTAATCGGCCCAATATTTTTATTTTATATATTATGAAGGAATCAAGAGAGAAAAACAAAATTATGTATAGACTTCAATTACATATCGTGCTCCGCTTTTATTTGCTAAAAAACGAAAGTCATAAGGAAAATTTAAAGAAAGTATATTTTTACTTTTAGTTTTGTTGGTCCTGTGGTGCTCCTTAACTTAGAAAAAAATGGAGGCGGACATTAAAATTTTAAGAATAAAGTGTGTATTGTTAAAATAATAAAGGTTTTTTACACTAATACCCATATGTATAATACACGATTCAATTTGGTTGCCAACTCAGCTGTTAACTAAGGTGATGCATACAAAATCAGATTTTGGATGAAAGAATGGCTGAAAAGTAGAAACAATCAGGTTTGAATTGCGGTTCAACTACAGATCGACTCCTTGTAAATCTGGCGTCGACATTAAATGGGTTTGGTGGTGACAGTTAGTCAATTGACTTCCCTATACAGTACAATGAACTTGAACAAATTCAAAATCTTTTCGATTTTCTTCAACGCATTCCTCAGCCGAAGTGACAAGCCCACGCACACATGGGCTAATTTTATCAACAACCGACTGAGTTTGCAACTAAGTTGAATCGTGCATATGATGTGCTTAACACTCTTCCATTATATACGTACGTGTCGTGTATAAATATTTCTTTAATAGCGATATATGGATTTCAACGTGAGGCTTAGAATTTTACAGCTAAGCCAAGCCGCATAGGTTTATTAATGTAACGGGTGTCTTTTTTAGAGGTATACAACTTTAAGTTGGCAAAACTATTTTAATTGGCGGCCATTTTGTCAGCTGTTAAGTGATTTATTTTTAGTTTGGTTTGGCATTGCAAGAATTGAAGCCAGAGGATCACCTAGCAAGGCGCAGATTCGGTAAATGGGCCCAAAACAAGATTGCCGTTGATACCAATTTTCATAAGCGAATTTTGTTTAGCGATGAAGCTCACTTTTGGTTGAATAGATACACCAATAAACAAAACTGCCGTATGTTGCGACACCATTACATCCACAAAAACTGACTGTTTGGTGTGCTTAATGGTTTGGTGGAATAATTGGTCCGTACTTCTTTAAAAACGATGCTGGCCAGAACGTTACAATCAATGGTGACCGCTATAGAGCCTAAATTACTGACCATATGATGTGCAGCAGCTTTTAACAAGACGACGGCACATGTCACACAGGTTGTGTCACAATTGATTTATTGAAGGAAACGTTTGCTAACCGCAAAGTTTCACGTTACGGACCCGTGAATTGGTTTCCAAGATCGTGCGATTTAACGCCGCTTGACTATTTTCTGTGGGGATATGTGAAGTCGCTAGTCTACGTCGATAAGCCCGAATCGATTGACCACTTGGAGGACAACATTCGCCGCGTTATTACCGATATACGGCCACAAATGTTAGAAAAGTCATCGAAAATTGGACCTCCAGATTAGACTACGCCTGAGCCAGCCGTGGCGGTCATATTATAATGCCAGAAGATTATCTTTTCAATAAAGTAAATTTCATGTGAATCATCTTTGTTTAATTCTATTTCAAAGTTCTATACCTCTAAAACAAACACCCTTTACAACATATGTACATACATAGGTATTCTAAATTAAAAAAAGAAAAGTGAAATACTTAATTATTGATAAAAAATGAAATAAATTCTTAATATAAGGTAGGTAGTTCAGGCATTCATATATGAAGTCAAAAAGATCTTACAAGCGATGTTAAGGACACTGATTGCTATATGCATTTGAGGCAGTTCAGAGCGAAGGTCCTTTTTTCTTGAAGATCGGGCAAACAATGTTGAGGCTCCATACTTTCTTCCGACCATATTTTGAAGATGAGTTTCTGGATAGTGCTCACCAACCTTCAGCTCCAATTACTTTATAGGACTAAAGTGATTGGATAGAGATAACGGCATTTTTGGTCTGCATCGTGGCATCATTTAGGTTTAATGTTGGGTACAATCTGCCTGATAACAGAAATCGTCATTTGTCATTGAAAGTGATTGGTCTGCGGTCGGTGTTCCACTGATCGTCCTTTCAGGCTTCGGTATCGGTCTGGTTATATCTTTGGAGGTACATCTTACCCTTTAGTAAAACTTTGTAACCTCATTCCTTAAGTAATGACATTTCTTTACTTCCTCAATCGCAAGCTTCTCATGAACCTTATTGTTTTTCAAGTTAAAAGTTCAAGTGTTTTTCTTACTGAAAGGCTGGTGTTCCTTTCTCCACTTCTAATCGTGTACAGTTTACAAGCAGCAGTAATTTTATACGGCTCCACTTATTGTTTAGCTTCATGTGCTTGGCGGCACCGGTCGTTAAACCGAGGTTTTCGTTGTGCTAGTGTAAGACCTAGCACGGCAGAGGCTTAAGAAACAAAAATAAAGCTCTCTACCAAAATTCAGCTCTGTTGGAATTTTGTTGGTCCGAAAGTCATATTTTCTTGGATTACTATTATAAGAGCATATACCTAATTGTTTTAATAGAATATTATTGTCCGTTCTAGGACACTTGGAAAGGAGTGAATTTCTTAAATTTTTCTCATAGAACGTAATTACTATATCTACATTATACAATAACAACATTGCATTTTTCCAGCAAAACATTACCCAAACTCACCATCATTTACAATGGCCACATGGGATCATGGGATCTTAGAAATATTATATCCCATGGATTCCAGGGGTAAACGAATGACCATATGCCTTTGGCGCCTAAACAATATTAGCACATAGCCAGCACTAACGCGTCAATCAATCCATTATTCGAATTTCCTTCCCTTGCACGAAGGGTTCATTTGATAAGTAAAAATCCATTAATCCAACTGCTGCAGCATACAACACCATTTCTACAAGCTGATATCATAAAATTATCCCTTTTCGGGCGTATTCGAAGTTCCGGAAGCATCAAACGAATAAAATTGCGTGATTTTGTCCAGCATTGGTCAGTCCAAGCCTAGCGATACTGGCAACGAATTGGTTAATTCGTGTGTGCACGTTCAACCCCTTAAAGCAAATACTGACGCACCATCTTTTCCTGCATGTTTAATCGACTTCCGCACCACATAGTCGTATGTACATTCTAGGATTTTCATTTTATTGCCAGCGAGCATTGATGATGACCAAGCTGATATTTTTTTTTGTTTGACACGTACCTATACCTACTTGATCAGCCATGTTACGTCATCGGTTATCCCTTTATATTTTAAGGTTTTTTGAGTTTTAACTATACCCGATCCAACCCTTATTGTTATGCATGCACGTGAATCGTCAGATCCAAGGGGACGACCAATATATTTTTAGGGAAAAAATGCAATTTTAGAATTTTACAAACAGAAAACGGTAGATTTCGTTTAAAAATTCCATCGTTTTCAATTTTTATTTTTTTGGGGTAGAATCGATCGAATTCGATTTCGTTATGCCACAGTGTGTTTGTGTGTGTGTGTGATTATTGTTGCTGGTTATTATCCTTTTTGATGTTTTAGAACTACGGTTCTGTTTACTGTCCCATTGAAGAGCATTCAGGTTTTGCATTGTGTTCCTTATAGTGGTGCTGAGGGAAAACTATTGTTATCAGAACCTGAACACGGAACAAGGAAGCAAATGAGGAACAGGACTTGTACCGGGCAAAGGTTACGCGACAGCTGCAAACTTTTCACTTTTCTTTGCATCATATTGCCGAATGCCGAATTTCTGAGCGCACTTCTATTCATTTCGCTTGAATATAAAAAGAAACAATCAATAAGTATGTAGGTAAATGAAAAGGTTTGTATTGGATTTTTTATTATAATTTTAGTAAGACCTTTATCATCAAGAAAAAAAACTTATACAGTTAAGCCTGCACCTACTACATTAAGGCCCTTTTTCTGAAACAAAACTTAAGAATTTATGTTCAACATAAGAGCTTAGCTTATGTGACAGTTTATGCTGAGGAAAAAGTAGAACATAAGCGTTTAAGTAGGACATAAATGTTTATGTTTCGTATCAGCAAACGCCTCTTAAACAAATAAAAATAAAACAGAGAATTGTAATTAAAAGAATAATTTGTCAAAATTATGAAAAAAAAACTTAAGAAAATATGTATTTTTAAGACCTGTCACAATGATTCTTAACTATGGTCTACCCCGAGGCCACACGATCCAGTACTGGCTGACCAGTTTGGTTCATACATTGTCTGTAAAATTTGTATCTGTTTACTGTCTGTGACGTAGGCGGCACTGCACTTGCCAAGCAAGTTGCTTGCAAGTGGGTCGTTCTTTTTCTCTAATAGTTCATAGATCTTTCAAACAAAATGGGTTGAGCAAAGAATCAAAATACATCTGGAATGAATATTAAAGAAATAGGTGGTTATTACATTAAAATTTAATGTAATAGTAACCTTTTTCTTTGTAAAAATGGTTAGTGGTATTGTTGGTGAAAATTATAACCAGCGCAGTAATGAATTCTGAATAAAACGCTAATAGTCACTTTTATATTTAGTTTTTTTTTTGCAATTTCAAATTTAATGACATTCGATGTAAAAATAAATGTCTTATCTGTCACAAACAATAATCAGTGGCAACCCTAAAATTAAAAAAAAACTTTAAAGCACTCCACACACGGTTCAACTTCGTTGTCACTTTAATGTCAAGTTCGTAAAACCAACTCGTGTGTGGGCTTGTCATTTGATTTATTTGAAGGTTGACGATTGAGTTGGAAGAAAATCAAAAGATTTTGAATTTTTTCAAGTTGATGTGAATGTTTTCAACTTTGTTGAGCTGTGTGTAGACAAATCATTTGATTAACTGTCAAGTCAAGGGCATTTCAACTAAACGCCAAATTTACAAGGCGATCGATATGTAGTTCAACCTAACGTCAAACCTCATTCAATGTGAGGAAGCTAATAATTACTCGTAGGGTTGTCTGTGATCATGTCTCGTCGGTCGGCCGCTGTCGTTTATCTAATGTTTTTGACAGTTGAGGCAGAAGTCTCTCAACTAAGTTTATGTAAGAAGTGTGTGGGGAGGCATCAATTTAGTTCACAACTGAGTTGAAAACCAAATTGAATCGTGTGTGGAGTGCTTAATAATTTATTGATATGATGGTAAACGAAACAAAAGAGGTAACAACATATAATTTAACTAAAATTCATGTAACTAACAATAAATTTTTCAACTGAGGCTAGAAGTGGTAATAGTCTTATTATCTATTAATACTTCTATAGACTCAGCAATTGATGAGAATGGCTTAGTTTGTAAAAATTTATATTCACGTGAAACGAACATTCAATAAATGTTTTGCACGGGGCATAGTTAATGTCCATCAGTTAACATCAATTCTATATGTGTCAACGCTCCATTGAAAGATGGCTACGATGACAATGAATAAAAAAAAAACTCTGAAAGTTTGATTTTTTTTTTTCCATTTTATTTTTTACTTCGGAAAAAAGAATTTTCAGGGCAATCGGTTGACATTTGGAACGAAATATTTCAATACGATCAACAACAAATTTGTCCCCTACCTGTGAAGCCCTCAACTGTCAAATTCAATTAAAGTATGGCTTCGATGTCAATAGATTAAAAAACCTCTAAAAATCCGAATTTTAAAAATTTTTTTTGTTTCGGAAAAAAGAAATATTCTACAGACATTAAAATACAATTTGTTGCCGAACAATAAACTGTTAGATTTTATTGAAGGGTGATTACGATGTCGGTGTATTAAAAACCTCTAAGAATCTGAAAATTTTGAGATTATAATTTTTGAATAGGGCAATTTTAGAGCTCTCTGGTTACTCGTAACGAAATGTACACAAACGTCAAATATTATGCCAAGCAATATCAAGTTTCGTATAAAAGGCACAAAAAGCACACTAAATTTCTTTTAACTTATTTTTTGCACAACATCGAATCAATTCAGAAATTTGAATAAAAGGAACTATGAATGTTGACTATAGTTAAAAAATGAACGCATTAGTGGCTGCTCAACTGGCTTCGAAAAAGGCAAGCCAGTTGATGAGCAAGTTGCTTAAGTTAGTGTGTATTAGTAAAAAGATTTTAGTGCATTGTTTAAAACTGGAATTGTTTTTATATATTTTTTTCATATTACGGATCCACCACTGTTCACAATCTTTTTTTTATGTGTCTGTGTATAGCAATGTTAAATGCTACCGAAATGCGAAAATTCTAAAATTTACCGGTAAAACTTACATAATTTCAGCAACATTGGTAAAAATCCAAAACGTTTTGTTCTTATATTCCATTCCGGACTTTCCCCACTAATGTATTCAGTAAACCGGCAGATACTCTCAGCGACTTGGTGTTGACTTAATTAATACCTTTACACCGAAAACGCATTTTAATATCCAAGAACCTGAAAATATTAATATGTACTTGATTAAACAATAAATTCCAAAAAGGAAGTATGACCTTAGACATGCCAATTACAACAGTTTTGGTTAATATAAGTACCTACTGGTTTATGCTGCCCCGTAGGGTCAAGGCTTTCCACCATGGTGGGCATAATTCGGGCACCCAGAGTTTTTTTTTTCAAATCGTGCGAATCACGTTAACACACACCCACTTTTAATGGCGATCAACTGTTGTAAATTGGCAATTCTCTAGCCTCGTCCTCTTTAACCGTAATGTAAATAACGTATACTTATATTTCACACTGTTCAGGGTGTCAAAAATCAGGTTTTTAAATATTTTATCAAGAATTTTTAGAAGAACTTGTCAACACATTTTTACAGTCACTTAATTTTTTTTTTAATTTCGAAAAACCTCGATGCGACGACTGAATAATGTTCAGTGTGGGTGCTCCCATTAATCTCCATGTAAATAAATTAAGACAGGCGAAAGTTTCGTCGTCGCTTTGAAATATTCGCGTTGGTTTGGGAGAGCCTTTAATCTTTAGATTACTGTCCAAAATCGTTTTTTATTTTCAATCATTTTTCATTAACATTGCTTAACCCTTTTTATTTCTATCTTTATTTCAGCAATGATTGCGGACATTTTTATTGCTGCGTTCCGTGGGCAAATTATGGCATGAAATCTTTCTTTATTCAGGTTGTCGAACAAACAACACCTATTGTACATATATACACTCTACAATAAATAAAACTTAATAGAGACAGACGAAATTCCCCGCCTGGAACTCCAATTCAAACTCCTAACCCTGCATGTAAAGGTGAAAATTGGCCGACTCTCATTTGAACTGACATGTGACGTCAAATTATTTCTTCATTTATTGCCACAGAGATGGTAAGAAAAAAACTGAAATTCATGTCATGAAATAATTTCTTTCATGAAATTTGTGGTCTGCATTGGAAATTTCCATTGCATACCCGATTTATAGAAATGAACTATTGCGTGTAGAGGCGTAGGTTAATAGTTAGACTAAAAATTTTTAATGAAAGGTTTTTAATTGCTTTCACCATTTATCTACAAATAAATGGGAAATCCTAAATGATGGTCAAGGACTTTATCGGCAGTTTTCTTCTATCTGAGAGAATTTAATCCACACACCTCAACATTCGACAGACTGCCAACTTCTGCCTAGAAAGTCTGGAATGAACTAAATTACTCCGAAACTATAGGTTTTAGCGGAAAACTTGTTGCAAATTGTGGATTTGGCTAGGGTGCCCGTGGAAACCCTCGATTCGAAATAGCCCTCATTCAGATATGAACAAATAAGTCATCCTGCATGTGTATATACATATAGGTACATGTTTCGTTCCACAAAAAAAAAGTTTCTGACTAACTTTCCTATACTAAGGAGCCAAAGAAAAAATAACATTTCGAAAGAATGCCATTTTCAAATCTGCAGAAAGTGGAGAACCTCATAAGTTGTTTTTCAGAAATAAAAAAAAACCTTTTAAATCAATTTATTAAAACTAAAAAAAAAAAAATTAATAGTTCTGAGCTATCTATATATTTATAAGCCTGAACAATATTTTTACGCGGAAAATGCCAAAAGGTGGCTCTGAAATTCCAAAAGGTGACTGTGACTATTCAGATTTTTTTCCATTTATAAAATTCTTGTGAGTTTTTCGACTTACGAGGTCCTGCACTTTAACCGTCGAATACCTACATTCTATACAAATATGCATACATTCAAATGAAATTGGAGTGCCTTGCTGTTATTTAAAAAGAACTGACAGTTTCTTGAGCATAAGAAAATGTCTTGGGATTTTTCGGAAAAAAAACTGAATTCTGAATACCCAAATTTTTTCTTCAAAGTTTCATGTTTACGAATTTCACTACAAAACAAAGGAAAGCTTTTCTTCTTCGCAATAATACCACATTTAATGCAATCCTCTGATCAGAGTTTAACATTTGCATAAAGGGTCCGCCATCTAACGTTTTTTTCAACTAGTGCTTATTTCGTGAATGGTAACTCTTAGCTCATTTCTGATTTGACAGATAATTAGTTTTATCCTTCCGCTGAACGAATATGGTTGTGTATACGCTTCGCTAAGTGGGCCTGCGATCGACTTAGAGAAGATGCCGATTTTGCCAAAAAAATCATCTTTTCAGATGAAGCTCATTTTGATCTTGGCGGGTAGTAAACAAGCAAAATTATCGCATTTGGGGCACAGAAAACCCGCACGCATACATTGAAAAGCCGATACACCCAAAACGAGTCACTGTTTGGTGCGGATTTTGGTCCAGAGGCATAATTGGGCCATTTTTTGAAAATGAGCAAGGAGTGGCCGTTACAGTCAATGGCGATATCGTTATCGGGCCATGTTGAACGAATTTTTGTTCACAAAATTTGAAGAGGGGGATATTGGCAACATTTGGTTTCAACAGGACGGCGCTACGTGCCACACAGCCAAAGCTACACTCGATGTTTTGCGCCATTTTCAAAAAAAAAAAAAAATTTGGCGGACCCATTATATGTATCAGTTTAAGACATTTTGTGAAAGCTATGGCGTTTTTTTTTTTTTTTTTTAAATATGATTAATTGGTTTAAGATGTAAAGAAATTATTATAAGGTTCAATAAAATTATTTCGCGGGCTTAACTATACATATATGTACCTACATTTTCCTATCTTTGAATTAAGACATGTTTTATTTCAGTTAAGTAAACTGTCATGTTAGTGTAGGTATATGGTCAAGGTTCTGAACTGTACATTTTATATATGTATATCCTTTTGTACTTTGTCCTGCTCTTTGGAGATACGAACAAACAGTAGGTATATTGTTATCCTTCTTATCCTTCAAAGGATTTTCTCTTTTTATTTACAACGCAATTTTCACTTTTACCAATAAACTTTTTGGCAATAAAAAGAACTTTATTTTAGAAATCTAAATCCCCAACATATCTGTGAGTACAAAGACCATGAGTCGTTCATTCTTTTTTTGTGTATTTTTTTTCGCTCTTAAATTGGAAAGGATAAACATAAAGCTATACAACATATTGCAAACCTTACATCAACCCCTTTTGTGTGATCCGACCCCAAACCAAAAAATATACCTAAACCTATATATGTAGGTAATATATACATTTTTGAATGAACTTTAAGGCAATAGTGACTATAGGTATACCTATGTATATAGTAAACCAAATGGCTTCTTTCTTGATTGGTATCCTTTTGCCTAGGATCTTAAAAAGAGGGACTAAAAAATAGTTAGGAAAATAAATGTCAGCTCTCCCCCTGTATACAAAGATTCACCCTTATCAAGGTATAGAAGGTCCGTAGCTATATATATTATTATGTATGTGTCCTTAATATGTGACTCCCATGCTGTACGAGTCAACCCTCTCCCAGCCGCAAAGTTAAGTTACAGAAAAAAAAAGTCCCCAAATCCAACAGAAGTAACCCAAAAAAAAAGGAAGCAAACATCATCCCTTCCATTTTATATGTGGTAGACATCCTTTTCTGTATCTCACAGGACGACACTCAATCAAGTGAAGGAGTTTTTCTTTCTAGTTAGTCTTTGGGTCTAAAAGTTTTGTTTGTTTTTTTTTTCAAAATACCTTGCTCTGCCTATACCTTCTTTTGGATTACATTTTTCTTTTGGATGAGGTTTTTATTTGATTTCTCTTTTACCCCACTTACTTGTTTATATCCTCAGTAATATTAAATGTCAAGTTTGGAGAAAGATGGCAAATTTTATTCTGGATTACTATTTCTATATAAATTTACAGCAGAAGCTGCACTAGGTATGTGTATATAATGTATATAACAAAAGTTTATGTACCAAAGTTATAAGTGATTTAGGAATTCTACCCTTTTTGGTTACTTATGTGCCAAAAGGGGAACAAATATACTAAAAGGGTTCGACTGTGCTGAAAGGAAAATAGTTGCCATGGTAAGTACCTACCTATACTGAATCTGTGTGGGCATGAGTGGGATGGTGAATATGTATTGCATTGCCAGAAGGCATTATCATCATTATCATAGCAACATCGATTTTCAACCCTATAACAGAGTCTTTTGAGGGATGCTTTGTGTGAGTTCCTGATGATTAGCAACCCCAAGTTTGTCCAGTTTAATCTGTCAGTGGCTAAAAAACCCTTCCATTTCAGGCTAAGAGTATTTTTCTTTTCTTTCATTTCCCTTTTCTTTTGTTGTAATAATGTAACTACATTCACATAGATATACAAAAAATCAACCACCCCCTTCATGCAATGTTCCATTTACGCAATTGTCCTGCGGGCAGAAAATGTCTACCAGAAATTGAAGTTCAACCGAAAATTGAATCCTTTTGACGCTTAGCGTCATGTGTCATGTGCTTGGCATGTGCCACACACGCACCCCACACAACACAAACGAGAGGGTTGGTGCTCAGTTATAGGGATAAAAATAATAAAACGCATCAACCCTACAATTCCAATCGATACAACATTGCGAAATTATACCTATCCCTTTTTCTGGTGAAAATCAGTTTTTTAGTCTCAATTTACGTTCTTTTGGTATTATTTAAGCACATTCTTCAATCTTTTGTTGCAATTATGCGTGATGCGTTTAAATTCATATGAGTATAGAGGCAAAGGGTTTTTTTATTTTCACTGGATTTAAAGGGCAAGTATTGGTTTCGTTAGAATAAAATTAGTTCAAGGTTTTCATACTGAATAAACGAATATTTGAATTATAAATGGATAAAGATAAACTTTATTTTACTCAAGACAATAATTTAAGTTATAAAATCTTTGTATGTAGTTACCTAAACATATTATATACAGGGTGATTCGAAAAGTGTGTGACAAAGCTAGAGCGTGTAGGTTGGCTCGAGACAAGAAAAAAGTGTATACGAGGGGGCGGTCTGGCTTGATTCTGCTGACTCCCGTAACGTAATGTGCTACACCGTAAAGTGTGACCTCCAAACGTCGCACAGAGGAAAGTCCACGTTTTTAATTCACTCTACCAGCAGCGGCCGGAATGGATGTTTACACATTAAAAATCTATCAAACATTTTTAAAATCATCGTCGTTGGTAGTTATATCTATAATTCAATTTTTGAAAGCATACTTTTCTTAATAATATCTATTTTATTTGTTCGAAAATAAATTAACGAACAAGTACCTAAGAATAAATAATTTGCTGGAATTTATACATTTAAAATAATTTTCAAATATCGCGGAGCGGGGCCTCTCGAAACGTTAAGCCGAGTGCTGTGGCACACGCCATTAGCCGCCTCTGGGCATCTTCTATAGAACAGTTTTTTTTTCCAAAAACGTGTTTTAAGACCTTGATTTATCTTCGTGTTTGATAAGGAAAAAACTGCAATTCAGATTATTAGCTGAAAATTCATAATCCGATAGGTATTTCTAATTCATGGCTTTCACGATTTTGTTTTTTCCTACCTCTATTTTATTTACAAAACTACACCTTTCCAAAGGTATTATTTTTGTCAAAACAAATCAATATGGAAATATTATATACAAAATATTAATAAACATATCTTCAATGCTCAAACATTTTATATAACCTTCAGTCCTATAAGAGCAAGAACGTGCGACTAACACGTGCATTTTATTTGGCAAACATCCTGTCGACGAATATTGATGAAGATGATGGCAAACAGAATAATGATGGTGGCTGATGGTGATGATTTGATAATTTGTGGACCGTGAAATCATTTGTGCAATTTTTTGGGTTTATTTTTTAGTAGTTTTTAGTGAAAAGAATTGCGATTTTTGTTTTTAGTTTTTTTTTTTTCTATTGAACACTTGGGGTGAAAACTGAGAAGGAGTGAAAATAAATGCACACCGAATATGACAAGAAAATTTAGGGCTGTGTCATTGCCATAGCTTGTGGATTGCAAC
This sequence comes from Leucozona laternaria, assembly GCA_932273885.2. Lineage (NCBI taxonomy): Eukaryota > Metazoa > Arthropoda > Insecta > Diptera > Syrphidae > Leucozona > Leucozona laternaria. The sequence goes on from OW026368.1 coordinate 56,042,263, forward strand.
GACTTTTTTAACACCCGGTAAACCTAAATGAATTTATTTAAAGTTTTTGCAGTTCGTTGTGTATAGGTGCGACGTTTGTCAAGTAAAAAATTAGGATGATACTAGATAAATGCGAATTAATAACCGTAAAATCTTAGACATAAGACCAGTAGAGGATCAAGAGGGGGATATATGTATGGATCTGGACCCACCCCACAGACCGCCGCAGCCCCTCAAGCACCGATAAAACAAGGAATTATGTGTAGAATGGGAATTAAACGTAAAAAAACGGGGCAAAACTGTTTATAAGTAGAAGTGATTTTTCCTAAACCCCAAGGAATATGGACAAAAAATCAGGTTTTAATTAAAATGTTCAATGAAACAATAACTTTTTTCCTACGGACTTAGCTGCTCATGGCGGCTTAAGCTTAAAATTGGCTTCCGGCACAAAAAACTCACTTTGTTATCGATGATTTTTTATAATAACTTTAAAATATTTTTGCGTTGTCAATTATTAGCGTTTTACTAGCTTTCATATCTTAACGACATCATTTCTAAGGAAATTCTCAAAGAGAGAACATGGTGTAAATTTCATTATTGGAAATAATTCTAGTGCATCAATTTAATTTTTTTCGCTCTCCTTTTATTGTTGTACTTCAATCGCAATCCATTATCTTCAAATTCTGCATGAAAATAGAAAAAAAAAGATGTAAAATTGAAAACATCGGTAGTTCGATTGGAGTTCACATGATATCTATGTTTTCAAAATTTCAGAATTTTATGACTTTAAATAGTTGGATTATACTTTATTCGACAAAAATACAATGATTGACGCTACCCAAACGTATATGAAATTGATCTTGATGGTTATACCAAAAGTGAGCTTAGGAAAGAAAGAATTCTGTGGCAAAAGTATTGCAAGAAAACCCAGTTTAAAAAAGCAGAATCTGCACTTGATGCACTGCAGATTTTCCAATCTAAAGGAAACAATTTTTTCTTTCCAAATATTGCAACATTTTTGCAAATTTTGGCACAGCTGAGCGAAGTTTCTATGTTCTAAAAAGGTATTTAATTAAGAGCTGTTTTACAATATTTAAGCATTTTAGACACATCTGCTTCATTTAGGAGCGCTAAAGTTTCGTTTTCTGATTAAAAGTCTCTGCCTAGTACATGTCTTCTAGTTTCCCTCAACACTGGACACCTTCCGACAAAATTGAAAACATCGTCTCGTTCGCACATTCACAAATATCACAGAGTAATGGAAGATCGTTGCGATGTGGAACAAAATGTATGCTTAACAATTCGTCTAATAGCAGAAACATGTTTGAAATTCGTTCTATAGTGTAGTCATCTTGGAAGTAGTTTCTTTCGTTTAGATTATAGTTCAGCCTGCTATAGATCATCCGATGAAATGAGCTTGATGCCTGTTCGGTACACACTTCTCTAAAATGTTCATCCAAACGCTTAATTATACGATACAGTTTTGGTTTCCATGTACTCCGCTCACTGAGGTTTAAAGCAATGCCCGTCTCTTCCGCTAGTTCAATCCACTCTTTTACCCATCCTGTTGTGTAAACGATAGTTAGGCATATTCAGTACCTTCAAAATATCTTCAACTTGCAGTTTCAGTGTTTTTATGAAAAGTGGGGATATGCCCGTTTCTAGCATTATCATATAGTTTGGAGTGTTTTTAGGAAGGCGGAATGTATACGTTTCAAATTAAATCTCTGGAGTTTTTCTAAAGTCTCGAATTTTTTTGTTCCCCACACTTGAGCTGCGTAGAATTAAGATGATTGGGATACTGCTTCGAAAACTTTATAATTGCTCCTGTGGGCGATGTTTTTGTTGTTGAAGCATTCTTTCCAAGTCCCATTGATAGCGGTTTTAGCCTTAAGAAATTTTTCATCGAGATGTTTTTCCATGTTTAAGTTTTGGGTAAAATATACTCCTAGGTATCTGTACTCTTTCACTCTTTCTATGTTTTTGTTGTTGAAGTACCATTGTTCACTTGAGCTATATCTTCCACCACCTTTCTTTATTACCATCACTTTCGACTTGTGCAGGTTCAGCGCCAAACTACATCGCCTGCAGTACTCGGACAGTCGCGATTGGCTGTGAGTTTGATAACAAGACAATGTCGTCTGCAAAGAGTTAGGCCTTAATGACCCATCCAGCATAGCTAACACCTCCTGGCTTCACCTCCTGGCTTCTGTGACATCATCAATAATTAGTGCGAATAAGCTAGGATTGAGTGCACATCCCTGTTTTACTCCTGACTGTGTCTGGAACCACTAAAATACATGTTTTCCATTCCAGACCGCTGATCTGGTGTCCACGTACAAATTCTGTATAACTCGTCCAAACTTAAACGACATCCCGTATCAATGAATATAATTTATGGTAAGACTACATATTTTTATGTTTTTTTCTTTTATTCTATTTAACAATTTATTAATAAAAAAAAAAGAAAGGAAATTGGAATTGAAAAATTAATTATTATTTCAGTGATTTTATTTATTTTGTAATTCATCAAAAAATGGATGTAATTGAAGCTTTATATTAATATTTAAAAAAAGAGCAATAAATTTAAGGACAAATGTATTTAGTTATTAAAAATATTTGTCTCAAACTCAAATATAAAGGAGGGCTAAGGTTCGCAGAAATAAATATTCTTTAAAAATTTAATCGAACCATGTAAAATAAATAAAGCTTACCTGCGCCTGGCGACTGGAACGCACGAACTTACTCTCTTGTGGTTCAAAATTACCAAACATCTGACTAGATATTGCAAATTAAAGGTATAATGATGGAATAACTTTACGATTTCGTTTAAGAGAAAATGTGTTAAAAGCCAACTAAATAAATGGATTTTTCCTTTGATCTTTTATATCTACTACTAAGAAGTACCCAGATTACAAAATTGTAACAAAATCATTCCAGCAATCGACAAGAAATAGGGCAATTATGTATTGACAAAAACCTGAAACGCCAGTGTTAGGCTGAAAACACACCGGATTTTGTCTCATCCGGTGTGTTTTCAGCCTAGCACTGGCGTTTCAGGTTTTTTGCTGTTTCAGAAAACGTGTTTTAATTTTTACCTAACTCATTTTTGATGTGTAAACATCTATGCTGGCGGTAGAGTGCAAAAAAAAAACGTGAACGTTCGTGTTCAACGCTACGGTGTGCAACGTTACGATCTGCATACTAGGATGAGTGCGTTCAGTGAAAAAAATCTTAAGATCCCCTTCAAGCAAAAACAAGTCCGTTTTGGATCCGCGCACGTTGATGTTTACACATATTAACCGTGAGTCCCGGCACTCACTCAATTTTTTTTTTTCACTTTTCGTTTGGTGTGTGATGAGAGAAAACAAAACTAAATTTTCAACGAGAATTTCCAAATAATTAAAACGCCATCCAGTGGTAAACAAATAACAAGAACAAAATATTGTGTCTGAAAAAACATCCATCGACAACGAAACAGTTTTTTTCTATCTTGCCTTCGTTTTTTTTTTGTCGTGTCCGTGTTTTGCCCCATAAGGACGTGTGTAATATTCGGCAACGACGCTAGTTTAAAACAAAATGTCCATGTATTTTCGACAACATAAAACATAAAAAAATTTTTTTTTGTTTCGCCAGGTTGGCGTGTTTTGGATCATAAGCATCAATGGATTCTTATTTCAGACAGAAAAACATGTTTTGACCGATCCGGTGTGCTTTCAGTCCTAGAAACGCACAGACAAACAGACTGAATGAAGGTATTGGGTAAACCACATTTAAGAACTTCTCTATCTTCGTAATGTACCTACCATTTGATTTATACCTCACATTTTTTATCACATACAAACCAATGTCGTTATAATGTAATGTCGTTTTCGATTGGATTTTCGGTCTATTCTACTCCTTTTTAATTCCAATCGAATATGAAAACACCGACTTTCCTAAATTTACACGCACACTTCCAAAAGCCGCCATTTAACAAAATGGCTTCTTCAAGTATTTACCACTTTTGACAATTAATCCAACGAAAACCTTTATATGTATGTGTGTGTTCCTCGTCTACTCCAATATGAAATTGGGAACAGAAGAACACTCCGAAAACATTACTCGGAACAGCCAATCGAAGACTTTTGGAGTAGTAGGAGTGAAAAAAGAGTGCAAAAGGAGTACTCCGAACATCCAAACGAAAACGACATAAGTAAAGGGCCCGCCAAATAACCTCTTTTTTTTTAAAATGGCGCAAAACATCGAGTGTAGCTTCGGCTGTGTGGCACGTAGCGCCGTCCTGTTGAAACCAAATGTTGCCAATATCCTCCTCTTCAATTTTTGTGAACAAAAATTCGTTCAACATGGCCCGATAACGATCGCCGTTGACTGTAACGGCCACTTCCTTGCTCATTTTCGAAAAATGGCCCAATTATGCCTCTGGACCAAAATCCGGACCAAAATCCGGACCGGTGTATCGGCTTTTCAATGTATGTGTGCGGGTTTTCTGTGCCCCAAATGCGACAATTTTGCTTGTTTACTACCAGCCAAGATCAAAATGAGCTTCATCTGAAAAGATGATTTTTTTGGCAAAATCGGCATCTTCTCTAAGTCGATAGCAGGCCCACTTAGCGAATCTTATACACAACCATATTCGTTCAGCGGAAAGATAAAACTAATTATCTGTCAAATCAGACATGAGCTAAGTGTTACCATTCACGAAATAAGCACTAGTTGAAAAAAACCGTTAGATGGCGGACCCTTTATAAGAACTTGAACGAAAACGAAGATATTAAGAGGTTAATGTGTGGAGCCAAATATGAAAATAATTTTCAACTAATAATTAGGCATGAAATTCCAACACCCACTTTATTTTTAACAAGTGTTAGTACCTACTTTGCTCTGTGTGATAAGGAAGTATTGAAGGGCTTTTAGCATTTTACCGAAAATATTGTGAGTGAGTAGCCTGTATGTGAAAAGATATTTTTAAGCACGCGCTGAGAGTATGACTTTGGTCTTCAAATATCATTATTAAATCGCCCCTTATTATAATCGTACCTATATTAATGTTCCAAACAGGGTCTTAGTATATCAACAAGCTATTCTTGAACTTTCCTTCATCTTCGTCCTTCTGTACAAGTAGGTTTTTTATTGGGTAAATGTTGCCTTATTTACAAAAGATAAAAGATAGACGACCAGGTAAAAATCTTTATAAAAAGAAGGAATAATAAAAAAGTACGCAAGCCATCCCGACCTCACGTCATTAAAATCCCCATCTTCTCTCCTATCTATATACCTTTAGGGATGCAGTAGCTCCCTATTTAGGAACATAATATTTTGTCTGCAGCGACTCTTTCTTGGTTATATTTTTATAGAGTTCTTTAAAAGATTCTTGGGATGATGCTCGGCATCTGATGGAAATGATCTTCACCTTTTATCGTACGCTTTGGTCGCGTGGCATGTAAAAAACAGCCGCAGCACATGGACCGTGTTGCCACAGATTTGGATTTATTTTTTATATATGGATATCTCCCTTTTTTAAAGGAGGAAGCTTGTCGGATTTAATGTGTGGCACACTTCGTTGATGAGGATCGGGCGGAGATCTCCTGAGGCGGTTATTTGATATGAGGAGACGATAAAATCCGATTTATTATATGTATTTTTTTTTTGTTTTTGTTGGGGAGAAAAAAAGAAAAAGTTCGGCTACACTGCCGATTGATCACGCGATGATGATGAGGGAGGCTGATGGTTGGTGCATATGTGACATCGCATGCCAAGGCTTGATTATGTGACATCCAATGCACTTTCTTGTTCTTTTAGCGGTTCTTATGCGCCGCTCTGCCGGCCGGCCGCCGTGGCTGTGGTGTTTATTTTATTTAAGGATAGAGCGTTGTAATTTTTGGTTGTGGCGTCTGTACCTAACCTATTTTTGGTTAACAGGGTGGGGGAATTAACAAAAAAAAAAACTATTTAATGACAAATGGCTCGTGCTATTCAGTGACAGGTTTGTTGGAAGTGTTGTTTTTTTTTTTACAGCACCACATTTTCATTTTTAAGAGAATAATTTTGTATCTTACATGAGTTTTATTTTATTTGTCATGTGTCAATTTAGGATGTGATAGTATACAATTCCTGAGTGGCTTCCTCTTTTTTCGATTGGATGTTGGTGAAAATCTAAGTATGTTTATGGAAGTGAAGAATATGGGGCTTCTGGTCCAACAAAGTTGAACTTAAAGTTCAAAGACCTTTGTTATTCGTTTGCGTTCTACTAAGAATTATTTTGACTTTTATGTGCGCATATGCCAATTGTCAAAATGTCCACAACATGTGGAAATTCACTTAAGAGTTGCGGACATCTGTTATCTACTGATCAAATTATAATTTTTTTGGCATAACATTTAGTCCCGGATCCTCGCTCAACCTGATTAAAATTATGAAAACAAAATTAATCGGCGATTAATAAATTGTTAAAGACTCTCCCAAACTGAAGTGAAACATTTGCAATGAAAGCTATGAAAATACCTTCGACAGGCACATTCCGACAAAAATAATTAGCGTCAATTCTTTTTTAGTACCTAGAAATATACAAACCAATGACAGATACGCTTTGCTAAACAACATCGCGATGGTAGCTGTCAACAGCGAATGTTTGAAAAAACGTTGTACTGTCATCATCACCATCAAAGTCAGAAAGGGTAGTGTCATTGATTGAGGAAAATTTCGTTGTACCTAGTTCCGAATTTGTATAGCGTGGCGTCAGTTTGGGAGAGCCTGATATCCCTTTCTCGGAATTCTATTCTTATGACTTTTTAGCGCGAATATGGAATTCTCAACGAAATTTCAACAAAATATGCATCTTTGAACCCCTCGGCAAGAAAATATACAGAAATATTGTCCCTGATCGAATCATAATGAATCCCTTTCGAACCTTTTCGCACGGTCTTATGTAACGGATGCAAATCAAATTTCTGATACATTATGCATTGATTCAAAAATATAAGGGTCAGTTTGAAAATGTTTACAATAATCATGCAAAGGGATTCGTCCGTCAACGGTCGATTGGGCACACAAGGATTTGTTCCATCCATAAAAACTACAAAAAAATACATATCTTTCTATAATGAAGCCAGCATTTATCTATATGCATGCCATTAAATGTTGTCCTGTCGCATATATTGAAAAGGATACGGAAGTGAATTTTTTTTTAAATTAAACTCAAGCTGCTGCTGTGAATCTTACCTGGCAAAAAATATTCTCCCTCTTTTGGGATACAAAATTCGAAAATAAGGGGCAAAAGGACTAAAATATGTTTAAATTCTCAATTTTTTCCATGATGTGATGTGATGCATTGTTCATTCTTCTGTGGGGTCAGTTCGAGGTCATAAACGGTTAGATTTTTACCTTTAAATTATTTCTCTCGGATAGTCAGAAGGGGCATTGAAAATGCTTCTTTATTCTATGGGATGCTATGTAACGGTCTATTTTTTAATCCCTATTGGTGATGATCATTTTTTTTATGCTAAAAAAATCGTATAAAACAGTTTGCAGTTTGCTTTCAACAGTGCTATTGGGATGCAGAAAAAGGTTAACTGTATTTTGATGAACATTTCAAGAAGATGTAAAAAGATGCGAAAACAAATCTATGGCACGAGGAGGAAAGTGTGTCTTAAAAAAAAACAATAAGTAAATTGGCACGAGGATAAGATTTTTATCTGATTTTACTTTTGTGTAGAAGAAAATAATCAGTCAGTACCTACCTATGTAGGGGCCTTTTGAAATAGATAAATCAATTCATTTAAATTAAGTATAACCTGTACGAAATGCAACGATTCATATTTGTTTAGATTTAGACAATTAATATAATACAATAATTTAACTGGTTCTTGGTTATGTAATTTCATTTATGAAATTTGATATTGTTGTCAAAATTTCCAAAACTATAGATATCGTAAACTATATTCGACCGCTAGCGTAAATATGTAAGCGAGTTTTGCCAATATCAAAGCTCTCTGCTGATGAAGTCCTTTTTTATCAAAAGAAGTGTGACTTTTGACAATATCTTCTGTCATGTGATAAATCATACAAAAAAGAGCATTTAATTTAAGTGAAAGGGGAAATTGCGAAAATGTCTTCAAAAAGCTTTTAATTCGTTCATACTGCAAATAATCATAAAGCTACTAGATTCAAACAGCGATGTAGGTAAGGGCTTTAAATTTAGCTCTAAATAATGTCTCCTAATATAGCCCCATATGTTCGGAAAACATAGGGAGCGCATGCATAGATAATAATAATGAGTAGAAGTAGGAATGCATGCGACCCACGTTTTTAGTCTTAAATGAATGTGGCTATAAGAGAAATTGTTTTGAAGTTCGTTGAAGTGAAATTCTGCAATAGGTTTTAAACTAATTTATCGATAAGCGAGAGACTTGAACATAACAAAAATGTTTTCAGCCAAATCTAACCTACGTTTAAGATTTCAAGGCTCATCATTCCAAGATTTCATCTGTAAGGCATAGGTGCCCGTAGGGGGATGCGGGCAAAGGGGACACATGCTCTCCTCTGATTCTGAGCTACGACTTTTGTCTACCAACATTTTATCATAGTTCTCAAAAGCGATTTTTGACTAATTGGTCATTTTTTCACTTTTTTTGTAAAATTTGATAAGTTTCCCCCTCTGATTCTGGATCTTGGGCGCCTAAATCCTTAAGTTATATCGTTTTACCCCCCCTTGCAGATAATGAAAATCATTTACTGATCATAAAAATAGAGTTAATTTTTCATTTCATGTTCAAAAATTGTTTACATAATTCTTTACCCCTAAAAGTATGTCATACGAAAAAATATTTTAAGTAAGGAAAAGAGTACATGATTTGTACCCAAAGGCACAAAAATTTAACTAATTGATAAATGATTTAAACGATGTGTCCGACATCAGAAATGCTGTTAGGACGATAAAATAAATAGTTACTTTATTCCGGGAAAGTTCTCAGCGAAGAAAATATGTTCGCAGCATCCCTCTCTTCTTTGAAACAAGATGGGCAGCAAAATACAAAAGTCTACTAGTCAGGGAAAACATATTCATTGTAATGGAAGGACTGCAAAACTGGGGGACGAGGGAAACCGCGTTATAAAACAACCAGTGCTTCCACCTTACTACTCGTATTTGAATTCGACATTTTTAGTCTGCTTGTTCATAATGACTCATTACTCGTCGATACTTGAACCAGTCGCAAATATTTTACCGGGAGTTGACCAGAATTTATTAAGTGTAAAAGATGAGACCATTTTCGGGAACAAACATTTTGAGGAAGATCTGGAGAATGCTGAGAACTCCTTCAAAATGCTTAAGGGAACAATTGAAAAATGTTTGAGTAAATCAGGTATTAAATTGGGCTGCTCAAAAATTGTAAAGAAACAAACTCACTGTTCACTGATCCAATATTCCTTCGTCTTCACCCGAGAATTATCTTAGAACATCCATTTTCGTTCCTTACTTGGATTCTCTGATAACATAACGTCCCTTAAGGGGCAGTTTGCAGAAGAAAATAAATCCGCATACCTATGCAATATTTAAGTTATCTCCTAAGCAATTTCAATTTGACTGTCCAAACTGATAAATATGGATCCTTTCAGGATAATTTTTCTGCAGAGTCCGTTATGTGGTTTAACCACAATAAGATGAATTTTGATCAAAGTCAATACAGCAATCTATGTGATGTGTTGAAGAATGCGGAAGAATTTTATTGGTTTTCGCAGAACTAGTTCCATTCCCGCCACAACATATACAGCAGAGCGATCTTTCAGTCCAAAGGTAAAAACTTGGCTAAAGTCAACAATGGGCGATGAAAGGCTTGATCTTGATACGTTGTGTATGATGAACATTCACAGAAATCTAGTATATAAGAAGATACGGAGTTTTATAATAAAATTATAGACAACGTTAACTGCAATTCCTGTTTCCAAAGCAATACAAAATTGTAATGAGCATTATTATAGTATTTATTATTACCATAACAGAACAAAGTTAAATCAATTTTAAAGGAAATACCTAGAACATTGCCTTAATTTTATCAAAATGTTTTGAAAGCAATCATTATGGTATTGGCAATCGAAATCGTCAATACGACTACTGTAAAGAAGCAATCGTCATTATGACAATCAATATGACAAGGGTTCTTCTAATTGAGAAAAGAAAATTTTCATTTTACAGAACTTTCAGATTTCAGAATTTAATTGAATTATGCATCCTACTTATATGTAGGTAGAATTTCTTTATTTTATATAACACGAGTTTTTCGTTTTCATTTACATTTTGTTTTATAACTCATACAATATAATAACGGGTGATTTTTTAGCTGGTTTGGTTTTGGCAACACTGGTTTTGACAGCTGACGTGTGTTTAGTACCTTGTGTCACTGTCAAACAGCTTCAGTTTGTTTTGCAATTTAACCATGGATCGTCTTACAAATGAACAACGCTTGCAAATTATTGAATTTTACTATCAAAATTCGTGCTCGGTTCGAAATGTTCATCGCGCGCTGCTTGTGTTCAGCGATGAGGCTCATTTTTGGTTGAATGGGTACGTAAATAAGCAAAATTGCCGCATTTGGAGTGAAGATCAGCCAGAAGCATTGCAACAGCTACCAATGCATCCCGAAAAACCACTGTTTGGTGCGGTTTATGGGCCGGCGGCATTATTGGGCCTATTTCTTCAAAGATGATGCGAATCGCAGCGTTACTGTCAATGGTGAACGCTACCGAGCGATGATAACAAACTTTTTTTTGCCCGAAATGGAAGTTCTTGACTTGCATGATATGTGGTTTCAACAAGACGGTGCCACATGCCACACAGCACGCGAAACAATGGCGCAATTGCGAGGCGAGTTTGGTGAACAGTTAATTTCACGTTTCGGGCCGGTCAATTGGCAGCCTAGATCGTGCGATTTGACACCATTAGATTATTTTTTGTGGGGGTATGTCAAGGCTGATGTCTATAGGGACAAGCCCGCTTCGATTGACGCACTGGAAGCCATCATCCATGCATTCATTCGTGAGATACCGGCCGATATGTGTGAAAGAGTATGCCAAAATTGGACTCAGCGGATGGGCTACTTGAGACGCAGCCGCGGTCAACATTTGCATGAAATTACCTTTAAACTTTAAATTGCAAGGTTTAAACTATCGATTCAAATAAATATTTCATTCATTTTTTTGAATTTTTTGTGTTTTTTTTTTAAAAAAAGTTCTAAACCTCTTAAAAAATCACCCATTATAATGAAGATACAAAAAATAAAAGTTAATACCATATGTAAAATGGATTCCTCATTTATGTACCAACTGAAGAGGGGTACTGGTAACAAAATGCATCACCCAAGCCACAACATCAACCCTATCTCACCCATGAACCTAAACCATTCAAAACATACCGACCGTATATTCAATGATTTATATACTTTTGCATATCATAAACAAAGCAGTATGTAACCAGACACAATGCATGTAAACCACCCTTCTTTTTTTGGTTAGGTTTTAGGTATATATATGCATATATGCCATACATATGTCAAAGCTCTTATGCATTTGTCACTCTTTTTCATTTCAATTTTGTTTATTTTGGAAATATGCAGTTCCATTCATTTATAAATTTGGTTTCATTTTTCCTTGTTTTCACGAAAACTATTGACAATTCTGCCGAAAACATCGCCGCTATTCGTGAGAGTAGGTACTTATTCCAAACTGACGATGTTATTGCCATTACCGTAAGCGGCGAGCGCTACCCATCGATATAGTAACCAATTTATCTTTTGGCAAAATTGGATGATATGGATGTGAACGACATGTGGTTCCAACAGGACGGCACTTTACCTGCCACACAGCTGATGCCACATAATGGCCATTCTGCACGACCGATTTGAAGGCAAATGGTTATCTCATTCGCGTATAGATGCAAAGTCAGCTGGCCACTGAGATCGTGCCAGCCTTTTTTTTGTGAAGTTTGTTAAATCATTGGTATATGCCATCAGTACTCCGGAAAGGTGCCCTCAAAGCCAACATATATCCCGTGCCATCCCTCAAATTCAGCCCAATCCCGTGGAGTCATGAAATATTGGACCTTTCGGATACGTGCCACCCAGCGAAGCCGCGACGCGACGGCCGTTTGAACGATGTCATATTCCACAATAATAACAAATAACGTAGATAACCCTTGGAAATAAAAACAAAAATCCGCTGAACTCTTTTGTAGGCTTTTAGGTCAGATGTTTTAGGTAGTATTCAGCCCTATCATGAATTCCATCGTAATTGGAAACTTGTTACGAATCCCGATAAAAAGCATCACAGAATCCATCCTATCGGTAAATCTCATACAAATTGCCATTACGAACGGATTATGTGCTAGTTTTTTTTTGTTGGGATTCGGAAACATTCCGATTAAGATGGAATTCGTGATAGGGCTGCTTATTTCAAAATTTAATAGAATATTTGTAACGAATATTTAAATTTCTATTAGATAACAATTGAGGTGAATATTAGCCGTGTTTCATTGCAAGCCCCGAGGAAATTGGTCGCAAAAAACAACGTCCTGTCATGCAATTTACATGTTAAATGCAATAACAACTAATCCCATTCGCGCTTAGCTAAGCGCGGAGAATTCTCGGGGCTTAACTTAAGCACGGAGAAAAATTGTGCTACCCGCGTGAATTGCAAACTTGTTATCGATAGTTTGTATGGAAACTCCAGTTTGTTTCTGTAATGGCATCGCTTATCCCCGATGTTGTTTTTTTCAGCCAAATCCCTCCGGGCTTGCAAAAAACTACGGCTATTAAAAGCTTTGTAAAAGAACAATATCTACCAATTGTTTTTTTTTTTTTCGAAAATTATTAATTTTTTTGAATAAGACTACGAAATAATTTGTTTCGAATTTCAAAATTATTTATGAATTTAGTGAAAATCCAATTAAATTTTATCTACTATTCATCTCATTATAATGAAATAAAAATTTCAATATTCATATTTGATAACTTCCACATCCGTCCTCTGTTTGAGAGGACAGTTCTCTTTTTTCAATACCATGTCCTTCCTGTTTTTTTTTTCTTAAATAGGACAACAAGTTCTTTGTCCTTCTTTTAATAAATTGTCCAATAATAAAGTGTCCACTTTTTATTTTTCAAACCATTTGTCTGCGATTATAAAAATACATTAACTACTTTCTTTAGTACTAAATCACTTTTACATACAAAATAGACAGCACTGGTTTGAATCATTCAATTCTGTCATCTAGTTTTTACTATTGTGAGTTTCTTTTACCATCCACGGTTAAAAATGTTCCTTCAAAGCTGGAGAAGCTAGTGTAGATTCATTCATTTTTAAAGCCCAAGAAAATTCCTTTTATCAAGCCTCTATTTACTTCTTATGTCAGTTGGATGCAGCGTTCAACAATGTGTATCATTTTAAATGGGTACTTTTGAATAGAGTTCCATCATAGAACTCACTGCTTCATTTCGGCTGTACCTAAAGAAAAAGGAGTAATTATGTCCACATAATATGTACATGCATTGGTGGGTATAATTGTTGGAATTTAAATTTATGTAATTTTATGCCTGTAGAGTTTGCTAATCGCTTGAAAGAAGTTGGGGTGGGGGTACTGAAGCTCTCTGAGGTCCCCCGTCCGCGTACATCACTGACCTACTGGGTTTACATTTGCTTCCAGATATACCTAGATACCTATACCTATATAATGCCTTTAGATCTAAAACATGCAACCCAATCACACATCTCGAATTTTTGATTCAAAATAACAGCCGGAATGGTTGCTCCGCATTTCCATTTTGTAGGGAAAGCTGACACGCTGACAGTGAGAAAAATACATATACTCAAAGGGGGAGTCTCTCTGTCTTCATCTGTTTCGTATCTTTCTTTGCCGTATGTGTAGGTACTGTGTAAACCTACTGTGGATATAGTATACGCTTACGCATGGATATGTAAATTTAGATATCAAGAAGCTGAAGCAGAAAAAAAAAAAAAGCACAACAAGCACCCGTTTGAAGATGTTAAAAAGGAAAACATTCAACAACGTATGATCTGGCATGCCGATGCCACCCTTCAGATGAAAAATTTATGAGTAGAAAATAAAGCAGAAAATAAATAAAAAAAATGTTCCCTTCGTTTCTTTATCTCCAAATAAAAAAAAATAATCATAAAACAACTGACAAAAAAGGGGGACCTTAAAAATGAAAGGAGAACGTGTCTGGGGTCTGCTCCACCCATATATGCATGTATGTATGTACTTGTACGTGCGTGGATCATACGCTTAAAAAAACTCTAACGATGGAAAAGATAAAAACGACCTTTTTCACTCATCTGCATTATGGGATGGAATAACAAAGCGGTTTCTTAACCCCAGCTCCCATGAGGCCAGGAGCGAATTAACGAATTCGGCGCCCATGCTTGTGCGTAGTTTTTCAAACCACGCGAAAATTGTCACTGACAAGAGCACATCGATCTGTTATACTGAAATATTGCAAATAGAACACTTGGGCCCAATTTTTCAGTGGTGAGATAAACCAGAGTTAGCTAACCCTAGAACTTAATTAACCTATAGTGAATTGCGGAAGCATTCGAGAGCTTCTGTTCAGTTAATCCTAAGCTACCTTGCCAAATATGATGAGTTAACTCGGGTTTAACTTTAATCTCGCACTGAAAAACTGGACCTTAAACCTGTTTTCTGATACAAATACTAAACTTAGGTGAATTATGCGCTTAAATAGGTATATTTTACTATTTATTTAGCGTAAACTCCCGTATACGAGTAAGTGAAGTGCTTATGTTTTATGTATAGGTGCTTTGTCAGACCATTAAAAAAACTCAAACAAATTAGCTGTGGGGTATAATAATTGTTTAAACCAAAATTCGTTATCCCGGCTCCAAATGGTCTTGGACCTGCTGATGTATGATCAGGGGAGCAATATCTGAGGAGGCGTGAAAACATATTTTGGTGGAAAGGTAGATACAATTATTCCCAAAGTCGATTTTTTTGGGTTTTCACCATACCTATACTAAAACTCACTTAAGCCGCGGCCAGGGTCTGCAAGACTTTTAATTTCTTTCACAAGTCTTACCACAGCCAGCTTTTGGCTAATATCCTTTTTTTTTGTACACATTCTCATCCAAAAATTTGATGAAGAAATACCTACTCTGTATGTACGTGAAAGTTTTTAAATAGGTTAATGTGTTATAAGTCATAACTACATATGGAAGCTGCGAACTTGTACTTAGATATCCCTACCTATTTTTGAATACATTTTTCTGATGAATGAGCTTCGGATTTCGTAACTTCGACGACTATGTACAAACATCAAAGTTACCTAAACCCAGTTATATTAGGTGAATAGATCAGGGCCCTATTGCACCAACCACTTATCACTAAGCAAATATCATGAATTTTGATACGATTTTCTTGCGGTGCGGTGCGATGACAATAGGGCCCATTTACCAACACTTATCTAAAAGAAGCATTCTTACATAATAAATCGACCCACTCGAATACTTATAGCAGGTAAATCCGCTGCTGATTGAAGAAGCACAAAAGTTTCAGTATCTAGATACTCACATCGAAAGGGAATTGTTAAAAAAGGCTGGTCGTTCGTTCATCCTTTCGCCCACCCCTTTCCCATTACGTCGTACATACAGCACACTCATGGCCGTTCTGAGGAAAAGGCACACCACCAATGGGGAAGAAACTCTGGAATCAACCGCATTAGCATAAAAGCAGAATCACATTTCTGTTTGAAGATGGAGTTCTGCTGTTTTGTTTAGGGTTGCTTTTGGAAAAAAAAAAATGGCTTGAAGCCAAGAAGTGAGTTCAGTTGAGATTTTGCTAAATATGGAGAAAAAGATGGCATTCCTAATGGCAATGGGATCACTCTTTCGCTTCTCTCACTGCGGGATATGAAAACATTTTGGTGTCGAGTATTAAGGTATGCAGAAAAAGTTGGTTTACCATTGTTTAACTTTTATTTTTATTTATTAAACTTTTGAACTTTGACTATTAGATTATATTTTCTTACTTTGTAGGGAAATATGTATTTATGAAAACAATGAATCATTCTAAGCAGAATCGAGAAAAAGGAAGAAATGATAATGTGATCTAGTGCGTTTAAAAAGAAACATATGTAGGTTAGAATTTTTTAATTGACTTTAAATATTAATATATTAAGAAAAAAAACCATCAAGCTTCCTACTCATAAAGTAGGTTAAAAATTATATTTATAAATTTTCTATAGCGAATGTAAAAAGCTCGTTAAATTTTTCATAAAATGTATTGACAGTTGAACAAAAACTAGTAGCCTAACCAACCTTAATATTAAATTTATCTAAACGCTATTGGACGGTTGTCTATTGAGATAATAGGAGGTGGGTGTACCTATACGAAGGTAAATAGTTGGACATGGTTAAGCTATCTCGTATAACACATTTCATCAATTCTTCAACTATTCATTCATCAGGATGTTTGTTACTTAAAGCATGGCTGATGAGTTTTGCTACATTAAGGAACTCGAATAACTTGTTTTGTAGTTCATATAGGTAAATTATATCTTTAATTTCAATCAGGAGACAATTCAATTTTATAAAAAAAAAATTAGCAACAAATTGCCTGATGATGCCAACTGCCTCAATTATTGGTTGAATGGATTGTTTTAAATTATTCAAATTCGTTGGTTTCGTTTTGTAAACATTCTCTTTGCAACAACAGGAGAAATCAGGTGGAGTGAGGTCTGGAGACCTGGGACTGGGAGGACAACGAAATATGAAGTTTCTTGAAACTTTCTTATAAGGAAATTTCTGTTGCAACTAGGGCTACCAAACGTCAAGATTTAGCCTGATGAAGAAGATTTTATGGTGGTTAATTTATTTTAAATAAAATTTATTTTGAAAACAAAAATATTTTCGTCAGGCTTTTCTATAAAAAAATCGGGTTTTTCTCTCCTATTTATTTATTTACTTGTTAACATACACATTAAGAAAATAAAACTCTGTAATTAGTGATGTTTAAATTGAGATAACAAAATTAAAAAAAAAAAGATATATAGTACTAAGGTTAATATTTAATATTGATTTAACAATGATAAGTGAACAAAAAAATTAAGTTATTCATTCAATATTTGAAGATATTCTATAAACATACGCCACTGTAAAACATAAACAAAAATGAGTCTTTATACATAAAGAGAAAAGGTGTTAAAAATAGCTAGCCAGAAGTATTAGTGAAAAAGCATCGCAGTTTGCCGCGAAAGCACCCAGTGCCACTTGTCTCTCGAACATGCCTTGGTAAAGAATTCCACAAACGGATAGAGTTAACGAAAAACTGGCGTTCCGATGTAAGGCAAGTGAAGCGAGGGATAATAAGTTGACGAGATATAATTGAATTACTAAAATTTAATTTGCTGAAAAGAAAACTAGGTTGATTTGTTTGTATCACATTGGTAAGCAAAATAAGAGACCTATAACGAATGATATGATCAAATGACATGTTATATAGCATCTTCGAAAATTGAGAAATTCTGTCGAATCGTCTAACGTTAAAAACATAACGTGCAATGTTGTTAAGCGCGACGTTAAGTTTTCTCCGACGAATCACAGTTGCAGAAAACCTCACATCCGTAAATCAAGTTAGGAACAATGAGCGTTTTGGCCAGCAATAAACGCGTTTTCAAAGGAGTAAAGTGATGGGACAGCCAAAGCTGGCTTTGATATTTGTGTTGATGGTAAATCCTAGTTGCAACTCTCTAACAATAGACTTGAGCCCTATTGTACCAACAATAACTTATCACTAATCACTTAGCAAATATATGTATCATGAATTTTGATACGATTTTCTGCGCGATGACATAGGCTGAGTTCGTAATTTATTGTAAAACTTCCCAGCACTGCCAAAATTGTGTTCATAAATGTAAACAAACAGCATAAGCTCTGTCTGAGCATGGCAACATTTGTGTTCATTAAGGTAAAACGACAGTCAATTTGCGGTCAATTTGGCATTTGTTTTTATTATGTTGCGAAAATGGCAGAGGAGTAAATGTGAGTATTTTTTTAATTAAATTTATTTATAATGGTAATATTATTTTGTTTTCTTTGCTTTTAATATGAAATGTCAACCGGAAATTCCTTGATTGTTTTAAGGAAATTTTTATGTTTTGATATATGCATTGATGTATGATGAATTTGACTACACACAAGCAGTTGTAATTGTGTTCATAAACTTATTTGAGCATATTTTAGGCAGGGCATGGGCAACAAACCCTGCAACTACGAACTCAGCCATAATGTCTGCGGATATAATAACCATGAGCCTTAAGTCAGACATACGATCCATGCACATTATGTCATCCGTAATTCTTTTATTTTTTTTAAATAAAGATCGCCAGTGAATATGGTTAGAACCCCAGTAGTAAAATTTCGGAGCAGATTTGTAAATAGGAAATTTCTGGAGTAGATTTGAAAACGAAAGAAAAAACCTTCAAAAATTGTATTTTTAATTAAAACAAAATAAATCACTTAAACAAATTCACTTTCAGAACTGAATAGAATTTTAAATTTAAACGTTCAGAGCCAGAGTTGGTTAGAGAACTGAACAACACAGCCCTTTTATATAGTTTGGCTAAGGATTTTGTTATTTTTTTAGTGTGGGTAAAAAGGAGTAGATCTAAAAAAAAACGAAGTGTCGGAGTAGATTTATTTTCTTTCTCAAAATTCGATTGGAGTAAGGTTCTAACGCTGCCAGTGACCGTTTTCATCGAAAGAGTATGACTCAAAAATGCATAGCCTGAGGAAACTGCAAAACGACACTGTGACCCGAGCTGGATGAAGTTCCGCCTCATGGAGAAATTTTGTGTTCGAGTCCCAATTTTGCTTGTTGAGCATGGCGTTGTCCTCGTCCACCTTTCAAATGGATTCTGACAGAACTCTAAGCGGATCGGATAGTCTGCAAGGTTTAAATTGCTTGTAATGGTCAACCTTATGAGCAAATAAATGCAAATCTTTGTGCAGAATTTTCAGCAGTGACTGGCTGGCTGATACCCATTTGAGCAGATAAATTTCTTGTCGATGAAAGCCTGTGTATATATGTTTCTAGTTTTAATATTTTTTTCTGTATGGTGAGCCTCAACCAAAGAAAACTTCCTTTAATAAAATGATTCTAAAATCTTCTTTTAAGTTTCCCATTTACAAAATGTTTATCTTGTTTGTACACGCCAGATAAGAAGTGTGTTTTTTTAATCTTGAAAATCAAATAAAAATGGTTCATAACGGGTGATTTTTTAGCTGGTTTGGTTTTGGCAACACTGGTTTTGACAGCTGACGTGTGTTTAGTACCTTGTGTCACTGTCAAACAGCTTCAATTTGGTTTGCAATTTAACCATGGATCGTCTTACAAATGAACAACGCTTGCAAATTATTGAATTTTACTATCAAAATTCGTGCTCGGTTCGAAATGTTCATCGCGCGCTGCTTGTGTTCAGCGATGAGGCTCATTTTTTGGTTGAATGGGTACGTAAATAAGCAAAATTGCCGCATTTGGAGTGAAGATCAGCCAGAAGCATTGCAACAGCTACCAATGCATCCCGAAAAAGCCACTGGTTGGTGCGGTTTATGGGCCGGCGGCATTATTGGGCCTATTTCTTCAAAGATGATGCGAATCGCAGCGTTGCTGTCAATGGTGAACGCTACCGAATGATAACAAACTTTTTTTTGCCCGAAATGGAAGTTCTTGACTTGCATGATATGTGGTTTCAACAAGACGGTGCCACATGCCACACAGCACGCGAAACAATGGCGCAATTTATAAAAGCTGCAAAATTAACTCTTGAGCAACAAATCAGCAATTAAAAAGTTTCAATTTTTGGAAAAAAAAATTTAAATTCAATTTTTTATAATTTTTACGGTACATATGGGTATACCGTCTTATTTTAGGGGATAGCAAAAAAAACTGTGTGATCGGGGCTTGCACAATTCTTTAAAAAAAAAAAAAGAATTTTTCATTTTCAAAAGGTATTGCTAGCTCATCACTTTAGAGCTATCTTGAAAATTTGGATGTAAAAATAAGCGTTAGAGCTACAATTTTCGGGTTGGCGCAACAAATTAGCATTTTGAACACTAAGGTCCAGTTTTTAAGAGCAAGATTAAAGTTTAACCCGAGTTAAACTCATCAATTTGGTGAGTCAACTTAGAATTAGCTGAACAGATGCGTTTGATGTTTTATCCACCGAGTTTGTTTACTCGTTTTGCATGCATTCTCCAACGAAAAACTGCTTTCGCAGTAAACTGTAGGTTTATTTACTTCTACAGTTAGCTAACTCTGGTTTAACTCACAACTAAAAAACTGGGCCTCAGAGAGTTATTGCATTTTCGTCGCTAACTTCAAACATATTTAACTGAAACCTTAATAATTAAAAAACTATATGCGCGAGCTACAAATTTTTGGTTTGCGCAACAAATTAGAATTTAATTAGCGAAATTCAGATACCTATCAATTTTTTTTGATTGTGACAAACTAAGGGACGTAATTTTTCGCCATTGCTGGATTTGATAAATTTATTCTTAAAATTTTTATTTTGTAAATTAGGCATACTTTTCAAGCAGAAAGCTTTTCTTGACATTTCTATTGTTTTTCTTCACGAAATACCTTAAGTTTTCAATCTGAAATGGGAATACTTTCAGAAAAGCTTTGGTGTCGTCCAAACTAAAAGAAACATTTGAAATCGGGAAAAGAGACAGATATTTCTATCGTGTCGTGGTCAGCTCTAATAAGTGACCATTTCCTTCCTAAACTAACTTGAAAAAGCATACTATGTCCATTTTTATCAAAAGTCACGATAAGATATGTGAATTTAAAGAACTCTCGCTATTCCCTGCTCATTGCTACATCGCACCTACGCCCGTATGTATGAATGTACATGTATGCATCTACCTCTACCCATACCATATTAATCTGTCATATATCTCATATGAGTCATTTCAGCTGCACTCATGTTTTTATTATTTATATATTTCATAATAAAATTCAAATGCTTCTTCGTGTTTTAAACCTATTCAAACTATTCCACCAAAAACTCTTATTCAAAGAGTTGTATTTTTGAAATGATATCCACACGGAGGGTTGTCGGTATACCTACGTTACAAATATTCAACTGCAAAAAAGTAATTTCCGTTAACATTGCGTGCTAAAGTTAATATGGTATAGGTATTCAAATAATTCGTCATGCAACCATTTGACTGCAAAAGTATTTTTTGTTTCATTACAATTCTGTGTTTTTCTTTTATCTGCTTATACCTATAAGCACTTCAATGTATATGTATTCAGATTCACCCTCACCCTCATATGTATATATGGGCTATATCACAAATAGCTTAATGTCCCATTTACAGTTAAATATCTCATTTTAGGACACACAAAGCCATTAAGTCCATACTGTAGACCTTTTGCCTTCACTCATATGTAAGGAATAATCAGCACTGAGTTCCATCGCTATTTCAAATCTCCCACATCACTTCATCTCTTCTCACGGAGCCATTAATCAAACAATCTGCTGGAAAGTATCTCTAAATAAGCAAATTCACAAAATCGGATGACAATAAAAAATCACTTCGGCTCACTATATTGGGGAATAAAAAACTAAGCAAACATAACCAACAAAAAATAACTAAATAGACACAGAAATGGCGGTCGCTTCTCTTACCCAAAGGACTTTCAAGGACTAACACCATCGCCACACATCACCACTAACACTATATACACTAACAACAAAGTATCCTTGTTTCCCAAAACCTAGATAGCACTCGATTATGTCAATCGAAGGAAGAGTAAAAAATAAACTTCTCGCCCATGAGTGGTTACTTAGGAGAGGATATGGGTTCCATGGAATCAACAAAAAATAACAAATTTACCTTCAGATTTCCATAAGGATATGCGTTTGACTCCCTAAGCACTTTGAATGATTCCTAAAAAGAAATAATTTTTTTTTGTATTCTTGCGTTATGTGACATTTTCCAATTTTCCGTGGCCCTTGTCCGTTTGTCCGTGTTTTTTTTTTTCCTCTATCCTTCTTCCTCATCCTCCACACCCACTCACCCAGTAGTGATTATGGATCAATTTGAAAAAGGACGAATCCCCATTCGGAGCAGGCGAACCATATACGTAACCACAAACTACTCTTCGGAAGAGGAAACAAAAAAGAAACTTAAGCGCACATCATTTATTATCCATGCACTTGGGGTGGGAGAAATTCCTTTTCCCTCTATCTTTTTCGATAGGATGAGTAAAAAACTGAATAAAGCGTCCTGCGAATGATTTTATCAAGTCTCACATTGACATTTCTATAACTTTTTTATTTTTACCACATTTGTTAGGAATATGTTTTATATTTTTTTGCAAACAGTCCGATTTGTTTCACTTGGCATTTCCCAAGTTTTTAAGATTTAAGATACAAGGATGTAGAATAACACACGTCTTATTCAAAGAGCAGTTCTTATAATTTAAAAGTTCCAAATAAATGCAAATAAAATCGGGTATTTAAAGTTTAAGATCATATCATATGTATAGTAGGTAAAAACATGCAGGTATACTTATTTTTTACTATGAACATAATGTCAACAACGTATATTTAGAAGAGACTAACCTATATATGCAAAATTGGAATATTTCAAAAGCTTTTAACTGGAAAGACATTAAATTGATCCAAAAATAATGCTGAAGTTATGCTCCAAATAAGCTAAAAAACAGAACCACTTCAACCGACTAGAAAATGAAGTTTGAATTTGATTATTATTGATTGAATGGACATCTGAAGTGATATACTACTTTTTCACTCCTGTTACTACAAATTTTCGATGGGAATGGAAAAGTTCCAAGATCCAACAAAAAAGACATTCCAGGTTGTTCCCATTTGTTACGAATAATTCCAATTTTCTTTTTGAAGAATATTCAAATATGGGGCGTTAAACCAAAACCGTTTTTGATTTATTTTTGCTTTAAATCATCAATTTTTTAAAGTTTGGTTTCGATTGGTACTATTTAAGCTTATGTTCTACGCAATATTTTTCAAGGAACATCTAAATTCCACTTGCAAACATTCTTTAAATAAATTAAAAATTCTGTCTTCAATTTTTCTGTGTTCAAAGATTCTGTATACATTTTTAAATATTGTAGTGTATATTGCACATTTTTTATTCAAGAATTTTTTGATATTTCTTCAACCACAATTGGTTCCATGTAAAAAAATATTTAGAGGTTCAAATCAGAACTAACACTATACGATGATCGAGAGAGTGGGCTTCGTCATACCATCCGTCGAGATGTGAGTCTGTGCTCCGATTTGCTTTAATTTGTGATTCCCTAGAGGTAAAAATTTAATTTCAGTTTTAACTCATCTAATTGCGGATTTCATAAAGCCCTTTTAACCATCTCGAAGATGGCTCTAACGATTTTGATTAAACTTCGTACCCGTAATGACCAAAGTGATTCTAAGAAAACAGCATTTACAGCATTTCTGGTCTTTGGCAAAGAATTTACATAACGAAAATAGCCATTCCACGTTTGTTGAGAAAATTGTCTTATTTGCGTGTATCTTTTATGTGATTAGATCGATGTTGTTAAAATTTTGAAATCTGGTGCTTCTAATTAATTGATACAATATTATTTTTAAAAATAAAAAGAAAAAATTGTATCCAAAAACATCGAACAAAACATCCATGTTTTTAGTACTTTTAATTGTATAATTTTTCGACTGATTCTTGTCAATGAAATACATTAAATAAAAACCAAAAGTCATTTGCAAAAAGTTGGAAAATAACCAACGAAACGCCGAGAAGTAATGGACTAGTTTTTTTATTTATTTGCAATCGGACATCACTGACCTGTAAGCCTGTCGCATATGCATATAACTAAAGCTAAACAAAATTAATTCATTAGCTATAGTTAGTGACTAATGAATTAAAACAAAAATTATATTTTCGACAGCCCTGGTTGTGAAGCTGTTGATTTCATATCGCCGAAATAAAAAAAGTCGTTACTTACTAGCTTATGACTTAATTCTTTTTTAATTCAAAACCGCTAACCTATAAAGTAAGTAAGTTAAAATTTTTAGTGATTCCTTAGAGGAAAATTTTACCAAAATAAATACAACTGTTACGTAAAAAATAATTTATCTCAAAAACGGCTTTGATACAAAAATTGGACTTTTATACATTTTTATATGGTATGCATTTTGGTAAAAAAAAAACCCAAAAACTGTTTTAACTGTTGGTATACCGGTCGCATAGAACCGCTTGCCCGATTTCGATAAAAAATCTATACAGCAAGATCTTTTAAAAACCTACATGTCTATTAGGTAGTACATACAAAAATTTTCAAAAAATTATTTTTGTATTTTTTTTAAATTAATTTTGTTTTGAAAATCAATATTTTGAAAACAGGTAAGTGAATTTTTTTTTTAAATTGATTTTTAAGGTTTATATTATAAAAAAAAAATATTTTTAAGGGAATCGCTGCAACAATTTAATTCATATTTTTTTCAGAAATTCAGATGGCGTTCTTCTTTCTGAGATTTAAACCTATTTTGCAGTTGTTTTAGTAATTATTTAAATAATGAGTTTCCATTATGAAAAATATACAATGATTATTATTTTTAATCTAAAATGTAAAATCTTTCATTTCAAGCAACTTGTACCACAAGAGAGGGAAAGTTCTTAAAAGAATAGATTCTGGGGCAATGCATAAAATCAGCTTAAAACTCCACAGCTGTCACCGGATGTCAAACCCATTGAAAATTAGTTGGAAAAAGAAATACAAAATAAAATTGATTGATGTTTGCGAAAATATTTCTCCATCATTCACTAAAAATTAAGCCGAATCGAATCGTTACTCCGATTTTTTGACATAACTACCTAGATCAATTACCTCCACGTAAATATCCTACTGAACAGCAAGTTATTTCAACGCTAGCTATATAATTGTAAAAAAAAATCCTAAGCAAGTATTATACCTCTAAAGTAAATTTTGTAGCGACATCAAAGGCTTACCGCCATTAGCGGCAAAAGGTTAATTTTACAGAAAATAAATTATTAATTTTTGTCTAAACATTAAAACTCATATATATTACTAGTTCATATAATTTTCATCTAATTTTTGTCAGTAGTCATATTTGGGCTAATTTGTTTCATTACCCAGCAAAAAACTATAAACAATAATGTTACCTTGTCAAATTGATTTTCCACTACAAACTTTAACATCGCCCCTCCGATGATACAACGATATAAGTGCAAAAATGTAGATTCTTCAGAAAACGCAATTTAACATTTTGAAAATCTTTTTTATTAAAAAAAACATAAGAAAATATTTTTTTTTTATGGAACAAACTATTTTAAAAAAGATAATTAAACATAGTTTTTGGCAGTTCAGTTATTTTCTTGTGCTACAAGCAATACTAATACAAATGTAAGTTTAAGTAAAGGTAACAGCCATTTTCAATGAAAATAGCTTGGAATAATATTGTTTTTAAGCAGGCTTAATATATCTTATATTCTTTAGTGCCAATGGTATACTTTAGATAAGTATGCGGGCTTTAAATTTATATTTTGCAACTCCTTTGTCTTTGTTCAACCGAAAATAGAGAAAAATCAAATAAAAAGCGTCGGAATGCACAGTTACGTCGTTGACTTACTAATAGAAGAAATTTTCCTTATAAGCTTGTAACAGAACTGACAGATAAGGCTATGTATTCCCGAAACATTAATTTGAAAACGGTAGAACGGTACAAGGACATATCTGTCATAACGTACCTTATTTTCAGCACCTTCCAAACAATTTCTGAATATAAATTAACAAAGGTACCTATAAAAACACAAAAAACACAAATTTTCCTCACATGAGAAGTTCGAGGTCTTTAAGTTGTTTCTGCTATATTTAGTCAACTTTGTACATCATATTTACTAATCAGTATTAAATTTTTGACACAAAAGAGCAACGATGCCTGTTATACAAAGTCATTTTAAGCTTGGTTAATATTGTTTGATCATCAGGATAAGTAAGCTTAATAAGGTTTTGGTTTATTTTTTTGAGACCTAAACTTCTCTTAGACCGTAATTGGATTGGGTTAATAAATAATTTAATGGGAATGTTTTTAAGCTTTGGAGCATCTTTTATTCTATATATGTATTAAATAACGCATAGCAAAATCATTCTACGTCTATGCATTATTTTTTTAAAAATCATTCTACGTTTATACATTATTTTTTTAATAATCTTTTAAACAGGTTCGGAGTCTTACCTGAATCTTCCTTTAATTGGTACCTATAGATTTACGTAGGTACCTCTCAAACTTCTACTACACTTTTGCCATTTTGCAGGTCCTTTTCGAAGTCTCATTTCAACAATATGCTACTCTTGTGTGGTCCTCATTAAATCTATCCCTTCTTGCAATCCTATCCTTTTTTTCTGAATGTAACCCGATTCCTTGAATATTTCCATTTCACAAAAGGCAGAGCATTGCAATGATCTCCGTAAAAAATGCAAGGAAAGAAAATACACCAGCATAACATTTTAAAGGATTACAATAGGAACCTATATACATTAGTGCTCCCTATAGATTTTTTTCCAAAATCCCTTAAAACCACACATTTGTTAAGAAAATAATAATTAGGATAATGATTATGGACGTATATTTTTGTTACACACTCCAACTCTTTGAATCCTTAGAGAAAAGAAATACTCCTTTCTACCTCTCTAATAATGAAATTATTTTGGAAACACACGTACAAGCAAACCCTTCTGCCTCTCTTTGAAACTGAAATTATTGAAATAGAATCACTTAACGTGTCCCTATGGTCTGTCCCAAGAGTGCAAAATGAAATCGCAAGATCATTAATTAAAACAAACGAGAATGCTTTACTGTTTTTTTTTTGTTATACCTGGAGCAAATTGCTGATGACAAGATTAGATTTTTTTGTTATTTTAGTGTGCTGAGTTGTCTGACCACTCCAGTATTCATTTTTCGAAGAGTTAAGTATGATGTACTCCACAGGAGGAAAAATTGGCAAAGTATATTTTAATGGTCGTAAGAGACAGATGAGAATATGTGATATTCCGTTTCTTTTTGGCTCCGAAGGGATTAAAATCAAAAAATAGGTATTGTAGGTTGAGACTTTTGCATATACCTACCTACTTGGATAAGATTCAAATCGATTAATGGTAATAGGTCTTTGGTCTTGCAATTGCAAAAACATATAGCGATAGAGGATTACAATTCTTGGTCATGCACATGGCATTGTCGTCCGCCAGAATTATAAAATTATATAACATATTCCCATTGCAAAACACTAAAGGTACATTTAGTATGAAGGCTTCTATCGTAAGCTTTGTTTCACTTCTTAAAAATATCTTTGAGTTTATATATTTCCTGTTTGTAAGGTTACCAGTTTTATGTAAACATTATACTTAACTTAATTTATTCATTGCTCTGAATTCATTCTATAAGGCACATTTGATGAAACGAAACTTAATTGAGGAAAAAGTAGAGCAAAAGCGCTTATTTTTGAACCTAAATAATTAGGTTTGGTTTCAGCAAATGGACCTGATTCGCTCGTTTCATTTTTCTTAATTATTTAGAGTGTGTGAAGTACGACCGCTTTTTATTTATATCTACTTGGTCTCTAGGGCAAGTATTGGTTTCTTGTAAAAAAAAAAAATTGAGGTTGTAATTTAAACTAACACTACGATGATCGAGAAAACCGAAAAAATGGGTTTTGTTTTGTCATGACGTCCGTCGGTCTGTGCGTCCACTGTAATTTGAGCTACAACCTAAACTGCACTTGATCTAGAGCCTAAACGGCACTTGCCCTCTGGACAATACCACACAACTAACAAATTTTTCATTTTTTACTATGAATTTTAACAAATAATTGTCTTCACTCCATGATTTGCTCTCCCCTGGCTCTGGACAATGCCAAATGTATCTGAAAATGTCCTTATTTTCGATATTGTTGGAAAATATGGATATTTTCTTCACAGCTTCTTTATGGAGTTCACGGCTTTTTAATCATTTTTTTTTTCAATTATTTTTAGAAAATTGCCCCTCCTGACTAAGCGCTGAAAGACCCCCCCTCCTATGCGATTTTTTTCTTGCCTTTACCCAATCTACACGCGCTAGCATTTTGTTACACCTTCTGCGAATCACCCTTTATGATGTTTTATTTTATATTTTGTTCCATCTAAAAAAAAATTGTTTGTCCCCCCAGAGCAAAATCCTTGTTACGCCACTGTATACATACATCATACATCTTCAATGTGGGATTACACACAGTTGTTAGCCACTAGAGCAAGTTCCTGCGATCAAGTCGTGCATATTTTTACTTGCGAATATAGGTAGGTACCTACTATATGGCAAGTTATGAATTCGTACAAAAAATCGAACTCGATATTTTGATCAAACTTGACATTACGATGATAGCGAAGACGAAAAAAGTGGGTCTCGCAAAAACGTCCGTCTGTCTGTTCGACTACAGCTTAAACGGATGGGTCGATTTTCTTTAAACTTGGTACCTTGCGTTTCTTGGACATTCCCCCCACCCGTTTTTTTCTCTTTTTCTTAAGGACCAAAATCAACAAAATCGGCACTACCGAATTTGTTTTTAAGAACTCAATAAATTTAAATAGTTATAAGTTCCCGTTTAATAAAAAAAAATGGTTCCGATAAATAGATATTAATGGTACCTCCCACAGAACCATTTTTCGATTTCCACTTTTCTCGAAAACGGTTCAACTGATTCTGATCAATTTCTTATGAAAAATCATTGACACATTCTAAATAATATTATGTACCAAAATTTTCAAAATAATACTTTTCGAATTTTTAAAAAAAGTTTGAATTTTTTTTTTTTGAAAACTCAATATTTCAAAAACTACTTTGCTGTTTTTTTTAATGTATCTAGAAGATTTTTGACTAAAATTATTCTAATACCCAAAAATAACGGTGCCTCCCATACTAATGTTTAAAAACCGTTAAGAAAAATATTTTTTTCTCAAAAACAACTCCAACATTTTGATAAAAGTTTTTTGTGTGTTAAAATTAGTACGATCTACCATTTAATAGAACGGTTTATTTGATTTTCGACTACCTCAATATCTGATCAACCGAATAAAATTATATTTTGAATACAGAAGCTTGTAACAAATATAAATAAAAGTGCGTAGCAAAATTTTCTAAAAAATTCAAAATTATTTTTTGAAAATTCGATATTTCGAAAACGGGTTGCAGATTTTTTTTGTGAAAATCAATTTTTAACTTAACATTTTAAACGAAATTTTATATATAAAAAATTAATTATTCATAAAACCGCTCCTACGATTTTCAATTTTTTTTTTTCTCATAAATTAAGATTTATATAAGAAATCAAATGGTGTACATCGCGTTGGGTTAAAACAGATTTTAATCAATTTCTTTCTAATTTTGTTGATTTAAAACAATTTATGGCCGATTTCATAAAGCCCTTTTAACTATTAAATATACTTTTTAATCTTAAAATGAAATTTGTTGCAAACAAAATATGTCATTTAAATATTGAAAAGTCTGTTAAAAATTTATGAAACCGAACATTACCAGTATAAATAATTTAATTTCCTTTTATGCATATTGCAAGTGCAACACTATAGGCTATATTTTTAATTTTTGTAAACTCACATAATACCACCTGCAATTAAACTAACTTTTGGCAAACGGATAAAATATATACCTAGACTCCCATAGCTAATTTATTTTAGACTATAGAACCACAATGTGACAGCGCATAAGAGCAAGTTCGTGCGACCCAGTCGTGCATATTTTTGTTTAAACGCAAAGTAGCAAATTATGAAATTACGTCTGCGCAACATTTTTTTTTTCATCTTTGTTCTGTTAAGTATAGATATGTACGTAGGTACATACATACATAAATCATGATCTTTATTTTTTTTTCACTAGCATTGGAAGCCTGGTACAAACAAACACCATAAAACGTGCACTCAAAGTATCCTTTTACAAAATCCTCTTTCAAATGCAGTAAAACTGACCGATGCAATCGACAGATACCGGACCATACTTTCCAAAAAACAATATACAATATTGCAAAGGGATAACGGACACAAAGAGATGTACCTACATTGCATACAGGCAACAATAGAAGTCACAGCAGGATGCAATCCTTTCTGTGCATATGGACATTGGTCACTATCGCCATAGTATACCTAGTTGAAAACACCCTTTGTTTTGTTTATGCCTGATTCGTTTTTTTTTTTTGCAGGCACAGGCAGTCGTCTTTTCTAGCAACAATAGTTTCTTTTTCTATTCCAAAGGGTGCAATAATGATACGCAATGTATCAAACCTTCTGCTGGTTGCATGATGAAGGTAACGCAGTTCTAATCATCCTTTTCCTTTTCATTGCATTTACCTAGTTTTAATTTGTACACAAGACACACTGGAGATATATAAATTCAAGAATAGATGTTCCTATAATTCAGGGTTGTGTGCTTACATTCGCAATTAGGGACTGGCTTGGTGTGGCGCGCAAATTATCTTCGAAGGACCTTAAAAGCAACTTTCGAAAGGGACAAGGAACTCTAATTTTAAATTGTATTTCCTATCCTCTATTCCTTTCATCTTTCTTATGTACTAAGAAGTGCTGCTCGATCATACATCAGGGGGTGGACGTGGAAATGCGTGTCTCTCCAATTATAGCGGTGAAAGATGTTTGATTTCCAAAACGTTGAAGGTTTGTAGTTAAGAATTCGGTTCTTCACAAGATTAAAGGATAATGGAGCAGGCTAAATGGATTGGCTGGCTGCAGGTTCTTTTCTTTATATTCTTAAGAAAATAATATACATATGCTGTAATTATCCTTTCAGCATTTGTGGAATACTGCGTGCCAGGGGAGGATTCATTAGATCCAAGGAGGATGTTCAGAAATCGTGGGTGGTTCGCAATATGTTGGAAATTCTTTTATATTAGTTGAAAACAAAAGATTTTTGAATGAAAATTTAAAAACCTTTTTTTTTTCATTCTAGGTGACACAAACACAAAACTATAGGAAATAAATTGTATAGCTGAGTCTGACTGCAAGCTGACATAAAAAATATAATTTAAGGATTTACATAGGCAGGTTAGTCTTAGTCACATAACAATTAACTGGTGAACAGATGTGCAAAAGCTTGACAAGAAGTATTAACTTGAGTATTCGATTAAGTTTTTTTGCATTAAAAACGTTGTGTCGGGTTTATATTGCAAAAAACCGTGCGGTCCAATACCGTGTGAACTAGGCCATACTTTTTAAGAAATTTGTCAAAGAGTGACTTGGAAGAAAAAGTTTATAAGTTTCCCAAAAAATTTTCGGGTTATGTATTTCAGCTCAACTGCTCTCTCTATCAGGTCGACACTTTTGTAACAGATCACTTCCGCATGCAAGAAATTTAAGTATTTGCTTATTTTTTGAATACTCAGAATTCTTCATTGCGTAATGTCTTCAAGCTATCTAGATCAGCTCGTATCGTGTCTCACCTCAAAAGCTAAAAGATCATCTTCGAAGTTGAAATTTTTTAAAAACTTCCTGCGAAGTACAATGGAACAAGAAATGCTTAACAATTTATCACTGGTCTCTCAATATAAATTGAAGATTAAGGGAAATAGATTAAAAAAAAGTGATCCTCAGTTCTGTCTAATCCAATTCCTCAACAATATTTTTCAGTTTTTTTGTGGAAATCGTGAGGAAAAAAATTTGTTAAATTTGCTTGATCACTTTTTGGCGAAACGAAATTTCTGTGATCTCATTTTCCTGAAAGCCTAATCATTGTACCGAATTAATAAATCCAATTTTGTAGTCATTAAGAAAATATTTTTATTGAAATTCATTAGAGTTAAATTTTATTTATTTATCAAAAATAACTTATACAAAATAAATTCATAAAATGATTTAACAAGTAAGACATCAGGGCATCAAGCCCATAAATGTCGTATATAAAGTGATTTAAGATTTAATTATTTACAATTCAAATTTTCTTTGTTTTTTTTTTTTTTAATGAAAATTCTAAAAAATAAATTTAATGATAATAGACAGTAGTTCATATTTCTTTAAATTTATTATGTAGTGTTTTGGCTTCTTTAATGCGCTGGAACGTTCGAACCTTCGAACATCAGATGGATTCAGTACTTCAGCTATTTGTTTCTGCGTGTCTTCTATTGAGTTGGTATTAGTAGATTGGTGAGAAATCGGGCAAATGGCAAATATATGCCAAATTGTGAGGACTTGTCTACAATTTGAGCACTCTTCAGGGGGGTCGATGGAGAAATAGTGTCGACTAGAAAAAAGAGTTTTTCCTACTCTGATCCGAAACAAAGTTATGCATTCTTCTCTGGTTAGATTTTTGTTGTAAGGGATTCGGAGATATGTTGGGTGATGTTGTCGAAGTAAATTTTGTTCACTAAGCCATGAGTTTTGAAGATCTTCTTTTTCATTAGCTATGAAGACTTTTCGGTGTTTGGCAGTTCTTTTAAGTATGGGCAATGAGTAGCTTTTTTTGCTGTGGTATCGGCAGCCTCATTCCATGATATCCATGCTAAAGTAATGTTGTCGTGATTATGAAGGATGCTTCGGATGTTGACATTTAGAATTAGTGTCTTAACCATTCATTTTTGCGCCATAAAAAGAGCTTTTAACAATGCTATATAACTACTAGCTGCGTCAGGAAGGATACCTTGGGAAACGATGATCGCTTCGTTGTATACATTCAATTCGATGACTGCATAGGTGGAGTTGTTTTCCTGTAGGATCGGTCAGTGTAAAGTGTTCTCGGAGTGTTGATGGTATCGATTAGTTCACGGTGAAGCATAAGGAATTGTAGGTTTGAAGTGTGTTCTTTTGTGTCGCTAGAGATGCTTGTGTCGATGGTTAGTAAGTGTCTTTTCCAAGGAGGAGGGAACGAGGTGTTAAAGTCTTCCGATGTTTCTAAAAGAATACATCCATGAGCAGAAATCAGGTTTTGTATTTTGCCTAGGGAGGATATTGAAGTTTTTCTGTTTTCAAAATAGCTTTTAACGGCCTTTAGTCCATAAAAATTGGCGTTTCGACCCGGCGATCTCACTTGGACTCATCAGTTGACTATAGTGAGGGCCTTGTCAATACGCAATTTTTATTAAGTTCAGTTCAACTTACATGAACTTTTTGACAAAAATCCAATGTGAACTATATCCAACAAGATTAATATTCTTAATCATTAAGCTGGAAATTTTTCCCAGGGCGAGGCTTTGATTTTATATGAAGGTTTTTATAATACAAATTCTATATACTACTGAAATACATCAGCCAAGTAGAAGACTTAGCACTATTTAATTGGACTTGTTTTTCTGTTTTGTTTTTTCCTGGCCCTACCTCAAGTACAAAAAATTAAAAAAAAAACTGGAAGAAAAGAAAATTCAAGCATACAAAAATTAAATAAAACTAGAAATTATAAATCCAAATTTTTAAAATTTTGTGTTATATTTTTGTGAATATAACATCTTAAATACATATATACCTACATACATTATAATTAAAGTTGAATACTATTAAAATCGTGTGTGCGAAGTTGGCATATCAAGATTGAGCATATAAATTTTTGTTTTGGAGTTTTGATCGCATGCACCTTAGTTTTATAGTTCCTGATACTTTTCAAAATTAGTTGTGTTCGATAACACCTTAAAAACGGATTTAGAAAAATGAGATGCTAACCTCACGTATTATATATCAATTGTTGAAATCTGAAAGGTAAATATTTTTTCAGACGTAAGGAACATGGTTTAAAATTTCCTCATACATATCGCATCTACTTGCACAGAAAATTCGAGTAGTTGGAAATATCTACTAAATTATTGTTTGTATCTACTCCAACACCTTTTGCCACCTCCAAAGGAACAAAGCTAATGAAGCTAAATGTATACATATCTATCATGTGGCTAAGATAATCAGAAAAGTTATAAGGTAGGTATAATAAACAATTTTATACAAAAATGTCTTAAGCGAGTAGACAAACCGAAGATTCGCATAAAAAATTACAAAAGAAAATATAGATAAATATTAAAGCTATTTTTTGTAATGGAATACTACTTTCCCATTTCACTCTATAAATATATAAATAGCATTTTTTTTTTTAAATAACCTTTCACAACCTAACAAAAAAAAAGAATTTCTTAAATCGAATATTTTTTTTATTTTTACCATATTTCACCCTACAAATAAGAAACTTCCCTAAGAAAAACCTTTCAAACCAAAAAGAATTTCCCAAATCAGACAATTTCTTTTTTATTTTTACCCTATTTCACCCTACAAATAGCTTAATTAAAACACAAGTGCAGCTGATTTCTTCGGAACAAATAAGATGATATTTGTTTAATAAATTTACTGAGCAATTTAATTTAATAATAATAAATAATTTAATTTTATATAAGTCAGTAGATATACGTAGGTAACCCATCAGTGCTTCTTACTAAAATTGCGAAAAAATCACATGGTGCGCCACAGCCATCACACACAATATAAAACTAGTTGATTTTAATCGATATGTGTGTGGCAACTTGTTATCAATATGTTTAAAACCAAATGACCCTCTCTTGTTGCCTAAAAACAAGGGAAATATCATTTTTCAAACTGTTTATTTACTTTTTAAAAGAACAAGAATGCCGTTCTAAAATGGTCAGAAACACAGTTTTCATACATACAAGCAGTACCTGCTTTTGGAATATACATACATATGTATATGCGTTTCGAAGAAAAAGTATCGAAAGGATAGATCTCGATCTCATCATCAGTAATGTATAAACTCAATATTGTGCAAGGAGCAAACAAAAAAGAAATCATCATCATAAGGACCTGAAGTGTGGGAACATTACACCAGCTTGTATATGTATAGTCTAGCTTCCATGTCTGAAAAGATACAATACGCATGTGTATTTTTCTTATTGTCAATGGATAATAAATTACTGTCAAAAATTTAACAAAAAAATAGGTACTTCTCTCCCAACGAATATTGCACAGTACCTACAGTCACCAGCAGACATTACTTTACTGTTAAATGAGCAAAAGGATATTTAATACTATACCTATAGTGGATGCAGTCCACGTGAGGGTGTGTTATCAGTTAGTTTTTATGTCTTTAAAGAACATCCTGCCTGAGTAAGTCAATCTTTGATTTATCTTTGTGTGTCCTTTTTTGAAATTTCATAAAAAGAAGATGCAGTCCATAATACCGAGAAACCCTTTTCTCGCACTTAAGAATGACCAAAAGGTTAAGAAAAGGGCACAGCACACATGTTATAGATGATTAGTAAGGAAAACAACAAAATTAAATCTAGAACTTGGGACTCCTACAACACAGCACAGCGACAACATTTTAGTTCTTAAAGGTTTTATTGGAAACAGCTGCGTGAAATTGATTTTTGTTATTCTCTTTGGTCAAACGTCATACAATCCTTTACACAAAAAAAAAACACATCCACATGAACCACAAATCAGGTCGTTGTTCGAAATTGTATTGACCATCACTTATTTGACCTGAAATTCGGTAAGGGTTGAAGCAAAGGAGTTATTGTCTAGTGATATTCCCCGGTAATCCTATGCAATCATTAGCATGACGAATTTGTTTTTTTTTAGAAAATTAAAAAAATAATAATGCACTATGCACTAAGAAGGTTTTTTTTTTAATTGAGGCACGGGTAGTCATTTAACAGGCAGTTTTTTTTTTAAGTTCCTGTTTCGGAAGACTTTTATAAATTGAACTAGAGGTTTTTTGAGGTAAGGAAGAATCTGCTCCTGTGCTTGGTTGATATGTAGAATAGGGCATATATACCATACAACTATACTCTGCACAACAAAAATTCAATCTGAAGATTTTTAATCATATCATGCGTGCAAATAATTACAGAATAAGTGAATAACTCAGATTAATTTCAAAAAATTCATTCCAAAAGAAAAAAAATCTTCAATTGACTACTGTATGACAAAAAAAGTTTATTTTTGTAACACTGTTTAGTAAAATTTGTTGGTTTATGTACCTATTTTTTTTTTTTTTGCATTGTTTATGCTAGTAACATACACTAGGTTGCGCCCCCGACGAATTATTTTGCAAAAAAAACTCGAAACAATTTTTCCGCGTTCTTTAGATACAAATTACACGTCAACAAGACATGAATCACTGAATTGAATATAAATAAATCCTTATAAAAACAGGCGCTTAGGTGGACGCTTCGCGGGTTCCAAAGATTTTAACTCCCTTTTCCAGGTGCTCATCCCGCTCAGTCATACCATAGGCAGGCACCAATGCCAACAGTTTTTTTTTTGAAAAACATAACTTGGCTAGCTTCGCTTGGGTTCAAAGTATAACCAAAAAAGTCAATATTTTGTAATAAGAGAGTAGATTTCGTAGTTTTCAATTTTTTCGAAAACCAATAGATACACATAGAACCATCTTGCCTTCAATATTTTATTAAGAATTATAAGGAGCATTAAATAGCAAAAGTCAGTACCTACCTGATTTCAAAATTTCGAAAAAAATCTGTATTCTTTGGAAGTAATTTTTTCGGAAACTATTGAAAGAAATAACTTGATTTAAATAGTAAAAAATTACAGATTTCTAACTTTCAAAAAAGTGTAAAATATTGTGTTAAAACTTGACGTTGTTGTTTTTAATATATATTTTGTAATTTTGAGTATTTTTTTTGAAAATTTCCCCTCCTTTTATAGTAAAAAATGTTTCTATTTAACCCTTCTACAAGAATCAGTTTTTATAGCGGTGAAAATATTAATGAAACGAATCTATGAAGAATCACTTGATATAATCCTTTCGGGAAATTAATTTAAAAAAAAGCATATATTAATTCTCCTGATGAAAATTCTGTACGGAAAACGAATTTGCATCAGGAAAATTAATTAAGAGATACCTATGCCTTATTAATAAAAAATATTTGCCCGAAGGAAATTTTTTTGAAAAAATTATTTCAATAAGTGATTCCTCATAGATTCGTATCACTTTTATTTTTCCAATTGTAAATTTACACATTAAATTATCTAAAAGAAAATTTTTTTTGATCTTTATAACCGGCCCCTTAGTTTTGGTAGTATTCCCAAAAAGTACGACATCTAATAGTTCACTGATTGGTCAAAAAATGTCGACCGCAGCCATAGTTTTTTTTTAATACTTCTAAAAAGTTTTTTCAAGGTGGTAGAGATTTTTAGCACCTCATTAATGGGATAGTCGAAGAAAAATTTCATGGCCGATTAGATTGTTAATCTATTCAGTGACATTGAATTTTTTTTTTGAAAAAATCATTAAAAAATGAGGATTAGTTAAACTTTCACTGATTTTGAAGTCAAATCATAGGTATTGCATTACTGATAACTGACGTTACACTTTCCTAAAAATTATTTATTGTCACTTTATGTTTGTCTTTTCATTACAGTTTGGAAGAAAGACCGTAAGACACTTTTTGAAAATGAATACAAACCCCTTTGACGTTGTGCTTACCTCGGAGATAATACTATGAACAAAATTTTCAAAAAATTTTGATTTAAGCGCGTACTTCTGATTTCATACCAATGTGTTGTGCAATTCTCAATGGGATGGTTAATTTTTTAAGATCCAGTGACCTCTAAGGAGAAAATGGCAGAAAATATTATTTCAGAGAAAAGACTTTTCGTTCGACATTTAAAAAACATGTGCTCTTCCTCGTGCCACATCTATGTATTATTCATTTAACCTACATAAATTGACTCAAAATCTTACCCTTCAAATTTAAAAAAATACGTTTTTAATTATGAACAGAGGGTAAAAACCCCAAAGGTTAACCAATGGAATTCTTAAAGTTAATTAAAATGCACACATTTACCTTAAAAAAAATATTCAAGAAAACTACCCATCAAAACTATTCCAACACCTAATAACTTACATGGACCAGATACTCCACTAACCGCCCCTTCACTACGCACCCCTTAAACAAAACAGGAAATGTAAAAGTGTCACAAATAGACAAACGGGATATGTAATTGAAAAAATATGAAAAATTTATAATCTGTAATACATTTCCTTGACATCGACACATTGTGCATGTGCATACTAGGGTCCCAACGTCTTCTGTCGGTCACAGACGCAAAAAAAAACACTTTGTTCGTCTAAAGGACACCATCAACGTTCATAAGGTTATTGATATTAGGTATATCCTTTTTTTAACTTGTTTGTTTGTGGATGCATCTCTACTCCTAGAAAAAGATGTCCCTCATAATCATGTTGTATGTCATCTCACTGTTTTTTGGATGATAGTGACCAATTTCAGAAGTTAAATGCATTAGTATACTATATATGTATAATAGTCCAGGATCTTTCGAAGGAGGAAATTTTGGTTCTCATGGTATAAGGACTTGTTCCTAAATATGATGTGTTTATGGAACGACTGCTGAGATTTCTTCATTTCCTGTAATTTTTTTAAGGGATACTCTGCTGCTGTTTGGGCGGTTGGAACATGGCAGGTTTCATTCAATAATGGGTATTGTTTTTATTCGCTACTTATGTTTGTTTGTCTTGTGTGCTTTCGTGAATGTGCTTTGATAAATAACAATGTCAATGCCTTAAAATCAAACAGAAAATCAATCTGGACCAAGTTTTTACAAACTTGAAAAATGTGCAGTAAATTCTAAAACAAAAAAGTTTATACTAAAGGGTTTTTCAATTGACGCGGATAGATTTTGCGGCCATACTATTTTGGTGAAATCTGTCAAATCTGTTGTTTATTATTCAGTCTTATTATTATTATTCTGATGCCAAATTAACATGGCATGTAACACGAATGAACAGAACGTCCAAATGATTAAACTTTAATATCAAAACGAGTGTTTGTTAGTGCAAACATTGCGCGCGTTGCGCCCATTTTACGGTAGATGTGGTGGCCCTTCGCAGTCGACTCTTCAAGGTTTGGTGGCCAAATTTGAAACGACCGGTTAGGTAATCAATCAGCCAACCTTCGTACGTCAAAGGAAAGCAAGATCGGCTGAGACCAACTCGGCCTTTCGCAGACTTCAACCTGACGAATTTTGATTCGGGACTTGTGGGCCTACACCAGTAAAAGATCCAACTGACCCCAAGGGCTCAAAGCGCATGTCCATAGACATTGGCGTTTGTTCGCCGTTTGGGCTTCGGAGCGTTTGGAAGAGCACCCTTATTTTGGCCGGAAAATCATCTTTAGCGATGAGGCGCATTTTCGGATGATTGTCTATGTTAACAAGCAAAATAGCCGTATATGGGACGACACCAACCCACACGATATTCACCATGTGACAATGTATCCCCAAAAAGTTTCCGTTTGGTGTGGCGGGCGTCATTGGTCCGTACTTTTTCGAAAACGATGTTGATGAGGCAGTCACCGTTAATGGGGAGCGCTGCAGAACGATCATAACTAATTTTGTATGGCTCAATTTGAACCTGGACCTAGACGACATTTGGTTCCAGCAGAACGGCGCTACGTGCCACCCATCGGACGCCACGATTGACATTCTGCAAGAACGATTTGAGGGTAAAGCTGTCTCTCGCAGAGGTGACGTGAATTGGCCACCAAGGTCATGCAATTTGACCCAGCTATATATTTTTTCTAGTGGGGCTTCCTGAAGTCGCAGGTCTATGAGTATAAACCACAATCGACCGATGACCTTAAGGTGAACATAACACAGGCTATCGGTCAAATTCAGCCGGATCTATGCGGAAGAGTCATTGAAAATTGGATCATTCGGATCCGTGCCATACCGTTAGAAGCCACGAGGCGGGCATTTGAACGATGTCATATTCCATACATAATGGCATACATATGGGCCTTTCCTAATAAACTTCACGTATAGCTTGTTTCATTCCATTTCAACATCTACCCGCCCTTATTGAAAAACCCTTTAGTTTTTATACAATACATATGTATGGGTGCCGGTGGAAATGTCGCATTGGATGTAGTGCTTGACTGCAAACTTAGAGGTGTGGGTTCGAGCCCCACTCTAGGCAGCATTCTTTTCTATATTCCCCCAGCTATACAACTGGACGCCACCCGTGGGATTCCAAGAGACAATCAATACCTTATTTCTCAGACCACTGTGCCAACAAAAATTCTTTCCTATCCTTCTATTCCTTCTAACTAGTGCCATACAATTCAGGTTGCATTTAAAAGACCCTAGGTCTTACAGGCATACATATACATAGTTAAAATTATTATAACATAGCTATTTAAATAACGGTGGTACCTACAGATTTCGTTGAAAACCAAATTAAGAGTTAGCAATTTTAAACTTTTAGTCCTATTCTAGCTACATATGTATATGATCTTCGTTTTTATAAAAACTAATTTTAACCATAACTATCGTAAACCGTTTATTAACAAGATTTCCCATGTGATTTGATATTTTTGTAAACTTCAAAGTTTTCTTTTCTTGAATTTTATATATATCTACTACAAAGATCATTTATTTCAGCATATGTATAGGCACTTGAATTTGCGAATTTCCATATCCCAAGACCTGCTCACTCAAAACTTGGGATATGAAATTAAAAGAAAATAATATGAAGGTTATATTTTTCCACATAAGGGAATTTCGGGGATAAAACTTTCCTTTTAACGCCATTTACACTAAACAAATTGTTGTCACCAAAACTTAATGTTTTAAATTGAGTGGAGTGTCCTTGGAGGGTTCCAATTCAAAATAAAAACAAAAATGTTTTCTTTATCATTCTTTATTCGAAAGTATTTTCTTTGACGAATGATCTCATGAGAGCTAAGTTAATATTTTGTTTCAAATACATTCCAAGTGGTGTGAATATACGTTGGACAGTGTAAGTAGGAAGGGACATATCGGGAACGGGAAGGGAAGATGGAATTTTATCACAAAGCTTCAATGCATATAAAAGTCTATAGAATTGGCACTAATTTTCGAATATAGTGTCAGGTAATATTTAAAACGATGTGTTCTAATTGATAACCAGTCTAGGTATACTTAAAGCAGAAAATGGCATTATAATCAAACCATTTTTTTTTTGTTGTTTGGTGTTAAAATAGCTTAATCGGACTATAAATATTTTTAAAAAATCTTCAAAATAAAATATCTCTAATGCAGACAATTTTCCGCAATTAGGTAAATGGTCTAAATTGTGGTATGTATACATATGTAAGTGCTCTGAATGCATCATACATAGGTGTGGAAGCAGCATTTAACACTTGCGATGAAGGTTCTGGATTCCTATACATATATATGTAAAACCAAACTCGAAATTTCTATCAAACCTCTAATAGAGAAATCGAAAAAGTGAGTCCCGCATATTCCGCTTGTCTGTACGTCAACCTATACTACCCTAAACGACTGAAGTAATTTTCTTGAAATTTTGAACTTACATTCTTTTAGCTCCAAAAATAACAATACCTGCCATACAACCGCTATGGACAAATAATTTATCTCATTTTCGAAAATAATTTGATCGATTTTGATAAAAAAAAGTATTCTAGTTATGATATGCAGTTTGGTGAAAAACATTTACCACAAAACTGTTATTACCGGTTTACCTCAAATAGAAGTTTTTTTTTTATTCCAGATTTTCTCGTTAACGACTAAACAGATTTCGATACAAAAAAAATGTGTACAGAAGGTATTGCATACCTATACAAATTTTCAAAAAAATATTTTTTGCATTAGACGAAAAATCAAATATATTTTTGAAAAATCTATATTTTGAAAATGAGTTAATGATTTTTTTTTTAAATCACGTTGAAAACATTTTATATGCATAAAGGGTCTACCAATAGGGACTTCTGAACTTTGGCAGTTGATAGCGGCCATATTCTTGAAGCTACATACTTATTTCAAATTGGCTGTCATTTATTCAGTCTGTTTTGCCAAATCACCACTGACGGATATAGCGTTCAACAACAAGTGCAAATGATAAAAAAATATTATCAAAATAGGTGTTCGGTTCGGGCAACGTTCCGCGCGCTTCCCCCATTTACGATCATCTTCAGTGATGAGGCCCATTCTTGTCAAATTTTGGACTATAAGAATCCAAATGAGATCCAAGAGCGTCCAATCCATCCCGAAAAAGTCACTATTTGGTGTATATTTTGGGCTGGTGGCGTCATCGGTCCATATTTCAACGGCGAGTGCTAAAGGTCGATGATTACCAACTTCTTTTGGCCTAATTTGGATGATACGGACACCAACGAAATATCGTTTGATAAGGACGGCGCTACGTGACACACAGCTCACGTTACATTGGAAACTCTGCAAGAGCTATTCGAGGGCTTGGTCATCTCACGTAGAGCTGATGTTAATTGACCACCGAGATCGTGCGGTTTGACCCCGTTAGACTTTTCTTGTTGGGTTTTCTGAAGTCATAGTTCAATTTGAATAAGCCACAAGCCACAGCGGCCCTCAAACCCAACATAACCCATGCCATCAGTCAAATTCAGCCTGATTTATGTGCCAGAGTCATGGGAAATTGGAAATTTCGCATGCGCGCCACCCAGAGAAGCCACGGTGGACTTTTGAACGATGTTGTATTCTATACATAACGGCATCGATAGGGCTTTCAAACGAATAAAATAAAATTCCGATGATATCTCACACACACTTTGTTTTATTTAAGATTTAAAGATAGGAAGCGCTTAATGAAAGACCTTGTATACAGTGTGTCCAGTAAATAATATATAAAATTGCAACTGTGTTAAACTTGCCTTAAGACCTTTCATAAGAAAATATAAAACAAAATATTGCCCATGTTATGGCCCTTTTGAAAACAAAAATTAAAGAATTACGACTTAACTCAAAAATCTGAACACTGCGATCACAAGCGAATGATTCTTATTATTTTTTTTATTTTTAAATTGTTCTATAATATCTGTACTTAAAGATAGGCAGTTGAATTTTACACTAGCTGTTGCATTTTTTTTTTAATTTAAATTTCCAGCTCTACCCCGTTGCAAGGTTATCCATTATTTATTATTGAGCAAACAAATTTGATGATCTAACTCTGAAATACCTAAAGAGATATATTTGAACATACGCTGAAAAATCAATTAATAATAAACATCTAAATACATTTATACACAGAGTTAATCAACTCTAGTTTAACACCAGAGTTAACTTCGTTCTCCGTGCTGAAATTCTCGCTCTCATTGTCTCGTTCTTACTTCCTGTTCGGTATAATTTATGACTTTTGTTTGTCACTGTTTTTGGTAGGTATGTATGTATATCCTTTGAGTTTCCTTCACAGTGGTCCCCTTCTTCACAAAATGCTTCCTGATGATGTATAAAGAATTCAAAGGACAGATATCTAAAGATACTATAGTTTAAGAAACAAAAATACCAAGTTAAAAAATAAATTGAAATGTAAGAAAATCAAATGGGTATTTTGTCAGTATCTGATCTTCTGGCCCAAAGGATTGATAAATCATATTAATGGCGTTAAAAATGTAACATTTTTTTTTCTTATTTTAATTAGAATTTCAACGTGCCACCCGTCATTAAAAAAAAACCTCAATCTAATATGCCATTGACTTCCTGTCATCTGCCACAAGAAAAATGTGGATGTAGAGAAAAGGACACAAATATTGTATATTGAAAATTCTACCGTGGTCCATGGCACTTTGTGGATAATAATGATGGTGATGGATAGAAGCAATCGCAGAGGGTGCATTTTGGAGTTATCACGGATTAATCGTTTTATATACGACAGGTCGTATGTATCTACATGCATATATGAAACGCCTTCAGAAACTCGGATACTAAGATGATTGCACTTGAACAAAACTAGTATTTAGGTAGTGATTTAAAATTTTTAGAAATCCAGTTCTCTTCAGTGACACCAATTCTCCATGAGGCATAAGGAAAATAGTTGAGAATGGACGAGACTATAGACATGCCAACTTATAATAGTTATAACAGTTGTTCGCCATTAAAAATGAAAAAAAAAAAACTCTGGGTGGCGGAAGTATGCCCACCAGCGGAGGGCCCTGACCCTGCGGGCCACATAAACATCAGTATTACTTTTATAAACCCAAACTGTTATCATTGGCATGTCTAGAGTCACTTCCAACAAATGTATACTAGCTTTTCTATTACGAAGTGACTCTAGGCATGTCTAGAGTCAAGGCCCTTTGCTGGCTTTGTTTGGAATACTTCGGGTAACCAGAATTTGTGTACAAGTTGCGCGAAGGGCGTTAAAGCGATAAACTGTTATAACTGCTATATAAATTGGCATTTTTCTAGTCTCGTCCTTTATTTTCATGAGATGATCTTTATGGATCATCAGCGATAATAAAATGCGGCTAGTACAATCAGTCAAATCAGTTGTGAAATTGAAGCCACTATTTTTTAAAGAATATTCAGAATGTTTGCTTTCTGAGTTGCAAATTCTTCTTGATTCATCTACAAATTATACAAATTTCGAAGACATTACCATAAAGTGGTGTAAAAAATACTTTCTATGTACTTGTTTTGCTGTGACATTTCCAGTA
Organism: Leucozona laternaria; assembly: GCA_932273885.2. Lineage (NCBI taxonomy): Eukaryota > Metazoa > Arthropoda > Insecta > Diptera > Syrphidae > Leucozona > Leucozona laternaria. The sequence goes on from OW026368.1 coordinate 56,086,795, forward strand.
AAATTCCCAATAATTATTTTTGTGGCAAATTGGGGCTCAATACATCAATAAAGGAATAAAAACACTTAATGAAACACTACTTACATATCGACTACAACTATGATCAAATTTCGACGAAGTGGCACATAAATCAACCTTTTTTCCCCGCATACTCGGTATTGTTGTACCTATACCATTGTTGATTATCCAAATGACCGACTATACGCCTGGATAATATTATGCTCCCTATCAAATTTAATTGTTGAATAACCCTTAACGACGTAAATAAAAATTAATTCGATCATAAAAAGGGTATACGAATAGGTGTACCTATTCGAATTCTAACCAATCACAGGCGAAGCAAACAGCGAGTCTGAAATGAGTTCCATGCTTACCAAAAAGGATAAATGAAGAACATTGAAACTTGGAGCTATATAGATATAGTTAAGTATTTGATATTTGATTGTTTGCTGTTTGATGTGCGTTGTATATGTAACTACGTGTGACTTAGAACTAATAAAGGTTTCGTTTGACTACATTTACACTCCTTGAATATAAAAATCAACAATTCTTTTAATTGAATTGAAAACATCGGCAGGGGTTATTTCTTATTTAGTTTATTTATTTGTATTTTATTCGATGTAGCCATTCAAAGAGAATTAAAAGGATTTGGCTTATCGACGCGATGGCTCAATAAATATGCGGTTTTCGATACGTTTGAATTGAAGTGATTATGTCAAAAAACAACATTGCTGCTATGCGTGAAGTACGGAAAATGGGTCTGAATCGCTTTTAAAATCCAACTTATCCAGGAACTTAAGGTTCCTGACAATGAAGCTGTCAAACAAATTTCGTGAAAAAATCGTCTTAAGCGACAAGGTCCATTTTTGGATGAATGGATGTTGTGTGAACAAACTAAATTTTCAGATCTGGGACGATACCAGTACCAAATGCATCCCGAGATAGTCAACTTTTTGGTGCGAATTTGTGTCTGAAGAATTGTCCGGGCCAAAGTTCTTCTTTCAGAAGAAAATTGGCATTGCCATCACTCACCGTCAACGGCGAGAGCTCTCTCAATCGTCTTAATCGATGGGTAAATCTTAAACTGATCCCTGCGCCTCACTTACTGAACCCAGCGTTTTGAATCCACAATTTACATGACTATATATCAATAACAAAAGAATAATTTTGTTTATAAACGTTTTGTAACTATGCTTCATTTAGGTCTGTTAGTTTTTTATTTGATCAGTAAAGGCTCCTTATTAAAGTAGTTCTTGTTCTTACGTATTTTTCACAATAACAAAATGTTTTAAAATACCTTACGAATATTTCAACTGTCCCTAGTTAGAATAACTTATATCTTCAGACTTCTAACTTGTGTTTAAAAAAAACACCTGCTTAACCTATGCCGGTCTATGTCGTTTCCTTTGTATATTTAGTTGTTTTTTTAACCAATGCAAATCCAAACCAATTTCATTTCCTAGCAATTTCCAACAAAAACTGACCCTATTCCCTACCCTAATCTCCTTAACTCTTATACGAGTAGGTATACCTTTATAATGTAGCTTCATTGTACCTACTGATGGCAAACACGAACAATCCGAAAACAAAACTTGTGCTATATGAACTTCTTTGGAAATCCTTTCGGCAGATACTATGCTATCTATAAACCTATGAGCAAAAGATCTGCTAGGACTGCGTTATCCTTAGTTTCAAAGTGAAGACGACCGACAAGGACGACGACACGGTGACAATCTTGCACTGATAAAATAATGCAAATAAGCATTTATTTTGTTTGCAAACAGGGTTCTCATAGCTAAAGACAAACAACGGCTGAACCTACTCTGCTATTAATACTTTAATCCTTTCTTTTACCACATATTTATGTCTTTCTCTTTGTGACACTGTGATACAACTTACCATGTATAAGTATATGGACTATCGGTATCGGCCAGGATTAAAAGTTCATTTTGGGACTATTTACCATCTTCATCTTCAGCTTCTTAAAGTATTAAGTGAAAAAACAAGCGAACCGAGACAATAGAATTATGGTTGTTTGCAGTTTCATTAGTATCACCATTTCGATCATGTATCCTGTGTGGAATATATATATGGAATAACGACACCAAACCGAAACCGACCACGTCGAGTAAACGTGTGTTTGTATAATAAAGGAGTGTCTTTTCTTTTCTAATACTAAATACACCTACTTGTTGTGATAAATTAGTAGGACTTAACCAAGTGATTATGGGCAATTAAGATGAGACCTAGGGTTATACGCATCCCTTGTATATGAGTGGAATACTCCGAATATATTCTTCTACATTGTTGTAAAAGTATGCCTGTAGTGTAAAATAGTGAAACTATTTTTATACCAATAAGTACCCAAAGTATAGGAAGAAATATACCTACGAGATTTTACAAAACAATTGTTTTAAACCATTGTGTCCTTAAACAAGCAAAACAATGAAAGTAGATATAATTTGAAATATTTGAAAACTAGCTAATCAAAGCCCTCGATACATAGAATACTCTAAGGCCGAGTTTAATTCTGAGTAAGAACTCACTGCATATAATTAGAAAGTCCATATTTTGGAGTCGTAATTTTAAAACATCGCTAACTTCACAGTGAAGTATACGTTTTTTTGTGAAGAACGACTTCAAAATTTGGAGCAAGTCTTTTCTTGAATTTTTAGCCTTACTGCCAATTCTAAGGTTGTGAGGTTGCTAACTTCACATGCGTGCCAGAACTGCGAATTCATTTGTTTATTTCAAATCAGCATGTTATGCTAACTTCGCAGTTAAGTTAGCAGTACACGCGATTACACTCACTTATTGATGTAAATCTGAAACAGACCACAAAAAAAATGCAATAAAAACTGCAAATTCCTATGTTGTGGCTTCATGGTCTAGATGAAAATTGTTATGGTTACTTCTTAGACGTGGAAACCTTAATTAATGAGATTGATATACATTGTGTTCTGGATGAGATGGGTCTAAGGTGTTGAAAGCAATCTAAAAAAATATCAATTAGTTATGAAAGTGGCCTGTACCCTGTACCACTCGATTTCAAAAGTTAAAAAAACGGGATCCTAACGAAATCTCGCAGATTACAAATACAACAAAATCCTGTACGAAAGTAAGCTGCTGGATTTTCAATACTTTTTTAAAAAATACGATTGGAAGAATACTGATGGTGATTTCGAATAAAATAATTCAATTGGAAGAATGTTAATGATTTTGAATATATTTAATATTTTCTGTACTTCTGGACATTGTAATAAAAATAAACCTTTCTCAACTTTTTTTTGGAAAAATTTAAAAAAAAAATAACTTTTTTCCTTAACTTTTTTTTTGTTTTATTGACAAAAAATTGAGATTAATAAAATATATTTTTTGTTCTTTTTTGAAAAAAAAATTAAGAAAAGAATAAAAAAATTGTGATTATTAAAATACATACATATGTACATATTTACCTATACATATAGATACCTATTTTGTTTCTTTTTTGAAAAAAAAAAAAAAAAAAAGAGTGAAGCGGGCCAGGCAAAGTAATTTGGTCCAAGAAAACACTCTTGTCCAAGAAAAATGTTGACATTGGCGCCTGCCTGGCGTCTAAATATACCCTAAGCGGAGCGACGGAGTTGCGTGACCGGGATGACCAACCGAAAAAGGGAGTCAAAATCCTTAGAACCCGCGCAGCGGGCCACCCAAGGTACTGTTGCGTAGGAAAACTGTTGACACTGGTCCTGCCTGGCGACAGAACATACCCTAAGCGGAGCAACAGAGTTACCAGAGAACAGAAAAAGGGAGTTAAAAAAGCAATATTTTTAATTTGTTAACTAAAGCTTATGAAAAATAAGAATAATAAGAAAAAAAAATAAAATAAATATTCTTGTTTTTGTTTATGAAAAATGTTTTGTAAAAAAATGTGTCCTTTGTCCAAGTTGCAGACCCACCTCTAGAACCTTGTTTGAAAATAAAATTTTTCCTTTGTCCAAGTTCCAGACCCACCTCCAGAACTTTTGTCCTAGTTTCAGATCCACCTCCAGAGCCTTGTTTCAAAAAAGAAAAATTGTCTTTTGTCTTTTGTTCAAGTTCCAGAGCCACCTCCAGAACTTTTGTCCTGGTTCCAGATCCACCTCCAGAACCTTGTTTCAAAAAAAATGTGTTCCTTGTCCAAGTTCCAGAGTCATCTCCAGAACTTTTGTACCGGTTTCAGATCCACCTCCAGAACCTTACCAAAATATCTGGAAAAAGAGCTATTTTTTTTAAAATTAGTAAGTTAATAAAAAAAAGTGCTTTTCAAAAAAAAATGTGTCGTATGTCCAACTTCTAGACCCACCTCCAAAACTTTTTTTTAAATTTGTAAAAAAGTTGTTTCCCAAACACAAAAAAATTTGTCCTTTGTCAAAGTTCCAAGCCACCCTCAGAAATATTGTCCCAGATCCACAACCCCCGTCCCAGTTTCAAACCCAAGGCCAGAACCCATTTCCCAGGTCCAGGGCGAGAACCTATGTCACAGTTCCAGACCCACCTCCAGAACCTCCTCCGTCAGACCCACCGCCCGCTCCAGACCATAGTCATCGGTCCAGAAAAAATATTTGGAATCTTCGTCATCCTCCTATAATTGAGGCACCAATTCCTGTGGGATAGAAAAATTTTATGCGCTGTTGCATTGTAGTAGATCCTGCGGGATCTTGTGCTGCGGGATTTCGTGCTGCGGGATTTCGTGATACGGGATTTTGTGATGCGGGATTTCGTACCCAACCCAAAAATAACACCTGTTTTTATTAAATTTTTTCGGACTCGTAGTAACTGCAAATCAAATCTGTCCTTTCCCTGCTAATTTTTTTGACCTCACAATAATGAGATACGTTACGATCCCTCCGTGACTATTGCTATTGACTTGCCAACTAAACTCGTTATTGGTACCTACATCATTTTTTTTAAATTAACGTATATTGTATTCAGCCGTTAACTCTCTACAAGTTTAACAGCCCTACTAATAAACAAAAAAAAACACTGTCTGGTCTTTAACACACATGTTATCGGGCTCACGGATAAAGTACCTGTCCGCTTGATAACTGTTCTTATTATTAAACATTGGTATTTAAGCTTTATGATATTTTCCAGTCATATAAATGTAGCAAAATTTAATAAGTCGGGTCTGTCGCATTCATTATACTGATTTATGAAAACTGTGATAAACGGTTCTATGCGATGGATGCAGGTGTGTTTTAAGAAGTTACCCACTCCTTAAACGCGAGTTAAAGTTATCCGCTCACTTTTATACGTGTCACTGGCCATTCCACATTTGTATTAGTATGAATAACAAGTTGATAGATGTTTAAGTTCTATCACGGCTATGTTTACCGTTTATTAATAGGGGATAGGTGTATCCTGTATCAATCAAACCTCGAAATTCTAAAATTTAGAATTTTCCATAAACATTGCGGGTAAAGTCCGAAATGTTTTTTTTTTTAATTCATTCCGGACTTCTGCCACCATTAATTTGGTAAGCGCGCCACTCAAAGGTATGTACTGTTGTCCCAGAAAACATGGCTGTTCAGAACTTTAGGTCCCTTTTTACTGTGAATCCGATTCAATGTTAAGCATTTCTAAAATACATACGATACGATTATTAGCGTTTTAGAATTTGAGATCAAAATCACTATTTTGTTTACACTTTTAATAAAGGATCACGTGGTGACACATTTAATGTCAATAAATCAAAACAGACAAACACCCTTCACACCAAATCCTTTCAATCTTGACACAAATAAGTCGTTCCTTTTTGATAACGAGAATTTGTCCCGACCAAGGTGTTTTTGTGTACAGGCACAGGGGAACATATTAAAAGGGTACCTAAAGAAGTGTAGCTTCTATAGAAAAAATAAAAATATCTAAAGGAGCCGAATTTTTTCAAAGTAATCGGGGGCGAGAGAGATTGTGTTTCCCATGCAGAAGAAATGCGTTGTAATCCTTTGATTGTTCGAGATGGATGAGTAATTTCTCAGACGGAGTAATAAGTTGTGATGTGACTCTTTTTCCTTTAAATACTAAAAAGAAAGATCGGTTAGGGTTAAAAGGTGTTATTGTGGTAACTTGCTATGCGCGTAATCCTTTCAAAAGAAAGTGTTTCAATAAAAATGAATTGATTTGGTTCAAAGGATGTCGTATAATCAAAAAAGATAAAGAAAGGGGAGATAAATTGTAGGTTGCAAGTGATTTGGTAATCCTTCTTATGTTAACTCAGGATTTTTTGTTTGATTATATAAAAAGGGTAAATATTAATATAATAGTAAATTCCCCTAATTGCGTTTTCTTTCATATACTTCTAATAATTGTAGATAGCTCCAGAAAAAAATATATTTTTGGGGTAACTATAAAATAAGTACCCCATATTATAAGAACTAATTTATTTTGGTATTGTGGTTTTGGGTTTTGGGGATTTGGGTATGGGGAATTTTGGTTTTTGGGACTATAGGTACGGTGACCATATTTTTCAATTCCAAATAATGAACAAAAAGAAAAAAAATAACTCAATAAAAAAATTCAACACAAAGATTCAGTCTTTGCTTTAGAATTAATATGAATATTACAGAAGAAACTCTAAGGTAATATGTATGTTAGGCAAAATAAATAAAATTTAGTCTTTAATTTAATTAAATGTTACACTAAAATAAACGCTTGGAACTAAATAAGTATCTTCATTATACTCTGTCCAACAAAAATTGGCAGTGTAGGCAAGATAGGACGTTCGCCTCTCATTCTGGCTACAATGGATTGCATAAATCTGTTATTCATTAAAGCTTTCACAGGGTTGTCGTAGTGTACACGATATTACTCATCATTAAAAGCTTTTTCTTAAAGCTCGAAAATCAAAAGCACGTTAACAGAAACTCAAGCAAAAAAAGCTGAACGAATTACCAAATGCACACGGGTAACTCTGAATGTACACCAAGCAGCAGCCAATCACCATTGACCACAGCAATTTAGTGCACACCTGCACACTCAGATGTGCCTTGAATAGGACGTTGGGTTTGTGTTGCTATTGGAAATTCACGGGCGGGCAAACACTTTTTGTGGAGGAGTTATTTCAATTTAATATGGTGCAGAAATATGCCACGCTACTGATTTTGAAAAGCTTTCCCATAAGACGTGTACTGCCTATTTTTGTTGGACAGAGTATAGTTAAAAAAAGGACCTAATGCAGGTAAGATTTATTTGTTTACATATTTGAATACTTTCCTGAAGTAGGTATAAAAATTTGTTTAATTTAATCTGTTTTTTGTTATGAAGCTGAAGATCGATACCTACATCGAAAGTAAAAATTTCGTTTGTTAGTGAATCTGAAGGTATTGTGTAAATTGTAAATAAAAAAAGCGTGTATTTGTAAATGAAGAAAGGTTGTGTACGTAAAAATTCTGCCCAAAATCTATGACTCTTATAAAAAATATTAACAATTTATATACTAAAAAAAATCGAAAATAAAAATTTCCTAAGCAATTTACAGTGATATCTGTACGCTTTTTTTTGTAGTTCGTATTTTAATTCGTTGTTGTTGAACACCACTGCATAATTTCGATGGACTAGAGACTCCCTAAGTATTAAATATAATCTAATAAAATAAGAAGACTTAATTTTTCATACAAAAGCCAACATCTTCCAAATTCTTTTGCCTAAAAAAATTTGTTTTTTATAATTTCTTGTTTTTTCTTGTTTTAGTTAAAAAAAATGTCCTGAAATCGTAAATAAAAAAAAAATAAAATTAATCACGTTTAGAGTTTCAAAATCCCGATACAGCAATGCTTTTATTTTTAGGCTATCATTTCACAGCTCCAAGTTTTAAGGGTACAAAGTTTTGTTGAAATTTTTTCAGATATCATAGTAAAAAAAAATAACAGTAAAAGAAAAAATGAAAAAAAACATCACGTCTGTAGATTTAGTCATTCTATTTATGACATATTTTATTTTTTTCAAACACCAATTGGTGTGACGTGATCCTCCAACAAAAAAAAATATGATTTTTAAAAATTTTTAATAAAAAAAAAAAATATTAAACACTAAAATTACCTAAATTACCTTCAGATCCACTAACAAACGAAATTTTTACTTTCGATGTATCGATCTTCAGCTTCATTTTTTATTTTAAATATTCCCTGAATTCTAAACATATGATTTCATATTAAAAATAGAAATTAAAATAGATTTCATAGTTTCAACTTTACATTCAGTAAATAAGGACACGTTCGCATTATAATTTTGTTGAGAGAATTTTGGTTTGGTTAGTTTTTCGTTTTTGTTTCAACAAAATTAAATAAAATACTGAACAAATAATGAAGAGCTTTTGAAATTGTGAACATTTTTACGTTTTGAATACAAAATAATTCATAATGAACATGTACTTCAAATAATGAACAGTTCATTATAATAATAAACGGATGGTCACCGTAACTATTTGGAGCACAACCCGTTTCGAACACATCATCGATCAAAAGTACCAACAGTTCGCTAACTGCCATGCAAAAGCAAACATTTTTTAAAGCATCAGTTCTACATGACAAGACACCATTCCGAATGTACTACATACACGAATATCAGTAATGATCGTGAGCAAGAGCGTGACTCAGGATCGATAATGTGTAGCGTTCTTATATAGGTTTATTTAATTCCATTTTCACTTAAAATTATTTGAAAATTACTTTGGATTTGTAAACTCTTTTCTTCACTGAGTCTGATAGAGTAAAACATCCAAAACCGTAAGCCGTTAAATCCCACCTTGGACAAAGAAAAATGCTGAACTGAATTGAGTCAAGTTCAAAGAAAATGCCGACACATAAAATCCTCTTCCTCTTGTGCCAGAATAGACGATACAAACTAGCGGATTAAACAACACAATGTGACATTTCAGAAAATCCTCCGTAAATGCGCAGGTATGTCACACCATACCTACAAATTCTATTAATCCCTCCACCCACAAAACTTGTGGTCATATTCAACATTATCACAGCAAAAAAGACCGCAATGGAGACTCATTCTCATCCTTTCCGTTACTTTTATGATACTCATCACAAAAACAACAGCAATCTAGGAAAACAATATCTTTTGTTATGTTAAACTTAACGTATAGGCTTAAAAGACCGCGTGTGTTAGTTAAGCTTAGAGGTAAAATAACATTTAAACGCGGTCCAAATGAAGTAAAACAGTAGTAAATCGGTTTAATCTGTCTGTTTTGTCGCCTGCAAGAAATGTGGAAGGAAAATGTTCGCTGTTATATGGTTAAAAGGATTCCAGGGAGAGCTTTTGGTCCTTGCCATGTCCTTGATACTTTTTATGGTAATTTTTGCGCAGACAATAGAAAGAGAGTGCGATTCATTAAAAGACTGGTCGACTTTTGGCCTGGTCAAGTCATTAAAACGAATTCATAAGATTACTTTTAAATAAGAACTAAGTATTTCGGAGGCGACATATACGGCTGGCAATACCAATATATGGAAAGCTGCATGACTTCATTAACTTTAACCGCTGAGATTATGCAAGGAAAATGTTTAATTCTATATGGTTTTGTTGGCATTTTTTACGGCGTTGCGTTGAGTTATTGTTTGGTTTTTGGATATGGTGTTTGGCAAAACCTACCCAGGGTTTTATTAGAGGCTGTAAATTAATCATTGCTTCTTGATCCGGGTTTTGTGGTCAAACATAAAACTTGGGCATTTTATTAATGAACATACATAGAAGTGTATAGAAGGCTAACGACAATTACATTTTATGTCGGCTATCTTAACTCTTAAAGGATTGTTATAATTTTTCACATTATGTTTTAATAAACAAACTACTTAGCTCGTGTGCGCAGGAAAAAATTAAGGAGGGATTCGAAAGTGAAATAATACTTAATGCAGGACTGTTTCGCAGACTTTGGCCGCAATCTGTTCAGGCTATTCATCCGATCAAAGTTTATTCCAGCTGTTTGGCCATTATAGTGTAAAAAAAGACATATAAAGCCCCTAGTATCCGGAAGTGCTACAGTATCCGGACACTACGTCTTATAACTGAAAAAAAAAACAGGCAAATCACAAATAAATAGCCTGGAATAACTACTATTAAGATACAATCACAGATACTGAGTTAAACGTCCTTTAACTTTCTGAGGTCTAAGAAAGCTGTCACTTTACTAGCCGATTTTAATAGCCGATTTATCAATCATCATATAAATATTCAGTTAACTATCAGAGGAATAAATAGGACAACATTTTTAATTTATCTGAAGAAAAAGTACTATCTTATGTTTAACTGGCTATTGAAAAATTGGCAATTATAGTCTACAAAAATACAAATGGCTCTGAAGGCGGTTAGGATATGGCTTTTGGGATACTATTCTCCAACTTTTGTTATTTGTAGGGTGAAATGGGGTAAACATAAAATAATTGTCCGATTGAAGAATTTTTTTTTGTTTGAAAAGTTTTTCTTAGGAAATGACTTTAGAGATATTCTTTTTTAAAATGTTAATAATTGTAGGGTGAAATGGGGTAAAAATAAAAAAAATTGTCCGATTTAGGAAATACTTTTTTGTTTAAAAAGTTTTACTTAGGAAATAGCTTTAGGGCTTAAGAAATTCTTTTTGTAATTGAAAGGTTGTTTATTAGCGATTTTTTTTTCAGAAAATTGGCATTTATAGGGTAAAATGGGGTAGATAAATAAAAAAAGTGGTAGGTATCTGATTTCAAAAATTTTTTTAGTTTTTAAGGGGTTATTTAAAAAAAATTCTAACTATAGAGTGCAATGAGATAAAAACAAAAAAGTGGTTTTCGATTGCAAAAATTCTTTCTGTGTTGGGAAAGTAATAAAGGTTGAATTAAGAGGATCACGTTTTTACATATTTAGCCATTCAAAACGTGAAGTAGGTTAAAATCCATAAAGTAATATTCCATTACAAAAATTATATTAAATATTTATTTATATTTTCTTTTGTAATTTGTATGCGAAGCTCAGGTTTGTGAATTTTTAGAATTTTTTTCTCTCCACAACTAATTGACAACAAAAAATCTAGTTAATTCCATGTTTGTATTTTTTAATTTTCGTTTCTAATGCCTGGACTCAGAGTGTCAACTTAGCACTACCTACCTAGTATTTGTTTGAAAACTTCGTCAAAAAAATTTTTAGAATTTTTTTCTCCCACAACTAATTTACAACAAAAAAGCTACAGTTAATTCCATGTTTGTATTTTTAATTTTCGTTTCTAATGCCTGGACTCAGAGTGTCAACTTAGCACTACCTCCCAGTATTTGTTTGAAAACTTCGTCAAAAATTTTTTTGGAATTTTTTTCTCTCCACAACTAATTTAAAACAAAAAAGTATATCAAAAAGTTAGCACTACATACCATTTTTTTTTATTACAAAGAAACCTAAGGCAAAACATTTTTTAGAATTTTTTCTGTCCACAATTAATTTACAACAGAAAAACTACAATTAACTGTGATATTAGTTTTTTTTATTTTCTGAAAGTGTAATGCTAACTTGATATCAAGTTAGCACTACATACCATTTTTTTTTTAAATAGTAGAACTACAAATTTTTTTTCTCCACAACTAATTTACTTCTAGAAAGTCGGTTTTTTTCGGTTATAAGGAAATATTTTTAATTAAAACGTTTAAGGTAATATCAAAACCCTTATTGCAGCCATGTTTAATAAAAATAAGCAAATTTGTTTTCGAAACATTGATTTTTTTGAAAATTTTATATTTACCAATTGTTTCTATTAATTCTTTATTGGAAAGCTAATTGAACGTGCCCAATAAACTAAATGACATTTGTTAACTTGACGTTTACATAATAAAGATTCCTTCTTCTCTTTCTTATATTCAAAAGGACCTGTCGTGTTTTAATTTATCTCTGGTATTTTAGGTAAATTCCATCGATATAAATCTAACAGGTTATGGGCCATCCGCAGCCTATTTTATCAGAAATAAGTAATATTTAATTTAATTTATTTGCCGCGGTTAATATTTTCTTGAAATTTGCTTTGGTTGTAATTTTTTTTTCTATCGCTTAACCTAATTGTAAACTGCCTTGAAATATACTTGTCATATGGTTGATAAAGTTGAGGCAATTAAACTAAGCGATTCGTGTGAAGACATCTCAGATAAAACTGAAGATTCTACAAAAAGTTCAACTGAAGAAATGACCTCTCAAATTCCATTCAATCGTCTTAAAGGCAGGGAGAATTACTCTGAATGGAAGGTCGGTGCAAGAGCTCACATGATAATCAGGGGTTTGTGGGACTCTTGCCAAAATGAATTACCCGCCGCAGCAAATGATATCCAGAAGAAAGCAGATCTTAGAGCAATAGGTGAGTTGACGTTGTTGCTCGAGCCGTGCAACTATAATCATATAGAAGGAGCAAGCACATGCAAACAAGCATGGGACAGCATAGCGGCGGCTTTTGATGACACCGGCACCGGTCGCAAAGTGGCACTGTTGCAACAATTGGTATCTCTCAAGCAAAAAGAATGTGCGTCAATGGAAGATTACGTCAATAAGATGAGTTCACTGTGGTCCAAAGTGAAAGCGGCAGGCTTCAATATAGACGATGAAGTAGCCGGTTCGTTGATGCTGGTAGGTTTACCTGTAGAGTATAAACCTATGATACTCGCAGTAGAAAACTCTTCTAATAAAATCACGTTCGACTATGTCAAAAACTTGCTGATGCAAGGCCTAGTCTTTCAAAACGAAAAGTGTGATTCTAGCGAGGCGGCTTTGGCAGTAAAAAAATAAAAAAAATCAAAGCAGGAATGTAAAGCATTGCTTTGGATGTGGTTCCAAACAACATTACGTTAAGAATTGCCCTAAAGCAAAGAACAAAAAAAAGCAACAACACAACAATGACAAAAGTGAAACGATGCTATTTTCATCATTGCTAGTTCAATCTAGTGAATTGCCATCAGATTGGTACATTGATAGTGGTTGTACCGTGCATATGACAAAACACAAATCGATCATTGAAAATATAAGTGAACCTGTACAAAAAGAAGTTGTTGTGGCAAATAACGATAAAATTTCAATTGATTGTGTCGGCAGCGTAAAGCAAATGGTGTTAAACGGTGGCAACCAGACTGAGATAACATTTAACAAAGTTCACCATGTACCTAATATTTGCGCAAATCTGTTATCGGTAAGCCAAATGGTAAAAAACAATAAATCAGTGTTGTTTACAAATAATGGGTGTAAAATATTTGACACAAATTGGAATATAATTGCCACGGCCAGCTTAGTACACGATTTGTTCAAATTAGATGTTGCACACGATGTAAAGTCCTTTGTTGCTGAGACGCAGAAAGAGCCAACTGTCACGACAAAACCCAAAGAAAATATTATTTTATGGCATCGTCGCTTTGGACATACTAGTTTTGATTATATGTCTTTCTTGAGGAGCGAATTAAAAAATGTTTCGATTCCAAGAAACAGTGTGTGCAATACATGTGTGAAAGGAAAACAAAGTCGTTCTCCTTTTAGTGATGAAGGTAACCGCGCCAAGAATTTATTGGAATTGGTACATAGTGACGTTTGTCAAGCCTCGTCGGTAGAGTCCATGAGTGGTTTTCGTCATTTTGTGTCATTCGTCGATGACTTTTCGCGAAAAGTCTTCATATACGCAATTAAAAACAAAAGCGAAGTGTTTGAGTGTTTTGTTAAATTCAAAGCTATGGCTGAAAACCAAACAGGTCACAAATTAAAGTGCTTTAGAAGTGATAATGGCACCGAATTCTGCAACAATAAATTCCGAGAATTCTTTGAGAAAAATGGAATTTTGCATCAGAAGTCAGCTGTCTATAGTCCACAACAAAATGGGTTATGTGAGCGAATGAATCGCACAATTATGGACAAAGTTCGCTGTATGCTGATCGACTCGGGCTTACCAAAGACGTTTTGGGCAGAAGCTGCAATGACGGCAGCTTATCTCATCAATCGAATGCCATGTAAAGGAACTGGAGAGAAGTCACCTGAAGAAATCTGGACGAATCAAAAACCAAATTTGTCGATGCTTAAGGTTTTTGGATGTCGAGCTTTTGCTCACGTTCCAGCTGTGAAGCGGGAAAAATTGGACAGCAAATCCATAGAATGTGTCTTCATTGGATATGCTGCAGATGCAAAAGCATACAGACTTTACAATACCCAGTCTAACTCAGTTGTTATAAGCAGAGACGTGACGTTCTTGGAATCAAGTGGCAATAATCAGGTAATTGGTTTCGAATCTGATAAAACTAATCGTTTTTTGTTGGATTATTCCGAAGGTGATAAAGATCAAGATCAAGAAATGATCCGCAAATTACAAGTTCACCTATAACCCAGAGTGATTTGGAAGCGGTTGATTCATCTCATCAACAACCAGTCGATGATTCATTTACTTCACTTACTGAAGACAGCAATGGCAGCATGTGGCAACCAAGTGAGGCAAGTGATGAGGAGGAGTTGCTCCAAGATGTCGTAGCTCGCCAGAAATCATCTCGAAATCAAGGGAAACCAACGCCAGATTACGCCAGTTTTGCTTTCGCCTTTTTTGTGAGTGATCCGTCAACATTCAAGCAAGCCATTGCGAGTGAGAATGCCGATTCGTGGAAAAGTGCGATGAGAGATGAATTTGAATCACTTCAACAAAATAAAACCTGGAAGCTAGTGCAGCTTCCACCAGGAAAATCACCGATTAAATGTAAGTGGGTATATAAATCAAAGCGTGATACCCAAGGCAAAGTCGTGCGATACAAAGCGAGGTTGGTGGCCAAAGGCTTTACTCAAGTCGAAGGTGTGGACTACCATGAAACGTTCTCCCCGGTAGTTCGCTTTACATCAATTCGGTACTTGATGGCGATTGCAGCTAAATTTGATTTAAACATCCGTCAATTGGATGTTGTGACAGCGTTTCTCCATGGCAAGCTGGAAGAGGAGATTTTCATGTCGCAGCCGGAAGGTTTTTCCGATGGAACCGATCGCTGTTGTAAGCTGGTGAAGTCAATCTACGGACTCAAACAATCGAGTCGTGTTTGGAACTGTACTCTGAACCAAGTTCTTTTGGATTTTGGGCTAAAGCGTTCGTCGACAGATCAATGCGTATATTATCTAATCGAAGGTTCTCGATTGTTCATCGTAGCCATTTACCTGGATGACATCTTAATATTCAGCAATGATGACGGGCTGGAACAGAAGCTAACCGATGTTCTTTTCAAGCAATTCAGGATGAAAGACATGGGAGAGATATCATCCGTCTTGGGAGTTCGCGTAACAAGAAACAGGAAAGCAGGTACGATTTCTCTTGATCAAACACAATACATAAAAGATATTTTATCTCGTTTTAACATGAGCGACTGCAATCCAACGGTTGCACCAATGGATATCAATCAGAAAATATCTGCCAAAATGTGTCCAAGGAACGATGATGAGAAAAACCAAATGAAGGATGTACCGTATCGAAAACTACTTGGCGCTCTGCAATTTTGCGTGCAAGTCTCAAGACCTGATATCTGTTTTCCGGTCAACGTTTTAAGTCGCTATAATAATAATCCTGGCAGAGCACACTGGGCTGCTGCGAAACGGATATTACGTTACCTCAAAGGGACTCTTGACAAGAAGATAACATACAACAATTCTCAAACACAACTCAAAGGCTATTGCGATGCCGATTGGGCCAGACGAGCGACCATCAACTACTGGTTATGTGTTCACCATGCAAGGTGGTGCAATTTCGTGGTGCACCAAACAACAGAGAACCATCGCAATCTCAACGACAGAGGCAGAGTTCATGTCTATGACAGCAGCAATACAAGAATGCATTTGGCTAAAAATGCTTGAAAAGGAACTCTTTATAAACTCAGCTTGGTCAATTGAATTGTTTTGCGACAACATTAGTGCAGTTAAGCTTGCGACCAACAATGCATACTCTGCACGAACAAAGCACGTTGATGTCAAAGAAAAGTTTGTGCACCAAAACGTCAAAAAGGGTTTGACTAAACTCACTCATTTACCAACTAATAAGATGCCAGCTGATATTTTGACCAAACCAACTTCTGGTCGCAAGTTAGAGGTTTTCTCAAGTATTTTTGGTCTTAATTGAAAATAATTTATTAATGGCCTTCTGCCAATAAAACGAATTAATTAAAATGGAGTCAATACAATTTAATTTAAAATATGTATATAGTTTGATGAAAATTATGAAGTTTACAGTACATTATCTTTTATTTATAGATATCTAGTAAGAAATTGAATTTTGAATTAGAATAGCATTTCAATTAAGGGAGAGTATTGGAAAGCTAATTGAACGTGCCCAATAAACTAAATGACATTTGTTAACTTGACGTTTACATAATAAAGATTCCTTCTTCTCTTTCTTATATTCAAAAGGACCTGTCGTGTTTTAATTTATCTCTGGTATTTTAGGTAAATTCCATCGATATAAATCTAACATTCTTTAATCAAAGTCGGTTAAACTGTTATTAAGAATAACGAATTGGTTAGGCCCAGTTATGTACCCTTGAGAGACAGAACAAACTAAATTCTATTTGATCCGCTCACCTACCAGTCCGATACGTTAACCACTTATTAACTGGCTACTTCAAGAACAGTATTACTATGTTGAAAATGAATTATTTTATACTTTAATTCTTTATTCTGGTTATATTTTGGATTGTTCTTGTTCTGTACGTGGACACCAATTTATCTTCTGCAAACTGTAAAACGTAAATTCGCAATCCATGTCAAACCGGCGAATAGAAAATTGCTTAGAATTTAACCTCAAAAACTCATTCATTGTTTATGGGATGGCAATTCGTTTCGTAGTTGCCAGCGCAAGGCGCTTAAATGCTAAGGCTCCAGTTATAGCTTCCATTGAATCTCATCTTAGAAAATTTTAATGTTTATAGACCGAGAGCTGACAGCAAATTTTTGGTGTGGAGGTATACCCAAAATTGGCAAACGTGTGTGTTGAGGTATGAGTGCTGATTTCAAATTCAATCGTCTGGCAGGATTCTTTTGTCGCCGGGGGTAGGGAAGAGGGTTTGAAAACAGCGATTTTTCAGATTTTTGTCTCGGGGGTATAACTACTTTCTTATACATATATATAAACAAAAGCGAACTACTCTCTGATTAAAAATTTTGGAGTCCCAGACGTTTTAAGTGTTGCCACACCCAGCCAGACGCCTCCTTAAAGGGGCAAAAAATCAGCTTTTTGTTTAGGGAGTATAACCAAAAACATTATATGTCAAAAAATCAAGAACAATCGTTTCATTAAGAGTATCGGGGTCCCAGACGATCGAAATGATTACAAAATTATTATTTACAAATTCTAAACAAAATGCTAACTGTGCAATCCCTACTGGATATGTTTTTAACGTTCTAGTTTCTAAATAATGAAAGAAAACCAATGGTTATATCCCTTATATAACTCTATCTAATGGTTTAATTAGGCACTGAACAAAATAAAGAAAACATTTACATATTTTTCCATTTCACTGTTGAACTTTTTAACATTATTTATCCCTAAACCACTCATCTAAGTATAATCTTTCAAGCTAAAAATTATTTTCAAAATCGGACTTTGTTTTCCGAAATTGCTGCACATTGTTTGCAAACTATACTTGACCGATTTTGAACAAATAAACATTAACACCCTTGGACTTCCACCTATGATTTCCTAAAATGTTGAGTTCAATCGGTATGCGGGTTTATATAGATACATGCATACATTCATATATAGAATCGAATACATTTATAAATATAAATTTTTAATATTCCTGTTTTATACAGCTCTAAGCAATCTTTGACCGGTAGGTAGATACTATTTATAAATAGTTTGAAGGCAAATTAACTCTTTATATTACTAGAAATCTTACTCCAATTAAGAAATGTTCACAATGTTTTTTATTTAGGTTTACCTAAAATCCAAAACGGTTTAAGAATTAAATCGTATATTTCTTTTTATAATATAAAGAGTTGGCTGCCTTTAATAAAAAAAAGAACATTATAAAATTCTATAGCTCTCAATTTAAAAATTATGACTTTTAATGCGATCCACTTTCTGTTTCTTTATTTTTTAATCGAAACTCCACTTTTCTGACTTTTTTCGATTAAATCACAGGGCTCTGGTAATCGTTTAATATTTATTAAATTGCTAATGATAACCAATTAAAAGAAAAGGGTTAGGAGAACAACTTTGTGATACACTATTTTTCAAAATTATCAACCTTAAAATCATTTTTCGTTTTAAATGCATATGAAAACGAGTATAAACACTATACAACATTTTCACAGAAAACATTTTTGTCTTTTTGTCTTTCTTATGACACTATAATCATAAAAATCCAATAACTATTACCAAAGTTACAAGTCATTTAATAAAAATAATTCCCTTTTTTTCACCAAATGTTCGTGAACGGTAAATTCGCCACTGAATGACGATGGAAGTCAACGAACAAGCAGGTTAAAATAGCACTCATATACCTCAACATACAAGTTTGCCAATTTTGGTTATACCTCCAAACCAAAAATTTGCTGTCGGCTCTTAAGCTTCGAGCAGACGGCATATGAAAAGTCGCAAACGTTTGCGACTCTGACGTCATATAAATAGTCGCAAATGTGTTGCAAATTCTAATCTACATCAATGCTCGCAAACTTGCATATGGGGGTGTTCACACGATATGCAAAAACTGTCCCAAAAGTCGCAAATGCATTTGCGACCAAGGCACTCGCACATCATGTGTCCGCAAATGTGGTCGCAAATGTTGTGATGGATATGCGAGGTGTTCAGACGATGTGCTATAAAGTCCGCATATCACTTAATTCCAATCATATGCAGGCTTGCGAACATTTCATATTTTTTTGGAACTGAAAAATTCTCATATAAAAATTCATAACGAATGAATTGTTGTGGGGAAAATATTAAAAGCAGCCAGAATCGAGAATCGGAAAATTGTGGAATAATTTTTTTCTTGGAACTTTACACAGTTTTGCTATATTTTGTCAATTAAAAGATTTAACAAAAATAGAAAAAAAAATAATGTACTTCATATTATATAAAAGCAAACAATTTTATTGAAATTTTTAAAACCCTGTTGCTGCTTTGCATTATAAATAATATCACCCCCAGAACTACCCACGCTTAATTTTAAATTTACCATTTTATTTCGTTTAAATGTAAATCCTATAGGCTATAGCTATGTACATGCAAGAATTTGACACAACAACAACAACTCTACCAGTAAAATGAAGAATCACAGCAGCTGATATGCTGCATATGTGGAGATGTGCAATTTTCGGTTTACGTGTCATCGCAAATGCTTGGGATGGTCACATATGGCCGCACATGCTCGCAAACTGTCACAAATTATATGCGAGGGTGTTCACACGATATGCAAGAAAGTCGCAAACTTATATGCAATTTGGGTGTCGCACATAATCCGCAAATGGTTTGCGAGCATATGCGGACTGTCCTAAAAGGGTGTTCAGACGATATACTCTCAAAGTCGCAAATGATGACGTAAAAATGACGTCAGAGTCGCAAACGTTTGCGACTTTTATATGCCGTCTGCTCCTAGCTTTAGACTATTAGTATTGAGGTACTTAGAAAGCAAAATAAGTGTACCTATATTTTGATGCCAAAAAAAATCGTTTTGTCTCAACCACCCACATAAAATGACTTTTATTATTTCAATGATTGAACTACCTTACCAATTACAATAGGAATAATCAAAGTAATTTAATAAGGAAGGTTGGGCCAAAATGTTCATTTTTAGGCTAAAAAAAATAACAAAGCTAAATATTCATTGATTTTGATTTAAGTTTGCCTCAAAATTAAGAATCAAATTTTTTAATGAAGGCGTCTTATCCGTAGCTTATCCGAAATATGGTTATCCAAAAAGTATGCAGTAAATGATTAAAATGGAAGGTATACCTTTTTCGGTCGGAAGTGACTCTAGACCTTAGTGGATATATAATTATGGAGTGCTCGTTTCTATCCCTAATGTATTGTAGTGCTTGGAGCCATGATAGGGTGCGCTATCCTATTTCATTTTCGGTAAGATAAATTATTAGAGGATATCGTACCGCTGCTATCAATTGTAAGTCATAATTTGCTTATTTTCTCTCTAAATTGTTCTAATTTGAAGTAATTCTTTAAATTAATAAGTGTTTGTTAATTATTTTAAAGTTTTTTTAGTTTTTTTTCTCCAATGTGCAGAAAAAACAGTGCCTTTGACTTTCCCAAACTTGAACACGATTCGATTCGAGGAGAGATTATGAAATCTCCACATTCGAATAAAAACAAGCACTCCATATTATTTATTCTCTAAGTCCCCTTTCACACGAGGAAACTGAGTTGCCAGCAACAATCAGTTTGTTGGTGAGAAGGGCAAGAAGTAAGAGGGGAAAATGAAATCTCCCCGGTCCACGATTCGAGGAGATTTTTTTGACATTCCTCTTCACACACATAGTAGAGTGTGTTCAACCAAGCTATTTTAAAAGGAAAATACAGAAAGTTTCCACGATTTTGTTTCTCCGTGTGAAAGGTACAGGAGATTTTTAAGGAAATTAAAAGAAAACGTCAAAAAAATCTCCAGCAACTTGTTTCCTCGTGTGAAAGGGGACTAAGCTCTAGAGATGCCAATTAAAACAGTTCCGGCTTATAAAAGTACTGTCTATGAGGCCCCGCAGGGCCAGGGCCCTCCGCCGGTGGGCATACTTCAGCCACCCAGAGTTTTTTTTGTTAATGATGTTGATCCGCACCTTTTTATACAGTTGACCATTTTTTTAATTTAAAATTCAACAAAGAAATTCCAACATTTATTAATTATTTGCTTAATATCGAATAGCAGCAACAAATCAAGCAAATCCAGCATTTGTAGGTATATAGAGTGCGGTGGAGGAATGAACATATCAGTCATAGCTATTACCTTTGGAATCGGCTCTATACTAGAGTTGGGAAATAATGATAACAAAAATAATTCAATTACAATTAGGTGCTTGTAATTAAAATCTCCAAACACTTTTCCAATTACTTTTAATGGAAGAATTTCAATTACCAATTACATGTAATTGAGGAATTTCAATTCAAATTAATAACAGTTAATAACAGTTTTTTGCTAGCTTTTTGCGCGACTTAAAAACAATACTCTTGGTGCCCGAAGAATCATAAAAAATCAATAAAAGTTGAAAAAAAAAATGATTTCAAAATGTTTTGATGTTTTGCTTGACAAGCATATTTGACAATATGAATGCTTTTTATTTTCAAAAATATTTTAAGCTGTCCCCATCGTCAGAATAATAATTATCGGTGGAAAGTGAATTGATGTGGAATTTTTGATATTTAGGTAGATATTATTATTTTTGATTTAAAATCAATTTTGCAAATCTAAATTTTTCGGTAGAATTACCCCTCCCTGCACTAACACCAACATATTTTACAGCTGTCAGTTTGTAAATATGTTTTTTGAATTGATTAATTAATTTTAGGTGTGAAAATTACATATGTACAAAATATGTGAGAAATATTCGCTCATAATAAATGGAACCAGTTTAAAATTAATGGGTAAATTTCAAGTCAAGCTCATCTTTATCTTCTAAAAGTGCATCATAAAAACTAAATTGTTTTCCGTTTTGTTAGCTGTTCTGGCTTCTGACAGCAGTTAGCTGTTACCTATCCGGTTTTGGTCGTTCACTTACGTATCTCAGATAGCCAATCTGACTAACGCGGCCATTCATCGATTATGCGCATGTCATGCTTTTCTCAAACACATTTGAGAACGTGAACGGCCCTATTTGCACTTCTACAAATCCCAACTTGATTTATATAATTTTGGACTTCGGAGTCGGAATTTGATGTTGATTTTGTAGTCGATTTTTGTATATCATCGGTAAATAAAAAAGTAATAGACCTCGTCTAAAAATAAAAATAATAATACAATCAACCGCCAGGGGACACCAATAGCCGTGTTTTATTATCTTCTATCGGGATCCGGATCGGGATCTGGATTTACTTTTAACACGTAATACACAAACAAAATACTGGGAAATTTTCAAAATTGTTTTTGTAACACGTGTTAAAAGTTAATCCAGATCCAGATCCGGATCCCGATAGAAGATAATAAAACACAGCTATAGAAGGTGACACTCCACAACTAAAAGCGCAGCGGCAAGGCAGCGGCGGAAAGGAGAAACGAAATAGATGATGTGGGGTTTTTCGTGTACACAAACCAATTTTCAAAGGGATATTTATAAATTTAATTGTTCCCTTTTGTATTGGTTTCCATGACGATGAGGCTTCAATATTTTGTTTTGTTTTGAAATTTGTTTACAATTTTCAATCCTGAGGAAAGAAAATGTATGTATGTATATTTCTTTATCTGTATGAGTTGTTTATAAATTTTTGTTTGCATGAGGATGTGAAGCTAAAGTGAAGATTTGTTTAACGTATTGAAAAATAGAAAAAAAAACTATTTGGGAATAGTTTGAGTATTTTATATGTTGTATTACGTTGACAATTTAGAGACTTAATAATAATTTGTTGATTTTAACAGGCTGAACATAGTGAGTTTTATTGTTCATTAAAAGTCTTTACATAAGAAAAATATGTACATAGATGTACCTATGTACATAGGGTGATTCGCATACGGTGTTACAAAAAGCTAGAGCTTTTAGGTCGGGTTAAGTCAAGAAAAAAAATCGTACAGGAAGAGGGGTCTATTCCCCTCGTTTACCAAGGAGTGGCAATTTTCTAAAAAAATGACTTAAAACAAAAAAAAATATTAAAAAACAACAGTTACACATACAATGCCATGATACACTTTTTTGTAAAGCCACAAATCTATTATTTTACTGGGTTTTAAATAACGTTGTTTTAGAAAATATTTTTTTTAAAATTAATTTTCAAACTCAAAATTTCGAAAACAAAATTAAAAAAATTTTGTTCAAAATAATTTTTTCGCTATTAAGAAGTATTTTTGTTTATAATATTAAATGCCTTTTTTAATTTTAAGACAAACACCAAAAACCGGATGCTAAAATCTCTTCTTGTTAAATCTAAAAGTAAATCAACCCACACTGAAGTCAGGAAGCAATATTTCAGTGGAGGATGCACTCGGTGGATAAAACAACAAAAGCATCTTCATCAATTAATAATGAAGGTGCTCACCAAATTTGATGAGTTAACTCTGTTTTATCTTTGATCTCGCACTGAAAAACTGTATTTAATATAATATATATAACTATATTTAATAATAGTAGGTTTACATATGTACAATTTTGCAGCTACGTATTCAATTAACTTTACTTCGGAGTTTTGTGATGACCTATCCTAAAACTTTTGTGAGTTTGACGATTCCGATACTGAGGACACAAATGAGATTGAAACAGATGTTACAATGGAAGACCTTGCAAGGACATATTTTGCTGGTAACATTGCCCAATCCGTTTTAAAAAAAAAAATTCTGCAAAATTTATCAAAAATTTATGTGCAAAGATCAGAAAAAATGTACAAGACACCGAAAACCTTATAGAAATAAGACAATATGAGAGGACAACGCAAGGAGGACTCACAGTTTCAACAGAAGAGCTAAAGGAAATGATGGACAAAATAATATACTGTTATGATTGAGAAATAGTTTGCCATGTCCTCAAATGGAACATAAAAATAATCTCTTGGCACATTCCATGATAGTCCTTCCTAGAGCAAAAATAAAAATTTTGAATGCAAAAGCAAAAAACGCAAATTTTTGGTTTTTTCAATATTTGTATACACACATTTTCATATTGTATCTGATAACTGCCAGTTCAAGCTTGTTGGCAAATTAAAATGGCTGCCGGGGATTCTCATCTTCATGTGGCTAATCTGTGGTCTTTACCGGTACATGACTGTTTACCACCGCCAGTTTACCACGGGACAGTTTACCACCGCTGGTTTACCACCGCCGGTTTGCCACCGCCGGTTTACCACGGGACAGTTTACCACCGCCACCTTACCTCCGCCGGTTTACCACCAGAGCAGGTCAGGTAGTGTGAAATGTGATGTCGAACTACCTATTTGATACTTATAGGGTGCTTCTTTGGTAACGCAGAAATTTACTCTGAAAATGCAATAAATCGCTATCAATAGCCGTTTTTCATTTCAAGCATTAAATTTACCTCGGGGAAAACGCTGTTACAGGGCTTAAACCAATGCGAATACTTCGGAACAACGACAAAAATTTCGCCTCTCTTAATTTATTTACATGGATATTAATGGGAACACCCACACTGGCGCAAAGCGAATCTTCGTACATTATTCAATCGTCGCATAACGAACACAAAACGAACACAAAACGTGATTTTATTTTGTTTTATGATTGTATGAGTGCCTTTTTTAAAACAACACTGGTAAAAGTCACTTTTCTTTGATGCGTGTGCGTGTGAAAATCTGTGTAAATCTTGCTATAAATCGAGATCTGCAAAATCGACTTCAGGTCGACAAAAAATCGATTTTTTTGGTCGAAAGGAAAAACTTGTCACAAATCAAAAAAATCAAAAAAAAAATCGATTTCTTTGGTCGAAACGAAATCCACATAAGACATTTTAAGAGAAAATATGAGTATATTTTTAACCCTTATTTATCGACTGATTTGGCTTAAATTAACACCATTTATAAGGCGTGTTTTTTTGCAAAAAAAACGAATTTGGATTTGTCGAAAAAACGACATCGTTAGTCGCGATAATTATCTGGAGTAAGCTAAGTCTTTATGGATTTAAGTTGTTGTTGTAAATATTTACGTGTAAAACTATTAGTCCCGATGTCGTTTTTTTCGACAAATCCATATGGACTTGCAAATAAAACACGGCTATTATTTCAATGATTGAACTACCTTTACCAATGAAAATGAAACGCCATTTTATTGCGAAGTTTGAGATTTTAGCAAAAACTTATTGTGAAATTAATAATAATATTAAAGGCTTAACTACATAAGCCAAAAAGTACTTTTGTACAAAAGTAAAAATATTTTTTTCCCGCTAGCGCAGTTGTTTTGTGAAAAAGAATATACAAATTCTTTTTTAAACAAAAATTTAATCTTTCTGCATCATTTTTAAAAGTTTTCCAGTGAGAAAAACTATTCCAAAATGAGTTTGAAAATTTTCACTTTTGTACTTTATCACTTTTTGGGCTTATGTAGTTAAGCCTTAATAAGATAATATTTCACAACGTCTTTTTGAGAACAACGTTCGGCTTTTAAACTTTTTTCTTACAATATTTTGAGCCAAATCAAATCACAAATCAAATGTTTTTGTTTTACCTGCATATTTTACTGTCAAACTATTGATTTTTTTTTGCTTGTTTGGCACTGACGTCTGGTGGAAGTTCCAAATAATCTTCCGTTCGTGTTGTTCATAAGTTGTTGCAATTAGGTTATTAAAAAGTAAGTTTAATAATTATCTATTTTATTCTTTCTTTATTCGTTCTTTAAAATGATTAATTGGAATATTTCTCATTTCTATTATTACTTTTCAGGTTTCGTCAGGAGTTCGGGCCGTTGGAGGCCGCGAGAGCTGAAGCAACTCAACTCGGAGGTGGAGCAACAGGATTGCCAATTGATTTGGTGTCATAGGCCAAGCATTGAAAAATATTGCTGAAGGTAGGTCTGAGGCACATTCAAGGAGTAAACCGGTATCACCATTCGCATGTCCAAGAACATTTTGTTTGTCATCAACCACCTTGAGTTTACAAGAACCCCCAGATTGCACATACATCATTTTCGGAGAAACAGACAACGAAGTTCTTTCACAGCAAGCTCAAGTGGAAGTTGCCGAGAAATTCAAGGCCTCAGAATCGGCCGCTGTGCATCAGACACCGTAACCACAACTTCGGTGACATCAAGTGCCGAAGAATATGAAGTTGATGAGAAAGACAAGCAAACACTACCAGAGCCAAGCGATTCGAGCCCTCAAGTAAGCTGTTCAGCTACCAACGTCCAGTTCCACTGAAAGCGAAAATCTTTTCTGCAACTCATGTTGGTGCATGGAAGGGTATTAATGCCCAACGGGATTCAATTAATTCGGTCGCTGTCGCTGCCGGTGTTTCTGAGTCTGTAGATAGAAGTTCACTAACAGCACCTCAAACGACTTATGCCAAACATTCATGGTTTCGGCTCTCTTATGGCTTTAATATTTCGCGATGATGAAACAACACTTTTGCCCAACATTCGTGCTGATCTTGTTGCTAAAATTGAGTCTTATTATAAAGTAAGAAAATTTATTTATTTCTGTGTATGAATTTTAAACTTTTCATCACTTATCTTCAAGGCTTTTGAGTGTGCATTGAAACTCACGTGGATTCCCAGCATCATGTTTGGATTCAACCTGACGAAAAGGATGTAATAGACATTTATGGACTCAGATGTATTTTTCCTATGCACTCGGCTCTACCTTTTGCGATGAATTATTTGATCGTATGCACGATCTGAATGTACATTGCCGCGAATTACATCGCATGAAACAATTGTATGAAATTTGTATCTTATCAGTACATGCACTTAGCTACTGTAGGATTAAATAGGATGGTAATCAAATATTTATATATTTTAAGTTCACGTTAATGTACAGCGTTCAATAAATAAATAAAAATCAAAAATGATAACGATTCACTTTTCAAAGACCATTTCGGACAATTTTAAACGTATATTTTATTTAGATTCAGCCCTTGTGTGAGTTGCACCCGAAAAATATTTCAACTTCAAATTTTTTGTTCGCCCGGAATTTGTGAGTTTCCCTTCAACGGTAATGTTGATTTCTATGTACATGATGCTGTTTCCATTCGCCTCCGAAAAATAAGTTAACATTTTACTTCTTAATGGCTTAAAAATTGGCTTTATTAAGACAGGCGAAAGTTTCGTTGTCGATCGGAAGTATTTGCGTTGGTTTGGAAGAGCCTGAGGGGAATTTTTCGAACATTTAACATTTTTCGGGTGAAAGCCAGAAAAGTGAAATGGCAGTCATTCCGGGTGGAATGTTGTTTGGGCAAAACTCACAATTAGGCTGATTATGTTTGGAATCTTACATTGCAATAAGCGAATCCTCGATTCTCACCGATTTCGCACAGATAAAGCAACCAAAAGTAAATAGGTATGAAAAAAAAAAACAATTATAGAAAAAACTGCTCTTTCAGATCTTACACTTATTGTTTTATTTATCGACACACTATTGCAAGGAGAGTTCATTATTAAAAATAAATAAAAAAAAAGATTTTCTTAAAAATAAAAAGATGAATTTTAATATTAATGTAGCGCGTCTACATATATTATATCATCTGCACCTGGTTTCTTTTGCTAAGGCAACATCATTGCATTTACATAAAGATGTAACTTTTTGTTTTGTATAACTCCATATTTGATGTCGAAGAACTCGCTCTGCTTCCCAAGAGAAAAAAATAGCACTAGATCTCATGAGGAATATCATCTCACCGGATGAGTCTGTGGTGCCTAGAATCCAAGCTGGTTCCAGACCCCGATCATAACCCAGCGATTTGTGCGCCTCTCTGAGTCGTTAGTGGTTTTTCGTTTGGTCTTCATCTCAGTAATTGGTTGATGCTGCCAAACCAATCAGCACTGAACCATTTCTTTTGTGTTTACGGGTATTCCTGTACAAAAAAACAAATGGCGATTAAAAATGTTAAAAAAATACATTTATTTAATTGAATACCAATCATAGCAGCGTATATGAGGGTACAACTAGATGTTATAACTGCGTAGGGTAATCGATATTTTAAATGGGAGTTCTTGAGGGTCATGACGGTCGGCTTACTTGCAATCTGGAGGTGGACACCATAGTGAATCTGGATCTGGTAGTAAAATCTTCTAACCATAAAGTTTTCATATTTTTTTATGAATTCAGGATGATCTTTAAGTAAGATTTCAATATTTCAAGGAGTTTTGGCCAGCAACGCCAGCCAATTGTTGGAGGCAGCAATTGTTTAAGCCAGAAATTTTTCTCTCTGCTGTCTATCTTGTCTTGGCCACAACCTGTGAATTATTTTTAGACTTATCAATTAATTAATAATAAATGAATATACTGTTTACCTGCAGAATAGTCATTCATTTTGGCAAATCAAATTTAAAATTAGAAAAATCCTTTATTATTTTTTTTTCTTCTTTGAGAAGTCAAAAATGTCAAATCTACAAAAGTAGGGAAGGTAGTTTCTAAAATATACACCACAGATTAACCATATGAAGATGAGAATGTTTCGTACGTTTCGCCCTCCAAAACCCATTTGTTTACATTGTTGTATTTGTAATTTTTTCCCGCGTCCATGAATATATGTGAATTGCAACAACAATTTAACCAGGTGTGTGAAGATCCCTACTGTCTATGTGTGAGATTTTTATACACACCTTCTCATTTTTTATCTGATAACTGCCAGTTCAAGCTTGTAGGCAAATTAAAATGGCTGCCGGGGATTCTCATCTTCATGTGGCTAATCTGTGATATACACTACCTGACCTGCTCTGGTGGTAAACCGGCGGAGGTAAAGTGGCGGTGGTAAACTGTCCCGTGGTAAACTGTCCCGTGGTAAACCAGTGGTGGCAAACCGGCGGTGGTAAACCGGCGGTGGTAAACTGTCTCGTGGTAAACTGGCGGTGGTAAACAGTCCTGCTTCGGGTCTTTACTTAACTTGCACATAGAAATTTATGTAGCACAAATTCGTAAGTTATCCAATGGAGGGGAAATTTTTTTCTCTCTCGATGTGCTCTCTCGTTGCAACTTTTTCGAGTTAACAAACAGGAATTTGTAACAAATTATGCAATTTTGTGAAAATTTGTGCAAATTCGCAAGAAATTTCACGTTACCAAACAGACCTAGTAATTGATAGATATTACAAAAACAGAACTGAAAAAATTCCTTTTCAAATTAACGAATCTATAAAGAATTAGGGCAAATTTTAAAATTGAATACACGACCCTATAGAAATATTTTAGGCGACCGCAGCGTAGCCACGCGATTTGGTGGAGTTTTCTCCGAGTGTCACCCTCTATATATGTTTATTCAATGATTAGCTCTAAGATGATCCCTATTATCCAACAGGTGTCGTTTCTCATATATTCAAAACATCTGAAAATATTAAAACAACAACTGTACAATAAAATTTTATTTTGAAATTATGAATTGCTAAAACTAGCACCCTATACATGCAACAAAACTCCACTAAGGCTTCGGGTAGTCGCTGCCATTGAATAAACATATGTATATAGAAGGTGACACTCGAGGAAAACTATACCAAATCGGCTGGCAGCGCTGCTGTCGCCTAAAATAATATTATAGGTCGGTGTATTCAATTTAAAATATTTCCTTAATTATGGATAGAGTCGTGTATTTGAAAAGGATTTTTTTCAGTTTTGTGTTTGTAATTTCAATCAATTACTATGGAAACGGTTGTTGTTTTTCTTTCGTATGAAATTCAGAAAGTGTGTGTATTGCTATGGAAACGAATGTATTTGTGTTTTGTTTGAAATTAAGATTTTTTTTTAATTACGCTATTTACATATGTATGTATATATTGATGTAGATGAAAATATTTTCGTTACGATTTCAGTTAATAAGTACAAATTATTTAAATCAAAAAAGGGGTTATAGTTTTTCATGATATTAAAGCTGTACTGTTTAGATACAATTATAATTTCAGTTCTACTGATTTGATTGTTAAGGTAAAGATATAAAAATGCAGGAAATAAAACAAGCTACGTTCTAGTACCACTTTATTTAAGCTTGGGAAACGTAGAGGATTGAGGGGTACACAGTTTTTTTCAAACTGTAGGCTGCAGGCGAAATTAAAAAAAAAAGTGCAATATTTTATAAAACGCTATTTTACTGGATGTATAGAGAAAAAGTTTGTATTACGAAATTATTATTTATCGATTCTTTAAAACTTGCAATAATGTCCGGTTTAATTTAGTAAATAGATAAGAAGAAAATGTTTAAGTTCGCTAAATTATATGTATGGGTTTTAAGAATAATGCTTATTTTGATTAGGTATATATAAGTTTACAATCCAATGGGATTAAGTACCTACATTCGCTCATACCTATTCTAAGCGAAATTTGAATGAAATAGATTCTTTTCAATTATTAAGTATTTTCATTTAACCCTTTGCAAATAAGGAATTTATGGACCTATTCATTTGACCAAATTGATAAATGAAACATTTTAAAATCAAGGCAGTTGAAAACATTTTTTTTAGACAGTAAAGTTTGGATTCTAGACCAATTTACGTCCTTTACTTTGGCGGAATTGAAAAATGTTGATATCTGAATTTGTAGATAGATAAATGCTAATTTCTTGAGCTAACCAAAAACTTGTAGCTCGCATAGTTTCTAATAGTTATTAAAGTTTTCGCTAAAATAAGTCTGAAGTTAGCGCCAGCGGACGAAAATACGAAAATAATAATTCTCTTGATGTCCAAAATTACAGCTTTATAAATGCTTATTTGTAGCTCAAATTCGAGATTTTGAACAATATTAGACTATGTGAAACAAGGGCTAGGTACACTGCGTGACGTATACATATTATGTGTGCCTTTTTATTTTATTTTTTTTTTTAATTTTATCATACCGTGCAGGATAATTTACTTCTAGATTTAACTACAGATTCTTGTGTACGATTATTTAATCAAAATTAAAAAAACGACCATTCTGCTATAGTTAATTAATAATCGTACAAAAGAATAAGGGTTTGTTTCACAATGTCCCAGGGAAGTTATAATTACTTACTCGGCATTTAAAATATCCGAAAACTAAATCTTCCCATTAAAAGAAATTGCGTTTTACAATTTATTTACCTAAATAATAAATTAATGTGTCAATTAGTATTCCAGTTTTCCAGACAAAATAGTTTTTTTCTGATAAAAAAAATCAAAAAAAAATAATTATTATTATTTTCGTTTGCCATGTAAATTTGATAATCGCTACTTCATCTGGCCATTAAAATACTTAGAACTTTACTTATAACTTTGACGATTCAGAGTAGTTTATAAGCAAAAGTAGTTTATAATTGAATAATAAGTTTCAAGTTGCTTGCTTAGAACTTAAATCAGACATTGTGAAACTAACCCATAGAATGAAAAAATCTATATAAGATGACTTAAAATTAAATCGAAAAATTAAGAAGGAAGATTGTGTCCAACTATGTAGGTGCATCTACATATTTTGCTCTAAAATCTGTAAGGAACAATAAAACGCAGTAAGTTCAGCATGTTTCAGTTGTATAAAATGTAAAATTGGAGATACAGGCACAAAACTGAATCTAGACTTAGAGTTTGAATTTTTCGCCAAAATACATTGTTCATAAAAATCTATATGTTACAAAAAACAAAGCAAAATTGAAACGTTACTTGACAAAAATAATTAAAATCAACAAATTATTATAAGTCTCTAAATTGCCAACGAAATACAACCTATAAAATACATAATTTGTAGCTTTTTCTGTTTTTCAATATGCAAAACAAATCTTCGCGTTAGTTTCAAATCTTCATGTTAACAAAAATTTAAAAACAACTTATACCGATAAAGAAATATACATACATACAGTTTCTTTCCTCGGGATTGAAAATAGTAAACAAATTTCAAAAAAAAACAAAATATTGAAGCCTCATCGTCATGGAAACCAATAGAAAAGGGAACAATTAAATTTATAAATATCCCTTTGAAAATTGGTTTGTGTACATAAAAAAACCTACATCATCTATTTCGTTTCTCCTTTCCACCACGGCTGTGCCACAGCGCTTTTAGTTGTCGAGTGTCACCTTCTATAGCCGTGTTTTATTAGCTGTGTTTTATTAGCTGTGTTTTATTAGCCGTGTTTTATTATCTTCTATCGGGATCTGGATTTACTTTTAACACGTAATATACAAACAAAATACTGGGAAATTTTCAGAATTGTTTTTGTAACACGTGTAAAAAGTTAATCCTGATCCAGATCCGGATCCCGATAGAAGATAATAAAACACGGCTATTATCTTCTATCGGGATCCGGATCTGGATCTGGATTTACTTTTAACACGTGTTACAAAAACAATTTTGAAAATTTCCCAGTATTTTGTTTGTGTATTACGTGTTAAAAGTAAATCCAGATCCAGATCCGGATCCCGATTTTTTTTATCAAAATTTTGAGTTTGCCTGCGAATTTTTTAAAAAACTATCGGCTAAAATAATTTAATTTAAATGCAGGATTAAAGTTTAGATTCCTAGCTTTCAAAAACGGTATATTAAATTACTGTAAGTGTTGCCGATGTTTTTTAATAATTATTTTTTAATTTTAAGTCATTTTTTCTAAAATTGCCCCTACCTCTCCTAAACGGGGTGAGGTAGACCCCCCACCCATAGTAAAAAATGCTTATTTTTGACCCTTCTACAAGAAACCATTATCAATTTTTGGCGCCAAAGTTATCGTACTCTCCCCATTTTGAAAAATAAAGGAACGAAATCTCATCCGAAAAAATCCTGACTTGAGAAAAATTTATTTTGGAGGTATCTACAAAAATATTAAGTGGTGGACATGGAAAAAGTACAGTTTTTTTTAATTTGTATTTTTTATTATAGTTTATGTTTTAAATACAAATACGTTTTTCCTACATTTAAGGCTTAACTACATAAGCCAAAAAGTACTTGTGTACAAAAGTAAAAATATTTTTTTTCCCGCTAGCGCAGTTGTTTTGTGAAAAAGAATATACAATTTTTTTTTTAAACCAAAATTTAATCTTTCTGCATCATTTTTATAAGTTTTCCAGTCGGAAAAACTATTCCAAAATGAGTTTGAAAATTTTCACTTTTGTACTTTTTCACTTTTTGGGCTTATGTAGTTAAGCCTTTAGGAAATTAGCATATTTTCTGATGGATAATAATCCATCTTTTGAAGTATTGCAATCATTTCTGTAAGTAAATAGATACAAATACCATTATTAATACAAAGAAGCTTGGACATGTATTTAGCACTTAACATACAAAAGTAAATTGACCTTTAAATCTCAATATGAAAGTTTATATTTAGTTGTAAATCCCTTGTTTGTAATCACAGCTTGACATCCTCTTGGCAAACTTCCGACCGATTTCCTGCAGCGTTCTATTGGTATTGCATACCAAGCACTTTTGATGTTTTCCTATAATTCTTCAAAGTTTTTGGGATTTTTACCTTCTATTTGGCTTTCAATGATGCAACTAGTTGCAGTAAGGCCAGTGCCTACGTTCTATAACTCTCGCATGGATAAAATTGGCCGAGAAACGATGAAAAATGGAACAAAACTCATACGATTTGTTTCAATTTCCATCGTTTCTCGACTGATTTCGATGCGAGAGTTACAGAACGTTAGACACAGGTCATTGTAATTTGTATGTTGTAACTGTTGTCCAATAGGTGTTGTCCAATAGGTGACATTTTGGAAATTGGAAATGTGGTGTCTATTCTTGACACCAACTTTTTATGCGCGAACGTCACCAAAGAAAAAACAACAAGACACAAAACAGCTGAGTGCATTGAGTTATCACTCAAAGTAAATTTATTAAAAACTATTTTAAAAGATTAATTAAGAACAAAATAAAAGTTTACAAAATGGAGAAGCAAAAATTAGTGGACTTCGCTGATGGCCGTTGGAATCGAGAGTGAGTTGGACGATTTGAATTTGTTAACTCTTAACTCCTCATGACGGTGTTCACATTGGACTGACTCCTCCAATTTTTTTTGACGTCTCTGTGCTTTTGCTCACTTCCACTTCATGGTGAGAAAGAGATGGCCAGGAAAGGCAGGATTTTTTAAATTATTTAAAAATCAGTGGATTTTTTTTGACGTCTTCTTTTGTGACATCTGTTTTCTCTGTCTGTGATTTATCTTTGGCACTTAATTCATACAAAATCCAATTTTTTTCAATTGGAAACATATTTATTAAAGAAGATTTACATTTTGCAAGTGAAAAAATTGTAATTAATCTTTCAAACTGCACAGATTTCTGCTTTGTTTTAACGACTACTAAACGTCAAAGTAAGTCCGATGTGTTCACATTAGTTTTTGTTTGAACAAAACAAATTGGATTCACGTCAAAAAAAATCGGATGAGTCAGTCCAATGTGAACACCGTCCATTCTTCATTTTAGTGTTGCTATTTAGTGGCAGAGGTGCGACTGTCGATACAGTGCCTCCACAGAAATTAATAACGAGACTCGATTATCAACATTCAGCAAATTTGTATAACCAGCTGGTCTGTCAAATTTCTTTTTGTAGGCCAATGTACTGCTCTGGCAAATGTCAGCTTCCGAACGCTTTTTTTTAATCGCATTGGCCTGTTCTCTTTGTAACAATTTAAAATTTTCATTTTTCATAATTATATTTGATTTTAAATTCACTCACTTCTATTAGTTCAGCTTAAAAATATTTTTTTTTTTTAAATAAAGTGCCTATCTTTGTAAGCAAAAACAATAATCTATACCACGTTTGCATAAAAATGAGCAGTTTCCGTCGAAGATTAGCTCGTCCATATATAGCAGGGACAACAACTAGCCCACAAACTGGACAAATAATAACTGGAAGTGGTAATCCAGCTCTAGATGAACTTCTTGGTTAGTATTTTTGTCGTGTCAACCAAGAACTTTATATAAAATTCTTTTAAACAGGTGGTGGAATCCCAATGAATTCCATAATTTTAATTGGTAAGTTTTGGACAGTTTTTTAGAAAATCAATTTTTGAATCGAACAATTTGTGTTTTGCGCAGAAGAAGATAAACATTGCATCTATTCCAAAGTTCTTTGTAAATATTTCTTGGCCGAAGGTGCCATAAAAAGCCAAAAGATAATTCTGGCCAGTCTGGACGATAGTCCTGATGAAATCTTCAAAAAACTACCACAGCCCGTGTTCTTACATGATTGCTATAATGAAAATCATGAACTCCAACCAGACTTCGATCAACTTTCCCAAGATACAACCAGCTTACGAATCGCATGGCGATATAATGATTTGCCATATTTGAATGTGGAGAAAGACCCCTTGTTAGCCTTCGGAGACTGTGAGCATCATTTCAACTTGCTAAATTATATGACGGAGAATGAAGTAGCTAATATCGATAAGGTTTTGTGGGATGGCACTAATGTCAAGAAAACCAGCTTGGATGTAAATAGTGCGAAGTCAGAAATAGTCGATGCTGAGGAAGAGGAAGACGACGAGAGTACAAGTGCTGCTGATACTAGTAGTTTCTTTAGCAATAAACGTTTCCAAAATCTGATTGATACCTTGGCAAAAGAACTGCGAATGGTAGATACTTGGCGCATTTGCATACCATCACTGGGATCGCCGTTGTGGTACGATGAAAACTTTGGAGAGGATTTATTGAAATTCTTAACCATTTTGCGGGCATATGTACAGAACACACAAAGCGTATGTTTCTTAACAATGCCAATGCATTTAATTGCTAAAAGTGTAAGTACATATTATTATACTTATCATTTTTTGTAGTTATAATATTTGTCTCCCTCTTCACTGTTTTTTTTTTTTTTTTGTAAAGAATCTAAGTTGTTCTACTTAAAAAGCTAGTGCAGAAAATTCTGTTCGAAACTGTTCCAAAGTGTTCTAGACAGATTCATTTAACAGCAAACGAGAACAGTTTAGAACAGAAAATTCCTCATTGAACAGCAAAAAGTTCTACTTTTCTATTCGAAACTGTTCCGAACAGCCTCGTTGGAAAAACCTAATATGAAACAAAAATGAAATACTAAAATGTAACACGGGTTAAGACGGTATAGCAGATGAAAAGTCTGATCAAAAAGTTTTGAATCTTTATATTTTAAATTTCAATTTTAAGTCAAAATCAATTAAAGGTAACGAATGATAAATCATAAACGGTTTCACTTGAGACCAAATCCGCGCTAGATTGAAAAAATCCAGGGCAAAATGTATAAATGGGTTTGACTTTGAGCAGACTATCGTAGAAACGCTTAGCCATATGTGATTTAACATAATCGAGACAAAATCTGTACAAGAGTGAAAAAATGCAGGGTACATATACCTATGTATATAAAGTGGAGAAATTAAAAAATATGTCGTAATGCACATTTTAACAGTGCAAGTATTAGTTTTGCTCTGTTATTAATGACATTATGTCGACTAGAACTTTTCCACATGACTGGAAAAGAGCCAAACTTAAGCCAATTCCGAAAACATCGCGAAACCATCATGACTTCAATAAATATCGTCAAACTTCCCTCCTTCTTATTCTTTCAAAAAATATGAAAAAAATCTGCCCTATTCTGCTATCCGATTCGATCGAAACTTACGATTCACGTAAATGTTTCATTCAATTTGCCTCTTAATTATATTTTTATCGCAATTTATACGCATTATGGAACAATCATTTCCTTCCCGCGGATAGCAGAATGCAAATGTTCACGAGAACGTTTAGCAAAATAGGGCTGATTATTGCTAGACGAAACGGTTGGTTAATAGAAAATAAGGCTGATCCAGGACAGCATGGTCTTAGACCTAAAAGCAAACACAGCTTATTACATCTGATTTGGAAAAGGCATTTGATAGAGTTAAGATGGTGCCAATTATTAAGCAGCTTCATCAATGGGGAGTTCCTAATCAATTACTAAAAGTAATCATGTCATTTATTAGAGGTACAACTTTTCGAGTAAATGTTGATGGCTATAACTCCTTAACAATGAAAATGGACAATGGGACGCCGCAAGGTTCCCTCTTTCAGTTGTCTTATATAATGCATTATATTGACTCGCTTATTGTGAAACTTTTCCAGCCGCTACAAAACCCCGACTTTATTGGAGTATACGCTGACAATATTTATGCTGCTGCTTCCGGAGACCCTGTCGAGGTAAAGAATACTATAGAAAAAGCAGATTTAACAATGTTTAATTGGGCTAAGGAAGTTAGTGCGTTTATCCCTTCATCAAAAATAGAAGCATTGCATCTCTGAAGATCTTTTCTTACGAGAAACTACCATTCCTCTTAAAAAAGAAACAAAAATAATGTGAGTAACTTTTTGTGCAAATCTGAAATGGGACACAAATGCAAAGAATGTAGTTAATCAGCTCAAACGACGGAACCATGCTTTAAAAATGATCTGCAAAAACTCTAGTCGCCGGTACCCTCCAACACAGTATAACTGTTTTATGTGGACTACAATCTAAAATTATAGCAACATTTGTTTTCGAACAGCCTCAAGAGGTTTGAGAGCCACAAATATAGAAGCTCTAAGATCAGAAGGAGGCTATGCCTCCGTTGAAAACTTTGTGAAAAAAGGGAAATTAATCTGATTAGTAAATCGCTTAAAGATTCAACTCCTCCCTACATTAACACAGCTAAAACGAATAATTTAATAGGCATATCTGTTGCTCAAAAATACTCTACCCGATCTTTGATTTTAATAGACAATCTTGGCATTATCATGGGTCTTGAAAATGCTGCAAATAAATGTCCAACTATGGATGTTATAAGAAGATGTTTATATTCCAATAAAAACATTATGCTTGCATGGATACCTGGACATTCCGGAATCATAGAAAATGAGGCTGCAGATCTTGCCGCAAGAACTGCTATCAACTACCCACATTGCAGAATACCCCCTCTTACGCAGGACATTCATCGAGGAAAATAAAAAAGAGCCTACCGAAAGTTGGCGAAACTCTGAAACATTTCTACGAAAACATCAACCTGTCTACACGAGTATCCCATACAATCGATCTCTCAACAGAGAAGATAGCATACAAATTTTCCGGATTAAAGTTGGAAAAGCTCTTTTCAACACTCAACATTATGATAATGCTGGAGATCCTTAACAATGTTCTAATTGTGCAACGAAACTCTCCGTTTGGCATATCCTTGTCGAATGTCATATATCTCGCCAAATTAATGTACCATAAACAACATAATTGAAAAACTTGCCGAATTTTTGAATCCATCTGAAGTACGATGCATTCAATACATTAAAGATGCCACATCCGCCCACCAGATATTTGATGAAATATGATTTTTTTTCTCTCCCTCTTTCTCTTATTACCAAATAGCTCTTATAATACTAGCGGCGAGAAATAAATAACTTAACTTTCTATTATGAGTGCATGTCTTAATGTACATAATGTATGTATGTAATTCGTATCGTTTTTAATTTCGTTGCTAAAATTCATG
This sequence comes from Leucozona laternaria, assembly GCA_932273885.2. Lineage (NCBI taxonomy): Eukaryota > Metazoa > Arthropoda > Insecta > Diptera > Syrphidae > Leucozona > Leucozona laternaria. The sequence goes on from OW026368.1 coordinate 56,124,946, forward strand.
GATATGAATAAGGTAATCCTGGGGGCCACAACATGTTAATGACTAATGACATTTAAGGTACTGAAAGCAATACTTTACCCGGCTCACTTTGTCCTTGCCATTGGTTCAGACATTTAAAACCAATGTGCATCGGTATCTCCTTTCAAATCCTTTCCAACTTTCTTAAACGCTTGCACTGTGTATTATCATTACCCTTGAGTGTGCACAAAATATATAAAACAAAAAAACAGCTCTAAATTACTTTAAATATGATTATGGAACACCAGGATTCAGTTTTTGGACCAATTAGATTTTTTTTAGGGTACAGGTGCATATCTTTCTTCACAATTGTGCCACCAACTGTGTTAAACGTTGTGGTCTCGATGTTTAAGGACGACCTGGATGTTTTCGGTCGATCGTCTATAACGAGGTCTGCCGGTACTTCTCACATCTCTAACGTTTCCCTATAACCCTATAGGGACTTTTGGCCATCCCTGTATCATCGCACTGTGGGCTCAGGTCCTGAGGTTAAGACAATTAATAACACGTTTTCCCAACAGAAACGATAAAATTATTTATGCAGAGCTCGAAAAGAATTACAAATATAAGTATAATATTCAAAATTTAATGTATAAAAACTGTGTTAAACTTTATAATTTGGCCAAGGAAAACTTAAAAATAGTTCAGCGAAAGTCGGGAAAAAAGTTTCACAGTTTTATGTGACCATTGACAACAAAATTTTAAGCTTTTTTTCTTATTACTATTTTAGCAAACCATGACCATTATTTTTTTTTTAATAATTCATGATAATTTAAAAAAATAATTATTTATAGGACGAATTACTTGTGCCAAAGATTCGAAATCTTGTTGACTATGCTATTGAATTGGAATCTTTTTCTGAATCTGATCGTGAAACAAATCCTGCATTCAAGGAATATAACGGATTGCTGCACTTTAGGAAAATGTCGGCTATAAACTCACTTGCCTTGTTTCAACACTCCGACTTGGCATTCAAGTTACGCAGAAAGAAGTTTGTTATTGAAAAGTTTCATCTTCCTCCAGGTAATGAATTTAACAGGAATATTAAGAATATTAATTTGCTTTACTCTCTTTATGTTTTCAGAACTTGGTGAAAGTACTGAAGCTGATTCTGAAGATGTCCTTCCTAAGCCAAAGCCAACAAGCTGTGGACACAGCAGTGATGTTTCTTTATATTACTAAAACAAACAAAATTGTACATTTTTACGTAGTTAGTGTTTTTGTTTTAATTTTTTATAAATATAAATACCTTTGCAAATAGTAATCGAAATAAGATTGAAGAATTTCAATTACTAATTACATGTAGTTGAAAATCGTCCAAAAAGCAGTAATGTAACAAAAATGTAATTTATTAATTTTTGTGTCAATTACATTATACGTGATATTGCACAAATGGTTTTCTGACATAAACGGCCACCGCTGACATCCTTTTTTTCTTTTGCGGGAATGGTAGCTACTCCTCGCCGACAAAACCTGCTGTAGGTTAACCAACTATTCTGCTTATAGTACAGTGAAATTATGTTTTTATAGCACAACAATCATTAACAATGTTTACTTTCCATTTATAAAGAATTTCAACTTTACATTGGTTTAGTTTATTAGTTAGAATGCCTTTTATTTCTTTACCTTTGGGGCCGGCTATAGCGATCAAGAAAACGCATCAGGAAAAATTTTCTTTTGGATAATTGAATGTGTTCACTTACAATTTGAAAAATAAAATAGATACGAATCTATGAGGAATTACTTAAAATAATTTTTTCCCAAAAAAATTTTATTTGGGACAAATATGTTTTCTTAAAAAATCAAAATTCGTTTTCCGTACAGAATTTTCATCAGGAATATTAATAAATGCTTTTTTAAGAAAAAATATTTGCCCCAAGGAAAAATTTTTTTGCGAAAAAATTATTTCAAGTGATTCCTCATAGATTCGTATCATTTTTATTTTTCATTTTTGGCATTTCTAGAGTCACTTCCAAACAAAATACCTACGTATACAAATAATAGAAATAATCAAATTGCCCATCGCTTTGGTTGCATTTGAACTGGAATTAAGCTTTAGAGGAGGTTACCAAAACTGCGAAAGGCGAGAAAAAATAAAACCAACACTTCTACAGATCCATCAACTTTGATATAGTATCATACTGCATACTAAAATTTTTCAAATTTTGTGTATTTCTTTATAAAAAAAAATCAGAAAACTTTTTCCTTTTTTTTTAAGTTTTTAATTTTCTTTATTATTGTAAGTATTAATACACGATTAGCTTAAATCTTAGGTCTTAAGTCTTAAAAACGTATGGGAGGGGGTCTATTCCCCCCGTTTAGCCGGGTGGGGCAAATTTCTAAAAAAATTACTTAAAAAAGAAAAAAAATATTAAAAAAGCCAGGAATATCTTCTTTTATTTTTCAATAAAGTTGTTTTAATGAACAATTTTAAAAAAAAAATATTTTTTCGAAAAAAAAAGTTAATTTGAAATTGTACGTAATTAAGTTATATTTTTATTTTCAAAATTCAATGCTCTTATAAATTTTAAGGCAAAATCACCTGATGCTTAAATGTCTTGTACTTTTTGAGAAAATTGAAAATAACTAAATCTATTTTACTACCTACGTAGTGAAAAATGGGATCTTTAAAGCAACTTAAGCAACGGATTGGAGTCAAATTAGGGGAATTTTATTTATGTTATTTTCAATTTTCTAAAGAACTAAAAGAGATATTTTTTCAATTTTTTTTTTGTTGGAAATTTTGCGTTTGAAAATTAATTTTTCAAAAACTGTTCTCTAAAACAACTTTATTTAAAAACACAATTAAAGAAGAGATTTCTGGGTTTACAAAAAGGTGTATCATGGCATTGTATGTGTAACTGTTGTTTTTTAATATGTTTTTTCCTGTTTTAAGCCAATTTTGTTTAGAAAATTGCCCCTCCTGGCTAAACGGGGGGGGATAGAAATACGATTTTTTTCTTGTCTCAACCCAACCTAGGTACACGCTTTAGCTTTTTGTCACACCGTACGCGAATCAATCTAATCTGTATAATAGTAATGATAGACTTCTTGCATTTAAGAAGTAAAAGAATTTCTATTGGAAAATTTGTACCAACATTTTAAAATTTCTCTATTAGAACATGCCACCATCTAAAACAGCATGTGATCATAATCATAATCCATTTGAAAATTGACCCCATTGTTAATTCGACACCAGGTCAAAATTACATTGCACGACCGAAATCAAATAAAAAGAGAGCTCGCCTACACAGCATAAATGTATTAAGAATCGGACGGAACACAAAGGGTTTTGCTTTGCGTAGTGCCATGTGCGCCTGACCCTCCTGGTAGCGAGTACACTTCTTCCCCTTCGATCGAGCCGACCGTTCCACTAGATAGACCACAAAATGATCGCATTCACCAGTTCTAGCAAACCATGGAGAAGTGTTTGTATGCAATAAATTATTGTGGTTAGTTTATAGTTAGAGACCCAAGAGCCAACATTCGGACGCTCTTACTCGTTGAAAGTTTACTCGGTTTTGTTAGCATCAGCAATCGGGTGTGTTTCAATAATAATTGGAAATGCAAATAAGATCCGCGACACGACGCTTCTAAAACACAGCAGTGACAGGAATTGCTTTTGCTTCTATTAACCTAGTTTTGAAAACAGTAAAAAAGTTCGGTTTTAGGACGAACGTCGTGCTTTGGAAAAATGGGAAAGACCTTTAATCACAAATTTTTGCTCAACTGCTGCAATTTAATGTTTTTGGTAATTAATTTATTAATTTGTTGTGTAGGTATCTGTAATCAGTCAAGTGTTGAATTCATTATAATGCTTTTTCTTAACGTCACCATGAGCTGAGTGTTTATTATAATTATAAGAAAAAAAAATGTTAAGTTAGTATTTAACGGATTTGTAAACAAATAAAAGAACCCATGAACTGCGTAAATTTCTTGGGAAAGGGCACACATAATTGATTGAACAATTTTAAAGTTAATAAATAGGTATACTGCAAGTGAAGTGTTATAATTAATTGAACCATTGCTCCCCCGGTTCAAAATGTTATCCAATATTTTTGTTTGGTCGCTCTCTCCCTCTTATTTTCGATCCTTCTCCCATGAAACAATAAACAAGAATATCCCACTTGCAGTTCTTTTTGAGGAAGTTGGATTTGTGGGTTTCCACACACAGCCAATACATACAGTATCCGACTAAGCAGAATTCAAAATTGTTGGAAAAAGCACGTTCTGGTTGTTGTTCATTTACATTACATTGTGCATTTAAATTATTTAAATTGAATCTTCAAAAAACCTATAGTTTACTGTTGAAAAAGGATTGACCTAGGTACCTGCAAATATTTTACAATTTGTTCCTATTCCTCTACGAAAATAAAATGCTAAGAGTAAATTCTCACATGTCAAAATTAGGAATGCAAATATTTGTTTGCATGCGAAAAGTTGACAAAACCAAATATTTTTAGTTTAAGTTTGTATTCGAAAAAAAAAATTAAATTTCTTAAAACAATGTCCACCTTTTCCATGCAATTTACCAGGTTTATAAATAGCCCAGAAAAATGTACAAACAAAGTCCAAACGCCCAAAAAAAGCCAAGTAAACATTTAAAGACAGAATTGTCTTTTTTTGGCATGAGAAATACTGACTAAAAAGTCCATTGCCAAATCATATGCGCGTCAAAAGTTACTCAAGGTTAAATGTCGAAAATTTCGTTTTTTCGTAAAGAACATTTGAACAATACCTAAATGCTATCGAAAAGCATTTCTTGCCAAGCTGACCGTTTAGAAGATATCGATATTTCAAAAAAAACGTATAATGACGAAAATGTCGTTTTTCCAAAACCTGAATCAATGTTCGTACATTATGTGTAATTACGAAAGATTATTAAAAATAAGTTGCTGAAATTATTTTCTTCAATAAACATCTAGATAGTGAAACAATTTATATTTACAAATTGCCTTATGGAAAGAAATTTTTACATTTTGTACACAAAAGTGGCTCAATGCGTTTGTTAACTTTCTTGTAACTTTTTCCATTTGTAAGAAATTCGTTCTCACTTTGGTGTTTTGGCAGGTTTTACATTATTTTACTGAAAAACCATACCATATACAGACCTAGAGTAATTCCTGTACTTCTACGTCCAACGAGCCACGATTGAAAAGTGGTAAATTTTGTTTCCTCTATGTGTGATATCTATCGAACTATAGTTAAATTATTATCTGTGATGGTTCTACCTATAATGCATATATTTTTTATCTTTCGTAACTTTTTCCACATGTTTTTGAATGTTGTTAAACCGTAGTTATTTCTTTTTCAGATTTGTGGTGGATTCTTGATTTTTATTGGATTCTATATATTCACCGACACAAAACGAATATTACTTTCACGTCTCTTAGCCTCGACAAGTGAACAACTTACCAGTTTACCCCAACCGTTATTTTATTACGTATCTTTGGGACTAGCAGTTGCTGGAACAATAGCAGTTCTTGCCTCGATAATCGGATGTTGGGCCACATGTGTTAACACTTACTGCTTCCTGAGTTTGTACTTCTTGGCAGTAGCTATTCTTCTTTTAGCTGAATCAGTTGTTTGTCTCGCTTTAACTCTTTGGCCACATTGTTTAGGTATCAGTTTGGATGCGACACAGATAGTTAAGGCATTGCAAGGAAATTACGGTATACCTGGGAAAGAACAGTTTACTATCGCTATGGATCTTGCTCAAACACGCTTCAGATGCTGTGGCATGAACAGTGAAATCAACTATGAATTATCCATGTGGCGCCTGCAGGGCTATGGAACTCGAGAGTGGATTGTGCCACTAACTTGCTGTATTCTTAGTAACGATCACCATTCATTGTCATACCTCGACCCCAAACCATTCAATGAAAGTCGATGTCAGGCTCTGCACAAAGTCGAGTTTTCAGAATATCGTCACACTAAACCATGTTTGGAGTATTTGGACATCTGGTATAGGGAGCAATATGTGATGTTCCTGGCTGCAAGCCTTTTAATTGTTATTGTAGAGTTTTTTGTCCTTTTAAGCATTATTTTGAATTGTACGAAAATGTCGAGAAGATCCTGTAGAGATGAAGATTTTCTTAAAATGAGAACAAAAGTCGCAAAATTAAATAAAACTCTGGCAGAGAACATTTATGCTCCGGATATTGCGGATACGAGAATTTCACCATTGGGTGGTGCTCTTACAGGAGGAGATCCTAAGGAAGTTTATATCCAGCCTCAAGATTTATTAAAGAATCGACATAACACCACTTTTAAACCTGGAAGAAGTCAATATCACATTTCGACAAGAAGTTACTTTGTTTAGAATTAAAATTAGACCACCGGAAATGATGGTATACTTCTTATAAGACTTCAAAATTAATTTAAGCCAAAGACATTCAAATTATTTTTTTTTACTGTAAAAATAAAAATAGGTACCTATACAGTGGTGATAAATGCATTTCGGATATTTTTGGGAAAGTTAATTAGTTATTGATTTGTAAGATAAATTTGAAAAAAATTAAATTTTTATTATTATTTCAATAAATAAAATTATCATAACCCATGAATAAAAAAATCGAAATTAAAAAGTAAATCCAGAATTTACCTGCGAAACTAAACGGATTTTCTGGATTTAAGTTTAATGGTTAATGTGTTATTGTTGAAAGTAAAAACATAATTTTCTATTAAATTGGCATCACTTAATGTATCTCTTAAACTAAATAAAGATTAATGCAACCCACAGTACACAAATCTAAGGTAATATATATTGCGCAGGTTGTCAGTCAGAAATTAAACATGGCGGCTCGAGTGTCTACGAAAACTGCATATGGCATTACTAGAAACAACAACAAATATAAGCATTTTGACAAGTAAAGAGACACTGGATCCGCCATTTTCACAGATGCGCAGAACTGAACAAAAATTTAAACATTAATGATATTACCTTTAATATATGTACCTTGAATGCAACCCACTTCCTTCTCGTATCTTACGAAACTAACTTGTGTTTCATTTGTGGCTATATTTATTTTACAGATTTCTCTGCGATAACCAATAGTTATCCAGATTCCCTATTCCTTATTACTGCTTGGCATATTCCCTCATTCAGTCTTCAAAGCTGTCAAAAGCGAATGAGGCGACCATTCTAAAACTCGAATAATTTTTGTAATAAATTATAGCCTGCTGGATCAACCTTTTCCTCGGCGTATGTAAGCATTATATCGACACCGAAATTTATTTGTATTGTAAATTATCCATTACTTCTGTGATATGGTGTATATGACCGCAGCTTAACTGTATATAACTATTACAATTGCTGGGGTAAAACATGTTGAATTTGCTTTCATAATTTTTCATTTGCTTAAAGACTTGGTTTAAATATAGAATTATAAAGATTTTCCGAGAAACTTTAAAGCTTACCTTTGTCTACGATGCTTAGCAGTAAGAAATTTTTTTTTTGCTGGTCGAAAATTATAAAGACCAAATTCGATTATACCGTACCTACTTGTTCATAATATCGGCATTTTAATGTGATTTTCGTTTCGACCACAGATTAGCCACATGAAGATGAGAATCCCCGACAGCCATTTTAATTTGCCTACAAGCTTGAACTGGCAGTTATCAGATAAAAAATGAGAATGTGTGTTTAAAAATCTCACACATAGACAGTAGGGATCTTCACAGACCTGGTCAAATTGTTGTTGCAATTCACATCTATTCATCGACGCGGGAAAAAATTACAAATACAACAATGTAAACAAATGGGTTTTGGAGGGTGAAACGTACGAAACATTCTCATCTTCATATGGCTAATCTGTGGTTTCGACCAAAAAAATCGATTTTTTTTTGATTATTTTTGATTTGTGACAAGTTTTTCCTTTTCAACCAAAAAAATCGAATTTTTGTCGATGTGAAGTCGATCTTGCAGATCTCGATTTTTAGCAAGATTTAAGGCTCTCCCAAACCAACGCGAATATTTCAGAACGACGACGAAACTTTCGCCTGTCTTAATTTATTTACATGGAGATTAATGGGAGCACCCACACTGGCGCGATGCGAATCTTCGAACATTATTCAGTCGTCGCATATTCGCGCGAATGTTTCGCTTTGGTTTGGGACAGCCTTTACACAGGATTTTCACACGCACTTGTACACATATCAAAGAAAAGTGACATTTATCAGTGTTATTTCAAAAGTGGCACTCACGCAATTGCAAAACAAACTAAAATCACGTTTTCTGTTCCTTTTGCCAGTAAAATTTAAGATCTGACGCCCAAATCTGAAATTGTTGAATCGAAAACCACATCATCACAAAATTTTTTTCGAAGTAGCAAAAAGAGCACACAATTTTGTATGCGCCTATATATCAGTTGTAGCCTTGTAGCTGTTGTTTTGCGACCGCAGAGGCCGCGCTAGACTAAAAGGAGGCGGTGCTTTTAAGAAAGGCCCAACGTGGCCATCTATGTATAAGGCAAATTTGATGTACACCAGTCACCAGTGTAATCAACGTTTGCCTATAGGCGTGTTTTTTTGCAAGTCCATATGGATTTGTCGAAAAAAACGACATCGGGACTTAGGAACTTCTTACTTACAGTACGTAAGTCCCGATAATTATCTGGACTTAGCTAAGTCTATATGGATTTAAGTTGTTGTTGTATTTACGTGTAAAACTATTAGTCCCGATGTCGTTTTTTTCGACAAATCCATATGGACTTGCAAAAAAAACATATATGTGACACCAATAGACTGAACATCTACTGAACGGATTTCACGGAAATGTTCATATTTGCGGGGAAGGTTTAGAAACTTCTTTCAGTAATATCCACCAGCTAGCACGTCAACTTTTATTATCTTCTCCTTTTTAAAGAAAACATTTTTTACTGAACTTTATTAAAATTGCATCTACCAAAATGATCTGCTTTTACTTCTTCATTTCAACGATTACATTTTGTTTTGTACCGACTTAATACTTTTCTATTACCCACGTTCGAACAAATCACGTTGCGTTTGAGCCATTTTGCAAATTTAATAACACAGTTCACAACTTGTTAAGGGTCACTCCCACCAAAGTTATCTGACAGCACTAACTACTGATTTATCCTGAGATAAGCTCATTTATCTAATTTAAAAAAAAACTGGATGCACCATTTCATTTATCAAGCTATCTATAGATAAATATTTAAAATAGTTATCCAGTCTCAATTCTCTGGATAAGTTTTATTGTCAAATTTTTACTGCCAAAGTGTCAATATTAATTTGAAAATAAGTGAAAACTTTCAAAACTGAAAACATTATTATATAAATATACATATATTCAATATTAATTTTCATAAAAATGATATCAGACGACGAAGAGATCATTGATTTCATAAGCAGTAATTTTTGCAACAGATAAAATTATGAAAGGCAAAATTTGTATGATTTTTCTAACCATCGGGTCATCATTTTTTTAGGCCACTATACGATTTTCGAACAGATTAAAGGTAAGACCGCACTCAACGGAACTGCACTTCAGCGGAACTGCGCGACACTGCGCAGCACTTTACAACACTTTTTTGATATACCGCACTTGATATGAAGCAACGCGACAGTACGCGTCAAATTATGCATTTGAAATGTTACATCTTACATGTTTGTACAGGACAACATTTTTGTTTGTTTATTATGTAGGGTGGGTCAGTGTGAGTATAGCATTTGGTTTTCGGGGTTGAAAGCCCCCCCCATTTGGCCGCCATCTTGGAAAAGGTGGTGTAAAATGTTTTTTGGCTATATCTTGAGAACCATCATAGGTCTCACAGAAAAAATATTGACACCAATTGTTGATGCAAAGTCAATATAACATTTCAATGGACGAGCGGGGGGAGGGGAAAATACGCCCCCCCCCCCCCCCTATTCGACTTTTTTTTGTCTGGACCCAACCTGCATGCTCTAGCTTTTTGTCTCACCAGTGGGTTTTTTCAATAAAATTAATAGAAAAAAAGTTATAACCCCTTAATGATATTTTTCGTAAAAATGTTCGTCCATTTTTAGTTATGACTTTTTTATTTACAATTTTTAAGTAAAAAATTGAACTAAAGTTGTAGATAATTTAATTTTCTGTAAGAAAGTTATTTTACATTTTTTATGTGAGACCCTATATGGTTCTCAAGATATCGCGAAAAATCATTTTACACCATCTTTTCCAAGATGGCGGCCAAATGGGGGGTTTTCATCCCCGAAAACCAAATGGTATACTCACACTGACCCACCCTACACATTAACAAAAAAAATGTTGTCCTGTACAAACTGCAAGGTTCCGACGGCGCGGCGCTACGCGACATAGCTCCCCACATTATCAACTTTGGCGCCTAGGGCCGCACCGTGCAGTTCCGTTTCCGCTTAGTGCGATATAGCTCGTGCAATTTCATATAAGGCTCTCCCAAACCAACGCGAAACATTCGGCGCGACAACGAAACTTCCGCCTGTCTTAATTTATTTACATGCAGCCCTATTAATAAAAAACTCTTATTCCACCTTTATTCCACGAGTTTACTAAACCATAGAATAAGCGTTAAGCTACGGGTTAAAATTTTACATTAATAAAAACAAAATGTTCGTGGAATAGTAAAGTGACGTTTACGAAAAATTCTCTAAGAAAATCTACTACAATAAGTAAGATACCTGTTTGTTTGTATGGGTCTTGACAGCAAATTATGATAATTTGTAAAAAAAAAGGCTCATGTTATACCAAACACATATAACAATTCTCTTATTAATATATCATATTTCTATCAAAATTATTATCATTTTTCTATTGTTTGTGTTGGGGCTGTTGTCTGTTATGACCACCAATTGTATCCCCATTAAGGTTATCTTCATCAATTTATTGCTATGAAATTTCTCATATTTTTCTTGGAAAAACCTATATTTCTTCCCAAAATCCTCCTCATCAAGCACTTGCATTGGATCATATCTGGTTTAGTATATTTTTCTTTTTCTTGTCGTTGGTGGCTGATTGTCCAATAATTGCAAATAGTTTAAGAGCTCAATAAATCTAGTAGAAATCATTATTTTTATTTAAAACTTAAAACTGGGTTTTTTCAATAAAATTAATAGAAAAAAAGTTATAACCCCTTAATGATATTTTTCGTAAAAATGTTCGTCCATTTTTAGTTATGACTTTTTTATTTACAATTTTTAAGTAAAAAATTGAACTAAAGTTGTAGATAATTTAATTTTCTGTAAGAAAGTTATTTTACATTTTTTATGTGAGACCCTATATGGTTCTCAAGATATCGCGAAAAATCATTTTACACCATCTTTTCCAAGATGGCGGCCAAATGGGGGGTTTTCATCCCCGAAAACCAAATGGTATACTCACACTGACCCACCCTACACATTAACAAAAAAAATGTTGTCCTGTACAAACTGCAAGGTTCCGACGGCGCGGCGCTACGCGACATAGCTCCCCACATTATCAACTTTGGCGCCTAGGGCCGCACCGTGCAGTTCCGTTTCCGCTTAGTGCGATATAGCTCGTGCAATTTCATATAAGGCTCTCCCAAACCAGCGCGAAACATTCGGCGCGACAACGAAACTTCCGCCTGTCTTAATTTATTTACATGCAGCCCTATTAATAAAAAACTCTTATTCCACCTTTATTCCACGAGTTTACTAAACCATAGAATAAGCGTTAAGCTACGGGTTAAAATTTTACATTAATAAAAACAAAATGTTCGTGGAATAGTAAAGTGACGTTTACGAAAAATTCTCTAAGAAAATCTACTACAATAAGTAATGTGGTTTTCCAAACAACCAAAAAAATTGATTTTTATGGGGGTCAACTTGATCTTTTTCAGATTTTACGTTCCTAACAACCAAAAAAATTGAATTTTTTCGTGGTCTGTTTTTTTTCTCGATTGATCTTTCAAATCTCGATTTATTGGCAGATTTACACATACTTTCACACACACTTGCACACAAACCAAACTGACATTTCTAAACGGCGTCCTCTCCTCGTCAGTTTAAATTCGTTTTGGCCTTTCGCTAGCATTGTTTACTTTTGATAAGGCATTTGTTTAATAAAATAAATACAAATAATGAAGTTTAATTAGTGAAATTTTTGTCTTTATTGTCCTCATTACCGTTAACCATTGACTTCTTGAGTTCGGAGTCAATTAGTGATTAAATTGGATAAATGTTTCATATGAAATGAAAGGCATTGTGGAAACATGTGGGTTAGTCCATTGTTTTTTGTGAAAATAAAATTATTTTTATTAAAATTCCATAGTAATCCTAATGTAGTGACCATGTTTCATGTTCATTGTCTTCTTCCTCACCATCGACCGATAGCTTCTCCTTTGATTTGGATTTTGGATGGACGGGATTCCTGTGGATATATGGATCCGACCGATGGCCAAATCATGTTATAAAGCAGTGATAGTATACCAACAAAATAAAATTCCTGCTAGGGAACAAAAAATTCCCTAATTTGTATTCTATTTTTTGATTTCAATTTGATTGAACAAAATAATGTACAGTATCACATTCATTTAAATGAAGTCAAGAAAAGAATGCGTAAATCTTTTCTTTCTTATATTTTGTCATAATTTCAAAATGGCCTCAGGATATTAATAATTTCAAGATTAAAAGTCAGTCCCACTTTTGAGTTTTTTCTTATGAAACAAATCAATAAAGGCTCCCAAACCGGCGCTAAACCTTCGCGCGAATATGCGACGACTGAAGAATGTTCAAAGATTTGCATAGCGCCAGTGTGGGTTCTCTCATTAATCTCCATTTCAATAAATTAAGGCAGGTGAAAGTATTCGCGTAGTTGAAATTAATTATAATTTAAACACAAAAATGTTCTTTTATAATTTGAAAAAAAAAATGCTTTGTAAGAATTTATTCTTACGCATTTTTTCACCAGTTTCATCAAGAAAATAAAGCCAAATATATAATATTTTTGTATTAAAGAAAAAACTGTTCCCTAGGAAAAAAATACTTGTAGGAATTTTTCCCTACATATACTATCACTACTTACATCAGTAAACACAGACAAATCACCTACACCTTTACAAAAAAAGGGATCAATCGCGATTCGTTCTAGTTACCACGATTGATCTGGAATCTGACCCCCAAATCTGAAATGGTTGACTGGAAAACCACATAAGATACCTGTTTGTTTGTATGGGTCTTGACAGCAAACTATGATAATTTGTAAAAAAAAAAGGCTCATGTTATACCAAACACATATAACAATTCTCTTATTAATATATCATATTTCTATCAAAATTATTATCATTTTTCTATTGTTTGTGTTGGGGCTGTTGTCTGTTATGACCAACAATTGTATCCCCATTAAGGTTATCTTCATCAATTTATTGCTATGAAATTTCTCATATTTTTCTTGGAAAAACCTATATTTCTTCCCAAAATCCTCCTCATCAAGCACTTGCATTGGATCATATCTGGTTTAGTATATTTTTCTTTTTCTTGTCGTTGGTGGCTGATTGTCCAATAATTGCAAATAGTTTAAGAGCTCAATAAATCTAGTAGAAATCATTATTTTTATTTAAAACTTAATTTTCAATCTTCACTTATATTTTTTTTAATTTTAGAATAAATTTGACACATCTAGTTCTTATTCCTTCGCTTAGTAAACTTCACTTAATAGAAATTTTGTTTTATTAATAACACTTTGCACTTAGTCCAAGGAATAAGGCCTAACCCTTCGCTATTCCACGTTTATTAATTTGGCTGATGGAGATTAATGGAAGCACCCACACTGGCGCGATGCGAATCTTCGAACATTAAGGCTCTCCCAAACCAACGCGAATACTTCGGAACGACGACGAAACTTTCGCCTGTCTTAATTTATTTACATGGAGATTAATGGGAGCACCCACACTGGCGCGATGCGAATGTTCGAACAATACTCAGTCGTCGCATATTCGCGCGAATGTTTCGCGTTGGTTTGGGACACCCTTTATTCAGTCGTCGCATATTCGCGCGAATGTTTCGCGAAACAGCCTTAAGGCTGTCCCAAACCAACGCGAAACATTCGCGCGAATATGCGACGACTGAATAAAGGCTCTCCCAAACCAACGCGAAACATTCGGTGCGACAACGAAACTTCCGCCTGTCTTAATTTATTTACATGGAGATTAATGGGAGCACCCACACTGGCGCGATGCGAATCTTCGAACATTATTCAGTCGTCGCATATTCGCGCGAATGTTTCGCGTTGGTTTGGGACAGCCTTAATGTTCGAAGATTCGCATCGCGCCAGTGTGGGTGCTCCCATTAATCTCCATGTAAATAAATTAAGACAGGCGGAAGTTTCGTTGTCGCGCCGAATGTTTCGCATTGGTTTGGGAGAGCCTTTAAAGCTGCTGATGCGAAACGAAAAATCCCATACAAAAATGACACAACGAAATCATAAACGAAAAATTTCGTCCTTCTTTTCGTTTTTCAGTACGCTGTTCGATGAACGAGCCGTCTCCGCTCTTTTTTCGCACTCAATTAATTGCCCGGACCATTAATTGTGTGCGGAAAAGTGACTTTTGAGGTTTGTTCGTGTTTGTATTTGTTGTTTCTTTCAATACAACATGGCTTTCTGTGATTTTTTTTGCCCTTGTTTGTTTTTTTTTTTTTTTGCAAATGGTGACGCTTTCAATTGTCATTTTTTCTCTGTGGTTTTCGAAAGCATTTCGCTGTTGAGTTGGAGACCACCGAAAAATTTCGTTTCGCATCAGCAGCGTACCAGGCTTAATGGTCCGGGCAATTAATTGAGTGCGTAAAAAGAGCGGAGACCTCTCCAAATTATCTGCTACAATTATAAATTTCGCTCATCGAACAGCGTGCTGCAAAACGAAAAGGAGGACGAAATTTTTCGTTTATAATTTCGTTGTTTCATTTTTGTATGGGATTTTTCGTTTCGCATCAGCAGCGTACTAGGCTTTTCTTTCACCATTTAAGTTCACCTAAACCAAATTCTTAAATCCAAACAAATGACGATGGATAATCCCAGTCCCAT
Organism: Leucozona laternaria; assembly: GCA_932273885.2. Classification (NCBI taxonomy): domain Eukaryota; kingdom Metazoa; phylum Arthropoda; class Insecta; order Diptera; family Syrphidae; genus Leucozona; species Leucozona laternaria. The sequence continues at coordinate 56,139,980 of OW026368.1, forward strand.
GGTTGCATCCTTTTTTTAATTTCTAGGGATTCTCCAATGTTTCAAAAGCCGTGTTTTTTTGCAAGCCCCGAGGAAATCGATCGAAAAAATCGACGTCCTATCCTGCAATTTACATGTAAAATGCAACAAGAACTAATCCCCTTCGGGCTTACCTAAGCGCGGAGAATTTTCGGGGCTTAACATAAGCACGGAGAAAAACTGTGTTACCGGCGTGAATTGCATACTTGTTATCGATAGTTTGTATGGAAACTCCATTTTGTTTCTGTAACGGCGTCGCTTAGCCCCGATGTCGTTTTTTTTCAACCAAACCTCACCGGGCTTGCGAAAAAACACGGCTAAAGTGTCTTTGGAAAACAAACGGCACTCGGATGTCTTGGGGGTGAATTTACCTTCTCGACTTTTGAAAGCAAATTGCTTTTACTTTCATTTATGCATATAATTTTCTTATCTAATAGTTCTCTTATATTTTCAGAACTATGTCCAATCCAAAACGAAGCCAAAACAAGGAACTCTGTCAATTTCCCTTACTTCTCTTTTGTATGTTCTTTGTTAATTAGCAGTGCATAATAAAACATGACCTAACCCAATTCCAGCAAATCCTTGATGAACTGGCGCTAATCAACCAAAATCGGCCAATTAGCGAAATTCATGATAAGCAATAACTCAATTGATGGATTCCTTAATTGAAATTTTAGTGAACAAACACAATCAATGATCATCAATAATCCTTGATTAAAGATAATCAACTGTGAACAAACTGGCCCTAAGGGTATGCATGCAACGTCGTAAGCATCGTAAAGGTTGGAAAGTTTACGGATGTCGTAAACAAAATGTCAAAATTTGTACATATGGGAAATATTTACCCTCATTCGCTCCAGAAGCGATAATTGGCGTTTAAGTAAAATTAAAACTATACCGTTCTCTTCTTTCTGTAGCCTTCTAACCATTGAAACGGTAGTCGTTTCACTAAAACTCCAATTGCCACTTCTAGAGCCGTGTCGTTTTACTGTCGTTTTACTAAAAAGCTTTACGGAATAAGGGTGATTTTCCAACAAATCGTAAACTTTCCGACAAAAATTTGTGTCGTAACCGAAGATGGTAAAGGTAGAAAACTTTTTTCAATGGGATTATGACATTGGCTGAAAGTTTCCGACGTTGCATGGACGGTGTTTACATTGGACTGACTTCTCCGATTTTTTTTAAGGTCTCTGTCCTTTTACTCACTTCGACTTCATGGTGAGAAAGAGATGGCCAGGAAAGGCAGGATTTTTTAAATTATTTAAAAATCAGTGGATTTTTTTTTGACGTCTTCTTTTGTGACAACTGTTTTCTCTGTCTGTGATTTATCTTTGGCACTTAAATCTTACAGAATCCAATTTTTTTCAATTGAAAACATATTTATTAAAAAGGATTTACAATTTGCAAGTGAAAAAATTGTAATTAATCTTTCAAACTGCACAGATTTCTGGTTTGTTTTAACGACTGCTAAACGTCTAAGTAAGTCCGATGTGTTCACATTCGTTTGTGTCTGAACAAACCAAGTTGGACTTACGTCAAAAAAAATCGGATGAGTCAGTCCAATGTGAACACCGTCATGAATACCCTTATTATTTAAAGAAAACAAATTCCCACAAAATCGTAAGTTTTTTATTTTTCCCTTTTCAAATCGAAATTTCCACAAAAAAGAATTTTGTCGCACCATCCCCCAGCACTGCTCGAATATATTCACCCCTTTTTCTTTTTCGGATACCAACCAAACAAAAAAAAAGAGCAACAACAAACAGGCTAACCAGTTTGACTCCACTATTCGTCCCTGTTCCTCCCTCTATTACTCTTCGCACAAATGAAACAGACTTTTCTCCTCAAGCCGGCTGCTTTTTTGATGGTGTGGTATACTTTTCCCTCTATCTTCTTCTTCCTTGCTAGAAATATTGCTGCATTCAGTTTCTGGCGATGTTTTTTTCCATTGAGTGATGGTGAATTCTATATTCGTTGTTTTTTGTGTTTTCCCAGTTTTCAATGTATTCTACTTTGAGTGGTGCAGTGGTGGTACGGCGCGCGTCTTTTTATTAAATTGCAGTTTTTGTGACCATGTGTGGTTGAGTAAAATCAGTTTATTATCTTATTAATCTTGTTGATTAATTATTTCATAAAATTTATCGAAACAAACAGTTTAAACTATTAAAAAAGTACAGTGGATAAAAAGTAGGAATTCTTCCAAAACAGAAATTCCAAAGGTAATCATTTGGACTCTTTTCATCTTAGATACTGTGTTGTATACCTGTTTCGTTGGCGCGCTGTTGACAGTTTCTTATTTCGGTCGCGAAAGATTCATTCAACTCGAACACTGTTTTATCTGTATCTTGTTTCGCCTTTCGTGCGCTTCCTACTTTTTTTGTTTTGTTCTCCTCTCCGTGCTCCGTCCCCCGCGTTCGTATCAATATTTGCTAATGTTGCTGTATATTTACGGGGGGAATAAGCAGTATAGCGCCAATGAATCTTGTATGTGATTTTATAAAGCGTTTTGTGCTAAAGTATGTGTGGTTTCTCTCGATTTCTGTGTGATTATTTTGAAAACCAATTGTAAATAAAAAAAATATTATAGACTGCATCAGCAAAATTTTCGTATGATGATTCCATCTTCAATAACAGACACACTTAATAGTTTATAAATATTAAAAAATAATTTTTGCAATTGTTGAGTTGTTGTGAGAGTTGAGAGAAATGCAACAACCTGTTGAAAGTTCGAACATTGTCTTCTTTTGTTGATTTTAAAAAGACTCTTCCTGCATGGACTCAACAGAACCTGAACTCACTCTCGATAACAATGATATGGTGATGGTGAAAGGTAAGTGGAAGCAAATTGTTATGTTTAACTCTGTTTGGTGTACGGAAAGCAAGGTCATCGACATTTGGATACTGTGTAACTTGTTATTTTTTTAAATTTAAACAGAGTTAATTTTCGAACATAGAAAGAGTCATCAGAAGGAAAACTCATATCGGAATTGCCTTTCAGTATTATAAGATTATTTGACAAAATAATTTTAGTAATTATAACCACCCACCCACCTTTACTGGCTGAACACAATAGACGCACTATATTTTAGAAACACCGTTTTAATGTAAAACCATTTAAAAAGCTCGCAAAAATCTGTCAAATTACCTGAGAAGTTTTAGGACAGCCTGCAAATTTTACAAAAATCCACTGAAGAATGGCGCAAATCAATTGTGGTCAGGAAATTTGCTGCTGAACGAAACAGTAGCATTGCAAATGTACCAAATTGAGATGTCCATCAAGTTAGAATTACCTACCTCTAATTAAATTAAGAAACTGTCTAAATTCACGTAGTTTCTCGTATGCGAAATTAGTTCTCATACCTAAACAGTGAGGTATATACAGATATACAGTGATTGTTCTTTAAATCAAAAAAACAAAAAAACACCTACCCCAAATCCTACAGTGAAGCCAAGCAGGGGGGTTGTAGGGGGGCAGCATGCCCCCCAAACATACCTCACTGTTTAGGTATGAGAACTAATTTCGCGTTCCTACGCCAAACTACGTGCCTTTAGACAGACTCTTAAATTAACTGTCTTGAATTCGTTGTGAAAACTGAATTTTTTCGATAATCTCATGTGCACTATCCTCGCTATCCTACAATTTCACTTATTGATATACCCATTGAGCCTTATCGCTTAATACAATTTTTCGATAAAACCGCTGATCAAATACCAGTTGATTTGGCGCACAGAACCATCACTTTGGCAACTTAAACTTTTCCAATAGACCTCATTCAGATATCAAATCAGCCTAGCTCTCTTTCGTTCCACCAAATAGTATATCTTTCATGTTTTGCACGAAGTTTTGCATTCACAGATTTTTGAAATACCGACATTAGTTAAATTATACACATCTTTGAGGCATGTACAAAAAATTGAATGCTTTTAAGGTGTGAGAGCTAGAAATTCTTTCTCCAACCTTGCAAGTCCTGTGCAGGTATAGATAAATATCAAAAGTGTTGTATTCTGACAATAGCTGTCAAGCTGTTCACAGTAGAGTAGGATCTTACACGAGTTAAAATATAATATTTACAGTAGAATTAGCAGAAGTAGAATCCTACTGCGGATGTGACGTTTATTCGAGTATCGAATGGAATTGTCTATTTTATGCAACTAAAATTATTTTTTGCGAACCATGACTGTTTACCTCCGCCGGTTTTCCACCGCCAGTTTACCTCTGGACAGTTTACCACCGCCACTTTAACTCCGCCGGCTGGTTTACCTCCAGAGCTTAATTTGCCTAATTTTTCAGAGGCCATCTTTCGCTGAAATTCAACCCTTTATGACTTGAAGCATAGGGAATGAATTTTGTTTTCGGGTTTATAGACCATTTAATGCAAATTATTTCCCAAAAGCCCTGAAACAGCGTTTTCCCCCGAGGTGAATTTAATGTTTGAAATGATGTTTAGAATTAGTCCCTGTGAAAGAGAACGATGCCGACTTGAAATTCAATTATCAGATTACACTTCATTTATTTATTGGTAGTGATTTATTGCATTTTCAGGAGGCCCCCTGTAAGCATCGAATAGGCAGTTCTACCTCCTTTTCCACCTGCTCACGTGGTAAAGTGGTTTGGTAAACCTGCGGAAGTAAACCTTACATTACTTTACTTTACTTTTGATGGCGCTTACAGTCCAGGATGGACTACGGCCTCAACCAGCAAGCCCCTCCAGCCAGCTCGGTCCCTAGCTAGCTGCTCCCTCCCAGTTTCGCACTCCAAGTTGGCTGAGGTCGTTCTCCACTTGTGTGCGCTACCTAAGGTTGGGTCTTCCTCTGCGGCGCAGACCATCAGGGGTAGATTCGAAGACTCGTCGGGCTGGTGCGTTGGTGTCCATACGCTCCACGTGTCCCAGCCATCTCAGCCGCTGTATTTTCAGCTTTTTGACCAGGTCGACGTCGCTGTAAAGCCCGTACAGCTCGTTGTTGAATCTTATCCTCCATACTCCATCGATACAGACTGGACCGAAGATCACACGAAGAATCTTCCTCTCAAAGCACCCAAGTAGGTTTTCATCCATTTTTGACAGGGTCCATGCTTCTGCCCCATATAGCAGGACCGGGATGATTAAGGTCTTATATAGGGTCTCCTTGGTTCTTCGAGAGAGGGCTTTGCTACTCAAATGCCTTCTTAGCCCGAAGAAACAGTGATTGGCAAGTGTAATTCTTCGTTTAATCTCTGCACTGATGTCATTTTGCGATGTAAACCAGCGGTGGTGAAACGTCATGTACCGAATTTTTGGTTCAAGTTATTTTTTGTTTTGGTTTTCATTTGAAGCAAACTTTCTATTATTTGTTTTTTTTTTTTTTTTATTTATTTTGACAGCTGTTCGATTGTACCATAATGTGAAACATAACCAGGCTTCTGTGGATGAGTTTTTTGCAAATTTCTTACTATACTGTATATATATTTAAAATTAAAAAAAAAAACACCGTTAATATAAATTAAACATGTTTTAAAAATGAACTTATAGCCATTTGCGACGAAACTAACAAACACGTACATATATGAAAAAGTGCGGTAAATAATTAAGGAATTATAGTTACAATAAATGAGTGGAAAATTTGTTTTCACGGACAAACGAGGGTGCAAATTAGTTAAGTCCTCTTCAACCATTCCACTACTATTACTCACTCGTTCTCAACACCCGCATTGCATGAAATGACTTGTGCCGCTGTCAAGCTCGAAGTGATGTAGCTATGTACATGTATGCATGTATGTATATGTACAACAACGAATTGAAATTTACGTTTCTCAAATAAATATCTATTCTACTTACATGTGTACATATGTACACATATATTAACATAAACTAACAATATTTGAGTGTGTTAAAGTGTTTATGAAAAAGCACACTCCCTCCCTTTCAAGTCCATAGGTGCACTAGATTTTAGTTTTTCTTTGAATGATCTTTAAGAAAATTAAACGCAGACTCGTTCGGGTTAAGTTTGCGCCCTTTTGATTTTCAAAGTGAGATGCACTAAATTTTAACAAGATTTTAAATATCTTACATATTTATTCACCACGATTACAGAATCCGATGAATTAGCTGCAGAGGTAGCAGACTCAATTTTGATTTGATCAATTTTAATATAAGTGAAATCTCGAAATGAGCCTCATTCCCTTAGAATATAGAAAAAAAAAACAATATCATCAATCATAATCAACAGATGCATGACAAGCATTTGAACAATGTATATCCCGCTTAAGAATCCAAACAAAAATTTAAAAAAATTACAAAAAAAAAATTTAAAAAAATTACAAAAAAAAAATTTTATAGGTAGGTATTTACTCTACATAATAAAAAAATTAAATTAATTTATTTATTCTACTTTTCTATCCAAATCTATTTTATTATTTAAAAACTCGGCTAGCTCGAATGAAGTACCTCGTTCTCAGAAAGATTTTCCCAGAACTGAGCCAGAAAAAAAAAATAATTCAATTTCCCATTTTTCTCAAACAATTCAACTTTTTCGACCCAAATCTTTTTTATTAATTACAAGCTCCGGTCGCTTGAATTGTTTGAGAAAAATCGAATTTAATTAGCAGAACAATATTGTATGAAAAATTGAATTAGTTTAATACTGGCTTTTAGACTTCAAAAGAAAACAAATCAAACATTTTACAAAAGTTGTATCTATTCCGTTGCATGGAGTGTCTATTATTTGAACGAGAGAAGTTACGAATAGAGTAGACATAGTAATGATTTATTACAAGTGCGAAGCTCGGTTATTTAGTTATTTATCATTATTTCATGCACAAATCTGAATGTCAAGCTTTTAGATTACAACTTGAAAATCTTAAGCAAGTTACTAGTTAACTTTCATGTTTTAAATTGAGTTTGCTTGGGTGCAAAGATAATGTTAAAACTAAATGTGTATTGGAATTGTTGTATCTTGGCGGGATATGAAAATTTTAGATTGATAGAAAGCTGAATTGGAATAACCCAGGGGTCTCAATTTTCTATTGAAAGCAATGCTTATATTATATCCTTACCAATAAACAATCGCTAAATTCGAGTTTATATAAACGCCACGATATACTTTAAAGACGAGTTAATTTGTGTGCTTTAGAGAAACCAAATTCAACATACCTTTTACATAGCTGTCTATTACTAAATGCTTGTTTCACAATGTCTGATTAAAGTTTCAGTTAGGCTACAATTATCAACCTCTTTTGCGTTTCACAATATCTGAATAGTCAACCTTATAACTAAAGTTTTAAGTATTTTATTGGCCAGATGAAGTGTCGATTATCAAGTTTACATGGCAACGAAAATATTCATTATTTTTTTGAATTTTTCATCAAAAACCGACAAAAAGCTAGAGCGTGGCGGTTGGGTCGATACAATCAAAAATCGTGTAGGAGGGGGTCTCTTTCCCCCCGTTGAGGAGAGAGCAATGCCAACACTTACAATGTCATGCTATAGCTTTTTTGAAACTCAAAATTTTGAAGAAAAACTTTTTTTTTTAAACTGATTTTTGTCTTAGTATTAAGTACTATTTCTGTTTTTCATATTTAACTAGCTGACCCGCCCGGCAAAAGAAAATATAAATAAATATTTAAGCTACTTTTTGTAATATAATACTACTTACCGAGTAATGAGAATGGCAAAAAACGTAAAAATATGTTCATCTAAGTCAAACCTTTATTACTTTCCCAACGCAGAAAGAATTTTTGTAATCAAAAACCACTCTTTTGTGTTTATACCATTTCACTGTTTCAGCACAAACAGAATTTTTGAGATCGGATACTACTTTTCGTTTCTACCCCTTTTCACCCTTAAAATAGCAAATTTATGAACAAAATATTCCTAAGGCCATCCACTCAAAAAACTTTTCAAACATAAAAAGAATTTCTTAAATCGCCAATTTTTTATTTTTAACCCATTTCACCCCACACATTTCAATTTTTTAAAATAATATCCCTGAAGCCATTTCCTAAGAATAACCTTTCAAACGCAGGCAGAGTTTTTTAATCGGATACGTCTTTTTCATTTTATCCCATTTCACAAATCAAAGATCATTAAGATCGGTCCAGCTGTTTTTGTGTTATAAGTGTTGTAACTAAACTGACTTTATTTTATATATTACTAGCTGACCCGCCCGGCTTTGCACAGGCAGACTACACAGGCACAGGCACCTAAGATTGGCATACAAATTAATAAAGAAAATATAGATAAATATCTAAGCTACTTTTGGTAATTGAATGCTACATACTGATTTTTGACCCACTTCCAGTTATGAATGGTGAAATTCGTAAAAATATGATCATCTGAGTACAACCTTTATTACTTTTCGAAGAAAGAATTTTTGTAATCAAAAACCACTTTTTTGTGTTTATCCCATTTCACTCTATAAATATCAAATTTTTAAAAATAACCTCTGCAACACAAACAGAGTTTTTGATATAGGATACCATTTTTCGTTTGTACCCCCTTTCACCCTATAAATACCAAATTTTTGAGAAAAATATTTCTAAGGCCATCAACTCAAAATAATAACCTTTCAAACACAAAAAGACTTTCTTTGATCCGACAATTTTTTTTATTTTTACCCCATTTCACCCTACAAATTGAAAATTAAAAAAAAACCTGAAGTCATTTCCTAAGAATTACCTTTGAAACGCAAGTTGATTTTTTTAATCGCATACGTCTTTTTCATTGTATCCCATTTCACCCTACAAATTGAATTTTTCAAATATTTTTATAGTTATTCTGCTATTCGGAGCGGAGACGAAACCAACATATCAAAGATCATTAAAATCGGTCCAGCGGGTCTTGAGTTATAAGTGTTGTAACTAAAACGACTTTGTTTTATATATTAAGATAAGAAGATGCTCATATCAATTCTAATCGGAAATAACAAAAATTAGTTCAAAATATTTTATAAAAACATTATCTTACTTAAATTTTTGAATGAGATCTTTTGGAGGGATATTAAAAGAGTAAAATAAATATTAAACATTAAGATAGCTCCGGTGATAAGATTGAAATTAAATAAAAAATAAAAGTGAAAAAAGCACAGAAATTTGAATATGAAAAGTTTTGCTTCAGATAAACTTTAGTATTCCAAATAAATAACACAAAAATAACACAAACACAAAATTACTGGAAACGTAAATTACCGAGCATATATTATATCCAATGGTCTTATCTTTTGATGAGCGGGAATAAAGAGGCTGCTAACGTGCCGACTCCGTTATCACCTACTGTTATATCTACTGATTTGTTCAAAATTGTAATATTGTTAACTTAATTGGCTTTTAGACTGAACACTGAAAATCAGATGGTTAAAAAATCTTCTGGGGGGTCATTCCGTAATTCGATTATCGCCACACGATATCCTTTGACGACAGCTTTGAATCACGTAAGAACAATAATCACTATCGACTGAAAGATATCGTCTTGGCGATCGAAAATTTGCTCTCCATAACTCAAAAATCGTCAAAACGTGATCGTTAAATCGTTAGCACTTGAACGATACCTATTAAGCTGTCGTCTTGTGTCGTCTTTTTTGTTTTTGTAAGCAATTTATGCATTTTATCAAATGTAGGGTTTTTCAATAAGGATGTTTTCAGTTGATCCTGGGTTTCGTTGACGCAAAGGCGTTGGCTGAATTGGTTGACTCAAATTTGGGCACCAAACTTTGGATAATAGACATGGAAGGGCAACCACGTAAACCGTAAGATGGGCGCAACGCACGTATCGTTGCCTAAAAGATTTTTATATTAAAGCTCTTTCAATTGGACGTGTCGTTCAATCGTGTAACTTGCCATGGTGATTTGGCATCAGTAAATAATAAACAAAAATTTTATTAGATATCACCGTCAAAATCTGCCGCTGCAATTGAAAACGCTATAATTAATTATATGTAGTTTGAAGGATAGGTGGATAATCGATTTGTTTAGGCGACTTCACGTTTTGCCCGCACTTTTCTTCACTTCTTCTAAATAAAAATTGATATTTTTTGGGCGTTACTGACAAAAATAAATTACAGAATTGTCATTTACGACAATGATTGAAAAGTCAATCCTTCTCAAAATGTGATTAATAATATTAATAAACGATTGACGAGACGATAGTGATTGTGTTACGTAAAGCAAATTGATGACGATAACGTGCACGATTATCGTTTAGACGATTATCGTTTTAAAAATTACGGAATGACCCCACTGGCTATCCATTAAACCTGAAATATTCAAAAATTTGGTCATATTATTAATTTCAACTAATAAAAAGTGGTTTTTGTAATTTTTTTTTCAAAAACCAGACTTTTTTGGTCACTCTTCTTCTTTAGGCACATAAAAAAACTTTGTTTCATAATTTAACCCTAGGTTTCGTTGGATTTTCCCAACTTCTTCAGGGTTGTTAATTAAATCTTACAAATTAAAAAAAATTTGTTGTTATAGGTTTTACACATTTTGTTTACAATTATTTTCACTTACATGATATTTACATTTTCCTTTTTTAGATATTTTTGTTTGAGGCCTGCGGCCTGCCAGATGACTTGACATACCCGAAGCGGATAAACGAAGTTACGTGAACGGGACTGACTACGAAGTGGGAGTTAAAATCCTATGAACCCACGAAGCGAGCCACCCAGGCATTATTGATTTAGAAAACTATTGTTGACATAACATTCCCTTAGCAGAGCAATAAATCAAAGAAAATAAATTGTGATCATTAGCCATTTATTTGAATTTTCAATTGTTACGATGATATATCGAAAACTGTGGCAGATATGGTACCTTGATTTTAAAACTCTTGCATTGTGTCTTCTCACAGAACCTAATTTAACAAGGATTATTCATTCATTAACCTCAAAATAAAGTCCGAGTCCAGTTTTCAGTCTGGTTAAAAGTGTTCAATTAACCATTAATAGGTGCAGTGAATGCTGAAGCCGATTAACTTCCTACAATTTCACAAATTATGAAATTGATATTCCTCATACTTTCGTCTGTGCCTGAAAATTTCTTAAAAAACAGGTTGAGTGATTCGATTTTATTGAACCATACCAGCCACTGCATACGACCACCAAGATTGTGCATTTATGTGAATGAAGAATTCACTAGTAGCTCCAAGAAAAATTCAATATTGTAATTTTGTTGATTATTCCCAAACACACTCTTTGCAAATTTAAGCATTATGTGCGAAAAACCCTATATACATTTGTATCATGGTTATTGCAAAACACTTTTTGCATTCCATAGCCCATAGCAACAACCAAAAGTTCAATTTACGAATAACTTCTTATATCCATAGCTACTTCGCTGCGATCAGCGTAAAGCAACACGATTCTTGTGGTATAGCATAGATATATATATATCAGCTTCCCGTTACGAATTCCCGCAGGATCTTACACACTGTGGAGGTGCTGTTAGCTACTTTATAACGCCTAGTTGGAATCATATTGATAATGAGTTAGGTATAGAATAGGTATAGACTGAAATCAAATCAAGCAACGATGAACCACAGACATGTTCAGAAGAAGACTGTTTATCCAACATACAATCATAAACTCTTTATAAGTTATATTCAATTACCTTAATTTTTTGTAAAATGAGAACTATAATTTTGTATGAAATTTTGTGAATACATTTTTTGTATCTATCTATCACTCTTAATTCCCCATTTTTGAACTCGATATGTTTTTTCTGACTCATTTGTGTCTGGTTTTCATTTTTCGTTGTATTGTTTTTATAGTTAGTTCATAACCTGTTTGAGTGTATCAATATATGTATAGCTTCATCAGATTGTTCCATTCAGTACCTACGATGTACGGTGCAATGTTCTTTGTTGCCGTTCCATGATGATATTTTTTTTTTGGGCTGATTGTTGCCCGATGTCTCATAAAAGTTTTCTTTTTTTTATATCGGTTTCGCTACGTAGGTATGTATAAATGCGCTCGAAGAAGAGAGACGAAGTTTAAAGAGAACTGACCGATTTTAGTTGCCTGGGAGTTATATGAGTGGATTGGAGTTAAGTGAGTGAAAGGAGTTAGCTTGCCTTTGATAAGTTATTAATTACATACTACAAATCCCGATGCTTGTGATGAATTTACAAATCCCGATGATTGTGATGAATTGAATTGACGCAAAATTTAAGTTAAAACAAAAGGATTGAAAACTTAAGCTATTCATTTGATATCGCTGTTTCGTAGGTATTTGATTTGTAAATACACATTCATACTTACAGAGTAATTTTTTTGAATCATCTCTGCAGTCTATAGGACTATTATTGATAAAGGATATGATACTAATTTATTTAATGATACTATAGCGAAATAACTAATTTTTTATGAATCTTCCGTTCCAAAATTATTTTAAAACTTTTCAATACTATTAATTAATTCTTCACTAAAAATTATAAGTCAATAGTAAACAAAAGAAATTTTTCGCCATGGTTGAGGTTGTTTTGGATTAATAAGTAATTTATTTCGTTACGGCAGCCTAAAAGATAAGTATGTAGGCACTAGGAACTTCAAGCCCATTTAAATTTTTTGTAATAAATTTCTATTTTTCTTTGAGGATTCCTTCGCTGAAATGTATAAGTTTTGCATATAATAGTATTTGAGATAAAGTAAAAATTAAAAAAGAGAAGACTAAAAACTAATATATACGATTTCTCGCAGAGAGAAAAAATGACTGGAAAAGTTCAAAATTAATTGAAAGCATTCGCCAGCTGGATACAAACAAATTTGATTGATTTACAGTTTCTCAGGGCCACGAAATTAGCATAATATAGTTTCAAACCAAGGTATTTTATAAAATAACATGAAACAAAATAAATAGATTGGTTTTTTAGTTAGCTTCTTTATAATTTTTATCAAAAATGAGATGAGAATATTTCGTACGTTTCACTCTCCAAAAGTCTTTTGTTTATATTGTTGTTTTTGTAATTCAATCTCTTGTCGATGAATAGATGTGAATTGCAACAACAATTTAACGAGATGTTTGAAGATCCCTACTGTCTATGTGTGAGATTTATACACATTCTCAATTTTTATCTGCAAACTGACATTTCAAGCTTGTAGGCAATTTGAAATAGCTGTCGAGGATTCTCATTTTCATGTGGATAATCTCTAGATTTGATCAAGAATATAAGTTCTGTTGAATCCGTCGTGTTTTAGTTTTTGGAAATTTCTTGAAAACGATTTTAACAATTTTTCTCAAATTTCGCATTCAATATTTTGTTCAACTTTTTCTTATTCTTTTATTTTCAGAGCATTATCACCAATAAAGGAGACTAAACTATAATTAAAATTAGTGTTGGTAAGTCAAATGAATTTTAAAATTTAATTTAACCCAACAGACGACTAGATTTAAAGATCAATATATGAACGAATTTTAATTATCTGTCCCATTCTGGAATTTTAAAGTCTTCTCTGTTTTGTTTTTTAAACAATCATCTATACCCTCTCATCACCATTTAATTTTGCTCCTAGGTTTGATTATAAAGTATTTAAGTAGGACTAGCCACCAAAACTCCAGTTTAAGCATCCCAGTTAAGTAACGGACAAGGAAAATAAAATATTTACATGGCTGTTCTAATTTCCATTCGAATTCTATATCCTCTCGTTTTCCAATTTTCGCTGTTCCGGATTCCGTATTCGTTTTGCGAATTCGGTAAAACAAACGGATCTACAATCCGCCAAATTGACGTTTTAAATTCAAATTCGGTTATCTTTTTGTTGGCGGATTACAATTTCGTTTTTGACAGCTCTTGCATACATAACAGCTAATTTCGAAAATGTTTTGTTGATCAAGTTGGTAAAACTTAAAAGTAAATCCGACTGGAAATCAGAACAATCGTTTTCAATCCGCACGGATTCAATTTTCGTTTCCGTTTTCAAATTGGACCGAATATCAGAACAGCCGTATTAGTTCCTGTTTCAGAAAGTTCTGATTAGGTATCCGACATATAAACATTGACACAGTCCACAACCCAAACCAAATTTACACAGTTCACAATCCGAAAGAAATTTGTTTGTGGATTTATATTTGTGCTTGTTCAAAGGACACCTGTGTATTTTTCTCCATTGAACTAAATGACCCCGTGCCAATTTTATCATATTAGGTTTGTATTCAGGGATACGGAAGTAGTTGTCTTACATTATTCAAATGCTTGTCATGCATGTGAGAGTGTATTAGTAAAATTTTTTTGACGTTGCACATACACACTTCATGCATGAGCCTTCAATCATTTATTTTTACTTAAATTTCTATGCGAAAATGTGCCTATGCATGATCAAGCAATCATTCTCAAATATACAATGTATATTATGCCGCTTACTACTCACTCATTTTTAATTAAAATTTTAATTTGGGCTTTACAAGTCAAAATGTTGACAAAAATTAAACCGTATAAAACTGTGAATGTGTGAACTTTTACTTTGTGTGTCCTAGACCCGAATACAAGAATTTTTTAAACCGATTCGTGTCGAGGGGTCGTTCGGTGCTATATTCGGGCCGTACCGAATAAATGTGAAACAAGCTTCAGTGTGACAGGAGCCTTTTACAAAGTTTCAAAAAAAGTTCTTAAAAGAAAGTACTATTCTCATTTTGATGCTGGGATAAAAATTAGCATTATCAAAACATCACACATTTGTCATACCTACAAAAAAAAGTTTTTTTTTTGGCGAACTTTGGCTCTGTTGTTCAAGTCAACATAATGATGAAAACTATACAGGGTGTCCCACAGTCACCACCGCAGAAGAAAACCATGGCGTGAGTTCTTGAGGTAATTTTAATTCGAAATACTAATTTTCTCGTTTTCGAGTTGTAACGGTGTTTATGATTTGCGGTCACGTTTTTTTAACTGGCCTTATCTTTGCCAATTTACCACTGAGGCGTATATATTTTTCACTCAATTAATCCAGATTATTAATTCTAGTTTTAAATCGAGACATTAGCCCGTTTGCAGTAACGAAACTTAAATAATTTAAGTTCAATATCAATATCAGAGTTTATATTTAAGTTTCGTATCTCGTAACCTCTAAATCGAATTCCATATAAAAAAATACTATATACGATACGTTCTCAATCGTCAACCTGGACAACCGTACGAGTTTGGCAGTGATGTCAAAACTAGTACTAGACATTACTCTATATTATATATTTAGATGCTGTCATACGCATTTTTTTCCAAGATCACCGTCGTGATGCATATTTTAAAATTCTGCAATATTAGCAGCATTAAATTTAGGAATGCAAAATAGTAACACTGATTCTGGAGTGTTTGCGCAATATTTGGTCCAAGTTTGCAATAGTGAACACGTTTTACAAAAACTGATGTTGCTTTAATGCATTTATGTATGAAAGTTTGACGAAAGTGATTATAAATCGCTTCTGCAAGGATGCGCTCAGGAATTTACACTTTTATTATATATTTCTTATTCTTATTATTAATATTACATATCTAAAATAGGCTTTATTAGAATATGTATTTGCATTCAATTAAAGGAAAACATTTATTTAAACATATATTTTAACTTAAGAAAATTATAAAGAAAATTGATTATTTTCAAACGTTTATGTGCAAAACAAAAATAAACTCAATTAAACATCAAAAAATTGTTTAATTAATTTTTGTTAACAAAATTATTAATGAACTTAAATGCTTTGTATAAATTTACCCAATTACAGTTAGGTAGGTATATTCTAAAATATCTTATACATATAACATACTTTAATTTTAAATTGCATAATGCAATGCATTTTTGCAACAAAATTTAATTTAAATTTTAAGAAGAACGAATTTCTTTTTTTCATAAAAAAAAAAAAAAACCATAACATTTTTTAACAAAACCCTAAAAAGATAATGCCTCCTCAATTGCGACTTTAAAATCTTGTTTCTTTTGCAACGATATTCTTTTAAAATGAAGGTTTTTAATCCTCTTTAAGCCCTGTCGAATAGCTTTTTTATAAACTTCAGGCGATGAAATTTCTGGTTTTATAGCATCTGCAAAAAAATAAAATAAAAATTGTATTTAGTACTTAAAAGTCAAACAATAAATTAATACATACTAAACAATGCCTCGTTAATGTGTTTTAAATTTTTGAACGGCTTTTTGCCGCTTGTTCCGTCCCAATTATAATGTAAAGCAACTTCTGCAGAGAGTATAGATTTGAGATTTTTCTCAAGCCCACCACGTTCATAAATTATGTCTCTGAAGGCTTCCTTCTTCAATTAGAAAATATTTACAAGCATTCGATGTATGGTTAAATATTTTACATTTTTTAAATAGGTACTCACATATTTATCAGGATTCGCTTCTACTTCTTTTTCAAGGTCATCTAAGTCGGTTTCAGTTTCAATAGGGAACGAGATTTTGTTTTCATGTTTGCCTAAAACGACTTCTTCTTTTATCAACTTTCTCAACATAGCGGTTATTGTTGAAAGGGAATTATTTTGTCTATCTATTGCATCTTTGAAAAAAAAAATTATTTTGTTAAAGTTAGTATTTTTTTATTTAAAGTTAACCTACTCCGCAAGTATTTAAACTCTTTCTTTATAAATTCCATATCTGGAGATAAAGGAGCCACACTTTCGAACTGAAACTTTAAACAGAAATATTTAATACAAAATTGATATCTTCAATTATTGGTGCCATAAAATACAATGTAAATCTGGGGAAGCACAGGAATAATGGATCGAGGAATTTTTCGCAGATTTGAAGTTGATGATTTTCAAATTAAATTGATGAACACATTTTTACCTCTCGGATAAACTTGCCTGATTTTTAAGAGATTGATTAGAAAATTAAGAAAAACATCAAAATAAAGCAAAAGCCTATAGTTTTGACACAGAAGAATGCTTAAAACTTGAAAAAGACAGGACCAAATTGGGTACTTCCTTCTATGCGTTTGTTTGTAATTGCTCCGTGAAGGTTTATGAAAAAAGACAAGTCAGACAATTCTCAACAGGTGGCGCTGTAGGTGCACATTTTGTTTTTCTGTTCAATTAAATTACCGTTGAACGTGTGGCGTTGTAGGCGGTTAGGAAGAAATAATTTTTATGCGTAGCTTAGGGTTGTCTACCCTTGTGAAGCCAGAAGGGCCAGCTAGTGTTTATATTTCTTAGATCTCAGACATCTGAACGCAATTCCTCAGCAAATTTTTTGCATTTTTGCTACCAAAGCTGCCCAATTTTTGTTTGTAGTAGTTGATCAATTTATACAAAATGGAGAGTGCTTTCCACTTTCTTTCCACTTGCTTTCTTCGTCCGTCAAATTGACAGAGGAAAGTTTCTGAAATTTTAGAAATGGGTAAGTATGTACATTTGTACATACATAGATATGTAGAGAAAATAATGAAAAATTATTCATTCATAATTAGCAGTTGAAAATTAAAAACTTCTTATTCTTATACAAAATTAATTTCCACAAACCATTTGGATATAAAACCAAATGTATACTATATGCGATAGGAATTTCTTAGTGTATTATATTATCATGAATTTCCTAAAGTACCTATATTAGGTATATTATCAGGAATAATTAAACAAACATCCGCAATCAGTTTTAAAAAAGTTTAAGGGTTTGTTACTCAACAGAGCATATAAGTCTTTTTAGTTAGCCTGCGACAAAATGCTGAAGTATAAATTGCCCGATTCTAAAAAAAATCGGTTTAGAACAACACCCAATCTAAAACAGCGACGTCTGTCTTTTAGAATATACATATACATACATACATATCATTTACGGATCTTAAAAACTATTATAAAGCAATGGCGAAAATAATCCACATTTTGGAGTAACTGATAGCAAAATGTTTTAATTCTATAGTGTCGCCGCGGAGGAGATTTCTGCATCAAGTTAAAGTTGAGATAACCTTCGCAAATAAAAAAAAAATAAATAAAAAATATTAACAAAAATGAATATTTGAAGAAAACTATTCAATCAGAGACTAAATAAAAATCTTGAATCCCTTATGTCCATTGAACGTAGCTACATACTTAAGAAAATGTTTAGACATGTTGGAAGGTTTTATGGTATCGATACAAAATATTTATAAACAAATTTTTAGAGTTGAGCGGCTTTCTAACAGCCCTAAACCTAATCTGCTAAACGTTTGCGTGAATATTTGCATTCTTCTATCCGCGGAAAGGAAATGATTGTTCCATGATGCGTATAAATTGCGATAAAAAATAAAATCAAGACAATACTTATTCTCTTTCGAATTTCAAAAACAAGTAGGTTGGTTAAGATTTGAATAAATATTTTCAGGCAAATTGAGTGAAACATTCACATGAATCGAAAGTTTCGTTCGAATCGTAGGTAGGTAGGTATAGCAGAATAGGGCTGTAAGTTTAAAATTCATTAGACTGGGTTTATACTAAGTAGGTTGTACTACTGTTGAATAAAAACAAATCGTTTGATGCGTAAGTGGGTATGTACATATACATACATTTTGGTACATAATATGAGAGCGAATGCCTCGCTTCAGTTGTTTAAAATAAATAAATATTTTTGTAAACAAATATCTATTCATATAATACCTGCCTACCTACATGGATTACTTAATATGTTATAGGTATAAAAAGATAAACATTTAGTACAATATATGTAAATTACCGGTGTGTCAGTAGTTTTCTTTTTAGATGTATTCATTGTTAAAAAGATTTAAAGAGTATTGTTGCTCTATGGTGTGTAATTTTATGTTTTTTTTTGATAAAATATACAATTATTTTGTTGTTTGCAAGATATATTGTATATTTTCTGCCACTCCAAGTTACGTCGGCAACAAAAAAAAAAAAAAAACGGCGGGATGCACTTTGAAATCACGAACACACAAACTAAACTACTGCTACTGAAAAATGAAATCACTTTTTTCATGCATGAAGCCAGGGCATGTGTTTCCCTTGTGAAAAAGAACCCGTTTCGTTCAACAGTGAATTCAATTCAGGTATAAATCACCAGATAGAAGCAGTGTTATCAGACAATACAAATAAATTCCCTTATCGATTTCCAGAAAATCTTAAACGCTTCATTTTTTATATTCAACAAGCGAAAGCGAAAATGAATTTGATGAAATTGAGAATAGTAGTTTGAATCTGTCTTTTGAACGTTCTTGCATGAAAAAATGAGACCCCAATAAATAAATGAATTGAAACTAATACATTCAAAAATATATTTTATCATTGTTTTTATCATTAATGATCTTCTTATCTTATCCGGCGTTACTTTTTCCTTTGAAATATTCACACCTACTAAAGTCTACCTGAAAGTAATAGGTAGCAGTTGGGAACGATATCCTACATGTTTACTCAAAAATATTGAAAACTAAGCTCTACAGTTACTCCATTCCGGAGATATGTGTCATTTAGGGATTAAACTAATGTTTCCAATTAAAGAAATATGTATTTGGAAAAGGGGTTAATATTTTTTTGAAATTAAGTTTCTTTTTGTGCATTAATTATATAATTCTTGTATATACTAAAATTATTTTTTTAAATGATAGACATATTTGCCACTATAAGTAAATTGCTGGTACTAGATTATTCCTTCATTTTATAACTTTGTATATACATAAATGTAAATGTTCAAAGTTTTTTTTGAAAAATTCAAATTTCGTTGTTCAATGGTTTTTTAATAAACATCTTTTTTACCTTTTTTGGTGCTCCATTTTGCCTCTTTATATAGTTTTAGTTTATGTTTAAAGAAAACAAATTAACTGGTTAATGAAGACAGCATTGTGAAATTTCAAATTAACTTTTAAGCTTTTTCATAATGCTGAAGAAAGAACAACAACTGTGTTTAAAATGAAACTGAAAATTTCGCTTCGTCCTAGGCAAGGACCGTGACATGTATAGGTAAAGTATCAAGTTCAAGTTTATTTTGAATGTTCATCTATGGTCCCTTTATCAGTCGATCTTCACAAACTAATCTTAACGTTGCTTTCTTAGGTTATATTCAGTAGCCAGACAGGCGCCTTTCAAATTTCATGTGCGTTGAAATCCACAGTTGATTTGTGGACAATAACTCACCCAAGTGGGTAAAGAGTTCATTATGGACTTTTGGCCTGTGGACTTATGATCGAATTATTTCAATTTAATTGGAAATAAGCTTTTATTTGAACAGAGACATTTTGAAGTACAAAATACTGAGTTGTTAATAATTTGTTTGCATTGATATTTTTAAATTCCCTCAGTCTGATAACACTTAACTGAATACATACCTCTTCTCCATGCGCAGTTTAGTTTTTGTTTGCACACACACAATCATATGCAGAAGAGGCATATGCATATGTGTAGTGGAGCGGCGGAAACGAGCGCACATTTTTTTTTTAATTATTCGTTTTCTCTGGTTTGCTCCTTACTAGTATTGAATGAAGCAAAATCTTGGATATGTGTGTGTTGTTTTTGTGTGCTATCAGTTATGATTTTTAAGGGTTGACATCGCCTTCATCATTCCTTTGTTATTTTTTATTTTCTGATTTTCTCGAGCATTTTTAAGATTCTAGAGGCTAGGTAGAGTCTGTCTGTTATTTCGTAATCGTAACGATATTGTTAAGATACTCATAAAAATGACATCTGGCGCACAAAACAAATACAAATTAACACATCGATTAAATTTAAAATTTAAAAAAGTAATAGGTGGGTGCCGTAGGTAGGTAGGTACATCTTTTATTTTATTTGAATATGTAGCTGGGTAGGTAGGTACTTACTTATTATTGTAATCCGAAAGCGTTCTTGTCCCTTTAGTAGACCTTCAAATCGTAGGTACCTAAGTTAAATAATACAATGCTAATTTAGGAACATGAATTCAAAACTGGGAGGGTTACCATCAACAAAGATTTAAAAGCCGGACGGTAAGGACTAGCTTAAATAAATACCTACCAACATTTTACTATCATTCATAAAAAATGTACAAACGCAACTTATATTTACTTAAAAGTAGGGCCTTAC
This sequence comes from Leucozona laternaria, assembly GCA_932273885.2. NCBI lineage: Eukaryota > Metazoa > Arthropoda > Insecta > Diptera > Syrphidae > Leucozona > Leucozona laternaria. The sequence continues at coordinate 56,160,943 of OW026368.1, forward strand.
CAATAACCAAATTTAGTAATTGCTTAAACTAACATCTCCACCCTTCACAAAAAATCACCTACATTATTAGTCTAAGAGCCGGAAGCAAATTTTGGGAGTGGAGTGATAACCAAAATTCATATAGATGTATGTGTAGGTATACGCAACATTATTCCAAAATCAACCGTCTGGCAGGTTTTTATTTCAGCCGGGAGCGGGGGTGGGCGTTCGAAAATGTTCATTTTTCCGTTTTTGGGGTCGAAGTGATAACCACTTAAATTAATATATGAACAACAGAGGAGGGTGCACTGATGTCAAAAAAGTGTGTCCAAGACGTTTTACTTTCAGCCTTCGCCTTGCCAGACGGCCAACAAAATGCGCGAAAATCAACTTTTTGGGTCGAAGTGATAACCACATGAGTGATACATCAAAAAATCAGAAAAATTCTCCTGATTATGAAAATGTGTGTCCAAGACGTTTTGGTTTCAGCCTTGTGCTTGCCAGACGCATTTTAAAATTTTTTTAATGCATTTTTCAACTTAAACTCTTAATAACTTTTTTTCTATGAAGTATAACCAAAAGACTGAGACACCAAAAACTCAGAAAAATTCTCCTGATTATGAAAATGTGTGTCCAAGACGTTTTGGTTTCAGCCTTGTGCTTGCCAGACGCATTTTAACATTTTCTTAATGCATTTTTCAACTTAAAACCTTTATAACTTTTTTCCTATGAAGTATAACCAAAAGATTGAGACACCAAAAACTCAGAAAAATTCTCCTGATTATGAAAATGTGTGTCCAAGACGTTTTGGTTTCAGCCTTGTGCTTTCCAGACGCATTTTAACATTTTTTTAATGCATTTTTCAACTTAAACTCTTAATAACTTTTTTCCTATGAAGTATAACCAAAAGACTGAGACACCAAAAACTCAGAAAAATTCTCCTGATTATGAAAATGTGTGTCCAAGACGTTTTGGTTTCGGCCTTAAGTTTGCCAGAAGACCCATAAGAAAGAATGTACAAAAACAACTTTTTTCCTCTAAGGCATAACATATGAATTTTATTTTAAAATATTCATTCATTTCAGATTGACCATGTCATCCTCCATGGACCAGCCGCAGTTAGATGGGGAAAGTTGTATGCCTGTATTTAATATTGCATTTTTCCAAATATGGCATATATAGTTGCAACGATTAATTTGTTGCAGTAAAACGCTTCTGTTTGGCGGTAATAAGCTTCCTTCAAAACCTTCCGTTAAAATTTTCAAGCATATAATTACTTACAGCCATATTATTGACTTGTTTCAAAACTAGTTTCATAACAGAACTAGTTTTATAGATGTTTGGAGGTGCTCAAATCGGTATTATTCAAAAATATTTTGACACCTAAAAATCGAAAACCAAAACCTAGCTTTGGATAAAACTCTAGACTCATAAAACCGGACAAAAATTGAGACTACAAACTTCTATAAAACTAGTTTTGCAATGAAACTAGTTTTGAAACAAAGCAATTATATGGCTGTTAAGGTTTTAAAGAAAAATTTTAAAATTTTTAGCTTACTTTTAATGTTTTTGAAAATTTTTTTCGAAGTCGGTTTACAAGTTTTGTAAAACAACTAATATCGAGCGTCATTTACTTTGAAGGCGGTTGTTCTATACATTTTGCAAACAAATTCCTCTATAATTGAAATGTCTTCTTCACTTATATAAAAAAATTGTCCCAATTTTGAAAAAGTGTGTTGCAATTCCACCGAATCCTTGAGAATTTCAAAGGGTTCCACTTTTCCTTTCTTAAAAAAACTTGGTGTATAGTCACAACCAGTAAAGCTGTGAAACGCAGCACAAAGCGTAGGACCCAAATTAAAAAACATTTCATTTATGTGTATATACCTTAACAATAAAAATATAGATTTACTATAAGTCTGAGTTTTTGTTGTCTCAGTCTTTTGGTTATACTTCATAGGAAAAAAGTTATAAAGGTTTTAAGTTGAAAAATGCATTAAGAAAATGTTAAAATGCGTCTGGCAAGCACAAGGCTGAAACCAAAACGTCTTGGACACACATTTTCATAATCAGGAGAATTTTTCTGAGTTTTTGGTGTCTCAGTCTTTTGGTTATACTTCATAGAAAAAAAGTTATTAAGAGTTTAAGTTGAAAAATGCATTAAAAAAATGTTAAAATGCGTCTGGCAAGCACAAGGCTGAAACCAAAACGTCTTGGACACACATTTTCATAATCAGGAGAATTGTTCTGAGTTTTTGGTGTCTCAGTCTTTTGGTTATACTTCATAGGAAAAAAGTTATAAAGGTTTTAAGTTGAAAAATGCATTAAAAAAATGTTAAAATGCGTCTGGCAAGCACAAGGCTGAAACCAAAACGTCTTGGACACACATTTTCATAATCAGGAGAATTTTTCTGAGTTTTTGGTGTCTCAGTCTTTTGGTTATACTTCATAGAAAAAAAGTTATTAAGAGTTTAAGTTGAAAAATGCATTAAAAAAATGTTAAAATGCGTCTGGCAAGCACAAGGCTGAAACCAAAACGTCTTGGACACACATTTTCATAATCAGGAGAATTTTTCTGAGTTTTTGGTGTCTCAGTCTTTTGGTTATACTTCATAGAAAAAAAGTTATTAAGAGTTTAAGTTGAAAAATGCATTAAAAAAATGTTAAAATGCGTCTGGCAAGCACAAGGCTGAAACCAAAACGTCTTGGACACACATTTTCATAATCAGGAGAATTTTTCTGATTTTTTGATGTATCACTCATGTGGTTATCACTTCGACCCAAAAAGTTGATTTTCGCGCATTTTGTTGGCCGTCTGGCAAGGCGAAGGCTGAAAGTAAAACGTCTTGGACACACTTTTTTGACATCAGTGCACCCTCCTCTATTGTTCATATATTAATTTAAGTGGTTATCACTTCGACCCAAAAAGTTGATTTTCGCGCATTTTGGTGGCCGTCTGGCAAGGGGAAGGCTGAAAGTAAAACGTCTTGGACACACTTTTTTGACATCAGTGCACGCTCCTCTATTGTTCATATATTAATTTAAGTGGTTATCACTTCGACCCCAAAGTCGGAAAAATTACCATTTTCGAACGCCCACCCCCACCCCCGGCTGAAAAAAAAATCTGCCAGACGGTTGAATTTGATATAATGTTGCGTATATCTACATATACATGTGTATAAATATTGGTTATCACTCCACTCCCAAAATTTGCTGCCGGCTCTTGGTCTATATGTACATTTATGTACCTACATAGATGTAAACATTCCTTCCTATACCTATACCGAATTTAAATTCCTCGTCATTCATTATCATGACCTGCAAATTTAATAGGTACACGGCATTCAATTTTGAATGGGGTTTTCCATTAGTAAAATAAATCAATTTATTTTTAATTTGGATCTGTCAAAAAGCCGATCTTGGTAGGTTTTGCGTTATATTGGGCAAAATAAATATATTTAGGTAGGTATTTCTTATCATCAAATCAAATTTAAAGCTCTAAATTTTTCGGGTTATACATATTTACCCCTCTCTAAACTTACGCCAACATAATTTACAGCTGTCAGCTTTCAAATATGTTTTTAATATATATTTCGGGTGTGAAAATTGTGTTTAAATTATGTGACATATAACCGCTCATAATAAATGGAAGCAGTTTTAAATGAATCAGAAACTTCATCAAGCTCATCATTCATTTGTAAAGGGATAAAGATTTTTGTTTGAAATATTGAAACAAACGAAACTACACAAATACAATGAAAAAAACAAATCAATTTGAAATCTTATTACATTCGTATTCCAAACAAACTTTTTATTCAACATAAAAATATCATAAACAGTAACTAAATCCTTTTTTAAACAATAAACACATGTACAAATAAGTACTACATTAACAAACTATAGGTACATAAATAATTGCTTACAAAATCACATACCTAGTTGTTATTTATTTAGAAGCTATTCAACCAAGCTATCCTCTATATCAATAGCCGTTTTTTATTATCATAGATGATCCATATTGTTGTCTTTTTTCTTTACACTACATTTCACACCACCTTACCATGCGAAGCCATCTTCCCGCAGGAGTGAGAACTAATTTTCGGATCTTTAAAACAGATCCAGATAGAGAGCAGGATCCCAAGTTGTTGTTGTATTACGTGTTAAAAAATGATCCTGATCCAGATCCGTAGATAATAAAACACGTCTAACGTCATCTTGATATTATTTTTTCTTTTAAATATTTTCCAGTATGGATTTGTGGTTCAAAAGAATTTTATAAAAATCTTGACAGCAGGTTTCACTATTATTATAAATAACATAAAGAACAGATTTGACAGTAGAAACTTTGAGTTCCTTTTACATCAAAAGAATATTCTTTCTACCTTTAAATTCTGTCCTCTGAAAAGTCCTCAGGATAATTTAATTATTTTAAAAACTTAATTTTTCACTTGAAAGTGATTTATTAAAATTTAAATCTTTTGAATTCTCCTTAAAAATGTTATTCAATAATCAATACACAAAATATAGTGGGAAAAAAAAATCGGTGGTAAAAAAGAGAATAATTGTTCTCTTTTAAAGAGATATGATGGACACCCTACGCCATAAGTCGTACATACACAGTGAATGACAGAATGACACATCTGAAGTGGCTTTTCGATTAAAGTATTGCTGAAGCAGTATTGCATGGTACGTAAATATCTATTACGTTCTTATTATTCACCCTTATTACAATAGGCGTTTTTTTTTAACGACAATTGTCACTTTTTGTGTCGAGTAATCTTGAAGGCGTTTAAGAGTCGGTATTGCGATACTTAAACGCCACTCGTTTTGATCAAAACGCCTTTCACAGAAACAGCTGATTGATATTTCCAAAAACAATTCAATTAACACAAGTGATTCTTTCTAAATTTCTTCATCTTCGTTATTTTCCTAAACAATTATTGCCATTTTCATTTTAATTTCAACCTTTCGATTTAAGTACACAAAAACAGTGCAAAATTAATAGTGTTGCAATGTTTGTTTTATTGAGAAACGAATTCAATAATGGTGAAAGTAATCAACGCAACTCCGTTTGATTTTATTTTTATACTTTTTGCCACTCTTTTTCAATTCTAACTGGTGGTCCTAGGAAGTTTAATTTGAGGCATAAGCATAAGCCATAAGGATTACCATTTGTTTTTTTTTTTTTTATTAGTTTCTGAGACTCTTCTTTTGAAATTGGTTGCGAGCGATGGAGTTTTATTATTAACTCCACGAGATTTATTAAACCCTTTATTAAATAAATATTTTATAAAAAAAAAAACACAAATAAAAGAAACACACATCTTACTTAGTGACTTTCGCCGGCCAGTCGATTAAGAATTTTTCTTTGACAAAAAAAATAGCGTTTTAACTGTCGTACGAAGGAAGTTAAACAACTGTTGCAATGAGGGTAAGTGAAATTTGTCTCTCAAAAAAATTACATCCCACTCAAAGTAAGGCGTAACGCCATGTAAAAAGAGCCCGTAACGCCATTCGTAATACAAATTTTTAAAAATGACATTTGTCGTTTAAATAAAACGCCTACTACAATAAGGGTCATTGTTTCCCTTTCGATTGGTGTTTTCATTGCGTGTCTGTTGTTTTTTCGATTCGACTACACATTTTTGACATTTAGCAGTTTATTTTTTCTGACGAAAATGTTTGCAATGAACTGAACTTTTGAGAAGATGCTTTCTAAATATTTGCTCGCACATATGTACTTAGATACATATGAAATTGACAAGTTGAAAAATATAGCAAAATCAATTTGTTTTAATACCAATGTATGAGGCATACGTATATGTATGTATGTTTGAAATATCAACAAAAGCATGCGAAGACTTAATTTGAAATAAAATGAAATCTTAATGGTTCTAAATACTCTAAGGGCCAATTTTTCAATAGTCAGATAAACCATCAGTTAGTACTTATTCTTCAGATAGACCAAAAATCGGTTTTTCAACAATCAGATAGAATTAATTCCTAGGAATGAATCTTTTACTACCGGAATAAAGTTATCTGCTCATTTTAGAGCGGGATAAGGAGTTATTCTCAGGTATAAATAAATTTTATGTCAAAACAATAGCTAATTGTTTTTCAATTCATATTTTTTGGAATTTTATATGAAAATGGACTTCTTTGAAGTTATCGATGATTTCATTGTTGAAGAAGAAAATTCAAATGGTCTATTGGAACCATTATCAAGAAAAAAAGGTCTTTAGGAATAGACCTAATCATTTTTAGCTACTAACCTGTGACTGTATCACTGTCATTTGTAGATTCCAAACCACCAATGTTGGAACACATTCCTAGAATCTTCTCTTCAACTGTTGTATAAGGAAAGTAATTGGCTGGTCCTCCACCGGTTTTGTATACATAGGTTTTGTTTTATATAGGCTGCTTTTTTTTTGTGCTTTTTTTTACGGTCTCATATTTTAATTTTAGGGTTCTTGGGTTTCTAGATGAAACCCCACTAGATGCGTTGAATAGGAGACAAATTTCTTTCCAAGCTGCTTCTTTTTCCTTATTGGTCACCGCGTCAGTCTTTTTGTTTTCGATAACACTTCTGAATTTAAAGGCGATATCGACCAAGCAGCGTACTTCAGGCGATGAAAAGTTGACCGACCTATCTCTTTTTTTAATAAATGTTTTATTTTCCATACCGATTTAAAAAAAATGCACTTTTTTAAATTTATTCAAACACGAAATACAACTAAAAGTGACGTTTTAATTTAATTTTTTTTTAATTTGACATCATCTCTCATTATTCTATAGAATAATTAACTGAGTGTTTATTTTTGATTGAAAAATTCAATGTTGTTATCTGACCGTTTAAGAGTCTAATAATTTTATTCCTCTCATAGTTAACTGACTCTTTAACTGCCGATTGAAAAATCGGCCCTAAGTTAATGACGTAGATACTATAAGTACTGAAATATTAGCTGTTAAAAACGAATATGGCAATACTTAACTGCGAAAGTGCGAAGGTATCGAAATAATTCTGATTGTTGTTTCTACGGTTTTTTTAATTTAAGTTATTTTTTTCCAGCAGCTTTGATAGCAATTGTAGTAGATTTAAGTGGGGATTTTGCTAGCGAAAAGTATTTTTGTTGTATTTTGTATTGTTATGATTATATTTAGTTTTTTATTTTATTTTAACCTTACAGATAGCTGCTGTAAAGATCTGTGTTTTTCTTATGATTCAGTATAATTTTTGTCATTTATGCAAATATGTAAATTCATATATGTGAATATGTATGCATGTACACATGTATGTATGTTCATATGTATGAATGTACATATGTTTGTATGTATATGTACCTACATTGTACATATCGCTCATTTGCTACGATACCGACATAACTCAATAATTGTCGATTTCGAACAAACCATAGCATTGTGATTCGATTATAATAATTTGTATGTTCATACATACATACTTACATTACGTGCATTATGAATAATGTTCCGAATCTCCTTCCGAAAGAAATTGCTTCCTTGTTGTTAGTTTCTAATCAGTTTTAATTTAAATTGTGTTGTATTGAATAACCTTAAATTTATAAAACAATTTAAAGGTATGGTCAATGGGCAGGTACCAACCTACCTACATATAGGTACATATGTATATAAGAACGTTTAATTGAAATTATATATACATAGGTAGGTATATTGTTTGTTACTTTAATTTTTCAGTGCATGACGCGACTTGACTTGGAGATTTAGTTTTCAATTTTCTTTCGTAGTTGTATAATTTGGTTTCTCTTTATACCTATACCTTATAATTTTTTATCGAACGCCTGACCCATCAGGCTAAATTCTATCGTTTGGTAGCCCTTGCAGCGACTCTTCAGAATGTTTGGCCCAGTGCTGTCGTTATCGTTTTACAAAATATAAGGGTAGTGCTTTCGCAGATTTTGAGGAAATTGATGAGTCCTGTATAACACATCTAGTCATTTGGTATGTATGTATACACATTATGTTCCTCTACCTCTGGGTAGTTTTGTCAAGAAATCTTTTATTTGAGTTGAGTTTTTTAACAGATTTCGATATACTCTTTGAATTGTCATTTTACGACATCGTAACTTTGCCGCTCGCGCTGATATTAAAAAAAAAATGATGCCCAAAAACTGTTTGATTCAATTCACGTTGAAAATAGTTACGTGATAATATACATAGGTACCTACCAGAGGAAATTCATGAGCACTGCAAGGTCTTCTTGAACATGTGTTTTTTCGAAGAACCTCAATTGGATTTTGATCTAATTTTGTGTTTAATATTTCGAACACGACTGATGGGCCGATTTTCGTTTAACTTGCGTTTTTTTGAAAATTTTTCACGTATTTTGGAACCTCATGGACACCAGTGAATGTTCCAGATGGAACTGCAGCTGCGAAGACGTACTGTGTAGTGGTAAAACTCAACTTCCATACTGTGCATTTGCCACGAAAGTCGAAGATTTGACTAGCTAAGGTCGAATTTAATGGCAAATTAATTTTATCGATTTAAAATTTTAATAAAACTAATTAATTCTTTATTTAAACTTTTCTAAAAATGCTCAAATAGATTTCTTAAAAAAAATCTCCATTGTCAATGCATCAATAGCTTTAGGTATCCAGAAAAGTTCTGGCCTGATCCATGTGCCTCAGCTTACTCCATGTCCTTCAAGTTAACATTATCGCCTCAAAATTTTAAAAGGGCACTTATTGGACTGAACATGTGTGGACTTAAGACCGACTCTCTGTAGTTAGTGGCTCTTTATGATTGATTTTTGGAGACTTTACCGCTCTCTATCTTTTTAGGCACCAACGAAAACAAAAAATATTAAAAGTTGGTCGATGTAGATGTTGGATTGTTGGCACTTCGTTACTTTCGTACCGTCATCAAGCTTCAGTATTGGCGACGCACGGTCTATCAAAAATGCTGTCTATTTGGTACCAATTGAATCCATAAGGTGGTAAAAAGGTAGCTTTATAGATAAATAGCGTCATTCATTTCGTGGTTGGTAGCGCTGGCATTTGACACCTGTCAAACTTAGCTGTCATTTGAAGTGTCATAATATTAGTTGAATGTTTGTCATTTACGATAATGGATCGTTTAACAATCGAACAATGCACTAAAATTATTGATTATTAAACTACAAAAGTGGTAATTCAAACCTAGCCACTTTTCGCACATTACGCGATGATTATGACGACCATCATAATCGGCCGGAGCAATCGGTAAAATTGTGAAGAAATTTGAAATGAGTGATGTCGTAAGGCGTGTGCATCATCGTAATGCACGCTCAGTTGAAAATATTTCTGCTGCAAGTGCCAGTGTTGCTGATGATCCGAATTTATCGATTTCCTGGCATTCGCAACAATTGGTCGAATGATAACCGATTTTATTGGCCGGCGATTGAAGATCATGACTTGGTTGGATATGTGGTTCCAACAAGACGGGGCAACAAGCCACACAACACGACCAATTATGGCTTTATTGCGTAAGAAGTTTCCTGGTCGCGTAATTTCACGTTTTGGCGACGTTAGTTGGCCACCAAGATCATTCGATTTGACACTGTTAGATTTTTTTCTGTGTGGCTACGCAAAAGACGCGAATAATCCTTGTACTCTAGACGCATTAAAAACCAACATTACTCAAGTTATGGCCGAGATACCGCCCGAAATGTGCGAAAAAGTGGTTAAAATAACCTTAAATGAATCGCATGCTGCGAATCTTCCCGAAGCGGCTATTTGAATGATATTGTTTTTCAAACATAATGGCAAAGTCACAACTTTATAATGAAATACAAAATTTTCATCAAAAATGTATCCCTGTGTGTGTTTTATTTAGCTTTACTTTCCAAACCGAAAAATTAATGACCCTTTATATTTACAAAACCGGATACCTACTTGCAACGACCAAGTTTTTCGATGCTGGCAATTCTATGACTCGTAGTCTATTTAGTCTATTGTCATTAGTATTCTCACGTAAAGTATGGATGTTTGAATACACACCCCTATACATTTTTTAGCATTCTTATTCCCAAAAATGATTTGTACATCGTAGCAAATGATGCCTTTCGTTTGTTATAGAGCGTTGAAACCTACTATGGTAGACTAAATTTTTTGGATGAATATTCCGATATAAATAGTATAATGTACATGTACATTCATATATGTATATCATGTTCTTTCTTTAATAAGAAATATTTATAATCAGAACTGAATTTCTATTAAAAACATATACCTACGGATGTATAGAAATATAATGTAGTTCTTATGTCGAAAGGTATTATAATTTATTTACTACTTATAACTTAGATTATAACGCCCACATAGAACTAGTAGGCTTGTTTTTCTAGATTGTTTGTCTAGCCTTTAGCTTTACGTTAGTTATAAGTTTGAATACAAAATTAAAAGTTGTTCGGAATTCTGATAACTTGATGCATTTAAAATAAAGTTAGAACCTAAATTAATTATTGTTATGTAGGTACATAATTAAGATCAGTCAATATACATATACCTTCATACCTACGTTCACCAAACTTACTAACGGGTACGTCAAAGCTTTTAAATTAGTCATTAATATGTACGTAAAAACTCTATACATATTGGATTTTTAGTATTGTAGAACAATTTTACAATACGAATGTTTTGTTCATAAAATGTATCTATAAAAATAAAAATAAAATTCATATCTACTCAATTTCTACCTGGCCGTTGAACGCAAATACAAATTTAAAAGAATACCTATATGTAATAATGGCAATCCTAGATCTCGCTTAATTTTGAATTTGTGTGTGTTTCTACTAATTGTAAAATAGGAACATAACACTTAACATAATCTCACACATAGAAACAACATATTTACATATAAAGTTACTCTGTCCCTCAATGTTGAACTGCCCCAGTGGCCTAATGGATAAGGCATCGGCCTCCTAAGCCGGGGATTGTGGGTTCGAGTCCCATCTGGGGTATGAATACAAATATTTTTTCGTAGATAAAGTTATTTTTTTTATATTGCTTGAAAGTTGGCAAACGAGTGTACCAAAATAAAACCGAATAAAACAGCGCCGCTGTCTACTTTATAAATTGCGTTTAAAATTAAATGTAAACATACCGATGCTATAGAGAATGTCACAAATTAATTAATTCGAATATTTTGGTCTGATCGTATAGCGAATTAGGACTGTTTATACATCATATTGTAAAGGGTGGTCCAACGAAAACGCACGATGTTGATTGTAAATAAAACAAAAAGTTTGCAGAGAATTATCTTAATATTTTTATTATGATAGAAGGATCTATGACAATTATGTGTGAAACAAAATATCGGTCAAATGCTCGCCAAGGCTTCGGTGGCATAAATCTATCCGATGGTCCATATTTTCAATGACTCTGAGACATAATTCAGGTTCAATGTCGTTAATGTGCCGAATTATCTCATCCTTTAGCTCTTGAATTGCTCTTGGCTTATTGACGCACACTTTTTCTTTTAAATATCCCGAAAGATAGAAGTCCAACGGTGTCAAATCACATGATCGTATGGCGGCGTATTAACATCGCCATACACCGTGAATTTCTCGCACAAAAGAGCCATTGTTGCTTTGGCTGTGTGGCAAGTGGCACCACCCTGTTATAAGCACATGTCGTCCAGGTCCATATGCTCAATTTCTGGCCACAAGAAGTCCGTTATCATCTCGCTATAGCGAGCACCCTTCACGGTAACTGCTTGGCCGATCTCATTTTCGAAGAAGTACGGCCCGATGCCGCCGCCAGCCCATAAACCGCACCAAACAGTCACTCTTTGTGGATGCATCGGCTTTTCAACAATCACTCGTGGATTCTCATTTGCCCAATTGCGCCTATTCTGCTTGTTAACGAATCCACTGAGGTGAAAGTGCGCCTCATCGCTGGAGATGATTTTCTTTGCAAGTGCACAAAATGCACGAACGCCCATTTTCTTAAAAGGCTTGAACAATCTTAACGCGCTGCTCAATTGTGTACCTCTTCATGGTTGAATTTGTCAAGCACTGGAACAAATAAATGTGAAATTAAGTTATTGGACAAAAAACTTGACGTTAAGGTGTGACTCACAATTATTAACATCGTGCATTATGGTTGGACCACCCTTTATAATACCATAGAACTAAAATCGTTGTCTTGGTGTTACCAGTGCAGAAATGCTTAGTTCGCCCTGATGGTTAATTTGAAATAAATTTACTTGAATTCAAATAATTTTGTGAAGTTAATATACTTTAATTGACCGTTTTCACCGCTTTATTTTTTCGCATTTACAATTTATCGGTTAATTTTTTGGATGCAAAATGTCGTTTCAATGGTGACGGGCCATACTTTTCCCAATATCCCTTTGGAATCGGACCTCAGAATTGTTCCACCTTTTTTTACGGAAAGTTTGATTTTATTTAGATTTTAGTTAAAGTGTAGTTTCAAAGTTGTAGTTAGCTTAGATCAAGCTGAAAACTACAATCAGATGCTCATCATAAGTGCATGAGTTATTTATTATAAATATAAATATTAAAGGTAAGCATTTATTTTCAAACTAAAAATTTAGTTATCGAGGAAATGAAAAATGACACAAATAAGTTTTCCTTTAATTTGTCATCAATCCGTTATTTAAGTTCCTCAAATGATCGTTCTCAGATAGAAGAAAATGAAAACTTAAAATTAATGAAACCTTTGTATGTATGTACATATATGTAGAAACTATAGTACTTTCATGGTTGGGAGCGAGAGTAGCGACACCTATATAATCCAAGCATCCATGCACGACTTGATCGCACGAACTTGCTCTTGTGGTGAAATACTGTGTCTAACCCCACATTGAAGATGCATGATGTATATATTTAACGAGAATATATTAAACGAGTCAAAAGTACTAAAAAATTGATTTTTGTTTAATTTTTTTTTTATAAAAAATGCTTTTTAAAATTTTTAAATGCATTATTATTAAAACTATTCAGAAGCATCAGACTGCAAAATAATAACAAAATCGGTCTAACCATGGCAAAGATACACGCGAATAACCCAAAAATAAGACCATTTTCTCAAAAAAACGTGGGATACCTAATTCCGTTATGTGATGTTTTTGAGAAATGCAGCTTTCTTACAATTGACTTGGTTATTAGAGGTATAAAGTTTAATCAAAATCTTTAGAGCCGTTTTCGAGCTAGATGAGCTAAAACAAAAATTCAAATTTCCCCTCTAGGGAATCACATAAAAATGTTCTGTACCAAATTTCATGCAAATCGGTCCACCCGTTTAGGCTCAAGCTCAAATTACAGTGGAAGCACCGACGCACAGAGGCACAGACGTACAGTCGCACAGACGCACAGACCGACGGACGGCTCGACGAAACCCACTTTTTCGGACTTCTCGATCATCGTAGTGTTAGTTTTGATTATAATCTCGAAATTTTTTTTTACACGAAACCAATACTTGCCCTATGGAGCAAGTAAAAACAGGAACACTTTATACTTAATATTTGAGAGTTGGGCGGAGAGAAAAAAAAATTTGTCGAGAATGTGAAGAATAATAGAAATAATGAAGAATAAATATAAGGAATATCATGAAGATGAAAAAAAATGTTGAATTTTTCATTCTGTCATGGTTAGGGGGAAAAATGTGTAGGTTACATACAGGGTGTCCCATAATAAATGGTTCAAACTGAAACAAGTGTAAGGCCAGGTCATTACCTCCCAGAATTTAGTAACTTGTCCATACCGAATCATAACGGTTTGCCATTACCGGCTGTTTTTTTTGAAATTTGGGAAAATACATATACTTTGAACCAGTTTTTTGATCATTCCGTCCATAATTGATTTTTGTTTTTTAATTTTTTCACTACAACACTATCCAATAGGAGGACCAATTTTTGGCATTAAAAGATTTTTGATTTCCTGCAACATTTTTGCTAAAAATTAATAGATAATCAGCCTTATCATCGTATCCGATCGGAAGAAAATTTTCTCCGAAATGTACGAATATTGTATCATTGTAACCGTTCCGATAGGACAATCGGACAGATCTACGTAAAAAAATTTAATGTGCGTTGAAAATATCAAATTCATGCGTTGCATGCCGATGAAATGTCAAAATGGCAGCAACGCATCATGAATTCATGCGATGTATGAAGATATTTGCTTTCCGATTTCCCCGACAGAAAATCATAAGTGGAAAATTTCCCGAAACAAAATTAAAGAATAAAAGACTGAAATGGACGCTCAGCAACAACAAAATTAGTAAATAAGCGTCTTTTAATTTGGTAATTATTCACTCAAACATGTAGGTATGTAAAGGGTGATTTTGTAGCTGGTTTGGTTTTGGCAACACTGTTTTTGACAGCTGACGTGTGTTTAGTACCTTGTGTCACTGTCAAACAGCTTCAGTTTGGTTTGCAATTTAACCATGGATCGTCTTACAAATGAACAACGCTTGCAAATTATTGAATTTTACTATCAAAATTCGTGCTCGGTTCGAAATGTTCATCGCGCGCTGCTTCCATTTTATGATCGGCATTCTCGACCTTCTGAGCAGTCTATTCGGAAGATTGTGACCAATTTCGCACCAAATTTACTTTGTTGGACATTAAACCACCAACACGTTTACGTACTGTGCGTAGTGAAGAAAATATTGCGGCCGTATCAGCTAGTGTGACAGAAGACCGCGAAATGTCGATTCGGCGCCGTTCCCAGCAGTTAGGCCTTTGTTACAGCACTACGTGGAAAATTTTGCGGAAGGATTTGGGCGTAAAGCCTTTTAAGATACAGCTGGTGCAAGAACTAAAGCCAGCCGACCTACCACAACGCCGAATTTTTGGTGAATGGGCTCTTGGAAAGCTGGCCGAGGATCCGCTTTTTTATCGAAAAATTGTGTTCAGCGATGAGGCTCATTTTTGGTTGAATGGGTACGTAAATAAGCAAAACTGCCGCATTTGGAGTGAAGATCAGCCAGAAGCATTGCAACAGCTACCAATGCATCCCGAAAAAGCCACTGTTTGGTGCGGTTTATGGGCCGGCGGCATTATTGGGCCATATTTCTTCAAAGATGATGCGAATCGCAGCGTTACTGTCAATGGTGAACGCTACCGAGCGATGATAACAAACTTTTTTTTTGCCCGAAATGGAAGTTCTTGACTTGCATGATATGTGGTTTCAACAAGACGGTGCCACATGCCACACAGCACGCGAAACAATGGCGCAATTGCGAGGCGAGTTTGGTGAACAGTTAATTTCACGTTTCGGGCCGGTCAATTGGCCGCCTAGATCGTGCGATTTGACACCATTAGATTATTTTTTGTGGGGGTATGTCAAGGCTAATGTCTAAAGGGACAAGCCCGCTTCGATTGACGCACTGGAAGCCAACATCCATGCATTCATTCGTGAGATACCGGCCGATATGTGTGAAAGAGTATGCCAAAATTGGACTCAGCGGATGGGCTACCTGAGACGCAGCCGCGGTCAACATTTGCATGAAATTATCTTTAAACATTAAATTGCAAGGTTCAAACTATCGATTCAAATAAATATTTCATTCATTTTTTCGAATTTTTTGTGTTTTTTTTTTAAAAAAGTTCTAAACCTCTTAAAAAATCACCCATTATATTTCTTTCTTTCAGAAAAAAAAAAAACAATATTTGATGTATTTTTTTTTAAGAATCTTCTTTTTTTTTTATTTAATGTTCTTTGTTCATATCTTTCCGCTTCCATAAAACACTGCTGTACTTATCCATAGTTCTTTGCTTCATTCACTATTGTTTATTAGAAAATATTTTATTTTGACAAATTTAATGTCAAATACATGCGTCGGCAAGCGTCTATATTTCGTTTACGATTCGGTTATGATGAAGCAAATAAATCATCCGATCGGAACTTTTCCCTGATTGGAGAATTCTCCGAACGGATACGATGATAGGACTGAATACAATATTTTGATCAAACCCTATTTTTACTTCAATATTTAAAAAATTGTATAACTGAACACTTTTAAAAAATTTCGAGAGTTATAACAATTATTTCAACTCAATCAGCAAAATAGTCCAATAAATAAAAAAAATAAAAATCGATGAGCGAATTTGATAATTGTAGCAGATTATTTGGAGAAGACCGCTCTTTTTTCGCACTGAATTAATTGCCCAGATCATTAATTGTGTCCGGAAAAGTGACATTTGAGTTTTTTTTTTTTTGCATATCGTGTGAACAGCCTTATATGCATGTTTGCTACACTGATAACGATATAGCAGCGCAGCGGAGGATATCAACACTCCGTCGCGTCGGTAGTGATTTCTTTATTTTTCGGTTGAATTTTCCAACTGTTGCACCACTTTTTGGTTCCAATTCCGATCGAATATTACAAAAATCATTACCCAATAGTGGTAAACAAACACTACCGAACATTTATTAAAAAAGCTTCTTAAAGCATTTATCAATAATCCGAACAAACACTTTATTTCACTTCATGAAATTGTGAACAGAAAAAGAATTCTGTTGTTGTAATAAGAGTGAACAAAGAGCGCAGAAGAAGTACTCCGAACGTCAAAATGAAAACGATATTAATTATGATGTGCCAGAGTTCTGTGACTAAAATCACTGATTTTGTTGGTAGCCCACCTTCATTAAGCCTATAGTTAAGCTGTTCCACATTTAAATAAACATTGGCCTTATACCTATCTGTTTGGCGGAAGATTTTTGGGCAAATCAGTGTGGTCCCTCATATATCTACCTATCTATTATTTGGAAAGAAAGATTAACTTTTCTTCAATTAAAAATGCTATCAGTATAAGAAAACATAATATTGTATTTAACAATAACAACAAACTGTCTCCTTGTTTCTCTCTTTGCGTTAAATTATCCTCTAAATGTAATAAGAAGACATTATACAACTTTGCCACGATTAACTCGTCGGCCTCTTTAGCTCAGTGGCAGAGCACTGGTCTTGTAAACCAGGGGTCGTGAGTTCAATCCTCACAGGAGGCAAACATATTTTTTTTTTTTAATAATTTTGCATTTGACTGAATTTTCGTGCTGGTTTAGATTTTTATTAAATTGAAAATAATACATAATAAATAATAATAATACTGAATTCAAAATTGAAGCAACACTAAAAATTACTTTAAGTAAATATCAGATGGTGGTACGGTAAGCAACTAAATAGCATAAGCTTGCATATGGGTAAAGTGGGCATTAAAACCATTCAGAAAAAAATATTTAAACAAATATTTCCCATATATATATGGGTTTTTTTTCAAATAAAATTAAAGAAGTACGACTTTACTCGACTCGAGTACTGGAACACTATACTCTGTCCAACAAAAATATGCAGTACACGTCTTATGGGAAAGCTTTTTCAAAATCAGTAGCGTGTCATATTTTTGCACCATATTAAATAGAAATAAATCCTTCACAAAATGTGTTTGCCCGCCCGTGAATTTCCAATAGCATCTGACACAGACCCAACGTCCTATTCAAGGCACATCTGAGTGTGCAGTGTGCACTGAATTGCTGTGGCCAATGGCTGATTGGCTGCTGCTGCTTGATGTACATTCAGAGTTACCCGTGTTCATTTGGTAATTCGTTCAGCTTTTTTTCCTTGAGTTTCTGTTAAGGTGCTTTTGATTTTCGAGCTTTAAGAAAAAGCTTTTAATGATGAGTCTTATCGTGTACACTACGACAACCCTGTGAAAGCTTTAATGAAGAGCAGATTTATGCAATCCACTGTAGCCAGAATGAGAGGCAAACGTCCTATCTTGCCTACACTGCCAATTTTTATTGGACAGAGTATAGGACCACGAGTGTATGATTCTTATTATTTTATAATATTTATAGTTATATGTAATATTCTTAAATAACTGTACTAAAAGATAGCCAGTCAAATATACCACTAGTTATTCTATATTTTACGGAAGAGACTAGAGACATGCCAATTTATAAAAGTTATAATAGTTTCTCGACATTTAAAGTGGGCGTACGTTGACGTGCTTCGTGCGACTTTAAATAAAATCTCTGGTTGCTTGAAGTATGCCCACCGGCGGAGGGTTCTGGCCCTGCGGCGCCGCATTAACAGTACTTTTTTAAACAAAAACTGTTATAATCGGCATGGTTAGAGTCACTTCCATTTTATACTTGCTCTATACTTGCTCTTTCCTGTGAAAAAAAATGTCGAGGTTGTTATCAAAACTTACGTTTGTCGGTCTGTGCGTTTGATCGTCCACTGTAATTTGGGCTAGAGCCTAAACGGGTGATCCGATTTGCATGAAATTTGGTACAGAACATTTTTATGTGGGAAATTCGTTTTTTTGTTATAGCTCATCTAAAACGGGTAGCTGCCATACAAACATTTTTTTTTTTTTTTCAATTTTCTTTCAAAAAAGGTTTTAACAGTTTTGACTTGATCTAAGTCGACCTTAATTTGATAACCTGTTCCGCAGAAAAATGGTAGATACATAAGCTTTTTATTTTGGAAGTGACTCGAGACAAGCCTATTATAACAGTTTTGGTTTATAAAAGTGCTGTTTATGCAGTATAGTTATTATATAGCAGGGCCAGGGCCCTCCGCCGGTGGCAATACTTCAGGCACTCAGAGTTTTTTTTTCAAGTCGCGTGAAGTGCGTTAACGTACGCCCACTTTTAATGGCGAAAAACTATTATTCGAAGGAAAGTCGAAAATATCTAATTTTTTTTTTTTTTAGTGATTTTTTGATTCACTTTTATTTTTTGTATATGCTAATAGTCATAAGCATCATTTAAGTAAACGAGTTTTACTTGTATTATGTATACAGTCAAACTTCTTTATAACGAACCTTCAAGGGAACACAAAATTGCTTCGTTATAAAGAAGCTTTATACAAAATTCGTTATATAGAAATTATTTTGCTTTTAAATACTGCAAGGGGAACAAAATGAAATTCGCTACAGAGAGAATTACGTTATAAAGCAGTTCGTTATAAAGAAGTTTGACTGTATATGTATATTTGCTAAATAAATCAATGTTTGTTCGATGTTATGTTTTGAATTCTTCCTTATTTAATTTATAAAACAAAAATAAATAAAATTGGTCATAAAACACTATACGAAGCAGTGAGACATAAATTTTAATGATTGTAACTTATCATATTTTGTTCCATGAATGATTTTAGGAAGATGCACAGTTGTATGGATGTTGTTCTACCTCCAGTTTTGAGTTTTTTGTTTATAAAATTATTTGAACTAGCTACTATATTTTATTATATTGTTCAAAATTAGATGACTAAAACAGAAAAACAAGATTCAAAAAGATTTGTGACTCACAAGAACTAAGGCAAATTTTTTTTAGTGAGAGATTATCCTAATTTCTGGGTTAATCTCAAGTTAATTCCTGAAACATGTTTATCAGTCAATTTAGATCCCGAGTTAACTCAACAAATTTGGTGAGTTAACTCTGAATTAGCTGAATAGGTATTTCTGAAAGATGCTTGTCAAAAATCTATTCAAATCGACGCACACTATGGAAAGGGTGATTTTGATAGTGGCGCAAACTTGAATTCGATAACGAAACATTGAATTTACTTCGATTTCGATAGATTTTTGACAATTAGGAGTTAAATTAAATTCTCCACTGAAAAACGAATTTTGAGTTGACTCGGGATAACAGTTTTTGCAGGATTAACTAACTCTGATTTAACTCATGAGTTAATTCATGCACTGAAAAACTGAACCTAAGTGTTAGAGTTGTCTCTACTCGAAAAACTTCTTGCAAAATGGGGATATTCCTGCATGTATTTCAGGAATACCCTATCTCCTTTTCTTATATTTTCCTCTAAGAAAGAACTGCAAGGCAACGGAACTTCAGAACCTGTCAAAACCAACCTCAACCTACTACACGCCCTGGCCCTTTGTAGCATCTTATGCAAACCACCCTTTATAAAACACTGTTTTTACAATTATCCGTGTCGTGTTATTTTTATGGGATGAATGATTGCTTACTATAACTTCAACATTGTGTTCGGGCATTTAATCGCAATGGCTTCCGAGTGACTCATATTATCGAGACAAAAACAGGCCACTTCGTGTTGATTGAGTAAAATTAATATACCTACTAGTTGTTTACGAATTCTTATGAAATTTAAGGAAATTCAAAATTTCGCGACTGCATAGAAATGGTTTCCCTGTTACGGTAAAATTTTGCCGTAACAAGAATTACTCTTTTGCTTCCCCATCCAATTGTTACGCTTTTTCGCGACGAACCGAACAAAATATTTATTTAAATTTAATTATCTATCGCGAAAACAAAATGCGACCGGCATTGACGATTTGACCACGACTTTTGGTTATAAGAATGTCAACCAAAAGGAAAGCAAAATAGAAAACGAAAACAAGTCCGAATTCGAAGAAGTGCAACAGGCAACAACAAAAGTGCTGCCACCACGGCTATGCTCAGCAAAGGGGTGGGTTCACTTTTTAACACTTTTATCGTGATAAAAAGTTAATTAAACTGATTGACGAAGTTAATCAAGAATTTATAATTATTGGATATGTTGATGGCCACAGGGGCGTCGCTGAAAAAGAAAATAAGGGCGCCAGTAATTTTTTTTGAATAAGGAAATTACAAACCTCCGAAGCGGAACCGACGGTGAAAGTGTTTGAAATGAAAGAAGTTATTTATGATTCCGAATGGGAATTTCAATATTATTTATTAAATTGCTTGGGAAACCTTGCAATTAAGTAGGGCTAAAACCCAAGATCTTTTAGACAAAGAGAACAACGAAATTCAATTTTAACTAACAAGATGGACCGTTAACACTTGGTCCCGAAAGAACAAACGGAAAATGGAAAACGGGTCGCGAGTTCCGCTTTATCGGAAAACTTACGGAACAAAAGCCAAACCGAAAATTAAAGATGAGTTCAACAAATAACTCTGGCAAACGAATTTATATGCAAAAGAAAACTAATTACAACACAACACTATACTTAGTACCTTGAAGAAACAACTTATCGAAGTTGTCAATCTTGACACTTTCGTGGATAGTTGATCCACGGCATCATATTTCACAGACGGGTGGTCTGTTCTGAACCACTAATTCCGAGCGCGGGTGACAGTTGGTCCCCGAACGCTAATAATTCTTGACAGACGGGCGGTCTGTACAAACTGTACATACCAAAAGCACGGACGACAGTTGGTCTCCGATGCTGATGTTACTCCTTGTGAGAATGGCTGCTTGCCCAACGTAAACAGTAACTTATTTGTTTTTGTAAAAGATGGAACGTTAACCACTAGTCCTCATCCCCCAAATCTGCGCAAAAGCCCAACGACGTAGAGTAACTTCGCGAAATAGGGAATAACTGCCTGCATCTCCTATCCTGACAAATGTGTATAATCGAATTTTGCTTTTCACCAATTTGTTACTAGTTGCTAGTTTTTTTTAATAAAAGGGGAAAAATGCACGCGGGATAAAGTTGAGTTTCGTTTTGGTTTTTGGAAACTTCCTTTTAAAAATAGTTTAGTGGGTGAGAATAGGTGGCTGAATGCACCCATTGAATTGCCGCCCACTGGAAGTCGTACAAGTGTTCGGCGAATTCAATGGTGACGGTGCACGAAGCTGGGGTGTAAAGTGCGAGTAGGAAAGGCTGCTGGGTTTCAACTGCGTTGGCTCACTCACGCGAATATGCTGAGTGTTGCTGAGTGATGACGCGATCGAAGCCCACGTCACTGATTGGCCGAAAGCACTGGGGCATTGGAAAAAAGAAGAGGTCGTCCAGGCAAGGTGAAAGCTTGGATGGGCACTTCTTACCCGTATAGAGTACGAACCAGAGGTTCTCAGAAAAAAAAGGCAAAAATTAAAAGAAAAAGCAAGTTTTTAAAAATCCAAAAAGAGATTCATTTATTTTTCGGTTGCGATTTTTTTTGATATCTAGCAAGGCAGATAACTGTTGTGGAGTGACTTAAAAGTCAAGTGGCAAATTTTTGGAATTTTGGCGAAAAATTGGTGGAAAAAAAAAGTCCAGATAAGTTGTCGTCAGGGAGGAGAGTAGCAGGAGTTGAAAAAGCTAAGTATAGTGTTGTGTTGTAATTAGTTTTCTTTTGCATATAAATTCGTTTGCCAGAGTTATTTGTTGAACTCATCTTTAATTTTCGGTTTGGCTTTTGTTCCGTAAGTTTTCCGATAAAGCGGAACTCGCGACCCGTTTTCCATTTTCCGTTTGTTCTTTCGGGACCAAGTGTTAACGGTCCATCTTGTTAGTTAAAATTGAATTTCGTTGTTCTCTTTGTCTAAAAGATCTTGGGTTTTAGCCCTACTTAATTGCAAGGTTTCCCAAGCAATTTAATAAAAAGTGTTAAATTCCCATTCGGAATCATAAATAACTTCTTTCATTTCAAATACTTTCACCGTCGGTTCCGCTTCGGAGGTTTGTAATTTCCTTATTCAAAAAAAATTACTGGCGCCCTTATTTTCTTTTTCAGCGACGCCCCTGTGGCCATCAACATATCCAATAATTATAAATTCTTGATTAACTTCGTCAATCAGTTTAATTAACTTTTTATCACGATAAAAGTGTTAAAAAGTGAACCCACCCCTTTGCTGAGCATAGCCGTGGTGGCAGCACTTTTGTTGTTGCCTGTTGCACTTCTTCGAATTCGGACTTGTTTTCGTTTTCTATTTTGCTTTCCTTTTGGTTGACATTCTTATAACCAAAAGTCGTGGTCAAATCGTCAATGCCGGTCGCATTTTGTTTTCGCGATAGATAATTAAATTTAAATAAATATTTTGTTCGGTTCGTCGCGAAAAAGTGTAACAATTGGCGCCCAACGTGGGGCCTTTTGATTGAAAAAAAAACATTCCAAAAACCGCGGTGAAAGTTCTCCAAAAAGAAGAACATTCTTGTAAAGTTTTTTGGTTGTGCAGTTTTTTAGGGAAGTTTTCGTTTATCTTGTTTTGTGCCATTTACTTTTCTTATTTTTTGTCTCTTCCCCAGGAATATAATCTGTTGTGAAAAGTGGTGGAAATTTGTTATAATCTTGTTATAATACCTACCTGATTGAAGCTGGAATTTAGCACTCAATAGTGTATAGTGCATACCTACATACCTACGGTGGTTTTTTTATTTTGTTTTCTAAAGAGTGAGTACCTACCTATTTAATATTCTTTTCATTTACGTTTTTGATAAAATTCTAAATTAATCCCTTCATTAGTTTAAATTTACATATACCTACCTACATACATATATATGTTTTTTTTCGCATAACCTTTAAGTGTCGCAGGTTTTTATATCTTACTTACGGTGCTTATCTACCTACGAAGCCCGTTTGAATTGTGAACATAGGTGATCGTGATTGAGTTCTTTTTTTGAGTTTTATTGTGTTGATTTCGTTTAAAAAAAAAAAAAAAACGTTTTGTTTACATTTTGCTAGAAGTGCTAGTGCTAGAAGTTATTATATTTTACTTACCTACAGTGTCGTGTAAAAATTTCTTACAGGTGGAAAAATTTATTAGGCATATTTTTTTTGGTGATTCTTTTTTTGTGCTTTAATCGAGTGTAGTAGTAATTTCTTTTGAAATAGTTTTTTCTTTTGGAACAAAATCAGCTGGGTGTTGATTTTGGTTTACTTTTGCATCATTTTGATTTTGGGTTTATTTTTCGCGTGTTTTCTTTGAATTGGTACTATAATCAACCGGGTGTTGAATTGGTCCAATTTTTAGTTAGTATTTCGGTGGAAAAAAAATAATAATAAAAGGTTTTTTTTGTTTTTGAATTTGTATAACAATCAACCGGGTGTTGATTTAGTGGAAAATTAATTAAGCCATTTTTTTTACTGACGATTTTTCTTTTTTTGTGCGTTTAAGCTCATATAGTTTTTTGTTCACTTTTAGAAGAAAATCAGCTGGGTGTTGATTTTGTTAGCTTTTTGTAATATTTTGTTTTTCTATTTTTTTTTTCATTTATTGCGTGTTTACTTTTAAATTGGTACAACAATCAACTGGGTGTTGATTTGATCCAATTTTTGGTTTAATAAGGCGGTTTTACATTTCTTACGGTTTGCTAATTTAATTTTACTTTTGGACTTCAAGTTTTTTTTAAAAAATGGACGTGAATAGGTTAAATAAAGAGGAACTCCTTTATGAGTTACAGGCGCGTGGTCTTAAGGAGGGTACGGTAGACAACATGAGGATGACACTTAGAGCATCCCGTACACTGGAACGGTCGGGTTCTATTTCGAGTGATAGCCCGCACTACCCATTTTCGTTCGAGGTTGACGCGAAGGCTGTTCGAGCCAAAATGTCAGAGATTAGGGATCTTTTACAAACCATGCCGAAGAATCCGAAGTCGTCAGAGTATTTGAAGATTCAGACCAAAATTGAATGGTCTCTAGGTAGGATTAGTAGGGCCAAAGCGGAGTCGTCTGAGGAGGTCAATCAGGTGGCCGATATTCGGGGGGAGTTATTGTTGCTGATGGCAACCTTAACGGAAGGGGGTGAGGAAGTACCTCAAGATAAAAACAACGGCAAGGACAACACGTCGACAGCAGGCATGGATGCGTTGCCAACTGCACATGTCGACCAACGTGCGAGTTCAGGATTTCAACTACAGGGGGAACCCTGTGACCGAAATCCTGAGCGTATTGAAAAGTGGAATATAAAATTCTCTGGTGAGCAGTGCGGCTCATCAGTGAATTCATTTATTGAAAGAGTTGAGGAACTAAGGGAATCTCGTGGAGTTTCAGAGGCTAGGGTTTTCAGGTCGGCTGTTGATCTTTTTACTGGGAAGGCGCTTCTCTGGTTTAGGGCGGTTAGGGATTCCATCACAACATGGAAAGAGTTGGTAAGGGAGTTGAAGTTGGAATTTTTACCCTCCAACTATGACGACCTCTTATTGGACGAGGTCAGGCGGCGTACCCAGGGTAGGGATGAGACAATGGGAATGTACATTGCTCTCATGCAAACCCTTTTCAAAAGATTCTCTGAGCCGTTGAGTGAGAATAGAAAATTATCTATTCTCATGAAAAACATAGCTCCTTTCTACCAAACGCAATTAGGCTTGGCTGATATCAAGTCAGTCAATGAACTGGTTGCGTTGGGTAGGAAGTTAGAGACAATTAGGTCAAATGTGGAGTCTTTTGTCCCTCCTCCTTCTGGTCGTAACAGGCAGGCTTTGGAGCCTGATGTTGCGTATGTTGCTTCCGTTCAGGAAGCAGCAATTGCAGTTGATCGGAACCCTCCACCCCCCAATAGGACCATTCATTGTTTCAACTGCAATAGGGAAGGACATTTTTCTAATCATTGTTCCGCTCCTAGGCGTTGTTTTGGGTGTGGTACTGTAGGTACTACACATCGGAATTGTAGGCGTTGTTCGGGAAACGGGCAACGGACTCTTGGGCCAGCAGGTCAAGAGCGCCGTCGCAATTAGTTAGGTCGCCTGCTGACGACCAGCTGGCAGTTCAAGTTAGATTAGGTTTCACGTTAGATAGTAGTGGGGACGATAGACGTCCATATTTAGGAGTTAACATTTACGGTATTAGGTTTTTAGGCCTACTTGATTCGGGGGCATCTCGAACTATAATTTGTAGGGACGTTTGGAGAGTTTTGAAAGATTTAGGGTTACAGTTAGACAAAACAAATGTTAGGCAGGTACATTTAGCTGATGGTGCAGGTGTAGGAGTTTTAGGAGTTGTAAATCTACCCATTGTTGTCGAAGGCAAATCAGTGTTGGTAGAGTGTTTGGTTATACCCTCCCTCCCACATGCGATGATACTCGGTGCAGACTTTTGGGCACTATCGGGAATCGTCCCGGATCTTCGATCACGCATGTGGAGTTTTTCGAGCCAGGAGATGGTGGCTTCGATAGAAACAACGTCTATCACAGATGAGTCCGAGTTAGATGAGGATGAAAGGGGCAAACTGAATACTTTAATTGAAGATTTGTTTAGGGACATGCCAGAAGGGTTAGGAGTGACAACAATGGTAGAGCATATTATTAGGACGTCGACAGAACCTATTAAGCAGAGGTACTATCCGGTATCACCAGCAATGCAGGTGCATATCGATAAGGCTCTTAACGAGATGTTAGAAGAGGGGGTGATTGAGAAGTCAAATAGTCCTTGGGCTTCTCCAATCGTTTTAATTAAAAAGAAAGATGGTACCTTTAGGTTTTGTGTCGACTATAGGAAACTTAATCAAGTTACAGAGAGAGATGCATATCCACTTCCGATTATTTCAGCCATTTTAGACAAGCTTAGGAACGCGAAATTTTTAACATCGCTGGACATTAAGTCAGCGTATTGGCAGATTCCGATGGCGGAGGAATCTCGCAAGTTTACGGCCTTTACGGTACCGGGTAGGGGACTTTTTCATTTTAAAAGAATGCCATTCGGGTTGCACAACGCCCCTGCTACGTGGCAGAGATTCATAGATAGTGTTTTAGGGCCGGAGTTGGAGCCATATGTTTTTGTATATCTGGACGATATTATTATCGTTACAGATACATTCGAGAAACATCTCGAAATTCTGAACGAAGTTTTTAGGAGATTGCATCAGGCAGGTTTGAAAGTAGGTAGGGAGAAATGCAACTTTTGCAGACCCTCTCTAAAATTTTTAGGTTACGTGGTTGATCGGAACGGGTTACATGTTGACCCGGAAAAAGTGGATAGCATGGTAAAAATACCTGCACCCAAGAACGTTAAAGAACTTAGGAGTTTTGTAGGGACTGTTTCGTGGTACAGGCGCTTCGTACCAAATTTTGCTACATTAGTTAGGCCATTGACAGATTTGCTTAAGAAAAGCAAAAAATTCGTCTGGACACAGGAATGCGAAGATTGCTTTAGAAAAGCTAAGGAATGTTTAATCACGGCTCCGATTTTAACATGTCCCGACTTTAATCTTCCATTCGTGGTTCAAACAGACGCATCTGATTACGGTATCGGGGCCGTACTCACACAGACTTTTGAGGAGGGGGAAAAAGTAATATGTTACTTGAGTAGGTCTCTTAATAGGAACGAAAGGAACTACTCCACTACTGAAAAGGAGTGTTTAGCAGTTTTGTGGGCAGTTGAGAAGTTGCGGCCGTACATCGAAGGAGTTCGCTTCACGGTCGTAACTGATCATTACTCATTGATTTGGTTGAGTAATCTCAAGGACCCACAGGGTAGACTTGCGCGCTGGGCAGTTAGGCTCCAGCAGTTTGATTTTCAGATCATTCACCGAAAGGGTAAAGATCATGTCGTTCCGGACATGTTATCTCGGGGAGTTCCAGTAGTGGCTGGGATTTCGGATGAGGATTCTGACCCTTGGGTGGCAAAAATGATTTCGAAAGTTGAGTCAAACCCGTTAGCTTTTCCGGCCTGGAGAGTTGATAATGGCCGTTTGTTTAAATTTATAAAATCGAATCATGTGGTGGTTCATGAAGGTAACGACGAATGGAAATTAGTAGTGAGTAGGAAAGATAGGTTAGGAGTTCTTAAAGAATGTCATGATAGTCCATTAGCTGGACATATGGGGGTTAGGAAAACATTCGCTAGAGTAGGTTCAAAGTATTATTGGCCTAAAATGAGAGGAGATATAACAAGATATGTCAGGAAATGTAGGGTATGTCAACAAGTGAAACCGATAAACGATAAGCCAGCCGGTCTTATGACTGAAAGAGTAGGAGCTTCTTCTCCGTGGGAGATGATAAGTGTGGACTTAGTGGGTCCTCTGCCCAAGTCTAGTAAAGGTTTTATGTATATCCTCACAGTGGTAGATTATTTAACGAAATTTCCGTTACTGTTTCCATTAAGGTCTGCCACTGCAAAGGCAGTGTGCAAGGAGTTAGAAGATAGTGTTTTTCTTTTGTTTGGAGTTCCGAAAATTGTCATTTGTGACAACGGTCCTCAATTTAAGAGTAGGGAACTTAGGACACTCTGTGAAGGATATTCTTCGAAGATTAGGTTTACTCCACATTATCATCCACAGGCTAATCCTGCGGAGAGGATTAACCAGATCATTAAAACAACTTTGAGGGCATATGTTTCGGAGAATCACAGAAGTTGGGATTCTCAGCTAGCTAAAGTGGCTTGTGCCATCCGCACATCCCAACATGAAGTTTTAGGAGTTTCACCATATTACGCTAATTTTGGAAAGGAGATGTCTACTAGTGGACAGGAAAAACTAGGAATTAGTAATGAGGTTTTGGATAAGGAAAATGGTGAACGATCGGTAGGAAATATAGGAAATAGGTTTAGAGAACTAAGGGCTGATATTGCTGCCAAGTTGAAGGCAGCAAGTAAGAAATCAGCAGGTGCATACAACCTCAGGAGGAGAGATGTTCAATATCTCCCGAATGACGTTGTATGGCGGAGAAATTTTGTCCTTTCGGACGCAGCAAATTATTATGCGGCTAAGTTGGCACCGAAATTTGTGGGCCCGTTTAGAATCCGCAAAAGATTGTCTCCTTGGACATATGTCCTTCAAGACGAAAATGGTAAAGATCGTGGCACTTGGCACACTAAAGATCTAAAACCTTTCACTTCGTTATCTGAAAATGATTGAGTCCGTAAGTCCCTATTAAAGTAAAGAGTAATTCATTTTTTTTGTAACTTTTTGATGGTATTGGTTTTTATATTTTGTTTCTCTTTTTTTTAACTTTTTTTGTTTGGTTTTGAAATGGACTACCATATTTGGTCTGATGGTTTTTTTTACCTTTGTTGTTTGTGTACCTGGTCAATCCGTAGGAAATGGCTTGGTTTTCTTGAAAACCAACCACATTTCCGAGGAGGAAAGGGTGGGATTTGTTACGGTAAAATTTTGCCGTAACAAGAATTACTCTTTTGCTTCCCCATCCTAGGTTCCTTTCTTCCCAACTTTCGTTTACAGGTGTTTCGTTCAACTTACTGAGAGAGAGAAGGGCAGCCATGGTCCATCAGCCATCGGTTCACTCTCTCAGTACCTTGAAGAAACAACTTATCGAAGTTGTCAATCTTGACACTTTCGTGGATAGTTGATCCACGGCATCATATTTCACAGACGGGTGGTCTGTTCTGAACCACTAATTCCGAGCGCGGGTGACAGTTGGTCCCCGAACGCTAATAATTCTTGACAGACGGGCGGTCTGTACAAACTGTACATACCAAAAGCACGGACGACAGTTGGTCTCCGATGCTGATGTTACTCCTTGTGAGAATGGCTGCTTGCCCAACGTAAACAGTAACTTATTTGTTTTTGTAAAAGATGGAACGTTAACCACTAGTCCTCATCCCCCAAATCTGCGCAAAAGCCCAACGACGTAGAGTAACTTCGCGAAATAGGGAATAACTGCCTGCATCTCCTATCCTGACAAATGTGTATAATCGAATTTTGCTTTTCACCAATTTGTTACTAGTTGCTAGTTTTTTTTAATAAAAGGGGAAAAATGCACGCGGGATAAAGTTGAGTTTCGTTTTGGTTTTTGGAAACTTCCTTTTAAAAATAGTTTAGTGGGTGAGAATAGGTGGCTGAATGCACCCATTGAATTGCCGCCCACTGGAAGTCGTACAAGTGTTCGGCGAATTCAATGGTGACGGTGCACGAAGCTGGGGTGTAAAGTGCGAGTAGGAAAGGCTGCTGGGTTTCAACTGCGTTGGCTCACTCACGCGAATATGCTGAGTGTTGCTGAGTGATGACGCGATCGAAGCCCACGTCACTGATTGGCCGAAAGCACTGGGGCATTGGAAAAAAGAAGAGGTCGTCCAGGCAAGGTGAAAGCTTGGATGGGCACTTCTTACCCGTATAGAGTACGAACCAGAGGTTCTCAGAAAAAAAAGGCAAAAATTAAAAGAAAAAGCAAGTTTTTAAAAATCCAAAAAGAGATTCATTTATTTTTCGGTTGCGATTTTTTTTGATATCTAGCAAGGCAGATAACTGTTGTGGAGTGACTTAAAAGTCAAGTGGCAAATTTTTGGAATTTTGGCGAAAAATTGGTGGAAAAAAAAAGTCCAGATAAGTTGTCGTCAGGGAGGAGAGTAGCAGGAGTTGAAAAAGCTAAGTATAGTGTTGTGTTGTAATTAGTTTTCTTTTGCATATAAATTCGTTTGCCAGAGTTATTTGTTGAACTCATCTTTAATTTTCGGTTTGGCTTTTGTTCCGTAAGTTTTCCGATAAAGCGGAACTCGCGACCCGTTTTCCATTTTCCGTTTGTTCTTTCGGGACCAAGTGTTAACGGTCCATCTTGTTAGTTAAAATTGAATTTCGTTGTTCTCTTTGTCTAAAAGATCTTGGGTTTTAGCCCTACTTAATTGCAAGGTTTCCCAAGCAATTTAATAAAAAGTGTTAAATTCCCATTCGGAATCATAAATAACTTCTTTCATTTCAAATACTTTCACCGTCGGTTCCGCTTCGGAGGTTTGTAATTTCCTTATTCAAAAAAAATTACTGGCGCCCTTATTTTCTTTTCAGCGACGCCCCTGTGGCCATCAACATATCCAATAATTATAAATTCTTGATTAACTTCGTCAATCAGTTTAATTAACTTTTTATCACGATAAAAGTGTTAAAAAGTGAACCCACCCCTTTGCTGAGCATAGCCGTGGTGGCAGCACTTTTGTTGTTGCCTGTTGCACTTCTTCGAATTCGGACTTGTTTTCGTTTTCTATTTTGCTTTCCTTTTGGTTGACATTCTTATAACCAAAAGTCGTGGTCAAATCGTCAATGCCGGTCGCATTTTGTTTTCGCGATAGATAATTAAATTTAAATAAATATTTTGTTCGGTTCGTCGCGAAAAAGTGTAACACCTACCGTGAATCTAATGGGTTATTCATAATTATAATATCCAATCTGATAACTGCATTCCATGCACACAAAATCTCACAAAGTTTCCAATTCCTCACCACAAAGAGCAAACTATATAAATCTCTCGAGAGAAAGTAAACTTCTTCCGTCGCTACCCGAAACGTACGAAAAGTACCCTTCTATTCTCATTCATATCAATAAACATTCTTAAACTCCGGTGAATGAGAAAGAATATTGTGAATCTCTAAGAGAATAATAAATACATCACACAAACTCAAAGACACAATGGAATGAATTCACTCCGTAGTAACAGGCAATCATAATTGCAGACGAATCTTGTTTTGAAAATTGCAAAATGGCACGTTTGTTTTGTATTTCTGGGGTTTCTCTATGAATAAAAAAAACCTTCTCAAATTCCAGAGTATCTTTGTGAGCGAGCGCCTTCCAGCTCACACAAGTTGCTTCAATCACTTCTTGCTAAAGAAAAAATTAAATGGAAAAAAAAATCCATCACTTCGCATTTAATAAGAAAACAGAAAATGTAGAAATAAACCAATTATTTATTTTAAATAATATGCATTTTATGATATTTATATACAAAACAAGAACTAGATGCACATAGAAACAAAACAAACTGGAATTGAGAAAAATGATGAATGTTTAATGTAAAAATAATGCTCATGAAATAATTGATGGTGACATCTGACATAACTGAGAGAGTTGCACTATTGTTGTCGCTTGTCGCTTGTCGGCGATAGAAGCTGAAGTTGACCTATTTACGAGTATTTATCGTTTTAGCGATAAAAATGTGCACTGTTTAAATTTGCTTTTAGATGTTGTTTTCTTCAGTTGATGATTAAACCTGTTTTTTTTTTTTTGTTCAGCTATTTGTATGCTCTATTTACACAATTTCGGGTGCAACAATAACAAAAACTTGACTGCGAGAGAAGTAGCGTTTTAAACGAAAAGAAAACTTTTTTGTTTCCACTGATTCATGAACCGATACGATTGATGGCTGTGTGGCTCATCTTATACCTACGGAATTTTTTTTTCTATTGAAAAAGATGTATGTATGTTTGCATGTGTACATTGTGCATATACATATTTAAATATATAAACAATTTGCTAGATGTGGTTCAGATTTTGATTTCTTCGAAATGACTAATTGAACGTCAACTTATTGACAATGAATTTGTATTCCCATGGAAATGGCTACTGATTTTAGACAACCGTTTTTAAAAGTTTAGGAAGATTTTAAGGGACTTAGCCCCAGTTTTTTGAGGTGAGGTACTTCTAGAGTTAGTTAACTTTAGAAGTAAATTAACCCACAGTTAACTGAGGTGAAGAATGCATGCGGAACGACTTAACATACTCCGTGAATAAATCATCAAAAGCATCTGTTCCCGAGTTCACCAAATTTGATGAATTAACTCGAGTTTAACTTTAATCTCGCACTGAAAAAGTGAACCTTAAAGTCATAGGGATTTTGTTTGAAAACCTTCACACTATTAGCCTGTTGTTGATAAGTTGTGCTATTCTAACTCACTAATAAAATTCACCCCTGTTTGCATGTGTCGTATGACTAAGTTACTTTATCAAGCCTAGTTTAAGTTTAATCAAAAATCAAGTTTCCCAGAATTTCAATTTTTTATTCTTCAACAGTACCTACATACATACATAATGAACTTCTTAGTGTAATTATATCACTATTTCAGAGCATTAACTATCGCTCTTATGCTAATGACATGGGATCGTCTAAATTTTTTCTTCGATCTCGTACATATGTACATACATAACTTTGATGATATCACACGAGGTGTATTTTGTGCGCGCGCAAGCGGAATATTTCGTTTAAAAGTTAAATTTGGTTCAAACGAATAAAATATTTCAAAGTAATATTGTATTGTCATACTAAATAGAAAACGCTATCTCGCTTCCTTCGCCCCTTTATGAAGACGTTTTTTAACGTTTTCATTAAAAAAAAAATTTTAAATTGTTTTTTTAGGTGCAGATTCAAATAATTGCCTCTCCTGTAAGTATTGGCCTTAAACTAAATTTTGTAGAAGGGTGTAGGGGCCATAACTTTGTGTAATCTTATTTTGCATTTTGAAAGGAGAATATCAAATTGATGGCGCACTGAATTACCTTAAGAAACTCGAATATATTTATTTCATTCAGAAGATAATTCAATTGTTTTTCTTATTAAATTGTAAAAATTATGGAATTTAAATGTCCTCCACGCTCATTGATGCATGTGCGGCATCCTAACAAAAAATTGTTCATGACGAATTGCCTAAATTATTGATTGAATGGATTGTTTTTAATCATTCCAATTTGTTGGTTTGGTCCTGTTTGCAATAAAAATCAGGTGCAGTCAGGTCTGGAGACCTGGGGAGGGACGGTATGGAGTTTCGAAATTATCTTATTGAAAAATTTCCTTAACAACTCTGCCATAACAGGCTTGTGGGCTATTTCCCGATCTATGAAGTTGTGAAGTTATAAATATCATTTCAGTTTTTATAGAGTTTTTTTTCATTGTATCACTTCATGAACGCGCCTTAAGCGATTCTCCAACACTGATTTTGATTTTTTTTTCTAAAAAGTAAACGTGTTTCATTTGTTTGCGAATAATGTCCGGAATAATAATTCGATTAATTATTAATAATAGAAGCCAGTCGAACTGAACAAAGATATTAAGTTTTATTAAATCGTCGCTTTGTTTCGAGCAATAATTAGAAAATATTTTTCGGTAGTAAAAATCTGAGGATATTGCGGCGTACCCTTCGAGATGGGCAGAATCCATTCGAAGTTACAACTCAGGAGCTCTTTATTGAACTTTATAGATTCCCGAAACACTTATGCATATGGATTGAATAGACGAACTAAAGCTTTTCCTGAATAATTCTCAACATAGAAATGCGCTTCCTTGTCATGTAAGAGTGTTGAGTGCTTTGCGCCGTCAACTGTCGTGAATTTGTTGATTAAATTTTATTTTATTTACTCGTGTTAACAAAAATATATCTAACTAAATAGTAATCTACATCATCTCGAAGGCGTGCCGCCAAACGTGTGTCGAAACTCCCTTTGGACGGAAACTACTCCGCGTGATCAATTAAATCCGAGTTTCATCATCCTGATTGCCAATTTTAATTAAATTATAAACATCAGTAAGAGAACAAAGAAAAATGGAGAAAATTGCTATGAATTACTCAGAAAGAAATTTATAACATTTTTTTTTGGTAGCGCGAATCATCATATGAAATTTGATCTGTTGAACTTGAAGTTGACTTATTGATGAAATAGAATTAAAATCACCTGGTTTACTCTAGGAATCTAATTTGCCTTGTACACATACAGATTGCTATCTCCCGTTTAATTTGTACAAATCCTTACATAACCATTATAGTCTCTCAGTATTCAGAAGAAAAAATAAAACCCGTGCATGAGCACCGCTTTTACAAGAAAACAACCATGAGCAAGTTTACCAAATAAAATAGATATGAGAAAGAGAGAGTAAATGAAAAAACATCGAAATGAAATAAACAAACCAGCGACCTCTCTTGCTTTTTAATTTTTGTCTCTCTATCAACATCCTTCCACTCATGACCATTATATTTGAGTGCTTCGCTTGCACAGAATTCTATGAATGTATGAAGGAAGAAAGAAAAAATAAATCGAACCATGCTGTGCTCTTATACAAAAATTAATGCATTACGGGGTCGCACGAACTTGCTTAATGTTATCTAGAAACTAAGACATTAATTATTTAGTTAAAGTAAGAAAACAAGAAAAAAAACTTTTGAAATTTTATAAGCGGTAAAATCAATGTGGTTAATTTAATTGAAAACTTAAATTTTTTTTTTTTTTCATTTTAAATAGGTATGTATGTATGAAGCAGAGATTGTTTTAATGAAAAATCTGAATTACCAAAGTATTAAAAAAGTCATTATTCCAAGGTATGAAATGGAAAATGTTCGTTTTTATTTAAAATATTATTTTCATTCGAAGAATATATACAGAACACATTTTTTTTTAATTCATTGGAAAATATCGAATTGTATTTCGATGTTGCACTCGAACTCATCTTCACAATTACTGAATATTCCCTTGAAATGCGGGTTTTTATGACAGCCATTGACATTGACAGCCATTCCTTGATGAATGATCTCGGATTCCGATTTTCCAGGTTCGGTAAGTTGAAATAGATATGTATATAAATACCTACTTGTTCCCTGCCTCAATGCACAAATTTGCTGTAATGTTTGTTTTCAAGAGATCAATATCACTTTATGTATCTTTCAACCTCCTCAGAATAAGGCGTGCAAGCAAGCAGAAGTGCTAATATTTTTGTTCAGCCAGATATAGAACAATTTTTTTGAGAGTCAATTTGGCCACGATTTTGTTCTGGCGAAAATCATTATACTGGAGATAAAGCGCTGCCAAATCTATCTACATCTACTGCAATTAATTTATGCAATTTTTCAACAACTGAGGGGTCATCGTCAAATTTTAAGAAAGCCTCAATAACACGCAAAAGTTCTTTTCTTTCACATTGAAATCGTTGTTGTAAAGACACGTCTAGTTTATCGCTAACATTTGCACGGGACTAATCGGTTGTACAATCATCGATTTCGCGAGTTGAACTTCATCGTATTTCTTTATTCTACTCGATATTATGCAGGAACTTGTTACCGTCAGTAATCACAATTTTACTTTTCAACTTACTAAAGGAACCGGATGGAATTGGCAGTCTGTTGCAATTTTCAAGAGATATAATAACATTTTTCATATCAACGGACATATGTAATGGGTGATTTTTTAAGAGGTTTTGAACTTTAAAAAAAAAAAAAAACACAAAAAATTCGAAAAAATGAATGAAATATTTATTTGAATCGATAGTTTGAACCTTGCAATTTAATGTTTAAAGATAATTTCATGCAAATGTTGACCGCGGCTGCGTCTCAGGTAGCCCATCCGCTGAGTCCAATTTTGGCATACTCTTTCACACATATCGGCCGGTATCTCACGAATGAATGCATGGATGTTGGCTTCCAGTGCGTCAATCGAAGCGGGCTTGTCCCTATAGACATTAGCCTTGACATACCCCCACAAAAAATAATCTAATGGTGTCAAATCGCACGATCTAGGCGGCCAATTGACCGGCCCGAAACGTGAAATTAACTGTTCACCAAACTCGCCTCGCAATTGCGCCATTGTTTCGCGTGATGTGTGGCATGTGGCACCGTCTTGTTGAAACCACATATCATGCAAGTCAAGAACTTCCATTTCGGGCAAAAAAAAGTTTGTTATCATCGCTCGGTAGCGTTCACCATTGACAGTAACGCTGCGATTCGCATCATCTTTGAAGAAATATGGCCCAATAATGCCGCCGGCCCATAAACCGCACCAAACAGTGGCTTTTTCGGGATGCATTGGTAGCTGTTGCAATGCTTCTGGCTGATCTTCACTCCAAATGCGGCAATTTTGCTTATTTACGTACCCATTCAACCAAAAATGAGCCTCATCGCTGAACACAAGCAGCGCGCGATGAACATTTCGAACCGAGCACGAATTTTGATAGTAAAATTCAATAATTTGCAAGCGTTGTTCATTTGTAAGACGATCCATGGTTAAATTGCAAACCAAACTGAAGCTGTTTAACAGTGACACAAGGTACTAAACACACGTCAGCTGTCAAAACCAGTGTTGCCAAAACCAAACCAGCTAAAAAATCACCCGATATTAGGGTTAATGAATCTGCCTGAAGTTTTTTTTAAATCTTTGAAAAATGAATAAAATATCACCTAAAAAAGCAATACAGTAGAGCCTCGATGATGTGAATTACCGAAAATGTGAATTTCTCTAAAATGTGAACCGCCAAAACTTTACATTGCCATCTCTAAAATGTACATTTCTTTCGTTAAAGTGTTTGTATTTACCTTTTTTCTCTTGTTAGTTTTGCGTGGGATATTATGGACTAATTAACTGTTGTTTGTCTAGACATATGACAAGGTTTTGAATGCAGACATAGAAACATTTTACATAGTTATGCTTTTTGTTATGATGTTTTATCATCATTATTTTATTTTTCATTTTTTCTAAACTTAATTAATTTTGAAACTGTACTTTAGGAAATTATTTTATGTTGGTATCAATCAGTTTATTAAAACTGAAAAATGTTCCATTAATGTGAATCCCTCTATAATCTGAAAACGCCATGTTTTTAGTTCACATTGTCGAGGGACTACTGTTTTATGCTAATTTTCAATATTAGTCAAAAAAGAATAGTATCCTTTTTACTGCGCCTCAGTATTTCTTTGAAAATACAATACAATGGCTCGCCAATATTATTATTTCATTCAATTTCATTCAAGATAAATAAGAGCTAATTATAGGGTGCAGTGCAAAATAGTAATTACCAGAAACATGATAGTAATTACCAGAAAACATAACAATTACCACTTAAAACAGTCCCTGGTATGAACGTATGTAGGTTCAAGTTCGACCGACTGGCAAAATTTCTGCACCCACTTTCAAGTGTTCTCTATAATGGTAGGCAATATTATGTTTGATTGTTACTATACGCGATTGATTGAAGGGTATGTAGGTTGAGTCAAGACAATACAAAAATCGTATGGGGGGTCTATTTCCCCTTGTTTAGGCGTGAGGGGTTATTTTCTAAAAAATCGACTATTTAATACAACAAATCTTGAGATTGCATTTTTCAGGATTTTAAAATTATTTAAGAGAATGGGCATTAAGCGCACTTTCCACAATATTAACAAATCTGCCAAAACAATTCCTTGATAATATTCTCTTTTACAAAAGAAATTGCAATTTGATGGAAAAATCTAATTTTGATTTAATTAAAAACGAAGAAATAATTAAGAGAATACAGTCGACACCCTCTACGCCGTACTTCCTCTAAATTGAATTTCCACCTAACTCATTTTTTTTAGTAAGAGTAAGAGGCTTCTCTTTATTTTTTTAATATTTCTTATTTTGAAATCAAATGAATCTTTCCGAAAACAAATATTGACCTCTCTATATCGAATTTTTCCAAAAATCCCACTAACTCGAACTAACTTTGATATCCCGTGAAAATTCGACTTAGAGGGAGTCGACTGCATAAACTGATTGCGAAAAAGTATTGAATGTGTTATCATTGTAAAATGTTAATTTCTCATGCTCAAAAGCCGAGCATTTTCGTCATCGAGGATTAAAAGAGTGCTCATGGCGTGAGCTTTTATAAATTGGAGCACTCGTGAGCATGAGCAATAATGTTTGCTCATTCGAAATTGCTCACTCGCAAGCAGCTCAAGAGCGGGCATTTCTGTACCCTGGCAGATAGTAACAGCAAATTGCTTTTATTAATACCTACTCGTATTCCTAGTTTATATCGAAATTGCTAAACAAATTTATTTTAAATATTCTCGAGATCCAATTCAAAATGTTAATAAAAATAAATAAAAATAATAAATTGATTAGTTTCTTAGTATAACAATGACAAATCATATGGGGGATCTTCTAAAAACGATCACTTTAATCGCGCACTGAAAAACTGGGTCTGACTTCAGATTTAAATACAGCAACTAAATATTTTCTAAAATAATAACTTAAAATTGAAAATAAAATATTTTAAAAACAGAAAATTTATTCTTTTTAAATCGAGATCATCTCAGTAAAAGGGCTAAAAAACTCACACATAAAAATCATTAGTTTTTTTGGCAGAACTCATATTTCCTGTCAA
This sequence comes from Leucozona laternaria, assembly GCA_932273885.2. NCBI lineage: Eukaryota > Metazoa > Arthropoda > Insecta > Diptera > Syrphidae > Leucozona > Leucozona laternaria. Next base: position 56,199,400 of record OW026368.1, read on the forward strand.
CTATTTAATTTTTTTTTGTCAAACTCAGGTCTTAGTTTTCAGTGCGAAATTAAAGTTAAACCCGAGTTAACTTATCAAATTTGTATGTATGAATGTATCATTCCTAATTTGATTGAACATAGTAAACGCTCGTATTTAAAAATGTAAATGTATGTGTCTTAAGAAGTTATCCGTTCCTTAATTGTATGACGGCATGAAATCTATGAAATGTCTACAGTAAACGAATAAATGGTGACTTTTTTCTCACTAATTGTAAGATTACTTAAGAATGAACAAAAAGATGTAAAGGGTTTTTTAATAGGGACGGTTCGATGTTGACAGCCTGTGGCCACCATGTTGTTTTGGCGGCCGGCGTCCGTCAAATGTTAAACGATTGATAAAACTTTAATATACAAATCTCTTGTGGCAACGATGCGTGCGTTGCTCCCGTTTTTTCTCAGTCGACTATTCAATTTTTGGTTGCCAAATTTCAGTCGACCGAATCAGCCAACACCCGTACTTCAACGAAACGCCAAATAAACCGAAAATTTCTTCGAAAACGATGATTTTATTTCTATTATACTCAACGGATAGCGCTGCCAATCGATGATAACCAACTTCTTTTGGTCCAAATTGGATGACATAGATGTGAACGCCATGTTGTTCCAACAGGACGGCTGGCGCTACGTGACACACTACGATGGACATTCGGCATTATCGATTAGATAGTAGGGTTATCACTCGCGGAAGTGACGTGAATTGGCCACCAAGATCATGCGACTTGACCCCGGTAGACTTTTTTTTGTGGGGTTTTCTGAAGTCGCAGGTCTATGTCAATAAGCCACAATAAGCCGATGTCCTGAAAATATTTGAAAATTGGACCTCTCGGACATTTAAACAATGTCATATTCCATATATCGGGTTTTTTAATAAGAACGCTACAAAAGTTTTTTTAAATAAAACAAAAGCGATTTTGGATATCAATGAAATTCTTATTCCTGTGAAAGTACTTTCGATGCCATTATGTATGGAACTCGATTTCTTTTGCATGGCCGCCACGGGCAGGCTTGCAGAAGTCCAGACGCTGAACCCAATTTTCGACGGTTTTCAAGCATAAATCGGCCGATACTGCTGCAATTTCACGTTCGATGACTTGTTGGCATAGACCATAGACTTGACGTAGCCCCACAGGGAAATAGTCTAACGGCGTCAAATCGCACGACCGAGGCGGCCAAGCGACTGGACCATTTCGTGAGATAACACGTTCTCCAAACTTGATTTCCAATAAATTGATTGTGACATTCGCTGTGTGGCTTGTGGCGCCGCACAGTGGTTCGGTTTGTATGGGAGAGCGGAAAAAAGTCTGTTTTATCTGAACGGTTCAACGGATTTAAATGAAATTTGGCAAACATGTTTATATTAGTCTTATACATATTTGGTCAAAATTTGGTTGAAAAAAAATAATTAGAAACAAAGTTATTGACATTTTTGTAAAATTTGAGGGATTTGATGTTTGTATGGGAGAGCGGAAAAAAAATCTGTAACATCGGAACTATTTAACGGATTAAAATGAAATTTGATTCACATTTTTAAATTAGTCTTATACACACTTTGTCAAAATTTGGCTAAGAAAAAATGATTAGTAAAAAAGTTATTGACTTTTTTTCTAAAATTTGAGTGTTTTGATGTTTGTATGGGAGAGCGGAAAAAAGTCTGTAAAATCTGAACTATTAAACGAATTTTAATGAAATTTGACAAACATGTTAAGATTAGTTTTATACATGCTTGGTCAAAATTTGGCCAAGAAAAAATTGTTAGAAAAAAAGTTATTGACATTTTTATAAAATTTGAGGGTTTTGATGTTATATTTAAATAAAAGTTTTTTTTAGTAAAATCTTAACTTTTTATTTTGAATAAAATATTATTATTAACTATGTATATTTTAATGTATTGAATTCACTTTATATGTTTGTTTTTATATTTCATTTCACTTTCACTTATTGGTTGATCAAAGAGTGCACATTTTTCTTACACACCTTGCACAAATGCTCAATAACTCAATACTGACTTTTTTTCATTAATCCTTTATATATATAGATTTAAGTAAGAGAATTTATTCTAATAAGCCATTACTAATCCTTACAGTTAATAAAGAATTACGCAATACAGAACAAAAACAAAGCAATAAAACTTTAAAAAGAACACTTTTTTTATTTTTATCCCTAATCCCTTTCTTTATTTTGTATTAAGCTCTATCATATAATTCAAAATATCATAAAACTATATTATTTTTCGTGTGTTGTTTTCAAGAAAATTGAGTTGAAAGTTGAAAAATTTTCCAGGCAGAAATAAATGGTTTCGCAAAAATCAAAATTCTCAGACCTGGGACAATGTATTAATTTTGTTTTATTTTTAAAATAAAGTTTGACATTTTTTCTTAAAATAATGGGCTTAACTAGTTCATTCTAACAATTAATACCGAAGTAATGAAACTTTTCGGTAAACACCACCGTCAAGACGGAGTTTTTTGAAATCCGATTAAGTAGAACATTTTTGAGCATAACTTCCACATCTGCACGTATCTGCAGCTGATTTTTTCTGTGCTTTAACATGAATGTATGAAGCATATGGTGGCATACTTACTTTCTTGGTATCTTTTGGAGCTGTTTTTTTAAATCAAAAAGTTTTAAAAAAAAGCATTTTTTCTTAGTACTAAAGCTTCAGGCTACTTATAGAAGGTATCTTTTTATAAATAATCAATATTTTTTTTTATTTTTAGATAATCGAAAATAGACCAATTAAATTATTTAAGAAGCTAGAGAATTTATCTACAGGAACTTCGGAAAAAAACATCTCAAAATTTGTTGAAAATACGGTTCCCGATTTGAGTAAAATTATTTTTCAACTTTGAGGGCTTGTAAATCAGAACATAAAATATATATGTTAAAAAATACTTTTAAATCATACGCTCGGGTTATCTAAGAGTACATAAACATAAAGTTTAAAACGATAGACATGACTTTTTCAAAAGACTTTTTTCCGCTCTTGCACCACTGTGCGCCGTCCTGTTGGAACCACATGTCCTCCAAGTCAATATCATCCAATTGTGGCCAAAACTATTCGGTTATCATTGAACGGTAGCGATCCCCATTCACAGTACCGTGCCGGTCTTGATCATCACGGATGAAGTACGGCCCAATGACGCCGCTGGCCCATAAACCACACCAAACCGTAATTTTTTCGGGATGCAATGATGACTCATGGAGTACGTGTGGATTGCTGCCTGACCAATACCGCATATTTTGTTTATTGACGAAGCCATTCAGCCAGAAATGAGCCTCATCGCTGAAGACCATAAATTGGACGTAGCGCTCTTAATGGGCCACTGACTCCGAATTTCGGTAGTAAATTTTAATAATTTCGACTCGTTGTTGGCTCGTATATCTTTCCATCATGAAATGGACAACCTTACTGAGGAGATGTCAAAAGAGCAGCAAGAAATATGGCGTCGTTTGCAGTCCCTGTTGCTCTACTTTTGTATCGTCCCTGTTGAAAAACCCTTTACATACATATAAATATTTATGAACACATGGGCCTTTCGAATAAAAAAAAAAAAGTCGTTAACATCTCACACACAGTTTGTTTTATTCCATTTAAACACCGCCCAGTCCTTATTGGAAAAGCATTAAAGTATTTTTTAACTTTTTTTTATAATAATTCATGAAATGTTAGTTTAACATGAATCACTAATTTATCAATAAAATTGAAGTTCTCCATTAAATATCATTTAAATTAAATAAGTTTTATCCAACTCTTTGTAAATTTCTAGTTTAGCTTTTATTTATTTAACACAATTCCTACTAACATCGAGTAAATTTTATTAGATTTTCTTAAAAAAAAAATTATGTACGTATGACAATGAAAATATATAGGTATTTATCCATTCCAATATTTGTATTTTGTGTTCTTATCTGGCTAAATGAACAATGTCACGAATTCCATGCCATCCTTCACCGCAATAAACAAATAGTTTCGATGCAAACATACATTGTTCTCCTTTTCTATCTTACGAAGTTGCTCTGTTGTTGTCTTGTTTGATGGCAGCCAAACGCAGGGAGTTCAGAAAAATTCACATGCTCAATATCGAAACAGATATTCGACTAAAACCAGTTATCCTTTTGCAGGTTTTTCCCATTGTCCAGCTGGTGCGCGAAGCACAGTTCCGGATTCATTGTGAATGAAATACGCACAGATGTTATACTTTTTTTTCTTTAAATATCGATTATATCATGATTTTTTGTTTACTATTAAATTCAACTTTTTGTTTATTGTAATGAAATTTAGGAATAAGTTATACATGTTAAATATTTCGAGTAGCGAAATTCAAGATGGCATCGATAAAATATTCAAGAAATGTACTTTTTTGGTTTTCGGGACAATATTTAAAATCATTGCAATTTTTCGGACGAATCTAATTTTGAATAAAAAATATAAACTGGCCCTCGGCGGCGTTTATTTAATTTCTGATGATTTTTTTTTTGATTAAACTAACAATAAGATGTGATGACAGAGTTAGGTAGCTTAATACAAAATCCGGCACCGGTAAAACTATGGCTGCTCAAAACTCTTCCCTCAATTTTGTTTTTTGCATCATCCTTAGTCTTCACCTTCTGTTTTTTTTTTTTTTAATAGCTACGAACTGAGTGTCAAATGGAAGGAACCTTTTTCCAACTTATGGTTGGCTGTTCGTTTGTTTATCAAGTGTTTAGTTTTCTTGGCTATCTCTTTCTCTTATCGAAAATAAGAATTCTTCTAAATGACTGACATCCTTGGACTGTGGGTTAGTTGCATGCGCACTGAAGCTGCAGATTGTTAATAACAGAATGAGAGTAAGTTCCTCTTAACCAAATATTCTCTATTTTTTGTTTATTGATCAAAATGTTGCTTAGAATAAAATTTGGGAGAATTTCCCAACAAGTTATCGCGATATTTCAAGCTAAGAGCTTTCGTAAGGCAACAGGAGAGGTAATGGAATATCATTTGCATTTAATATTTTGCAGGTACGTTTCAATTTTTGTTCTAAATACTTCTATTGAATTCTTGTTTTTTAATAAGTGTTTAATAATAAAAGTAGTTATTATGATCATTTGTTGCAAGCCAAACACAGACATTTAGATGGGAGGGATAATTTGGTGGAGAGTAGGAAGAAATATTTGCACAGTAAAAAATAAAATGCACGACTGGATCGCACGAACTTGTTCTTGTGGTTCAAGTGGCTTTGAATTTCAAAGATTGTTACATTTATACATATTTTTATGTAATGTAATTAATAATAATATTTATGTATATGAGAAAATGCAAAAGAAATGAATTTTTTTTTATTGTTGTGAATTATTCAGGGTGATTCCAGAAATCTCTTCTTTTACTTTATTTTCTTTTTAAATAAAATTGTTTTAGGGAACAGTTCTTGAAAAATTAATTTTAAAACTCAAAATTTTGAAAAAAAAAATATGAAGAAAAAAATTTCAAAATAATTTTTTTCAAAATTTTACGTAATTAAGTACTATTTTTGTTTTCAAAATTCAATGCTCTTAGAAATTTTTAGTGAAAAACAGAAAACCGAATGCTTAAATGTCTTGTACTTTTTGAGAAAATTGAAAATAACTAAATAAATAGGATCTTTAGATCAACTTTAACAACGGATTGAAGTTAAAGGGTTGGGCTTAGCCAATCCCAGAACCACTGGTCCCAAGACAACTCATCCCAAGACCCAACTGGTACCGGGAAAACTCATCCCGGGACACATCCCAGTACCAGTTGGGTTTTGGGATAAATGGTCGGGGATGACCAGTTTTCTTGGCATGAGCTGGGATGACACCAAGTTAAATTAAGGGAATTTTATTTCTGTTATTTTCAATTTTCTAAAAAAATTAAAGGAAATTTTTGCATCTGGTTTTTGGTATTTGACTAAAAACCGTAAAATTTTGAACAAAATAAATTTAGAAAAAAATTTTTTATTTTTTTTTTAAGAACTTTGAGTTTGAAAAATAATTTTCTAAAAACTTTACACTGAAACAACTCTGTTCAGAAAGAAAATAAAAGAAGAGATTTTTGGCTTTACCAAAAGGTTCAGTTCAGTTCATATTTATTTGCAGTACAAAGCTTATATTATTTTACATTAAGTATAATTTTAGAGATTTAGAACAATGTTCTTTACAACTATAATACATTAAATTTATAACAATTTTTAAAAAAGGATATAAGATAAATCTATATAAACAATAATATATAACATTTAAGGGAAAACACTACATGAAAAAAAAACCCACATATTAAACTTAAAACTACTGTTGGACACAAACCCGTTTTTTTCAGAGCATAATTTATTGTAAATTAAGGATTAAATCGTTATCTGAAAAGTACATCTTTCAAAAATGTTGTCTTCAAACTTTTACAAAACAAATTTTATAGGGTTGAAATTTGCTCTTTTGTGGAGCCGTGAGTCTAAAAACAGTCAAACCATACAATAAAATTTTATTATGTCTGCTTAAGCGAGACTTTCTTAATGGGTCCAAATTTTAACTAATAAATTTGTTTTATGAATTGAGTTAGATATATGTATGTCTTTCAAAAGTTAGTTTTTTTTTTATCAAGTATATGATACCAAGATATTTATAACTTTCAGTCCTTGGGATATTGGTTGAATTTATTTTAATTGTGGTTTGCGGGAGGAAACTGCTTTCTGCGTGAAGTGAGCTACGTAGCTTGAAATTTTTCGGCATTAAGTTTTATCTTCCATTTTGTAAAGTAATTAAGAACAGTATCTAGTGAACTCTTTAAGCAAGGAATTGCGTCTTGAGGAAGAATACTTACTAGATGTAAAAAGTGCAGTATCATCTGCAAATATGGCAACTTCAGTGTTATTTTCAAACATAGGTTGATCCATCTAAACAAATATTGAAGAGGATGGGGCAAAGGGCAGAGCCTTGAGGAACCCCAAAACTGATATCAAATACATAGAAGACCTCGCAATTCCAGTGGACAAAAAAATTTTTCTATCTTTCAAAAAGTTCCATATGATTTTGTCAAAATAACTTGTGAAATTAAAAAAAATAAGTTTGTAGATAAGTCCTTCGTGTCATACAGTATCGAAGGCTTTTTCTAACTATATCTAACAACACTAGTCCAGTCGAACGCTTTAAATGAAGGTTATTTTAGACAAACTGTTTTACTCTAAGGACTTGGTGGCTGGTGGAGTGACCAGCTCTAAATAGAAATTGCTTCAGAGGGTAGATGTTAGTTTCCTCAATGTGTTGCAAAAGGCGATTCCCTAACGAAACTATAAATGCTTTTTGCTAAAGGTTTCCGCCAACGCATTTGCCTTTTCCTCCTGAGTAATAAAAATATTATTTTGAACTGCAAGGGGTGGAATAGTAGAGCCTTTTTTCTTTATTATTTATGTTACATTCCAGAATGGTGTGGAGCCTTTTTCAAAGCTGGATAACAAATTATTCCACTTTTGATTACGAAACAGTAACATTTCATTTTGGATTTTACAATTAAGAATTTTTAGGTTAGTTTTAAATGATTTTGATCTATATCGAATCCACTTTCTTCTTTCAGAGTTATTACATTGCATTAAAGCAATTTTTTTTTTTTAGAAAATCGACCCTCCCGTCTAAAGGGTCTGGAATAGATTGCCCCTCTCATACGGTTTTTTCTTGTCTCGACCCGCTCTAGCTTTTTGTCACACCTTATGCGAATCACCCTGTATAAAATTTTGTCAACATTAAAAAAAAATTGGGGTGCCATTTTTAAGTATGCACCTAAAAACGGGATTTCAAAAAAAAATCATTAACCCATTTTAAAATATTGATTTTTCATAAACTAGATTTTAATACATATTTTCTAGGCACAGAAAAGCCGACATTGTTTACATTTGACCTTGCATAACTTTTTATGCGTAGACGATTTCGTAATAAACTTTTAAGCCTGTATTACTTATACCAAAATAAAGATAAATGCAATTAGAAACCGTCACTTTTATATTTTGTTTTCGCAGATTAAAAAACAGAAACTACATAAAAAAACTAAATGTTAAACTATTTATGAGGAAGAAGGTACCTCAGAGGATTTAAAATGTTTTACAAACATAAGTAGGTACCTGAGAATAATAAATTCTTTTTCAGTCTAAGCAACAAAAACATGTAATTATTATCAATTAATATATTAAAGGTCACCTAAATCACCAAACGATTTTAAAGTAAGTGGACTATAAAAAACAACAATTTAGAGGTGGTTTAGCGCTGTTTTCTTGTAAATACAAAATGAAAACATTCTAACATAATATAAACTTCCCATCCACACCCTTAAAATTAAAATTAATTTCAGAGCCTCACATACCATACTGTTTTCACCTGGTACCTATCAGGAGTTCAGAAATAGTATTAAGATTTTGCTTAGTGTTTCTCAATCAGTTTCGTCGTCCGTGGGAGACCACATTTAAGTGGAAATAAAGCATGTGTCGCTGATTCGGAGGAGGTTATCAACACGCGATGACAGTCATTGCGTTCATACCCCACGAATTTATAAGATACAATATGATGGGTTAACATGAATTTCAGTTATTTTGGGCATTTTATATAAACCACAGCCGCACTCTGTAGATGTAAAGAATGTTGATGATGCATAGACCTCGCCGTTTCGCGCATTATATGTACTCGTATATGAATGTTTATGTCGAAACTAGCAACCTCAGAAATCTGCACATATTAAAATAAAAACTAACCAGCAAATTGGAATCGAAAAAAAAATCCCTTACATTTTTTTGTAGGTATAGTTTGTTTTAATATGCATTTTTCATCAAAACTTGTTCTGTTCACCGGGTTGCCATACATACATTTTAAATGAGTGAAGAAAAATTGTTTTTATATCAAGTAAAACATTCATTAAATTATTGAAAGAAAGTTATTCGTTGAAAATTAATAACGAATTTACCGTTTTGGACTCATTTAGTAAGAATGTTAAATCAAAATCATTAAAAGATGGGTCAAGTTTATACAAACAAATTTAAGTTGAAATGGCAGAACAAATTAACAAATTCCCGAGAAATCATAAGCATATTGGATCGAAGTGTTCTCGCAATGAAGCCATTGTTTCACGGGCTGTGTGTTGCAAGTTTTGATATTTAACGCGATAACGGCCGCTATTCACAATTACGATCGACCTCATTCAACAAGCCCATAAACCACAAAAAACTGTTTTTTATGTGTAAACATTTATGCAGGCGGTAGAGTGAAATAAAAACGTGGACTTTTCCTATGCGACGTTACGAGCTCACACTTAACGATGCAGCACGTTACGTTACGAAAATCTGCATTGCCCCTGTTCGGCTGTTAATTTGTTTTGCTTTTTTTTCAGCGACCGAAAGCAAAATAGTTTTTAACGCGACTCGATTGGATTTCATTCAAACCACTTATTAATTATAATTCATTCTGTATTAACCGATACATTTAAACACTTATTTTTACATTTGATTCTTTTTTTATTATTTATTAGGTACTCGAGTAAAATAAGACGCGACACTAGATTAGAAAACAAAATAAATATAGCAAAATAAAAGTAGGAAATTGGGTACGTTCAAAGACAAAAATCTGAAGATCTGCTTACATACAGGACCGAAAGATCGGGTTGGATTAAGGCTCCGCACCCACTTGGCAACTTTTTGGTGCTACTGAGATTTAATATTTGTGTTTTTTTTGCATTGACTTATTACATGAAACTTGCTTGGAAATTGCTTAGTGTGCAGGGACCAGCAACAATAACCATGTATAATGTGTAGTCACCTTAAAGTTAAGAGTGAAATATGAAGCAGTACCTTTCAGTTTAGAACTTTCACCGTTCGTTGGCCACTTCACCATTAGCCTTTTAGTGGTAACAAATCTCGTTACAGCGGTTCCGCCACTGGGTATTTCGCTTCCGTTCTTCCAACACTTGACTTTTAAGCACTGCCTCCATATATGGGTAATGCAGTTTTAATTATTCAATTATGGCCATGTTTCTTTTGAAAACGTTAAGTAAACAAAATAAGGCGCTTGCACAAACATTGATGTTTACACATATTAACCGTGAGTACCGGCACTCACATTTTTTTTTTTTTTTTGTTGATGTAATGGCAACTTTTGAAACATTTCGGGCTGCTCTTCATCCCAAATACGGCAATTTTGCTTATTGACATTACTTAGCCATGTAGCGTCCAATCGTTTCTGTGTTACGTGATGAGGGCCCAGATATGCGCCTCCTCGTTAAACTATCAGTGGATCTTTTCAAGTTTTTTAAGAATAGATAATATTAAGACGCTGTGCCGGGCTAAGTCTTTCCGTGATGAAACTTCCAATAATAGATACTGAACTAAAATAAAGGGTTTTCCAATAAGAGGTGTTATTTTGAATAGCCCGCTATTTCGGTAGCTGTCACACTTGAATAAAAATGGAACGATACACGCTTCAACAACGCATTAAATTATTAAAATTCACTATAAAAATGGTGAAAATTTGGCAGAGACGGTTCGTAAAACTAAAAAATTTTTGGGTCGTCGTGAAGCACCTTGTCGGACCGCAATACAGAAATTGGTGGACAAGTTCGAGCTGTTGGGACAAGTTAGTGATGTGAAGAATAAAATCCGTGCACGTTGCTCAAGAACAACTGAGAATATTGCTGTTGTAGCCCAAAGTGTTGAAGAAAGCCCAGGTTTGTCCATTCCTCGTCGTTCTTTGGAATTAGGCATTCCACAAACGTCATTACACCGTATTTTGCATAAAGACTTGGGTCTTAATGCTTATAAAGTTCAGTTAACACAAGAACTCAAGCCGGCTGATCATCAACAACGTCGTGTCTTTGCTGATTGGGTCCTTGAAATGCATGAAAATGATCCGGAATTTCATCGAAAAATCATCTTGACTGATGAGGCCCATTTCCACCTCGGAGGCTACGTCAACAAGCAAAACTGTCGCATCTGGGGCTCGGAAAACCCAAGAGTTATTGTTGAAAAGCCTCTCCATCCTCAAAGCGTGACTGTTTGGTGCGGTTTATGGTCCGGCCGGGTCATTGGACCTTAATTTTTCGAAAATGAGGCTGGAGCAACAGTTACGGTCAATGGATTGCGCTATCGAGAGATGATTAATGATTTTTTATGGCCGGAATTGGATGGTATTGATCTGGACAGCGTTTACTTTCAACAAGACGGCGCTACGTGCCACACAAGCAATGAAACCATCGATCTTTTACGGGAAAAGTTTCCGGACCGTGTTATCTCTCGAAGAGGTGATCACAATTGGCCACCGAGATCTTGTGATTTAACACCTTGCGACTTCTTCCTTTGGGGTCACGTGAAAGATAAGGTCTACGCCAACAGCCCAGCGTCGATTCAAGACCTCAAAGATGGAATTCGTGAGGCTATCGAGGACATAGGGCAGCCACTTTGCGATTTGGTTATGGAAAATTTCATGAAAAGGATATGGTCCTGTAAGCGTGGTCGTGGCGCCCATTTGGCTGATGTTGTGTTCCATTATTAACGGCATACCTTCCTCTTTATAATGAAATAAACATCCGATCATTTATCTCAAAAAATGCCATTTTTCTCTGAATATCAAAATAACACCTCTTATTGGAAAACCCTTTACTATGATAGTTTGACATGAACGAGACATTATTTGTCCATGATTCCGTATAGAAAATTGCAGCTCCCAACTAAACAGGGACAAGTAGACCTCCCATACGATTTTTTTTTACTATCGACTCAACGTACATTCGTTAGACTTTTAACGCATATTATGCAAAATACCTTGCATATAACAAAATACTGACAAATAGGATTGAGCAGAATGAAGACCTATTTAACATGCTTGCAGCCTCATCGAACCCACTAACTTCGTCGATAAGATATGTGGGAACTAAAGAAGATCTAATAGGTATCTACCCTACTTGAATGATGAATTCGAAAACTACTAAACCGTTGTCGCTGATATTTTGAAAGTTCGTCCCTATAAGCCCACTGCCACGCCCACTTTTATCATATATTAGTTTTCTTCTTATTGAACGTCCTTACAACGTTAATTAAAAAAAAAAAACATTATTATGAAAAAAATTTCTCTCTTCAACCCTAAGCATGAAATGTGTTATTTGCCCCTACCACTACCACGCCCACTTTTTTCTTAAATCTGAGATCCCACTTTACTTTACATCCCTAGAGGCTGTTTAGATTGGGAAGATTGAGTAGGGTATGACGGTAGTTCGTTGGCAAGAGAAGTGTGGGGTGAAGGATCTCGTGAGGCACGAACAAAACATAAAAACCGGACTCATGAGTCTCATTTGTTGTTGTTTTAATGTGCGAAATGTTGAAATTGTTGTTGTTTCAATGGGCACCTCAAAGTTTCTAATGTAAACACGATGAGACTCACTAATCCGTACTCAATCTTCCCAATCTAAGCATGCTTCTAGAATGTTGAAGTTTACAAAACTACAATATCTTGTAACTAAAGCATGTCCGCCTACTGCCACACCCTTTTTTCTTATATTTGAGTCTTTTCCTTATAAATACATTTATAAATTCCTTTGAAAGTTAAAATTCAGAAGTTTGATAAACGTTCAATAGGTAGAGCTGCGTAGCGTGGCAGGGTTCAGCTTCACCCAAACAAAATCTGTTGTAGAAATTTTGAAAAACGCTGTTGATTCTACTACATTAATTATAATAATCGACTCGGCAACCACTGTTTTCAATTTAACAGACATGGTTGTTGATTCCACAACCGAATTGTAAAAACAACAACATCGGTTGTAGATTTTACAGTAAGCTAAATTGTCGGTAAAAAAGCATTCATTGCTGAATGTAAAGCTTAATACACAATACTTACGTGCAGAAACTACAGATTTCGTTGTATTATTCACATTTTTTTGTGGTAAAAATGTTTTTTCCGTTGTGAAACCTACAGCTCGATTAATTATATTTATTTATACACACATAAACATATTTATAAACTACAACCATTTACTATCATTTTTAAATCGCCTTGCTTTCAAATTCAGAACTTTTTTGTGAAACCAAATAAAAATATACCAAATAATTTAAAATTCCTTTTATTTAAATAATAGTTAATTTGAATAACTATAATAATAACTATAATCTATACAAATGGGTTTAGTGGAAACAATAGAGTTTTTTCTCCGAATTTGAAGATATTATTTTGTTATGTTTGTTTTTTTTTTTGGATGATTTGAATATAACGCTGGAACGTGTAGATTGGGCTAAAACAAGAAAAAAAATCTTAATCAATTACTTACCACTTCAGAGGCTTTCTACGTCCAAAGTAAATGTTTGATTGTTTTTCTTAATTCAATTACTTTAATTTACTTTCGATGACGCTTACAGCCCAGAGTAGACTACACGGCCTCAACCAACAAGCCCCTCCATCCAGCCCGGTCCTCTAGTTTCCAGAAATTATATTTAGCAGTAATTTTTTTAATACACTAATGTTTCTTAATAAAAATAAATACCTATACAAATAGAAATAGGAAAATTTCAGATTTCGGGTTAATAAAAACGTACTAACATGTTTTAGAGAAAACACCAAATTACAGTGCCAAAATTTTACTTCGTTTACAGCCGAACAGTTTGCAGTTGATTTAAAGGTCCATATCGTATAGCTTTAATTGAAAACTTCAGTTTTGAGACGCTTAAAAGGCGAAGAAAATATTTTGATACGAAAATTAACCTTATTACTTTAATTTACATTTTATTTAAAAACAATTCCATCGTTTGTTATGAATAAAACGAAAAACATGCTCAAACCCCCACTTTTCGGAGCAGGTTCTCCATTTGATATGAATAAAATTTTTGTATACTAGCATTTTCATAGTACCTACTCAGATTTTTATATGGAGCACCTGCTCTGTTTTTATTCATTTCACCCATCTCGACCCAACTTTCCACATAAAACTAAACATATCTACACATTGACCAATAATTTTTTTTTTCGTAAATTGTTTAATTGGCAACACTGATTAAAAGATTAAAATCATTGACACGCGCAAAGCTTTTTTTCTCCTAAATCCCACCACAGCAACCACTCGATTAAAATTTTCTTCATCATTTTCAACAGTGTGCACTGCTGTGCAGTGTGCATGTGCAGTTCCATGCCTCTTTCTCTAGTTTTTCTCTTTTAGTATGGCGATAGAATTCCACGGTGGTGCACCTTTTAAATTTTCTGCATGCCTGGTAGGATTTGCGATAGACGCGCAACGAAATATCGCTTACGTTCAGCAGCTAGTCGCAGATTTAATCAGTAGTACAACGCAAACGTTGGTCACCAGCCATCAGTGCAGTCTCTCATGCGATTGTATTTAAATTGCGATTGCCAGCGTTTGTCGTGTGTTCTACACCCGTTTTCGAGAACTCATCAGCGTTTTAGGATTGGAACGCAGTATCTCATGAATGCTGCTGGTAGATAGTTTCACAGCGAGTTTCTTCAGTCAGTATTTTATAGAGTGTGCGTTTCCGCATTGTAAAATAATACGTTTAGATCCCGATGACGTATCAAGTAGAACAGAAAAACAGCATAAGTAGAAGTGTGCACGTCCTCCAGAAATGTCGATGAGTATCACCGGTGCGTGGTGTTGTTGGTAATGGTGGAAAATGCTCTTTGTGGAAGCAGTGTGCGCCGCTATGATACATTCGGATATGCAAGTGAAGTAGTAAAGTGGTAAATATAAATTAACAATCAATTGCTGATATTTAAGTTGTGTTTTTTTCGAATAATGTATTGGTATAGTTCCATCTTTTTTTTTAATTATGTAAAGTTGGTTTAGTGCTTTTTACTAGAAAGTTAAAAAGATAGAGATAGAAATGCACTTTCAAATACAATGCGACAATCGAGTAATGACATTTCTAAAACCAACGAATATCGATGGGTTACCGACAAATTTAACAAAATTGCATATACTTGGATCACGTAAGAATTTAATAACGAAAATTATTTTAGTTAAGGTTATTTAAAGAAAATGCGGTTCTTCAAATAATATTCTTTTTCACAGAAAATACATGGAATAAAGCTTGTAATTTTCTCCTTTAAAACATGTAGTTACATTTAAGGTTTTAATTTTAAATTTTGTCGCAATAGTTATAAGTAGTTGGAAGTAAATTCAACTATTCAAAAAATTCCTACAAAAGTAAGAAATTGTGTGTTCCTAACAGGTGTATATTTTTTAGAGGTATAGAACTTTAAGTTATCAACACTATTTTAACTGGCGGTCATTTTGTCAAGTGATTTATTTTTAGTTTGGTTTGGCATTTCATCATGAATCGACTACGACCACCGGACACGGCCGGCGTACATTCGGTGAATGGACTTGAAAAGAGATTGCTGTTGATTCCGATTTTCACAAGAAAATTTTGTTCAGCGATGAAGCTCATTTTTGGTTGAATGGCTACGTCAATTACCAATCACCGGAGTGATGATAATCCTCAAGTGTATGTTGAGACGCCGCGCCGTTACATCTACAAAAACTGACAGTTTGGTGTGCTTTATGGTTTAGTGGAATAATTGGTCCTACTTCTTTAAAAACGATGCTGGCCAGAACATCACAGTCAATGGTGACCGCTATAGAGCCATTATTACTGACTTTTTCGTTCATCAATTGATCAACCATGATGTGCAGGAGCACAACAAGACGGCGCACTTTGTCACACAGCTCGTGCCACAATTGATTTGTTGAAGGAAACGTTTGGTAACCGCATAGTTTTACGTTACGGACTCGTCAATTGGGCTCCGATTGGATTGCGATTTAACGCCGCTTGACTATTTTCTGTCCGGATATGTGAAGTCGCTAGTCTACGCCGATAAGCCCAAAACGATTGACCACTTGGAGGACAACATTCGCCTCGTTATTGTCGATATACGGCCACAAGGGTTGGAAAAAGTCATCGAAAATTAGACCTCCAAATTAAACTAGGTCCGAGCCAGCCCTGGCGGTCATATGCCAGAAATCATTTTAAAATTATAATGCCAGAAGATTATCTTTTGAATAAAGAAAATTTCATGTCAATTTAAAAAAAAACAATTTTGTTTTATTCCATTTCAAAGTTCTATACCTTAAAAAAAAAACACCCTTTATATATGATACTGAAAACATACAATAGGCATTTAGTCGGTAAATTGATAAAAACATAGTAGGTACGATGCTAAACATTAAAATTGACAAATACTCTTTCTCAGTTAGTATCGTACTAAAATGCTTCAATACCTATGTATATGTACATATTGTAACTACGGTGGTAGTCCAATATAACGAATGATGTTCAGAGTGCATTCGTTATATCGAGAATTCGTTACTTGCTGCTTTACAAATTTATTTTCTATATTCGTTATTTGTTTTTTTTTTTTTGAATTTATCTTTTTTTCTGAAATTCGTTATTTGTTCGTTTCATAGAATGCCTTATAGACTTGAAAAGAGTGTTCGTGATATCGATCATCCGTTATACTGGACCACCACTGTATTTATAGATTTTTTTTTTACATAAATTAAGTTTCCTGCAGAAACAATTTATAGCTTCTTAATTTATACAGTCGTATCTTTAGATCATATCTTTTTATTAAATGGCAGTGGTTAACATGAAGACAACACCGAAATGTCACTTTGAATAACATGATCCTGAAATATTATAAAATGGAAGGAGATCAATTTACAAGAACAATTTTTTTTTGTATGCAGCTTTTTTCTTGAATTGAATTTTTTGTCAAATATTAAAAAAAAAATGTTTGGAAAATAATTTTATCATAATAAATTGTTTAAAAGGTTCAAATATAATTTGATTAGTCAAGAATAATTGGGTATTTCACGCTAAATTTAAGTCTTATCATTTATCACATTCAGTGAAATCCTAAAACTGTGATAATAACCACAACCCTCTTATGTACATATGTATGTACAAATATGCGGTATGTACATATTCAACAAATAATGTTTTACTTTAAATAACCTTAAAATATAAATATGTATTAGATTGTGTGCAAAAAAAATAACGTCATGGCAAAATGACAAAAATTTTGTGGGTTTTAAAAGGTGATTCATTCAGATCTGTTTTTTTTTTATTTTAAATAAAACACATAAAATGAATTTGAATGGTAGAAACTTTATTATGGCCTGAAAGAACAGTGTCTGACATTTACTTTTTTAATATTATTTCGTGTAAATGCTGCCCGCGACAACGCCGTACATGGCCCATTATAAAGATGCAATTTTTTATCACTGCTTCTAGCGTTGCGACCGGTTTTTGCCGAATTACGCGAGTAATGTTGGCTTCCAAACTGGCTTGTTCTCCTCATACCGGGCTGGATGTGGTCTATTCGTTCGCGCATTATCCAATAACATACACTGAGATTAGAATTTGCGGATAGTAAAGGCAATAACGGACTCGGAAGGTCGATGATGCACACCATAATTATGTTGCTCGAAGCGCACGAAAAACATTTTTCACAGAACGTAGATTTTCATTATATAGCTGAATAATTTGGAGACGTTGTTGAGGTGTCAGGCTTTCCATGATGATATATCAAAAAAATACTGAATAAGAATAACACGAAGACATGAGGGCGGTTACGCGTGATTTGTAAAAAAAAACCTATCGAAAAAACAAGGCTAAATGAATCACCCGTTGAAGAAAAAATAGATATGGATATATACTGTGGAGACTTGTGTAAACAAACAGCTTGTAAGGGTAAGGGCACTTGGATAGAAACTGTACACGACGACTAGAACTGGAAATAAGTAGTTATGCTGGATTTACACGACTGACAAATTGGCAGTTTTCTGGCAGTTAACTGTCAAAAAACTGGCAGAACGATGGAAAAATGTATTCTTTTAACAGTGTACTGACAAAAAACTAACAATTTCTCAGTCGTGTAAATCCACCATTAGTTGACGTTTGGCGGTAATGGCCGATATTCTTGCTGTCTTATGGAATTTAGTTAAAGAAATAAATAGATCATTTGTGTTAAACTTGATGTTTAGTTTTCTTTGGATTATGGTGCAAGTGTAGGCTTACACACCTAAAAATCCAAAAAAAGTAATAGTCCGATTATATGTAAGCTGTTCTCTCAAAATTACATAGTGCCCAGATTTTTCGAAGCCAACGCGTAAGACTTGTTTTAGGAACAAAAGTTCTTTATTATAAATCATTTAGGTACGTTGTTTAGCATTTCAATTGTTTCTCTTAACTTTATTCAAGGTAAAATCAAATAAATTAAATTATTATGTGTGTAGAATTATTCCCTCCTGCCACGGGTAGACAAACAAGAAGAGATTTTAGCATCTGGTTTTTGGATTTTTATTATTTTTTTTTCAATATTTTAATAATAATTTTCAATTCAATTTTTTTAAATGTTCCCCTCCCGCCTAAATTTGGGGAAAATAGCCCCCTCATATACGATTTTCTTCCAATTATTTGCCACAAAATATTCGAATTTCGATCGAGTCTCGCATAGTTTTTAACATACGAAAAGGTTAAAAAATAAACATAATACAAAATATGGAGCTTCTGTCGGCGTAATACACAATATAATTTATTGTTAAGCATTGCTACCATAGTGAATCCTGCATTTAAACCATTTAAACTATTCTTCTGTTTCGATTTATGTCTTGGTTCGATTGCTTTGAAATAGCCTTTCCACAAATTAGGGTCATATAATGAACAAAAATATGATGTTAGAGGTTTTTGACGATTCCTTGTACATAAAACATTATAATGTAGTTTCATGATACATATTGAATAAAAGATTAACAATTTTAAATTTTCTTTTATGTACTTCCATTTTCAAAGAAAAGTTATAGAATGAAAATTTGCGAATTCGAATGACTTTACAATCGAATTACATAGGAGGGTTCCTCAGATCAAACTTACCAAATGTATATTGTTAAGAGTAAGAAGAGTGCGTAAATAAAAAGTTGCCGATAGATGGCGCTTTACCATCCCATTGAGCTGAAACTGTCTTTGTTATGGCAAAATGTGAAGTGCACGTAAGTGAAATGCTTTAAAAATTCCAAAATATCAAAATTAACCAAAACTCACAAACTAATAGGTAATTGTCGAATCGAGTTGAAACTTATATTTACAA
This sequence comes from Leucozona laternaria, assembly GCA_932273885.2. NCBI lineage: Eukaryota > Metazoa > Arthropoda > Insecta > Diptera > Syrphidae > Leucozona > Leucozona laternaria. Next base: position 56,218,545 of record OW026368.1, read on the forward strand.
CATATTCCTTATGAAGTAAAACATTGAATAAATCAAAGGTTTTCAAGTTTTTCGGTAGATGACGCAAGTGTATAGTTTTAAAAAAAATCCATGGGTGACGCTGAAAATCAAAACATATAAATTTGCTAAAAACTCAAAAAAATCCTTCCGATTAACCTGAAACTTGCTCAATATATTTCTTATGAAGTGAGAAGTTCATAAAAATCTAAAGTTTTAAATTTGTCATAGCACCGTGGCCGTGATGCGCAAGTTAGAATTTTAAAAATTTAATTCTGTTACGAATGTTTGTTAAGTGGGAACAACGATTCTACAAACATTTTGACAGAAATGTTGTTGTATGGAACGATTATATGGTGTCTTCTGCATACAATTTGAATAGTGTGTGTGATACATACAACGGATGGACCGACTTGGGTTCAACCTACGTAACCTAATGCAACGTTATAAAAATGTAATGTAACGGCTATGCAATATAAATAAAAAGTTTCCGTGTAGAAAAAATAAGCAGAAATCGTTTACCATTATCTAACGAAGGTTTTTGGGAAAAAAAAGTATTTTATAAAAGTATAGATCATAGACCATGCGCTTAGTAATAGGTTTTTTTTTTTTTTTTTTTTTTTTTTTTTTTTTTTTTTTTTTTTTTTTTTGTAATGGCAGAGTTGTAAAGAATGCCGTCTTTTCAATACTCCAGTTAATTGAACAAAGAACAAAAAGACTAACTGCCTTAAGTCTTATAACTTGCAAATAGAATTTAACTGAAATAGAACAGTCAGCAGTCAGTACTAAAATTTTGACTAAAATTAAAAGTAGTTACTGTTTAACTGGTTTTAGTCGTTTAGTCAGTTGATTGAATGTCATAAGTACTAAATACTATGGTCTTACCTTAGTCTCTTAATTGCAGTCAATTAAGAATTGGTACAAATTTAACCCACTGTGTCCAAACTGGCCCTTAGGTCAGGAGAAGAACTAACAACCTTCGTCCAATCGGAAAAGCAATTACCTAACTCTATTTTGGGTGACTTGTCCATTTGTCATATTCCAAACCTTTGTTTTCTTCTTTTATGAAGTAAGTAAGTCTACATACGTCCAATTATTTGGTTCTACCTTAAAGAGTTTGGACTTTTTTGCCAGTGTCGTTCAGAGTTGAGAGTATTTTTAATTTTCTTTTTCCAATAAATTACTAAGGCATATTTAAGTTCAACATAAGAACTTATGTATGTGTCCGTTAACGCTGAGGAAAAAGTAAAATATACGCGTGTAAGTTGAACTGTAATAATTAGGGGAGAGTACGATAACTGAGGCGCAGCAAAATAATAACGGATTTTTGTAGAAGGGTAAAATACAAACAATTTTTATTGTGGGAGGGGGGGGGTATATCTCCCTCCGTTTGGGCGGGAGGGGCAATTTTCTAAAAAATGACTTAAAGTAAAAAAAAAGATTTAAAAACAACGGCAACACTTACAATGCAAAATGATATGTTTTCTGAAAGCCAGATACTTGTTCTAATATTATTTTTTTCAACCTAGTTATTTGTGTTAATAGTTTTTGAAAAAAATGCTTTCAAACTCAAAATTTATCCAAAAAAACATAAAATTAAATGTTTACAGTTTTTTTTTATTCAATGTTGTGAAATTAAGTACTGAATCGGCTTTATTTATTTGATGTCCCTATAAATTCTTAGTCGAACACTGAAAACTAGATGGTTTTATGTCTTCCAAAACGAATTTTTTAGAAAATTGCCCCTCCCGCCCAAACGGAGGGAGATAGACCCCCCCTCCTATAGTAAATCTCTAGTTATCGTACTCGTGCCAATAATTAAGTTTCTTATCATCAAACAGTTCTAAATACTTCACAAAAGTTTCAAAAATCCGAATATTGCTAGTTTTGCCTTTGTCCATGTGAAATTTTTAATGGTACTTTTCTTCTATTTTATTTATAGGTATAAATAAATTCAGTTTTCGTCTCAACTATTATGGTAGACCCCACTGAGCATTTAGTTTCGTCACTTGTTCCTCTAAATGGTGCCGGTGGTGGTGGTAGTGGTGGTAGTGGTGGTGGAGGGTTGCTTTGTATTTACCCATTCGTTTTCCACGTACACTGCTTTGATGTCTTCCTTTTTCCCCTAGCACTTCTATGTTACATGTTTCAGAGCAGCACAACAAGGCATATTGCTTCCATTCTCCAATCCAATCTGCCTGTGCTCCGGTTCCATTGATTTGATAGTAGGTACTCGTACTTCGTCTGAACTGAAGTGAAGGTACACAAATCTATGCTGCCTGCCTCTGACTCTGAGCTGAACACTTTGTGAGTGAGTGGTGAGTGCTATGTGCGCCTTTCCTCCTTGTCATCATAATTGTCGTTGTCGTCTTCCTCGTGGTTTCCTCTTTCCAGTTTGTTTTTGCTGTTGCTCACGTTTTGTTGTTGCTATAGCTGAATGGTTACTGGTTAGCTGGGGCTCTGTTGTCTACTGGTTGTATGATATGGTGTACGGTGTTACGGTGGTGTATCTATACAACTGCTCGTAGTCAGCTGTACAAAAGTGTATCTTGTTAGCCTTTGGATTTTACTGGGGCTGTGCTGTGCTGTGCTGTTCTGTGCTCAGCTCTGGCTTTGGCTCTGGCTCGGTGCGACGGACTCGCGTTGTGTGCGCTTCATCTGTGCTGTGAGACTATGGCTAGTCAGTCAGTCATCGACATTAGACCGGAGTAATCCAGTTCTTTCTGTCTCGCTCTCTGTTTGTTTAATTTTAATAATTTATGTGCAGTATATCACGCTTTCGTATCTCATCATCATTATTTTCGTCGTCGGTCGTCGCCGGCCGTCAAGCGTTCGTTTATAGTTCGCATATAACGCGCATTAGAGCAGCGAGCGACACCACAACCTACACTGAAAAGTACTTGAACTATCGGCCACTACACTTAGTATTTTGTTGTTACGTTTTTTTTTTTCTTTTTTTTTTGTATATTTTTTATAAAGATACTTGCTAGTTGTTGCTCTTCTGTCTCCTATGTTTTTAAATCTGAATTTATCCGTTCAAATAGATTACAAGCAGTTAAATAGTTCGTTATACCCACTCTGGTTCGTTTTTAGATGCGTTTATAGATATTTCTTCGATTCTTGTCGTCAATGTTTTTGTTATCTACATCCATAAACAATGAAAAACTATCATTCAACCGATGGATAATTATAATTTTTATTTAAAATAAATTCCCTAATGTATATATCTTTTATCGTGTTAATTCGTTTTCGGTTCATGTTTTGGTTTTGGTTTTAGTTTTAGTTTTGCTTTTGGTTATTGTTTTGTTTATTCATGGCATGTTGTAGCGGTGGTGGTGGGCTTGATTTTCAAGCTACAACGACGACGCGCGGTTGTCAGTGAAACTTGTGTTTTTTTTTTTATTTTGTCATTGTGTGTTCTTTGGGTTATTTCATAGCCTTGATTTTATTTTATCCTTTTGTTGCTTCCGTAGGCATACCTATCATTATTTAGAAGAAAAGTGTCTGAAGTATTTCAACATCTATACGATTTTTGTTAGATTTCTAAGATGAATTAAATGATCAATGTGATAGATATACAAAGAAAAAAAACTTAATTTAAATGAAGAACAATAAAAAAAAATCATACCAAGCAAATCGGAATCAATGAATGGAACCGAAATTAGAACATTATTAAAATAAAAAAACATGAGCGAAATCTGTTTTCAAAATATGTACTGATTTTGGCTATTTTTGGACACATTAAACGTCAATCAGATAAAACAATGTATGTATGTAGGTATGTATGTAATTAAACTTATGTATAACTTAAGTATACTATAATCTTTTTGGTATTTACATATTATTCCAAACTGAACACGCTTTTAATCTGATCAATAGGAAAATGTTCTAATGAGTGTCAATGCAATTGGATCTTTTAAAAATACATACATAGGTACTTTATGTACTAATTGTATACTAATGTATATGTACTTGTACTTGTTTAATATTAAAATGATTGTTCTTATTTTATTTTTAAATGAGATAATTATAATTAGGTATTGATTTGTTTTAATTGTTTTTATTTTCAACGATAAATTAACGCACTTCTAGCGATTAAAAAAAACTCCTGAAGCCTAGAGAATCATCTTAATAAAGTACCTATTTAATTTCAAAGAAATAATTTAGTTAACATTTGACTTGGTTTTGATAAATTAAAACAAAAACTGTTTTTAAATGTTTTTTTATGTACCTATTCAAAAACAAACTTAATGAATCTATACAAATTTAGTTCTAAATATCGGGTTTTTCAATGAGAGCTCTACAAAAGTTTTTTTAATTAAAACAAAAACGGTTTTGGATATCAATTAAATTCTTTATTCTTGTGAAAGTATGTTTGATGCCATTATGTATGAAACTCGATTTCTTTTGCATGGCCACCACGGGCACGCTTGCAAAAGTCCAGACACTGAACCCAATTTTCGATGGTTTTCAAGCATAAATCGGCCGATACTGCTGCAATTCGATATTCGTACGAAGTTCATCAATCGTCGCTGGCTTGTTGGCATAGACCATAGACTTGACGTAGCCCCACAGGAAGTAGTCTAACGTTGTCAAATCGAACGACCGAGGCGGCCAAGCGACTGGACCATTTCGTGAGATAACACGTTCTCCAAACTTGGTTTCCAATAAATTGATTGTGACATTCGCTGTGTGGCTTGTGGCGCTGTCCTGTTGGAACCACATGTCTTCCAAGTCCATATGATCCAATTGGGGCCAAAAATATTCGGTTATCATTGAACGGTAGCGATCCCCATTCACAGTAACGTGCCGGTCTTGATCATCACGGAAGAAGTACGGCCCAATGACGCCGCCGGCCTATAAACCACACCAAACCGTATTTTTTTCGGGATGCAATGATGACTCATGGAGTACGTGTGGATTGTTGCCTGACCAATACCGCATATTTTGTTTATTGACGAAGCCATTCAGCTTGAAATGAGCCTCATCGCTGAAGATGATTTTTCGATGAAAATCCGAATCATTTTCAAGTTGTTGCTCAGCCAAATTCACGAACATACGACGCTTCTGGTGGTCAAGCGGCTTCAGTTCTTGCCTCAATTTAATCTTGTAAGGATGTAGGCCAAGATCTTTTCGCAAAATTCGCCACAACGACGTCACAGAGATGCCCAACGCTTGAGAACGACGTGTGAGAGACACATTTGGGCTTTCTGCAACTGAAGCCTCAGCGGCAGCAATATTCTCGACACTACGGGCACTTCTTTGTCTCACTGGCACGGGAACATTTTGTACTGTGCCTGTGGATTCAAATTTTTCCACTAGACGCTCAAGTGTTGATCTGCTAGGATGATTACGACGCCCATAAATTGGACGTAGCGCTCTTAACGTTGAGGCCACTGACTCCGAATTTCGGTAGTAAATTTTAATAATTTCGACTCGTTGTTGGCTCGTATATCTTTCCATAATAAAATCAATCCTTACTGAAGAGAAATGTCAAAAGAGCAGCAAGAAATATGGCGTCGTTTGCTGTCCCTATTGCTCTACTTTTGTAGCTTCCCTGTTGAAAAACTCTTTATAACTAGACTAATATTACTATTGAATTGTTTAAAATAATGTAATTTATTTAATAAAATCTTTCATTTGATAACAGTTGCTCAAGTAAAATTATTAAATTGATATACACTGCCGGTCAGGTCAATAGGTTTGCACAATGCCTCTTTCAATTCTAACTCTCTCTTAATATTTATTGCAAGATACCAAATTTGATTAATGCAGTGCAGTACATGGCTAAGCTTTTGTAAGTGTTCCCTGTCATTATATCTGTTAGGAATTCCAAATTCAAATACCAAGTTCCATACAAAGAAACCACATGCCAGACCATTACACCCTTATGACGGCCCACCAAATACCGTGGTTCGTTCCTCAAAATCATAGTTACGCATATCCATTTAAACCATCCAAGTATAATTTCTTTTCGTTTGAAAAAAAACGGCTTTGGTCCACTCTTACTTCAAGGCATATTCATCCTGCAAAAATTCAAGAGATTTTGTATTCGAACTGCACTAAGCATCGTTTTGTTTTTTTTTTTGCAATTGAAGGAGTTTCAAATATGATGCATTCGCTTTGATGCCACTTTTACTTTTAATTTTACCAGCGGAGTCACCTGAATTGGCCCCTGCTTGCCCCCGTTTTTGTCTATACTTCTCCTTATTTTTCAAAAACGTTCATACAACTTTTGCACTTCATCCAGTCTGTATGCAATTGTGTGTAGAGTAAACTTCTATTTTTTTGCATTTTTTGGAGTGGCTTATGCATTTGCTCGGCCCATTTTTGCTTCAATAGTATTTGAAAAATATGATTTTTTTTAGCATACCGGTTCATCTAAAAAAAGGTTGGCGACTACTGTTTATATTCATGTGAAGCAAAACAATGTATACAGTTTTGTATAATATGTAGTTTTTTTTTCTTTGAAGGGAATTAAAAAACCCTCTGCAAATAGCATTTCTACATTATTTCTTTTAATTAATATTATTTTTTTTAAGGTTTTCGGAAAAATTAAAAAAGAAATTGTTTTGTCAATGAGAAACTGACAAATTTCGATTCGGGTTTTTCATGAAAGTTGACTCCGACAGATCTGAAGGCGCGTATTTGCTTTATCTATCCAATTAGCCTTGTCATTATGACGTTATGTATGTTCACCGATCTTCAATCCTCATTTGTATGCAGGTTTCTGCCCGTCTGGCAGCCTCCTGGCTCCGACAAGAAAGTCTAGCAATAGTTGGATAAAATATATTATAACATCAACTGCTTTTATACCAAAATTCAGCTTTGCACAAATGGCTGGACTGCTTTACTTTTTTGATAACTCCCATCAGATGTTGATGATATTGATCCTTACCTCAAGTTTAAATATTTTAAGCATTTTCTCAAAACTCAATTAAACTTAAACATAAGGAGACCTGTAAAATTTAGACCAAGTTTCTTGCGTTAAAGAAAAAAAAGAGATAGACAAAATAGCTGCCAGTTTTGATTACACAAATGGGTAATTTTAACAACCGGCAAATGACTCATGCAGTACTAATTGAATTGCTTCGTGGGCTGTATGGCATGTGGCACATATCTTCCGCACCCATAAAGGCATTCAAAATTGCGCCATTTTCGAAGAAGAATGGTCCGATGAAGGCATGAGTCCAAAATTCACACCAAATAGTGACACGTTGTGAATGCATTTGTTTCTCAACAATCACTCGATCGATTTTTCAAATACGTCAATTTAGACGAAAATGATCACCGTCCACTTGTTGTTGTCACTTAACAATGAAAATGCTTTCTTCTTTCGTTTGCAACACTTTACTGTACAAATATGGCACGAAATTCAAAACTTGCGTGTATTTTGAAACACAAACTCTGAACCCTATAGTTTTGAAATGAACCTTCCAAAAGGCTAGTTCCAACACATTTTTGCCTAGTTGTGCTGGTATTAACTTTTCGTTAGCTCACATCCCTTGTGACTGTCAGGCAACTGCTTCATGAGACTTTACAGGAAGTACAGTTAGAGTGTTGACATGGCATACTGGATAAGATAAAAAAACCGAAAAATTACTTATACTTTGCTGCTAGATTAAATATTTGAATATAGTAGATACCTCTACGTTATATTAATCCTTAAGTCACCAGTCTTGCTTTGTACTTGCTTTCAAATATTAAAAACAATTTCAAGGGATTGCCTTCGTCCTCTTTGTGATGTATATTTGATATGGCTCGTTACCGTCATGCATCAAAATTATCCTTTAACCGCTTTTCTCGCCATTTTCTCAACTAGGACAAGAGTGAAGTAGGTTTTTTCAATTTTTCATAAATGTTTTTATTTTTTTACCAATCTAGAATTTGTACGGGGTTACAACATATATTGAAGAATTTCCATTTCTGTTCAGGATTTCTTCCAAAATCGTTTCTAGAAAATTTAACTTCCATACTTCCCATTCCTATCCCTATACAAGTCCGGCTTTCAAGTTCACTGCCGCCATTCTGGTCAGTCGCTATCAATCTCTGCGTATTACAATTTCATCAGTTGATCTATTTAAATTCTGCGTTGATCAATTCAACGCCAATGTCACTAAGTCTCACCATTCCATATCCAACAAATTCTGATTTGTTTTCTTTCGTAAACTCGTATCGGTTTAGTTACGAACAGCATTGTTTTGCCATCCGCAAAACCTATAATAAGTTTCTTTCCATTGTTGAAAGATACTATAAGATTGACCAATATGTAACTTCCATTCGGTTGTGAGTTGATTCTGCTTTTCCTCTTCCGAAAGCGCTTAGAACTTCTTTTTCTGCGGCGCTTGTTTTTGCAAGGACTTCGAAATTCAGAATTAAAATTTTGAATAATGGTTTTCAATGATAGCTATAAATGGCGCCTAACACATCCCCAAAAAATCACATCAAATCACACGTATTAAAAGAAGAAGGCTTTCAGTAAAATGAAATTAACTATTCACTTAGATTAAGGAAAGAACAAATTAGACAACAACGCTCGCTATTAATCATCACATGCGGTTGTGCCTCAGTTTTAATGAATTTAGGCCCAATGAAAGAAATGCCAAAAAGTATATTTTTCTGGTGTCTATATAACATCTTTTAAAAGAAAAAGTCATTCAGCCAGTTAAGAAATTTCTTTATATTTCAACACTTTTGACGTCGGCGTCTTCCAATTTGTTTTCAAAACTGTGGCTTCTCTTGTATAGGTACACACTAAACCTATGTTTGATAAAATATCAAAATCAAATCACTTACAATACCATGATTCACCTTTTTGAAAAGTCAATAATCTCTTCTTTTATTGTTTTATTGTGTTCTTAAATAAAGTTGTTTTAGAGAATAGTTTTTGAAAAATTAATTTTCAAACTCAAAATTTTGAAAAAAAAAATTGAAAAAATTTTGTTCAAACTAATTTTGTTCAAAATTTTTCGTTATTAAATAGTATTTTTGTTTTTAATATTCAATGCTCTTATTAATTTTAAGTCAAACGCCAAAACAGAATGCTAAAATCTCTTCCAGTTCTTAAGAAAATTGAAAATAACAGAAATAAATTTCCCTCAATTTGACTCCAATCCGTTGCTTAAGTTGCTCGAAAGATCCTTTTTCCACTACGTAGCTAGTAAATCAGATTTAGTTGTTTTCAAAAATTAAAAGACTTTTGAGCATTCGGTTTTCTAAATATTTTTGACTTAAAACTAATAAGAGCATTGAATTTTGAAATTAGTATTTAATTACGTAAAATTTTGAAAAGAAAATTAGTTTAATTTTTTTTTTTCTTCAAAATTTTGAGTTATAAAATTAATTTCTCAAAAACTATTCTCTAAAAGAAGTTTATTTAAAAACACAATAAAAGAAGAGTTTTCTGGCTTTACAAGAAGGTGTATAATGGCGTTGTATGTGTTACCATTGTTTTAAAATATTTTTTTTCTGTTTTAAGTCAATTTTTTAGAAAATTGCCCCTCCTGGCTAAACGGTGGGAATAGACCCCCCCTCTCATACGATTTTTTCTTACCTCGACCCAACCTACACGCTCTAGCTTTTTGTCACACCTTATGCGAATCACCCTGTATATTGATCGAAATTGGTGAAGCCGTGAAACGATGACAAATATTTAGCAACAGACTCATGCGGAGAGAGGGGGCATGACCCCCTCCCGACACAAGAATTTGCTTAACTTTATTAGCTTAATACAAGCAAACTTACGTCTAAATCTTAAAATATTTTACGACTAACTACAAAAAAGCTTAATAACTACTAAGCTAAAAGGGGTTTGGGGCTAAGAATTTTGGTATAGAGAGATTTTTAGGGAATTTTTTGGAGGAGTGGAAGTCAAAGGAGTTTTGCATACTATTAGCAGCACGTAGCATGCGATTCATAGGTTCGTTACATCCGTAGTTGGTGCGGTGAAAGCTGAGTTCAAAGAGTGACACCGATCTTAGACTTCTAGGGTTGGTGTAGAGTGAAATTCTTTGAAGAAGTGCAGGGCAATCGATATTGCCAGCTAAAAGTTGATGGACAAAAACAATGTCTGCCACTTTCCTGCGTATATCAAGAGGTTGCAAGTCTAAAAGCTTAAGGCGATCAACATAGGGTGGGTGGTTAAACATATCAGGCCATGGTAACCCACGAAGAGCAAAACGAAGGAATCTACGTTGGACGACTTCAATTCGAAGTGAATGAGAAGTATATTAAGGAGACCAAACCTGACTATCAAATTCAAGAAGGGGCCTAACAAATGTGAGGTAAAGGGATTTAGTGACATAGGGATCTGAAAATTCTTTGGACCATCGTTTAACGAAACCGAGTGCGGAGTTGGCTCTATTAATAGAACTAGTGATATGGGATCGGAAGTTCAGTTCCTTATCGCATAAAACTCCAAGATCACGCAACGAATTAACTTGTATAACCGGCTCATTGTTAATAAAATAGGTACGAGGAGGGAGTGGGGAGCGTTTCCGGGAGTACGTTATCGCTTGACACTTGGTAACGTTTAGCTCGAGAAAGTTTTTCTGGCACCAGGTAGAAAATCTGTCTAGGTCGAGCTGAAGAAGGTTGGAATCAATAGGGGAGGATATACATCTGTATATTTTCTTGTCGTCGGCATATACAAAAATGGAGGAGTCTGATGACGCAGTCAACATCATTGATTGTTAAGATAAAAATCAGAGGGCCGAGATGGCTTCCTTGTGGAACACCTGAGGATGCTAAGATTGGGTCGGATTCTGAGTTTCTAAAAAGGACCTTGACAAAACGATTGATTGCATGAGATCGATCTCTTAAATTAGTAAGAATGGTAATTCTCTTACTCAGTTTATAGGTTGTGGAAAAGCGTGTTTGAATATGGATTTTGGCTGGCGTTAGTCATTATTTTTTGTGATAAACAATTGTCTTAATGATAACAAAAGTGGATATTTATTCATTATGCAAAACAAAATTTTGCATGTACCCTGAGAAATATTGTATCTGTAAATTTTGAATCGGTGACGTGAACTTTTACAAATTTTATAAAAAGAAAAAATTGCGCCATTATATTGGTATTGGTTCTATTCTAAGTTCTAATCAACCACTATTCAACACTACGATGATCGAGAACGATGAATGATATGCCGACGATTCCCTTAATTTCACCCCATTTATTTTTAAATCGATTAATTAAAATTCTTATTGGTCGGAGCAAAAAACTTCAGTGTTCAGCATTTCTTGTCATATCTTCGACATTCTTGAGTAATTTTCTTAAAAGAAAGAGAGATAGAGAGTGGTGAATTTCAAATAATCAAACAGGTCAGAAGAAGAACATGAAAAACTGGTGTTTGGGAACTTTACCGCTCTCTATCTATTTAGGTACTAATTACGTAGAGAGCTGGACCTACAAGAGTCGATATTCCTAGCTGATCAATTTTTGCGTACACTTTTTCAAATATTAATGGAAATAAAGCGCTGGGAAAGGGGATACCCCAAATTAACTTTTATAATATTACATATACCTATATAAGATAGAAGAAAGTCATGTTTACGTTTGGTGCTTTTTGCGTTTGAACCAATACTCCTACATTTTATCTTATACAAATTTATTTATCTTTTCAGGTGTTAATTAAAGAAGCGCATCCCATATAAAAATAGTAACTATGAGACATGTACAAACAACCTTGCCTCAATTTTTTACTCCGAGAAAAACATCAAGAAATAGAAAATTTGACAAGGGTTCAAACAATTAAAATGTCCTGAAAAGAATGAATACTGTCTAAAACAAAATTATTTCTAATGATTTCCTAACCTTATTGTTGATCGAATCGAAGGAAGAAAGCTACACCAACAAATAATAAACCATCACGCAAAATATTTAATTGTATTTCTTCTGTGATTACTTTGTCTGGACGACGGCGTTTGGGATCAAGCGTCTTACCATACAAGTAAATTCAGCAAAGATAAAAACTATTTATGGATGCAGGGGGTCTTCCAGTATTTCAGAGCGCCAATCAGGCAGCCGCCCAACAACAACAACAGCACCAACATCAGCAACTTAATCTACAACTGCAACAGCAGCAGCATTTGCAACATCATCAACAGCATCTTCATCAACAACAAAGTCTGGTCCACCTGCAACAGCAGCAACAGTTGCATGCCCAGCATCAACAGCAACATCATCAGCAACAACAACAACAGCAGCAGCATCAACAACAACAACAGCAATCTCAACAGTTGCACAATGTGCAGCAACAGCAAAATCTACACGTGCAACAACAACAAAATTCTCAACAACAACAGCATGCGGCTACATACAATCCAAACCAGCAGAATGTTAGTCCCGGCCTTGGCAACAGTGATATTATGCCACCAAAGAATACGGCGGGGGTGGAACGATTGCGAAGACGCATGGACAACTATCGACGACGCCAGACAGATTGTGTGCCACGCTTCGAGGCGGCATTCAATAATGTGTGTGAACAGCAGAATCACGAAACAACAACTTTGCAGAAAAGATTCCTCGAGAGCAAGGCAAAGAGGGCGGCCAAAAAGACGACGGAAAAGAAGCCAACGGAAAATTTGTTAGCGGGAAATCTCCAAAGCAGTGTTCATGTGGTAAGTTATATAGCATTTTCTGTTTGTTTTAATTTTTGAATGACTCGAAAGTTTCAAAACTAGTTTCATATCAAAACTAGTTTAATAGAAGTTTGGAGTTCCAAGTTTTGCACGGTTTTATGAATTAAGAGTCCGAAGCTACTTTTAAGTTTTCGAGTTTTAGGTGTCAAAATATTTTCGAACAATACCAATTTGACCGCCTCCAAACATCTATAAAACTATACATTTAGTTCTGCCATGAAACGCATAGTACCTCCTTTTTTGCAGTTTTGGATGTTTTGTTAAATCATATCAGTTTCCGACGCTCCTGAAAATGGGGAAATTATCCATTTGGGAAATACCGCATTTAAAATCCTACACTCCTTATTTTCCATACAATGTGTCATATGATTAGAGTGTGCCAAAGTAAACTATTGCTATTGATACATCCCGAATTCGCCCCTCTTTACCCAACTAAAAAAATCCTGAGAACGTGCAGTTTGGTTAGCCCAGCACATATTCATACTCGTATATTCTGCAAGATGAAATGGTTCAAAAATGCATAAGAAAAGAAATCGGATTTTACTTGCCCAGATTTTTGACGTTTATGAATAAAGCATTTGATACAAAAGGAAAAAAAATAAAAACTACAGACAGTGTTGAAACACTCAATTTTATTTAGTGCAAATTAATTTGTTTCTTCAACTTCGTGCATTTAAATTGTGTAAATTCTATGATAATATGAATTTTGTTGCCTGATGAAGAGTGTATCCATGCTCGAAACTTAGCTTATCATATAACACCGGTCTTTTTATTGAACTGGAGTCTCCTATAAAAAAAACATCAATTTTAAAATTATTTCATTCAATGACCTGTGGTGTAAAGGTTAGTGGTTAGGAATGTCATTTCGGTGGTCTGGGTTCGACTCCCAGCCTCTTCCACTTTGAAACAAATATGATTTTTTACACGGCTACTCCTCTGGGAGTATCTCTTGTCATGAATAAATGAGACGCAATTTTAAATTTTACTTTCTTGCAAGAGGCAGTAGCCTTTTTTTTTGTATTTAAGTAGATGAGGCTGGGAAACGAAACCCAAAGCTCCGGCATCATAGTCCTATACGCACTTACCATTACGCCGGCGATAATAAAATACGGCTATTGCTCTTAAATGCCTGAATCGTCTGTGTATTGTGCGGACAGCATCGATCTTTAATGACATCCATTTAAAAATTCCAACGGCGGCGGCGTCAAATCCCAACCCCGTGGCAGCCAAGCTACATCAGCAAAACGGCTGACCCGTTTATTGAACTTAGTGTGCGCAGTAATTCGATTGTTGGCCGTCTTATGAGGCACTAACATGTTGCTGAACCCAGTGACTGGCGTTTATTCGAAGGTGCGCAGCTGTTCTCCGCGCACCCTAGCAAAATCTTAACTTACATGCGTAGCCAAAGTTCTTTTAGTTTGTCTATTAATCTAAAAAAAAACATTGTTACAAAAAACAGAACAACTAACTCAAAGTTATGAAAAATGTTCCGAGCTGGCTGTTCTTCTAACTTTAGCGCCTTGAAGTGAAGGCAATCGACATGCGAATAAATTAAAAAAAAGAACAAGAAATTCGTTCTTCCTTATAAATTTGTATGCCTTGGTGTTTAGCTTCATCATCAAGCGCATCTCTGGCTCGGGCCTTCATTCGGCAGTCCGTTGATAATTCTTTTTCATTCAAAGTAAAAAAAATCACTCAGTATCAAAGGTGTTTACATAACTTCAGCTCGACGAGGCAAAGTGTAAATTCACATACAAAAATAGGTAAAAAAAAGTCACAAAACTCATTTTTTCTAAAAATGTATATATGCCCGGGCGTTCAGCTTCATCAAGTGCACCGCTGAAGTTTAAGCGAAGAAAATGTATGTGTGTATCTGGTTTGTAGTTGCCCGTGACTCGAATTCAGTGAGGAATCAAATCAAATTAAAAAAAAAATGCGAATAAATCGATTTTTGGTTGCAAACCGAGATATAATGGCGCAAAATTTTAAACGATTTAGTACGATGTTACATCGGTTTTAGTATGATGGTAAGGTAAAAAGAGGATTTTCCAAATTTTTAACATTTTCCTAAGGTTAAAATAACCAAATGGCTATTTTATCTTTATCATATGCCTCGGTACATCGGTAGCACTCTCCATTAACTGTAACGTTTCTTCCATCGTGCTTCGCCTTGTGAGGCAATTGAACTAATACAGCCGCCATTCGACAAATCACTCCAAACAGTTACATATTCAGTTATCACGAACTTTCTTCACAAATCTGAAGAGATAAAAGCTGCAGTTGGTACATTATTTGGCCGAAACTTCTATTCCAAATGTACACTTTGTTGGTATGACAGCATCCACTTTGGAACGACCTGCAGTTTTTCCCAACGTTGTAGCGCGGAAACCTAAAACTGAGTTTCGGTTAGCTTTTGAGCACACACGAGCTGTCAGTGTCAAAATAAGATATGAATCAAAATGATAGGTATTAGCTGTGTAAAAAAAAAGGTTTATGTATCGGTGGAAATGTGTTTGTTTAGCTTTAATTGTACAAGCCAAGTATTTTCAGTACGTATTTATTTCAACAATCATTTTAGAATTTTGCGTTAAAAGAGCCAAAATATACAGCCTCCTGCAGATACGCATGTTAAAAATCTGGAAAACAGAAAACAGTTCCCAAAATCTGAACAAGAATAGAATCAAGCAAAAATATTGAAAATTACATTTTTGCACGACTTCAAATAAAGCTTCACTTTTCGACACTTTAAACTTGAAAAAAAAAACCAAATATCACAATAAATAAGGTCATTGCCTATGCGCAACCAAAGATAAAGACCAGCATTCTAAGCTGACAGCTTGGGACGTACTTTTTCATGTTCTTCATCATCTTAAAGTTCTTTGTTTTTATGAGTGCCTAACAAGTCTGTCACATTAATTCTTAACATTTACTTTTATAAGACTTTATTTCTTGGTTCCTGTTAACTTTTATGATTCTAAATTATATTGAAGTTTTTTTTTTTTGTTTCACCCTGCAGTATAATAATATTTAATTCCAATCAAAAATTAAAGAGTCAATATATAAAATGTTTATCAACCAACCATATTCATCAAAAAGCCAGACGAGCGAGTATGAAAATGTATGTAAGTAGGTATGTTTATATAACTACAACACAAATCATGTGCCAAAGAAGAGAGTGAAAATTGAAACCAATTTAGCATTTTAGATTTTCTCTATTTTCACTACTTATTAAAGTTTTCATTTTCCCACATTAGATTTCCGAAGGATAGAAAGAGATAAAAAATACAAAATAGTTAGTGAATGGAAGAAGATAGATGAGGGAAACTGACCGAAGTTTCAGGATTGGCATAAATGTTGTTAAGCAGAAAGAGAACTTTCCTTTTGCTTTGAATTTTCATCATCGCCTCATCGTCAACTCCAACACAAGAGTGTGGTTGGTAGTTGTTAGTGGCGCTATAGCTACAGTTCAGCTTTAAAAGCGCTGTTATCTGCTGCATCTATCTGTATTTCTCGCATTTTTTTTTGTAAGTGGGAGGGATACGTTGAAGAAGCTACGGAAGAAAATGCGATAAAAAGAAAATAAACTCGCGACAGCAATTCCACTTCTCTTTCTCTTGGTGGTGTGGGGCGGCGCGCGTAAGCAACAAAATAATTTCGTAGTAAACAAATATGAGGCATATATGGATTTCTGATTCAAAACGTTAACATTAAAAAAAAAAACAATTTACTTACTGGAAACAGCGCGGAGTTGCCGACGAAATGGGATGCTCAAGTTGCATCGATATGATAAAAAAATAATAAATAAACAGTAATGCACGCCAATATTGAATTAAATTAGCGAAACATTTTATGATGTGAAATGCATTTAATATTGTTTACTTTAGGGACTTAAACCTCAATCTTTAAACTGTGTCGATATATGTTTTGAAGCTTCACGGGTTTATAAATAGCTCAGGGTCGAATTGAAGCTTTGCTTTTTTATACGCATTAGGTATCTTTTTACAAATACTTTTTTTGAAGCAAAGCTATTCAGATTTTATAATAATTGTAACCTTTAAATACCTATTATTCAAATTATAAAAAAAACGAAGTGATCAAAATAGTTGCTCGTGATAATATTTGAATAGACGACGCTGCGAAGCGGTGCACAGTGGTCCCTCTTAACTTTTAAACAACAATTTTTAATTTTTTCTTAATGGAAATTTTCAAGAGTGTATAATTGGTGAAATTTAAGAAAAATGCTGTACAGCGTGTATCAGAATCTTCTATTGAACTACAAATTCTTTACCAGAAGACATGAAAATTATATTGTACTAGGTAACTATGGATGATTGATAGTTTTTCCAATTGTTATGGTTCATAAGCTGTCAAAGTGCCAATGACATCCAGCTGTCAAATTATTCAGTTAGATTTGCCATTTCATCATTCATCGTTTCACGCTTGTCAAACGTGTGGAAATTACTAAAAAATATTATGGAAATTCCGGCTCAGCTGTAAATACGCAACGTGAAATTCGTCGCGAGGTCGGTCGACATTATGGCTTCAGTACGCAGACAATTCGTCGCACCGTGCACAAGTTTGAAAGAAAGTACACTCTTTTGGACAGCGATTGGTGCGTAATGAAGAAAACAAAATTTGTAGCGACCATTATCGAAGAAGACCCAAAAATATCAATTCGGGGGCGATTAGCTGAATTGGGCATCGCTAGAGTCAACCCGGCTTATTTTGCGGTTGGATTTGGGCCTTTATCCGTACAAGATTGTGCTGACGCCGGAATTGAAGCCGGACGACATTTTTTTTACAACTCACAAATCGCAAATTTCGTAAAAACGCAAATTGTGGAGCACTGGTTTGAAATATTTTTTTAAATCCCAATTTACTCGTGTTAAAATCAACTGAGGAAGCATTTAAATTAAAAAGCTTGCAAATACGGTCAAGAGGCTCATCAGATCAGATCTATGAAAATCGACATGTAAAAATTCGAATCTTCGCAAGTAGTGAGATCCTCCACTTTAGGTTATGCTAATACAGGCTAACATATCGGGAGCGTCAATTTGATCATTAATAAGTTGGTGAAGAAATAATAATTCATTATCACCAAGCCTTTGGTATAAAGTTTGAACCTGCAGAAGCTGGATCCGATGTTCGTATGGTGGCAGGTTAAACGCATCGAATAAATGTATGTTGTATTGATTCTATCTATACGATTTTTATGAACTTCATAGAAAGAAGTCCAAACTTGTGAGACATACTCAAGATGGGGTCGTACATAACAATAATTGCATAAGTTAATTTCCTTTGCCCATTGTTTAATAAATCCAAGCATGGAGCTCGCTTTATTAACAATTGAATTTATGTGTTCAGTGAATTCCAAATTAGAGCTGAAGTTAACACCAAAATCCTTGATTTGTGCTGCGAAATGAAATATTCAAAAGCATTTGCAACGCGCTTTCTTGAGAACGTAATTATTAGGCATTTGGCAGGGTTAAGAGAAAGTTCGTTCTTATCACATCAAACAGAAAAGCTTTCAATATCGGCCTGCAAAAGAACGTAGGCATGACTAGCTTTTATTTTCTTAAAAATCTTCATATCGTCAGCAAATATGAGAATCTCACTAGAACGTATACAATATATTACATCCTTTATAGCGAGGATGAATAGAATCGGGTCTGGATGACTTCCTTGTTCAGCTTTTGCCCCACCTTGTAACGTCTTCTTTGTTTTACTTTACTTAAATGCCTTCTAAGCCCCAAGAAACAGCGATTGAAAAGAGTTTTTCTGCACCCTGCCCTGATGTCATTTTGTGAGCTAACAGTATAGAGCCCGCAGTAAGACAAAGTCCTTTACTATCTATAGCATTGTTACGTTTTTCCGAGTTGCAGTGTTGACGATGTTTAGATTCTTTGCTCGATGACATCATACCCTTAGGCTTGTCCTCATTAACAATCAAACCTATTTTCGCCACCTCCCCTTGCAATTTCGCCGCCTATAGCTCACTTTGTTCTCCCAATAATGTTAGTTGAACGGACTTTTGAAAATTGTACGTCTGTTGTAGACTTTCGAGTTGCATATACAATTGCTTAAAAAACGATGTTAAATAGGTTGCATGATAACGCGTCGCCTTGGCTTAGACTTTTCTCGACATCAATGGGTTAAGTTGTGTTCTTGCAGACTCTGAAGGAATAACGAGATTTCTAAATCGTGATCCTGCACAAGCGAACGAGTTTTACAGGTATACTGAGGTAATATACATGGCTTTGAATAATTCTTTCCTATTTACGATAAAATCGATAAAGAGCTAATGCGTATCGATCTGAAATTCCTGTTTTTTTTTCAATACTGTCGAATTGCGAATATTTGATCGCCAGTCAACATTCTGTAGATGTCAGAGTTAGACCATCGTCTCTTTTTTGGATAGAGCAAACGGTTCCGAGGTTTCATTCTTCGGGCATACTTTCGTCCAACTAAATGCTCTTACCAAATCCTCAGCTTCAATTGTGTATCAACCGTAGACTTAAACAAGTACCAAACACTGCTTTCACTACTCCGTAAGAATTAATAAACTTAGTATCCTGCTCGTGCAAGAAGAATCAGGGATATTCGACTGTTACCGATCTGTGTATATCGCTTATGTGTTAAACCATTTTTCTTTATAACATCGAAAATAAAAAATTGTGTGAGTTGTTGTCTTATATTTGTAAACATCATCATTTGTCCAAGCGCAGTTCTGAGGATCCATATTTGGATGCGTATGCGAAGTCGTCCATATGTTGTTAACTACGTGCACGGATCCAAAACGGAATAGTTTGCTTGAAGGGGATCTTCAGATTTTTCACATAGAACATACCCAATTTCCTACTATGCAAATTTTCGTAATGTAACGTGCTACATCTTAAAGTGCGACCTCGTAACGTCGCACAGAGGAAAGTCCATGTCTTTATTTCACTCTACCGCGCGCCGGCATAGAAGTTCACACATCAAAAACTGTTTCCAAATGAAATGCAACCTAACTATACAATACTACAATGTTAAGGGTCTGACCCTTCTATTTATAAAAAAAAATTTAAACGTTAAATGCAACACATTCCGCATTTTATCCAGAAATATTCGTGAACGTTTCTGTTATGCTACGCTTATGTTTTTATAAAGCGGCAATGTACGTATTTTGAGCACTTCTATATATTTTATGAGTTTATTTACGCGTCTAAAGTGGTTTTAGAGGTACACATTACTTTCAATTAAAAAAACGTCTGACATTAAAGCTTTATGGTTTTCAAAAGATCGAAATATTAGCTCCCCTTTTTTTTATTCTGTTAATTATATTTCGATCCAACCTTACCTTATTCATCACAAAAAGAATAGAATGTATCGTATTTCTACACGTTTATTTTAAGTTTCTCCCTATTTGCGAATGTATGACACAAACCTTTAGTCTTCAGAGGAAGTAAAACTCAATTTAAACTGAATTTGCTTGAGCATCATACATAAATGTACACTTGTATACGGTACATGCATACCTACTCTACCTTCATACGTATAGACTTTACCTACCACCAAAGTATAGCCCTCTTTTAATAAAATCAACAAATATAAATGAATGTTCTGCTTCGTTTTCATTGGAATTATTCTATGTTTTAAAATATTGTTTATTTTACTTTCTGGTGGTGAAATTCATTTCCTCCTGCTCACAGACATTAAAAAAAAAAACGTTATCTAAAGATTTTTCACATACGAATTACGTGTAGAAAAAAATATTCACGCGCATGATTGCAAGCAGGAAAAAACGCCACCACCATAGTGAACAACTGCAGCCTGATTGCAAAATATTGATGTTGGAGAATTGCTTAACGTGACCCGGCACCATGAAACGACTTATCAAAATTAAAATAGTGCATTCAATATTGCAATAAAGGATATGGATATTTGTGTGATAATTTCGTTCCGCACTTACAATTAGAAGAACTGATGCCAATCACCGTTTAAAGAAAAAATAAATAAAACTCCAATATTGTAGCCAAAGAAAATTAATGAGGAGTAGCTACCGCAGAATCTACACGAAAACCAAAAGAGGGTTTTGTTTTTGTTCAGAATTGATTTCAACCTACTTCTTGTCACGAAAGGGATGTTGTTTACCAATATTGCAGTTACTGGAATGGGTACAGACGTCTACGTAATATAGGTACTGTATGTACCTACTTGAAGGCCAACAAGTTTTTTTTTGGAAATTTAATCTGATTAAGGGTCATCTAATGTAAAATATAATTGAAAAAAAATTTAAATTTGATTGTCTGGTATGAAAAAGTTAATTAGATTAGGTGCAAGTAATAAGAATCACAACTCTTATTTTAATTTTGAACAGTAAACGTTCTACACTCTTGTTTGTAAATATGCAGCAATTTATAAAAATCAATAATAAAGTTGTTATCAATTTACGTGACCTTTTTTTTCTTCAGGCTTTAAGCTGCTCCTTAATAAATCAATAAGAGACGTGTTTTCTTCAAAATTGTAAAACCAGCTCAGCGAATTCTTACACACAACTTCAGAGAAAATAAAAAAAAGAATCGATTGAAGAAATTTAAAATTTTTTCATTCAGGAATGTATGTTTATTGATTTATTTTGACTAACGGTTTTGTCTTCAGGTTATTTTAACGTTGTAGAAAATGCAGCTACACTTTTCTAATTACATTTTCACATCCGTTTAGTCAACTAACAGATCAGTGATATGAAATAGGCCGCCGGCCGTGCAGTCTAAGCTAACGATAAATTCACAGTTTTAAAAAGAAAAAAATAAAAAATGGGAAAGAAACAAAGCAAGCAGCATACAAGAACTTCCCTCCAAGCAAAATAGTCCGTTTTGGATCCGTGCACGTAGTTAACAACGTATGGAGGACTTCCCATATGGGTCCAAATACAGATCCTCAAAACTGCCTCAAGCGGCTCAATTCAGTATGGAAATTAACCAATATACATGGACCACTTGTGCATGTACATTGAGAAAAAGAGCTCACCCTACTCAGTGAATTCTGAAACCGCCGAATCGGATCCAAATCGAATCAAAAAAAAAATTCAATCGAGTTGAGTGTGCGCGAGACATTACGTTTTGCAATGATACAAAGAAGACCGACAAAGTTGGGTCAGTGAATTAGCTTGAAGGGTTTTTCTCAACGGATGGGTTTTTTCTCTCTCTGTCTGTTTGAAGTGTAAGAAATAGCATTTATATTTTACTCATTGAACCAAGTACTCAGATTGGTCCAAACTTTCTCACCAAACATCAGCTACAACCCTTGCTAAATTTTGAAGTAAGTGCTTTCCCGAGAATATGCCACAGAAAAAGCTGTTCTCTGAGAAGAAATAATGCTTAACCTTTGCAAAGAATTAGTTACCATTACTTAAAGTGAATTTAATCTAATAAAATGGACTATATGACGAGTGGGCCATCTAGTGGTTTCTTTTTAAATCATAGGTTATTTTGACACTGACAGCTGTTTCCCGCTCGAAATATTGACAGAAAGTCAGTATCATATCTCCGGGGAATGAAAATTAGTCGCTTTACCCTTGAACAACGTTGGGAAATATTGCAAACTTATTTCCAAAGCGATTGCTGTGTAGCCCAAATAGTGCGTTTTTTTTTGAAAAGGCGAAAAATATTCTTTTCTGACAAGGCGGATTTTCGTCTCGGCGGCTACGTTAACAAACTAAATTGCTGCATCTGGGACTCGGAAACCCTCACGTTATTGTCGAGAAGCCAATGCATCCACTAGAGTGACAGTTTGTACGGATTGTAGAGTGGTGCATCACTGGACCATTTTTCTTTAAAAATGAGGCTGGGAACAACGTTTCGGTCAACGGTGGGCTTACAGAGCCATGTTAACCGACTTTATTTGAAATTGAAGACGTGGATTTGGACGGCCTCTGGTTTATGTAGGATGGCCCGCCATGCCAACATCGATCTTTTGTGCACCAAGTTCCCAAACCAATTGGGCGCCTCGGAGCTGCGATTTGACCCCTTTGAACTTTTTTTTGTAGGGAACAGTGAAGGGCCAATGTTATGCCAACAATCCGGAAACAATTCAAGCACTTAAGGCCGTGAGCTACAACCCGAAACCATCAACAAGGTCTTGGAAAATTAGAGTGACAGAATGCGCCACTGCGAAGCCAGCCGAGGCAGCCACTTGAATGACGTTATGTTTCATAACTAATGGGAATGTTTGCTCTTACTAATAATGGAAGAAAATTTAATTTTGTTAATTTTATTGCATTTTTAAAAAGAAACTTGTATCTGGCCCATCCTGTATTTTCTTTAGCTAAAATAAACCATTCGTTGACTTTTTTTGCATGGTTTTAAACAATATGTTGATAAAATGGCGACATCCAGAGTGCATATATTCTGTCTTTTTCCCGAAGTTTTCATGCAACCTTTCGAGCATTATGACAGGAATTTGGGTGATTTCTTTATCTTTTGAGACTTCCAGAGTCCTAGAAAGATTTTTTAAATCAATCGATTTCAGGTATCCCGAAATTTAAAAATCGTACGGGTTCAAATCAGTTGAGACGGCCTCTTAGTGAGATGAAAAATTCTATGCATACCTTCGCTGTGTAGGCTGTGGCCTGATCTTGTTGGAACCACACGTTTTAAAGCTCAATTTATTTCAACGAAGGCAAATACAACTCCTAGATCATAGGTAGGTAACGTGCTGAATTACCCAGTCGAGCCTGTTTATTTTTAACTTAACAAAAATGTATAGGCCGATGATACCTAATATTAAGGCTGAAGTCAAGATGGTAGTAAACGTATGCCACCCCTACTCTATCCTTTATTTTGTATTATTTCCACGAATGTTTCCTTTTAGCAGGATTTATAATTGCTTAATCTAAAAAATCTATAAATATGTGATTACTGCTGTCAAAAGTCTTTCGCGCAAGCAATCAAATCACGACCACCTACATTTATAGATAATTCAGAAATTTTTAAAAGAATAATCTAGTTCAGTTTAAAATTAAAATAAATTTCAATTGGCATTTAACAATCAAAGAAAATTAATCCAAATATCAAGAAAAATTATTTTGAAAGAAAAAACATTAAAATTATACAATGCAATCAGCTACAATCACATCACATTGTAAACATTTCCATAATTCCAAAGCATTCTCTGAGTTTATCTCACAGTAAGTTGACGCAATTCGTCTGAATTGCAAAAAAAAAATAACTCAAACAATAACAGAGCCCGAACCTTAGACTATACAATGGTTGGTAGGTATATCTGAAAACATATTGCACCTACCTCATAGGAATGAGGCCAAATGTGCTGGTGGTATCTTTGTGTGCTGCTATATACATTATTATACATAATTATATACTCAAGGCAACAGTGTTGCAATATTTGCTCATGATTTTATTTTTGCTTGTTGTTGTACATATATCCCCCCATCCACCTGTACAGTTGGTAGTGTATTTAAACTTGCTTTTAGGGCTAGTATTGGTTTTATTAAAAAAAAGTCGAGTTATCAATGATGGCATGTCTATAATGAAGGAGCTCTGAAAAAAAGTTTCGGCTTGTGTATTTACTATACTGTCTTTGTGGCACTTAAGGAAGATTAAATAAAATAAAAAAAAAATCCATTTATCGGTTTGAGTTGTCAAACGGCGGTGGCGGTGTCGCCGATAGAGTAATTTTGTTACTGATTTATTTAAAGGTATAGTTAGAAGAAACGGTATAATGAAACGCCACTTAAATTATCGAGGTTTATTACTGCATAAAATATATTCACTTCCGTTTTACTTTATGCAGACGAAACACAATAATGCAAAATACTATCTTAAATAAATTTAATTAACATGACGAATGTTTGGGGTCAGCGGCGCGTATCTAGACCATTTTTCGCCCGGGGCAGAAAGTAATCTGCCTCTCAAATCGAAATTGATATGAGCGAAATTTTTTTCAAATTTGTTCATTAAGGCACAGTTTTTCAGTGGTGAGTTAAACCAGAGTTAATGGGTGATTTTTTAAGAGGTTTAGAACTTTTTTTTAAAAAAAAAACACAAAAAATTCGAAAAAATGAATGAAATATTTATTTGAATCGATAGTTTGAACCTTGCAATTTAATGTTTAAAGATAATTTCATGCAAATGTTGACCGCGGCTGCGTCTCAGGTAGCCCATCCGCTGAGTCCAATTTTGGCATACTCTTTCACACATATCGGCCGGTATCTCACGAATGAATGCATGGATGTTGGCTTCCAGTGCGTCAATCGAAGCGGGCTTGTCCCTATAGACATTAGCCTTGACATACCCCACAAAAAATAATCTAATGGTGTCAAATCGCACGATCTAGGCGGCCAATTGACCGGCCCGAAACGTGAAATTAACTGTTCACCAAACTCGCCTCGCAATTGCG
Source organism: Leucozona laternaria (assembly GCA_932273885.2). NCBI lineage: Eukaryota > Metazoa > Arthropoda > Insecta > Diptera > Syrphidae > Leucozona > Leucozona laternaria. Next base: position 56,243,580 of record OW026368.1, read on the forward strand.
CCATTGTTTCGCGTGCTGTGTGGCATGTGGCACCGTCTTGTTGAAACCACATATCATGCAAGTCAAGAACTTCCATTTCGGGCAAAAAAAAGTTTGTTATCATCGCTCGGTAGCGTTCACCATTGACAGTAACGCTGCGATTCGCATCATCTTTGAAGAAATATGGCCCAATAATGCCGCCGGCCCATAAACCGCACCAAACAGTGGCTTTTTCGGGATGCATTGGTAGCTGTTGCAATGCTTCTGGCTGATCTTCACTCCAAATGCGGCAATTTTGCTTATTTACGTACCCATTCAACCAAAAATGAGCCTCATCGCTGAACACAATTTTTCGATAAAAAAGCGGATCCTCGGCCAGCTTTCCAAGAGCCCATTCACCAAAAATTCGCCGTTGTGGTAGGTCGGCTGGCTTTAGTTCTTGCACCAGCTGTATCTTAAAAGGCTTTACGCCCTTCCGCAAAATTTTCCACGTAGTGCTGTAACAAAGGCCTAACTGCTGGGAACGGCGCCGAATCGACATTTCGCGGTCTTCTGTCACACTAGCTGATACGGCCGCAATATTTCCTTCACTACGCACAGTACGTAAACGTGTTGGTGGTTTAATGTCCAACAAAGTAAATTTGGTGCGAAATTTGGTCACAATCTTCTGAATAGACTGCTCAGAAGGTCGAGAATGCCGATCATAAAATGGAAGCAGCGCGCGATGAACATTTCGAACCGAGCAAGAATTTTGATAGTAAAATTCAATAATTTGCAAGCGTTGTTCATTTGTAAGACGATCCATGGTTCAATTGCAAACCAAACTGAAGCTGTTTGACAGTGACACAAGGTACTAAACACACGTCAGCTGTCAAAACCAGTGTTGCCAAAACCAAACCAGCTAAAAAATCACAAAATCAAACTCTGCAAATAAATGTATCTTCAGTAAATACAATAAGCAGTTTCTTATATGGAAGGATACATGCGGAGGACTTAAAAACTCGTTCGATAAAACAACATAAGAATTAGTTCAATTAGAGTTAACTTATCAGATTAGGTGGGTTAACCCAAAAAAAAAAAAAAAAAAATGAATAGCAAAGTTACGATGAAATAAGGTCGGTTAACTCGAGTTTAAGTTTAATCTCCCACTGAAAAAACTGGGCCTAAGTGTATTTTCTTCCAAATCAAAATAGCCAGCTTACTTGATTTTTTTTCACGCAAATCAATAATCCCTGCTTATGCGTAAGTTGAATCAGGGCGGATTTGTTGCTTTGATTACTGTCATCGATTTTGTACCGTGTAGCTTATGCACATTCAAATTTAACAAAACCTTCAAAGTTAAAGTTAATACAGTATTATACTGATATAAGGTTTTAAGAAGCTCTTGTTTATGCACAATGTACTAAGTACCTAAATATGTATACATATATCTATAAGAAATTTGCTTAAACATTTAGTAATTGACCTTCGTTAAATTTTGTTTACATCCATTAATATTAGCAGACGGGCTAGGGCATGTTCAAAATGGTTGGTTGTTACTTAATTATTTTGTAAATCTTAAAGAAAAATAAGTCATTTATTAATATAATCCATAAATATGTTTCCACCTTCAATGACAACTTCTAATTTTCTAATGGAATAACTGCAACTGTTTGGAAGGTGCCTGAATACTCTGTCGATGTTATGATATTTGGATTTGCTATTGCTTGAAGCCTGTTTCACAATGCGACGAGGAAACGAGACGTGAGTGTGACGAGAAACGCTGTCGTCCTTTTCTAGTTACCAAATCGTCGCCCAATTAACAATGCAGTGAGCGTTTTTACGACAAAAACTCATTTTTACAAAACAATAGACTTATCAATATCTTTACTTGTTAATACACATTTGATCATTTCTTCTTTGAAAAATCAGTAAACTGCTTATCAAAAATGAAAATCGTCTTCACGTCGCGTCTTTTTTTCAATTTGACGTGACGACGAGAGACGCCGCATTGTGTATATGCAGGTATGCTTTCATTGTTTGAAATTGGTTTGACAACTACAACGAATTCTCGTCACGCTCACGTCTCGTTTCCTCGCCGCAATGTGAATCAGGCTTGATTTCGCCTCTGTTTTTCTTAATATATGTATAAAAGGAATTTTCTTTCTTATATCCATTGTTTGTATATAAAAAAAGGGCGAGACTAGAGACATGCCAATTTATAACACTTTTTCGCCATTAAAAGTGAGCGTAAGTTAACGCACTTCGCGCGACTTGAAAAAAAAAAAACTGTAGGTGCCTGAAGTATGCCCACTGGCGGAGGGCCTTGGCCCAGCTGGGCCGCATAAATAGTACTTTTATAAACAAAAACTGTTATAATTTTCATGGGTAGAGTAACTTCCTTAAGAAAAACTACGATATGAGAAATAAATTTCTTGGATTTTCAGAGTTTCTTATATCGGCGTTGCACTGTAGCCTTTCAACCATTCAAATATGCCTTTAGTTAAACTTCAATCATCCTCCACATAATCTTCACATGTAATCAATGCAAATGAAACATTTTTATTTCGTGACTTTCATTTTGTTGGGCTGAAATTCTAGTATCCTAGTTTTTGATAAGGTTGAAATACGTTTGCAAAAAAAAGAATTAGATTTACTCAGGCTTTAGCTCAACATTGTTGGTCAAACGCAATCACAGAACTTCGAATATGATTTTAGACAAACTTCATAATTTTATAACGTAAATCTTTACCACGACATAAACGGGTTGAAGAAGACCCTTCCTGCCATATGATTTTTTTCTTAGCACATGCCGAAGAATCATTTCCCAAAGTATAGTTCATTGATTAGGGAACGCCTCTATTCAAAAAGAAAACCGCTTAAGCGAATTTTGAATTTTTTTTTCAGGAATCCAGATGGCGTGCGTTGACGATATTTTTATTCGTTTAGAAGTTTTGGTTTTTGCAATCAAAAAAGTCAGTATGAGCAGCTGTGCGGCGTTAAAGAGAGATATTCAAACTAACCTGTAGATTTTGCCTCAATTAACAGAAAGCAGTAACTCAGGGAATTTGTTAAGATGCTCTTAAGGCAAAACACAGCTCTCCATACAAAGAATTTAATTTAAATTATTTTTCTATTCGTATATTATTTTCGTTTTAGTTAAGTATTTAATTTTTGTTCGCAGATAGCTCGCTTAATCTAATTTTTTTAGAAGCATGTATTCCGTAGTATAATTATAACTGCGTAGGCAGGACTGTCATGCAGGAAGCCACAAAACTGCTCTTTCACGGCTACTGCTTCCAATCCTTCAAGGGTACCTCTTGTCATTAATAAGTGCCTCTCACCTTGGGCGTTCGGATTCGGTAGAAAATTGTAGGACCCCTCCATTCCTTCTTACAATATGCAAACCGGCGTCGCGCCACCAAATTTAAAATTTTGTCTATGTTCCATCGTTTAGTTTGTTCAAAAGCATTACTTATGCTAACGTTGTATGAATTATTTGTTATGTGCTAGCAGCACCCAGCAAGTACGTTAGAGCTATTCCTATTTGTGTATATTATACGAGTAGGTACCTATATAGGTATCTCATTTTCTGAAAACCATGCATCAGTCGAAAATCATCCCGACAAGGATTTGAAAATCACAACTCGGTCGGATTACTTCAACCAATCTTTGAAAATGTTCTGTTAAAGAACATAATGATTCACTAAGTTTACTGTACGACAATGTTTGACTTTGCAATTCCACTCGAAATGACAGTGGCATTTGTTTTACTGAAAACCATGGGGAAGGCTGTGTTTGATTAATATATGCTCATGCTCATCAAAGCATTATTTAAAAAGTGCTTATTAATTTTGCTAGTCGAATTGCAATCAATTAAATGCAAATTCTGTTCAACTAGAAAGAAAAATACCTATAAATTTTGAATTTATATCAATAAACCCCGTAACTACGCAATACTAACAACCATCCTTTATCAATTTTCTAAAATGTTCATTATTATCTTATACCTACCTACTTATACCAAAAATATCCGTGAAAAAGTAAAATCCAAACGAACTTATTACGGACGAACAAGAAACGGATCTGACCGCATACAAACAGGCTCATCCACCCATCAAATCCTTGAAATAAAAATATATTCCAATCACTTAATGTGGCAATGAATTTAAGAGGACGGCTTGTGACATTGTTTTCACCACCCACAACCAAACAACCGCGGTTATAACCATCATCGTTATTGGCACCTAGCACTGTCCTCAGTTAACGTGAACGGATCAATGTTAAATCGCTTCCATCTCTATCCTTATCCCAGCAGGATGTTGTCACAAAAAAAAAGAGTCAGTTTTGTATATTTTGTTTTTGTGTGTCCCCGACTTTTGTGTGTCGCTCCTTTGTTTTTCCGCTTGGTTCAAAATACCAGAAGAATGCCCACATGGATTTAATGTTATCAAAAGGAAATACGTAAGTTTTCGATTAGGGCAACCAACCATAAAAACAATGTGCTTGCTGGATGATCCTAGAGGTTTTTTGACGAGAAAAATTGAAAAATTTAAGAATACAAGATGGACATGAGGACAACTCAAAGGTTTTAATTATTGTAATGGGGATTTAGTCTTCGAGTTAAATGACTCTTTTGTGGTGTCGCAGTAAAAGTCGTTTATTCACTATGTATATCGGTCAAATTTGAATAAAGGACTATTTTTCCAATTTAAATAAGACCTGATGTTGATAACTTTGGTTCAAAATCATTGACTTTTATTGATGTGTAAACATCTATGCTGGCGGTAGAGTGAAAAAAAACGTGAATGTTCGTGTGCAACGTTACGTCGTGCACTTTACGTTGTAGCACGTTACGTTACGAAATCTGATTTGCCCCGACCAAAACAAATTGATTTTAACGCGACCGACAATAAGATTATAAATACTTTATCGCGACCACTCATTTATATTGTTTTTGCCAACGACGAAAGCAAATTGTTTTTACCGCGACCGACGATTTTATCATTTTAACACATATATTTTTATATTTTTTTCTTAAATTTTTAATTATTCCCCAAACAAACTGGACGCGACACTAGTAATTAAAAAGAAAACAAAATCAAAACAAAAATAATAATAGTAGGGATTGACAATTGACTGTAGGCATGGTAGATCAATGGCTGTAGGTATGGTAGGATATCGGGTGCGTTCAGTGATACAAATCTGAACTTAAATTCTACGTTTACATTATACTGCTTTTAAACGATGCAATTTCTTCTTGCAATTTATAGGCTGGGATATACAAAATAGCTGAATTTGAACAAATTGCAGAGTTATCGGCTACCTTTGTACTTGCACAAAGTTAACATTCATTAAAAATCACAGCGTCCAATTCCATAGTCAATCGATTGAAACTGATTTTAGTGATTTCCACTGACAACAACTGCAACTAAATATTCTAAAAACTCAAGATATTTCATTCGCCGGCTATCTCATAGTGACATTCATTTGAGGTTCGTTCAGTATAAAATTAAGACTAAACTTTTTGTAAGTTTTACTCGATGGAAAGATGGAGTTTCATAAGGGTTGCAAGTTCGTTGACAGTTCTAACTGGATATTTTAATTCGGCCCCTGTCAGTCAAACCATTAAGTTCCTTTGGAATTTTGGTACGGTGTCATTTAATTGAAACCACGATTTTAGTGCTCTCCGCTGACAGTTGTTGTTTGTCTATGCTCAGAGAGTGATTACCATAAACAATAACCATGTGTAATGTGAAGTCATCTTAAAGTTGAGAGTGGACTACGAAGCAGGACCTTTCAGTACCAAACCTTCACCGTTCGTTGGACACTCCACCACCAGCCTTTTAGTGCTTGGAAATTTCGTTACAGCGGTTCCCCCACTGGTTATTTCGCTGCCGTTCTTTGAACACTAAGCTTTTTAAGCACTGCCTACAGATAGGTAATGTAGTGTGAATTATTCAATATGTTTCTTTTGATGACGTTCAGTAACAAAAATTAGGCACTTGGACAAACGTTGATGTTTACACATATTTAACCGTGAGTCCCGGCACTCACATATTTTTTTAAATCATATTTGTAGGCCAATGGTTGCTGTTTCTACGAGAAATAATATAACTTATTATGGATTTACCTCTACTGTTACAACTGTATAATATTAGATACTATAGTTGGCCCACCCGGGCTTGCACGGGTAGACAAAAATAAGAAAATATTATTTTTTGACTTCTTGTAATTTTTAAACCATGTTATGAATGGTTTAATTTGAAAAAAATGTGACCATCTAAGTCCGACCTCTATTGCTTTCCCAACGCACAAAGTTTTTTTGTATTCAAAAACCACTGTTTTATTTGTATCCCATTTCACTCTATAAGAAGCATTTTTTTTAAATTAACCTTTCAATCACAAACAGTGTTTTTGAAATCGTATATGTAGGGGAAGTACTTCCAGAATGACATACTGTTTTTATTAAGAAACATTATATAGAGTATTATCCTAGTGTCTTCTTTTGTATGTCTTTTTTCAATTCATTGCACACTTTTACCAGTATATAGGTACTGTTTAAGTTTAAAATATAAATATATTAAATCAAAAAAATGGTTATAAAAAACTGTTAGAAAATTCATTTTGTCCATATAGTATGGACAAAATTACATATTTCATATGGACAAAATATGGACCAAATCTGGTGGGTCCATAGAGGTTCTGTAGTTCATTTTGTCTAAAATGTATTAATTATTTTTAAGTAAGAATTTGTTTCTATAAAACTTTGTGAAAAAACTATACCTTCAAGTTCATAGTAAATGCATAATTCGCAAATGAATTGTTTGGTGTTCTTTGGAAACTCAGCACAAGATGCATGAGCCCAATGATTTCATTTTTGCACTTTTAGCTTGAAGTTCATTTATATTGGGTTTTTCAACAGGGACGCTACAAAAGTAGAGCAACAGGGACAGCAAACGACGCCATATTTCTTGCCGCTCTTTTGACATTTCTCTTCAGTAAGGTTTGCCATTTCATGATGGAAAGATATACGAGCCAACAAGGAGTCGAAATTATTAAAATTTACTACCGAAATTTGGAGTCAGTGGCCTCAACGTTAAGAGTGCTACGTCCAATTTATGGTCGTCATAATTGTCCTAGCAGATCAACAATTGAGCGTCTAGTGGAAAAATTTGAATCCACAGGCACAGTACAAAATGTTCCCGTGCCAGTGAGACAAAGAAGTGCCCGTAGTGTCGAGAATATTGCTGCCGCTGAGGCTTCAGTTGCAGAAAGCCCAATGTGTCTCTCACACTTCGTTCTCAAGCGTTGGGCATCTCTGTGACGTCGTTGTGGCGAATTAAAGAAGATTAAATTGACGCAAGAACTGAAGCCGCTTCACCACCAGAAGCGTCGTATGTTCGTGAATTGGGCTGAGCAACAACTTGAAAATGATTCGGATTTTCATCGAAAAATCATCTTCAGCGATGAGGCTCATTTCTGGCTGAATGGCTTCGTCAATAAACAAAAAATGCGGTATTGGTCAGGCAGCAATCCACACGTACTCCATGAGTCGTCATTGCATCCTGAAAAAATTACGGTTTTCTTTCTTCCGTGATGATCAAGACCGGCACGGTACTGTGAATGGGGATCGCAACCGTTCAATGATAACCGAATATTTTTGGCCCCAATTGCATGATATGGACTTGGATGACATGTGGTTCGAATGTCAAAATCAATTTATTGGAAACCAAGTTTGGAGAACGTGTTATCTCACGAAATGGTCCAGTCGCTTGGCAGCCTCGGTCGTGCGATTTGACGCCGTTAGGCTATTTCCTGTGGGGCTGCGTCAAGGCTATGGTCTATGCCTATAAGCCAGCGACGATTGATGAACTTCGTACGAATATCGAACGTGAAATTGCAGCAGTATCGGCCGATTTATGCTTGAAAACCGTCGAAAATTGGGTTCAGCGTCTGGACTTCTGCAAGCGTGCCCATTGTGGCCATGCAAAAGAAATCGAGTTCCATACATAATGGCATCGAACGTACTTTCACAGAAATAAAGAATTGATATCCAAAACCGTTTTTGTTTTATTTAAAAAAAAACTTTTGTAGCGCTCTTATTGAAAAACCCGATATAATGTGTTAATATGTTAATACAAGCTGATAGGGTCAACTTTATCACTTCCTTTTGCCTTGAAAAGTAATATAATTTCCTTTTGGAGCATGTTTGTTGCTAAAATATTCGCATACGTGGGTATGTCGTTTTGTACGTGGTAATTGTATGTCATTTTGTCCATACTATAGTCTTGAACAAATTTTGTTAATAAATTCCAGAAAACTGTGATGTTATGGTCAGTTATTAGTTTGTTATCTTAATTTTGACATGAACTATAGATACAGTTAATTTAACTAAATGAAAACTGCATAAACTCACCAAAATCCTAAAATCTGTCCAGAACCAAAAAAATATTATTTTCTTCGTAAATAATGTTTTGTTTCTTGCCCCGACATATGGCTGTGAAATGAGCCAGAATTTTCAAAGGATCTTAAAAATTATCTAAGCCAACTAGTTACATCTGAGCGGATTGTATAAGTATAGCAGATTTCAAGAAATGGTTTGTCCATATATATGTCATTTTGGACGTACTTCCCCTACCACTTTTCGTTTTTACCCCCTTTCACCCTAAAAAAATATTCCTTAAATTATCGACTCAAAATAACCTTTCAAACACAAAAAAAGAATTTCTTAAATGGGACATTTTTATTTTTTACAATATTTCACCCTATAAATACCAAAAGAATATATGTAGAGTCATTGCCTAAGGAAAAACTTTCAAACTACAAGAGAATTTTTTAAATTGAACAATTTTTTTTCCAAATAGCTTTTAACGGCCTTTAGTCCATAAAAACTGGCGTTTCGTCCCGGCGAAGTCTTCTACTTGGCTGATGTATTTCAGTAGTACATAGACCTTCAATTTTTTTGTGTTTACCCCATTTCACCCTATTTATATTAAAATTTTGAAAAAGAGCATCCCTAAAGCCATTTCCTGAGAAAAACATTTTGAACAAAAGACTACCCCTGAAGCGATTTCCGTAGGAATGCCCTTTCAAACACCAAAAGATTTTTTTTTTATCGGAAACTTTTTTTTTTCATTTTACCCCATTTCACCCTATAAAAAACAATCGGACATTTTTTATTTTTACCCCATTTCACTCTACATTTAACTAAAATTAAAAAAAAAATATCATTGAAGCCATTTTCCAAAAAAACCTTTGAAACAATTTTTTTTGGATATACAAACTAAGATATCCAAGGTGGGCAACTGTATTGTCATAAATTAGTGTTACGAAATCTTCATCTTTGCTCGAGCTGTGTGAGCGGTTGCTTCGTCCTGCTGGACCCAATTCAGCTAGGAAAGTCTTGAACAAAATTATTTTATTCTTTGTTAATGGCTTAAATTTTCGATTTTTTTTGTTATTATAAAAGAAAGTAGATATTAAATATTTTTGATATAAGTTTTCACTCAAATTATATTTAAAAAATGTTAATAAGTAGCTTGAATAACTGTTTAAGTTGATTGCAATGTTTATTTTTTTTTTATTCTTTACAACTTTGTAAGACGTTTCAATTTTACTGATCGTTTCTAAGCATTTCATATTAACAAATGTTTGCATATTTTTTTTAAATTTTTGTTTTCTTATAAGAGCTCAATCTTACTTGATTTTTTTTTATCCGAACTAATGCAATATAACATGTTCATCAGATTTTGAATTGAAAATATACATATATTTGTCTTTGATCAGCTACATACATATATCTCTGCTAATATTGATGTCACAGAGAATTTAACGCCAAATCTTGAATACATCTTCTACAAGATTCTTTCAAGACATTCGTAATGACAATTGCTTTTTTTTAACATTCGCCATTAGTTTAGAAAAGTACCAAAAGTGGCGTTTTATGGTCTTGGTAAATTTGTTGCTGCATTACAAATATTGCTTGCAATACTAATGTTGGTGTGAGGTTTTCCACGAACGTATACCTATGAATTTTCAATTTTATCCAGAGTACGGAAACGCTCGCACACGAGCGCTCTTAAAACGCTCTCAGCTCATATTGTGCCCACGAGCCTACGCAATAGGGAAAGGCCCGCTCATGGGCGAGAACGAACAAATCTTTAGAGAAACGTCCGCTCTTGGACAAGAGCGAAACTATTATAATATGGCCCATTGCTCGCAGGCGAGCATGGGCTGTTGTGAGCGCTCATTAACAATGGTGAATATAATGGGTTTTCCTTTTTCCAATACAATATACAACATGCGTTTATAATAGTGATTGCATAATCGTATAACAATTACAGTTATTTCATGGTAAAAGTTATTATCAGCAGTTATTAAATAACGGTTTTTTTGAATCTTGAAATGCACAATCGTAACCCATGTGGCTCGTGGGTTTTCGACTTGTTGAAAATGAAAACAGATAACAATATCTGAAAATTAATTACAAAGCCTCTAAAAAAACAAAAGTTTGAACTTTTAAATTTTTTTTTTACTCCGGAAAACTGCGATTTAGGGGCAATTGGTTGACATTTGAAAATAAGTATTCTCTACACTGAAAATGTAATATGTCTCCTATTTGTCAAGCTATTAACTGTCAAATTCTATTTAGAGATGGCTACGATGACAATGGCTTAAAAAACTTCTGAAAATTCGAAAAATATTCCATACTATTTTCTGCTCTATTAATTAAATTTCAATCAAATAGAAACATCTACTTTAGATTTGCTTGAAATAACATGATGAGAGCGCTCTTGATGGGAGCGATTATAAATCGAACGCTTGCGAGCGCGGGCCAAACTAAAAGCGCTCACACCTGATAGCTCATGGGCGAGCTGATCTGGTAAGCGCTCATTTGGAAAGGCACGCTTGCAGGTCCCTCATGAGCGTGCATTTTTGAGCCCCGATTTTATCCATCAAGTCTTGGCTGTCCTGCCTTTCCTGGCCATCTCTTTCTCACCATGAAGTGGAAGTGAGCAAAAGCACAGAGACGTCAACAAAAATCGGAGGAGTCAGTCCTATGTGAACACGGTCTTTCTCGTTCAGAAGAAAACTTTGAACAGAGCTCCAGAATGTTCAACAAGCTCTGAACATACTCTGAACTGAATGTGGCTTGAGCGCTCAGATATATTTTTGAAACACATTTGAGCTGTCAACTGTCAACAGATGACATTTTTCAATTTCAAGCTCTCAAACTCTACAAAGAAAAAAGAAACAAAATTCAAGTCAAAAATTCATGAACAAAATCATCGGCTTGGTCCATTTGAACACTAAAATAAGTTTTTATGCATTAAAAAATAAAATATTTCCATGTAATTTATTAATAAAAATTACTTTCTGCGCGGGTGCCGACCGCTTAATCCGCCATTATAATTTGTTTGCGCATTTGTTTTCTTTTTTTTCTGTTTTCGGACATGACGTTTACGGCAGTAATATTCACGCCGTTTAAAATCTGTTTAAATTCAGTAGTCGTTTTAAAATTAATTTAAACCGACTAATCGGCGTGAATATTACGGCGGTTATTGTTCAGATTTTTACTTAGAATGCTCAGCCGATTTTTTCTGAGCTCGTAGTTCGGGCACTGAACAAGCTCTGATCATTCTCTGAACGAAAAAAGGTACACAACTTGGATGCTCTGAACGCACTGCGTAAAAAGAAACTCAATTTTTTATTGACAGTTCAGACTGTTCGGAACGAAAAAGAAAAATGCCTAATGGAAAAAATTGTACTCTTAAATTAAAACTGGAAACCAGGGGGTTTCGTGTCTTCTATTTTTCCTGAAAATTGAAAATTAGGAAAACTATACCTACGTTCTTTTCTTAAATCAATTTTTAAAGCAGGCCCCTCCCACCTAAATGCGGCTTGTATTTTGTCCCTCTATAAGACCCTTATATTATTTTGTTAAGTTGTCGTACTCATGGACCGAATGCAATACATGTCAGTTTTCATGAAAAACGCTTCCCGTTTTTTTTCCAAGGGCGACTCAAAGTAAATGATTGGGTTTAGTTCATAAAACCATAACGCATAAACCAAAAGTTCCACGCTGTGATTTATTTTCATCGAAGAATAATTTCGGCATAGAAATTTTTAATTGTGTCAGCGACGCCGACGTAAGGATTTGGATCATTATAGCGTGCTATTTTTGGTTCAAAAAACAATAACAATGGTAAAGATAATGGTTGAAAAAAAATCAAATAGGTATTAGGGATATTATTATAATTTTAAAAGTGAGGCAATAAATTCTTACGCCCTAAAACTCTTTAAAAGTTTGCATCTAATGGACGTTAGCAATTTCAAAAAATGTGTTACTACTCGTATTAATCCCTTAAAAGTATTTTGTTCCTATATAGAAAACATACATTCGGGTAAAATCGATATATAACTATAAACATTTCCAATTTAAACTAAAAGCAGCACACTTTTGTACACACATACACATAGCACAGAATATATACATACATACATAAATATGCAACATGAATGAACACAAATGTACGAAAACAGAAAACAAGAACCCGAAAGTTCGCTTCGATTTACCATGATATTCCTGTTTTGCGTTCACTATCCTTGCTCTTCCTCCACAGCTACACCAATAACGTAAAAAACGTCATAGAACTTTGTGAAAAAGTGGGTATCATCATCCTTCCCTGTTTTTCCATTTGCATCGAATATTGCTGATGTATAGCTGTTGCTTTCGATTGTATGGTGGTTGGTGTGTTATATGTATGCTGTTAGTATATCAACAACAAAACAGCCCACAAAAAGATTAATCCTTTATTATGTTCACTCTTTGTCGTCACAAAAATACAGGGTGTTGCCTCAAAGGACACAACAACAAAAAATAATATAATCAAAAGATATGTTTGGGTTTTGTGGTAGTTAGAGCTTACATGAATGGAAATTAGCCTTATACAATGACGTCTATACTAAATTCCTTCATTATTTTGATTAGAAGCTGCTTTATTATCCTGAAACCTCCATATTAGTATTATACTTCCTAGACAAACATCAAGATAGATTATTTCGATCTATATTAATACATTTTTTGTGTCCTATAAAATTGTTCGAACATCATCGTCGGTTCGTTCAAACATAAAACTCACTAATGCATAGTTCACACGGCACTGTACCGCAAGTATTTTGCTGTATAAAATGGAACAAATGGCCAGTTGAACAAATTACTTGAGAAATATGAAGAAAGTCAATTCAAAACTGCCTGTTTGGTCGTTTTTCAACGACGACCTTCAGTGGGAGAATACCGTTATAATAAATTTAAAACATCCTTATTCGAACGACATGCTTCGCTTAAAAAACTATAACTTCGATTCTAATGATCGGATATTCAAGCTTAAGGATTTAAAAATTGAGTAAAATGTCATTTTGAAATTACCAACATTTTTGGGGGCAGGCAGAAAATTTAATATTAAAGTTAATTGGGTGGGGCTTCAATTTGATTCTCAGCTGTCAAAATACAAAACAATTTGTTTTTTTTTTAATTTAGAAGAACAAAAGTTCAAGAATGTCAGTGGTTTCATAAGTTAGTTCTGTCAAAACCTAATAATATAGAAAACATGCAGTACATTTTCGTGTAAACTGGGCCTTAGGCACAATTTTTAAATTGTGAGTTAACGACATTAATTAACCTACAGTTAACTCCAAAAGAGTTTTCCGTGAAAGTTTAATGCAGAAAGAGCCAACAGACTCTGAGGTAAAATTATGAAAATCATCTGTTCCGTAAATCCAGAGTGAACTCACCAAAGGGAATTGCCCATTTCTGGCCCAGAGTGTACACGAATGAGTTTGGTATCAAATGAAAGGTGACGTGAAGCCCGATACATGAGTAAATTTTTTTTAAAATCGTTCATGTGAAACTCGAGATATTCGGGCTTGAAGTTGCCGATTGCTAAGTAAGGATTTAAGATTTTGTTCCAGATAATTGTCCATAACGGGCGAAATAATTGACGTAGAAAAATAATATTTAATCGCATCGTATCGGTCCACTGTGGTAACAAAAAATATGTCATTCTTTCTATTCATTCTAACTAGTGCCATGCTGTTAGCAATAGGCATTTGGTCTTAGCAGAAGGCATGTAGTTTAAAATAAAAAGTATATAGGAGGGGGACGGGGGCGGTTAATTCCCGTCCTTTGCCCGGCGGCGGCGTTTCTCTCGACGGCACAGTGAAGGTACGCAATGTTTTGACAGTGTTAGGGTGAAAACAAAATTTTAAAGCTTCTTACACAAGATCTCACACAATTCGACAATCCACCTTACACGATGTGCATGGTGTTTCCTATTTCATACATAAAACATTTTTAGAATTCATTACTAAACCTTTGAATATTCTATCACATTTGATGTTCTGTTGAAACATATTTTCATAAAAATCTCCATGGAGCTTTTTTAGGAGATCCTTGGCTATCGTCTGGAATGTGATTCCAAAAAATATAGCACACGAACTTTCTGATGGAATCGTAGAAACCAGTAATGTGTTTGAACAATTCGCATTTCTTATCGACTCGGTGCCAGAAAAAAATGAAGTCAGCTCTCTCTAGAATGTCAGCAATATAAATAACGGTTTGTACTGTTTCGTTTTTGACTTGCTGAGATAGAAGCAAACATTTGGCCATAGCAAAATCGGTGTGTGGAAGATTTGTGAGCGTTTTCAAGAGAATTGTCCGTGTTATGTCAATATTTAGCATTATATTGGTACAACTTGAGAACGGCCAGATAAGCCTGCTCCTCGACGTAGCTTTCAAATGTCTTCAAATGATCCGGCGGGTTGTATCTTTTAATGCAGCTGAGCATTTCGGAGATTGTTTGGCTGGTGCCATTTTCCATTTTAACCAAGAGAGCCATATTAAAAATTTAATTTTAATTATTTGAATTGGGAAAAATCTGGGATCGTTGTACTGATGCAAACACAATTTAGGCAGTTTGACGCGGTTATTATTTTTGCACAACATTTAACCTACAGTTATTTAGATGTTACCAGCATCTAATCTTTAACACGTAATAAAATAACAAAATGGGACTTATGTTTGTGTCTAGGTGTCATTCAAAGACCCAAACATTAGGTTTAACTCTGGCGGGTAGATGGCTTTCAGTTTTAGAAATGAGAAGGCAGTGTAAAGAAAAAATAAAAAAAATACATGAAAAATACACAAATATAAGGAAAAATGATATGGGTATGTACAACATTGTTGTCTTTCTGATTCGTGTCGTTTTCCTTTAAGGGCAGTCCTATATAGTAAAACGCATATTTAGAAGAAGAAGTTGTAATTGTTGGTATTGTTTAAAAAAACTAAACAACTTGAAGAGAAAATAAGTGAAGAACCTCCAACCAAACTAAATATGTCAATAATTTAATAAAACAAATTAAATAGAATACAAATAAAAAAGAGTTTACAGATTTTAAATAACATTTTAAGCATTTCTATTTGTAGTTTCATACCAGCTTTGAGACAGTTTTCTTTGCTTTCCTTGCTTTTTTCTCTGTTAACATTCTTATCGCCTTTACGCTACCATGCAGTAAAATTTGATGATTAAAATAGAAATTATCGTATTTAAAACATAAAAAAAAATAATTTTATCGCATTTTCCAGCATTTAAATATATTCCGTGTATTCCAGACGATAAAGTAATGCGCTGTCGAAGTTAGAAAAGCTTAGTAGTGCGATAAAGTGGGTATTTTCTACATGTGATGGTTACAGAACATTTGTACAGAGTTCACCAAATTCAATTCATATAATTTCTTGAAAAAAATAAAATAAAAACAGACCAAAAAACGACACGACGCAATTAATTTTTGGTGAATCACATAATTGGGTTTTCGGGTTTCCATGACAATTCTGTTTGTGTGTGCATAAAAGAGATAGGTATGTATAAGGATTAAAGAGAAACAACTACAAATCTTTGAAATTGTCAAACTACACATTTGTAGACCTGTCCTGTCCATGTTCGTTATAAATTGGAGTGGTCGGCAGTGCTTTACCTATGACTTACTTATGTTTATAATATGGCAATATTGATGATTATTAGGCAGTTCGAATTGTTAAGAGCTCATTATATGAATTTATCCTCCTGGGACCTGTAACACAATGCTACAAGTAGGTACTTGCACAAAAGAATTTCTACAAGTGTAACAAATTTTTTTCTAGTCGACTGGAAAAGTTCTACAAGTGTAATAAAGGTGCGAAATTATTTAATTTCCCTATTTCTGTAACTCAAAGCTACAAATGTAGAAATTCAATAATAGTGACTTGTAGAATAGTTGATGAATTCTTACAGGTGTATTAAGACTTGTAGGATGCAGAACATTTATTTGAATATAATTAATCGATCATTTCAATCAATTTTTTTTTCTGAAGAAAGAGTGGCAATTTATGTATGTGGCCCCAATTGAAGCGAATGTTATTTAGCCATTAACAGTTTTTTGAATAATATGTCTGCAAATGTTATTGAAAAATGTAATAATCTAATTTTTTTTTATAAGATTGTATTAAAAAACAACTAAAAATTATTAAAATTTTTTTTTAACAACTCGCTTCATTTTCTATCGGTTTTAAACTAACTTCACAGTGAGCTGGGAATTTTAAACACAACTAAACACAACTCAGAAGTAGATGACAAAGCTCATACATCTAGTTTAAACATATTCTATTTTCATAAATAGAAAATAGATATTTAAATAAATAATTACATACAAACTATTTCTCCTAGCCCCATAATTTTTTAACGAAAAACGTTTGTTGCATTGCAATAGATGATAGTTACGGCCTCCTCCTACAGTCTTATCATAATTATTCTGAGCTTGCAACATTGTGAAAATTAGCATTTTCTACAATTATAGCGTTTTTTTCCGTTAATTAATATACACTTGTAGTACTAATATAAACCCGCAAGTCGGTTTTTGAATTGTAGACTTCTAGCTTTGTGTTGCAGGTGTGTTAACAATTTTCCTCATACTGTTTTCGCAAGAAATACATTTTATCAGTTGAGGGAGTCTTTCGTTTACGTTTTACGAGCCAAGGCCGAGTGACTTACACCTCTCAACCATTCCTGTGTGCGTGTTGTTTGTCTGCAGGAATGGAGGGGACCTATAATTTTCTGCCTTAGCCAAACTGCTAAGGTGAGAGGCACTTTTTCATGAAAAGCAGGATTTGTCACTTCTTTGCAAGAGGGTGTAGCCGTTTTTAAAGAAAAAATAATTACGAGAAATTTCCTAGTCTTTTCTGAATACAGTTACATAATATGCAACATTATATAGCAGGTACTTAAAGGAAAAAACTACAAAATGTCATCATTAGTTCAAGTTTCAAGAAATTGACTTCCAATCGGTTGATCGAACAAGTGATAGGTGAAAGTAGAACGTCTGGGACCTAAGGCCTGCCGCCCACTAGGCAACTTTTCGTAGCTCACCCAAGCAACTTTTAGTTGTTTATATGTATAATCTACCTGTACTCCCAAAATTTGCTACCGGCTCTCACGCTATATGAGAGAGGGTATTTCTGCGATTTCTATTTCCCCCCGAAAGCGGGAGATGTAATTTTCTGAAAATTTGACTTAGAATAGAAAATAAAACAACGACAGCACTTACAATCTCATGCTATAGCTTTTTTATAGTCAGAAATCCACTCTTCAATTTTCGTTGCTTAGATAAATAGTTTTTAAAAAATTGTGAAACTACCAACAAATGTTTCACACATGGCATCACAGTGCAAGTAAGCAACACATGACATGACATGTTTGGCTTGTTGTACATTCGTAACATTATGTGCCATTCATTTTATAAGAAATTTAAGCGAAGCAACGAGAATACAGGTTCGCTAGTATCAAATAAATAAGCCAATTGTCTATACCTATTTGATATTTCACCTGTTAAAAACAACATCATGCAAGCATTCTCGATGTTATTAACTTAATTGTAATTATGATTATCCTTGGCTGTTAATAACATTTAAAATTAATGACAACAATTGAGTATATTGACCAGGACTTGCGCCGAATAAATCACATAGTTATTTTGTGTTTTTATTATTTTTTTTTTGTTGTTATTGTTGTTGTTTTCGATAATTAAACAAACTGTGAAGGTGGTAATTAAAATTGATGGATGATCGATGTAAGTGCAGGATGTTAATTAGGTCACGTCCTTTGTGCGAATTCATCATTATTCTGGTATGCACAATTATATATAGATAAATGGAAACACCGCCATGTCTGGTAATATGCGTAATTTTTCAAAGAGATTTAGTTAAAATTCGAATTTTGAAATATGTTTTCTTTGTCTATAATGACTATTGATTTTGATAATGATGAAAAATGAATATAATAAATATAAAGCTGCGTTTTAAGTTTTTCTCAAAACGGAATTACATAACGGAATTAAGTATTAAACGTTTTTTGTGTTATTCGCGTGTTTCTCTTCCATGGTTTCACCGATTTTGTTAAAATTTGGCAATCTGGTGCTTCTTAATAAATAGTATAAACACTACTGCATTTTAAAATTTTGAAAAAAAACATTGTTATATACAACAAAAAAAAAAATCAAACAGAAAATCAAATCAGTTGTAAGCCATAAGAGCAAGTTCGTGCGATTAAGTCGTCAATATATTTTAATTGGTACGTAACGAACTGTAAACTGACGAACTTAAACTTAATAATTTACTAATTGCATAAGGAAAATCATACTTTATAACATTTAGGGCCAGTTTGTCCACAGTATCACTTTCAATGGTTCTAATTAAATGGCAACAAAATCGACTGATTTCCATGATTAATAACTCAAGTTATAGATTCCGTGATAAAAAATTTGGTTTACTGGTTAACATGCATATTGGATGATTTACCGGGAGCCGAGCGGTTTGAAATTCTGTTTGATCGAAATTCTGCCCTTTTGTTTAAAATTGTGAATGTTCATAATTCTGTATGAACAAAGCTCTGTATTTCACAATTCTGTAAATCCAAAATTCTGTATGTACAAAATCCAAATTTCAATATTTTTCACCTGCATTGAAGGTCAAATATTGACCAAGTGTCTTCAGAGCCATTATGCACTTCGCATTCACTTTTTTGCAATATGATGAAAGAAATTTTACCATACAGAATTTTGGAATAAAGTCAATGTGGATAATTGTAAACAATTTGTTATTTTTCTTTGAAAATTTTTTTTTCAATTATTTTTGTAATTGAAAATTTAACGAAAAACTATGAATGATTACGGGAAAATAGAATATTTCTGTATTAAAGATTTTAAAAATTCCTTTAAATTTTTTTAAATCACGGTTAATAATTTTTTCCCAGTTCTGTATTTATTTTTATTATAATTTATTAATTAATATAATCGGCAATGTAAATGATCTTAAAGTTTTTTAACAGAGGCTTTAGGTTGTTATAAAAACCTATTGGGCTTTCAAAACTCGTAAAACTTCTTTATTTCAAGGGCAACTATTCAATAATAGTGAAAGGATACACACAAGATTTTAAGGTCATGATTCTGTTATTCGCAGGATTGCTTGGTTTGTCAACCATCCACTGAGTAATGGATAGAAATTTCGAAGGATATTTCCTTATGAAATGTAACAAATCATTTAAAAAGCAGACTTTAATTTTTACCAATTGTAATTTTCAACCAAAATATTATGTTTACAATTATCCCAAAAATGTGTGAACATTTACCCTCATCATAATATTTTCTAGGGTAAATTTAAACAAGAAAAAAAAGATAAATCCCTCTGAGATTTTGGAATTTGTTTTCTTCCTGTATTAAAAAAAAAACTTATGTCTAAATTTTTTTTAAAAAAAATATTAATATTTCCCGAAGCCTCCAGATTTGTAAAACACTTGAAACTTCATAAAAAAAAAAACTATCAACTGAAAACTGTAAACACACGAATGAGTGAAATGTACCTGAGCGATAGATAAAAAATGCGTCCGAAGGTATATTCAGTGGGTGCGTTCAAGGCTGCATTATTTTTATAGAATTTGAGCTCTGTTTACATTTACCCACATTGAACCTACAGAACTTATTTGATCATCCAGAGTTTTTAACAACCACCACTCTGACTTACCAGTCGCAATAATCCTGTATTAAAGATGATCAATTGTGAACAAACTGGCCTTTACTGATTTCATATAATTATTATTTATTCTGACTTACATATACATACATACATAATCGTATGTTTGCTATTTTTGAAATGTTCGATTTACTGAATAATAACACTGTTACAAAATTTTAAAAATTTTAATTACTTTTGAAGTGACCTAGTCGAGCATAAAAAGGTCACTAAAATAAAAGATCCAAACTTTTTTTAAAATTCAAAAAAATGTGAACAAAATGTGTAATTTTTAGATTAAATACAAAATTTTGAGGGTCTATGGAAGTTTTAAAGTGCCATAATATGATGTATTCAGTCATACCTACAACCTCTACTAGGTCACTTCAAAAGTAATTCTTCACTGTAATACAGTGTAATTTGTAAAAATGATTAATTATTTTAAATCGGAATTCAATATTTATTAAGCTTTTGTTAAAATTCTAACCTATCTACATTTACATAACATACATACATACATACATACATAAATCGATTATATTATCCTCTCTTTCAGGTGAGTTACTTCATGTACCTACATTTTATTTACCACCGCATGTAAGTTTCCAACTGAATTATTATTTGTCTTATGGCAAATTTCTTCATATAAGTAAACAAAGCCTAGTTAGACTTAGTATTAGCTCAGTAACTCGATCCTAACAAAATGTAAGTGGATCAGACGGGGACTTGCAGTAAAAGGGATAAACAGCAACAGCTTAAAATAAAAGGGGTTCCGTCAAAATACAAAATCGCGTCCTTTGCAAAGCTAACTTTGACAAATAGTGAAATTTACTTTTTATCCATGAAGAAGAGACCACTTCCATATATATCGACTACTCAAATATAAACCTTGAGAATCTGTTCAATGACAGTCGAAATGTTGACTGGTCACCTATCTACACAACAAATGACGTCCATAAGCAGATTGAATATTTCAATAATAATATATAAAGGGTCCGCCAAATAACTTTTTTTTTTGAAAATGGCGCAAAACATCGAGTGTAGCTTCGGCTGTGTGGCACGTAGCGCCGTCCAGTTGAAACCAAATGTTGCCAATATCTTCCTCTTCAATTTTTGTGAACAAAAATTCGTTCAACATGGCCCGATTACGATCGCCATTGACTGTAACGGCCACTCCTTGCTCATTTTCGAAAAATGGCCCAATTATGCCTCGGGACCAAAATCCGCACCAAACAGTGACTCGTTTTGGGTGTATCGGCTTTTCAATCTATGCGTGCGGGTTTTCTGTGCCCCAAATGCGACAATTTTGCTTGTTTACTACCCGCCAAGATCAAAATGATCTTCATCTGAAAAGATGATTTTTTTGGCAAAATCGGCATCTTCTCTAAGACGATCGCAGGCCCACTTAGCGAAGCGTATACACAACCATATTCGTTCTGCGGAAGGATAAAACTAATTATCTGTCAAATCAGACATGAGCAAAGTGTTACCATTTAAAAATAAATAAGCACTAGTTAAAAAAAAAAACGTTAGATGGCGGACCCTTTATTACCTCTTTGACATTCACTTAAAAATAGAAGCTAGAACAATTAAGCAAGGCAATTTTCCTTCGATTACACAAGAAGTTAAAAACAGTATTAATGCTCGTGATAAATCGTATGCTAGATGGTTATTTATGGTGAGTTCAAAGTTGCCCGTAATGCAGTAACGTATCTTATTCGAAGAAACAAGAAGAATTTCTTTAAAAATCAATTTAATGTTAATGATTCTAGTTAAAAATTCTGGAAAAATGTTCGGCATGCTGGAATAACAAGTCTGGTTTTCGCGCTTAGCATAACTGCACCACGGCTCTTATCAAAGTGTGTGAAGATATACGATCTGGTTTTGATTGTGGTATGATGGGATTAGTTGTTTTTTTTTTTGGATTTTTCCAAGGCATTTGACAGTGTCAATCATTTTATTTTGTTGAATAAACTTAAAACAAAATTTTCTTTTCAGAACTCTCTATGCAATTTAATTACATCATATCTTTTAAACAGGTCGCAATATGTGTTTCACATAAATAAGTGTTCATCTTGCCTTAGAGTCAGTTTTGGTATTCCGCAAGGCTCAGTGCTAGGACCATTACTTTTTTCCGGTTTTATAAATGATATAACGGAATATTTTTCCAACTGCGAATATCATATATATGCGGATGATGTCCAAATTTACAAAATGTTTCCAAAATCGAATTTAATTCTAAGCACAGAAAAAGTGTAAAATCTCTGCCTGGACGGTTGAGAACAAACTAAATCTCAATCCTGCAAAAACAAAAGCCATGATCTTAACCAGAAGTAAATGTAATGAACAATTTCCTATTAATTTTCTCAATCAGACTCCTATAGACTATGTTGGAAATATAAAGAATCTTGGAGTTTATTTCAATAATAACTTGGATTGGAATGTTCATATCAACAAGACAAATTCGAAAATTTATGGCGCACTTCGCGGTTTAAGTCCTACTTCCAAATATTCACCATCTAACGTTAAAGTTTAAATCTTTTATTTTGCCTTTATTTTTGTACAGTTGCGAACTATTTTCTAATATGGACTACGAATTTAATAGAAAACTTAATGTAGCATATATAATAGTTGTGCGAGGTATGTTTTTAAATTGAGAAGATATGATGATATTTCCGGCTTCACCAAACAAATAACAGGCTGTTGTTTAATATCCCTTTTGAAATATCGTACGTTGATATTATTGCATAAAGTCATACAATCAGGAAGACCAAAGTATCTTTTTGAGCATATCAATTTTGCTAGAAGTGGCCGAACATTGCAAATAATTCTGCCCAAGCATAAATTTGTGGTGACCGCAAGGCATTTTTTTGTTCACGCCATTCATCTTTGGAACCAAATTCCCCCCAGGATAAGGTGTATAACCAACGAGCACTTTCGAAAAACAATCTTTTCAATATTTCGGTGTAAAATTCTAAATCTTCCTTTATTATTACTTTTTTTCATTTTCTTCTTTTCACTTTTGTTTGTTGCTTTGAATTACAAATACTATATTGGATTTTTTCTGATTTTAATTGAAATTTATATTTAAACTCTGAAACATGATTTAAGCATGTATAACTTAAAAGATATATAAAATTTATATCTTATATGTATCATGAATAATTATAAATAAATACAAATACAAACATAAAACGAAGAAATTATGGTTATCAACAGTTGTTGGTTTTCCTGTCTTGTAAATTAGTAATATATTTAATATTTGTTTTATTTTTCTCTTCTTGATTTAACTATATCCTTTTTTTTCATAGACTAAATAGTGAGTAAAATTTATTTTTGTACTAACTTTTTTTCAATTAGATTGGCAGATATTACAATATCGTCAGATCACACAATCTTTATTATTATCAGATGATTAGGACATTGCCAGACTCGTTTGAAATTGTCAGATGTTGTTGTTTAGGACATCTGACAACTTGTGAACATTTCTACATTGGCGTATAATAAATCTAGCTGCAGGGACGGAAAACTGAAGTTATTTTAAGTTTTTGTTATACATACCTATGTACCTACTTATTAGAATGGAAAAGGAATCAGAATTATTTAAAAAATGTTCTGAAGTGGCAAAGTATGCACCTTAACAGTCACCAAAGCCACCATCTCCTTAAAAAAAAGTCGTACCAAAAGAAAGTGGAGAGTGACAGTGAATGGACTCACAATGTGTGGACTCACAAAAGCAAGAACTTTGTCGAATTTTTTGAAGTCCATTCGCAGAAAATAACGATAGAACTCCGGCTCCTCAGCTCTTAATTCGACGAGCAATTTCGAATATGATCCCTCCTCCTGTTGACTAGCCACTCAATCCTTCGTCCAAACACTTCGTCTTTTTTGTGGTAATTCCTCCTCTTCGCTGTCTTAAAACACTTGGGCCGCTGACCACTACGAAACAAAACTTTAAATTTGTCTGACAATGTCAGTCAACGGATCAACCAGTTTTTAATAAACAAATATCTGCCAACCCTGACAATATTGTCAGAAACTTCATTTTTAAGACTTTGGGACAAAATCTGCCAGCCGTGTGAACAGACAATTTTTCATTACAAGGTATTTGGCTATTGAAAGCTACTTGGCAACTATTGTTGGAGAATTGACAGATGTGACAATATTGTTAGATCTGTCAATCGTCTTTACTAAGCTAAAAGTACAAGTTGCAGTCGTATCGCCTTAATAAATACTTTTAACCAGTTTATCTTAACTAGTATCGCCCATCCTTAACGTGTTAGAACACGTTGGTTAAAAGATATTTAAGGATTTACAGCATTTTGATTGAAACCCCATGTCGCAGTCGCATTCGCCGTCGCCTCGCATCGCGTCGGTCGGCTGGAAATCAGAGGAACTCGGAGCGTGGTTGCTGCTACATACATTTCCCAAGGTTATTAGTAGGAAAATAGTTTACTTCTTTTATTTATCTTTACTTGTATATGTTAAGCTGTTATTAGCTGTGTTTTAATATCTTCTATCGGCACCCAGATCTGGAACTGGGTTAACTTTTAACTTTTGTTTTGTGTATGACGTGTTAAAAGTAAATCGAGAACCAAATCCGGATCCCGATAGAAGATAATGAAACACAGCTATTATATGAAAAAAAGCAAACATGAAAGCATTTTTTTTTTTATGGAAACAGCATTTTTCAGCGCGCTTTACAGCTGAAAAGAATTAATCGATTCCCGTGCATTTTTGAGAAATTTAAAGGAGTTCAATCAAAGTTCGAAACCTTTATAGAAAGATTTGTTTAGAGATATTTTTTGCCGCCCATTGAAACACAAACAAAACATGGGATAAAAGTGGGAATGTTATTTTGCTTCCCAGAGAATCAAAAACAAAAAAACCCCTAACTAAGTCTATAGAACTTGGTGTAGCATAATATAATTTTTTTAAATATTTTTTTGTATATAGGATGAGCTTTCTAGGTTGCGTAAAGCAAGTTAAACTTAAATTTAAAAAAAAAAACTTCTAGTTTATAGAGTTAAAACTCATTTTATTTTATATATTTATTATATTTTTTTCTAAATATATCTTGCAAAAGTTTAGTCAAAAGTCAATTTACAAGTCACGAGGCCAGCACATGCTATCGACACCATGATAAAAAAAATCAAAATTGTGTAATTTAATTTAAAAACATATGTTTTTATTTATAAAAAAAACTATGATTTAACACAACACAATATGTTATTATAGTATTTACTGTATAGTATTGCTGCTATCAAACCATAGAAATTTTAAATACATCATTATAAAGCATATTTGAACTGCGAGCATTTATAATTACGAACAACAAACATGAAAATCTAATCCGTATGCCAAAACATGTGTATCTACATATTGTACGTGTATACATGTGTATATCCTTTCGCGGTGCAAAAGCTAACGCGACTAGAGTTTGCGTTCCCCAGAGTCTTCCAATCGACCCGCAACCCAATTCTGTGATATTGCACACGTATAACTTAATAGATATGGTCACGCGCAGCAGAGATACTCCCTATTCCCCTTCCCCCCCTCCGGCTGTGTTCTACAATTCAATATTTCAGTAAAAGAAATTCATAGAAATGATTAAAAAAAAGTAAACTTCAACCCAACAGGGGAGGAAGCAAGCCTTAACAAAAGGATTTCCCCCGCTTTTCACAACTATACACCCACAAACCGCGCGTTGATTGACTGTAGCTACATGACTGCAAGCAAAGCGGCTCGGCATCGGGATTCGGGAAGACGACGACCGACCGACGATGCGAGGCAAAGGCATGTGAGCCAGAAAGTATTTGTTTTGTTTGCGGCCAGGCCAAAGGGCAAACTTAAACCGATTATCTTGTTGTTGTCCACTGGAAAGCTCTTTCGTCGGTGTAGATTCACTTCGTACAGTTTTTTTTTTTTGTTTAGTATGTATTCTCCAGATGTAGTGGATACCTACCCATGTACCCACCCTCCCCACAACACACCAATCCAACGCCTGAACCATTGCTTCTCTCAGGTTGTTGACGATGAAAACGACGGCAGTGATGCTGCCGTCGCCGTCGACTGGTGCTTATCCACAGGGCCAGACTAAGCCACTCAGGGGCCATACAATGAAAATGTTCTTGATGGTTTCTTCTCAAATTTATATGGCTTAATCGATCAATAGTAAAAGTTCGATATCTGTTATAAAACTTCTCAACTAACCATTAATGTTCAACTGAAGCTTTTTGCTTTCTTATAAAGACTTTATGCAATTAATCTTGGTGGACATTTTCTCATTTTTTTCCTTGGGAAGAACTTGAGTGCTATAACATACGGCTTACAAAACCTCATCAAAAGGAAAAACACTGCATTGTAATTCTGTTGCTCATCAAAATAAACTATGTCAACATTATTTCCACGAAAGGAACGCTTTTCGATTTTGAACTGCACTAACGAAAAAGCAACGCTCCGAAAAACAATCTTCAACAATCTGGCCACGCCATAACTTGAGAACGACTTTACCGATTTCGTTCATATTTTTTTAAATTTTCTTATACTTTGTAGAAGGTTCTTACGGAAAAAAAAAATTGAGAAAATGCGGGGAAAATTAGATAATTCCAGTGTTTGTTTGTCACAGTAGATCACTAGAATAATGTCTTATATTGAAAGTTTAATTTAATATCGATTTTCAAAATGCCACCATTAAGGCCCAGTTTTTCAGTGCGAGATTATACTAATTTCGGGGTTAAACCCGAGTTAACTCCTGAAACGTTTTTTTCAGTCAATTTAGATTCCGAGTTATCTCAACAAATTCGGTGAGTTTCTTAGTGGCGCCATCTCGAATTCTATAGCAAAACATTGATTTCTATACTGTCGCACTTCGATTTCGATATATTTTTGACAACTAGGAGTTACATTTAATTCTCCACTGAAAAAACTACATTTGAGTTAACTCGGGATTTCAGTACTTGCAGGATTAACTAACTCTGATTTAACTCGGAGTTAACTCATGCACTGAAAAACTGGACGTAACAACTTATGTCTCAGAACTCGAAATGCTGCAAGTCAAAGATATAAACGCATAAGTCAAACTGACGAGCAACCCGAAATGAAGTTGAACGGAATCGAAATGGCTTTAGGGATATTCATGTTGAAATTCTGTTATTTGTAGGGTGAAATGGGGTAAAAATGAAAAGATCTATTCGATTTCAAAAATTCTTTTCAGGGGATGGCTTCGATGGCAAAAAATTGATATTTATAGGGAGAAGTGGGGTAAAAACAAAAATGGATATCCAATTTTCTGTTCGTGTTGGAAAGGTTATTTTTAAAAGTTTGATATTTATAAAGTGAAGTGGGATAAATACTAAAAAGTGGTTTTTGATTACAAAAATTCTTTCTGTGTTATTAAAGTAATAAAGGTTGGACTTAGATGATCACATTTTTACTTGCATAAGTGATATTCTTAGAGAGTGGTTACACAATTCGTTAAATGAAAATAGCTTTTCATTTGTATAGCTATCTCTATATGGGAGTTATTGGTTTCGTGTATATAAAAATTTCGTTTAATCAACCTTAACATAACAATGATGGATAAATCCAAACAAATTATTTTTGTCATATCGACCGTGTCCAGGAGTAGATCGAGCTAGAGCTGCCTTAACTGATGAACAGACTTGCTTCAAATTTGGTACAAAGCAGCTTTATTTACATAATTCCCTAGAAAAGAAATCGATTTTTTTGTTTTAGCTCAAACGGGTAGCTGTCAGCGGCTTTTTCAATTCTTCTCGAAAGATTTTGATTAAACACACCGTATTATGAATGTTATACACAGATGGCAATAATACTTAAAGAATTAAGCCGTGAGATGGTGGAGGTGATCACGATAGCATTCATTGCGAGACATACCTAGATGCGATCAAAAATCCGCTAAAATTAATGCTATATAGCGATATATTGTAATAAAATCATAATGATAAAATAAGAGGCTATAGTCTTGTGGCAGCTCAAAGGTAAAATCATGAATTTTATCCATTTACCATTACTTTTTTCAAAAACAGAATCTATTAACAAGAAACTACTTTGAGTCGCTCGATTTAGTCCCAAATTATATGCGGTTTTTTTTAATGTGGATTCTTGCTGCGATAAATCATATTATCTAGTTGAATTTGCTGTTATTCTTACAATCATATGTTCTGTGATATTATTATGAACGAATTTTGTAAGTATTTTCTGACAGGTTCAACTTCATATCAAATATTGTGCAATTTGGCGAGCAAATGGTCCTTGCTGCGTTCAACAAAAGTCACGTAACGGAACGCAGCAGTGGAACTTAAACGCAATCCACAAATCGTGTAGGTGGGTGCCTTTCCATTGATTCGCATATGCGGTATCCACATTGTTATCGCGATCGCCACCGCCATTGAGTTGGTTTGCCCAATGCTTTTGCTTTCAATCGTCAAAAAAATAACCTCCAGAGATTAAATGTAACCAAAATGAATTTCCTTTCCCACGGTGGCGGCGGCGCACAGTGGTGCGAGAGCGGAAAAAAGTCTTTTGAAAAAGTCATGTCTATCGTTTTAAACTTTATGTTTAAGTACTCTTAGATAACCCGAGCGTATGATTTAAAAGTATTTTTTAACATATATATTGTATGTTCTGATTTACAAGCCCTCAAAGTTGAAAAATAATTTTACTCAAATCGCGAACCGTATTTTCAACAAATTTTGAGATGTTTTTTTCCGAAGTTCCTGTAGATAAATTCTCTAGCTTCTTAAATAATTTAATTGGTCTATTTTCGATTATCTAAAAATAAAAAAAAATATTGATTATTTATAAAAGATACCTTCTATAAGTAGCCTGAAGCTTTAGTACTAAGAAAAAATGATTTTTTTTTAAACTTTTTGATTAAAAAAAACAGCTCCAAAAGATACCAAGAAAGTAAGTATGCCACCATATGCTCCATATATTCATGTTAAAGCACAGAAAAAATCAGCTGCAGATACGTGCAGATGTGGAAGTTATGCTCAAAAATGTTTCACTCAATCGGATTTCAAAAAACTCCGTCTTGACGGTGGTGTTTACCAAAAAGTTTGATTACTTCGGTATTAATTGTCAGAATGAACTGGTTAAGCCTATTATTTTAAGAAAAAATGTCAAACTTTATTTTAAAAATAAAACAAAATTAATACATTGACCCAGGGCTGAGAATTTCGATTTTTGCGAAACCATTTATTTCTGCCTGGAAAATTTTTCAACTTTCAACTAAATTTTATTGAAAGCAACACACGAAAAATAATATAGTTTTATGATATTTTGAATTATATGATAGAGCTTAATACAAAATAAAGAAAAGGATTAGGGATAATCTTTTATTTTTTTTTAATTTTTCGCTAAAAGTAGGGCAGGTAAAAATAAAAAAAGGTGTTTTTTTTAAGTTTTATTGCTTTGTTTTTGTTGTGTATTGCGTAATTTTGTATTACCTGTAAGGATTAGTAATGGCTTATTAGATTAAAATCTCTTACTTAAATCTATATATATAAAGGATTAATGAAAAAAAGTCAGTATTGAGTTATTGAGCATTTGTGCAAGGTGTGTAAGACAAATTTTTACTCTTTGATCAACCAATAAGTGAACGTGAAGTGAAATATAATAACAAACATATATAGTGAATTCAATACATTAAAATATACATAGTTAATAATAATATTTTATTCAAAATAAAAAGTTCAGGTTTTACTAAAAAAAACTTTTATTTAAATATAACATCAAAACCCTCAAATTTTATAAAAATGTCAATAACTTTTTTTCTAACAATTTTTTCTTGACCAAATTTTGACCAAGCATGTATAAGACTAATCTTAACATGTTTGTCAAATTTCATTAAAATTCGTTTAATAGTTCAGATTTTACAGACTTTTTTCCGCTCTCCCATACAAACATCAAAACACTCAAATTTTAGAAAAAAAGTCAATAACTTTTTTACTAATGATTTTTTCTTAGCCAAATTTTGACAAAATGTGTATAAGACTAATTTAAAAATGTGAATCAAATTTGATCTTAATCCGTTAAACAGTTCAGATGTTACAGATTATTTTTCCGCTCTCCCATACAAACATCAAATCCCTCAAATTTTAGAAAAATGTCAATAACTTTGTTTGTAATTATTTTTTTTCAACCAAATTTTGACCAAATATGTATAAGACTAATATAAACATGTTTGCCAAATTTCATTGAAATCTGTTGAACCGTTCAGATAAAACAGACTTTTTTCCGCTCTCCCATACAAACCGAACCACTGTGCGGCGCACAGTGGTGCGAGAGCGGAAAAAAGTCTTTTGAAAAAGTCATGTCTATCGTTTTAAACTTTATGTTTAAGTACTCTTAGATAATCCGAGGGTATGATTTAAAAGTATTTTTTAACATATATATTGTATGTACTGATTTACAAGCCCTCAAAGTTGAAAAATAATTTTACTCAAATCGCGAACCGTATTTTCAACAAATTTTGAGATGTTTTTTTCCGAAGTTCCTGTAGGTAAATTCTCTAGCTTCTTTAATAATTTAATTGGTCTATTTTCGATCATCTAAAAATAAAAAAAAATATTAATTATTTATAA
This sequence comes from Leucozona laternaria, assembly GCA_932273885.2. Lineage (NCBI taxonomy): Eukaryota > Metazoa > Arthropoda > Insecta > Diptera > Syrphidae > Leucozona > Leucozona laternaria. Next base: position 56,274,243 of record OW026368.1, read on the forward strand.
AAGATACCTTCTATAAGCAGCCTGAAGCTTAAGTACTTAGAAAAAATGCTTTTTTTTAAAACTTTTTGATTTAAAAAAACAGCTCCAAAAGATACCAAAAAAGTAAGTATGCCACCATATGCTCCATACATTCATGTTAAAGCACAGAAAAAATCAGCTGCAGATACGTGCAGATGTGGAAGTTATGCTCAAAAATGTTTCGCTTAATTGGATTTCAAAAAACTCCGTCTTGACGGTGGTGTTTACCAAAAAATTTGATTACTTCGGTATTAATTGTCAGAATGAACTGGTTAAGCCCATTATTTTAAGGAAAAATGTCAAACTTTATTTTAAAAATAAAACAAAATTAATACATTGACCCAGGGCTGAGAATTTCGATTTTTGCGAAACCATTTATTTCTGCCTGGAAAATTTTTCAACTTTCAACTCAATTTTCTTGAAAGCAACACACGAAAAATAATATAGTTTTATGATATTTTGAATTATATGATAGAGCTTAATACAAAATAAAGAAAAGGATTAGGGATAATCTTTTATTTTTTTTTTATTTTTCCCTAAAAGTAGGGCAGGTAAAAATAAAAAAGGTGTTCTTTTTAAAGTTTTATTGCTTTGTTTTTGTTCTGTATTGCGTAATTTTTTATTACCTGTAAGGATTAGTAATGGCTTATTAGAATAAAATCTCTTACTTAAATCTATATATATAAAGGATTAATGAAAAAAAAGTCAGCATTGATTTATTGAGCATTTGTGCAAGGTGTGTAAGAAAAATGTTTACTCTTTGGTCAACCAAAAAGTGAAAGTGAAGTGAAATATAATAACAAACATATATAGTGAATTCAATACATTAAAATGGATTCAATCGAAATTCCTTATTCGGTGTTGTGTAGTGAACTTATTACTAATGGTCATGATAAATGAAATACCCCAACTTAATTTCTGAGCAAATAGAAACTGTGCTGTCAGAATTAAAGAAACGTTTTATTTCTCATTTCATGGAGAAGAAATAATTAAAAGCTGTGCATTTCCTGTTGGATCGCTCTCCGAGGAAGCCCAAGAATGCCGAAATAAGGATTATAAAGCCTACCGCAGGTTTCATTCGGAGAAAATGCAGCCGAATTGCGACGAATGAAGATGTGATGCATCATATACTCATATCCTCAGATCCAATAATAACAGGTTTAAGGCCACAGGCAAAAAAGAAAATACTTCCAATCAGCGCAGACGCTAAAAACCTCATTCTAGCGTTATAAAATTACTACTTCATAATTGTTTTTTATTTATTTTTGTTTATGTATTTATCTATTTATTTATTTAATTTTATAATATATATATTAATTAATAATAATATTTTATTCAAAATAAAAAGTTAAGATTTTACTAAAAAAAACTTTTATTTAAATATAACATCAAAACCGTCAAATTTTATAAAAATGTCAATAACTTTTTTTCTCACAATTTTTTCTTGACCAAATTTTGACCAAGCATGTATAAGACTAATCCTAACATGTTTGTCAAATTTCATTTAAATTCGTTAAATAGTTCAAATTTTACAGACTTTTTTCCGCTCTCCCATACAAACATCAAAACACTCAAATTTTAGAAAAAAAAATTAATAACTTTTTTACTAATGATTTCTTCTTAGCCAAATTTTGACAAAATGTGTATAAAACTAATTTAAAAATGCGAATCAAATTTCATCTTAATCCGTTAAACAGTTCAGATGTTACAGACTTTTTTTCCGCTCTCCCATACAAACATCAAATCCCTCAAATTTTAGAAAAATGTCAATAACTTTGTTTCTAATTATTTTTTTTCAACCAAATTTTGATCAAATATGTATAAGACTAATATAAACATGTTTGCCAAATTTCATTTAAATCCGTTGAACCGTTCAGATAAAACAGACTTTTTTCCGCTCTCCCATACAAACCGAACCACTGTGCGGCGGGGCGGCCGGCGCCCCTTTTTCGAAGAAAACTTGGAACTTATCCTCTTAAGAGTGATTCAGCACTGCATAATAGTATAGAGACATAGTGAGTGCCAAATTGCTACAGATAAATGAATAGATGGAAGGATTGATGGATAGTTTGGATGAATGAATGGTGCACGTACGTGTTTTGTTGGTTATAGGTACTCAATTATTGTTGGTACTCTCACTTTGTTGGTTTACTCGTTCGTTGGAAACTAGAAAGGTATGTGTCTATGATTAGCTAATGAAAATGTTTGACATAATGTACGATTTGAATCCCATTGGGGAGTCGTTCTCGATATAGTAGCGTTCTTTCGATATTCCGTTTTTAAAAATAAATACCTTTGCTATAGAAAGATATTAGATTTTCATTTTGGTTATAATATTATGTTTTTGAATACATTTACATATTTTCTATAAATCCTTTGGGGTAATACTCAATTGCAGTTAGCTGAAAAAAAAATAAGCTTGATCAAAGAAATAAGCTTGAACTGAATATCAATTCAATTTTTATAAAGGCATGTGTGCTCATCTCCACTGGAAGTCATCGGAAATGACCCACTAATAATCTGTAAATATATTTTCAGCTCGTAAAACAAGCCATGTTAGGGCTTTTCATTAAATAAATTTATGGACGTCAGAATATAGCCCCTGTCGTCGTTCCAAAGTGTCATACTCCACCGGAGGAAAAGATTGATATTCTATTATTTGCCCCGAAAAAGAGCAATCTGGAGTACTTCGCCGTGATGTTTGGAACGAAATACGTGTTTTCAGAATATAAAATAAAATACATACATTTTGTGCCGCTACAGCTCGCAGAAAGCCAGGGCCTAGTGACTTACAAGTCTCAGCCTATTCCTGTGTGATCGTTTTATTTTTTTGCAGAAATGGAGGGGACCTACAATTTTTTGGGACGTACTTATTCAAGATAAGAGATACTTTTGGAGAATTTGTCGCTTCCTCGCAAGAGGCAGTAGCCGATTTTTTATATATTTAGGTGCACAAAGCTGGGAATCGAACCACGACCTCCGGCATGACAGTCTTACTATACTCTGTTCAACAAAAATTGTCATTACAGAGTTTATAGAGGATCTTTTTTCTAAACAGTGGTGCCTTTAAGCACTATCACGACAGTGAACCAAAAATATTGCCACTCAAAACTTACCAAGCCACTGACTTACCTGTATAAATTATTGTTGTTGTAATGTTGTAATATTAGTCGACTACACAGCTGAGAGGTGACTAGACAGACTGATCGATGTATTCTCCCTCTCTATGTTTTGAAAATTAAACACGTGAAAACAGTGTTATCTATCATACCTAGCCAAGTGAAAGAAAATCAATACAGCTTTCCCTGTACGTTTTGTCACAGAGCTTTCCGGTTTTGTTGCCTTTTTTAAGCTTTTGAGAACAAATTCATGGATTTGAGTAAGTTTAGTGTTGTAGGTTGGTTTTTGTTATATTTATTTGTTTTCATTTCTAGAGAAACCTAGTAAAACAGTTACTCTCTTCTCGTTTTTTTTTAAAAAAAAAAAAGGTTTATGTTTGGGGGGTTTTGAAACATTTGAAACAATTTATTTATATTTTTTCTTTGTTTTCTCAACACAATGTTGGCCTGCCTTTTTTATCAGCATAATGGTAATCATATACACTTTTGCTCGACGATCTTTGGCGATCAATTATGCAAACAACAGAGACGCTGTGAGATCTTTAAAAAGGGACAGGTTTATACCAATGCAATCAGACAGAGGTAAACGTCCTATCTTCCCTGTTCTGACAAACAATTTTTTGAACAAGGTATAACCATTATGCTGCCGCACCGACTGCTACGTCAAATTAAAGTCTGTCTTAAATTTTGAAAGCCAAAAACTGTTCAATTCTATCCATGGAAGGCTAAAAAGTGACGTGATGTCCCTTGTGGACAAAAAATCATTCTAAAAAATTAAAACATCTCGAGTATTTTGAATTGCCACGATAAAAGTCGATCTAAGGTATTTCGAGTAACATTTATCGGAACGAAATCGTGAAACAATTGTTCATCACTTAGCTGGGAAGCTACAAACTGTCAAACTTTGTGGAAAGTTTAACGTTGTATAAAATTATATTTTGAACTATTCGATCCCGAAAAATAAGAATAAGTTGCCTCTTAACGATCATTGTTTTGGTGTCCATTGGTGACAAGCTTATGAACTACATGTTCAGTAAGTAAAGGGTCCGCCAAATAACTTTTTTTTTGAAAATGGCGCAAAACATCGAGTGTAGCTTCGGCTGTGTGGCACGTAGCGCCGCACAGTGGTTCGGTTTGTATGGGAGAGCGGAAAAAAGTCTGTTTTATCTGAACGGTTCAACAGATTTAAATGAAATTTGGCAATCATGTTTATATTAGTCTTATACATATTTGGTCAAAATTTGGTTGAAAAAAAATAATTAGAAACAAAGTTATTGACATTTTTCTAAAATTTGAGGGATTTGATGTTTGTATGGCAGAGCGGAAAAAAAATCTGTAACATCTGAACTGTTTAACGGATTAAGATGAAATTTGATTCGCATTTTTAAATTAGTCTTATACACATTTTATCAAAATTTGGTTAAGAAAAAATCATTAGTAAAAAAGTTATTGGCTTTTTTTTCTAAAATTTGAGTGTTTTGATGTTTGTATGGGAGAGCGGAAAAAAGTCTGTAAAATCTGAACTATTAAACGAATTTTAATGAAATTTGACAAACATGTTAAAATTAGTCTTATACATGCTTGGTCAAAATTTGATCAAGAAAAAATTGTTAGAAAAAAAGTTATTGACATTTTTATAAAATTTGAGGGTTTTAATGTTATATTTAAATAAAAGTTTTTTTTAGTAAAATCTTAACTTTTTATTTTGAATATATATATATATTATAAAATTAAATTTATAATCGATCGTTGTTCCACACAATAATATCCCTGTTTTCCTCCATAGTCATTTGAATTGGTACCAAAGATGTCATAAACGTCCGAAGTTTCTTCATTGTCAAATGTTTGACTGTATTGTGGTTGTCCAGAGGCACCATCGCATCCCCATTTAGTGAACAGTGTTAAAGACTGTCCTACAATTCTGGTTATCTCCTCTGATGTCTTTCCTTCTAATAACCTTGTTACAGTGTGGTCTAACAATTTTTGTAGTTGCACACTTGCTGAGCTTTCCGTAATGTTTATATCTAAAGGATAGCACTTTTTCTTTGCTTCCAGTAATTTAATATAAGGTGGAAAAACATCATGTCCTTCGTCTTTTAGTGCATGTCTCAATACTTCATATTGGCGTTTCGACAATTCTGCTTGTATAAATAATGCAAGAGCCTTATCCGGATCAAATTGTGAACAGGAAAAGCTCTCTGATGTTGCTGCATAGTTTATCTCTTCTCGAGGAAATATATTTCTAATTTCGTCCCTCTTATACCTTTTAGCTCGATCACAGCATTCGTCAAAACTCTTTCGTGGTCTTCCCATACTAGTTGACGTTTCGGGCAATACACTTTGGGTTAGGTCTACTTGGAAAACTCCTTCGAGCCAATAAGTGTATTTTTTTTTTAAAATGACTTTTTTTTCTATGAACTGCGTTCCATCGACTTAAAAAATGAGAAATAAAACGTTTCTTTAATTCTGATAGCACAGTTTCTATTTGCTCAGAAATTAAGTTGGGGTATTTCCTTACAAAATATGGTCGAAGATTTTGAACATCTTACCCATTAGTAATAAGTTCACTACACAACACCGAATAAGGAATTTCGATTGAATCCATTTTAATGTATTGAATTCACTATATATGTTTGTTATTATATTTAACTTCACTTTCACTTATTGCACCTTGCACAAATGCTCAATAACTCAATACTGACTTTTTTTTCATTAATCCTTTATATAAATAGATTTAAGTAAGAGATTTTATTCTAATAAGCCATTACTAATCCTTACAGGTAATAAAAAATTACGCAATACAGAACAAAAACAAAGCAATAAAACTTTAAAAAGAACACTTTTTTTATTTTTATCCCTAATCCCTTTCTTTATTTTGTATTAAGCTCTATCATATAATTCAAAATATCATAAAACTATATTATTTTTCGTGTGTTGCTTTCAAGAAAATTGAGTTGAAAGTTGAAAAATTTTGCAGGCAGAAATAAATGGTTTCGCAAAAATCGAAATTCTCAGCCCTGGGTCAATGTATTAATTTTGTTTTATTTTTAAAATAACGTTTGAAATTTTTTTTTAAAATAATGGGCCTAACCAGTTCATTCTGACAATTAATACCGAAGTAATCAAACTTTTTGGTAGACACCACCGTCAAGACGGAGTTTTTTGAAATCCGATTAAGTGAAACATTTTTGAGCATAACTTCCACATCTGCACGTATCTGCAGCTGATTTTTTCTGTGCTTTAACATGAATGTATGGAGCATATGGTGGCATACTTACTTTCTTGGTATCTTTTGGAGCTGTTTTTTTAAATCAAAAAGTTTTAAAAAAAAGCATTTTTTCTTAGTACTAAAGCTTCAGGCTACTTATTGAAGGTATCTTTTATAAATAATCAATATTTTTTTTTATTTTTAGATAATCGAAAATAGACCAATTAAATTATTTAAGAAACTAGAGAATTTATCTGCAGGAACTTCGGAAAAAAACATCTCAAAATTTGTTGAAAATACGGTTCGCGATTTGAGTAAAATTATTTTTCAACTTTGATTGCTTGTAAATCAGAACATACAATATATATGTTAAAAAATACTTTTAAATCATACGCTTTGGTTATCTAAGAGTACTTTAACATAAAGTTTAAAACGATAGACATGAATTTTTCAAAAGACTTTTTTCCGCTCTCGCACCACTGTGCGCCGTCCTGTTGAAACCAAATGTTGCCAATATCCTCCTCTTCAATTTTTGTGAACAAAAATTCGTTCAACATGGCCCGATAACGATCGCCATTGACTGTAACGGCCACTCCTTGCTCATTTTCGAAAAATGGCCCAATTATGCCTCTGGACCAAAATCCGCACCAAACAGTGACTCGTTTTGGGTGAATCGGCTTTTCAATGTATGCGTGCGGGTTTTCTGTGCCCCAAATGCGACAATTTTGCTTGTTAACTACCCGCCAAGATCAAAATGAGCTTCATCTGAAAAGATGATTTTTTTGGCAAAATCGGCATCTTCTCTAAGTCGATCGCAGGCCCACTTAGCGAAGCGTATACACAACCATATTCGTTCAGCGGAAGGATAAAACTAATTATCTGTCAAATCAGACATGAGCTAAGTGTTTCCACTCACGAAATAAGCACTAGTTGAAAAAAAAAAAACGTTAGATGGCGGACCCTTTAGCTACAGAGCTGTGAACTTATACAAATTATTGTTTATGCCATGTTATGCATTCGATAATGTCTCTACCAATACCAACAGTGTGTCACATGTACATACTTCAGTTTATAGATTTGATAGGTCCAAGATCCCACGCTGGTTTTCCACTATCTACGTATCCATCTAGATAGCCGTATTTTTATTCTGCTATAAAAAAACAACCATAGCATTGAAAACTGCTACACATTGTCTAAAAATAAAATTTACACACCAATATTTTTTCTTTCTTTTGACAACATATATATAATATGAATATGAATATGAATATGAATATGAATATGAATATGAATATGAATATGAATATGAATATGAATATGAATATGAATATGAATATGAATATGAATATGAATATGAATATGAATATGAATCTCAATATGAATATGAATAGGAATAGAAAAAGGACATAAGAATAGGAATAGCGATAGTAATAAAAAAAAAGAAATCGGAATAGGGATGTTCTTCTTTCAAAAAAACTATCACTTTAAAAAAAAATAATTTTACGAATTAATACTGTTTCTCAATACAATAATCTTAATATTGCACAACAGATATATAAAAGGATCTTACGCTATTTTCCCCGCAAACAAGTCAATAGGTCATAACAATCATCATTGTCGTTCTACGGATCTAATGCTAATGTCACACTGTATAGAAGTTACGATATAAACAAAATATAGCAACAACTTGAAAAAGGGTGGGTGTTCCCTCGACGCGACGCAACAAAAATGTTCAAAGTTCGAAAGGCATAGAGCAGAAGATATAAAACGAACAATTTGACACCCTACGCCCAAGCCCAACTGACAAAAAGAGACACAGAAAAAAGAAAACAGCAACAACAAAATAACTGGAATGATGTCACATGTTGCTTAACAGCGCCATCCAATTGTGAAATAACGATGGGTTAAATGAAGAGATTGTCATCTTTTGCTTCCGATATAAGGATTAACCCTTGAGGGAGTTTTTTCTGTAGGGGTATCTATTTATGTGCGTAAATGAAGTGATATTGGAAATGGAAAATGATAAATATCAATCAACTATCTAATACGTATACTAACTGTTTCTTTACTTGATTTGTATGTAGCGTCCTTCTCCGATATTTATATTAATTGTTAATCGGATGTATTGATTTTTAACTTTTAACTAAAAGAATCTATGGAAAACCATTCCTTCACGCAAATAACTTATCTATGTAGCAATATTTCAGTGAATGTAGTGGCTGACTTGAAGGGGTAGTTTTCAAAATAGTAAGATGTTTTCGTATCGTTTTTAATTCAAATAAAAATTTAAAAAAATATATTTTACTGTTCGTTTCTTTGAGATGAGCAGTCGAAAACGCTATAGTTTTAACTTCAAAGTATGGAGTAAGTGCCGTAAATATGGCCCACCCTTAAATTTTTTGTAAATAAAACAGTCACTTTTTCGGTACCTAATTCCCTTGGGAAAAAAAAAAAAGAAATTATTTTTTAATCAACTTTCATAATATCTACCTTATCTATCTTCACACCATTGCATTCGAATTCGCGCGTGTTTATACATATATACTTTTTTTTAGAAAAAAAAAAAACAGCGGGACATGTTGGGCATAAAAACAACACCCGCTATACTGATATATAAGCATTACAGGAATTATATTTATCAGAAAATTTTTTCAGTTTTATTGTCAAAAAATTGAGGAAAAAAAAAATACTAAAAGAGAGCTGACCCTAAATTTTCAAAATGTTCTAAAATAGTATTGTTTCCAATTTTTGTGTTGGAGATATAACCACTTTAATGTTTATACAAAAAATAGCGCATTGTGGATTGATTTAAAATATATAGGTCTCAGACGATTCCGTTTCAGCCTTCACCCCGTCAGACGGCTGTTAAGTTTGCAAGAAAATCAACTTTTTGCGTTCGAGGTATAACAAAATAAATGATACACCAAAAATTCAGAATAATTCTCCTGATTATCGAAATGTCGGTCTAAGACGTTTTGTTTTTCAGCCTTGAGCCTCTCAGACGTCATTTAAGTATTTTTAAATGCATTTTCAACTAAAAACCTTAAAACAATTTTCTTTTCAATTATAACCATATGCTGGTCACATGGAAATACTCTCCACATATTCCCAATCACGAATATGTTAGTCTCAGACAAATTTGTTTCATCCAACCTCCTACCAGACGTCATTCAATTATCAAACGCATTTTTCAACTTAAAAACTGAAAAACTTTCTTCTTTTGAATGATACACCAAAAATTCAGAATAATTCTCCTGATTATCGAAATGTCGGTCTCAGACGTTTTGTTTTCAGCCTTAAGCCTCTCAGACGCCATTTAAGTATTTTCAAATGCACTTTTCAACTAAAAACCATAAAAACTTTTTTCTTTTGGTATATAACCGGATTTTTGTGGGGACTTTGCTATGCATATAAGAGGACTTCGCCCATATGTGAACCTTCATGACATGGGATCTTTCTGCTGACCAAATATAAATAACCATCAAGCAGAGGTATGAAGTGAGGTATAATTTCGTATTTGCAATCCAAATATAAGATCTCCTAAAGTTCTTCATAGATTGCTTTGAAATTTTGACTCAAAGCAACGTTGCATTCGCATTCGCACCCGTTTTTCTATAAGTCTTAAAAACAGCACCATCTGTTGGACGTAAAAGCAAAGTACTCTTTCTGAGATCTCAGAAATCTCAATTAAAAGAGGAACAGGATTCTTCAATTTACTTAATCTCTTTCTGACAGAGCAAAATATCCGAAATTTGGATTTTTTTTTTTAATTTTGATTTAGTTATTTCGTGATATTCGTGAGCGGAAGCATTGTTCTCAAATTTAATGGAGACAAAAAATGTATATATGTGTTTTGCCACCGGAAAAATTAAACTGGTTAAACTTGGGGTTTGCAAAACTTCAATTATTTGTTTGTCTTTTTATTTATTGTTTGAATAGTTTTCTTTAAAAAAAAAAATTAATTAAAAAATTGTAAATGATGGATTCTTATGGAGTTTTCCATTGGTAAAATGAATCAATTTATTTTGATTTGGATCTGTTCAAATCCCGACTTTGGCCGTTTTTACCTATTCATATACTAACACCAAAATAATTTACAGTCGTCAGTTTCCAAGGCGTCTTTTGATTTGGTTAATTTATTTCGTTTGTGAAAATTCTGCACAAAGTACCTTTGTGAGAAATAATCGTTCATAACAAGCGTTTTAAAATGAACCGCTAACTTCATCCATCTCATTTTTCTCTTCTAAAATGCATCAAGGGATGAAGATTTTTTCAAATGCTGACACAGAATGGTATTCCATTCTCCGCGCAAAAAAATCAATTTTTAAATTGAAATCTGAATATACCAATGGAAAACCCCCATTACAAGACTATTTTTGCGTCGTTGCTTTTCTTCGAATTCTTCCTTGAAATTTCAGCCTGTGATTTGGGCATAGGTCCGGTCATTCACAGTGTTCCGTACTAGCTAATCTGAATGACAGGCTCGCCACTAAAACAAAGTATGTATTGCTTAAGTTAAATTTACGCCCAGCAAAGCGGGCGGGTAACAGCTAGTAAAACATAAAAAAAACTAATTAAATAAAAATAAATAAATAAAAAACTAAAAACAATCATTTTCGCACTTTTCAAGAAACTGCTGCTAATGGAGCGCCTTGTGTTAAATATCGCCCAGTGTTAAATATGGACCAGGTTGATGCATATGGTAGATGTGGCGGGCTATATTACCCGCACTTAGATTTTTCGTTGTTCTTTTAATTTTAACCCACTTTAAAAAAAATATATTTCAAATTTTGGTTTCACATAAAGAAATATAAAAATATAAACAAAATATTTGCTCAAAATTTAGTGTAAAAATATAAAAAAATTAAAGTCTATTCCGTCACACACATTTCCTGCGCCTGATTCTCCACTTCAAAATATATCAAAACCATGAAGGGTATGTTCGAAATGCACATCGGGTACCCCCGCTCTTCCAGTAGGGATATATTACGGTCGGCCATATTACCAACATTGGCCATATTTGCCGCACTTACTCTATTTGATTGTGAATACTTTTCAGCCTTAATCATTCTTAAACTTATTCTAAAGCACTTTTTTATTGGCTTGCGTCTTTCGCTTCTGTAAACTGAAAGTCACCATAATCTGTTACAAATTTGTTCCAATCCATATACATATGTATAAAGACAGTTTTTACCTTCATTTGCCAAACCCTAATGAAAATATTGATGTACTCCAACTTTACGCATCTTGTCTTTATTTTGTTATAATTTCAACTGCAGCTCATTAATAGCAGGCATAATAAAAGCATAAATCAAGCTGAATTTGACCGATGGCATGGGTTATGTTGGCTTTGAGGGCCGCTGTCGTTTGTGGCTTATTCCCATAGACCTGCGACTTCAGAAAATTCTACAAGAAAATGTCTAACGGGTTCAAATCAGACGATCTCAGTGGCTAGTTCCCATCACCTCTATACGTGAGATGATCATGCCCTCGAATCACTCGTGCAAAATTACCAGTGTGACGGTGATGGCCTGGCCAACGTCGTTTTCAAAGAAATATGGACCGATGACTCCGCCGCCAGCCTAAAATCGACACCCAGCAGTGACTTTTTCGGGATGCATTGGACGCTCTTGGATCCCATGTGGATTGGTAGCGCCCCAAATTCGACAATTTTGTTTGTTGACGTACTCATTCATCCAGAAATGTCCTCATCACTGAATATCATTTTTCGATGAAAATTAGGGTCAGTTTCCAACTGCTCCAGATCCCATTCACCGAACATACGTCGTTGTCTCCTGGGTCAGTTGAATTTTGTATACGGGTACAGGCCCAAGTCACGACGCGAAATTCGCCAAGTTGTGTTCTGCAAAAGGCCGAGTTCTTGTGAGCGAAAAGAAATCGATTGCCTCGGATTCTTCTGCACACTCTTACGGACAGTGGCGATGTTTTCGGCAGATCTTGCGTTCCGTCGACTTACTGGGTATTGGTTGACCGTTTACTGAACCTGTGGACTCAAATTTATTCACCACACTGCGAATTGTCCTCTCTGTAGGACGATTATGGCGACCGTAAAATGGGCGATGCACGTGGAACGTTGCCCGAACAGAACACCCATATCATTTGCACGCGTTGTTGAACGCTATATCCGTCAATTGTGATTTGGCAAAACAGACTGAATAAATGAGAGCGAGTTTGACAGATGTAGCTTCGACAAAATGGCCGCTATCAACTGTCAAAGTTCGAAAGTTCCTATTGGAAGACCCTTTATATGTATTTTGGTTTTAAAGCTTATTTATTCGTCTTCAAGGGATGTATTCATTTTTATAATAGTTTGTTGTCAAAAAGCTCTTTTTAAACACCATGTTATTTATAATATCAAATTAACCCTTACATAGAGTGACAACAATACAATATACATTTTACATTGCAATCCAATATGTCAACTTAATTAAAACAAAAATACATTTTTGCAATAAAATAAGCATATAACTAAACCCATCAATCAGTGCTTTGCTTGGCTGTCAGAACTTTTGACACAAATCAAAATAAAATGAAATGCAATTTACAATTTTATTTATTTTGTGACGAAACCTAACAACAACTCTAAAGAAACAGAGCTAATAAAAACTAAAAAACAAACAACAATGAAAACAAACAAGCAACTAAAGAAGGAAAATCAATTTAATTCACTTTAAAACAAACAAACCAATCTAACTGTTGTAATTGTCGTTTTTTCTATTTCCTCCTTCGGGTGTTTGTTTGTAAGCAGATTTACCTTACCAAGTATTTCTTTGTTATTGTCCCTACAAAGGGTATGGTTTGTGGCTGTAAATTGTTTTCGTATGTGAATGGAGTTGTATTAATCTTAGACATGAAATTTGGCAAGTTCCATACCATGCAGCAGTGAGAGCTCAATCAAGAAAAGAGCAAAGGTTTATCATATCCGGTCTTCACATAGATATTACAGCATAGGTATTAGAAAATCTCCCAGCTACTTTGGTGTAATTTTCGCTTAAAAATATGTTTACTTTCGTGTTTATATACTCGTGTCACAGCCACTATACTAGTATTGCTGCCGTCAGTTTGTCTGTTGGGTGGGTTGTCAAATGAATTTATTTTATTTTTGAAAAATAAAAATATTAAATTTTTGCAGTATGATATTAAGTGGCAACGTTGCCCTATTCCTGCGTTTTGAGATGGAATATGTCAGGAAGCACTGTAAGATTCATAATACTTAATATGCAGCTCAAGTGCTTAAAGGTGTGGAAAATCGCTTAAGGCATCCGTTGAACAAGATCATAGTGCTTTGAGTTAGCCAAAGCCAACTTTTCTTTGAAGCTTCTTTAGCTAATTGATTTCATACACTTTGTTGAGTATGCGGATTGGTCAGATCACACATCTTCGACTGAAAGTCCCATTTTGTACCCAATGGTTTTCCCCAGGCATACAAGTCTATGCAAGCCTCTTTATCCACTTCTTCTATGCTGAGTTTTCAGTTTAATTAAGGGTCCGTTAATGGAGGATTAGTTGGAAGGAGAGTAGGTATACTGGTTCAAGAAGTAAAGATCATCAGCGTTAGTTCAGTTTTGTTTTGGTATACTCCCACTTTTATTTCGTAGGGCGTTTTTTGGATTGGATTTTTAGTAAAACAACTACCGTTTTAATGGTTGGAAGGGCAAAGAAAAAAGATAAGAGTAAAGTCAATTTTTCGTAAAACGCCTTACGGAATAAGGGTGATTGTATCAAGTCCATATGTTAACTCAACGCTAAGTCTCAAATCAGAAAAAAGGCGTAGGTTCGGAACTTGACAGGTGTTCCACAGTCTGGAAAAGACGGTGGTGTAGAAACATCAAAACTTTATTTGTTCTCATTACCTCTTCGCACAAATTGAATCTAGTTATCAATGAATGATCTCAGTGGCAACTCTTACTGAAATTTGGAGCACCAATTAATTTATTCATCTATTACATTATTTTCGTGATTGGGAAGATCGTTTAGGCGCAGGAGTATGAGTTCTCGGGACAAAAGTCCAATTTTAGTGACATATTAATAAGTTCCAAGTCAATTTTGTCTTACCTCTTCGGGACTTAAGGCCCGAACAAAAAACGTTGGAACTAATGATTCATTTAACATTTTTCCTTATGCCATGAATGAAAAAAAAAGAGCTCCGTCAAGCTTGGTCCACAACAACAGAAATTCAAAATTCCAATGATGCGGGATTAAAGTTCCAATTAAGTGCTAATTTAGTACCTACTCCAATCCTGATTTGGAACTTAAATCCCTGCACCATCAAACTACTGGTAGACCCCGCTTGACGTCAAGCTAGGAACCGGTTATCTTAAAACACACTTCAAATAAAACTAATGATGAAGGAGGTAAGTTCCATTTAGGGGCCCGTTATTTAGCGGAACACCGAATTAAATACTCCGCTGTTCGATCTTGAAATTAAGTGTTTAAAATACGAAATCTTGGAGGCTTTCCATACTTGGATTAGGCTAAATAAATACTATAGCTGCGAACAGAGCGCAGATGCGAGAGTCGAGGAGAGTGTCGCCGAAAGAGGGAGTTGATCAAAGAATAGGTATGACATACTGAAGCTGTATAAATCGATAACTATAGGAGCGAATTCTGAAAACATGCATTGCTTATAGAAAGTTTTGCTTATTGAAAGGTTTACATGACTTTCTCGTATAGTTATGGGTGGTAGTTCGCATGTACCGCCCAGCTCACTGCTCTGTGCCCAGTCCCCATTCGCACCCCAGACCAAACACATACATATACCGATCGACAGAGCAAAGTTGGGCAAACATTATTTTATAACTTTTGCCTCACCGGTGGTGATTCGCGTGTCATAGATCCGAACATGAACTTCGACAACGTCCGGGTCCGGAAAGATTTTATGGTTATTACCGTATGAGTGCAAGTGTGATTGTAAAGGGTCCGCCAAATAACTTCTTTTTTTTTTGGAAAATGGCGCAAAACATCGAGTGTAGCTTCGGCTGTGTGACACGTAGCGCCGTCCTGTCGAAACCAAATGTTGCCAATATCCTCCTCTTCAATTTTTGTGAACAAAAATTCGTTCAACATGGCCCGATAACGATCGCCATTGACTGTAACGGCCACTCCTTGCTCATTTTCGAAAAATGGCCCAATTATGCCTCTGGACCAAAATCCGCACCAAACAGTGACTCGTTTTGGGTGTATCGGCTTTTTAATGTATGCATGCGGGTTTTCTGTGCCCCAAATGAGACAATTTTACTTGTTTACTACCCGCCAAGATCAAAATGAGCTTCATCTGAAAAGATGATTTTTTTTGGCAAAATCGGCATCTTCTCTAAGTCGATCGCAAGCCCACTTAGCGAAGCGTATACACAACCATATTCGTTCAGCGGAAGGATAAAACTAATTATCTGTCAAATCAGACATGAGCTAAGTGTTACCATTCACGAAATAAGCTCTAGTTGAAAAAAAACGTTAGATGGCGGACCCTTTATATTAGAGAAAATAGAACATAAGGTCTTGAAAAACTGGACGAGCTGTAATCTACACCCGAGGAACGTCTCTCTGTTAAAATAGCATATTTTTTATTGAATCATAAAAATTTATTTCATTGGGATCGTTTTCCTTTGCCGAAAGGTCTAATTTTTGATATAATACAACATACGCTCTTGAAAAACTGAGCGAATTTTAGGCCAATAGCAACCAATTGATTTTTAAATATTTAGGCGCAAATTTTTAAACAGTCCTCGTTTAAGGAATGAAACCAACTCTAGTTAACGCAGTCGTTTAGTTGCGAGTCCTTGTCTAACCTTTTCTTAATTTTAAACACTTCAAACAACTCTTCTAACTAATGAAGTGTTTTTAGCGCATTTGTAGGGTTTTAAGCGCATTTGTAGGGTTTTGTTATGATTTTTGATAGAGCATTCGACTGCAGATCGAGAGGTCCCCGGTTCAAATCCGGGTGTCCCCTTTGAAAATTAAATTTGTTTGTAATTTTTTTTTTCTTCTTTTAACTCCCCTTTAGCTATTTCACCTTTCCAGCTAAGATGACGGGCGATATTGTGAGCAGAAAATGATTTGCCGCGATATGGTAGTCCAACACTATGTACTACATGTTTTTTTGTGTTGTAAATATATTTTTTTGCGTAGTCTATTGAATCGGGGGGTGTAGATGGTGTTGTTTTGTCGTGGTAATGGTTACTGGGTGCATGCACCACAAATTAAAGCTGAGACAGTTTTCGTGATTTTTGACTTACATGCTTGAAATCTTCATCAAACATTTTTCTTTAAATTTTTGTTATGAAATTACAAACGCTGAATGGATAAAGTATACTTTAAAAAAGATAGAGAAGCATTTTGCTGCTTTTAAAGTTAGACGAGTGCCTTAGCGTTAAAGTATACTTTATATCGTTTAAAATTATCAAAGCGTCGACTCTCATTCTAAAACTCATTTTTAGAGTCGGCGTCGAATTTAAAATGTTTAAAATTTTGCGCCTTAGTTATTTAATTCCGCCCCTAAACATTTTTACTAATTTAAATAGTTTTTTATAATTATTTAAATTATTTTCTATTAAAATATTCCTTTAATTTCTATGCAAATTCATTTTGTTCAAGAAACTTTACTTCAATAAGAGTGGAGAAAACAAATTTTCTTGAACGTTCCGCTCTGCTCTTTTAAAGCGGTGCTACCTCGCCGCTGGATGCCTCGGTATGAGAGCTCCCATAAGAAACCAATTTTCGACGCTCTGCTCACCTCTCGCATCACTGCTCTGCTCGTAGCTCCTTACAAAAATAAATTAAGTAGCGAAAAATCCCCAATCGAATACACAACCCTTTTATAATCAAGAAAATTTATTTTAAAAAATAATATGATATAGGATGATGTATTCAATAATAAATTTTCCTTAATCAACACCGCCTCAATCTGAATTATATTGTTTGATCTATGGCACGTTTAATGTGCGCTCAAAAAATAAAAATGTCAAATCACCGAATATAAAAAAGGTCCCTGGTCACCTCCCTCCCGCGCCACAACAAACTCCTTTCCTAGCAAATCTGTCATATCTAATAACTTAAAAACAAACTTTGAGGGTCATTTTTGTAGGTGTAGTTGGCATTTTAATTTTTGAAACAAATCCGTAAATCCTTATTCTGGCGCAACTTCCATTTTATTTTCTGGCCTTATTCCAAGGTGATTTTGGATAATTGTTGATACTCCGCTCCGGTTTAATTTCTTTTTCGAATTTCCTGAAAACTGTTTGGCTCTTTTTTTCAAAACGATTTGCAGTGCAATTTCTGAGATCCCTACTTCATATATTAAAGTAATTTCACTATATATTGCACTATTTGTTTGCGATTTCCTTGGGTCGTATCTCCGATTGGATTTGGGATTTAAATACCACTGAAATGGGTCAAAAGTTCTGGAACTTAAGCCCCTCCGCTGAAAGTTTATTCCAGATATTTATAAGATCTTCGAAACAAGATGGAACGAGAAACAGAGTTTTCAAGAAGAATTTTCCTGTTATGTTGTACGCATTAAGGTCTCATATCCTATGAAGGAAATAGTGCAAACAAATTAAAAAAAATTGTTCAGCAGACACAAAAAACGGTATTATAGGGATAAAAAATAATAAAATCGAATTCTTAGAACCTAGAATGTTCAAAAAGTATTGCAACAGAAATCCAAATACACTAACGAGACATTGATATTTGAATTCAATGACTACCGAGGTTTTGACAGAAACCTTTTCTTTTGCAAATGATAAATTAATTTCCGAATTGCATACCTATTCTGTTTTCAGATAATTTTTTTGTTTATAAATCAAATCATATGTCAAACTGACATTTCATAGTACTTCATCCAAAATATATTTTGGATCGTGAATCATAAGTAGAGATGTATATAGTATATCTCCGCTAACTAAATGGATATAGGATCTCATGTGAGTTGTGTTTTACACGCAAATTAAATTTCAAGCTCATATACGTACGCATTAAAAAACACGGCTAAAAGGTGATTATTTGTGAATCTATATTACATACAAATAAATGAACGGAAATTTTATTATTCAAGACTTTATTATGAAAGAAAAATGGTAATTTTAATAAAACTGCATTTCATTCAGACAAATAACAATATAGGGTCGTAGATTATGTTGACTTAAAAGCATACATACATACAAACAGTAAAAACAGTGCAGTGTGTGTATATACAAAATACGAATAGAAATGGTAGGCAGGAAGGCAGGCAGCATGGTGGATCCAATTTTGCACTCAAAAGATGTATAGGGGGCTTCGTTCTTGTACTGTGACGACAATTTTATTTTAAAGGCTACACTCAAACTTAAATGTAACGTAAGTTGTACATGAAGGCGCGAGGTGCTGCAGGAAGAAGAGGTTTTCCAAGTGTGCCGAAATCCTTGCTATATAGTGTACATATTATATATTCTGAACCTGAGTGTATGTATATTTTATTATTTTCCCAACAGATTCATGTTTATCGAAAGAGGTCCTTTCCTTTGATTGTGTGTTCGGCAAATGGGAATGGATTTGAGCTTTACCCTCACCGACACAACAGAAAAATTATCTAGGAGTGGGTGATTTGTTAAGGAAATGCTTTGTTGGTATTATAAAGAGGAACAAGAAACGTGTATGTTTTGAAAGTTCAGGGCGACTAAAAATACACTCAATTATTAATGCTATTTATAGCTTTCTTGCAGTTGAAAATTGATAAAAACTAAAACGATTACAAATTTAATTGGAAAGTTTTAGATATAAATATTGACTGCTTAAAGTTAAACAGAGAGTTATGTAGAAAGGGAAATGGTTAGTATATCAGGATATCATGTGTAAAGTTATTTTTTGAGGTATTTTGAAAGGATTATTCATTAGTATTGTAAGAATTGCTTTAGAATAGCAGGAGGTTTATTATAAATATTAGGCTTTTAAAATAAACACTTATGTTGTGTAGGCTGCAGATAAACTTTTCATTAATATCAATGTTATAAAATGAAAAGCGCCCGCCTAAGCACTCATTTTTAAATCTGCTAAAGCTTTCAATTATGAAAACATTTGCGTTGAAAATTTTTGATGCGACTCCTGTCCCAAATCTAGACTTACATTTCAAATCATATCACCGTTTTTATCTGTTTCTGTTTTGTTCTTGCTTGAAGTTAATTTTTGAACTTAAACCTCTTAATCAGGGTCTGGGATGAGGAGCTGAGATACCTTTCGTATATAGGAAAATATAAAATTCGTAAAAGCTCCCCAAATTCTATATTTATCTATTTCTAAATTTGCAAAAAAATCCTTACTTCAAACATTTTCAAATTCTTATAAGAAAAAAATCCTTAAAATATGAAAAACTCAAAAAAAAATTGAATTGTCTTTCTGAGTTTTCATTGAATGACGACGATGAGTGTAACCTTATCATTATGTAAAAGATTTCTCTCAGATTAGAGAGAAGTTTGAAAGATATATGTAGCAAAATTAAAAATGGGTATAGAGAAATTTGTATGAACTAATTGTTGGTCAGTATATTCTTCAAATATATTATCATCATTTCCTTATACTCGTATGTAGCAGATAACGAAGCCACAAATTCAAACAGCATAACTGAAATTTAAAATTTTATGGATTATATTTGTTTAAGACTAGCTTTGACATTGCACTTCGATTACCTAAAACCATTCATAACTTTTTATTTTAATCCATACTCACAGAAAACCGTAAGCAGAAAAGGCTTCAATTCCTTTGTACGCACTATTTTTTCTTTTATTTTGTGAATGATTAAGTTTCAAGGTTAAAGTCTAGTATGCAGATCGCGCTAAATTTAAGCGCCATCTTTTCAGCTAAAACCCTAACTAAATTTTGACATGAGAGCGTCACAAAAAAACAGCTGTTTTCTGAGAAAAAAGTACAATCAACCATTTCAGAGAATTTGTTTTCATTATTTCAAGTGATTTTAATCAAATAATATGGTTCATTTCCTTTAACTGAGATAAATCGTTTGTTTCTAACCGCCGTAATATTCACGCCGTTTAAATCTCGGTTTAAAAGTTCTCAAACCGACTATATTTAACCGAAGTAAACCGATAGGATTTCAACGACAAAATCGTGTTTAAATTGGTAATATTCACCCCGTTTAAGCAAAAAATGACATTCGGTTTACATCGGTTTAAATTTGTGATTTAAACCGATCTTCGGATAGCATCGCAAGTATGAGTATGGCTTTTGAGCACATATTTGCTGATTTATTTATTAATCTTTTCAAGTTTATTGAAGTCTTTGTTGTGTTTTAGTGTTGAATTAAAATTAACAAAATATTTAAAATTTTGCAAGGACAGAAAGTGCCACCAAAAGAATAGAAAGAGAATTCAACTCGGGCCAAACGCTTTACTCAATTTAAAACTGATTTCTTGTGTGACCTTATGTTGTTCAGCGACTTCAATACTATAACACCGTACGGTCGCATATGCTGGTGGGGGGAAATCGCCCGAATTTCCAATACAAAACCAGACGTTTCAGTGACAAGTGAGTTGTATATTCTTGTACTTTTGTTTTTTCTCTCTATTTTTTTTTCGAGAACAATGCTACAACATAAAAAGAGACCTACAAAACTTGCCAATCAATATCTAATGGCTACTGTTTTGGAGACCGGTGGCGGTGCTGTTTTTCAAAACATTAATAAAAATGTTTGGTTTCGTTCAAACAGTCATGCTGTTTTTTGGAACGCTGCAGCTTTCAATGACTGGCTTTTCCTTCACCGACAGTGACGCTCCGCTTACTTACTGTTAGACTCAATATTTTGAACTGACTGAATAAACCAATAATATTTGAATATAAGCTAAAACCATTTAAACCGTGCCTGAACGACACGAAAATGCCTCGTTTAAGTTGGAGTCGGTTTATCGTAGTTAAACCGATCATTCGGTTTAAAATTTTGAATAAAGTTGGTTTAAGTGAGTAAATATTACCGATTCGTCGGTTTAAATATTTTAAACCGACTACTGAATTTAAACCGAGTTTAAACGGCGTGAATATTACGGCCGTTAATATTCCAGCATTTCGATTTTTATTTTCAAAAAGAATTACAGAATATGCACAAAATTAGATCGTGAATTAATGTGCGAACAATTATTTCGTGCGCAAAATTTTGACAGATAGTGATGTACAGTAGGAAACATTAAAGGAGAATGCCCAAAAACCCAGAGCGGATTAAAATAAAATCTATATGGACTGAAAGGGAAATAGTTGTAGATAACAAATATGAAATTACTTTCTTAAAAAGTCATCCCCGGGGCTGGCTATAACAATTTTTATATTTTTTTTAACAAAGTGTTTCTGTATGTTATAACCAGCTCCGGGGATAACTTTAAAAAAAAGTAATTTCATTTTGTTATCAACAACTATTTCCCTTTCAATCCATATAGGTTTTATTTTAATTCGCTCTGGGTTTTTCGCCCATACATTTTTGGGCATATGTAATTATAATTCACATCAAGAAACTTTTAATATTTACGAAGCAAATTTTATTTATTCTTTTTTTTTAACTAAGAAGTTACAGCAATTAAGTGTAATACTTTTTATTAAATAAATAGTATATTCTTTATTTTTTTTTTTTTTAATTTTTCAATGTTAAAGCTGTCAAAACTTTTGAAGTCGAATTCTTCTACAAAATCTAAGAAATAATAGAACAAATCTATATAATATTTTATTTCCTTTTTTTTCTTTTCAGGTAAGCCAAATCTCAATTTAAACTTAAAAAAGGGTATCAATGTTTAACATGTAAGTAAAAAATTACCCCAGTAGTTGTACAATAAATAAAAAAGGCCATCATTTACAAATTGAACAAAATTAAATTAGAAATGATTAATAAGGTTTGTTAATTGTTTTATGAGGTTTTTTTGTTGTTTTATGAGGTTTAAAAATCAAAATCAGTGAATATTTTGATCCCAAAAAAAAAACCTATGAAAGAAAACCGTTCTGGCAATCCTTCCACACAAAATTACTTTTACTATTCCAATGACCATAATTCGATTTAATAAAGGTTGTTTCGGAATGAATATCCTTTTTTTTCCACTAAAGGCTAAAAATAGTATTTACAACATAACGAAAATCTGCGATTTTTTAACTATTGCATGCTATTTCAATGAGAAATACAACTCTTTTAAAATAAGTTTATTTTCGTTGTCTAGATATTTGTTTTCGACTTAAAAGCAATATTAAAAAAATATGCACGACTGGATCGCACGAACCTGCTCTTGTGGTCCAAGTTGCTTGGAATTTCAGACTAATAAATTATGATTATTATTAGTATATTTACATATTAATATGAGAAAATTAAATAGAATCATGAAACTCGTTCTTTAATTTGCTAAAATGACTACTTAAAATTTTTTAATCCCAAAAGAAGAAGAACTAAAGAAATTAATTTATATAAAAACAAAACTAAAATCATTAGCGGTTTTCTTAAAAAAACATTTTTTTTTTATTTTTCTTTGAATTTAAAAAAGAAATTGGGATGTAATTTTTAAGTTTTTATCAATATGTATACACTTAATGACGTATTTAAAAAAAAAAATAATAATGTTGATTTTTTTTAAATTGAACTTTCTTTTAAAAATCATAAAATCATTTTTTTTGAAAATTTTTATAGACAATTTTAGTTTAATTTTAAAGGACTTCCTGTATTAAAATTTTGATTAAAATCCGTTATGCCGTCAACGAGAAAGTCGAAATAAAAATAAACTGTTTTATGACAAGTAACGTGAATAACAGTCCTTGTTAATTTTTATTAACGAAAATGCATTTCTATATACAAAAGTGCACACAAAATTTTGTTTCAAAATCGTTAGACTCGTGTTCGAGATAAATTAAATTTGTCATAACGGTTGTATGAACAAGTTAAATAAGTTCTTTTTCATAAAAATGCCCTTGGTCATTTTTTTTTATTAAAACACTGAATCTGTGGTCTCACGGCCACCCAAGAAAAGGCAGTAAGAGAAGGTAGCTCTATATAAGTTAAACCAAAGATCTCTTCCTTCCGTTGGGAAGTTGGCAGACAAATTCTGGATATGCCACAATCGTTACCTCTCAACAGATTATGGTGTTATTAATGACATGGATCAGTCAAATATTGCTGTTAGAAGCAGGATTTTTAGGCAGAGATCCAAAAAAAAGGTAAGAGGTGGAATTATTCGACAAATTGACTTACCAATTCAGCGACCTTTGCAATGTTTTATTTGCTTGCTCCATGCTAATAATAACACCTATGCGAGAAGCTTTACGGAAAAACATCAGGTTCAAACGCATAGTCTGGTGATATTGGAAAAGGTCTTAAAAACTGTCAAAATTTATATCTATGTTGCTCAATATCAGGCAGTTCAAGTCTACCACTACCATTGGCTTGTCTTAGCTCTAATCGAAAACACATTTATGAAATAAGCAAAGCTTTGAGTAATGGTATCCGAGATGGAATAATTTTGAGAAGAATACCGAAACAATGGTTCTTTCCAGATGGCTTACAACAACTATCCGCATTCTTCGAGTTAATGTGTCAAAAGAGTCTATTATAACTAAAGATAAATTAGAAATCAGCGAAGAGTTTAATAAGGTTTTTATAGGTATTTCTAATCAAATAAATTGCACATCATCTGTAGGGCACTTAGACAGTTCCACATTTAATAGAACATCGTTATCGTCCTCCTTATTTTGTAGTCCCACGAACGAAACTGAAATAAGATCCATTATAAATGGATTTAAATCAAAAAAAATCTTGTGGAGCGGATGGTATTACTAGTCTTGTGGTTAAGCAAATTACCAATAACATAATTAAACCCTTAGTTTTTTGACAAATAAAAGCTTCGAAAAAGGTGAGTTTCCGGATTGCCTCAAAACAGCCATTATAGTGCCAATATTTAAAAAAAGATGATCCGAAAGACACGATCAATTACAGGCCAATCTCACTTCTTTCAATTTTTCCGAAAATATTGGAGATTGCTTTTAAGGATAGAATGAACTCTTTTTTAGAGAAGTTCAATTTTTTTAGCGATCGCCAATTTGGCCTTAGGAAAGCACCGAGGATGCTATGATCAACTTTCTCGCTCATATTTACCAGTCCCTAGATAAAGGCTTAAAAACAGTCGGCATTTTTCTTGATCTGACTAAA
Organism: Leucozona laternaria; assembly: GCA_932273885.2. Classification (NCBI taxonomy): domain Eukaryota; kingdom Metazoa; phylum Arthropoda; class Insecta; order Diptera; family Syrphidae; genus Leucozona; species Leucozona laternaria. The sequence goes on from OW026368.1 coordinate 56,298,757, forward strand.
GCCTTTGACTTATGCAATCATGAAATACTACTTGAGAAATTATTTCAAATTGGATTTAGGGCATCTTCGTGTCGGTGGTTGACTATTTACTTAAGTGAAAGAAAACAACGAGTTCGAGTCAATGATGTTCTTAGTAAAATAGCAACCTGTCCAAACGTAAAGGTTCCGCAAGGATCTGTGCTGGATCCTATTCTTTTCCTCATTTACATAAACTCAATTTTTCAGGTTAAACTTAATGGTAATTTAACAGCTTATGCAGATGATCTTGCATTGTCTTATAAGTCCATTTCACAAGAAGTTTTATTTATGATTTAATTTCCCTTAGAAACTGGTTAACTTATCACAAAATGGTGCTTAGCAAAAATCAAAAGCTATTATTTTTTCCCTATCTAAGTCATTAACAACAGATCCTTTAATTTATCATCATGCATCATGCGACACAATATCATGCAACAGTTTATGCTTTCCTCTGGAGTTTTCAACAGAGTACAAATATCTAGGCGTTATAATTGATAACAGATTAACTTGGAAACCTCCAATTACATCAGTTAAACGAGTTTTATACTTTGCAGTGAGTAAAATATATTTTTTGCGCAAGCTGGTCCCTCGCACATTACTCACTTCCATTTACTATGCATTAGTAGGTTCACGTCTTGAGTATGGGCTGGCATGCTGTGGTATTGCTTTCAAAACTAATCTTCAGCCTATTATAATAGTTCAGAAAAAAATAATCAGGTTGATTACATACAGTAGAAAGTTGGACCATGCACTTCCTCTATTTCGGTCAGTTAAAATACTTCCTTTTTGATATCTATACATATATTCAAAAATCTAAAAGTTTTCTTAACCAGAAGTGGAAATATTAGGTATAAAATGAATGAGAACTACCCGCTTCGCAATAATCACAGTGTCCATGTGCCAGCAGTTTCAAAAGAACATTGCAGGGGATTTTTGAATGTCATCGCACCATCTATCTACAATAAACTTCCGGTTGAGTTACATAACATCGTTTCCAATAAGTTTATATTCCTAAGAAAACTTAAAGACTGGCTTTTCTCCAGATCAGAAGTTGAGACTCTTTTCGAAGTCATGTCATAAATTATTTCACATTACTACAAACCCTTGGGATCTTTCATTGCATATACATGTACAATCATACTACTCTTTATTCAAAATTTATTCAAAATTTACTACTAGCAAATAATTAAATTAAAAAAAAATAAAGTAAAACTTTAACACGCTCGCTACTGGCAAATTTTGCCACAGAGTGTGTACACTACACATATCAGTTCAGATAATAAATCAATCAAAAATTATAAGCTCATGCTTGAACTGATGCATCTTAAGTCATACTAAGTAAATAAATTTAAATTTATATAATGTTTTTTCATTTTTTTTTTTTTTCATATTAAAAAGAATTGAAATTTAAGTTTAAAAAAACGTCACTTATATAATTGCATTTGATTTTGTAAATTTTATAATTTTTTTTTTTTTTGAAATTTGAAAATAAATACTGTGTGCTGAAAAGTGAAAAAAAAAACAAAAAAAAAGTCTCCAGAAGAGCCATTAAAGCAGATAGTGGAGTAAGTTGCCATCAATGTTAAAGTGAATGCTGCTTTGTGGTTTTAGATAAAATCTCAGCCTTCCTGCGTGTATGGTGCGAAACATTTTTTCAATGCCATTAAGTCGGTGAGTAAAAAATAGTATGTGTCGGAATGGTTATTTTTAATATTGTGAAGAAATTTTGGTAGCTATGTTGTTCGATGATCGCGAAAATATTCGAGAGCTTGCTCTTCGCCGCGTTCTTATAGCAAGAGAAGAAGTCTAAAGCAACACTAGTGAATTAGTTGTCCGAAAGTTTTAGTTCCCAAACTTCCGTTTCCATGATGATGAATACTACGAGGTAACAGATTGGAAGCAAATTGAAAAGAGCAGTTTGACCGAGCTTCCAATACTCGAGGATTTTACCGAGCTTTGACTGATTTAAAGGATAGATAGCTGGATGAGTGAAAAAATGTCTGCATTATACCAACGGTAATTATATCATCAATCTATTCTACGTATAATCTTCCGAGTAAGCAAAAGTCATTAGTCATATTCTGAACTAAGTTGATTGCAACTACAAAATTAGTTGGCCAAAAAAATAGCAACATATTGAAAAAAGCTTACAAAAGTTAGCTTGTTGATTGAAAAAGACAAAATTTTGGTGAGATTTTAGTCTTAGAATAGTTTTGAAATTTTTAGTAATTTTTTTTTTTTTAATTACACTTCGCAATGGGTAGTGCGAAACACTGACGTGAAGCCATTTTATCCATGCATAACAGGGGAGAATTTATTAGAAAAATAGCAAACATTAATTGGAAGATCTGCAATATTAGTGTTTAATGCTATAAACTCCAGAAAAAGCAAAGAAACCAGAGGGCGCTTATCTAAAATGACTGAAAGAAATAGAGTCACTTTGGTAAGAAAAGCTAAGGTGAATCCTTTCATGTCCTCTAAAGATCTGCAGCGCGAAAAAGAAACGGAAATCAGTGCCAGAACTATTCGTCGTATCCTAAAGTATGTTGATCTTCACTCGTTACAACCATTGAAGGTACCATTGCTAAAAAAAATACGTACCCAGAAGCGGATTTGTTTTTCAAAAATTTACCATATAAAAAAAGATCCCCTTAAGGCCAAGAAACAGTGGAGGAATGTACTTGGAGTGATGAAACTTAAATAAATTTATTCGGAATAGATGGTAAAGAGTTTGCTCACCGCCCAAAGTGTGAGACCTACAATCCGAGGAACACAAAACCAACCGAAGGCATGGAGGTGGCAGCATAATGCTATGGGGTTGTTTTTCTTGGTAGGGCGTTGGTGCAATATTTGTTATAGATGGTATAATGACAACGGTGTCGTATGTGGACATACTGCAGACTGTTATGCTGCCGTGGGACATTAAATATTTATAAGCCCCTTAAATCGCGTTTCCAACAGGACAACAACCCCCAAGCACAGGACAAAGTCAACAAAGCTGTGGTTTCAACGAAACAAAGGCCGTTATTGAGTGGCCTTCGCAATCTTCGGACCTTAATCCTATTGACAACCTCTGAAATGAGCTAAAGATTGTTATAAGTAAACAAAACCCTTCCAAAAAAGCCAATTTCTGGAGAATTGTCCAAGGAATGTGGTGTTCGATCAAACAGGAAAAGTTCCAGAAGTTGGAAGGCTCTATGCCGAATCGAAAACATGCAGTTTTTTCAAAAAAAAGTTTTTTTTACCAAATATTAAATTTTCTCTGCTAACAAATAAAGAAAAGTGACGTTGGTTATCAGAAATTCTTGTTTATTATTAAATAAATCAAGTGTTGCTTTTTTTATGACCAGTTTGTGAGAAAGATTACTGCAGACGGACTTGGAAATTTTGCAAACCCCTTTAAGTTTTCAAAAAATTTTACATAAACAAAATTAACAAAAAACTTATTTGCCCTATATAAGTACTACATAAAATATTACTAAAAATTAGGGAGTGTTGCTATTATTTTGGCCATGGCTGTATGTGCGACCCCTAGCGGTCATTTAAAAAAAAAAACTAAAAAAATCTTAAAATTATTAAAAAGACCCAATGCAACTTTTGCGCTCCGCCCCAATGCACACCTACTGTTAACGGTGGAATACTATTTTATTTGGCTTCTGGTCTATAATATGTACTTTACCAAGAAGATTCGTTTGTAAAAAAAGTAGTTCACAAAGTAAAAATTTTACGGAAAAAAACTGTACAAAATGTGATTTTTCCCTTTCGGCTATGACATCAATTTATTTTATCGAAATTAGTTCTTATGAAATCTTTTTTATGCCCATATGAGAGAAAATACTTGTTGTAAATATAACAACTAAAATAAATTATTATCAGTGTTCTCGTTATTGTTTTATGATTCAGTACTTTCCATTATTTAAGTTTTTTTTTTAAATCAAGTCGCATATCCCCGTTTTGACACAAGCTTCACGTTTAAGCTTTGTTATCTCACCGCATTCGATTGAATAAATATTATTATCCATTTGTATGTAGGTATAGGTATGTGAATACAAAAATGTACAAATATACTTTTATAGTTTATTATAACACGAAGTTTTCGTCAAATTAAAAGGGGAAAATATACCTTATTTGTTTGCCTAAATATTTAGTTCTCTATTTGCAATCTGTTTTAAATATTTAAATATGTGTTTGGATTTTTAAATGTCTTCCGTTTGTTTTAGCAGTCAATATAGCAAAGTTGGTGACTTCCAAGTGCTTTGGTTTATTCAAATCAAAAGTGAGGCTTTTTTGCCCTCTGCAGTGGAATTGAAATCAAAAGCTCAAAGTGCCAGAAGCTTTTTTCATATCTACACTCTTTACCCCAACAAGCAATACCTTAAAAAAAAAACGTTCAGGAGAAAAACTTTTGAAATTGGATAATGTTATTGGCTTTTCATGTTTATGATTATGAGGATTCTGCTTCATGGTCAAGATTCAAGAAGTCTTCCCACTTACATATAAGCTGAAAATAATAAATATAAGATGAAAAGAAGGTATACTAACACATTTTTTAATGACATTAAATTATAGATACAAATATCAGTAATTTGTTCTTATGTACACAGATATGTATATGTTGTTTTTTTTTTCGACAGCTACCTCTAAAAGAGTCTGATTGATTTTTAGAGTCGCGAACGATTTTCTGTACAAAATTCGAAAATATTTATGTCGCAACAGTAAAGATACTTTTAGTATGTTTGTTATCAATTTTATGTTATTTAATATAAAACCAGAAAGGTTTATTTATTATCTCTGTTCAAAATCAATAGGTGTATTGAAAAGAGAGAAATTATTTCCAACAAGAAATAAGCACACGAGGAGTATGAGTCGAAGGATATATTGAATTGAGTTACAGTTAATGGAATAACGTCCATAAGAAAATTTTATTGGACTTTATATAGAGATTGTGTATAAGGAATTGTTGTTGCGTGTACTTATGAAAAAGCAAGTGTAAAGTTGGTTTATAAGTTTTAGCAAATTGCTTGTTTTTGTGAAGCATTTTACGATTGTAATAAAAAATAAAAAGTGTAGAGGTATTTCTCAATAAAAGGACAGTCTATGTTTGTCGCAAATATACCTACTTACAAATGATTCAGTATTAATAAACTTAAATCAAATCTGGTTCAGTTTTAAGAATGCCTGGCAAGATTTTGGATAAGATTAAGGTTCACTGTTTTTGTTATATTTTTATATTTAACAAGATTTAAATTTTAACCATCTCCACTCAATGTTATAGGCCGAATGCCTCGAAATGTTTGAGATTAATTACGCACGTCTGGACAAAATTAAAGGGACAACAATTTTGTTTCCTTCAAGAGCTGTAAAAACTTGTCTTATCGAGATCAAGCAAAGAGCATTCTAAAGTTTTAAGTTTTTAGTTTTATAATTTTTTAAATGTTTTCAGTTAAGCCAATGCATTTATAAGTTTACTTGTTTATTCAACTTCAATATAGTACTTTTTTAGTCCATCTGAGTCAATATTTTGTCCAGTTATCTGAATTTAAATCAAAAAAGAGTCTGAGTAAGGCTCTTTTCACACTTATTCGATTCCTTTCGTTTCGACCCGTATTTCACTTGTCCTTCACAATCTTTTCGCTTTAATGTGAAAGATTATTATCCTTAAAAAAATACAATTTTTGCATTAAATTAACACTCATTTTAAATATCAGAAACAAAAATTCTAATATCTTTGGGACCAGGAGAACTTAATTCCAGGTGAAGCCCAAAATCAAACAAATATATGTATAAAAGGAAATACTGAGTCACTCTTATTTATGTAACAGTTGTAAAGACTGCAATATTTTCAGTATTGCAGTTATTTAAATAAAAACACTATGACTTAATTCCTTAGTTCTTTTATCTTGCAAAAAGAATTTAACTGTAACACAACAGCACTAAAATAACGACCGTGCAGTTAAAAAAAAGTTAATAAAAACAATTAATTTGACTGGTTTTAGTCTTTTACTCAGTTGGAAGTTGGTTATTAGGGCTGTGTCAATCAGGAACGATTCTGTTTTTTTGATCCGATCATCGAAAAGTATTGATGATTGAAATCAAAAATTTTCCTTTCAATCGATCGCAATCTCAATCATTTCGATGATTCTAGATTTTCCATCCCAATCTCAATCTTTCAATGAATCTCGATATTCGATATCAATCTCTATTGAATTATTAATGTGTATATTTGATCGGAGAAAAGAAATATGGGTTAGATATTGTATTCGATCAAAATTGGTAATCGTTAAATGCGGAGATTGAATTTGGTCGATACCGAAATAAAAAAGTTGTCTGAGTTCCAGGTCTCATGGGTAATATGTGTTAACATCAACGTTTGTTTTACCTACAGACACGGCCAGCCCTCAAGCTCCAGTGGAAATTTGCACTGTCCAGAATTTTAGTACGGCGGCGGATCGAAAAACGGAGTACACCAATCGATTTAGGAGGTGGATATTATAGCTCTCTAGGTCCATTAGAACACTTTTAATTTGACAGGTATCAAAATGTCAAATCATTTCCGAGAATACGCGATACGTAACGTATGGTACATCGTAACGTCGCACAGAGGAAAGTCCACTTTTGTATTTCACTCTACCGCCGGCATAGCTGTTTACACATCAAAAATCGAATCGGAACAGTATGAGCTAATGAATTGGGTGGAAGAAAAATGATCGAATGATCGATTAAATAAAATTATCGAATCATTTTGTTAATCGATTCTTGAACGATTCGATCATTTGAAATGAACGATTTACACAGCTCTACTGGTTATGGTTTTACTTTTAGTCAATTAGTCTGTTAACTGCAGTCAATTAACTCAAATTTAATTAATTTTTTTTGGTAACTGCAGACATTCGGAATATTACTACTGACTGCTGGCTGTTTGCTGTTTGCTTTGCAATATTAAAGTAGTAGGTACTCACAGTATTAAGCAGCATTCAAAGTTAAGTTTAATTAAGAACTATATTAACTGCATTCCCAAACTACTGCATCTTACTACTTTTATTGTTAATCAATCAAAACTATAAAATTTGTTCTCGACTGCACTTTCCGCTGCACGTTGTCAATTATGAATGACACATGACAGCTCATTCATAAATTCATCTGAATTCAATACGCTGCCGGAAATGGTAAATTAAATATACATATGTTCAAAAGGTTACGAAATATGAAAACAATAAAAAAAATATGCACGACTAAGCGTCGCACGAACATGCTGTTATTTGCGGTCGCACTGGCACTGTAGTTCTAAAGTCTGAAATAAATTAGTTATGAAAAGATTTATTTTATCCATTTGCCAAAAAATTGTTTAGTTGCACGTAGTATTATGTGAGTATACAAAAATGTAAAAAAATATAGCCCCGTGTGCATATGTGTAGCATGCATGGAAATTATATTATTTGAGCTGAAAAATTGTTTTCAATCAACAAAATTAGAAATAAATGTTTTGAACACAACCATCGTTTTTTTTATATAAATCTTAATTTATGAGAAAAAAATTTAAAAAATCGTGTTAATGATTTTTAAAAAAAAATATTAATTTTTAAATATAAAATTTTCTAAAAATTTTGAAAAAAATTGGTATGCCAATTTTTAGTACTTATTAGTTTGGAGTTAAAAACTTTGATATGCAATATTATATAAATTTATCAAAAGCTTCTGTATACAAAATTTAGTTTTAATCGGTTCATCACATAATGAGGTAGTCGCATATAAAAAAAACGTTCTGTGAGAGATACCATTAATTACGGTAAAATTTAATAATTTTAAATGGTAGATTTTACCTACTAATTTTGATACATTTAAATTTTTTATCAAAATGGTAGGAGTCGTTTTTGAGCAGAAAAAGATTTTCTTTAAGGCTTTTAAAACATTTCTATGGGGAGTATTGTTATTTTAAGTTATCAGAATAATTTATGCTTAAAATCTATTAGATAATGTTCAAAAAACTTTTTTTTGCCAAGTTAAATAAAAATCGAGTTAGTCGTTTTTAAAATATTGAAAAAAAAAATTGCACATATTTGGACCAAAAAATTATTATTTGGAAAATTTTGTTGTACAGTATTTAAAATGTATCATAAAAAAATGTATCGAAATCAGTTAAATCATTTTCAAGAAAAGCAAATATAAAAAAAAAACCTTTATCGGAACCATTTTTTTTATTTAACGGAAGCTTAGGTACATGTTGAAATTGGCGGCCAACGGGTAGTCCTCGCTGATGAAATTAGCGCAAAAACGCGTCATTTTTATACGGAAGCCTATAACTAGTAAAATTTATTGAAGCTCTGTAAAAAAAAGTATGATTTTGAGAAAAATTAAATTTTCCTTTTTGGCCAAAATTTTTGTATGACAGGTACCATCATTTTTGGTCCGTGTCGAGGGAATGTCAAAAAACGCTTTGTATCAAGTTCTGAGAAAATCTACCCATCCGTTTAGGCTGTAGCCAAACAGACAGACGGTATTTCGTCTTCCCTATTTTAAATTTATTTTTTGCGCTACACATTCGTTGATCATATGCTTTTTTAAAAGAATCGCGTTGCTGTTTTCATTAAAATGCACGTTTGGGTCGGCTGTTCTTATTCTTTGCTCAAGTGCATTAGAATTTAAATAAATTTGTCAGGGATTGTAACCTAGGTGTAACTTAAGATGAATGTTCAAAAGCATGAAATTAATTCTTTAGCTTTCTAAAACAACTCCTAATATAGATTGAACTAAAAAATATGCCGTCCAATAATTATTGCATATCCAAGAAATTTTATTCATATCGTTAGAGCCGTTTCCGAGATAAATAAGATTTTGCTTAACGGTTGTATTGCAGGTACGATTAATTTTTTTATCTAAACAAAACAGCTAAACACCTTAAGTTTCCAGGCTTTAGGCATGTAGAGATGTACATGTACAATGAACATACAGAAATAATAACGGCTCCCATTTTGCTCGTGTTATTTAATACCAAGGGTTTGATTGAAAACTCGGGTTTTTTTTTACAAATCTCCAGTATCTACTTTCATACATATACCTATGCATATATGTATGTAAACATATACATACATCGAAAGTAAAATGTGATGTAAATGAAACATCATAATATCTCAGCCAGGCATATTTTTTCCATGTTAATTGTATCAGTTTGTTTTTAAGTTGCTTATTCGATAATGCAAACCTTACCAAAAGACGCATACGAATACAATTAAGGGTCAATGATTGTTGATTGGGTTCGACATTATGACGACGGACGGTGACGGCGATCACAATAATAAACATTGACGGGGGAATATCATCGATGGTTGTTGTTGTTTTTTTTCTCTGTATATTCAAGTGAAGCTGGGGAGAATAATGAAATTAACCTTTATGATATACACGCGTGTTAATTAATGAGTTTTTTCTGTTTTCATTGTAATTAGATTCATGGGTTATACGGCCAGAAAAATTGTTTTATGGATTCAATTACTATGATTTTAAAGCTTTGCGATTATTTGTTTCATTAAAGTATTTAATAAAATTAATCAGACTAGACAGATAATGTAAAATTGTAGCGTCAGGAAATGTGTGTGTCAAATTCAGCTCTGTTTTGTTTACTTTAATTATACAAACAGTATATTTAATTTAAAATTATAATTTTCATTAATATTAGGTGTTTGGAAAATATTACACCGAAATCATTATAAAAATGTTCATCTTTTAAAATAACATGTCACAGATTCAATATTTCATATTCTGAAGTCTATAGTTTTGGCAAAATGCAAATATATATACTCAGCATTTGAATTTGACATTTCACTTTTCGCCTATTGTGGGTTTCCCCGAAATTTCATGATCGAAAAATTCATCTTATTTACGGCTGTTCTGATATTCGGTCGAATTTGAAAACGGAAACGAAAATTGAATCCGTGCGGATTTAAAACGATTGTTCTGATTTCCAGTCGGATTTACTTTTAAGTTTTACCATCTTGATCAACAAAACATTTTCGAAATTAGCTGTTATGTATGCAAGAGCTGTCAAAAACGAAATTGTAATCCGCCAACAAAAGGATAACTGAATTTAAAACGTCAATTTTGCGGCTTGTAGATCCGTTCGTTTTGCCGAATCCGCAAAACGTTTTCGAATATGGAATTCGGAACAGCGAAAATTCGAATACGTGAGGATATAGAATTCGAATGGAAATTAGAACAGCTGTGATTGTGAAAATTTCATTTCGGGCGGAATATAAAGTCATTTTCACTTCTTTTTTGAAGGCGAACAAAATTTCGTTCGGGTGAAACTCGCAATAGCTTTTAAAATTCCGGGCGAATAAAAAACTTTAAGGTGAAATATTTTTCGGGTGAAACTCACAATAAGGCTGTTTATATTCCTAAATATATTTTACGAATTTGAAAACAAATTGAGCAATCGACATATTACTCAGAACTTTTTTTTAAACAAATGAGCATCAACTATGATTGAATAGCAGAGTTGTAAAGACTGCAGTCTTTTCAGTACTGCAGTTAATACAGTCCCAGTTAATTAACTTAACTTTTGAATGCAAGTTAATACTGTGAGTAAGTACTTTAACTGCAAAGCAAACAGTCAGCAGTCAGTACTAACATTCGGACTGTGCAGTTAAAAAAAAAAGTTAATTAACTTTAAGTTAATTAACTGCAGTACTTTTGACTTGATTTTAGTCTTTTAGTCAGTTGAAAGTCATTTGTACTGCGATGGTTCATCTTTTAGTCAGTAAGTCTTTTAACTGCAGTTAATTAACTGTAAGTCTTTAAACTTTGTTTTTTGTTTTTTATCAAAAATATTTCACACTTGTACATCACGCCGTACGCATATAATGCCAAATAAATAATGCAAACATTTTAATTTATTTTCATTGTATCCTGTTGTGTTATAAGTATAAATCTATAGTATTTTAGTTGAAAGACTTACAGTTAATTAACTGCAGTTAAAAGACTTACTGACTAAAAGATGAACCATCGCAGTACAAATAACTTTAAACTGACTAAAAGACTAAAATCAAGTCAAAAGCACTGCAGTTAATAAACTTAAAGTTAATTAACTTTTTTTTTAACTGCACAGTCGGAATGTTAGTACTGACTGCTGACTATTGTATTACAGTTAAATTCTTTTGGCAAGTTAAAAGACTTAAAGAAAAAAGTTTTTTTATTCAATTAACTGCAGTACGGAAAAGACTGCAGTCTTTACAACTCTGTTGAATAGGTCCACTTTGGAACCTAGAGATGATATTTTGATGGTATGTGACTTTAACCTTCCTAATTTGATTTGGCGGAAATGGATGATAATTCGAATTAGAATTGTTTTATTCCGATTCTGACTATTGGATGGTGTGTTTTGTATAACTAGCGTCAGTTTATTAGAATGATAAACCGTTTTTGGAGCTTAAATTTTTTTCTGAAATTGTAAACGCGAATGACGATGTATTGGCTTCGGCTTTATGTTAATGGATGAAAATCGTTCATTAAATCTCAGTACCTACCTATATTTATGTGCATTCATTCGATATCGACTAATCAAAATGGCTGTAGTTTAAAACTCAATTTTGAATATTAATCATTTTAAAATAGGCATTGAATAATTTATATAGAATGGACACTCTAACACGCACGAAACCAGGGCTGTTCACGCTATAGGGTTGTTCAAGTAACTGGATCAAGATAAAAAATTGAGGTTTTTTTGTATCATAATTCATTTTAATGATTTTCAAACGTAAATAATAATATTACAAAGAAATAATTTGAAATGGGATGATACTGCTTAGCCTGGCGCAGCACATTTTGAAAAATGGATTCAGGAGAATAAAGCCTTGTAAAGAAATACTAAAATAATTTCCTGAGATTCCCCTTTACAAATTTTGCATTTTGTACTAACGTCCTGGGTATGGGTACCTTGCAAAAATTGAAACATTAAACTTTGTTCAAGTTACAGAGTTTTCAAACATTTTATTTGTTCAACTCATAGAGTACTTAAGGGAAAAGTTCTAGGTATCGAGTCTTAAAAATGGTCTGTTCAAGGTATAGAATGCGTAAAGGGAAAAATTAATTGTTCAAGTAATTGGAATTTTCAAGTTATCGTATGTTCAACTTAACGAGAGTCCTCTGAATTACTAACAAAACTAGGTTTACAAATTCCTGCAAACAAACAATACGGATTCAATAATGTTTGGGAGTTGTTAACCACTCCACGAGTTGTTGCGCAACCACATTTTTTTTAAGGTTACACATTGACAGGCTATGTTCGAACAACAATCTACATTTTTTCCGACAGGTTGTTCAATCGACACTTTATCAAATCGTATTTCGTACTTAAAGTTAGACCATGACTACAAGGGTAGGTAAAAGCATGATTTTTATAAAAATCTTGATATTCTTTTTCGAGAATCAGATCGAAAATTTTTTATATTATATCGCTTTCGTATAACTTTTTGTATTGTGTCGGTCTCGTTGCTTTTTAGGCGTATTTTTTCTGGAAGAAATATCGAGCTTCAGTTTGAACCTAGAAACTAGAACGTTGCCATTTAGTTATTCATTTTTATAATTTAAAAATCCAATTTTTGTAATAAACGTACTCTTTTCTGCCAATACCAATGAGACTCGGTTAGTTTCATTCAAAAACTTACGTTGTCGCCTTGAATGCTATGGGGGTATTTTCCTTTAGGAGACCATCCTCGCCCCTAAAAAAAACTTTCCTTTCCGACTGTATGTATCACAGGTATCAGAGCTAAGAACATTAAATTTCCCATCAAACCTTTAAATGCCAAGGTTAAAGAAATTCGCTTTAGCATTTTAGGCTTTAGTTCGAGGTAGGCACAGTGAGACGTAACTAGATGTTTGATTTTTCTTTACGAATGCAAAACTCGCCTCTCGTACTATCATTAACACATACATATGTACATATATTGGAAGTTAAAATTACCAACGCGGGAGCATTTATATTCTATATAATGTTTATTTTGTTGTTTTACTATTTACAATACTAAATGTTGAATATGGAAATGTAGGAAACGTCACACAAAAAATTTTTCTTCACTCGCACATGCATACACAACACAGGCCCACACTTTTACTTAATATATCGCTGGACATCTATTTACATAACAACAAAGTAGAACAAAGAAAATATAAAATAAAAGACTAAATGGAAATGTTTTGAAATAATAAAATGCAAACAAAAAAATAATTAAAATAAAGCATGTAAAGAGCTCAAACGCCTCGTGAGTTTATTTAACTTATACATGTATATAATAAGGTATAATTCGATTGCTATCAAAAGTGAACGCGCTCGTGCTTATTTTGTTTCTTATCCACCGGAAGTTGAGGTCGCACCTTGGAATTTTCATGTTTGACAAAAAATTTAATGAAGCAATTTGGATGTTGGTCTTAAAGTACACTATTTGCAATAAGAAATGTTTACAAATTTATTTCTTAACTGATTTGTTGTTTTGTATGTTGCGTATCTATACGGGTCATAATTTTAGCAGGTTTGTAAAACATCAACAATATAAATCAAATAATATTAAATTTACTAGTAATAATTGTAAGTCTTGTTGCAAACGAAACAGAAACTTCCAGCTAACGCTAGGTGGCACTTTTTTTAGGATATTTCGCGCTTGCTTAACCAACGGCTCTAACTTAAGCGTAATACGTTGTGCTGATGAGAAAAAAATCTTTTCTGTGGTCTCTAACGCAACAGCGAAATGCTTACGGAACCACAGCGAAAAAATACCCATTGAAACAAAAACAAACGCAACAGGAATCACACAAAGCCTACAGCATAGAATGAACAGCAAATATAAATACGAATAAAACTGAAATTTCATCACGTCTCCACACACAACTATTAATGATTCGGGAAGTTAGTTCTGTTCGATATAAAAGTGGAGACGTCTCCATATAATCTGCTACAATTTTCAATTTTGCTCGTCGAGTAGCGTATACTGCAAAACGAAAAGCAGAACAAAATCTTTAGTTCATGATTTCATTGTTTCATTATTGTAGGGGATTTTTCGTTTCGCATCAGCACCGCACTAGGCTTTAATCAACATTATTTATTTTAGGAATAATCATTTCAATTAAAATACTACATTAATTTGGTGGCGCGACAGCTCGCTGAGAATCACGGCTTACTGACTTAGGTACAGCTCTTAAACATTCCTGTGTGCGTGTTATCTACAGGTATAAAGGGGACCTAAAATTTTCCCTCGAAGAAGCAGTACCCGTGAAAAAACGCCAATCTGCTTTAAGTCTGTAAAATGCAATAAAATAAGGAGAAATATAGGGTTTTCAACTAGGGCAGGTAGATGTTGGAATGGAACATTGTGGCGTTTCACATTCATATTATCCAATTGGAGCCAGCAAAAATTGGTTATCATCGATCGGTAGCGCTATCCCTTGATGCTGATGGCAATCACACCATCGTTTTCGAAGAATTACTGACTCTCAGAGACAGCGACGATGTTTTCGGTTTATCTTGCGTTTCGTTGACGCAAGAGCGTTGGCTGATTGTTCACCGAATCGGTCGACTCAAATTTGGCTACCAAACTTTGGAATAATCGACTTGGAAGGACAACCATGTAAACCGTAAAATGGGCGCAACGCACATGTCGGTGCCCCAAAAGATTTTGATATTAAATTTTTATCATTTGGACGTGCTGTTATATCGTGTAACTGGCCATGGTGATTTGGCATCAGTAACTGAATAATAAACAACAGATTTGATAGATGTCAAGAAAATAACATGGCGGTAACAGGACGCCAAAATCTCCCAAAGCCAATTGCAAAACCCTTATGAATATGCATAAAGGACTATCGAAATGTTTTTGAGTAGTTTTTTCTACCAACTTTTTTCGAGACAAAATATCTCTAAAACTTTAGCTGAACAACATTTTTGTTGGAATTTAAGAATTAAAAATGGATTTAATGTTAAAAGGATTTAATGTTTTACAAAAGACGGACAACGCAGATACTTTATTTTGTATTTTTTTTTTTTGTAAATTTAGACTCCAAGGATTTCTTTATTAAGATACAACAACATTTCAATGCAGTATTTCCTTTATCTATATTTTCTTATTTAATTTATGAACTCCATCCCAATGTTATCAATGGTCAAAGTGCACACTTACCTGAATAAATGGCACTTAAGTTTCTGATGTTGGTCGCTTAAGTTCCACTTACTCAGGCTATAAAACTGAGCCTAAAGTTCGTATAGGGGATACATAAGTTCCACTTATTCCAGTAAGTGTTCGCTGTGATACTGGTCCTTATACAGAAAAACAAAGAAACTGAACCTAGAAAACTAGGTTTAGAACTAACCAAGCAGGAAAGTAGTTATTAAGCGTTATGTTATGCATATGATGGTGCAAAACTAATGGGGTATGGAAATTCAAAATTTTTATAAAAAAATGCTGAAATTTAGTTTTTTAACCTTCTGCGTTTTAAGACTTCAACTTATTCTCAATGCCTTGCAGTGCCGTATGCAAGTTTTTCCTTAACATTATGCTAAACCCGCATCGTTTTAACATAAAAGGTACCTACCTACTTACTAATCTATACCTACTTAAAAATGAAAACATTCCAAAAAAGAAATAAGTCATTAATTTAAACTGATTTTGTTACTTTGATCTGTCTTGAAAAAATATGTATTTTGATACATTTTTTAATACCTACATACAAGAAAACAATTGAATGCTAAAAAATCTTCCATAAATAAATTTAAAATCAAAAAACGTTAAAAAGACTGTAATTACATAGTCAAACCTGAGCCTTAAAAAAAACACACTTTATCTGTATTTTGTGCGTATTTCTACACGCATTATCACCTCTAAAATTAATAAAAACCCACAACTTCTATAGTAACTGAGCGTTCTGTTTATTTGTAATTGATTGTATCTGAAAATCAGTTTATTTGAAGAACTTTCCTACTTTGTTTTCTTGTGCATTGTGTAAAACCAATGAAACAAAGGGTTAACAATAAATTCAACTAAACCTCTATTATGAACCATGTTCGACTCAATTCATACCAGTTGTCGATCGATTTTATTTCAAATTCAATTCGCTCCAATCGTTTCCGGCTCATACATACATATATGTAGGTAAATATGCAACATGCATACACACACAAGTATACAGAAACCTTAACCAGAAACTAACACACGACTGACGTGGAAGACTTTCCTGGTTCCCTCGCCCACATTCGTTTTAAAACCTTTATTCTTAAAGAAGTAGGTACGATACCCATTCACTTTGGTTCATTTGTCACTAAAGCATACTTTCAATGTAAGCAGCAGTAACAGTATATTCTCATAACCTCACAGGGACGCCACTTGTGCAGGGAAATTTTGCACATTCCACCTTCAGGTGTGTATTACCTAAAATGTCCTAAATGGACTTGGTTCCCACATTACCCACCCATATACCCTTATCTTAAGGTGATGTGGATTGTTTATTTCATTTTGTATTATATTAGATATTGTAAGTAAGCGAAATTTGAAATTTTTCAGCATTGAATTTCATATCGAGTGTGTTTTCTTTGTGTTTTTTTTTTCCTGTTAAAATGTCGACAAAAAGGAATGAAAGTGTGCGGTCTGAATACACTAAATAAAAAACAATTGTTTCTCTTTGTTCATCCATGATGTGATAAACTATGTTATTGCTAACAGTTTTTACTAAACAGAAAAATGTGTGCTTACGTTTGTTTTGTTTGTTTTCACAATTTTACACTTCCAATAATTTTGGGAAGTTTTTGTCTGCTTTATGTGCACCATCAAAATCTGTAGTAAAATCTGTATTAAATTTTGTGACCCTAATATATGAAATAATTAAAATAATAATGAAATAATTTTTAAATGACCAAAAATTAAGGCAAAAAATACTAACAATTCTCCACAGGTAATACAACTGTTTGGGCATTTGTTAAAAACATAGGAAATTCTACTTCGTCTTGGGTTCCAACGCTCGTCTTCAATGACACCCCTGTTGTTAGCTCGTTAAAGAAAACCAATTTGCTTGCAGCACAATTTGCTGTTAATTCTAGAGATGAGCTAAGTCGTGAATTTGCATTCACAGGTATAACTGTGAATGCTATTTTTCATTCAATGTGAATTTAAACTGTGAATGTAAACTGTGAATTTCATTTCGTAGTGCTAACTTTCTGTGGGTACTGAAAAGTAAAAAAAGAAATGCGAAACCGCATAAAAAAATACAAACGCTGGTTACCTGTAAAAGAGAGTTTTAAAAAGACAATGATTTAACGACTTTTCCGCAACAAAATTAATCAACGGAAATTTTTCAAAAAAAAACTACAAGGCAACAAACAGTTTGAAATACGGGTTGGGTACGAAATCACGCATTACAAAATCCCGAATCACAAAATCCCGAATCACGTAATCCCGCTGTTTCACTATTAATTGACAGCACAGTATGAATTTTCATTTCCATAGTAATGGTTAAACGAATCAATGAGAATCAACGAGAACGAAGTTTGCTACTATCGTACTTGAATATTCCATGTGCCTAATTTAACCAGAAATCACGTTTGAAGATGTCAACTTTGGGTGGTCTACGAAGCTCTGTTTAGCCGAATATACAAAATTTCTAATATACGTCCATTGACAGGTGACACTCCCTAGATTACGAATATGCAATTTTAAATTCACTAAGATGTCTAGTTTAGCAAGAAATTACGTTTGATGATGTCAACTTTGGGGGGTCTACGAAGCTCCGTTTAGCCGCAAATCGCTTTTAAAGATAAAATAGTTTTTTCTTATAATGTATGTTGTCAATTGGTGTGCTTGCAGTTTCTGTTTAATAAACAGTAGTTTGGGTGGCCCGCTCCGCGGGTCTTAAAGATTTTAACCCCCTTTTTCGGGGACACACCCACTCACGCGACTCTGTCGCCCTGCTTAGGGTATGTTAAGTCGCCTGGCAGGCGCCAATGCAAACAGTTTTTGTGATTAAAAGTACTTTGGGTGACAAATTTTTGTCAAAAAACATTTTTGACAAATGTCCAGAAAAAAATGTATGAAAAATCCAAAATTTCTTCAAAAAAAAATTATTGAAGAAAAAAATTAGTTGAAAAAAATATTTTTGACAAAATGTCCAAAAATATTTTTGGCAAAAGTCCAAAATATTTTTGTCAAATGTCCAAAAATAATTGGCCAAACCAATCTCTAAGGATGGAGGAGGTCTTACCCCCTTTTAGTTCTAACAAAACAAGAACTGAATTTTTCCTGAACCAACAGTTCCTTAAATACTTTCCATTTGTTTAAAAATAAATCAAATTAAATATTTTATTAATAGTTCTAAAATAGTATTGAAAATCCCGCCACATATTTCCAAAAATATCTATAAACCCACCTTGAATGTATCATACAAAGTATTGATACAACAAAATTGGTCCTACATAAACTGCACCTACAGAGCGCATTTTTCTATTTTCCAATCAAACACGTATTTATACATTCATTTTGCGAGCTTACAACCCTTTTTCTACCTAACCTACTTATCGTCTCAGCAACCGATTTCCATTCCACTTCAAATTCAAACAATTGCGTTATGCAATTATGCCTGTATCTCCTGCTTTCACAAGCAAACAAACACAAGCAGTTCATAAACTCACAGGTTTGCGAATTCTTTTAATTCTTAGATTTGGTTGGATAGCATAAGCAATAGCAACGCAGTAAATCTTGAATAGTAGTGAATAGTGAATATTCGTTTCACATTCACGGTTCAACAATTCGCAGTTGTGTGATGTATGATGTTGCGTTGTGACTAGCGATTAGAGATTTTTTCATTCGCAGTTTAGCCATTCACAGTTTATTCGCAAGTTGTTAACAGGTTGTGAATGTGAATTTTCATTAGCTGTGAATAAGTAGCAGTTCGTGATTTTTGGCTCATCTCTAGTTAATTCGAAGCTGCCATAAAGTGTTATGACACCCCTGTACTTGAGAGCGTAAATGATTTTATGGGACAAATCTTCTTTCGCACTCGTGCAGTTACAAAAGTTTTAAAGGATCTCGATAGATGTACACAAATTGGCTGGCCCGGATAGAATCCCTCCCATTGTTCTGAATAGGTGTTCTTCAATGTGGCAAAACCACTGCGAAAGCTTTGCCATCTGCTTACTCTACTGATCTCGTTCCGAGTGGATGCAAAACAGCATTTGTCCAGCCTGCCCCTAAAAAAGGCAAATCTTCTTCTCCCTCTAACTATCGTCTAATTGCACTTACTTCCCTTTGTCCAAAATCATGGAAACGCTGATTAATTTCCAGCTTAAGAAATATCTTGAAGAACGAAAGCTTCTGTATGACCGTCAGTATACGGCTTTCGTAGCAATAGGTCCACTGGTGATCTGATGGTATATCTCACCGTACAGTGGCACAAATCCTTACATCGCTTTGGTGAAATTAATCTGCTGTATTCCTCCCCTATAACAATTCAACCGTAATAATCGCGCTTTTACGAATGCGCATAAGTTTACATTTGAGCCCCACTTCGGACGTACCGTCAAGTAGAGATTTTTTCTTAAGCCGCGCTACAAGAATGTCGAATGATATTCAGAACTTCAAAACCAATGTCTATAGGTATGTCCTAATAAATCATTCCTTCTTATTTTCCTAACGCTAGCACTGTGTTACTACATTTGAGGAGTAGTCAAAATCCCTTTAGTGCGCGCTAATTAACAAAAAAAAAAAACATGGCACGAAAACCATTCGGTGCCAACCGCTGGTCATGCCATCAGTAGGAACTCAGCACCGTTTCATCATAAAGCTCGTCATAAATGTTAACATGATCAGCTTTTTTCTTTCTGATTGTTCCAACAGGATAAAAGAATAGACCATAGAAGCAACTTTGAGAAAGGAGAAAAATTTGAGAGGGACTAATTAAGGCTGTTTGAAGAATAATAACTCATGCTATGTAACTTGAGCTAGTGAAGGCTAATTTTATTTGAAAAGAGTTATTAACGCTTAAGACTGTGCGTTCAGTAGTTCGAGAATCGATGCTCTGCGAGAGAGTGGATTTGATTCTTAATTCTGCTGCCACTCTCTTCAAATTCTCCATAGCAAAAGACTTAAAACTTTAAATCGAGACTTAAATCGAGAATTAGACAAAATGTGAACAAATAGTCAAATGTAATCTTACCGTCCACCATCCAATTGAAGCTTAGTGTACACGATCGGTAGATCTTACAATATTGTCAGATCTGTCAGTGAAAAACATGCTTACAATGTCTAACAACCTTGTAGTCTTCCAATTAATTGTCAGAAAATGTATCTGACAATACATTGTAAGGTATTTGATAATCGTTTAAACACACAATTTATTTTCAGGCCTGCCAATTTGTATCGTTACAATTATTTCATTGTCACAAACGTCTGATTGTGACAATGAAATAATTGTCGGATATACTTTTTTTTAACATCATAAAGTTTTTTCACTGTCAGACAATTTTCTGTAGACTTTCGAAAATACTACTGCGCATTATTCGTATCTTTTCTTTGAATAAGCGGATTTACCAACGTTAAAAAGTCATCGAATCGTTTTGGATCCATACGCAAAAAATTGTGCTGCCAGCAATTAAGAGAAGCATCCGTCCTCCTGACGACCGGTCACCCAATCTTTTGCCCATAGCGTTCTACCCGTTTTTTTTTTGGCACTGCTTCTTCATCGCGGTTCTAGTATATTTGCGGCCAAAAAAGTTGCGACTGCTAATTTTATTTCCAAATTCCATTTAAAAGAAACAAAATTATTGTGTTTCACTTTCGATAACTGAAAACAGTTCGAACAAACTGGCAATTAGTTACAATTTACTGACAGGTATTCAGCCAACTATCTGACAGTAAATTGCAAGAGATTGTTAGATTTTCTCACATCCGTTTAAACACACTTTATGGTCAGCTCATTGGTAGATAATTGTCAGACATTGTCAGGTCTGAGAATATTTTAAAAAATGCCAATCGTGTACAGTTAGCAATCTGACTGCCAGATGAACTTAAAATTTTCTTTGTACACATAATCAAAACAGAAAAAAAACAACACGTGCCAAATTAAATATAAACTGATGTCAGTGCTCAGCAATTTATTCATAGAAATTAAATCATAAGAATTTCTTTGATTCTACTATAACAAATTTTCAAAATTTCCATACGAATTACCGATAGCAAATTAATAACCAGGCTCTGGTAGCATTGTCTTTAACGGGGCTAATACTTTAACCACAAAATGATCTCAGTTCAGTTGAGTATACAGTATTAGTTGTTATTGCCTTTACATGAAAATTGTATAGCCGTTTTTTTTTTTTCATTGCCTTAAGTCGCAGAACTTTAAAAACGATTTTTTTAGAGTTAAGTTGTTTCTTCTTTATTAATTGGTGTTTCGGATATTTTCTTTGCTCATTTTGAGACTGTTAGCGGTGCAGAAGTTTCGTCACGAAAATTGAATTTTTAGATAGAAAGTCGAAGTTCGGGATGAAGGTCTTCTAGACCGAAAAAGGGTTAAACAAATGAATTCCTAAAATATTAAGATTGATATCGACGCAAAACCTCTATATCTTATATCCAAAACCCCCCAAAATGTTTGTGGGCTTTCAAACATTTCTGTTTTAAATCCTTGGAAAACATCAACCATTTTATGATTAAAATCTATATAAAACAAAAATGTATAGGGTGTCCCATAGTGAATAGTCTAAACTGAAACTAGTTTTGGGCCAGGCCATGACCTCTCGGAACAAGTCATGTATATTATTTAGTTTTTAATAAATGTATTAAGTACATGAACAGAAAACTCCTTGTGTGGAGAAACCTTGTAATTATAAGTATTAAGAAACTTGATAAACTTGATAAAAACTACTTACTACTTAAGACTTGTTATTTTGAGCTATCTATTTGCCACAGGTTATTGAAAAATAATACAATTACAGTTGATACTATTAAAAAACTTAAAGTAAATAAAGAAAAATTGATGAAAAAAAAACGAAAGTTCAATAAAAATTAAAAAGTTACTCATACGCCCTAGTGTACTTTTGTTTCGCAAATTCAACTTTGTATGAAAATGTTATAATCTATTTGATTAGGAGTATGTATTTAAAAATTATCTTGGGTAATTTAAAAAAAAAATTGGTTGTACACCGAATTTTTGAAGCGATTTTCCGTTAATAGGGTTTTTTTATTTTTGTAAATGTAATAGTTCCGAGCATTCAGAGTTGTTTAGTATCCTTTAAACTTGTTCACAAATTTTATCAACTAGAGCACACTGAATTTTTTTCTACAGTTTCTGAACTAAACAATCATAGCTTTGTTTGTTAAAGCTGTGCAAAAAAGTCAATAAATTGGTGATTTTAAAAGCATCAATTGTATTTAGAAATCTGGGTACTCAAGTCTATGTTGTTTTGCAAGGTAAAAATGTTTGATAACAGGGAAACAAGCGTCATGATTCATAACTACAGCTGCAGCACAAACAATCAGCAATATTCGAAAATAAAAACTATTGCTAAGACAATTTCGGGCAGAAATGTTTATGGCCACAATATCACGTTCGGTCCGTCGGGCGTTAATGGGCGTTGTACCGACTTTAATGCATTAAGTGTCACTAATGAAATTATATACTAATGTTGTTTTCAATCGGCTTTTCCTTTTTGATTTCAATGCATAATGAATCAACCGTCTTCCAAAATTGACCCAATGCTATTTTACAAAAACATTTCTTTAATAATTTATAACCTTGACAACTATGTAATGCGAAGAATGACTTTATGTACATAATGTACTAGTTCTACCATTTTCTTTCATAAATAGATACAAAATCAATACATCACTTTTGATAAAATGAAAACTAAGTTCTTAAAGCAGTATTTACTTATTCATACGTACATATATGTATGAAGATAACCACATTGTTCGTCCTGTCTATCATAGCATTGTAGTAATTTTGTTCATCAAAATATCAAGTTAATTTCTTTAATAATTCAAAACTTGCCACATTTGCGTACTTAATGGATGTAGTAACCCTATATCAAAAGTGAAAAATACTTCGTGTTGTTTTCAATTGAAACCCCTTCATTGGCAGTTAAAATCCTTAAAACTTTCACGCCTTGAACTGTTCTAATGGTGGATTTACACGACTGGCATATTGGCAGTATTAGTGACAAAAAAACTGCCAGAAGAATGGAAAAATTTATACTTTTTCCAGTTTACTGGCAGAAAACTGAGATTCGAACATAGTGCTATAAGTAAAAAAATACAATATTTTGTTTCTAACGATAAGCAAACATAAAAGATAAAATACAAATTAAAAATAAAATTAAATATTTTTTTTCGTTTCTGAACATTCTCAGAAATATATCATGTGTGACAACGACGTCTTTTTGCATTATCAGCGTGGAAATGTGGGTCTACGCATATGAAACGGATTAAGAGGAACGTAACCCAGAGTAAATACATTCTCCGGAACCAAACAATAATACCATAAATCAAACACTTTAAAAACAGCTCATGAGCATCAAAGCAATTTTTGTTAAATAAAACACAAAAAAATTACTTCAGAATTTGGCTTATGTGATTTTTTTTAAGTTTGATTCAATTAATTAAAACATACATATGTATAATTTACATGGAATAATAAAAATATGCAAATCAGTTTTCAAGGCTCAATAACATTCAGTTCGATCTGGATGTTGAACTGTAACTAAAATACACGTACATAGGTATTATAACTTTTATTACTGGTGATGTTGCATTTATTATCTTAATAAAGTCACTCACACGAACAAATTTTCTTATTTCTTTTATTAAATAAATAATTACCAACGGATTCTTTAAAAAAAAAATGAGAATTGTGAGCTTTCAAAGCACCACCTAAATAAAAAATAGGTATATTTGGGCTTTGGGCTCCAGCTTATGGTATTGAAGATCTTAAGCGAACACAACGTCTAAGCTAACATTTCAGATTGTCTCATAAAAGTCCATTGTTTCTATTCAATATGTCAAAGGCGGCGTGACCGAACGCGTGATTGTGGTTTGGCTATTAAACTTAGGGTTTTATCTGATCTTCGTTAATGAATTTGAATATGTTCATCCGCATATAAAAATCTTTTTGAATATCCTTCAATTTTCAATTAAATTTAATATCAACTGCTTCGACAAACGTAGAATAAATAAAATACACGACTGGAGAGAAAGAAAGTGTGAAAAAATTCAACAGCACTTAGTTATGGATTTTTTGTCTTAGAATGAAAATAAATTTGTAAATGCTCTACTTTCAGTATGTATGGTTTAACTGGTTGTTTAAAATATATATAGTTACAGTTAATGACAGCTTTTATTCCTTCCAAATCTACTTGAACATTTTACTATAATTATTGATAATATGTTAATAGATTACTCTTATGTTGGAATGAATATAAAATAAAAATGAAATGTCATTTATACTAATTACTTTGAAATGCCAGATTCCGAAACTGTATCAAAATCAGTCCAGCCATTTACAAGATATATGACAAAAACCAAAAGTGATGCCATTTCTTCAAAAAACATTAAAACATTCTTTTTGTTATACGAAGTTTAATGCAATTATCTTATAAATTATAAGTAAGATGTTTAATCAAAATTGTTGAAGCTGTTTTCAAGAAAATTTGAAAAAAAAATACAAATTAGTTGTATGGGATCTACACGTTCCAGATGAGCTAAATTCAAAATTCGAATTTCTTCTCTAGAGAATCACACAAAATTCGTCGGTATCAAATTTAAAGCAAATACATCCATCCGCTTAAGCTCTAGCTCGAGTACACCTGGCCGATAGAGCATGACATTGAAAGTGTTGCCGTTGTTTTTCCATTTTTTTTCTATTTTAATCCAATTGTTTAAAAAAATTTTTCGGCCCGAACTACACGCTCTAGCCTTTTGTTGTACCTTCAGACTGTTATATCTGTCAAACCAATAGTCAGATTGCACACTGTCAGTTTCGTTTTTATACAGTTTTCTTTGCAATTTTATCGTGATGAGGGCAACAGTATTTTTATTTGGTAAAGAGACATGATTAATAACTTTTTCATTCCCAGATTGCGAACGAAACAATCAACATTTGTAGATCGTTAATACGTCTTTCGTAGGCCCCGCTCTCAATAACTTTATTTTGAAATGTAAATCAGTAACAATAGTTACCTAAAATTTGAATAACAAACCATTAAGTGCAATTAAAAAGGCAAAAGTCTTCTACTTGGCTGATTTATTTCAGTAGTATCAACATAGAATTTGGATTATAAAAAAAAATATCATACCATTTTTTTTTTGTTTTTAAGTGCTTGAACAAATATTTAAGATACATCCATGTGTGCATCATAATGTAATATATATTTTTTTTCTAAATATTTATTTCAATTTCAAAACCAAATTTCGTGTTTTCTATCTTCTTCTTCTTATAAATCTATGGTTATCTCAGGTACATGTTTTATTTTTTTGAATCTTAAAACATTCCTAGCATCTTGAACTTTAAAAGCTATTTCGTGCGACCCAGTTGTAATATTTTATTAAACAAAAATTTAGTTTATAATTTTTGTACATTCTCAACTATTAAGTGTCAAGCTCAACATAATATGCATGCACACATATCTACCTATTTTTTGTAATTACTAAAATTATTTAATAAAACCCGAATTAATTCAAACTCCAACAAACGAAAAATACCATACCTCACCAAAAGCACACTGCCAAGTATTGGCGTTTGAATAATTGCACTGCAAAATACAACAGTTCATTCCAGTATAAAGATAAAAGAATATATTTACATATGTACGCAAATATATTTTTAACTACATACATACATATGTATCTCATAGAAAAGGAAGGAAACTAATCGCAGATTTAAAATAACAGAAAACAACGCAGAGAAAAATCTCTTCAGATCTGTTCCCGCCACAGCTAACTGTAGCTGTAGGTACCACAATCGTATCCGTCCGTAGGTAGATTACGACGACGACGACGACGCCGACGACGTCGGAGAAACCGGTAAAGTTCAATATTTAATGAATAATACCAAGAGAGGGAAACCATCCCTGTTGCCCTGTTTTTTCGGCTGCAATAAGAAATATTTTTGTCTGTTTTCGTCTGCACTTTGCAGAAATGCAAAATATACATATATGTTGCGCCAGTCTGTTAGGACACCGATAAATAGATAGACACATAGAGATAGACGACATGCCATACAAACAAGACGACCGTCCGTACGGATTAAAAGCGAACTATGCGCACTTGCGATGAAACATCATAAAGTAGAATAAGTTACAAAAAAAAAAAATTCCATGCATCTAGATTCTAAATATCAGTGTTGCCAGGCCAAAAAATCGTTAAGTATAAGTTGTTGAAAATGTGCTCATGTATGCATATGTGTAAGTTTTTTGAAAATAAATATTTTAATGCCTTTTTTAGTTAAACAAACATTATATAACTGAATATCTCAAGAATAAATGATGATTTAAATAAAAAGGTGAAATACGTACCTAATTAAAGTAGTTTTTCAAACAAACATCAGAAACGTTAATAATAAACTTCAATTTCATGCCAAATAAATCCCCAATTCTATTTGTATTCATTTTTTAAATTTATTTAATAAGTGTACAATGTTACTCTTTAATAATTATACATATGTAGCTATAACTAAAGCCTTTGTTGCTCGATTTCCATATGCCAGATTGAAGTTCTGTGTGCTTGGCTCTACATATTAATTGATTAACCGTTACGTGAAAGAAACAAGAAGCAGAAATTTGTTTCCATCTTACATTGTAAAATGTTCAAAAAGATAGAAAGCAGGCTTTTAAGAGAAAATGTTTGCGCCCCTTGTGCATAGGTATTTTAATTTACGTAAAAGAATAAATTAATGTTCCTGTAAACCCTTGAATTGGTTCGAAACCTAGGTTTGACAGATAAAACGCAGGATTTACAAGAAAGTCTTTGAATTCTCTTAAAAGTCTTTTACATTCTTTACATTATTTGCATTCTTATATTTTTTTGAATCCATTGGAAGTATTGCAGTCGTTTGACTGCAATGAAGTTTTTTTTGTCAGCAGTCTTTTAACTGTAATCAAAAGACTCCACGAATGCAAAGAATGTAAAACTCTTCAAAGAATTGCAGCCGTCTTTAGTATTGCATTTTTTTTTTTAACTTTTATGGCCAATTTAATAAAGGGCTTAAATATTTAAAAGCCCACTAAACATAAAAATGACGTCATTTGGTTTCACCGAGTGAATTTAAATATGAAATGCTTCTGAACAACCTTTTAAACTCCTCGTTTTTGTCTCATTAAATTTAAAAACCATATTTTGACTGCAATCAGAACAAATACTGAAATAGCAGTGGATTTTTTACCGTCACCTTTTTTTATTTTTGCAAATAAAAATTAGGAAGGGGTAGGTGCATATTTACATTTCATACACTTCGCATGTGAGAAAGAAATAACCGATTTTTTGTATCCAGTGATGTGAGAAAAAAAATCAGTTTTAACTTAATATTCCCTTTTTTTTACATTGGTGGTACTGAGATATTTTTATAAATCTTTATATTTTAGGAGAATTGTAGATAAAAGCAATTTTAGTGTGTTTATTAAATTGGCCATTAGTTTTTTTTACTTCTTTGATTTATAATATAATAAAACAATTCATTGCATGATTAAAGACTTCAAAATAGCTTTTGGGCAACTCTAATTAGTAGTAGTAGCTATTTGAGGTGTGAAAATTTAAATTTCAGGCGAACTATTAATTACTTCACCCGAAATTCATCTTCCTCACACGAATTTTGTATTTTCACAAACCCAAATTTGTATTCCCTTTGTCAACTTTTTTTTGTCACTACCCTTTGAATACATTTTAAATCACTATTGTTTTTATATTGGCTTCGACGGCTCTGGATCAATGGAGCGCAGCGAGTGTGAGCGTGCAATAAATCTACATACATAAGTCCGAAATGAATTATGAATATTTCGAAATTTTTCCCTCATGGCTTGAACATCATGTGGCTTATCGGTCAACCCGAGATTTCGGAACTATTCGGAGGATTCCAGCAAAAGATATCCATTAAATCAAATAACAGCTCAAAGATTAATATGACAAGCAATATTTAAAGCGAGAGAGCTAATTATACTATCGCTATCGCTACATACCTATTTTTTTATTTGGTTTAATAACTTCCCACATAGCCATTCAATAATTTATCAATTATTTTAATTATTTTCTTTGCAAATAAGATTCTTCTTAAACTTATAAACTTTTTGTTTAAGTAACCAACCAAAGTTAAAGAGAAAAAAAAACTGTAAATACGCTTAAATTTTTGCTTGATTTGAGGTATTTTTAATTTTCTTCATTTGTAGCTTTCGAAGTTGCTTTGCGGAACACAAATGGCATTTTTGAAACTACAGTGAAACTTTTACATGCTGACTGCGACACCTTCGAAAAGCAGACACATTATCGGGAAGAAATTTTTTTTTTCGAATTTCGCATACAAATTGCGTTCCTATAAACATTGAACACATAATTTTGTGAACAAATGAGAGAATCCGTTTTCCAAATAGTTTCTGTTTTATTATTTAATACATTTAAAATTTCCGGTAAGCGGACGTGAAGCTCTAATAACCGGACAGCGATGAGCAGAATCAATTTTTTTTTACAGGGTGATTCCTATAAGGTGTGACAAAAAGCTAGAGCGTGTAATTAATAGACAAGGCGAAATCGGCTAGGAAGGGGGATCTATTCCCCCCGTTTAGCCGGATGGGGATTTTTCAAAAAAAAATTACTTAAAACAGAAAAAAAAAATATTAAAAACCAACGGTAACACCTACAGTGCCATGTTTTCCCATTTTGTAGTCAGAAATCTTTTATTTTTTATTTAAAAAAATTTTTTTAGTGACGGCCTTTCAAAACTTAATTTTCAAATTCAAAATCTTGACAAAAAAAATTTCAAACTAATTTTTTTATTTTACGCAATTAGATACTATTTTTTTTGTCAAAATTCAATGGTCTTATAAATTTTGATTCAAAAACAAAAACCCGGACGCTTAAATGTTTTGTACTTTTTAAGAAAATTTAAAAAAACTAAATCTTATTTACTACTTACGTAGTGGAAATAGGATCTTTGGAGAAAATTAAGCGAGTTTTATTTCTCTTATTTTCAATTTTCCAAAGAACTAGAAGAGATGTCAGCATCTGGTTTTTGGTGCTTGACTAAAAATTAATAAGAGCCTTGAATATGAAAAAAAAAGAAAATACTACTTCATAACCTAAAATTTTGAACAAAATTAATTTAAACAAATTTTTTTTCTTCAATATTTTGAGTTTAAAAATTATTTCTTTAAAAATGTTCTCTTAAGTAACTTTGTTTAAAAATGAAATAAAAGAAGAGATTTCTGGCTTTACAAAATGGTATAGAATGGCATTTTAAATGTTACTTTTTTGTTTAAATAATTTTTTTCTATTTAAAGTCATATTTTTTTTTAGAACATTTCCCCTCCCGGCTAAACGGGTGGCAAAGACCACCCCTCCCATACGATTTTTTTCTTGTCTCGACCCAACCTACACGCTCTTACCCTTTATCACACCTCTTGCAAATCACCCTGTACATAGGGAATACAGAATTTTATCGAAATCGGTTCAGTAGTTTATTCTTCAAACCAAAGGCAACAAAATTCGCAGTTGTAAATTATTCATAAAAACGTCAACATTTCTCTAGGAATATTTACCAATTAACTTTAAGTTGTACCCACATATTTTGTAAAACGGTAAACAAATTGTTGAATGGATTTTTATTAATAACCCAGTACATATGTATTTATGCCAAAATGAGAACACTTCGCAATTCGATGACTCTCGCCATAAACATTGTTTAAATACATTGAGTCTGCTGCAACATTTTCATAACGGCTTAGTACTAACAAGTCCAAAGCGCACAGCACGAACACCCCTTTCATATATTAAATCGAACTACTTAACTTTGATTCAGTTAGCGAGAAGGAACGTCATTTGCGAATTTGTTGTATTGTTTTGATTTGCTTTGCTTTTCTTCGGAAATAAAAATAAAACTTTTTTTTATTTTCAACGAGCAAAAGCACACTCAAATCAACAAAATAGCGCACTGCCGATGATGATGATGACTGCCTTGCCTAGCAAAGTTGCACGGCAATAGCTTGGCAATCCGTATGCATACTGCTGAAGCTGATAGACAGATACAAACTAACTGAACTTTGGGTGGATTTCAGTTTTCAGCTTTTCGGAATCGCCTTGTCGGGTAGTATTCAACTGACAGCGATACACACGACAACGATGAGAGTGCGAATCGCTACTTTCCTCTCAGAGTTGTGTAGTAAGTTGTTCTGTGATCTCCTGTGAAGAATCTTTTAGATAAAAAATTATCTTCTTCCTTGTGTGTTGTGCTTCTGTTTGGCTACTTCGACCGCTAGTAACTACTGCTATAGTGAATTGTTTTGTAAATTCTCGGTACGGTACTTTGTGTGATATTTTGTTGTTGCATTGGAAGAGTAGTTCCGAATTTCTGTTCAAAGCAAGCGAAAAGTGAGACAGAAAAAAAAAAACAAAAAAAAAAATGAGAAGAATTATGTACCCGAGATAGTGAACACTGAAGAGCAGCAGTGGTGAATTTTTCTTCAATTTTTTTTTTTATTGAATAGTAAAAGAAAATTGGGAACAATAGTTTTTTTTTAATCATATTGTGTTTTATGCAATCGGCATCTTCTCTCCCTCACTTGGGCCAGCTCCAAGCTAAATTGCTCACATTTTGTTGGTTGTGTGAGCAAAATTATGTGTGGGGTAAAAACGGCAGTGCAATTTGGTTTTTAAGCGGGAGTTACTAGAACTGCTATTGTTTTGTTGATGTTTTCTTTTCCACCACTTTTTGCATGTGGGTGGTTTGAATTTATATACTCTTTTGTTATTGTCTTCCGTTCAACGACAATATATCGCCACCGTCCTCAGTAAAGACTTTGCATCTATTGACACTTTGTTGTAATGATTAAAACTCAATTTATTGAGAAATACATAATTAACTGTAAATTTAGCGAACTTTTAGTTGATTAAAAATCTTTTGAAATATTTTTGTTTTTAATTTAAGTACATACATATGTATGTATGTATGTATTTGATTTTTCGTATTTTCTTTCTGTTTTTTTTTTATTTTATTTTGTATGTTCATTGTGTGTATGGCCTAAAAAGCGTGAATGAATTTTTTTTTTTGTGTCAAGGATTTTTTGGTTCATTCATACTTTGTATTTTCTTTTGACTCACTTATTTCAACAAGCGTGATTGAGTGTTGTTTTTTAACATCACCCTGTTGAAAGAAATTTTAAAATTTCCCTACTCTTTATGTAATTATTGAAATTGTTGTGAGTTGTTGCTGTGAGTTCCGTATTTTTACAGAATTTATGTTCATAGGTTCTTATGCTGATAACAATATGTTTACATAGTACAGTTCTTCTCCCTTAAATTAAATCTATATATTTATTAAATTATTAAACTACATTAATAATTTCAATTTAAGTTTAAGTTAAAAAAAAATTCTTATTATGATAAATTTACAAGACAATATGTATTTGTTCTTAAAATATTTTATTTTCTTTGTAATTCTTTCAATGAACATTGAGCAATAGGTAGGTATACAAAACGTCGCACTTAATCAAATGTATAATAACTATTGACCTAGGTGTTAAAAAGGATATCCATATCTACCTATTAATTTTTCCACCTACTGATTTTCGTACCAAGAAAAAACAAGCTGTGTAAGATTTTTGAAAACTCTAAAACAGAGGTGTTATTATTATTTATAGATTTTCAATTACATTTGAAATGGCGGGTGGTAAAAGTTCGTATGACTAAATTTCGTTTCTTTATAATTGCGACAGCGATACAATATTTAATAACTAACTGAATCATCCTGTCGGGTAGTATTCAACTGACAGCGATACAAACGACAACGATTTGATTGCCAATCGCTACTTTCCTTTCAGAGTTGTCTAGTTAATTGTTCTGTGATTCTATAATATTTGGTGGGCCCACCATTTTATCTCACGACTGCCAATAATTCTGCCGTGGTAATCACAGCCCATAGTTTAATCATGCCTTCTCGAAACTCTGAACGTCGCCAAGTTTTTCCTCTTCCCATTGTGCTGCTTTAATTTTTTAAATCGATTTATTTAAATTCCCATTATTGCTCCTCGAAAAAAATAGTGTGGAGGAACAAAATATCCAGCTTGCAAGTTTTCAATATTTTTTGTCATAAGTCCGACTATCCATATAGTTACTATCAAAAAAGATATAAAGAGCAGCAAAGTTTTCAAACCTCAGTTTCTTTCTGTTATAATGCTAAGAAACTGTTTCACTGTTTTTGGAAGTAAGTATACACAGAGAGTCAGATCCAGTAAAAACAAAAAATGTCAAATAGGAATTAAAATAAACCGTTTTTAAAAATGGATAAAATGAAAAGAAAGAATTCGTTGTTGATTGAAGAAACAAACAATTAAAGTATGTGTAGGTACAGGTAACTTAAAATATTCAAATTATTTTCTTTCGTTTGTTAACCCAAATAAGGGCGTTTGTAGCGTAATACCTTTAATTTGAAGTTTAAAGAAAAACAGTTTTAGCTTTAGAAAAAAAAACATATTTTTAAACTGAAGTAAAACTACAGTTCCCATTATTCTCTCTAGAGAGACCATAGATTTTCATTCAAACTTTTTTTACCACGCCTCTCTTAAAAATATTCGGGTGCGAATTGTGTAAATAAAAAAAAAAATAATTTTTCCACCTATCCAAAAAGGCTTTCATCAAACTTGCTTTAACTAACGTTATTACCAAAAATAGCAAAGTAATCATAACGGTTATCGTGATTTAAATACCGAAAATGTCTATAAGGTGTCCTCTCCCGATTCGATAAATCTAAAACCGCTTCCTTTGAAACACTCACAATCTAGAGTAGTTACTTAAAAATTTAACAGCTTATTAAAAAAGGGAGCTGTTTGTTTGGTGTGCCCAATAAAACGATCATTTCTGTCCAGCACTTATAATTTAAAACAAATATAATGGCGACAACAAATATTTTTGCTGACGGTACAAGTTTGCTTTATATGAAGATTATTGCAAACATTTGAGGACAACTAAGTAAATGTGATACATTTACAGTTGAAACACGATTTTGCTTTTCGTCTACCGAAATTGTCATTTGTGGTTTAAAAATTAAATAATTCTATTTTGCACGTAGCTACATTCATTTAAATTATATATGTTTTGCATTAAATTTTTGTATTAACTTCGTAAAACAACGTCATTCACGCGCGTCATTACCGTGCGTCATCACCGTGAGTCGTTATCGTAATCATCTTAATGGATTTTATTATAATTTTCTCATTCTGATGGTTAATTTTAAACACCTTATGACGAATTTGTGTTCTACAAATTATAAAATAGCATTTTTAGAAACAAGTTTTAGAAAATTATATTAAATTAAAAAGTAGTTTTTGCAGTCATTTTTTAAAGTAAACTATAAAATATTTTACTTTAATGAAAATAAAAATGTTTTTTCGTCGTAAGTATTTTTACTGTTCCGAGACCTTGGTTGTCTCGGAAGAAAAGATGAAAAATTTAAAAAAATATTTGGCAGCTTGTAGATATTTCGATATTTTTTCCCAAGAAAATGCGACAAAACCGTGCGGTACTGACATTTTTTATTTTAACGAGACAGACCGGTGACTTACAGAAGCTATACTGTCATAACGTACAATTGGTTTCAGATGGTAATTCCTCCGGCCAGGGTCAAAGCAAGAACAGCGATGCTTCTTACTTTTTAATTAATATTTGTTCTCTCTATAAATGTAGGTACATCCTTTCACTCGTGCCCATTTTTATTCGAGTGCATGAATTTAGTATACAAATTCAGAAGAAGAGATATTAAACTTTTGAGTAAAAATCAATACGAAATATTTGTGTTGCTTTAATAGGTCGCGATTGACAGAAGTTAGCCACCAACTTTTTCGTGTTCTTACTTAATCACAGTAATGTCATGTTTAATTTTTTTTTTTTTTAACGAATGCATTAATTGCTTTATTATAGGTCAATTTTTTTTTTATCGCACGTAGTCAACAATTAAGTGGAACAGGACCCATGTTCTGTAACTCTTGCATCCATAAAATAGGTCGAGAAACTTTGAAAAATGCTACAAAACTCAAATAATTTGCTT
This sequence comes from Leucozona laternaria, assembly GCA_932273885.2. Lineage (NCBI taxonomy): Eukaryota > Metazoa > Arthropoda > Insecta > Diptera > Syrphidae > Leucozona > Leucozona laternaria. The sequence continues at coordinate 56,333,026 of OW026368.1, forward strand.
CAATTTTCATCGTTTGTCGGCTGATTTTATTGATGCGAGAGTTACAAAACATGGATCCAGAGAACAAATTGATTGGAATAGAAATTGTGTGGAATTGAGACAAACTACGAAATGATAGTGAAATGGAACAAAGCGGCGGCCAATAGTTATTTTATTACAATTAAATCGAATTCCTTTAGATACATTAATATTAAAAGTTGATATTTTTAAAATTTGCATATTAATTTATTTCTCAGCTTGTATTTATAATTTAGAAAAGATTTAGGGCCTAAAATTTGTGTAAAACTTTTGACTTTATAAAACAAACCTCATTTTTCTAAAGTGTTAAAAAGTATAATTGAATATGTGGACACCAAATGTTAAAAAAATTAATTATTTTATTCAACAAACATATTAAGCAAACCAAAAATTAATCTTAAACATTCTTATAAAAATAACAAATATTAGAATCAAAATTTCAAGAAAATCAGTTGAATACACTCTGAGATTACGCGTGACAAACTTAATATTTGTTTCGTCAGTATATAACTAGTATAGTTATGATAATGATATTGGGCATATTAGTAGTCGTTTTTCAAACTCATGTTTTACTCAACTATAGTTTAAGATCAAATTAATCAACGAACATGGCTAATTTAAATAATGAAATTATCTTCTGTATTTGTATTAATTAAAATATACATAATTTTATTAATTTATTCTACTTCAAATATTGGCATAACAAACCATAAAATATATTAATAAAATTATTCAAACTCACTTATAACTTAGGAACAGTTTAAAAATTACTATGAATACCTACCGTCCCTTATGTTAATGAACTTTAAACTAAGTATTTTAGTTATAACTTTAAATTTGTGATACTCCATTGTATGTAATCTAAAAGAGCATTAAAATTTTTGTTTAGACCAAAATGTAAAAACATCAATGATTGTCGGTTTCTCATATGTATACATATATTGTCAACAAATATTTTTTTTTTAATCTTAAAAAGTCTTGATTTGTATTTGTTTTTTAATCTTTGACCTCGTTGGGACACCGCCAAACATTAAAATATTAAAAAGTGTTCATATCACAATTGTTGTTGATCGTAGGTACATATAGTTACTTTTCCTTCCCTTCATCGCATAAATTCAAAGAATAACAAATTCTTAATTTAACCGCGCTCCCCCCATTGTTTATGTTTGCCTTTTATATGAGGTATACCTTTGCTTTTTTATGTAGCAACTCTTCTAATTTCTGGTTTCAATGAGTTAATGCATATTTTATTGACATGGCCATCAAAACAAAAACTTAATAAAAAAAAAGATGATTAATTAAATATTATTTTTGCAGTCATAAACAAGATTTAATTTTTCCGCACAATTAATTTAATTTAAATTAAAAGCTTTTTCCAGCAGTTTGTGTGTGTAAATATGTACATACATACCTACCTACCTACATACATACATACATACATATGTATATATATATGTATGGATATATTTACTCACTATGATCTGATTTTTTTTCGTACTGTAAAGCTTTGAGAGGGTTCTTTTGCGATATTCTTTGCTCTTAAATAAGATTTATTGATCCTTTGGCATTTAATTAAACGTTGAAATGGAGGTTGTATTCGAAGTTGGTGTTGGAAAACAATATATCTATTTATTTCACATTGACTGTTGTTTAATATTTCTTCTATCTATCCCTATACTTATCGCTCTGTTTGTAATTTGTATTGATACTTTTTGGGGTTGTTTTATGAGAAGAATTGGCAAAGCAAATTTGAGAGCAATTTTTAATTTTGATTTAGAACTTAAGCACCTATATGTGTGTAAAATTGTACATACTTTATGTATAGATATATGTACATGTGCTTTGTTTGTAGAGATATTCATTTTTAAGGTGTTAACAATAGATTAAATTCATTTGTTAAAGTTATATGTACGTCTAAAAGCCGACTTTTTAATCATCAGTTATGCAGACAGTTAACTATCATAGGAATAAATAGGAACAAATGTTTGATTTATCTGAAGAATAAGTACTATCGATGTTTAAAAAAATTTCCCTAAATACAGTAGAGTTAGTTCTTAGTGATCTGATATCAAAATAAAATTCATTTTAAGTTGATAAACAATGGAACTACGTACGCTTGCTACCGGCATTGGTAAAACTTGAACTTAGCTAAGGTAGACAACTATTGGTTTCTACGATGATCGAGAAGTGAGAACGAGTGAGTTTCGTCGGTACCTATGTGTGTCTTTAAGTCTGTGCGTCCACCTTATTTTGAGCTAGGGTCTAAATAGGTGGGCCGATTAGAACAGAGCATTTTTATGTGGTTCCTCAGAGTGGAAATTCGAATTTTCGTTTTTACTCATCTAGAACTGGTAGCTGCCATACAAAGATGTTGGTGTTTTGTCTCCCTCCACTGTTATTTATACAGAGCATTTTTTACAGGAGAAATTCAAATTTTTGTTTTAACTCTTTTTGGGTTTTAAAAAATTTGTCGAAAACGGCTTTAACGACTTTGATATTAAACTTTGTACTTGTTATGATCGAAGTAATTCAAAGAAAACTGCGTTTCAGGTTTTTGGCAAAAAATTTACATAACAGAAATAAGCATTCAACGTTTTTGTGAGAAAATTATCATATTTTTGGGTTATTCGCTTATACGTTTTCAATGGTTGGATTGATTTCGTTAGCAATTTACTGCTTCTACATATGTACATAGTTTAAACAAGTATGCATTTAATAATTTAAAAAAATAAAAAAAAAATAAACTAAATTTCCATTAGTATCTAATATAGACTTTTTATGTTTTTTTAACATTTTCTCGTTAAAGACGTCATTAATTTATTCAGCTATTAACATGAATCTTCAATGTAACAAGAGTAATTTCGTACAATCTAGTCTTCCATTTCAGCCATTTGATTTTAAAATATTCAAAAATTAGTTGAATAAGACATTGACATTTTTTTTTTTCGCATACCTACATATATCCCTGTTTTTTTTTTACATACAAACTTACAAGAAGTTTTCATTCTTACATCCGTTGTTTGCGAATAAGAAAATCTTAAAAAGAAATTTCTTAGTTTTTCAGAGTTTCTTATATCCGTGTTGTACTGTATCCGGATTAACACCCTTCAGTTTGGCTGATTTTTTAAATAATTTGAAAAGTAGTGTCTTGCCCTAATCAAAGAGAACAAGTAAAAAACACAAGCCATAAATGAATTTGAAATTTGTAACTGCAAATTGAAGCCCTAAAAAATAAAATAAAAAGAAAAGTTTTTAAGTTAATCAAAACTGTTTGATTTAAAACAAAGGTACCCATAACTTCTATGCATCATGCTACTCTTATTTCAATCTTATGTCCCATGAAATTAAATTCATCCTCAACTGGCTTTACTGTTACCTATATAATTTAACTTGTTTGGGTTTAAGAAACACATTCCAATAATTTATTTATCTGAGGACTGCACTTAAGCGTGGTGGTGGCGGCGGCAGTAGCGCAGCGTTGACTTAACCATGAAGCGTTTTATTATCTTCGTCAACTTAAAACTTGGGAGAAGAACTTAATCTTAGACATTTATTCCAATTCCAATAAATTATAGTCACCAAGTTCATTATTGTATTTTTTTCTTTTATGTATTTCACAGTTTACTGCGGAGCTTTATTGCTTGCACGTAGTTATTGCTGCCTTTATTTTGTTTGTGCTTGTCTTTGTTTAGTATCCATTTTCGTTTTCTTTCTTTAATCAACATAAAAATTAAATTACAAATTCGCACGTTAACCTTCTTCTCCTTGCTTTGTTTTGTTTTTCTTAAAGTCGAAAAGAATCAGTGTTGCCACTTGATTGAAATTGCGGAAATAATATAATTATTATATTGCCTCTAATATTTTAAATGATTATTGTCAGTAAACACAATTTATCCTTTAAATGTGTTATTTAAAAATGTCTTATTCAATAGTTGTAAATAGTGTTTATTTCAATTAAATAAAATGGCGGATAGATACAGGTTTAAACAATCGATTCTGGTCTCTAGTTATGTGCCTATTATAGCTGACAAAAAATGTGTTGATGCGTAAAATCTATATTCGTGTTTCCAGGGGCCTCAGCAAGTAAAATGAAAACGAACGGACAATATCGTTTCCACCATCATATCAGTAATGAAATATAAAGATAGCTATCTTCAAAACGATGAGGCCTCAGAATTTAGTCAAAGTGGCCTTTCAGTAAGGACAACCTACTCAGTTGTCATACATAATAGTCATTGTATCAGAAAATATATTCATGTAAATCACATTTCAAAACAATTTTATTTTAGGCAAATACAAAATATGTATCTATAAATGTATTAAATTTTGGGAAAAAAGATTTTAGGCAGGTAATCCAAATGTTCAGTAACCTATTTATGGAAATTATCTATGGTACTAAAACACTAGAAAAATGTACTGAACTTAAAAATCTTTTAAATTAAAATATATTTGCCATATGCGGCGCGTTTTATTGGGAAATGTTTAGCTAGCGCAGTTAAAATTCCCTCGGTAAACAATAAGAAAACTAATGGCTAACCACTTTATTCCTGGCTTATTTTAGACACTGCCCTGGTTCTGTTGTTGTTAACTGAGACAAATATTACTGCGCTAGCTATAACTCTTTCCAATAAAAACTTGTCTATAATCACAGCGTTTCACATCAGTCCTAAGTTGAGGTCTAAGGTAAACTGATGTGCATTGCTAGAACTGCGAGTATTACGGTGGAAGTTTTTTAAGCGAGGAATGCCACTGGCTATTTTGCTTGAAGCATTGCGGCAGTGTGCGGGAGATGCGTCAAGATACGAAGTTGAATATTTTTTGTATTATATTTGCACTAATTTTATTTTACAGCAGCTATTTAAAAAATTTAGTTTGTTTCTTTTCTGTTTTTATCGTTCTAAAAGACCACCATCAAAACTTGACGTAAGAAAATGTCTTTATAAAATAAATATCGATTTTTGATATTAATTAATTTACTCGGGTGATCTGTTTCTGGACTTAAAAATAATATGTACCTACTATTAATTAATTGTTTGTTAGTTCGCAGTATTTCAGCTTAAACCCGTATTTTCGACCATCAATCCCTTGCAATGTTGCTGCTATTTTGAATAAAAGTTGAGTTCGTTTTTCTGGAAAACCATTTGCATTTTTGATTTTATCGAACAAAAAAACAGACCGAAACAATTTTTACAAAAATATTTCAGTCTTCAAAATGCTTAGCATGCATAATAATTTGTTCATATTTTAAGTAGGTATTTAGAGAATAGTAAACAATTTCATTTCAATGTATGCGAATTTGATAAAATTAATAAAAATATTTGAACTTTTTTTTAAATTACCTATAGGAATCTAACTAGTTCTACAGGACATCTCAACATTGCAATTAAGCTTATCAAGCTCGTATAACAGTTAAATATGTGATACATCAAAATAATTGATATTTACTCAAGACTTATAAGCTTAGACCTGTGAACATATCAATACGGATTTTCTGCATTCAGCAGAACTCGGTGAATTCAAATTTTACACTTAAACTCAAAATAAATAATTTAAATCATACTTTTTAATCAAATTTTTTTGAACCGATCCCCTTTAAATATCAAAAAAAGCTATTAAAATTCTCTAAGCAAAAAAAATAGATCGAAAATACTTCAAAATTGACTACAATATTTTTGTATCACCTTTCCAAAAATATAAAATTGAATACCATCCCGTTTTCGTCTTTTAAATGTTCATAACTTGTTTCGCAGATTTTTGCAATTTTTTTGTTATACCTATGACTTTCTTATTTTTAAAAAGCCTATAATGGTTACAAAGAAAATATTTCTCTACCTTCGCCCGTTAAGAAAAAAGCGAAAACCGACTTTTTAAATCAAAAGTCTCTTGAACTCTCGATGACAGAAAAATGCCTTCCCCATTTCCATATTATATTTCCCTACCAGTCATGACTTAATAAATATATTAGAATCTGTCTTTTAATTTTTAAAAACTTGTAAAATATTTAGCCGGAAAATACTAAATACCGGCTGTTTTTTTATGTACCCGGCATATTAAATACCTACAGCCAAATTAATAAACGTGAAATAGCTAATGGTTAGGCCTTATTCCGTGGACAAAATGTTATTAATAAAACAAAATTCCTACTAAGTACCGTTTACTAAGCTAAGCCTACGAAGAAGGTGATTTAGCGAAGCAATAAGAACCAGATGTGTCCAATTTATTCCGAAGATAAAAAATATAAGTGAAGACTGCAAATTTTATTTTGAATAAAAATAATAACGTCTACTAGATTTATCGAGTACTTTAACCATTATTGGACACTCAACCATCGGCGACAAGAAATAGAAAAATATACAAAACCTAATATTTATAATCCAATGCAAGTGCTTATAGTGAGGAGGGTTTCAGGAAGAAATATAAGTTTTCCAAGGAGAACATGAGCAAAATCATAGCAATTGTTGAAAATGGTCTTTTTCTTTTTTTATTTCAATCTTAATTTTTTTAAATAAAATCAAAAGCACCAGACACAACACAAACAATTGAAAAATGATAATAATTTTGACAAAAATATTATATCAGAGAACTGTTAGGAGTATTTGGTAAAGTGAGATATTATTTTTTTTTTTAAATTAATGCAATTTACTGTTAAAACACATACCAAAAACCAAAGTTCGCGAAAATTGGTGAAAATTTCAAGTAACCAAACAGGCATCTTACTTATTGTAGTAGATTTTCTTAAGGGATTTTTCGTAAACGTCACTTTACTATTGCACGCACATTTTGTGTTTATCAATAGAAAATTTTAACCCGTAGCTTAACTCGTATTCAATGATTTAGTAAACTCGTGGAATAAAGGTGGAATAAGCGTTTTTAAATAATAGGACTGCTAATGAATAACTCCTATTTCCTCATTTGCAAATACCTAAAATGTGGGCAAATATAGAAGGACCATCAATAAGTACCTACACCACGTTTGCATCACAGTCAAGAAAATTGTTTTTTTTTTTGGTTATTTCTATAAATGATTTATTTTGTCTTAATACGACTTCCAGAGCATTTTAAAAACTAATGCGCCTTACGGTTTTGCCAGGGATTGTAAAGATTTGAAGTGATCAATCTATACCTATATAATGTAAGAAGTTTTTGTTGGGTGCCCTGCAGTAGGATCTTATTATCAGTTTTAATTGTTATATTTTACTTCCACATTTCTGAAGAATTAGTGTGATCAATATCAAACAAAAAACTCTATGAGTGGCAAACTGGCAACGCCGACCGGTTGCGACATTGTTATTGTGTAGATATGGTATGGACTGTGTTGAAATACCGCAATCTTTCGTCGTCAACGAAGTCATAGTCTCGTAGTTGGTGGTGGTGGTGGTCGAATGTACCTACTGCTTTGTATCTGTTGCTGCTTTGTATTACAACTTTTTTCTTTTCTGTAATTTATTTCGCCTTTAAGTATCTATTTTGCTGTGGTTTCAGAACATCTCAGTCAGTCAGTAGTATATGTACATTTTTTTCTAGTTCAGTTGTTTTTTTTTTTTGTTTTATTGCTTTAAAAACTAAAGCAATTTTTAGCTAGCTGGATTTAGCTTTGTTTTTAATTCTATGAATCTTGAGTTGAGTCTGCTTATAGTAGTAGGTAATGTACATATATTTTAGTGAGTCTTGATGGTTTTAAGACATTAAAAACCAAGAGCACCGAAACAAATGAAAAATGAGTTTGTTTTTATGCCTTTTGGTGATTGACTTCAATTTAATTACACTTCTCACCCATTTTATAAACATTCTGAGTATTGTAGCAAACAGATACACATAAATAGATATGTACATTATACATATAGGTATAGCGTAGCTATCCAGTCACAAATAGATGGGTAGACGGAAATTATGCTCAACACATTTTGCATTTCGCCTGTCTTTATTCATTTTTATATTTTATTTTATTTTTTCTTCTTCTCGTTATCTCGCATTTTATTTTATTTTGTTTTCAATCTTATTTCCGTTTTGTTGATGGGTTTTCATTTCGTTTTGTTATTGCTCAATGAAACTGCGTGCAACAACATTGGTGGTTTGACTGCTCGATATGGATAGCGAATTTGCATGTTATTTAGACAAAAAAAAATAAAGCATCAAATATGTAACCAAAATCATAAAATAGATATCTTACATTTAGTGGCGTTACTTTATTGACTTTACTTCAAATAAATAGCTATAGGAAGGTTCATAATTAAATTACCTAAATAAATTATCCAAATGAATATATACTTAAGTGCGAAATAAATTGCCATTTAACTTCACTGTAGAGATAATTTTTTATAATACAAATGTATTTTTAAGATTTAAAATTAAAATTTTTGATTTCTGATTTGATATTTGGTATGTAGTTAAAAAATGGTTAGCAGAAGAATTCAATTTCGAGCTTATATTTCACTGATATTAAAATTGAAGACTCTTCATGCGAAAATTTTGAACGTTTTATTTAAGAAATTTTGATAGTCAAGAACCATTGAAAATTGAGGGGGATGCAAAAATATGTCGAAAAATGCAAGTTAGAGGGAAATTAGACTACAATAAGAGGACGTTCGATTTGGAGGGAATCGACTGTCTGTTATTATTATTATTATTATTTAAAGCTTTATTAACCTACATATTTAGTTACATATATTCATTTTCTGTTATAACTTACATTTATATAAATATTTTTAAATACAGAATTTTTTGTTTCTTTTAATCGTTATTTTTTATTAATTTATTAAAAGTTAAAAATGTAATATAATTGTTGTCAAATTAAGTCATTCTGGCATAAGCCTCCCCCATTGCTGCCCATAGATCTCTGTTTTTTGCGTCATTGTACCAGTTGCTGTTGAATTGTTTTAGATCATCTATCCATCTTTTCTTTGGTCGTCCTCTTTGTCTCCTTTCGTCGGGTGGGATCCATTTTGTCACTATTTTTGTCCATCGGTTGTCTCCTATTCTTGAGATGTGACCAGCCCAGCTCCATTTTAGTTGTTTAATTCTTTCGATTCCGTCTACTATGTTTGTTCTTCTTCTTATGTCCTTGTTTTGAATTCTTTGAATAGTCTTTATATTTAATAATCTTCTTTCTATTTTGACTTGACATATTCTGAGCCTTTCGAGTGAATTTGATGTAAGCCCCATTGTTTGTAGTCCATATGTCATCACCGGGAGTATTGTGGAGTCCAAGATGTATTTTTGTGTTTCTTTACTGAGTTTTGAGTCCAAAATCAGTTTGGTGTTCCAAAATTGCTTCCAGCTATTTGTTATTCGTCTGTTTATTTCCTTTTCTTCTTGGTTTTTGAAGGATTTTAGCTGTCCTAGGTAAATGTAGTCATCAGTGTAGTCAATTTTTTCATTTCCAAGTAAGATGTCTTTCTGTATGTGGTTCGTCATTACTTTAGTTTTGTTCAAGTTAAGTGTGAGTCCATGTATTTTGCATTCCGTTGAAAGTTCGTTTAGCATTTGTTCTATCTCTTCCGGTGTATCCGAAAGCAAAATTATATCATCTGCAAATCTGAGATTTCTCAATTTCTCTCCCCATATCTTAATTCCGAATCTGTTTGTCAAGTTAGTTTTTCGAAAGATCTCTTCCAGTACTGCTGAGAATAGCGGCGGAGATATGGGATCTCCCTGTCGTACTCCTCTTTTTAACTTGAATTCTCGTCCGATTTTATCCGTTTTTACCTTAGCGGTGTTATTGTGGTAAATGTTTTTCAGGGTCTGTATGAATATCGGATTGATATTTTGATTTGTCAGTGCTGTCCATATGCTTTTATGTTCAACAGTGTCAAAAGCTTTACTGAAGTCAATGAATAAAAGATAGAGCGGTTTTTTATATTCGTTAAATTTTTCTATAAGTTGATTAACAGTCTGTAGGTGATCAGTTGTCGAAAATCCTTCTCTGAAACCAGCTTGTTCCCTAGGCTGTTTGTCATTGAGTAGTGATTTGAATTTCGAATATAACGCTTTTGAAAAAAGTTTGTACAATGTCGATATTAAGCTGATTGGTCTGTAGTTGTTTATATCTTCCTTATCTCCTTTTTTATGCAGCAATATTATTATACTTTGTTTCCATTGCGTTGGTATCAGTTGTGTCCTTGTGTCGACTGTCTGTACACTGAGGGAAAAACCAACGTAAAATCGGAACGATTTGGCGCCAACGCCGACAATGTTAGAATCAAAGTTGTATGACTTCAGTTCAAAGTATCCACACGATTTTGATCTAAATACGTTTTTCTCTTGATTTGAAATTAAGTTGGGTGGCAGAGCTGCATTTAGGCTTAGGCCCGTGAGGCCCGGGACTAGGGCGGCAAAATCTTTGGGGGCACAGAAAAATAATTGATTCTCAAAGTGGGCAATAAATGAATTAATTTTGAACTTTCAAAAAACAAAAAAATTATTTGCACATTAAAAATTATTTACTACTTTTAATTTTTAGTTCGGTTCTCTATTAGAGCTTTAGTTTTTTAAAACTATAATTTATTTTTAATTCTTAAAATAAATAATCTGACCCCACATTCCCTCCCCTGATGACGTTACATAATATCATATTGTAGGTAAACCTAATCAAAGCGTGTTAAAAATGTTCGGGCGTTTTCAGGCAGCACAGAAAAAAGGCTCTGCAAGAACGATTAAGAATAAAGGCAATTAAAAGAATTTAGTAAACAAAAAATAAGGGGGGCGGCGTACTGAACTGGGCCTAGGGCGGCAGAAAACCTAAATCCGCCACTGGCAACTGGGTTATAAAGTGCGTCAGATTTGATCCCTAGTTCAATTTTTTACAGTAGAAACAGAAAGAAACCTACGACGGATTAAATTTAACTAAAATTCCAACGCAGTTACATTTGGCCTTAACTTTACTAAGCATTTTAACTCACTCTATAGTCTCTCCATTAAAAGGATGAAAATTAAAATCCTAGAACGTGAAAACACGGCACCTTTCCATGTGATCAAAAACATTCCCAATTTACCCCAATAGATTAGGTTTTTGCAGTAGGTTAGCGTTAAAGCTTTCATTTTCAGATACCAGAATATTTCGGTACATATGTATATCAGTTCCTTCAGGAAACCTTTAGGTAGTTAGAGTCCTTGTTGATGAAAAGCGAGAGGGCCAATTTGCAAAATGCTAAATCAGTTTATGCAGCCACGATATTAAAATTCAGTGATGCAAACTTTAAGTTAGGCTCCTGATATAGAAAAGTGTCCTTTATCTCCTTTTAGACATCTTTTTTAGATCAAAAAATCCAGTCCCTGGTGATTATAAAGTTTTTTCTTTGTTATTTCTGAAAGGATAGCAAAACATTGTCTCCTTGAATGCAACAATGAAAGTGATGTTAGTAAGTGTGCAAGAAATAACTTAGCACAGGGATTATTTGAACAATTTTGTTTGGTTAAAATGCAAATGGCAGTACATATTTGTTTGCGCAAGATCAGATTACATTTTCTTGCTCCTGGTAATGGGCCCCAGAATTTCGCGCCCTGTGCATGGTTGGTCCGACCCTGCTTAGGAGTCTTTGTCAGCTTTTTATCGTCTAGATCTGCCCAACTTGCTTTGACTAATCTTGTCAAAATACTTGTTTTTTTTTTTCAGGTGGGATTCTAGAACTCGATATTTATATGCAATATATACTTACATACTTTGCCAGGGGATATTTCAAAATTCAATAAAAAAAAATGTACATTTATAATATTGATATATTTTGTTATTCTTTCATTCCCAAAAATATTGAGTGACAATTATTATTGATCTTATGACGAAAGTTCCGTTTTTTCTGTTAAAAATACTTTTTTAGGATATAGGGAAATAGAGGGAAGCAATTGAAATGTGTATAATGTTGAAAAAAAGGAAGATCATTCCTATTCCTCACTCTCAAATAAACTGTAAGCCACTGAACAAAGCATCAACAATCTTTCTGTTTTCAAACAATCTTCTGACTCAACCACTAAATTAAACATAATTTTATACATATGTATGTACTTAAATATGATATTTTTTTCTTCTATTTTTAAAGAAATGATCAGTGGGAGAAATTGAAAGGGAGCTATATTATCACCAGGTTTACCATTATATTTCTAAAGCTTTCTTTAATGATGCAGTAGATAACGCTTATAGAACTTCGAAAAGGCAGACGTTTTGTTTCTTTTAACTGTACATTTCTTATTTTTTTCTAAATTTACACGCGTATATTATAAGTCTGATGTCGTGCAGCATGTTTCCTTTATCAGTTTTTTTTTTTTTATTTAAAAGTAGTTTTTTTTTTAAGTCAATGTACTGTGCGAAAGAGAGGTTAAGTAAATACTTCCATTGGCTTGACTTTTAGTTGGTATTTAACTTTTGAATTAAAAACAAACACAATTCGCCACGGCTTCGGCTGTTAGTGCACTCAATTGATGTACAAAACTGTCTAGACAATTTCGCATTATGGTTTTAAAGTCCCATTCTGTGTGAACCATTTTGATTTACTGGACAAATAATTAAGACAAAATAAAAAAATTAAATAAAAAAAAAACTTAATTGTAGCTGGTGTCAAATTCAATTCCATCATGAATAACCTACAGCCTTCACTTTGACATGTATTATAATTTAAAAAAGAACACTATCATTAATTATTTGTTTTATGATATTTTTCCACTCTTTATCACTGGAAGCACGGCAACACTTCATAAGATTGTAGAAACATTCTAATGCATGTGTGTCACATATGGCGCACTGATTTATGGAAACTGTGATTGTAGTTGTCAACCGTTCTACCAAATGTATACATGTGTGTAATAAGAAGTTTCTTAAACGCCAAATTTGATGACTTAAAGTTCCGCGCTCAATATCATATGACACTGACACATGCTATTACACATTTGACAAGTTATCAGATGTGCAAGTTCTATCTCGCTGTTCTTCATGGTTTATTAATAGGGGGATTGTGTTTTCTCTGAATACATGTTTTTATATGTACCTAACTGATTTTTAATTAATAATGAGATTGTCGTTTCATTTTTTTTTATTTATTTTTTCCATTACTCCAATACTTTTTTATAGACAACAACAATACGATTTTTGTATAACATTTTCTACTTTTGCGTTCTCTAAACACTCACATGTTCGTGTGAATTGAAATCCATATTTCGTTTTTAACTGCACCGATTACTAAAGCATATTTATATTTTTCATTTTTCTCTTTCCCATCTCCTAAAATGGAAATTTATCAAGTTCATTTTTTTTTTCTTGGATACCGTTATGTTTTTAGTATACACATAATGTAACTTACCTACTTGTTGATAACAAAAATATTCGTGATGAATGATCATGGTGGTTCATTTTCGTTTTTAATTTAAAAATTATTTTTAATGTAAAAGCTGCAGATTAAAAGAAAAACGGCGAAAAAGGGAAGAAGAAGAATTTGTTAACAAGCAAAAAAAAAAATAAAAACGAAAAACAAATTGAAAGTTCATTTAAAAATGAAGAATAACTTGAAGTACATTATAAATAGAAACTCAGTGCAAAAGTAACTGTAAGTGTGAAAGTGATTATAAAACAAAAAGAAACATTCCTAATGAATGATGATTAAACATAAATTACAAACAAATTGAATGCAGCGATAAAAGTGAATTAAGAAAGCTACAACGCAGATTTTGTTTACGAAAATTGTTATTAAATCAAGATCAACGATTTTTAATGAATATTTGGGTAAATATTACAATATTTTATATATATATAACTAAATAATAAAGTAAAATACCTTTTCATTACTTACATCAATTCCATTTATTTATGTATGCAGGTATGTTTACTTATTGTTTTAATCCAATTATGTAATCGGATACACAGTGGTGGTCCAGTATAACGAATGCTGATATAAAGAATGATCGATATTACGAAAACTTTTTTAAGTCCATTAGGTAATCTATACAGGGTGATTCACATGCGGTGTGACATAAAGCTAGAGCGTGTAGATTGAGTTGAGAAAAAATCGTATGGGAGGGGGGTGGGGGGTGTCTATTCCCCCCGTTTAGCCAGGAAGGCTAATTTCTTCACAATTTTACAGATTGCTTGCGTAGTCGGTCGATTATGACGACCATAATCATCAGTGGCTATCACCACTTTTGTATAGTAAATTTTAAAAGCTGAGTTTGACAGGTGTCAAATGCCAGCGCTGCCAACTTGAAACGTCGAAATGAAGGACCCTATATTTTATTCATAAAATTAAATTAATATTAAAGTCTGGTTATTCAAAAAGCTTACATATAAAGTATGTACATATGTACATACATATATGGAAATGTATTGTGGTGTAAAAATACAATATCAGTTTTTTAATCACTCAACTACTGTTTCAGTTATTTTTCGAATACAATTATTAAAATACAATATTTTTTTCCTGACTGATTAATGATTTTGCATAAATTGAAGGGTTTTTAATCTATGATAATATTCAGCCAAATTATCAACGACTTGTTCTAATGTAGGAAGAATTTTGGTGTACTCATTGGTCAGACCTTCAAAATATTGTCATGTATGACACAAAATAAGTTTTAGATAAAATATTTTTTCATTATTAAAGAATCAAGTTAACCAAAAGTAAACATTATAATAAAATGTTCTTTTTTTCTATTTTCTTTTTTTAATATAGCAACAAAAATTCCTCAAGAGACCAGCGGAAGATGTGGACAATGGGGCTGACAGTTTTGAACCACCCGTCAAGCTACAACACAATGGTTCAGAAAATTTAACCAAATTCTCAGTAGAAATTGTTCAACAATTAGAATTCACAACTTCGGCGGCAAACTCACAGCCCCAGCAAATAAGCACAAATGTCACAGTAAAGGCGCTTACCAATACATCTGTAAAAAGTGAAGGCGGTGGTGGTGGTCAGAATCAACAACAGCAACAACAACAACAGCAACAAAATTCCGGTAGTAATCAACATCAGCAACAAGGTGGTGGTGTTCCTGGGCATGGCGGTGATCTAAGTGGAAATAATGGCATGGGTGGCGGACAACAAGGAAACGGCAGCGGTCTAATGGGTGGGCATAACAAATCATCAACGCTGGGTGGCTTAGCCAATCTCGTTGAATGCAAACAGGAGCCAGATCATGACTTCTCTGATTTGGGTGTGGGACTCGAAAAGGATGTTGGAGGACCAAATGGAAATTTTCCTGGTTTTCCTGATCTTATGGGTGACGATACAGATGAAGGAAATGATACATTTAAGGATCTGATATCTGATCTGCAGGATTTCAATCCTGGATTTTTGGATGGATTCGATGAGAAACCGCTGCTCGATATTAAAACTGAAGATGGTATTAAGGTGGAGCCGCCGAGTGCTCAGGATCTAATGAGCAGTCTCAATGTTAAATCAGAGAATCCCATGGCACAATTTGCCTCGCAATTTGGTGGAGGGCCAGGAATGCCTGGTACAGGAATGGGTGACAACCAAGGACTGAACAAGATGCGCAATCAATTCCAAAACGGTCCTAACGGCCCAATCACAGAGCTCTCACTGGCTCAAACGCTCAAACATATGGCGGAGCAGCATCAACATAAGAACGCGATGAGTGGCATGAACTTTCCCCGTCCTCCTATGCAACCTCCACAACAAAGCCAGATGATGGGCGGCGGCGGTAATGGAAATCCAAACAACCGCTATAATGATTTCGGACCATTTGCAAATGATTTTATGTCGTCTGGTGGTCAGAATGGCTCAAACGTAAATAGCGGAAATCCTATTGGCACCCAGCAACAGCAACAAAGTTCTCAACAACAGCAACAACAACAACAACTGCCTCCACAATACCACAAAGGTCCCACATCCGCACAATCGTTTGTCGATATTAAACAGGATATCTTTTACTCTTCTCAAAACGATTTCGATCTCAAAAGGTTGCAGCAACAGACTCAAATGCAACACCAACAGCAACAACATCAGCAGCATCAACAGCAGCAACATCAAGCTCACCAACAACATCAGCAGCAAGCTCATCATCAACAACAACCAAATCCCAATATGGGACCAAAAATGGGCGGGGTTGTTGGCCCAGGCTTCCCTAAAGCCACCAATCCTCAAGCAGCGCAACAGCAACAGTCGGCTGCTGCTGCTGCTGCCCAACAAGCTCAGCAACAGCAATACTCGCCATACAGTTCGCCCATGTCGCAACAGGGCAATAATAGTCCTGCAGGACCCAATTTCATGCAGCCACCCCGCGGCGTCAACGCTGGCGTCCCACCTAGCATGTCCTCGCAATGCCCGCCGCCCCAACAACAGCAGCAACAACAACAGCCGCAGCAGCAACCTTCTCAGCAACAAAATTCGGCAAATGCCACCAACGCCCAGCGGCAGAATTCAGCGGGTGGTGTTGGTAATGGAGTCAATCCAAACGCCAGTGGTCCAAATAGCGGTGGGATTCAGTCAACAGGGACAACAACATTACAAATGAAGCAGACCCAACAGTTGCACATAAGTCAGCAAAGTGGAGCACACGGAATTCAGGTTAGTGGATTCTTCTTATTTTTTTTGTTGTGTTTTGGAAGGTTTGAAAGGATAGGGTTATTCTACTTCTTAACTAAGAAGTATTTATGATAAAATAACAAAATTAAATGAGTACTGAAATATAAATAGTTTAACGGCCAATTTCTTCACAGAGTCCTAACGCTAGTACCAGTACTAGTCCTAAAATTAGTACTCAAATCGGTATCAACTCATTTCTTCACACAAGTTCTAGTCCCTAGTCCTTTCAATTTGGTACCGAGTATTAGTTAGGTCTCGGTACTAGCTGACTCCTCAAAATCAGCTAATACCTGGTTATTATACCAGTCGTTAGTACTCAAATCGGTACCAAATGATTTCTTCACATAAGTACTAAGCCCTAGTTCTGTCAAGTTGGTACCAAGTACTCCTTAGGACTCGGTATTAGCTGGGACTTTAAAATCGGCAGTCTAGTGGCGCTAATACCTGAATCAGAGTAATTTCTTTCATTTTTTCAATGAATTCGTTGCTGATTTTCGATAGTTTTTTGGTTGTAGTTTATTAAATAGGCAATAAATTCGGATTTTATTGGTTTTGTGGATTTTTCATTTTCTTATGGTACCTAGGTACATATATAATGTATGTATTTTGTAATGACCTTATAAGCGTAGGGACTGAATCTAATTTTTGTTGGTCGCAATTTAAAATTTTTGTTTTGCAAGCTAACTTCGTACTGACCCCACCTTTACTTTAGTACTTTTAATCCACACCAACTGCAACTTTACGTTCAACTGCACAGTGAAGAATAAGTGGTCCATTTACATATATACGTGGGATGACATAATGAGAACAAATATATGTATTGTACTGCGTGGACGTTAATGCAGTCGTAAAAGTACATATTGCCACGGTTTATAGACATTATATCGAGAAACAACGTCATATCTAAGACGATTTATAGTGTTGAAGACAGTTTCGACAAGCTATTAAAAAGACAAACACAAAACCTATCCTGATAGCTCTGGATATTTCCCCGAACACGACCAATGCATTGCATGAACCGAACATGAAATGGACACAATAAAGGACATTACTCCAAGCCTGTCACACACATACGTAAACAGAAAATTATCAAAATCTCCACGCAAAAACTAACACACAATCTTCTACCGATATCAAGTGCTTCATCTGGAAGCTGATTCACCACTGATCACTCCTGTAAATGTCGGCAGGATTTCATTGCAATCCTGCATCTTCCCACTCTTTATACTACTATAAAATTGACACAATTCATTCGAAAATAATTTAAAATAAAAATCGCTCATTCAAAATAAACATCAAATAATATTTGAAATGCCAATTATTGTCAAAATCAGAATTAGACCAGTTTTAGACGTATTAAGTCCTAGTACCGCTTGGTGAATTTAGATCCGGTACTAGTGATGTGAAGAAATGTATAGGTACTAACTTTTCGTTAGGACCGAGTACCAGAGCTAGTACCTGGTCTAGCTGGACTGGGTACTAGGCTGGCTTAGTACTTCTGTGAAGAAATTGGGCGTAAGCTTCATCCAGCAATTGTTAGTCTTGAAAACGACGTTCCAAATTATCAAAATTCAAACAACAATTAATTTGAAGCGTCTTTTTCAAGACTTTCCAATGTTAGATGAATAGTTATAATTTTGATAAGGCTATTAAAAATAGATCCAAACCAAGGTCGAAAAAAACAAATAATTATACTTATAAAAACCAATTCATCAATACAGTAAAGTTCGAAAGTTGATATTATTGAATTTCTGAACATTGTAACTACATTAAATGGGCTAAGCACTTTCCTTGAATTCTCGAACGAATGATAAAAGGCCGCCGAAACACTCGCAGTAATGCGCTTTATAATAATTTGCCTGTGGTTAATCTTAAGGCATTAACGTTGGAATATGATTTCGGGCATGTGACCCCCGCATCTGCGTACAGGTATAATTTTCATACATTCTTCTTTTCTTTATATACATATGTATATAAGGTTTTGCAATTGGCGCGGGTAGATTTTGGCGTCCTGTATCGGCCATGTTGTTTTTTTGACATCTGTCAAATCTGTTGTTTATTGTTCAGCTACTGATGCCAAGTCACCATGGTAAGTTACACGATTATACAGCACGTCCAAATGATAAAACTTTAATATCAAAATCTTTTGGGGCAACAATACGTGCATTGCGGCCATTTTGGCCCAAATATTTCGTGTGACAGGTACCTACTATTAAGTATTGGTCCTAAAAAAATGAAAAAAAAACTTGTCGGGGGAATCCAAAAAACGTAAGGTACCACGTTTAAAGGAAATCGACCCATCCGTTTAGGATGTTGCCGAACAGACAGACTCCTCCATTTGTGAATGTCCCGATTCGAGGTAACCCTTTAATCGAAAACCGTTATGATTCGGTATGTACAAGTAACTAAATTCCGATAGGTCATGACCTGGTCTAACACCAGTTTTAATTTTGGAGCATTCACTATGGTACACCCTGTATATCGCAAGTAAAAAAAAGTCAAACTGTGTTTTATGAAATTTATTTTATTCAACATTACGAGTAACTTTCATTTTTTTATTTTTGGCAACAAATTCGAGCGCGTTCTAGACTACATAGTCTATTGACATTTGTTTTAGGATTTCTTAGAAATAATTTAAAAACTAATGTATGCCCCAGATCTGATGTGTTAAAAAATGTATTACAAAAATTCATTTTCTAGCTCAATATGCATAAGCTAAACGCATGAACACAAATTCCCTGAAAATATCACGTCTATATAATCAAAACTCGAAAGTAATTCATTTGAGAAGAAATCCGATTTCTAATTAAAAATATAGATTTTACTCAAACTATTAGGAAATTCCTTTTTTTTTTAGTTTAGTCACCCCAATTCATACATATATGTACATATATTCTATTTCTCCTTTAAAAGTAGTTTTAGTGATTAGTGATTCTACTTATGACATACATATATAATTCTATTAAAAAAACTATTTTTGTGGTGGAGATCCGCCAACAAAAAAAAATAATTACATTCAAAGATTTTTTATTAAAAAAAAAATATTAAACAAACACAATGCATTTATGAAGTTTTAAAAAATCTTTTCAAAATACCGAGAGATCCTCTCCTACAAACAAATTATTTTCTTTCGATGCAGCGATCTTCAGCTTCATTACTTTATAGACCGGTTAAATCATTATTTATAAACTAGCAAGAGCTTTATTTCAGAAATATTTATGTATGTAATGTACAAAAGGCTTCTGCCGTCAAAGATAACTTCAGAACACTAATTAAATTGCTCTTGCACTTTGTTCTTACAACAAAAAAAACATCTCAAAAAAGCTCTATATTGTTGGTATTATTAAAGCTATAACAACCATTCCATTACCGCTCCAGAAACATATTAAGTCAAATCACACCACCTCTATTTATCACTATATAAAGATTCTTATGCCTTTATTTTATGGAGCAAAATATTTCAAAAGGAGATTTGCCGACCGACCAAAAAACGACCCACACCATCTTCATCAACCCCCCCCCCCCCCCCCATAGCCATATCCAACATCAACCTTCCGCCTTGCCCCTATCCTTTTTGCGCAACTTGTTATACCTGTGAAGCAATTTTAATATGAAAGCCAGAATGAATATATTATTTAAGCTTTTAACATCTTCAATTACTTAACTCCAATAAGCTCTGAAATCAACCAAACCGCCAACCATTTTCTCGTCGTCGTCGTCGTCGAATCCAACAAGCCTCTCCATGCCTACACACTCAGCCTCTGTCTCAGTCTAAGTCGTCTCCTCCATATTTTGCATCCTTCTGTTGTGTTTTGTGTCACTACCTAACAACTACAGCCACCAGTACCTATCCTCCCCATGTAGCTAGGCTATTCTGCAAGCATAAAAGGTATCTTAAACTCTATGTGGGGCTATGGAGATATTAGAAAGGGGGCAGCACGTTCACAAGGGATAGTGGGTAGTTGGAAGGTAGATTTACCAACATTAACATATCATTTTGCTATTTGTCGGCAAACAACTTCCTAAAGCACTTGTTTGCTTTTCACACAGATACACATTCAAACACACATATACACCACATATATTTATTTATAATTTTTCTTTTTGAAGTTTCTAATGTGTGTGGGAAAGTGGAACTGTGAAGACTCAGAAGAAAAGCTCATTTCTTGAGGGTATTTGGATTTTATTATTATAATTTCTTTTGGATGTTCCCAATCAAATTAAATCTGCAAAAGCGGACAGAAAGTGTAATAAGAATAACTTTCTTGGCTTGGGATATCCTTTTTAAATGAATCAATAAAATAACTAGTAATGCGATGTAATTCTGTACATCTCTGTATTTCTGTAACATCCCTTGGTGTCAAAGTACATATATATGTATATCTCTGTTCGGATTACAACACGGTTAGTTAAATGTATAAACAAAATATACAAATTTGGCTTGCAGACATTCTGGGGTGTCATAAAGACATAGTTCATTGGGAATGTATTGTATTGTTACTGAGCTGTCTACTAAATGATAATGGTCATTTGTAAAAAAAGCTATTAAGTAACAACTGGTTGGATTTGTGCAGAGGGGTTGATTATTGGTTCTTGGCTCGGTGTAGCTCGGAAAAGCACAAAAGTTGAATTTTTTCTATGCTCATGCGCTTTAGCTCCGATGTATGATAAAAATTCACCGGAAAAATTATACATTCAGTCACACGGCGCATGTGTCTTTCTGCAACATGTTGTCGGTTTTGTAAAAGTGTTCAAATTTTCGCAGATTTTGTCAACATTCCTGATGCAAATTGAGATGGGAAAAATAAGACAACGGAGGGCATCTGCGCAATAGAGTTTCTGCAATATGTTACAGATTTTACAAAAATTCTCAAAAGTTTGCATATTGCTTCTCAGTATTTTTTTAAGGGGATGAAATTTAAGTGTGGTGAGATTTTCTCTTTTTTCGTATTGTTGCTGTTGTTCTGGCATTCTATTTTCTACTTCGTCGTCTTGTTAGTATGGCGACAGAGATTACATTGTATTTACTATTCTCATGAAAAATAACTGTTCATGTTTTATTAATTTTGATTTCATTAAGGGTTGCTAGCATTGTTGCGGATATGTACTGTACATATATAGAATTTGCATTCTCAATCAAGATATTAAAATGTATGTCATAATAAAGCTTTTAAACCGATTTAAGTCATTTCAATTATTTTAATTGATGAATGAAACAAAGTTGCATTGTACAAAAAGCCAATAACATATAGTCGGTTCAGGAGGAAACAAAAAAAAATCGAAAAATTAAATTTGTCAACAGAGGCGAAAAAAAGTAAAATATAGCTTAGAATTTCTGTTTAGTTGTATTTTTTTTAAGTATAAAATTGCAATAGGAACAAACAAAATGTATTTGAGAATTTTTTTTAAACTAAGTTGCTCTAATGATAAGTTTTGACAAAAAAATAAATTTTTAAACTCAAAAATTTCCAAAAAAAAAATTAAGTTGACAGAAAAAGCGCGGGCAATTAAGCTCTTTTCATTTTTCAGTAGCAATGAGATACTATCCCGCAGGAATCGTTGCTAATACTCATTTCCAATAAAAGATAAATGCTCTACATAATATACAAAATTTCATCAAAACCGTGACAGAAATGAACTCTTTTTGTAACATTAATGTCACTATAATTTATATCCAGAGATAACTGAGCTTTTTTAAGCAGTAGTTCGTTTTAAAATGTTTGCAGTACAATTTGTGTATACATATTTCTGATCAAGATAATTATCAAGAAGATGACTCCGCCATAACACAAATATATTATTTTTTCAATAATCCTGGCCACGGCCCTAGATGACACCTATTCAGATTAGCAAAATATTATCTAATTACAAAATTTCATGAGAGTGGTTAAAGTCGTTCGGGGCACTTAGTTCCGCATGGCGTCATCCTTACTATAGCAAAGGACGACAGTCCAGTGTACCAGGAGTACAAAGAAATGAATCCAATTTTAAAAAAGAGCAAAAAATGATATATGTACATTATACCTACACACTTAGAGAAATAGCCCTCGCGCCCCGTAGGATTTTTTTTTCCTGACCCTGTAGCTGTAGCTTACTGTCGGTTCTTATGCAAATCACCCTGTAAAGGTATGAAACGTTAATAGCAATATCATAGTGGGAAAAAAGGCTTTTTAATGTGCCAATAAATTTAAGGCAAATAACCAAAACAAGCATACAATTTGAAGTAGTCAGAAAAATAACACTTGGCGCAAATACAAAGTACATATATTATACATATTGTCCCATTATACCGATCCTCTTCCACCCTCCACCAACTCCATTATCTGTTCTGCATTCCCTATGTGAATTAATAACATAAATTTTGATGTTTAATAAAATGGAATGGTGTTCGTGTAAATTATATTTTGCATTTTCTTGCTTCCCCGTCTAGTCTAGTTTTGTATCTAAGTGTAATAACGTCGTCGTACGTGCTCTGTACTCCACCCCTATGTTCCCTATTCCCATTCCAGAAGCGTATGGCCGAATAAAAAATGAATCTTATAGTATACTTACGTAAACAAAAGGAAAGTACCATCAATCCTTTTTACGATGCCTTCAGCCGCTTCTATTGGGTTTTTTGTTTCCTAACATTGTTGCTTAAAATTGAGAAAATTGGAAGCACGACAAAAATTGTGTTTAGAACGCCGACGCGTAGAAAATATCTGTTGTGCGTACCTATAGACATAAAATGAGGAATGTTTATTTTTTTTAAACAATTCTTAAAAGTATCTTATATTGCAACAATGTAGATGAACAAATGGAAATTGGTGATAATGATGTAGGTATTCCAATTATTTCTTTCCGCTGTGATGACATTCCAAAGTAATTGAAACATTGTAAGAAGGGTTGTTTCTATACTGCTTCAAGTATACATGAAAATAGTTTAAATAATTTCTTTTTTACTTAATGTACGAAAATGATGACGGTGTTTATGAGTGAAGAAGTATAAGATATCATCAAGCAGATATAAAACATAAATTGGTCAACACAAATCAAATTGAATTAAATAGTAATTGTAGTATTAATTTGATTCCTTGTGGGTTTTAGTAGGATATTTTGTTGTAGAATGTAAAGCGAACGAGTTATTAAATAAAAACAAAACAAATCCAACTTCTTTTTCAAGATGGCGGCTCTTCCCCAACTCCAAAAACCCCAAAAAATCGGTTTCATAATGAGGAAATGAAAAAATAAAAACGGCTTAAGACGCTCACACAACGTTAGATATTTAACAGGGATATGCCTCAATATTTAGCAGGGATATGCCTCGTTAGATTTTTAGCAGGGATATACCTCGATATTTAGCAGGGATATGCTTCGATAGGGATCGCATTTTTTTAGATGGGGCATATGGAACTGATCGTCCAATCATCGGTCATGCTTCCTTCCACCCATACTTTGTTGATGATTTGATGAATGCGCCCTATCAAAACATCCCCTTCGTACTTGAAGAGCTCGGCTGGTAATCCATCTGATCCGGCGGCGTTGTTGTTATAAAGCTTGTTGATAGCTAAGCTTACCTCTTCTATACTGGGTGGTAGAACTAGGTCTTCATTGATTAAAGGTTGTTTTTCTGATTGCCCTATCACTCGCTCCACTTGATTTTCATTAAGCAGCGGCTGGAAATGCTGCTTAAACTCATTTACTATTCCCTTAGCTTGGGTGACTATAGGTTGATTTCGCTATTTCGAAGAGCCTGCGTCCCGGTCTTAAAATCAGGAGTCAGTTGCTTAGATTTTTTGTAGAACTTCCGGGTTTCGTTTGGGTTGCAAGACTCTTCGATATCCTTTAGCTGGGAGGCTGCGTTTGCCCTCTTCTTCCTACGCAGGATCTTTTCTCCTTCTCCTTTCTCGATACTCTTCCCTGGCTGCTCTTGTTTAACGCTGCAGCATTTTCACATGTGCATCTTCTGTCACTTTTTTCCGGTGCACTCATTCATCATCATACCACGGGTTCTTTCGCTAAGGTGGCTGGAATCCTATACGGTGGTTTCGGCTACCTCTTTGATGATGTCGCGCCACTGGGAGCTTTGATTGTTGATCTCTGTTACAGGTGAATGCAATGCGGAGACCTTCTCGCTCAGGCACTCTCTGTGGACCTTGACAACTCCAAGTGTCCTAAGACGTCCAACGTCATATTTCTTCTTCCGGGTAGTTCGCAATTTCTTCTCGTTTGAAAATAGAGTTCTGAATTTTGCCGTGACAAGACGTTTGCCTCTCGAAATTTTCGCACTTCTAAGATGATGAACATACGTATACCGCGCGTCAAATAGCACTTGGTCGATTTGGTTGGTGGTTCGACCATCTGGAGAGCGCCAGGTTGCTTTGGGAATCCTTAGGCTTGGGAACCAAGTGCTACTTACCACCCTACTACGAGCTGCTGCAAAGTCTAAGAGTCTGAAGCCGTTATCTGATGTTGTTTCGTGGAGGCTGTGCTTACCAACTAATCCGCCGAAGATGTCTTCCTTTCCCATTTCGGCATTGAAGTCTCCGAGTACAACTTTGACATCGTACTCCATCCAAGAGTTCATAAAATTCCTCCTAGATAGAGTCTTCAGCTTCCTCGGTGGGGGCGTGTGCACATATAAAGTTAGCCGTTGACGTTCCGGGTCTTGTTGCCAGTTGAGAGTAATCGTAATCCTAGGCTTATGGTTTCTCTCTCATGACTGCATAATTTTACGTGGTAGTGAAGTTTACCCGACGACACAAACCCTTTAACCTGTGGAATCAAATTGTAAAAGATAAAATAGGTATTTGGCGATGCTACGATACTAAACTCGTTAAAAATTTACTAAAAACTCTTCTTAGTCTAAAAATACTTTATTATCGTACTTAATCGACTTAAATTGTGCGTCATTGACTTTATACGAAAGTGGTAATTTTTTTAAAATATGTATCAAACAGGTGCAAAGGGTTATATAAATTAATATGTGAGTCGACAACAAAGAAAAATGGCGATACAAAATTTAAATAGTACTAGCTGTTACCCACCCGCTTCGCTGGGCGTAAAATTATCTTTAGCAATACCTTGTTTCGTATGATTAAAAAAAATAGTTTTAAAATTTTGTAGTCAATATTTAATCGCGATTTGGTTTAATTTCATTTCCACCCAATTCATTTCAGCCTGAACGCATTAGTTGATTAGTTATGTTTAGTTTTTTCCTAGTTTTGTACATTCCCCGGACGCGTTTTTTGTAGGAGGATATATAACAATACCTGCCGTACAATTTTGTTTAGCCGTACTCAGAAAATTCATTGTTTTAGACAGAAAAGACCCCTCTCAAAAGACTTACAAATATTGTACAGAGCTTGTCATTCAGATTAGAAGTACGGAATACTGTGAATCGATGCAAAAAGTAAAGGATCGGACCTATGCACAACTCAAAGGCTGAAACTTCAAAAAAGAATTCGAAGAAATGCCACGACGCAAAAGTAGTCGTTCAATGGGGCTTTCCATTGGTAAATTCCGATTTCAATTTAAAAATTAATGTTTTTGGGTGGCGGATGGAATACGATTCTGTGTAAATATTTTAAAAAATCTTCACCCCTTGATGCATTTTAGAAGAGAAAAATGAGAGTTACCGATTCATTTGAAACCGCTTCCCTTTATTATGAACGATTATTGGTTACATATTTTGGACACAACAAACAATAAACGCTTTGGAAACTGACTGCTGTAAATTATGTTGGTGTTAGTATATGGAAAGGCAAAAATGGCCAAAATCGGCATTTTGACAGTTCCAAATCAAAATAAATTGATTTATTTTACCTATGGAAAAGTCCATAAGAATCTTTAATTTATAATTTTTGAATTAAATTTGTTTTTAAAGAAAACAAATCAAAGGATAAACTTACAGGTAAATAAATAATTGACGTTTGTAAACTACAAGTTGAGGCAGTTTAATTTTTCCGGTGGCACAACTCATACCTTTTTTGTCTCCATTAAATTTCAAACAAATGTTTCGAAATTTCAGATATTTTGCTCCGTCAGTAGTGATGCAATGCTAAAAATTAAGCCTTTTATGTTTTGTATAGCTATACATAAGATTCGGTTTCTTGTGTCTAAACTTCAATGTTTATCGTTTGTTTATCGCAATATCGCGTTGATGTGAGCAGATTTTTGATAGCATCTTTATCGCGCGATACATGTTATCGTGATCGCCACCGCCCTCGCTTGGGTTTGCGCATAGCTTGAAACTCTTCGACTTCGAACCTGATGTGAAATAAAAATTCTATCTCAAATTGAGATTCAGATGACATTTTAGATTCTATAGTTCTACAAGTAAGTATGCATATGTACATACATAGGTACATACAGTACTCTTTCCTTAGGCACATGCAAACATTGTCCTGAAAAAACATTGAACTTTAAATAGATAGTTATCGTTTTCGCTATCCCTAGGTAATTATAGATACGTCCCTATATAATATTTGAACTGAATTCTGAAATTTTTTGAAAAAAAAAAGTTTTATATTTTATTTCCTCAATTTTTTGACAATAAATTGAGAACTGATAAATAAATTCTGATAAATAAAGTTCCTGTATTGCTTATATATCAGTATAGCGGGTGTTGTTTTATGCACAACATATCCCGCCGTTTTTTTTCTAAAAAAAAGTTTATATAAACACGCTCGTATTCGAATGCAATGGGGTGTCAAAATTTCAAAGCAATCGGTCAAGAACTTTGAGAGATTTGCGATTAGGAACAAACCAACATTTACATTTTTATTTATATAGATTTTGATTTAACAAACAAAAAATTAAATGATTTGTTACATTGAGTTTATGAAAAAAACTAATTTTATTCTCAGATTTCAAGAACTTCAACTGCAGCATTAATATCTGTACTTCTAATGAGATTAATTTTATAATTGAAGCTTATTTTTCCAGCGATTTTATGATCTCAATCTTAATGATCCAATCATCAGAACTCAAGTCATAATCTGCAATAATGTTTTCTTACCCCTACAATCAAATATTTATTTTTATTTTATGTCATTTTATTTTATATAACTTTTTGTATTTTATTTTAAAATAAACTTTTACTAATAAAGTAAATATTTGCATTACAATAATGCGGATATCATTTCTAATATTTTTGAATAATCTTTGGTTTTCATTGAAAGTCTGAAAAAAATACCTTGAAATTACTAAAAAAAAATATCTATGTAGGTACTCGCAAATAAATGAAATTATCGCAATATAAAAAACCTTCGAAAAGGAATCGAAACCACAAAAACACTGTTCACTTTATTTTACTAAATCGAAGTGGAATAAAAACAACAAAAATATAAACAAAAAAGCACAACGATAGCATAAATTCACACTTGTTGTCCATTGCTATTGAATATATTGATGCAGTATAGGTAGTCAGATAAGTGTGCACTGTGCATTAACCGATTACTGAATTAAAATAAAGACAAGTGTGTATGTAGTTGTATAGTATATGCACAAAGAAATGTTGTGATAATCAAATTATTGTTGCCGCTGTGCTACTTTAGTACGATTTTGGTAATTTTTTTCTACCTAAAAGATGAGTAAACCCATACGCCATACCCATTAATATTCTGCACTCAAGTAAATTTTTTTTTATTGAAAAAATGATAAATAGATGTTAATGTTATATAAAGGGTGTTTTTTTTAGACGTGTGGTTTTCAAAAAGAAATAAAACGCATATAATTTAATGTTATGGCCAAGAATTTAGCTTTATTATAAAGATAAGGGTTTGTCATTATGTTTTAAAAATTATTTCGGACAATTGGCCGCCGCGGCTGGCTCGAATTAATTCCAGCCGAGAGGCCCAATTTTCGACAGCTCCAATTGTGGCGCCCGATGGCGGATGGACTCATTCGGGTCTTCTTCGATACTCTGCTCCACAGCAGCAATAGCGTCTTCGGTTCGCACTGTACGGCGTCTCTGAGGATGCGCATTATCCGCTAGAGTAAACGTGGTGCGAAACCGATCCATGGTTGCTCGAATTTATGCGGTTTTGCGATTATGTCGACCGAATATTGGAGCCGAACCATTATTTTGGTAATAAAGTTGCACGATTTGCAAACGTTGTTTAGGAATAAGTCTCTTAATTATGAAATGGCAAACCAAACTGAGCATAAATCAAGTGACAGCTGTCAAAAAGACCAACTCCGAAAAAAGTATTGCCAGATTTAAAACCAAAAGTCAAGAAAAAACCCTTTATTTAACGAGAATATATTAAAAAAGAAGAAAGGTACTAAAAAAATAATTTTTTGTTTATAAAAAAATTTTATTTTTGCATTATGCATTATTGTTTAAACTATTGAGAAGCATCAGATACAAAATCGGTCAAACCAGGGCAAAGATATTCTTGAATAACCCAAAAACAAGACCATTTTCTCAAAAAAACATGGAATACCTAATTCCGTAATTTGAATTTTTTGAGAAAAACCTGAAACGCAGTTTTCTTATAATTGACTTGGTTATTTCCAGAAAATTTTGAATTTGGAAAAAAAAACAAAATATTTGTATGGCAGCTACCCGTTCTAGATGAGCTAATTCTAATTTTTTTCTATGGAATCACATATAAATGTTCTGTACCAAATTTGAAGCAAATCGGCCCACCCGTTTAGGCTCTAGCTCAAATTACAGTGGACGCACAGACGCACAAACGACGGACTCCGAAACACACTTTTTTGGACTTCTCAAAGTGTTAGTTTTGATTACAACCTCCAATTTTTTTATTTATACGAAACCAATACTTGCCCTATAGAGCAAGTAATAATATCGAAACCAAATCATTACTTTTTGTTTGCCTCCTATGGGTTTTATTCAATAAAATATTTTGTAGTGCAGCTCAAAATCATTTGTTCAATTCGCTTTTCTCATTTATGTTGATATATTTTCAAATTACTCAACGGCAACCCCGTAGTCATGAAAGTCGAAGATAAGTTTAATTTCCCTTGCCTGCTCTACGTTGATCTGACAGCAACAGCTACCGAATTCATAATGTTTACTCCTAATCTAGCATGTATTTGTGGAATCTTCTTCTGTTGAAATGAAATTATGAGTCGGCGATGTAAAACTTTAAAAAAACTAACCAATATTTTTGTTTATTAGTTGAAGGATTTTATGCTTTTAAGCACAACTGGTTTTGAACTCAATAAAAACTAAAGTAAGTCTAAAATAAACAACAAATATAAACAAATTTTTAAATTAAGTCTTCCATACAAACTTTTTTTGTCAAGCTTAACTTTTAGTTTTTGACGATTGTAATAGAATGCCGTCTTTAATCTTTAAAAATCATTAGAGGTAATGAATTTAACCATTTGTTTTGCATTCCATAGATCTACATTCTCTTGAAAGTAGATATTGCATTCTTTAACATTCTTTCATTTTTTTGTAATGTCTTTCCAACTCCTTTGCTATTTCTTTTGATTTCTAGTCCTTATCTTAAAGACTGCACATTTCATCCCTACCAAAAGAATTCAGGGCTTCTATTGATTGGAATTAATGGAATAGTATACAAAATTTAATGCGCATTCTTTTGAATCAAAATTAATGGTGATCGTATTCAATTTCCTTACTACTTTAACAATTCTTTAATACTTAATTGGTAAAACGATTTTTATTTTATTTTTCAACTTTGCCAACTCTCTTTGGAAATCAATTTTTAACTATAGATGACTTTGTGACACTTAAAATAATTGAAAAACACTTCAACAAAGTAAACGAATTTCTGTAATGTAGAACATTTCCTTTCAAATAAAGATATACATACATACATACATACTACATATATGTAGGTGAAAAGAAGACAAAAGTAACATTGTTACATTTGTATCGTTCGTGATGATATCCTTCTAATCATTCACTTGTATGCATGTTAGGGTGGTCGTTATATGGGTTTTATGTTTTAACTTGCGTACTTTAGAACAAGTTTGGGATTCATAAAACACGCAAAAAGTGGGCCTCGCAATTCTGTATGCCTGTACCTCGACTTACATATTATGTACAACCAAAGCCATAAAAGCGATTTTCTTGAAGTTTTTGACTTAAGGTTTTTAAGTGATTCCTACAGGGGAAATTCAAATATTTGTTTAGTTGCAAAAATATTGGTACCTGCTATAGGCGCCCGGAGGTAAGGGCCCTTGCCCCCCCCTGGCTCTGGACAATACCACACAACTAACAAATTTTTCATTTTTTACTATGAATTTTAACAAATACTTGTCTTCTCTCCATGATTTGCCCCCCTGACTCTGGATCATGCCAAATGTATCTGAAAATATCCTTAGTTAATATTTAATCAAGGACAATGCACAATAATTGAAAAAAAGGGTCAAACTACCTTTGAAAATGTGTGTTCTTATTCAGTTGGAGTGGAGTGGAGATATGCCTCCAAAATAAAACAAAAATGGGAGTTTAATGTCAAAAGAGCCAAACTCATGAGTTTGACGTTTAGAAATGAACAAGCCAGATATAGAGCCTGATTACACTATTCGTTTTTTCGGTCGTTTCGTGTTCCTGCGGGCGCCTATGGTACCTACTGTACAACTGTTATGAAAAAGGTTATTTATCTTGGAAACAGCTCTAACGATTTTGATACCAAATTTGTGTGTACCTACTATTGTAGGTATGATCTGCTTTTTTGTGAAAAAGAAAATTTCCCAAGCTTGTTATTAACAATACCTGCCATAAAACTGTTTTTTTTTTTTTATTTTATTTTTTTTATTATTTAGTAAGCTGTTAACAATTTCAATACAAATTTTCAAAAAAAATCGCTCCACAGTGTAATAATATCTCTCCATTTAGTTTTCAATTGGTTGTCACGGGTTTAAAATTACATTTTTAAGTGATATATTAAATAAATACTTAGAAATGGCATGGGTACAAATTATTTTTTTAATGTTATGTATATGTATGTTAAAAAATATTTTTTTGTAAAATCGCTAGTTTCATGCCTCTTTACCATTTTCTCTTATTTATTACATGCATGGTCTCTATAAAATCTTACATCATTAAAGTAAGAAATTGGAAGTAAGTTATCGTTAAATAGGGGCCCTCGTTAAGGTGGGAGGGGCAATTTAAAAAAAAAAAAAAAAAACAAAAAAAAAATATTTTATAATCGAAACAAATTAGTGAATTTTGTTTGTTTATTTGAAGCTCATTATCCAATATTAACTTTTTTTAACAACCACCGTAATGCATATGTATATGCATACCTCACACAATCACACGAAGATATTTATGTGTTTCAAGATAAACCTCCTATTCCAGATGTCCTTACGTATAGGTCTTTGGTGTCATCATATTCAACGTAATCACGACTACGTAAACTATCCACTCAAAAATTCCAACAAAAAAAAATTGTGCAGAGCCAACGCTGCTGCTGCTGCTACAAAAAAAAGAAAACTTTTTTTCTTTTGCTTCAAATATTCAAACGTAATTTGCATGCAATAGACTCTTTGTAAACATCGGTGAACTATAAAAAGGCTTACATTTATGTGAGAAAGAATATGTATTTATGTGTGTGTGTGTTGAGTATATAAATCTTTCAAAGCATAGAAGGCAGCAGTAGATATAACACATTGCCGGTGCATCAGGCACAGTTTAATGGGCCTTGTTTTGTATATTCTTCGTGAAGACATTTAATTTCGATAAGAGTACATTTATATTTTTTTTTAATTTGGAGTATCTGCATAAATAAATGTTTGGTTTTACATAGGGATAGGCACCCAATCATCAATACTTTTATTTTATTTGATGGAGCCTCGATTCTAGGCGCTGCTCGCGCCATCTTGAAATAATGTGTTTGATTACATCTCAGTAACTAAACCTTCACCCGAGAAAAAAATTGTTGCAACATTTACTGTTAAGAAAATTACGTAAATTTTGTTTAAGATTTTGTTTTAAATATGGTAAATAAATACACCAACATCGATTAAGTACAAAATTGGTTGTATTTAATATATAGCTATTAAAGTAAGATATCAAATTTTAGTAGAATTTCCAATTTTTTTTTTTTGAAAATACTAAAATATTCAAATAAATGCCTGGCTCCGAATCTGAACTGAAGTTTTAGTCCTTTGCGAAAATAAAAAATATATGCATTTGAATTATTGAAAATTAATATGTAGATACATAGATAGTTTATTTAAAACCGTTCTTCTATCCAACTAAGTCTGGCCCTGGTCTCATAATGTTGGCATGTTTGTATATGTGATAGGTTGAGTCTTTTCAGTATAAGCCCACACATTTACAATGTGTTTAAGATTTTACTCCAATGTGGAATCTGAACCAATTTGATTACAAAAATGGAACTAACTAAATAGGTTCAGAAAAGAAAAAGTAATACAGCAACGTGCCCTGTCACATTTCTTCTTAACGGAGTATGAAAAATAGCTCTAATTTTCCATTTTTTCTCTCTATGGGGCTAGTATTGGTTTTGTGGAAAAAAGCTTCTAGATTTTTATTAAACTTAACGTAAACATTTACCATATCGACTTTTGCGGTAATCTGTACACTTAATTGGGCAAGTATTTTATTCGTAAGAAAATCGATATCGGAATTTCCATCAAACCGCAATTCATTAGTCTTTCTAAAGCTAAACCACTGAAGCGATTTTCTCAATTTTTTTTTATTTTTTTAGTGATTCCCTAAATGCTAAATAGATTTTTTTGTTGTTATGAAAGAAGTTATTTATATTGGAAACGGTTTAAACGATTTTGATACAAAATTGTGTGTACTATATTGTAGGTATGGTCTGCATTTTGTTAAACCAAAAAAGATTATCAAAAACAGTTACAACAGTACAGAACCGTTTTATTGATTTTCGACATTCTATATAAAGGCTTTTTGTAGTTGCCGTGTTCAACTCCAGCCTCGTCCTATTGCTAAGAAGTGACAAATCCTTCAAGGATATCTCTTGTCATGAACAAGTCCCCCTCACCTTAGCCGTTCGGATCGGCAAAAAATTGTAGGACCCCTCCAGTCCTGCCAAAAAAAAAAAACAACACGCACCCAAGAATGGTTGAAAGTTGTTAGTCACTAGGCCCTTGCTCTCCACGAAAACCATTATGTGAAATCTTCTGGACGACAAAAGATCTAATTTAGCTACTAAAGAAGACATCTCAGGCGTTCGTGACGAGATTCAACAACTTAAATCATAAAATTCGGAACTCACAACTATACTTCGAGCAAGTGCAAGATAACTGCAATTTTCTCAAAAGACAAGTTGCGTTTCTTTCCCATAAATGTTGTGAAAAGAATCTCATTGCACGCATTGCCAAACAGCCAAACATCAATCATAGTGAAGAAGTGAAAGCACTATTTATTCCATTCGTTTGCTAGCAATTAACTACCATGAAACATTCTGGTAGAAACAAATTCTAAGGACTTTGTTGATGAAATGCTACATAATTCCATCAAACTTAAAGACATAGAGATCTTCCACTAGAAAAACGTAGGGTAGGACAATCACTTGTGAGAGTAAGAATTCAATAAAAAACAGTAAAACAAATGTGGAGGTGCAAATCAAAAGTGAAACTTTAGATGGCGGGAAAAACTTTCAATTGTCGCAGAGATAGGGGGTTATTGGCTGACAAATCTGACGGATGTGTGACTTGTATTATGGTTTCAATATATCAGACACAGAGCTTCTAAAATTAACTAATCCAGTGAAGTTCAATTTTAGCGAAGACAGCAACCAGACAACAAGAAATGATCGTTTGCCCGAAACTATGCAACAATCAACATCAAGAAATAATCATATTGAAACGTCGCCGTCGCCGTCGGTCGTCTGCCAGATATAAGTCAGTAAACAAAACTGAACAAAATATAATCTTAGATGTAAGTAAAGGGTGTTTTTTTTTAGAAATAGAATAAAACAAAGATGATTTTTTTTAAATAGACATGAAATTTACTTTATTCGAAAGATAATCTTCTGGCATTATAATTTAAATATGATTTCTGGAGGTCCAATTTTCGATGACTTTTTCTAACATTTGTGGTCGTATATCGGCAATAACGCGGTGAATCTTGTCCTCCAAGTATTCAATCGTTTCGGGCTCATCGGCGTAGACTACCGACTTCACTTATCCCCACAGAAAATAGTCAAGCGGTGTTAAATCGCACGATCTTGGAGGCCAATTCACGGGTACGTTACGTGAAACTATGCGGTTACCATGTTCTGGCCAGCATCGTTTTTAAGGAAGTACGGACCAATTATTCCACCAAACCATAAAGCACACAAAACAGTCAGTTTTTGTGGATGTAATATGTAACGGTGTCTCAACATACACTTGAGGATTATCATCATCACTCCAAATTCAGCAGTTTTGTTTATTGACGTTTCCATTCACCCAAAAGTGAGCTTCATCGCTAAACAAAATTCGATTATGAATATTGGGATCAACGGTAATCTTGTTTTGGGCCTATTCACCGAATCTACGCCTTGCTTGGTGATCCTGTGGCTTCAATTCTTGCAAAGCCAAACCAAACTAAAAATAAATCACTTGACATCTGACAAAATGGCCGCCAGTTAAAATAGTGTTGCCAACTTAAAGTTCTATACCTCTAAAAAAAACACCCGTTAGATACATAATCTATTTATAATCTTAAAATGTAGGAGGATTGAGAAACAAATAACTCTTTCCATCGTTTTTCGAATATATTTACAGCTTTGATTTTGTTCCCGTTTCGAATTCTGATTCGCATTACTGTCGAATATTCTCCTTAAGGGCTGCGATTGTCTAAGACTTGTTGGCCTAAGCCCACGACTTCAAGTAGCCCCAAAGAACGAAGTCTGAGATATTTAAATTGGGTGATCTTGCTGGCCATGCCAAATCGCCAAAACGGGAGAAACTCTTCCTTCACAATATCCATTGTGGCTCATCGTGCTGTTGAAACCACATGACACATGTTCACCAAGCCCCCGCTCATCCAATTCGAGCAGTAAGATGTCGTTTATCATGCCCCTGTAGCGTTCGCCAGTCACAGACGGCCGATAACGTCCTCAAAAAATACGGCCCTATCACTCCTCACGCGTGAACGCCGCGCCGCCGCCGCACCACACAGTTGCTTTGAGTGGACGTAATGGCGTTTCGTGCATCACACGCGGATTTTCAGTCCCCCAGAAACAAAGATTTTGCTTATTGACGTGACCGCTTAAGTGAAAATGGGCCTCGTCGCTCATAATAATTGTCGACACAAAATCGTCCTCTTCGTTGTTGAGATTGAGGATGGCTTGACAGCGGAGTATACCGCTCCATTGCTTGCCTGTTTGTATACTGCAGCTGTCTAGTTCGCAAATGTCAAATATAATAGACGTTTGCAAAAATTATAACATCTTCCGATAGAGTAATTAATTTTGCGTTACCTTGAACATGTATGGAAACCTGATAGCCACCGCATAGCACCGGCCGACCCCTCGATACGAATCGGTTTCTTCGGTCTCAAAACGGCTCGTATCCGGGTATAGGGTCCACAAATTATATTATATACGTACATATTTACGTAGCGTTATTTTGTTTTACAGGAAAGTCAGTCAAAAAAAGGTTAAGAAATGCTGATTTGTTCATATCAGAAAGAGGGCTATGAGTAAAATCCAGGTTTTCGACACGCAATGACTGGTGACATCTGCCATTTTGGAAAACACGAAATGATTTATATTTCCCGAACAATTAGTTTTAATGTAAAAGTGGCTAAAAGCAGTGAATGAGTTTGGAGTAGTTTCTGAGATATGGAACAATTCGCGTTCTCCAAAATGTCGAACTGAACTTAGTTCCTGACGTTCAGAAAACCTGTAATTTTAAGCTTTTACAAGACTCAATTTTCAGGAATCAAACATCAGCATTCTTATATTTCGTTTCCCGAGTAAGACACATATAGAGACTACAACACCGTACAAAAATAAAAGTATGCCATTCACTTTAGCAGAATACAACAAACAATTAAAGCAATTTGACCCAGGCGAAGCCTTAAAAATAACAACGTTAACCAAATTAAGTAATTATCTATATAGGTAGGTACGTGTAAGAGCATATAGACGTATATTTATGCATTTATAACATATTTTCATGCTTTAATGTCATTTTCAGCAATATCGTTCGCCAGTTAGTTTTATTCGCCACACGCACTTCCTACTAAAATCATAATATTGTTAGTATTAGTTTTTTGAATAAATGTATCTGTTGCTCCCATGGTAGGTTTATGTAGTATTAGGTATGAATGTAAAGAAAACAAGCGTATTAATGAAATCTGATGTGCCTTCACAGCTATGTATTGTTTCATATTTTTGCAATGCGGAGTAGGGTAGTGGTGTAGAAGAGCGAAGTGTGCGTGCAAGCAGTCATACGACGATAATGATTTTTTAAAAGGGTACACATAACACTTTGTACTCTTAAGGTGATACTATGGTATTTGAGTGACCAACAAAACGGGACCGAAAACTCTATGAAATTTTTAATTATAAAACGGAAGTAGGGATTGCTTAAATTAAGAATAGGCCTTTCACTCCGGCCTTTATATAATATCCATGGTTGTTTATGAACTTTATAAAGTATTATTTTTAAGATACAGAACAACTATTTGATTTAGTCCCAATTGACTCTTCATTGAAATGGGAAATTTATCGATGTTAAAATGATGCTGTCTCACTTAATCCACTGTCCTTTTAACGGAGATTTAAAGATGCATTTATTTTTTTTCCTTTTTCGCAAGAAGGTCATTTAAATGTCATTGGAATTTTCTTTTTAACTATTTCGCCCTTTCAAATAAAAAAAATAAACAAACAAAAAACTTACTGCCAACAAAAACGCAGGCCAATCTGCGGCAAAATTTTTTCTAAAAAAGTCCTTTCGAAATAGTGTGCGCATATAAAATTATTAAGGTAAAATATCGAAAATAAAGGTTTTTCGCATATCTGTATGTAACTTGACTCTATGAACATTTTTGAATGAATATCTTAACGATGGACTATTAAGTCTTTTTTTTGTATGCCAGTGACCATTTTTTTGAAGTCGCAACTTTTATAAAAATTATATTTTTTTGCGTTGTAGGTATACCTTTTTTTTAACTTAAAATCAGAGAGAATAGAAACGATATATCTACCCATTGCAAAAAAAAATGTTTTTGGTCGCCATTTTTCCAGCGTTAAATGAATGAAAATTCAGAAACAGCACGTCGAAGACAATACCTACAATTGCCACTTTTCAAAGCTCCCGGAAAACTGAAGTGCTGAAATAAAATTTATGAAATCAGTTATTTTATGAAATGTTGCATTTTAAATTTCCATTGCCTGCCCAATTTTATGAAATCAACGTGAATGGCTGATTCTAGCCTTAAAAGTGATGTCAATTTGATGTGTCAACCTTGTGGCTTGTTTCAAAGTAATAATATACTATTTTTTAACCTATTTCTATGCTAGGCAGATTTTTTTAGCAAAATACACAAAATAAATACTTGTTTAATTAACATTTCAACATTAAATAGTTACCTGCAATGAATTTAGTATAAGTGTGGCACGACCAAATAATAAATAATTTCAAGATGACACGAACACAAACACAAATCAACACCCAAGTAATACGAAAAGAGGTAACGTATGCCTACGTTCTGCTTATTCCACTCAACCTATCTGTCCTGTGTATAAGGCACAAAATCTTCTGGCTAGAAATGATTCTAATGAAATTGCTCCCCTTTTAATAACGGCAAGGACGAAGTCAGAGAAAAATAGTAGGGGAGCCAACTATACAATATCGCCCCAATAATAGAACTTTATTACTAGGAGGGAATAAATGGTGCCTATACTACTTGTAAAATGTGCTAAACTACTAACCGGAGGTGAATCGTATCGAAAAAGCACACGGGAACATGACTGGAATTGTGTAGGTTTTATATAAAGGGAGTAGTCGTTTCGTGTTTCACCCCCGTATAATTGGAGAATTTTATGCAGGAACAGGGGTAGCATAGAAAAGCTCTTCTCCTACATTGGAAATGTTATACAGAGCGAGCTTCTAAGCACTCCACCGTCATGTCACAAAGACCACGAGTCGGTACTTTGAATTTTTCAGATTTTGTTCAAAGTTTAGTATTTCTGCTGTAGGGGATGCTTTCGAATAAAGAGTGGGGTTGAATACCATCAAACTCACTCTATCCTTCTAAAGAGGTTAAAGGTGATTAGTTTTTTTTCTTGTAAAGATGATGGAATGAACAAATTTATAGTTGGAACAGGAGGATGTCAAAATGTCAAATGGCGTTGATGTTGTTTTGCCTATTATATTCTTTGCAAATGTAAATGGTTGCAAATGTTCGCCAACAAAATATTTATGTATTTTATTATACCAACAACTGGTTGGTTAAGTTCGATGCATTTTTAAGTTCACTGCATAATAATTATTTTCTTCCCCTACTTATTTATGCTAAATGTTAAGACAAAACCTGATATGTCAAAAAAATCGATTTCTCGTTTTCCCCCCAGATTTGTGTGCAGAATTTAGAAATTAGCAAACATTTTTCCTTGAAAATTTTCCAACTATTGTGAGTTTAAGGGTTTTTCAATAAGGGCGGGTAGATCTTGAAATGGAACATTGTGGTGTTCGGTGTGTGGCACGTTGCGCCATCGTTCTGTAGGAACCACATGTCGTTGACATCCATATTATCCAATTGGAGCCTGCTTAAATTGGTTATCATCGATCGGTGAGCTATCCGTTGATGCTGATGGCACCGTCGCTTTCAAAGTACTATGGACTCCCACACACAGTGACGATGTTTTCGGTTGATCTTGCGTTTCGTTGACGCAGGGCGTTGGCTGATAGTTCACTGAATCGGTCCGACTCAAATTTGGCCATCAAACTTTGGATAATCGACTATGAAGGACAACCATGTAAATCATAAAATGGGCGCAACGCACGTATCGTTGCCCCGAAAGATTTTGATATTAAAGTTTTATCATTTGGAAGTGCTGTTCAAACGTGTAACTTGCCATATGGTGATTTGGCATCAGTAACTGAATAATATGCAACGAATTTGACAGATGTCACCAAAACAACATGGCCGCCATAGAATGCCAAAATCTACCCACACCAATTGCAAAACCCTATATCTTAAATATTAATCTTGATTATGAGAAATTTGATTTACAGTAAACCCGTATCCATGTAATTATAAAATAAACTTGTTTTTGTATTGAAAGTTTATTTATTTCTAATTAAATTTTCCTAACAATATTGGTATAAAA
The DNA here is from genome assembly GCA_932273885.2 of Leucozona laternaria. Taxonomy (NCBI): domain Eukaryota; kingdom Metazoa; phylum Arthropoda; class Insecta; order Diptera; family Syrphidae; genus Leucozona; species Leucozona laternaria. Next base: position 56,372,813 of record OW026368.1, read on the forward strand.
TTGATGAGCAGAAGAACATTTACTTAAGAATTCAACTAAAATCATTAAGCGCTTTATACACCTTTTGTTTTTTATCATCCAACAATTAAGGGGAGTTGGAAGATTTTTGTGTGTTATCTTTGTGGAATGGTATTTTCTCTCTGGGATGTTTTCCTTAATACTAATTATTTACAACTTGAGTAGTGATCCAATTAAGTTTTAACTTGTTCATTAAATTTTAACTTTATGACCGTTATTTTGTGCTTCTTTTATTTTTTTTTTTTGTATTTCAGCAAGAGAATAGTTTTTAGACAGACAAGATAGTCTTTTGTCCCCCTGTTTTTCTATTAAGTTGTATGAGAAGGTGATCTTTAATTAATATAACAAAAATTGTCAGTAAGTAATCAGAAATATTTTGTGTGGATAGCAAAATATCAGGGATGTCTCTTTTACTTGCGATATAGGTACTTACAAAGTAAATAAGAGATTTGTATCGTAAACAAAATCAGAAATCGAAATTTTACTGCAAAACGATATTGTTTTAGAACAGATGACGTTAATGTTATAATCAGATACATCAACATACATGCCTGCAAGCGCAATTTAGTGATTCCCTAAACTAAGGGCCAGTTTCACAGTTGACACTTACCGGAATAATTGGCACTTAAGTTTCCCATATTAGAACTTTAGGCTCAGTTTCATAGCCAGCGTAAGTGGAACTTAAGTCACCAAAATCGGAGACTTTAGTGCCACTTATTCAGGTAAGTGTGCACTGTGATGTTGCGTATTAATCTTTTAATCTTTCACATTGCCCACTTAAGTGCAACTTTTCTGACTGTGAAACTGACCCTTAGCCTAACACCAAATGTTTGTTGTTGACGGGGTGGTTTTTGATTGACAATCATGTGTGGTGAGTCCATAGAATTGAACGAAATAATAAGAAACGACGGTTTAAGGTAAATATATTTGGCTTGTCGTATAAGAAACCAGTATAGTGCCTAATTTACCTTGATGAAATAAACTGAATCAATTTTATTTGCATGCAATTATTTTTTTTTTAATTTTGCATTCACCCATACGTTTTTTTCATTTATTTGACACGACCAAAAATAACGGTATATATGTACCTACATACAACATTTTTTGGCCAAAAAGGAAGATTATATTTTTCTCAAAATCGGTTCCACAGATTAAAAAAAAATTCAATGAATTTTATTAGTTATAAGCTGCCGCCGTTTAATTAAAAAAATGGTTATTAATAGCACCTCCAAAGAACCTTTTTTTTATTTTCGCTTTTCTCGAAAATTGTTCAACTGATTCTGATCAATGAAGAAGAATGATTGAGACATTCTAAATAATATTGTGTACCGAAATTTCCAAAAAGATAATTTTTTGACACTTAAAAAAAGTTTGAATTTTTTTTTTTTGAAAACTCATTATTTCAAAAATAACTATGTCGATTTTTATTGAACTTGGCAAAAGGCTGTTTTTTAACATTGTCTAGAAAATTTTCGAAAATAATTATTCTTAAACTAACGGTACAAATGTTTAAAAACCGTTAAGAAAAACTTTTTTTTCTCAAAAACGACTTCTAAGATTTTAATAATTTTTTTTGTGTATCGAGATTAATAAGGCTTAGCATTTAAAATTATTTAATTTTACATATACGTAGATCTATTATTAACAGTAGGTACCGCTCATAGAACGGCTTTTTTGATTTTCGGCTATCTCATTATCTGATTTAGCTATCAAAATTTAATTGTGTATACAAAAGCTTGTAATAAGTTTCAATAATATTGCGTATCAAAATTTTCCAAAAAAATTATTTTTGGATTTTAAAAGAAAATTTCGAAATTAGTTTTTGAAAATTCCTTTTTTTTATGAAATTTAAATTAAACTCCACATTAATAAATACTTAAAACTGGCGTACCAATTTTTTTATCAAATGTTTACAAAATTTTATAACAATTTCATTATTTTTAAAACCGCTCCTACGATTTTTAAAATTTTTTCTCATATGTTCGTGCGACCCAGTCGTGCATATTTTTATGTTTGCTAAAAACTTTTATCATGCAAAAAATTTATTTGCATTTATTCAATAATTTTGGCAAGTGAGAATATTTGCATAGCATTTTTGTTTTTAGCATGGGAACATTTTCGAGAAATGCTAGAAATGGGCATAGATACATATTTATATGATTGATTCATGGAGGGACATAATAACAAGGTTATTTGTTTGCACCCACTAATTTGCGGCAGATAATGATTGGACTTATTTAATTAAAAACAAACGAATTATAGTAGAAACATATTCCCAATCATATGTATTTAGATTGGAAACAAATCAAAATATTTCACAAGAAAGGAATCTTAAACTTGTGTACCTAGACTGAAATGGAGGCATGAGAACGCAGCGCCTGTGCAGTTATATGTATACCAAACAATAAATATTTAGATTATCATCTCGCGAGCTTAATGTGGTTATTATGGATTAAAATTGTCTCTACAACATTTTGTTATAAAATATAATAAATATATGACCTAGAAGGATAAGTTAAATATATATTTTCTCAACTCAACCAAGTAAGTGTTTTCAATAATAATACGAATAAATATTTTTAGTGGCTAAAAGCTCAGCTTTCGTTTTTTTTCGTAGAGACAGCTAAATTAAGTTTGGATTCCCGCAGTTGAGTTGGCATTTATGTAAAGGGTCCGCCAAATAACTTCTTTTTTTTTTTTTGAAAATGGCGCAAAACATCGAGTGTAGCTTCGGCTGTGTGGCACGTAGCGCCGTCCTGTTGAAACCAAATGTTGCCAATATCCTCCTCTTCAATTTTTTGTGAACAAAACATGGCCCGATAACGATCTCCATTGACTGTAACGGCCACTCCTTGCTCATTTTCGAAAAATGGCCCAATTATGCCTCTGGACCAAAATCCGCACCAAACAGTGACTCGTTTTGGGTGTATCGGCTTTTCAATGTATGCGTGCGGGTTTTCTGTGCCCCAAATGCGACAATTTTGCTTGTTTACTACCCGCCAAGATCAAAATGAGCTTCATCTGAAAAGATGATTTTTTTGGCAAAATCGGCATCTTCTCTAAGTCGATCGCAGGCCCACTTAGCGAAGCGTATACACAACCATAGCGGAAGGATAAAACTAATTATCTGTCAAATCAGACATGAGCTAAGTGTTACCATTCACGAAATAAGCACTAGTTGAAAAAAAAAACGTTAGATGGCGGACCCTTTACTAGACACAACATTTAAATCAACCAATATTTTGCATAAGAAAACTTTACTACCATGATGATGTCAAGCAGAAGCCTTAAGTTAAGGTAAAAGTCGTTCAACAAGGAATGGTTTAAAATGGAAATCCATTGAATTGAACATTTATCAAAATTGCCATAAAGTTAAGCTAATTTTGTTTTTATAAAAGAGGATTACAAACAAATATACTGCGAGTTATTTTATACTTCTGTGACTTCGTTTTGAGAATAATAAATAAATTGATTATAAATAGTTTATAATGGTCAGCATAAATTCCTATTAATCAAACCCAAAGTATAAAACTATCAATGTTGCTTTGTATGACAATTCTAAAACACATAAACTTGTCCCCTAGCTCACCTCAACGCACAAAATAAATTCTTTGTTCTCAGATATTGTTACAACGCCCTGTGCCCTTAAATAACACCGAACCCCCATACATACCTTTCAGCATCAGCTAGCAGCAGCACTCGGTTCCTTCTTGCAACATGCAACTTATCTCCCCCCAAATAATTTTACTTTCGGAGGGAGTGTGTATCACAGAAGGCTCATATCAATAAATTGATATCGAATCGTATTAAGTGCATTAATGAACATACACTTTCCATTGCTTATGGGGCTCGAAACATTTGCCAAATTCCTGAAATGCATATTATTATCCTTTTCGCTCATTCCATCTTTTATACTTTTATCCTCCGCCCCAGTCTATTATGGGTGCAGCGTGAATCGCAATCGATTCACTGACATACATATACGGGAAATTTAATTTATAATTATTGCCCTATAATTTATAGAGTACGTCCTGCGTGCTGATATGTACAATTTATATGTATATACATTTATGTTTATGTATGTATGTATATGAAAATTTATATGTTTTTGTTTATACGTATTGTGTTTGTGTGTTAAAGGACGACAGATGAAAATCCATTTTGAAATTGATATAATTTAATTTGCTGTATGTTATAGTAGGTATAGGTTATAAAGTGTTAAACAATCATTTTTACGAGTTCAGTTTTCTGAAACGGGATTTTCTCCATGTAAACGGGAATTAGATTTTTGTTTGATTGTTTATACTCTATGGAACTCGAATTTGAATTTAGAATAATTTCAATCGGATATTATTCATAAACAATATACCGACATAAAAATGGATACGTATGTTTGTATGTCAACAGGTATTATTATGATGCTAAGTGTTTTTTTTTAATAAATTGATTGAATAATTAGATATTCTTGGGAATATAACTAATTTTTAACAAAAATTGTATTTATATTTGCGGGATAAGGTTTTGAAACGCAAAATTATTTTAACTATATATGTTTTTAGAAATAAATATTTTCTAAATTGAAACGAAATAGGTCGATCCTAAAGAAGAAATAGGGTAAAACCCAAAAATAGAGGCTCAAAGAACAAGTTAACAAAATTTTTCATTGAAATAGGCCCTGTAAGTATTAATTTCCTATTGTTTACTTGTACCTACATGTGGAACAGGGATGTCTCTGGCTTGGTCTAATATAGCCCTGTCTTCAACACCCAAAAGAAAAACATCCGAAGCGGTCAAACCAGGCGATTTTGCGGCCAGTGCAAATCGCCAATATTCTGTATTCTGCGATTTTGCGCATATCGTCGACGTGTATTCTGCATCTGTTTACGTCACAAATATCAAAATGAAACTTACAGTTGCCGCTATTTACAAAAGTCATAACATCTTCCAATAGGGAAATACATTTTCAATGACTCTGGCGCATAAATCAGGCTGAATTTGACCGATGGTATGGGTTATGTTGACTTTGAGGGCCGCTGTTATTTGTGGCTTATTCGCATAGACATGCGACTTCAGAAAACTCCACAAAAAAGTCTTACGGTGCCAAATCGCAAAATCTCTGTGGCCAGTTCCCATCACCTCCACGTGAGATGACCATGCCCTAGGATCGCTTGTGCAGAATTTAGCCCCGTCCTGGTGAAACCACATGCCGTATCATCCAATTCAGCCTAAAAGAAGTTGGTAATCATCAACCTATAGTTGACGGTGATGGCCTGGGCATCATCGTTCTCAAAGAAATATGAACCGATGACGCGCGCCGCAATCCCAAAATCCACACCAAGCAGTGAGTTTTTCGGGATGCACTGGATGCTCTTGTATCTCATATGTGGATTGGTATCGTTCCAAACTCGAATTCTTGTGAGCGACGCGAAATCGACTCGGCTTCTCCTGCACACTCTCACGGACAGCGGCGATGTTTTCGACAGATCTTGCGTTTCGACGTACGGGTGTTGGTCGATCGTTTACTGAACCAGTGGGGTCAAATTTACCCACCACACTGCAAATACAGGACGATTATGGCGACCGTAAAATGTCAATTTTGTCAATTGCACGTGTTTTTTAACGCTATATCCGTCTATGGTGATTTGGCGAAACAGACTGAATAAATGACAGCCAATTTAAAAGATTCAAAAATATGGCCGCTATCAACCGTCAAAGTTCGGAAGACCCTATTGAAAGACCCTTTATATTATGGAAAATAAAATAAAAGAAAAAGAAATTTATTTTGTGTTAGTGAGTGCACCGGTGATGAAGTATACTAGTTAACTCGTCATTCTTAAAGTCGTAGAATGAGGTTCACTAGTACACACACGTCAAGGTTTTTTGATTGAAAAGAAAATATTGACTGCAAAAGATTTTCTCTCTTGCACTCAAAGTGAAAAATTCAACTATTTGGTTTAATGTGCTCGCAGTTACATATATTTATAACTCTGTGTAACATAAACTGAAGAACTGATTTGGGCGATGGTTCAAAAGGTGTCAAAACACAAACTTTTTGCATACACTGTTGCGCACTCTAGTACAAGTCCATTGTAGTCTCTTGAGCAACCAAACTGTTGGGCGCGTCAGCCTAAAACTCCAATCTTTGAGGGAAAAATACTGTCGATCCGGGAACGACATTACGATTCCTATTAATGCACATGAGCAGTTGAGCACTCGGTGAAAATCTTTAATTTGTTTGTGAAGAAAAGTCCAAGGGGCGGAAACATATTTTTTTAATGATTTCTTATTTCATTGATTTAAAAGTTTACAATTTATTTTACATATTATATTTTTATAAGAATATAAGAATTAAATCTTTAAAGGTCAGTTTTTCAGTGCTGAGTTAACTCAGAGTTTAACAATGAAGCAGTTTTCTGTTGAAGCCTAACTTCAACTTTTAGTTGTCAACAAAACTATAGAAATCGAAGTGTGGCAGTAAGAAAATTAGCATAGTGCAATATGATTTCGATAGTTAAATTTTTTATACGCATCCGTCAAAAATATCTGTTCAATTAATTAAGAGTGAACTCTTCTGTTGAGTTGAGTTAGCTCGGGTTCTAAGTTGACTTAAATACATGTTTCAGGAGTTAATTCAGATTTATCACCGAAACTAGGATTATCCCGCACTGTAAAACTAACGGTCAATTTCTTCACAGAGTTCTAATGCTAGTACCAGTACTAGTCCTAAAATTAGTACTGAAATCGGTATCAACTCATTTCTTCACATAAGTACTAAGCCCTAGTTCTGCCAAGTTGGTACTATTTAGGACTCGGTATTAGCTAGGACTTTCAAATCGGTAGTCTAGTGGCGCTAATACCTGAATCAGAGAAATTTCATTAATTTTCTTCAATGAATTCGTTGCTGATTTTCGATAGTTTTTTTGGTTGTTCTTTATTAAATAGGTAATAAATTCGACTTTTATTGATTTTATTGATTTTTTTGATTTTTCATTTTCTTTTTTTTTTGTGGTGGGTACATAATGAATTTAATTTTTGGTGGTCGCAATTTATCCAAGCCTGTCACACACATACCTACACAGAAAAATGTCCAAAACTCCACTAAAAAAATAACACACAATGTTCTACTTAAATCAAACGCTTCATCTGGAAGCTGATTCAGAACATAGCACCACGGATCACTCCTGTAAATAGCAGTAGGACTTCATTGGCATTCGTCATCTTCCCACTCTCTATCTAGCAACGACGACCGTTTTGCGTAAATCAAAGACTGGAAAATTGTTGAAGTCACTTCCGAGTGGCAAATTTCATAGTTGATGCTGCTATCAGGAGAGACAGTCATCGTAGAATGGATATTGTGTCCTCTTTTTGTTAATATACACATAATCCATTCGAAATTAAAATTAAATAAAAATCGCTGTCAAATAAATATCAAAATAAAATTTGAAATGCCGAAATATTGTAAAAATCAGAATTAGACCAGTTTTAGACGTATTAAGTCCTAGTACCGCTGGTTGTATTTGGATCCGGTACTAGTGATGTGAAGAAATGCTCAGGTACTTACTTTTCGTTAGGACCGAGTACCAGAGCTAGTACCTGGTCTAGCTGGACTGGGTACTAGGCTGGCTTAGTACTTTTGTGAAGAAATTGGGCGTTAGTCTCAGAGCATGTAAAATTTAAATTACAACATTTTCTTTATAAGGAATAATTTACTAAATAGCTTTTAAGGCTTCATCATTAATATAAAAATATAATTAAAAACATTATTTTTTATTTTTATTTTTGTCACAAAAATTTGTTGGCAAACTTCATTGTCGTGTTCGGCTCCCCAAAAAAACAAAAATTGAAGGTATTGCAATGAGATTTAGAAGAACCTCTTGTTTGTATATTGACAACTCAAAAGTTTTACAGTCCATTGCAAGTCAAGTCAAAAGCAAAACACATTGTTAAACAAAACATTTCTCCAGCGTTCAAAATTTTGTGTGTGAAAAGTGAACTGTCAAATTTCTCTATCTGAAATTTATTCGCGTGAATGTAAAAATAAAATAACTGATTAACTTGATTTTGTAATCACTTTTGCATACGAATCCAAACGGGTTCACCATTACCTACTGTTCCAGAGCCAAAGTAAATCAATCTTCTGAAGCCATTCAAACAAAGATGAGTAACCCACATCGACCGTATTCAAAAAGAGCTTTTTGGCATTCTATTTTCACCCGAAATGGGTTGGTTTCTGCATAAGAAAACATTCAAAAATATATGCGCGCTTAGCAGAATAACATTTTTGTGGCAGCTTTGTATCAGGTATGGAAATTTCACGAACATACTCGCGCATCCAACTTCATATCAACACTTTTCCGCTAACTTGGCTCACGTTAACAAAATGTATCTCTTTCAAATTCAAATACATTCACATTGCTGGTTCTACATGTTGCATTAAGAGATTTTATTCCTTTTTTTTTCTTTAATGGAATTGAATATGGTTTTGTGAGAAAAGTGTTTAAACAATTTATGGAACAATGACCCATGAATGACGCGAAGGTATCTTTTTTTTCACAATCCTTTTTATTTTCTGTCACCGCTTCTATTCTCTTTTTCTCTTACTTTTGTATCTATGACATGTTTTTCATTTAGTGCTTCATGATGAGCTTGACTATATATATTTATGTAGCTATAGTGAGAGGAGAGTATACCAGATTTACATGTCATAAAACTCACCACTTTTCGGTGGGACATTTTGTTGCGAATGCTTTTATTCAAGTTCTATGTACACAAGGCAACTCATTGCCACCTCCCACCACTTCTAATCAGCCGCCCCCAAACCACAGACAATGCAACAAATGCTTTTTTTTAGTGGAAAAAAAGAGAAGGAAAGAGTTTATAGATTTGTAGAGTGTAGAATTGAAATCTATTTTGTGTCGTTGTCTTGTAGTTTTTTGTATTGTTATCAACCATTAGATGCATGATGAAATTGAACTGAGCGGTGGGATTTTTGGTATATTGAAGGTACTTTATGTGGCAATTTGAAATGCACTCTATCCGACGGATAAACAGGTAAATGTGGGCTGAAGAACACAATGCCTACTCGGATGTAGTAGGTGTATACTGTAAAGGAAATAAGCAAGAATGATAACAATTTTGCATACATTTATAATTATTTGTAGTCTTTTCAAGCTACATTCACCAACATACAGGGTGATTCCCATAAGGTGTGATTGTGACAAAAAGCTAGAGCGTGTCGAAAAGAAGAAATTGTATGATAGGGGCATTTTTAAAAAATTGATCAAAAACAGAAAACAAATATTATAAAACGGTAACACTTACAATGCCATGCTATACCTTTTTGTACAGCCACATATCTCTTCTTTTGTTTTCTTTTTAAATAAAGTTTTTTCTGTAGCGCAACGGATTGGAGTCAAATTAAGGGAATTTTATTATTTCTGTTATTTTTCAATTTTCTAAAGAACTAGAGGGTCCGAAAAATAACTTTTTTTTTTTTGAAAATGGCGCAAAACATCGAGTGTAGCTTCGGCTGTGTGGCACGTAGCGCCGTCCTGTTGAAACTAAATGTTGCCAATATCCTCCTCTTCAATTTTTGTGAACGAAAATTCGTTCAACATGGCCCGATATCGATCACCATTGACTGTAACGGCCACTCCTTGCTCATTTTCGAGAAATGGCCCAATTATGCCTCTGGACCAAAATCCGCACCAAACAGTGACTCGTTTTGGGTGTATCGGCTTTTCAATGTATGCGTGCGGGTTTTCTGTGCCCCAAATGCGACAATTTTGCTTGTTTACTACCCGCCAAGATCAAAATGAGCTTCATCTGAAAAGATGATTTTTTTGGCAAAATCGGCATCTTCTCTAAGTCGATCGCAGGCCCACTTAGAGATGCGTATACACAACCATATTCGTTCAGCGGAAGGAGAAAACTAATTATCTGTCAAATCAGACAAGAGCTAGGTGTTACCATTCACGAAATAAGCACTAGTTGAAAAAAAACGTTAGATGGCGGACCCTTTAGAAGGGATTTTAGCATCTGGTTTTTAGTGTTTGACTAAAAATTAATAAGAGCATCGAATATTATAAACAAAAATACTAGGTACTTAATAACGTACAATTTTTAAAAAAATTAGATTTTTTTTCAAAATTTTGAGTTTGAAAATTAAATTAATTATTTATGATTTTTGGTACACACGTTGGGGATTGAGGTTACTTATAATCTCAGAAAATTTCTCAAATATCCGATGACTGCTAGTCCCTTTCGGAGGGGTCAAAGATCACGAAAATGGGTTTATGCGGAATATATCGAAAAATGTGAGCCTTAGAAAAAAAAAGACAAACAGATAGGCAGCTGAGGTAATTTTCCACAAAAAAACCTATGCAGAAGTTTATTCCTAACATTCAGCGTTAAGAAGTTATAGCACTTCAAAATTTCACGTATTAAATAATATTTTAAAGAATTGTTAAACAAATAATAATCATACTTTTAATTTAGCCTGAAAAATGTTTTAAATATAGGGAAAATCTTTATAAAGGGTGTTTTTTTAGACGTGTGGTTTTCAAATAGAAATAAAACGCATATAATTTAATGTTATGGGCAATAATTTAGCTTTATAATAAAGATAAGGGTTTGTCACTATGTTTTAAAAATGATTTCGGACGATTGGCCGCCGCGGCTGGCTCGAATAAATTCCAGCCGAGAGGCCCAATTTTCGACAGCTCCAATTGTGGCGCCCGATGGCGGATGGACTCATTCGGGTCTTCTTCGATACTCTGCTCCACAGTAGCAATAGCGTCTTCGGTGCGCACTCTCCGGCGTCTCTGAGGATGCGAATTATCAACTAGAGTAAACGTGGTGCGAAACCGATCCATGGTTGCTCGAATTTATGCGGTTTTGCTATTATGTCGACCGAATATTGGACGCAGCGTCCGATGCGTCGCGCGAACCGAACCATTACTTTGGTAATAATTTTGCACTATTTGCAAACGTTGTTCAGAAGAAAGTCTATTCATTATGAAATGGCAAACCAAACTGAGCATAAACTAAGTGACAGCTGTCAAAAAGACCTACTCAAAAAAAAGTATTGCCAGATTGAAAACCACACGTTTAAAAAAAAAAAACACCCTTTACTTTTGAAAATTATGTTGTTCATTTTCTTTTTATAAATAAACTTTTTTTTTAGAGACATGAAGAGGCACATAATAACTTACGAAACGTGATTAAAATGAAGTTTTTAAGGTACTTCACATATATTCTTATTTTACATTGGTCGAAATCGGTAGTATCATTTGACTTATATACCCACGAACAAAATTACTCGTGGACATAGGACAATGGTTCACATCCTACCTAAAAGATAGAAGACAAAGGGTTAAGATAACGGGTGATTTTTAAGCTGGTTTGGTTTTGGCAACACTGGTTTTGACAGCTGACGTGTGTTTAGTACCTTGTGTCACTGTCAAACAGCTTCAGTTTGGTTTGCAATTTAACCATGGATCGTCTTACAAATGAACAATGCTTGCAAATTATTGAATTTTACTATCAAAATTCGTGCTCGGTTCGAAATGTTAATCGCGCGCTGCTTGTGTTCAGCGATGAGGCTCATTTTTGGTTGAATGGGTACGTAAATAAGCAAAATTGCCGCATTTGGAGTGAAGATCAGCCAGAAGCATTGCAACAGCTACCAATGCATCCCGAAAAGCCACTGTTTGGTGCGGTTTATGGGCCGGCGGCATTATTGGGCCTATTTCTTCAAAGATGATGCGAATCGCAGCGTTACTGTCAATGGTGAACGCTACCGAGCGATGATAACAAACTTTTTTTTGCCCGAAATGGAAGTTCTTGACTTGCATGATATGTGGTTTCAACAAGACGGTGCCACATGCCACACAGCACGCGAAACAATGGCGCAATTGCGAGGCGAGTTTGGTGAACAGTTAATTTCACGTTTCGGGCCGGTCAATTGGCCGCCTAGATCGTGCGATTTGACACCATTAGATTATTTTTTGTGGGGGTATGTCAAGGCTAATGTCTATAGGGACAAGCCCGCTTCGATTAACGCACTGGAAGCCAACATCCATGCATTCATTCGTGAGATACCGGCCGATATGTGTGAAAGAGTATGCCAAAATTGGACTCAGCGGATGGGCTACCTGAGACGCAGCCGCGGTCAACATTTGCATGAAATAATCTTTAAACATTAAATTGCAAGGTTCAAACTATCGATTCAAATAAATATTTGATTCATTTTTTCGAATTTTTTGTGTTTTTTTTTTTTAAAAAGTTCTAAACCTCTTACAAACCGTATTCAGTGAAGCCTTGGATATTGAAATAGGTGTTCCACAAGGTTCGGTTTTAGGCCCTATTTTATTCCTGATCTTTATCAGTCTTAAATTGAAAGGTTCTAAAACCGGTTTTGCTGATGACATAGCATGTTTGTACTCCAATAGTTCTATACTCGATTTAGTAGCAGACATCAACTATGATCTAGAAATCCTAACACATTGGTTTGGAATGCATAAGCTTGTCATAAGTGACAAAACTAAACTGATGTTTTTTAATGAATCTTTTCCTTATCTTCAATCACCACAACTTGTATTTCACTGTACTGACTGCAAAAGGTGGTGTGTTAATGCTGATACGTGCAGTGCAAATAGCGGTGAGATAACTTTTAATGACAACTTAGACTGTTCTTTGAAATGTTTTAAAATCGAATATGTGAATGTTTTTAAATATTTGGGTTTGAATATTGACAGTAAACTTGAATGAATTTTCATAGCCAACGATTGAAAAAGTATCTTCTTTCTACAACATATATTATGTGTCATCTGAGAAAATTCTGTTCAAAAAAGCTCCTTGAAACTGTATATTATGGCTTAGTTCAATTTAAGTTACAATATGGCCTAGTATGTTGGGGAGGTACACTTACTAAAAACTTCCATCCTTTGTTAGTTGTTCAAAAACATCTCATTAGAATTATTTGGAGAAAACATCGTCGTGAACATAGCTTTAATATATTTTTCAATTCTAAGATACTCCCATTGAAGCATTTATACTTTTATAAAGTGGTAATTTACTAAATCAGAACTTAACGGCTTATAGTTTGCGCAGTAATGACAGTTTTTTGGCTCCCATTCCGTCCTATAGTAAACAATAATTTGTTTACCTAGGTAAAATATATTTATGTAATTTATATTGTAAATTCATATAGTCACCCCTCAACATTATTTTAGCTTATCGGTATTATATATTAATCTTAATTACTCGATAAATCCGTCACTAGTTTATAACTAAAGGATATATCTTATAAATTCCTAGATTTTGTATTAAGTAATGTATTAAAACTTTTTATATTTTAAATAATAATGGGAATAAGCTTATAAAATCTAACAAAAAATCTAAAAAAAAAAGGTTTAAATCCAACTTCAAAAAAGTCTTGAAAATATACTAGGTATGTGTACTACTAATTTAACGATCGAGGTTTTGAAAGGTTTTTTTTTTTTTGTAATCATGTAAACATACATTAATTACAAATAAAGTCTACTTATCACGAAATTTGAAAATGAATAATTTATGAGTATTTACATGTTTGCATAAATATTTGTGCATATTTGTTCTTAAAACTTACTATAAGAAATAAAACCTATTTTGAACTAATTTATAATAATGATACTAATTTTTACAATCATAAAACGCTCATTTTAAAATTATTTTATTATAAATTTTAAAAACGTTTTAATTCTTAATTGTCTTAGCATATTAAATTTCTGCCAACATAAAGTGTGCATAAGATCAAACTCTCAATAGAATCACTGACATTGCTTTTTTCTCATCCTGTTCATTAAGTTTATGTCACGTTAAATTTAAATGAAAATTTTAAGAGAAATCCCCCCGGTGTTTTTCATTATAAACTTTCTGGTTCCAATTTTTTTTTTTCAAATTTACGAAGCTCAACTCGATTCGCTGTCTCAATTTCTTTTTTTTTCTTATATTTATTTTGTGTTGTTTTGTTTTATTGCACAGCCTTGCAAAGACAAAAACATGCAAACGCGCTCATTTTGTATCTTGTAGCTTGAAGAGAAAAATACTGTTGAAATTTCACTTTAAGTGATTAAATGAAAAAATACATTTATAACCTAATAGACTTTATGTACGCATTGAAGAGGGTTGCAATTTGTTGTGTGGCTGTGTATGTGATTTCTTTTTTAAACTATTTTAATAATATGTAATAATAATTTCGCTTGGCAACATAAAAAAAGAAGAAACAAAGTTATGTGTTTAACGACTTAAGTAAAGCTTCTCTTCACTCTTGACCATGTTTTTTTTTTGAAAGAAAGAAAGAAGGTGTAGCTAAACTAGCTCCTGATTTTGACTTGTATTTTCCATTTTGAAATTTTTTTTTTTGTTAATTTTTTTTAAGAATTGTTTTGGATAAAAAACATATTTTGAATAAAATAAAAAAAATCAATGTCAGATTTTGTCTTATATATATTTAGTTGTTATTTCGTTTGAACATATTTGAAGAGAAAACAAAAAAAAAAAACGTTTAAAGATATTGGCGCAAAATTTTAAACAGCTTCAGCCTCATGTTAACGTTGTAGCATGATACTAGTTGACACTTTTCTAACTTTAAAGCTCCTTACTAAAATGTAATTAGTTTTAAACACTTTTCAACTAGTACTATCATACTAAACCTAGTTTTTAACTAAACTCAAGCTGAACGCATCTAAAACAGTGACATTTCGTGCAAAAAAGTAAGCAAAGATATCTCTTTAAAGTTTTTTTTATATGTCAACGTGACATATGGATTTAGTAATTTATGTTAAAAAGATAAAACAGCAATCTGGCGATTTTAACTTTAGTAAAATGTTAAGAGATAGATAGTATCATGTTAAACTCGTTTAAAATTAGCAAAATCCTCTTTTTAACCTAGTATCATATTAGAAATGTTTTAACATTTTACTAAATCGTCTAAAATTTTGCTCCATTATTATTATCTAATTAATGACTCAACTTTAGATTTCGTACAATATTATATAGATTCCTCGCCGTTCCCCAGTGTTTTGTAATTCTTATAACTAAATTTTCAAACCGATAATGGACAGTAGTGTAAAAACATTTTCCTGCAAAGGATATTTTTATAGCCATGATTTGGATATATGTATTGTCTTTTTTCCTCTAACTTGGGAATAAGATTATTAATAATTAAATTTAGTTGTTGGTCAAATCTAAATAACCCTTGGCTTAATATTGGTATAGGTGCGTGGAACTGTCTCGCCGGAAGTCGGGCGATCTAATCCCATCATATTGCACCTAAAAACTAAAATGTTGTTTCCAGGAATACTTCCTATTTCGTGAAAGTGGCAAAACCTCTAAGATTATCCCTTGTCATGAAAAAAGTATTCTTATCTTAGCCGTTCGGATTCGACAGAAAATTCTAGATTCGGTACATTCCTGCTGATCCACAACACACACCCACCAGTAGTTGATAGTTATAAATCAGTATAGACCCTGGTTATCCAGGAGCAGTCCCGCCACCAATTTACAGTCTATTTGAAATAGTACTCCATTCCTCATGAAAAAAAATCAATTTTTAGATTGAAATCTAAACTTACCAATCGAAAACCCAATTACTGTTTAGTTGGGAATGTCCTAATATTAATGTGTACCCAGAAACTACAATAAAATTGATGCAAATCGTTGAAACACTTCAAATCAATGACGCAATACCTATCGATATAATTCCAACGGTTCATTCAATGGTTTCACTTTCGATTAAAAATTGTATGTGTACTACAACTGTGGTTATGGTATGCATCTTAATAAATCAAAATACCAAAAACTGTTTATTACTTTACAGGTACCTGCCATAGAACAGTTTTTTTTTTTCTTATTTTCGACGACTTTCTCATTTCATTTTCATATCGTTTTGATGCCTTAATCATTTCGTAAAAAATACTTTTAATTTGGACCGGGGGTAAAGTTTTTACGGGGACTATCATTTTTTGTTGAGCAAAATTTTAAGGTAAAAGTTTAAGCTTTGAAATTCTACATAAAAAAGGTTCTGACATTTTTTTTCGCACAGCCAAAAGATTTTGAGAAGAACGTCCAAAAACGTCACTATGTCAAAGTTCACCTGTGAATTATGAAAACTTTTTAGTATAGTTAGTTTTAAGGCGTCTCTCATGCCTCTCCTTTTGCATTAACCCTAAAAAAACCTGTCCGAATTTCGTAGCAGAAGAATTTTGTGCAATATTGTTTTTAAATATTTAAAAAAATTTCATCCACCTACATATATGAATGTTCAAAATCGATAATAACATTGATTGCGGACTCAGTACCCCCAGGTAATATGAAAAGTTCCCCCTCCCATTCGATTTTTTCTTGTTTCGTTTCAACTTAAACGCTTAAGCTTTTTGTTGCATCTCATGCGAGTTACTCTTTATATCAAAATAAATATATTTATAAATAATTATTTTAAATTCGGTTTCGGAAGTAAAAGTCAAGCAGGTGTGGATCTAGGTTTCTTTAAGTTTACTTATGAAATGCATCCTTTTTTAAACACTATCTACAATGAAATTGATCCACAAGATGATAAAAAAGTTATCATATCTATAAACTTAATTAAATTAAGATTTCATTTGAATGCATGTATTTACTAGTACATATATGTACATATCTAAGTATTATGTAGGTACATAGTAAACATTATATAAATATTATGTCTTTTTTACTTGGCTAAATACATTCAAATTAATTAAAAAGATTAAATTACATATTTTATATAAAATTGCAAATTACCTGCGATATTTATGATGTCCTTAAAACAAAAAAAGAAAAATATCCTTGACTCGGGGGATATACACTTATACACATATCAACAAATCTGAAGCTTATATTTCAACCAAATTGCTGGCAAGGTGTCACTGTTTTTATAGATACCTAAAAAAAATATTTTCAATTTCCTAATTGAAAGCTTACATCTTGTTTATGTGTATAGATATAAAGTTACGCATATGGTATAGATATTACGTTTTAGAAAGCTTTCTACCCTTCCGAATGTTTCAATATTATAATATAGTCGCTATATTTTACTTGAAAAGAACACAGAGAATCCGGAAAGCAGAGCAGGTCCGGACTGGGTTTGGTAGAACCAAAAGAAATTGCA
Source organism: Leucozona laternaria (assembly GCA_932273885.2). Taxonomy (NCBI): domain Eukaryota; kingdom Metazoa; phylum Arthropoda; class Insecta; order Diptera; family Syrphidae; genus Leucozona; species Leucozona laternaria. Next base: position 56,390,001 of record OW026368.1, read on the forward strand.
TGTGGTCTAACTTTTTTTAACTCGAAAATCTCCGTACCGACGCGACGACGACGGAGTGTTTTTATTATTATAACTTCAACCATTCTCATACAGAAATGAAGACGGGCGTGTTCTCGCAAAAATGCAACTGGGAACTCTGAAAAATCAATCGGAATTCACATACAAACATACAAAGGTTACACAATTGTTCGCTTACCTTGTCAGTTTGTTCTGCTTTACAAATTAAATTTGGAAATCTGATATAATAATGTGATATAATATGCCACACTATTAGGTCATTACAAAAAAATAAATTTTAACAAATTAATAAAAAAATATTTCAAAATGCTAGGTAATTTGTTTCTTTCTCATTATATCGATGACATCCTGCAGCTTAATTTTAATCGTCCTGACCACACATTACTGTATCTTATGGTAAAAAATGCATTGAAAACTGTCTTAACTCATTTTTTAGGAAATTTCAAACTTGTCTTTTTTTCATGAAGACGAACATTTAAAATTTCAAAGCAAATTACTTAAGACACTTGACACTTAAGTCTCATTTTGACACCTTATTAGCACTCGGGCACCAGGACCGGTTCTTTTTAAATAAAACATCGATTTTGGACACTTTTTAGAAATCTAGCAAGCCTTTGGACACTATTTGAAGAAAAAACAAACAATTTTTTTCGAAAAACTGAACGGAACCTCACGTACATATCTATTTCGTGCTCTATCTTTCATATTCTTAATCCCAAATTAAACATGAACAGCCCTATTAATAAAAAACTCTTATTCCACCTTTATTCCACGATTTTACTAAACCATAGAATAAGCGTTAAGCTGCGGGTTAATATTTTACATTAATAAAAACAAAATGTTCGTGGAATAGTAAAGTGACGTTTACGAAAAATTCTCTAAGAAAATCTACTACAATAAGTAAGGTGCCTGTTTGGTTTTGATAGCAAATTATGATAATAGTAAAAAAAAAGGCTCACGTTAAACCAAACACACATCACAATTCTCTTATTAGTATATTATATTTCTGTCCAAATTATTATTATTTTTCTATTGTTTGTGTTGTGTCTGTTGTGTGTTATGACCACCTCTTGTAGCCCCATTAAGGTAGAACCGCACTAGGCGGAACTGCACTTCAGCGACACCGTGCGCACTTTCGCACGAAACTGAACGAAACTTCACGTCGCGACACAGTTGGTCAGATTACCAACTTTGTCGCATAGTGTCGCGTCGTGAAGTGCAGTTGTCGCTTAGTGCGATATAGCTCATACAATTTCCCACAAATAAGTCGTGAAGTTCAGTTCCGCTGAAGTGCAGTTCCGCCGAGTGCGGTCCTAGCTTTAAGGTTATCTTCATCAATTGCTATGAATTTTCTCATATTTTTCTTGGAGAACCTATATTTCTTCCCAAAATTCTCCGCACTAAGCACTTGCATTGGATCATATCTGGTTTTGTAAATTTTTCTTTTTCTTGTCGTTGGTGGCTGATTGTCCAATATAATTGCAAATAGAGTAAGAACTCAATAAATCTAGTAGAAATCATTATTTTTATTGAAAACCAAATTTACAATCTTCACTTATATTTTTTTAAATTTAAGAATAAATTTGACACATCTAGTTCTTATTCCTTCGCTAAACCACCTACTTCGGTGGTTTAGCTTAGTAAACGTCACTTAATAGACATTTTGTTTTATTAATAACACTTTGCACTTAATCCAAGGTATAAGGTCTAACCCTTCGCTATTCCACGTTTATTAATTTGGCTGGAAGTCTTTTAATCAAAACCAATATTTTGGAATAATATCAAAAAGATGTGATCAAATCATAGCTATAGCTATAGGATTAATATTAATGATAAGAAATTATCTGTGTAACGTTTCTTAGACCCAGAAATTATAAAGTTGGGAAATGAATTCAACTACTTGGATTTGGTTTCTGGATTTGAAGAATTGATTTTCATAGGGTGATAGGGGGGTAAAAACGAAAAGTAGTATCCGATATCAAAAATTCTGTTTGTGTTGAAGAGTTTATTTTTAAAAAATTGATATTTATAGAGTTAAATGGGATAAAAACAAAAAAGTGGTTTTTGATTACAAAAATTCTTTCTACGCTGGAAAAGTAATAAAGGTTGAACTCAGATGATCATATTTTTACGAATATCGCCATTATTAGCGTGAAGTGGACCAAAACTCAGTAGATATATGTAGTATTCAATTACAAATAGCAGCTTAAATATTTTTCTATATTTTCGTTTGTAATTTGTATGCGAAGTTTAAGTTTGTCTACCCGTGCGAAGGCGGTCGGGTCAGCTAGTTAAAAATATATAGAAAAGTTTTCATTAAAAATAGGAAACATCAGAAACCATTATCAGAGAAATAATGTGATGAATTTTACGACATTTTTAAAACTATTTACACAATTAATGTAATATTTTTCTGCTCATTAAAATTTGAATTTAATCTTGTGTTTTAGTTGAAATTTCTAATGGACATCTTTTTCCTCTCGGACATCTTTTTTGACACTTATGAAAATGTTCAGAAGTTACCATGGCATAATTCTTCTTCCACTCTAAAAACTAAACATTTTTTTGTAATGAATAAGTGTGTCTCACCTTAGTCGTTCGGATTCGGCGGATATAATACATAATCAAGTCAATAAGACCTATTGTTTTTGTTTTTCTTCTTCTTCGTATTCGATAAGATCTTTCGCTGCAAATTAGTTTCTAGTTTTCTTGAATAGTTTCTATCTTCCGAGTGAATTTTTCTTTGCAAATTTTCTTCATATTCTATTATTAGAAAAACATTATCGATACTTATTTTTAAATTCTCGAGACCATCTGTTTGTTTAAATTTGACTCACGCGACCTATGTACCTAAACTCAAAACAAACAAAAAAAACATATTCTTATTGAAATACAGTCAAACTTATTTATAACGCAATTCTCTCTATAGCGAATTTCATTTTGTTCCCCTTGCAGTATTTAAAAACAAAATAATTTCTATATAACGAATTTTGTATAAAGCCTCTTTATAAAGAAGCAATTTTGTGTTCCCATGAAGGTTCGTTATAAAGAAGTTTGACTGTATATGTAATAAGTAATTGAGAATATTTGTTTAATTTATGTAAATAAAAAAAATAAATTAAATTAAATTAAAAGGTAGGCCATAGAGGCAATATTACATAATACAAATTGTATACAAATCGTTACAGCCCAAGTAACCAATATTTTTAATGAAACAAATAACTGATCCCAGAAAAACGTTGGGTCTTTATATCTTCTCTTACTCATTTTGTCCTGTTTAATCCGTCAATGTGCTTAAGGCATAGTCATTACATCTAAATCCGACACTGATGGCTAGGATAGTTTAACGGCATATTTATACTCGAATGTAGGTATACGAATTTTCCTTCAACTTTTAACTTGTTTACAATTTTCCTTGGCTTTGCATAGTCGAATACAAAGATAATTGCAAAAATTACATTCTGTGATTTTATAGTATATATTTTCTCGGCCAGTATATTACTTCGTAGGGATACAATCGAATAAAAAAGCGATTATATCTTCTGTAGGTATAATGTTCCCTTACGTTTATGTGATTGGAACTAGCTATAAGCTTACATACATACATACCAACATCTTCCTGTTCATATTGTAGCTTCCTGCTTTTTATTTTTTATATTCTACATTCAACCAAATAATAAAGCTTTGTGAGGGCTTTTTCAGTATTTCCATTTCCATTTCCAGTTATGCTTGTAGATCTGAAAGGTGAATTAAGTGGTATACCTACGGATAACACTAGGTTGCGTTAAATATACTTTGCATACTTTTTCAGTTGAGGGTTTCCTTATCTTTACTGTGAAGGTATTGGTCTTACGCGTGTTTTACTAAGACAGGCATTTTATAGGTGCAAGACTAGGCTTATTATAAAAGGCCCTTTCTATTTTATAATCATACTGTTATTCTCTTTATACATCTTTTATGTGAGTTAATTCCCGTTGGTACGAAGTTTTTGGGGTGAATATACCTACATAGATATCTACCATTTAGGTTTATCCTTGTAATAATATTTCCAACGAGAACATAAATCTTTTGGCACACATAAAACTGACTGCTAGACAATACAAAATGGAACAAAAAAATAGGAAAATATATCGCGCACATCTAAAATGAGAATCTGTAGGAGGTAATGGTGGACATGATAAACAACAGATACTGAATGATTGGGTAAAATATATAGTATGTACATATATCCATTTATTTTTGATATAAAATAGCAGGAAACGTATATTTTGTTTTGGTTTTAATTACCTATAAGTTTTTGTGCACTGGAGGCATTCATAAAGTTTTCTTATGTCATAAAAAAATAATATTAAAGGCTTGTTTAACAAAGCTAAAGTAAAATTTTTATTAAGGTACTTTGAACTCCTTCGCCAATTGACAACCTCTTTTACTTTCATAAAATCATAATGTATCTAACCAGCAGATAAAGTTCTGAGGTATTTATTATCCAGATAAAGTATTGAATAGTACAGTCAACTGACGATTAAATAGTTTTACAGCTATAAACGTCTTTTTGAAGACATTATAACAAATAAATATCCTTAAGTTAAGTTTTAAAACGAATATAACGAAATTTTCGATCGTGTGATAAACCCAAGAACAAATCACGTATATATCTCATAAGATCAAACTCGGATTCGGTAAACGGAGACTCTAGGTGACATGGACTTTAGAATTCCTTTAAGACTAAAAAATAAGATGTGCCTAACGCATTAAAAGAATAAAAATATAAATAGGTGCAATTATCCCTCCTTCAAAAATGGAAATGCTTCATCTCTGCCGGAAAAAAAAATTTAGCTGCAACCCACTCGTTCTACGTAACACTCACATTCCATTAAAGAGAGAAACAAAAATTCTTGGAGTTATTTTTACGGGGAACTTGAAATGGGATAGACATGCGAAAAAGGTTGTGAATGATTTAAAATCCCGAAACAACGCGTTAAAAATGATCTGTTCAAAAAAAAAAGGTCCACACATGGAAACATCTCTTCGAATAGCAAAGGCCCTTGTGGAAGGTGCACTTCAACACAGCTTAACCATTTTTATGTGGACTACAAAAAAAAAACCTTTCTAATATTGACGCAGCTATAAACGAATGCTTTAGAACTGCAACAGGTGCCCTTAGATAGACAAATGTTGAAGCCCTTAGAGTCGAAGGTGGATACGTGTCGTTTGAACATCTAGCAAAAAGAAGGGCAAACAACCTCATCAGTAAGGCTTTAGTTAATCCAACACACCCGTTGTTCGAAGCTGTCGAAACAGTTATTTCTTCAACCAAAAAATCAAAGAAAAACGCTGTATCTGCTCTGACTAATATGGTGTCTTTATCTCTAGAGCTCCATATTGCTTTCGGAATGGACATACAAATAGCAGCTGATAACCCTCCTCCATGGAAACGAAATTCACTTCAAATCAACACCAATCTCGCTAAATACAAAAAGGCAAACACTTCCGACGCTATGTACAAAATGTTACATCAAGAACTAATCGCTAGTACAAGAGCAGATAGAATATTTTACACCGACGGTTTACAAAAAGAAAATCAGTGGTGCTCCTATGCTGTAGTAGAATACCAACTTAACGCACAATTCTCCATTGTTCACCAGGCTCAACTTCCAGAATATGCGGACAGTTACATTGCCGAGCTAGCTGCAATTTATAAAGCCATCTCTGTCGCCCAACAAATTTCTGAACGTTCCTTAATCATAACGGACAGCCTTGGTATACTCAAAGGATTAAGCAATGCCACAAATAAATGTCCATCTCTCGAAACTATCAGGAACTGCATGTACCACCACAGAAACATCATACTAGCTTGGATACCTGGACACTGCGGAATCAAAGGTAATGATGCCGCCGACTTTGCAGCAAAAAACGCTGTTCGCTACCCTCTTATCGTTGAGTATCCTAAACTACTCCAACTTATGCGGAAAACTTTAGCTCATCTTCAAAAAAAAGAGCTTATAGAAAGCTGGCGAAATTCAGATACTTTTCTTCGAAAACATCAATCCGTTATCACCCGTATCCCGTATAATCTATCCTTAAGTAGAGAAGATTGCATACAAATTTTAAGAGTCAGAGTAGGAAAAACCCTGTTTACAAGCAAACACTTTTATACTCGTGAGGCTCCAGAGGAATGCGACAATTGTGGAATAACTCTTACTGTTTGGCATATTTTTGTGGAGTGTCCTATTTCTCGACAAATAGATGAATTCACAGACAATGTACCAGAGATTCTCGCCAACATCCTAAATCCATCAAGTGTTAACACTATCCGTCGAATCAAAGACAATGTACCAGAGATTCTCGCCAACATCCTAAATCCATCAAGTGTTAACACTATCCGTCGAATCAAAGCCGCCTTAACTGCCCACCAGATTTTTGAAGAGATTTAACTCAGTTGCCATCATAACTTTAATTTAATTTCAATAACTTGCTTTGTATTGTACATAAAAATTTAATGTAAACAGTTTCCTAAATGCTTGTAAAGTTATAAAACGGCATCATATGGTCTGGCTACCCTGATGCCTTAAATAAGTAATTTATAAATTTATTTTGTAAATTATTTCAATAAATAAAAATAAATAAATAAATAAATAAATAAATAGTATGGAATGCCGTTAGCAATGCAATTTCAAATCAAACAGTTTGTTTGATTCCTTGCATATAAGAGCAGTGGCGGATCCAGAGCGGGGGTCATATGGGTCATGACCCCCCAAGAAGCCCAGAGCAAAAAATAAACAGTCGTATTTATTAGATTTTGGACAACTAGTCAATAGTTGGACATCTCCTTTTTTATAAACGCATTGTAACAGTTGTCTAAATAAATCCTGTTATTGATATACTAATATCCCTTTAATCTTTCAATTTCGTGGACTTTCGTGGATACGTTCAATGAACATTTCATTAATTTCAAGAATAATTGTTCAATTCGTTCCTAGACTTACATTTGGCCTTGCACGTATATTCACTTTAGAACTGGTTTGGACATCCAACTGCAGTTTTTTAGTTAGACAATCGATAAATAAGGTTTTGGAGTTGAGTAGCTGGCTAAAGTTAGACATACCTACTTAAAAATAATTTTAAAAGCTGTAGTCTGAAATATTCAGAAAAAAGTGCAGACAGATGCAACGCAAAGTATCTTTATTTGTACATCAATGGGAACTTGATGTAATTTTTATCAAAGTCTGAAACTTTGCTCGCTGGTCTACCTGGGTTTGATCTAAAGAAGTTTATTTTAATCAAAATCTTGTTTAATTTACAACTTATTATTTTAAGAAGATTTTGATATTATCTGGTATCTCTGGATCATTAATGGGTCTTGTGCGTTCTCCCAATTTTCGTTCTTACAGTATGAATCCGTGCATCGGATATACTCTCGGGAAGTAAACGGCGGCGGTTTGAGTAAGCTGTGATAAACTGCTGAAACTGATTGAATCACAGACGAATCTAGTAAATAAAAGTCGTGTGACAGTTTAATAAGAGACCCCTTTCTACCCCTAGTGGGGTAGTTTTTTTTGAGTCACAGCTGCTTTTCGGGTATAATAAGAACCTTTTTTTTGTATGAGTCCCACTGGTCTGATATCTTCCTTCTTCTGTAAGCTTTGTCCTCTTAAACTACCTTGATTAAAAACCATTTTTACTAATTGTGTTAACTTACAATTTGAAAAATTAAATAGATACGAATCTATGAGGAATCACTTGAAATAATTTTTTCGCAATTAAAAAAATGCTTCTCGAAGAAAAAATATTTGACCCAAGGAAATTTTTAAATTATTTCAAGTGATTCCTCATAGATTCGTATCATTTTTATTTTTCAAATTCTAAGTTAGCAAATGTACCTATTCAATTTTATATCAGTTTTTATATCATTTTGTCCTCGGGCAACGTGACCCCCTCCAAGCTGAAATCCTAGGTCCGCGCCTGTAGAGTTTACAATTAATCCTTGTGCATAAGGCACAGCTGGGGTGGACCTGGGCCTCAACCAACAACCTTCTCCATCAGCTCTGGATTTAGCTAGATCCGTCTTGTTTCACACTATAAGTTGGGTGAGTTCCCCTTCCGCTTGCGTAATTCATCTGGCTGTCCAATGCCGGTTTTCTTCTAATTCGGCTTCCCTCGGTGGTGGATTCAAAGAACAGCTTGAATACGGAGTATCTACCAATAAGCCCAAAAACAAACATGAAGAATAAAAAAAGGACCAAATGGCTCAGTGCTTTTTGTACCGCGCGCGCGATTTTTAATACCAAAAAGAAAATACTAAGCCATTTCGGATTTTAGCCATTTGGGATTTTGGCTTTCGGGATTTTGTCCATTCGGGATTTTGGCATTCGGGATTTTGGTATTCGAGATTTTGGCATTCGAGATTTCATAGCCAACCCATTTTTGGAAGATTTGTCACTTCCAAGAGGCGAGTGGCAGCAGCCATGAAAAAACATATTTTTGTTTTTAGGTGGAAGAAGCTGGAAGAGAAATGTATTTTGGATTTTCAAAAAATATTTATATATTTAATTTTTGAAAATTCAATACATATGTATATGTACATATTTTGAAAAAGGAATACCTATTTTTTTCTTTAGTTAATAAGTAGTAACAAAAACGTCAAAATGACACGTGTACCAACTTTTTTGTCTTCAGTATAAATCACTAACCACCAACAAGTTTTATTAAAATTAATTTAGGTTAGAAGGCATAATAAATCTTAAATTAATCAAATTACCATGTCAATAATGGAATAGAACTTTTATTCTAAAATAAAGTAAAAAGGCAATTTGGTTATAAATATGTACAAACGTTTGGGTGCACTATTGTAGGTTTGTGATGCATTTTGGTAAAAAAAAATACCGAAGACTATGGTATCTGCCATAGAACGGTTTATTTGATTTTGGACTTTCTTGTTAACGACTTGACCGACTGCGTTCAAAATTTTAATACAGAAACTCTTTTAAAATTGAATATTGAATAAGGATTGCATACACAAATTTCCAAAAAAAAAATTATTTCTTGATAATTTTTTTCTTACCAAAATGCAAGTTATACATATTACAGTGCATACAAACTTTTTTTATCAAAATCGTTGAGAGTTGTTTCCGAGAAAAAATAACTTTTGTCATAACGTTTGTATATTGCAGGTACCATTATTTTAAGAGCTTAAACAAATTTTACGATTGTTTTTCTTGTTTTGAACTAGCCTAAATGCTTTATCTTCTTGATGCATCTTATGCAAATCACCCTGTATATAGAAAAAAATTCTTGAAGGAGCAAAGAGAAGCAGGGCGGTTAGTGGTTACAGGCTAGCTTTTATGTAGGTATAATAGAGTAGTTTTTTTTTTACAGTTTATGATAAAGTAGTGTCATATTTGCAGCTCTATTCTCTTTAAATGTTAATTTGAAACAATTTACACAAATGAGCTTTATATCAAACATTTTAATAGCACAACTTTAAGCAAAAAATCAAGTTCGTGCGATGAAGTCTTACATTTTCTGTGCGTTCAATCTTATTAATAAGAGCCCTGTTCTGTGAATAGCCAGCTCAGCAAATTTGAAGAAACAAACAATTAAATACATAAACTATCGCTTAATAAATAAATAAATAACATAATGTTTAAACCTTCCAAACTTTAAAAAAATTCAATTGTTATTTTCAAATTGTAGAATGGGAACAAAAATACATATCTAATATTGTTTTTTCACTTCTTAAAATCAGGTATCAGCTGGCCAGCATTTACATCTTACTGGCGATCTGAAGAGCAATGTTTCAGTTGCGGCTCAGCAAGGTGTTTTCTTTAATCAACAGCAGACTCAACAGCAACAACAACAGCAGCATCAACATCAGCATCAGCAGCAACAACAACAACAGCAACAAAATCAGCAATCTCAACAACATGCGCAGCAAGGAAGCAATAATCTTAGCAATAACCCACAAAATCAGCAACCAAATCAAAATATTAACAATTCATCTGGTAAGATTATCACGCTTTAAATATTGTTGTTCATATATAATAGTTTTAATTCTTACTTAAAGGCCCTGGAAATGACTCCTACACCATGTCTCAGACACAGTCGATCAGCTTCACCCAACAACAACAACAACAACAGCAGCAGCAGCAGCAACAACAACAACAGCAATCACTTAGGCAAAGACAGTCACAAGCTGCCGCGGCGGCGGCGGCTGCTGCTGCTGCCAATGCTGTTGGTATGGGCGGTGCTGGAGCACCTGGTGGTGGCCCCACAGTTGGCGCTACTTCTAACAATGTTCCCAATAACAATGTTCCAAGCCAATCAGCAGGAAATCCGTCAGCATCTGGCTCTATGGCGAGCATGACTCAAATTGCAGCAAATGCAGCCACGTCTAACGGGCCAATGAGTCAGGGAGGCATGAATGCGAACATGGGCGCTGGTAATATGCCTCAGAATATGGGCCCAATGACACATGGTAACAATGGCCCAGGTGGGATTGGTGCTATGGGCATGGGTGGTATGAGTGGGGTGCCCAGTCAGATGGGTGGGATGGGTACAATGGTCCCGAACGCAATGAATCAGGCCGCTGGAGGAGCTGGGATGGGCCCGAACTCGATGATGATGTCGGGCGGGCCGATGGGAATGAATCAAGCAAAGTTCTTACAACAACAACAAATGTTACGAGCGCAGGCGATGCAGCAACAACACATCGGCGGCAATCGGCCGCCACCTCCTGAATATAAGGCAACACAAGCTCAGCTTATGCAAGCTCAAATGATGCACCAGAGCTCCGGTGGAAGGTTCCCAAATGCAGCGGCGCAGGCAGCTGCCATGAGGCGGATGAGTCAACAGCCCATACCACCATCTGGTAAGATTGCTAATTATTGCTGATATACAGAGAGATTTTAGTTTTAATCGACAAACTTTGAGGGTGCATCAATGGCCTTTACTTAAGTTATCTTAATTTTAAATATTTTTAACTGGTATAATACAAACTATTTTCTATCGGTTCACGCCAAAAAGTCATTTCAAACGTAAACATGTCTTTTTTTGTCATTTATAAATATCAGAGTGTCATTAAGAGCTATCAGTTCTGTTCGTTTACTGCTAGTTTGAATCGAATTTAATTCTATCTATATGAACATTGACTAAAATTAGTAGAAATTGGCAGTTTTGAGAAGTATGATACAAAAATCGTCCTTTCAACCTATTCTTCTGAAAATGCTATAACATCGTACTGAATCGACTAAAATTTTGTTGTTGTTTATCGCACGCACTACAACAGTTGAATTGTTTGTTTGTTTAAGCCAGATTGAAATTATGTAGCGAAAAGTTTTCTAGGTTTTTACTCTTGTAGGCTACAATCCCTTTATATAAGGGGTCCTGAGGCGCCAGTTTATAGCCTTCAATGAAAACCATCGATACAAATTTAAATTTTTAGTTTTGAGGCACTTGAAAGCTAAAACAGTGTATATTTTGATGCCAAAATGAAGGTGGTGACTTAATTATTAATTCTTACAAAAAAAATTTCGTTTATGCCCAACCGTCCACATAAAATGAATTTTATTATTTCAATGATTTAAGTACCTTACCAATGATCATTGAAAAATTAAACCTCATTGTATGGCGAAGCTTGGTCTCGAATAAATTTAGTTTTCACTAAAATAATAATTTAAGCTTAATTTTTGCATTACTGATTTTACTTTCTAAACGTCTCAAAATAAACAATTGAAATGTCCAATAATAATTCTCAATGAAAGGTATAACTGACTAGAACTAATTTTTAATTATAATGCTTAAGATTATTTACATACCAAATAACACCATTATGTTAAAAAAACAATTCAAAGTTTTCCTCGCTCCATTTAAATTATTTTCCTCCTTTGGCCTTACATTTCATGTTATTATTATAAATAAATTTAAATTTTTGTGTTGTTTCAGGTCCAATGATGCGGCCGCAGCATTCAATGTATATGCAACATTCCGCAGGGGGTGGCCCTCGCTCAGCTATGGGGCCTTACGGTGGCCCTATGGGAGCCGGACCGCAACGACCGCCTAATGTACAAGTTACTCCCGAAGGTATGCCAATGGGCTCACAACAAGAATGGCGTCACATGATGATGTCCCAGCAGCAGAATATATCATTTGGTGTACAAAGTGGTGCTCCGGGTCCAATAAGACAGCCGCCGAACTCTGGCTTCAATTCAGGTTAGACACACTAAAACTTTATTTTGTATAAGACGTGTATGATAATGTCGTTATTTTTTAAAGGAGGATTTATGTCGAACGCGGCAGCCGGTGGTGGTCCCAGTATGTCGCAGGTCCCAAATCCGAGTATGCAATTGACACCTGCTCAGATGCAACAGCAATTATTGCGTCAGCAACAACAGAATCAACTAGTTGCTGCCCAACAAAGCCAACAGCAACAAAACATGATGGGCAACATGAACCAGAGTCAGCAGGCCGCTGTCATGCAACAAATGTTACAACAACAACATCATCAACAACAGCAGCCACAACAACAACAAAACATGATGACTCAAATGCAAATGGCTTCCATGCACATGTCTCAATCACAACAAATCACAATACAGCAACAACAACAACAACAGCAACAGCAGCAGCAATTCGTTCAGCAAACAACAACCACAACCACCCATCAACAGCATACCCAGCAGATGATACAAATGAGCGGTGCCTCCGCAAGTAACCCCAACGCAGTGCAAGGTGCTATATCGGGTGGACCGTTATCCGCACCACCGACATCAATGCAAACAGCAACTTCTTCAATTAACCAGGCTATCAACTCAGTCGTTGGCAATACAAACGATCTGTGTCTTGAGTTTTTTGACAATTTGCCAGTTGGTGACGCCAGTAATTTTTCTACTCAAGACTTGCTGAATTCGTTGGATAATGACAGTTTTAATATTCAAGACATTTTGCAGTAAACCAAGACATTTTAGGTTATTTTTTTTTATTTATACGAATACTTTTGGTCAGTTGAATTGGTTGTTGTTTAAATTTTTTATTTTTTGTTACTTATTTTAATAAGAGTATGGCTTGTGCGTTTGTGAGAGAAATAAGATGTGTTTTTAAGTTCATTTTTTTTAACAAAGACATTCCCTTCTTTATGCTGAAAGAAGTTTTTTTTTATTTATTTATGTAATTTTATTTGAAGAGAATATAATGTATGAAACTTAAGAAGATACAAAACTTTAATGATAAGTATGTGTTTATTTTATTTAGAAAACAAAATTAAACCCTTTGACCAAACACAAAATATATTTTACTGCACTTCTTTCATTAAAATATAAGATGCATGTTTTACTATGTATATTTTACTTAGTCGGTTCAAAAAAATATGTTAAGGTCTCATTTTTTCCAAAATTCTGTTTTCAAAGTTACTACAGGAAATTTTATTATGATAAGGAAGGAGTTACCGCGAAACATACATAGACATACATATATTTAAGTTTGAGCAGCTCTGTATTAAAAACAAGTTTCTACTAGCAAGGACCTTACGAGTAGGTGACAAGTTTTCCTCGTCTAGATTTTTTTTCGTAGTGCAAAATGTCCTGCCTTTACGAAAGGAAGCATAAAGGGTATAGTTAAAGAATACATTGTACTTCATATCTTTAATTAATATCAACACAAATACATATAGCTTTAATTATTATTTTTTAAACAAACCAGCTTTTTTTGTGGGAAGTGACTTCGCGCACCCAGAGTTTTTATTCAAGTCGCGCGAAGCGCTTTAACACACGCCCCTTATTAATGGCGATATGCTGTTATAGCTTTAATAAATTGGCATTTCTCTAGTCGCATCCTTTTTTGTAACTAAAGTCACCAAGGAATTACCAGAAATAGCTATCCAGTCGTTCGAAATCAAATCGAAACCTAGAAAGTCCATTCCACATTAAGGAAAAAATTAGTTTCAGGTAAACAAATACTAAGAGTATTGATAAGAAAAATCTACTTGTTTGTGCAATATAAGCAAGCGATAAAAATATCTCATTTCCGTCCCAGCTCATTTTGGAGTTTATTGTTATGATTTATTATACGATACATTTTTATATTTACATTTTCTTAAGAACAACATTAAAAGGAAGCTATGGACCGAAACTAAGCTTTTCCCCAATTTTTCCGGAGTCAATGTATTAAATAACAAAAAACAAAAATAAGTGCAAATTATAATCTTCTCTCTTAAATTATTTTGTTTTGTGAATCAGCTGTTTTCATATATCCTAATAAGGGATTTTCAAACGTCACTATCCCGCGTTAGGCCATCATTTATATGGTTTTCTGGCTATATTTTATTTCACTGTTGTTATAACATCTATACAAACAAATTATTTTTGGCGAATGACCTGCACTTCCGTATTAGGGTTTGCGAATTAAGTTACTCATCAAAATTCATTTATTGTAAGTTATCACTGATTTGAGACAAACGTCAAAGTGCAACAAAAAAATTACATACCAACATAAATGAATTTTGAGGTGCGGAATTTGTGGCAGTTGTTCTTTATTTTTAATTCTTTTTCAGTTTAATTGAATATTTCGTGGCACAATAAGTTAATTGCAATTAGTCATCCAATTTGTGTGCAGCAATTAAAAAATCCTCCAGCCGGGAGTGCGCTTGTCAAAATTATTTTTTAATTTTGTGTATTGATTTGAGGTATTAATAAAATGAGTTTCTTTGAAAAAAAACATTGTTTATACGTAGTACCTAAATTTGTGTTCACCTGCCAGTCACTAAAAATATATCCATTCGCTTAACTTACTTTTGTTAGTTACTTTAGAATGGCTGTATTCGAGACGTTTTTGGTTTTAATGTGTAAATATTTATGCCGGCGCGCCGCCGGTTAGGATGGTTGTCAGGGCTCTTGATACATTACGTTTAAGAGAAGTTTAATTCAGAAAGTGAGCAAACGAAAAACTGTCTCGTACTAACCCTAAGCTGGTTTTTTGTGCTTTTGACTTCACTTCTTGCAATGTGCTTTTTTGTAATGTTTTCAATAAACCCTTTCTCCAAGACCTTTATGTCGTTGACCGTAGTGGAGTGTGTTACAGTCAACATCATAGATTTAGATCGTACTTAAATAAATAAATACATTGGTTCATATTCATAGTCACTTTTAAACTCCAGTTTATCTTATACTGGGGTTTATTCAATGTTATTTAGATAGGATAAACCAAGGTCTAAGATAAACTGGAGTTTAAAAATGACTATGAATATGCCCTATTGAATTAACTGCAATAAATATGGACCATTGACATACTAATTTCGACTGCCAATCGAAAATCATTTCCATAGAAAAGTTTAAATGAAAGGGGTTCACCCTCTTCTTAGCAACATAAGCGCTTTTGTAGAAAATGCAACAAAAAAATAACTATTCTCAAGGCCATCTCTTGCCACTTGGCCTGAACTATCATTTTTTGTCAAAGAAACTAAGGACATCTATAATTTTTTTTCTTATGAAAAACAGAGCCTCCTATTTCAATTTCATCTGACAGTGTTTTATTTTTGCATTTATTTCCAAACATTTGCTTTTATTATTTGTTTTACCGTCATAATCGGTCACGGACAAAATTTTGGATCTGAAGATAATGGCGTCGGAACGAGTGAATGAAGTTTTCTAAAATAAATAAATAAAATACATATAAACAAACACAGAGCTCTAGTGTCAAACGTTACACCTTGTTTTCCACATTACCTACTGTAGCGTTAGTGGCGTATAGTTATAAACGGAACAGACGAGAAATTGGCTCCTGGCAGTGCATATGTAGTAAGTCAATGATATGTTCTATCTTAAGATTATATTTTTTGTACGCACTTCTTCCCCTAAAATAAAAGTGCACAAAAAAACGTAATCGCTCCTTACCCCATGTATAACAGTAGCAAATTAAAATTTTACTTTTTCCCCGAAAGAATCAACAACGCGAAATGTTATGAAAAATTCAATCATCTTGGCTGGAAGCAAGATTAGTACTATATTTAAAAAAGATGTTTTGGGTTACCATTTTTTTCTTTTTCCAGACCAATGACCAACGCTAAATTTTCCCGCGCCTAATTGTATCTAAATATAATTACCAAGCATATACGAAAGACATTATAACAGTTTACCTTTACATCTTTTTGGTTTGAATAACTAAAAATTCTATTACATGATACGAATTAGACAAAATTCTTGTTTTGTTTGAAGTGCAGTCAGTTTGGTTTCGGAAGTATATGTTTTGCAAAAGAATCTCTTTAAATAACTTTAAAACAAAGCCAACTCTTGCAACCACAAATTATACTAAAAAATAAAAAAAAAAAAACATTGGTGATATTTATTACATGTTAAAATTAAAATATAAATTAAAAAAAAGAAACAAACTTTTAAATTTGTAAATTATACTTTATTTAGCTGTTGAAAAAGTAACAAAAAAAAAACATTTGTATCATACGATCAGACAAATTCATCAAAATAAAATCACAAACACATAACATACATACACAAAACAAATAACAAAATTATTATTGGGCAGTAGTATGACCATTATATATTAAAATTCAAATAATTTAGTGATACAAATTAGTAAATAGAAGTTCAAGCTAATTAAATACCATACATAGGGACTGTGTATAAAAAAGCATAAAATAATAAATTTTGTAAATTGTATTTTTTATTTATTTTATTATTTTCCTTGTATTTACGTACTCTTTTTCAGCGATATTTTTAAGCAATATTTGTATTTTTATATCATGCAATTTATTTCAATGTTACTTAATTTGTTTTTTTTTTTTTTTAGATGCATAGATATTTTTTAATTCATACCTTTTTGCAAAAAAAAGGACATACATACATACAAACATATATATACACAGACAAAAGGGACGAAAACAAACTTATTTCAATTAATATAACAAAAATAACGTAGTAGAAAAAAAAAATATGTTAAAAATAAACATTTTCAATAAACATATACACAAGTAAATTAAATTACTTCAATCTTTAACTTAAAAAAATCATCAATAGAAATAATGTAAAAATTTAAATTGAAATCGTTTTACCAATATACACAAATGGACATGTTTAATAATTATTAAATTATGTATACACAGAATATTATATATACACAAAATACATACATATATCTACTATTATTATTAAAGTTTAAATTACGAATTAAAGCAAAATAAATATTAGAGACGGCATCTTTATAGATAAATTTTAAAGTTTAAGATTTAATGAAAAATAAACACAAACATTTTTAAGTTTTTGTTAAATCCCGTAAAGAAAAAGAAGAATAAATCAAAAATGAACAAAGAAAAATAATAATTTTATACCAGTACCAAAATTATTTATATTTTTTTAGTTTTTTGTTATTGAATGTATTGGCGATTTATTTTAAGTGTTTTTGTCTTTTGTTTTTAGTTCCTGAATTACCGCGTCACCATTCAAATTCTGATGCAAAGTAGAAGGACCGGACATAAATGGGTATAACCTTATTTTTGTTGTAATTATCTTCGAACCGATTCGAAATATTTGAATAATAATTGAATAAAGCATTTTGCTTCTTTAAGTCCGTAATTTAGTTGGACTTGAATACGCTCTATTTTCTTATATATGGATCTGGATAAGGGATGTTTTTCAACTCTTAATACAAAAACAACATAGGCTCCTGGTTCATAACTGGGTTTATATCAAAAACTGTGGGTCTAGGCGACAGTAGTATATACAAAAATTAAAAATAAACAAACATAAGAAAAATAAGGATAGGTATACTATACAACAATAATAACAAAGCCTGTGCCTGGGCAAACATTTCCAGCTTAATGATTAAGATTTGTAATCTTATTAGATACAGTTCACATTGCATTTTTGTCAAAAAGTTCATGTCAGTTAAACTGAACTTAATAAAAATTGCATATAGACAAGGCTCACTAGTCAACTGTTGAGTCCAAGTGAGAACGCCTGGACGAAATGCCAATTTTTATGAAGTAAAGACCGTTAAAGCTATTTCGAATCAATATTCAACACTAGGTCTCTTAGTTTACTTCCCAAAACTGCCCTTTTCGACCAACAAACAAACATTAGCTATAAAAAAATGCGGCTTTTTATAATATCAAAGGTATTTTTGAAAACTGGGGTCGCAAGAAGTGCAAGTAATTATGTAATTGTTAGAAACCGATTTGAATGCACCTTATCCCAATGTGTATTGAAATAGCATGGGAAAAAGTTAGCTGTTTATCTTGTTGTTACTGATTATGATCTTGTACCTTTCTCTCCTTCTCTCAGATCATCACTTATTGTATATAGATACGTCTTTGACCAACAATATTAATATTTACATGCAGGTAGATATGTATGTACCTATCTGCAGATAATCACAAACCGAATACTTGCCCGAGTCTTATTTATTACAAAGAATTTAACAATAGTTATATCCAACAATTTGACAATGAGCTAGCAAATTCTCCGATCAGCATTAATCACTGATTTAATTTTTGTTACTGAAAAAAATGCTATAAACTTTCGTTCAAATTTACGGCATTTACACGAATCTGTTGTAATGAATGATTTACAAGTGATATATTATTTTATAATTATAATCGTTTTCTTGGGTATCGTTTGTTTTTGCCTTTCGTTTCGTAATACGGGCCCTGTTATAAATTCTATTTTTCTCTTGTTTCGTGGCAATTTAATACAGCGAACCGGCCACGGAAAGTAAAACCTAGCGGTAGAATTTTGAATAAAAAGGCTGAGAGGTAAGTTCTGTTCGACTTTTTTCCTTGGAAATATTCAAGCTTGGAAGTAGGATTCGGTTATAAATGGAGAGATTGAAGTCACGGTCTAGTGTAGTACCTACAGGAAAATAACTCGGTTCATCGTTAAACTCACTAGCTATCACTAAACTAAAAAAATGTCTTTTGGAGGAAATTAGATGAAAGAAACATTTTTTATTGAAAGTTACGTTTTGCAGATATTAGGACATAGTGGTCAAGCATATGTTTCAAAATCTGAGAAAACTGAATCAGAGTGTACCAAGAGAATTGTAAAAAAATAGTTTGTCAAAGCTCATGGAACTAATAAAATCTTATTACATACCTATTATTAATATTTGTACAGACTTGTGTATTTGATAGATTAACTTAGGGTGTGTTTATGTTCTAGCTTCGATAAACGATTCTAGAAGCCATTCGACGAAAGCTGCGAAATCTTTACATTATTTAGTGTCCGGGTAGGTGTAAAATAGCTCTAAGACGGTTGTCAAGTAAGGCCGAATCCCGGAAAAAAACTCACAGAATCCGTTCGTAATGGCAATTTGTATGAGATTTTCCAATAGGATGGATTCTGTGCTACTTTTTTTCGGGACTCGTAACAAGTTTCCGATTACTACGGAATGCATGATAGGGCTGTAATATGTATTTTTAAATAGGCAGTTACAACAAGTTGGACATATATTCTGTTCAAGTAAATTTAGGACCTTTTTTTGTCTATTGTATATGTTTTCAAATTAAAGGTTAATTCTTTGGAAAATGATTATTAGGCATGTCGCAAGAAAAAAAGTCGTGTGAGGAAGTGGTTTTCTAATCCCCGTTTACAATTATTAAAAAAAATTGGCAAAACTTTCTTTTTTTTAAAACCAAAAATCAATTTTTGGATTTTGTTTTAGATTAAGTTTATTCAACTAACAATTTTTGGAAACAAAAAACCGCTTATTTAAGTAATTGGCAATTTTGACCCTGAAGGACTAGATTTCGATTATAACTTCACTCTGCGATTTCAAAGTAACTAAATTTGTTTAATTTGACTCAGAACCAATAGTTGCCAAAATACGGCTTTTCAAAATTGAGAAATGCATAATACATTTATGGGAAAGAACAAAATAATCGTATAGAATTGGGTCTATATTCCCCGGTTGAGGAGGTAGGGGAAATTTTCTGAAAATATGACATAAAATAGAAAAAGAATTATTAAACAGTAACGAAACATCTGCATTAAAACCCTGCAACTTTAAGCCAGAAATTGAAGGAAATTTAGTTACTTTGAAATCGTAGCGTGAGGTTGGTGGAAATGGCGTCCCAGATACCATAACTCATATTGACCTTTGGATGGAACGTGATTTTATTAGAGGGAATTTTGGAAATACCCCTTTACGGATCTAAAATAGGGTATTATCCTTTGATCCGCTTTCGCGCGGTCTAAGGAGTCCAACGGATGCATTATACGAATTAGGCCTGGGCCTAAATATCAGGTCAGTTGACCGGGATGGGCCAAATATTTCTGGATATAACGCAGTTTGTTAAACTTCGCCACCTACGATCTGATTAAGTAAGAAAAACTGATTATATATTTCTCTTCATAACTCCAAGTGGAATGTTAACTCCACAGATTAACCATATGAAGATGAGAATGTTTCGTACGTTTCACCCTCCAAAACCCATTTGTTTACAATGTTGTATTTGTAATTTCTTCCCGCGTCGATGAATAGATGTGAATTGCAACAACAATTTAACCAGGTGTGTGAAGATCCCTACTGCCTATGTGTGAGGTTTGTTTACACACATTCTCATTTTTTATCTGATAACTGCCAGTTCAAGCTTGTAGGCAAATTAAAATGGCTGCCGGGGATTCTCATCTTCATGTGGCTAATCTGTGGTTTACTCTTTCCGCAAGTGAGCTATGAAGGGCTGATCTTTGCCTGGCCAGTTTGTCAGCCCGCTCGTTTCCATCGTAGAGTGAAGTTATAATCGAAAACTAATTCTTCAGAGTGAAAATCGTTAATAACTTACAAAAAGTGCGGTTTATTAGGATTTTTGACTATTGCTTTTGACGCTTGGATTGGATCTTGTTAAAGGTGGATATGGACGCTGCAGGTTGTCTTAAGAGGAAAATTTTTCGTGTGATTTTTGGTATCGTCTGCAGTGGAGGAGTGAATGCAATAACGAACTGTACAACGACTCCGACCTAGCCAAAACAGTAAAAAGACAGCAACTAAGGTGGCTTGTTCATTCACAGCGAATGGACACCAAAGCTCCGGCCCGAAAAGTCTTTGAACCAACCCAGTGGAGTAGAGGAAGAACGCGAACGAAGAGGACCTCAACAAACTGCCCATGCGAAACTGGAGACATCTAGCTAGGGACCGAGCTGGCTGGAAGAAGCTTGTTGGTTAAGGCACTGATCCACTCTAGGCGGTAGCGTTTACTTAAGTAAGAAAGTCTATGTATTTTAAGAAATTTGTTTCAAAAAATATTGTTTACTTGATCCGCTGTTTTGCCAATACGAAACATGTACATTGTACATTAGAGCAATTTTTTGTTGAGAATAGCTGATTTGCAACAATTTAAATAAGTTGTTGGTGTCTTAACAATAAAAATGGTATAGAACTTTGATTTCGAAAATATCACACCTGTTCTGAATTTCCTTTTACTACAAAATCTTTGTGCTGTTAAATCCTATTTTTTTTTTTAAATTTCTTTGTTTTTTGAATGTATGCAGGGTGTTTCCTACTTAAATCTCAATAATTCCGGCAGTGATAGTTGGTCATGTTTTATTTTTATCTGGAGAGGTCTATTTCGGGAATGGAATGATTTTATAAAACTTTAACATAGGCACCTACTTATGTCGTTTTCGGTTGGATTTCGGAACTGGTCCGTTCCTATCGTAAATGGAAAATTTGGAGTAAAAGGAGTGAAAAAGGAGTAGCTCCGAACGTCCACTCGAAAATGACATTAAAATCGCTACAAAAACTGCAACACTAATAACAATTATTCTATAGCTTTACTAATGGACGAGAATAGAGAAATGCCAAATTATAAAAGTTATAACATTTTTTTGCGCTTTGCTCAGCTTGAAATAAGCATAAAAAGCACTTTTATAAACAAAATTATTTTTAATTCCAATACCTATTTTAAGCAAAGCGTACAAAAAAAACACCAACATTTTTTTTTAATTCTACTTCGTCGTAACCCGACCATATTGAGTAAAAAAATATCAGCCTTTTTTCAGAAATCGATCAATTCTGAATAAATGTAATTTTATTTCATGTTTTTCTGTGCAAAACATGGATAAACGAAAACCAACAGGTCCCATATCCTCCTGAGTAATTATATGGGGGTCCTGGGCCACTGTTTTGAATGTATTTTTTAATAGTTGCCAAACAAAATAATTTGAATATTTTTTTTTAAATTAGGGTAGGTAGAATGGTAGAAACAAACATTTGTCTGACGAACGATGTATCGTAAACTGATACATTCTCTCCCCAATTTTAAGAACGGGCCCTTATTGCCAGTGTCGTTGAACGTTCGATGCGATACAAACACGTAATCTTATTATTCTCGATGTAGCCGGATATTTATTACTTTTAAGTGTAATTTTTTAATTAAGTGTCCAAGACGAAGTGGGTCAGAATAGTTTCAATAAATCGGTTTTTGTTAATCTCGTATCATGAAATAATAGTACACATTCATGTCAAAACAATTTACTTTCTTTATATTCAATGTAAATATTATAAATTGTTGTTTTACACATACTACTGTAAACGAACAGTAAACCCAAGCAAAGAAATACATATTATGTTCTTAGCTTCAGCAATTCTTTATCTGGAATAAAATAGAAGTCGAAATTACCAACTTTATGAAGATTTAATATTTTACAAACAAATACCTCTTTCTATACACACAAGGTTTCAAAGAAAATGGCATCAATTTCGTCTCCTTTCCGACATTCCTAACTTTTTTGAATTGAAAGAAAAGAAACAACTTCACCGAAGCATCCTTTTTGACCAAACTAAAGCCGCAGTTTTCCAACGACTTTATGAACTGCCAGACATCATCGAAACGAGACTCAATCTCTGCAGCTAACAATAACCCACCCATTTTTAAGCAACGGTTTGCTTCCAGCAAGTAATCATTCAAGTTTGTACCCATGAGTGATAGACAATAGACCGCAACGTTCAAACACTGGTTTTCGAGCGGAGTCTTGGCCATGTCTGAGGCGATGATATCCTTCCTACAGGCCACCAGGTCGATCGAAAATACCTTGTTGGGAATGGATTGAGCCAACTTTCCTTCCCCACAGCCAAAGTCTCCGATCACTGAATCTTTAGGTAATTTTTTAATGAATTTGATGATTTTGTTTAATGGATTTATTGGCCATTTCTGAACTTGGTGTCGGTAGCCTTCGTGGTAGGCCTCAAATGCTGATTTATCTTCTTTGAACAGGTTATTAGCCGATTTGCTACTCATGGTATAAAGTTGTTCGTTTATGAAACGAAAGCGACCTCCCATTAAGTTTTCTTTTAGTTTATCTTCAAAACTGGAAGATTGTGACGATTTGGATGTGGGGACTTCGGGTTTCTTGAACGATTCTTTTGATTTTGATTTCAGTTTCATATTTGTTTTAGTAACACGGCCGCGAAGAATTGGTTTAGATTGTTTCGTTGAAGGTGATTCTGCACTCGCTGGTGGTGATGGTGGTGGAGCTAAGGGAGGCCGCGGAAAAACCTGCCCAGAATCAAGTGAAGATTCTTTCTTAGTATTTTTTTTCTTTTTTTTTGCTTTTTTACTAGCAGACGTGTCAGCTTTTTGTTGTTTAGGAACAGATGCAAATTGAATGGGAGTTTCACCTTTACCCCAACTATTAACTATGAAAAACTTTTTCATTTTATTTTAATTAATTATTAAAAAAATTGAAACTTGAGAAAAATTATCTTAGAACCGAAGCACGCCTTTTCGATAATTTTGACAGTGGTCGTTCGTATAAATAAACAATACGGAAATTTACCTATCCAAACGTCAGCTGGTGTTGTTTATAAGGGCCAAAGATACCGCATATGGAGATGCCAGACCCTCGGCCGTTCCACTTCCAATAACCAAATGATTTTTTGGAACTCCATTGTGAAATTGATTGGTCGCGTTCATTTGTTTCATGAATCAAAGAAAGCAAGATTGCGCCACTTTTACGTCATAGGAGCCAAAACAACAACAAGAAAATTTTCCATTTTCGATAGGAATGGAACAGTTCCGAAATCCAACCGAAAACGACATTATTCAATAGACGGTGTTCACATTGGACTGAGTCATCCGATTTTTTTGACGTGAATCCAACTTGTTTTGTGCAGTTTGAAGTACATATTATTTACAAATTTTTCACTTACAAAATTTAAATCTTCTTAAATAAATATGTTTTCAATTGAAACAAATTGGATTCTGTAACAGCCATATTATTGACATGTTTCATAACTAGTTTAACAGCAAAACTAGTCCTATAGAAGTTTGGAGTCCCAATACCGACACGGTTTTATGGAATAAGAGATTTATCCAAAGCTAGATTTAAGTTTCTGAGTTTAAGTTGTCAAAATACTTTTGAATAATACCAATTTGAGCACCTGGAAACATCTATAAAACTAGTTCTGTCATGAAACTAGTTTTGAAACAAGTCAATAATATGGCTGTTAGATTTATTTGCCAAAGATAAATCACACACAGCGAACACAGATGCCACAAAAGAAGACGTCAACAAAAATCCACGGTTAAAAAAAAAAAAAAATTAAAAATCCCCCTTTCCTGGCCATCTCTTTCTTACCATGGGGTGGAAGTGAGCAAAAGCACAGAGACGTAAAAAAGCTATTTTTAGCTATTCCCGATTCAATTACATTGGCTTATATGGGAGAGCGCCCATACTTAGCTTCAAAAATTTTGTTTTGGAGAGCGAATAAATCATTCGTGTCTCCTCTGTTTAAAAAATCTATACGATTTTGAAAATCTTATTTTTTATTTCCGTAATCATATCAACTTCTATTTTCTCTTTTCTAATCTAAGATTACGAAACCAAATTGTTTAAACACACAAGTACCTAATTTGTGAGTTGTGACCTGGGTATGAAAGAGATCACAATTATTATTTTTTGTATCTCACAAATTGTGACTGTGGGGGACTCATTATCATAAAACATTACGGATCTTATTGAAAACTCTTTTTCCTTAGGCCCCAGTTATAGCTATCATTGAAAACCATCATTGAAAACTTTAATGATTGGTTTTGAGGGACTTAAAAAGCTAAATCAGTGCATATTTTGATGCCAATATGAAAGCGGTGACTTAATTATTAATTTTTGCCAAAAATAAATTTCGTTTTGGCCCAACCAACCACATAAAATGACTTTTATTATTTCAATGAATGAACTACCTTACCAATGATCATTGAAAAATTAAACTTCATTTTATGGCGAAGTTTGGGCCCGAATAAATTTTTTTTTCACAAAAATTATAATTTAAGCCATCAGCCTTATTTTTGTATCAAAATCATTTCGGACTTCACTTCCTAAATGTCTCAAAACCAATCATTAAAGTTTTCAATGATGGTTTTCAATGATAGCTATAACTGGGGCCTTACATGCCGCCTCAACTGGACATCAACGATGTCCAACATCACAACCACAATCCAATCCACAATCTGACTTGTATGCATAATGTCACCACTTGACATCGATTTTTGTGCCTCCATTGGTTTTTTTCTAGACATGTTCATAATCCGAGCATCGTTCATGCCCAGTGGAGGCGGCATATTATGTTTCTTTATTTTTCACGTATTTGTTGTCTTTTTTCTATGCACTACATTAGCCGTGTTTTTTTGCAAGCCCGGGGAGATTTGGTTGAAAAAACGACATCGGGGATTAGCGACGCCATTACAGAAACAAAATGGAGTTTCCATACAAACTATCGATAACAAGTATGCAATTCACGCCGGTAACACAGTTTTTCTCCGTGCTTAAGTTAAGCCCAGATAATTCACCGCGCTTAGCTAAGCCCGAAGGGGATTAGTTGTTGTTGCATTTAACATGTAAATTGCAGGACAGGACGTCGTTCTTTTCGATCGATTTCCTCGGGGTTTGCAAAAAAACACGGCTAGTATAAAAAGTTATAATTTATTTAGAGAAAACTAAAACACATCTACTTGTGGGAACGCAAAAATCTAGACAGACTAAAAACCAAGGAAGAGTTCGTTAATTCAAAAATAACATATGTTACAGCACGAGCCATCGTGTTTTGAAAACTTTAACTAAACTATTGTCGCGCATATACAATTATGGCGTTTCTAGCTTGACAGCCCAGATGTCGCACCAAATAGAACAGAGCTATTTGAATCTTTTTCTCAACGTTTGTTTTTCATCAGCTGCTCGGAAATCATCTTTGGCCTTCTGAAATTTCCTCGCTCACAATAAGACGCACTTTGCAAAAGAATCAGAATTTGTATTTATTAAAGTAATAATAAAGTTTGAATAAAGTATTATAATAAAGGAAAAGTTAAATTCATTGTTTATATATATATATATGGGAAGTTAATTCCCAAACAATTTATTATTTCAATATTAAGGCATATTCACATTTTAATTTCAATACACTCGGCTAAAATGCTTGACTAAATTTTGGAGAGAGCTT
This sequence comes from Leucozona laternaria, assembly GCA_932273885.2. Lineage (NCBI taxonomy): Eukaryota > Metazoa > Arthropoda > Insecta > Diptera > Syrphidae > Leucozona > Leucozona laternaria. The sequence goes on from OW026368.1 coordinate 56,416,446, forward strand.
TGTATGAAAACAAAAATTTAGCGCGGTCGGCGTACTAAGCTTTAATCGATTTTCAATGAAAAATAACTCGTGTCATGCCTGAAACGCAATGCGACAAGGAAACGGGACGTGAGCGTGACGAGAGCTCGTTGTAGTTGTCAAACCAATTTCAAACAATAAAAGCCTACCTGGATATACACAAAAAGGCGTTTCTCGTCGTCACGTCACGCCAAGAGTTCGAAAACTTGAGAAAAAGACCCGACGTGACGACGATTTTCATTTTGGCTAAGTAATTTACAGATTTTTCAAAGAAGAAATGATCAAATATGTATTAACAAATAAGGTTATTGATAAATCTATTGTTTTGTATGTTATTTTGTTTCTATTTAATTGATTTTTTTTTTACAAAAATGAGATTTTGTCGTAAAAACTCTCTGCATTGTGAATTGGGCGACGATTTTGTAACTAGAAAAAGACGACAGCGTTTCTCGTCACGCTCACGTCTCGTTTCCTCGTCGCATTGTGAAACAGGCTTTGTGCTACGATGAATATGAAATAATAATAATAAAAAAGCTTAACGATCTCGTTGAAGTTGTCGAACGAATTTAAAACAATAGCCGTGTTCCTTTAGAGGTGGCTTAGCTAAGCCCAAATAATCTTAGGGGCCAAACGGTTAGCTCTAACAAGAACTGTATTACCATACCATCATGAATTATCGCTTTGTTATCAATAAATTTGTATTGAAATGTGAATATATTTTTAAACTAGGTAGTTAACAAAAATCACTGGCGTACAATTTTAGACGATTTAGTACCAAGTTAAAGCATTTTTGTTATGTTGCTAGACAGGGTACTATCTTCTTAACATTTAATTCAAGTTAAAATCACCAAATGGGTATTTTATCTTTTAAACATCATACCAACTTCATATAGGAATGTCACTTTGACAATGACAAATGTGAAAAAGTACCTACCAGTAAATTTTTTTTAAAACTAATGGCCTTTTCGATTGGTAGTCCGGGAGAACGATTTCATACGTGTGAACCCTTCTGATTCTGAAAACAAAATCAGAAGCAAATTTCTCTTCTTTTCAGAAGAAGAACTGTCATTCTGACATCTGACTCCAATCGGAAAGAAAGGCCATAAGATAACTTTAGTAAGCTGTTTGAAAGATAGCAAAATGTTAAGTAGTATCACTTATCATGCTAATACATTAACAATAGGCTGTTTAAAATTTTGCGCCATTAGTTTTAAATATAAATATAAAACATTTTATGTTCAATCTAGTGATTAAAAACATTTAATTTAAACTCGAATGTAAAACCTCTACACTTGGTAATGTACTGTATTCTAACAAGAAATTAATTTTAGGAATCCGTCTGTATAGAGTGCCACACCCCTATATAGCCCCTCTAAATCCACAACTTCATTTTAAATTTTAAAAGTTTTAAGTTAACGAGATATACCTTACCTACGAAAAAAAAAAAAAAAAAACTTAATTGCCGTTATGTGCATTTCTGTCCCAAACCTGAAACTAAGATTTAATTCAACTGATTTATGTATTAGGTAAACATGTAGATAAGAACTTTATTCAAAATCATTCATTATTATAATCTTGTCAACAGTTTTAAATTACAGTAAAATAAATTATTAGGTATTAAGAAAATAATATTAATATCAATTCAAATAAAAACTAGCGAAATCTTTACTTTTATACAATTTGATTTTAAAATTTCTTGAATAATATTTTTAAATCCTTTTTAATAGTTGTTGTGTTTTGTATTTGTTTATTAAGGGTTTGTTTTGCAATGTCAGCTGTCAGAAAAAGTTCTGAAAATTCAGATGACTTCTGACAGCTGGCCAATCAAGAGCTTCAAAAATTCAGAATTCTGAATATTCAGATGTGCGTTGAACTCGGCCAATATCTGAATATGTAGGTGTAACCTATAATTAAAGTTAAGTATTTTAATGGCCAAATGAAGTGTCAATTATCAAATTTACTTGGGAATTAAAATATTAATTAGTTTTATGGAATTTTCATCACTCAAAACTATTTTGTCTGGAAAACTGGGATAGCTAATTGACACATACATACATACTATTTATTTGATAAATTTATTGTGAAACGCAAAGTTGACTAGGTACTGGGAGATTTTTATTTGCGGATAATTTAAATGTCAAGTAAGTAAACAGAACTTTACTCAGATATTGTGAAAGAAAGTATATTTATTAAGTAAAAAATACTATATTTCAATTAAAACTGCTGGGATAAGAAACAAAAATTCCTGAGACTGGCCTCCAGAGAATTAAAAAAACATTTGTTTTATCTTTGTAAATTAAGAGAACTATAAGGAACATTTTGTTTTAAAAGTTTACCGAAAAGGTTGAAAATTGCAGATTTTTTAGATTTTTCAATTAATTTATACAGCTATAAATATTCGAATTATTAGCTTTAGATTGTAAAATTCTATATACCTACAGTCTACAGATACACATATTTTTTAAAACAATATTTGTATACATTCAAACCAATAACAGGGGTGTTTTTTTTTCTAATTTATGTCGGTTTAAACAAACAATTAATTTAAAAAATATAACATTTACTGAGAATTCGGTAATTTTGTATCTGTCACGGCTTGTCTTTATCCGGTAAAGAAAATGAGTATTTATTGAGACTAATGTTTTTAACTGCAATACTTCTATCCAGGCTAAGAAAATATTAAACATCCAGGCTAACGATAAACTGCATGAGTATTGTTTAGTGGCTATAGTTTCTTATTAGTTATTTTGCTTCGAATTCAGTAGAAAATGTTTAATATTCAACCTTAGCTATATTGTTGTTTTATATTTTTGAACTGTTTTTTACGACAAAGGTTCATGGATTTCATAATTTGTACTGTTCAATCTTTGATTTAGAAAAATCTACCGATCTAAAGGATCGTGAATTAATGTTTAAGTTCAGCTGTGATTCTATGACTATTTGAGAAAAAATAGTTTGCATCAATTGCTTCTATCAAAAATATCGTTAATAAATAAAATTTAAGAATCTGTTTTTCTGTGAGTGATGGAACATTTGTTTAGACCAGGCGGTTGTGTGATGGTAGATACGAGTTGATTTTCCTTGAGAGAGAGAAAGTGATTTAGATATATTTTTATTTTGAAAGCAGTTCATAAACAACATACAATTCAGATAATTTCAAAATAAAGTTAGTGACATTTGTATTTAAAGAAACAAATAATTTGAATGTCACTTCAGTTAAGTTAATAATACAAAAACTATATGGGTGGGGTGACCCTTGATAGGTACTAATAAATTCAAGCAGAGGTGTAGGTAACCAAATGAAAATTCATTTTAATAAGATAGTGATAGATTGATACAATTTCGCAATTTAAATAAAATAAATCAATTATTAAAGAAAAAGTGAATAAATATATTAATACAGTTGAACACTTACCTACACGTACTTAATAACCTTTCAATATCTTTTGGCTGGAGATCTAAAAGCCAATTTTTTAATTCTCTTTAAATTTTTATTTAAACTATTTATCATTCTAAGGTCCAGTTTTTCAGTGCGAGGTTAAAGTAAAACCCGAGTTAACTCATCAAAGTTGGTGAGTTAACTCAGGATTAACTGAACAGATGCTTTTGATGTTTTATCCTCCGAGTTTGTTTAGGCGTTCCGCATGCATTCTCACCCGAAAAACTGCTTCCTTAGTTCACTGTGACATGATTTACTTCTAGAGTTAGCTAACTCAAGTTTAACTCACCACTGAAAAACTGGGCCTAAGAGACTGGGTTAATTTATTAAAAATACGGCAAGAAGCTACACTATAGAGGTTACGCATCGTAGTGGTGCGGTATCTGGGAATCGAAACTATGTTTAATAGTTAATACATTAATGCGTAAGTTGTAAGTGTCACAAAATCTGAAGTTAATATTTCCACACCTGAAGGAAAAAGCTTTTAATACTTTGAAACAGTATAAATGTCGTGTGGGAAGAATGTGCAGATATTTAAATAAAGGCGAACGATGCATACGATGTGTTTTTCATATAATCCTTATGAAGAATTAATAACGGCTCAGTTTTATTAAAATGCGTACCACCCCAAAAAGTACCATTACCATCATAGATTATGGTCAATAATTTCCTAGAAAAAGTTTTTTGTAAAAAATAGAAATTTCTTACGGTAGATATAAAATACTTTTTTATTGACTCGGTGCGATAAAGGAAAAACATTGTTGAATTGATTAACTACTTCAACTTCGAAGAACTTTTCACTGCAGTCAAGATTGTTATAAAAGCTATTTAATAAAGGATAAAACACATGGGCATGGGCAATTATATAAACTGAATCGGTGGCATTCAGGTGCTTGAAAATACAAATTAACATCAGGATATGACTGAAGGGAGAGACTGAAAAACATAATTTTAGACGATTTAGTAAAGTGTTAAATCATTTTTAGTATGATACTAGATTAAAAAGAGGATTTTGCTAATTTTAAACGAGTTTAACATGAAAGTTAAAATCGCCAGATTGCTGTTTTATCTTTTTAACATATTACTAAACCCATATGTCACTTTGACATAGACAAAATTTAAAAAGGTATGTTTGCTTCATTTTTTGCATGAAATGTCACTGTTTTAGGCGCTTTCAGCTTGAGTTTCGTAAGAAAATGGGTTTAGTAAGATACTAGTTAAAAAGTGTTTAAAACTAACAACATTTTAGTAAAGAGCTTTAAGGTTAGTAAAGTGTTAACTAGTATAATGCTAACACCTTAGCATCAGGCTGTTTAAAATTTTGCGCCAATAAGTTTAAGTCTCATTTATGCCACTGATATGATCCAAACGACTATTTGCGCCATATACACCCCCAACATCATTTGCAAAGGCAGTCAAAGTACCTACCTTTAAATTTTAAGAAGAAGAGAGAATTTATATAGATTGAAAACAGAGTAGGTCCCAACACTGAGCTCTAAGGAACACCCAAAGTATTGAGTTACAAAGCACTTCTTGTACTGTCTATTTTTACTTTTTGAGGTCTATTTGTTAGATAAGAATGAAAACAATCGAATATAAAACCACGAAATCCAGCATATTCTAGTTTTTTTCTTAACAACAGGACGTGATCCACCATATCAAAAGCTTTCGTAATGTCAACGAATAATGCAGCAGTGTTTTTTTTCTTATCTAAATTATTACATATTGCAGAACAAAAATCGAGAAGCGCACCTTCTGTAGATCTACCCGTTCGAAAACCCAACTGGACCTTGCTAAAGAAAACCTTTTTATTAAAAAACTTTTTCATTCTAGACTTAACGACTTTTTCAAAAAACTTTGCTTAGTGACGAGAGTAGTGAGATGGGTTTTTAAGTTACATACGTTATTTGAAGCCCATTTCTTTTACAGCGGAATAACATCTCCGCATTTAAGAGCCTCAGAAAATATTCCTGTGGTTATGTTGTGATTGAAAATATGCGCCAAGATAAAAAATTTGATCAGTAGAGTTTTGCAACAAAAATAAAGCGTCCGAATCCAGGAGAAGGTATACCCCCAAATGATTTGTATTAACATCTCTTTGTATCGAGTAGATTATTGTAAAGTTAAAATGCTATTTATTGGATATTAGAAGCATAAATTAGGATTCAGAATTCGTTATTATATATCTTTTATTTCTTAATATTCAAGTTTTGTATTATTTTTCTAGGCTCGAAAGTAGCCATATTTTCACTCTAAACCCATTTGCATCTTATGTTCATTCAAATTCATATAATTTTTATAAAAATATATTTCTTGTTATATTATATTTCATTTGGCATTCTTGAAGATCAATAAAGAATTACCGAAGTTATACGTCATTCCCGAAGAGCTTATTCATGAATCATGATACCTATTCCAATAGGCTGTACAAATTTCGAGTTGAACAATGTTCAAAATTCTATATAAAATCATGTGGTTAACGTAGAAATATGTTTGATATACCAAAATAACCGGCTATTAGTCCAAATTATTATAAAACATACATTTTGAAGATCGTTTGAAAATGAGAATAAAATTGTAAATTAAGTGAAAAACGTGCTTTTAAGCGTTTGGAAGCCTCTCAGCTACTCAAATTTAATGCAAATATAATTCTAGTATTACGCTTTAAAAGTTTGATTCCATAGATCGTTTTGAAAATCGATGAAGTGTTTCTCTACCTTTAGCTAATTTAATGCAGCTGGATCGACAATTTTTGATTTTTTTTTTGTTTTACCTTGAAAATGATCCAAATGTGAATTAGCTTGCAATTGATTAATAAATTGAAATGTTATTTTGAAGCTCGTGAGCAATGTACACTAGATCAGTGTTCTATACATCAAGACGTTTCTTAGTTATATTTGAATAGAATTTTGAAAAATTAAAACCATTTGTTGGGCGTGGTCGAAATATATGAGCCATATAGTTTGCCAAAAGGAGGATCAATTTAGCAGTTTTTTTAATGTAAGAATTTTTCAAAAACACATTGTTTATATTTATTATTATATAAAAAGAAGTTATAAACACCTAAGTGAACGCGGAGCAATGTAAAAATCATAGTGTTTCAAATGAATGCAATTTTACTATTATTCAATTCTATCCCCCTTACCTATGTAACTACACATATTTAGCAAATATACTTGCCAAAAATAATTGATTAAAAGTTTATTTGTATATTCAATATTTATAAGTTTTTTAAAAATTATTAAGTCCATCAAGTAAGTGCAAACAAGCATTCCCTCAAATTGTTTTTGAATTTTTTTCAAACTTTCAATGTAAGAACTGATATTTTTTTCACAAATCAAACAAATGTCTTAATCAGAGTATTTTAAGACCTTAATCATAAAGATTCATGTAGAAGTTTATGAGTAATCAATTAATTAATGAAGCTATGTCGATCTGTTTTTTAATTAAAATGCATTTCATTTGCAAAAAATCATTTAAAATAATTCTAGCATCTCTTTTGTAGGCTTGATGGCAAAACATTGTGTATCATAATTAATTATAGAAGAGAGGTTAAGCAATACATAAGCATTTTTTGTTTTTTTTTTCAAATTGTGAAATTTTTCATAAACTTTTTTACTAAGAATGCTGCAAATCGATTTGAGGGGGAACTTTTTCACCCTTTTAGTAGGTATAAAAATGTTATAATTATTTGTATTCTGATCAGTAATTTAGATCATCTGCCAAAATTTCAGTTTTCAACTGTTTGAATTCATTCAGAATTAAGGATGATTCAGGGAAGCACCGCGCACTTAATTTTTCACTTACTCAACTCCCATTCTTCCTAATTTTACCTGTACCACAATCCTGCCGCCTGGGTAGCACAATGGATCCATTGAGATTCGAGTGACGGCTTGTCGTATTTTACTTACAATAAGATCATGATAAATATTTTTGTATATTTGCAATTCGAACATAGTCATATAAACGTTTAATTTCTTGGAATCAGTAGTTGTACCTACATTAAAAAAATCTCATTTCAGATCAAATCAGAAAATGTTGCTACATACCTATGTATCTATAATACCTACTATAAACCCTTGAGGTGAACAGTTTGTAGGTGAACAAAATATGTGAATAGGTATATGTACATGCATACATACATAATTATGTATAAATAGGAATGATAAATAGGTATGTATGTATGTAAATGATATTAGTTTAAAATTATTGGGGCAAAGGTAATGCGAAGGAAACAAAATTTGTATTTTCTTTTTCATTTCTATGTAGGTGTCCACTTTTGAACGAAAAATCGTTACTAGCTATAAAGCTTAGTCTTATTACTAAAGGTACCTAAATGGTTTCATCAGCGAATTAAATTTGAATTCTTACCAAAACACATATTCCTCAGATTTTTCAGCCCTGTTTATGTATGTATATGTAAAGAAGTACCTCGACCCTGTTTGAATAGCACATTGAACATGTTTGCTAATCCTTCAAAAAGTTACAAAAATCGCAAAATTATTTAAAACTAAAAAAAAAACAATTCACATTTAATATTTCCCACACTTGCTGGGACAAAACGTGCCTTTAGCTAAATATATCGTTTTGCAAAAGAATGTTTTGAAAATGACAAAAAAAAAACATATTTGTACGCTATGGTTAATCAACTTCAGTTTTGTATTCCCTATAATACAAAAGATATACATACCTAAACAAAAATTGTGCGCTAGCGCTTAGAAGTGGAAGGTGGTAACTAAAAATAATTTAACTTGGTGACTTACAACTCTCAACCATTCCAGTAAAGTGTTGGTATCTGCATGAATGAAGGGGACCTCTAATTTATTGCAAAATTCGAAGTACATTTACTAATAGTGAGATTATTTTTAGTCTTGTTGTTTTAAAAGCTTTAAAACTAGTTTTGGTGTTGTTTCATATTATTCATAATAAAATTGAGCATTTCAACTACGAAACGTCACTAAAAAACAATGGCACGTAAATGCAGTATTCCGATTCTCATTATTCATAGCTAAATAAAATCAGAAAAGCAAACAATAATCGATTGAGACTGAGACTGAGAGCAAAATCAGCCTAATTGTGCGTTTCGCCTGAACAACATTCCATCCGGAATGACAGCCATTTTACTTTACATCTTTTGTGATTTTCAAATGTTAAATGTTCGAAAAATGTCCCCTTATTGTGAGCAATAATTCCGGGTAAAATTTGAAGCCATTAAAAGGTTAAATTTTCAATTATTTTCGGAGGCGAATGGAAACGGCATAATGTAGAAATCATCATAATCGTTCAAGCGAAACTCACAATAGCTCTTCAAATTCCGGGCGAACAAAAATTTGTATGTGAAATATTTTTCGGGTGAAACTCAGAATAAGCCTCAATGTACATCAAAGTGAACTTGAAATGTACCAGTAATTCAGATTTGTCACATGGTGGATGCATCTTCGATTCAACCAAACGAAATACAATTAATTCACTAATTTATCTACTGCTAGAGAACATAGTCTTGTGGTTGGTTGTGGAGAAAAAATTATAAATACAACAATGTAAACAAATGGGTTTTGGAGGTTGAAACGTACGAAACATTCTCATCTTCATATGGCTAATCTCTGGTTATAATACTGCAACAATTTGCCCTCAAGTATATGCATCAGAAACTGGTTAGAAAAGTCAAATAAGTATTGTATTTTATTGGAAAGTGAATCTAGACATGCCAATTATAACAGTTTTGGTTTATAAAAGTACTGTTTATGCTGCCCCCAGGCCAGGGCCCTTCACCGGTGGGCATACTTCAGGCAACCAGAGTTTTGTTTTCAAGTCGCGCGAAGCGCGTTAACGTAAGCCCACTTTTAATGACGAAAAACTGTTATAAATTGACATGTCTCTAGTCTCTTCCATTTTTTTGAGATACAGTCATTATAATTATAGTCAAGTCCAACAATGAGAGAACGAATTTGTTTTATTTTAAGTAACATAATTTATTTCACTTTTAATTTCTTTTGTCAAAATAAAACCAGCTACTTCGATTAATCTTCATAAGTGAACATCAATACCCATTTTTTCTAGTTTTAATACATTTTGATAAAACTCTAAACAAAATTAGTTTTAAAGAAAAGCATAATTTTACCTTAAATAAATCTTATCCAAAACATCACAAAATAATATTATGTACGAAACGTATTTGTTTTATTTTATTGAATCCAAAACATATTTGTTTTTAAGCCGGAAAACGATTTGAATTAATATCACGCCATTTTGCTTTAAAAAATTCTGCGTTTCAGGAAAATTTTCAAGTCAAAGTTGGTTTCTTAAGTTCTACGCTTTTTTTCCCCTCACTTTAAATATGAATAAAATTAATATATTACAATTGGGGACGTGGCAGTAAATGTTTATTAAATCACTTTTTAAATATTCCTGATTTAACTAATTGCAACTGAACTTTTCAGCAAAATCAGTTCGGCATTATTTTGAATGAGCTTAACTTAAAACAAATGGTAAGAGGCTATAGGGTACCTACCGAAAAGCAGATAACATTTAGACTTCTCAAGACTCCGTAATCATTGGCGAACAAATCCCACCATTTAATTTTCGTTATTTCGTATGTTGATACTGTACATTCCAAATAGACTGCCTATATTATGATTCGATTGCTTAAATATCCAGTTATCAATTGGACATGTGTTTCGACATAATATAAAACAAAAATATTTAAATATTTAAAATAATAGCTATTTACCCTATTGATAAAATCTATCGTCACACTCACAATACGCGATATCATTTTACTTCAGCGTCGAGACTAGAACACCGGTACAAATATGTCTGTCCTCAAACGTAAAGTAATAAGAATCTAAAAAAAAAATAATAATTCTTCTTTCATCCGTGTTCTCTTCCTGTGTCACTACCAAAAACGTTTCTAGTTGAAAAATTGTTTACATAGTCGTAACTTGAGCGAGTCGAGTTTCAAATTTTCCAGAGTCCCGTTGGTCGCTTTAGTTGACTTCTTGTCACTTTGATACAATTGCATTATGATCATGAATAAAAATGAATTTAAAAAAAAGTCTGAATTTGTTTTGTTCTTAAAGTCTGCATCAGCAATTTTATATTATTTTAAAGCTTCAAAATTATAGACCGCCAATTTTTCCGAATTACAGCGCCAAGATTTTAGTTTAGTGTTTGACGGTTGCCCAATACGGATGGTTTTGTAACGGAAGTGTCTTTCGCGATAGTGTAAATATTAGTACTGCTATACTGCTGCACAATGACACAAAGTTTTTTTTTTTTTTAAATATATTTGCATAACTTAAAAAAGTTTTAATTTTAAATGTGTTCTAAAAAGTTTAATGCGCAAATGTAAGTTCTGTTTAACTAAAGTACAATATTTAATTTCAAAATGAAAACAAAATTTTTTGAGTAGTACAGTTAATAAAATGAAAATTCCATTTACAAATAGGAGAAACAGATCTATTTTTCATTAGTTTTGTTCTTAGTTATTGATTTACAATTGGTGCACTTTTTTTTTAATGGTTTTAGAAAAAATATTTTGTTTTCTAAACTTTTAACAATATAATTTTATTCAGTTATTAAAAAAAATAAATCATGGTTGATAAATTTATTTATCGAATATTTAGTAATGTAATAGAGTCGATACCAAATTTTGGGTAGTGGAAAACTTGAGTACCTACGTGGACTTATTAAACGCGTCGTAAATCGAACTTAAAATTCTGGCAGATTTTGTTCTCAGCCTTTTGAATGAGGATTATAACCACTTAATTAATTTATTGAAAATAGGATATGACGGTCTGTCATTTTCCTCAAGTCCAGTTTAAGTCAAGATATAAAAATTCTTATCGAACCTTAATGTCTGTTCGCGTACCTAGTTTCCAAAATTGCGAATTTCTATGTTTTTTTTTTTAAGAATTTTGGACTTAATTTCGTACAAGTTCCAAGTCTAGGACAGTACGCGAACATATATTATATCAGTGTTTTTTAAGTTTTTTTTTGTTATTTTTTTAATTTGTATAACCGGCCTTATCAAATTCCCCGTCGCCTCGTAATATGTTTATGCTACGAATCCCGAAAAATAGAATTATGGCTGCCAGACAAATTCCAAATTCTTGAAAAGTAATATCAAAAGTATCCAATTTTGTGGCAATATTATTCTTACGACGCCAACGGGAGCTTTTATACTTTCTTTCGAGATTCGTGGTACGGATCTATTACTAAGGAGGCTGTGATAAGACCGAATACCTCAAAAATAAGCGATATGGTTCGATTCAAAAGTTTACATACCACTAATCTTGAATTCTTTTAATCAGATTATCAAGATAAAGGTGTTTAGCTAGGTATAGAGAAAATTGCAGAAAATATTTTGCCCCTGACGCAAAGCCCGAGAAAAAAAAAACTGTCAAGGCTTTTTTATTCGTTATCACGACGCATATGTATATGCACGGACCTACATTTACAAATCTACGTACTCATATCTTAGCTGCACAAACTGCTTATGTTTAATTTTTTTTTCGCAGACATTTTGGTCATATGGCCTGATCCAAATTAAAATTTCTTAGTCAAATTTGTTTTTTGGTTATTTTAAAAAGAAAAAAAGCTATTAATCATTAGGTATATTCAGGAAAATGAGATCTTGGAGATCTCAGCCAACGTTAAACGAACAGGACTCCTCAGCTAAATTTCTTAATTTTCCTGTCAAAATACTGATCCGAAACATATTGGATTCGCTTGCTCACTTTTTGACGGAGGAACAACTCCGGCTCTTAGACTATTATGTTATTTACTCAATAAATGTAATATAAACCTCATCAGAAAAATTACACTGATTTTTGCAAATTCCTGAGTAGAGGTTTTACTTAAAATTATTTCTATATTCTTAAATTTCCGAATTAATTGCTAAAAAGTCGTAGAAAAGGGGCGATGGGCCCTTTGGGTTCCAATGGTTCTTAATCTTTTAGTGATAAGGGATCGTATGACTAAATTTGTGTATTATCGCAGCTTGGCGGTGATATTATTTTTACAGCATACGGGTTCTCCAATTCATTAATGCACCCACTTTTAATGGTGATTTGTTATTTTGACTGTTATAAATTGGCATTTACCTATTCCCTATTTTTAAGGACGAGTCTAGAGTAATGCCAATTTATTACAGTTATAACAGTTTTTCACCATTAGAACTAGGCGACTTGAAAATTAAACTCTAGGTTCCCGAAGCATTCCCACGGGTGGAGGGTTCTCGCCCTGCGGAACCGCATAACTATAGTGCTTTTATAGACAATACTGTTATAAATTGGCATGTTTAAAATCACTTCCTGTTTTTAATAAAATCAAAAGTGCAGAGAATATTTTAATGTTTGGGTCCTAAATCTTCAAGATTAATCGAATATATTCTTGCAGTTTCTATTGTGTGTTTCATATAGTTGGATTCAGGATTAAGATTATCGAAAGGAGGTAAGTTCTCTTTTTAGAGATTGTTGATCCATAGATTTCATTTATCTTCAAATGCAAATTTATTGCTCGTGTTTTACAATTTCCTGACCCTTAGGCCCCAGTTATAGCTATTATTGATAACATATAGAAAGAGAAATTAGTAATTATTTTGATGCAAAAATAAAGCTGATGGCTTAAATTATAATTTTTGTGAAAAAAAAAATTGAATCGGGTCCAAACTTCGCCATAAAATGACGTTTAATTTTTCAATGACCATTGATAAGGTAGTTCATTCATTGAACTAATAAAAGTCATTTTATGGGGACGGCTGGTCCAAAATGAACATTTTTTTTTGGCAAATATTAATAATTAAATCACTACCTACATATTGGCATCAAAATAATTACTAATTTTGCTTTTTAAGTGCCTCAAAACCAATCATTAAAATATTCAATGATCTGTTACAATGAAAGCTATAACTGATGGCGCCTTACTCTTGCAGTTGAAGGTTTAATTTATTAAGTTGTGCAATAAACTAAATGTTTTTATAATTTTTTTTTTGTATGCGCGCACTCAAGGGGTTATGACTACCCTTATAATGACAAACATAGTGCGAGCGTTAGGAAAATAGGGAAGGGTTTAATAGGAGATACCGATGCGCATTGGTTTTAAATTTCTGGATATTACAATGGGAGGGAAAAATAGAGCTAGACAAAGCATTTCACATTCGAGTTGTGCGGCTAAAGAAAGAATCTCTGTACTTGACTGTACGTCCGAAATTGGGCTCAAGGGTAAGCTGATGTGCATCCCTAGAAGCGCGAGTATTACGGTGGAATTGTTTTAGGGGAGGAATGCAACTGGCTATTTCGCTAGAACACTGTTTGTAAAAATAGCGATAGAATAAAGACCAGACAATATTTTTTCTCTTTGTTAGTTATATAGGAATAATTTTACTTCGTCTCTCAGTAAGTAAAACCTCGACGCCTCGACTTATAGCATATTTCCTTTGGAAAGTCAACGTACTTCAGTGTGAAAAAGCAGCTTCTCATGTTTAAAGCTCATATAAGAGCATAGGGATGAATTTTGCGGACCACTTCGAGTGCTTTCAGGGGCCATCTAAGAACCACCAGTTAAGAACCACTGATCCAAATCGATAAGATATCGTGGATTTTATGAATATTTGTAGAAGAAATCTTCAATTTAAAGCAAAATTAGCGTTTTTGGAGTTTGATGAATTAAGGCTTAGGCATATTATTTTTTAAGAGTTGAAATTATTTTTATCAGATTTCTCAAACAATTTCATATTAGGCATATTATTTTTTAAGAGTTGGAATTTTTTTTTATCAGATTTCTTATTCAATTTCATAGAAGTTTGTTTGATATACTGCCATTCGCTTATATTTTTTGCATTTGCTCAAATTGATATTTTTTTACTATTTCGAATGAAACCATATCAAAGAACAACAATATTCGAGTAGTTGAAGGAGGAATAAGTTGTAAATATGTTTTTTTTAAATCATGGTAAAATATTTCCAAACGAAGGCCGAAACCAAATAATATAAAAAGAAATTCAAGCACCACCTTTAACCTTTATTTAATTCAATGTGTATACTAGTTTACTACCAATTTTTTTTAGGGCTGTGTTATGTTTTTGTATCTACTACTACTTATACAATAATTCCAAAGAATATAAAACCTTTATTATAAAAGAGTTAAAAAATCATAGGTAACATATTATAATTGAGAATGGTTTGAGTTTTATTTTTACTCCTCTGTATGAAAACAATGGACGAAATTATAGCAGAGGATTGCTCCAGGTGATCTTAAAAAATTTAATTATACAGAATTCAAATTCACAATCTCCACAATTCTCGATCGATTTTGCTAAAAGTTCTAAATTAAAGCATCAAAGAAAAAAATGTAGATATTATTCCAGTCAACAAAAAAATTGATAAATAGATTTAAATTCTTTATTGCTTCTCAAATATCTACACATATTTTCGTAGCACTACAAAACTATTTATTTTTTATAATATTCAAACTGTTACAATTACTAATTTAAAAATGCGTGAAATGGAATTAATTAAAAAAATGTATGGATTTAAAGGCATATTTAAAAAGTTAAGGATTCAAAAATGCGCAAAGTTAATCAAAACGGTCATTATTATCAATAAATTTGAATTTTGAGGAAAAAAAAGCTGGTCACTTGAAAAGTTCCTTGAACTTTTTATTTTTTCACCACATTGTTCTAAATAGTTATTCGACAAAAAAGTAGAGAGCTTGGGTTTGAAAATAACTTTAGCAAAATAAAATACGGTTTTTGTAAAATTACATACTTAAACTCAATATGGCTTGAAGATAATTCAAGCTAACCAATTTTGAAATACTTTTCCTTTTCAATACTTCCGTAATGAGTGCGCTTTGATTTTAGATAGGATTGAAAATACTTGAAGTTTGGAATCAATTTGAGTTTTCATGTCTTAATTGGAATTGACAAATTTTTAAAATGGGCACGGTATTTACTTCTTGTATTTTTTACTTTTTTCTTTAATGTGTGTTATTTTTGTTTAACAAATTTGACTTTTCGAATTTGGTCTTAGCCTATATATATAGAATTCTTTTCAACAAAAATCAATAAAAATTTTGTATTTTTAGCAAGATCCCACAACCATTTGCAAGCTTTGAATTTTGAAAAGATCATTTTGTTTGTGGTTGCAACGAATTCTACATAATTTAACAAAATAGGTATTCAACAATATTTTCAGTCAATACAGCTTTAAAAATAATTAATTTTAGGTGTTATGTAACACATACACAATCAGACGAAAAAAAATCGATTCTTTTACGAATTTCTTCACAGAAAAAAATCGATTCGGCTTAGAAAAAAATCGATTTCTTTGTTGAAAGGAATTCTACATTATTTTGTAAAAAAAAAGTTTTGAATACTGACTAAAGTTAAAGTGAAATTCAGAACAATTTTTGTTTATTTTATTTTCCAAATTCAATATTTTGTTAATGGGGTTAGTCGTTAGTGGGAAATCTTTCAAAGAGCTCTCTTTTTCTCATTTCAGAATTTTAAGCACTATTTATTACTGACCAGTTTGTTAGGGTGCAAATTTTTTACAATAGATATCATTTAACTATATTGTCAACCTTATATTTTTGGAGAATAACAATGTTGAATGTGAAAAAAATAGAATTTTACAAAATATACATACATATGAAATTGGCTATAAAACAACAAAAACCGAATTTAATAACACGTATTCAACTTAAATTTTAGGGAAACTGAGTCCATCTATCAATAATGATATATTTGCACGAGACCATTAACCAGGTACGAAAAATCCCGAATAGCGCTGCGATCAAAATGTATCATTATGAATTTTCATGATGTTATAATAGAATAGAGGTAGGCAAATTTGATACCTACATACATCAATTATTCTCGATTTAACTAAGTATTCAGTTTTAAAATCCTATATGGTCATTTTTAAAAAAGGTTCATATTTGAAACAAAAAAATTGATGATAATAAATAAAATCGGTGGCGATTTCAAGCGAGACCATCCGAATTAACTTTCCGTAAAGGTAAAGGCTATGCAATTGTTTCCATTATAATCATTAAGTTTGTTTTTGATTGAATTTGATGATTCTTTCAATTTACATAATGAACATGTATGCATATTATTAAAAAAAAATTCTATTCAAATATTTTTAATTCGAATGGTCCTAAGTTTTTTTTTAAAACACAAAAAAAAAAACCAAACAAGACTTTAAACAATTTATTTTTTTTATTGAAGGTGGTACTACAATAGAACCTTATCACACTTAGAAAGATACTCTCAGTTATTTTAGAATCAAAAATAAAGTTTCAATAAATATAAATATATAGGTACCTATATAATATTAAAAGAAATTTTCGTATACAAGTTTTAATTATTAATGGATTTTACAGATAAACATATTTGAAAAAAAAAAAAAAATTATTTAAGCCTTTTCAAAATATTCAAAAGTTAATCTGGTTTTCGCAGTTCACTTCACGTGAAATGCCCCATATATGTGTATTTTTTTTTGCATCAATTTAATAGAAATTAATTTGCAAAGTCTTCTTCGCTTGCACACAGGAACGGCCCCAGCCAAACTTGCGCCCTGTGCAAGATTTGTAGAAACCACCCTTTTTTATATTTGCATACATACATACATCCACATGCATAAGGTAGACTTTCAATGCGTAGGTCTAGTGGGATGTACAGTAAAAGTGAAGTTAGTTAGTGTGCAAGAAATAACTTAGCACAGGATGGATATTATTTTGGTATTATTTGAACAAGTTTTTTGGTTAAAATTCAAATGGCACTGATGACAGTATATATTGATTTGCGCAAGATCAGATTACATTTTCTTGCTCCTGGTAATGCGCCCCCAGAATTTTGCGCCCAGTGCATTTGCACATCTTGCACATATGGTTGCACAGTATCTTAAAAAGCAGTTAATAGTAGAAACATCAACATATATATTATATGTTATATGTGTAAAATAAAATTATACAATTTTGAAAAAATAAAATTGTTTAAAACAAGAACTAAATGCATTAAAAAAAACATATACATTAAGTAAAAAAGGGTATACATTTTCCTCCTTACATTAAATTCACCACAAATTTATCAATTCCCCAATAGAATTAAAAGTTAAAAATAATTAGTAAGGTTGTCTGTTTTACAGACCTTCCTAATTACAATTGACCTTTCACCACGGTCTGAATACTACAAATCCCGATATTACCTTGCACGCACACCTGGTATTGACCACAGCTTACAAGATTGATTTTAACGTTTGATGGGGAATCAACCACTTTAGGACCATAAATTGTTGAATTTTTCATTTTCTCAGTATTCTTGGATTTACCAGATTTAAAGAAATGTTCGTTTTGATTTTGGCAAATGCTTAAAACTGTCGTAGGCACATATCGCATACAACATCAAGTATGGAATCGCCTACAAAAAGACAAAACGTGAAGCCATCTTCTTCTTGAGTATAAACTGGACAAAAATCAGTGTATGCTGCTGACTGGTTGTCTGCTCTCTTTGGAATGGTGATCATCATCATCATAGTGAACACGATCCTACGATCCTGATTGAACAGCATCCAACGTTGAGAGTTGCATCATTGGATACTGCCTCTAAACACTATGATAGTCAGAGAGTTATGTCAAAGCATGTTATGGACCCAAATTGGTGCAGAAATTCTTTTGAAACGCGATGATTATATAAAGTCGAAGTCGCATAAAAAAGTGGAATATACCATTTTCGCAACCATATGTGAATATCATGTGCTTATGTTTTGAATTTTCTTTAACAAAACGCACATCAGATCGTGGTAGAAAAAAAAAATGTGTGTGGCATTTCAAATAAGTTTCCTTCACTGCAAATTAACTAAACGGATTGAGTTTGATGTAAAAGGACTATGGTTAGGTGAAAAATAAGTCAACTCTGAAGTAGAATTCATTGGGGATTTATCTTGAGGGAATAAGGTATGTACATATATTGCATATGTACTAAATAGGAAACTATCCAAGAATAGGTTTTGTTTTAAATTTATTACGTATGTACATGTTGTATGTATGTATGTACGTTTATTTAAAAAATAACTACTTTAAAGCTTTCAGTATCCGAATTATTCTGGAGCCTCATCACGTAAAACGAAACGATCGAACGACTTCGTTTTGATTTCGTGTTACGGGATGAGACTCCGGGAAATTCAACCATACTTAATACGACTTAATAAAAACAAATCAATGAAAATCAAAAATACTTTCTACACAAAATAAAAAATTATAAAAATTAAAAAGTCAGCACTTTTTTGAGTGCAAAATAATAGAGCACATGATGTGTAAAGAAATCAAAACTTGGAGGGAACCAAACATTTCCTGCCGAATCTGATTGGCTTAAATGAGAGACACTTTTTCATGAAAAGCGATACAAAAATATTGATATAAAAATACTTCACCAGGCAGTACCCCTGAAAGAAAAAATCAACTCTAAAGATTTTTATATGAGTTATTTGTGTAATATTGTAAAAGTATAATCTACAATTTTAGTAAACACAAATTTAACAAAAACTGTTGACTAATTTTTTTTTTTATTTTTGACTCTCTCGTCCATTAAGATCAAAAGTCTGTTTGGTGAGTAATGGGGTTTGACAAACTTTCCGTTACCAAACAAACATAATGTTGGCTTCGATCAAGGAAAATACCTTACCATTTAATAATTGCAAATGTTACTTTTATAAACCAAACAATTGTAACTGTAACTTAAGTTTAATTTGAAAAAAAAAAAAAATATTAATAGCCAATTTTATTGGTTATTATTATGTAGACAACTTTTTAAAGTAATTGGCCACCTATGTCCTCATACATTTTTTTATTTTAAGAGAAGGTCAAACTTTGGTGAAAATAAATATTTTAACATTTTGGTAGATATTGAAAAATAATTTAATAAAAAATACAAATTTCTACCAATATTCTAGAATAATATAAAAATAAAAAATTCAGAATCATTCACTCGTGGCCATAGTGTTCAGGTATTTGAGTAAAGTCGCAATTCGCAACACTTTTTTTGAAAAACCATGATCAGGCCCAGTAGCAGATCCAGGGGGGGGGGCTAAAGCCACCCCCTCCACAGCCTTCCACAGCCCCTTTATCTCCGCAACTTTCACTGGGGAATTTTGATCACTACCTTTACTTCGTGCCCTTCTCGACAAAAAACTGAAAGTTGCTGGAAACTTAGTTTCGTAGTGTGATAGGGACATAAAATCCCACTTGGACTAAGTAAGATCTTTAAATACTCAAATTTCGGAATTTTTCGACCTTCTGACTGACCAGCCGTCATAAAAAGACTTTTAGTGACGTTTAGTCACATGAAATTTTCACATGAAAATTCAGGTGACAACTTGAATGTAAGATCTGTTTAGTTTTTAGACATATTGCGTATTGCGTTCAACGGTACAAATTCAGTACTTAATTTTACCTTTATTCGACAAAACATGAGTTAGACACAATCATTGAAGCTGTCCAAACATATAAAATCGATCTTAATGGTTGTACCAAAAGTGAGCTTATAATTACAAGGAATGATTATGTGGCAAAAGTATTGCAAGAAAAATGAGTTAGAAAAAGCCGAGACTGCACTGCAGATCATCCAATCTAAAGGCGAACATTTTTTCTTTCCAAATATTGCAATACTTTTTCAAATTTAGGCAACAATACCTGGCACGTCTGCAACAGCTGAGCGCACTTTATCTCTATTCAGGCGTTAATATGTCTGCACCAAGACTCAATGGTTTAGCATTGGGCAACGTTCATAGAAAAATTGAAGTTTCAGAAGATGAAGTCGTAAAAACTTTCTGCAAGTTGAAACCTCGGCGACTTGAAACATTGAACTGGGCAGAAGAGGATTCTTAAGATTCTAATGCTGCATTAACACGACTGGCAAATTGACAGTATTCTGGCATTTAACTGTCAAAAAATGACAGAATAATGGAAACATTCACTCTTTTGGCAGTTTAGTGACAGAAAAATGCCAGTTTGTCACTCGTGTAAATCCAGCATAAGTGATTTCATTTATTTTGTAATTTTACAAATATTTTATCAAAAATCGATGTGATATTGAAGCATTATTAATATTTAGAAAAAGAGCAATGAATTTGAGCACAAAATTTTAGTAGTATTTAGTAATTTAAAATGTTTATATTCAAACTTTTTATATTCAAAACTTAATCAATAATATGATCTCATCTTTTTTTTATTTTCAGGAAACTTTCAGTATGCATTTTAAGTTTTAGTTGAAAAATATAACTGGTGCGACAGAGTGCTCTGTTTAAACGTGGGAAAAAGCCACTACCTCGCTGTCACGTGATTCCTTTTTTTTATAATTCATGTGATGTGACGTAGTGGAACATTCCCGGCGTTTATCACATCAAATAGCACATTTCACCATAAAATCATAACTTTATTAAAATCACAATTTCTTAGTATAGGAGTTCTACCCAAAAGAAAAACAAGTAATTTATATGTACTTCCTTATTATACTTATCAACATCGTATTCTTTCCAACAAGGAAAAACTCACTAGATGGTACAAATCATTTTAAGATTATTATAAATACTAAATGAATAATTGTAATATTGTTTTTCTTTTTTTGTTACTTAGATAGAGACAGAATATACAAATTCACGTCTACATTCAATATGGCATTATTTTTGACTTGATGTACCTACAGGGAAACTATCAGATTAGTGTAATGAAATAATCAAAAGATCCAACATGAATCCTGAAGAAGCGGTCCCAATGGAGTCCAATGAGAGTAATCTTCTAATAAATGTTGTTTTCTAATGTAAGAAATGTTATAGAACTCGTTTCAGTTTTGTTATTGTTTTAGTGACGCTTAGATATGATGGCGGAAAATGTTTTTCAGGAATATATTTTGGAAAACGAGACTGGATCTGAAAAGACGATTGAAATGGAATATAGGAAACTACCCCAGATCTTATTAAAAAAAGTCTCAAATATAATATGGAATTTTTATCCTCAAGTTGATTTCCAAAAAAAAATTGTGTGAGTGCCGGGAGTCACGGTTAATATGTGTAAACATCAACGTGCGCGGATCCAAAACGGAATTGTTTTTGCTTGAAGGGGATCTTAAGATTTTTTTCACTGAACGCACCCATCTTAGTATGCAGATCGTAACGTTGCACACCGTAACGTTGCACGACGTAACGTTCACTCTACCGCCAGCATAGATGTTTACACATCAAAATGAATTTGGAAAAAATTATGCTGAACAAATATTTTCCCACTTTATTTACGTAGGTAAACTGAAACTGCTGGACAAAAAGGAGAACGAAGCAAATTAACTAGTCGAAAGTGTTGTGCTGTATTTCACTTGGCTAAAATTTAGCATTTTTCGTTTTGGTTAAACAAACCATGAATCTTGTAATTTTAAGTACAAGTAACACACAGGTCCCTACACGATACTTCAAATAAGACCAACATTAAGATAGCGTTGAAAATTTCCTTTCAGATTCTGTGAAAACTTATTTTAATACAAAAATATGTGATAGATGATTTCATTGTTTTGCACTAAAAATTATGAGACATTTTTTGGTAAGTTTTTCGTTGCTGAATCATCTCTTAAAATACTAGCATCTCTCAAGGTGTTTATCCCTGTAGAAACAGTCAAGAATCTAAATTCCTCATCAAATTCAAGAGTCTTTTTACAGATTGGACACTCCATTTCTAGAACCTTGAACTAGAAAAAGTGAAAAATAGTATTTATTTCCTCTTTTGATAACTGAACAGCTATTGTTTCTATCAGTAGAGTTATACCTACTGGATTTTCTGTTGCAAGTGGTATGTACAGCACATTGTATATATTTACTTTAATTTTGTACTTAACTATTTTGGACGAAAAATGGTTCGAAGTGAAGAAGAATCGATTTTTTTAAAACACTTAAAACAGAAAAAAAATATTAAAAAAACAACGGTTTTACTTTAAATTCCATGATACACTTTTTTGTAAAGCTAGAAATCTCTTCTATTATTGTGTTTTAAAAATTAATTTTCAAAATAATTTTGTTCAAAATTTTACGTTATTAAGTAATGTTTTTGTTTTTAATATTCAATTTTAGTCAAACAACAAAAACAAGATGCTAAAATCTCTTCTAGTTCCTTAGAAAATTGAAAATAACAAAAATAAAATTCCCTTAGTTTGACTATAATCCGTTGTAGCGAGTAAAATAGATTTAGTTACTTTCGATTTCTCAAAAAGTAAAAGACATTTAAGCATTCAATTTTTGTGTATTTGACTAAAAACTAGTACTTAGGCCAATTTGCTAAAACGAAACTTAAGAGTTTATGTTCTACATAAGAAATTATGTGACAGTTTACGCTGAGGAAAAATTAGAACATAAGCGTTTAAGTAGAACATAAATATTTATGTTTCGTATGAGCAAACGGCTTTTAATTACATAAAATTTTCAAAAAAAATAGTTTGAATTTTTTTTTTTAATTTTGAGTCTGAAAATTAATTTTCAGAAACTATTCTCTAAAAGCACTTTATTTAAAAACACAATAAAAGAAGAAATTTCTGGCTTTACAAAAAACTATATAATGGCATTGTAAGTGTTACCCTTGTTTTTAAACATTTTTTTTTCTGTTTTAAGTGAATTTTTTAGAAAATTGCCCCTCCTGACTAAACGGGGGGTAATAGACCCCCTCCTGTACGATTATTTTCTTCTCTCAACTCAACGTACGCGCAATAGCTTTTTGTCATACCTTATGCGAATCGCCCTGTATATAAATATATCAAAGAGGCATACATCTTGTCATCTTGATTCAAGAAAAACTATTTATTTTTTTTATTTTTTTGAAAATTAGCACAATTTGTGACCTTTGTGACACCGCACTTCCCAGAGGTACTATCAGATGAGCTTTCGAATGCCCATTCCTTGTTCAGCATGCCCAATAGAATGGCTTTACTTAATATAAATCTTGCTGAAATACCGTAAGTCTGCCAGCTTATGGCTCTTGGACGATTAAACTACCTCTTCCTAGTTTTTGAACATTATGCTATAGATTTTTGCATTTAAGATAATTTGTTTTAATGTTTTTTCTATTCCAGATTTGTACTGGTTATACAGATGTAAAAAGATATAGGCAAATTTTGGATGCGTACAAAAACCATGCTAACGAATTAAAAAAACACATTCTTAATTCTTTTTTGAAAAACCAATATCATGAAATGGGTTAATGAATGATTTTGAAATTTGATTGAAGGACGTACATATACGCATATCTACTACTGGCTTACCGATTTTTTTTGAGTGGTGTATTTTATTTTCTATAGCATTTCAAGTCGTGTACAATTGTAGTGTTAAGCATTATAAAAGTTTTTCTTTTTTTTGTAGCTTTTAGCTTAAAATTTATTTCTGTTTTATAATTCAAGTAATATTCATTAGAAGTTTCGTTCCTGATCAATAAAAATTAAAATTCGATATTTAGCAACCTAATTGATAAAGTTTAGATCATTGAACACCACGCAGACAGTTGTTCATTACAAGAAAATTGATAATTATTATCAATGGATAGTTAATTATACAATGACTTAAAATACATTCAGTTTTTAAATATAAAACTTCCGTATTTATCAATTATCAATAAGAGGGATAAAAACAAAATAAGTTGGTATTTTTGTTATTTTTGTTTTTGTGGACTTTTTAGAATTTAATTGTTTAGGTTTTTTTGTGACCTTTAGTCCAATTGCGTTTCCCCTAGGTGCAGTTAGGCTCATCAGTTTAGATGCTGCTGTACCCTTCTAAAGACGCAAAATTTTGGTCGATGGTTATCGACTCTTAATATAATAAACAGTGCATATGCACTTATTTATTATTTTATTTTATATTATATTAAGAGTCGATAACCATCGACCAAAATTTTGCATATTAATTCTGGGTGCATGAGCTTAACCAAGTTCCCCTAGAATAATATAATTTACAGTGCTTATGCACTGTTTATTATATTAAGAGTCGATAACCATCGACCAAAATTTTGCGTCTTTAGAAGGGTACAGCAGCATCTAAACTGATGAGCCTAACTGCTGTACCTAGGCGAAACGCAATTGGACTAAAGGTCACAAAAAAGCCTAAACAATTTATCAATTATCACTTGATAATTGTCAATCGTATTAGGAGCTATAATTTTTTTAAAAGATATAGAAAATTCAATTTTTCATAATAATGAATATTATTTAAATTATGAAACTGATCAAAATTTTAAGTGGCAAACTACAAAAAAGAAACTCTTAATACTTGTAGTACAATAATTGTTAACAACTTCAAAGGCTATAGAAAATAAAATGCACTACTGAATCTCACAAACTTGCTCATTTACATTTTAAAGAATGCATACACTATTATAAGTTAGTGAAAATGGTAAAGAAGGATGAAACTCGTTCGAATTTACTCGGTAAGAGAAGAGTTGTATGCAAAAACCTATATTTTCGACATATCGCATTTTTGAACTAGTAATTTCTTGTAACTATCTAATTGCTCGTTTGTACTATAATATTTTTTGTAGTGAGGATTCATTATGTTTCGATAACTTCGCCATTTAAGAGTACCTAAATATAAAAAAACAGTATTTTTGACCAGTTAGTTTTTTGAAATGGCCATAATCTTCTAAAGGACTGATCGCATGAAGGAAAGTGTCAAAACCTATTTTGTAAAATAAAAACGGCATGATCTAGAAGCATTGCACGTAGAACTTTTCTATTCAATTATCCTTTTGAATAATTTTTTGTATAATTATTGCGAAAATCTTCACTTAGATTTCCATTTTTTAAATATTTTTCCTAGACTATGAAACAAGTTTTAAGAAAATCGAACAGGCCGTTAAGACAGACAGACGGAACGGACTGACGTTAATGAATACTGAATAGTTTTGCATCTTCCCTACCATCTCAATATAAGTCTAATCAAAATCTTAGTTTTAATTTTGTAATTATTGAGAAAGAGAGGTTTGCTGATTTGTGTGGGATTACTACCGCAGCAACGAAACTTACTAAGGAAAAATAAATATTTTAGATTTTTAGGAAAGGGACCACACCCATATGTGTACATAAAACTCAGGCTCTGAAAGACGAAGACCTGTGATCTCAAAATAGAGAGTCAACAAATCACAGATCAAATCTATAATGCTCTTTTCAAAATATTTATTATCTACTTGGTGATTTAAAGATCTCATTGGCTCAAAATTTTAAAAAGCCTGGTGTTAAGGTGATAGCATGATACTAGTCAACAATTTACTAACTTTAAAACTCTTTACTAAAATGCCCTTAGTTTAAATTTAAAAACACTTTTTAGCTAGTATCATTCTCAACCTATTTTCTTACCAAACTCAACCGAATGCCCCTAAAACAAAAAAATAGACAAACACACCTTTGTCACATTTGTCATTGTCAAAGTGACATACTATGGAGTTAGTATGATACTAAAAAGATAAAATAGCCATGTGGCGATTTTAACTTTAGTAAAATATTAAAAAGACAGCACGATGATGTAGTTTAAAATTTGGAAAATCCTCTTTTTACCTTAGCATCATACTAAAAATGCTTTAACATGGTACTTAATCGTCTTAATTTTTTTTATAGAGATAAACATTGTTCTTTTTATTAGTTATATGTTTTTATTAAAGTATGTTCGCACTGCGATGCCACCTGCTTTAAAAGAAACATGACGTATAAGACTCTGTAGATATTCCTGACCTAATGAGATCGTCTTTCGTCTCCATTAAACAACCATCTTCAAGACAGTGCAAAAACGCATGCAATTGTTAGACAAGAGATCGACCAACAAGGCTGAAGCAGCTAAGTGTTTGATGTTTGATAATAACTTTTATTGTAGGACAAGTGTTGGTTTCGTAGAAAAAAATTAAGGTTTAAATCAAACTTAATATCTAACGATCATGGAGAAGTTAAAAGAAGTGGTTTTTGGCATGATTATACCTACTGATATTCTGTGGGTTCACATGTATACATTGAACAACAGCTAGTCATCAGCATCAGAAGGGACATGTTTATGTAACTTTCCAGACGAGTTTTAAAATAACGAAGATGAAGAAAATTAGAAAAATTACTTCTGTTTTTTGTGGAGAGTGATTGAATAAAATTCAGTTCAAAGTTCAATTGACCACAACTTCAAAGTTCGTTTTTGTTTTATAGCTTAGCTTTATTGGGTATTCAAAAATTCCTTAAAAAGGCTGTCACGACTTTGGTCAAATATATCCAATTTTAATTTTTTTTTTTATTTTATTAAAAAAAATTAAGTGTTTAATTGTTTGTTAGATATATCTATTTTCACTTTTGTCTTAAATATAATTAATCTCATAGCTACACGAGTAATAAAGCAATTTTATCTTCAATGCCTAAACACTTTATGTACTGGTACTTACAGCCCTATTAATAAAAAAAACTCTTATTCCACCTTTATTCCACGAGTTTACTAAACAATAGCATAAGAGTTAAGCTACGGGTAAAAATTTTACATTAATAAAAAGAAAATGTTCGTGGAATAGTAAAGTGACGTTTACGAAAAATTCTCTGAGAAAATCTACTACAATAAGTAAGATGCCTGTTTGATTGTATGGGTTTTGACAGTAGTTTATGATAATTTGTAAAAAAAAAAGCTCACGTTATACTAAACAAACATAACCAGCCTTATTGTGAGTTTCACTTGAAAAACATTTGCCTTAAAATTTTTTGTTCGCCCGGAGTTTTAAAAGCTATTGTGAGTTTCGCCTGAACGAAATTTTGTTCGTCTACAAAAAAGAAGTGAAATGACATTACATTCCGCCCGAAATGAATGTTAACAATAAGGAGAATTTTTTTATCATGAAATTTCGGGGGAAACTCACAATAGGCGAAAAGTGAAATTTCAAATTTTCGGGGTGGAATGTTGTTCGGTTGAAACTCACAATAAGGCTGAACAATTCTCTTATTAATATCATATTTCTGTCAAAATTATTATCATTTTTCTATTGTTTGTGTTGTGTCAGTTGTGTGTTATGACCACCTCTTGTATCCCCATTAAGGTTATCTTCATCAATTGCTATGAGTATTCTCATATTTTCCTTGGAAAACCCATATTTCTTCCCAAAATCCTCCTCACTAAGCACTTGCGTTGCATCGTATCTGGTTTTATATATTTTTCTTTTTCTTGTCGTTGGTGGCTGATTGTCCAATAATTGCAAATAGTTTAAGAACTCAATAAATCTAGTAGAAATAATTATTTTTATAAAACTAAATTTGCAATCTTCACTTATATTTTTTTAAATTTTAGAATAAATTTGACACATCTAGTTCTTATTCCTTCGCTAAACCACCTACTTCGGTGGTTTAGCTTAGTAAACGTCACTTAATAAAAATTTTGTTGTATATTAATAACACTTTGCACTTAGTCCAAGGAATAAGGCCTATCCCTTCGCCATTCCACGTTTATTAATTTGGCTGTAAGAATATAAGATGCGACACAGTCGAAGACTTTATTTTAACTCGCAGTTGCAGATCAAATACATCATCCATGTGTATCTGAAAAGATTCGAAACACCTTACTTGCAAGAGAGAGTGAAAGTTCCTACCATCAGTTAGGTATAACAAACAATTTTTTTTTGTTGCCGAAGCTCCCGATAAGTATCTGTAAGTCGTTGGGGAAATACTCGTAATTATTAATTTATTATTCCTTCGTGTGGTAGTCGTGTTAAAGTCTTCTTTTCTTTTCATTGCAGCTAAACAATGGTGCAGAAAAATTTGGTTTTGGCGGAAAAACATTTTGAAACACTTGTCGGATCGCTTGATTGTTCGTTTGTTATTGTTTGGCAAGTGGAAAGAGAATTATTTAGAGATCTGGTTTGCAACACTGATGATAGATGCATAATGCGTCTGTATTACATGGTGGGCTGCATTTCTTGGTCCTCTGTTAATTGATGCGAATCGAAATCAATGGTCGCAGTTTACGTAAAAGTTATTTATGACGCCTGAGAAAATAATAAAACTAAGTTTGTCGAACAAAATATTTTGACGTCATCGGACAGTTCATATGCACACTTGGTCTGTTTCTTTACGTTTTGGGAAAAGTTTGGGCTCGATGTTGATGTTGTAATTTTTTACCAGAAATAAAAAGTAAGGAAACGCATTTGGGATGTTTCTGATTGGCACTTACCATTTTGGACTCTTTGAAAGGCACCAGGAGAAATATTGAGTGTAATATTTGTTTCCATTGCTGCATTTAATTAGTTCATATTGTTTTGTTTTAATTTATATTTTATTTTCAATGACCGTCTTATATATGTAGATATACACTATGTACTTGACAAATTAAATTTCAAATTTTTCGATCAGCTGATTTCTTGTTTGACAAGCAAGAAAGTGCAGTACGTAAAATTTTCGGGTAGATTCTTGCTGGAGGGGAACTGAAATAAATAAAAAAAGTCAAAAGCTCTAGCATTGAATCTTTAGGGCTGCTTAAGCGACGGGTTGGACTCAATTTAAGAAAATTTTATTTCTGTTATTTCAATTTTCTAAAAAACTAGAAGATATTTTAGCATCTGGTTTTTGGTATTTGACTAAAAATTAATAAGAGCAATGAATATTAAAAACAAAAATACTATTTAACAACGTAAAACTTTGAACAAAATTAGTTTGAACAAAATTTTTAAATTTGTTTCTTCAAAATTTTGAGTTTGAAAATACATTTTTTCAAAAACATCTTTCTAAATCAGCTTTATTTAAAAAGAAGAGATTTCTGGCTTTACAAAAAGGTATATCATGGCATAGTGAGTGTAACCGTTGTTTTTTTAATATTTTTTTTTCTTTTTTAAGTAGTTTTTATTAGAAAATTGCCCCTCTGGGCAAAACGGGGTGGAATAGACCCCCTCTCCAAAACTATGTTTTTCTTGTCAACCTACCCAACCTACACTCTCTAGGTTTTGTCACACCTAATGCGAATCAACCTATATATCGCAAGTAAAAAAACAAAAAAGTTGGTCTGACTCGCATCAAAAACCAAAAAAAGTCTGTCCGATTACTAGGTAAAGGTACTTAGGGCACTGGGATGTTTTGTTTATTATATTCTTTATTTCATGTTTACAAAATTCTTGTTTCATATTAACAAAATTCTTATATTTCAATTAAATTAAATAAACAAAAAATAGATAAAAACATTCTTTTGTCTTATCGGCAAGTGGCGAATGCTCGTATTAGGTTGTAAATAAACAAACAACAATTATTCATTGCTAGGGAACTTGAATAGAAAAAACAATTTATTGAAAAAATGTGTTCGACTATTTAATGAAAAACAACAACAAATTAAAAAACTTAATGGAATAATCAAACCAAAGAAGTTTAAATAATTAAATAAATTGGGTAGTAGTGATACATAAAAAAAAACAGCAAAACAAACAAAAAATGAAGTAAAGAAGTTATTATCCTCACTCATCTAAGATCATCCGGCAATTTGTTAAAATTCAAGTTACAATCCAGAAACATCATAACCAGCTCTTTATTTTCATCATAATTCTGATGTTTCTGTTCAATTAGAATAAGTACCACCCCAACAACAGAATCCGTATTGCAGTTTCGAATTAATGAAGCCATAATAAGATTATAAAATTGCTTTGGATACAGGGGTTATTCGATAGCTTTACAGACTTCAGAAATAACCGTTGAAACCGTCTGCTGCGCCAGCCCACTGAATTGATCTTGACCTATTTGGTGCTGTTATCAAACCTGTGCAATAAATTGAAGCATCGAACCTAGTTTTATAATTGTAGGTATTGAAGATGATCTTTACCTTTCTCTCAGATCATCATCATTTCTGCTGTTCAAAAAATACATAAATGCCTCTTTTAAAAGACGAAAACTTCTTACAAAACTGGAATTTTGTATAAATAAATTATTTCGTCATTAAATTTTGTGTTTTATCAGATTGCCTTTTACTTGATAAATCCATTATGTTAGAATTGTCTCTTACTATATCTATCGTTGAATTCTTTCTTCAACACAAACTTCGTGCAACTGAATCAATATCCATGATGAAATTCAATTCTCAACGAATAAATTTAAATAATCAAAAACGATTTTTGTTGAATATAAAATGTCATTTTTTTCAAAAAACAGCTCGATTCTCGGAGCATTTATTCGAAAGTTGCTAAAGTTTCTTTGCAACATTTCCTTCGATTCGAAAGTTAGGACAGAGTTCCACTTGAAATTAGAATCGGATACAACTTTCGAACAATTTTTAATTTCGAATCGAATTACAGAGTTAGGCCCCTGGAAGTGGCGTTTTGTTGTTTAAGGCAATTTCATATGCCATAAACGGCTTATCTTCATTACTTTTAAATATTCATCAATTTTTCTTTCATCAAGTTATGTACATATGTACGTAATTTTCCTTCTTAATTTTTTTTTTATTATTTTTAATTCTTTCTCAATATTTTCTTCTTCTAAAACTTTATTGTGAATGAGTGATAAATTATATCAGATGTTAGGTTGCGCGGTTTCGCTTGGAGGAAAATTTAGCATAGATAGTTTTAATTTAATTTCAGTAGATAATGTTCTATACATAATTTTGTTATGAGTTCTCCAGTAAAGATCAAGTTAAGCAATTTTGTGAATTCTAATGATATGAAAATATTATAACAATTTGTAAATCACAAAGTGGAATTTTATTTAACTTGATGATTCTAATATAAAAGATGGAATACATTAATTTGAGAGGTAAGATATGTGGTGAGAGTGGTTATTTTCAAGATCATAGGACGCAAAGGACATGGTGTGGTATTATGAAAATAATGCTACACGAGGAGGGATACCCAAATCAAAAGTAATTAACATCACTTAATCTTCGGTTGGATAAAAGGTAAATGTAGACACATATAATGTTTCTTTTAATTTTTAACCTTTCTTTCTTTGATTTAAATTCTCGTTAGTTTTTCGGTTAAGCATTTTTTGTTTTTTTTGTTTTTTTTTGTTTTTTTTTTGTTTTATATGAAAGTAGTAGCAATATCCCGGACCATTACGGCGAGCTAAGCTGAGCTTACTCCTGCGTGCCAGCTGCTTCACATTACTCTTTAAAAAGATTAAAAAAATCGAAAGCTGAATATGGATCGGTGGGGAGAGTACGATAACTTTGGCACCAAAAATTGATAATGGTTTATTGTAGAAGGGTCAAAAATAAGCATTTTTTTTACTATGGGTGGGGGGGGGGGTGGGGGGTGGTGTGTATTAGGGGCAATTTTAGAAAAAAAATGACTTAAAATGAAAAATAATTATTAAAAAACAACGGCAACACTTACAGTAAATTAATATACCGTTTTTGAAAGCTAGGAATTTATACTTTAATCCTGCATTTAAATTAAATTATTTTAGCCGATCATTTTTAAAAAATTCTCAGGCAAACTCAAAATTTTGATAAAAAAAATGAAAAAAAAAGTTTAGACCCATTTTTCTCAAAATTGTGAAATGATGCGCTAAATAAGCTAATAAAAGTTAATGAAAATATTAATTCTGAATCGAACACAAAATACCGAAACGATTTATGTCTTCCGGTTTTTGAGAAAATTGAAAATTACTAAAACTACTTTTTTATGAGATTTTTGTTTTTTGGTATTAACGTTGATTAGGTTCATCTTTGTAAGTTAAGTACAGCAATTCATTTAGCGTTACCCAGAATGCACCACGAGGAGGTAGAATTGCATTGCATTCCACGTCCCAGTCGGTCAGTTTGTGAGTAAGTCAGGAGTGAGTTAAAAATAGTAAAGTCAATGTTCAATGTATTAAAGAGGTATGTAAGTCTCGTCAATGAAGTCATCGTCCGTACTGGTGTTACTGTCGAGTTCATTGAGTTCGTCGTTGATGGTGAAAAGCCGAGGTTGTTTTGGCGGTAAAACACCCTCTGCAGAGTTGTAAAGTCTGCAGTCTTTTCAGTACTGCAGTTAATACAGTCCCAGTTAATTAACTTAGCTTTTGAATGCAAGTTAATACTGTGAGTAAGTACTTTAACTGCAAAGCAAACAGTCAGCAGTCAGTACTAACATTCGGACTGTGCAGTTAAAAAAAAAGTTAATTAACTTTAAGTTAATTAACTGCAGTACTTTTGACTTGATTTTAGTCTTTTAGTCAGTTGAAAGTCATTTGTACTGCGATGGTTCATCTTTTAGTCAGTAAGTCTTTTAACTGCAGTCAATGAGCTGTAAGTCTTTGAACTAAAATAATATAGATTTATACTTATAACCCAACAGGATACAATGAAAATAAATTAAAATGTTTGCATTATTTATTTGGCATTATATGCGTACGGCGTGATGTACAAGTGTGAAATATTTTTGATAAAAAACAAAAAAACAAAGTCTAAAGACTTACAGTTAATTAACTGCAGTTAAAAGACTTACTGACTAAAAGATGAACAATCGCAGTACAAATGACTTTCAACTGACTAAAAGCCTAAAATCAAGTCAAAAGTACTGCAGTTAATTAACTTAAAGTTAATTACCTTTTTTTTTAACTGCACAGTCGGAATGTTAGTACTGACTGCTGACTATTGTATTACAGTTAAATTCTTTTGGCAAGTTAAAAGACTTAAGGACAAAAGTTTTTTTATTCAATTAACTGCAGTACTGAAAAGACTGCAGTCTTTACAACTCTGCCTCTAAGTGCTCACTGTGAACAGTTTAAGGGTCGAAGTCCTTTAGTTGCAAACCCATACTTTCTTCACCATCGATAAAACCTGGGTACACTTTTTATACGTCTAGTAAAAATTCCATGATTTGGGAGCCCAAGTCGTCGTTATATATTTGTTCAAGGCAGTATTTTCTATAAAAAAAGTGCCAAATATTGGTGAAGGTGGTGCGTTGTTTTCCGGAATAAAATAGTTTTTTTTTAGAAGCTTGTTTTCTTCGCCGCCAATGTTAACATCAACGTGAGACGCTATTATTTCGGCTATTTCACGACAATAGTTAAAGTAATCTATTATAGTAGATCTACTAAGCTCACTTTTACTGTCGTGATGGCCCCGTTGAATGCCTATTTTAAAATAATGATATGAAATAAAAATACTATTGTAGCTCTAGATTTAACTATTTTACCTGAAAAACTGTATTCACAGGTATTTTAATCACAAAAGAGATAATTATCGCAAGCACTTCACAGAAAAAAAAATACTTCACTCTACAAAGGTTGAATAATGAATGACCTTTGTAAACAATAACCTCTACCACATTTGCATAAAAAAAAATTGTGTGAGTGCCGGGACTCACGGTTAATATGTGTAAACATCAACGTGCGGATCCAAAACGGACTTGGTTTTGCTTGAAGGGGATCTTAAGATTTTTTTTCACTGAACGCACCCATCCTAGTATGCAGATCGCAACGTTGCACACCGTAACGTTGCACGACGTAACGTTGCACACTAACGTTCACGTTTTTTGTTCACTCTACCGCCAGCATAGATGTTTACACATCAAAAATAACGGTACGAAATTCGGAAGTTTGTTTATTTATTTTTATATGATCTAGGTATGTAGGTACATATACTTTGAACATTACAATTGCATTATATAGGTATGTAATGCTGCATTTACACGACTGACAAATTGGCAGTGTTCTGGCATTTAACTGTCAAAAAATGACAGAACAATGGAAAAATTCATTCTCTTGGCAGTATAGTGACAGAAAAATGCCAATTTGTCAGTCGTGTAAATGCAGTATAAGACACAAACATTCATATTAAGAAATTTATATAGATATTTGCTGCAGTCGTATTGTACAGTATTACCTAATGTGAATTTTTTATAATGCAATACATTATCATATCCGAAAATTTTAAGTGTGCAATTTTGGGCCACGTATATGTATATTTAAAAATCAGCTGTTGACTTGGATATATATAAGACAAATTGAAAGTTTAAATCCAGACTCTTTAAATGCAAAAGAAATTTGAATCCAGATTCTTTAAATGCAAAAGAAATTTTGAATACACCCAACCTCGCACATACCCCAAATCCTATAGTGGGTCAAGCAGGGGGTTTGGCGGGGGGGGGCAGCATGCCCCCCTTACATATCTCACTATTTATACGCCGTAATGCTGGGTGCTTGCATTGTATGTATGTAAGCAACAAAAAAAACTAAAATCTCATACAAAAGTAGTTTTAGTAATTATCAATTTTCTCAAAAATTCATCAATTCGGTTTTTTGTGGTCGATTCAAAATTGATATTTGCATTGACCACAAAAAGCCAATTCAGCGCATCATTTCACAATTTTGAGAAAAATTAGTCTAAGCTTTTTTTCCATTTTTTTTTATCAAAGTTTTGAGTTTGCATGCGAATTTTTTAAAAACTATCGGCTAAAATAATTTAATTTAAATGCAGGATTAAAGTATAGATTTCAAAAACGGTATATAAATTTACTGTAAGTGTTGCCGTTGTTTTTTAATAATTATTTTTTTCATTTTAAGTCATTTTTTTTTTCTAAAATATCCCCTACCTCCTAAACGGGGCGAGATTGAGCCCCCCTCCTATAGTAAAAAATGCTTGTTTTTGACCCCTCTAAAAAAAACCTTTATCAATTTTTGGCGCCAAAGTTATCGTACTCGTGCCGGATCGGTAGCTGTAAGTATAAAGGATTCCTACCAAGATTCAAATGTCGGAGCAGATCACTTTTGGAAGCAATCAAATCAATTTAGTTATGATTTAAAAAATTTAAATTCTTATAACCAAGAGCTACTTGTTTAGACCATATATTTAGAGATTCAAAGAAAAAAACAGATAGTGCGGACATATAATAATCAATATCAGATGTGTCCGACAGGAGATCTAGATTGAAATCACATAATAAAACCATATAATTTTAGACTGTTGACCTTCCTAAAAAACAGAATATTTATAGTGTAATTATGGTAATAACAACAAATTAAACAACGCCAGAGATTATTGATGTGTAAACATCTATGCTGGCGGTAGAGTTAAAAAAAAAGTGAACGTTCGTGTGCAACGTTACGTCGTGCAACGTTACGGTGTGCAACACGTTACGATCTGCATACTAGGATGAGTGCGTTCAGTGAAAAAAATCTTGAGATCCCTTCAAGCAAAAACAAGTCCGTTTTGGATCCGCGCACGTTGATGTTTACACATAGTCCCGGCACTCACACAATTTTTTTTGAAACTCAAGCACGTTAAAATCAGTACTATTTAACTTAAGGTTCAATATTTCACGTACTAAATCGATCTTATAAATAACCGCCACTCCACCTGCAGAATAAAAGTCATCACATGCAGCAGAAAAAATATACCTAGTTAGGAATAGAATAACTGGAAAATATAAAATCCTGTATCCAAATACACAAGAATATTATGATTTGATCACAATATGAGAGAAGAGACAAAAAATTATCGAAATTTTTCCTTATGCTTCTAATATTTTGTGTGTCACAAAAAACCTAGAAAGCAATTCACTACTTGACTGATCTATACAAAGACAATTAAACCTACCTACTTTATTAAGATTCAATGATAAATCAATATTTACAACAAAAAAATCAAGCAAACAAATCATTTTTTTAGTGGGTACTTTTGACTCTTTTAATATTTTCTCGTTTAATAAGATAAACTGGAGTTTAAAAGTGACTATGAATATGAATATGCCCCAATAACTTTTTGTTTACTGAATTCAGTTAGTAAGAATTTAAAAGACCAACATTTTTTTATCTGCCAAGAAACTAACGACTTTCTGAGATTGGCCTAACCGAACCGCCCTACGAGTTTGTATTTTAGATTGCGACAGCACTGTACTTGGCCTTGCTTCTTCCAAAAAATCCAAAAAGTTATTAAGATAATAAGAAATAGTAGTGTGATGTGAAGAGCTGAAAAAATGATGAACTGAAGAAGTGAAGAGGAATGAATTGTTTTAAATGGGAAATTTTCTCTTTTTAACGAAACCGCTACAGCACGGCATGAAAAATACAACACAAGTACAAGATAACAAGAATATCGATTACATATCCATGAATATGAGCGAGCCCGACACGGTGAACTATGCGATACAGTGTTGCCGCTGAAAAAAAATTAAAAAAAAGGGGCCCGAGACAAAAAAAGGGACCAATATACATAAATTTGACAATAGGGAAAATACGTACTCGAAAAAAAACAAAAGAATATGCAGGAGTAAAACAAAAATTTATTACAAATCTTAAATTCACTTTAAAAAAAAAAAAACAAAACAGAAACAGTTTTAATAACAATAAATAAATAAATAAAGTTTTATTTTTTTAATATTGTCTTCTTGTATAAATAAACAAGATTTTTTTTTTGAACCCAATTTCCCAAATCAATTTTGAATTCAAATAAATTAAGAGCTGACGAGTAAAATCGTAAAAAGGGGCCGATTGGGAAATTTCTAAAAAACAGGGCTAACACGGGGTCTCAACCTGAAATATTTCATAGATTACCATCTGTCACTTTGGATAGAAAGAAAGAGCGAAAGTATGCCATAAAATGTTGGTTGGGCATTTTCATAGCTTAATATGTATTTCATTTGCGAGAATAGAACAACATCACACAAAACAAACATAATTCAAAAACACCCACAAATGTCAAACGAAAAAGTGCTTGCTCATAGAATACTATCCATAGCTTTTTATGAGCCGAGCAATATGTGGCAAGAAATTTCTTATAGAATACTATAAGTAGCCTTCATGAGCAATTTTCAATGAAATATTTCTCGTGGAGTCACCATGTGACGGCAACGCTGCATGCGAACAAGAAGAAAATGAAACTAGGTTTATTTTTTCCAGATTCACACACAAACACAAGAATTAGCTGGGGCTCTTTCGCTTTCCGCCTACATTTACATTTTTAGTTAAGTCCTTCTCTTACAGTTGAGTTTGAAACGTTGATACGGTTAGAAGTGCTGTCGGTTGAGAATTAATGGTATTGATTTTCTTAACAAATTACAAAAATTGAATTCTGACTGATGGAGAATAACAACAAATTGCATATCTTAACAACCTCACCCAAAAGGATTATTTAAACAAATATTTCGATTGTTTTTTTTTTAAGTTTTAAACTAGAAGAAAAATAACAGTATTTTATGAATACATTCCACTTGGCGAATCTTTTCTTATTGCAAGTTGCAACCCATATACTCGGATTTTGTGCCGTTTTTTTTTTTGTTTCGTTGTAAATGCGACCAAGACTCGGAGTTCGGGAGCCCATTTTTCAGCTAAGATTTGGATAAGAAGTTGTTTTTAGCTTTAGTTTGGTGTTAGTGT
This sequence comes from Leucozona laternaria, assembly GCA_932273885.2. Lineage (NCBI taxonomy): Eukaryota > Metazoa > Arthropoda > Insecta > Diptera > Syrphidae > Leucozona > Leucozona laternaria. Next base: position 56,454,203 of record OW026368.1, read on the forward strand.
ATTTTGTCTTACTGGTGTTAAGTTACCAAGAAAGTATTGCTGCTGACTTCGCCGCTACCGCCGCCGGCCGTCGCCGCTGCCACCGATGGCATGCCGAGTAGAGTCAACAGAATAAAGAATTTTTTGATAGGTATTCTTTAACCGGTTTTTCCATCTCATCAACATCGGCTTTTTTTTTGTGAACAGTAACAGACTTAGCACTGATTCGGTAATTTTATTGAAAATAAAGAAAAAGTTACTGTCATTTCTTTAATGTTTTCATTTAACATTTTTTCTCCAGTCCTTGCGAAAGTTATTTTTCTGCGCACTGTGTAAAGGATTTGTATGTATTCGATGTCGCTTATTTGAAATCCCTTGACTGTGTGAGTGTTTCTAACGACGTCGACGACGACAAGTGGAAATCCTGTACTCCAGGGATAATTATTGTTTTTTTGCCTCCTTCTTTTTTCCAATCGGGTATTTTGTTTTGTGTGGTGTTTCTCTTATTGGAAAAAAGGATGCTGCAGTAGCCATTTGAATGGAATCAGCATCCACCATGATGGATCGCGAGACGAAAAACGAAAATTCCTGAATTTTGTTTGCTTCGTACTCATTTTTTTGTTTGTCACTTCCTTTTTGGTGCTCTTGTACTTGTTTCTTTGTGTGTTGGTGTTGAGATAAAAAACTAGACAAAAAGAGGATTTAGTCTTTCGTGTTTCGTGGTGTGTGTCTCCAATGGACCGACCGGTAGCGGTACTTAAAATCCGGTAAAAGGTGTGCGTACAAAATGTTAAGAAAAGAAAATCAATTTTATCTTGACTGTGTGAGACAAGAAAGTGGATGATTCATCTTAAAATAATAAATCATTATCCTGTCCAAAATTATAATATAAAAACAGGATTGCAGTGTATTTTGTTAAAAGTGGATATTAAAGGTGTTTTTATCAAATAAGTGGATTTTTCAAAAAAAATATTTAACTAACTTGAAGTAATTGACAAAACAGAAGCAGAATACGGGATACCTACATATTTTAGAAGAGCAAAGGAAGAGAGAAAGATTTTTTCAATCTGTATAATGTAGGTACATCGTACATGTGTATATGGATGGAACATAGAAAAGGTCAGTATCCTAGTTTTTTTGTTGTTGTTTTTTTTTGTTTTTACTTTTCGTTTATCTTCTGTTTTTATGTCTTATTTGGAACAAAATATGGGTGTGGGTATGGAAGAGCTGTTTGATGTTTATGTATACCTATTACTATTTACCAAGTGCTCGCAGGGTCGCAGGTAGAGTAGGTATCTAAAGTGTTCTTATATCCAATAAACTAGGCTTACCTACTAATCTTGAACGTTTTGCGACAAACATTTTAGTGATTCGTCATCAGCCTTATTATACAACGAATCAAAGCAATCAAATTTATTGGAGTACCTATAAAAAAAACAAAAATAAATATAAGTAGCTGTATGCAGCTACCTGCTTACCTATTTAAATTATGTACATAGATACCAAACTGCCTATTTTGTTGAATGTTATTTGTCGGGTCGGCACAATTTTACTACATATACCTACATTTATGTATGTACTGTACATACCGAAAGCCTTCCAGCTAAATTAAGAAATTGTACATTATGTGTATGTATGTATATACCTGCATACATAGACCTACAAAGGTATGTACGTTAAAAATTACGCGGTGCAATTAATACACGGTTTTTATAAATCGTCATGTGAGTTCTTATTTTTTGTCCTACAGACCATTATGGTAGAAAATGAGTTATGAATGCCATCTTACCTATATTTTCGGCCACAGTCTTTCGATTGGTGCAATCAGAATTGTCATATAGGTACCTACCTTTTTTAGTTTTTGAGATAAGAAAATGTGATTTTGTTCTACAGACCACTTTTTTTCTATGAATTTTGTGCTTATTTGTCCTAGGTAGGTACCTACATATATACATTTTTTGTATGGAAGTGACTCCAGACATGCCAATTATAAAAGTTTTGGTTTATAAAAGTACTGTGTATGCGGCCCCGCATAGCCAGGGCCCTCCGCCGGTGGGCATACTTCAGGCATCCAGAGTTTTTTTTTAAGTCGCGCGAAGCGCGTTAACGCAGGGCCACTTTTCATGGCGAAAAACTGTTATAACTGTTATAACTGTTATAAATTGGCATGTCTCTAGTCTCGTCCTTTTTGTATACAGTAGGATAAATTTTACACCGGCATTGGAATTATGTAAAATTTGTGCTTGAATGTCCTATATCCAATAAAGTTGGATATAGATAGATAGATAAATGTTCGTATTTCTTAAAATTCTAATAGGTACCTACAATATTTAAGGTAAAAAGAAATATAAGTGAAAAATATATTTTTATAAAAAAATAGAGATAATGTCACTCTTAAGCAATTAATTTAAACATGAATCAATAAATGAGGACCCTTAAAAAAATATTAAAAAAGTTAATTAAATAATAGCTAAAGTACCTATATTTATTTAAAAAAAAAATTAAAGTTATGCATTTGAATAAAACATCGAATAGAACTATTTATTAAAAATTGGACACTCTCGTTATCAAAACTAAGGAGCCAGAATTTGACTTATTTAACAAAAATAACAAATAAGAAATTTGCATTCTGATAGAATGAGAGAGTTTAATAAATAACCCACACACACAATAAATATTACGAAATGCAGTAAGAGTCCCATATATAACTTCAATTTAACTGAGGTTTAATTTACTAGCAAGATTAAGGGCCAGATGTATCTACAAACGTGAATCAGTTCAAGATCGGTGAAGGTGAAGGTTCAAACTTAGTTTATTCTTAAACCACAAAGTTAATCCTCCGCTGAAAAAACTTCATGAGTTAACTGAGGTTTAATTTGTCAGCAGGATTAAGGATAAGTGGTATAAAACGTGAATCAAGAATATCACACTGATTTTCATATTGATGGCCAAGCACACAAACTTTCAAAAAATATAAAATTCACTGCGATTGCGCCAAAAAAAACAAGTAAACCATGGTTTTAAAGTTAAAAAACGCTCACCTGAAAAGTTATGTTTTTGGCGTATAAAGGACAAATAAGAACTCACATGACGAAATTACGAATAAGTTCATAAACATATTTTCGTGTAAAATTTAATATTTTTTATCATTATAAGTAAACGATTTCGAGATTTTCATGTTCAGACAGTAGCAATTTAAAAATTATTATATATTTAATCAATTTTGTCAGTAAAAACTAAACCTGCATAAATTTTAATTTACAAAAATTTAAAGTACATAGTAACAGGAAGAAGAGGAGAATAGTGAAAATGAAAGTGAAAAAATGCATCTAAAACATCACAAGTAAAAACTTTAACAAAATAGTTTTTCTATTATGATACAATTTTTTAAGACAAGTGCCACAAGGCACTTCTTAAGAGTCGAAAAATTACCTCCCAATTTTGAACTAAACAATATAACGGTTTGTTCGTTTTTTATGTCTTTATTTGTACTCCTGCTCGAGTAAAACGGTTTAAAACACATTTTTAGAACATTAGGTTACTAATGCCAAAGCTTCCGACGCCGTATTTTTGGACTGCAATCTACCGAGAAAAAGTCAGACAAAGCATGTCAGTAAATTAAAAAACGACTTTTTGATGGTTACTGAAGTAAACTCACAAAATTGTCGCTTGTAAGCATAACGTCTGTTCGATTACTGTCCAAACTGCGAATTTCAGTCCAAAATCCTTCAAAGTTCATATAAAAATAATGAATTTAAAGAAATGCATATTTGGACAGTAAGCGGACAAACATAGTAACAGCTTTAGGTTTAGACGCATGTAATTACGTATTATTACTATCCCATACAGTTTATATTCAACTTAACCAAAGAAAATGCAATATATATGACAATATTTCCGTGTATTGTCTTTTTTTAAAGCTTTAATGTGACAGACCGAATACACTTTAAACATGAAAGTATGCACACATTAACAATGTAATTATATAATTCAACTTAAAAACAAACAAGACTTAACATCACTTTTAAATTATTGTTCCCTCGCCCAAATCAATAATATTAAAAACAATATTTTACAAGAAAATAATAGGTATATGAAGGTACCTATGTAAGTTGAGGCAGACAAATGCAACAAACACCACATGTTGTATTAAAAACTCGTTTTCTTCCCTACAAGCCACTGTCTACGACATTCAAAATGCAATAAAAAAGTAGTTAATTTTTTTATATATAATAAAACAAGTTTACAGATTGTAGGCTTTTATAACACCTACGCATCAACCCATCAAGTTGTAGCAATATTTACATAAAGTACGAGTATGTAGTCATTACTTGAAATGCGCATTGTGTCTTTTAAGGCGTTCGGTTGTTCGTTTGGGTTGAGTGTCGCTTAGGTAGTAAATATACCTACTTATGATGCTACGAAAATAAAAAAACAAATCATTACGCCCACTGCAACACTTTCGATGTATGTATATAATAAGATTTTGAGAGATTATTCGCTAATAAGACGCAAGGAAGAGAATAGACATGCGAAAGCTATATGTTTCCATGTGAGTTTCAAGTTTTTGAAATAGCTTAAATATATAACCAAGCTCAAAAATAGCGACTTAGGAAAAGCTTTTTTTTTCTCAAAATGTATGAAAAAGTTCGAAAAAAGTTCTAAACAAATAGATAGTCAAGTAAATTTATGGTTTGACGTGGAACAAATTTTATGAATGCCCTCATAATGAATAGCGAAGCGATCGTTCGACTAAATTTGAATGTTTAAGCGAATTTCATTTCTCATGGTATTATCGTTAGCGAGCTTAAATATTCGCTTCAAATATCAATGCTGCCAATATTATTTCCTTGAAAAAAACATTATGTTAAATGTCAAATAAAGGCTTTTTAATTAGTATTTTGGAATTGTTTTCTCGGATTGTGTTTTGTATTCATAATTTATTTATTAAAAACCAATTATGTTAAGCAACATTGATTTATTGTTTGAAGAAAATGATTATGAAAGGAAGAGGGAAGAAAGAATAAAGATGGCCAGACTAAGAAGAAACAATCGGGATAGTTCTAATCCCTTAGAACCCCCAGAACATTGGATGGTGCTCAATAATTTTTTTGTTTGGTTTATTTTGTATTTTCGACTTAATAAGGATGCATTTAATTATATTCATAGTGAAATTAGCGATACAATCAAATCAACCAGCACCTTTGCAACTCCTCCTTTTCTGAAATTGGCTTGAGCATTACGATTTCTTAAGTGGTAGTTATCAAAACTGTGCTGGTAATGATTTTGATTTGGGACTTTCCCAACCAAACTGTGTCAACCATTTTGAACGAAGTTCTTCGAGTGTTGGAAACCAAACTCTGTCCGGCATGGATAAAACTGAAATGACACAAACGCAAAAACAAGATGCAAGAACCTACTTTTACATAAGGTGTAAATTACCGGGAATAGTGGGACGCTCCTATGCCCTTTGCCATATCGGGATTCCTTTCCATCAGTTGAACAAGCTTCGCAAACTGATTTGCATTTGCCCTTGAAAAATTATTATTTTCTTTTGTTTTTAACAATAATATATAATTTATTTCCACGTACCTTTTTCTTTTATCACTCATTATAAACAAAAGCAAAAATAAACAATACAAACTCTCAATTCGCTAGCGTTATCACTGAATATTTTGATTCGATAGAATTTGATGTTTTGAGCCGTTAAATTAGCGAACATTCGCTATTTGTAATTTATCGATAACCAAATTCGCTAATGTTTTGACATTTGTAGCGAACTTAATTTGAGCAAATCGCTACTCATAATACAAAAATATTGAATTCGCAAAGTTTTAGGTTCGATTCGCCTTTCGTAATGAGGGCCTAAAACTTTTAAATTAAATTCTTAGTGAAATAACTCAATAAATAAATTAATACTCGCCTGGGAAAGAACAATCTTGTTTTTAATGAGGCTTTAGAAATTCTTACAAATTATATACTCACCCCAATTATGATATTGGTATCTAGCCAAAATATAAGACTTTTCTCGAACATCCTTATGGTGAAAGTCACTTTGTTTTAACTTCAGTCATAATTTTCAATTTTGTCGAACGCATTTTATCGCATAGCCGTGACAGTTTTTAGTTTTATTACAAAATTCGTCGACAGTCGTATTTTTTCGTAAAAACTGTCACTTATCTCGTTTAATATTATGGATATGAGCTGCACTATTTAAAGCGGGAAATAGACTGATGGCAGGGGCCTAGGACGTAAATTGATACAAATACAATCGAGTATAGGCAGCTCCCTATTTGACTCAGCCGATTATTTTTGATTCGATTGAACCAAATAAGAAACTGCACAGTCGATTATGAACTGGCTGTGCCCTCGAACTTGAACCACTTTTCGCCCTGCTTGCACAAAATCTGTTTGATCAACGTCAGTCAATTTTCTTGCAAACGAATGCGCTTCTTTAACAAAATAATTACCCCTGGCAATGCTAACTTGACGTCAAGTTAGAATTTACTTGACGTCAAGTTAGCATTGCCAGGGGTTATTTTTTAAAAAAGAAACGCGACAAAATTTGTGATAATACAAATTATTTAAAGACATCAAGCGACAATTTTTATTGCTTAAACAAATTCCATATCAAACAAATCGTATCAGGAAAAAAATATAGCAAATTAAAGTTGTGGTAATGCTGGATTCTCCGAAAAATGCAATTTGTTGGGATTGACAAACAAAAAATACAATCTTGACAAATTTTTTTCTTTCACTACTAATTTACGACAAAATCACGACATTTAATAACATATCTTCTTCATTTTTTTTAGTTAATTTTACTCTTTTTGGAGTACCACCTAAAATGTGCTAACACATTTAAAGAAAAAAAAGCGCGACAATTTGTTTTCTTTCACGACAAATTCACGACAATTAATGACAAACTTCTTTTTTTTTGAGTTATTTTACCCATTTTTGAGCCGTGGTATTTGAAAAAAAAAGCGCAACAATTTTGTTCTTTAACGACAATTAATCAATTATTGGCTACTTAAAATTTTGAGGTTATAATGCTAACTTGACACATATGTTTTCACATGTTGTTTTGTTATTGAACCTTGCCAAAAATAAAGTTTTCGACCTCGAAAACTAGAAACAACTGCTTTTTGCCGAAATAATTCGATACTTGTTCTTTTAACGTGAAAAAAAAAATTGTAAAAGATATCTAATCAACTTTTGTATGCATTTTCTCTATGTCAAAAGTATTAGTATTAGTATTGGTACTTACTGGTAAATAAGAAAAGAGGTGTCTCTCAAGTTAACAGCGCCAGGTCAACAAGTAGAAAAAAACAAACAAAAGGTACTTATTAGATGCTGGATACCCATCAATGAAATGTAATGCTCAAATACTTTTGGTTAAAATTAATGATTTATATTTTTTGTATGATTAAAGTTAGCAAGGAAATTATAAGAAAATACTTTAAACGCGCTAAAATTTGTTGCTACTTAAGTCTTAAATACTCAACCACAAATTATGGTCGTTCAGTAAATTAAATTTCATTATATTCGAGACAAATTCTGTTACTTTTATTAAGAAATCAATCAAATTCAACCTTAAAATTCTATTTTGGTTTTAATATGATGACAACTCTAAAGAACTCAACAAAAATTTAAAAATAATTATTATTATTCTTCTCAGATACTTTAATATGTACAAAAACACGAGCTTTGTTGAGTGGCTCAAGTACTGTTCCGTTTACATGCATTTTGAATGCAAGATTGGAACCATCTCCAGATGATATTTTTTTGTATTCAATTGATTTAATCTACACATTGTTTTATATAACAAAATTAGTTTTCCTGTTATACTTACATTGTTTTCAGCTTATCTGCTGCAGCGTTGCTAAGTGACTGTTTGTGGTCTGATTTAATAGCATTCCGACACATGGTAGGTATACTGCGGCTGTTTTTGTTGCTTTATTTACTTTGTTTTCTTCCCACTTTGTTGGATTAATTGATACAAGCAGCTGAGACATATTTGAGGCATTTAAAATTATTATCTCACATTTCCTTTTTTGTTGGAAATACTCTTCATCAATAATTGTTTTAATGTTGAAATACGATCGATTTAGTTTTATTGAGAATTTATAACAATTCCTTCTTGAAAAGAATGTTGGATGTGTGCAAGAGAAGAACCAAGAATGAACCTAACAGTCCGCACATAGACCTAGCCAAGAAAGCAAATGGTTAAAGTGCAAGTACATGTAATGGTTAATGGTATCAGTATCAGCATAATCGTACATCCAAGAGATTGTGCTGCACACACACACACTAGTCACCACATGCTTTTCGAGCGAATTTGTAACTTTCAGTCCCCAAATTGATCTTCACTTTATTAAACTTTAAAACATTTTTTTTATTGTAAAGGGTGTTTTTTTTAGACGTGTGGTTTTCATTTTGGCAATACTTTTTTCGGAGTTGGTCTTTTTGACTGCTGTCCCTTGATTTTTGCTCAGTTTGGTTTGCCATTTCATATAGACTTACTCCTGAACAACGTTTGCAAATCGTACAAATTTATTACCAAAATAATGGTTCGGTTCGCGCGACGGATCGCGCGCTGCATCCAATATTCGGTCGACATAATAGCAAAATCGCATAAATTCGAGCAACCATGGATCTGTTTCGCACCACGTTTATTCTAGTGGATAATGCGCATCCTCAGTGACGCCGTACAGTACAGCAACGAAGACGCTGTTGCTGCTGTAGAGCAGAGTATCGAATAAGACCCGAATGAGTCCATCCGCCATCGCGGAGCTGTCGAAAATTGGGCATCTCGGCTGAAATTTGTTCGAGCCAGCCGCGGCGGCCACTTGCCCGAAATCATATTTTTAAAATATAATGGCAAACCCTTCTAAATTCTTGGCCATAACATTAAATTATACCTTTGCGCTTTATTTCTTCTTGAACACCACACGTCTAAAAAAAAATACCCTTTATTATCCTTTTCCAAATTTTTAATATGTGGAGAAAAGTATTAACAAATATAATCCCCGGCACAATGGAGAGGAGAAGCATGTGGTGACTCGTGTGATAACACTAAGATGATCGCATAGTATTCAGCGAAGAGGCACATTTCTGGCTTAACGGGTATATAAACAAGCAGAATTATCGTTTTTGGAGTAAGCATAATCCTCATGAGACTTTTGTGACTCCATTACATACATCCCCAAAAAATCACTATTTGGTGCGATTTACAAGCCGAAAGCGTCATCGGCCCATTTGTCTTTAAATCCGAAAACGGTGCCAATATCACCGTGAATGGCGAACGCTACAGACAAATGATTCTTGATTTTTTTATTGCTCATGCCATTGGAAATCATTTGGAGAAAGAAATGTTCCAACATGCAACATGTCATACATGCAACCATCACTTTGTTGAGCCAAACGTTTGGTGACTGAATCGTCTCAAGAAATGGACCTGTGAATTGGCCACCTAGCTCGTGTGATTTGACACCTTTGCACTACTTTTTGTGTCTATGCTGATAAACCAGCAATGATTGATCATTTAGAAGCCAACATTCGACGCACTATTGACGAAATATGACCGGGTATGCTCGAAAAAGTGGTGCAAAATTGGACCGACAGGATGGCGTTCATGAGGCTCAGTCTCGGAGGCCATATGCCAGAAATTCCATGAAATTTGTGAGCTAATATAGCCAAAATGTTGGTCATTCCATTGACTTTCTTGTGTTTTATTTTTTAAAAATGTTCTATGCATCTAAAAAAAACACCCGATATTTTTCCGGTCATTCGTAGAGTTTAGACCAATCCGGGAGTTTACATAGTAACACTAACCTAATGCTATAGACGTTTTTTTTCTTTTTGATGTGTTAATATCTAGCACGTTACGTTACGAAAATCTGCATAGTAGCATATTGGGTATGGTTAGTGAGAAAAATCTGAAGATCCCCTTCAAGCAAGCTAGTCCGTTTTGGATCCGTGCACGTAGTCAGCAACGTATGAACGACTTCGCATACGGAAACATTAGATCACTCAACTTGTGTTTCTTTTTTCAATCCGAGCTATCTCGGAGCGAGCTCCATGAGCTCAGAATAAAATGACAGTGCAAATGGAGTTAAAAGGTGAGCGTGGCCAACTTTAAACAGTTTTCACATAATTTGACAGATTATACTTATAATAAGACAATACAGTCCTCAAGTCAGAGCTCTTACTTAGTTCGCTCAGAGCTGAAAAAGAAAAACGCATTTTATAGAAATGCGAGTAATTATGTACCTAAAATTAAATTTTTAAAGTCATTATTAATTTAATAAAACAGAATTATTTCCCAGATCAACCTTAGCTAGAAATAAATCAGAAACCTTATAATGAAAGCGGAGAATGAATATGTATATATGTAAGTACATACGAGTTTACATATACAAATTTTATATGTGGGTATCTTATCAAAAATTAAAAAAAAAACTTTTAAAGTGAACAAACAGAAGAAATCGTATACGATATTTGGTACCTAAATTGAAATATCTATTGCCCTCACAATCTTTGTATCTGGAAATAAGACCTTTCCACAACGGCGACGCGCGGTGGCAACGACGACGAGACTGCGTCGCCCATATTTTGTCCTTGGGGAAAAATGTCGACTCCGATGAAGATGCTGACGTAGTGCATTGTATGGTGTCATTTGTGATTTAAGTTATCCCGTTGTTATTTAAATTCGGAGTGATGGATAGAAAAACGAGTGGGTCGGCAATTAAAGTAAAAATGATAGACTTAATAAAAGGTTTGAGATGAAATTCCGCTGCAGAGGAAAATTAGATAGGTAGAGAAAAAAATGTTTCTTCGCGTCAAATGCGGTCTTCATTATATGCGCGTTATTTTTTGCTACAAACAAATTTGAACCAAGACAAAAAATTTCAAATATTTGTCCACCAAAAGATTTCTGTCTGATTTAGTTTCAATTTAAAATTTAAATGTATTTATTACATACAGCGTGACGAAATCTTTGATGTGGAACTATTCAATGATAAGACTAAAATGGAATAGATGAATCGTCAACTCTTTCGATTCACGATATTGCTTACTTGAAAAAATTACTCCAATTTTGTTTTGTTTTGCCATATTTACTTATTGCGAAATTTTTAAAAACAAAAAATTGTTAATGCTTGAATCTAGGAAGTTTTTTTAAATCAATAAAAAATATTTTTTTAAAACTAGGTACCCATTCATTGTAATGACATTATTTTAAAATTAAATGAAAGAATTGATCAAACCTTAAAAATAGTAAAAAAAAAAACATACCTTTTAGATATGTAGGTATGTATTGTAATTGCTGCCGTTGTTTTTTAATGATATACAGTTATGTACATCCCGCCTAAACGAGGGACACATTTTCTTCTTGCCTTCAACTACGCTCTAGTTTTTTGTAGAATCTGATTCGATTCATCGTGTATAACGATTTTATTTGTTTATCGTATTCATAGTTAAAAAAAAAAAAACAAATAAGTAAATACATAAATACAAAAAATCGGTCAAGGTTTTCGATTTTTGTTTGCAGAATTTCCACAAGGGATATTCCTAAGAATTTGTTTTATCCGAGTTTGCTTGAAAGGTAACGACGAGTTTGCTTGAAAGATAACGAATAAAAGGAATAGGTCTTTTAAAGGCATTTAGCTTTGACTTCCAAAGCTAAAGCTTAAATAAAAGTAGTACAAATGGATTTTTAAAATGCTTTGAAGACTAAATAATAATATAATAGAAATAAGTAATACATTATATGGCTATAGAAACATAGATATGTACATATTATATCTGATTCTCAAAAATAAACACTCCATTTTCGTGTTTCAATGTAGATATGTACAATATTGTACATATTCACCCCTGTTCTGATTTCCGATGCGAAACAAATCCGTAAACGTAAATGGTTTCCGCACGGATTCAAAAAAAGTGTTCTGATTTTCACTTTCACTTTAGCCAGTATTCAAACCTTTTTTTTCTAAATCTGTAAAAACAAAATTCTAAATGTCAAATTTGTTGCAGAAGAATTACGTAAATTAAAAAAAAAACACAGATTATAAGTAGAACCTTCCCTTTTTGGCTGTAAACAACATTTTTTAAATTTTTTCTTTTCTATTTCTGAATGAAAACTCAAAATAAATTCAAACGTCAAGTATTTTCAATTCGATGGAAAATCAAAGCGCCCTCATTACGCAAGTTTTGAAAACGAAAAGTATTTCAAAACACCTAGAGTTTGAAATCGAAAGTTTTTTATAATAGATCGAAATTCAGAACAGGGGTGATTACTTATACACATATTGAATACATTAATAGATAGCCTACAGAAAATTTTTGGAATTGCATTTACAACCAAAATATGAGCAAGAAGGTTCATAAGTGTAACTTGAATGCCTCGTGACGTGGAATACAAAAGTCTGACAAGTTTTTTTTCGCAGCATGGGGTTAGGGGTTAAAAATTGCTATAATTCAATTTTATATCAGGTCTCAACCACTACAATTCATGATCCAGAAGTGTCGACTCCTCAACTCCTCAGTTTTAAAAGGACATCAACAAAATAAGGTGCCATACATTCACAAGTTATTTGATAAGTTTGACTCGTTTAATTTTCCCTACTGAAAACTTTCCAATGCCTTGACTAAACTTGGTAAAAATTTTTACATTTTCCAGGTGGGTGTAAGGGAGTACAATACTATTTATACTCGGTCGGTCTTCTTTCAGGTAGTAAAATTGGCTTTAAATAACTTACTTCTTTAGTGTGTGCTTACTTGTTCAGAAGTTGCTTACGTAAATTACGTATCTGATGAGTAAAACTTGGCCTTAGAATAAAAGCTAAGCAGAAATCAAAAACTTAAATCAATGATCCTATGAACAACAACCATGAAGTGTAATATCATTTGTCTACAATAGTGTAATGCACATCAAAACAAAATATAGATTTGAAAAGCCATAATATTTTAAAAAAAAATCAACGACAGAGTGCGTTTTGTTTTTAAAATAATAATCAAATTTGAATTGTATACCAATGCCATGTCATTTTTCAACTTTATCAATTAATTTAGCATTTTGGTTCGTTGAACTGCAATCCGACCATCATCAGTAAAATAATTTATAATATTTCAAATCATTGCTAGCCGATAACGAGCAACGTATCAATATTACAAACAAAAATCGAAACAGCCTGCTATCAAGACGAATTTGTCTGGGTTTTGAATTGTATACCTATACTTGTGTTGGTCTTTACACAATTTCAAATACACCAATAAATAACGATGTCGCCACTATGGCGATGACATAAGAAGCGATTGTTTATCTAGGTACCTACATACATTTATGTACAGTACAAAATGTACACACCAACTACGAGTATTACAGATAAAATATAAAACTGATAACTGTTAGATAGGTACCAAATCTATTTTCTTTAGAAAATATATTAACCACGATATCGCTTTTATACAAAAAAAAAAACATAAAAGAAAAGGATGCTAAGATTCCAAACAATTATGTACGTCTGAGGGCCAGTTGTACAAACATGTTTCAAGCGTCATAAAATTATCAAATCAAGCGCGCCGAACGATACTTCACCCACTAACCTCATCCTGTTGTTGAAAATTTATCCCTGGACACGCTGAAAAACCGGACTTTAATGTATTTATTGTAAAAAAATGCCGAGGATCCTTATCTTCATGTGGATAATCTCTGGGTAGAATGCCAGAGCTGTATTCACACTACCGAACATTGGGGAAGAAGAAAATGAAAGAGAATGTATAATGGTCCCATTCTTCAATTTTCTTCTTCCGGCGTGTTGGCATTTTAATATTTTTTTTCCGAAAACTTAACACCCGATATGACGCTACAAACACAATCAAACCATAAGCGCTTACATTTTTCAGGTCCAGTTTTTCACTGCGATATTAAAGTTAAACCCGAGTTAATTCATCCAATTTGGTGAGTTAACTCAGGATTAACTCTAAAAATGTAGTAGATGTAGCTCTAAAAAAGGACTACAAATATTTCGGCTAAGACCACGAATGGTCCCCTTTCGTTTAAAAATAAATCATAAAAATCCACCCAGCCGGATTCAATATACATATAAGGTCGCACACAAAACTTAAACTCGTTTTTATATATAGAGTAGATAGATGCTTAAGGTTACTTTCCTACATAAATCACCACTATAAAAAAACTTTTATAATAAAAGGGTGCATATATGCATAGAAAACACATTCATTTTTATCAAATCAATTTGAATTAACAACCTGACTGGCAATTCAATTTCTTTTCCTATGTATTTAAGTTTTTCTATCTATAAATACCTACAATACAAAATCATGACTTCAGTTTCTCAAACATAAAAAAATGATAATGTAGTTATTATTTTTCATAAGTTGCAAATAATTACTAATGATATTCTTCTTTATCTTTTCAGGTAGTTAATTGACTATGAGACAATCTTGAGTCTATCTTATTGTTTGCATCTGTGAGGTGAGATGTTATTTTTAAAAACATTGCTAGTATCGATTCAAATATTTAGCCGGAAATTCTTAATAGTTGTTGATGATTAAACTTCATCAATTACTCACAATTGCATGTTCTAGTGCCCGATACACGAGACGAGTACGTGACGAAATTCGATCTCATCTCTTCTCATCATTTACTAGTTGTTATCAAATTGTTTCCCAATTTAAAATTTGCGGATAGTTTTGTAGAGAATTTAATTTTTGTTTGTTTCACTGGTTTCCAGCGAAATTTAAAATAAGATAACACACAAATCCGAGTGCTCTTAACAATTTTTATACAAATGTCAAACGTCAAAGAAAAACATTCTAATTCTTAACCAGGCCCTAGAGAGATTTAAATAAATACTTACAAGAGTTTAGTACGGAGGTTCAATTTTCTATCCTTTCAATTAATTATGTGTATCTATTAGCACAGATCTTCTAGAATATTATGAAAATAAAAAACAATACGAATCATTCACTCGTGTTCAGATATTGGAGAAAAGTCGTAATTCTTTAATTTAAAAAAAAAAAACACAATAACATAGAGGCCACATGGGCAATATTTTTTTTATATTTCTTTCCGAAACTTCTTAAGGCCAGCTTTGGCCAGTTGCGAGGTTATCCATTATTTATGGGACACCTTGTGCACATGTTTTTCCATGTATGTACGTATATGTCTGGTTCACAATTTTACTTACTATTAAAATAACGATTAACTTTTTATCATAAAAGCCCAAGAATGTGTCTTAGCATACTTTTGAGCGCTGAAGTCAAATTTTTGGACAAGTGGATTTAGTGTGCAATAAGGTATTAAAATTGATCTCTTCTACGCGAACCGGCCAATTGCACATCATTTTAAATTGTAACAGCCAAATTAAAAAACGTGGGAAAGCGAAGGGTTGGGCCTTATTCCATGGACTAAGTGCAAAATGTTATTAAGTGACGTTAACTAAGCTAAACCACCGAAGAAGGTGGTTTAGCGAAGGAATAACAAACAATGTATCAAATATATTCTGAAATTAAAAAATATAAACTTAATTCTTTGTGGAATGAGAAATTTTATCCCGAATTAAATAACTTTTAGTACAAAATATTTATACACTAATTAAATTTGTATTTCGTTTTGGATTTGTAGGTAACAGAAAATTTATATATGGCGGGACTAGGTAAACATACTATTGTGCACACATTCTTGACATGTGCTTATAAGGGTAGTCCATATTTAAAGAATTTTTTAAATTTACATGCTCCCAGAAGCGCATGGGGTTAAAAATAAATATACAAATAGTATTCATAAATTTTTTTTTTCTAATTTTGATTGGGCTTTTTTGGTCAATTTTGTTTATAACTATGCAAATGAAAACACTTATATATACATATATATAACATACAAAAATTCTCCTGTTTCAAAACTCTAATTTAATATTAACCCATCTCGCAAGGATTTTTTGTTTGTTCATGCAAAATACATGTGGTTTTCGCAGTCTTTAAATTTCGATGAAAATTTAATAATTGATGGAAAATGATTAATAATCTTGGCACATACATTAAAAGCCCGATTCTCCCCATCATCACTGACAACTCACAAGTCACAAGAAGAGGTGAAATGAGTATTGTGATTTTTTCGAATTCGCCCCCAGAGTCACAACTTATGAGTCACAAAAACAATCAAAATTGTGATCTCCTTCATAGCAGGTCACAACTCACAAATTACATGTGTTTTGGAACTTTGATATCATAATGTATTTATTTTTTAAACAACATTGATTTTTTTTTAGATTAGGACAGAGAAAATTAAAGTTGATTTTATTGGGCGTATCTTCTTTGGTATCTTTCATTCGAAATAAAAAAGCAAGATTTTCACAATAGCACAGACAACAGGGAGGAAACAAATGATTCATTCGCTCTCGGAAACAAAATTTTTCAATAGTTTTTTTCACTTTCATTTTACAAACATATAAATATATAAACAATTTTCTTTTACTCAATTTATTGCTAAAAAAATGGATGAATTTAGTTGTGATGATTGGGGGAGAATTCCAAAAATGTTATCGAGTCACAACAATCCTCACACGAAAAAATCACAAGAGCTTATGACTTGTGACTCCTCACAAGGGGAGAATCGGGCTGTAAGTATGCTTACTATGAGGAGTATACAAAAATAAATGTGTATATGTATACCTAACAAAAGATCTGGGGCCTATTTCACCAAACACTTTTCACTATGCAACTTTGCAAAAAAATAATTTCCTGCAAAGTAAAAGTGCAAAGTGTTTCACAAAATTTGCAAAGTGAAAAGACTTTGTACTTTTCAATTTATCAGACTACTTTTGAAAAGTGAAAAGTAAAAGTGTTTCACCAATTTAAAATAGTACTTTGCATTTTAATTCGTATTTTGCAAAGTTGCAATATCCTGCATTGAAATTGGCTACCAAAAAGTATTCCTCACCATTCTTGCATCATGCACTCTACCTGGCCTGGCCAGCTAACGTTTACAGCATAGAAAGACCGATCATGGCCACAAACCATAATTGTATTTAAGCATGCTGTCAATCTATGTTGACAAAATATTATTCATCCAACTATACAAAGAAATTCTCCCAGAGAAAAAAATTGCAAGGCTATTTCTGAAGAATTTCGTGTTCAGAAGTTGGTGTTTGGTAGGAATTTGTCTATGATTACATTCGACATTCTACTCTGCAGATGGTTGCTTTGCTTATTTCGTGCATAGATGCAACACCTTGACATTGGTTTCCATTCTCAACCCAATTTAGTGTACACAAAATTTGTTGCAAGGGATTTAAACACATATTCCTTTGACTGTTTTAGACAAATCAAATTTGATGGTTGTTTTTATTAATCGAAAACTCTCTTTCGAATTCGATATCAAAGTTAAGTCCAAACTTCACTACTCTTTGGTCACTTCTATTAACTTCTTTATTTTCCAAAAATTCTGCAAAACTGTTCATTTCTGTATTATTATTTCAACTTTTCACAACAAACGCTTATTTGCAAATGAAAATTTCTCTGCATATTACTAAAAAGTTTTTCAAAATTCTAAAAATAATTTGCAAAGTTTGTTTGTTTGATGAAACGAAAAGAACAAATACTTTGCAAACTAACAAAACTTTTCACTTTGCAGAAAAGAACTTTTCACTTTGCAGAAAAGAACTTTTCACTTTGCAAATTTGCGTTTGGTGAAACAATATTTGCAAAGTAAAAGTGAAAAGTAGCAAATTGAAAAGTGAAAAGTGAAAAGTGTTTGGTGAAATAGGCCCCTGCACTAGAAAAATCCCCCAATGTAATCCCAGATTCAGAGCTTGTTAGTTATTGATTTTTTGTTTAAATGAAAATAATGGCTGCATATTTTTTGTTTAAGTAATTTGTGATGTAATGCAACAAAAAGTTAATAAATATCTCAGCTCGAATGCATATTAGGATGGTCCTTAATACAAAAATAATTTTATCTCTATCCCTTGCTCCCCCTCTTTCAATGAGAAATTCTTGTACTTGGACTATAGGGCCTGATTTTTTTGATTATTCCCATATATCCCTTTAATGCTACTACCACCCCGATTTTTTTTTATAGTTTTTCTCTCTTCTAGGCCTTTAAGTCTAGCCATTAACGGGTTATATGGGTTGGGAATAATCAAAAAAATCAGGCCCTATAACCCAAGTACAAGAATTTCTCATTGAAACAGGCCGATTAAGGGATATAGATAAAAATTCTGAAAAAGTATAGCATTTTTTGTATTTATTTAGAGCCAATTTAAGTGGCGTTGCACTTAATTTTCGAAAAAAAAAACAAATGAGAACCACCCTAATGTATATGTTTGTTGTGTATGAGCGTTGCCTGTTGGACTTTGTACGGCGTGTACATCAAAGTGTGCGAAAATCTATCGGCATCGGATAGATTACTTGCGTTGAATGTAGCGAAGAAAATTGAATTCGCCCGTGCGTTATACGTCCACATTAATATAAATTTTGGTACGACAGTGATGTCATCCAGTTGAAGCTGAATGTATGCAGAGATATAGAGAAGAATGCTGCCTAGAGTAGGGTTCGAATCCCAAGCTTCTAAGTTAGATTTTTAGCATCCATAATCACCAACTTTTTAGCACTATTGCATACAAACAAAAATGAACCTAAAAATTCAATACACTTTACACATATAGGTACATATGTAGATTTCTGAAGATTTTATGATTAAGCAACTCATATTGAAAGTTTTTGGTTACATGAACATATTTTTAATATAAGTATGCCAAAGAAGCATCATCAATCATAGAATATATAAATGGTCATACCTACGAGTATATAAAACAATCGCACAGCATTTTCTTGAAATAAAAGTTATTATTTTGCCTCTACAAATACAACTGCCTTTCAGTATACATATATACTTCTCCTGAGCGATCGGTGATCAATCTGAAAATCTATTTAAAAAGTATTACGCTTTATTCTCATCTTCTATAGGTTGGTATAGCAAAGACATTGTAACTATACCACTATCGATTTTAATCTGTTGATTTCCAATTACGTAAAATGACAAATTTATAAAAATTGAATAAATTGAATTTAACAGTGTTGTTAAATAATAATAATTGTTTGTAAACTGATATTTTTGCTGACTTCGGCAGCTGGTCGCTAACGCTTTGCGGCTGCGATATCTTGACGCGGTCGCGTCAAATTTAATGAATGAAAGCTTGTTTACTTCGCATTACGCTGAATATATGATTGGATATATATAAGTTTTTTTTAAACAACATGTAAACTACTAGCTAACAGCTAACGTGTGGCTGAATTTTAAATTTATGAAGCCAGCAAAGCCGGACAACATGTCGGGTGGTCTTTTACTTGGTCTGTCGTTGCGTTGGTGAAGTTTGCTATACGGTGACAGCGGCAATAACCCCAACCCATGTCACAAACAAACACAAATCCGTACCTTTATGTAACTACTACATGTTAAGAAAACAGAAACAAAAATAAAAATAATAATAATTATTATTATTAATCCAGTTTCCTGCACTTTGTCTATGCGGAGTGGTCTGTGAAAGCGTTTCTGGACCTGCACAACTTGTTCGCCTACATTTTGGCAGCGGCAGCGTTTACTTTTGGCAACAGCTGTCAAACCTCAACTTGAGCATAGAGAATTTTTCGCACATGTACAATTTATGTATTTTCATATACATAGATACAGTACTCTGCAAATAAGATTGTCCACACCTTTCGGATTCTTGGAATTCATGAGCCTTGAAATTGGGAATATTTATTTAAGCCAAAGGATCAAATTTTTTTTTAGCAATCAATAGAATAAAAGGTGTCTTTTTTTATACGGCCGGCGGCGCTTAAAACAAAATCGCAAAGGTAAATAACAGGATTCCTGGACAAAAGCGAATTGAGAATTTACGAATAAATAAGTTCCACCAATTATATAAACTTGTTTTTTTCTTCTGAATTTAAAGTTAATACTAAAAATATTCGATCTTCAGACAGTCCTAATGTTATAACTTATAAGAATTTAAAACTTTTTCCAACTCGCTCCTTTTTGTTTGTAAAGAATCACTAAGTGTCTGCCTCTGGAAATAAAATGCAGGCTATGGGCCACGACTTTGTACAAGTATGTACCCTTTACATTTTACAGAGTGGCCAGACAAGAACGATAATAAAACAGAATTAATTAAAACAACAACCTTATGCCATATAAAATTGATTCTTGATTTATTTTGAAGCTACATTCATGTATGCATATATGGAATATCACTTCATACAAAAGGCCGCCTCGGCTTCGATGGCAGTGCTATAAGCGGTCTGTCCAATTTTTAGTGACTCGGTCCAATATTTGCGGCCACCATTCCATAAACCGCAAAACCAGTCTGTCTTTTTCGATGATTTGATGGTTGGTGGAACACTTGTGGATTGTGTTCGCTCCACTAACGGCAAATTTGCTTGTTCACATAGCTGCTGAGCGAAAAATGATCCTTGACCGAGAATATGATTTTTGGCCAAAATCCGGATCTTCGGCCAACATTTAAAGCACCCAATTAGCGAACTCACGCCGTTGTCTATGATCTTCCGGTTTCAATTCTTGCATCAGCACAATCTTATGCGGATATACACCCAAATCCAACCGCAAAATAAGCTGGGTTGACTCCGGCGATGCCGATTCAGCTGATCGGCGCCGAAACAACATTTCTGGTCTTCTTCAATACTGGCCTCAACTTTTCCACCGTGCGACGAATTGCCTACGTACTGAAGCCATGATGACGACCAAACTCACGACGACGAAAGCGTGACACGATGCATAGTGAAATGGCAAACCTTACTGAATATTTTGACAGTTACCAATGATGACTTTGACAGCTGCTGAAACATAACAACTGGAAAATCTATCATTGATATAAGATGGTCACCCTGTACATTTCACACATCGTCGCTTGAAAATCAAAGTGACATAAGTCAAAATTTTAAAGAAAAAAATACGAAAAATTCCTGCAAGAAAAAAATATTGGTTTTAAAACATGGAATCTTACAAAAATTATCTTTAATAAATAATTATTTTGACTTGTGTCACTTTGCTTTTTAAAAAAAGGTTTCACCGAAAAATATTCTTCAAATCTTCATCGATGATCTGAAGATGATTATCTTTGGGAACGAGCGCTATACGTAGGTCGATGACTGCCAACTTCTTTGGACCTTAATTGGGAAGATATGGACACCAACGACATGTGGTTTCAACAGGACGGCTCTGCGTGGCACACAGCTCACGCCACATTGGAAATTCTACACGAGCGATTTAAGGGCGTGTTCATCTCACTTATGGAGGTGATGTGAACTGGCCACCGAAATCGTGCGATTTGACCCCGTTAGACTTTTTCTTATGGGGTTTTCTGCATGGGTATGCCACCTAGTTAAGCCGCGGCGGAAATTTGAACGATGTTATATTCCATACATAATGGCATCGATATGCCTTTCAAACGTATACAAAATTTCGATGATATCTCACACAGTTTAGTGATATTTAGCGATAATGAACGACCATGTACATATATATTTTAAAAAGGTTTGTGTACTAGTGTAGGTATGATCTGTATTTGGGTGACCGATTTCAATGAAATATTTTATACAGAAGGTCCTTTTAAACTATAACAAAATTGGACAGAAAAATTTCAAAAAAGTATTTTTAAGATTAAAAAAAAAACATTATTTTTTTTGAAAAATATATAAATACATATATTTTGAAAACGGGTCCGTTAATTTTATGAAATTAAGTTTTCAAAGTTATAACTTAATGCTTTTAGGTGATTCTCTAGAGGAAAAATTACATAAGTTCTTGGTTGAAATACAAATTTTTAATAAATCTGTTTTAAACAAATTAAATTCATAAAAATTAAGGAAATCACACGGCATTCGGATTTTTTTAAATTCAAAACATTTTCGGAGTCTTTTTAAAAGTTTAAAACAAATTTCATGTTTTTTTTTATATATTTTCGTCTAATTGCATCAATGTTTTAAATATGTATGTATGTACCAATAATCATTAAATACCTAACCCACATGACATATAAGAGCAAGTACAAGATATCCAGTCGTGCATTTTTTTTAACTTTGTATGTATTTAAACAGATAATGTGTTTTTTTAAAGGGAATGTTACATAATCCCTAGTCCCACTATCCTGAATGGCCAAAATCCCAAAAGAACAATATCCCGAATGAGCAAAATACCCAATGTCAAAATCCCGAATGCCAGATTTCCATTTGAAATTATTACCTTAACTTGCAGAAAATTGTAGGTCCCCTCCTTTCCTGCAAACAAAAACAATACGCGCACAGGAATGGTTGACTGTTTTAAGTCACTAGGCCTTGGCTCTCCACTTTTTTTTTTGTTTTTTTTTTTTTTTAAATTTCAATAAAAATATTTAAACTTTCGCAAAAAGCAGTTTCACAAAAAAATATACACAGCCCTGTAAAAGTATTACTACACAAAAACAATGGTTTTGCTAAGGGTCTTTGGCTGGCTAATATTCTAAACAGTTAGAAATATAAATTTGGATTGTGGTTCTTATACTGATTTAATTTTTTTTGCTCATATAGAAGACTCAATCATAAAGTAAATAATATCAAGCATTGTTGTGTGTGATGTGTGTTTCTGTAGGCGGATTGGTTATGTTTTATACATTTTTCTGCATAGTTTAAGCCATAAGAAATATCATTATTTTGGTCAAAATTGACAATAGTGAAGTCTATAGTAGGTATAGCTCATTTATGACATTAAAAGACTTAGAGGAATGTTTAGTTATGAAGTCAAAACCAAAATTCCTAAATGGTCAGTTCGAGTTGCGAAAAATAGCATATAAGTGCTATGAACTCAATCGCTCAAGCGTGTTTTTACTCTCTCTATAGGGCAAGTATTGGTTTCACGTAAAATAAGATACAACAAAATAAATAAAATAAATCAATGTAAATCAAAAATAAAAATATTAACTACAACATGTAGGTTCTACAACATGTAGGTTCAATTTGTTCCATAATTTGTTAAATTTAATCCTCTTAGAGCCGATTTTTCAATCAATTAAAAATTCAGTTAACTATCAGAGGAATAAATATAGGAACAATTGTTTGTTTTATCTGAAGAATAAGTACCATATGATTATTATCCGATTGAAATTGTTAAATGAAATAATTTAAAAGGGAATTCAACAACCGGTTTTTGAAATATTAATTTCTTCTCACATACTACAAATTTTTATTTAAAAAATGTCACCTTTTTTTTATAAGCTAGTAGTTAAATATCCCATAAGCTGTATTGTTTATTAATATTTAAAAAAAAAAGAACCTGGAATAACAAGAACAAATACGCGCTACCCAATCGCGCCCTTTATAATTTATCTCAAAAGAAATACAACTATAAGCATATTTCAAACGCGTTCAAGACAAGGTCATGGAATATTTTCATAGTGAATTGTTTGCTTGTGAGGCGCATAAACCTATTTTATAATTTATGAAATTTTCTTAGCAAGTTTAAATCATAATTGACCTTATTAAAAATTATATCTAGGCTTTGCTGAAGACGATTTTTTTTTCATTTCATCAAGAAGTAAATAATATTATGCGTAAATAACCGAACAAAATTGAGGTTTATTATGTATGTCTTATATAAGATATAGCGTTTTAAAGGGTCTTTCTTGTATCATTTGAGGACAACAGGCTCGTTTTTAAAATAAAATAAAATAGTTTTTGCTTAGTAGTTGGCAGAAATGGATTATTCCTGCCACCTGCGTCTGTGCATCTGTGCGTCCATGCGCTACCACTGTAATTTGAGCTAGAGCCTAAGCAGGTGGGCCGATTTGCTTTAAATTCGGTACCGGGCATTTTTTTGTGATTCCCTACAGGGAAAATTCGAATTTTTGTCTTAGCTCATTAAGAACTAGTTCTGCCACACAATGACTTCGTTTTTTCTCTTCAAATTTTCTCGAAAATGGCTCTAAAGATTTTGATTAAACTTCGTATCTGTAATGAACAAATTGCTGTAAGATAACTGCGTTTTAGGTTTTTGACAACAAATTAGCATAAGGTTAAAAAGGCTTTGACGTTTTTTGACAAAATTGTCTTATTTTTGAGCCATTATTTTTAAAAATAATAATACTTTTGTGATATTGTACTACTAAATAGTATAGCATTTGAAGATCTAAGATTTTTTCTGTTTTAAACAAAACAAAAGCATTATTTGTCTGATAGTTTTGGCATTTTTAACATTTTCTCGTTAAAGTTTGTCTCTGATGGTGAACTGTGGTCCACAAAGCCAAAAGTCGTGGCAAAAATACAAAATTTGATGTTTGTTTTGTTTTGTTTTGTTTTGTTTTGTTTTTTTTTTTTTTTTTATTTCTAATAGAAATTTTAACAGAGCTTCGAAAAGCAAAAACAAAATATTTTGTTGGTAAATAGTTTGGTTTATAAAGCTTTTCAAAATTCGGAAATGTTATTCTAAAGCAAAAAAAAAAATAACAACAAACGAATTTATTTGTTTTATTTTTTGCAATTATGGTACATTCCATGAAAATCTTACTTTTATTGAATGTTATTAGGTTGTTTTTTTTGTAAGTAAATTAAAATTTCAAATAATGATAAAGATCAAATAAAATATAAAGATAAAGAACAAATATTGTTTAATATTTTTAATAAATAAAAAAAGAAAACACATTATTTTTATGAGTTTTGAGGTTTGAATAGAACTGAAAAAAATGTGTCTAGATCCCGCTGAAAAATTACTATTATATTTAAGCCTAACTATTTTTTAATTGCAGCTGCAACATTTTGCAATGTTTTGAGATAATTTGTTTAAAAAGAGTATGTCCCCGGTGCTAACAGTTTGGTCTTAAAGGCAAATTTACTTTTGGAATCTTTGAATTATTGCCTTATCAATACCAAAAAGGTGACTTTCTTACTTTTTAATTTATTTTTTCCTGATCATAAAAATGTTAAAAGAAATATTTAGTTATGGATTATCATTTTATGGTCCAATAAAACTGCTAGTAGGAAATATTAAGTTTGTATCGCTATTCCAAAAAAATGGGTGTCTGGTAAAATAATCAATAGCCGTGTTTTTTTGGGATTTTATATATAGCACAGTAAGAAATTCACAAAAAAACCCATCCGCCGTAGCCTGGTTTTTATGTTTCAATGTCGATACAATTGAACAAACACCTGTATAATTAAAAAAAAAAACAACAAATAGAAGAAAGTTTTGCAAAAATCAGTAGCAATACAAATTTACTTCAATCAAAAACTAATAAACTCAATAAAATCAACAATTTTCAAGAAATATGGTGGATTTAGATCCTCTTCCTTTCTTTGGGCATTTCTGTTAAACGACGATTGAAATTAGCAGCCGAAAATTAAAACACAACCGAAAAAAAAGTAAATACAAAAGCAGGGGTTTGTTCGTAGATTATGGTCAAAATAAAATTTTGTCGTTTCCAGAACATTCAGTAGATACATGGGCGTTAATTCTTGTAGGATAAAATAAAATACATACATGTTTTGCTAACTATTTTAGATATTCATGATTTTGGATCGACATATTTGAACAGAATTTTAACAAGGCAATTAAATTAAACAAAAGAAATCGAATTTTTTTCGAACCATAAAATTTTTATTCTGAATGAAAATCGTCATTCAATTATACCGTCCGTGATAGTATATAAAAACAAAATAGGTATACAAAATTTAAGTGTTATCGCTCTCTAATTTTTGTGGGTTTACTTATTTTCCGCTTATATTTTATTTGGTATTGACTTAGTAAACCTCATTTACATAAGCGGAGAAAAGAACAAATTAGAAAGAAAGTGTTTAAAAGCAACATTGCAACGAAAAGGGAACCAAATAAAAACAACGATACAAAAGTGCTCTTTGTAAAAGCTCTGCGAACTTACAAATTTTCCTTCCTCACTTTCCTTCTAATTTGTTTTCGATTAACGAGTGCAAAAAAATTTATTCCCACTTTTTGAGAGCAAAACTGAGGAACTTTTCTGAGTAACAGTTTTATGTGTGTGTTTTTTTTTTTTAGACGTGTGGTTTTCAATCTGGCAATACTTTTTTCTGAGTTGATCTTTTTGACAGCTGTCACTTGATTTATGCTCAGTTTGGTTTGCCATTTCATATAATGAATAGCCGAACGACCATCAAGCGCGTCGCACGTTCAGTGAATGGGCCCAAAACGAGATGGCCACCGATCCCGACTTTCACAAGAACATTTTGTTCAGCGATGAAGCTGATTTTTGGTTGAATGAGTACGTTAATAAGAAAAATTGTCGTATTAGGAGTGATCATAATCCACAAGCCATTGTTGAGACGCCGTTACATCCTCAAAAAGTCACTGATTGGTATGCTCTATGGGCAGAGGGCTTTATTGCTCCATATTTCTTCAAAAATGAAGATGACCATAATGTTACAGTCAATGGGGAACGCTATAGAGCCATGATTAATGACTTTTTCGTGCTTGAATTGGAGGTTGTTGATGTGGACGACCTTTGGTTCCAACAAGACGGCGCTACATGCCATACAGCCAACGAAACAATCAATTTATTGAAGGAAATTTTTGGTGAGCGCATTATCTCGCGTCGTGGGCCTGTGGCGTGGCCTCCAAGATCGTGGGATTTAACAGCGCTGGACTATTTTTTGTTGGGTTATCTGAAGTCGCTTGTCTACGCAGATAAGCCCGAGACGATTGAAGCCTTGGAAGAGAATATTCGGCGCGTTATTGCTGACATACGGCTCCTATTGCTGCGAAAACTGGTCGAAAATTGGGCCTCTCGGCTGGCGGCGGCCACTTGCCCGAAATCATTTTTAAAACATAATGGCAAACCCTTATCTTTATAATAAAGCTAAATTCTTGGCCATAACATTAAATTATATGCGTTTAATTTCTTCTTGAAAACCACACGTCTAAAAAAACACCCTTTATATGAAAATATGGAGTTCTCTGATTTCTTAGATATATAAACTGGGCAACTAAAAAAAAATATCATAAAGATCGCTTTGTCTGGCCAATGGAAATTTATAATTTTAACTACTTCATGAACACAACCATCGAGATACAATTCGATTATCAATCGTAGATACCAACATCTAAGAACGAAACTAACAAAATCCAATTCGAGACTCGAATAAACGTCAATAATCCATCCATGGTAGGATTCTACTTTAGCTTTTATCGGCCGTAATCCTACTGCCAATGTTGTATTTGTTATGCGTGTAAAATCGTACTGTACTACGGATAGTTTTTCCAAAAAAAATTAAATTAATGGTGAAATTTCGTTTGCACAACTGCTTTGCTAAGATTTTTTTTTTTTTACTGATAGACCTAAATTCTATTATTTTCGTTTTTCTTCCACTAAATGAATCATCTAGTTCATCCTCCATAGAACATTTTCAAAATATCAAGTTCATTCTCCATAAAACTTTTTTGGCGTGAGCTTATTTTCATGATTTACATTCAGTAGTTTAACTGAACTATTCCTCTATTAACTATTTCTTTGTACCTATTAAAACATCTTCAATGCTCAGCCGGTTTTAAGCCTTGAACAATAAAAGCGAACTCGTGCCATGTCGACGTTTTAAGAAGGGCTTGGTATACATAATACATGACTTGGTTATTTTTTGACTTAAAACATTGAAATAATCAATAATTATTTCATATATTAAATTAAAATAAATATCGCATGAACCTAAAATTATTGTATACTTAATTTCGCTAAAATTTTAATCACAAGTAGATAATGTACCTAATCATTTTTCTTTATCTATAGTTTACCAACTGCTGCTCCATTTACTTTATGAACATTTATTGATGCCTAAATTATAAATAAAAAATGCAATTATCAATCAGATCAAAGTGTCAACTCGGTGCGTTTGGAAGAGAAATTTTATTACGTAACGAAATTAATCGATATCTTAAATGTAGACAACGATTGCTATGCCCTTACGCTTATATTCCAAGGATGCAATTAACAAGCTCAGAATCGACGAGTATTTATTTTCATTACAATCAAAAACCAAACGACCGCACAGAACCCTCTCTGCCACTGGCACAAGTTAATTATAATCCCGCCGCATCACTGCAACTATAAAATACCTTAACTCACCCAACTCTCATTGTCAGTTGCACAATCTCCAATCCAGTTCGTGTATTCAAGTAACAAGTTGCATAAGGTCTTTGATTTCAGCCATTTATATTCCTCTCAATACGTTCAATGTATACGTTGCAAATCCAAATGGAACGTCTATACGTGCAAACCACCACAGGAAAAAAACCTTTCATACAGCTCACAAATTTCTGGGGAAAAGCAAACTTCTCTTCCAATGAAATTCAGCTGACCTCAATGGGCTTCTAAGTCCGCCTCCTTCCCTATACCATTTCACTCCAATACCTCTCCAAACAGAAACCGGTGACTGAATTCTATTCTAGTCTTCCATTAGAAATGATGACTTTGTAGACATACCTACATAATCTGTTCTTACTCCATTGAATCAATGAATCGGTGATTGCTGTTGTATAGCTATCCACTATTTTTTTTTTCTGTTTTTTGTTCAGATGTATGTATGTGCTTTTTTAATTATCTGAACAGCCTTTGCACTTCGTACAGCTAATTTCAAAGTCATTAACTTTCAGCCTTCACTCTTTTTCTTGGCCATCTTCAATAGCATCTTTTTGTACTTTAAGATTTTTGATTTTTTGTATCTCATACTACTTACTGCATGTACCGTACCGCCCTTCAGACTTCAGAGCATGACTGTCCAAGTTCACATGACAATGATAGACGGTGCATTAGCTTAGGGGCTTGGGAGCGCATATTTAATGCTCCAAGAGATAATGAATCTATTTCTCGGCCCTTTGAAGAGAATCTGACTGTTCTGATGTACAAACTTATTAGTCGTAGTGCCTTTTATATGTTTAAAAACTCACGAAGACATAGAGAACGAGAATTATTCTCGATGGTTTATGCTTTTGATGGAAAAAAACACCGACCGTGGGAAAATAATTGATTTTCAGGGTTTTGATGGTTTTCAACCCACGAGAGATTGAATGTTGTATAAATAAAGGTCAATCTAACCTATAAAATTTATATTTGATGTATAAATAATTTGGAATATGGTATAGTTAGAAATTGATAAGAATTTGATGGTTATTTGTTTATGATGTATCATAATTTCAAATGAATTTTATTTTCTTATTATTCTTGTTTAAGCATCGCGTTATAATATGTTGGGTATAAAAACATCAGTTTCAGTATGGATTAAGTGACCATAACTTTTTCCCTTCAGAGCAGAACGACTGTACATTTTAGTACGGAAATCAAATCAATTTTTATAACTTCTCGTAACATGACATCACTAAAATTAAACTAAAACAGCGTAGAATATAATAAACTATAGTTGGTTCTATTGCGCAAAAGGCGACCATGGTAAAATCATAAATATAAATTAAATAACTCAATAATTCAATTATATTTCCTGTAGAAAAATGATTGCCCCTCCTCAAAAATATTTAAACAAAATTGTAATTTGACATATTATCTTTATTCGAAACCTGACTATTCGACTATTAGAACCGAAGTTTAAATTTTTTTAAGGGAAGCAATATCACTCGAAAATGGACATAATGAAGTATGTATGTAGGTACTTAACGGTAATTTGTCCATTGTAAGAGGATGCGGTGGTTTGCAATGAATTAAGCAGCTAATTTCGATGCAATTAACCGATTTCTTAATTAATTAATAAATTTAAAATTGTGACGCTTATAAATGTAAATATATAGCACGTACAGTATCAAATGAGGTATCAAAACAATCGTTGTTTTATTAAGATGTTATCAAGTGTCGACAAAGTTATCCATGCATGCGTTGATGAGTTATGAGCTGATAAGCGTAAACACTCAAACATTGTCGTTATCTCCGCTCAAAGTTATGATTTAAAAATCCAAAATAATAATAATGTTAGTTTCCATGATTCTCATCACCTCTTAAAATTAAAATATATATAGATAAGTAGATAGATTGATAAGATTTTATTTTTCATGAAGTTGGTTACATATCATTATATTAATACGTTAACAATTTTTTTGTACTCCCTTTTTAATATACTTAAACCGAACGCCCGACAATAAAAAATATACCATTTGAAAGCTTTTATTAATTAGAAGTGCCATCAGAAGAGATTATGTGAATCCGTCGACTACTTACATGTACAACATTTAAATAATGGTTTTCCCATACAAGGTCTAAAAAAGAAACAAATTCACGATACACAGACACACGGCTGTTTGTCAACACCCGAGCGTAGTGTACCATACCAAAAGTTCACTTCCAACGTGTTTCATGTAGCTAAGACTCAATATTTGTTGTTTCTTTCCGAATGATGTACTCTACATCTACTTACAATGAGTAGGGATCAGGGTCAGCGTTACCACTTCCGGAAAAAAGTAGAAGTAGATTTGAAAAAAAAAGTGAAGTAGGTTGAGAAAAATCGAAGTAGATTTCAAAGTTTACTTTGTTTTATATGTACATAGGTATGTCTATATTTTAATTTTTTTTAATTAAATTAAATTTATTAAAAAAAAACCTAAAAACAAAAACTGAAGTTCTTTCAGATTTCTAATTTACATATATATTTCAATCTATTTAAATGTTTAATAACACTTTTTAAATTAAGTGATTTTTTGTTATTGGTTTTATAACTTCTCTTAGTTTCAAAAAACTATCTCGGACTTCTTTTTTTTTAAAAAAAGAACATTAAAATTATTATAATTAAATATAATTTAATTAAACAAAAAAAAAGTAATATCAAAAAATTAAATTTATATATTTACATTTATAGGTATATGTATTTACATTCCTTCAAAAATCAGCTTTCCAAAATTCTATCTACTCACCCAAAAATTCTTCTTTTTATTTTATTCTGGAAATAAATATTTTTTAAATTAAATTTTGTTTCTTAAGTAACTTTTTTCTAACTTTTTGAACAAAATATGAATTCTTAAATCAAAAAAAGAAAACAAAATAATCTCTGCAAGTTAGTATATTGTAAGTATATTGTTTTAAATAGAGACAATAATAAAGAAAAATGTTAAATAATAATAAAATAAATAATAAAAAATAACTAAAAAAATAAAATAAAAAATGATTCCTTACAAGTGAGAATTTTGTGAAACTGAATTTTGAAAAACAAAATTTTGAAAAGCAGAATTTTGAAAGCCGAATTTTGTAAAAACAAAATGTTGACCCCGACTCATATCATTGTTCAATAACATTTTTATGGACATTCTGGGGTTACCTACTAGAAATAGAGAAAAAGGGAGTAGATTCGGCTTTTTTTTTTGCAAAATTGAAGTAGGTTGAAACACAGATTTTAAAAATGAAGTAGATTCCAATATTTTGGTGATGGTGCGAAATATTGAGTACATTTTGGAAAAAAGGAAGTAGATCTGCTTCAATTGAAGTAAACTGGTATCACTGATCAGGGTTAGAACCTGAGTAGTGACATTTCGGAGCAGATTTGTACAAAAAAAGTGGAGTAAATAGGAAATTTCTGGAGTAGATTTGAAAAAAAGAAAAAACCTTCAAAAATTGTTTTTTTTTTTAACAAAAACGAAATAAATCACATACACAAATTCACTTTCAGAACTGAATAGAATTTTAAATTTAAACGTTCAGAGCCAGAGTTGGTTAGAAAACTGAACAACACAGCCCTTTCATATAGCTTGACTAAAGAATTTGTGATTTTTTTAGTGTGGGAAAAAAGGAATAGATCTAGAAAAAACGAAGTGGTGGAGTAGATTTATTTTCTCAAAATTGGAGTAAATTTACTCCGATTAGAGTAAGGTTCTAACGCTGGTAGGGATACTCTACGCACACATGCAAAACCAAAAGCTGCAAAAAAATATAATATAATATTAATATATAAATACAGATGGTCGAATTTCGACCACAGGCGATACTAGTACAAATTATTAAATAATGTTTATATCTTTTAAACATGGCATGGCTAAATGGGCCGTCAGCCAGATGATAGCTTACAGTTTGTGTAGCAAATTCAATATTTGCCAAAACTTCTGATTCGTCTCAATAATTTTGCTGCCAAATTTGACGAAGAATTTCCAATAACATAGGGCACTTTGCTATGGAGTGTGTAACATTTTCAGTTTCACATAAGGAAAGGAGTTCTCCTCTTGCTCTACAAATCATTGATATTTTGTCTGCACTTCAATTCATTCTAGATTATCAATTGTATTCTAGATTAGAATATGTTTCCCTGTATAAAAAGGCTTTAGCCTTCTCGATTCTGTCATCTCTTAGCTTAGGGTGAGTTTTTCCAGCAAATCGTCCAGGTATGGTTTCTAGATTGGTATATTTTCCAGATTTAAATTAAAAGTAAGTTCACATCTCTCAGCTATATTTCTCCACTCTTCAAATCAGGAATTTTTAGATCTGATCGCCGAAACTGCCACTTTACTAGCGATTTTTCCGGTGTAATTATATATTAGCTTAATTATATAAAATGAAGTTTTAAGGCTGTCAGATAAAACGGTGACGGACCTGTTTTAATGAGCAACATTTAGTTTGGTGTCGAAAGTGTCGTTTAAGAAAGAATCTCAGGAGATTTTCTGTGGCTTCAAATACTGACGCCATCCTCACGATTGAGCTGCATACAGCATACCTGCTTCCGAAGTTGAAATAACCACTGTATTTTTAACTCAAATAAAGTTCCTTGTTACCATAAACGCTTTGCAAACTGTTCCAATCGCGTTTTTGGATGCCAATAATTTTTTGGTCAAGTGCTTTTCTAAGTTATGGTTGTTGGTTATGATAAATCGTACTGATATTCTTTTACCGTCTTTGATGTGCTTCATAGAACCATCTTTTGTTTGCAGCTAATTGTCCTGATCCTCTACGGAATACCATCGTTTGACTTATTTAGGTTCAAAGTCAAATTCCACTCAGGTCAGTATCCACGCAATTTGTTGATCATCAACTGGAGTGATTCGGGAGACTCTGCCAAGAGGACCAAGTCATCTGCGTACATTAGGATCTTTATTTGGAGTCCGTCAAATTTGATTTCACAAGGCATGATTTTTAAAAGATCTTCCATATAAAAAACAAAGGCTGGTGGGCATAAATTACATCCTAGTTTTAATCCTACCGTAGAGAAACCAGTCAGAAAATTTTTTGCCATTCCATACTGCATTCAAAGTTTGACTGTAGATGCCTTCAATTATTTTACTAAACTTAAGTGATATACCATCATTTTTAAAAAATTCCCCACGGGCAAAATACCAACCCGACAAAAATTCCTAACGCTTGGACAACTTTTTTGTATCCCCTTTCCGATGATGTACAATTCATCTTAACCAACATTCCCCTAATTTACTGCGAGTTATAAGTCGAAGACCGTATTTAGCAAACACTTTCTTTAAGCGTTACAGAATAAGTAACTGAGTCAGCGAGTCTATGTGTCTATCAGTTGGTGATGAGGCTAAAAATATAATTTACGTCCAAAATGATATATTTATCGACAAAATGACATACCGACTCTATATAATGTTTCTCAATAAAAAAAGCTAAGAGTATGTCATTTTAGACGTACTTCCCCTACAAATATAAAATTTGGGGGAAAAAAATTATACGATCATTTTGTCACAGAAACGTTAAGTTGCCGTAGGTTTTTGATGCCCTGAATAGTTCGGATCAGAATTGCTCCATCACGTCAGGTTTTCGAGATATTCTAACCTAAAAATGAAAAAGGCCTTTTTCTTAATTTTTGATGTAAAACGGACGGTATTTCATACTTTTCCCTAAGTTTCTTCCGATTTTTCAGACTTCTTTAAGGGATAGTTTTATTGAATATGAACCACAATATTATATATACAAAAAAATTGGAGCGGCAGGCTCATTTCTCCGATCCTCACACTTGCGATTCTTCGTATGTATTTTCTTTGTTTATGTCAATGGTTTATATCAATCGTTCCTACAAGACCTGAAGGCCAACATCCGAGCAAAAATTGCCAACATACCCACTGCAATGCAGGTTAGGGTCATGACAAACGCCAGAAATCGGCTTATTCAATGCATGGGCAATCGGGGGTTTTAGCTCCCTAATATGATATAAAACTGTGTAAAACAATGCGTTTGATATGTTGTATCTATGTACATTTGCAAAAATAAAGTAATTTTGTCGCACCCTGTGTACAAAAAATTATTAATTAAAATACGTGAAAGAAATTCCAAAATTTTGTTTTGTATATACACATCGGTATTTATTTTAGAACAATTTTGTATTTCGTCTTTATATCTTCCTAATGCATATTAGATTATAAGTTTTGTTTTTAAATTTAATAACTGCCCCCGAAGTTTTAATACTACTTAATACTGTGACTAAAGCCGCTGTTCTGAATTCATCAAAGCAAAGCAAAGTATTGCCTTTAAAGAGCATTTCAACTTACTTTAAGTGTTCTATTTATAATAATAAATGTGTGCTTATCCGGCCTCTGCGATTGACCTTATTTGTGGACTTGCTTTCCAGTTCAGTGTGGTCTTATGATTAAATTACAATGATTTATGCAGCTTCTTATAAACTCCTTAATGAGATGTTTAACTTTATTTAGTACCTACCGTCTAAGAAGGCGGTTATTTTGGTTCTGCTCAAGTTCTTTTTGTATTTCTAGTCTTTATTAAAAATTAAATAAATTCTCTATTGGCAAGTTGAGTGCTGTTTGTGAAGTGTTTTATGTCTATAGTGTGAATTTGCCTTCCGTTTTGAGTTAGAAATTATTTTTTCGGGACAGATAAATACATGTGGATCAAAATTTTAGATTCAAAAATTAGATGTAGAGAATCTATGTAATTAAAATGGGGCATATTGATAGTTCTTCGATAAGTTCTGATTTTGTCTTTGCTGAACTATACTCAAGTTTATGGTATTCATAGACAATTTAAATCAATTTTTAAACTAATTATAACCTGGAGTCTAAAAATAAACACGACAGAAGGTGTGTTTGCTGTTTTCAAAAATAACAAACAAAAAAATAAAATTCAGAATTTTTCAGCGCGAGTGATTTGATTTTAGTGTTTTTTTTACGAAAAAAATAGAAATGTCACTTGAATTTTATATTCATGCACATGCGATGCTGCTTAGCCTTTCCGGCAAAAATTACTTTCGCCACGAATTTAGCGGAAATATCTGTTATATTTACGGTAAGAGGTGAACTCACGTATCTTTCAACTACATCGCGAAGTGCCAGAAAGGATATCTTCAATTTTTTGGAAGTGTGTCCAGTGCTTAAAGAAATAAGAAGATCCCACTTTGGGAAAAATATGCTGAGTGAAACCGAAATGATTGAAATATTAAATGGCAAAAATTGGGAGCTTCTCTACAAATATACAATCAAAGCACAAAAACATAGATACAAAATAGTCAACGAAGAATTTTGAAATAACTATTAGATGCATATTTTCAATAATTATATGTTCTCTATTTTTACTTTTATTGTAAGAATGTATTAAATCGCAAAAACTTGGCAAACGGCTTTTAAGCCATGCTTTATTGATTAAGGAAATATCAATGCATGTACATAGATAACAAAAAAAAAATGTTTACGGAAATAAAAATCTATCTATCTTTTCATGAAAATTTTGATATTCTGCTGGATATTCGTATGATGGAAAAATTCATCAAAGTGATATATGCAATGTTAAGAATTAAGATTGCTACAAACATATTACCTATCTTTACCACAATAATTAAAAATATATTTTAAAATCTTGTAACATCCTCCACAGACGACCTTCATGGCATTTCTCAATCTTCAGTCAGCTGAATAATTGTAAAGATTTCAACTAAATTAGTTCATCACCTAGCCAATTTTATCTCTTTTCCATTGTCAAACAAACCAAATATGATTTTTTTTTTTCAAATCTGCACAACAATTACAATATAACTAAACAACAGCTGTTTGAAATTTCGCGGTCAGTGGTTTTTTTTTTGACAGATTGTTGTAGAATATCCTTAGACCTGTTTCTTACTAAAACAGAGCTTCCAAATTCCTTATGAACATCAGATGTGTCCAACCTGGGTCTTTATTTAGACTCCGGTTCAGTTAGACTTGAGTTTATAATGTGACTATAAATATGCCCCAATGTATCTCAAATAGTGTGATTTTATTTTTAATCAGCAAATATAAATTCCTAATCTCGAACAATATTACCAGTGAATATATTTGAATCCTTTTATCCCTAAAATCCACTTCTACAATGTTTATTGCTCGGAATTTGACGATTAGATTGTTTTTATTTCCTTTTCAATTATACTTTTACAATAAATATATATATATATACAAAGCATTGCTTTGCCGTCTGCCTGATTGACAATATGAATTAAATACTAGATATTGAATAAAATAAGTTACAGTTATTTACTAAAAATTTTCTCCTAATATCCTGCTTCTATAATTAAGCGCCGTGTTGCAAAATATGTGTCTTCTTGTTTCTCTTAGGACCGGGCACCTTCCTACAAAGTGAAAAATATCCTCCCGCTCTGACATATTGCAAATTTGGCAAAGTATTGGTAACTCTTCTCGATGTGGTATAAAATTTAAGTTAAGGAGTTCCCCCCTTAAACGAAAGATGCATGATATTTGATCTGTTGTGTAATCGTCTCGAAAGTAATTCTTTTGGTTGAGGTTATGATTCAGACTGCTAAAGATTACCCGATGTAGAGAATTTGAGGCCTCCTCCTTGTACATCTCTCTAGCGTTGTCATCCAGACGACTTATTACCTTATATAGAGTTGCCTTCCAAGAACTCCGTTCGTTGAGATCCAGTTCGAGACCCGTGTCATGTGCCAGCTCCAACCAGTCTTTAATCCATCCTGTTTTGCATTGTATGGCTTGAAGAACTGCTTTCTTCGGAAATCGATCATTTGACATGTTAAGCACTTTTAATATGTAATCGACTTGGAGTTTTAAGGTTTTGACGAACAGTGGAGATATACCTGTTTCGAGCATTATCGGAGTACTTGGAGGAAGGCGAAACGATCGTTTAATGTAGAATCTGAGCAGTTTTTCCACAGTTTCATATCTTTTACCTCCCCACACTTGGGCTGCATAAAAGAGAATGGATTCAGATACTGCATCAAAAACTCTATCTCTCCAAGATATATTAATAGCGGTTATCGCCTTTAACGGTTTTTCTTTAAGGTGCCTTTCCATACCTAAATTCTTTGTGAATTGGACTCCTAGATATTTATATTCTTTCACTACCTCGATTTTTTCGTTGTCGTAATAGCATTGTTCGGTTGCGCTATACCTGCCTCCACCTTTTTTTAATACCATAACCTTCGACTTATTCAGATTTACAACCAGATTCCATCGCGTGCAATATTCAAATAATTTATTTATCATACGCTCGAGTGATTCCGGTGTGCACGCAAAAAGCACAATATCATCTGCAAAAAGCAGGGCTTTAATTAGAACTCCGCCGTACTCTACTCCGCCTGGTAATGCCTAAGTTATGTCAGCGATAAATAATGCGAATAGACTTGGACTAAGTGCACAACCCTGTCTGACTCCTGTCCTAGTCTCAAAGAATTCTGATATATTTTTGCCATTCCAAACTGCTGATAAGCGACATCCCCAGTCTGAACAACTTGTACATCAATGCATTACGGCCAATCGTATCGAAGGGGGCTTTGAAATCTACAAAGCATGCATATAATTTTTTATTTCTCGAAAGAAATAAGTCCGCGATGCTTTTCAGCACACAGATGTGGTCTATGGTAGAGTATCCTGCTCTGAATCCAGCCTGGTTTTCACTTGATAGTTTATTTTCGTCTATCCATGCGTTTAGTCTTTTCAGTAAGATAGATGTAAAAATCTTGTATGATGCGTTTAAAAAGGAGATTCCTCGGTAATTACTAATTACTAGGCTCTTCAATACTGCCTTTTTTGTGGATTGGGAAAATCAGGGAATCTTTAAACTGTGGTGGAATGATTCCATCTTCCAAAATTTGGTTAAATACTCTTCTGAGGTTGTTATAACCTGGTTATAATTCCTCAGTACCATATTTATAGAATTCCCCTGGTATTCTATCTGAACCTGCAGCTTTTCCATCTGATAACTCATTTAACGAAACAAGAACTTCTTCCTCAGATATTGGCGAGTCCAAAATGACGTCCTGGAAACCGGATTGAGCGTATTGTATCATGAAGGGTGTTGTAGCTGTTGGGTTAAGCAGTTGACTGAAGTAAATTTTTAAGATATTAGAATATAGTTCGTTGCTGATGATGTATTTCGAGCCGTTTATTTTACGGACCAAGTTGCAGAAGTCGGATGAATTCTTGCACCCAGCCAGTTTGAGAGCCTG
This sequence comes from Leucozona laternaria, assembly GCA_932273885.2. NCBI lineage: Eukaryota > Metazoa > Arthropoda > Insecta > Diptera > Syrphidae > Leucozona > Leucozona laternaria. The sequence continues at coordinate 56,492,612 of OW026368.1, forward strand.
GGCTTCATAATAATTTTTCTTTTTTTCCTTGCAAAGCACTTTATATCTTTGATTGTAGTCTATGTATAAGTTTCTTGCAAAGCTCTCATTAAACTGTCTATATTTATTAAGCCAAGAATATGATAAGTATCTCGCTTGCATGCATTCTTTATCAAACCATTGTTTTTTATACTTCTTTTCTCCCTGAGAGGAATAATTGTTCGGTCCGAGGTATGCCCCTTTAATACAAATTTCAATGCGTTTAAAACTTCTGTCACTTTCATCCGCCGGAATTTGACGTTATTCACTTAGAACTTTTAAAGTTTTCGCGGTTGTTAACAGATGACATTTACTAGTTTCTCGGATTTTAACGCGGCTAATCCTAAAAACTATAAATGTCAGATATTCATTTATTCAATTGATATTTTCTGCATTTGCATCCACTCCAATCACTAAAATGCTTCGCTTTCTCTTCCAAAAATTAAAGGTACTACCCAATAGCTTTATTTAAAAACGATTTATAATCTCTCTTTGAGCTCAAGATATTATTTTGGAATTCTTACCATGATTTATAAGAAAACCATTAACTTTAAACAGTTAAGTTATAGCCTGAAATGGGGAAATATTTGCGAAAAGGTACCTAAATAATTATATTAATATTTCTAGCGGAAGAGTATAAATGTAGATTTGCATTTTTTTAAAAAAATTTTTTCCAATCATAAAAAAAAATAATTAATCAACTTTTTACACTTGGTTTACTAAGACCTTGAGAAGCAATAGAATCTCCTAACCACACGCTTCTTGAATTCATGTGAGTTAAACCATAATACACTTTGCGCTCTATGTTTACGCGGTAAATATCAATGACAAAACATATACAGAATCTTCAATGCTGTCAGCATTATGACACCAGTACCTACTATTAAATTATCCATCCTCACCTGTCGTCTTATGACTCCAATTATTTGAAATTGAAATAAGATCTCAATCGCGGTCACAGTTTGTAGTCAAAGAAAACAAGACAAACTCTTAGAAGTACCTCAATATATCAGTGTTGCCGCTTCAAAAACAAAATTATTATGGTTTATAATGTGAAATTAATATTTTTATATTAAAGACTCAATATATATAGCTTTCTAGCATTTGAAAAAAATAATAGAAAATTAAATGTATAAAAAACAGGATTGTGATTAGAAAAAAACAAATCAATAAATGCAAACAACTATCATAAGCAAATTTGGAAAAGAAACGAGCAAACTTTAGTAAACGCTTTAGCAAACTTTTGAAAGCGTCGTAAAACACAAGTGCGTTAAAATTTACAGGCAAGAATAATTGATAATTCGAAGTAACTGTATTTATCTGACACAATTTTAATTCCTTGTACGTAATTGTTTTTGGTTCTTCGAAAATATGATTATAAGCTTTTTGTGTTTTTTTCTCATCATCATTCGGTCTTTGATAAATTTTATGTTTAATCATGAATATTACACACATTCGGCAACCCTGATTTTTCTACAGCGCATAGATATGGCATTAAAGGTGCCATCAGTGATGTGGATGTTGCACATCTCGCCAAGTTTGTGAAGCTGATTAACATCAATCTAAATAAAGAAGTGCAAATTGCATTAGATACATGTCATAGTCTGTTGTAGTCATGAATGTGTTTGTGTTAATTTAATAATGTAGGATGAATTTTGTCAGTAATTAAAAAAAAATTAAATGAGAGCAGATTCAAAAGTAAATTAAAAGTGCCCTCTAGCTCTTGAATGGTGAAACAATTTTGAAATTCATTGTTTGATTATATTTTGCACAAGGCTAGGTTTAATTAAAAAAAAAAGAATAATAAGACCCAGAAATTGGCTGCACTGCGACAAATTACGTTATGTAGGTACCTAAAAAAGCTTGAAGTGTTTTTGTCAAAGGTAGTTTAAGGTTTAAACAAAACGAAATTGTGGCAGATCTTGTGTAATTAGTGCTTGAAATAACGTACACTCTATGTCCTTTGATTATGATTATTTCTTTTAAATACAAGCACTCTTTGTGAGTTATGTATTTTAGGGCCAGTTTATCAGTGCCTAGTGTCTTACTTCGATTTCAATAGATGTATGACACTCATCTGTCAGAAATACATATCCGGTTAATCTTAATTTGTTATAAGTAAGCTCTGGATCTTAATTGACAGAAAACAGGTTTCAGGAATTGTTTCGGGGTTAAGGGTTTAACCCCGAAACTAGGATGATCTCGTACTGAAAACTGGGCATGAGAATTTTGTTTTACTTCTTTCTCTGAAGCAACTTTAACAACTAAAAAAAAAAAAATGAAAATGAAATTATCAGAAGAAAATTAGACAAAAAGTCCATAGTGAGAAGAAAATGGTAGATAGCTTTTTGAAGTCTAAAGTAAAGCATTTTCCAAAACGTACCTTTTGTTATAATTATTACAACCATTGCTTTTGATTTTGTGAGACGAAAGGGAAAAATATCCGGAAAACAATAATGTTTTTTGTTGAGAAAATCCACAATTAGAAAATTCTACAGAAAATAATTTTAAAACTTTTTTCGTAGGATAAATAGATTTTGAGACAGACTTGCGCCGACCGTTTCATTCTTTCCAAAAAACATTGTTGGCGTTACACCTCGTGATGAAGAAGCGGGGTCTAGTGACTTACACTTATCAACTATTCTTCTGTGCGTGTTGTAAGTCGGACAAAAATCTAGGTATGTACGTATCTATTAACACTAAGGATATTTTAAGTTTACTGCCAGAGAAGACTTAAAATTGTTAGTGGGGGCAACGTACACGATTTTCGACCGAATCCGAATGGCTAAGATGCGACGAACTTTATCATGACAAAGAGATACTCTTGGAGAATTTTTCAGTTGTTCACAAGAGGGAGCACCGATAAATCAATAGTTTGTGGAATAAGCTGAGATACGATCAGATCTGTTATGATCAGTATCTATATTTCAACAAAAATTGATGCCGCTCTGATTCGAGCTAAGGAAGCTTTCGCCCTGACGAAACGGTTATTTTACAGCAGCCGGCTTGACAGTGGGATGAAGATAAATTGCTGTACGGCCCTAATCAGTCTGATGTTTGTCCAAAGATGCTTGGTATGGTTCAGCGTTGCCCTGGAAGTGAAAAATTCCCCAAGAGGATCTTTTGGGGAATGAAAAAGTGCCTTCGGATTTCGCAAAAAACTGTAGGTCCCCCCCACTTCTGCCTCCGACTAACTATGTACGTGCACACAGGAATGGTTGAAAGTGTGAGTCGACGAGCTATCGAGCCACGAATTTGCTTGCCCTACATATAAGGCGAGAATTGGTTTCGTGTCTAAAAAATGTCCAGGCTGTTATCAAAATTATTACACCACGATGATGGATTTATCCGAAAAAGTGGGTTTCGTCACACCATCCGTGCGTCTGTGCGTCCGTGTGTCCACTGTAGTTTGAGCTATAGAGCCTAAACGGGTGAGCCGATTGGCTCAGAGCGTTTTTTTAAGTTATTCCCTCTAGGAGAAATTGTTTTAGCCCATCTAGAACGGATAGCTGCTGAACTATTTCCTTTTTTGAAGTTTTCTCAAAAACGGCTCTATGTAATTAAATTTTTCATAATAATTGTAATAACCAAAAATTTGCAAAACGGAAATAGGCATTCCATATTTTTTGAGAAAATGGTCTTGGTTTTATTTTATTCGCGTATCTTATAACGTTCAGACCTATTTTGTTATAATTTTGCTACCTGGTGCTTCTTAATAGTTTAAAAATATGGCATTCAAAATTTTTTTAAAATAAATTTTTAAATAAAATAAAATCAAACGAAAAATTAGTATTTTTTAGTATCTACTTTCAACTTTATTAACATTTTTCGGCAAAGATATCATTACATTGAACTGCATCTTCAATTTGTGTCTACATTACAGTTGTCAAGAGCAAGTTCTTGCGATCCAGTCGTGCATGTTTTGTTTATAATAATATTCGACCACCATTATTCTCCGAATATATGCAACCTTTGTACAACCACGTACAAATATATCGAACTAAATATATCTTGTAAATTGCTTAATTTTGCAAAAAAAAAAAACAAACAAACAAAAGACAAAACAAACTAATTACCTTATTGTTTACTATTTAAAAGCACCATTTCAGCATTTCTGGGCAGCCTTCAGATTCTACATTTTTTTACAATCAATTTCCCGTCGTCGTCAACACGGTCGGTCATGCACTGCTTAACTCACGTGGGAAATTCAAGTTCAAATTCAAAGAAGGAAATACAAAAAACAAAAAAAAAATAAATAAAACGGTCGGTGTCGGCAGAAAAAACGTGGATCAATTTGATGATAACAATCATTTGGTGTACCTACCTACCTATAGTTGTTGCAACGACTCTTGCTGGATGAGCTTTCAGGCCCACCACCGCTGTTTGCTAACAAATAAACAATTACTGTGGGTATAATGCTGTTGCCATTTTGTAGTTGTTGGCTGCAATTAAATGAAGAGTTACATACCGGTATCGTATTGTGATAGTTCACTATAGTGGTAGTTAGCCTAAAGCAGCTTTAAATCGCCTAATACCACAACCGTGCGAAGCACATTCACCGAAAGTTGTCATCGCTTTTTACTCCTCGTATCCATTCCTGACACACCTGACTGACGATACCTATAGTTGTCTTTAACTTGGCTTAAGAGACTTGTGCCCTCAACCTGAACCGACTAATTGACATTAATATAGAAATTGAGTGATTTATCTACCGGTTGTGGTATTCCCTCCATTATTATACTCGTAAGAATAGTCGGCTAGTGTTGACGGGCAAGTTCCATTTAAAATATCTTTTAATACCGTTCAGAGAAGACTTAAACAATAAAAGAATGAAACAACAAACCGACGAACTTTAATGGTTTCACGTTTACGTAATAAAACAATCAAAGACCTACGAGTATACGCTGTGATGTCAAGTTCAGGGTTATATCTGGAGCGAAACGTTATTCGTGCATTTTTTGATTTTAAACCTTTTATTTTATCTGTGTGTGGTCATAGATCATTAGGTTTGCTAGACGTCATCACTAGGTCTTGCGCAACTATAATTCTAGTCGACGCGACGCGGTGTTTGTACTGTTCTTGATGCAGAAATCAGAGCTGGCAGTTGTATTTTTTTTGTATCTGATATCGATATGCATGGAAGGTGGCACTAAATGAACTTGATTAAATGATATATGTATCTAGATATTATTTGAAAAGAAATGCCAGCTAAGTTGGTTTAGAACGAGCGAGATGATATTGTGACTGTTGCGCGTTGAATTTTAATCATTAATATTTTTAATAGATTAAAAAAAAAAATAATAAAATGCACTACTAGATCGCACGTGCTTGCTCATGTGAAGAACAAACACTATAAGTGCTCGTATGTTTTATCTAATGAATTTTATAAAAATAAACTATGAAATGAATCTAGTTCAGGAAATGATAAATTGGATTAATAATACGCGGAATCCCAGAGTTGTACAGCCGCAGGTGGGTGGACTGAAATTATTTTTTTTTTTCGGAATTCTTCGCAATTCTAATGTTCAGTTTGATTCAATCCTAAAATTCTGGTTTGCATGAATCCAATACTTGTCCTATAGAATAGAGAAAATGAAAATTAAAATGTATAATGTGTCGTGAAATTAAATCTGATATAAAATACTCGTATTGTTCGTTATTCGAATGAATTTATGACTAGCGTTGCTTAACGAACTAGTTTTTAGTTCTAAAAGTATATAATCGACCGGAGGTTATATAATTTTTTTTTAAAGGCATGAAGTTTTTTTTTTTCTTTAAAAAAAATGATTTGATTTGAACAAAACGAACAATAAATAAATTAATGTTAGCTAGAGCATTGAAAAAGCGAAAGCGTGCAATTATTAAAATTTGATATATTTTTTTTCGTTGCTCAAGATAATTACTGTAGGTATGTGTACCTACGTAATTTATGTGGTGTTTGGGGCAAGTACAACTCCAAAAATAATTTGCGTCTTCATATCCACTGGACATCGAGCTAGAGCCCAAACGGGTAGACCGATTTGCTTTAAATTTGGTAGATATATTTATACACCCGTATTATAAATAAATAATTCATTATTTCTGAAAATTTTTGACAACGATTCAGATGCATTTACTTAAAAAAAATATTTTTGGAGCTATAAATTTTCTTCTAAGCACATCTATCTGTTAAAAATTAAATACTAAATTTAACTATTAAATTAAATTGAATTCGATGTTTTCAATGCATCGCTTTAATTTTTTCAACGTCATTTGCCTTTGATAGGAAGAAAGAAAGATCTATTTTTTTTTATTAGATCTTGGTTTTAGAAGAAAAAATGTTTTGAATATACAAAAACGGTTATGGTGGGTAATACTTGTTTAGAATTCGTGAAATTCATTTTGAACGTAACCAATAATTTCAAGGTGGAGTGCACTAACACCCCCAGAATAAAAGCCCGTGGGTTATATTTCCTTAAATAAAAGGAAGTAACATGCTCGTGGGAGTTATTGCCTTTTTAAATTGGCATTAAGACCCACACTTATAGTATGATTTAATGATTTTAATTATACGTATAAAGTTTCGTACCCTCTGTGTTCAGCCAACAGATCTGGGATCGAATTACCGCATAACTAAGTAAGTATATCGAGTAATACGTGACTGAATTATGTGAGTTTGGAATTACCGCTCACGTTATGGTCTCATCATCCCCATAGGTTTTACTCGTTCATTCGATTACTGATGGCAATAACTCGATTAGTCACTGATGCGGTAATTTGGCCCCTGATTTTACCACAGTCGACCTGCCTAACATCCGAAAGACAATTTTTTATTTCAGCTTTTCGCGTGTTTCGAAGTATGCCCATCACCGGTGGCGGCGGCGGAGGGCCCTGACCTTGTGGGGCTGCATAAACAGTACTTTCATAAACAAAACTGTTATAAATTGACATGTCTAGAGTTACTTCTTAATTTAATATGATTTTTTCATCAACAGGATGATTCCCATAAGATGCGACCAAAGTGAGAAAAACTATAAAGGTCAATCTGCGGTAGTTTTTGATTGTTTTGATTTTTATATAAGAAAATAACTCTTTAGTGTCTGCATCCATTTATTATAATTCACAACTAGATGATAATGATTTTGATATATCGCACGAAACTATAGTTGTTAAACAAGCTTCAAAAAATTAGTTGCAATTTTATTGAAATGAAACAAAATAAGGAAAATCAATACAAATCGAGAAATTCCCGTTATCTTTTTCTTCAACATCTCCGAAAGAAATCGTATCACGTACATTATGTATATGCATGTCGTTCATTATAGTGGTTTAACTCCAGTTAGTTTAAGTGGGTGAAATATCTACCTACAAAAGCCTACAACTTGAGTTGTAATGTTCAGATGGTAAAAAAAATAAAAGGCAGTTTTTTATAAAAAAACATTTAGAGGTGTTATTTAAAATTTAAATTAAATAACTTTTTTTTGACGAAATATAATTTGTAAAGAATTTTACTTTTGAGAAGAAGCTTACAAATTGTTTACTCCCACATATTAAATCGACAAGTTAAAAATTATCGCAGTGAAAAACATAAACGGAAAATCAATTTTTTTACAGCAGCTTTGACAGAAATTGTAGTAGATTCAAAAAAAGTGTGAGGATTTTGTTGGCGGGAAAGTTAAATTTTGTATTTTATTTAAACCTTAAGCACTCCATACACGGTTCAATTTGGTTTTCAACTCAGTTATCAACAAAATGGATGCCTCGCCACACACTACATTATCTTAGTCGAGAGACTTCTGCTTCAACTGTCAATAACATGAAACGCCAGCGGCCGACCGATGAGACATGATCACAGACAACCCTACAAGTAATTGAGACTATTAACTTCCTCACATTGAATGAGGTTTGAAGTTAGGTTGAACTACATATTGATCGCCATGTAAATTTGGCGTTGAGTTACAATGCCTTTGACTTGACAGTAAATCAAATGATTTGTCTACACACAGCTCAACAAAGTTGAAAACATTCACATCAACTTGAAAAAAAATTCAAAATATTTTGATTTTCTTCCAACTCTATCGTCAAACTTCAAATAAATCAAATGACAAACCCACGCACGAGTTGATTTGGTGAACTTGACATTAAATTGACAACGAAGTTGAACCGTGAACGGAGTGCTTTACAGATAGCTAAAAGTCGACATTAGTACTCGATTATTCTAAAGTGGTAGTTTCAACTGGACGGGCGGTAGAGACAATTGCATATATATCTCATATTTTCATGTCGATGTATGCTTCCAGTGAGAACCGCATATAATGTAACTAAAGTTCTAAAGATCGAATGTTCAAAGGTCTTCAAATCCAGCTCAACTATCAAGTTGAATTTAAAGTGAACAAAATTATTCGGGGGGCCATCATGTGTTCATAACTACTCGAACTTTATACAGAAATCTATTCAGAGGGTAATTCCTTAAAACCTGTTTTTTTTTATTAATTTTAAATAAAACACATCAAATGAATTTGGATAGGAGAAACTTTATTAGGCCTGAAAGAATAGTGTCTGACATTTACTTTTTAGATATTATTTCGCGTAAATTTTGCCTGCGACTACATGTTCCATTATGAAGGTCCAACTTTGGATCACTGCTTCCAGCGTTGCGACCGGTATTTGCCGAATTTCGCGAGTAATGTTGGCTTCCAAAGCCTGGATTGTAGCTGGCTTATCGGCGAAGACTTTTGACTTCACATGAACCCAACAAAAAAAAGTCTAAAGGTATGATATCACACCATCTAAGTGGCCAGTTTACAGGTCCGAATCGCGAAATTAGCTGTCTGCCAAAATTGTTTCTCAAAATCGCCATTGTTTCGCGCGCTGTTTGTGCTATAGCCCCGTCTTGCTGAAACAAATGTTGCCAAGATCACGGGGTTCAATTTACGGGAACAAAAAGTCGTTACTATGGCTTGCAATTGACTGTTATTTCCTGTCCGGCCTCATTTTTAAACAAATACGGACCGATGATTCCACCAGCCCATAAACCACACCGGTAGTTCGACCTACTCTTCATGTTTATCGTCTACATAATGCTGCAATTTTGTTTATGTACGTAACCGTTGAGCCAGAAATGAGCCCATCAGTCATCATCATCACTGAACAAATTTCGATGCGAATGCGGATCTTCATTGAAGTGTTGCAGAGCCCGTTGACTGAAATTTAAGCGTGTAAGCCTCTCCATGATTCCATGATGATTTGTCAAACAATACTAAATATGAACAACACGACACCATTAAAACCAGTTACGTGCGTGATCTGTCAAAAAAAAACCTATTGAAAAAAAAAACAAGTCTAAATGAATCAGACGTTATAATTATTTATTTCTTAATACCACTTGCCACTTAGGCAATGACGATCTTTCTTGCATTGATATCTTAAGCATATATGTATATACACAAACCAAAAAAAAAAATATATGTTGGCTGATAAACCACCTCACGTCATTCTTGGCCAGAAAAAAATTGTAACCACAATTGTGTTTAAAAAACTTTTATTATTGAACTTAAAATATTTCATAAAACCTTAAAAAAAATAGACCCTAAGTTAAAGAAAGGCGCGTTGAATACATACCTATGCATCAATCGTAATGTTATCTTTCATTATCATCTCGATATCGATTTTTCACGAACTGCCCAAGCCCATAGTATATTTAATTAACTTACTAATGACCAGTAATAAGTACCTATACATTTATCACATTGATTAACAACAAAAATGCTGCTTGACCTTGATTCTATTCAGTAATTATTATTTTATTTCCCACAGCAACAGTAGCATTATTTTTATATTTAAAGTAATAATAAATCGAAATGTTTAAATCAATAAACATTAAAAACAATGGTTTATTTCTAACAATAAATATAATATTCATTTTAAATGCCACAATTAAAAAAAATTATAAGAACGAAGGGTTTCGAAGGTATCACACCATAAATATTTACCTTTCTTAAAATAGACTTAATACGTTTAAATTATGGAAAATGCTCTTCGACTCTTGTAATCTGCTTTCTGTCTTCAGATAAAGGTTTGCCAAGTCATTTGTATGCTAATGAGATACCGAATAAATCGAAAGATGTTATTTTTGTGTCACTGTCACCGTGTGAAATGCTTGTTATTGGGTCGAATCTTTATATTAAGATTAGGTAGGTATATGTACGTCATTATTTGTGAATTGGTAAATAATAGTCTGGCTTGTGAATAGATTTGTTATAAACACTGTTTATTCTTGTAACCGTTATCGATTTTATTATGTTTTATTTTGCGTATATGCATAAATTTATTACGAAAATAGAACTTTCAACTGTATTGACTTTTTGGTTGTTTATGTTTTGCAAAGTTTTTTATTTGTTTTTCTTGTTATTGTGACTTTAAATGTGAATCGACAAAATATTTATTTCGTTTTAACTGGGTCGAAACAAGAATGAATCGTGCATGAACCCAATTTTCGGAATATATCGCCGTCTCGTATAAAGACTGCGGCAATACTATCAAAAGTACCTACATTACCATATTGCATAAAAGTTTTCAATTCTGTCTTTTTGTCTGTAGGTTTTGATTATATTCCGCAAACAGAGCATCGTATAACACACATCTCCAAAACTTTTTAAATATTTACTTAATGTTATTGTTCAGGTACTCGTAAATATGCAGGTATGTATAAGTAGGTAAAATACTTTTTACCAGTGAAGCTTTAAATTTTATTCTTCGATCAAAGAAACATTACTAAAAATAGCTATAAAGGTTTCCTACCATAAAATGTCGCAGAAAAAGAAAGAAGCCGAATGTACAACCAGGGCTGTCGTTTAATTTTGTTTAAAAAGCATTAATTCAAGAAAAAAACGGCAGTACCCCAGTAAAATGCAATTTTTTTAATATATGTACCTAATTGTTTTTATTTCGAAAATAAAGAACACCAAAATCGGTCAAGTTAATATTCTCTTGATAAGTCTATAAAGTTCAAAAGAGCTCTCCACTCAGATTCCAGATCCTCAATGCTTATGTTATCCGTAATGCTTGGAAATATAGATATGAGTTCTACTAAACATTTAGCCAAATTTCTTGGGTTTAGTTTTTGCATTTGGAATAGAGTTTCGTCATGAAAATCAAATCTTTTTCTTAAAACCTGGCAAATATGTATGTAGTTTTGCAACACCGTAGTCAAATTGATTTTATTTCGATTACTTGTCTCATAGACATATTTTCTGCATTTATCAACAATTTTGCTTTAGGGCCGATGTAGATGTCTTGAATACGTAACTGAAGATGGTCGACATTTTGCTCGATGCCATATGCATAAGGGTCCGTAAAATATTCCTGTTTGATAAAATATCATCATCAACGTATGGATTTTGGGGTTTTCAGCTTGAACTCTGTCTTTTTGTTGGTAAGTTTTAAAATTTAGGATAAATAAGTCAAGCATATTTTATTTGTAGTATTTAGTTCAATATTAATAGCATCTGCTAGGTCAGAATCAGCTTCGAATTCTATAAGAAGAAAATAGAGTTTTGGAGACACTCATTGCTCTAAGACTCTGTAGACAACGCCTTCAAGAGGCAACATCCTTCTAAAAGACAGTTTTGAAATTTTATGATTTTTCACATGGAACTACTCCTGAAATTTTCTAAAAATCTATTTGCTTTTTGGAGCTATCAGAGAAGAACTGCGTTCAGAGAGCAGTAGGAATAATGAAAATGATTGATTTGAAGTTTTGTATGGTAAAGTAGTTCAGGAAAAAGCAGTACTTACTTGGCGGTGTTGGCAGTAGACACGGGGTTTCTAAAAGCAGTACAAATACTGCATTTGCAGTACTTTGACAGCCCTGTGTACAAAAACAAACTTGAATGTGGCTAGTTAAAATGCTTTTGAAGACGGTCAGTCTATGTTCAATCCCCATTAACGACAAAAAGTTCTTTTGTTTTTAATTAAAATGAACATATTAATAGACTAAGGGCCAGTTTCACAGTCAGAAAAGTGACACTTAAGTGGGGAATGTGAAAGATTAATTCCCAATATCAACGTTCACTGTTACCTGAATAAGTGGCACTTAAGTCTCAGATGTTGGTGACTTAAGTTCCACTTACGCTAGCTATGAAATTTAGCTTAAATTCCTAATATGGGAAGCTTAAGTGCCACTTATTTTGATAAGTGTCGACTGATAAGTGAAACTGGCCCTAAGAACTCCTAAAGGATAATCGGCCTGGCAGCGGTAAAATAGCTATAATAACTCCAGCTTATAAAACTTGGTGGTATAGCTGACGGTCCATCCAATAACACATATAAAGCCCGTCGGTCATATATCTCAAAATAAAAGAAAATAACACATGTGGGCTTATTTCTTTTTCGAATTGGCAATAAGGCCCGCTACACAAAAAAGTATTAAGATCTTAAGAAGTTGCTGCCTTTCTGCAATTAAGACGCATACCTACTTAAAGTATGATTTGCCTCAAAATATTTTTTAATTTAATGATTTCAAAATGAAACGATTGTAGACTTTCGTGCACTTTTAAAACTACTACTACTACTATGCATCCAGACTTACAGATTGAACGTCTGGGTCGAATTCCATAAAACTTGATACTAAGTCTGCTATTACACGACGACTTTTGAGTCATGACTCTTTTCGAACATAATGAGTGATAATGAGAAGAGAGAATGAGACGGAAAACAAACTGCCCTATGAGTCGTGGGCCAAATTTCGGCGACTCATTTTGGACATTATTCTATTTCCTGTTTGTTATTTTAGCTAATTGTTTTATTTATCTTTGTTATTTTTAGAGTGCACCTATACCTGTATGGTTGCTAAAATATAGAGCATTGAGAATTTTAATACTCGAACGAAATTTTAAAGAAGAATTCGAAGAAGAGCCACGACGCAAAAGTCGTCGTGTAATAGCAGACTTAAGGCCGAACCATAATAGGCTTAACTAAACGTAAGCGAATGTTAAACATTTGCCTAAGTTCAGAGCCATTTCAATGGCTCTTGCTTAAGTTCGCGAAAGTTGTATCGAAATTGAGCTTGGCTATTATGGTTAACAATATAATTATAAGAGTATGTATTCGCTTGGTTGTTTAAGTTGAGTTAAGGCTATTATGGTTCGGCCCTTAGCGTTTCGTTGGCATTGCTTTGACCAGGATTTAGAATATATTTTTGTTAGGCCAAAAAATAACGGTACCTACTTGCAATGGAACCAGTTGTTTTATTTCTGGCTTTCTCCCTGACGGTTTTAGTTTTCGAGCTATACCCACCACACATATTCTCAAAAGTACAAGGTTGCATTTTGTAGCGTTTTGAGGTTTTAGCTTACTTAGAGGTAAATTTTTATTATTTAGCTTAATACAAGCGAAACTTATTAATTTTCTTTAAATTAAACTTATTCTATGGTGGGTTTTTGTTTTTTTTTTTACTATTATTTTTTTAATTGGTTTATGCCCGAAGGCCCACCCACCAGTTTAAAAAAAAAAAAACTAAAAAATAAATCTTAAAATAATTGAGGAAAAACAAACATATTGAATAATTAAAACCCTTGAACGCAATATTGCACTTTCTTCCCCTTAATTCCCGGTATGATTGAAACCCTAATAATGGAATAACAACGTTCTAGTCTTAAAACGACGCTTTCTTGTATTTTTACGGCGGTTCCTATTTTCATATTTCAAAATAACATTTTCAACATAAAGAGAATTTTTATTACAGAGCTGTTATTTTTTTTTTTCTAAATTTATCATTTCAGTAAACCAATGATTATTTCAAAATTGTAATCCATCAAATAAATTAACCACAAGAAATAAGTATAATCCATTTAAGTCGAGTAGGCATATGTATGTTTATAATTATTTCTATACATATTCACACATATTTCAAAACACAGTCATCGATTAGGGGCTTTTTGTGTAAACAAAGCCAGACATTGAGATTTGCGTTTGCAACTGCAACGTTTTCTCAAATTTGTATGTTCAATTAAATTTACAATCATTACCAAGCACCTGGTCCTATAGACCACATTCACCACACATAACTTACTAAAGTCTATCTGACCGAAACTAAGTGCCGAAAACGAAGTCAGTTGCCAGCAATAAATACATACATATGTATGTACTTTGTACAAATAATCTACGAATGAGTTTATGTTTACAAAACGGATTCAATTGACCGGCAAACGATTTGTTCACACATTACTACACATTTTCCGAAAACGAATTTCCAAATAAGAATTCCGGATCTCTTTCGGTTCATTTGTTTACAATCTGCTCCCGTTAACCCAACACCCGCTGTCAAAGCCAATCTAACATTTGCAGTTGGGAAGTTCGAAAATGTATATGTATTGTGTTTGTTTCTTTAAACAAAAAAAAAGAACCTATAAATTGAGCTACATTTTTACGCTACATCAGATAGCAAAGCAAATAATTCCTCGACCTGGACGTGGATGTTGTTCAAAAAGACGTGCCAAATTGTATCAGCTAAATACTGACCTTATATGTCCGGAGCAAGCTTTAATTAGCATTCTGTAACGTTTCGTTACACTTTGGGGAGTACTTATTGTCTTCGCTACGGATGAATAGCGTATCGGGATCGTTTTAATGTACCTAATATTATTATTAAACCTCCTCGTATGCCCAAATTGCCGATCAATTGCAGTGAAAGTATGCTGCTGCACAGCCTTAATGCCACTTGATATCATTGCTGTTGATGCAGTAGCATTGACGTCAGTAATTCCATTTCACATTGCGAAATGGTTTGTATTTGTTACAATTTGTATGTATGTTTGGTCTTAATTCGATCTGACCTATTTTTTTTTGTCTCTTGTGGGTTAGTTGGCTGATTGTTTGGCCCATAACACAGATGGTTGGACGAAAGCCATGATACGGCCGGCGCTGCGCGGCGGCTGTAACTCTGACAGCATCAAGAATGACAGAAGTTATTATTATTGAAGTTTCGACTGAAAATATAGGCTAGTAAAGTATAGATACTTCAATTGTGAACAGCAGAAATTCTTAAATGCGCTTTTATGAGATGGTTTTACGAGTGGAGCGAAAGGTTTCAATAAAAACTATAATTGTTTTGCAACGTTTTAAAATACTTAGCATTCTAGTCTAAGAGCTGACAGCATATTTTTGGTTTGGAAATGTAATCAAAAATTGAGTACGAGGGTTTGTAGGTGTATTTTTGGCTTTCAGTATCACCTTCACAAAACTGGATGTCGCTATAGCTAGAATATCACTTACTTTTATTGCCTGACCAGCCGCATTTTCAAAAAAGAAAGGTTTAATGATGCCTCCAGTCAAAAATTCGCACATAGGGTGATAGCACCTAAGGTTGGCCACCTCTAGTAGTCGGCCACTGCGTCGTCAAGTACAGCGTAATAGTAAAAGCTTTCGCTCAACTTCCAGGAAAATAATATTTTCCAATAGATTAACGGTTTTTCTTCCTGGGTGCAAAATTTCATTCCTTTGTAGGTGCTGGTTTTCTTGTAAAAATGCGAGTTTGGTTTAAGTTTTTGTAAAGCGTGCATTTGTGATTTTTTCGAAAAAAAAATTAGTGGAAGTAGTTTTTAAAAAAACTTATAATTGGCAAGATATTGAAGGTAACTGCACTATGTGATTATTTTTAGTTTATTTAAAGTTATTATTTGATGTTTTTGGCTTCAAAACTCAAAAAAAAAATTTTTGGTAATTACTTACAAGGGGGGCCGACCTTAGAAGACTTTTTTTCCATTCCCCTGAGCTCGGCCCCCGGCCGACTACTGAAAACAACTTCTTTTTTGTTTTTTTTTTTCAACTGAGAATGCAAAGTTAAGGGAAATTTTATTCTCATTTCGTTCATACTAAAATAATTAAAAAATATTCAGTGGTTTCAGTTGTCGGCCGCCTTTTAACGTAAAGAGGGAATGGTTGGCCGACTATAGACAACACTTATTCTTACGTCGGCCAATTACGTTTTGCTAAGATTTGGATTACACATGTAAGTTTTACTTACATAAGTAACTAATGTCATAAACTTCTTCAAAAATTACTAGTATAAATAGCTTTGTAAGTGATTTACAGCATATTTAAACTTCTAACCTAGGTTGTTTGTACTCACAAAAAACTTACAAATTACTCCATTATCATTGATAAGTTTTTACCTATACGGTAAGCTAAATTACTCAAACTCATTTGTAGTGTAATTAATCCTACAAAATACATAGGTCCAGTTTTTCAGTGTGAGATTAAAGTTAAACCCGAGTTAACTCATCAAATTTAGTAAGTTAAACTCGGGATTAAATGAACAGATGCTCTTCTAGACTTAGATGACTCTGGTTTAATTCATGACAACTGAAAAACTGAGCCTGACAGGTATTAGAGCCAGTTTGACAGTGCTTGTCTCAGTGATGAGACTAAGGTTTAATATCGAATTTCAATATTTATCAACTATCAATTAAACGAATTATACATAGAAAAAAAGTTAAGTGGCCGACTACTAGTGCCATCACCCTATATACTTTCGCACCTCCGGTGATACAACGACGTAAGTGCAAAAATTAAATTTTCTGAGTTAAATATGCCACAATTCTCCAAAAAAGTATTTCATTCCAATAAAACAAAGACCAAATTGAAAATATTCTATTTGTCTCCAGGGGGCAGATATGTCTTCGTACCGTTTCACCGTTTTCAATTTAATGTTTAGGGAATACATAGCCTTAACTGTCAGTTGTGTTACAAATTTAAAAGGAAAACTACTTCGATTAGTAAGTCAACGACGTAATTGTGCATTTCGACGCTTTTTATTTGATTTTTCTCAATTTTCGGTTGAACAAAGACGTAAGTATACGATAGGATAAACCAGCGCTCTGCGACTAAGGAGTTGCAAAATATAAATTTAAAGCCCGCAAACTTATCTAAAGTACTATTGGCACCAAAGAGAAAAGCACATACATAAAGGGTCCGCCATCTAACGTTTTTTTTTCAACTAGTGCTTATTTCGTGAATGGTTACACTTAGCTCATGTCTGATTTGACAGATAATTAGTTTTATCCTTCCGCTGAACGAATATGGTTGTGTATACGCTTCGCTAAGTGGGCCTGCGATCGACTTAGAGAAGATGCCAATTTTGCCAAAAAAATCATCTTTTCAAATGAAGCTCATTTTGATCTTGGCGGGTGGTAAACAAGCAAAATTATCGCATTTGGGGCACAGAAAACCCGCAGGCATGCATTGAAAAGCCGATACACCCAAAAAGAGTCACTGTTTGGTGCGGATTTTGGTCCAGAGGCATAATTGGGCCATTTTTTCGAAAATGAGCAAGGAGTGGCCGTTACAGTTAATGACGATCGTTATCGGGCCATGTTGAACGAATTTTTGTTCACAAAAATTGAAGAGGAGGATATTGGCAACATTTGGTTTCAACAGGACTGCGCTCCGTGCCACACAGCCTAAGCTACACTCGATGTTTTGCGCCATTTTCAAAAAAAAAAAGTTATTTGGTGGACCCTTTATTAAAACTGCTTAAAAATAATATTATTCCAAGCTCCTATGAGCCTTTTTGTAATATCATTTTTTAAGATTCTTTAATTGAAAATGACTGTTACCTTTACTTAAACTTACATTTAAAAAAATGAACTGCCAAAAATTCTCTTTTTAAAAATAACATTTTCTTATGTTTTTTTTTAATAAAAAAGATTTTCAAAATGTAAAATTGCGTTTTCTGAAGAATCTACATTTTTGCACTTACGTCGTTGTATCACCGGAGGTGCGTATTGATATATATATGTAGTGCTATATTGTGGATATATTTCATTCTCAACAATCCCTCGCTGCCCCGCCCAGAGGCGATAATTTTGACAATAATTAAAGAAGCCATCAAGATGAATATGAGCATCTTCGCCGAAAGTGATTTTCTTTCGAAAAACCGCTGACAAACCATCATTGTTTTTTTCTAATTTAGCTTAACAAAGAAAATTCATTAGTCTTTCGTGAAGCGCTTCATTTTTAATAACACTCAACTGTCAGCTGTCTTTTTTCGTTGGCATCACTAGTACAAAAGGCGCGAAATTCAAATCTTGGATGAATTTTGGTTTACATATATAATATAATTTTTGTTGTATGGCGAAACAATTTCAATCTACGAACTTAGAATATATTTAATTTCGTATTATGCTATTTTCTCAACTAGGATAAATTAGCTACCGCTATCTGTTAATATGGTTTTTATATGCTTACGTATGCACATCAATATACAAAACACACCTCCATTATATGCATTTATATGTTATACTATTCGATTTAATCCTGTTATTTATTGCCTTATATTTGTGCAATTTGTAAACTGATATCCTCAATAATTATTCGCTTGTCTCATACATACCTACATATGTACATATGTATGTATGTTCATACATATTCATAAATCGTACATTCAAATTCCTCGAGAATGCCTGTTTTTTGTCTTCCTTTTTGGGCCGTGTCTGATAGAATCAATATATTATTTGTTTAATATACTTTTCGCTGAACAATTGCCACACACATTAACACAATATAACCATCTTATGTGCATTAATATACAAAATTGCGACGACTACATGTGTACATGCATATGTACATACGTACATATATAAATAACAGATTTATTTAAGAAGAGTAATTTATAAAGAAACTGCTTAAGTAGGTATTTATACGTATTTAACAATAAGCACTGTTTTATATGACTGCTGAATTAATAATGAAAAAAAAAAATAATTAAGAAAATAAAATTAATCAAAGTGCTGATGATCTGATTCGATTTAAATAAATGAAGTGCATTTCTAAAAACTAGTTTAATACGAGTTATACAAAAGCAGATATGATATTAGGATTAGAATGTGTATACCTACCTATGGATTTCTAAATAAATAGAAAAAGTTTTTAAATTGGTCCACGAACTCTTCGTGTTGGCACCTAATCTATCTAGTGGAGCAATCAATTTGATTGATATTAAATCATTAAACCACCATTTTAGCCGAACTCACCGACAACACTTTAATCGCTGAACACTCCTAATTAATTAAATTAAATGAAGTATTTATCTTTTGTCTTGAAGGTGTTGAAGGTTTATTGCTGAATTAATCAAAGCAGCTCGTGTGTTTTGTTAGATTGAATAAAAGAAAATGAATGATTATGATTATCAAAAAAACATTTATGTTCAATCCTTGAATCTAAAGCAAAAGTACTATTTATTAGAAGGGTGGATTTTAGTGTGTAATTCCAAGGGTTGGATGACAGAACGACATCATGCAGTATAAATATACTTGTAAATAAAATAATGCAACAACAACTAATCTTATATTAATCTATAGCTTATGCCAGATGATTTACGGGGTTAAACTCTTACCAGTGATAACAAGTTCCACCACAATCGAGTAATTTTTTTTTCTATCGAATTAAACATTTTTTTTTTATTATGAAATAGGACTGTATCGCACAAACTTGCTCTTCTGGTTTAAGACTAATTTATGATGATTAATAAATGATATATAAATAAAGTGGCAATGCTAATGCGAAAGTGCGAATAAATTCAAAAGTGTACCTATTTCTTCCGTCAATGTAAAATTTTGGGATATTATTTAAACTACTTCCTTACCCCCACTTTGATCAAATTGAAACAAAATTGATGCAGTCATTACCGAGACATACTGAACAAAACAAAATATAAACTCTTATTTCAATTATCTACATTTTTCGCCAAAAATATGAAAATTGAATCAAACTGGTTTTCGAGTTATAGAAAGCTAAAACAAAAATTTGAGTACCTATTTCTTCTAGGTATAGAAAAATAGGTACCTACACACAAATGCTAACGGCATGACGCTTGAGGAAAGCGACTTTTTTGGGACTTCTATGAACTCTGTCAATTTTCTAACACGAAACCAATAATTGCACTGTAGAACAAGTTTAAAAATAGATTACAAAGATAATAATATTTAAATTTGTGTTGGAGTCTTATTAAATATATTCTTTGTTTATGCTTGTGATATTTTTTTATTTGTTAGTATATGTCTCCTAGATGATATGCAAGCGTTATTTCTGGATTTAATTTTTTCAGGGGCCCGTTATCGAGTATATAGTTCTGAGAGCAATGATAAGTTTTATCAATTTTTAACAATCACAAAATTATACCGTGATATTCATGAATGTGCATATACATATATGTACATACGTACAGCTAACTGAAATTGGCCAACTATAAATTTAGGAAAACCATAATTTTACTTTTTACGTTTTGGCGACTAGAAGATACTAGTTATAAATTAAAGTTCAGTGTTCAAATTAAGTGTTTCCTAAAGTCCAGAGTTCACACTCAATTTAAAGTTTTATTTCACTTTGAAAATAAGACCGCACCCGGCGGAGCTTGCACTTGTGTGTGTGCACCGGAACTACGCGACACTATACATTACTCCGCAACAATTTTACTTGCTTTTTAGGGCAAGTATTGGTTTCGTGTGAAAAAAATATTCGATGTTGTAATCAAACTAACACTAAGATGAACGAGAAGTCTGAAAAAGTGAGTTTCGGCATGCCGTCCGTCGGCGGGCGTCAACGTCCGTGCATCTGCGATGCCACTGTAATTTGAGTTCTATAAACGGGTGGGCCGATTTGCTTCAAATTTAGTACAGAGCATTTTTCTGTATTGACTTTTCTACTATCCAATATAAAATGTTCGATATTTCAAACACACTGACGTATGGTGGAATTTCCAAAAACTCAATTTAACTCACAGCAGACGCAATTCGCTGTTCTATTTTCTTTTATTATTTTTATCTCTTCACCGTTATGGATTCTAAAAGAATTTGAAATTGTCAGAATCTATGGGTTAAAACATATTCCATAAGGTGGAGGAAAATGAATGTCATAATGTGTGTGCCATAATATTTTGCAAATGTCTACAGAAAGATGTGCAATCAGTTTTTTTGCCGCAATTTGCTGAATTGGGTCTCAAGCAGTATGCGAATTAAACGTTTACACAGCTCGGATAACGATGTATGACATTGTGACATTACTTTTGCCCTACCTTGTAACGGGTGATTTTTTAAGAGGTGATTAAAAGTGATTAAAAATCACCCGTTATATACAGAGTGGCGCAAAAGTTGTCATTAGATCCCTCCATTGCACGTGTACACGTGTACCCGTGCTACATGAATCAAAGAATACAGATTACGACACTTCTTTTTTTGTTGTTTTTCTGCCTACGTCATACGAGCCAACTGAAATGTCAACAAATGCGGCAGCCGCGAGTGATTTGTTTAGCTTTTTGGTTTAGTTTTTTAGTAATAATTGCGTGCGCGTATACCTAGTTGAATGAATTTAAGTTTACGTATTAAAAAACAAATCAAAAACGTCGGTATTTTACTGAAGGTTGTGAATTTTTTCAGCCGATCGAATCTTTATCTTGAAAATGCCAGAAATATCGAAGTTCCTCCACAGCAAGCTCAAGTGGCAACTGTCGTGAATTTCAAGGCCCCAGAATCGGCCGCTGGTGCATCAGACACAGTAACCACCACTTCGGTGACACCAATTGCCGAAGAAGATGAAGTCGACGAGAGTGGAGTTGACGAGAAAGACATTATTGAGCCTGTAATCCACACAAGCAAACACCGCAAGAGCCAAAGGAATTCGACCCCTCAAGAATAATAACAACGATATTGTCAATGTGATTATTGAGCTGACAATTTTATAAGCTGTACGGTGTGTAATTCACTTTGAATATATATATTTTAACACGAACATCAAACAAAACTTATACCTTGGTGATATAAATATCTACTTTCAAGAATCCGTTTTATTTGTTCTGTTTTGGATGTGGTCCAGTCTGTATTAACACAATTCATATGCTGTAAGGATTTAATGAATAAATATAACTTAAACTAATTAATAAAGATCAAATCAATATTTTTTACTTGATATGAAGTTGTTTTGTTGTCAATTGCAATAAATCGGCAAAATGTATGTGAAGTGGAATAGCAAATTCAGAACCTGTGAACTTTTTTGAATAAATAAAAGACAAATATTTTAATTATGTAATAATTTTTGTATATTTTCTTTTTTTTGATTTTGAAGAGTCGATAATGGCTTTGTTAAGCGTTCTTATTCTAAAATACATACGTGCTCTGAAAAATAGTTTTTTAATTTGCTGATCACAATTAACTTCTTCGGCTAAATCTAAAAGGTTTTTTTGGAAGTTAGAACATATCACCAGGTCCTCCCCATTGAAGGATTTGAAATTGTTTTCCAACAAGGTTAAATTGGCCATCATCGTTGGGGATGGCTTTGACAAACCACCTTCACTAAGGTGGTCTACCCATGAATAAGATCCGGGTAAGTTTTCTTCAAGTGGTATTTTATTTTTGAGTTTATGGCATATATATCCAGCCATGTTTTCGAGCCCATCATTTTCTAACGCGTTTAGCTCTTCATCTTCCTGGTTATTGCCATTTAGGTTGTCCTCGTTTTCAGGCTCCCAAGCAATGCTTTTAAATATTGAACCTAAATATTAAGATATTTATAGATATTACACTATCTGTATAAAAATATGTTCGTAAACTCCTTACCTGTGAGTGGAACTTCCAAATCTGGAGTATCATCAGCGCTTACATTAGCCGCGTCAGAAATAACGCCCTCGTTGTGACCTAAGATGTGTGATCGTAATCTGTAGCGGAACTCTTCTTGATCGGGATGATCATGGAGTCCTCCCTTGCTACGCAATAACCCAAAAGTATTCTCCAAAACATCCTGGTTTAATCTGTACGACAACACATACTTAAATCCAAAGCGTTCTTCTAAATCCTTAAATAAAAGCTGTATTGCCGTATTGGATTGAATTATACCTAAAAAAATAGTTTTAAGTGTTAGTTTTTTCCATTTAATAAAAAAAATGTCAGCTACCTTTTTGAAATGGAAGCAAGGTAGTTTTTCCGACTACTCTCATGTTCGTCATAAGCTCCGACATTTGATCCAGGATCTCGTTTTGGGTAGTGAGAGCAAGACCGTAAGCGTGAACTCTTTCACGTGAATCAGCTGAAGGTGTCCTTACGTTCATGACATCAAACCAGTCATTTGTCTATAGATGACAAAAGTCAATACGATTTACTTATAGGTAATTATTCATTTTCTTACTAGCTTAAATAGTTTGAAGCATTCTTCCCAGTTTGTTTCCTTAAGCAACCCTAAGCTTGCGGCTCTGCTTATAGCCATTGCAATGGAGTGGGAAAAAAGTTTAGCGGCTGGTTTAACTTTTTGGCGGTCGGCTCCAGAAACGTTTAAATGACTACTATTTATTTTATGCGTGATAGTTAGTTCTGAGGAAGTGCAGGAAAGGAGCTTAGCAATTATGCTTTTCTTTACTTCCTTGCCGTTGATTAAGAAACCATGATCAACAAAATGGTTCCTTAAAAGTTTTAGGAGATGAGGAACATCCGCAAAAACGAAAACTTTCTTTTCATTATGAAGAAACCTAAAGAAAATCGTTATTGTTAGTTTAAATTAATAAGACAAGCATAATATACATTACCATGGCTTTTCAAAACATATTTCCAGTTCTTTGTATAACCCTCTGTTTGCTCCTCCTAGATCACTGACCATTGCTACAATGGTATACCCACATTCCGCAGATGTTTTCAAAATGTCTCTTACGATCCCTCGTGTCATTTTGCAGTCAAAAGAATAAAATATGGGTTGTTTCCATTTGCTCATAAGTCCTAGGAAAGATAAAAAGGCTCATAATAAAAGACTTACACTAAATGATTTGTACTACCTCTCAACATTGCCACTTGCACGTAGTCAACTGGAGCTAACGTTGTATCTGTAGTCTTGTTATAACAGTAGGACTTCTTGACCTTCATTTCATCAAAGGATAGCACGCAAACTTTTTGGGCTTCATTCATATCTGTTGAGGCTTTAAGAATTCTTACAACCGGTTGTAAGATCCCAGGAGACAAATCAATTTTTTGAGCCCAGCGTTGAAGAGTACGTACCGAAGGCAGAGGAAAATCCTTTTTCCTCAAGAGTTTATAACCTCTGGCACTCGCTGAGTAAAATGTTATCGACCTGGCAATATCAACTTCTGACCAGCGTTGTTTTTTAAGATCCGTCGACCACAGCTTGCGAATCTGCCCGTCAGTAAAAATTGAAGACAATTTCTTTTCAATTGAGTTTTTTTGGAACTCGCTTTGCTCCAGTTTCATTTCAAGATTTTTTATTTTATCTGTAAGTGCTAATTCACTGAGAATAAACCGATTGCAGCGTTCTTCCATTGTTTTCCTTTTTTTTTTAAATTTAAACATGAAAATAAAATAGTTGGTCAATTGAAAAATAACTTACACCTCAAGGCGAAGTGCACATATTTGAGTCTTGAAAGAAGCACAGTCTTCACAACCACTTAGATCTATTAAATCGGTGGCATCTTCTACAGGGACTACAACCTCCTCAGAATACTCTTCTTCAACATCCTGGAGAGTATTTTCGTTCAATAAGTTTTGTATTTCTTTTTTGTTTTCTCTTGCCGCAACCCTTGAAGACCGGGCAGATGAATCATCTCCATCTTCGCCTTTAATTGTGAATACTGATGGTACTGAGCCTGGTTTGAGGTGGAGCCGTTTTTTGTTGTTTATGCCTAAGAACGAAAATATTACAATTTGCATTATGAGAGTGTCACCTCCACCATACCCAATTCAAATTTGAAGTTCCTCTCCATATCATCTGATATAAAATGGTCACTACAAATCCTTGCCGTTTTTGTATTAAACATGTCCTTTCGTTTGCAAAAATGAATCCATATTTTTAAAACCTCAGGATCTTTTGGGAAACAGAAATAAGAGACTCCTTCTTTTCGTAATTTAAGCTTTTTGTTATTATTATTTTTACATCCACATACAGCACATAACATTTTTAGTTATTTAAATAACTCTAATTCACTTTTTTAAAAATTCAAATAAGAAACAATGAAAGAAATTCGAATTAGAAACTTTTCGCGCCTTTATCTTATAGGAAACAAAATATTCTTTTGGCTCTTCTGACGTCATAACGAACTGTCAAAAATTACAACAACAAAGCGAAAAAAGAGAAGTGTCGTAATCTTGTATTCTTTGATTCATGCCCGTGCTACACGTGTAATTAAACTATTCGTGTATGACCACGTATTTTTACACGTGTTTTTATTGTCACACGTATATTTAACAATACACGTGAAATTATACTTGCAAATCGTTTTTATGATGTTTTGCGGTCCAAGAGAAGTTTAAAATCAGATAAAATTTAAGTTTTAATAATTATGAATTCCTTGTAAAGGGTGATTTTTAAGCTGGTTTGGTTTTGGCAACACTGGTTTTGAAAGCTGACGTGTGTTTAGTACCTTGTGTCACTGTCAAACAGCTTCAGTTTGGTTTGCAATTTAACCATGGATCGTCTTACAAATGAACAACGCTTGCAAATTATTGAATTTTACTATCAAAATTCGTGCTCGGTTCGAAATGTTCATCGCGCGCTGCTTGTGTTCAGCGATGAGGCTCATTTTTGGTTGAATGGGTACGTAAATAAGCAAAATTGCCGCATTTGGAGTGAAGATCAGCCAGAAGCATTGCAACAGCTACCAATGCATCCCGAAAAAGCCACTGTTTGGTGCGGTTTATGGGCCGGCGGCATTATTGGGCCTATTTCTTCAAAGATGATGCGAATCGCAGCGTTACTGTCAATGGTGAACGCTACCGAGCGATGATAACAAACTTTTTTTTGCCCAAAATGGAAGTTCTTGACTTGCATGATATGTGGTTTCAACAAGACGGTGCCACATGCCACACAGCACACGAAACAATGGCGCAATTGCGAGGCGAGTTTGGTGAACAGTTAATTTCACGTTTCGGGCCGGTCAATTGGCCGCCTAGATCGTGCGATTTGACACCATTAGATTATTTTTTGTGGGGGTATGTCAAGGCTAATGTCTATAGGGACAAGCCCGCTTCGATTGACGCACTGGAAGCCAACATCCATGCATTCATTCGTGAGATACCGGCCGATATGTGTGAAAGAGTATGCCAAAATTGGACTCAGCGGATGGGCTACCTGAGACGCAGCCGCGGTCAACATTTGCATGAAATTATCTTTAAACATTAAATTACAAGGTTCAAACTATCGATTCAAATAAATATTTCATTCATTTTTTCGAATTTTTTGTGTTTTTTTTTTTTAAAAAGTTCTAAACCTCTTAAAAAATCACCCGTTATAAATGCCGTCCCAATGATCCAGTTGTACCACCGACCGGGTCAGGAAAAAGAATTATTCCTGTCTTCACTGCACAAATTACAGAAACCAATTTCGCCATTTCTATGTGTATATTGCCATACCCTGCTCTTTAACTTCATTTTATTATACAAAATCGAATTAATACCAAATTTTTTCGACTTGTCATGGACACTGACGGTCAATACTGATTGGTAAGAAACGATATAAATTATGATCATTATCATCAACCGATCAACAGACTACAGGTTATCAAGTAAAGATAAAATATGAAAAACAAGTGACGTGTCTTTACTAAGCGGCAACAAAGAATCATCAGAATATAATTTCTATTTGTGGAGTTGGAAAAAGTTACCAAAAGTTAGTTTCGGACACTTTAAACTTGAGTTTAGGAACGAGTTTATGACGTCATAAAGTTACTCAAAGTTACTTTCCTGAATAAGATGAACGATGAAAGTGCACAATAGTTAACTTAAGTTATAAAAAGAGCGCACCATCGGGTGACAAATTTTGTCCCACCCTGTATCGTAGGTCAGTAGCTTTTTTTCATACTGCTTGCTAGTTCATTGTCAATTAAAATTTTTTGAATTGAATTTTCATTCTTATTTTTTTTTGCGTATAGTCGAATACTAAGCCTAATTATTGAGACGAAGTCAGCTTTCCAACGATCATATTTAAGATAGTAAGTTATTAAGATCATATTTAGATACAACTAAGTCCTTATACGTATTTACTATTTGTTCTCATAAATTTAACAATCTCACTAAAATATAAACAACTAAGTAGGCATGTATGTATTTCCATCTCCCAACTGGTTCAACGGAATAGTTTCGCAGCTGCTGGTAATATAGTTGGTATAGCCACACAAAAATCGCTGGAAGGTCTGTTTAGTATACATATTTATTGCAAGTCTTTTGCGGACAATAATAATTTTCGAAGTGAACTTGTTGGCTGAACCTTAATGACCGCTCACTTTGCACTCATATATTATTTCGTATGGACATTGTGAAAAGTGCATATATTTAAATTCATATCGAAAAAGTGTCCCCATTATAAATGTCGAACCACAATAGGATTTTAGTTACAATTTATATCTTTCGCAATAGTGAAGGGAATTGTCCATACAGGAATATTAAACTAGTGGTTTAAATGATTTGTCGGGTGCTGTATGGTTAGTGTAAGTAAATATTGTGAAAAATTGCATATCCCGCCTCTCCTAAATGTATGGAAATATGCCCCCTGTTCTATATGATTTCTTCTTATCTTGACTAAATCTACCCGCTCTAGCTTTTTGCGAACGAACCACCCTGTATAATAAAAAAAAACTGTTCACAAATTAATAAGGATACAAGTTTTTGATATGTCCAAAATTAATTAAAGTACTATTTGTCCGTCTATATTATCCACTCGGTTAATCCAGATTAAAAATTAAATCTAGATTTAAATTTATTTGAATACAAACATTAAATCCAATTCCATATTATTCACTCGTTAAATGCGCATTTAAACCCAATTTCTTACATCCAATGTAGATGAATGCAATTTAAACTGCTCTTAGAAGACCATAAATCTGGATTTAAAGTCAATTTAAATCAAAAGTGAATAGTATGGCCGCAAGTTGTTGCGTTTCCTTTTTCCTTTAAATTGCTCAAAATCACCTGTAGGCTCTGGTTTAACTATCCATGAACACTTCCTACTGATGTAGTCAAACTGGCCATAAGTCATGTGTGTCAAGTTAGCATTACCACTTCAAAATTTTAGAAATCTAATAATTGGATTAATTGTCGTGAATTTGTCGTAAATTTGTCGTGAAAGAAAAAAATTTGTCGCGCTTGTTTTTAAAAAAAAAAACCCCTGGTAATGCTAACTTGACAGTCAAGTTAGCATTACCACCCCTCTAAAATGGGTAAAATGAACTCAAAAAAAAAAAATAAGTACGCCATTAATTGTCGTGAATTTGTCGTTGATTAGTAGTGAAAACAAAAAAATTGTCGCGCTTGTTTTTTTTAAAATAACCCCTGGTAATGCTAACTTGACAGTCAAGTTAGCATTACCACTCCTCCAAAATGGGTAAAATGAACTCAAAAAAAAAAAGAAAGAAGTATGCCATTAATTGTCGTGAATTTGTCGTAAATTAGGAGTAAAAGAAAAAAAATGTTTGCGACAGTTTTTTTTTTTTTTTAATCCCAAAAAACCTTAAAATTGCATTTTTCAGGGAATCCAGCATTACCACAACTTTGATTTGCTATATTTTTTTTTTCCTTAGTTGTTTTTTGATAAGGAATTTGTTTAAACAATTGTCGCTCGATGTCCTTAAATAAGTTGTACCATCAAATAATTTGTCGCGCCCTTTTTTCTAAAAAAATTCATATAAATATGAAAATACCTCCAAAAGGCATTTTTAAATGAATCCAGCATTACCACAACTTTGATTTGCTATATTTTTTTTCCTGAGTGAATTTTTGATAGGGAATTTGATTAAACAATTGTCGCTCGATGTTTTTTAATAATTTATACCATTAAAAAATTTGTCGCGCCCTTTTTTCTAAAAAAAATCATATAAATATGAAAATACCTCAAAAGGCATTTTTCAATGAAAAATCAAACCCAAACTTTGAT
Source organism: Leucozona laternaria (assembly GCA_932273885.2). NCBI lineage: Eukaryota > Metazoa > Arthropoda > Insecta > Diptera > Syrphidae > Leucozona > Leucozona laternaria. The sequence continues at coordinate 56,521,517 of OW026368.1, forward strand.
TTGATAAATTTTGTTCCTCAGTGGATTTTTGATGGGGAATTTGTTTAAACAATTGTCGCTCGATGTCTTTAAATAATCTATATTATCAAAAATTTTGTTGCGCCTCTTTTTTAAAAAATAACCCCTGGTAATGCTAACTTGACGTCAAGTTAAATCAAAGTTTGGGTTTGATTTTTCATTGAAAAATGCCTTTTGAGGTATTTTCATATTTATATGAATTTTTTTAGAAAAAAGGGCGCGACAAATTTTTTAATGGTATAAATTATTAAAAAACATCGAGCGACAATTGTTTAAACAAATTCCCTATCAAAAATTCACTCAAGGAAAAAAATATAGCAAATCAAAGTTGTGGTAATGCTGGATTCATTGAAAAATGCCTTTTGAGGTATTTTCATATTTATTGGATTTTTTTTAGAAAAAAGGGCGCGACAAATTATTTGATGGTACAACTTATTTAAAGACATCAAGCGACAATTGTTTAAACAAATTCCCTATCAAAAATTCACTCAGGAAAAAAAATATAGCAAATCAAAGTTGTGGTAATGCTGGTTTCATTGAAAAATGCCTTTTTGAGGTATTTTCGTATTTATTGGATTTTTTTTAGAAAAAAGGGCGCGACAAATTATTTGATGGTACAACTTATTTAAGGACATCGAGCGACAATTGTTTAAACAAATTCACTATCAAAAATTCACTCAGGGAAAAAAATATAGCAAATCAAAGTTGTGGTAATGCTGGATTCCCTGAAAAATGCAATTTTAAGGTTTTTTGGGATTAAAAAAAAAAAAACTGTCGCGACAAATTTTTTTCTTTTACTCCTAATTTACGACAAATTCACGACAATTAATGGCATACTTCTTTTTTTTTTTTGAGTTCATTTTACCCATTTTGGAGGGGTGGTAATGCCAACTTGACTGTCAAGTTAGCATTACCAGGGGTTATTTTTAAAAAAACAAGCGCGACAATTTTTTTTCTTTCACGACAAATTCACGACAATTAATCCAATTATTAGATTTCTAAAATTTTGAAGTGGTAGTGCTAACTTGACACACATCCATAAGTCGTTTCAGTTTGATGAAATGATGACCAACCGAACAAATTTTGTTGTTTGAACGGGGATTGCATACATTTATATTTGGTGAACTTGATCTTGATCCCTGCGATGTGATAGCTTCCAAGACACATTTACTGTTTACTCCTGAAACAATATACAGGGTGAATTGCATGAGTTGGGTCAAGAAGAAAACGATACTCATATGGGAGGTGATATATTTTCCTCTATTTAGAACGAAGGGGAATTTTACAAAAAATACTAAAAATGAGAAAACTAATAATAAAGACGTTTAAATAAATTTGAAATTTCAATAGGTAACTATCTATTAATGAATTTAAATTAGTTAACTCACGCAATCTTGTGATATCCTATAAGGAAAAAGTCCAAATGCGTCAAATCTCACTATCTGCGATGATATGGTGAAGAACTAATTTCGCTATTTCAAGAAATTATGTTACCTGTGGATTTGGAAGTTTCCCATTCAATAAACCCATTGGTGCATTGTGTGTGTGTGTTTTGTGGCACCATTCTGGGAAACATCCTGGGAAACCACAAATCGTCAATAGCCGTGTTCCATTGGGCCTTACAAAGTACATTTTAGTACTTCCCAGTAGATGATGAATGGAATGCTTTCATTTTGCCAGAAGTAAAATCTAACCTCAAATTCAATTTAATTTTGGTTGTTTGTTTTTGTATTTTACTTTTAATTAGAAAAATGTCAACAACAATAATTTACTACGTAATTTCTTTTGATTGGTGATGTCTTTTTTTGTTTGGAAACATTCTGTTACTAGATTAATGAACTACTTTGAACTACTTCGACCACAGAGTAGAAGTAGTTGACTGCAGCTAGAAGTACTTGGCAGTAGATACTGGTGCCCAAAGGAACACACCTAATATTGATAGCATCGAATTCAGATAGTACAAAATTGACTTTCACAATTTTTCAACTATGTACTAACACGTTTTTGGATTGTTAATCTTTCCACGGTTGAGATTAGCAAGACTGAATTTCAAAAATCTGAAAACACAAAAGACAATTTGACGTTTAGGCTATATTCCTATGTATATTATTCCAAAACCTTGTATATTTAATGCTTTTTACATATGTACACATTGTATTTACTTGTACATGTACATTGTACAGTAGATAATACATAATTGTATATATTATATTATTTAAATTCAAAGCCGCTTGAATTATAAGAACTTAGTACGTGATGCTTAGTCGTGCATTTTTTTTTTTTTGTTTTTTATAAAATATTTACTATACTACTCTATTCACTCCATTCAAAAGTGTTAAAACGATTTTATTTTCATGGCAACTTCATGCTAGCAAATGCAATTGGCCAAAATGTTTAATTGCATCTATGTTTTGTTGGTTTTCAATGTCTGATGAGTCTCTAAACTATAAAACTACCTAATTAAGCCAGCATTTTAATGACTTTGAGTTTTTTTTAACAATTCCATAGATATTTCAATTTTAATTCATTTTCTTTTGCTGAGTTTTTGTCTGCGTATTTCCTCATAAATTATAAACTTTTTCTATGAAAATGCCACACATATCCTTTTATAAATAATTAATTAAATAAATCAAATTTCCTCTCCCCATAATCCGTTTTACATATATGAAAAACGTACGCACAACCAACCGCTCACAAAACACTCTGCAAAGGTATGTGGTAACCTTATGCCGCTTTCGCTAAGGTATTGTAATCCCTGCGTAATGCTTCGTTAATTATTTCCGAACACTACCATTACCTACCCAGGTAAGTAGCTATAGCCAAGATTGCCGTTGCGAACCAAGCAATTGTTTATTCTAACGGTTTCCAATGGTACTAGAGTGTTTTATGTCCATATGTTGCGAAAAAAAGTTTTCACGCTGTACAAAAAAAAAAAAAAAACAATTGCACGGATGCATCTATGTACACATCTTCTTCTCATGCATTCTCCTTTCATTGTGTGTGAAACATTTGCATTCTTCACCTGATAGTGGACTATAATTTATCTATTACATCAGTTTATCACACCAAAACCGCAAGACCTCAGTCACCTTCTAACCTCGGAAGGAGAGTCCAATCTGTAATTTTCTATTTACAATCAACAACAAAAAAAACCAATGAACATCATAAATACGAGTATTCGAAAATTATAATGGACGATACATACTTCCTTCTTGTATGTGTAGATCAGATTTGGACGTTGAAGAAAATCTAGTATAAGGGGCTAATTAGCGAATGTATAAGCATATTTATGTGTTCTCAAAATGCACATTCAAGCAAAGAATGTGCAGCATATTTTGCCGCTATATTTATGTAGATATTTTTCTTGCTCACGGTCGCACTTAGTTCACAGCTAAGGCCCCTTACATCATTATTTACATTATAATACCCAACACTCTAATATTATGTGTATTGATGTTTTTATGTTCCAAGTCTTTAAAAAATGATCCGCATCTGATTGCTTATTATATTACCTATATAACTTTCAAGCGTTTTTAGTGGCCACAAAAAAACTAAATGTAGTGCTTAATTTAGCCTGATCAAATTAACCAAAGTACTAGAAACTTAAATTAATTTTTTTCATGTTATTGTCGACAACAAAAATGCCTCCAAGACAAACAATTCAAGAAAAACATACAATTTCTTAGTGAGACAGAGCCCGTATTCTGTTGCTTACTTTGCCTTATACATAATCCGGTACTGTATGTGTGTAGTCGTTGAAGTGAGATTTATTTTTCCATTGTATCTTTTACCCATCATCGGGGTATCTAGGCTACGGTCTGACTCTGAAGATAATGATGACTCTGTTGCACCTGATGAAGAAACTTCTTCTTCTCCAGTTAGCTCACATCATCGCCAGGTATTAATAACATTAAACTTGAAACAATAATGAGAATTCAGGTTCTACGATATTTTATTGGTGCGCACTGAAGATTGATGAGCCGCTCTGCAAAAAATTATAATTAGATTCACTGTTCTCGTTATATGTGAGGCCGTGTTACTATACAACTATCATGCTCAAAATGTTTGACAAAGAGTGTGCAGAGCACTATTTTTTCATTTTTGTTTCAGTTCTATTCCGTACGTTCTGAACCACTTAACAATAATTTTTCATTTCCTATTTTCTCATCATCAAATAAGCCAGGAAAATTGCGTCGAATAATAAGAGCGAGATGATGCTCAAGAGATCGTAATGTTAAGCTTAAACAAAATAAGTAATTAGCCTAGTGTACTAGAATTCCAAATAAAATGTTTTGCGCTAAGGCTTTTTACAATGAAAACTGGGAACAATTTACATTTGTATACCTTTTAATTACGACTTGAAAAGGGAACGCATGCTGACAGTTTTCATTATTTTGCTTATGTTTCGTGTTTGATGTTTAGTTAGGGTTTTAAATGATCCAAGGCCGAGTTTTTCAGTGGTGAGTTGAACCTGAGTTAGCTAACTCTGTAAATGAATGTATCTACAGTTAATATAATGGGCAGTTTTTAATGCAAGGATGCATGTGAAAGTAACTGAAAAAACTCGGAGGATAAAATAAAAGAATTTTTCAGATAATTCAGAGTTAACTCACCAAAGGGAATTGCCCATTTCTTGCCCAGAGTGTACACGAACAAATTGTGTATCAAATGAACGGTGATGTGAAGCCCGATACATAAGTAAAATATTTTCAAAATCGTTCATGGGAAAGTCGAGATATTCGGACTTGAAGTTGCCGATTGAAAAATAATGATTTCAGTTTTTGTTCCGAATAATTCTCCATAGCTTTTATTTACAAAGTTTAAGCCTTTTTTGTTTATTCCAAGACTCAATTTTAACTCTTTAAAAATTCATTAAAAAAACCTATGGCTGAGCAATTAATTAAACTAGTTGTCCTTTTATCTAGTCACTAAATCCTTTCAGTCGGTATACTTTTTGTTTTCGATTATCCCACATATTATGTGCTTAAAATTGCTGATGAGGATGACCTTGATAAACTTAAACCATTGATTACAAATTTTCTTTTTTAAATTAATTTTCAATTCGCGCCAAGTCCACCAAGCGGTGCTTGCTTTGTATTCGAAAAAGAAGAATATCGTTTAGATATAAGGTTCTGCCAACAATGCGACACATTAAAAATTATAGCAATGACGAAAACTTCGCTTTTGAGTTTTAAATGCAACAAGAAATATTTTTAGACTGAAAATGTAAATGAAAACAAAAATTATAGATCAATAAAAGATCGCTAAAACGACAGAAAAGCTGTACAAATTGCCGTGGTCGTTGCATTGACTTCATCCCGTCATGTTAGTGTTGGTATTCATTTTATAGAAGTTTTCAATAAGGGCGGTTAAATGTTGAAATGGAACATTGTGGCGTTCGCTGTGTGGCGGGTAGTTCCGTTCTGTTGGAACCACATGTCGGTACCGTTGATGCTGATGGCAATGACATCGTCGTTTTCGAAGAACTACGGACTCTCACAGACATCGACGAAGTTTTCGATTGATCTTGCTTTTCGTTGACGCAAGGGCGTTGGCTGATTATTCATTGAATCGGTCTACTCTAATTTGGCCACCAAACTTTGTGTAATTGAATTGGAAGGACAACCATATTAACACTAAAATTGGTTCATCGCATGTATCTTTGCCGCAAAAGATTCTTATATTAAAGTTTTATCATTTGGACGTGCTGTTCAATCATGTAACTTGCTAAACTTCATCAGTAACTGAACAATAAACAACAGCTTTGACAGATGTAACCAAAACAACATGGCTGCCACGGTTCGTCAAAATCTACCCCCGCCAATGCAAAACCCTATATGTAATGAGTGAAGCAAAATTCACGCATAATTTGAAGTCCGTGCCATTTGTGCGGTAAAATATTGCTAACCAGTTCAAATTACAGGGGACGCACGGTAAAATCGAAACCCACGCACAATCGTAGTGTACGTTTTGATAAAAAATTCCAATGTTATTCGTACGAAACTAATATGTACTTTTCCTGTATAGAGGAAGTAAAAAATATTAAAAACAACCTTTTTTTAAAAAAAAAGTCATATTATAACTTTTTAAAGCTATAAAGCTATGGCATTTTAATCGGTGCCGTTGTTTTTAAATTTTTTTTTCAAAAAAAATTATCTGTACAAATGACAACATCTTAGCCGTAGGAGAGCTTTTAATTTAAAAACTCCAAGTGAATTGATCTAAGAGAGCAAATACGTGGGACTCAGTTTTGCATTTTTTTATCTGTCATAAAAAAAACAACCTAAAAGGGATTTTTACATGAGTCAGCCATTAACAGCTCTAACATCTGCCTTTAGAATCATAGAAGTAGCTGCTCCAAGTGCTGATTGTTTCATTTTCCTTCCCTTAAATCTCGCCAAATAAATTGACAGTACACAAATGAGCACTCACGTCCGTGACTCGCTTTGGAGTGCACAACTTTTTATTCATTAAATATCAACTTTATCTATATACAGAACATGAATATAGCGTCAAGGTATCTTTCACCTCTTAAATCCTTAACACTCTCAACGATATTATTTTACTTCACATTTATATGAACACAAACAACATCAGTTGATGAGGTCGTGGAGAGGGTGGTTTAATTAATGTGAACATGTATGTACTCAGAACAACGACAGAGCAACCCAAGTAGTCTTGATGCTCACATATTGTCTGTAATTAAGTGTGTTCCCTTAAATATGTAATAAATCTCTGGACACTGTAGGTATATCAAATGCACCGGAGAAGTTCCTTTGGGTATATTGTTGTCAGTTCTCCTACGAAAGCTTTCAAAGCTACAGCGGTGTTAAGAAGGATCGTATAACAAATGGTACTTTCCATCTTAATCGCAATTAATTATTAACAAAAAGAATAGAGTTTGGGTTGCCTAACAACGTCTAGGATGTAGGTATAGTATCTAAAATAGTATAATAAGCTCAATGGCATTTACATGTTTTGAAACAAGATGTTAACAAAATTGATGAACGATATACATAGGTTCTCTTGTTTTTTTTTTAAATTAACTTTTAATATAAATTTTGAGTCCAAATTTTGAAAACTGTCTTTCAGTATTAAAGTCGAGAAATAATGTAAGTCCCTTTTTCGGTGCTTTTCGCCCAAAGTCCAAACAATTGATTAAGTGACCCAAAACAGTTTTTAATCTATTAGGTATTGTGCATATTTGTACGAAATAAGATTTTGTCTTTATTTAGTTTAAATTATAACAAGAAATACAGATAATCAGCTGAAATTACACCCACAGTCTAGAAATGAATGAAAATCATGTGTTTGTCTGCAATCATTGACTTAACAAGCTTCTGGAAAACAAAATTATTTATTGTCTGTAAGCATACCTGGTTATCAGCAACGATGTCAAGGTGTTTGTTTTTCTTAATATTATTTCTGTGAAAGGGGCCTACACAACTGATAAACGAACAAAAAGTGGCACAAAAACAGTACTTATAGTACCTTTATAAAGCATATAAATATCTTAAGGGTGGAATATTGGTGGAATATTTTAACCGTCTAACTAGTTCAGGTGTTATGTATATATCTTTTGACTTTGGCTTTATTAACCTTGTCTCAACTACTAAATACTTTATTTGATAGAGGAATTACTTTTGCAGTTTAATTTTTAAAGGGTAAAGGTACCATATTAATATCTGTTAGTGTGTGACATTGAACAGCTCAATGGATTGCAAAGAGTTAGTCAATGCATGTAAGATAGTAAGTATCGTTTCATTGAGCGAGTCAATTTAAGCATTAAGTTTTTACTTTGGCCCTTATTGCGAGTGCCGTTCAACGTTCGATTCGAGAAAAGTTGATCGTACCAAAACGTTGAGCGCGTTAAAATTTGTATTCAGAGCTGTCTGGATAGTTTAATGTGGTTGTAACCACTTGTGAAAACACAGCTGATTAGTCTATGTCGGTCGAATGAAAAGTCAGGTCAACTAAACATAGTAACTTTTGAACTCCTACATAGACACGAAGTAACTATGTTTTTGCATAGATTTTTGAAGAGTCGAAAATCGAGTTAACCACAAAATATTTTTGTCTACTAATTATCTAATTTAGACATTTTATCCCGAAAATGATGATTATTTATTTTTATTTCAACCAGAAAAAAGGTTAACATGCACATTTTTTCGGAACCAAATAAACACTAAATTCTCTTTAAAATATTTCCTTTCTTTTATTTTCTTTAAAAAAAATGATTAAGTTATTTAGTTTTTTTTTTTATTTCATAAAACTGCTCTTATACGGAAATCGGCTAAACCGATTTTAATGATCTCTGATTTGTTGGATTCGTCTCCTCCTCGAATAGCAGAATAACTATTAAAATAGGTATCGGAAAAAATCACTTTGCAGGGTGAAACATGACGTATACGATTGAAAAAAAAACTCTCAAAAGGTTATTCTCAGGAAATGGCTTTAAGGGTGTTTTTCTTTTAATATTGCTATTTGTATGGTGAAATAGAGTAAGAATAAAAAATGTCCAATTCAAGAAATTCTTTTTGTGTTTGAAAGGTTATTTTGAGTGGATGGCTTTATAGGAACATTTTTTTTTATTGTTATTAATATGGTGAAAGGGGGTAAACACGAAAAGTGGTATTCGAGTTCAAAAATTCTGTTTGTGTTTGAAAAGTTCTTTTGAAAAAAAATGCTATTCATAGAGTGGGAATAAAAATATAGGTAACAGTGGTTTTCGAGTACAAAAATTCTTTCTGCGTTGGGGAAGCGATAAAGGTTGGACTTAGAGGGTCATATTTTTACAAATTAAGCCTTTCTAACGTGAAGTTGCTTAAAACCCAGAAAGAAGTATTCAATTACAAAAGTCCAAAAAATAAAATTTTCTTTGTAATTTGTATGCGAAGTTCAGGTTTATTTATCCGTGCGAAGCCGAACGGCCAACTAGTTTTCTCACAAAAATAAGATAGGTAAATAAAACCATCTGGTTTATAACTATTAACTAAAAATTGATAACTACATTTAAAATTAAAATCAACATTGGGTACAATTATGTTCAATTTTGAAGTGACTCAACCTATACATCTTAGCGTTTTGTCGCGCCATATGCGAACCAACCCTGACGTAGACGATAAAAAACCTCAAAATGTTGCAAATTAAAAATTAAATAAGTAAAGGTTCCGCCAAATAACTTCTTTTTTTTTGAAAATGGCGCAAAACATCGAGTGTAGCTTCGGCTGTGTGGCACGTAGCGCCGTCCTGTTGAAACCAAATGTTGCCAATATCCTCCTCTTTAATTTTTGTGAACAAAAATTTGTTCAACATGGCCCGATAACGATCGCCATTGACTGTAACGGCGACTCCTTGCTGATTTTCGAAAAATGGCCCAATTATGCCTCTGGACCAAAATCCGCACCGAACAGTGACTCGTTTTGGGTGTATCGGCTTTTCAATGTATGCGTGCGGGTTTTCTGTGTCCCAAATGCGACAATTTTGCTTGTTTACTACCCGCCAAGATCAAAATGAGCTTCATCTGAAAAGATGATTTTTTTGGAAAAATCGGCATTTCTCTAAGTCGATCGCAGGCTCACTTAGCGAAGCGTATACACAACCATATTCGTTCAGCGGAAGGATAAAACTAATTATCTGTCAAATCAGACATGAGCTAAGTGTTACCATTCACGAAATAAGCACTAGTTGAAAAAAAAACGTTAGATGGCGGACCCTTTATATAATTAACTTTACGCCTACAAAAATAAGAATTGTAACGAATTGTAATCATCTTTTTTAAAGTGTTTATAATAAATTTTCAATTAATTTTAATTTTCAAAAAATTCCCCTAATAGGAATCTACACATCCTAAAAACGACAATTGCATGTGGCCATATACCATTCACGTGAAAATAAACCGCCGGAGATAGTCCAATGCGAAAATTGTTAAAGATTTTTCGAAACATTTCACGATGAAATATAGTTGCTCTCTGATGAGGGAAAATAGTTTTTGTTGGCAATTGATTTCTGGTGTTGGGATTTTAAGAGTTTAGATATTGTTATGCACTTTATAAAAAAAAAATCCCAAAATACACCTACATATTCCTGTACTTACCAATCCACAAATATGTACTTCCTTTGCTTATTAGAAAAAATGTCGTCAAAAATAAACATAATTATGTAGAATGTAAGTTTGAATCCTTCACATACAAAACTTTGGGTACCTAAGTTTTTTCATCAATAAGATTTATAAAAGTTTTTCTTAATTAAAAGTATGAAATATTCAACGGGCTTTTCGAAAAAAATAACCTATACCTATGGGTTCCCGAATCATACCCATACCAGCATAGGCCCTGGCCTTGCATAAAGTTTGCATTACCAAAAATCCAATAATTCTATTAACTTACTTGAATTTTTCGTTATAGAAACACATTTGTCTTTCTTTTAATGACCTAGTCCAAGAGCAGACTGCAAATTTTGACTGTGGAGGTCATTTAAATTCATTTTTTTTTTTTAATATGAAATTATACCCTGTCATTTTTCCAAATCTTTAATCTTGATCCGATCAATAGATTATATAATATTCGTTTAAAAAACTTATATCTTCAATTCTATTAATCTGATCTTCAAGATTAAAGTCTTTGGACTCAAAAAAAAAATGACAGAGCATAATTTCATTCTTTTAAAAAAATAATTCAAGTGCTGACGCTCCTGACAATTTTTTTTTTAAATCGCAATTTTCACTTAGGAGAAATAATATAGAAAATTGAATTTGTGGTAATTCTGTGATATGACATATTCCGTTGATTCTCAGATGACATTTTTAGGCCGCACAATTTTTATTTTGGTGAAAAAATGTCCCAAGTGAAACGAATTGACTTTCCACAAAGAAATAAATAGATAAAACTTAGGTGTCCGATATTATGCGCTTGTTTGGCTGTACCGATCAAAAACATGTCTATTCATAATGATCGCACATGTAATTGTCAGACAAAATTGTAAGTTCACACGGTGGTAAGGCATTTAGAACATTTTTTCACTGTTAGATCTGACAATCGTCTGTACTTAGGTAAATTGCTTTTTTTTTCGATAATCGCGAAAATACAATATTTTGGGATTTTGTTCATTCAATATTTCTGTTGTTTTAGATGCCTTATACCCTCATATTTTTACAAATATAGTCATAGACAAAGAATAACCGCAACCAGAATTAAAGAACAAAATTTCCCACAAGTACCTACATAATTCTTGTTTCAATATATCTACTTACTTACGGCTTCTTGCGGTTTTAATGTATTGCTGTTGAATTTCAGTTCAATATGATGGTTCCATATAGTTAGATATTGTTTGATATTGTTAGGTAACTAAATGGATAGTAGGTATAATACAATAAAATTATTGAACTCTCATGAAATGATAAAAAAAACTGGTTATGAAGCATAGCAGCATTTCAGAGAGAATCCGTTGAGGCGTTGACGCCGATTGTATGTGGTCATGAAAACATTTTTATTCTCCGAGCATCAGTAAGTGCTTTTTGTCGCTTGTTCAAAAATTTCAGTATGTATCTGTATAGATACTTATTTGCAGATTTTGATGAACTATGTACGAGTTTCGACTATGTACATACATAATGTATTGTATATAGGTACAATATAATTATAAGAACACTTTAAAGAGACAAAAAAGCTTAGATACACCTAATGTTTTTCCAACAATAAAGCCTTGAGCCATCCCACGCACTCATGTCTACTGAAAACAAATACAAAAGTGAAACAAAGAGAGCCTATTTTCATACCTGTGAAATATGTATGTAAACTTTGTACAAATAGGCATTAAGAAAGTCTTGCCCTACTCTAACCCATTTAATTAACCAATTTAAATCCTCAAATAAGCCTTACAAATATCTTAATTTTATTTAAAGCGCAATTTAACTCCTGAATTTTAATATATTCATATATTTATATCTTTGTTTCTTTTTCAGGCAAATCCAATAAATCAAGTGCGATTTGAGTCAACCGTAAAATATTTCCAGGTAAGCATTAATTATAATTATTTTTGCACGATTTGGTTCTTTGTATTCTTGGAACCGGAAAAGACATCTGAGTGTGTTTTTTTTTTTTTTTGCTCAGCAAACGGGATTCAAATTCAAAGATACATTAATGCAAATAAATAAGTCTGAGAGATGGTTGTGGGTATTTCGTTCGTTGTTTGGTTGGTTTGTTCCGTGTTTGTTGTCAATCTGATTTTCGAGGAAACCTTGACCGGTGCAGTTATGTGTGTTTTTATATATTTTTAGTTTTTGCGTCACCGTCGCCGTCGTCGAAAGAAATGAACAAAAAGGTGGTTAGATTTTTTGTATATTTTTATGATTAAAGCTTGTTGAATTTCCGTAATCCATATTATTATTAATTTAATGTTTTTTTTTCAAGATTTTTGTATGATATTTTTAAGTAACATGAACTTTAGAAACTTGAAGACCCTCTTGCCATATAATACAAATGTGTATGCTTCAAATTCTGCCAGAATAATACTTATCATAGAACTTAGTAAACCTTAGTTATTATAAGCTAAGCTTTTATAAACAACATTGATATTTGCATTCATATGTAATATTATTTAAGTTATGCTGAATTAACACGGCTGTCAAAACGCTATTTTTTTCTGATGCAGCAAACTTGAGTTGTCGAGGAGATCAATTCGATTTTAGTCAAATTGAAGATGTTAAATCCCATAGATTTACAGCATAGATTCGATCTTGCTGTTTGTTTCCCGCAAAAAGCTGAATTGGTAATATTTCACTTATAGTCTGACTGTAAAATTTACAACAGATAATTTTATTTTTACAATTCGATTGTGGAATCAACAACCACGTGTCTGTTATATTAAAAACAGTGATTGTCGGGTCGATTATATGCAGTAGAAAATACATCAAATTTGTTTGGTGTTAAAATAAAAACAAAATTCAAGAAAAAACCCGAGGGATGGCACATACCACCTGAACGTTTGCCTAAAGTCATGGAGAAAGTCGTGGAAAGAGCGAAACTTTGTGAAGGTGAGAATGGACAAAATCTACACAACGTTATTTTCCACGTTTGAATAAAAAAAATTTCCGTATTGATACAGGTACCTAGTGTATTTAATTTTTTTTTATAATAGACCCTGAAATAAAGAAATTAAAGACTTATCGAAACCATTTGCTTCTTTTGCGCCACCCTGTAAAAACTGAACCAAATCATTATGTAAATAAAACCAGAATTACCACCAATTCAATTATTTGTTTATTAAAACCAAGCCGAAGCTCGTTGAAACCCATTCGTTTTTTTAATGATGATCGTTAGGCCAACTAGGTTGTTCCTTTCTTCAAAGAATGTATCTTATATGTACATCTAAGATTCAGCTTTTCAGTCCGAGATTAAAGTTAAGTCCGAGTTAACTCATCAAATTTGGTGAGTTAACTCAGGATTTACTAAACAGATGCTTTTGATGTTTTATGCATCGAGTTTGTTAAGCCGTTGCGCATGCATTCTCCACTAAAAACTGCTTCCTCAGTTAACTGTGGGTTAATTAACTTCTAGAGTTAACTAACTCCTGTTTAACTCACCACTGAAAAACTGGGTCTAAGTCAAATATTATACGTACATAGGTACTCGTAGAAGACTTAAATATTTAATTTAATTTGTTCAAATATTGAATCAAAATGCTTGAAAACCTTTAAAACCTGAACAAAGTTTGGGTTTTTTTTTATTTTAGTTTTAGCTTGCACTCGATTTTTTCAAAAAATCTTTGTAAATGAACTGAACAAAACCGAAAATTGTTGTCTAACAAGTACACTGAATATTTTTTTTAAACTCATTAGATGACTTGTGAGGAACCTTGGCAACATCCAAATTTTTATTCGTTTATTAACATTTTTTAACGAGAATCATGTAAGAATTTTTCGTTTGCTTAGTTCTTAGGTAAATGTTCACCATCAAAGCCAATGTAAAGTAATATCTTACTTCTATGAACTTTTATTCCGAAGTGTACGAAACACTTTTATTAAGACAAGTGAAGGCTTTCATCAAACTACGAATATTTTTAATGCAGTTTTCATCTACGAGGGATAACCCTATGAGCAGCAAAAGAATGTTTTTAGTATGCAAAAATTCAATAAGTACAAATTGTGCGCATTTTGGAACGCGCTTTATTTTTATCAGACACAATCACACGCCACCACCCATATAGCGTGTGGTTTTCCTCCTCATCATATATACATATATAATTTCGTTGTTGGGTGTATAGCTCAGAGTTGCAAACTCTTATAGTCCAAAGTACTAACCAAATATATATATAAATGTGTTTATAGGTACAAAGGCAACAAAAAAAAAAAAAAACAGTTGACAGTGGCTCTTTTTGACCTACATATCTGCAGGCGAAAAGTATTTTGAATTTCTTGAAAACTATTAAAGGTTTTTAAAGGAAATATTAAGGCAAGCTTACAATTAAGCAGCGTGGTGATATGGACAAAAGTAGGTATACATTTAAAACAAACAACTGATAATTTAACTTTTATGGCGTTTTTTCTCAAAATGCGTTGCTCTTTTATGAGCTAAAATTTTTGCCACAATTTTCATTACAATTCTTCTCCAAAAAAAATGTAAGGTAGTTTTCAAGATACATATTAACAACATCAAAACTACTCAAAACTCTCCACCAAAATCAAGCTTGATTTATATACAGTGTTGGCCAAAACTAAAGCACGAAATTATCTAACTTTGGAAAAATATAAAGAAAATTAAAAAAACCTATGATAAATCTTATAATTTTATTTTTTTTTTCTAATCAAAATATATTAGACTTTAATTCTTAATCAATAATTTAATCATAACTAATACCTTATTTAATAACCAACAATATAACTCAAAATTCATTAAAAACTAAGTGGACAAAACTAAAGCACATTTTTGAATTCATAAAAAAAATAAACTCAAAAAATGTTTTTTGCTAATATTTAGTGGCGTAGCTATTATTTTCAATTAATGCAGCACATCAACGATCCATGGAGCATGGGGATATTTTTCCAAGCAATTTGAAATCGTTGAAGAATAGAGCTGAAATTAAAGAATTTCTTAGGAGGAATTTTAAGAATTAAAAATCCCCATAGGTTCTGTATGGGTTTGAGATGAGGGTTTTATACTGGCCACTTCATACTAACAATGCGGTTTTCGTTAAGTCAATCTTTCACAAGTTTAGCGGGATATTTGGGATCGTTATAATGTTGGAAGAGCCTTCAAAACGGCATATTTTAATCAGCATGAGGAAGCAGACCATTTTGAAGAATTTATTGATACATGAAACGATCCATTACACTATTTAACTTGTGAATTGGCCCGTACCCTTTTCGGGAAAAACATCCCCAGACAATAATTACCCCACCGTCCCTCGACTAGGCCATTTGTGAAGCAAAGGATTTATAGGCGTTTGTTCTCTGGCCTGCATACCGTAAGAAATCCGGCAGATCCCTATAAATCAGAGAAGATAACCGTTTTCCATTTTGCCGTAGTCCAGTTTAGGTGCGTCTTCGCAAGCTCCAGTCTTGCAGGTTGATTTTTCTGAGATATAAACGGTTTTTTTTTTATAGTCAGTAAGATAGAATGTCACCATCAACCGCTCTTCCCTAGATAATCCTGCTTGAGTGCTTGAGATCTCTAATGCCCGATTTCATAAAGGACTTTTAAGCATTTGAAAGTCCATTTAGTGTTAAAGTGCTTTTAAATTTAAAATGCTTTTAAACGCCCTTATAAACTAAAAGCTCATTTTGGTCTCTATAAATTTTAAAAGTGGCATTTGTGAAGTGTAATGTCAGATGTCAGCCAACGAGTAAGGAAGTTGTAGATGATATTTGACAATATTTTGCAGTCACTTTTTTATTTAATTTCTTGCTAATACAAATTATATGAATAGGTCGAAACAAAAATATGGCTTGTGCGTAAATAATAATCTTTTGTGATTTTGTTTTTAGAATAATTGATTAATCATCTTCATCTGAGGATGAAGAGATAGTAAGAAGTCCAAGAATATTGCGAGTTCATAGGAATCCGTTCTCCGAATATTTTTTTTGTAGCATTTTTTTTCTACATGTAATGCTTTTTCACATGCATTTTGAATGTGAGGAGGAAACAACCTATTTTTATATCCAGGGATGTGAGGCAAATCCAATTTTAACTAAAATTTCCCTTAAATTTCCTTTTTTAAGATTGGTGAAACTGGAAATATTTAAAGGTTTGATAAAATTTAAGAGGACTTTAGATAAAAGGGATTTTAGTGTTTTTTTATGAAATTGGGCATAAGCCTTTTTTATTTTGCATAGTTTTTCTCTATATGAAAGGATCTGGTTTGATATCCCTGATGTTTCTTTTATCTTAGCGACCGATAGTTTTTCAAGGTCTATCGCCACTATGGACCGTTCATTACATTTCCCCATGCACGAAATCGAGCTATTTTTTTGCGAAATCGCCGTACGACTCATACCGAATAAATGTTATTGATTCACCGTTAGTGAAATCAGACACTACTTTTTCTTTTAATCCATTGGAATATTTACTTTGATAGTTTTTACCACTTTTTATATCAATTTTAATACTCGATCTGAATCGATCATAGGTATTTGGAATTACCTATGCTTTATTTTTGGCCAACAATATGTACATAGATGCAGAAAATGAGTGGTAGTAAATGAATTTTGATTGTTATTCAACGTGCTTTAGGCCCACTGTGTAAACTCAACAACAAGAAACCCGCTCAGTTTTTTTGCCGCACTGATGGTGTGAAAAATTGTATGTATATTGTGAAAATTTATTGCTTTCGTGATAATGTATTAACAAAACAACTGAATTTCAACTCAAATAAGATTTGATCAGGCTTTGTGAATGCTTCGACTATTTCACAGGTTAGAACTGAAAATGGTAACAATTTCAAAGCTGTCGCTAGTGCCTGGGTAGGCTTCCTATCCCACTGACGTATTCACTATAAGTAAACAAAGCACCGCTTCAGTATAAATTAGGCAAGATATTTTTTCATTTCCACTGGAAATTTCTCTTATTGATAAAAAGCCACAACATTCCGAAACAATCATCACAGATGTTCAAATAATTTTTGACACGGGAAGAGTTTAACTAAAATTTTAACTAGGGAGATTCGCATTTCTTCTTCTTCAGTTTTCAGTCCTTTTTTGTTTCAAAATCCTCAACTTTTAAATTTGTTCATAATTTTCATAAGTAAATATTCTGAAGATTAACTGGAAAATCATTTGAGTTTTTGTAGACTTCCGCGGCCCACTTACCTGTGTGTGTGCAATAGATGCAGGCTACAAAATAACAATGTTTTAGCTAAGCCACTGTTCAAAGTATTACCTTTTAATTTCCCCCTAACCTTGGTATAGATGTTTATACACCAAAAATATACACCTCAATATTGAATTTTGCTAGCACTTTTGTCAAAAGGACCCACAGTGTGATAGCGAACCTATCAGCATTGCCACCACCTCTTTCTTCTTCATTATGGCCATTGGCCATACCATCAACATGAATTCAAAAAAAAAAATTAAAAATGGAATCTATATTTTCTAGTTTTCTAGTCACGTTCATTTTCAATCAGCGTATGGTCTTAACCAATTCCTAGAAATTCTATGTGCCTTTCCGTCCCTTCCAGATAGTTATGATACAATAAGTTAGTTTGTGGCGGATACCCTGGATCAGATTTTAAGTTAGGTAGGTATATGTATTTCCAGAGATAGAATGCCATTTCGTTTTATCTAGTCGATACGGGCCGGCAAAAGGTATTCGAGCTGGCGATTCTTTCGGCTCTGTCATGTGTAGATATTTACGTGCGGTTTCAAAAGACTCATTTTTCTGTAGTTAATATTCAAGGAAGGACATTGTTACAATGGAAAAAGATAAACAATGTTTATTGATAAACAAGCCAACATGTAATTGGAAATATTAATAGAAATCGTCGGGTGAAAAGTTTAAAAGTGTATTCTTTTGGTGTTCGATTTCTGATGTTTGGCTATTTTTATAAACACATTGGTTTGTTAGGAAAGAATATTTGCGAACACATGAATATATTAAGTTTTTGCGTTATTCGTGTTTTTATCCATAACTAGTTGGCCCGCCCGGCTTTGCACGGTTGGACAAACCTAAGCATCGTATAAAAATTACAAAAGAATTTATAAATAAATATTTAAGCTAATTTTTGTAATCGTATTCTTATTTATGGGTTTTGACCTTCTTCACGTTATGAATGGCTAAATGTGTAAAAACATGATCCTCCAGGTCCAACCTTTATTACTTTACGAACACAGAAAGATTTTTTGTAATTAAAAAACAATTTTTTTGTGTTATCCCATTTCACTCTATACATAGCAATTTATTTTAAATAGCCTTTCAAACAAAAAGAATTTTTGAAATCAGATGCCACTTTTCGTTTCTACCCTATTTCACCCTATAAATGCCAATTTTCTGAAAAAAAATCTCTGAGGCCATCCACTAAAAATCAACCTTTCAAACACCAAAAGAATTTCTTCAATCGGTAATTTTTTTGTTTTACCCTATTTCCATAACAACATTTGTAAACAAATATCACTAAAGCCATTTTCTAACCGCCTACAGCCCAACCTCTTGAACGGTAATTAAATTGAACTGAAAAACGAAATGTGTACCTGCAGCGCCACCTGTTGAGAATTTTCCAAGGTTTAGAATGTTCCTAAACATTCGCGTAGCAATTACAAACAGACCCGCAGAAGGAAGTATCCAATTTGGTCCAGTCGTTTTCAAGTTTTAAAAATCTTATAAATGTTTTTAATTGTGAATAAAACTCATTTCCAAGTTAAAATGAATCTTGAGAAGCTGAAGAAACTCCAAGCACAGGTGTGTATTGGAGGGTTGGGAACTCCACGCCGAAAGAAGAAGATTGTCCATGCAACGCCCGCTACCGATGACGAAAAACTACAGTCATAGTTGAAAAAAACTATCAGTAAATACCATCCCTGTCATCGAGGAAGTTAATATCATCAAAAACGACCGCTCAGTCATCCATTTCAGCAATCCGAAAGCCCAGGTATCATTGACCACAAACACATTCGCCATCACCGGCCATGGCGAAAACAAATCGATTCCTGAAATGCGACCAGGACCCATGTTCTGTAACTCAGGCGATAACTTATCGCATCGTTAAAAAATGAAACGATTCATTCCACACTTATCGCCTCTGGAAAAATTGGGTTTCTGTATCTCAATGCGATAAGTTGAATTTTCGATTTATTTTCATTGGAAAATCCATTGGAAGGCGATAAGTTTATTAGGCTGATTGACATTAAAAAAAAAAACAAAAGTTAAAATTGAAATCGAATTTGACTTTCTTTTAATTTAGCTATGTATGTACATTTTTAAAAAACGTTTAGAGAGTGAAGTGCTCGATATTGTACATTTTACGCTGCTTTATTTCAGAAAGCTAACCAAGGCCGGAATATAATGCGTATATTGAACGCTGAGCGCGGCCAGCGCCTGCCGACCGTAGGTTTCGAGATACAATGAATCTATTTGAAATGCCCGAGGAACGATTAAAGGAGGTATTCTCAGATTTTGGCACAGGAAATGCGTCCATATTTTCCTCAGGGACAGAATAAACTTCATCGTTTGCCACTTTTGAATTCCTTGTTTCCGGACAAATATTTAACAAAGGAATATTTTGCGCTCTTGTTACTCTGAAAATTAAAATTGAGAAATAAAAATAAATATAAGTGAACATTCAATTTTATTCACCTCCTGTTCTTAGTCATTCATTATGAACATTATTTATTTTGTTTTCTTTTTTAAGTTTGTTTTTCGTTGCAATAATTTAAATGTTTCATCTATTATCGCCTGCCTTTGGGTAGGTGATACATTTTGACGTTTAAAATGAGAAAATTAACTATTCTCAAAGATACAGAAACGCATTTTATCGCAATTTTCCAGGATTTCTATTCCGCATGTTCCGGTCGATAAAGTTATCGACTGTCAAAGTTATAGAAACCCGAAAATGCGATAAAGTGAGTTTTGTTCCATTTTTCATCGTTTCTCGACTGATTTTATCGATGCGAAAGTTACAGAACATGGGTCCTGGTATCTTCACACAATGTGAGTTCGCCGCGAGTGAAGGTGCTGCCACTGGATCTGTTGCTGGTGGTCTCTCGGCCGCCGATGCCGATGTCCCTGATTTGGTGCAAAACTTCTAAGAAGTCGCCATTGGTACAGCTGCCCTTGCAGAAGTTTCTGTCGCCTAAAAGGAGTCGCTCATGCCCTGGGTAGTAGATTGTAGTTTGTGAAACAAAAAAAAAAAAAAACAACCAGAGAAACAAAATTAACCTTTATAGAATTATAACACAAAAAAAAAGACAAATACAAGTTTGAAAGAAAATCGCATACGCATATTAACAAAAAAAAACCGGTTATAAGAAACCCTTATTTCAACTTTAATTCAAGATAGCGGCAACCTTGCAGGGAGTTAATGAAAATTCTAACTAATCACAAATTGTAAATTGAACTATCTCCAATTTGATTAAAATTGACCAACAGACGATAAATAAATTAAAATTTAAAAAAATACGTTTTCTCAAACCAAAATGTTTATGTAGGTACCGTAATTTTTTTACCCCTCCTTATAACAAATATTCGAAGGACTTTAGCTCCTCATTTGTTAGGATTTCTTTGGACGTAATCGTATATGTCTCATCATTGATGAATAAAAAACATGACTATATTTATATCCCGATTAGGCGGAAAATAAGTCCCAAAACGGATTTGGGATCTTTTTACGCCGCAAATTTGACGTATGCGTTGAAAACCTTATTAAGAATTGGAAAGCATGAGTTGAATGTGGCAACAAAATGTGACCAGAGCCCTTTCATACATAAATTGATACATAAATGTGTGGAATTATTTTGATAATGGTTTGTATTCCTTACATTATAATGAATATATTTGCAGACGACTGCATATGTTTACGCACCTTAATGTTAGTCCTGGCACTCACATTTGTATAGCTCAATAAAACCATATCTGATAGTATGACTTTATAAGCCAAATTGAACACTTCTCAATTAAAGCCAAGTCAGTTACCCTCACATCTCTACTAAATATTACTTAAACTCATCCAACCAAAGTTTAAAGTGAATCTTTTCAAAAATAATGGTATACAATATGAAGTACCTAGCTTCTTTTTATTGATTCAACTGTTTTTTGTAATTAGTCCTCTGCCAAATCCTTTTTATATTCATAGAAAACTTTGTTCGTGTCAAATCATCAAGTGCTTCTATAGAATGAACATCCACAACAATTCCAAACTCGCACCTATATAGTTCTATTCGCCAGATTCAATGTTGTTAACTTCAGTTGCGTTGGGAATCAAACCAAAGTTAAGTGAACTGCAACTCGCACTCAATGTAACTAATGGGGATTTCTGAAGCCTTATCCCACCTTTATTCGACGTGTACAACAATTTATGTGTGTCCCGGTCGCATGACATTCAACAACACTGCATCCTAGTACTCCAATGTACAAATTGATTTATTTCGCGAGTGATTTCTAGAGTACACATGCACACGATCATGACATGAAAAATGCATGTAACTTCATGACATAATAATATGTGATTTACAGTCCTATGCGGAATAAAAGAAGTTTGACTATTTTAGGTTAGATTTGAAAATACCTCTATTTTCAACAAACCTATACTAAATCACCAGGAATGAAGGTGTACATTTTTTGTTTGGCGTATACTGTGGATTACGCGATTTTGTATGAACGAACAAATTAACTATAGCATAATATAGGTAAAGGGTTTTTCAACAGGGACGCTACAAAAGTAGAGCAACAGGGACAGCAAACGACGTCATATTTCTTGCCGCTCTTTTTGACTCTTCAGTAAGGTTTGCCATTTTATGATGGAGAGATATACGAGTCAACAACGAGTCAAAATTATTAAAATTTACTACCGAAATTCGGGGTTAGTGGCCTCAACGTTAAGAGCGCTACGTCCGATTTATGGTCGTCATAATCGTCCTAGCAGATCAACAATTGAGCGTCTAGTGGAAAAATTTGAATCCACAGTCACAGTACAAAATGTTCCGGTGCCAGTGAGACAAAGAAGTGCCCGTAGTGTCGAGAATATTACTGCCGCTGAGGCTTCAGTTGCAGAAAGCCTAAATGTGTCTCTCACACGTCGTTCTCAAGCTTGGGCATCTCTGTGACGTCGTTGTGGCGAATTTTGCGAAAAGATCTAGGCCTACATCCTTACAAGATTAAATGGACGCAAGAATTGAAGCCGCTTGACCACCAGAAGCGTCGTATGTTCGTGAATTGGGCTGAGCAACAACTTGAAAATGATTCAGATTTTCATCGAAAAATCATCTTCAGCGATGAGGCTCATTTCTGGCTGAATGGCTTCGTCAATAAACAAAATATGCGTTATTGGTCAGGCAGCAATCCACACGTACTCCATGAGTCATCATTGCATACCGAAAAAATTACGGTCATTACGGCGTCATTTGGCCGTACTTCTTCCGTGATGATAAAGACCGGCACGTTACTGTGAATGGGGATCGCTACCGTTCAATGATAACCGAATATTTTTGGCCCCAATTGGATATTATGGACTTGGAGGACATGTGGTTCCAACAGGACGGCCGGCGCCACAAGCCACACAGCACACAATCAATTTATTGGAAACCAAGTTTGGAGAACGTGTTATCTCACGAAATGGTCCAGTCGCTTGGCCGCCTCGGTCGTGCGATTTGACGCCGTTAGACTATTTCCTGTGGGGCTACGTCAAGTCTATGGTCTATGCCAACAAGCCAGCGACGATTGATGAACTTCGTACGAATATCGAACTTGAAATTGCAGCAGTATCGGCCGATTTATGCTTGAGAACCGTCGAAAATCGGGTTTAGCGTCTGGACTTCTGCAAGCGTGTGCGTGGTGGCCATGCAAAAGGAATCGAATTCCATACATAATGGCATCGAACGTACTTTCACATGAAAAAAGGATTTCATTGATATTTAATTATTTAAAAAAACTTTTGTAGCGCTCTTATTGAAAAACCAGATATATAATTATTGAGTGCAAAACAACTTTTTCATGTAACTGACCGAATGAATTTGATTCGAAGAACAATTTAAGCACTGTCGTTTAAGAACCACAAGAATAATGAATCGTCTCTTGAATTCAATAGAATCAAAACACGATAAAGACACGAAAAAGTGTGAGTGCCGGGACTCACGGTTAATATATAGGTATGTATGTATGTATCAACGTTTATCCAAGTGCCGAATTTTTGTTACTGAACTTTGGTATTCAATATACATAACAAGGGCAGCGTATAGTTACATATGTTTTGCAGAGGAAGTCATTTCACCCCTTATGCAAATCCATCTTTCGATCCAGTAAAACTTTCACAAATTTCCGTAGTAACGAACCTCCAATGAATGTCACTTTGTACTTTGAAAGATAACCGGCGAATTATATAATTATGTATTTTAGTATAGAATACTAGTTGCAATTGTCAGTGGAAATCACTAATATCGTGGTTTCAATCCATTGGCACCGCAGCCAACCTCCAATGGAATTTGACGCTTAATGGTTTGACAGAGAGGGGAAGCATTATAATATTTAATTCGAACTGTCAACCAACTTTAAACCCTAAAAGCTCTCCCAAACTTGATTTTTTATTGTAGTTTTTTTAAAACAAATCGTTATTGGGCCTGCATCGCAGACTCACCCTAAAGATCAACAAATTTTAAATACGGCCCTGTCAAGGCATCCAATTAGCAGTTGTTTGAAAAATGCATACACATCTGCAAAGATTTCACGTGAATAAGCTCTAACACACGTGGTACAACGTGTGCAATTATTTGCTGACAAGTTTTTTAGCTTTATTCAGTCCAATTATAGTTTTTGAAATAATTTGGAACTTACCAAAAAGCTTCATTACACATTGTTTTGTTGAAAAGCTCTTGCTATATACTTTATATAATTGTGACATAAATACGGCAAATAATTCAAAAAGTCGAATTTCATTTGGCTTAGTCTTCGTCTGCGCTGATTTGTATTGATTTGGTATATCTTTAAAGATTTATGTATATTTATGAATTTGAATCCTGCGATGATACTAGGTTCTTGTTCTTTTAAAATCGTAATTCAAGTAAATGAAAATGCCAATTTATGGATTGTACAAACAACGGATTACAGCCCAAATGCTTCACTTTTATTAGAAGTCTTCAAAAGTTCTTCAAAACAACGGAAAAAAACCAATTACACGACAAAAAAAGAAGAAGAAATTAAGAGCCCTAGGAACTTTTTATCCACATTAAATTTTAATTGAATGTCACTTTGTTTTTTTTACCTTGTGTTTTCATACCTTTTTATCCAGAAATATCTTTGTCTTTCGATAAAAAGAAGTTACGTCCATTGTCAAAGCCTACAAAAATGAACCATATTAACGTAAAATTCAGGAGTGCTTTCCAGAAGCAACATTCCACCCTATTCTATGGGTATCTATACAATCTTTCGTCTATAACCAGATCTGGAAGCAAATGTTATTAGTAGTTATGAAGGAAAATGAAATATGCACAAGTGCAGATATAACGGAGTAAATTATAAGAACATTATACAGGGACAGGTATGTCCTTATTCCGCACTTCACTATTCACTACCAGTTCATAATGGATTATATGTTTATGCTCTTATTGTGAGCAAGAAGGGACCAGAAGAGTGCTGAAGGTGGTTTTCTCGTGCAGGATTTAATTATTTCTTTACTTATGACAGCAAACGACAATAAAGTGTGCTCTTAATGGAAGTTACCCGGTAGAGTGATTTTCATCAATGTCTCCATGTATAGGAGGAATTATGAATTGTATCAACAAAAAATATGAAATGGAGGACAAAGTTTAAGCTCAACTTACAGCATCTGGTGCCTGAGCATTCTCGTCGACAACGATAAAATATTTGGATCACATGTGGGATCTTAATGACACTAGACCTTTTTATGTTCTGCATAAAATACTATATGGGGAACTTTGGGCGGATGTAGCACCTACGTGAAATTTGAAAAGTTATGACTGATGATGACAAATTTGAAATATCCTGATAGGACTTTATGTATTATGTGTATGTATGTGTTGTTAAATGGTTTGTTTACCCTTTGCAGCAGATGTCAGTTTGATGAACTTGAAGAGTTTCAAAGCAATACAAAAAATTGTACGAATGATAAAAAATGTTTTTTTCTCTTCATGTGATATTAAACTAAAGGATTTTACAATAGGGACTGGTAAATGTTAAAATTGAATATAATAAGTTCGATGTGAGATATTATTGGTATAGACCTGTCAAATCCCACGATCTCGGTGGCCAGTTTACGTCGCCACTCCGTGAGATAAGCATCATGCCCTCAAATCGCTCGTGCAGAATTCCATTGTTGTATCAGCTGTGCCCCACGTAGCGCCGAGCCGCCGCCGCCGTCCTGTTGGAACGACATGTCGCCCAACTCCATAATTTGGGAAGAGCTATACGTCTCACTGACAGCGGCAATGTTTTCGGTAGATTTTGTGTTTCGGAATAAAACAACCAGAGTTACTACTGGGACACTATAGCGTCCATTTTGTTTTTGTTAAAAAAGGACACATTTTTTCACGATCATGAAATAAGTAATAAATAAGTTTTTTTTTATGAAATGTAAGACTGACTATTACTTACATTGAGTATAATATTATATGCATTAAAATATTTTAACTTTATTCTTAATTTTCTGTTAAGTTTTTCTTTTATAAAGCAATAAAAAAAACTTTGGATAGGTATTACCTACTTAAATTCGTATTTTTTAAATGTTATGAATTTATTTAAAAAAAAAGACTCATTTATTTTCAAAAGGACATATTTTTTCATTCAGAGGGACACATTAATAATTTCGCCTACGTTTACACTGAAAACAACATGGTCTCCATGATCTGTCAGCATCTACAGGTTCCTATTAGAAAGCCCTTTAAATATATACAAATACATACCTATACGTATTCCTGTATCCCAGAGCGGATTAGAATAACATATATGAAGTTAATGTCTTTAAAAGTTATCCCCGGATCTGGCTACAACATTTTTTTTTATATATATTAACAAAGTGATCTTTTTTTGAGTAATCAACTACCTTATATAAAAAATATTAAATTAAAACCAAATTCAATTCACTATGCATGGCATGAAGTTGTTCTTGTGTTTCAATAGCTTGGCATTGAGGAAGTAATAATTGTTTATTAAAGAATTATTAATGAAGTGTCAAAAAATCTCATTAGCTACAATTAAATTAATCTTCACACTTTTTCAAAACAACTTATAGTTTTCGAGATAAGTACCTACATATGTATTTACACAAAACTTTTAATTTTAACCACTTATTTTTGGAGTCTCATTTAGCTAACTAAGCAATATATGAGATAAACTCTTATCAATAACATAATCATTTAATAAACATCCTTGTCTCTGAATTATATGAAAATATGCGACATTTATTTTGAAGTGAACAAGATAGCCACACTATCGTACTGAAACGTGATTTTTTACAGATAAGAATGGAATTTTGTAATTCAAGTGTTTGCTATGAAAATGTAAATATTTGCAAAGTTACATCACTTAGGCCTAGTTTTTCAGTGCGGGATTAGAGTTAAACCCGAGTTAGCTCATCAAATTTGGTGAGTTAACGCAGGATTAACTGAACTGATGCTTTGATGTTTGCATTCTCCACCGAAAAACCGCTTCCTCTGTTCTTTGTGGGTTAATTTACTTCTAGAGTTAGCTTACTGTGGTTTAACTCACCACTGAGAAACTGGGCCTTAAAGATATAATTGGAAGATTAGGAGAGAGAATAATTATCTATTCATAAATTTGTAATTAAAGTGGGTTTTGTCATGCCGTCCGTCGCCGTCCGTCGCCGTCCGTCGGTCTGTGCGTCCAATGTAATTTGAGCTAGACCCTAAAAGGGTCATTCAATTTGCTTTTTATGTGATTGCCTAGAGGGCAATTCGATTTTTTTTGCTTACCTAGAACGGGTAGCTGATAGCACAGATACTAACTTTTTTGTTTTTAAAATTTTCGCCAAAACGGCTCTAATCATTTTGATTAAACTTCGTACCTGTAATGAAAGAAAACCGCGTATCATGTTTTTGGCATAGGTTATTCACGTATGACTTTTTGATAGTCAGACCGATTTTATTATTATTTTGCAATCGATTCTCATTAGTTTTAACAATTATTGCATTTGAAAATTTTAAAAAAATCAATTTTTAGTACTTTTGAGTCGTTTAATATTTATTAAGATATCACAACATCAGGCATCTTCAATGGGTTGCTACATACAGTAGTTGTTAACCACAAGATCAAGTTCGTGTTATCCAGTCGTGTATTTTTATATACACTGCCAAACACGCCTAAAATTGTGATAGTTCGAGTTCGAGGTTAGCAAAAAAACATCATTTTTACATTTATATAAATTCATGCAAAACAGCACAAGTTAATTTTTTTATGAAATTAAATTAATGATGACTTATTCTTATAGTTTTTTTCTGAGTTGGCACTTTACGCAGGGTTTATACAGCATGACATTATAAGTGTTACCGTTGTGTGTTTAATATTTTATTTTCTATTTGAGGCCAATTTTATAGAAATTTGCCCCTTCCGCTTAAAAGGGGAGGAATTAAACCCCCCTCCCTCTCATTTGCTTTTGTTTCAAAGCAACCTACACGTTTTATTCTTTGTGTGTATCTGTACAAGAAGTCAAACAAAGCAGTACCCAGTTCTCATAGATAAGTAGTATTAATTACTGCAAATTTACCTAACTGCAAATAAAGGCTGACGAGAAAATGGGCGTTGCAAATGATAATAATACAAATAAGTATACATACATATTAGCATTTAAAACGCAACTAATAAGCATTATGAATTTAATATTTTAATTTTTTTTCAAAAACAAACACTTTGATTAAATTTTATCGCACCAAGCAGCTGCTGATTTTGAACAAGCTAAAAGTATCTACTTATTTTAGTTTTTGGTAAATATAATAAACAATCTGTTTCACACACCTACAAATTCTTCGATATTCTGAGGACTTAAATTTAGGATCAAATCACTTTCGTTTTATGAGTTAACCTATCCTTTTTAGAATGTATCAAACGCCAAAGTATGGAAACGTAAAGTTTATTTTTGTTGTTTATTTTTTGTACTTGATTCACAATATCTTGTAACTGATCGATAAAACTTACCCCTTAAGAGTTGAATGTGAAAAATTTATATTTATTTTCGCCACTTAGGTCTATTTGCTGAAAAGAAACTTAAGAATTTATGATTTATTTAAGAATGTGATAGTACGCTGAGGAAAAAGTAGAACATAAATATTTATGTTTCTTATCAGCAAACGGTTCTTAGATTTTTTGAAATATAGCTATGTCTTGTAACTCGTATATATGCAAAAATATGATATAATTTTTGTATAGAGGATATTTTTATGGGATATACTGTAAAGTGATTATAACTTGTTTTTAGACAACTTTGTCATTTGAGGTTGCAGAGCAAAAAAACAGTGTTTTACCTTTTTTACCAAATTTTTAAACTAATGATATATTTTAAATCATCACTGTGGAGGGTCATATAATGTGCAAACTAAGCAAACATTTTTTGTTTCATAAAAGTCACCGTTTATGATTTATATAACGATTTTTATATGACGATAACTTCTAAACACACAGTTGGAGGAAGAAAAGGAACAAACACTTTTTTGTATATAATAAATTGCATGATCTATAATTTTATTTAAAAATCCGATGTATTGTACATTTGACCTTGAATAACTTGTTAAGCGCACACGATGTCGCAATGGACTTATTTGGCAGTATAGGCAGTAAATGGCAGGCAAAAATAAAGACAGTTGCGTTTTAAAAACCTTCACTTGAATTTTTTGTGTTACTGTTAACCCCCGAATTTTTCCAAAACATAGGTTTGTCGAAAAGAACATAGCATAGCAAAAGCAATAATGGCAAAAATCCTCAAATCCATGTTCCATATTCCATTCCGGAGTACAAGAGAGTGTGCTGCACGCACACACACACAATTTCACTCCATTGTCCCAGTGCCGCTGAAAGCATTATTAAATAAATAATGACTGTTTTAAAATTTGGGCAAAGACCAGTGGAGAAAAATTTTCCCACTAAATATTAATAAATCCATATGTCACTTTGACATAGAAAAAAATTAAAAAGGTATGTTTGCTTCATTTTTTGCACGAAATGTCACTGTTTTAGGCGCGTTCAGCTTGAGTTTTGTAAGAAAATAGGTTTAGTATGATACTAGTTAAAAAGTGTTTAAAACTAACAACATTTTAGTAAAGAGTGTTAAATTTAGTAAAGTGTTAACTAGTATCATGCTAACACTTTAACATCAGGCTGTTTAAAATTTTGCGCCATTTAATTTAAATAAGAACATTTGCTGCAGGTCGCCTTTTCCATACTGCCGTTAGGCCCAATCCACACAGATCTAGCTGGTTTGGTATTGATCAGCTACAGGCGTGGATCGGATCTGATGGACTCAATCCACACAGAAGTGACAGCGAATAGAGATTTGTCAGTTGTCCATCACCACACATCACGCAGAGCGAGTAATTTAAAAATGCTTTTTAACGACAAAGAGATGCAAAGTATTTTTGATCAGATCCGATATCTAGCTCAGACACAAAATAAAAGAAGGTACGGATAAATCATTTGTGGTTAGAAAAATTAAAATTAAGTGGTACGTTCAACGTTACGCGAGAGCTTAATATGTACCCTGAACGTTTACAAACGAAACATACAAACGTGTTTTTGCACACACTTTTCAATCCTTTCAATTTGATCACACATTCTTATGCAAACTGCGTTTCAGGTATATACATAGATAGGTAATCCAAAATGGCAGCCGAGGTTTCCTATTTTTATAGAATATCTTTGATACGAACAAGGGATTTTTCAGGCAATTTCATAATGGTGCACCGTTTGCGTAGGCCACTTGTGTCACTGAAACAGCGTGGCG
The DNA here is from genome assembly GCA_932273885.2 of Leucozona laternaria. NCBI lineage: Eukaryota > Metazoa > Arthropoda > Insecta > Diptera > Syrphidae > Leucozona > Leucozona laternaria. The sequence goes on from OW026368.1 coordinate 56,551,634, forward strand.
ATGGCAAGTCACACTATCCCCTTGCCAAGTCATTTACTTGTGTACATAACATGCGAGTTCCACAACGTGGCATATGCAATGCATGCACCATGCCAGAATGACATCAAAGCATATGCCAGATCTGTGTAAATTGGGTTTAGACAACTACTGGCAAAGCATATACAAGCAATAAATTGTAATTGTCATTGCCTCAAATATTGCCATAATTAATCCGCAGAGATATGAATTTTGTTGTGTGAAAATTTAAATTTTGACATTCCCCTTTGCGTACGCTCTTGCATTTTTCTTAAACAGATCGTTTTGTTGGGCATTAAGGAGGAACATTAAAACCATCCCCTCCTCGCAGCGATTTCCCCATTTTGGTGGCATATTAAAAAAATATGCACGACTGGGTCGCACGAACTTGCTCTTATGCGCGATCACATTGTGGTTCTATAGTCTGAAATAAATTGGCTATAGGAGTATATATTTTATAAATTTGCCAAATCTTAGTTTAGTTTCAGGTGGTATTATGTGAGTATACAAAAATTAACAATATAGCCTAGTGTTGCACATAATGCAATATGCATAAAAGGAAATTTATACTATTTAAACTGGTAACTTGTTTCAAATCAACAAAATAAGAAAGAAATTGATTAAAATACTTTGAATCCGTTTTAACCCAACGCGATGTACACCATCTGATTTCTTATATAAATCTTTATTTATGAAAAAAAAAATTTGAAAATCGTAGGAGCGGTTTTAAAAATAATTAATTTTTTATATATAAAAGTTCGTTAACATTTTTGAGAAAAAAAATTGGAACGCCAATTTAAAGCATTTATTAATCTTGCGTTAAAAATTGAACTTCACAAAAAAATCTGCTACCAGTTTTCGAAATATCGAATTTTCAAAAAATAATTTTAATTTTTTTTTAAAAATCCAAAAATCATTTTTTAGAAAATTTTGATACGCACTATTATTTATATTTATTACAAGCTTCCGTATAAAAAATCTAATTTTATTCGGTTGATCAGATGTTGAGATAGTCGAAAATCAAAGAAACCGTTCTATGAGAGGTACTGGTAATAAACGTAAAATAAAAACTTTAAAAATTTTAAATGGTAGATCGTACTAATTTTAACACACAAAAAAACTTTTATGAAAATCGTAGGAGTCATTTTTGAGAAACAAAATATTTTTCTTAACGGTTTTTTAACATTTGTATGGGAGGCACCGTTATTTTTGGGTAATAGAATAATTTTTGTCATCGTAATGTAAAGTTTGATCAAAATCTCGAGTTCGATTTTTTGTACGAATCCATAACTTCCAATATAGTACCTATATCGCAAGTAAAAAAACAATTGATCGCTTTATATTACTTATTAAAAGCCAATAGGTACTTAGTTACGTAAAATTAAAAAAAAAAAAAATCAGTGCCAATTTGTTATTGTAAGCCTTGCCATTGTTTCTTATCCTTACCTGTACTAACTTAACCTATCTTTCTTTATGCTAATCCCCCATGTACTAGCATAATCCCATATTTTGTTCCTGGACATAATTGTTCCATTTATTCATTTAGTAAGTTTAAAAATTGCTAGTCCCTTCTCCGGCTGGGTGCTCTGATAAAAGTTGAACAATTAAAGATTATTGTAAGTCAAGCGTAGTTGTTAAACCCCACTATGACTTAATTAGAATAATAACCATTACACCGATTGCTGCATAATGAACTAGTTCTTGTGGATATACATAAGTGTAAATTGCAAGCACATTAGTTTTATGTAGGCTAATAACTTCCAGTCGAGTCGTGATGTCCATATATAGGTAGAGCTCTTTTAAAAAATTGATTTGGATTTTATTCTACTTGTTTTGTAAGGGGTATACACCTATGTATGTACCTAAATTAAATAAAACACATACACATAAAACAAATGGTCATAGTATTGGTATTGCTGACTTAAATCTAACCGAATTCGGAAGTCCAGTTTTCGACCGCTCTTTACCGAGCATCTGGGTCCCGTTGAGAAATTTTGCAAGCTTTTTTCTGGCTTTAGACTATTCATAGTAAAATATTAAAATAAACTGAGCAGAAATCATGTGTCAGCTGTCAAATTTACTGTCAGTAGAAACAGTGTTGCCAAGTTTAAAACCAAACCCTTTTTTAAAAAAAACACCCTTTACTATCTGAGATTTATAGCTGTAAAGAACTTGTATTTCTAACTTAAGTTTACCATGCAGGAAATTGTGACTTACATACATTATGATTAATGTGTTGTTCTACGTTTTCCTTTAAGATGATAGATTTACTTTGGAAACCTCTCCGGTTAAGACAGTCGAGTAAAACTAGTAGGATTTGTATCATTGTGTTTGTCTTAAGAATGTGTGCAAATTTTAAATAAAAAGGTGCATCAGCTCAAAACTCAAGTTTTCGGAGCAGGTGCTCGACTTGGTATAAATAAGATACCTACTTGGGAAGGCTCAACGATTGAGCTTGTACATGTTTGAGAAGCACCTCGAGAAGTACCACCTATACATATTTCATTGTTAAGTATTTTGCTCAACGATGAAGCAAATAACGTCTTACTTTGTTTTTTAAATGATGAATTGTATGCCAATTTTTGTGTGATTTTTTTGAAGTGGAATGAGAACTTCTACTCCACGTGAAGGAGGAAGTGCTTACTGGTTGGTTATATAAATGTATTCAAACTAAACTTTATCTTACTGAGCTTCTTATGAAGTATAGCTTCTCTGAGCACGTGCTCCGTTTTTTCATATCACCCTTTGCCAATTAGAATGATATTTTAAAAAATATTTCAAAATTATAGAAAATATGGAAACAAAACAAAAAATTAAACAAAATACTAAACTAGCAGGGTAATAAGAAAGTAACTCGTGGGGCAACACATATAAGTGGTACTAATTCTCGCTTTGCTAAAGTGGAGGACATTGAAAATGAATATTTTCAGAAAATCAGAAAATAATCGTACCAACTCATTTTAAAAAGTTAATTAAATAAAATCAAAAAAATGTCATTATTTCATTAAATTATGAAACTTAATTGTGTTCTTTTTTCAAAGAACAAAAATACTCATTAAAGACATGTTTACAACACTATACTTTTTTCTTCTTTATTAACAGTTTGGCTAAGCGACATAATCATACAATTTTTATGAAAATGAATTGATAAAGCTTTAATAGGGGCTTAATTAAAAGATATTGGGGCATATACATAGTCACTTTTAAACTCCAGTTTATCTTAGACCTGGGTTTATCCTATCTTAAGTAAAACTGGAGTTTAAAAGTGACTATGAATATGCCCCATTATGTACAGAAGTCATACCACAAGTACAGTTGTGGTCCAGTTTAACGAATGATATAATGTCTGTCCATTCGTTATATCGAATACTTTTTTTCTTACAAATCTTAAGGTAAATACAAAATAGAAAGCAAAACTGTATTTTGCAAATCCGTTACAGTTTTGTGCATAGCGAACGAACATTAGAGCACCTGTTTACATAAAGAAAGACGAATACGTTGAACATAACAAAACAAACGAAAAAAAAAACGTTTGATCAAAGGAAAATACATAGATATTTACACAGCTTAGAGGATATATAATATGGAGTGCTCTTTTCTATCCCTAATGCAAAGTAGTGCCTGAAGGCTTGATTAGGGGGCACTGTTTCACTTTCAATAAGATAAAGTCCTACAGCTGCTGCTTTCAATTCTAAGTCATAATTTGGTTATTTTCTCTCTAAATTGTTCTACTTTGAAGTGTTTGTTTATTATCTTAAGTATATTGAAATGTTCTTGTTTTAGGTTTTTTCTCCAATGTGCAAAAAACTGAGTGCCTTTGAACTTATTGAAACTTAAATAGCGACCCCTATGAAAGTTTTGCATTCGAATAAAAACAAGCACTCCATATAATAATCCTCTAAGATTTATAGTGAAGAGTTGATTTACAATTTTTTTATTTCTAAATTCGTTACATTATGTACCTGTTTGTAGAATTTTCTTTTTATTCATATTCTGAAATTCGTTACTTGTTCGTTATATAAAATACCTACTGGACTTGACGACAAAAGTGTTCGTAATATCGATCATTCGTAATGTCGACATTCGTTATACTGGACCACCACTGTATTACTGTATATTACTATAATTGTATGAGAACTAAAATAAGATCGACTTTTATCCCCGAACTATACATACATACATATGTATACACCTGTTCCTTATACTAAATCGCAAAACGGTGGAGTAGACCATTCTTTACAAATTTGAATCCCCCCATGCCATTAAGAGTGATTATCGCAATCACTCTGTATACCCTGTTCATAATAACGTAATCCCAAATTATCTTCCATTCATTGATAATAATAAAGTCATCACCACATCACGTAACTTAATCATAACGCTTCCCGAGTCCCCATTTTAGGAGGACAAATAATCGCCCTCTATCTTAAAACCATGTCATCCATCAATCACAGACCCGTTTGCTGATACGAAACTTTCAATTCAACTTAAACGTTTATGTTCTACTTTTTCCTCCGCGTAAACTGTGGCAGTTGAACTTAAATATTTAAGTTTTGTTACAGCAAATTATAAAAAACAGTAATATGACTAAAGGTCGCAAAAAAACTTTCAATTGAAAAAATAGTTGTTAAGTGACTCAAAAAAGGGGAGCAATGGCTTAGGTTCTAGTCATAATAGCTTGCGAAAAATGTGAAACCCCGCAGCTTATATATTTTTCGTTTTTGGCAGCACTGAAACGTCACCCCTCCGTTTGTACAAACGTAACAACGAAGAGGGACTTGCTAGAGTTTACTTATACATTTCTGATTTCGAAAGCAGGCAAACTACTCTCGTTTTCTCCCCATATCACGCATCCGGATCTGGATATCCGTTTTCCGGTCGAAGTAACAATTTCTCGAAAAATTAAGAGTAAATTGATCTGAAACAATGTGGGTTTGTGTCAGTGTATGTCTGTTGCGAAACAGTTGATATTCTGAAATTTTATATGTTCCCTTCCCAAGCATGGGAAGTTCCAAACTCTCATCCATCCCGCACCAGTTAATTAGAAGGCAGAAAGCTTAAGCATTAAGGGTGGTTGTATGTGCTGTTTAGGTTGGCTAGAGCAATTGTTTTATTTTCCACTTGACATAGTTTTGCTTGTATCCACATTTTTAAATGTGTGTAGTTCTATTTGTGTTCTGTTTTTTTAGGTAAATAAAATATGTAGTAGACAGTATAAAAATAGGTCAAACAAAAAAAGGAACCCATTAAAAAGTTATCCAAAAACAAACTAATAAAGAATAACCACAAAAGCATTTTCGTAGCGAGGACATAGCGAAAGAGCACAAATATCAAGGAAAATAATATCGAACAATGCCGGGGTGTATAACTTGAACAACTGCTTAATTTCGGGCAAAAAATATGTATTCTCCTAATATGTGCCGGTAACTGTACAGGGTGTAGTTTTTATCAAAGGACTGAACATTTATTCAACAAAACTCGTTGAATGTTAAAACAAAAATAGTTTTTTTTCAATTTAAATACATATTTGAGAAAGAAAAACCATTTTGTACTTGCTCTATAGACTATAAAGTAGTATTGGTTTCGTGTAAAAAAAAAATCGGGGTTGAAATTCAAGTTAAGACTATGATTATCGAAAAGTAGGAAAAACTGGGTTTCGTCATACCGTCCGTCGATCTGTGCGTGTGTCCGCTGTAATTTGACTTAGAGCCTCAGCGGGTAGGCCGATTTTCTTCAAATTTGGTACAGAGAATTTTTATGTAATTCCTTAGAGGCAAAGTTCGAAATTTTGTTTTACTTTATCTGCTATACAACAATTTTATATTTCTTCAAATTTTCTCTAAAACGGCTCTAACGATTTTGATTAAACTTTGTACTTGTAATGAGCAAGTACATAATTGCAAGAAAACTGTGTCTCAGGTTTTTGACAAAAATTCATACCACTGAAATAGGGATACCACGTTTTTCGAGAAATTGGTCCTATTTTTGGGCTATTCGCGTACGTATATCGTATTTTATTATAATTTTGAAATCTTATGCTTCTCAGTAGCTCAAAAAATATTGCAAAAAATATGAAAAAAATCAAACAAAAAAAAAATTTTTTTAGTACCTCATTTAATAAAGCAAAATCATTTCAATGTTGAACCATCTTGTTTAATGCATTACAGTTGTGAAGTTCGCGCGATTAGTTTTAGTTTGAAAATAAATTTTTCAAAAACCATTTACAAAAAAAACTTGATTTAAAATATTTTTCATTTTACGGCCAGTGTCGGTTTTTTCTAGTATTTGGCATTTTGAGCCTAGTTTACAAAAAAAGAAACAAAACAAAACAATTCTCCACCTAATTTCAACATTTTTCAAATCTATAATATCCAAAAAGCATATTTCCCTTGGCTTAAATAAACTGTTTAGTGATAAAGTGAAGTACTAGGTTAGGATAGGTTAAGTAGAAGTGGCTGTCGACGGAGAGTTGACAAACTTAGACCAAATGTGTGTTGGCCCGTTGCGATACCACATGGATCTAGGAAAATCTTTTCCCTACTCATAAACCACTTTGAGCTCCTTATGAAGCGCGCATGACACCTTATGTCATGTCAATGTTTGCCAAAGCACCATAATCGGTGTAGTAGTGCAATCTGCGTCTCTGGGATAGAGCAGGACATCATTTCCTCTTCTTCCATACAGCTCCTGCAGAAGTCGTTTGAGTAGACGCCAAACCTCATGGCGTGCCTACCTATTAGACAGTGTCCGGTGATGACACCTATAACGGAGCTAATGTGCAATCTGCTTAAGGAAATCAAGCCCTTAGAGCGCTCCATGTTTTGTCCGTTTTGTCGCCAAGCAAGTGGTCATGTTGTCCCATCTAAGGTTTGCTTTCCTTATAGCATAAGTTTACATGTAGCGATGGATTTACCAATTTACCAACATCTGTCCTAGAAATTAAATCAATATTTTGCGTTTAAATAGTAAAGTTAGTTGCAGATTTTTAACATCAAAATTCACATAAACTCGAACTTGCCGGTACCGAATGCCAATATTAATGCCATTTACCTCTAACTCTCCGTCTTGAGTCTAAACCAAATATATCTAGCAGCGGATTTACTTACCTTTTTTCAACACGAATGAAACTTTGGTACAAACAGGTTAATGGTCATCAAAAACAAAAAAACGTCAGCATCAGACTCCTGTAAATATTTCTGAAAACAAATAGACAACTGTTGAAAAATACACGTACATATTAAAAAAAAAAAACATATTTAAAAAAATGTCTGAGTGCCCGGACTCACGGTTAATATGTGTAAACATCAAAGTGCGCGGATCTAAAACGGACTAGTGTTTGCTTGAAGGGGATCTTAAGATTTTTTTCACTGAACGCACCCATCCAAGTATGCAGATCGTAACGTTGCACACCGTAACGTTGCACACCGTAACGTTGCACGACGTAACGTTTTACACGAACGTTCACGTTTTTTTTCACTCTACCGCCAGCATAGATGTTTACACATCAAAAAAATGTTGGGAACCTATAATTTACAGTGGTGTTCAGGAACACTAAATATTTGACCACTAGAAGTTTTTTCATATATGAAAAGTTTGATTATCAAGGCTATAACTTACTTCTACTCTTTGAGGTTTAAAAGAACGAAAAATAAAAGATTCTAAAACCCTGTAAACTTAAAGGATTTTCAAATGAATGACTTCGGCCCTGACAACGATATAAAAGACAAAAGTAAATGGAGTTAACAACTTTTTTAACTAAAGCTCTGATATTTTTATTTTTCAGAGAAGATTGTTATGATTGAAACACTTTTTCCTTACTGTAATTTGGTCTCATGAAGACGGTAAAATAATAATCTAAGGACTCGCAAAAATATAAGAAAAAAATTAGATATGCTTAAATACTTTTTGTGTGTCTTGACTGAATTAAATGTGAACTATGCAATTTGGCAATTTAAAAGTCGCCAGATTGGCGCTTCTGTAACTTTAATACTGAACCTGGGGCAGATTTCTTAGATCATTCATCACATAAAATTCATAGAATTGACAGCCATGCTGTATGGGTTTTGCTTCGTAGTTGTATTTATTTATTTTGATTTTATTTATTGAATAATTTTTCTTTAACAATTTATGTCGCTTCGCTATCATACGTCAGCAATCACCGGAGATTTCACTGCAAATATATGCTGCAATGTGTCATGATTTGGGTTTTTTTTAATTCATCATAAAGCCGATTAACTTAAAATGTAAAATGAAAAATCGCAGCTCCGTGGCAGCCAATGAACATCAGCAACACGACTGATTACACGATTATTTAACTAAGTGTTCAATAATTCAAACGCTTTGCACGAAGCCTCATCTTGCTTGAACCAAAGCTTGCCCAAGTAAAAATCCACAATTTCTGGCTTTACCAAATCGATTATCATGCCTCGGTAGCGCTCTCCATTGACTGTAACGTTTTTTCCATAGTCGTTGGAAGGAAAGTGGGTCAATAATGCCTCGACTCCAAAAACCACACTTAATATAATCAAACGTTCAGTGTGCATTGGATGTATTCTCCGGAATATGTTCAGACATCAATTAACAAACCAGTATCAAGAACTTTCTTCAAAAACTTTCTTGCAGTCGAAATAATGCATTTCGACCGAAATCAAAATTCGTGCTGTTTCCGCAACACAGCACCCACTTTGGAAGAAATTTTAATATTTCCCAACGTTGTTAGGCGTAAATCGATCCAATTCGTACCGCGGAAATCTGTCAAGTTCTTCAGCCCAAAAGAACTGTCAGTGCCAAAACAACATATGATTAAAAAAGAAACTAACAGATCTGCATCTGTCCGACTAAGGCCCGTAGAGTTTTTGAATCCAACACCGAGAGAAGGCAAAGTAAAAGAAAATTTGCGTGACTTATACGCAATTGGAAGGGGACCTCAACCAACTTGGCGTGTGAAACTGGAATATATTATATATTCTAGAAGCATAAATAATATATACCATGTACATATAGAGAAATCCTCAAGAACGTATACTGTGCCCCGGACAGTCCCTAGGTTAGAAGCAGCAAATTTCGGTAACAACCAAATATCAGTTTGTTTTACTATCCACGTTTTTAAAAGACAAACTTTTTACCATCCGCCAACTCAGAGGTTTCTGGGCTTTTAGCCACCAGACTACGAGAAGTGGAGCTCAATTAGTATTTAAAGTTCTGGTAATTTTGGGCAACCAAAAACATCAGGAAGCATAGGCAGTATCGGCTCTTTTTTCTAAGCCAACCAATTCCGACGCGATACCCTCTTATATGATGTAGCGCTGAACGGAGAAACAAACAACAATCGACGAGCGGCTGGCCTTCAAAATACAGTTCAGGAGAGAGTTCCTTATTCCTGAGATGACTACCAAGAGTGAGGAAGCTGGAAAGTTCCATGAGATGGACGCAGATAAGATAAAGGACCAGAAGATTTTTGAGAAACACAATAACATTCTGGCTACCGAAAGAAAGCTAAATATGTAGGCCTCGAGATGATCCTAATCAACCTCTAAGGAAGACTAAGCATGCAGGTCCGAAGAAGAGCAACACAATACTACCTCACAGAGCAACACAACCGCGTACATTTAATGAGGTTGTCAGAGACGAACTCCAAGTATCGGTTGTGAGTGAGCTCTCCACAGACAACAGAGGTGTGCAACTCTATCGAGACCAAACTCTCGAAAACAGTGTTTATATACATTTTGTCGGAAAACGAAGGTCGATTCTCTTTTTCGACTCTGGTAAGTTGCTCAGGTGGTATAGTGTAATCAAGTGCACCGAAAGGTTTTCTAGGGATTTTAATAATTTTAACGCGTTGTTCGCTTGTTAAGCGATCCATTATCGTAAATGGAAAACATTCAACTAATATTATGACACTTCAAATGACAGCTGAGTTTGACAGGTGTCAAATGCCAGCGCTACCAACTTGAAACCACGAAATGAATGACCCGTATTAGTGCAATGACTGATTCATATAAAGTTGGTTATATATTTTAATCCAAGTGTGCCTTATGTGTGGGATTCTAATTCATTCTATATATAGACAGTTGTTTTTATGCTTGGTATAGTTTTGTAAAGTATTTAGATCGTTTGACCACACGTTCGGCAACTTCTCTCTTTGGAAGTCAAATGTTGAAACCAAATGTTGCCAATATCCTCCTCTTTAATTTTTGTGAAGAAAAATTCATTTAACAAGGCCCGATAACGATCGCCATTGACTGTAACGGCCACTCCTTGCTCATTTTCGAAAAATGGCCCAATTATGCCTCTGGACCAAAATCCGCACCAAACAGTGACTCGTTTTGGATGTATCGGCTTTTCAATGTATGCGTGCGGGTTTCCTGTGCCCCAAATGCGACAATTTTGCTTGTTTACTGCCCGCCAAGATCAAAATGAGCTTCATCTGAAAAGATGATTTTTTTTGGCAAAATCGGCATCTTCTATAAGTCGATCGCAGGCCCACTTAGCGAAGCGTATACACAACCATATTCGTTCAGCGGAAGGATAAAACTAATTATCTGTCAAATCAGACATGAGCTAAGTGTTCCCATTCACGAAATAAGCACTAGTTGAAAAAAAACGTTAGATGGCGGACCCTTTATAATAGAACCGTGCGTCATCCGAAAGAATAATCGCAAAATTCTTATTGTGCTGTTTCCGCAACTTCTTAGGCAAAGTGTAAGCCAATTGTGTTCTTGTTTGCTTTCTGATGTCATTTCAAAGTGTAAGGTGTATTCTAAGGCAAATATTATAACTTTTCTATCAGATGTATGTACTTATATCAACAAACGCAATAATAGATTCTGGGTGTGTATTTGTTATACAATTTGGGTTCTTATAGTGCCTTATCTTGAGTTTGAAGACATTTATGTAGGTAGTTTCGTATGATTGAACATTACATTACAGCTAGTAAGCTTTTGGATCTTCCAGATAGACAGTCAAGACACACCAACCTAACCACTTACCTATCGTGCTTTCTTATAAAGGGTGATTTTTTAAGAGGTTTAGAACTTTAAAAAAAAAAAAACACAAAAAATTCGAAAAAATGAATGAAATATTTATTTGAATCGATAGTTTGAACCTTGCAATTTAATGTTTAAAGATAATTTCATGCAAATGTTGACCGCGGCTGCGTCTCAGGTAGCCCATCCGCTGAGTCCAATTTTGGCATACTCTTTCACACATATCGGCCGGTATCTCACGAATGAATGCATGGATGTTGGCTTCCAGTGCGTCAATCGAAGCGGGCTTGTCCCTATAGACATTAGCCTTGACATACCCCCACAAAAAATAATCTAATGGTGTCAAATCGCACGATCTAGGCGGCCAATTGACCGGCCCGAAACGTGAAATTAACTGTTCACCAAACTCGCCTCGCAATTGCGCCATTGTTTCGCGTGCTGTGTGGCATGTGGCACCGTCTTGTTGAAACCACATATCATGCAAGTCAAGAACTTCCATTTCGGGCAAAAAAAAGTTTGTTATCATCGCTCGGTAGCGTTCACCATTGACAGTAACGCTGCGATTCGCATCATCTTTGAAGAAATAGGCCCAATAATGCCGCCGGCCCATAAACCGCACCAAACAGTGGCTTTTTCGGGATGCATTGGTAGCTGTTGCAATGCTTCTGGCTGATCTTCACTCCAAATGCGGCAATTTTGCTTATTTACGTACCCATTCAACCAAAAATGAGCCTCATCGCTGAACACAAGCAGCGCGCGATGAACATTTCGAACCGAGCACGAATTTTGATAGTAAAATTCAATAATTTGCAAGCGTTGTTCATTTGTAAGACGATCCATGGTTAAATTGCAAACCAAACTCAAGCTGTTTGACAGTGACACAAGGTACTAAACACACGTCAGCTGTCAAAACCAGTGTTGCCAAAACCAAACCAGCTTAAAAATCACCCGTTAGTATGTATCTATCTACATATTATTTTTTCCATATAAATCACTTTAAAAATTGCTTGTGGTAATTGCCACTGCGCAGCTGACAATAGGTGAGGTACAGAGAAAGTGTTCAAAACAATGGAATACAAATCCCGACTTACGAACCCGATTGTCAGACGCAACTTAGCCCAGGCGTAAAAAAATATTGGATTTTTGATTTTGTTGCTCAACTACGGAGGTAATCGCATCTGAATGCGTGAATGCGCATGTGCGCACCCATAATATAAGGTTGATCTTGACGCGACGGAGTATGGAGATACCGATGGAGTGTATACTTCCACGTGCAACAAGTAAGTTGTCTGGGTGTAGTGACATTGGAGAGACGGAGAGTTATGTGGTATCAATAATTTTTAGAATTCGGCCTAAATGTAAGCTTACCTCAGAGTTGGCGCACAGCTGCAAGCTGTAATAGGTTTACTACATACAAAGGCGTGGAAGCCTGGTCTGCTTATGTATATCTACGAAGTTATTTGAATTTGATCAGACAAATATGGATAATTTGTTTGGTCGGCATCTGATGGATATAAATGATATGGGAGTTGCACATGATTTGCGTAAATTGAGTTATGAGTAGGAAGTGCGATAACTTGAGATAGGTAATGTATGTAGGCATTTGATGCATCGTGCATATATAGTCTTCGTTGAATCAAGTTTTTTTTTTTAATTATCCTGTTTGAGAAGTCATAACAACTAAACGTTTATTTTTGCATTATTTTAAACCAAATATCTTGGCTGCACCCAAAACGTGGTCGCCGTATCAACTGAGAAAACTGCGCATCAATAATTTTCTTCATATGTATTTTTATTTAAAAGAAGAAAAAATACTAAAAAAGTTGTTGATACGTATATGTAAACTTTTAACTTTTTTCACATTTTGGAAAGCAGCTCTTTTTTGTTTTATTAATTTTAAATATTTCCTTTGACAAAAATATGACTTCGTGAAAAAATTGCTTTAATATCCCTATTATTTCTATTTTCATAAAAACATAGCTTTGGCTCAACTTCTCGCTATACACCCCAAGTGGGTTCTGCTATATATATATATATATTTTCACCCCAAAGATCAAAGTTTAGTCTATAAATTAAGTCGATTTTGATCATCGTGAACAATATAATTTGGCATTTTATTTTCATATTCTCGGCAACACCTACCATGAACATCGTACACGTACTATGAACATCACATTCTTTTAGAACGGCTATACCTTTACAATACATAAGTGTTGTATGCTGTTTTGATCTTTTCCCGATGTTAATTTTCGTACAAAAAACTGAACCAAAACCACGAGGAAGAACATTTCGTGCTTTGTACCCATTTAAGATATGCAAAATAATTTTTTTAGGATTCAACAAACCGCTTCATTTTTATTTAGTAACAATCTAGACAAATCTATCCTTATAATACATTACTGAACTTCATTTAGTAAACTTATATTAAAAATAAAATATTTGTAATAGTTATTGCACATTTCAACATTATGTATACTTTTGAAACCATGTTATCTAACTTCATTTTACTCTTTTATTTCTAGGAAAAGAAACATTGGCCCCATTACGCCATCAATATGTTTCCCAACAGTACTACAAAATCAATTCGTGAGCTTGAAATGTGCGCAACTTTAACAGTGTGTTATCATGTCCATCCTCTTATTAAAAAATACCCATGAAAATGAAATTTTATTTAAAAAATAATTCAAATATTGAACGACAAACAAAACATTTCCAAATTTATTTAACATTGTTTATTTAAAAAAAAAAAAAATAAAAAAAGGAGTAGAAATAACAAATTCAACACTTATATTTTAACGAGTTCTTTTGTGTGTGGATCTGGGGAATTTTCTAGTGACATCGATATGATGGAAAACAACACACCAGGGTTCGATGATGACCCACCACCAGAACCCCGGGATGGTTGGCTTCTGGTGCGGATTCACGTGCCCGAACTTAATGTATACAAATGTTTGCAGTTTCCAGCCGATCGACTTGTTTGGGATGTGAAACAGCAAGTGTTAGCTTCGTTACCTAAGGTGAGTTGAAATATTACAAAAATAAAATGCATAAATATCTAATAGAAATACACACAAAAACACTCATCATAAATCATTAACGTCTATATCTGTAAAATAACTAATTGCATGTGATAATAACAAGCCTTTATCCAGTTAATTCAAACTAATCGTTGCGTTGAGACAGGCGGATATTTTTTTTAACTTTGATTGAGACTTTAAATTTTATTCGTTTTATATTGATTATAATTATTGATTTTGAATTGATTTTAATCATGAATCGTTATTAGTTACCTAGAACTCGAATGAAAAAAATTAATCTTATCATTGCCCTTGAAGTGCATGCGCTGCGCAGTCATCTTAATTCTATACCATTTACTGATATATTATATATCTGTTGTGAAGAGAAATGGGAAACACAAGGGAAATTCAAAGCTAGTGTCGTTGGTATCAAAAAATTTGCCACATTATGGCCGGTTATGGATTCTTTAACAAAATGATGATAGGGAAGACGAAAAAAGCGGGTGTATCCATTAAATCCATCGGTATGTTTGTCTCTTCGGCTACAGCCTAAACATATATGTAGGTTGATTTTCTTTTAATTTGGTACCTACCTAGCGGACATTCCCCCGACATATTTTTTTATTTTTTAAGGAGCAAGACACGAAGAAAATCTTATTTTTCTCAAAAATGGCTCCACACATTTTTATTCGGTTTTAATAGGTGTATAGGCCACGATTTGTAATAAAAATTACCGAAAATTTCTTTTTAATAATTGCACTTCGAATCGAATCATTTAATTTTATAACTTTTCTCGGAAACGGTTCCACAGGTTTTTATCAATTTTTGTATGCTGGAGCTTATAGAAGTTATAAATAGAATTGTTGATTTAAATATTGAAAAAAAATAATTTTTGTATTAAAAACATATTTTTATTTTTTTTCGAAAACTTAAAACTTAGCACCAACCGGTTTTTCAACATTATCTAGAAGATTTTAAACAAAACGATTGAAAAAATCATTTTTTGAAAATGCAATATATCGGGTGGATTATTTCTTTAAAAATTTAATTCTAATTTCACATTTATAAATATTTAAAATACTCCAAAGGTTTTTAATTTTTGTTTGTTCATATATCGCATAAGTGTCAAAACAGTTTTAACCTTCCGTCCTCACACTGGGGTATGAGATACCCCAACCCCATACAAAATTGTAAACCGTGCCGTTATCGTCATGCCAATGTAAATTCAATTTGATATTGTTGGCGGTGGTAGGAGGCCATTTTGAGCGCTTGCAATTTTTAATGCATATTTAATTTAGCTTTGAAATTTAATTTGGGTATCACACCCTAGTGGCAGTTGTATGTATTCTTTTTTTTTTTAAGTTTGTGTATAAATGTGTTTATTTTTTAAATTTTTTGTTTTAGTCGCTATCCAGTTTTTGAACAAAAAAAAATGTACGCAGTTTACAAATAAATAGGTTTAGTCATAAAAAAAGTTTTTGTTCAGGTAACAATAAATACAAATTAAATTTTAGTATTCCACTCATTCAAGCACTTCGCTAAAAAATAGAGGGTTTCAATATCATTTTCAAACTAGATGTTTCACATTTTTACTTGATCTATAGGTACGTTGACCATATTTCTGAAAGCAAAACCCGGGACAAAAAGTGAAAATTTTTAAAATGTGAAAAATATTAGCCGTTTCATAAAGGAACAATACAATAGATTATAATGTAACATAAAAAACTAAAACTAAAAAAAAAAACAACTTAAAACTTAACATTTTGAATTTCATTATTAAAATAATCCAGTCTTCTTTAAGAAAGCAAATACGCCTTTAAATAATATAAGTTAAATGTACATACATTATGTAAAGCTACAAAAAACATAACATTTCGAAATGCACACTGAGCCAAGTTAACAACCTTCAATTTTGTTTTCTTTTCCTTTAATACTTCTTGGCAGAAAGAATTTCTTTTACAATTTTGTGGTTTTCTTTTAAATAATTTTCAAGTTCATGCCAGCTTAAATTGTACCTATTTATATTTAACAATTAACATGGCTTTTCATTATTGAAAAAATCCTTTCTGTGCGAGCATTAGAACCTGGCAAACACAAGCTGAACTCTACAATTTGTAAAAGGTTTGCAAAAAAAAATGCTTTTATATGAGAAATGCGTAAAAAGTTCTACCCATTTTTCAACTAAATACCTACTGTCTTTTTTTCCCGTCCATTATCTAATAATATAGAAATTAAAATAAAACAAAAACATCAGAATATGTCCAAATACGGGACAAATTATTAAATACGGGACACTTGTACGTCCCGTTTCTTAAAAAAAACCGGGACAGACAAGACAATCCCGTGAAACCCGGGACGGATGCTAACCTTATCTATAGGGCAAGTATTGGTATCGTGTAAAAAAAAATTGTTGAGGTTGTGATCAAAACTAACACTACGATAATCGAGAAGTCCAAAAAATTGGGTTTCGTCATGGCGTCCGTCGGTCTGAGCGTCTGTGAATTTTTGTTTAAGCTCATCTAGAACGGTTAGCTGCCATACAAATATTTTGGTTTCTTCAAATTTTCTCGAAAACGATTTTGATTAAACTTCGTACCTGTAATAACCAAGTCAATATTTAGAAAACTGCGTTTCGAGTATTTCTCAAAAAATTCACATAACGGAAATAGGTATTTCACGTAATAGTTTCTTATTTTTGAGTAATTCAAGTAGGTATATCTTTTCGATGGTTCTACCGATTTTGTTATAATTAGCAATCTGGTGCTTCTTAGTAGTTTAAACAATATTTGTATCAAATCAAACAATATTTGAAAAACATTTTTTTGTAAACAAAAAAAAAAAAAATCAAACAAAAAATTGATTTTTTTAGTGGGTACTTTTGACTCTTTTTATATTTTCTCGTTAAATAATTACATCAAGCATCTTTAATGTGTAGTTACACACAGTTGT
The DNA here is from genome assembly GCA_932273885.2 of Leucozona laternaria. Classification (NCBI taxonomy): domain Eukaryota; kingdom Metazoa; phylum Arthropoda; class Insecta; order Diptera; family Syrphidae; genus Leucozona; species Leucozona laternaria. The sequence continues at coordinate 56,568,600 of OW026368.1, forward strand.
TGTTAACCGCTTCTTTTTAAGGATTTTTTTGTTAATTTAATTTTCAAGTACCTACTTTTTTTCTAATAAGTATTTTTTTTTGTATATATAAGTGGACTTTTTAACACTATTTTAATGTACCAAGAAAAAGAAACATTAATGAAAATTATAATTTTATAAAAATATGTTTCTTTTAAATAATATGTATGTATGTTTGGGGTAGGTATGTCATACCATACCCCACAGTGAGGTCCATGTTAGAAAAATTTTTTGTGAGGACGGAAGGTTTAGAAGTTGTTTATCCAATTTATTAATAATAAATAATTATACATTGTGTGTGGGTATTTTCCTTCCGATTGCCTTTCTATAAAATAAAAGCCTTTATATTTTAAATTGGAATTCAGTGTACTTTAAATTGATCCACGAATGTGGATTAAATGCCAAAAAAAAGTACCCAACAACAAAAATTAACAGAAATTGTTAAAACGTTAGAAAAAAAAATTAGTTTGTTTTCAATTTTCCAACAATTCAGCCAGAAAAAAAAACAATTCAATTTCCCATACAATGCTGCTCTGCTAATTTAAATTCGATTTTTCTCAAACAATTCAACTTTTTCAAACACAAATTGTTTTATTAACTTAAAGCTTTGCTAGCTTGAATTATCCCATTTCAGAAATATTTTGCAACAATTTAGCCAACCAAAAAAATTCAATTTCCCTTACAATGCTGCTCTACTAACTTAAATTCGATTTTACTCAAAAAAATCAATTTTTTCAGTGGCGATGGTGTCGTATAGGCCCTATACATTTGAAGCTATTAAACCCACTGCATCCTTTTCGTAAATAACCGACAAAATAATTATTATTTTTATGGAATAACAATTACAACGTAAATGTGCTTTGAAATAACTGACAAATTCCTACTGTGCCTCGATATATCAGAATATTAAGAATACAATGATATGTTCCGAGTCATAGATTACAGACAAAAGATTTTTGGAAAATATTACTAGATTCCAAAAGTAATGGTTATTCTATTGCCATTAAATGGCTTTGAGCCATTATTAAATGTTAGCGGATTGAGCTCAAAACAAACAAAAATCTTGTTTTGAAATATCTTCATCGTTTTTTCTATATTTTTTGTATCCAATAATAAATGTTATATTGACACCCATCGACATTTAGATTGCAAAATTCAAGTAAAACAAATACATACATACTCGTACATATATGGGATTGAAGATTGTGCTGATCCTGTTTCAAGAGAACATTGTTTATATTTTCGATTCTTAGAAATCTGTGCGTGTTAACAGAAATATAAATATTGTCTTTTCACAAGTCGTAGTATTAATTTTGAATTTTAAATAACCCCAATTGTTACCATTTATATTCACCGAAATGGGTGTTTATATGTATATACAACGAAATGTGTATTTATTTTATCTCACAATTCTTAAGAAGTAATTAATTTGTTTTTTAATTAAAGGTATAGAATTTCAAACCAAAATGAGGTGTTTGGATTTCCAATTTTGTTTATCGAGATTCTGTGATTTCTCAGAAATTTAAATTATTTTTTTTTTTATTTTGCTAACGCAAATAAGCAAAATATTGTTAAAAGAGTTTCGACTTCCGAATTTTGTGATTAAATAAAAATCAAACAAGTATATGTTCCTATATTGGATCACATAAATAATCCCTCCGGGGAATAGTAATAGTTTTTAATGAGGCTCTGGAACCACACAGATAATAACAAGAGGCTAGCAAGGGTATGAAACTATCGAAATTTGCTAGGTTCTCTTCAGATACAGGGTGGCTGATGAGTATTCCTACATTAAGAAACTCAAATAACTTTTTTCAGTGTATGGAATTCATTTTTCTTTTATTCATGTTAAAGCTCATTCAATTTTATTTAATATAGCTTAATTAGTTTTAAAAATAATGGATTTGAAATGCCCCCCCTGCTCGTTTATGCATGTGCGGCATCTTACCAAAAAGTTGTTCATTACTGCTTAGTAATTGTTTCTCGAATGGATTGCTTTAGTTCATTCAAATTTGTTGGTATTGCTTTGTAGACTTCCTATTTGCAATAACCCCACAAGAAAAAGTCAGTTAAGGTCAGGCGACTTGGGGGCCAACGGAATGTGGAGTTTCTGGATATCAGCTTATTTTGAAATTTTCGTCGCAATTCTGTCATAACAGGCCGGGCTATGTGAGAAGTTGCACCATCTTGCTGAAACCACACAGAGTTGAAAGAATTTCTCATTCGGCGTAATTCTGGATAGAAAAACTCTCTCAACATGCTCAAGTAACAGTCTCCAGTAACCGTAACGGTGTGACCGTTTTCTTCGAAGAAGTAGGGCCCGACAATGCAGCGTGATGAAATTGCACACCACACTGTGACACGAAGTGAATGCAATTCCGTCTCATGAAGTACCTGTGGTTGGAAGCACTCCATATTCGATAATTTTGTTTGTTGGGCCTCGTCAGACATAAAAAGACAGCTCAACATTTTTCCTTCCTCTTCCACCATTTGAGGCATCTTCTGGCAAAATTCCAAGCGAATCGGCAAGCCTGCTGCGTTCAGTTTGTTGACCATTTAAATTTTATATGGGATTAAGTTCAAATCATTGTGCATAATTGACTGCAATGACTGTCTGCTTATACCCATTTGAGCAGATAAGCTTCTTGTCGAAACTCTTGGATTGTTTTGTATGGGAGCAGCTACATCAGCGATTGTTTCCTCCGTCCGAACTGAAGGGTTTCGATGGTAAGGGGTTCTTTCGACTGTCCCATGCTCGGCATAATTGTTAACAATTCTCATTATGGTCCATCTGCTCGGAGGATTGCCACCAAACGTGCGCCTATGCTCTCTTTGAACCGAAACTACGGACTCCAGTGTGTGATAGCGGCGGACTATCCAAATTCTTGTTTCAGTGTCCCAGTTATCCATTTTTGTTAAATCTAAAAATCAATCTGCAAAATAAAAAAAAAATTAACCAGATTCATTAAATAGAAAAAGAGTTATTAAATTTTTCATCAGCCACCCTGTAAGTATGGAAATACCTTTTTGCCACAACAGAAAATAAAATTTAAAAAAGATTTTTTATTTAAGAATTGAACGTGGGACCTTCCGCTTATCACTCCCAGTCTCTTAACCACTGGGTTGATCCGCAATGTAGGGGAGTACAATGCACAATGTTGAAAATTAATAAGTTATTATACTTAAATTTTTCATACTATGCAGGAGTGATTACTTTCTTTTTTACTTTCATATATATATATATATGTAGTGCATATATGTACATAGGTACTATATGGCAAGTTATGGATTCTTAAAAAAATCGACTTTTGGTAAAACTTGACATTAAGATGATTAATGAAGGCGAAACAGTGGGTGTCGTAGAAACGTCCGCTGTCTGCTCGGCTACAGCCTAAACTGATGGCTCGATTTTCTTTTCACTTGGTACCTAGCGATTTTAAGACATTCTCCCGACACGAATTTTTCTCTGCCAAAAATAACGGTACCTACCTGTAATACAAAACTTCTTGGCCAAAAGGAAAATATTATTATATAAAGGTTTTATAATACAAATTCTATATATATTTATATTTACTGAAGTACATCAGCCAAGTAGAAGACTTAGCACTATTTGATTGGACTTGTTGAATTATTGTTTCAAATCAGAAAATCTTATTTTTCTTAAAAATGGCTCCACAGATTTACAAAAAAAAAAATCAATACATTTTAATAGGTATAGTCTCCCTTTCCAAAAATCAAAATTGTTCCGAAAAATGGTTATTAAATATCTCTCAAAGAACCATTTTTAAAATTTTTGTTTTTCTCGAAAACATTTTATTTTTTTTTTTTTTAATCATTCTTAAGAATATTGTGTACCAAAATTTTCAAAATTTTTTTTTTGATTTAAAAAAAAATATAATTATTTTTTTGGAAAACTCAGTATTTCAAAAACGACTAAGTCGATTTTTTTAAAACGCAGTTTTTTTAACATTATCTAGAAGATTTTAAACAAAAAATTATTCTTATAACCAAAAATAACGGTACCTCGCATGCAAAGTTTACAAACCGTTAAGGAAAATCTTTTTTTGCTTAAGAACGACTTCTTCGATTTTGATAAAAAAAAATTGTGTATATCGAAATTAGTTCGATCTACCATTTAAAATTATTAAATTCTATATTGTACTCTTATTAACACTTCCTACCTCTCATAGAACGTTTTTTTTTTTACTTTATACAAATTCATCTGAGGAACCCATTAAAACTGCATTTTAATACAGAATGTACGTTTATCAAAATTTTCAAAAAAAAATATTTTTGAGTTAAAAAAAAAAAAAATTATAAATAATGTTTTGAAAATTCGATATTCCGAAAACGGATGGAAGATTTTTTTGTGTTATACAATTTTAACTCTACTAAATAATAAATACTTAAAATTGGCTTACACAGCTATATTCAATTAAAAAAAATTAATTTTAAAACCAGTGCAACGATTTTATTGTAAATTTTTGTATACTCACATAATACTACCTGCAACTTAACTATTCTGTTGGCAAATAGATGCAATATAGTATCCCTTAACCAATTTAATTCAGACTTTAGAACCTCATTGTATAAAAGCACATAAGAGCAAGTTCGTGCGACCCAGTCGTGCAAATTTTATTGTTATATACGGGGTATACTTTTGATGGAATAGCAAAACCTATCCTTACAAGAATTTGAGAAATTTTCCTGGTGTAGATTCCAGGGCCTTGGCTAAATTTGGCAAAAATTTCCTATTTTTCCAGATGTGACGGAATGTATACAATCATTGAGATAGTCGCCCGGGGTCATTTTGACACAAATGATGCTCAATACTGGCGATTTCCCGTCAAAAAATAAAAATAACAGCTTTATCATATTTAGCATACATGTACATAGTAAAAGATGTAAAATAAATAAATTGTGACATAAAGCTCTTTTTGTATGTGATTTCCATAGTTCCAAATTGTTCCAAAATTTTCATCAAAAGTCAAATTTGACTATATAAAAAAGTTTAAGTAATGTATAAGTAGTTTAGTTTAGTTGCATTACGCGTTAGATTTTCACTGGCTGGGTTGAGCAGTCCCCGCAATACACATACACGACTCTAGTCTTAATGCTCACAAGAATATTAAAAATAACTAAAAACTGCTGATAAAATTCCAACAACTTTGTAAATACATACATATGTACTTAATTAAATAGTAAAACAAATACGAGTATGTATGTTCTATTGTGACATACAACAATGAAACTAGATATAACATTCCTAGGCCTTGCCTGTGCTGAATCATTATTGTGTTTACATAGTTAGACTGCATCCGGTAGTTTCCTATCTTTTGCTGAAAAAAAACAATTGCAATTGAAATTAAATTGACATTGGCGTTTGATTGCAAAGCAATTATGTATCTTTTTATAAACCCTGTTATCATTTCAGTGCTGCACAGTGTTATCGTTACTTAGCTTTTTAGAATTTTTAAGAGGGTCTTTCAATAAGTGCGCTCGATTTCTAAATGTAAATAAAAGAAGATGTTGGTGAGATGGACATTATATATTTTATTTAATTTGAAATAACATTTTATCGCATTAGGTTTAGAATATAATACGATCTGGTGCAAGAGCCCTTGTAGAATTCCGAAATTTAATTTTTTTTAATAAAGATCGTGAACGGACTTTATGTATTCTGTGTAACACTGCATAGAATTCACAAAATTTCACAAACAAATAACAGCTGAAGAATGACATTTGACGTGCTATCAAATACACGCGTACAAATATTACGCAATTGCACTTTTACAATGATACTAGACCAGTTTCACCGGATCGTGATTACCCCTTATGTAACGTATGTGTCGCGTCGTCGTTCAAATGTCCGCCACAGCTTTTCAATTTTTCTATGACTTTGTTGCAAAAATGCAGCTGAGCTTACTGGATAGCGTTTTTTAGGTTTACTTTGAGGGCATCAATCGCTGCCGCGGTTAAAGAAAGCGCCAAAGGGAGAAGTCTAAGCTCGTTAACTGGGATGATATCGGTGACCAGTTCACATCACCACTGCGCAAGTTAACCATGCCTTAAGATTGCTCATGCAGAATGTCCACCGTGGCATGCGCTGTGTGGCACGTAGTGTCGCGCCCTCCTGTTGGAACCACATTTCGTCGGTACTCATATTCAGTTTAGGAGACAAGTATCCACACCAAAGGGTGAGTTACTCGCGATGCATAATTTGGTACTGATCAATTTCGTGTGGATTAGGATTAGGATCGTTGACAATTTTTTCCACATCATCAAAAAATGGTCCTCGTATCGGCAGGACGAATGTGGCGAGAATTAAAACACGTAACGCATGGAATTTTATAGAGCGCAGCACTCATTTTTAAATAAAATTTGATGGTTTCCACACTTTTTTCAACGCATTAACTAAAGGGTGATTTTTTAGCTGGTTTGGTTTTGGCAACACTGGTTTTGACAGCTGACGTGTGTTTAGTTCCTTGTGTCACTGTCAAACAGCTTCAGTTTGGTTTGCAATTTAACCATGGATCGTCTTACAAATGAACAACGCTTGCAAATTATTGAATTTTACTATCAAAATTCGTGCTCGGTTCGAAATGTTCATCGCGCGCTGCTTCCATTTTATGATCGGCATTCTCGACCTTCTGAGCAGTCTATTCGGAAGATTGTGACCAAATTTCGCACCAAATTTACTTTGTTGGACATTAAACCACCAACACGTTTACGTACTGTGCGTAGTGAAGAAAATATTGCGGCCGTATCAGCTAGTGTGACAGAAGACCGCGAAATGTCGATTCGGCGCCGTTCCCAGCAGTTAGGCCTTTGTTACAGCACTACGTGGAAAATTTTGCGGAAGGATTTGGGCGTAAAGCCTTTTAAGATACAGCTGGTGCAAGAACTAAAGCCAGCCGACCTACCACAACGCCGAATTTTTGGTGAATGGGCTCTTGGAAAGCTGGCCGAGGATCCGCTTTTTTATCGAAAAATTGTGTTCAGCGATGAGGCTCATTTTTGGTTGAATGGGTACGTAAATAAGCAAAATTGCCGCATTTGGAGTGAAGATCAGCCAGAAGCATTGCATCCCGAAAAAGCCACTGTTTGGTGCGGTTTATGGGCCGGCGGCATTATTGGGCCATATTTCTTCAAAGATGATGCGAATCGCAGCGTTACTGTCAATGGTGAACGCTACCGAGCGATGATAACAAACTTTTTTTTGCCCGAAATGGAAGTTCTTGACTTGCATGATATGTGGTTTCAACAAGACGGTGCCACATGCCACACAGCACGCGAAACAATGGCGCAATTGCGAGGCGAGCTTGGTGAACAGTTAATTTCACGTTTCAGGCCGGTCAATTGGCCGCCTAGATCGTGCGATTTGACACCATTAGATAATTTTTTGTGGGGGTATGTCAAAGCTAATGTCTATAGGGACGAGCCCGCTTCGATTGACGCACTGGAAGCCAACATCCATGCATTCATTCGTGAGATACCGGCCGATATGTGTGAAAGAGTATTCCAAAATTGGACTCAGCGGATGGGCTACCTGAGACGCAGCCGCGGTCAACATTTGCATGAAATTATCTTTAAACATTAAATTGCAAGGTTCAAACTACCGATTCAAATAAATATTTCATTCATTTTTTGGATTTTTTTGTGTTTTTTTTTTGAAAAGTTCTAAACCTCTTAAAAAATCACCCATTATAAGCTAACACATTTCTAGCGCCCCTATTGAAAGACCCTTTCCTTTGTAGCGCTTATCTGGTAATGTCTGTGTCTTATATTTGTTACAAGTAAACCTCGCAAACTACAACAAATCATTGAACAATTTTGCACAAACGCCTTAACCTCGAAATTCGGGTTGTGGGTCTTCTTAAGTAAATAGAAAATGCCAAAAGCTGTTGTGGACATTTTTTTAATTCACCTTGAATAAAAACTGTTCTTCTTTTAAATTAAGTATTTATTGTAAAAGGCTATGTTATGTTTTGTATAATGATGCTGTTTTGCGGCCCGCCATACCAGGGCTCTCCGCTGCGCTACCGCCAGTGGGCATACTTCGGGCACCCAGAGTTCTTTTTAAGCCGCACAAAGAGCGTTGATATGCACATACTTATAAACTGTTGATACGCACATACAATAAACTATTACAAATTGGAAGGGCTCGAATCATAATTAAGTATTGCCGTTTTCGTGGAAGACCGATCTACAAATGCATCGCACAATGATCTTAGACTATAACTTTAAGTCGCGGAACAATTAAACACTTATGGAACAAAACGCCTGAGCAAGAAATGTTTATACCTCGTTAAAATGGAAACGCGTCAGTAATGGTTATGGTTAAGTTTTCTATAATGAGGAATATCTAGAAACACATCCCTGCAAAACAATTCACGTTACCAACATTTTTCAAAAACTGAATCTACTTCCGGATCAAAAGATTTCATAAGATTTTAAAAATTTAATATATTGAACGATCTTTTTAAGCTTTAAGTAAGCCTACATTATATTTGTTGATAGTTTCTAAAGCTATCATCTTATCATACATTTAAAATCGTAAATAAATGACTACATGTGATATGAGAACCTAAATCTCTAATTCTACTACATATAGCTACGTGGCCCGTGCCAAATGGCTCCCTTTAAAATGAATTAACAAAATGCCACATTTAAATTGTTTCTATTATCTTTCTTGTTCCAAACACTTAAGCAAAGTCAAGATCAATCCTAACGATACGCCCGCGCCGCGCCGCCCCGCTGTAAAAAGCACATTATCTTTTGCACTCAAATTGAACGTTTCGCTATTTCCAGAAGAGAAGTCTACACACAGCTGAAAGGAAATGGAAAAACTAAATGAAGGGTCTTTCAACAAATGCACGATACGCCAGAAGCAAATCTTTTTTGCGAAAGTCGTGATCGAGAACTTAATCCAATTTGGGATAAGGTTGTGGGATATCGAGATGAAATGAAAAAAAAATTTAAAATGTTCAAAGTTCCAGTCAAACCTTAGACTTACATAATATAGTTTGCTGCAATGTCACTATATAGAAGGCTGTCGAAAAAAGTTGATGATCATGGCAAAATCGGTAACCAAAATACCAAACCGAGTCGTGTGGAAGCGTTTTTTTTGTCGCCCGTGACAATCAACCGCTCCAAAATAGGTGAACATTTTTCTTTCGGATTGGCTGCTAAGCTTTAATTCAAGTTCATGGAACATAATAGGTCTAGAAATTGGTATTTCGTTTAGTAGATTCAGTTTAAAATTTGTATTAAAATACAAAATTTTAAATGCTTGAAAATTTGTTTTGCGATCTTTGTAATTACTATAAGGCTTTGTTTCACAATGTCTATAGTTAAACATCAAGCTACTTTGAACGCAATTAACGAACTGATTTGCGTTTTACTATCTGAATAGGTCTAACTAGTAATTATTGAAGTTTCTTAGTCTTTTCCAAGCCATATAAATTATCGATTAGCAAATTTAGCTTGTAATTAGAACATTCGCAACTCTTAGTCAAAACAAAAAAATGTAGCCGTTACGTAATGGATGTTTTTAACACATTAGAAGACTTTGATGAATTTTTTGATTGGGTGAGGGAGACGAAAAAAACATCGTTAATTTTACATAAGACGAAATTAGACGTGTCACAAGTATTGCCATTGATATCTAAAAATGAAAGTGAAAATCAGTTCATCTTGTTCCAGATGGTACACACAAGATACGAAGTTTTACATACACGGTACTGTATAAAATTACCTACAATTGATATGAACGGGCAGGAAGTTCTCAAGTCCGTCTCAAAATTTGAAAAAATTAACGAAAATTTTCAATGACGATTTCAGTGATAACAGTAATCGGCCCATAGCGCAGATTATGGCTTTTATATGTTTGGTCTTATAATAATAACATAATTTTAATACAGTTTTCAATGAACGGGATCTTAAGGCTCTTAAAAAGTCAAATATATGTTGGGAATGATTTAATACAGTTTGCATATAAATTTACAATAATATGCCTTTCCAAATAAGCTAAATGCCGACATTGTTATTCATTATATTTAATCCTGATAAAAAAATTTTAAAAATGTATATCTGTTTCTCGGATATGTATTGATTTTGATAGACAGCTTCTGCCTTCCAGCTCTAATCCCGCACACAAATAAAAAAAAGACAACAAAAAATACGTTTTGTTATTTGTTCTGATAATATCGAAACCTGAATTCACGAACTAGGTAACTTTATATTTTGGTATAGCCGATTTTAGGCTTTGGAAAAAAAACTAGACAACTAAGATAACTCCGGCGCACGAGGCAGAAATTGGTAGTGGAAATGCGAGGATATTGTGAATCTTCAATTAAATAAAAACAAAACTAGTCTCTTTTTTCAAACTTGCTTTTATAATGAGAAGATGTAGGTATCCAAACATATACCATACAAAAAATGTTGTTTTTCGATAATTTCAATTTTATGATCGTTTTTGACTAATTTAAATAGTTATTCTGACCTTTAGTCGCATGAAATCCGTAATGTAATACAAATCAAGAATTGTTCAAGGTATACTTGCACCTTTATACTATAATATGCACTTTGTTTAATTACGTGTAGGTACCAATCCACATGTTCATGGTTATAAGTAATACTTAATATTTTCCGGTGAATCTTAGGATTTGTCCCAGTTCGGTCTTTTCAGCAACATATACATAATTATATATCTACTTATTAAATACATATGGACTGCCACACGATAGCTGTCCGACCGATGCAGACACATTTTCGTTACATCAGTTTTACTTCCCCTTTCTCTAAGTGGTGTATATCTACACAAATTTCACTTCAAAAAGATTCCCTGTCAAAGCATTATATTCAATTACAAAGGCTACCGCTGTAAAAACCACCTCAATCACATTCTTATAAATTTGTTACACAAATGAACAGCACTGCCAACGAGTTCAATTGCTTTCACTTCTACTTCAACCTCAAACCGCAAGAAACAAGTAAAGAATTCAATACCTATACCAAAAAAAAAAAAAAAAAATTAAAAAAGTGTAAAACCAAGTGTTCACACAAAATCAATCGATAACCGAATCCGTCTAACCAATTGACCCATCTACATTGTTCTACTTGAATATACCACGTCGACAAAATCACCCCATGCAAACACCCTCACTCATAACCATAATTCTTGTCCTAAAAATGTCTATACACTGAAATCTCCCTTATAGAGTGCGCAGTTTTAATGAAAACTCAAAGAGTGACCCAGCAGCTTATACTTCTTCATTCGACCTGGGGTTGATAGTCATTCATTTATGATTTTTAATTTTTCGTAATTGTGGACGAGTATGATGTTTTCGTTTCAAAAATCTTTGTTCTTACCTTAAATTTAATGTGTCAGTAATTAAAGTTCTCCTAAGTAGGTAATTACTATTTGTCCAATTTGCGTTAGATACAATTTTCAACAAAAAGTACTCATGTGATGAAAAAACCGACTGGCAAATTGATTACTGCCACTAATAATAAAAACAATTACGGAAATTCTGATAAGAAATTTATCAACGTTTAGGGCTTTATTGATTTCAGATCGCGGTTAAAGCAACGAAAACGGCTATTGGGAGAAACAAAAGAGCAAAACTCTGGAATTTCACCAAAGACAACCAAAATGCAATATGATAAGAAAGGGACAAAACGTCGAACCTGGCTGTTAAAAGAATGACAATAATTCGTTATGGTAGGTTATAATAAAATAAAGAAATCCAAATTAAAGACACACGATAATCTTATGAATTTATAATTTTGCAGTCTTCACACAAAACTCGCAAAAACCTGGCAGAACCCATCACCAAATGATTTTAGATATAATTTTTCACTTAGTACTTACTTAAGATGGACGATTATAACAACAGCACGCGATTCATATAACGTAGGTACATCCCATTTGTCTGCCTTGCAATGATCTTTCACTTAATTATTTTATAATTAGACGAATAACTTTGCTGTCTTAATTCTTTGTAGCTTGATATTTTACCTAAATTTGAGACCTTAACCTTCAAGATCTGATCATTATAAGTCAAGTTATAAATCCAGCCGATTTTCAGTGTCAATAGCTTCGACGACTTAATTCTACATCTGCATATATGTAGCTTGACACTTTACCTTCATTTAATGACTTCAACCTTACAGATCGGACTACTCGAACAGAAATAATTGGTTCCTAAAGGCAAGCACCATCGACTACTTTCGATTTACATTTGTTTTCTTTCTACTTATCTTCCAACGTTCATATAATGGGTGATTTTTTAAGAGGTTTAGAACTTTTTTTAAAAAAAAAACACAAAAAATTCGAAAAAATGAATGAAATATTTATTTGAATCGATAGTTTGAACCTTGCAATTTAATGTTTAAAGATAATTTCATGCAAATGTTGACCGCGGCTGCGTCTCAGGTAGCCCATCCGCTGAGTCCAATTTTGGCATACTCTCTCACACATATCGGCCTGTATCTCACGAATGAATGCATGGATGTTGGCTTCCAGTGCGTCAATCGAAGCGGGCTTGTCCCTATAGACATTAGCCTTGACATACCCCCACAAAAAATAATCTAATGGTGTCAAATCGCACGATCTAGGCGGCCAATTGACCGGCCCGAAACGTGAAATTAACTGTTCACCAAACTCGCCTCGCAATTGCGCCATTGTTTCGCGTGCTGTGTGGCATGTGGCACCGTCTTGTTGAAACCACATATCATGCAAGTCAAGAACTTCCATTTCGGGCAAAAAAAAGTTTGTTATCATCGCTCGGTAGCGTTCACCATTGACAGTAACGCTGCGATTCGCATCATCTTTGAAGAAATAGGCCCAATAATGCCGCCGGCCCATAAACCGCACCAAACAGTGGCTTTTTCGGGATGCATTGGTAGCTGTTGCAATGCTTCTGGCTGATCTTCACTCCCTCATCACGCCTCATCGCTGAACACAAGCAGCGCGCGATGAACATTTCGAACCGAGCACGAATTTTGATAGTAAAATTCAATAATTTGCAAGCGTTGTTCATTCGTAAGACGATCCATGGTTAAATTGCAAACCAAACTGAAGCTGTTTGACAGTGACACAAGGTACTAAACACACGTCAGCTGTCAAAACCAGTGTTGCCAAAACCAAACCAGCTAAAAAATCACCCGTTATTATACTTTTTAAATAATTCTTTCTTTTAGAACTGCTCGTGAGCACCACAGATTAACCACATGAAGATGAGAATCCCCGGCAGCCATTTTATTTTGCCTACAAGCTTGAGCTGTCAGATATCAGATAAAAAGTGAGAAATGTGTGTATAAAAACCTCACACATAGACAGTAGGGATCTTCACACACCTGGTTAAATTGTTGTTGCAATTCACATCTATTCATCGACGCGGGATGAAATTACAAATACAATAATGTAAACAAATGGGTTTTGGAGGGTGAAACGTACGAAACATTCTCATCTTCATGTGGCTAATCTGTGGTGGGCACATTCCACAACCTTTACCCTCCATCATCACTGAATTCTGAAAATTATCTCGCTCTAGCTTATGTATATGAATGTTCTTCTGGCTTCTTGGTTGATATGTCAGTTCGATTTATTACTTGCTCTATATAGGACAAGTATTAGTTTCGTGCAAAAATCATGCCAATTAAAAGAGTTTTTGTTTATAAAAGTAAGGTTTATGTGGCCCTCAGGCCCAGGGCCCTCCGCCGCCGGTGGGGATACTTCAGGCACCCAGAGTTTGTTTTTTTTAAATCGTGGAATTGCATCATAATGACTACAGTGTCGTCTCTTTCTTTCTTATGTTTTTTTTATTTTACATGCATTTGTTGTTTTCTTTACACTACCTAACCGTTCGCGAAACTGAAAAGCCTTCCAAGCAAAAAAAGAATTTCTTAAATCGGCCGTTTCTTTATTTTTACACCGTTTCACCCTACAAAGAGCAAAATTTAAAAAAAAATATCCTTTAAGCCGCGAAGCCATTTCCTAAGAATAACCTTTTAAACACAGGTACATTTTTTTTCATTCGGATACGTCTTTTTTCATTTTACCCTACAAAGTCCCTTAGTTTGACGTGCACTTTTTGGCGGAATCGACAAATTTTGAGTCTGAATTTGTAGCTAATTAAATGCAAATTTGTTGCGCAAACCAAAAATTGGTTGCTCACATAGTTTCTTAGTTATTGAAGTTTCCGCTAAAATAAGTCTGAAGTTAGAAGACGAAAATAAGAAAGTAATAATTTTCTTCTTGCCCAAAATTGTAGATTTTTAAATGCTAATTTGTTGCGCAAAAATTAATTTTGTAGCTTTTATGGATCATTTTCTATTTGCATTTAAAGTTTAAAAAGTGCATTTCCGGTCAGTTCAAATAAAAAGGAAATTGGTGTACAAAATCTAAAAAAAATGAGATTTTCAAAATTTTTTTTTTGCAAGTAAAGTTTTGCACTCATCCGGAATTTGTAGCTCTAATAGTTTTTTAGATATTCAAGTTTAAAGTTAGCTCAAAAGTGACCTTCCATAATTTAAAAAAAATGACAAAATCCAAAATTTTGTTTCCACGAATTTGAAGTTACCCTTTTGTAGCTCGCATAGTTTTTTTTTTATATAAAAGATTCTAATTCTAATAAGACGTTAACCCATATGTAACGGTCAAAATTTAAACTAAAAACTCACTGTAGGGTGAGGATTATCCATCTTTGGGAAAACTTAGAAAACGCTGAGACCTTATAGCTAGTTAAATTTTGTTTTGTAAAAGTATTGGTAGTGTCCTGGGCAAATTTGAAATCCTATAGTTGTTTTTTTTCTTAAAACGCGTGGTCCTATTTACCACCTATGCAAATTTTGGACGGCTGCAAATATTTGTTTGTATTATTATAAAAATACGCTTTTTTGGTTTCTGTCACCATAACGACAAAACCATAATACGTTGCCGTTTCTCGAATAGCCAAACGTCGTCGTTTTCTTTTGATCGATAGCCATTTTTGGATTTTGCGCCTGACATACACCCAATCATTGCGGCGCACGTAAGATTTTCTTTCTTTTCTTTAGATAGATTCATTTTGTTTCGCTTATGAATACTTCAAAAACATTCCGCCCTGACTCCTCGACACTTAACACACTTCCAACAGTCTCCCATAACATACTTAATCATCTCCTTAAAATGCACTAATCATCCGTTAAGCACGCACATCACAATATGTACATTAACATATACATAAATATATCCCGTACTCATCTCCAGCTTAAAATCATCTAAGTGCCAACTTAAATTCTTTTGTGAATGTACATTGCACATGCACGTTCATCTCCTTTTTCTGCACCTTTCTCTCAATATGTATGCATGTATATACATATTCTTATAAATTATTAATTTGTGCAAAACATAAAGTTCAAAATCTAGTTCTTTGTATGTATGCACCTATGTATATATGCTTGTGTGTTTATCTATCTGTACAATGTATTTTCATCTATGTTTTTGCAACTGGGACAATTGAATAAGGACACAAATTTTTTCATTTATTACGAATTTTTCTTAACTTTGGCATAAAAGAACAAAAGATGGTATAGGTATCCATTTATAAAGATTAAATACTATGGACGAGACTAGAGACATGCCAATTTATAACAGTTATAACCCTTTTCCGCCATTGAAAGTTGGCGTGCGTTAACGCGCTTCGCGCGACTTGAAAAAATAAACTCTGGGTGCCTGAAGTATATGCCCACCGGCGGAGGGCCCTGGCCCTGCGGGGCCGCATACACAGTACTTTTATAAACCAAAACCGTAATAATTTGCATGTCTAGAGTCACTTCCACTTGAATAATAGGAAGAATAGTGACTCTGCTTAAATTTTGTTTATTGATCGTCAGTCAGCAAAACAATTTAATGAATTAGAACTTTCAGACAAAAGTTCATTTATGAATATGATGAGAAAGATGGTCGGAGGCAAAACGGAGCCCTGGGGCACACTAGGATTTATTTTATGAATATCAGCGAGCGTTCCGAATGGTAATTCCTAATCCAACGAATATACCAAAGACCAGCATTTTCAGACAGCTTGATGCCAAACTCAACCAAATGCTTTTGAAATGTCAAGTGCAATAATCTTAATGTCACCAACACGATAACAAGATGTCTGCCACTGTTCGGTGAAGTGGCCAATTTCACCAACTTTCAAATTGTAATAAAAATCGATTTATTCTGTTTTACAAAATGTTTGTATTACAAAATTGTAGTTATAATTTACAAAGGGAAATTTTTCGTTGTACCAAGAGTAATTTGTGTTTGTTTAAAATATGTACAAATTTGTGAACATTTTTTCACGAAATAAAAGAATTTTACAAATTTGTTAAGGTTGAAAAATTCTTACAGAAAAATGTTTGTGTGTAATTCTATTTACAATTTGTACTTTTTCAATAGGAATCTCTTAGTTAGTTAGTTAGTTTATATAACTTTTTATTTAACTTGATTAAAACAATGTAATACAATATTATGATTTTAGCAGAAAGTCTTAAGGTTATGGCAGTAAGCCGTCTACCAGATTGACATTTTTGTATTGATAAACATTATTTATTATACAATCAATTAATTTAAATCAAAATTAATGCAATTAAAATAAACTTTAAGTTAAAATGTATTTTGTAACTAAAAATCTCCTTCCCTTAATCGGTTTCTGTATTCCAAAGCAGCTTTCGTATATCTATAAACTGGTTCCCATCCTCGCTCGCCATTCAAAATACCCATTATATCGTCTCTTGCTAAAGTATTTACTCCAAAGTAGATCCTTCGAATTTCATTTAGCATTGGACACACAGCAACAAAATGAAAAATATCCTCCCTCTCACCGCGGTTACAGATATCACATAGGATTGGTAGTTCAGGCCGATGTGGTACATAATTTAGAAAGATTAGTTCACCTCTTAACATAAAGATTGTTGTTATCATCTCGGTTTTATTCTTATCCAGAAAGTAAGTGTTTTCTTGAAGATCATATTTCGCATTGCTGTAGTACATTCTGTGTTGCGAAGCCTGTGCCTCATTCATGTATTTGTTGTAAAGATATTTTCCAGATTTTTCCAGAATGTGTTCAAATTTCACCCTGAGTGAAGAGGCTCCATCACAACGTTCAAAATTAATGTCACATTCATAGCAATTAGCAAGTTCTTGCCACTCCTGAATGCAGTATGCGTTATTTGCTATCATGTGCCTTAGAGTAATTTTTGGTAGGCGGTGCTCTTCCATTTCCATCACTTTAAGTACATATTTGAAGTGTAACCTCAACGTTTCTAAGATAAGGGGTGGGCAGCCTGTCTCCAGGTGAATCATGTAGTTGGGGGTGCTATTAGGTAGTCTAAATATTCGTTTAATGCAGTAACGTTGGAATTTTTCTACTGGCTCAAAATAGCTATGCCCCCAAATTTGTGCAGCATACAAAAGAACCGTCTGAGCAGTTGCTTGTATAACTTTTTGCTTAGAGCTATGGGATACAAATTTGTTTTGGATGCAAGGACTCCAGACTGAACTTATAGCTCGTTTAGCTTCTGATAGTTTAACTTTCAGGTGTTTTTCCATATTCAGATTAGCTGTTATTAGAACTCCAAGATACTTATATTCTCTTATGACTTCGATAGATTGCCTTTGGAAGGTCCATGCTTCGTTTCTCGAGAATCTGCCTCCACCGTTTCTGAATATGAGAATTTTTGTCTTTTCAAGATTCACGGATAAATTCCAGGCTTTACAATACTTTTCAAGTCTGTTAATCATAAGTTGCAAACTTGTAACTGAGCTAGCAAGAAAAACAATATCGTCAGCATACATAAGTCCTGGAATCATTGTACCGTTAACCTCAACTCCACCACCAATATCATCTGTTATATCATTTAAAAACAATATGAAAAGAAGTGCCCTTAAGATGCAGCCTTGCTTCACACCCATCGTCGTTTCAAAATCATCAGATAAACCTTCACCATCCCATACCGCAACTTTATTATTTTCGTATAAGGCTCTTATGATGTTCACAATTTTGCTACTTATACCAATCTTATATAGCTTGTAAAAGAGTGCCTCTCGTGGGATAGAGTCGAATGCTGATTTGAAGTCCACAAATATGGCATAAAGTTTCCTATGTTTTTGTTTGTACATTTGAGCAATATTTATCAAAGTGAAGACTTGATCAACTGTAGAGTAATCTTCTCTAAATCCAGCTTGAAACTCGTGTAAGATGTTCTTATTTCTGATCCAGTCTTTGAGTCTTTTGTAAATTAGAGCAGTAAATAGTTTGCAGGATGAATTGAGAAATGAAATTCCTCTGTAGTTTGCTGGATTTGTATGGTTTCCTTTTTTATGGAGCGGGAATATTATTGATTTTTTAAAGCTTTGTGGGAAGTCTGTGTTTTCGAAAAGTCGATTATACTCCTTTAGAAGGGCTTGTGCAAATTCAGTAGTAGAGTTTTTGTAGAATTCGAAGGGAATCCCATCTTCTCCTGGGGCTTTGTTGTTCTTAACATTGTTCAATACTTGTAAAATTTCTGATAGTTCAAAGGGTTCATCTAAGAACACGTCAATTATTTGAGGCTCTGCATACTGAATATCAAGGGACGTCTGAACAGTATTTAAAAGTGTTCTAAAGTGTGTTTGTAGCTCTTGTGCTTGAAGACCAGTTGCAATACTGTTTTTTCTTCCATTCAGAAGTTTGACTGCCTTCCAAAAGTCGATTGAAGATCTGCAATTATTTATCTTTGAGATATTTTGTTGTTCATATGCTAGTCTTTTTGCAAGACATATCTTTTTGAACTCCTTGTTTGCATTAGCATAATATGTTTTAAAAATATTGGTGTTATGCTTTCTAAGTAATTTTAGAAACACAAATGACTTTCGTCTTGCCATCATGCAATCTTTATCAAACCACTTTTGTTTCTTCGTTTCTTGTTTGCTTGTGCAGTATAAGTTTTGTGTAGATTTCTTGATGACTTCTGCAAGTTGATCGATATTTGGGAAAGCTTCGGTTTGGTAAAGATTATTAAGCTCAATGTTTAAATTGGTGCGGTAAGTATTTGTCATTTTTTGGTTCCAGAAAAGTTTCGGTATTAGACTAAGCTCATTATAATTATAAATATTTTCATTAAATCCCACTTCAAATTGAACTTCTAATGGCATATGGTCCGAGAACGTCTGCTGCCCTATTCGAAAGTCGGAAATAATGTCTTGCCAGTTTCCAGCGACGAAGCAGTAGTCTATAAATGAACCTGCTGTCCCTCTCAAAAAAGTATATTCACCTCTAAGATCTCCACAACAACTTCCATTTAGAACTGAGAAGTCGAAGGAATCTGTTAATTCCTTTACTGTCACACAATTCATCTTTCGACTGGCGGTGAGAATATAAAAGCTCTGTATTCTGACCAGAAACAAAATTATTCTGAGAAAGCCCTATTCGGCCGTTGAAGTCACCAATAAGAACCAAGTTTGTGGAATCAATATTATTAAGAAGGTCGCTAAGTGTATCAAAGTCACGTTGCCAGTAGTTGCAGTTGAGATAGATAGGAATTATATAAAATATTTGCATTTTTATTACAAGTTTTACAATATATGAATCATTCTTTTCTTCAAATTCTAATTTTACTCCTTCAAGGTTTTTACGGTATGCTAATAGTTCTCCACCACTTGCTCTTCCAAAAATACTTCTTTTAACACCAGGTATCCATATGAGTTCATAATTCTTAAAAATATTATTATATCTATTATGTTCTATACTAAGTAAATGTGTTTCATATAATAAAAATATGTGGAATTCTTTTAAGTAGTTAAGAAATTCAACAATGGCTAATTTATTTTTCATTCCAGCGATATTATAACTTAAAATTTTAAATTTATTTTTTTGTTTTGGGTAGACGGCTGATCCTCAGAAAAAGTGCCCATCTGAACTCCCATTAGCTTTTACAGCGGATGTTTTCTGTGATGTATTGTTTACTCCTGCCATCCCTGAACTCGAAGCTTGTCCAAAGTTTGACAGTTGTTGTGACGTTTTGCTAATTTTTATTTCATTCATTAAATTATCAATAGTATTTTTAACACCTGTTGAGATTTTTCCAAGAATTTGGCACAGAACATGAGTTCCATCTTCATTCCCACACCGCAAACCTTTTAAAGCATCCCATGTGAAAACTCTATTCTCTATATGCAACCTATCGTCCCTCAAAACAATCTTTTTCTTCGGATTTTCATCTCGCAGCGGTTTCATCAGCCTGATCAATTTAGATCTCCTTTGCCGAACGTTCAATGGCAGGTCTTTATTGATGGATATACCTGAATCCTTGAGTTGTCTACAGTTGCGAAGTACACTGGAAGCTATGTCGCGGGTCTTCATTTGGACGATCACTGTTGTTTTGCGAGGATCTTGGCTTCGAATGGAGTATGCACATTCGATATCACTGCTTGAGTCGAGATTGACAAGGTCTGCGCAGACTGACTTCGCTTTGTTTGTCATGTCAACATCTTTCTCAACAGGTAATCGCACAACCAGATTTTTTTCAGAATTTTTTTGCAGTATTTTATCAATTTGTGATTCTAGTTGTTTATTTCGATCTTCTAATTGAGCAACTTTAGTTGAGATTTCTTCATGTTTGGCTTTTAGTGTTGTTATTTCCGTGAATAGGAGCTGGAAGTCGCTTTTGGTCGGGAGTTCTTTGATAAGCGCAGATTTCTTTCAATAATTCTGCCGTAATACTCATATTTTCGTTGGGTTTGTTAATAAAATAGTTAGAGCTTCTTTTTTCAGTGTTGTTTTTTTCTGGGGAGATGTCTTCTAGGCCTCTCTTGCTCATTTATAGGTTAGCTTCAAGGCAGTATTTATTTAAGTGATTTTTAGTCTTATTCTCTACAACTTACTCAGAATATTTATATAATAATAGAGTAGAGGTTATGATTATGCACTTCAAACATAAACTTTATTTTTGTATTAAGTTTTTATTTTACTTTTTTGCTTTTTTGGCTTAGCACTTTTTCCACGACTTTATTGACAGAACAACAAATGTCAATCTCTTTTTGAACCTAAATAGGTCTTAACAGCCTATGAATATTTTGCGATAGCGGGTGGCAATGGCGCAGTGGATGTAGTGCTTGACTGCTTACTTAGAGGTGTGGGTTCGAGCCCCACTCTAGGCAGCATTCTTTTCTATATTCACCCAGTTATACAACTGGACGCCACTCGTGGGATTCCATGAGACAATCAATACTTTATTTCTCAGTCCACTGTGCCAACAAAAATTCTTTCCTATCCTTCTATTCCTTCTTACTAGTGCAATTCAGGTTGCATTGAAAGAGACCTAAGGTCTTACAGGCATATAGTTAAAATTATTATTATTATTAGTCGAGGAAAAACCTATCGGTCGCGAATTATTTGCTTGCAACGAAAAATTTCGCATAAACCGCATGAAGGCAGACGAAATAATAATAATTATTGGACCACAGAAAAAATGTTTGTATTGGGACCAAGACAGCAATCTCTTACAGCTGTACACTGAGTTGGAACTTGGAAATGAGGGACAATATCATGGATTCGCTCTCGCAGAATTGCACGGTAAATCTAAATCTCAGTGTGCGGATGTTTGCACAGTGTCAGTGCATTGCAATCGTTGTTTATGTATTTTTTAAAAATATTGTATGATGGTCAGGGGAACATGAACGCATTTGTGAATTGTGAACACTTCTATAACATTGTCGGTAAATTTAAATTATTCTACATCCGTTATAATTATTTAAAATGTATTGCGAAGGAATATCCATTTTTAAAATTTGAAAACGTACCTCCAAAGAAATATTTTAATCAAAATACCTACGCTATATTTTCTTCAAATCAAATATGAAGAACGAAAATAATTTAAAATGGTTATAAAAAGAAAATCTTCAATTTTTAATTTACATATAGCCCAGCCAGCAGAAACAAATGAGATTTTCCGTAATGCGTAACTATATGCTTATAAAGTTATTTTAGTTTAAGAATAATGGAGCCGAAAAGATGTGCAAACATCTAGGCCGGCGCGGCGGTAGAGTGAAATAAAAACGTTTACTTTCCTCTGTGTGACGTTACGAGGTCACACTTTACGATGTAGCATGTTACGTTATGAAAATCTGCATAGTAGGTTATTGGATACGTTCAGTGACACAAATCTGAAGATCGCCTTCAAGCAAACTAGTCCGTTTTGGATCCGTGCACGTAGTCAACAACGCATGAACGACTTCCATACGGATTCAAATATGGATCCTTAAAACCTCGCTTGGATAAACGTTGATGTTTTCATTTCCTTGCAAGTAACCCTAAAAAAACAGGCTGATAAATCAACCCCCTAACCATCAAACCAAGGAATACCTACTACAACGCCAAATGTATTTAACTCCCAGGCCTAGTTTTTCAATACGATATTAAAGTTAAGCCTAAGTCAATTCATCTTTAGTCTATTTCCTGAACAGGTACTTTTTGATTTTGTATCCTCCGAGTTTGTTAAGTCGATATTGAGTTAAAAGTAAATAAATGTTTATCCGGAGTTAGCTAACTCTGGTTTAACTCACCACTGAAAAACGGGACCTTAAAGTATGAACTCCACGAAGTATATTCAACAAATTTTTGTTCGAAGACTCGCTCTCGAGATATTTGTCAAATTAAAAATGGCAGTTTAGGAACAAACCCTACAGACGAACCATTTGTAAATATTATATTAAAATTTGTACGTGTTTCTAAAAGAGTGAAGAATTAAATACTTATATGCAGCTACAATAATTTTTTATAATAATTAATAATTACTTGTTTTTAGACATTTCTTTCTAATGTGTATGCTTTATGTGTTGAAAACTTTGTAAAGGAATACTAAGACTTTTTTCCTAATTTAAAAAAATACATTACACCTATACATACATACTGAATTACATACATTATTTACATACATATATGTTTTTATTGATTTCTCTGTCATATAAAATATTTATTTATTTTTCTTTTTCAATTATTCTATATGTATTTTTATTTCTTTTTTGTCTCTTTTTATGTCTTCTTAATTTCTGGGTTCTTCTGTGCTTTTGTGTTTTTTTTTTATATTTAAAAAAAAAACACCCTTAATCGCTTTTATTGTTTTGTCCTGAAACGTAAATACATATATTTACAAAAATATGACATGGTTCAACATTCGACATGAATCTGTTGCTGATTGGATTGGACACTGAAATTCGGCTAACGACGCACGATAACTATGTTCAATGGAATTTTTTGAATGTATTTGAACGGATCGCAGGTGGCTTTTTGGTTTAAGGTTGGTGATGGCTTAATTTATTATACTTTCATTTATTCATTTTAATGTACATAAATTATGAATTTCGTTCTTCAAATTATAAATGCTACATGTTTTGCCAACGTCGCCGTTATAAGAAATCATTTCTTCAAGCATTTATCAGTTTTACATGCAATCCGACGAAAAAGGTTTTATGTGTATGTGTATGTGTGTTCAGAATGCATCACTCCGAACACCCAATGAGAGGTTTTTGAAATTCAAAAGAGATGCTTAAATTGACCAAAGGAAAACGACTAAGTAATATTAGACCGCAATCGTGTATGAAATTAGACTACGCGGACTGAATTCATCCGTCGATAAGAATATACAATTGTATACATAGGTTTTTATTTAAACGTTAACAGTTTGCTAACTGTGTGAATTTTCTTTATTTTTGTTTTTTTATTTTTAATTTTTTTAATAGTTTTAAATGTATTTTTAGGTAAAAAATTTTAAGAACACATATTGGGCTTTCATAATAAAAAAATTATACTTAATAACATGTTTTTGTGAACAAAAATCGTATCGAAATCAAAAAAAAAAATCCTAAAAATGCTTAAAAATGTGTTTGTTAATAAATTGCCGGAAAACCGTTATCCATACAGAAAAAAGTTGTATGGTAGATACAAATTTCTAACTGTTCTTGTTTAAATAAAATTTCAAAGATCGGTTTAAGCTTGTCAAAGTTAGAGCCAGTGAACGAAAAAAATCATAAAAACCGTTATAAGTCGAAAACGAAGCGAAAATGACTTTAGGAACTCATGGTGTCTTCTGTGTCGGTGATTTCGGGACACCCTGTCTATAATTTGAAATAACAAAGATCATTTACAAATTATAATCAGTAATAACAATAGGTACTACAGACTACAAAGAGTAGTGGGCCAATATTTTTTTTTTCAATTTGAATTACTCGAAGTAGTGGGTATTTAGTTTTTTCTTACTACAAATTTCACAGCCCTTACAATAACTTTTACTCCGTAACATTTGTTTTTGAAAGAAATTAATAAAAAATTTTAAAATAACTGATTTGTTATCTCTCTTAATATCTCTCTTAACAAAATCTACTAAGCATATTATATACATACTTTTAAATGGGTGGAACTTTTGAAAACGCATTTGTTTTTATAGTTTTGAGGCTACGACCAAATACGATTGTTCAACCAGAACAACGGAAACTTACTTTGTTGAGGTCCGTTAAGCTGAGTTCACCACAACCAAAATTCAAAATTCTAATGATGCAGGTTTTAAGTTCCAATTAAATTCTAATTAAGTACTCAAATCCTGATTCAGACCCAAAATCCCTTCCCCTTCAAGCTTGTCGTGGACCCAGCTAGACATCAAGCTTGGAACACCACACCTTCAAAAAATACAAAATTTTAAAAAAATTAATGATGGAGGATTTAAGTTCCATATAGTTGCTCGTTATTTGGCGATACTTCAAATATTCCACGACTTGACCTTGAAACTAAGTGCAGAAAAATAAGGGAACATTTTTTTTAATTTTTTCATAAATGTACTCATGTTTTATGTACATATGTTTTCTTATTTATGTGACCCGGCTTGTATATACCTAGTAAAATTGTTGAAATGCGTTTGATTTTTAAATTACAGTTCCTATTTACAATACTACCGAATTTATATCAATTTACTAGAAAACCAAATCAAATAATCAAATAGGAAAAGAAATTAAAGGCTAAATGAAAATCGTGATTAATTCTGATTCACGACTTGTTTTGTATTATCCATGCAAAAACAGTGATCTATGAGGTTACAAAAAAAAAAAAAAAAACGAAGAACTGTTGGGTCACGTTGAAAATTGCATACGCTTCGTTGTCATGAAATTTAATTTCAATTAAAATGAATTTAAAACTTCCTACCTGACGTTAGTTTAAAACCAAATTTACTAATATTCTGGTATCCAATACTCTTATTGTCATGGTTTTGGCCATCTTTTAAAATAGGAAGATTAACACATTTACAGATAGGACTATGTATACAAAAATTAACGAGACTTAAGCATTCGTAACTGACAAAGATGATAGAGAAAACAAAAAAGTGCGTCCCACATTTACATATGTATATCATTCGTAAGGACTGTCTGTGCCTGCCTAAACGGCTGCTTTAAACTTGCCTTTTAACATATATATGACATATGACAGCATATTTTAATTATTAAGTTAAAGTGTGATTTTCTTCATTATCATATTTATGAAAAATGTGTGAGTGCCGGGCTCAAAGCTTATATGTATGTGTACACATCAACTTTTGTCAAAGCCCCTAATTTTTGTTACTGAACGTACTCAACATAAACGTGGCCATATTGAATAATTAACACTGCATAACCTATCTGTAGGCAGTGCTTAAGAGTCTACTTTGAAAGAATGTCAGTGAAATACCCAGTGGCGCTAAAAGACTGGTGGTGAAGTGTCGAACGATCGACGGTGAAAGTTCGGTACTGAAAGGTCCTGCTTCGTAATTCACTCTTACCGCAATATTATTCACTAGATATACATCCAGATTAAAACTTAAATCCAGATGTATTTACATTCAACTTGTATGCTTTACATCTGGATTTAAATTTTTAATCTGGATGAATCGAGTGAATAATATGGCCGTTAGTCTTAACTTTAAGGTGACTACACATTACACATGGTTATTGTTTAGGCTCTACTCAACACCAACAATACAATTGGAACGAACTTTGAACATCGACAAAACCAAACAACAACTTTCAGCGGAAAGCACTTAAATCATCAAAGGAATTTGGCACTTAATATGATTTGACAGACAGGGGCCGAATTAAAACATCAAGTTGGAACTGTCAACGAACTTCCAACCCTTATAACGGGTGATTTTTAAGCTGGTTTGGTTTTGGCAACACTGGTTTTGACAGCTGACGTGTGTTTAGTACCTTGTGTCACTGTCAGACAGCTTCAGTTTGGTTTGCAATTTAACCATGGATCGTCTTACAAATGAACAACGCTTGCAAATTATTGAATTTTACTATCAAAATTCGTGCTCGGTTCGAAATGTTCATCGCGCGCTGCTTGTGTTCAGCGATGAGGCTCATTTTCGGTTGAATGGGTACGTAAATAAGCAAAATTGCCGCATTTGGAGTGAAGATCAGCCAGAAGCATTGCAACAGCTACCAATGCATCCCGAAAAAGCCACTGTTTGGTGCGGTTTATGGGCCGGCGGCATTATTGGGCCTTTTTCTTCAAAGATGATGCGAATCGCAGCGTTACTGTCAATGGTGAACGCTACCGAGCGATGATAACAAACTTTTTTTTGCCCGAAATGGAAGTTCTTGACTTGCATGATATGTGGTTTCAACAAGACGGTGCCACATGCCACACAGCACGCGAAACAATGGCGCAATTGCGAGGCGAGTTTGGTGAACAGTTAATTTCACGTTTCGGGCCGGTCAATTGGCCGCCTAGATCGTGCGATTTGACACCATTAGATTATTTTTTGTGGGGGTATGTCAAGGCTAATGTCTATAGGGACAAGCCCGCTTCGATTGACGCACTGGAAGCCAACATCCATGCATTCATTCGTG
The DNA here is from genome assembly GCA_932273885.2 of Leucozona laternaria. Lineage (NCBI taxonomy): Eukaryota > Metazoa > Arthropoda > Insecta > Diptera > Syrphidae > Leucozona > Leucozona laternaria. The sequence goes on from OW026368.1 coordinate 56,595,505, forward strand.
AGATACTGGCCGATATGTGTGAAAGAGTATGCCAAAATTGGACTCAGCGGATGGGCTACCTGAGACGCAGCCGCGGTCAACATTTGCATGAAATTATCTTTAAGCATTAAATTGCAAGGTTCAAACTATCGATTCAAATAAATATTTCATTCATTTTTTCGAATTTTTTGTGTTTTTTTTTTTTTTAAAGTTCTAAACCTCTTAAAAAATCACCCGTTATTTACAACTCCATCTTTCCATCGAGTAAAACTTACACGAATTCCAATCTTAATTTTATACTGAACGAATGTCATGTGAATGAATGAATGTCACTTTGTATGTTGGAAGATAGTCGGCGAATTATATATTTTGACGTTTATAGAATGATTAGTTGCAATTGTGACAGGAAATCACTAAAATCGCTGTTCCAATCCATTGACACAACAGCCAACCTCCAATGAAAATTTAGACTTAATGGTTTGACAGATAGGTGTCGAACTGTCAACCAACTTGCAACCCTAAAGGGTCTCCCAAACCGGTCAGACATTTTCGAATATGTAAAATGCAAATTTTAATTTTTGTCGTTCATTTCATCTTCCCTGCGACAAAATGTGTTTGTAAATGTTTTGTTTTTATAATTTTTAAATAAAAGTTTCTATAAATAAAAAAAATGCTTGTCGGTAATGTAGAACTCGATTAGAGAAGTTATTTTGTTTTGATTTGGATCCGTTTTGGTTTCATTTTTCACTAAGTATGGTTAGCTCTTTTTCTATATGAACAATAAATGGCTCCATGGGTGATTCTAATTTCCATAATAATTTGAGTACAAAGTTTTGCGGATCGGTATGCGAAGTCGTGCATACGTTGTTGGCCACGTGCACGGATCCAAAACGGACTAGTTTGCTGAAAGGGGATCTTCAGATGGATTCAATTATAATCGGACTCAGAAAGGTGTGATTACGCGGCGCAACATTAAATTAAGAAATCTAATTGATTTGGAAACGTTTAAAAGCAAATATTGTTAGAAATATCAGTGATCAGTCAACAAATAATAAGAAGTGATACAAATACATTGCACACATTTGCGCTTTTACGCATATTGATGACCAGCCATCACCAGAATTTAAGATTGTCCTTTAATAATGTGTCAGAAAAACAGTACATACAAATTAATTATTATCTAATTTGGGCTTTGAAGTCCCAAATCAATAAAATTACATATTTTTAAAATAATCGATTCATATTTTTAACGTACGATCCGAAACACTTTCTTAAAAAATAGAATGTATAGTTTTTGGCACTGTTATGGAGAAGGCTCGCTAAATTGAAAATTTGAAACAGAATAATACTAATTCAAAATACTGTTTAAAAATTTGTGCAGGGTACATAACTGGCGAGTGCCCAGCCATTTTCGATAGTCACTCTTCTTATCCTCTTGTTAGTACATGTTAGACTTTCTAGAGCTTCACTAAAAACTAGATTATCTTTGCAGGTGGGCAATGAATGCAACAAAATGCTAGACAAATGTTTACGACAGCTCTGGCGGGTGACCTCCATTCACTTGTCTACATTTTGAAAAACGCCCGAGGCTTACTTTCGGCTGAATTTAATTTCTTTATATCTCCTCTTTGAATTTTTGAAAGTTGATTGACGTTCAATGGTTTTAAGTTTTAAAATATAAACTGTTTATATTCCCAAATACATGTATATAATACATACAAACTGTAAAAATGTGTTTTTTTTTTTGAAAGCCTATTAAACGAACAAGTATTAGCTTTTAAATTGAATTATAAAAACATCCAAAATAAAAAAAAAATATTATACCGCGTGCAAATAAAGTGTCTGGTCTGTCAATTGAATTTTGTGTTTGAATATTTGCCCCCTTCAAGTTCTACTGACAGAAAAAGGTATTCTATTTAAAATGTACGATGCAATTGGTTTGGAAGAACTGAATACTAATAAAATCAGTATTTAAAACAGCAATAGCTGCTTCTTTCTCAAACTTAAGTTTTGCTTTTTTGCGTATTCTGCCAATTTTGTGGTACTGGTTTATAAATCCAGACAGTATGAATGTGTCAATCGGGGCTTATTTTAAGAGGAGAACATCAGCACTTCACCACATGGCATCTCTAAGTGAATCCAAATTGCTTTACCCATATCATCCAGTAGTGATTGTGCGGCAGCGTAACCGCTGTCGTACAATTTTAGTTAAATAATGTGGATATTTTGGCTTTGCAAAACCTTTTTAACATTTTTTTAAACTCCAAATCTAGTCGAAATCAAATGTATGTTTAGAAGTATTAAGGGTATTCCTGCAACGTAGTTAAATTTTCGACTTCGCGTCGGTCGTAAAATTGTTAAATAACCACACGTTTCATGATAGCTCCTAAAAAATGCTTGCGTAAATGTGTTTAATAATGTGGTTAACCAATCAGCTGCTTCAGCCAACGCCGCGCTGGCCGCCCTCGACTACATTTATTTTATTCAAGGTACTGAGGAAAATACTTAGAAAGCTATTTGTTCTTTATTTAATTGCTCTCATTTGTTCTCTTAGCCATTTAAGTTACATAATTGTCTGTTCTTGATTATCTTCGATTAAATTACTTTTTTTTTTAATATAAAATGGTTTTCATCATCATTGAAAAATTGTGACATATAAAATGTCATAGTATCATTAAAAAAAAGTTGTCGAAAAGTTTATGATTTGCTGTGTAAGGTTTCCCATACAAATGTTCATAGTTCACTTACGATGACGCGACGCACGTCTTAAACTTTACGATGGTTATTCGATTTTACAGTAATACCCTTTATTATATATTATTTGAGCGTCTGGTTTTCCATTTTTGACCCCGGCTTAACGGGGGTGGGGGGTGGTGAATAGACCTCCCTCCCATACGATTTTTTTCATGTCAGGGCCTACACGCTCTTACTTTTTGTCACACCTTATGGAATCAACCTGTCATTACTTGGTAACTATAGTAGGTACGGGGCATTAAGACTTTTGGTGAGAAATAACTCCGAGGCGCATTTTCCCTTCGATATGCAAAAGAGTATCATTACACGAGCCGAAACCCGCATTAATTGCACCTAGTTTCGTTTGCCCGCCATCTTGTTTTAACGGTTATTTTTATTTTCTCTCGTAACTTGCCTATTTTTGATCCTAGACAAAACGTTGTACTACAAACTTACAGCAAATTTATTTTCCTACAAAATATTTTAAGTAACTTTTTCGAAATACAGTCACGTAAAAAAGTTACAGTGCATTTTGTTGAAAAAAGTAGGGGTTGGATTTTGTATGTTCGTCATATCTTTTTTTCGTCATCACTTCAAAAAAAAGTCGTAATAAAAGTTCTTGAGTGTTCCATTATGTATTAACTATTATTATTACGTTCCACACGTAATTTATTACAAAGGAGAATGTCTAAAAATGTATCGGCGAAAAACCCAGAGCGGATAAAAATAAAACATATATGGATTGAAAGGGCATTAATTGTTGATAACAAATATGAAAATACTTTCTTTAAAAGTTTTCCCCGGGGGAAATATTGGTTATAAGGTGTCTAAATAAAAGTTTCCAACCACTTTTACGCTACCGCGCAATCTGGAATTTTAATCAAATTTGTTTTTGTTAAATAAATCTATCGTTTCCAACTTTTGATTAAAAATAATGAGGATAGATTAACGTTTTTATCATATTTGACTCAGATTGCTAGCTTTCGACTAAAGTCAGAAAAGCGGATTTAAAGTAAACTGCAAAACAATCAAATTACCCTATATATTCTTTGTAAGTATTTTGTGCTATTTCATTCAATTCACTCAAATTTTTTTTACAATTTGTTCAGAGTCAAATCCTATATTTTTTGACTATAGTTATCAATTGAAATGTAGCTTATTGCTCGGCCAAGCAGTGAGCGACAACCGACTGAGCGGCAGAGCGACTAGTTCGAGAAAAAAACTGGCCATTAATTGAGCGACAATTTTCTTGAGTATAGCTTCTTATGAAAATTCCGTTGCTAAGTATTGATCTCAAACATGGTAATCGCTCCGAAGATACAACACAATACTTTGTCGCCCAGGATCCAATAAAAAATAAAACAGATTTGCGTAAAAATAAAATCTATGACTATTTTTAGTACCTAGATATAGGAACATACATTTTTTAATTTAACTTTTCAACTTCACTTTAAATAAAACTTCCAACGGCAACACTGATTGTTGAACGTGGGGAGGATGTTGAGTTGATCATAATAATTGAGAAGATGATGATCTGTTAAAATATCGCACACAAGCAATATGGTGGAATGCATTATACAGAAACTCCCATTGGCCATCACCGTGTTGCAAAAACCACTTATTTTCCTTTCGTTTCATCTCACGGATTGCTTAAATCATTTTGTGAGAGAGCACTTTAAATAGCTTGGCTTTGGGTGAGAATCATGCACTTGAAGCTATGTATCTTCTTCCATGTGGGTGGAGAATTAAAGTGAGAATGATGATGATAGTGGCCACAACCGATTATGGCAATACGAACTCGTTCCAAGATTATGACGATTTACATTGATACGGTTTCCATCAGCCATGAGGACACTAAATAGAATTCGAAAATAAAGCGTCTTTCATTAAGCGCTTCCTATCTTTCAATTAAAATAAAACAAAGTGTGTGTGAAATAACATCGAAATTTTTTGTTCGTTCGAAAGGCCTATCGATGCCATTATGTGTGGAATATAATATCGTTCAAATATCCGCCGCGGCTTCTCTGGGTGGCGCGCATCTGAAATGCTGAATTTTACCGATGGCACGGGTTATGTTGGCTTTTCAGGGCTGCTGTGGTTTGTGGCTTATTCGCAGAGAACGTTTCCCGGGCAGAACACCCATTTTGATAAAACAATTTTATCATTTGCACGTGTTGTTGAGCGCTATAACCGTCCATGTTAATTTGGCAAAACAGATACGATTGTCAATAAATATAAATATATTGATATATTGATAAATAGTATTTGTATTGAAATTCGGTATTTCATAACTCAATGTTGAGCATCGAGGATGCAAGTGACCGTTGTGAATTAAAAAAAAAATATGTGAGTGCCGGGACTCACGGGTAAATATGTGTAAACATCAACGTTTGTCCAAGTGCCTAATTTTTGTTACTGAACGTCATGAAAAGAAACATATTGAATAATTAACACTACATTACCTATCTGTAGGCAGTGCTTAAAAAGCTTAGTGTTGAAAGAACGGCAGCGAAATACCCAGTGGGGGAACCGCTGTAACGAAATTTCCAAGCACTAAAAGGCTGGTGGTTAAGTGTCCAACGAACGGTGAAGGTTCGGTACTGAAAGGTCCTGCTTCGTAGTTCACTCTCAACTTTAAGATGACTTCACATTACACATGGTTATTGTTTATGGTAATCACTCTCTGAGCATCGAAAAACAACAACTGTCAGCGGAGAGCACTAAAACCGTGGTTTAAATTAAATGACACCGTACCCAAATTCTGTATCTCCATCTTTCCATCGAGTAAAACTTACAAAAAGTTCAATCTTAATTTTATACTGAACGAACCTCAAGTGAATTTCACTATGAGATAGCCGGCGAATTATATATCTTGACTTTTTAGAATATTTGCAGTTGTTGTCAGTGGAAATCACTAAAATCGCAGTTTCAATCGATTGACACCATCAATCGCCTATGAAATTGGACGCTGTGATTTTTAATGAATGTTAACTTTGTACAAGTACAAAGGTAGCCGATAACTCTGCAATTTGTTCAACCTCAGCTATTTTGTATATCCCAGCCACCTACGTCCCTCGCCTACGTGCCTAAAAATTGCAAGAAGAAATTGCATCGTTTAAAAGCAGTAAAATGTAAACGTAGAATTTAAGTTCAGATTTGTATCACTGAACGCACCCGATATCCTACCATACCTACAGCCATTGATCTACCATACCTACAGTCAATTGTCAATGCCTACAGCTGACTATAATTATTTTTGTTTTGATTTTGTTTTCTTTTTAATTACTGGTGTCGCGTCCATTTTGTTCGGGGAATAATTAAAAATTAAAGAAAAAAATATATGTAAGTGTTAAAATGATGAAATCGTCGGTCGCGCTAAAAACAATTTGCTTTAGTCGTTGGCAAAAACAATATAAATGAGTGGTCGCGATAAAGTATAATCTAATTTTCGGTCGCGTTAAAATCTATTTGTTTTGGTCGGGGCAAATCAGATTCCGTAACGTAACGTGCTACAACGTAAAGTGCACGACGTAACGTTGCACACGAACGTTTTTTTTCACTCTACCGCCAGCATAGATGTTTACACATCAAAAAGGACCACTTTAATGTGTGTGTCCACATATTTTTGCTTTTATTTTGTAAATGAAAATATAAGTGAAGAAAGAAAATTAGTATAGTAGGTAGTGCTTTTATATTTTTAAATATGTAATTCATTATCGCCTTTATTTTATTGTGATTCTCACAGTTGGCCACCCACTTTTATGCATAATTTTTTTTTCACAAGAATGTCTGTGTTACTGTAAACAATTTTATGTGACGTTCTCGCTGGCTGTCTGGAAAGTATATCTGTAAATACATATCTAACCCTCTTAAGTTGTCAATTTCTCTACGTGCACTCAAACATTCAATTCCCGTTACACACGTTAAGAAATTTAATCAAAAGACCCCGCACCATCCTTGTGGCGTGGTCAGTACTCAGTGTACCTACAACGAATGAACGAGTTTTCTCTCCGCCTTCGACTTGAATGTAACATTACACAGCTGCGGTTTAGGTTTTTCTTCTCGTTTTCCATGAAAATTCTTTGTTGAACAAAAATTCCAGATGTTTGTGCCAAATGAACCAACATTATCTCCCTGTAGCAAAAATAAAACAATCTGCTTAAGATTTTTTTACATTTTTACTTACTCGCTATAGTACAAATATTGCTTTCGTATTAAAAATAAATTCGAGGATTTAATTAAAAATATACGATTTTCGGTATGTGTGGCGTATACACCCATCGGTCTGTACGTTCATCTCTACATCGACTTACAGCATCATAGCATAAAAATATTTGCAATGTTTTTTTTTCAGGTATTCACGACTACAACTTTAAGGATTTTGATTAAAATTTAACACTTAAGCTGTGTTTTATTAGAAGTAGGTGCATTTACCAGCTTTAAGTAATTTATTAATTTATTATTATTTTAATATAAAAGTTTACATAAAATAGCATGGCTTTGCCTCCTGCCGATTGCCTTAAACAAATTTCACAAATTTTTTTTTTTTTTTTTTAATATAAATATAAATATTTTTTAATGGAAATGTACATACAAGTTGTTATAAAAACTTAAAAGCATTCATTTAAAATTCTTTCTCTGTAGTCTAGCGCTTTTCTACAATAACAAAAAAGTTGAGTAATATTTATTTGGTTTAACATTTCCCCGACTTCGTCATCTGCTATGAAATCTTTGGCAAGGTAATGTCTTCTAGTTTCCCGCAAGTCCCAAGAAGTGCAAAATGTCTTCCCTTTCTCACATGTTGCAGATGCTACATAAAATTGGAAGGTCTTCTCTGTGCGGAATGTAGTTCAAGTTGAGAAGCTCCACCCGTAGTTTAACCATAATCGAAATCTGCTGGTCACTATATTCGTCACGAAAGTATTTATATTGGTTCAAATTATGATTAAGTGAACTATATGTTGCTCTATGCACCGAGCTTGTGGCCTCATTTAAAAAGTTCTGTCTACATCACAAGTCCACCTTCTCGATAAGTTTATATAAAATTGGTTTCCAGATCGCATGTTGCTCTACATCAAGGCTAAGCTCCATTCCACATGAAGTTGCCACCTCCAATCATTCTTCATACCAACTGATTTTGGATCTTGCTTCGGGAATCGATCATTTGCCATTTTCATCACTTTTAGAATGTAATCCACCTGAAGCTTTAGCGATTTGATGAATAGCGGAGATAAACCCGTTTCTAACATGATTGCGTAGTTCGGTGTGTTGGGTGGAAGATGAAAAGTTCTTTGCACATAATACCTCTGTAGCTTTTCAACTGTATCGTATTGCTTTTCACCCCACATCTGCGCGCCATACAACAAAATCGATTCAGCCGCTGTCTCAAAAACTCTAAATTTACAACTGTGGGCTATATTTTTGCTAGCAAAACACCTTCTCCATGTTGTGTTAATCGCTGTTTTGGCCTTTGCTAATTTTTCCTTGAGATGTTTTTGCATATTCAAATTTGGCGTTACAAGTACACCAAGATATTTGTACTCCTTAACAACTTCAATTCTTTCTCCATTATACATCCATTGTTCGTCACTGCGAAGTCGTCCACCACCGTTCTTAAAATCATAATCTTCGATTTAACAAGATTGATCTCCAGGTTTCATCTACTGCAGAAATCCGCGAGCTTATTTATCATAAGCTGTAATGAATTAGGAGTGTACGCCAACAGGGCAATATCATCGGCAAACAGTAACGCTTTCACATCAAAATTGGCATATTTTATACCTCCTGGTAAGAAATCCGTTATGTCATCGATAAACAGAGCGAACAATGATGGACTTAGCGTACATCCCTGCCTTACACCAAATTTTCTTGGAAATGATTCAGACAAGGCTTCACCGTTCCAAACCGCCGCCGAAGTATCCTCGTATAAGTTTTGGATTACCGTTCCGAATTTTCTAGACATTCCCATCTGAAACAGGTTATAGAATAGGGATTTGCGATTCACGGTATCGAATGCTGCCTTGAAGTCTACGAAAAAAGAAAATAGTTTCATTTTATTTTTAAGAAATGAGTCGACAATGTTTCTTAATACAAATACATATATGGTCTATTGTGGAGTATCCCCTTCTAAAACGTGCTTGGTACTCTTTGAGAAGCCGGTTTGAGCTTATCCATGAAGTGAGCCGTTTTTCCAAAATTGACGTAAAAAATTTATACGAAGAATTGAGAAACGATATACCGTGATATTTTTTTGGATCAGCTCTGTCTCAATTTTTATAAATCGGGAAAATGAGTGCCTCTTTAAATTCTTTTGGAATATCACCAGTCTCCAAGACGTTGTTAAAAAGACATGAGAGTGTCTTTATTAGTTCGAATGATCCTTTTTTATAAAACTCTACTGGAATTCGGTCTGATCCTGGAGCTTTACCATCTTTTAGCTTCGCAAGTGCTTCAGTGACCTCTGATACCGTTATCACTGAATCAAATATGTTGTTACAGTAAGCTGGAGCCGCATAATGTATATTATTATTGAACGATATATCAGGATTAAGTAAGTTGTTGAAGTGGACTCTTAAAATATCTGGTTTCAGTTCTGTGTGGATTGTCAGTCGTATTTTATTTATGTTCCTTAAAACCCTCCAAAAATTAGCAGCACTTCTACATTTTGATAAGCTTAAAGCTTGGTCTTCATAATAAGATTTCTTCTTTTCGCCACATATCTTCTTGTAGTAATTGTTTGCCTGGATGTAATTGTTTTTAAAACTACCGGTATTTGAACTGCGGAAAAGTTTGAGCCATTTAAATTATAGCTTCCTCACTTTCTCGCAATCCGGGTCAAACCAAGGATTTTTCGAGTTTAGGCCAGAAGTTATGGCCTTATTCGGGGCTGCGGCTGGGTAAGATACCTTTCTAACCTCAACTAGTTGACCAAAGTCCAAGTTTTGTTGGGACGCTAAACTAAAATCAAGGCTGCGTTTACACAAAGATTCATTCAGAGTTTTATTAGAAAGTTCTCGAAAAAATTTGACTAAAAAAATGTTAACAAAAGTGAGGAGAAATAAGTCAGCAATCAAATTGTACATAGTAGTAAAAATAGTAATAAAATAGAAAGGGTGGCTTGTGGATGTGTTTTTTACAATTTTAAAAAACTCATGCATTACCTGCGCGACTTGACGAAATAAGTGCGTTCCGGTGATATTTACTTCCTAAGAAATACTCTTTAAGCTTCAAAATTATGTATAGGGTATGTCAATGATTTTACGGTTTCGAAAGTAAAACTAAATAAAACACACATAGCGATACATTTTTGATTTAAAATTTTATTCCATTATAAAGTTTGGACTTGATCATTAAATTTGAAAAACAATATCATTCAAATGGCCGCATCGGGAAGATTTGCAGCATGCGATTCTTTTGAGGTCATTTTTAACCACTTTTTCGCACATATCGGTCGGTATCTCGGCCATAACTTGAATAATGATGGTTTTTAATGCGTATAGAGTTCGGGCATTATTCGCGTTAACACGGTCTTTTGCGTAGCCCCACAGAAAAAATCGAACAGTGTCAAAATTTAATATTAACTTCAAAAAAAAAATATGGTCAAAAGTCCCTTTACTATTAATAACATTTTTGTTCTTAAATGTTTTTGAATCATATATTTATTGTTTCTGGCAAAAGGATTGGGATATTTAGTAATGGAATACTACACGTCCAATTATTATTTCCGGAAAACATCAACAGAGTTGGGATTCTAAAGAAAGTTTCACTATAAAGGAGCTAAAACTAAACATTCGCACAGAAATAGAGCAAACTACAGCAGTAACACTACAAAAGGTCATGGAAAGTTCTATCAAAATAGCCCATGAGTGCATGAATTCTAATGGTTACCACTTAACTGACAGAACTTTTCGTACATAATGTAAAAAATATCCACGATAAAACTGCTATTTGTTTATTTATTTCATTAGTTTTTATCTTTTCGTTAAAAAGCTATTACAAATTTACTTAGGAAACATACTTTTGGCCCACCCTGTATATAGAATTATATTGTTGTATAAAAAGATTTTTATAATAAGTAGAACAAATTCTATATAGGCAGGTACTTATGAAATAAATCCGCCATATGACGTAACGTAACACTAATATTTAGCGTGTTGAGTGTGTAATTGATTCATTAATAGCTTTTAACAGAAATAAATCCACACCAGCGGGTATTATACACCAATTTATGTTTAAGCAGGCTAAAAGCATTTTGAGTTTAACATTTTTATTTACAGTATGTTAGTCTTGAACAAATGCTTGGCTACGGCCCTGTTCTACATAAAATTTTAAATTTTCCTTTTGCAAACTTCATCTTAATGATCTCGAATGAAAGTCCTTTACTATACTCGTACATATAGTACGTTACGTATATACACAGGGTGTTCGCTTTGGAAGGTGCATCGTCTTATTTTTAGAAATTTATTGAACATTTTAATAGATTAGATTAAATTAGATTATTTTTTATTTGTATAGTTTAACAATTTTTAGAATTATGTATTAATATCAATATAACAAGAAATACAATAAAATAAATAGTCAATGGCTTTGCCGTCTGCCTGAAAAAAATTTAAAAACATTTTGATAAAAATGTTTATTAAAGAAACCCGTATTTGAGACAAGCTTAACGAAATGCCGGCTATTTTATAATATATCGTTTTAATTTCACAAATTTCAAGCGATATCTCATATGTAATTGTCGACTGATTAGAAAACTAAGAACAGCATTATTCGTAACGCTTAGAGGAGATTAACGGTGTTGGTGTTAACGACCCTGATGAATGAGCCTGAAGGATCAATATGAGTAGAACAAGATGCAAACATAACCTCAAACCATTAGCTAACGAACAAAGAAAGAATGTAAAGTGACAATCATTGGATGAGTACAGAGATGCAATAAAGGTCAGGCTATACCATCTTGTGACCTTTTTCATTGCAATTTCCGTTTATCACCTTCCTGCGTTCAGACGTAACCAGCCTCCCCTTGGGCAGAATTATATGGGAAAAGGGAAAATAAATCCAAGAAATAATAATAGAATGTCCTCGATGACGACGACACGGCGCTTTGCTTACCCTTGTAAGCTCGTCATCATCGTCTGCGTCGTCGGTCGTTCGTTATCTGCAAGTAAGTTGTAAATGAGAAGCATTTGCTGCCTCAACCAATTCAGCTTATGCACATGATGCACTGATAGAAAAAAGTGACAGATATTGTTTTTTTTATATCTGTCACTTTTTTCTATCAGTGCATCATGTGCATAAGCTGAATTGGTTGAGGCAGCAAATGCTTCTCATTTACAACTAACTGGATCGCTCGAACTTCCTCTTGGGTTCAAGTAATTTTAAAGATTTTATAGTATTATTAAATATGCTAATTTAATTTACATAATATGTACTAACTAAGAAGATGTGAAAAAATTGACCTTAGAGCCGTTTTAGAGATAAATAACCTTTTTCATAACTCTTGTTTGTATGGTAGTTACTTTTGGAGCTAATCAAAATATGTTTCAATTTTGGCTCTAGGGAATCACTATAAAAAAACTTAAGTTCAAAGTTTAAAACTAAATCGCTTCAGTGGGTTAGGGTGTAAGTCGAGGTACAAGTAGACACTAAGGACCAGGAAAAAGTAGAACATAAGCGTTTAAATAGAACATAAATATTTATGTTTCGTATGAGCAAACGGCTCTAACACATTTATTTATAATGTATTAAAATTTAAATCATGTCATGAATATGATGTGAGAAAGTCTTCTTTAAATTTTGTACTACACCAGAGATCGATTTTTTTTTTAAATAAAAATGCTTAACAAAGTGCACCAAAGACTTTTTTTTCAAAATTTTGAGTATTTTGCAACAAAAAAAAATGTCTAGTCTCGTCCGTGAATCAAAAAATAACTCCGGTTGAGGGTCCTGGCACTATGTACAATTGGATAAATAGTACTTTTATAAATTTGGTATTTGTTAATATTAACATATAAATTTAACCATAAGTTTAAGTAAAAATAGATACAGATTTTCTGTTGGTTGTATGCTCAATTTCATCGACATATTTCTCTGAGTGTAGAAATTCTATCACCAGAGCATCCTGAATTTCGAAAGGACAGACTGATGCTGGTGCGAGTTTGTACATGCAATATATAGGTATACATATGTATGTATTTATCTTAATACTTACATAGCTTTAAGGGTTTCTGATATTTGATGTGCATGTGTACATTTATTTAAGCCACAGGAGACAGGAAATTGAAGGAATTTACAAATTGCCTTTGACTGTCTGGCCTGTAGTAGATATATTTTGTGTGTCTATATGTACCTACAATTTAATATTCGTTCAGTGTTTTGCAAATTGTTGTCTGTTTTTTTTCTGTTCCGTTTTTAATGAAAAGAGTTATTCATCTAGTGTATAGTTAGTATGTGACAGTGTTTACAGTTGTTAATGGGAAATTTCCTTAAAATGTATTTAATATGCGAAGCAGGAGACATTTATTATAAGTTACAATAGATATGTAAGAAACTGATATAAGGTGTACTACACAATGTAGTGTTACCTATACCTGTCAGCTTGTTATATAAAATTGAATACAGGAAGCTAGAAATCAAGCAGGCTGTCGGAGTCTGTTGTGACGCCAACAAAAATTATAACTGTAGTAACGTCCTTAACGTTCAGCTGAAAGAACTAATATATTAAGCACGGACTTTCTGCAAAAGCCATTAGTACAATTTTCGGGGATGAGATGGAAATTCTGAATTTGTCAGAATGTTCATCGTCAGATCTGTCTCATATTTGCAACTTCTGTAACAGAAATGAACGAGATGATGTTTACCAGGAAATTCGAAGGCTTTAATTTCAAAAAAAATATTCTTAAAAATGAACAAATTGTTGAAGTGTTGAACGGGTCCGAGGGTTGGTCAAGTCTCTGCATGTATTGTGATCACGCATTAAATTTTCGAAATAGCTTTTAATACATTTTTTACAAACGCATATAATTTAATGTTACGGCCAAGAATTTAGCTTTATTACAAAGATAAGGGTTTGACATTATGTTTTAAAAATGATTTGGGGCAAGTGGCCTGGCTCGAATAAATTCCAGCCGAGGGGCCCAATTTTCGACCACTTTTGCAGCAATTGGGGCCGTATGTGAGCAATAACGCGCCGAATATTCTCTTCCAAGGCGTCAATCATCTCAGGCTTATCTGCGCAGACAAGCGACTTCACATAACCCCAGAAAAAATAGTCCAGCGGTGTTAAATCGCACGATCTTGGAGGCCACGCCACAGGCCCACGACGCGAGATAATGCGCTCACCAAAAGTTTACTTCAATAAATTGATTGTTTCGTTGGAAGCAAAGGTCGTCCACATCAACATCCTCCAATTCAGTCACGAAAAAGTCATTAATCATGGCTCTATAGCGTTCCCCATTGACTGTAACATTATGACCGGCTTCATTTTTGAAGAAATATGGACCAATGATTCCCTCTGCCCATAGAACACACCAAACAGTGACTTTTTGAGGATGTAACGTCGGCGGCCGGCGTCTCAACAATAGCTTGTGGATTATCATCACACTCAAATGCAAATTGGGATCAACGGTAATCTTGTTTTAGGCCCATTTGGGCACAATTTGGAAGCGTTGTTCAGGAGTAATGGCAAACCAAACTGAGCATACATCAAGTGACAGCTGTCAAAAAGACCAACTTCGAAAAAAGTATTGCCAAATTGAAAACTACACGTCTAAAAAAAAAACACCCTGTATTTTATTATTTTTGTAATATATGTATTAACGAAATTTCTTTTTCTGGCAGACGGCCACTTGCCATGTCTAGATGTTTTTTCCAATTTTCCTTAAGCCCTTGTTATTTTGTCGCAGATACTGAAAATACTGTTTTGTGTGATTTGTCAGCCATCTGTGTTATAATAGTTCGAGATAAAATTTTTCACCAAGGCTCTTCGAAGAGAACCGAAAAATTTAATTCAATTCCAGTTCACAAAACATTTAACTCAACACAATCAAATAAATTATCAACATCTCACTAAGGGGAAGTTTTATCTAAAATCTACAGCAATTGCTTTTTATGTAAGCCTCCAAGTTTTAACAAAAAATGTATAGGTATTTTATATACCTAATATCAAGTATATACCTAAATAGTATATAAAGACTCGATCCATTAATCCAATGACCAAGTGCAGGAAATTGAATCCCATTTCTGTGCCACAAAATAACTGTCAATCCGGGTGTGCGCTTTGTTATTTGTTACTTGAAACCAAACCACTGCACTGGAACAAACATCTATAACGCAAAACCCAAAGCGTATCGCAGACTCAGATGCCAACAGTATACTGCTTCACTGTAAATGAATCCACATTGATGCCCAAGACGGATAGATTGCAGTTTTGTAGTGGACTTACTGTCATCGTGCTTCAGCATTAGCTAGAGGTACAACAAAAAAAAAAACTTAAAACAACGACAGAGAGACAAAAAAAAAGCTTAAAAAAGTTGAAAGACTCATTATCCATAACCCGCATGTCTCTCAAAGAACTGTGCACTTGAAACTGTTTCGGAACTAAAACTACCTCGAAGAAGTGGGATGCTGGCTGGAGATGGTGATAGATCTTAGAGGTTTTGCTATGCAGTTTACGATAATATGGCATGGAGGATTCAAGGTGGATTATTCTTGTGCTCTGTACCTACTGTTGTTGTAGTTGTTTTTATTGTTTTTCTGCCTTGCTGTTGCTTGAAGAAGATCCAGCGGCATAGCTGAACAGCAGAAAATGATATTGAACTAAGTTGCACAAATTACTGTATTCCGTGTCTCACTTATCGTTCTAGAGAGATAGATATACGTTTAATTACCTTGAAAATGTCGGTCAACGGGTTAACCTCTTAAGATTAGGTACATATATTTATAGTAATTGTTGCCGCCATAAAAAGTTGTTTTATTGATACTTGTATCAAAATAGGCTATGGGTTACTTCAATCGATGTTCTTTTTTTTTCTTTTTTTGTCTGACTGGTAAATATCGGTAAAATCAAAAACGATTTCATTCGTATTAAATAATAAATTAGGTATACGAATGAAAGTCAACAGAGCAAATTTAAAGGTCAAAATAAAATTGGTTGTGTGCTTTAAACAAGTACCTATGTATTGTACCTGTTTACTTACCTACTTACATGAAGTTTGTTGCTTATATTTTTTACAACTATATTTTGGCGTGGACTGGGAAAACTAAGTCCTTTGTGACAACACTCTTGTATAACCATCACAAATGTTAAAGAATGCAATCGTTTTAGAATTTCAGTTAATTGAATTTTTTATTCAATTTTAAAGTATTTTCACCTTAGTATCTACTTCAACTTCAAAATAATCATTTAAAGCAGATAAAAAAATGAAAGTTAAACAAATCCAATACTAAAGACTGTTGGTATTAAAGGGTCCGCCATCTAACGTTTTTTTTTTCAACTAGTGCTTATTTCATGAATGGTAACACTTAGCTCATGTCTGATTTGACAGATAATTAGTTTTATCCTTCCGCTGAACGAATATGGTTCTGTATACGCTTCGCTAAGTGGGCCTGCGATCGACTTAGAGAAGATACCGATTTTGCCGAAAAATCATCTTTTCAGATGAAGCTCATTTTGATCTTGGCGGGTAGTAAACAAGCAAAATTGTCGCATTTGGGGCACAGAAAACCCGCACGCATACATTGAAAAGCCGATACACCCAAAACGAGTCACTGTTTGGTGCGGATTTTGGTCCAGAGGCATAATTGGGCCATTTTTCGAAAATGAGCAAGGATTGGCCGTTATAGTCAATGGCGATCGTTATCGGGCCATGTTAAACGAATTTTTGCTCACAAAAATTGAAGAGGAGGATATTGGCAACATTTGGTTTCAACAGGACGGCGCTACGTGCCACACAGCCGAAGCTACACTCGATGTTTTGCGCCATTTAAAAAAAAAAAAGAAGTTATTTGGCGGACCCTTTATTATGGGCATTCCTCTGTAATACGTTACGATGTCACACTTTACGATTTAGCACGTTACGTTACGAAAATCTGGTATTGGGTACGTTCATTGACAAAAAAACTGAATATCCCCTTGAAGCAAACTTGCCCGATCCGTGCACTTAGTCAAGAACGTATATGGACGACTTCGCATGCGGATCCAATTATGGATTTTCAAAACTGCGCTCAGTGCTGGATTTAGGCTTAGGCCCATGAGGCCCGGGCCTAGGGCGGCAAAATCTTTGGGGGCGCAGAAAAATAATTGATCCTCAAAGTGAGCGATGATGCCTGTGGGCGCGAGTGGGCCACAGGGGCGGCCACAGATCTGATAATATTTTGTGTTGAAAAAGTAGTTTAGGAGGACTATGGACAATTTGTTGAGAAAGATCAATTATATTGAAAAAATGTCAAAATAATATTTTATATTTAAAAAATTCCAATTTAATGCATCAACATGTGAAATGTCGTTGTGAGGTAGTGCGCATATATAAAACTATAAATAAAATAAAAAAGGAGAAAAATAAACAAAAAAATATCTTCGTTTTGTAATTTTTATTTATTTTGTGCGGGTGTTGGGAAAATGTAGGGATTTTTTGTATATGCTGTAGGTACTTCTTTTGTTTTTATGTGGCATCACTGCTTTTTAGTTCGGTTGTTTATTACAGCTTTAGTTTTTTATAACTATAATTTATTTTTAAGATGCTACAAAATAATGTATGGGGGTATCTGACCCCACATTCCCTCGCCTGATGACGGTACAAAATATCATACTGTAGGTCAACCTAAAAAAGCGTGTTAAAAATGTTCGGGCGTTTTCTGGCAGCACACAAAAAAGGCTCTGCAAGAACAATTAAGAATAAATGAAATTAAAAGAATTTAGTTAAGCAATATAAGGGGGCGGCGGCGTACTCAACTGTACCTAGGGGAGGAAGAAAACCTAAATCCGCCACTGACTGCGCTTGGACAAACGTTGATATTTACACATATTAACCGTGAGTCCCGGCACTCACACATTTTTTTTTTGTTTTTGTCCACTGAGTTTAAATTTGGTTAAAAGTTTTTGGATGTTGACACCCGCAGATAAGTTATTGTTTTAAATCGAAACAGAAGAATAGTGAATATAATAATGAGAATAATTGTAGATAATAATAAATGGTGTTTTTTGTACACGTGTGGTTTCCAAGAAGAAATAAAACGCATATAACTTAATGTTATGGCCAAGAATTTAGCTTTATTATAAAGATAAGGGTTTCCATTATGTTTTAAAAATGATTTCGGGCAAGTGGCCGCCGCGGCTGACTCGAATAAATTCCAGCCGAGAGGCCCAATTTTCGACAGCTCCAATTGTTGCGCGCGATGGCGAATGGACTCATTCGGGTCTTCTTCGATACTCTGCTCCACATCCGCAATATCGTCTTCGGTGCGCACTGTACGGCGTCTCTGAGGATGCGCATATTATCCACTAGAGTAAACGTGGTGCGAAACAGATCCATGGTTGCCCGAATTTATGCGATTTTGCGATTATGTCGCCCGTATATTGAATGCAGCGCGTGATGCGTCGTGCGAACCGAACCATTAGTAATAAATTTACAGGATTTGGCAAGTTGTTCAGGAGTAAGTCTATTTATTATGATATGCCAAACCAAACTGAGCATAAATCAAGTGACAGCTGTCAAAAAAAACCAACTCCGAAAAAAGTATTGTCAGATTGAAAACCACACGTCTAAAAAAACACCCTTTATATATAGGAAGTAATGGCGGCGATATGTGTCTGCTTTCGCGTGCTTTTCGGGCATAACGACATGTTTAAGGAGATGTTTTACCCACAAATTTGTTCTCCATTTTATATACTTTTTACTGTAAAATGCGCAAAATCACCATTTTTTGCTCGATTTCAATTCCGCTTCCGTATAATGAAATACAGTACTCTCCATAAGCCTTCATATGACATAAGTTTCATCACTGTTGGGCAATTTTGAAAGTGGTCCCATAGTCCATACAAATTTGCTCATGTTCCTTTAATACAATTTATTTTCTTATCTCATCTTTAAATGATAATTTTAAATGTATTAAATTCAAAACAATGTTTTTTTAGTAGAATAACTGTAGGTTTTAGGTCATAAATAAATTTTTGGTATTAAACGAATATGAAAATACATAAATAAAAGCTAATAATTGGCCCCTTAATCCCAGATCACTTCATTCGAGCGAAGGCCTCTTCTTGAAGGGAAACTCTTCTTCCTAACGAAGATGATTTACGATGCCAAAACGAAAACAAATATTTTTATTTTTTCAAGGTATGTTTGTGTCAAAAGAATATGTAAAAAGGTAAAAAATACATTAAAAAATTTACTTTTGATTTAATTGGAAGACAAATGGATTTTGAAAAACATATGACAGTAAAATGGTTTTCAAAAGGTGGTTTTTGAATACATCCTCTGCGCAAAGTTAA
This sequence comes from Leucozona laternaria, assembly GCA_932273885.2. Taxonomy (NCBI): domain Eukaryota; kingdom Metazoa; phylum Arthropoda; class Insecta; order Diptera; family Syrphidae; genus Leucozona; species Leucozona laternaria. Next base: position 56,614,706 of record OW026368.1, read on the forward strand.
AAAAAATATACATCTATGGTTTTTCATTGAAATCTTTGCTAACTAAAAATGTTAACTTCACTAAAATAACAATTTATATCTTTGCGTGGAATAATAATTTACCACTCAATATACCTAATGATAATGATATAAGACAAACGGTCTTCCTTTGGAGGTGGTAAAGATTGTATGAGTACTTTACTAGCCAATAACAATGGAACGCACTGAAGTGGCTCTCTAGCAAAACTCATCTGCTCCCACATTAGAGAATGTGAAGATGATAGTACCAGATTGTGGTTTTCATCTACTCATGAGTACTTTGCCACCTCCAAAGACGCACGGCTATTGTCTCGCAGGAGCTCCTGATGTTAACAACTGCCGATGCCGTATTGCTTTTGAGGTGATGAAGTCTGCGCTGCTGCTAAGATGGGATGGGACGATGGGAAGTATTGCAATGGGCTTACTTGGAACCTTCAGCTTTTCCATTTTCGTTTCACAATATTTCGCATTTTTTGTAAGTTCCTCTAGTGTTATTTTTATAGTTGATCGACAAATGTGCCTCAAGCCAAAATCTGTGCACGAGCTTCATTTAATAGCAGGGCTCTGTCTCTATCCTCCGTGCTATAAAGAGCAACATAATCTGTAGTTGAGAACATGAACAATCAAATTAAAATACAACAACAAAAATAAAAGAATATCTGACGATAATAGAAGGAATTTTACCTTTAGGTGCTACTTGTTTATCTTCGTATATTTTTCTAGGAATTTTAATCATCAGAAGACGTACGAAGGGTCTTGTCAGCAGCTATCCATTTTGCTTCGAGTTTTGTATGACTTATAGCAGAGTCATGTGTAACAAATGAAACTCAGGAACGCTATTCATAGTTTTGCCAGCAGTGATTAAGGGACCGATCACTGCCAGGATAACTTATGATGCAAAACACAAACTGAAAAATATTTCTGAGTTGCCATCACTAATTTGTGATTGTTTTCCATTTTAATCATAACTATTTTTTTTAATTTTCATGACCCGAACAATAGGTTCCATCTCTATGCTATTGTACACGGAAATTTTTTTTTTGTAATTTTAAGCAATCCATATATATAGATCATTCCATGAAAATAAAACGATACGGATCTTAGTAACGAATGTGTTATATACATACCTACCTATCTCTATTTTCCTTATGTTGGTTTATTTTTCGTCTATTTGGTGTCTTTTTTCTTCACAATACATTTCAAACTACCTTACCATGAGAAGCCATCTACCCGCAAGAGTGAAAACTAAATTTTTGGTTCATGAAACGTGATCCCGATATAGAGCAGGATCTCGTGTTGTTGTTGTAATGCAAATAATTTGATGATTTAAATGGATCATCTCTGATATTAAAAAACGGCTAATAATAACTTATTATACCGCCGCTTTCTTCGCTCATTTTCTCGTTTTGGATTTTGTCCACAAAGCGCTTGACAGAACAAATTTGTTTGGTGCATCTAATGTATGTAAATTTATTATACATTGTTGACAGACAATGCGTGATAAAATTCAGTGACAGATAATCCTCATTGGAAATTATCCAGTCGATTCACACCACATACATACATTATTGTATGACAGCTTTCATACAACAATTCTGTAAAACAGTATTTTTCCTAAAACTGCGTTATTACCTCGACCTACCTTCCAAAGAGCTTATTTTTACTTCATTAGACGAAACAAAAATTTAGTTTGTCAGGCGTAATCTCAGAAAGTATTATTATTTTTTTATAAAGTTGTTATTTTTCTAAGAATATTTAAGATTACTTTTTGGTTTGTTTATTGCTTGTTGAATAAGATATTTTTTTTTTAATTTGGTGTCCACTTTTTTTGGTGAGGTTGATCCACATATTCAATTATACTTTTTAACCTGTTTAAAATTTCAAAAAAAAAAATGAGAGTTGTTTTATAAAGTCAAAAGTTTTACGGAAATTTTATCTTTTCTTAATTATACATGCAAGCTGAGAAATTAATTTATATTCACATTCAAATATGATCCACTTTTAATATTTGTGTATCTACGAATTCGATTTAATCGCAATCACTGGGTCGCAGCGTTGTTCCATTTTATTGTCATATCGGATTTTTTGCATTTTCTTTTTCTCATATGTCTATCTCTATCTCAATTCAATGACTGGCCTTTAAGGCTCAGTGTCAAAAGTTCAAAAGTCAAAAGTCCACAATGGACTTTTGACCCACTTGAATGAGTTACAAGTCCACAAATAAATTGTGAACTTTTAACTCACCCAAGTGGGTCAAAAGTTCACAGTTTTTCTTTGTGGGCTAATGACCCGCAGATTGTGGTCTCATGGCTCACTTAGGTGGGCCATAAGTCCTTAATTATTTGAACTTGTCATTTTAGTGTAGAAACAACAAAATTCGCGCGAATTTTTTCACTATGACTATTACGACCACTTGTCCATTGTTGACTTTTGACTTGTGGACTTTTGACAATGCGCCGGCCTTTAATAAGGGCAATTAATGAGTTCGCAAAAAAAATCAAACGCGAAATAACAATCACACATGGCATTACTGTGATTAAGTAAGAAAACGAAAAATTGGGTGGCTAAATTCTGTCTGTCTATTGACTCATGATTATGATAGCAAAAAAAAATATTTCGTATTGATTTTTACTCAAGAATTTGATATTTCTTAAGATCTTAAGATTTTTTTTCACTGAACGCACCCATCCTAGTATGCAGATCGTAACGTTGCACACGAACGTTCACGTTATTTTTTTCACTCTACCGCCAGCATAGATGTTTACACATCAAAAATGGGTATGAGTGAAAGGATGCACAGAGAGAGAAAATATATTAATTAAAAAGTAAGAAGCATCGCTGTCCTTGCTTTGTTTTATTTCAATTCGCTGTTTTGGATTTATTCTCTCTCTCATTATGAGATCAAAAATAAATCTCAACCTTTTGTAAGGTTCCAATAGACACAACACTTGTGTGCACGCCAATCGAGACACCGACACCAAAAATCAAACATTTTTCATTTTTTTTCTTGTGTCGTTGTCACCATTGGTGTGATGTGTATGGGGAAGTGTCATGACACCGGAATGCACACAAGTGTTGTGTGTATGGGCCCTATTAATAATTGTTATTTGTTGTTATTTTCTAGTCACATACATATATCGCTAAGAGAAAAAAATAAATCTCATCTGCAAAGGGAATGCCCATTTTACTATGGAGCTTTGGCCCAGAGTTTACACCAACGAGGTTGGTATCAAATTAAAAGTGACGTGAAGCCCGATACATTAGTAAAATATTTTTAAAATCGTTCATGGGAAAGTCAAGATATTCGGGCTTGAAGTTTCCCATTGCAAAAAATTCAACCATTGAGAGATATTTTTAAAAATAAAAAATAACTCTCAACCGATAACCTACATTTTTTTTGTTTTTTTTTTTAATAAATCTCAAACCGAAATCATATTCTTTTTAAAGGTATGTTATAACTCTAAGAGAGAAACCAACTGAAAATATATATCATATCTTTTCCATATGCTAAGCTTGATGATTCCACTCAATTCTTTACTTTTTTATAATAGTGGTGCACAGTAGGTACGTAGGTATTGGTTTTCTTTCTTCTTTTGCATACTAAATAACCATACAAATAATTCTTGGATGCGTTAAAAAAATTGAACGAGATATAACAATCGAATATGGCCTTAAGATGTTAGAGAAAACGAGGAAGGGGCACTAATATTCTGTTAGTCTGTCGACCCTAAAACTAGTTAATTTTAAGAAATAATTCAAAAAGCTTTCCACTTTTATGAAATAGATTTTTTCTCAAAACATACATAATATGGTAGAAATTCCATTTAGCCTTATTGAACAGTATTTTGATATCTCAATATTTAGTTAATATTTTTTAAATTATTTTTAAAATTTTGCAAAGCAACGTGACCACGGGTGTGCTAGTTTATAAAATGTTCGACTCTCTCGTTAAATACTCAAGATATTTTCATCATTGTGATACGAAGCTTTGAAATGCATTTGTATAGAAATAATTCGATGTATAAAATGAAAAGAAAAACAATTAAAACTAGCGATTAACGGCCAATTCAAATTCTAAATATGTACAATGAAATGTCAAGGAAAATTAGCAAAGGACACGATGGGTATTTTGGGTCCTTTTTCAATATTGCTCAAACGCAATGAAACTTATGATATAGGTACAATAGCTTATGGAGAGTTCTGTATTTCAATGTATGGCAGCCAAATTGAAATCGAGTGCGAAAATGGTGTTTTGGCGCATTTTATAAAAAAATATTTAAAATTTGAAAAAAAATATTTGAAAAATGGCAACACCTTACTAAAAAGTATTTTAACTTTTTTGAAAGCCATATCTCTGCTCTTTTATTTTGTTTTTAAACCAACTTATTTCTATTAATAGTTTTCGAAAAATTACTTTCAAACTCAAAAATGGTAAAACAACAAAAAAATTGCATACTGAATACCACCCTAAGGAAGACACATGTATAAGAAGGAACATTTTTTCAGTGGTATTCTGCAAAGTATATCGACGCAAAAAAAAGGAAGAACCCCTCAGGACAAAAACAACAACCGCAACCCTTTATGACTTTTCCTTTGGGTCTGGGTGTCACGGCGAAGTGTAATTTGTCACGATTCCTCCATTCAATTCTATGAAAAAAACGTCGTCGTTTGGTGCTAAGATTTCTATCCCTCTCCTACTATTTCGCTGAACCTCGGGCTAGTAGCTATTGTTAATTTATGCACTTTTCTATTTATAAGAGAGTGTATGTATCATAAAGTTGAGAGTGCAATGTCGCTTCCCAAGAGTTAATGGGATGGGCTGTGAAGTATACTGAGATGTTCTTGCTTTGTAATACACATCTTTAAACGCACCAAATTTTCACAACTGATGATGAGTATTTAAAACCACAAAGTAAGATAAAGTAGACATACATATATCGCAGGGGGTATTTCGTTTGCTATTGGTAATGTTTATATTTATGTGTCGCGAATTCTGAAGGAAAAAATAATATCAAGGAAGATGTACTACATGGTGAATGAAATATAGTTAATGATCTTGCCGTTAAATAGGTATAACTCCAAATAGTCAGTTTACAAATTAAATTACATAACAACATTCGCTTGATATTGAAAATACTTGCAAAAATGTATCTAAATTCTATGCCACATTATTTTAGTTCAAAGAAGTGAAGAAGAAAAAAGAAATTTTCTGTGAATTTCCAATTGAAGCCTATTTCAAAGTATATAACTACTGATATGCCTTTCCTTGTGGGCAGATTAAAAGCCAATGGATATTCCTTCAAGTTCTTTCTGGCAAAAATCATGCAGCTATAATGTCACCCAATTGAAGTCTAAATTCCTTAGAAGGCAAAAATTCTTTTCCTCTTGCTGATGGCAATAGGAAAGTATCTTTAATAAACTGACAAAGAAGAAATAACGATAAGCACAATAAAAGAACGGTTCAGGCACTCAGCGTCAGTAGTCAGCACTCAGCACATAGTCATTGACCTTATCTGTCTCTACACGTATTCTTCGTTCTTCGTTGGCTGTTTCCACAGCAGGTTGCTGCTTGCCATCATCACCGTCTTCTCATGTACGTAAGATCCCTGGCAGATAGGCGATTTCTAGCAACGAAACCAAAGCATCCGCCTTGCTCTTGTATCATCTCACCTAAAAATGTAAAGAATAAGTGACCATAACTATCTGTGCTGCTCCAAGATCGCTAAGGAATCTCCTCTTCAAGAGGCATTCCGCTGAGTTGGTCATTTATTTTTTGCAATTTTTCTGAGCTGTTCGACGGCCATGAATCCACAGATGGTTATACTTCTAGATAATTCTCTCTGTTCTGCATTGCTAAACTGGTTGGGGTAAATTTAAAGGAACGAAACCAATAATCAATACGAAATAGATACTTCTTCCCTAGTACGAGATGGACAGACATAAAAAGAGAGAAAGAGACTCTTAACAAAGAGGAAAAATTGATTTGACACCATGCAGTTAAGTTGATTGTTAAGGTTTGTAGTGTTTCTTTGTCGACCTATTTAAAAATAGGAAACTACATAATTCTTGAAATGGTTTCAGCTATTTTTCTTTTTCCCTATTTGGACGAAATTTTTCTGCGCGGCAGTCGAAAATATTATTTTTACAATTCCGAATATGTATAAGCAAATACAGTAGTAGAGAGAAATACAACTCTAGTAAGACAAAATATTTTGTATTATTTTAAATAAAAGTATGTGGGCGGTTCTTAGCAAACCGATTTTTTTGTGAATACCAACAACATTTAAAAAAAAAAAAAAAAATTACTTATTTGGTGCAATGCTTACCAAATAACGCTAAAAGTGTAGCCTTTTTAAACCAGCCTTAACCTTTTTGTATAAAGGGCGTTTCAAAAAGGACCATCGATTATTAAATGACAATAAAACAAGTGGTTTGTCAAATGTCCACTCATTTTTACTTGCCCTATAGGGCAAGTACATATTGGTTTCATGTTTAAATTCGAGGTTTTAATCAAAACTAACAAGAAGGTGATGAAGAAGTCGGAAAAAGCATGTCCGCAGCGTAGGTCGAATTTTGGATTTAACTCATCTAGAACGGGCAATTTCAACGATTTTGTTTTTCTTTCAAATTTTCTCGAAAAACGGGTCTAATGATTTTCGCATAACATAAATAGGGTTTTGACGATATTGTAAATATATTGCTTCATTTTGGGGTTATTGCGTACATATGTACATATATATGTTCGAGTGTATCTTTTTAATGGCTGGACCGATTTTATTATAAATTTGCAATCCGATGCTTCTTATAATAGTTCAAACTACATATATTTTATATTATCTTTTTAAAGAATCTTCTTATCTATTAAAAATTAAAAATCGGTTAAGCTGAAAACGAGAAGGTCGAAAGAAAAAAAGTTCTGTTTTTAACGTCTTATGACCAGTTGGTCCAAGCTCTTTTAAATTTGTCTTACTTCGTTAAATTTTAAAATGGCATGTATCGGTTGCACCGAACATTTTTAATTCTAAAAGGCCAATAAACAAATGAGGTACTAAATAAAAAAAAACATAGAAAAGCAAAAGGCATTCATTTTCATATTAATAATTCGCTATTGAGATACAGAAACTATTCCGAATTTTGAGTGAAACTTTTTGACAACAATTACATCCAAATAAAAACGAATAACTGAAAGCCTGAAACTCAAACAAATAAAAACCCCTTAAAATTACATACAATTTTTTGTTTTCATATTTCAGTCGGTTTGAAAGTTCGGGTTGTATCTATGTATTTACGAATACACTCTATGTTTATTTCTCACTTGCACTGGTGGAAACTTCTTCATTCAGTTTTAAAATCAGAGGAGAAAATGCAGGGTTGGTTAGCAAACTTCATTTTATCTACAAAATCAGTGAAACTGTTAAATGGTAAATCGTTATTATTAGCACAGACAAAAATTTGTGTCAACAGTTTTCTTACCGTAAAATTCTTGTCCAATGAAACACGAATTTCACCGCAGACACAAGAATGCAATCATTTTCATCATAGTTATACTTCAATCCTTTTTTTAACTTTTCGATCAACGTTATTTTTTCAATTAATGGTTTTTTCTACAAAGTTAAGTCTTATGTCCTTGGATTTTTAGCAACATGACTAACAGAAAAGACTAAGTAGAATTGTATCTACGCTGAGTTTGAAGGCTGCAACTATTTCCTTCCAAACCATGCAAAAATATTGAAGGGTATATCATAGACTAGGAAATAAAACTATTGTTTCATTGCAAGAATGAACACTTTTAAAGAGTTGACGACTCACACTCGCACTCGCATTTTTTAATTGGATTTCCCAAATAAAATTTATTTTACTTATCATTTCAGGAACTAAAGGAAAGTTTCAACTATGGACTATTTTGCCCGCCTTCAAATGGTAAAGCAGGAAAGTTTCTCGACGAAGAACGGCGTTTGGGAGATTATCCATTTAATGGTCCTGTCGGATATTTAGAAGTAAGTAATTATTTTTGAAATTACGTAAGTACTTATATGTAAGTACTATTAGCTTCGGAGAACAAAAATTATAGGCGAGAATATTTTTCAAACTTTTTCAATTAACTCACAATCATTCAAACCGATCGTCAAAACAATATTAGCAAGCTTTGCTCAACCCATTTGAGAAAAAAATTCATTTAAAATTCTATTTATTTTTTTTGTATTCGAAACGGAGACTCGAATGTTTACTTTCACCTGAAAGTGCATCAAATGCAGATACGTACCAAATTTAGTAAAGCAAGTCAATATTGTTGCCCAATATTCCCAAGGGATTTTAACTAATTTTTGTGGTATAACTTTGATATTCTTTTCTTGAAAATGGTTTTAAGTGCAATTCAAATTACCAACCAAATTTTAGGTCAACGACTCAAAAACAATATCATATATATAAATAATAAGTATAATAATATATATACAAATAAATTAAATTTAAAGAGACATTTATGAACTAAAAATAACTATAACTTTTGAGAGTAAATAATTCTTACGAGTGCCTTATGGTTGTCGTTTTTCAATAGCTTTTTCGCGTAAAAGAACATTTTAATCACATCAAAAGTATTTTTTGTATCGTATTCTTTTTCTTTGTAGCTTAAATATAAAAGACGTGTCTACAAGATGTTAAATTTAGATGAACGGCAGTTAAAAGCATTACACACAAGAGCTAATCTTCGACGATTTCTTGAATGCGTTAACGGCGGGCACGTGGAGAAAATTGCAAAAATGTGCGCAAAAGGGCTGGACCCGAATTTCCACTGTGCTGAAAGTGGTGAGACCCCACTAACTGTGGCTACCGGAGCTAAAAAACCAAATAAACTTCTCATCGCACTTGTTAATGGCGGTGCTTTGCTGGATTATCGAACGAAGGACGGAGCAACAGCTCTTCACAAAGCTGTCGAAAAGGACTCGCTCGAAGGCGTAACGTAAGTTTATGTCAATTTCAATGCTTTTTAGATTATTAAAAAAAAAAAAGATAAACCTATATATACCTAAGGTGGATTTGTTTTATGTGCAAAATCAAAACTAATTTGAATTGTAGTGAATGATGCCTGATACAAAATAATTGCATAGGTATACGATACCTGAACTTAAATATAAATATTTTGTAAGTAATGAAAGTCTTATTTATAAACCCATTCCTATTCTAAGGCGCCAGTAATTCCAATAAGAGGTGTTATTTTGAATAGCCCGCTATTTCGGTAGCTGTCACTTTTGAAGCTGTCATTTTTTGACATTTGACAAGTAGAAACTACGCCATTAATAAAAATGGAACGATACACGCTTCAACAACGCATTGAAATTATTAAAATTCACTATAAAAATGGTGAAAATTTGACTGAGACGGTTCGTAAAACTAAAACATTTTTGGGTCGTCGTGAAGCACCTTGTCGGACCGCAATACAGAAATTGGTGGACAAATTCGAGCTGTTGGGACAAGTTAGTGATGTGAAGAATAAAACCCGTGCACGTCGCTCAAGAACAACTGAGAATATTGCTGTTGTAGCCCAAAGTGTTGAAGAAAACCCAGGTTTGTCCATTCCTCGTCGTTCTTTGGAATTAGGCATTCCACAAACGTCATTACACCGTATTTTGCATAAAGACTTGGGTCTTAAGGCTTATAAAGTTCAGTTAACACAAGAACTCAAGCCGGCTGATCATCAACAACGTCGTGTCTTTGCTGATTGGGTCCTTGAAATGCATGAAAATGATCCGGAATTTCATCGAAAATCATCTTGACTGATGAGGCCCATTTCCACCTCGGAGGCTACGTCAACAAGCAAAACTGTCGCATCTGGGGCTCGGAAAACCCAAGAGTTATTGTTGAAAAGCCTCTCCATCCTCAACGCGTGACTGTTTGGTGCGGTTTATGGTCCGGCGGGGTCATTGGACCTTACTTTTTCGAAAATGAGGCTGGAGCAACAGTTACGGTCAATGGATTGCGCTATCGAGAGATGATTAATGATTTTTTATGGCCGGAATTCGATGGTATTGATCTGGACAACGTTTACTTTCAACAAGACGGCGCTACGTGCCACACAAGCAATGAAACCATCGATCTTTTAGGGGAAAAGTTCCCGGACCGTGTTATCTCTCGAAGAGGTGATCACAATTGGCCACCGAGATCTTGTGATTTAACACCTTGCGACTTCTTCCTTTGGGGCCACGTGAAAGATAAGGTCTACGCCAACAGCCCAGCGTCGATTCAAGACCTCAAAGATGGAATTCGTGAGGCTATCGAGGACATAGGGCAGCCACTTTGCGATTTGGTTATGGAAAATTTCATGAAAAGGATATGGTCCTATAAGCGTGGTCGTGGCGGCCATTTGGCTGATGTTGTGTTCCATTATTAACGGCATACCTTCCTCTTTATAATGAAATAAACATCCGATCATTTATCTCAAAAAATGCCATTTTTCTTTGAATATTAAAATAACACCTCTTATTGGAAAACCCTTTACATAAATCTCATTGAAACCATCATTGGAAACTTTAATTGTTAATTTTCAGACGTCTAGAAAGTAAAATCAGTAAATATTTTGATGCAAAAGTAAACTTTAAAATTAAATCAGGCGGCCCAAACTTCGCCGTAAAAAGAAGTTTAATTTTTCAATGATCATTCAATAGTTCAATCCTTGAAATAATAAAACTCATTTTATGTGACCGGTTGGGCCAAAATGAATATTTTTTGACAATAATTAGTTCACCACCTTCGTTATGACATCAAAATAAACACTTATTTGGCTTTTTAAGTGCCTCTAAACTAAAATTTAATAATCTCTATGATGAGTTTCAAGTAAAGCTGTAAATTGCACCTAAAACCTTATTGTTTAACATTTTCAATTGATTGCGTATCTAAGATCTGCAATTGGTTGTCTAAACCTAAGTGGGTAAGTTCAACGAAAACGGCAAGGCTCTAGTTACAAATTTAAAAGTTATCTTGAAATGTTTATTGAACGTATCCAAAAGTTCACGAAATTGACAGATTACAGGGACATCCGTGAATATATGAGGACACAATAGACAATTGCTGTTTCAATTAGTTAATAAATGGGGAGATGTCCACCTATTTACACAATGGCTGGACAACTCTCTAAGAGTGTTCTAAGGAAATCTAATAAATATGACTGTGGGTATTTTCTAACTTAACCTGTCAAACCAATTGTCAGATTGCAAATTGTGTGGGAATGTCAATTAGAAAAAGTGTTACGTTTGATGCGATCTATGAGATTTTAGAGCTGTCAGACCATATCTCTTCTTTTTTTTCAAAAATGAGGCTAACAAGCGTGTCAACGATATTCGCTATAGAGCAATGATTATTGACTTGAATGACTTCAATATGGAAGAGATGTGCTTCCAGCAGGAGGCGCTTCGTATCAGCAAACAAAACAATCACTTATTGAAGGAAACATTCGATGAACGCCTACGGATACCTAAATAAAGTCGCAGGTCTTTTCTGACAAACCAAAAACAATCGAAGCATTCCATTGAAAGCCAACATTATTCGTGTTATTAAGGCCATAAATTGCTTAAAAACACCCTGTATATACACACTTATGCATAGGTATATACTATATTTAAAATTTACCGAAATGTTTTTAGATTCATATTTTTGTCTTCGACAAAATTCAACCAGATATACCTATTTATTTATTTCTTATAAGTTGGTTATCGTACATTTTTATCATTAATTTTAATAGCTTCTCTCAATGAAATTTGAATTTAACTGAATACCGAATGGAACGTAGCCTATATAAAGCCCCACTCTGCCCCAAAATTTAAACAAACAAAAATTGTGCAATAAATACCAAAACATACTTAACACTCTCCTTGGACCTAGCAACGTCTTTTGCAATTTGGCTATTAAGTTTATGGGTGATTTACTTTTTGGCTTGAAGTTTTATTGACTTATACAAAACTTATCTCCTAATTAATCGGCAACTTGATGGAAGTTAATTTTATCTCAATTTAGAATGTGAACCATGCTTGGGAGTGCGAGAAAACAAGCCATCACATTTATACCAAACCAAATGGCATGTTACTATTTCAGCAATTCATACAAAGTGTTGGCCATATACGCGTGCTTTAGATACTTTGCAAATGGTTCAAATTAAATTGCTGATGCTAGTTGTGTTACAAGTTAACTTACAATAAATTGTCCGTATTAAGATTTTCAACTGGTAGGACAGGTCCCCAGTAAAAGTGACCAAACTCAAATCTAACGAAACCATATATGTACATATATGTTTTTTTTTTTTTAATTTTATATCTTTTATATCAAGTACTGTACAATCAAATTGTGTACTTACAGCACCCTATTGGAACTTGGTGCGTCGCCCAATTATAAAGATGGACGTGGTATAACCCCGTTATACATCTCTGTAACAAAAAAATGTGATCCCAAAATAACAGAAAGTCTACTGCACGATCATGCAACTCTTGGCATTCAAGATAATCAAGGTTGGCAGGAAGTTCATCAGGTAAGTTGGGGACTTGATTGAGTCTTTATATTGTGAAAGCAATGGGCGTTATTTGCGGGAAAGTTAAAAAAAAAGAACTTGTTAATATTTTAAATAATAACTGAAGTGCCTACATAGACATACATTTTTTTTGAATGAATTATTTTTTATTTTAAAAGGTTTGACGGAACACCCTTTAAATATATTGTTTCAGTTGAAGGAAAATTATAACGTGTCTCAGGTTGAGACAAGAAAATCAACAATTTACTAATTAAATATTAAATTTAGTTTGCAAGCTAAAACTTATAATACTTGATCAATTTACTATGCGATCTTCTATACACTGTTTGTATCTAAAATGATTTATTTCAAAAGAACATTAAGCTTATTTTATAATTGTAATAATCTTGTGTCTTATGAGCTTAAATTTCGAAAAAATAGCTTAACTTGAAGTTGATTTTTAGCTAAAATATCTTTTGAGCTTCGTTGGCGTTTGAATTAGCATTTTCAAAAATGTTGCTTGGGTGTTAATAAAAAAATAAGACGTCTTGATAATTTTTGATTGATGCTCTAATTTTTCTATTCTTTGAAAAATAAACGTCAGCATTTTAGGGAACAAGAAAAATGCGAAAAAAATTTAAATTAAAACGACATAACCTCGAAAATATTGCCCTCGCAGAAAAATTATACATACGTATTTACATAGTTAATTTTACATTGCCTTAAACTTATCCGCTAAAACCAATAGCTTCGGAGATATTGATCGATTCGCCTATTTACCAAAATGGCAGATTTCATGGTCTGCGATGGCTTCGCGTCCCGAAAACCTGGACTTCGTAAAGTCAAAACATTTTAAAAAATTGAATTCATACTGTTCATACTGAATATTTTCGAGAAGATATAAATATAAATAACATATGTACAGTTGTTACTATAGGAAAATTCTAGTATTTTAAACCAGAACATTCATTTCTGATATGTTTTTCCAATTTGGCACCACATGGCAGGTGCTGACCGGGCGGTGTCCTTTGAGACTGTTTTTTTTACGTCGCGTCCTTCAAGAATTTGAGCAGTAAAGGCATGTACTGCGATTATAATGATGAGTTTGTTACAAAATCTATTTAAAACTCTGTAGGTAGTTTATATAGTATATGCGGAACATGATAGTGCAACATTATGCTTTCATGATCAATATACAAAAAAAAATTTATAATATGTATATACATAAATAATAATAATCGTCTCTTGGATCTGTGTGGGATTTCTTTGTAACAAATTGAACTATTAAAAGAAAAAAACATTATAAAAAATAGTCAGTAAATATGTACTCGTATTAGCATAAATAAACATACATATTACTCTACATATCTTGGGTGATGGTTGATAAGTAATTGGATACAATTTTAAGTAGATTGAATTCGGTGTGTTTTGGTTCTTTAATTAAATAAACTTTCCACTTCGACTTTAACTTTCCTCTAAATTATACAAATATTTTAACCCCTTAAATTAAAAAAAAATAATATCTATATTATGAAACTAGGCTTGCCGGCATGGTCTAGTCCACCATTTGGAACATTTATTGTTTTATGGTGCGGACATGGATGGCCGTAACGCTTCCGGTAATACACCATTGCATGTTTGCGCTGTTAACAACCAAGAGGCTTGCGCTAGAATGCTTCTTTTTCGGGGTGCCCAACGTGAGGCCCTTAATTATGCAAATCAAACTCCCTATCAGGTATTTATTTCTATCTAATAATAATAATAATTTACTTAGTTAACTAATTTGTAGAGTATTTCTGTAACTTAATAATCTTTATTTTATTTCAATTTAATAATTATTTTTGGATTTGGTTTTTCTTTTCGGGTTTATTTCATTAATTTAACGTTTCTGTATTTTAAGTCACTATAGTACCTACTTTCAATTTCTGTGCTTGTATTTGTTGCGATCAATACAACAACGAAATGCAACTATTTGAACAAATCAGATAATGTATAATATTAAAATTTTAATCAAGGATTAAATAAATCATTTTTTTTGTTTTATAAAATGTAACCTATTTTTGACGGTTTATTCATATCTTAATTTCAAAGGTACATGTTTACTTATTGTACAATAGTAAATGTTTTGTTGATTTAAAATATTCAATTCTGTATAAGATTGTGTGTTTAAATAATTATTTGTTATCAATTAGGTTGCAGTGATTGCTGGTAATCTTGAGCTAGCCGAGGTTATACAAAACTACAAAACTGATGACATTGGTAAGTAAAAAAGAATTTTATAACTACATTTGTAATATACTTATATACATTCTTAAAATATGTATGAACGTTAAAATGTTTTTTTTTTTTCTTTAATATGCATTTTCAATTTTATTGTTGACTATTCTCGTTATATTAATCACTCATTTGCATTGATAAAAATAACAAAACAAAATGAAACTTTTTTTTGCATATGTTTTCTGGATTGTTTGTCGTTTCTTAGATAATAATTTAATTGTTTTTCTATTAATTACATTTATTGTTTTGTTTTTAAGCATTCTCCATTTCAAAGTACCTATCAACTTTTGATCAAAAATATATACATACAAACGAAATTATACATTGAATCTAGCACAAAAATATCATAATTGAATTATTTTCATAAAATTTAATGATATACTAAAATACTCGAAAAAAAATCCTGTAATGCCTAGTTCTCAAAATTTACCTTTTGGAAATAAAAATAAAAATCCTTCCACCGTTCGCTGTTTCTATCATTTAACGAATTTGTGTTTTATTCTTTCTGAAACCTTCCAATAAATTCTTAAAAAATGGTATCTTTACTAAAAAAGATAAGATCAAAGAAAAATATAAAATTTATTGAATTATATTAAATTGAAATGCCACATATATGAGTGACGTAGATTCCAACTCAATTTATGTTCTTCTGCTCCCTCTGCGTCAGTATAAACGATCACTGTCAAATGGGATACCACTACAGCTGTGTAAATCGTTCATTTCAAATGATCGAATCGTTCACGAAACGATTACCAAAATGATCATATAAATCAATCGATCATTCGATCATTTTCATTCCACTCAATTCATTATTTCTTACTCTTCCGATTCGATTTTTGATATGTACACATCTATGCCGGCGGAAGAGTGAAATAAAAGCTTGGACTTTGCTCTGCGACGTTACGAGTTAGCACGTTATGATGCACCTCGCTACGTAGCGCGAATTCTCGGAAATGATTTTATATTTTGACACCCGTCAAAAGTGTTCCAGTGGACCCAGAACGTCGGGCGAGACGCTAGGTAATATCCACCTCCTAAATCGATTGGCCTACTCCGTTTCTCGATCCGTCGTTTGGTTTACTCTGTTTTTCGATCCGCCGTAATAAAATTGTAGACAGTGCAAATTTTCGGATTTCCACTAGAGAAAAAAAAACAGTAATGTTTACCCATACACATATTAACCATGAGTCCCGGCACTCAGACAATTTTTTTATTTCGTTTTCGATGAAATTCATTCTCCGAATTTAACGAATACTTTACTGTACTTGACCCATATTCATATTCTCGAAATCCAATTTTTTTTTGCTCACTCCCACTTCATGGTGAGAAAGAGAAAGGCCAGGAAAGGCAGGAGTTTTTAATTCTTTTAAAAATCAATGGATTGTTTTGGCGTTTTCTTTGTGAAATCTATTTTCTGATTTTTTGAGATTTATCTTTGTCACTTTAATCCTAAAGAATTCAATTTTTTTCAATTGGATACATATAAACTTAAGGAGATTTATATTTTGCTAGTGAAAAATCCCTAATTAATTCTTCAAAGAGCACAGATTTCTGTGTTGTTCACATTAGTTTGTGTCTGAACAAAACCTACAAGTTGGATTCACGTCAAAAAAATATCGGAGGATTCAGTCCAATATGAACACCGTCTTGGAATTTATTACTAAGACGTTCTATTAGGTCTGTTTGGTATGTTTTTTTCAGTAAAATGTGTAAAACCAAAACACCAAAGTGAGAACGAATTTCCCAAAAATGGAAAAACTTACCTACAAGAAATTTAACAAACGCATTGAACATTTTTTGTGTACAAGACGTCAACATCTCACTCCTCACATCAACATGCCAAAAGTCCGTGTTTGTTTGCAATTTGATTTAAATTAAAAAAAATTACATAAATTATATATTTCCCAAGTTATCTATTATTTATATACAAAGTTAATTTTCAGATAATCGGACACCAATATTTCAAATTAAAAGCAAAAGATGCTAACAGCTAGGTGTTTTGACAGTCTTTACTTTTCTTGTACACAGAAATTTATGTAGCACAATCCAAGGGAGGAGAAATTGTTTTCTCTCTCGTTGCAACTTTTTCGAGTTAAAAAACAGGAATTTGTGAAAATTCCCAAGAAATTTCACGTTACCAAACAGACCCTTTTGCAGAGACTCCTGCGTTGCAAACTTTAAGAGAAAAAGCTTGATGTTCAGTTTCTGCTGGCTGATTAGGCTTTGATTTAAATTTAAATGTTTGATGATTCCAGTTACCAGTTTTTTTCTGTCAGGAATTAACAAAAATCACAAGGTACATTGATAAAATGAGATCTCAGAGAATTTGCTCGCTCAAAAAATGAGCAAGTGAATCCGATTTTATTTTTCTTAGGATTTTGATAGACATACTGAGAAACCCTGTTCATGTAACTGAGATTGTTGAAGTCTTCGAGGTGTCATTTTCCTGCACATGCTTATTTTTACTTATCCAGAAATTAAAATAGTTTTCTTTTAAGGAGAGTTCCCAGAGAGTTCGCAATAGAAATATATTAAAAATGCAAAAAACCTTTAAAAAAACACAACTAAATTATCGCTTTAAATCAATTCTTATATAAAATAAAATTAAATCTAGCAACATCCTTGGAGAATGCATAATACTTTTGTAAATAATAATTAATTGGTTGGTCCTCTCATTATCTTATAACAAAAAATATTTTTATTTTATCAAAAATATTTCATTAATTCCTATATTCTCTTTGATTGTCATATTTTTTGTTAATTTAAATCTATCTTAGCGATGAATTACCCTGCATTAGTATTTTGTTTCTTCTCATCGCATCATACCTAATACATTTTAATTTTGGCACTTTTCGAATTAATGATAAAATCAGCTTTTTATGAAAAAAATAACATGAATAAATTGCAGAAGCCACCGACCGATTTAAATAGATTTATTTGGAGTTCATTTTTTGGGGATGTATTTGATAGTACAGGTTGATATGCGAATTGCAAAAAAAAACAGTAGGTATCTATTTAGACTGAATACTAACCGAGAAATACTTGTTTTTGAACTGAGTATAGTGATGGAATCATAATCATACAAAATCATGAATTCAAGGAAGTAAGTCATGCGGGGTATTGTTTTCCATACTGCTGTTCATGTTGAAACGCTTACAAAATGTCTCAGATTAAATACGAAGAAGGGCATATTTTTGTTATAAATAGTCCTGATTTTGCTTACATCGACGCAATTATTTTGTCTTGTGCATTTTATTTGAACCCTTGGGTATGTATTGGTTTTTTAAGGCAATACTTAAATTGGCCCAACATTTTAGACGATTTAGTAGGGTTTTTAGTATCATACTAACTCCATATGCCACTTTGACCACTACTTTATAATCAAGAGGCGTCAAATTACAAGACTGGAGGCCTATTTACATGTACATTAAGCGAAAGTGTGCGTACCTCGAATGACTCTGGAACCACATCTCTTCCACAATCCACATTCAGGGAACGGAAAAGTCATTAATCATGACTCTTAAGCGAATAAAGTTGACGCTGATTAGCTTGTTTTTGAAAAAAAAACCATAATTTTAGAACCAAATTTTTAAAATTTTCTATCGTTGTTGAAGCTTTTATCACAATAAAATTGAGAAGATTACCGCTCTACACCCAGCAAGTTTGGGAATGCCTTACGAATCGAAGTAGTCTGTCATGTATATTAACTGTGCCATAGCAGTGAAGTTAACAACAGCTCAGTATTGCCACCGATAAACATAAAAATTTTAAGACATTCATTTTGGTACAATTTCAATGACATTAATTTCAACTTTATTTGCAAACAAAAATTGTGGAAACTTAAAACATAACTTATCTATTTTAACTGTGAAACGTTTTCAGTTTCCGTGAATTTAAAGTTGTTTTTGAAATTAACTTATTAGTGTGAGTTTTCTAAGATCTGAGTTGTGAAATACTTGATGGTACGATTTTCAAATATTTGTATTGCCTTGATTTCAAAAAAGAATTAATTTAATTATATAGTGATAAAAACGGCATTATCCTTGAGAATTACAAATTCGTATATATAAATGTATTACATAATAGTTTCCTATATACATAGTAAAATCGGTCGCTGGCTCTTCTATTAAGAAAATATAGTCACATCAAAATATTATGTTAACTCTTTTACATAAAGTTAATTTTTCTTCATAATTGTAACTTATGCATAAATGTTAGAAGCTCGTTAAATGTTAATTGTTGTTAATGATCTTTATTTTGTAGTTTGTGTTAGTTTCAATAAGGTTTTTTTTTTTTTGTTAACTTGAGCTTATGTATGAAATATAAATAACAAGAGAGCAGACGTCATTTACTTCAAAGCGTAAGTAAAACATTAATGTTAACTAAAACATATCTATTATCGTCTCATATTTTAGATGATTTTTGATGATGATTGATGAATGATTTTTTAAAATCTTAAAAACTTTCGTTACCTATGTTGACTATAAAAAAATTTGTCACTATTTTTATAGAAGAATAGTTTCAGATTTACACCTCACACGAACTTGCCAGTCATCAAATAGCTATTATATTCGATTCTATATTATATTTATGTATTAAAATGTTTAACAATTATTTTTAAATTTGTTTTAACTTCAAAAAAACTTAAAAAAGTTTTAATTCTTGCATACAATACATCTGACCGTAACACACATATGATGTATATTAACTGTGAACTTAAGGCCGCCCGCACTGATTTCTATGAAACTTTGTGAATGGAAGCTTCTTAATAGTAAATAATATTGAAGACCTACCAAAATTATTAGGGAATAGCACATATGTTGGGTAAAAAATGCCTGAATACTTTTTTGGAAAATTTAATAACACGAATGCGGGTGGATGGTTTTCTTGAAATTTATCTACACATAAATGAATAGATATTTTAAACTTTCCTGTCTACATAGTTTTAGATGAGTTAATAAAGACATAGATATATAGGTAGGTATCAAATGAAATTCTAAGTAGTAGTCATTTTAGTACTGCTAATTGGTAGTACGAAAATTTTCCCAAATATCTTTCAACCATTTGAACTTACAATTTTGTTTGACAACATTGTCAAATCGATCATCTGACAATCGCCTGAACACACGATTATGTGTACTGTCAGCCGATAAGGACATTGTCAGCCTCATTTGCTGACAATTTCTCCATATTGGTCGAGTACGAGAAAACAAAGTTCTTCGTGGAATTTTGTTTTTTCCAATGTTTTATATTTTTTTCACACTGTAGTGAACACAACAACAAATAAGTTTTGTGTCTGACATAGCCTGCGAACGGATCGACTAGTTTTTTGTAAACAAACATCCACCGATCATGCTAACTTTCAATTTCAACCTGATAAAATTGTCAAAAACGTCATTGTCAGGCCATTACAAGACCAATCATATGACAGAGAAATTAGCATTGTAAGGTAGTTGGCTATCGTCAGCTCATTGGCAGCTTTTGTCGGAGTATAGACAGATCCGACAATATTGTAAGATCTAATCTAACAATAGTCTGTATTCAAGTATACTTATAGCTTTAATCCTGATATCGTTCTTTTCATATACAATTCATCATCCTCGATGTCTTAGATACGCAATTAAAATAGTCGTGCAATTTTGTTTATTCCAAGTGTATTTATTATTATTATATACAAAAAAGAATAAGTTTTTGTATGACAAATCCTGCCAAAAGGCTTACAAAAAATATACGCCTTGTGTTTTGCTTTTCAGCTTTTCAAGCCCAGTAAGCATCCGATATAAATCGCGATTCCGACACGACATGAAAATGCTCAGACAATTATTCCCAAAAAGTTAAATTTATAAATTGCAAAACAAAGTTTTGAATTTTATAGGTGACAGATCTATCTCATGAACCCTAGCGATGTGTTCCCTGTCTCTCTTAATTTTATTATCTTCGGTCCTTATTAAGGCCAGGTTTATACACGGTAATACAACGCCAGGTTGTTGTAATATTTTCTTCTTGGAATGTGTACCCGAAATATTAAAGTTCGTTCAAGAAATGAATTACCACAGAATTCATACTAAATAAAATAAAAATAAAAATTTTGAAATATTAATTTTCAAACTCAAAATTTTGAAAAATAAAAATTAAAAAAGAAATGTTGATCAAACTAATGGCGCAAAATTTTCAACAGCCTGATGTTAAGGTGTTAGCATGATACTAGTTAACAATTTACGAACTCTAAAGCTCTTCACTAACATATTCTTCTTAGTTTTAAACACTTTTTAACTAGTATTTTACTAAACCTATTTTCTTACGAAACTCAAGCTGAACGCTCCTAAAACAGTGAAATTTTGTGCAAAAAAGTAGTCAAACATACTTTTTCACATTTGTCATTGTCAAAGTGACATATGGAGTTAGTATGATACTAAAAAGATAAAATAGCCATTTGGTGATTTTAACTTTAATAAAATATTAAAGAGATAGTACGATGCTAATTCGTTTAAAATTTGGACAATCCCCTAAAAAATGCTTTAACATCGTACAAACTCGTTTAAAATTATGCGCCAGTGTTTTTAAATTTTAAAGTTGGATTTTGTGTGATAATGATAACACACTCGCCATAATGCTGCAAAGCTTACGCTTCCATCATATTAATATTTAAGGTTTTGAAGGAAACAACAACCACTTGAGTGAGCGACTACCAAGTCAATATAGGCTGGAGTTTATTTCGCGGCTATCAGGCCGATCATCAGTCTCCTTTTAGTGGTGCTTAGTCTATTATGTTCAATTTTAATTAAAAAAAACTTTTCGCCCGGCTGGGGATCGAACATAGACCAAGCGTCTTCAGAACCATATATGCACTACGCATTGCGTCACCGATGCCTCGTGATCAGGACCCATGTTCTGTAACTTTCGCATCGTTAAAATCAGTCGAGAAACGATGAAAAACGGAACAAAACTCATGCGATTTCTTTCAATTTTCATCGTTTCTCGACTGATTTTATCGCTGCGAGAGTTACAGAACATAAGTCCAGGTCCAACAGAATGTAGCTTTTATTGTTTGACCATTGCATTTGAATCAACTAGCATTTTTATTAGCTACACATAGGTTAAGCAGTTGTTAAAATGATGAAAATCGGTCCCTTAATTCTGTTTTTTGTTTTATGCGAATTTGTTAAGTTCTCCAATCATCTTTCTCCAGTGCAGAACGGAAATGATTTTCTGAATCCACTGCTGGTTTTTAGTGTTGTACTTAGCAAACCGGCTCCATTTCGACAATACCTGTCAAAATAACTTTAAAGAGTCTCGATTCAGGTAATATTGATTGTTTGCATGCTCTCTAATGTTTGTCATAGGTAATATTATGTCTGTTCGTAAAATTTTTACCAAGGAATGTTTTGGACTAAAATTCGCAAGCATTCGCAGTTATGGACAACTTTTTTTTTTTGTTAAGATTGTGACTTTTCACTACGCCATGACAATAGTTTGGTAGGTGAGAACGGTAAGGCGAACAGAGCCTTGTCTTTCACTGCTTACATGACGAGAAATATCAATCCTATCGTGTGTTAAATTGCTCAATTATTTTTTTTTTCAGTTTGATGTCAAGTTGTTGTTTGTTTTTTATTTTTAATATTTTGAATTTATTTTTTTGTTTGTTCATAAATTTTATAAAACAAGTTGACTTACAAAAACGACAAACAATTCCAATTCAAAAGAAATATTAATTTAAAATCAATCAAATCAAATGAAGATGAAGATGAAAAGCATCAAAGAGAATATCGTTTTTAACCTCAATAATAATTGAAATAGAAAAACTTTAGCGTACTCTCTCTTATCTCTAAGCAGTACCCTTCCGTGGTCCTCCGCGATATAACCCAAAGCGCCGTTCTGGAGTTGGATGGATGACAGGTAATGGAAGTCTAAGTGGTGGTGGTGGAAGCTTCATGGGTACTTTGACAAGAAATAGCTCATGTGGTCCACCATCTCCATGCCCGTCTGAACACATGCCGTACAGTTCGGCGAGTTCTAGTTTATCTGAAGGATCATCAGGCCATCGATCACATGAGGATGATATCAGCATAGTTACAGGTATTTCATTTTGTTTTTCCTTATTTTAAGTTTATCTTTTTTATATATTTTTGTTATGGACTTAAATTATACTCATATACACTAAGTTCTCTTGGATTTAATTTGTTTATGGTAACGGTGAATGGAATGTTTGGAAATTTTGTTGTTAACTTAACCAAACTATTTGCCCTTTCACACGAAGAAACAAGTTGCTGGAGATTTTTTGATGTTTTCTTATAATTTCTTCTAAAATTTCTTGTACCTTTCGAAACGTCGAAACAAAATCGTAAAAGATTTTATATAGTTTCCTTATAAATTATTTTGGCTTAACGCACACTACTTTAACTGTGAAAAGGAATGTCAAAAAAATTCCCTCAATTGTTGAACTCTTACTTCGAGCCCTTCTCCCCTGAAAAAACTGAAAATTGCTGGAAACTCAGTTTCTTCGTGTGAAAGGCAGTATCATTCATAAACACAAAAAATTTATAATATTTTTTCTTCAGGCATAGAATGCTGTTTCTATTTGAATTTTTGACATTTGAAGTCACCTTATAGCTTGTATTCTTATATACTCCTTGTAACTAAATCTAAAAGTGTTTTTGAATGGCAATCGGGAATAGATAAATCTCATTTCGGACGCGGATAGAACCGGTGAGAACAACTTTGAGAGCGGTCTATTTCCCCCGCTTATGCGGAATGGGTGATATTCTGAACCACTGACTAAAAATGAACCATATTATAAAGAAACAACCGCAACACTTACAATATTTATTTTGCTAACTCAAAATTAAAAAAAAAGAACTATTCAGTAATGTGTATAGGTTTTAATTTTGTTTACATTTTAAAAAATTTATTGGTAGTTTGACTCTCGGCATTTAATGCATTCAAATTTGTAAACGAATGGGAAACCAAGAATAATGTACAGTACAATGCGGATATAAGGAACTCCGAAAATCCAAGAAAATGTATTATATATTATGAAAATGTCATAATTTTGACTGAGTATGTGGGTGCTTTCCAAACAGTTGCTGTTTTTCCATTGAAAAATTGTAAGCTTTCATTTAAGGTGGAAACATTTATGGATACAAATAAGTTTTGACAAAGGTCAATTTTCAATTTTTTAAGTAAATTTCTTGAACATATATTTACTTACATTTTAATTCTTGAAATTATTATTTCTGCAGAAACAAGAGTTTCTTATAACCGTGTTTTTTCTAATATGCGATTTTCTTATATACGTTTAATTTTTAAGAAAAATTTACAAAAAGACATGATGTTATAGATTGCGTTAATTAACTATAACCGAGTTTTTTGTATACAAGTGTTTCTTTATGTTCACATAATACTGTAATGAGTTTTTTCTATTTTTTTTTTTAAGAAAATTGAAAATTATAAAAACTTAAATTTGCTTTTAAGTTATTTATTATTTATGTACCTACGAGTACTTAACAAAATGCAAATACAGTCCGCGTGCATCTTCATGCACGTCACTTCCGCACAGAAATGTATAAGTTGGCAGAAAGTCCGTTTAGTATTTGATATTGACTAAAACATAATTTTAAATGAAATACATTTTCACTTAATATACATAGAAGCATTTGTTTTTGCCTCTTTCAAGTTTCAACTACAATTAAGTTATTAATTTTGTAATGTTTTTTTTCTTACATTTTTTCGAAATTGAGAAATTCATTGAGAAATCAATCCAAAAATATTTCATCACAGAAACCTCAAGTAAAAAAAAATATCTGACCGCTCAGATTTTTCTCCTTCGTGCGCCTATATAGCTAATTCATACTTTCAAAAAGCATTTCTCAATGCTGGTCGCCAGTATGACTTTGAGCATTAAAAAGTGCGAAATATATATTTTCAATATAACACTTTTTCACAGTGTTAACCATTTTAAATTTCATCTGCAATCTTCGAAATTTAGCATGTCCTGAATTTTATGCCGAAAATTCCAGAATGAACAAAATTGAGACTATAATCGCAGACTATTTAAACACACAATTTCTATGGTTTACGTCAAAAACGCCCTGAATGAATTTAAGTAGTTAGCTAATCCAGCTGAAGTTCGTTTCAAATGCTATGATTGAAACGACAAGTAGTACAGTCAACTTTGCTCCGTGCTTCGATCGGTATATATGCGAGTTCAGACGAGGGGTTCGAAAAGGTGGCAAGGCGGGCGCTGCCGCGCCTTATGGCTTAACCGATGTCAGAAAATTTTGTAGTTATATTAATTGTATGATAAAGTTTAGTTTACAAACCTGTGTACTCAAGTGGATCGGTATAGAGAAGAGATCAGAAACAACTGTTAACCTTTATTTTCAATTGGTTTCTCTCTTAGAGTTAATACATTCCTTTAAAAAGAATTTAGTTTCGGTTTGAGATTTATTAAAAACAAAAAATTAAGGTTATCGGTTGAAAGTTATTTTTTTATTTTATAAAATATCTCTCAATGGTTGAGATTTATATAAAAAATAAATGGAAAAGGTCAACCTGTTGAAATTTCAATTAAATAATTATTAATTATAGGTATACAAAACTTAATTTTCATATAATTTTCTTTAAACTCGTTCTTGTATTTTGAAAACTTTTGGTCCATTTCTTCCCATATTCCATTTCTTCCCATATTCATATTTATTGATAAAATCAAAAGCTGATCCATGCGAGAACTGCCACTTGAATAATTTCAATCACACTCTATTAAAAAATTAATTAAAGGGAATTCCATTAGTAAATCAATTTATTTTTGATTTGGACTGTCAAAAAAAGATTTTAACAATTTTTACAATCCACTAGGCTAAAACAATTGATTCATTTTTATTTGAAATCGTTAGATTTACCCCTTCCTTACTAACACCAACATAATTTACAGTTTGAAAATGTGTTTTTAGATTTCCTTAATTTATTTCGGTTATGAAAATTGTGTTCAAAGTACCACATACATACATAATGTGAGAAATAATTTCTAATAACAAATGGAATCAGTTGAAAATGAATTGGTAACTTCATCAAGCTCATTTTTCTCTTCTAAAATTGGATCAAGGTACGAAGATTTTTTTTGAAATATTGAAATACAAAGACAAAAACATATCAATTTGCAATCGTATTCCATTCACCACGAAAAAAATCAATTTTGAAATTGAAATCTGAATTTACTAATGGAAAATCCCATAAGTTATTTCAATTCGAGTCCATTGTTTATCAGATAACTGTCCAATACAAACATTTAAATTTGAATTGAATTTGAAATTTTTTATATTTTAAACGTTATAATGTCGAGTCAGCAATGAACTATTTTTATTTTGGCACCTCATTAATTGACATTATCTGGGCAAGATATTTTTTATACTCTGATAAGAATACGGGCACACTGACCAATAAGAAAAAAAAAAATTCTAGGAAAGTGAAGTCAGCTTTGGATAAGTATTCACCATCTCTTCATAAAATAAAGGTATTTACTATACAGAACTTTGAATTCTTCTAAATACTTTATTTTGCATGTTTCTGCAGTATACGAAACCATTTACATATTTTACTAGAAACAATGTCAATATAATGTATCCTTTATTCTATACAGAAATTGCATGAGATTTTATTCCATTCATTTGGATGTGTGCCAACTTTTAAAATTGGCTGTGTACTTGGCCAGGAAATATATCAAAACGTTATTTGCACATATTCCTTAAAAACTCCTTACATAAGCCACCTTCATATCTTTTCTAGATAAAAGCCTCGGCGACACCAGTGACATAATCAGTGACTCGTCTGGGGTAGGCACGAATTCTGATAGTGCAGCATGTTCCATTGGTCACCCCAGTACAACGGTAGTATGT
Source organism: Leucozona laternaria (assembly GCA_932273885.2). Taxonomy (NCBI): domain Eukaryota; kingdom Metazoa; phylum Arthropoda; class Insecta; order Diptera; family Syrphidae; genus Leucozona; species Leucozona laternaria. Next base: position 56,641,385 of record OW026368.1, read on the forward strand.
ATGGAATCATATGCTGGCAATTCGGTGGGACATATTCGCTTACAACCAGGCGATGTGATTGAGGTTGTTGGTTCAACAGATTGTGGATTACTGGAGGGCTATGTACGTGGCACTAATGCATCAGGATTCTTCCCGGTCGAATGTGTACAAGAGGTGAATATTCGTCAAAAGAATATTACGAATGTATCAACAGCGACGAATATTTCGAATTCACATCACCAACAGCAGAGTCAACAGTTCCAAGGATCTCCGGGAATGCAACGGCTACTGGGTCCAACTACTAATGGTGGAGGTGGCCACTATAACAGCTCAACAGCACCAAGAGTAAAGAAACCGTAAGTACACAAACAATCAAATAAGTTCACAGCATGTATATATTATTCCATTATTATTAATCTTATATGGTAAACAAATCTGTAGTTTTTTAATGGAGAAATATGTGGTTACAGGTTCTTGTTATGTAACATTTAAATAATTTTATCATTTTTACCTTCTCAATTTGTCCTTTAATATCTATTTCAATATTCAGATAAATAAAACAAACTAAAGGTAGCTGCGGTAGAGAGAATATTAAATTTATGGTTTATATGCCATATTCTATGGCATATTTTCATTAAATTTGCATGATCATTGTTTTTATTTTACGCCGCGCCGCCGGCGGGTTAAAGTAATCTTATACGCAAATGGGTATGCTACTTTACGCGCGAAATTGTACACGTGTACAAGATAGTACCTAGAAGTAGAGTTTAATAAGTTAACAAATTTTTCCTGAAAGTCATTTATACACAGTATGCGTTAGTTAAGGCAAGTTTAGGAATGATATCGGTCTAAATATTTTAATAGAACCAGAGACTTGGCAGTTAGGAGCAAGAGAAGACATTTTAAAATATATTCTCGTGACAAAATGTAGTCAGCTGATGTTTTGACACTTAACGACTTGACTTGATATCAAAAGGTTTTTCTTGCCTTGTTTTCCAGTCAAATTCCAATTTTATCACTGAATGCAACAATTTTAAACTCTTTTGCTTTCAAAACAATTTATTTTTGTTGAAGAAATAGGATAGAATGATTAATATTTCATACTACATATTTGGCCAAAATGTTGTTTAAATTTCTAGAAAACATAATTTGTTTGCCAACTCAGTTCCGTCTTGACTGGATTTGGCGCCTTACTCACAGTCAATTATATTCAATTGCTCGGATACATGGTAACATTTCTGGATTTTGAGCCAATAAAAAAAAAAGACACCGCTAAAAACCTCCCCAAAATAAAAAAAATGCCAAATTATAATTCACAAATATTTATTTATTATTTATAATAAAAAAACCAAAATTAAGGCGAAAAGCTAAAAGGTAATGGCTGCTTCATTAATGCCCTTTTAACTATTTTACAGGCTTTTAAATCTTAAAATGACGTTTGTTCCATACAAAATACGTCATTTAAAAATTTAAAAGCCTGTTAAATATTTGTGAAACCGAACATAAAAAATTGATTTTTTAATGAAAATGAACGCGGTCAGATTTCAAAGAATTTTTTACTCAGAGGAAAATTCCAAAGAGTTCTTTACTTGAAACCGAACATAAAAAATTGATTTTTTAATGAAAATGAACGCGGTCAGATTTCAAAGAATTTTTTACTCAGAGGAAAATTTCAAAGAGTTCTTTACTTAGAGGAAAAATTGAAAAATTAGAAAAACGGAAATTTAAGCAGATTATTCTGAAAAATAGTAAAAAGAGCCACGAAAATCTCAAAATGAGCAAATTTTGGATGATTTTAGAAAAGTGGAGCCAAAGAACCACATCTGAAAAAAAGAGCCAAAGAGCCACGAAGCTAGCTCTGCTCGGATAGAGCTTTAGATTTAAGTGCTCTTGTGTTCTCCAAGCCCAATCATGGACTTAATCAATTTTAGATAACTTGCAAAGAGCTTCACTTGAGACATTCGCAGATACAGTTCCATCCAAAAAAAAATAATTTGTTTTCCAAAAGTATTTGTACATATATACATATCAACACATACACATACATATATAGCTAATTAGAAATAGATTTCATGAATAATTTTAAAGTTTCACAAAATTCGCCCTGTTCAGAATAACGCTTCGCATTGCACACCGATTGGGACTAGTCTTCTTCGGTTTATTCATCTCCATTGTTTACTTACTTGAGAATTGTTGTGTGGCCTCATTCTAAATTAATTGAACAGTTCGAATCTATATTATCAACCAAGTGGCGGCGGGAGTCAAATACAAGCTGTTCTTAAAAATGTCCCTCAAATATTTTTATTTTCCTATTTTTACATATCACAAACAGAGAATTATTGAAAGAGAGTAAATAAAATTATTTTTCCTGTTATGTTTTTATAAGTGTAATAATAGAAGTGAAGGTCTACACACGTGGACGTGGCCGCAGAAGCTGTGATGCTGCTTCCACTTGATTGCTACATATAATAATAAGTTCTCCAGCATTTGTATCGACTTTTTCAAAATAGTTCCGCGCATATTAACGTTTAAAACGTCGAAGGAAAAATTCGTGTGATAAACCATTTCCCAGTATCCTTTATTGGCTCTCAAGGTGTAAAGCGAAACCTTACGTACATTATATATGTAAAGGAAGTTTTCTTAGAGGTATAGAACTTTGAAAAGCAATATATAGCAAAGATGATTTTTTTAAATTGACATGAAGTTTACTTTATTCGATAGAAAATCTTCTGGCATTATAATTTAAATATGATTTCTGGCATATGACCGCCACGGCTGGCTCGAACGTAGTCTAATCTGGAGGTCCAATTTTCGATGACTTTTTCCAACATTTGTGGCCGTATATCGGCAATCACGCGGCGAATGTTGTTCTCCAACATATCCCCACAGAAAATAGTCAAGCGGCGTTAAATCGCACGATCTTGGAGGCCAAACGTTTCCTTCAATAAATCAATTGTGGCACGAGCTGTGGGACATGTTGCGCCGTCTTGTTGAAACCACAGCTCCTGCACATCATGGTTGTTCAATTGATGAACGAAAAAGTTAGTAATCATGGCTCTATAGCGCTCACCATTGACTATAACGTTCTGGCCAGCATCGTTTTTAAAGAAGTACGGACCAATTATTCCACCAAACAGTCAGTTTTTGTGGATGTAACGGTATCTCAACATACACTTGAGGATTATCATCACTCCAAATACGGCAGTTTTGTTTATTGATGTATCCATTCAACCAAAGGTGAGCTTCATCGCTAAACAAAATTCGCTTATGAAAATTGGGATCGACGGCAACCTTGTTTTGGGCCCATTTGGGCATAATTTGGATGCGTTGTTCAGGCGCCAGTCTATCCATGTTGAAATGCCAAACCTAACTTAAAATAAATCACTTGACAGCTGACAAAATGGCCGCCAGTTAAATTAGTGTTGCCAACTTAAAGTTCTATTGTTTAAAAAAAACCTTTGTAAGCGTTTGCCATACAGGTAGACAAGTTTAGGGAGACCATAATGCTTATAAAATGTACATGAATTGTTGAAATCAAATAATAAATTGGTATTTTTTTAAAGTTCTGATATAATGCTATAATTTGATGGATCTTAAAGTTTTATTGTTTAAAATCGCACTATATAAGATCAAGATATAATAAGGTTGTTAGCATTCACATAGAGATATAATGGGTGATTTTTTAAGAGGCTTAGAACTTTTTTAAAAAAAAAAACACAAAAAATTCGAAAAAATGAATGAAATATTTATTTGAATCGATAGTTTGAACCTTGCAATTTAATGTTTAAAGATAATTTCATGCAAATGTTGACCGCGGCTGCGTCTCAGGTAGCCCATCCGCTGAGTCCAATTTTGGCATACTCTTTCACACATATCGGCCGGTATCTCACGAATGAATGCATGGATGTTGGCTTCCAGTGCGTCAATCGAAGCGGGCTTGTCCCTATAGACATTAGCCTTGACATACTCCCACAAAAAATAATCTAATGGTGTCAAATCGCACGATCTAGGCGGCCAATTGACCGGCCCGAAACGTGAAATTAACTGTTCACCAAACTCGCCTCGCAATTGCGCCATTGTTTCGCGTGCTGTGTGGCATATGGCACCGTCTTGTTGAAACCACATATCATGCAAGTCAAGAACTTCCATTTCGGGCAAAAATAAGTTTGTTATCATCGCTCGGTAGCGTTCACCATTGACAGTAACGCTGCGATTCGCATCATCTTTGAAGAAATAGGCCCAATAATGCCGCCGGCCCATAAACCGCACCAAACAGTGGCTTCTCCGGGATGCATTGGTAGCTGTTGCAATGCTTCTGGCTGATCTTTACTCCAAATGCGGCAATTTTGCTTATTTACGTACCCATTCAACCAAAAATGAGCCTCATCGCTGAACACAAGCAGCGCGCGATGAACATTTCGAACCGAGCACGAATTTTGATAGTAAAATTCAATAATTTGCAAGCGTTGTTCATTTGTAAGACGATCCATGGTTAAATTGCAAACCAAACTGAAGCTGTTTGACAGTGACACAAGGTACTAAACACACGTCAGCTGTCAAAACCAGTGTTGCCAAAACCAAACCAGCTTAAAAATCACCCTTTATAATACCAAAGATGAAATCTTATTTAAATAGCATATTAATTTGCAAAAATATTTTAAACAGTTGAATGGACAATGAGAAAACATTTTTTTTTTGTTTCATTTTAACGTTAATTATTTAGTTAATACCAGCGAATATAGTATTCCTATATTAAGGCAAATAATACAGCCATCTTTAATTTCAATGGATTAACGTCTTTATTTTTCAGCCTCTAACCTTGAACTTGTCCAAATTTATATGAGGCCTTACCAATAGCCAATCGTTAAACACACATTTAGATAAACACCGTGTTTAACTTTAAAGACGAGCCAATTTGTATGTTAAGTTGACTATTATTTGTATGGTTCATTGTTTAGAATCCACTTAAAAATGTAAGTCATCTCTAAACTTGGTTATTGACAAGGCCCATAATGTTTTATAAATTCAAATTATATTGCGTGTAAGCAAACGATTGTAGGTAGTTTTTAATAAGTCCCTAAAAAGTTTTACATACATAAATTATGACAAGGGGCTAGCAGGGGCGACTATCGAAATTGGCTAAGCATTCGCCTATTATGAACCCTTTTGCCTCGAGAGACAAACAAAAAAAAGGTAAATGAAATAAATAAAAACTAAATCAATAATTAATATTTATTGTAAATGTAATTTATTAATAACTTTAAAATGTTTACTATATTACACACCTTTTTTTTAATTTTAAAGTTATTAATAAATAACATTTACAATAAATATTAATTATTGATTTATTTTTTATTTATTTCATTTATTAAATAATCGCAACTGGAGACGAAAACCAACCATGTAAAAAAAAGATGGTTCATTTTAGATTCAAAACTGCGACCTTCCGCTTACCAATCCCACATACGCTACCCAATGAGCTAATTCACAATACCTACAGTATTACGAAATTAAGCTGTTGGAAAAAAGTGAGTTTATGCATTAATTTTTCCTACCATATTACTTTTTTTTTGTTGTATATGTACTGGGTATTTTTGAGATGGTACAAAAGACGTTCTTAATGGTAACTCTCATTGATGGCTTGTTTTTACTTTCTAGTTAGTCGCTCAACTGAATTATATCAAATTTATCGTACACAGAGAAGCGTATTGCCGCAAAGTACCATCACATGGGATTTCATGCTACTGCCAAATTAGTGTGTTGAGAATGATTTTCATATTTTGTTTTCAAACTACCATCGAAACATAACGTGGTAGAATGTTTAATGGTTTAAGAACCAATCCCAAAAATGTTCATGTATTAACACAACACGGCAAATTGTGTGAGATGGACTATCAAGTTGTTTCAGATCAACTTTCCACATATGTACATATAAGTTCTGTGTGGTAACATGAAATTTCTTACAAATTTTCAGAATTTGCTGTCAAAACCCAAATTTTGCGAAACTTGGTGAACATTTTAGTTACCAAAAAGGATGATAATATTTTAACCAACATTTTTTTTTTAAATACATATGTATATGTTTTTTACTTAGGCCGTGTGTGAATTGAATTATAATCTCGTTAAATTGTATCCAAAGTTTAATTTTTGACTTCAATCTCGGATAAAATTTATTCCAGTTTTTAGTACAATTCACATTCGCCTTTAATTTTTATCAACGTAAATAATAATCTTCAATGTTTTAATTTTTTTTCTTGAATATTTTATAGTGTTATGGGTGAACCTCGAACCGTTGTACTTCATCGAGCTAAACGTGGCTTTGGCTTCATTCTGCGCGGAGCTAAAGCATCTTCACCACTTATGCAACTGAAACCGTCCGACAGATTTCCCGCTTTACAATATCTTGATGATGTGGATCCTGGTGGCGTTGCTGATATGGCTGGCTTGAGGCCTGGAGACTTTCTCCTTGCTATTGGAGGTGAAGATGTCCGTGCAGCGTCGCATGAGAAAGTTGTTGATATGATCCGGTCTTCAGGAGCATTGGTGTCAATGACGGTTATATCGCCACAATTTCCACACCAGATGCAGTCCGCAGCAGTGTCTGCTGTTGCTGCAGCGCAGCAACAACATCAACAATTCCAAGTACAGCATTACCAAGGTCCAAGTACGCCACAAGCAGCACGACAATGTTCAACGCTACCACGTAAAATGTCCCTAGGTCAACCAGGCTTAGGCGGGAGAATGCCAGCACCAATGCCACCACGACGTGATCCAAAAACTACGCTCAGTGTTGGTAGAGCTCGAGCCAAGTCGATGGTGGCCGGCCTTGAAAACGGAGGTGAAAAAGAGGACGAAGACATTCCAGCTAAATCTAGCTCTATTGAATCCATATCGACAACGCCCACCCAAAATCCCAGCACTCCAGTCCAACTTCGAACTGCTAGTATCAAAGCTCGACCGACATCAAGCCGTATTACAGCCGCAGAGTTGGAAGAATTATTTCAACGACAGCAAGGAGAAGCAGCTGATGGTATGAATCGTTATTCAACTATGATGACAACTTCAAGATTCCAATCAGGTACTGATAGTGGAGCGGCCACACCACCAAGTAGTGGTTCACCAATGAAAGCGCCTCTAGTATACGCCAGCGTTGCTGAAATGAAACGAAAGAAAACAAAGAATGGAACACTACGTGGAAAACCGTGTGCAATACCAACAGTTGGAGCTGGAGGAAGTGAATTGAAACGATTTCATTCGACACCTGACTTGAATTCGCATTTGAATAGCTCGTCTTCGTCGATTTGGAATGCAATTGGCAAAGGTCACCATTCCCAAGATGACGTGGCCACACTACATGCATCAATGCAGCGATTAAATTTACCACCTCCCACACACCCACCGCCACCTCCACCTGTTGGACAAGTAGTTAAAGTGGATGTCTCACGAAGCTCCTCCGAGTATGAGAGTACAATCACTCTACAGCAAAAACTACAAAAGAGAGGAGATGTAACTGATAGTTGTGGACCAGCCGATGGCGTTGCGTCCAGTTTTAACCCATCGGCAAATGCCAAGTTGTATGCATCTCCGCAAGATCTCAGAAACGTTGTTGGTTGGAAACTACGACGGACCGCTTCGCAAGAGGTAATTTCTTCCTTCCGAATCAAGCCTAGTACTCACCTCCCGTGAAATGATAAATAAAAACGTTTCAAAAATCATTACGAAAACCCACGTTGAATGAAAAAAAAATTATAATTTCTTATGACAGTCATCAGAATGAGAATTTTGAAAAAGTTTCCACAACACCTTCACCATACCAGTGAACTAGGCTTCACTTTTAAACGAAAATTTAATTTTCACTCAAATTGAGTACTAAGCTTTACGGAGTATTTAATTAGTATAAAAAGTGAATACATTTTGTTTGAAGTAGAAAAAGAAATTGATTTTTTGTCCTTTTTTTCGGAAGCAAGATTTGAACTTTTATATATTTTTTTCAACAGAATCGCCAAGGACAACATTTAAGCCAGTCGTCCAATACAACGACACAACAATTCTTACAACAACCTCCACCCGCACCACCCCAACCTTCTGCTCAAACTGTAAATCAGCAACAAAAACAACAGCAGAAGCAACAAGCAGTCAACACAGCGCAAAAATGTCAATATGCCCAGCCCACACGACAGTTTGTTGGGCAACTTCCTACGCATCATCAGCAACAGTATTCGCATCCCCAAAGTGCCTCACCGGTGCTTACTGGCTCTGCACCACCAATCCCAGAGCCTGATTATAGTCTCAGTGAATCAGATGGAGAGGACGAAAATTCAATTTTGGTGGCGAGAAACACAAAGCTTAATGAAAAAATAGCATTACTAGATATGCCCGAAACCAGTGGAAACAGTAATAACAGGTATGGTAAATCACAACAATGTAAACAAACTTCTGATAGAATATTAGGTTGGTGATGTAGAGATAATTTAGTCACATATAACCAAAACAGGCAAAACCACGGAAACCGATAAACCTGAAACTTTTTTTTAACTGTTTAGATTTGTAGCCCGTGGCGTTTTAAGTTTAATTTATCAAAACAAAAATCAGTTTTATGGACTTAACGGCTCACACATATGTTATTTTCTTTTTATTTGCTTTTAAAAACTAAATATTTTTGAAAGCTTGATCCTCCATGAAAATATTGATCAGAAGTAAAGTTCGAATGGTTACGAGAGCCGCTAAACTTTTAGAAAGAGCCACAAAATCCCTTTTCATAAATATTTATCAAAATTTTAGGATTTCCATCTGACGTAGTTATTGTAAAATCTTTTAGAAAAAACTCAGTTTCTAAATGGATCCTTATAAAGAATTTACTCTAGGTATAGGTATATTTTTGTTTGTCTTCCTGTGAAATTTGACGAAGTGCTTTAGTACATCTGCGGTGGAATCGGCTAAGGTGATAGTTAATAATCAAAATTAATACTTTTGTTTCACGTTAGGTGATTTATCAAATTGACTATCGCTTTTTTGCCACAGCTTGCTTGCAACAGCTATTAAGGTGTCGTTTTCATACATTTTGTGTCGTTTTCGCGAGCAATGTAGGTTCGCTCGGCTTTAAATCCACCAAAAAAATAAAATTAATGAAGAAATTTAAGCGAAGCTCAGTGCTTAATTCAAAGGAAATTGTCTTTGTCCTTGAAAGGCTTTGTATACCTCTCTAGTTCGGGATGAGTTCCATAATATAGGAAGAGAGTATAGTAATTTGTACATTTGTTAAATCTAACATTTAAGAAAACACTTATTTAAATATTTCATTACTTTTCCGTAAACTAACATTTCAAACAAAACTTGGAATTGAAAAAAAATTTTGCAAACGAAGCCAACAGCTTGCTTTCTGGAATGGCATTTCTTTTGTGGAAAATTGTAAGTGCTGCCAAAAATCCAAGCATTTTTAGTGAGTGAGTTTCACAGCGGAAAGACAAAGAATAGTTGATAATCAAAACAGCACCAGTCATCTATCACCTTAGCTGATTCTACCTCTGGTTTTTTTTTTGTTAGAGAAGCAATTTTGGCCCCAATCTAAAAAAGACCCTTAAGGGAGAAATGTGTGCCTTTATTTTAGCTCGGTTGGTGGTGTCACATCACATACATTTTATTTGTAGAAATAAATATCCATTTAACTGTTTATTTTACAGAGGTGCGTTTGGTTAAAAAAAAATCGAATATTGATAAAATTAAAAAAAATATAAATTGATTTCATAATAATTATTTGTATTCTTTATTTTTAGTGGAAGTAGCTCTGGCGGGTCTATTTCACATTCATTCTCTGTTGATGAAATTCAAAGGATACGCACCAATTTAAAGACATCCAAATCTTATCCCAACGATTTACTGAAACCAGAAAATCAAAATGATATTGAGGTAGGATCCCAAAAAAGTAACAACATTAACTCGCGATCCCCGCCCAACGCGCCTGAACATATTGAAGAAGGTGATAATTCTTCGTCAGGTGTTAGTAGTGATCAAGAAATTCCGACTAATTCTGCGCAAATGGCGACAAATCAAGATACCTTGAAAAAGAAACCTTTGACGCTTTCGGTTGGAATTATAACGCCAAAGCAACTAACACCTCTAGCCAAACAACAGCCGCAACAGCAGACACAGCCAATAAAACCATCGACAGTAGCAGCAACCAAAGTAAATACTTTGCTTATTACGAGCAAGCAATTAGCACCCACACTGTCACCTGCCCTTGCATCTAAGATTATTATGGGCCCAAATTTGCGAAAGCATGAGGAACCCATAACTACCGTTGGCAGCACAAAACATTGTATAAGCATTAATAGCAATAACAATAGCAACCATGATCATGACACCGAAGAAGAACAACGCAGTGAAGACGATGGTGAACTGAGTCCCAGTCCACCAGCGAAAGCATTTCAACGTCATAACTCGCTGACGCGAAAGCAAGCAGCCAGCATCGCAATGGCACGCGCAACTCGCGCTGCAGTATCATTGGTACAGCTGCCACCTCCTATTGAAGCAGACAGTGATAATGAGATGATGGCTGCATCTACTGGAGGCAGTGGAGTGGCTGGAAATGCATCCTGTACCGAAAACATAGTCTTAGCGCCACCGCCACAGTTTTGCGATTGTAACGATATGAAACATCCAAAAAGTACTGTTGGTGCGGGTGGTGGTACAACTGGTGGAGGAGCGAATGTTGCTAGTTCAACTGGAAATCGCGTTCGTATTGTAGGGGCAGTGCCAAAAGCAAATCGCTTAAATAGTCAATAGATATAAAAAGAAGTATTGAAAGATATTTAAATTATGTATAAGTATTTAAACATTTAAGAAACAAAGAAAAACATATAATTATCATGCATAATAAAACAAATTTATCGATAAAAACTAACTAACAAGTTTCTATGTTAAAAATGATATGAAACCTGCTCTAAAGGAAACTTTCTAGAAAAAAGCTAAAAAATAATCATACGGTTAAATCAAATAGAATTTAAAGGGCCTCATCGTCGCATGTGGGTTCATTCGCACTGATGTAAATTTTTCTTAAAATATTTTATTAATAATTCTCATTGTTAATTATCATTTATTTTATTTATTATGTATTGAGATGTTTATATATTTTATTCAGAATCATCATGAAGCGTTTTTCATTGAAGCAAATTTTTTTCTCTCTGTTCAAAAATGTTTTCTTTTTCCATTTTTTCCTTAAAAAAGACATTATCAGATCTCTACACGAAAGATGCGCTCACTAAGGTTTCTCCCACATCTTGTAAACAGTCTTATGAATCACTGGCATGCTCACTTATAATAATTTCCTATTAACCACTTCAGAAAATAAAATACGATGTTTTTTTCTTTAGAGAAGTTTGTGCTTAATTTTAATTTTAATAACAATAATCCTGCTTTTTATATTAATACGTATAATGTTTATATGCATATGTCGTACACAATCCCGGTGTTTGGTTTCAAAAAATAGATAACAGTGACATTGCAAAAATACCAAGATGGTGGTTTTATTCGCTCAAATCGCAAACTTAATTATTTTCCATTATAGACAGACATCATCAAAATCTTTATCTTACAATATTGAGACAGTGGAATAAACATTATTTGATTTAATTTTAGTACGAAAATGAAGCTTATAATTTGTAGGTATCTACATTTAACTTTTCTAACGAAAACTTCATTTGTGTTTCCAAATTCGAATTTCCTATTAAATCACTTGAAAATGCAAATTATAGAATATTGATATGAAAACAATGATAATAATAATGATATGAAACAAACAAAATTGATGAAGTATTAGCTTTGTTCGTTGAACTTTACCCAGGGTTGACCCAGAATTGTCAAAAAAAACTGAGTTTTTCGGTTCTCAAAAAACGCTCAAGGGCTCAAAGTTTTGTGCTTAGATAATTAAAACTTAAAATTTGTTTCAAATATGTCTTGAAAATGAATAAGAACAACTTCTACCGTTTCCATTTTATATTTCTATTTATTAGCATTAAGTTAAATTTGTATATCCTGTCAATTTGTTTTCCAAAAATAAACAATAACTTGCAGCACGTGAATCCTTAACAAAACATATGCATAACAACTCATGTCACTTTGGCAGTTTTTGCTTTACCTCAACTCGCCAGAGCAAAATACCTAGTTCTACTTCAGGGCGAGTTCAGGGCGACCGCAGGTCTCGAAAAACACAGAATTTTTTCACCAGTGTGACTTCAGGTTTTTCAGAAAACGCTTTATGGCGACCACAGGGTGACTTCAGGGCTCAACGAACAAACCTATTGATACCGATATTTTAAATTTGCATTAACAGTTTCAAATGGGGTTCAACATTGGTAAAAAATCGTTTTTTTATCTAGATATTTCAATAGACCGATTTTTTAAATATTTGGCTTCCATTTATTGATCAGAAATCAATTTTGTAGATATGAACATTCCTTTTTTTAACATGGCTTTTTTATTGTTTATCCGAAAGAACAATTTATTTGCTACGTGAGAAAGCTTCTGGAACAATTGAGATTCGATCCAGAAGCAAATAATTTCACTTCTTTCAGGAAAAAAACAGTTATTCTGACACCAATCGAAAAGCCCATAAGCAAAAATACCCTTTTTGACATTTTTTTTAATTTTTGTTATTCATCTACAAGATTACAATATTAAATTATTACAAAAATTGAATAGTTTGATATACATAATACAATTTAACTTATTCTATATATGTTCATGCATACCTACATATGTATGTATGTTTATAATCTTATGCTTTGTGATTTAATAAAGGGAAGCAGTCCCTTGAAATTTTTAAGTCAAATTTTGGACTAACGTCATTAAATAAATTAATAGCTTAATTGGTTCGATTTGGCCGTAATTTGTTCCATGAAACAGTTGGAAAAGAAATTGTCACTCTCTGATTGGCCTACCAGGAGCGTAGATAGGCACTTGAGATGAAATATAGGGACTCTAAGGTCCAGTTTTTCAGTGCGAGATTAAAGTTAAACCCGAGTTAACCTATCAAATTTGGTGAGTTAACTCAGGATTAACTGAACAGATGCTTTTGATGTTCTATCCACCGAGTTTGTTTAGTCGTTCCGCATGCATTCTCTATCGAAAAATTGCTTCCTCAGTTAACAGTAGGTGATTTTACTTCTAGAGTAAGCAAACTCTGGTTTAACTCAACACTGAAAAACTGGGCCTTAATGTGAATACAAATCAGATCTCTTATGAATATAGTGTCATTAACGTTTCTTTGGAATTTTATTTAATAAAACCAAAAATGGAGTATATGTGTATATGTTAAATCTAGTTGTTACACAAACGAGGATTGGTAAAAAATGAATTTTCTATTTCTATTCGATCTGTCTCATTTTAAACAGGCATTGGGATTCTTAATATGAACATTACATACATTATGTATACATTATAGGAGATGAAAAACTGCCTTCGAATTAATTGATTTTTTTATTTTATGGGGATTAAAGGTGTCAGTCATTTCCTGAACCTAGATTTTATAATCCCGATCACCTAATTCATAATGTGGTGACCAACAAAAGATCCTTAACCTGTTTATCTAAGGCCATAATTTTCCTATATTTGTATGTACATACATATTTATGTTTGCTCTGTTAACGTTTTTCTATCGTTTTCGCTCTCGAATTACAGCGACAATTTTAAATTTGTAGGTATGGTTTTTATTTTGCAAATGGATCTAGACTAGAGATTGCAAACCCGAATCCCGGGATCCCGGTTCATTTTTTGATCCCAAGAATCCCCGGATCATAATGGTCGAATCCCAGGATTTCCGGGATTATAATGTTCGAATCCCGGGATTTTCGCATTTGTAGCTCAAAACCTTCTTTTTGTTCTATTTTTTGTCGGTGCGTATTTACCGTATGCCCATTCAGTCGATGTTGGTTTCAGTTTAGTGATATTTTGTTAAAAGCTTCTATTTTTGATATTCTTTTTTTATTAACATATTTGAAAGAGTTTTTATAAACTGAATTTTTTTTTCAAAGACGAGGCAAAATATGAAGAATATACCTATTTTTTTTTTTGTTTTTAAAACTTGAGGTACTGATTTGATTTTTTTTTGTTTTTGTGTTGGGTGAGAACGGAGCGGACTCAACATGCCGCCTCCACTGGGCATGAACGATGCTCGGATTATAAACATGTCTAAAAAAAATCCAATTGAGGCACAAAAATCCATGTCCGTGCAGCAACATGTCGACGAAAACTTCACTTTGAATACGACATGACCGCTGTTCAAAGTTTGGGCATGAGATTTGACGTTTCACGTGTGTGAGAGTTTTTTTCTGGTTCTCGCCGAATGCATTGGTAAATGTTGAAAGAAAAAGGTAGAAGTAGTGGTAAAAGAAATGTATGTATGTGAAACGAAATGACAGATTTTGCCCAGCGGAAAAAAATTCGCTGATTGTTGATTGGATTGTGGTTGTGATGTTGGGCACCTGAATGCCGTGTGGAGTCGGGGTGTATCCAGAGGAGTCGTTTTTTATTACCAGAGATGATCCATATAGAACATCAAAATAAATGCATTACAACAACAACACGAGATCCTGCTCTCTATCGGGATCACGTTTCATGAACCAAAAGTTTAGTTTCTGCTATTGCTTTTCAGCTGCAAATGGTTAGGAATTGTGAACTGGATGGTGTAAAGAAATAAGAAAACCAATAAATGAAAAATAAATAAACGTAAGGAAAAAAGAGAAAGGTATACCACACAGTTGTCACTAAGATCCGTATTGTTTTATTTACATGAGATGATCTATATGGATCATCGGCGATAATAAAATACGGCTAATATGTAGTGCTCGTTCTATCCCTAATGCATTGTAGTGACTGAAGCCTTGATTGGGGGCACTGTTTCACTTTCAGTAAAGGTAAAGTCCTACAGCTGCTATCAATTGTAAGTCATAATTTGCTAATTGTCCCTTTAAATTGTACTACTTTCAAGTTAATTTGTGGGTTTATTATTTTAAAAATATTTTGAAATATTCTTTTTTAGTTTTTTCTCCCATGTGAAAGTTTTTCTTTTGTCACTGTCTCGACAGTTCGTCATACAAAAATTCTACACCGAAAACTTCTGTTGATTGTCGGAAAACTGAGTGCCTTTGAACTTACTGAAACTTTAATAGTGACCCCTATGAAAAGTTCGCATTAGAATAAAAACCACCACCAAAGGGACACGGCGAATTTTTAGTTTAGACTGCTTTTAAACCATGCAATTTCTTCTTGCGATTTTTAAGACGTTGGCGAGGGACGTATGTGGTGGCCGGGGTAGACGAAATTGCTGAGGTTGAACAAATTGCAGAGTTATCGCTCATTCTTCTTTGTGCCTTTCCTAATTGTTCGAATGTATTTTATTATCATTCGTCGTCCACTCAGATACCTTCGCTTAATCAAGTGGAGTAAAGAGTGCAGTGAGAAGATACTTCTTCACTTGCACAAAGTAAACTTTTCATTAAAAATCGCTGTCGTGTAAAAGGTATTTGCAATTAGAAGGAAACCAAAGGAGAAACGAAGATTAAAAATCCCTGTAATGTAAAAGCAGTCTTAGTTTAATTGTGTATGTTTGTTTTTGAATAGGTAATTAATTTGCTTGTTTTCGTATATTTTTTCGTGTGATGTTCCCTGACAACTTGTACTGGATCTACACAGTAAACTGACAAAAGAATGAATTTTCCCATTTTTCTGCCAATTTACTGACAGAATACTTTCAATTTGTCAGTCGTGTAAATCCAGCATTACTTGGAGAAAATTTTGAAGGTCAATGATGGGGATAAATGTTGCTGGAAAAAATTACTGATGATAGTAATTTCCATAGGAAACTTTTTACTCCCTTTCGAAAATGATTCACGATTCCAAATTCCCCGAAATGGGACTAAATCTTCGGGGCATTTTCATTCGTGATAGGGTCTGATTAAGTAGTAATAATTATGATTGCATAAATTGTTTTAGGAATATAGATACAATGCAAAATTATTATTCATAAAATTATATAGATAGCCGCGCTAAATTCAAAATATTATTGTTAACACAATCTAACCATATTATTTATTTGCGTTTGCAACAAAAAAGAAATAACTTATATAGATATATATCTACCTAATACACGTAATAAGAATTTAATTATGGAAAGTATTGTCCCTACTTTATTAAGAAGTAGGTAAATAGAAAGAAAACAATAAATATATATAAATGTTTATTTACTATAAATAAAATATATAAAAATACGAAACAACTAGTAAATTGATAGAAAAATGATATATGTAACTGCTAGAATTTATTTAAGATAATTGATGCAATAAGCTCTGTTTGAATGTTATCTGTCGCAATTTTAGTATTCGATTAGAGTCATAGAAATAAATGTGGATTGTCATACATAACATACGATGCGTGTTTAGTTTATACTTTAATACTCTCATTCTTAATTCCAATGTATTATATTAATTCAACAAAAATAACATTTAATCTATAGATTTATTACATTTAATATTAAATTTAATATGAAAATGCACATACCATATAAAACAAATAAAAGTCAAATAACATTACTTTAAATAATATGAGTATGACTAGATATTCCTTTGCTACTTTGTATACATTTCAGATCGCAATCGTTGGAAACTAGACGAAGCGGAGCAGCGTGAAGACCAAGAGCGTGTTTTGTGAGGTTGACAGTCCCCTATAAGTTGTCAAACTTAAAAGAATTTTAATTGCATAGCTACCTATGTACATAATTTGTTTTGTTTCTTCGATTGTTTGGTATTGTATTTCACTCTCGATTTATTGAAACAGACTGTGAACATGACAAAAAAAACGAATGAGAAATCAGAGAATCAACGCATCTGTCGTAAGACAACTGTAAAAGCTCTCCCAAACCAAAGCGAATATTTCAGAACGACGACGAAAGATTCGCCTGTCTTAATTTATTTACATGGAGATTAAAGGCTCTCCCAAAGCAACGCGAATATTTCAGAACGACGACGAAACTTTCGCCTGTCTTAATTTATTTACATGGAGATTAATGGGAGCACCCACACTGGTGCGATGCGAATCTTCGAACATTATTTAGTCGTCGCATATTCGCGCGAATGTTTCGCGTTGGTTTCTGGCAGCCTTAATGGGAGCACCCACACTCGCGCGATGTGAATCTTCGAACATTAAGGCTCTCCCAAACCAACGCGAATATTTCAGAACGACGACGAAACTTTCGCCTGTCCTAATTTATTTACATGGAGATTAAACGCTCTCCCAAACCAACGCGAATATTTCAAATCGACGACGAAACTTTCGCCTGTCTTAATTTATTCACATGGAGATTAATGGAAGCACCCACACTGGCGCGATGCGAATCTTCGAACATTATTCAGTCGTCGCATATTCGCTCGAATGTTTCGCTTTGGTTTGGGACAGCCTTAATGGGAGCACCCACACTGGTGCGATGCGAATCTTCGAACATTATTTAGTCGTCGCATATTCGCGCAAATGTTTCTCGTTGGTTTGGGACAGCCTAAAGCCCGAACCACACTACTCTCGTGTGGTGTGTTGGGGAGTAGTGTCTCGCTATCGCTCTAATGTATTTCATATGCGTAGAGGCATATTTGTATCGTGTGATGTGTTGTGTCGAAATCTATGAAATACATTGGAATGACAGCGGCCACTAATCCGCAACACACCACACGAGAGTAGTGTGGTTCGGGCTTTAGGCGTGTTTTTGTTGGAGGAAGTTACTCTTGACATGCCAATTATAACAGTTATTGTTTATAACAGTACTGTTTATGCGGCCCCGCAGGGCCAGGGTCCTCCACCGTTTTTTTTTTAGTAGTGCGAAGCGCGTAAACGTACGCTCCTTTTAAGGTAAGACCGCACTCGACGGAACTGCACTTCAGCGGAACTGCGCAGCACTATACACCACTTTTTTGATATACCGCACTTGATGTGAAGCAACGCGACAGTACGCGTCAAATTATGCATTTGAAATGTTACATTGACCTTGCATTTTGTACAGGACAAAATTTGTTTTGTTTTATATGTAGGGTGGGTCAGTGTGAGTATACCATTTAGTTTTCGGGGTTAATAACCCCCTCATATCGCTGCCACCTTGGAAAAAGTGGTGTACAATGTTTTTTGGCTATATCTTGAGAACAATAGGTCTCACAGAAAAAATGTTGACACAAATTGTTGATGCAAAGTCAATATAACGTTTCAATGGATGAACAGGGGGAGGGGGAAAAGACCCCCCCCCCCATACGACTTTTTTTTGTCTCAACCCAACCTAAATGCTCTAGATTTTTGTCTCACCAGAGTTTTTTTTTTTTGTGTCGAAATCTATGAAATACATTGGAATGACAGCGACACACTACTCGACAACACACCACACGAGAGTAGTGTGGTTCGGGCTTTAGGCGTGTTTTTGTTGCAGGAAGTTACTCTAGACATGCCAATTATAACAGTTTTTGTTTATAACAGTACTGTTTATGCGGCCCCGCAGGGCCAGGGTCCTCCAACTTTTTTTTTTTAGTAGTGCGAAGCGCGTAAACGTACGCTCCTTTTAAGGTAAGACCGCACTCGACGGAACTGCACTTCAGCGGAACTGCGCGACACTGCGCAGCACTATACACCACTTTTTTGATATACCGCACTTGATGTGAAGCAACGCGACAGTACGCGTCAAATTATGCATTTGAAATGTTACATTGACCTTGCATTTTGTACAGGACAAAATTTGTTTTGTTTTATATGTAGGGTGGATCAGTGTGAGTATACCATTTAGTTTTCGGGGTCAATAACCCCCTCATATCGCCGCCACCTTGGAAAAAGTGGTGTAAAATGTTTTTTGGCTATATCTTGAGAACAATAGGTCTGACAGAAAAAATGTTGACACAAATTGTTGATGCAAAGTTAAAATAACATTTCAATGGATGAACGGGGGGAGGGGGCAAACACCCCCCCCCCCCCCCATATGACTTTTTTTTGTCTCAACCCAACCTAAATGCTCTAGATTTTTGTCTCACCAGAGTTTTTTTTCAATAAAATTAATTGAAAAAAAGTTAACCCCTTAATGATATTTTTCGACTATTTTTAGTTATAACTTTTTTATTTTAAATTTGTTGGCAAAAAAAATTTAACTTAAGTTGTAGAGAATTTAATTTTCTATGAAAAAGTCGCGTACATTTTTTATGTGAGACCTATGGTTCTCAAGATATCGCGAAAAAGCATTTTACAGCACTTTTTCCAAGATGGCGGCCAAATGAGGGGGTTTTCAACCCCGAAAACCAAATGGTATACTCACACTGACCCACCCTACACATTAAAAAAAAATAAATGTTGTCCTGTTCAAAATGCGAGGTTCTGCTAAAATTTTGTAATATTTCAAGCGACTCTCGACGCTTGCTATACCGCACTTGCGGCAACGGAACTGCACGGCGTGGCGCTACGCGACATAATTGCCAAGATTATCAACTTTGCCGCTTAGGGCCGCGCCGCCGTGCAGTTCCTTTGCCGCTTAGTGCGATAAAGCTCAAGCAATTTCATACAAATAATAATAATAATAAATAAGCATAGCTAAGGGTACATAATTTTTGGGGCTTAACTGTTTTAACGGCGTGAATTACATACTTCTTATCAATAGTTTTTATGGAAATTCCATTTTTTTTTCTGTGATGGCGTCGATAATCCCCAATATCATTTTTTTTAAACCAAATCCCTCCGGGCTTGCAAAAAAAAACACGGCTTTTATGAGCATGATATGTAACTATATGTGAAACCAATAGAAAACTATCGAAGACCGAAATTTCAATGTACAAATCCTAACTTATCACGTTATTTATTTTATTACAAACTTTTCTGTGAAATGCCAAAGATTTAAAAATCATTGTGTAACAGCGCACTACTCACAGGATGAATTTTCAAAGAAAAATTTAAAGAAGTTTCATCACGTGAAATTCGTAGTGTAATAGCAGACTTAGCACCATTAAATTTGTGTTTTTTTCAACACATCCCGATATCCCACCTAACATCCGCCATTTTCATGGTGAAAAGCTGGTGAGTTGAATTTTTTTTAAAGATGGCTGCGTTATTTGCACATACAAAATGGTTGTTCTGGCAAAACAGAACACATCCACACCGTTAAATTGAAAATCCTGTCAATCCCACATCTATTCATGGACACAAAACTAACAACAATAGCCGTTTTTTTATTATCAGAGATGATCCATATAGATCATCAAAATACATGCATTACAACAACACGAGATCCTGCTCTCTATCGGGATCACGTTTCATGAACCAAGAGTTTAGTTTTTGCTATTGCTTCTCAGCTTTGCAAATGATTGGGAATTGTGAACTGTATAGTAGGCGTGTTTTTTTGGCAAGTCCATATGGATT
This sequence comes from Leucozona laternaria, assembly GCA_932273885.2. NCBI lineage: Eukaryota > Metazoa > Arthropoda > Insecta > Diptera > Syrphidae > Leucozona > Leucozona laternaria. Next base: position 56,661,782 of record OW026368.1, read on the forward strand.
TGTCAAAAAAACAACATCGGGACTAATAGTTTTACACGTAGATAAATACAACAACAACTTAAATCCATATGGACTTAGCTAAGTCCAGATAATTATCGGGACTTAGGCCAGGCGCGCACATGCAACTAAACAGTTTGGTTGCGATTTTGAGCACTATGGGATTATATGAGAGTTCGCGCACATAAACCGGCGGACTCTCTTATAATACCGAGTGCCCAAAATCGAAACCAAACTGTTTAGTTGCATGTGCGCGCCTGGCCTTACGTACTGTAAGTAAGAAGTTCCTAAGTCCCGATGTCGTTTTTTTCGACAAATCCATATGGACTTGCAAAAAAACACGCCTAGTGTAAAGAAAAAAGAAAACCAATAAATTAAAAATAAATAAACGTAAGGAAAAAAGAGATAGGTATACAACATAACATAAGATCCGTATTGTTTTATTTTCATAATATTATCTACATATATGGATCATCGCGGCGATAATAAAATAAGGCTATGTAAACAAATAAGTTTTGGAGGGTGATACGTACGAAAGATGGGCATCTTCATATAGAGTGTTTTTGCAGTTGACGAGCAAGTTGCTTGGGTTTTTATGTGTTAAAAAATGTGTATGTATTGCATCTTGCTTGCCAGTACTTGCTCGTGTGGCCTCCGGGTAAGAGGATATAAATATAATATGGAGTGCTTGTTTTTATTCGAATGCGTTCATTTCATAGGGATCGCTGTTCAAGTTTCGGTCTGAGTTTTCTGCACATTGGAGAAAAAAAATAAAAAAGAAGATATTGAAATCTTTAAAATAATAAACAAACACTTATTAATTTCAAGAATTACTTCAATTTAGAACAATTTAGAGAGAAAATACGCAAATTATGACTTACAATTGAAAGCATCTGTACGATATCTTCAAGACTTTACATAAACCGAAAGTGAAATAGCGCCCCCTATCATGCATTAGGAATGGAAAAGAGCACTCCATTATGGGCGTTTTTTTTTTTAGTTCAGAGCAGAGCCTGAACTGTCAAAAAAAATCGTGTTTCTTTTTTAGCTCAGAGCATTCAGAGCTTTTGTGTTTCTTTTTTCGCTCTGAGCATGTTCGGATCAGGTTCAGAGCACGCTCTATGAGCTCAGAATAAATTGATAGAGCAGACGGAGTTGAATAGCTGAACACATATTTGACAAGTGGAAAAAGAAGGAAGGAAGACTCCCAGAGCAGAGCACGCTCAGAGTATGTTTGGAGTGTTAAGACTCTGTTCAGAGCTCTACTCTGAACTAAAAAAGAAAAACGCTCTATTGGGACTCGGCAACACGACGCCTAACGGATTTCTCGCGTACTTGATAGAGGCGGTAAAAATAGTTTTGATTTGACAGCCCCATAAGATAAACATTGAAAAGAGAACAAAAATGTTTTTTTTAAAGTAATTTTTATTCGATATTTCAATAAGAAACCGGTTTTTAATAATCATTGAAATCACTTCTATAAACATTAAATTATGTAAAACAAGTAAAAAGTGCTTCAATATGTGAAAATATAATTTTGAAAATTGCAATCAAAAATTGTAAACAAATAGCCTTTGCAGTATTTTGTGAGGTTATGTATCCCACGATTGTAAACAAACCTCTTTGCAACTGGATTTATTTTCTTACGCGCGCTTTTAAAAGAGAACAATAAAATTGTTAAATTTCGTGTAATTATTAAATTAAATAGTGTAAAATCAGTGGACTTCAATAAATTAATAAACAATTAACTGAAAAGTGAGTTATACGTTTAATTATTCATGAAATCTAAAAATTTATCGTGTCGCGAAACTCCGAGAGTGCTCGTGGAATTTGATATCAAAATAAAATTTCTTAAAAATTACGCAAAGTTGTTTTTAGTTTAGAAAAGTGATATATAAATATACTACAGATTCTTTTTATCCATAATGTGCGGTTTTATAAGAATCTATTGTGTATTTTTTGAGAAAATCGTGAAAAAAATAGTTTCCAATGAAAATGCCGCCACCGCCGCCGGTTATTGAAATTGAAAAATTATTGTAAATTCAGAAATATTTATTGCGTACTAAAATAAATAGAACTTAAATGAACTGCGGAGGCATTTGCTTCATTGTGTTAAGTTTTATAAAAATCTGTGTACTATTTTCCGCGAAAATCGTGTTTGAGTGTTGCAAAAATTGCCAAAAAAAAAATTTCCATCTAAAGTGATCGGTAGTTTACGTTCAAAAATTGCTAAAATTTTGCAAATTCGTGTTTTATTATAAAAAAAATGATACAATCTTATACAACAGATGCTTCTCATTCAAAATGCCAAGTTTTATAAAAATCCGTTCGGTATTTCTCAAAAAAGTCTTGTCGAAGTGTTGCTAAAATAAAAGAAAAAAAATTTTTTCATCTAAAATTGCGGTAGTTCATGTTCAAAAATTGCTAAAATTTTGCAAATTCGAGTTTTTTTTTTAAACAAATGATACAATCTTGGACAACAGATGCTTCTCGTTCAAAATGCCAAGTTTTATAAAAATCCGTTCGGTATTTCATGAATAATTAAACGTATAACTCACTTTTCAGTTTATTGTTTATTAATTTATTGAAGTCCACTGATTTTACACTATTTAATTAAATAATTACACGAAGTTTAACAATTTTATTGTTCTCTTTTAAAAGCGCGCGTAAGAAAATAAATCCAGTTGCAAAGAGGTTTGTTTACAATCGTGGGATACATAACCTCACAAAATACTGCAAAGGCTATTTGTTTACAATTTTTGATTGCAATTTTCAAAATTATATTTTCACATATTGAAGCACTTTTTACTTGTTTTACATAATTTAATGTTTATAGAAGTGATTTCAATGATTATTAAAAACCGGTTTCTTATTGAAATATCGAATAAAAATTACTTTAAAAAAACCATTTTTGTTCTCTTTTCAATGTTAATCCTATGGGGCTGTCAAAACAAAATATTTTTTACCGCCTCTATCAAGTACGGAAAAAACCCTTCAGAGGGCGCAAAAACTCATTTACCGAGTCCCAATACATTGACTTATTATATATGGACTGCTAGTTGGTTGTCAATTCCATACATAACCTGCGGAGATGATGGTTCCAGTTCTCAAAGCGAAATCAGCGACAAGTTCGGGCCTACCGACAATAATAAATACTATTTTTAGCGCCATCTGTTACATACTTCGCCTTAGAATGAAATTTCATTCATAGAAGGTAAGGCCATCTATGGTCATAGGAAGTCACCAATCGGCGTAGTGTTGGGGGAGCACTGAAAAAAATCCTTTTTTGATTTATTTTATAAAACCTTTGATTTTAGAGTCATATTCGAAATAAAAGATTTTGCAATGAAATTTATTTTCTCCATTTCAAGAGATGTAGTGAAGGAAGATATTTTTAAAACATTATTTCACGGAAAAATTCGTACAATCGTATTTATAAACGCCGTTATACTTTAGACGGCCGTCCAAGTTATAAAAAACATTTTTAATGTCTGAAGTTTTCTAACGTTTTACCTACCTTAAGACAATGGAATCTATTGTCTAAACCTGCAATATTGCAATATTTTTTGTATATATCAAATAAAGTATTTTCCAACTATTTCGAAATAATTATAAACTGTCTAACTACAGGGTTTTCCAATAAGAGGTGTTATTTTGATATTCAAAGAAAAATGGCATTTTTTGAGATAAATGATCGGATGTTTATTTCATTATAAAGAGGAAGGTATGCCGTTAATAATGGAACACAACATCAGCCAAATGGCCGCCACGACCACGCTTACAGGACCATATCCTTTTCATGAAATTTTCCATAACCAAATCGCAAAGTGACTGCCCTATGTCCTCGATAGCCTCACGAATTCCATCTTTGAGGTCTTGAATCGACGCTGGGCTGTTGGCGTAGACCTTATCTTTCACGTGGCCCCAAAGGAAGAAGTCGCAAGGTGTTAAATCACAAGATCTCGGTGGCCAATTGTGATCACCTCTTCGAGAGATAACACGGTCCGGAAACTTTTCCCGTAAAAGATCGATGGTTTCATTGCTTGTGTGGCAACGTAGCGCCGTCTTGTTGAAAGTAAACGTTGTCATTATCATTAATCATCTCTCGATAGCGCAATCCATTAACCGTAACTGTTGCTCCAGCCTCATTTTCGAAAAAGTAAGGTCCAATGACCCCGCCGGACCATAAACCGCACCAAACAGTCACGCGTTGAGGATGGAGAGGATTTTCAACAATAACTTTTGGGTTTTCCGAGCCCCAGATGCGACAGTTTTGCTTGTTGACGTAGCCTCCGAGGTGGAAATCGGCCTCATCAGTCAAGATGATTTTTCGATGAAATTTCGGATCATTTTCATGCATTTCAAGGACCCAATCAGCAAAGACACGACGTTGTTGATGATCAGCCGGCTTGAGTTCTTGTGTTAACTGAACTTTATAAGCCTTAAGACCCAAGTCTTTATGCAAAATACGGTGTAATGACGTTTGTGGAATGCCTAATTCCAAAGAACGACGAGGAATGGACAAACCTGGGTTTTCTTCAACACTTTAGGCTACAACAGCAATATTCTCAGTTGTTCTTGAGCGACGTGCACGGGTTTTATTCTTCACATCACTAACTTGTCCCAACAGCTCGAATTTGTCCACCAATTTCTGTATTGCGGTCCGACAAGGTGCTTCACGACGACCCAAAAATGTTTTAGTTTTACGAACCGTCTCTGCCAAATTTTCACCATTTTTATATTGAATTTTAATAATTTCAATGCGTTGTTGAAGCGTGTATCGTTCCATTTTTATTAATGGCGTAGTTTCTACTTGTCAAATGTCAAAAAATGACAGCTTCAAAAGTGACAACTACCGAAATAGCGGGCTATTCAAAATAACACCTCTTATTGGAAAACCCTTTAGTCAAAAATCTAATAAATACGACTCGCCCACTAGGCAACTTCCGAACAGCTTTTTAGATATCTTTTTTTTCTTGAAAACGTTCGTATTTTTTTAATTATGACTTATTCATAGGTTCATTCCTTTATTTTAAAATTCTGATTTTTGTGCATTTCAGTCCAAAGTTCTGTCAAAGTTCATAAAAAAACAATAAAATTGTACAAAAATGCCCAAAAATTTGGAGTAAAGGAACGAACCTTACTTTTAATTTATCAGTAAAATTTATCTTAACCGAAATTGTAGAGGATTAGAATTCCCTATAAAAACGCGCTTAAACTGTGTACTTAAAACTACTAGGCGTTTTTTTTTGCAAGTCCATGTGGATTTGTCGAAAAAACAACATCGGAACTAATTGTTTTACACGTAAATACAACAACAACTTAAATCTATATGGACTTAGCTAAGTCCAGATAATTATCAGGACTTACGTACTGGAAATAAGAAGTCCCGATGTCGTTTTTTCGACAAATCCATATGGACTTGCAAAAAACACGCCTACTAAATATATTCAATATTCTTAGCAAAAAGTGTAAAGCAAAATACTACCTCTACTCATTTACTTTTCAAATCTGCTAGTTTTTACTAATTTTATTTTATTTTATGAACTTCGACATGACTTAAATTTGTATGAATTAACAGTTTTGAAAATTAAGCGAGCAATTGTTTGTAAAAAAAAGGACATTTTCGGATTTGGTTAAGGGATTTTTTTTTTCAAATAACCCTTAAGGTAGAACCGCACTAGGCGGAACTGCACTTCAGCGACACCGTGCGCACTTTCGCACGAAACTGAACGAAACTTCACGTCGCGACACAGTTGGTCAGATTACCAACTTTGTCGCATAGTGTCGCGTCGTGAAGTGCAGTTGTCGCTTAGTGCGATATAGCTCATACAATTTTCCACAAATAAGTCGTGAAGTTCAGTTCCGCTGAAGTGCAGTTCCGCCGAGTGCGGTTCTAGCTTTAGCACTAGTTTCACATTTATTGTTTGTTTTTATTTTGCAATTCAGTTTCAGAATTCTTCTCGATGATGTTTGTTTATTAGTTTGTTGTTATTAATTAAAAAAAAGTATGAAAACAAAGTTGAATCATTGCGAAACTAATTAACAATAGCAACCAATGAAATCAACAAACAGCGGTAATGGTTATCGATTTAAGTGAAAGAAAATTTTATTTGCTCCTAGACAAGAAGTGAAAAATCTCAGTCAGGTTCAGCGTCACACAACGTGAAGGATGTCGGAAAGACAGAATGCATGAATTGAAGAAATTATAATATACAATTCGTAATTCATTTGTGTGAGGTGTTTTTCAGATAAAAATATTATTATAAATACTATCTGCACTATCGACGGAAGGTAAAGGTTGGAAGTAAAGTTTCAATTTTGGTAATTATGACATCTCAAAAAATAACTAGTTTCCTTTGTAAATGTTCAATTAAAGCACTGTGCCTACGTTCTGTAACTCTCGCATCGATAAAATCAGTCGAGAAACGATGAGAATTGAGACAAATCGTATGAGTTTTGTTCCATTTTCCATCGTTTCTCGACTAATTTTAACCATGCGAGAGTTACAGAACGTAGGTACTGGACTACATAAATGTAGTCCCTTGTGTCTGCTGAACGTACCCAACGAAAAATGAAATCAGATGGAAAAAAATCCTTCAAAAAAATCCTCGATACAAATGTCAAACAGTAGTATCTGTATTTTCCGATAGGACTGAACTCGGCGCTTGTAACGCATAGCTTAAAGTGGCGTCAACGTGAAGTTGGCTCCTGGCAGTCCATATATAATAAGTGGCCGCGTTCAGATTTGTATCTAAAGCGATCTGGATAGCTTTGTGTTGTTGTAATCCCGTGTAAAAACACATCTGATGATAAAACAGCTGTTGCCAAAAAAGAAATCTCAAGCTATCCTAAAAATTCTGGTATACTCATCTATCCAATGAGAAATGTCATGAACAGCTGACTACCAGACTATTTTGAGCAGCAAATTTAACCTATCCGGTTTTGGACGTTCAGAAACATACATGGATACTCGAGTATCTTATGTCGTTTTCGAGTGGACGTTCGGAGCTACTCCTTTTTCACTCCTTTTACTCCAAATTTTCCATTTTCAATAGGAATGGAACAGTTCCGAAATCCAAACGAAAACGATATTATGTGGCTTTCGTTTCGACCAATTCAGATTTGGGTGTCAGATCTTAAATTTTACTGGCAAAACGAACACAAAACGTGATTTTATTTTGTTTTATGAGTGTATAAGTGCCTTTTTTAAAACGACACTGGGTAAAATTCACTTTTCTTTGATGTGTGTGCAAGTGCGTGTGAAAATCTGTGTAGATCTTGCTAAAAATCGAGATCTGCAAAATCGACTTCAGATCGACAAAAATTCGATTTTTTTGGTCGAAAGGAAAGGAAAAACTTGTCACGAATCAAAAAAATCAAAGAAAATTCGATTTTTTTGGTCGAAACGAAAACCACATAAGATAGCCTATCTAATGTGGTTTTCGTTTCGACCAAAAAAATCGATTTTTCTTTGATTTTTTTGATTTGTGACAAGTTTTTCCTTTCCTTTCGACCAAAAAAATCGAATTTTTGTCGATCTGAAGTCGATTTTGCAGATCTCGATTTTTAGCAAGATTTACACAGATTTTCACACGCACTTGCACACACATCAAAGAAAAGTGACTTTTACCCAGTGTCGTTTTAAAAAAGGCACTCATACAATCATAAAACAAAATAAAATCACGTTTTGTGTTCGTTTTGCCAGTAAAATTTAAGATCTGACACCCAAATCTGAATTGGTCGAAACGAAAGCCACATTATATCGTTTTCGTATGAGCTTGTAGGCAAACTCGGATGACAGCCGAGATTGGTATCTTCATATATGTGGCTTTCGTTTCAACCAATTCAGATTTGGGTGTCAGATCTTAAATCTTACTGGCAAAACGAACACAAAACGTGATTTTATGATGTTTTGTGATTGTATGGGTGTCACTTTTAAAACAACACGGGTAAAAGTCACTTTTCTGTGATGTGTGTGCAAGTGCGTGTGAAAATCTGTGTAAATCTTGCTAAAAATCGAGATCTGCAAAATCGACTTCAGATCTACAAAAATTCGATTTTTTTGGTCGAAAGGAAAGGAAAAACTTGTAAAAAATCAAAAAAATCGAATTTTTTGGTCGAAACGAAAACCACAATAGAGTGTTTTTGCTCAGGAGGTTCCGACTAGTACGCGAACGGACCTTATTTATTGTGTCAACCATAGATACATCATATAAAGATGACAATCTTTCGTACGTTTCACCCTCCAAAACCCATTTGCTTACATTGTTGTATTTGTTATTTCATCCCGTGTCGATGAATAGATGTGAATTGCAACAACAATTTAATGGGGTGGGTTTGTTCTGTTTTGCTAGATCGACCATTTTGTATGTGCAAATAACGCAGCCATCTTTAAAAAAATTCCAACTCACCAGCTTTTCACCATGAAAATGAGGGATGTAAGGTGGGATATCGGGTTGTGTTGAAAGAAACACAAATTTAATGATGCTAAGTCCGCTATTACACGACGACTTTGGCGTGATGAAACTTCTTTAAACTTTTTTTGAAAATTCATCTTGTGAGTCGTGCGCAACTGGATAGCGGCGGCTCGAGACCGGGATGGGTGGAGAGACTTGCTGAAGGAGGCCAGGACCGGACCCCGGTTGTCGAGCCGACGATGATGATGATGATCTTGTGAGTCGTGCGCTACTGCACATTGATTTTTAAATCTTGACTCAAATTTGGAATTTCCCTTTAGTTTGATTGGTATATATATACATATATATATATATGGTTGGTATATATATACATATATGTATATATATTACCAACCATACAGGTATACATGTGCGCTCTACAAACAACAGAAATAAATGAAGTGAATTGTTAAATAAACAAGGAATACAATAAGAAATGTCAAAAATCAGTGGCCAAAATTTGGCCTACTACCTACATGACGCACTCCTTATTTAAAAATAAGTAATGACTAAAAACTAGTCGTGTATAATAGCAGTATTTCGTATTGCCGTGAATGACACCATGTTTGGCCTTCATTCTTTTACTCTCATAATGACATTTTGCTGAACTGTGTTTTTCTGTCCGAAACGTCAATTTTACAAGTCATCCATAATGCTCTTAAGTGGTTGAAAGTAAGAAAACAAATAGTTTGTTCAATGTCAATTTTCACAGCACAGAGTGATAAGCTTTTAATTATTTACTTTGCGAAACCACTTAAATTTGATGTGATATAAATTTATTAAAGGAAAACTTAACATTTCACTTCACTCATTCGTCAATCAGAAAAAAAAGTTAAAAAATAAGCACCATGATGCGCCAAATTGTTTTTAGTTTACTTTCACCATTTTGTTTTTTGCATCCAACCACTTACGAAAGAGCGGTCGATGAGCGCTCTTCACGTCCGACGGCAAAAGTTCACGAAAACTAGACGAACATTACCAAATCGCATTTATGGGCAAAACATATGAATTCTTTGTATTCACTCGGTTTCGTATCAATTTTTTTTTCGACTAATTTCCTCCGGGCTTGCTAAAAAAACACGCCTAAAATTGTCTTACGACAGCTGCGTTGATTTTCTGATTTCAAATTCTTATATTATTGTTTTTTTTTTTCATCATATTCACTGTTTGTTTCAATAAATTGAGATTAAAAAACAAAAGACTATCGAATATACTTAAATCGATCATAAATTTTCACTTTCAAAATTTGTTTCCACAAACTTATCCATATAAGGTCACGTTAGCACTTGATAACTCGTTGCTGAATTTATTATACTTTTTGAACATACTCATGATATTTTTAAAATAACCGACATTTTTGTGGTGAATGGAGGAATTCTGTCTATGTGTGCAAATAAATGGTGGTGAATGGACGAATTCTGCGTATGTGTGCGTGTTTCTCCTAAATTTCCCCTGAATTAGCTTGTTGGCAAACTCGGATGACAGCCGAGATTATTATCTTTATATGGTGTATCTATGGTGTCAACTGTCAGGTACCTGTTGTTGTTTTTTGACATCTGAGAAAGCAAAAAAATATTAAACAAAAAACACGTGCAGAGCAACGATAATTTGTTAATCTTTTTATTTCTGTAAAAAGTAAAAAATATACATGGACTATCCCACGAATTCCAACAATTGCGATGAAGCAAAAACTGCATCAAAGTTGGAGCCTAGTTCGTTGTCTAAAACTAGTAAGTATACAAGTACCTACCTAAATAAATAATTTCTCATCAGCAAACCAATTTTTTTAAATTATTTCAAGTTTCAATGAAACCAATTGATGAGCATCAGGACCAGGAGACATCAGAACTTAATGATGTCATTTCTCCAAATCCAAGCGCAGATAACAACGAAGATATTTGTTGCGAGAAAATTAACATGAACACAGCAGTTATTATAGAGCACCAAGTTCTTGTGAAACCATTTCAAGTAGATGCAGAAATATCAATTGATGAAGACACAAATAAAGAAAGCTACAATAAAAGTGAATTAGAAAATGTTCATGATAATGCTTTAACAGGTGAAAAGATCGATCAAGGCCAAAACGTTAGAGATAAAATATCTGAGGAAACTCGGAAGATGATAATCGATGAACAACACCTTGAAACAAGGGTTCCTGTTTCGCAGGTAACAAACGATAACCTTATGCACGCTGGTGTTATAGAGCATTGTTCAGAAGATACTTCATCAATTGACGCCTCTTCTGCTATACTATCTCATGTAGTTCTAAACCCGGCCCCCACTTCAGTCAAATCCGAAAAAGACCCCGACCTTAACCAGTCTTCGTCTTTGGCTCTTCTAGCTCAATACGACACAGAAGACGATTCCGATGACGACGTTCGTGAAGTTGCAGTTGCACAATCATACCAAAATCGCTGCGTAGAAATTGATTCAGATTCCTCGACATCAGATATTGAATTTCTTAGTGAGGTCCGTAGTTCCATTAATTTAGAAAGGCTCGATGTCGATAATGAAGGGGAAGATGATGATGATGAAGAAGAAGGAAACAATCGAAGCAAACGCCAACCAAAAGTCAAAGGTGAACTCCATTTGGAGGATTTGCCCCCAATTGAAGACTTACACATAACTGTTCCGGAAGAAGAATGTACCGAACTTGGTAAGATTCATTCTATCGTTGAACAACTTGTTTTAGTTAATGCGTTACCTGGAACTGTTCCACTGGATTTGGAAACTGTATTGTTTAGAGACAAGGGCAATCATGTACTGGGTGAAGTATTTGATGTTCTTGGGCAGGTTTCGGATCCATTATATTGCGTTCGCTTTAATTCCAATAAAGAAATCAAAGAAAAAGGAATTGAGGTGGGCCAAACTGTATACGTAGCTCCGAGGACAAAACACACTCAGTTTGTAGTTTTAGCGAACCTTATGAAAGTTCGTGGCTCTGATGCTAGTTGGGAAAACGACGTTGAACCGCCTCCAAGATTCATAGATTACTCAGACGACGAAGAAGAGCGTTCAGCTAGAAGGCCCAATAGAAAAAGGCAATCTTCTGGAGGCGTGACGTATGCTGGTAGAGGTTCATATACTCCAAGAAGGCCATTCAGAGGTAATTATAGTGGTCGAGGCGAAATAAGGCCACCCCATCAAACTCAAGGAAATTACAATATTGCTGGAAATAGTTGGCATTCAAATTTCTATCAACCGCCAATGTTTAACCAACCGCAATACCGGTTACCTGCCCGTTCACCAGGTGGATACATGACACCAAACCTCAATAATTCACCTTATCAACAACCCCCACCAATTAATCCTGGGTTAGTTATAAATCCCTACGCTGTATATCCACACCCTCAGGCAATGCAGCAGTCTCCCTTCCCACATTCTCATCTTCATCAGCCACCACCGCCACAGTGATATTTTTTTTAATGAAATATAATTATGTTATGAATTATTCCACAGCAAGTGCATGAAAAAACCTGCATTTAAAAAAAAATTGCATTTATCAACAAAATGCATATGCAAAGAATCTTATAGTCTTTCTTCGAGCTGTGCCAATCGTTCTTTTTAAAAGATCGAATCTATGTACAAGTACATGCTTACCTTTTCTATTTCTAATAAATCTTATATAATCGTTGAATTATAAAACTTTTTGTTTTTCATTCAAATATTCAATAGTGTTATGTGTTAACAAGTGTAAATGGGCGGTAAGATCGAGAGTATTTTTTTTAACAGGAAGTGATAGAGAGCTGGTCTTTTTAGAATCAATAGAGTTTTGAAATACAAGATAGTTTCAAGACAAAACAAACAATTTTTTTTTAAACTAAAAAAAAAAAAATATGAACTTAAACTTTGTATATTACACGGATAGCTTAAATCAAGGGTTTTGGAAAATAAGGAAGCATTTCAAAGGAGATGCCGATGCATATTGGTTTTGAAGTTCCGAATATCAAATGGGAAGAAAGAATATCTATTTTATACTTAACAGTACGTCCGAAGTTGGGATCAAGGGTATATAGGGTAGAATAAGACTGAATAAATTAATATCATCAGCTAACGTAAGAACGATACAATTACCATTGATTTAACTTCATTGAGAGCTACCGTAAAGACTAGTGGGCCTAGTAAGTATCTTGTGGTTTATCTGCGTTTATAGAATCAGAAATTATTCCTTTAAGAAGAAAAAAAAAGCTAGAAAATAAATCGGAAAATACGATATGCGTATTATTTTTGTAAATAGTTTTAACGCGCATCCGTACATTAAAAAGACAACTTTTTAAAGTACTTGGCCACTTATGATCCCATAAAATTTAACTTTTTTAGAGATGGTCAAACTTTGGTGAAAGTAAATATTTTATCATTTTTGTATCAAAGAATTCATTTTTAAAATTTTCATCATCATCATTTAAAAAAATGCAACACTAGAATGTTAAATTTGACCGCCTATCTATTAGTACAGTTATTCGTGAATATTATAAAAATATTATATTATAAAAAAAAGAATCATTCACTCGTGGTCGCAGTGTTCAGATATTTGAGTTAAGTCGTAATTCTATAAATTGTTTGAAAAAATGCCATAACATAGAGCTACATAGGCAATATTTTTGTATGTTTTTTTTCTGAAAGGTAAGTGCAGCTTTACCCAGTTGCAAGGATATCCATAATTTACGGCACACCCTGTATATCCTCACGTATCTTCTTTATTATATAAATGTAAGCTGAAACGCAACAAAATTTAAGTTCTAAAACTAGAATATTCATGCCGATTATGGAATTCGCAATTCTGGATTCGTTGTGCAGTGCACTCGTTCCTATTTACTCATTCGCCATGAAAAGAAAAGAGAACACAGCACTGCGAATCACCGCGAATCCATTATTGCGAAATTTATAATCGGCATGATTATTATTTAAATGTAAGACCTTTTTGTATCTTCATGTATAATAAAAAAAAATAAATATTTATTATTATTTTAAGGGAATTCATAGGAACATGCGAGTAAAACAATTGATCAGAACAATTTATATTTAGGTACTCATGCTAAGTTAGGCAAATAATACATATTAGATTTTTCTGGCAAAATTGTTCATCTTATTTTGTCTGTAGTGTTCCGCATCCTTTAGTCCCCTAAAATTGCAAATTAAATTGTATCCATATTGAAAGTTGATTTTTGTGTGATAACACACTCGCATTACGGCTGCAAAGCTTACGCACCGTCATATTAATGTTGAAGGTTTGAATAACTTCTGCCTATGATTACTAGGTGGAAGCCAGAGAATAAAACGAGTCGAATATAGTTCATGAACATCGAATACTTACTCGAAAAAAGCGAGTTCGAACAAACAGAGTCAAACACAACCAAAATGTTTACGAGTTTTCATGTTCATGAGTATGATGACTCGTAAGTCAGCACAAGCATCAAACGAGTACAAACGAGTATACGTTGTAACCGAGTTCAAATGGTTTCGAATTAAAACGAGTCAAGCGCTCGTAACCAAATTGTCCACGATCAATATGATCAAATATACTCGACTCGTGGCGGAAGGTGTGTATTCGATGTCCGTGGCTGACGATGGGTAGGCTAAACTATCTTGTGTAGATTGATGGATGGTGGTTGGTTTTTAAGAAGTCATTTGTCATTTCAATTTCTTTTTTTCAATAGGTATAACGTCTAAGAAGTATAGTAAGAAATAGATGTTCGGATTATGAGTTTTCAAATAGATGAAACGTAATTTGTTCAACTTGATTTATTTTAATTAATAAAGAAAGTACATAACATACATACATTACACATATATGATATCCAAGTAAAATAAAATGAAAAAAAAAAGAATATAGGTATAAAAGAAGAAAATTAAAAAAAAATAAATATAACAAAGAAAAACTATGAAAAACATAATAGCTATGAAATTATTTTTTAAAATAAATTTATAAAGGTTATAATGTATTTAAAACCCTTTTTATTGAATAATATTTTTATTTTATTATTAAATTGTTGATAAGTTGGCGTCGTAGAGTGAAATCGGATTTATCCTCAAGTTGGAATTCGCGACCATCAAATTGTTGACTGTTTCTGGATTCAATCTTGTTCTTTATTCAATTGTTATATTTCCAGAATGTGAAAAAGCTCGTTCTGATGCTGCTGATGTTGCAGGGATGCAGTTGATAATTAAATGAGCTTGATGAAGGTGTTTGAAGAGATTTTTATTTTCAAACCACCATTGAAGCATATTTATAGCGCCGTTAGAGTTATATTGAATATACCGTTCAATTTCAATTTCAATATCAAAGGAGTTTTCGTTTGCTGTAGAATTTTCAGCCATAAAGTCGGAGAAAAGATCTCTGGCCCTAGTTGACGTAGACGGTAGATCTTCAACATAGTCCACAGATATCGAATGCATTGGTGGAACAATAGACTTTATGTGATTATATATTTCCATTTTCTCGGTTTCCGACAGTATTTGCATTTCAAACGTAAAAATTTCAAAGCAATCAATTACAAAAACGCAACTTCTCACATGCAAATTCTCAACCGAATTGAAATCAGTCATACTCAACTGCGTTTTTTACATATGTATGTATATTTTTTTGAAGGCGTATCCTTTTTAAAGGAATGACATAAAAACCGCAACATCCCAAACTTTCATATGGCGTTTGTGTGTATATTATATACCTACATACCTTACATACAAAAAGGCATTTGTCGCGATATTGACGATTATGTGTAATATAATTGCATATTTTCTTTATATCGACCCATTCATAAATCTTTTCAATATAATCGCAAATAACAGACATCAGTTTTTTTTGTCTGCGAA
Organism: Leucozona laternaria; assembly: GCA_932273885.2. Taxonomy (NCBI): domain Eukaryota; kingdom Metazoa; phylum Arthropoda; class Insecta; order Diptera; family Syrphidae; genus Leucozona; species Leucozona laternaria. The sequence goes on from OW026368.1 coordinate 56,677,051, forward strand.
TTCAACCCATCACTTAAAAAACACTGTATAGACATCAATATATAAATGTACCTATAACCTACATCTTACATACCTACGCAATACGCATACAATTTTTCGCTATGTTCAATGCACATAGATACAAATATATATTATACAAATATGCATTTTTATAAAGTCGTTTAAGCTACAATATACCTAGACCTAGAAACCAAAAGAGTCATCCTTTTTTAAAACAAATTCCAAAATACAGCATTATATCGCATATTTATTAGGGTTGCGTATATTATTTACATAAATACCTAATCTACATAAATACACTTTTCGCAGATATTGACGATCATGTGTTGCATCTTTTTACCAACCCAATAATAAATCTATTCATACAAAAGCAAAAAACAACAACAACCGGTTTTACTTCTTGCAAATTATTGCAAATTGAAACCACCGAACATATAGAAACAATGAATAGATAAAAATAAATACCCAAAATCTACCTAACCTTCCACGAACTACGATGCAAGACCGATGACCGATGACCGATCCACGATCCCATTGCCTTTGCTTGTTCATGATGTTCACAATATTTTCGAATACCCATTTTATTTCGAGTATACTCGCTTTGTTTTGAGTACCCGAAAATTGTTGCAATTGTTCATGAGTAATTTTGGTTATGGATAAAGAAGGCAACTGATACTCATGAGTTCGACCAGTTTGTTTGACTTAACTTATGAGTATTTTTACTCGTGGATAAAATGACTTACGAGTATAGAGGCGGAACGATCGAGTATGAACGATCATAAACAAAATTTGGATTTTGTTCGAACTGATTCGAACACGCTCTGGTGGTAGCCCACTCAAGTGGTTGTTGTTTCATTCAAACGTTCAAATTGTATCCATTTTTATTTGCAGCGTAATTGCACTTTACAAAACAATAAAAAATTAATGCATCTTCATTTTTGAATGTTCGAAGTAATTGATAAATTTTCGAAAATCTAAAATTGTAGAACTTTATTGAATTTCATCTCGTTATTTACAAATTGAAAATAAAATATGTTTTCCATCGAAATTTTAAAAATCATATCCGTCTGTATCGTTCTCAAGGATTTAGAGCGGAAAACAGTTTATATACCTACTGATTGTTGTCATGTTGTTTATATTTAGTCCGATTGACAAGTAGTGTGCTGGCACTCTCTACCGCTCTGCTCTTATTAATTTTTAGTCGAACGTTAAAAACCTGATGGTTTCAGGATCTAATTCAAATGGCCCATGGATTATTCAGTTTAAATTTTGAATTTACGGCCTTATTTCCATCCACCTAATTTGTTATTAATTTTAAGTGAATATTTGAACTTGAAGAAATGGCACCTGCCGGATAAAGGGGGAGAAATAGACCCCTCCTATAAAACTTTTTTCTTTGAACATGACATAGGAATCATTTCTTAAAGTATTGGTCAACATGGGAACATGAGAATTTCGACCTCAAAAGGGACAAAGGTAGAGCCGAATCATATTGTGGGAATTCCTTGTTTCTAAAATTTAAACCTGAAACAGATTACTACACAAATTCTAATCGATTCTTCTAGACATATTTGAAAAAACGAGATAAGGTAAAAGAAATGTCAGAATCAATACATGTACCTTGCACTTGTATCATCTACTACAATTTTAGCCGATGTATTTATATTTAAGGCCAAAATGCTTAGAATAAATTAAAGATAATTGGATGTTATTAATGATGCGAAAATAACTGATGGAGATATGTTTATGAAACTGCTTTTAAAACAAAAAGAAAAAAAAGCCTTCACTTAAAGAAATATTTTCTAATTCAAATAAGTTTCGAATTTTAGAGAAAGAATAGATAATTAAAACTTAACAAATTTAAATAAAATTCTGTTTGCTGTTAATTTAGTCTTTTTGTCTTTGTTTAATGCGCAAACGTTTTTTTCGTTTCAATTGAATCATATACTATACCTATAATGATGTAAGAAATTTATTTCTATAAAAAATTACTTCTATTTCATACATACGTCGTACCTAATAAAAATATTTTTATCATCGATTATTGAAAAAAATTGTGGGATAGAAAGGGAATTTTCACTCATTGAAGGGATTTACCTTAAAAATGACCCCAGCACTGTATTGGACTGTAATGTACGTTGGAATATAATATGCAAATAGTTCCATGGCTTTCTTTAGCGAAGAAAAATAAAGATTTTGTTTGTATTACGTTGTGCAAAGAAGCTGTTTTGTGCTTAAAAGTTTTATTTTTTATTTATTGTATACAAAATATATGCATGCCATGCTTTATACTTTTTGGTGAAATGCTTATATTAATATTATACATGTATGTAAATTTAAAAACATAAAAATAAATTTTGATATAAGGTATCTATTCTTTGTCCTTCTTTGTGAAATATTTATATATGTACTTATGTAATTATATTGATAATAAATTCCATCCATAAATAGCACTATACTGTTCTTTCTCTCCTTTTGCTCGCCGCATTTTGAATTCTGATTCTAGCGTGGCGTCTGTTGTATAAAAAAGAATGAATGGTTTGGGGATGAATAAACGTCTAACCATAATAATTAAGCAATTTCTAATAAAAAAAAATTCATATTAAGATTAAGGTTAAGATTAATGTTGTATTAGTAAAAAATAAGCTCAGTCTTGTTAACACAAATATTACTTTGACTTACATATAGGTTATAAACAATTTAGCGTGGTCAAACAATGGTTTCTAGTCAGACGTTTTTTGTGCAAACCATTAAAATTGAAAACAAATTTCAATATGCTCTTTACTGACTACACGAAAAGAACTTCTGATGTTTACATACATATATTATTCATCTTAAAGAATTTTCAAACAAAACCCAATAGTTAAAATTAATGTGCACAAAAGTCTATGTAGAATCCATTTTTGATAATTTATTATTTATTGACTGGACTATATAAGAAACTATTTAATTATTGGTAGTGTTTTGGTGAGAGTGTATAGCCACTCAGCAAAATTATTACACGCAAACAATGAAAACCACTTTTTGTTTTGTCTAAAAACAATTACAAAATATGTCTTTATATTAACTTATTTTTTGGTTATTGATTCCGAGTCAACATTTTCCTGAGCTGGCTATACACTCTCTATAAAACACGGTAATTGTTGTTGTGCTCTCTCAATTTTCGGATGTTCAAGAAATTAATTATCAGTCATTAGTTATCAGTTTTAAGGTTTGCATCTTGTAATATAATTAGCAACACTACATTATCTTTTTAGGTTCTACATTAAGAAAAAAAAAACAGAGTTAGAATACAATTCAATTAAATTTGATTAAATTAGATTCATTTTAAGACTATTCTTCTAACCCCACAATCCATGCAGAACTTGGCTTGATCTAGTAAAAATTTGCATCCACATTCGTGACAGAATTTCGAGGGCTTTACGTTGGATGTTGTAAATGTAAATGTTGGATCTAAATTGTTGGTACTGCTGCTGTTACTGATGGAACCTGTACTGTTGGTAGATTTGTTTTTCTTTTCCAAGGACGATGTAGATAAAGGATTGCGATGAAAAGCGCGCTTGAACTCTTTCATTTGTGACTGCTGGTCTTGCACAGCACTGCTTAGATTTTTGCTCCCACTAATTGGAGGTAATGAATTATCAGAACCACTGCTTGAACTACCAGCGCTAAAGTTGCGGCACCGATTATTTTGAACATCATTATTGCTTGATTTGAAATATTTGTGAGATATTGGTGTCTGGTATTGGAAGGTAGACTGCCCTGCTTTTGGTAAATCTTGTAGTGTTGACATTGGTTTAGCACGGTTTGAAACATTGCCTCGATAATTCGTATTTATATCGGTCGTAGGACTTTGCCGTGAGAGACTGCGAATTAAATAAAGAGAAAAATTATTAATTTATGTTTTTTTTTTAAATTATAAATTATATTAAATTTATGCAATAAAGTTTAAAAATCGCATTTTATATTTCTGATACATTATGTACATGATATCTTGTACTTTCAGAAATATGAACACGCTTCCTCGGGGGTGCGCTTGGCCAACCAATTTCTGTTTGGTCTTCGAACGTTTTGTGTCTTCGAAGTTCGAACGTACCAAAAGTCTGAGTGAAGTTCTGATCATTAGGTACCATTTTTTTTTCGAACCGTCAAAGAACTCTTTTGGTGTGTAGTGCATAGTTTACAGTTCCCGAGCGAACGAATCGAAATGTTCAGATCAATTTTCCACCTATTCTGATGTGCTTTTTTACTTGCGATATAGGTACTATATGGGAAGTTATGGATTCGTACAAAAAATCGAACTCGAGATTTTGATCAAACTTTACATTACGATGATAGAGAAGTCAAAAAAAGTGGGTCTCGCAAAAACGTCCGTCTGTCTGTCTGTCTGTCTGTCGGTTCGACTACAGCCTAAACGGATGGGTCGATTTTCTTTAAAATTGGTACCTAGCGTTTTTTGGACATTCCCCCCACCCGTTTTTTTCTGTTTTTTTTTAGGACCAAAATTAACAGTAGCTGTCATACAAAATTTCTTGGCCAAAAAGGAAAAACTTATTTTTCTCAAATCCAGCGCTACCGAATTTGTTTTTAAGAACTCAATAAATTTAAATAGTTATAAGTTGCCGTTTAATAAAAAAAATGGTTACGAAAAATGGTTATTAATGGTACCTTCCAAAGAACCATTTTTTTTATTTTCGCTTTTCTCGAAAACGGTTAAACTGATTCTGATCAATTTTCGTATGAAGAAGTATTGACACATTCTAAATAATATTGTGTACCAAAATCTTCAAAAAAATGTTTTTTTTAGATTTTTAAAAAAAGTTTTAATATTGTTTTTGAAAACTCAATATTTCAAAAACGACTTGGTTGATTTTTATTAAACTTGGTAAATAGCAGTTTTTTAACTTTATCTAGAAGATTTTTGACAAAAATTATTCTTATACCCAAAAATAACGGTGCCTCCCATACAAATGTTAAAAAACTGTTGAGAAAAATATTTTGTTTCTCAAAAACGACTCCTACGATTTTCATAAAAGTTTTTTTGTGTGTTAAAATTAGTACGATCTACCATTTAAAATTTTTAAAGTTTATATTTTACGTTTATTAACAGTACCTCCCACAGAACGGTTTCTTTGATTTTCGACTATCTCAACATCTGATCAACCGAATAAAATTAGATTTTTTATACAGAAGCTTGTAACAAATATAAATAAAAGTGCGTATCAAAATTTTCTAAAAAATGATTTTTGGATTTGTTAAAAAAAAATCAAAATTATTTTTTGAAAATTCGATATTTCGAAAACTGTAAGCAGATTTTTTTGTGAAGTTCAATTTTTAACGCAACATTAATAAATGCTTTAAATTGGCGTACCAATTATTTTTCTCAAAAATGTTAAAGAAATTTTATTATATAAAAATTAATTATTTTTAAAACCGCTCCTACGATTTTCAAATTTTTTTTCTCATAAATAAAGATTTATATAAGAAATCAGATGGTGTACATCGCGTTGGGTTAAAACGGATTCAAAGTATTTTAATCAATTTCTTTCTAATTTTGTTGATTTAAAACAATTTACCAGTTTAAATAGTATAATTTCCTTTTATGCATATTGCATATGTGCAACACTAGGCTATATTGTTAATTTTTGTATACTAACATAATACCACCTGAAACTAAACTACATAAGTTTTGACAAATGGAAAAAATACAGACTCCCATAGCTATTTCATACTACAGAACCACAATGTGATCGCGCATAAGAGCAAGTTCGTGCGACCCAGTCGTGCATATTTTTTTGTATAAAATCCAAGGCAAAAATGTTTTCCTTGGCGGAAGTAAGCCGTAGATTGCTTAATTAAGCCTGATTGAAGGCGAGGTGAATAAACCGGCCACGCCAAAATTTGTTTGTTATTCACCATACTTTTTTCTCTCACGCAACACAATTTGCAGTTAAATTTCAGAATAATTTTTGTTTGGTTCGTGCTTGCGATTGGGAAGACAAAATAAATAAAACAACAACTCTTCTTGGCAGTGAATTCGAATGACATTCACTTTAATAATTTTAACATGCATTTGCATTTTGTTTGCAATTCCTGTTTGTTAACTCAAAAAAGGTGCAACGGAAGAGTACATTAGGTCTATTTGGTAACGTGAAATTTTTCACAAATTTTCAAGATTTGCTGTCAAAACGCCTAGTAGAAAAAAAAACAGTTTTTCGAAACTTGGTGAACATTTTAGTTACCAAACAGCAGAGTTGTAAAGACTGCAGTCTTTTCAGTACTGCAGTTAATTGAATAAAAAAACTTTTTTCCTTAAGTCTTTTAACTTGCCAAAAGAATTTAACTGTAATACAATAGTCAGCAGTCAGTACTAACATTCCGACTGTGCAGTTAAAAAAAAAGTTAATTAACTTTAAGTTAATTAACTGCAGTACTTTTGACTTGATTTTAGTCTTTTAGTCAGTTGAAAATCATTTGTACTGCGATGGTTCAACTTTTAGTCAGTAAGTCTTTTAACTGCAGTTAATTAACTGTAAGTCTTTAAACTTTGTTTTTTGTTTTGTATCAAAAATATTTCACACTTGTACATCACCCCGTACGCATATAATGCCAAATAAATAATGCAAACATTTTAATTTATTTTCATTGTATCCTGTTGTGTTATAAGTATAAATCTATAGTATTTTAGTTGACAGACTTACAGTTAATTAACTGCAGTTAAAAGACTTACTGACTTAAAGATGAACCATCGCAGTACAAATGACTTTCAACTGACTAAAAGACTAAAATCAAGTCAAAAGTACTGCAGTTAATTAACTTAAAGTTAATTAACTTAAAGTTAATTAACTTTTTTTTTAACTGAACAGTCCGAATGTTAGTACTGACTGCTGACTGTTTGCTTTGCAGTTAAAGTACTTACTCACAGTATTAACTTGCATTCAAAAGTTAAGTTAATTAACTGGGACTGTATTAACTGCAGTACTGAAAAGACTGCAGTCTTTACAACTCTGCCAAACAGGCATAATGGCCACGTTCGGGTGCCAATCCGATAGGCTATCCAAGATACCTTAGTATCCGATATGTTTTCGAACGACCAAAACAAGATAGGTTATATTTGCTGTCAAAAGACAAGGCAGCTAATTAAAGGGAAAACTTTTGAGTTTTTAACGCGACGATTTGTTTTAAATTTTATTGCAAATACCTTCTGAATCATCAATTAAGTATTCAGTACCATTTAATATCACACTGGTATACATTTTAACCCTTATTTGTTATTTTATTCTTTAAACAAACAAAATCAGACGCGACACCAAAAAGCAAAATAAGTAGTCGGCTGTAGGTATAATCAGCTGTGATCAGCTGTTCCCCAAATTTCCATCGGATAGTTTAGTATCGCGAAAATTTTAGGATAGCTTGGGATTTGTTTCTGACAACAGCTGATTGGTTTATCAGCTGCATTTTTCTATGCGATTACAACAACACAAACCTATCCGGATAGCTTTGGATAGTTGCCCGAACGCGCCCAATGAAGGAAAGCTAAATTTCCCTTCCATTGAAAAACTTGAAATTTATCTGAACCTTCAAGAATGAAAACTGTCAAAACAGCCAGCTGTTAGCATCTTTTGTTTTTAATTTGAAATCGTGGTATCTGATTTATGTGAAAATTACACTATCTTAATTATATATTTAAGTTTTTTTAATTATGCGCAATGCACTTAAAAACCAAAGTCAGTGGTCATTTTATGCCAATATAAAGGTGGTGACTTGAGGCCTTGGGGGTTTTCCATTGGTAAATTCAGATTTCGATTTAAAAATTTATTTTTTTTTTTCGTGGCGAATGGAACACGATTTTAAATTAATTTACTTTTGCCATTGTATTGGCGTAGGTTCTTTTCTGTGTCAATATTTCAAAAAATCTTCATCCCTTGATGCACTTTTAGAAGAGAAAGATTAAAAACTCTTCCATTTATAAAATAAGCGATTATTTCTCATGTATTTTGAACACAATTTTAACACCTGAAATAAACTAATCAAATCGAAAAACATATTTTCAAACAAGCAGCTGAAAATTATGTTGATGTCAGTGTATGAAGGGTAAATCTGCCGAAAAATGTAGAGCCACAAAATTGATTTTAAGGCTTTTTCATAGATCCAAATCAAAAATAAATTGATTTATTTTACCAATGGAAAACTCCATTAATTATTAATTCCGCACAGTAACTGCAAGAAAAACAATTTGAAATAAAAACAAAATTTAATTACAAGATACTGATCGGGTCATTTTTGATAGCTAAAAAATATTTTGGCATTTGCACATTCGAAAACACACCTAATACATACATTTTAATTTAACTTAGCTTTTTTCACCAGGATATAAATCTATTATTAGAATTATATTAAGTACATACATATATAAAAATATTTACCTTCCATAAGCTGAATCTGCGCTTTGCTTAGATTGAACTGCACCACACCCTCCTCCTCCAGCTAGCCCATTACCACCTCTGCGCACTGGATAACACTCAATACTACTGATCTCATCTGAATCAACGGGGAGGAGTGAGCTTCCAGTGATCTTCCCTAAGTTATTGCAATTTAATTCTTCTTCAACACCAGCTACAGCGGCTGCATGCACATCCATGAAATCCTCGTGCATTTGCTGAATGAGATTTTTTGCATTGTTTAATCTAACATTTGGAAAATCATTCAGCAAATTTATGCGTCTCATTCTCAGTTGATTATCACTCTCATCGTCTTCAACACGATCGGTTAGGTCACCTCCAGTTTCGTCATCTTCGATTTTTTGAAATTTATTGTCATCAATTTTTACCTCTTCGACCTGAGCACTTGGATTAGCAGCAACTAAAGGATCATTTTTCGGATGCGGATCATTTTCGTTTTGATCAGTTTCAATACTAATAAAAATCTCACCACGATTCTTGTTCTCTTCACTGTCAAGGTTCAGCTCTACATCTTGCTCATATTTTTGAGAAGAACTGTCAAGCACCTCTTTGGGCGATCTGTAAGATGATATATTATCGACATTAGATCGTTTATGGAGTGTCGAACGATTCATTAAAAATTCCCGACAATCTTTGAACAACGATGGAAATTGTTCACGATCGTTGTCAAAAGCCGATAGAAATTCTTCGAAATCAAATTCGTTAAATGTTGACGGTGAGAATGGTGGTATGTTTGGAGCTGTGTCTGCTGTAGCATGTGTTAATGTAGGATACAGAGATGTATTTTCTAGAGGCTTTCGTATGTCGTTCTCAAAAGAAGACCGATTGTTGCCCTCATCATCAGCATCGTTATCAAGAGCTTCTGGTGACGCATCGTAAAGGAATTGATTTCGACCCAAACGAATTTTACGTTTTAATTGATTGCGATTATCACCACTTGAACTACGATTACTATTCGTAGAACTTTTAGTGATCGGTGTCTTATGTGGCAGCGGTTTAGCTACCAAATCATTTTTGGTTGTAGGTTGGTTCGGACTAGAGTTAGACGAGCATGAAAATTGAACAAGGTTTTCATAAATATCAAGTTTTTTAGCATCACAATTATTACGATCGACACCAGCAAATGATTGCGGCGACGATGTGTTAGATGCCAAATCATTGCCAAGTTCCATTGGAAGATTGTCGCAAATATTGATAAGTTTTGGATCGATATAATCACCATCACTGGTTCTATCAAATAAAGAGTTAAGCTTAACTGCTGACCGAGTCGTCTTTTTCGGATCGACCGTTGGCGGATACTGTCTGGCAGAGAGTGATGGAGTTTGTGAATCTCTGACAGGTCTAACAATGGGCTCTAACCTCAAGCTATTAAGATTTCCACTACTCTTGCTTGAATGATCTGTTATTTGAGAAATTTCGGGATTGCGTTTAACTGATACTTGGTCGTCTGTCGAGTTAATACTTTTAGCAGAGTTCTGTTTACTTAATGCATTGTTTTTGTCTTTTAGTTCCTTGGTATTAACTACCGAATTTGCACTCCCCTTAGCTTCGTTTTCGTACTTCAGAAATACCGCTAGGGAGTCTGTTTTTAAAATATTACTGTTTGATGGCGTTGGCGAAATGTTTTTGCTACTTTGATTTGCATCTAACAAATTCAGTCGAAGGGTTTTCCGATTACAAGCAGCACTAGAATCACGACGAATAACTCTAGGCGTGTTCGATATGGCAAAGTCGTTAACACAAACAGCGCGGACTGGCATTTCGTCATATTCCTCAGGTTTAAGGAAATTGGATGAAATTGGTCCTTCATCTGAAAGACCGCGTTGAATAGTTGGTCGTTGTTTTTGAGATGATGGGAAAAAAATAGGTCTAGAAGACATTGGAAGTGGTGATCTTCGTGGTGCGCGAAGAGACGATGTCCTGTGAAAATTTGATTTTGGAGTTGTTACAACGTTTCGCGGGTTTGTGAGTGAGCCACGAGACGTAAAAGATGTTGTCATCTTATTTGATGTACCAGACATTTGTAAACTTATAGGGGTTTTGGATGAAACTACTGAGCCAGACGGAGAAAGTCTTCCTTCAGCTGGCGATGATGGAGAGCAAAGTTCTTCTAGTTGTCGTTTAGCCGAAATAAACGGATCGTAATTATCAGATACGACGCTGAAATATTAAAATATGTTTTGTTATGTAATAATGTTTAATAGTTGTTGTGTTAAAAATGTAACAATAAGATACTGTCAGGAGAATTGAATTATAAATTTTATCTTGTTTATTAAAAAAAATGTATTAAAGAAAACATAATCTGCAACTAGTGACCAAAAGACTTCTCATACATTATGTGATGCCATATAGATATGCCACCGAATTTTACTTAAGTTTCAAAATTCCACACTACAAACCTCACAATGAATGATTTATTCTTAGGCAAACGACCCGGAACTTGGCATGTCGAAGCATTACTTGAAGAATCCAAGGATACGAGCTCAATACTTTCCTTAATCATTCGTCTAGAGTTTTTCAATTTCAATGGATTTTCTGCTGCGGCAAGTGAGGCTCCAATGTTTTTTCTTTTTATTTTTGCCGTCGATGTTTTTGGTTTTCTATTTGACGCTGGATTAAAATGAAAATAGAATTTTGTGTCGGAATATAGCAATTTATGATAGCAACGTATGAATGCATAATATATTGTTGATGGTCTAAGCTTGAAGTGCTAATAAAATTGACTTTTATACATATATGTTTATCTCATAGGCATTTGGAAATAATAGTGTCCTTAATTTTTCTTACGCAGCTATTAAATAGTTTAACCGGTTATTCTTTTTATAAGTATTTATAGGTACTTATAAAATTATAAACCTATTTTCTTTCATATTTTAAGTTCGTTTTCAATTGTTTAAGAATACTTTGCTTTCGAAAATAATGTGAGCACAAAGTCCGGAAATTTTCTTAAAGTTAAAGCTAATAATGCTCTCCATTATTTTTTTTCAGAAGGATTAAAAAGGGACACTATGTTTAAAGCAAACAAAAAATGACCAATCAAGCAAAATAACACAACACACTTTTAAACGTCTTGTATACGTTAATAATCTAAATCAACTACAACCAATAAATTAGTTTACCTCAATATTGAAAAACGCGGAAAACTAAATCAATTATGAAAACAATAGAATTTTTTAGTAAAAAGCACACCAAATTTTCGTTGCTCTCAGCGCGTAGCTTTCTGGAAAATTAAAAAAAAAAGCTAACCAGCATGGAAGTGACTCTAGACATGGCAATTATAACAGTTTTGGTTCATAAAAGTACTGTTTATGGAGCCCCGCAGGGCCAGGGTCAAATTCTCCACAAAACGGATAATCACAACGAGTTAAGATATCATATTAATAAAAAAAGGGGAGAGTACGGTAACTAGGGCGCCGCAATATAATAACTGATTTTTATAGAATGGTAAAATATAGGGGCAATTTTCTAAAAAAATGACTGAAAGTTAAAAAAAAAATTAAACAACGGCAACACTTACAATGCAAAATTATATGTTTTCTAAAAGCCAGAATCTTGTTCTGTTATTGTTTGTTTCAACCTAGTTATTTGTGTTAATAGTTTTTGAAAACAATGCTTTCAAACTCAAAATATATCCAAACAAAAATTAAAAAAAAATGTTTACAGTATTTTTATTCAAAGCTGTGAAACTAAGTACTAAATTGGCTTTAATTATTTGATGTCCCTATAAATTCTTAATCAAAAACTGAAAACTAGATGGTTTTATGTCTTCTAGTTTATGAGAAAATTGAAAATTACCAAAACTACTTTTTTATTCAATTTTAATTTTGTTGGTATTTATGTAAGCTCCGTTTCATAAATACAGTGCTTGCACTCAGCATAACGGCGTATAATTTTTTTTTTTGAAAATTGCCCCTCCCGCCTAAACGGAGGGAGATAGACCCCCCCTCCCATAGTAAAAAATGCTTGTATTTAACCCTTCTACAAAAATCCGTTATTATATTGCGGCGCCCTAGTTATCGTACTCGTGCCCCGAATTCCTTTCAACAAAAGAATCGATTCTGTTAAGATTTTTTTTCTAAATAGAATCGATTCTTTTCTGTCAAAATCGATTGGGTTTAGAAAAAAATCGATTCTTGGCCCGTATTACGAATAACGAAAAAAAAAACGATACCCAAGAAAACGATAGCCATGACATAAACCGATTATGATCTACGAGAATGGATGCCTGAAAATAAGGCCGGATAAAATAAAAAAACAGCAGAACCAAACAAACAAAATAAATAAGTAACTACCTACAACATAAAGTCACGATCCAAAACTAAAAAACGACAAAAGCAATCGTAAACGAAAACGAGTATCGTTTAAAAAAACGACTATCGTAATCGCAAAATAACGATAACGACGGATTTTGATTCTGTTTAGAAAAAATTCGATTTCTTTCTTTGGATAGGAATTCGGAATTCTATTTCTCTCTCTGTCTAAACAGTTTGGATCTTTTCTGATTCTTGTATATTTATATCCATTTTTGTTGTTTGATCGGAAGCTGTTCGGGTATTTTATAAATTAATTTATTTGCTTAGATAGCTAACATGCAAACAATTAATAGTGAATTAGCAGAAATTCGTTTATACAGTTAATCCACGAGTTAAAGTAGAAATTGTCGCTTACTCGCGTTTTTTAATTTTGGGGTTACTTTTTTCACTATTACAGTAACTTTTTTGTAATACAATAATGACAAGCTATAGTACTATCATACTCGTTGTAGAAGTAGAACTATCAGTTTTGCATATTAAATATGTGCATGACTAATAATTTATTATAGAAAGATATTGCACCTTTCTTAATGCACTCACACGAAAAAACAACAAACTGCATTACAAACATAAAAAAAAAAAAAACAAAAATAAAACACAGAAATACAAAATCTATTTTAGTAAAAACAAATTTATAATTAAACGTGGTTAACATTAGTCTGTTTGGTACCGTGAATTTTTTTCACAAATTTTCGCAATTTGCTGTCAAACCCCATAAAAAAAAAAACAGTTTTGGGGAACTTGGTGAAAGTTTTAGTTACCAAACAGGCATATTATGGCTGTTTGGTAACACGGAATTTTCACTAAGTTTCCCAAAACTTGGTTTGTCTTCTATGAATTTTGGCGGCAAGTTGCGAAATGTTTGAACAATTTTAACAAATGTCACGTTACCAAACAGCCGTACTACAAAAGTTTACTAATTTTTGGGTCTTAGGTACTCAGTAAAATTTGATAAGATTTTACCCGTTAATAAGGTCTAGGTCAGTATCTGAATAGGAGGAGACTAGAGACATGCCAATTTATAACTGTCATAACTGGTTTTTTTTTTCATTAAAAATGGGCGTACGTTAAAGCGCTTCGCGAAACTTGAAAAAAAAACTCTGGGTGTCTGAAGTATGTCCACCGGCGGAGTTCCCTGGCCCTGCGGGGCCGCATAAACAGTACTTTTATAAACCAAAACTGTTATAATTGGCATGTCTGGAGTCACTTCCATCTGAAAAACATATACTTTTGCGTGTATCTGGAAAGCGCTTCTTTGAAAAAAAATTGGTCTTAATTTCGTTTTCCGCGATCCAAATTTAGTCTAAAAAATATATTTAGTTTTTATGTAGGTACCTAAGATGACCCAAAGATTTGTAAACTAATTTTATCAATACTAAGGCCAGGCGCGCACATGCAACCAAATAGTTTGGTTTCCATTTTGAGCACTATGGGATTATATGAGAGTCCGCGCACATAAACCGGTGCGCACTACCGTATAAGCCCATTGTGTTCAAAATGGAAACCAAACTGTTTAGTTGCATGTGCGCCCCTGGCCTAACTGACAAACCTGCTCACGTTTGACAGTGTGATGGCTTTTTTGCTATCGCATTTACATTTCTAAGAAAGGAACAATAATGTGTACCATACTAAAAAAAAAAGGTAGGTACCTTCCGTGTCAGTATGTAACGAAGACTTCTGTTGGCATTCCTCCTCAAATTTTTGTTCCAAATGAATATCATTCATTAGTGTACTATTGATAACAATAGGATCTGTGGAAATATTTTTTAAAATCTCGGGTCTATTTTCCCGAGAAAAGTTTGAAATATCTTTTGAGTCTTTAAGGGACCTTTTCTTTTTTGAAGGCTCCAACGTAATGAGCACTTTTTGTTTTTCTGGTTCGGTTCGTGTATTTTTAGGTTGATTAAACTTCTTGGAAGCTATCAGGCTTGTTCAATAAATTGTAAATAAAATTAAACATTATCCTGACAGTTTTTTTTTTAAATTTATAGTCTAAGATCCCACTGTATTTCTAATACCCGCATCTACTAAAAAATTCTAGATATTTTTACATGATGTTAAAAGGCGTCCAATTGAAAACTTACTATGCTCACTTGAGACTTTCAGTCAAGTCAAGCAGCGGTTTTGGTTGCTCAAGTGATTAAAATATGACACCAATAGCAGCATCACTCGATTTTGCGTATTTTCGCGAATTGAGCTAATTTTTCTTGGTTTGTTTCGCACCGATATGTAGGCTTTCCGCGAGGTAAAAGATTGAATGCATTACCTATAGCATCGGTTGTAAATTGTAACATAAAAATGGTATTTTTAAGTACATTTATGTAGTTATTTGATAGGGCTTTAGATCTTGCAGTGGAATCTTGATCTATGGTTTTTAAATTCTTACCTATCACTCATAAACGATGATGTCATTGAAGAAGTCATAAGTGCTGATTGATGGTTCTCATCCACTGAGGACTGCATGTCAAAATTCTCATCATTTTGATATGAGTATTTATCTCTATTCACAGCTCGTTTCGTTCTAAAGTAAAGTAAAGAAATGGAAGTCTTACTTCTATTTAAACTTATGCTTGGAAATATTATTTAAAACCCACTTTAGACACGGTGCTCTGTATTTGATTCTTGCTTCTAGGCGCTCTTTTGCCGCTGCTTGGGTGTTGGAATTGTGGTGTTTGATTGATGCAATCAATGCTTTTTCTTTGCACCACTCAACGTGGCGATCGTATGCTTTTATACCAAAACAACGTTCACAATAGGGGCACGGCTCAGAAGGAGGTGGCTGTATCCTCTTTGTAATGGCGGCAGCCCTTGAACGCTCTTTTGGAACAGCAGCGGATTGACCTGACGAAGAACCCAATAAGTTATTAGGTGTTTTCGAAGGACTTAGTAGCTTCTTTGAGTTTAATGGAGTGACGCATTTAGTATTTGTAAAAGGTTTATTGGGTTCTTCGGGTGGTTTCTTAGGGGAGAGAACCGGTGGGGCCGCCTGGAAAATAGGAGAACATATTGCAATCAATAAATTTTAAATTAATTAATTGAAATTTACTGACAACATTACCTGTATTGGTTTAGGCGAAATTCCTCTTTCATTTTTATATGCTGGTAGACCATAGTTTTTTGCCAAAGGGTATGCCGCCAATTCAGTACCCTCTCTTCGTTGACGTGAAGAATCAAAGATTTTACGCTTCCTTATGGTCATTTTTTCACATATTCCAACATGTTTTTCTAGGGTTTGTCGTACGAATGTGCGACTGCATGTCGGACATGGAATCAGCTCGAGGCTGATTGGCTCTTCGTTGTGTTCAATTGCGTAGTCTTGAAAATAGATATACAAATATGTTACGTATAGTAATAAAATATTAAAATAAAAGTTATTAATAATTTATTTTGAAACGTTTTCAAAAAAAATATATATTGATACATAGCATAAAAAAAAGATCAACAAATCTATAGGTGTTTTTGAGTGTAAAAACGATTAAATTGATTAATCGTTGAATATGGTTCTTAATAAGAAAAAATTGGTGGAAATTGAGACACAAAATGTACTTGTTAGGTTAGACCGGTACTTTGATACAATGTGAAAGTCTCGGTCGTAAGATCGAGACAGAGACTTGACTTTGTTGAAAGTAGGGTTGTAAGAGCTTAAGTTTGGTTTTAATTCAATTGAATTATGAACTAAACAAAAATTAGTTCATTAGCTGGTTAGACTTTTGAATTAAAAAAAAAAAATAATCTAGGCCTTGTGGACGTACCTACTTTAAATGTCGATAAAATGTGATATATGTAGGTACTTAGCAAAGACTAACGGTTAGCTTGTACCTACATGCATAAGAAGAACACCGAAATTTGTCATACAGTTGCCTCAAATTAGTTCAGTAATGACATTGGCCATTTTGAACTCATTCCCATCAGTCATCTCATCACTTTGAACTAAACGGATATAAAAACAGAATTGTATCTGTTATAAGTAAAAGTGGGGTAAACCTAAGCGGCGATGTCGTTATTTTATTAACTTATAAATCTTTTAAGCTAACAAGTGAGTAAGAAAAACACTTATTAAACTTATCTTTAAGGAGAAAGGGTTCTTTTTTTGCTTTGGTTCTGTTAATTTAAAAAAAAAAAAAAATTTTTTAATGCAATTTTGTTTTAAATATTAAGAACTAATAGTTTGCAATACAAACCATTCAAAACATATATACGCGCATAACCCACCCCTACCTATTTCCTTTATGTGATTTTTTTCTGCCAAAAATTCCAGGTATAAAGTTTAATCCAAATCTTCATAGCGATTTTTGCAAAGAGTAAAAAAAAACTGTCGTATAGCAGCTACTCGTACTAGATGAGCTAAAATAAAATTTCGAGTTTCCCATCTAAGGAATCACAAAAACTGCTCTGTACTAAATCTGAAGCAAATCGACCCGTTTAGGCTCTAGTTCAAATTACAGTGAACGGGCGGACGCACAGAACGACGGGCGGTATGACGAAAACCATTTTTTTTCGCTACACGAAGCCAACACAGCAAGTAAAAATCACTCCTTATGTATTTGTAAAATTTTGAATGGTGATTTGAAAAGGTTTCCAAAGGGCCGCTAACTTCCTTAATCCTCCCCTGATTATAAACATTAATTAAAAAGAAGATTTAATTTTATGCGAACGCGTCGATGATGATCTGTAGGGAGAATGAACAAGAACATTATAGCAACAACTTCCAAGCATAATGTATCATCTTCATCATGTTCTAAATTAAGACCATCGAAATGCGAGACGAACAAAACAATCAAACGCTTGTTAAAAGCGCAAGCAATCAAGAAAAAATCTTCTTGTTGGCGCAGTTTCCGTTGAGTAAGTAAAGCAGTCGACATTCTATGTTGAAGAACAAGAACAAGGTTCAACCAGTAAGAAATATAACAAGAAATATTACGTCAGGAACAGCTCATGAGCAAGTGGCAGCAGTGTGGATTTCATTTATAATAATTAACAACAACGCGTGTTTTCCTGGGATCCAAAAGTAAACCTAATCTCATTCTCTGTTTATTCCAGAATTAATTTAATTACTCAAGTTGAATGACGCTGAACCTAACTGCGTGACTTCATATTGAGAAAGGTCTGATGTATGCACATAACATAGGTACATATAATATATGCTAAGAAATTGGGACGTACCGCAATGGTTGTTTAGTAAATTATTATACAGTTATAAAGTGTATGTTAAAAAAAAACAAATAGAATAACTTTAGATACGGTCATTGGCATATGTAAAATGATTTGTTTGGATTTGTTGAACATTATGTCTGTTCAAGTGTAGTGAACAGGAGATTTAACCTCGCAACGAGTTTCTACACTCTACAGCGACCGTTTTAACGTTAAACTGATGGTGGAAAGTTTAATGCTTCAAATTTAAGTGCTAGCAAGTCAAAAAGAAATGAGCCTGGAGTTTCATGCTATTAGCATTTAGTGTGTTAAATATCATATCTGTTAAAAAATATCTGCGGCTGAACCTATGTTATTAAGTTAAAATTATTGTTATTAAAAATAAAAAGAACAATCGGGGGATTTTTTTTTGTTAAATATTGACCGTAACGGAATGTGCGGTGGCTTACATGGTCCATTCCGAACACTCTCGGTTCAGTCCTCTGCATTTGATTTAGTTTTCAACTTGCCATAACTAACTTTTAATCGCATATGACATCGCGATGATAGAGAAATAGAAAAAAGTTTGACCCGAAATTATGTCTCTACATGATATTTCATTCGTCAATAAGTACAATAAAATCTAACTCAAAGTATTTATACTATGGGGGATACTGATAGTCAAACAGGAAGTGTAATTGAATCTTCGAATTTTCTGAAATTAATTTTGATTCTTGTGATTTGCCATATCCACGTTTGAAACTATATAGAAGAAAAATTCACTAAACTTACTTTATTTTAATAAACAGAAAACAATTTGGTAATGAATGGGAGCTGTATTCATTGATCTATTTAATCTTAAACTGGAAATAATTAAACTATGAATTAACTAAACGAATAACAATTAATACGCTATTAGAGTTATTTTTATAATAATTATAACCGGCCCAATAAAACTTTTAAAATGCAGTCGTCAGCTCTGATTTTAATGATTTTTTTTCAAAATGTTTGTTTTTATTTATATAATTTAAATCCGCAAACATTGTAGAAAGGATATATTTGTACTTTTTAAAAATTGAAATAAGGATTTTTTTCCTCACCTTGAAAGTGATGAAGGTACTTAAAAAAAATTATGTAAAACTTTATTGAAATCGGTTAACGCTAAAACGTGCCACTGAGCACTTAAAATTTCTCATACAAAATACATGGATTTTTAACTGCCTTTTACTCAGTACCTTTATTAAAACTTGGCATATTTAAAAGGTATATCATAAGGAATATACAAACATATTCCCACCTTAAAAAAAATAATATTTACCAAAATAACAAGAAATACACATAAACAAAGATGCATAGGTATTAAATATTGTTTTTTTGTATCGGGGTAGATAACATAGTTTTTTTTTAAAGTGGGAACAATTTTTTTATACTTGTTAGGCAAAAAAAAAATATGCACGACTGGGTCGCACGAACTTGCTCTTATGCGCGATCACATTGTGGTTCTAAAGTCTGAAATAAATTAGCTATGGGAGTGTATTTTTTATCCATTTACCAAAACTTGGTTTAGTTGCAGGTGGTATTATGTGAGTATACAAAGCCTAGTGTTGCACATATGCAATATGCATAAAAGGAAATTATATTATTTAAACTGGTAAATTGTTTTAAATCAACAAAATAAGAAAGAAATTCATTTAAATACTATAAATCTGCTTTAACCCATCTGATTTCTTATATAAATCTTAATTTATGAGAAGAAGAAGATGAAGAATTTGAAAATCGTAGGAGCGGTTTTAAATTTTTTTTATATTTTCAATTTCGTTACCATTTTTGAGAAATAAAATTGGTACGCCAATTTTAAGTATTTGTTAATGTTAAGTTAAAAATTGAACTTCACAAAAAAATCTGCTACCCCTTTTCGAAATATCGAAATTTCAAAAAATAATTTTTTATTTTCAAATCCAAAAATTATTTTTTAGAAAATTTCGCTACGCACTTTTATTTATATTTGTTGCAAGCTTCTGTATACAAAATCTAGTTTTATTCGGTTGATCAGATATTGAGATAGTCGAAAATCAAAGAAACCGTTTAATGAGAGGTACCTACTGTTAATAAACGTAAAATATAAAATTTAAAAATTTTAAATGGTAGATCGTACTAATTTTAATACACAAAAAACTTTTATCAAAATCGTAGGACTTGTTTTTGAGAAAAAAAAATACTTTTCTTATCGGTTTTTAAACATTTGTATGGGAGGCACCGTTATTTTTGGGTATTTCGTATTTATTATTATAATAGCTTGATATTAAGATTTACATCTTATTTACAATAAAGCTTTGAAATGGACTTATGTACATATATATTAGGTATATGTAAGTTACAAAGTAGAAAACGTTCAAAATTTACAAAATTTAAAAAATCCGTATGAATATTTAAAGTTAAAAGTTTAATATTAATAAATACAGTACAAGTATGTATAATTTAAATTGTACAAATTATTTTAACAATGGAAAAATTGATAGAAAGAGAAATGTAGCAAACCTGTGCAAAAAACAAAGTCGTGAAAAGAAGTTATGTCATCGAATAATGTACAAAGATATTTTTATTGAAACTAATTACTACACTGTATTAGAATTATTTTTTGTCAAAAATCTTCTAGATAAAGTTAAAAAACAGCTATTTACCAAGTTTAATAAAAATCGACAGGGTCGTTTAGAAATATTGAGTTTTCAAAAAAAAAAAATTAAAACTTTTTTAAAAATCCAAAAAATATTTTTTGTGAAAATTTTGGTACACAATATTATTTAGAATGTGTCAATAATTCTTCATAAAAAATTGATCAGAATCAGTTGCACCGTTTTCGAGAAAAGCCAAAATCAAAAAAATGGTTCTTTGGGAGGTACCAATGGGTTCGGGAATGTCCAAAAAACGCTAGGTACCAAGTTTAAAGAAAATCGACCCATCCGTTTAGGTTGTAGTCGAATAGACAGGCAGACAGACGGACGTTTTTGCGAGACCCACTTTTTTCGTCTTCGCTATCATCGTAATGTTAAGCTTGATCAAAATCTCGAGTTCGATTTTTTTGTAAGAATTCATAACTTGCCATATAGTACCTATATTCCCACGTAAAGATACAATCATTTCAATTCAATAACATGTGCCATCCAAATATCAATTTTCTAATTTTGTTTTTAAACTTGTTTAAAAGTTTAAAAAAAAGTTAAAAAACAAATTTGGTTTTCTTTAAGACTATAAGATATACTATAAGTGACTAGGGCTCAATATCACAGTGAATACTTACCCGAATAAGTGGTACTTAAGCCTCCCATATTAATCACTTAAGTGTCACTTACTCAGAGTGTCAAACTGAGCCTAAAGTGCCAATATTACTTCCACCATTGTTTTAATATTTATTTTAAATATACAATGATATGACCAATAACGATAAAACTGTTCCAAGCTATTGACACTTATTCCGGTAAGCGCGTGCACTGTAAAGCTCCCACTTATACACTGCTCGCTCTTTTAAACTTTTAGCCGAATGTTAAAAACCAGATTATTTTAATTTTCTAGTTTTTTGAGAAAATCTTGCTTTGTCCACTAAGAAATTGGCACTTGAAGGTAGCTTGGGAGGATGACAAAGTGGGTATTTTTTGTGCTGATCCAGTGGAATGTTTGGAGACTAGAAGACATCTGTTGAAATAGCGAAGAATCTTATGTCGGATTCCATTCAACAAAATAATCAATTTTGTTCCGATTTTTTTCTAAAAAAATCGATTCTTTTCTCGCAAAACAAATTTTGCATTTTTAAAGATTTTACATTTCCAATACGTCAAATTGAAACTCTGCAGCTGTCAAGCAACGCATACACAAAAAATTCGATTACTTTAATATGAATTCTCTTAAATTGACACAAACAAATCGATTCAGTTTAGAAAAAAATCGAATTCTTTGTTGAAAGGAATCGGACTAGACAACTTTTGAAAACACTCAGGGACAGTGACAGAAGGAGTCATATACGGTTACACTCATAGAATGATTTTTATACAATTACGACACATAGTCAAGTGCACTTATAGTATGACCTAGAAGTTTGTATTGTTAATATGTATTGCAAAAGTTACAGGCCAAGAAAGTTAAAAATTAAAAATTTTCAAATATTTTTGAAAATTTAGCCCATTTTTTATCAACATTTTAAAAATAGTTATATGTAGGACAAAATTTGTGGGCTCTACAGAAAATTTAATTCTTCACACTTTTTCTCTTGTGAACTTTTTTGTACGAGTAATGATCCCCGATGAACTCCTTTTCAAATTATACCAAAAAATGGAGGTCACCGAAATAAATGCAATGGACTAACAATATCATAAATTTAGGTCGTTATCATCGAACGCTCATAAGCCACAGTACACATATCAGTTCTGCGCATCTGTGAAAATGGCTTTGAAAATTATTTTTAGTAGGTATTCACCAACATATCGTTTTTATTTTGTAGAAGTTCAAAAAGGGGAGCCACTTTCTCTCAACCAGACACGCCCAAGATGTAAAATCAAGTCGTTTTTGTTGAAATAATTTAAAATCTTTTCACAGCGACTAAAATTAATTTACAAGCACTTTATTTCACTGCAGTTATGCATTTTTTTCAATAAATGCTTTGCTTTATTTACTTATTTTCATTTTATACATTACATTACACACAATTTTTAATCTAAAAACAATAAAATTGCAAAAAATATGATAGTTGACATGTGGACCTAGAAAGTTTTTGGTGAGAGCGTGTTGCTTGGTGAAACGTTTTATGAGCCTATTAAGTTATGAGCGTTCGATGAATAGCGGCCTTAAAATTACCAAAAATTTTAATTTATTTGGTGGCGCGATGTCTCGTGCATAAGCAGGCCCTAGTGACTTTACAACTATTAACTATTATTGTGTGTTAATGTGGAAGTATGGAGGCGGCTTGTCATTTTCTGCCAAAGGGGGTAAAGGCCCCCTTTTTTTTAGTATTTCGTGTTTTTGAAAACTAAGCGTATTAGCGAAAAAGTTCACACCAAAAAATGACAGTAAATTAAATTTTCTACAGAAAAAGTTTTGTTCATAACTTCGCTAGGAGCAATACTAAAAGCGGGTAGAAATATCAACAAATTGAAAACCTATGTTATTGCGTCACAGAAATATTAGAAAAAATGACTTTGGGGGTTGTTCTAAGAAAAAAATCGTTTGGGAGAGGGCGATCCATCTGTCCCGTTTATAAGGGAGAGATTATTTCAAATCATTGGTTTAAAGCGGAAACGGAATCATTTAAAAACAACGGAAATATTTACAATACTATACTATATAGCTTTTCGAAAATCCAAAAATTACAAACTACTACTTTCTTATAAAATTGCTTCTGTTTTACAAAAAGGGACCTTTACCCCCTTCCAGTCTAAAGCTCGCGGGCCTGGCCTCGTCTGGGTTGTACCTGGGGGTCACCCCTAACACTTAAATTAATAATACAGACTAGATGCTTTTTTGATTTTTTGTCCTTCGTTGACTTTACTATTGACTTTAGGTGTATCTATGTATGTTTGAAAATTGAAAAAAAAAAAAACAACTTAGAAAACATAAACAACCAATAAAATATTCTCAATCAAGCGGCGAAAATATTAACAGTATTTTTTTGAAGTTCATTAGCAAAATTCCAAAAATTATTAAAATAATAATTCGTGTTTTTTACATGAAAATGTTCGGTAATGAATTTGAAACAAGTCGCCGTCCGCACATTTGCAGAGACGACCCATGGAAACTATTTATTTTTAATATATCATTAATGTTGAATATTTGATTTAAATCTTAATTTTTTGGAGCAAGTAAAATTTGAGTTTGGCCAAATATGTACATAGGTATAGTTTGCCAACGATTTATTATTTTAAATACAGTTCAAAGAAAGGTCACTGAAAGCATTAAAAATTAATGCAAAAATCATCTACACACGCATATGTAGGTAGGTACATACACGCTTTGTACTGCTTGATACTCATTGCATCATTAAACCTCTCATTCATATTATTTTTTTATTAATACCCACTTCAAAGCTGAAAACTATAAAGAATTAAGGTATAAATCAAAATAACTTTTCTGCTATTTAACGACTTGACGGGCAACAGATTGTCTTTCTTCTTAAGTTTTAAATTCCTAAACATAACATACAAAATTAAGAAAAAATGTGATTGCAAGACATAAGACTGTAAACTATTCATTATTTTATTTTGTTCATTTTCTCATGGTAATCAAAGAGCAGCCAAAGTTTTAGCATCCATTAAAACATTTTCACAGAAACCAAATTTCAGCAAAAAAGCTATTCATTCAAAATTCAGTTGTTAGGTCAACACTTGATTATTTAAATTCGAAGAAAACCACGAAACAAATTGTTTGTAGTGGCTGATAAGAAATTGCGTTAGTTTCTTGTCTAATAATAGCATTTTATAAAATTTCTTAATGAAAAAAAGCTATATATTAGGCAATATGCATGATGGATTTAACTTTTCGCAAACAATCTGATAAGTCATTCCGTTAATGCCTTTTATTCGAGGGCTTAGCGGTTTCGTGAATCTTCCAGCGCATAGATAAGGCTTGCTTGCCGGATTTTTTGCGATATTTGAACTTAATTTTAAAATATTATACATACATATATTTTTTATTTAGCGCAGCCTTCAGATTTATGTTCAATTAATTATGAGTTTAACAACGCAATGATTGAGTAAGGGAGAAAACTTCAAATAAATAACATTTTGTGCGTTTACATAATACAGTCAAAGTATAATCATTCATTTAAAATTTTAAGGTAAAATTAATTAATTAATTGGAATGAAATTCTGTTTGTTCCTGTGCCATGTGACATGTTATAATTTAAGGAACGGCCACGCATCATGCAAACGTTTCGAAAATCTTTTACAACCTACTCCAAACATGATTTTCATAAATCAGTGCATGTACATTATGTATGTGAAACATGTGTTAGAATATTGCTACAATTTTATGAAATGTTGCTTCCAATAATAAACACTTGAAAGATATCATAAAGAAAAAATTAGATTTATTAATAAAAAGAGTTTTCTAACCGACAAATTTGCAATTCGATCCCTGGCCAGCTCACATGTGTGTTAAAAAGCAGAGAGTGAGTTTTTTTTTATTAATATCTATTCAGCTAATAAATTGTGATCACACATTTTCTAAGTCGGCATTTACAGTGCCCGATTATTCCAATAACGACTTTTCTTTGTGGTTGTAATCGTGTGAGATTTTGAGATACAGCCGACATGTTCCACACGATTTTTTCACCTAAAAACTGGCTACTGCCACTTACGAAGAAGTGGCATATCCTCTAAACTGACTAAGTGCCTCTCAACTAAGCTGTTCGGATTCAGCAGAAAATTGTAGGTCCCATCCATTCCTGCAAACAAACAACACGCACACAGGAATTCTTGAGGCTTTGAGAGTTGTCAGTCACTAGGTGTATTTAATTTATTTTTTTTAGAATACCACCTAGTTAGCGCATTCTGCTCTA
Organism: Leucozona laternaria; assembly: GCA_932273885.2. Classification (NCBI taxonomy): domain Eukaryota; kingdom Metazoa; phylum Arthropoda; class Insecta; order Diptera; family Syrphidae; genus Leucozona; species Leucozona laternaria. The sequence goes on from OW026368.1 coordinate 56,702,499, forward strand.
CATCATATAAATAAGTCAGACGCAAAACCTAAACACGGTCATGTGGCATTTCACAAAATGGAAAAGGGCCAGAACCGAATTTCGGGTTTTTGAGCCTGACATGCTCAAAAACATAAACCTTCTCAGAGCAAAGCACTGAACTACCTAAAAATATCTGCTTCTTTTTTAGCTCAAACACATCTATTTTCGGTCAGAGCAAGCTGCTAGCTTGCACTCTATGAACTCAGAATAAAAATGACAGGCATATGGACTAAAAGCCGAACACAGCCAACTTCATACTATTTTGTATTTTACTTGATAGATCATAATTATTATAAAATTCAGTGCTCAAACTCATAAGTGCGTTTTATAAATAAATCGGAAGGCTCTAGCCTGATTCACAATGCGGCGAGGAAACGAGACGTGAGCGTGACGAGAAACGCTGTCGACTTTTTTTAGTTACAAAATCGTCGCCCAATTCACAATGCAGCGAGCGTTTTTACGACAAAACCTCCTTTTTGTAAAAAAAAAATCAATTAAAAAGAAACAAAATAACATACAAAACAATAGATTTATCAATAACTTTATTTGTTAATACACATTTGATTATTTCTTCTTTGAAAAATCTGTAAATTACTTAGCAAAAATGAAAATCGTCGCGTCTTTTTTTTTTTCAATTTTTCGAATCCTTGGCGTGACGTGATGACGAGAAACGCCGCATTGTGAATAAAGAGGTATGCTTTCATTGTTTGAAACTGGTTTGACAACTACAACGAGTTCTCGTCACGGTCACGTCTCGTTTTCTCACCGCATTGTGAATCAGGCTTCTGATAGCATACTCTGCTCAGAACTTACTTTCAGAGCTTTTTTCAGGCTCCGCTCGGAGCTGAAAAAAGAAAAACGTTTTATGGAAACAGTAAATAAAATGTATTCCATACGTTGTTCTCTGCGTCTGGTGCGTTTCTGCGTCCACTGTAATTTGAGATAGAGTCTAAACGAGTATGCTTCAAATTTGGTACAGAGCATTTTTATATGATACCCTATGAGAGGAATTTTCAATTTTTTGTTTTTTTGTTTTCTCGAAAACAACCCAAACAATTTCGATTAAACTTCATACATGTAATGAAATGATCAAAATTATTGTAAAAAAACTGCATTTCGTTATGCAAGAAAGTCAAATAACGGAAATAGGCATTTCACTGTTTTGAGAAATTAGTTTTATTTTCGTGTTATTTGCGTATATCTTTTCAATGATTGAACCAACTTTGTTATATAACTGGTGCAATCTAGTGCTTCTAATTATTTCAAACAATTTTGCAATCGAAAAATTTGAAAACTAAATGTTTGAACAGAAAATCATCAACAAAAAATGTGTTTAGCATATACCTACATAATAGCTTGTATGTTCTAACATTTCTTCGTTAAAGATATCATAGTATTATTGCGCCATTAATAGGCATCTTCAGCGTGTGGAAACTTTACAGTTTTTAACGACAGGGACATGTTCGTGCAATATATGTAGTTATGCATAGATATTTTAGTATTTTGGGGTGAAAATGATATGCTTTTTCTATTTGTCTTAAACGTTTTCAATATACCAATTATTTTCCGTTTTATATAATTTCAAGTTGAAGTTTTTCACCTTATTCCAAAAGAACTATTTCCGTTAGCAACAATTTGAGGTATCCGGTATCGCCTTTGAGGTTTTGACAAAGCCAGTTTCGTTTTGGAAGAAGTATACTGACCGATAATTTCGCCAGACCAAAAACCCGCTCCAAACACAAACACTGACTTTCTCGGGATACATTTGGTGCTAGTGTATCTCGTGTGATTCGTATCGGCGCAGATCCGACAATTTTATTTCAAATAAAATCACGTTATGCACTCAATTTTTAAAATAAAATTCGATAATTTGCACACTTTCTTCAAGGCTATAACCTTCCATGGTGAATTGCCCTCAATGTTGCCAGATAGAAAGATCTCCTCATAGGAATCCCCTCAGATTACCGATTTTTAACAAAAAATCTCCTAGTTCTTTTTCAAACTCATTAGTTGTTTTTTTTTTTTTTCAAACGCAGCTCATAAATTCAGTATTTCAAAATAAATAATGAAAAAAATATACGCAAATTTATTTTTGATTCCCCATAAATTTATTATGTACATATTTCAAAATGAAGTTTTAAAAATAAAAATGAATTTAAAAATGAAAATTCATTCTCAGTTGTTGAGCTAAATTGATCGATTGCTGGGTTTATGTTTTGTGAGGTAGTGTGTGGGCGCTTAAGTGTTTTGAGTTTACAACAAAGCAAACGTCGATTATGCACAATGCACGTAAATATATAGAACAGGTACACAGGTCGTGCAAGGCGCAATTAATAATAGGTATTTGTTGATATTGCACAATTTTATACTAGATTTAATTTTAGAGTATGTAAAGGAATTGTAGTGCCCTTACACGTATGCATTTGTTTAAATAAACCAATTTAAAAAGTAAATTGGAATTTGCTTAGCTCTATAAATAATAGCCTGCACATAAACATACCCTAGGCAGGCCAACAGAGTTGCGTGAGCGGAACAGATGACCCGAGAAGGCAGTTTATACCCGTGAAGCTTCGGGTGAACTAATTTTTAGAAATTATTTTGTTTGTTCAAGAAGTTAATTTGAAAAATTTAAATTTGGTGTTAAAAAAAATTCAAAATCACTTTTTTTTTGTATACAAATTAATTTTTAAAAATTCACCAAAATACTCGTCGATTAATGACCCTTTTCCATTCCAAAAGAAATCAATACCCCACGCACACAGGACTAATGGAGAGTTGTAAGTCACTATAGGTCCTAGTTCTCCACGAACTGTCACCCCAACTAGCTTATTTTTTAATTGTGTCAATAGTCTCACAAGAAAGTTCTTTGAAAGTCACTTTACATACCGAGTTTTGTTTCAACGGCTGGTAACTATTTTATTTAATTTTTTCTATTTTTATTTCGAACACTAATTATTTACTGTCCAGAATATTATTTATTTTCGGAAAGAGGACAATTCATTATAGTTTTCCACTTTCGAGGGATAGTGCTTAGATAGAAAGATCTCCTCATAGGAATCCCCTCAGATTACCGATTTTTAACAAAAAATCTCCTAGTTCTTTTTCAAACTCATTAGTTGTTTTTTTTTTTTTTTTTTTTAAACGCAGCTCATAAATTCAGTATTTCTAGATGATTTTACTGTTTAAATACTTCGAAAATATTTTATACTTTACCTATCGTTTTCTTTTATTGCAATTACGAAGTGAATATTTGAATCAAACAACCTGTGCCTATACCAAAACTATTGGTGGGAAAAATGATTTCAACACTTTTTCATAGATAGAATAATAATTAATATATAATTACGAAAATGAATCTGGAGGCTAGTTTAACACAATTATTAATTATTACAAAGTTAATAGCAAACGTATCTTAAAGAATGCAGTGGAGAAAGGTTCCGTATTTTTTTTGAGAAGCATTATTGGCGAAGTCATGAAATATTATATCGAGTTTGATATTAATGTCTATACAAATATATTTATTATCTGTGTAGGTTTATGTACAATAGACCAAACTATGCCGGCAAAATTCAAGTTAAGATCACCTATATTAATTAAATGTATCTAGTAGGTATACTCCCTATTAAATACCTGATGGTTGTTTTAATATGGTGGTCGTAGGTGTACCAATCTTGTCCATAATTGGAACACTGACTGTGGTCTCCTCAGCTGAATAATTATTCCCATTTTGATGGTTCGTATCGACGGCTATTGAACGTGTATTCTGTTGATTGCTATTCTGATTCTCTTTGGAATTTCGCTTAAGTGTTAAAGTATTAACAACTTTGGAAAACTTCGACTGTGACTTGTTGGAACTACTTTGAGAAGCAGTCGCTGTCGGGTTGTGATATGGATTCTCCTTAGTTGGCAATTGCTGCTGCTGGCAGCAGTTATGAAATTCTTCATAATAACTCAAGCGATTTTCTACTGCCGAAGAGAAGGTGGGCGGTGTTGGTAGTGATGTTTTCTTTGAAATTCCGGGCTTCTTGTTTGCTGATTTTGTTTTGAAAATACGATTCCACATTTTTTTACTCATTTTTCAATACTATTATTATTATTTGTTTTACAATGAGTATATTGTAAACTATTTCAATGCACTAAACTGTTTCACATTTATTTTTAAGAATGTCCTATAAAAATAGCGCGACATTATTATAGCGATGTATATATTTTTAGTAGTTTCCCGACCGACACGAGAATCGTCAAATAAAAATCACAAAAATACCATGGAAAGGACTCACTATGATTTCGTTTTAAGATGAATTTTCTTTTTATTGCATCGCCGCGCCGTCGACGAAGTGTAACAGAGAACTAAACGGCAGACGTTTTGGCAGAAGACTGGCTATTGGAACGAACAAAAACATTGTGCAAGGGTGGCAGTGGCATGACACAATGATTCCAAACATACCTACCAGTACCAGCAGCCAGCAGTATGCTTGATTCTATGCGGCTGTTGTAGTATAGTTTCTTCACGACTCCTCCGCTCTTTCTCTGCGCTGATACAAGTTTTGTTTTGAAGGTACAGAATACAGCTCTAGTAATAACTGAATACTCAAAATAAGATGCTTTAGCCCTACTTTTAGATATTGGTGTAGTTAAGGTTAAACATTGAGTCAGCTGAAGTTGATACACCTATAAGACTTTGCTCATATTTAGAACAAGATAGCTTGCACAAGTGGCACCTCGCACGTGAATTATAATGAAGTTGTAAAATTATACAGAGTATTTTGTTTGCTTAATGTATATACTTATAGGTATATGTGTGTACACATTGATTAAACGAACGAATTCGTTCTATATTGCTTTTTTTTTTGTTTGCACTGCAATTCTATAGCTTTTAAACATCTACAAACTATAGGTAGTCTTAGTCAAATCCCAGTGAAGGAATGAAGCTCGTGTGTATAGTTTCAAATTAACTGGCATGTATTCCATAATTTTCGCCATTCAATTGGAAACAGTATATGTAATGTATTATATGTATTTACTTGCGATACATAAAGATACGTATAAGTACATACTATGTTATGCTTTGCATTCGTTATAAAATACAACACTGCTGTCGGATGTATTTGCTCTTATGGTCAAATGGCTTGGATTTTTTCAAAAATTATATATGTGTAGGTACGTTAGGGTGGTTCTTATTTGGATTTTTTTGAAAATTAAGTGCGACGCGATGCCCCCTAAATTGGCTCCAAATAAAGACAACAAAATGATCTAATTTTTCCGAATTCTATCTCTACCCATTATAGTCCCCCTGCTTCAATTCTTGCACTTGGACTATGGAGCCTGATTTTTGGATAATTCCCATATTTCCCCTTAATGGCTTTACCGATTTTTTCATAATTTTGAACATTTGTACTTCTAATCGAAAAGTAAATCCATTTTTTTAGGAGGTAGGTATCTATGACGTTTGTAACACTTTTTTACAAATTTCTCGAACACGACTCCATTAGTTTTATGCAAATTTTGTCAACACGTATATTTGAAATTTTTAAATAATACTGCGTACTAAAATTTTTCAAAAAACTCATTTAAGATTCTCAGTTTGAGTTTAAAGATTGTTTCTTAACAAAATAGTTATATTGATACAGCTTTATTGTAGCGTATATTACAATAAATATCAAATCCTTGGATCTTAATTTAAAATACTGATCGAAAACGGTTAAGCTCTTAACTATAAAGTCGAAAATAATAATCTTTGTTACCCCATATACAATTTTCTTCCACAAAATTATATTTTGTTCAAAAGAACTTGGCTTAAAAATAGGTCATATACCTGCTGGTATTACACCGAAAACATATCTTAAGTATTATAGAGCTCGAGCAAGTAAGTATTATTTTTTTAAATTCATTATTCCATATTTTGTGAAGAGCTAAATTACTTTTTACTTTTATCTGCATCAGCTATCTTTTCTTTGACGGGACAGACAAAATAGCTTTCCTCCAACACTAATGGTGTGTGCAATTGAAAGTCCATTGCATAAGATATATGTATTATATGGCACAGGCCAGCACATCGGGCTGTCATTAAATGCAAAAATTGGTCAAAATCTCCAACTCTCTTCAGTGCTCTGGATGTTTGCCAAGGAAAAGTATCTTAAAATAGATACATATTTTTCTGTTTTATATATGGAAATGGGAAAAGCACAATGCCCTCACAACTTCTTTAGAGATTCGAATCTTGATGACGCGATACCACCGCACCAAGCCCCAACACTGATGTTTTTTTTTTGTCCGATGTAATGCGCTTTGAATGGGCATAGTCAGCAATTGGTTAATTGAAGAATTGAAGAGTATATCCGCGCTCGTCTGCTCCCATTCGATACAAATTTAAGCAAAATATCGATTTTGCTTATGCACATTTAATTAAGTTCAATTAAGAACAAACTTAAAACATCTCGCAACTGCATTTTTCAATAACGATATACGCATCAATTGAACCTTTTGGTTTTGGTTTAGCAAACAGTATTTAGTCTGGAAATTTTTGAAAAATAAAACACATAACTGGATCTAACAAACTTCCTCTTATGGTGCATAGAATTTTAAAGGTTTTATATTATAGAACATGCGAGCTGCACCGGAAGGAAGTAACGTCAGCTATAACCGGACCGGAGTGGCTAAAGAACTAATAAAGAATATTCAAGTGATTTTAAATGTACTTTCATCTAAGGAATCTATTAATGTGGATACATTCAACGAGTACACTAAAACAACTTCCGATCTATTAAAAGCCAAATACAGTCACAAACTCCCGACCATACCGCTTCACAAAATTCTGGACCATGGTGGAGAACTTATTAAACATCAAATTTTGCCAATAGGAGAGCTTTCAGAAGAAGCACAAGAATCAAGGAATAAAGACTACAAGCGATATCGATACCAAAATACCTGCAAAGTATTACGAAAACGTCAAAATGAAGATTTATATAATATTCTGGCTATATCATCGGATCCAAAGAGCTCTCAAAATGATCTGAAAAAGATGTATTGGCCAGCATTAATAAGTCTTTTAAATGTTGATAATGATGATGATGCAAATATTTTTTTTTCTGAAAAGTAAAATCTATAATTAATTTAAAAAAGACGAATATTGTATTATATTTTATTAAAAAAAATAACAATTAAAAAAAAATTGCATTAAAATTTTGGTCCGTTTAGTTTTTTTCACACTGTTTTACATACAATTGATCACTGAAACAGTTTATAAGATCTGTCGATGAGCCACAAAATGAAAAAATACTGTTCTAATATACTTGCTTAAAACTAAAAAAATTGGTCAGTTAACTTTATGCACTTTGTTAATAATTAAATAGTCGCAGACTTTTTTTTACAAAATTCGCAAAATGCTAATTGTTTTTATAGTTTTCCTTTAATTCCTTTTTCTGTTAATTCCTTTTTCTAAGAAAATCTCACTTCAGCCTTTGATTAAGAAACATCCTGTGAAGATATTTTTTTAAAATTCACTAATTTTATAGCCTTAGAAATTTCCTTTAAGAAAAAAAATAATTGTAGCGATATCTTATGCGTTCAAAAGTTTTGATTTTTGCAACCAAAATGTCATTTTGGACACACAGTGCGCAGAGGACCCAGTCCCTGTGGGGCCGAATAAATAGTACTTTTATGAGCGAATCAGATATAAGTTGGCATGACTAGCGTGACTTCCATAAAAGTTACCACAACCAATAGTAAATGGACAGCTATATGACCATTTGAATCCAATCAAAAATGATTCTCAAACAAGTTAAAATAAAACGTAACTTTTAAAATTTCCTTATTTATTTAGATTTGTTTGTATTAGTTTATTGAATTAATATATATGTACGTATGTAGGCCAATGGACATAACTTTCGATTCAAAATTATAATTAAAGTTTAAATATTATAAATAGAAATTTAATTAATTTTTTTCTTTTTTATAAGATTTTAAAATGATCTCAATCAACGTATACGAGTATTCAAAGGCATAGTTTCCGGGAAATAAATCCAAAAAGACGCAGTGTATAAATTAGGTTTTAAAATAAAAATAGCGGTTAAGACTCGATAATGTTCATGGGTTTTTCTTATAGGTACATACATTTTTTTTCAACTAGTGCTTATTTCGTGAATGGTAACACTTAGCTCATGTCTTATTTGACAGATAATTAGATTTATCCTTCCGCTGAACGAATATGGTTGTGTATACGCTTCGCTAAGTGGGCCTGCGATCGACTTAGAGAAGATGCCGATTTTGCATCTTTTCAGATGAAGCTCATTTTGATCTTGGCGGGTAGTAAACAAGCAAAATTGTCGCATTTGGGGCACAGAAAACCCGCACGCATACATTGAAAAGCCGATACACCCAAAACGAGTCACTGTTTGGTGCGGATTTTGGTCCAGAGGCATAATGGTCAATGGCGATCGTTATCGGGCCATGTTGAACGAATTTTTGTTCACAAAAAATGAAGAGGAGCATATTGGCAACATTTGGTTTCAACAGGACGGCGCTACGTGCCACACAGCCGAAGCTACACTCGATGTTTTGCGCAATTTTCAAAAAAAAAAAAAAATTAATTGGCGGTTCCTTTATCTACAAAGAATTTATTTATGGGTATAAGCTTGAAACGCTTTTGATCAAACGCAGATAGATTAAGTATGTTTTCGTAATAATAGACTTCCAAACATAATACATAGTTGACATTATCAAATGCTTAACCTATTAATATGTTAATAATATTAATACTAATATTTATATTCAGTATGTTATTAAAAATAATTTAATTGTTATTTTTCCTTCAAGATTAAATTTATATTGTGGTGGTTAGGACTTGTATATAGCCTTGAACCCGCACGACCATGCTGTGCATTATATTAAATAAATACTACCTTAGTTTTTTTCCAATTTCATCTTTTATTTTCAATATATTTCAATAAAAAGAACAAATACAATTAATTTTAAATTTGTTTGTTTCTATTAAATTATGGTTTGGCATGTGTTCACCCGGCTCAGTGGCGCATCATTAGTTTTTTTCGCATTCTATGTTCATATTTATGTATATGTATATTGTAATTTCCTTTTCAGCTTTTAGTGGTAGTTGCGGGGCGAGAGTTTGTATATATCAAAAACATCAAAGTATTTTCTTGTTTTGAAATGTTAAAATCAAGTTTTTTTCTTTATTGATTAAACAACATTGTTTTGTTGTGGTTGCACCAATAAGAGTGAAAGTACATATTTATAACTATTTAATTCTTTATTAAGAATAGCATTTTACGGCCGCTAGTTCAGACAAATGTTTGACGTTTCATTTTCACATATATAATCAAAGTTTTTTTTAATGCTAAAAATAACGGCAGGTATATCACATAAGTTCATAACTTATATGCAGATTCTGGCATATTTCACATAAACAATAAATTCATTGAAAGATTTCGAACGAAGAAAAAAATGTATACTATTACAGAATGTACATATCTACATTTCGTAGGTTGGGTTAAAATATCGAATGACCTTAAGTTGAAATGAAAACGGTCGTTTAAAAAAAAGGAAATGGCACTAGATATCCCACTTAATAACTGTTTTGTTTATTAAAGTACTGTTAATGCGGCCCGCACATTGTCAGGGCTCTCCGACGGTAGTCATACTTCGGGCACCCAGAGTTTTTTTTGTTTAAAGTCGCATGAAGCGGGTTGATTTACACCTACCTTTAAAGGCGGAAAACTGTTATAACTGTTATAAATTGCCATTGCTCTACTCTCGTTCTAAAAACAAATGCCAACCGATTCAAATGCCGATTCTTAAAAATTAGATTGTGAAAATATCGCCTATTTAAATGTTTTTAAATTGGCCAATTTCTTCACAGAATTACTAATCCAGCCTAGTACCCAGTCTAGCTAGAACAGGTCCTGGCTCTGGTACTCAGTCCTAATGAAAAGTAAGTACCTAAGCATTTCTTCAAATCACTAGTACCGGATCTAAATTCACCAAGCGGTACTAGGACTTAATACGTCTAAAACTGGTCTAATTCTGATTTTGATAATATTTTGGCATTTCAAATAAATTAAGTTCACGGGTGGCGACTGGAAAAAAAAACTCGCGGTACCTGAACCTAAACTATGCCCACCAGCGAGCAGTGCCGGAAGGAAGTAACGTCAGCTTTAACCGGACCGGAGTAGATAAAGAAGGTATAAAGAATCTTCAAGTGATTTTAAATGTACTTTCATCTAAGGATTCTACTAATGTGGATAAATTCAATGAGTACCTACACTAAAACAACTTCCGATCTATTAAAAGCCAAATACAATCACAAACTCCTGACCCCACCGCTTCACAAAATTCTGGACCATGGTGGAGATTTATGGTAAGCTAGAAATTTGATCATAGATCCGTTTTCTCTCATCCTCTCAAATAAAATATAAACGCACATGAATCTTTAAGAGGATCATTTACTTTTTTAATCTATTATTGCTTGAGGGTAATTTAAACATGCTTCGGCTTCAGACTCAATTTTTTCCACATTATGCATGCGGCGCGACAGAACTGTCGACTTATAAGTAGGTAGGTGTAGCTTTTATTATTTAATTGATATTGAATTGCTTGAAAGTATACAAGGAGAGCCAATATAACTTCCTTTCTAAGACCCATTTTCTTCCTTCCCTTCCTTCCGAAGACCCATTTTATGAATCAGTATTTGATTTTTTTTGTTATAATTTAGGTTCTTATCTAACGTACATAGGTATTGTTTTACAAAGTTTTGTTAATCATATCAGGTAGATATTGCCTCTATTGCCGATTCCTGTATCAGGGATGTTGGCAATTTCTGCCCGGATGTTTGTCTTGTAGGGCCTTGACAATAAAGCGGGATTTCAAAAAACCCATCAAAAAAATTTGCAAGGCCCAAATCGAGGGCTGGCTACTCCGAATCACCCCTTAATGAGATGAGGCACTCAGGGAAGTGTTCCCTGAATTGAAGTCACGTTCAAAAAGTTCCTGCACACCACCCTCTAGGGGATTGCAAGATTGAAGCTCTCATTGCCTCAATGTTCTAAGGTGATCTGATAGGCAATTTCGGAAAGCGCTTAGGGTTTCTAAAACAGAAAATCCGTTCGAAAAGTAGAGTATTTTTCAAAAATACCCTTCACCAAATGAAACTCATAAATTAACATACATGGATAAAATAATTGTCTATCCAACAGTGTTAACTTTCTTCCTATTAAACATTATTTTGATTCATGGTAAATTACTTTTTAATCGTTTACTTTCCCTTTTTCGATAATTAAACGTTCACATCTCGATTCTTAATTTTTTTCCGATGTTATTTTGGTACGACAGAAACCTTTAAAGAGGTTGATGGTCGAAAACAAGGATTTGATAAAATAGTTTAATTACCTAAACGTATATAAAACATTATTTTCTCATCAAAAGAAATATTAAACTCTCACAGGAATACGTAGGAACTTAAAAATATATACATACTTCTTTAAAGAGAAATTTAATTTTTAACGATTGCGTAGTTTGCATAATTTAATATTGCCTTTTCTTAAGTTGAAGAGAATACATACACGCTGCTTACTTTTACAATTCAAAGTTAAATTCCATTTCGTAAGGGCTTGTTAGAATTTCTTCGGAATGCAATGTTTTCAAAGAAAACAAAGCAACACAACTGAAATTACCAAATGATAGAAACAGATAATGAAATGTGTATTACTCAATTCCAACAATCTGCTAACCACCGCCAAGGTGCCTTCTGAACTTCTTTTTTGATTTCGTAAAATTCAAGTACCTCAATGAATTCTCAAGTCTATTTTCTTCTCTATTTAGATTGAGAATGTACAAAAAAAAAAACGAAGAAAACTTTTGGCATTTGAAGGCTTTGTTAATTTGTTTCTCATATCATTTGATATTGATTCCGGAAGAGAAGGGTGGGCATGTATGTTCCAACTGCTTTAGGTTATATTTTGCATTTGGATATGTTTAAATGGTCGATATGTTTCCATAGTGTATTTAATTTTCATAAAATAAATCCATAACGGTAAAATGAAAAAAAAAATCAAAAGGGACAAAATTAAAGGACACTCAAAATTGTGTACAGTGATCGAGGCAAAAAGGAACTTAACTGGCTAGGATCTAGACACTTTCGATATAATCACCCATCCTAGCCCCTCGCCTGTATCTATGGGCCTTATTATTAATCAAATTTAGTTAATAGTTAAACGAAAATATTCAGATTTCAGAAAAATCAAATACCAATAAAGAATTTAGTCCCCTTTCAAACGAGGAAACTGAGGTTCCAGCAACTTTCACTTTGTAGGAAAGAAGGGCACGACGTAAGTGCGGTGAACAAAATCTCCCCGGTCAACAATTGAGGAGATTTTTTGACATTCCTTCTCACACTTAAGGTAGTGTGCGTTCAACCAATAGACTTTATATGGAAACTACAGAAAATTTCTTACGATTTTGTTTCTTCGTGTGAAAGGTACAAGAGATTTTAGAAGAAATTTAAAGCAAATGTCAAAAAATCTCCTGCAATTTGTTCCTTCGTGTGAAAGGGGACTTAGTTTCCAGGTAAGTCACTAGCAAGAGGTTAAAATTAAATACCCGGAAATCCATGTTTAAGGTCGTACATTAGGTCTGTTTAGTAACGTGAATTTTTTTGCGAATTTGCACAAATTTTCACAAAATTGCACAATTTGTCACAAATTCCTGTTTGTTAACTCGAAAAAGTTGCAACGAGAGAGCACATCGAGGGAGAAAGAAATTTCCCCTACATTGGATAACTTGCGAATTTGTGCTACATAAATTTCTGTGTGCAAGAAAAATAAAGGCTGTCAAAACACCCAGCTGTTAGCATCTTTTGCTTTTAATTTGAAATTGTGGTTTCTGATATGTGAAAATTAACTATATAAATAGTAAATAACTTGTGAAATTTATAATTTATGTAATTTTTTTTTCAATTAAACGCAAATTGTTAACAAAACCAGACTTTTGGCATGTGATTGTTGATGTGAGGAGTAAAACTCTGATGTTTTGTAAACAAAAGTGGTTCAATGCGTTTGTTAACTTTCTTGTATGTTTCTCCATTTTTGAGAAATTCGTTCTCACTTTGGTGTTTGGACAGGTTTTACACATTTTGCTGAAAAAAAAAATACCAAACAGACCTATTATAAGTTCAAATGACATTTCAATGTCAGTTTTGCCTGTAGTAGTATTTCATGTTACGTAAATATGTATTAAGTAGGTTTAATGCACTTTTTTATTATTGTTTCGATTTCGATTGGAGTTTTCATAACGTCTTATTATTTGTATTGAAACGAAAAAAAAATGTATTTAAAGTATCTATACTGTGTCACAAAGAATAATGGATAAACATTATAATCATATCAGTATTCAAACATCGAAACAATTTAGTTTCACCAAGTTAAGACATTTTAAAATATATTAATTTCGTTTAATTGTATTATTTAAAAAGTACCTTTTTACAAATGTCCCTTAAAATGAGCGTACATTTATCTGACACCTGACAAAATTTATTCTAAAACTACACTTTTTCTGACATTTGCAACATTTAAATCAGAAATTCCATTGGAAAAATTCCCGCATACTAATTCCGACGATTTATAATTTGTAATGAACTGAACTTTTGAAAAGACGCTTACAAATTAAATCAATAAATTGAAAATATTGCACTGAAAAACCTCATAGGGAAATCAATTTTTTCCAACATTTATGTTAAATGTAAACAAATTATGAATAAGGTTTAGCAAAACGAAAATACATGTGCTTACTTAATTTGAAATAAAATTAAATTTTAATGGTTCTCATACTCTAATCAATACGTACCAACAATGAGTACTGAAATAGTACTACTAAAAAGAATATGGCAATACTTAACTGTGAAGGTATCAAAATAATTCTGACTTTTTCTTCTACGGTTTTGTTTTCATTTGTGTTGTGAATTTTTTTACAGCAGCTTTGACAGAAATTGTAGTGTAGTAGATTCAAGAAAAATGTGGGGATTTTCTTAGCGTAAGGTTAAATTGTTTATTGGTAGGATTCTGTTTGATTTGATTTTAACCTTACAGATAGCTCAAAGTCGACATTAAAGCTTGATTATTAGAAAGGTCCTATGTGTTTAAAACTTTCTAGGGGCTCATTACAAACTATAGATTGCTTTTCCAGGCGATATGGCTTAGGGGTACACCGACGTGTTTTGACGGGTTAACCGAATGAAAACAACAGATTCTTTCAAAGTTCATTGCTCAAATTTTAAAAAATACTTAAACGATAGAGAAAAAGAATTGCACTTTTTCATACAAATTTGCTTTCGTAACATTGACAAATATATTTTTAAAATACAAACACATGCATATTTTATATTTTAGATTTTATTAAAAACATCTAAACATTTTGAGGACTTATGGTTTTTTAATGTTTACAATGAAATTAAGAACAAGCAAACTGAATAAATGGGTTAAGAATTATCTCTTATCTTTAGATTTTAATGGTCCCAATAATTAATGCAATGAGAAGCATTTAAGTATTTTGTTCTTATTCATGTTCTTCCCTACCTGATAAAAACAATATAGTTTTAAATGAGTCGCTAGAATGTTTAACATAGATATGGGCGAGGCGCTAGCAAGGGTTACTATCGAAACTAGGTAGGCTCTCGCCAATTGAGTGCTATTTTCCTCGGGACAAATAAAATTTTAAAATTGGTTTATTTGAGATTCGATCATGGGACTTTCCGTTTTCCAGTCCGATACGCTTACCACTGGCCTGATTCGCAATACAGAAATACAATATTGGGAATGAATTATCTTATTCTTCAATTTTTAATATAATTGTGTGGTGGTTATAAAGTTTTTCTTTTCTGTTTCCAACAAGTTTTTACTAGCAACGGCCTTACGAGTATTTACCAAATTTTTACTCGTTTAAATTTTCCCTTTTGAAAAGTTTCCAGCAGCAAAAATCATTTTAGTACCTATATAGAGCACACAAATCACTATTCAACTGTTAAAATTCATTTAGGTCGCGAGATTATTTGGTTTAAATGTTAAGTTCACTCCACTATAAATTCAAAACATAGTTGTTTATCCAAGTGTGTTTTTTTAAACATATCAATTTGAACCAAATTTTTCAACACAATCTGGGTCTATAACCTATATAGTTAGAGTCTTGTATTATCTACTCACATTGTATCGTTTGTTTATTTATTGTAAAGTGGGTGAGATTGTGTCACAAACACCTGTTTTATTTTCGTTAATTATTTTGAAAAATTGATACATAATATGTGTGCAGGTCAGAAAGGGCATTATTTCAACATTATTATTGATCTATTTACACATATCTACGTACATATGTAAAAAGTTTACGTTTGCTTTAGTAGAGATTCTCTCCGTGTTCAGGGGCGTAGCGATGGTTGGAGAGTGGGAGTGACTTTTATTGAAATGCAGACTCATTTTAGGAATCTGCAGACTGAATAGATTTTACATACGTATCAAAGAAATAATAGTGTGATGTTATGCATAATCAATTTTTTAATAATGAATTAAATTAATTTATAATTATATTATTATTGCAGCACTTTATTTATGTAATAAATAATTTGTAGAAAGAAAAATTAATGCATAGTTGTTTCTTTATTTATCTATAATAAATAATATTTAACAATAAAAGAAATTAATGCATTATTATTGCATCAATTTAATTGTTTACCATAAAAAATAATAATACATTACGTAGATAACATAAAAGTATTTCATGTTAGATTTTAATTCGATGGTGTTTAAGTAAAGACCATTCTTCGACGATCTCACTAAGATGAATTTCGTCAACTTTATATTTCATAGAATAAAGCAGCATCAATGCATTCAAGTTAGTTTTAGTTTACTAAATGCACGTTCACAAGAAGGTGACGTCACAGGAGCAATCAAAATGAAGCAAACAAGTTTGAGCGCTAAGGTAATTACACTCTTCAACTTGAACACCACTTTGGTAATGTCTTCGAAATTTGTGCACTTTGTACATGAATGATGAATCAAGGGGAATTCGCAACTCCAGAAAGCTTTTTGGATTATTTATTTTTTAAATCAGAGGCTCTAATTTGACAGTGGATTCCACTGATGCTCTACTGCTCTCTACTGTCTCTATCAACTGGAATTTCACAATGTTTTGAAAAGGTTTGAAAGTTGACAAATTATCTTTTAAATTATAGTTTATACACGTGGTAAAAACTTGCAAAACCATTCTACATTTTTTCCTATAAAATTTTTGGAAATCGAAAGCGGTTTCTGGATTTCCATCTATTCCTCTTAGTACACGGAGCGCTCTGTGATGTTTCAGAAAGTCATTCTCTAGACTGATCTTTAATTTCTCAGCTAATGAAGATGAACTTTTTATAAATGCATCCATTTGGTAGTCATCCTCGGTCATTTGTTGAAATGATACTGGTGTGCTTCGAATCAAAAATAAAGCATCAATGACGTTCAACTCTTCGCTTCTAAACTGTCTATCAATTTTTTGACTTTGAACATAATATATTTACAAAAGTATAAAGAACTAATAAAATCAAGATTTTTTTCAGCTGACCAGAAGCGAATGTACGTGTATTATAATGAACTTGCACAATGCCTTCGAAAGAAATCCAAACAGCCTTGATTGTTTCAGGCAGACCCACTTATGCCATATTTTACGATTGCAAAAGTTGTCATATACACGTAAAAAGTATTGTGGATCGAAACAATACACTAATTTTGTCTAGTGTCTTAAAACAAAGTAAAAATACCCTGAATCTCTGGAAGTAAACTTTTGCGAACTATATAATCGATATGATAAACTATTCAATCGGTATAAACTTCATTATATTGGGGTCATGGAGTCATATCCTCCCGCTTAAAAAGAGAATTTTGGCAGAAATTATAAGAAAATGCAAAGCTTAGGGTGGCAATTATCGAGATTTCCTAAACATACATATATATGAGCGCGTAGGTTGGGTCGAGACAAGAAATAAATTGTATAGGAGGGTATTCCCCCCCCCACCCCCCGTTTATCCGAGAGGGACAATTTTCTAAAAAATTAACTTAAAACAGAAAACAAAATATTAAAAAACACCGGTTACACTCACAATCTCATGATATAACTTTTTGTTTAGCCAGCAATCTCTTCTTTTATTTTGTTTTTAAATAAAGCTGTTTTAGTAAATAAATAGTTTTTGAAAAATTAATTTTCAAACTCAAAATTTTGAATAAAAAAATTAAATTAAATATCAAACTTAAGATAACAATAGTCCTTCTTAGATCTCCTTGTAACTCATTCGGCATATTTGCGGGCCTTACAGTATATTTCCCAATTACTAATGCCGCGCAGTCGTTTCCATATCAAATACTTTTTTCTTCGGGAATTAATTGCACTAATGACTTCTTGGTAAAGGTCTTTTAATAGCGGCGATAATTATTAGCAGACATAAAAACCGTGTGTTCAAAATCTTATTTTGGATGAATTACTATGAAATGTCACCAATTCATTTAAACATTAAATATAAACTAAATTTTAAAAATTCATTTTGTAATTTGACTTGTTATTTCTATTTTATATTTGTTTAAAACAGCGATGATGTGCGTTTTTCGTGCACTCTTATTTTAAGCTTACACGAGTACAACAATTTGTACTTTTACTTAAATTAAGCTTTCATAAAATTATAATTTGGCATATTTATCTACTCTTACTTATTTTTGGAAAAATTCTTTGTTTATTATTCTTTTTGTTATAATTTGTCGCTGGGCAACAATAAATGACTCAAGAACATGAAATAAAAGGAAAAAAAAATATCGCCTTTAGGGTTTGGAAAATCTAGTTTTTCCATGTAGTTTTTTTTGCCTACCATTCGTTAATACAAAGTTATAAGAGTCTAAACTTTTTCGTATTTCTTTTAAAGTTTCATGGTTAAAAAAGCTTAATAAAAAAAAAAGAAAAAAAAACTAAGAAACATCCCCCTTAGAGAAAGGTATGCTCTACCTAATGTAATTAATGTAATTTATTTTGTTTATACAACGTTTATTGTTGTTATTATGTTATTTTTAAAAATATAAGAAGATGAAATTTTTAACAAATAACGGATATCGCCCCTAGAAAAAATTGCGCCCAACATTTTGGTGTTTAAACTTTTCGAATATGATTGATACTTATCGAGGTATCCTCTCCTAAAAGAAAATAAAACTTCGGATGCAGCGATCTTCAGCTTCATAGAAATATAAATAGAAGAGAAACAATAAATCTCAATATTTCTTAAATTTATCACAATATTTTATTTATCATTTGTCTTCATTGTGAAACTTAAAAGCGGAAACAAAGACTCTTTGCTCCTTCTGTGCTGCCTAGCATAAACTTTAATATTCCTCAAAGATTTTTGAGGAATTTGACCGATTGCATATTTATTTCTAATTATGAACGATTTTCTCCTCTTAGTAAAATGTTCAAATTATTCAATATTTTCAACAGTAGATATTTATCTAAATTAGTTTGATAAAACTATTAACATTCCAAGTAAGTTGAAATCAACTTTTTTTTTCAATTATAATATAATATAATATTTAGCTACATATATTTACATTATATTGTACATACATATATATATACCTATGTAAAATAAATCTGTAAAGTTAGTAATTAGCTGAGTTATAAATAAATAAATTTGTTGCGCACAATCAAATATATTAATGATTTACCAAAAATTAGCGAATATTTTTGTTTAATTTTAAGCTGCAAAATTTATAATTTAATTTAAAAAAAAGTACATAAATCTCAGATTATAAAGCTTATATTTGCATATTGTTCAGATAACACGACTGTTGCGTCGGCGTGTCGGCGTCGAAGCTATATATTCACAACCCGACGTATCTTTAGAGTACAAAAATGTAATGCGATTTTTTTTTTTGTTAAAGCTGTATCTTAAAATAAAGATATGTATTTGTATATGTATGTAAATATTTGTAATTATTTAAAAGCTTGTTATATTGAATGAACGATTTCCATTATATGTTCGAACAACTCTGTGTCATGGATTTAGAACTTGTATTTCAAGTGCGGAATGACTTTCTAGAGCTCTATACATTTATAGAAATTTTGCTACCACTTGGTTCAGGCAACAAAAATGTTGGAGTTTGAAACGTGATGGAGTTGCTAATTTATATGTTCCAAAAACAAAGGTGGATTTCAGTAGAAGACGATTAATTGGTTTGCTTGTTATATTGAAACTTGTTTCGACCTAGTGCCTCATTTTGGAATTGAATATCGCAAGTGTCGATATCGCTTATTAGGTAGACACGTTTCGTTGAATCTGTGCTAATGCTTTAAACTAGATGTTTGAAAGTAGTCTTATAATTCTTTCTGTCATATGTGTCAATTCGTTGTTTTACTCGCTTTTCAATCAATACCTAGTCATTAAAATAATACAAATATTTCACTGGCAAAGAGTATTACCAAAAACATATAAATATTTTCATACATATATGTATGTATATGGGAATGTTCTTCTCCTATAAGAATGATACCTTATTGCAAAGATACCTGTTTTTTGTAAGTTGATGTTACCGGAAAAGAAAATGAGGAATACACAAAATGCTGATTGGGTTGGAAGATTTGTCTCGAAGACGAATATGCAAAAATATCGGAAAAGGCCGAGATACATAATCTCTATATCTAAAAATAAGCTGTTCGTTTATGCTCGAAAACTAGCCATCATATTGGCGTAAACGTGCACAATGTATTCACTGTTAAGTAAGAATTGCACTTAAATAACAAAATGTTGAAGTTTTCCGATAGTTTTCCGCTCCAAAAAAAAAAACTACTCATCCGATTTAGCTTAAACTTTCACATTGTAGGTACTACTCTTGAAAAAATGTGAAGTGCACGTAAGTTAAAGTCAAGCATACTGTCATCCATAGCATCCATAGATGGCGCTGAACACCAAAATATCAAAATAAACCAAAACTAAAAAAAATAAGAAGAAACATTCAATAAATCAAAAGTTTTCAAGTTTTTCAGTAGATGACGCTGAAAATCAAATCAGCTAAAAATTATATAGAACCTTCCGATTAAGCCGAAACTTGCACAATATTATTTCATATGAAGTGAGAAGTTCACAAAAAATTTAAAGTTCTAAATTTGTCACACCACGGTGTTGCGCAAATTAGAATTGAAAACAACAGCGTGGGTTTAACAAACCTATAAAACCTTTTTGCATAAATATTCTAATACATTAGAAAACAGAAGTGAAGCGGACTGCGTTTATACTGATTTTTCAAAGGCATTCGATAAAATACATCACAACATTATTATTTACAAACTGAAAGCTTTCTGTTTTTTCACCTTTTTTATAGCTGGATAAGATCGTACCTTGAAAATAGATTATTGAAATTGACGAGGTTGCAGCTAGATCTAAGCTCAATACAACAAAGAATCTGAAGTGTTAAGAAAAATCCTAATACAAAAATATAGATACATAATATACGCTATACATAATATGCAAAATGTCATTTTATTTTCCAGAATATCTTTGTATATGTATGAAAAAGTGCTTTTAAACAAAACCCTATCTAAGACCGAAAGGGCCATTACACCCTGGCTCAATTCAACCTGGGGAAGTCGTTGTTTTTAGGCAAAGGAGGTGAAGAGTTTGGAATGAAACGAACAAAATGTTCGACCTTGATTCGAGTGGTATAACAAAGGTGAACTGCTAATACACAAGTTTATTTGTTTCTTAACGAAAAAATAATCTGTTATCATGAGTAGGGTTGTCACTTTGCTGCAATTGCAGTAGATCTACTGTACTTTTTTCGAAAAATAAATCTACTGCTTTTAAATCAAATTTACTGCACTTTTGGTTTTACGAAAAAAAAAATCTTTCTATAATTAATTAATTTAATTTATGCTTACAGCTAACAGCTTTCGGCTATCGGGTTTGTTTTGATGACAATTGACAGCTGTCACAGCAAATCTGTCAACGCAACGTTTTTATTAATTTGAGTTTTTTTTTATTGTGAGAAAAGGGTAAAAGATAGTTAAATTTTTAATTAAATCTGCACGCAATAGGTAAAATTGTTTTAAATGATTGAAAATTGATACAAATATAAGTTTACAGTCGGCTCTCCCTAAGTCGAATTTTCATCGGATACCAAGATTTGTTCGAGTTAGAGAGAGTTTTGGAAAAATTCGAGTTATAGAGAGAAAGATTAATTTTTTATTTTTTTTTAATTTAATAAAAAAGGGTAAATATACATACTTACAAAAAGTTAACAATAAAAATTTAGCTTCTTGCTTATTTAAAAAAAAATAATAATAAAATAAAGACTCATGAATTCATCGAAACAAAACAAAAATATAAAATAAAAAACATCTTCTGAATAGGAAGAAACAGACGATGATGGCACACGCGATGCTACAAATTCATATTAAGGGTATTGAAGTGTGTAGGTACTTGATGATTCGTAGTTACATATATACATATATCCAAATTCGAATTCCGAAGGGGTAATGTATTTTATTTTGTGCTAAACAAAATTCGACTTAAGGGGTGAAAAAAATGCCAGTAATCAAGAGAATGTGTTCGAGTTAGAGAGAGGTTCGACTTAGGGAGAGTTCGACTCAGGGAATGGTTTTTGTATGGAAAATTGAAGGGAATGTTAAAATATGGCGAAAAAGTACGAGTTAGAGAGAAATTCGACTTAGGGAGAGTACGACTTAGGGAGAGTCGACTGTATTTGTATTTATTTAGTAGTGATTCACAAAACAAAACTGGCTGCAGAAGAGGAAAATCAATGTGTTCATCAAGTTGCTGGTCCGAGCAGAAGTTTGTAAGTTTATATTTTTAAGTATGTACTTTTAACATTGTAAAAGGCAGGCAGATTTTCTTGGTTAGATTTTTAAGACTAAGCGTTATTTTTAATAACAGTGTCGACGACGCTGAGGACCAAGAACTGTCAATAACTAACCAGTCGAAATTTTTGTCTTGAAAATATAAATCTACTGCAAAATAATGAAACTCAAATTTGTATTTTTGTAAAAGCAAAGGATTTTTTAAATCCGTTTCATGTACACAAAATTTTCTCCCATCTTACTTCATTCCGTGTGCGACTGAAGCAAAAGTTAGGAAGGACTAAAGCCCGAACCACACTACTCTCGTGTGGTGTGTTGGGGAGTAGTGTGTCGCTATGGCCCTAATGCATTTCATATGCGTAGAGCCGTTATTTGTATCGTCAGATGTGTTGTGTCGAAATCTATGAAATACATTGGAATGAAAGCGACACACTACTCCACAACACACCACACAAAATTGAACCAGTGTGTGATGGCCCAAAGAGTTCACATTGAGTATAAGGCAAATATTTTAAATGTTTTAAATAAATCTGATCTGCCAACCGTCAAGAAGTTGACTCTGTGAAACAATATGGCCCACTGTGACGTATGAGTACTTTTTTTTTGTTTACATATTTGGTATAATTTTAATATTTTAAATAAGCTGATGGCAAGCTGAAGTGACGTTGGCTGAAACGACTATTTGAAATTACGCCAGATTTTTTCATTGGAAATAACACCAGAATATTTTGCTCAAAATTGGAAAAAAAACTGAAATTACATAATAAGGAAAATAAACCAGAAACGTTGGAAACTATTTCAGTTAGGTATGCATGGAAAAAGAGCCACAATGTAAAAGGAAATTAGGCCAGACTTCATTTTGGAAAAAATTACCAGACAATGTTCTGTTTAATATTCAAACAAGAAACATAAAAAGTCAAGTAAAGAAAAAACTAACAGTAACCTTAAGGGGGAGATATACTGTTCACCGCCTGCACCGCGCAATCATCTGGTCTTTATGTAAAAGACAATAAAAAATTCAAATTAAACAAACATAAGGAAATCATCTGGTCTTTTTGTAAAAGACAACAAAATTAAACAAACATAAGGAAAACAGAGATGGGCATATCACACTTTTGTTACTCTGATCCATTCCGTTTAATTTTCATTGGATGATTCATTTGTTATAATAAAACGCGGCTAATATAAGCTTCTTTAATGTTCTCATTTTAAATGTTCTTGAATTTAACATCTCAATGACTAATGCAGTGTGGGCGCAGCCTTAGAATGTAAATCTACTTTTGTCAATCTTGTGATTTTTGGAAAGAAAGAACTCTAAAAGGAAACAAATGAGATAACTAAGATACACAATTTGTGGTAGGTAAGATAATTAAGTGTGAATATCTGCAAAATGCTATAGACAATTTCTTTACTCTCATCCCATAACATATCATGTCATGTTATGAATTTGTATTCAAATGAAACGATTCGAATGCCACCTTTGAGCATTAAAATTCAATAATATGTACTTCTTTGAAAACGCCAGTGAAAAAATGTAAATCAAAAGAATAGGGAAATAGACAAATTCATTTATTTTTTTTTTAAACAGGAAATGGGAGTTTCTTTGGAAATTAAACACCATCACTTCAATGGAGTTTCAAATTTTAAACCAAAACCCTGCGCTTTGCATAGTAAATTTATTGATCAACTTTTATGGGTATAAGGTAATGCAACACGCAAGATGAATATGAATACCGATTTTTGTTTCTACACAGATAGAAAGATAAATACAAAACGGTTCAGTTAATAGCGCGTTACTTATTTTCTATGCTTAGTTAATAATTTTAAAATTTGAATAGGAAATTTGAAAGGAAATGGAAGTAAGCTAACAAAGTTTGTCTGCTTGAATCTTGGGGAGATACGAACATTTTCGCAATTTCAAAAGAGGTAAAACTATTGACTCATACAAAGGCATAATCGATTAAATTTATCGGATTTATTACTTTACTTAAAAATAAAAACACGTGTTAATAAAAATTCTTGTTTAAGAGAAACACAATTATGTGAAGCGCTTTTTGTTCTAAAGGTGTGTTTTGGAAGGAGAGTTGCAGGTTCATCAAACTGATATTCCAAAGTTACAACTATCTGACCCAGCCTTAAAGATTTAAAAAAAATATATTATGAAAGAAAATTACATTTTAAAATGTTCCCACAAGTACAAAAATAAGTTACGGGAATTTGGTGAAATTTGTGTCTATTTTTCACGCCTTTCACAGTTCATCAAGGGATCTTAGTATAGGTAATAATGGGTACGTTCCGAAGAAAGGGACGTAAAGGTAAAGTTCAACGAACGAAGCTAATTATGAAATGATAGAGGGCGTCAAAAGAAAAGAAGCAAAGAAGAAGACAAAATTTACAATTTTATTTCTTTTTGGCACTGATTTTCAATATTTGTATTCCGTTTAAATTTTTAACAATGATTTTTCATTTTGGTGTGTAAATATGAATGTACAACTTTTTTGTACTAACACTGCAAGCTTTATCACGCCTGCCTTTTTTAAAAATCCATGAACGAAAAACGAATCCAAATGGAGAACGTTTTAATGAACAGAATTGTCTTAATGCAAAGCGAGATGCATACGTTCGGCCCTTTTTCTATCAATTTCAATTGCATTTGGCGTTCATATTCTTGATACTCTTGGTTCTGTGGCCCAATGTACGAGTTTTTTTTATCAGTTTTTAGTCGAATGCCAAAAACCAAATGGATATATATGTATGTAGGTAAAGCCTTATATGTAAGTAGGTGTTGGAAATTTAAAGCTGCAAAAAATGGGAATTATTTTGTCTCCATTGCAAACCGATTTAATACTTAAAAAACGCATACAGTCATCCCAATTATGAAATTCGTATTTAGCAAAAAATATACGACTTTTCTCGAACATCCTTATTTTGAAAGTCACTTTGAGTCATCTTCCTTACAATTAGTCGTAGTAAATAAAGTCATGATTTTGAAATTAGGAGAACGTATTTCATCGCATACCCTTGACAGTTTTTAGTTCTATTACGAAATCCGCCGACAGTCGTATTTTCTTCGTAAAAATTGTCACTTTTCTCGTTTGATATTTTGGGTACGAGCTAAAATATTTTAAGCAGGAAATGAACCGAAAAAGGGGGCCTAGCATGAATTATGCTTTATGCATGATATAATCGAGTTCAGTCGGTACAATCGAGTATAGGCAGTTCCTTATTTGGCTGAGCCGATTGTTTTTGATTCGATTGAAAAAAATAAGTAACGGCCTATGCTCGATAGCGAACTGGCTGCACCCTCGAATTTGAACAACTTTTCACATGGATGTTCGAATCTTCCAATTGTTGATTAAAGGCAGATTTAGACGGACGAACAGCTTTACAGCTAAACTATGGATCCACAGTTAATTTTTTTGATTAAAAAAAAAAAAAAAATCACAATTTACTTCCCACTAGGAGTTATCTCGAATCAATATTCGAATTGTTAATAAGGCTTCACTTGGACCTTTATTACCATCTTTAAAAAAAAAAAACAAATTTATTGAATAAATCCAATGCGAATGTGAATGCGAATCCAATGTAAAGTGTTATGATCAAAGACAAACTTCCAAACCTAAAATCTTTTCCAAATAAATGTAATATGAACTTATTTTTGATTCATTTTGGTATTGGTTTCTGGTGAAAATTATGTCTTTTCAATTTCTACAGTTAAATAATAAACAGATCTAACTATTTTGGTTCAACAGTGGCGCTATAAATTTAAAAACACATTTTATTATTTAAATCGTATAATAAACTTACATGGTTCCATTTGGCACGATATCACCTCCGTATTTCCATTTGGTATACTTAGTTGCTGCATATTCATTGTTCATGCTTGTTGCTTCCACCGCTATTAGTGACGAATATTATAAAGCGCATTAATTGGTTTTAATTGGTCAATCCGATTTGTTTTAAATTGATTCAGTTTCTTTAAGATAAGACTATAACACACATCCACGTTTAATTTTTTTAATAAATTTCTCAAACTGAAAATATTGATAGAATAATACATACATTTTTTACTTTAAAATCAACAACGTTTGCATGTGAAATATAAATAAAAACAACTCGCGAGTTCATGTTTAAAACTTCCACCCTTGTAGACCTGTAGACTGTAGAAAATTCCGAGGAGGGTTCACAGTAAAATTATGATGTCATATGACTAAATAATACACACTCTGGGCTTGGCTGATTGAGTTTGAATGTTAAAGTTAATTTGCAAAAAAAAAGCTAAAACCTGCACCCTAGAGGGGGTTAAGCAACGACATTATTATGCACATCAATAAATAAGTGACTTCAAAAGCTTTAAGATACATTTTCACTAAAAATCTTGTGGGAGCTGGATTGGAACATGGTGGCTGGTGGAGATGTAGATATACAAAATTTGATGTCGGGATATAATGATCGGGTGAAGCTGAATATGATAACTGGACTTAGCAGTCGTCGCGTCGGGAAGATTACTATCTGAAAGTTTGCGATTTTTCATGTTGCTTGTATCGTTGTTGCGAATACATGCATACACACATACCTACTTTAACGAAAACGACGCAGCCCGACGTAATTTCTTTGTTGCTTTTGTATAAAATATTAGATCATCGTATTCTGTACAGTGGTTTGAAGATATACCTATCTACTTTACTTTCAGTTAAGGCTACTTTCGCTGAGACTTTAAAATTGAACATGTGAATTTTGTTTATTCGTATAGTGACAATAATTTATTGGATGGATACATACGTTTTTTTTTTATAATTGGTTAGTTGCTTTGTGAAATAGCTTATTAATTTAAATGAAAATAATTGCTCGAACCTAATGCTTGGTAAAATGGAAACTAAATCTTCAATCAATTATTTATTGTTGTTGTTTTTTTTTTTTGTTTCGTAGGTAAATACATACAATCTACGTCACGCCAACGCACTCAACGATTAAATTGTTTTCTTACCAAAATAAATCTTTTGTCAACGTCATAATGACATTAAGCAACGTCATAACGACATTTTTTAAAGTAAACTCAAATTTATGCACTTCGCTCTAACTAACAAAACAAACCAATAAGTTTTTCAAATATTTCAGATTCATCTTGAAAAGATGCAAATCTTATTTTTTGATTTAATAATGTTGATAGAAATGACCTAAAGTGGATTCAAATTTTCCTATATTAATTAAAATTGGTGATTTCTGATGAGAACTTTGAGATCTCTCAAATCTCAGAAATTTAAACAGGATTCCTTAGCAAAATGTTAAAAATAAAATAAATTTTGTGGCTACAGCTTCTGGAGAGCCAGGACTTAGCGATTAGCGACTTACAACACTCAACCATTCCTTTTTGCATGTTGTTTGTTTGCATAAATGGAGATTACCTACAATTTTCTACCGAATTCGAACGGCTTTGGTGAGAGGCACTAATTCATGACAAGATATATATCGTCACTTTTCCGGCAGAGTGGCATACATAAGACTAAATTTGCTGATTTTCAGGAGAGCTCCAAAGTTGTATAGAGATGTAATACTATGTTTTATGGAAAACGCAATATTTAAAAAATATCTTTTC
This sequence comes from Leucozona laternaria, assembly GCA_932273885.2. Taxonomy (NCBI): domain Eukaryota; kingdom Metazoa; phylum Arthropoda; class Insecta; order Diptera; family Syrphidae; genus Leucozona; species Leucozona laternaria. The sequence continues at coordinate 56,729,998 of OW026368.1, forward strand.
GATTAAAGCCGTTTTCAAAAATATTGGAACATTTTCTCACAACGCGGAAACGAGAAGAAGAAGGTTAACGCCGATTACACAGACAAATTTACATTTTTTTTATCATTTCTGTGTTGTAATCTCAAATTTCGACTTAAGGCAGTATTACATTATCATATAAATATGGCAAGTTTGCCAAATAAAAATGCCTCAAAAGTGTAATATAAATGTGATAGTCAAATTTATAGGACAAACAATAGGTACATGGAGCCTAATACTACTTTGACATACATCAAATATGGTGTCATTTATTATATGACATAGTGAGACAAATATATATGACAGTGTAATATCGCCTTTATGCCACTCTGCCGGCAAAGCGACCATATATGTATGTACTCTTGGAGGATTTCTCACTTTTTTTTTAAATTTCACTTTAAATTCGTTTACCTGTAGGTAGGCTACTCAATTTTCAACAAAGGTTTAAACAAAACACATACTTTTCCGAACTACATATTTATTTTGTGAAGAAAAAGAAAGTTGTACAAACTTTTACAAATAAAATGGATGTCTTTTGCAAAATGGTCGGTTTGTGAGTTAATTAAAAAGCTCAAAGAAAAATGGAGAAATAACTACTGCGAGTTCTATTTTAAATTTATTTTGATAATAATAAAATAATGTTCAGTAAGATTTGCCAAACGGCCGGCACCAATTCCGTTTATCTACGAAAATTGGGTATGTACAAAATACATACATATATCCAAACAAATATTTTTTAAAAGGATTTTTAAATTCCTCAAAAATTAATATAGGTACATAATGTAAATGTACATAAAATAACATAGGTTTAAATTTGTATTTTTAGAGCATTAACACTTAAAAACTTAATAAGTAAGTAAGTTCTTAAATAAATATACAATTAAGAAGATAATAATTAGGTGAACAGTTTTTGCAACATTTTTACTTGCGATATAGGTACTATATGGGAAGTTATGGATTCGTACAAAAAATCGAACTCGAGATTTTGATCAAACTTTACATTACGATGATGGAGAAGTCAAAAAAAGTGGGTCTCGCAAAAACGTCCGTCTGTCTGTCTGTCTGTCTGTCTGTCTGTCTGTCGGTTCGACTACAGCCTAAACGGATGGGTCGATTTTCTTTAAACTTGGTACCTAGCGTTTTTTGGACATTCCCCCCACCCGTTTTTTTCTCTTTTTTTTAGGACCAAAATTAACAGTAGCAGTCATACAAAATTTCTTGGCCAAAAAGGAAAAACTTATTTTTCTCAAATCCAGCGCTACCGAATTTGTTTTTAAGAACTCAATAAATTTAAATAGATATAAGTTGCCGTTTAATAAAAAAAATGGTTCCGAAAAATGGTTATTAATGGTACCTCCCAAAGAACCATTTTTTTGATTTTCGCTTTTCTCGAAAACGGTTAAACTGATTCTGATCAATTTTTTTATGAAGAAGTATTGACACATTCTAAATAATATTGTGTAAAAAAATTTTCAAAAAAATAGTTTTTAGATTTTTAAAAAAAGTTTTAATATTTTTTTTTGAAAACTCAATATTTCAAAAATGACCTGGTCGATTTTTATTAAACTTGGTAAATAGCAGTTTTTTAACTTTATCTAGAAGATTTTTGACAAAAATTATTCTAATACCCAAAAATAACGGTGCCTCCCATACAAATGTTAAAAAACCGTTTAGAAAAATATTTTGTTTCTCAAAAACGACTCCTACGATTTTCATAAAAGTTTTTTTGTGTGTTAAAATTAGTACGATCTATCATTTAAAATTTTTAAGTTTATATTTTAGGTTTATTAACAGTACCTCTCATAGAACGGTTTCTTTGATTTTCGACTATCTCAACATTTGATCAACCGAATAAAATTAGATTTTTTATACAGAAGCTTGTAACAAATATAAATAAAAGTGCGTATCAAAATTTTCTAAAAAATGATTTTTGGATTTTTTAAAAAAAAATCAAAATTATTTTTTAAAAATTCGATATTTTGAAAACTGGTAGCAGATTTTTTTGTGAAGTTCAATTTTTAACGCAACATTAATAAATGCTTTAAATTGGCGTACCAATTATTTTTCTCAAAAATGTTAACAAAATTTTGTGTATAAAAAATTAATTATTTTTAAAACCGCTCCTACGATTTTCAAAATTTTTTTCTCATAAATAAAGATTTATATAAGAATTCAGATGGTGTACATCGCGTTGGGTTAAAACGGATTCAAAGTATTTTAATCAATTTCTTTCTAATTTTGTTGATTTAAGCAATTTACCAGTTTAAATAGTATAATTTCCTTATATGCATATTGCATATGTGCAACACTAGGCTATATTGTTAATTTTTGTATACTCACATAATACCACCTGAAACTAAACTAAGATTTGGCAAATGGATAAAATATATGCTCCTATAGCTAATTTATTTCAGACTATAGAACCACAATGTGGTCGCGCATAAGAGCAAGTTCGTGCGACCCAGTCATGCATATTTTTTTGTTTCAAACTGGGTTTGAAAATAATTTTCATCAAAAACTTGATTCCTTGAAACAACTTTGTTTAAAAATATAATAAAATAATGGATTTTTGACTTTAAAAAAGCTGCAGTTTAAAATTGCCGTCATTTTTTTCAATATTTTCTAATTTAAATCAATTTTTTTAGGAAATTCTTTAGTTGTTTTGCGGACACCCTGTATATGAACAGTCGTATATTTATTATAGTTTTCTTAAAACATTTGTCTAGTTAGTAATAAATATTTGGGCAACCGATTCCGGTGTCTACATCAGGCGGCTATTAGATAATAAAACGAACATGGCTTTATCCGCAAAAGATTTTAAAGTCAAATTCTGAAGCATTCTGTATATTTTGATGAAACGTACCAAAGCATTTCTTCGGCTTATTTTATTTTGTATTATAAATGCCAAGAGTAATAAAAAGACAAGCAGAAAATTCTGTTAAAACAGTCTATCTTATATTTTGTCCAGAATTGCACAAGCCATTTAAAATTGGTGGTTGACTATCTGTCTGAATGTTTTCTTTGTAAGCCGACGCATTGTCATGTGTGTCAGAACTGAATATGTAAAACTATATTCTTACTATAACAAAACTAACTGACACTTATACTATTTTTAAATAACAATAGATAGTAAAAGTTAACACCTACAACAACAAATGATTTGTCTCAGTTATTCATTCAGTCGTGTTGAGAGTTCGTGTTACAACTTTTGTTGCCCCAATAATTCACAAGCAACAGATCACGTGCTTATATGTATGCACATGTGCATATGTATGGATGTTCAAACTAAATGTATATCCAAGCATAGCAATGGGAATGATGATTGAATATACCAAAAGTCTTTAAGCGTATCGATCTTCGTGAAGAAATAACATGTCAATCCACTTTTAATTTTCAACTGCTCACTTTCAATTATAATAAAAAAGTCTCACTATTCTCTCGTGGAATGTACTGTACACACGTACATACATACAACAAGTGGTGAATTCTATGTCGTATGGGTCTCTTGACCTTAAATAAAATAAAAACATTCTTTAAGTGGTCATCTTAACCTAAAGAAAATTTCAGTTAATTATTTTTAAAGACATATTGATTGTTTGGAAACCATATGGTCATTATATACAAGTGTACACGTGTACAGGTCCTGTTCAAGCGCCTTTGGCAGCTCAGGGCGAACTTCTCATGAGTGCCCCTTCACAATTCGCTTAGCAAAAAGGCTCGTTTTTTTTAAAAAGAAAATTACATACTCAAATATAGAACATTCCGTAGTAAGTATTCTTAAAAGAAATCTATTTCGTTACTTTGATTTGGGGAATTGATCAAATGAATGATGCCGTCGTTGCCTTGATGGGACTGTTGCATTCTTGGTCTACTTCAACTTCACTCATATAAACCAGCTTTTTCTGGCACGTGATGATTGTGAAGTTGACTATCGAAAGGTTCTGCACACATAGCTTAGCTACTTGTACATAATTCCGTAAAATCTTTTGCAGCTCAAACCTCGCTAAATTAAGAAGTCGGTATTGAAAATCACAATCTATTTTTTTTTTGGCTTGCAAATTTAAAAATATTTAACCCACAAGCTCTTTTCGATATTTAAATAGGAAAAACAATGAATTCATAAACTCTTATAGATTTATTTACAAATTTTGTAAAATTCACTTAAAACAATATTTACGATAAAATTGACTTAACCTACTTAATCATAAAATTCAAGATGGCAACCATCCATCCATGCACTCCTCCATTTCTTCGGTGATTTTAATAGACTATTACGAGAAAGTTACAAATAAAAAAGGGCACTAAAATAAGGTTAACACTTTTTTAGAAAAATTTACTTTTACCAAATGGTAGGATAATGAAAATTAAGTCTTTTTCTCTTTGAAATTACCAAAATCGTGTAAACACGGAATAATTAATAAAATATCAAAATCTGAGCTCGGTAACAGCCGATTCCTTGACAACAATTTAAACCCTAAAACTCAGTTTATCTTAAATTTAGAACTTCATGGAGTTCTAACACATTGCTTCACCAATTAGGTACCTACTTACGCATATAAGAACACCGACTTAGATCTCAGTTTGAGATTGATCTTCGATAAATTAAGACCCTCAAATGTCAGAGCCTAGGGGCTAAGACCTTGACTTAACAACATTTTCATTCATTCAAAAATCTTGATTGAGATACAAATTTAGATATGACACTAAAAAGGATTGCAATTGAAATCGATTTGGGACAAATTTGCAAAGGCCACCACGAGAAACGTTATGATGCAATGTTTATTTTGTGGAAACACGTTCATCCATTTGGAATGTAGCTGTATCTAGATATAAAGGTACATATTGTTCGCAAAGAACGGAGGTTTTTTCAAACTGTCATGGCCCAGTCATCAGAAATTGTGCAACGGTAAATATGTATATTGAACTCGCAACAGCTTTTTGGTACTATTAAAGAAAACCAAAGATATACATTGTGCAAGTAGTCCTAGTCCTGTTTGTCTGCAATTAAGCCCCCAAACTCGCCTTTTTTGTTGCATTTTAAGATTTCGGGAAAATCTTTGCATAAGGGGGCATCGCGTGACTCCGTCAGAGTACGAATATGCCACCACAAAAACTTTTTGAGTGACGCTAAGCCCCAAACAGAAGCCAATAAAAACGCGATTTGTGTGACGGTTTACTGTCCATACTCAAATGGTGTTTCTTAATCTGCAAAACGCATCAGCAAAAGTGTAATTTTTCTTAATTCTTTTTTTTTTAAGTATCATAGGTTTAAATATACACTTTATTTCAGTGAATTTTACATAATTCCAACCATTAAATACTCATTTTTGCATTTTTAAATCCAAAATGTTTACTTCATGTCACTACTTTTAAACATTCGTTTGTTTAGTTTAGTTTAAATCAAAGGATTTAAAATGAATTTAATCTAGATGTGAAATCGTTTAACCCAAATGTCAAATTTGGAAATTGATAAACTGTATGTCAGAAACTTTGTTTTTAATTTATTAACTGAATTTAATGAAATTTATATTTTTTATAATTTAATTTACTTTAAAGTAACACCTCAAATTAAATCAATTAAACTCATCAACAGAGAATTAAAAAAAAAATTGGTTTAAATTGCTTAAAGTCTGGATTAAAGTTTTAATCGGGATTATTATACCCATCATAAGCTTCTTTAAAATAAATGTCCACAAAAACGAGTTTTCACTAAAGGTACTTTTATGGGATTAAAGCTTAGTTGACTCGACTGTTTACGTCAAATCAAATTCAATGAATAAACCGCAAATGAACTCATCGTCTTCATTTCCATATCTCAACAAACGTAATGAAAAAAAAACTGCTGCTGATGTCATATCACACAAGTTGTGGTAAGGAATGTAAATAAATAAATACATAAATAAATAAATAAAGCTAGCCCACCTTAATGATTCGTTGAATTTAACAATCATTTCAAGGTTAACCATAGATACGATTATAAACAACATATATGTATATAAACGTACTCATAAAAAAGAAGATACGTACATATATATGTATGTACCTACATCTTTAAGAATGTCAATTATATCAGAATAGGTATAAATGTACGTATGTACATATGTATATAAAAATAGGTTCACATTCTCGAGAATAAAACTACTAACAAAATTAAAGGTAGGTAGGTAGGTATATACAACAAATCAACATACAACTACACACATCTATTTACTTTACGTATTTTCAAAAAAAAAAACAGGTGATTTCACAAAGCCCATTAGTATTGCACTTTCATATTAAAGGTTCACTTGTTTACTTGTACCTATAGCAATAAATTGCGGTCGATGAGGTTTTATCGATTAAAATATTTGGTTCTAGTTTCCACGCACAATTTACCTATTCCAACCGGCATTTAAAAAGTTCACAAAATAAATATTCAGATACGCAAACTACAAGTATCTAGCCAAATGTGTGAATGTTATATCTTTTTTCACTACTTGTAAGCTGATTTTAATAACAAATACATACATATATCAAATCATAACGCAATATATGGGATTTTAGAAAATTAAATATAAATTCCTCATTAAACACATCACATCTTGACCGATTTTTATTGTTTTTTCTTGAAATCCAAGATCACCATTCTATTATCCGGTCAGGTGTACGGTAATATTCACTTGAGCGTCAAGTAAAAAGTATCTAAACACAAAAAGATACAAAACAAAACTAAAGTATCCACTTCGCGCATGCAATACATAAGGCATCCACCGTCCAATCCATCACAGTTTTTGTTGTTAGTAACGACTAACGAGAACCCCGAATTCTGACTGCGGCTTTAATGACTGACTGAATTTCTTATCTGGTGCTGGGTGGACAAACGAAGCAATACCCAACAATCCGTCATCGTTCACACTTTACGACAAAAAGACAGATATTTTTTTTTACTTTATTGAAAGAAAAATGTCACATTTAGTTAGGATTGGAGCTGCATTGTACGCTACTTCAACGGTTTAACATCTCGTTGATATAGGTGCCACTATATGCGAGTGTCACCGCAGTTTGTCAATGTTGATTTTTTCAAACTGGCCAAGTAGATAAAATGGTTGGTATGGTAAGACTCGTGTGCTAAGGTTATCTAGTCGTAGATGAACACTCCGGTTCACTCGATAGAGGTTGTGCATTTTACAATTATTTTTGCAATTTATTTTGCTTGTTGAAAATATTCATCAAGAAATTCCCTTCAATATGAGTAATGAAATCTTTTCATAAAACAGATCCATAGATAATTTGATGGTTTCAAATTATTAAAGTACGGCGACTCCGACTATATGCACTCCGTTTAAATGAAACTTTCGGTTATATGCAAGAAATTTTTCACGTTTCTTTTGCAGGGCATTTTTACACAAATTAGTACGGAAAGCTGCAGCCTGCTTATTTGAAAACTCCCTTTAATTGAAACATTTTTCTTTCCCACGTACAATTATTTTGTTCTGAAACAACTCCGCTTAAGTGAAATACTGAACGCATCCATACATTTTTGAAGTTTGAACACACCTAAAAATCGTATTTTAATGGCGAATTCCTTTCAACAAAGAATCTTTCTATACAGAATCGAATTTTTTCTAAACAAAATCGATTCTTTTCTGTCAAAACAAATCTTGCGATTTTAGCAAGATTTCACACTGATTTGCACACACACTATGAAGACTTGACATTTCTTATACGTCAAATTGAAAGTCAAGGAATTTTTTGGAAGACGAGTTGTTTATTTTTTGGTTGCAACGAATTCTACATAATTTAACAAAATATTCAACAATATATTCAGTCAATACAGCTATACAAATAATTTATTGTGCGTTGTTTATTATCAAACACAAATTTGACAAAAAAAAATAGCTTTCGCGAGTGAAAGACGTGTTAAAAACTTTCAGTGCAAGTGATGAAAACTTTTCAATAACAATTTTCTTTAAAAATATATGTGCAAATAGAAGTTCAAACAAATAAAATGCACCAACAAATTTGCACCGTATAAGCTGGCTAATATCTTTTATTTATTAATTTAATTCTATTGGTAAAACATTTTTCTCACAACAAAAACAAACAACCTTAATAGTTTTGTGAATAATTTCTTGACGTTTTGCGTCAATTGCAGCTATAAAGTCACAAACACAATCACACCAAAAAAATCGATTCTTTTACGAAATACGAATTCCTTTCAATTGACAGAAAAAATTCGATTCTGTTTAGAAAAAAATCGATTTCTTTTTTGAAAGGAATTCGCCATAAGTTTCATTCCATTCTCATCGTTCCGATCCTTTCAACTGTCACAATTCTCAATTATTAAAAGCTGTTTTGTTTGTTGTTCGAAGTTATTTATGTTCTATTTTTTGTATTTTTGGAAATATTTCACATCACATCGCTTAATGGGGAAATAAAGTTTCAGTTATACGAAGCTTGGATAAGTGCAACAAAGTTGCATATATCCGAAGTTCGTTTATATGGAAACTTCTCTTAATTGAGACAAATTTTCTGCATTTTTTGTGTTCCAAATACGCGTAGTCGACTGTATATTAATACAAACCTACCTATTTAATAAGTACATATTTATTTATTTTATTTTATTTTAAGCGTTTTAACGAAGATTCTATAAAATAATAAATGGTTAAACGGGGATACGGTTGAGTTGACCTAGACCTAGAGTGTGACTAGAAATGTCGCAGGCATCCCGTGGAATTATTTCACTGCACGGTACCAATTAAAGTATTCAGAATTCGATAGATGTTTTTTAATGCAGATATAACAAAAAATCCAAAATCGGTCGGTACCTATGAAAAAAGGAAAGATTAGTTTTATGGTTTGTATAGATTAATAACACCTTAATTTGACTTCACTTGAGTCGATACACATTTGTCGTTCTTCGTTAATAAAAAACACTTAACATTTAACAAAAACGAATGAAACAAACACGTAACTAACCTGAATGCATTTCGAAGCGTATGCACTCCATCATCAGCAATCGCGAATAAAATATGTAGGGCAGCAAAAAAAATAAAATTGAAAACGGTATTGTTTTGTTATTGTTTTTGGCACACAAGATTAAGTAGGCAAGATTCAACATTGCCGTTGTCTAAATTAAGTGCGTTTGTGTCTTTTTGTATGAAAAAAGATTCAAATCCATCCAATCTCCTATGGTCGTTCACTTGTTTACGTAGGGTTAGATTTTCAAGGGTTATAACGGGTGATTTTTTAGCTGGTTTGGTTTTGGCAACACTGGTTTTGACAGCTGACGTGTGTTTAGTACCTTGTGTCACTGTCAAACAGCTTCAGTTTGGTTTGCAATTTAACCATGGATCGTCTTACAAATGAACAACGCTTGCAAATCATTGAATTTTACTATCAAAATTCGTGCTCGGTTCGAAATGTTCATCGCGCGCTTCTTGTGTTCAGCGATGAGGCTCATTTTTGGTTGAATGGGTACGTAAATAAGCAAAATTGCCGCATTTGGAGTGAAGATCAGCCAGAAGCATTGCAACAGCTACCAATGCATCCCGAAAAAGCCACTGTTTGGTGCGGTTTATGGGCCGGCGGCATTATTGGGCCATATTTCTTCAAAGATGATGCGAATCGCAGCGTTACTGTCAATGGTGAACGCTACCGAGCGATGATAACAAACTTTTTTTTGCCCCACGTTTCGGGCCGGTCAATTGGCCGCCTAGATCGTGCGATTTGACACCATTAGATTATTTTTTGTGGGGGTATGTCAAGGCTAATGTCTATAGGGACAAGCCCGCTTCGATTGACGCACTGGAAGCCAACATCCATGCATTCATTCGTGAGATACCGGCCGATATGTGTGAAAGAGTATGCCAAAATTGGACTCAGCGGATGGGCTACCTGAGACGCACCCGCGGTCAACATTTGCATGAAATTATGTTTAAACATTAAATTTCAAGGTTCAAACTATCGATTCAAATAAATATTTCATTCATTTTTTCGAATTTTTTGTGTTTTTTTTTTTTTTAAATTTCTAAACCTCTTAAAAAATCACCCGTTATTTTCGTGGCCTTCATTTAAAATATGTGACGCAATCGCGGATTTTTGTGGCTGATTAAGACGAACACAATTTAAATGTTCCTTGAATCTAGTCTCAATGCTTCGTTTTGTTTGCCCATAATATTTCCGTTTGCAGTCACCTCATTCAATTTCATAAATACCTGACTTGCTCAATGTTGGTGTTTTGTCTTTTGTAGAACCAAGTAAATTCACCAATTTCTTGTCGTTTTTATAAACAATTTCCATTTCATGATTATTAAACACTTGTTTTAATTTATTTGTTATGCGTGGTTCAAATGTCAGTGCCACTCTTTTATTTTTAACTTTTTGTATTTGAGAGAAAAAGGTTGTCATATCGTAGTTTTTGACTTTACGTGTATGTTTATTAGTTTTATTATAGAATTATCTTGTTCTTGCAACAAACTACAAAATAACAAGTTTGGTGAGGGAAACCTTTTGGTTGTTTTTTTTCCTCATAAGTGGCAACAAATATAATTTTTTGGTTCACTAAGCCACAAGCAACTTTAATTTTGAATAGAGAAACACAATTTCACTTTTCTGGTCATGATTAATCATTATGAATTTGTTTACGATATAAATATGATTGTGATATGATTATGATTATGATTATGATTATGATTATGATTATGATTATGATTATGATTATGATTATGATTATGATTATGATTATGATTATGATTATGATTGTGATTATGATTATGATTATAATTATGATTATGATTATGATTATGATTATGATTATGATTATGATTATGATTATGATTATGATTATGATTATGATTATGATTATGATTATGATTATGATTATGATTATGATTATGATTATGATTATGATTATGATTATGATTATGATTATTATTATTATGATTACTTATTTGCTATTTAGTTAGGATTAATACAAAAAAAAACTATTAAAAATGTTAACTTTTGATAACTCGTGGGTTTGTTTTAAAAAAAAATATTAAAAAGATACATACAAAAGTATGCTTTAAATGGAGTGTTAAATAAAATAGATTAAATATAAGAAAAAATAACTACATATACAAAAAAATTGTGAGTGTCGGAACTCACAGTTAAGATGTGTAAACATCAATAATCGTTCGTGTGCCAGATTATTGTTATTGAATGCACCCAATATACTTATAAAAATTATAATGCAACCGTATTGTTTGTAACGTATTACACGTAGCATGCTTCACGAAACATATTACACGAAGGGCCCACGTTTTAAGTTCACCCAACCGACGCGGCGCGCATAAATGCTTACAGTTTACACATAAAAAACTACTGAAATTTTGATATTAAGCCATAAATCGGCTGACAAAAATACTATGGTTGTTAAAATCCATATTTTGTATTCATTTTAATTTTTCAATTAAATAAAAATTTAAAACTGCGCTTATTTTTGTTGGTCGTCGTTCTTTTTCACACCATCTTCACAAAATTATTTTAAGTACGATTCATCTAACTACAAACAATTGACGCGCAGTGTAGATACAAACCAAGTAAAAGCAAACTCACGACAGCCCAATAACTGCCGCGAACAAGACCAAATCGAAAAATGTACGTTTAGTTGATAAACAATGGATTGTTGTAAGAAAACAATAATAGTTTTTTTTTATGGAATTTATAGGGGGCTGCAGGCTGCAAGTACGAAAGAAGAAAAACTTGTGTGGTTGGGTACCTATCTATGTAATTTTTAGTTGCTTTGGATTTATTTGTACATATTTGTGTAGTTAAGTATAACGTCATTGATGGACAACTTTGAGCTGGAAATCTTAAGTTCCAAAGTATGAACAAGCATTAGGGTGGGTAAAATTTAAGAAACACGTTTCAAAAATTTTGAAACCACGAGGAGTTGGTTGCTTCGGGTTCCAAGAAAAGGGTATGAAAATATGACTTTTTTTTATTTAAGGGAAATTATTACGCGCTCTATAGGACAAGCATTGGCTTAGTGTGAAAAAGTAAATCGTGGTTGTAATCAAAACTCACACTACTATGATCGAGAAGTCCAAAAATGTGGGGTTTGTCATGGCGATGGCGTCCGTGTATCGTTCTGTGTTTCAAATACGGTAAAGAGCAATTTTATGTGATTCCCTAGAGGCGAAATTCGAATTTTTGTTTTAGCTCATCTAGACCGGGTAGCTGCCATACAAAAGTTTTGGCTTTTCAATATTCTCGAAGATGGATATAACAATTTTGATTAAACTTGGTACCTGTAATGAACAAAGAGATTGTAAGAAAACTGCGTTTCAGGTTTTTGGCAAAAATTCACATAACGAAAATAGGCATTCCACGTTCTTTTGAGAAAATGCAATCTGGCGATTCCTAATAATTTAACTAACTTTTGACTCTTTTCATATTTACTCGTTAAAGACATCATAACATTAATGCATCTTCAATGTGTGGCTGTATTACAGTTGTTTACCATAAGAGCAAGTTCGTGAATATTTTTTATAAAGATACGAATATTTCATGTCTTGAACCAACTTTATTTTGTCCCGCCATCCTATGCGAATCACAAAATAATAATTCACAAAATAATAATTCTTTTTCAGTACCAAGACAGTGAAGTTATAGTTAAGCACTTAATATCTTTTAAACGCCAACTTTTCTATATAGACAAAAGTTAGCGACACATAAATTCTAAGTGTTTCCCACTTTTTTTCAATATTTGTACGGGAACAATATAGCGTTCGGGGACCTCGGAAGAAGAACCCAACTTTAAATGATCTCAAGAATTTTGAAGCAAGTTGCTTTAATTTGATCCACCCTAATGTAAATTCATACCAAGTTATGTTTAATAAACGAAAACTAGATCAGAACAGAGCAGAGTAGAACAAGTGTATGAAAACTGTCGGATCAAGTCGTCGCTACAATGCAGAATTAGACTAAATCACATTTACAAAATATTTCAGGAGAGCCATTTCAAACTTTTAAAATATTATTACTCAAACCTTTTTATGAAATTATGTGGACTAAGACTACTTAATTTGTATTGCACACAAAATGATGTCACTGTAGGGGACATAGGATTGTTCTTCACTGATTTAGGACATGGGATGATATTGGAATATTAAAACAGTGAACGAACTACTCCACTGAGACAGACAGTTCTCAAACAGGAACGCCCGAAATGAAACTGGCTTCGTAAAAATGGAATCGAGTTTTGGAGGCTAGTTCTGCATTGCAGTGATGAAGTTAGAACAGAAAAGTTCTATGAGGTTGTAGGTTTCAGCTTGGAAATTTCAAACTCAATTTTTTTGTTAAGAATACTGTTTGTAACTCAAATTTTAAAAATACTCATTCTTTTTAAAAATTTAGAATTTTCAGAAATATCCTTTTCTCGTCCTGCCAGATTAGAGGTATATAGTTTTTGAGGTAGTGTATAAAAAAACAATTTGCGCATGGTTTGCCTAGTCAAATGTGGTCAAGGCATAGGGTTGACACACTTTAAGGTTAATATTGGATTTATTCAACTATCTGACCTGGCTCATATGGTAGGGTAGGCCTTCAAGATATACACAAAATATAACGTGATAGAAAATTTTATTCAAAAATTTACTAATGCGTGATTTTTTGAGATTCAGAGCTCAATTAGGATAAACAAAAAGTTGTATTTTTTTTGTAATCGATAGAATAAATGAATACAAGAAAGTCGTAAGTAATTACAAAAAAGCTGAAAATCTATAGCACGAACCATAAACATATGAAAGCCAAAAAATGAAAATAAGGTTCGAGAAAAAAGTTACTTTAAATCAGGGTGATGTTTTTTGAAAACAAATTATATATTTTTGAAAAGCAGATAAGAAATAAGTGCACCATAATTTCGTAAATTTAAACAAAATGAAAGTACAACCAAAATATGAGTAAATGGTTAGTAGGTACAAGTATCGAATACAATAATCTTATAAGTTTTTTTTTGTCAAATCTCGCGAAGCGCGTTGACGAGCGCGTGATTTCAATGTCGGTAAACTACTAACTAAACTAAAAAGTATCATAAATTGTCATGTCTCTAGTCTCGTCAATTATGTAAATCTGCCCATTAAAAAGATACAAATCAAATACCCCTTTGTGCCTTTCTGCACACCTGTTTACCAAAATCTTACCATCGATAATTTATGGACGAGACTAAATTATCTAAATGCCAATTTATAAAAGCCATACAAGTTTTTGGTCATTAAAAGCAGGTGTGTATCAATGCGGCTTGAAAAATCTGGGAGCCCGAAGTATGTCCACCGACGCGCGGGCAGCTTTAGCCCTGCGGAGCCATATAAACAGTACCAGTTATAAATATAGTCAGCCTAATTCTAAACATTCCCCGGGAAAATAACTCCCCGGGCGACGTTTTCTCTCGGGAGTAGTAGTACCCGAGAGAAATTCCCGGGAATTTTTTGTTTAGAATACGGGAGTAGGGAAAAGGGGAAAATTTCCCGGGGAATTGTCATTTAGAATTGGGCCTGTAAAAACCTAAAAAAAGGGTCGAAAAATGTTCGTTCACTTATTAATACATAAAATGAATTAAAGTTTATCAATGAATGATATCAAAAAAATTTGCAAAATAATGTAAAGTTTTGCCAAAAATTGGTCTTCCAACGCTAAAAAAATGTGTGTGTGTAAATTTATATCTTTGCAAAATCTACATATTTTTGAATCTCGAGCAAAACAATTTATATTTTCAAAAAAGGTAAGACTTTCTTCTTTTCAAACTGGTCAAAAAATACATGAGTTTGGGCATTACTATGGTTCGCGAATCGATTATTCGCTTGGAGTCGAGTAGTTTTAGGTTTAACGAATAAAATTACTATCCAAAAATTTATCTGTGAAAGGAAAATCTCATTAATATCACAAATACAATTTGAAGTGCGAAATTTGAGCAGTTTTATTTTATTTTTAAAATTTCTTCGATCATTAAGGGTATTCATGCAACGTCGGAAACTTTCCAACGCACGTTTCATGAATGCCCATTAAAACATTTTGCGTAAAGAAATTTGTATTTAAGTTAGTAATAATTTTGACATTTGAGGCAACATACTATTATTGTAATACCAAAGGAATCATTCACCAGGTTTTTATTTCGCTTTGCGAACGGTAGTATGCACCTTATCTTGTCTTTTTTTGTGTTAAATAAATTTCAATTTTTAATGATATTGATATCAATTTTTATTTTTATGATGATGTTCTTATCACCGGTTTGATTTTGACTTTGCTTCTTTAGCTAAAGAAACTAAGTATAAATATCATTCTAAAAATCTGAAAAAATATGTAACTATTAGACAAGAAAAACATAAAATCGAGCAAAAAGAAGAAATTGTGGAGCAGCCTATTGTATATGGAACATACATTTTACTATCGACCAATGTTTTTTTCACTTAGATTATTACAAACTTAAACCATTTAAACCCACTTTATCAGTGGAAAATTGCTTCAAAAAATTGAGCCTGTTTCGTAGAACAAAAAACATTCATTATTTTTGTTAAGTACTGTCTCTTCGAGTATAAAATGTAAGACTAACTAGTGTATTGTTCTGCGACCTTTATTGAGAATTATTACTCTATCTAAATTATATAATGTGGATCCCTCTTAAATAGCTTTGTTGAATTGATTCATTTTTTTTTTAAATAGTAAGAAAAATACTCATACATTATTTGTAACGATTATTATTATAAAATTTAATTAAAACAAATATGAAAACAACTTTTGCAACAATTCTTTAAAAAAACAAGTGTGGCAGTCGACTTGTTTTCTGAAAACCTAACAATTAATAAATGCTTTGTTCGAATTACAAATGATTATTATCATTTTTATCATTTTCTAATTTTCCGGAATGTAATACGGAGCAGAAAGGAAATTTCGTGTCACATCACCAACTAGGCTGCGATCCGATATAGTTTGTGCTGCACCATAAATAGCCAATTTTCCCTCCACCGGCCGACCAGGATCTTTTAAAATTTCCGCAACATTAGCAGCTATATCAGCTAAAAATTTTGCAGCCACTCCTTGTTTAGTGTGCATATCAGTGACGCATATGTGGATACTAGGGATAAAAATATGTAGAAGATAAAATTGAAAAAAATAATTGATTAAAAATGTGAAAATTACCCTGAAGGAAATTGTAAAATATTTAAACTCCACCCTATTTTGGAAAGGGCGTCCGAAAGGCGAAAAATTTCAAAAACATCGGATGCAATGGCAATTACCGTTGTTGCTGGTTTTCCAATCACATATATTCCTTTAATTTTTCGCAAACTTGAAAATATTAATTTAATATACAATTATGTATACGATAATGTAAAAGTATTTTTACCCGTCTTCAATTAAACGTGACGTATCTAAAATACGTTTTGTTGCTTCTAAATATCCTTCATCACCAAACATCATCATCGTAGCCCAACAGGCTGCAATAATACCGCCTGCTCTTGATCCATTTACAGTTGGTGATCCATAAACACCACCTGGCCAATCCGTGGTAACGGTAAATTGATGATCACGGAACTTTTCTTCTGAATAAATAATGACCGAAGATCCTTTTGGGGCGAATCCGTACTTATGAGTATCGACCGAAATACTTGTTACCCCTTTTACGCTAAAGTCAAAAGGCCGCACATAATAGCCAGCTCTCTTCATGAAACCAATGATAAAACTACCAAGACACGCATCTACGTGCACTGGAATATCGTGTTGCAATCCGAGTTTTCCGATTTCCTCTATATCATCCATGGTTCCGTATGGAAAATTAGGAGCTGAGCCAACGAGCTAGAATATACGTTGAAGTTTTTCGTTTATTTAGAAGTATATATATATGTGTTTTTGGATTTGTATAGAATACAGTAAGGTCCAGTTTTTCAGTGCGAGATTAAAGTTAAACCCGAGTTAACACATACAATTTGGTGAGTTAACTCAGGACTTACTAAACAGATGCTTTTGATGTTTTATCCGCCGAGTTTGTTTAGTCGTTCCGCATGCATTCTTCTCCAAAAAACTGCTCCCTCAGTTAAATGTAGGTTGATTTACTTATAGTGTTAACTAACCACTGAAAAACTGGGCCTAAGAATCCTAGTTATACATTTAAGCTACATATTCCTTTATTAATCTTGTCCACTCAATTTTGGTGGAATAAGTAGGATAATATTTTTCCAAATGTCTTTAATGTCCTCAGAATTGTTCAATTGGTTTTCTAAAACTTTGGAAAAAATAGTTTTTTTTATGTATATCGGAGCTTTAACATAATCATAAATGTAACTTTTCGACTGCCCTAACTAATGCCCACTATTATTAAACACTCACAAATTTCATGTAAGTAAATCTCCGAGAGTAATTAACATATTGGATAGAAATGGATGTTAAATGGAAAATTAGTGATTGCAGATGATATAAGGAGTTTTGGAGGAAAAAATTAATTCGTGGTGGAACTTAAATTAAAAACCGTTAACATTCAAGTATCTCTAAAGAGCTAATTGAGCAATTTAGGATATTAAAAATCTCCAGGAAAGTATAGTCTGTTCCGCAATAAAAAAAAAGATTAAATGTTGTAGACCAATGTTATACATGCTTTAGAACAAAGTGCGTTTATGCATTGCTATTCCATTCTAGCGATTGTTTTTTTTTATCATGTTCTGTTGGCTGTGTAGAGAGGAATGTAATAATATGAGTGATATGATTACATAGAGAGGGAAAATGTGCATGTGTCAGTTTTTTCGTATCTGCTGTTTTTAAATGAGGAAATTTCGGCCACTAGGTAATACTACTTACAACCCACTCTGGAAATTTAGATGTTACTTCTGTCATGTGTTGTGGTTATTACTTTTTATTTTGATTTTAATGACATATATATGAATGACCATTATTTTCAAAAGAGGCTCTGGACAACTTAAGGTTTAATTAAAACTTCGTTTTGCGGTTAAAGATTAAAGCATTGGAGCTATAAGGTAATAGTTTATGAATATAAAAACGGATTTATTTT
The DNA here is from genome assembly GCA_932273885.2 of Leucozona laternaria. Lineage (NCBI taxonomy): Eukaryota > Metazoa > Arthropoda > Insecta > Diptera > Syrphidae > Leucozona > Leucozona laternaria. Next base: position 56,748,035 of record OW026368.1, read on the forward strand.
TTTATTTTTTCGCTTATAAAAAAAATTCGGGTTATTTGAATTACTTAGAAGCAGGTTCTTAGTTGCAAAATTGGAACAAAATCAATAGTGCCATTAACAGTATTAACGAAATAACTCAAACAAGTTATGTACATTTTTCGGCCAAAACTAGGTTCGAATTTTAATCAAAATCGTTAGAGCCATTTTCGAGTTAATTTGGAGCAACAAATTTTCTTTTAGGGAGTCAATTAAAAATACTCTGTACCGAATTTCAAGAAAATTCTTATATCTATTTACGCTCTAGCTCTATGTACAGTTGGACGCTCAAATAAAAACCTTTATTTTTGTTTTAAAAATGTACAGATAAAATACGTTAAGAATACATAAAATGCACCTGTGCAATGTACATATAATTATTGGACGAGACTACAGACTTGCCAATTTATAACATTTTTTCGCCATTAAAAGTGGGCATGCGTTAAAGCGCTTCGCGCGACTTGAAAAAAAACTCTGGGTGCCTGAAATATGTTTACCGGCGGAGGGCCATGGCCATGAGATGCCGCATAGACAGTACTTTTATAAACCAAAACTGTTATAATTGGCATGTCTAGAGTCACTTCCATAATTACTACCTACATCAGAACATTGTTTAAGAAGAAAAGGAATTTATGAAAAAAAACTATGTTTTGTAGAATTTTATTTTTTTTTTTTTCCTTTTTTTTGAAATTCGTTGTTTGTCCGCTTTATAGATCATTTCCATCATTCGTAATATCGGCATTCGTTATACTTGACCACCACTGTAACTACTTTTAAATTAGAAAATTCGATGGCAAAATTATTAAAACCCACATTGATCCAAATTTAAAGGTTAACGTCAAATTCAAAATGCTTACAGTAATCAGTTAATAAATCTTTAGTATCTTCTTATTATTTTTATTATTTTGATATAATCACATGTTACTGTATGTGCTGTACAAGCAACACAATCTTAATTTTTAATCAATCGATAAATCGAACAAAATCAATCATGATTGCTTGCTTGTTCAATTGCCAATCATCCAACATCATTGGATGAATTCCGTTATATTTGTTGTTAAATCTACAAAATCACCAAAGTGCTTATTTTCAAGATTTACGTCTTTAAATAAAGGCCAAGTGCAAGTCTAAAGTTTTGTATACAAATTATTTGAAAGGTACACAAAAATGTATACTTATTATTTTGAATCATTCAATTTGATTTTCACTTTTATAAGTTCAAAATTTGATGAAAAAAATAAGAAGAAAAAATATTATTTAACAAACTTATTTGTCTATACCAATATAGATATAGATATTGGAACTTTACATAGATCTTCTACATAGCGTCAGTTGTTACTTTTATAAGCTATTGATAAGTTGTTTTTAAGAAGTTTTGTCTAGCTTTAAGATATTTATAAGTGAAATTAAAATTAATTCAAAGTCAACCCAAAGTTACCATGACGATATATACTTAAATAATTCTTTTAATATGTAGATAACAATTAATCAGCATCATCAAAACTGTTTAATAAATTAGTAACTAGTCTTAAACATTTGTATACAACAGAATAATTATAGCCTAGCAAAATCATTCAAAAAATGGGGTATGTTTGGTTATTTAAGTACACGTATCTTTATTACACGGATTTTTTAATACACTGGTTTTCATGTTCAATTTCTTTTTTTTTATTGACAAATTAATAATATGCGAAAGGGTCGTCCAAACTTGCTTTTGTTTCTAATATTCACTTTATGTTCATACAATTTTTCCGGCTAAGTGCTTACTGGGATATTTGCAAACAAACACGGATACCCGAATTACAAGGCTCCAAATCCGGATTTAATAAGAACATGTGTACCCGTGTTTTAAACTTTCTGTTTAGTATAAGGCTCTAGCAAATATACGTTTTAGGGAAACAAATGTTCTACAAAAATCTGTTTGGTATATCTGTATAAAAGTCTCTACTATTTGCGATTTATGTTTTGCGAAGAAACAAAAGATTAAACTAAAAAATAAGGAAATATTTCAATGGAACAATTTTTGGTCAATAGTTCTAGAAAAACACACAAATTAATAGAGTGCCAACAACTTCGGTAACGCTTTTTAATCTTCAAGTTTCCTATTATATTATAATTATTATATTTTAATTATTCATCATCATCGTCGGCTCGACAACCGGGGTCCGGTCCTGGCCTCCTTCAACAAGTCTCTCCACCCATCCCGGTCTCGAGCCGCCGCCATCCAGTTGCGCACCCCAAGGCTCCGGGCGTCCTGGTCTACGCCATCTCTCCAGCGCAAGCATGGTCTACCACGCTGTCGTCTACCATAGAATGTACCACAAAGAACTTTCCGAACAGGTTCCTCTTCGCTCATGCGAGCTAGGTGCCCTGCCCACCGGAGTCTACCGAGCTTAATTTTTGTCACGATATCTGTTTCAAGGTAGATTGCGTACAATTCATGATTGTACCGTCTCCGGAATCGTCCTTCCTCACATATGGGGCCAACAATTCTCCTTAAGACTTTTCTCTCGAACGCGGCTAAGAGGTCGGAGTGCCTTTTGCTAAGCACCCAAGTCTCGGATCCATATGTGAGTACTGGCAGGACCATGGTCCTGTACAGCAGCAGTTTTGAAGTTATGGTGAGATTTCTGGATTTGAAGAGCTTTGACAGACTATAGTAGGCTCTGTTGGATTTGAGAAGCCGCCCGCGTATTTCTTCTTCTATATTGTTATCGGCTGCTACTATTGACCCAAGGTATTTAAAGGATTGCACCACTTCAAATTCGTGCTCCGCTACCTTGATTGTTTGACCAACTGTTCCTCTCGCATTCGACGCCACCATGTACTTTGTTTTACCTTCACTAATGTGCAGCCCCAGATTTTGTGCCGCCTGCTCGATCTGGATGAAGGAATCATGTACAGCTTGCTCAGTTCTTCCGATGATGTCGATGTCGTCTGCGTAAGCCAGTATCTGGCTGGACCTGTTGACGATGGTCCCTCTTGTTGCCGTGCCAGAGTCACGGATTGCTTTCTCCAACGCCAGGTTGAAGAGGAGGCAGGCCAAACCATCCCCTTGTCGGAGTCCATTAAAGATGTTGATTGGTTTGGATAGCAATCCGGCTATTTTTACTTGGCTTGTTACGTTGGTCATGGTCAACCTACATAGTCGTGTCAATTTATTTGGGATGCCGAATTCTCTCATGGCTTTGTAAAGTTCTACCCTGGCTATGCTATCGTAGGCGGCCTTAAAGTCTATAAACAGGTGGTATGTTGGGATGTTAAATTCTAGACATTTTTCCATCGCCTGCCTAAGGGTAAAGATCTGATCAGTTGTTGATTTGCCTGGAATGAAACCACACTGATATTGTCCGATGATGGTTTTAGCGTATGGGGTTATCCGGTCTTGTAGGATAGAGGAAAGTATCTTATAGGCGGTACTCAACAACGTGATACCTCTATAATTGCTGCACGTTGTGACATCTCCCTTCTTTTGTATGGGGGACAACGCCAGAAAAAAAATAGTTTTTACTTTCAAGTGAGGTTTCTGTATGGTAATGTGCACTACAGGTTAAAAAAAATATTATTGAATGAAACAACAGCAACAACTTAAAAGAGTGCTAACACCCAGTTAGTAATGGGTTAAACAATTCAGAAGTGTTCGATCATCAGATTTCTTTTGATGGTACTTAGTCTAGTTTGCTAATTTTTAATTAAAAATACTCTTTTGCCGTCATTAAGAAGCGAATCAAGCTATTATTGTACTCGATAATTTAAATAGTATGGAAAATGTTTTTATTATGAAAAATTGTTGATCAGAGTCTTGTAATTGATTCTGGGTCCAGGGCTATGTAGGGTTTATTGGTGATGAATTTAAAAAAAAATTGATTTCATGCAACCTGGTGCCTATTATTAATGTGTATAGAAATACGACCAACAAGGATAATTCTAATATTACGTTTATATTACCTAATATTGATATTTCAACTTACCATAATAGTGTTACCATTGATTGCATTTTTAAAAGCAGTTAGATCAACTTCGGTGGTTTTTTTGTTCAGTTTTATTGAACGCACATGAATTCCTAAGAACTGCCCAGCTTTATCGAAAGCAGCATGGGCGCTGAATGGAACTATCATATTTGGTTTGGTGATGCCTTTTGTTTCACGTGCATAATCTCTGTATGCTTTGCATGCCAATAATATGGATTCAGTTCCACCTGTAGTCATCTAGTGAAAAAGTAATTTGAATATATAATTTAACTCAATTGTCTTAAAAAATCATACTGTGCCAGATGTGTTGTCATCGCCATTGAACAAAGTACTTATCATTTTCACAACTTCAGCTTCCATTTTACAAATTCCTGGGAAAATGTCAGGGTGAAGGGGATTTGTATATGAAGCTTTTCCATATACTTTTGTTATTAAGTCAACAACATCAGGGTCAAATCCATAAACAGTGCCGGAGACACGTCCATCTTGCCAATCGTAGTTTCCCTTTTGTATGTGTTGATCCACTAATGTGAATATTTGTTCTTTAGAAAGACCCTTCTCAGGTAATTTGTAAGAATACAAAAGTCCATCACACCTCTTCACCATATCTTTCCGAAATTCATCACGAGTACTACCAATTTCTTTTTGGATGCGTGCTTTAACCATTGGTATTTTCTTGACGAGGAGGAAGAAACGCTTTTTTGTGCGCTTGTAGATACCTTTGAAAAAAAAAAAATCATTATTTATTTTTAAAACTGTCTTCACATACAAAATGCAAATGATACTAAGCACTAATTTTAAGCTCGTAATAATCAGTTAAACAGTTTCTTACTTTTTAAAATTTATAGTTTAATATTTTTTAAAGTTAACTAGTGCTTAAATAAAATAGGCAGTTGCATTCTTCCCCTGAAACAATTCACGCATAACTAACTTAGGTTTGAATGCTGTTCAGCTGTTCAGATATTCACACTTCATTGTGAAGCATTTAAAGGAATTGGCATCGAACAAATTATATATGGTCTAAATGTAACCTGGAACTCATTATCTATCGTTTTTCAACTCTATTTGTAGTTTAGTCGACCTATCAATGAGTTCAGTAGGGATAGTGTTAAGAATCTATTTCTGTCCTAAGTTGAGCCAGCATATGTACACATACATATATGTATATATATATACATATATAATAGTAAACTTTGAGTAAACATTTTTTGTAAAGCACATATTGTAGATATATTGATTAAATATATAAAAAAAACAAAGGAAATCAAAATAAATTCCTTCCTTATTTACAAAACGTTTGTTGTGCACTATATTAGACGTTTTTTACTACCAGAAATGATCCATATAATGTACCTACATAGATCATTAAAAAACATACAAATATGACAAAAACATGAGATCCTGCTCTCTATCGGGATCACGATATATGAACCAAAAATTTAATTTTTGCTCTCCGGGTAAAAGGAGCAATTTAGTATTGCATATGGTAAGGTAGTGTGAACTGTAGTATAAAGAAAAAAGACAACAAATACATGAAAAGTAAACAAATATAAGGAAAAAAGAGATTGTTATACAAACTGTTCTCACTATTCTCATTTGATTTTCATGGGATAATCGATAATAAAACACGGCTTTTATGAAGGTTATATTAAACCATTGAGTCCATACTAAATTAAAAGCAAATAAAATAATGTTTCACTGTAACGTAATGGTTAACCTTTTTTTTGTACTGATACACCAAAGGTCTAAGGATATAATCCCATCTTATTTGGCACTGGTATAATACATTAAAAAACAGTATATGACTGAGATTCATGAAAAGAAAAATGTTGTTTAAATTTAATGTACATTATTTTCCTTCTTTTATAATTACAATTTAAGTATTTTGTACCAGGAGTTGAATGAAAATATACCTACAAATATCGAACTTAATTTTCAGCTTTCTGAATAGAAATCTAGCCTACCTAAAAAAGATCAACTAGGTGAAGCACATCTTATTTTAAACAATCGTAATCACAAGCACGATTTCATATAAAAATTGCGTCACTTAAATGAAATAATGCCGACTAATTGAGTACTAATAGAAAGTTAAGCACAGTGCCCAAGATTGTATTGTGAGATTTAATTTTTTTTGTCAAAATAACCAATAGCTTCAAATAAAACAAACAAAACTACTTCAGAACTTTATCAGAACAATTATAACTACATACATATATAATTATTATCGGAACTATGGTGGTCCCCATTTTGAATTTTTAAACATTTAGGCGCCCCGGTTTTAAAAAGTATAAACTTTAGACTTGGAGAATATTTTTTGTATTAATTTCTAACCCTTTGAGGCTTTGAGAGCCTACACAGTCAAACATTTTCAAAATAAGGATCAACCAGTATGTTGGTCGTTTTTCTACGCAGGTAATTGCTCTTATTTAAGATCACATTAGCTTGAACTTTACCCAGGGTTGACCCAGGTTTTCTTGACATCCCCAAGAATAGTCAAAAAAGGGTTTTCAGTTCTCAACGCTCCGTTCAAACGCGCGAGTGCTTTTGACATTTAAGGCAAACTAAAATTATCTAAGATAATAATTAGGTAGGTAACTAAAAATTTATTTTAAATGTCTTAAAAATGAATAAAAATAACTTTTAAGGTTTCCATTTTGTGTATTCTTTCAAATTATTAAAAAAAAAAAAAAAAACAATAATCGCAGCACGTGAACCCACAACAAAACAAATGCTTCACAACTCATGTCATTTTGGCAGTTTATTCGTTACTTCAACTCGCCACAGCAAAAAAAAAAAAATAGGTCCATTTCAGGGCGAACCCAATTCTCAAAAAACACAGAATTATTCACCAGGGTGACTTCAGGTTTTTCAAAAAACGCTTTGGGTCGACTTCAGGGTGCCTTCAGGGCTCAACGAACAAATTTACTGTGGTTTTAACTTAGGGTCTGAATATATAGCTATTCATGAGATGTTAAAAGAAATAAACTTTTATGGGCGCTATATTTTCTGCCACCTGCCAATAAAACATTGTTAAGTTTAAAGTAGTATTATTTGAGTACATACAAATGAACAATATAGCACCGTGCTGGAAATATAATATTTATATACATACAAAGATAGGTTAGGTTAGGGTGATATTACGAAAACCGCATCATCGCACTCGGATCTCAATGGATCCATTGTGGTCCCCAGGATAGGTCCCCAGGTATATGTACATAGGAAAGGTCCCCAGGTATATGTACATGCAACTTACAGTTTTTAACTTAAAAATGATTAAAAATCAAAATAATTATGTATTTAGAAATAAATTGATTAAAGAACTTCGGAAATTGTTTTGACAGAAACTGATTTCTTTAACAAATCTCCGTGGAATTTCATGATTAAATAAACCTTATTTCTTAGTGCACTGTGCAATTAAGATTTTCTATCCTTATATTCCTTCTAACTAGTGCAGCTTTGGTTACATTTAAAAGACTAGGCCTAGAAGGAATATATTTTAAATTATTATTATTAATTAATGTATGCTGCGCATACTGGGTTGCCCAGTGCGCTCTTTAGATTAGTTTCAAAAATATTTTAAACTTTGAACATTCGGAAAATGGCAAATGTATGTATGTAGGTATCTGACTATAGTATCACGAACCGTTATCAGCCCAGATAATATTTATCGCTAGAAGTGCGTTTTCAGAAATGTATAGCTAGGCACACTTTTTGTAATTTGAAGGTTGATATTTAAATAGATTGGTTCCAATCTTTTAAGTCGATTGATTTAAATTGATTCAAATAAAATACAAAAAAATACTTACTCTCATCCTGATTTATGAGGTTCCAGAGCCAAACTGTACTAAGCACAGTGGTTGCGGTAATCGTCATTATTTGCCATGGTTCTCGGTTACCAAATGCATTATTAATTCCTTTTGTAAGGACCGTAACACAGTCTGCCATTGAGCACTTTTATATACCTAAATTGTTGAATCACTTCGAAGGCACTTTCCACAATCCAAATCCAACCTTTCAAACACTGGTTAATGCGTTCAATTGAAAACAGGCAGCACTATACAAGAGAATAGTCCAATTATGGTTTAATTTTGTTCTTTTATCGTCGAACAGACTATCAGTCGAATGTTTTAGATTAAGGTTTATTCATATATAATTTATTTAACTCAGCTATACTTATGGTTATGATAGACATAAAACAAGTCAGTAATTAGACGACTTTGTATGAGAACAATTGGTAGGTTACGATATATTTTCGTTGACCAGTTGGTTTTTAAGTTAGAAGTAGATGCAAGCAGAAAGAATAATATAATAATACTCAAAAATCAAGTTTCAAACAAATGGATGTTGATACTGAGGGGCTGATTATATATGAGCAAAAAAAAAACAAAAGTATAAAAACCGAGATTTTCCTTTTCAAGATTTGTTTTTTTAGTTGGTGGTGGCTGATGGCGGTTGATATTTTATTTTGACAGCGTATTCAACACAACAAAAACAGTTAAAAGTGTGAAGTTGGCAGCAATTCCTAAAACCAATGTTTAGTGCCTGATTTGGAACTTCCACCAGACTTCAGTGCCAAACAAGCAACAAAAAAAATCAATAGTTTGACAGAAAAATATGTAGGAAAAACAAAAACATGTGATTGTGATTGGTCGTTTCTTTGTTTTCCCTACATATTTGTATGTCAAAACTATAAAGAGAAAAGCAAAGATAGTTTCTGGAAAAGCCTAATTACATGGGTCGTTTTACTAAAGAGCGCATCGGTGAGATAGGTAGATTTTATGTGCGTAAAAAAGAGACGGTGAAATCTACCTTCTAATTTTTACTCACATTAGCCGTTCTTTATTATCAGAGATGATCCATATAGATCATAAAAAAACATGCATTACAACAACAACACGAGATCCTGGCTCTCTATAGAGGTCTTCCAAGATTTGTCTTTGTCTTTTCTCTTTCTAATTTGACATCTAAAAACAACAACAAAAAAAGTCCCTGGTTGGAAAATATTTACATACTCTTGGCAGTGTTAAAAATCCGGTAATTTGATTATTTTTTGTATTTGGAATTGAAAACTTAAATTTGCGATCGAAGTTAATATTAGGGGTATTCATGCAATGAGATATATTTACTTACTTCGTATTTGCGTAAATGTATGCTTCACTTTGCATGAACGCACCTATAAAGCAATCTGTGTATATCCTTATTACGTTGCTCGCGTATATAATTTTCCATACAAATTTTGACATTTGATTTACGAGGTGATAAACTTATGCAGTTTACTTGGTTTACGAGGCAAAATCATCGCGCAAACTTAGCAGCCCTGCGTATATAATTTTCCATACAAATTTTGGCAGTTGATTTACGAGGTGATAAACTTATGCAGTTTACGAGGTTTACTAGGCAAATACGACATTGCATGAATACCCCTATTAATTAGTCTGCTATTATACGACGACTTTTGCGTCGTGACTCTTTTCGAACATAATGAGTGCAAAAGAGAAGAAAAATGAGACGGGAAACAACTGCCCTATGAGTCGTGGGCCAAATTTCGGCGACTCATTTTTGACATCATATTATTTCTTGTTTGTTATTTTAGCAAATTGCTTTATTTATTTTCGTTATTTGTGGAGCGCACATGTACTTATAGCTGCGGTTGCTAAGGCGTAGAGCATAGAGAATTTCTATGCTGGAACAAAATCGTTTCATTTATGTTTGTTGTTTGTTTGGTTGCTACGAGAATATCATTACCGAAGAAAAATTATAGAGAATTGCCAAATTTGAGTCATGACTCAAAAGTCATGGTGTAATAGCGTACGACTCACAGGAAGAAATTTCAAAGAAGAATTCGAAGAAGAGTCACGACGCAAAAGTCGTCGTGTAATAGCATACTTATGTGGTTTTCGTTTCGACCAAAAAAATCGATTTTTCTTTGATTTTTTTGATTTGTGACAAGTTTTTCCTTTCCTTTCGACCAAAAAAATCGAATTTTTGTCGATCTGAAGTCGATTTTGCAGATTTCGATTTTTAGCAAGATTTACACAGATTTTCACACGCACTTGCACACACATCAAAGAAAAGTGACTTTTACCCAGTGTCGTTTAAAAAAAGGCACTCGTACAATCATACAACAAAATAAAATCACGTTTTGTGTTCGTTTTGCCAGTAAAATTTAAGATCTGACACCCAAATCTGAATTGTTCGAAACGAAAGCCACATTAGTGTTTAAACATTGTAGTGAACATTTTTTCAAGTGTTTGATACAAAAAAACTAATTTTACTACATATTAATCACTATTATTAAACACCCGACTTTTTTGGCTCGCCTTCGGCATTTGGTTTTGTTTTCCAACTAGGGAGTGCTGTCAGATTGTTTTTTTTTTAAATTCGCACTGACACTTCTGACATTTGGTGGCAGAGATCCAGGCTTTTCCAGAAACTATCTTTGTCTTTTCTCTTTCTAATTTTGACATAAAAATATGTAGGGAAAACAAACAAACGACCAATCACAATCACATGTTTTTGTTTTCCCTACATATTTTACTGTCAAACTATTGATTTTTTTTTTGCTTGTTTGGCACTGAAGTTTGGTGGAAGTTCCAAATCGGGATCACGTTTCATGAAACAAAAGTTTAGTTCTTGCTATTGCTTTTCAGCTTTGCAAATGGTTAGGAAATGTGAACTGTATAGTGTAAAGAAAAAAGAAAACCAATAAATGAAAAATAAATAAACGTAAGGAAAAAAGAGAAAGGTATACCACACAGTTGTCACTAAGATCCGTATTGTTTTATTTTCATGAGATGATCTATATGGATCATCGGGGCGATAATAAAATACGGCTTTTGTAGATTACAGCCAGATCAGAAGAAGAAGAAGAATTTCTTGCATCGCCGAAGAAAACCTAAACATTGAGCTGCATTTTTATCGACGTTGAATATGTGGTAATTCCACAAAAGGTGATCTGTGATGCACATACCGAGAACTGAAAGCTGTTCGGTTTCTTCAATCCAAGTACCGCTCATGGATAGCGGCATATGGGGGGTGGGTTCCGCTTCAACGACAAGAGACAGCATTGGGTTTTTGAAGCATTAAATTCTACGCGGTTTTTGACTCCCCATTGGACAATAAATGCTGTCCAGATCAGAATTTAATGGGCTTATCATACGCTGTCGCTCTAAATCCACATCCGAAGGACAAGGATGAGACTCTAGAAAAGCTGAGGGTACTGTCGTCGGCAAAACAATTTAATGGATTAGAAGTTTGAGACAGAAGATCATTGATGAATATGAGAAAGAGAGTCGGAGACAAAATGGAGCCCTGGGGCACACCAGCGTTTATTTTATGAATATCAGACTTAAAACCATAAAATACGACTTGTATTGAGCGGTCCGAAAGGTAATTTCTAATCCAACGAAGAAGAGATTCATCAATACCAGATTCACGCATTTTCGATAAGAGCTTGATGCCAAACTCTTTCAAACCCTTTTGAAATATCGAGTGCAATAATCTTACTTTCACCAAAACGGTGTAAAGATTTGTTCCACTGTTTGGTGAGATATACCATCAGATCACCATGCAGGACCTATTGCTACGAAAGCCATACTGCCGGTCATTTAGAAGCTTTCGTCCTTTAAGATTTTTCTTAAGCTGATGATTAATCAGCGTTTCCATGACCTTGGAAAGAAGGGACGTAAGTGCAATTGGACAATAGTTAGAGGCACAGATTAGCCACATGAAGATGAGTATCCCCGGCAACCATTTTAATTTGCCTACAAGCTTGAACTGTCAGATATATCAGATAAAAAATGAGAATGGGTGTATAAAAACCAAAAACACTCTATATCAAAAACACTCTATATGAAGATGCCAATCTTTCGTACGTATCACCCTCCAAAACCCATTTGTTTACATTGTTGTTTTTGTAATTTCGTTTTGTGTCCATGAATAGATGTGAATTGCAACAACAATTTAACGGGGTGGGATTGTTCTGTTTTCCCAGAACAACCATTTTGTATGTGCAAATAACGCAGCCATCTTTAAAAAAATTTCAACTCACCAGCCTTTAACCATGAAAATGGCGGATGTTAGGTGGGATATCGGGATGTGTTGAAAAAAACACCAATTTAATGGTGCTAAGTCTGCTATTACACTACGAATTTCGCGTGATGAAACTTCTTTAAATTTTTCCTTGAAAATTCATCCTGTGAGTAGTTCGCTGTTACACAATGATTTTTAAATCTTTGGCATTTCACAGAAATGTCTGCAATAAAATAAATAACGTGATAAGTTAGAATTTATACATTGACATTTCGGTCATCGATAGTTTTCTATTGGTTTCGCATATACATAGCATAAAGGCTGTCCCAAACCAACGCGAAACATTCGAGCGAATATGCGACGACTGAATAATGTTCAAAGATTCGCATCGCGCCAGTGTGGGTGCTCCCATTAATCTCCATTTAAATATATTAAGACAGGCGAAAGTTGCGTCGTCGTTCTGAAGTATTCGCTTTGGTTTTTGAGAGCCTTAATGCTCTTAAAAGCCATGTTTTTTTTTTGCAAGCCCGGAGTGATTTGGTTGAAAAGAAATGATATTGGGGATTATCTATCGACGCGTGTTTTTGCTCTATATGAAGATACCAATCTCGGCTGTCATCCGAGTTTGCCTACAAGCTCATATAGGGGAAATTCAGGAGAAAGACGCACACATATGCAGTAAGCGTACATCCACCACGCTTTATTTGCACACACATGCAGTAAGCGTACATTCACCACCAAAATGTCGGTTATTTACGAGTTTCAATGGGTATGTTCAAAAAGTATAATAAAAGGAGCAACGAGTTATCAAGTGCTAACCCAACCTTATAATGTCGTTTTCGATTGGATTTTCGGTAAATTGTACTCCTTTTCAATTCCAATCGAATATGAAAACACTGACTTTCCTAAGTTTACACACACACTACCAAAGCTGCCATTTAACAAAATGGCTTCTTCAAGTATTTATCACTTTCGACAAGTAATCCAACGAAAAACTTTATATGTATGTGTGTGTTCCTCATCTACTCCAAAATGAAATTGGGGACAGAAGAACACTCCGAAAACATTACTCGGAACAGCCAATCGAAGGCTTTTGGAGTAGTAGGAGTGAAAAAGGAGTGTAAAAGGAGTACTCCGTACATCCAAACGAAAACGACATAAGAATAAGTTTGTGGAAACAAATTGAACGTGAAAATTTATAATCAATTTAAGTATATTCGATTGTCTTTTGTCATTATTTGTTTTGTTTCTACGATTGTTTGGTATTGTGTTTCGCTCTCGAGTTATTGAAACAGACTTTGAACATGACAAAAAAAAACGAATGAGAAATCAGAGAATCAACGCAACTGTTGTAAGACAACTTTAGGCGTGTTTTTTTTGCAGGGAGTGACTAGACATGCCAATTATAACAGTTTTTGTTTATAATATTACTGTTTATGCGGCCCTGCAGGGCCAGGGTCCTCCACCGGTGGGCATAATTCAAGCACCTAAAGTCTTTTGTTTTAAGTAGTGCGAAGCGCGTTAACGTACGCCCGCTTTTAAAGGCCAAAAATTGTTATAACTGTTATAAATTGGCATGTCTCTAGTCTCGTTGCAAGCCTGGAGGAAATTGATCGAACAAAACTATGTCGCGACGGGGCTAAGGAATCTACATGTTAAATGCAACAACAACTAATCCCCTCCAGGCATAGCTAAGAGCACATAATTTTCGGGGCTAAAATGTTTTAACGGCATCAATTGCATATGTACTTCTAATCAGTAGTTTTTATGGAAACTCCATTTTTTTCTGTGATGGCGTCCATAGATAATCCCCAAAATCATTTCTTTTCAACCAAATCCCTCCGGGCTTGCAAAAAAAAACATGGCTTTTAAGAGCATTATAAGGCTCTCCAAAACCAAAGCGTATACTTCAGAACGACGACGAAACTTTCGCCTGTCTTAATATATTTAAATGGAGATTAATTGGAGCACCCACACTGGCGCGATGCGAATCTTTGAACATTAAGGCTGTCCCAAACCAACGCGAAACATTCGCGCGAATATGGGACGACTGAATAATGTTCGAAGATTCGCATCGCGCCAGTGTGGGTGCTCCCATTTATCTCCATGTAAATAAATTAAGACAGGCGAAAGTTTCGTCGTCGCTTTGAAATATTCGCGTTGGTTTGGGAGAGCCTTTATTCAGTCGTCGCATATTCGCGCGAATGTTTCGCGTTGGTTTGGGACAGCCTTTATGCGAAACCAATAGAAAACTATCGATGACCGAAATTTCAATGTATAAATTCTAACTTATCACGTTATTTATTTTATTGCAGACATTTCTGTGAAATGCCAAAGATTTAAAAATAATTGTGGAACAGCGAACTACTCACAGGATGAATTTTCAAAGAAAAATTTAAAGAAGTTTTATCACGCGAAATTCGTAGTGTAATAGCAGACTTAGCACCATTAAATTGGTGTTTTTTTCAACACATCCCGATATCCCACCTAACATCCGCCATTTTCATGGTGAAAGGCTGGTGAGTTGAAATTTTTTTAAAGATGGCTGCGTTATTTGCACATACAAAATGGTTGTTCTGGCAAAACGGAACAATCCCACCCCGTTAAATTGTTGTTGCAATTCACATCTATTCATGGACACAAAACGAAATTACAAAAACAACAATGTAAACAAATGGGTTTTGGAGGGTGATACGTACGAAAGATTGGCATCTTCATATAGAGTGTTTTTGATAAAAACCTCACACATAGACAGTAGGGATCTTGAGACACCGGTTAAATTGTTGTTGCAATTCACATCTATTCATCGACGCGGGAAGAAATTACAAATACAACAATTTAAACAAATGGGTTTTGGAGGGTGAACGTACGAAACATTCTCATCTTCATATAGCTAATCTGTGGTTAGAGGGTAAAGAAGATTCGCATTTTTTAGGGACAGGCTGGACAAATGCTGTTTTCCATCCACTCGGAACGAGACCAGTAGAATAGGACAGATCGAAAAGCTTACGCAGTGGTTTTGCTAGCGTAAAAGAACACCTCTTCAGATCAACAGGAGGGATATACGATCCGCGCCAGCGAATGATGTCGCGACGAGACGTCAAAATACAGTTTATTGGCTATCCATATTTTAAGCAAAAAACTTTCAAATAACATTGAAGGATTGAATTTTTGAACAGACAATTTTTTTTGTCTACAGACAATGGATTAAAAAACCTCTAAAAATGCGAAGTTTTTTTTCCATTTTTTTTTCTGCTCCGGAAAATGCATTTTCAGGGAAATCTGTTGATTTCTATTTGTCCCCCATCTGTCAAGTACAAAACTTTCAAATTCCGTTAAAGGATGTCTACGATGTCAGTGGATTAAAAAACCTCCAAAAATTCGGAATTTTTCCATTTTTTTTCTGCTCCGGAAAAATGCATTTTCAAGGCAATCGGTTGACATTTGGAACGAGACCCATTTCGTTTGACATAAGCCGTGTTTTTTTTGCAAGTCCATATGGATTTGTCGAAAAAAACGACATCGGGACTAATAGTTTTACACGTAAATACAACAACAACTTAAATCCATATGGACTTAGCTAAGTCCAGATAATTATCGTGACTTACGTACTGTAAGTAAGAAGTTCCTAAGTCACGATGTCGTTTTTTTCGACAAATCCATATGGACTTGGAAAAAAACACGCCTATAGTGATGTAAAAAGTAGTTACTTTTGAGTAATCGTTACTTTAGTTACTTTTTCCAAAGTAATCGTTACTTTTGAGTGATTACTTTAATTACTTTTTGCAAATAATTGACAAATATTAACAGTTTTTTTTTTAATTACATTTATCCAGTCATTTAAGGCAAAAAGCTATATAAAACGCGGTAGAACAGTGATTCTTTGGTCTTTGTGTCCACATTCCACAAATCTAAAAAGTATGGTGGTAAAAAATTTTGGACGTCACGAAAATCATATTCCTCTGGCATTTGTTATATTTTTAAATAAGTTATACACAGGGTGTTTCGCATAAGGTGTGACAAAAAGCTAGACCGTATAGGTTGGATCGAGACAAAAAAAAATCGTATGGGAAGGGGGTCTATTCCTCTCCGTTTAGCCGAGAGGGGCAGTTTTGTAAGGCATTGAATTAAAATAGAAAAAATATTATTAAAAGGAAACGGTTTCATTAAGATCATTTAGAATGCCATGATATACCTTTTTGTAAAGCCTATTCGTTTCAATTTATCGTTATTTTCAATTTTCAAGTTAAAAGTTCAAGTGAGCTCAAGTTAAAAGTTAATTTTCTCAAAAAATACAAGACATTTAGGCATTTGGTTTTCTGTTTTCGACTAAAAACTAAAAAGGTCAACGGATTTTGAAAATAAAATTAGTACTTAAAAAGGTAAAATATTGAAAAAAAGAGTTCAAAGATTTTTTTTTTAAATTATGAGTTTGAAAATTCATTTTTCAAAAATATTCACTAAAACAGCCTTATTTAAAAATGAAATAAAAGCATAGATTTCTGGCTTTAAAAAAAGGTATATCATGGCATTCTAAGTGTAACCGTTGTTTTTTAATAATTTTGTTTCTGTTTTAAGTAATTTTTTTTAAGGAAAATTACCCCTTCCGGATAAAGGGATGGGAATAGACCCCCCCTCCACCCATACGATTTTTTCCTTGTCTTGATCCAACCAACACGCTCTAGCTTTTCGTCACACGTTATGTGAACCACCCCGTATAATGAAAAATTAATGATTTGGCCTTGTTTTCATTTTGTCTTGACCTCTTTGGTCTTTCTTAACGCGTGTTAATGTTTTTTGCATCAAAATTTAGCCTATTATTTCTCCTCCATTTAAACCTTGAAGATCCGACAATTAAAACTCAGGTTAAAAGAGTTACCAATTCACCATATCTTTAAAAAAAATTAAAAATTATAAAATTATATATTATATTAATATCATAATCAAATCATAATATCAATATGCCCTATTTACATGAGTGTACTTTGGACTCGGATTTCAGTTCAGACGTTTAGTTACTTTTGGATTTGGGTACTTTAGTTACTTTTGGATTTGATTACTTTTAGTTACTAATGAATAAAATATTTATTTGAATCGATAGTTTGAACCTTGCAATTTAATGTTTAAAGATAATTTCATGCAAATGTTGACCGCGGCTGCGTCTCAGGTAGCCCATCCACTGAGTCCAATTTTGGCATACTCTTTCACACATATCGGCCGGTATCTCACGAATGAATGCATGGATATTGGCTTCCAGTGCGTCAATCGAAGCGGGCTTGTCCCTATAGACATTAGCCTTGACATACCCCCACAAAAAATAATCTAATGGTGTCAAATCGCACGATCTAGGCGGCCAATTGACCGGCCCGAAACGTGAAATTAACTGTTCACCAAACTCGCCTCGCAATTACGCCATTGTTTCGCGTGCTGTGTGGCATGTGGCACCGTCTTGTTGAAACCACATATCATGCAAGTCAAGAACTTCCATTTCGGGCAAAAAAAAGTTTGTTATCATCGCTCGGTAGCGTTCACCATTGACAGTAACGCTGCGATTCGCATCATCTTTGAAGAAATAGGCCCAATAATGCCGCCGGCCCATAAACCGCACCAAACAGTGGCTTTTTCGGGATGCATTGGTAGCTGTTGCAATGCTTCTGGCTGATCTTCACTCCAAATGCGGCAATTTTGCTTATTTACGTACCCATTCAACCAAAAATGAGCCTCATCGCTGAACACAAGCAGCGCGCGATGAACATTTCGAACCGAGCACGAATTTTGATAGTAAAATTCAATAATTTGCAAGCGTTGTTCATTTGTAAGACGATCCATGGTTAAATTGCAAACCAAACTGAAGCTGTTTGACAGTGACACAAGGTACTAAACACACGTCAGCTGTCAAAACCAGTGTTGCCAAAACCAAACCAGCTTAAAAATCACCCTATATAATACGGAGTGCTCGTTTTTATTCCTATTATATATCCTAAGAATGCATTACTGTCAATGACGTAAGTGTTAGTAAATTATTTTTTTGTCAAGTATTCACGCAGGTCATTGAACTGACTCATTGTGCCTATAACAATTATACGAGAAGCTCCAAAGAATATCTTTGCGATGAAATATATCAAGTTTAACTCCTATAACTACCTGAATTTCAGCCAGAATGGTGATATATAAGCACTATAGCTACGAATAATGTTTTAATATCGGAAATCGGAAGCATTTTTCTTAGACCTTTAAACCTTCTTTTAAAGCCAACATTTAACTAAGTTATATTTTAAATAAGGTAATTTCAGTAAGTGGTGCCCGCGTTTCTGTCTTTTTGAAAGAGCTTATGCGAATCAGTTGTATAAGATCATCGCTAATGAAACACTATATATTCTTTCTTCTATAACGATAGCATATAATAGTTTTGAAAGCATCTATAAGGAAAGCCAATGTGGCTTTGTAGGAAAGAATTCATGATTCATTCGACGCTAGGTTTGTATATTCAAGATTAGTGGAGCGGTTAGCGAGCAAGACTATTAGTGCGAAGGGACCAAGGTTCGATTCCTAGACCTGCCTACAAATGTAAGTAATTTTTAAAATAATTATAATAACAATAATCATGACAAAAATAATAAAGTATTTATCACTTAAGAACTTTGCAGATAATCATGTGGAAAAAGCTGTCAAAAGATATGAAAAATATAAAAATAATAAGGACAAAATAATTTTTTTTTTATTTTCTACATTTTTCTATAAGCATTATATACTTGTAACAGTAAATCTTCTCTTCATATCTTCAATCGAAGCAAACGGTGCAATAAACCAAACATTCTCCGATTCTTGTTATGGTAATATATTACCCTATAGTACCTCTATAGCATAACTTATAAGTGTATTTCTCGGAGTAACAAAATTTACTCCATAAAGGTGTAATAGGAGTGAAAAAACGGCGCCCTTTTAGCTCTTTGGAGTACTATAACAAGCTTATAAACGTGTGATAAATAGTAATAAGAAGCTTCTCTAGATAAATATAGAAGTAAAATTGTTAGTTGGGTTGTGAAAAAGAATATACAAATTTTTTTTTAAACTAAAATTTAATATTTCTGCATCATTTTTATAAGTTTTCCAGTCAGAAAAACTATTCCAAAATGAGTTTGAAAATTTTGCAATGAATAATAGAGATAAGATCGTGATTGCATTAAATTTATTGCAAAAAGCTTACCATCACCCATACTCAGTGAAAGTTTAAACCAAAACAAATCGAATAAAAAAAAATTACTTCTCCAATCGAGTTCTACATTGTATGCAACAAACAAAAAAAATTGTGTGGCACTAGGAAAGATGAAATATGAACGAAAAACATTTAAATTGGATTATTAATTGAATACTTCTCAACTTTTCATAAGAAACAAACTAAAATAAATATGCTTTCGCTACGTACGCCACTTACAAAAATTAACTGAAAAAAGATGTGTAGAATAGAAAAAAAACAAACAAATTTTTATTGGTGTTCATGACACAAGCCTGTTTCACAGTGCGAGGAGGAAACGAGACGTGAGCGTGACGATAAACACTGTCGTCTTTTTCTAGTTACAAAATCGTCGCAAAATTCACAATGCAGCGAGCGTTTTTACGACAAAAACTCATTTTTGTAAAAAAAAAAAATAATTAAAACGACGTAAAAAACAATAGATTTATCAATAACTTTATTTGTTGGCACACATTTGATCATTTCTTCTTTGAAAAAATCTGTAAATTACTTAGCAAAAATGAAAATCGTCGTCACGTCGCGTCTTTTTTTCAATTTTTCGAATTCTTGGCGTGACGTGACGACGAGAAACACCGCATTGTGTATATCCAGATATGCTTTCATTTTTTGAAATTGGTTTGACAACTACAACGAGTTCTCGTCACGCTCACGTCTCGTTTCCTCGCCGCATCGTGAATCAGGCTACACTTCGTTTTGCAATGATCCAAGAAAGACCGACAAAGTTGGGTCAGTGAATTTGCTTGAAGGGCGATCTTCCACCAAATGTTCTTGTCTCTGCAAGATTGTCTTTTTGTAGGGTGAAATGAAACGTTATCTTATCTTTATATCGAGTATTTTTGCTTTTCAGTTTTCAGTTTTCACATTAAAGTTTTATTTTGAGTAGCTATTCTCTTATTTTTGTTTTTTTTTCTTTGATAAACGAGATGTTGAACTGTATTTCAAGAAAGTTTTCCCTAGTATGGATGGATCAAATTCTTAATATTATTGCTTGAACTTTTTCTTGTTCTTTTATTTTAGATCTTAAAGCCCGGACATTTAATAAAAACTTTAAGTTCAAAGTCACCTGTTCAAGACGAAAATCTGACTATTGTATCTGAAAGTGATGGCGTACGAGAAATTAAGCTTAATCGGCCGAAAACAAGGTGAAAAGTGATCTATTGTTTTTACTTAAAGCAGTCCATTTCAAATCAATGAAGCAGCCGTTTGCTTTGTTTAATAGTATATTGATATGAGACCCATATTTGCAGGTCATAGGTTATTAAATAATCAACAGTTCAACAGTATTATCGCCCCGTCATGCTAGAAGTAGGTAGGTTTATGCAAAAATTAAAATTTTGCGATATCGTTTTCTACTGGAACTGCATGATAATGAACTATTCATTCTCCTTTTAAAATATGTTTTCTTCGATGTCCACACCTTTCAGCTACTAGGATGCCATGGAATAGCAAAATATGTATCAATCTAAAAACAATTTAATTTGTCCTTTTTTGCTTCTGGCATAAGTGCAAAGGAAGAACCTCACAGTTTCAATATTCTGATATGAAAAATGAATTTTCATCAGTAAAATCAAAATACATTTTTTAAAAGATATTTGCCCCAAGGAAAATTTTATTTTAGAAAGAATTATTGCAAGTAATTTGTCATCGATTCGTATCCTTTTTATTTTTCAAATTGTAAGTTAACAAATTAAATTATCAAAAAAAAAAAAAAAATATTTACTGATGCGTTATAACTATAACCGTCCCCTTACTTACACATCTTTTCGATCAAAATTTGAGAGTTATCTGTACCAACAGCGAAACATGTATAAATAGCGATATACATACGTTCAAAGTAGTGAATAAAGGCGCCAGTTTTTAAAGTGATAATGCGCCTAGATTGAAAACTTATATTTTGAATGACTTGCCAATGACTTTGTCCAAATAAATATGTAGGTACTTTTCGGCCTATTGAAACTTAACACTTCTTTTTGACTGTACTATACTTCCTCCTGTACCTGTTGAAGTTTTCAAATATTATTTATATTAATTAAAGGAATCCTCTTTCCATGGCAATGATGGAATCAATCCTTCATGGAATAACTGAAAACGTGGATGATGAATCTCTGCGTTGCATTGTCATTTCGTCTACTGGACCCGTTTTTTCCGCCGGACACAATTTAAATGAATTGGTGAGGTCTTTTAGAAAACAACATTTCAAACACTAATTTGATCTCTTCAAAGAAACCCGAGAGAGGTTCTGACTGTCAACGTGAAGTCTTTGATAAATGTGCAGAGCTAATTCATAAAATGCAACGAACTCCAGTCCCAATTATTGCTAAAGTCGATGGCTTAGCCGCCGCAGCAGGCTGTCAATTTGTTGCGTCTTGTGATATGCTCATTTGCACAGAAAAAAGTTCTTTCTCTACTCCAGCGTAAGTAAGCTGTTTTTGTTAAAAATTTTAGTCCATACCTATACATCACTTTTATTCATCATTTTTATAGTGCCAGTTTTGGTATATTCTGTCACACTCCAGCAGTGGCGATATCACGGGTCATGCCTCGTATGAAATCATCTTATATGCTCTTTACAGGATTTCCAATAAGTGCCAAAGACGCTTATATATCAGGTTTAATTTAATTTGATTGGTTTTAACTGCAATTAAAAAAACTATATTCTTTGAAGGGTTGGTGAGTGCAGTAACTCCAGACAATAAGCTAGACGAAGAAGTTGAGAAGATATGCGATTCAATTAAAAGCAAAAGTCGTCCAGTAATAAAACTTGGTAAAGAGTTTTACTATAACCAGCTGGGGTTAAATTTATCCGATGCTTATGTTAAAGCTTCTGAGGTGAGTAAGTAAAAGTGGATTCGCATAACTACGGGTTTCCATTGCTAAAAAACTGTCAAAATTTGCAATTATAACACCATCGTGTAATTCATATGCCATTGTATAATTGGCAACGTGTAAATATTGTGTTTTGAAACTGCGTGTTTTCGATTGGACGCCCAGAAGAGTTCTGAATGTCAGCTCTTCTCGTGAACCGAAGGGAAAATGCCGGATGACAAAGCAATACAAACAAGAATTAATGAGATTTCCATTATATTGACCCCCAGTATTTGACTTCGTATCTTTTAATATCATTAATGAAATTACTGTTAATAATTGTATCATTCATGTAAATGAAATCATGGTAGCATTAGTATGTCAGTGTGTATCCGGCATAATGATTTAAAAAGAAAGAATATTATTAAGTTCTTTCCAAATAAGCAATCACTTTTTAAGAATCTTTTCCTTTTTTATTTCCCAGAATTTTTTTTTTTCAAATTAGTGACTTATAACCATATAAGAGGTCCCTATTACACGAATATTTAAAAGGGGATACACGTGTTTTTATAAGATCCTGATTTGAATGCGTATATTTCGTGCATCCGTGCATCCGTGCATCCGTGCATTAGTAGATCCGTATATTTTGAATATCTGTGTTTATTTTAAATAATACAGTTAGTATAGAGAGGGGTCTTTTAATTCTAATTTGTTGGTAGCCGAAGGTGGATAATCCTCTTCTATCATCTATGTGTGTATATGCATATGCTTTTGAACGACTTGGCTGATTGAGGTCGAGAGAATGACTTATAGGTATAGTGGGATCCGGTAGGTGGTTTGTAGTAAAATTATTTACAAATTCAATGTACATGGAACTAAATGACTCATATTTACAATATTATATATATGTAAGTACTGAACAAAAAAAATTGTCTATAGGCATTTTTGAAACCGATTGTATGTATGGATATATCAATTATGCACTGAAATAATTTTTAGTTCAATTGCAAGTATTTTTGTACTTTAGTCCATATGCGTTTCGCCCAGGCACGACAGTTGGGCTCATCAGTTAGATGCTGTCGTACCCTTCTAAGACGCAAGATTTAAGTCGATGGTTATCGACACAAATATATTTAGGGGAATTTATTAGATAACAACACCTAGAAATTATTGCCTGGGTCTGGCTTGTTTATAAGAAGAAGAAGCAAAACAGAAACAATAAAAATGCATTGTTTTTGCTTTTTCTTTTTTTTATTTTTTGGACTATAATGAATAAATTCAATTGCAAGTATTTTTGACCTTTAGTCAAACCACCTTTCACATCATAGCTGCAGTTAAACTAAAAGTAGAGTTTTTATTTGTGTGTATTTTAAATCGAAAATTTATATACCTCTAAGATAAGATGAAATCCACAAACGAATAGTTTGCCGTGTTGAAATGATTAAAGTTGTATTGATGTTATAATTTAGTTTAATCTGATTTGAAAATCGACTTATCGTACAATTTTTGTTAAAAATTCTTTTTATTTTAGTAATCACATTCGATAACACGTTCTGTGTCTTCAAGTAGCCGATTCCTCTAAATTTTAAGTATCTCTTTGTAGGTAATGGTAAAAAATCTTGATCTAAATGATGGAAAAGAAGGACTTAAAAGCTTTTTGGAGAAAAGGAAACCAAAATGGAGCCACTCGTAGCTGAAAATATGAGTTTATTTGCTTATTTAACTGAATGTGCATTTAGTTAAGGTGATATGTGAAACCGTAAAATTAT
Organism: Leucozona laternaria; assembly: GCA_932273885.2. Taxonomy (NCBI): domain Eukaryota; kingdom Metazoa; phylum Arthropoda; class Insecta; order Diptera; family Syrphidae; genus Leucozona; species Leucozona laternaria. The sequence goes on from OW026368.1 coordinate 56,771,881, forward strand.
TGAATATTTGAGTTTAATAAAATTAAATCATTTCTTGTTATTCTTACATTATTTCTGAAGTACCATAGCAGTTTTGATGTATGGGTGTACAGTATATACATATTTTAATAACAGCAATAATATGGACCTAAACTACTTTACAAAAGTTCTTTAAATTCAAAAATATTTAATTCTTACTTCGAAATTGTTACAAATGTTTACTCTGATTGCTACGATGAAACCTTTAGCTATGGAATAGCGGAAGTCGATTCGACAGGTCCAATTGGAGTAGGATTTCACTATTAGTTAACCTGCAACGAAAGAGTGTTCGCACCAAGGAACTGTAGCTATAGCGGAAATATTCTCTAGATATGTAGAACCAACGGTGGCGTCGCCAGTTTCAGTTATGCCGAACTACTTCGTGCACATAACCTTATATGGGATACTCTGACCAGAGGCCTAGAAGCAGCGGTTAATCTGGCTCCCCATCCTTGGAGCTATCCCTATGCTTGTATTATACTATTATTTTCATTTTAAATTTTGTTAAAAATCTATTTTCCATTTTACATGACACATAATTACACCACGATTTCTTATAGTAGGGTTAGGGCCAGTTTCACAGTCAGAAAAGTGCCACTTAGGTGGGCAATGTGAAAGATTTAAGCGCAATACCACAGTGCACACCTACCTGAAAAAGTGTCACTTAAGTCTCCGATGTTGGTGGCTTAAGTTCCACTTACGCTGGCTATGAAACTTTAGCCTAAAGTCCTAATATCGGAAACTTAAGTGCTACTTATTCCGGTAAGTGCCGACAGTGAACCTGGCCCTTAGTATTGCAAACATCACTCATCTTCTTTGCTGTTGGACCACCACAGCGATATTTAATATTAAGATATATTGAAAAACTAGCTGGAAGCTGGCCCGCCCGGCTTCGCACGGGTAGACAAAACTAAGCTTCGCATACAAATTACAAAAGAAAATATAAATAAATATTAAGCTAAAAATGGCTCTATTTTGTAACCTACTTCACGTTATGAATGGCTAAATATATAAAAAAATGATCCTCTAAGTTCAACCTTTATCACTCTCCCAACACAGAAAGAATTTTGGAATCAAAAACCACTTTTTTGTTTTTATCCAATTTCCTAGAAAAAACTCTAAGGCCATCCACTAAAAAATAACCTTTCAAAAACAAAAAGAATTTCTTGAATAACAACATTTGAAAAAAATATCCCTTAATCCATTTCGAAGAAAAACCTTTCAAACGAAATTCTTAAATCGAACAATTATTTTAATTTAACCCCATTTCACCCTACAAATAACAAAAGTCTGTTCGACGTAAAAGCAAAGCACTCTTTACCGAGATCTCAGACATCTCAATTAAAACGGAACAGGATTCCTCAATTTACTTAATCTGTTTCTGACAGAGGAAAATATCCGAAATCTCATTTTTGAATTTTGATTTAGTTATTTCGTGATATTCGTGAGCGGCAGCATTGCTTTGAAATTTAATGGGGACAAAAAAAGGTATATACATATGTATATAACTTGGGCCTGTCAGTTTATTGTTTGAATTGTTTTCTTTACAAAAACTTATTTAATTAAAAAATTGTTAACGATAAATTCTTACGGAGTTTTCCATTGGTAAAATAAATCAATTTATTTTGATTTGGATCTGTCAAAATGCCGATTTTGTCCGTTTTTACCTTTCCATATACTACCACCAAAATAATTTACAGCAGTCAGTTTCCAAGGCGTTTTTTATTTCGGTTGTGAAAATTGTGCCCAAGATACCTTTGTGAGAAATAATCGTTCATAACAAAGGGAAGCGTTTTGAAATGAACGGGTAACTTCATCCATCAGTCCTTCTCATTTTTCTCTTCTAAAATGCATCAAGGGATGAAGATTTTTTGAAATATTGACACAGAATCGTATTTCATTCGACACGCAAAAAAATCAATTTTTAAATTAAAATCTGAATATACCAATGGAAAATCCCATTACAAGTCTACTTTTGCGTCGTGGCTTTTCTTCGAATTCTTCCTTGAAATGTCAGAGCAACGATTAAATTCACAATGTTCCGTACTAGCTAATCCGAATGACAAGCTCGCCACTATATTTGCCTTCTTTTCTCTTAATCTCAGAATAACATTTTGCTGAACTGTTAATTTCTATCCTCAGAAATTGCTTGAACAGAAAATCACAAATACGGGAAATTTTTAATTCTCACGAGAGGACTCTCTTTCTGTGTAAAACTATTTTTTGAGAACCTACAGCTAAGCAAAATTGTATGGCAAATATTGTTATATTTCTTCCTACAAAAAGCGTGTTCGGGGAATGTTTAAAGCTAGAAACCAACTTAAAAATCAACCCATGCATATCATAAAAAAAACTAAGTATTGCTAAAGTTAAATTTACGCCCAGCGAAGCGGGCGGGTAACAGCTAGTAATTAATTAAAATCGTTAATCTAAATTGAAAAAAAAGTATTTTCCATACTTATTTCGATACAGATGCTGTTACAGACATTCAGGAATTGCTAAAAACAGTTTTCTTGGACAACAGTACCTTGGATGGTCTGCTATGCATTTTCCGAGGATTTTAAGGTTTTAACTCCCTTTTTCCGTTTTTATGTCAACCGGTTTCTTGAACAAGAGTACGTTGGGTTTCCCGATTTTCTGTTTTTAGGAATCGATTATCCCTCAAGTTTCAGGTCGGAAACTATTCCATAAAAATTTAACGTGTAATAAATTCTCTTTCTGGGTTGGAATTAACTCCACTTTTAAAAGTGGAACAGATTCCCACTAAAAGGTGAATAAATTCCCATGTGAATAAATTTCCAATTCACGGTAGATGAAATCTTGCGATATTCAATTCATTGTGCAAGGCATTTCGGTTGTCGTTTTAGGATAAGGAGAAGAGCAGGGCAGGAAGGCTTCGCGTTTTGAAATGGTAAGCGAGCGCATAGTCACAATCCGAATCAAAACCAAATTAAAAAAACACACAAACATGCTTCCACGGGAGAGAAAGATGGCTCAACCAAAGAAGCATTCTACGATTTTCTCGAGGAGACGTTTGATATGGTGCCCAAATTATTGGTGACTTCAACTCTAAAATCAGAAAGAAGAGATATCATTATACCACGCACTGGATTCCCCCCCACCTAGAACAAACAAAGATAGGTCTCCCAGATCAACGAGCAAAACAAAACCTTTGATTTGATGAACATTACCTCCCACCGTTATATCTCGGGACGATTACTTTGATTTTATCATATATGTCAATGTCAATATTCGCGATACCATCATTTGTGGTATTTCCTCTCCGGCATTTTTATTTTTGTGAGGTTGAGTTCCGAATATGACGGTGTACACTGAATTTTAAAGCTTAAAAGTACATATGTATTTTTATAATGGGTGATAGATTTAGTGATACAAATACAAAAAAAATTAAATTCAATTTTATCAAGTAATCTTTATTAACATATAAAAAAACATTTTTAAATATAATGTCTTTTCAATGTTGATCAGAACTTTGGCTGGGATGGTCCCTTCTGAAGTTCCAATTTTCTTGAAGAAGACCGGTCCAATGTTTTGCTTTTGGACTGAATAGCAACCCGAAGAGCTGCCATTTCATCTAGACAAAACAAAGTTTTGGTATGATTCTCTGAGCAAGCGGAATCAGCGGTCCATATTTCTTCAAAAACGTAACTTAATGGAATTTTTTTTTGTTTAATTTTGATTAAATTTTTCCGGTTTTTATTCCTACAAAAAAGTTTGTAAGATAAAAGATATGGAGAATTAAATTTCCTATTTCTTGTGCTTATAACAATTTTTTGATATTGTTAACATAGAAGAAGTACAAATATGAAGGTTAAATTTGCTGCAATTTAAATTCTCTACAATTTTGTTGACATCTTTATTTGTATTGCAGTAAATGAAAAGATAGTAATATTTTATATACAAAAAAAGAATTAAAGTCGTTTAGCTTTTCTTTTGAAAATCGGCTTCAATCCAAACTGGTGGACAGGTGTCATTCCCAAGCAGCATGTGAAGCAAATAGCACATTTCTAGCCAATACCAAAACTCGTCGTAGATCGCAACATTTTTGAGACGTGGATAAGTAAATTCCTTTAACTTCGAGATTTCGTAGCATTTCCTCATGTTGTTTTTGCTCTTGGGTGATGCTAGCTGCTAGCCGAAATAATCTTTTGAACGCTTTTTACTTGCGATATAGGTACTAATGGGTGATTTTTTAAGAGGTTTAGAACTTTTTTTAAAAAACAAACACAAAAAATTCGAAAAAATGAATGAAATATTTATTTGAATCGATAGTTTGAACCTTGCAATTTAATGTTTAAAGATAATTTCATGCAAATGTTGACCGCGGCTGCGTCTCAGGTAGCCCATCCGCTGAGTCCAATTTTGGCATACTCTTTCACACATATCGGCCGGTATCTCACGAATGAATGCATGGATGTTGGCTTCCAGTGCGTCAATCGAAGCGGGCTTGTCCCTATAGACATTAGCCTTGACATACCCCCACAAAAAATAATCTAATGGTGTCAAATCGCACGATCTAGGCGGCCAATTGACCGGCCCGAAACGTGAAATTAACTGTTCACCAAACTCGCCTCGCAATTGCGCCATTGTTTCGCGTGCTGTGTGGCATGTGGCACCGTCTTGTTGAAACCACATATCATGCAAGTCAAGAACTTCCATTTCGGGCAAAAAAAAGTTTGTTATCATCGCTCGGTAGCGTTCACCATTGACAGTAACGCTGCGATTCGCATCATCTTTGAAGAAATAGGCCCAATAATGCCGCCGGCCCATAAACCGCACCAAACAGTGGCTTTTTCGGGATGCATTGGTAGCTGTTGCAATGCTTCTGGCTGATCTTCACTCCAAATGCGGCAATTTTGCTTATTTACGTACCCATTCAACCAAAAATGAGCCTCATCGCTGAACACAAGCAGCGCGCGATGAACATTTCGAACCGAGCACGAATTTTGATAGTAAAATTCAATAATTTGCAAGCGTTGTTCATTTGTAAGACGATCCATGGTTAAATTGCAAACCAAACTGAAGCTGTTTGACAGTGACACAAGGTACTAAACACACGTCAGCTGTCAAAACCAGTGTTGCCAAAACCAAACCAGCTTAAAAATCACCCGTTATATGGGAAGTAATGGATTCGTACAAAAAATCGAACTCGAGATTTTGATCAAACTTTACATTACGATGATAGAGAAGTCAAAAAAAAGTGAGTCTCGCAAAAACGTCCGTCTGTCTGTCTGTTGGTTCGACTACAGCCTAAACGGATGGGTCGCTTTTCTTTAAACTTGGTACCTAGCGTTTTTTGGACATTCCCCCCACCAGTTTTTTCTCTTTTTTTTTTAGGACCAAAATAAACAGTAGCTGTCATACAAAATTTCTTGGCCAAAAAGGAAAAACTTATTTTTCTCAAATCCAGCGCTACCGAATTTGTTTTTAAGAACTCAATAAATTTAAATAGTTATAAGTTGCTGTTTAATAAAAAAAATGGTTCCGAAAAATGGTTATTAATGGTACCTCCGAAAGAACCAATATTTTTGATTTTCGCTTTTCTCGAAAACGGTTAAACAGATTCTGATCAATTTTTTTATGAAGAAGTATTGACACATTCTTAATAATATTGTGTACCAAAATTTTCAAAAAAAATATTTTTTAGATTTTTAAAAAAAGTTTTAATATTTTTTTTTGAAAACTCAATATTTCAAAAACGACTTGGTCGATTTTCATTAAACTTGGTAAATAACAGTTTTTTAACTTTATCTAGAAGATTTTTGACAAAACTTATTCTAATACTCAAAAATAACGGTGCCTCCCATACAAATGTTAAAAAACCGTTAAGAAAAATATTTTGTTTCTCAAAAGCAACTCCTACGATTTTGATAAAAGTTTTTTGTGTGTAAAAATTAGTACAATCTACCATTTAAAATTGTTAGAGTTTATATTTTACGTTTATTAACAGTACCTCTCATAGAACGGTTTCTTTGATTTTCGACTATCTCAACATCTGATCAACCGAATAAAATTAGATTTTGTATACAGAAGCTTGTAACAAATATAAATAAAAGTGCGTATCAAAATTTTCTAAAAAATGATTTTTGGATTTAAAAAAAAAAAATCAAAATTATTTTTTGAAAATTCGATATTTCGAAAATGGTAGCAGATTTTTTTGTGAAGTTCAATTTTTAACGCAACATTAATAAATGCTTTAAATTGGCGTACCAATTATTTTTCTCAAAAATGTTGACGAACTTTTATATATAAAAAATTAATTATTTTTAAAACGATTTTCAAAATTTTTTTCTCATAAATAAAGATTTATATAAGAAATCAGATGGTGTACATCGCGTTGGGTTAAAATGGATTCAAAGTATTTTAATCAATTTCTTTCTAATTTTGTTGATTTAAAACAATTTACCAGTTTAAATAGTATAATTTCCTTTTATGCATATTGCATATGTGCAACACTAGGCTATATTGGTAATTTTTGTATACTCACATAATACCACCTGAAACTAAACTAAGATTTGGCAAATGGATAAAATATATACTCCTATAGCTAATTTATTTCAGACTATAGAACCACAATGTGATCGCGCATAAGAGCAAGTTCGTGCGACCCAGTCGTGCATATTTTTTTTTTTAACTACCATTCTTGCCAAATTTTTGCTGCTGCTAACTCTGTATTTAATAAAATGCTTCTCGAACTCCTCTTTCTTAATTGTGAGGTGAAATAAAGAAAGAGTTCGAGGACTTCGTTATAATAAAACTTTTTAACTGTATCTTAAAAAAAATAGTTAGATATGACAGCTGATTTCAAAAATATACATAGGTTATGTTGGATTTACCGAATTACAAGTTGTCATAATTTCTTAGCATTTATATGACTTTATCGTGCAAATTGGTTAAAAACTGCCAGTAATTTCGCAATAAAAAAAATTGTCTTATTAACTAAAACAAATATGTTCATTTTATTTTTTACGTTTAGTTTTATTTTATTTTCATTAATTTTAGAAATAATAAATGTAAAAATATTTCCTTAGCACAATATTGATGTTTCATTTCGCGGTGTTGATTTTAAGCGTGTGTCAAGATGTGTAAACTGTAAAGATTATTAAGACATTGGTGGTTCTTTTACAAATTTCAACTAAAATACTTCGTGAATGTTTATTTCCCACTCAGCAAAATTTATAATATAAAGAATGGCCGACATATTATGAACGAACTGGAAATACTCCTATCTTCCCCGAACGAAATAAAAAAAGAACATTGGAAAATACTAAAAAAAAATTATGTTAATACAAAAAAGGAACAAAAATGTGTGTAGTTGTGTGTGGTTTTAGTATTTAATTACGTAGTAATATTTGAAGTTTGTTTGAAAGCCGATTTTGTGTTACTTCAGCTTTAAGCGATTGTGTTAATATAATTGCTATAGCGTTGTGTTTAGACCTCTGTTTGGGGTCGTTTCTCTATCCAGGCTTTGATTGTTTCAATGCTGTTAATAGAATCGACAAGGGCTCTTAATCCAGGATAAGTCTCAAGGAGGTCTCGCTTGACCATGTAGTTCATGTAATCCAAAATGCCAGCAAAATAGATATCGGCCCATGTTAGCTATATTAGGATTTAAATAAAATTTATTTTTAATATTAATTTTAATTAAAAAAAAAGAAAACGGGGATAGTTATATAACTTTGGCGTCGCAAAATGATTATGAATTCATTATAAAGGCCTATTGTAATTTTAAACTAGTTTCAGTTACGGCCAACATGTAACATATAACTGCCAAAAAAATCTCCATTTAACAAAATGTTCTTATAAAATACTATACTTCTGACTCATTCTCAGTGTTTTTAAGCTCAAACAAGCTTAATTTGAGTTGTGACAATATTGAAGAAATGAGCGATTTATACTATGGCTTACCTGATACAACTTCTCTCTTTTTTGCTTTAAAATTATAAAAATTAAAGATTAAATTTAAACCATTTTTTATTGACTTGGCAGCTTGGCACCAATCTAAATGACTTTGTAAGGGTCTGTATGAAAAATAATAACTTGTTATACGCCATATCGCCTTACGGCCTGATTTATCGGAGCAGTGTTATTTATAATTTTTTTTTTTTAATTTTAGCTGAAATCAAAAACTTGATATTAAGTGAAATAACTTGATTTGGCAATATAAGGAACAAAAGATTTTTGGCTTATAAATTGTTTATTAATTTTAAGCCATGCTTTGAAAAAAATCCCTCCCGTATAAACGAGGAGCAATAGACCCCTCTTACACGTTTTTTTTTCTTAGAACATGCCCTAAGTTCATTTCGTAGAGTGCTTGTCAGTAACTTGGAAACACCCTGTATACATATTACCTTTGAAGAAACAGTGTTGTTCATTTGAAAATAAACACTGTATTAAATAAATTAAATAATGAAAGTGTAAACCCTATGACCTTAAACCTCTCTCTCTCATCACGTCAATAATAACATCGTTTTTCAGACTTTTTGACCTTTCTATCCATCGTATCTCTCCTGCCTAATGGTCGCTGCCCCGGGCTGGGGACTTTTAGTATGTTCTACCTAGGGATCACGCACTTTAAACAATAACTCAGACTACATGATGTATTGCATTCATATTATGATTCTTTCACTTCAGAAATTAGTTTCGAACTAAAAAAAATTCTTACATAAAAATAAATACAAAAATCTTTGACGCACAAAAATTAAGGTAACGTTATCACAAATCCCAGTAATAATAAAAATAAAAGACCAACCTTTCCAAGTGATAAATGTCCATCATTATCCTTAACTGTCTGTTCCAATTTCTCCAAATAGAATGGAATGACTTCTGTATTCAGTGTAACGAGTTTCTTTTCCTTTATTTCGTCCTCCGGTTCGTAGGATACGACTGCAATTTCTATATATTAAAAAACAAGATTAATCAAACACTGAACATGCAACATCACACATTGTTCGCTACTTAGGCGGAAGTCATTGATCGTATCAACGACAATATCGACTTGTAAATCCTCCCATGGATTGGCGCCACTCAGTCCAATTGTTTTAGCCAAAAACCTAGCCATCGAAATGCTCTGATGTACACGTTTGCCATCAACTTCCAACACGGGCATTTGACCCATTGGCATTGCTGTAACATGATAGTGCAATTTTTTTAATTCAAATAAGAAATCAATTAAAATCTAAATAAAGTGTTAGCCCAAATTCTTTATGCGATCAATTAAATTTAGAATTCCAAAAATAACTGAAAGCTTATGTGGGTTGATATCATCAAACAGTTCGGTGCCAAAACTTCGAATGCTTGTTCTGGCAATGAACTCTGACATTCATCATCATCACTATATCAAAGTAGGCAACATAAAATTTATAAATATAAAAAAAGTCGGGTCACTTACTTGGTTTCAATGCAGGCCATTCGTCTCGCGTCACTCGAACATCCTCGTATTCAATACCACCATACGCGAAGAGGTAGCGTAAAGGTTCAGCGAGCGCTTTCACATTAAAATAAAATAGTGTGTAGGTGTGTTTAACAGGCTCTGCTGGTGGTGCAGGTGCACCTTCGGCTGGTGGAGCCTCTCCCTCAGCAGGCGCTGCTGGGGGTGCTTCTTCTGCTGGTTTTGCTTCATCGGCCATTATTTAGAGCTGTAATTTATAAATAAATGTTTAAATATTTTCTTTTAAATATGGGGTCTGAGCTAGTAATTGAAAGCTGAATCTATTGCTTAGAAGTTGACAACTAAAATTATTTTAAATAACGAATGAAGTACTAAGCAAATGTATCGAACAATTTTTCCAAAAGTATTTTATAGTTATGATAATCTTTAGAGCCGACATACAATTTTTGGGTGCGGATGTAACCAAAATATGAATACCTATGTGGATTTATAGAAATAAACTTCACGATATTTAATATAAAAGCCTGACAGTTTTTTTTCTCAGCTTGTGATAGGATTGGCGGGTTCAAGATGAATATTTTTGTGATTTCAGTTTCAGGAGTATTACCACTTCAATTCATATTTTCAAACGGGAAATGATGCTCAATGCTCTGTCATTTTCGTTAACCTTCAGGGCCATAACCTTGATGATCCGGTTTATACAAGCAAGATATAAGGTAAGCTTTTAAAGATTTAATTAAAAAAAGGCGATATATTCGGTTTAAAAGCTTTCAGACCCGTAGGCCTATAAGGAAAATGACAGACCAACATCTCATATTTTTAATATTTTAATTAAAATGGATACGTAACTTTACCCCCCACGAATTAGTGTAAAACATATGGTTTAACCGATGAATCATACGATTTACAAGTAAAAGTGGTAAAAGACCACAATGTACATATAAACATATAAACATATAAAATTAGCGTAAATTTTCAATTTTCACAGCTTCAAGTGATCTTCCTTGTGCGAAGTTTGAATTTAAACGTAAACTGAAGACTGCTCCAGATGACTAGACTTCTCGGACGAGAGCCACTTTCAGGTCCAGAGAATAGATAAAGAAACAACGAAGCCTCTCAGGTCATGTTTTAAGCTTGTTTCGCCTCTTGGGGTCCTGGGAGCTTAAAGACGGAAAAGATAAAGAAACTAAGAAAGCCTCTAAGGTATTTTTTTAAGGTTGTTTCGCCTCTAAGGGTCCTGGAAGCTTAAAGATAGTTGAAAACATGATGAATAGAAGAAAGTTACCCAAATTATCTTCTACCTACTATTCATAGAAGAACTCCTACTCAAGAAATTGGTTTCTAACAACGTCCTCTGTGACACATGTCCAAAAAAAATCCATTGAAAATCTCTGGGCCATTATATAAGATTGACTCTTGGAAAAAAGAACTCATAGATGCAAAAGAGGGGCTTAAATAAACAAATAAATTTGGTGGCTCGTGTAAAATCAGGGCCTAGTAACTAATGTACAACTCTCAATATATGTATTTATATTTCTAAACAAAAAGACCATGTTTCCATTATTACATACAATACTTTATAAAAATAATTTGGCTGTTTTTGAGAAAAATAAGCTTTTTCTTAACGATTATATGGCAGCTGAAAACACGAAAGAAGAGCTTATTTTTTTTCGAAAACGACTTTAAAAATATTGATAAAATACATCTGTTTGTATTTTAGTGTAGACACTATCTACGTTTTGGTAGAAAATAATTTTTCCAAAACCTTTAGTAACAATACCTTTCATAGAGCCGTTATTTTTACTTCCGAGATCAATATATTATGCCTGCCTTTTACATCCAAAAATCATTTTAATTTATAAACGATTTATAAACGGAACGTTCATTGTACCTAAAGGAATTATGGTCTTTTTATCTTGAATATTTCTAAACGATCAACGACTTAGTGTTGTTACGGAAGTCAGTCATGTGAATGGAAATAATATCTGTCAAAATTATATCACCAGAAACAAATATTTAATTTCGAAAATATTTTTAAGTGCCTATAGATAAAATCACATTTAGGATAGGTATAAGCATATAAAGTCATCTAACACAAATAGAAATTAAAAAGGTAGGTATTAATAGTATATCAAGCTTTTTTAGGTCAAGGGTATTTGGTGGATTCTGAAACTTCAAAACAGTTAGTGCACTATACTTAAATCTTGATAATTATGTAATGCATTTAGTCATACTATACATATGTACATTTTATATACTTATTTAATGGGCCAAACTATCTAGGTATGTATTTATGTATAACACAAAATTTCAAATCTGGATATACTTTATTTAAGGACAATTTCAATTCAATTCGTGGTTCAACAGTAACACAATGTGTAACGAAGAAAAAAGCACTGAACATTTACAGAAGTTTGGAACCAAAATCTCTTTTTTTGCAAATTATAAATTCGTAAAAAACTCGAACTCGAAATTTTGATCAAACTTGACATGACTGTATGTCTGTTCCGCCACATCCTAAGCAGATGGATCGATTGTCTTCACCTTCGACACGTATTTTTCATTTCTTTTTTGAACCAAAAATGGTGTTTGGGTGTTTTCCCAAAATTAAAAAAAAAACTGCTGTGAATCGAAAACCGCTATGATTCGGTAACTCTGTTTCCAAATCCCTTTCTTATTTTCTGCAGAGCTTTGCGAGCAGAGTTTTGAAAGGTAGATTTTTTTTTAAGAATCTGATGACGCCTAAATAATTTTTGATTATAATTTTCAGTGTATCAACCAATCGTGATCAAAGTTACTGGGGCTTTTCTAAAAATTCAGTGACTGGTATTTTTGAGTCAATCAATTAGTTCAATATTACATTCAAAGGTTATTAAAATTGCTCTGTGACTGCTAGAAGAACACACATAGTTTTCGGTTGATATAGATATGGCAGTTCAGGGAGTTTTCTTTTTAGAAAAAAAAAAAAATGTAGAACTTTAAACTTAGTTTGTGGTTGGTTACAAAATCAGTTAAAAATGTTATCAATCAATTTGAATTATTTTTAATATCCTTAAAAAAATAACACGTATACGTCACAGTGTCCCAAAATTCAAAACTTTAATTTACATACTTATTTACGTACTATCTATCTGGAAGCTTTGAAAATGAATTCTTAACAAACTTGAAAACATCATGTTGCTCTTCAATGTATGGTCTTTGTGCTGATTTTATCAACGAAATTAGAACAAATGTATCATTCACTTATTTCATTAGTGGAAAGGTTACTTTAGATTTTTTGTACATATTCACTTTATATTCTTGGACTCTTAAATCACTGATTTTATTAGCTGTCAAATGATTTTATATATATAAAAGTCTTTACACTTAGGAAAAATTACAGTGCATCAATTGTCATTTAAAAAAAAAATAATTTAAGTGATAATTCTTATGAAAAACAAATTGTAAAAATCGCCATTTTCAAACCCTCACCCCCACCACTGGCGCCAAAAAAAACCTGCCAGACTTTTGTTTTCGATATCACCACGCATACACCTACAAACCCTCCTACTCAATTTTTGGTTATATTTCCAAACCAAAAATATGCTGTCAGCTCTTAGACTATTACAATGATACGCGATAGCTTTTTATAACGCCAGAAATAGTAAACAAATATTTAAAAATGTGTGTTATTTATCTATTTTCAAATTTTTACGTAATTAAGTAGATACTGAATTTGTTACTTTATTAAATACGAATATTTTTTTTTAAGTATTATATTATGAAATTCAAAAAAGTGTACATATACTTATACCAAATGAATATTAAGAAAATAGAAAATTACATTAAATTAAATTTCATATAAAACATTCCCCACCTGAAGGAGGAGATACCCTCCAACAGTTGGAAACAAGAATTCTGGGATAACAGACGTAGTTGAAAAAAACAAGGATACTAAAATGGAGATGGGCGGGACACATATCAAGAATTCAGGACCAAAGATGGACAAAGATAACTACGAAATAGACGCAACAAGGAATTTGAAGAGTAGCAGGACAAGCTTAAAAAAGATGAAGCGACGGAAAGAATAGCTATGGACATCTTTGGAGCAGGCCGAAATACCGAAATGGAACGACAGTAAAAATAATAATAATTAATTAAAGAAACAAGTTTTCTATGCATTGAGCGCATTTCAATGAAAGATTTTCAAATGCGAGTTTTAAAAAATGCAAATTTGGTTTATGGGTTTCAATTAAAAATTGCAGATGTTAGAATCTAGAAGTAAGAACCTAAAAAAAAGCGACTACAGTAATAGTGTTATATTACGCTATTTTTCCATTTTTTACGTTTCAAATGTATGACAGTTTTGTTTTTAAAAGTATTGTTTATACAACGCCCTGCGAGTGGGAGTCCTTCGGACACCCTGATTTTTTTTTCAAGTCACGCACGCGTCGATGCACATCTACTTTTAATGGCTAAAAACTGTTATTACAGTTATAAATTGACAATTTTTTTGGTCTCGATCTTCTTAGAACCAAAAGTATTCAAAAACATTTTCGTATTTATCATAATAAACGTGTTTGCAATACTTAATCTAAACCTACGAGTATACGTTAAAAGACATTGTTTTGGGTACATATCCAATGTGACTCGATTGTGGGATTTGTATATTACGTACAAAAATAACGTAGGTATTGCCATCGTTAGCTTTCAAAAGACATCCATCACGCAATCGATCAGCAGGAAGTATGGTTTTTATGATTTTACTTTTTTGATCCGGAAAACATTATTTGACGTCCAATATCTGATGAATTTAGTGTGATTTGCTATGGGTTCTTAAAGCTTAAATGGTTCTCTAACGTGCGTCTTACCATAGTGAAATCTCAGTTTGAAAAAATTGGTTATATACCCTTTTGAAAAGTCACTTTTCCTATGGACTATGGAGATTCCAACTACTAGAGGTTAAAGGTCAACCGAAGATAAGAAAAAAATGTGTAAAAGTGCATGTATTGAGGACTAACCGCCATTTTATCGTAAGGGACAAAAAACAAATAAAAGACATGATTCATTGTTCATTAAAAAAATCACACCGTTTTTTTTTTAAATTTTATACAATGCAAAAATCAACAAAAAAGTCTAAAAATGCCGAAAAGATTTGCTTAAATAGTGAAAAGTGTTTGACTCAGGAAAATGACAACAAAAATTTGTGATACCCACTGTATATTTATTTATTTATTTATCATAGGTACTCATAGTTTGGTTATAGCTATGTAGGTAGGTACATTTTCTGCCAAAATTTGCTGTCGGCTCTTCTACTATAACAGTTTTCAACCCCTTTGAAGCTTTGCAACTAACTAACAAACAATAAACTATTAAGAATTAAGAAAAAGGTCACTAAAACAAATTATATATTAAAAATTCATATTTAATTGCTCGAATGATTTCTTAAATTGTTATACTTTTAGGCAACAATAAATGACTTAAGAATATAAAAAAAAAATAAAAAACATCGCCTTAAGGGTTTGGAAAATCTAGTTTTCCCATGCTAACCATTCGTTAATCCGAAGTTATAAGAGTCCAAACTTTTTCGTATTTTTTTTAAAGTTTCATGGTTAAAAAGGCTAAATTAAAAAAAAATAAAACTGAGGAACATCGCCCCTAGAGAAAGGTATGTTCTACCTAGTGTAATTATTGTTTTGTCTATACCACATTTATTGTGGCCTATATCCTCTCCTAAAAAAATATTAATTTTCACAATTTATAAAGTCATTTTTAAAAATATAAGGAGATACAATTTTAAAAAAAGTAATGGATATTGGCCCTAGAAAAATTTGCGCCCAACATTTTGGTGTTTGAACTTTTCCAATATCATTGTTACTTATCGAGGTTGCCTCTCCTAAAAGAAAATAAAACTTTGGATGCAGCGATCTTCAGCTTCTTATTAAAATACCATATTAAAACAAAATGAACTGCTAGATTCACGTTAAGTACAAGAACTCTGTTTTCACCAAAGACTTTGATTTACTCTCCACATACCCACACTTTCTCGTAAAAGATGTATTTTTGCACACACACTTTCTCATTTGAGCTTGTAAATAACACATCGTTTATTTTGTTGATGTGTAACATCTATGCCGGCGCAGCGGTAGAGTGAAATAAAAACGTGGAGTTTCGTCTGTGGGACGCGAGGTAACGAAGTCACATTTCAGGATCTATAGCAGTAGTATATTGGGTACGTTCTGTGACAAAAATCTGAAGATCCCCTTCAAGCAAACTAGTCCGTTTGGGATCCGTGCACGTAGTCAACAACGTATCGACGACTTCGGATATGGATCCAAATATACATGTAGATACTCAAAACTGCGCTTGGACAAACGTTGATGATTAAACATATTCCCGGCAGTCAAACAATTTCTTTTTATCTCTATTTTTGACAAAAATAAGATAGGTTAATTACTTGCTACATACTTCAGTGAAAAAACTAATAGATTAATTCAATTTAATGTTATTAGAAGTATTCGCACAGACAAAATTAAGGCTCGAACTACACGAGCAAGTGCGTACGACCCAGTCGTGCATATTTTCTTCTTAAATATTTGGGCAGCAAATGGCGATTTTTACTATTTTTTTTTCATTAGAATTATCCCTTAAATTAATTTTTTTTAAATGACAAATGATGCACTGTCATTTTTCCTAGGTGTAAAGACTTTTGTCGTGACCATCCGATTAATAGAACTCAAGATATAAGCTCTTTAAGCGAACCTTATCGGTTTTTTTTGGAGACTTTTGTTGATTATATGGATAACAAAAAATAAAAAACAAAAATCTCCAAAAAAGCCGATAAAGTCCACTTAAAGAGTTTATTTCTTGAGTTCTATTAATCGGATCGTCAAGATAAAAGTCTTTACACTTAGGAAAAATGACAGTGCATCATTTTTCATTTAAAAAAAAATTAATTTAAGTGATAATTCTTATGAAACAAAAATTGTAAAAATCGCCATTTTCAAATCCTCACCCCCACCACCGGCGCCAAAAAAAACCTGCCAGACTTTTTTTTTCGATATCACTACGCATACACCTACAAACCCTCGTACTCAATTTTTGGTTATATTTCCAAACCAAAAATATGTTTGTCAGCTCTTAGACTATAGTCTCGCCCAAAAATAAAACCTACGAAAGTCATCTGTTTAAAGCTTTTTTTCTGAAATCAATTGAATTCAAGAAAATTCAACAAAACTCTCTATTATTTCGTATCAAGTTTTTGATTCTCTTCCCTTTCTTTTCAATTATGACATCTTATTAATAAAATAATTACTGATCTTGGTCATTGTACTTTCATGATGTGACCCCGAGGAACGTTGGGAGTAGAAATGAGAAGAAGCTTATAATATTTTTATAAGCGATTATTGGTGGTCGTTCTTTTTATTTCCCATTTTACGATTTATATGGATATGTTTATGTTCAGTTATTTACAGATATGTACATACGTACATGTACAGTTGTATGCAAACATAATAATATGTACATTATGTAGTGTAGTTGGGCATTGCGTTTGTATCATTCAATCTTATGAGTAGGTTTACTCAGTGTTGCCGATTACAAAAAAAAAAACAAAAATCATGACTTTTTTCTTGAGATTACAAAAAAAAAAAAATAATGAGAATGCTCGTTTTTAGTTTAGCATACAAATATCACTGAAAACTTATGATTCACAGAAATTAGAAATTTTTAAAGTAAGTTAACTGTAGAAGTATTCTAGTTTGAATATACATAATCAGCCTTATTGTGAGTTTCACCCGAACAACATTCCACCCGGAAAATTTGACATTTTTACTTTTAGCCTATTGTGTGTTTCACCCGATATTTCATGATCGAAAAATTCCCCTTATTGTGAACATTCATTTCGGGAGGAATGTAATGCCATTTTAAATTTTTTTTTGGAGGTGAACAAAATTTCGTTCGGACAAAACTCACAATAGCTTTCAAAATTGCCGGCGAACAAAAAATTTTAAGGAAAAATATTTTTCGGGTGAAACTCACAATAAGGCTGAATAGAAGATTCGCTTTGTTTGTTTTGAAACTTTAAGTAAATCTTAAACAAAATTTGAATTCTTGTTTTTTTTTTTTTAAGACAAAATGAAAAATCATGAGAATATCAATGAATTCATGATTTCTTGAGAAGAGGGTGAAAAATCATGAGAATCATGATAAATCATGAGATTCGGCAACACTGGGTTTACAGTCGTCTGAGTTTTTAAGGCGTTGCCACGGAAAGATAATGAGATGTGGACGAGAGAGTTGAATGAAGAACCAACAAGAAGAATGTGCAAAAAAGAAAAAGCCTGTGTTCAATAAACCAGAAAATCGAATATAATATACATTTATAAAAACAAACAAAGTACATTTGCGAAAATACAAACAAAATTTAGTTTTAAATGACAAACAACTTAATAATAACATTAATATTATCTGCAGCCTATGGAATCAGGTATTTTATAGAATTTCTAGACTTTCAAAAGAATGGTAAAACTTTTTGGAGAATGTATAAAATATTATTTATGTCATAAATTACCCAATCGGCAATGTGCTTAATAGATATATACACATGCACATATGTAGGCATAATGTGAGTGTAAAATGCTTAATGTTATGTTTGTATGTCGTTTTATGATCGACCTTATCTATACAGAATCCATATCATTTCATAGATTGGGTTAAAGGTCAAAAAAATATTAAATTATATTTTATTCAATACAGTACGCAATAAAAAATAATTCTTTTATTTTTTCTTCTATTTCTAATTCATAGATTACTAAGTTAAAGGGTATGATTAAGTTGCATAAGTATTTTATACATAACCTTAAATAATACATTGGATTTGAACCGTTTTTTTTTGTCGATTTTCGACTATTACGTAGGTACGACTAAACAAAAGAAGCAGACGATTTCTAATTAGTAAATAAATTTTGTTGTTGTTACATATGTTGTTTATTATTTTGATCTGAATAAAAATAAATAAAAAAAATAAAAATAATATGTACAGAACCTATGAGGTTTACATTATTTCATATACTAAATTAGTATCTACCTATAGGAAGTTCTATAACATTTTTTTTTTGTTGCCGTTTTTTTTTTTAATTTTGCCATTCTTTAACAAACGGAGACCAGATAAAAGTAAGCCCGGGAAATGATAAACACAAAGAAAAATAATAGAATCTTATGTGTGATCACAATGTGGTTCTAAAGTCTGAATTAAATTGATTATAGGAGCCTATATTGTGTCCATTTGCCAAAAACATAGTTTAGTTGAAGGTAGTATAAAGTGAGTATACACAAATGAACAATATAGCGCCGTCTTACACATAGGTATGCATGCATGGAAATTTTCTTATTTAAACTGGAAAGTTGATTCAAATCATCAGAATTAGACATAGATTGATTAAAATACTTCTGAAACTGTTTTGAACCAAACGCGATGTACACCATCGTAGGAGCGGTTTTAAGAATAAATAATTTCTATATATGTATACAATTTTGTAAACATTTTTGAGAAAAAACTGCCTTTTGCCAAGCTTAATAAAAATCGACCCACCCGTTTCGGCCGTAGCCGAACAGACAGACAGACGGACGTTTTTGAGAGACCCACTTTTTTCGTCTTTGCTATCATCGTAATCTGAAGTTTGATCAAAATCCCCAGTTTGATTTTTTAAGAATCCATAACTTGCCATTAGGGACTAATATGTGTATGTGCATACATAATGTATGCAGGTATATCGCGAGTAAAAAATTACTAATGCAAAAATATACCAATCAAATTTTTAAATTGAAATTGGTTGGTACCTCGTAGGTATTAAAATAGCGTCGCTGTAAATGGTGTACATCAGTCGGTACATCATTTTGAAAAACGCGTTTTAACCAATATCATCGTAAAACTTTGTTTGTATTTTATATTAGGAAATTTAATTATCCTTACCTTTTGTTATAAAAAAAGTATCGCACGATTATTAAGTTGAAAAAATAGAACCTAACATGAATTTAAATGTGAATGAACGCATATGAAGAAATCATGCATTAAGGTAATTGGATAACGCTGCAATATTGTATTCAAAAAAATGTTGTTATTAAATTTAATTCAATTTACCTAGTATTTGTATTATTTTAAGTATGTTCTTATCTACATAATTTAATTTCTTTAAGTTGTTTAGCTATTCATTTTTTGATTACGTTTATATACATTTGTTTTAAATTATCCATTTTCTCATTTTTTGTCTTTTTAATTTCATTTTTATGTACGTACATATGTACACCTATATCATTTGTATGCATATTTTGTTTTTATTTATTTATTAATAATTTTTTTCCCTTATTTCGAAATTAGTTAATTGATATAGTTATATTTCTTGATTGATTGAAGATAAGATATTCCCTTATATTTTTATTTACTATACTAACATGCATTCATACGTACATACGTACATATATAATGTTTTATATATTTATGAAATAAAAGAAAATGTTGCAAAAAATAACATTGTTGAATTGTATGACATGTTTTGCATTTACATAAATGCATATTCATGAGTTTATCCTGCAATTGGATTTAAAAAGTCTTCGTATTGAAAATTCGGTCCGAGGTTCGAATCCCTAGATCCCGTTTAGTGAAAGTCGTTTGATATCTTCTGAAGAATTCAAGCTTATGTTGGAAATTAAGGAAAGTACATATTGTGAATGCCGTTAGTACCAAAGGTGTTTTTTGTAAAGCTTATTTATAACAGTAATCCACTCTTTCGAAGTCCGATATTAGTTACAAGATTGGCATTAATCGAATAGGGTCGAGCTATGAGGCTACAATAAGTATGAGCAACAGGTTTTAACCGACACTAATACAAATATTTCCTTCTTATCTTCAATCAATCAAGAAATATAACTATATGAATTAACTAATTTCGAAATAAGGGAACAAAATCATTAATAAATAAATAAAAACAAAATTTACATACAAATGATATAGGTATGCATACGTACATAAAAATGAAATTAAAAAGACAAAAAATGAGAAAATGGATTATTTAAAACAAATATATATAAACGTAATCAAAAAATGAATAGCTAAACAACTTAAAGAAATTAAATTATGTAGATAAGAACATACTAAAAATAATACAAATACAATTCATTAATTAAATTATTATTATTAAATAAAAGGATTTTTATCTTCGTTATATGTAGGTATTTGTGTCTACCCTAACCGTCTTTGTATAGATGAAATTATGATCTATTTTTATTCAATACTGCACACAAAATATCAATTGAAGCATAACAAACAATTTGCATACAAATTCGCTGCAAACCACAATGACACAATGCACCACCAACAATAATTTTACTTTAAATCGTCCAATGTCTCTACAACAATTCATTCAACCGTTATCTTAATCGAATTAGATCAAATAAAATCAAATAAATTGAATGTGCATTCACTGTCTTGGCTGCGAAAAAAGTGTGGCACTAACAAATAAGATCAACCATCACCAGACAACAACCTCAATCAGTCACTTAATAAAGCCGCAATTACTTAATGCCGGCTCTATAATTGTGGTCAAAATATTGGCACATATTTTGCCACCACTTACAGACACAAAGAATCATTTAATTTGCCTCTTGAATTAAGGGAACTGCCGATGACCGCAAAACTGTTCTTTTTTCATTTCATTGAATCTATTTTACGACTATCGAATTTCACTCACATCAATCGCAATCCTATGCATTGCCGCACAATTGCACTTTCGAGTTACATCATTTACAGAATAGCCTCAAACTATTGGTTTTTTTTTTATAAATATGTAGTTTAAGAAATTAAGTCCTTGTTAAAATATAAATTAATTATTATGGCAAATATATGAGATTCATAACTATTTTTGAATAACGCCCGAGGTCAAAGAAATAAAAGCTTTTCAATCCAATAAGATTTATTTTTTGGTTTTATTTTCACTGTTCCACTGCCTTACCTTTTCCTAGTGAGTTCTCTCTGAACCTTTAAATGAATCTGAACAGACTACGCTGGCAATTTCTATCGCTTAACTTTATATACTCCACATTCGAATGTCATGATGCCGAAGTGGAGGGGGTCTCGCTTTCGTACCGATTCTTTATACCTCTACGTTTAATTACCTTTCTTGTTTTGTTACTTTTTTGAGTTTTTAACATTGAAGAGAAAAAACATAGAATGAAGAAAGATAGTGGAAAGTACTCTTTTGCGTAAGCCGTTAAAAAATAAACCAATCCAGTTGCGCATTGAAATATCTGTGGGCCTTTGCATACGCCAGCTTTCATTAAATTATATGAACAAAGTATGCAAAGCTTAAATTGTGAAACCAATACTTTAATATCAAATGCACAACTGGGCTTAGTAGGTATATTTATTTTGAGGGCGAACGAATCAAAAGTTGTTCGTATAATAGCATACAATAGTATTGTAATTTTAAACCAGTCTTTGCTTTGCTACCATTTCAATGCAAATTGCGAACGGTACCGTTTTGTTTTTTCTATATAATAGGGAGCCTATGTCTTACATTTAAGTTCCACTCTTTGTCCTTTATCTCAATTAATAACAAGTGGAGGCTATTTTAACCAACATAAAACAATTGAAGGAATAATTAACCGAGGAAAATAAAGTAAAAAATATGTAACGTTAGTATTTCACGGTTTGTAAATAAATAAATAAAAAAACCGTCACTTTTATACCTCTGAAAAGAGAGGAATTATAAATTGTGATACCTTCCTGCTTATGTTTTTGTTGCCTTTCGACTTATTGTTAGCGCTGGTTAGAAATCAGAATATAACAGAAATCTTATTTTTTAGTAATTTAAAAAGATGGATTCTTATCTAATTTTCAAAATATTTCGGTTACCCCGAAAATGTTTTTGCTATCGTGAATCTTCCCGGATTAATTTTTTCCCGATAAAATAAAATTACAGTAAATGTCAAAGATATTTTCTGAAACCAAGATTAAAATTCCCGAATACAATTATACTGCTGGTTATGCGAAAATCTTGTGAAATTTGGATAAATTGTTTTGGTTAATCATTTTAAATTAAGAACATAAATAGAAACAGTTATTGAACTTTTTTTTCCACTTCCAAACAGAGGAATAAGAGAATCAACGAACATATGGAACTTGTTTTTGGCAATCTGGATTTTAATAATCTATTAATCTATTATTTACAAAAAAATATTCTAAATTAAGCAATAAAATAGATTTTACTTACATTTTACTAATAATAATCCAGAAAATCCAATCAAAATAAAAAAAAAACATTTCATATGCGGATTTAAATTATATTGAATGAATGCGTTGACGTGAAAAAGAGAAAGCCGCGCACTATTTCCAACTTTACCTACTGAAACCCAGATTCACTTCGAATGAATAGCATAATATTAGCCGTGTTTTTTTTGCAAGCCCGGAGGGATTTTGTTGAAACAAAGACATCGGGGATTAGCGACGCCATTATAGAAACAAAATTGAGTTTCCATACAAACTATCGATAACAAGTAGGTATGTAATTAAAGCCGATAACACAGTTTTTCTCCTTGCTTTATTAAGCCCCGAAAATTCTCCGCTCAAAGGGGATAAGTTGTTGTTGCATTTTACATGTATATTGCTTAGCCCCGAACAATTTCCTCGGGACTTGCAAAGAACACGGCCTAGTAATCTGAATTCCGCCCGATGAATAGCACAACAGGGCTCAATATGATTTTCATACTTAAGTTTAATCCAACTTTTTGTATTAACATGACAATTTCATATTGATTGATAACAGATTTCTTCTGGGCCCCTTTATTATGAAATACTGCCTGTAATATGACCAATGGTCAAGTAGGAAACATATGCCAATCTGCCAACGCACTCTCTTAATTTATAGGGAGATACATATATTCCTATTCATTCTAAATAAATTTAAGTACTTCAGAGAATTCATTGTTTAAATGTATAAGTGAACAAAAATAAAAAAAGAGAACTATTGTATAGTAGGTGCAATTTAATTGTAAAAATAAAAATTCTTTATCTTATCATTTCCTTTATTGTTTTTATTATTTACATAAAGAAAACGATGGCAAAGCAGATTATCTTCTATCAACGTCTGATAATAAAATTAGAAAACAAAAACAAAATTATTATATATCTGATAACTATATGTAAACAATTTTATTAACCGAAGTATTGTTAACTTTTCAAGAGATTCATTATTTTGGGTCACCTTACTTGCGTTAGTGTATTTTAAAATAATGTTAGATTCAGAACTATGACTTTTTGTTGAAAAACTACCTATTTCGTTTTTAAAAAAACAGGTTCGTTTGGTATCTTTTTAAAAGGAATAACATGCATATTTATGTAGGTATGAAAAATCAGCCATGTAAGACAAAGAATCTTATCAGAAAAACGACAAAGAGGACATTTGTGAGAAAAGTTAATCTTTTTCGCAGGCGTAGTTTCTGATAAACTGTTTTGTTAATGTAAACTGTTATATTATAGGCCAGGAGACAGAGAGGTACTGATATACTGATCAAATTTTATGATTGGAATTAGTAGGTTGGATGTTTTTGAGTATACAAATGAGATGGCGGGGCTGTAAGTCAGGCTAGCGGCAGTCGTCATTTTGAAAAATGCTCATAGTACCTACATCAAATTAGAAAGTGTCAATTATCTCTTTCTTTTTTCATTCAGCATTTTTGTTGGGATTTATATTTTCAGAGTTAAGCCACCTAAAAGAATGCTATTTTTAGTTTTTCCCTTATATCCCACCTACAGTTTCTATTATGAACAAAATTTTCAAGAAAAAGTTGTAGAGCATACAATTTTCTACAAGATTTGTATATTAGTTTTTTTTTTACGAAATACGCATACATCGCAAGTTACGCTTCTCTTCATCTCAAAGCTTCCTAAAATAAAGGGTCCGCCATCTAACGTTTTTTTTTCAACTAGTGCTTATTTCGTGAATGGAAATGGATGGTTTTATCCTTCCGCTGAACGAATACGGTTGTGTATACGCTTCGCTAAGTGGACCTGCGATCGACCTAGAGAAGATGCCGATTTTGCCAAAAAAATCATCTATTCAGATGAAGTTCATTTTGATCTTGGCGGGCACAGAAAACCCTCACGCATACATTGAAAAGCCGATACACCCAAAACGAGTCACTGTTTGGTGCGGATTTTGGTCCAGAGGCATAATTGGGCCATTTTTCGAAAATGAGCAAGGAGTGGCCGTTACAGTCAATGGCGATCGTTATCGGACCATGTTGAACGAATTTTTGTTCACAAAAATTAAAGAAGAGGATATTGGCAACATTTGGTTTCAACAGGACGGCCCTACGTGCCACACAGCCGAAGCTACACTCGATGTTTTGCGCCATTTTCAAAAAAAAAGAAGTTATTTGGCGGACCCTTTACATAGGTATATTAAGGCCAAAATATTTATTCCCCAAAATAATTTTTTCCCAGTTCAATTTTGTATGGCGCTGGCTGCCTGGCTTTGTTCGGTTGGAAATTTTTTCGTTCTTTCATTATTTCGAATACGGAGATAAACTAAAGTTCCAAAAACAGTTTTTTGTTGAAAGATAAAGCTAAAAGTTAAATGGTAAAAATAAATGCAGCGAAGGAAAGGTGGTAGAGGTTCAAAGAAAATGTTTAAAGTCTCTCTTTATTTCCACCATTTTAAGAGAGGATAGTGAAAAAGAGAATTTTGTTCATTAACCTGAACAAAATAAGGTACCTATATCTGACCTATATTCATTACCAGTATTTGTTAGGAAATTTTTTTGCTTGTTTATGGTTGGATTTTTTAAGAGGTTTAGAACTTTTTTTAAAAAACAAACACAAAAAATTCGAAAAAATGAATGAAATATTTATTTGAATCGATAGTTTGAACCTTGCAATTTAATGTTTAAAGATAATTTCATGCAAATGTTGACCGCGGCTGCGTCTCAGGTAGCCCATCCGCTGAGTCCAATTTTGGCATACTCTTTCACACATATCGGCCGGTATCTCACGAATGAATGCATGGATGTTGGCTTCCAGTACGTCAATCGAAGCGGGCTTGTCCCTATAGACATAAGCCTTGACATACCCCCACAAAAAATAATCTAATGGTGTCAAATCGCACGATCTAGGCGGCCAATTGACCGGCCCGAAACGTGAAATTAACTGTTCACCAAACTCGCCTCGCAATTGCGCCATTGTTTCGCGTGCTGTGTGGCATGTGGCACCGTCTTGTTGAAACCACATAACATGCAAGTCAAGAACTTCCATTTCGGGCAAAAAAAAGTTTGTTATCATCGCTCGGTAGCGATTCGCATCATCTTTGAAGAAATATGGCCCAATAATGCCGCCGGCCCATAAACCGCACCAAACAGTGGCTTTTTCAGGATGCATTGGTAGCTGTTGCAATGCTTCTGGCTGATCTTCACTCCAAATGCGGCAATTTTGCTTATTTACGTACCCATTCAACCAAAAATGAGCCTCATCGCTGAACACAAGCAGCGCGGGATGAACATTTCGAACCGAGCACGAATTTTGATAGTAAAATTCAATAATTTGCAAGCGTTGTTCATTTGTAAGACGATCCATGGTTAAATTGCAAACCAAACTGAAGCTGTTTGACAGTGACACAAGGTACTAAACACACGTCAGCTGTCAAAACCAGTGGTGCCAAAACCAAACCAGCCAAAAAATCGACCGTTAGATACATTTCATAATATGTTCGTATGTTGCATTGCATAAGAAGTAATAAATAATGGGCGAGAAATTTAAGTCGCGACAAGCAATAAATATTATAGAAGGGCGGCCTGTTCTCGAGTAAAGAATTTATGATTTTGAATTTATTGTTCCTCTATGTCTATCGATTCCATCTCGTTCAGTTTTGACTATTCAAAATATAGGTACCTACAGAATCAAATGGGAAGCGCCACATTACAAATTCGCAAAGTTAAGCAATTTTCCGAATAAGAACTAATATATCTAATATTTTGCAAAATGAAAACAATGGCAAATCTCAGGATATCATCCAAAGAATTGAGAATATATCAGAAAGTGACGCGAGTGGTGCTAGATACCATAAGTCTAGTTGTCATTGTCACTAAAAAATTCGATATGTACTTCAGAAAACGGGCGCATTATTTTTTTTTTAATTCAATTTTTAACTCCACATTAAAAAATACTTAAAATTGCCCTACAAATTTTTTTTTCAAAAATGTTTAAAAAATGTATATGTACATGTTTGTATAGGGGGGTTCACATTCAACGACATGTTCATCAACACATGTCGCTATGTCAGATTTTTGTAATGTGAACACCAGTCGAACGACCGATGATTTCAATTTTACATCTTTTTTTTTTCTATTTTTTAAGTAAGATATTTTTTAAGTAAGGTGGTGTACATTTGGTTCATAACAGTTGCGGAAGTATTTTAATCAATTTATTTCTAGTTTTGTCCGTGGCACCGGGCACCCCGTCGTACATAGTTTTACTTGCGAATAAAGGTACTATATTTATGGCAAGATATGGATTCGTACAAAAAATCGAACTCGAGATTTTGATCTAACTTGACATTACGATTAGAAGACGAAAAAAGTGGGTCTCGCAAAAAAGTCCGTCTGTTTGTCTGTCGGTTCGGCTACAGCTTAAATGGTTGGGTCGATTTTCTTTTAACTTGGTACTTAGCGTTTTTGGGACATTCCCCCCACACGTATACCTGTCATACAAAATTTTTTGGCCAAAAAGGAGAACCTTATTTTTTTCTTGAATATTTTAAATAGTTATATGCTGCCGTTTAGTAAAAAAAATGGTTCCGAAAAATGGTTATTAATAGTAGATACCTCCCAAAGAACCTTTTTTTTCGCTTTTCTCAAAAACGGTTCAACTGATTCTGATTAATTTTTGTATGAAGAATTATTGACACATTCTAAATAATATTGTGTACCAAAATTGTCGAAAAGATATTTTTTGGATTTTTAAAAAAAGTTTGAGTACTTATTTTTTGAATTCAATATTTCAAAAACGACTTTTTGGATTGTTATTAAAATTGCCAAAAAGAAGGTATTTAATATTATTTAGAAGATTTTAGAAAAAAATATTCCTATAACCAAAACTAACTGTACCTCCCATACAAATGTTTAAAAACCATTAAGTTTTTTTCTCAAAAACGACCTCCTACGATTTTGATAAGAACTTTTTGTGTATCGAAATTAGTAAGGTCTAGCATTTAAAATTATTAAATTTTAAATTGATCTATAATTAACAGTACCTACCATAGAACGTTTCTTGAGATTTTCGACCACCCATTATCTGACTTACAGATTAAAATTAATTTTTTTGTGCAGAAGTTTGTCATAAGTTTAAAATATATTTTTACAAAATATTTCGAAATTATTTTTTGAAGATTCGATATTTCGAAAACGAATGGAATTTTTTTTTTTGTAAAATTCAATTTTTAACTCCATATTAATAAGTAATTCAAATTGGCGTACCATTTTCTTTTTCTTAAAAATGTTAACAACATTTTATATATAAAAATTAATTATTTTTAAAACCACTCCTACGATTTTTAAAATTTGTTTTTTTTTTTTAATTAAGGTTTATAATTTAATAATAAATCAGATGGGGGTTGGGTTCAAAACAGTTTCAAAAGTATTTTAATCAATTTATTTATAATTTTGTCGATTTAAAACAATTTTCCATTTTAAACAATATAATTTCCTTGCATGCATAGCATATTGCATAATATCTGGAAACAAATTGGCGCTAGGTATATTATTATTTTTTGTATACTCACATAACACTACCTGCAACTAAACTAAGTTTTGACAAATGGATAAAATATAGATTCCGATAACTAATTTATTTTAGACTTTTGAACCACAGTGTGATCGCGCATAAGACCAAGTTCGTCCTCTGCGTGCGATATGTATGAAATTTTAGGAAGGTTGATTTTTTTTGTAGAAAATTTCCCCATCTAACAGACTGAAGGATTTTCCCTTCCATACATTTATTCCTTGTTTTCTCCCAAACTTAAGTCCCTGCAGTTTGTTAACTTTTTTTCGAATCACCCCGTATATTGACCCCTATTTGTGCATAACACACGGATCGAACGGTACCTATATCAGATTTAAATTTACCTTAAATCAATAAAGAAAGTTCTTCTTTTTTTATTCTTCATCATTTCATTGGCAATCAAATGTTTACCAAAGAAATCTTTTGATAACACCTGATTATAAAACAAACGAATAGTCTCTTATCTGTGAGTATTTACAATTATTGTTTGAACTCTATTCGCTTATATAGTAATAAATAATAACTTTTTAGTTGATCAATGTGCCAGTCATTAATATAATGTTTCAACAAAAATATGTCTGAATCTCTGAATAAATACTAGTAGGAGTAGGTATACATTTAAAAAACGCGTTTACTTGCTAAATTTATTCATCTTCCTCACAAATTAGCAAACAATTTGTCTCAAACTGAGCCCACTCTATTTGAAGATGCATTCCTCCGCTAGTGGGGCTTATCCTTGATGGATAACTATCACTTAAAAAAAATTGCAGATACATTATGTGCCTTCTATGTACATATGTACCTACTTTTCTCTTCGCAATTTGCCATCAATTAAATTTAATTCAGAGAATATTAAGCTGAAGAAAGACGAAAGCAAAAAGTAGAATCAGTTACCTTTTATTATCAGAAAAGTAGCTGCAACTGGGACTCAGAGATACAAAATATACCTACATATCTTTTAAACGTGCTCATTTATATTTGTTTTGTTCTTTTTAAAATTAAAATTAGAAATTGTTTGTGTTTTATTTCTATTGACGGTCAGTGTGTCCGTCTTTATGTGCAAAATGAAAAAAACTGAAAAATGTACTTTGTTGGTGATATATAGATTCTACTGAATCTAGATAATCATTTGTAAAATGCGTTCAATTTTAGCCAAATAGTTTTGCATGTTTCATGTTAGATATTTTTGTAACCGTTGATGACAAATAGTTGCAATTATAGTGCTTAGAGTGACAATTGCATTTTACTTAGGATATGTGGTTATAAAATTATTATAAATAGGTATGAATATTACTCTATATGGAAATTTAGGGATTCGTAAAAAATAATTCGAGCAAGGTTTTGATATAACTTGACAATAAGATGATAGGGAGAACGAAATAAATGTGTCTTGTAATTTTGTTCGGATTAATTCATTTTAATTAAGAGTGAAACTTAGAATATTTTGACATTCCCCAGACATCTTTTTGAAATTCTTTAACAAAAAAAAATGTGAGAGTGCCGAGACTCATGGTTAAGGTGTGTAAACATCAACGCTCGTCCGAGTGCCGAATTTTTGTTATTGCTTAATTCATACAATATTGCAATACCAGTTCGCAAATGATAATTAACCGGTTAGCGGAATATTGCAAGTTATGGAGCTTGGAAAAAAACACAAAAGTGATTATATTTCAAAATGGAAGTGGGAGCGTTTCAAGAGAGTAAAACTGGAGGTATGAAGGAAGAAGCTTGGGAATAGACTTAACGTACAACCAAAATATTGAAAAACAACATCTTAAACAAAAAACTGACTTAGCTTAATCTGCAATATTGCATTAATTGGAACAAAATATTCAAAAACAAACATGTGTCAGTAAACTCCAAATATAGGGTTTTCAATGCAACTGCTACATCTGTTCTTTTGTATGGTGCTCAAGTATGGGGAGTAAGAAAGTATGATATTGTTGATAATCTTTGAAGTTATTTTCTGAGGAAGACTTTCTTTTAACCAAAAAACACTCTTAGTATAATTATGTACTGTCTGGAAACTGGCCTGCTAACACTCTTCATTTCTTCGCTGCAAATAAACGCAGACTACGTTATAAAAATTGTGGGTATGGAAAATTCAAGGTTACCGAAACAATTCTAGAAGTATCTACGCAGTTGAATACAGACAAATGTTTTACGAGGATTGGCGCAAATTTGCAGTGGATTGTGGATATACTTTTTATTTGGAAGGGAGAGATGCAAATGAGATAAAACAGGTAGGTGCTTTATGAAATAATTCGAGCAACAGATGAAAACGAGAGGTATTCATTTATAGAGCGGGCTAGAGCGTCAACAGAGTGGATATTTTACTTGATGTTGGATTATAATCACTACCAATCAAACAACTTCAGCTCAATCTTTTCGTGCAGAGCAATCGGCATCATATTTTTTTAAGATAAAAGAGTTCTCTTGCATTTTAACTTTATGCCACACAGATTTTAAATTATTAACATCTGCAGTCTATGTAATTTACACGAGGAAGAAGATATTGTTCATTTTCTTGGAACATGTCCAATCCTAAAGGAGATAAGGAGGCCAAATTTTGGCAGAAGCACCAGTGGAGAAGGCTACATTCGCAACTTGCTAAATGCATACAACTCGTTGCACTTTATATAATATTGTACCGAGGCGTCATCGTATGGATTAGAAATAATTAATGAAAGTTTCTAGTTGAAGAACCTATTAGACCAATCGCTTAAAAATCTAGATATTGCATGTTTATTCTATTAATATCATGAGATATAGTACATTGTTTTTAACTATGTCCATTCAACTATTTTTTTTTCGTTTTTGCCAAATTTTGCGAAAATTGTTTATAATTGTAATTAAGTTATTCTTATTCATTTTGCTATGATTAAACTTAAAGTCCCTTTTATAAAAAAAAAATCAAACACAAAAACAAATACAAATCAATTGTTCATATTTATAAATATTATATAGCAGCTAGCACTAGGATTGACGGCATAACTGACATACCCTTAACAATATTCAATTTGTAATGGGTGATTTTTTAAGAGGCTTAGAACTTAAAAAAAAAACACAAAAAATTCGAAAAAATGAATGAAATATTTATTTGAATCGATAGTTTGAACCTTGCAATTTAATGTTTAAAGATAATTTCATGCAAATGTTGACCGCGGCTGCGTCTCAGGTAGCCCATCCGCTGAGTCCAATTTTGGCATACTCTTTCACACATATCGGCCGGTATCTCACGAATGAATGCATGGATGTTGGCTTCCAGTGCGTCAATCGAAGCGGGCTTGTCCCTATAGACATTAGCCTTGACATACCCCCACAAAAAATAATCTAATGGTGTCAAATCGCACGATCTAGGCGGCCAATTGACCGGCCCGAAACGTGAAATTAACTGTTCACCAAACTCGCCTCGCAATTGCGCCATTGTTTCGCGTGCTGTGTGGCATGTGGCACCGTCTTGTTGAAACCACATATCATGCAAGTCAAGAACTTCCATTTCGGGCAAAAAAAAGTTTGTTATCATCGCTCGGTAGCGTTCACCATTGACAGTAACGCTGCGATTCGCATCATCTTTGAAGAAATAGGCCCAATAATGCCGCCGGCCCATAAACCGCACCAAACAGTGGCTTTTTCGGGATGCATTGGTAGCTGTTGCAATGCTTCTGGCTGATCTTCACTCCAAATGCGGCAATTTTGCTTATTTACGTACCCATTCAACCAAAAATGAGCCTCATCGCTGAACACAAGCAGCGCGCGATGAACATTTCGAACCGAGCACGAATTTTGATAGTAAAATTCAATAATTTGCAAGCGTTGTTCATTTGTAAGACGATCCATGGTTAAATTGCAAACCAAACTGAAGCTGTTTGACAGTGACACAAGGTACTAAACACACGTCAGCTGTCAAAACCAGTGTTGCCAAAACCAAACCAGTTTAAAAATCACCCATTATAAACAAAAAAGTTATAATAGTAATTTATTATATTAAAAAAAATATCAGTTTTGCTAAAAAGCACTAAGTCACCATATTTTTTTAGTTCTGCTCCAATATTTTCGTGTTTGTTTGTCGAAAACTAAATTAACTTTATCAATAATTCAACAAGTCCAATTAAATAGTGCTAAGTCTTCTACTTGGCTGATGTATTTCAGTAGTATATAGAATTTGTATGATTAAAACCTTCATATGAAAACTAAAATATTAAATTTGGAACTTACATCGTAATACCAACAGTACTTTTAAGAGATCTAACAAAATAAAAACAATGCGTATATTGATTTTTAAAGAACAAAACAATCTTAAATACCGATTTACTCAAAACTGTGTTTTTTGACTTAGTGCCTTTTGCTCGCATACCAACGATAAATATTTAAATATACATACATACATAGGTACTTTTCAAACTAATATAGAAAAACATAGGTAACTCCTAGGTACTTTATTACATGTATATTTTTTACACGTGGTTGTAAAGGGTTTTTCAACAGGGACGCTACAAAAGTAGAGCAACAGGGACAGCAAACGACGCCATATTTCTTGCCGCTCTTTTGACATTTCTCTTCAGTAAGGTTTGCCATTTTATGATGGAAAGATATACGAGCCAACAACGAGTCGAAATTATTAAAATTTACTACCGGAATTCGTTAAGAGCGCTAAAAATCGAAAAATCATCTTCAGCGATGAGTCTCATTTCTGGCTGAATGGCTTCGTCAATAAACAAAATATGGTCAGGCAGCAATCCACACGTACTCCATGAGTCATCATTGCATCCCGAAAAAATTACGGTTTGGTGTGGTTTATGGGCCGGCGGCGTCATTGGGCCGTGCTTTTTCCGTGATGATCAAAACCGGCACGTTACTGTGAATGGGGATCGCTACCGTTCAATGATAACCGAATATTTTTGGCCCCAATTGGATGATATGGACTTGGAGGACATGTGGTTCCAACAGGACGGTGGCGCCACAAGCCACACAGCGAATGTCACAATCAATTTATTGGAAAACAAGTTTGGAGAACGTGTTATCTCACGAAATGGTCGTGCGATTTTACGCCGTTAGACTATTTCCTGTGGGGCTACGTCAAGTCTATGGTCTATGCGAACAAGCCAGCGACGATTGATGAACTTCGTACGAATATCGAACGTGAAATTGCAGCAGTATCGGCCGATTTATGCTTGAAAACCGTCGAAAATTGGGTTCAGCGTCTGGACTTCTGCAAGCGTGCCCGTGGTGGCCATGCAAAAGAAATCGAATTCCATACATAATGGCATCAAACGTACTTTCACAGGAATAAAGAATTTCATTGATATCCAAAATCATTTTTGTTTTATTTAAAAAAAACTTTTGTGGCACTCTTATTGAAAAACCCGATTTTTCATTTATATACATATTTACTCACTCAAAAATTCTCCTTTATATTTTACTAGCTGGCCCGTTCGGCTTCGCACGTTAGATAAACCTAAGCTTTGAGCTTAGTAATTGTAAATGGCTAAATATGTAAAAACATTATCCTCTAAGTCCAACCTTTATTACTTTCCCAGCGAAAAAATAGCTTTTTTTTTTTAAATAACCTTTTAACACAAAAGGAATTTTTGAAATCAGATGCCACTTTTCGTTTCACCCAATTTCACCCTAAAAATGCCAATTTTCTGAAAAAAAATCCCTATAAGGCCATCCAGTTGAAACAGAGATTTTAAAAATGAAGTAGATTCCAATATTTTGGTGATGGTGCGAAGTAGGAAGTAGATTTTAAACATTTTTGGAAAAAAAGAAGTAAATTGCACTTGAACTAAAGTAGTAGATACCACTGCAACTGAATAGTGTTAAGTCTTCATCTTGGCTGGATAATTTCAGTAGTACATATAGAATTTGTATCATAAAAAAGTTCGTTATTGAAATTGTAGGTACCTACTTATAACTACAGCACGTCTGGTATATAAATATAGTATATATATTTGGATTTATAATGTTTTAATATTCTCAGCATGTAGGTGCGACCCAGATGGCATTTAATTTCAATCTCGCTAACAGTGTTCTTAAAGTTTTTTTTAGTCGTGCTATGCACTGCTAGATGTCGTGCTATTTGCGTCCCAAATATTTGTTGTTTAATATGTCGACTGCAGAAGTCAAATGTGCACCATTTCCTGTTTGGTTTATCTCAGATAAAGTGAGACAGATAGAGTTAATTTGGGACAATTATGATGAAAATTCAAACCCAAAGTTGTGCGACGGCAACGTCATTCGATTGATTATTTGTAAATTTTTATTGTGAAAAGTGGTTAAATAAAAGCCATTTGTAAATACCGTCATATTGCATAACAACTGTTGTTAGGTGGAATTCAACGCTAGACAAATTTTCTTAAAGCAGTTGTTTTTAAGTATTTATTGCAAATAAGACTATCTTTTTATAAATTTACCACACGAATTTGAAGAAAGTAGAGATGTACAAAGCAAAATAACACAATATATGATTTTTGTTTATTTATTTCATTGGTGTAGCGCCCAGTGAATATTTGGATTCCACAAATAATTTGTGTGGTCCACAAATATCAAATACAAAAACCAATTATTTCTTATACCAATAAAATTTTGGATTGTGTCTTCGGTACACTCATTGAACGTTTTCCTATTCTCATTTAGATGACTCTTGAGGAATATTGAAAATATGCATTCAATCGTTTCTTTTATTATTAGAATTATTGACTTCTTAATAGCTGTGTTTTTTGCAAGCCCGGTGGGATTTGGTTGAAAAAATAACGATATCGGGGATTAGAGACGCAATTACTGAGACAAAATGAAGTTTCTAGACAAACTATCGATAACATATATGCAATTCACGCCGGTAACCCGGTTTTTCTCTGTGCAGAAGTTAAGCACCGAGAATTCTCTGCGCTTAGCTAAGTCCGAAGGGGATAACTTCTTGCATTAACATGTACACTGGTTAGCCCAGACCAGCGTTGTTCTTGGGAAACAAAATGTTGGGGCCATTTTAATTTTTTTGGGCCAAATTTATTTTTTCGTATTTAATAAGATAGTAGTTAATTATTCATTAGCGCTTTTGTAATTTAATCCATTTTGTATAATATCAAAAACTTTTAAATAACTTCAAATCTATCTTAGAAATTGGTTTAATCAATTCTTGAGGCGGAACAAAATTGCCACAAGTCATATTTTATTTTTCAGAAAACCTTTCAAGCTTATAAGTGAGTTTATAACTTCATCGCTGACTCTATTGCGATTCACGTTCTGCACACGCACTGCTATGAGGTAGATAAACTCAAAGTATTAATCGGGAAAGAGCAAATGTTTTATACCTATACAAAATTTACTTAACCTTAAGACTGGCCCCGAATTAAACCGAATCTAATTGAACCTCTCTCTCTATCTATTTCTTCTATTATATTATGATGATTTAAAACCAAGGCATCCAAAGAAATTGGGAATTTTTTTTTAGAGAATCTCATTAAATTGAATTGATATAGTTTTAAAATCATATTTTATTCTTTCAAATAATTTTAATAGAATTCCATAGTTTCTTTAGTTTATTTATTTTACGATTTTGGGGCCATTTCGGGATGGCTCGAGGCACGGGGCCAAAATAAGAATTTTAGGGTCGTTTTTTTCGACGAATTTCATCGGGGCTTGCAAAAAAACACGCCTATATGTCAATAATTAGAATTTAATTGAAAACACTGAAAATGGCTGAAACTACTGTCGTTTGACTGATAAGTACGATGAATACATTTCTTTATTTTGTGTATACCTACTGATATTGGTTTTATTTTAAAATGTCCTCGCACTAAAAAAAGGTTTCCCTACTACGGTATCTACTACACTGAAGAGTAGAGGTTGATAAGAAATAAGAGTAGTTACAAGATTTTTGATAACAAATAATAATTTATTATGAATGAAAATGTAAAATGAATGGTGAAGTATAGAAAAACAATGTTTAAGTAGATGATCATATTATGGTGCAGTGTCAAAAGTCCACAATGGACTTCTGATCCACTTGGATGAGTTACAAGTCCACAAATAAATTGTGAACTTTTAACCCACCCAAGTGGCTAAAAATTCACAATATTTCGAGTAGTAAGACCACATTATTAAGAAAAAAGTGGGCCATACGTCCACAATTATTGTAATGACACATATATAACTAAATATTTTCAAAATGTATTTTATGCAAAAAAGAAAAAAACAAAAAACGAAAACTTTGCATATAACCAACCTACTCCAAATCCTATAGTGAAGCCAAGCAGGGCGTATGCAGGGGGGCGACATGCCCCCCATACCTACCCCACTGTTTATATGCCGTAAACTTTATATTTTTGTCTAAATATAGAATTTATTTGGCCGGAAGTTTTAGTTTCTTATTTTAAGTTTTAATTTATTTTTATATTCTATAGTTATACAAAAATATAAAGTTTACGTCAAATAAAGGTAGGTAGGTATGGGCAACCCCACTGCTTGGTTTCACTATAGGATTTGGAGTAGGTGCGAGGTTGGTTATATGCAATTTTTTTTTTCAGTTTCATTTTTAAAAATGTATAAAGTCATAGTGAAAAATTCGCGCGAATTTGGTTGTTTCTACACTAAAATGACAAGTTCAAATAATTATGGACTTATGGCCCACTTAAGTGATCCATGAGATCACAATCTGCAGGTCATTAGCCCACAAAGAAATTCTGTGGACTTTTGACCCACTTGGGTGGGTTAAAAGTTCACAATTTTTTTGTGGAGTTGTAACTCATCCCAGTGGATGAGTTTTGTAGAAAACCTTTCAAGCTTATAAGTGAGTTTATAACTTCATCGCTGACTCTATTGCGATTCACGTTCTGCACACGCACTGCTATGAGGTAGATAAACTCAAAGTATTAATCGGGAAAGAGCAAATGTTTTATACCTATACAAAATTTACTTAACCTTAAGACTGGCCCCGAATTAAACCGAATCTAATTGAACCTCTCTCTCTATCTATTTCTTCTATTATATTATGATGATTTAAAACCAAGGCATCCAAAGAAATTGGGAATTTTTTTTTAGAGAATCTCATTAAATTGAATTGATATAGTTTTAAAATCATATTTTATTCTTTCAAATAATTTTAATAGAATTCCATAGTTTCTTTAGTTTATTTATTTTACGATTTTGGGGCCATTTCGGGATGGCTCGAGGCACGGGGCCAAAATAAGAATTTTAGGGCCAAATGGCCCGATTGGGCACTTTAGCGCAACACTGGCCCTGACGTCGTTTTTTTCGACGAATTTCATCGGGGCTTGCAAAAAACACGCCTATATGTCAATAATTAGAATTTAATTGAAAACACTGAAAATGGCTGAAACTACTGTCGTTTGACTGATAAGTACGATGAATAAATTTCTTTATTTTGTGTATACCTACTGATATTGGTTTTATTTTAAAATGTCCTCGCACTAAAAAAAGGTTTCCCTACTACGGTATCTACTACACTGAAGAGTAGAGGTTGATAAGAAATAAGAGAAGTTACAAGATTTTTGATAACAAATAATAATTTATTATGAATGAAAATGTAAAATGAATGGTGAAGTATAGAAAAACAATGTTTAAGTAGATCATATTATGGTGCAGTGTCAAAAGTCCACAAGTCAAAAGTCCACAATGGACTTCTGACCCACTTGGATGAGTTACAAGTCCACAAATAAATTGTGAACTTTTAAGCCACCCAAGTGGCTAAAAATTCACAATATTTCGAGTAGTAAGACCACATTATTAAGAAAAAAGTGGGCCATACGTCCACAATTATTGTAATGACACATATATAACTAAATATTTTCAAAATGTATTTTATGCAAAAAAGAAAAAAACAAAAAACAAAAACTTTGCATATAACCAACCTACTCCAAATCCTATAGTGAAGCCAAGCAGGGCGTATGCAGGGGGGCGACATGCCCCCCATACCTACCTCACTGTTTATATGCCGTAAACTTTATATTTTTGTCTAAATATAGAATTTATTTGGCCGGAAGTTTTAGTTTCTTATTTTAAGTTTTAATTTATTTTTATATTCTATAGTTATACAAAAATATAAAGTTTACGTCAAATAAAGGTAGGTAGGTATGGGCAACCCCACTGCTTGGTTTCACTATAGGATTTGGAGTAGGTGCGAGGTTGGTTATATGCAATTTTTTTTTTCAGTTTCATTTTTAAAAATGTATAAAGTCATAGTGAAAAATTCGCGCGAATTTGGTTGTTTCTACACTAAAATGACAAGTTCAAATAATTATGGACTTATGGCCCACTTAAGTGATCCATGAGATCACAATCTGCAGGTCATTAGCCCACAAAGAAATTCTGTGGACTTTTGACCCACTTGGGTGGGTTAAAAGTTCACAATTTTTTTGTGGAGTTGTAACTCATCCAAGTGGGTCAAAAGTCCAATGTGGACTTTTGACTTGTGGATTTTTGACATTGCGCCTCATATTATCAGTGGTGACAACTCCTATTTCAAAGTGGCCACCATCAGTAGCATTTGACGAATGACCACCATATGCTCGTCGGACTAAGCAATAGCATGTGGTCGATTTTAGAAGACATTATCTGTGGTCATACGTCATACAAAATTTGAGGTCCTAATGAAGCAAACGTTGCGTAAGATGCGATAAAAGCCTAGGGCGTGTAACTTGGGTCAAACAAGAAAAAAATAAACCGCTGGGTTTATTTCCCCCCGTTTATGGGGGAAGTGCAATTTGCTTCAAAAAATTACTTAAAATGTAAAAAAAAATATTAAAAAACAAAGGTGCAGCATTTTAAATGTCAATCAATAGGTAGGTAGCTTTTGTTAATGGCAAAAATGTATTATTTAATTTTCATTTTGTCTGAAAAAAGTAAAAAAAGTAACTATTTTTGTGATTATGATGCTATGTCATTATCCATTAGTCAAAAGGCTTCCTGAGGATCTAATATAAATAATTAATGATATTGGCTTTTTAAGCGAAGCTGCCAAAAAAGCGAACAAAATTTAGTTTGTTTTGAAGATAAAAGACACTTCTTTATTTTAACTACAAATTAAGTTTATTGAAAAATTTGTCTGTGTTTTGAAAAATTAATGTCGCTTATATTATGTAAATGTATGAACCGAAATTGCTTGCAAATTTATTATACTCCTATAGCCTATATAAGTGCAAAATTATTTGATTTAACTGTAGTTTTCGGAGGCCAATACAGAGATGACTGGATTCAGGCTATTCCCTATGGTCAGAATGTATTTGTGATATACACTTTGAAAAAAGCAGCCTTATAAATAGAGTACCAAACGTTCATCTCAAATTTAATGCGATTCCAACTTTTTTTCCTAAATCTTTGGACAGAGAAGCATACCTACGCTTAAAAATTAATTTGACGAAACAGGGAAATTCATCAGAATTCAATTCCAGAGGACTCTTCATCATTCAAGTTCAGCCCTTCAGAATTGTCTTCGTCAATAGTAGTTAATAATTTTGTAATGTGTTTCTTTACAAAATCTTTGTAAAATTTTATTGACAACTTTGATAATTCCTATACAGTGATGATCAGACTTCCACTTTAGGAATATCCGCTCACTTTGTAAGGTAAATTTCAATTCTTATTTCCTTAGTTTTATTTGGTATACATAACGTGTATTTTCAAATACTTGTATTTGTAGACCTTTATCACCTCATTTATCAACAGATTTCCAGCTTGACAAAATATCCAGTCCGAGTAGGAAATGTATTGATTGAAAAATAATTTTGTAAGCTGTTTTTAGTCTCAAAACAATATACATATATTTTATTAAATTGTGTTTGCAGCACCTAGCGGAAATTTGATATTGAACAAGTTTCTCTTAACCCCAAAATTTTCAATTTTTCTTAAACCTTACATTTTTAAAATCCGACAATAAGAAGAGAAGGTAAAGCCACGAACCGATCCATATAATTCCATTTAAAGGTCAATGGAAATTTTCTCCACTGAACACCTTCACAGTGCTGAACATCAAATCCAGAAATAGAAACATAGTGCAACGTGCGGCTATTGAGTGTATTATTGTACATTATGCATTTGTTTTAGCTTTTTTGTCTCCAAGTTGTGTATAATTTAAGAACATTTTATCTTAATAAAAAATAAAATTTAAAAATTTGTTATTATTTAAAAAATTTTATTTTGAAAACGTAGAAAACACAAAAGTATAAAAAACAGCTAATTATTTTTGGCAACTGATATCAACGGATTTGACATGGGTCATCTCTGATAAGACCGTGTTCAAGGATACTCAATAGATAATATAGGCACGTTCAATCACAAAATCTGAAAATTCAGATATAATTTATGCTGTTGAACGCACAAAAATCTGAATTTTCAGTCAAAA
The DNA here is from genome assembly GCA_932273885.2 of Leucozona laternaria. NCBI lineage: Eukaryota > Metazoa > Arthropoda > Insecta > Diptera > Syrphidae > Leucozona > Leucozona laternaria. The sequence goes on from OW026368.1 coordinate 56,812,477, forward strand.
GTTGTTATGTCAAGTGCTAGCCTTTACCTAAAGGATTTAGGTACATTAAAATGAAATAAAATAGAACTTAAATTAGGTATATTCTTAAATTAAAAATTAAACGTCAATAGTTCTGGTTGTGATTTATTTAACTAAATCAGCAACAAATTACAGCGAAACTATGTGAAGTTTAATGAAAAAATAGTTCCACAATATTGCGATGTAGAGTTCTGGAAACATTTTTCTAAAAATAGTTAATCTTTTGATTTAGAAAATCACTTATCAATAAACAATAAATTCTTGTATGTAACAAATTATTAATTTGTTCGTGATGAAAATTAATTATCACAAAGTAACCAATAACATGAGCGAAAATCATAAAGTTCAACTTCAATGTATAGTACTTCAACATTTCCCCCACCACTTTCATTTTATTCTAAATTTTCAGATGAAAATTTTTGGCTGAAAATTCAGATGAAACGTAAGCAAACGTAACTAAAAGTCACTTAATGTCATGTATGTAACTTTTTATGGCAGCTGGCCAATCAGAAGGTCTAAAAATTCAGAAATATGAAAATTCAGATGTAAAACGTAATGGTGTAACGTATTACATTGTTTTATTTTTGTAACTTCATTTCGTGTCGGTGAATAGATGTGTATTGAAACAACAATTTACCGAGGTTTGTGAAGATCACTACTGTCCATGTGTGAGGTTTTGAAATGGGCTGCCGAGGATTCCCATCTTCATTTCTTGATAATTTTAATAATAATAATAAATCTAGCTGTCAGTTGTATATGTTGGCGCAACCCCTGCATCAAATTGTGTGGATCAGCTCCTTATTACTAAGTACAAGTCAAGTATTCTGTAGTATAAATATAAGTGTTCATAAATGCATAATTCAATTACACGTGTAAAGTACGTGTGAGAAACTGAAGAATTGATAACCCGCCTTATACAACTAGCACTATGTGCCACTTATTTGGTATGGACAGTTATCGTACATACTTTGGGAAAGTGTTTATTAGAGATATGCTTACATATCATATTAAATGTCCATGATTACTTTCTTTAATCACCATATGAGTTCATAGAAACAATTCTCATGATTTCGTTCTGCTGCACGATCAATTTCAATGAACGAATTATTATTATCAGGGAAGCTTATGTGGTTTGTAATACATTAGACTTTTTTGAAAATTGTACTAGAGATCCTTTCTGGCTTTACCTCTTTTTGTTCATTTCCATATCTTTTGACACAAAGTTACTTCGTCAAATAATAGTTCCTCATTATCATTATTAATTTCCTTTTTCATAATTATTTATGAGTTTTAGCTGGTGGTTTAGTGGTTAGAGTGTATGGGACTGTCATGCCGGAGATCTGGGTTCGATTCTCAGCATCATCCCACAAAATAAAAAAAGGAACTGCGGCTTGCGAGGAATTGACAAATCCTCTAAGAGTCTCTTGTTGTCATAATTAAGTGCCTCTCACCTTAGCCGTTCGCATTTGGCAGAAAACTGTAGGCCCCCCCCATTCCTGCAAACAAACAACACGTAAACATGAATGGTTGAGAGTTGTAAGTCACTCGGCCAAGTTGTAAGTCACAACGGACAAGTTAGTGGAGATTTTTTGACGTTTTCTTTTAATTTCTTTTAAAGTCTCTTTTACACAAGAAAACAAAATTGGAAAAGATTTGACTGTCTTTTTGTTGAACGATCACTTTACGTTATGAGTAACAATTTTGAAAAACGACATTGAAAAATAAATCACCATAACGAAGGTTGACGGTTGGTGGCAAAATGCTTAAGGTATTTTGTTTGTATTTATATTGTATTTGTAGCTAGGTATATTGTGTTTTTTTTTTTTTTTTGAAAAACCACATTTGTAAGTCGATTTCAAAGTTCATATGGTTGTCTGTGTCTTTACAAAGATTAGTAACTATTACTTTCTAGAATACAAAAATAATCGCAAGGTATAGCTGGTGTCTATAAAACTGACCTGTCGTTATTATGTAGTTTCGAGCTTTTTACAGAACTTGTACGGTAGATACCTGTCGTATGCCGTCTTACATAATATACCTATGTACTCTTTTCTGCGAAGACGAAAATCACTAATCATCATTATTGTTAATCATAAAAAAATATAAATTCAAAATGGGTTGCCGGAAGAACTGTTTTATTTCTGAACATCTGACAATTGCAATTGAAAACAAAGAGTCAAACCTCATTCAACCTATTTTTAGATTACCTATATGTATTTTTATATTAAACCCACTATTGTCAAAGAATTTTGTTTTTTTTTTAAATACTCACCCCTTCCTATGGCTAAATAATTATCAGAGAATGAATGCTTAATACATTATCAATCAAAAATAACAAGTCTAAGATAACACGATAAGTTAATTGGCGATACACACTCATACATATGCGTGAAGCATACCGAATTCGTAGCCAGGTGAAGTTCAGCAAAGTTTACCTGTCTACAGTTAGTAACGTTTAACATTCGATAGCGAACTGCAATTTGTTTAGCTTTGCTTCCGACCCGACCAAATAACTCGTGAGTGCGATATTATATACCTACTTGTTCTTCCGAATACAATACTAGAACAGCAAAATAGAATACTCAAACTTAATTATCGCCGCTTATCGAAAAAAAAAAAATAATAAAATAATTAATTGATAAAAGTCCCCGAGAAAATGCTTCGTGGAAAGTTTAGACCGATGACTTACAAGACGAAATGAAAAAAATTGACTCAGCGCGTAATATAAATCTATAAAATCGAATTTTCTTCGTTTTTCTTTTCTTCCATTTTTTTCATATAAAAATTGTATACTTTAAGTAATTCAATTTTTGGCAAGAGTGAGAATATTTCTCTTTTCAACTTCCGATGAAAAAAAAGCTTTAACGCATAGGTACCTACTTTCGACGACTCAACGTGACGGTAGTAGCTAAATCGGTCCGTTTTCGCTTGGTCTAAAACACTCAAGTTGTCGGTGAGACGTACTCCTATCTGGCTCTTTGTGATCGCGTGTGTTTTGTTCTCCCATTAAACGAAGACACTTATAAAGTATTGGAAAAGTTCCAGTTTGTTTTTGCAGCTGGTTCTATTTGAGTAAAGTTTATAAATAAATCTTAATACTTACATATAATGATGTAAATAAAAATAAAACGAAGGAGAACAGTGTTTGTTATTAATTTATTTAAAATTATAAAAATCAATAATTAAAAAAAAATTAAAGGAAGAGTGTTTATAAAAACGATAACGTCAGCATAATTTCAAATCTGTTTCAAACAATTCAAAAAATATAAACTTCAAACGTTCTATTCAACAAGCGGTTTTTTTAAAGATCTTCAGAATATATAGGATAAAGTTAGATGCGATAGTGCACTTTGAATATCTCGAACACTTATCAATTACGTATTCAAATCATAGGTAAATTATGAACCTTTGCTTCTTTATTTGTTTACTTTTTATTTTTTTTGTTTAACCCATGGCAAATGAAAGCATGAAATATTAAGGTATTATGCATAGGGTTTTTTTATTCAGTGTGAAATTTTTAGTCGTGACATAGTATTTTTGGGAAAGAAAATAATACCATAAAGGGGGTTCACATTCAACGACAAGTTCATCAATACGTGTCGTTATGTCAGATTTTTGTAATGTGAACACCAGTCGAACGACCGTTGATCGACCTAGTTTGTAGTTCAATTTTTTTAATAATTTTCTCTGTCGGACGACCGCTGTAGTAAATGTGAACTCCAGTCGAACGACCGATGATTTCAAATTTTCATCTTTTTTTCTATTTTTGAAGTAAGATTTGAAGAAAATGGGTTGCATTCTAGTTAAACAACAAAAAAGAGAGCGGACAAAATAAAATGGATGCACTAGTTGTGGTGTAAATAATGAATTTCGCAGCATGTTGGCTCTATGAAAATTTCCTTGAAAATGATGTCGATAAGATAGTCGTTGAATGTGAACCCCCCTAATGTGAGCACCAGTAGGGGGGTTCACAATCAACGACGTGTCGTTCGACCTAAGTCGTTTTGCTAGCGTTCACATTCAACGACTATCTTACCGACATCATTTTCAAGAAAATTTTTAGAGAGCCAACATGCTGCGAATTTGGTTATTTACACCAATTCTACTGCAGCCATTTAATTTTTTTCCGCTTTCTTTTTGTTGTTTACTTCGATTGTAAACCATTTTCTTCAAATCTCACTTAAAAAATAGAAAAAAAAGATGTAAAATTGAAATCATCGGTCGTTCGACTGGAGTTCACATTTACTACAGCGGTCGTCCGACAGAGCAAATTATTAAAAAAATTGAACTACAAACTAAGTCGATCAACGGTCGTTCGACTGGTGTTCACATTACAAAAATCTTACATAACGACATGAGTTGATGAACATGTCGTTGAATGTGAACCCCCCTAGTCGCACGACCGTCGCGTCGATCGACTTACTGTGTTCTGTGTAGTTAATTATTTTTAATAATTTTCTCTGTCGGACGACCGCTGTAGTAAAAGTGAACTCCAGTCGAACGACCGATGATTTCAATTTTACATCTTTTTTTCTTTTTTTTATGTGAGATTTGAAGAAAATGGTTTACAATCGAAGTAAACAACAAAAAGAAAGCGGAAAAAAGTTAAATGGATGCAGTAGAATTGGTGTAAATAACCAAATTCACAGCATGTTGGCTCTCTAAAAATTTTCTTGAAAATGATGTCGGTAAGATAGTCGTTGAATGTGAACGCTAGCAAAACGACTTAGGTCGAGCGACACGTCGTTGAATGTGAACCCCCCTGTCGGTAAAACTGTCGTTGAATTTGAACGCTAGCCAGTGATCCCAGATTGGTGGTTTTTCCCACCAAAATGGGGGGAAAAAATCTCTTTGGTGGGAATAATGGTGGGAAAAAATTGATGGTGGGATTTATGGTGGGAAAATATTTGAAATGCTTTTTTTATGGGGGAAAATATTATTTTTAACATAACCGAAACTTTTTTTTTTCTTAATAAAAATTCATAACTCAAAAACAAAATTATTTGGCCGCACCACCAATGACACAGAAAATGTCTCAATAAGAGAGAAACTATTTTTCGTTCTTGTTTCGCCACACAAAAAATAATATGTTTACAGTTCTCTGTTGCAATAGCGATCTTCTTTCTCGGCTAGCATTTGCATCTACCTTAAAACAAATAGCAGAGAGAAGAGCAGTATATATTACTATTCACACACAAACACAACTCACAAGTTTCACAACTCACAGGAAAAAGATGGATATACTCTGGAGAGAACGAACATTTTTTGTCTCTTCTAAAGTCTGGCTCTTAGGCATCCCATTCACATGCAAATGCTTGTGAATAAATCGGCTTAAAAACTCGTCTTCATATAAGCAACTAGTAACAACAGTGGGCGTTCCCTTATTGCGCAATGGCAAAGGCAATGCTGGCTAAATTCAATTCAGAGAACCTCTATGGTTCGCATGACAGTAACAGTGATAATTAAAACGAAGAAACTCTTGAGGCATTTGCCTATGAATTTAACGTCAATAACAATTTGTAAATATGTGAATAATGTACATAAATACAAAATCATTTTACTTATTTATACTTTTAAGTTAATTTTTTAAATCAAATACTTTGAAGTCTTTTTTATTTATTTTTTTACAAAAAATATCTTTATTTTTTTTTTGTGACAAAACTAAAAATATGTTTTCGTAGCTTTTTATTGAAATAAGATTTTTTTTTATATAAAAACTGTGAAAATGTACGAAAGTACAAATTATACCTATAAGATTTCACTTAAAATACTGAATTCTTACAACGAAATCTAAGAAGTTTTTTTTTAATAAATATGAAGTGAAATTATTTTTTATTTATTTAGAAAACAGAAAAGAAATATTTTTAGAACGTGTTTTGTTTATTCGGCAGCTTTATTCCTAAAGGAGAAGTTCACATCTCACATTTAATTTTTTTTTTTTTAATAGGCGTGTTTTTTTGCAAGTCCATATGGATTTGTCGAAAAAAACGACATCGGGACTTAGGAACTTCTTACTTACAGTACGTAAGTCCCGATAATTATCTGGACTTAGCTAAGTCCATATGGATTTAAGTTGTTGTTGTATTGACGTGTAAAACTATTAGTCCCGATGTCGTTTTTTTCGACAAATCCATATGGACTTGCAAAAAAAACACGGCTAATATCTAGGATAGGATTGTGGCAGAGAAGTATGGTGTTTTTTTTTTTTTCTTCCAGTACAAAAACAGTGGGATTTTTTTTCAAATACGGTGGGATTTTAAAAATCTCATCTGGCATCAGTGACGCTAGCAAAACGACTCGGGTCGAGCGACACTTCGCGTCGTTTAATGTGAACCCCCTTATAGATCTTGTTGCTTTATAGGATTCGGATAGGAAAACTTTATTTAAAAAATGATATTCATTATTATATTTTTTCTTGTGATGTAAGTAGGTTCTATAGGGCAAGATTTGGATTAGTAAAAAAATCAACATTGGTATTTTAATCAAGCCTATCTGTACCTCGACCCACAGCCTAGACCGCTGAAGCAATTTTCTTGGAGTATTGAACTTAAGGTTATTAAGTGATTTCTTTAGCTACAAAAATAATGGTATCTGCTATTAGTTGTATTGTGCTTAGTACTTATAATGGCATCCTAATGTTGAAGAATTCTTATAAATATAAACTATGTCAGCTCTTTAAATAAAAAACGCTTAATCCACCTTTATTCCACGAGTTTACTAAACCATAGAATTAGAGTTAATCTTCGGGTTAAAATTTTCCATCAATAAAAACAAAATGTTCGTGGTATAGTAAGGCGACGTTTTCGAAAAACCCCTTACGAAAATCTACTACAATAAGTAAGATGCCTGTTTTTTTGATGGGGTTGAGATGGGTTTTGACAGCTAATTCTGAAAATTTATAAAAAAAAAACAAAAAGCTCACGTTATACCAAACACACATAACCTCTCATATCATATTTCTATCAAAATTATTATCAATATTCTATTATTTGTGTTGAGTCTGTTGAGTGTTATGTCCATCTCTTGTATCTCCATTTAGGTTATCTTGATCAATTGCTATGAGTTTCCTCATATTTTCCTTGGAAAACCCATATTTCTTCCCGAAATCTTCCTGAATAAGCACATGCATCATACGTGGTTTTGTATATTTTTCTTTTTATTTTCGTTGATGGCTGATTGCCCAACAATAATTGCAAATGGTTTAAGAACTCAATAAATCTAGTAGACATTATTGTTTTTATTAAAAATTAAATTTGCAATCTTCACTCAATTTTCTTAATTTTAGATTAAATTTGACACATCTGGTTCTTATTCCTTCGCTAAACCACCTAGTTCGGTGGTTTAGCTTAGTTAACGTCAACTACTAGAAATTTTGTTTTATTATAAACATTTTGCACTTAGTTCACGGAATGAGGACTAACCCTTCGCCATTCCACGTTTATTAATTTGGCTGTGTATGTTTTACTTAAACCGTTCCAACGATTTTTGAAACTTTGTTTCGATAAATTTCGTCGTGTATTTTATTATTGTATGAATACTTTTGATTCCATATATGTACATATACCTACATATCTTACAAGTAATTCATTTACAAGTATGTACATACATAGTTTAAATAAAAAAAAATAGAAAAATTCAACTTTATCGGCATATGTACATTTATTTTTTTAAGATGATTTCATTTCAAAATAGTCTTAAGGTTAAATATTCGATGACGCTTTAATCATTTCGAGTTGGGCTGACGCGAATAAGGTTGACTTCCTTTTCCTCAATCGCTTATCCATGTAGACTTTGGACTCTATACGTAGCCCCAAAGGAAGAAGCTTAGAGAGGTGATAACACATATGGTCTAGGCGGAAAATTCAACTGTCCAAAGCATGAAATAAATTTTCACCGAATTATGATCGCCATAAAGCCATGGTTTCACGGGCTGTGTGGCAAGTGGCTCCATTGCCGCTGTGTTGTTAGAACCAAACGTCATCGAAATCTCGGACTTCAATTTCAGTTAGCAAATAGTTGTTAATATGGCGACAACCATAACCACATCAAACCGTTGTTTTGTCTGTGGATTTAATAACACATCTTTTTTTGAACCTCTTCAGCCCAAATATGACAAATTTGTTTAGCCAAAAATGGGCCTAAACGGTGCTCAAAGTTCTTTCTCGAACATCACTGAGCTTCTCCAAGAAAATTATAACTTCATAATGGACCATATTGGCCTCAGTTGCAGTCAACATTTGAAAATAATAAAAATAAATTTAAAGAAAAGTTTGATAGTAGGTGTGTTCCTTTGCGCTCAAGTATCTACTGACAATGCAAAGTACTTCTGGCTGCAGGCAACTACTTCTGCTCTGGGGTCGAAGTAGTTCAGTAATGTAGTTACTAAATTTATCAACAAAAGAAAAAGACATGAGTAAAAAGAAATTACGTGGTAAATTATTCTTGTTGAATTTGTTCTTAATTTTAAATAAAAAAAATAGACAAACAACCAAAATTACATTTATATTGAGATTGGATTTTACATTTGGCGGAACCAAAGCGTTTCATTTATCATCTACTGGGAAGTACCTAAAATGTTTTTGTAAGGCGCAATGTAAAATACATAGTTAATAAAGATCAGTCTAAAAAATTGATTTTTTTAATTTTCTTTTATTGACAAAAAAAAAGTAGCTCCATAAGAGCCGTTTGCTCATACGAAACATAAATATTAATGTTCTACTTAAGGGCTTATGTTCTACTTTTTCCTCAGCGTAAAATGTCACATAATTTCTTATGTAGAACATAAACTCTTAAGATTCGTTTCAGCAAATGGGCCTAAATAAAACATCCACTATATATATAAAGAAATATTTCAAGATTTAATATTTCCATTAATGATTGTCATTGATTGCTTTTTTCGTAGATGCAGTGGCATTACCCCACATCTAACAATGAAGTATGTATATAGATAGATAGTCAGCTAAATTCTTTAGTTTATATAAAAATGTCTTAAAATATTGAGTGTGTATCTTTATTTATTCCGGATATGAAATAGAAAATTTAGATGGAAAAGACAAAATATTTATCCAGAATATCCAGGATGAAATGTATAAAGTAACAAAACTAGAACAAAAAGAATGGCAATCACTTGTTCGGCGATATGTCAAAACAATTGAATACACATACATTTTTGTTTTGCGTAATTATGTATTCTTAAAGTTCAAAATTGATAATTTGTTACATTAAATACGTAGCACTTTTTTCCTGTTTTTAAATTATTTACACCAATGTGAATATGCCATTAAAGAGGTACAGGTAGGTACATCAATTTCACTGAACGCGCACAATATTCCTTTTATTCCACCTTTCACATGGAATGAAAAGAATGCATTCCAGAATGAATACAAACAGAACAGAATGGTTTATCCGGAATATTCTTGTGAAAAAAGAAACGCAAAATGCATATTCCGAATATTCTTAATTTTGGAATGAATAAAGAAACACACTCATTATGTTAACAAGAATAATTACATAGCTTTTCAGCCGTCTGTCTGATATGACATTTCATTTATGTAACTGTTTTGAAATATACAAAATTAATCAAAAGAAAAGTAAATAAATAAATATAATATGTACATAATAAAATCTCATATAAAAAGAAAAAGTGACAATCATTCTTTGTTCTTAATAATTGACATGACATTACAATATTAGTAGATATGAATTGAAACCCAAAATAATGACAATTATGATTTGAAATACAAAAATATATCATTTTAGGAATGATTTCAAGAAAAAAAAAACAAAGTTTACGTACAATTTCAGAGTGATTTGAAACATAAAATATGTAATAAGTTATAGTTTTCAACTCCAGTAACTGGTTGGTTTTTAAATAAAAAAAAAAACTGTGGCAAAGGCATGTTAACAATACTTATACAGGTTAGACTCCGTCTAATATTTCATAAAGCCGGCTAGGAGAGATAAAGCTCTCTTCTAAATATCTTCTTCTCTTCTCTTACAAACACTACATATTTGTGTCAGGTCAACTCTATGAGGCATAAAATTTATGTTAAGGAGTTCTACTCGTGCTCTAAAAATGTATACATAGCTTATGATCGAATATTCGTTACTGAAATAGTTTGTTTTTGATAACTATACTGGTTATTTGTGTTCCTGTACGTATTCCTCGATGTTGTAGAAGTTTTTCTGGATGAAAAATGCTGAATATAAATCCTCTCGTCTGTTTTTGCAGTCACATCTGTAAACATATCCCGCCATTCACTAACGTTTGACTCCGTTAGCGATTGACGAGCTCCTTTATAATTTCTTTGCTTAAAATGTTTCTTTTACTTTCATTTTCACATTGAATAGTGATAATTTTCAGAGATTTATTTTTTTCCTTAACTTCTTTTATTGTGTTTTTTTCACTCTCTTGCTGCTATTTCTGTTTAATATAAATGGGTGCTCTTAGCATTGATGGATATGATGATTTTTTTTCTTCATTCTCACCCTCATCTTTCACCTCCATGACCGCTTTTTTCAACGCACTTTTTTTAATGTTTACCAAATTCTATCTCCCTCCGTTTGGGCGGGAGGGGCAATTTTCTAAAAATTGACTTAAAGTAAAAAAAAAAAATTTAAAAACAACGGCAACACTTAAAATGCAAAATGATATGTTTTCTGAAAGCCAGAAACTTGTTCTATTATTGTTTGTTTCAACCTAGTTATTTGTGTTAATAGTTTTTGAAAAAAATGCTTTCAAACTCAAAATTTATCCAAAAAAACATAAAATTAAATGTTTACAGTTTTTTTTTATTCAATGTTGTGAAATTAAGTACTGAACCGGCTTTATTTATTTGATGTCCCTATAAATTTTTAGTCGGACACTGAAAACTAGATGGTTTTATGTCTTCTAGTTTATGAGAAAATTGAAAATTACCAAAACGACTTTTTTATTCAATTTTAATTTTGTTGGTACTAATGTAAACTCTCTTACATAAATACAGTGCTAGCACCCAGCATAACGGCGTTTAAACAGTGAGGTTTGTATGTGGGAGGCATGCTGTTCTCCCGCAACCCCCTGCTTGGGCAAACTATAGGATTTGCGGCAGGTGCGAGGGTGGGTGTATGAAAAGTTTCTCTTAAATGTAAAAAATCTGCATAAGAAAAACAACGGTACAAAATTCGAATGTTTGTTCGGTTTTTTTTATGGTCTAAGTAGATTGCATACCTTAAACATTACAATTGCATTATAAAGGTATGTAAGACACAAACATACATATTAAGAAATTATATAAATTTGCTGCAGTCGTACAGTAGTAGAACCTAGGTAATATGAATTTTTTATAATGCATTACATTTTCATGTCTAAAAATTTTAAACATGCAACTTTGGGGGTAGTATATGTTTATTTAGAAAACAGCTGTTGACATCGGATATATAGAATAAATTCAAAGTTTCTTAAAATTCAGATTCTTTAAATGTAAAAGAAACTTTGCATACACCCAACCTTGCACCTACCCCAAATCCTATAGTGTGCGCAAGCAGCATACATACCTCACTGTTTATACGCCGTTATGCTGGGCGCTAGCACTGTATTTATATAAGCAAGCTTACATATATACCAAAATAATAAAAACTGAATACAAAAGTAATTTTGGTAATTTTCAATTTTCTCATAAACTAGAAGCCATAAAACCATCTAGTTTTCAGTTTTCGACTAAGAATTTATAGGGACATCAAATAAATAAAGCCGATTCAGTACTTAATTTCACAACTTTGAATAAAAAATATGTAAACATTTATTTTTATGTTTATTTGGAGAAATTTTGAGCTTGAAAGCATTTTCTTCAAAAACTATTGTTACTAGGTTGGAACAAATAATAATAGAACAAGATTCTGGCTTTCAGAAAACATATAATTTTGCATTGTAAGTGTTGCCGTCATTTTTTAGAAAATTGCCCCTCCTGCCTAAACGGTGTGAGATAGAACCCCCCTCCCATAGTAAAAATTGCTTGTATTTTACCCTTCTACAAAAATCCGTTTTTATTTCGCGGCGCTCTAGTTATCGTACACGTGCCCAAATGTTTCTCTCACTCGTCGTTCTCAAGCGTTGGGCATCTCTGTGACGTCGTTGTGGCGAATTTTGCGAAAAGATCTTGGCCTACATCTTGAAGCCGCTTGACCACCAATAAACAAAATATGCGGTATTGGTCAGGCAGCAATCCACACGTACTCCATGAGTCATCATTGCATTCCGAAAAAATTACGGTTTGGTGTGGTTTATGGGCCGGCGGCGTCATTGGGCCGTACTTCTTCCGTGATGATCAAGACCGGCACGTTACTGTGAATGGGGATCGCTACCGTTCAATGATAACCGAATATTTTTTACCCCAATTGGATGATATGGACTTGGAGGACATGTGGTTCCAACAGGACGGCGCCACAAGCCGAACAGCGAATGTCACAATCAATTTATTGAAAACCAAGTTTGGAGAACATGTTATTTCACGAAATGGTCCAGTCGCTTGGCCGCCTCGGTCGTGCGATTTGACGATTGGACTTCTGCAAGCGTAGCCGTGGTGGCAATGCAAAAGAAATCGAATTCCATACATAATGGCATCGAACGTACTTTCACAGGAATAAAGAATTTTATTGATATCCAAAACCGTTTTTCTTTTATTTAAAAAAAACTTTTGTAGCGCTCTTATTGACCCGATACATACACAGGGTGAGTGCATAAGATACTTCAAAAACCTTAAGTATGTGGGTTGGTTCAAAACAAAAAAAAAAGGAATCATATGGTGGTATTCAAACACAACAGCGACTTTCGCTTTATTTCGATTCCAACTATCAACGTGCGACTTAAATCAACTTGTTTGACTGAATTCTTTTTGTGAAATTAATTTTATTTTTAATATGTTTTTTTTTTTTCAAAATTTCACTATATTAAGGGCCAGTTTCACAGTCAAAAAAGTGACACTTAAGTAGGGAATGTGAAAGATTAATTCCCAATATATCAGTGCACTGTTACCTAAATAAGTGCCACTTAAGACTCCGATGTTGGTGACTTAAGTTCCACTTACGCTGGCTATGAAATAAAGCTTAAATTCCTTATATTGGAAAATTAAGTGCCACTTATTTCGGTAAGTTTCGACTGTCCCTTAGTGCTACATCCGTTTTTACTATTCAATGCTCTTATCAGTTCAAGGTCAAACACTGAAAACTCTTTCTTTCTATTATTTTCTTTTGAAATTTAGTTGTTTTAGGGAACAGATTTTGAAAAATCAATTTTCAAACTCAGTTTTCAAAAAAAATTAAAAAAGAATTTCAGACTAACTTTTTTCAAAAATTTACGTTATTAATTATTAATTTTGTTTTGAAAATTCTGAAATTCAATGTTCTTATACATGTTTAGTCAAAAACAGAAAACTAGATGCTTAAATGTATTGTAATTTTTGAGAAAATTGAAAATAAGTAAATATACTTTACTACGTAGTCGAAATAGGATCTTTAGAGCAACTTAAGCAACGGAAAGGGAATTTTATTTCAGTTGTTTTCAATTTTCTAAAGAACTAGAAGATATGTTAGCGTCTGGTTTTTGGCGGTTGAAAAAAAAAAACTAATAAGAGCACTAATTATTAAAAACCTTCTGGATAAACGGGAGGAAAATCCCCCCTCTTATGAGATTTTTGTCACGTCTCGACCCAATCTACACGCTCTAGCTTTTTGTCATACCTTATGCCAATCACCCTGTTACATTTTTTGCTTTATATTTTCTTCCATATAAAAAAAAATTTGCCCCCCCCCTCAGAGCAAAATCCTAGGATCTTCGGAGTCCCCGTATCAAAAATTTTTTGGGAGGCCTCTTTTTTCCTGACTGGGGCAGCCTGACAAGAATTTTTTTACAATATTGGAAAAGTTTAATTTACATAAGTAGATACATAAATTTCGTAAAACTAATAAAACAAAATGATTTTGGGATCAATGTTTCTCAAATTAACATTTTATTTTATTAACTCGAAGTTACATATGTATACATAGTTGTAGAAAATTTGTATCCTGAAAGACGTCAACAGATATTTGCCAGCGCACTGCTTTACAAAAACAAAATTTGAGATTGATTGATTGAAATTTTAGGAACTGCAAGTTAGCCAATTTTTTATTTTCAGCTTGTAAATTGATAGTTGAAGTAGTGAACATAACCAATTTTCAACTTGTCGATCAAATTACGAGTTGAGACAAAGCTGGACAGTAAAAGTAAAAGAATCTAGCAAAAAGTACATTCTATATATAACTGACATTGTGATTCATATTGGTATTTCATTACAAATTTTCTTATACATACGCCTTTGTGTATCTTTGGAGCCCCTATATCTCGAGGGCGCCTAAATCTCGGGGGCCCCTTATCATTGATACCGTGGTAGCTACGCCCCTGAAACTTAAACAGTTGATGAATATTTTTAATAAATTCTCTATTTTTATTGCTTCTAAAAATGTCATTGCTCAAAGGGGATGATTTGTAAATAAATTAAGATTAGATTATTAAGTTAGCATTGTAATCTTAACGTCGTTATTTCAATTGACAAAATACAGACGGAAGAATTGTTCTTCAACAAAAGTTTTTTCATTTGATGAATTTCTGAAATAATACCAATGGCCCAAATTAATATTTGTTGACTACCTTCCACACAAAGAAATTAGCTATTTGACCTCTTGGGCCAATTGAATCAAAACTACAATAACATAACTACATAAATACAAATATTTTCAGTTTATTCTTTACGCTATGTTAAAAATATTACTCACGCTCATTTAATTTTAAATAAAAATAGGTACAATGGAAGACGAAGATGCTCCTATTCCCTTTGTGCGCAATCGACAAAGCAGAAAAAGCCTCCGATACTCAAAGTCAAAAGGTCGCCGTGTAAGCATTGAAAGCAATGGTAGTGCTGATGATAGTTTGGGCCAACCAACGTCTACTTCATCATCATCCTTGCAATTTTCTTACTCTGTTAATTCACAAAGTGAATCCTTAGCGATCAAAGAGAGAGCTTTTGCAAAAATGGAATCTCCCATGGAGGATATCCAACGATTAAGGGCCCAACAACTTCAGTCGAATTCACAAAGTGAGCCATCCCTGCTAAAGTTACAACGGTTATCTCTTGATGACATACAACGAACACCAGTAAAAGCATTACGACAAAGGTTTGAGGAGCTCAATGGTCAGGAACAGATCATTTTCAAGACACCAACATATAAAAGTACGAACAAGGCATTCGTCGGATGGCGGCAAGAAACTAATCCAAGTATAGATGAGGCAGCAACTGAAGATGAACTCGACGGGTTTAGTGATAACGATGAAAACAACTTCGACTCGATACCTGATATTCCACCACCAATACCAGATTCTTCACCTCCTAGATCAACTCCTCCATTGTCCAGGGAACAAAGTCGAATGCCAGAAGTTGAAGCGACTAACATAGAAGTTGTCAATGCTCTCAGTGAAAGTGAGGCTATCAGTTACTCAAATGACATTAAAAACTACCAGTCTAGTGATCTTCCTGTTGAGTCGAAAAGTACAACTAACAGCCAGAATCCAATATTCAACATTAATTTCCCAAGGTATGTAGGTAAAAAATTTATGTTAAAATTTTTTCTTTTATATTTTGTAAACTAAAAAATTCTAAAAGCTATGCATGCATTGTTTTGCACAGTTTAATTATATGTAAATATTTATAATTTTATTGATCGAATTAACAGTACCAAAAACTAAGCACTCCCAAAATATCCATCAAGCTAAAAAAATATTACCTAAAATTTTAATTCACTAGTTAAAAAAAAATATTATTTGATAGAGTGCCGAAACTCGCTTAACTCGAAACCCACTTTCAAAAACTTTTTGATATTATTTTGTAAATTTTGTATTTGAGCCGCTTCTGTAACTCTTTGAAAAGGGATCTAATATAAATCAAAAAATTTTAAATATTCAATGAATACAGTCCACATTTTTTTAAATCGTTTTTCATCCCAAAATCATTGATAGCATTTGTTGGCGATGTATCTTTCACCATGCTATACTCACTTTTATTACAGACATCCAAGTATGTATTCAAAAAAATTATCTGATAGATACGAATGTAAAGGTCATACAAGATCTGTGAAAGAAAAATAAATAGAATAATTGCTTATAGCAAGATTTCCATAATTCTTGAGGAGATTGTGAAGTTTATTTGAATTAAGAAAGAAATATCAGATACCTTTTTGCAATGCCTGTTTATTGGATATAAGGCAAAAATAGCAAACAATCGGTTATATGATATTATCTAATTCCACCTATTTTGGATAAAAATTGTTTGATAACATACTGCAAAAGTTATAAGAAATATAGTAAACGTTGAAGTCGAGAACTCCAGCTTTTACGAGAATTCAGCTTACAAAGATTTTATGACGAATATCTATGTGAAGGTAACTTAAGGGTGTATTTTTTAGACGTGTTGGTTTTCAAGAAGAAATAAAATGCATACAACTTAATGTTATGGCCAAGAATTTAGCTTTATTATAAAGATAAGGGTTTGCCATTATGTTTTAAAAATGATTTCGGGCAAATGGCCGCCGCGGCGAGAGGCCCAATTGTCGACAGCTCCAATTAGTGCGCGCGATGGCGGATGGACTCATTCGGGTCTTCTTCGATACTCTGCTCCACAGCACCAATAGCGTCTTCGGTGGGCAATGTACGGCGCGGCGGCGTCTCTGAGGATGCGCATTATCCATTTGAGTAAACGTGTTGCGAAACCGATCCATTGTTGCTCGAATTTATGCGGTTTTGCGATTATATCGACCGAATATTGGACGAGTGCGCTATGCGTCGCACGAACCAAACCATTATTTTGGAAATAAATTTGCCCAATTTTCAAACGTTGTTCAGGAATAAATCTATTAATTATAAAATGGCAAACCAAACTGAGCATAAAGCAAGTGACAGCTGTCAAAAAGACCAACTCCAAAAAAATATTGCCAGATTGAAAACCACACGTCTAAAAAAAACCCCTTTATATCCAACAAGATTGTGAAAAAGATAGAAGTTTTTTTGCCCGGAGTCTGGCAATGTTCTTAAACGAAATTTTTTTGTTTACAATACACTACACATTCTATACACCTACTATACCGAAATAATGCAGCCGTGTAAAGGACTAAGCATTTTGTAATTGAACTTGTTGAATTATTGATTCAAAATAGCTTATAATGCAAATGAGTTATTGAGTTCATTGATTGTTGAAATGTAAAAGTTGATTAAAGGTTTCACAATTTTCACAAATTTATTCCGCCAACCCTCCTCTACAAAATTGTGACAGCTTTTATTGGGGTAAATGCATCAGGAGAGGCGGTCGAAAACTAACTACTGAACAGTTAGTTAGTTATTGTCATTAGTCACATACAAAATCTTAATATATGTAGGAAAAGAGTGCTATAGACAAAAATATTTGGGATAATAATTGTTAAAAAACATTTTTACTCCTAAACTTTGACAGTTTTTCGAGAGTAACTTTTTAAGTTTTTTTAGCCTTAAAATTGTAAAATATTCTTAGAGTAAGTGCTGCAAATATGGCCCATGTTGGTAATATGGCCTACCGTAATATTTCCCTACTGGAAGAGCGTAGGTTACCCGCTGTGCATTTATTTCGAAGATAATGTAAGTGGTTTTGATATATTAAAAAGTGGAGACTCAGGAGCAGGAAATGTGAGCGGAATTTGAAGTTTGAATTTTTTTACATTGGCCATTATACTTTTTTGCTAAATTTTTGTAAGTGTTTTTATACTAAATTTTGCGCAAATGTTTTAATATTTTTTGAGACTTTGTTGTGCTTAGATTTATATTTCATTATGTAAAAACAAAATTTTAAATATATTTTTTAAAGTTGGTAAAAATTTAAAGTACAACGAAAAGGCTATATGCACCTCATGCACCATATACACCACCCTGGTCCATATTTAACACCGGGCGAAAAAACTTCGTGTCGGTAATATGGACCATCACATTTACCATATACACCACAACCTGGTCCATATTTAACACAAGGCGGTCCATATTAGCAGCACTTTTTTGAAAAACGTTAAAATGAGTTTTTTTAGTTTTTTATTTATATATTTTTAGATAAGTTGTTTTTTATGTTTTTTGTTATGAAGGCTGATTATAAAATAATTTCTTTAAGTATTAAAAAAAAGAAACAAGTCAATTACCGAAAAACTGGCTGTTTTATTTACAAAAAAGTTAAGGATGGGCCATATTTGCGACACTTACTCTATCTACATTACAAAAACAAAAAAAAATTAGTTATAACTTAAAGATGAATCAATATAAAGCTCTTAATAGCACATTTTTCATTAATTTTTTTTTTCATTTCTCTAAATACATTTCCATTGGTAATTTTGTGCCAAAATAAAACACGAACGAGTTTTGAAATGGAAACAAAACCACCATCTTATTTCAAGATGGTGAGTGTTTCCTAACTCTACTACCTCATTAAATTAGTTTTATAATGAAGTACTGTTAAAATATACTTGCTATGCTATTTACTTTATAATTAGATTTTATATCACGATATCACTTGTTTATAAAATATTTTATATATACTCTGACGAAAATAAATATTTATCTCTTCTCGAGTCTTCAATAACTTTAAACACGTTTAATCTTAAGTATGTAGATTCTAAGAAGTACCTACCCAAACATTTTCCTACCATACTCATCGAAACATAACATTTTATTGACTATATTTAGAACGGACGAGACTAGAGAAATGCCAATTTATAACTGTTATAACAGTTTATCGCCATTAAAAGTGGACGTGCGTTAACGCGCCTCGCGCGACTTGAAAAAAAACTATGAGTGCCTGAAGTATGCCGACCGGTGGAGGGCCCTGGCCCTGCGGGGCCGCATAAACAGTACTTTTATAAACCAAAACTGTTATAATGGGCATGTCTAGAGTCACTTCCATTTAGAACACTATAATGCATATGTACAACTACAACTTTATGTTCTCAATTTCACTTTAAAACTTAAGTCCTGGTCCAAATGTAGGGCCTTCCTTAGGGAATGCTTAAAATTCTCTCCACTAAACTTGACCTTCGTCAGAATTTCTTCGAGCTTGGACTTTTTGTCAAATTTTCCTGGGCTTTGTCAACAAATTATTACTTTAAGTACTGTAGATGAAGCCCCACAGAGAATAGGACCTTCACAAGCAGGCCAATTTGAGACACCTACAAACTATTATGATGTAAAATCAAAACATCTATGATGCTGATATCGGATAAACTAAAAACGTTGACCTAAAAATAATGTAATTATTCTGTTAATACGTTAGAATACGATTGCATTTTGTTCAATAACGAAAATCCGGCACTCTGAAGAAATTTAATGTTTACATATCTTAACCGTGAGATCCGGCCTCACAATTTTTTTTAGATGGCGCTTTCCATTTACAATAAGGATCTTTAGTTTAAAGTTGAAATAAAATAATTCAAGCGGCTTAGGCCATATGTCAAGTGGGATATGAGGAATGTATAAAACAAACCTGTTCATAAAATACCTACATGTATATTGAAAGTAAAAAACTAAACTTTAAATCATTCCCGTTCTGGTAAAATTTTCTACAAGTTTTATAAATGTTTTTAATTTAATAATTATGTATATATGTACCTTTCTATAGAATTTCTGTTGTTTTTGAATTCCTCTTTTCAGAAATTATAGGTCAGAGCCAAGAAGAAAGACTGAAATTATTGCACATTCTGATCAAACGGTAGTAAATAAGTACAGTTCTTTTCGTTGCGGCAGCCCTGTGTATGTTAAACATTATTATTTTAAACTATATAATTCCTATATAAATGATAAATATTTTGTTTCAGAGAGGGAGAAAATGAAGAAGCGATTCTTCGGGAAAAATGTGACAAAACCATCCAACCTATCTTAGATGAGCTGATTAAGACAGAAGAATCATATGTGGAGAACTTATTCATGGGCATTAGTAATTATGGTAACATTTTTTCAAGAAAAGATCTTCCAGTGGGATTGAGAGGAAAAAAATATGTTTTAATTGGAAATGTTGAGCAAATTGCTGAGTTCCATCGCGATGAGTTTTTACCCATGTTGCAGAGAAATAAAGATGATCTTATAAGACTGTTTGATGAGTTTTCAACTTTTATTGATGTTGGTGAATACATAATTATATTGATTATCTTACAAACTTGACCTTATGTATATTGATAATTTGTGTAAATATTTATTCTTTTATATAAAGGAAAACTGCTTCTATGGATACGTCCTGTTTACGATGAACAAGAAAAGGTCGCTAAAACTGTGTGAATTACATAGGGAATACTTCAAGGTATGTAAATAATTCTCTATACTCAAAAAAAAAAAATAAACATGAGTGCAACATATAAATGATGCAGTTTTGAGACTCTGTATTGTGAATAAATTATCCAGGGGAATACTCTCATTTTCAAATTGTAATTTATTTGTAACTATTAAGTACTATGCCGGGAATAGTTGGGAGTTGTAAGTCACAAGGCCCTGGGGTGTCATTCCGTAAATCGATTTTCGCCACAACGATATCGTTTTGACGACAGCCTTGCATCACGTAAAAGGAATGATCACTATCGACTGGAAGATATCGTCTTCACGATCGAAAATTTGCTCCCCGTCTTGTGTGGCCTTGTTTTTTTTTTTGAAAACAATTTATGCATTCTATTTTATGAAGCAATCAAAAATGTACTGATAGCTTTAAGGATATAGATAAGATATTTGATTTATTTTTAAAACATTTTTTTGTATTTCTGATAGCCTTAAGCCTTAAGCCTTAAGGCTTGCCTATTCAAGACGTTTTGGAAAATGGGCAAAACAAAAATAAGCGTACAAAAAAGCGTACAGAAATTGTGTCAGTTTGAAATATAAGGTCAAAGAAAATTTTCGTAAGCTTTTTGGTATACAGGCTTATCTAGGGCATATTTTTGTTTTTCATTTTTTACACTTTTTGTAAAAATTCTTGGCTTAACTGCATTACAAAAGCCACAAACAAAAAAAGGCACCCAAAGTAAAGAAATTAATGCCGGTATATTTTCAGGACTAACCAAATGTCATAACAATTGAAAAATTTTTAGGAACAGTCGCAGAATGATATATGTAAATTCCTCTTCTAATTTGGGTCATAACCAAATAATGTGCTTTGGCACATTTTAGAAAATTTAAATTTACAAAAATTACAAATAATAAATATAAGAAGACAACTAAGGTCCAGTTTTTTCAGAGTGAGATTTAAGTTAAATCCGAGTTAACTCATCAAATTTGGTGAGTTAACTCAGGGTTAACTTATCAAATGCTTTTGATGTTTTATGCACCGAGTTTGTTTAGTCGTTCTGCATGCATTCTCCACCAAAAAACTGCTTCCTTTGTTAACCGTGGGTTAATTCACTTCAAAAGATGACTAACTCTGGTTTAACTCACCACTAAAAAAATTGGGCCTTAGGAACAAATCAAATTCTTTATCTCTTTCAACGCATTTTTTAGTACATTTTCTTTTTTATACAAATAAAAATGTCAATATCTTATTAAAATTTTTGAACTATTTTGGTTGTGTTCATTTAATTGAGAATTTCTGGATGATTCCAAAGATTATCAAACTGTGATGTAAAATAATTGACGATTGACGAGACGATAGTGGTTGTGTTGTGTTACGTGAAGCAAATTGGTGACGATTATCGTTTACAAATTTATGGAATGACCCCCTGGTTCTTCACGTGCTATCGTGAAACCAAATCATCCTAAATTAGCATTAACACTATTGTAGTTTACTTTCATATTTCCAAAACATTCCATTTTCATATAAATAATATTATGTACAAATTAAAGTCTATAGATAAAACTTAACGTAACTAACATTCATTCTGTAAAGTAAAGTCAAGCTAAGAAAAAGCCAAGTTAAGAAAAGTCAAGTGAAAGTCAAAGTCAAATTAAAGTCAAGACATTATATTTTTATATTATTTTCTAATTTAATTATTTGAATTAAAAAACTCTTTCTTATATTAAAATCAATAACTTTATTGAATTAAAAGTGTTTAAAATTAAATAAACTAGTGATATAATTTAATCCCTTCCCTCCCCCTACATACATATCGTTATATATTATAATTAGTTTTAATTTTTCTATGTAGCACCTGCAAACTGAACTAAATGACAAGTTGGGTGTCAACAGTTTCCTAGTACAACCGATCCAAAGAATGGCCAGATACCCGCTTCTACTTCAGCAGTTTATAACGGTAATAATTACAACGCTAACACATCTTTGATTGATTAAAAATAAAATCCATTTGCAGACGCTCTTCAAACATCGTGACTTCTATTTCAAATCTGTCATAGAATCTTGTTGTCGCTTGGAGAAAAAAATGCGCACCTTGTTAACAATGACAAACGAATCAGAAGTTATAAACGATATCGTTGAATCAAATGATGTAAGTACATTATGCAATTTATTTATAAATAATTATTGTAATTTTTGTCTTATTTCTTATTAGTTTAATGTAACTTATCAGGGGAAGTTCCGAAAAGTCAGTGAATTTGTTGTTTTCGATCACAGTTTGAAACGCGGCTACCGATCGAAGGTATTCATTTTTGAGAAATGTCTTATTTACACGGAAATAAAAGATAAACGATTGATATTCCGTGGGTGTTATCCTTGTGAGAGGATTGGAATAATAACAAATAAGAAGACTTTTACCCTTTTTTATCAAAAGCGAAAAACTCAGGAGTGTGATTTCAGTGCAGATCCAGCTCAGTGTGAGCAATGGCTCGAGTTAATAACTGAAATGATCAGTTCATTTGCTAAGGAGGAACGAAGAAAACTAAAGGAAAAATATTCGAAAGAGAATGACCATGCCCACCGTCGACCACCCAGCTTATCACAATTTAGAAACTCAAATCGGTTTAGTTCAGATAGTGGGATTGGAAACATGTGGTCCCTGCCTAAGCCACTTGATGACACCATAGATGAAGACAAAAGGTCAACTTGGTATGCTGTATAGGAAAAGGGCATTGTGATAACTTTTCGGTTTTGAAAAGTTGAAAGTTATACGTTTTTTTTAAATTACCAAATGTATTAATTTATTTCTTCTGTTAGCATTGTTTTTATATTAAGAATTAATTTTTCAATAAACATGAAAGGTCATCGTTTCGTAATATAATCTTTGATGTCTTATATTTTGTACCCTTAGACTGCCGGAAATGGTACAGAAAAAATGTTTCTTGTTACTCAAAAAATCTTATCAAGTAAAGTAAATATCTACGTTAAACATTCAGCCCTATTCTGCTAAACGTTCGCGTGAAATAAGATTCTCTTTAGCAGTTCAAAAACAAGTACTGGTTAAGATTTACACAGGATAGACCTAAGTTTTAAATGAATAATTCGAGGCAAATTTAATGGTACATTCAAGTGAATCGAAAGTTCCGATCGAATCGGATGGCAGAATAGGACTGATTATCTTACAATTGCCAAAATAGCCACTTATAATAAATGAGTAATTGCATTAAAAAGAAAGCCATAGCATCTTCCAATCCTCCTTGAAAGAACCACTCAGATGATTGCAATAACAAATCAGAATAATAATGAGATTAAACACAAGCTTTTTTTCTAACATCAGCCAAAATGTTCTTTTATATTTTATTTCGATTAATTTTAAAATACACCTAAGGAAAACAAGAACTGGGATTTATTGTATGTAGGTATATTTCAACTGTTCGAGCTGAAGAACACATTTGGATATTAGGAACATACACATTTTGTTTTAGACTAGAAGTAAGTACATAAATCCAGTTCTGGATTTGGGCATTACTACATTATACATTCCTCTTCTCCATTATAATATTTTGGAGTTTGGACATTCAATAAATGCTCGTGTTCGATTTAAGTCTTTGACTTATTGCTTTTGTACGAAGAATTTCCCGGACAAAGTTGCAAGTGTAGAGGATCCCCGCCGCCGTTTAAAGTTATCAATTCAGTAATCATTTTAAAGTGTGGGATTAACGATATTAAAGCAAGCAATTAAAATATTTTTTGTTAAAATAATTTCAGAATTTTAGTTTTTGCAATCGACACTTTACAAAATTAGACATGAGTGCTTTGAGAAAAGTGAAAATATTCAGCCATCGTAATGGGAATCTTTTGAAATGTAAATTTGTATGAGATTATCCCCTATGGAATTCGTTCTGGGCTGATTGTCGGTAAGCATATAATATGAACGTGTACATATGTATTTTCCAGCACAATTGATTTTAAAACGACTGCTCAATAAAATTAGCATTTCTAAATTATCACTAGATAGATAGATAGATAGATAGATTCTTTATTTTTTCATCATAAAGTTTAAAAATTTGTATACTTAAGAATAAGGACATGGCAATACTGCCGTCTGCCTGAGATGACATTTCATAATATGATTTAAAAATATAAGAAATAATAAAAAGCAAAAATTTACAAATTTAACAAAAGATATGAAGAAATATTTTTATATAAAACAATGATATCAATTTTAACGTGATTTGAAACACAAAATACTACACAATTTGGTTATGATAAGCTGTTTATAAAATAATATCAATTTTAACGTGATTTGAAACACAAAAGAACTATTATCAAATTTTATATGATCAGCAACAAAACAATAAATAGTTAAGTATAAAATTAGGTTTAAACTGCAATAAGCGGGTAATCGACTAAGTTTAATATGTGAAACTGTTACGGTAGGAAAGAGCATGTTGGCAATATTTAAAGAGGCTGAGCCAGCCCATTGCTCCATTTAAAATTTCAAAAAGTTTTTCCAAAGATATAAAACTTTCTCGAAAATGCAACCGACGAATTTCTTGTAGAATAGGACAAGCAGCAACGAAATGGTAAATATCTTCATTCACTCTTCCGCTACATAGATCACATAGCTGGGGCAAGTCTGATCGATGAGGTACAAAGTTTAAATTTAAAATTTCAACTCTTGCTCTAAAAATGATACTTATAACCGAGGCTGAAAATTCATTACTAAAGTAAGAGACTTCCGAGGGCAGTTGGTGGTTTAAATGACTATAAATAGCTCTTGAAGTAGATGATGATGCTCTGGAAAGATTATCCAGAAACATTTTATGATCCACCTTAGCAATCACATCAGCAAACTGAGCCTGCCAATCGGTCACATTAGTTTCTGTTAAGTTTAAACTTGTTTCGAAAGATAAAGCTAGTTCGTTCCAGTCTTTAAACGGGGAAGCATTTACTCGAAGTAATTTTCTTAAAATGATTTTGTGAAGACAAGTTTCACTTCTTTTCATCACTCTAGCAATGAAGTTCGCACTTGCCTTCAGATTTTGTATATATATAGGGACTATTCCTGACTCTACATATATGGCGTAGTTGGGTGTTGAGTTAGGCAAACGAAATATCCTCTTAAAAAAGTTCATTTGAACCTCAATGTGTGTATTGTTTAGAGACCATTTTTCTTCCGCTCGCCTTCTTGATTGTCTCTTTTCAAATATAACAATCTTAGTTTTTTGGGTATTAATTTGCAACCCCCAAGACTCGCAAAATGAACTTAGACGGTTTATTTGCATTTGTAGCGTGAAAGGATTATCAGCAAGCATAACTAGATCGTCCGCGTACAACAGGACTTTGATTATAATGTTAGCAAAATTAACTCCACCCGGAAGAAGCTCGCAGACATCATCTATGAACAGGGCAAATAATAATGGACTGAGGATACAACCCTGAGGAACACCTGTAGTTGTTTCAAATCGATTTGAAAATGTGATACCGTCCCATACCCTTGCATTTGTTGACGAAATAAAACTTGCATACACTTGGAGAAACTTTCGTGACAAACCAATACAAGAGAGTTTGTATATTAAAGCTTGTCTATTGACTTTATCAAATGCAGCTTTAAAATCAACAAAACAAGTGGATAGTTTCTTTTTTCTATCTATAAATTGTTGAGCAATGCTTGAAATAGCAAAGATATGAGCCATGGTTGAAAAACCTGGGCGGAAACCGGCTTGAAAGATGCTCAAAAGACTGTTATCCTCAATCCATTTTGTGAGCCTTTCATATAGGATAGCAGACAAAGTTTTTCTTATTGAATTTAAAATTGAAATACCCCTATAATTTTCCGCAGCATTAGCATCACCTTTTTTAAATTATTAAATTATCACTACACTTGAACTTTATTCCAGCAGATATTTTTTTTGAGCTCATTGTTACAAAATTACTTTTTTCTAACCCTTTGCTAGCCTTAAACCTTCATAAGGAAGGTTTCGTCATATCGAAAGGTATTTATATAAAAAAGTTTAGCTATTTCAAATTTATCGCAATTGGAAAAAATTTATTTCAACATTTTTAGGATTTTATACAGCGTGAGAAAATCTAAAGCGGTATGTATTGTATTTATAATGTCGCAAGACTAGTTTTGGTAAAAAAGCTTTTCAAACCCGAATTTTGAAATCAAAATAGATTACAAAAAAATAAAACAATTGTATTCTCAAAGTTTAAAATGCTTAAGACCAGATGCTTTTATGTAGGTACATAGTATTTTAGTTTTTGATAAAATTGCTAAAGACTAAATTTTCATTTGACTGACTGACGGCATGACGAAACCCACATAACTATTTTTTTTAATATTTCTTATATTTTCCCATAACAATTGCTTAAAAATGCACTTTTTCAAAAATATAATTCAAATACCAATGGTATTTGGTATAAAACAATAAAACAAACACGAAATACGAGTAAAAGTGACGTTTTGATTTGAATATTTTTTTGAATTTGACATCATCTGCTATTATTCTATAGAATAATTACTAACCGAGTTTTTATTTTTGATTGAAAAATTCAATGCTGTTATCTGACCGTTTGAGAGTCTAATAACTTTATTCCTCTGACTCTTAAACTGATGATTGAAAAATCGGCTCTTAAACTGCTTTTTCTTTTTTTGACTAAAAACAAAAAATACAATACATTGAAACCTACATATACCTATAATATACGGAAAAAGTAGGCATATAATGTACTCATGGTCGTTTCAATGGCCTGATGGGAAGAGAGTGCAGAGTTGTTAAATGAAGGTGGTGGGGTTTAAAATAACCTTACTAATTTATTTGATAAAATGTTTATTTCTAATTTAAAAAAAAAACCGTTCTTCAAAGGTAATAAGTATGAACATACTAATAGTATGGTTCTTGCACGAATGGTCACCCTGTGCATGACCACAATAGTGACTTTGAAAATATCTTAATCACGATGATTATAATGATGAATCATTTTAAAATACATTATATTTACATTTTTTTCTTAAATAAATTTACTCTCTCCCTCTGGCGAAAACATGAATTTAAGATATTTTTGTAACAATTTAATATACTTCATTTAGTAGGACCTTTTCTTGATTGTTTATTAATTATCAATTTTTTTTTGAATATCCCACAAATGAGGTACTAAAAATCTATACGACCTTGAATAACTGAAACTAGCTTACCTTTTTTGACCAATTTATCACCTTTGAAATGACATAATTTTTTTGTGTTTACTTCCAGAAATGAGGTGCTAAGATATCCATAATGTGACCTTGAAAAATTAATTAAATAAAAACTAATGGGTGATAAATTACTGAAACTAGTTGAACTTTTATAAGGGTTTATTGACCTTGAACTAACTAAATCAATATTTACAATAAAATAGATGAATAATTTCTATAATAATTTGACCCTTTTTGACCAATTATTTATCTTTTAGATTGAATACTTTTTTACGAATATCCCGGAGCTGTCATTTTTAGAGCCAACAAAATAATTTAAAATAACCATCTTACTTCCACTATATCCGTATTCTCTGTACCAGCGTAGGATCTTCAGTCGTCAAAAAGTTTTGGGATCAAATCCTCTGGATTAGATTAAAGGCTAAATAAAGGCTTAAAGCATTTTGCCATACAACTTAACTCCTTGGGTCCTCCTTCCAAAAGGATTGGCTCAAAGTTTGTTTGAAAGATTCCCAGCTTTGCTTGTCTCGTTTAGAGCAGGCTGTTGATGATCTCCTTAGCTTCCAACAGGCAGTAAATCCAAAAGGCAGTTGTTTTGGTGTAAAATCACAGTTTTCGCTCCAATCAATAGAGGAAGACCAAAATACATCGGAAAGTTTTGAAGAAACTATGTTGCAACACATATTGGACGAATCTAATGAAAATTCGGAGCCACGAATTTCGAAAAAAAACGTATAGAAACACTACCGGAACAAAGATCATCTTCCTCTGTTCATCAGCGTTCTTTGCCGGTTTGAAATATAGTGATGGACAATATAACTGCTGTAGCGAAAACGAACGACTCAAGTAGCTTAGAGTTCATTTTAATATTTTCTTTTCTATTCCTTTCGCGATAATTTTTTTTTCAAAAAATAAGTCCACATTGCTTAACATATTATTTCCATAATTAATTAACGGGTCTTTTTTTAGAGGTATAGAACTTTGAGTTGGCAACACTGTTTTAACTGGCGGCCATTTTGTCAGCTGTCAAATGATTTATTTTTAGTTTACTTTGGCATTTCATCATGAATAGACTGACGCCTGAAGAACGCTTCCAAATTATGCAAATTTGTTTTGAAAATCATTGTTCTGTTCGAAATGCGTTCATAAGCGATTTTGCTTAGCGATGAAGCTCACTTTTTGTTGAATGGATACGTCAATAAACAAAACTGCCATATTTGGAGTGATGATAATAGTATTCGTTTTACCCCATTTCACCCTATCAACTGAATTTTTCTGATATTTTAATATTTATTCTGATATTTGGGGTGGAGATCAAAGATCATTTAAATCGGTTCAGCAGTTTTTGAGTTATAAATGGTGTAGCTAAACCGACTTTCTTTTGTATATTGACACACAAATGTCTTCAATCAATATTAGAGCATCATTGTGAATGTCCGGATTAATTTTCAATTTAGGTTTTGAATTAATGACACATGATCTATGTGAAATATCATCTGACAATTCAACTCGATGAATGGACAAAAACATTACAACAACAAAATGGACTTTTGCGATGTAGCTTTGAAAAAAGTGGGCTGCGAAAACTTCGGCTGGGCGGATTTTCAATTTTTTTTTTCCTAAACCATCAACAAATGGGCCCCTTTCATTTAAAAAAAATCCACCCAGCCGTATTCTAGATACAAGGTCACACACAAAAGTTAAACTCATTTTTATATATATAGATATAGAAGATGTAAAGGGTGATTTTTTAAGAGGTTTAGAACTTTTTTTAAAAAAAAAACACAAAAAATTCGAAAAAATGAATGAAATATTTATTTGAATCGATAGTATGAACCTTGCAATTTAATGTTTAAAGATAATTTCATGCAAATGTTGACCGCGGCTGCGTCTCAGGTAGCCCATCCGCTGAGTTCAATTTTGGCATACTCTTTCACACATATCGGCCGGTATCTCACGAATGAATGCATGGATGTTGGCTTCCAGTGCGTCAATCGAAGCGGGCTTGTCCCTATAGACATAAGCCTTGACATACGCCCACAAAAAATAATCTAATGGTGTCAAATCGCACGATCTAGGCGGCCAATTGACAGGCCCGAAACGTGAAATTAACTGTTCACCAAACTCGCCTCGCAATTGCGCCATTGTTTCGCGTGCTGTGTGGCATGTGGCACCGTCTTGTTGAAACCACATATCATGCAAGTTAAGAACTTCCATTTCGGGCAAAAAAAAGTTTGTTATCATCGCTCGGTAGCGTTCACCATTGACAGTGACGCTGCGATTCGCATCATCTTTGAAGAAATATGGCCCAATAATGCCGCCGGCCCATTAACCGCACCAAACAGTGGCTTTTTCGGGATGCATTGGTAGCTGCTGCAATGCTTCTGGCTGATCTTCACTCCAAATGCGGCAATTTTGCTTTTTTACGTTACCATTCAACCAAAAATGAGCCTCATCGCTGAACACAATTTTTCGATAAAAAAGCGGATCCTCGGCCAGCTTTCCAAGAGCCCATTCACCAAAAATTCGGCGTTGTGGTAGGTCGGCTGGCTTTAGTTCTTGCACCAGCTGTATCTTAAAAGGCTTTACGCCCAAATCCTTCCGCAAAATTTTCCACGTAGTGCTGTAACAAAGGCCTAACTGCTGGGAACGGCGCCGAATCGACATTTCGCGGTCTTCTGTCACACTAGCTGATACGGCCGCAATATTTTCTTCACTACGCACAGTACGTAAACGTGTTGGTGGTTTAATGTCCAACAAAGTAAATTTGGTGTGAAATTTGGTCACAATCTTCCGAATAGAATGCTCAGTAGGTCGAGAATGCCGATCATAAAATGGAAGCAGCGCGCGATGAACATTTCGAACCGAGCACGAATTTTGATAGTAAAATTCAATAATTTGCAAGCGTTGTTCATTTGTAAGACGATCCATGGTTAAATTGCAAACCAAACTGAAGCTGTTTGACAGTGACACAAGGTACTAAACACACGTCAGCTGTCAAAACCAGTGTTGCCAAAACCAAACCAGCTAAAAAATCATTTTTAGTGTTTCCTAATTTATGAACAATACATACAATAATGAATCATGGCCATGTTCTAACAAAAAATCGTTTTACAGTAAGGGTCTTTTTCCAAAGGGGAAATTGCCGAGGATTGAAGAAAAGCCTTCATTTGGAGTACCCTATGCACTCGAGCATGGGGTGAGTAAACTTGGTTCTGATGGTACTTTTTCAAGTTGATTTTAAATAATTGTCTGCGGGGTGGTTCGAGTACCAATTTTTGGTGCCACCCAACTAAAAAATATTGTGCTCACCAAGTTCGACTGTCTGCGGACTGGTTTACTATGCTAAATTTAGTTTTAAATTTAAATTTTAAATTTCAATTTTTAGGGTCTGTTTCACAATGTCTGAGTAAAGTTCTTATTAGTAATTTGAAACATAAATATTGGGATGGGGTCATAAGTCCACAATTCAAATCAAATATTTTCTGGATAAATAACCTATTCTGGTGGCTCAAACGACCATTGAGATTTTTTCGTGATTTTTTGTGATTGTGGACTCATGTCCCTGTGCCATAGTATTTATTTGTCGATTAAATCAGAACATTATACTCAGACAATGTGAAAGAGGCCCTAAATCTTAAAAAGGGAAACAAATAACTTCTTAATTAACTAAAGTTTTTGAATAAACATATTATGATTAAACTTCCTGGAAGCTTAACACGGTAAAAACGTCAACATCATGGTAATCATCAACAACAAACAACTTCAACACACTTTTTTGGAGATTGAGAATTTTCTAGACTTGCTTTTTGAGGGACAATTTTTTTAATTCAAAAGCTAGTACAAAAAATAAGCAACATATTTCGAAATTTTGTATTTATAAATATATTATGTAAATTGATGTAAAAAAGAGTTTATTTGTGTTTTTCAAAGTATGTACTGCTTCAAAACTATTGAATTATTGATGAGATGATAAATACAATGGGGCGTATTCTTAGTCGTTTGCTAAACTCATGTTTTACTAAACAACAGGTTAAAATCAAATGGATGAACGAATACAGCTCCTATTTTCAACCGAATCACCTCCTATGTTGATTCAAATATAAGTTTATTGAATTATTCAACTTCAAATATTAAAAGTCCAACCCATTCGTCATAGAAAAAAGAAAATACAATTAAAGTTAGGTTTAACTTAGCAAAGTATAAAAATGGCTATGAATACCGCCCAATAAGTTTAATAAAAGAAAACTCTTCACACATAAGTATTAAATGCCTTAATTAAATGATATTTCGCTTATTTACTTACGATTTTTTTAAGTTTATATATTTATTTTGTGTTTTTGATAACATGCATATGACATATTATGTACATCATACTAGCTGACCCAGCAAACTTCGGTCCGCCTAAAATTGATTCGAAAGTCGAGCCTCTCTATTGAAAGAATGAAACTCAAACAGTAGTATAGTAGAAATGGCTCTGGTATCGGTGCAAAAATGGGAAATTTGAGTTTTCCTCCCTCACAGCAGCACATCCCAAGTCTTTTTGTTAAGAACTTCAATGCAATGAGCCAATATTAACGAACGGAAGATCATTATATGGAAGTGTGGAATTATAGCGAAATGCAACTCGATTTAAATTGAAAGGTGGCCCTCGTGTTTGCGTATTGCATGATAGGTACGCATGTAAGCCATTTGTTAACGGGCTTGTTCATAGTGATGTGCACTCGGTTCATCCATAGATTAGCCACTCGTAGTTTTATTGCGAGCTCCAATGTTTGATCGTCTTATCTGCGGCATTATTACACCAACACTAAAACATGTCATAAGCGATAATCAATAATTGCATTAAGCACGAATTGGTCCTTGACAAAATACCTTATTAAAATTTATTCTCCACGAAATATATGGATAATTAAAATTATCAAATCGAAGAAAAACCTCATTTTTGGAAATTAAAAAAAATCAAAACCAATCAAGCGAATTTCACTTCAGTAAATACCTTTATTCACTCCATTGATCACAGAATAATATACTTTCTTCAATTTAAATGTGGAAAAAACATTGATAATTTACGAGCTACATATACATACGGACATACATACATATATGTATCGAGACACAACCGCTTCGTGGATGTAGAAATATCGAATACACTACTCAGCCGTCAAACTAGAGTCTGAGATCCTAATGCCATTTGTCGGCTATCCCATTTTCGTCAGTAACAAAATTAGCCGATTGTCAATTCCGTAGTGTTTGTCATTTCTTAGAATCAATATTTTCTCCTTCCCATACAAAATGGAATTTTCACTGAAAGTCTGCAATTTCGGGTTTTCGCAATTTTCCCGTTCCAAATTGTTAATTTTCCATAGTGTATTTACCAGGTCAATAGGAATCGAACAGAACAAAAGAACAATCCATTTTTATATTATTTAGAAATACGTCGATGAAAAATGAAATTCCTTTCCCCGTCTGCGGAGTTTAGCCCAATCGAGTTTACCTACTTCCACCATGTGAGATATTTTAAAATTTGTAAACTTTTTTGTATATGTACCGACATATTCTATTTAAAATTCACTCATAACCAAAACCAATACAATTCTTGATGACTTAAGGCCGTTAAAAGCTATATTGAATCAATAATTCTATTCTATTCTTTGAAGATTAACTTCTCAAAAAAAAAAAAAACTGATGCTTTTCATCTAGCGGGTACTATAACCATTGCCATTACCAAAGCGTCTGTGTCTGCCATAGAGTACCTATATTACCTAGAGAACCGACTTAGGCGGTCGTTCTCTTCCACCCTACAAGCTGTACTGAGAGGAAAATGCCCATTAAGTTTTGTATGGGGTTGTTGTCCAATGCATTTTAAATGGGACCGAACCAACATGGCTTCCATTGAAAGGACTTCGCTCAAATTGCTCAAAGTGCTCAATAAGGTGGATAAGACTGCCCAGGGATTCAAAAAAAAAATCCGTTAAATTCAAAAATTGAGAAATTTATTAATTTCGTAGTCAAATTTCTTTTTTTAACCTTTTGTCAACCTAAACTATGAAGAATATCGGTCATTGTTGCTCCCGGGTAATAAATTAAATAATGTTTTTGAATATTTATGTTTAAAAAAAAAAACAAAAACACCTACCGAAAATTGGAAGCGCACTCTAGTTTCTTAGCTCAAAAAGGTACGTGTCTACGATTTAGGTGTTCAAATCGTAGACACGTTCACAATTAAACCTTAGACACGTATCTTTTTGAACTAATGCGCCAATTTGTTTTAATATCCACCATTCATCCGTGTGAATGGTGGATATTAAAACAAATTGGCGCATTAGTTCAAAAAGATACGTGTCTAAGGTTTAATTGTGAACAAAGTGGTGGCATTAGCTCAAAAAGGTACGTGTCTACGATTTGAACACCTAAATCGTAGACACGTACCTTTTTGAGCTAAGAAACTAGAGTGCGCTTCCAATTTTCGGTAGGTGTTTTTGTTTTTTTTTTTAAACATAAATATTCAAAAACATTATTTAATTTATTACCCGGGAGCAACAATGACCGATATTCTTCATAGTTTAGGTTGACAAAAGGTTAAAAAAAGAAATTTGACTACGAAATTAATAAATTTCTCAATTTTTGAATTTAACGGATTTTTTTTTTGAATCCCTGGGCAGTCTTATCCACCTTATTGAGCACTTTGAGCAATTTGAGCGAAGTCCTTTCAATAGAAGCCATGTTGGTTCGGTCCCATTTAAAATGCATTGGACAACAACCCCATACAAAACTTAATGGGCATTTTCCTCTCAGTACAGCTTGTAGGGTGGAAGAGAACGACCGCCTAAGTCGGTTCTCTAGGTAATATAGGTACTCTATGGTGTCTGCATTGAACCATTTCAGCTGCTTCAAAGCACAGATTAGCCATATGAAGATAAGAATGTTTCGTACGTTTCACCCTCCAAAACCCATTTGTTTACATTGTTGTATTTGTAATTTCTTCCCGCGTCGATGAATAGATGTGAATTGCAACAACAATTTAACCAGGTGTGTGAAGATCCCTACTGGCTATGTGTGAGGTTTTTATACACACATTCTCATTTTTTATCTGATAACTGCCAGTTCAAACTTGTAGGCAAATAAAAATGGCTGCCGGGGATTCTCATCTTCATGTGGCTAATCTGTGCTTCAAAGTCTGATAGCCCCTGCAGACCTTCTACCAATGAAAAAGCTCTTAGTGTACGCCTACAACCTATTACTAAATTAATGGTGAAAGTTTAATACAATAATTTGAGTTTTTCTCTCTACTAAAGTTATTCTGATCATGCAGATATAAAAATGATCACATTTTGTCACTATCTAATACTTAGTTTATTCCCGCAATGTTCAATTGCTCATTATGTCATTTAGACGTCTTATGTCTTAATATATCACAGCCAAAAGAGTGCATTTGTGGAAAGCTCGAAATCAAAACAAATCTATATGCTCTCTTATTTTATGTTCGCATAAATTATAGCATATTCAAAAGCCAGTTGTCGCTTGTCGCTTCTCGCTCTCCCTTGTATCAGGGATGCTAATTTCGTTCCCACATAATGATCAGTATCATCCAACATAAATTAACTTAACGGTAGTTTTTCGTACCACCCAGAATAATAGATAAACAATAAAAAAAAAAAAACAATCATGCCGATTATGAGATGTAATCCGTAAAAATTTAAACTTTTTCAAACCACAAAACTTACGGTGTGGATAAAAAAGTTTAACCTTTCTCGCACTGTCGTATTTGGTAAACGGTGAAATATGGTATAAAATAACATCAAAAATATTGTTAATTCTCTTAGTAAATCCGAAGCAAAGTTTAATATATTCTGCTTTGCCAATTTATTTCAGTAGGTACTCAGTATACCTATATATAGGTAAATTGATATAAATTGTACTGTATAAATTTTTTAAAGTTATACCTTCATATTTAAAAAAAAAACATGTCATAAGCGGACATAAGATAAGAAGTCAGGTCGGAATTTAAATAATATATCGACATGCCTACAAACATTAGAATGCTTTGCATTATTTTGCTACTTTTGTATCAGATTCACATCACTGTTGTGATCTTATCAAAAAATTGTATTAGGAAAGCTTTAATTGTCGCTCTCATCTACTCGGAGTTTGCTTATGTTTTAACGACACTGTGTTAAAAATGATTCCAACAGAACGGAATGTGATCTCCTCGTCTCTGTATTCGACAGTCCGAGTCGGAATATATTACTTTATCGTTGTTGACATTTTTTTTCAATATTATTTAGTAAATTAACAACATATAATCTGAACGTCTCGAAATAATGTTATTCGACCTAATCTTTCTCTCATGGTTCGACATCTGCTCTTGTATAATATTTTCTGTGGTAGCTCTTTGCGTGGCGATAGTGGCTGAAAAACATCAACACCAAATTGATTTATTGAAGTACGTTATGATTTTTGCATTATTTTAAACTTTTATTCGACAAATGTTTTTTTTTTGTTAATGAGGAATGTGCTGTCACAATTAATTGCTTCACTCTATCGCTCAAGTTGTTCGCTTTTGCTTGCTTTTTTTATAGTCATCAGTGTCCAACCGAGGAAAAATATGTTTTTACAATGTTTATTTTTTGCTTGTATAAAATAAAATACAAAATTGTTTGCTATTTAAATGTGTGATAAAAAAAGCGGTTGATGTCATATTCGCAAGTGAAATCTAAATCAATCAGTGATTAGATACATATATCTATGTAAAATAAATATTATCAATTTTGTGATAGTTGTGTTGTGTTTGTTTTTTAGGAAACCTTCAAGAAACTCGTTCTCATCGGGTTCTCTTTCATTGGAGAGCCCAAGTCCTACAGACTCACATGACCATGACGAATAGTAAGAAATGCCCGATATTACCTTTATTAAGATCTTTCATTTGCTTTGAAATTTCTTAACCTTCGGATCAAAAATAACTAAATCATTCATTTCCAGCCACGAGGATGAGGACACTATCTCGTTGGATAATCTTTTTCCTTGCGATCAGTCAAAGATCTTTGCTTCCAAGAAGATAAGTTATATTATTGAGGAACTGGTGCAAACTGAAATCAATTATGTCGCCAATCTTAAACGAGGTCTACAAAGCTATGGTGATATTTATGTTCGCGAAGATCTGCCTGATACTCTGAAGGGCACAAAAACTGAGCTCTTGGGACAAATTGAGGATATTTTGCATCTTCATGAAAATTTTATTCTGCCTATGATGCAACGCAATCAAAGAGATTTAAAATTGCTATTCGATGAGTTTGCGGAGCATTTTGATGTGAGTACGTAATTTAATTTTTTTTAAATAGTGGGACATGTTAAGAATAAAGAAATATTTTCTTTTACATTTTGACATTCTTCGATCGCGATTGCACATGGCAACATTTCACTCAACCGAAACGGAATAAGTGGTGCAAAAGTGGAAGAAAACTCAAAAATTTAAGTTGTTGTTTAATTGATTTTACTAATTTGTTAAAGTAATATAATGTAATGACTCTTTGTTTTCTTAAAGCTTTGGAAACTTAGGTATATTAAAAAAGACAAAAATAATTCCTTTTCGGAAGAGTTCTATAAAACTTAAAAGAATTCAGAACGACAGCCATTCTACCTCTTCTTTTAAATTTTATTGATTATGTAAACCCTATAAATCATCAAACAATCGGGTTTTAGAACAACACATAATTATTTGCTTACGGCTTTATTGAAAATTAGAGATAGATGAAGACGATATTCTTTTACATGTGGATCGAAAAAGGTTATGTACGTATCTTTTCTCACCCTCTCAGATTTTTAAAAGTCTTTCATTCGGTTGAAGACAACATTCTCTTTCGATATAAATGGGTAGGTCAGTTTTGTGCAATGGCCTTTTAGATTGGTAGTCCGGAAGAACAATTCTGAAAACAAATCCAAAAGCAAATTTCTTTTCAGAAAAAAAACTGTCATTCTAACTAGAATCGAAAAGCCCATCGTGTTTTTTCAAGATCCGCCCCAAACGTTCTAAATACGTTTTTAACAACCAAAAACAACGATATTTTCCATAGGAGCGGCGAAAGAAAATCTCATTTTTCCAAACACTGCTCAAAGATTTATATAAAAAAAGAAATAACTTCAACTTAATTAATATAGGTCCTAACTTT
The DNA here is from genome assembly GCA_932273885.2 of Leucozona laternaria. Taxonomy (NCBI): domain Eukaryota; kingdom Metazoa; phylum Arthropoda; class Insecta; order Diptera; family Syrphidae; genus Leucozona; species Leucozona laternaria. The sequence continues at coordinate 56,850,198 of OW026368.1, forward strand.
TGGTACAACTTTTTTTTCAGAAAAGTGGTAACTCCAGTAGAAACTTTTTTTATTTTAAACTTTCTCGAAAACGGTTTTACTAAATTTGACAAAGTTTATGCAGAAGCTTCTAGAAAATAAAAATAGTAGGTAATGTATTTTGTTGTTTTTTTAAATAATTAGTATTATTTTTTTTGAAATAACAAGATATACTCAAGCAGGATTTGTTAATTCCTCGCAATAGGTATGACCCGTTAAAAAAATTTGTAGGTGACTTAGGCTGGTATTTGATACCCAGTCACTCGGCGTGACCGTGACCGTCCTTTTTTTATTTTCTAATGATTTTTCAATATCGGTTACACCGATTTAATTTTCGCCGAAGCTACAAAAAGGTTTATAAATAGTAGCAATACAAAGTGAACGTACCAATATTTTTACTTGAAATGGTGTAATAATGCCTAGATCATACATTTCTAACAATTTAACGAAATCGTAAGCAACTACAGCCACGTGTTACCTACATGATTCAGGATTCATATGTTGCATTCGTTCCAGTGTAGCATTAAACATATCTAATCTATTCTATTCTCTTTAGGTTTGCATACCAATTTTGTTTGTATTCATGTTTTTTTTCACGCAATCACATTGAATTTATTAAAATGTTTCAAGCGCAGAAAATAAGAAAAAAGCACAAAATAGATTACGGGCATCGGATGGAAATTTGTCGTACGTTCCGAATATGTGTGTGTAACCCCCCCCCCCCCCATGTTTGACCATATTTGTTCGTGTCGTAAGTTTAACAAAACTGAACGTCGAAATCAGAGAATCCTCGGCTGCCATTTCAATTTGCCTACTTGAAAAGTCAGTTTGCAGATAAAAAATGGGAATGCATGTGTAAAAAACTCACACATAGACAGTATGGATACTTACACACTTCGTTAAATTGTTAATGCAATTCACATATGTATATTCATCGACACGAGATGAAATTACATCATCTTTATATTGAGTATAGGAATGTTTGGTTGCAACCCTGGCTTTTTTTTTTACGTTTGATTGAGCGCTGAATACTTTGACAGGTATGTTTCTTTAGTTCAATTCTGAATTGAAATTAGTTTTTAAGTGGTTCTATCCTAAACTTGTGGTTAACCAACAATGTATGAATTTTCGATGAAGGTTTTACCCCAAAACCGATATGAAAAGGCTCTAAGATACTATGTGATGATGAGACGATGAGCTTATAAGACTATAGTATAATGATACAGCAAGTACGTGCGACCCAGTCGTGCACTTAAAATTTCCAAAACAAAATAAATTTGATAAGAATGTTTCAATAGGGGGGTTCACATTCAACGACGTGTCGTTCGACCTGAGTCGTTTTGCTAGCGTTCACATTCATTCACGTGTTGATGAACATGTCGTTGAATGTGAACCCCCCTTTTAGTAACAGTGGGGCAAAATCATAGACAATTTAGTACAAAGCGTTTTCGGTGTGATGCTAGGTTAAAAAGGGGATTTTCCAAATTTTAAACGAGTTAGCATCGTCCTAAAATTTTATCATTTTATTTAAGTTAAAATCACCAAATGCATTTTGTATATTTTTAGTATCATTAATTAACTCCATATGTCACTTTGGCAGTTACAAATGTGAAAAGACAATGTTTGTTACCTTTTTTGCATTAACTATCACTGTCTTAGACATGTTCAACTTTTCTGTTCACTATCATGAAACTGTAGTTCCATTACGTTTAAAACTAAGAACATTATTAGTAAAGAGATATAAAGTTAGAAAATTGTTAAGTCATATCGTGCTAATATAAAGGGTCCGCCATCTAACTTTTTTTTTTCAACTAGTGCTTATTTCGTGAATGGTAACACTTAGCTCATGTCTGATTTGACAGATAATTAGTTTTATCCTTCCGCTGAACGAATATGGTTGTGTATACGCTACGCTAAGTGGGCCTGCGATCGACTTAGAGAAGATGCCGATTGTGCCAAAAAAAATCATCTTTTTAGATGAAGCTCATTTTGATCTTGGCGGGTAGTAAACAAGCAAAATTGTCGCATTTGGGGCACAGAAAACCCGCACGCATACATTGGGCCATTTTTCGAAAATGAGCAAGGAGTGGCCTTTCCAGTCAATGGCGATCGTTATCGGGCCGTGTTGAACGAATTTTTGTTCACAAAAATTGAAGAGGACGATATTGGCAACATCTGGTTTCAACAGGACGGCGCTACGTGCCACACAGCCGAAGCTAGACTCGATGTTTTGCGCCATTTTCAAAAAAAAAAGGAGTTATTTGGCGGAACCTTTATATTTATATCAGACTGTTTTAAATTTCGATAGTGTTTTTTTTAAATTAATTTGATTTAAAGATATACGATACTTAAGTAGAATAGTATAAACAGAAAAACAAGCTTTTCATAGCTATACCAAAATCTATTTTCCCTTTCCAAGTTTAAAGTTTTCCGCCACCGCCGTCACTGTTTTAAGCTACATGTCGATGCCGATTTTTAATAAAACCTCGAGTTCGTTATCGTTTCTATAAAGCTATGTGGGTGCCTTGCCTTTATACACAATGATTATCATAATGAAAAAAGATTTCAGTGTATGCAGTAGGGTTTTTGAAATACCATCAGGGTGGAGTCGCTTATTCTCTCGTTTACTGTTTGTAATATATCTAACAAGTTTAGTTACCATAGGTAATAAAACTCGTGTTTAATGATATTTCGTGACCTACGAATATATACGTGACGGCACCCCATACCAACTATTATGCCAAAAGCACATATACCAAAAGTCAATTCATTGAAAGATTATCAAAGCTCTGTATATTTGTGCTCTTGACTTAAAACTTGAAAAAAAAAACTTTTTAAGTTTTTATCATATGTGGGCTTAACTTGAAACAAATATTATGAAGGAAAAAATAGAAAAATGACAAAAATTCTTTCTAAAAGAGTATAGTAAAGTAAAGCTCAACGATGGGAAAACAGCACTATTATAAAGGGTGTTTTTTTTAGACATGTGGTTTTCAATCTGGCAATACTTTTTTCGGGGTAGGTGTTTTTGACAGCTGTCACTTGATTTATGCTCAGTTTGGTTTGGCATTTCATAATTAATAGACACACTCCTGAACAACGTTTGCAATTCGTGCAAATTTATTACCAAATTAATGGTTCGGTTCGCGTGACGCATCTCGCGCTGCGTCCAATATTCGGTCGACATAATCGCATAAATTCGAGCAACCATGGATCGGTTTCGCACCACATTTACTCTAATAGATAATGCGCATCCTCAGAGAAGCCGTACAGTGCGCTGCTGTGGAGCACAGTATCGAAGAATACCCGAATGAGTCCATCCGCCATCGCGCGCAACAATTGGAGCTGTCGAAAATTGGGCCTCTCGGCTGGAATTTATTCGAGTTAGCCGCGGCAGCCAATTGCCCGAAATCATTTTTAAAACGTAATGTCAAACCCTAATCTTTATAATAAAGCTAAATTGTTGGCCATAACATTAAATAATATGCGTTTTATTTCTTCTTGAAAACCACACGTCTAAAAAAACACCCTTTAGTAACAACACAAGTTGGAACTTAAAAATACTTCTTTACTTAATATACATACACATATACGTATATACTTAAGTTTGACAGATATAAACGAACTTCAAATGAAATCGAAATGAACTTTGAAATTAAATTATGTGGACTTCTCAAAGCCAGGTAATTATGTAGGAGAAAAAATCTTTTCGGATTAAAGGAGTAGATAATTAAATCTTGAGTCCAGCAGAGAGCTTTTGAAACGTAGAGTTATAATTTTTTTTAAATTGACGTTGTAACCACCAGCGGGCTGATTATGAAAATTGGGAGAAACAATAATCTAATTAATTTAATTGGACAACTGATTTTTTTGCATAAACACAGATTTAAGTGAAAGTTTAACATATCACAAGGAACAGCAATTTCAACTCTTTTTTATTTTTTAATGGCGGTAACCCTTAAAAGGGTGGATTATCGAAAACTTGGATTAAAGCTTCCTATAAAGTAGGTACTCTCCACGGTAAAACAAAAATGCTTTCCCATTTCCATATTCAATTTTCATACAAGTAACGACTTAATGGGTCTTGTGAATAAAAAAAGCAAAAGCTAAAACTTGGATTTTTAAGTAAAAGCTAGGTTTTTGGTGAATAAAAATAAGCTTTAACTAGCTAGTTAAAGATGACTTTTAGTTAAAGCTATTTGAAAATAGCCAACGCTAAATTCATTTAGGTTTAACTTGTTTTTCCAGCCTAAGCTTCAATTTGTGTGAATAAAAATAGCTTAAACTAGAATATTATAGACTAGCTCTTATTTTTATTATTGTGTTTAGTTATAGTGCGAATATGGCCGAGTTTATACGCGTAAGAAAATCAAAATTGTATAAGAAACGGTTGGAAATTAGTGATGGGGATTTTCATAGTTTTCAAAAGAAAATGTTCAGTGGCTTTCTGATTACTTTTAAGGAGATTCAACAGAGCACTGACTTCTGAGCAGAGAATGCAGATATTTTTGAGATATCTGTGTAAACTTGGATTTCAGTGCGGTGTAGGACAAGATCTTGGAGTTGAATGCTCTTCTGTATGCAAGACTGTTAAGCACGTGACCACCAAGTTATGGAAGAGGCTCACATTGATATTAGATTTCCGTCGAGTAGCAGAGAAATCGAAACAGAAAATGCAAAATGGGCGGAAAAATATATACGTTTCACGGAGCATTTGGGGCAATAGACTGGACTCATGTCTATCTCCAAACCCCCAAGATTTTCTGATGAATACATTAATCGGAAAGGATTAAACAGCCTTAATGTAGGTACAAGCGACATGCAATGCAGTCGAAGAATTCACAAGTGTGGATGTGGACGCCCAGTGTCCAGGGTCAGCTCACGACTCACGGATCTTGAAAAGATCATCAATGCATCAAAATGCATCCATGGACGAGAATTTGCACACAAAAATGCTATAATTCTTGGAGATTCTGGGAACAAGAATAGGTACAATTACAAAGATAATGGAAAAATATGAAACAGGTACTAAAAACTTATGCGAAGTGTAAATTAAATATTAATACTCAAAAAGAAGACAATTTTTTGCGAAACTTTTTTAAATATCAGCACTGCTTTATTGGAGTCAGCCGGCCTAGATGATTTATAAAATCAAATTTCTCTTTTAGGGCATTACGTTCGAATTTGAAACAATTCGGTCCACAGTGAATGCATAGACGCAGAGACTGACGGCAATATGATAAAAAGATTTTTTACCCGCAACCAATACTTGTCCTATAGAACAGTTAAAAGCTATGGAAAAACAAAATGCAAAACAACCTTCCTTTTCGCTTCGGTCTAAGAATAGTATAAAAACTGTTCTAGCTTAAAGCTATCTAAGTTAAAACATGTGAATAAAAAACCAAGATCTTAAATAACGAAGCTAAAGATAGAACTTTCCAGATCAAGCTATTAAACGTTATCATTTTTTTATTCATATAAAACAAAGCTTAAGCTAGAACTGTCTAGCTTTAGCTGCTAGTAAAAGCTATGACTAGTTGGCTTTAGCTTCTTTCAAAAAAGGTTTTTACTTTTTTATTCACAAGACCCATGGAAAAATCTAAATAAGTGTTCTTCAAAAAAATGAAAAAGGTCGAGATTTAAGGAATTGAGACTTTAATTAAATTCAAGTTCATTCTTTGAAAGTACAATTGGGAATGAATAACATATGATTTAGAAAAATGTATACATGTATAATAGATGAGTTTAAGAAGAAGAAAGAGAAAGCATTTATAAAAGAAAGCATTTGGAATACAAACAAATGTAAAGGAATAATAATAGGTATGTATTTCATTAGGCTAAATTATAACAGTTTGACTAATTTTCACATCCTCGGCCCGGGGCAGTGATGTGAGCTCCAAGGGGTAGAGCAATTGCACAGGTCTCCGAGTGTTTTCGATCCATCAGCGTAACGAATTACGCAAGCTCTAACCTTACCGTCGCGTCCAGTAGGCTGTCTCAACAACTGCTTACTTCAAAGAAATCCTAGGTTTTGCGGAGTCAAAAAAGAGAACCACATCATTGGACTTGAGTTTAGCGGATGAATATCCTTGACTGTGATGAAAGGACCGTAACAGTTGTAAGTATTCGTTGCGCCATCGACTCCAAAGCATATTCGTTATCTTAAGTCTTTGGACCCAAAGCTAGTGCACTTCAGAAGAGGTAACAGGATTTTGCGAATTCGCAAGAGCCCCTTGGCCATGTATGAAGTGAGAAGGTGTAAGTGTTGAAATATCCAAAGGATCACTGCTTACATAGGTTAGAGGACGAACGTTCACAATTCCATCTGCTTCTGAAATGACGGTCCATAGTAGGTCAAACGCCAGCTTCGCTCTTCGGATTACTACTTTTAAAATGTTTTTTATTTCTCGTCTTAAAACGCCCACAAAATCCCCCCCCCCCCCACCAGGGACTCGCTCGAAAATAAACTTCCAACATATGCGTCTGTTGCTCAAAAAATGTTGCATAAGCTCGTCGTTCGGCACTTGCTTGGTGTCATTGAGCTCTAAAGCTGCTCTTCGAAAAGTCTTAGCGTTTTCGCAGTAGATCTTCGTTGGAGCACTTCTTCGAGCGGTAAATCGCCTCAGTCCCATTATACAGCTTTCAGTAGTCATAGTATAGTTACTAGCTCAAGATGCACTGCACGGATTGCAGCACAAGTAAAAACCATCAAATAACTTTTGTTCATCTGGTTTGTTGAATCATTCAAATAAAAGAGAGGCCCAGCAAAGTCTATTCCAACGCAGTCAAATGGCCTTAATATAATGATGCGTTTGATGGGTAGAGGGCCAAATGGATGGGACACTGGTTTGCCAAAAAGTTTTTGAAAAGTGACGCACTTATTAATCGATGTTTTGAGAAATGAACGCCCTTTCAAAATCCAGAACCGCTCTCGCAATTTACACAAAACGACATTCGTTCATGACAGGTGAAAGGTTCTTTTTTGAACTTATTAGTGTCTAATTTAAGCGGGCTGTAGGTCAATTAAAAGATGTTAAGTTACTGCGACGTTTCGAACATGTATATGTTCTTCATCAGGCCTTTATTTTTGATAAAATATAAAAACATTGAAAATATATATATAAATTAATTCACTATAACAATGTGAAAAAGTCAAGTTAACTTACAAATTCAAAAAGAAACAACTTAAGTTTTACAACAAAATCACATTCCGGAAGAATTTAAAAATTTAAAATTATTGTAACTGAAAAATACAAATTAAGTTGAATTGACAAATGCAGATCTTCTAATACAATTACTTTTTGCAACAGAATCAAACGGAGAAAATACACAAAGAAGAGAAAATAAAAACATATCCGCACCTATTAGGGAATTAGGAAAACAGCTCTTGCACTTCATTGTTTAAAAGAGAAACATAAACCAGATTTGGAAAAAGTAAAAATCTTAAGCTAGGAGCAGACGGCATATGAAAAGTCGCAAACGTTTGCGACTCTGACGTCACGTAAATAGTCGCAAATGTGTTGCAAATTCTATACCTACATCATTGCTCGCAAGCTTGCATATGGCGGAGTTCACACGATATGCAAAAACTGTCCCAAAAGTCGCAAATGCATTTGCGACCAAGGCACTCGCACATCATGTGTCCGCAAATGTGGTCGCAAATGTTGTGATGGATATGCGAGGTGTTCAGACGATGTGCTATAAAGTCCGCATATCACCCAAATCCAATCATATGCAGGTTTGCGAACATTTCATATTTTTTTGGAACTGACAAATTCTCATCTGAAAATTCATAACAAATGAATTGTGGTGGGGAAAATATTAAAAGCAGCCAGAATCGGAATATTGTGGAATACTTTTTTCTTTGAAATTTACATAGTTTTGCTGCATTTCGTCAATAAAAAGATTAAACAAAAATAGAAAAAAAATAATGTACTTCATATTATAAAAGCAAACAATTTTATTGAAATTTTTAAAATCCTGTTGCTGCTTTACATTATAATATCATCCCCAGAACTACCCACGCTTAATTTTAAATGTACGAATATAATAATTAAAGTTCCATTTTATTTCATTTAAATGTAGTAAATCCTATAAGCTATAGCTATGTACATTGTACATGCAAGATTTTAACACAACAACAACTCTACTAGTAAAATGAAGAATCACAGCAGCTGATATGCTGCATATGTGGAGATGTGCAATGTTCGGTTTTCGTGTCATCGCAAATGCTTGGGATGGTCGCATATGGCCGCACATGCCCGCAAACTGTCACAAATTATATGCGAGGGTGTTCACACGATATGCAAGAAAGTCGCAAACTTATATGCAATTTGGGTGTCGCACATAATCCGCAAATGGTTTGCGAGCATATGCGGACTGTCCCAAAAGGGTGTTCAGACGATATACTCTCAAAGTCGCAAATGATGACGTAAAAATGACGTCAGAGTCGCAAACGTTTGCGAATTATATATGCCGTCTGCTCCTAGCTTTAGAAACAGAGAAACACCATGCGAAGAGACTTTTAATTGAGATGCTGCACATAATAAACACTGAGAACACTGTAAATAGACGATCGGACTGTGACAACTTGAGCAGCGCATACAGTCAGCTGATAAAAAGATCAACCAATGTTGGCTGATTAAATAAGTTTTGATGGTGGGTAATGACGATATTGTTTTTATTTTCTCTTCTTTGTGTATTTTCTCCGTTTGATTCTGTTGCAAAAAGTAATTGTATTAGAAGATCTGCATTTGTCAATTTAACTTAATTTGTATTTTTCAGTTACAATAATTTTAAATTTTTAAATTCTTCCGGAATGTGATTTTGTTGTAAAACTTAAGTTGTTTCTTTTTGAATTTGTAAGTTAACTTGACTTTTTCACATTGTTATAGTGAATTAATTTATATATATATTTTCAATGTTTTTATATTTTATCAAAAATAAAGGCCTGATGAAGAACATATACATGTTCGAAACGTCGCAGTGACTTAACATCTTTTAATTGACCTACAGCCCGCTTAAATTAGACACTAATAAGTTTGAAAACAAAGGTCACATATAAAAAAGTAACAATTATTATGAAAGGTTCTTTCGTGACAATCATCGATTATAAGCTTGACTAAATACGATTTTGGTAGGATGGCTGGATGTTTTTCGTCAATCTAACATTTCAATGGTCGAACGGGGGGAGGGGGAAAAGACGCCCCCACCACTCCCATACGACTTTCTTTTGTCTCGACCCAACCTACATGCTCTAGCTTTATGTCTCAATTTTCCATAAAAAAGGTTATCACATTTTTTTATGTGAGACCAATGTGGTTCTCAAGATATCGCAAAAAAAAGAATTTGACACAATCTTTTCCAAGATGGCGGCTATATGGGGGGGCTTTCAACCCCGAAAACTAAATGGTATACTCACACTGACCCACCCTGTACATTAAAAAAAAAAAACGTTGGCCTGTACTAAATGCAAGGCCAATATTATAACATTTCAATAGACTATCAGGGTGATTGCACGTATAACGAAAAAAGCAGTCAATGCCTTGAAGGTTAAAAAATATGTCAGCGTAGGTGTCAACGCAGCCGTGAACGCATGTACAGTATTTTGCGTTGCCGATCACACGACAAGACAATTTTGAGACGGAATTTGACGTCATTTTAACGTCAGAGAGTCAACACGTTGACCATTTTTGTTGACCGTCTAATTGTAGCTTAACTCTAGCTTTTAATATTTCATTTGCCATGCAATTCGAACAAATTTCACAGTTCACAAATGTACATGGGCAACAATTTATAAAAAAATGCAAATGTTTGAAATGCGTTGTGAATTCGGCAACTCCTTTTTGATCTCCATAAAGAAAGTATAAAAACAATGATAGGAATTATAAATATATTAAAATATGAATCGATGATAAATGACAATAAATTCTCATAAGGGCAGTAGTTGGGGGTAAGAGACAATTCATTTATTTCTTAGATCCATGTGTGTCTGTTCATATATATAAATTTAAATATCACCCAATAAAGCCAGGACTAAAATAATGGAATGGACTTGGTTTACCAATCGCGTATTTTGTGTATGGTTATAAAATAATATCCGTCATAAAGATTTTATTAGGAGAGCGATTTCCAAAGTGACTTTCATTTAAAGTGGACATTAATAATGACGTGACGATGAGACCATGACGTGTAATCGAATCTGTTTTTGTAAGATATTTAAGCAAAATACGATAGAAAATATATATTTCTTTAACAAGCTATCATAACCGCTTTGTTTTATGCTTGGAATATGAATTAAAACACACAAAGTTATAACACAAAGGAAATACAATAGATTTGCATTCGTTTTTTCATAATGTAGTGGTTTTAATTTTAATATAAGACGAGACTACAGACATGCCAACTTATAACAGTTCTAGTAGTTTTTCGCCATTAGAAGTGGGCGTGCGTTAACGCCCTTCGTGCGACTTCAAAAAAAAACTCTGGGTGTCTGAAGTATGCCCACCGGCGGAGGGCCCTGACCCTGGCCCAGCGGGGCCGCTTAAGCAGTACTTTTATAAACCAAAACTGTTATAATTGGCATGTCTAGAGCCACTTCCTTTAATATAACTATAGGTACCTCCAGTATTTTTCAATTGTTGTTTTTGTATTTCAAAAAATCTATGTTCCTGTTTTGCTCAGTTACTTTTAACAGAAAACTATTTAAAGTTTTAATTAAAACTTGTTAAATGCCATAAAATCCAAAATTTTGCTTTGATCTTTATTGCATAAGACTTAATATTGTGGCACCCATAATTTTGTACATATATGTACTTATTATAAAAATGGCAGACATGCCATTCGCAACCATTTATTTCACCCCTGTTTCAAAATTTTGAATTATTCTGTGGGGGAGTTGTCACATTTCTGGCTTACAAAATTTACGTACATATTAAATATTTTGATCCACATTACAATTTTACTGCAAATTAAAAAAGAAAATAGTCGTATGCAGCGCGCATAGTGTGAGCGATTCACAGATTTGGTAATCGTATGTAAGAGGTGTTATTATGAATAGCCCGCTATTTCGGTAGCTGTCACTTTTGAAGCTGTCATTTTTTGACATTTGACAAGTAGAAACTACGCAATTAATAAAAATGGAACGATACACGCTTCAACAACGCATTGAAATTATTAAAATTCACTATAAAAATGGTGAAAATTTGGCAGAGACGGTTCGTAAAACTAAAACATTTTTGGGTCGTCGTGAAGCACCTTGTCGGACCGCAATACAGAAATTGGTGGACAAATTCGAGCTGTTGGGACAAGTTAGTGATATGAAGAATAAAACCCGTGCACGTCGCTCAAGAACAACTGAGAATATTGCTGTTGTAGCCCAACGTGTTGAAGAAAACCCAGGTTTGTCCATTCCTCGTCGTTCTTTGGAATTAGGCATTCCACAAACGTCATTACACCGTATTTTGCATAAAGACTTGGTTTCTAATGCTTATAAAGTTCAGTTAACACAAGAACTCAAGCCGGCTGATCATCAACAACGTCGTGTCTTTGCTGATTGGGTCCTTGAAATGCATGAAAATGATCCGGAATTTCATCGAAAAATCATCTTGACTGATGAGGCCCATTTCCACCTCGGAGGCTACGTCAACAAGCAAAACTGTCGCATCTGGGGCTCGGAAAACCCAAGAGTTATTGTTGAAAAGCCTCTCCATCCTCAACGCGTGACTGTTTGGTGCGGTTTATGGTCCGGCGGGGTCATTGGACCTCACTTTTTCGAAAATGAGGCTGGAGCAACAGTTACGGTCAGTGGATTGCGCTATCGAGAGATGATTAATGATTTTTATGCCCGGAATTGGATGGTATTGACCTGGACAACGTTTACTTTCAACAAGACGGCGCTACGTGCCACACAAGCAATGAAACCATCGATCTTTTACGGGAAAAGTTTCCGGACCGTGTTATCTCTCGAAGAGGTGATCACAATTGGCCACCGAGATCTTGTAATTTAACACCTTGCGACTTCTTCCTTTGAGGCCACGTGAAAGATAAGGTCTACGCCAACAGCCCAGCGTCGATTCAAGACCTCAAAGATGGAATTCGTGAGGCTATCGAGGACATAGGGCAGCCACTTTGCGATTTGGTTATGGAAAATTTCATGAAAAGGATATGGTCCTGTAAGCGTGGTCGTGGCAGCCATTTGGCTAATGTTGTGTTCCATTATTAACGGCATACCTTTCTCTTTATAATGAAATAAAAATCCGATCATTTATCTCAAAAAATGCCATTTTTCTTTGAATACCAAAATAACACCTCTTATTGGAAAACCCTTTACATGTTAAAAGTGAGTAAAACTTCCAACAACAATTTTCGGATTTCGGGGTGATTTTTTGAAGGTTTTAATTATGAAATATGTAGGTATTATTCACAATTTTCTATGGAGATAGTTTAGGTATAATACTTTCGATACGTCTTTTTTTATCGAAATATGTCAAGTTATTAGTGATTAAATTTTTGACGATAGGATAATCCGATATCTCAAAAACTATAAAAATACTCTAGGCTATTGCTTTGAAATTTTTGAAGTGTAGATCACTAAAACGTATTTCACTCTATTCAACAGAATGGAAGGCCATAGTTGATTTTAAGAATTTACAACGAAGATGAAGAAAATTAAAAAAAAAATTATTACAAGAGAATCAATTTCAATTAAAATAAACAGCAAAACTGCATCGAACGGACTTGCTCTTGTACAATCGCTCTTTGGTTTTATTCTATCTATTTATTTTAGGGAAATAAATAAGCTATCGTAGCCTATATTTTAAGCCACATATTAAAGTAAAAACATAAATAGCATTTGTTAAATGCAGTATTATTTGATCTTTTTAAAGGCTTCAATTATAAAACATTTAAATCAAATTGATTTAGACGATAACGAGAAAGTTTAAAATAAAAAAAACTGTTTTAGGGAAAGGACTGGTTAAAAATGGCTTTAGGAAAATTGTGTCCAAATTTTACAAAATCAGTTTTTGGCCAAGATAGCATATACAAGGTGTCCGCCGGGAAGGTATACTACTTTGTTTGTTTATAATTTTTGATTAAATGAAAGAGAATGGATTATTGATAAATGTTTTATTTAATGTCGGCAATTATTTATGGAAAACAATATCAGGTAAATGTCCGCCTCTGTTACGGCCACTTTCTTCACAGAGTCCTAACGCTAGTACCAGTACTAGTCCTAAAATTAGTATTCAAATCGGTATCAACTCATTTCTTCACACAAGTTCTAGTCCCTAGTCCTTTCAATTTGGTACCGAGTATTAGTTAGGTCTCGGTACTAGCTGACTCCTCAAAATCAGCTAGTATCTGGTTATTATACCAGTCGTTAGTACTCAAATCGGTACCAAATGATTTCTTCACATAAGTACTAAGCTCTAGTTCTGTCAAGTTGGTACCGAGTACTACTAAAGACTCGGTATTAGCTGGGACTTTAAAATCGGCAGTCTAGTGGTGCTAAAACCTGAATCAGAGTAATTTCTTTCATTTTTTCAATGAATTCGTTGCTGATTCTCGATAGTTTTTTTGGTTGCTGTTTATTAAATAGGCAAAATAATTTAAAATTAAAATCGCTCAGTCAAAATAAACATCAAAATAATATTTGAAATTCCAAAATATTGTCAAAATCAGAATTAGACCAGTTTTAGACGTATTAAGTCCTAGTACCGCTTGGTGAATTTAGATCCGGTACTAGTGATGTGAAGAAATGTATAGGTACTAACTTTTCGTTAGGACCGAGTACCAGAGCTAGTACCTGGACTGGGTACTAGGCTGGCTTAGTACTTCTGTGAAGAAATTGGGCGTTAGTCTCACAAATGCTAGCCCTTTTGAGCACATTTTCATTACATTCTCACACATTTCACGCGGTATTTCATTAATTTCATCACGAATATTTTGTTTGAGTTGCTCAAGCAATTCTGGTTTGTTTGCATAAACCTTACTTTTCAGATATCCCCACAAAAAGAAGTCCGGAGCAGTCAAATCAGGCGACCGTGGAGGCCAATCAACATCACCATTTCTTGAAATAACTTGTTGTGGAAAGAGGTCTCGCAGTGATTCCATTGTAATCCTGGCTGTATGCGATGTGGCACCGTCTTGTTGATACCACATTTTAATCAAGCCCAAAGCATGCAGTTGTGGCGTTAAAAAGTTTTCAATCATATCACGATATCGCTCCCCATTCACAGTTACCGTTACGCCGTTGTAACACTTCCTTGAGCAGCAGTAATGTTTTCACTCGATCTTGCAGTACGTTGTGGTCCATGCTTATGCCTTTCACCTACAGACCCTCTTTCTTCGAAATCATTCACTACACGATAAATGTGCGTTTTGTTGTTTCTCCCAAAAACTTTTTTATCGTCACAGTAATCGATGGTTGATTTTGATAAAATGTTCTAACGATTAAAACACGTTGGTTTATCGAATATTTTTCCATAATAAATTTGCCACGTGTCTACTTCACTACTGCCAAATATCAAATATGAACTGTGAAGACTAATGTTTACCAAAATGGCGGCAAAACAAAGTAGTATACCTTCCCGGCGGACACCCTGTACATAGGTATTTTTAATTTAACTTCTTCGGTAGGTACATAACCTTCAAAATTGTATTATTGACAACATTTCGCAAAATTCACTAAGCAGTGATAGTTCATGTTTGATTTGAGTTTATTAAGAGGTTTTGTTACTACGTTGAAGGCATTATTAGGCGTATTTTTTTTTCTTAATTTCATTAATCTATATAAAATATATATTCATATTAATATATAGAAAAAAGTTCAATAATATAAAACAACAATAGCTGAACTGCGAATATTGAATGCATTCTCTATTGAATTTAAAGCAAAACAACTAATAAAATACCATAGCAAGCTAAACTGGGGTATGAACGTTACAGAAAGAGCCAAATAGGCCATGATCGCTTTTTACTCCTGCAACAAGATTTTTGATAAGACCTGGCGTCCCAATCCTATAATCATAAGGTGGATGTACACGCGGCCATTTTAAGAGCGATCGTTACATATGGTAGTCTGGTTTGGTTGAGCGCGATGGATAAAGCAACTAAAAATAAAACGCTTAACAAAGTTCAAAGACTAGGGTGCGTAGGAATCACATGGGCAATGTGGTCCACACCCACTGCGGGAATGGAAACCATATCCAATTTAAGACCACTAGATCTATGCTAGATCAGTGCTCAAAGACTAAGCCAGACCGATAGCTGGAGAAGGAGCTCTGTGGGTCATGCACAAATTATCAACAAATTTACGGAGGGGTATGTATGCACAGACAACACAACACCCCGTACAGATTTTGAAAAACCGTTTTCTGTCTCCATCCCCATAAGGGAGGAATGGGATGCTGGTTTACAACAATCTTAGCCAACTCTTATAGACTCCCTGATTACATCAGTGTCTTCCAAGCAGAGGTTCTGGCAGTGATAAAGGCTGCTGAACAGGTCTCAATGCTTGCGATACCACAGGCTGATATCACCTTTTACATTGACAGCGAAGCAGCGATCAAAGCTGGCTTTGCCCCAGAAATAAGATCCAAGCTGGTTTCATGCTTTCGCGAAGAGCTAAAAGAGCTAACATCAGACTCTGCTGGCTCCCTGGACACTGTGGAGTTTTAGGAAATGAAAAAGCAGATGAACTGTCAAGGACTGGTTCATCATTAGAACTAAGCCTAATATTCCACCCTATGCTATTAAACAGAAAAGAAGATAGTGGAACTTACCAATGACAGATGGAACTCACTCGTAACATGTACTACGTCAAAGAATCTGTGGCCCAGCTTCAATAAAAAAAAAACGGACAAAATCATGAACCTGAAAAAAAGATCCCTGAATCTTTTGATAGGAATTATCACAGGGCATAATCACTTAGAATATCATAGAAAGAATATGAGACTAAGTACTGAAGACATTTGCAGAGGCTGCGGAGACGAAGAAGTGGAGGAGGATACCCTTGACTACCTAGGTCACTGTCCGGCACTCTGCAATATAAGGAAAAAAAAATTGGGTAGCTATTTCTCCAACGATCTAGCAGAAATCTCGAAGTCAACAGCAGGTGATAACATCTTAAATTTAATGAACTTCAACAACGCCTCCAAATGGCTTGATACTCCATTGGATTTCATAGCTTATATTTTTAAAGGCATGGTTCAGTCCATCAGTGTATACCACAATGGATCAATATTGATCTAAGTGTGACGGGAACAAGATCCACTGTCAGCCCATCAACCTAACCTAACCTAACCTACCACAGCAACTTAACTATACAGCTTATCGTTAGCCTGGATGTGTATCAGGTGTTATTTTATTTACATGTAATAAGACTGGATAAAATATCTATTCAAGTTAAGAACATAAGCCTTGATAAATGTCCATATTTTATACAAGCTTAGGACATAAACCTTGATAGAAATCAAAATCAACAAGTTAATTATACAGACTTATTTAATGTTGTTTTTTGTAAAATAAATTTTTGTAACTGTTTTCTAAGACTATATAGATTAATAAAAAAAACACGCCTATTATAAACTGAAAAAACATTAAGATTTATAATAATTTGAAGATCTCATCAGGATGAATATGGCAAAAAGCTTTACATTCTCTTTATAACCAAACCAACAAATATGCAGTTAAGTGAAGACAAATTCCAATGTTTTGACAAAATTTTACTAATGAACATATTTTTTTATTTATGATGTACTGGTCATATTGTGTGTAATAAAATGCACTCAAATTTTCGAGTAATTTCCCTTTTTTAAGATATTGACTTTCTTTAAAAAAGCTGAAAACAACGTGTACAAAAAAAATCGACCGTTATTGTTGCCCACCTACCTAAACAAAAATAATACACAAACCAGCGAGTCCAACATTTTGTTCATAAGTTATCGTTTATCAAATAATAATGAATTCGTAGCACAAACTCTTTGTTTCTCAATCGTCACAATTTTGTGGGGCTAACGTGATCAAACTTCGGAATGGAATTTGAATAGACCACATAAGCAAATTGAGGAAAAAACAACGCATTGATTGTTGCATTTTGATGAACAAACCTTCACCAACTCATGAAAAAATGTTTAGTGGCAAAAGGTGTGTTTTTACCAAACGCAGAACAAAATTTGACGAAAAAACGACGGCGGCAGGGCTTCGCACACCATAATTCCCACAAAATACCATCGTACGACTTTAGCTACACATAGCATTAAATAAAAATAGTCACGACTTGATCGCACGAAGTTGCTCTTGGTGTTAAATACTGTGTGTAACCACACATTGAAGATGTATGATGTAAATATATATTCAACGAGAAAATATTAAAAGAGTCAAAAGTACTAAAAAATGGATTTTTAGTTTGATTTTTGTTTGTTTATAAAAATGTTTTTTTAAAAGTTTTAAATGCATTATTGTTTGAACTATTGAGAAGCATCAGATTGCAAAATTATAACAAAATAGGTCGAACCATGGCAAAGATATACGCGAATAACCCAAAAATAACACCATTTTCTCAAAAAATTCTAATTCCGTTATGTGAATTTTTTGAGAAAAACCTGAAATGCAGTATTCTTATAATTGACTTAGTTATTACAGGTACGAAGTTTAATCAAAATCTTTAGGGCCGTTTTCGAGAAAATTTGAAGAAACCAAAATATTTGTATAGCAGCTACCCGTTCTAGATGAGCTAAAACAAAAATTCGAATTTTCCCTCTAGGGAATCACATAAAACTGCTCTGTACCAAATTTCATGCAAATCGGTCCACCCGTTTAGGCTCTAGCTCAAATTACAGTGGACGCACCGACAGCGACGCACAGACGCACAGACCGACGGACGGCATGACGAAACCCACTTTTTCGGACTTCTCGATTATCGTTTTGATTATAACCTCGAAATTTTTTTGTACACGAAACCAATACTTGCCCTATAGAGCTTTGTTATTATTTTGCAATCTGATGCTTCTCAATAGTTTATCAATAATGCATTGAAAAACTTTAAAAAAAAAAACATTTTTATAAACAAAAAAAAATCAAACTAAAAATCCATTTTTAGTACTTTTGACTCTTTTTAATATTTTCTCGTTGAATATATACATCTTCAATGAGAGGTTACACACAGTATTTAACACCAAGAGCAAGTTCGTTTGATCAAGTCCTGCATATTTTTAATATTTCAATGCAATCAGCTAAATTGATCAATCAAGGTCGTATGATTTATTTATGCTTTTCACAAACTTCTCTTAAGTGTCTTAAAAACCGCCATGTACCAACGTAGCTGAAGTTAGTCTTTGCAATTTAATTGAAAGTTTTTTTGCGAAGTTTTTGTATGCAAAAACAATATTTCTATATTTTTCGTTTTTCTTCTTCTTCGTTAGTCTTTAAGAACAGAACTTTCTTCTTCTCTATCTCTGTTATTCTAATATTTTCTTAACTGTACAGCACATACATATGTCTTTCTTATCTTATATACAAATTCTTAGTTTAAAAATTGGTTTGTAAATGAATCTAAAAAATATTTCGTATTATTTTATATAGAAAAACCGATTCTACTGCTACGTCACCTTCACCATAAACAAAAAGGCATCGATGACACTGCGCCAGGAACATCGAGAATATTTTAAGGTTTGTTTAAGAGTTTTAAATTACCATAGCAAAGTATTCTATATTAATTTTACCAACAGACACTCCAAACAGAGTTCAATGACAAACTGGGAATTGATAGCTTCCTAGTGCAACCCATCCAAAGACTGACACGATATCCATTATTGTTGAGGCAATTCATTAAGGTAAGTTTAATCCAAATCATTTAAGTTATTATTTCATTGATTAGTTAATTTCACAGGATGTTTTTAATAATCGCATCGATTGCAAGCCCGTCCTGACGTCCTGTTGTAAGTTAGAAACTCGAATGATAAATCATCTCGCAGTAGTGAATCAATGTGAGGAAATCAAATCGATAGAAGAACTTGATGAGGTAAATTACACATAACTCCCATACAAAAAATTATAGTTACTAAAATTTCAGTGGCATTTTCAACTAAGTTTCATATTATTGGGGTGGAGAAAACACCACTTAATCTTTGGCAAAATTATTTGATAATTCATTCCTTCATTCATTCCCAAAATGAAGGTTTTTGTGCTCTCAATGAACCAAAAGCTAGAAGCAGATTTTCGGCCTAAAAAGAAACCACGATATTAATATTCACAGGATCTTCATAAAAAATTTTTGATGAAGACTTATAGTAGAAAGCAACCTAACCTTTAAATAAATTTAGTAAAAATAAAGTAAAAATAAAGATCTCTGCAGACGTTAATGTAAGAAGAAATTAAAAAAAGTGCTACTTCATTCAATGTAAATATCTTTGACTTGAAAAAATAATAGATAACAAAATAGCTCTTAAAGACAATAGTCTAAATGTCACATGTGACAATCACCTTTTGCATACCAAATTTTTTGAAAATGAAAAGCTTTGTTCAATAACAAAAAAGTAAGATTAGAACAGAATAGCACAGATGCTTTAAAAACGTCGCAGAACCAGGAAATGGCTACCTATCCTGCAGTTTTCAAATCGAAAAATAGACGTTTTTAAAATAGAATCAAAATTGATTAAAATTCACTTTTAGTTAGAAAAGGAAGACAGAGATTCAGAAAAAAATCAATCCAAGCAACAAACTATTATTTTCCTTAAAAAAGATTAGATATGCTGACTCTGACACTTCTTACAAATCTGTTCTAAGTTGTTCTACCTTAAAAGTAAATGCAGAAAATCCTTTTCATTGAACAGAAAAAAGAGAACACTTTAGGAGTTAGCACATAAAATTCCTCATTGAACAGCAAAACTTTGTACTTTACTGTTCTAAACTGTTCCGGACAGGATTTTCTGAACTGGCTTTTTAGGTAGAACAACTTAGAACAGATTCCAATGCTTTCGATCTCCTGATTATTTTGTATTAACACCGTCTATCGAAAAATTGGTCGCCCCAAAAATAGAGTTCTTCCTGAACAAAGGAGTGTGGTAACAATCGCTTAAAATTATTTATTAATTTATACAAAACTATTTAGAAACAAATCATCATAATCACACATTTTACATTCCCATTTCTGTTGAAACTTCATGCCTTGGCTTTTCAAAGGTGATCCTTTTTGAATGCGAATTCAATCGCTTTTCTTTAAAAAAACTTTAGAAATAATAATATCCTTATCTTCCTATTTTGTATTCATTTGGGAAAAAACGGGTGCACAACAAAAAATAGCTGTTTTCTTATGAAAAAAATATCTTTTTTTTTTAATATATGTATAAAGCAAAGTCGTTTTAGTTACAACACTTATAACTCAAGAACGGCTGGACCGATTTTATTGATCTTTGATCTGTTGGATTTGTCTCCGCTCCGAATAGCAGAATAAGTATCGGAAAAATTCACTTTGTCGGGTGAAATGGGGTACAATGAAAAAGACGTATCCGATTGAAAAAAAACTCTAAATCGGTTTAATAGGTTATTCTAAGAAAATGGCATCAAGAATATTTTTTTAAAAAAAATTTTGCTATTTGTAGGGTGAAATGGAGTAAAAATAAAAAAAAAACATCGGATTTAAGACGTTCTTCCTTTGTTTGAAAGGCGTTTTTTAGGAAATGGCTTTTGGAATATTGTTTTTCAAAATTTAATTAAAAAACAAATTTTGAGATTTGAGAAATTCTTTCGCACAAAAGAAAATACCCAACTGAAAAAATGACACGTTTTTACCAAGTTTTGTCTTGGTCCTGGAAAAGTTTCAGTATAGTCCTAGAAAGCTTTACATAGATACTGACAAGGGGCTATCGAAAATGGATAGGCATTTAAAGAATGAACTTATTCATTTTCAACATTGTAAACCAACATTCAAACCGAATATTAAACAACAAATTGATATCAAATTAAGGGAATCCTATTTCTGTTTTTTTTTCAGTTTTATAAAAAAACCAGAAAATATTTAAGCATCTGGTTTTTAGTGTTTTATTAAAAATTGAGCATTGAGCATTGAATATTAAAAATAAAAATTATACTAAGATTGGATACAAATTTCTTCATTTTTTTTTTTTTCAAAATTTAGAGTTTAAAAATTAATTTTTCAGAAACTATTCACTTAAACAATTTGATTTAAAAATTAAATTAAAAACTTAATAGGTATTTGGCTTCAAAAAAAGTACCTATAACATGACACTCTAAGTGTTGCCGTTGATTTTAATTGATTTTTTTTCTATTTCAAGTCGGTGTTTTTAGAGAAAAAAATATTAAAAAAAAACAATAAGATTTCTTTATTTAGCGACTTTACAATTAAATCTTATTAAAAGTCCTTTAATATGTCCTTCAAACATTTTGATTGGTTTTTTGTTTCACGGTGAATGTCTTACTAAATAATTCTTATGTATTTCAGCAAATATTTTGATTTATTATTTATATTTTTTTTCCTGCATATATTTCAGCTTAACATCCTTGAACAAGGAAATTTCTTGAATTCAAGTGAATTTGATGCATACAATCATAAGTCTCGAAAGAAATTCCGCTGCAAGGTATATCTGTTCGACAAATGTCTCCTTTGTACTGAAGTGAAGAAAAAGAGGTTGGCTTATCGTTGCCATTTTGCATGGGACTCTATTGAAGTTACGGCCAATAATTCTAAATCAGTGGTTGTGACACATAAGATTCAAAATCGTCCCGAATATGAATTTTCTTCTGCGGAAGCGTGTGTGATTAAGCAGTGGATGCGCTGCATTTCCAGAATAACAGAAGCCGCAAAAGAAAAGTTAGCAAGTGAACAAAAATTTACATTACCAATGGAAGTGGCCATAATAGTCGCTTTCGTGATATATGGATTCTGCTCCGATTACTTTAAGTTATTGCTGTAATTGATTGTTTTTTGTAAGTTAAAATAATAAAAGGAGATATGTATGTGCCAGTATGTCCTCATATGCCTTTCGGTCTACAAAACTTAAAAATCAAAACGTGTTTTTTTATCACTGACGCACACTCAAGCGATATGAGGTATGAAGACTCTTTAAATGTTATCAACGCTATTAATAAACGCGACGGTGTAGTTTAGAATATGTCATGAACAAGCCAATATTTTTGCTAACTGACGTTTACTCTCTGTGGAGTAAGTTAAGTCACCGAAGAGGGTGCTTTAGCGAATTAATATAGGCAACATATTTGTCAAATTTTCGTCTCAAAAATGTATGTAAAAGTGAAGTAGTAAACTTTCGTTCTGAGTAAAAATAAAAATAATAATCGCTCATAGGTCAAACGACTTTTTAAGCCGTTTTTATAAGCTGGATAATATACCTTTATCGACAAGAAATACACAAATTTATACAACGCGATTTGATCCAACGAAAGAGCTTAGTGAGGAGGATTTCACAAAGAAATACATATAGGTTTTCAAAAAAAAAATGGGAAAACTCGTGGAAATTATTGCAGCAGACCTGAATGGGGATACAAGAGGTGGACATATTCCGGTGCATTTGCAAATTATGGCTTCTATGAGATACAAACAAAAACAAACCAAAACTTACGACAGACAAGTTATTGACAATAATTCGGGTAACAAAGACTATAAACAACAGAGACTTCTTACTTTGTAGTAGATTTTTTTGAAGGATTTTAAATAAATATCACTCTACTATTCAGCGAACATTCTGTTTCTATTAATTGGAAAATTTAAGTCGCGAGGTTTAGTTAATTAATAGAATATAGGTGTACTAAGCTTTTTTTATTAATAGGGCAATATATGTTTTAACACAATGTGAGCGTTTAGGAAGTAGAGGAAGGATTGAGTAGGAGATAAAAATCTACATTTGTCTTAGATGTCTGGACGAAAAATAGAGTTGGGTAAAAAATTCCACATTCGTGTAGTGCGAATAAAAAACACAGATAAAAACGAACCCTATAAAATAGAAGAAACATCATAAGATTTCGCTATGATTTTCTTACAAGAAGAACATCATACCAAAACCATAGAGATAATCTTATTAAAATATACATGATGATATGATAAGATTACCACATAAATATGTAGATACTTTCATTGAATAAACATATTAGAAGGTGGCACTCGGGGAAAACTCCACCAAATCGGGCGGCTGCTCTGCGGTCGCCTAAAATATTTCTATAGGGTCGTGTATTCAATTTGAAATATTTCCCTAATTCTTTATAGAGTCGTAAATTTAAAAAGGAATTTTTTCAGTTTTGTTTTTGTAATATCTATCAATTACTATGGAAACGGTTTTTGTATTTCTTTCGTACGATATTCAGAAAGTGTGTGTATTACAATGGAAACGAATGTATTTGTGTTTTGTTTGAAATTAATATTTTCTTGTAAATTCCCAGCAAACATTTTAATTCAAAATTGAATCATAAATAAATCACAAAATTTTAGAACCTGACCGGAAAAGAATTCACTTATGATGCAATTTGAATTCTTTTACCTGGGCACTTGGACACCGATATGAATCGCTTTTGTGAATGATTTATGATCTTCATTTAAACTTAATTTAAATGAATGTATATAAGAGTCTATAAAATTATTTCTTTATCTTTTCTGAATCATAAATATGATTGCATTATGGTTCATTTAAATGAAGGTATTTACTCATCATCCCTTCTCTTAAATGAACATTCACAATTAATTCACTTTATTGGAATCATTTTTGGTGAAAAAAATCTGAACCTTCAGAAAAATGTTTGCTGGGTTAGCTATGTACATACATATGTATGTATGCATGAATAAAATTATTTTCGTTACGATTTCATTATTAATTCTGTGTCAGTACTATACAGTCGCATTTTTGTTTCACTCCGCAATAATCATTTTTCCATTATTTCTGTTCAATTTTTCTTGACCCCAATTAATAAATAATTGTTAATAAATATTTCAACGTGTGTGATAACTGAATCATCACTTACCGCTTATTTTCGACCCACTAAAGTTTTCGTTGGCTTTAATTCCAATTTAATTATACCTCGTAAGTGCTTACTCGCCCCATTTGCATTGTTTTTAGTTTGCGAACTACATTAACTATGGAAAATATTCGCTGTGGATTTGCTCATTGTGACGTCAATGACAAAAACGCAGAACGAGTGATCTGTAAAGGTATCTCCCGAAAAAGATTCCACCCCACTTGCATCGGTCTCAGCAAAAGGTCCATCACTTATTTAAAGGAATATTCTAATCATTTCTTTTTTTACTGTGATGAGTGCGTGAAGATATCCCTCTCTGATGTTTTGTTCGCAATAAAATGCAACAGCGACAACATCAACTCCCTATCAAATAAATTTAACTATATTGAGAATCAACTGACCGCGTTAACAAAAACGATTCGTGATAACTCGCAGGCCGATTCACCCAATAACCGTAGTGTCGCACTGGAAGATGACTTTGCTTTAAAAAATGTTTCCACCCACACTATTGCCGCTGACAATAAGTCATTCCATAAAAGTGTAATTAGTCAGTTGGTAAAAATGGATGACTTTGTGGTAAAATCTTTTGAAGATTTGTGTAACACAATCGAGTGTTCAAATAAGCGGTGTGTTTCTAAATTCTCTTCCATCGAAAAACAACTCAGTGCTCTTTCGGTGTCTGTTTCGAACTTTTCCCGCGATGATCAAATCGACAAACGTTGTGATTCTCTAAAAAACGATATTAAATCAATGTTTAACTCTTATCTTTCTACCAATTCTGTTGCATCCATTAATGAAAATCTGAACTTTCTCCGCTCTGATCTTGAATGTCACTTTCAAAGCACTTCTAATATTATTATACCTGGTCTCCGTCAACCCCTTACCTTACTCGAAAATGCCGTGGGTGCAATCAACTTAATAAGTAATGATCTCGTGGAAACTCGACTAAGCATCGCCCAAATATCAGATGATATCAAGACGACATCCTGCAAAATCGATGAGATACCGGCTCAACTCCAAACCAACACTACTGTCTACAACACATCACTAATGGCTGAAATTTTGGATACCACCTCATACACACCTCTACCTGTCTGTTCACCACCTTTACAAGCTATTGAAGCTTCATCACCACCTGCACCTGATAGCCAACAACCTCCACTTCAGACCATCTCAACCGCATCGCCATCACCACCTCATCTTGCCGGCCAATCTGTACCTATTTCAACGACTCAAGCATCTCCTTCTTCGAATCCATCCTCAGTTATGCCAAATCTTATGAGGTTTGGGACTTCCTGGTCTGTCAAGGAGTGGAACTATAGACTGTCCAAGCTCAATAGCGCGAACAACAGCTCGTTTTTCCTAACAAATGCTCCTCCCGTTGCTGATGAATACTGGGTTAGATCTTACTTCTTTCGAATGTTTGCTATGGTCATCGAATGCCAACGTACCTCCGCTTGCCGCTTCAAAATCACTATCCCATCGAAATACGAATGGCTATTTTCCTGCCCTAATGGAACAATTCAAATTGGTGACATGAGATTATCCAAATGGCTAGAAAAAACGACATCATCCACGAAACGTATGACTATGACCAAGAATTTGAAATCTAGAAAAAACAAAACTCCTCAACCTAAACCGAACTGGAGCTTTAAATCGGGTATCTTCCCTAACTTTTCACACTCTATCTTCCATAATCCCTCTTTTCCTAATAGAAATGAATTTAGCCACCATACTCAAAATTATCCTACAACCTCCCCTTCTCCTTCCCCTGAATTGCCTCATTCTATTCCCCGTAACCCCTATATGCTGTCTCAAAATGATCCTATCACTCCAAAGGCTCAACGCAAACGTGTATCTTTTGACATTCCTATTGCAACAGACGCCCCATCTTCAAAGCCTCATAACTCTTATTACCTAAATTTTATCCGTTCACACGTACTCAATCCCGATTCATCCACTCCTCCTGTATCCAACTCTTCCTCCCTTCCCACCACATCCAATGCCTCCCTTTCTGAAAGTCTTTCTGGATCCTCACCAACTCTGCCTCCTCCAATTTTCGACCCAATGTTAAATTAACTTCCAAATTTGCTGACCCTACGCCAACGATAACTGACCTAGATGGACGATATATTATGGCTAGACTTCGAGATCAGAAACTCTTTGAAAACGTTCGTCTATACCTCGCATATCTCCATGATAAATCAGATTCCGTGTGTATTGATGGCAAGACCAAGACTAACCTCATTGTTTCTATCCAAAAAGAAGGCCTTCCAACTGACCCTGTAGCCCTAAAAAGCATCTACACCCGGTATCATGAAAGCTTTAACATCTCACCCACCACAGTAACAAACGACCTTCGTACATATGCCTCCCACAAAAGCTACAAACGAACATCTTACCTTCAAAATACTCGTAAAAATTTCAAAAACTACTTTCGCTCCTAACAGAAATCCAGAAATTGAATCTACTCCAAGTTTCTTATCGCTCTACTACCAGAATGTCAGAGGTCTTCGAACTAAAACTATGAACGTTTATCTTAACTCCCAGAAACTACCATACGAAATCTTTGCCCTAACCGAAACTAATCTTTGTCCAAGCTTCCTAGATGGCGAATTATTCACTTCCGATTTTTTCGTCTTTCGTGCTGATGGTCAGGACTTTGACGATGCCCTTTCCGGCCGCGGGGTTCTTCTTGCCGTACATCATCGTCTGGACCCAGCTCTTATTAAAATATCTAACGCTCCTTCCTGCGAATTTGTATGTGTTAAAATATCTATACCTAATCAGAGTGTTTATATATTATGTTGTTATATTCGTCCTTCTCAACCCGTCCAAGTATATCAGTTGGCTGTTGATGCTTTGGACTCGCTGTTAGACGTTGCTGAACCAGATGATGATTTCATAATTGTTGGAGATTTCAACCTCCCCAACCTGTGTTGGGTTCCATCCGAGGACGAATCATCATTTGTACCTTCCAATCCCTACCAGGAAAAAGAATCTCTTATAATTGACCGTTTTTTTGACTGTGGTCTTTTTCAAATTAGTGACGTCACCAACAATTTAGGTAGGCAACTCGATCTCATTTTCTCATCTGACCCCTTTAACTCAGTCGTTACCAAAAGTACCCATCTTCTCTCTACCCTTGATCACTACCATCCAACTCTCGCTCTGACCTTTTCATATGCTCATGAATTTATAACTAATGATTCCGAGAACTCTCTTTCTTTCAACTTTCGAAAAGCTGACTTTGTCCAATTAAACCGTCTTATCAATAATATTGATTTTAGCCTTTTCTTAAACACTAAAATTCCCATCGACATCGCTGTCTCTTTCTTTTACTCAGCCATTTTTAACTGCCTCATTCAATGTGTTCCATATGCGGCTCGCAAAAACTGCTCATACTCTCCACCTTGGTATAATAAGGAATTGCGAACACTTCGTAACGCCAGAAACAAGCTATGGAAAACTTATCTAAAATCTAGGTCTGCTTCAGACTTTTCCTTCTACCAGCAAGCTTCCTTTAACTTCTCCATTCTCTGTGAGTCACTCTACCATAATTATCTAGATAGAATGCAGGTTAGTCTGATCTCGGATCCTAAACGTTTTTACCAATTCATTAATATTAAGAAAAAATCTGATGGCTTCCCTTCTACACTCAAATATTTAAATACTTCTTCTGCAGACCCTAAAATAATCAGTAACCTTTTTGCCTCTTTCTTCAGCCAATCATACATTGATAATAGATACGAACCCGACCGCGAGTTCTTTAGTTACTTGAAGAACTGCCCTCAAACCTCTCTAGTCTCTATTGACTTTGAGAATGATATTGTAACCAACAAAATATGTATGCTTAAAGATGACTTCTCTCCCGGTCCCGATGGTTTACCCGCCATTTTACTTAAGAAATGTGTTAGTTCGCTTTGTAAGCCCCTAACAGCTTTATTTCGTCTTTCTCTCTCTCAAGCTATCTTCCCAAAATTATGGAAGGATTCCTTTATTTTCCCTATCCACAAAAAAGGTGCTAAGAACGACATATCCAACTACCGGCCTATAGCCAAACTTTCTTCTATCCCGAAGCTCTTTGAAAGCATTGTTTATGACTCTCTTTACTTTCACTGCAAGTCTATCTTCTCTCCCCAGCAGCATGGTTTCCTAAAGGGTAGATCGACTACAACTAACCTAACTGAATTTGTCTCTAGGACACTTAATGCATTAGAGAATGGTAAAGAAGTCGATGTCATAACTACAGATTTTAGTAAAGCCTTTGATAAAATCTGTCACCAAACTATATACCTTAAACTCAATGCCCTTGGGTTCCCTCCCTTTTTCATTTCATGGCTGAGATCGTACCTAGAACAACGTCAATACAGGGTTCTCTTCAGGTCCTCAATCTCCGATCCTATTAACGCCACTTCTGGCGTTCCTCAAGGCAGTCACCTGGGCCCTCTTATCTTTGTCCTTACAATAAACGATGTTGTAAGTATAATTAATGACTCTTATCTGTCTATTTACGCAGATGATATGAAAATCATTAAGGTCATTTCTTCCCCCACTGACCCTTACTTGCTCCAAAACGACCTAAACTTATTCCAAACTTGGTGCGATAAAAATTTCTTAGAACTCAACGTTGCTAAATGTCAATCAATAACCTTCTCCCGTAAACGGTTACCCTCAACTCCCAGAACTTATTACTTTCGTAATGAAGCCATTCCTATTGTGTGTTCCATTCGAGACCTTGGGATTATTTGTGACACTGAGCTTAACTTCCGCTCTCATATCGATCAAATAATTAACAAGGCCAATTCCTCTCTCGGCTTCATAAAACGTTGGTCTAAAGAATTCCCTAACCCTTACGTCACTAAGTCCCTTTACATTACTTTTGTTAGACCCCTCCTTGAATACGCTAGCCAAGTTTGGTCGCCACATCAGAACTCTAACTCCCAAAGAATTGAGTCCGTGCAACGTAGATTTCTTCGGTTCGCCCTCCGCGGCCTTCTGTGGTCCGATAATATCATCTTGCCTCCCTATGAAGATCGATTAAAATTGATACACTTGCAAACTCTAAAAAAACGGCGAGAAGTAGCTGATATACTCTTCGTGTACCAACTTTTAACGGGGACAATCGATTCACCCATTCTGTTGGAAATGATCCCGATCTATACTAACCCGCGTAACCTCAGATCCGCTCCACTCTTCCGCCCACCTCACCATAGAACAAACTATGGCTTCTTTGAACCGTTATCAAGAATGTTGCGTTTGGCAAATACCTCACTGTACACCCTTGACTTTCACATTAGTATATCCACGCTTAGAAACTCACTCTATAACTCCTAATAGGATCGCCCCATGCGCTCCACCTAACACACCTCATATAATACCAATCTCCCATATCCGTGCTTCCTCCCTAAGTCCTTCAAGTTTTGCTTTTAAGTTTTTTCTTTAATAAAACTGGTGGGTGGGCCTTTGGGCCCAAACCAATAAATAAAAAAAAAAAAAAAAAAAAAAAAAACAACGAAAAACAACGAAAAACCCACCATAGAATAAGTTTAGTTTTAAGTAATAGCTATAAGTTTCGCTTGTATTAAGCTCAATAAATATAAATATTTCAGTTGATAAGTAAAAATTATTCAAATCAAAAAAGGCGTTATAGTTTTTCATGACATGAAAGCTGCATTGTTAAGAACAATTATAAATAATTTGAGTTCTACTGATTTGATTATTAAGGTAAAGATCTTAAAATGTAGGAAATAAAATAAGCTATATTCTAGTACCACTTTACTTAAGCTAAGAAAAAGAAGGGGATTGCGGGGTACACAGTATTTTCAAACTGTCGGCTGCAGGCGAAATTTAAAAAAGTTCAAGGAGAAAAGGTTTGTGTAACGAAATTATTATTTATTGATTCTTTAAAAACAAGTAAAATACTATACAGCCCCAAAAAAGTAAGAAAGCTAAAAAGTAAGTAATACAATTACTGTCATGCTTGCAATTATGTACATATAGTGTACCATTAAATTAAGTAAATGGATTAGAATGAAATGCTTTATTTGTATTTGTATTTGTATTTGTATTTGTATTATTATAAAAATTACAAGATACAGCAAGATTCAATCTCTTATAGCATCAAAAATTCGTAACCAAGTCTTATAAATAACAATACTTAATAATAATAATAATATTAATTAGAAAAATAAATTATAACAAACATTTTATATAAAATAAATGGGTAAAGAGAAAAAAAATTGAGTACAATTTTAATTCAAAGTTGATAAGAGCTTAAATAATTTCTTCTTAAAAATGGCTGGAGAGGTAGTTCTTTGTAATTCAAATGGTAAGCCATTCCACAACCTAATAACAGTTACAAAAAAAGATCTTTCGGCAATGGTGTGCGTAAAGCGCGGTAAAATTAATCGTAATCCTCTTTGGGAATGTGCAAATTGAAGCATTTCAACTAAATACGCAGGACTTCTGTTTTGAATTATGTTGTTAAGCAGAATAGCGTTACGGAACATTAAATATTTATCAAAATTAAGTCCTAACAGCGAAAAATGTAAATTAGATACACTTTCATATCTTGGAATATTGAAGATGAAACTTAGACAATCATTAAACGCGACATGAAGCTTTCGTTTAGTTGGCTAAATTATATTTATGGGTTTTTAGGATATCGCTTATTTTGATTAGGTATAGATATGTTTACAACGCAATGGGATAAAGTACCTATACATTTTTGATTTTTGCTCCTACCTATTCTTAGCCAAATTTGAATGAAAGAGATTCTTTTCAATTGTTAAGGATTTTTATTTAGCAATTCCCAATAAGGAATTTTGTTATTTTTTTGACCAAATTTTTATTTTTATATTTTTTTGACCAAATTGATGAATGAAACATTTTAAAAATCAAGGCAGTTAAAAGCTTTTATTTAGATAGTCAAATTTGAACCAATTTACGTCCTTTACTTTGGCGAATGGGAAAATTTTGATATCTGAATTTGTAGTTAATTAAATGCTAATTTATTGGAAAAACCAAAAATTAGCGTTGTTTGCTTTTGTATTCAAAAAATAAAGTCTGCCATCATCGGCTTTAACGCTATAAGCGAAAGGCTATGCACCCTTCGCGTGCGAGGCAAATTTAAGAACATCAGCCTCATTAACGTTCACGGGCCTACGGAGGAGTCTTCAGACGAAGAAAAAGAGACTTACTACGAACAAGTCGAGAGGGCCCTCAATGCCTGTCCAAGGTATGACGTAAAAATCATCCTTGGGGATTTGAATGCAAAAATAGGTCGAGAGCCGGTATTCAGGCATTACGCAGGCACCCATAGTTTGCATGAGAACACTAATGACAATGGACTTCGAGTCTTAGAATTGGCAGCATCGAAAAACATGGTCGTTGCGAGTACCAGGTTCCCGCGTAAAGATATCTACAAAGCCACCTGGGTATCACCTGATGGAGTCACTCGTAACCAAATTGACCACGTGTTGATAGACCGTCGCCACTACTCGAACTTGATGACGGTACGAACGTACCGAGGTGCCAATATCGACTTGGATCACTATCTTGTTGGTATGGTTTTCCGAGGGCGGATTGCCTTGCAAAGACGTATTGCATCCGCCGATCAGGTTCGAATCAACACGGCTGCTCTGCGCAATGAAAACACCAGTAACACCTTTGGTAATGCGTTAGGACTCGCCTTAGAACTGGGTAGAGTAAGTCCTGGAGCCAGTATGCTGGGCGTAGATGAGAAGTGGACACGCCTTAAGAATACTGTCATTAGTACTGCCAACTCCATCTTAGGCAGCAGTTGTAGAAATCGGAACGACTGGTTTGATGATGAATGCAAGCTAGCGACTGAACGTAAGAATGTTGCGTACCGAGCAATGCAACAATCTCATAGAACGCGGGCACGCGAAGACGAATATAAAGAGCTCAGAAGAATTGAAAAACGGCTTCACAGACAGAAAAAATCAGCCTGGGAGAAGAACATAATCTGTGAAATAGAGAAAAGCCGAGAGCGAGGTCCGCAGCAGGCGCGGAAGTTCTACCAATCCGTCCGAAACATGACGCAGTACAAACCACGCTGCACATACTGCAAGGACGGAGAGGGAAATCTGATCACCGATCCTCAAAGCATACTGGAGCGATGGGAAGTGTACTTCAATGAATTGCTAAATGGTCAGCTCACTGCAGAAGTGGAGGCTCCACTACTTCGAGAAGAGTATCCTATGTTGCCGCCACCAAGCATAGAAGAGGTTGAGAAGGCTATAGGCCGGCTAAAGAAAAACAAAGCCCCGGGAGCCGATGGTATACCAGCCGAACTATTTCAACACGGTGGACCAGCTTTACGTCAAGCAATTCATGAGTGCACGTGTGGGAGCATGAAGAAATTCCAGAAGACTGGCGAAAAGGTATAATTTGCCCCATACATAAGAAGGGAGATGTCACAACGTGCAGCAATTATAGAGGTATCACGTTGTTGAGTACCGCCTTTAAGATACTATCCTCTATCCTACAAGACCGGATAACCCCATACGCTAAAACCATCATCGGACAATATCAGTGTGGTTTCATTCCAGGCAAATCAACAACTGATCAGATCTTAACCCTTAGGCAGGCGATGGAAAAATGTCTAGAATTTAACATCTAACATACCACCTGTTTATAGAATTTAAGGCCGCCTACGATAGCATAGCCAGGGTAGAACTTTACAAAGCCATGAGAGAATTCGGCATCCCAAATAAATTGACACGACTATGTAGATTGACCATGACCAACGTAACAAGCCAAGTAAAAATAGCCGGATTGCTATCCAAACCAATCAACATCTTTAATGGACTCCGACAAGGGGATGGTTTGGCCTGCCTCCTCTTCAACCTGGCGTAGAAGAAAGCAATCCGTGACTCTGGCACGGCAACAAGAGGGACCATCGTCAACAGGTCCAGCCAGATACTGGCTTACGCAGACGACATCGACATCATCGGAAGAACCGAGCAAGCTGTACATGATTCCTTCATCCAGATCGAGCAGGCGGCACAAAATCTGGGGCTGCACATTAGTGAAGGTAAAACAAAGTACATGGTGGCGTCGAATGCGAGAGGAACAGTTGGTCAAACAATCAAGGTAGCGGAGCACGAATTTGAAGTGGTGCAATCCTTTAAATACCTTGGGTCAATAGTAGCAGCCGATAACAATATAGAAGAAGAAATACGCGGGCGGCTTCTCAAATCCAACAGAGCCTACTATAGTCTGTCAAAGCTCTTCAAATCCAGAAATCTCACCACAACTTCAAAACCATGGTCCTGCCAGTACTCACATATGGATCCGAGACTTGGGTGCTTAGCAAAAGGCACTCCGACCTCTTAGCCGCGTTCGAGAGAAAAGTCTTAAGGAGAATTATTGGCCCTATTTGTGAGGAAGGACGATTCCGGAGACGGTACAATCATGAATTGTACGCAATCTACCTTGAAGCAGATATCGTGACAAAAATTAAGCTCGGTAGACTCCGGTGGGCAGGGCACCTAGCTCACATGAGCGAAGAGGAACCTGCTCGGAAAGTTCTTTGTGGTACATTCTATGGTAGACGACAGCGTGGTAGACCATGCTTGCGCTGGAGAGATGGCGTAGACCAGGATGCCCGGAGCCTTGGGGTGCGCAACTGGATGGCGGCGGCTCGAGACCGGGATGGGTGGAGAGACTTGTTGAAGGAGGCCAGGACCGGACCCCGGTTGTCGAGCCGACGATGATGATGATTCAAAATTTTTATTTTTGCTCTCAGAAGGGCTTTCATGGAATTTACCAAGAGATTATTTTTATGTTCCATTTGAGGACATGGCAGTGAAATGGTGCCAAAGTACTGTTGTTGAGTTTCTCAAATATTTCTGAATCATAACATAGAATTTCAAAATTTTTGTCGAAACAGTATATTATTTTGTCAATCATTTCCTTTAGCTCTTCTGTTGGAATTGTGAGTCCTCCTTGCGTTGTCCTCTCATATTGTCTTATTTCTATAAGGTTTTCGGTGTTCTTGTACATTTTTGTCTGATCTTTGCACATACATTTTTGACAAATTTCGGAATTTTTTTTTTTTAAACGGATTGGGTAATGTAACCAGCAAAATATGTCCTTGCAAGGTCTTCCATTGTAACATCTGTTTCAATCTCATTTGTGTCCTCAGTATCGGAATCGTCAAACTCACAAAAGCTTAAGGACAAAAGTAAAGTTAATTGAATACGTAGCTGCAAAATTGTACATATATATAGATACCATTATTCAATGTATAGTTATATATATTATATTAAATACAGTTTTTCAGCGAGAGATCAAAGATAAACCAGAGTTAACTCATCAAATTTGGTGAGCACCTTCAGGATTAACTGATGAAGATGCTTTTGTTGTTTTATCCACCGAGTGCATCCTCCACTGAAAAATTGCTTCCTCAGTTCAGTGTGGGTTGATTTACTTCTAGATTTAACAAGAAGAGATTTTAGCATCCGGTTTTTGGTGTTTGACTTAAAATTAATGAAGGCATTTAATATTATAAGCAAAAATACTACTTAATAACGAAAAAAATTAGTTTGAACAAAATTTTTTCAATTTTGTTTTCGAAATTTTGAGTTTGAAAATTAATCTTTAAAAAAATATTCTCTAAAACAACGTTATTTAAGACACAATAAAATAATAGATTTCTGGCCTTACAAAAAAGTGTAGCATGGCATTGTACGTGTAACTGTTATTTTTTAATATTTTTTTTCTGTTTTAAGTCATTTTTTTAGAAAATTGCCCTTCCTTGCTAAACGAGGGGAATAGACCCCTCCTCCTGTACGATTTTTTTCTTGTCTTAACCCGACCTACACACTCTAGCTTTTTGTAACACCGTATGCGAATCACCCTGTATACACAGGTACATCTATGCACATATTTTTCTTATGTAAAGACTTTAATGAACAATAAAACGCACTAAGTTCAGCCTGTTAAAATCAACAAATTTATTATTAAGTCTCTAAATTGTCAACGTAATAGAACATATAAAATACTCAAACTATTCCCAAATAATTTTGTTTTTTCTATTTTTCAATACGTAAAACAAATCTTCAAGTTAGCTTCACATCTTCATCTAAACAAAAATTTATAAGCAACTTATACAGATAAAGAAATATACATACATACATTTTCTTTCCTCAGGATTGAAAATTGTAAACAAATTTCAAAACAAAACAAAATATTGAAGCTCATCGTCATGGAAACCAATACAAAAGGGAACAATTAAATTTATAAATATCCCTTTGCAAATTGGTTTGTGTACACAAAAAACCCCACATCATCTATTTCGTTTATCCTTTCTTCCGCGGCCTTGCCGCTGCGCTTTTAGTTGTGGAGTCACCTTCTATATATGTTTATTCAATGGTACTTTTAAGAAGATATCTTCTTGAATTCCATTATGAGATCTTCTTGAAGCAGTATGAAAGAGATCAACAAGAAGAACGTAGCTACGTGATAATTTCTTATTTTCTTGAAAACAAAATGGAAATCTTGTTGAAAAATGCTCTAACGCGCGATCACATTGTGGTTCTAAAGTCTGAAATAAAAAAGCTATGGGAGTCTATATTTTATCCATTTGCCAAAACTTAGTTTAGTTGCAGGTGGTATTATGTGAGTATACAAAAATTAACAATATAGCCTAGTGTTGCACATATTGCAATATGCATGTAAGGAAATTATATTATTTTAACTGGTAAATTGATTTAAATCAACAAAATTAGAAAGAAATTGATTAAAATACTTTAAAACTGTTTTAACCCGACGCGATGTACACCATCTGATTTCTTATATTAATCTTAATTTATGAGAAAAAAATTTTGAAAATCGTAGGAGGTTTTAAAAATAATTAATTTTTTATATATAAAATTTCGTTTACATTTTTGAGAAAAATAATTTTAAGTTTATATTAATGTTGAGTTAAAAATTGAACTTCACAAAGAATCTGCTACCTGTTTTCGAAATATCGAATATTCAAAAAATAATTTTGAATTTTTTTTTATCCAAAAATCATTTTATAGAAAATTTTGATACGCACTTTTATTTATATTTGTTACAAGCTTCTGTATAAAAAATCTAATTTTATTCGGTTAATCAGATATTGAGATAGACGAAAATCAAAGAAACCGTTCTATGAGAGGTACTGGTTAATAAACGTAAAATATAAAATTTAAAAATTTTAAATGGTATATCGTACTAATTTTAACACACTTTTATCGAAATCGTAGGAGTTGTTTTTGAGAAAAAAATATTTTTTTTAACGGTTTTTAAGCATTCGTATGTGAGGCACCTTTATTTTTGGGTATTAGAACAATTTTTGTCAAAAATCTTCTATATAAAGTTAAAAAACTACTATTTACCAAGTATAATAAAAATTGACAGAGTTGTTCTCAAAAAAAAAATTTAAACTCTTTTTAAAATCCAAAAAATATTTTTTTGAAAATTTCGGTATGCAATATAATTTAGAATGTGTCTATAATTCTTCATACAAAAATTGGTAACAATCAGTTGAACCGTTTTCGAGAAAAGCGAAAATCAAAAAAATGGTTCTTTGGGAGGTACCATTAATAACCATTTTTCGGAACCATTTTTTTTATTAAACGGCAACTTATAACTATTTGAATTTATTGAGTTTCTTAAAAAAAAATTCTGTAGCGCGGATTTTGGGAAAAATAAATTTTTAATTTTTGGTCAATTTTGTATGACAGCTACTGTTAGTTTTGGTCCTAAGCAAAAGAGAAAAAAATGGGTAGGGGGAGTATCCAAAAAACACTAGGTACCAAGTTTAAGGAAAATCGACCCATCCGTTGAGGCTGTAGTCGAACAGACAGACAGACGGACGTTTTTGCGAGGCCCACTTTTTTCGTCTTCGCTATCATCGTAATATCAAGTTTCATCAAAATCTCGAGTTCGATTTTTTGTAAGAATTCATAAATTGCCATATAAGTAGTAACTAGCTATATTCGCACGTAAAAAGTACATTATGTTGAAATCATTTTGAATTTGTAGGAAACAAAATGTTGTTTAAAAGAATTAAATAATTTCGAAACAAAACGAGCAAAATTGGTGAACCATTTTTAAGATTTTTTTTCAAAAAAACTGTTTAAACATAAGCCCATTTTCTAAACATTGAATTTTATTTTTATATTAATATTTTGTTTTGTTTACTTAAGTCAATATGTAAAGTATGCGAATCTGAAAGCTTTTATATAGTTACGTGCCGAGCGTAACGTTTAATAAAAAAGATACTTTTGGCTCACTCACTGAGCTTTTTATATTTATATTTCTTTTAATTTTAATTTTACAAGAGTTTAGTTTTATATTTTTTATATTTTTATATTTGGATTAACTTTTACTTTTAACTTTGTATTGTTAATTATTTTATTAAACCTGACCCCTTACCACTGGTGGGGGGGAAGTCAGATAGAAGATTTATTGTGAACTGGTTTTGAACTGATTAAGGATTGATACTTAATGAATCGGGTACAATTGGATCTGGCTATTTATACCCAATTGTGGTGAAATAGCTTTTGCAATGACCATGGAGATGGCTTGTCAATTATGCAAAACGAAGCCTTGAGAAGGATGGTTGTTGCACACTTGTGTCAACAATTTGATTTGGCCTTGATATTTATGATTCGTATGACGACTGTAGTCATCGAATCAATTGCGTAGTTAAATTATTTGGCTGTTTCGTTTATCTGACGAAACAAAGCCTTAAGATGCGATATTGATATCTGCCCACTTCTGTAAGCAATGCAGATTGATTTATGGTTTTTAATTATGAATCTTTGATGACTATGCTAACTATAGCCATCAAGTATAATGCGTAGGTTTTATAATTCGGCTGTTTTGTTTATTTAACAAAACAAAGCCTTGAGATAAATATTGATTGCTGCACACTTGTGTCAACAATGCAGATAAATTATGATTCTATTTATGAATCGTTTAAAGACTTACGATAGCTGTAGCCTTTAAGTATGTTGCGTGGGTGATAAGTATATGCTGGGGGCTGGATGAATGTCGATGCCGTAACTATATATATGTAGGTAAAAAAAAATGATTTAATCGAAGTCAGAGATACTTTTACAAACATTGTTTTGAAAACGTATATAAGTTTTAGAGCTCCAAATGTAAATTTAAATTTTGTGGATCATATTTTTAGAGCCTATGCAATCTTACTTGATTGGTTTTTATGTATAAAAAGCAAGTTAGGTCAATTTGATGGACCCTTATGTACATGGTCAACGTTTCATCAATTTCAAGTAAAGTGAAATTTCAATTTTCTACATCGGTACTCCACCATACGGTACCAAAATGAATGAAATCTGTATTTTAAATATATGTACGTTATTTAATTATACGTTATTAAAAAAAGTATTTCATTAAAAATTAAATAAATGGTTGATACGCACTTTACTCGTACATAACTTCTGGTATTTTATTCCTGCGAATGACCTTTATTATTGTTTAATACATAAAAATCAATAGGAGGTGCATCTAATAAATCAGTATCAACAGTGCTATATGATTGACTTTCATTTCCACCCAAATAAGACTGAAAATGTTTTGGGAAAGATAAACAAGCCCACTGTTTTACAATAATTTAACGTCATGATCCTTAATGAGAATGTCCATTACTTCATAAATTAAACATTTGTTGTTTTCTGTTATAGTACCTACCTAATTATGTATTCCTTTTTAAAATTAGTTCCTATAAAATATATAAAGCTATTTGTTGGTTTATACAATTATAACAGTTTTGGTTTATAAAAGTACTGTTTATGCGGCCCCGCAGAGGCAGGTCCCACCACGCGCCGCCGTCGCCTGTGGGCATACTTCAGGCACACAGAGTCAAGTCACACGAAGCGCGAGAAAAACTGTTATAACGGGTATAAATTGGCAAGCTTTAGTCTCGTCCTTAAATTTAACATTAAAGTTAACATTGGCATTTCTCTAATTTCTGTATTTATAAAAGAAATTATATTTTTATAAATTCAGGTTATCAAAAAAAAAAAATGCGCTCATTAATAACAGAATCTAAATGAGGCTTTGATTGAAAGTGTACAAGCAACCCTTTAGAGCAACTGAAGCAACAGAAAGGGGATTTTATTTCTGTTATTTTCAATTTTCAAAAAAGAACTAAAAGAGATTTTAGCATATGGGTTTTGGCATTTGACTAAAAACTAATAAGAACATTTAATATTAAAATCAAAAATACTGCGTAACAACTTTAAATTTTTAACAACATTTTTCAATTAGTTTTCTTTAAAATTTTGAGTTTGAAAATTAGTTTTTCAAAAACTGTTCACTAAAACAACATTATTTATAAAGAAAATTAAAGAAGAGCTTTCTAGCTTTACAAAAAGGTATAGCATGGCATTGTAAGTATTACCGTTGTATTTTAATATTTTTTTTTAATTTTTTAGGAAATTGCCCCTCCTGGCTAAAGGGGGTGAAAAGACTCTCCCTCTTATACGATTTTATTTCTTGTCTCGGCACATGCGCGCTCTAGCTTTTTGTCACACCCTGTATAACTTTTTGCTTTATATATTTTTCCATCTAAAACAAATCTTTGGCCCCCGCCCAGAGCAAAATCTTAGTTACGCCACTGATTCGGGATAGTGGGATTCGGGATTCTCATTCTCTGGCATTAGGGATTTCGGGATTATGTCTCCTTCCCATCTGCTTGTTCATACACTTTTTAACCATAAGAAGCATTATACTTAAAATGCTTTAACATTTACTACCCTATCTCAAATGTTGCGTCATTATTTATTTATTCTACGGAATAAGAACAGTTTTTAAATAACAAACCGAAACATTTAATTAAACAAGATGACAGAGTGCAGGACAGGTCCAGCCGTTGGAATATTTGTCTGCTGTGCAAAGAAATTGTATGATTTGTTTCAATAAAGTAGTTGTGCCACAAATATTTAACTAAGATTATTCAAAAACTTTTAAAGATAAAGTAAAATCGTGCCTTTTTTTAATTTGTTTTGTCTCGTTTCACTTTGACATTTTTTGTCGCGAATTCGTAACAATAATTAATTTTTGTTCTCGTGAGAATCTTTTGCTCGTGTAAAATAAATTCGCCAATCGTAATAAGGAATTGGAAGCCATTTGCCAATTCATTCAACTCCAAGGTCCAAGCGAAAATACGAGACGGGAACCATAATAAGGGCCCTCAATTTAAGAGTGAATTTCTTCACCGAAATTTATTACTTATCTCCATATTTGAAAATAACATTTTTCGATAAACTTACCCAACTGGAAAATTAAATGGATCGTTAATTTAAAGGACATGCAAATAGCTCCTGCATGATGATAAATTGCATCCTCCAATCAGAAACAGAGGCAAGTCTTGTTAAAACATTCACCATCATATGATGTTGCAAGCAAAGGTCGCATGAATGCCTCTGGGATTTCTTCAGAACTCATAACGAAACAAAGTCAGCAGACCATTTTGCATACAAAAACTTGAATCTGAATATCCTTTTGATTTTCCGGTCAGTGAGCTTACTGCATCACTTTAATCTTCGTCTCCGGGTTAGGGCAGTATAAATGTTGGCACATAGTGATATAATATAATTTCTTGAAATTCTTCATAAGAATAATGTTGACATTCCCTCATGATGAGATAAAGCAATATGTAGGTACTTGTTTAGCGTAATATGAATTTTATTTTCCCTTAACATGGGAACAACTTTAACACACCTTTAAATATTTTTAGGACTTAAAATAAAAGATTGGCACGCTTCTAATATTAGCCATGTTTTGGTGAAAATTAAAGCCAGTGCAGTAATGAATTCAGAATTCTGACGCTAATAGTCACTCTTATATTTACTTTTGTTTTGTAATTTCAAAGTAAGTAACTGTGCCAAATTTCATGACGTTCGATGTCAAAATAAATTTCCTATTTGTCACATACAATAATCAGTGACAACCATAAAATAAACAAAATTTAATAATTAATATGATGGATAACGAAACCAATGAGGTAACAACATACTTTAACTAAAATTCACGTACCTACTTTACAATAAACTTTTCAATTATAGGTCTTTTTACCACTTCTAGACTCACCAATTGATGAGGATGGCTTGAAAATTTATATTTATATATGAAACCAACATTCGTTTTATGTATTGAAATGTTTTCGGGTGTGTTCGAAGGTTCCTTTTTTGCATGTGGCTTACACGAGGCAAAGTTAATGTCCTGTCCAGTGAACATCAATTCCGTATGTTGCAACGCTTTTGGTTCAAACCGAATTCAGAAGAATTGATACTTTTTTTCAGAACAAAGACAGTAATTCCGACTATGTATATATTTTTTTATAAGTTTATTAACTAAGTATTTATGTTGAGAGTCAAAACTCTAAAAAAATCGAATTTTCTTGCATTATGTTTTCTGCTCCGGAAATATGCATTTTCAGGGCAATCGGTTGACATTTGGAACGAATTTTTGATACGATCAAATATCTATCAAGCAATCAACTGTCAAATTCCATTAAGGGATGGCTACGATGTAAATGAATTAAAAAACCTCTCAAGTCTCAAAATCCGCTTATAGACTCTAAGGCCAGGCGCGCACATGCAACTAAACAGTTTGGATGCGATTTTGAGCACTATGGGATTATATGAGAGTCCGCGCACATAAACCGGCGGACTCTCATATAATCCCGAGTGCTCAAAATCGAAACCAAACTGTTAAGTTGCATGTGCGCGCCTGGCCTAAGACAATCTTTAATGGTTGATACAAATTATGTTTGTGGCAAGTTAGACAGGTCTTCCACCAGGGAGAAGGATTTTCCGGCAATATTTCACTGTGCAGGAAATCTTAAAAGCAGAAAAGAATTAACAATTTGACTGAACTTCTTCCAGTCAATTCTTTTGGGATTTTTATATGGAGGAGTGGTTTCAGTCTCGAAGATTATTTTAAAGATAATCCACCTGTGAACCGAAAAAGAATTCACAAGGATACCCTCCAATTTTGCACCGATAGATTAAAATTACTATTGACTATAGTAACATAGAGCACATCCTCCCACCCCTCATAATTATCCCCTCTGTTACTACATATATGTTAACTTGGCACTATACCTATCCTGTTTTGTATTTAAACATAGGCAGACAAATATTTAGAATTTTTTTCTTTGAATAATTAACAATAAAAAAGCAACAGTACCTACTTAGTTATTTCTTATTACTCAAAAATAGTAGTGCTCACTATTAATAAACCAAAAATACATATCGTATCGAATCACAAAAAACATTTACAATCCCAATATTATCATAACATACTTTCAGACTTTTCGCCTAAGCAATACTTTTAAGACCCTTTTCGTCATCATCGCTTCCTTCGTCATCCTCATCATTATTAAGATTTCTTTGTCTGTTGAACCCACAATCAATCCGGTAAAATAAACTCTAAAGCACCCTAGAAGAGAATGAACTCCCCATTTTTTGTTTGATCCCATTTGTCCGAAGGGTACGGAATCATACGTGATTTCATCCCATTATAGAACAAGTGTTTCGTAGCAGAATTCAAACATACAGACTGCAGATGTATAGAAACTTCAAATTAAGCTTCATATTAACCCACTGCTTCTACATCCCGCCTCGTTTATTTACGAACCAATCCATTATGTTTGTCCCTGGGGTTAAAGGACCGTGACAGGGTGGTTGTCACCATTCGATACGATATACATGAATTCTGGATGCGAGTCAGGCAACAGATGAGTTGTCGAAGATCTGGGTATAGTATTTGGGGTGTTGCGACTTTTCCAGAATATTTTTTTTTCGCATGGGGTGAAAATTGGAAAACGAATGACCCGTTTTAAATTTTTCTTAGCATAATCTAGGCATTCTTTTAAAATATATCCTCAGAGGCTATATTCGCTGTATGTTTTATATAAATGTATAGGTACGTGTTTTGAATTTTTGTATTATTTGTTTTTGTTGAACTTTTGTTTTGTAAAATTAATTAATAAAAAGCAATTCAAAATGAGAACGTACTTATTACTTGCGATGTACCAAATACAAGTTTTTTTTTAAATGCAATAAAATGAACAAAATTAAATTGTTTCCATGTTTTATGGCTTTATTAGTAAGAGCAAACATTCCCATTCACTTTGGAAGACAACGTCGTTCGAGTGGCTGTCGCGGCCGGCTTGGCAGTAGCGCTGTAGCTCACGGATGATTTTGGCATTAAGTGCTTGAATCGTTTCGGGATTGTTGGCATAACATCGGTCCTTCACGGTTCCCACAAAAAAAAAGTCCAGAAGGGTCACATCGCAGCTCCGAGGCGGCCAATTGACATTGCCAAGACGGCTGATAACACGATTTGGGAATTTGGTGCGCAAAAGATCGATTGTGGCAGGGTCTGTGTGGCATGGCGCGCCATCCTGCATCCCTGCATGAATCGGAGGTTGTCCAAATCCATGTCTTCAATTTCAGTAAATAAAAGTCGGTTAAAATGGCTCTGTAACCCCCAACGTTGACCGAAACGTTGTTTCCAGGCTCAAGAAAAATGGTCCAATTATGCCACTCTCACACTCTCAGATACAGCAGCCACATTCTCGTCTGTGTGCACCGTACGACGATGGGGACCATGAGTGTTGTCCACTAACATACCAGTCTCACGAAGTTTTTGCACAAACTTGTGTACAGCAGGCGCGGTGGGTGCTTCATTTCGGCCAAAACTTCTTTTCATAAGACGCACTGTTTGGGCTACACAGCACTCACTTTGGAAATAAATTTCCAACGTTGTTCAAGCGTAAAGCGACTTATTTCGTTCCGCAGAGGTATGATACTGACTTTCTGTCAAGATTTTGAGCGGGAAACAGCTGTCAGTGTCAAAATAGCCTGGTGATTTAAAAAGAAACCACTAGATGGCCCACCCGTTACAGGGTATCCCTCTCAGAATTCGGTAGCTTGTCCAACCTATCAAAACATAGCACCCGACCCCCTCCAAAACAATTTTTTTAAATTTTTACATTTTTTGCAGTTTAATTTGCTTACTGCATCCCGTTATATTTTTTAATGACTTAATCATATTATTACACAGTAAATAATCTGAAATTAAGTGAAATAAAATGTACAGCCCTTCTCTTTTTGAAAACTTGCTTTGTTTTA
Source organism: Leucozona laternaria (assembly GCA_932273885.2). NCBI lineage: Eukaryota > Metazoa > Arthropoda > Insecta > Diptera > Syrphidae > Leucozona > Leucozona laternaria. The sequence goes on from OW026368.1 coordinate 56,894,369, forward strand.
ATTATTTTCATCTTAATTTGAAAAAGAAATGTTAGCTAGAGAAAGCCTAACATAATCTGAAAAAAATATATACCACTAATTAAGAACAGACAAGTTTTAAATCCATGGTCTATGTACAGCACTCTAGAGAATTTAACACGTAAAGTCTTATTCCTTATTCTACTCATTTGCGCTGAAAAAAAAACAAGAACAAAACACTACACGTCTTACTACATCTGATGTTCTCCTTCCTCAAGGATCAAGTATCAAAGTACCTACCTTTCGTCGTTGATCAAAAAATATACACACACGTATTTTTGTCATCATCGATTGAACTTTTCCATTAAGTCGAAATCGAAAATAATCCGATTAAAAGTTTCTGTACGTGCCATTCGAATTACCCCAGGACAATATGCGATGGTCAGTTAGTCGAGCGACTAACGATCAGGAAAGAGTCAAAAATACGAGGATTTGGTTTAACATTACAGTAATGGCAATGAAACTCCTTTGGGAAATTGTATACGAAGGAATAAAATCTCCAGAATCCTGACTCATGAATACATATCGAATTGGTGCGAAGTATTAAAACCAGCAGAAATCACATACGATAGATTTTAAATTCAATTCCAAAAACAATTTAGTAAATTCCCAAAACAGGTTGGAATTAATCACAAGTTTCTTTCGGAGTTTGTTGTTAAAATTCAAATTTCACTCTTTTTCCTGATACGCATTCCAAAATTGTGCACAAAAAGCAACGCACATGTTTTTCAGTGTATTGAGACTAGGGTATATGGAAGGGAAGAAGGCGTGTGATTTAGGTATTTCAACCAGTGCCATCCGAAACCATGCACCAGAATTTATTTTATCACTTTCAAATGCAAATCAGTTTATGACTTTAAAAGAGCTTGGTTGTGCGCTCCTGTCCTTAAGGATTTGTCTTTACCAGGATGGAGCAGGGTTGGTACTGTTATCATCGTAGGAAGGATTCGCTGATGTCATCACCTAAATTTAAATATATATATCTCAATCTCATTAGTCTGCCCTTTGGTGGTGGAACGAAACAACTAGTCCCAGCCAAGCGCGAATGGAGAAATTCAAATTATATTTTTCGATGTCAGTTATACTTTTGCTTTTTGGTGTTGAGACACACAATCTTTTTCAACTAATTTATCGTCATAACATACCTTTTTTTGTTGTTGAATTTTTAGAATCACTTCACATTCAAATTTATATTTCAAATATATATGTATTTAAAATGCAATCTTCCTATATGTGTGTCTGTATGTTTGTAAGTATGCTATGGGCTATGGACTCACAAACTTCCTAACCGATACCAGGAAATCTTTTTGTATTAGCCCGAGAATGTGTATGTAAAGTTTTTTTCAAAATCGGTCTAACGGTTTGCCAACTCATGCTGGGTAGCTGAAACAATAAGGAACAGATAAAACTATTTTTGGAATGTTAGATGTACTTTTCGTACAGTTTTCGTCTAGTCTTTCTTTCGTGAGTCTCAGGTAGCTGCTCATAGTTCCACATATACCAAGTTGGTTCAGGTGCAGATCCTTTCCATCTTCGAGTGCAACCTGAGTCACGGTCTTTCTCTACTTCACCGTCCATCAGGGTTAGATTAAAAGACTTTTCAAACACAAACGGATTTGTTTTAATCGGATATCCACATATAACTTTAAAAAAATATCAAAGAATCAACTTTCTTAACTGAAAAAGTCATATTATATAACTGGCGATATAAGAAACTAAGGGGGACCTAAGCTCAGAACCGACGATTGTCAGATGTCAATGTCAGATCTTACAATAGTGTCACATCTGTCAGTTCTCAGACAATAGTTGCAAATGAGCTGAGAGTATTTAGTTCACAAGTTTGGCAGATATTTGTTTACGTAAAATCAGTCGACCCGTTGACAGACATTGTCAGACAAATTTAAAGTCTTGTTCGTAGTGCTGAAATTATTGTGAAAATATTAAAAAAAAAATTGTGAGTGCCGGGACTCACGGTTAATATGTGTAAACATCAACGTGCGCGGATCCAAAACGGACTTGTTTTTGCTTGAAGGGGATCTTAAGATTTTTTTCACTGAACGCATCCATCCTAGTATGCAGATCGTAGCGTTGCACACCGTAACGTTGCACGACGCGACGTAGCGTTGCACCCGAACGTTCACTTTTTTTTCACTCTACCGCCAGCATAGAAGTTTACACATCAAAAAATAATATAAATGGAATTTTTTGCAATTGCAATTATCCTAATCGGATTCTATGAAGACAGTTTTTCGTGATTCGTAGCGTAGAAATCTGTTCGGTGATTTGTAAAGATTGATTCTATTCATAAGGCTGAATAGAAGGTATATGTCTTAAGTGGAAAATGGATGAAATTTTACATTAAATTAAATGCGTAGCACTTATAGCTGTGGTCAGTCGTGATTGATTCGGTCTTGTGAAACAGGCAGCAAACATAGAGAGTGTGTTTCATCATTCATTTGAAAAAAATTCACGCATTTTGCGTGTCTTTATTCACAAGAATATTCTGGATTAACATTTAGTGTCTGAATACATTAATTTTAGAATATTCGGAAAGCATTCTTTTCATTCCATGTTAAAAGTGGAATAGAAGTAATATTGGGCGCGTTAATATGTATATTCATATTGGTGATATTAAATTAAAAACAGGAAAACAATTCGAATAAATGTAGGTGTTACGCCATACACGCTACGCATTTTATTTCTTTCTTTTTTCCATTCCGAATATGCTGGACAAAAATACTCAATATGAAGATGAGAATGTTTTGTACGTTTGTGAATTGCAACAACAATTTAACCAGGTGTGTGAAGATCCATATGTTCTGATATTGTATTTGCAAACCGACGAATGATTCCGCAAAAAATTCGAAACAATTATTACGCGTTCTTAGATATAAAATACACGTCAACACTATATAGGTAGATACTCCTGAAGAATTGTTTCAATATTTTTGCTGCATAATTCATCGGTGGTGTTCAACTTTCCCCCGGGTAACAACTTTTGCGCAACCTTGTGTATAGTTTAAATAGAACAAATATCTATTTTTGTATTTAAAAACAAAACATTATGTCTAAAAATATTAAAAAAATATAAAGAAAAATATTTATGTAATTTGTTTGTCGGTATTTCAAACCTTTACGTATTCGTAAATAAAACTTTAAATAATAATAGTAAAAATAAAATGAAGTGACCCAAAAACGTTAAAATATGATAAAAATTACCTGACCTTTTTTACCCTAAGCACAACGCTTAAGCTCAATGCTGCTCTTCAAACAATCTGTGAAAATGTTTCTTTTTTAAACCCAGTGGTGAGTTAAACCAGAGTTAACTAACTCTATAAGTAAATTAACCAAGAGTGAACCGAGAAAGCAGTTTTTCGGTTAATTAAACTCAAAAGCATCTGTTCAGTTAATCCTGAGTTATTTCACCAAATTTGATGAATTACCTCGGGTTTAACTTTAATCTCGCAAAAAAAAAAATATATTGAAATCTTTTCAACCTATGCTGATATTTTTCGCTGCAAACAGATATTTTTAAGGAACCTGTTATGCATTTTTTTGTTTTTAAATATTTTGTATTGAATATGTCTATGTATATTTATATCTAACAATATATATATATCTAACAATATTAAAGACCAAAGGCCTTAAAAATTTAAATCCGGCGCTGAGTATGGTTATCATACTTTAAAGACCCATTTCAAGAAAATAATCATTTTATTCGTCCCTAATGACTGATTTATTCAGGTTTTTAATATAACAAATAGATTTTTAAACTCTTTTTTGTTGGTGAATAATATTAGCTGCAGTATAGCCAACTAATATTATATATGTACATAGATTTATCATCCTTTTTAAGGAAATTTTGAAAACCATGTTTTTATTCTCCAAAGAATCATATAATTTTTATCTTTGCAACGCTTTTTCGATAAATAAAAACTGTTTGGTATAAACCTCTCTTAATGGAAAGTCAGATAACAACCCGCTCAATCGAACATCTCGTTCTGTCCAACATGCCATCATATTTTTTCATTCACTACCTTGGCTGGCTCCTGGCTTTTCATCGACAACATTTTCTTGTGATCTTTGTTTTCAATTTCTCCATTTCTATGAGTACATTTATTTCGAAAAACCTGTTGGAGTGCCATTTTTGCAAAGAAGGGCTATAAATAATTTATCCCTTAGAAGTCACCGCCATCGTTTGGTCTATGTTCAACCCCCGCCTAAATGCCACTGCCGCCGCCGCACAGTGGTGCACTTTCTGTTGGAAAGCAGACAAAATTTTCCAACTCCATACTTTTGACCGATGGCATGGCTTTGAGGGCCACTGGGATTTGTGGCTTATTCGCATACACCTGGCCACTTCAGAAAACCTCATACGAAAAAGTCTAACGATTCACTTCACTTCCACTTCCACGTGAGATGACCATGCCCTCGAATCGCTCGTGCAGAATTTCCAATGTGGCGTGAGCTGTGTGTACGTATAGCGCCGTCCTCTTGAATCCACCATATAATCCAACTTAGGCCAAAAGAAGTTGACCTATAGCACTCCCCGTTGAGGGTGATTACCTGGCCAACGTTGTTCTTAAAGAAATATGGAGCAATGATTCTGCGCCGCCAGACCAAAATTCACACCAAACAGTGACTTTTTCGGGATGCATTGGACGCTCTTGGGTCCCATTTGGATTGGTATCGTCCTAATTTCGACAATATTGTTTGTTGACTTACCAATTCATACAGAAATGGGCCTCATCGCTGAAGATGACCGTAAATGGGCGAAGCGCGTAGAACGTTGCCCGAACAGAACACCCAATTTTATAAAACAATTTAATCATTTGCAAGTGTTGTTGAACGCTATATCCTTCCATGGTAATTTGGCAAAACCAATTTGACAGATAGCTTCAACAATATGGCACTATGAACTGTCAAAGTTCGGAAGTCCCTATTAGAAGACCTGTTGGTCTTATTCCGTCGGGACGGGACCAAAAATCACCCGGAGAATTTCTCTCATAAATTATTGCATAACAGGAAAACAGACGTTTTTAGAGATATGGCTTATCCTAAACCCCATTGCCATCTTATCCCAAAGAAACAGCAATTGGCAAGAGCTGTAATTCTTTGTTTGATATCAGCATTCTTGTCTGAGCTTATATCCAATATAGACAAAATCTCTTGATACCTGAAAGTTATAGCGTTTGGTAACTTTCTGTCCAATACCTTAGTATTGGGCGTGACTGCTGCAACCAACAATGCTTCAAACCTAACTAAGCAACTTGCGGCACAAAAACACTCGTTAGACATCTGTTTAAAAACCTTTGACGCCATTAATTAATTTTTCTCCACCTTGTTTAAATTAATAATACAAACAATTTCAATCAAAGCAATTCTCGTTTTTGAGGCATTTTTTTTCTCGCTTTTGGACGACTGTGCGGACCACTGCGCTGGGCGTTCATCCTTTCATGTATCTTGAATTGATGTTCGTTCAATGCACGCCATACCATAAAAATACTATTTTTATTACTGGCAAGGATGTTAACATATTTCATTCACTAGCCAGCTCCCTTGCATTTTAATGTTCGAGTCCTTTCGGGTTTTATTGAACACAATGTCAATACTGTTGTCTTGAGGATGTTTTCCTACTCCTCTATGTAGATATACAAGGGCAAGGACAGCCACAGCTAGTTCATTTTTCTTCTGCAATTATCCTTGTGAAATATTATGTAAGCTTCCATAAAAGTTTAAGTCAAAATGACACCGTATAGCTGAATGCCATATCCTGCCTAGACGGACAGAGAGCTGCAATGTCCCTGTTTGACATTATGTCAATGGCAGGTCGCATAAAATGCGAATTGCCTTGTGGTAATTCTTTTTGTATTAACTGTGTAGCGACAACAGTATATATTTAGCTCGTTTCAGTACGACCAGGATAATGTTAGACAGCTTTGTTGGGTTTTCGATTTCATTAATTTGCGGGCATTTAGACTGTTTTTATTAGCACATTGTACACGTTGATTTCAAGACTATGGTGGATAAATTGGTTTCAGAACGTTAGCAGCTTTATGTTGTAGATGTTTGCCGAGGTGACTGGATGTTCAGTTGAAAATGGGGCTAAGGATAATTTCTGTGGTCTTATCAAATTCTTAATAGCTTTTATATCTTACTTTGCTTGTTGGTATAGTTGGTTGAAGTTATAATATATGGAAAACATGGGTGTGTATGTCCTTTTTTATTGCGTGAATTAACATTTATTGTATAAAGTTTTATTAAGGTATTTGTCAAGGATCGTGTCACTGAATATTGAATGAGTTCCTTCAATAATGGCTGAATTTCTTTATAAGTCATTAGAACTTTTACATAAAGTAAAATGGGCGTGAAATGTTTCGCCCGGCAGGTAGTGTAGGTAGCCACCGGCACCGGGTCCATCACACAGTTATCAAGAAAGATAAGAAGCCTAAGTCGAAATAAAACTGCAAATGTAAAAACTGACATGCTATGTATAAGTGGGGAGAGAATTTCATTTGAAGAGAGGCAGGCGCGGATCCAGAAATATGTTTGTTTTTAAAAACGATTCGCTTCGTATTCCCTAATCAGGCCATTGAACTCTGAAAATACAGATATGCGTTCAACGCGCACTACATATATCTCGATGAACATTCATTAATTTTCTTATGGAACGTACGATCGCTCTATAGAGCTCGAGCTGCTCAGCAGCTAGCCGATGCCCTGTCAAAATATAAAGCTGACATAACAGCACTTCAAGAAATAAGATGGACAGGGAATGGTGTTCTACAGAAGAAAGATTATGACTTATACTACAGCTGTCATACAAAACACCATGTGCTCGGGGTAGGCTTCCTAGTCGGCGAAAAAATGAAGTCTGCCATCATCGGCTTTAACGCTATAAGCGAAAGGCTATGCACCCTTCGCGTGCGAGGCAAATTTAAGAACATCAGCCTCATTAACGTTCACGGACCTACGGAGGAGTCCTCAGACGAAGAAAAAGAGACTTACTACGAACAAGTCGAGAGGGCCCTCAATGCCTGTCCAAGGTATGACGTAAAAATCATCCTTGGGGATTTGAATGCAAAAATAGGTCGGGAGCCGGTATTCAGGCATTACGCAGGCACCCATAGTTTGCATGAGAACACTAATGACAATGGACTTCGAGTCTTAGAATTGGCAGCATCGAAAAACATGGTCGTTGCGAGTACCAGGTTCCCGCGTAAAGATATCTACAAAGCCACCTGGGTATCACCTGATGGAGTCACTCGTAACCAAATTGACCACGTGTTGATAGACCGTCGCCACTACTCGAACTTGATGACGGTACGAACGTACCGAGGTGCCAATATCGACTCGGATCACTATCTTGTTGGTATGGTTTTCCGAGGGCGGATTGCCTTGCGAAGACGTATTGCATCCGCCGATCAGGTTCGAATCAACACGGCTGCTCTGCGCAATGAAAACACCAGTAACACCTTTGGTAATGCGTTAGGACTCGCCCTAGAACTGGGTAGAGTAAGTCCTGGAGCCAGTTTGCTGGGAGTAGATGAGAAGTGGACACGCCTTAAGAATACTGTCATTAGTACTGCCAACTCCATCTTAGGCAGCAGTCGTAGAAATCGGAACGACTGGTTTGATGATGAATGCAAGCTAGCGACTGAACGTAAGAATGTTGCGTACCGAGCAATGCAACAATCTCATAGAACGCGGGCACGCGAAGACGAATATAAAGAGCTCAGAAGAATTGAAAAACGGCTTCACAGACAGAAAAAATCAGCCTGGGAGAAGAACATAATCTGTGAAATAGAGAAAAGCCGAGAGCGAGGTCCGCACCAGGCGCGGAAGTTCTACCAATCCGTCCGAAACATGACGCAGTACACACCACGCTGCACATACTGCAAGGACGGAGAGGGAAATCTGATCACCGATCCTCAAAGCATACTGGAGCGATGGGAAGTGTACTTCAATGAATTGCTAAATGGTCAGCTCACTGCAGAAGTGGAGGCTCCACTACTTCAAGAAGAGTACCCTATGTTGCCGCCACCAAGCATAGAAGAGGTTGAGAAGGCTATAGGCCGGCTAAAGAAAAACAAAGCCCCGGGAGCCGATGGTATACCAGCCGAACTATTTCAACACGGTGGGCCAGCCTTACGTCAAGCAATTCATGAGATTATAGTGCACGTGTGGGAGCATGAAGAAATTCCAGAAGACTGGCGAAAAGGTATCATTTGCCCCATACATAAGAAGGGAGATGTCACAACGTGCAGCAATTATAGAGGTATCACGTTGTTGAGTACCGCCTATAAGATACTCTCCTCTATCCTACAAGACCGGATAACCCCATACGCTAAAACCATCATCGGACAATATCAGTGCGGTTTCATTCCAGGCAAATCAACAACTGATCAGATCTTTACCCTTAGGCAGGCGATGGAAAAATGTCTAGAATTTAACATCCCAACATACCACCTGTTTATAGACTTTAAGGCCGCCTACGATAGCATAGCCAGGGTAGAACTTTACAAAGCCATGAGAGAATTCGGCATCCCAAATAAATTGACACGACTATGTAGGTTGACCATGACCAACGTTACAAGCCAAGTAAAAATAGCCGGATTGCTATCCAAACCAATCAACATCTTTAATGGACTCCGACAAGGGGATGGTTTGGCCTGCCTCCTCTTCAACCTGGCGTTGGAGAAAGCAATCCGTGACTCTGGCACGGCAACAAGAGGGACCATCGTCAACAGGTCCAGCCAGATACTGGCTTACGCAGACGACATCGACATCATCGGAAGAACTGAGCAAGCTGTACATGATTCCTTCATCCAGATCGAGCAGGCGGCACAAAATCTGGGGCTGCACATTAGTGAAGGTAAAACAAAGTACATGGTGGCGTCGAATGCGAGAGGAACAGTTGGTCAAACAATCAAGGTAGCGGAGCACGAATTTGAAGTGGTGCAATCCTTTAAATACCTTGGGTCAATAGTAGCAGCCGATAACAATATAGAAGAAGAAATACGCGGGCGGCTTCTCAAATCCAACAGAGCCTACTATAGTCTGTCAAAGCTCTTCAAATCCAGAAATCTCACCATAACTTCAAAACTGCTGCTGTACAGGACCATGGTCCTGCCAGTACTCACATATGGATCCGAGACTTGGGTGCTTAGCAAAAGGCACTCCGACCTCTTAGCCGCGTTCGAGAGAAAAGTCTTAAGGAGAATTGTTGGCCCCATATGTGAGGAAGGATGATTCCGGAGACGGTACAATCATGAATTGTACGCAATCTACCTTGAAGCAGATATCGTGACAAAAATTAAGCTCGGTAGACTCCGGTGGGCAGGGCACCTAGCTCGCATGAGCGAAGAGGAACCTGCTCGGAAAGTTCTTTGTGGTACATTCTATGGTAGACGACAGCGTGGTAGACCATGCTTGCGCTGGAGAGATGGCGTAGACCAGGACGCCCGGAGCCTTGGGGTGCGCAACTGGATGGCGGCGGCTCGAGACCGGGATGGGTGGAGAGACTTGTTGAAGGAGGCCAGGACCGGACCCCGGTTGTCGAGCCGACGATGATGATGATGAACATTCATTAAGGGTAGGTTCCTTTCAGAAGCATTTGAGGGTGCGAACAAATATTATTCTCTTCATTTTCGAAGGCATCTTCAAATTGAATCTACTTTACTCTGTCTTGCTATTCTACCATGAACGAAAGAATACAAGCCTATGCCACTTCTATTCTTTAACTTTTTTGTTGTAATTTTGACTACGCGTCACACTGTGGGACGAAATGGGATTTTAGCGCGCCAAAAGCCTTTTTGAAAATGGTCTCCGATATGCATGAAATTTTCAGGAATGATTCTCAATACTTAACTCTGAATAACTTCAATAACAGTTTTTGTTAAACTTCATGCATATTTTTGTTATTCGTCGTTTTTTTAGAAGAGTATGAATAAATTGAATTTTAAGTGCTATTTTCCTATTTTTCAACCTATCGTTATTATTCCAATCAATGGAAAAAAATCTGTAAGAACACTATAACCACTAGTATTGTTATTATTAAAATTGATCAAAAAAAAAAAAAATATATTAACTATCAATAATTAATAATTAACATAATATTATGGAACGTATTTTCCACAATAATTTTGTTTTAAGAGCTTGCTAAAACACGCAACCTCTTGCAACCTCAAACTTTTAAGTCTTTTAAGTTCGTTTATCTTTAAACTACCATTTAGAAAAAAATTCATTCGCAGATACTCGCAGACTTAAACGATAGGTATTCGACTAATTGTGTACCTAAACAATCACTAGCCGCGGGTATGCTTTGTAGCAGGATGTGCTTGTTCATTTCCTAAATTTGAATAATTTTTATATTATTTTGTTATAAGTGATCAATATTTTTTTTTAAAAAATCAAAAGTTTCATAAACCATAAAGCGAAATTCTTTTTGTAAACAATTCGGAAAATAAAAGTATTCATAAGTGAAAAATAGTTTTCAAGGTCACATGTGGACACTGGACAGGTAAATTCTGAAATATTTGTTAAAAGTATTTAATGAAACAACAGTAAAGTGCTTCCATCTGTGAGGTATATTAAGAATTATGTATATGATAGGTGCAGTATAACAAAATGGCGGCAAACTATCTGCATTATTTGATACATTAGACGTTTTTCTTTTTTAGTTCAGAGTTGGTTCAGAGCGGAGCACTGAGCGAGCGGAGTAAACTCTGAGCAGAATGTGTTCAGGGCACTTCGATTTAATTATGAAACACACCTGAGCACTGGATTGTCATATCTGTCAAACTGCATGAAAACTGTATGAAGTTTGCTGCGCTCAACATTTTACTCCGTTTACTCTGCTATTTTATTCTGAGCTCACAGAGCGCGATCTGAACATGCTCAGAACTAAAAATGAAACACAAATTTTCAGCTCTGAACTATGAGAGCTATAAAAGAAACACAATTATTTTTTTGACAGTTCAGGTTCTGCTCTGAACTGAAAAAGAAAATCGCCTATTGATGGAGAATTCCAACGCCCGAAAAAGTGTGTTCCCAATAACATCTGAAGATTACACATTTATTTTCTCCAACCAACAGGAATCAAAACGTATCCGGTTTTTAAAATTTTGAAAATTTTTTTTAGTTTGAAAATTAATTTTTCTTAAACTATGTTCTGAAACAACTTAGTTTGAAAAGCAAATTGAAGAATGGCATTCTGGCTTTAAAGCAAAAAATCGCCATAACCTTACTAGTCTTATTGTTGATTTTTAATATTTTTTTTTCTACTTTAAGTCATTTTTTTTTTAAATTGCCCCTCCCGCCTAAACGGGGGTAAATAGAGTCCCCCTCGCATAGGAATTTTTTCTTGTCTTGCGCCAACCTACACAAATTCCTATGTACCCGAATTTTGGACCGCTGAAATCCCATTTCGTCCCACAGTGCGTCGTGACGCAATTCGAGACATAAAAATACAAAAAGAAGAAGGAATATGTGTGATATTTTCACTTATCCACTGTATTCTATTTTTTGTTTTGTTTTTTTGGCGACTAATATAATTTAAAACAATTTAATATAAATTTAAAAATAATTTTCAGTAATACTACTTAACTTTAACACGAAAATCTTTTTTAATCATTGAATTATTCGCACAAGAAAAATATCTTCACTGAAATTTTCTTAGCTGTCACATTTGTTGTTATTGTTTTGTCTCCTATGACGTAGAAGTGGTGTAATCTTGTATTCTTTGATTCATGCCCTTGTGGTTCAAGTTTATTAGAATTTCAAAGATTTTATATTATGAAGGATGGGTAATAATAAATTAGAGAAAATGGTAAAGGATCATGAAACTCGTTCCTCAAGTCATTATAACAACTCGTAAATAAAGTTTTGAGCTCAAAATAAAAAACTCCGCCACCCCTGGATTTAAAAAAAATTTTAATTTATGAAAACAAATCGAAATATATAAAAAAAATTCACAAAAAAGAAATGATTTATTAAAGAAAAAATGTATCATATCAAAATGTATGATGCAGATTCTGATTCAGAAGATGAACCTCAAACAAAATAAAGGAAAACAAATTGATACAGATTGGAAATTTAAATTTAATTTTACCTTCAAGCAAAACTATAAACATTTCTCAATTCAAAGTTTTAAAATAAATGCTTTTTCATTTCTAATTTACCTCAATTAATCAATTATGTACCAGCCATCAATTCCAGCCGAACTATTTCAACACGGCGGGCCAGCTTTACGTCAAGCAATTCATGAGATTATAGTGCACGTGTGGGAGCATGAAGAAATTCCAGAAGACTGGCGAAAAAGTATGATTTGCCCCATACATAAGAAGGGAGATATCACAACGTGCAGCAATTATAGAGGTTTCACGTTGTTGAGTACCGCCTATAAGATACTCTCCTCTATCCTACAAGACCCGATAACCCCATACGTTAAAACCATCATCGGAAAACTGATCAGATCTTTACTCTTAGGCAGGCGATGGAAAAATGTCCAGAATTTAACATCCCAACATACCATCTGTTTAAAGACTTTAAGGCCGCCTACGATAGCATAGCCAGGGTAGAACTTTACAAAGCCATGAGAGAATTCGGCATCCCAAATAAATTGACATGACTATGTAGGTTGACCATGACCAACGTAACAAGTCAAGTAAAAATAGCCGGATTGCTATCCAAACCAATCAACATCTTTAATGGACTCCCACAAGGGGATGGTTTGGCCTGCCTCCTCTTCAACCTGGCGTTTGAGAAAGCAATCCGTGACTCTGGCACGGCAACAAGAGGGACCATCGTCAACAGGTCCAGCCAGATACTGGCTTACGCAGACGACATCGACATCATCGGAAGAATTGAGCAAGCTGTACATGATTCCTTCATCCAGATCGAGCAGGCGGCACAAAATCTGGGGCTGCACATTAGTGAAGGTAAAACAAAGTACATGGTGGCGTCGAATGCGAGAGGATCAGTTGGTCAAACAATCAAGGTAGCGGAGCACGAATTTGAAGTGGTGCAATCCTTTAAATACCTTGGGTCAATAGCAGCAGCCGATAACAATATAGAAGAAGAAATACGCGGGCGGCTTCTCAAATCCAACAGAGCCTACTATAGTCTGTCAAAGCTCTTCAAATCCAGAAATCCCACCATAACTTCAAAACTCCTGCTGCACAGGACCATGGTCCTGCCAGTACTCACATATGGATCCGAGACTTGGGTGCTTAGCAAAAGGCACTCCGACCTCTTAGCCGCGTTCGAGAGAAAAGTCTTAAGGAGAATTGTTGGCCCCATATGTGAGGAAGGACGATTCCGGAGACGGTACAATCATGAATTGTACGCAATCTACCTTGAAGCAGATATCGTGACAAAAATTAAGCTCGGTAGACTCCGGTGGGCAGGTCACCTAGCTCGCATGAGCGAAGAGGAACCTGCTCGGAAAGTTCTTTGTGGTATATTCTATGGTAGACGACAGTACCAAATGATTTCTTCACAAAAGTACTAAGCCCTAATTCTGTCAAGTTGGTACCGATTACTATTTAGGAATCGGTTTTAGCTAGGACTTTAAAATTGGCTGTGTATGTGCGCTTATACCAGAATCAGAGTAATTTATTTCATTTTCTTCAATGAATTCGTATCTAATAAATTCGGCTTTTACTGATTTTATTGATTTTTAGGAATTTTCATTTTGTTTTTTTTTTTTTAATGGCTTTATAAGTGTAGGGACTGAATTAAATTTTTGTTGGTCGCAATTTAAAATATTTGTTTTTGCCAGCAGACTTCGTACTGGCCCCGCCCTTACTTAACTTTAGTAAATTTAATTTTAATTGTTGGACCATATTGAATTATATTTTTTCCAACTTCAACTGCAACTTTACGTACAACTGAACAGTGAAGAATAAGTGTTTCATTTAGATAAGTGGGATAACATATTGAAAACGGATATATTGTACTGCATGGACGTGTGTTAATGGAATCGTAATAGTACATATTGCCACGGTTTATATACATTATATCCAGAAACAACGTCATATCTAAAACGATTAATAGTTTTCTACACAGTTTCCACAAGCTATTAAAAAGGCCATCCGCACTGATTCAGAACAGAGCACCACTGATCACTCCTGTAAATATTGGTAGGACTTCATTGGTGTTCTTAATCTAAATCAAAGTCCGGAAAATTGTTGAAGTCACTTCCGAGAGACAAATTTCATAGTTGATGCTGCTATCAGGAGAGAAAGTCATGGTAGAATGGATTTTATTTCCTTTTTTGTTTGTTAAAATAAACAAAATCCATTCGAAATAAAAATTGCTTAGTCAAATAAATAACAAAATAATATTGGAATTCCAAAATATTGTCAAAATCAGAATTAGACCAGTTTTAGACGTATTGGGCCATCACACACTGGTTCAATTTTGAACATGACTTAGTCCTTATAAACTTTTTTTCAATCGCACACGGAATGAAGATAACTGGGAGAACATTTTGTGTACATAAAACCGTTATATTTTTATGCTTATTTTTTGTTTCAATTTTAAAATTCGAACTACAAAAAATCCTTTGCTTTTACAAAAATAAAAATTTTGTGGTCATGACAACCTATTGTTTTTTTTCGCCTAGAAACAAACAACTTGTGTGTGTTAGTAGTTACACTTTCTTATTCCACTCGAGCCAAGGATGAACATTTTGTCCGTTTCATTCTGAACTCTTCACCTCTCTCGCCTATAAAATTACATTTCCCCAGGCTTAATTGCGCCAGTGTGTGATGGCCCATTAAGTCCTAGTACCACTTCATGAATTTAGATCCGGTACTTGTGATGTGAAGAAATGCTCAGGTACTTACTTTTCATTAGGATCGAGTACCAGAGCTAGTACCTGGTCTGGGTGGGTAGATTCAGTAACACAACACTTTTTTAATTCCAATCTCAGTAAAATCAGAATCAAGCATTTAAATGTATGCAAGCATGTCAAATGTTAATAATATTTTTCTTTCTAGGTCCATTTTTTAGAATATAAGTGAAGATTGTTTGTGTTTATCCCTCCCCCCTTGGATCCACCACTGAACTGATGCGGAGTTTAATCTCCCACCAAAACAAAAATGGAACGACCAATTTTGTCAACAATATCAACTAAATCTAAACAAGGGGCTAAATACACTCGATAGCTTGATGCCGAACCCATATTTGGAAGAACTACTCGATGTTGTGACGTGAGAAAGTCAAAATCCACGTCAATAAAGCTCCAGAAAAAAAACTCAATGTATGGAAAAGTGGTTCGACAAAGATTTTAAAGCACTCAGAAAGCTTTATATCGCCTATCTTGCTCTATTTCGATCACATAATAACACAAAATTTCAACAATGGTACGCAAAATTTAACAAAAACTATAAGACATTATGTGTGCAGAAAAAGAAGCATAATTGTCACTTTATCAGATATAAGCTCATCTGCCGAATTTGAAAAATGTCTGCGGCTCTAATATAGAATTGTTAAATTGTAATAATAAAATTATAGCTGTAAAATTGTAATAGTAATTGTAATTGTAAAACTGTAGTTATAAAATTCTAATAGTAAAATTGTAGTTGTAAAATTTTAATAGTAAAATTGTAATTGTAAAATTCAAATTGTAAAATTGTAGTTGTAATTTTTTTCTTGTCTCGACCCAACCTATACGCTCTAGCTTTTTGTCATACCTTTTGCGAATCAACCTGTATAGATTAACGTTTTTTTTAATTGATATAGGTAATATAAATACATTTTAAAGAAAAAGTGTTGATTTTCTTTTCGATAAAATCAAATATCGGCTTTTAATCACGAAATAGAAAGCGAACGCATGATTTTTAGCAGGAGGGACAAACTCATTTAAGAAACAATTTAGGCGACTTTTTATATACATTTTTTTTTTGTTATCTATATATGCAGGGTGGCGCACCAATTGTGCTACAATAAGAAATTCAAATAACTTTTTTTTTAATCGATGTACTTCATTTTTTTTATTGGATAGAAAATTCAATTTTAATTTAAGTAACTAATTGTTTTTAAAGATAATAGACCGCATATTACCTCCACGTTCACCCACACATATGTGGAACCTGATCAGAAAATTGTTCATTGCGGCCTGAGGGGTTGAAATTGGAATCGCCTCAATTACTGTCTTAATGGACTGCTTCAATTCAGGCAAATTCGAGTTCCTGGAAATTAATTTGTTTGGGAATTTTCGTTGGAGCTCCGCCATAACTGGTCTGGCTATGTGTGCAGTTGCTCCATCTTGCTAGAACCAAATGCTGTTCAAGCGGTTACGTCTTCGGCGCAGTTCTGGGTAAAAAAACTCATTTAAAATCTTTAAATAACGGGTCCCATTGACAGTTACTGGTAAACCGTTTTCTTCAAAGAAGTATGGCCGACAATACACCTTGATGAAACTGCGCACCACACAGTGACTCGTTCTGGGTCCAGTTCCGTCTCATGGAGCATTTCTGGATTAGATTCACTCCATATACGGCAATTTAGCTTGTTTACGTTGTCGTTTAGATCAAAATGGGCCTCATCAGACATGAACAAACAATTAATCAATGTGTTGTCTTCTTCGGCCATTTCAATCATTTTCGGCAAAATTCCACGCGTACAGGCAAATCCTGAATGTTTTTTTTTATTATTTATTTATTTATTTATTTGCTTGTAAATTGGACTTTGTACGGAAACAAGTTTAAGTCATCATGAAGTATCTGTCGTAATGACTGTCTGCTAAATCCAATTTGCCCCGATACCTAAGTTTCGAGTCGAAACGCTTGGATTTGCCTGTATTGCCGATGCTACACCCGCGATTTTATCCTGAACCCAAACATTGGGATCTCGATGGTACGATCTTCTTGCGATGCTTCCGGATTCGGCAAACATGTTCACCAGCCTCATAATGGTCCATCCACTTGGGGGAGTATCGCCCAACTCCCGCTTAAATTCCCTTTGGACGGAAATGACAGACTGAAAAGAATGGTTTTTCAGTATCCTAAGCATTCATTTTGATAAACCTAAATAGTAACCTGAAAATAAAAAAAATAAGCCGATTACTCACGCAGGAAAAAAGTTATTACGTTTTATTTTTGTAGCACGATTCCACCAAATTGGATACTTCCTTCTGCAGGTTAGCTCGTAATTGCTCCGCGAAGGTTTAGGAAAAGAGAAAATTCGAAAAATTCAAGAGGTGGTGCTGTAGATGCACATTTCAATTTTCAGTTCAACAGGTGGCGCTGTAGGCGGTTAGGAAATGGGTTTTGGGATATACTTTTCAACTTCTGTTATTTGTAGGGTGAAATGGCCCAAAAATAAAAAAAAAATTGAAAGGTCTTTCTTACGGCTTAAGAGATATTCTTTTTCAAAATTTTAATACTTGTAGGGTGAAATGGGGGTAACATAAAAATTGTCTGATTTAGGAAATTCTTTTTTTGTTTGAAGGGTTTTTCTTATGAAATGGCTATAAGGATATTCTTTTTAAAAATTTTAATATTTGTAAGGTAAAATAGGGTTAAAATAAAAACTGTCTGATTTAGAAAATTATTTTTTAGTTTAAAAGGTTTTTCTAAGGAAATAACTTTAGGGATATTCTTTTTCAAATTTTGTAGTTTTTTTTGTAGAGTGAAATGGGGTAAAAATAAAAAAAATATCCGATTTAAGAAATTCTTTTATTGATCGAAAGGATGTTTTTTAATGGATTTTTGTTTTTCAGAAAATTGGCATTTATAGAGTGAAATGAGGTTAAAACAAACAAGTGGTTTTCGATTACAAAAATGCGTTCTGTGTTGGGAAAATAGTAAAGGTTGGACTAAGAGGATAATGTTTGTACATATTTACCCATTCATAACGAAAAGTAGGTTAAAACCCATAAAGAAGTATTCGATTACAAAAATTAAATTTTCTATTGTAATTTTTATGCGAAGCTAAGGTTTGTCTACCCGTGCCAAGCCGGGCGCGCCAGCTATTTAGATATAAAACTTAAAAAAACAATTTTCGCTATGCAAAAATAAATAAATAAGTTTAGGAAGTTCCGTATGTGACTTTTAGATTTTTAAAATAGGTAATTCTTTTTTAATTTGTATTACACAAAATAAGCTAATATTAACACAAATTTAATAGTTTAAATCTTAGGCTTCAGTTTGGTTTCCTTTAATACAGTTATATTGAAAACAGTTTCCATTATTTCAAAAAAATTGTGTGAGTGCCGGGACTCACGGTTAATATGTGTAAACATCAACGTGCGCGGATCCAAAACGGGGCTGGGGACTGGAGTTGGAGAAAAACAGTTTAAATGACTAAATACTTTTGTGCTTAAATTCATTGCTCTTTTTCTAAATACATATTAATAATGGTTCAATCACATCGACTTTTGATAACATATTTGTAAAATTACAAAATAAATCAAATCACTCAGATACATAAATAATATCTAATAATTTATTTTTTCCATTCCAATGCGTATTTTTATTAATTATTATTTTAAATACAAAAAGAAACAAACTTGAACTATAAATTATACATATGAAGGTACATTGATGACATAAATACCATTGTTTTTGTGTAGTTATTGTTATTTTTAATTAATTATATTGTATGAGAAGTTTCAAGTGCTTGGTGACACGTGTTAATGTTAAGTCAAATTTCAATACAATTTTTACACAATATTTGTTTTGAGAACCTTGATCACTTTTTAGGGGAATACATAAAAGAAATTCAAACATTTCCAAAATATGCATATACAAATTTTTTAATAATAAATTGTTAATATCTTTTCATTAATATCTAGATATATATGTACATACATATTACAAAACAGGTTGAAACTACAACTGAAAGGACCTCCTCGGAATAAACATATGAATTGAATCTTAAGACTCTTCTGCCCAGTTTAATGTTTCAAGTCGCCGAGGTTTCAACTTGCTTCAAAGTTTTTACGACTTCATCTTCTGAAACTTCAATCTCTCTATGAACGTTGCCTAATGCTAAACCATTGAGTCTTGGGTCAGGCATATTAACGCGTGAATAGATTTTCAACCTTTTTAGAAGAGAGAAAGTGAGCTCAGCTGTTGCAGACGTGACTGGTATTGTTGCCAAAATTTGAAAAAGTATTGCAATATTTGGAAAGAAAAAAATTTGCGTTTAGATTGGATGATCTGCAGTGCAGTTTCGGCTTTTTCTAACTCATTTTTCTTGCAATACTTTTTCCACATAATTATTTCTTGTCTGAGTTCACTTTTGATACAACCTTTAAGATCGATTTCATATGTTTTGTCGAATAAAATGGAATCAAACTCTTTAAAGCCATGATTTTTAAGAAGTTAAAATTAAGTACTGAATTTGTATCGTTGAACGCAATACACAAATTAAATATAAAATGTCAGCTATGTATGTATAAAAACTCTAGATTTTACATTCAAGTTGTCACCTGAATATTCATGTGAAAATTCCATGTGACTAAACGTAACTAAAAGTCAGAAGGTCGAAAAATTCCGAAATTTGAGTATTTAGGACCTTACCTAGTCCTACTGGGATTCTATGTCCCCTATCACACGAGGAAAATAAGTTTCCAGAAACTTTCAGTTTTTGGTCGACAAGGGCAGGAAGTAAAGGGAGTGAACAAAATCTCCCCGGTCAAAGTTGCGGAGATTTTTTTGACATTGCTTTTTACACTACGTAGTTCAACAAAGAGCATTCATAAGGAAACTACAGAAAATCTAAAACGATTTTGTTTCGAATTGGAGTTTAGCTAGCTTATGCGCATTGCATTATATTTGAGTCTTTAGATAGACGTGGCGCGTCAAGACAAAATTTCAGAGGTTTGTATAACTTTTAAATAATTCCATTTCACAATGCTGCTGGAGTATGTTTTATTCACAATCCTGCATTTTCTCTAAATGAAGCGGATTGATAGGGAAGACTACTATTCACTTGAACAAAGTTAATAGTTCTGTTTGGTAACTTAAAATTTCTTACACAATTTCAGTTTGCTGCCAAAATCTTTTGGAAAAAATGGGGTTTGTGAAAAGCTACCCATAATTAAAAGTACAGCATTTTAAAAAGCATTTGCAACTGGAAATAAATTAAAAGGGACAAAAATATTAAGTGGAATTAGAATGACTGAAAAGAATTAACCATTAGGAATTGTTAGCCTATGGAAAACGGACAAAAAAAGTAATCTGAAACTAAAACAAATTTTTTGTTTGTTTCTTTGTTTTATGTTATGTGTATTGTATTGTAAAATTGGCTTTGGGGTGGCTGAAGGGGCTGTGGAAGGCTAGGGCCCCTATAGCCCCCTGGATCCGCTACTGCTTTCAATCGAACTGGAGCCTGTAACACAGAACTACAAGCC
This sequence comes from Leucozona laternaria, assembly GCA_932273885.2. Lineage (NCBI taxonomy): Eukaryota > Metazoa > Arthropoda > Insecta > Diptera > Syrphidae > Leucozona > Leucozona laternaria. The sequence goes on from OW026368.1 coordinate 56,914,755, forward strand.
TGTAAGTCAAAATCCACTTGAGGGCTTATCTTAGTATTACAAGTAGGTATAAGTGTAGATTATTTCGTTAACACCATTTTACTCTACAAAAGGTTTTTATAATACAAATTCTATATACTACTGAAATACATCAGCCAAGTAGAAGACTTAGCACTATTTAATTGGACTTGTTGAATTATTGATTCAAAATAGCTTTTATCGGCCTTTAGTCCATAAAAATTGGCGTTTCGTCCCGGCGATCTCACTTGGACTCATCAGTTGACTAGTGAGTGCCTTGTCACCTTGAATCAATAATTCAACAAGTCCAATTAAATAGTGCTAAGTCTTCTACTTGGCTGATGTATTTCAGTAGTATATAGAATTTGTATTATAAAAACCTTCATATAAAAACAAAGCCTTGCCCTGGGCAAAATTTCCAGCTTAATGGTTAAGAATTTTAATCTTGTTGGATATAGTTCACATTGGATTTTTGTCAAAAAGTTCATGTAAGTTGAACTGAACTTAATGAAAATTTTTATGGACTAAAGGCCGATAAAAGCTATTTTGAATCAAACCTTCAATCTAATTTGGTCCAGTCGTTTTTAAGTTTTAAGCATCCGACACAGAAGAAAACCATGAGTTCCTGAAGTCAGTTCAAGTTGAAAAACCATAACAATCGTTATGAGAAGAAAACGAAGCGAAAACGATCTAATTACCTTTTGAGTTTTTTTGACTTGAAATGACGTCAGGAACTCATGGTTTTCTTCTGTGGCGGAGATTTCGGAACACCCTTTATAAGTTAATTTTTGTAATCGAATATGTCCTTCTTTATGGGTTTTAACCTACTTCACATTATGACTGGCTAAATATGTACAAACATGATCCTCTAAGTCTAACCTTTATTACTTTCCCAACACAGAGAGAATTTTTTTTAATCAAAAACCACTTTTTTGTTTAAATCCCATTTCACTCCATAAATGCCAATTTTCTGAAATAAAAACCCTAGGGCCATCCACTAAAAAATTACCTTTCAGTCACGAAAAGAATTTATTAAAGTTTTACCCCATAATCACCATACAAATATTAAAATTTTGAAAAAAAAACTTTTTGAAGAAAAACTTTTCAAAACAAGAAATGAATTACTTAAATCGGAGGATTTTTCTTATTCTTCCCCATTTCACTAAGCACTAAGAGTCTGATGATCGGCCAGGCAGCCGTGAAATTGCTATAACTCCAGCCTATAATGACTTGGTGGCAGCTCACTGAAGTGGTTGTTGTTTCATTCAAAACCTTCAATATTAATATAATGGTAGGAGCTTTGCAGCCTTAATGCGAGTATTTAATCACACAAAAACAAACTTTTAATCCCATCAATCAATCCATTGTTGCCAGAGTAATAAATAGGTAAAACAAAATCTCGAATATTTTTTTGTTTTGAGATTTTTTTTAGATAGGTATAGTCTTTCCAGATTTTTGTGCATTCGAGATTTTTTCATACTAATTTAAAAAATATTTTTTCGTGATTTTTTGCATTCGAGATTACGTCGTGATCGTGATCCCTTATATACTAGGAAGCACTATGGCGTAAAATTTTAAACAATCCTCATTTCATGAAAAACATCGACTCTAGTTGAAGTAAGTATTTGTTTAGTTGTGAGCCTATATCTTACTTCTCGTTAATTTTAAACAGACAGTAATGCTTGTAGTTGTCGATTTTCCAGAGACATACCATGCTGAAATGAAGATATTGTTTCTTTTAATAAATACGAAATGTTTGAAAACATCAACCAATTACTAGTCTGGTGACAAATTGCCCATTTTCAATTTGTTTTATATTGACATATGGTGTGTAACAAGTAACCTCGTCAAATAATTCCTCACCATTGATTTCTAGAACTTTTCGAGAGACTTCCAAGAGTGTGCAACATTTACAAGTACTTAACTTACCCATTCAAAATGAGGGTTGTACTCTCAAAAAGAGGACGTATGGTCACCGTATTGATGGTAGATATACATATATGGCTTTTCAGTTTTGCAAATGGTAAGGTAGTATAAACTGTAGTGTAAGGAAAAAAGACAACAAATACATGAAAAATAAACAAACATAAGGAAAAAAGAGGCAGTGATACAACACAATTGTCAGATTGTCACTATGATCCGTATCGTTATATTTTCATGAGATGATCTACATATTTATTGAATGGATCATTAGCCATAGTAAAATTCCGTTTTTGTTTCATTGCCTCTTTCAACAGTGACTAATCAACAAAAAATAAATATCCCAAATATGCATATTTGCAAATTATTACTTCTGACAAATTCACAGCAGTCTTTTATTTTATACTTCTTCATTACGACAGAAGCTTTGGAAATTGTGCTGCACAATTACCATTTGAGAAATTGAAGATTTTACAATTTTTCACAAACTAATATAGGTAGCAGACTTGTAGTAAGTTTTCAATTCAACTAAGGATATCCAACAAGTTTTCGCTGAACTTGACAACAGAAAACATTAAACCGGATCCGCCCCTTAATGGCAAAAGTCACGTACCGGGGCGTTACCTTTTAAACCTATTGAAATTTACCACAACTTACACCTATGCGCGGATACAATGCTTATACCCGAACACCATTACCTTTCATTTATCTTTGACTCAGACATAAAATGAGAACTGAGTCACATTTGTTGGATCTCAACCTCCGCCCTGTTTTATGATGACAGCGTTGGGAAGGGTTCTATGGTCTATCTCTGGAAAGAGAATTGTTACTTCTCAATCTTCAAGAGAGAGTAAAACAAAAAGCAACATTGGCAACGCCACTTTAATCCATATGTGCATATGAAGTTCTCGAATGCTCATCCTAAACTAATCTAATCCTAATGTAGACAATTTGAAAATTTGGCTAGAACCTAGGAGAATGGAGTGATGTTATGCCTTGCCCGAAACACGGATAGTAATATAAACGAAAAACCAAGAGGAAAACACTTTTTTCTCATACATACCTTAATTGGGTGGAATACCAATTGTTTTTGTTTTTTACCTTAACATCAATGATGTATGGAGAACTGAGTTCTTTATTTAAAGGATGGTGCTGGACTCAGCTGTGAGAATGCGCCATCTCAAACGGTCTCACTAGTCACAAATAATGTCCGGTTTCTCACCCTCTCAGAGTGGAGTTCGGCAATATACTTTCGGACTAGTGCTTGGACTTTCAATGAGATGAGAGAAAAATAATTACCTGCTGCATAGGAGCTTGTCCTTGAACATTAGTCTTCTGGTGCTACCAATCTCTTGTTAGGTATATGTTCTATTTTTTCGGCAGTCAGGTGAACATGTCCTTAGAGACTCTGCTGTCAAGGAATTCATTTTGCTTATCTGCATCCTGTATCCTCCTTTAGAGAGTAAACTGTTTCAGTCGTCTACCACAGCAACAAACGATGTCTCAAGGTGCATATTCTTGGATATCTCACTACCCTAAACAGCCTTATACCATAGTTGCACTCAATAATGGAAGCGCATGGTATGTATATCCTTTTCTCCAAGGAAATCTTTCCGGATGATTTTTTTTTGTTGCCAGGATGTCTATTGGTAATTTAGATAGGAGAGTTTTGAAAGTGTCGGTTGCATGTGAAGGACACCAAAATGGCAGTATAATGTGAATGCCATTATATTTAGTTCCCAAATAGCAGGAAAGTTTATACATAGGAGTAATGTTATAAGGTTCGAGTCGTGGATAAAATCATAAAATGGAAGAAGGAACATTTTGTCCATATGTCTGTCTGTCTGTACTTAGGGTACTTAAGGATTTTAGGTGATTCCCTAGAGTTTGAGGCTTGATTCACACTAAAGCGCTGATACCAACACAGTCTGATAAAGTTCTATCATGTTAACATCGCCGCTCAAATAGCAATACTTCTCTGATCGCTTTTTCATAATTATTTATCTACAGATATCGATTTAGTATTTTATCAACACCAATTTTCGATACCTTGGCAGAATGAGTGTCAACTTCACCGATCGAAATCTGGTTAATTTGCGTAATAATTTCGAATTTGTCCTTTCATGTTTTATGTTTTTGTTGCTATTTCGAAAAGGTGTTAAAACTTCTTAAATTGAATGGTTCAATTCAATTTTGTCGTACGATGCTATTTCTATTTTTTTGGTCTAAATAATACAATTTTGATTCACGTCAAAAAAAGATGTCCATTAGGCTAGTCCAGGAAAGTGAGATCTCAGAGATTTCGATCCGTCAAAAAGTGACAGCAAAACTGAGAAATGCAACTGGGTCTCCTACATTCCTACATCTAATTTTCCTTAAATGTTAACACTGTCATTTAATGTTATACTCTGTTCAATTTGAATATGCAGTACAGGCCTTATGGCAGAGCTATTTCAAACACACTGTTGCCTGTTGCTGCTACCACGGCACCTTAACTTAAGAAATTGCCACTGAAATTATAACCAGAATCACTGGCTTACGTTTAAATTGTTTGTGTAATCTTCTTTGAGCTCGCTTACATCCCACCATGACCTATCTGCTCCTCAGGGTTCGGACTTAAGATTCAAAATTTCGAAGCGAATGTGGAAAAAAGCGAAGTTTTTACGTAAACGATTTCTAAACTTATTTTTGTATCAAATTCGTTTCCGAAAACTTCTTCGCTGCGCTGCTCAACATAAATCTGACAAGTTCTTCCAAAACTTAAGCAAATCATTTTGATCTTGTGTACTTGTATCGTAAATCCCAAATGACCTACATTCATCATTTAAGATATCAAAGCGCTTTTGAAAAAGGAAATCCCTCGACCAGTTTTAAAATTGAAGTTGAATCCCCTTCTTGAATTTATTTTGGGTTTAAATACTATATAAATTGAGTTTATCATCTTCAAATGCGAATCTTGATTGTGATATTTCGAGTTTATTAGAAACATCAGTATGCTGTCTCTTACTAAAACTATGTAGTAGTGTTGCCTTTTTATTTATTGATTGTGGATTTTTTCAATTAAATGAAATAGAAGTAGATTTTAAAAAAGCGAAGTAGGGAAGCAGATTAAATTTTTTCCTCGAAACCGAAGTAAATCTTCTTCGATTGAGGTAAAGTACGAACCCTAAGACTGATCGCCAATTTGCAACCAACCCTTATTGAAGCCTGATTCACAATGGGACGAGGAAACGGGACGTGAGCGTGACGAGAATTCGTTGTAGTTGTCAAACCAATTTCAAACAATGAAAACATATCAGGCTTGACATTGTGTTGAATCAGAGTTACCATTGCCTATAGTTGATGGAAATTCATATAGCATTTTCTTTAGTTTTTTCTGTGTAACTTTCAGGATTTAAGCTTTTTTAGAGCTTTTGATAGCAATATTTTTGTTAGTTTTGCGGCAATTTTAAATGCTCACTAAGGCAACCCAGTGAGAGCTTTGAAATGGAGATAGCTTATTGAAATCCATAAAGGTATGGGTGAAAGGCAAATATCCTATCTTCCCTGTACTGCATATTCAAATTGAACAGAGTATAGTACAGTTGGTTCGCTGTCACACCTAATTAAATAGTTGCCATTATTTTTATTCTTGTATGTTTTTGACCAATGATTTTTCGAATTTTTGATAGTTAGATTTTATCAGGCTCTTTCGGTCTATTTAATTTTTGAATGCGAATAAAAAGACTTTATCCCATTCTTCACCCAACGTTTCGTATGAATTAAATGCTTCTTCAGGGGTCTTATTTTTATTTAATTTTTATATCAAATCACATAATACTTATTATTAGCCTCAGAAAATTGCATCCTCCAACAGCTACTGACACAAACTGAAAATAAATAACAAGACTATACCATACAGATTAGCCATAAGAAGATGAGAATGTTTCATACCTTTCACCCTCCAAAACCCATTTGTTTACATTGTTGTATTTGTTATTTCTTCCCGCGTCGATGAATAGATGTGACTTGCAACAACAATTTAAACAGGTGTGTGAAGATCCCTTCTCTCTATGTGTGAGGTTTTTATTCACACATTCTCATTTTTTATCTGATAACTGCCAGTTCAAGCTTGTAGGCAAATTAAAATGGCTGCCGGGGATTCTCATCTTCATGTGGCTAATCAGTGACTATACTCTGTTCAACAAAAATTGTCAGTACAGGGCTTATGGGAGAGCTTTTTCCAGAGCAGTGGCGCCTGATGCACGCTCACGTCACTGAATTGGGAAAAATTCCACTAAAATAATTAGCAAGCCACTGATTTACGTATACGAATTGTTGTTGTAATTCTCCGCAAAAACTCGTAGGCCAGGCGCGCACATGCAACTAAGCAGTTTGGTTGCGATTTTTAGCACTATGGGAGGAATGAGAGTCCGCGCACATAAACCGGCGGACTCTCATATAATCCCGAGTGCTCAAAATCGAAACCAAACTGTTTAGTTGTATGTGCGCGCCTGGCCGTACACTCCACCACGACCATTGTATCCCACTGTTGAAGGGAAGGGAAACTGAACTGATGAATGACGTGCGCTCGTCGTCGTCATATGCGATGTTTGTGCTCATCCAAACAGAGTTACCTTTCTCAATTGTAAGCAAATTCAAGAGCTTTTTCTGCGGATTTTATTAAGGAACTTTTGGGATTTGAAGCTTTTGAGAACAGATTTTTGAAGATGGGTATTTGAATCACAGATTAGCCATATGAAGATGAGAATGTTTCGTATGTTTCACCCTCCAAAACCCATTTGTTTACGTTGTTGTATTTGTAAATTTTTCCCGCGTCGATGAATAGATGTGAATTGCAACAACAATTTAACCGGCGTCTGAAGATCCCTACTGTCTATGTGTGAGGTTTTTATACACACATTCTCATTTTTTATCTGATATCTGAAAGCTCAAGCTTGTAGGCAAATGAAAATGGCTGCCGGGGATTCTCATCTTCATGTGGCTAATCTGTGATTTGAATGGTGAAGTGAGCTTTAAGTGGTGCGAGAGCTTTAAGGAGGAACAGGTTTATGCAAGTCAATGTAACCAGACTGAGAGGCAAACGTCCTATATTCCCTGTACTGACAATTTTTGTTGAACAGAGTATAGAGAAAGGAAGTGACTCTAGGCATGCCAATTATAACAGTTTTGGTCTATAAAAGTACTGCTTATGCTGCCCTGCAGGGCCAGGGCCCTCCGCCGGTGAGCATACTTCAGGCACCCAGAGTTTTTTTTTTCAAGTAAACAAAATAAATAAAACAAATAAACGTATAGCAGACGGATAAAACTATTTTTGAGCAATAAAATAATTGATTTTCAGTAAACTTTTTATTAAAAATGAGTATAAGTAAATTAAATCTATTGTTATCACATCATTTGATTCTTCTAAATAACATGAGTGATAATTGGTGCATTGAATAGTAGAATCCATAATCATAGAAAAAAACGCCAGCAGTGCTTAATAAACATTTCAATAGCCAGAAAAAAAGCTTTTAATACAAAAGAAAATGTTAAAAAAAACAATATAAAAGAAATGTTTGGGTTAAGGTCCATTACTTTTATTTAATTAACAATTTCGCAGGTACATACGTACAAGCACTTTTTGGGAAGAGGATGTTGTTAGAAATAATGAAGAATTTTTCAAGGAAAATTTTAGAATGTCACGAAAAATTTTTAAAATTCTATGTTTTCATCTTCAAAATTAAAAAAAAATAGACACCAATAGTAGGAAGTCTATTCCCCTTGAGTAGAGAGTGGCAATTGACTTATATGCACTTGGCTCTTCAGCAGATTACCAAAGCATTGCGAATCTTTTCGGGATGGGAAAATGCACGGTTGGTAACATTTTGCAAGAATTTTGCGAAGAGGTCTGGAATGTTCTGCAACCAATGTATTTGTCTGCATACCCACTTACTGAAGAAATCGTAAACGAAAATTTAAATCGTTTTGCGAAATTGGGTTTTCCACAATGTTTTGGGGCAATAGGAAGGTACATAAGTAAAAACGTTTTAACTATGATATCTATGTATAAATTAATACATATGTAATATAAATAAATTATTTTCAGATGGTTGTCATATAAAGATACGTCCCTCTGCTGAAGATGCTACTGACTACTTTAATTTTAAAGGTTGGTATTCAACAGTACTGCTGGCTGTTGTTGATTTAAGGTAAATATTTACACAGTTTTGACGAAAATTCATTAATTGATCTTAACTTGAATTAAGATATAGATTTCTTTATATTAACGTAGGTAGCCCTGGCCGGTGTAATGACTCACAACTATTTGAAAACTCTCCTCTGAAAGTGCACCATCAGAATCCCATACTTAACAGAATGTCGAAGAACCTGCACAACGGTAATGTTTCAGTCGTTTAATTGTAGATTCGGCTTTCAGATTTTCGGATACCCTAATGAAACCATATCCGTATAGTACCTCATTGACACCAATCGAAAAAAAATTATAATTATTACCTGTCAAAGAGTCGCATAGTAGTTGAAAACGCCTTTGGGCATCTAAAAGCTAGATTTCAAAGGATCGGAAAAGGACTGGACAACCACATCGAAAACACAAACTTAATTAGATTAGATTTAGATTAGATTTTTATTCAACCAAAAATATTAATTTTAAATTTTCCAGCTAGTTTACAGTTTGAATAAATAAAGACTTGGCAAAATATACCGTCAGCCTGAGTGGCTTCAATATTATGTATAGATACATTGTTTAAGATCTTTTTTTTTTGTTTTAAAAGTGGCAAAATTAAATTTAAACAGTTTTTCATACATTATTAAATACAAATAAAAAGACTTTGAGTTAAGCTAAAACGAAAATATTATAAAATACTAAAAGCATTCATCAATTAATTTGGATCGATACAACAAAGCATTTGTACAGAATTCACTTAGCAGCAACCAGTTGGAACCATTCAGCAGGTTGAAAATCTCGTTCTCTCCCAAGATGTTTTTGCCAAAAAGAGTTCTTCTGATTTCCTGTAGAACCGGGCAAACCCCAAGGAAATGGTCAATATCTTCCCTAACTTGTAGATTGCAAAGGCTGCAAATATTCATCGAATCGTTTCTCTGCGGCATAAAGTTAAGATAAGTACTTTAAAAATCGTTCCAATTGCTCCACTTGAAAGGTTGGTGTTGAAGTAATTGAGAGAACAGAGATTGTAATTTACTTTAGAATAGTAATTTCTCTATACAGATGATCTAGCTTTTTCTATAAAGGTGTATCTTTCGTTTTCGTCTGTGATTTGAATTATTTCATACAACAATTTTCGTATCTGCACACCATTTTTTTCTTCTACGCCAAAGGTTAAACCACAATCTGCCGCCAATCTCGACCAATCCTCATACCAGATTTTCTTGTATTGCGCTCCATACCTCCAGATCACTTTTGGAAGCCTTGAGTTGTGCATTTCTGTTATTCTACCTACATAGTCTGCATTTAGTTTTAAAGTTGATACGAAAAGAGTAGAAAGTCCTGTTTCAAGGTAGTACATGTACTTTGGAGAGTTATTCGGTAAGTAAAATATTTTCTTTAAAAAGAAGTGCAGTATATTTTCCACAGCCTCATATTTTCTTAGACCCCAGGCATGCGCCCCATAGAAAAGAATCGATCTTGCAGTAGCGTTAAAAACTTTATATTTCGTTTTAATTGAAACCAGTTTATCGTGAAATATTTTTTTCCAGTTAGTACAGATGGCAGTTTTAGCATTGTTTGCTTTTAGCCTTGAGGTGCTTTTCCAAACTTAGGTTAAATGTGAAGACCATTCCCAAATAGGTGTATTCTTTGACTATATCTAAAATACATCCGTCATATTTCCAGTTTTCTTCTTTCGAAAATCTTCCACTCCCGTTTTGAAAAATCATTATTTTAGATTTCTGAGTATTGACTTCTAAACTCCAAATCTTGCAATACTCTGCAATACTCTGCCAGCCTATTTATCATCAATTGAAGAGAGGCAGGAGATTCCGATATAATTACGATATCATCGGCATACATGATGACTTTTATATTGTTGCTCCCAATCCTGACACCGCAAGGCAGAAACTCCACTAGATCATCAAGAAACAAGGCAAATAGTAATGGACTAAGATTACAGCCCTGCCTTACTCCCCGATTGATTTCAAACTTAAGTGATAGTCCTTTACCGTTGTCAACTTGGGCAATCGTTGCATGATATAGTTTCTCCAGCGCAGAAACAAAATTCGATGATACTCCCTTAATTATAAAATCTTGTTGCGTGCTACACAATATTTTGAATACGCATTATGATGATATAAATAGTCATTGGATGCCAGGGAACAGCCACCTGACCTTGTTTTCCATATAGGCGACACCAACCCAACAGCAATAAATATCAGGAATGCAATAACTGCCTATTTATGTAAGTAAAAAGCTATACATTTAAGATGAATATTAAATATCTTCAAATAATGTCTTGAAACGACTTTCAAAACAATATATATTTTAAATACACCATTCACTGCATTCACATCTTGGAAAACATAACAAACGGATCACTTAGGAATTGAAACCAAAACATTAGAATCGTGTATTTCAGCAAATCCACCGAATACACCTATACACACACCGAGTAAAACCAGTTTAGTCCATCACCATCTTATCATCTGTACTCGTTTAGAAAAGGCAAATGAATACATTCATGCAGACCTTTAATGAATATTGTTTCTTTCTTTTCCTCACTAAATTCTTAATCTTTCACACTACTTTTGACTTTTTTAATTTTCACATCCAAATCCCAAAGTTCCAGAGTTCAAGACAAATCAAAGAGTTCATCATAAAAGATCAGAATTCATTTTATTTATTTATACATATGTATGTACATATATATGTATATATGTTAAGGATAAAACTAAGTACAAAAGAAAACTACAACATTTCATAAAAAGCACAGCATAAAGATCATACAAAAAGATTTGGTACAAAAAAAAACAATAACATTTCATATAAACTATTAATAATATGAATCACAACATTAATAAACATAAATAAATAAACAGTATAGCACTTCAGAAGAAAAAAAAACATTTCACATTATTGTAGGAAAGATTATTTCTTTCTACGTAAAAGAATGCAATTTTCCTTTTGGACAGAGTCATATGAAACTGCGATCCTTTCAAGGACATCGTTTCTCCTTTCTTCCACTTTAATAATCCGTTCATACGCACCTTTATAATTTTAAAATTTTCATAAATAATGTCGTCAAATTTTGTCTGTTCTTCTTCTGTATTTTGGTTTGATATTCTTTTTCTTTTTTGTACAGCTGTTGAAGACGATGGTGCATCCGGGCTTGGAACTGAGTGGTCTGCCTCAGAAATAGGAATCGGGGAGTCTTCTGCATTTAGAGATGGCGTTGGGAAAAGGGAAAGCGAATACGGTTGTGAAATTATAACTATTTAAGTAAATAAATTTTTATTAAAAATGATTAATTGTTTGTTACCCATTATTCTATCTTCGATAACCTCTTCTAGGTTATTTTTCTTCAGACTTCCTAGGACAGCCTGTATCCTGTTATATAGTCCCCATTCCGAGGGCGACCCTCCAGAAGGACCCACTATTTGTGTTTCCTTTCTGTAAAAGAAAAGATGTTTAATATGCATATACCTACACATTGAATGCAATAAGTATTGAGTAAATAAGAAAGAACTTTACCTGTAGCGATTGGTTAAATTGTGTAACTTTACATTAATTTCTTCTGAGGTATACACTGTTTACAGTTCACCCATTATGGATTGTAAATGTGGCTCATTTTTCGTTGCCCTCTTAACTCGAGCAACTTGTCTGCCAACACTTCAATCAGCAGCTCCTCATCTTCGAGTGGCCAAGTTTTCCTTTGTTTTTTTGCTAAACGTTAGTCTTGACAGTTCATATTTGGCAGTCGTGAAGTAGACACGTGGAAAATTTATCATGGAAAAATATTCGAAAAACCAACGTGTTTTAATCGTTAAAACATCAATCATCGATTACTGTGACGATGAAAAAGTTACGTGAAATTTTTGGGAGAAACAACGTGCCAACAAAACGCACTATTTATCGTGTAGTGAATGATTTTGAAGAAAGAGGGTCTGTAGGTGATAGGCCCAAGCATGGACCACAAGGTACTGCAAGATCGCCTGAAAACATTACTGCTGCTCAAGGAAGGGTTCAAAACAATCCATCAACCTCAATTCGAGGCCGTGCTCAGGAGCTTGGTCTTCGAAGAACAACTTTTGCCACAATTTTGCACAAGGATTTGCATTTGTTTCCATTTAAGATTCAGTTGACAAAAGAGCTTCTTCCACAAGACAGCTAGCCCATGACAACCCCGATTTTCATGAAAAAATCATAACGAGTGACGAGGCAAATTTTCATTTGAATGGATATGTGAATAAATAGAATAGTCGGTTTTGGGCAATGGAAAACCCTCAAATTATTCATCAGTCACCTTTGCATCCATTTAAAGTTACAGTCTGGTGTGCAATTTGGTCAGGAGGAATCATTGGACCTTACTTCTTTGAAAATAAAATGGAGTGACGGTAACTGTGAATGGGGAGCGATATCGTGATATGATTGAAAACTTTTAAACGCCACAACTGCATGCTTCGGTATTGATCAACATGTGGTATCAGTAGGATTCAGAGGTTTTATGTATAAATGGTTTAAATCTAACTTGACAGAAAGAACCCAAAAAGTAAAAAAGAAGAATTTTTCAGCAATTATCAGTTATTAATCTAGGTGTGCCCCAAGGCTCAGTATTAGGATCTATATTATTCTTAGTTTACATTAACTCATTATTTAGTCAACCGTTTTTAGGCAAGGCCTTTGCAGATGATCTTGAGATTGCATATCGTTCTGACAGCGCTTTGAACCTTAGTGCTGAAATCAATCATGATGTTCATCTTTTGAGAATTTGGTTTGCTGCACACAAACTATTTGTTAGTAGCAAAACAAAATTGATTTACTTTAGTCACAGTGGTCCCGATTGTCCTGGTTGTGAAGTTTATTTTCACGCCAACAATTGTGTAAGGAATATTCTATCGAGTTGTGCATATTCTTTTGTAGAACCTGATATAATTTTTAATGAACCTGCAACTTGTGGCAAAAACTGCTTCAAAGCAGAAATAGTAACTCAGTTTAAGTACTTAGGTATAACTATTGATCATAACATGAGATGGTTCAAACATGTTTCAAACCTTAAAAATATTTACGGTATTCGATCCGTAGTTTTTATCGGCTCAGAAATGTCTGTGACTCTAAGAATACAGTATGGTTAAAGTTGTTGCAGCGGCGCTTATGACACATTTCTCGAACCACTCATTATTTTACAAAAGTGCGCTGTACGAAAAAATGCAAAGCTAATCGTTAAGCTCATTCTATATTTTTCTTGAGAGGTGGTTGTATATCTACAGATTCCAATATCGGACACTAAAAAATTTGCGAAGCCATTCAAGCAATTGTGTCACCATGCCTTCTTCTCGAACTACACATTTCAGAAACTTTTTCTTCGTTGTATCATGCAAATTGTTCAATAGACTCCCTATATACCTGCGATTCATTAGATCTCTACCAATTTTCCTAAGTGAAATTAAAAGTTGGCTTCTAGAATTTAATCACAATGAAAAGGTTCTGTTGTCGTATATAGCTTAATTATTTTGCCATATTATATTATTATTATTTGATTTGTTCTTCATATTTCTGAAACCTTTTGTCATATAATGAATAACTTGATTATACTTTTTCACTCTAATGTTTATCTTTAATTTGGTATTACACTGTTCACCCCACTCAGGTATTCTTATAATGAAGTGACATTATCACAATTTATTTACAAATACAAATGTCCCTCGCTTTTCTTAATATTTTGAATTTGTTATGTTATTATGTATGTGCCTGGACACATTGACGCAATTGGGCATGCAACTTGCATGAAAATGTAAAAGAGAGGGAATTATTTTTCATAAGAAGGAAAGAGATGGGCTAAAAAATCAAAAATCTTTACGAATCTCATAAAATTTTATAAAACTCTGTGCAGTGATGCCAGTTTCATTCTAGTTAATATCGTTTCGCTTCAGCTTTTTTATGGGGGGAAAATATTATTTTTAACATAACCGAAACTTTTTTTTTTCTTAATAAAAATTCATCTAAAAAAAAAAAACTATTTGGCCGAACCACCAATGACACAGAAAATGTCTCAATAAGAGAGGAACAATTTTTCGTTCTTCTTTCGCCACACAAAAAGTAATGGGGCATATTCATAGCCACTTTTAAACTCCAGTTTATCTTAGACTGGGGCTTATTCAATGTTATTTAGATAGGATAAACCCAGGTCTTAGATAAACTGGAGTTTAAAAGTGACTATGAATATGCCCCAATATGTTTACAGTTTTCTGTTGCAATAGCGATCTTCTTTCTCGGCTAGCATTTGCATTTGCACCCTCGTTTTGGCACTTTTAAGTCTTCCCTTCTCCAATGCTTCAGTCGATAGAGCGTTCTCAGTTGTTAAAATAGCAAAAAATAAACTCAGGAATCGACTTAGTATCGATACAGCAGATTCAGTTTTACGTGTTCGCTATAGCCTAGGAACTAAAGGCTGCATCGGTTTCGAACCTTCAAAGGCAATGCTGTCTAAATTCAATTCAGAGTTGTTTCGCATGACAGTAATTATGATGATGAAAACGAAGAAACTCTTGAGGCATTTGCCTATGAATTAATAAACGTCAATAACAATTTGTAAATGAATCTATAACACAACTGAGAAAACCAAAACTACGAAAGACTAAACTTCCCAGTACAAAACTGCGCAGTACAAGACTAATAATGAACACAACTGTGCAGTACAGAACTTCTAACGACCAAAACTACTCGCGACACAACTACGAAAAAGGCGGATGCTATATTATCGCTTGGTTTTTGGATTGGCAACAGTTGACCGTAGTATGTGTGCGCTAGGCGATGGGTTTTAAAAAGAGGAATATAGCAAGGCTGAACGGGTGTGGAGTTGCGAATATAAAAATAGGGCGTTGGATTTAAAAAAATGGTATCCTCGTCGTTCTTTGAGCGATTTCAATGAAATTGACACAGGTTATAGCTGAGGCAGAATTATGAACGAAAAAATTTTTTTCAGCACAGGGTGCCCCCAAAAAATGTCACTATCTTATTCTTTGAGCGATTTCGATGAAATTGACACGGGTTATAGCTGAGGCAGAATTATGAACAAAAAAAAATATTTTCAGCACAGGGTGTCTCCAAAAGATGTCACTTTCTTATTCTTTGAGCGATTTCGATGAAATTGACACAGAATAAAGCTGAGGCAGAATTATAAACAAAAAAAATATTTTCAGCACAGGGTGCCTCCAAAAAATGTCACTTTCTTATTCTTTGAGCTATTTCGATGAAATTGACACAGGTTATAGCTGAGGCAGAATTATGAACAAAAAAGATATTTTCAGCACAGGGTGTCTCCAAAAGATGTCACTTTCTTATTCTTTGAGCGATTTCGATGAAATTGACACAGACTATAGCTGAGGCAGAATTATGAACGAAAAAAATATTTTCAGCACAGGGTGCCCCAAAAAATGTCACTTTCTTATTCTTTGAGCGATTTCGATGAAATTGGCACGGGTTATAGCTGAGGCAGAATTATGAACAAAAAAAATATTTTCAGCACAGGGTGTCTCCAAAAGATGTCACTTTCTTATTCTTTGAGCGATTTCGATGAAATTGACACAGGTTATAGCTGAGGCAGAATTATGAACGAAAAAAATGTTTTCAGCACAGGGTGCCTCCAAAAAATGTCACTTTCTTATTTTATGAGCGATTTCGATGAAATTGACACAGAATATAGCTGAGGCAGAATTATAAACAAAAAAAAATATTTTCAGCACAGGGTGCCTCCAAAAAATGTCACTTTTTTATTCTTTGAGCGATTTCGATGAAATTGCCACAGGTTATAGCTGAGGCAGAATTATGAACAAAAAATATATTTTCAGCACAGGGTGTCTCCAAAAGATGTCACTTTCTTATTCTTTGAGCGATTTCGATGAAATTGACACGGGTTATAGCTGAGGCAGAATTATGAATAAAAAAAATATTTTCAGCACAGGGTGTCTCCAAAAAATGTCACTTTCTTATTCTTTGAGCGATTTCGATGAAATTGACACGGGTTATAGCTGAGGCAGAATTATAAACAAAAAAAATATTTTCAGCACAGGGTGCCTCCATAAAGTGTCACTTTTCATTTTATGAGCGATTTCGATGAAATTTAAATAGACTATAGCCGAGGCAAAAATATATAAATATTTGAAAGATACAAAAATTGATGAATATACATATAATGTAAATAAGTTTTAAACTAAATCAAATAAACACATATTTGATAAACCAATATTTTTTTGTGCAGAAAAAGATTTTTTACGTCATTTAATGGTTTTACTAGAATACTTTAAACACCTTCAAAAAAAAATTCAAGCCATTGAAAAAATAAAATTTCTCATTGCATTTATACTTTTTTTTAAATAATAGAACCAAAATATTCATACAATGCAAGATTCCCCCATCCAATGCTTTCTTTTTTCGACCAAACAACAACCGCACACAGTTTGAGTGTAAAATCTTAAGAAAAACTCAAAGATTGTAAGTCACAATCGCTTGATTTCGTTAACAAATAATTTAAACGAAGTTTTACTTTTTTTTCGTGTGTATACTTTGGTTAGGTACATATCGTTCCAAAATCATTTGAATGAGTTAATGGTCAAATGATAATGAGTGGTAATGGGATATTTCTTTTCTAAATTATTTGGGAAGTTTTGGTATTTTTTTGTTTTGGTTTGAATTGAGTGCACAAAAGGGTTGCACGAGTTTTTGGATGTTGGAAAATGAGAAAAAAAAAATTGCGGAACTTAATCAAATAAGGAGAAAAGTAAAAATATTTTGTGGGTGGTTAGGTATTAGATTGATGCAGAAATGATAATAATATTATAATAAAGTTAGGCTTTCATGAACGAAATGAACGCCACTGACATACTGCTTTTTAACATGCAAAAGCTGTTAAAATGTGCCTTTTTGCCGATATAAATCAATTTTATTAATTTAATTATGTTCTATTTGCGAATATCGATATTATTTACAAGAATTCTTCTTCTGTACGCAGACTTTTGTGGATCACTGTAAATTATATCGGATTTTTCAATAAGAGCGCTACAAAAGTTTTTTTTTAAATAAAACAAAAACGGTTTCGGATATCAATGAAATTCTTTATTCCTGTGAAAGTACGTTTGATGCCATTATGTATGGAACTCGATTTCTTTTGCATAGCCACCACGGGCACGCTTACAGACGTCCAGACGCTGAACCCAATTTTCGACAGTTTTCAAGCATAAATCGGCCGATACTGCTGCAATTTTACGTTCCATATTCGTACGAAGTTCATCAATCGTCGCTGGCTTGTTGGCATAGACCATAGACTTGACGTAGCCCCACAGGCAATAGTCTAACTGCGTCAAATCGCACCACCGAGGAGGCCAAGCGACTGGACCATTTCGTGAGATAACACGTTCTCCAAACTTAGTTTCCAATAAATTGATTGTGACATTCGCTGTGTGGCTTGTGGCACCGTCCTGTTGGAACCACATGTCCTCTAAGTCCATATCATCCAATTGGGGCCAAAAATATTCGGTTATCATTGAACGGTAGCGATTCCCATTCACAGTAACGTGCCGGTCTTGATCAATGATGCCGCCGGCCCATAAACCACACCAAACCGTAATTTGTTCGGGATGCAATGATGACTCATGGAGTTTGTGTGGATTGCTGCCTGACCAATACCGCATATTTTGTTTATTGACGAAGCCATTCAGCCAGAAATGAGCCTCATCGCTGAAGATGATTTTTCGATGAAAATCCGAATCATTTTCAAGTTGTTGATCACCCCAATTCACGAACATACGACGCTTCTGGTGGTCAAGCGGCTTCAGTTCTTGCGTCAATTTAATCTTGTAAGGATGTAGCCCAAGATCTTTTCGCAAAATTTGCCACAACGACGTCACAGAGAAGCCCAACGCTTGAGAACGACGTTTGAGAGACACATTTGGGATTTCTGAAACTGAAGCCTCAGAGGCAGCAATATTCTCGACACTACGGGCACTTCTTTCTCTCACTGGCAAGGGAACATTTTGTACTGTGCCTGTGGATTCAAATTTTTCCACTAGACGCTCAATTGTTGATCTGCTAGGACGATTATGACGACCATAAATTGGACGGAGCGCTCTTAACGTTGAGGCCACTGACTCCGAATTTCGGTAGTAAATTTTAATAATTTCGACTCGTTGTTGGCTCGTTTATCTTTCCATCAATGGCAAACCTTACTGAAGAGAAATGTCAAAAGAGCGGCAAGAAATATGGCGTCGTTTGCTGTCCGTGTTGCTCTACTTTTGTAGCGTCCCTGTTGAAAAACCCTTTATTTCTAGAAAATTTGAAAAATAAAATTGCACGACAAGTAAGTCCAATTAAAAAAATTAGGTCCTGCTTGCATCCGTTTTACCTGCACATAGAACTTTAACAAGCCTTGTGTACACATATCACTTATTCGGAGGTCTATGACCTATTACAAAAATGAAAATTTAAAATACTTCAGTTCATAAGTATTTGTTTTTATTTTTTCAGAGCAAACAGCAAACTCCAATCAAAGTCACCGTATTGATTTGAATGCGAAAATTTAAATTATGTACTTACACACATATTGTAAAAAAGATTTGTTTATTTTTTATTTAGAAAAATTAAATAGGAGTGTACATATAATTTAAATTTTCTAATACATAGATACAGTGACTCTGATAAGCGGTTGCTATGATTTAGGTAATATAAATGTCAAATATTTGAAATGGAAACATTTGTTTTTTTTTAGTAGGTTATAGAGCACAGACCTCCGAGCAAGTTGGAATCGACCCCTCCCCCCGCCCCCTCTCATAAAATTTTTTGTCTTGATTTTCGTTTATAGTTCTGCCTCAGCTCTATTCTGTGTCAATTTCATCGAAATCGCTCAAAAAATAAGAAAGTGACATCTTTTGGAGAAACTCTGTGCTGAAAATATTTTTTTTGTTCATAATTCTGCCTCAGCTATAACCCGTGTCAATTTCATCGAAATCGCTCAAAGAATAAGAAAGTGACATTTTTTGGGGGCACCCTGTGCTGAAAATATTTTTTTCGTTCATAATTCTGCCTCCGCTATAACCTGTGTCAATTTCATTGAAATCGCTCAAAGAACGACGAGGATACCATTTTTTTAAATCCAACGCCCTATTTTTATATTCGCAACTCCACACCCGTTCAGCCTTGCTATATTCCTCTTTTTAAAACCTATCGCCTAGCGCACACATACTACGGTCAACTGTTGCCAATCCAAAAACCAAGCGATAATATAGCATCCGCCTTTTTCGTAGTCGCGAGTAGTTTTGGTCGTTAGAAGTTCTGTACTGCACAGTTGTGTTCATTATTAGTTTTGTACTGCGTAGTTTTGTACTGGGAAGTTTAGTCTTTCGTAGTTTTGGTTTTCTCAGTTGTGTCAGTCTCCCTTTGTAAATATGTGAATAATGCAAATAAATACAAAATCATTTTACTTATTTTTACTTTTAAGTTAATTTTTTAAATCAAATATTTTGAAGTCTTTTTTATTTATTTTTTTTTTACAAAAAATATCTTTATTTTTTTTTCTAACAAAACTAAAAATATGTGTTCCTAGCTTTTTATTGAAATACAATTTTTTTTATATTAAAAATGTGAAAATGTACGAAAGTACAAATTTTACCTATAAGATTTGACTTTAAATACTGAATTCTTACAATGAAATCTAAGAAGTTTTTTTTAAATAAATATGAAGTGAAATTAATTTTTATTTATTTAGAAAATAAAAAAAAAATATTTTTAGAGTGTGTTGTTTATTCGGGAGCTTTTTTCTTAAAGGAGAAGTTCAAATCTAACATTTATTGTGGATTGTGGCAGAGAAGTAAGTATGGTGGTTTTTTTTTTCTTCCAGTACAAAAACAGTGGGATTTTTTTTCAAATACGGTGGGATTTTAAAAATCTCATCTGGCATCAGTGTTTCGCTTTGACAGATAATTACATTTATCATTTGATCGCCGAGCTGGAAGGTTCACAAAATTCGCTCGTATTTGCAGTTTCGTTACTTTTTCGTTTCTCTTAACGTTCGAATTTGTCTGAACAAGTACAACCTTACTTCAAAGGCATGTGTTGTGTTTTAATTTCCAGCCGTTTCCTGCTGTCAATTTTCTTGCATCACCAAGAAAGTTTATTTTTGTGTGTGGCCACAGAGTGTGCAGTGATGCATTGCGATCTTCCGTCAATGTGTCCAGGCACTATTAAAAATTGTTATTTATGAATAATGAAATAAATACAAAAATCAACACACAGACAACATTTATTCAGGTTTTCATTCTCTCAATTTCTATTCCTATTTCAATTCCTATTCTTAATAAGGAAAGAAAGGGATAAATATGTACATAAATCCATTGTTTGAAAAAAACAACAGTGTTAAGCTGGATTTAGACCTTCGGTTTTATCGTCCGTGTACGTTGTTCGTTGTTGGTCGTACGCGAAACAACGAAGGTCTAAATGCTAACACCGAACAACGAATGAACACCGAACGAAGAACGAATAAATTCAAATTGGCTTTGAATTTTCGGTGTTCGATGTTACCCGAACAACGAACAGCGTGAGTGTAAATGCGAAAAATTTTTAATCGAACATTCTTTTTCAGTGCCGTGCAATGAATTGGGACACTCTCCACGTTTATCTTATTATTACTTTATAATTTTACAGATAGAAAATTGTGAAACAATTTAAGAAATATTACTCTCCGTAGCTAAGTTACGAAAGATTAATTCTAGTGTACATTTAAGTAGCCAACTCTTCGTCCAGCAGGATCTTTTCTTTTTTGTTCAATGTTAAAAGCGCCGCCACTGCCAACAATGTGTTGTTATCCATTTTGCTGCAAAGAACGAACTGAATATAAAAACGGAATAATCTAGATGCTTCTTCGTTGTTCGTTGTTTTTAGGAAGAACGAACAGCGAACAACTTTCACTGAATGAAGAACGAAGATGTAAATCCAGCTTTATATCTAAACGAACACCTGAGGAGAATATATTTTGGGCGTGTATACTACTTAGCTCGTCACACTTAATAAAATATTGGAATGAAATACACCAATACAAACATCGCCGAGAAACTATTTAGTTGCATGTGCGCGCATCTACGTTTAATCACGTAAGACACAGGTATGTTTTTCAGTTTGAGCCACAGATTAGCCATATGAAGATGAGAATGTATCGTACGTTTCACCCTCCAAAACCCATTTGTTTACATTGCTGTATTTGTAATTTCTTCCCGCGTCGCTGAATAGATGTGAATTGCAACAACAATTTAAGCATGTTTGTGAAAATCCCTACTGCCTATGTGTGAGGTTTTTATACACACATTCTCATTTTGTATCTGATAACTGCCAGTTCAAGCTTGTAGGCAAATTGAAATGGCTTCCGGGGATTCTCATCTTCATGTGGCTAATCTGTGGTTTGAGCAACAGTTCAATCTTCGCCATCAACAGATGAAAGAGAAAACCAATGTAATTGGGACGTAAAGCGGTTCTCTTCCCTCTGAATTTTTGGTGAAAGGAAAATCTTGACTGCTACGATTTTCTCTCTTGCACTGAAAGAAAAAAGTTCAACTATTTGGTTTAATGTACGCGCAGTTACATATAATTCGGTGTGACACAAACTGAGGAACTGATTTGGGGCAACCGTTTAATTTGTGTCGAAACACAAACTTGTTAGTTGCTCGAATCGACAACTGAATAGTTTTTGCATGTGCGCGCCTTAGAGGATATATAACATGGAGTGCTCGTTTCTATCCCTAATGCATTGTAGTGCCTGGGGCCATAATAGGGGGCACTATTTCACTTTCGGCCAAGATAAAGTCTTAGAAGATATCGTACAGCTGCTATCAATTGCAAGTCATAATTTGCTTATTTTCTTTCTAAATTGTTCTACTTTGAAGTAATTCTTGAAAATAATAAGGGTTTGTTTATTATTTTAAAGGTTTCAATATCTTCTTTTTTAGTTTTTTTCTCCAATGTGCAGAAAACTCAGTGACCGAAACTTGAACAGCGACCCCTATGAAAGGTTTGCATTCGAATAAGAACAAGCAATCCATATATATATATATATATCCTCTAAGGTTCTTGCGCTCTAATACAAGTCCTTGGTAGTCACTTGAGCAACTAAACTGTGCAAAACTGAAAATTGTATGTACGCGCCTAGCCTAGTCGTGGTAGTCGTAGAGGACATTTTTTTTAGAAGAAATACTAGCCTTTAAAACTGGCTCTAAACAAAGTCGATATCTTGTCTCTGGCTTAAGATAACCAGTTTCTAGCCTGTTCCATTTTTCCTGCCCATGCTAATTTTTTGACATTGAGGTCGATTTTCTCGAGACAATGCGTAGTAAACATAACCTTTTAGTATTTTTATCTTGTGAACGTTACAATAATAAAAATAAAAATTAATGATAAGATTGTGGAAAAACCTATAGATTTAATGATACCGGGGAAAACATAAAAATACCGTGGTTTTCCAAGAATCAACAATTCTTCAATAATTTTTTTAAATTCCATAGCTATTAAAAAGTTTTGCATTCCCTTTTATTTGACTACCTGTCAATACCCTCATTTCTTTACCACGTTCCTTAAAATTCCTCAGAAAAAGTTTGGTTTTGGTTATGAAGATCTAGTTTGAAAATTTACCAAAATCTAACGGATTAGAAAAAACCAATTCATTAATTGGTTAAATTCCTAACGCCAATGGTATCGTTGGAAACGCTATTTAAGATGACTACATTTTTGTTTACGTTTATGGGCTGTTTACAAGAGATGTGATTACAAATTTCCACAATCTTCATACATGGGGATGGGCTCCGGATATTTCACATACAAAGAGATATAAATCACTTCAATACAGAGTCTGCACTTGGGCAGGTGTAATTGGAAATAAATTAGTCAGCCCCTTCAAACTACCACCCAGGCTGAATTATACTATCTGGAGCTTTTGCGCAATGATTTACCATAATTATTGGAGGACATCCCACTTATTCAATCTTCATCATATTTCCAACAGGATGGCTCCAGCCTACTACGGTCGTGTCGTGAGGTTAAAATTCGGCTAGATGAAGAGTACGGTGATCGTTGGATAGAACGTAATGGACCAGTTCACTGGCCTGCAAGATCTTCCGACCATAATGTTTTGAATTTTTTTGTATGGGAAAAATGGAAGAACTTGTTTATTCCACTGAAATATCAACTTTAAAGGAATAGGAAGGGCGTATCTTCGAAGCTTCATCAAGTGCAACAGCAGTTAGAATCAATAAATATAAAACTTCAAATCCAAAAACGGGCCTAGCATGCATACAAAATCAAGGAGGACGCTTTGAGCACCTGTTATAGGCAACTGTTTTATTATAACAAATTATCTAAAACCGCACAAAATCATTTTGTATTCATAGTATTTGGTGCTTAAGACAAAATTACAAAACCTGGTATTTCTTCTTAAAATTAAAGGCTTAATGTTGTTTCTATCATTAGTATACTAACAGGGCAATTATCGTGAACATGTGTCGGGGTACACCAAAGTAGGCATTTTCTTAAATCCACGATAATTAATGCCAAAATTATAGTTAGACCTTTACTATTTACCCAAGAACTACACCCAAAAATACTTCCAAACTGTTTTCAAATAGTAGAATAACCCTATCCGCCAAATACAAGATATTTGAAGCCGTCGTAAAATCAACTCTTTGTTATGCTTCTCAGGTTTGGGGAGCAGATGAATATTTTGTGATTGAGCAATTCCAAAGAAATTTTTTGAAAAAAACTCTTCAACTTACCTTGCTCCACACCAAGCTATGCACTCTACCTAGAAACAGGAATTCCAAAACTCCTAACAAGTACGCTCAAGTCACAAGCCGATTTCATTGTGAAGACATCGAAGTATGACGACTCTAGAATAACCAAAAAAATGCTTTTGTACGAATTAAGGAACAAAGACTGGTGGTTGGCTATGTGGCAAAATATAAGCTATGTCTGTGGTGAAACACTCCACATTGATTTGAACAATTTAAATAATTTGAAAGAACAGTTATACCGCATTATCCAGAAAAATGAAGACGCTATACGTATAGCATTTACTAAAAAAGCTCGTGAATCGGAAAGCAGATTATTATACTCGCAGCTTAACTATAACCTTCTCCACAAAAACTATTTTCATGATTCGCTTAGCTACAAACAGATCTCTTTAATTTTTAAGACAAGGTCTGAACAACTCAACTTAAATGAAAGACCATACAACGGAAGCTTTAACCAATTCTGTTCGATATGCAACCTTAAGGCAAAGGAGGATTGCTTCCACTTCTTAAGTATCTGCCCAATTTTTAAACCATACAGGTTTTTCTTCTTTGGTAAAAACACCCTCTCCGTACAAGAAACCCTTAAACTACTTAACGAATGCGACTGGAAAACATTAAGTAAATATTTAGAAGAAATCTTTAAGTACAGAATGCTAGTAATACATGAATATTTTTGATTTTTAAGTTAATTCATTGAATACTTTGTATTATATAAACAGAAACACGATTGTATACTTACGTAACGTTATTATATTTATACTTGCTAACCAGGCTGACGGCTAAGCCATAGCTTTAAGATTCATAAATTATGTTAACTTGAAATTAACTACTATAAATAAATGAATTTCTTACTTACTTACTTACTTACTTACTTCCAAACAGGTCCGGAACACCCTTTATATATTCCAGTTAAGAAAGGCGAGTAAAACTAGTAGCGTTTATGTGTGTAAGTGTGTCTGAACGCTAAAAAGCCGACTAGAACTAAAAATAGCATGCTGATTTAGCATGTAATTTGCCAGCTGGTTACTCTGCTATTGTAATTGTTTCCATTGTTTCCACAATTCTTGTATTTGTCTGTTTTTTTTTTTAATATCATACAAAAAAAAAAAAAACTTTCCAAGAGAATAGTCGCAGAAAGCACTACCTACAAATCCTACTGCTTTAGAAGATTTGGGATTTCTAGATTATTCGCCAAAGAAGAGTGAAAATGCACCAGAAACAGAAGTCGGATACCTTCGTTCAATTAACATCTTATTAATTTCGAGAAAACTTTTATATTCGTAACTGGTCACTTTCTTTACCTTGTTATTGTTAGAATATGTATAAATATAAAGTTTCTGAGTTGGGCAACAGCTGTCTTTGGAATATACAAAAATACTACCACTATTTCGTCCTCTAAAATTGGAATCACCCTGTGAATCATCTAGGCCCGTATTTTCGTAATAATTTGTTCTAATTTTATCTTCTATTTTTGTATTTATTTAAGCATTCGTAATGCTATCATGTCTGGCATATCCTTTATCCTTGACTTTGACTTAAATTAGCATTTCATTGAAATTCCATTTCGGCGTTTCGGGTTCCGCTGCTCCGTTGCTTGTATATTAAGGGTGCTGGCAAGACTATTAAGGACTTGTCACAGCACTGCGACACTAAAAGTCGAAAAGTAAATCGGGTTTGAAATTGAAAAGAATAGTTTTCTATATGTCTTGTGACTCTGACTTTGTCCTTCCGCCCTCAGTACACATATTAAGCTAAGGATGTAACTAATGATCCTTGTCACAAAAGGGAAAGGAATGTATGTGCGCTACGGCTTCGCTTCTCTGCAGAATTTTATGCGGATGTGTAGGCATTTCCTTTTCGTCATTTACATTTGTATGCATTCTAAGAGCAGCAGTCACACAAGGTTCGGGAACAGGAAAAAATGGATGAAGGACAAGTCGATGCAAATGCAATAAATCAATTGGGAACTTCCCTAAGCTTACTTTGAGTTCAATTAATGTTCACGATGTTCGTGACAAGAAGATAAAACATAATATGAGATATCCAATATACGTTCTTTCCATTTTTACTTGTTTCGTTCCTTCTTACAAGTCCTTTTAACTCCCTCCAACAAAATTTAACTGGAATTTTCAGAAAACAGTCTTTTGTTATTTAAAAAAAAAACGAGTTTACTCCTATAACTTTATTTTTTGTTGACGAAATTAGAATTAGTTTTGTGTGGAAAAATAAATTCTAGACAAGGACGTTGCGAGGGGGGTGTGGTGTGGGGGGGGGCACCTTAAATTACTTCAGTGGTTACATTGATTGCACATTATGTCACGCTACGTACAATAAGTATTCATTATTTAATATATACATCTTAAAATTTAATACTAATTTTCCGAATGAATTGTTGAGGAGTTGAGGTCAGTAAGAAGACCTAACAAAGCCTTACATTTAGGCCTACAGTGAACTGAGGAAGCAGTTTTTCGGTGGAGAATTCATGCGGAATAACTAAACAAACTCGGTGGATAAAACATCAAAAGCGTCAGTTTATCCTGAGTTAACTCACCAAATTTGATGAGTTAACTCGGGTTTAACTTTAATCTCGCACTCAAGAACTGGACCATAGTAAATTTTGGCTTTGTGATCCCTTATTCGGAAAAAATGAAAGATCTGAAAGTGTTAACGTGTAGTAAACTTTGATAATAATTTTCTATTTTAAGTGTTAATTACAGTTTTTGGTATAAACATTCATTCATCATTCATTTTTATCAGACACACCTCTTTTCAAAACATTGAAATCGTTTTAAAATGATACCTTATCATATAAATGTGGGTTCACTCTTTGCTTTCAGCACGTAAATATTTTCTCTTGCATATATAAGGTAAGATTCGTTGATAGATTCACACAATGCCATAAAATGAAGGTATTTATTCAGTTTTTGGCTCTGATCGAGCTTTTACAACTACTGCAAGCTGCCTACGTTCAAGATATTGCAAAAGGTGGCACTATCGGTGCTGCTAAACTTTCTCTTGATTTTGGACAAAAAACCGAGTTGAGTCTTGGTACTGGTGGAAATATATCGTCTATAGACCTGAGTCTCAAATTGGCGGAGGCCTGCGATAACCTTAAATGCTCTCTCCCAAACTGTCGTTGTTCAGATGTTAAGCTTGGAGGTACAATTCAAATCAAAAACGTTCCACAAGTATGTTTGTTTTGTTTTATTTAAATTTACAAATAATGATTTTCATTTCTTCGTGTTTCATTTTAGTTTGTTACAATTACTTTTGATGATGCTGTCACAGCACTGAATTATGAATATTTTGATAAAATGTTTGAAAATGTTCGCAATCCCGATGGATGCAGCCCTAGTGCTACTTTTTATTTTTCCCACGAATATACTGACTACACCAAAATACATAACCTCTGGGCAAATGGACATGAGTTGGCCTTGCACTCTATGACACATGGTTTTGGAACCACATATTGGAAAGAAGCTACAGTGGATATTTTTGTGAAGGAATTCGGCCAACAACTTGAGATGATCGAACATTTTGCCAAAATTGATAAAAAAGATATCAAAGGGATGCGGGTACCGCACTTCCAAATTTCAGGCAACAAGTCATTCGTGGCAGCTAAGCAGTTAGGTCTGTTATACGACAGTTCTTGG
This sequence comes from Leucozona laternaria, assembly GCA_932273885.2. Lineage (NCBI taxonomy): Eukaryota > Metazoa > Arthropoda > Insecta > Diptera > Syrphidae > Leucozona > Leucozona laternaria. Next base: position 56,942,315 of record OW026368.1, read on the forward strand.
CCAACAACACGCTTTACTTCACCTCCTCTGTGGCCCTACACATTGGATTACAAGTCAATTCAAGATTGTCCTATAGGAGAATGCCCTGATGCTGCTATCCCAGGCTTATGGGAAAACCCTCTGGTGAATTGGGAAGATACTGAAGGTTATAAATGCGCTATGTTAGATGCTTGCATCCATATGCCAAATGATAATACAAAGGACATCTTAGATTGGATGATAATCAATTTCAATCGACATTACAAAGGAAATCGTGCACCATTTGGAATTTACTTACATTCAGCGTGGTTTCAAAAAGGCGAATACTATTTTGAGGCATTTATAGAGTATGTTGATTATTATGTATTTTATACAATATTGGGGTTGTAAATGGTGCAGTGTATGAAATGCCTGAATGGCGTGAGATCAATTCGCACTCTAGATAGCTTTCTTTTCTATGTATATATGTATACCCCCACTTCAAGTGGAAACTGATCGTGGTATTTTTAATGGAAGTGACTCTAGAAATGCTAATTACAACAGTTTTGGTTTATAAAAGTACTGTTTATGCGGCCCCACAGGGCCAGGGCCCTCCGCCGTTGGACATACTTTAAACACCCAGAGTTTTTTTCAAGGCGCGCAAATCGGGTTAACGTACGCCCATTTTGAATGGCGAAGAATTGGCATGTCTATAGTCGTGTCCACTTTTAATACACTGTGTCAAAAACACTGTAACTGTACTGTCCTTCAGTTCCTTCAACTGTTATAAATATTATGTTATATTCGTTTAGAACCTTATAGTTTATGTACACACATTTATTTATACAAAATTGATCCTTTGCAGATTTATCCGGTACTTGAACACAAAACCTGATGTTTACCTTGTTTCAGCATCGAAAGTAATTGAGTATATGCAAAATCCCGTAGAAGGCAAACCTTTCAAAGACTGCCCGAAAAAACATGAGCCGAGTTGTAAGGCTAAAATGTGCCAGTTGCGTAAAATTAACAGCAGTGATGTACGATATATGAATGTTTGCAGTTCTTGTCCTGCAGTTTATCCTTGGCTGGATAACCCTCGTGGTCTGAAAAGAAAGAATTTGTAAAATGTAAACATCACGAGTACTATATTTTGATGATTTTAATTTTTACTTATGCTTTAGAGAACAAGTTTAAATTCTTAACAACAATCATGAAAATTATAATAAATAAAAAAATCCCGCTCTGATTGATATCTAAGTAGTGTACCTTTTTTTGATTTTTGTTTATTCTTAAAAATCATATCTCGTTGAGGAATTCTTCTCTTGAATCTCAGCACAAACATTTTGTGGTTTTTTTTTCAACTAACGAATTCTTCCTAAAAACTAACACTGTAAAAGAATATAATGGGGTGGGCAATCTGTTAGTTTCTTTTTGAATCGTATGTTATTTTGTCAGTTCTTGTGCACTCAACAAAGTTGGCAGAAACTAAGTATTATAATATATTTGTTTTAAGACTTAAAGAACGTTTTTAAATAATTATATCTTTTAGCTTGCGAGACTTGGATGGTGGTTCTGAGGCCATCGATACCAGAAACCAGCTTCTGCCTCTCGGAGTTCGTTCTTACTCGTTTTCCGACTGAGACGCATGTCGTTCTCGAGTCTTATTTCTGCTTCCACAATACTGACATGCAGCTCTTTTTGGTTTTGTTACGGTTCCAGTAACGAACTGGTCCGTCTCGCTTGCTTCTTTGGAATGCAATTCTCTGTTAAAAGCATTCTTCAAGTTCTATTTACTTCTTTTACTCGATTAACTCTTTGAGAAGCCTGTTCTACTGCTAATGCTTCAGGAAGTGTCTGTTTTCCAGCACTACGATTTGCGTTGATGTCGGATACAGCACGTGGAAAGGCTTCCGTTGCAAACTGACTTATAATTTCGTCTCCTGTGGTTGGATATACCAAATGTTGCTGTAGACTTTTTTCTCTTTTCTGGAATCTGGTATTGAGTTGGAAGCGGAAGACTTCTTGCATTTGGCCATCTCCAAAACGTTTGTCAATAGCCTGAACAAAAGCACTGAATTTTCCGTTCTTGTTTGCTGGTATGATTTGCAATATATCAGCAGCAGGTCCTCTAATGGCAAGCGTCAGAGCTATATATTTGTCTTCGTCATCCCAGCCGTTTGTTACTGCGGCTGCTTCAAACTTCATCTTGTAGATCGACCAAAAAGTTTGTCCATCAAAGGTTGGTGGATGCATTTCTTTTCGCTTTGGAGTGTCAGCAGAACTTTCTCGAACCTTCACTTTTCTTGAACCTTATCCAATTCATTAGAAATGCTCTGAATTTTATCTTCGAATTTTTCAAACTTTGATTCTGCTTTCGAATATTATTTTTCTACGCCTTTAAGGCGCTAGTCAAGGCTCAAGAGCAACAGACTTGTTTTTGAATGCATTGAGCTTACTTCGTTCCCAGTTCTTCAAGGTTGCTCTTTTGCTCGTTGCGTTGTTCATCAAATCTTTCCAGAAGATTCTTTTGTTCATTGCGTTGTTCATTAAGTCGTTCCAGAAGATTCTTTTGTCCATTGCGTTGTTCATTAAGTCGTTCCAGAAGGTTCTTTTGTTCATTCTTTTGCTCGTTGCGTTGTTCTTCGAGCCAATTCCTTTGCTCTTTTCTTTACTCCTTAAACTGATTGATCTTTCAAACAAAATGGGTACAAAAAAAAATCAAAATATATTTGGACTGAGTATTTAAGAAAAAGGTTGTTATTATACTAAATTTATTGCAAAAACTATAATTAACACATAAAAAATGCATAAAATTGCAAACTAAATTTCTTTTAACTTATTTTCTGCACCAAATAAAATTGCGTTAGAAAAATAGGGAAGGATTTAATAAAAGATACCGATGCACATTGGTTTTGAAGTTCTGAATATAAAAATGCGATGAAGTGCTGCTAAAGAAATAATCTCTATACTTGACAGTCCAGAGTTTAGTTGTAATTGTTTCTGTTAAAATTCTATCCACCTATCATTTTTAAAGCAAGATTTTGAATTTTATCCAAGAGATTCAAATGAGTTAAAGGAGCACCTGCCCAGATGTGAAAGTTGTACTGAAGCTTTGGAAGGATAAATGCCTTGTAGATTACAGCCAGATCAGAAGGGGAGACAAATTTCTTGCATCGCCGAAGAAAACCTAAGCATATTTAGCAGCATTTTTGGCGACGTTGAATATGTGGTCATTCCACAAAGGGTTTTCTGTGATGCACATACCGAGAACTACAAGCTGTTCGGTTTCTTTAATGCAAGTACCGCTCATGGATAGCGGGTTCCACTTCAACGACAAGAGACAGCATTGAGTTTTTGAAGCATTAAATTCTATGCGGTTTTTGATTCCCCATTTGACAATGCTGTCGATATCAGAATTTAATGAGGACAAGAATATGACTCTAGAAACGAATATAAAAAGCTGATAGTGCTGTCGTAAGCAAAACAATTTAATAAATTAGAAGTTTCAGACAGCAGATCACTGATGAATATCAGAAAGAGAGTCGGAGACAAAACGGAGCCCTGGGGCACACCAGCGTTAATTTTATAAATATCAGCCTTAAAACCATCAAATACGACTTGTATTGAGTGGTACGAAAGGTAATTTCTTATCCAACGAAGAAGAGATTCATCAATACCAAAAGCATGCATTTTCGATAAGAGAGCATGATGCCAATCTCTATTAAACGCTTTTGAAATATCAAGTGCAATAATCTTACTTTTACCAATACGATGTAAAGATTTGTTGCACTGTTCGGTAAGATCACCAGTGGACCTATTGCTACGAAAGTCGAAACCGAAAGCCATACTGCCAGCCATTTAGAAGCTTTCGTTCTTCAAGATACGTTGGCACTCAACATATTCAAATAAATAAATAATAGGCCGTACCCGTGAAAAAAAGATCTAATTTTAAGTGGCAAAGGGTTGGGTTCGATCCGGCAACCATAGGCGTGACGCACGAACTATACTGTACTGCTAATGCAGTTATAGATATACATATAGGTATATGTATAACACAAAATAAAATGTTTTGTTGTTTTTGTATTTGCTTCATAAAATACATAAATAAAAACATTTTGATGTTATTTTCAAGCAAAGGATGCGGAGAAAATTTGGTTTTATTATTGAAAGTTCTTTTTGTATGTTAATTCCATAGCTCCAAATATTTAGTTCTACAACATTCAACGCAACTCACAGTCGACTCAAGAAAAAAGGTTAAGTAGTTGGCACCAATTCATTGTGGGCTTACTACGTGGTAGAATATGATACTGAATGATTTAACCATAACCGTCCCAGGAAATCACGGCTACTATTTTTGAATACGACAGTAGGAGTAGCAGCCGAGTCTATCTACATTATATCATGCTTTATTTTAGGCTGACTTTTCTGATGTCGAGAAGGCTGTTTGTTTTTATTTTATTTTCCATCCATATTTTTAACTACCTACCACTGTCGTGCATACTTTATCTTCACTGCAGTCCTGCTTTTTACCTATGGTGCAATACAAAATGAACCAAATAGATGGCCATTACAATAATTCTGTCATAAACTTATATTTCAAGAAAAAAAATTAACAGCAAAATAAAAAGCTGAGGCACAAATTTAAGCATCTGCAGTGCCATATACGATAAAACCTCCTTTAGGCACATAAATAATCAAATTAAACTAACAAAGTCCAATTTCACCTGTCACATAAAACAGCTAACAAATTGAGTGACGTCGTCGTCGCTTTGCCAATTCAACCACTATTACCGACCACAGTCATTGCCGCCGCGCCACAGCACTCCGAATTTGCTCTAAATTTCACTTATTGCAGGAAAGTAGCGATAGCGACAAACCAACGAAAATGATAATAATATTTCATTTCTCCTTGAAGTGTAGAGTCAGAGTGTAGGTTTCGTTTTATTTGGGGTCGCCCTCGCCCGATGGTAATAGTATTCTTATTTCTTACTCAACGGCACGTCCTGATCGTAAAGCTTGTTTGTGGCTTTTATGTCATGTAGGGTTTTCTAACCTTCCTACTTCTTAAAAGAACGTTCGTCCTTATTGCTTTCCATTCACTGTCGCTTTTATTACGTTGCAATAATGCAGAATTTCAAAGTTTCTTACCTTGTTTGGTATAACGTGGTTTTCCTTCAGTCCTATAATAAAAAGGTATGCCCATATGTATACTGTCTGTAGATAGACAGAGACGTATCAAAATTTCCCATAAACTCAAATTTTGAACCTTTACAAGCGACCGCATGTTTTAATAAAAGCAACATAAGGAGAACAGCAACAAGAATTAAAATATAGCAAGTGTATATCCTTGAAGACATCAACTTCTTTAGCTGAAAGTGGTCTTTACTTAGATATGTAGCTTCGAATACGTAGAGTGTTGGGTCGAATTATGCTAATGGAAACTCAGACCGAAACAGTACGTATGTACACAAATTAATTCAATTTTATAATTGAAAATAAAATTAACTATTGCGCAGAAAAATAATTTCCAAAAGGACCTGCTTGCAATTTTCGTGGACGACACGTGTGATCAGTAAGACACCAGCATCCAGGGGTTATTTTTCGAAATTGTACCTCTGTCTATCACCTTGAGACGGTAAGCACTTAAAATCAATTTGAGTTTCAAATTTCAATCCTTTTAAAACGGTATTGCGTCCAGTGTTGCCGCAACCTGAAATTGAAAGTCGCTAGACCAACCTCCAAAAGTCGCTAGATTGGCTGAAATTTCGAAAACAGAAAGTCGCTAGAAGTTGCCAGAAAAAAAAAAATTAAACAATTTTATTTCTGAATAACCTTTTTATTTTTTAAAGTAGGCAACAAAAAAACTTAGGAATATACAACATAAAATCAAAAAATAAATTATTAAAATCAAAAAAAAAAAAAATTTTTAACACAAGTCTATTATAGCATACATAAAATTGAATATATTATAAATACAGTACTCTCCGCTTGATTGCACTGCCCATTTTGTCTGATTTTTCGGTCAAGTCACCGTAACATTTGAATGTTTAATTTTTTTATCTGCAGTTTTTTAATATCAATTAAGCGGGAAAATCAAATAAATGAGGATTACAAAAATCAAAAAAAAAAAAAACTGTTCTATTGCAATCTCCCTTTGCAATTCAATTTCTATCCTCGTGTGAATAAAGCCTAGTGTAGGGTTTTAAAGATGTAAAAAAAATTAAAGTTGAACACCTGAACACCTTGAACTTGAACCTTGAAGCTTAATAAATCAATTAAAACAAAAACTTAAAAACAAACAAACGTCTTTAAATAAATATATATAAAAATCTTTTAATTTAGAGGAAAAAGAAAATGAGACTGGTTTGTTTTCAAACAAAATGCATATGGCATATTTTTGTCGATAGCATCGATATTTTTAAACTATCGACGATAGTATCGATGGCAAAAAACTATTGCTACTACTACTATCGATATTAATCCAACACTAATTCAGACTACCGCACTCAATGGATCTTTGCCACCAAATGCCAGAATTGTCACTGTGTCAGTGTGAAATTAAAAAAAAAACAATCTGACAGCACTCCCTGGTTCGAAAACAAAACCAAATGCCGAAGGCACGAAGTCGAGCCAAGAAAGTCGGGTGTTTAATAATCGTGATTAATTTGTAATAAAATTAGTTTTTTTGTATCAAACACTTGAAAAAATGTTCACTAAAATGTTTAAACACTAATTAATAGGTAATTCGATCGCAAAATTTAAGTTTTGCAATACAATAAATAATCAAATGACCGGATTTTTAACACTGCCAAGAGCATGTAAATATTTTCCAACCAGGGACTTTTTGTTGTTGTTGTTTTTAGATGTCAAATTAGAAAGAGAAAAGACAAAGACAAATCTTGGAAGACCTCTATCGAACTTACATTTGGATACAGTTTGCAACGTGGTCAAATCTCAAATTATTATTCCAACCAACAGGGACGCACCTACATAATTTGAAATAAAAAGTATTATTTGCATGTCGTAACTCACAAATTCAGAAGTAGCTAGAAATAATCTAGCGACATCAACATTTTTTTTGTCGCTTTCAAAGTGGAAATGTCGCAAGAGACCACCTTTATATAATATGGGCTTTGGCTAAGGCTACTGCAACGGAGGTCAGGCCTATAAGTTGAGGGTCGTGTCATTGGATTAATTTCTCGGCCCGGAAAAAAACTCGGATGCCTACCAGATGGGTTTGCCTGCAAAAGAACTAAAGGAAACTATCTTCGGATTTGGATGTGTTAGGTAGTAGATACCTACTATAGTCTGTCAAAGCTCTTCAAATCCAGAAATCTCACCATAACTTCAAAACTGCTGCTGTACAGGACCATGGTCCTGCCAGTACTCACATATGGATCCGAGACTTGGGTGCTTAGCAAAAGGCACTCCGACCTCTTAGCCGCGTTCGAGAGAAAAGTCTTAAGGAGAATTGTTGGCCCCATATGTGAGGAAGGACGATTCCGGAGACGGTACAATCATGAATTGTACGCAATCTACCTTGAAGCAGATATCGTGACAAAAATTAAGCTCGGTAGACTCCGGTGGGCAGGGCACCTAGCTCGCATGAGCGAAGAGGAACCTGCTCGGAAAGTTCTTTGTGGTACATTCTATGGTAGAGGACAGCGTGGTGAATAGTACGGGGCATTTATTTAGACTTTTGCTAAGAAATAATTTCGAGACGCGTTTTGCCTTCGATATTCGAAAGAGTATCAGAGAGTAAAATAGCCGAAAATCTCATTTTTAAAATTGCACCGGCATCTTGTTTTTAACGGTTATTTTGATTTTCGCACGTAACTTGCATATTTTCGATCCTAAAAAAAGTTGTGTCACAAACTTGTAGCAAATTTAATTTCCTACAAAATATCTTAAACTACTTTCGAAATTCACTCACGTTAAAAAGTTACAGTGCGATATATAGCTACTATATGGCAAGTTATGCATTCGTACAAAAAATCAAATTCGAGATTTTGATCAGACTTGACATTACGATGATAGCGAAGACGAAAAAAGTGGGTCTTCCAAAAACGTCCGCCTGTCTGTCTGTCTGTCTGTTCGACTACAAACGGATGGGTCGATTTTCTTTAAACTTGGTACGTAGCGTTTTTTGGACATTCCCCCGACCCGTTTTTTTCTCTTTTTTTATAGGACCAAAACTAACAGTATCTGTCATACAAATTTTCTTGGCCAAAAAGGAAAAACTTATTTTTCTCAAAACCAGCTCTACTGATTTTTTTTAAGAACTCAATAAATTTAAATATGTAGTTATAAGTTGCCGTTTAATAAAAAAATGGTTCCGAAAAATGGTTATTAAAAGTACCTCCCAAAGAAGCATTTTTTTGATTTTCGCTTTTCTCGAAAACGGTTCAACTGATTCTGATCATTTTTTTATAAAGAATTATTGACACATTCTAAATAATATTGTGTAATAAAATTTTCAAAACAAATATTTTTTGGATTTTTGAAAAAAGTTTTGAATTTTTTTTGAAAACTCAATATTTCAAAAAAGACTTAGTCGATTTTTATTAAACTTGGTAAATAGCAGTTTTTTAACTTTATCTAGAAGATTTTTGACAAAAATTATTCTAATACCCAAAAATTACGGTGCCTCCCATACAAATGTTTAAAAACCGTTTAGAAAAATATTTTTTTTCTCAAAAGCAACTCCTACGATTTTGATAAAAGTTTTTTGTGTGTAAAAATTAGTACAATCTACCATTTAAAATTTATATTTTACGTTTATTAACAGTGCCTCTCATAGAACGGTTTCATTGATTTTCGACTATCTCAATATTTGGTCAACCGAATAAAGTTAGATTTTTTATACAGAAGCTTGTATTAAAAATAAATAAAAGTGCGTAGCAAAATTTTCTAAAAAATAGTTTTTTGATTTAAAATATTGGTTCTCATATATTAAGATTTATATAAGAAATCTGATGGTGTACATTGCGTTTGGTTAAAACAGAATTAAAATATTTTAATCAACTTCTTTCTAATTTTGTTGATTTAAAACAATTTACCAAATTAAATAATATAATTTCCTTTTATGCATATTGCATATGTGCAACACTAGGCTATATTAATAATTTTTGTATACTCACATAATACCACCTGAAAGTAAACTTAGTTTTGGCAAATCGATAAAATAGGACTCCCATAGCTAATTTATTTCAGACTATAGAACCACAATGTGATCGCGCATAAGAGCAAGTTCACGCGACCCAGTCGTGCATATTTTTTTATTCGCTATAGGTAAGATACCTGTTACGAAAAAAAAGGTCTTAATAGTTTTCTAATACCAACTACTGTTCTTGCTCTGCAGCGCATATAATTTGCAGAAATCCATGTTCCAATCAAATAACACAAAAATCACTTTGTTTTCAATTTTTTTTTAAGTATTTTGCGCTCGACTAGTTGTTTTAGATTTTATATTTCCAACAAAACTCATGTTACAGATTTGTAGCAAATTTGGTTCATGCACTTGAAATGAATAATCAAAATCGTTACAGCCGTTTTTGAGATAAATGTTTTATGGAAAGTACCATTGTTTTTAAAGAAACAAACAAAAAAACAAACTAAAAAAAACATAAGTTCAAAATTTCAATTAGATCGCTTTAGTCTTTAGGTGGTAGGTCGAGGTACAGACATACATACAGACAGGTGGACCCATCGTGTTCTCTATCATCGCAATGCCAGGTTTGGTTAAAATCTCGAGGTCCCGAGAAATACATACAAAAATATCTTACGGAGAAAACAGCAAGAAACTGAATGTACAACCACCAACATGTGCGAAGCTAACAAAAATAGAAGTGACTCTAGAAATGCCAATTACCTATAACAGTTTTGATTCAAAATAGCTTTTAACGGCCTTTAGTCCATAAAAATTGGCGTTTCGTCCCGGCGATCTCACTTTTGGACTCATCAGTTGACTAGTGAGGGCCTTGTCAATACGCATATTTTATTAAGTTCAGTTCAACTTACATGAACTTTTTGACAAAAATTCAATGTGAACTATATCCAACAAGATTAAAATTCTTAATCATTAAGCTTAAAATTTTTTCCCAGGGCCAGGCTTTGTTTTTATATGAAGGGTTTATAATACAAATTCTATATACTACTGAAATACATCAGCCAAGTAGAAGACTACGCACTATTTAATTGGACTTGTAGAATTATTGATTCAAAATAGCCTTTAGACCATAAAAATTGGCGTTTCGTCCCGGCGTATTGACAAGGCCCTCACTAGTCAACTGATGAGTCCAAGTGAGATCGCCGGGACGAAACGGCAATTTTTATGGACTTAAGGCCGTTGAAAGCTATTTTGAATCAATAATTCAACAAGTCCAATTAATAGTGCTAAGTTTTCTACTTGGCTGATGTATTTCAGTAGTATAATAGAATTTGTATTATATACCCTTCATATATAACAGTTTTGGTTTATAAAAGTAGTGTTTATGCGGCCCCGCAGGGCAAAGGGCCTCCGCTGGGAGGGATACATCAGGCACCCAGAGTTTTTTTTTCAAGTCGCGCCAAGCGCGTTAACGCACGACCACTTTTAATGGCGAAGAACTGTTATATATGTTTTAAATTGGCATGTCTCTAGACTCGTCCCACAGTACACAAATCAAAGGTAACATATTGTGGCAGGTTGTCAAAATTGAAAGTGTCAGAAATTAAACAGGGCGACTCGAGTGCCCACGAAAACTGCACATGGCATTACTAGAAACAACAACAAATATTAATATTTTGACATGTGAAAGGGACACTGGATCCGCTATTTTCACAGATGCGCAGAACTGAACAAAATTGAAAACGCTAATAATATTGGATGAGACTAGAGTCCTGCCAATTTATAACTGTTATAACAGTTTTTCGCCTTTAAAAGTGGGCGTGCGTGAACCTTAGAGGATATATAATATGGAGTGCTTGTTTTTATTCGAATTCGGAGCTTTCATAAAGGTCGCTGTTCAAGTGGCGGTCACTGAGATTTCTGCACATTGGAGAAAAAAACTAAAAAAGAAGATATTGAAATCTTTAAAATAATAAACAAACACTTATTAATTTCAAGAATAACTTCAAAGTAGAACAATTTAGAAAGAAAATAAGCAAATTATGACTTACAATTGATAGCAGCTGTACGATATCTTCTAAGACTTTATCTTAACCGAAAGTGAAATAGTGCCCCCTATCATGTCCCCAGGCACTACAATGCATTAGGGATAGAAACGTGCCTGAAGTATGCCCACAGGGGCATAAACATAACTTTTATAATTGGAGTCACTTACAATTTCCAATGATATTACCTTTAATATGTGTACTGTGGTCTCGTCCGATAAAAAAAACTAGTTGATTCAAATGCAATCGTCAAACAATACAAAAAAAAAACAACAAAAAAACCTACATTGGGTTGGACCATTTCACGTGACTTCTGTAGCGCAATGCGTAGTGCAATGGTTCTGGAGACACTTTGTCTATGTGCAAGTCCGAGCTGGGCGAAAAGTTTTTCAAATTAAAATTGAACGTAATAGCACCACTAAAAGAAGTCTGATGATCGGCCTGGCAGCCGATAATAAGCTAGTAATCCAGTATATAATGACTGTGGTTTTCGGATCGTGTAGTGGTACTCTAGCGAATATTGAATTCAAATTGAGTCTCTCAGAGCAACATAAATAAATGAAATAAATGGATGATACTTTTGTATTCTTAAAAATTCCGATATTTTAAATTTCCTATAACACCTTAATTCACAGCACATAAAAATGAAGTTTACGAATTTATCTCAGCAATTTGATGCGGAAAGCGTAAAGATAAACCTGATAAATAATTTAGAAATGTCATTTGTGACGTGTTTGATGTGTAATTTCTAAGGGGTGTTCATACACCAGTCTTGCGGAAAGTTATATTTTTCTGCAAAGCGGGAATTTATCTCGTTGCATTAATACACTTATAATGACAGACATGGGCCTTTCAAGTAAACAATGAATCTTATTAATACTCCGCACACAGCTTGCTTTATTCCATTTCAACATCTACCCACCCTTATTGAAAAACCCTTTAGTTCAGTCATATTGAAGTGTTAGTTAAACTACTAAACTACACGTATTACATACATTTTAAAAAGTTAGATCAGTAACATGCGATTTTAAGGATTCATACTTTCTTATTTAAAAACTTTTTGAACAGTTCTCTGCCCATGTTTACCTTCTGGCTTCTACATCGACAAAATGTGCTTCTCTTTTTCATTGGAAGTTTACTTATGCATCGCATTTCAATACAATTTTGTATTCAACTTGTATCAATATTATAAGTATTGAAATGTATACCTTGGAAATGGTTAGTAAACTTTTGTATATTCATAGAAAATTTTTGAGTACATGTATCTACTTAGCGAAGTCCTTGAAGTCGGAAGATTGCATAATATGCATATGTTGTTATGTATGGCAGTAGCTACACATATATGAGAGAAATATCTGTAGGAACCTAATATAAGCTGTAAGCATTTTCAGTCTCCTGCAGGTACTAATGAGAGTAAAACCAAACAACAGCTTTTGTGGAATTCTTAAGTTGATTTAAATTTTTCTGATGACAAAAATAAAATAAATTAAAACAATAGATTCAAATATAACAAAGCCTACATGGTACTTAACAAAATAAATAAACTTGATGGTGTGACAGCATATAGAAAACTAGGGGCCTAGGCTCTAGGACTTGCAACTCTCAAGTCTCAACGTCTCAATCATCAAAGCGCTCTTGTTGTTATCGTCGGCAGAAATGGAGGCGCCATTTTATTTTCTGCCAAATACAAATATTCCAGAAAGAGGCAAATAAAAAGGATGTACGATGTTTGACTTATTCAAAGGAGGAAAACAGTGTGAAACGCCTCACATACTCACACACAAATGTATTATGGAACTGCCAATTTCTCGCCCAAAGTTCCCTGAAAATGTTGTCGAATGTTTCCAAAAAAACTGTAAATTTGCAAGCACGGTCGGTCGCCTAAGATTTTTGCTAGGCAGTCTAAATTTTAAACAAGCCTGTGAATTCAACCATTTTTAAATCGAGGTAGTACCTACTAGTTAGTAAGCAGTCACCAAAAATTTAAAACTCAACTCCCTTGACATTAAAAAAAAAATATGGATACCTGAGGAAATATTCTGCAGTTACGATACTTTTTTGAACAGCGATACCCATAATCTTATTTATCTTATACCAAATAAATGCATGTAGTTATAAATTGCAAAGCCTAATATTATGTTTATCTAATGCACATCAACATAAGTTAATACTTTTTTTCTTACTCGTATTCACTATCTTTTCATACTGCTTCAAAAACTGACTACACATATATACATACGTGTTTTTAATGTCCGTAGTTTTAGCGATCTCATCTGAGTGTCTATCCAAAAATCGAAAAATTAAGAAGCATCGAACACAACTGTTCACATTTCCATTTATGTGTAATTGCAGAAGTTAGTCGTACGTAAGCCCAGAAGTTATCTACATATTATGTTGCAGGATTAAATAGATACACACAAATTATTCCACAGTCAAAACATTTAAAACGGTTAAACGAAAAAAAAAACTGCGGTTACCAAGGGACAATAAGCTTCCACTCAACTATATTTTCTTCTCCGGAAACCCCCAATGAGGATGTATCGATGTAGGGCGGACAATTTTTGCCCTTTTGCCATCGTTTAATTGTTGCCATAACATTGGCATCCCATTGCTTAGGAAGTCTTCTGCAAGTTAAGTACAAAATAAAGGACCGAGTACAAGCATGAAAAGTTTTCCCTCATTTGCAGTAGTAAGGCAAAACGTCAGTCACCTAAACATGGAATCGCTTGTCCGAATATCTAACTTTTCTAAAGGTCGTGAAATAGACGAGAGCATTATACATACTCGTCTATCCTGTTGACAAATTTGTCCATGATAAGCAACACCCATTATGTTGCGGGAAAAGTTGCGCTTGTTTCTTTGGGAGGTGAAGTGCAAGCGAATTAAATTGGAGTTGAAAACAAGAAACAGTATATTTTAGGTTGCTTGCAATCAATTTAACAACCTGCTTTGAATATTTGCTTGTAATCTGTACATATATTATGAAATCGTAACTCAATTCTTGTGTCTGAATCTGGCAATTATTTTTATTGGGTTTATTGAAATTCAATTTTGTATTTCTTTGTTAAAGTTCAGGATTCGTTATAGGAAGTATCTCAATATAATGCGACCACAGAATGCCACTCAAATATGCAAAATAATCATAGGAGTGAAAAGTAAGTTACGTGTACTCATTATAAAGTAAAACTGATAGCTAAAACAGATATGCAACATGTCGGCATGCATCGACGCATACAGCGCTGCACCCGAAACACATGTCCACATACTCTCTAATATTTATGATATTGTAACGAAAACCCTGCTGAGCTACTGGATAGAAGAAAGAAAAATCGAGAAGTATCCAAGAAATAAATGAAAAGCTAGTCACTTTTTTTGGATTACCAAAAATTAATTTATTATTGAGAACCGTGGTTCCCGAGAAGTTTCATTTTATTTAAAAAGATTTCTCAATAATTACTCGACCTTCTGCTTCCACTTTATCGTTAAGTTTTTAAGGAAATAAGAGGCTTTGATCTCGAACGCATTGCCTTTTAAAGCTTCCAGCTTTCCAAAACTCGATGCAAGCTCTAACCCTATTCGCTATCAGTTGCTTATACAGTATACACCTCATTCTTCATCAGGTACATATCTGTCACTTTCAATTTATATCGGCAATTCGCGGAGATGTCCAAAGCATTCCATTCCCAATTTGTCATAAAAATAGAAATTTTGTAACAATAAGTAGGAATCAATCACCTGCTAGAATGAATTTTTTCTACAGAAATGTAGTTTGACATTTAAGCTAAAGAAGCTTTATTTAGAAGACTTTAATTTTTGTTTAATAAAAATTAATGAAATTATCATCTCTAGTGTTACCTTTACAATATTTGTAGAGCAGGGTTGGCGGTTATAAAGGGTGTTTTTTTTTGAGGTATAGAACTTTGAATTGGAATAAAACAAAGATGATTTTTTTTAAATTCACATTAAATTTACTTTATTCGAAAGATAATCTTCTGGCATTATAATTTAAATATGATTTCTGGCATATGACCACCACGGCTGGATCTGGATCGGACGAAGTCTAATCTGGAGGTCCAATTTTCGATGACTTTTTCCAACATTTGTCGCCGTATATCGGCAATAAGGCGGCGAATGTTGTCCTCCAAGTGGTCAATGGTTTCGGGCTTATCGGAGTAGACTAGCGACTTCACAATTTCACATATCCCCACAGCAAATAATCAAGCGGCGTTGAATCGCACGATCTTGGAGGCCACGGGCCCGTAACGTGAAACTATTTGCGGTTAACAAACGATTCCTTCAATAAATCAATTGTGGCACGAGTTGTGTGACATGTTGCGCCGTCTTGTTGAAAACACAGCTCCTGGACATCATGTTTGTTCAATTGATGAACCAAAAAGTAAGTAATCATGGCTCTATAGCGGTCACCATTGACTGTAACGTTCAGCATCGTTTTCAAAGAAGTATACGGACCAATTATTCCACCAAACCATAGAGCACACTAAACAGTCAGTTTTTTTTGATGAAACGGTGTCTTAACATACACTTGAGGATTATTATCACTCCAAATACTGTAGCTTTGTTTATTGACGTATCCATTCAAACAAAAGTGAGCTTCATCGCTAAACAAAATTCTTTCGTTACGTATTTCGAACAGAATGATGATTTTCAAAATAAATTTGCACAATTTGGAAGCTTTATTCAGGTGTCAGTCTATTTATGTTGAAATGCCAAACCAACCTAAAAATGAATCACTTGACAACTGACATAATGGCAGCCACTTAAAACAATGTTGCCAACTTAAAGTTCTATACCTCCAAAAAACAAAACAATCCTTACAACGATTTCCACAAAGTGAAAATAGCCATAATCTAAACTTAATTCTAATAAAGCTGTTAGACCTGATGGACTTGCTGTTCAAAGTGACAGGTGGTAACCTAATTACCAGTCTGCACAAGCTAAACTACAAAGTACGGTCGAAGGAAGGCATTCCAAATGAATTGAACCTCTGCGTTGCTTGCCCAATCCACAAGGAACCATCTGAACTGCCATCGCCTACAATATCATTTCTGCCGTACTATGTAAAACGCTTGAAGCCAATCGTGAACAACCCAAAAGGTCCATATTTGAGCGTGGCTTTAGGACAGGAAAGTCCACTAACTCACATATACTCAAATTACATTTTTTGTTGTGCTGATTCTGGACAGGCCCAAGTCTATCAATGTCATTGATTCAAGAATTCCGTAAAGCGTTTACTAATAAAGTTAACCCTTTAACAGCATACAAGTCAGTTCGATAGCATTAGGTACACTGTTTTCAGTCGAAATGCAAATAGTAAAGAACAAGAGCGGACCGTACATATATGTATCTACTGGTCCTAGTTATTTACTTTGGAAAATAATAATAATAAAAATACAAAACAGAAACCAATACAAACCAACCCTACCCAGCTAAAGAAGTACAGGACACCAAGTGTTTTCCTTCAAAGTTGAGACCAAAAATAAATAAAAATATCTTAACATGGAAGCAGAAACAGTGATGGCGACGCCGACGTCAACAAATAAAAATACAACTGAACTCGTAAAGATACAATATTTCAAATACAAAGTACACATTTTGCGTTCCTTGTGCAAACCCCACCGAGTGGTATTACATTTTTTTAAAAAGACTACATACCTACTCATCTGAAAGCCACGGGAATACTCTTACACCAGCTGCTGCAGGAAAACCAGGGAGTCTTTCTGCAAGTCCTGCTGTTACAAGATTTCAAATCGAAACACACATGGAAAGCGAGAACATTGCTGTTTTATTTGCGATAAAGTATTCCTCTTTATGCTGCATAGAACATTTCAACTTGACCTTACAGTCACATGACACAGGATACAGAATTCCCTTCCTCAAAATAAAGACAACATTTGCTCTTCTTGTTTGGTGCTGCATCTCTTGAATATAAGATGTGATTCGTTACACACAAAAGACATAAATCACCGAATACGGGAAGAAAGAAGCAAAGTCGCGTCAAACAACGAGATACAGAAATTCTAAGACTTCTTGTCCTTTGAAGTACTTAAATGCTTTCTTCCTGTCATGTGTGCGATACTGTACGACACGCACCAACCGGTCACCCTCCCTTGATATCCATGAAAATCACGTAATTTCTATAACTTAATTTCGTTTTATAAAAGAAAGGCAAAAGAGACGTGGGTGAACTTGGACGTGGGCTGATGTATCATCCATAGCTCAAGTCTGAGAAATTCAATTTGAGCTTAAAGGGCTTGAGGCAAACGCAGAACCACAAATTCGCATAGTCAAGCAACCTATCTATACCTATAAAATAAAATAAAAACGAAAACTGTTTTTATTCAGGATAAAGGAATAATTTATGTCCTTTATGGGTAAATTTACTGAGGGAGAGTTTTGTGTTTTTTTGATCTAGTGGCAAAAAAAATATGCCATATGGCTAAGCTGGAGTGATTGAAATGTGATGTTTTATTGAGTTTTTTTTTTAAGAATGAAAACTGCAAGAATTTTATGTGAAAACAATTTACATAAATGCTGCTTAAAATCAATCTAACTTATTTATCTATAATTTATTTCCTAAAAAATCGTTTAAAGTGTTATAATATACATTTCTAAGCAAAATATTATATATATGCCTATACAATACATGTTAACTCTACAGCATAACTTTTAAAACTAGCCAACTTATCAAAAGGTTACCACCAACTTAATGACCCCACGGGATCACTTTATGTTAAACTGTGTATAATTAATTTTTTATGGCTTTCGACCTAAAAACTAAATTAATACTAAAAATCATTATGATTTTGTTTTCCACCAGAAGAATTAAAGAAAAGGCTTTTACACATACATAATACATGTTTTAACTGCAAACTGACATTTCAAGCTTGTAGGCAAATTGAAATGGCTACCGAGGATTCTCATCTTCATGTGAATAATCTCTGATCAAATTTGTTTTTGTCTTTTCATCACTTACTTCATATTTGTGTATTAAATGCAATTGCAATTGTGTGAAAAACAATATCATTCAAATGGCCGCCTCGGGAAGATTCGCAGCATGCGATTCTTTTGAGGTACTTTTTAACCACTTTTTCGCACATTTCGGTCGGTATCTCGGCCATAACTTGAGTAACGTTGGTTTTTAAGGTGCGTAAACACGGTCTTTTACGTAGTCCCACAGAAAAAAAATCTAATGTTGCAAATCGCATGATCTTGGTGGCCAATTGACTTCGCCAAAACGTGAAATTATGCGCCAGGAAACTTCTCACGCAATAAAGCCATAATTGGTCGTGATGTGTGGCTTATTGCCCCATCTTGTTGGAACCACATATCGTCCAAGTCATGATCTACAATCGCCGGCCAAAAACAATCGGTTATCATTCGATCATTTGCTGTGAAAGCCGGGAACGGGGAATCGATAAATTCAGATCATCATCAGCAACATTTGCACTTGCAGCAGCAATATTTTCGACTGAGCGTGCATTACGATGATGAACGGGCCTTACGACATCACTAGCGCTTCCACTCTTTTCAAATTTCTTCACAATCTTACCGATGCTTGCATAGTCGGTCGATTATGACGACCACTTTTTTAGAAAGTGAGCGGTATTTTAACGCGTTTTTCGATTGTTAAGCGATCCACTATCGTACATGACAAACATTCAACTAATATTTTGACACTTCAAATGACAGCTGAGTTTGACAGGTGTCAAATGCCAGCGCTACCAACTTGAAACTACGAAATTTATGAAATGTAGTTACAAAAAAAAAATCACAAAATTCATTCTATGAAATGTATTGGCGAATGGAGTCACGGCACCTGGCAGTCAGCGAGTGAACCTTCAAATGGATATAGATTTTTTTTCGATTTGACGTTCAATGTATTTCCCATAAGAAAAAACCAAAAAAGGGTTCGAAAAACATTAATTTTACTATTAAAATTTATATGAAAGGATACCCATATTATGATTGTAAGAGAATTATTATATGTGTTTATTTCTAAATCAAGTGGAAAATATATCAAAAAATTTAATTAATCCTTTGGAATATGTCTTCAAAAAACGTAAACAAATCGTATGTGAATGACAGATGAAACCTTTTTTTTTCTTTTACAAGCAGAATTGTTGTTGTATTCGGTCAAGGTTTCAAGAATAAATTAATTTTTCTATATAATTCTGTCGGGTGTCGAAAGTCGAAGTGTATCGTTAGCTTTTTGGTGTTTTTGTTTTGTGTAGTTCTTTAAAAGTAATTGAACAAAAAATAAACAAATTAAAAAGCAGAAAAATGTAAGAAATTTTGTTATTGTTGTGCCAAAGAAAATAAGTCCTGTGTATCCATTTTATTGTCAAGTGAAGCGCAAAATACAAAAATTGATACACACATGTGTGGAGTACCTCAGTGCTCCCAAAGAAGAAGCAACGGTGTGTCTTTACACAAAATAACAGGGGCAGTAACTTCACTTTTGATCACAAATAACTTACATATTTTTCTGTGCCATTGATTTTTCGTACCTATTTATTCTTTTATTTATCTATGTATATTGTTTATTTTCCACGACACTGATTATTTATCTTTTGGATTACCACCAACAGAATCAGTAAACAAATTTGACAGTTCAATCACACCAAACTAGTTTCTATATTTTTTTTTAAGTATTTGTTGTTGTTTTCTTGCTAGAATTGCGATTTGTTTACACTTTTTGAGGACAAATTACACAGGATTAATTATGTTCTTTGATATATTTTCCATCTGATTTAGAAATTAACACATGTCATTATTCTTTTAGAACCATAATATGTATACCCTTTCATATAAAATGAATTAGTAAAATTAATATTCTTCGAACCCTTTTTTGAGTTTTCCTTATGGGAAATACATTGAACGTCAAATCAGAAAAAAAATCTATATCCATTTGTCAGTACACGCA
The DNA here is from genome assembly GCA_932273885.2 of Leucozona laternaria. NCBI lineage: Eukaryota > Metazoa > Arthropoda > Insecta > Diptera > Syrphidae > Leucozona > Leucozona laternaria. Next base: position 56,962,371 of record OW026368.1, read on the forward strand.
CTGACTGCCAGGTGGTGTGGAAAGCAACTTACCAGGTGTCAATATCCCCAGACTAAGAAATTTTATCATAAAGGTATCAAAAGACATTAGCGCATCTTCTGATGTATGAAAATATTTGTTTAAGGGGTTGTAAAGCCAAAATTGATTGATATTTAATCACAATAAAAGGAAAATTTAATGAAAAAAAATCTGAATCTTCAAAAGTTATGTACCCACTACATTATTATAATGATTTTCAAAGATTTCACAAATTTTATTGATTAAATCGACCTGAGTAATGAAAAAAATTCTTGCTTCCAAAGTAATTGTTTATTCTTTAAGAATGGCATATAAAAAAATATAATTGAATTAAGGATTTTATTTGTTTTAAAAGTTGACACATTACACCCACTCACAAACAAAAACCTATATTTTCTGGTTTACACTGTTTTACGATAATTTTACACTATTTTCGAATCAATCAGGATAAAAACTTTGTATGGCAGGAGTCTTTATTGATAATTTAGTGGTTTTAAATAATTTTCAGATATTATGTTTATCTAATCTATGTACCTATGTAGGTATAAAAATAAAAATGTAAATTTTGGTTTGTTCCGCTAATCGCTAATCTCTGAAAGTTCTTAACAGATTGCTTTGAAATTTTGGCACACCGACACCATTGATAAAGGGTTTTCCAATAAGAGGTGTTATTTTGAATAGCCCGCTATTTCGGTAGCTGTCACTTTTGAAGCTGTCATTTTTTGACATTTGACAAGTAGAAACTACGCCATTAATAACGATACACGCTTCAACAACGCATTGAAATTATTAAAATTCACTATAAAAATGGTGAAAATTTGGCAGAGACGGTTCGTAAAACTAAAACATTTTTGGGTCGTCGTGAACCACCTTGTCGGACCGCAATACAGAAATTGGTGGACAAATTCGAGCTGTTGGGACAAGTTAGTGATGTGAAGAATAAAACCCGTGCACGTCGCTCAAGAACAACTGAGAATATTGCTGTTGTAGCCTAAAGTGTTGAAGAAAACCCAGGTTTGTCCATTCCTCGTCGTTCTTTGGAATTAGGCATTCCACAAACGTCATTACACTGTATTTTGCATAAAGACTTGGGTCTTAAGGCTTATAAAGTTCAGTTAACACAAGAACTCAAGCCGGCTGATCATCAACAACGTCGTGTCTTTGCTGATTGGGTCCTTGAAATGCATGAAAATGATCCGGAACTTCATCGAAAAATCATCTTGACTGATGAGGCCCATTTCCACCTCGGAGGCTACGTCAACAAGCAAAACTGTCGCATATGGGACTCGGAAAACCCAAGAGTTATTGTTGAAAAGCCTCTCCATCCTCAACGCGTGACTGTTTGGTGCGGTTTATGGTCCGGCGGGGTCATTGGACCTTACTTTTTCGAAAATGAGGCTGGAGCAACAGTTACGGTCAATGGATTGCGCTATCGAGAGAAGATTAATGATTTTTTATGGCCGGAATTGGATGGTATTGATCTGGACAACGTTTACTTTCAACAAGACGGCGCTACGTGCCACACAAGCACTGAAACCATCGATCTTTTACGGGAAAAGTTTCCGGACCGTGTTATCTCTCGAAGAGGTGATCACAATTGGCCACCTAGATCTTTTGATCTGATTTGCGACTTCTTCCTTTGGGGCCACGTGAAAGATAAGGTCTACGCCAACAGCCCAGCGTCGATTCAAGACCTCAAAGATGGAATTCGTGAGGCTATCGAGGACATAGGGCAGCCACTTTGCGATTTGGTTATGGAAAATTTCATGAAAAGGATATGGTCCTGTAAGCGTGGTCGTGGCGACCATTTGGCTGATGTTGTGTTCCATTATTAACGGCATACCTTCCTCTTTATAATGAAATAAACATCCGATCATTTACATATCTCAAAAAATGCCATTTTTCTTTGAATATCAAAATAACACCTCTTATTGGAAAACCTTTTATAATGTGTGGATCAGAAACAAAACCCATTATATTCACTTTTGAAAAAAAAAATGGCTTAAGTCGTATTTTATACCATATAAATGAGACCTCAAAATCTGTAGTTAGTTTAATAATTTAAGAAAAATTTCTCAGTTTTGCTGTCAAAATACTGAAGAAAAAAAAATTGGTTACTTAACTTACTTTCTGACGGAGCACAATATCTGAAATCTCATTTTTGAATTTTGATTTATTTATTTCGTGACATTCGTGAGCGGAAGCTTTGTTCTGAAATTTAATGGAGACAAAAAAGGTATGTGTTGTGCCACCATCTTTCCATATGTACTAACACCAACATAATTTTTTGATTTGGTTAAATTATTTCAGGTGTGAAAATTGTCTCCAAAATAAGTGAGAAATAACAGTTCATTATAAAGGGAAGCGGTTTTAAATGAATAGGTAAATTTATCAAGCTCATTTTTCTCTTCTAAAAGTGCATCAAGGGATGAAGATTTTATGAAACATTGACACAGAATCGTATTTCATCAATTTTTAAAATGAAATCTGAATTTACCAATGGAAAACCCAATAACACGGCTACTTTTGCGTTGTTGATTTTCTTAGTATTTTTCCTTGAATTTTCAACCTGCGAGTTTTGCATAGGTCCGATCCTTTACTTTTTGCATCAAAACTCACAGAAGAGCAACGATTAAGTTCACAGTATTCCGTACTATCTGATCTGAACGACAAGCTCGGCGCTATTTGGCTTCTTCTTTTACTCTCAGAAATACATTTAGCTGAACTGTGAATTTGTGTACTCATAATTTCTTGAACAGAAAATCACAGATAGGGGAAATTTTTAAGTCTCTCGAGATGACTCTTTTCTGTGTAAAATAATCAATCTTTTCAGTAGGGCTAAACAAAATTGTATAGCAGGTATTGCTATATTTCCAAAAAACGTGTCCGGGAAATGTACAAAGCTAGGAACCAACTAAAAAATCAACCCATACGCGTTCAGGCTGAAATGAATTGAATGAAAATGAAATTATCCCAAATATCAATTAAAATATTCACTACAAATTTTTAAAACTAAATTTTTAAATCATTCAAAACAAAGCATTGCTATTTACGCCCAGCGAAGCGAGCGGTTAACAGCTAGTACATAAATAAATATTATAAAGAATTCGCAAAAAGTGTTAAATTTACGATCGAAATTCATAAAACCTATATTTATGAAGGTAAATCACTTTTTTCATCTTTATAATCCGCCCACCCATTTTAAGCATTCTTATTCATTCGCAAGTTAAAAATCCAACATTTATTTAAATATTTAACACATAGCTGGAGCCTATCGCCTGCGCTTGCTAGCTACATAATATGCTTTCAAATCTGGGTTCAGGTCACAAAGCTCAGAAGTACTGACTTCCACTGGCTATTTTGTTGTAATTTAGTTAGTGGTATTTTTCTATTGAAGAACCAACTAAACAGCACCTACTTATCAATAGTTATAAGGCTACTAAATGCCTGATTCAATGTTACAAATGCGTGTAAATCTAGCTTGAAACTCGACCTCAAATCTAAGATATTCGAAATAAATCGATTTTTTTGATTGAGTGGAAAACAACATAACACACAAGAATAGATAATTTTACTGCAGAAAAACTTTGCGAACAGCTTACTAAAAGCACCACGGCACAGCACTGCCTGTGTGCTGCGCCCTGGGCGCTGGCGCTCTCGCCAGAACTACTTGGTACTTGGCTGCTTGGCTCTTCCTTTAAAGCAAAAGAACTGACACAAAAATACGCGTGATATTTATTTTGAGAACTAATTTCACAATAATTGAATGCTCTGCTTAGTTTTGTATGTTGTTGTAATATTAAGTGTCTGTTTCAGAATTTATAAGTAAAGATCTGATTAGTAACTCAACACATAAACATTGGCACAGCTTCATAAGTCCACAGGAGAAAAAATCACAGTTGCCAATTACCCAGCTGAATAGGTTATAAAATTAAAAACATATACCAATGTTTTTGTGTCAAGCAACTATTTACTAAGAACTTTACTCAGACATTGTGAAACAGGCCCTAAAACTTATAAAACAAAATAAAAATAAACTAGTTTAAAAACAATCTTTTGTACAATACCTTCTTTTTGTTCTTAAATAAAATAACGCACTTCGAAATTGTGCAATTCATTATTTTAATAACATGTAAATTATAAACTTAAAGGGTAGGTAATTTATTTTGCAATCCTTGATCCAATATATTTTTTAATATTCTCTTAAGAAAAACTGCCCTGCAGCACTGCGGTAGACCGTTATAAGAAACCTCAACCACCTATTTGCTAATTAAAAACATTGAATCGCCACCATTGTCCTTCGATCATGGGCCTGCCACATGGTTCGCTATGTCTCTACATAATTACTGCAGCAAACAAAAATTCTGTATCCCGTATTCCGTTTCCGGTCTCGATAAAACTCCTCGCTGCCACACTTTTTACTGTTTCTATTTATTGTTTCGATATAAAACAACATAGTGCAGTCCTTGGGAGAAAACCGTCCATTGGATAAGGATAAATGTTTGCGATTCCATTTTATTTATCATACAATCGGCGGCGTATCCTGTGTACACAAATCTCCCTCCCTTCTACCGGATTCTTTATTAATATCACAAATGGTGCCATCACCGATAAACAATTGCGGAGCAATACGGCTCTGTGGTTTTAGTTTTTTGTCTTCCTTCCATTCAAGCAGGGGCACTAGGGTGCCTGCCAGCAAAGAAAAGTTTTGCAAACATTTTTCGAAGTTATTAATTTTCCTGCTGCTGTCTCCTTTAATTGAGGAGAACAGTCAAAAGCTATTGAGATATTGAGAAAAGAAAGCAGGCGATTCGATTTAGTATCTTCGACTACAAATTCATTTGAAAAGAAAATGGGGAGCAAGTATACATCTCTATATACTTAGTACTATTCCAAGGTAATGGCTCTGGGGGTAGTTTTGTGCGAAAGTTTTGCAGCTATCCATCAATCATATGGATTCAACTGACCTGACAATTTCATCCAATCCACTAACGAAACATCGAATCAAATCACTTTCGGTCGGTCGTTGTTGAAAATAGAACGAATAGAACAGAGAGTCACCATGGATCTCTGACCTGACATCAGACTAAGATTGCCGATGGGCAGGGTTATTAAGCACGAAACAGATCGTGTGCTTTGTATAGCTCAGGCAATGTTAAATAAACGTATTCATACATCTATGAAAGCAAAGAGCGCTTCGTCAATTGACAGTGTCTTCAACAAGAAAGAAACCAACAAATATAATTTGATATTTAAAAAAGTAAAAGTGTTTTAAACTGATATATAACCATAGAATATAGATGTGAAATTGAATTTTATAAAAAATAATGGATTAGGGATTCAGGTTCAAATACACAGAATTAGTTTCATAAAATGTTGGGGAATCCTGCTTAAGATGACGTAGGTACCCAATAAGATGACATACCGGCATTTGCTCAGTAACAACAGTTCTATATAAAATGCTCTAATGTAAGGTTTTAATTTTTTAATTACCGCTGTATTGGAATTTCTATCAACTAACTATAACAACAGTTCTTTGATAGGAATTTAGGTCTTGAAAAAAAATGACGCTGAAATTTCCGACGTTTGAATACCTTATGTATAAGATATCGAAATATATTTATTGAGAAATTTGTAGCTATAGCGGCCTGTTAAAGAAACATTTTAATCAATTGTACATTGTTGCACAACAAGAAGAGGTTCACCATTTATACCGCGACAGCTTGTGGAGCAGCAGGATCTAGTGAATTGAATGCTTCAACCATTTTTGCGTGTTGTTGGTAGGAATAGAGGGGACCAACATTTTTGGCCGAAACCAAACGGTTAAGGAGATAAAAGATACTATTGGAGGATTTATCAACTCCTCGCAAAAGGTAGTACTGTGACAAAATACAAATATTTTTGTCTTTATAGGTGGCATTCGGTCCTCAGATAGGGTTACCAGATTGAAAATAACGAAAAGGGGGACATCGCGAGTTTTTTAGGAGGACAAGTGTTCAAAAAGGGGGACAAACATGTTTTTGAAAAATATAACACCAGAGTAAAAAAAGTGAAGTAAGATGTATTTCATTGAGTGGATGCATTCAGCTTTGATCGGATTTTGAACTTCAAATGGATGTGTTCACAGAAATATTTCATAAAAATATTTTTACAGTTATCAATTGAATGTTTTCTGTGTTTGAATTTTTACTTTATAGGTGGGACAAATAGTATTTTCGTATGCAAAAGGGGGACAGCTGGTAACCCTATCCTCAGATCTTACGCCACGGGGCTACTACTAAATCCAACCTTTGAATTGACAAATGTGCTTGAAGATTATTTTTGTATACCGTTAGTATTTTAGGTGTATCTTTTGGTAAGCAAATAAATTATTTAATAGACTTTGAATGCAAAACAAACCAAACTATTTGTTAATGTCATGTAATTCATCATATACCTACCTCAACCTCAACATGGATAAGCTGGCTAGGATTGAGGAAGATAAGAATGTTTATTTTTAAAACAAAAATTAAGATTGGCACCAAAAATTGTACAGCAAAAAATGTGGATAAATTTCATTATGCTCCACACTTTTAATCTTTAACAAAGAATGAAAAATAACCAAAAAAACCGGGAATGGAAATATCGCCCCAAGTGAAATGAAAAAACACCCCAAACTAATTTTAAATTAAAGATTGAAACAAAACATGCAAAAAGGCTCCAAAAACAAAAAAAATCCTCATACTTTCATAATGAAAAATGGCCACAAATTGGCACAATATAAATAAATAAAATTGGGTTAACTATAAATGAAAATCAATCACTTCCGCCATCAGATCAAAGGAGAACAGTACAAAAATGCAGTCCGAAAAATTTAAAATTTATCGCAATGGTTGTAACGCACAATTTACACAGAGTTATGATAATAATAATAATTAGGATAAATATATTACTGAATAATGATTTAATGTTAAAAAAAACAATAGATAATATGCATAAAGAAAATTTGTTCTTGAAAAGAAAATCTGATAAAACCCTTCATAAGGCGGGATATGTATATTCTCCCAAAACATTATGTTGATTATATTCATAAGACAGAAGAAAAAACATTTTGAGGAGCCAAAAAATAAAAAGATAAAAATCGATTACCTGTATACGGCTAGCATATTTGGCAGAGGAAATACAAGTGCTTTCGTTGGAAAACGGCATGTTTTTCAGCATTTCTGTGAAGGAAGTGACTCTACCAATGCAAATTTAAAACAGCTCTGTTAATGCGGTCCGCAGGGTCGGGGCCTTCCGCCGGTGGCTGGCTTTACTTTCAAGCAGATTGATAAAAAAAAATAAATCATATTTTTATAACAATATTTTAAAAAATCAAATTATACTTAAACAATCTGATAAACTTAACATTAATTTATTAATTATAAGCAGAGGGATTGGTTAATTGGAGTAAAAGTCCCTTCTGAGGGAAGAGAAACTGGGGCTGAAGTCAAGGTCGTGCTGTGGACTGTTGGCTAAGCGTAGCATTCTGGTGATTGGGTTGTAATGGCCATAATTGGTGCGGTGAGTAGGAACGCGAAAGAATGGGACGGATCTAAAGAACAAATTTTGGCTATTGAAGTACGAAGCTAGTTTTGTTTGTTTCCCTCACTAAAAACAAACGACCTTGTGATGGAAAATATTCCTGAAAGCGGTCGCAAATTTTTGGTGGATGCAACATAAAAGATTTTACCAAAACGTTGCTTTAAACAATTATTAATCGTTTACGTAGAAAATTTTGATGTGGCAAGTTCTTCTTTATAATATTCTCAGAAGTGTTATTATTGTGATCGATAAGAATGGTCATTTTTAAGATTTTGGAAAATCGGATTAAATAACTGTACAAAAAAAAAACACGCAATTTTTTGATGTTGTCAAACAGTGGAGGAACTTCCGCAGCAAAAAAGCGAAAAGTATTGGTATGCGGGTAGAGACACCACAATTGAAGGAGCAATTCTAAGGCAAGGCGAGAAGGGGTCTGGTAGTTATGTTATATGTACAATTGATCTAAACAAGATTTAAGCCGATGCACAGTGGTCGGATTCACCAATCTAGTGGAACATAATGTAAAAATCAAGTATCTGTTTAAAAATGAATTGACTAATTTCTATTATTAACAAGAAAATATTAAGCTTAAAAGTTAGTAGTAAATGAAAGCCACTTAGGTGTTTTTTGTGCAATTTTGTGAAAGTGAAACCGTGCGTCTATTGCAATCGTTTTTTTTAAGAATTGATTATGGGTGATACAAACACGATTCCATAACTTATTCAGCTTATTAAATAATTTTAATGTAACGTTTAAGTTTCAATATAAGAATTTGGTCTTGAAATTTTGTTATTGAATTTTCAACGGGAATAAAACCTATAGCTCCGCTGAGTTCCAGCTCGAAATTTATAAAAAGTAATTTTGTGGATTGTTGGCTTTTTTGCGATCTTTTGCGACACCCATACTATTATTTTTTCTTCAAAATGGTCCTCCCAATATCGCTTTTTTTTTATAAATTTGACAACAAACTGATAAATTTGTTGTGGTAGGACCAAATGTGATGTGAACGCAAAGTTAAAAATTTAATAAATTCAATAATTAATTAGAAATAATTAAAGCTAGTGGAGTTATACTTCGCAAAATGGACAAACGGGACTCAGCTATCATCATTAAGGATCAAGTAAAAACGACAAGTGAAAACGATTTATTAAAACCAATGTAATTGAAACAAGAAACCTTTATTTAAGGAAATATTCCTGGTAGACTATGCCTGACCCCCCGTTTCAGCCACCAAAACCCAATTGTTTACATTGTTGTTTTTTTTTTGTAATTTCATCTCGTGTCGATTAATAGATGTTAATTGTAACAACAATGTAATGGGTTTTTTTGAAGATCCCTACTGTTTATGTGTAAGGTTTGAACACATACTTCCTCATTTGTATGTGTAAACGACATATCAGCTTGTCACCCAAAAAAATTTATGTAGAAATGTTAAAAAACGCTGCTGATTCTACTGCATTATTTTTCATAATCGACCCGACACTGTTTTCAGAACAGAAAAATGGTTGTAGATAGATAGATGAATTTTACAGTGAGAACATTTGTGGGTATAACAGCATTCATTTTTGCATATGTACAGCATTATCAGTACAATACACACTTTTGTTTTATTTTTCACAACATGTTGTAGATTGACTGATGTATCTAAGCTTTCTGCAGTTTCCACAAACTGTTATAATTATTACAGAAAATGACTGTAGATTTTACAATTTCACGCTGTTGATTTTACAAACACGTATTTGTATATTGAACAACCAAAATTGACAACCCGCTGTCAATTTTACAACAAAGCAATTGTGTCCACTTTAATAATTATTTTATTGTGAAAATGAAATCAAACGCTGTAAGACTTGCATTTCACTGTCAATGTGAGCGCATTCGCTGTTTAATACACAAATTTGGAGGTAATTGTAAATAATTTACAGCGAAGACGCTATAAATAAGGACAGAAGAAAGTTTAAAGAAAAAATTCTAGATCAAAATCAAACAAAATTGAACCAGATCAGATCCATTAATCGCAAGTTTGTGACACGTTCCAAAACAAATACATGGTATGCAGGGCCGGCCCCAGCCAAACTTGCGCCCTGAGCAAGATTTGTAGAAGCGCCCCTTTTTTATATTTGCATACATTCACTGATACACATGCATAAGACTTTTCCACATTACCCAGCAGGTAGAATTTCAATACGTTTGAGTTAAATTCTCCAACAATGAAAGTGAAGTACGTTAGTGTGCAAGAAATAACTTAGCAAAGTTGTGATAGATGTTTTTTTGGGATTATTTGAACAAGTTTTGTGATTAAAATGCAAAAGGCGGTACATATTTGTTTGCGCAAGATGAGATTACATTTTCTTGCTCCTGGTGATGCGCCCCCATAATGTTGCGCCCTGTGCATTTGCACATCTTGCACATATGGTTCGTATGATACCAGGAGGAGTCCTTTCGTTAAAATCAACTGAAGAGAAAGTTTGAGCTGATTGCGTGAAAGTGGATAGTTAAAATATAATTGAATTTATTTAAGACTCAATATTAAACATTTTAACCTTTTATTTTATTTTATTAAGCATTTTATCAAAAAATTACAGAGCAAATAAATCGGTTTCTTGTTTTGGTATCACGACATCGATCACTTCTTCGTTGTTTTTTCTGAAACACAATATTATTTTACTAATGATAGTATGTGGTTTATCTATTAGTACTCACAAAACATAAAATTATTCATTTAAAATATGATTTCCCATATCAAAAAAAATTTTACAGCTAGATTGGTGAATTCTGCGATGTGGTTGATGGTTTTACGATTCAAGAGATACAAACATGTCCAAAAATGATTATGATAGCCATCAGTGGCAAAGCGGCGCGGTATTGCTCTGCTTACAATTTTCTTCTATTATTTGAGTGTACCTACCATTGTTTATCATGTCCGAAATGTACATGGATGCTCAAATTTCAGCTGTGTTAAGCCGTCCTGCACTTTGTTAAGAAAAACATACGGTTTAAAAACAAAGTTTGTTCACTGTTGATCATCTTTGATCAAGGATTAGTGTAATTGGTAAATCAGCGAATGTGCATTTTAAATATAATTTGTATCAAGGAATCCAAAATTTGAGTTGGTAATAATGGAAATCACTAATCAGCCGATTTAAGTTGATTAGCCCACTTCAATTAGAACCTATGAAAGTCGTGGTACAAATTAAACCCACTGTGAAAAATGGATCTTATTCCTTGAACAAGTATGAATATCATCATCATCGTCGGCTCGACAACCGGGGTCCGGTCCTGGCCTCCTTCAACAAGTCTCTCCACCCATCCCGGTCTCGAGCCGCCGCCATCCAGTTGCGCACCCCAAGGCTCCGGGCGTCCTGGTCTACGCCATCTCTCCAGCGCAAGCATGGTCTACCACGCTGTCGTCTACCATAGAATGTACCACAAAGAACTTTCCGAGCAGGTTCCTCTTCGCTCATGCGAGCTAGGTGCCCTGCCCTGAGTCTACCGAGCTTAATTTTTGTCACGATATCTGCTTCAAGGTAGATTGCGTACAATTCATGATTGTACCGTCTCCGGAATCGTCCTTCCTCACATATGGGGCCAACAATTCTCCTTAAGACTTTTCTCTCGATCGCGGCTAAGAGGTCGGAGTGCCTTTTGCTAAGCACCCAAGTCTCGGATCCATATGTGAGTACTGGCAGGACCATGGTCCTGTACAGCAGCAGTTTTGAAGTTATGGTGAGATTTCTGGATTTGAAGAGCTTTGACAGACTATAGTAGGCTCTGTTGGATTTGAGAAGCCGCCCGCGTATTTCTTCTTCTATATTGTTATCGGCTGCTACTATTGACCCAAGGTATTTAAAGGATTGCACCACTTCAAATTCGTGCTCCGCTACCTTGATTGTTTGACCAACTGTTCCTCTCGCATTCGACGCCACCATGTACTTTGTTTTACCTTCACTAATGTGCAGCCCCAGATTTTGTGCCGCCTGCTCGATCTGGATGAAGGAATCATGTACAGCTTGCTCAGTTCTTCCGATGATGTCGATGTCGTCTGCGTAAGCCAGTATCTGGCTGGACCTGTTGACGATGGTCCCTCTTGTTGCCGTGCCAGAGTCACGGATTGCTTTCTCCAACGCCAGGTTGAAGAGGAGGCAGGCCAAACCATCCCCTTGTCGGAGTCCATTAAAGATGTTGATTGGTTTGGATAGCAATCCGGCTATTTTTACTTGGCTTGTTACGTTGGTCATGGTCAACCTACACAGTCGTGTCAATTTATTTGGGATGCCGAATTCTCTCATGGCTTTGTAAAGTTCTACCCTGGCTATGCTATCGTAGGCGGCCTTAAAGTCTATAAACAGGTGGTATGTTGGGATGTTAAATTCTAGACATGCCTAAGGGTAAAGATCTGATCAGTTGTTGATTTGCCTGGAATGAAACCACACTGATATTGTCCGATGATGGTTTTAGCGTATGGGGTTATCCGGTCTTGTAGGATAGAGGAGAGTATCTTATAGGCGGTACTCAACAACGTGATACCTCTATAATTGCTACACGTTGTGACATCTCCCTTCTTATGTATGGGGCAAATTATACCTTTTCGCCAGTCTTCTGGAATTTCTTCATGCTCCCACACGTGCACTATAATCTCATGAATTGCTTGACGTAAGGCTGGCCCACCGTGTTGAAATAGTTCGGCTGGTATACCATCGGCTCCCGGGGCTTTGTTTTTCTTTAGCCGGCCTATAGCCTTCTCAACCTCTTCTATGCTTGGTGGCGGCAACATAGGGTACTCTTCTTGAAGTAGTGGAGCCTCCACTTCTGCAGTGAGCTGACCATTTAGCAATTCATTGAAGTACACTTCCCATCGCTCCAGTATGCTTTGAGGATCGGTGATCAGATTTCCCTCTCCGTCCTTGCAGTATGTGCAGCGTGGTGTGTACTGCGTCATGTTTCGGACGGATTGGTAGAACTTCCGCGCCTGGTGCGGACCTCGCTCTCGGCTTTTCTCTATTTCACAGATTATGTTCTTCTCCCAGGCTGATTTTTTCTGTCTGTGAAGCCGTTTTTCAATTCTTCTGAGCTCTTTATATTCGTCTTCGCGTGCCCGCGTTCTATGAGATTGTTGCATTGCTCGGTACGCAACATTCTTACGTTCAGTCGCTAGCTTGCATTCATCATCAAACCAGTCGTTCCGATTTCTACGACTGCTGCCTAAGATGGAGTTGGCAGTACTAATGACAGTATTCTTAAGGCGTGTCCACTTCTCATCTACGCCCAGCATACTGGCTCCAGGACTTACTCTACCCAGTTCTAGGGCGAGTCCTAACGCATTACCAAAGGTGTTACTGGTGTTTTTATTGCGCAGAGCAGCCGTGTTGATTCGAACCTGATCGGCGGATGCAATACGTCTTCGCAAGGCAACCCGCTCTCGGAAAACCATACCAACAAGATAGTGATCCGAGTCGATATTGGCACCTCGGTACGTTCGTACCGTCATCAAGTTCGAGTAGTGGCGACGGTCTATCAACACGTGGTCAATTTGGTTACGAGTGACTCCATCAGGTGATACCCAGGTGGCTTTGTAGATATCTTTACGTGGGAACCTGGTACTCGCAACGACCATGTTTTTCGATGCTGCCAATTCTAAGACTCGAAGTCCATTGTCATTAGTGTTCTCATGCAAACTATGGGTGCCTGCGTAATGCCTGAATACCGGCTCCCGACCTATTTTTGCATTCAAATCCCCAAGGATGATTTTACGTCATACCTTGGACAGGCATTGAGGGCCCTCTCGACTTGTTCGTAGTAAGTCTCTTTTTCTTCGACTGAGGACTCCTCCGTAGGTCCGTGAACGTTAATGAGGCTGATGTTCTTTAATTTGCCTCGCACGCGAAGGGTGCATAGCCTTTCGCTTATAGCGTTAAAGCCGATGATGGCAGACTTCATTTTTTCGCTGACTAGGAAGTCTACCCCGAGCACATGGTGTTTTGTATGACAGCTGTAGTATAAGTCATAATCTTTCTTCTGTAGAACACCATTCCCTGTCCATCTTATTTCTTGGAGTGCTGTTATGTCAGCTTTATATTTTGACAGGGCATCGGCTAGCTGCTGAGCAGCTCGAGCTCTATAGAGCGATCGTACGTTCCATAAGAAAATTCGTAATTCGTTATTCCGTTTTCTTTGCGTGGGTTGTCGTCGTGAGATCAGTCCGTTTCCGAGGCTTGTTGTTGGTCTCGTAATTCTTCTAGTTTTACGGAACAGGGAATTAACCTGTTGCCAACCTGTGGAACCAGCCTGATCATATTAGCCAAACCTTTTTAAAGGCTTGTTTCTAGCGGCCGCCGCGAAGAGGCTATGATCACACTTCCACCAGTCCGAATAGTTACGGCACGTGCATGTTTTCGTATGCTACATGTTATTCCCCCTATTCGGCTGATGGCTGACCGCCAAGTATGAATATATGTAAACAAAAATTTGAAAATCGTTATAGCAGTTTTTTCTTTATATATTATTCTATTAGGTAATCAAATTTTCTGGACATTTTGCAAACAAAAAACTTGATATGCAAATTTTAAGTACCTAATCTTGATCCTTAAAACTTAATTTCAAGAAAATTCATGGGACTATTTTCAAGATTCATATGCGATTTTAAAATATTTGGTCTGTAATTTTATTTTTACTTTGAAGGACCTCCTGTTTAAATCAGTGAAACCGTTTATGAGAACATTTACGCTGAGGTCTGGGTACAGACAGACAGTTTAATTAAAATCTCGAGCTATAGTATCTAATATAGATATATCGTAGTTCGTAGGTAATAAATAAGTTATAGACTAACATATTATATTTAAGAATTCCTAAAATAGGTCTACGTATTTTCTAAAAATTGTACATAAACAATGGTCAAAATCACCAAAAAATTGCCTATTTTGATCAACATTTTTCTCAAGCATAAAACTTTAAGCGGAAAGCATTTTACAACTAAGTGTCCTACCACACTATCTCACACCGTATAAACACATATCAAATATGAATGAGAAAAAAAAGGTAGTTTAGTTTTCTACCAAGGTTCGATAGTAAAACTTATTTCTTTTAATTAACAAATTTCAATTACCTATTTATTTCACAAAATAAACACACTTTATTTCACTTCAAATTATTTTTACTATTCCTCAATCTTAATAACATGCAATTTAAAAATCACTTCCGGATAAACTTTTACCTCGTACTTTATGCTATCACTTTCAAAATAACACTGTGTCCATTCGCTAGAAAACATACCCTTATATAGGGTATTAAATGGTTCTAGTCTCCACTAGTATCCACTAGGATGTTGTAGTATCTCTTTCTAGAACCTTCCATTCCAGTTGTGGGCAGTTGGCGGACTGGAATTGGTGTTAAGCCAAATCAGAGATGGCGCTGAACACAAATATGGCGCTGTAAACAATTAGAGGATTTCCTTTTGTTTCAAAAGTGTTTGGCTGATTACATGGGTCGTTTTACTGATTTTATGTGCGTAAAAAAGAGAAGGTAAATTCTACCCAAATTTCACCGATGCGCCAGTTTCATTTAATATTTTCGGATTCAGCATGAAACGTGTGAGTGAGATACATATGGATTTTAAGGGTGTGAGATAGGGAAGGGTAGATTGAAATAAAAGGATTTTTCTTCACCGCGTATTCACGAGTTCAGTAAAACTACCTTCAGTAAAAAGACCCATGTAGTCAGGTACTAACAGAAAAATAGTTTGGAAACCAAATTTGAAATTTCATCTCACTCGACTTGACAGTCTATCTCACACAATTTGACATGATTGTGTTAAGACCTGAAAAATTTAAGGATTGGTTATGGCGAAACTTTATGTTTCGTTGACGCAAAATATGAAAATTATTATGAAAACAACAAAATTTGACCTTTTTTGTCTTGTTGTGTTAATAATACTCCGCTAACGCTGAAGAGATTTCTATTCCCAAAAATTTGTTACCGACACTCTCCGTTCTTCCAGCCGATATAGAAGTATTTATGCATCGTAAGGTATGCCAATTCTCCAATAGTAGTTAGAAGCTCAAGATATTATTGTTATATAATTCATAGAAGACGTTTTTGAGATAAATAAGTTTTTTGCTGCGAAATTTATTTTCTATTTGGAATTTTTTGGACCTAACGCCAAACATCAAAGGGAGAAACCATAGCTAACTAATTTTGTTTGCTTCAAGAAATTTGTTATATCTCTTCTTGTTGGGTAAATTGTCCGTATTTACATATATTTGTCATTGGCAACACAAACACTGTACGAAATTATTTCCCTTCCGTCCAGCTGCCTGTGGTGGTAGTGAAGTGGTTGGGTTTTGTTGGCTTTTGCTGGGGAGATACTGTCATTTTGTCACTGATAAATGGCTAGAAATTATGTCAGGCCGTGAGGCGCTTAATTAACTCATTCATCCCTGGAGGCTTTAAAGTGAAATAACGCTCGCATACCAAGTACGATAGGTATCCGCATGTTCAGTAACCACGTACTACTTACTGTTACGTATATCCTACCGACAAACACACATAACTTATGATCGAACGAATATGCTATGCCTACGAGAACATAATGAACATTATTATGTATGTGCAGTAAATGTATATATCAAATTAGTGGTATTGAACTGCAGTTCCATTGCCAGTCCAAAGGATGCGTTTCGCATACATCAGTACCTATAGCATTGACTACATCAAGTTTGATGTGTGTGCACATAATAGTGTAGCCTGTACTGTACGTATTTAGTGTCAATGATTACACACAGAGAGCAGTGGTAGAAGATGGTAGGTAAGTGGCAGAGTAAAATAATGAGAGCAGGTGTGAAAAATCCAATTATACAGATTGAATGAGATTAATATAATTTTAAAATATCGTCGTTGTTTTGACAGGTTTGAACTTATTCATTCATTATGTACTGTGGGCTTTCTTAATGTCCACGAAGCATTTTACCCGTTTGCAGGAGGAGAAATGAGGTGAGTCAAGCATTAAAGGCGGTGTATCTTTATTAGATACTTTCACAGTTAATCACAATATTATTTTTGGTTATGTGTAGGTGCTTATGTATCAACTTTGAAAAACCATCATCAGATTTTTGTATTTGGAGGCATGAATTGGAAACATGAATATAAAGATATAAATGCATTACCTGCTAGGCGTTACTATTTTATATGGATTTAAATAGTTTTCAACATGTTAAACGGAATAAAAAAGAAACAACAATTTTTATAAAAGTGTTCGAACTTGCGGTAATCACTAACTTAAGGCCCCAGTTATAGCTATCATTGAAAACCATCATTGAAAACTTTAATGATTGGTTTTGAGGGACTTAAAAAGCAAAATCAGTGTATATTTTGATGCCAATATGAAGGCGGTGACTTAATTATTAATTTTTGCCAAAAAAAAAATCGTTGCGGCCCAACCGTCCATATAAAATGACTTTTATTATTTCAATGAATGAACTACCTTACCAATGATCATTGAAAAATTAAACTTCATTTTATGGCGAAGTTTGGGCCCGAATAAATTTTTTTTTCACAAAAACTATAATTTAAGCCATCAGCCTTATTTTTGTATCAAAATAATTTCGGATTTCACTTCCTAAATGTCTCAAAACCAATCATTAAAGTTTTCAATGATGGTTTTCAATGATAGCTATAACTGGGGCCTAAGTCTGTTCGACCATTGGTATTGTAAAGAGGTCATCATTTGACACCCCATCAACAGAAATCTTTCGTGTGATGATTCAAAATTCTTCCGAAAGTAGCATTTTTCTGACTATAAAAACCTGGAAAACTTGATCGACCAACAGTTTTGTAATTTGTTGACCTTAAGCTATCCATTAGTGTTCATTGTTTCAATAGCAATGATGAGATAGGTTATCTTACAGTTATCTTCCCATACCTAAGGAATAAGATTTTAGACAAAATATATGTAAATATATATATCATAACTTTTAAGGCTTTCGCGGTTGTTTACATAAGACATTTTAAATTTTTCGGATTAGCCGCGTTTTAAATATTTAATATTTAGCGAGTTCAATACAGTACTCACCCCGAACGTTTCGCTTCAAATTACATTGAGCGTGGTCACCGGGAAACTGCCATGAAAATGTTACAAGCGATGTTGGCTACGCAAGTTGTAGCGGTGCGTAGAGGGTTCTGTCTCTTGCTGCTGTTGTTGTTGTTGTTGAATCGCAGGTTGGGAGCAAACCGTGCTCACTGCATCTCTGTTGGTATTAAGCGGTAATTGGATCGACCGTGAGGAGTTTAAAATGGGATCCCAAGTTCTCGACAGATTGAAACTGTCGTCCCGATTGAAATTTTGGTGACGTTTAATTTCAATCGCTTCGCGTACCAGACGAGGGATGTAATGCGGCTCGTTAGCTAGAACCTTAGCTTGTTCAAAGTGAATCCAGTGGTGTTCGTCTGGGTGGTCGAGTATATGTTCGCATATGGCAGACTTTTCTCTTTGTTTTTTGCTTACAGCGCTTATATGTTCTTTTAAGCGTGTAGCAATACTCCTCTGAGTCTGTCCTACATATGAAGACCCACAACTGCAGGGCACCGCATATACTCCAGGTGTTTGTAGAGGGAATTGGTCTTTCGGTGACTGGAGGTAATTAGTCACTTTTTTAGGTGGTAAGAATATGGATTTTATACCATATCGTTTTAAGACTTTTCCTACCCTGTCTGTTACACCTCTTACATATGGCAGGAAGGCTTTTTTGTCTAATTGGCTATCTTCCTTATCCTTTAACGAAATCAGCTTCCATGATCTTTGTTTCTTGGAGTAGCCATTCGCTTTGAGAACGTTGTCTAACACTGATAGTTCAGCGGGAAGATGGTCGTTGTCACATATCCTGTGGGCTCGCTGAACAAGTGTAGAGACAACAGATCTCAAATTCGCAGGATGGTGGTGGGAAGAAGCGTGTAGGTATCTGTTTGTGTGTGTAGCCTTTCTGTAAACTGTGTGTGCCAATGTACCATTTTGTTTCCGCATCACTTTCACATCCAAAAATGCAATGGAATCATCGTTTTCTTTTTCCATAGTAAACTTAATTTTTGGGTGCTGTGAATTAAGATGCTCCAAGAAATTCAAAATGGCGGAATTTTTAAGTATACAAAAAGTATCATCAACATACATATCTCAGCCAAACTTTTGGTTTTTCTCCGGAGCTGTTCAGGGCTTTTTTCTCAAAATGCTCCATCCAAAGATCTGCAATTAAAGGGGCCAAAGGTAACCCCATAGCAACGCCATCTTTTTGCAGATAAAACTGTTGGTTGAAACAAAAATATCCTGATGAAAGACAAAACTCCAAAAGCGGCATATAGTTCTCGTTTATGCCGGATGTTGAGATAAGCTCACGGATGATAATAAGTACCTCCTGCACAGGTACATTAGTAAAGAGTGACTCAAAGCCTTCCTGCCATATGTAAGAGGTGTAACAGACAGGGTAGGAAAAGTCTTAAAACGATATGGTATAAAATCCATATTCTTACCACCTAAAAAAGTGACTAATTACCTCCAGTCACCGAAAGACCAATTCCCTCTACAAACACCTGGAGTATATGCGGTGCCCTGCAGTTGTGGGTCTTCATATGTAGGACAGACTCAGAGGAGTATTGCTACACGCTTAAAAGAACATATAAGCGCTGTAAGCAAAAAACAAAGAGAAAAGTCTGCCATATGCGAACATATACTCGACCACCCAGACGAACACCACTGGATTCACTTTGAACAAGCTAAGGTTCTAGCTAACGAGCCGCATTACATCCCTCGTCTGGTACGCGAAGCGATTGAAATTAAACGTCACCAAAATTTCAATCGGGACGACAGTTTCAATCTGTCGAGAACTTGGGATCCCATTTTAAACTCCTCACGGTCGATCCAATTACCGCTTAATACCAACAGAGATGCAGTGAGCACGGTTTGCTCCCAACCTGCGATTCAACAACAACAACAGCAGCAAGAGACAGAACCCTCTACGCACCGCTACAACTTGCGTAGCCAACATCGCTTGTAACATTTTCATGGCAGTTTCCCGGTGACCACGCTCAATGTAATTTGAAGCGAAACGTTCGGGGTGAGTACTGTATTGAACTCGCTAAATATTAAATATTTAAAACGCGGCTAATCCGAAAAATTTAAAATGTCTTAATATATATATCGTCTATTGTAAAGGTTTTTTTTTTTTAGAGGTATAGAACTTTAAAATGAAATTAAACAAAGATGATTTTTTAAATTGGCATGAAATTTACTTTATTCAAAAGATAATCTTTTGGCATTGACCGCCACGACTGGCTCGGACGTAGTCTGATATGGAGGTCCAATTTCCGATGACTTTTTCCAACATTTATGGCCGTATATCGTGAATAACGCGGTGAATGTTGTCCTGCAAGTGGTCAATTGTTTTGGGCTTATCGGCGTAGACTAGCGACTTCACATATCCCTGCAGAAAATAGTCAAGCGGTGTTAAATCGCGCGATCTTCGAGGCCAATTCACGGGTTCGTAACGTGAAACTATGCGGTTACCAAACGTTTCCTTCAATAAATCATTTGTGGCACGAGCTGTGTGGCATGTTGCGCCGTCTTGTTGAAATCACAGCCCCAAAACATCATAGTTGTTCAATTGATGAGCGAAAAAGTCAGTAATCATGGCTCTATAGAGGTCACCATTGACTGTAACGTTTTGGCCAGCATCGTTTTTAAAGAAGTACGGACCAATTATTCCACCAAACGATAAAGCACACCAAACAATCAGTTTTTATGGATGTAACGGTGTCTCAACATACACTTAAGGATTATCATCACTCCAAATACGGCAGTTTTGTTTATTGACGTAGCCATCCAAAAAAATGAGCTTCATCGTCGAAAAAAAATTTCTTGTGAAAATCGGGATCAACAACGATCTCGTCAGTCGATCGGGTCAGTCTTTTAATGTTGAAATGCCAAACCAAACTAAAAATAAATCATTTGACAACTGACAAAATGGCTGCCAGTTAAAATAGTTTTGCGAACTTTAAGTTGTATACCTCTAAAAAAAACACACAAATTTCACCGATGCCAATCAAGTGCGTGATCCAGTTGATAACCAAATCCTATGCACTGTTGACCCCAGAAGAGATAGTTGAGATTATAAGCAACTCGAAGTCAGCTGGTCCGAATCGTGGCGATTCCCATAAGAAATGTGCTAGGATCATGGTCACCAACTACATGGCGATATTCCTTTTTCCTTCAAAAATCCAGTAAAGCTCTTCGAAGATTTGATACTCCGGACCTCTAGAAGTTCCGCAGCAAAAGTATCATCACGCCAGACATGTAGTTCGGTTTTCGGGGAATAAAAAATCTACACTGCACCCCCGATCCTGAAGTTTGATCATGATATCACCATAGCCTTATAGAACTATCGGGGTACCGGCAGATGTCAATAAGGCATTCCAGATTGATCGGATTGAAGACAAAATAAGCTTCACCTACACAAATAATTTCTTCTTTGCTTTCTTTTAGAAACTTCTTTGACCAACTAGAGACCTGCAACTCAGCAGTGAAGATCATCGGAGCTGGAGTCGTTTAATCCTCAATACTTGAACTACTTCTCTAAAACATAATGGCTCCTGTCCAACCCAGTGCAATCTCGCATGCGCTTGAACCTTTTGTTTGCTGACAACTCGTTCACTCACCACATCCGCTAACTATTTGAGTTTTGCAACAAACGGGAAATCTGGCTCAGGACTCTGGAGGCAGTCGTGGTCAATAAGCTGGAAACTGCAGAAGCCATAACCTAACACCCCCAGATTACCATTTCCAAACGCAGCACCAAGTACTTATAGGCACTTATGTAACTGTTGAGATTTAACCAACGCCTACGAAAAAAAATGCCTTCCGACCGCTACTGACCTTACCTAAAAACATTCATAATTTGCTACCAAAAAAACCTATTGAGATAAAGACTGAATTTCTAGTCCTGCGGATTCCAAACGTAGTGGCGGGTAGCGATGAATTTACACGACTGACAAATTGGAAGTTTTTTGTCAGTAAACTGCCAGAGGAATGAATCTTTCCATTCTTCCGACAGTTTTCCTACAGTTTACTGACATAATACTGCCAATTTCTCAGTCGTGTAAATCCAGCATAACTCTTCATTGACCTACCCGTTTGGTCAAATTTGGTGAGTGCGTTATTAAAATCAAATCTTTTTTTAACCGAGCCTGTTGATTAATAACTTCAGATCGGTATAAGACATTGGACTGTAAAAATGAATACCGACAACAATTGCGGTTAGATATAGGCTACATATGTATCGCTTACCACTGCCACCTCCCACTAAAAACAGTATGTTTGCACTTCAATTTCATAAGCAATGCATAAGTGCAAAAGAAGGACGAGAGGTATTTAGAAGAAAGCTATTACACATTGTGGTCTGAACTCTGACACCTCATTCCTTAACCAACCAACGGGCCAGCAGTAGTTTCATTTGAAAACTAAAAGCGGT
The DNA here is from genome assembly GCA_932273885.2 of Leucozona laternaria. NCBI lineage: Eukaryota > Metazoa > Arthropoda > Insecta > Diptera > Syrphidae > Leucozona > Leucozona laternaria. Next base: position 56,984,456 of record OW026368.1, read on the forward strand.
ATAACATAACCTTCACAGTTACAGTCTTTTGTGAGTTCAAGTTACCCGTCGCGTGAGAGAAAAAGTGAGTGGATATTGTGTGGATAGCAGAGCAAAACTCATTCATTCAACACCTATTCTCAGAAGCATGACTAACACACCACACATATACAGGGTGTCCCGTAAGTCAACGTCAAGCGGGTACTGGGTGCTAGGGTAGCTTGTACCTGTACTGGGAAAAATAATAAAAAAAAATATATCTCGCTTCGTTAAGTAATAATAGCAATACTTAGAAAAATAATGAAAATGAATAGTACAATAAATAATAATAATAACTTAATAGTCTGGTCTGTTACCGATCTTCCGACCTCTCCCCCTTTGATACTACGAATTGTAGTCTATCGAAACAAGGTATGGAGAAAAAATGGAGGCGGAACAAGACAGCATACTTAAAGGCGCTTAGAAAAATGCTGATGCTCCAAATGCATTTGATAAACAATAACATCCCATTTTCGATATGTGACGTCAGTGGTCTCAGGCGGCGGAATGTGTAGTGCATACGGCTTCTAAGACTGAGCAAATCTGATATCGTGGGTTCGATCCCTATGATGGGCATGTAGAAAGTTTCTCATAATAAAATTGGATTAAAGCTCAGCACCACTAATAAGAGGAGACTGATGATAGGTGGCTTGGCACCCCTTGAAACAGCTGTATCTCTAGCCAAAATAAACGAATTATAAATTAATTCGTGAACAATTCGTGGTATCACCTTTAAGTTGTTGTTGTTGTTCAAAAATTCAATTACTCAGTTTCCCCAGACACAGTCATGAAAGTGATTTTAACGATTCTGACGCAGATCCTCATTTTCACAATACTTATACCATTTCAACTAGTTCTTCCAACAGTGGAGATAGTTTCTCTGAGCCTGAAGAAGAACAAGAATTAAAAAGATGGAAACGGAACCGAAATCCCAAAAAATGGGCCGGCAAAAAAGTGAAACTTTTAAGAAATTCGGGAAAAACTTATGTCTCATCATCAAAAACAAAGAAACGATTTCCTGCAAAAAAAATGGGCCCACCATGTGGAGAAATATAGACTTAGGGGTCGGTTATAGCGATCAGGAAAACGCATCAGGAAAAATTTTCTTTTGGATAATTGAATGTGTGAGCTTACAATTTGAAAAATAAAAATGATACGAATCTATTAGGAATCACTTGAAATAATTTTTTCCCAAAAAAAATTTCCTTGGGACAAATATTTTTTCTTAAAAAAACTAAAACTTGTTTGACTAAAGTGGCTGAACTCAAAATAATACATAATTTTTTTTATGAAAAAACACGAAAAGTGTCATAACTCTAAAACGTGAATTTTCATGGTTTAAGATGTAGAATTGATGCTGGTTGTTATGTATAGTTGGTTAATAGTGTATTTCCTTTTCATAAATTTACTGTTTCTATTGTTGTAAAATGGTTTTTCAACTCTATTGAAAAACGAAGATTTTTGAGTTGTGACACTTTTGAAATACATGTGCGATATTGTCTATGGTGAATGCCGTCGTAATGTCTCTGCCGCCGCCAGATTGTATCGCGAAAGGTACCCAAATGTGGAGCGTCACTCAGACCACCGTGTGTTCATATATGCACACCTTTCATACTAGCAAGGACGATTGTCTACTTTTCGTAAGGCCGGCACCGTAGCCGGGAGACATCGAGAACACAACGAAGAAGTAGTTTTAAATGAAATTGTAAGTGATCCCAGCGCTTCAGTACGTGCGATTGAAAGATACTGGAATACCAAAAAGCATTTCTCATCGAATTTTAAAACAAAATAATCACCACTCCTACCATGTTCAACGTGTACAAAGTTTGCTACCTCGGGACTACGGTCCCAGAGTCAATTTTTGCAGAACAATGTTGGCGAAAAATAGTGAAGACCAGCAATTTCTCAACCACATTTTATGGACTGACGAATCAACATTTAAAAAGATGGTTATTTGAATTTACATAATTTACATGAATGGCACCAAGAAAATCCGCATTTTATTCGTGAAGACCGCTCTAAATATCAATTTAAAGTAAATATGTGGACCGGAATTTTAAATAGACAAATAATTGGACTAACTTTATTAGAAGATCTACCACTCAACATCTACCGAGAGATGTGGTCGTAACAAGATGGTTGCCCAGCGCATTATGCTCACCGCGTACGGGATTACCTGAATACGGAGTATCCCGATAGGTGGATTGGGCGCCTTGGATCAATTTTGTGGCCCCCTCGTTCTCCGGATCTAAATCCTCTCGATTACTTTTACTGGGGCTGTATAAAAGAAAAAGCGTACTTCAAACCAATTGAAAATAGACAAGAACTACGACACAAAAATTTTGAAGCAGGAGAAGAAATAAAATCAAGGAGATTCGGGCGCCTAATGAACAGATTTTTTCTGCGGCGCGGCGGTGCAGAGCCTATATTCGTGCCGAGGGTAGACAATTTGAGCATTTGCTTTAGATTTATCAATAAAATAACTGTATTAAAATATTTTCTTTTGTTTCATTATGATTAGAGTTTTCCAGAATACATCAATAGGGTAAATTTAAAATTGTTTAGGCAGAATTTTAAATGCTCCAAAACGTTTTAAATGTTCATAATATTTTTTACGGTGGAATAAGTAGCAAGTGTTGTACAATTTTAAAATCTTGATAACAGGCAAACTTTTTAAGCAACTTACCGAGGGTAGAGTAGTATATTTTTTTTAAGATATGAAGTGTCAAATTAAGGTAACAAATTTTTTTTGAACCATAACTCAGTCGAACTTTATTTTCCTTACGAAACTGAAAATATTAATTTTTGAATTTTTGATTGGAATTAATGGCATGGATTACGTAAAAAATAAAAACCCCGCAAAATTTGGAAAATTGTGACCATAGTACCTAAAAATGTGGCCTAGGGTATCGATTTTCATTATTTTTCTAAATATTGCTGTTATTACTTAACCAAGCGAGATAGATTTTGTTTATTATTTTTCCCAGTAAAGGTACAAGCTACCCTAGCACCCAGTACCCGCTTGACGTTGACTTACGGGACACCCTGTATACAAGTCAATGAATATCCAGAACCTGCTTAGAACCGAGCAAAGGAAAAGGAATACCTAGTGACGATAGCACTGTGAGAATTAGAATAGAGCCACCATAAGCAAACACGAGCTTAAAGGAGTTATATTCGCAGGGGATTTATGCAAAGGATTCCTATTTTTCTCGGTAGTCCTTTCAAAATATGTAAATTTTGGTATACATATATAAGCATCATTACATGATTCAAGAAGGGTCTCCGATTTACCGCATAGACCTTCGAGAGCTTGTAACAACTACAACGAGATGTCGAGTGTGTAGCCTTTGGCCTTTACATTTGAAATGTTAAAATGCATTTATCTCCTGGGATGAAGGCGGTGATGATAATGATGATGGCGATAGGATTCTTGTTGTGCAGCCGCGCCATGCCACCGTTACCGCAAAAAGTGAAAGAAAAAGTATGAATGATTTACGTACCTACGTAAAAAGAGCATTTGGGTTAGGGCATTAGTTGGAGTCTTATGGATTCTTCCGGGTTTTATGTTATGACGGTGTGGAAATGTTTGAATTTAAATGCCTTTGCTGCGATCAAACTTTTTTCAGAAAACGTTAAATCAGTTTGAATATTTCATTGCAATCGATGTGAGTTTTTTTATAGTTTGATTCAGCTCGGGGCATAATGGTTTTCATACAAGGTATATAGGTTGTTCTTTTGTATAAGATAGGACTCTTGTGCAAGACATTTAAAACATTTATGAAAGAGGAATGGAGATTTATTCGATCCAACAAGGTCTTTAATGTAATTTACGTCGCATATCGCATTAACTGAAATCGAAAACATCATTTATAGATACCCTTTGGGTGGCACTAAAATAGAGTTGCAAACTTTAAGCGTTTTTCATCACAAATACTTTATGAAGAGTTTAAAAAACCAATCAAACATGTAGATATACCTTCCTGCAGCCACAACAAGACTAATTGGGGAAATTTCCTTCCATATTCAGAAAAATAATTGAGATTCATCCCAATAAAATTTGCTCGTCATAAAAGGATTAATCCTATTTTTAAAAGATAAACATAATGAGCCTTAAGGCAGTAGGTATTACATTCTCATATAAATATGGCAAGTTTGCCAAATAAATATGTCTCAAAAGTGTCATGTAAGTGTGATAGTCAAATTTATATGACACAAAATACATGGAGCTTTATACAACTTTGACATACAACAAATATGTTGTCATATATTATATGGCATAATGGGACATATATGTATATATGACAGTGTAATATCACCTTAACTAATAATCAAGCTATCTGTTAGGTTAAAACTAAAACATTTCCTACATAATTTTATTTATCATATTCTAGCTTCGCATAAATATTACAAAAGAAATTATAATATTTAAGCTAATTTTTGTAATCGAATACTACTTCATGGGGTTCAACCTACTTCACGCTATGAATGGCTAAATGTGTAAAAACATGATCCTCTAAGTCCAACCTTTATTACTTTCCCAACACAGAAAGAATGGTTGTAATCAAAAACCACTTTTTTGTTTTGTTTTTATCACATTTCAATCTATAAGTAGCAATTCTGTTTAAATTTGAAATCAGCTGCCTTTTTCTTTTTTAACCCATTTCACCCTATAAATACCAAGTTTCCGGAAAAATCTCCAAGGCCATCCACTTAAAAACAACTTATAAACACTAATGTTGCAATAATTGGACTATCAGCTATCAACGACAAGCAAAAAAAATATATATAAAACCAGATATGATCTTAAGTGAGGAGTATTCCAGGAAGAAATATAGATTTCCAAGGAAAATATGGGGAAACTCGTAGCAATTGTTGAAGCCGACCTAAATGGAGATATAAGAGGTGAACATAACACAACACAAAAAATTCAAAAATGATAATAATTTTTACAGATATTAACAAGAGAATTGTGAGGTGTTTTTGGTAACGTGAGCTTTATTTTTTTGTTTTACAAATTAAACCATTTTTCTGTCATACAAAAAAAACAAGTTTGAAGAAACCAAACAGACATCTTACTTATTGTAGTAGATTTTCTTAAGGGATTTTTCGTAAATGTCACTTTATACTATTCCCCGAATATTTTGTTTTTATTGATTGAAAATTTAACCCGTAGCTTAACTCTTATTCCATGGCAGTGGCGTAATTTTGAGAAATTGTTCCAAATAAACATTTTAAAAGAAAAGAGCTGTAAATATGACAGTACTTTATCATAAACTGTAAAAAAAACTCCTGTACGTCCTGCTTCTCTTTGCTCTTCAAAATTTTCTTTTGTTGGTACATATACAGGGTGAATGCATAAGATATGTACTTCAAAAACCTTAAGTATGTGGGTTGGTTCAAAACAAAAAAAAGGAAGGGGGACATTTTATGAAAAAGAGTCTTAAAATAGAAAAACAATTATTCAAAAACAATAGCGACCCTCACTATATTCCGTTATAGCTTTTCTTAAAGCTTAAATTCGATTCATCAACTTGTTTGACTGAATACCTTTTGTCAAACTAATTTTATTTTTAGTTTGTTTTTTTTTTCTTCAAAATTTCACTATATTAAGTGCTACTTCCGTTTTTACTATTCAATGCTACTATCAATTCAAAGTCAATCACTGAAAACTCTTTCTTTCTATTATTTTCTTTTTAAATTAAATTGTTTAAGGGAACAGTTTTAGCAAAATTAATTTTCCAAATGAAAAAGAAAAAGAATTTCAAACTATTTTTTTTTCAAAAACTTACGTTATTAATTATAATTTTGTTTTTAAAATTCAATGTTCTAATAAATGTTTAGTCAAAAACAGAAAACTGGATGGTTAAATGCCCTGTACTTTTTGAGAAAATTGAAAATAATTAAATCTACTTTAATACCTACGTAGTGGAAATAGGATCTTTAGAGTATCTAAAGCAACGGAAAGGGAATTTTATTTCTGCTACTTTTAATTTTGTAAAGTGTTTGAAAAAAAAAAAAATTAATAAGAGTAATATCAAAATCAAAAATTCTACTGAATATCGTAAAATTTTGAACAAAATTTTTAAATTTGTTTTATTCAAAACTTTGAGATTGAAAACTATTTTTCTTTTTTAAAAAATTGATCACTAACATAACATTATTTAAAAATAAAATAAAATAATATAAAATAAAATAAAATAAAATAAAATAAAATAAAATAAAATAAAATAAAATAAAATAAAATAAAATAAAATAAAATAAAATAAAATAAAATAAAATAAAATAAAATAAGAGAAGAGAACAGAGAAGCTTTACAAAAAAGTATAGCATTCCGTTGTAAGTATTACCCTTGTTTTTTGATATTTTTTTTTTAGAAAATTGCCCCTCTTATGAGATTTTTGTCATGTCTCGACCCAATCTACATGCTCTAGCTATTTGTCATACCTTATGCAAATCACCCTGTAACATTTTTTGCTTTATAGTATTTATTTCCATTAAAAAAAAAATAATTTAAGAAAAATCCTAGTTACGCCACTGTTCCATGGTGTTGGTAACTCGTGGAATAAATGTGGAATAATCGTTTTTTTTTTATTAATGCGGCTGTAAAAGAATTTCTTAAATCGGATAATTTTTTATTTTTACCCCATTTCACCCTACAAATATTAAAATTTTGAAAAAAAATATCCTTAAAGCCATTTCCTAAGAAAAACCTTTGAAACCAAAAAGCGGGGAGCCCTGGCCATGCGGAGCCGCATAAACAGAAATTTTAAAAAACGAGACTAGAGACATGCCAATTAATAACAGTTAAAACTGTTTTTCAACATTAAAAACGGGCGTGTGTTAAAGCGCTTCGCGCGACTCGGAAAAAAAACTCAGGCCATCACTGTATAAGAGATTATCAATTACATACAGATTCATACTACATTACATACAATATACAATAGTTTCTTTTAAAATCACATACAAAGTTCTTTTTCAGTGATATACCATTGGAAGAATTTTATGAAATGCTATTTTGGTACGTTCATAAAACTCGAATTTAAAATTTCTATCTTTTCCTTAAATTCAATTCTCTGACCCAAGTGTCTCTTCTCCACGGGTATTTTTTTTAAAGTTCATGTTTGTAATAGGTCTTTTTATCAAACAGCAGTACCTATATACCTTTATTCCTCTCTTATTTACAAACATCAAAATCTTCAATTTGGTTTAACTGACATTTCTTGTTGCTTGCTTAAATAGCAAATACTGCTATCGTGGAGGTGTGGAAAAATCTGAAATTCGATATCAATTAATTTCTCGGCCAATATTACGACTCAAAATCAGGTGCGTCAAGAGAGCCAAAAATTGCAATTGTTTTCATATTACTGAGAAAAAAGAGTACACAATAACCGTTAGGTATCACTTATTAGTCTTTTTTGTATACTTTTTCACTGGAAAACAAACAATTTTTCTTCTAAATGCAAAAGTTTTTGTATTATATAAGAAAAAAATAAATGGTAGGCCTAAGCAAGTGAACCGTACTGTGTGTAGGTATTTACATGAAATAACATGGTTTTATTTTTCACAAAAAAATCTCGCATATTTACTTCCCTCCATAAGACATGAAAAAGTAATTTGTAGCAGAAAGTGACCATGTTTCTCTGGAGTTCTTATTTTATTCTTATTGTATTAGATACTCACAAAAATATACATCAAAGTCCCACAAAGTTGTTACTTCTTTAATACCATTTACTAAGTACATGTGGGTCAACCCAATTTGCCTCTTCCATGGCACATTATTATTTCATGCAAACGTAAACTTCGGAACGTGACCAATTCGCTGATGTCTGCACTCCTTCAATATTGACAAACAAAATTCTCTACTTTCTCACGTATGTTACCGCAAAAGAAAGAAAATGTAATTTCGACATCAACTTTCATCGATTGCCATATGATGCTCGCTCAACTCAAGCACGCTCATAACATAACACAGCGACTGTTACAAGGACCAAGCTAAAGTAAGATATCTTTTTATCTTCATCAACCCTCCAGCCTTTATTCAAAGCCAAAGACCAATCCCAATTGCACATTAGTTCAAACCACTGTCGGCAATGGAAAAGGAGCTATGCAATGATGACACTCAATACTTTCGATTGAAAATGAAACAGTCGCATGGCCATTGGCCGATGCCAGGATATGAATTGATAATAAACTAAATGAGACCTCTTGGGAGTTGAGAAAGCAAATCGAACAATTTCTATGGGCCAACGCAATACGCAACAAATGGAAAAAATGGTAAGCAGGTACATAGGTGGTAGGTACAAGCAAATTATGCGTGAAAGGGAAATAAAGCGTCAACGACAGCGTGTCGTTCTGATAATCATTAAATAAATAGACTCTGTGAACCATTTGGAAAATACTATGTGATACCATTTAATCTAGTCTTTTGTTGAACTGCAGAAGAACAGAAAGCAAAGGAGAAGTCCCCACAATAACTTGGTAGCTCGAAAGACCAAAAATTTGTTTTCATTTATCTTTCGAATGGAAAACAGGATTTTACAGTCAGAGAAAAGTATGGAGAAAATAGTGTCAATTTGACGTAGACATGCAAGTTTTCAAAAAAAAAAATTTAACTATGGCTCCGTTATGAAATAACGCCCAAAAAGACTGCCAGCACTTAAGAACCAGGAGTTCCTAAAAAAGGTAACAGAATCTTAAAAATACCTATACCACAATTTAAAAAAATACCTCTTTGCGCATTGGTTGCCTTGGACTATTACGCGCGCCAGAGCGAACAATGTTTTCTTTTAGGGTTACTGCTTCTTGCGAACAAGTGACAAATCCTCTTTTCATGACGTCTTTCTATTCCTTCCAACTTACAATTTAACTGATTTTTTTTTATCTGTGGAGTAAATTCTGAGAAAAATAAGATTTTCTTTTTTGGCCAAAAAATTTTGTATGACAGGAAGCCTTATTTTTATTCCTAAAAAAATGAAAAATATGTCAGGGGAATGTCCAAAGAACACTAGGTTCCAATTTAAAGAAAATCGACCCATCCGTTCAGGCTGTAGCCGAATAGACAGGCAGACAAACAGGCTTACGTTTTCGACATACCCTATTTTTTCGTCTTCCCTATCATCATAATTTCAAGATTTATCAAAATCTCGAGTTCAATGAACCGGTAAATGATTACAAATACAAATTTCTATTTTTAAAAATGAATAGGAAGCTCTGTATTTAATGTGCAAGTCAGAATTATCATTGAAAAGCATTATTTAACATTTTTTACATTTTTTAACTTTTGATAATAAAATCAGTTAGATATATATATATATACAGATCCAGTAAGACTATAGATACTTTTGATCACACTTTAATATATTTACCGGTAGCCTTATGGTTAGTGCGTAGGATCCCGTGCTCCTCCACCTAATTACGAAAGGTTTCTACAGCTAATGCCTCTTGACAAGTGAAAAATTCTCCAAGAGTATCTCTTTTTTTTCATGAATATGAGCCTCTCACCTTAGTCGTTCGGATTTGGCAGAAAATTGTAGGTTCCCTCCATTCTTGCAAGCAAATGACATGCACACATGAATGGTTGGTAAATCATTAGGCCCTGGTTCTTTATGAGCTGTTGCGCCACCAAAATATTTTTTTTTATCTCAACATTCAAGAACTGCTTTCGAATATTCCAAAGAAGAAACATATGCACGACTGGATCACATAAACTTGCTTTTGTGGTTAACAACTGAAAAATGTTAATGGTTCAGATATAGGTGAGTTTTTTAGTGCACGTATACGTGCTTTAAAAAAATAAATTTCATGTTAAATACAACAACAAATCCGCTTAGTTAACGGCGATAAACCTCTCCGCTGTTATTATATAACTGTTATATATGGGGTAAGCGGCGATGGCGTGTTTTTGTGCACTTATATTTTAAGCTAAAAGGTGAGCACAACAAAAGACACCTTATATTATGATACCTATCTGTAGTGAGGAAATGCTCAAAAAGTATACTATAAAAACGGTTTTTTGTTTTATTTTTTCCTGCTTAAAACAAATATTTTTTGAAAAATTTTCTTCTCATGGGAAGGTAGTGTTAATTGTAGTGTAAAGAAAAAAGAGAACTAGGAAATGAAAAAATAACAAACTTAAGGAAAAAACGGTTATCATTAATATCAGTATTGTTCTATATGGATCATCGGCGATAGTTAAATACGGCTATTGTTTGAAACTACAAATTACAAGATATATAGACGAATACCGCAAAAAATAACACTACCTTTTTTAAACCAGGAATGCCTATTTCCGTTATGTGAATTTTTCGCCCAAAATCATGAAACGCTGTTTTCTTACAATTACTTTGGTCGTTTCAGGTATAAAGTTTAATCATAAAATAGTCAAAACTATTTTCGAGAATATTTCGTAATACCCTTACATACAAATACTTTGTATCAAATTTGAAGCAAATCGGGGCACCCGTTTAGGCTCTAGTTCAAATTGCAGTGGAAGCACGGACTGACACGGAGAGCATGACGAATCCCATTTTTTCGGATTTCTCGATAATCGTAGTGTTAGTTTGGATTACAATCTCCATTTTTTTTACATGACATGAATATTTACTCTATAGCCTATATAGCAAGTAATTAAATAAAAAAATAGTTGTAGTTGATCACCGATATTACTTATTTGACCATATCTTATTTTTTCCAAAATACTCAAATCTGCTATCCTTTGCAAACTAAATATGCGTATTATGATGGTGTAAATTTTCATAGTTTTAAAAAAATTCTAACTAGTATCATATCAAACCTATTTTTTTAAATAAACTCAAGTTGAACACGCCTAAAAAGTTACATTTCGTGAAAAATAGTAAGCAAACATAACTTTTTGACATTTTTCATTGTCAAATGTAATGGAGTTAGTATGATACTAAAAACAGAAAATGGTGATTTTAGCTTGGGTAAAACGTTAAAAATTTGGGAAATCCTCTTTTTAACCTAGCATCATACTGACAATGCTTAAACATAGTACTAAATTGTTTAAAATTTTTCGCCATTGGTCTAACATGATTTTTTCACGGTGCAGAAAGAACTTTAATAAGCAAATTTATAGTGAAATCCGCATCAAAATCTGGTAACTGGATGATGAGATTTAACCAAAAGTACTTATCTTCCGAAATACAATTTCAGAAGTAGGCGGAATTCTCATGATGTTCATGATTTTGTATATCTATACCATTGGTTTTATTGTTGTTTCTTAGAACCCAAGACAACAGCTTGAACCTTTTGTGGATTTGTCCTTTGGTTCTTCGGTATTATAGTCCTTCAGCTGAGATGTGATGTGCAGCAGAACCAGAAAATTCCTAGACAACATGTGGTTAAATTAAACAAGTTTTAACCATCCTTTGTTTGAGCCAATTAATGTGTAGTTGGGGGTTGTGTTCGTCGACGTTGTCAGAGGGGTGAAATTTCACATCACTGGTAATTCTGGCAAATTTTGTTTGCTGGATGTTTTTGGGAAAATACAGCAGCACACGATTATTATCATTCCATGTTGTATGCAGAGCATGCAATTATTGTGGTGTTATACCTACATAATTTAAATACGGAGGATAATGCCTTATAATATAAGGAACCTACCAATAAAATGAGAATAAGATTTAACTTTAACTTAAAATACAGAAGGTCAGGAAAAATTAAACAAAGCGATCATAGAACCACTAAAGAGCTAAACTACGAAAAAAGTTTTGAGCTCATACCAAAATAAGGAACGGCCGGCGGCGGCGCGCACTGTGGTCCAAAACGACTTTTTTCGTTGGAAAAATCTTAACTTTGCACGCATGAAGATATTACTACAATTTTTTTCCTTCTTAAAGGAAATTTCGAAGGCTATAAAAACAGTGATTTAAAAAAAAATTCTTCACATTGTGTTTCTTAATCATGGGCTGAAGAAAGATTTTGTTAGAAAAAACAATTAACCAGAGAATGAAATTAAAGCAAAAAAACTAAAAACAGTTAATATTTTACGAAATTTGTAAAAAAAGTCTGCAGCTATTTGTTCACAGGATATTCCAAAAATAAAATCGTTCACAATATTGGATGCATAAAATTAACAAACCAATTTTTGATGTTTTTAGCAAGAACATATTAAAACAGTATTTTTTTTTCATTTTGTGGCTTATCGAATATATTATAAGCGGCTTCAGCGAAAATTTTATGTGAAACAGTGTAGTACAAAAGTAAATAGACCAAAATTTTGATTAGTATTTTTTAATTTTGTTATAAAATAAAATAGAATATGAACATAATACGTGTTTTTTAACTAATTATGGAAAAAAACCATTGGCATCATCATCATTTTCAACATTTAATAAACTTACTAGTTTTGGGAAATAACTCTTTTTCAACTCTTTTTGAGATCTCACGTGCCTAAAAAATGTAAAAATTGGATCCGATATCCGATATAATTATAGCCAGGTTACAGAATATTCCGTTAAAAACTTCTTCATTTTTTTTTTTAAATAAATCTTGTTTTTAATATATGACATTCACTACATTTTGTTTTAAATTTATAATATATCTAGTTTTTGGAGTTTAATTTTGGTTTCTTCGTCTTCACTTTGTGTTGGTTTTGAAGCAAAGCTACGAATTCTTGAACATTTGAAAAATTGACGAAATGTTCAAAAAAGGATTTTATTTGAAATATTTATGTTGAAGTTTAAATTTGCACGCTCCTTTATTGAGTCAATCCTTTTGAAAACTAATTTGATTTATCCGTAGTCCAAAGTTTATACATGTACATTGACCTATTTTGTTGGGGGTAGCGATAAATACTTAATATTTTCTGCTGCCTGTTTTATTGGACCATAAAATAATAATCCATAGTTAAATATTTCTTTCAACTTTTTATGGAGCAGGTAAAAACAAATTAATCTCTTATAAATACTTTTGTCAGGTTACAAAAAAAACGATTAAGGATTATAATTTTCTTTCTTCTCAACGTTCATTCGTATTTACCTTTACTTTAGTTTCATAAACAGTTTTGGGTTTAGGAGGAATTTATTCAATACAAAACTACAAAAATTGAAAGTTTAATACAACAATCAGTAATTTGATTGCATTATTGTTAGTCCAATAACAATTGCATTTAAATAAAAAGGGGCGTTTAAGTGGGCGGATTTTGTACTTTAAAAATAATCACAAAACGTATTTTAATCGAAATTAGAAGAAAACTTCAAGCTTTCAGCTCTTTTGAGAAAGGAAATAGTTCAAACGTTCCACATTTGCTTTTAAGACCAAAATTATATCACCGGGAACATTTTTTAACAAACTACATTATCTCAAAACATCGCAAAAATTTGGAGCTGCAATTTTGCATATGGTTTAACAAATATTTAGCTAGGCTAAAACATCCGGGTAATTTTTTAGAGTTTTATTTTGTAGCTCTATTTCAACCTCAAAAACTCATAAAAAAAGTGTTTTTTAATATTATTTAATATTAAATTTTTTATTTAAAATTTAAATTGACTTTCAAACAAAACAACCACGTTACATTGAATACAAGTAAGATTTTTCAAATAGAATGTGTCATAATTGAAAAAAAAAAAAATGAATTCAATTTTTTGTTATTGTTTTTACTCTACTATTTACCAAAAAATTATTTTGTTTGCTATTTTTGAAGCTCTGTTTATATTCCTATTATAAAAATGAAAACCAAAACCATAAAAAAACAACGGATTTTGTATTTTAGTCACGACTATTGGCTTTTTGGACCACAATGCCTGAGATTTAACGTTCGTTAAAGAAGGTAATTGGCTATTATCACATAAATCTAAATCTACTTACTCCTTGAACCATTGTTGAAAATCGATAATCGGCCGAAATCAGTGAAATCATATTTATACCACATTTGTACAACTGCCCCTACTATGAGGAAGTCTATTGAAATTTAAAATTTTGGATTTTTCATTACGGTGCAGAAACAGCATTGACCATATTTCACCCATTCCATACCATACCTTTTATACGCAAAGGCATTTTCGCATTGATGGGACTATAGTTGCGGACTTTTGGAAAGTTGTAAGGCATAGGGGCATGTATATTCTTTGAATTTTCCATTTATTTTATGGCTTAATTTTTAAGATAATGCTTTTGGTCTGTTTGTTTTATTTCATTTTTCCATTAGCAAAAGAACTCGTAAACAAAACCAAATCGCCCTTGCTCTATACGTCCTGGTGATATAATCAAATACATTCTTTTGAGTATTCTCACGTGTCTACGTCGTAATCACTTGGCTTTTTCATCCCCTGCATTGTATGGAACTTGAAAGGAACAAAGAAAAATGTCACTTGGCATTGGTAGATACCTACAAGCAAAAATAAAAAAAGTCACATAATATAAGGAAAACAAAGGAATTGCGAAACTTTTATTTAATTTTCACTCAGCATTACAGTAAAAGGAATCAAAGAAACTTAAACAACCAACAAATGAACACAACTTTGCAAATAACAAAATAAACATTGAAGGGAAGAATGCCATTTTGAGGTAAGGGAAGAGAGTCAATATTAGAAAGAAAATTAGGAATGTACAGCCATACCGACCAATGAGATAGATTAATTTATAAATATTAAGGACGATACTCGAAAAATGATTATTTATAAAACTTTTAACGGTTTTTCTACATTTAAATAATTAAATATTCAACGGGATTTCACTTGCTTCGAAAATACACCTCGGTACCTCCAGTATGCCCACTAGCGGAAGACCGACTGACCCTGAAAGGCAGGTTAAACAGTACCTACATAGTCAAAACTATTAAAATTATATTGCCATGTCCTTGTCCATCTATCGTTCTGAACTCAACCAGATTGAAATTATTTTAATTTTGTTTTACTAAATTATGTATTTTATTAAAGTTATTAATTTAGGAAGTGAATCTAGACATTCCATTTATAACAGTTTTGGTTTATAAAAGAAGTATTTATGCGACCTCAGCTGGTGGACATCTATGGCGAAAAACTGTCATAACAGTTATGATTTTGTATTTGTCTAGTTTCGTTAATTATTCTCCAACCATCTGTTTTTCGATTTTTATATTTAAACGGTTATACAGGGTCATTCATTTGGTGGTTTCAAGTTAGTAGCACTGGCATTTGACACCTGTCAAACTCAGATGTAATTTGAAGTGTCATAATATTAGTTGAATTTTTGTCATTTACGATAATGGATCGCTTAGCAATTAACGCGTTAAAATTATTAAAACTTACTATACAAAAGTGGTGATTGAAACGTAGCCGCACTTTTCGTACATTATCCGATGATTATGGTTGTCATAATTGACCGACTATGCAAACAATCGGTAAAATTGTGAAGAAATTTGAAGAGAGTGGAAGTGTTACTTATGTCGTAAGGCCTGTGCATCATCGTAATGCACGCTCAGTCGAAAATTTTGCTACTGCAAGTGCAAGTGTTGCTGATGATCCGAATTTATCGATTTAGCGATATGGTCGAATGATGACCGATTTTTTTTGGCCGGCGCACAGTGGCCCGTATTGACTTTTTTGGTTGCAAAAATCATATCTCTTAAACGAATAAAGATATCGCCAAAAAATTTTTTTGGTTTTGAAGGAAATTTCCAAGGCTATAAAGTTTGTGAATTTTAAGAAAAAATATTTACAGGGTGTTTCAGAATCTGCTGCTGAAATAAGAAGTTTTTTTTTAACGTGGTTAACATAATTGGTATTTAATTCTAAAAAGGTCGAAAGTCAATTTACGAGGTAATTTGAGGGTAATTTAAGTGAAACAGTGGGGAAAAAAGAAAACAAAACCAATTTGAGTGAAACAGTGGGGGAAAAAATCAGTTTTTGTTGTTTTTTTTTTTTAATTGATTTTTCATTTTTTTTTATTTTTTTTTTTTTTTATAAGAGAGTAAATTTATTAAGTATTTTATTGATAGATTAGAATTCAAAAAGTAGCAAAACAAAATAAAAGAAACAAAAATTTACATACAAACATTAAATTTCTTGGAAACTATCATCTAAGTCCGGGGTAATGCGTAATAAACTTATAATTTCCGGTGAGTATTGTGCTTTCAGATCTTTTTGGTTTCTTACATACCTTAAGGTATGTGATTGGATGAGACTGCTAGCATGTTAAATAGGTCTTCATTCTGTCGAATTCTCGAAACTTGGCACGTATTTTGATATCTGTATTTCTTGTAGTCTTTATTTTTTGACTCCTAGGGCTAGGCTTCTTCTGACAATTCTCCAAGTGGTAGTGATTGGTGTTCGATGATATTTTGACTATGAACCAACATTTTATGAAGAGTAGGTGTGAGTTGATTTTCATGGTACTTTTGTTTCAATAACTCTGCGGTTTTTTTGGTGTAATCTCCAAATTTAACTGTATTCACTACTTCCCTGCTATTCAAAACATTCAGTATTATTTTGATCCTGGTTAAAACCTTTTTATTGACTCCAGTTATTCGAGCGGTTGCCTCAGATTGATCAAAAATCTCCTGGAAGTGTTACCATAATTGCTATTTCCAAATCATTGCTTTGGTTTATCTACATCAAGTCCAAGCTCATTTTCCGGTTTTGACATGAAGAGATGAAGAAAGCCATTTCTCATTTTTTTTTTATGAAACATAATCTCAATCTATGGGCTGCGACCCATTTTTTATCAATGTTGTAATAAAATCTTATTAATTTCGCTTCATTTTCCGGTAAATTTTCACCGGATAGTTGGTATTCACTTATTATGGCAAAAAAGAACTCTTCAAGACTCTCATCCTTGACAAAAAGTTCAAACAAAATATTGTATGGTATATCCATTTTAAATAATTTTTAATTATACAACTGCTCCTTCAAGTTTTCAATGATAATTTCATCACAATGTTTCATCTTTGTATACCATAAAACTAAATACCTGCATTAAAAATATTCAATTTATGACATCCTAATAAGGTAATCTGCTTTACCTATAAGCTTTTTAAAAAAAATTCAAATCCAGTTAAAAACTCTTATCCATCAAACTACATGACAGTAATTAATCATACCCGAATATGACAATAACATTCATACTTAAAAGTTTTATTTGGGGTCACAAGAAATAAGCTATAAAACCGTTTTAAAAATCTTAGGTAGGTTTTTCCTTCTAAATTTCAAAACAATTTTATTTCAAACCAGCACTCATACCTGCAAAACAGAGAAAAAATATTTTCCATGATTTTTTTCTGCACCTGACAACAAAAAACTCAAAAAAAATTACTGACTTCATTAAATCAAATCGCTCTAGCTCAGCTCTATGCAACTTTATGCAGCTGAGTTTTTGGTTTTA
Organism: Leucozona laternaria; assembly: GCA_932273885.2. NCBI lineage: Eukaryota > Metazoa > Arthropoda > Insecta > Diptera > Syrphidae > Leucozona > Leucozona laternaria. Next base: position 57,001,796 of record OW026368.1, read on the forward strand.
TATGAAGAGATATATAAGGATTTACTAACCGTCGAGCTTAGCTTGATTATGTTTGAACCTTTTTTTTCTACTCAGCGTAAAGACGAAAAAGCGTGTTTAAAAAAACATTAAATTTAGCAGTTTAAAAAAATTTACCATTTTTTTCTTTCATTTCTGATTATAGCAATTAACACATATATCAAGTAAAAATGACAAAAAAAAGTTTTATTTACACCTTTTTCCTAGTTTTTACACTCAAAATTAAAAAAAAAAATTTAAAAACAATTGTTTTTTTCTAACCATAAAAATTTGTCAACTTTGACTCGCTCTACAAGTCAAACCATTCATACAAATGAAATAATTTTTTCGATTACTAGAGCTCCAAACATTTGTCAATTCAAAAAAAGTAAAAGTTTTGCATTATAAACCCACCCGAAAAATAAATTTCGCAAGCACTTTTGCCTAAACGGGCCACTGTGCTGCGACTGAAGATTATGACTTGGACGATATGTGGTTCCAACAAGACGGGGCAATAAGCCACACGATCATCAATTATGGCTTTATTGCGTGAGAAGTTTCCTGGTCGCTAAATTTCACGTTTTGGCGACGTCAATTGACCGCTGAGATCATGCGATTTGACACCGTTAGATTTTTTTCTGTGGGGCTACGTAAAAGATCGCATGTTAGTTCACGCATCACGCTTACTAAATCTTAGCTCGCGCTTACTTAATCAGTTCCTTAATTATCATTACTGCTACATTATATGAAGACGAAACAAATATTTAGTTTGTAACGCGTAATCCCAGAAAGTATGAAACTGGATTTCCTATTGAAAGTTTTGTTATAATTAATATCTTTTATTTTTAGAAGTGACTCTAGACATGCCAATTATAACAGTTTCGGTTTACAAAAGTACTGTCTATGCTGCCCCGCCGCCGGTTGGCATACTTCAGGCACCCAGAGTTTTTTTTGCAAGTCAGCGCACGCCCACTTTTATTGGCGAAAAACTGTTATAAATTGGCATGTCTCCAGTCTCGTCCTTTTTTTTATAAGAATATTAAAAATTGTTTTTTTTTTTTGTTTAACTTGTAGTATAAAATAAAAGAGTAGGTATAACTTCAAAGTACAACTTAAAAAAAAGTTCCTTTTTCACACTTTATTCTTGTCTTTATAAACTATCGCCTAGCATCTTCAATTTGAAGACTTGTACCAATGGAACAATTAAGTGAAATCCAGTGGAACATTTTATATAAAATCTATTAATTGGATGTCAGATCTTAGAAGGTTTGCAAACCCTTATTTCATTTTCGCACGTTAATTAAAAATTTTCAAGCAGCACCCCTTATTTTAAAGTATTTATTTCCCAGATTCCAGGAAATCCTGATGAAGCGGATACAGCACTCATTAATGAAAACAACACATAAGGGTGTTAAGTGAAAGAAGACAGTTGACGAGAAAACACTTATTCTCTGCGTCTTCATATCTTATAATTGCAATTTGAAAAAGATTTAATTATGAGAACGAGATCGAGTGCCACTTGTTAAGATTGTTATAAGAATTTAAATCCATAGAAAATAATAATAATTGCATTGTTTTTTTTTTTTATCTCAGTCCTTATAGGTGATTTTGTTGGCACCTATTGTCGTTTTTCATGTCCGTCTAAGTGATTTGAAAACAAAATTTCATTACTATGTTTTTTTCTCAATTTTAATTGGGAATCATTGTACATTTATGTAATTGGTTACGCTATGGAAACGTTTATAGGCTCTTACACTATTATTAAAAGTAATATTATGATTCCGACGAAGACGTTGCGGAGGTTAAGGGCGATTGCTACTTGCTTTAGGCTACAGTCAGTGGCGTACGTAAGGGGTGGGGGGTGGGGGCTCAGGGGGTCTTTTGCCCCCCCCCCCCCCAAAAGCGAAATGAAATACTATGCTACGATTTCCAATTATATCGGAGAATAGTTTGTATTATTTTTTCGTTCGAATTTCAGTTTTAACTATTTTCTTCAATTTTAATTATAAAAAAAACCATAGGTATGGATATGGTAATGAACTCACTGGCTTATACCACGCGTAACCTATATATATTTTTGTTGACATTTCATACGAATCTCAGTATTCACAGAAACTCAAAATGAAGTTCATTAGCAATCAGGAAATAGACCCAAATCGATTTCAAACATTTAATTTTTTTTTTATTTTTCCATTTGAATAAAAAAAACGATAAACGAAATGAAATGCCACCACCTGAATACATTGCATTCATCAACATACTAAACCTTGACTAGAATCAGAGGTAGACAATCTTCTTAAATTTTTTTTTAAAGTTAATGGGTTGGCCGTATTCATAAGCCGTATTTTATTACCGCCGATGATCCATATAGATCATCTTGTGAAAATAAAAAAATAGGGATCTTAGTGACATCTGTGTTGTATACCTACCTCTTTTTTCCTTGCGATTATTTATTTTTCATTCATTCGTTGTCTTTTTACTTGCGAATATAGGTACTATATGGCAAGTTATGCATTCGTACAAAAAATCGAACTCGAGATTTTGATCAAACTTGACATTAGGATGATAGCGAAAACGAAAAAAGTGGGTTTCGCAAAAACGTCCGTCTGTCTGTCTGTTCGACTACAGCCTAAATGGATGCGTCGATTTTCTTTAAACTTGGTACCTATCGTTTTTTCGACATTCCCCCCATCCGTTTTTTCCCTTTTTTTTAAGGACCAAATAAAACAGTAGCTGTTATACAAAATTTATTGACCAAAAAGGAAAACCTTATTTTTCTCAAAATCAGCGCAACCGATTTTTTTTTTAAGAACTCAATAAATTTATATAGTTATAAGTTTCCGTATAATAAAAAAAATGGTTCCGAAAAATGGTTATTAATGGTACCTCCCAAAGAACCATTTTTTTGATTTTTGCTTTTCTCAAAAACGGTTTAACTGATTCTGATCAATTTTCTTGTGAAGAATTATTGACACATTCTAAATAATATTGTGTACCAAAATTTTGAAAAAGATGTTTTTTCGATTTTGAAAAAAGTTTGAATTTTTTTTTCTGAAAACTCAATATTTCATAAACGGCTTTGTTTAATTTTATTAAACTTGGTAAAAAGCAGTTTTTTAACTTTATCTAGAAGTATTTTGATAAGAATTGTTCTTATACCTAAAAATAATGGTGCCTCATATACAAATGTTTAAAAACCGTTAAGAAAAATATTTTTTTCTCAAAAACGACTTCTACGATTTTAATAAAATTTCTTGTGTATGTTGAAATAAGTAAAATCTACCATTTAAAATTTTTAAATTTTATATTTTACGTTTATCAACAGCAGCTCTAATGGAACGGTTTCTTTGATTTTCGAGTATCTCAATATCTGATCAACCGAATAAAATTAAATTTTGTAAACAGAAGTTTGTAACAAATATAAATAAAAGTGCGTATTAAAATTTTTAAAAAAATGATTTTTGGATTTAAAAAAAAAAGAATTAAAATTATTTTTTGAAAATTTGATATTTCGAAAACGGGTAGCAGATTATTTTGTAAAGTTCAATTTTTAACTCAAAATTAACAAATACTTAAAATTGGCGTACCAATCATTTTTCTCAAAAATGTTAACGAAATTTTATATATAAAAAATTAATTATTTTTAAAACCACTCCTTCGATTTTCAAATTTTTTTTTCCCATAAATTAAGATTTATATAAGAAATCAGATGGTGTACAATGTACATAGCGTTGGGTTAAAACAGATTCAAACTATTTTAATCAATTTCTTTCTAATTTTGTTGATTTAAAACAATTTACCAAATTAAAAAATATAATTTCCTTTCATGCATGCAACACTGGGCTATATTGTTAATTTTTGTGTACTCACATAATTCCACCTGCAAATATACTAAGTTTTGGCAAATTGATAAAATATATACACCATAGCTAATTAATTTCAGACTATAGAACCACAATGTTATCGCACATAAGATCAAGTTCGTGCGACCCAGTCGTGCATATTTTTTCTTTACACTACAGTTCACAATTCCTAACCATTTGCAAAGCAGAAACTAAACTTTTGGTTCATGAAACGTGATCACTTAAAGAAATTCCTTGAATATATTTAAATATGAATAACATTCTCCCATCTACCGTTGGCGTTGTTTAAATCGAGTCGATAAAGACGATTTTTGTCATATATAGGAATATTTGAAAAATAAAGTTTTAATCATTGAAAACAGCAGTGGTAAGGGGTTATATATAACACACATTGTTCTCAAAAATGATTTTTTTTTTCAATATTTAGATTATTGAAACAAATGTGGAAGACTGAAACCGAAGTATAACTATGCCAAAAACTTTTTTAGCTTCTTTTTAGCAGTGACGTCATCAGAGCCTGAACGTTTGTTTTTTACTTTGAGACAGTTAAAAACGTTGCTGAGGGCCATAACAACGGATACCAGGCTTAACGGATTAGCTTTGTTGAATATTCACAATGATATCGATGTAATCCCTCAGGATGTGGTGGATAGATTTAATTTTTTCACAAAATTTTACATCCTAAATTTGTTAGCCCAAACTAAAAATATCGACAAGTTTTTAAAAAAGATCTCTATTTGCAAAGAAAAAATATGAATAAGGGTTTTTTTTTATTTTTTTTTTTCATTTTGTCGTTTTGTTATTGAAATTTTACTTCTTATTCATATGATGAGGTGGTTAATAATAAGAAAGGCTTTCAAATTTGTGTTAGTTTTTGCGATAGGTATGTATATTAAAGATTTTTTTTTACCGAAATTGAGACTGTACTGAGTACGACACTGGCTCAGAACACTTTAGAATTAGAAAGTAACTCACGATGGTCACGATGGTGTTATAAATTACCAAAGATGGACCGACGGCAGCATTCTTCTGGATCTCCTTCATAGTTGTCACGGTTCTAATGTATTCCAAGGTTCCGCGGGGTCACTAAATGGATACCGGTTTTGTCTGTCATTTCTTTAGCTCCACAAATATATCATTGAATTTCAATTGACGCATCTCATATTTATTTCCTCATCCACGTGGTTTGCATATTCGATGCAGCAACTTGGATCACATTCTTTTTTTCGAGAAGATTTACTTAGATTTTTCATTAAGCTGAAAATTCCCTTAACTGCTAAAGATATCTACTACAAATTGAGAAGTTTGAAAAGAGGCAAGTAGGGCACTTTAATGTTTTTAAGTGATACTTTTTTAAAACTCAAATGAATAAAAAATGAAATATTAATTTTTAAAACTGTGAACCTCAAAAAAGAGCTTATTATGACCAAACCCAATAATTAAAAGATGAAAATCATCGACTTGTGGTACTTAGTGAAGGAAGATTTTCCCCCACCAAGGCAACGTAGTATATTTGCTGCTTGGATATGTAAAAAAACAACAACAATATGAAAATATTATTTAGAAAATCAGAATGTTGTCTTACATGATTGCCTTCTTTCAGAATCAATTTGCGGATGACAATGACGAAGTAGATAATTATAGTGCTTGATTGCTAACTTAAAGAAGCATAACAATTTTCACCTAGACTATGGGTAATAAAGGGTTTTCCAATAAGAGGTGTTATTTTGAATAGCCCGCTATTTCGGTAGCTGTCACTTTTAAAGCTGTCATTTTTTGACATTTGACAAGTAGAAACTACGCCATTAATAAAAATAGAACGATACACTCTTCAACAATGCATTGAAATTATTAAAATTCACTATAAAAATGGTGAAAATTGGGCAGAGACGGTTCGTAAAACTAAAACATTTTTGGGTCGTCGTGAAGCACCTTGTCGGACCGCAATACAGAAATTGGTGGACAAATTCGAGCTGTTGGGACAAGTTAGTGATGTGAAGAATAAAACCCGTGCACGTCGCTCAAGAACAACTGAGAATATTGCTGTTGTAGCCCAAAGTGTTGAAGAAAACCCAGGTTTGTCCATTCCTCGTCGTTCTTTGGAATTAGGCATTCCACAAACGTCATTACACCGTATTTTGCATAAAGACTTGGGTCTTAAGGCTTATAAAGTTCAGTTAACACAAGAACTCAAGCCGGCTGATCATCAACAACGTCGTGTCTTTGCTGATTGGGTCCTTGAAATGCATGAATGAATTTCATCGAAAAATCATCTTGACTGATGAGGCCCATTTCCACCTCGGAGGCTACGTCAACAAGCAAAACTGTCGCATCTGGGGCTCGGAAAACACAAGAGTTATTGTTGAAAAGCCTCTCCATCCTCAACGCGTGACTGTTTGGTGCGGTTTATGGTCCGGCGGGGTAATTGGACCTTACTTTTTCGAAAATGAGGCTGGAGCAACAGTTACGGTCAATGGATTGCGCTATCGAGAGATGATTAATGATTTTTTATGGCCGGAATTGGATGGTATTGATCTGGACAACGTTTACTTTCAACAAGACGGCGCTACGTGCCACACAAGCAATGAAACCATCGATCTTTTACGGGAAAAGTTTCCGGACCGTGTTATCTCTCGAAGAGGTGACCACAATTGGCCACCGAGATCTTGTGATTTAACACCTTGCGACTTCTTCCTTTGGGGCCACGTGAAAGATAAGGTCTACGCCAACAGCCCAGCGTCGATTCAAGACCTCAAAGATGGAATTCGTGAGGCTATCGGGGACATAGGGCAGCCACTTTGCGATTTGGTTATGGAAAATTTCATGAAAAGGATATGGTCCTGTAAGCGTGGTCGTGGCGGCCATTTGGCTGATGTTCCATTATTAACGGCATACCTTCCTCTTTATAATGAAATAAACATCCGATCATTTATCTCAAAAAATACCATTTTTCTTTGAATATCAAAATAACAATTCTTATTGGAAAACCCTTTATATGCATAAAACATAGTAAATGCTTTTACTAGAGTATTTCCAAGTAAAAACTATTTCTGGTATGCATAAAACCGCAGTAAATGCTGTAAATTAAAATTTTACTTTTGATAATAGTAACAACTTTTCTCGGATGAATTTTTTTAGTATGAACTTTATTCCGCATGCATAAAAACTAGTAGGTAAGTGCTTTTTTCTGTAGTAATTACTTAATTTTTTTAAAGTTACAAAACAGCAACTTGAAAATTTCTTAGTACATACTAATGTGCCTTAAACTCACAATTAAGTAGCCGTGAAACCAAATATTAACTGTTTTAAGTCTTAATTCGAAGCAATCAGGCTAATGTATTATTTAAATTGGGTAGCTGTTATAATACTGACCGGAATTTGCACTTATTAACTTTTGATGAAAAATGCGTTTAAATTACTACATTTTACTAATTTATTCAACAACTCAGCGAAGCATGGAGAAAATGATGAAAAAAAGCATTTTATATCAATTTGACTTATAAACGGTTTTTGCTTTTGGTCACAGTGTTCTCTTAAAGTTTATAACGATCGAAAGTCGGGTTCTAAGTTAAAAAAAAATTTTAAGAAGATTGGTTAAGGATGAATACTTCATTGGTTAGCCGTTGCAATTAGCCCATTTCAAGTGTTAGAGAAAAACCTTTAATTTCTTTAAATCAACATATTTATATTTCGTCTATTTTTAGTTCTCAGGACAAAACATCGAAAATATTGTAAAAATAAAGGCACTATTCTAAACAAAACAAAACCTCATTAAAGTTGTTACATTTATTGCTTTCTTTAATTTAGCATACAAAAGTTGAAGTTATTACACCCAAAATTCAAAAGTTTTCAAGGCCTTGTTTGTTAAGTTTACATACCTTATATAGGGGAATGTTGACAGTCATTTGCTAAGCACATGTTTTACTAAATTTAAGTTTAGTTTCATTCGATTAAAATAAAGGTTTTGTGAATTTTTAAATTTTTATTTAAATGTTTACATGGAAACAAATCAAATAAAGTTATTTTAAGAAAATTCAATTAAACTTACTTCTTACTTTAACATCAGTTTAAAGACACGCCCCATCGTAAATTACTTAAGGAAGTACTTCTGCGACTAAGTCGTAGATTTAATTTTTTTAGGGAACTGCATAGTCAATATATTTTAATAAAAAATTGTCAATTCCGTGCTTAATTCGAATCTTAAGATTTCCCTTATAAATTGAAAGGAATTTATTTATTTTCCACTGTTTTAAGTTTTCCAGTTGAAATAATTTTTGTTTTAGTTTATAACACCCTATTACATCATTGGGAGAATAGTCTTGAATGAGGATAAGTATTTATTCAGCTCTATATGTGCATTATTGGAGCTCCATTGATGGATTTTTTTGACATCAAATTTTGTGTGAGAATATTAGTAATTGAACTCTACAGCCGCTTTCAGTGTAGCTCTGTTAATGCAATTTTTTGACATTTTGAAAGATGATGCGTTAGTATTCTGCGCATGTCGGTCAGCCATCAGCCGAATAGGGGGAATAACATGTAGCATACGAAAACATGCACGTGCCGTAACTATTCGGACTGGTGGAAGTGTGATCATAGCCTCTTCGCGGCGGCCGCTAGAAACAAGCCTTTAAAAAGGTTTGGCTAATATGATCAGGCTGGTTCCACAGGTTGGCAACAGGTTAATTCCCTGTTCCGTAAAACAAGAAGAATTACGAGACCAGCAACAAGCCTCGGAAACGGACTGATCTCACGACGACAACCCACGCAAAGAAAACGGAATAACGATTTACGAATTTTCTTATGGAACGTACGATCGCTCTATAGAGCTCGAGCTGCTCAGCAGCTAGCCGATGCCCTGTCAAAATATAAAGCTGACATAACAGCACTTCAAGAAATAAGATGGACAGGGAATGGTGTTCTACAGAAGAAAGATTATGACTTATACTACAGCTGTCATACAAAACACCATGTGCTCGGGGTAGGCTTCCTAGTCGGCGAAAAAATGAAGTCTGCCATCATCGGCTTTAACGCTATAAGCGAAAGGCTATGCACCCTTCGCGTGCGAGGCAAATTTAAGAACATCAGCCTCATTAACGTTCACGGACCTACGGAGGAGTCCTCAGACGAAGAAAAAGAGACTTACTACGAACAAGTCGAGAGGGCCCTCAATGCCTGTCCAAGGTATGACGTAAAAATCATCCTTGGGGATTTGAATGCAAAAATAGGTCGGGAGCCGGTATTCAGGCATTACGCAGGCACCCATAGTTTGCATGAGAACACTAATGACAATGGACTTCGAGTCTTAGAATTGGCAGCATCGAAAAACATGGTCGTTGCGAGTGCCAGGTTCCCGCGTAAAGATATCTACAAAGCCACCTGGGTATCACCTGATGGAGTCACTCGTAACCAAATTGACCACGTGTTGATAGACCGTCGCCACTACTCGAACTTGATGACGGTACGAACGTACCGAGGTGCCAATATCGACTCGGATCACTATCTTGTTGGTATGGTTTTCCGAGGGCGGATTGCCTTGCGAAGACGTATTGCATCCGCCGATCAGGTTCGAATCAACACGGCTGCTCTGCGCAATGAAAACGCCAGTAACACCTTTGGTAATGCGTTAGGACTCGCCCTAGAACTGGGTAGAGTAAGTCCTGGAGCCAGTATGCTGGGCGTAGATGAGAAGTGGACACGCCTTAAGAATACTGTCATTAGTACTGCCAACTCCATCTTAGGCAGCAGTCGTAGAAATCGGAACGACTGGTTTGATGATGAATGCAAGCTAGCGACTGAACGTAAGAATGTTGCGTACCGAGCAATGCAACAATCTCATAGAACGCGGGCACGCGAAGACGAATATAAAGAGCTCAGAAGAATTGAAAAACGGCTTCACAGACAGAAAAAATCAGCCTGGGAGAAGAACATAATCTGTGAAATAGAGAAAAGCCGAGAGCGAGGTCCGCACCAGGCGCGGAAGTTCTACCAATCCGTCCGAAACATGACGCAGTACACACCACGCTGCACATACTGCAAGGACGGAGAGGGAAATCTGATCACCGATCCTCAAAGCAGACTGGAGCGATGGGAAGTGTACTTCAATGAATTGCTAAATGGTCAGCTCACTGCAGAAGTGGAGGCTCCACTACTTCAAGAAGAGTACCCTATGTTGCCGCCACCAAGCATAGAAGAGGTTGAGAAGGCTATAGGCCGGCTAAAGAAAAACAAAGCCCCGGGAGCCGATGGTATACCAGCCGAACTATTTCAACACGGTGGGCCAGCTTTACGTCAAGCAATTCATGAGATTATAGTGCACGTGTGGGAGCATGAAGAAATTCCAGAAGACTGGCGAAAAGGTATCATTTGCCCCATACATAAGAAGGGAGATGTCACAACGTGCAGCAATTATAGAGGTATCACGTTGTTGAGTACCGCCTATAAGATACTCTCCTCTATCCTACAAGACCGGATAACCCCATACGCTAAAACCATTATCGGACAATATCAGTGTGGTTTCATTCCAGGCAAATCAACAACTGATCAGATCTTTACCCTTAGGCAGGCGATGGAAAAATGTCTAGAATTTAACATCCCAACATACCACCTGTTTATAGACTTTAAGGCCGCCTACAATAGCATAGCCAGAGTAGAACTTTACAAAGCCATGAGAGAATTCGGCATCCCAAATAAATTGACACGACTATGTAGGTTGACCATGACCAACGTAACAAGCCAAGTTAAAATAGCCGGATTGCTATCCAAACCAATCAACATCTTTAAAGGACTCCGACAAGGGGATGGTTTGGCCTGCCTCCTCTTCAACCTGGCGTTGGAGAAAGCAATCCGTGACTCTGGCACGGCAACGAGAGGGACCATCGTCAACAGGTCCAGCCAGATACTGGCTTACGCAGACGACATCGACATCATACACTGAACCAAATTTGTACATAAAATACTTGAAAAACTTCTTACGGATAATGAAAAACAGCATTCTTTTCGAGCCCATGTAAGCGTTCATACGGATTATGAAATTCGATTCATCAATTGCTGGATAATGAAATTCGTTTATGTAAAATCATACTTTTTATGAAAATTTCATAAAACGATAGAATTCCATTTCCCCTCCAAGAGTATGTAAGCGTTCATATCTATTATGCAAACTTCCATACTAATGATGAAATGAATTCATACATTTTTCAAGCTTTTTGAGGAAAATGTTCATACAGGATATGTCAACATTCATACATTTTATGCACACACTGCATTCGATTAATGTAAGCTTGCATACAGATAATGTAACTTTTCATACAATATCAGAACCTATAAATACCGATTATGAAATTTGTCATACGATTTATGTTTTCTTTCATACAAATTATGAAATTTTTCATAACAAGTATGAAATTGTTCATAAAAATTATGAAAGTTTACATAAAAATTATGAAATTTTTGAAAAAAATATGAAAATTGTGAAACTTTTCATAAAAAATATGAAATTTTTCATTAAAATTATGAAATTTTTCATAAAAAATATGAAATATTTCATAAAAATTATGAAATGTTTCATAAAAAGTATGAAATTTTTCATAAAAAATATGAAAGTTTTCATAAAAAATATGAAATTTATCATAAAAATTATGAAATATTTCATAAAAATTATGAAATATTTCGTAAAAATTATGAAATTTTTCATAAAAAGTATGAAATTTTTCATAAAAAATATGAAATTTTTCATAAAAATTATGAAATATTTCATAAAAATTATGAAATATTTCATAAAAATTATGAAATTTTTCATAAAAAGTATGAAATTTTTCATAAAAAATATGAAATTTTTCATAAAAATTATGTAATATTTCATAAAAATTATGACATTTTTCATAAAAATTATGAAATATTTCATAAAAATTATGAAATATTTCATAAAAATTATGAAATATTTCATAAAAATTATGAAATTTTTCATAAAAAGTATGAAATTTTCCATAAAAAATATGAAATTTTTCATAAAAATTATGAAATATTTCATAAAAATTATGAAATTTTTCATAAAAAGTATGAAATTTTTCATAAAAAGCATGAAATTTTTCATAAAAATTATGGAATATTTCATAAAAATTATGAAAAATTTCATAAAAATTATGAAATTTTTCATAAAAAGTATGAAATTTTTCATAAAAATTATGAAATTTTTCATAAAAATTATGAAATATTTCATAAAAATTATGAAATTTTTTATAAAAATTATGAAATATTTCATAAAAATTATGAAATTTTTCATAAAAAGTATGAAATTTTTCATAAAAATTATGAAATATTTCATAAAAATTATGAAATATTTCATAATTTTTATGAAAAATTTCATAATTTTTACGAAATATTTCATAATTTTTATGAAATATTTCATAATTTTTATGATAAAATTATGAAATATTTCATAAAAATTATGAAATTTTTCATAAAAAATTATGAAATTTTTCATAAAAAGTATGAAATTTTTCATAAAAATTATGAAATATTTCATAAAAATTATGAAATTTTTCATAAAAAGTATGAAATTTTTCATAAAAAATATGAAATTTTTCATAAAAATTATGAAATATTTCATAAAAATTATGAAATATTTCATAAAAATTATGAAATTTTTCATAAAAAGTATGAAATTTTTCATAAAAAATATGAAATTTTTCATAAAAATTATGAAATATTTCATAAAAATTATGAAATTTTTCATAAAAAGTATGAAATTTTTCATAAAAATTATGAAATATTTCATAAAAATAATGAAATTTTTCATAAAAAGTATGAAATTTTTCATAAAAAATATGAAATTTTTCATAAAAATTATGAAATATTTCATAAAAATTATGAAATTTTTCATAAAAAGTATGAAATTTTTCATAAAAAGTATGAAATTTTTCATAAAAAATATTTAATTTTTCATAAAAATTATGAAAGTTTTCATAAAAAAATATGTAATTTTTCATAAAAAATATGTAATTTTTCATAAAACCAATGAATTTATTCATACATTTTTATGAAAAATAACATAATTTCTATGTAAGATTACATATTTTTTTTTTGAAAAATTACATAATTGTTATGAAAAATTTAATGATTTTTATGAAAAATTACATAATCTTCATGAAAAATTATATAAATGTTACTAGAATTTATGCAACTATTTATATTAATTATGAATGTTTTCATGTTCATTATGTATTTTTTCATGGATTATCATGCACCTATTCATATAATATATGCAAGAATTCATTGAATGAATATTTTATATATTAAATGAAATGTTTACATATTTTATATGAAAAGATAAATGTATAATATAGTTCATGAAAAACGTTCTTACTCTTTTTTAAGATTCATTCCAGTCCTTTTCTCCGGGTTAGTTTTCTGAAAGTCTTCAATCCTTCATTAAAAACAATACAATCTTTTTTATAAATTTAAAAGTTGTTATTATTTTCTGAAAATTAAATCCATACATTAAAGGCTTTACACTTAGTTTAAGAGACGGGATTATTGATACATGATAATGAGTTTAATTTAAATAAGTATATAAACCAATTTATAAATAATCTTATAAGAAAGTGACTGCGAGTTACTAATTTTTGGGCACTTACAGAAAGAAACAGTTACCTACAAAGCATGTCGTTTATCGATCAACAAACGAAATTTACGAAGGACTATTTAACTCTTCTGAAAGAACAAACATTTTGGAAGATGTGTTTTTTTTACTTTTCATGTCATAAAAGTGATTTTCTATAAATGCCCAAAACTGAGAGCACGCTAAAGGATATTCTAAATTAAATAAATGGAAAATTTTGAAACAAATATCAACGGCCCTTAAGAAGCTGTTGAAAAGAAACTTAACGCCGTCTAAATATACATAAAAATTTGTAATTTTGTTAAAATTTCTGTCACCTAGACCAAGGATGAACGGTTGAATGTTTTCGGCTCTTGATTTCAAAAATGCAATGTGGTCGTCTAACTCTTGAACTGAGTTTCCAAGAAACAGGAAAGCCTGTTGTGAGCTGTTTACTGTGAATTTCACCACACTTTTCTTCCCTGTGTTGTTCTTTGTTACTGCTTTTTGAGTTGGAATTAAAAAGAAGTGTAAGCACCACATCAATTTTACTGCTGTTGTATCTGTAATTAGAGAAACAAACAAAAATTTATTAATGTTATGATAATAAATTAATAGGTAAAGCTAGTTAAATACTGAGCTACATTAAGTTTATATATACTCAAAATCGAAGTAATATAATAATATAAATATAATTATTTGGTCATTTTGTTTATGTTGACTTGAATTTTTGAGACTCAAAAATGAAGTTTAAATTGACTATATATAAACTAAATGGAAAAGAAAAAATTACCATTATTTATATCTGTTTGCTCAATTTTGTGAAGCATTTCTCTCATTGGCTTATCCTTCAAATGGTTTTCCCTCAAAAGAAAGTCTTTCAAGGCAGTAGCTTGTTCCGGCCATCTTGAAAGTATTCCTGGACGACTTCCAAACATTGTTGAAAAATCCTTGTCAATCTGATGAATTCAAAAATTTATTTATATTAATAATTTTTTATTAAATTCAATGAAATGTTATTATAATAATTGCTGAGTATTCTATTAAATGAGTAAGTGTATTTCTTTTTTCTTATTTTCTATATCTTTGTTATGATGATAATAATATTTATTAAAATGAAACTTACTAAACGATAGCCAGTTGGGTTTTTATATTCCGGCCATTTTGCAAATATGCTTTCCAGAGAACTAGCTTTCTGCATGTTTTGCATCCTATACTGACTGCATGCTTGCCAGCAGCTGTCAAATTCCATAGCCGATAAGTTGTCATATTTTAGGCTTCTAACGCATTCCTCTGCGTCGCCTTCAGGACCTGTTGGGTATACAATGGATTATATACCTAGGTATAATCGAAATGTTGGTGCCTTTATTTTACACCAAAAAAGCATAAATATTTAAAGGTTTTGGGTTTCTAATTGAAAGTTAATTTTTGTGTGATAACACACAGCATTAAGGCCGAAAAGCTTACGCACCATCATATTAATATTAAAGGTTTAGGGTTTCTGTTATTTGATTTCGCTCTTCATTGCGTTCTTTGAACTTTCAACTATGGTTTTTTTTACGAATGTAGCAGTAGCTTTTATAATTATTGCAAATTCATGTACACAAAATACAATTTTAGCTAAACTAAACGTGTTTTGTTTAGGTTTTTAGTGTTAACATCAAAAAATGTTTCACGTTAAGAACATGCTATCAAAATTAAGTAAATAAAACAATGGGTCTTCAGTAACTCTATCTTTATATTATCTTTATAATTTTGATTTAATTAATTATGTATATATAATTGATGAGTTTGAAGTTTATACAAATGGAAGTTCTTACAGCAAGCTCAGGTCAGTAAAAAACGAGCTTGTTAAATAAGAACTTCCATTTATATAAAACGAAGAGGTCAATAACAAATTCCTTTAGTTATCGCACTTTTATGCAAAATAAATAGCAAACCCGAACTCCCAAAAGGATGCATAAGTGAAAAGTAAAGTGATCTTAACATAGTCATCTCTAGTTAATTTCATATATAACGACAGTAGAATAACGACAAATAGACCAAAATGTTGGCTGTAAATTAACACTTTTTTCAGTTAATGTCAATAACGTGAGAGCAGGCTAGACAATATTCAAAATTAAATGAATGAAAATTATCAACATCTCTTGAAAAGCTGTTGAAAAGAAACTTTATTTCATTGTCACCTAGACCCAGAAGATACAGTTTAAAGATTTTATCCCTGGATTTGAAAAATGCAATATGGTTCTATCTTTTAAGTTACCAAGAAACAGAAAAAATTTACTGCGAGCTTTTAATTGTGAATTTTACAACACTTTTTTTCATTTTGAGTTGGAATTATGTAGAAGTGCAAGCACCACATCATCGTTTTGATATATTCGCTTGTTTTTGTTTACGCACATATGTACCCGTTAATAAATCCTGGTTCTTGAATGTTTTTCTATCTTATCTATCTATGTATGTATGCTTTGCAAAAATGTTAAGTCAGTTAATCAATTTAAAAGTACATCATACATAAAATGTATCTACCTAGGATTATAATTCTTGAAAATCTGAACTGCAACTAGATTTCATAATACAGTTTAAAGATATATACTCACTGAATTCTATATTACGTGGATTTGGTGTGTCGACATCAGAAGCATCCGGATCCCCAACTAAAGCACGTTTCAGGAGTTCCCGAAAGCATTTTTTGGCGTTACAGGCTTTTGTATATATTTTTCCTCTTCTTCCAACACGGTAATATTCCAGTTTTTCTCCGGGAAAGCGATGAAGAATTTCTTTTTCTAACCTATAACTGGTGCCCAAGGACATGTGGTAATTATTTTCTTGATAATAATTGCAAATTGAGCTTATCAATATGGTCCTATGTTCATCCAGTAACTTAGAATATCGCTCGTAGTAATTTGTCACAATTTTTGATTTCTGGCATCCAAGGATTATTTCCGATAATGGTATACAGACATCATTCGATTCTGGTGACTCCAGTCCTCTTGAAGTACTGGGTGAAGAGAAGTTTGACGCGTTTGATTGACAGGTTGATGGAGGCTTTTGATTTCCCCTTTCAAGAATAGATTCGATTTCCTCTTCGTCGACAAACAACGATAAACTTGAACGCCATTCTGTTAAACTCTGTTCAAACAGCACCAGATCACCAATTTTCTGATTTTTGAAAAGCATACTTATGTGTCGTCGTTTAATAATTTTCAAAATTTCGATATTTATTTTTTCTGCTATAAGAAGTAAAAAGTTCAAGAGATGAGGAGATTGATATTTTATAAAAAGTGAAAACTGATAATCTAAATACGGATGTGAGCATTACGGAAATATTATATTTATTTTATGTACATACATATAATAGCCTTACATAATAAGAATTCTGTAAGATGTTCTAAATTCCATGACTTAAGAAGTTGTTTGAATGTTTCATTTGTTGTTTCGGAATGATGTATATCAAAACTTGGAGAAGTCAAATTATGGTAGCTGTGGTCTTCCTCGGAACGTTGATAAAGGTTTATTGCTGGCTGATTTGTGTATTGCAAAGATTGTGAAATATTCTGTAACTCTTCAAGTGATACGTCTTCAACAGCCTGTATTGTGGGTTTTCCATACGCAGGTGAAATTTCTATGTACGAAATGCTAAGAGAGTTATTTTCATCCTCCGAAGTTGCTGTGGCGTCTTCCATCGTTTTTCCCCATAATAATTTTGTTCAAGGCATGCGCTAGAAACTGAAAGTTATTATTTGAAGATATTTTTTTTTAATTTTAAAAGTAAAAGTGGTAAAAAATATTCATTAATGATTTCTGATTTCACAGATTTTTGTATTTATATAAATTATTCACCTCTACGATAAAAAGTATTCTTTTATGTGTATCATTGTTTTTCCTTTCGCAGTTTTTATTACTGTTGATGGAGGTCCTACTAATTCTTCAAAGCGTAAGATAAAATATTCTCCAAGAAAAGAGGTATCGACTTCAAATGCCATGTAGTGCGGATCGTAATGAACTTCTTTTAATTGTTGACAAAATAAAACGATGTCATCTATATTTTGCACCACATTGATTACAACATAAATATTATAATCATCAGTTAATTTTGATACATAATATCCAATTTTATATGATATTCCGTTGTATTCAGCCTCGCGAAAGAAATTCAATCGATCTTGCTTGACTTTCATCTTTTTACTTATTAAAGAAACCAACCAATTTGACGTTTCATTTTTTTTCCAGACAACGCATTTAGCCGTATCAAATTTATAGTTAAGGATTCTGTTAACAAACTTAAGTTGAAATTTTTTTGCTAATGTAATGCATATATTTTTCCTGGAAGTTATAGCATGTGAATACAATTTGAAACTTTTGTGCTTTGCTTCATATTTGAAACACCAATATTTTCTTAATGGTCCTGATTTTTGTAATATTGTCGGATAGTGTGTCAAAATATGGAACTTGGGTTTTAAATTATCTTGGAATAGTTGAAGGTATTGTTCATTATGTATTTTTATTTTGCTCCTTAATGTTGAAATTGACTCATCTGTAATTTCAAAGGATAGGACCAAACTAATTATTTCCAGAAGGTTTAAAAGAAAACTCCAAACTTCATCACTTAATGGCACCAAATCTCCTACCATAAGAGGTAAGAACTGAACAAAAGTAAGCATTTCTCTTGCTGACATTCTTAAATGGTGCTTTTGCAAATGAGTTGGATGTATTTCGTTCGAAGCATTTCCTATTTCTGTTGCACCATATTCAAATGTTTGTTTTCGTTTGTTTAATGTTTCCAATGAAAAATATTTTTTTGTTTTGGTGAAATGAATTATTATGTGGCAAAGATCGTAGTGACATATCCCTTCAAAAACATCATGCATAGCATCTACGCTGAAATTGTCTACTACATGGAATGAGGGGATATCATTTAAACAGCTTTCGCTATTAATACCAGTTTCTTTGGGATTATATTTCTGTATATCCAAGTTGTAGTTACATATATTTCTCATTTTATCTGGTTCTTCAACGCATACTTTACAACATTTCTCTTTTTGTAAACGACAAAATCGACAAAATGTTCCAGAAAACGATTTGTTGAAGCCCAGCAGTGTGTTTAAGCCTAAGTTATCACCAAGTACAAGGCCCAAAATAAAATGAACATGGTATACATCACCTTTAGCTGTTTTTACATCGATACCTACTTCTTCAAGAAATCGTAATTCATTTATTAGAGGCTGCAAGCATTTGTCATTCCCGTTCCTTTTTATATCTTTTGATTTGATAACGGCTGCTAAAAATACGTTTTCCAATTTCGCTTCATTAAGAGGCATGCAGGCGAATGAATAATAAAAATTACAGATGGAGTGAACTGTGGAATGAGATCCAAGAGGATTGTTTATTTCAAATTCATCTGCATACAAGAAATATGGAATCACTATTTTGTTTGGATATAATTTAGACTTTGATTTCCATAATTCTCCTTGTATAAAATTAATGAACCTATCATGTGTTTCTAAAAATTTCATATGGTTAACCATATCAAGAAGAAAGTTTTCAGTTTGGAACAATACTTTGAATTGTGAACGAAGTGGTAATAGAACTCCTTTGTCAACAACTTCCTCTAGGTATAACTCTCCAGTACGGTAGTTCGTATTTATTTCTTTATTAATTACAAACTCATCTACATAGTCCATGTATCCAGATCTTCTGAGTTTTTGAGTTAATAGATAATCGGAACTACACTTCTCAAATGGGTTTTTACAACCGCTTATAATACTAGAAATTTCATTTAAAATCTCTTCATTTTTGTGTAGTTTATATTTGGCAAAGCTATCAAAAATTTCAAGAAGTGGCCCGATAATGAAAGCTGAGGCACCTTTCTGAATTTGGTAAACATCTTTCCTTGAAAAATTATCATTTGAATGTAATGATAAAGACCATTTTAAGGCACTTTCAAAAAGCTTTTCTATCGCTTCTTCAGCTCTAAACTCCCTTCTTTCAATTTGAACTTCTTCTTTTGAAAATCTTTGCAAAGGCGGTGGATCCACTAACAAGTTATTAACATTACTATCATTATGCATCAAGTTTTTATTTAAAAATTTAACATTTGTATCTGCTGTTTGTTTATGTACTTCTTCAGATTTGAAAGATTTGATATGCACACGCATTATGTGTCTCCTGTATTTCGAAGAGTTATTGAACAATAGCGAACATGTTTTGTCAAAACAACGAAAATTACTGCTGGAACGCAAATCATGTTTATTTCTAAGGTGATGCATAAGAAGATCTATGTGGCCAAACTCTTGTTGGCAAACGAAACACAACATTCTATGGGAGGCAAAAATCTGAAAAATAATTTTTTTTTTTAATTCCTACTAGCAAAAAAAACTATAGTCGTTTGCTTATTGTGTATAAAACAAATAATTTTAACAAATTACCATCACCATTTAACTATCAATAACTAAAACCAGGCATTTTGAATATTTTTCATCCAAAAATTTTCAAATGAAAACAAACATAAAATTTACGACGTGTCCAACAGAAATTCAGAGTTTTTTTTTTAAATAATTGTTTGGACTTCTCCATAAATAATATTAATATGTTAAAATTTATGACAAATTATTTTTTGTATATGAAAACAAAACTTGGCCAAGAGAACGAGTAAAAACATCCCCTACATACTTAAGAATTTAATCAAACCATCTTAAAAGCATAAACAACAGCAATAAGAATTACAAATTGTTTTGAATGTTTCCATTTTGTTATGGAAATTCATGTGAACAATTTTTATGCGAGGTTCAAACACAATTCATTTTAGCCTCAAAAATCGATACCTACTTTTTAATCTTTTAATATTAAAAACTGAAAACTCAAACTTTTTGATTTTAACTCACCACTGCAAGAAACAAAATATGAAATAATTTTCGGAGTTGTTTCAATATTGAAATAGGCGCGTTTTTTTTTCGAATCTATATAGTCTTAGAAAATAGTCTAACAATATAAAACAACAATATCTGAACTACGAATATTGAATGTATTCTCTATTGAATTTAAAGCAAAAACAACTAACAAATACCATAGCAACTAAACTATACAGCTTGTAGTTAGCCTGGATGTGTATCAGGTCTTATTTTCTTTACTTTGTTTTAAACTGGATAAAATATGTATTAATGTTTAGAACATAAGCATATTTTATACAGGCTTAGGACATAAGCCTTGATAGAAATCAAAATCAACAAGTTTATTACAGACTCAGTAAATTTTGTTTTTTGTAAGTTAATTTTTTGTAACTGTTTTCTAAGACTACTACTATATATATATTGATTAAGAAAACAAACACGCCTAATATCTTTTCAGAAAACAAAGACAAAAAAGGCAGTATTATGGAAACAAGACCGCATTGCTTTAACTGAAATTTACTGAAAATATTATTTTTAATTTATAAAATTGAAGTGTCATATTGAAATTTTCAATTACAAAAATCACGTCTCTAGTTCAAACCTAGTCCAACCTAGATTGTTCGCGCTTAATAATGTAATTAAACAAAATTCAAAAATGATTTATAAATAATTTTTCTCTTTTGAACATACTTTTTTATAACAAAAGTTTTTGTTCCAACAATAGTATAAAGTAATTCTAGAATTCTTAGAAATAGGCGTGGAGAAGAAAAGAAGATAAATCTAACCGTTAAGGCTTTACATAATAGATGCACGAACACAGATGACACACTGTATAAAAAAATTCTTTTTTTTGTACTTATCAGTAAACTTTGTTGGTTTTAACTAAAACTAAGTTTTTTTTTTCTATACCAGGCTAAAACCTACCTGTTCTATTGAGCAGATGAAAAGATTTTAATATAAATAAATATAGAAATATAATAGCATAAGCATTACCAATCGACGTTATTGTTTTAAAAGATTTAGTTTAATGTCAAATTCCTTTAAACAAATGTTTTTTACTGAATACTGGTAAAAAATAGATAATAAAATATTATTATCTAAATAATTATAATTTTTTAAAGAGAATTTTATACTTATAACTGTATTTAAATAAAGTTTAAACTTACCTTCACACCGATACAGGAAGAATTCAAATTCACTTTTTGATTGTTTTTTTTGCTTGGCCACTGAATGGGACACGACACTATCACGTCTGGTTTTCTTGACTTGTAGGTACCCAAAGAAGAAAAATGTAAAACAAAAAAATTCATTAGTTCTTTATTTTAAATAATATTTTAATACATATAGTAAAGATATTATTATAAATCAATCAATTGAATCGATTTCATCTGAAATATGTTTTTTTTAAATCGATACGTTCAACAAACATTCACTGTTCATGTTTATACGAAGTTCATTTTTTTAATTCAAAAATTTAGTTTTTTCAATACGAAAGAAAAAAACATTTAATTTGTGATTGTGATTATGTTTTGAAATTGAATCGTTTATTTTGAAAATGAGATAAGTTCACTTTTCTACAAAATGTGTTACAAACGGTAACATGCTTACTATGTGTTCTTCGTCTGCCTACTCATTGTTTAAAAAATTATCAGATTTATTTGCTGTTTGTTTTTAAAAAGCTTATCAATACTAACTTTAAACATTTTCAAAATTTAAATTCTATTTTTCATAAAATGGACTATTCTCTTTTCAAAATAAAGGATTCATTTAAGAGGACATTTGGAAAAAAAAGAAATTTAAAATTTGATGTTGTCCCCTCTTTTTAAAAAAATTGTAACTCAGCCCGGAGAGCAAAAATAATCTTGGAGCATTATTATTGTTAAAGCCTCAAAACTTAATAATGGACCCTATTTAGAAGTAACCTTTAAACGCGCAAAAAATAGTCATCAAACCGTTTAAGCTAATGGATCTATATAGATACAAAAATATTATTTTATTTTAAACTTGAACTTTTTTTCGAAACAAATATGTGTTTATTCTTTCAAGCAGGTAAAAACTGATTATAAGCAGGTCATTTTCAATTTTCTGTGTTCAAAATTGAGTTTTTTTTTGTCAATACAAAAAAAATAAAACATAAAAGACATAACCGTTCAGAATTAAACCTTAAATTTGGTGATAGTAAACATATTTTTGATAATGTTTTTGAAACTGAAATTGAGCTTGATTGTTCAAATTTATTTGTTTTTAAAAATGTTATGAGTATTTTTATCATAAAATGGAGTATTCTCTTTTCAAAGTAAACCATTAACTTAAAAGGATTTTTGAAAAAAAGTAATTTAAAATTAAATATTGTGCCCTTTTAAAAAAAAATATATTTCAGCCGAGAGAACAACAATGATCTTGGAACAATTTTTTTATGAAAGCCTCAAAACTTAATAATGGACAATTTATGGCCTGTCTAGGTAACCTAAGAGCGCGAAAAAATAGGCATCATACCGTTTAGGGTAATAAATCTATATATACACAAAAATATTTTTGTATATAAAATCTGAACTTTCTACCGAAACAAATATGTGTGTTATCTATCAAGCAGATAAAATTTATAAAATATGTAGTTAAATAAAGATAAGCATAAGCAAAGCAAAGTGACCACAACAAATGCTTTGTTTGATGTCGAATTCCTTTAAAAAAATCGATTTTTTACTGAATCATGGTAAAAATGAACATTTAAGTATGTACACATTTTTATTTTAAAAAGTTATGTTTTTAAAGGAATTGGACAGTAATAATTGTTTTTTTTTTTTTTAAATATTTAAACTTACCACGGCAAACACACAGGAACAAATTCAAAGCCACTTCTTTACTTGGTCGTTTTGGTTGATACTTGCTGGTCGATTCACGGGTCACGGCACGATTACGTCTGGTTTTCTTTCTTTGTAGGTACCCAAGGAAGAAAAATGTAAAACCAAAAAATAGTTACTAATATTTATATTTGAAATGATTAAATAAAAAAATCTTAAAATCTTAAAAGCTCAATCAATATCATCGATTTCAGCGTATATGGTTTTTTTTAAGAAAATCGATACCTACAACAAACATTTTTACAAACACCTCTTCTTTTTGTTTCTTGGCTACACAGGTCATGTGGGGATGACAATCATGTTCAGGAATGAAATCAATAAGCCATTCCAGAAATACACTGTTTATGTTTCTACGAAGTGCATTTTTTTAATTCAAAATTGAGTTTTTTTTCAATACGAAAATACGAAAAAAGCGTTCGGAAAAAACATTCAATTTGTGATTATATTTTGAAATTGAATCGTTTATTTTGAAAATGAGATAAGTTCACTTTTCTACAAAACGTGTTAGAAATGGTACCATGTTTACTATGTGTTCTTCCTCTGACCACTCATTACTTACAAAATGATCAGATTTATTTGCTGTTTGTTTCAAAAAAGTTATCAGTACTTACTTTAAACATTTTCAAAATTTAAATTTAATTTATCATAGAGTGGACTTTTGAAAAAAAGTCATTTAATATTCAATGTTGTCCCTTTTAGTATTTCTGCCGAGAGCAAAAATCGTCTTGAAATTTAACATTAGAACGCAAAAAGAATATATATCAATCCGTTTAGGCTAGTGTGTCTATGTATATACACAAAAGTATTTTATATCGAAACAATTATGTGTTAAATCTATCGAGCAAGTAAAATTATAAAAATATGTAGTTAAGTATAGATAATCATAAGCAAAGTGTATCACCGATATGGGATAAAATTCTTTGTTTAATGTTGAATTCATTCAAATAAATCGATTTCTTACAGAATCTTTGTAAAAATGGACATTTTAGTATTTTTATTTAAAAGATCTGTTTTTTTTAAGAGAATTTTAGATTAATAATTTTTGTTTAACAGTGCTTAAACTTACCGCCGACAGGAAAAAATTCAAAGCCACTTTTTTGTTTGGTTTTTTGGTTAACACTTGGTGGTCTTTTGACTTGTTATGGCACGTTCACGTCTTGTTTCCTTGGATTGGGTACAGGAAGGTTTTCGCATGAAACAAAACAAAGAAAACTGTTTTAATTATTAAATAAAGAAATTTTTTATCACGGTTCAAAACGAATCGATTTCACATGAAAATGTTTTTTTCTGTTGATACCCACAACGACACGACGCAATGACGACGCTATGATGACGCTATGACGACGCAGGCAAACATTTTCAGAGGTAATCATTTGTTTTGGCTTGGCTTTAAGCAGTAAACGTGACGATCACGTTCAAGAATAAAATTAATAAATTATTTCAGAATGAAATTTTTAAAGTGAGCTGATTTAATACGAAACCAATACACACAGATATATACGCCACCGACGCCGTCAGACAGTGTGATAAAAAAAAACACCGAGACAAGCCACTGGGAAAGCAAGGAAAAAAAACATGGCTTCACCGTATTCGTGATGTGTTGTTGGTTTTATGTAAATTTTTTCTTAATGAATTTAAATACCTACTTCTTAAATAAAATATAGGAAAATAAAGAAATCATTAACCCGCATCAAAAAATTTTCTTTTAAAAAAGGAATACATTTTTTTGTATTGAATCTTTGTAGGAAGCGTGTTAGGGAAAAAAAGGATTCGTTTCTTTTTTTTAAAGAAATTCTGCATTTATAATATAATATAATAAACTTACCTCCAATCCGATAGTTCTTCATTGAATTATTGAACAAAAGAAAAAAACATAATATTCCACGACCGACGCGACGGCGCGGCGCGCCACGGAAAAAACGATCACTTTTTTCTATTATTGGGGCACGGGGAACTTTAAATAACGAAGACGAACTTGAACTTATAATTTTAACTCGACTTTATTAATAAATTATTATTTATTTATAATTTATAATTAATATTCCACGACCGACGCGGTAAAAACGATAATTTTTTTTTTAATTGGGCACGGGGAACCAACGAAGACAACTTCACCATAGAAAATTACTTTCAGAATGAAACCAAATGAAAGACGCGAGAAAATAACTGTTAAAATAATTCGTTCACAAGCGGAGTTGAAGTTAGTTTCAACTATACTTTTATCACTTGTAAACCTGCGTTCGACTCGATCCTACCCGCCGATTACACTTCGCCACATTGGTTTTGTTAAGACAAAGTTACAATTGTTATGAAATATTTCATACAAAATATGAAATTTTACATACAGAATATGTATTGATTCTTATGAATTATGAAACGAATCATAAACGAATATTTCGTATGAAATGTTTCATAATTCAAAAGATTAACCACATGAAGTATGAACAAATTCATATTTTTTATGAATTTTGTCATACTCTGCTGGCTTGGTTACAAGATTCGAATCTAGTACAGATAGCGTCTTTTCGAAAGGAAGCCAATCACATTGGACTTGCAGCGTGGGTTTACACTGCGTGTTGTTGCTTTTGTTCAGACACAGAGGAAACCTGAAAAGATGATAGCAAAATCGCACGATTTCTACCTTAATACTTTGCGAGTTTTTCAATTGGAACTTTGATGTTTAGTCTTGAAAGCAGTAAATATCAACCTAGAAATAGTTGGTTTCAAGATTTGTTTGCAAAACCGATAACTACTGTTCAATAAAAATCGCGCGATTTCTATTTCAGTATTTTATTAGTTTCGCAATTGAAATTTGGATGTTCAGTCTTGAAAGTAGCAGTAAACAGTAGCCTAAAAATAGTTCAATTCAAGATTAGTCTTGCAAAACCGATTCTGTTGAATAAAAATCGCACGATTTCTTTTTCAGTATTTATGAGTTTCGCAATTGGAATATAGATGTTCAGCCTTGAAAGCAGTTAATATCAGCCTAAATATAGTTCTTTTCAAGATTTATCTTGCAAAACCCAAACAGTTGAATAAAAATCGCACGATTTATTTTTCAGTATTTATGAGTTTCGCAATTGGAATTTTGAAGTTAAGACTTAAAAGCAGTTAATATCAGCCTAAATAAAGTTCTTTTCAAGATTTATCTTGCAAAACCAAAACTGTGGAATAAAAATCGCGCGATTTCTTTTTCAGTATTTATGAGTTTCGCAATTGAAATTTTGAAGTTTAGACTTAAAAGCAGTTAATATCAGCCTAAATAAAGTTCTTTTCAAGATTTATCTTGCAAAACCAAAACTGTGGAATAAAAATCGCGCGATTTCTTTTTCAGTATTTATGAGTTTCGCAATGGGAATTTTGATTTTTAGACTTAAAAGCAGTTAATATCTGCTAAATATAGTTCTTTTCAAGATTTATCTTGAAAAACCGAAACAGTTGAATAAAAATCGCACGATTTCTTTTTCAGTATTTTATGAGTTTCGCAATTGGAATTTGGATGTTCAGTCTTGAAAGCAGTTAATATCAGCCTAAATATAGTTCTTTTCAAGATTTATCTTGCAAAACCAAAACTGTCGAATAAAAATCGCGCGATTTTTTTTTCAGTATTTATGAGTTTCGCAATTGGAATTTTGAAGTTTAGACTTAAAAGCAGGAAATATCAGCCTAAAAAAAGTTCAATTCAAGATAAGTCTTGCAAAACCGATTCTGTTGAATAAAAATCGCGCGATTTCTTTTTCAGTTTTTATGAGTTTCGCAATTGGAATTTTGAAGTTTAGACTTAAAAGCAGTAAATATCAGCCTAAAAATAGTTCTTTTCAAGATTTATTTTCTAAAACTGAGAATACTGATTAAAAATCGCGCGATTGGATACATGATTCGAGTCTAGTCCCGATAGCGTCTTTTCGAATGGTAGTTACAATTGTTATGAAATTTTTCATACAAAATATGGAATTTTGCATCCAGAATATGTATTGATTCTTATGAATTATGAAACGAATCATAAACGAATATTTCGTATGAAATGTTTCATAATTCAAAAGATTAACCACATGAAGTATGAACAAATTCATATTTTTTATGAATTTTGTCATACTCTGCTGGCTTGGTTACAAGATTCGAATCTAGTACAGATAGCGTCTTTTCGAAAGGAAGCCAATCACATTGGACTTGCAGCGTGGGTTTACACTGCGTGTTGTTGCTTTTGTTCAGACACAGAGGAAACCTGAAAAGATGATAGCAAAATCGCACGATTTCTACCTTAATACTTTGCGAGTTTTTCAATTGGAATTTTGATGTTTAGTCTTGAAAGCAGTAAATATCAACCTAGAAATAGTTGGTTTCAAGATTTGTTTGCAAAACCGATAACTACTGTTCAATAAAAATCGCGCGATTTCTATTTCAGTATTTTATTAGTTTCGCAATTGAAATTTGGATGTTCAGTCTTGAAAGTAGCAGTAAACAGTAGCCTAAAAATAGTTCAATTCAAGATTAGTCTTGCAAAACCGATTCTGTTGAATAAAAATCGCACGATTTCTTTTTCAGTATTTATGAGTTTCGCAATTGGAATATAGATGTTCAGCCTTGAAAGCAGTTAATATCAGCCTAAATATAGTTCTTTTCAAGATTTATCTTGCAAAACCCAAACAGTTGAATAAAAATCGCACGATTTATTTTTCAGTATTTATGAGTTTCGCAATTGGAATTTTGAAGTTAAGACTTAAAAGCAGTTAATATCAGCCTAAATAAAGTTCTTTTCAAGATTTATCTTGCAAAACCAAAACTGTGGAATAAAAATCGCGCGATTTCTTTTTCAGTATTTATGAGTTTCGCAATTGAAATTTTGAAGTTTAGACTTAAAAGCAGTTAATATCAGCCTAAATAAAGTTCTTTTCAAGATTTATCTTGCAAAACCAAAACTGTGGAATAAAAATCGCGCGATTTCTTTTTCAGTATTTATGAGTTTCGCAATTGGAATTTTGATTTTTAGACTTAAAAGCAGTTAATATCTGCTAAATATAGTTCTTTTCAAGATTTATCTTGAAAAACCGAAACAGTTGAATAAAAATCGCACGATTTCTTTTTCAGTATTTTATGAGTTTCGCAATTGGAATTTGGATGTTCAGTCTTGAAAGCAGTTAATATCAGCCTAAATATAGTTCTTTTCAAGATTTATCTTGCAAAACCAAAACTGTCGAATAAAAATCGCGCGATTTTTTTTTCAGTATTTATGAGTTTCGCAATTGGAATTTTGAAGTTTAGACTTAAAAGCAGGAAATATCAGCCTAAAAAAAGTTCAATTCAAGATAAGTCTTGCAAAACCGATTCTGTTGAATAAAAATCGCGCGATTTCTTTTTCAGTTTTTATGAGTTTCGCAATTGGAATTTTGAAGTTTAGACTTAAAAGCAGTAAATATCAGCCTAAAAATAGTTCTTTTCAAGATTTATTTTCTAAAACTGAGAATACTGATTAAAAATCGCGCGATTGGATACATGATTCGAGTCTAGTCCCGATAGCGTCTTTTCGAATGGTAGTTACAATTGTTATGAAATTTTTCATACAAAATATGGAATTTTGCATCCAGAATATGTATTGATTCTTATGAATTATGAAACGAATCATAAACGAATATTTCGTATGAAATGTTTCATAATTCAAAAGATTAACCACATGAAGTATGAACAAATTCATATTTTTTATGAATTTTGTCATACTCTGCTGGCTTGGTTACAAGATTCGAATCTAGTACAGATAGCGTCTTTTCGAAAGGAAGCCAATCACATTGGACTTGCAGCGTGGGTTTACACTGCGTGTTGTTGCTTTTGTTCAGACACAGAGGAAACCTGAAAAGATGATAGCAAAATCGCACGATTTCTACCTTAATACTTTGCGAGTTTTTCAATTGGAATTTTGATGTTTAGTCTTGAAAGCAGTAAATATCAACCTAGAAATAGTTGGTTTCAAGATTTGTTTGCAAAACCGATAACTACTGTTCAATAAAAATCGCGCGATTTCTATTTCAGTATTTTATTAGTTTCGCAATTGAAATTTGGATGTTCAGTCTTGAAAGTAGCAGTAAACAGTAGCCTAAAAATAGTTCAATTCAAGATTAGTCTTGCAAAACCGATTCTGTTGAATAAAAATCGCACGATTTCTTTTTCAGTATTTATGAGTTTCGCAATTGGAATATAGATGTTCAGCCTTGAAAGCAGTTAATATCAGCCTAAATATAGTTCTTTTCAAGATTTATCTTGCAAAACCCAAACAGTTGAATAAAAATCGCACGATTTATTTTTCAGTATTTATGAGTTTCGCAATTGGAATTTTGAAGTTAAGACTTAAAAGCAGTTAATATCAGCCTAAATAAAGTTCTTTTCAAGATTTATCTTGCAAAACCAAAACTGTGGAATAAAAATCGCGCGATTTCTTTTTCAGTATTTATGAGTTTCGCAATTGAAATTTTGAAGTTTAGACTTAAAAGCAGTTAATATCAGCCTAAATAAAGTTCTTTTCAAGATTTATCTTGCAAAACCAAAACTGTGGAATAAAAATCGCGCGATTTCTTTTTCAGTATTTATGAGTTTCGCAATTGGAATTTTGATTTTTAGACTTAAAAGCAGTTAATATCTGCTAAATATAGTTCTTTTCAAGATTTATCTTGAAAAACCGAAACAGTTGAATAAAAATCGCACGATTTCTTTTTCAGTATTTTATGAGTTTCGCAATTGGAATTTGGATGTTCAGTCTTGAAAGCAGTTAATATCAGCCTAAATATAGTTCTTTTCAAGATTTATCTTGCAAAACCAAAACTGTCGAATAAAAATCGCGCGATTTTTTTTTCAGTATTTATGAGTTTCGCAATTGGAATTTTGAAGTTTAGACTTAAAAGCAGGAAATATCAGCCTAAAAAAAGTTCAATTCAAGATAAGTCTTGCAAAACCGATTCTGTTGAATAAAAATCGCGCGATTTCTTTTTCAGTTTTTATGAGTTTCGCAATTGGAATTTTGAAGTTTAGACTTAAAAGCAGTAAATATCAGCCTAAAAATAGTTCTTTTCAAGATTTATTTTCTAAAACTGAGAATACTGATTAAAAATCGCGCGATTGGATACATGATTCGAGTCTAGTCCCGATAGCGTCTTTTCGAATGGTAGTTACAATTGTTATGAAATTTTTCATACAAAATATGGAATTTTGCATCCAGAATATGTATTGATTCTTATGAATTATGAAACAAATCATAAACGAATATTTCGTATGAAATGTTTCATAATTCAAAAGATTAACCACATGAAGTATGAACAAATTCATATTTTTTATGAATTTTGTCATACTCTGCTGGCTTGGTTACAAGATTCGAATATAGTACAGATAGCGTCTTTTCGAATGGTACCGTTACAATTGTTATGAAATTTTTCATACAAAATATGGAATTTTACATCCAGAATATGTATTGATTCTTATGAATTATGAAACAAATCATAAACGAATATTTCGTATGAAATGTTTCATAATTCAAAAGATTAACCACATGAAGTATGAACAAATTCATATTTTTTATGAATTTTGTCATACTCTGCTGGCTTGGTAACATGATTCGAGTTTAGTCGAGATAGCGTCTTTTCGAATGGTACCGTTACAATTGTTAGGAAATTTTTCATACAAAATATGGAATTTTACATCCAGAATATGTATTGATTCTTATGAATTATGGAACAAATCATAAACGAATATCCGTATGAAATGGAATTTTGATGTTATGTCTTGAAAGCAGTAAATAACATCCTAAAATTAGTTATTTTCAAGATCTGTATGTTTAATCGAACGGTTTTGATTATATTTTTGATAATGAATAGTTGTGTTAATTTTAAGCAATCTTTCCATGAGCGAAATGTTCATATTTCTTATGAAAATGTTCATAGCTTCTAGACTTTGATTTCCCAACAACAATTTACGTGCAAACATTTTTTGAAAGATAAATGCAATGTTTTTTCATACAAAGTATGAAAAGTTTCAAGCATTTTATGAAATCTTTCATCAAGCGCCGCATTGAAATTTTTATGTAATTTTCATATTTCAAATGAAAACGTTCATAAACTTCTAGACTTTGATTTCCCAACAACAATTTACGTGCAAACATTTTTTGAAAGATAAATGCAATGTTTTTTCATACAAAGTATGAAAAGTTTCAAGCATTTTATGAAATCTTTCATCAAGCGCCGCATTGAAATTTTTATGTAATTTTCATATTTCAAATGAAAACGTTCATAATCTTCTAGACTTTGATTTCCCAACAACAATTTACGTGCAAACATTTTTTGAAAGATAAATGCAATGTTTTTTCATACAAAGTATGAAAAGTTTCAAGCATTTTATGAAATCTTTCATCAAGCGCCGCATTGAAATTTTTATGTAATTTTCATATTTCAAATGAAAACGTTCATAATCTTCTAGACTTTGATTTCCCAACAACAATTTACGTGCAAACATTTTTTGAAAGATAAATGCAATGTTTTTTCATACAAAGTATGAAAAGTTTCAAGCATTTTATGAAATCTTTCATCAAGCGCCGCATTGAAATTTTTATGTAATTTTCATATTTCAAATGAAAACGTTCATAAACTTCTAGACTTTGATTTCCCAACAACAATTTACGTGCAAACATTTTTTGAAAGATAAATGCAATGTTTTTTCATACAAAGTATGAAAAGTTTCAAGCATTTTATGAAATCTTTCATCAAGCGCCGCATTGAAATTTTTATGT
The DNA here is from genome assembly GCA_932273885.2 of Leucozona laternaria. Lineage (NCBI taxonomy): Eukaryota > Metazoa > Arthropoda > Insecta > Diptera > Syrphidae > Leucozona > Leucozona laternaria. Next base: position 57,033,772 of record OW026368.1, read on the forward strand.
AATTTTCATATTTCAAATGAAAACGTTCATAATCTTCTAGACTTTGATTTCCCAACAACAATTTACGTGCAAACATTTTTTGAAAGATAAATGCAATGTTTTTTCATACAAAGTATGAAAAGTTTCAAGCATTTTATGAAATCTTTCATCAAGCGCCGCATTGAAATTTTTATGTAATTTTCATATTTCAAATGAAAACGTTCATAATCTTCTAGACTTTGATTTCCCAACAACAATTTACGTGCAAACATTTTTTGAAAGATAAATGCAATGTTTTTTCATACAAAGTATGAAAAGTTTCAAGCATTTTATGAAATCTTTCATCAAGCGCCGCATTGAAATTTTTATGTAATTTTCATATTTCAAATGAAAACGTTCATAAACTTCTAGACTTTGATTTCCCAACAACAATTTACGTGCAAACATTTTTTGAAAGATAAATGCAATGTTTTTTCATACAAAGTATGAAAAGTTTCAAGCATTTTATGAAATCTTTCATCAAGCGCCGCATTGAAATTTTTATGTAATTTTCATATTTCAAATGAAAACGTTCATAATCTTCTAGACTTTGATTTCCCAACAACAATTTACGTGCAAACATTTTTTGAAAGATAAATGCAATGTTTTTTCATACAAAGTATGAAAAGTTTCAAGCATTTTATGAAATCTTTCATCAAGCGCCGCATTGAAATTTTTATGTAATTTTCATATTTCAAATGAAAACGTTCATAATCTTCTAGACTTTGATTTCCCAACAACAATTTACGTGCAAACATTTTTTGAAAGATAAATGCAATGTTTTTTCATACAAACTATGAAAAGTTTCAAGCATTTTAAGTAATATTACATCAAACTTCACCTTAAATGTGTATGATTTTTTTCATATTTATAATGATTAAGATCATAAACCTTTGGATTCCGAATTTCCCCTGACAATTTTGAAGCAAACATCTTTATGATTGCGGTTTCATAAATCCAATGCCATGTTTCATGCCGGGTTTGAAATGTTTCATCACTTTCATGAAATGTGGCATAAAATGTGTATGAAGTATTCATATTTTATATGATTGCGGTCATAAACTTTTAGATTCTGGCTTTCCCAACAACAATTCTACAGCAAAATAAATTTATGAAAGTGGTTTCATACTTGGAATGAAATTTTCATACCGGTTATGCAAAAAGCACCTATGAAATGTTTATGATTTGTTCATACTCTTGTGAAAAGTTACATAAAATTTTGGATTTTCGATTTTGCAACAACAACTTACACGTAAACATTTTTATGATCGTGAAATCATACAGATAATGAATTTGTCATAAAAATCAAGATTTATGAAGTCAAATTCTTACATAATATTAATGAATATTGCATAAAAATTAATGATTTTAGGTTTATGATCGCCGTTCATTAATATTATGTAACATATTATTTTCAGTGTAGGAAGAACTGAGCAAGCTGTACATGATTCCTTCATCCAGATCGAGCAGGCGGCACAAAATCTGGGGCTGCACATTAGTGAAGGTAAAACAAAGTACATGGTGGCGTCGAATGCGAGAGGAACAGTTGGTCAAACAATCAAGGTAGCGGAGCACGAATTTGAAGTGGTGCAATCCTTTAAATACCTTGGGTCAATAGTAGCAGCCGATAACAATATAGAAGAAGAAATACGCGGGCGGCTTCTCAAATCCAACAGAGCCTACTATAGTCTGTCAAAGCTCTTCAAATCCAGAAATCTCACCATAACTTCAAAACTGCTGCTGTACAGGACCATGGTCCTGCCAGTACTCACATATGGATCCGAGACTTGGGTGCTTAGCAAAAGGCACTCCGACTTCTTAGCCGCGTTCGAGAGAAAAGTCTTAAGGAGAATTGTTGGCCCCATATGTGAGGAAGGACGATTCCGGAGACGGTACAATCATGAATTGTACGCAATCTACCTTGAAGCAGATATCGTGACAAAAGTTAAGCTCGGTAGACTCCGGTGGGCAGGGCACCTAGCTCGCATGAGCGAAGAGGAACCTGCTCGGAAAGTTCTTTGTGGTACATTCTATGGTAGACGACAGCGTGGTAGACCATGCTTGCGCTGGAGAGATGGCGTAGACCAGGACGCCCGGAGCCTTGGGGTGCGCAACTGGATGGCGGCGGCTCGAGACCGGGATGGGTGGAGAGACTTGTTGAAGGAGGCCAGGACCGGACCCCGGTTGTCGAGCCGACGATGATGATTGTGCGCATGTGTTGTTAGCAGCTCTACAATGCCTCTATCTATGCTGATGTTTAGAGTTTGCTCGTTGCAAGATCTCATGAACTGTGTTAAGGAGCATATTTTCAAATCTGGAAGCGTTGCTAAGTTAATAGTGCTAAAAGTGTTCTAAAATTGCGTATACAGAACATTATTTTGAAATATAATGTAGGAAGCTTTGAAATAATCTCTAACAGAGCTGTAGTTTTGGATCTTACTATCTAGGAGCTGTATAGAAGAACAGTTTTGCTTCTATTAGCTCCAACGATGTTACTTGGGTAGTGATCATAATTTCTTTATTTTGAGGATGTAAGGCAAGAGATTGAGAAATTATAATCATCAAGAGAAGTTTTTGTTACGGTACATTGGAAATATGGTTGGTGAAAGTTATAGGTATAGGCGTACATCAGAGAATACTGTTTCTAGAATTGTAGATTTGTCGTATTAGATACAAATTCCATTAAAAAACGAAGAACAGCTGAGACCAAAACACGATTAGCTTATCCAATACAGCATTCCATGATGCATAGGAACCTAAAACTGCACTCATGTTTAATTAATTAAACTACAATTACATTCGGAAAAATACATCAATCGAAAAAGATATGCCGACAGGAATATCCAAACAACAATGCAATGCAATATTTTACGAGGATTTATTAAAAAATAAGTATTTACTATCAATTTTGGGTGAATTCAAGTAATTACTTGGATGAATTAAGTATCTACTGAAAGTATTTGCCAGCAAGTATGAACTTTATTTTATGAATATGAAACTAAGTAGATACTAGAAATGTAACCTCTTACTTAAAGTTATAGTTTTTACTTAACTCCTTTACTTCTAGTAATTACTTCTTATTTATGCATATCACCCTATAACGTAACTTAAGGACTATTCACATGAAAGCGACCAACGGCCGACGAATCAAAGAATAAATGTGATTTTAAACAATTTATAAACCTAAATTCTTCACAAATTGTACACAAAATTGTAGAAATATAATTAAGTATAATGTTTACTGGCGGTCAGCCATCAGCCGAATAGTGGGAATAACATGTAGCATACGAAAACATGCACGTGCCGTAACTATTCGGACTGGTGGAAGTGTGATCATAGCCTCTTCGCGGCGGCCGCTAGAAACAAGCCTTTAAAAAGGTTTGGCTAATATGATCAGGCTGGTTCCACAGGTTGGCAACAGGTTAATTCCCTGTTCCGTAAAACAAGAAGAATTACGAGACCAGCAACAAGCCTCGGAAACGGACTGATCTCACGACGACAACCCACGCAAAGAAAACGGAATAACGATTTACGAATTTTCTTATGGAACGTACGATCGCTCTATAGAGCTCGAGCTGCTCAGCAGCTAGCCGATGCCCTGTCAAAATATAAAGCTGACTTAACAGCACTTCAAGAAATAAGATGGACAGGGAATGGTGTTCTACAGAAGAAAGATTATGACTTATACTACAGCTGTCATACAAAACACCATGTGCTCGGGGTAGGCTTCCTAGTCGGCGAAAAAATGAAGTCTGCCATCATCGGCTTTAACGCTATAAGCGAAAGGCTATGCACCCTTCGCGTGCGAGGCAAATTTAAGAACATCAGCCTCATTAACGTTCACGGACCTACGGAGGAGTCCTCAGACGAAGAAAAAGAGACTTACTACGAACAAGTCGAGAGGGCCCTCAATGCCTGTCCAAGGTATGACGTAAAAATCATCCTTGGGGATTTGAATGCAAAAATAGGTCGGGAGCCGGTATTCAGGCATTACGCAGGCACCCATAGTTTGCATGAGAACACTAATGACAATGGACTTCGAGTCTTAGAATTGGCAGCATCGAAAAACATGGTCGTTGCGAGTACCAGGTTCCCGCGTAAAGATATCTACAAAGCCACCTGGGAATCACCTGATGGAGTCACTCGTAACCAAATTGACCACGTGTTGATAGACCGTCGCCACTACTCGAACTTGATGACGGTACGAACGTACCGAGGTGCCAATATCGACTCGGATCACTATCTTGTTGGTATGGTTTTCCGAGGGCGGATTGCCTTGCGAAGACGTATTGCATCCGCCGATCAGGTTCGAATCAACACGGCTGCTCTGCGCAATGAAAACACCAGTAACACCTTTGGTAATGCGTTAGGACTCGCCCTAGAACTGGGTAGAGTAAGTCCTGGAGCCAGTTTGCTGGGCGTAGATGAGAAGTGGACACGCCTTAAGAATACTGTCATTAGTACTGCCAACTCCATCTTAGGCAGCAGTCGTAGAAATCGGAACGACTGGTTTGATGATGAATGCAAGCTAGCGACTGAACGTAAGAATGTTGCGTACCGAGCAATGCAACAATCTCATAGAACGCGGGCACGCGAAGACGAATATAAAGAGCTCAGAAGAATTGAAAAACGGCTTCACAGACAGAAAAAATCAGCCTGGGAGAAGAACATAATCTGTGAAATAGAGAAAAGCCGAGAGCGAGGTCCGCACCAGGCGCGGAAGTTCTACCAATCCGTCCGAAACATGACGCAGTACACACCACGCTGCACATACTGCAAGGACGGAGAGGGAAATCTGATCACCGATCCTCAAAGCATACTGGAGCGATGGGAAGTGTACTTCAATGAATTGCTAAATGGTCAGCTCACTGCAGAAGTGGAGGCTCCACTACTTCAAGAAGAGTACCCTATGTTGCCGCCACCAAGCATAGAAGAGGTTGAGAAGGCTATAGGCCGGCTAAAGAAAAACAAAGCCCCGGGAGCCGATGGTATACCAGCCGAACTATTTCAACACGGTGGGCCAGCTTTACGTCAAGCAATTCATGAGATTATAGTGCACGTGTGGGAGCATGAAGAAATTCCAGAAGACTGGCGAAAAGGTATCATTTGCCCCATACATAAGAAGGGAGATGTCACAACGTGCAGCAATTATAGAGGTATCACGTTGTTGAGTACCGCCTATAAGATACTCTCCTCTATCCTACAAGACCGGATAACCCCATACGCTAAAACCATCATCGGACAATATCAGTGCGGTTTCATTCCAGGCAAATCAACAACTGATCAGATCTTTACCCTTAGGCAGGCGATGGAAAAATGTCTAGAATTTAACATCCCAACATACCACCTGTTTATAGACTTTAAGGCCGCCTACGATAGCATAGCCAGGGTAGAACTTTACAAAGCCATGAGAGAATTCGGCATCCCAAATAAATTGACACGACTATGTAGGTTGACCATGACCAACGTAACAAGCCAAGTAAAAATAGCCGGATTGCTATCCAAACCAATCAACATCTTTAATGGACTCCGACAAGGGGATGGTTTGGCCTGCCTCCTCTTCAACCTGGCGTTGGAGAAAGCAATCCGTGACTCTGGCACGGCAACAAGAGGGACCATCGTCAACAGGTCCAGCCAGATACTGGCTTACGCAGACGACATCGACATCATCGGAAGAACTGAGCAAGCTGTACATGATTCCTTCATCCAGATCGAGCAGGCGGCACAAAATCTGGGGCTGCACATTAGTGAAGGTAAAACAAAGTACATGGTGGCGGTGGGCTGCACATTAGTGAAGGTAAAACAAAGTACATGGTGGCGTCGAATGCGAGAGGAACAGTTGGTCAAACAATCAAGGTAGCGGAGCACGAATTTGAAGTGGTGCAATCCTCTAAATACCTTGGGTCAATAGTAGCAGCCGATAACAATATAGAAGAAGAAATACGCGGGCGGCTTCTCAAATCCAACAGAGCCTACTATAGTCTGTCAAAGCTCTTCAAATCCAGAAATCTCACCATAACTTCAAAACTTCTGCTGTACAGGACCATGGTCCTGCCAGTACTCACATATGGATCCGAGACTTGGGTGCTTAGCAAAAGGCACTCCGACCTCTTAGCCGCGTTCGAGAGAAAAGTCTTAAGGAGAATTGTTGGCCCCATATGTGAGGAAGGACGATTCCGGAGACGGTACAATCATGAATTGTACGCAATCTACCTTGAAGCAGATATCGTGACAAAAATTAAGCTCGGTAGACTCCGGTGGGCAGGGCACCTAGCTCGCATGAGCGAAGAGGAACCTGCTCGGAAAGTTCTTTGTGGTACATTCTATGGTAGACGACAGCGTGGTAGACCATGCTTGCGCTGGAGAGATGGCGTAGACCAGGACGCCCGGAGCCTTGGGGTGCGCAACTGGATGGCGGCGGCTCGAGACCGGGATGGGTGGAGAGACTTGTTGAAGGAGGCCAGGACCGGACCCCGGTTGTCGAGCCGACGATGATGATGATAATGTTTACTTACTATAAAAATTGCTTTTTAATTGCTAAAATAAGATAAATTTGAGAAAAAAAATTGGTCGTCGTTACGAACTGTCAAACTCTATTCGTGTCCACATTGAGCCTGATTATACTCGATTATTTTTTTTCGCTCGTTTCGTTATTCATCTTTTTGACAGGTACGTACCGTCGAGATTACATGGTTCCTTTTTACATCTCTGAGACGCTTTCCGTTATTTATTGGAACATAAACAGTAGAAGATAATAGTTAAAAACGTTTTTCAATCACTTCTTGATAAAATGTAGGATGCTATTCAACTATGAAAAACAGTTTTGCAGCTCGAAATTTAAAGTATATAGGTTCTTCGCACAATGCTTTGATTTTAGAGATGAGCGATTAAAATATTTGGTGTTTAATCAATGACTAAATTTATCTATATTATTCAAGATCGATATTTTAAAACAAAAGAACATTCCTTTAATTTCTATGAAGCAAAAGCAAAAAGTTCCCGTTTATTCTCTGGCATAACGTAGGTATACATACACATTTTTTATTCGTCATCGTGATGATGTTAAGATTAAAACCTTGATTTTTGTTCACTGGATACCAAAAACCTGTCTTATACAGCAGATGAAAAGAAGGAAATATTTTTACCACACCACGAATTAAAAATAATTTTATATCAAATATATTTTTTTGTATTCTATAGTTAACTTTCATTGTTCTTTTAAATCAAAAAAAGGAACTTTATAAATAGCAGCTAATTATTAAATACTTTTTATTCCGAATTATGAAAAGTGTCATGCTAATAAACTGTATACACCTAATAATTTTGCAATAACACACATTTTTGCAAACAATTTGCTTGTCAAATTTCTTTTGAACCCAGTAAAACATTAAGAAAATATGCTTTGACAAGTAAAGAATAATATTTTTTTTAAAGAAAGAAAGATCAAGCTGTGTTGATAGACAACGACGAATTTTTTTTAATTATATTTGTAATCTTTGTAATTTAAATTTAAAAATCTATAGGTACCAAAATATCGATGTTTTTTGCAACAAGGATTTTTCAAACATCGATGACCATCATCGCTCATTTCTACTCGGTTGTTAAACCATAAACGTCAATGTTCCAACAGAAAAAGTCTTTAAATTTTCATTCCAGCTTTCGTTAATTCAATCCCCCTTCTACATCACTCACCATATATGTCAAAAAAAAAAACGAAATATCCGAAAAAAGGAAACGTGTAAAGAAGGCCCTTTAACGAACAAATTTTTCTTGCACGACTTAACTCAAAATCACTTTTGCTTTTTTTTTGTGGCGCCGAATAAAAGAGACATGTGGAAAATATGTCAAAATCCACGAATATTCGTTCATTTGTTGGTCGTTGATCGCTCCCATGTGAATAATCCCTTAAAGCTATGGGTTGGGTATGTGTATGGCAAGCCCAAATCTAGTTAGCATTCTTTTCTATAATATCTGATGAGATATGTAATGTCGCTTCCCCGAACAAAAATGTTCCCAATTTTGTTTTTAAATATGTAGTTTTGTTCAGAACATTTTAAGATAAAATGGAGAAATTTGTACATAAACTCAGAGCGATAAAATAAAACTCACCATAAACGTTAAATAAAGGAATCATGATCATGGGGTTAAGTGCCATATTATGGTTCGCCACAGCGCAGCGTCTCGAACAGCGTATACTTTGAAACTTCCCGAAATTCAGTTTTTCACGATGTCTTTACATAGGTTTGGCTTCCTTCTGGATCTCCGTGACACCACCTTGAATTTCGGAAAGATAACGGTACACCCTTCTGTTCCTATTTCCTAACATTGTTTGAGTGGAAGTTTCAGTCTCTTCTTCAGCTGTAAAAGAAGAAAATTTGGCCAGTAGCTTTTCCGGTTACAGATAAATCCTTAGGTGTAGAAGTTCCATTCAACTTCCCTTCGACAGTAAGTAGTTTTCTGGATTATCTCCAACCTTCTTCGCCAGTTTAAGCATAATCTAGTTCCTCAAACGCATCCACGAAAGTTACAAAATCTTCACGAATATTACCATCATGAACGTAACGTCTTACCTCAGCTCAGCTGGATTGAACTAGTTAAAATTGTAGCAACTCCCAAAAATAAATTTTGTAATAAAGGTTGAACTTGAATGAACATTTCTTATTTTGATATTTGGTGCAATGCATCAAAATTTTATTATATATCTAAATATTTTATACTTCGTTCGTTGTTAGGAAGGGGGGGGGGGGGGCAATTGCACCAATTGTCCTCCTTCTTTATCCGCATCTGTTAACAACATTAAAACTTTTTCGAGTTTTTCGAATATACTTAATTAGGGCCCTTTTGTTAAGTCCCCCATTTAGACTGGACATTAAGAATTGCAAAAGCACAACCACACAAGTTTATTTTAAGTTTGAAGGCCTTTGACGCACACGAGGAGTTGCTCCAATTATTGAATATTGGGGTAAATTATTCTTATTATTTTCTCTGCACGGTTTATGCTAAATTAGAATCTGAAATTTCGTAGTTTCTTCGCCTATCAAGTCTGCGTTTCCATTACTGGGATTTAATACAAAGTCCTTTTGACATTGCTTATCAGCGTGAGCCATGACCACAACTTTATGCTAATGAGATAACAGCTCTTGAGAAACAGTCATTAAAAAGCATCTAACTTCCTTATTGCAGCCAAAGAATTTATTGAGCGTCATAAGCCTTTGCAAGAGCTATAAATAAAAGATTTATTAGAAATTTTTTGCATTGCTTGGAATATTAGTCAAACAACTCAAATGTCATTACCCCTACCTATGCATGTACCTATACTCGTATCTTTCATGTATCTACATATATGCCCCAGTACACAAAATATTCTTATCTCCTGTTCAAATTGGTAAAAATATCTTGAAACGTTCATAAAATTTGCAAGGTAACTTCGATCTGTCGACTTTATTGCTATTTTGTTTTCCAAACATGCGACGCATAAACAAAATAGGCACACAAACCCTTGCTCCTTACAAGAATTTATTTTTATTTAATAATAAAAATTTAGGGCCAACATTCAAGTGTTTTCCGTAAGAACTTTTCTTTCCTTGGAAAATAAACCCTTTGAAGTGCTATTCTAACATCTATTTAGAACGACAATAAACCTCCAACCTCACCCTCAGGTTTAGCCCCATACACATGGTGCCGTGTTATGGCATCTCAATAAAACGTTTATTCAATTTTATAAAGCCCGTGCCACATGTTGAATTTTGTACCCTGTTCCTGTATGGTTGTTGTATGCGTTTTGTGTTGTGCCTTTTTGCTGCATGCACGTGTTCATTCCCCCTTTTGTGTTTTACACAATAACCATCCCAGTGAATGGCCTTAAAATTCTAATTCCGTTTTGTATTTGTCCGACTAAAAAAATAAAAAACGGAAAAATGCTGTCGCATGCCAGACGTAGCCAAAGAGTCAGGGGCAATTTTAGCACGAGCTCCCTGGCTCCCCCACAAACCAACCTCACAAAACTACCCTACCCTACCCTACCCTTTTTAGTGAGTAGTCACCATGAAAGAAGCAAATGAAACCAACGTCGTCGTCGTCGCACGCTGACGAAAAAGGCAAGAGCGGGTTATAATGAAACCGCATCCGCAGTCATTCTCAAAATTGTGGCTTCCAGCAGGTTGTTTCAATTCTAATTTCATTGCGGCAGATTTTGAGATATTTATGGGAAAACGGTGTGTAAAAAGGGGCTTTGAGGAGTCGAGTTTGTAGAGGGTGTCACTGAGAAACCGCACCTTTTGTGGAATTTGTGTAATTTCGGTTGTTTCATGTGAAAATAAGTTCTATACTTCTCCTTGTCTTAGAAATAGGAAGCCAACGCTAAAGAAAACCAATTTGAAATATTTTGCACTTTTTTCGTTGTGACAGACATAGTGACGGACGGTGCCGGCAGTGGCAACGAATATGCCCGTTTCTCTTTTTTGTTATAAATTTTAATATCACATTCCGGTTGCGGGTAAATGAGAAGTTTTATTGTTTTTTAAACTAAGTTTTTTCTAGGACTGGACACAAAATGGGCAGAGGATGCCCCATAGTTTGTCAAACATAATTTAGGTATATGTAGGTAGGTATAGGTACCTAACATACTCACCAAAGGTATTCTCTGATGTTATTTGAATTAGTGGTGGTGATGATAAATTTAGATGTACATTTATTCTTTCTTTGTAAAAACTTGTATTCGCTTGTTTTGCCTTCTTATTCTTGCCAACACTACATTAACGCACGTATCATAAGCTATGCTTATGAAAAATATACCTCGATTAGTTATAGAATCCGATGAATGAGCTGCGGAGGGACCTAATTTTGTTCTTACTTTACTTTAGTAAACTTTTTTTTTAAACATTCTGGCAACTTTTCACCTCCTACTTCATAAATTCCTAATTTTACTTGTTCTTTAGACTATAGGGCATAGGGCAAGTATTGGTTTCGTGTTGGTTGTAATCAAAAACCAAATTAAGTGAACTGTTAAATGTTTCCAAAGGATTTTAGATATTGACAGTTCATGGCTGCCATGTTGCTTTCTATATTGTTATTTTTCCAGTTTTTTTATTTTCCAGATACTGAATACAAATTACCTCGAAAAGTTATATCGTCTTATAATAAAACTTTATTATTAAAATCTGTTGTGGCAACGATGCAACATTTTACGGTTTAAATGGTCATTCTTTGCAGTCAACTATTTAACGTTTGGTGACCAAATTCGAAAAGACAGGTTCATTGAATAGTCAGCCAAGACTCGTAAGAAAACGGAACGCAAGATCCGCCCGATCCCGTAAAAGTGTTCAAGAGAACCCATAAAATAAATACCGTGCCGTTCAAAAAAAAATCAGCATTTTGCAGAATTTATTGTGTGTGAATTCGAGTTATAGATAATAAGCAGCCGAATTGTATTCAATTTTTTACAAGCTCAATACACGCAAATACTTAAAAATTATAAAACTAAAGAATCAGGTCACACTGATCCGTAAAAAAATCACTGTTTGGCGTGGATTGGGGGCTGGCGGCATATTCAGTCCGTACCTTCTTCGAATACGACGATGACATTGCCATCACCATAAAACCGATGACGGGGTTGGTGGAGGAGTTTACTCAGGCAGACTAAACTTAGGTCTCTCAGTTCACCTTCCTAATTATTGAAGCGTGTTCCAGGCAGAACTCTTAGAGATCAAAAAAGTTTCATCTTGGCTTAAAGAAAACGTGATATCAACAACTGATATCCGTATCTTCTCAGACAGCCAAGCTGGAATTAAATCTCTGGACTCAATCTCTACAAACTCTAGAACAGCCCTTAACTGTCGGTCATCTCTCGTTGAGATGCGGCGGCGGCGCAGCAGTTCAACATTCACCTTTGCTGGTTGCCGGCGCCGGGCCACAGGGACATTCCATGAAACTGTAAGGCTAATGAACTCGCTGCAGTGGGTATTACAACACCTATTTCAACAGATAGGACAGGTATTCGTATACCCATCGCTACATGTAAACTTATGCTAAAACAAGATGCTAGAGGAAATCAAACCTTAGGTGGGACAACATCACCACTTGCTTGGCGAAAACACAGATTTGGCCAACGCTTGACATGAAGCGCTCTAAGGGCTTGATTTTTTTTAAGCAGATTGCACATAAGCTCCGAAAGTGTCATCACCGGTCTAATAGATAGGCACGAGACTTGGCGGAAGGAGGAAGAGAAAACGATTCCTCATCTAATCTACTCTGTACATGTCCTACTCTATCCCAAACATACGTAGATTGCACTTAGGTAAATTCTACTATAACGATCTCAGTACCCAGTGATCTGGCAAACGCGCTTCATAAGGAGCTCAAAGATGGTATAGGTACAAGATTTTTCTAGATCCATGTGGTATCACAACGGCCAATATTTGGTCTGAATGTTTCGACTCTCCGAAAACAGCCACTTCTACCTAACCTATCCTTACCTAACCTTGCCATTGCCATCAATGGAAGAGCACCACCTACCGATCGCTGCCAACCAATTTATTTTGGCCCAAAATGGATGATATGGATGTGAACGATATGTGGTTTCAACAGGACACCACTACCTGGAACACCAGCTTATGTAACAATGAACATTCATTGTGGTTTGAGGATATGGTTATCTCACACAGAGGTGACGTGAACGGGCCACCGAAACCATGCGATTTGATACCGTTAGATATTTTCTTGTGGGGTTTCCTTAAATGTTAGGAATATAAATTATATTTTATATACGTTTAAATTTGTATTAAAAAAAAAACATTTTTATTTATTAAACCAAAAACGTCTTAACAATTTAACGGATATCTTAGAAAGAACTAAACTTTGAACAGAAATTTTTTTGCTCGTTACCTGCGCGGATGTATCCGATGACCACTGTGTGAACAAATCGTGGGAAGTTGTAGGATATTTGATATTTTGGTTGTTAACTTATATCATTATGTGGCAGTAAGCCGCAAACGCTCTTAAAATAATTCAGCCTGCTCTATGCGCCAGAGTCAACGGATCTCTCGGATGCGCGCCATCCATGGCCCTGGTGGAAATTTGAACGATGTCATATTCCACACATAATGCCATTGATAGACCTTTTAAATAAAACAAAAAAATCGTTGATATCTCTCACACAACTTGTTTTATCCAATTTTAAACATCTACCCGTCCCATTTGGAAAACCCTTTACTCATTTATTCTGAAATAAATTTAAGCTCCCAATGAAACTAAAATTCAATTATGACACTAATATCTCGAATGATGATAATGAAATAGAAATGAAACGAAGAAGTTAATTACCAATCTCTTTAGGCTAAATGCACACAAGAAATGTTACCCATCATGGCAGAGAATTTTAATTTGCGTATCTTTTGTTGCATTCAAACAAAAGAAACGTTTTTTCGCATCTGACCAAAATTCATCAAAAATGCAATCAGCAAATACTTTTTTTTTTTTGGAAATCAACAACAATAACAAATGTAGGACCAACCTTAAAAAAACCCATCAACAGAATACAACCATCGATTCTGGTGACCAATCAAATATTGCTGCCTTCCTCGAATTTCATTTGTCATTTAATGCCATCAGGAGTCACAGGACTATTGGTACCTACGCTATAACACGAAATGTTGCTGCAAACAACTAAATGCTCCTACAACTTGTTGAACTGAATTCAATGCATCCATCTATCTTGTGTTTCTGGAACTATTCCAACGACAGAACAATCTTTTCCATTCTTCATACTGGCCATAGTTGGAGTTTTCAACATTCCTAATTTCTATTGTCAACGCCGCGCCAGAGAAAAAGAATTGTTGTCAGCGTCTTCGGTCGGCGTTGCAAGTCAGAGTCACAGTCACAGTCGCGCGTTCCAATCCGCACATCTGAACAAACGTCGATGATGCTGGTGCTGGGTGAATAACTGCTCCTTCCCAATACAGTAAAATTCCTCCAACTGAATCAAATCGCCCATTTTCTGCTGTACCTTCTAGGACACCGGATACCAAGAAAAGTGGACGACAACGAGAACAACGATAATGAAAGTGGTACTTGTGGTGGAAATCTTTTGTGCATTATTCTGGATTTATTGTTATCGCTTCCACCGTACCCCCAACTACTTTTACCCATTCTGACTTTCAAAGTGTCGCTCTGGTATTCTGAGCTCATAGTTTCGAGAAAGTTATTTTCATTTATGGTTTTCTGTCGGACTTTAGAATAATAAAGCCGAAATGACTATACCTATGCATATACATATAGAATACTAAGATACAAACAAATATGTACCTAGTACTATTGCGGTTGCATACCGCCAACTCATATAATAAAAGGGGGCGGAGAAGCATTATTATATTTATACTTATTGTTTCAGGATCAGGATTGCTTAAATAATGAAAAAGCAGAATTTCATTTCGCAAGTGAATACTGACCAGGGCTGTCGAAGTGAGTATGAAACTATGAACCACTTGGTGAGGCCAATGCATAGAATCAACCGCATCGATGGATTGATGCCGACGGCGATAAATTGTGTTTACGAGTATGTGTTTTGCGGATGCGACACAAGCAACAGAGAATAGAATGGACAGTTGGTAAAACGCTCGACTGGGACGCACGTACTTGCTCTTACAGTTTAAGGCCCATTTGCTGGAACGAAACTTAAATATTATTTAAGTTCAACATAAGAGCTTATGTGACAGTTTATGTCTAGGAAAAATTTGAACATAAGCAATTAAGTTGAACATAATTATTTAACCTACGTATCAGCAAACGGCTCTTAATAGATTAGAAACTACATTTATATATAAGATCACAAAAAAAAAACCATTAATGTCATTCCTTAAATTGCCTTACCAATAATTCCTAAAAGAGTTCAGAAAAAAAACTCCAGCTGATTTAATTTACAGTCAGGCAGCTGTTAAACCCGTATTGATTCAGCTACATCATTCCCTAAACTGGTCTTACAATGCCAAGATGAGTTCACAACCCCAATGCAAGTCTCAAGCCCTCAAGGTCACCTTATCCAGCTCATAGGCAACAGTGCAATTGAGGGAAATGAACGGGCCAGACAAACTAGACAGGAAAGGATCAGCTCAGCGGAAGACTCAAAATTCCACTTTAAGCTATAAAGGGCAATATTTTTTTAATCTAATCCATTCATCGGTCGTCGCGTCGTAAGTGAAATAGTTTAACTAACTGTATTTTACCTATATCTACCTATAGATAGTTTTTCCCTTTTATAGTAAGTCCCGAACAATTGACGTGATAGGGAGAGCCAGCGAAGACATATAGCCAGGAGGGTCATTCCGTAATTAAATTATCGCCACACGATATCGTTTTGACGACAGCTTTGAATCACGTAAAAGCAATAATCACTATCGACCGAAAGATATCGTCTTGACGATCGAAAATTTTCTCTGCGTAACTCAAAAATCGTCAAAACGTGATCGTTAAATCGTTAGCATTTCAACGATACCTATTAAGCTATCGTCTTGTGTCGTCTTTCTTGTTTTTGTTTTTGTTTTTGTAAGCAATATGTAGGGTGGGTAGATGTTTTCGGTTGATCCTGGGTTTCGTTGACGCAAAGGCGTTGGCTGATTGTCCACTGAATTGGTCGACTCAAATTTGGCTACCAAACTTTGGATAATAGACAAGGAAGGACAACCATGTAAACCGTAACTGCTTGAACACAATAGAATGCTGCAACTGGAACTGGAGCTGCAGCTGCAATAGTTGTCAAAAAGTGTCGTACGTACTTTTTTTTACGTGCCCACAATGCAGCTGTACAGCTTTCTGACATTCTGACAGCAGAAGCACTGATATCTATAACATGAAGGATTGAAGACAGCTTGAAACTTATTTCAACCCCCATATAAACACTAACCGACTTGAAATGGGCTTGTTCGCCTCCATCAACTTTGAAATGTCAAACATGCTGCACGCAAAAGTTAAAAGTTGCTGCACTCTTGCAGCTGCGGCTCCGTTTGCAGCTACGTCGCATTGTATTCGCAACATTGAAATTATGTGTATTCAATATTTTGACAGAGAGTCCGGCTGCAGCTCCAGTTGCAGCTTCGTCTCCATTGTGTTCAGCCAGTTAAATGGGCACAACGCACTTATCGTTGCCTAAGAGATTTTTATATTAAAGTTCTTTCAATTGGACGTGTCATTCAATCGTGTAACTTGGCATGGTGATTTGGCTTCAGTAAATAATAAACAAAAGATTTAATAGATGTTCTATTATATTAATTATATGGAATTAATTATATGTAGTTTGAAGGATAGGTGGATAACCGATTTGTTTTCGACTTCACGTTTTGCCCGCACTTTTCTTCACTTCTTCTAAATAAAAATTGAAATTTTTGAGCGTTACTGACAAATATAAATTACAGAATTGTCATTTATGGCAATGATTGAAAAGTAAACCTTCTCAAACTGTGATTTATAATAAACGATTAACGAGACGATAGTGATTGTGTTACGTGATGCAAATTGCTGACGATAACGTGCACGATTATCGTTTTCAAAATTACGGAATGACCCCCCAGGATCCTTACGGGTTCAAATAACACAGTTATAAATGTCGTTACTAATGTCGAATCCCTTTCAACAAAGAAATCGATTTTTTTCTAAACCGAATCGACTTTTTACTGTCAATTGAAAGGAATTTGTAAAAGAATCGACTTTTTTGTGTGATTGTGTGTGTTACCGACAGCTGCAATTCATTATTCTTGTAGTCGACTGCGCTTAATTTTAGTTTTCATATAAAATTCTCTCCAAAATATAGACAAGCTAAAATTTAGTCCAGAGAGCAGTTGTTTTTTATGACATATTCTCCATAATGCTCTCATGTCAAATTTTAACTTGGTTTTAACTGATGTTTGGAGAGAACAATAGGAGCTAAGATTTAGCGCAATCTGCGTACCAGGATCTAACCTTGAACTTTTGTATTGTAAAAACCGAAGTTATAATTCTTTTAGCGGAGCATATCGTTCGAATTTGGAAGTTGTCAACTTATCAAAATGGTATTCTCCCACTGAAGCTTGTCGACTGCAAACGATCAAACAGGCAGTTTTGTATAGGTTTTCTTCTACTTTTCAAGTAATTTAATTTAAGATTGTGAAGCCTGTAAACGCGTTTATTAATGTTTGATATAGCAAACTATTGTCGTTTAATATTCTTGCTTATTGAGAAGAAACTTTATTTATCAATGGTCCTTTCCCGCTCTAAAGAAACTGGGTCATATGTGTATACTTTTTAGTATTTACGCTCCACAATACCACAATGTTCTACCAATTCATTAAATATTTAAATTAATAATTTTATCTGCCCTAGAAGAATCAGACTTCTAGGCTTACCCGCTTAAAAGATGAAATTCTAATAGTGAAATTAATGCTTTATTATTCGGTTGCGTTTACCATTCGATAAAAGCGTGTGGCTTTCCGCCGGCCGGTCCGCAACTGAAAGGTGAATACGTACAGTTAATTTGGTTTGGTTTACAAGTGGGAGTTGAGTATTCGATATAAAAAAACTTCGTGTGAACTGCTTTATGCACAATGTATACCTACGCCAATGGCCATTCGTTCGGATTTGAACACCAAAAAAACGTGCGGTGCAGTACCGTGTGAATTGGGCCTACCACGCCAACCGAATCGCAATAAAGTCCAAAGGATTTTCATGCATTTCGACGAGAGAAATTGATACCTTTTGTACCACATTACTACAAAGTTGAGAGCTACTAAATTGAACCCTCCAAAATTTTGAAACGACAGCTCTGATGTCCAGAGCATAAAGATGGTGGCTTCATCAAAAATGCATAGACCCCAACTTAATTGCCGTTATTGGGATTTTTTGTTGTTTCATTTGCCTGTGTTCGTAGCTAGTGGGTTGTTATGTGCTCATCATTAAAGCAGCTACCGCAAATTTTGGCATATTAACGCTGGCATGTTTCCTGGTCGTGGGTTCCATTATATCGCTTCAATCAGGTGCATGAATGTAATTATTATTCACCCCCTTATGGTATCCGATTTTATTTTCATCCAATAAATTGGAAGTTCTTTACATAATAGTTCCATGCGTCGGTACTTATATGAGCTACAGAACTCGAAATAATGTGATTTAAAAAAATTATATAGGTATAAAATAATAATAAAGAAAAAGGTAACTATTTGGATTTTTAAAAGTTTGCCATTCGGCGCTACAGGTTGTTAACTTGGATTATTCATAAAGCCAGCATCATACACAAGTCAGCAACTATTAATTTTTCGAAAAAAGCGCCGATTCTAAGTCTTAACAAATAATGATAGGTGTTGAATCTTCACAAATCACCCGCAAAACAAATTAAAACAAAAAAACAATTATGTTATGAATTACATTTTAATAAAATGAATTAAAAAATAAAGTAATTAAATGTTTACATTCATTGAAAGATTTAGTTAAGATTATATGATTGATGTTACATTTTATTCTTAATATAATTAAAATCCAATAATATACAATAATTGCATGAGCACTCTGTGATGTACTTTTGTCAAAGGCTGAGTTTTAGCTCGTCGGTTTGCCAAGGTTTAATCCAAAGAGTACGAACTTTAGATTTAAAGTCTTTCTTTATTAATGTATCTCCAAAATCTTAAACTATTTACATATAAATTATATAATATCATTTATTTCTTCGGTATCTGATTGC
Source organism: Leucozona laternaria (assembly GCA_932273885.2). NCBI lineage: Eukaryota > Metazoa > Arthropoda > Insecta > Diptera > Syrphidae > Leucozona > Leucozona laternaria. The sequence goes on from OW026368.1 coordinate 57,052,487, forward strand.
TGGTGTTTCGCTTGTTGTGGTGCTCCTCGTAAGCGGCCCTTTTGGTATTGTTTATCACCGGATCGGAATACTTTGGGTCCGGAGATGATAGTGGAATCAGCGGTGAATACAGGTTCAGTCGCAGAGGGATTCTGGCACTCTGGCAAATCACGGACGAATTCGGCAAATCACAGACGAATCCGGCACATCACGGACGAGTCCGGCAAATCACAGACGAATCTGGCAAATCACAGACGAATCTGACAAATCACAGACGAATCTGGCAAATCACGGACGAATCCGGCAAATCACAGACGAATCTGGCAAATCACAGACGAATCTGGCAATTCACGGACGAATCCGGCAAATCACAGGCGAATCTGGCAAATCACGGACGAATCCGGCAAATCACAGACGAATCTGGCAAATCACAGACGAATCTGGCAAATCACGGACGAATCCGGCAAATCACAGACGAATCTGGCAATCACAGACAAATCTGGCAAATCACGGGCGAATCCGGTAAATCACAGATGAATCTGGCAATTCACAGACGAATCTGGCAAATCACAGACGAATCTGGCAAATCACGGACGAATCCGGCAAATCATAGACGAATCTGGCAATTCACAGACGAATCTGGCAAATCACGGACGAATCCGGCAAATCACAGACGAATCTGGCAAATCACGGACGAATCCGGTAAATCACAGACGAATCTGGCAAATCACGGATGAATCCGGCAAATCACAGACGAATCTGGCAAATCACGGACGAATCCGGTAAATCACAGACGAATCTGGCAATCACGGATGAATCCGGCAATCACAGACGAATCTGGCAAATCACGGACGAATCCGGCAAATCCCAGACGAATCTGGCAAATCACGGACGAATCCGGCAAATCACAGACGAATCTGGAAAATCACAGACGAATCTGGCAAATCACGGACGAATCCGGCAAATCACCGACGAGTCTGGCAATTCACGGACGAATCCGGTAAATCACAGACGAATCTGGCAAATAACGGTTGAATCCGGCAAATCACAGACGAATGTGGCAAATCACGGACGAATCCGGCAAATCACAGACGAATCTGGCAAATCACAGACGAATCTGGCAAATCACGGACGAATCCGGCAATCTCAGACGAATCTGGTAATATCTTCTCGGGTTGACCCTTTACTCTAAAGACCCCTTATCACTGGTGGGGGGGAAGTCTTTAGTCGGTATCAGATCTGCACTCGGCGGCGGCGGTCTCGATACTGATTTTGCTATTTCTGTGACGGTCTCTTATATCCCTTTTTGGTCAGACCATACGTGAGCTGTAAAACTACAAAGTGAACATTTCCAAGCAGTAGCACATCACTGTCGAGTGTCGACCACGTAGACCAGGGAAAGGTGCGGGCGTAGCGCGGGCAACATATATTTATATATGTTGTATAATGCGTATTGCACGAGGTGGGAAGACGGGGGACGGGTTGTCTATCATCAACTGGTTTACTTCACCACGCACGTTCTAGACTATCATTGCTATAGCGACATGGGGGCGGCAAGAGGGCGATGGCTAAACTCACCATCGAAGTTCTTCATCGTCACCTAGTTCTTGCTTTCAGTGGAGTCAGGGTTACCTTTGGGGACACTTTAGTGTCATTTTGACACCTTTTCAGCACCCGGACACCAGGACACCTCTTTTTAAAAATACAGACACTTTTTAGAAATCAAGCAACCCTTTGGACACTATTTAAAAAGAAAAAAAAAAACAATTTGTTCAAAAATTGAACGGAACCCGTTGTCAGTCAATCAAAAAAAAAAAAATACCTACAACACACATATCTTTTTCTTGTTCCATCTTTCATACTCCCCAAATTAAAAACCATGAAGTACTTTTAATAAAAACCAATGTTTTGAAATATTTATTATAAAAAAATATGTGAACAAGTCACAGCTAAGAAATTATCTGTGTTACGTTTCTTGGACCCAGAAATTATAAAATTGGGAAAAATATTTAACTATTTTGATTTGGTTTCTGAATTTAAAAAAATGAATTTATAATCTCGGGAAAGAGTACAAAGCTTGGAAAATAAAAGCCAATAAAATGATATTGATTTCGAAAATTGTTTTAAAATTAAAAATATAGAACAGTTTGGTTCAAAATAGTAAACTCGTATTAAAGAAATAATATGATGAAATTTAAGACTTTTTTAAAACTTTTTACGGAATTTCTGAAATACTTGTTTGTTCCTTAAAATTTGAATTTAATCTTTTGCTTTAATTGAAATTTCTAATGGACACCTTTTTTCCTCTCGGACACCTTTTTTGACACTTTATGAAAATTCTCAGAGGTAACACTGAGTGGAGTTCTTCCTTCTTCGTATATGTTTGCTAATGCAATTACACCACACCTAGTTGTTATTGTTGTTGTTCTTCAGTTAGCGTGGGGGATTTCTGATTACTGTGTTGTTGATGATCATTTAGCAATCAGTTGTTGGTTATAGCTTATGCTGTATATATGCTATGGGACCTGTTGTCGGATGGGTAAGTATTTTCTACTTTCCAGGCGCGTAGTCAAATGGGGGCATGAAAGTAGGTAAGTATACGGGGTAGGTAGTTTGGTTTGGTATAGGAGTAGGTGGTATAAGGATTGGTGTTTAGGGAAAGGACGGGTGCGTTGATGGGGGGGGGGGGGGGACGAAATTGTAATGCTTCATTACAACTCGAAACCCCAGAACATGAAAAGAAAAAAAATTATATAAACAAAAGTAATAAGTGTTTCATTCGAAAAACATACACAACTTACCCTTTTTTGATTTCAAGTAAGAAAGCAAATGTAAACAAAAAAAATATGCACGACTGGGTCGCACGAACTTGCTCTTATGCGCGATCACATTGTGGTTCTATAGTCTGAAATTAATTAGCTATAGGAATGTATATTTTATCCATTTGCCAAACTTTAGTTTAGTTGCAGGTGGTGTTATGGGAGTATACAAAAATTAACAATATAGCCAAGTGTTACACATATACAATATGCATAAAAGGAAATTATACTATTTAAACTGGTAAATTGTTTTAAATCAACAAAATTAGAAAGAAATTGATTAAAATACTTTGAATCCGTTTTAACCCAACGCTATGTACATTGTACACCATCTGATTTCTTATATAAATCTTTATTTATGAGAAAAAAAATTTGAAAATCGTAGGAGCGGCTTTAAAAATAATTAATTTTTTATATATAAAATTTCGTTAACAGTTTTGAGAAAAATAATTGGTACGCCAGTTTAAAGCATTTATTAATGTTGCGTTAAAAATTGAACTTCACAAAAAAATCTGCCACCAGTTTTCGAGATATCGAATTTTCAAAAAATAATTTTGATTTTTTTTTTAAAAATCCAAAAATCATTTTTTAGAAAATTTTGATACTCACTTTTATTTATATTTGTTACAAGCTTCTGTGTAAAAAATCTAATTTTATTCGGTTGATCAGATGTTGAGATAGTCGAAAATCAAAGAAACCGTTCTATGAGAGGTACTGTTAATAAACGTAAAATATAAACTTTAAAAATTTTAAATGGTAGATAGTACTAATTTTAACACACAGAAAAACTTTTATGAAAATCGTAGGAGTCGTTTTTGAGAAACAAAATATTTTTCTTAACGGTTTTTTAACATTTGTATGGGAGGCACCGTTATATTTGGGTATTAGAATAATTTTTGTCAAAAATCATCTAGATAAAGTTAAAAAACTGCTATTTACCAAGTTTAATAAAAATCGACCAAGTCGTTTTTGAAATATTGAGTTTTCAAAAAAAAATATTAAAACTTTTTTTAAAAATCTAAAAAATATTTTCTTGAAAATTTCGGTACACAATATTATTTAGAATGTGTCAATACTTCTTCATAAAAAAAAACGATCAGATTCAGCTCAAGCGTTTTCGAGAAAAGTGAAAATCTAAAAAAATGGTTCTTTGGGAGGTACCATTAATAACCATTTTTCGGAACCATTTTTTTTATTAAACGGCAACTTATAACTATTTAAATTTATTGAGTTCTTAAAAACAAATTCGGTAGTGCTGGATTTGAGAAAAATAAGTTTTTCCTTTTTGGCCAAGAAATTTTGTATGACAGCTACTGTTAATTTTGGTCCTAAAAAAAAAGAGAAAAAAACGGATGGGGGGAATGTCCAAAAAACGCTAGGTACCAAGTTTAAAGAAAATCGACCGATCCGTTTAGGCTGTAGTCGAACCGACAGACAGACAGACGGACAGACGGACGTTTTTGCGAGACCCACTTTTTTTGACTTCTCTATCATCGTAATGTAAAGTTTGATCAAAATCTCGAGTTTGATTTTTTGTACGAATCCATAACTTCCCATATAGTACCTATATCGCAAGTAAAAAACAATATGTTCAATGGAGCACCAACCCAATGGTGCACCAACAAATCTTGTTCACTTCTGCAACATGTAGGTATCTTATACAGATTCTAAAATAATAAAGAAAACAATAAAATCATATTAGAAGTCGATAATAAAAAGTTTAAATAAAGAAACAAACAACAATTAACAAAAATCACAACAGCACACTTAACCTTGAAGGGACAAATCAAATACTTTTTATAGTTAATTTTATGGTTTGCACACCGAAAATACGTCGATGATTTAAACAATTAAAAAACAATTAAACAAACCAATTAGAAACATTTAATTAAATATAAACGCGAAAACATACAAATTCAATGGAATATAACCTATAAAAGCATTGAATTTTACACTTGAAATTTCACCATTAGTTTTTTACTTTTCAATAAACAAATACTTGAACTAACTAATTTATAAGTTAGTAAAGGTATTTGTATAAGCAAATTAAACGAATCGCGAATAGTTTACAAATAACTTAATCAAATGTCTTAAACGTCACTCCACGACATGCGTGAAAACATTAACCAATTTGACACGACAACTTTAAGGACAGAACAAACGAGGTACACTTATCATGAAAACGTTCATGCATGGAAAAGTTTTAAACAAAGATTTTATTAAAATTTTTATTTGTTTATTAAATAATTTATAATTTATAATTTTTCCATATTGCTAATGAGCGAGAGAGAGAAAAAAAATTGAAACAAAAACAAAATGGCGTTTGTATAAAAGGTGCCCGAAAAAATGCCAATAGCAATAAACAGTGTTACCAAAAATAATTATTTTGGGTAATGGTACAAATCATACTCACCACAAATTCTTCTTTTTGAGCTTCGCACTTAAAATAAAGTATAGCCAAAGCAAGAAAGGTTAAGGAACTTAGCACACTTTCTAAATTTCAGATAACCTAAACATATTTCAGTTCAAATGACTCGTTCTAATATATGTATAATATTAATAGTATTTAACTTTTCGTTTCATGCGGTGAAATATAAACAACATTCAAAAGATCAATTTTCACCACTAAACCACGCGATATAAGGTATAGAAGGCGAGCTAATCGAGCAATGAGTCTTCTTTTGAATCCTGAATTCAGCGAGTCAACAACAGCGATATTATAGCAAGTAAATCAAATTGAAATTGCTCGACGAGTTATACGTCAAGCAAATATATTTTGATAAACTAAATAAATTTAACCCAGTGTAGTAAGTAGTAAAGAAAAGGAGAAATTCAAATTGAAATCGTTTGATGAACATATACGTCATCCGAATATAGTTTGAAAGCCTTTTTTCTTTGATAGTAGTTAGACTAACGAATTTGTTTTCTGTACAATTCTAGTGGAAATTATTAGACGATCATATACGTCAAGCAACCATCACTTGAAAGTAGATAGTTAAACTTAAATTAAATAGTTTTAACTTATTAACAAATATTACTTGTTCCGCCTTCTCATTTTACGAATTTTGAACAGTCGTTGATCTCAAGTAAGTATCAACGTTGGGCAAAAAACAATTGGGAAAGACTGTTCAATCTCGCATGACAAAATTTCGCATTTTTAAAAATCAAAATCACGCAATACTTTAATCTTGTAGTTGTAATCCACATATAATTTTAAATTATGGAAAAAATAGATTTCGCATTCGCTTATCAATGTTTTCTTGTTCTATGATACATAATGAATATTTGTACAAATTTTCAGCTTTGACGAACGTGATTTAATTTTTCCTTTTTTGTTCATGTTTGGGACACTTATAGGGGCGATCGCACCCACTCCCAACTGACTGACCCAGAAATGTTTGTTTCTTACACTAAATCTAATATATTTTCAATAAATAAGCTTTGACAGCTAAGAAAACAGCTATGATCAAGTTTGTTTGTATAAATTATAAAACATTTTGATTTTCCTGGATTGAAGTGCAGGTTGTTTGTGTCGGACCAATTTTATATTCTGTTAAGATCGGAGTTCAATTCATGAGCCGGCTCTTTGATCATTCGTATATCTTGCAGTTAAATTGAACTTGAGCACCAACTGCATACAAGTCTAATGAAGTAATAAAGAGTACCTGGATGGGAGAGGAAGATCATTAATAAAAACTGTGAACAATAGTTAACCAAGAAACTGCCGAAAAAAGTTTTAATGGGGAAGACGTTTCTTCAGCAATAACAACAGCTTGGCTTCGCCACTTAGGTACCAAGAGCAAATATGAGACATGTAAAATATATTTATTATAATACTATTATACTCGTACCATCTTGTATACAAGTTATAAGTTGACAGTATCGAATGCTTTGGAAAAATCTAAAAGCATTGAAAACTACACTAGATCACTATCCATTGCATTTTTAGTATCTTCTGGCCACGGGCTCTTGGACTGAGCTGAGAAAAAAGTATTATATTTGTATAATTATACCTACTTAATTTAATATTCTGTTGCGTTTGCGTCTAGCAGAATGTAAGCATCAATATTTTTTTCTGCGGTTATTTCGATAATAATAAATTATACTCAGTGAAAATTCAATCCACGGACACAAAATTAGCTTTCAATTATGACGTTACAGACCTTCATTTTCGTGTGGTTTTCATCCGTCTGGCACGCTTTTAGCCCGGACCAAAGTGTCTAGTGAACTTGAATCCGCACTACTCATAAACTGAAATTCAGCTTTGGACAAATGACGTGACTGCATCACTCTGTTGGTGCCTTTGAGGTTCAACTATGCCCAAACGCTGATAATTGCCAGAAAAGAGGAGATTCTCTGTGTGGGTTGTGATTCAAGAAGGCGCACCAAGATGGCTGAAAGCTCTTATTCCATAATTCCAAAATGCAAGCTATTCGCTCTAAATGTTGTATTGGAAAAACACCTGACTCCAATAAAGATATATTGCCTGCCTTAACGGCAGCGGGGGCATAAAAACATACAATTAAATTTTAGTAGAGCGATCGTCTACTACAGCTGATACGGAGCGTGGTGCGGCGGCGGTAGCTACACTCTGGAAGAAACCCTAGTTCTAAAAACTTTGCGTTTTATAGCAGGATTTTATACCTATATATTTAAGAAAATACTTATTTAGTAAGTTTTAAAACATAAAAAGATTGATAAAGGTATGTGTTCTAAAGTGTGTATATGTTAACCTATAATATTCCTTTTGAAATACAACAAAAAGAAAAAATGCCAGCAAACCTTGTCTGCTTAACCGAATTTCCTTGTTCAGCCTTTAGGCTGCAGAATTCAATATCAAATAGACAACTCAATCTAACACGGCAGGCAGAAATACATTGAATATGTTCAATCTAAGAGAATTGTACTGCAACGTCCTTAAAATGCACCTGTCAGCTAAAGAAATTTGAAAAGGAAAACATTCGCGAAACAACCAAAGAAATATATTGCTCCTTGTCCTTGTGGGACTGTTTCGGATATACGGCTTTGTCAATAGGTACATACATATATGTATATGTATGTGGATGTGTATTCCACAGACAAATTCCATTAAAAAGTTTTCGAAGAACACACTTCCTTCATCGATGACATACCTATTCGGGTTGTGAATAATTTTTGTAGAAGAATCATCCCCAAGAGGCAAAGTTTCTTTTCCCATACATCAGGTGATTTCAAACTTAATTACAATACCAAATAACATGATTTGAATAATAAAACCCAAAGAAATTCCCATATTACCAGATACGCAAATAATAATCCTATTTCATTACCACATTAAAATGCATTACGAGTTCTCAATGGATTTGTGTAACTAAGATACTGATTTTTTTGCAACCATGATCTAAGGATTGGCTCAACCGGGACCATGGAAGCAGAAGCAGGTTGTTTTTGTCCTGTTGCTGGGTGATTTGAATATTATAATAATCTGTGCCAAGTTGTAGGACTAAGTTGATGGATTTCTGTACGAGCAATCTGATTTATTAAGTAAAAACTTTTACCACGCTCTGCGTCTGCGTTGGTATACGAAAACGAAACGGTAGTGAAATGATGACTAACTTTACCTTTTATTCTGAGAAAGTTAGAAGTTGTGCGGTGTAACCAACATACACATATACTTACATACATTTATATATTTCACGCAAATAATTTATGGGGATTATAAGTCTAGTACCTACCTACTAAGAATTACTTCGCGATGCATTATCGTGGTTTGAAAGATAATTTATTTTTTTAGTTTTTGGATTGTTTGTGGCTAGACAAATATTATATTTTGTGGAACGCTACTTTAAGTCTCTATTTCGTACCAGCAGGTTGTAATTTCCTAAGAGAATTTCAATTTCAGAGATTATCATTTGCTTTTCTTTTTACAAGAAAAGAAAGCTTTTACTAAGTTTTGCAAATGAATACTTACGAGCTTCGTGGACTTCTTCTACTTTTCCTTCATTACCCACTAAGCTACTCAGCAAAGGTTTCATCTATCATGTTCAATGGCTTAGGTTTGACTCAATAGAATGGACAAAAAGCACTGGTATATTCATAGATACTTAATTGAAGGCTTTCACATGATTAAATTTTTTGTGCTGCTTGCTGTTAAATTGGGTTTTACCCATTTCATGTTGAATTGTCGAAAACGTAACGCCTTACGTTTTGACATCTGCACTTAGCTGATGTTAATAAAAAATCAAGCATTGTGTTGCTTTACTTCAGTAAGATCAACTTTTTTTTTCAAATAGTTTTACAATCTGCTTCCTACTCTGCACCATCGCCAAAATATTGAAGTCTACTTCATTTCAAAAATGTCTTATGCAACCTTCTTCAATTTGTGAAAGAAAAAGCCAAATCTACTTCCTTTTTCGCTATTTCACTTAAGTATGTAGGTTACCCCAGAATTTCCTTAAAAAATCCAAAAAAAGAAAGTAATATTTTTTTCTTAAAAATACAACCAAATTTTGTAATTACTGACTATATGTTGGAATTTTTACTGAACACAGATTTTATTTAACTCTTAGGTGAAATATTTGTTGGGTTAAAATTTGAGCAATATCAAACTGAAAATGAAATTCAGAAAAACTGAAAAAAATATTATTAACAATTTTATTTTATTTATTAACAAATCCTTAAAAGATTTTAGTTTGATAATGCCAGATATGAATTTACTCCAATATCCTAATCCAAAAAAGGAAAAATAGGAACTGCTAATATGCGGACAATTCTGCCAAATTTAAAAGCATTTCCATTTCCATTTGGGAAAATTGACTTCGCCGTGGCGTTTACTTTTAGGAGTTAACAATAGATTTGTAAAAAAATTTGCATCTGAAACAAGCGTTGTCAGGATTTGGAGTGAATTGAAACAAATAAAAAATTCCGTCAAAAAATCATTGTTTCAAGAGCTTTCTGATTGTATGCTAAGCTTTAGCAGTTTTGCCCCACAGTTCCGTCGCAGCAGAGCGAAAATTAACTTTCTCAAATATAAAACCACCAATAAAATTTAAGTGCGAAACTTTGGAAAGCGTTAAGATCTATAAAGAACTCATCAAACAAATGTTTCAAAAAAATCGAAAAAATTGTTGGCTTATTTTCAAAACTTTACCTAAGTTATTCGATAGACAGTATGTAACTAAATGAAAAATCAAAGCCAATTTAATGTTTTTTTTCTCCTAAGGACTTTTTAAAGATTGAAAACATTTGTATTTATTTTTAATGACGACTGCTTATTTTTGTAAAAATATACTAATAGTAAAATAATCGGAATGTTCATTTTTATAACAAAAAATAAATACCTAACTACCTAAACATGAATTCTGATTTTTTTTTTTATTCAGAGTTTTTTTATTCAATAAAACTAAGAATTGTTATAAAACCATGTTTACAAATAGGAAGTGACTCTAGACATGCCAATTGTAACAGTTTTGGTTTATAAAAGTACTGTTTTTGCGGCCCCGCAGGGCCAGGGCCCTCCGCCGGTCACAATATACAAATATACATGTAGAATTCAAGTTAAAAACATTATTTTTTTTTATTTAATTTAAAAATTGTAACAAAACAATATATTGAAATAATATGTTAGTATGAAGTTTGAAAGAATTTCAGTTTTTTTAAGTTCTTTAATATAGATTTTTATAAAACAAGTTCATTTTGAAATCTACTTCGATATACATATCTCAATGTACTTCACTTTTTACTTCAAATATACTTCGACTTTTTTTCCGAAAGTGTTAACTCTGAACGCAATATACCTCCCATAGCTATAATCGTGGGACGTGCGCAATAATATTGCATCGTGTGAGGACGGTCCATTTTCAGCCAATATTTTTGTATGGCAGTAATATTCAGCGTGTTTATTTGCATTCCCGAAACGATTTGGTTGAAAAAAAACCACATGGGCGATTAGCGACGCCATTACAGAAAAAAAATGGAGTTTCTATACAAACTATCCATAACAAGTACCTACCACCGTTTTTCTCCGTTTTCGAAGTTTTTCTCGCTCTTAGCTAATACTACGTTTTCACCGAGCACTAAATCGCGATTTAAGTGGATTTAGCATAAATCCTCTTCAAATCTCGAAGAGTTACCATACAATTTTAAATCTCCTCAAATGATTATTTAAAATAAATCTCATTGAAATCTTCTTGCAAGAAGGAGATTTTCAAATCAAACAATCCTAATTTTGTAGAACGTACCCTTTTAAACGTCAGTTTTTCCATTGAATCAAAAAAAAAAATTGTCAAACATTTTTGCGCGTTGGCTATAGGAATAAAAATGTAAGTATTTACAATATATTTTATATATTTATAATAATACTATAGTAAACAAAACAAATTCCAGATAGTGAAACAACCAAAACAAAAAAAAAAAACAACGGAAAACCTGGGCACTGGAGGATGGGGAGATTCGCATTGAAGTAGGGATCGTTAAATATCGATAGTCATCGGCTTCGATAGTATCTATAGTTTGAAAAAAAACTATCGATAGGTACTATCGATAGTTTTCTTTTTTTAAAACCAGGCCATATTTAAACCGAAAATACAAGTACAACATTTAGTATATGATTTTCAAATGCGCGAAATAAAGAAGAAAATCCCAGATTCATACAAACGCATTCTTAGGAAAATTATCACCAGAAATAAAACAAAATAAAAACAATCTAAATATATTTAAAATTTGTACCTATATTAATTTGAAAAAAAAATCAATAAATCTTTTAAATCAATACAATATGCAACAAAAAAGAAACTAAATTTATTACTTCATATTTGATAGAAAGAAAAAAAAACAATACGATAGTTTAATAGTAACAAAAAAAGAAACAAGAAAACACATTTTAGGTACGAGAAATGAGAAACATCAAGACTTCATATTCATATCAAAAGACGGCGACTTTCCGTCAAAATTCCAAAAATAAACGCATACTATAGCTATACTACAGAACTGTGCACATGCCAACGCGTTTTAATGAAATTCGCCACTAATAAACTTTTGGGGTGAAAAACTATCGATGGTTTTTTTTAATCTACAATACATTCGATAGTTTTTTTACTATCGATACTATCGATAGACTATCGATGTTTAACGACCCCTACATTGAAGTGTAATCCGATAAATTGCGTAATTATGGATTCCCCTATTCAATGTACTCAGTATAATGATATTTTAAGGAATCAAATCGAAGCAGGACTATTCTGTGCCGAACTTTCACCGTTGTACACTTCACCACCAGATTTTCACCAGAAGCCTTTTAGTGGTTGGAATTTTCGTTACAGCGGTTCCGCCACTGGGTAGTTCGCTGTCGTTCTTTCAACACTAGACTTTTAAACACTGTAATGTAGTGTTAATAATTCAATATGGCCATTGTTGCTTTTGGATTAAAATGTGGTTAGTCACAATAGAATTCAGATTTGCCAGTAATACCCGTGATTTTTTGGAAACTTTTGCATGGTGCAACATTTTACAACATATTTTATTCATTGCAATGTATACTGAAATCTTGTTAAACAAGCGAATTCTGTATGATTCTATTTTTGACGCAAATTTCAATTTGCTATGATTGACAATAAAACATGAAAAAATTGTCTCCCGTCAGTAAAAATAGTGTTAATAAATGTTTTTCTATAAATTTGCATCATTTATTTTAAATTTTCGTGGTTTATTTTGCAAAAGTCGCTGTTCTGCAAAATGTCCTAAATAAAATGCAAATGATATAAGCTGAAAAAGAATACGATTTGATATTGAAAACAATATAAATGAATTCTTATTGCGATTTAACCATTTCTAATAAAATCTACAATACTTTGCGAACACGAAAACAAAATATCCAGAAACGAAAAATCTGACACTTAAACGGGCGGCATTCAAATATTGAGCACTAAATGGCAGCACTTAAAGATCCAACACTCAATCGGCGGTGGTGAAATGTCCGTCTATCAATTTTCGGTGGCGAATGGTACCGTACCGAATCAAATGGTGTGATAAAAATATATTTTAGTTTACTAGACTCATAATAATAAATAGTTTATTGGAAATTAATTGTTTTATTGCTCAAAAATTGTTTTTTCCGTTTGCTATACGTTTTATTCTTGTCAAATTGAATTAACAATTGAATTGTAATTCAGACTGAAAACGTCAAATTAATCTCCTTTTTTGTGGTGAAAACACTTCAAGATTTATTTTAAATCTCCTACCCTAAATCCCGGATTATCTCTTGGTGTGGAGAAAAAACAATTCTAAAATTTTGTTGACGAACTTTTCAAACAAAAACTAGGTAGGTAGTGATAAGTTGACAACCTGCGTACAGGCATTAGAAAATGTAAAGACGGCATTAATTGTAGCTTTTTTTACAGCAAAAAAGCTACAATTTATGCCGTCTTTACATTTTCTAATTTTTACAACAAAAAGCTAAAATTTTTTTTTAATACGAAGAAACTTATGGCAAAAAAATGTTTAGAATTTTTTTCTTTCCACAACTAATTTACAACAAAAAAACTACAATTAACTGTGTTATTAGTTTTTTTATTTTCTGAAAGTGTAATGCTAACTTGATTTAAGTTAGCACTACCATTTTTTTTTAAACAGTAGAGCTACATCTTCCACAACTAATTTACTACTAAAAAGCTACAATTAACTGTGTACTTAGTTTATTTAATTTCTAAAAGTGTTACTCGTATCTATTCATTGTAACAACTTTATTATTAATGGCTTTCGGTCTTTAAAAAGCCAGTCAGCTACATTCAAACATTTAGGAAAATTCAATAATGCACCTGCATTATGTACATAAATATTAAACTTATTACATATTCTAAACATAGCTATTTTAAGAATAAATTCTCACGATTTTTGAAGAGCTCCCATCGTTCTTTATATTTTCCACTTTCATCTATAAGAGAAGATTTTCATTGCGACTTCAAATTTGGCATCTAGACCATACAAATTCAGGGCACGTTTACTCACTTTTGACGTTTAATTATTGGCATTGGTCCTTTTGAGCTGTACACATACATACATACTGCAGTTCTTTTTCTGACATTTCAAATCTTCTTTTTTCCACTTCTATTTCATTTCCACATCATCATTTTGGAAAGGGTTTTTTTTTAAGGAAAACATACATAAAAGGAAACCACACATAACACATTTGCCGTAGAATAAAAATGGCAACTGAAACGGTGGACAGAATAGAGTTTCAGTATGCGGATCGAAGTCAGTCGACAAGTTTTTGCAGTCAAGCTCATCACCAAGAGTACGTGAGAGGTGAAAAAAAATCTTTTCGAAATTCGTGATGTGGAAGCCAAGTGGAGGAATATTATGAAGCGCAACTACCTATGCTAGAACTAAGAAGTTATTTTTGTAACGGGAAGGTTTTAAATCATTTCATTTTAGTTACCGCACAGATAAAATAAACTATTGCAAAGCTGAATGCAGTATTGCAAAAAGTGTTCGGGTCTTAGCTAATAAACAGATATCCTTTCTTTTTCGGGAAATATATGATGGTATGATTACTAAAATTAAATTCTCTATTATTTTTCTACTGAAATAAACTCAAGATAGTCATACACTACGGCGTAATTTGTGGGAAACCAAGAAGCCTTAATTTCTTTTAGATATTGTTTTTCAAAAGAAGAAAAAAACAACTTCGAAACCAACAGTCGATTAGAACATACAGCCTATACTCAAACTTTAGCCATTAGATTTCAATGTTCTGCAATCAAATTCCAATTTGTGGAACTTTTGCAGATTCAGAGATCGTAATCTTATCCCCCCCCCAAAAAAAAGAAAGAGTATTTACAGATGGAGAGAGGAAATTTAGCTGCTCAGCATCCAACTCCGCGATCTTCGAATTGGTAAACGAGAGAAGATAAAAGAAAGCCACCTACACTTAAACACCACTTCCTTGACTGGCATTTATCATGGAAGCATTTGCGATGACAGTTTCTGCGCCAATTTAGACTGAGAATTGCATATTATGTCACATGTATTTAAGATAAATTCTAAAATAATTTTTAGGACATATTATGTTATATTCCAGTCTAAAATTTGGCCAAAAATCGCTACGTCCGGAACCCTTTCCGACGCCATTTTGGGAAACAAGCTCTACTCGAACGAAAAGCAAGCCAAGTTTCGGATGGAGCTATAAAAGGTCCCATAAGCAAGAAATCGCTCGCTGTTCTTTGGATGAATTTTCGGCTGCTACATCTCCGCAGCTAAGCCACGGCTTTTTTACAAAAAGAAAAAAAAAATTATCGGCGGCGGGCGTGGCAAAGATAAAAATAAAATAACTATATATAATAATATATATATATATAATAAAATTAATGCTTTTTTTTCTAGGAAAATCATTTATTCGATTGGTATCACAGAACACGCGCGATGGATAAAACCACGTTAAATTTTTTTTAGTTTCGTAGCAAAAAAAAAAAAATACTGAAACATTAAGCACGTGTGTCCCCATGAAAATCGTGAAAACCGATAATTTATGTGCCTTAAGTCTAAGCGAGCAACACAATTATAAATACCTATATAAAAAAAATAACTAAATCTCGAAACAAAAAAAAAGAACAAGTGAGAGAAAAATCGTACCCTAGAAAAGCCTCCCATAAAAAAAAGGAAAAAAAAATGTGCTAAGAATCCAATAAAAATTCTTATCTAAGAAAAATATTAACTTCGATGTTTGTCAAAATTATAATTAATAAAAAACCCATCCAAAAGAAAATCTACCCTATAATTGGGAAAAGTGACATGTAAAAGTAAAAAACCTATAAGGAAAACCCTTTATGCCCAATTTTCTTCAAAAAAAAAAAATAATCTGGAAAAAAATTAGCTGCGTGTCATGCTAGAAAACCATAACTACCAAGCCTACCAATATAACCCCATAGAGAACCAACTCTTCTAAAGAAGGGCAAAAGAATTAATAAAAACAAAAAAAAACTCTAGTGAAAAAAAAGTAGTCAACAACACCACAACTACTACATACACACACTCCTATTATCACTCAGCATCCAACATTATTCCACCTGTGGTTATTAAGAATGCAATCAGATGTCCCAATGTAATGCTAGCAGCTAAAGCTCAATCGATCGAACTCAGACGACTTCATTCACTTCATCATTAATTTATTAACCTTTTCTCACAATATTCTTGTATACCTCAATAGCTTTTTTTATATATCTTTTTGCCCTCCAACTCTCTAATCAAAAAAAATCAAAAGTAAATTTTATATTTTAAAATCATATAGAAGAAAAAAGTTCATAGCAAAACCCATTATTTAAAGAAAAAAAATAATAAAATCTTTCTAGTTTTTTTTTTAGTTCAAGTCCAGCGTAAATTCAGTGAGTGCGTATGTGAGTCATTTAATTTATTTTAAATTGCAGCCAAAAATTTTACAATAACACAGAATGATTTTGGAGCGGTGCACCCCATCAAAATTTCAACAATTTGTTTGGTAAGTGTTTAAAGAAAAAAAAAACTTTAATTATTTTAAATAAATAAAATGATCCACATAAATGAAAGTAAATTAACAACTTACATACATTTAAAATTTTATCTGAGTTAAACGTTGCCATCCTTTTCAAATTCGTTTTGCTCAGATTAAATAAAAGGAACAAAATAGAAATCCCTACAAATGCCATAAATTATGTATTACGTTGCACTTGTTGTGGGATGTGAAAAGTATACTGCAAACCTTTAAGATTCCGCGGCGGATTCAAGGGACTTTTTTCTTCTTCAAAATTAATCGAGAGAGCAATTTAAGTTTTGATTGGAGGAGACAGTGAGGTGTCTTATTTTTGGTTTTTAATTTTTTTTTTTTTTATTTTTCAAATTATGTTATATTTTGTTTTAAGTTTTAACACTTAATTGGTTTTTAATTTAAATATCTATAAGTTTATAGTTTTCAATTTTCTTTGGTTATAATTCAATTTAAATCTTTTGTTAAGTTTTAAGTTTTTTTTTAAATAAAATGGAAAGTCTTATGAAATGCTAGAAAAATTATAACGTCTCGCCTCTTTATTATTTCGGTCCATTTTGAAAGATTTTAGTATTATGTGAAGTTGTTTATCTTGGAATGTAAGGTTGGTAAAAATTATTTAGTGATGAATCATTACTGAGAAGATGTCATGGGTGGATGTGACTAGGTAAGCGGGTGAACATGAATTGCTGATAATTGCGTATGAAGATGGTGATGAACAGGAAGATGTTTTTAATGGTGTTGATCCGATAAGGAATAGCGTTTTTGCTGAAACTATATTTTCGCGATTTAGTTCCTTTTAGTCAATGTGAGTCATCACCAGGGGCTATTATAGAAGTCAAGGACATAATAGCCACGGTTATATCCCTTAGGATATGTGGGTGGATACAGCCTCTGGGGAACAATTACACCTCGTTCCCCAGTCGTAGACCCGACTATGTGCTGTGGTTTCTGGTCGTAGTTTTTAGCACCTCTACGTTCAGTGAGATCAAGGATCATACTATCGAGGAATCCAGCCGAATACACCTTCGGTTCCGTTACAAATTAATGTTTATAATTTATGAAAAGGTATTCATATTGTTTTGTTTTTAGTTCCTGAATAAATTCCCAAACGCCCCTAACCACAGTTGTGCATAAGAATAATGTCCACACTTATGTAGTTACAATGGTTTTAAGTAACTAACTCCAAAATGCATTTTAGTCAATATCACTACTGTAAAACCCCGCACTAGAAATCTTTAGATTTACCGTTAATTGTAAGGAAATGAGATCAATTTTGGTAAAAGTTGCACTAAAAGTCTAACAACCATTGAATTTTGGAGCGGTTTATACAAGGCATATACCTATAGGGGAGACTGGGGTTAAAAGTAACAGGGGTAAGAAGTAACAGCTAAAAAAAAACAGTGTTCCCTTTAAAATTAAGAATCCCGTTAAAGAGAAAAATTTTCATCTTTTCCATAGCTACCGGCATATCTACTTCAGTTGTTAATTGGACATCAATAAAATAAGTTGTGCGGGTAGTGCCAAAAATTATCATGTTTGTAACTTTTTATTTATTTTTTTATTTTTGGTCTTCCTCTTTACTCGGAAGAGATACAGTGCTGGTTATTTTTTTTGTAAAAATGCATTTGTGTTTTGGTTAAATATATTTGTTTATGTAATATATGTGTGAATATCCTTCTCTTTTAAATTGTTTTTTTTTTGTCTCAAATTTAATGGTGGGGTTAGTTGTAACATTTTTCCGGGGTAAATTATACCATTAAAAAACTAAACCCGTTAATTTTTCTTCAAAACTAAGAGTTTTTTTTAAGCTAACTGTTAAACTTGTGTTTTGCAATACTTGACAACTTACCCCGACCTATGTTACAACTAGCCCCGCATACGGGGTAGGTTGAAACAACACGGTTTTAGGTTTGAATGCTGTATATTGACATTTTGGAAGTTTACTTTGTAAAACTTTTGTGATGGATTATGTAGCTGAAACATGAATTTACAATTTAAAAAAGGTCTGGTCGATTGATTTTATTTATTTATTTGATCAACTGCAGACTTATGTCTAAGTTGTTTAGGTATAACTGTACATTAATGAATAATAACAAAACAAATAAGAAAAAATTTATGTAGATACATTGGAATCAAAGTAATTTACAATAATTAAAAAAGAAACACAAGATAAAATACAATTTGAAATTCTTTAAGAAGACAATAATTTTTTTTTTAAGACAATCTTTAGACAAATTAAAATCAATGATATTATAAAAACAGTTAAAATGTTTACACATTACATTAACAGGTTCATTTAAACCATAATTAGATGTAGCAAACGATGTATACAAAAATTGAGGATCGCGGGTTGATCTAGGTCGAGAGTTTATATTCAGCATACTCAGGATATGGGCAGAATTAATTGATCCAGATAAAAGTTGAATGAGGAAAAGGCAATTATTAACTTCTCTTTTCTTAAGCGTTGTTAGACTAAGTAAGTTCAAACGATGTTCATTAGGTGGAAGATGTTCAATTGGGTTCCATGGCAGATGATGAAGGACGAATAATAAAAACTGTTTTTGTACACTTTCCAATTTATTTATGGAATCAGTATATGCAGGACACCATACACAGCTACAATATTCCAGAATAGGACGGATCAGTGCACAATAGAGGATTTTTGAAATATAAGGATCATTAAATTCCTTAGAAAACCGCTTAATTAGTCCAAGGCGGCTTCTAGCCTTGCTTATTATAACGTCAATGTGTGAGTTAAATGACAGTTTGTCGTCAAACAAAACCATATAAGAAGGAGCATCGGTTTTAGCAAAAAGTGTTACTATTGACCCCACTCTCCCCTACATATACACATAGTTACAATTTCAGGGCATAACAAAAAATTGGTAGGTAGGTACGCTAAATATAAGTATGTATTTATCTTTATAAATGCACAGTTAAAAGTTAGATGTCAAAAAAATCATCCCCTTGTCTTTCAAATGGACAAAAACGCCGATTTATAACAATTATTATAACAGTTTATCGCCTCTTAAAGTGGGGTGGACGTACCATTACCCGGCTAGTCTCTAGTATCTTAAGTGAAACACTGAACGCATCCATACATTTTCGCAGTTTGAACACAAATAAAAAAATTATATTTAAAGTTTTATTCCATTCTCATCGTTCCAATCCTTTCAACTGTCATAATTATTAAAAGTTGTTTTGTTTGTTGTTCGAGGTTATTTATGTTTTATTTTTCTATCTTTGGAAGTATTTCACAACACATTGTTTAAAGGGGAAATAAAGTTGCAGTTAAACGAAGTTTGGTTAAGTGCAACAAAGTTGCATATCCGAAGTTCGTTTATATGAAAACTTCGCTTAGTTGCAACAAATTTTCTGTGTTGCAAATAAGCGGAGTCGACTGTAGAGTGATTTTAAAATCATGAATTCTGTATATTTAATAATGAATTTGCTTGTTTTCTTGCCCGCCCATAGGTTCTACGAAAAAACTACATCGAGGCTAAGCCGCATTTCAGCTATGTGGCAAACATAATAAAACTATTTACCATGCCGCATGAAAATATATACATACTTAATTAAATTGTTATGTTACGCCTGCAACAAAAATAATCTGAAAAAAAAAAAAACAAATAAACACAAGTTTATGTAAAAACGAAATTTACATGTTTCCATAGAAATTAATCGTTAACAAAGTTATAATAATAGAATATGAAGAAAATTTGAAAAGAAAAATTTTTTGTTTAACTGATGAGCCCAACTATCGTACCTGGGCGAAATGCATTTATGGAGTTGAGCTCATTTGAACTTTTAACAAAGTTATAATGCGTGCTGGTAATCATTTTCCATCGGGGTTAATATAGTTTATCACACAAAATTATGATCCCATATTCGACTAATTGTTGTATCATTTATGTTTAAGTCGCTTCACTCCGAATCCCCGATGTAGTTCAATCCTATACAATACATGTGTATGTATATACCTACTTGTGAAAAACACTTAGTTACTTTCTTAAGATAACACTACAGTCCGGGGATGGACCAGAATGAATATCTTGAACATGGACGATTTAATAATGAACGCCTTTATCTATGCGATTTCAAATGCATGCATCTAACTGCAGTACTCAGCCTTCCTTCCCTCTTAAAAGCGTATTCTAGATAACCTACTAATAGATGGAGGACCCTGGCCCTGCGCGACTGCATTCAAGAACTTTGATAACAAGTCTTTATTTAGCTCAGTTTGTGCTGCATGTTTAGAAAATACTGAAAATTGTGGATTTTATTTGCAATTTAACATTACGGGAAACATCGCTTTTCAAATATTTGAACTTTTGATTTGATTTGTAAAGAGAAATGTGTTTTGTTCGCCTCAGTTTTCGTTTCCAAATAATTCTAAATTCAACAAATTTTAATATTTTTCAAAAAGAAAATCTACACAAACCAAAACAGCGTTAAGGGAATCAAAAAAGATTATATCAGAAAGGAACTTGACCAATTTTCCCACTAGAACAAATTGAAAAAAAAAATGTTTTTTTAATGAAAGGGACAAGGTCCAAAAGATCTTTTGCTTAAAATTACAGATTGATTTTTTTTTTCAAAGAAAGTATCCGCAAGCCGAATTCTATAAAATCCAGAAAATGGGAACTATGAACTTCACAGACTATATTTTAAAACACTATAGTGCCATTGCTTCATCTGTCTAATTAATAAAGGAACTAAACAAAAATACTGTACGAAAGCAACTACAGTATATTAGGTCTGTTTACCATTGATAGGGTTCTTAGCAAAATGATAAAACATTCTCTATAAACTCGGTGTGTAAAACCACAGCAAAACTTAAAATACCAACTGCATCGTCTTGTTGGAAAATATTTTTCAAAAAGAAAGATGTGGTAAAAACTTTTTAATAAAAAGTTATTACCAACGCTGCTCTAATATTTTCGACAAGTCCTCTACAATGCAATGCATGTTCCACAACCACACAATGCTAGGGCTTGTATGGCTACAGCGCATACCTACTCTCGAAACACTCTTAGCAAAACTTTCTGGTTAGAGTTGTTGTAAACTTAAAACTCCCCCTGGTATAAGGGAGACGATAATGTCGCACGGGTAGGGACGCAACAGAATGTAACCTTCAGGGAAGAATAACTTTATACCCAGCCCCTTTTTTTCGGATTTTTCCACCCGCTTCGACAAAAAATGGTTACCTCTTTGCTTGTAGAAATGCGAAGCGTCTTAAAGAAAAACTTCTTCCTTCTATTAAATTATCCCATTATGCAATTTTGGAATCGTGCAAAGAATATATAATGCTATGTCATAACATAAGTTTAAGTTAAATTTTTTACTTAAAATCTAGCAAGGATGCGCGGTGGGCGCTGCTGTATGGTGCGGTAACATTCGTGAACATTTTACTGCATTAAACATCATTTCTTATATGTTCCGCAAATGTCACTGAGGGTTGTAGTTTTTCGGGGCATGGCCAGGGTGTGGGCATGTAGGTACTATTAGACACGTACTTAGGTCCAAAAGAAAAAGAAGTCTTCTTTGATCATCAGCTGAGTCCCGGTCGGATATATTGGGCTTAAATACACAGAAGGATTCAGAATGTATTTAAAACTACAGGGTGGTGGAATATGAGTTTAATAGTACGTTTCATGTAAAAGTTGCAAACATGTGTCTACCACATGACCTGAAGTCTGTTGGTTGGGTTGTTTGGTTTAGTCCTGTTGGCTAAGTTTTGACCGGTGCGGTGTATGAAATAAGGGTGTTATCATATTTCAAACGCTGTGGTCAAGCTTGGTAACAGGAAGCTCCAAATTAGCAGGTATGGCATTTTAAAAGTTTCACAAGAGAACGGTAGGTATAGGGATGTGTCCAGGGTGTAATTGAGGAGTTTTTACTTGCGCAAAAAGGATTTCGTGTTTTGTTCTGTTTTGTTAGCAATTATTGTGTACTGAAGGAATGTGTGTGGTATCATTCAGACTTAGGCTTTTTCTTTAAAACATGATGCTAAATATAAAGTATGTGAATAATTTATATTTTAAATTTTATAAAGATATTACCTCACAGTCAATAGTGCTTGAGAGCAATAATAAACATTACTTGTTGTTTATAAAAGCTTTCCCATAGCTATTCCTAGCCTTTAGTAATCCGAGTATTACCTTAACTTAAAAACTGAATTTATTGATTTCGATGTTGATCAAAAGGGATAGAAGAATTCAAATGATATTTTCAGAAACTCAACCCTCAGAATTACCAAATCTGAAAATATAAACTGGAATTGCTGCTAATAAAAGATGAACTGTGGGATGTTGTGAAAAATCAAAAGCAGTCGAAAAGAAGTTGGTGTATGACAGAAAAGCTAGACTTTTAGTTGGATTTTTGGTAGGAGATTAATTAACTTATTTATTTCCGAAAACTAGTAAAGGTGACTTGGAAAGCGTTTTAGTAAAATTTCGAAAAATCGGAGCTTTTTAGATGTTAAAGAAACTTTGCAGGACGTAACTTAACCTCGTAATTCGTTTTCAGAAATAAAAAAAAAACAACTTTTAAATTAATTATTAAAAATTAAAAAAATAACAAATAGATTGATCTGAGGTATTTATTAATCTGAGCAATATTTGTACTCAGAAAATACCAAAAGGTGGCTCTGATTATTGTGATTTTTTACATTTATTATATTTTTTTTAGTTTTCGACTTAGGAGGTCCTGCACTTTAACCGTCGATAAGTTGATTGTTTAAGTGGATTGGGTGAAGTGCTCCCTAAAAATTTAAGAGTTGCTTTTCTATCCGGAAGTTTACCTGTTGAACAATATACAAATAACTGAAGTTTTATTTTATACCATTTAAAAGAACTTACAAGTTTGAGTTCAGTCGGAAGTTGAAATAGAAAAGAAAGAAAACCAAGTTGGCTTTTTCTCACATACCTAGTAATAATTTTAACATATTATATTTCCATCAGGTTAGCAGTCAACTTCGGTCCGACAAAGATGCAGCATTTGGAAATACGTAACAGTGGGAATAGGGATTTTAAATTTAACAATCTGTGGTAACATTAGAAAAGGTAAGAGTTTCGAACCAAAATTAAATAATTAGCAACAAATAAACGTAGCTGGTACAATAGTTTACCATTCGTATTGTGTGTTGGTACTTATATGTACCGCTCATCTCTTTTCCCGCTTAACTATGTTGAAATTGAAGGATTCTTGAATTATGAAGAAGGAAATTCAAGTGGAGCAGACTTTTCTTTTGACAGTGATGATTCTTTTCGACCAAATCCAGCCGATGAATCTGAAATAGATGGATACCAAGATTCTAACTATGAAGGGCATTCGAACGAAGAAATGGCTCCTCCTGATTCTTGAAGCATCGAACCTCCGCTCCGATTGTTCGTGCACCCAATTGTATATAGGTTTGGCACTAGATGGTGACGTTTCTTGGACCAAGATCAATGGAGTATTTGTTCCAAAAAAATTGTTTTTCCTTCACGGCGCGCGTTGTAGAATATCAGAGTCTATTCACCGATCATCCTCAATTCTTCAAATTTTTGATAACCTATGACCCACAGAGGTAGTCAGTCAGTTTGAAAAGTGATATCACAACATTTTCAATCGAAGGCACTTCCCGACGCCGATTTGTAAGTTGTGCGAAGGCCAAAAAGCAGACCTGCACCAAAACAATATGCAAAGAATGTGAAATTGCACTGTGCAAACATTGCTTTGCACCATAGCTATTACACTTGAAATATTATACGAAATTAATAACATGTGCATTTATCTAATATATAGCATAAATAATTATATTTCGTTATCTTATTTTACTAATTTTATATTTTTGTGTTATAAAATTAGTGTTTTCTCGTACTTTGTGTTTTACAAGACGAATGGTACATTGTTGTACCACGGAACATCCCGAATGGTATGAATATATACGCATCATCTTCTTAAAACTGTCCTA
This sequence comes from Leucozona laternaria, assembly GCA_932273885.2. Classification (NCBI taxonomy): domain Eukaryota; kingdom Metazoa; phylum Arthropoda; class Insecta; order Diptera; family Syrphidae; genus Leucozona; species Leucozona laternaria. The sequence continues at coordinate 57,076,737 of OW026368.1, forward strand.
ATTTTAACATTTTTTTGACATATTAGCGAAAGCTTTCGCTTTCATCTTTTCCCAATTTCCTATTTTGTAGACGCATATCAATGTCCGCTTTGTAAAATGTTCTTTCAAATTCCACACATAAAATATATTTAAAATCCACAACGTTTTCATGAAGTAGGTACTTTGCCGACACCGACAAATGTTTCCTCGCGAATATTAACTTTTCCAGCTCTGACCATTTTAAAAGTACTGCGACATCCTCAAACTCCACAAACCATGAATCAATTGACAAGCTATCACCGCCACCGAATTTCGACATTAAATCTGCCACATCTATAACAGAAAAGCGAAAAGACGAATCAGCATCACATCCACGTGTTGGAATTATCTGTTACTGCTGCCCGCTGGGTGCTTACGTCAGGCGTCAGCTAACTTTATTCACAGATCCCCTATTCTTGTATTAGCCAAATCCGTTTATGCTTCATTAATCCGATCATATAAGACAGCCTTGACAGTTGACACCAGTTGTGTCCACTCCTACTCCTAGGTTGGACAGTTCAGCTTTTAATTGATCCACAGTTCCAAAGTCCATAAATCCATTGCCAAAAATAAAAAAAAAATACGCGATGCAAAAATATGTTGGTAAACAAACGTGTGTATTCGCACATTGAAGATACATGATGGTATGACAGCTACCAGTTCTAGATGAGCTAAAACAAAAATTCGAGTTTCCCCTCCAGGCAATCACATACAAAGGCTCTGTACCAAATTTGAAGCAAATCGGTGCACCTGTTTAGGCTCTAGCTCAAATTGCAATGGACGCACAGTAGCACAGACCGACCGATGTACACGGCATGACGAAACCCACTTTTTCGAACTCCTCGATCATCGTCGTGTTAGTTTTGATTACAACCTTTAAATTTTTTTACACGGAACCAATGCTTGCAAGTAAGAAATGAAACAAAATTAGTTTTATAGCTTCGACCCAGGCGGCTTTGCACTGGTAGACAAACCTAAGCTTCGAATAAAAATTACAAAAGAAAATATAAATTAATATATTTAAGCTAATTTTTGTTATGAATGGTAAAATTCTTAAGAATATGATCATCTAAGTCCAACCTTTATTACTTTCTAAACGGAGAAAGAATTTTTGTTCTCAAAAACAATTTTTTTGTGTTCATCCCATTTCACTCTGTACCTAGATACATATAAATTGTAAAAATAACCTTTCAAACAAAAAAAGAATCTATGAAATCGGACAATTTTTTATGTTTACCCCATTTCACCTTACAAATTGCAAATTTAAAAAACCGGACACTGTCTAATGGGTAGGCACGCCACGCGACTTTATTTGCGTCTACTCAAATGATTCCTGCAGAAACTGTAGGGATGAAGAGGAAGGGGAAACAATTCCTCACCTACTCTGTACATGTCCTGCTCCACCCCAAAACGTGGAATGCATACAGGTGACTTCTACTACAACGATCCCAGTCATCTGGCAAGTACCGATTAACGTAGTCTTACACGCTTCATAAGAAGCTCAAAATGGTTTAACGAGTAGTGAAAAGATTTCCTAGGTCCATGTGGTATCAGATCACAACGGGCCAACATTTGGCCTAAGTGAGTCGACTCTCAGTTGACAGCCACTTCTGTAGATAACCTTATCTTACCTTAGGTTGGTTTTAGGTTGAGCCCCCAAAAATAAGGATGCAGGAACCAATCAATTAGAAGGCTAAGAAATTTATTTAGAGATAAAAAAGTAATTTACAAAAACAAAAGTATTAAATTAAAATTAGCCGATTGGATAACTTTGCTGCGGAGTTATTACTCTGCTCATTATTAAATTATCATCTTCTAAAAGGTTTTTATGATAAGTTTAAGAAGATGGTAGTGAGCTCACAGCAGGCACAGTGCTGCCAATCAGTCTACATTCAAACTATTTTTTTTTTTCAAAATTGTACGTTATTAATTACCTACCTAGTATTTTTCAATTTTTGATATTCAATGCGCATATTAATTTAAAGTGACACACTAAAGACATTTGAGAAGATCTAAAATAATTAAAACTTTTATTAAGTATGTATGTATTTTTATGGTGTTTTGGATTGCGTTTCTTATATCGGTATAGTCCTGCAGTATTAATGAAACAGTCTCTATTGCATCGAACAAAACTTGATTGTTTCTCAGGCAGGATTGCTAGAAATAAAAACGTTGGGAACAGATAACAGTTGTTGAAATAAATTTACAAAAACCCATTGTTTAAAACAATCTTAGGGAATTTTGAAGCAAATAAGAACTACCAAAAAAACAACCAAACAAAATACATTTTCTTAAATACACTCTCAATGAGCTACTTAAACAAAAAATGGTGGTATTTTTATTAAAATTTTAGATATTTTTTTTTCATAATAATTTTGTCAACATAATTACGTACAATGTACAAATAATTTTACTAACAACAAATATAAGATAGATATTTGAATTCATTTAGTGTGTTCTGTAGACTTTAGAGAACGTTTTGTAGAAATGCAGCTCACTTAGTAGGTACCTACATTAAATTGTGAACAAAAAAATTAACTGATGTGATTCAACTAGCTCCGCGCCGCCACCAGTCGCCCATACTTTCTGCTGTTAATACTTACATATTTACTTGCAATAAAACGTAACATAATCACCTGCATTGGTATGCAAGTATTATGCATAAAGTCTACCTATGTATGTTGTATATGTTCTTACGTACATACATCTTTACGATGGTATATGTATCTTCGAAATCGAAATAGTCACGATTTGTCAATTTGATCATTTTATTTTCGGACGCCTGGATGAAACGCCATGTAGGTTGGCGGAAACGATTCCTGCATTCTTAAATGCCAAGCGAATTTCTCGAAATCTTAATAGGATAAAAAACTACACCCACCTTTGCGCACGTAAATAGAACACGTTCGTTCACATATACCAACGCCAGACAGGAATTTATAGGATTTCTCAGGCCGAATGTAAATTCATCGACAATGAAGAGCAAAAATACAAGCTAATATGTACGTTTCTTACTCAGCAGCAAATGGATCAGGTAAACGGAACAATGAGTATTGGCAAAAATATTTTCTTTTTAAGGAAATAAAAAAAAAAAAAAATCAAGGAGAAAATCCCCATTGTAGTTTCCTATTCATTACCCAATGGACCACGAACTTGACACGTAATTCTCGTACACCTGCTTCTTATTTGATTATTGTTTCGTTAGGTGTCAGTGCTGTCGTTTTACAAAATCCAAGGGTAGCACTTTTTAATGATTTTGGGGAACATTTTTGGGAGTTGAGGAGCCTCACCAAAACCTACACAATATTTCCTAAATCAAATCTATTGAGATTGAGAATTAAAGATTTGCTAAAGTAAACATTAATGGGAAGATATAATGTAGGTATAAAAGCACATTATACAACAACCAACAATACGCAAAGTGCAAGCGAAGAACCCAACATAATATCATAACAGTTTCTCAAATTCGTTGGAAATTGTTGCATTACCGGGATTTTGTATGATTGCGTTTTGAAACTGTTTGCCAAGCATATTTTTCACGTTTTTATAGGTAGGTATATTTGATATTTGACTAATAGTTTTGTTAAAAAAAATATAAGTTTAAATTATTAATTAAAATTGCATTTTGTACATGACCAAATTTTAGTTTTTCAAAAATTAGAAGACATTTAAGTTTCTAGTTTTTGATATTTGATTAAAAATTGATAAGAACATTGAATATTAAAAACTTAAATACGTAGAATTTTGAACGAAATTTGCTTGAGGATTTTTTTATTTTTCAAAATTTTGAGTTAGAAAATTAATCAAAAAATGTGTACGAAGCCATCGTCATTTGAAAATAAAATAAAAGGAGAGATTTCTGGCAACAATCTTAAGATGTTGTTGATCTGATTGAAATCAAAGCTAAACAACAATTTTTTAACCTCTCGCACAATATGATGGATATTTACGATATTTCGAATGTCTATGGATAGTTTGTTAAAAAGCCGCGGTGCTAGTCCTGTAAAAAAGTTAAAGAACCCATGAGTACTGTGGTTTTACATGGTTGCAAGTCTTCTTTCATAACGTCGCAGACCATAAACTGTTGAGCCCTGATGAAGAAGTGGGAAACAATGCTCTAGACGTCTCTTTTTTCCAGATTATTCGCAGAACATATTTTTGAGATACTAATAAAGGTTGAATGTTACAGTTAAAAGTACCACCACAGCAAACAAGTCCATACTGAAGCTTGGGTTGGACAAAACCATAATAAAAAGTTTCTAATCGGCCTTATCACAGGTCCCGTAGTAATAGATTCGTACTAAGAATCCCAAAAATAAGTATGGAAGCTGTCGTCGTAACAGAAATATTGCAACACATTTTCTGAATTCATAGAAAGTTATATCGATAGCCCCCATTTTCGTGTTAATATTTTATTTATGACGGGAACTATGATAATTTTTTTTCAACATTCGTAGTACGAATCTGTTACGACGGAGCCTGTGATAAGGCTTTTAAAAGATAGTTTTTAATAAGATTAGCGTGAGAATTCTAGTTTAATTTGAAGTTGATTTAAAGACCAAGATACTTGAGCTCATGAACAAATTGAATATCATTACATTTGGTTAAAAAACATAATTTTAGTTTTCTCACTTTATGCTAGCTTTTGGGTTTTAAACCAATGTCATAATTGACATCCGCTACCAAATCGAGAATAGATGGGGCGGAATAAACGCATGCGGTGTCATTTGCGAACCCAATATTCTTGCTTCTTAAAGGTTGAGAAAAAAAGTGTTTACCTAAATTAAAAACAGAAGGAGTCCAAGCTCTGAACCTTGAGGCACTCCAGTATTATTGTTGAGACATTCACTGAAAATACCTCCTATTCTAACTGTGTGAGTTTTTCCTAAAAGATAAGATGCAAACCATCTTAGATTAAATCGTCTAAATCCAGCATTCTTCAATTTAAGTAAAAGAATTCTATTGTCCACGGTATCAAAAGCCTTTTTTATGTCCAAAACGATCGAAGCAGTCATTTTTTCCTCTTCTTCTTCTAAGACTATCAAGTACTTCAGAACGGAAGCCTAAAAGAGCATCCTCTGTTGATTTTTTTTCTCTGAAGCCGTATTGACTCGACAAAAAATATATGTGTTAAATATTATTATAGTAAAAGGGCCCCTACACACAACACTTGTGTGCTCACCGGTGTCATGACACTTCCCCATAGACATCACACCAATGGTGAAACCGACACAAAAAATGAAAAAGTTTGATTTTTGGTGTCGGTGTCCCGATTGGTGTGCACAAAGTGTTCTGTCTATGGGTCCTATAAGACCCGGTAACAAATTTTGGGAGTGGAGGTATAACCAAAATGCATAGGGCTATATGTGTAGGTATACCCCTTACTATTCAAGTCAGGTTTTTTTTTCAGCCGGGGGTGGGGGGTGGGCGTTGAAAAATGGTATTTTTTCCGATTTTTGTGTTGGAGGTATAACCACTTTAATTTATATACAAACAATAGAGGATTGTGGATTGATTTTAAATATATAGGTCTCAGACGATCACGTTTCAGCCTTCGCCCCGTCAGACGGCTGTTAAGTTTGCAAGAAAATCAACTTTTGGCTTTCGAGGTATCACCAAATAAATGATACACCAAAAATTCAGACAAATTCTCCTGGTTATCAATTTGTCGGTCTGAGACGTTTTGTTATCCCTCAGCCCTCTCAGAGCCCATTTAAGTATTTTCAAATGCACTTTCAACTGAAAACTTTAAAAACCTTTTTTTTCAAATACAATGTATAACCATTATGCTGGTCACATGAAAATATAAAATTATAGTTTTCAGTGTTCAAATTCAATTTTTCAGCACCCCAAGGCTCCGGGCGTCCTGGTCTACGCCATCTCTCCAGCGCAAGCATGGTCTACCACGCTGTCGTCTACCATAGATATGTGATGTCTTTGCCTTCAAACCACAAAGAACTTTCCGAGCAGGTTCCTCTTCGCTCATGCGTGCTGGGTGCCCTGCCCACCGGAGTCTACCGAGCTTAATTTTTGTCACGATATCTGCTTCAAGGTATATTGCGTACAATTCATGATTGTACCGTCTCCGGAATCGTCCTTCCTCACATATGGGGCCAACAATTCTCCTTAAGACTTTTCTCTCCAACGCGGCTAAAAGGTCGGAGTGCCTTTTGCTAAGCACCCAAGTCTCGGATCCATATGTGAGTACTGGCAGGACCATGGTCCTGTACAGCAGCAGTTTTGAAGTTATGGTGAGATTTCTGGATTTGAAGAGCTTTGACAGACTTTAGTAGGCTCTGTTGGATTTGATTCAAATTTTATCTAAAAATATTAAATTAAAAATGCAAAAATATATTAAATATTTTATAAAAATCGTTATCATTTTATCATAAAAATAGTTAGAGCGACTTATTTGCTGTAGTAGAACGCTTTTGTTTGGAGGCAACAGACATTCTTCAAAACCTTCAGATAAAATGTTAAAGCTTAACTAAAGATTTTTAATTTTTAACTTACTTTTAATATTTTTGAAAATTTTTTCAGATGTAGGTTTACAAGATTTGTAAAACATCTCGAATCAGGCCTCATTCACATTAAGGCCGTCTGAGAGACAGAACGCCTGAGACTGACATTTCGATAATCAGGAGAGTTATTCTGAATTTTTGGTGTATCATTCATTTGGTTATATAACAAAATAAAAAAGTTTTTAGTTGAAAAGTGCTTTTGAAAATACCTAAATGGGCTCTGAGAGGGCTAAGGCTGATAACAAAACGTCTGAGACCGACGTATTGATAATCAGGAGAATTTTTCTTAATTTTTGGTGTATCATTTATTTGGTTATACCTCGAACGCAAAAATTTTATTTTCTTGCAAACTTAACAGCCGACGACGGGGCGAAGGCTGAAACGGAATCGTCTGAGACCTATATATTTTAAATCAGTCCACAATCCTCTATTGTTTGTATATCAATTAAAGTGGTTGTACCTCCAACACAAAAATCTGAAAAAATACCATTTGTGAACGCCCACCCCCGGCTAAAAAAAAAACCTGACAGACGCACTATGGAGTAAAAGCATGCAAAAACGAGACAAAAGTCGATTTTTAAAATTGCAAAGTTTAGAAGTAAAGTTTTAACCGAACGTTAGAGAAATGTCCGTAGATTAAGAAACTGTATAGTTTTTTTTTTACTCTAACTAATTTAGCCACAGCACTAGCTCAAAGTCAGTGAAAAAGAGAACATATTTTTTTTTGCACCATCAAAAAAAAAGTTGTAATTACAATTAATTATTTATTTAACATTTTGCAACTCTTGGTATAATTTTTAACATGAAAAATATAGATGCAGGTATGGTCTTATATATTCATTTTGGTTTTTGTTAAAAACTTGAGTTTTAATAGTTTTTGTGATTTAATTAAAAAAATGCCTATAAAATGTATTTTTCTGCTTTTTGTTCTTTCTTTCTTAATCGTTTTGTTATTACTTTCCGTTAAATTCCGTTGAATTGTTTGTGTAAAATGATAAAATGAATCATAAAGCTACAGTTGCAAAAAAAATTGGGTGCTACAATTTACAACCTTAGTTGTTATTTGTGTTAGAAAAAGTGATGTTTTATGCATTTTTAAGCTTTTTTTTAAAAAACGTAAATTTTGATATAATTTGAAGGATCATCCGGCTTAATAGTTTTTACCAAAAAACGTTTATATGATGTGATGAAAACATGTTCTGAAGGTGGATTTAAAGCTAAATTGGATTATTTAGAAAAATATTTGTTAGACAAGGCTTGTTGTGAGGAGGGTCAACTGGAAGAATTTAAAATTAAAATATGGCGTTTAAGGTTTGAATTTGAATTTAAATAATGATACGTATTTTTGTTTATTGGAAGGGTTATTTATAGATTTGAATTTAAGAGCAGATGGCTTCGTTCTGCAAGAGTTGAAAGTCGTTTTTACAAAAAAATGAAACTTGGCTAAAAGGAAGTTTTGAAATTCCTAATAAATCAAGGCCTGGTCGGCCCTCTAAATCCTTTGATGATCTTTGCCCTCGTAGTAAATGTAGACGAACTGAAGAACTTCGTCAATCGCATCAAACAGAAGAACTTTCTTTTGCAACACAAATAAAATTTCGGGAATCTGGTAAGGCAGTATCTGCAAAAGTCCTGAACGAAATAACTCATTCTCCAGGAAGAGCCAAAATTTGTAAAAAAGCATTAAAGAATAATCCTTTTACTAAACGAGAAAAGATGTCAACTCTGAAAGCGCTTTAAATTTTTGTTGAGGCAGGTTTATCCCGAAAGCAATACGAAATTATAACAACGAGTGACAAAAAAATGTTTATCAATTCTACATGCAAGAATTCTTCTTTTCGAAACCATTTTGCATAGTGCTTATAAGCTTCCTTTAAAGAAATGGCAAATTCGAACACAGGAAGATAAAGATATTTTCAAAGAAAAAAAACGAGAATTACAAGAAAAATTCAAAAACCAACTAGGTCTAATAGTGGATGTACCAAAGCCAGGTTTCGGGAGTTCAAATGATGGCAATACAAGTCGTAGATTCTTTGAAGATCCACAAATTTCTGCCGAAATAACAGGTGTTGACATTCAGTTAATTTATAAGCTCAAGGTTATATTAGAAGTTCTGTCCAGTGGATATAAAATCGATATTTCCAAGTTTGGTAAATTTGCATTCGATACAGCAACACTTTATGTGAATTTGTATTCTTGGCATCCGATGACACCAACAATGCACAAATTTTTTATCCATGGATCAACTGTAATTGAAAATGCGATTTTGCCAATTGGGCAGCTTTCGGAAGAAGCAGCCGAAGCTCGAAATAAGCACTTCAGACTCTAGGAAAAACTCAAGGAAAAATTGCAATGTAGATATTTTTAATCGTTTGTTATTAACATCTGACCCCCTAATACCAAGTATTAGGCCTCATCCTATTAAAAAAACAAAATCTTTTTCGAAAGAAGCAATTGAAATGGTTATATCTGAGCATCCGATTCCATCTCAATTAGATGACTCTGAAGAAGAAGATAATAATAATTCTGAGGAAGAAAGCGAGTCTTGTTCAGAGTCTTTTTCGGAATAAGCATTTACCTATTTTAAGAAAATAAATCTTCGTATTGTCAAATAAACGTTATTTCTAATTAAAAAAATATTTTTTGTAAATATATATAAGATGAAATATATTTTATACGTCATAAAATATTGTTTCAGATGGATATCTATACCCATTGAAGCCAAAAAATAATTTTGTCTCGCTTTTTCATGCATTTACTCCATAGTAAGACGGTTGGATTTGGAACAGTAAGTGGTATACCTACACATATGGCCCTATGAATTTTGGTTATATTTACTTCCACTCCCAAAATTTGCTACTGGCTCTTGGTCTATTAGGTATATATATTATTATATAATTTATGATTATAAAATAAGGAATAATAAGTGACGACTGACACTTGAGACTGCAGTAGTTTAGGTGATCGTTTTATTGATGGGGGATTATGTAGATAAGTGAGTGCAGTAGGAAGTACAAATAGTAGTAGAATATAGAAATTGAAAAAAAAATAAAAGTATACAAGAGCAAGTAAAATGTAGGAAGCAGCAATTTTGAAATCCAGTAGGATTTAATTATTGATAACCTTGTGCAATATTTTTAAATTATTATGTTCATTGAGATGCAAGACTGGAAATTACTGATGTCCAACATCCCAACCCTGCATTTATTTTTATGTCACCTGCATTTGTTTTGTTTTACACATGTTAATAATCCAAGCATCTTTCATGTCCAGTGGAGGTGGCATGTTAACCGCTTCTGTTTAGCTTTTTTAGCTGAGAGAGAACAACGAAAAATAAATCCCAATTCCCAAACATTTCTGTCAAAATCTGAACAAAATCTCAGAGTTCGGAGGATTTTTTGTCCCACCTAAAAAATTAAAGCATTCACGAAATTTGTTTCCGTTGAACACGTCGAATTTTAAGATTTGAAAAGAATTATAAAAGATGATTAACTTGATACCACTGTAACCGCAGCCGAAATTATGTATGTGTCCCTTTGAATGAAAAAATATGTCCTTTTGAAAATAAATGAGTACTTTTGAAAATAAATTCATAACATTTAAAAAAATACGAATTTAAGAAGGTAATACCTATCCAAAATTGATTTTGATTGTTTTATAATAAATAGAAAAACTTAACAGAAACTTAAGAATAAACTTAAAACATTTTAATGCATAATATTACTCAGTGTAGATAATAGTCAGTCTTACATTTCATAGAAAATAAATGAATTTATAAATAACCTTATTTATAACTTATTTTATCTTCGTTCTTTGTTTTTAAATAAATTGAAATTTTCTTGAAGTTAAATGATCGTGAAAAAATGTGTCCTTTTTGAAAAAATGTGCCCGAGTCCCCTAAAGAAAAACTGGCATTTATATTTAGCAAGCAAAATTATTGTTCTTAAAACTAAACTTAATTCTATGGTAGGTTTTTCGTTGTTTTTTTTTTTTTTTATTTTATTTGATTTGGGCCCGAAGGCCAACCCACCAGTTTTTTAGAGAAAAAACTTAAAAATAAATCTTAAACTAATAAGTGAGGAAAAGACAGGGGGTAGAGAGAGCTTCTTCGTGAGGAAGCATGGATATGGAAGTGATTTTTTTAGGAGTTGTAGAGAGAGTTTCTGAGAGAGGGCATACTGATGTGAAAGTCAAGAGTGTACTGTGAAGTATTTGACAAACGCAACATTCTTCAAATCGGTTCAAAGAAGCCGTAGTTTGTACGGTGGTGAGGTGGGCGGAAGAGTGAAGCGGATCTGAGGTTTCGTGGATTAGTATGGATCGGTATCATTTCCAACAGAAAGGTGAATCGATTGTCCCCATTAAGAGTTGGTGCACGAAGATAATATCAGCGACTTCTCTACGTTTTTTAAGAGTTTGCACGTTTATCAATTTTAATCGATCTTCATGGGGGGGCAAGATGATATTGTCGGACCACGGAAGGCCGCGGAGGGCAAACCGAAGAAATCTACGTTGCACAGCTTCAATTCTTCGGGAGTGAGAGATCTGATATGGTGACCAAACTTGGCTAGCGTATTCAAGGAGGGGACTAACGAAAGTAATGTACAGGGACTTCGTGACATAAGGGTTCGAGAATTATTTAGACCAACATTTTATGAAGCCGAGAGAACAATTGGCCTTGTTAATTATTTGAACGAAATGAGAGCGACAGGTAAGTTCACTGTCACAAACAATCCCAAGGTCTCGAATGAACCAAACTATGCGGTAATGGCTTAATTACAAAAGTAGTAAGTTCTGGGAGGTGAGGGTAACAGTTTACGGGAGAAGGTTATAGATTGACATTTAGCAACGTTGAGTTCAAAAAATTCTTATCACACCAAGTTTGGAATAAGTTAAGGTCGTTTTGGTGAAAGCGAATGTCAGCGGGGGTAGAAATGACCTTCATGATTTTCATATCATATGCGTAAATAGACAGATATGAGTCACTTATAGAGGTCTTCCAATATTTGTCTTTGTCTTTTCTCTTTCTAATTTGACATCTAAAAACAAGAACAAAAAAAGTCCCTGGTTGGAAAATATTTACATGCTCTTGGCAGTGTTGAAAATCCGGTCATTTGACTATTTTTTGTATTTGGAACTGAAAACTTAAATTTCGGATCGAATTACCTATTAATTAGTGTTTAAACATTTTAGTGATCATTTTTTCAAGTGTTTGATACAAAAAAACTAATTTTATTACATATCAATCATTATTATTAAACACCCGACTTTTTTGGCTCGCCTTCGTGCCTTCGGCATTTGGTTTTGTTTTCCAACCAGGGAGTGCTGTCAGATTGTTTTTTTTTTTGTTTGATTGTTTCACACTGACCAGACACGTAGCCAGGGGAGGGGCTTGAGGGGCTGAAGCCCCTCCCGAAATGATTTGTATCTAAACAAATTTAATAAAAACTAAAGATTTTTAATATCAATTCAAATCTATACAAATAAGAAGACTATCTAGGTATAGTTTATTTGATTTGGGATCAGTTAAGGACTTCAATTATTATCTTCTTTATATTCAGAAGAAGAAGCCAAAATATTGCAAGGAAAACGTTGCTGCTGTAAAACAAAAAAGATGCTGTTACCCAATGCAAAAGCAATAGCTGAAAATAGAGCTGTAATAAGACTTATTATTCAGACTGTTTTATTTTGTGCAGAACAGGAGGTGATGATGATAGTGGAGCTACATATTTTACTCGGCCCACAAAAAAATATAGCAAACTGAGGGCTCTCCTGCTGTTCAGAATTGAATCTGGGGACAACATTTTAAATAATCACGCCATTACAAGCTCTAAAAACACAGACTATTTGAGCCCAGATACACAAAATGAAATCCTGGAGACATGTTATGATATTGTTACAACCGAAATATACAATAAGCCCGTTTATATTAGCTTCAAGATCCTCGCTGACGAAACAATAGATTTTTCTAGCACTGAACAACTTTCCATTATGCCTTCGATATGTCGACAGTTTTTGTTTAACAGACCTAAAAAGTTGTTTGCTTCGGGAAGTTTTGTAGGTTTTGTTCTCGTTGATGACCAATTTTCTAGAAACCTGACCAAAACCATACTGCAGCGATGCGATGTGAAGAACTACATCTTGATATATGAGCAATTATTGTATTGGCCAAGGCTATATGACGGAGTTGCAAATACAGCAGGCCACTTAAGTGGAGTGCAAAGCTGGATTAGAAAACAGTATCCAAACGCTTGGTATGTACACAGCCATCGCTTGCAAAATAACTTCCAAAAGATCTTAAAAAAACCACCCCAGAGAGCAAAACAAAAAGCAAAAATATCGTCGAGTGATCCTTCTACCGAAGTTTTGAAACTGCTTAATATATGTGACAAAACTTACTTAAGAGGTATTAACGGTTTTGAACACACTTCCAGTGACAACAGCGTGTTTAAAGAATCTTTTCAATGATAAAAATGATTAATATAGTGACCCGAAGCGATATGCAAAACTAAATTCACTTGATTCGATATCGTTCATTCGGATATTGATGTTGATCCAGATTGGTCTCACATAAAAAATCAAGACTTTTTCTGCTGTAAAAAAATGTGCATACAAAAATAATTTTAATATGTACGTTATGGACTTAACATACATATCTACATTTATTTAAAAACTAATACAAATCTATGAATTGGAATATGCAGTTTTTATTTTTTGTTCAAGGAATTGTTGGTAAGACTTGGAAGCCAGCCCCCTCCGAAACAAAATCCTGGCTACGGCCCTGACACTGACGCTTCTGACATTTGGTGGCAGAGATCCATTATACTTTCAACATCGTTTATTGTTAGGACAAAGATAAGAGTCTCCAGGGACAATATAGTTTCCCAGTGGTAACAGTCCTTGATACATATGTATGTACATACATATGTACCTACATATATCATCTATGGTTAGGTCTCCCAATATTATAGTTTCTAGCTTTATCAACCATTCAATAGCGCTGACCGTTTGTAAATAAACTTTCTAGTTTTATTTACATATGTAGTTTAGAATTTATCGTTATATTTTAGTTATTATGTATTATTTATTCAAAGAAAATTAAATAATTTCAGTTGAGTATAAAAGCTTATGTGACAGTTTATTCTGAGGAAAAAGTAAAACATAAGCGTTATAGTTAAACATAAATATTTAAAATATTTATTATTCGTCTTAGCGAATCCCTCACGATACTTGTGATGAATATAATGTACAAATAAATACATATTGGTTTTTCTTGTGAAAATCACGGACGAAACATAAATAAATTACAAACTTAATTCATTCTCATCTCAGATCGTCTTACTTAATCAATTTCATTGCATCGTTTCATATCCTTCAATCTCCTTTTGCACTTATTCCACACTAGCAAATAGGTATGTATACCTACTCGTAGCTAGTAGGGTCGTAGGTCGTAACTAGTGCACCACCATCATCTCTCGATCTCGATGTGGATGAAATTAATTTGTGCATTTGCAGAATTTAACTCGAACACAATTCGAAAGCCAAAACTTAATTTTCCACCAATTAGTCCGTAAGTTTGTTCCAGCTGATTTGGATGTAATAGACGAGCACGAGAACGAGAACGAGAACGAACGAAGCACCCTCTAGTAATGTATCTTTTTTGGTGGGAAAAACAATGTAGGCAAACACATATCTGTTGGTAGTATACATAGTTGGTGTTGCGGTTAGTATTATATGCGTGGGTATTTTAGTTTATTATGGAATCATGAATGTAAATTTGTTCAGCAAAATACGATTTATAAAACCGTCTTGCCCCGCCTGATTCTCTCTCAAACAGAAGGCTACCCTGGCATGGCGGTGAAAAAGCAATTGTCTGTGTGAAAAAGCAAATGCGATTGGTGCAAGGAGATACGTTTTAATGCAGTGGAGTCGTACTGTGTTGGAGTGGAGCGAGAAAAAAGTATAGATACAAATACAAGGGACATGGTAACGATGTGGTGCATTGTGGTCTGGTTCTTGTACCGACTTGCTACATTGGGATTGAAATTAATGAAACTTATTTGCCGATAATTTTGATGATGAAATGCATAGAATGGTGGCTATGATTATGATGCGGTTATAGGCTGGGCAAAAATTTGATTGAATTCATTCTTTTATGAAATTGAATTTGTAAATTCGAGTATAGGTATGTATTTAATCTAATGAGAAATTGTATGTAAAAGTAAGGTATTATCGCAAAAAAGCCAGCGTTCAGGGTTAGGGTAACTAGATTATAAAACGATGAAGTGGGGATTTTGTGTACTTTAAAGAGGGGCAGCTGCGTTTGCGTTACAAAACCTTCAATGAACATTAAAATTATTCATGCCGATCCTATCTTCCATGTACTGATAATATTTGTTGGACATAAGATTATATTGATATTGAATTGAATTTTGAGTTTGAAAATTAATTTTTTAAGAAATATTCACTAAAACATTTTGATTTAAAAACAGAATTTAAAAATGGATTTATGGCTTTAAAAATAGTATTTGATGTCGTTGATTTTAAATGCTTTTTTTTTTAATATTTCAAGTCTATGTTTTAGAAGGAAAAATAGACCCCACCCACTATGTTGTTTTACTTATGTCTTGACCCAACGTACACGCCCTAGCCTTTTGTCGCATGTCGCATTTTATGCGAAACACCATGTGCATGTACAGGGTGGTCCAAATACAAGTTTCCTTTTAAAAATGCAATAAAATGAACAAAATTAAATTTTGTTCCCATGTATTATGGCTTTATTAGTAAGAGCAAACATTCCCATTAATTATGGAACACAACGGCGTTCAAGTGGCTCCCTCGGCTGACTTCGCACTATGGAGCATTCCGTCACTTCAATTTTCCAAGACCTTGTTGATGGTTTCGGGCTGTGGCTTACGGATTGCTTGGATGATATTGGCCTTAAGTGCTTGAATCGTTTCCGGATTGTTGGCATTACATCGGTCTGACGCGACTCATTTTGTTCCTCGGACGTGTGATACTGACTTTCTGTCAAGATTTCGAGCGGGAAACAGCTGTCAGTATCAAAATAATAATTAATTATTAATATATGGCGGGTAGCCATTAGCCGAATAGGGGGAACAACATGTAGCATACGAAAACATGCACGTGCCGTAACTATTCGGGACTGGTGGAAGTGTGATCATAGCCTCTTAGCGGCGGCCGCTCGAAACAAGCCTTTAAAAAGGTTTGGCTAATATGATCGGGCTGGTTCCACAGGTTGGCAACAGGTTAATTCCCTGTTCCGTAAATCTAAAATAATTCTGAGACCTACAACAAGCCTCGGAAACGGACTGATCTCGCGACGACAACCCACGCAAAGAAAACGGAAAAACGATTCACGAATTTTCTTATACGATCGCTCTATAGAGCTCGAGCTGCTCAGCAGCTAGCCGATGCCCTGTCAAAATATAAAGCTAACATAACAGCACTACAAGAAATTAGATGGACAGGGAATGGTGTTCTACAGAAGAAAGATTATGACTTATATTACAGCTGTCATACAAAACACTATGTGCTCGGGGTAGACTTCCTAGTCAGCGAAAAAATGAAGTCTGCCATCATCGGCTTTAACGCTATAAGCGAAAGGCTATGCACCCTTCGCGTGCGAGGCAAATTTAAGAACATCAGCCTCATTAACGTTCACGGACCTACGGAGGAGTCCTCAGACGAAGAAAAAGAGACTTTCTACGAACAAGCCGAGAGGGCCCTCAATGCCTGTCCAAGGTATGACGTAAAAATCATCCTTGGGGATTTGAATGCAAAAATAGGTGGGGAGCCGGTATTCAGGCATTACGCCGGCACCCATAGTTTGCATGAGAACACTAATGACAATGGACTTCGAGTCTTAGAATTGGCAGCATCAAAAAACATGGTCGTTGCGAGTACCAGGTTCCCGCGTAAAGATATCTACAAAGCCTCCTGGGTATCACCTGATGGAGTCACTCGTAACCAAATTGACCACGTGTTGATAGACCGTCGCCACTACTCGAACTTGATGACGGTACGAACGTACCGAGGTGCCAATATCGACTCGGATCACTATCTTGTTGGTATGGTTTTCCGAGGGCAGATTGCCTTGCGAAGACGTATTGCATCCGCCGATCAGGTTCGAATCAACACGGCTGCTCTGCGCAATGAAAACACCAGTAACACCTTTGGTAATGCGTTAGGACTCGCCCTAGAACTGGGTAGAGTAAGTCCTGGAGCCAGTATGCTGGGCGTAGATGAGATGTGGACACGCCTTAAGAATACTGTCATTAGTACTGCCAACTCCATCTTAGGCAGCAGTCGTAGAAATCGGAACGACTGGTTTGATGATGAATGCAAGCTAGCGACTGAACGTAAGAATGTTGCGTACCGAGCAATGCAACAATCTCATAGAACGGGGGCACACGAAGACGAATATAAAGAGCTCAGAAGAATTGAAAAACGGCTTCACAGACAGAAAAAATCAGGCTGGGAGAAGAACATAATCTGTGAAATAGAGAAAAGCCGAGAGCGAGGTCCGCACCAGGCGCGGAAGTTCTAAAAATCCGTCCGAAACATGACGCAGTACACACCACGCTGCACATACTGCAAGGACGGAGAAGGAAATCTGATCACAGATCCTCAAAGCATACTGGAGCGATGGGAAGTGTACTTCAATGAATTGCTAAATGGTCAGCTCACTGCAGAAGTGGAGGCTCCACTACTTCAAGAAGAGTACCCTATGTTGCCGCCACCAAGCATAGAAGAGGTTGAGAAGGCTATAGGCCGGCTAAAGAAAAACAAAGCCCGGGGAGCCCATGGTATACCAGCCGAACTATTTCAACACGGTGGGCCAGCTTTACGTCAAGCAATTCATGAGATTATAGTGCACGTGTGGGAGCATGAAAAAATTCCAGAAGACTGGCGAAAAGGTATAATTTGCCCCATACATAAGAAGGGAGATGTCACAACGTGCAGCAATTATAGAGGTATCACGTTGTTGAGTACCGCCTATAAGATACTCTCCTCTATCCTACAAGACCGTATAACCCCATACGTAAAACCATCATCAGACAATATCAGTGTGGTTTCATTCCAGGCAAATCAACAACTGATCAGATCTTTACCCTTAGGCAGGCGATGGAAAAATGTCTAGAATTTAACATCCCAACATACCATCTGTTTATAGACTTTAAGGCCGCCTACGATAGCATAGCCAGCCATGATAGAATTCGGCATCCCAAATAAATTGACACGACTATGTAGGTTGACCATGACCAACGTAACAAGCCAAGTAAAAATAGCCGGATTGCTATCCAAACCAATCAACATCTTTAATGGACTCCCACAAGGGGATGGTTTGGCCTGCCTCCTCTTCAACCTGGCGTTGAAGAAAGCAATCCGTGACTCTGGCACGGCAACAAGAGGGACCATCGTCAACAGGTTCAGCCAGATACTGGCTTACGCAGACGACATCGACATCATCGGAAGAACCGAGCAAGCTGCACATGATTCCTTCATCCAAATCGAGCAGCCGGCACAAAATTTGGCGCTGCACATTAGTGAAGGTAAAACAAAGTACATGGTGGCGTCGAATGCGAGAGGAACAGTTGGTCCAACAATCAAGGTAGCGGAGCACGAATTTGAAGTGGTGCAATCCTTTAAATACCTTGGGTTAATAGTAGCAGCCGATAACAATATAGAAGAAGAAATACGCGGGCGGCTTCTCAAATCCAACAGAGCCTACTATAGTCTGTCAAAGCTCTTGAAATCCAGAAATCTCAACATAACTTCAAAACTGCTGCTGTACAGGACCATGGTCCTGCCAGTACTCACATATGGATCCGAGACTTGGGTGCTTAGCAAAAGGCACTCCGACCTCATAGCCGCGTTCGAGAGAAAAGTCTTAGTGAGAATTGTTGGCCCCATATGTGAGGAAGGACGATTCCGGAGACGGTACAATCATGAATTGTACGCAATCTACCTTGAAGCAGATATCGTGACAAAAATTACGCTCGGTAGACTCCGGTGGGCAGGGCACCTAGCTTGCATGAGCGAAGAGGAACCTGCTCGGAAAGTTCTTTGTGGTACATTCTATGGTAGACGACAGCGTGGTAGACCATACTTGCGCTGGAGAGATGGTGTAGACCAGGACGCCCGGAGCCTTGGGGTGCGCAACTGGATGGCGGCAGCTCGAGACCGGGATGGGTGGAGAGACTTGTTGAAGGAGGCCAGGACCGGACCCCGGTTGTCGAAGTGATGATGATGATGATTAATTAATATATGGTGGCTATTGGGTGAAGTGTATTTGGCGGACGTTTTGTGATTAGTTTTGTTTTGTTGGTATTTTGATTTATGAATTTGAAGAAAAGTGAATAAAATTGAGTTTTTTCTTCATGTGATTTTGTTCGGCAAAATGGTAGTTCGATGTAACTTTCCTTACCTACTTGTCAATTTTATTTGAAAATATATTTTTAATTAAAAAGTAGGAAGAAACTATTCTACCTACCTAATATTATGTTGTTTTTTTAAATAAAAGGTAAAATAATCTAATATTTTGTTTTCAAATAGAAAAACAATAAAGTGAAGAGTGTTGTTTTTAAATTTGTATGTCTATATAAAGGTAAATGTTAGGAAGTAACTTTATTTTTAAAAAGCTTTGTCTGGCATCTAGACAAGTTTTGTAATCGATTTTAAACTAACTTTTCGATGAGCTATAGATATCTTCTTTTGAGGTGGTTGAAAAAAACACCAATTAACTACAATGTCCTCTAAGCTCGACCACCGAGTCAAAGATCAATTTACAATCACACCTATCCCGGCTGTCAGTTTTCGTAAACGACCTTGTGAGTCCCGTGAAACCTGCCACCTCCACCAGTAGCTCCTCGAACACCCAACAAATCTCTACATGAAAGACTACATAATTAACTTGAATTTTCGGGAACCAGAACACCATTGTTTCAAGGAAGGAAGCTATGACCTGAGGAAGGAGTTTCGAGAGAAGAAGGAAGCATAGTGGGCCAGACATTTGAATTCTTTCTGAAAAAACGCCAAAACTTTTCTTTTGAAGTCAGGCAGCCGAATTGACACATCAAGCAATACTACGTAAGGTCTGTGCGGTGTTTAATTGAGTTTGTGAATTCCTATGCACTATATGAGTAGTTACATCATCATCATCGTCGGCTCGACAACCGGGGTCCGGTCCTGGCCTCCTTCAACAAGTCTCTCCACCCATCCCGGTCTCGAGCCGCCGCCATCCAGTTGGGCACCTCAAGGCTCCGGGCGTCCTGGTCTACGCCATCTCTCCAGCGCAAGCATGGTCTACCACGCTGTCGTCTACCATAGAATGTACCACAAAGAACTTTCCGATCAGGTTCCTCTTCGCTCATGCGAGCTAGGTGCCCTGCCCACCGGAGTCTACCGAGCTTAATTTTTGTCACGATATCTGCTTCAAGGTAGATTGCGTACAATTCATGATTGTACCGTCTCCGGAATCGTCCTTCCTCACATATGGGGCCAACAATTCTCCTTAAGACTTTTCTCTCGAACGCGGCTAAGAGGTCGGAGTGCCTTTTGCTAAGCACCCAAGTCTCAGATCCATATGTGAGTACTGGCAGGACCATGGTCCTGTACAGCAGCAGTTTTGAAGTTATGGTGAGATTTCTGGATTTGAAGAGCTTTGACAGACTATAGTAGGCTCTGTTGGATTTGAGAAGCCGCCCGCGTATTTCTTCTTCTATATTGTTATCGGCTGCTACTATTGACCCAAGGTATTTAAAGGATTGCACCACTTCAAATTCGTGCTCCTCTACCTTGATTGTTTGACCAACTGTTCCTCTCGCATTCGACGCCACCATGTACTTTGTTTTACCTTCACTAATGTGCAGCCCCAGATTTTGTGCCGCCTGCTCGATCTGGATGAAGGAATCATGTACAGCTTGCTCAGTTCTTCCGATGATGTCGATGTCGTCTGCGTAAGCCAGTATCTGGCTGGACCTGTTGACGATGGTCCCTCTTGTTGCCGTGCCAGAGTCACGGATTGCTTTCTCCAACGCCAGGTTGAAGAGGAGGCAGACCAAACCATCCCCTTGTCGGAGTCCATTAAAGATGTTGATTGGTTTGGATAGCAATCCGGCTATTTTTACTTGGCTGGTTACGTTGGTCATGGTCAACCTACATAGTCGTGTCAATTTATTTGGGATGCCGAATTCTCTCATGGCTTTGTAAAGTTCTACCCTGGCTATGCTATCGTAGGCGGCCTTAAAGTCTATAAACAGGTGGTATGTTGGGATGTTAAATTCTAGACATTTTTCCATCGCCTGCCTAAGGGTAAAGATCTGATCAGTTGTTGATTTGCCTGGAATGAAACCACACTTATATTGTCCGATGATGGTTTTAGCGTATGGGGTTATCCGGTCTTGTAGGATAGAGGAGAGTATCTTATAGGCGGTACTCAACAACGTGATACCTCTATAATTGCTGCACGTTGTGACATCTCCCTTCTTATGTATGGGGCAAATTATACCTTTTCGCCAGTCTTCTGGAATTTTTTCATGCTCCCACACGTGCACTATAATCTCATGAATTGCTTGACGTAAAGCTGGCCCACCGTGTTGAAATAGTTCGGCTGGTATACCATGGGCTCCCCGGGCTTTGTTTTTCTTTAGCCGGCCTATAGCCTTCTCAACCTCTTCTATGCTTGGTGGCGGCAACATAGGGTACTCTTCTTGAAGTAGTGGAGCCTCCACTTCTGCAGTGAGCTGACCATTTAGCAATTCATTGAAGTACACTTCCCATCGCTCCAGTATGCTTTGAGGATCTGTGATCAGATTTCCTTCTCTGTCCTTGCAGTATGTGCAGCGTGGTGTGTACTGCGTCATGTTTCGGACGGATTTTTAGAACTTCCGCGCCTGGTGCGGACCTCGCTCTCGGCTTTTCTCTATTTCACAGATTATGTTCTTCTCCCAGGCTGATTTTTTCTGTCTGTGAAGCCGTTTTTCAATTCTTCTGAGCTCTTTATATTCGTCTTCGCGTGCCCGCGTTCTATGAGATTGTTGCATTGCTCGGTACGCAACATTCTTACGTTCAGTCGCTAGCTTGCATTTATCATCAAACCAGTCGTTCCGATTTCTACGACTGCTGCCTAAGATGGAGTTGGCAGTACTAATGACAGTATTCTTAAGGCGTGTCCACTTCTCATCTACGCCCAGCATACTGGCTCCAGGACTTACTCTACCCAGTTCTAGGGCGAGTCCTAACGCATTACCAAAGGTGTTACTGCTGTTTTCATTGCGCAGAGCAGCCGTGTTGATTCGAACCTGATCGGCGGATGCAATACGTCTTCGCAAGGCAATCCGCCCTCGGAAAACCATACCAACAAGATAGTGATCCGAGTCGATATTAGCACCTCGGTACGTTCGAACCGAGGTGATACCCAGGTGGCTTTGTAGATATCTTTACGCGGGAACCCGGTACTCGCACCGACCATGTTTTTCGATGCTGCCAATTCTAAGACTCGAAGTCCATTGTCATTAGTGTTCTCATGCAAACTATGGGTGCCGGCGTAATGCCTGAATACCGGCTCCCCACCTATTTTTGCATTCAAATCCCCAAGGATGATTTTTACGTCATACCTTGGACAGGCATTGAGGGCCCTCTCGACTTGTTCGTAGTAAGTCTCTTTTTCTTCGTCTGAGGACTCCTCCGTAGGTCCGTGAACGTTAATGAGGCTGATGTTCTTAAATTTGCCTCGCACGCGAAGGGTGTATAGCCTTTCGCTTATAGCGTTAAAGCCGATGATGGCAGACTTCATTTTTTCGCCGGCTAGGAAGCCTACCCCGAGCACATGGTGTTTTGTATGACAGCTGTAGTATAAGTCATAATCTTTCTTCTGTAGAACACCATTCCCTGTCCATCTTATTTCTTGAAGTGCTGTTATGTCAGCTTTATATTTTGACAGGGCATCGGCTAGCTGCTGAGCAGCTCGAGCTCTATAGAGCGATCGTACGTTCCATAAGAAAATTCGTAAATCGTTATTCCGTTTTCTTTGCGTGGGTTGTCGTCGTGAGATCAGTCCGTTTCCGAGGCTTGTTGTTGGTCTCGTAATTCTTCTAGTTTTACGGAACAGGGAATTAACCTGTTGCCAACCTGTGGAACCAGCCTGATCATATTAGCCAATCCTTTTTAAAGGCTTGTTTCTAGCGGCCGCCGCGAAGAGGCTATGATCACACTTCCACCAGTCCGAATAGTTACGGCACGTGCATGTTTTCGTATGCTACATGTTATTCCCCCTATTCGGCTGATGGCTGACCGCCAAAGTAGTTACACCAAAGTATAAAATTGTTCCGTCGTGCGTGTTGTACAATCTCCCTCTTTTCTGCATATTCACACATTTTAGAGAACATTTAAAAAGAAGTATCACTCTATTTCACAGGTCTCATAGATATGTTAAAAGATATATGTAATAAGTTATAGTTGTGTTAACAGTATATACATATGTATATACATGTATAGAATACAAATGTTTTAAATAATAATTATTTTACACTAGCTGTTACCCACCCACTTCGCTGGGCGTAAAATTATCTTTAGCAATACCTTATTTGGTATGATTAAAAAAAATAGTTTTAAAATTTTGTAGTCAATATTTAATCGCGATTTGGTTTAATTTCATTTCCACCGAATTCATTTCAGCCTGAACGCATTAGTCGATTAGTTATATTTAGTTTTTTCCTAGTTTTGTACATTCCCCGGACGCGTTTTTTGTAGGAGGATATATAACAATACCTGCCGTACAATTTTGTTTAGCCGTACTCAGAAAATTCATTGTTTTAGACAGAAAAGACCCCTCTCAAAAGAATTACAAATTTCCCCTATCTGGGATTTTCTGTGCAAGCTTTTTCTAAGGACAAAAATTCACAGTGCAGCAAAATGTCATTCTGAGAGTAAAAAAAAAGCCAAATATTGTACAGAGCTTGTCATTCAGATTAGAAGTACGGAATACTGTGAATTTAATCGTTGCTCTTCTTTTTCTTAGTTTCGATGCAAAAAGTAAAGGATCGGACCTATGCACAACTCACAGGCTGAAACTTCAAAAAAGAATTTGAAGAAATGCCACGACGCAAAAGTAGTCGTTTAATGGGGCTTTCCATTGGTTAATTCCGATTTCAATTTAAAAATTAATGTTTTTGGGTGGCGAATGGAATACGATTCTGTGTAAATATTTTAAAAAAATCTTCACCCCTTGATGCATTTTAGAAGAGAAAAATGAGCTTGATGAAGTTACCGATTCATTTGAAACCGCTTCCCTTTATTATGAACGATTATTGGTTACATATTTTGGACACAACAAACAATAAACGCTTTGGAAACTGACTGCTGTAAATTATGTTGGTGTTAGTATATGGAAAGGCAAAAATGGATAAAATCGGCATTTTGACAGTTCCAAATCAAAATAGATTGATTTATTTTACCTATGGAAAAGTCCATAAGAATCTTTCATTTATAATTTTTGAATTAAATTTGTTTTTAAAGAAAACAAATCAAAGGATAAACTTACAGGTAAATAAATAATTGACGTTTGTTAACTACAAGTTGAGGCAGTTTAATTTTTCCGGTGGCACAACTCATAACTTTTTTGTCTCCATTAAATTTCAAACCAATTTTTCGAGATTTCAGATATTTCGCTCCGTCAGAAAGAGATTTCTTCAGTATTTTGATATTTTGAGATTACTGCAATCTCAGTTCTTTGCTTTCACGTCCAACAGATGGTGGTGTTTTTAAAACCTATGAATGCAAACATGAAATTATATCCCATCAGTCCGCAGCAAGATTAAATGTCATGAACGTTCACATATGAGCTTACATATATTCCAAGCCAACCTCTTTTTCCAAATTTTTTGATCCACCGTCTGTAAACGTTAATAAAACAACTTCACTGGAAGCGAATTTTGAAAGAAGGCGAATCGTTAAAATATTAATCCACTTTTCTAATCCAAACTATTTATGTTGGAGCTTTTTCAAATTGAATTTTACTCTCTTCGTTTGGTTTCTTTGAAATCCTGCATAGATATTGGCCTGGTTCTTCTGATTCGTATGTTTTTGTTTCTTATGATGTCCTTCCTTTTGCTGGAAAATAAAGTATTTCCAAACTTTTATAGGAAAATAATATAAAACTATGCACATACCGACGCGATGCCGGTGGCGATGGATGCCACATAATTATGTGATTCAATGGAACGGCACACATCTAGGATTGCGGTCACGTCCCACTGCTGCGTTTAGTTACGCGACTTTTATTGAACGCAGCAAGCAACACTTGCTCGCCATATCGCACCATATTTCGATTGAAGTTGAACCTGGCAGACTGTTTTTTGAAAACTCTGCTTCGCATTCTCAAATAGGTAACGGAAATGTGATATACAAAGTTCTTTTTTTATTTATTTTGTTTCTGATGCAATGCTAAAAATTAAGCCTTTTATGTTTTGTATAGGTATACATAAGATTCGGTTTCTTCAATGTTTAACGATTGTTTATCGCAATATCGCGTTGATGTGAGCAGATTTTTGATCGCATCTTGATCGCGCGATACATGTTATCGTGATCGCCACCGCCCTCGCTTGGGTTTGCGAATAGCTTGAAACTCTTCGACTTCGAACTTGATGTGAAATAAAAATTCTATCTCAAATTGAGATTCAGATGACATTTTAGATTCTATAGTTCTACAAGTAAGTATACAAATGTAGGTACATACAGTACTCTTTCCTTAGGCACATGCAAACATTGTCCTGAAAAAACATTGAACTTTAAACGGATAGTTATACATACCTACGTTTTCGCTCCCCCTAGGTAATTATAGATACGTACCTATAGAATATTTGAACTGAATTCTGAAATTTTTTGAAAATTACGAACATTTAAAAAAGTTTTATATTTTATTTCCTCAATTTTTTGACATTAAATTGAGAACTTTTTCTGATAAATAAAGTTCCTGTATTGCTTATATATCAGCATAGCGGGTGTTGTTTTATGCACAACATATCCCGCCGTTTTTTTTCTAAAAAAAAGTTTATATAAACACGCGCGTATTCGAATGCAATGGGGTGTCAAAATTTCAAAGCAATCGGTCAAGAACTTTGAGAGATTAGCGATTAGGAACAAACCAACATTTACATTTTTATTTATATAGATTGATTTGACAAACTTGATTTTAAAAAATTACTTTAAAAATAGAAACTACATAAAGTAAAGTAAGCTAAAGTGTTAATTTTCTCACAGTTGGAAATAAAAATATCGCACAGAATAAATTCTCACCTGAAGCGAATAAGAAAATGATTTCAATGCGTAAATAATATTGATTGAATAGTAAATATTCGAGATATTTAAAAAGGGCCTCGAAGCCGTTTCTAGCCTTTGTGAGAATTAATTTAAATATTAAAAAAATATTTTCGATTTAGATGAGAACTAACCATCACAATTCGCTTAACTTACAAATGACATCAAATGCCTTAAATCTATAAATTCATTAAGAAAGTTCCGTAGTTATATTTTCCACATCCAAATGTTATAGATATAGCCAAGCCAAGACATGCCAGAACTTTGCGCTACATGCGATGCAGGATGCATTAAATGATTTCCTTCCAACACCCACTAATGAACAACAAAAAGTTGTAGCTTTAGGAAAGGGAAGGGCGAAACAGTTTCGGTCAGGACATTCCACTTTGCGAAGAAGATAAGAAAACAAAACTTTTAATAGCCAAAGAACGATTATAGCAAGAAGTTCTTTGCCAATTTAAAAAGAGGGAAAAAAGTCTTTGGGAACAAGGATGCGATCTACGATACCTCGAAATCGTTTTTAGATTTAATTAGCATCGCATCGTTTGAAAAAGTACAGGACGTTTATCGGCTATAAATCTTCTGTAAGCGGATTTCGAACTGCAGGAGTTTTACTTTTCAAATTAATAAATTGATAGCGAGACAGTCTTATATTCAATTACTTAATGCTTGGAAGCTAATATAATTTCATATCAATCCTATGCAACTACTGCTGCCTGTAGTAACAATTGCCAGCCGAATTTCGCTCAACTGCTGCGGTCATAATCATGAAAGGAAGACTTTGGCATAGTTGTTTGCAAGTCATTATGGCAATTAGTGGTGGTGAGCAACAAATTTAAGGCGATCGTAATTGCGATGGGAAATCTGTGAATTATTCATGATTATTAGGATACCCATTACCCAGTTAAATGTACAATGTACATGTAGCTATTGAACCAATACACAGGAAACTATATTACAGTTTCGTATTTATGCATTTTAAACATATTCGTTTGCATGTTGTGTATATTAGGGTGGTCCTTATTTAACTAACGCTGTTATTTTCTGTGACTCTCTTGTAGAAGTTTTTTTCTGTCTCAGAAAGCGTAGGGGACAATATTTTAATTTTACTTCCTTCATTCTGTCAATCAAAGCTTTTTATAACCCCCGGTTAGTTTAATTAATTAAAAATGCCACGTGGACATTTGTTTTTGGTTGGTGTTATGAAAAATCAAATTCTCGGCTCTAAATTACCGTCAAAACGAGATGTACCTGTGAACTTTAATTAACCAAAGGGTGTTTTCTTTTAGACGTGTGGTTTTCAATCAGGCAATATTTTTATCTGAGTTCGTCTTTTTGACAGTTCTTACTTGATTTATGCTTAGTTTGGTTTGCCATTTTTTAATGGACAGATTTATTCCTGAACAACGTTTGCAAAGCGTGCAAATTTATTACCAAAATAGTGGTTCGGTTCGAGCGACACATCGCGCGCTGCGTCCAATATTCGGTCAATATAATCGCAAAATCGCATAAATTCAAGCAACCATTTTAATCGGTTTCACACCACGTTTACTCTAGTGGATAATGCGCATCCTCAGAGACGCCGTACAATGCGCACAGAAGACGCTATTGCTGCGGTGGAGCAGAGTATCGAAGAAGACCCGATTGAGTCCATCCGCCATCGCTTGCAACAATTAGAGCTGTCGAAAATTGGGCCTCTCGGCTGGAATTCGAGCCAGCCGTGGTGGCCACATGCCCGAAATAATTTTTAAAAAATAATGGCAAACCATTATATTCATAATGAAGCTACATTATTGGCCATAACATTAAATTATATGCGTTTTATTTCTTCTTGAAAACCACACGCCTAAAAAACACCCTTTAGAAAATAATTGAACAAAAATAGTTTTGCTAGCGGAAATTTTTACTACGTTTTCATCTGAGGAAGAGGATGTTGAAATCGAAAATTCTAGCTCTGAATATCCAGTGCCAGGACCGTCAGGTTCGACACTAGGTACTCGATAAATGTTACAAAAGTGACAAAGAATCCTTTCACCTTTTGGACTATTTTTCAGTAAAATCTGTATTGTATTTCGGACCACACCAAAATTTTATTAGAATTAAATACATGCAACGGTTTAAAAACCTGGTTAATCCTTTTTTAATATTGAAATGTAATCAATATTTTGAATACAAAAAATTTCCCAATAGCTGGATAAATTTTTGGCTCAAAATAATACATTTGGTTTAAAATTTATCGATTTTATTTTTGAAATTGAATACAAATTATACTGAAATTCTATACTAGTTTTTTGAGTTCTAATCTCGTTTATATTATTATTTAATTGATTTTTAATAGAATTTAAGACAAATTCAAGTCGAATTGTTTTATTGGTATTGAATATAATACAAAAGGATATAACTTGTAATTTCGTTGAATGAATTCTAAGCACATGAATATTTAACTGCAATTCTTCATTTCTGAGTTAAAATGCACAATAGCTATATTAATTTATGATATCCCTGTATTGAATTTAAATAAAATTTTATAATACAAATTTATTTTTATGCAATAAATTTAAACCAGATTACTTAAAATGAATCCAAAAATATATTAGTTTACAAAACCATAATAATGAATGATTATTTTTGTCAGAGTATTTATCTTATAAGTCAATCAATAAGTTATTATCTGAATTATATTGGTGACATTGTTTTCTTTATTGTTTTTCGCATAAGTGAACTAAAATATTATTGCGATTGAAATTTTATCTACTGATTTTCACATTTTACCTCGAGAAAATGCAAAGCGCCTTCAAAATAATGCATATTCAAAATTTTTAATTTCGATTTTTAATTTGAAATGGGGTTGCCATGCTTTATGTTTTTAGATCATTTATTTTCTCTTTTGATACAGAGCGAACAATTTTATACAAAAATGACACATAAACGAAAAATATCGTTCTCCTTTTTGTTTTGCAGTTCGACGAACGAAGTTGATAATTGTAGCAGATTATTTGGAGAAGAAATAGTTATAGTACAATCAAGTTTGGAATGCTAAGGTAGTAACATTTGAAATGCCAAATGAATTTTGTGTAGTTAAACAATTCTGAATTGTGCATGCCTTATACCAACACATGATAAACGGTGCATACAAATGAAGAAAAAAATAGTTAAAATCATTTCTTTCAGAATCACCCATATATGTATATATTTACATAAAGATCGGTACCCACATTTTGTAGTAAATACTTCCTTTTAAAACACGAAATAGTGTCATCTCATCAAAAATTAGAAGCAAAATATCAATTTAATATGAAACGTACATATTTGTAAAGTGGTGGTCTCAATAAAAAGACATGTTAGTCATTTAGTCAAAAACATTTTTTTTAAGTTATGGTAACCCTAAAATATACAGAAAACATTTTGTTCATATTTAAATATTGCTGATTTTGCTACCTTGCTCTTTTGATAAATTTGAATTGCTTCCTATTTTAATCAAATCCAAAAAATTAAAATTTAATACTTTTATGAATTGAAAAAAATCCGGATTATTAAAATAAAAGTTTGCAAAGTTAGATTCTAATTTTCAGGTAAGGCATTCTGATATTCCAGGATTACTTTTGAATCCTTCGGATTACCTTCTAGTCTTTTGAGTTATACATTCTAATCCTATGGATTAAACTCTAATCCTTTCGTTGTTACAAATAATATTTTTAATACAAAACTATTAGAATGTAATATAAAATTATTACACAAAATGTTTTACGGTTATGGAATATTAAAAAATAATACTTTATGTGTTACACACTTCTGTAATACGAAGAAGGTGAACAAAAAATATCCCGAAATGTTAAACCTTGTGCATATTATATATTTCTTTAACTGGGAGTGTAATACAATTTTTACCAATTTGTGTTGTAGTATAACCCAAAATATGTAGATATTATTAAATATCATTTTAGACTTAGTTTAATTTGTTGGCATAGAATAAATCGTTCCGTATTTAAATTTAAACCAGCAGTTAATACTATTTTGTATTGAATTGAAAATATTTTCCTTTTTAAATACGGACTTTATTAAAATTTAAAATTTGTTGTATAATTTTTAGGGAATTATTTTTTTAATGATGTTTTTTTATGAGTCATCGTCATGAATTTATCTCATGATTTAAAATAAGCCGTCCCGTATTTAAATTTAAACCAACACTTATATTGTTTTGAAAATATTTCTGCTTTTGAATACGGGTTGGAATAAAATTTAAAATCAATAGAATTACTTTTGGGAAATTTATTTTCAAGTAATCCTGTCACTAATACTTTTTATGAGACTTTATCTTCAAATATAATATCGATTTGTTGTATTTTATTCTTTTTGTCATAAACCAGGGAAATATTAAGCATTTAATTCAAAATATATCACTTCTTTGAATATACAATACAAAATATATTAAAAAATGTGTAATATTTTGGGAATTATTAAATATAATACTGCTTGCATTGAAAATATGCTGTAATACTTTAGTACGACTGAAAAGTAGTCCAAGATTTTTAACCGTGTACGTATTGAAACCACTTTCTTAGATCTTTTACAATTTGTGATTAACTGTTGCTCTATAAAGCTCTCTCGTCAATAGTTTCGACACAACAAGTAAAACTAAATTTGTGAACTTGAACTTAAGCTTTGCCTTAATACACTGGGATCAGAAACTTTTTCCAAATAAAACTGGCCAAGCAAAAATTTGACAGACTTAAAATCATTGAAAGTGCTCCAAAAATATAACAACTCCTTGGGAGTACCTAACCTACCCGAACTTTTAGCTGGAACATGTTTTTGAAGTATTGGAAGATTGGTCATTGAGCTATTAAGTCCAAGCTGCATCTAAAACCGGGCGTTTAAACGGAGATTGTGTCCTGCTAGAAAATATAATTGGCCGAGACATTATACTTTTACTCTAGCGTCATGTTTTTGAAATTGTTCTTCAAGGAGTATTTAATGTATCTAAATTTGATCCATGAATCCAGAAGACCTGATATTAATCTGTTTAAAAGATTTAGAACAATGTGGAAAACAATTGATACGGGGCAATTTTCTTTTTCTATATGGTCAAATGATATAAAGGCTATATGAACGTTTTTGCAGATATAAGAGAATAGTTTTCTTCGCGATGACTACAAAGAGTTCCTAGAGCTGATGGTTATTTATTTGAGGGAACTCCTAAACGTGGATTTAAATTTCAGGTACAAGGAGCTTATCATTTGTTTCGGTGGATGGCAAATTGAATATATTCGCTTAAAATAATACTAGGATTTCATCGACAAGTTAAGCTTAATGCGAAGGACAAAAAAGTTTTGTCAACTATTTGCTGGTTTATTGTCAAATGCTATACCCAATCCTGGTTTCGTGCCCCAGATGTCTTGCAAGCACCATTAAATGTCATCAATTAAAAAAAAACTTAATTAGTATAAAGAATAGGTAAATCTTCCACATGAAATTGTATTTTTTTTGGCTGGAAATAACGGGTGATTTTTTAGCTGGTTTGGTTTTGGCAACACTGGTTTTGACAGCTGACGTGTGTTTAGTACCTTGTGTCACTGTCAAACAGCTTCAGTTTGGTTTGCAATTTAACCATGGATCGTCTTACAAATGAACAACGCTTGCAAATTATTGAATTTTACTATCAAAATTCGTGCTCGGTTCGAAATGTTCATTGCGCGCTGCTTGTGTTCAGCGATGAGGCTCATTTTTGGTTGAATGGGTACGTAAATAAGCAAAATTGCCGCATTTAGAGTGAAGATCAGCCAGAAGCATTGCAACAGCTACCAATGCATCCCGAAAAAGCCACTGTTTGGTGCGGTTTATGGGCCGGCGGCATTATTGGGCCTATTTCTTCAAAGATGATGCGAATCGCAGCGTTACTGTCAATGGTGAACGCTACCGAGCGATGATAACAAACTTTTTTTTGCTCGAAATGGAAGTTCTTGACTTGCATGATATGTGGTTTCAACAAGACGATGCCACATGCCACACAGCACGCGAAACAATGGCGCAATTGCGAGGCGAGTTTGGTGAACAGTTAATTTCACGTTTCGGGCCGGTCAATTGGCCGCCTAGATCGTGCGATTTGACACCATTAGATTATTTTTTGTGGGAGTATGTCAAAGCTAATGTCTATAGGGACAAGCCCGCTTCGATTGACGCACTGGAAGCCAACATCCATGCATTCATTCGTGAGATACCGGCCGATATGTGTGAAAGAGTATGCCAAAATTGGACTCAGCGGATGGGCTACCTGAGACGCAGCCGCGGTCAACATTTGCATGAAATTATCTTTAAACATTAAATTGCAAGGTTCAAACTATCGATTCAAATAAATATTTCATTCATTTTTTCGAATTTCTTGTGTTTTTTTTTTTTAAAAAGTTCTAAGCCTCTTAAAAAATCACCCATTATTAATTAAGAAATAAACATTTTTTTTGAATCCAAATAATATTATTATACAATGCAACAAATTAAAAAAAAAATATTTTTTACAGTACAGTATGCAATCATAATTCGCCAACTTAAAACTATTTAAAATAAATAAATAAAATTATTGCACCACGTCAGATTTAGTAGAGAAAGGCATTTATGGATTTTATTCAAATTTGTATGAAGAGAATATTAATTTTTATTGTACATTAGAAAACATTTTTTTTGGAACGATTGGCTTTCTTTTTGTAGTCAGTAGTCGCATTATCCCACTGAAGGCTCCAACAGCAGTCTGCAAGCATGGCTGGTTCCCATCTACTCTGATAACGCTTTTCATATTCTGCTATTTCTTGGTGGAATCTTTCTCCGTGTTCATCACTTACTAAACCCATGGTATCCGGAAAGAAATTTAAATGAGAGTGTAGGAAATGGATTTTCAACGACATATTGCATCCTAGTTTGTGATAACTGATAAGCACCCAACATCAGTTTTATTTTTTCATGGAAATCCGGTGATTTGTGGTTGCCGAGAAAATTTTTTGTGACGTCGACAAAAGCCAACCATGCATTTTTTTCCATGGGACTGAGACTAGATAAAAAATCAGGGTCATTGATTAATTTTTTTATGTCAGGTCCTATAAAAATTCCTTCTTTAATTTTCGCCTCACTGAGCGTATGAAATTTTGATTTGAGAAAAGAAAATCCATGTCCGTCTTTGGGAAGCGCTTTTACAAAATTCTTTATCAAACCAAGTTTGCTGTGCAATGTAAAATGGTTTTCTCAGGTAATACTAATGGTTCATTTTTTACATTTTTCTAACCAAGCACGAAACCGCTTCTTAGAGCCCAGTTTTGTTTTATGTAGTGATCTGAATGCGCTTTGCTATCCCATTTACAGAGAAAACAACAATATTTCGTATAGCCACTTTGCAATCCTAAAATTAAAGCCACTACCTTCAAATCTGCACATATTTGCCATTTGTGTTCTATATAATTGACTTTTTAAAGAATTTTTTTTTTAAATATCGTAGGTTTCTTTTAAGTGAGCGCAGTATGCTACAGGCAAAGATGGAAGTATGTTACCGTTATGGAGTAAAACTGCATTTAAACTTCGCTTTGATTTGTCAATAAACAGTCTCCACTCTTTTGAACTAATGCTGACATTAATCGATCAATGTTATTACAGAACAATAATCCATCTTCTTTTGAATAAAAAGTAGCTAAAGAAATATGACGTTTTCGATAAGTTGTAATTTAAACTCCATTTTGCAATAGATTCCATTGCTTTAATTTCGAGCCTAATAATTCTGATTTTTCTTTGGTCAAATCCAAATCTCTGACAAGGTCATTGAGCTCTGGTTGGCTAAACAAATGTGGTTGTGTACTTGCTTGATCTCTAAATACGTCACCACTACTACAAAGGCCAGCTTGGTTGTCTTCTTCCATAAGACTCAGACTCAATGAACTAGAAAATCTTTCCGGTACTGGAATGTCTGTAGAATGAGGTAGCGGCACTGACACTGATGACACATAAGCATACTTCACCGTGTGTTTTGATTTTTTTGAAAAACCTTTCACAGTTGTCAAACGGAAGTAACAGTCATCTATGTGATTTTTAGGTTCACGCCACTGCATTGGTACACCAAAAGACATCTGTTTAATAGTACCTTTGTGCCAACCCATCAAATATTTACAGCATTTTAAACAACACACTTTATAGGCACCCAAGATTTGTCTTGATTTTTAATTGCAATCTTAAAATAAGCTTCATAACACTTGTTAAGCAAAGGAGAAATAGGCTTTTTTTCACTTTTAGGAGTGAATTGACCGCAAACATAACAAAATAAGTTTTGAGAATTAACACAAACACGCGGCATTTTGTAGATTTATGAGTAATTTAAGTGCCTTGATGACTTTTGCAGGTAGGTATACACGGTAATGATATATTTTTTTATTGTTACCCTCAAAGAAGTGTTGTGGAAAGTAAACAAAGAACGATTTCCGTTATCTAATTTTTTTTACTGTTGCATAATGAATCAGTGGTTTTGCTTACTTAACGTCTCAAAATGAAAAAGAAAAAATAATTTTTCAATGATGAGTTCCAATGAAAGCTTTAACGACCTGAACATACTTGTTCAAACAAATTGTGTGTCGTCGTTATGCCATTTACATACCTGATTTCAAAACCATTATCCCGGATTATAGGAATTGCTTAAATGAACGCCACGAGTATACATTTATAACTATATTAATATTACGAGTACATATTAATCATAAGCAAATACAGTTGCCAAAGAACGGATACTTTGCTCTCTTCCAACACGTTGTGGTACGGGTACCTATGGCAATGGCAACATATCGGAAATCTCGTAATAAAACATCAACTGCATCCAACGGTGCATAAATGCAAATATTTCTATTTTTCCCATTCAGGACATTTCAAATTTCAAACAAAAGACAAGGACAACAGCAAACAAAAAGAAACAAATTTGAAGAACAGCTTGGGATGTGGGGACTTCTTTTATGAGTTTACTCTCTGCCATTTAGATCATCCTAGCATCCCAAAGCAGCAGTAGCAAGAGCAACATCAGAACTAAATCACTCGGTAGAGAAATTTCTTATACTAATGCCATCGGAGCAATAACAATTTCCAATAAGATTTATGCCGC
Organism: Leucozona laternaria; assembly: GCA_932273885.2. Taxonomy (NCBI): domain Eukaryota; kingdom Metazoa; phylum Arthropoda; class Insecta; order Diptera; family Syrphidae; genus Leucozona; species Leucozona laternaria. The sequence goes on from OW026368.1 coordinate 57,111,735, forward strand.
ACAATGGCTGCTCCTTGCCAAAAGCAAAGTCTACATGAACAAGAGGAAAAGGCGGTAGCAACAGCATGAACAGCACCAATAAGCTCGTCTTTTGGCATTTGCAAGACGAAACCCTTCTCCGCATGGTGGCGGTGGCATGCAATTTGCTAGCTAACTTCTTGAAATTCATATTCGATTTTCTGCTGTGCCTCGTTGCAAGGACATACTAAAAACAACACAAACTCACAATGTTTAAGCATGTGCAATGAATCATGAGATACTGTAGTATTGGAACCCCATTGAATTGCAAGTTAATAATACATAGAACTATGAAAAATAAAATAGGACGAAGTTCAAATAAATTTAAAATTTCGGTAGAATTTAATGCGATGCCAAAAATGTGTACCTATATAAATATTTTCTACAGCTGATATACTAATCCAACTTGTGTGAGCGTTAGGGAATAGAAACGTTGTGAGATCACTCATATCATAGAAAATGCTAATTTCATAATGCAGTTCTAAGAATGTTAAATATTTGAAAAAAAAAATATATATTAATTTTATTAATTTATTTCTGATCTTCGAACTGCATGTCTGCGGATCTGCCTCTGTCAATGCCCAGTAGGCTATTTCTGCTTCGGTGAAAAAGAAAACAGAATGGAATTGGTTTTATATTTTTTCGATTCACGCGAAACAGAAAAGCGATTGTTGTGAAAAGATATATGAATGTTCATACAAATCTTTGTTCTAATTTAATGAATGCGATTGTGCTAAAAGGAAATTTAAAATTATGAAACTCAATTTACTTGTCAAATTTATTATTTTGTGCAAATTTATTACCAAAATAATGGTTCGGTTCGCGTGACGCATCGCGCGCTGCGACCAATATTCGGTCGACATAATCGCAAAATCGCATAAATTCGAGCAACCATATATCGGTTTCGCACCACGTTTACTCTAGTAGATAATGCGCATCCTCAGAGACGCCGTACAGTGCGCACCGAAGACGCTATTGCTGCTGTGGAACAGAGTATTGAAGAAGACCCGAATGAGTCTATCCGCCATCGCGCGCAACAATTGGAGCTGTCGAAAATTGGGCCTCTCGGCTGGAACTTATTCGAGCCAGCTGCGGCAGCCACTTTCCCGAAATCATTTTTAAAACATAATGGCAAACCCTTATCTTTTTTATTATTATCCACACGTCTAAAAAAAACCTTTATTTTAAAAAATAACAAAAAAAAAACAGATGTAAAAAAAATAAATACACTGCAGACTACAGCTGAAACATTTGAAAATTAAATCCGAATTATGGCAGACTATATTCATCTCATTCTTTCTCAGTGCTACGTTCAGGAAATATTAAGGCGGAAAGCTAATGTAAAATATTGTATACCAAAGGAAGAAGAACTTCCAGAAGAAACACGGTTGAAATATATTTAAGAAACAATGTTTATTTGTTGAACGATCCCTTTTTGTAGTATTTAACAATTATTTTGAAAACCAAGGGTATTTGCGGAAAAGTATAGACTACAAAATGAAAGTATATTAAATAAGCTACAAAAAAAGTCTTCATCATATTTTCGCTAGAAGCAATACTAAGGGGGATGCGGGGGGTAGATATGTCAATTAATCTGAAAAATCATGTTATTGCGTATCAAATTTAATCTTTATTAATCAATCGACCCAGAAATATTAGAAAAAGTAAATGCATGTTCATTCATGATAATTCCATTAACCTGATGAGAGAGATGGTATGTAGTTAAAGAAGGTAGTGGGGGTTAAAATATCCTTATTTAATTTATTTGATACAGTGTTTGTTGTCAAATGAAAAACACTGTATTTTCAAAGGTAAGAACCTTACAACTTATCTCCAAGTTATTGACCAATACTATGTGAAATGATTTTGGGGGTTATACTAAAAAAAAAATCACTTAGAAATGGGGGGCCTATTTGCCCCCGTTTATAAGGGAGAGATCATTTTCTAAAACATCGGTTTAAAGTGCATATGCAATCATTTAAGAACAACGGAAACAATTACAGTATTAAACTTTAGCTTTTTGAAAATCCAAAAAACTTATTCTATTTTTGAAAAAAAAAAATTCAAAAAATTTAATTTATATCGATTTTTTTAAATTTTTTTTGTTATAAGGTACTTAATTTTTATATTTTTTTAATACGCTTGGTTTTCAAAATATTCGCGAAATACTACAAAAGGGGACCCTTAACCCCCCCTCTTGACGGGCCTGGGCTGGGGACTTTTATTATGTTGTACCAAGGGATTACCCCTACCATTTTAAACAACAACCCAGACTACATGATTTTTTGCTTTTATTTTTCTTTCGTTAGAAAATTGACGGTTTGAATTTGCTATAGAATTTAATGAAAAGAAAGAATTTTTTTTAGAAAGAAGTAGTTTTCATAATCTTAATTTATCTCAAAAATCAAAAGACCTATAGCCCTCTGGTTTTTTAGCGTTCGACTTAAGATTAATGGCAGCATCAAATATTAAATAAAAATTTAGTACCTTATAACAAAAAAATTATAAAAAAATCAATATAAATTAAATTTTTTTATTTTTTTCAAAAGTTTTAATTCAAAATCATTTTTTTTTAAACTGTTCACTTAGATAACTTAGTTTATTAATGCAATAATAGAATAGGTGTTTGGATTTTCACTTTTGGTATGTTGTACCGCTACCTATTAAAATAATAATCCAGACTACATGATTTTTTGCATTTATTTTATGGTTTTGTGTCTTCGTTGACTGGACTAAAATTTCTAAGAATTTCGTGCTTCGAGGAAACTTACAAAATTGTAAAAAAGAAATTTAAGTACATAGGTAATGTAGATATATTATTCTGAAAAAAAATTTAAAAGAGCCACGAAAATCTCAAAAAAGGCCAATTTTGGATGGTTTTAGAAAAGTGGAGCCAATGAGCCACACTTGAAAAAAAGAGCAAAAGTGGCTCTTTAGAGCCACGAAGGTGGCTACGTCTACGAGTACTTTCCGCTTTTCAAATTTTAAACGTTATAAGGTTAGTTTCACAATGTCTTAAGAATGTTCTGATTACTTCCTCGGCACTTATATTAGCCGTAAATTGAATCCTCCCAGGAACAAACTTTGCGTTTCTGAATAATTATCGCAGTAAGCTATTCCAGTTTTCTAGGCAAAATAGTTTTGACTGATGGAAAATTCAAAAAATAAATAATATTTTAATTGCCAAGTAAATTTGCTAATAGACACTTCATCTGACTATTAAAATACTAAGAAATTGAATTATAAGTTGGACCTATTCAGATATTGTGAAAAGTTTGGGGTTGGTTATGAAAATAATATTTAGTTTTAATATCCATGACACAATTTTTATTTTTCCTTCGCTTGATGCAAGTCAAAGCCTAATGGTGCCACGAAGCATTTAAGAAAACGGCAGACGCTGTTAATGTGCAAAGAGTCATAAATCCTCAGGCCAAAAATCTACGCTGACTTTAACACCACGAACTTTCTGTTACACAAAGAACAGGTGTACATTTAAAATTGGGACGATTAGTAATTCATTGAAGTTAATATCTTAAAATTTCAAAAAATGTACACGTGCGCTTTATCTTTATGATCATAAGAAATTTTGAGTTGCAATTACTACATATTACAAATAATGAAAAGATTCTTTATTGTTCGTTGGGATCGTTTAATACGCTGAAAATGTCATTGGCCATAAATCTAGCCACATTGAAGATAAGACTGTCCATACTTCTAAAAAATAAATTGACAATTATCGAATAACGGCACCAAAGCTACCTAGAACTCACTTGGTATATTTTTTTAAGTTGAGCTATGGCTCAGTTTTTATATCTACTTACCCCATAAGCGGGAATGTTTACCACAGTTGGATAAGTGGATAGAGTGCTATTTTACATGCGAATAATTTTGTAAAAATGTACATAATGTTGTAAGGAACTCATTTGTATCTTATTAGCTTTGGTTAGTTGGTAGAAATGTATGGTTACCAAATTAGTGCAATGGTTAAGGTTTTTTCGAATTTAAGACGGCCTTCCTAATCTGCCGAAATGGAATAACTGTGCAGAGGACTATTATTACTGCAGTTGTAAGGAAAGGATACAACTTTTGATTGATATTATCGTGGGCATCAGCTTTTGCAATTGACAATAAAAGCCGAAGGACAGGAACCACCCAACAGAAGAATGATTTCTTTCCACAAAAAATGCAGATTGAGAATTCTATGTTTCCTTTTGTCTCTTATGGTTTGCGGAAAAATATACAACTGAAATATACTTTTTTGTTGAAACGAACTCCGTTCCATTTTACTAACGTGTAGAGTCCAGTCCCAGTGTACAGGCTAGAACAAACGACTGTACAAAGTCAGGGCCGTCGCTTCAAGATAGGAAACATATACTCTTTTTTTTGTAAACTCCATGCCTACTGCTACGGCCAAATGTGTATTTCTAATTGCATGGCACTAGTTAGAATGAATACAATGAATGAAATAATTTTTGTTAGCACTAATCAATCCCACGGGTATCGTCCAGTTGAAACGGGGGATGTATAGAACAAAAATTCTGCATACGAGTAGATCGAAGTTCGAACCCAGACCTCTAAGTTAACAATCAAGCTACATTCAGTGCGCTATTGCCAAGCGCATGTTTGAAAGTGAATTAAAACTACGAGCGTATTTCTTTTACTTTGAAAATAAAACAGATTCAATTAATAATATTTGAAACGTTTTCATTCTTTTTTTACATTCAAAATATTATAATAATGGCAATATTGTATTGGTTTGTATTTGACAAAATGTTATTTTATTGCATACGAGTTTTTTCTAGCTTTTTGAGCACCAAAAGTTGAATTAATTCTTCCTCCAACTCTTGAGATACATGCGATTTGTACTTTTGGATAAAGCTTGAAGCGGAATTGCGAATCTCAGTATTGTCCATTGTTGAAAACTCCCATAAAAATGAAATGGTCGCATTTAAATTTTTCATGGAATCGAACATCGAACCGACGAGAAATCCCAGATATAATCGAATCAACTATGAAGTAAAAGGTGTTTCTTTTGAAATTTATTTCTTCGTGTCCTTGTTTGTTCTGCTTCTTGATTTTCTCCGAAATGTCTCTTCAATTGTCTTTTTCGGGTCGATGAGAACGATTCTGAAATATATTCCAATTCACCCTCAACTGCTTTACATTCCAATAAAATGCTATCAGCTCCAAATCGGAGATCAAACTGTCGAGGTTTCGAATTTCAACGTCAAAAGTGATGTCTCTGGCTTGAAGAATGATGCTTCTTTCATTTATAGCGCTCAGAATCTTGCAATCGTAGACATACAGAGACATTCAAGTTTGTTCAAATATTTTAAAACGCTGCTCCGTTTACATCTCTTCGATCTTTAGCAGTTAAAGTGATATGACTTAAGCCTTCAAATGATTTTCTTAGGTTTTTGAGATAACTTGCAAATGGTTTCACTGCCTCAATTCTAGCTGACTTGTATTGTAAAATTTGTGAAGGGACTTAAAATTAGAAAACTGTTTGTGATCGCAAGAAAAATCCAAGCGTTTTTCTTTCATTTTCTTTAAATCGCCCCAGGTTGGTCTATTTTTCTTTAGATATTTTTCAAAAAAAGTTATGTCAACATTAGTCAGGGGCCAAATCAGCAAGCGGGCCCCTAGAAAATCACGGGAATATGTTAATGCTTGCGGAACTGGGCCCAGGATGCTAATAAAATTTATCAAAAATACAAACAAAAATTACGACCCATCTGATTGTTTAAAATGTTCGGATCCCTAGAAAACATGGGAATATGTTAACCTTGATGCGGAACTGGCCAAAGGCTGTATGAAAGATCTATCTCAAATTAAAAGAAAAAATAACGATATCTACAATTTATTTATTGCCCCTATAGTAAATACCGGATCCGGGGGATTCCCCCCTTTAGCCCCCTCTCTCGATGGTGCTGTAAACAGTATTAACTGTGACCAGCTTTAAAAAACAGAAAATTGTTTGTCTGCATCTAAAAATGTAAACATTATAGGTACCTATCGACTCTTACTGGCTGAACACAATAGCGTAGCTGTAACAGTAGCAGACATTTCTGGCTACAGGCACATCTTCACATTGTAGAGCTGCACACTATTTCACTTTGTGAGGGCTACGAGCTTCAGCTACACCATTGTGTACATCCAGTTATTGTGAACTGCTGTGCTCCTTCTTTAGTTCTTAGTTTTGGTGGGGGTGGAATATACTGTTGTTTATCGTTCCCAGGCTTAGTTTTTATTTGTCAGTATTTGCACAAATCGATGCGAGCTAAGATTCTTTTCGAAGAGATTGGAATGATGATCGAATTGCATGCCGCAGTATATACTAAAAGTTTTAATAGATATCATGTTCAATAGGAACCCGTATTGGATTGTGCTATAGTTTGCTGGTGAGTGATATTTTGTCGTCGTCTTCATAATACTGGCCTGGCTCAAAACTCATACGAACTAAGAAATGAATTTGTGCCTTGATTTGATTCAACTTAAGAAGTATGGTGCAAACAATTTGGAAAAAAGAATTTCATACATTTTAAGTCCAGTGTTTGAGATAAAGAAAGCAGAGAATAATAATTATTCATCAAATGAAATTACTAGCTTTGAAGTGGCAAACAGGATTTAAACATAAAACAGTTAAGCAATAAAGGGGTTCTTAGAAAAAATAATAAACAAAATAATTGAAATCGCAACATGGAATGAAAACGGACCTTTATAACAAACGAAATTTAACATCTTTTTACACATAGAGCAGAAATTCTCAAATTTGGAAAAGAGACCCTTACTTCCATACTTACTGAAAAAACGTTATAACTCTATTATAAGCACGCAAGAGATACCAAAATAATTGAAGTGTCATTACATTATATTACTACATAAAAAAGGAGACAAGGAAGATATACACAATATAGGGTGGATCGAAATTTTTTTTTTTAAATTTTGATTTCGGCTACTGACAGAAAGTTGTCACTATCAAATACATTAAAATTGGTATATTTGAAAACTCTGAAATATTTCATTTTGTACTGTCCCAAACCATTTGAAAATTTGTAAAAATATGGTTTATTTTTCATACAAATCATATGGAAAAAATAGAATAAAAGATTTGTTTTTTTTTTATCTTTGATTGACGATCTATATAAAATGTAATTAAATGTAATTATAAATATTGGACTTAGGTCTCAGTTTGGGCTTGGTGACTTACAACTCTCAACCTATAATCTGTGTGTTCTGTCAGCACCGACCTACAATTATCTGCCGAATACGAATGTCTTAATTTACAACAAGACATGACTAGAGATTCTATTGAAGGATGTGTCTCTTTCTCTTCCCGCTAAGAAACAGTAGCCATGAAAAAACATTTTTGTTTTTAGGTGGTGAAGCAGCTCTGTCGTCACATTCGAATGCACTTACCATAATTATTACGCCAGGAGCAACTCCTATACCGTTTAGAACATTTTGATCCGTGGCTTTTATAATCAATATCCAATAGGACAATTGAAGTACCACTGGAACTGACTTCAAGACTTTGTTTCATGAAACTTATTCGTTTGTCAAGGTTATGGACTGCTGACCTGTATTCAAAAAAATTAAACATCTGTGGGTCCATTTATCGTGAAATAATGACCATAAGGCCCACGGCATATAAATTATTGAGTCCAAAACTTCTTGGGGATGACACTCGAAATTTTCTCAATCTTTTTCCTTGTGCCCTTAAAAGATTAAAGGCTCTCCCAAACCAACGCGAATACTTCCGAACGACGACGAAACTTTCGCCTCTCTTAATTTGTTTACATTGAGATTAATGGAAACACCCACACTGGCGCGATGCAAATCTTATTCAGTCGTCGCATATTCGCGCGATTGTTTCGCGTTGGTTTGGGAGAGTATTGTGAGACGAGCTACTGTATTGGGCTTTGAATTTTTTGTTCATAGTATCGATCGTATCGCACTTCCCTTAGGCTTTATTGACAAAAGTTTCACTTTATACAAAAAATAAGTTTTCGTAGTCAAAGCACAAGACGTAGCGTCATAGGTCCGGAGGTCAGGTGGCTAATAAATCCACAAATCAACCATTGTGGTTGGTCAAAAGTCTTCATAAGATTCCTGTGGACTTTTAAGCCATCCATCAGCCCAAAGGTGTTTTACACAAAAAATGTGTTTTTCAAATTAATGTTTGCACTATTTTTTTCAAAATATGTATTTATAATCCGGCCTTTATACAAAGCCATATTACTACCCAAAATACTAGCCAAACAAAATAGAGTGGAAATTGGCCGCCGTTACACTGTGCAATAAGGGTGCAATACAGCTCCTACACCGTAAATATTACTGCACAATACTTGATACTTACCATTAATATTGCCAATTCTTTAATTTAGTTATATTTAAAGTAATTTTAATAGAGCTGATTTGCCTTTGTTTAGGTTTCAAAGTTTCGGTGAAGTTGTGTTCTTTTAAATTTCTTTAACCAGGCAATGAACCTATAACCCACAAGTGGTTTAAAGGTAAATTAGGGACTTTTGGCATATGAGCTTATGCACAACATACTGTATTCAAAATATTAACATAATTTTGTCAAGCCACTTTTTAATTGATTCAAAAAATTAGTTATTCATATTTATTGTTTAATTCTATTGAAATAATAGTACTGAAAAAAAAACTGTATCAAAAAAAGGTTAAAAGCCACTTAGGCTTGGGGCAGTATTAAAACTTTTTTGATTCAAAAAATATTTTTTTATTTTTTAAGGGTATACTTCAATACAAGTTTTGAACGGCGCGCGGCCGAACTCGATTTTACGAAAAAATATTATTTCATACTAATACGATCCACCCTAATACACAACTATAGACCAATCGGCTTTATATCGACATTACTTTTTTTAAAAAACAGTGAATACAAAAGTCAAACTCTCACTCAATGTCAAACAGCCCAGGGAGCAAGTGGGCTTTAGGGAGGGATTCTCAACAACTGACCATCTACAGCTTATAAATCAACTTATGGAAAAATTTAACGAGTACATAATAACAAACTCCTCTACCTCTTATTCATTGACATCAGCAAAGCTTTTGACACCGTAGAACACAAAAGCATATTAGACAACATTGATGAATCAAAATATGAATCCCCTATTCATTCAAACTCTAAAAAATATATATCATAACAGCACAGCAAAGGTAAAAACGGACAAAATAGGAAGATAATAAAAAGGGAAGTACGACAGGGAGACCCCATATCTCGTAAACTTAATGGGACAAACAGGTTTTGAATACAAATATGGGGAGAAAGACTAAATAACCTAAGTCTTACTTTCCGATAAACCAGAAAAAGTAGAACAAATGATAAATGAACTTTCAACGAAATGCAAAATACATGGAATTAAATTAAATTTGAGCAAAATCAAAGCAAATACAAATCATTTAAGGAAGGACATCTTGCTTTAAAATGAGAAAATAGACTACATTGATGACTATCTCTACCTAGGGCAACTGAAATCTTTTGATAATCAAGAGGAAAAGGAAATAAACAGACGTATAACAATTCTGGAACATAAAACCTATTTTGGACTCAAAAGTTGGTTAATACACACAAAAATATACCATGGATTCAACAATACTTCCGGTAATGACATATTTTATGGACTACAAACATTAGGACTTGCATCAAATTCACTCGAAAGCAATGGCGGATTCAGGTTTTCTGCCGCTCTAGGCCCGGTTGAGTACTCCACCCCCCTTATTTTTGTTTAACTAAATTCTTTTAATTGCCTTTATTCTTAATCGTTCTTGCAAAGCCTTTTTTCTGTGCTGCCAGAACACGCCCGCACATTTTTAACACGCTTTTATTAGGTTGACCTACAATATGATGTCATGTACCGTCATCAGGGGAGAGAATGTGGGGTCGGATACCCCCATACATTATATGGCAGCATCTTTATTTTAAGACTTAAAAATAAATTATAGTTTTGAAAAACAAAAGCTCTAATAGAGAACCGACCTAAAAAGCAGTGATGCCACATGAAAACACATTTTCCCGGGTGTAGGGAAAATGCATAAAATAAATAAAAATAACAAAATGAAGAATTTTGTTTTGTTTATTTTTCTCCTTTTTATATTTTATTTATAGTTTTATAGATATATGTGCAAAAAAATAATAATTAAGTTAACAAATACTTAATAGTATTAAAAAAAATTGTAAAAATGTATTTTTTTAAATGCATTTATGGTTGCATTGCCAAATGAAAATAAAAATTTTAATGCAACATACAAAATTTTTGTATTGAAAAAAAAAAAATTGAATGTAAGTTGAAAATTATTTGCATTAAAAAAAAATTGAATGCAAGTTGAAAATTATTTGCATTACAAAAAAAAAATAAAATTCGAAAATTATTTGCATTAAAAAATTGCAAATTTAATTCAATAATTTTTTGGATGCCAAAAAGGCATATTTTATTCAAACATATCTTGCATTCAAAAAAATTTATATTTTATTTGAAAGTTTTTAAAATGCAAATATTTTTTTTTTTAAGTTCAAACTTAATTTATTTACTTTCCACTTTGAGAATCAAAAATTTTTTTTTTGCGTCCCCAAAGATTTTGCAGCCCTAGGCCCGGGCCTAAGCCTAAATCTAGCACTGCTCGAAAGACTTTGAATATATCAAGTAAAAATAGAAAGACGTTTACTTAATATAAGGACTATTCAACGAATTACAAAAGAAGAACAAACAAAACAGATGGAATGCAAATATAAATATATGGCCCCGACGACGTAAGAATTCAGGTTTTACAAAGTTAAAGGCCAGTTTCAAACTCAGAAAAGTTAGGGTGTTCAGCGGGAATTTTTAACTTTAAATTTCGATTATCGAAATACTAGCGGGTTGAGGTAAGCAGTAGGGGTATCATTCAAAGCGCAGGATTTGCGGAATTGTTAGTCGCTATGAGTCACTGGTCAGGAGCGCACCACGCGTTTGCGGTGAAGCCATATTTGAAGGGCCAATTACCCTCGCTGAAATGGCACACCAAACTGTCGTTTTTAAACAATGTAAACGTTTTTGATGGCGTTCTCTAAGGTTGTTGGGGCACCAGTATCGCATATATTGTTTGTTAATATATCCATCCATATGGAAATGTGCTTCGTCACTGAATAAAGTGTTTCCAAGCGTAAGTGCTGTCCGAAAACGTTCCAGCATTGTTCTTGCGAAGGATTCTCGCAAAGGATAGTCACTTTTGTTGAGATACTGAACAATTTGCATTTTGTACGGGTGGAGCTTTCATTTCTTTTTCAAAATAACATGAACTGTTGATTTTTTTATTCCTATGGAGGCCGCAATCTTCCTTATCGATTTACGTGGATTTCGAATAATTTCATTTCGAACTTGTGAAGTTGAGACACATTTTCTGGAGTTGTTGCTGACGTTGATGGTTCGGGAATAGGTCTATTGACCATTGTGCCTTCTTGCCTGAGTCTTTGTACCCAAGACCAGATAAGTTGCGTGCTCGGCCCATCACTTAGTCGTCGAATATTAAAATGAGTACAAAAAGTGCGACGCGCACGTACCAGCTCCACCGCAAACGCGCGGTGCGCTCCCGACCAGTGACTCATGGCGACTAACAATTCCTCAAATCCTGCGCTTTGAATGAAACCCCTCCTGCTCACCTCAACCAGCTAGTATTACGCTAATCGCAATTCAAAGTTGGAAAATTCTCGCTGAACACCCTATATTTACAATTTGGCTTATATCTAATATGATACTATGAGGAATTTAAATTTGTTGGCACATAGGGGCCTTACAAATTGAAAATACCGAGATAAATTACACGTCAAAAAATTGTTGACATTGAAGTGAAGTACTTGAGCTAGTCATCAGCTTACAGAAGGTTCTCGCATTTATTTGAAACGGGTTGTTCAGTTCAAATGTCATCAAGCTGTAAAGAAAGGGGCCTAGTTTTGAGTTCGGCTCAGATGCTCTTCATGTATGATTTGTAGTGGTCCAGTCGGACAAAGAATTTATTGAGAGAAAGAAAATTTTGATTAGTGACGGTTAATGGAGGTAGATCGTAGTGATGCATTAACTCGGTTTATTAAACCGAGTTATAACTACGATGCCGATGGATTAAAAAACTTCTAAAAATCAGAAAAATGTGATTTAATGGCCACCACGGGACATATTTGGAATGTAATAAACAGTCTAACGAACCAACTCCAAACAACCTGAACCAAATACAATACACAAACCGAGTCAAATTACTTAAAAACAACGCATGAAGAGTATTCTTCGATTACGCGTCAAACCGAGTTAGCTAATCAGTTTGCTTTTGCAACCAGCTTTGCTTGAATGAAAAGTACTCACCTAATTTGCTTTGAACCCAACACGAGTTGGCTAACTCGGTTTGCTTAAATTTCAATTCAGATCCTGATCCTAGCCATTCCAAAATACCATTTATACTACTATAAATAAATATAATTTCGTCTTCTTACAGCTTATTGTCTACAAATTTCATGTAAAATTTCACAAGGAAATACGAATACCAAAACTGACACAAGCAATGTTCGAGAGTGAAACAAAAAAATTATTTTTGCAAATTGAAAGTATGTCTCTGGTCATCTGCACCCGCACCTGCAGTATCGCTTTACCATAAATATATACACATATGAAACATCGGTATGGTCAACTAGGATTACGACAACGCGTCCATAACGTTGTTCAACAAACCAACGCAACATAACCCATTGTTCAAAACCAGCCTTACAGACAGCATCAACAGACGAAGTACCACGATAGACCATTCTTCCACCAACAAGCACACTAGTCAGCCAAAGATACAGACCACTAAAAGCCATAATGTCCATACCACCATCATCGTCATCATCAACAACAAGGACTTTAACAAAAGAGGGTATTGTCATATGCTCTTGGTCGTCAAATTGCTTTTAGCCAGTTCTGTTTTCTGGCTTCTATGCGTCAGTACAGTGTACACAAAGTGTTCCGTGTTCTTGTGCATTTAGGAGCAATTTCTATATAAAATAAACGACGTTATGTTTGGGGAAGGATTGGATTCCTGTTAGACATATCTTAACATTGGGATGAGTGTTTTTATGCATTTTCTTATTTTATTCCTTACACTGAAGAAAACGGATAATTGATTCAAATAATAATACTAAAGTAACACAACACAAGTGTGGCTTCCGTGTTATATCTTGATGTTGTCAAGAACAATAGGTAGAAAATAATTTCTCAAAGTTTTTTAAGAAAACATTGAGAAAGTTATTATTATTATTTATTGTACTTTCGTACTAGAATTAGACTTGACCATTCTTTATTCCGTCAATTTCATTGAATTTTTGAACAACAACAAGCTTTGCTTTTGCTTGTGTCCATAGGTACCTTGATATTTAAAGTTCAACAGTCCCATAATAATTGAGCATATTATACTAGCAATCTTCTTCACTCAAAATTCGATTTTATTTTATTATGTTATGTTTTTATTCAAAAATCTAGAAAATTTTATGTTTTCAATCCCTAGTTTTTTTGTTTTAGTGCCTTTTATTTTCGAGATCCAAAGAATATAGATTTGCACTTTCAACCATTCTTGTGTGTGTTGCTGATGTGCCTTGCATGGTGGTGTAACCCACCAATCTCTATTCCAAGGGACACTGGAGAGATAATATATCTGCATAATTCTCCATGACCTTACCAAAATTCACTAATACCTCTTTATGTAACTCTTTAATTGTTGTGGGCTTGCTGGCATACTTCTTATCATTGAGATAACTCAAAAGAAGGAAGTACAAAGGCGTTAAATCGCAAAACCATAGTGGCAAATCAACTTCGATGTTTCCAGAGATATTGCGCCCCATTCAATAAAACCACTGTGACATGTAGTGTTCTGTGTATATAGGTAGCATCCAATTTAAAACATACTAAGTTGGTTATGGCACTCACACCCAGCATGCAACGTAACAGAATTGCTTTAAAAGAAAAATGGTCCTATGATTCTGCCTGTAAAAGATGCAAAATTGCATGCCTACATCAAACAGTGACCTGTCGATTTGGATGCATTGTTGAAATGAGTTATCTCACTTAGTAGTGACATAAACTGACCACCGAGATCTTAGGATCTTACCTTGTTAGACTTTTGCTTTAGTTGCAGTTCTATATGCCTATAAGCCGCAAACGACCGGTGCCCTCAAAGTCAACATAACCCGTGCCATCACTCAAGTTTGGCCTGATATATACATATGGGCCAGAGTTATCGAGTCAACATTTAAAATTGATCTAAAATTAATTTATTAAACGTTGTTATACACATATAGGCGTCAGTCGTGACCTAATGCAAATCTATTGCAAACTTTGAATACAATTATGTATAATGTTCGTTAACACTTATTCAATTTAGTCTAAGAAAATTTCAAAAAAATTTAAAAAAGTTTTCAAAAAGATATCAAAGCCAAATACTTGTACATATTGTATTTCTGTTCAAAGGCATCCAAGTACAGTCGCTTGCACCTATATGCACTCCACTTAAATAAAACTTTCGGATATATGCAACAAGAAACTTATCACGGTATTTTTTCATGCCTTTTTCATTGAAAACTCAATTTTATTGAAACATTTTTTCTTTCGCCCAAATAATTATTTTGTTCTGAACCAACATTGCGCTTAAGTGAAACACATATACATACATAAACAAACATTTTTGAAATTTGAACACACCTAAAAAATGGCATTCTCATCGTTCGAATCCTTTCAACTGTCGAAAGTTGTTTTGTTTGTTGTTCGATGCTATTTAAGTTTGTTTTATATTTTGTGGGGGAAAAGTGCGTATACGCCCGAGTGCACATTTTCACGATTGTTTGTTTTTTGCAATTATGTGGGAAACCTTAGCTAAATTGAACTAACAAGTATAAATCTAATAGGGAAAACAAAAACCAACAGTCAGTACCTACAGTTTGAGAATTCTCGATATCTATAGTATAGCAAATCTCTGAACCATTCATTAATTGATTTTTAATTTAAGCTCAAATCATGTGGGAGGTATGTGGATCATGGAGATGAGTGACGCCGAAGGAAAAAAAAACAAAAAACTCTGATCGTTGTCTTCTCAATAGAAATATGCATGAGAGCTTCTTAGTGCTCACTTTCACTACGCTCAATGAGTATCATCTACGAATCAAAAAAAAAGATTGAGAGTAAGTATTCGAAAATGATCTCCAATACATACAACATGAAGTGTAGATTCTCAATATGGAAATGTTTCCGGTTCTTGAATTTGTACCGATCTTAGACTGGAAAATTAATATTTGGTCACATATATTTTAGAAAAATTAAAAAATAATTTTTGAAACCAAATATGTGATTTTCAGGTTTAAGATTCGGCCAGAAATTCCTTCATCCGGTACACCTTTTCCCACCATTATAAAACCGCTCTCTTTCGAAAGTTCGAACTTGACCAGGCTTACTACCCAACTAACAAACTCCCGGAGTTAAGCTCTTCAAATCTGAAAAAAGCTCCCATAAGATTCTTTTAAATCCTATTGCTATACTTAAGAATGAATCTCTTGTTATGAAACTCAAATTCGTCTCATAGCATTTTTATTGTAAGAGCTAAGCATTTTTTAAAATTGAAGTCTCATAAGTATCTCGTTATGAAATTAAAACTCTAAACGTCATTTTTAGTCTTTATAATCCCATAATAATACTTCCAGTTTTTTTCAAGATTCTAATAGGAGCTACGACGCCAGCTTTGAATATCAAACGAACAGATGTTATAGTTGAATTGACAGTGCGTTCTTTTTGTTCACAAAACTTGCTTCTGTTCATGTTTCTATCGGATTGGTTATTTGATTGGCGGTGGAAGATGTAATTTTAGATTTCAAAGAAAAGTTTGATTGTTTTCTTTGCGAGCAAGTTTCTTTGGTCGATTTTTTGTTCTGTTTGTTTACCTAATTTCGGGGTAGTAGTGAATTTGATTATAAATATTATAACAACAATTTTTAGCACTGAAATATACTAAACAAAAAGCACACATTTCAAACTTAAGGTAGTTAATATTATTAGTATTATTAAAAAGAGGAAACAATCTGCCGAAAAATCGATCTCAAAAGCATTATTTTGATAGAATTGATCAAAACAACCTTATTAATTGTACTAATGGAAATCACCATGAGTATCACATAATGTTTATGGTATATATATATATATATATACTGTTGTTGCATCGGCTGTCATCAGCTTTGGAGTGATTTAAATAACACCAAGCTATATCCAGTTAACTTTGATTGTTACTTTATTCGAAAAACTATTAGGTTAAAATTTAGTTCCATTGTTTCAAAATGTTAATCTAACACAATTATCGATTTTTTGCTTTCTCATTTAAATTTCTTAATAAAAGTTGGCAATGGCAATAAAAAGGAACGCCCCACAGACAAATGTGTTGCGTTTGAAAGTTAAATGTCAAATTTAAGTCCCATAAGAGCATTTTAGCTCCCATAAGAAGTACTGTCTCTCAGAGAAAATTTATATTTACTGAGAGCGACACTTCTTACGGGAGCTCAAACGTTCTTGTGGGACTTCATCATCATCCAAAGATCTCATAGAGATGTTAAAACAAGAGTTAAAGTATCAATCAACAGCAGCCATGTTGCAATATGAACAAAATGTTTTCATTATATTTTGAGGGTTACCGTAGCTTAAAAAAAATATTCTTAATGAATTATCATATTTGGTTTTCCATTCTGACCAAAACGTCATATTCATCTTGTTTTCTCTTATTTGCTTATGATATTAGTTGTATAAAAAATGGATTTGTATAACTTAGTATACAGCTACTATACCAGAGAAGAATGAGCGGGGACATTCTTTTTTGTGTTATGTCATTATTTAAAATTTGTGACAGCAGTATATTAACACGACACAAGTAAAATGGCATCAGTTGTTTTTGTCAGTTTTTAATGACAAATATGTTGGAAAATTTCAAAAAATCTTAATAATGAAAAAGCGTCATATTTTGTACACCTCTAGATCCAATTTTTGTCATAAAAGCACGATAATGACAGTAATTGGAAAATAATATGGTATGAATGATCGCATTTTGTGAATTGTATAAAAACATACTTTGGTGATTTTTGCACCTAAAAAAAAAAAAAATATTAATGGTAACCCTTTTTCTTATTATAATTAATAACAAAATATTTTAAATATGCATAATTTTGGAAGCGCGTTGTTATTTTTCGAAGCAAAATGTTTAAATTAGTAGATGCAATTTTAATTGCACCAAGAATTTAGCCTACATATGCCATGATTTTTACAAATATAATACGTCAATTAACTTGTGAGATAAATACTCGCACCAAAAAATACATTATTTTTTGACATGAGAGAAACACGAACACACATAAAAACTATTCGCCTACCTTCTTCAAAAAAAGAAATTAAAAATGCGAAAGATATATGTTTTTTTTTTTAAGTTTACACACACTCGTTCTCTTTTTAACAACTTCTGTAGGAAGAGACGCACTCCAATAGGAAGAGTTCAGAGAGCTTCACTAGATTTACAAAGCGGCGTCTATAATCGCATAAGAAGAATAAAACTCTTCCTATAGGATCAAGAGGCTCCCATAACTAGGCCATTTAAGGCTTTTAACAATCTTATAAGAATCTAGAAGAACTCCTCAAGAGTGCATTTAGCTCCCTAAAATAAGTCTCGTAGCGCTCTCGGAGCGTCTTATGAGAGGAAAAATGTTACTTGGGTAGCGGGCTATAAAAAGCTCTCTTCGATGCAAAAATTTCTTCAGTAACTACTAATTTTTCAGGACGACGACGTAATTTTCCGTCCTAGCGCGTAAGTTTTTTAGGTTGGAAGCATAATGTATATTTAAAAATCGTCTTATTTTATTTAAAGAAAAGTCTTAAAGTTAAAATTAATTTAAATAAATCAAATGTAAATAAAACAAAAATATACAGATATTGTGAACGAATGAAATTGCGCGCATGGGTACATCGAAATCAATAAACGCGTGGTTCGATTTTTAAAACACATGCTAGTTTCGTGTAGTACTAGAAAATCCGCATGGTTATACCTACCAATCATGTAAAATTCTTGAAATAATAATTTAATAATCGAAACGCGAAAAAAGGAGAATTGAAAAAGCCATACTTACCGAAAAGTGAAAAAAAAAACACATGGTTATAATTACCAACCATTTAAAGTTCTTGAACTAAAAATAAAATGGTCGAAACGCCAAAAAAAAGAGAATTGAATAAGCCATACCGAAAAAGTGTAAAAAGGTTATACACAAATCTCATAAGAAAAAAGGTCATGCAAAAGCGGTGTTAATTTACTACCCCCCCCCCCCCACACAAAAATTAGTACATGTGATATTAAATCTTTAAAAGTAGGCGATTCCATAAAGTTAAACCTAGAAAATAACTCGGAAAAAAGTACTTAACCTACAGAAAAACAGCGTGAAAAAAATAAACTTACCCTACAGAAAATATAACCTGAAAAAATATAACTACCCTACAGAAAAATTATCTGAAAAAAAAAAATACTTACCCTACAGTTAAAATAGCGTGAACAAAAATTATGCTTACCCTACAGAAAAATAGCCTGAAAAAAAAATACTTACCCTACAGAAAAATAACAGAAAACCAAATACTTACCCTACAACAAAAGTAACCTGGAAAGGAAAAAAAAAAAACATATCCTACAAAAAAATAATTTTGAAAAAAAGAGAAATACTTACCCGGCAAAAAGTGAGAGAATACTCTAAAAAAAAAAAAAACTATTTTCATTAAACTCCGAATTCCGAAACATCATAATCAAGAATCCAGATCATCTGTAAAAATCAACCACCAGTAAACTCTGACGTCACCATCTACATCCACAACCATCTTTACGAGTTCCACAATGTTCATCCTAACTATTTTTTTTTATATAGCTATTTAACTTCATTTCCAATTAAATTACCTTTTTATCAATTCCTATACTCCCTCTCTTATCTAAATTTAGCAACGGCTTCATACATTTTATTTTTCTAATTTCAAAAAAAATATATAAAATTTTCCTTAGAAGTGTATATTCTGACAACGCTTTTGGAGCGGTGCACCTCATCAAAGTTCATCGTCAGTTGTTTAATTTGTGGTAAGTCATATAATTTTTTTAAAGAAATAAAACGATATTCCACGGAGGGAGAGATTACTGTGATTTTAGTATCTATTGATTCTAGAGAAAAAAAATTTAAGAGAAATTCAATTCTTATAATGGGTGATTTTTTAAGAGGTTTAGAACTTTTTAAAAAAAAAAACACAAAAAATTCGAAAAAATGAATGAAATATTTATTTGAATCGATAGTTTGAACCTTGCAATTTAATGTTTAAAGATAATTTCATGCAAATGTTGACCGCGGCTGCGTCTCAGGTAGCCCATCTGCTGAGTCCAATTTTGGCATACTCTTTCACACATATCGGCCGGTATCTCACGAATGAATGCATGGATGTTGGCTTCCAGTGCGTCAATCGAAGCGGGCTTGTCCCTATAGACATTAGCCTTGACATACCCCCACGAAAAATAATCTAATGGTGTCAAATCGCACGATCTAGGCGGCCAATTGACCGGCCCGAAACGTGAAATTAACTGTTCACCAAACTCGCCTCGCAATTGCGCCATTGTTTCGCGTGCTGTGTGGCATGTGGCACCGTCTTGTTGAAACCAAATATCATGCAAATCAAGAACTTCCATTTCGGGCAAAAAAAAGTTTGTTATCATCGCTCGGTAGCGTTCACCATTGACAGTAACGCTGCGATTCGCATCATCTTTGAAGAAATAGGCCCAATAATGCCGCCGGCCCATAAACCGCACCAAACAGTGGCTTTTTCGGGATGCATTGGTAGCTGTTGCAATGCTTCTGGCTGATCTTCACTCCAAATGCGGCAATTTTGCTTATTTACGTACCCATTCAACCAAAAATGAGCCTCATCGCTGAACACAAGCAGCGCGCGATGAACATTTCGAACCGAGCACGAATTTTGATAGTAAAATTCAATAATTTGCAAGCGTTGTTCATTTGTAAGACGATCCATGGTTAAATTGCAAACCAAACTGAAGCTGTTTGACAGTGACACAAGGTACTAAACACACGTCAGCTGTCAAAACCAGTGTTGCCAAAACCAAACCAGCTAAAAAATCACCCGTTATAAGTTTAAGAGAGCAACCTATTTTGACAGTTACGAAGTCAAACATTACCTACGGTCTCTATTCTTCTTTATCCATATACATACATTAATGGTGTAACAGGGAAAAAAAACATATACTTTGCCAGCGTAACAGTTGAGAATTTTGATAAGGTACAGTGGGGAGCAAAAAAAAGTATTTATTAAAAAATTCAAAATTTTCATAAAAAATTCAAAATTTTTGGAAAAAATTCAAAATTTTTAATTTAATTAAACATTAAATAATTTAATTAATATTCCTTTTGACTATAAACAAAAAAAAAAAACATTATATTGATGAATTGTTGATAAAATTTTTGAAATAATTTTTAGTAATTTACTAGTTATTTAGTATTTTGGAAATTCGATTTGCTTATTCAAGTGTAAGAAATATTACAAAGACAATTTTTTTTTTGGTAGGTTACTGATTGTTGGTCATTCGTACCTACATATATGCATAAATTATAATCATTTTTTTTTTTTTGTATATCATAATGAATTATTAGGATCTAACTTTTTTGTTAGGAAATAAGTTCAATTAATAAAAATTGTCAGTATGATTTTTGAAATGAAAAAAGAATTCGGCCTTTTCTACAAATTCCTCTCATGGGTGAATAATATTCTGGGAAGTTTCGATCCACACAATTTTCAGCATTCAGAATTAAGAATTTCAAAATGAGTTTAGATTAAATAAGTCAGGGGTGGATGTGACAAGAAGTGGGGGTAAGCAAGGAGAAGATTATTAGTATAATGACGATATTGTTTTAGATTTTGATTAATGTTTTGATTCTTCAGGGTCTGCTGTAAATAGGAAGACACAGTAGCCAAGGTTGTATCCTTCAGGATACGTGGGTGGGCATAACCTCAGAGAAACACTTCCATCTCACTCTCTCCTCACTAGAAGAGTTTGATATCAGTGTGGTCAGTCAAGACGAATTCGGGCTCTATTTTTATGAACCCGTTTTTTTTTTAATTACATTTCTTTCGGCATGTAAAACGTGACGACCGTCCAGTGCTACCACGGCAAGGATCCCCCCCCCCCCCACCGACGAGCTAGGACGTGCTATATACTACCATGCGACGCGGTGGTGGCCTGCACACCCTTTCCTACCTGCTGCCAGGATCAGCCCATATATCCTGGAAGCTATGGATTGTAATGGTAGTAAAGGGAGTTAAAGTTTTAGGCTTATCGATGGACTAGGTTCAAAATGTGCTGTCGTGATCGTGATTTTGTGTTTAAGGGTTATAGCTTATAGCACCTCTTGAAGTTAGAGGAAATGGAACATCCTATCGATAATCCTTGCCGATAACACCTCGGTTACGTTACAATTTCTATATTTGGAAATATTTTGTTTTGCTGTCAAATTGTTTTCTTTTTTTTTGCATCTACTACTTCGATTTAAAGACAGAAAATTAATATAAAACGGGTTTTGGGGGTTTGATTAAATAATCATCTGCACCATCTCCTACACTACGTCATCTCTCAGTAAATTATATTATGTGTGCTTATATTGACTTTTAAAATATTTTTTCTTCAGGTTTAGGTGTAACTATACTACTGATTTCGTTTATATTTTGCTCATTGTTTGACTTGAAATATGTAGAGTAGGTGTCCCTGAAATAGTTGTTGTAATTAACTCTGATATACTTAAAAAAATATGCGCCCTCTTCGTTCTCCTTTTCGTTTTGCAATACGCTGTTCAATGAGGGAAAGTGATACTTGTAGCAGATTATTTGGAGAAGTCTCCGCTCTTCTTTCGCACGGAAAAGTGACATTTTAGTTTTATTCGTGTTTGTATTTGTTGTTCCTTTTATTACAGTATGGCATTCTATGATTTTTTTCGTTTGTGGTGGACACCACCGACAAATTTCGTTTCGCATCAGCAGCAGCATAGATAATAGGCTTAATAAGCTTTTCAAATAAACAACTTCGTTTATATAATTTTTCAATCTACCCATCCATTTATAAATTTTCGTTTTAATTAAATACCAAAAATCTCAAATTAATTGGAGGCCGCAGAGTGCATTATCTAAAGTCTTAACAATAGCCACAAATATGCTAAGAAAAATTTAGGCAAATGCTATACAGTACATATATGCTGATTTAAAGTCTCATGTTTACACGACAATTTTTTATTGAGAGAATGTATGTATATTCCATTCTTTATTAAATTAAAGCTTAACAAATGCAGATGCAGCTATCTCTTTCATCTATTACCCAATAATTACTAAATATTTTCTTCAATAGAGCAATAATTTATGTTCCATAGAATCGATAAATAATGCTTGCAGCAAATGATAGCTTTTATGGGATTTATTTTTATTCAACCTCATACAAAAAACATGTTTTTGATTAACCTCGATAGATTCATCCTGGTACAAGTATTGTCACTTAATAACAAAAAAGCTATCTATACTTTCCTAGTTCCATTGATTTGGCCCATGATAAAATAACCCAGCAGTTTTTTGAAAGGCATCCGACATACTAGTTTTTCTCATTGTTGCAACAACCTGCCACAGTGCCACTATAAATGGGGTTTCCATTTGGGTGGTAATGGATTGGGTTGAGGTGGTGTTCGGTATTTTGTTTGGAGGCCACTCACTCAATATTTCCAATTAATTGAACTAACCTAGCAGGTAAACAAACACACTGAGCAAATTTGACGAAAAAAGAGCTCCACAAAAATGAAGGCCTTTGAGAACATACATAAAAACCTTCCTGATGAATATACGGTATCCAAGGTAATTTATCAAAAAGGATCACGTCACTTTAACTAAAGTGCGCGACTGGGTCCAACGAAGTTGCTCTTTAAACCAAAAAATGACTCGGAATTGTTAAGATGAATAGGGCTTATTCTGCCTCATCTGTTATTCTGCTATGAATTTTCTGTTATGAATCGTAAAAGAATTTAGCCATTAAAGATCTTTTATAATTGGTATTCAGAAGTTCGATCTTTTATTAAATTATGTTATGAAACTTCGAAAACGAAATCTGTTATAAACAAAGTAAACCGGACTGAAATATGTTCCCATATATCAGCTGTTTTAAATGGAAGTGACTCCAGACATGCCAATTATAACAGTTTTGGCTTATAAAATTACTGTTTATGTAGCCCCGCAGGGGAAGGCCCTGTCCCTGCGGGGCCGCATAAACAGTAGTTTTATAAACTAAAACTGTTATAATTATTGGAATCTCTAGAGTCAGTTCCGTTTTAAATACAAAAATTCATCGCTGACGTTGCCTAATAAATGAAAATGAATACACAAAATAAAAGCAAACGCACTGCTGGTATCCATACCATGGAATACGATTTTATCAGCTTTTTCAGGGAATAACACGGCAAAGCCCTAGTATGAAAACCCTGCCAATACAATTGTGCGTAACATGGTATTCTCATGGGTATTGGGTTAACTTCGTATATACATATACATATACATAACATATGTATATATATAACTTGAATTCGAATGGTCATATTTGTGGCTTGCGTTGTAATTTTTCCATTACCTGTCGCGTCCACTGGGCATGAACGAAGTCCAACATCACAACCAGAATCCAATCCACAATTTGATTTGTATATGCATGGATATATCACCGCATGGACATGGATTTTTGAGCCTCCATTGGTTTTTTTCTACACATGTTCATAATCCGAGCATTGTCCATGCATCGTTAGAATCATTTGTTGGGAAGATCAAATCTTAGTTCTCTGCTTTTATCTTCAAAAATAATTTTGTTTTAATTTACTTATTTCTTTTTGTAATATGTATGTATTTTAATATTATTTGTTTATAATTTTCTCTCTTAACATTTCGTTGACAAAATAAATTCTAAATTTCCATTTTTACTGAAATCTTTTATGATAAAAGTCACAAAAACTTATCTTTTATTCTTCTATGATTAATAACAGATTTCATAATAGTATAGAATATGTCATGCTGAATATAAAAACTGCGATTCGTAAAAAATTTTTTGAGGGTTCGAACTCTTGACAGTTCATAACAGATTATATAGCAGATTTCATAACAGAGTTTGGCATGGCCGAATACCAAAATTATAATTCATAGTAGATTTGTTGACAGCTCAAACTTTTGTAAAAGGAAAATCATAACAGAATAAGAAATAGCGCCGAATAGGCCTAAATAACTCTTTATTTACAGAAAATGAAAATTAAGTATTAATTAATGTGGAGTTAAAAATTGAACTTAAAAAAAAGTTATTCTCCCGTTTTTTGAAACATTTTCATACAAAAATTTGATTTTGATTTCAAAAAATGATTTTCTGTATCGATACGTTTTAGTGCTTTTCGTTGACGGGGAATTCGGGGTTCTTCAATTTCATGATCAAAATTGATCTTCCAAATAGTCTAAAATCACGAATCACGGGTAGCACCTAGTACATCAATAACAGCTTCTACTTTTTGAAGCGATTCCACAACATTGAGATCTGACTTCTGCAAATCTTTGTTTAAGATTTCAATTCGGTCGAAAATCTTAATCATTAATTTTAAATTACTATGCTTTTCGGAAAAGTACTGAAATTTCGAGTGGGTAATTTACCCACTTGGAAAATCTCGAGTGGGTTTTACTACCAATATTACCTGCCGGGCCCGAATATGGCAAGTTTCTAAAATAAGTTTGTCTCAAAAATTTTGATTTAAGACTTGGTTTATCGCGGTTCTGAGACATTTTTCAATAAGACACTTTTCGGACTTACCACGATTTTTAATTTTTGATCATAGAGATCGACTACCCAACGTTTCGACAGGGTTACACTTGTCGTGGTCACGGGTTTACTGATGGTTTATGGATGGGTGTTGTTTTGTCTCTCATTTCTTCTTGTGCGAAGATTGTACCGGTGTGTTGTTTGTGCTTGCATTTGAGGAGGTACTTGCTCTAACTGCATAGATTGTTGTTGTGATTCGATGTATGCTTGAGAACATGCAAAGCTTATCACATCAGCTGGCAGATTGTTTTGATTTTTGTTTTTGTTTTCACTATTTATTTTGTTTTTCTTCAATTTGTTTATGAGAGGGTCCCATGCAGAGGAAAGATTAAAGCTTTGATCACGATTGAAGTTTTAATGTATTTTTATTTCAATAGCTTCTCGTACCAGTCTTGGCACATAAAACCTTTCCGTAGCAATCGATTTTGCTTTATCGAATCTTATAAAATGATCCTCGTTATAAGCTAAATGCTCACATATCGCGGATTTGGTTACTTCGTTCTTTTGAATGGCTTTTATGTGTTCATTTAATCTTGTTTCTATTGCTCGTTTTGTTTCACCAATGTACGAAGAACCACAACTACAGGGCACAGAATATACTCCCGAGTTTTGCAATGGAATTTTGTCTTTTGGTGATCTTAAAATTTGGCGAATTTTCGCTGGTGGCTTAAATATCGATTTTATGCCATGCTTAGACAAAATTCCTCCAATTCCTTCAGAAACCCCTTTTCTTTATGGAAGAAAGGCTCTTTTTTCATTCTGTTGAGTTAAGTTCTCTGTAACTCTTTGCTTCGGTTTCCACGATCGTTTTTTGTAGTTGTAACCATTTTTCAAGAGAGCGTCGTCTACGTGCTATAACTCTTCTTCAAGGTGATCCCTATCACAGATTGCATTTGCTCTGTTTACCAGAGCAGATACCACGGAAGTAAAGTTTGACGGATGGTGATGACAAGCTGCATTTAGATATCTGTCAGTATGAGTGGCCTTTCTATATACCGTGTGTCCTAGGCTACCATCTTGTTTTTTCATAATTTTAATATCCAAGAATGCCAACGAATTATCTTCTTCAATTTCCATTGTAAACTTGATTTTTGGATGCACCGAGTTTAAGTGGTTGAGAAATATATGAACTTCATCTTTGTTGAGAATACAAAAGGTGTCGTCAACAAATCTCTTCCAAATAGTTGGTTTTATTGGAGATGCCTCTATTGCCTGTTCTTCAAAATGTTGCATCCAAGTATCTGCAATTACTGGAGCAACTGGTGAACCCATTGCTACTCCATCAATTTGTAGATAAAATTTTCCCTTATACAGGAAATATCCGGATGTAAGACACATATGAAGTAGTTCTACTAGTTTTGAGTCATCTTCGGAAGAGGATAATTTTCTTTTAATTACCTATAGGCATTCAAGTACCGGTACATTCGTGAACAATGATGTTACATCAAAACTAACCATAATCTCACTTTCATTCATATTTATATCTTTTATTATTGATATAAAATGCTGCGAGTTTTTTACAGAAGAAGCGCAGTCATATACCAATGGTTTAAGTCGCATAGCTAATTCTTTGCCAACAAGGTACGTAGGCGAATCAATTTGGCTGACAATTGGCCTTAAGGGTACATTATCTTTATGAACCTTTGGAAGACCATATAGTTTTGGTGGTTGGGGACAAGATGGTGTAATGTTTGTTTTCTTAATTATTGATTTACACTCTGCTGTTTTCTGTCTCACTTTTCTTAGTACTCTCGCTGTTGGATCATAACTAACCTCTTTGCATGTTTTGCTATCACTAAGAAGATTAGTTATTTTGGCTTCATAATCCACTGTATCGAGAACTACAGTACAGTTTCCTTTATCCGCAGGAAGAACAATTAACCCTTTGTCTGTTCTCAGTTTTTTTAAAGAATTTCTCTCTTTAAACGTGATGTTGGGTTTAATGGATTTTGCTTTACGTATTAAAACTGAAACATCCTGTCTAATGGTTTCAGATGTTAGTCTGTCAATTTTATTCCTACGAATACACTCTTCTATACTTCCAATTATGGACTCCGTAGGGATATATAATGGTGTAGGTGCGAAATTCATACCTTTTGAAAGTATAGAGATAGTACTATCATCAAGTTCTTTGCTAGACAAATTTTTCACTGTATCATCAGTCAAGCATTGGTCTTTTCCGTTGCTTACCTTTGTTGCGAGTTCCTCATACTTCCTTATGTGTTGATTGTTGCAGCTTATGCCTATTTTCCCACATTGATTATGTATTAGTGAGTCACAAAAATCAAAATCTTCTGCCCTCATGCTCTTGGATAACATTAAATGACACCTATATATTTCACTGGTCACATGATCAATTTCACAATAATTATTTGATATAACCTTTTTTAGTAAAATTTCACTGGTTCTTCTTAAGATTTTATCAGAACCTTTTATATGCACTTTTTTGCTTATCTTCACACATTTGGGTACAACATTTTTCTTACGGCATCGCTTTAAGAATACTAAAGAGCTTAATAAACGCGCGCGTTTGGTACGCAGTTTTTCAAACCATCTTAATTGTTTATGAATTGCCTCTCCGTAAAGGCATACAATTTTTGATTTAAGACTTGGTTTATCGCGGTTCTGAGACATTTTTCCACCATTAAAGTCATGTGACTTCTTCAAATAAAAAGCATTTTTTATTTACATAAGGATTGCATATTTAAAATATAAAATACCAATAGTTTTGTTCAATTTTTTCAAAAACTTAAAATTTTTGAGTTTTTGTTCTTTTGTAAAGCTATGTTAGGTAAAGTGGAAATACAACACACATTACGCCATAAGCTGTCTATTGTGGTTCAAAATGAATCTAGAAGTTTTCCCCGCTATCGCTACTGATAGATAGAAGATAGAAAGATTGATTTTATTGTTTATCAAAAATACAATTTACACAGTTTATTTTTATTTACATTATATCGTTAAGGCATGGTCTTGCCGTCTGCCCGATTGACATTATTGATTTCAAAGTAGGTAAATAGTAGTTTTAAAAATTAAAAAAAAAAAAAAAAAAAAAAAGAAAAAAATTGTTTTTAAACACTTATAAAACTTATTTTTCATTATGAAAGTTAAATACGTTTCATTTTCTTTATTAAAAGGCTTCATTTAAGATTTGGGTTCTGTATGCGGTTGCTTTCTTATAAAAGTTATACAACTGGATTATATCGCTTTCACAGTTCAGGATCGCTTTTACCTCAGTTTCGCGTACAAGATCGCTTCCCAGAAAAGGAAACATCTTCTAACATAGTACCTGAACAGTTTTTCTACTGTTTCGTACTTTTCGTAACACCAAGTTTGAGCTGCATACATCATTACTGATTTGGCTACTGCTACGAAGACTTTGTATTTAATATGGTGGGGCAATTAGGTTACTGGAAAAACAATTCTTCCACACCGCGCTTATCGGACGTTTGGCTTTTACTAGCTTTTACTATTAAGATTGCTGGTTATCAACACGCCAAGATATTTATAGGCTTTCACACTTTTTATCGGTTCATTGTTTAAATACCATTTTTCGTTCCTAGACATTCTACTGGCCCCTTTTTTAAAAACCATTAGTTTTGATTTATTCAGATTCACCATCAAATTCCACAACCGGCAGTATTCATCGAGACGGTTGATGATGAGTTGCAGAGTTTGCGTTGAATAGGCAAACAAAACAACGTCATCAGCGAATAAGAGTGCTTTTATCAAGATTCCGGCAAACTCAATTCCACCTGGAAGATAGTCAGTTAGAGCAAATAGGAATGGACTCATAGGGCATCCTTGTTTGACTCCCATTGATGTTTCAAGCGATTCAGACAACTCATCTCCATTCCAAACAGCTGTATGATTCCTATCATAAATGTTTTCTAAGACCTTTCCAAATTTGGACGATATTCCGGCATTGTACAACTTGTAGAATAAAGCTTTCCTGTCTATAGTGTTGAAAGCTGCCTTGAAGTCGACAAAAAATACATACAAAGTCTTCTTTTGCTCAAGAAACATTCCTGAAAAAAGACGTTTTCGTTTGTCGAATAGCCGCTCCGAAATCCTGCCTGGAATTCCTTAAGTTTTTTGTTATGGTATAGCCAATCTTGTAGCCGATTGTTAAGGGCTGAGACAAAAACCTTGTATGATGAATTGAGAAACGATATTCCGCGATATAGTTGTTGGGATCAGCTAGTTTTCCTTTTTTGTGAATAGGGAATATTAACGATTCTTTGAACTGAATTGGGATATTTCCAGTTTCTAAAATTCTTTTATAGACATCAGTTAGTTTTTTTAAGCAAATTACCGTTCCGTACTTTAAGAACACTGCAGTGATTCTATCACTCACTGTCAATTGTATTTTACATAGGTGAAAGGTGAATCAAGAACAGTACTACAATAAAATAAAGCATACAAGAAAGGCAGTGACGTGCTTACCGCATTCCAAAGTTTATGAAAGTGCTCTTTCAATGACGTTACCGATAACTTCGTACTAATTTGGAGACTTTTACCATTGAAAATTTTAATCGCTGTCCAAAAACCTTTTGCGTCTTTGCAACATGCAAGCTTCAGTGCTTCGTTTTCAAGGAATTTTATCTTTTTTTCTTTACAGATTTCCTTAAAAATTTTGTTATACTCAGTAAAGAGACATTTAAAATAAAAGCTGTTATGCCTTCGAAATGCTGTAAGCCATCCAAAAGATCTCATTGTGGCAGCTTCGCAATCCTTATCAAACCACTTCTCTTTCGTTATCTTTGCTCTCGATTTAACCGATATTGGCATGTGATTAGAGAACGGGCGACTTAACACCTCAAAATAAGCAATCACCGACATCCAATCCCCTCTTGCTATGCAAAAGTCAACAAATGAACAACCTTGATTTCCTACAAAAGTTAATTCTCCACTTTTATCTGAATCACTAACACGGTTTATAATATGGAAACCAAAGGAGTCGCACTTTTCCACTTGTTTCTTTCCTCTACCATTTTGAGTTGCATCTCTTGAATTTCGTGTTTTCCCCGCATACCTATTTTCTCTTCCAGCTTCTTCTCCTATTCTTGTATTTAAATCGCCAATTATCATAACGTTATCCACATCATTACGTTCAAGAAAAGCGCTTAATGCGGTGAAATCTCTATCCCAATGGTTGCAGTTAATGTAATATGGTATTATGATATAATTCGAAGATTTGTACAGAATTTTTACGAAAACTATGTCATCATCTGATATTAATTCACACGCTACATTTTGTAAAGATTTCTTATAGCCGAAAAAACATCCACCACTTGGTCTTCCTCTTGTGCTTTGCCTTGTTGCTGGTAACCATACAAAATTAAAATTTTAAAATCTATCAGTGTACAGATTATAGTCTTCCTCAACCAAAAACGTTTCATACAAAAATACAAATTCATAATTATTGATAAAATCATAAAAATTTACATATAATAACTTATTACTAAGACCTGCTATATTGTAACTTATAATTTTTATACTTTTTAATTCTTTATTAATTTGTATCTTTTGGCAAACGGCTAATTTACCCAATGCTTGATTCAATTTCGAAAATGACTCAAAGGTTGAAGTCCTTACTAAATCCCTTCTTATTTCACCGCTAGTTGTCGCTAGTCAAGATTTGTTTACCAAACTTGTTTTTTGACGTGTATATCCCTCCTTCAAATTGCCCAGCTGTTTGCTTAAATCTGTCTGATACATGCGGTTTACGTTTAATTCTTGAATTCCATTTGCAGTATTGTTGTGTAAAATTCCTAATGCTAGGCTCCAGCGAAAAGCCTTATCGTTAATAAACATTTTGTCGTCTCTTACCAATACTTTGATTTCCGGGTTTACTGTTTAGAATCTTTCTTATCATTAACAACTTGTTTCGCTTTTGCCTTATTGTGTTCGGAAGATCTTTAAAGATGTTGATTCCAGTGTTCTTCAGGTCTTTTGATGCTTTTAAAGCAGATATCACTTGTTGTTTTGATTCTAATTTGACGACAAAATTTTTTAGATAGATAGATAGATAGATAAATTCATTTTATTGATTCAGTTTGTTAATGGATACATTTTATGAATTTTGAAGCTATGGCATTTGCCGTCAGCTCGGTTGGCAAAAAATAATGCGAAAGAAATGATGTATCGATTCTTTATGTAATAACAAAAAGTTAATATTTCTATAAGTATTCCGATATTAATAAGTTTCTATAGTTAAAAACCTCTTTAATGAAAAAATATAGAGTTTTCCAATTCGTCTCATTCAAAATTTTAATTGTTTCTTGCATAGTGAAGGTTTTTCTTCCAAAGTATGTTTGACGTTGTGGAGCAAATATCGGACATATACTGACGAGATGAAAGCAGTCTTCCTTCGATTTGAGATTACATAATGTGCAAAATTGGTTAACGTGTCCATTATAAGGTGCTCCGTTCAGTTTTAAGAGTTCGCATCTAGTCTTGAAGATAAGAGAAATCTCTCTGTAACTCAACGCATCTTGAAAATAGTTCGATTGGTTAAGGCTCATATCGAGTTGCGAGTATAGTATCCTACTATAAGAATTGCGTGCATTGACTTTAAAGCCATCCCGTAGATAGTTTTCATGTTTGTCAATTATACGATAGAGCTGCTTCCTTAGGGTAACTGCATTTCCTGATTCAATCGGGACATCCTCACCGCAAGCGATCCCCATATTTTTCCATTTCGCCACCCACCAATCCTCATTTCTAACTTCGTAGAGCAACATTTGTTTGGAGAGACGTTCGTCTGGGAGCTGCAGAATTTTGACCACATAGTCCGCCTGAGATTTTAATGTATTTGTAAAAAGCTTGGGAAGTCCTGTTTCTATGTACAACGCATAACTTGGGGTAGACATGGGAAGGTAAAAGAGCTTTTTAATGAAATTCCTTTGGAATTTTTCGATTGACTCGAACTCGTCTATTCCCCATACTTGCGCTGCATAACATAGCGTTGACCTCACAACGGCATCGAAGACCTTGTATTTTGCAGATAGGGATATCCGTTTGTTCGCAAACACATTTCTCCAAGAGAGATTCAACAAACTCTGTGATGAATTGGCTTTTTCGATTAAGTGATCAGAGAAATCAAGTGTCGTGTTCAGTTTCACTCCTAAGTATTTGAAATAATTAACGATTTCCAATCTGTTGCCATTGTAGGTCCAATTATATCGGTGCTGGATTCTGGCAGTTCTTGAGAACACCATAATTTTGGATTTGTTTGTATTTATTACAAGATCCCATTTGTTGCAATATTCAGATAAACGGTTTATCATCAATTGAAGTACGTGTGGAGACTCTGACAATAAGACCAAATCATCGGCATACAATAAAACATTGATTGTTATCCCACAGATCCGAACTCCTCCAGGTAAGAAATCAACTATGTCGTTGATGAAGAGCGAAAAGAGAAGAGCGCTGAGGGGACACCCTTGTTTAACGCCATTATCCGTCGTGAACCATTCTGAATACGTAGAACCATCCCACACAGCCGCTTGAGAACCCTCATACATTTCTTTAATAATGTGGATGAACTTTGTAGATAGTCCAAGTTGATAAAGCTTGTAAAAAAGTGCATTACGATTGACCAGGTCAAAAGCTGATTTGAAATCTACGAAGAAAGCGTATACCTTCTTATTCCTTGCTTGAAAAGCTTTGACAATAGAAGTTAGAATGAAGATTTGATCGATAGTCGAGTAGTTTTTTCTAAAACCAGCCTGTAATTCAGTGAGAATGTTGTTGTCACTAACCCATGATTCCAATCTGTTTACAAGAATTCCACAAAACAACTTTGAAAGAACATTCATAAATGAGATTCCACGATAGTTCTCAACGTGTTCAAGTGGTCCTTTCTTATGTATCGGGAAAATTACTGATCTTTTAAACGAGCTAGGAATGACCTCGTTTTGAAGAACTTTATTAAATAGAAAGTTTAGCTGCGATATAAAGGTTTGACTTGCGTTCTTGAAGAATTCATAAGGGATCCCATCTTCTCCTGGCGCCTTTCCATTTTTTGCCTTGTGAATAACGGTGTATACCTCCGCAATACATATTTGTTGGTCTAAAACTTCATTGGTTACCAAGGGTTCTGCATAGTGATATTTCAATCCAGAGTTGGAATATAGGAGATTTTGAAAGTGTACTGCTAGGTCATCAGCAGTCACTCCTGTTCCTATTGTGAGATTCAAACCATTAATCTCTCTCGTACGCTTCCAGAATTCTTTAGAGTTCCTAGTTTGTCCAAGCAAATATGCTTGGTTATTTACATATTCAGTTTTCTTTTTCAAACATAATTTCTTGTAGTGTGAGTTTGCTTCAAAATACCACTTTTTGAATTCATGGCAGTTGGAATTTCGCATAACATTTAAAAGAGAAAACGATTTTTTTCGAGCACTCATACATTCCTTGTCAAACCATTTTTGTTTAGATTTTGGGACATTAGTTTGTATAATCATGTCCGTGGAGTTTCTAATGCAGCATGTTAGTTGATTTGCATGCATTTCAACAGATTCAGTTAAATTCAACGACGAAATATGGAGGTCTAATTTTTGTTGGTACTTTACGGCATCCTCTTCTTTCCATTTCAGTTTTGGAACAAGATTTAATTTCTTTTCTTGTGTTGGACGTTCATTTGTCCAATAAATAGTAATTGGCATGTGATCGGAGAAGTTCATATGCTGTACTTCAAATTTATTAATTAATTTAACCCAATCGTTGTTTACTGCACAGTAATCTATGACAGAATTTCCTACACCTCCATAAAAAGTGAAATTACCATCCATATCGCCTATTGTACAACCATTCAGAATCAAAAAATCATAGGTTTGTAGAAATTCAAGAAGGAGTTTACCATTTTGGTTACGTATTGAGTCTTTTGATACTCTGTTGTTAGGTTTTATTATGGAGTTATAGATGCTTCGTGACGTAGTGACTTGCAGATTGCTGGTTCTCGCATTCAAATCTCCTATCAATAACACACTTTTTCCAGCTAGGTGTAGCATTGCGTTGTTCAATCTTTCATAATCTTCAGACCAATTATTGCAGTTGATGTAGAATGGCATAATATACATGTTGTTTTGACTTAAAAGTTTCACAAACGTAACTCCCTCGTATTCTTCAAAAGCGAAGTTTTTTGATTGCGATATTTTTATTCCAAAGAGACACCCACCACTCGCCCGACCTCTTGCATTAGGTTTTGTTGCTGCTACCCAGAATAATTTATATTGACTAAAATACTTTGTAAATTTACTTATGTTCTCATATATTACATGAGTTTCATATAAAAAAAATAAATCGAATTTCTTTATATAATCGAAAAAATCTAAAAACAGTAGTTTATTACTTAAACCTGACACGTTATAAGACAAAATATTACTAACATTAAAATTAAAGGAGCTGACGGCATCACAATTTCAATTTTGTATTGCAGAACTAGTATTTTGTAAAAGTGGCATCCCTGGAGTTTCGATTGGTCTAGCTTTAGACCATTTGGTGTGACGTTGATTTGACACCATCAGTTTGATAGATCCAAAATCTATTTCTCCAAACAATTCACGAAGTTTGCTTTCACCGTCTTCATTTTCGTATATAAGTGTGTTATTAACATTTAAATAAAATGATTTGCCCGAGACTATAAAATATCTGTTTTTTATTTGCACTAGTTCAGTTGGTTTTATCATTTTTATAATTTTTCTGTATCCTAGTAGAATTCGTCGCTTGTGTTGAAGTTGCTTCGATAGATCAGGCTGAAGGTATACACCTGTGCCTTTGAGTTTTGCAGAGTTTCTTAGCATGTGAGCTGCATTTTTATTGGATCCAGTGTTGAGTTTAAGTTTTATGATTGCCTCGTTCTTGCTTAGTGTAATGATATCTGACATTTGTTGGGTACCACCTAAGAGAATATGGGTGATATCGTTTATTTTCTCCTGCGGGTCAATATTTTCATTGGGGATTGTGAGAATGATGTTTTTTCCTTTAATTTCTCTGCTTTGTAGCTCAAGTTCATCCTCCAACATACTGTATCTGGCTTCAAAGTTTTGCACTTTACAAGTTAACTCTTCATTTTGTTTTTTTAGGTTATCAATGTCAGCATTCAATTTTAAGACATCGTCCTTTGTGGCAAGGTTAGCCATTGCTTTTGCCAGTTCAGTATTTATAGATAGATCAACTATCATTTTAATTTTTTGCAAATCGGAATCGGTGATCGGCATAATTGGGTGTTGTTCGTTGTTTTTAATAGATTTTCCGGCAAGTGAAACTGATTTTTTTGAATGGAAGTTTTCTTCGGGTGAAGTTTGGTTTAGTTTTCTCTTGTTGTCAGTCATGTGACACGGGAAACGATCAAAAATATTTGAAATAAGACACGATCTACTTATTTTACCTGTTCAATCCACACTTTTCATGCGTAAGGTAATAAAATTAACGATATTAATGATGTCTTACAAATTTTGGTAGTTAATCAATAATTTAAATTTGAAAAAAAAAAAGAAAAACTCGAGGACCGATACAAAAATTGAACCAACCACTTATACAACAGAGTTGCCAACCAAA
The DNA here is from genome assembly GCA_932273885.2 of Leucozona laternaria. Classification (NCBI taxonomy): domain Eukaryota; kingdom Metazoa; phylum Arthropoda; class Insecta; order Diptera; family Syrphidae; genus Leucozona; species Leucozona laternaria. Next base: position 57,147,261 of record OW026368.1, read on the forward strand.
ATTTTTTACATTTGCACTCCCAGATCGAAGTTCGTGAATTTGCAGATTTTCGATGCAAGGTGCTGGTTTAATTAAGCTGGCACAAATGTTTTTTACCAGTTCCTTCTCATCTTTTCCTTCTTGGTTAGTGACTCTCATCATAAGATTAGATTCTGTATTTTTGTTTGCAATTCTTCAAGTCGACTTTCCAAGCATTCGTACTTTTCCTCAAGGTAGCTTTTTTGATGGTTAATTGGAGGTTTTGCTCCCAAATTTGTTTGTTGACCTGGACCATTGCTTCAATGTCGGTTTTTGTTGCCGTATCCTGCAGCTTTATATCGCTATTGTACTTATGAAGCATCGTAGAGAGTGGACTACTTATGTATATCTTTATCTACCAGATCCTTAGGATAATTGTAGTAGAAATTCCTCAGATGACTCCTACGTCTTTTGGATACAGCGGAACATGTAGGCCCGTTGCACACATGCGTTCTTTTAACGCGTTGCCGCAGCGGTGTAACCTCAGTAAATGGCCATTGTCGCTCAGGTCGCTCGATTCGTGGCCGAACCCTAAAGGCAAACATAAGCTTATGACCGCCGGATGGTTTAATTTCATTTCCAAGATGGTATACAACCGCGATTGAAAAATGAAATTCAACCACGCGAAGTGAATTTAAGCCAAAGTCAAAACAACGTCGGAAAAAAGTTTTCAAAATTTAAATGAAACTTGAAAATCATTTCTCATAATGAATGTGGGCTTATTAAAGCATAGAACTTTTGAAGGTGTAAGTTTATTTGTTACTGTAGAAACATTATGACGGTGTTCACATTGGACTGTCTCCTCCGATTTTCTTTTGACGTCTAGCTGAGCTTTTGTTCACTCCCACTTCATTGTGAGAAAGAGAAGGCCTGGAAAGGCAGGATTTTTCAAATATTTTAAAAATCAGTGGATTTTGTTGACGTTTTCTTTTGTAACACCTCTTTTCTCTTTCTGTGATTTATCTTTGGCAATTAAATCCTACAGAATCCAGTTTCTTTAATTGAAAACATATTGATTTAAGAATATTTATTTTAAATCACCGGGAATAGATGGTATCTTTCCAGCTCTCTTACAAAAAGGGAATGTGGAACTAATGCCATTTCTCATTAGCATACTTCGAAGTAGTATTGCACTTGGGCACACACCATGTCTATGGAGAAGAGCTAAAGTTGTCTTTATTCCGAAAATTGGGAAAAAATATAAAACACATTCAAAGTCATTCAGCCCAATAAGCTCAACGTCCTTTCTACTGAAAACTTTGGAAAAGGTAATTGATAACTTCATTAGATCAGAAGTATTAATTCACAGGCCTCTCAACCACCGCCAGCATGCTTATAGAGCGGGACGATCTACAGAAAGCGCCCTGTATGAACTCACAAATACCTTTAAAATTGCTTTAGAATAAAAAGAAACTGCCTTATGTGCCTTCTTAGATATTGAGGGGGCCTTCGACAATACCTCTCATGAAGCAGCGAATAAAGCTCTTGTAAGGAAGTGCGTTCCCATCAGCATAATCAGATGGATAAACGAAATGTTAGACACAAGAACGGCGGAAGCATACGCAGGACAAAGTGTCCAAAAGGTCATCACAACAAGAGGCTGTCCTCAGGTAGGGGTTTTATCACCCTTGCTGTGGAGTCTTGTAGTTGATGAATTACTGGAAAGTCTTACTTCCCAAGGCAAACGTTGCATTGGCTTTGCTGATGACATCGTAATAACAGCATTGGGGAAGTTCGAAGGTACACTTTGTTATATAATCCAAAGAGGATTGTCAATAACAAGGAAATGGTGTCTATCAGTGGGACTAAACATCAACCCCACCAAGACAACAATAGTACCATTTCCCAAAAAGAGGCTTCTTCCAAGCATGAAACCTATTCGGTTAGCAGGAGAAGAAATCGGAATCCAGAGGGAAGTTAAATATCTAGGTATAACACTAGACAGTAAACTCCTCTGGAAAAAACACGTCGAATTAATCGTCGGAAAAGCCACAAAAGCCATCATGATATGCAACAGACTTGCAGGTAAAATATGGGGCTGCAAACCAAACATCCTCAGATGGATGTATACCATGATGGTAAGACCCATCATAACCTATGGTGCAGTTGCGGTTGCATAATTACAGGTAGGAAATCACTAGAAAAATTACAAAGGCTCGCACGCATATGCATCACTGGAATGCAATGAGAACGTCCGATTTATGATTATGACGATTTGCAGGTCCACAGAAACAAACCTTCTTTGCTTTCCAAGAGATGGTATGACCAAAAATTATAACTTTATAAAGAATTTAAAAACAGAGTTAAGAAACAAGAGAGAGTGGGTAGGTGAATCGGTGAACTGAACTCTTAAAGCAAACGCCATCAAGTGGTACACTGATGGATCGAGAACAAGCGAAGGGACTGGTGCAGGGATCTTTGGGCCTAGAACCAAACTATTCTTGTCGATGAGACAGTCTACTAGCATCTTTCAGGCAGAAGTAAATCCCATTGTGAAGTGTGCTGAATGCAATCACGAAAGGAATTACAAAAACCAAAACATTGCCATCATGTCAGATAGCCAAGCCGCACTCAAAGCACTAAACTCATACTCCATCAGTTCAAAACTGGTATGGGAGTGCGTCTGGGTAGGTTTAACGAATTGGGCACGAATAATAATGTCACACTTCATCGGGTACCGGGCTACTTTGGCATTCAGGGCAATGAAGAGGCAGACTCCTTAGCAAAAATAGTAGCAACAACACCCCTAACAGGGGACACAAACACAATTTTGAGATATCGAATTTTCCAAGAAAAAAATGTACATATATTAAAAAATTTTTTTTTGAAAATTGTGACATGCAATATAATTTGAGCTTTTGAAAGTTTCTATAAATAATTTAATTTAATTGCATTCAGACAATAATGAAAAAATCTAAAATAACGTTCTATAGGAGGTACTGTTAATAGTTGTCCAGTGTAAGGATATTTTATATTTAATAGTAGACCGTACTTACTTATTTAAGCACACAGAAACTTTTTTGGAAGTTTTTGTACATATATATAAAATGCAAGGTTCATAGAACGATAAAATATCATTCATTCTCTCGATGTGCGAGAACTATTAAAGATCCATTTACGAACCGTTCAAATAAGAAAGAAAAATGTAATTTTACAAAAGGAAAAAAGTTTCGAAAAGCCAAAGTTGCGCAAGTATCGAAGGACAGTTTAGAAAAAAAAAGTTTGGAAATCCTTTGACCTTCATTGTAGTAAAAAAGAAAAAATATTTCCAAAACGTTGCCATTAAGTCAGTTAAAAAGGTAGATATAGCAATGTGTTTAGGTTATTAATACATATGTACATGGATATTTGTTTTTTTATTTTGATACACAATAACTACTAAAGCTTTTGGAATTCAAATTTGCATGGAAAAGTATGGCTTTACCCAAGTTCCTTTTTTTAGGCAATGAAAATAAATAATCAGACTTGAATTAGATTTTGAGAAAATTACTAAACGATTTGAAAATTCAAAACAAAAGTTTCGAACTCCGAATCAAACTTTTTCTTTTTTAATAAAAAACTTAATTTTTTCGAAAATCTACACTTTTTATTTGTGTACAAAATTTAAATATTCACTTCATCGTAATCGGACACTTTGTTACGAATCCCGAAAAAAAAAACTCACAGAATACATCGTAGTGCAAAACTTCACACAAATTGCCATCAAGAACACATTCGGTGGTAGTTTTTTCGGGATTCTTAAACAAATCGCAGATCGCGCTAAATTTTCGTTTTCATACAAAATTTCAAAATTTAGCCAAGCATTTTAGCCGAGTGGTACGCAGCTCCAGCTAAAAAATCAAAATTTTGTTTCTTACTTCACATCACTATCTGTCAAAATTTAGCGCACGAAATAATTGTTCGACACATTAATTCTCGAGTTAAATTTTGAAGGTTTCTATAATTCTTGAATTTTTTGTGAATTTTGCACTGTGAAAATAAAAAGTGACGTGGATAATATTTTGAAACAAACTATGGAGAGAAGATAAGTATTTGTTAAAATTCATAGTAAAAAAATTGTGAGTTGTGTAGTATTGTCCAGAGCAAGGGGGGGGGGGGGGGCAAGTGCCTCCAATTTCCCCTACCTCCGAGCGCCTATGTGCCCAGTCAATATTATAGTTTCATTATGTATTCTGAAAAATGGAATTAGACTCAAATTTCGATTAAATTTTATCTGAGATTAAATTTTTGCATTTTACGTAGTTACCTATCTCATTAGTGTCAGAAATTAATCTTTAGATACAATTTAACACGATTTTAATCCATGAAATGAGGACACGATTGAATAATTAAATTTAACTGCTCAGCCTTATATATCTAATTTTCAAAATAAAATAAGACCACGCGACCTAATTTCAATCGCGGCCATATTTCGTTTTGAAAATTAAATAAGCCTGCCATACAAAATCATCCTATGGCCTCATTTTCATCCACCTCAAAATACATGTGAAACTGCAAAAACGTTTCACACATCTTGCTCTTATGAAAAAAGCTGTGAAAAATGTGAAATGTGTTGTCACACATGCGACTGGGATCGCTCTAGCTTAAGTGACCGAATCTGACTCTATATGGTTACCCAAAACCAATTGCATATCATGGATTCGCTCGTTTACTTATGCGCTCAAAATCTACCTTGTGCGTTGAGCCTTAGAACTTTCGTCTAGTTCCATTTTTCCACGTTAACTCACCATTCCATGTTTTTTGTACATCAAAATTGTAGAATCGGAAAAACGGAAATGTAGCTTTCCTATAAAAAAAAATCACCCGATTAGAAAATCCAATGATAGAGCTGCGTGGGTTCAGACTCAATTTTGCCATTTTTACTTTCGGGAATGTCTGAACTGAGTCCGACTCCCTCCTCAGCTCATTCAACCGATTCTGTAATTGTGGTGAGTATTTTTCACATACTTACTTATATATACATAGCTATTATAAATTCACAAAACAATAGTTATCCTTTTTCGGATTATATGTAAATGATTGGCCATTATTACATAGGTCTAACGGTAAATTGAACTATGACTGACACTTACAACGTACCTATATAAAAACATGTCACTATTTCCCGAAAACTTTCATTCCGATTTTTTTTGTTCTGAATTATTTGTGTCAGTGTTCCGCATGTTGGCTTTGCTTTTCTGCTGAATAAAGGAGGCTGGTGCATTCACGTTTTTGTGCTGTTTGTTTCCTTAACTATCTTTGATTTCAAATTGTTCAAATAGAGGAAAGGCTGAAGGGATGTGCAGTGCACTGGAGCAACAGCCAGAGAAGAATCAGATTGGGTAGTCCAATTTCAAAGTTTTGGCTTAAAATTGGAGATTCAAACGAGACCTTTTTTTGGATCCTTACATGAACACACAAAGATAAAAAATAAAGGCATCTGTATTTAGTAAAAATTGTATTTGCATTTCAGATTGAAATTAGCTAAATGTGAAAAAAGAGTCTGTTAAAAGAACTTTTAATCAAACAAAAATCGAATACAGAGAAAGGAAAAAATATCGTTGGCATAGAAAGGTCATCTAAAATTGTTGGATAGAATTGTGTCAGCACAAAAAAAGGAATTTTTTTCCAACAAAACAGGAGCTTGTGACACTTTTTTAATGAAGACAATTTATTATTGTATACCTGAATACGATTTTTAAGAAAACAGAAAAGGACCATGGGCATTTTTGACCCAATTTCAATATTGCTCAACAGTTATGAAACTTATGTCATAAGAAAGCTTATGGAGAGTACTTTATTTCATTTTATGGCAACTAAGTTGAAATCGAGCCCAAAAATGGTGTTTTGGCGCATTTTATAAAAAAAGGATTTAAAATGGAAAGAATTTATTTAAAAAATGGCAACATTTTCTAAAAAGTGTTTTACCTTTTTTTGAAAGCGAGGAGACTATTCTTTTATTTTATTTTCAAATCAACTTATTTCTATCAATAGTTTTCGAAAAAAATACTTTAAAACTAAATAATGCTGCAAACAAAAAATTGAATACTAATTTTTCACAATTTTAATTCTCTTTTATTTCGTATTCAATCAAGAATTCTTATCTAGACGTAGTGAATACTTAAAGTAAATTTAAAACTTAGTTTTTAAAAATACGAAACAAAAGAGAATTAAAACTGGGAAAAAATCGATATTCAATTTTTTATTTTTTACCATTTTTGAGTTTAAGTATTTTTTTTTCCAAAATTATCAATAGTAATAAGATGATTTAAAAATAATATAAAAGAACAGACTTCCGGCTTTCAAAAAAAGTAAAAATTTTCTTAGTAAGTGTTGCCATTTCTTAATTAATTTTTTTTAAATTTCGAATCCTTTTTTATAAAATGGGCAAAAACACAATTTTCACGTTCGATACAATGAATTAAAGTAGTCTCCATGTAAGCTTTATAACTGTTGAACAATATTGAAATCGGGCCCAAAGTCCATACAAATATGCCCATGATTCTTTAAAATATTGATCAAAAAATGTATTTATTAAAAAAAGAAAGAATGTAGTATCTATGTGAATTAATTGTTTGTTTTTTTTTTGATTTTTTCTATTTATTATACAGTAAAAATTTAATTTACAATGGTGTTGTAACTTAAGCTTTTAGCATTGATTAATTTTTATTGTATAACTAGCTGGCCCGCCCGGCTTCGCACGGGTAGACAAACCTAAGCTTCGCATAAAAATTACAAAAGAAAATAAAAATAAATATTTAAGCTAATTTTTTTAATCGAATACTACTTTATGGGTTTTAACTTAATTCACTATATGAATGGCTAAATAAGGGAAAACATGATCCTCTAAGTCCAACCGTTATAACTTTGTCAACAGAGAGAGAATTTTTATAATAATAAAACACTTCTTTGTGCAAATTTTTTTTACATAACCTCACACACAAAAAGAAATTTTAAAATCAGGTGTTACTTTTCGTTCATTTCATCCTATAAATGGCAATATTCTGAAAAAAAAATTCTTAAGGCCATCCACTAAAAAACAACCACCGAAAGAATTTCTTAAATCAGATAATTAGTTTGTTTTTGCCCCATTTCACCCTACAAATAACAAAAGTAGAAAAAGAATATCCCAAAAGCCATTTCCTAACCGCCTACAGAGTCACCCGTTGAACGGTGATTGAATTGAACTGAAAAACGAAATAAACGCTTACAGCGCCACCTGTTGAGAATTTTACAAATTTTAATTTTCCTAAACCTTCGCGGAGCAAATACAAACAAACCAGCAGAAGGAAGTTTCCAAATTGGTCCAATCGTTTTCAAGTTTTAAGCATCCGAACCCACCACGATCCATTTTTATATAATATAGATTACTAGAGTTAAATAGAAAAAAAATTGCGTTTTCATCAATCGGTAATATCAACTGAATTAACACTTTGTAGTAGTGATACCAGTATCAAGTGTTATTGGGAAATTGGAAGCTACAAGCGACGATCACGAAAAAGTATTCAATTTCATAATGTTATATATGATACGTTTGCCTCTCGAAAATTTCACAATCGCCTCTAGTTAACTCTAATAAATTCCTCTGTCACCGTATATTACTTTTTTAAATGGCTTGTTTAACCCGGAGGGCACACGAGCAATACACTTATATCTTTTTTCTAATACTTATAAGCTTAAGCAACTTTCTCGTCAGCTGGCTTGTCTTTTTCGAAGCCAGTTGAGCGGCCAGTAGAGAAGCCAGTAGTGCGTTAATTCATCGTTCCTTTTATTAAAATTTTTGAAGTGATTCGGTTTTGTGCAAAAAATAAGTTGAAATAAATTTAGTTTGCAATATCGTATGCATTTTTAAAACCTTAAAATTCACTTCGATACGAAACTTGACATTGCTTGACAGAATATTTCACGTTTGCGAATATTTCGTTAAAAATCAACAAAACTCTTAAATTGCCCTTTTCAAAAAATAAAATCACAAAATTTTCGAATTTTTAGATGTTTTTTAGTCCTTTGACATCCACATCCTTCAGTTTTATTGCTCGACTGATAGGTAATAATCTGTTTTTGACGTCTGTAGAACATTTCTATACAAAAAACACCAGAAAGTTCTAAAATTGCTTTTTTCCGGAGCAAAAAAAAATCTCAAAAATTTGGATTTGTAGAGGTTCTTAAGTCCATTGACATCGTAGACATCCTTCAATGAAATTTGATAGTTTATTGCTAGCGGATAGGCAACACAACGTATTTTAACGTCTGTAGAATATTTCCTTACACACACCAGAAAATTCTAAAAGTTTGTTTAGGTGCATGAATTCTAGTTAAAGTATATGTTTTTCCCCCTTTTGTTTCATCCTCCATCATTTCAGTTATTAAAGTTTGTTAACCATTTTTGCATTTTTCTTGAATATTCATTGCAAATGTATTTTGATTTTTTATTAGAGAAAAAATTATATTAAATGAAGGTTTCAATCATAGTTTTTCCTTCAAATGTAATCTTCAATTCAAAATTATTTCAAAATGGTTATAAAATTTTCCAGTTGTAAGATATAGTTTAAATATCAAATCTCTGAGCAAGCTGCGTATTATTAAAATTTGTAAAAAGCATTTATCTATGAAAATAAAATATCTATCTATCTATCTTATTAGAGAAAAAGAACGACACACTTGCAAGCAACTTGCTCGGCAAGTAGAGTGCTGCCTACGTCACCACAGCCAGTACATAGATACGAATTTGACAGGCAATGTATAAACCCAACTGGCCAGCCATTACTGGCTTGTGTGGCCTCAAGGTAAGACTTCTGAGCCTCATTCAGCCAGTATAGTGTTCCTATATTCTTTCTTTTAGACATTCGCTTATAAGTTGAGCAAGTTAATTCCAGTTGAATGAGACCAATACTAGCCTTGTTGAAGCCAATCATTATACTTGCCTGGTTCCTAAAACACCCCACTACTGAAAAGAATTGAATATACCAAATTTAATTTTTAAAATTACAAACAAGAGAATGTTATGTTTTGAAATCGTCTGTAGGCCCATTACAAATTTAATTGTTGTTCTATCTAATACCTTTCTTATATAGGGTGGTTAAATTTTATGGGCCGATGTTGAATGTGAACCACACTTAAACGTCAAGTTTTTTTTCTGCATTTCATTTGACATTTCTCAATTTCAGACTAACTCAATTTGAACCATGGGAAGATACACAATCGAGCAACGCGTTAAAGTTATTCAGGCTTATTATGAAAATGGGCGTTCAAATCAAAATGCATATCGTGCACTTCGTGATTTTTTTGGTCAGCATATATCTACTTTCACCTCAGTGGATTCGTCAATAAGCAGAATTGCCGCATTTGGGCGAATGATAATCTAAGAGTGATTGTCGAAAAACCAATGCACCCACAAAGAGAGACTGTTTGGCCAGGCCGTTCGGTCAGGCAGTTACTGTGAATGGTGTTGGCTATCGTGAGATGATAACGAACTTTTATGCCCCGAATTTTAAGATATGGATGTGGACGATATGTGGTTTCAACAGGACGGTGCCACTTGCCACACAGCTAACGAAACAATGGCTCTTTTGCGCGACAAATTTAATGGCCGTGTTATCTCACGTGGTGGCGATGTCAATTGGCCGCCAAGATCATGTGATTTGACACCGTTGGACTTCTTTTTTTGGAGTTATTTGAAAGAAAAAATGTACGTCGATAAGCCAGCAACAATTCAAGAGCTAAAGGATGAGATAATTCGGCACATTAACGGCATAGAACCTCAATTATGCTTCAGCGTCATCGAAAATTTGGACCATCGGATGGAGGTGTGCCGCCAAGGTCGCGGCGGCCATTTGGCCGGTATTTTGTTCCATTCATAATTGAACCACTAATATTATCATAATACAAAAAAATGTCAATAATTTCCTAAATAATTTGTGTTTTATTCAAAATCAACATCGGCCCTTAAAATTTAACCACCCTTTTACATGCATAGCGTAACAGGTACATACATTTTGGGAATGAGTCTACTATTCAATCTAAATAGGTCCGCTTCTTAAATTGGTGTTATATGATCTGCTATATGTTTATGTATAGCTTAACCACTGTTTTAATGTACAGTAAGTAGCATTCCCTTAAATTTATTTTTTATTTTCACTTATGAGTCCCTTGATGCATAATGTTGATTAAGGGTATTAATCACTGTAAACGAATTTGGCTTCTGGCATCTCACGGTCACGCAACTGTTACGTAGGTTACATGATGTTATTTATTTCACGTCAATTTTTACGAAACGCTTTAACAATTTATTTCCATTAAATACAACCACCTTGCTCGATAATTTCATTTTACCACAACGAGTTTTACTATACAAAAATCGAATTGTTCTATAGCAATAAATATATCGGGGTGGGCCTATGTACTGGTTTACGGAATACCAATAAATGGTTCGTTCTTTTTTCCACCATTATATAGGGGTATATCGGAATTGTGGTACAGTAGTTGCAAAACGACCACCAAAGTAAACATTCAAATAAACAAAGCTCGTAAGCCACATACCAAATTAAACAAAAAAATAGGATTTATTTGTTTTAATATTAATTGATTGGTGGTTGAACTAATTTAGAAATAAATTGTCTGCCATTTGATAAGCATTTAATTATTCGCCATTTGGTAAATATAATTAACGAATCCTTTCAAACTTTCAGCCACTCATACTATTTTTATTTTTCAATTAAGAAAGCATTTCTATTTTGAAAAAAATTGGTTTTGTAATCTGAATTATATTCGTCGATTAAAATGTGAAACTCACAAACTAACAAAATCGTTTTGGTCTTGAAAAATTAAATTTTTGCAGTTACTGAACAATTATTTTGTATTAGTACAGGTAGAATAGGATAAATGAATCTTACATTAATGGCACTTGGCAAAACCTTACATCAAGAGCAAAACGAATAATTTATTGAAATAGGAAGTTCTCAACCTCTGAATGATGATAAGTTCAACACAACAAAAATAAATTGATTTTGATTGTATTTCAAAAAGGTGTCAATATATTAGTAGTGGAGGGGTGTAATTTTTGCATTTTGAACGCAAGACAGGGATTGGGGGTCCGAAGAACATTTAATTTTAGCACCCTCATCGTATATTTTTTTAAATGTTTTGTTCTGCTTTTATTAAAAACAATATGGAACAAACTACGTAATACTTTATCTCAAAATTAAATGGTTCGAAATATTAAAAAAAAAATCTATATTTTGTTGTTGGTCTGAATAAAAACCTTAAACTCATTGGGCTTTACTATAATAACCAAATAAAGTGTTAAGGTTAAGAGAAAATCTCCACATTTAAGAAAATTCGCATACTATTTATTCTATAGTTTGTTGTTAGCAATATTTTAAAATTTAATCCTTGTTTAAAATTGAACACTTAATGAAAAGTGTTGCCTTAGTGCTGTTTTATGGTACCGAAATTTGTATTCAATATTTAAATCTACTGCCATATTATCAGGTCGATTTCAATAGGTATAGGCAGGATAAAACAAAACAAGACAGCGCAAACAAAAAACAATTTTCAAAACAAAACCAATAAACCAAATTAAAATTACATTTGTTTAACTGGTAGCTGAAAATTGTATTTATATTTAGATTTCCAATATTGTTTTTTCATTTTTGTTGACCAATAGAATGCACTTGTCGAAATCAGAATTTGGAAAATAATCTAAATTGGAAAAATACAAATACATAAAATTCGTCCTAAACGTCCGTTAACAGTCGTAAGTTTTGTAAATCTGTTAAATATTCCATACAAATGTTGATAGACTTACGCAGTCGACAACTATTACGAAGTTTACGAAGACTTAACGCCATTGCGTGAATACCCTTAAAGCCAGTTTGTTCACAGTAAGTTTAGTTTTTGAGACAACTTTCAGAGGTTCTGGTTAAATGGTGTTAATCAACCGAAATCAGCTGCTTAGCTTAATCCATGCTTAACAACTCAAGCTACGGATTTTTTGATACAAGTTAAAACACTCATGGATTATAGATTATACACTGAGAAAAAACTGGCCCTTACTGTTTAACAATAGAAAACCTTTTAAGTTTAAGATTTTCTTAGGTTCAAATATTAATAATATTATAAGTTTAAAATAAAATATATGAAATATGTTTCCTTGTTAAATGATGTGGTTTTAAAAACTAAAAAACAATTGAAAAGTCGCTCCGACACTTTAAATGAATTCACGTAATATTAGTACTATAATACTTTCTGTAAAAAAGAATACGGCAGTACTTAACTTTGAACGTGTATAGGGCAAATTATGACAGTTCCTGCTTGGTTTTTTTTTTTTGTATTTCTGTTGTGTCTGTGGGTCTGTCGTCTGTGTCGATCAAATAATTTGTTTTTAATTAAGAACAAAATTATAATAGACCCACAAAAAAAAGAAAAAGGGCCAGCAACTGGACACCCGAAATAATCCAGTTATCAGTTTCATTAATAAAACCCCTTGGTCATACCAACCACAGCAAGCTTAACAGCCTGCGAATGCATATGATTAAAAAAAAAGTTAGGCCTTTGAAAAAATTAAAGAAGCATTCGAGGCAAATTAGCATCAGACTTCCACTAAACAATTGAGGGATCAGTGGAACCGTCGCGTCGAAAATAAGTATCCCGCAATAAAATATCGTTAAAAAAGCGCAGAGGCAGCCTGGTGGTGGATCTCATTTTTCAAAATTTAAATTTTTTTGCTTTTTCAAGAAAACAAAAAATTGAACTTTGACAGACCTTGGTGGAAATTCTGACAGTTGATTCAATGCGTTTTCTCATTTGTAGTAGATTTTGTAATAGATCCAACGAAAGTCTGGAGACTAGTTAGTGAAAGGGTTAAATTGTTTATTGGTAGCATTTTGATAAAGCTCAGCACTTTGTTTTAACCTACTAGTGAACGAATAGTCGACATTAGCGTTTGATTATTAGTAGGGCCCATTATCTGAAGAATCAAGTTTTTTTAGTTATACCGGTTATCTTAAAACAGCATGAGTAATAAATTTTGAGTATTTTTTATGTCCGATAATAATCGTTATCATTAATATCATACAAAGATGAAACGATTATAAAGTTTGTCTCTCGTAAGCTCAGAAAGTTTCTATATATTCAAATCATTTACGTGAAACTAATTTTATAATATTTTATATTATTATCAGAATGTTTGGGCATATTTTTTTTGTTTTTTTTTAAGAAGAACAGGCAACGTAGAGTCACCCTACTCAACATTAATCTATCATAAGTCGCGTCGTTCAAAAAGTTATTGTGGTGTACTTGTCAAAATTCAAAATTTTGGGGAGTTTTTTTCTTGAACTTCTAGAAAAGAGACAAATTTGGGTACATTTTTAGATAGCTTGTCTAGTTGCTTAAAAAGCCCCATGTACTGCTAACTTCACAGTGACGTATTTTTATGGACTGTTCTGATTGTTGGTTTTCATGTCAAATGAAAAAGAAGAATGAATGCCAAGTTATACCAACGGGATAATTTTACGAGTTTTCAGTTATATTTACCTTTTATAAGTACATGAAACAACAGTTATGCTTACATAAAAAGGACTATGAGCTATGACGTTTTTCACGCGGTATAAGGGCTGTGTCAATCAGGAACGATTCGATTTTTTGATCCGATCATCGAAAAGTATTGATGATTGAAATCACAAATTTTCGTTTCAATCGATCCCAATCTCAATCATTTCGATGATCCTCGATTTTCCATCCCAATCTCAATCATTTCGATGATTCTCGATTTTCAATCACAATCTCAATCATTTCAATGAATCTCGATTTACGATATCAATATCTTTTGAATTATTAATATATTTTATCGGAGAAAAGAACTATGAGTCAGAATGGGGTCGATCAAATCGGTACAGTATTCGTTAACTTCGGAGATTGAATTTCATCGAAACCAAAATAAAAAAATTGTCTTAGTTTGACAGCTGTCAAAATATGACAACATTTTTGGTACGGCGGATCGAAAAACGGAGTACGCCAATCGATTTAGGAGGTGGGTATAACCCTTGTCTCACGGCCGACGTTCTGGGACAACTAGAACACTTAGTTTGACAAGTGTCAAAATATACCAACATTTGTGTTAGGGCAGATCGAAAAACGGAGTACGCCAATCGATTTAGGAGGTGGGTATAACCCTAGTCTCACGGCCGACATTCTGGGACCACTAGAACACTTAGTTTGACAAGTGTCAAAATATACTAAAATTTTTATTACGGCGGATCGAAAAACGGAGTACGTCAATTTAGGAGGTGGAAATTACCTGAAGTCACGCCAGTTCTCTAGGTCCTTTAAAACACTTTTAATTTGACAGGTTCATTTCCGAGAATACGCGCTACGTAACTTTGTACATCTTAACGTGTCGCACAGAGGAAAGTCCACGTTTTTATTTCACTCTACCGCCGACATATAGATGTTTACACATCAAAAATCGAATCGGAACAGTATGAAATAATGAATTGAGTGGAATGAAAATGATCGAATGATCGATTGATTAAAATGATGGAATCATTTTGGTAATCGATTCTTGAACGATTCGATCATTTGAAATGAACGATTTACACAGCTCTACGCGGTATCTTCTTGGTTTGGGATTTGATGGGTTCAGCATCACAAAATGGCTACATTAAATTTTCTCCCAATGAAAAATTACCCAAAAAAAAAAAATGAAAATTGTCTCCCCAATTCTGGCTTTTTCATAATGAAAAATTGCCCCATTTTTAAAAGAAAAAATCGCCCAAAGCTTATTAAAAATAAGCGCCAAAATGAATTATTAATTCTAATCAAAAATTAAAAATGGCCCCAAAAAATGTAAATGATAAGCAGCAACAACATAATAAATTAATTTGTACGGTTTGGGGTGATTTCTCATATTTTTGGGCCTTTTTGCATTTTTCAGTCTGGGGTGAATTTTTAATCAGATTTTTTTTTTCAAAATTCAAGAGTCTCATTCTTATTTTCTTGTACGACTATTAAGTCAGTTTCGCATTATGGTCCTTTTTTAATTCTGAAAAATCGTATAAAAATCGCACCATATTTTGTCTTTGGTTTGAAGCTTTTTTTAATTTGAAATAAGTTTTGGGGCTATTTTTCATTTGATTTTGGGCAATTTTTCCATTTATTAATTGGGGCAATTTTTCATTATGAAAAATCAACCCTTTTTTCATTTATTGTTTAAGATTTTTTTTAATGAAATTTTACCCTAAAATTAAAATTGAAAAATGATCGAACGTGAAAAATCACTGCAATTCAGCAAATTTTATCTTTTTTTGCCGTTGTTGCTTTAACATACATTTTTTGGGCCATTTTTCATTTTTTGTTTGAGCCGTTTTCCATTGGGGCCAAATAACATGTAGCCTTACAAATACCTTTATATCATGTGCCATATGCCTAGATTATTTAAAAATATTTGAGACCCACAAAAACCAGCTTTTTACCCTAAAAAATTCTCTTCACAATAGATGCTTGTAACGGTCTTATCATAGTTAAGGGCCAAGCATAGGCTCAGCAAATGAGAATTTGTATGTAGTGCTTTAATGAAAGTGAATTACATTTTTTTCCAACAACCAACGTCCTTGTTTCGCAAGACTATAGAAGAATATTGCTGTTTTTATTTCCTTATAGGTAAAATTTATTGAAATGATGCCGAAGAATGATTATGGTTGCTTCCAATTTCCGCAATATTCTCCTTGCTCCATCAGTTCACATCTAGATTTTTTTTTATCTTTTATGTCGGACGACACTTGGACGGTGATTTCGTGTTAATTTATTTATTGCGCAAATGATAAACCAGGTAGAACATCCGGCCCATACTTCTTGATTGCATACCAGGATGCTTCAGTTGCAAATAATAACGATGTTGCTAACGAGGATATTTTCGTAGAGGAGAGACGGACGTAACAGCAAGAGCAAAGACTACAATCCAGATGATTATGCCAATAAATGAAACTATATAACTTCGACATTACATAGCAGATACTCAAACGCAGTTGCATAGATAATACAATTTTTAAAAGGGATTGAATTCAAATGAGCAAAATAACAAATACAGAATCCTTTTGCCGCTCCCCCTCCCATTCATTAACCATTCGACAAAGAAGAGCAGTGAATAAGTTTCCAGCTGATTGAGGTTTGTATAGCTATACTTTAATAGCTAGGTAATGTGGAAGTTCTATTTAAAATTTACCTGAAAAACATATAATTTTTCAAGACCGTAGATCTTAGAGGCATATAGTTAATATTGGAAACCAATACCTATTACATTCATAGAATATTCTCTTCCAAGGCGTCAATCGTCTCGGGCTTATCTGCGTAGACAAGCGATTTCAAATAACCCCACTAAAAATAGTCCAGCGGTGTTAAATCGCACGATCTTGGAAGCCACCCAACAGGCCCACGACGAGATAACGCACTCACCAAGAGTTTCCTTCAATTAATTGATTGTTTCGTTGGCTGTATGGCATGTAGCGCCATCTTGTTGGAACCCAAGGTCGTCCACATCAACATCCTACAATTCAGGCACGAAAAAGTCATAATTCATGGCTCTAGCGTTCCCCATTGACTGTACATTATGGCCAGCTACATTTTTGAAGAAATATGGACCTATGCTTCCCTCTGCCCATAGAGCACAACAAACAGTGACTTTTTGAGGATGTAACGGCCGGCGTCTCAACAATGGCTTGTGGATTATGATCACTCCAAATATGACAATTTTGCCTATTAACGTACCCATTCAACGAAAAATGAGCTTAATCGCTGAACAAAATTTTCTTGTGAAAATGCGGATCGGTGGCCATCTCGCTTCGGGCCTATTCACCGAACGTGCTACGCGCTTGATGGTCGTTCGGCTTCAATTCTTGCACGAGTTGGATTTTGTTAGCCCGCAAACTAAGATCCTTCCGCAAAATCTTCCATAAAGTGGATAGGCAGAGCTCCACTTGTTGCACGCGATGGCGGTTGGACTCATTCGGGTCTTCAGATACTATGCTCCACAGCAGCAATAGCGTCTTCGGTCCGCACTGTACGGCGTCTCTGAGGATCCGCATTATCCACTTGAGTAAACGTGGTGCGAAACCGATCCATGGTTGCTCGAATTACCATCTCTACTGGGCGATTATGTCGACCGAATATTGGACGCAGGGGGCGATGCGTCGCGCGAACCGAACCATTATTTTGGTAATAAATTTGCACAATTTGCAAACGTTGTTCAGGAGTGAGTCTATTCATTATGAAATGGCAAACCAAACTGAGTATTAATCAAGTGACAGCTGTCAAAAAGACCTACTTCGAAAAAAGGATTGCCAGATTGAAAACCACACGTCTAAAAAAAAAACACAATGTATTTTATTTTCATAATTCATTCGGAACTTTTGTCA
The DNA here is from genome assembly GCA_932273885.2 of Leucozona laternaria. Taxonomy (NCBI): domain Eukaryota; kingdom Metazoa; phylum Arthropoda; class Insecta; order Diptera; family Syrphidae; genus Leucozona; species Leucozona laternaria. Next base: position 57,164,666 of record OW026368.1, read on the forward strand.
GTTTTCTTGGACAACAGTGCCTTGGATTTCCTTGGATAACCTGCTTAACAAATTTATGATGGCACAGGTCGGGAATGAATTATGATTTCAAATTGTATTGCTTAATTTAAAAGGAAATTTTCCTACCAGAATAAATATTATGTGAGGTGTCTGTTTCCCTCCTACATCCTACTCCTACTTTTCTAGAAAAGTAATAACGGGTGATTTTTAAGCTGGTTTGGTTTTGGCAACACTGGTTTTGACAGCTGACGTGTGTTTAGTACCTTGTGTCACTGTCAAACAGCTTCAGTTTGGTTTGCAATTTAACCATGGATCGTCTTACAAATGAACAACGCTTGCAAATTATTGAATTTTACTATCAAAATTCGTGCTCGGTTCGAAATGTTCATCGCGCGCTGCTTGTGTTCAGCGATGAGGCTCATTTTTGGTTGAATGGGTACGTAAATAAGCAAAATTGCCGCATTTGGAGTGAAGATCAGCCAGAAGCATTGCAACAGCTACCAATGCATCCCGAAAAAGCCACTGTTTGGTGCGGTTTATGGGCCGGCGGCATTATTGGGCCATATTTCTTCAAAGATGATGCGAAACGCAGCGTTACTGTCAATGGTGAACGCTACCGAGCGATGATAACAAACTTTTTTTTGCCCGAAATGGAAGTTCTTGACTTGCATGATATGTGGTTTCAACAAGACGGTGCCACATGCCACACAGCACGCGAAACAATGGCGCAATTGCGAGGCGAGTTTGGTGAACAGTTAATTTCACGTTTCGGGCCGGTCAATTGGCCGCCTAGATCGTGCGATTTGACACCATTAGATTATTTTTTGTGGGGGTATGTCAAGGCTAATGTCTATAGGGACAAGCCCGCTTCGATTGACGCACTGGAAGCCAACATCCATGTATTCATTCGTGAGATACCGGCCGATATGTGTGAAAGAGTATGCCAAAATTGGACTCAGCGGATGGGCTACCTGAGACGCAGCCGCGGTCAACATTTGCATGAAATTATCTTTAAACATTAAATTGCAAGGTTCAAACTATCGATTCAAATAAATATTTCATTCATTTTTTCGAATTTTTTGTGTTTTTTTTTTAAAAAAAGTTCTAAACCTCTTAAAAAATCACCCGTTATTTCTTAATATACAATCATAAACCATCGGGCGTACTCTCGGCGGTAACGCAAGCGGTGACCTCTGAAGCCTTTTATAAAAGAAAAGGTTAAAATGTGAACATCCCCACATGCACATGCACCAGGATTAGAACTTCAGTAGTAAAATTTCGGAGAAGATTTGTAAAAAAAGTGGAGTAAATAGGAAATTTCTGGAATAGATTTGAAAACGAAAGAAAAAAACCTTAAAAATTGTTTTTTTTTTTAGCAGAAACAAAATGAATCATATAGGTACACAAATTCACTTTCAGAACTGAATAGAATTTCAAATTTAAACGTTCAGAGCCAGAGTTGGTTAGAAAACTGAACAACACAGCCCTTTTATATAGTTTGGCTAAAGAATTTGTGATTTTTTTAGTGTGGGAAAAAAGGAGTAGATCTAAACAAAAAACGAAGTGGTGGAGTAGATTTATTTTCTTTCTCGCTGACAATGCACATTCGCAAATCAACATACCAGAAAGAGATTAGGATTTTGTCATGATTGAAATTTGAAACAAAGAAAATCCATATGGAATTTTGTTTACTTATTTGTTGGATAAAAGCCGAAGACAGAAAATGCTTTGACATCAGTTATGAGGTAGCCACTCAATTTTCTTATCAAAGCAACTATTCTGCCATTCATCCATAATATTGGAAACAATGTCAGTTGCACAAAGCCTATAACAAACCACTCTAGGGGTGCGACGTGCGACAGACTCAGAATCAAATGGACTGCAAAATTGATTCAGAACAAAACCGCAGGGCAATAAATCCAAATGATGAAAGTGTGTTTTCAGTATTCCCGCTAGGTTTACCCAAGGTAGGTAGGTATTTATGCAAAAAATTGATTTTTTATTTAAAAACAGAGCTTTGTAAGTCTTATACCATGAAAGGCTTTTATCTGCTCGATGTGTATTTGGGCTTCTTTTAGGGGTCGGTCAAGGGCGTACGCAGGATTTTGAGCAGAGGGAGGCGAACTCATTTAAGGAACCATTTAGGTGACGTATTTATATGAATTTTGTAACTTACGAAAACAATTTTCAGTATGAACAAATAAATAAATATCTAAGTTGAGGAAGTTCCGTATATGACTTTTTGATTTTTAAAATGGGTCTCGACTGAAAAGGTAAAGTATCTTAAGTCAATTTTTAACATTTTTCAGGAGAGCAAAAAAAACTGTGGAAAGAAGCTTCCCAAAAACCCTTTTAAACATAGACTTCTTAGAATAAACTTTTTAGAGGTCAAATTTTGAGAACTTTTTTTTTTAAATTTATTGTAGAAAGATACTGTTAATATTTATTCAGTTATAGCAGGGATAATTATGACTGAAGATAGTTTGCCTTTTCTCAGTTTTCAAAAAAAAATTGGCTATTTTATCTTAAGTCGACTTAAGGGTGTTTTTTTTTTGGGTTTGCACGCGGTAAGGTATCTTAAGTCAACTTAAGATGTTTCACCTTTTCAGAATTATCACAAACTTTTAAGATGAAATAATCTTAAGTATACTTAAAACTTTTTAATTCGCTACAACACAACATCTTATGTAGACTTAAGATATTTTACCTTATGTCACCATGCTATTTTCCAACATAAAATGATTTGTTTTCCTTTATAAAAAGGAAAGGGAGTGAGATAGAAGAATTCGGATAAGACAGAACTGTGCGCCTTTGTGTTGGTAGTAGGGTTCACTAAAAAAAAGCAAATCATCTTAAGTCGACTTAAGATACTTTACCTTTTCAGTCGAGAGGTAATTCTATTTTACTTTGCACCTATTATAAAAAAGTCCCTATAATATTAACAGAAATTTAAAAGTTTAAATCTTTCTTTACAGTTTTATTGAAAACAGATTGTAACATTTCTAAAACTCACGTTCAGTTAAGTTCAAACGTAACTTTTAAGTCTAAAAGTTTAATTAATGAATTTGCTTTTATAATAAAACGTCTATGTTACATAACTTTTCCATCTAAATCTTAAACTTAAACTTATAACTCAAGAACGGCTGGGCCGATTTTAATGATATTTAATTTTTTGGATTCGTCTCTGCGCCGAATTGCAGAATAACTTAATATCGGAAAAATTTATTTTGTGGTGTGAAATGGGGTAAAATGAAAAAGACGTATCCGATTAAAAAAAAACTCTACCTTCGATTGAAAGGTTATTCTTAGAAAATGGCATCAAGGATATTTTTTTTAAGCAACTTGCAATTTGTAGGGTGAAATGGGGTTAAAATAAAAATTTTCCGATCTAGGAAATTCTTTTTTGTTCAAAAAGGTTTCCTTGGGAAGTTGCTCTATTGCTATTCTTTTTCAAAATTTTAGTATTTGCAGGGTGAAATAGGGTTAAAACAAAAAATGCCCGATTTAAGAAATCCTTTTTTTGTTTGAATTTTATTTTAGGTTTTTTTAGGGAGAAATGGGGTAAACATAAAAAAAAATGTTTGATTTTATACATAATTTTGGTGTTTGAAAGGTTATTTTTAGTGGATGGTCTCAGGATAATTTTTTTTTTAAATATTGGTAGTTATAGCTTGTAATGGGGTAAAAATGAAATCTTGTATTCGATTTGAAAAAATTCTTTTTGTATATCAAAGGTTTTTTTCAAGGCGATGACTTAAGGAATTTTTTTTTCAAAAATTGATATTTATAGGGAGCTGTAGGGTAAAACGTTTCCCCGCCTCACGTTTTCCCGCGTACGTGTTTCCGCAAAACGATTTCCCGCAGAACGATATCCCGAATCACAGTTTCCCGTGTAACGTTTGCCCGCCGATTCCTACTTTTTCAATACAAAGTGACAGCACATAAACAAAATTCATTTCTACTATTATTTCTTGGTTGGTTGTGTTGTTTGGTGTAGGTAGTATGTTAGGTTTAATGGTTGGCTTGTGGGGCGAGTCCAGGGGGTATGGGTCGGTAGGTAGGACGATGTTCGTTTGATGTAGGTAGGTAGATGTTGGTGTTGGCTTGCGGGGCTGAGTCCCGATCCCGAGGGGTAGGTATAGGTCAATAGGTAGAATAACTTTGGCCTGCGTTTAATACTAAAGATAAAAATTGTCAAAAACATTTGTGAAAAAAACTAAATAAAAAATGTCAAAAAAAATTTAGAAAAAAGTTTTTTTTTAAAAAAATCATGTGGTAAGTCCCTAGATGACGAATATATGCAATTTTTTATTCTCTAAGATGCCTAGTTTAGTAAAAAATCACGTTTGAAGATGTCAACTTTGGGGGGTCTACGAAGCTCCGTTTAGCCGCAAATCGCGTTTAAAGATACAAATAGTTTTTTCATATAATAGGTGTGTTTTTTGCACGCTGACTTTCGCTTAAAAAGTAATGCGCATGTAAAATGTAGCAACAGCAATAGCTTTTATCCGCAAATATAGCAGCGATAAACTTTCTCCCTCATGTGTTAAATCAATATAAAAACAGTGCTTCCATACCCCAATAGCTTTTTTTTTGCGATAAATTTTTCACTAATGTCATGAATTCACTAAGAGTTCATTTATTAACATGACATGATGGCACAGAAGCTGACGTAAGTATCATCGTTCATGGTCACCAAGCAATAGGTAAAACTCCTATACGTAAATTTGTAAACATATAAACATGCATACCTATTAAACAAGAAATATTTTATTTGGAACGGATAGAATATTAAAAAAAAAATAATAAAAGAATTTACTTTTGCTTTTTCAGAATTATTCATTTTGTTTTCAATTTTTATTTTGCAGGATGGATTGTGGAGTTGATGACAATTTAATTTTTCTTTTATTAAACAACTGACATCTAAAATGTCATGTATTTATCAGTGCTGCCAAAACAAACAAATTAATTTGAAGTGCGTTTTTTTGTGCAATTTGTTTTTTAGATTACAAAAAACCACGCCTAATGTATGTTGTCAATTGGTGTGCTTGCAGTATATCCCATCAATAAGCGTTAATATGGGGGGGGGGCATGCTTCCCCCTTAACCTGCTTGGGTCGATTAAAAGTTGGCACTCCCTAGATCACAAATATGTAATTTTTAATTCTCTTAGATGCCTAGTTCAACCATAAATCACGTTTGAAGATGTCAACTTTGGGGGGCCTACAAAGCTCCGTTTAGCCGCAAATCGCATTTAAAGATAAATATTGATTTTTTTATAATGTATGTTGTTGCAGTTTATGTTTAGTAAACAGAACTTTGGGTAACCCGCTCCGCGGGTTCTCAGGATTTTAACTCCCTTTTTCGGGGCCGCACCCGCTCACGCAACTCCGTTGCTCCGCTTAGGGTATGTTCAGTCGTCAGGCAGGCGCTTATACCAACGGATATCTTGTTTAACAGCACTCCAAATCCTAAAGTGAAGCCAAGCAGGGGATAGCAGTAAACTTTATATTTTTGTTTAAACATAGAATTTATTTGGCCATTATTTTTAATTTTTGTTTAAAAAACGAAAAAAAAGTTTAAGAAAAAAGTTTTTTTTTTAACTTTTTAAACAAAAAGTTAACTTTTTAAATATTTTTTTTCAAAAAAAATTTCATCTCCGTCCAGACCCACCTCCGTCCATTTCCCAGACCCACCTCCGTCCAGATCCAGACCCCCCTCCATCCAGGTCCAGACCCACCTTTGGCCAGGTTCAGACCCACCTCCGTCCACGTCCAGACCCACTTTTGTCCAGTTCCAGACCCACCTCCGTCCAGGTCCAGACCCACCTTTGTGGGCTGTGCTGCGGGATTTCGTAACAAACCCGTCGAAAAGTACTTATTAGTATTGCTTATCCCACCGCCAATCCCGCGAAAAATTTGTATAGGCAATCGTTCCGCGGGATATCGTGCTGCGGGATTGTAGCAAAAAAACTACCTTTCAAATCGGCGGGCAAACGTTACAGGGGCAACTGATTTGAGGCAAAACCTAGTGATCCCAATAATAAAGGAATATCCGATTTAAAAAAATTCTGTTTTAGTTTGCAAGGTTATTTTTAAGAATTTTAAATTTATAGAGTGAAATGGGAAAAACACGAAAAAGTGGTTTTTGATTACAAAAATTCTTTCTGTGTTCGGAAAATAATAACAACTTAAGACAAGGCATGTAATAAATGTTGTTTGAAAGCAGTTGTTTTTGTTAAAGAGTTGCCTTCAATAGAAGATTGCAATGCTTTTGTATTTTTCAGACCATCGAGTTTCTCTAGGGGGGGTTTCAACCGCCTCCCCTCTTGGTAGGCCACTAAGGTTCTTTTTTGTTAACCTTTGTCTTTTTGTCTCTTTGAACTATGCTCAACTGAAATAAAAAAAACACAAAATGTAATACATAGCATTTTTCAAAATTCGTATAGTAACGGGTGATTTTTTAAGAGGCTTAGAAAGTTTTTTTAAAAAAAAACACAAAAAATTCGAAAAAATGAATGAAATATTTATTTGAATCGATAGTTTGAACCTTGCAATTTAATGTTTAAAGATAATTTCATGCAAATGTTGACCGCGGCTGCGTCTCAGGTAGCCCATCCGCTGAGTCCGATTTTGGCATACTCTTTCACACATATCGGCCGGTATCTCACGAATGAATGCATGGATGTTGGCTTCCAGTGCGTCAATCGAAGCGGGCTTGTCCCTATAGACATTAGCCTTGACATACCCCTACAAAAAATAATCTAATGGTGTCAAATCGCACGATCTAGGCGGCCAATTGACCGGCCCGAAACGTGAAATTAACTGTTCACCAAACTCGCCTCGCAATTGCGCCATTGTTTCGCGTGCTGTGTGGCATGTGGCACCGTCTTGTTGAAACCACATATCATGCAAGTCAAGAACTTCCATTTCGGGCAAAAAAAAGTTTGTTATCATCGCTCGGTAGCGTTCACCATTGACAGTAACGCTGCGATTCGCATCATCTTTGAAGAAATAGGCCCAATAATGCCGCCGGCCCATAAACCGCACCAAACAGTGGCTTTTTCGGGATGCATTGGTAGCTGTTGCAATGCTTCTGGCTGATCTTCACTCCAAATGCGGCAATTTTGCTTATTTACGTACCCATTCAACCAAATATGAGCCTCATCGCTGAACACAAGCAGCGCGCGATGAACATTTCGAACCGAGCACGAATTTTGATAGTAAAATTCAATAATTTGCAAGCGTTGTTCATTTGTAAGACGATCCATGGTTAAATTGCAAACCAAACTGAAGCTATTTGACAGTGACACAAGGTACTAAACACACTTCAGCTGTCAAAACCAGTGTTGCCAAAACCAAACCAGCTTAAAAATCACCCATTATAAATTACTTCTCTGAATTGAAAAATAATCAGGAAATAAATATCTATTGATAATTCTAAGGTGGGCGGTAGAAGGAGTATTTTTCAAGAAAGGGAAAAAACGTTTTAAACCTTTAATTTTTTGATTTTTTTTTTAAATTAAACTGAGTTTCTATTTTTATGCCGAATTCAAAAATAGAAAACGTATTTTTTAATTTTATTTAATTAATCACATATTATAATATTGAAGTAAAGAAGGAAATACATCGACTTGTACTCATTTGCCCACTAAAATTTTGTTCGAAAAGTGACTAATACTAGTAAAATCAATAAACAATAACAAATTAAAACATAGTTGCTCGGAGTTGTTTGTTTAATTTAGTTGCCGGCAACAGCGGCATTAAGGGTAGCACGCTCATTAAAAACTTTTTCTTTTCTTTTGAAATAAGTAAAGTATTCATTCTCCTGCAAACTGGTTTTGTACATCACTTCTCCAGCTTCATCCATGGTCATTATATTAACTATTTATGGACCAAGTGAGAAAAAATGAATAGCATAACCGAATTACTTGGTCATTTGAGTACAGGTCAAAGAAATATTACCTGTCAGTTAAAAAAAAATATAACCCCTTATTTGATCATAATAGTAACGGGTGATTTTTTAAGAGGCTTAGAACTTTTTTAAAAAAAAAAACACAAATAATTCAAAAAAATGAATGAAATATTTATTTGAATCGATAGTTTGAACTTTGCAATTTAATGTTTAAAGATAATTTCATGCAAATGTTGACCGCGGCTGCGTCTCAGGTAGCCCATCCGCTGAGTCCAATTTTGGCATACTCTTTCACACATATCGGCCGGTATCTCACGAATGAATGCATGGATGTTTGCTTCCAGTGCGTCAATCGAAGCGGGCTTGTCCTTATAGACATTAGCCTTGACATACCCCCACAAAAAATAATCTAATGGTGTCAAATCGCATGATCTAGGCGGCCAATTGACCGGCCCGAAACGTGAAATTAACTGTTCACCAAACTCGCCTCGCAATTGCGCCATTGTTTCGCGTGCTGTGTGGCATGTGGCACCGTCTTGTTGAAACCACATATCATGCAAGTCAAGAACTTCCATTTCGGGCAAAAAAAAGTTTGTTATCATCGCTCGGTAGCGGTCACCATTGACAGTAACGCTGCGATTCGCATCATCTTTGAAGAAATATGGCCCAATAATGCCGCCAGCCCATAAACCACACCAAACAGTGGCTTTTTCGGGATGCATTGGTAGCTGTTGCAATGCTTCTGGCTGATCTTCACTCCAAATGCGGCAATTTTGCTTATTTACGTACCCATTCAACCAAAAATGAGCCTCATCGCTGAACACAAGCAGCGCGCGATGAACATTTCGAACCGAGCACGAATTTTGATAGTAAAATTCAATAATTTGCAAGCGTTTTTCATTTGTAAGACGATCCATGGTTAAATTGCAAACCAAACTGAAGCTGTTTGACAGTGACACAAGGTACTAAACACACGTCAGCTGTCAAAACCAGTGTTGCCAAAACCAAACCAGCTTAAAAATCACCCATTATAAGTTGACTTATACTCTTTTAACCTCTCAGGATTATGTCTCATATGGCGATATGTTACTTTGACCACTGCCTTTTATAGTGATTTGTATGCGCAATAGACTTATACTGCTTTTTCCAAAAATGCCACATCAATTTTAGAGTCGAATGGTGTACTTATCTCATTTTGGCCAAATTTTGACTTATACTCCTTCTATCGCCCACCTTAGAATTGTGAATTGATGAACGAAAGTTCCCTTTCACACAAGGATATAAATACCTACTGTGTTTCCAGCAAGTTTCAGTTTGTTGGAGAGGAGGGCACGAAGTAAGTGGGGTGAACAAATCCCCCGGTCAACAATTGAGGATATTTTTTTGACATTCCTTCTCACACTTAAGCTAGTGTGCGTTCCACCAACAGCCTTTATATGGAAACTACAGAAATCTCTAACGATTTTGTTTCTTCGTGTGAAAGGTAAAAGAGATTTTAGAAGAAATTAAAAAAAAATGTCAAAAAATCTCCAGCAACTTATTTCTTCGTATGAAAGGGGACATTTCTTTTATTTTTGGAAACGGGATGAAAAAACAACATTAGAGACGCCATTACAGACAGAAATTGACGTTTCCATGCGTTTCTCCGTTATGGTGCTACTTTGGATGTTAGCACAAGTATGAATTAAAAAAAAAAAACTTCTTTTGGTTTTATTATAAACAAAAAGGTGAGCTGATGAGGCACCAAGTTCCTTCGCCTCTATTGTTTGAACTCAGTTTCTAGTAGGTATTCCGATGAAAAAATGCATTGTGGTCGGTATTTAGTCGCTTTCGATTAAAACTTATTTGTTCAAAGAACCGCGACCGACGACACCAGTGTTGCCTCTGAAAATTTTCATAAAGTGCCAAAAAAGGTGTCTGAGAGGAAAAAGGTGTCCATTAGAAATTTCAATTAAAAAACAAGATTATTGAAATTTTAATGAACAAACAAGTATTTCAGAAATTGCGTAATAAGTTTTACAAAAAGTCTTAAATAACATCACATTATTTCTTTAATAGTTTCTTAAGTTTCTTGTTTTAAACCAAAACTGTTCTATATTTTCAAAATCAACATCATTGGCTTTTAACTTTTAAGCTTTGTTCTCTTTCTCGAGATTATAAATTCATTTTTTTAAATTCAGAAACCAAATCAAAATAGTGCAATTCTGTTCCCAATTTTATAATTTCTGATTTCTGACAGATAATTTCTTATCATTCCTGTGACTTGATCACATATTTTTTGATAAATTTTCAAAATTTTTGTTTTTATTAAAAGTACCTTCTTCATGGCCTTTAATTTAGGATTTGGATTATTAAAGAAAGAACAAAAAATAGTGGTATAGGTAGTTTTATTTTTTGATTGATTGATGTCAAGGGGTTCCGTTCAATTTTTCGAATATATTGTTTGTTTACTTCAAATAGTGTCCAAAAGGTTGCTTGATTTCTAAAAAGTGTCCAAAATCCATGTATTTTTAAAAAGAGGTGTCCTCGTGTCCGGGTGCTGAAAAGGTGTCAAAATGACACTAAAGTGTCCCCAAAGATAACCCTGGACGACAAGATGGGAGTTTCGTTACCTGGAAAGCGATGGAGTGCGGCCTCGTCCGAAACAGTGTTAGAACATTTGAAAGCGTCTACTGATGTTGTCCATTTGTGCTGAAAGCCTGGTTAATGGTGAAAGCGACGGATCTCTTTGCCAGAGCTTTTCGGTGGCCTGGTTGTGGCAACTGACACTACTTTTGTCGTTTCCATAGTTTGATCGGCCGTTTTTGACACCTTGTAGTGTCTCGTCAGAGCGAGAGTATTTATTGCAGGATCCTCCGTGATAAAAACTAAGGCCCGAAAACTCCCTAGTCTTAGATAACCCTGCTGGGGATTATTTGTTGTTGAATTTAACATATTGACAAAAATAGGCTTTCCGATAATGTATTAAAAATTTAAGAAATTGTATTGGTTGATTTGTTTGCAGTAACATAACTTTTATTAAAAAATAAAATTAAAAAAACTTTACCATTGTCCATATTTTTCTCAAAACCTTTAAAATTGAACAATACTTTTCGTGTAGAATTTTATAAGCTACAATTTGTATTTTCCCAGTTATTTACAAAATATTGAATTTTACCCTAGTTCAAATTTAAACATCACCACAAAATAATTCAATAATTTTTATTGTTTTGTATATGCATCTTTTGAAGCCCTTATTTCATTTGTGTTTTGCGGCCTTATTTCCTGGGGACTGATTGAACGGCGCCAATCATTATATCCAATTTACATACGTGTCGAACACGTTCAGTTAACATGTGAGATAAAACGCAAAGTTTAGTAAAAATGTTAAGACTGCACTTTAGTAAAGTTGATATGCGAATGAATAATAAAATGGTTACAAGAAACCAAGATATGTATTTTCTGATCTTAGGTCGGCAAAACATAGTTGATTCTCTGTTTCTTAGACAGCGACAGTATCATTATACTAAGAAGTTATACGGATTTCAACAACGTGGAATAGGGTTTCGATCAGGACATTTTTAATTTAGTATCTACGAAGGGCTTAAAGACTAATTTTTAAATTAGAAATTAACATAACTAATTATTTATGTTATGAAGTTGGTCCATATATCTTCACAGTTTACAAAATGTATAATATTCTTAGGTGAACAATTTAACAAAAGTGCACAATTAAACCTACAAACTGTCTGCATTGTAACAGCTGCTAGGTGGCCCCTTAATGAAGTTAATTTCTCTTAAGCTCACTCTTGTATCTTAACTATTGTATGATAATTTATCCTTTTCTCCTTGGATACCTGACTACTTTTTTGTATCTTTTATCAAAAACTTCGAGTTACTGCATGTGCATTACGTCACCTAAGCCTGAACCCATCTCATCCTAATATAAATGCGTGGCATAAGAAAAAGTTAGTTAAACTTGAGCGGGCGCGAAACTTTAACATTACAATAACTCCAGGTGAATTTGATTGTTCCCTGGTGAATCTGTAGGGCTCTTGAGCTATAGAGCCCAAAAGACGGTTGGCATGGCAAAAAACAAAGTCTGAAAATTTGACGCACCATAAAGTTAAGAAGCATCTGGTACTCCCCTGTTTGCATAATCCTTTTTGCTGTGTCCTTTGTGTCAACGCGCATAATTTCCGCTTACCATGGATTATAGTGCTACAAGCACACACCCACACACACATCCAGCTCCAGCTTGAGCTCTACTCTGCTAACTCATTTTGGATTATGAGGGGCAATTGGATGCTTTTTCTAGAGTGGCAAACTTTGGGGCGTTCTTGCATGAAATCTCCTTCCAGTTTCATAGGGAGAGCTGTTTTTCAAACTTTGCTACCGAGTCCTTTTACTTGACTTGTGTTACTTTTTAGTGGTTAATTTGCTCGGTTCAAAATAAGTTCAACTCTTTCAGCTGGGACAAACTCCTTGGTTGGGTAAGTTGCTTTTTTGGGTTTCCACATTAACCGTAATAAATAAATTTTCATAATTATCATATTTTTGTAGGGATGCTTGACTTTTTCCTCCTCTTTTGTATTTTTAATTATTTTTTTTGTTGTTTCGTCAACAGAACAGACAGAAGATTGCAAATTTTAAATTGAATCAGTCAAGTTTTTGGTGTTCAGGTGGTGTGTCAAGTCAAAGTTTCAAATCATTAAGTTTGAGGAGAAATAGTTTAACCGGGACATAATTATAACGTCTTGCTATTAAGTGATTAGTTAATTTAGATAATTGTGGATCTTTATTTCCCTTTTCTGCGTCTAAGAAATTGTTAAGGGCTCAGTTTGGCATTCAGATATTTTTTTATTGGAGGATGGCTTACAAAAGATTTTATATAGGATATAAAATCGGATAGAATTTAGCATAATGGGTGCTTATAAGAGAGTAATCGGCGAGAGCAGACAAATTGTGTACCTATGGCAATTTTTAATCGGTCGATTAAGTTTTTGCAATAGGTAGGATTCGCATAAGGTGTGACAAAATGCTAGAGTCTGTTGCTTGGCTCGAGACAAGAAAAAATGGTATGGCCGGGAGGGGTAATTTTATAAAAAAATTACTTAAAACAGAAAAAAAATTATTTAGAAACAGCGGTGACACTTGCCATGCAATACCTATTCGTAAAGCCAGAAATCTTTGTCCTTCTTTTTTAAATAAAGTTGTTTCAGTGAACAGTTTTTGAAAAATTAATTTTCAAACTCAGAATTAAAAAAAAATGTGTTCAAACTAATTATTTTCAAAAATTTTACGTTATTAACTATTTTAAAAAAAAAAAAGGAAAATATTTCTAGCTTTACAAAAAGCTTAGCATGGCATTGTAAGTGTTAGCGTTGGTTTTTAATAATTTGTTTAATGTTTTGAATCATTTGTTTGGAAAATATTCCCTAAACGGGAGAAAAAGAACCCCCCCCCCCCCCCCCCCGATATTTTGATTTTTTTTTCTTGTCTGGACAAAACCTACACGCTTTAGCTTTATGTGACAACTTATGCAAATCACCTTCACCATCCAAAAAATAGCAAACGTTTTTTTGTATATTTTTTCTTCAAAAAAAAAAAACAAATCTTAAAAATTCATCTATTTCTACAGAAGTACTATCGGTTCAAATAAATTTGGTGCGGTAGAACCAATACCTGCCTAGTGACTCAACCACTCCTGGGTGCGTGTTGTTAGGCAGCAGAAATGTAGGAGGCCTACACCCTGTAAAATACACTATTGCATACGTTTAAAAACCCGTATGCAAAAACAGAAAATATTAGCAATTAATTTTCCGAAAATATTAAATAAAGTTTTCTAATAATTTCGATTTATATTATCTATTTTTTTTCTTAGTTTTGTATTAAAAAGATTTTTATACGAACAAAAATAGAAAGGAATACAATATTTATAATCCTGAAGTTTAAAAATGTATTACCTGGAAATTGAATCTAACTTTTTGCAAAATTTCATTTTAATAATCCTTAGTTTTTTTTTTAATAAAGAGCGGCCATGTTGTTTTGGTGAGATCTGTCAAATCTGTTGTTTATTATTCAGTTACTGATGCAGTGGCGTAGCTAGCCCTGTGAGGGCCTGAGTATGATTTAAATTTTGCATTATTTTTGGCTTCTATGGACAAAATTGATAAGTTCGATAGCTTTTCTTGTCCCACAGAAGTTCTGAGATCATTTTTAATTATTTTAAGCTCGGGACAAGGTTCCCTCAGCTGATGTTACTGGAAGCGTATAAGGTATGAAGGATACAGCGCTAACTTCCGCTTTTATATCTGAAATTTCAGATTTCTGAATTTTTGGAGCTTCTGATTAGCTGCCATAAAAAGTAAGATGACTTTTAGTTACGTTTGATGTTTCATCTGAATTTTAAGCCAAAAACTGTATTCTGAAAATTCAGAATAAAGTGATAGTGGTGGGTGAAATGTTATAGTACTTTAACATTTGAAATGTGAAATGTTAAAGTACTATAGATAGAACTTGAACTTTATGAGTTTTGCTCTGGTAAGTGATTGATTTTTTATGGTTAATATTCATCACGAACCAATTAATATTTTTTTACATAAAAGAATTTATTGTTTATTGATAAGTGAGTTGCTAAATCAAAAGATTAACTATTCTTAGATAAATGTTCCCAGAATTCTACATCGCAATACTGTGGAATTATTTGTTTAATATACTTCACATATAGTCTTCCTGTAATTTGTTGCTGATTTAGTTAAATAAATCAACGCCAGAACTACTGACGCTTAATTTTTATTTTAAGAATATAGTAAAAGATCTATATTTTATTACGTTTTAATGTAAATCCTTAAGGTTAAAGTTAGCATTTGACACAACAACTTTTGAATGAAAATTAAGATTTTTTGTGCGTTCAACAGCATAAATTCGGATCTGAATTTTCAGATTTTGTGATTGAACGTGCCCATTAACTCAAACAACTAACGGAATTTTCTCTGGTCGCAGATACACATAATTTAAAAATAAAGTCTGACAATGCCGACAGTTGATAGACAGGTTTCGGAATTGAGAAATCGTATTTCTAAGTTTTGCTGAGTTTGTTTAAGAAAATATTTTTTTAAAGGTATAAATAAGTACAACATTGGGTGTGTTTTATTATCTTTTATCGGGATCAGGATCTGGATCTGGATTTACCTTTAACACAAAATACTGCGAGATTTTCAAAATTGTTTTTGTAGCACGTGTAAAAAGTTAATCCAGATTCGGATCCAGGTAGAAGATAATAAAACACAGCTATTAACCAACTTTACATTAATAATAGTTAGTTGCCTAAAAAAGTATTACGTAAATCTTAAAATTATTTCAAATTACCTAATTGTTACTAACTTCGATTTTTGTATACTATCTATACTCTTCAGCAATGTCTTATTGATAATTTTTTTTCTTTTTAATTGTTATTGGTATGGATTTGTCGTTCAAAAGAATTTTATGGAAATCTGTCGTCTATTTCTTTCTTTTTTCCATTGACCCCCAATTATAGAAAATATTCTTTCTAAATTGTATTTTATCCTCTAAAAAGTGCTCAGGATAATTGTGTGGTTCAGAAACAAAACCTATTTTTATAAGTTTCGAGAAAAAACTTGTATCTTCTAAACCAAACATCTTTAAGGATATAAAGGTTTTTGAGTTAAAAGTTTAAAATTAAAAATGTTTTTCGAATGTATATAACGGGTTTTAGTACTAACAAAAATATGTGGATATAATGGGTTTTGAAATTAACTACAGATAATGAGGTCTCATTTCTTTGGTATAAAATGCGATTTGGGATTCAAACTTGGGCCGAACGTATGTGTTTGAACGATATGAAAAAAATCCCACACTTAAGTAATTTTCTTTTAAAATCCACACAATTTAAACTTTGAAAAACTTTATCTTCATACCTTCAATAGGTATCGTATATCTGATACTGGCGCTGACAGAAGCTTTGGTGATCAGAATCTCCCTTGTGATTAATTTTACTTGGTACAAATAATCATGGCTCTTGGCCGATCGCACCGTAAAACCCCCGCATACTTAGCTAGCTGCCATCGTCGTCGTCGACCAGTGTTATAATTTTTCACAGCTTTGTTATTATGTACTATCATCGGTTATGTTATATTTTTTTAGTTTTACCGTTATTACAAAATTGTGTCAGTACAATATTTGCTCGATCACAATTTAATAGTAAAATTAAACATAAGTCTTACTTGCCAGTTTTTTTAATGGCAAAAATATATAATGTCAGAAATGGTGGCATTTTTTTAGTCGTTAAATTCACCATAGTAATGCTTGTTGTATAGTTTAAACGCGAGTTCTACCTACGTTTTACATGCGTTATACCCAACTTTGATTCATACGTATAACCATATTTCTGCACACCTGCTCGAAATTACCTTTCCGTTGATATCAGTTTTATTTTGATTGCTGCGTTTAAATGAGGTAAAAACATAAACGACAAGGTTAAGCCACCACGTATTAATATATAAACCTAGGTTTACCAACAACTTACAGCACATTAAATGATGAATGAAGAGTAGGCGTATTTCTCTGTAGTTATTATAGGAAGGTGAAAACCCCGAAAAGAAAAGAAATAATGTAACAAATGCTTGTTTTAAGGACTTACATTGTGGTATAAGAATAACGTTAAGCTATGCTAAAAACAAGTTATAAACGTTTCTCCAAGATTTATTCTTTCACGAGTTCATAAAAAAAAGAAGAAATCGAAAACAAAAACAAATTTTCGTATAGGCATCCAATCCTGAGCATTCAATTTGAAGCGAAACAACCCAATTTAGGTGACATATAAGATATTTAACCTTAACCCAAAACGAATGACCATAAAAATAGTTCACTAACCATATTGGTCGTTCCCCAACCTCCTATCGTAACCTGAGTTGAATTTTTAGGGTTTTTTTCGAACTGTGAAACCTCAAATCGATTGCACTTTCCCACACAGTGTGCCCTATTCCGCAGTCGAAAGTTAAATTTAATCTGATTTCTTTGAATTCTTGACGGAAAATATCCAAGCAGGCTGTTATCTACACGGGCTTTGGTATTTTCTCCTTTTTTTGTTTTTCATAAATTTTCTCGAAGAAAATAAAATGATACACACATACATTTAATGTTTTTCCTTCGTATTAGTTCTTATGGATTCCTGTTAAACAACACAAGAACAAGGCGAGAACAACTGTATAGCTTCCATTACACGCCCTGCCACCACTCTCAAACCTATATTCCCTCTTAAGTATTATGGAAAACTTTGCATTGAATAGTGAAGATGTAGAATTCCTGGGACACTGGCGACGGCGACAAGGGCGAGGGGGTACAGCATTGAGATTGCAAGGGCAGGCAAACTTTCCAAATATTCGTAGTTCGACTGGCACAAGTCCAATGAAAACTTTAGTTTGGTTAGAAACTTATGGCCATCATGGAGGAAATACTACTGCCACCACCGCCACCTA
This sequence comes from Leucozona laternaria, assembly GCA_932273885.2. Classification (NCBI taxonomy): domain Eukaryota; kingdom Metazoa; phylum Arthropoda; class Insecta; order Diptera; family Syrphidae; genus Leucozona; species Leucozona laternaria. The sequence goes on from OW026368.1 coordinate 57,182,058, forward strand.
TAACAACCATTATTTGCCACCACCAACCCATGCCGTGTTGCTGCACGACAGCTTGTAAAGCCATCTCATTTTCTCCGGGTTGACATTTCGAGTTTTTCATTTTCTTTTTTTTTCAGTAATTTTTCCTTTTGTTTTTCATGATCTTAGTTACAGTTAAGCTCTAAAAGGACACTTTTAAGAGAATGGGTCCTCATGATCAAGTTTTTGAGCTCAATGAAGAAATCTACCTGCATATGGTTGTAAAAAAATCTTATAATGTGCCCTACAAGTAGCGTTGTTTCTTATGCTTGCCACGTTTCGGTGTTGATGGCAGCCTTTCAATAGGCTTAAATGAATGGCGGTTACCTAATAATGTCTCCCCTTAATGGGACCATTTTGTTGGGTTTAAATTTATAGTTTCGAAAGGCAGTAAAAAGTTCTTGAAATGCAATACATGGCTGTTATAATTCCATACCACACTGGTTGGAGGACAATTTGCTAACAAGACAGTGACTGACACAGTGGTTTTTATAATAGAAATTGATTTAAAAATGTTCTTTTTATTAATGTGTGTTTTGCACATGTAAGGTTTAGTATGTAGAGTTTTGCTGTGACTTAGTTCCGGCATTTAATACAATGACCAATTTGATGGATTGCGCACCACTTTTGGGGTCATCCTGTAATTTATTATAGGTGGTAAATTTCCTTTTACGTATTTTTTCTTATTATCATAAACTAGCAGACCCGTGCTCGAATTGCTTCGAAAAACTCGTCAGTACATCGTTTGTATCTCCCTAGAAAAAAAGTTGATAAAGGCTTACTAAACATTTGCAAAATATGCCGCATGTTAGGAACGAAAATGAGGAATAAGCTTCTTTTTTCTCATGAAGAAGTATTGTAAACGGCCCGTGATGCGGATGATAAGTATATCCCACTCAACTTGAAAAACGAAACAGAGGGAATAATATAAAGTACCTGGAAGACCTAGCTTTGCTCGGGATCTTAGAAATTTGACATGGGAAGGTGTAACTTACCGTAGGAAAATGTAATGAAAGAAAATTCAATTTTAATGAAAAATAAACAAAGACTTCTGTAATGAAAATCTGTTGTCTCTTTATATTTCATTGCGTTAGCACTGGAAAAGTGCATGGGGCACTTAACATCTTAGTTACGGCGGCCTGAGGCATTTTTGGGGAGAAAAGTTTCCAACAATATACGGAAATACGCTCGCATGAAAGTATTAACAAAAAAGCGTTAAATTTTAATGTTATAGGTACTGCCTTCACTACAGTGGACATTTATATTTATAGGGTTTCGGATTTGTATCTTATTAAGGGGATGGATTGAAATTTTGGGGGATGATGGTTTAAAACTATCAAAATTACCTTTTTGATCGATTAAGTCGAATTTCGTTATTTTCTATAAAACTTTTTTTTCTAATCGTGAAGGCTCAAATCTTTTAAGTTCAAGTGACAGGCTAGTTGTCAAACTATATAAAAGTATTGGGTAAAGGCGAAATCATGATTGTTTTGAAGGATTAGTTTTGCAGCTTTTAATGTACGCATCAAAAAACACATATACGATCTATCTCAAGTAGTCCCCTTATATACAATAGTACAATAGCAGACAGCACTTTTTCATACTTTGAGAGTGGATGAATAGCAAAAATATGTGTATGAGCATCAATCTTCATAAATTCCATTTATAGATATAATTATTCGAAAATCTCAAATTTCTTATCAACTGTTGCATTTTTAAAAAGAAAATCAAATTAATAACACATAGTTAACGTCCTTAGTTCTTACATAACAATTTTTATATGTAGCCTGGAATTTCATCATAACCTTGAAGATCAGACAATTTATTAGAAACAAAGTTTATTATCAGTTGATTTTTTTCAGTTTTTCATAAGAAAAACTTTGTTAAGTATACCTACTTTTAACGAAAAATAGTAGTGAAACGTGGGTGAATTTTACTAACACTAATTTTTAAATTTTGTCTCGCTCATGAGAAAAAACTCTGAAAAATTCATCAAAATCGTTAGGTAAAGCCGTTTCCTATAAGACAATTGGGCGATGTAGTGGCCGGTTTTTACTAAATCTTGTTTTTAAACTTTTATATCGTTCATTAGTTAAAGTAGCAATTTCGGATATACCGCCAATAAATGAGAAAAGTGGCAGTGGGTGGATTTTACTAAAATCAATTTCTTTATTTATTCTCGCTTACTGAATAAAATTGAAAATGTTATCCAAATCTTAAGCGCCGTTTCCGAGAAACCAAGAAATCATAAAAGTAGACGTGGATTTTCCTAAATCAAACTTTTTCATTTTTTCTTCGTTCATAAAAATAAACTCGGAAAATTTCATTAAAATAGTTTGAGTCGTTTCCGAAAAACTTGGAAATTTGAAGAGTGGGCGAGGTAGTGGGCGGATCTTACTTAAAACTTTTTGAAAATTTTGTTCTTGTTCATCAAACCAAACTCTGAAATGTTCATTCAAATTATTAACCAATTTCATAATTTTTGCTCGCCCACGGAAACAAACTCTTGACATTCCAACCAAATCGTTAGAGCCTTTTCCGAGAAACCAAAAAATCATAAAAGTGGGCGGATTTTACTAAAAGTCTTAAATTTTAATTTTGTTCTCGTTCAAAAAAAGAAACTCTGAAAATGTCATTAAAATCGTTAAGTTGTTTCCGAAAAAACTAAGTAATAAGAAAATTAGGCGGATCTGTATTATGTTATTTTAATTGTATTTTCTTTCTCATAAAAACAAGTTCTGATAATTTCACATAAATCGTTAGAGCCGTTTTTGAGAAACCAAGATATGATCAAAGTGGGCGTGGTAATGGGCGTATTTAACTAAAAATATTTTCTTAATTTTTCTCTTGCTCAAAAGAACAAACTCTGAGAATTTCATCCAAAACATTTGGGTAATCTCCAAGAAATAAAGGAATTTCCGAGAAATTATGAAATAAAAAGCGGGCGTGGCGGTGGGCAGATTTGACAGACAAATTTTTTGTTAACTTTTTCTCGTGCATTAGAGCAAACTGTGAAAATTTAATCCAAATCGTTAGAGCGGTTTCTGAGAAACCAAAATATGATAAAAGTGGGCGTGGCAATGGGCGGATTTTACTAAAAATATTTTTAAAATTTTTCTCTTGCACAAAAGAACAAACTCTGAGAGTTTCATCCAAATCTTTTGTATCATCTCCAAGAAATAGAGGGATTTCCGAGAAATTATGAAATAAAAAGTGGGCGTGGCTGTGGGCGGATTTGACAGACAAATTTTTTAAATTTTTGTCTCGTGCATTAGAGCAAACTGTGAAAATTTCATGAAAATCTTTAGAACCGTTTTACAGAAACCGTCCCGTAAGTCAACGTCAAGCGGGTACTGGGTGATAGGGTAGCTTGTAATGGGTGATATTTTAGCTGGTTTGGTTTTGGCAACACTGGTTTTGACAGCTGACGTGTGTTTAGTACCTTGTGTCACTGTCAAACAGCTTCAGTTTGGTTTGCAATTTAACCATGGATCGTCTTACAAATGAACAACGCTTGCAAATTATTGAATTTTACTATCAAAATTCGTGCTCGGTTCGAAATGTTCATCGCGCGCTGCTTCCATTTTATGATCGGCATTCTCGACCTTCTGAGCAGTCTATTCGGAAGATTGTGACCAAATTTCGCACCAAATTTACTTTGTTGGACATTAAACCACCAACACGTTTACGTACTGTGCGTAGTGAAGAAAATATTGCGGCCGTATCAGCTAGTGTGACAGAAGACCGCGAAATGTCGATTCGGCGCCGTTCCCAGCAGTTAGGCCTTTGTTACAGCACTACGTGGAAAATTTTGCGGAAGGATTTGGGCGTAAAGCCTTTTAAGATACAGCTGGTGCCAGAACTAAAGCCAGCCGACCTACCACAACGCCGAATTTTTGGTGAATGGGCTCTTGGAAAGCTGGCCGAGGATCCGCTTTTTTATCGAAAAATTGTGTTCAGCGATGAGGCTCATTTTTGGTTGAATGGGTACGTAAATAAGCAAAATTGCCGCATTTGGAGTGAAGATCAGCCAGAAGCATTGCAACAGCTACCAATGCATCCCGAAAAAGCCACTGTTTGGTGCGGTTTATGGGCCGGCGGCATTATTGGGCCATATTTCTTCAAAGATGATGCGAATCGCAGCGTTACTGTCAATGGTGAACGCTACCGAGCGATGATAACAAACTTTTTTTTGCCCGAAATGGAAGTTCTTGACTTGCATGATATGCGGTTTCAACAAGACGGTGCCACATGCCACACAGCACGCGAAACAATGGCGCAATTGCGAGGCGAGTTTGGTGAACAGTAAATTTCACGTTTCGGGCCGGTCAATTGGCCGCCTAGATCGTGCGATTTGACACCATTAGATTATTTTTTGAGGGGGTATGTCAAGGCTAATGTCTATAGGGACAAGCCCGCTTCGATTGACGAACTGGAAGCCAACATCCATGCATTCATTCGTGAGATACCGGCCGATATGTGTGAAAGAGTATGCCAAAATTGGACTTAGCGGATGGGCTACCTGAGACGCAGCCGCGGTCAACATTTGCATGAAATTATCTTTAAACATTAAATTGCAAGGTTCAAACTATCGATTCAAATAAATATTTCATTCATTTTTTTGAATTTTTTGTGTTTTTTTTTAAAAAAAGTTCTAAACCTCTTAAAAAATCACCCATTACCTGTACTAGGAAAAAATAATAAAATAAATCTATCTCGCTTGGTTAAGTTATATTTAATAGCAATATTTAGAAAAATAATGAAAATCGATACCCTAGGCCACATTTTTAGGTAATGTGGTCACAATTTTCCAAATTTTTCCGTGTTTTTATTTTTTACGCAATCCTTAATAAGCATGCTATTAATTCCAATCAAAACTTAAAAAATAAATATTGTCAGTTTCGTAAGAAAAATAAAGTTCGACTGAGTCATGGTTCAAACAAATTTTGTAACCTAACTTTTACACTTCATATCTTAAAAAAAATGTACCACTCTACCCTCGGCAGGGTATTATTAATTTTGTATTTGCAAAAAGGACCTCAATTCAGTACAGTTACTCTTACGTACATATTATTCACGTAAGAATGATTGTGGTGAATTTTTTTTGTACTCAAACATCGGTTGTACCGATATGTATGATAAACAGGGACACTAATAATAAAACATGCTTGCCGTAAATTAGAGAGAGACAGATCTACATTACATATGGTACGCTACGTTCCTTCTTTTACTAGCAACTTCTCTGTTTCTTGAGCTTTTGTTTGCCGTTATCGTAATCGTTTGTTTTTTCGGTTACCTTGGGCTCGATTAGTGTAGTGAAAATTGTGTAAGTTATTTTCTACTAATAGATACTAAAAACTTTCGCGAAATGCCGTATTTGTACACAGCTCAAGAATATGCGAACATGCATATTATCTATGGTGAATGCCGTCGTTATGCCTCTGCCGCGCGCCGCCAGATTGTATCGGAAAGGTGAACACCTTTCATACTCCTAAGTACGATTGTCTACTACTCGTAAGGCCGGCACCGTCGCCGGGAGACCTCGAGAACACAACGAAGAAGTAGTTTTAAATGAAATTGAAAGTGATCCCAGCGCTTCAGTACGTGCGATTGAAAGATACTGGAATACCAAAAAGCATTTCTCATCGAATTTTAAAACAAAATAATCACCACTCCTACCATGTTCAACGTGTACAAAGTTTGCTACCTCGGGACTACGGTCCCAGAGTCGATTTTTGCAGAACAATGTTGGCGAAAAATAGTGAAAACCCGCAATTTCTCAGCCACATTTTATAGACTGACGAATCAACATTTAAAAAATATGGTTATTTGAATTTACATAATTTACATGAATGGCACCAAGAAAATCCGCATTTAATTCGTGAAGACCGCTCTCAATATCAATTTAAAGTAAATATGTGGACCGGAATTTTAAATGGACAAATAATTGGACCATTTGAGCTGCCAGAAAATTTAAATGGCGACAGCTAACTGCATTTTTTACAAAATAATTTGCCGACTTTATTAGAAGATCTACCACTCAACATCTACCGAGACATGTGGTTTCAACAAATGGTTGCCCAGCGCATTATGCTCATCGTGTACGGGATTACCTGAATACGGAGTATCCCGATATGTGGATTGGGCACCTTGGATCAATTTTGTGGCCCCCTCGTTCGATTACTTTTACTGGGGCTGTATAAAAGAAAAAGTGTACTTCAAACCAATCGAAAATAGATAAGAACTACGCATTTTGAAGCAGGAGAAGAAATAAATTCAAGTAGATTCCCAGTAGGTACAGGTACAAAGCTACCCCATCTACCAGTACCCGCTTGACGTTGACTTACGGGACACCCTATATATATACATATATACAAGAATAGCTCGTTTAAACTAAGAAGATAATAACATCCAAGGTGAAGATGAAAGATTATTTTGAGAAGAGCCTCCATAGAAAATTCCCGAGATCGCTGTGGAATGGCTCACTAATAAATGGCTCTGTGGAATCTCTCACTAATTTATACTTATTTCCAGAAACCGAAGGATGTTTAAAAGCAATCCAGGATTACGTTGTTAAAACCAATAATTACGAAAAACATTGCCTACGAGCAGATGTGATTCAAAGATGTAGACAGAGGCTGCGCTAGACCAAAATGAGGCATGTGCGAGATTAAATTTGCGGGGCCCTGGCAAAATGATTTCAGACTGCATCATTACGAAAAAAGTATATTACACAACTTTCATACAAACTTGCGCTTACACTATTGTCATCAAATCTTGCAAAGTCAATAAATTTAAATTAAAAACGGTTGAAATAAATTTAAGACAATAATTTCAAACTTTTCAAGCGTTTTCTAATTTGCATGTATAACAAAAAACAAATAATAAGCTCATTTTCTGAATACTGAATGAACGAAAATATAATAAGTAGGCAACCGATAGAAAATATTTTTTTCGACAACTGATATTAGAGTTAAAAAAGCTTTGAGTGAATGACAAAATGACTGACTATTTAAAAACAATAGTAATAACAAAAAATATGCACGACTTGATAGCACTAACTTGTTCTTGTCTTTAAATACTGTATGTTGAAGATGCATGATGTATACAATCAACGAGTATGTAAATATTAAAAGAGTCAAAAGCACTTAAAAATTGATTTTTCGTTAGATTTTTTTTTGTTTATAAAATAATGTTTTCGAAAATTTCTAAATGCATTGTTGTTTAAATTATTGAGAAGCATCAGATTGCAAAATTATAACAAAATCGCTTTAACCATTGCATAGATATAAGAGAATAACCCAAAAATAACACCATTTTCTCAAAAAACGTTGAATACCTAATTCCATGATATAAATTTTTTGAGAAAAACCTTAAATGCAGTTTTCTTACAATTGACATGGTTATTACAGGTACGCAGTTTAATTAAAATCATTAGAACCGTTTTCGAGAAAATTTGAAGAAACAAAAATATTTGTATGGCAGCTACCCGTTCTAGATGAGCTAAAACAAAAATTCGAATCTCCCCTCTAGGGAATCACATAAAAATGATCTGTACCGAATTTCATGCAAATCGGTCTACCCGTGTGCACCGACGCACAGAAGCACAGACCGACGGACGGCATGACGAAACCTACTTTTTCGGACTTCTGGCTTGTTGGCATAGACCATAGACTTGACGTAGCTTCACAGGAAATAGTCTAACGGCGTCAAATCGCACGACCAAGGCGGCCAAGTGACTGGACCATTTCGTGAGATAACACGTTCTCCAAACTTGGTTTCCAATAAATTGATTGTGACATGCGCTGTGTGGCTTGTGGCGCCGCCGTCCTGTTGGAACCACATGTCCTCCAAGTCCATATCATCCAATTGGGGCCAAAAATATTCGGTTATCATTGAACGGTTCCGATCCCCATTCACAGTAACGTGCCGGTCTTGATCACCACGGAAGAAGTACGGCTCACCCAACTAACAAACTCCCGGAGTTAAGCTCTTCAAATCTGAAAAGAACTCCTACAAGATTCTTATATATCCTATTACTATACTTAAGAATGAATCTCTTGTTATGAAACTCAAATTCGTCTCATAGCATTTTTATTGTAAGAGCTAAGCAGTTTTTAAATTTGAAAGTACTTAAATCCTATATCTAAATCTATTTAAGTCTCATAAGAATCTCGTTATGAAATTAAAACTCTAAACGTCATTTTTAGTCCTTATAATCCCATTATAATACTTCAATGAGACTATTCATAAATAAGTTTTTTTCAAGACTCTAATAGGAGCTACGACGCCAGCTTTGAATATCAAACGAACAGATGTTATAGTTGAATTGTACAGTGCGTTCTTTTTGTTCACAAAACTTGCTCTGTTCATGTTTGTATCGGATTGGTTATTTGATTGGCGGTGGAAGATGTAATTTTAGATTTCAAAGAAAAGTTTGATTGTTTTCTTTGCGAGCAAGTTTATTTGGTCGATTTTTTGTTCTCTTTGTTTACCTAATTTCGGGGTAGTAGTGAATTTGATTATAAATATTATAACAACAATTTTTAGCACTGAAATATACTAAACAAAAAGCTCACATTTCAAACTTAAGGTAGTTAATTTTATTAGCGTTATTAAAAAGAGGAAACAATCTGCTGAAAAATCGATCTCAAAAGCATTATTTTGATAGAATTGATCGAAACAACCTTATTAATTGTACTAATGGAAATCACCATGAGTATCACATAATGTTTATGGTATATATATATATATACTGTTGTTGCATCGGCTGTCATCAGCTTTGGAGTGATTTAAATAACACCAATCTATATCCAGCTAACTTTGATTGTTACTTTATTCGAAAAATTATTAGGTTATAATTTTGTTCCATTGTTTCAAAATGTTGATTTAACACAATTATCGATTTTTTGCTTTCTCATTTAAATTTATTAATAAAAATTGGAAATTACAATAAAAAGAACGCCCCACAAACAAATGTTTTGCGTTTGAAAGTTAAATGTCAAATTTAAGCCCCATAAGAGCATTTTAGCTCCCATAAGAAGTACTGTCTCTCAGAGAAAATTTATATTTACTGAGAGCGACACTTCTTACGGGAGCTCAAACGTTCTAATGGGACTACAATTTGACGTTTAACTTTCAAACGAAACACATTTATCTGTGTTGCTTTCCGTTTCATCATCATCCAAAGATCTCATAGAGATGTTAAAGCAAGAGTTAAAGTATCAATCAACAGCAGCCATGTTGCAAAATGAACAAAATGTTTTCATTATATTTTGAGGGTTACCGTAGCTTAAAAAATATATTCTAAAAAAATTATCTTATTTGTTTTTCCATTCTGACCAAAACTTGTTAAAAGTTGTATAGGTCATATTCATCTTGTTTTCTCTTATTTGCTGTAGATATTAGTTGTATAAAAAATGGATTTGTATAACTTAGTATTCAGCTACTATACCAGAGAAGAATGAGCGGGACATTCTTTTTTGTGTTATGTCATTATTTAAAATTTGTGAGAGCAGTATATTAACACGACACAAGTAAAATGGCATCTTTACAAATCAGTTGGTTTTGTCAGTTTTTAATGACAAATATATTGGAAAATTTCAGAAAATCTTAATAATGAAAAATCGTCATATTTTGTACACCTCTAGATGCAATTTTTGTCATAAAAGCACGATAATGACAGTAATTGGAAAAAAATATGGTATGAATGATCGCATTTTGTGAATTGTATAAAAACATACTTTAGTGATTTTTGCATCTAAAAAAAATATTAATGGTAACCCTTTTTCTTATTATAATTAATAACAAAATATTTTAAACATGCATAATTTTGGAAGCGCGTTGTTATTTTTCGAAGCAAAATGTGGAAATTAGTAGATGCAATTTTAATTGCACCAAGAATTTAGCCTACATATGCCATGATCTTAACAAATATAATACGTCAATTAACTTGTGAGATAAATACTTGCATAAAAAAACACATTATTTTTTGACATGAGAGAATCACAAACACACATAAAAACTATTCGCCTACCTTCTTCAAAAAAAGAAATTAAAAATGCGAAAGATATATGTTTTTTTTAAGTTTACACACACTCGTTCTCTTTTTAACAACTTTTGTAGGAAGAGACGCACTCCCATAGGAAGAGTTAAGAGAGCTTTACTAGATTTACAAAGCGGCGTCTATAATCGCATAAGAAGAATAAAACTCTTCCTATAGGATCAAGAGGCTCCCATAAATAGGCCATTTAAGGCTTTTAACAATCTTATAAGAATCTAGAAGAACTCCTCAAGAGTGCATTTAGCTCCCTAAAATAAGTCTTGAAGCGCTCTCGGAGCGTCTTATGAGAGGAAAAATGTTACTTGGGCAATGACGCCGCCGGCCCATAAACCACACCAAACCGTAATTTTTTCGGGATGCAATGATGACTCATGGAGTACGTGTGGATTGCTGCCTGACCAATACCGCATTGTTTGTTTATTGACGAAGCCATTCAGCCAGAAATGAGCCTCATTTTTCGATTTTTAGCGCTCGGTAGTAAATTTTAATAATTTCGACTCGTTGTTGGCTCGTATATCTTTCCATCATGAAATGGCAAGCCTTATTAAAGAGAAATGTCAAAAGACCGGCAAGAAATATGGCGTCGTTTACTGTCCCTGTTGCTCTACTTTTGTAGCGTCCCTATTAAAAAACCCTTTATTTGGATAAATTTCATTTAGGTTGTTTTCTGTTATGTATTGGACCAGCAGCAGCATGATATTTAATACAATCGGGTAAATTTGGAGCCATTGTTTGCAATTCTTCATGTAATAATTCATAGGGTTGGAAATCAAATCACTACTCTCAACCACTCGGAGGACCGTATGTAAATTCTGACAATTTTTTATTACATCTTCTTCTGAAAGAGATCTTAGGTTCTTTAAATCATACAGAAAACCAAAATGTTCAAAATGTTGATTCAATGAAACAAATCTGGAGTGCATGTTGCTTATAATAGAGTCGATCATAATGTTGAAAAAATTTATTTTTTACTGGTTTTCGGAAGACTGTATGGGTTCATCACTACCTTCATAAGTGAACATTTTTTTTTTTTGGCTACCATTTTATTTTTAAACTCCTTGGGAAAGTCATAATTGTTTTTTTCTATAAATTTACGGGATTCAGACAAACATTGTTGAAAGCCTGTTTCTCTATACTCTTTGATCCAAGCACAGAATGTAGACGTGCAAGTGTTGAATAGCAATGCTTTTATTGAATTCTTCTGATTGTCAAAGTTTACTTAATTACATTAACCCGCAACAGTATCTATATCATACTATTGTTATTTTAAGTTTTTCTTTTATAAATTCCAAGCGTTTGCTGGATCTTGAAAAAAGCAAATATATTTTTTGAATATACCTAACCAAAAAAGGTTTTTGCTGCCGTATGTTTGTCTGTGTATGTCGCCTAATTTATTTATTTATGAGTTGCGTGAGTATGACAGATATAAGGTGTGTATAGGCTATGGTTGTTTACACGAATTTTAAAGGTGTATGTATTTAGATAAATTAAAACATACCAACTGAAAAAAAAATATGTTCGCTTGGAAAGAGTCAGCGTGGGTCTCTTTCTCTTTGCTCCCAACTGGAAATAATAAGTATACTATACATACAAAAGGTACCATACACGAAAAGAGAGAGGATAGCAACATAGTAAAGGCAAGTAATACGTTTATATCCATTCTTCGATAAAGGTTAAAAAGTGAAGTAAAATATAGGCAGGTTTCGACTCAACTCCACCCATTCATTGAAATCGGGTGGAATTAAACCAATTTCGATTGTTTTGATTGCTCGATTTTTATGAGTGAAGGAAATAGTCATTGTTTGCTGAATTTTTTCATTTGAAGACTCGGAGGCTTTTAAATGTGCTGCGCGGGGCCCCTCGAAGCGCGGAGCCTTGTGCGGTGGCACAGTTTGCACACCCCTTCCGCCGCCTCTGGGATGTAGAATGTGGGCAACCAGGAGAAAGTGTTGTTGTTCAAAAACTCAATGAAATTGACGGAATAAAGAATGGTCAAGTCTAATAAACTCACATTCTAAGTATGAATAGTACAAAAAATAGTAAAAATAACTTAACAGTCTAGTCTGTTACCGATCTTCCAACCTATCCCCCTTGGAAACGTACTACGAATTGTAGTCTATCGAAATAAGGTATGGAGAAAAAAGGAGGCGGACTAAGACAGCATACTTAAGGGCGCTTAGAAAAATGGTGATGCCGAAAAATGCAAATAAACGAATTATAAATTAATTCGTAAACAATTGGTGGTAGCACCTTCAAATTGTTGTTGTTGTTCAAAAATTCAAAGTGTTGAACATTTAATAGCTGGTTACACCGTTCTGTAAATATTAAATTTCAAGGATTCTATTTTTTTGGAAATATGTATTTATATAATGATAATTTCCATCATGTCTAGAAATTTCAGACTTCTAGGCACAATGTCTTAAAAGATAAAATTCTAATAGTGAAGTGACACTAATGCTTTATCGGTTGACGAATTTACAAACAAATACATGGCATGCCAATGGGCAACCCACTTTCGCCTACCATTGCAGATTTGGTGTTAGATTATCTTCTTGATGACTGTTTTGAAAGGGTTGATAGACCAAAGGCAATTTTTAAATATGTTGATGACATATTTGCGGTGATTGATCATCATAATATCGATAGCTTGCTGCTGGTTCTAAATAATTTCAACCAAAAAATAAAATTCACGAAAAGGAAAAAGAAAACGCGATAGCATTTTTAGATGTCAATATCCATCGCGAAAAAGACCACCTCACATTCGATTGGTACCATAAGGAAACAGCGTCAGGAAGACTAGTTAACTTTAGATCGAACCAGGCTAGACATATTGTGATCAACACCGCTTCGAATTTGGTAAACAAAGTTTTTATGCTAAGCGACGAAAAGTTTCATAGAAAGAATGAGTCTATAGTCACACAAATTTTATCTAACAATGGTTACCCATATGAACTTATACGAAGTTTAATATTTCGGTTCAAAAATAAAGTCAATTTGGAAATTCCAACAAACACTAATGCAGATTCCGTGTACAAGAGTATTGTTTATGTTCCAACATTGGCAGAAAATTTCAAAAAAGTTGTCAACGCCCATTGCATAAATGTGAAATTAGCATTCAAGTCAGATTGCACACTTGCACCCCTTTTCACAAAACTCAAGCCGAAGATTGAAAAGGAAAACAAAACTGACGTGGTCTACAAAATCAACTGCAAAGGCAAAGATGATGAAGACTGCAACCTTTGCTATGTGGGCACAACAAAGAGGTTCTTACGGCAGAGATTAGCCGGTCACAAATCTGACATCAAAAGCAAAAGTTCTGCGAAGACTGCACTGGCGAATCACTGTGTCCAAACCAACCATCAACCAAATTTTGAAGAGGTTTAAATCCTGCAAACGGAGAGACATTTCGCTAAAAGGTACACCCTCGAAACGCTCCACATTCTCAGAAACAATAAAAACGTGAACAGGAAACAAGACACACAAAACGTTTCTGCAGTATACTGCTTTCTTGTAACTGCACAGAAATTTTAAATTTTGTCACCAACACATAAAATAAAACACAACAATAATAAATATAAGACTGATCTTCGCAAGAAGAAGTAAAAGTAAAAGTTCTCTTTTATATTTTAAATATATTATCATTTTATTCATTGTTTTATTTATTCATTTTCATATTGCACTAGTAAGTTTTCTTTTCATTTTTCCAAACAAAATCATCAATTCAATTGTTTTTACTAACTTGTTCTACTGTGTTTTTGATTATTTGTTTCAATAAAGATCCCCTGAAGAAGACATCGACCCCTGCCGAAACGTCGGGAAAGTAAATGAAATAATTATTTCATTACACAACTAATGACCAATAAAGCCGAAGAGGAACCAGGTTCTTCACCAAAATAGTATTCCAACTCGGTCAAGCTAAAATAAATTAAATTCGTTGACTTTTTTATCAATAAATACTTTCCACCTTGCGCGCCGTGTGACTGAGATGATTTAAAACTATGTGTCACTGAAAGATGAATACGACACAGTTCATTCGGTCAAGTTAACAAGGACGTTTAGTATTCGATGAACGTGTGAAGTGCAGCTGAGTACGTTTAGTTACACCAAAAACTTCGTGTGAACGTCTATGTATGTAAAATTTTGCATTTTACAATGTCGTATGAACTATGCGTAAGCCTATTGCTGGACTACGACTGACAAACTGGCAGTATTTATATCACTAAACTGGTAGAAGAAGAAGACAAATTTATTCTTTTCTAGTTTTCTGATAGAAATATGCCAATCACTGCTCCCGTACTAGATACTATAAAATAATTTGGCTACTTTGCTGCGGAAAAGGGTACTGTGCTTCCCATACTTCGAAATGGCAATTAAAAAAGTTATTTTTCAGAAGGGGGTGGCGTTATAATGATGAAGAAATGTCAAATTCTCAACTGAAAGTATTCAACAGAGTAATTTTGCTGTACTCATTGCATTTATGTTCCTCGATAGCTTCCAAAAAGTTCCCTCTTATCTTGATACTCTGGCTAGAACATAATAATATTCTCTTTTTATTACGAATAAAATAAATGTCGAATTTCAGGCGGAAACTCAGAAAGAATCTATAGCACCAAGTTTGGTGCCTTTGATGACGCTGTTTCCAAATTTAATGCATGAGTCACAGTTCGAAAATATAGATGAGGGCTGTAAGTGCTAAATCCATTTTCTGTGTCAAAGACTAGGGCTTTGAAGATTTTTACCGAGGTACATATTCAACACTATACAAGTGCTTTAAATGAGACTATGTTTCCTGTGGTAAAAAAATTGTATTAACAATTATTGTTTTTTCACACAGTAGTGTGAAAAGACACAAAGCGAATCAGCCCCCACGTCGAATGCTAGTTTGAGGGCAAAAGAACCTTTAACTAACAGCTCATGCGAAAAGTGGGAGTCTTCTAAATGTTTGTTTGACAAATACAAAGTTTTTTTTTTTTTTAAATTTCTTATATAGATAATATGTAAACCTATTTATTTTTCAACATAGATGATTAATATATAAATTTAATGTTCACATAACATAAATAGAGTTTGTTATTAGGTAGGTAGGTAGGTAGAAATGGCGGCCAACGAGCCAACTAGCTCGCTGACCCAACTAGCGCAAAAAGCGCCGTTTTGATACCAAAACTCGTTTGAACCTATGGATTAGGAATGGGTTGGTGGAACAGGAATGTAAAGCCCCGAGTAAGACAGCAGAAAGCCGAATATCGTCTCAGAGCCATTTAGTTTCGTTTAAGAAGGAGATCAAGTCTTTGATCTTCAGTTCGGAAAGTTCATCAAGGTCGTTAAAGAAAGCCTTTCCAAGTGAATGCAACCTAAAACGGGCTAGGGCAGGGCATCTACAGAGGAAGTGAACTAATGTTTCCTTTTCCTGCTGATTCGCACAGCTACGGGAAAGGGTGTTGTAAGAAATACCCAGTTTGGCCGCATGCTCTCCTATTGGCCAGTGCCCGGTGCATGTTGCAACGACCCTGGCAATGTCTTGTTTTGGTCTGGACATTAGATCCTTTGTTCGGGCTTTATTGTAGGCGGGCCACATCTTTCTAGATATGACGCAGTTGCTTAGACTGCTCCACCTACGATTGGATTTGATGAGAAAAAGTGAATAAAGATTGCCCTTCATAACTCCGAGGGGAATGTAAACGCTTTAGGCAAGTGAGCTATGAAGGGCTGATCCTTGCCTAGCTAGTTCGTCCGCCCGCTCATTACCTTCGATGCCACAGTGACCTGGTACCCAGATAAGAGTGACACTAAGATTGGTACTTAGACTTGCAAGCTCATCTCGGCATTGCAGGACCAATTTGGAGGATGATGTGACCGCAGCAATGGCTTTGACAGCCGCCTGACTGTCTGTCAAAATTGCAGTATTTCGATTTTGGTTTGGGTCTTGTTTAAGTATTTTGCATGCTTCCCTTATAGCCAGTAATTCCGCCTGGAAAACGCTAGCATAGTCAGGAAGTCGAAGAGATTTGGAGATATTTAAGGACTCCGAGAAGATTCCTGAACCAACACCACACTCCATCTTTGAGCCGTCAGTGTAGATAGTTGTGTCGAAGTCTCTCGTCACTAAGTCATCATTCCAATCCTCTCTGGATGGAATTTTAACGTTATAAGCCCTCCCGATACTCAAAGTAGGGGTGCAGAAGTCGGTAGGAGTCGAAAAAATATCATTTGGAATCAAGTTTGCTATATTGCCATGACCATAAGGTTTAGCAAACCAGCAATTTGATTCTTTCAGTCTCAACGCGCTGCAAGTTACCATACATTTAATGTATAAATCGAGTGGCAAAAGATGCAGAAAAACGCTTAAGGCATCCGTTGGGCAAGATCTTAAGGCCCCTGTGGTTCCAACACTAGCCGTTCTTTGAATCTTTTTAAGCTTGTTGATGTTATATTCCTTGGTTAGAGCAGGCCACCATACAATCGATCCATATATGAGGATTGGTCGTACTACTGCTGTGTACGTCCATAGTATCATTTTTGACTGTAGGCCCCACTTTTTACCAAAGGTTTTGCTACAGGCATAGAAGGCTATACAGGCCTTCTTAACCCGTTCTTCAATATTTAGTTTCCAGTTTAGTTTATGGTCAAGAACAACACCCAGATATCTAGCACTGGATGAAAGCGACAGAGTTTGGCCATTGAGTCTGGGTAGAGTGAAAGGGGGTACTTTAGTTTTGGTGGTAAAAAGCATCAGTTCTGTTTTGCTTTGGTTAACACCTAGGCCACAACTATTAGCCCAGTTATTAACTTTTCTCAAAGCCATTTCCGTGATTTCACTAATCACGGGCGTAAACTTTCCTGACACCATTATCACCAAATCATCGGCATACGCAACAGCCTTCACTCCACATCTCTTCAGCTTGACGAGAATTTTATTCATGACTAAAAGCCACAGAAGAGGGGATAGGACACCCCCCTGAGGTGTCCCTCTACTAACATATTTAGTGGAATTTGTATTACCTAACAAAGCATGTATCCTTCTATCATTGAGCATGGATATAATCCATTCCCTGATGTAGTCCTCTACACCTATGTCAACGAGTGATTCTAGAATGGATTCAGTTAGGACATTGTTAAAAGCCCCTTCTACATCTAAAAAGGTAGCGAGAGTATATTCTTTGAAATGGATTGTTTTCTCAACTGTACGCACTACCTCATGCAGGGCCGTTTCAGTGGACCTGCCCTTTAGGTATGCGTGTTGAGAGTTATCAAGAGGACATCCCACTAGGATATCTCTGATATGGGTATCAAGGATACGTTCGAGAGTTTTGAGCAAGAAAGAGGTCAGGCTGATTGGACGGAAATCTTTAGCAGATTCATGCCCCCGCCTACTGACTTTCGGAATAAAAACTACTTTAACGTGTCTCCAGGACTCGGGTACATGGTTGAGGGAGAGACAACCCTTGAAAATCAGCTCAAGCCAAGGAATCACCACATCTTGCTGTTTCTGGAGCAAAATTCCGTCCAGTCCTGAAGACTTGTACGGCGAGAAAGTGCTAATTGCCCAAGCAATTTTTTCTCTGGTTATTACGGTATTAATTCGCTCTTCACGAATGAATGAAATGTTGTTAATAGGCTGTTCCGTGTTGTTATTCTCGCAACCCGGAAAATGCGTCGTCATCAGTAACTCCAAGGACTCAGCTGGAGTGCCAGTCCAAGATCCATCTGGCTTCTTCAGGAACGAGGGATTACAATGTTCCTTCGTGAGAACCTTGCTAAGCCTTGCGGAATCCTCAATGCTTTCGATTGACTGACAAAAATCTCTCCAGCTTTGTTGCTTGGCTGATGCGATAGCCTTCTTATAAATTTTAAGGATATCTTTATACGGTTGGTAAAACTTATGTTTGTGGCAGATATTGAAGATTGTCCTTGACACTTTTCTAAGATTAGACAAATCTTCATTCCACCATGGGGGAAGTACTTTACGGCTATACCTTACCGGACAAGAGACCTTAAAGGCAGTGCTCATAGCCGCCTCAGAAGATTTAAGCTTTGTCTCTAGGTCCAACACCGAGTCTGGGCTCAGATTCGGAATATTGCCAAGTTTAGAGTTGACTATTTGACCAAACTTGGTCCAGTCAATACGTCTGGGGTTTCTGAAAGGAGGAGGAGTTTCATGCTCGAAATTCAGGTTGAAGAGAATCCATCTGTGATCCGAAAAGGACTTCAGAAGGGAAACTCTCCAATTCTCTACCATCAGTTTAAAGTCTTTATGAACGATCGTAACGTCTAGAACATCTTCCCACCCTTCATAATTTTCGGAACTCGGAAAGATAAAAGTGGGGCTATCTCCCCTGTTGCAGACATTTAGGTTGTTTTCAATAATAAAATCAAAAAGAGACTCACCTCGTTCGTTGATCTCCGAGCTACCCCAGAGAGTATGCCGTGCGTTTGCGTCGCAGCCGATCAACAGGTTTGTCCCTCTGTCGGTAATAAAATTTCTAACCTCCTCAGGTGGTGACTGCCGGTCATGGGCTGAGTAGGCTGATGCCAGTAGTAAGCCTCCTGCATTTTTATCTTTCAACCTGAGGACTGGCAGATCGGGAGTACTAAAATTTGGGCACAGAAAAGCTTTGAAGTGTTTTTTAGCTAAAATACAAGTTCTTGGCTTACCTTGGTCTGTGTTTGCGGATTTATAAAAGAGGTCGTATTGGTTGTCTTGGAGACCTCTAACTTTGAGGCCATTTACCCACGGTTCTTGGATGAGGCCAACATCAACGTTTTCCTCCCTTAGGAAAACTCTCAGATTATCTGAGGCACATTTGGAGTGCTTCAGATTAATCTGGATGATCTTCAGCGCGTTTTTTAATTTTTTGATGACCCTGCACAACCAGGGCCCGGCGACTCGCTGGGGACCTCAACGCCACCAACGTCGATGTTGAACTCAACATTGTCGCCAGCTTTGTCGGGGTCTGCTCCCTGATCATGCAAGATCTTTAACCTAGCATGCCTGATGCGGAATTTCAGTTTGAAATCCGCTTCCTCCAGCGCCCTTCGGCTTTCCTCGCTGATCAACAGAACATAAGTCGCGCTGTTCTTCTGCGGCTCTTCGGCTTATGACTGCCCAGTCATGCATCGGAACAGGCGGATTTAGTTTCTGCACACAGCGGATCAGCTCCTGTCCGCTTGGTTTGATGCTCATGAGGCTTTCGGTTGCTTAGGGATCTTCTTGGCTGGGATAAGCTTGAGCTTCAAGCCCTCCCAGTCATTGCTAATCTTAGGAACGCAAGAACTAAGGAAATCCCTAGAAAACCTGTCTGCACACCTAATTACCCTGTATCCCCTGAGCATCTCACCAGAGTCAAAACTGGGGAAGGGGCCTTCTGCAGTTTCCATAGTATATGAAAACACCATCTCAGAGAGCTTGCCCTCGATAGAGTTCCACACAGCCAGCAGGCCTCTGCCGTTTGTGGAGAGCTCATCCACAACCGATATCTGGAGGTCGTTTCTGACAACTTCGCTTAGAGTAATCGGTTGCGCCGCTCTAGGAGGTGATGTTTTGCCCGTTTTTTTCGGACCGTCAAGCTTGCTCTTCGTCTGAGGCTGGTTGGTATCATCTCGAGACCTATTACGCTTGACGGCTTTTTCTTGGGTGGCCAGAAGATTATTGTAATCGTCAATAATCTTCTGGTACTTTATTTTGTCCTCAGCGTCCTTCGCATGAAGAGTTCCAGCTTCCTCATTCTTGGCGATCTTGTCAAGAATGAAAGAGGCCTTCTTGAACTGCATCCTGCTCCGGACCCCTGAAGATGGCTTTTTCTTACCACGTACGGCATTGCTATGCCTGGCATTGCTGCACGAGGGTTTCAGGTTAATGTTGTGGTTTGGAAGCACAGGGGTACTATGGCTGGTACCCTCAGTGTTTCCTGAAGGTGTAGGTTGCCCAAGATCTCTTGAGCTCCCCACGACGGTCTCCTGGCTGGAGGCCAAAAGGTCATCCTCAAAGTCGGCGGATGGTTCTACGTCTGTCATGTCTAAATCGTCCAAAAAAGGTGGTGTATCCATAAAATTCCCACGAGTAGGTCGGAAAAGAAGGTCGAGCCCCGGTAGAGCCGATATACCGGGGTAAGGCAAAAAATAAGACGGACCCTGCCTGGGCATCCGAAGTTTGTTATTGCTCTAGACGTTTTAAAAAATATAAAACTTTAGTCTTAAAAACGATATATACCTATTTATTTATAATTCGAAGAAAATCGTATTTATTACAAAAAAGAAACTGACCTATAAGTTAAAGCCCAAAAAATTCTTTCATTTTGCATTACGAATTAACTTATTTATTATATATGTATATGAATTTTTTCAGGTTAATTAATATATATTAATACAAATTGTTATATTCCGATCGAGAAAAGATTTTGTGTTTGTCGCTTTTCATTGGGAATAATATTATTGTATGAATCATTTTGAATTTTTGGGGGATCCTCAGCTTCGAAAAATGCTCCCCAAATTTTCTGACAAGTGTTACCCTCGGAAATTGGAAAACGAAAGCACTGTTGCCAGTTAGTTTGTCGTTTAAACTCAGAACCAGGCAATGTAAACTGTAATCTGCAACATCAATGCTTGGTTGAAAAATTTGTCTGCCTATGGCATCTGCAGGCCTAAGGGAGCTGCCCAAAATGAGAAATTTCAGGTGAAGCTTTTTTAATTGGCCTTGCAAAGCGGAAAAATAATTTATTTAACAATTTTAAGAAAATTACATTAGTCTTGGGCTCGTCTCGTTAACGGCTGAAGTGATTTTGTTTCAATTCTCTTATCTGGTATAAAATAATATTGCATTTCAAATTTAACGATATCAAAATCAGAACGTTATTGAACCATTACCATACATTTAAAACGTCTAGCCGTATTATAGTTTTGAACCACAGGAAGAAGTTCGTGCGATCCATCCTAAATTTTATTTATATTGTGTTCCGTAAAAGTAATAATTTGTTCCCAGCACTCAGAGTTGACTGCTACCAAAGTCGTTTATCTAATTTAAATATCTGGAACGCACAGAAAAAGTATTTGCTTTTCTACAATAACTTTCATAATGTCGTTTGCAAGAATAAAACACTGGGCAGTATATATAACGGGTGATTTTTTAGCTGGTTTGGTTTTGGCAACACTGGTTTTGACAGCTGACGTGTGTTTAGTACCTTGTGTCACTGTCAAACAGCTTCAGTTTGGTTTGCAATTTAACCATGGATCGTCTTTCAAATGAACAACGCTTGCAAATTATTGAATTTTACTATCAAAATTCGTGCTCGGTTCGAAATGTTCATCGCGCGCTGCTTGTGTTCAGCGATGAGGCTCATTTTTGGTTGAATGGGTACGTAAATAAGCAAAATTGCCGCATTTGGAGTGAAGATCAGCCAGAAGCATTGCAACAGCTACCAATGCATCCCGAAAAAGCCACTGTTTGGTGCGGTTTATGGGCCGGCGGCATTATTGGGCCTATTTCTTCAAAGATGATGCGAATCGCAGCGTTACTGTCAATGGTGAACGCTACCGAGCGATGATAACAAACTTTTTTTTGCCCGAAATGGAAGTTCTTGACTTGCATGATATGTGGTTTCAACAAGACGGTGCCACATGCCACACAGCACGCGAAACAATGGCGCAATTGCGAGGCGAGTTTGGTGAACAGTTAATTTCACGTTTCGGGCCGGTCAATTGGCCGCCTAGATCGTGCGATTTGACACCATTAGATTATTTTTTGTGGGGATATGTCAAGGCTAATGTCTATAGGGACAAGCCCGCTTCGATTGACGCACTGGAAGCCAACATCCATGCATTCATTCGTGAGATACCGGCCGATATGTGTGAAAGAGTATGCCAAAATTGGACTCAGCGGATGGGCTACCTGAGACGCAGCCGCGGTCAACATTTGCATGAAATTATCTTTAAACATTAAATTGCAAGGTTCAAACTATCGATTCAAATAAATATTTCATTCATTTTTTCGAATTTTTTGTGTTTTTTTTTTAAAAAAAAGTTCTAAACCTCTTAAAAAATCACCCATTACATACCTACATTAGTAATATTACATAATTAAAAAAATAATTCCTGCAAATGTTGGGTTTGCACGGCATATTATACGCTTGGAAAAACTTTTAATTGCGGTAAATGTATGTAGGTACTATATGGCAAGTAAAAGAGACAAAGAATTATATTTTTATTTTGTCTAACGTTACTTATACTTGTTATTTTTGAACAGCTTTTGAAGACGTAGTTTTAAAATGATTCTCAAGGCGTAAGCTTGGTCGAGTTGCAGGCCTAAAATATCAGTTTGAGATGCGACCCTTTCTTTGACTGCAGATTGATCTTGGACTAGTAGGTATAGGTATTTACATAATGCTCATATGGTACACTCACAACCCAAAGTGGCAACAACCCAACGCTGCAAGTTGAAGGTAAAATGTTCATTGATTTGGAATCTACCCAAGTCCAGCCAATGAGTCACTTGTCATAAGGCCAAAATATTCTCGTTCCCGGATGGTGGGGAGGGATGGTTAGAGGCAACTTGTGGTAGTAGCGATACTGACGACATGCGTACTCCCTAAAATTATGCTCCATGTTGCTATCGGCAAAACAATATTACCCTCGCACACAGCTGAATGGCTTAGATATCTCGAAGACATTGCCCTTCGCAATTATTGGCAATTGCTAGTGTGTCATGCCAAAAGTCTCTACCCTCACCCTACCAAAATCTCAATTGGAACTTGAACGAGTTCTTTTTTCAGCATTCTACTTAACCATGGCGGAAACAACAACAAAACTATAATTTCCAGTGACTCCTTGCTGGCTTCCTCGTACTAGTTTTAGGTTAGCAATTGGAATTGTTATCCTTTTTACAAATTAAACGCCAGTATAGTGACGCCATCGCCGCTCCGCGCGCTCCGCGCCGTGCCGATTCTTCTGTTTTTCTCTGTAAATAATTGAGGGCAAAACCCCAAGCATTATATTTTCTGTTAGCCAAGGGTATGGAATGAAAATCACACTCGCAAAATCTCAAAAATAAGTATAACTTGCATTGAATAATTTAAGGAAAAAAAAACTTTCCCTTCTATCTTATTATAGCACATTAAGAGCGTGTAGCTGTAGCTATTTATACATACCTATGTATGTATGACTCGGTTTGAATTTATTGAGTCATTAAAGATTGACCCTTACTGGCTGCCGTTGCGTCGCATAGAATGTTTAAAGCTCTACACAACAAAAGTTCTAACTTGAAAATGTGGAATCCAGTGAGGAAGGAGCACATAAACGATGGGTTGATGGCGTAACTTCACCCTAAACTCCGTCAGACTCGATGGCAGTTTGCCACCCCCAAAACCCACATGACTGAGTTTTCGCTTACTGCCTGGCCATAGGCGCCACTTCAGCTATGAAATCCGTCCCGACTGCTTGGCGCCATGAATATCGACCCGATTTTGTTCTTTTATCTGTTTCATGTTTTTAATCTATGTATATATGTAGATATGTATATCAGAGTTCGGAGTGAGTTTTGTACTTTCATGTGAAGGGGGTTGTTTTTTGGTTAACTGACTGGCTTAGTCATGATATTATTCCTTTTCCTTTGATGAGAAACGTTGTAATGGAACTGAACTGATTGTGGAGCATTCACAAACATTTTTATGTTGCCTTTGTTATAAAATCGTTTACCTACCAAAAATCAAAGGAATCAATTCCTGACTCCTGATGTGTCTTCTTGATATAAAAAAAATAAGTGGAACGTGGCGATGCGTTGGTATGAGAAAGAATTGGTTTAAAGAAAACAAAAATGTTGTTCACGTGTCGCCTTTTTTTAAAATATGTATAGGTATATAGGTTAATTTGATACCAACACATATTTTCCTACAAAAAACGGTCACGAGATTAGAAGTATTATAGGCTGGAAGAGCAATTTTGTCAGCACTCTTTATTTCTTCTTATATAGGCTATAGTTTTCAGTCCTGTAAAGTTAAAAAATCAGAGTTCTCAGTAGCACACAAAATAAATTTTTTTTTTTATAAAAATAATTCTTCAAATATGTAGGGACCTAAATAATTGTTTTAATTTTGTTCCCATCTAATTTTTAATAGATTTTGATAAAAAAAACACCTACCTCTTGGATTATGAAATAAATATATGTAATTTAAAAACCTACAAAACATAATTTCGAATTAAAGTAGGTACCTTCGTTATATATTGTACAGGGTGTTTTTTTATACGTGTGGCTTTCAATCCAGCAATACTTTTTCGGAGTTGGTCTTTTTGACATCTGTCACTTTATTTATGCTCAGTTTGGTTTGCCATTTCATACTCTTGAGAAACGTTTGCAAATTGTGCCCAAATGGGCCCAACAAAAGATTGCCGTTGATCCCAATTTTGATAAGCGAATTTTTTTAGCGATGAAGCTCACTTTTGGTTAAATGCGGATACGTCAATAAAGAAAACTGCCGTATTTGGAGTAATCATAATCCACAAGCCATTGTTGAGACGCCGTTACATCCTCAGAAAGTCACTGTTTGGTGTGCTCATGGCCAGAGGGAATCATTGGTCAATATTTCTTCAAAAATGAAGCCGGCCATAATGTTACAATCAATGGGGAACGCTATAGAACCATGATTAATGACTTTTTCGTGCCTGAATTGAAGGATGTTGATGTAAACGAATTTCGGTCCCAACAAGACGGCGGCGCTACATGCCATACAGCTAACGAAACCATCAATTTACTGAAGGAAACTTTTGGTGAGCGCATTATCTCGCGTCGCCTCCAAGATCGTGCGATTTAACACCTCTGGACTATTTTTTGTGTGGTTATGTGAAGTCCCTTGTCTACACAGATAAGCCCGAGACGATTGACGATTTGAAGGAGAATATTCGGCGCGTTATTGCTGACATACGGCCCCAATTGCTGCAAAAAGTGGTCGAAAATTGGGCCTCTAGGCTGGAATTTATTCGAGCCAGTCGCGGTAGCTACTTGCCCGAAATCATTTTTAAAATTTAAAAATGGCAAACCCTTATCTTTATAATAAATCTAAATTCTTTGCCATAAAATTAAATTATATGCATTTTATTTCTTCTTGAAAACCACACGTCAAATTAAAATACCCTTTATCAGGAAAAAGTTGATTTTCTGAAATTCTTGAGCTTATAAAATTTAGATTATTTTGTTTCCCAAACAATATGTTATACAAATCTTTGAAGAGGGTTTCTATCCAAAACGGAAAAATTAAATCGGTGGAAAATTGACGAATCAGAATTTTTTGCAATAGCTGAAAGTTCAAAAAACCCTTTTTTTGGTCATAAATCCAGATTTTTGGGGATGTATTGAAATGTTAACACACCAGGTTCCTCCGCCAATGGGTATACTTCAGGCACCCAGAGTCGTGCGAAGCGCGTTAACGCACGCTAAAAACTGTTATAACTTTTATAATTGGCATGTCTAGAGAGTCACTTTCTTCCTGCAAAGGTTATGAAAAAAAAAATAATTTATTTCGGAAACGGCTCTTATGAATTACGAATTAAGAACTGTTGGTACCTGTCATAAAAACGTTTTTATTTTCGACTTACCTACTCGTTAACAGCTTGACCGATTACGATCAAAATTTTTAATACAGGAAGTTCTATAAAACTGAAACAATATTCCAATACAAATCAATATAAAAAAATATAAAATCAATAAATAAAAACATAGCTGCCAGTTATAGCTTTCATTGAAACCCATTCTCGAAAATTTTGATGTTTAGTTTTGACGAACTTAAAAAATAAAACAGTGTTTAGTTTATGATGTCACTATAATGAAGGTAAATGAATTATTAATTCTTGCAAGCATGTTTCATTTTCCTTCATCACAACTTGGCTTTTAAGATTTCAACAATCATTGGTAAAGTAGTTCAATTACTGAAATAATAAAAGTCAGTTCATGTAGATTGGTGGGCGAAAATGACACTTTTTTAGGAGGGAAATAATAATTAAGTCACTACCAACAACCTCTAACCCTATAAAATTCAAATAGGTTGAAACAGAGGTTTTTTAAATGAAGTAGATTTCAATATTTTGGTGATGCTGGGAAGTAGGAAATAGATTTAGGTAATGTTTGAAAAAAAGAAGAACTTAGATCTACTTCAATTCAAGTAAAGTGGTACCACTGCCGGCAAGTAGAATCAATAATCCAACAAGTCCAATTAAATAGTGCTGAGTCTTCTACTTAGCTGCATTTCTATAGAATATAGAATTTGTATTATAAAAAACCTTCATATATAGAAACAAAGCCTGGCCCTGGGTGAAAATTTCCAGCTTAATGATTAAGAATTTTAATCTTGTTGGATATAGTTCACATTTGATTTTTGTTAAAAAAAAGTAAGTTGAACTGAACTTAATAAAAATTGCGTATTGATAAGGCCTTCACTAGTCAACTGATGAGTCGAAATGAGGTTGCCGGGACGAAACTCAATTTTTTTTAGGACTAAAGGCCGTTAAAAGCTATTTTGAACCAAATATAATATTATTTATTGACAAAGACACAACCAATTTTAATTAAACAATTACAAATGTTTGGTGATAGTTTTGGAACTAGAGAAATTTATAAAACCTAAAAATCTATATACAAAAAAGAAAATACGTTTTTGATTCTTCGATTCTACGGGTGCCAAACATGGCAATCTATGCGATGCTTTGACAATAAAATATAATCTTGTCGGTCAATCAAAGGAAGGATCAATCAAGAATAAACCGCACATAAAGCTAAGAAGTCAAAAAAATTTTGAATATGTCCTTCACAGAATGAGAAAATTAAAATGGGACTATTTTTACAAGCGATGAACGATTGGCCAACACGAAAACAGAATGAACTAGGTATGAAAAATAACCTTTTTTGATCAATGGGATCAATTGTACTTTTTTGTGTACTAAATATTTTAAAAGTAATTTTTTTTGTTAATTTTTTACACATAACACACTGAACTGTATTCGTATCTATCTAAATAAGACGTCTTTTTAACTGGCGGCTATGTTCTCACAATTTGCTATAAATATTTTTTTCTATGGATTTTGGTATCCTTCAAAGTTGCTTGTTTTGACAGATTCGGAAATAGTGCTATAGTAATAGACTTTTAACGTTAGTAAGGCCTGTGCGTGTGCACCATGTTTAGAATTCGGATACGTTCGTAAATGTTGTATAACTCAAATATATCTACCTACAATAGATGGGTGAGGCGGAATGATAGTGATTTTACTAGATTAGAAGTACAATTGTAAGTCGTTTTTCAACACTGGGATGAACACCATTAGAAGGGAAACGAAATGGCGGAAGACGATTAAAACTGTAAAGGGCTGATATCGATTCTTTTTGCTGGAACTACTGAGGAGAAGATACGTAAAGAAACAGATTATGCGCTCATCAAGAAAATGAGAATTTAGAGACCTCAGCAATCTCAGTTAAAGAACAGGATTCCTCAGCAAATTGACTTAGTTTTGCTGTAAAAATTGGTCAGATGCAATCTGATTATTTGAATTTTTCTGATGGGTGTACCGCAAGGCTCTATTTTAGGACCTATATTGTTTTGTAATTTCATAAATGACCACCCAAAGGTTTGTTCGAATGAGCAGTTACATCTATATGCTGATGATGTTCAGAAGTATATATCCCGTCCGCTTTGGTTGCAGGAAGATTTGGTATGTAAATTCAATGAAGATCTCACAGCAATATTCAATTGCTCACTGGGTCAATCCAAAATGGCCTTAGACTTAACCCAGCAAAGCCACAACTTTTCGCGATTTCTAAAAAACATGTCGATTCATCAATTCTGCCTCCTATTTTTCTCTTCCAATCTCAGCTTGAATTTGTGGACACTGTAACTAGTCTGCTTATTAGGGTTAAACAAAACACTTTCAGCCGAAAAACACACAAATTATATAGTTTGTAGAATTTACACTGGTCTGTGTAAACTGGCTATTTGCCGCCATTACTCCACTAAATACTAAGCTTATGCCCAATTTTATAAAAAAAAAACACTAAAAACCCTTTTATCTAAAGTCCTCTTAAATTTTATCAAACCTTTAACTATTTCCAGTTTCACCAATCTTAAAAAAAGAAATTTAAGGGAAATTTTAGTTAAAATTGGATTTGCCTCACATCCCTGGAAATGAAAATAGGTTGTTTCCCTCTCACATTCAAAATGCATGTGAAAAAGCATTTCATGTAGAAAAAAATGCTACAAAAAAAAATATTCGGAGAACGGATTCCTATGAACTCGGAATATTCTTGGACTTTTTACTATCTCTCTTCATCCTCAGGTGAAGATGATTAAGCAATTATTCTAAAAACAAAATCACAAAAGATTATTATTTACACACAAGCAATATTTTTGTATCGACCTATTCATAATTTGTATTAGCAAGAAATTAAATAAAAAAGTGACTGCAAAATATTATCAAATATCATCTACAACTTCCTTACTCGTTGGCTGACATCTGACATTACACTTCACAAATGCGACTTTTAAAATTTATAGAGATCAAAATGAGCTTTTAGTTTATAAGGGCGTTTAAAAGCATTTTAAATTAAAAAGCACTTGGTGAAACCCAAAAACCCCATTTTAACACTAAATGGACTTTTAAATGTTTAAAAGTCTTTTATGAAATCGGGCATTAGACTTATTAAAACTTTGCTTTTATCCTTAATTACATATGGTAATACCGTGTACCGCAAACCTGATTCCCTTTCCCAACATAAACCCCTTGTCGCATTTAAGGACATGATCAGATATGTGTATATGGACTACGGAGATACGAGCACATATCACATTATCATCGGCTTGTCCTTGGATGTTCAATTCAGCAATATCTTGATAATAGGTGCCGTATATTTTTGCACAAACAAATTATTCAAACTAAAACATCTTTCATATATTTATGAAAAACTTACTTTCGCTCAATCCCTTAGAACTTTAAACTTCTTGCTACAAACTTTTATAAACTTGAACTCTTTTCGGCTATTCATGATCTACGCAATAAAGTTATGGAACTCTCTCCCCTTGACTATTAAGAGAAAAATAAGCGTTTCAAATTTCAAAAATGCGGTCAACACCCAATTTTGCTAGGATTAACAGAATTTTTTTTTAAACAACAAAAGAAATTAAACAGGTTTTAAATATAAGTAATACTAATATCAATAACTCGAATATATTATTTAGTAATTAATTATATTTCTTTAGATTAAGTAAAATTACATTATTTATTATCCAATTGTTAAGTTATTTAAAAGACTCAGTCTTACTTGTACACTTGTAATCATAAATTGAAAATTTTGGATCCGTTTGCTCACTTTTTAATTTCGACAAATCTCTGGAATCTCAATTTCGAGTTATGATTTTATATTATGTATAAGAAAATAATTTAATAAAAAAACTATTTCCTTGCGACACAAATAAAACCTATACAAAAATACATTATGTATAACAATCATAGTCCCTTTTCTAATAACATATATTTCTTACATTGTTTATGACTCTGATTTTCTTATTAAAATTAAAAAAAAAAAACCTTCGAACAAAACATCATCTACGTCAACAGCATGATGGTTTTAAATAAAAGCAACTTCTTAAACTAAAAACCATCACCATGGCTTGAGATGTTGTAATGGAAACTCTGTCACTTTCTTCTACATCATTTTCATGAGGAATGTCGCCGCATGATGTTCATATTCTTTCGCACGCAAAAAAATAAAAAAGATCCTTGCGAAATCATTTATTATGCAATGAGTTTTAGTCTCATTTTATGTAGGGCTAGTGATGCACTTTGACTGACAGCTAAATAATTTAGTGAACTGCTATACCTACCAACAACAAAGGAATCATGATGAGAAAAATTCGAGTGCTAAAGAAAATGTTAAATAACATTGAGCAGCATGCCATAGATTCAAATAATGAATTTGCATTTAAATGGCTTTTTCCCACTTTCGAAATACAAGAACTGTGGTGCTGGCATACAAAGCCTGGCGGGGTAGATAAAAATGACGGTGGTTAGCAAATGAGACATGCTGTTCTATTACTTCTTCTAAATGAAACCGACTGGAAGGAAAAGTTAGTTGCAATTGCAATGAGGAAAACCCAGAGGGGAGGAAAAACAAATCAGTTTAAACAAAAAAGTCACCATGGTCACTAAAAACAGTGTCTTATTTTAAAAGGTGTGATTTGTATTTGTTATTAAAAAATGTCCACCTTTGATAAAAATTTTTATATCGTCAATTCTGTAGGCATCTTATCACGTAGGTGCCTTATCATAACCATTAAAGATAACCATTTATAAAAAAATATGCACGACTGGTGGCACAAACTTGATCTGTGGTTAAATACTGTGTGTAACCCCTCATTGAAGATGTATGATGTATATATTTAACGAGAAAATATTAAAAGATTCAAAAGTACTAAAATATTGATTTTTTTTGTTTAAAACAAATATTTTTTTTAAACATTTTTTAAATGCATTATTGTTTAAACTATTGAGAAGCATCAGACTGAAAAATTATGCCAAAATCGGTCTAACCATGGCAAAGATATACGCGAATAATCCAAAAATACCTAATTCCGTTATGTGAATTTCTGTGACAAAAACCTGAAACGCTGTTTTCTTATAATTGAATTAGTTATTACGAGTACGAAATTTAATCAAAACCGTTAGAGCCATTTTCGAGAAAATTTGATAAAACCAAAATGTTTTTATGGCAGCTACCCTTTCTAGATGAGCTTAAACAAAAATTCGAATTTCATAAAAATGCTCTGTACCAAATTTCATGCAAATCGGGCTACCCGTTTAGGATCTAGCTCAAATTACAGTGGACGCACCGACCGCGACGCACAGACGCACAGACCGACGGACGGCATGACGAAACCGACTTTTTCGGACTTCTCAATTATCGTAGTGTTAGTTTTT
Source organism: Leucozona laternaria (assembly GCA_932273885.2). Lineage (NCBI taxonomy): Eukaryota > Metazoa > Arthropoda > Insecta > Diptera > Syrphidae > Leucozona > Leucozona laternaria. The sequence goes on from OW026368.1 coordinate 57,213,076, forward strand.
ATTATATTTTCGATTTTTTTTTTACACGAAACCAATAGAGCATAGGAAAAAATGAGAAAAAGATTGTGTTCAGTATTTTTACTTGCAATATACATATAAAAACACTTAGATTCTACGCATATGCCCCCGTAAGGGGGGCTAAGGGGGCTCCTTAACCCCTCCCTGGATCTGGGTCATACACATTGTATCTTTAAAGAGCTATTTGACAAATACGACTGTTTCTTGCCTTAGACAAATACGACTGTTTTCTTGCCTAAGAACTATTACTTTTCACAATAACTATAATAAAAAACACAGTTACTCGATACCGGACCTGCCTGTAGGCAAAACAGGCAATTGCCTAGGACGGCACTTGACTAGGGCGCCAAAATCAGTACAATAATTTCAAATGAAGGATTATTATACAGATGCTTTAATTGGATTCCCAAAAAGTTCGGAATTCGATGAAATTTGAAGTTTTAAAGCAACTAAACTTGGAAAACGTGTACACAAATTCAAGTTTGTATTGTCAACAGTATTTTGGAACGAGTTTTTATGCAAAATAAATATCCTTTAGAATATGCTTCAATCAAAATCAATGAACTTTTTGAACTGTTTGGAGCATTTATATAAATTGCGACACTACTTTCAAATAAACCGTTCAAAGGAATCTTTGTTTGAAACATTATACAAAAACGCTGTAACATTGCTACGAAAATGAACACTCAAGCTGATTTCATTGTGTCCGATTTGATGAGCCTACGTAGCCACCGTTTTGAATCTGTACAATCTCTTGAAACAATCGATCCAAAATTAAAATTAAAAGCTGTTTTTTTACGTTATTGATGTTACTCTTAGTTCTCTCGATGAGCGCTTTGCGGACTATCAATTTCTCAGCCAAAATTTGTGATCTTTTTGTAAAAAAAATCTGCGAAAACCCCTAACAAGGGGGAAGCAAGGGTTACTATTGGCATTATTATGAACCTTTTTGCCTCGGCAGATAACTGATTTGAACAGCTGGGGATCATTTCCACAAGTGTGAATAGTTTTCCGTGTACACTTTCTATTCACGCTCAAAATATGCCTGAATAAATTTGCCTATCTGTGTACGCTTTATGTGTCAAAAAGATTGCACCTCACTCTTGCGGAATCGCATAATTTAATGTGTAGACTGATTTTTGTGCACACAGACAAAACTCACGCTTGCGGAATTGGGCCCCTGGAACCACAAATAATACCAAAGTAAAGGGTCCGCCAAATAACTTTTCTTTTTTTTTGAAAATGGCGCAAAACATCGAGTGTAGCTTCGGCTGTGTGGCACGTAGCGCCGACCTGATGAAACCAAATGTTGCCAATATCCTTCTCTTTTCAACATGGCCCGATAACGATCGCCATTGACTGTAACGGCCACTCCTTGCTCATTTTCGAAAAATGCCCCAATTATGCCTCTGGACCAAAATCCGCACCAAACAGTGACTCGTTTTGGGTGTATCGGCATTTCAATGTATGCGTGCGGGTTTTCTGTGCCCCAAATGCGACAATTTTGCTTGTTTACTACCCGCCAAGATCAAAATGAGCTTCATCTGAAAAGATGATTTTTTTGGCAAAATCGGCATCTTCTCTAAGTCGATCGCAGGCCCACTTAGCGAAGCGTATACCCAACCATATTCGTTCAACGAAAGGATAAAACTAATTATCTGTCAAATCAGACATGAGCTAATAAGTGACCATTCACGAAATAAGCACTAGTTGAAAAAAACGTTAGATGGCGGACCCTTTATAATTAAAATATTGCTAACAATCTTCTTTAAAGCAGTAATGAATACAAATGTTTCATTTATTTAAACTCGTTTACAAACTTATTTATAACTAAGATTTGTTTATAAATGACTTTTAGACCCGTTAGCTTAAACGAAACTTAAAGTTTTAAGTTCAACATAAAAGCTTATGTGACAGTTTACACTGAGGAAAAAGTAGAACATAAGCGTTTAAGTAGAGCATAAGTGTTAAAGTAGAACATAAATATTTAAGAGCCGTTTGCTGATACGAAAAATAAATATTTATGTTCTACTTAAACGCTTATGTACTACTTTTTCCTCAGCGTAAGCTGTCACATAAGCTCTTACGTTAAACATAAATTCTTAAGTTTCATTTCAGCAAAAAAGTTGCGTATCAGCAAAAGGGCCTAATTGTCATTTATAAACAACTTTTATAGTTGTTATTCTATAACGTAGCGATTTATGTGAGTCGAGTTTAAATAAACGAAACATTTTTGTATTTATTAATATAAAAAAATTATTATATGATTCCACTCACCGATTCGATGTGTCTATTTAAAAGTGTTCAGAATAAATCAACAATGACATTTAGTTTGTCATTACAGCATCATGACGTAAGGTCCTGCTTTATTAATTTTTAAAAAAATATTTTATTAGTGAGTTACTAGCAAGCTCATCACGAGTATTTTATTTATCAGGCAGTGGTCTCTCATGTTTTCCTCTTCTGGATTTGCTTACCGAAAACTTGCCAGCGCCTTGCATAAACTTGGCAAATCTTGTCATTTTTCCACGCGAGACTTTAAGTAATAACAGCAACAATTGACAACAAAGTTCAAAAAGATATTATAGCTAAAGTTTTAAACTATTTAGCTTGACATTTCTTACTTGAATCGTATCCAAATTTATTAACGGCATTAATATACTATTTATGTTTCCTGTAAGTGTTGCATCAGGTGGAGCTAGCTTCTCGAAACTTCGGTCCAGTTTCAGAGTCGACACTTACCGGAATAAGTGGCACTTAAGTTTCCCATATAAGGAATTTAAGCTTAATTTCATAGCCAGCGTAAGTGGAACTTAAGTCACCAACATCGGAGACTTAAGTGCCACTTGTTTAGGTAACATTTCACTGAGATACTGGGAATTAATCTTTCATATTCCCCACTATAATGCCACTTTTCTGACTGTTAAACTGGCCCTTAATCTTATGAATACCTATCTTCGCTCAGCAATGACCCAAGAGCGATTAACCGGTCTTGCAACTATTTCAATTATTGAAAAAGACAGGCTAAATCGCATTGAAGAAGAAGAATTCGCTACAAGATGTGCAAAAATTAAATCGCGCAGAGCAGCATTTTAGTTTTAAATGTTGTTAACATGTATTTTGCCGAAGGCCTTTGATTGTTGTTAAAAAAAAAACCCTAAGTAAATGTTAATGTTGTCGTTATCTTCTTATTTTATTTGAGGCGGCAAAATTTCCAGGTTAATAACGAAAATGCGATACAAAATTGAAAGTAAATTTCGAAAAATATTCAACTTTGAAAGTGGTTATAAATAAAAGTAGTTCGTGCCAAGTGCTCCGCGCTAACCCTTCTTACAGGAACAAACTCAGGCGATTTTTGACCCCCTCTTACTTCAGTACACCAATAAAATCAGAAACTTCAAATTCAAAATACATACATAATGTATATGGGATGAATTTACTGGCTTAAAACATAGATATATTTTTAGTTGTAGCTCGCGGCGCTGTCAAGGGTACGAAAGTTGTATACCTACAGAAAAAAACTTGTCTGTTTAATTGGTAAAAAGGAGTTAATCAAGTATTATCTTTATCGTTCATTTATCTTTAAAGTATTTATCATAAAGATTCAAAATTTGTTTGTTGAAATATATAGGGGGTAGTTTCTGCAACAACTGAACCGATTCCAAAAATTCTTCCACCTATTTTTATTTTGATACAAATAGTTGCAGATTGAATACCATGTGCTGTTTAGGGTTTTTGATTTTTATCTCCTTAAAAGGTTGTTTAAAAACATGAAATTCTATGTGATGATTGAGGTTATAAATTTGGATGTTTGGCGAAAATTTCTTTGATATAAATAGTACCTACATACGTTAAGTAGAGATATTTGAATATTACAAAATTTGCAGGTGATATTTTTGGGTTTTTTATAATAATATATTAATAATTTTCAAAACGCAAAAAATTATGAGAAGTTTCAGAATTTCGGAAAACAATAGATGTGTATTTTAATTCAAAATATCTTTTAACGGCCTTTTGTCGACAAAATTGTGGTTTCGTTCCGGGCGGCGATCTCACTTGGACTCATCAGTTAACTAGGGAGCTTCTTAATACACAATTTCTGTTAAGTTCAGTTCATCTTACATAAGTATATTTCATGACGAATATCTAGTGTGAACTATACCTATCGATAAAGATTAGAATTCCTAATCATTAAAGCTGCCCTGGGCATGGCAATGTTTATGTATGAATTCTATAAGCATACCTACTACAGAAATAATAAATTTAATTTTTTTTAAATTAAAATCTTAAAAAAATGTCCATTTGGTAAATTGAGCCTTATATTGTGATGTACCTTTTGTCTGAGGCTGAGGTCTCGCTCGTCGGTTTGCCTGGGTTCGTTCTAAAGTAGTACAAACTTTAGAGTTAAGTTTTGATTTCCTTTTATTAAAATCAAAAATCGCTTAACATATAACTTTAACAACTTAAATACTTAAATATATTTCAATGTTGGTCCTATACTCCTGGCTCGGGTTCTGGTTACGCCCTTGCGTCTGGGTTAGTTATCCGGCGGTCCGCTCTCCTGGTACTGTCAGTTTCGGCTTGGATTACTACCGGCGAATATCGCAGGCGATGCTGGTAATATCGTAGTTACTACTGGTAAATATCTCAGTTGCTACTGGTGAATATCGCGGACAATTCCGGTAAGAATCTCAGTTACTTATGGTAAATATCTCAGTTACTACTGGTAAATATCGCGGACAAATCCGGTTAGTTTGCTGGTCGACTGTTCGGTTGAAAGACCCCTTACCACTGGTGGGTGGATAAGTCTTGAGTCGTGCTGGCTGGTCTTATATCGTGACCGAATGGTATGATAGCTTCTGATACACTATGATTTTGTCGATTGTAACGGGTGATTTTTTAGCTGGTTTGGTTTTGGCAACACTGGTTTTGACAGCTGACGTGTGTTTAGTACCTTGTGTCACTGTCAAACAGCTTCAGTTTGGTTTGCAATTTAACCATGGATCGTCTTACAAATGAACAACGCTTGCAAATTATTGAATTTTACTATCAAAATTCGTGCTCGGTTCGAAATGTTCATCGCGCGCTGCTTGTGTTCAGCGATGAAGCTCATTTTTGGTTGAATGGGTACGTAAATAAGCAAAATTGCCGCATTTGGAGTGAAGATCAGCCAGAAGCATTGCAACAGCTACCAATGCATCCCGAAAAAGCCACTGTTTGGTGCGGTTTATGGGCCGGCGGCATTATTGGGCCTATTGGGCGAATCGCAGCGTTACTGTCAATGGTGAACGCTACCGAGCGATGATAACAAACTTTTTTTTGCCCGAAATGGAAGTTCTTGACTTGCATGATATGTGGTTTCAACAAGACGGTGCCACATGCCACACAGCACGCGAAACAATGGCGCAATTGCGAGGCGAGTTTGGTGAACAGTTAATTTCACGTTTCGGGCCGGTCAATTGGCCGCCTAGATCGTGCGATTTGACACCATTAGATTATTTTTTGCGGGGGTATGTCAAGGCTAATGTCTATAGGGACAAGCCCGCTTCGATTGACGCACTGGAAGCCAACATCCATGCATTCATTCGTGAGATACCGGCCGATATGTGTGAAAGAGTATGCCAAAATTGGACTCAGCGGATGGGCTACCTGAGACGCTGCCGCGGTCAACATTTGCATGAAATTATCTTTAAACATTAAATTGCAAGGTTCAAACTATTGATTCAAATAAATATTTTATTCATTTTTTCGAATTGTTTGTGTTTTTTTTTTAAAAAAAGTTCTAAACCTCTTAAAAAATCACCCATCATGAACGTCTCTTATCTAGGGTAATAGATCTTGTCAGGAAAAATTTCACCATTCAGGCTGTTGATCGCGGGAAGGTGAGTGGCAAAAGGGATGAGGGATCTTGTTAATTTTCAAGAGCAGAAATTCACCATCGAGGTTCTTGATCGTCGTCCAGATGCTGTCTTCAGTGGAGTTCTTTCTCCTTTTCGTCTATTTTCTTATCAAACCTACCCCGCTTAGTTGTTGTATGTAGGTGGTCAGTGTGGTGGGTTTCTATGTCTACATTGATTAGGCTATTTGTTATCTTGCTTATCAGTTGTCGATCGTAATTGGTGGAGTGCACATGCTATGGGAGCATGCTTCCGGTCAGGTAAGTATTCTTATTTTATTCTCAGGAGCAGGCGCGTAGCTTAGGTAGGGGTTATGTATAGGAAGGTAGGTTCTTAAAGTACAATGGGTAATTTTCGGATAATTAGGGAATCTAGTTTCGGATAGTTAAGGAATTTAGGTATTGAAACAGGGGCGTAGCTAAGGAAGGGGGGGGGAGAAATTGTAATGCTTCATTACAATATCTTAAGTCATAATCATTAGATAGTTAGATTGAGATCATTAAATTAAGGTTATATGCAGTCTTTACAAGAGGGGTGTTTTAATAAAAATCAATTCGATTCTTGCATTCTAATGTAGACAAATTCAACAACATACATAGTTATTAGTCCATACTTCCAGTTAAATAATAAGTATAAATAAATAAATACAACAGGTGAGACGCTATAATGGAGTATTATTTTTAAGGTTCAACCAAACTCGAACTAAATATTTGGTTGCAGGATTAGAAAAAGGAAAATTAATCAAACAAAGTACAACATGAAGTTATTATCTATCAAATGGAAATAAGTTAATTAATTTAAGTTATAATTTAAATGGACAAAAAGTTAATAACGCAAGAAAGTCCACATATAACTAGCCTTTAAGAGCTTATTATCTTTCGTTTTGTTTGCGAAATGGCCAGCGAAGTGGCGGGTTATAGCTAGTAATTCATGTATATTTATATGTATGTATAGTACTAGTAACATTATAGGTATGCATATAATATCATATTCCCATCTGAATATAATCTAATAAAAAATTAAATATATTAAAGTTGTGTTCTTCATTTCTTATGTCGGTAGGAACACAATTGGCAGCAATATTCTTCCTCTTAATTCGATCTTTAATAATAACTTCTTCGTTTGGGATTCAAATTGGTTCATTAACCTTTATGCAAAGCTTAGACATTATGCACATATGTCGAATCCCTATACGTTAACATTATGTAGATAGCCCTTTATTTCGTGTAAGTGCTGTGTCGGTGCTAAATCAAATGTGCACTGTGCAAAACCGATTAAGGCTTGCTTTGAATTCGATATTAAAAAAAAAAACATTTATATTGGTTGAATATAGAAACCCTTATTTGTCTTGTTTTTGTTTTAACTAGCAAATATACCTAAGTCATTTTCAATGTCCCCATAGAGTTACTCTATGAGTGAAATCTGGAAATATTTAACCAAAAGAAGAATACACTTCAAAAATTAAATAAGTAAAGCCATCCCCTATTCAAACGCAACAAAAATGAAACTAAGACAAACCCAATTAATATTCGTCGCCCTTCAGGCAATAAATATTCGTGAAAAATAATTTTTGAGTGAATCGTTTTGCAATTTTATTGCCAGCCAGCAGCCAACAAAACATTTATACAACAATAAATAACTTGTCAAATAAAATCGGGAGTTGGCACTGCATTACCAAGGAGCAATACCCCATTCGGCAAGTAGAATTGGGGAACACTGCGAGGCGGTTCAATCGACTGTCAGCGTATACAACACATAATACCCATCGCACCACAGTTCAATTTTCAATACCAACAATAACAACACAATGGCGCCATCTATCTCCCTGCATTCCATATGTCGTATGTCGTGTGCACTATTATTGCTATTATTACTTGCTCATAGGCGATAATACATTAAGCCTGGTCATAAATTTTATCATTACGTCCCCTAAAGGGCAATTTCACTACATAAATGTCGCCATTTATCTGTGTTGTTTTTTGGTCTCGCTGCCGAGCAAGTTCTTCGCTGTCGATGTCGAAGCGTAGACTCATTTCGTGATATAATATACTTGTAAGGCTGAAAACACCTATTCAACCATTAAATTCATAGATAACAATTGTTCATTCTTACCTTAACTTGGGGAGGTGCTCTGCTCTGTCAAATTTTAACCAATTAAGCTGGAACTTTGATCTGTACTAAGAAATATTTAAACAGGATAAAATAATAATAATAATAACTATACATTTGCTTTTGCATGTTTCTTTATATAAATGTACAAAAATGAAGGAGTAGGTTAATATTGAAATTAATTTTTTGTGGCACAAATTATTTTGATTCCTTAACAGTGAATATGTTAAAATAATAGAAGAGAATAAAGATTAGGTAAACAAACAGTTGCCTGTCTCTTAATTCTTAAAGAAGAGACTATCGTCGTTGATATTGCAAAAAGTCGTATATCACTTTATTTTGATTTAATGATGCAGTTATACTAAATCGATTGCTGCTATTCCCGTTGTCCTATCTTCCTTATTAAGCAAGTTTAAGAAGTCACGTTTACTCCATAGACCACAATTTTGTCGGCCCTTTTGGTGCTTATTTGTCGCATATCCAAAATTTGTGCTACGTAGGGCAATCTTTGTAGAAGAGTTCCTATTATCATCGTTTAATGCTTAAGTGCCCTATGATGGCTATGTATATATGTAGAACAAATGTAACTGATACATATTATCGGTGCTTAATTGCCCCATATCCATACGATAGATGGGATAGCGAGCATTTGAGCTCTCACGAAGACCTGAATGAAAGCGCAAAGCAGTGCAGATATATTGATAGAGTTAAAGATAATAAATAGAACAGCTGTGATATGTTATGATCTTCAAATTGTTTTAACTTTACCAAAGAGCTTTACGTCCATTTTTTTTTACAAAAGAAAATTTCAGACCTTTAATCTAACCGGACATTTTAATTTAAATAATGTTACTTTATTGCGCAATTTGGTATGAGACACAGAATGGCAACGATTGAGCTAGTGCTCTAACTAAATTCTTACAAGGCGTATTGCGGGGCAAACCAGTGGTTGAATAAGTTATAATACTTTGGAGTGACTCTTGAGTACCGCAAAACTGAAATAGAATTACATCTCTAGCTATTCTAAAATTTTTGGAGGATATAAGGAAAATATCAAAAAAATGTTCTGTCCCCGGGCACTCTAGAGTTTAAGAGATAGATGCTGTGCATGTAGGTACATAAGCTACTTCAGTCCTATATCCCTTTTTCGAAACTTGAAATCGATGAACTACGAAAGAAAGTTCATATCTGCTTCAGTCGTCGTGCTGACAAAAGTTTCTACTCCTTATAATGCTTTACACTCATAAAAAGAAAAACTAAAAGAGATCGTTTCAATGTTTCCTCAGGAAGATGTCAACTTTTATAAGATCATACTCAATCTTACATAAAAAGTTCTTAAAGCCAATGGCGCAAATTTTTAAACAGTCCTCGTTTAAGGAATAAAACCGACTCTAGTAAACGCAGTCGTTTAGTTTCGAGCCCTTGTCTTACCTTTTCTTAATTTTAAACACTTTGAACAGCTCTTCTAACTAATGAAGTGTTTTAAGCGCATTTGTAGGGTTTTAAGCGCATTTGTAGGGTTAGCGCATTTGTAAGGATTTTTTTATGATTTGTCGTAGAGCATTCGACTGCAAATCGAGAGGTCCCTGGTTCAAATCCGGGTGTCCCCTTTGAAAATTAATTTTTTTTTGTAATTTTTTTCTTTTTTTTTTAACTCCCGTTTAGCCATTTCACCTTTTCAGCTAAGATGACGCGCGATTTTGTGAGCAGAAAATGATTTGGCGCGATATGGTAGTCCAACACTATGTACTACATTTTTTGTTGTTTCTGTTGGGGCGGTCGACCGAATACAAGTTTGTATTGTAAAGGGTTTTCCAATAAGAGGTGTTATTTTGAATAGCCCGCTATTTTGGTAGCTGTCACTTTTGAAGCTGTCATTTTTTGACATTTGACAAGTAGAAACTACGCCATTCCATAAGAATGGAACGATACAGGCTTCAACAACGCATTGAAATTATTAAAATTCACTATAAAAATGGTGAAAATTTGGCAGAGACGGTTCGTAAAACTAAAACATTTTTGGGTCGTCGGACCGCAATACAGAAATTGGTGGACAAATTCGAGCTGTTGGGACAAGTTAGTGATGTGAAGAATAAAACCCGTGCACGTCGCTCAAGAACAACTGAGAATATTGCTGTTGTAGCCCAAAGTGTTGAAGAAAACCCAGGTTTGTCCATTCCTCATCGTTCTTTGGAATTAGGCATTCCACAAACGTCATTACACCGTATTTTGCATAAAGACTTGGGTCTTAAGGCTTATAAAGTTCAGTTAACACAAGAACTCAATCCGGCTGATCATCAACAACGTCGTGTCTTTGCTGATTGGGTCCTTGAAATGCATGAAAATGATCCGGAATTTCATCGAAAAATCATCTTGACTGATGAGGCCCATTTCCACCTGGGAGGCTACGTCAACAAGCAAAACTGTCGCATCTGGGGCTCGGAAAACCCAAGAGTTATTGTTGAAAAGCCTCTCCATCCTCAACGCGTGACTGTTTGGTGCGGTTTATGGTCCGGCGGGGTAATTGGACCTTACTTTTTCGAAAATGAGGCTGGAGCAACAGTTACGGTCAATGGATTGCGCTATCGAGAGATGATTAATGATTTTTTTATGGCCGGAATTGGATAGTATTGATCTGGACAACGTTTACTTTCAACAAGACGGCGCTACGTGCCACACAAACAATGAAACCATCGATCTTTTACGGGAAAAGTTTCCGGACCGTGTTTTCTCTCGAAGAGGTGATCACAATTGGCCACCGAGATCTTGTGATTTAACACCTTGCGACTTCTTCTTTTGAGGCCACGTGAAAGATAAGGTCTACGCCAACAGCCCAGCGTCGATTCAAGACTACAAAGATGGAATTTGTGAGGCTATCGAGGACATATGGCAGCCACTTTGCGATTTGGTTATGGAAAATTTCATGAGAAGGATATGGTCCTGTAATCGTGGTCGTGGCGGCCATTTGGCTGATGTTGTGTTCAATTATTAACGGCATACCTTCCTCTTTATAATGAAATAAACATCCGATAATTTATCTCAAAAAATGCCATTTTTTCTTTGAATATCAATATAACTCCTCTTATTGGAAAACCCTTTATTTTTTTTTTTAATTTCGTGTCCACTTTTTTGGTTAAGGTTGACAGTTGAGCCTCATATTAACCTGTTTAATATTTTTGTAAAACGAGTTATTTTATAAAGTCAAAAGTTTAACGCAAATTTTAAGCCCTAGATCTTTTCTTAACCTGAGAAATAAATTTATAGGCAAATTTTGAAATCAACAACTTTTAACATTTGTGGTGCAAAATCGTAGACGATTTAGTACGATGTTAAAGCATTTTTAGTATGATCCTAGGGTTAAAATAGGTTTTCCTATAATCGTAGCATCGTACTATCTTTTTAACTTTTTATTAAATTAAAATCACCAAATGGCTATTTTATCTTTTTAGTATCATTCTAACTCCATATGTTAATTTGACAGAAACAAATGTGAAAAAAGCAGATATGTATGCCTACTTTTTTGCACGAAATGTCACTATTTTAGGCGCGATCAGATTTAGCTTAGTAGGATAGTAGAAAATCACGATAATAGAAAAACGAGGAAGGGGCACTAAAATTCTGTTTGTTTGTCCGTCTACCATGAAACTAATTAAATTAAAAAACAAATGATTATTGCTCAAAACACTGTATGAAAGAAATTTCGCATAGCCCTATTGTACACTATTTTGATAATGTTAATATTTAGTTACACAAATTATTCTTAAAATTTTGCGAAGCAACGCAAGCATGGGTCTGATAGTTCATTTTTATTTTAGAATAAAATAAATTTAAATTGAATTAGTAACTTAAAATACGTTGTTTTCTGACCGAAAAGCACACATAAGTGTAAATGTTTTGCAATTGGCGCGGGTTGATTTTTGCGGTATGTGGCGACCATGTTGTTTTGGTGACATCTGTCAAATCTGTTGTTTAGTATTCAGTTACTGATGCCAAATCACCATGGCACGAATGAACAGCACGTCCAAATTATAAAACTTTAATATCAAAATCTTTTGGGGAAACGATACGTGAGTTGCGCCCTTGGTTGTCCAAGTCGATTATCCAAAGTTTGGTAGCCAAATTTGAAACAGTGAACAATCAGCTAACGCCCTTGAGTCAACGAAACGCAACATCGACCGAAAACATCGTCGCTGTCTGTGAGACTCCGTAGTTATTCGAAAACGACGATGTCATTGCCATCAGCAACAACGGATAGCGCCACCGATCGATGATAACCAATTTTTGCTGGCTCCAATAGGATAATATGAATGTGAACGACATGTGGTTCCAACAGAACGGGGTTATGTGCCATTCTGCGAACCCCACAATGTCCCATTTCAACATCTACCCGCCCTTATTGAAAACTCCTATATAAGGACATATAAAAAAGTTAATTTTTTGATGTTGTCTAGTTTTTCTGAATTTTGTCTTTACTTAGCACTTGACTTTAAATTAAAGTAATCTGACCAAAAAATGGCATTTCTTCTAATAGTAATTTTGTTTGTTTGAATAATTATAAATATAGCATAACAATTTATTTAGACCAAAAGTATGATTTCTTTCAAAAAGCGATCGTTTCGTTAGTGTGTTTTTATATTTTATTGCACAAAGAAGCAGCTTTTAAAGAAGCAGGATTTCCCAAAGGATACAACGCATCCGGTTTGAATCTTGATAAAGAACTTATAAAATTTATTACAAATTTGTTTGGGGACAAATTCACTTCCTAAAGAAATAATTTTGCTCTTTATAGACTGGTTGACAATGTGCTGTGCTCATCGTTGCCGATGGTGATGATGACCCTTAAAACTACGCAAACGTTGTTTTTTTTTATTTCATTGTCTAGCGCATCTATAAATTATCGCTCCATAAAGCAATTAATTTGCACTTTCATTTTATGCCAGACTCCACTCCACAACGACGGCAATATCTGAAATCTATCTTTAGAGGGTTAATATGCTGTCGAAAGGATTTCCAATCCTTCATGCTATGTTCTCAGTCCGATACCATTCGACGAGTAGCGTAGCAAAAATAATAGCTTTCCAAGGATAAAAGGGAGGATTTGCTAGAAAAAAAAAATGCAAGGGATAATATGGCAAAAATTCAACAGATTATAATCTTCGAACTGGATGAAGCAGAAGGGATGCATTGGATGAACATAGATTGTTGCTGCCTGACTGGACGCAATCACTCACTCCTGATAGTCAGTATAAGGACCTTGCAGTGTTATTAAATGTAGGATTAGGTGGACGAATGAGCAGGCGCTTTGTTGGTATGCTGTTCATACTAATTTGACGCAAATGATTCAATTTACTACCCGTTCCTGTGATATGATGAAGGTGGAGGAATGAGACTTCGAAATTGAATAAATTGAAGCAAGCAATTTTATGAAAAAATCTATGTCATACAGTAATTTCGAATAAAGCACAATTTTTAACCAAAAGTAAATAAAATGCACGAACTTTAAGAACCTGATAGGTTCTGAAGTGAGGTTTAAATTTAAATTCTCTCTCGTTATGGTAGGAAGGAGCTATGGAGGTTAATAGGAAAAATAAAAGTTGTATGTAGTTATTGTGATGATGAATAGTATTTAATCTTTAAACTTTTGATATTTTATCTTATAAAAACAGTTTAATTCTCAAGCAATTCTTGTTGCTAATTGTTTTTATTTAATCAGGTTTGCATTTCCGTTTCGGGGCTCAAGGATTGGTAAAGCATATATAGCACATGACACAAGAATCCAAAACGATGTGAAGAATGCAACGTTAAGAATCCGCTACGTCCAGAGTCTGAAAAGCAACCTTAAGACCGGCTTGCAATGGCTCTTTTAATTTTTTAATTTTAAATTGAATATATTTTTTTAAGTTCCTCAAGTTCTTCTGATGGTTTTGTAGACGCCAGTTCAAATTTTAGTTGCCCTTTTCGATTATGGAAAATCCCTCACTGGGTGGTCACGGCACTCCTGGTAAGCTAGATGGTCCTGATTCCCCTTGCTCTCCACGTTGGCATTGTCCAATTTGGTCTTGCTAAAGGTATTGTTGGAGTTCGATTAGAAAATGATCCAAACTTATCAACACTCATTTTTATTGAATAATATTATATTCTCTTAGTTCTTCGATGATCGAAATAATTTCGCTAGAATTATTTTTATATCCGGCTTGACTTGAGGCGATAGGAAATCTCAATCGAACTACGGATCATCATAGAAAATATAATATGTAGTATTATAGCTATAAACCCCTTGGAGCTTATGTTCTCCCAGATAAATGAGCATAATAAACATTTAGCTTTTTTAAAAACATATTAGCGCTAAGAGAATAATAATTGACGAGAGATGAATTGTAAGAAAATTATAAAAAGCCCGAGACTATTTTAACCCAAGACCCACGAGGACTCATCTGACATAAATAGACAAGAACTTTCAGTTGTTGGAGAGATGTGGCGTGAAGGCGGTCGTGTATGCAGATGATTTGGTGATATTGGTTTCAGAAAAGTTCCCACATGTGATCAGCGAGATCACAGAGACGGCTTTGAGAAAAGTTAGTAACTGGGCTACGAGTTGTGGACTAGGTGTTAACAAAAGTAAAACTGAACTGATGCTTTTTACCACCAAAACTAAAATACCTCCCTTCACGCTACCCCGACTCAACGGCGAAGTTCTCTCACTTTCTTCCAGTGCGAAATACTTGGGCGTCATTCTTGACCCCAAGTTAAACTGGAAAATCAATGTTGAAGAACGGCTTAAGAAGGCCTGTATAGCCTTTTATGCCTGTAGTAAGACCTTCGGGAAAAAGTGGGGCCTCCAATCGAAGATGATACTGTGGACGTACACAGCTGTGGTACTAGGAAGATATGGCCCATCTATAGTAAGTCCCGGACAACTGACCTGACGGCTAGGCCCAGGCGAGACATAGCCAGGGTTGTTGCGACATGTTCTGGTCACTGGCCAGTAGGAGAACACGCGGCGAAGATGGGCATTCCATACAATACCTTTTGTCGTAGTTGTGGGGACCATCAGGAGAAGGAAACAGTAGTTCACTTCCTCTGTAAATGCCCTGCTCTGGCCAAATTGAGAGCAAGACTATTTGGAAAAGCCTTTCTTGAAAACCTAAACGAACTTTCTGAGATAAAGATCAAAGATTTGATAGCTTTTCTCAACGCAACGAAGTGGTTCTAAGCTTAATTTTGACTTAACTTCTTTACCGTATTCGGTAGACTCCTCAGACAGCACGTGAGCTGAAAAAGGGTGCCTACCTTCAGACAAGTAAGGGAATATAAACCCCTCCAATAAAACCATTTTCAACCCACAGGTCAATACGAGTTTATGGTATCAAAACGGCGCCCTCCGGCGCTAATTGGGCCCGCGGAGCTAGTTTGCTCTGGGCCGCCATTTTTACCTACCTACCTACCTTCAGTTGTCCTCAAGCCTTTTTAAATTTATTAAAGAAATAAGATTTGATCCAAAGATCGATATTGTTATAAGAATTCTTTTGACTTTATCAGTTACAGTTGCAAATGGTAAAAGAAGCTTTTCTAAATTACAAATAATAACAAAATATTTTCGGTCTACCATGACACAGCAAAGATTATCTAGTTTGGCTATGATTTCTAAAAAAAATGCGGAACAGAAAGTTCCAAGAAAATGATTTTAGTAACTAGGCATAGTAAAATATTCTCAAAAAAAATTAATTTAGTTTTTGTATTTATTTATTTTGAAAGGCCGAACATACAATAACATTATTACTTATCATTTAAGAGAGCAGTGAATAAGAAAAAAAATTAATGAAATTAATTATTTAAATAATATATGTTCCTAATTTATTTATTTTTTTAAAAATGACTAACTTGTGGCTTTACATAATTTAACTTACTTTGTATTTTTATTTGAATACAATAAGAAAAAAAATATTATTTCTTCTGTTTTTTTTCCAATGATTTAAACTGAAAACAAAACAGGTCGATGTAACAAAATATACATAAATATAGTTTTATTCTGTTCGCTTAATTCAAGCTAGTTATAATAACAATAAGTAAATAAATAAATAATAAACTTATTCTAACTTAATCTAATGAAATTGGGGAATTAAGGGAAATTGGAGTATAAGATCAATCTAAGGGATGAGGTACTATGATTTAAATCAAGGATATGCTGTGCGCTATTGGCTAAGCGTAACATTCTTGTGAAAGGATTAAAATGGGCATAGTTGGTGCGGTGAATAGGAAGGCGGAAGAAAGGAATGGATCTAAGGTTACGTGGATTAGTATTAAGGAAAACCAGTTCTAAAATTGCCGGAGAATCGATGGCACCAGTGATTATTTGATGGATGAATACTATATCCGCGACTGCACGACGTTTAGCAAGGGTGTTTAGGTTTATTAATTGTAAACGGTCTTCGTAAGGGGGTAAACAAAATGGATCGGACCAAGGAAGATTGCGTAGGGCGAAACGAAGAAATCTGCGCTGTACTGCTTCTATTCTAAGTGATTGCGTGGATTGATGGGGTGACCAAACCTGACTGGCATACTCAAGAACAGGTCTTACATATGTGGTGAAGAGAAATTTGGTAACGTAGGGATTTGAGAATTCTTTAGACCATCGCTTTATAAAGCCAAGGGAAGAATTTGCTTTAGCAACAATATGATCGATGTGGGAACGGAAATTCAGTTCCTTATCACAAATTATGCCAAGATCGCGAATAAATGAAACGACGGGAACAGGGAGATTGCAAAAGTGATAGGTTCGAGGAAATGAAGGCAGGCGTTTACGAGAAAAGGTCATAGATTCACATTTACTTACATTGAGTTCTAGAAAATTTTGATAAAACCAAGTAAGAAAAGAATTGAGGTCTTGTTGAAGCAGGGAAGAATCTAACGATGAGGATATTGTTTTCATAATTTTCATATCATCGGCATATATAGATATGTCCGGGAAGGAAATGATGTTCTCAATATCGTTTATGGCAAGGACAAATAGAAGTGGGCCAAGATGGCTGCCTTGAGGGACACCTGAGGTTGCAAAAATTGGATCGGCCACAGAACATCTAAACACATCATTATAAAGGCGGTTCTCTAAATAGGATCTGACCCATTGGATGAAAAATGGTGGAAAACCAAAGGCTTTTAGCTTGATATAAATAATTTGGTGAGAGATCTTATCAAAAGCTTTACCGAAGTCAGTAGTAATTACATCAACATCATAGCCTTTCTCCAGAGCACAAAGCGACATGGAAACAAACTGAGTTAGATTTGTGGTTGTAGATCTACCCTTTAAAAAACCATGCTGCAGAGGCGAAACTATTGATCTGCAGTGAAAGCTAAGAGAGTCGTAGACGATGCTTTCAAAGAGCTTGGGTATTGAGGAAAGTTTAGCTATTGGACGATAATTTGATATTTCAGTCTTGCTGCCTTTTTTAGGGATAGGAAGTTTTTCCATACAGTAAAGAAAACTGCTTCCGAAAGTGAAAGTTGAAAAAGATTTGTGAGGGGTTCACATAGTGCGTTGGCACATTCTTTAAGAAAAATGGCTGGGATACCATCTAGACCAGGAGAAAAGTCATCATTGAGTAAGTCTAACTTTTGACGAACCGATGATTGACTAACAGCAAGAGAAACGAGTGAGGTATGTGGACTACTTGACAAGTAGCTTAAAAAATCAGGGTCAGGATTATTGACAGTAACGCTGTATGATTCACTAAAGAAATTCGCAAAAAGATTAACAATAACTTGGGGATCAGAAGATGTTTTATGGGCGTAATTGAAGGTAGAAGGAAGACCATCATATTTTCTTTTAACATTTATAAATTGGTAAAATCGTTTTGGTTCGGTAATAAGACTAGTCTGAATAATGTCGAGATAATCACGGTAAAGGGATTCGGAAAGAAAAGTAAAATTGGAGAAAACTTGTTGATAACGTGAATAATCTAAGGGATTACGGGATTTTAAGTAGATTTTAAATAACTTATTTCTTAGATTACGAAGGCCACGTAACTCCTTAGTGTACCAGGGAGGGGATGATACATAATTCTTTTGAGGCATGTAAGGGACACATTGGATTAGACATTCAAAGATAGCAGTGTAGAAAAAAGAGACAACAATGTCGATGGGGGTCAAGGGGTTCATAAAAAGGTTGAAATCAATATTGCTTAAAAGGATATTAAGTTAATGAAAGTCGGCTTTACGAAAGTTGAAATAAAAACAGATTTCAGAATTAATGGTTGGAATACCTTGATCATAAGTAAATAAGAGACATAAGGGAGGGTGATATGGGTCAAGGGTGGAAAGAAGATGATGGCTTTCGGTAACAACTGAATTATGTAAATCTGATGAGAAGATGAGGTCTAATTGCCTTCCTAAGTTGTTAGAGATACCACTCATTCGAAATAAACTAGATTCAAATAACCGATCGGTAAAAAGAGATTCTTTCTCAGAAGACGGATTGCAGGGAACAAAGTAAGATTCGTCCTCGTGTCCTGGTCCTGGTGTCCAACGTAAGTCTGGGAAGTTGAAGTCACCAATGATAATAAAATCGTCACCGGGCGACGCATCTTCGAAAAGAGAATCAAATGAGTCGGCAATTACTTGATATGCAAGAGCTGGTTGTGAGGGGCAGATATAACAGCAGAAGATGTAAAAACACCGTTTGTTGACAAATTCGAAAAGTGGTGATTTGGAAGTTTCGATAAGGGTCGCACTAAGTCGGTTGTGAACTGGCAAGAGAACACCACGCCCAGAGGGAGCATTGCAATTAAGTTGACCGTCTGCACGAAAGACAACAAAGTCAGAAGCAAATAATTCATTATCTAGGAAACTGGGGGAAAGGTTAGTTTCAGAGAGGGCATAAATGTCAAATGGAAGGTTTTGGGAGTTGAGGAACACATGAGATGTTTTAGTACGGAGCCCTCTTACGTTCTGGTAGTAAAGGGATAAAGTAGTTGGGGTCACGTCATAAGACTTAGGTTGTAAACCAGAGTTACCGTTAAAGACGAGGTTTTTGAGTGAATTTTGTAAGAGACGAACGTTTTGATGCAATATGTGAGGAATACGCAGCAAGATCCTTCGAAACTGTGGAGGGAGATATATTAAAACCTTCATGAAAACGGATGTATAATTTATAAAGAGCAGATGGGTTGGTAGGGAGACCTTCTTTTTGAATTCACACGATGACGTTGATTTTGGTCTTTCCGTTAACACATACAGAATCAGGTTTATCGTGTAAAAATGCTAGATACAGGCGGACGTTATCGTAAAGTTTGTTGTCACGTAGCCTTGCCATCAAGTATCGGCCATCGATCTCATCTATTGTTGGTTAAGGGTTGATAAATTTGGAAGTAAGTTTCACAATAGGTGGAACCATTGGGTCAAACAACATTGGGGAAGGAAAGCGAGGCGAGATATTAGAATCTCTGTAAAATTTAGAGGGGCTAGAAGATGTTGGAATCCGGTATTGAGGATAAGCCTGAGAGGTAGGGTTTAAGGTGTGGGAATGAATGAAGCCACGTTAGGAGAAGTGCAATTTTTTGAAGCTGTATAGGGAGAGGGGTAGGGCTTAGGATTTAAATTAAATGATACACGCTTGCTTGGATGGTGGAAGGAGTCGTTAGAATAAAGGTTCAACTTAGAACTAGTGTTAATTTCTTTATTTGAAACATTTTTCACAATAGTTTTTGGAGGTTTTGTAGTAGTTCTTGGAACCCATTTGGACATTTTGATATTACCAAGCCAGCAAATAGGATAATTGGTTGATAAAAACATCCATTGATATTTAGATGGAATGCAGATTTTGAAACTTGTTGAGTTTAATTTTTGACAAGCTCTTAGGTTAATTTTAAATTTGCGCAAAAAAAGTTTACGAATCCAGGAATCATCTGCATTAATGGGAGTACCTTTGATGAAGAAAGAGGTGAACTGCTTTTTATTTTACGAAGTCTGTTGTTCCATTCAGTTAAAGTCCAGGTTGTGCCTAAACGATGAATAATAATATCAGAAGGAGCAGGTCATGCAGCGCGTTTTGAGAAAGTTGAAACTGCAGGCGAAGGAGTAGGTGCAAGGCATTCAGTGTGGCTTGATATTGTCGGTGAGGGGGCGGGAAGTGAAAGAGTGAGAGCAGGACTCTGCGAGGACTCGATCATTTCTGCAAGAATAGATGTGTTGTAGCTAGGAGAGCTAGGTTGGAGTTGAATTTCATCAATTTTACACGAAGTTTTCGTCAATTATATCGTTAAACGAAGTACACGTTAAAGTTATTTCGTTACTAATATCAGAAATCTTGGATACTAAATCATGAAGAATTGAACTGAGTTGACAGGAAGCTGAAGACACTGAATTTGATGTATTTTGTAGAAAAAGATCGAGGTCGGACGGAATAACTTGAATTTGCTCGTTAATATTATCGATAGGATATGAACTTAAAACCGATTCGAGTGTAGAGCGAATTTCAGAGTTAATGTTCTTAAAACGACAAGAGTGTGGTCATTCCGCGAGCTAAACAAATGAACAAAAGAGGATATTTTTTGTCAATTGAAGATTGGTTGGAAAAACAACGATTGCTTAGGGTCTCCATAGTATTGTTAACTGTTTCTATACTCTTTGAGAAGTCATCGAAATGTTGGAATTGGGCGAGTACACTTTTATGAAAACGATTATTATCAGATATAATGGAATTAGTAGAGTCACTAAGGCATTTAACCGCAAGTAGGACATGAGAGAGAGAGATGTTTTTGCACTCATCACAAAGGTATACAAAATAGTTCAAGTAATCTTTTAAAAACACGCATGATCTTTTACCTAGGCCAATACATAAAGGATGATAAGATTTACCGCAGAGACCACGACACGACACTCTTTCAGTGTATTTACTGTCAAGAATACAATTAAGGGAATCACATTGGTTATCTTCCATTTCAAATTTTATAATTGATTTTTTGTTAAAAAATTTTAGTTTAACGAGTTTTTGAAAAAAAAAGAACAATATTTTTTGATCCTAGTGTACACGCTATTATTTACACGAACCGAACGTATCGGCTTTTCAATGTATGCGTGCGGGCTTTCTGTGCCCCAAATGCGACAATTTTGCTTGTTTACTACCCGCCAAGATCTAAATGAGCTTCATCTGAAAAGACGATTTTTTTGGCAAAATAGGCCAACAAGATTAAGATTAAAATTCTTAACCATTAAGCTGGAAATTTTGCTCAGGGCCAGGCTTTGTTTTTATATGAAGGTTTTTATAATACAAATTCTATATACTACTGAAATACATCAGCCAAGTAGAAGACTTATTATTTAAATCCTTTCAGGAATTTCTGAGAAATTTGTAAGAAAATATGAACAAAACATGACACATACACTCATGTAATTTATATACTCTTTTAGAAGCCCTATCTCTATCAGACTAACATATGGATGTTAAAATAATACAACTCCAACAATATTACATATCGCACCATCTCTGCAAAACATGCTTATAACTTAAATGTTGTCATTGCAAAGGGCGGCAAATTAAATTTTTGTCCAGGGCCGCGAAAGACCTGGATCAGGCCCTGTTTGTAATTGTGAAAAGAAATTTATTCTAATGCTGAAGTTTGTTTTTACAGACACAAACAAAAATAACAATTTTTTTTTTAGTTTAATTCTTAATTAAAAAAAAAAATATTTCTTCGAAGTGTGTGTTGTTGTGTTGTTTTTTTTTGGTATGAGTAAAAAAGTTTATTTTATTGTTTTTAATGTAATGAAACCATTTGCTGAGGATGGCATGCAAGTGCCGAAATGCATACAAAATTAATTTTTGTATTTTATTTTATTTTATTTTATTTTATTTTATTTTATTTTATTTTATTTTATTTTATTTATTTTAATAAATTGATAAAGTTAAGTATAAATTTTTAAATAAAAAGTGAAGTCACTAAAGCGTTTTGACAAAAACCTGTTATTAATATCAAATTTCAGATTGAACAATTATTAATAGCACCTCCCATACAAGTTTTTTTTTTTTTTGATTTTCGACTATCTCATTATCTGATTTACCGATATGAACATAATTTTTTAAACAGAAGCTTGTAAAAATTTGAAATAATATTGCATATCAAAATTTTCAAAAAATTTCTTTTCGAATTTAAAAAAAAAAACTTCAAAATTATTTTTTGAAAATTCGATATTTCGAAAACGGGTGGAAGATTTTTTTGAAAATTAAGTTCTTAACTGTGCATTGATAAATTCTTATAATTGACTTACCAATTAATTTTCTTAAAAATGTTAACGAAATTTTGTACATAAGAAATTAATTATTTTTAAAACCATTCCTACGATTTTAAAATGTTCCTTCTAATAAATTAAGATTTATGTATACATACTATAAGAAATCAGATGGGGTATATCGCCTTCGATTCAAATCAGTTTCAGAAGTATTTTAATGAATTTATTTCTAATTTTGTTGCTTTAAAACAATTTTCAAGTTTAAATAATATAACTTCCTTGCATGCATATTGCATATATGTGCAACAATGGGCTATATTGTTAATTTTTGTATACTCACATAATACCACCTGCAACTAAACTAAGTTTCGGCAAACGGATAAAATATATGTAGACTCCCATAGCTAATTTATTTAAGACTATAGAACCACAATGTGATCGCACCTAAGAGCAAGTTCGTGCGACTTAGTCATGCATTTTTTTTTAATAGCATCGCACGTTTCGTAAACTTAAAGATTTTACCTATATCTTGCTATGCTCGAAGTTCCATTTATTTAAGTAGTTTGCTTTCTTTGAAATACTATTTATTTGTATTATAATATTTGTTTGTTAATAAAAAAAATAATTACCTATACATATGTATGGATTCTTGAAACAGTAAATTATCAAATTTGGGTTTAAAATTATTTCAACTAAGCAAACGTAGCCACAAATACCCACACTTAACCCCATATAGGCTGAGTAGATACATTTTCTCGAAATGACTCTATAGGATATGGATGGAAATGAAAATGCCTAAGTTTATAATTTATTAGCCTTCAATATTATTCCATGTACTTTTCTTAAATTTTATTTATACCGTTGCGATTTGCAAAGAAATTCAAGGAACTCAACCAACATAAACATGTTTCATGTTCCAATGCTAACTTAAACTGATGAGGACAATTTTTCCTTTGCAAAATAATATATGGTCAAATTCTGGCAATTCACCAAATGGACTGATCACGTATTTATCTCATTAAAAATATACAGTAGCGCAAACAAGCGGATATAAGATATCTCTATTTCATATACACTTACACTCATACAGTTAGCTGCTGATGGTCTAGAGGGTGTTAGTCACACAATCATTTCGAATTCAATGCATGTAGAATATGAAAAAAGGCATCCCTCAGAAACAATATCAACTTGTAACACAATGCGGCAAATAATATTGTTCGAATAAGGCAAGTGGACTTTAAGCCAACCCCATTAATTCAGTATTGCAGTTGTCGAATAATGAAGAACATAAAAATGGACTCGGGGAGTGGGGTTTCAGTTTTTGATGAAAAGGTAAATATAAATAAATTTATGCCATATGAACACAAGTGATTACCTAAGAATTTAAGAAATGCAGTTAAATAATAATTAAAAAAGACTTATTTTAAAGTATTTCCATTTCACCTCAATACCTACTTCATCTGCAAAACGTAATTCCCATTCAATTTTGTTTAAAAAATGCGATACTGTAGGTTAGTGTTGGATAAAAATCGACAGTCTATCGATAGTTTTTTACCATCGATACTATCGCCAATTAGTTTAAAACTATCGATACTACCGACAAAATATGTCTTATAAATATTCTTTGAAAACAAACTATTCTCATTCAGATTTTCCTCTTCTTTAAAATCACAATACATAGATTTTGAAAAATTTCACCCTTTCAGCGAAAAAAATATTATTTATTTAGTTTTGAAGATGTTAGCTTATTTTTAGTTTTTTTTTATTTTGATTAATTTATTTAAAGCGTGAAGCAGATTAAACCAGCAACAGCACCCAGCACCGTCAACAGCAAACAGGACGCTGGCCAGCAAATAGTTTTGAAACACATTGTCAAAGTGACTATGAATATGCCCCATTGGTTCTAAAATAATGGCGGCAACAGGGTGACGTTGCTGGTGCTGGTTCAATCTGTTTCGCGCATAACTGAAATTTGTTTACTTCACTTTAAAAACCTACCCTAGGTTTCCATTCACACGGTGATGGAAATTGAAATCCAGACAGAACTGATTAGTTTACGTGATTTTATTTTTTTTTATGATTGTATGAGTACCACTTTTAAATCAACACTGGTAAAACTCACTTTTCTTTGATGTGTGTGCAAGTGCGTGTGAATTTTTTTCTCTCCACAACTAATTTAAAACAAAAAAGCTACAATTAATGCCTTCTTTAGATTTTCTAATTTCCTTTTCTAATGCCTGGACTGAGAGTGTCAAGTTAGCACTACCTACCTAGTTTTTGTTTGAAAACTTCGTCAAAAAAATTTTTAGAATTTTTTTCTCTCCACAACTAATTTACTAAAAAACAGCTACAATTAATTGCGTACTTTGTTTTTTAAATTTCCTAAATTGTAGTGCTAACTTGATATCAAGTTAGCACTACATACAATTTAATGCAAAGATTCTTATGGCAAAAAAATTTTTAGAATTTTTTTCTTTCCACAACAAATTTACAACAAAAAACTACAATTAACTGTGTTATTAGTTTTTTTTTTATTTTCTGAAAGTGTAATGCTAACTTGATATCAAGTTAGCACTACATACCATTTTTTTTATTAAATAGTAGAGCTACAAATTTTTTTTTCCACAACTTAGTGTACTTAGTTTATTTAATTTCTAAAAGTGTAGTGCTAACTTGACACACGTGATTAGTTTTTGTTTTTAGTTAAGCAGATAAGTGCAAATATTTGGAATGTAGAGCTGTTTTTTTTTATGGAGAATTTCGGAACTGAAAAGATATAATTCCCATATTATTAACATTATTAAAGATGCTGATCACTATCACCTTATGGTTATATTTCACTTATAATAGAATATGAAGAAAATTTGAAAAGAAATATTCTTCACTTATTCAAACAAGCAAAAAGAGGTCCTTTTCAGTAGGAAATGCGGCTCCATTTTGTAAGGATACTATTTTTTAACAATGAACGATTGGAAAATGAAAACACAAATACACTTGCGTGTTAAAAATTCATCTCTCTGTTCATATTGCTAAGAAATAAAAAAGTAAAACAAATCTATCGATAGAGTAAGGAGTTGTGCCTCGCGGTTTCATTTTAAAAAAAAACTAAATTGTCTTTTTTTTTCTTTTTTTTATTTAATTAATTACGCATTTATATTTTTCTTATTATTATTCGTTTATTATGAATTCTAACAATATTATTATTTCTACTGAAAGGCCGCTGTCCAAAGCAAAAGGCTGCACCTTTCAAGTAGATTGATGAATTAGAACTGAATCTTAAAAAATAATTTGAGTTTGAACTAGTCTCCGCGAAAGAACAAAAATGTGCCGCATTTACAAAAAATATATTTGTTTTTAAAATCTTCATATTTCGTTTAGAATGTGAGTAAATGTTGATGCATTATTGGTGAAATGAAAGGGGGTGTATCCGCTTGGGATTGGGTTTGCAAGGTTTGGAAAAAAGGTCGTGGGAACTGTAAATATGCCGTTATGTAAAGGGGAGTGTCCGGGGTAACGGGATTTGGGGTACAGGTAACTATAGTATCGACACTATCGATAGTTTTTGAAAAAAAAACATCGATAGTGAAATTTTTCGATGTTAATCCAACACTACTGTAGGTACAGGCAGCTGGAACTTGAATTATTTGAAGTCTTTTACATTCCTTGCATTCGTGATTGCATTAAAAGTATTGCAGTCTTTTAACCGCAATGAAGTCTTTTTTACTGCTTGAAATTTGTTTAACTGTTTGACGTTTTTTAACTGCTTGAAGTCTTTTAACTGATTGGAGTCTTTCAACAGCTTGAAGTCTTTTTAGAGCTTTGAATCTTTTAACTGCTTGCAATAGTTTTAATTCGTGAAGTATTTGAAATCTTTTTACTTTTTAAAATCTTCAATTTTAAAAACAAAGGAATCTCAGTCGCCGTTTCTGGTATACGTATGGCGATGGCATTTTAGCGTGCTTTTTTATTTTAAGCATAAATCAGGGTGCAAGCACAAACATAACTTCATCTTCACCATCTATAGAATATCTTACACAAAAACCAGAAGGATACCAATAATTCCTCAGCGAAAAAATCTGTATAGTGTAAGATAGGTTGAAACCACTACTGCATGGCAATACAATAAGAGGTGAGTTTTACACACGATTTTAATTCGTTTAAAACGAAAATAAATGCTGCCCCAAATCGCTGCACGGCATTAATCCATCTGTCGTTGAGCAGAAAAGTTACAATGATTAAAGCCAATAAATTCCTAGCGAACAGGACGAGGGACAAACTATATGAGTCGGGTGCGATTCCCCCGAGAGCAGTCCCTCTCATTATATAGCTGGGTTGCTGGGTTGACTACACTTAGTGACACGGAAACATTGTGGAGAAGGTGGGTTAGACATGGCTCCACGCTGCAGTGCAAAAACTCGTTTGGCGTCGTCGACGTCGGTGTAGTTCGCTGGTGGACAAGGTTTCCTTCTTCAGTTACAATTCGACAAGGTGATGTAGGTAGGTAAATTTTGCCTTCAATGTTCAGCTATTCGCTTGGCAGACTTCTGTCGCCATTTAAATCGGCAAGGAAGTTGTAGTTTTACTACCGGATTGGCGCCCGAATACACTCTGTTTCGTCGTCATCGTCATCATCATCGGCCAAACTCAAACTCCTTTTAGAACTTTACATACAAACATCAGTGTACCTACCTATTGTGTCTCATTTATTGAAATTTTGTGTGTCGCAACTCGTAAATTTTAACCTTCGGATTGCAGCAGGTTTTATACTAATTAAAACTAACATAGCTGTTATAAAGGGTTGGAATTCAACTGTATTAGTGATGAAACCGTTACACTACTCTATTGTTTTATATAGAACACACCATCCCCATCCATTGAGGATGTTTTCAGACAAAAGTTGAAAGATATCTATATAGATACCTAAGCCCCGGCAAAAGTTTTTAATTTTTGCAAATGGTTTAGTAATCGCTTTAATTTGGAAAAACGAGGGGTTGCTTGGTTTTATTTTGTGCTGATGGTGAATAATGAATCTAACAAAGGGGCGTTGTTAAAAACTGCAACATCTATTGGGTAAGGGATGAAACAGAAAAGTTTAGTAATGCTACCTACCTTACTCTAGATACCTTCAAATTAAGTAAAAATTAAAGCTTACTTATAGGTACATAATTAACAATAATCTTTAATGACGGGGTTAGGTTATGGCTTTGAAGACTAGGTGTTCATTTATTTATTTTATTAACAGCACAATGTGTGATAAATATCTAAATAAATTATGAGGACAATTAGGATCAATGACTTCAAAGTTATTGTATTGTAAGGGGTGTTTTTTAGATGTGTGGTTTTCAAGAAGAAATAAAACGCATATTATTTAATGTTATGACCAAGAATTTAGCTTTATTATAAAGATAAGGGTTTGCCATTATGTTTTAAAAATGATTTAGAGCAAGTGGCCGCAGCGGCTGGCTCGAATAAATTCCAGCCAAGAGGCCCAACTTTCGACCACTTTTGCAGCAATTGGGGCCGTATCCCGTATGTCAGCAATAACGCGCCGAATATTCTCTTCCAAGGCGTCAATCGTCTCGGGATTATCTGCGTAGACAAGGGATTTCACATAACCCCAAAAAAAATAATCCAGCGGTGTAACGGCGCACAGTGGTGCGAGAGCGGAAAAAAGTCTTTTGAAAAAGTCATGTCTATCGTTTTAAACTTTATGTTTAAGTACTCTTAGATAACCCGAGCGTATGATTTAAAAGTATTTTTTAACATATATATTGTATGTTCTGATTTACAAGCCCTCAAAGTTGAAAAATAATTTTACTCAAATCGCGAACCGTATTTTCAACAAATTTTGAGATGTTTTTTTCCGAAGTTCCTGTAGATAAATTCTCTAGCTTCTTAAATAATTTAATTGGTCTATTTTCGATTATCTAAAAATAAAAAAAAAATATTGATTATTTATAAAGGATACCTTCTATAAGTAGCCTGAAGCTTTAGTACTAAGAAAAAATGCTTTTTTTTAAACTTTTTGATTTAAAAAAAACAGCTCCAAAAGATACCAAGAAAGTAAGTATGCCACCATATGCTCCATATATTCATGTTAAAGCACAGAAAAAATCAGCTGCAGATACGTGCAGATGTGGAAGTTATGCTCAAAAATGTTTCACTTTATAGGATTTCAAAAAACTCCGTCTTGACGGTGGTGTTTACCAAAAAGTTTGATTACTTCGGTATTAATTGTCAGAATGAACTGGTTAAGCCCATTATTTTAAGAAAAAAAATGTTAAACTTTGTTTTAAAAATAAAACAAAATTAATACATTGACCCAGGGCTGAGAATTTCGATTTTTGCGAAACCATTTATTTCTGCCTGGAAAATTTTTCAACTTTCAACTCAATTTTCTTGAGAGCAACACACGAAAAATAATATAGTTTTATAATATTTTGAATTATATGATAGAGCTTAATACAAAATAAAGAAAAGGATTAGGGATAATCTGTTATTTTTTTTTAATTTTTCGCTAAAAGTAGGGCAGGTGAAAATAAAAAAATGTGTTTTTTTTTTAAGTTTTATTGCTTTGTTTTTGTTGTGTATTGCGTAATTTTGTATTACCTGTAAGGATTAGTAATGGCTTATTAGAATAAAATCTCTTACTTAAATCTATATATATAAAGGATTAATGAAAAAAAGTCAGTATTGAGTTATTGAGCATTTGTGCAAGGTGTGTAAGAAAAATGTGTACTCTTTGATCAACCAATAAGTGAAAGTGAAGTGAAATATAATAACAAACATATAAAGTGAATTCAATACATTAAAATATACATAGTTAATAATAATATTTTATTCAAAATAAAAAGTTAAGATTTTACTAAAAAAAAACTTTTATTTAAATATTATTTAATATAACATCAAAACCCTCAAATTTTATAAAAATGTCAATAACTTTTTTTCTAATAACTTTTTCTTGACCAAGCATGTATAAGACTAATCTTAACATGTGTGTCAAATTTCATTAAAATTCGTTTAATAGTTCAGATTTTACAGACTTTTTTCCCCTCTCCCATACAAACATCAAAACACTCAAATTTTAGAAAAAAAGTCAATAACTGTTTTTCTAATGATTTTTTCTTAGCCAAATTTTGACAAAATGTGTATAAGACTAATTTTTAAATGCGAATCAAATTTCATCTTAATCCGTTAAGCAGTTCAGACGTTACAGATTTTTTTTTCCGCTCTCCCATACAGACATCAAAACCCTCAAATTTTAGAAAAATGTCAATTACTTTGTTTCTATTATTTTTTTCAACCAAATATGTATAAGACTAATCTAAACATATTTGCCAAATTTCATTTAAATCCGTGGAACAGTTCAGATAAAACAGACTTTTTTTCCGATCTCCCATACAAACCGAACCACTGTGCGGCGTCTCAACAATGGCTTGTGGATTATGATCACTCCAAATACGACAATTTTGCATATTAACGTACCCATTCAATCAAAAATGAGCTTCATCAAATATTGGACGCAGCGCGCGAAGCATATCTCGAACCGAACTATTATTTTGGTAATAAATTTGCACGATTTGCAAACGTTGTTCAGGAGTAAGTCTATTCATTATGGAATGGCAAATCAAACTGAGCATAAATCAAGTGACATCTGTCAAAAAGATCAACTCCGAAAAAAGTATTGCAGATTGAAAACTACACGTATAACAAAAACACCCTTTATATTTATTTTAGCAAACATTTTTTTTTTCTTAAAACTATATTGCACATTTTACAGAGATTAAGTATAACTATACTTTACTTCTGAAAAAATAACATTTTTAAAGCAATTATCACAGTTTGATATATGTAGTGATAAATTGAAGGAAAAGCTACAAAACCTTCCTAAAATTGTCAGAATTATGTTATCCAAGATTGGAGAGAATGGGAGGCTAGTATAAGCACCGAAAAGTGCTATAAAAAATAAACATATCTTCCTTAGGTAAGTAATTTGAACAATTAAATAAATATATAAATAAGTTAATAGAAAAACAAATAAATAAATAAATTAATTAATAAATAAATATAGTAGACGCTCGATTTAGTGAGTCTCGTAGAATGAACTATCCAATATAGGGGACGCACGAAATTTTATACAACCTATACTCCAGTGAACAAAAAAATTTCGATACAGTGAACACACATTTTTTTTAGATCTTTGTCGACTGACTTTTAAGAAATTAAGACACTGGACCCAGTTTAACAAAAGTTAAACGTGTTTCTAACTTTTATGACATATTGTGGTTGAGATAGACGATTGGAACGAAGATAGAGTCTTGTCCGAAATTAAAAAAGCCAAAAATGAAATTGCTGAAGATGTGCAATAGGTTGCCGATTGGGATTCCTCAGCCTTCTTGGTTTCACTTAAGGATTCTGTTATTTTTTGATAAGGTTATTGAGTTGGCAAGTCTCAGGACATAACAATGCAGATTTTTCTGATATCATAGTTATGGAACTTTTGCAGGAAAAAGCAGTACAATACAATTTGAATGTGAGGGCACAAAGGAAAATGGCAAATTATTTTTCTAAAATTTAATTATTTTTTTACCTAATTAAAACCTAACACCATACAAAATTTTCATTTGAATCAAATTCTACTTTGAAAAAACTTTTTGGCTTCCATCTCAAAATAGTGAACAATCTCGATATAGTGAACATGTTTGGTTTTAGTTACTTCACTATATCGGGCGTTTACTGTATGTAATTAAATAAAATAAAAAAAAATAAATAGTTAATTAAAAATAAATGAAATAATAAATAAACATATAACAACAAAATAAATAAATGAAAAAAGTAAAAAAAAAAACAAATAACAAAAAATAGATAAATCCAAAACAAATAAATAAATTAATTAACAGATAAATATGTAAATATAAATAAATAATTTATCAAACAAATAAACATATAAATAAGTAAATAAGTTAATTATAAATATAAAGCTTTAACCATTTTTTTTGTTTTGTTTCATGTTTAATTTTGTGTTGATTTTTTAATTTTGTTTGTTTTTACTTAAATAGCTAAATTTGTGATTAGGTAGGTAGTTTTCGGATAGAATACCTACTCCAAAGTTGAGAAATAATATTAATATAGGAAACGGTTTTTGCTGGCACAGTGGATTGGGAATAACGTATTTTTTTCTTTGTCATCCCGTTGCAACTGAGGGTAGAAATGAATGCGGGCTCGAAACCACACCTCTAGGTTAGCAGTAAAGCACTAGGTACATCCACTGTGCCTTTTAATAATTTTAATAATGATCATTGTTCAACTGAACGGCGCCCATTCCTCATTGTCATGTGTATGAATCAAAAATAGCATGTATGTACATATGTAGATTCAAGTGTTTAATAGGTACTTTTTGAAGAACAAACTGTAAAAAAATAATCTCCTTCTTGTTTTTTTTTACTGTGCATATAATTCATTGTGCAAGGGATAAAATTAATTGCACGGGGTTATAGCGTTTCTCACGCCTCTTTTTCGCGCATGCTGATCCACCCATCCATCAATTACCACCATCAGCGAAGCAGCTTTGAGCTAAAAACACCAGAAAACCAAAACAATAAAGCATCCAAAATGGCGATTTTGATTCCCAAAACAATGCATCTCCGAAAAAATTCCGACTTTTCACACTCCGATGGAACAAAAATTCATTAAAACTTTTTATTATTTCACATTTCGGACATTTATGTGACGTGGCGAAGCCATGTATTCCCTCATTCTTTTAAAATAGTGAGTCCCAGTTTTCACCATCCGCCCCCCACGAAACGAAAAAGAAATGTGGTTCACAATGAAATTGAAGTTGAATTTCGAGGGTTGATTGGGGTTGGGGAGCAACGGGACGAATTTCGTATGAGTGGATGAAAATCCGGGTAAATGGTAATTTGTTCGCAGATCCTTTATGAGTTTATATGAGATTTTTATGTTTTTATCCTTCGCTGAGCAATTGGATTAGCGCATTGGGTATAATTAATGAAATAATTATTTTTCCACAAATTTATTGGAGGCCGGAGCCGAAAAAAATCATATTTTTACATCCACATATTATATTGAATATAGTTTAATAAAGATTATTTTTTTAAAGTCTCATCAAAGGGGCTTCAACTACCTTTAAAATGAATAGGCACAGTAAATATTTCATAAAATATAAACAATGCTTTTTCAAACACACTATTGCCTGCTGCTGCTTGCAGGCCACCTTAACTTAAGAAATTGCCACTGAAATAAGAAACAGAATCACTGACTTACATTTAAATTGTTTGTGTAATCTTTTTTTTGAGCTCAAGTAAAACCCACCATGACCTATCTGCTCCCCTGGTGAAAGGAAAGAGACTGATCGCCAATTTGCAAATAACCCTTATGGACATTGTGTTGAAAAAAAAGAGTTAAAATTGCCTAGTTGATGGAAATTCATATGGCATTTTTCGGTTTTCGCTATGTAGCTTTCAGGATTTAAGCTTTTGTAGAGATTTTTGTCAGATTTGCTGCAATTTCAAATGCTTACAACGGCAACCATGTGAGAGCTTTGAAATTGAGACAGCATTGGTAAAATTTTCAGATTTTTTTGTTTTAAAATAAGATTAACTACGACATTGGGGCATAGTTCTTTAATAAGTTCTGATTTTGTCTTTGCTGAACTACTAAAGTCCAGTAAAGTCATAGACAATTTAAACCAATTTTTAAACGGTAACCTAGAGTCTAGAAATAAACACGAAAAAAGGTATGTTTAATCTTTTTTTGACTCTATAAAACGTCAAAAATTATTTGATTTTAAGGTTTTTTTATGAAAAAAAAAAAAAAATAAAAATCTCATTTGATTTTATTACTGATGAAGATTTTTATACACTGCTGGATACTGGTATGGTATGCACATTCAACTAAATTGGTTCTTCAAAAATCTTGTCGCTTTTCCATCCACAAGCCGCGTAGTCCAACAAACGAAATCAGATTTTTTTTTCAAATATGCACAACAATAACAAAAAAACAAGACAACACCTGCTTTCGTGGTCAGTGTTGTTTTTGACAGATTCAAAAAAAATATTTAGTAGAATATCATTAGACCTGTTTCTAAGTAAACAGAGCTGCCAAATTCTTTAAGAACAGGAGCTGTGTCCAACTTGGTTCTTAAATTTAGACTTCGGTTTATTTAGAACTGGGTTTAAAATGCTTTTTTTAAATTGCCCCACCCAAGTTCCACATAAATGGAACTATACCATTTCTGTCTTGTCTTGACCCAACCTACATGTCTTAGCCTTTTGTCGCATCTTATGCAGAAGACCCTGTTAGTTTCAAAGCACACATAAGTACCTAAAAAAAAACAATCCTGTAGACAAAATTATTTTTTTTTAATGTAACGTAATCTTCTAGCTAATGGCATTTTCAATTTGTGTAATAAATACTTAAAATTGTCAAGAAATCATGTCTTCAAAAATGTTAAGAAAACATTTTTAATATTTTTTTTAATTAATTTATTGTAATGGTTAGTTTACAATCACACTGCGTTAATTCTGAAAATATTAACTTTCCCACGATGTATTTCAAGATGCAAAAAATAAAACCTTCAAAATATTCCATTTTGTGTGTAAATGCTTTTTATTTCTTTGACAGCGATTTACTGCTAAAGCAAGTATCCTAGCGAATTAAAAAAGACACAGCCTTAATTCTGGAAAGTGATACCTTCTCAAAATTGTATCGCAATATAAAGAAAATTGAACATCCTATTTTTTGGACGATAAAGAAGTTGTAATATTTAAACAAATTGATTTTCCCCCCATTTTGTACTTTCCTAACAGCGATTTTCAGCTGAAACAAGCATTCTAGCGACCTTAAAATGGCACGGCGTTAATTCTGAAAATACTACCTTTCCAACCATGTATCGCAAGATGCAAAAATAAAACCATCAAATTATTGCAAAGAAGTGGTACGTTTGTGACAAGCGCGTTTGGAAAATGCTTTTTATTTCTTTAACAGCGATTTACTGCTGAACCAAACATCCTAGAGAATTAAAAAAGACACAGCGTTTATTCTGGAAAGTGGTACCTTCTCAAAAATGTACCGCAAGATAAAGAAAATTGAACATCCTATTTTTTGGACGAAAAGGAAGTTGTAATATTTAAACAAATTGATTTTTCCCCCATTTTGTACTTTCCTAACAGCGATTTTCAGCTGAACCAAGCATCCTAGCGACCTAAAAATGGCACAGCGTTAATTTTGAAAATACTACCTTTCCAACCATGTATCGCAAGATGCAAAAATAAAACCTTCAAATTATTCCATTTTATGGTCCGTAAAGAAGTGGTAGGTTTGTGACAAGCGCGTTTGGTAAATGCTTTTTATTTCTTTGACAGCGATTTACTGCTGAACCAAGCATCCTAGCGAATTAAAAAAATACAGCCTTAATTCTGGAAAGTGGTACCTTTTCAAAAATGTATCGCATGATAAAGAAAGTTGAACATCCTCTTTTTGGACGATAAAGAAGTTGTAGTATTTAAACAAATTGATTTTTCCCCCATTTTGTACTTTTTAAACAGCGATTTTCAGCTAAACCAAGCATCCTAGCGACCTAAAAATGGCACAGCGTTAATTTTGAAAATACTACCTTTCCAACCATGTATCGCAAGATGCAAAACTAAAACCTTCAAATTATTCCATTTTATGGTCCGTAAAGAAGTGGTAGGTTTGTGACAAGCGCGTTTGGTAAATGCTTTTTATTTCTTTGACAGCGATTTACTGCTGAACCAAGCATCATAGTGAATTTAAAAAGACACAGCCTTAATTGTGGAAAGTGGTACATTCTCAAAAATGTATCGCAATGTAAAGAAAATTGAACATCCTATTTAAACAAATTGATTTTTCCCCCATTTTGTACTTTTTTAACAGCGATTTTCAGCTGAACCAAGCATCCTAGCGACCTAAAAATGGCACAGCGTTAATTCTGAAAATACTACCTTTCCCACCATGTATCGCAAGATGCAAAAATAAAACCTTCAAATTGTTCCATTTTATGGTCCGTAAAGAAGTG
This sequence comes from Leucozona laternaria, assembly GCA_932273885.2. Taxonomy (NCBI): domain Eukaryota; kingdom Metazoa; phylum Arthropoda; class Insecta; order Diptera; family Syrphidae; genus Leucozona; species Leucozona laternaria. The sequence goes on from OW026368.1 coordinate 57,248,380, forward strand.
GTAGGTTTGTGACAAGCGCATTTGGTAAATGCTTTATTTCTTTGACAGCGATTTACTGCTGAACCAAGCATCCTAGCGAATTAAAAATGACACAGCCTTAATTCTGGAAAGTGGTACCTTTTCAAAAATGTATCGCAATATAAGTAAAAATTGAACATAATATTTGTTTAAGTCGTAACTATTTTGCTCCGACTGCTGGACAGGGCACATAAACCTTGACCAGAATGTAGAGAAAATACAAAAAGGTTCTTGTACCTTTTGTATGTTGCCGTAGTGTGAAGTTTGCTGTTGACTATTAATGCCCCTTACCACTGGTGGGGGGAAGCAATAATAATGAATAACTCAGAACAACCTCTTGATCGTAAATGACAAAATTTTATTAGCTTACAATACTATTTATACATTAATTATGCTTACTTAGCTAAATTTACAAATACCTAAAATAAGGAAAAATAATATGATACAAAAAATACAAAAATAAACATAATACATTTCTGCCAGGTATGTGCAGCGCATGAATGCAAAAAACTGCTGACTATTGTGAGAAAATTATTTGAATGAAATTTGAAATTAAAGCATACATTCTCCGCCCGTTGAACTATGTTCGAAATTAAATTAGCATTTCGAAGGTTATGTTTTTGGGATTCTTGTCGTTGAGGTCTTCGTTTTTACAGATGAGGTTGCCCCGGATATCTGCCGAGGTTCTGCTGGGCTGTCGATCGTCTTTCAAAATTACCGTCTTGTGTTTGGAGTAATAGCAGTATGGCCATCGTAATAAGCAGATAAGGATTATGATGGATGAGATTAATGCGGTGTAGCTCACTGTAAATTGGTGTACATCGTTTTGATAGGTTATAGAAGGCAACGCTTTAGTAATATTTATGAGTTCCAGTTTGAGTGCCTCCAATTCCTCTAAATGTTTTTTGTACGGCAAGGTTCCATAATGTGTCGTAGTAAAATTGTCTGGTAAGGCATGATTGGATAGGTTTGCAGCTGGCGAGAATGATATCCTAGACACTGTTCTTTGTATAAAATGGCCACGTTAGGTTATGAAGTCATCTTTAATAACGCAGCCGGGTGGAATTTGCAGAATTCCAGAACCTTCCAAAATGGTCTGTGTTACGGTGTCATTACAAACAACATTGAGAGTGGTTTTGAACCTCAAAACGTAAATCCACTCATTTGGCTTGTGTAGTTGGACCCAGTAAGGGCCATTGTTTGCCTTAACAACCTTGCATGAAGGAGATTGTTCTCCATAGTTTTAGAAGTTGATTTCGCAGGAGCTTACTTCGGATCCACGTCTATAAATGGGCCGCTGCAGATGGCATAGATGTCTTTCTTCAGTTAGAGAAAAACATCCTTGAAATTCGAGTTCTGATAGAGGGTAGTATTGGTCACGATGCAAGTTAATCATAATGTAGTCGGTCGATGGTTGTATGGTAAGAAATGACTCTCTGATAAAAACTGGAACGGGAGTAACTTTGAAGAGCTCAAATTCATCAAGACTAAGGAGTGGTAATTCGAGTTTAAAGATTATGTGGTTCTTGAGTGCCTTGCCGTGAATGCTAATAAGATGATAAAGCTTCGGAATTTCATCTGGAGCTACTGGTAGCCTGACTGAAGATGGTAGGTTAGCTTTTATCTTTTAGAACTCCTGTTTTAACTGAGCAGGTGAGATAAGCTGAGGATTTATTTTTCCATGATGAGTATCGATGATTACGTCTATTATCGAGGCTTGGTCCTTTGAAATTGTGAAGAAACTAGTACAAGCTGCAATGCAATTGAATTAAAAGCTGACGCAGTCTTTCCTGGTGGTATTGCTGTCTTATATCATTAATAACAGCTGTGAACTGTTTAAGGTGTTCGTCTATTTCTTCAAAACGGGAACTTGTCTCTTGCTCATTTTGTTTGATAATATTTATGGTGGCATCAATTACTGAAGTCTGGTTTCGAATAAGGCTAACTATGTGGCCTTCATCTTGTTGCATTGTGTTTATTGTCGCAGACATGTGGTTGGTGAATTCATCATCAAGGACCTACGAAGTTTAGAGCACCACGACGAACTCTCTGACTGCTTGATGTTACGGATAAGAGATCATTATCCTTTTTGATGTCTGCTGTTATCCGGTCAAATTGGAGGACTGTCCCCTTGCAAGTCTCGTTTTTATTTGGAAATAGTTGGCAAATTTCTGCTAGCTTCCTACTATAGGTTACTATTGAATCGTATTCGGTCCAATAAGGGTCCATGTCATAATAAGTAATTATGTTCCAACTGCTCGAGGTTATGGCTGAGGTTCCGAAATTTTCAAAGTAGATCCCTGGCTGTGATAAAAATGGTTGAATCTTGACTGGAGCACATGCTATCATGGGAACGAATAGAAATACCAAGAGTATGGCAAGGGTTGCTGAACCAAGTAAAGTCTTGAATTTCTTTTTCGGTACTGGACCATCATCAGAATTTTGGCGTGAATGTGCCAATGTTAATGAGCAATGACTTGAAACGTGATCTGTCTTTTCCTTTGGGCTTACATCATCATCTTGAATTGGAACTGGAAGTGGAGCCAATCTGTGTATGGCACGACGGAATATCCCAGTAGCTGTCTGCACATCTGCTACTCGAACCAGCCCGTCTTCTCCAGTTATTACGTTAGTGATACGTCCAAGCGGCCATCGCAAGCTTGGTGTGTTGTCTTCCTTGATTATGACCATCATACCGGCTTCTACGTTCTGACAACTCTCCTTCCATTTATACCTGTGCTGTAGCTGATTTAGGTAATCACGTGACCATCGTCGCCAGAACTCATTTTTGAGATGATTTACTAGATCCCAGCGAGCAAGTACCCCTGAAGTGGGATCATCATTGCTAATGAGAGGTTCCCCGATGAGGAAATGGCCAGGCGTAAAAGCGGCATTGCTAATGAGAGGTTCCCCGAAGAGGAAATGGCCAGGCGTAAGAGCGGTTAGATCATTCGGCGAATCAGACAATGGAGTTATGGGCCTTGAGTTTAATATAGCTTCAACTTGAGTGACAACTGTTTCAAGCTCCTCGTACGTCAATGATGCTCCTGCCAGAGTGTGCCGAAGCAGATGCTTCGATGATTTGACCGCAGCTTCCCATAAGCCGCCAAAATGTAGTGAACGAGGTGGAATGAAATGAAAGTCACATCCCTTTGAAGCGCATGAAGATGTTATTTTCTCTCTTTCTATATTGGATTCCATGAAAGTCATTAGCTCTGAAAGCTGGTTTTTGGCACCAACAAAGTTTGTGGCATTATCGCAGTAAATGTTTCTGCAATGGCCCCTCCTGGCCATGAATCGTTTAAGTGCTCCTATGAAGCCTTGAGCTGTTAAATCGGTTACAAGCTCCAAATGGCAGGCCTTGGTGGAAAAACAGCAAAAGATCGCAATGTACGATTTTTGAGGCCGTTTGCCTCTTATCTTGTAATGTGTAGATATCGGACCACAAAATTCAACGCCTGTATTTATGAATGGCCTTGCTGGTTGAATTCTGTCTGCAGGCAGATTACCCATTTGTTGCGACAAAAGCTTTGGTGTGGCGCGAGCACATTCGACACATTTGTGCAGCACTGATCGAGCAAGCGTCATTCCTTTTACGGCCCAAATGCTCTGCCTAGCAATCGAAAGCATAGTTTGTGGCCCAACATGATTGTTGTCCTCGTGAATTTCAACAAATAACATTTTGGTGAACGGATGATTATATGGTATCAGTATGGGATGCTTAGCGTCGTATGGCAACGACGAGGCTTCTAAACGCCCGCCTACCCGAATCAGCCCTTCTTCATCTAGAAAGGGTGTCAGGCTCTTGTATGGGTTTTTATTTGGTACTTCACCTTCGTCCTTCAGCAGTGCAATTTCAGCCTTAAATTGATCTTCCTGCATATGTTTGAAGATGTTCTTTTTTGCTCGACTTAGTTCCGCAACTGATAGGGGACCACTTTTCATCTTGATTTTGGACGATAAAGAAGTTGTAATATTTAAACAAATTGATTTTTTCCCCCATTTTGTACTTTTTTAACTGCGATTTTCAGCTGAACCAAGCATCCTAGCGACCTAAAAATGGCACAGCGTTAATTCTGAAAATTGTTCCATTTTATGGTCCGTAAAGAAGTGGTAGGTTTGTGACAAGCGCGTTTGGTAAATGCTTTTTATTTCTTTGACAGCGATTTACTGCTGAACCAAGCATCCTAGCGAATTAAAAATGACACAGCCTTAATTCTGGAAAGTGGTACCTTTTCAAAAATGTATCGCAATATAAAGAAAATTGAACATCCTATTTTTTGGACGATAAAGAAGTTGTAATGCTTGGTTCAGCTGAAAATCGCAGTTAAAAAAGTACAAAATGGGGGAAAAAATCAATTTGTTTAAATGTTACAACTTCTTTATTGTTCAAAAAATAGGATGTTCAATTTATAATGGGTGATTTTTTAAGAGGCTTAGAACTTTTTTTTAAAAAAAAAACACAAAAAATTCGAAAAAATGAATGAAATATTTATTTGAATCGATAGTTTGAACCTTGCAATTTAATGTTTAAAGATAATTTCATGCAAATGTTGACCGCGGCTGCGTCTCAGGTAGCCCATCCGCTGAGTCCAATTTTGGCATACTCTTTCACACATATCGGCCGGTATCTCACGAATGAATGCATGGATGTTGGCTTCCAGTGCGTCAATCGAAGCGGGCTTGTCCCTATAGACATTAGCCTTGACATGCCCCCACAAAAAATAATCTAATGGTGTCAAATCGCACGATCTAGGCGGCCAATTGACCGGCCCGAAACGTGAAATTAACTGTTCACCAAACTCGCCTCGCAATTGCGCCATTGTTTCGCGTGCTGTGTGGCATGTGGCACCGTCTTGTTGAAACCACATATCATGCAAGTCAAGAACTTCCATTTCGGGCAAAAAAAAGTTTGTTATCATCGCTCGGTAGCGTTCACCATTGACAGTAACGCTGCGATTCGCATCATCTTTGAAGAAATAGGCCCAATAATGCCGCCGGCCCATAAACCGCACCAAACAGTGGCTTTTTCGGGATGCATTGGTAGCTGTTGCAATGCTTCTGGCTGATCTTCACTCCAAATGCGGCAATTTTGCTTATTTACGTACCCATTCAACCAAAAATGAGCCTCATCGCTGAACACAAGCAGCGCGCGATGAACATTTCGAACCGAGCACGAATTTTGATAGTAAAATTCAATAATTTGCAAGCGTTGTTCATTTGTAAGACGATCCATGGTTAAATTGCAAACCAAACTGAAGCTGTTTGACAGTGACACAAGGTACTAAACACACGTCAGCTGTCAAAACCAGTGTTGCCAAAACCAAACCAGCTAAAAAATCACCCGTTATAATAAATTTTTTTAAATATTAAAAAAAATAGGATTTACATGTGTATCGAACTGCATGAGTGTGTAAATGTAAGAAAATGTATGACGAAAGATTTAGTCTTGCTGAAGAGCTTGGCCAGGAAGGACCTTTTAATAATAAAGATAGTGGTTTTTTTTTAATACTTTTTCCACTTTAAAAATCTTGTATTTCATTTATCTAATTATAGTGACGGATACTTTATATATCGAAGGAAACACTCCACCAGGAGTGCGGTTTGTACATTTTTATATATTGTTTACTGAGCTACGATACAACATGTTTTGTGCAACACGGTGATACATTTTTAATTTTTTGTACTCACATAATACCTACTACTTTAATTTTAACATTTAGCTTGTCACATAAAATACACCTTCCTTTATCTAATTTATTTCTATTAAAATCAAATGAAAAGGTTTCCGTAGTGTGATCGTACATAAGGCCAAGTACATACTTTACTCCTTAAAAATAAAAGTAATCAGGTATTCTTATAGGTAATTGGTACCATTTGATTCCATGTTCTATGCAAAAATGATGGAAATATGAACTTAAAATATGCATTTACAATCTTATATCTTATCCCATTTTCAATATCTAACGGATTGCTTATAAATCGAGTGCAGAGAAAAAAGAAATAAGCCGATTGTACAACAACTAACTTATGGTAAGGTTGACGTGAAATAGCTGTAACTCAGCCTATAATAACTTGGTGGTAGCTCACTCAAGTGGTTGTTGTTTCATTCAAGACCTTCATTAAGTATTTTATGTAGTTTTAATATTACTTACTTACTAAGCGGGCTCTCGACCCGTCAAGGGTCCCAGCCTGACTGATACACGGCAGCTTTCCATCCTTCTTGACCCTGAGCACGCTGCTTCCAATCATCCAGACCAAGCACTCTAGCATCTGCGATAGCTTGGTCTTTAAACAGTAGGTTCGGTCTTCCTTGACGTCTCGAACCTGTGGGCTGGGATTCGAAAATTTTCTTGGCTGGAGCTTTTTTGGACTACAAGCACATATTGGTACAGCTCATATAGAGTTCGCACTCAGAACCAAATATCCGTCGAAGAATTTTCCTTTCGAAAGAACGAAAATCTATATATAGGTAGTTTCATGTATTTGATTTAATCAGGATATTAAAGCTAAACAAACCTTCATTGAACAAAAAGCGTTTCCTTTTCTATGAAGGTTTATATAATACAAATTCTATATACTACTGAAATACATCAGCCAAGTAGAAGACTTAGCACTATTTAATTGGACTTGTTGAATTATTGATTCAAAATAGCTTTTATCGGCCTTTAGTCCATAAAAATTGGCGTTTCGTCCCGACGACGTTTCCGTCCAAGTGAGATCGCCGGGACGAAACGCCAATTTTTATGGACTAAAGGCCGATAAAAGCTATTTTGAATCAATAATTCAACAAGTCCAATTAAATAGTGCTAAGTCTTCTACTTGGCTGATGTATTTCAGTTGTATATAGAATTTGTATTATAAAAACCTTCATATAAAAACAAAGCCTGGCCCTGGGCAAAATTTCCAGCTTAATGATTAAGAATTTTAATCTTGTTGGATATAGTTCACATTGGATTTTTGTCAAAAAGTTCATGTAAGTTGAACTGAACTTAATAAAAATTGCGTATTGACAAGGCACTCACTAGTCAACTGATGAGTCCAAGTGAGATCGCGTTTCCTTTTCCTTGTCGCTATATTAACGTTCAATAAACCTTACCGTTTGAAATAAATATGGTTGACCGTAGAGCTTCAAGGGAGATATCATCAATTGTTGATATACAAACATTCATCAAAATTATTCTCTTTAGTTTTACGAAACAAAACTAGTCCGGCTCCAGAAGAACGCCCGCTATGCACGCACTTGTCAATTATTCGAGAGTATGTAATTCAATTAAGGAATCAGCAGCAACGAAAAACGAATTTGAAAATGCAACAATGGCTTTTATGTGGAAGGAATGCAGACACAAGTATAATGCGGAATGTCACACTCTAATAGCTCCCTCTTGCTCGGTATATACATAGCTCTGTTCAAATAAATCTAACCCGCATATAAAAAGAACATCCAAGACACCAACAGCACAACAGCGCAACAGGATACAAGGATGCTGCAACCTGCAAGAGTCAGTGGACTGACTGAGACTATTCTGCACCCACTGCCGCTGCTAACCACCTCCCCCATCATCTATCTGGTCTCCGGCCTATACGACAAAGTCACAAAAGAAGCATCTGCGAGAATAGCTTAGTTCTTTGTTCTTGAAATTATTTCGCTGTGGTCATGGGTGAGTGAATGCATTCTTCTCTTTGGAACACACACATGGTTAAGTAAGGTGCTGGAGCATCCGGATACAGGATAAAAGATAGTGGACTTAGATGAGAGCTATGGCTGTAATATTATTCTTTCTAATGGATGCTTTTGTGGCGTTTTCTGACGTTGTTCTAGCTTCCTCTGACGACGACAGAATTTTCAAGAGGAAATGCTAGGACATCCTTAGTGGTGCATTTCGTTATAATGGGAATTTAATTTCAATTAAGGAAAAGAAGAAAGTGTCGCTTATATGTACAATTGTACATACATGTGTATATAAATGTATGTATGGATATGGATATAGGTACCTATGCTGTGAACAATTTATTCATATACATATCTACATAGTAGGTATCATTTCATTTAGTTCCTCATTTGTTTCATTCCACTGTATCCTATTTGTTTAAAGCATTCCAGTCGAAGCATTTCATATAAATGTTATTAATCGTGTATAAATTTCATACTTATATCTACCGTAATGTTTTTTCTAGTTTGTATTTCCGAAATGCACAGCCTCGTATCCAGCTTCTGCAAGTCCAAACATAATGCTAAAGGGGTGTTAAAAATGCTTTATTGGTGCTGCATTCACTTATTAATGGTCGAATTGACGCGTATTGGCAGAATAACCTTGGTTATGTGTATACAATCGACTCCGCCTATATATGCACTCCGCTTAAGTGAATACCTGAACGCATCCATAAATTTTTGAAGTTTGAACACACATACAAAATGTCATTTTAAGTTTCATTCCATTCTCATAGTTCCAATCCTTACAACTGTCACAATTATTAAAACTTGTTTTGATGGTTATTCATGTTTTATTTTTCCATCTGAGGAAATATTTCACATCACATCGTTTAAAGGGGAAATAAAGTTGCAGTTATACGAAGTTTGGTTAAGTGCAACAAAGTTGCATATATCCGAAGTTCGTTTATATGAAAACTCCGATTAATTGCAACAAATTTATGCATTTTTTGTGTTACAAATAAGTGGAGTCGACTGTACATATGTGTCGATTTTCATAAAACTAATTACGGCTAGTTATAAGGCTTTTCACTTTATGTTGATTTGAACACTTAATGGGATTAAAATAAGAAAGTGACTCTTGCCAATTATAACAACGAAAGCAAAGGTTGGTCGGTTGTTACCCTCATTTTTACGAAAAACTAGATCTGTGTGCATTCATTTTTTTAATGCACAGTTCTTTACAATTAGGTCTTGAATGCACCAACAAAAATCCAAAAGTCAGTATAGTCGAATGTCGAATGAAATTAATTCAATGGATGCCACCATACTGTGCTCCATTTTTTCTAGAATCGAATATAGTAAATATTTTGTCGATAGGTTTACTCTAGTTTTATCTTAATATTATTTCTCATATTAAAAAGCGTGGGGAGGACGGTTGTGATAATTTGTGTGTGCACGTTTGTACCATAATACAAGCCCAAATTACTGTATAGTTATTTGTGTCACAACCGTCCACCCACATTTTTTGGTGACTCTGTTTATTCAAAAGCTGGAGATAGAGATGAGAATAGGGGTTTTCCCAAATAAATTCGAAATAATGTTATACCACATAAAGCAACTTAATATAAAGACTAGATTAGAATACCTTTTTATTGACATTCATTTATTTTACAATAATAGATAAATATTTAATGTTATTGGCTTAGAATTGAATTCTTAAGCTAGGCTACTATTTTTGATTTTTCTTCATACATTTAGGTATATGCTGTTACAACCGTCCTTTCTCCGTGTTACAATCGAAACACGGGGAAGGACAAATGAAACATTTGTCTTTGCCATTTTTATCAAGTCATACATTCGGATCAAGGATAGAGTTGGCAACCGAATTTGTAGCTAAATCTTCATTCATTTATGTGTACCAGGCACGAAATATCAAAAATGTTACTTTCGTACACACTTTCCCCTACTGTTTATGCGGCCCCGCAGGGCCAGGGCCCTCCGCCTTTGTGCATACTTCAGGCCATGAATGAAACAAATAAAGGGTCCGCCATCTAACGTTTTTTTCAACTAGTGCTTATTTCGTGAATGGTAACACTTAGCTCATGTCTGATTTGACAGATAATTAGTTTTATCCTTCCGCTGAACGAGTATGGTTGTGTATACGCTTCGCTTAGTGGGCCTGCGATCGACTTAGAGAAGATGCCGATTTTGCAAAAAAAACCATCTTTTCAGATGAAGCTCATTTTGATCTTGGCGGGTAGTAAACAAGCAAAATTGTCGCATTTGGGGCACAGAAAACCCGCACGCATACATTGAAAAGCCGATACACCCAAAACGAGTCACTGTTTGGTGCGGATGTTGGTGCAGAGGCATAATTGGGCCATTTTTCGAAAATGAGCAAGGAGTGGCCGTTACAGTCAATGGCGATCGTTATCGGGCCATGTTGAACGAATTTTTGTTCACAAAAATTGAAGAGGAGGATAGTGGCAACATTTGGTTTCAACAGGACGGCGCTACGTGCCACACTGCCGAAACTACACTCGATGTTTTCCGCCATTTTTAATAACTTTTTAAAACGTTACTTGGCGGACCCTTTATATGTATATATATGTTTTTCATTTTGTTGGCAGTCAGAATCCTAAAAAAGTTCTTTAAATGTATCTTCTTGATAAGAATAAAAATTCCAGGAAAGACCATAACTTAATCGGAATTATTTTTAAATTTCAGAATTTATATTTTGAGCAAAATAATTTGATTGACAAAAATACCACACTTTTCCACAGCTGCTTAAATTTGTACCTAGTGGCTGTATATGCTTTGGGAAATGATAATTGTTAATTGTTTCATGAAATTGTATAACTAGAACGGTTCATATTTCAGTTTTATATTTTTGTACCTACTCACTTTCTGCTTCATACCGATACCAGTGAACTAAGCGTCACTTCTATATTCAATTTTAATTTCACTCGAACTGAGTAGATACTAGGCTTAGTAAGGAAACAACATGTTAGGTATAGATAGAATATTTTTCTGGGACAATACAAATTTCACAATTTAAAATAAAATTTAGAATTAATACCAAGAGGAAAAAGTTGCAAAGCAAAACAAAATAAATTCTTCATTGAACTTAACTCTACTAAATAATTAATTATGATGAAATGTGACTTATTTTTGACATTTAGACAAAGCATTAAAACAAATGTTGCCAAAATAGAGAACGTGAGTTAGTTCATGTGTCCTATGCAGTGCGCTAAGGTTTTATTTACATTCCAGTCATCTACGCTTCTCTCACACCGGATAATAAAACCAAACGTGTTCATGCTATGCTATGGTTCTAGCTCAGTCTGGTTTGTTCCATTTGCAATGTACTTTTATCCTTCTAAGAAATACGAGAAGAAAAATTCATTAAATATTAATCCGTGGCTAAAGTAATTCCGTATTCAATTACACCTGCCTGGAAGTACTGTCTTGCTAGCAGCGCATCTTATATATGTAATATTTAAGTAAGGCTACATCCTTAGGACAATCAGCGCACAGGATATTTTAGAAAGTTGTAAGAGAAAGCAACGTACAAATAAACGGAATTATTTACATCACCTCGAACCTTTTCTGTGTATGTATAGGAGTAGGTACAATACATATTTTGGAATGGAAAAGTGGAATTTGTGAACTGAGATACTGATACAGCTGCTTTATTTGTCTGGATGTCATTGAATTTTATAGCCTCCTTGTTTCGTTGCAGATTTCTTTTCCCTTTTTTGGTTATCATTAAAGAGATTCGTGTGCCTGGTCTTTGCATCAGTACGAAATTGCTGTTGCTACCGATTTTATTTATTCTACAAAAATTTGCTTTGAAATTTTGCTCTGTTTCCGTTGATTGTCAATCGACATGCAACGCAACGAAAAGGACTCCTGTTCTGTTTTAGTTTTATGTTTTTGTTTGTCAGCTGGTTATATCCAGCTGGTCTGTTAATGGAATATAAGAATATGTACAAAAACTCAAATCCCTAAAAGCAAAAATCCATAATTCCATAGTGCTATAAGGAATCAAATAACTTTTCACGAATAATATGGTCCTGGTGAATCGAAATAACTTTGTTTGGAAATTTTATTGTTTTGCAAGTTATTTGACTCCTTGTGTTGAAAGTGGAGCAGATCAAACAGTGCGTGCTTTGGGCTGCTCTTGATTTTTAATATTAGAATTGGATTTAAACGAAATTTCGGATACAAACGTGAAAACAAAAAGCAGTTTCCGAAAAAATATATGTTATTGTTCACTTTATTTCTTTTGAAATAACTGTAATTGCAATTTTCATCTATATTGTAGCAACACAAACATTTCTTCTTCTTCTTTTGAAATACATTTTTTGCTCTCAACCTACAAAAGGAGAATTTCGAAGAAAACGAGAGGACATCTTAAATAAAGAAACATACAAAAACTTTTTACCCGCATTCGATTTATAAGCCAACAATTCGTTGGACATTGGACATATAAGGAGGGATATTGTCTGAAAGATTTGACGCTGGTCAAGAATTGATTTGAAATTGAAAGTTGGTTTTTTGTGTGATAAGACACTCGCAGTTAGGCTGCAAAGCTTACGCTACATCATATTAATATTGAAGTTTTGGATGAAATAACAACCACTTGAGTGAGCTACCACCAAGTCATTATAGTGTAGTGTAATATCATTCAAAAGCAAATATCAAAACATCAAAGCCACATGCACTTCATTGATACATGACAACATAGTAAAACCAATATTAAACTTTACTCTGCTTTGTTATTAATTTTCTTTAAACATAGACTCACATCATTGACATTAACTTGCAGTCGATGCAAATTGAAATTATTTAATTTCGAAGTGGCGCAATTTGCAATATGTTTCACTACTCCAACCACCCAATTATGATTTAGTCATAGGTAATCAGATTTTTTTTTGACTCATTAGAAATAATGGGTGATTTTTTAAGAGGTTTAGAACTTTTTTTAAAAAAAAAACACAAAAAATTCAAAAAAATGAATAAAATATTTATTTGAATAGATAGTTTGAACCTTGCAATTTAATATTTAAAGATAATTTCATGCAAATGTTGACCGCGGCTGCGTCTCAGGTAGCCCATCCGCTGAGTCCAATTTTGGCATACTCTTTCACACATATCGGCCGGTATCTCACGAATGAATGCATGGATGTTGGCTTCTAGTGCGTCAATCGAAGCGGGCTTGTCCCTATAGACATTAGCCTTGACATACCCCCACAAAAAATAATCTAATGGTGTCAAATCGCACGATCTAGGCGGCCAATTGACCGGCCCGAAACGTGAAATTAACTGTTCACCAAACTCGCCTCGCAATTGCGCCATTGTTTCGCGTGCTGTGTGGCATGTGGCACCGTCTTGTGTAAACCACATATCATGCAAGTCAAGAACTTCCATTTCGGGCAAAAAAAAGTTTGTTATCATCGCTCGGTAGCGTTCACCATTGACAGTAACGCTGCGATTGGCATCATCTTTGAAGAAATATGGCCCAATAATGCCGCCGGCCCATAAACCGCACCAAACAGTGGCTTTTTCGGGATGCATTGGTAGCTGTTGCAATGCTTCTGGCTGATCTTCACTACAAATGCGGCAATTTTGCTTATTTACGTACCCATTCAACCAAAAATGAGCCTCATCGCTGAACACAAGCAGCGCGCGATGAACATTTCGAACCGAGCACGAATTTTGATAGTAAAATTCAATAATTTGCAAGCGTTGTTCATTTGTAAGACGATCCATGGTTAAATTGCAAACCAAACTGAAGCTGTTTGACAGTGACACAAGGTACTAAACACACGTCAGCTGTCAAAACCAGTGTTGCCAAAACCAAACCAGCTTAAAAATCACCCTATATGTATGTAATATGTAATGCAATTCTATTGTATGAATATTGTTAAGTATGTTAAGTGGGGGTAGCCCTTAATAATTTTAAGTAGTATAAATACCTGTAAAATTTTGTAAATAAAATCATTCTGAAACTTAGTTTCTTGGAATCATTAATAGCAGCATTTTTGCCACTTTTGCCTCTGGCATATTAGCGAGCTGCGCTTTAACCAGTATCATCATAGCGTATTACGCTAATATAAATTTGGGCCTTTAGGAGAAACATTACAATAGGCTAGAGTTATAACCATTTCACGTTTGCTAGGCCGATCTTCAGACTCCTTTTAGTGGTGCTTACTGCTTTGTCTATTACTTTTACCAAGCGTCTTCAGAGCCATTGCACTCCCTCTTTGTATGTCCAACGAATTGTTAGCTTATAAATCGAGTACGGAGAAAAAAGAAAGAAACTGAATGTATAACAACCAGCCTGTGTGTAGCTAATAAAAATGCTAGTTGATTCAAATGCGAGCCACAGTCTTCATCAATATCATATTGACATATGATATTTTTTCTAGAATAGATAAGTTTTAAGTCTAGGTATTTATTTCTTTTGTCCATTAACCCCCAATTAGAGAAAATATTTTTTCTGCGCTTGGATTTCCTCTGAAAAGTACTCAGGATAGTTAAAACTTTGAAAAATATTGTCCATTTTTCAATTTAAAGTGATTCATTGAAATTTAAATCATTTAAATTCTCCTTAAAAAAAGTTATTCAACTGAAAAAATTTACCAACAATTCATTTATAAAAACTTTTTAAGAACTAAAATAATAAGCGAAAAAAAAACTTGAAAACTCTTACAGTACACGAACACTACAGTAATATATAGGAAGTGACTCTATAATGCCAATTATAAAAGTACTGTTTATGCGGCCCCGCAGGGCCAGGGCCCTCCGCCGTTGCACATACTTCAGACAACCATAGAGTTTTTTTTTTTAAGTTGGCGAAAAACTGTTATAGCTGTTATAAATTGGCATGTCTCTATATAGTCTTGTCCAAATACATATATAGCAAGAAGTGCAATAAGTTATAAGCTTTACATCTTGCTGAAAACAACATACATTTATTTAAGTTGTTGAAATTTAAGGAATTGGAAAAAAGTGACTTGAAAAGAAAAAGAGAACACAAAAGATCCTAACGGTAACGGAGTAAAAAAGAACTGATATACGAAAGAGAATATGTTTTCTTTTAAAGCGATACGATGGACACCCTACGCTCTAGGGAATCACATAAAAATACTCTGTACCGAATTTGAAGAAAATTGGCCCTAGCCCAGGAAGCTTTTGTCATGCTTAACCATGAGACAATGGCCTTACTTCCAGGGGTACAAAATTTGTATCGGCATCAATGAGGTTAAGGTGCTACCGCTGCTTAATAAAAATAAAAAAGATGATGAAAGTGCTACAGCAAAACCTCCAGCACAGTAAGTTGGCCTCAGCCTCCTTAATCTCTTTCTTGTCGAGAGAAAAATATGACATCGCCCTGATACAGGAGCCATGGGTCAACAGTGGCAACATCTGTGGACTCAGGTCCAAAGATTATATCCTGTACTTCTATAAAGGGCCTACAGAAGGTAATTACCGTACATGTATAGCGGCGAAAAAACATATAAATCTTTTCCTCCTATCTTCCCATTGTAGCAGAGACATGACAACAGTGAAGTGCCCCAGATCTTAGCCTCCATATAAATGCCAGGTGACGAACCGGGCCCTCCGCCATCAGTGGCATTTGAAGATCTGGTGGCAGCAACAGGTAAGAACGGATGGGACCTTCTGACAGGCTGCGATGCAAATGCCCATCACCTACAGTCTGGGAGCACTGACACAAACGTAAGAGGTGATTTTAATTTGAATTTATTATTAAAAATAATATGTTGATACTAAATAGGGGTAATGAACCAACCTTTATTACCAAAACTATAAGAGAAGTGCTCGATGTTACCCTTTCCACGAACTCTGATTCTATATAGTAATCAGTAACTGGAAGGTCTCAATCAATGTGACATTCTCAGACCATAAAATGTTAACATTCCAAATAGAGCATGATGTTGAAAATCAGAAACCCTATCGTAACCCCAGGAAAACAAACTGGGAAACCTTCAATATAAGATTGGCCTCATCGTTAGGCAACTGTTATAATCAACTTCTGTTAGACCGCTCGGATATTGAAAAACAGGTTAATAAACTAACCGCATCTATAAACGATGCCTATGAAAGTACATGCCCCATTATCAAAGGAAAGGGTAAGCTTAACCATGTATTGTGGTCCAAAGAGCTATCCATTCTCAGGAAAAACTCAAGGAGGCTTTTCAATAGAGCAAAATACAGTAATGAACCTGCAGACTGGGATCTCTTCAAGATCAGCAAGAACTTAAATAAGAACCGAACTACTTATGCCAAAAGAGCAGCCTGGAGAAAATTTTGTACAGACATTGAGTCTACAAATGATGCCGCTAGGGTCAGGAAAGTCATGTCAAAGATCAACACCCCTCCGGGATTTTTGAAAAAAACCGATAAAACCTTGACTGACACATGCTCAGAAACTTTAGGGTCAATTATGAACACTCACTTCCCAGGATGTGTCATTGATTCATCTCTTGTGGACAGTGAACCGACTATAAGTGCGATCTGTAGTATTGGAAACCAAATCGTAGATAGGTGGCTTGGGCCATTGACTAATTCTCGGCATACAAGTCTGCAGGGCCTGATGGCCCAATGATCCAATTCTAGTGGATATTTTTAGACAATGTCTGATGAACCTTCATTCATTAGTTGGAGAGAAGTCAATGTTATCTTCATTCCGAAAGCAGGCAAGCCCATTCATACTGAAGCGAAAGACTTCAGGCGAATAAGCCTATCCTCCTTTCTTCTTAAGACTTTAGAAAGGCCCAACATGCGTATATGAAGGGCAAATCCGTTGAGACGGCACTTCATGAAGTAGTCGGCACGATTGAAAAATCAATCCAATTCAAGGAGTTTATCTTAGGAACATTCCTGGATATAGAAAGCGCCTTCAACAACAATTTGGCGAGCCCTGGACTCCTTTAATATTGATCCGATGCTTTCAAACTGGATTGACTCGATGCTTCAAACGAGACTTGTAAGTGCAGAAATGGGTCATAGCAAGCTTAAAGTTAGAACATGCAGAGGAAGGGTTTTATCTCCCTTGCTTTGGCTTTTAGTCGTTAATGAGATACTAACTAAACTCAGTCTAAGTGGTGTCGTTGCTTATACCGATGGCATCGTGATAATGGCATCAGGTAAATTTATACCTACACTGTGTGAGCTTTTACAAACATCTCTTGACAAGCTCAGTAATTGGGCCAGCAATAGCGGACTAAATGTCAACCCATTAAAGACAGAGCTAGTTTTGTGTACAAGAAAACATAACATTCCAAACATAGATCCTCCCACCATAAATAGGACTCCGGTCCAGATCACTGGTAAGGCAAAATATCTTAGTTTCATATTAGACCGTAAGCCAAACTGGAAAGAAAATATTAAAGAACGAGAGAGGAAAGCTTCAGTAGCATTCTATACCTGTAGTCGAATTTTGGGAAAAAGATGGGGTTCTAGGGGCAGAACCATTCATTGGATGTACACAGCTATAATAAGTCCAATACTGACATTGGCATGTCTGGTTTGGTGGCCAGCCCATGGGAACCAATCTAAAGACTATAACAAAAATGCAGAGACTTGCATGTATTGGCACTACTAGTGCAATGAAAACTACTCTTACCGCAGCCCTGGAAACGTTTCTTTCACTAGCCCCACTCGATTTATTTACGAAGGAAGTGGCGGCCAACAGTGCTCTAATACTCAACCAATGTAAAAACTGGGTAGGAGGCCATTTTGGATATAAAACCATAACGACTTTCATTGACAAAGACACTCAAAAGGACTCTACTGCACCGCATATTGATTTAAGTGGCCAGTGGCCCTAAAAGATGTCCCCTCAAGGGACCTCTGGGCGACCAACCGGGTCATTAGAATTGATAACGTTTCGGTTTTTACAGATGGTTCCAAGACGGGTGATAGGGTAGGGTCAGGCATCTTCTAACAAACCCCTTACCTTTAATAGATCAATAAAACTTCCAGATTTTTGCAGTGTTTTCCAGGCGGAAGTGCTTGCAATTTACGAGACAGCAAAAAGTCTTGACACTTTTGAATTTGTTAATAGAAACATCGACATCTTCATCGATAGCCAGGCGGCAATTCGGTTGTCACAAAGTCTAAACTGGTAGACTGTTGCCGTAACGAGTTGAAGTTACTCAGTGCATCAAATACAGTTACCCTTCGATGGGTCCCAGGACTTTGTGATATTTATGGAAATGAAATGGCGGATAAACTGGCCAAAACTGGATCTTCCCTTGATCCAAGCCAAACTATATCCTCCATTTCTATGCCACTCTCACAAGTAAAAAGCAGAATTCGCAAATGTTTCCTCGATGCCGCAAACGCTAGATGATCAGCACTTGACACTTGTCAGGTCTCCAGGAATCTATGGCCGAACATCTCAAAGAAAAAAACAAACTTCCTTCTCGAACTAAGCAGACCTCATCTATCCCTTTTGGTTGGAATCCTAACGGGTCACAACTCAATGGGAACCCACATGCGCAGAATGGGCATCAGCTCATCCGACTTGTGCAGAGGATGTCATGATGAAGAGGCAGAGGAGGGCTCTTATCACTTCCTTTGTGAATGCCCCAGCTTAGTAAGAACCAGAAAATTGGCCCTCGGAGATTACTTCTTTGACGAACTGACCGACCGACATCTCGTTTTTGCCACTAAGGAACATCCTAAAATTTACTCAAAATTCGGGTTGGTTCAGGGAGGCTTCTCATACACACACCTAAACGCCTCTAACTCTTTTCCTCACCCATCCTTATTTTCACATTTACTATAGCCTGGGGACCACAATGGATCCAATGAGATCCGAGTGCGATAATAGGGCCTGCCGTATAATCACCCCCTCTAACCTAACCTAAATTGGCCCCCAGTTTAAGCTCTATCTCAAGTTACAGGGAACGCACATACACTAACCGAGGACCGACGCGACGGTATAACGAACACGAAACCCACGATCATCATATTCGTATTCGTAGTGTTAGTTTCGATTACAAGAAACCTCGATTTTTTCACACGTTGCTCTATAGACTATAGAGCAAGGGAAAACGAAACGTTGTCATCTAAGACAGCTTTTCTTCGTTTATCTTTTGGTTTCCTTTTAATTGCAAATACCTTTTAAACGCTGTGATTTTTAATGTACCTATATTAACTTAGTGTAAGTGAAGAAGTATCATTTCCCTGCACTGTTTAGTGTTTACTCCACTTGATTAAGCGAAGATAACTGAGTAGGTAGACGACGAACGAAAATAAGACACACTCGAACAATACGGGAAAACACAAAGAAGAATGAGCGATACCTCTGCAACACCCCGGCCACAACATAATGTACGTTGCTCGTTAACGTGATTAAAAATCTCAAGAAGAAATTGCATCTTATAAAGAAAATAATTTTTGGATTTTTGAAAAAAAAATTCAAACTTATTTTTTGAAAATTCGATATTTCGAAAACGGGTAGCAGATTTTTTTGTAGAGTTCAATTTTTAACTCAACATTAACAAATAATTAAAATTGGCGTGCCAATTTTTTTTTCAAAAATGTTAACGAAATTTAAAAAATTAATTATTTTTAAAACCGCTCCTACGATTTTCAAAATTTTGTTCTTAAAAATTAAGATTTACATAAGAAATCAAATGGTGTACATCGCGCTGGGTTAAAACAGATTTAAAGTATTTCAATCAATTTCTTTCTAATTTTGTTGATTTAAAACAATTTACCAGTTTAAATAATATAATTTCCTTTTATGCATATTGCATATTTGCAACACTAGGCTATATTGTTAATTTTTGTATACTCACATAATACCACGTGCAACTAAACTAAGATTTGGCAAATGAATAAAATAGAGACTCCCATATAGCTAATTTGTTTCAGACTATAGAACCACAATGTGATCGCGCATAAGAGCAAGTTCGTGCGACCCAGTCGTGCATATTTTTTATTGATAGGCTAATATATTTTATTGAGCAGTAAAGTTGAATTTTTTGATAAGTCAATGTATTATATACATTGGGGCTGTTACATCTATTTTAAAATTTTGTTAATTTAAGTTTGACATTTTCGAAAAGATATTTAAGGCGTCACAAACAATTCGAGCTCAGAAGAATTGTAAAACGGCTTCACAGACAGAAAAAATCAGCCTGGGAGAAGAACATAATCTGTGAAATAGAGAAAAGCCGAGAGCGAGGTCCGCACCAGGCGCGGAAGTTCTACCAATCCGTCCGAAACATGACGCAGTACACACCACGCTGCACATACTGCAAGGACGGAGAGGGAAATCTGATCACCGATCCTCAAAGCATACTGGAGCGATGGGAAGTGTACTTCAATGAATTGCTAAATGGTCAGCTCACTGCAGAAGTGGAGGCTCCACTACTTCAAGAAGAGTACCCTATGTTGCCGCCACCAAGCATAGAAGAGGTTGAGAAGACTATAGGCCGGCTAAAGAAAAACAAAGCCGCGGGAGCCGATGGTATACCAGCCGAACTATTTCAACACCCTTAGGCAGGAGATGGAAAAATATCTAGAATTTAACATTCCAACATACCATCTGTTTATAGACTTTAAGGCCGCCTACGATAGCATAGCCAGGGTAGAACCTTACAAAGCCATGAGAGAATTTGGCATTCCAAATATATTGACACGACTATGTAGGTTGACCATGACTAACCTAACAAGCCAAGTAAAAATAGCCGGATTGCTATCCAAACCAATCAACATATATTTAATGGACTCCGACAAGGGGATGGTTTGGCCTGCCTCCTCTTCAACCTGGCGTTAGAGAAAGCAATCCGTGACTCTGGAACGGCAACAAGAGGGACCATCGTCAACAGGTCCAGCCAGATACTGGCTTACGCAGACGACATCGACATCATCGGAAGAACCGAGCAAGCTGTACATGATTCCTTCATCCAGATCGAGCAGGCGGCACAAAATCTGGGGCTGCACATTAGTGAAGGTAAAACAAAGTACATTGTGGCGTTGAATGCGAGAGGAACAGTTGGTCAAACAATCAAGGTAGCGGAGCACGAATTTGAAGTGGTGCAATCCTTTAAATACCTTGGGTCAATAGTAGCAGCCGATAACAATAGAAGAAGAAATACGCGGGCGGCTTCTCAAATCCAACAGAGCCTACTATAGTCTGTCAAAGCTCTTCAAATCCAGAAATCTCACCATAACTTCAAAACTGCTGCTATACAGGACCATGGTCCTGCCAGTTCTCACATATGGATCCGAGACTTGGGTGCTTAGCAAAAGGCACTCCGACTTCTTAGCCGCGTTCGAGAGAAAAGTCTTAAGGAGAATTGTTGGCCCCATTTGTGAGGAAGGACGATTCCGGAGACGGTACAATCATGAATTGTACGCAATCTACCTTGAAGCAGATATCGTGACAAAAATTAAGCTCGGTAGACTCCGGTGGGCAGGGCACCTAGCTCGCATGAGCGAAGAGGAACCTGCTCGGAAAGTTCTTTGTGGTACATTCTATGGTAGACGACAGCGTGGTAGACCATGCTTGCGCTGGAGAGAGGGCGACCAGGACGCCCGGAGCCTTGGGGTGCGCAACTGGATGGCGGCGGCTCGAGACCGGGATGGGTGGAGAGACTTGTTGAAGGAGGCCAGGACCGGACCCCGGTTGTAGAGCCGACGATGATGATGATGATGAAACAATTCGACGAGGTTGACTAACTCCTGGGTTATTACTACTTGAAGAGATCGTTCCAAGTACCATCGCAAACTGATTGCTCAATTCATGCTGGAAACTGGTCTCCCACTATTCCTATTTATCTGAACGTTAGCAGTAGACTAGCCTGTGGCGCAGTGGGTAGTATGTAGGGCTGTCATATAGGAGGTCTGGGTTTGATTTGGCAGAGCATCACATACAAAATAAACAAAACCTGGTGTGTTCCACAATCGAACTTCTTTGAAAAATTGAATTGTTTGTGAACTTTGAGGCTACTGTAGTTATACCTACCTTTTATGAAAACTTTATTAAACAGAAAGTAAGTAGGACCAATTTCTTTCGCCTGGTTAAATTTACTAGGTATAATATGTATCTATACATTGTAAATCGAAGGTATCCCACACACAACTTATTTTATTTACATTTAAAATCCGAGCGTTCTTATTAAAAGATCCTTTATCAAGGATTTCATTTCAAATTCTAAAGAGACTAAAGGCGTTAAATCGTGTAAGCATGGCGGCTTTTCATTGACTCAACGATCCCAAGAAATCGGTTTTATAATGCCATAGGCATACAACATCTTGTTGCCATCGGAAAAATTTGACTATACTAAAAGATGTGTTTTTAGGGGTATAGAACTTTGAAATATTTAGAATAAAGCAAAGATGATTTTTTTAAATTGACATGAAATTTACTTTATTCGAAAAATAATCTTCTGACATTATAATTAAAATATGACTTCTGGCATATGAACGCTACGGCTGGCTCGGACGTAGTCTAATCTGGAGGTCCAATTTTTGATGACTTTTTCCAACATTTGTGGCCGTATATCGGCAATTACGCGGCGTTGTCCTCCAAGTGGTCAATCGTTTTGGGCTTATCGGCGTAGACTAGCGACTTCACATATCAACACAGAAAATAATCAAGCGTCGTTAAATCGCACTAACATGAAACTATGCGGTTACCAAACGTTTCCTTCAATAAATCAATTGTGTCACGGGCTGTATGTGACATGTTGCGCCGTTTTGTTGAAGCCAGAGCTCCTGCACATCATGGTCGTTCAATTATGAACAAAAAAGGCAGTAATCATGGCTCTATAGCGGTCGCAATTGACTGTTACGTTCTGGCCAGCATCGTTTTTAAAGAAGTACGGACCAATTATTCCACCAAACCGTAAAGCACACCGAACAGTCAATTTTTATAGATGAAACCGTGTCTCAACATGCACTTGAATATGATCATCACTCCAAATACGGCAGTTTTGTTTGTTATGACGTAAACGAAATTCGCTTATGAAAATTGGGATCAACGAACGGCAATCTTGTTTTGGGCCCATTCACCGAATCTACGCCTTGCTATGTGATCCTGTCATCAATTCTTGCAATGCCAAACCAAACTAAAAATAAATCACTTGACAGCTGGCAAAATAGTGTTGCCAACTTAAAGTTCTATACCTCTGAAAAAAAACACCCTGTAGATATATTTATTATATACCTAGCTCAAAAATAATGCACCAACATATTCTTTCATTCTTTTAGACAGGTGTTGTTTATGTGATAAGATGTGTGTGAATATTGACTGTATTGATTTGATACATTCCTCATTAACATCATCATTTTTGGAGAGGGTATACTCGGTTCGTTTATGCCACCACATTTCGCTAGTTAAAAAACATACCTATCCATCCTATGACGTGTTCATTCAAAATCCAGATTCTTAACACTTATTACAGCCTTCACAAGTACATATCATTGAAAAGCAAACCTCTTCCTTCACATGAACTAATCTTAGATCTTTAAGTGGATTGGTCTCTTACTTTAGTTGAAAAAATAAAGGACTTAAAGATTAATGAAATACTGGTGTTGAATCATTTTTGCTCTTGAGCTTACATCATACAATAACAAAGTGGGAAAAAGAATCAGCTGACGAAATCCGGAAGTTCATACAAGTGCTAAAAGCTTTTACCTTCTGAATCTGAAGTAAAAAGCATGAATACCTAAATTTTTCATTGTGTTTGTTTCCTTTATTTTTACAAGTGAACTTCAAAAGCTTTTAATCAAATTACTAACCACCTAAAGAAACTTACATCCATACCTACATAGTCATTTGTAGGACGTCATTTCACTGGCTTTGAAAGCAGATGCAGATGCAAGCAAGACAGCAATCCCTATCCCTCCCTATGTCATTCCATGTCCATCCATGCTTTAGAAGAAACAAAAATTCTGAAGCTGAAGCCCTGTGAGAATAAAATATGAACATACATGCACAAGTGAACTCTCCGATTTACGTTGTTTAAAATATTAGCAGTGCGCCGAACATTTGTTGTTGTTCCCCATGTGGTCTTCTTGCTCTAGTGGAGCTTTTTCTCTGTAACAACTCTTAAGTGACAATCCTCATCCTGTTTTTAGCTCGCTTCTGCTGCTTTAATCTAGTTTGATTGGCAAATTAAGAAAATCCAGTGCAATCAATATAATAATATTTGTTTGAAAAAGAATAATCGTTATAATTCCAAGTTCGTTATTGAGTTTTTCTAAAAATCGGTGTGAATTTGGTGGAATTACAAATTCATTTTCTTAAGAATTTGCTGTGTTTTGTTGTTTTTTTTTGCTATTAATTTAAGTGCTACGATTGCTTTTGTGGTAGTGTAAAGTATTTGATGTGTGCGGGATAAAATTCCTACAATAGAAACATCAGTAAGAGGAAAAAGTAAGCTTAGTGCGTGACGTGGCATTCAAAGACGTATAAAGAGAGCAAATTTTAAATTTTCTCTTCTAATGTGCTAAGTGAAGAAAGTTCAGCTTTAAATTTGATTAAATAACAACATAACAAGTATTAAAACAATTTTGTTTTGATAAAAAAGTCCTCGATAGAATTATTATTGAAGCGATAAAAAAGGTAAATCATCTTATGGTATTATTTTGAATTCAACTCAATACGAAAAGAGAATTTTGTGTGCATGCGCCAGATTTCATGTACCATACAGGAAAAAGTGAGCTCTCTTAATTTCTGTCTGTTAGTTGTCAATGTTTTGACACTTCCTCTTAAAAACCTTTTCCTTTGATTAGAAAAAAACAAACAATTTTTTATATACCCAACGAATTACAAAAATAAAGATAATTATAACTTGTAAGTAAGTCAAAATCCTATCTCAATGAAACAATGAAGCAATTAGATTGAAATACTCATACCTAGTTGATAGCAATAACATTCGTAGCTAAATATGTACGGAACATAATGAAAAGTACATTTCCCTGTCGAAACACATTTATAAATTTGACATCAGTATGACAAAACTACGTACCTACACACTTGAAATATCAATTTCGATGTGTTTGATTGGAAAGGATCTGGATTCGATTCTGAAATCAAATCCAGGAGAATTTTCTCTTATTTTCACAAAAAAGGACTGTCATTCTAAATAGTTCAGAAGCATTTCGGGTGACCGGAAGAACTCGCCATTAGACATTTCTACAACAATCAAAGTCCGAAGCTTTAAAATATTTGTATTTTTATTATTATATTGAACCTCCGTCCTCCTAAAATCTACATACATTATAAGCATTATATTCATAAAATTATAGCTCGAATGGAATCGTAGAGAAAATTCACAAACGTCAAATGTTTGTGTAGCTATCCGGCATCACTGCTTTTTTGCGATCCTGATACTTTCGCAGCTGTTGCCGATGCATTTTTTTGTTTTTGGAAACAACTTTTTTACAAATTTAAAAAAAAAAAGTTCTGGAGGTGGGCCTGGAACTTGGACAAGGGACACATTTTTTTTGTTTTTGGAAATAATTTTTTTACAAATTCAAAAAAACTTGGAAAAAGAAAATTTTTTTTTCAATTTTTTTCAATAAACTAGTTCTTTTTACTCTTTTTTAATTTTTTTTTGAAGATCTCATTCTTTTTTAATCAACAAAAAGTTTAAGGAAAAAGATTTTTTTTTTATTTTTCCAAAAAAGTACAAAAAAGTTCACTTTTTTTTTTAATTAGGTATTTGATTCAAAAAAAAAATTCCATCTCTGTCCAGGTCCAGAACCACCTTTGTCCAGGTCCAGAAGTCCAGAAAATTTTTCCAATTGTATTATTTTATTCGAAATCACCTTAATGGTGATTCTTCCAATCGAATTTTCAGCGTACTGCGGGATTTCGTAACGATCTCATCAACAACATGAAACTTTGCAAAAATGAACAGTTGGCATCTAAAGTGATGCTTAATGTTTGCGTTCGTGAACATTTGACTTTAAGGATCGAGTATCATTATTGCAGTGATGCAGTTATGAATTTACTCGTATTACTGGGCGAGCATCACTTCCCAATCCGTCCCGGACTAAGAGAACCAGGGACCCCTAGGCACTTGGTATTATGGGCCCCCCTCCATCACGAAACTATTTCATTTTGCTCTGGTAAATACTTGTTAAATGTTATTGCGCTACAAATCAAATAATTTTCATAGGACTTTAATAATAAGAAAATACAACATTTATGTAAGTACATTGATTCTTTTACCTATATATTTTAATTTCACATTCGGCGAACTTTCTTTTAAGCAAAAGACAGAATGACATCATCGTAATTGATTGACTGCACGATTTCTGATTCGATGCACAGTATAGATAGTGAATGCAGCCTGTTTTCTTCAATGTTCGATCTTAAATAATTCTTTACTCTCTTTAGCGCCGAAAATGACCATTCTGCTGAACAATTTGACGCTGATGTACACAAAAGCATTCCGAGCGCGATTCCTACATTTTTGGATACATTTCCAAAAAGCCCTTTTCTAACAAAAATTGGTATAGCTTTAGTGACGACAACTCTGTAACTTCATCATTGTATAACAAGTGAGCTGGAAGGTGCCTCAAATATCTTAAAGCATAGAAATGTTAGTTGAAAATAAATAGAAAAAAATAGGAACATATCGCATAATAAATTGTGTGTTAAAGTACCAGATCATATATTTTTGTTTGTCTATTTCATTGTTTGATGGCGGGTTGGATCGTCGTTATTAAAATTTTCTGAAAAATGTATACACGAGAAATTCTTTCGCAGTTGTGTTCATAACGATGTGCCATAATAATATAAATATAACATAAATATAACTTATCTCGTTGCATGAATCCCCTTAATAATAAAAAAATATTGTAAAAAAAGGCTGTTTTGTAACTTTCAAATTTTTCAAAATCTTCAATCCACAAAACCATCTTGTTTTGAGAATATGATATAAGATGGATAAGGGTACTAAAGTAAAATATATTACGTAATAATAAACCTACATGTTTGAAAAAAAAAAAAAAAATGGAATATATTCCTATCTTTAAGAAAAAGTATTGGTTGATTTTCTAAGTTTTTTTTTTTATATATGTTAAATCATTGTTTTTTTTTAGAAAATCGCCCTTCCAATATTTTTTTCTTGTCTCGGCTCGAGCTTAAACTTGGTATATGTAATGCAAAACATATTGAGTGCATTCATAATGCATTTATGTATTGACAATTTTAAGCCACTTCCCACTGTCGGATTTTGTCGAATTTTGACACAACTGCGAAGGAATTTCTTGTTGCTAGGCTGGCTGTGTATTAATTTGTTCAGGGTTAAATCCTAGATTTCCCTGACTAAATAGGCTTTTTTATCTGATAAGGAACATAAAAAGGGAATTTAACAAGCACATAAATTATGCTACAGAGTTGTTGGACCCGACATCGGGACTTGGGGCCCCTAGGTCTGGGCCTTGTAGGCCTAGGTGGAGCACTGTTCCCAGTAGGAAATTTTGTCTTCAATGAAAAATTAAGGTGGATAGAGCAACAATATCAACAACTACTTAAAAAGGGTAACAGCATGTAATGCTTTTATTAGAAAACTTCTGCCTTTTTCCTCAATTAGTTTTTTTGATGTGTAAACATCTATGCTGGCGGTAGAGTGAAAAAAAAACGTGAACGTTCGTGTGCAACGTTACGTCGTGCACTTTACGTTGTAGCACGTTACGTTACGAAATCTGATTTGCCCCGACCAAAACAAATTGATTTTAACGCGACCGACAATTATACATTATCGCGACCACTCATTTATATTGTTTTTGCCAACGACGAAAGCAAATTGTTTTTAGCGCGACCGACGATTTTATCATATTAACACTTATATTTTTATATTTTTTTCTTTAATTTTTAATTATTCCCCGAACAAAATGGACGCGACACTAGTAATTAAAAAGAAAACAAAATCAAAACAAAAATAATAATAGTCAGCTGCAGGGATTGACAATTGACTGTAGGTATGGTAGGTCAATGGCTGTAGGTATGGTGGGATATCGGGTGCGTTCAGTGATACAAATCTTAACTTAAATTCTACGTTTACATTATACTGCTTTTAAACGATGCAATTTCTTCTTGCAATTTTTAGGCACGTAGGCGGGGGACGTAGGTGGCTGGGATATACAAAATAGCTGTGGTTGAACAAATTACAGAGTTATCGGCTACTTTTGTACTTGCACAAAGTTAACATTCATTAAAAATCACAGCGTCCAATTCCATAGGCGATTGATGGTGTCAATCGATTGAAACTGCGATTTTAGAGATTTCCACTGACAACAACTGCAACTAAATATTCTAAAAACTCAAGATATATAATTCGCCGGCAATCTCATAGTGACATTCATTTGAGGTTCGTTCAGTATAAAATTAAGACTGAACTTTTTGTAAGTTTTACTCGATGGAAAGATGGAGTTTCATAAGGGTTGCAAGTTAGTTGACAGTTCTAACTGGATATTTTAATTAGGCCCCTGTCAGTCAAACCATTAAGTTCCTTTGGAATTTGGGTACGGTGTCATTTAATTGAAACCACGATTTTAGTGCTCTCTGCTGACAGTTGTTGTTTGTCTATGCTCAGAGAGTGATTACCATAAACAATAACCATGTGTAATGTGAAGTCATCTTAAAGTTGAGAGTGAACTACGAAGCAGGACCTTTTAGTACCGAACCTTCACCGTTCGTGGGACACTTCACCACCAGCCTTTTAGTGCTTGGAAATTTCGTTACAGCGGTTCACCCCTGGGTATTTCACTGCCGTTCTTTCAACACTAAGCTTTTTAAGCACTGCCTACAGATAGATAATGTAGTGTTAATTATTAAATATATTTCTTTTGATCACGTTCAGTAACAAAAATCAGGCACTTGGACAAACGTTGATGTTAACACATATTTAACCGTGAGTCCCGGCACTCACATATTTTTTTTTCATACAATCTAACCTTTCCTATACTTACAGTTCAGCATTTATACAATTTCAGTAAACAAAATCATAGGATGTTTTACTGATGAAAAGTAATGCATAGCTTTATGAGATCGTGAATTAGGTATAGGATCCTCTGCGTTAACCAGACTTCTCTTCCCGAGATACCTAGAAAAAAACTAAAACATGTTAAATTCCCTTGTCTTAACTTGCCCCGACAAAAACGAGGATTTCAACGATGGGGAGTAATGCACAGATTCATAAATTTGTGATCTAATTTTGGTGAAATGTGTTCTACGGTTTGCTTTTGCAAAAGAGAAAAGATAAATAACCATAAACCATCAAAAATGCATCCCTTCATTTTCATTTACTGTATGAAATTTCCAGTTTGTTCCTTCTTTAATTTTTTTTTTGGCGACGCGTGCATGCCGCTGGTGGGTCATTTGGCATTGGCATTATCAACTTAATAACCCCTTTGTTCTAGAAAATATTCAGTTAGAGTGCGTTTTTGAAGTGATTGTGAACAATTTTATAATTTTTTTTAAATGAGTGATTTAAGCAAAAGACATTTAAAACGCTTGGCAAAAAAAGAGAGGGATAACTTTGTAAATTTCATCAAATATAATTCATTTATGAATAAACGAGTTGTATTTATATGGGTTTCCCCCTGGACTCATCACTTAGATTTCATCCTATCTCCAAAATAGATCCTGCCATGTTAAATTCAAAACATTTTCTCCAACCCCTTCATAGCGAAATCGGGAGTTTCTCAGAGAAGTCATTTAGGACCCCTTCTCTTTATCTAAGCTATTAATGATGTGCGTACACCTCTGCGTACATTATAGCGAAATTCAAATTTTTGCGAGTGATATGAAAATTTTCAAAAGCATTAAGCCCGAACCACACTACTCTCGTGTGGTGTGTTTTGGAGTCATGTGTCGCTATCGCTCTAACGTAACGAAAACGAAGATCATGATCTTTGAAAGCCGAAATAGAGGAAGACTACGTGAAGAAACATGGCGACTAAATAATGAGCGGATAGATATAGTATGTGATTTCAAATACTTCGGTGTATTGTTATCACCTAATTTAAACTTCGGGAAACATGCGAAAGAAAAATGTACTGAAGCTAAATTAGCACTTAACTTGATGTGGCCGACATTTTTCGCAAATCCAAACATTGATCTTGCCTCCAAATATTAAGTTTTTAACGCCACTGTTAAAACTTGTATGAGCTATGGAGCGCAGGCCGTTGGTGTTATTCCCTTCGATGAATTCGAGGCTGTTCAAAGATATTTCTTTAAGCGACTATTCCTTTTACCGAACGCAACTCCAACCTATGCTATCCATGTTGAATCTGGCTTACCTTCCATTTATTTGCATAATTTGAAAGCTAACTCCGTTTATTTAACAAAGGTGATAAAAAGAAATGAGAGCAGTCTCCACAGATCAATCTTATTAAGAGCGCTGCATTCCAATGCTTTTCCATTCAGGGAATGGAACCAGCTCGCTTTATCTCACGATCCTGATATATCTTAAACCGAAAGCAACGTTAATGATTGGCAGGATATATTCGCAATTATTATAGCTTAAGTTAATGGCAAACTTTTTGATCAGCACCTAACAAGAGCATCGTCATCACCCTCCAGATTGTTTTACAGAAATCTAAATCATCAAATTATTTCTTCAGAAAGTTACTTCAATAATTATTATGCAACAGAAGTTGTAAGCACCATTTTCAAAGCCAGAGTAGAATTATTAAATCTTAACTTTATTCCAAATAGAGCTGATCTGCAGCGAACTTGTAATTTATGAAACAGAAGAGAGTCTGAAAATATCTATCATTTCATTGCGATTTGTCCAATTCTGCAAGAAATCCGAAGGTTATATTTCCAGGAAAGTTTCCTGTCTATAAATACTCTCAACGAAATATTAAATGGCGGTCGGGGTTGGTTCAGTTTGTATAATTTTTGTAATCATGCCTTAACTTATCGTAATAGCTTTTGAAATATTATAAGGCTTTGTAACAGGCCTATTCTAGTTACTATCATTTATTCAAATTTGTACGCTTCAATAATTTAAAATTTGTGCCATCCAAAATTACAAGCTTTTATGTTGCAAATCATCAAAATTGTAAGATATCTCAGGATTTTCGGTTGGAATAATATAGATAGTACTAGATTAGTTAATATACTATCATATATACAATCTTTTCACTAAGCAATTTTATTTATAAATAAATAATTTTCTTTTCCTTTTATGACAATAGCTTTTGAAATATCATTAGGCATTATAACAAGCCTGTTTAAGTTACTTGTTTTTATCAACATTTTTGTGTTTCAAATCATTTAAAATTGTAACCGTTTATGTTTTAAATCATCCAAAATTACAAGCTTTTATGTTGCAAATCATCAAAATTGTAAAAAATCTTAAATTGAAAAATTAATTTTTGTATTAATAAATTTTTTAATTTTGTTTTATTTTTTTATATCTAATAATTCCTTATTAAGAAATAATTTTGATATATGTTCATCAGTTTTTTTTTTTTTTATATATATTTTTTATTTTATGAAATGTCTTATCCGGCAGACGGCAGAATTGTCATGTTCGTATTCTTAATCAAAAATATTGCAATTAATTTTTATAAAATAAAGAAATCTAATCTAATCTATCGCTCTAATGTATTTCATATGCGTAGAGCCATATTTGTATCGTGTGATGTGTTGTGTCAAAATCTATGAAATACATTGGAATGACAGCGACACACTACTCCCCAACACACCACACGACAGTTGTGTGGTTCGGGCTTTAGCTACATCTGACAGTGATCGTGTTCTTCTACAAGATAATATTACCAGGGGCCTCATCACGTAAAATAAAACTGATCGAACGATATCGTTTTGAAGATAGCTATCTTTATTTTTCTTTACTGATATGATAGAAATAGCAATGATGGAAACGATATCGTTCGATCGTTTTCATTTTACGTGATGAGGCCCCTTGTTACTTGGTTTGAACCTTAACTCTATTAAATGTCAGGCAATGACTTTATTATATCGCAGCACACTTTACGTCGTGTCCATGGTTTTAAAGACCTTTTTTACACTTCAGATTCCTTGGTGTAAAGCTTAGAGCAAGCTGCAACCTACAATCAGAGGCTCATCATAAGTGCATGTGTTAGTGGTTAGTATACCTAACACATGCAAAATAATAAATCCAAGTATGGAGCTCGCTTTATTAACAATGTAATTTATGTTTTCAGTGAGTTCCAACATTTATGCACGAAGGTTAAGAGGTTTGTCACTGTTGATTTTTTCCTCATAAACCTTGGAGTTCATTTTATCTCTGATCTTGATTTTTCGGAGCATATAAACTTTATCGTCAATAAGGCCAAGTCCTTTCTAGGATTTATTAAGAGAGTTTCCAAGGAATTTCAGGACCTGCATGTTACCCTCTCTCTTTATAGTTGCTTAGTTCACCCCCATCTTGAATACGCATCCTTTTTATGAGATCCATAAACATAGATTAGAAGCGGTATAGCGTAATTTTATTCGTTTCGCTTTAAAAGGGTTACATGGTCCGATCCCTACAATCTTCCTCCTTATGAACATTGTAACGAAGCGTTCCATGCTACGTTTTTCCACCGCACTCTACCCACCATTTCATCAGCAGAACATCGATTTTGTTTTAACCGACTCAATTCACAACCAATGCAAACATGTGACGTTACGCTAAATGATATTTGCATTCATCGTTATAGAATTCACACTCACTTTCACGAGCAAATATCATATTAGGACATACTCGAATGCAGGAAAGTCACCCTTTCGGTCATTGCTCAAATCATATAAGGCAATAGTAAACTAGATCATAGAATCAGTTTCGCTGTCGTTGTTGACGAGTAAAGTCGATTCGTTCTATTACCACCCGTGGTAAGGGGTCTTTAGTTTGAAGCTTAGATCTTCTTAATTGCCACCAGGGACTTTGGTACCTGCCGATCTATCAAGCTTTAGCTTGGTTCATAAGCTAGTAGGGGCTTTAAAACCTATGGATCTACCAGTGCGAAAGCCTGCCATTCCGAAAGCCACCAGGGGCGTAATACCTGCTGATATAAAGCCACTAGGGGCGATATAACCTATTGATCTACCAGTGAGAAAGCCTGCTGTTCCGAAAGCCACCAGGGGCATAGTACCTATGTTGATGTTTAGCCACTAGGGACATCTAATCCTACTGATATACCTGTGCGCGAGCCTGCTGTTCCGAAAGCCACCAGGGGCGTAGTACCTTCTGATATAGGGCCGCTAGGGGCATCCAATCCTTCTAATCGTAACATACAACATAGGGAGATCCAGAATACTAGGTCTAGAATATCAGTACATATCCGTACCAAAGTAGGCCGATTGACCTAGATGTCCTATGGAATCCATGTATTAATACGTTAACATTTTTTTTGTACTCCCTTTTTAATATACTTAAACCGAACGCCCGACAATAAAAAAAAAAAATACCATTTGAAAGCTAATATTAATAAGAATTGCCATCAGAAGAGATTATGTGAATCCGTCGACTACTTACTGGTAAAAATGTTAAATAATGGATTCCCCATACAAAACGTCCAAGAAAAAAATAAATTCACGACACACACGGCTGTTTGTCAACACCCTAGCGTAGTGTACCAAAAGTTCACTTCCAACGTGTTTCATGTAGCTTAGACGCAATATTTTTTTTTCGTTCCGAATGATGTACTCTACATCTACTTACAATGAGTAGGGATCAGGGTTAGACCTCAGTAGTAAAATTTCGGAGCAGATTTGTAAAAAAAGTGGCGTAAATAGGAAAACAAAAATAAAAACTGAATAGAATTTTAAGTTTAAGCTTTCAGAGCCAGAGTTGGTTAGAAAACTGAACAACACAGCCCTTTCATATAGTTTGGCTAAAGAATTTGTGATTTTTTTTAGTGTGGGGACAAATTAGCTATATATTAATATGTTATCAAATTTTTTTGTACTTCCTTTTTAATATAAATACTTGTACATAACGCCCGACCATTAAAAAAAAATTGAAAGCTAATATTAAAGAGATTATGTGAATCCGTCGACTACTTGCATTGCATGTAAACATAGACATATGTGAAATCATGGATTCCCCATTACCCATGTTTAAAATTAGTGTTGGATAAACATCGATAGTCTATCGATAGTTTTTTACCAGCGATACTATCGTCGATAGTTTAAAACTATCGATTATATCAAAAAAATATGCCTTATACATTTTCTTTGAAAACAAACTATTCTCATTTAGTTTTTCCTACGTAGATTTTTAAAAATTTTACCTTTTTCAGCAAAAAATTATTATTTTGGTATTAAGTTAGCTTATTTTCAGTTTTTTATTTTGATTAATTTATTTAAGTGTTTAACTTGAAATTTGTTTACTTTACTTTAAAAACTTACACTAGGTTTCCATTCACACGGTGATGGAAATTGAAATGCAGACAGAACTGTTACTCCCAATTTCTTCACAGAAGTACTAAGCCAGCCTAGTACCCAGTCCAGCTAGACCAGGTACTAGCTCTGGTACTCGGTCCTAACGAAAAGTTAGTACCTATACATTTCTTCACATCACTAGTACCGGATCTAAATACAACAAGCGGTACTAGGACTTAATACGTCCAAAACTGGTCTAATTCTGATTATGACAATATTTTGGCATTTCAAATATTATTTTGATGTTTATTTTGAGTGAGAGATTTTTATTTTAAATTATTTTCGAATGAATTGTGTCAATTTTATAGTAGTATAGAGAGTGGAAAAATGCAGAATTGCGATGAAATCCTGCCGACATTTACAGGAGTGATCAGTGGTGAATCAGCTTCCAGATGAAGCACTTAATATCGGTAAAAGATTGTGTGTTAGTTTTTGCGTGGAGTTTTTGATAATTTTCTGTGTACGTATGTGTGTGAAAGGCTTGGAGTAATGTCCTTTATTGTGTCCATTTCATGTTCGGTTCATGCAATGCATTGGTTGTGTTCGGGAAATATCCAGAGCTATAAGGATAGGTTTTGTGTTTGTCTTTTTAATAGCTTGTCGAAACTGTCTGCAACACTATTAATCGTTTTAGATAAGACGTTGTTTTCCGATATAATGTCTATAAACCGTGGCAATATGTACTTTTACGACTGCATTTACGTCCACGCAGTACAATACATATATCCGTTCTCATTATGTCATCCCACGTATATATGTAAATGGAACACGTATTCTTCACTGTGCAGTTGAACGTAAAGTTGCAGTTGGTGTGCATTAAATAGTACTAAAGTAAAGGTGGGGTCAGTACGAAGTTAGCTTGCAAAACAAAAATTTTAAATTGCGGCCAACAAAAATTAGATTCAGTCCCTACACTTATAAGGCCATTACAAAAAACACATTATATATGTACCTAGGTACCATACAAAAAAGAAAATGAAAAATCTACAAAACCAATAAAGCCGAATTTATTGCCTATTTAATAAACAACAACCAAAAAAACTATCGAAAATCAGCAACGAATTCATTGAAAAAATGAAAGAAATTACTCTGATTCAGGTATTAGCGCCACTAGACTGCCGATTTTAAAGTCCCAGCTAATACCGAGTCTTAAGTAGTACTCGGTACCAACTTGACAGAACTAGGGCTTAGTACTTATGTGAAGAAATCATTTGGTACCGATTTGAGTACTAACGACTGGTATAATAACCAGGTACTAGCTGATTTTGAGGAGTCAGCTAGTACCGAGACCTAACTAATACTCGGTACCAAATTGAAAGGACTAGGGACTAGAACTTGTGTGAAGAAATGAGTTGATACCGATTTGAGTACTAATTTTAGGACTAGTACTGGTACTAGCGTTAGGACTCTGTGAAGAAATTGGCCGTTATTTTTTGTTTTTAGTTTAGCAGATAAGTGCGAATATTAGGCACGTAGAGCTGTTTTTTTTTTATGGGAAATTTTGGAACTGAAACGAAATAATTTAAGTTATTAAAGTTATTAAAGATCACTATCACCTTATGGTTATATTTCACTTATTCAAACAAGCAAAAAGATTAACTTGTTGGTAGAAAATGCGGCTCGATTTTGAAAGGATATTTTATTTTTAACCATGAACGCTTGGAAAATGAACACACAAGTACACTGGCGTATTTAAAATTCATCTCTGTGCTCATTTTGCTCAGAAATAAAATAGTAAAAAAAACTAGCGAAAAACATCGATACTATCGATAGTGAAATTTTTTGGTGAATTTTTGGAAATATCCTAATTGGTTTTGGGGTTGGATAGGTATGTGTTGAGGTTCGTTTATTTGTATTTCTTTGCAAATGATAAACAGGAAAGCGACTACAGGAAAGCAATCAAATATATACACTGCATAAGATAACAGAAATAATTTGTATTTAAAACACTGTTATAACAACTGCATTAAAATTTAGTATACCTACTTTTTCACTTCAATTAGCAATATTGACAATATTTTAAACTAAAGCATGCATTATTTTCATTCTTAAAGTTTCAGTTTTCCATATACTTACCAAAACTTTTCTCTCTATACAAAAAGATTCTTTTTTATCATCAGGAAATTTCTCATAGAGAAGGACGTTTAAATTACAAAAAAAAAAATAAAATAAATTTAGTCTAAAAAATGCAGTCAAGCAATTATTGCTTTCAATTACGAGCAAAGCATCAGCTGTTGGCTAGAATACGAATACCCAAGCAGTTTAACCGAAAAGGTTAAATTGTTTCTGAAAAAGATATTGCGAAAATATATACTAACACAACTACCCTTGGAAAATGCACCTGCATCTTGCACTAAATTTTCTTCGGGACCAAGTTTAATGGCTGGGTAGTTCCTTCTTGCCCACAAATTAACCAAAATAAAAAAAAATATAAAGCTTAATTTATTTTCTTAAGGACTTTTAGATGTTGGCTGGGTTAAAGAAAGAATAAAGATTTTGGTTGAAATTTGTTCAGGTATTATTTAATTTAATTACTTTTTGTATTTAATTAAATCAAATTATTGCAATTCAAACAGCAATAATTGCGTATGAAAAAGTTTATACTGCAAGGATATACAATTATATATTAAGTATTAAGTAAAATTCAATGACAATGAATTAGTTTGAGTCAAATCTAAAATAGTGGAGCAAACATTTTTTCTTAAATAATTCATAGGAATGACTCAAATTTTGAATAATTTTTGAATATAGTCAATTTAGGGAAAAAATGAGGGGTAATGCAGAATAATTTGTAACAGGCTGATGGACTTTGCTTTTAATTCTGCCTCAAAATGTGAAGCAAACAACTTGATTTTGACATATTCTAATTTCTACCATCAATTTAACTATATCAATTAGGTACTTAAATGCAAAAGTTGATGAAAAATTTCAAAATTTTGAAAAATAACAAACTTAATGCAACAATGGCTCCGGGAATTTAATCTTAGCACACCATATGTAGGATATTCAGAAAAAAATATATCAACTGAAAGGTATTAGTGACAAGAGAAATGTCAGGTAGTGTCAGTAATTGACGAACTATAGATTTTTAAAATATTTTTTTAAGATAAAAAAAAAGCTAAATAAATAAAAAAGATTTTTAGCTCAGATTTGTAGGTCACTAATGCTGGACTTACACGACTGAAAAATTGTCAGTATGTCTTTTAAAAAAAACTGGTAGAGAAGGAATGGAGAAATAGGTGATAGATTCATAACAGTAACGATCACGCCTCTTGAGCACCGACGTAATGTTTCGTGCCTTTCCTTGTTCTATCGCTATTTTTACAACCAATGTTTAGATGTAATAGGTAGCTGCATTCCTCCCTTTAAAGAATTCCACGGTAATACTCGTGCTTCTAGGAATGCTCATCAGTTTACTCTTGAGTACAACTTCGGACATACCGTCTAAACGAATGTGGAACGCATTGCCCACTTCTGTTTTTCCTTGCCATTTTAATATCCAGAACTTCAAAACCAATGTACATGGGTATCTCCTTTCAAATTCCTTCCTATTTTCCTAACGCTCGTACTGTGTTCCACATATTAAGGGTAGTCTAACTACTGTTTTACGCGTGCATTATAAAAAAATATTTTTTTCCAATTAAGTGTCAGTTTATCAGTCGTGTCAAAGTTGCATCTTTTAGATGGCATACTGTTTTTGCGAATATCCCACATTTTGGGGAGTCTAATTTTTTGGTAGAAACGAAGTTTTTTTTCAATAACCTGCATATTTTGAATACGGAGGAAGTTTAGTCAAAATCTATAGACCCGGCGTAGCACCAAATGTTTAGCAAACCTATTCAACTGTTTCTAGCCTCAAAACGTAGCAACTGATAGACAGTATGACGAGAATCACATTTTTGCACTTCTCCAGCAAAGTAATGTTACTTACTTAAAAACATTTTTTACGTGGAACCATACATAGCTACTTCTTTGTGGTGTAGTCTCCATGTTGTGTATATTATGTATTTAGTTTATGGAGAAATAACAAAACAAATAAAGGTTAAATTTTAAAATAATTTAAAAGAGATGACCTATTTTCCTATTGTGTCCTGATCCAGTGCGTTCACTAATTTGGTATCAAATGAAAGTTGATGTTGAGGACATAATGTGTGTCAAATATAATTCAGAAGAAGAATTTATTTTTCCGAAAAAAGCTGCTTATATCTTGCGAAACAAGGTACGCAGGATAATGATTTTGGTATCAAATGAAAGGTATTTTCTATATCTTTTTAATATAAATAAAATTTATTTCGCTTCATACAGTATATTTTCAAATATTTAGTTTTAACTTCTTGGAAGTCATGTCTTCGTTACTTACCTTTTGTACGCCGATAACTTAAAATTATCACCGATGAAATTTGTATGTTTTAGGACTTTTTTAAAGATGAAGTTCTCACCTGTAATTTAATATACAATTAAGTGTTTTTTCTTAAAGAAAAGCTTACTTTTTTAGCAAACTTACTCTAAAAGGCAACTTAACATGCTTTGGATGCTATATGCACTTTTTCGTTTAGCGTTAATTTTTAATAATTCCTGGAAGAAAATATGATTACATCAAAAAGATAAGGAAAATACCTTTCATTTGATACCAAAATCTTATTCGGAAAAACAATTGAAAATCTTCTTTTGAATTAGCCACCCTCAAGCTCATATATCTCGAAAATCCCACGAACGATCACCTTTCATTTGATACTTAATTCATTGGTGAACGCACTGGACCCAAAAATGGGCCATCTCATTTATTGATTTGATTATTTTACTACACAAGTTTGATTGAAAAAAAAATAATAATAAGTTTGATGTTCCAAGCGATTAGCGTTTCGGTTTACAAAACCATCATCCGGCTTTTATTTGCTGATTAAGGCTGTTGTTTGGCCATAAAATTAAGTGAATTTTTGGCCAAACAACACCCATAGTCAGCAAATTAAAACCTGATGATGACTTTTTAAGCCGAATCGCGTCGTTTGTAACATCAAACTTATGTTATGAAATAATTAAATCAATGGCTCAAAATTTTAAACATTTAAAACCTACTCTAAATCAATTTTGAATTGGACGCCGACTCTAAAAATGAGTTTTAGAATGAGAGTCGACGCTTTGATAATTTTAAACGATATAAAGTATACCTTAACGCTAAAGCACTCGTCTAACTTTAAAAACAACAAAATGCTTCTCTATCTTTTTTAAAGTATACTTTATCCATTCAACGTTTGTAATTTCATAACAAAAATTTAAAGAAAAATGTTTGATGAAGATTTTAAGGATGTAAATCAACAATCACGAAAACTGTCTTAGCTTTAATTTGTGGTGCATGCACTCCCAGTAACCATTACCACGACAAAACAACACCATCTCCGACCCCCGATTCAATAGACTACGTTACCAAACAATATACACTACAAACTTGTATTCGGTCGACCTACCCAACAAAAAAGAAAAAAAAAATGTGGTACATAGTGTTGGACTACCATATTGCGGCAAATTATTTTCTGCTCACAAAATCGCCCGTCATCTTAGCTGGAAAGGTGAAATAGCTATAGGGGAGTTAAAAAAAGAAAAAAAAAAAATTACAAACAAATTTAATTTTCAAAGGGGACACCCGGATTTGAACCGGGGACCTCTCGATCTGCAGTCGAATGCTCTACCAAAAATCATAACAAAACACTACAAATGCGCTTAAAACCCTACAAATGCGCTAAGAACACTTCATTAGTTAGAAGAGTTGTTTAAAGTTTTTAAAATTAAGAAAAGGTTAGACAAGGACTCGCAACTAAACGACTGCGTTAACTAGAGTTGGTTTCATTCCT
Organism: Leucozona laternaria; assembly: GCA_932273885.2. NCBI lineage: Eukaryota > Metazoa > Arthropoda > Insecta > Diptera > Syrphidae > Leucozona > Leucozona laternaria. The sequence goes on from OW026368.1 coordinate 57,288,329, forward strand.
TAAACGAGGACTGTTTAAAAATTTGCGCCAATAAATTTAAATTATTTTAAAATTATTTTAAATTGATTTGTTAACATCTGTGTATGTCGGCGGTAGAGTGAAATAAAAACGTAGACTTTCCTCTGAGCGACATTACGAGATCACACTTTACGATGTAGCACGTTACGTTACGAAAATCGGCATAGAAGGATATTGGGTACGTTCAGTGGCAAAAATCTTAAGATCCTTTTCAAGCAAACTAGTCCGTTTTGGATACATGCACTAGAGCTGTGTAAATCGTTCATTTCAAATGATCGACTCGTTCAAGAATCGATTACCAAAATGATTCGATCATTTTAATCAATCGATCATTCGATCATTTTCATTCCACTCAATTCATTATTTCATACTGTTCCGATTCGATTCTTGATATGTAAACATCTATATGTCGAAGGGAAAAGTGAAATAAAAACGTGGACTTTCCTCTGAGCGACGTTACGATGTACAAAGTTACGTAGAGCGTATTCTCGGAAATGAATTGACATTTGGACACCTGTCAAATTAAAAGTGTTCTAAAGGACCTAGAGAACTGGCGTGACTTCAGGTAATTTCCACTTCCTAAATTGATGTACTCCGTTTTTCGATCCGCCCTAACAAAAATTTTGGTATATTTTGACACTTGTCAAACTAAGTGTTCTAGTGGTCACAGAACGTCCGCCGTGAGACTAGGGTTATACCCACCTCCTAAAAATCGATTGGCGTAGTCCGTTTTTTGATCCGCCCTAACAAAAATTTTGTTATATTTTGACAATTGTCAAACTAAGTGTTCTAGTGGTCCAAGAACGTCGGCCGTGAGACTAGGGCTATACCCACCTCCTTAATCGATTGGCGTACTCCGTTTTTCGATCCGCCGTACCAAAATTGTTGGCATATTTTGACACCTGTCAAACTAAGACAATTTTTTTATTTCGGTTTCGATGAAATTCAATCTCCGAAGTTAACGAAAACTGTACCGATTTGATCGACCCCATTCTGACCCATATTTCTTTTCTCCGATAAAATATATTAATAATTCAAAAGATATTGATATCGAAAATCGAGATTCATTGAAATGATTGAGATTGGGATGGAAAATCGAGATTCATCGAAATGATTGAAAAAAAATCGAATCGTTCCTGATTGACACAGCCCTACCGTGCACGTAGTCAACAACTTATGTATCCAAATATAGATCCTCAAAACTGCGCTTGGACAAACGTTGATGTTTACACATATTAACCGGGAGTCCCGGCGCTCACACATATTTCTTTCCCATATGATATTATATTAAATACATAGCAAGTAAGAGTTTAATTACGCAATTCAATTAAAGTCTTCTTGTTATTCAAAAGGTTCATAAATGCCAGAAAATATAATTATTTTCTTGTCTCGATTCAGACTTCACGATCTATGCTTTTGTCGCACATTGTTAAAATTACTCTGTGTATAAAATGCGAAATTGTGAAAGTCTGACGTTCTACACTTAAATTCACCTTCTCTTAGTAGAGTTTTTTTTTTTTCAATTCAACTCTCCACATACCATTGCATGCGGAAAGGAGATGAGAAATTTATGCAAACATTTATCTTCCTTTATGGCCTCGTATATCTTATCCTAATGATTCCCTCCATTCGTCGTTGGATTTTGCTCCCAATGCACCCATATTATATGTATAATAGAATGCAGGTTCTTCCCTTTTTCTTTGGATAAAACCGATTTAAGACAGGTTCATTTGGAGAAATGTATATTACGTGGTGAAAGTAGTGGTCCTCAGAAACTTTTATTCGCCCCTGCTATTTTTGGAAAGCATAGCGTGGACAAAGGAACCAAGCATCAAGAATAAAATACCATGGGGCGGCAATATTCCAATTCAATGATGATAAAGATGAAGATGATGGTGTTACATTTTTGATGACCTCTCTTCGATATCCCTGGGAATTAAACTCCAACAGCCAACCAACAATGAATTTAGAAGTAGCCAACTGAAATCCATAGTGCTAAAAAGTGATGCATAGCTTTTTGATAATCTACGTTGAAACAAAAAATTTGACATAAGGCTCATCCTTCACCATATTTATTTCGCTATCAAACACTTTCAGCCGTAATCCAGAGAAATTAGACAACAACAAATTCAACTGCAAACGAAAGGGAAAAGTACTTCATGTAAATTTTTATTTCATGTGACCTTTTGCCAGTGCTCACAGATTATTGGTTTTTCCCATATCAAAATGATTGGGGAACAACTGTTTGGTGGGGAAAATGGTGGGATTTATGGTGGAAAAGTATTCGATTTATATTTTTTGAAATCGAAATTTTTTAAATAAATTATTGTGATTGTGATTATTGATTTTATTATTTCAGCCTATGCGGCAAATGCACTGTTTAAATGCATGTCTGCATGGGAGAGTGTATTAGTAAATTATTTTTGCCGTTGCATGCACACACCTCATTTTCGCGCTAGATTTCAATTAAGCTGCCATGCAATGAAATAAAGTAGGTACCCTCCATAAGCTTTCATATGACATAATTTTCATCCACAATATTGGAATTGGACCCAAAGTGCCCATGGTCCTTTTCTAACAATTTTTGGATCGATTAGATTAGATTAGATTTATTTATTTAGAGCTTATAATTTTAAGATTTGCATCTTTTTACAACAAGCTAAACTTAGGACTTATGTATATTAGGTTCAAAAATATACAAAAATTTTAAAATATAAAACTGTAATAAAGTTATTGATTGAAAAATAAAATTAATATTTTGAAAACGGGTTAATGTTTTTTTCCAAAATTAAGTTCTTAGGTGTGTAAACTTAAAACAGCACCCAAAAAATTGAAAAATTTAATGAATTTCATATAAAATAGATATCTATTTATTATTTTTTTAAGAAAACCGTTTCAACGAGTTTCCTGACTCTTTTCCATTTTCTTATTTGAATGAATATATAATTGATATTATAATTAAGCACATATACTTATACGTATTTATTTATAATATACACAATTACGGCAACAATTCCGCTTAGTTAACGGCGATAAACCGCTCCGCTTAGAAACTATGCACAGATACATAGTTAAATAGAATTATAACTAATATAACTGTTATACATGGGGAAGTCCCTTACAATTATTATATCCATAGGTGCCATATCCATAGGTGGGGAGAGGGGGGTGGAGGAACACAATATTTTGATAAAATTTTTGAGGCGATGTAATATTCCATTGAAAATTGATTTAATTTTTGTATGGTACTCTTTTTGTACTGAAAGATCGCTCTTCTGTAAATGTTGTGACGGGAATGAAAAGTCCTACAGATAGTGCTGCTAAAACCGATTAAATTCTTCAGCATTTTTCAACAAATCACATATATTGGTTTATTGACTTTGTTCAAAATTCATATTACAGTTGTTAAACCATATAACGGACTCGGGAGAAAAATTATGCAGAAAGGATCCATTCTTATCGGATATCTGTTGAACAATCAAATTGAAACCGGATGAGGTCATACTTTGCATATTTTTAGGAGATAAATGATATATTTCATATGCTGATATATTTTCTTCTGAAAACCCCTCTTTAAGGGACATTAGAGAATCCAAGCAAGTAACGAAAATTGATGTTTTAAAATAATTTTCAGATGAAAACGAAGGTATATTGGATCGGTGATTTTGTTTCTTTACAATTTTCAAGTCTCTGTAAAATATCTGCGACTGGTTGAAGTATTGACGAGTAATGAGCCATTTCATAATGGCAAGCTGATTAAAAAAGTCGAATTCGAACACGAGCAATCCCCGAGTTTTTGCAATGCTTCTATTACAATGACTGTACTCGTAGACTTTTGTATTTTTCTGTCCACCTTGTTTTACAGAACAGGGGGATGCTGGGAACATATTTTCTTCGACGCTCCAACAGCATTTCTGATCTCGGACACTTGGTTTACATCATTTATCACTAAAATTAATTTGTGTGTCTTTCGATTCAAATCTTGTATTCTTTTCCCTACTCAACTCAGTTTTCCAATGTTTTTTCGTATAAATTTAGAGTTAAAGAGTTATGTGGTCAATTTTTCAACATGAAATGAAATATTAAATCCATTTTTATCATCAGTAAACGATTTTCATTGGCTACAAGGGGGGGGGGGCAAAACGATAAAACTGAGGTATTTATTGGACCAAGGTCCAGAAGTGGCAACCTATAGAATTTGACGAAAAAAGTGAAAAAATTACCAATAAGTCAAAATTCCCTATTAACAACTGATGTTGTTAGACAATAGTCGTAGCTCAGAGCCAGGGGAGGGCAAGTGAACCTGCTTGCCCCCCCTGCGGACGCCTATTATGATATCTATCTTTAATGAGAAAATGTTAAACTAGTCAAAAGTACTATAAATATTAATTTGTTGTTTGGTTTTGAATTTTTAAATGCAATATTGTTTTGAAATTTAGAGTCACTCGATTAAAAAATTATAACAAAATCGATCAAAGCATTGAAAATATATAGGCGAACAACCTAAAAAATGCATGTTTCCGTCATTCCAGGTAAGAAGTTTAATTAAAATCATTAGAGCCGTTTTCGAGAAAATTTGAAAAAACCGAAATTGTTGTATGGTCGACTAAAACAGAAATTCGAATTGTTGCGTCATTTTTATATGGGATTTTTCGTTTCGCATCAGCTACTAGCCGTTGAGTTTTGTTCGAGTTTGTATTTGTTGTTTCTTTCATTACAGCATGGCTTTTGGTATTTTCCTTCAAAACAATAACAACAAATTTGAAAATATTTCATTTATATAACAAGCTCAACCGCACCATTTATTTGATGCCAAACTCGTTCGTGCGAACACTCTTGGCCAAGGCTCCATAGTAAAATGGGCATTTCCTTTGATGGGTTAAATCTTAGGTTTTAGCTTAGCTTAATACAGTTTTATTGAAAACATACATATGTATTACTTCAAACATTAACTTAGTTTAGTTAAAACCTAGTTTTTAAGTTTACAAATTTCTTTAATAAATTTGCTTTTATAATAAGACGTTTAAGTTACATAAATGTTCCATCTAAATTAACGCTTTCTTTTATTATTTCCTTCTTATTTTCCATGATCACTTTCGTGTTACCACTTAGCATACATAATACTGTAAATTTAAGCATTCAATCACTTATAAAATTCCACCCATGGTTTTAAGATTATTCAATTACCATTTAAACGATTTTCGATCATGGTTGAACGAAGCCAAGTTTTGACTCTTCTGAAGGTACCAAACGTCCTTTCAATCGAACTGGTGATACAAGGTAACGCTATGGCAATATGGAGTGCAAGTTTAAATTCTTAAATACTCTTAAGCAAGCCATTATACACTTGGGTTTTGTTTTTGTAAATTCTAACTGCGAGTCACTGAGTTTCTTAAAGATGCACAAATTACCTTAATTATGTCTTATGTGTACTGTGGCAATAATCTGAGAACAACTATACAGGCAAGCTAATTAACATGTATATAATAATAATAATAATTAAGTTTTTAGTATATAATAAAATATTTAGCTTCTCATGCATTTTGATTTGAGAAAAAATAAAATTAATCTTTTAAAATCACTAATCGTTTAATTTGATATATATTTTAACCACGGGTCTTAATGTTTTCGGACTTGAATGATTTTTCCGTCCTTTATCTTCTTATACCCACAGGTGATACTATACATTTGCTATATCTGAATAAAATGTTAAGTTGTTAATATCTAAAATCACTGAGGGACATTAACGTATTATTTTGCTGAAAATCACCCACCTTCTAAAATTACATAAATGGTACATTTATGTGTCACATACAAAATCAACAAATACTCATACCTACAAGATAAAGGGAGTTGAGTAAACAACTGAAGGTTGAAACAAATTCTATAAATTAATTTTGGCTGATGCATCCACTTAAATTTAAAACAAGTAAAACATCGGAGAGTTTTTGATTATTAAGAGAATTATAAAAAGTTTTTTTTTTTTTTTAATGTGAAACCTAAAATGCAGTTCCAACAAACTCTAAATAATTTCCCTCATTGGGTACTTAAGCGTCACAGCAGCTGCTTCGTTATCGTTATATGCACACTTGACAAAAGCTTTCATGGCATGGCTAGGTTGCAAACGGAGAGTCCCTGTCAACTTCTGAGTTCTTGAAAAGTGTACCTACTCTCAACAGCAAAATGACGCACACGTTACCACTTTCGTCTACCGCCTTCAAAAATATATCTAACAATAAGTGCTGCACTAAACTTGTGTCAAGAGTACCTTCATAATTATTGTTCCGTTGTACAATATGCCCTAATGGGTCTGTTGTAGTTTTCCTGTTTCTTTTTTATGTTTCCTACAGACAAAAATTTGTCGTGCCACCTGTGGTGAACACACACATTTTGAGACATAATGGCTTTCAAGTACTTTCTCAAATTGTCCTTGACGTACATCGTACAATAAGGAATGATTCATATTTTTTTTTTAACGAAAATTAGTTAAATGATGGCAACAGACACGTAGAAGAAATTTTGAAGCGGATTGGTGGTGCGTTCTTTCGTTTTGTACGAGTTTGCCTTCAATTCTCAACTGCATTGCGCCAGAAGGCCTCTTTAATAATGTTTGATGGCACCCTCATGATGCAACCTCAACCTCCAACTTTTAAAAATATAAGTTTGACACAACTGCACCTGTAGGTACTGGTCATTTGAAACACCGGAGCATAATTAATCACAAATTACATATTTGTTGATTTGCATATTTACGGACTCATTCGGCCTCACAATTTACCCACCAAAGCGCATTCCCTTGAGTGGTCGCCAATGCGTGACCGCATAATTTGATAGATGCTGGTTGTTGACAACATGCGCACCATCTATGGATGCTTGAGGGAAAAACATAATTATTGAAGGTTATATTGGTTTATCTAAACAATTGGAAAGCAAATTACTGACATATATCTTTATCATAATTTTTATTAGTCTATCAAAGTACGAGTAATCTATTTTGAAGTTTGAAATTCGAAATAACAATAAAAATGTATACCTACAACTCTGTGGCAGAATTCGACATACATATGGATGGAAAAGCGCTATTCAGGTATTCTTAATTTTCCAAAACTTTCTTTAGTGACGATTTAAAGTAACAAATCATTCAGCCCCTCTATTTAGGGGCGGAATATTTAGGACCAAAGTTTAAATGTTGGATTCCATTTTAAAAATGAAATTGGTTAAATTCATGGCAAAAACTGTCAGGGGTTTACATACTAGCAATATAAGCGTGACAACTGCTTCTTGCCTTTGACAGCGTGCATCGTGAGGAAGGTTTCAAATTGTTCGCTGTTGCAATGCTGTAACAGCAAAGCAAACATACTTAAACTGAAAAATGGCGTATTTCATTTATTAATACATACTCGTATATGGATTATAAGGTTGTTTTTGTTTTAAATTTGTAGGTGCACCTATATGCAGATGAAAATCAAATTCATATTACCAGCCTTTTCATCAGCTTGACAAACGGTCAAAATCAACGGAATGCCATTAATATTCGGTTTTTACTCAAATATTTTTTAAAATGCAGTAACTTGTCTAAAAACAAATGGATTGTACCTATTTATATTATGTTTTGAATGTGTGTTTACTGCACCATTTTGATGGGCTAGTTTTAAAAATCTGTAAGGAGTTTTACCATAAAGATTTATTATACCTATACCAGAAAAACGAAGAAAAAACACCTTTATTAATATTCGTTTTTTTTAACTTTAACTTTTTTCTCTGTTTTAATCTAGGAAAACGACTTTTAATTTTAATGCCGGTTTCAAACTATAAACGTAACAATTTTATGGTTTCAATTTCACTTAAAATTTTACACTAATATAAAAATAAACGCGATGGGGCGTAAGGGGAAAAATTATTCTCTTGGGAAGCGAAAACTAGTAACAAATCACTGTTTAAAAGGTTTAACCTACAATGAAGTTGTGCAAATAATGGATATGAAGCCTAGTACTGTGTGCGATATTGTAAGAAGATATCGCAACGAAGAACGTATCGCCTTTTAGAAGCAAAAATACCAGCCAAAAAAATCAACAGCTCATACGATGCGATGGTTTTAACGGCCAGGTAGCCAGGAAAAAGCCATACATAAACTTCCGCAACCACCTTGTTCGACAAAATATATATAGAGAGTATCAACATTTTTTAATATTTTTGCGGATTAAAGCAAATTCAACCTTTTTGGATCCAATGGCAGGCTTTATGGTAAGGCACATAACAAATGAAGAGCTGAAAAGCAAAAATTTGAAACCAGCCGTAAAGCATGGCCAAGGTCATGTGATCGTGTAGGGTTGCATATCGGCCAAAGGCGTGGGCAATTTGATTTTTATTGATGGGATTACCAACAAGGAGTATTATTTGAGGGTCCTAAGAGAAAACCTTACGCAGAGCGCTGAAAAATTGGGTATTTCGCGGTTCTTCAAATTTTACCAAGATAATAATCACAAACATAAATCTCAAATTGTCCACGAATGGCTGCTGCATAACGGCCTAAAAGTTATTGGAATTCCTGCAAAATCTCCAGGCCTAAGCCCGATTAAAAACCTGTGGGTGGACTTGACGCAGACGTGAGGGAAAATCATGCTGCTTCCATAAAAGACTTAAAGGCAAAGCTGCTACAAGAATGGCGAAAAATAAGCCCAGAATACCTTCAGAAAATTGTCAAAAACATGCCAAGACGTCCATCTGGAGTGGTAAATAACAAAGGATAAGCTAAGCTATATATGAATTTTATCAATAAAAACTCTTATACAAAATTAAAACAAAAAAGCGAATATTAATGAAGTGTTTTTTCTTAACTTCGATCATTTTATTTGTATATAATTTAACTTTTCTAGTCTTTAAATGGTTTCCGGTTATGTTTTTAACTCTTTTCGTATGAATTACATGTGTATTTTGGTAATACAATCAGAGAAAATAAAATTAGTTGAAATAGTGGTGCAAATATATAAGTTTAAAGTCTTTTGGAGAAATATTATATAGAAAACCGAATATTAATGGGAGTCTCTGTAAGTACTGGTTCTATTCTCAACGGCTTAGTTTTGAATCCTGCAAAATCTCAACTCTCAAGAAAATTTCAACCGCTACACTCTACCTGACGTAGCCATACTGATGGAAAATTAAAATTGTTGATCATTTTACTAGTCTTGGGAATAAGATCGTCATCTATCAGCCCATGGCCACACAAACGTTGCGACGGGACGTATATATGGCTGCTTACGAAAACCATAGTCTTGTGGCCATACCCCCTTTGAAACTCGAATAATACTTAACATATATTTAACTAGCTGGCCCGCCCAGCTTCGCACGGATAGACGAACCTAAGCTTTGCATACAAATTACTAAAGAAAATATAATTAAATATTTAAATTAATTTTTGTAATCGAATACTACTTTAAGGGTTGTAACATATGTACTTCACGTTATGAAGGGCTTAATATGTCAAAACATGATCCTCTAAATCCAACCTTTATTACTTTCCCAACACAGAAAGAATTTGTGAAACCTTTTTTGTGTTTACCCCATTTCATTCTATAAATAGCAATTTTTTTTAAATAACCTTTCAAACACAAAGAATTTTTGAAATCAGATGCCACTTTTCGTTTCTACCCCATTTCACCACATAAATGTCAATTTTCTAAAAAAAAACTCCTATAAGGCCATCCTTTCCTCTCAACCTTTCAAACGCCAAAAGCATCCGGTAATTTTTACTTGCTCTATAGGGCAAGTATTGGTTTCATGTAAAAAAAAATTGAGGTTGTAATCAAAACTAACACTACGATAATCGAGAAGTCCAAAAAAGTGGGTTTCGTCATGCCGTCCGTGCGTCGCTTCGGTGCGTCTGTGCGCCCACGGTTATTTGAGCTAGAGCCTAAACGGGTAAGCCGATTTCCTTCAAATTTTTTACAGAGCATTTTTATGTCATCCCCTAGAGGGAAAATTCGAATTATTGTTTTGGATCATCTCGAACGGGTAGCCGCCATACAAAAATTTTATTTTTTGATGTGTAAACATCTATGCTGGCGGTAGAGTGAAAAACAAACGTGAACGTTCGTGTGCAATGTTACGTCGTGCACTTTACGCTGTAGAACGTTTCGTTACGAAATCTGATTTGCCCCGACCAAAACAAATTGTTTTTAGCGCGACCGACGATTTTATCATTTTAACACTTATATTTTTAATTTTTTTTCTTTAATTTTTAAGTATTCCCCGAACAAAATGGACGCGACACTAGTAATTAAAAAGAAAACAAAATCAAAACAAAAATAATAATAGTCAGCTGTAGGGATTGACAATTGACTGTAGGTATGGTAGATCAATGGCTGTAGGTATGGTAGGATATCGGGTGCGTTCAGTGATACAAATCTGAACTCAAATTCGACGTTTACATTATACTGCTTTAAAGCGATGCAACTTCTTCTTGCAATTTTTAGGCACGTAAGCGAGGGACGTAGGTGGCTGGGATATACAAAATTGCTGAGGTTGAACAAATTGCAGAGTTATGGGCTACTTTTGTACTTGCACAAAGTTAACATTCATTAAAAATCACAGCGTCCAATTCCAAAGGCGATTGATGGTGTCAATCGATTGAAACTGCGATTTTAGTGATTTCCACTGACAACAACTGCAACTTAATATTCTAAAAACTCAAGATATATAATTCGCCGGCTCTTTCTTATAGTGACATTCATTTGAGGTTCGTTCAGTATAAAATTAAGACTGAACTTTTTGTAAGTTTTACTCGATGGAAAGATGGAGTTACATAAGGGTTGCAAGTTCGTTGACAGTTCTAACTGGATATTTTAATTCGGCCCCTGTCAGTCAAACCATTAAGTTCCTTTGGAATTTGGGTACGGTGTCATTTAATTGAAACCACGATTTTAGTGCTCTCCGCTGACAGTTGTTGTTTGTCGATGCTCAGAGAGTGATTACCATAAACAATAACCATGTGTAATGTGAAGTCATCTTAAAGTTGAGAGTGAACTACGAAGCAGGACCTTTCATACCGAACCTTCACCGTTCGTTGGACACTTCACCACCAGCCTTTTAGTGCTTGAAAAATTTCGTTACAGCTGTTCCCCCACTGGGTATTTTTCGCTACCGTTCTTTCAACACTAATGTTCGGTTTCACAAATATTTAACAGGCTTTTAAATTTTTAAATGACGTATTTTGGGTGGAACAAACGTCATTTTAATATTTAAAAGCCTGTTAAATAGTTAAATGGGCTTTATGAAATCGGTCATAAGCTTTTTAAGCACTGCCTACAGATAGGTTATGTAGTGATAATTATTCAATATGTTTCTTTTGATAACGTTCAGTAACAAAAATTAGGCACTTGGACAAACGTTGATGTTTACATATATTTAACCGTGAGTCCCGGCACTCACATATTTTTTTTTTCAAATTTTCTCGAAAACGACTTTATTGATTTTGATTAAATTTCGTACCAAAGTGAAGTCAATTGTAAGAAAACTGCCTTTCAGGTTTTTGTCAAAAAATTCACATAACGGAATTATGTATTCCACGTCATTTGAGAAAATGGTCTTATTTTTGGGTTATTCGCGTATATCTTTGCCATGATAAGACCGATTTTGTTATATTTTTTCAGTCTGATGCTTCTCAATAGTTTAAACAATAATGCATTTAAAAATTTGTAAAAATATTTTTTTATAAACAAAACAAATCAAACAAAAAATCAATTTTTTAGTGTTTTTGCCTCTTTTAATATTTACTCGTTAAATATATACATCATGCATCTTCAATGTGGGGTTACACACAGTATTTAACCACAAGAGCAAGTTCGTGCGATTAAGTCGTGCATATTTCACACAAAAATTACAAAACTTGAAAAAGATTATCCCTAAAACTATTTCTTAAGAAAAACCTTTCAAACCAAAAAAACAATTTTTTAAATTGAAAAATGAAACAACAACCACATGAGTGAGCTACCACCAAGTCTTAAAAAAGGTCTTTTAGTCTATTTACATTCAATCTTAATTTTAAAATCCTTTTTCCCAGTTGAACATAGACCAAGCGTCTGTCAGCCGTGAAATAGCTAGGTATAACTCAAGCCTATAATGACTTGGTGGTAGCTCACTCAAGTGGTTGTTGTTTCATTCAAACCTTCAATATTAATAAGATGGTGCGTAAGCTTCGCAGCCTTAATGCGAGTGTGGTATCACAAATCACACAAAAAACAACTTTCAATTTCTTAAATTGTCAAAATTTGAAAAAGAAATATCCCTAAAAGAATGTGCGCCTACAACAGCATTTTCCCACTTTTAACGAATAAAAATATTATTCTTCAATTTTATTTTTATAAAAAGTTAAAAGGTATTAAATGGAGTTGCAGAGTTTTTATTATTGGATATTTCTCTGCGTTTTGTGTTAAGCTTTTTAAGCTGTTGCTAAATAGGCAACAACAACATTTTTAAAAAAAAATTTAATAACTTAGCAATTTTTTGTCTAGGCCGAGATAAATTAGAAAAAAACACGCTTTATATTGAAATAAGTCTTTGAGTGGGATATAAATATTTGGACAGTAAAAATAATAAAAACAATAACATAATTATTTCGCCTAGGTGCACTAAATCAAAGAGGTACGTAGATACGATAAAAAAGTGTATTGGGACAATTAATCAATTTTCGTCCAAAAAACTGGTTTAATGCGCCAATTAAAAGCGGTATATTCTTTTAACAAAAGTATATTTATAGAACCAAAAGAGTATTTATACAGTTTATGAACTTAAATATATATTACAAGTTTTGTTTGCTGTGGCAATGTACTTTTTGTTGTGCTATTGAAATATTTAATTGTTTCAAGGAACGAATTTGTTAGGACAATATAATAGTTTATTAATTGACCAATTTCGTTTGTTGTGCCAATAAACTCTTTTGTTGTCTTTGCACAAAACTAATTTTTGATTCGAAATAGCTTTTAACGGCCTTTAGTCTATACAAATTTGTGTTTCGTCGATCTTACTTGGACTCATCAGTTGACTAGTGAGGGCCTTGTCAATACGCAATTTTTATTAAGTTCAGTTCAACTTACATGAACTTTTTGACAAAAATCCAATGTGAACTATATCCAACAAGATTAAAATTCTTAACCATTAAGCTGGAAATTTTGCCCAGGGCCAGGCTTTGTTTTTATATGAAGGTTTTTATAATTCAAATTCTATATACTACTGAAATACATCAGCCAAGTAGAAGACTTAGCACTATTTAATTGGACTTGTTGAATTATTGATTCAAAATAGCTTTTATCGGCCTTTAGTCCATAAAAATTGGCGTTTCGTCCCGGCGATCTCACTTGGACTCATCAGTTGACTAGTGAGTGCCTTGTCAATACGCAATTTTTATTAAGTTCAGTTCAACTTACATGAACTTTTTGACAAAAATCCAATGTGAACTATATCCAACAAGATTAAAATTCTTAATCATTAAGCTGCTTGCGTATTGACAAGGCCCTCACATAGTCAACTGATGAGTCCAAGTGAGATCAACGGGACGAAACGCGAATTTGTATGGACTTAATTCAATAATTCAACAAGTCCAATTAAATAGTTCTAAGTCTTCTACTTGGCTGATGTATTTCAGTAGTATATAGAATTTGTATTATAAACCCTTCATATAAAAACAAAGCCTGGCCCTAGGCAAAAATTTCCAGCTTAATGATTGAGAATTTTAATCTAACTAATTTTCTTTATTTTGTTTTCATTTGGGTGCATTTATTTCGTAGTTTTTTTTTCCAACAAATAGGGCTTTTGCATCTGCTTTCTTTTATTCTGAAATGTATACAACTATAAAACTTACAAAACAAATCGTTTATTGAGCACACATTTTTAAAACAAAACAAAAATCGTAATATCAACAAAAAAAATTATTGAGGCAATGAAAAAACAGTGTTTATTGATATTACAAAACGATTTTTTTCAGTGTGGGTACCTTTTATATTGCTGTTCATTTTAAGTTTAATAAAACGCAATTTGGATTAAATTATTTAATGAAAGTGTTTACACAAATTAAAAACTTATTCATGAAAGCAACTCCTTGTTCCTTTCCTCTTGCTCTTGAATTTCCAATTAGCTTCAATTCTCTCCATTTACAAACACATTGGCTCAACACACATCCCACAAAAACCAGAAATAGAATGGAGGAATTAAGCACAACAAGTCGAAATTCACTTTCGAATTGGCTGCAATTTGAAATTCTATAACGCAAACATCAAATACTACAGTGAGTCGAAGGAAGGGATGGAAACACCCTACTTTCCTGATCATACCCCCTCCGGAGGTAGTAGAATTTTGAATTGCATATTTGAGTGCGTTGAGCTGAAGTAGGTTTGGAAGAATAATGTTGTATGTTAAAAATTAAAAGAATTGCACACCCAACGATACCGTGAAAGAAAAGGCACAAAGCTACAGCTCCAGCTCCATATATAGTCAAGTCAGCTCAAAAACCAGTAAAGGTAGGCAAGCACCCTCGACGATTTCTTGTTTTTAGCTCGTTACTTTTTACTGCTGCCGTATTTTATTCTGAAACTGAACTTACTTTCTTTGTTTCTTTTATTTCGGAAAAAGGGATTTTGCTTAGATGTCCATGTACTATGTTGAAGGTAGTCTTATTATCCAACCACCACCGTGGAGCCAAAGTATTAATTTACAACACAGGCACACATTTAAATAAATACTTATACATGTGTATGTATGTGCACACGTTGGTATAAGTACTTTGTAGGAACATGGGTTTCTCAGTATTCTTTTGCACTTTTTATGAATTTTCTCGGAAAAAATCATTCACCTTTGGCCCAAACGGTAAGGTAACATTTTCCAGAGCTTCATATCGTTGTATGCAATAGCAGTGTGCCAAAGAAAAATTGAAATACGGAAAACGCCTGGTTAAAGGTGGCTATCATTTTGAAAGAAATGGCCTTGTTACGGCGATAAGAAAATGCAGAACAACAACTTCGCACCGGGTGCCGGTGTCGGTGTCGGAACTTCTTGCAGCGCAGTAAAAATTCGTTACACTGGATCTCACCTTTTACACTTTGCGCTTCGGTTTCAACTTTTATGAGCTCCAAGGGCTTTCTTGCCCTATACAGTTCTTGTATTTCTTCATCTTCCTTACTCGTTCCTGCAGAGTCCTTCTCAGGACCAACACCTTTCAGGTTAACTCATGTATAATGTATGCAATTTTCTGTTTACCGGCCCAACTGCTGTACAAATTTCGAATTTTATTTTCCTGACTGGCGTCTTCTTATTTTTATCACTTACAACATGCACGCTGTAGCTACAACATTGGTGGTTATGGTTAGGGATGAAAACGTATATTTTTTTTTCCAATGGCTCTGATGTAACAAGACAACTGCCTTTTTAAACATTTCAAATATTATGGCTTCTATGAGTACCATTACCTTTATTGTACTTTTATATCGGATGGCAAAGGAGAAGCATCTTATATTCTGCTGGAAATGATTGTCTCTAACGGTTGACTGCAACGATGAAAAGTTTTTAATATTTTTCCTTTCACATCAAGAATTGTATCTGCAATTGTTTGTGTAATTTAAATTCAAATGCGAGAACAGTTTACGCCGACAAAATTTACAGAAATTTAATTTTCAAGAAAGTGGCTGCCAAACTCTGATTTTCTGGGGTGAAGATAAAAGATATTAGTTTGATATATCTTTTAGAGCATATGTGTACATTTCTATATTATAGAAGTGGTCCAGACCATTTTTAATTTTTTCTAAAAAATTAAGTAGGTACATCTATTAGATCGATTCAAAAATTTAAATGTCTTCCATTCCAATGCCTGACGTAGATTTCATCCTTTAATATATTTTCCATACGAATCTTATGGGAACTTTTTGTATTCTTTATTCAAAACTTAGAACCGGTTATCGTAAGGAAATATTCGCGACGTGTACGAGGAAGTGTACCGATCAATAGCGGGGTGTTAGGAGCTGCAGTTTGAGACAAACATTTTAAATGGTCAAATACTTTTGTCCTTAAATTTATTGCTCTTTTTTTAAATATTAATAATCACCCCAATAATGAAATTCGAACTTCGCATTGTAACTGAAAAAGTATTTGTATCGTATTGTATTTAAAACAGATATTCGAAAAGTCGTATACGATACTAGTATGACTCCTTTCAAAGCCAACGGCTATCAACGTATTTGAATATTTTAATGTAAAATTTTGTATGTTAATAATTTAATTGTTTTCCTCGCAAGTTTTGTTTGTTTGCTCAAATTTTGAATTGATTACCAAAATTAGATTATAAAAAAAACAATAGAATTGTTTTTCATTGAAGATGGAAGTGAAGGCCGAAGGAAAAGCTTATTAACAATGCGAAGATTGATTCGAGATAACTCTGATCCCAAGAGCTTAGAGTCGAAATCTGTTTTTAATCAAGAGAATTAACTGTGGATCCATAGCTTTATAAAGCTGTTTCGTCTGTCTAAATTTGCTTTCAATAAACTATTGGAGAATCGAATATCCGTGTGAAAAATTGTTCAAATTCGAGGGTGCAGCTAGTTCGCTATTGAACATAGGTCGTTTTATATATTTTGTTCATTCGAATCGAAAGCACTTGGCTGAGCCAATTAAGGAACTGCGTATACCCCATTGGATCGACTGAACTCGATTGTATCATGCATGTTACGTGCTAGGCCTCCTGCTTTCGGTTCATTTTACGCTTAAAATTTTGCCGCTCGTACCCAAAATATCAAACGAGAAAAGTAACAATTTTTACCAAGAAAATATACGACTGTCAGCAAATTTCGTATAATATCTACAACTAAAAACTGTCACGAGTATGCGATGAAATGCGTTCGCCGAATTTAAAAATCATGACTTTATTTAATTCGCCTAAATGTAAGGGAGATGAGTCAAAGTGACTTTCATAATGAGGATTTTTGAGCAAAGTCTTATATTTTTTCAAAAATACGAATTTCATAATTGGGGTGGATGCTTCAATGACAGACATCAATTTGTTGATAAAATGTTTGTAGAATTACAAAATAAATCAAATCACTGAAATAATAATTAATTTTTCCATTCCAATTTTTAGATAGAATAAAATAAAAAAAAAACCTGAAAATACGTAGTCTTAGTATCTACTATAAATTATATACATTGATAAAATGAATACTGTTGTTTTTGTGTATTTATTGTTATTTTTAACGCTTCTAGGAAAAACCACACTTACTTGTAAACAGTTTAGCCCCGTGTCTTTTGTTCAATTCCCTTGGGACAGGAAAAAACATACCTACCTATATGTAAATATTTCAGCCCAGAACTGGTTTTATTTTTTTTTTATCTCATCTTTTTCGCATATTTTATGGGCTGTGGGGAGGGGGGACGTGCTACCACTGAAAAGTGTTCTACGAGGAACATGAACATTTTATGCAGCTTTCTTAGAGCCCATTTCTTTTAACTTGCCGGCTGCGATGGCTTTTACCATGTGCGCCTTCTCTAAGACCTTACGCTTTTTTTCTTTTGGTGTCATCTGAAAAATGACCTGGAAGCACTTTAGCAAATATTCTATCTGGTTCCCAATATGGAATACTTTTTCATATCATAGGAACAATATGATAATCCGTATTAATCCTAGTACTTAGTTCGAGTGGAAATGAAATTTCCATATAAAACAGACGGTTAGTTCACAGCGATGAAATTCCCAACGAGAAGTGAGTAGCCAAATGTGAAAGCAGAATATGAACCGACTCTAATCAATTTCACAACATAATTTTCATTTCGTAACGTACAGCCAACTAGGGAAATCTAAAGAGATGTGAAAAAGTGTGAAATTTGTCAATTAATTTGAAAAAAGTTCTGAAAAATAAAAAAAAAATAAAACTTTAAAATTATTCTGGGATGAAATAATCGTCTCCTTCTGCGAATTTATTGCTAACAACAGCTTAAAAACTACAAAACGCGGGATCAAAAGAATCATATTCTTTTTTCATTCAAAGTGAGTATTAAAAATTACAAACTCAGTATCGATAATCATCATTCATGTGTATTTTGAATCGATTTTATTATTCATTTCACAAATAGGTGAGTACCTACTAGGCTTTAGGAACAAGGACTTGAACTTGAACTGAACTATGCGAACATTCACTTTTTATTTTACTGAGCTTACTTAAATACTTTAAGTTATCCCAAAGGTTGACGTTTTTCCTAATGACACTAAAAAACAAAACATGTTTAAAACTAAACCGATAACAAAATATAAGAAAAATAAACTCACAGTAATAACTATGTGACGACACACTTAACCCAAACACTACTTTTAAAAATTTTGCATATCTACAGCGATCGCCGTTCACATGGATATTCACAACGAATATGCTCATGAATTGAAAGCTTTGTCTATAAAGTTAGAAGATACATAGCTACTTAATGTTTTTTTCGTCCTGACTTCTTACCTAAATAATATAATCATTCCAAAGGTCACATAGGAGTCATTGTATATTTCCAGGTTCCCTGTTGAAAACATCAGCTATAATATCCAATTTCATAAGATGAAAATATTTATAAAAAGAGAACACCTTAGTAAATTGCTTTTCAAATCAATTTATCAAAAAAAAAAGTTGTTTCCCTTGAACTGACTGCTATGTATAAGTATGAACCGAAAACAGCAATAGGAATATGCCATCTTTTTAATTTTTTTTTAAATGTTTTTCTTACAAGGAAGAAAGGACATTCAATGTCCTTTAAGAATACGTCTTGATCATTTCCATACATAAACTGGTTCTAAAGTTATAAAACAAAAACTATGATATAGACAATTTGCTCTCAATTTTGAACAAACAACATGATGATATAAATTTCACAACCGAAATCGAAGAAAACAACAAAATAACATTTCTCGACTTGGAACTTGTATACGATCGTGCAATTTAATTTTTGTAGCAGCTTCCCCCTCAGTCGTGTTGCTGATGATGGCAAGTAGACTAGCCGAAATGCATTCAATAAAGCTCAATTGGCAACAATTTTTAAAATAAATTTAATTTTTTGTTTTTTTTTTTAATAAAAAAGTGTTTATTTTGAATAAAGACGTTGTTGAATTAAAACTTGTAATTTCAATATAACGGTGTTTCTACTTTTCATATGAAGATAACAAAAACTATGTTCAGAATCTCCTGCGATTTTCGGGTTATTTGCTTATATCTTTTCCATAGTTAAACTGATTTTGTTATAATTTTGCAACCTGGTGCTTCTCAAAAGTTTAAACAATATTGCATTCAAAAAATTCGAACTGAAAAAAAATCAAATAAAAAATTAATTGTACACGGTGTGCCTGCATTACCTACAGGGGGGTCATTCCGTAATTCGATTATAGCCACACGATATCGTTCTGACGACAGCTTTGAATCACGTAAAAGCAATAATCACTATCGGCTGAAAGATATCGTCTTGACTATCGAAAATTTGCTCTCCGTAACTCAAAAATCAAGCTATCGTCTTGTGTCGTCTTTTTTGTTTTCGTAAGCAATTTATGCATTTTATCATATGTAGGGTTTTTCAATTAGAGCGGTTAGATGTTTTCGATTGATCTTGGGTTTCGTTGACGCAAAGGCGTTGGCTGATTGTCCACTGAATTGGTCGACTCAAATTTGGGCACCAAACTTTGGATAATAGACATGGAAGGACAACCATGTAAACCGTAAAATGGGCGCAACGCACGTATCGTCGCCTAAAAGATTTTTATATTAAAGTTCTTTCAATTGGACGTGTCGTTCAATCGTGTAACTTGCCATGGTGATTTGGCATCAGTAAATAATAAACAAAGGATTGAATTGCAATTGAAAATCCTATAATTAAATATACATATTTTGTTTGATGGATAGGTGGATAACCGATTTGTTTAGGCGACTTCACATTTTGCCCGCACTTTTCGTCACTTCTACTAAATAAAAAATGATATTTTTTTGGCGTTGCTGACAAAAATAAATTACAGAATTGTCATTTATGACAATGAATGAAGGGTCAATCCTTCTCAAACTGTGATTTATAATAAACGATTGACGAAGCGATAGTGATTGTGCTACGTGAAGCAAATTCATAACGATAACGTGCACGATTATCGTTTAGACGATTATCGTTTTAAAAATTACGGAATGACCCCCCAGTTGTTAACCACAGAGCAAGTTCGTGCGAACCAGCCGTGTATATTTTGAAATTCTGTTCTTAAATCAAATTGATTTTATGAATAGTTTTTGATAAATTAATTTTCAAGCTCAAAATTTTGAAAATAAAAATTAAAAAAAGTTATTGGGTAGTATTTTTGTTATTAATATTCAATGTTCTTATCAATTTTTAGTTAAACACTAAAAACCCGATGCCTAAATTTCTTCTATTTAGTTTTTGAAAAAATTCAAAACAACATTTCTGCTTTGAAAAAAAAGCATAACATGACAAGGTAAGCTTTGCTGTTGACTTTTAAGGAATTTTGTTTGTATTTCAAGTCGGTTTTTTAGCAAACAGGCCCTCCCGCTTAAGCAGGGGGAAATAGAGCTCCCCCCCGCAAATACCATTTTTTTTTCTTGTTTTGGCTCAACCTACACGCCTTTGCCTTTTGTCACATCTTATGCAAAACAACCCTTTATAATGGGTGATTTTTAAGCTGGTTTGGTTTTGGCAACACTGGTTTTGACAGCTGACGTGTGTTTAGTACCTTGTGTCACTGTCAAACAGCTTCAGTTTGGTTTGCAATTTAACCATGGATCGTCTTACAAATGAACAACGCTTGCAAATTATTGAATTTTACTATCAAAATTCGTGCTCGGTTCGAAATGTTCATCGCGCGCTGCTTGTGTTCAGCGATGAGGCTCATTTTTGGTTGAATGGGTACGTAAATAAGCAAAATTGACGCATTTGGAGTGAAGATCAGCCAGAAGCATTGCAACAGCTACCAATGCATCCCGAAAAAGCCACTGTTTGGTGCGGTTTATGGGCCGGCGGCATTATTGGGCCTATTTCTTCAAAGATGATGCGAATCGCAGCGTTACTGTCAATGGTGAACGCTACCGAGCGATGATAACAAACTTTTTTTTGCCTGAAATGGAAGTTCTTCACTTGCATGATATGTGGTTTCAACAAGACGGTGCCACATGCCACACAGCACGCGAAACAATGGCGCAATTGCGAGGCGAGTTTGGTGAACAGTTAATTTCACGTTTCGGGCCGGTCAATTGGCCGCCTAGATCGTGCGATTTGACACCATTAGATTATTTTTTGTGGGGGTATGTCAAGGTTAATGTCTATAGGGACAAGCCCGCTTCGATTGACGCACTGGAAGCCAACATCCATGCATTCATTCGTGAGATACCGGCCAATATGTGTGAAAGAGTATGCCAAAATTGGACTCAGCGGATGGGCTACCTGAGACGCAGCCGCGGTCAACATTTGCATGAAATTATCTTTAAACATTAAATTGCAAGGTTCAAACTATCGATTCAAATAAATATTTCATTCATTTTTTCGAATTTTTTGTGTTTTTTTTAAAAAAAAGTTCTAAACCTCTTAAAAAATCACCCGTTATTATTCTCACAGAGTAAATTTCTTTTTTAGTTAACATGGCAGTATACCTATAGATGAACACATTTACACACATACCTTACCTATATACATACAAATGTATATGTATATAAAACTACTTAGTTAACGCTAAGTTTTTGGTTAACTTTTCCTTGCTAGAAAATATGCATATATATGAACCTGATCTTAAGTAGTATATACACATATATTCAAGATATTCTAACAAACAAAACTATTTTCTTAAGCTCGGATGACGAATCTGCAGTCACGCTCTCAAAAATTGCCCACAAATCTAACACCAAAACCAACCAAAGTATGCATAAGTCTCCCGTAGCAAACAACAACGCTAATGACGTCCAAGAAGAAAATGAGTGCCCTTTTCCGGAGCCAACCAACATCAGGTACCTACAATACCCTGTCATTGAGTGCGGCATTAAAAGCAACCAACCCCAATGCTGCTTTTGCGGTTCATCTACATTTGCATACTTCGTACTGCAAAATTATTCCATGATTCTTCTTTGTGTAGAATGAACCAAATGTATTAGTTAGCTGTTGAACAACGATAAAGGGATGGTAGCGGTAGGAGAAGATTTGAGGGTGAAGGTGACTAGATGCAACTCCACCAATTATTGGCCCCATAGCTCGCAATCGCAATTTACACTTCCAGCTATGGTGAGCTTAGTGCTCTGCTGGACTTCTGAACAAAAATGTTGTACCTAAAATGTGATGTGGTAACAGTTCTTTTGTTCGTTGCAAACCATTATGGAATGGGTCCAGAGTGGCCCCGGACGAAGAAAGATTTTGCACTCCACGTCCTTGTTGATGACTATGACGACGGCAACGTCGGTCGTCTACTTGGCTCTCTCCACCATCTATACGTTTGCCGTTCCTTTTGGTTTAGAGCATCTTTTGGGCGTCGAAATTACATATTCAAGTCGCGATCACTTCACAAGGTTTTCGTCTGGCACGTGAAGGAGATATTGCTGCATGATGATGATGATGATGCTGGTTCTGCATGCACAGCAGAAATTCAATTTGATTTTCACTAAGGAGAGATGTCTTTCTTTTAAAAGAAAAGCGTAAAATAAAAATGAAATATAAGAAATTTCTTTTTCCTTTGAAAACATCTTCAGAAACTTTGCACGAATTGACTTGGCCTGCTCTGCACAAAGAAAGCGGAAGACAAACCCAAACATGGCAAAAAGGCAATTTAGGTTCAGTTGCTGCACAAACACTTTAACCTATCTAAACAACTCATCGATGATACCTTCATCAGGCACCTCTATCCTCAAACCTATATGCTCAGTGGTACCCGTCATATAAGGGCCACCATAATCGTCGCCATAGTTAGATGGCAATCGACCCAGTCATACATATATTGGGAATGTTATAAAGAAGTAAATATTTCGTTTAATTTTTATATCAAGCTTTGTTTTATGGCTCGATAACATGCTGCCTTAAATTGTCAATCAATAGTACTAGATGAAAAAATGATACCAAATTTCAATACATATTGTTAAACATTAACAGCCTTATTGATGTGTAAACATCTATGCTGGCGGTAGAGTGAAAAAAAAAAACGTGAACGTTTGTGTGCAACATTACGTCGTGCAACGTTACGGTGTGCAACGTTACGATCTGCATACTAGGATGGGTGCGTTCAGTGAAAAAAATCTTAAGAACCCCTTCAGGCAAAAACGATTCCGTTTTGGATCCGCGCACGTTGATGTTTACACATATTAACCGTGAGTCCCGGCACTCACACAATTTTTTATTAGAATTAGCTTAACAACCTTTAAACCGACGAATAGTTATGTAGTGCATAAGCATTTATGACGCCACTATTCAACGTTGCATAAATTATAATTCATAAAATATTTCACTACACATTATAGTTATAATGCGCTTGTGTCAAATAAAGTACCAAGAAGTGAAAATCTATTACCTTTCACTGTCACAATTGGTTGACACTACTCTTTATGTGAAAGTGAAAAATCAAGAAAACAAATAATTCTGCTGCGTTGATTCGATTCGTTTAAATTATTCTAATTACTGTTATTTTTGTGCCGTTTTATGGTTAGAAAATAAATTTAAATATTTGAGAACAAAACATTTTTTTTTAAATTATTATTCTATTCACTCACAGTGTGATTAAATTGAATAGAATATAGGTACATCTATTAGGGTGGCACTAATTTTGGCAATGATTTTTTTTTTATTCATTCTGGGTGTCCCACTTAAAGTGATGGAGTAATCTAAGCACAAGTAAGATTAAGGATTTCCATCAACTTTTACACTATTTCACCGACATTTTAAATAAAAGATGGAAAACTAACATAATGGTTGGCACCCCTAAGCATTTTTTCACTTTAAATTGCGAATTGCTCCCGCATTTAAAGAGTTAGGAATAAATGTTTTATATGTCAAATTAAAATTTAAACAATTTCTTACTTAAAAGTTATTAGAAAAAAATGTTTAATAAAGAAAGAATTTTATAAAAATATCAAAAAAGGGAAAGGCCAGCTGAAAGGTACAATCATTGGCATCCAGGTACAATTGTTGGCAGCCAAGGGTACAATTATTGGCACACTTAAAATTGAAAGAAATACAATTGTTTTTCGTGTAAATTTGTATCAAAGTTTAATAAAAAACAGTTCATTATAACAAAAACACTTCATTCAAGGTATTTAAAAAAAATAAAAATAAGAAAATAGTAATAAAAAAAAAAAAATAATTCATTTAAAAATCTTTTACAATTAGCTATGTGTATTTTTAATAAAAAGTTTCAACTTCTCTGTGGCTCATGTTGTCTTTAGCCGATTTTAAGAAAATTCAATAACATTTTTGTTTGTAAAAAGTACCTGCATCATATAATACCTTAATCACTTTTAGGAGGGAACAAAAGAGATATTCAAACATTCCCAAAATAAGCACCACCCTTATAACATTGTATTTTATTGTCGTCTGTGTGTGAGTCAAAGTGACATTTCGATACTTAAACATCCTTATGTAGGCACTATTCATCCATCAAACGCGTTTAGCTTCTAATGCCTCTATTCAACGTTGCATAAGTTTTATGAATAACATTTTTGCGTTCAGTGGAATTATAAAGAGTGAATAGTTCTATGCACTCGCTATGATGCGTTTATAAATTCTGCTGTTGTGTTCAACCTTCAATCGCGTTTATTTTCTAATGCTTCTATTTAACGTAACATAAGTTTTATCAATAACGTTTTTGCGTTTAGTGGATTTATGAGGAGTAAATAGCTATATGCACTCTCTTTGATGCGTTTATAAATTCGGTAGATATATATTTGTAGTGATACCGTGAATAAAAATTAAAATCAACTAAGTGAATTCAAGTATTTTATTATTATTTTTAAAAAATGCATCAGCTCGTGTTAAATTTGACTGCATTCCTACTATAGTACAGATATTTTAAAATAAAACAAAAATAAGAATCATTCACTCGTGGTCGCAGTGTTCAGATATTTGAGTAAAATCGTAATTCTTTAATTTTTTTTTCGAAAAAAACACCATAACATAGAGGCCGTATGGGCAATATTTCTTATATCTTATAATTATATATCTATATTCTTATATATCAATATTCTTATTATCCATTATATACGGGACACCCTGTGTGAGTGTATATGCCCAGGTTCACGTTTTCAGCTGATGTATGTATGTGGTTGGTATTAGTAGTTCCCCGTGACTCGATTTCAGTGAGAAATGGTTTATTGACTTAAAAAATCACAAAAAAACTTCGATTTGTTAATTTGTGAAATTCAGTTGTTTTTTACTTGCGATATATGTAGGTACTATATATGGGAAGTTATGGATTCGTACAAAAAATCGAACTCGAGATTTTGATCAAACTTTACATTACGATGATAGAGAAGTCAAAAAAAGTGGGTCTCGCAAAAACGTCCGTCTGTCTGTCTGTCGGTTCGACTACAGCCTAAACGGATGGGTCAATTTTCTTTAAACTTGGTACCTAGCGTTTTTTGGACATTCCCCCCACCCGTTTTTTTCTCTTCTTTTTTAGGACCAAAATTAACAGTAGCAGTCATACAAAATTTCTTGGCCAAAAAGGAAAAACTTATTTTTCTCAAATCCAGTCCAACCGAATTTGTTTTTAAGAACTCAATAAATTTAAATAGTTATAAGTTGCCGTTTAATAAAAAAAATGGTTCCGAAAAATGGTTATTTATGGTACCTCCCAAAGAACCATTTTTTTGATTTTCGCTCTTCTCGAAAACGGTTAAACTGATTCTGATCAATTTTTTTACGAAGAAGTATTGACACATTCTAAATAATATTGTGTACCAAAATTTTCAAAAGAATATTTTTTAGATTTTTAAAAAAAGTTTTAATATTTTTTTTTGAAATCTCAATATTTCAAAAACGACTTGGTCGATTTTTATTAAACTTGGTAAATAGCAGTTTTTTAACTTTATCTAGAAGATTTTTGACAAAATTTATTCTAATACCCAAAAATAACGGTGCCTCCCATACAAATGTTAAAAAACCGTTAAGAAAAATATTTTGTTTCTCAAAAACGACTCCTACGATTTCCATAAAAGTTTTTTTGTGTGTTAAAATTAGTACGATCTACCATTTAAAATTTTTAAAGTTTATATTTTAGGTTTATTAACAGTACCTCTCATAGAACGGTTTCTTTGATTTTCGACTATCTCAACATCTGATCAACCGAATAAAACTCGATTTTTTATACAGAAGCTTGTAAGAAATATAAATAAAAGTGCGTATCAAAATTTTCTAAAAACTGATTTTTGGATTTTTAAAAACAAAATCAAAATTATGTTTAAAAATTCGATATTTCGAAAATTGGTAGCAGATTTTTTTGTGAAGTTCAATTTTTAACGCAACATTAATAAATGCTTTAAATTGGCGTACCAATTATTTTTCGCAAAAATGTTAACGAAATTTTATATATAAAAAATTAATTATTTTTAAAACCGCTCCTACGATTTTCAATTTATTTTTCCCATAAATAAAGATTTATATAAGAAATCAGATGGTGTACATCGCGTTGGGTTAAAACGGATTCAAAGTATTTTAATCAATTTCTTTCTAATTTTGTTGATTTAAAACAATTTACCAGTTTAAATAGTATAATTTCCTTTTATGTATATTGCATAGGTGCAACACTAGGCTATATTGTTAATTTTTGTATACTCACATAATACCACCTGCAACTAAACTAAGATTTGGCAAATAGATAAAATATAGACTCCCATATAGCTAATTTATTTCAGACTATAGAACCACAATGTGATCGCGCATAAGAGCAAGTTCGTGGGACCCAGTCGTGCATATTTTTTTCTATCCCAAGCTTTATTTTTAAATTAAAATTATTATATTATTATATTTGTATGCGTTAATATAACGGAACTATTTGTTTTAGGTATAAGGAACTCTTAAGGGATTTTTCTGACATCTTAAAAAATATTCTTATTTGACATTTCAACAATTGATATACTACCCACGAGAAGTTACCATAGGTACCGTTTTTTCAAATTCGATTCGATTTAAATTCGAAATCGATAAAAAAAACTATTTAGGAAAACTATCAGGAATTATACATATGCTTTACAGTACGGTGGTGGCGCTACGCCGTCGAACTAAAAACTATGAATCTTTTTATCGAATCAAGATCCCATTTTCAAACTTGGCATATGGTATACATATTATTATATTAGTAACATTTTATTAAAAGAAAAAAAAACTCAAAAGAGTTTAAATTACTAAAAATTCGACTTGAATTGTTAAATTCCGGTTTTTTATATACAAATTCACACGTCGGTCTCGCACAAATTATGTACCTTCTTAATGAATAGGTATCCCACTCTTAAGCTTGGCACGTAGTTATTGTATTGTATGAGCTATATTTGAAAACCAAAACAAAAGCTATCAAAAGGGTCCAAGTTACCTAAAATTTGATTTAAAATGGTAATATCCGATTTTCTATAAAAAAAATCGATTTCCGGTTTCCATGTTCTAAGCCATCTAATTTATCAAATATAATTTATATAATTTACTTCATTAATATAATTTTTCTATCTCTTTATTTTATTAGGCATCATTTCATTAAAACGGTACCCCATGGCTTTCCCAAAATTTACAAACCCATAAATACAGCAATAGGCCTACAAAATCAAAATCCTTTCGTTTTTTTATATTTTGTGCACATTCAAGGGGTTTGTGACTACCCTTATAGTGCTTATACACAGTGCGAGCATTTTGGAAAGTGGGAGAAGATTTGAACGGAGATACCGATGCACATTGGTTTTAAATGTCTGAACAACGAAATGGCAAGGAAAAATTGAGCCGGGTAAAGCATTCCACATTCTTGTAGTACGACTAAAGAAATGTTAAAAACTCCATGAAGAATAAATAACCCAAAGATTACTACATTGAACGCACTTTGAAATTCGAAAGTGGATTGCATTAAATCAAATACGATATCGATCAATACGATAAAAGTGCATTTTTTCCCTCAGTGTACGTCTATTAATTCTTGATTGAACACAGAGAACCATAAGGTCTTATCTCTTATACAAAACACATTTTAGTAAGTGTTGCCATTTTTTTTCATATTATAACTTTTTTATAAAATGCACCAAAACACGACTTTCGTGCAAGTTAAGTAAGAAATCCTGTGGGATCTTAAGAAAAATATATTTATATATTTTTCTCCTACTTTCAACTAAGGAGGAACAAAATAACAAAACAACCCGACAAAAGAGTTTTAAAACGTATATTTGGATCTTCAGCGATCCTCTTCAATTAGTGAATTAACCTATGGTGCCAAATATATTTTATATATTAGACGATCGTACGATCATCGATTTTTGCTGACATTGGATTATTTGGAGATGCTCTGATGATGATGATGTCCTTTGTTTAATTTTGTTTTTATTTGTAGAGCAGATTTTGAGAAAAAAAATCTTCCTTTTTGGCCAAGAAATTTTGTATGACAGGGGTAAAGTTATTTTTGGTCCTAAAAAATTGTCGGGCATATGTTGAAGAAACGCTAGGTACAAAATTTAAAGAAAATCAACTCATGAGACAGAAAGACAGATGTTTATGCGAGACCCACTTTTTCGTCTTCTCTATCATCTGACATTTGATCAAAATCTGGAGTTGGATTTTTACGAATACATAACTTGCCATTTATACTATAGTACCTATGTACAAATACAATATCAAAAGTGAAAATAGCATATATGATGTGACATGTGAGCACAGTCAGAGATTATCCACATAAAGATGAGAATCCTCGGCAGCCATTTTAATTTTCCTGCAAGATAAAATGTGTCACTTTGCAGATACAAAATGAGAAAGTATGCGTAAAAACCTTACGCACAGACAGTAGAGATCGGATCTTCACGACATGAAATTACAAAAACATAAATTAATTTTAAATGAAGGTTTTTATAATACAAATTCTATATACTACTGAAATACATCAGCCAAGTAGAAGACTTAGCACTATTTAATTGGACTTGTTGAATTATTGATTCACAATAGCTTTTAACTGCCTTTAGGGCAAAATTTCCAGCTTAATGATTAAGAATTTTAATCTTGTTGGATAAAGTTCACATTGGATTTTTGTCAAAAAGTTCATGTAAGTTGAACTGAACTTCGTATTGCCAAGGCCCTCACTAGTCAACTGATGAGTCCAAGTGAGATCGCCGGGACGAAACGCCAATTTTTATGGACTAAAGGCCGTTAAAAGCTATTTTGGATAAATTAATTTTTTTTTTTTACCTAATCCAAAAATTATTATTTTTTGTAAGCAATATTATTTTAATTTTAAATGAAATTTGATCGAAATCGATCAAGCCGTTAACTAGAAAGGCTAAATCAAAAAAAAATTGTTCTATGAAAGGTATCTAGTATCTACCGTTAATAAAAGATATTGGTAATTTTTTTTCCAAAATAAATACTATAGGTAGTACCTACCTATCTATACAATAGTGCAAACAACCTTTTTTATCGAAATCGTTACAGTCAATTCCGGTATAAATTATTTTTGTCATAAAGGTTGTATGACTGGTACCGTTATTTTTATAGCTTCAAGCAAATTGAAAAAACTTCTAATCACTAAAAAATTATTAAGTTCAAAATTTCAAGATCCTGATGAACAAACCTCTAATTTAAATGGTCTATATGGATATAACCATTATTTCCACGATTTAAAAATGGAACCACGATCTTTGAAGCGACACCATAGCCATCAGGAACAGGAAGCAGTTAATCGTCTTGTTGTCGATATGTATAGGTACTTAGAAGTGTCGATCTGGAGTTTTCTGTTAATCGATAAAGGTAAATCCTTATTTCAAAAATTAAAACAAAAAATTTGTTTTGTAAGCTCTAATAGTGAGACAATATAGTTAGGCTTGTTTTTACTAAAGTATAAGAAATCATTTTTTTTAAGAAAACAGCTACAACGATTTTTAATTTTTTTGTCCCTCTATAGGAGTAGATACTTAACGTTTCGTGTGAAAGCAATTCCAGAAGTTCTTTAATCGATTAATTTCTAATAATGTAAATTTTTAATGTTTTGTCAACCTATATGTATGTAGGTACATAATCTACAAACGTGCAGCATGGTGCTGTTCATTTTTATTTTATATACCTATACGTATATAAACTCTACTTCATGTTTGTGGTCGGTGGCATAAACATAGAGTCGCTTAATTATTCTATGGCTTTTAAAATGAAATGAATAACTTTGTACTCAGTGTGATCGTAACTTAAGAACAAGTATATGCGACCCAGTTGTACACTTTAACTTTCCCAAAAGCTTCCCATGGACTCATGCATACTACTGAAAACTTCGAGTTTTTTAAAAATACAAATGAGAGAGTCGAAAATTAACTTCAAACCAAATGTACATTCATGAACCTATATCTTTTTTTGCTACAAACAAACAAGAGTAATGACACCTGTATTCTGTTTTGACAGTTAATATACATACTTTTGTTCGTAAGGCGCCCAATCCAATCCACTGCCTTAACTGCATGCAACACGGACGTAAATTCTGTAAGTCATTTCTTGCGCTGTGTACTGCAGTTGAATACAGATTAGAGGGAAAGTTCAAAGGAACGTGCTTCAATATCTTGTTGTGCGTCACCGGTGTCTTCCTGCAAAGATTTTCGGAAGATTGAGACTAGGGTATAGGACTTCCTTTACACCCCGTTAATTCACTCATCCCTCTCGCATGAGTTCTCGATATCTCAATGACACTGGGAATGGGAAATGGCAATGGGAAGTAACCAAGAGACAAGGACGCTGATGACATCAGCGCGTACAACCAACTACCTACCCAGCATAGAAAGTACACCGCTAACATCCTTTGTCATAGATAGGGATACGACTTTACCACTCATTCCATGATAAACTGAAGCACAAGGTTCGAATTATAAATTTCAGTCATGTATCTAATAACTTTAAATTAATCATCTCTTCCTGACAAAGTAATAATCCTCACATTTGTGGCATTTGCAACAAATATAATAAAAACCCTAGGTTTATCTTTGATATGAATCCGTTGAAATTAAATAAGTAAATTGATGATAAAGGTTTTTATTTTAATTCAACATCATGTCGTATTATTAACTTGTTGAATAATTGATAGATTCTAACTGACGCACACAAGGGTATTAAGCAGTTTTAGGCGGCCAAAATGATTTCTCTAGTTTTAAAGGATGTAGGCTAGGTACCCACATAAAAGTAAAACTGGAAAATTACAATAAAAATAAAAAAAAAATTGCAATTAGGATATACATACATATGTATATGTAGTGAGTGTTTTTTGTAACCTATAGTCAGGGCCGTAGCCAGGATTTTGTTTCGGAGGGGGCTGGCTTCCAAGTCTTACGAACAATCCTTTGAACAAAAAATAAAAACTATTCCAATTCATACATTTGTATTAATTTTTAAATAAATGTATGTTAAGACCATAACGTAAATACCTATTAAAATTATTTTTGTATTAACATTTTTTTACAGCAGAAAAAGTCTTGATTTTTTTTAAATGATACCAATCACCTCATCTGGATCAACATCAATAACCGAATGAACAGATATCAAAGCAAGTGCGTTTAGTCTTGCATTGCTCATATCGCTTCGGGACACTGTTTTAATCGTTTTTATCGTTGAAAAGATTCTTTCAACACGCTGTTGTCACTGGAAGTGTGCCCAAAACCGCAAGCAAGAAGTTAATACCTCTTAGGTAAGATTTGTTACATATATTAAGCAATTTCAAAACTTCGGTAGAAGGATCACTCGAAGACATTTTTGCTTTTTGTTTCGCTCTCTGGTGTGGTTTTATATGATATTTTGGAAAGTTATTTTGCAAGCGATGGCCTGCACAGTTTACATACGAAGAGTTTGGATACTGTTTTCTAATCCTGCTTTGCACTCCACTTAAGTCACCTGCCGTATTTCCGGCTCCATCACAGCCTTGGCCAATACAATAATTGCTCATATATCAATATGTAGTTCTTCACATCGCTGTAGTATGGTTTTAGTCAGGTTTCTAGAAGTTTGGTCATCAACGAGAACAAAACCTAAAAAACTTCCAGAAGCATATAACTTTTTAGGTCTGTTAAACAAAAAATAGTCGACATATCGAAAGCATATGGAAAATTGTTCAGCTCCAGAATGATCCGTTGTTTCGTCAGTGAGGACGTTGCGAATACTTGAATGTATAAACGGGCTTATTGCATATTTGAGTTCTAATAATATCAGAAGATGTCTCCACGATTTAATTTTGTACATCTGAGTTCAAATAGCCTGTGCTTTTAGAGCGATTCTTTAAATTGTTGTCCCCAGATTCAATTCTGAACTGCAGGAGAGCCCGTAGTTTTCCAATTTTTTTGTGGCCCGAGACAGATAATATATAGCTCCACTATCATCGTCACCTCCTGTTTTGCACGAAATAAAATAGTCTGAATAATAGGTCTTATTATAGCTCTATTTTCAGCTACCTACTGCTTTTGAATTGGGTAGCAGCATCTTTTTTTGTTTTCCTGCAGCAAAGTTTTCCAGTCACATAATCATTATTTCTATTCATTTGTGGTTTTTATTATTCTGGGTATATACATAATTTTTGTTATTTTTATTTTGCAATATTTTGGTTTCTTTTTCTCAATATAAAATATTGAAGTCCTTAACTGGTCCCATATGAAATAAACTATATTTATATAGTCTTCTTATTTTTATAGATTTCAATTGATATTAAAAATCTTTAGTTTTTGCTAAATTTGTTTAGATACAAAGCATTTCGGGAGGGGCTTTAGCCCCTCAAGCCGAAATTGGATAATATTTTTTTTTCAAAAATGGTGCTAATAATCTTATAGACCTATGATTAATGTCTGTTTCATTCGCCGATTGAATGGCACGAATGTGATAGAGATATATCCCTACAAAGTTGCAACAAGATAGCGCTAGTTGCCATACTGCAAACAAAACTATTTGTAAAGAAAAATTCGGTAAACGCATAATTTCGCGTAATGGACCTCTAAATTGGCTTAGAAGATCGTGTGATTTGACGCCTTTTGGTCTTGATTATTTTCCTTTAGGGGAGAGTACGATAACTAAGGCGCCAAAAATACAAAGCATTTTTTACTACTGGGGGGGTCTATCTCCCCCTTTGGGCGGGAGGGGCAATTTCATAAAATAAAGTATACTAAAAATGGGAAAAAAAATATTAAAAAATAACGGTAATACTTATAATTAATTATTATACAGTTTTTGAAAGCCAACGCTCTGTTCTATTGGTTATAGTTTTTAAATCAAGTGAAATATATGCATAATTTTTGAAAAAACGGGTTGTAAAATCAAAATTTTGGAAAAAAAAATATAAAAAAAGTTTAAAGTGTAATTTTTTAAAACTGTAAAATTATATACTTTTATATGAAGGTTTTTATAATAAAAATTCTATATACTACTGAAATACATCAGCCAAGAAGAAGAAATAGCTTTTAACGGCCTTTAGTCCATAAAAATTGGCGTTTCGTCCCGGTGATCTCACTTGGACTTATCAGTTGACTATGTAAGGGCCTTGTCAATACGCAAGCAGCTTAATGATTAAGAATTTTAATCTTGTTGGATATAGTTCACATTGGATTTTTGTCAAAGAGTCATGTAAGTTGAACTGAACTTAATAAAAATTGCGTATTGACGAGGCCCTCACTAGTCAACTGATGAGTCCAAGTGAGATCGCCGGGACGAAACGCCAATTTTTATGGACTAAAGGCCGTTAAAAGCTATTTTGTATATGCTTTTCTTTTTTTAAATTCGTTTCTCTAATTAATTCTTAGTCAAAAACTGAAAATAAGATGATTTTGTTATCTAGTTTTTGTGAAAATTGAAAATTACTAAACCTACTTTTTTAGATTTTCATTTGTTGATTATTATTTTTTGAAGATTATGAAAAAGTAAGTTCCTTGTAATAAGTGTAGTACAGTAAGTCATTTAGCTTTACCCAGGATGCACCACCAAGAGGTAGACTTGTATTGAATTCCAAGTCAGTCAGTTTGTTAGTCAGTCAGTCTCAGTTAATTAATTCTTAAAAATGTATGTTATTTTCGTCAATGAAGTCATCGTCAGTAGCTTCGTTTCTTTCGAATTCGTAAAGTTCGTCGTTGATGGTGAGTAGCCTAGGCTGTTTAGGTGGGATAATAGCGTCTAAGCTTTCACTTTCAACGGTGGGCGGATCAAAATCTTTAAGCTGTAATCCTACACATTCGGCTCCTTCTGCAATGTATGGGTAAACTTTTCTTATATCAATCAACAGCTCTATAATTTGAGATCTTGATCTTGAGATCTTCCTTGTATTTCTTTTCGAAGCAATGTTTCGATAAAAAAACAGGGCCACGTATTGGTGAAGGTGGTTTGTAGTTCTTCGGCACAAAATGTTTTTTTAAGATTTTATTTTGATTTTCCAAATCATTTATGGTGTTGGTGTTTCATTAATATATTAACCTTTATTATGGCTTTTGGCGTTATAGACCATACTCCCAGGGAATATTTTCTCAATGCATATATATTGCCGAGCGATGTGGGTGCAAATGCAAACAAAAACCGTTATGATTTCTTGGCGCCTAAGTAATCGTACTCTTGCCTTCATTTTCTTTGGGGATACGTAAAGTTCATAGTCTACGCTGAACGCTGACAAACCAAAAATACGTTTTGAAGGCCAACATATTATTCTTGTTATTATGCTGTAATGCTTATTAGGTTATAATTCTTGAAAAAGCATCTCGGCTGACATTTTATCAGATCCAGCCGTGGCCCGAAATTATTTTAAAAATCTAATTGCACAATGTATTATATGACAGATAATATACATAGTTCCATAGATGTCGGATGCAGAGGAAACAAATATGATCACTGGGCGTTAACGTACGTCCCACTTTGATCAAAGTTGTGGGAACTGGTATACTATATGATATTATAAATGATAGACATGCACACATACACATAAATTTAAAACACAAGCTATCACACACGGTGCCGAACTTGGAAATTTTGCCGCCTTAGACTTGCATTTGTGTACGAGTTTACCAAGTTTAGTTGCCTTAAAAAATTAAATTTCATCGAATTCCGAACTTTTTGGAATTTCACATCTGTTATAATCCTTTATAGAATGGACTACAAAGAAGAAAGAGAAAAGTATACGGAATTATTTATTGAAGTAGACGGATGTGTAACTTTTTTTGGTTTTGAAATTATTGTACTGATTTTTCCGCCCTAGGCAATTGCTTGTTTTGCCTATAGGCCAGGTTCGGCACCGATCACACATAAGAAGTTTGATGAACAGATTTTAGTTTTTAGGAAGAATAAAAAGGGCTTCGAGGCGAAGATAATTTAAAAAGTATGGTTATAATCTATGGAGTTTGATCATAACAGCATAAGTCATTTTTTTTCGAAAATGAGTTAAGTATGCAAAACTATTAAAAATAAAATCTTTTTTCGTTTGGTCCTAACAGCATAACTCTAAGTAAACTAGTTCCAAAGATATTCAGTGGTCCTAACCACACTTAACTGCTTTTTCTAAAATAATGTTTGATCATAATGGCATAACTCAACTTGTGCTGTTTTGACCAATAACAAATGTTTAAATTTTTAAATTCGTGTTTGGTCAAAACAGCACAACTCAGTTTCTTCGCTTTTTTGTGTAACGACGGTTTATTTTGAAAAACTAATCGTAGTAAACAAGTATTTTTCTTTGGAATCTTAGACTAAACCACATGTTATTTCGTTCGTTAGATTAACGTGTAACGTCTTGTTGTACAGTTGTTGGCAAAAATTAAATCATTTTTTAAAGTAAAGTTTGTTGTGAACTGCGAATTTGTGAAAATATTATGCATAGCAGAGCGAGAATGCTAGTCAAACTAGCTCGATCGGGTAATAATTAAATTAAATTACTAAAAAGAATTTTTTTGTAATGTTCCCTTTTTACTAAAACAATAGCATCGACAAACAAAAATTATGATCCTACAGAATATGAAAATAAAGAAATGTCTTAAACGGGTAAGACAAGAACATTGAAACAATTAAATTTAAAAACAAAGCTAAAAAAAACTATTTTTTAAAAAGATTCATCCTCGGCGCCAGACATAGAATCACAATTAATGGACTTACTTGATTTTTCTGATGACAGCCAGGCAGACCCAAGTTTTTTGCCAGAATTAGACCCAGCTGTCAACAGTCAAAATCAGGAAGAAAATTTGGAAATGCGAGTTGATGTAACCGAGGGATCGTTGGACCCTCCAAAGGAATAAAATCCAGAAGAACGTACTGGGGCAGAAAAAAACCCCTGGAAACGATCTATTCGTCGACAAAGGAAACAAAATCGTAATGCAGATAAATCGTACAAAACAGCCAATAATGTAGTTAAGCGCTGTCGAGCATCAAAAAAGTTGGAAAGCTGTCGCAACGATTGTATTAACATTTTGAAACCGGATGTACGAAAAAAATTTTTTTTGATGTTTAGCAAGTTTTGTTGGAAACTTAATATGCCACGAAGCTCCAAAATATCATCGGAAAAAATTTTCATCGAACCCAAAAAATAGAAACGCGTCGTGTTACTACTTTTTCGAAATAAATGGAAAACGAGAAAAAGTTTGTAAAAAATGTTTTAAGGCCACTCTGGATGAGACTGATTCTTTCATTAGAACAGTGGTGCAAAAGAAACTATCGTCCTTAACTGGAGTTTTGCCTTCAGATCAACGTGGCTGTCACACTTCTGACAATAAGACGTCCGATCTTGTGGTTCAATCAGGTAAACAACATATTCAATCTTTTCCTTCTTATGAGAGACAAACGACCATCGTATTTTACCAGCAAATTTATCATTGGCAAAAATGTTTGCATTGTACCAAGCCACGGAACAACAAAGGCATGTTTCAAGAACTATTTATGAAAGAGAATTTCATAAAATGAAGTTAACTTTTAAA
Source organism: Leucozona laternaria (assembly GCA_932273885.2). Lineage (NCBI taxonomy): Eukaryota > Metazoa > Arthropoda > Insecta > Diptera > Syrphidae > Leucozona > Leucozona laternaria. The sequence goes on from OW026368.1 coordinate 57,325,438, forward strand.
AGACCCAAGCAGGATACGTGCAACACCTGTGATTCTTTACAGATGAAGGTAAAGATTGCGACCGAAGAAAAAAGTAATGATTTGGAGCAACTTAAAAAAATACTGGACAACCATCATGAGGAGACAGACATGGCATACAATGCAAAAAAAAAAGATAAGCTTGAAGCCCAAGAAGACAGCGCCAAAGCTAGTTTTGTTTTCGATCTCCAACAATGTCTGCCGACGCACGCCAAGCTTGTCCACAACGGTTGCATTTTACAAAGGCAACTTTGGACGTTTAATTTAACCAAACACGACTTATCGGATGGAACTTCAAAAAACTATATGTGGCATGAAGGAATTGCTGGAGGAGGGGCAAATGAAATCGCTTCATGTCTATCAGCTATAGGTTCTACATTTCACTTTCACTCGAAATGAAATCCAAATCGATCGAAAATAAAATTCGGTGTTCTTAAATTCGACTTTATCGATTTCAGTTTCGAATTTATCGGAATCGAAACAAAGTGAAATTGTTGTGTTCCAGAATTCGATTTTATCGATTTCACAGTGATTTCAAATCGATCTTGTTCATTTGATGTAAAAGAGTGGAACGAAAGGGAAGCGATCAAAAATGTAAGTAAAAAAATGATTTTTATATGAATGATTATTTTTTTTACACATAAAATATATTTAAAACAGGGGTAAGCACAAAAATAATGCGCAGGATGCAATATTTATAAATTTTATGGAGCAGCATAAAGATCTCGGTAGAGGATTTATGAAAGGGGATCGATTTGTCGCGGAAGCTTTGTGGGACAATTTAAAAAACGAGCTCAACAGCCATAGTCCACCGCAGAGGGACGCGAGTGGCTGGAAAAAAGTAAATAATAATAAACAACTAGCAAAATTAAAAAAAAAATGGTATATATTTTTCTTTTTTAAGGTTTGGACAGACTGGAAGGGTTCAATAAGAAAGAAGCTATCGCATAACAAAGCCAAAGATATATCAACTGGGGGAGGCCCATTTAACAAATTTGTGGTGCCGCCTACGCAAGATGCAGTTGCTAAAATTTGCGGTATTTACACTGTGGTTCAGGGAATTCCTAACACGATGGATTTCGGTTTGGTGGATGAAGTCGAATATGGAAACAATAATTCCATGTCTAACAACTCCCAGCAAGTAGATCAAGAACAAGTCGCAATGCAAGAAGATGCTGAACCTGCATTACCAGCAGCAGCAGGTAGAAAGAGAAAGATAAAAGCCGGACACAACGTAGAAGATCTAATTGCAGAGCGACGATTTTTCAAAACGCCGATTGTCCTCTCAACCACGTTTCGAGCCGATGAATGTTTTTGGTTGAATGCATGCTCTACGGTTCCCTATCCCTATCCCTATAGGGGGTCAGAAGAACTGGCTCTAGTCCATAGCCAGCATCTCCTAAGAGCCAGGAAGAATGATCCCCCCTGTCATATCTTACTTGAAGATAGTTCCGAGCTTTGCTCATGCTCCAGATCAGAGCTTGATCCTGGACGACGAGCGTCGACAGCTTTTATTACTAAGTTGTAATCACATATCTGTTCAAAAAAAAAAGTATATAGGATGTACCTACTACGTATCTCTGAAAAAGAAAACAACTTATAATCATTGCATTCATTGAAAAGTGCCCCTTCCTATTATAGAAAAGCGTTGGATCTTGATTTGGCTGCGACATTATAATATGTGTACCGTCAATGCATCCTATGAAGCCAGGAATATTGAATTTGTCAAAAAAATGTAGTTTTGATTTACTTTTATCTTCATCTGACATAGCAAGTTTTATCCAACTTGGACAAATTCGATTTTCCAAAATTGGTAATACTTCTGTTAACATTTTTGAAACAGTGCTTCGACCCAAAGCTATATCAGCATCTTTCCCAATTGACCTTTGGAAGCTACCTTCCGCTAGAAAACGCAAAACTGCGGCTAGCTGTAACGTTGCAGGAATTGAAGATTGTTTAAGATGTGGTTCAAGAATTTCGAGCACCATTAGGAAGACACTTTTATTAAGACGGTAGGATGAAATGAACCTTCATGTATTATACAAAAATAATAATTGACAGGCTTTAACTTTTGTTTTCAGCTTCAATAACATAGATACGCGGCATCTGCAAATTCCAAGGGATTAGATACATCTCGCAGTCTTCGTCTTTTTATTTTTTCTTGTGCATATTTATGCCTTTCAGTCTGCAACACCAACACAATTAGTTCAGCACTCATTATACGCTCTGTTATACAATCTGTAGTAATTACTTTTATATTTTTCAACGCGTGAACAATACAAACTATTAACAAGAAAACAATTTGCCAAAATAAATATACTTCAACAACATCCCAAATGACAGATGTCAGCTGTTTTTAATTTCACGAAGTGATTTCGAAAAAAAATTTGGAGTTACCAAATCACTCGAAATGCAGAACACTGAAAATGAATTCACTCGATTTGCAAATTCGATTTCGGTTTCATTTCACTGGAATTCTGGAACCTAGCTGTATTTCTACATTTGAAAACTCTTCCAAGATCTATCAAATCAGTAAAATTTTATTCCGACACATTTTTAATTCCTGGCCACACACATATGGAGTGTGATATAGACCATTCTGTCATCGAAAAAAAGAAGAAATATGCAAATTCAGAAATTTACCACCCCCATGATTGGTATCACCTTGTGAAATCATGTGGAAAAAAAAAAAATTTTTGGTACATCAATTAAAGCCCCATGAACTTTGGAATTTTGCAAGTTTATTGAAATCAAATGCTGGTTTGGTTGTTCGAAAGAAAGATGAAGATGGGAACATCTTCTTTGGTTTTCAAACCCTCAAATGGTTGCGTTATTCAAAATCAGATCCCGGAAAAGTCTACTTTAAAACAACACTACATGAAGAAACGGATTTTCGATGTGTAAGTTTCCAACGAAGGGGTAAAAACTCATCAAACCTTTCTTTGGAAAACGTGATACCATCACGGAAAAAAAAATGACATCATATCTCTTCTTCCATTGATTCCAACAATTTTCCACGATTTCTATAAAACCTTGAAATCACAAAAGGGAAAAGAGGATATTGATCCTGATTTATCCGATTCGTCTCATGACGAAAATTAATTTAAAAAAAATTCAACCAAAAATCAAAAAGTTTCTTATTCGTTCCTGTTTTTTAATACTGAATTCTAATAATATGTTTTTTTAAGTTTTTAATTATTTTATTTTGTTAATAAAGTTTAGTAAATTTATTTTCTAAAAAAGGTCTTAGTTCAAAACTTATTCCGATATTGGTACTAAGGACACAACTCGAAATAATCTTTTTTCCTGAATGAAAAACAGTTTGGTCTAAACAACATATCTCAACTAAAAAGATATAAACAAGCTCAAAAATTTTAATTTTTTATCATATTCGTGTAAATATTATTATTTAAAAAAAATTGCATCCCATTATATGTATTAAATAAAACTGGATTTGGAGGAATTTTACTAACTTTAAAATGCATTTATCTCAAAACGAAGATTTTTGACATATGTTGTTGTGACCAAACTCCATATTGCAAGATGGTATTCCATGTTTTTTTAGAAAATGGTAATATTTTTGGGTCATACATCTTTTCAATGGTTAAACCGGTTTTATTATACTTTTGCAATATGGAACTAGCCAGTGCCGTAATAGATAGTTAGTGCGTAGGACTGTCATGGCAGAGGTCTGGGATCCGCCTACTGCCTCTTGCGAGGAAGTAACAACTCCTCCAAGAGTACCTCTTGCCATGAATAAGTAGGTACGTCTCACCGGAGGGGACCTACAGTTTCCTGCCGAATCCAAACGGCAAAGGTGAGATGTACTTTTTCATTTCAACAGATACTCTTAGAGGTTTTTTTCAATTATTGCTCGCAAGAGGCATGGGTCCATGAAGAAAATACATTTTTGTAGGTGGCATAGGCTGGGATTCAGGTAAGTTTTCCTCTCTGAAAATAATGGCGGACTTAGCCGCAGCTGTAGCACGTAGCACCGTCAAAGTTGGAAGATAAGAAAATAAGCGGACCCAACTTTAACTTTTGCATGCTGCATTTGAGATAAAATATGGCACGATAAACAGAAGCAAGGTATGCTCATTAGCTGTATGACGTCACAATCATTTGGTTTTGTTCGGAGAACATCAAGAAGATAATTCCATTTGATTGGATTGTTTTTCTTTGTTGTTTTATTTTCACAGTTCTTATGTCTTGAAAATAATTTGTTTAAATGCTGAATTCTAAATTATAGTCCTTATTTAAAAAAAAAAATACTCAAAGATGATTGTGACGTCATAAAAATGACGAAATGATGATTTCATGAAATCGATTTCAGCAGTTTTTCTTGAGTTGGGCCTTAGTCTCTGCTGCTTTTCACATTTACTTGCATGGTCGAAGGTCGAGGAAAGTCGAAATTCCATTTTCTTTTCGATAGCTAGCACGGTTCTAGAGTTATCCAATTATTGTGAAAAACCAATATTTTATACACCTGATCTTGAATAACTTTATTTGTTTGTGTCGGATTCCTGTTCATTTGTTATGATAAAAGCAATGTCGGTTCCAGTTTTCCGAAGCTGAATGTTTATTTCACTGGACTACATTCTTAAACGATTAATCCTAATTTGATGATATTTTCCAATGACTTCACGTTCTTTCACAACAACGACGCGACACCAATAGGTATACTTAAAAATTGACAACTTGTATACACTTGATCAGTACAACTTTATTAAATTCTCGTCTTTGAGTTGCAGGTACACGTACAGCTAAGGGAGCCCAATAAAAAAGTTTCAACTAAATACATTAAACAGTGTTTGCAAGTCAATATGCTCTGTTAAAATGTCACTCTAATAACAAGGCACAGGACAGGACATTCAAGGGTATAAGGTTTGTGTCACGCGAATCGAATTTGATAAATAATGTTCCCTTCCATCAATTCCATTTGTAAAAGAATCGAAATGAGATGGAAAGCATGAATGTGATGGTAGGATGTATATATTGGGGTGCAAAGCCGAAGGAAGCTGAGTGAAGACGAGAAGATGATGCCTTCTTATAAACAGACATTTTGTGTGTCGAAAATTTTACCTACATATACCGCTGCTGTATGCTTCTTCCTCAGTAGGAAAAGTTAAGAAATCTTTCTTTAACAAAGGAGTATCCTGCTAGCAGCTTAAATAAAGAGTGAGTAAGTGTGTGTGTGTTGGTGGTAGCAGCTTTAACCATTCAACAAACGATAAACTCGAAGAACAAAGGAGAAAAGTAAAAAATATAATTTGAAATTCCCATCATGTTCGCTGACAATCAATAACTATTAAGGATATTAGCACTGCAGGAACAGCATCATAAGTAGCAAACATTAGTTGGTAAAACATACGCCACACCCAGACCTTTTTCTTCTTGGAGGAAAAAAATAGAAAAATCGAGAGATTAATATCAACATAAGCAAACAAAAAAAAAACATCTGCAATAAAAGTCTTTAAAGCTATGCTCCCAAGTATTCAGTATTGAATACCTATATCTACCTATAGCATTCACAATTCACATGTTGAAAATCAAAATAAATGAATTATCTATGACTCTTGATGATTATAGGTATAGGTAATTGGTAAGAGAAGGTATTTCTTGATTGACTGTAAGTATGTACCTTCCTATAGTCAAACCAGATTTTGATCCCAGAAACATTTGTAACATTTAATTGTTCTTCTGACTAAGGCATGTACAAATAATTTGGAGTATTCTTCCCCAGCGCTTCCACACCGTTTTTCCTGTTATATTTCTAAAAATCGATGTCAGTTCATATTGTTTGAAAAAGAAAAAGTGTTAGGGCAAAAAAAATATTTAACTAGAAATGTAAGGGTGGAAAAGTTCTCGAAAATCAGTTTTTCATGTTTTGACCGCTACAATTCAAATGGAAATCGACTTTTTTAGTTTTTCTGAACGCTGAAAAAATATGGTAGGGACTCTAGAAGACCAAATAGAAGGTACTGAATTTTTACCAATCGTTCTAGGATACGGTCAAGTGTTACCATTAGAAGTGACAAATACGAAGGTCAACTGACTTGCGTACATTAACCATTCCGAACATTATGAGCGTGTTTCTTTATTTATTCCGGTTATGGAATAGAATAGATGGAAAAACAAACAGTCTTATATATTAGATTTTTGTAGTTGTCCGCAGCTAGTCATTGGCTAAATATTTAAGCCATCTCCCTATTCATACACGGATTCCATAAGTGGACTAACTATCCAGGGTATTCCAAAAAAAAAAAAATGGAAAGATCGCCCGAATGACTTCAATATAAATAATTGTTGTGAAATTTGGGCGTTATTTCCTCAATTTTGGGCGATATTTCCAAACTTTTTTTTTATTTGGGCGTTCTCTCCTTAATTTTGGGTGATATTTCCAAAGTGAAATTTCAATGAAACTTGCGGCGCATAAACAGTGAGGTATTTATGCCCCCCATACATACCTCACTGTTTATACGCCGCAAGTTTCATTGAAATTATTTGGGCGATATTTAAAATTTGTTTGTTCTTTTTGGGCGATTAAAAAAAAATTTGGGCGATATTTCCAAATCGATTTGGACATTATTGCCTAACGCCAATAAATTTATGAACATGAAACAAGTGTTGAAGACAACTTTAAAACGAAAAGTGACATATCACATATCACCCCTCAGCCTCAGTCCTCAGTACATAACTGCCGAATCACACACCATTTTTTTACTTGGCCTTTTGTTTCTATTTTTGTTTTTAATCAACTACAGAATAATATGTTATATTTACTTAATATTCATTGTTTGTAAAAATCTTTTTAGCTTTTTGAGTTCAAACAAAAATTAAAAATGGAAGCCATATCACTGGAATTTACCATAAACGTTATCATTAATGAGAGCGAATCTTTTAAGAAACCCCAACAAAAATTAAGAGTTGAACAAAACTTGAATAAACCACCGCAAAGTACAGTTAAGTTCTTTCTTCTGCCCTGTCCTTCATTTGATCAAGTTCTCGGTTCTCTTGAATCTTGTGCTCCACGGCGAATTTAAATAAGATAATAATAATTAAGTATATGTAAATTATTTCCCTCTTTTAAGAAAGGTATACCCGACAGTTAATTTTCCTAAAGCTAGCACCTTTCAAAAGGTGATGCCAATTTGTCCAACTTACTTTTAGGTTGATTATATTTCAAAGTGAAACTTTTGATTCATTTTTAAGGGGATATGGATAAAATTCAGGATGGGCGGGTGATGGTTTTCTTATTATTATTTCGTTCGAGTATATGATGGGAATTTTAGCAATTTGACCTTTAGGAAGTAAGAAGCTTGTATTTTATTTGACTAATTATAATCTTAACTTTTTCTAGGTTCAACCTCGTTATTCATTTGGATGCAAAAAATTAAAAAAGAAGCCTTTAAAAAACATCACTTATCCAACCGTGTTTAACCTTATATTGATTCCAAATATAGTAAAGACAAGGGTAATATTTGATTTTTTGTATATAAATACTTAACATCTGATATACAGGGTGTTTTTCATAAGATACGACAAAATGCTAGAGGGTGTGTAGGTTGAGTCGGGACAAGAAAAAAATCGTTATTGAGGAGGGTCTATATTTCCCTTGCTTACGCGGGAGGGCAAAAAAGTGACTTGAAACATAAAAAACATTAAAAATCAACGTTTTTAGTATATTTGAATACAAATGAATAAGCGCATTGAATATTAAAAGCAAAAACTAATTAATGAACAATTTTGAACAAACTTTTTTATTTTTCAAAATGTTGAGTTTTAAAATTAATTTTTAAAATATTATTCACTAAAAACAATTTGATTTAAGAAAATAATTAAAAAAGGTATAACATGACATTGTAAGTGTTGCCTACGATTTATAATGATTTTACTATTTCAGTTCGATTTTTTGGAAATTGCACATCCATCCAAAACAATGGTATCCCTCCTAGATTGTTTGCCTTTCTTGACCCAACTTACATGCTCTACCATGTTATGCAAACCACCCTGTATATCGCATACCGATACCTAAAAGTCGGACAAAAAGCTTAATATAGCTCAAAAGGGAATAGTTACGAATTGCAGAGTCCCGAATACATATACACGGGAACGCTACAAAATCCCGAATGAGCAAAAATCCCGATTTTTTCAGCGACCAAAACTACACACACCATCTCGAATTTCAAATTGTATTTCAGGATTCTGTAATTCGGGATTTTGTAAATCGGGATTTTGTAAATCGGGATTTTTTAATTCGAGATTTCATAATTCGCAAATACCTTACGAAAGGTATTTCTGAGTCACGACTGATCATCCATAGCCGAAGGACAAGAAGCGCAGCTACCCGAAAAACAATTTAAAATACAATTGGTAGTCGGTCTTGCGTCTTAGAAGCGTACGACAGCATCTAACAGTTGAGCCCAACTTTCGTGCCTGGGCGAAACGCATTTGTTTTTGGACTTAAAGGTAGGAAAAAACTTTCAATTGAATTTGTTCAATGTAGTCCACAAAAAAAAAAACAATACATTTTCTATTGTTTTCGTTCTTTTTCATTCAATTTAAAATTAACAAAACACAAACCCTTAAGTGCTATACTAATCTGTTTTCGAAAAAAGTGTTCAATAAATGCACATAAACATAAAACACTAACTTAAATTCAATATGAATTATACACAAACAAAATATAATAAGTGGAAGCTGCGAAAATTACAGTGGCCCAAACCATGGCTGCGGGGCAGATGGTGGGGAAGAAATTTTGGTCACTTAACAAATGAAAATTTAATGTTTAATCTAACTCAATTTAACAACCTTTAAGAGACGTTTTAAGAAAACCTATAATAGACACGGCTGTGGGAGATTAAATAATGCAATACTACACGATCGCATAGTGAACAAAAACTGTCCAATTATTATTTTAAGAAAATGTACACACATTATGGTGCTGACAATGTCACAACAGCTGCGAATATTTGTCCTTTGGTGAGCAAATTTGAGCGCCTTAGAAACGTTAGAGATGTGAGAAGTTCGTTTTAATCATTTAAAACTACTTAGGAAGGCATTGGATTTATATCGGTTGAGTAACGTTTCAAATATTGGAAATTGAAATAAGACCAAATTTTCCTTATTTATTCACTTTTACAAAGCGGTATAAGGCCAAATTTTAACATAGGGAATACGCTAAAACAATGACAAACACCCAATCGACATGCAGAATTGCAGACCCAGACAGAAGCAATATCGTGCAATCAACACGATCAACTATCATGTTTGTGCATCCCCTATTGATTCTTGTGAGTTAATGACAAATCCTCCATTGGGATTCGGAAGAAAATTGTAGGTCCCCTCCACTGTCGTGGCACCAAATTAATATTTTATTTTATTTTATTTTACCATCATCTTTAATAACTATTATTTGTTATTTTGAATCGTTTTTATTTTAGGTGCGTTAGAGGCATTTTTATCAGCACTCATTGGGCCATACTAATAATCAAGAACTTATGTCGATTATCAGATATCCTTAAGGTTAAACAAAATCCTGAGCATAAACAGAATCCTACCAATAAACTATTTAACTTTCCGCTATCAAAATCTCCACAATTTTCCTGAATCTACTACAGTTGCTGTCAAAGCTACTGAAAAAATTCACATACAAATTAAAAAAAAAAAAAACCGAGGAAGGAACAGTCAGAATTATTTCGATAACTTCTGTGTTCTTTTTTGAAAGCTACTATTTCAATACTTATAGAAGGTAAGGTATGTATTTTTTTTTTTTTTTTGATAAGCCTCATTCATAATTTGTTAACATTTCCAACATAAATGTTGGAAAAAATTGATTTTCCGTTGAGGTTTTTCATTACAATTTTTTAACATGTCGATTTAATATGAGTGAGCAAACAACTAAGCTTCTTCTCAAAAGTTCAGTTCATTATTGCCAATTGTCAGAAAAAGTAAGCTGGTATTTTCCCCATTGAATTGCCGATTTCGATCGAATAAGCTTTTGTCAGAATCATTTTTTACAGGTGTCAAACAAATGTAAAAAAAGAGCATACGCAGTATTTTTATTAAAGGAAAGGGACGCAAACTCATTCAATAGACAATTAACTTGACTTTTGTATACCTACTATAATTTTTTTTGTTATTATAAAACTTTAAAAAAAATGTTCAATATGAAAAAAATAAAAAAAAAAAATACATAAATTGAGGAAGTTCCGTATGTAACTTTAGAATTTTTAAAATTGAGAATTCCTTTTTATTTTGTATTATAAAAAGTACCTATTATTAGCACGAATTTGGTAGTTTAAATCTAAGGCTTCAGTTTAGTTTAAAACAGATTGTATTATTTTAAAAAGTAACTTTCAGCTACGTTAAAACGTAATTTTTATATTAAAAGTTTCGTAAATTAATATTTGCTTTTATAATAATACAGTCGACTCTGCTTATTTGCAACACAAAAAAAATGCAGAAAATTTATTGCAACTAAGCGCATTTTTCATATAAACGAACTTCGGATATATGCAACTTTGATGCACTTAACCAAACTTCAAGGTTCTTACCACGCAGCACAACATCAGACTCTACTGGGTTAAAGACATATTGATTAAAAGACCAATGATAATTTTTCACGCTTTTGATTCATTAATTTTAACACTAATTTAACTAAAAAATAAATTAAAATATACTCATACCAGCTCTAAAGTTATCCTATGCATAGTTATTATACACAAGAAAACAAATTGATGAAAGCAGTAATTTCAGCCAATCATACAGTGTCAACACATACGAACGAACTACCCTCGAACCTCTCTAGTCTCCATTTAAATTAAGACTGATATTGTTACCAAAAAAATATGTGTGCTTAAAGATGTCATCAAACTCAATGCCCTAGGATTCCTTCCCTTTTTCAATTCATTGTTGAGATCGTACCTAGAAAAACGTCAATACAGGGTTCTCTTCAGGTTCTCAATCTCTGACCCCATTAACACCACTTTAGGCGTTCTTCGAGGCAGTCACTTGGGGCCTCTTATCTTTGTCTTAATAATAAACGATGTTGAAAGTAAAATAAGTGATTCTTATCTATCTATCTACGCAGATGATATGAAAATCATTAAGGTCATTTCTTCCCCAACTGACCTTCGCTTACTCCAAAACGACCTAAGCTTATTCCAAACTTGGTGCGATAAACATTTCTTAGAACTCGACATTGCTAAATGTCACTCTATAACCTTCTCCCGTAAACGGTTACCCTCACCCCCTTATTACTTTTTAAATGAAACCATTTCTAGTGTGTGTTCCATTCGAGACCTTAGGATTATTTGTGGCAGTGAGCTTAACTTTCGCTCTCATTTCGATCAAATAATTAACAAGGCCAATTCCTGTCTTGAATTCATAAAACGTTGGTCTAAAGACACATTACTTTCGTTAGGCCCTTCCTTGAATACGCTAGCTGTTGCACTAGAAAATGTAAACCAAACAGATCCATTCACACACCATACCATCGTTGTTACCACGGAAACCATATTGTAAATATTCACCACGATATTATTCATGATCATGCATTAGCGCTTTCAACGACTCAGCCCTTTTTACATCCACCAGCCATCGAGTCAACAACCAACCCGCGAAAACTTTTATTGTAACTTTATATTCTTGAATTAATAATAATTAATAAATTAAGTATTACAGTTAGTAATTAAATAGTTCTTTTATTCGTAAACATATCACTAGCCAAGTTTGGTCAACATATCAGAACTCTCACTCCCAAAGAATTGAAGCTCTGCAACGTAGATTTCTTCAGTTCCCCTCCGCAGCCTTCAGTGGTCCGATAATATCATCCTGCCCCCCTATGAAGATCGATTAAAATTGATAAACTTCCAAACTTTTAAAAAACGTCGAAAAGTCGCTGATATTATCTTCGTGCAGCAACTCTTAACGGGGACAATCGATTCACCTATTCTGTTGAAAATGATTTCGATTTATACTAAGGTATGTTAAAATTTAAAAGTACAACGAAAAGGCCCACCACATGTGCCATATACGATACACACCACCCTGGCCCATATTTAACACTGCGCGAAAAAGCTACGTGCAAGTAATATGGACCACCAAACGCACCATAATTTATACACCACCCTGGTCTATGTTTAATACAAGGCGGTATATTAGCAGCACTTTTTTGAAAACTGTTAAAATATTTTTTTTTTAGTTTGTATTTATTTATTTTTCGTTAAGTTGTTTCTATGTTTTATGGTAGGTATATAAAGGTGGATTATAAAATATCTTTTTTAAGTTTAAAAATACCGAAAAACTGACAGTTTTATTTAAAAAAGTTAAGGGTGGGCCATATTTGTGACACTTCCTCTACTGCTTATAGACGTAGAATTAGACTTTTTGTGGATATGGTATTAACACTTAGAATTTCGGGAGTACAGCATAGTTGTCTACAGTTAGTTTCATAAATGTTTCACACTTCTTTGACTTTTATGCCAAACTTGAATTTACATCTCACAAACTCGTAAAACATCGAATTCTTTAATTTAAATAAAATGAATCACAAATTTACTAAACTTTACTTTCTGTTATTGTTTTGTTTTTAAAATGTCAATATGACATTTCAACTTATCGCCTTCCAAAGAAATTCCATTCAAAAAAGATTGGAAATTTAATTTGTCGCATCCACTCACAGACACCCATATTTTTCCTGACGCCAAAAGTGTAGAATGAATCGATTCATTTTTTAACGATACGAAAAGTCATCGCCTGAGTTACGGAACATGGGTCTAGGGTAAGAAAAACTTTGCTCAGCAGTATCAGCTTTGCTTCTGAATATCGACATTTGTCGTCCCATTCGTTTTCAAGAACGACTTAAAAGTAACAAGATTATCTGATACAGTTTTACATGCATGCACGTCTCCACATTTAAGAGAATAGTCGCCATGCAACGAAATTTTCATCCCCTTCTAGATTAAACTATCCATGCTCTTAAACGGGTTTATTTTAAATGAATTGAAGATGGAGGATACATCAACATCATACATGAAATACAGAGAGTTTCCTCTCTTTACAGAACCCACCTACACCTATACACTGTGATAAAGTTCATAGATACTACTCCTAGGTGATGGCATGGCATTCATATGGCAATGTCACTGGTTGAATCTATGGATATGGGAATATTACCCAACAAAATACTGAGCAAGAGCTATTTCGAAATTGGTTTTCGAAAACTGAGTAAGAACACAAGCATAAATATTTCTCTGCAGTCATAAGTTTTCAAGAATAACAAAGCAAAGTGAGTCACTGTTGACGATGAGTGCAGTGCATCTGTGCTCCAACTCCAACTCCAAAATTCCAATACATCTGAATGCGTGGAGCATTGCAAATGCAAACCATTACCATTATCAACAAAGAGCTCCACTTGCAATTTCTCTGATGCTGGTGGCTTCACTCCGATTTGTGCATGGATTTCTTTTGTATTTTTTTTTTTTTTTTATTTATTTTTGTCCGAAGGCAGATATTCAAACAAGAAACCCCCATACGGTTGCTGTTGGCTTCGTCATCGGCTCCGGCTCCCGCTCCTTTGTCGTAGTTCGTAGTTCAGCTCATGCTATTGTGTCATCCTAGGAAATTTTAAAGCCAGGAAGCAGAAGCACACTGCATACTACCACCAAGAAAATACATACTCTAGTTTGGTATATTGTTAAAAATTTAGTCTACGAGCGACTACGTGTATGAAAGGTCGCGCTATTTCGCATCCCCGCAAAATAAATAATTTTTGCCGCTTTTATTGCTTTTAAATAAATTTTATAATAAATCCAGTTCCAATCGTAAAACAAGTTTTGCGGGAAATTATTGTATTTGGACGCACCGCTTTTTACGTGATAATTTTCGATTTTGTTTCGGGTATTGGTTACTACACCAAATCTCATAAACTCCTTACCACTTTAATCTTCCATTACAATTATAAATAAAGTTTAATTTTTATCCGATGGTTAAGAATAAAATTAATCTTTACTGATAATAATAATTAAAAGAGGTTACCCCAATGCATTTTATGATCATTTATATTTTTAGGTACACCTAATGCACTCTATGTTGATTTATGTTTTGAATTTTGTTTATGTTTTCAGGTTTCTTACCTTAATTTTCAGTTAACCCATACTTGTTTTAGTTTCTCAAACACTGGTTTACCATTCCATAACCATTTTTCTTCTTAATTTTTTTTATTTCTTAATTTTATACGGGAAAAGAAGGTGTTAAAAAGTGTTAAATTCATAAAAGTTAATTCAATTTATCCCTTTCGGTCAAAAGTGAAAATAAACATTATATTTTCTTAAAAAATATCCGTTATATTTTGTTTATACAAAAAATTGCTTTGTCCATGCAATTTAAAATTTTCAAATAATGTTTTTAAAACTGTTTCCGTTTTTAAAAAGTTCAAAATTTTAGCAGAAGTGACAAAAAATATATACATATGTACAACAAACAGAAAGCTTTACAATGAAAAGATTAATACAACTTTAATAAATTGGAGCTTTGCAGCAAAAAACTAAAAACCTTAACGCAATATCATCGCAGCACTGAGGAATAATAGCAGTTAGAGGATTATTTAAATGTAAGTTGAAGGTTTTTGAAAGCATTCTAAAAAGAAAATGTGTTTTTTTAATCTATATCAAGGGATAGAAAATTTAAGTTTTCGGATATTTATAAAATCATCATCCTTTTGTTTATGAGATTTGACATTAGTAAACCGACCTAAGAGAATGCATCATTGAATTTCACGAATTTGGGGCGATTCTGACTTGATATAATTTTTCTTAAGATAAGAACATATTTTAACTAATAAGCTCCTGTGTGCAAAAACTAAAAACCCCTTAAGCCTCGAAATAGAATGCCTTAAATAAGAGAATGGTTCAATGGTAGAGGTTCCGTTAATATCGCTTTTAGTAATACATACCATTATTTAAAATTTAAATTTCGGAAAAAGGGTTACATAATATCCAAAAAATATTGTATGTATGACTCGATCCAAGTCTGAATCATACTTAGTATCGTTTAAGCTGTAGCAGCTTATTCATGTATACAACAAACAGACAGATTTCCGGTTCTAAATTTGTCCATATGTCGCTATCTTGAAAATGTCTTGTTAGATAAAATCTGGAGTTCTATTTTTTTACGAATGAAAAAATTGCATAATAAATATCTATATCGAAAGTAAAAATGGACTCTAAATAAAAGTAACAATAAAATAATATTTACAAAAGTAGAATAAACTGATTAAGTAGTCAAAGCAAAAACGAATTTACTAATGGTTTTTGGATGTTTATTTTTTTAAATTATTTTTATCCGAGTTTTTGAACAACAACAGCAACTTAAAGGTGCTACCACCAATTGCTTACGAATTAATTTATTATTCGTTTATTTTTGTTTGGCTAGAGATATAGCTATATCAAGGGGTGCCAAGCCGCCTATCATCAGTCTTCTTATTAGTGGTGCTGAGCTTAAATCCAATTTATTTTTATCTTTAATATTGTATACCCAATTCAAACCACTATACAAGGTGAGAGGTACTTTTTCATGACGAGAGATGATATGATATTAACAGTGTTGGCCAAAACTAAAGCACGAAATTATCTCATTTTGGAAAAATATAAAGAAAACTAAAAAAAAATGTTAATAATCTAATAATTTTATTGTTTTTCTAATCAAAATATATGAGACATTAATTCACGATCAATAATTTTATAATAACTCATACTTTATATAATAATCAACAATGTAAAACAGAATTCATTAGAAACTAGCTTCATAAAAAATAAACACAAAAACATGTTCTTTTTTTAATATTCACTGAAGCATTCATTATTTTCAATTACTGCAGCACATCAACAAGCCATGGTCAATTTTATGTATGGGGATATTATTCCAGGCAATTTAAGATCGTTGAAGAATGGAGTCGAAATTATCGAATTTCGTACGATGAATTTCCAGAATTAAAATTTCCCATAGATTCTCTATAGGGTTGCGATCAGCGTATTTTACTGGCCACTTCATAACAACAATGTTGGAAGAGCTTTCACAACGGCATATTTGCCGCAGCATGAGGAAGCAGAACGTTATGAAGAATATCCCGATACTTGAAACGATTCATTACACCATTTATATTGTGAAATGGCCGGTACGGTTAATTAGTTCTGAATTATTTGTTGATTTTTGAATAAGTGATGAGATATATAAAATTATCATTTGTCTTTTGAACTATCTATGTATATATTTTTTCCAAGACGAGATCATTCCGTGCTTTAGTTTTGGCCAACACTGTATATTTAGAATTAAAGTGTACCTTAGAAATAGATAACTTACAAGATAATATTAACTTTTTATAAAGCCAGAAATCTCTTCTTTTATTTTATTTTTAAATAAAGCTGCTTTAGGTAGCAGTTTTTTTTAAAAATTAATTTCCAAACTCAAAATTTTGCAAACAAAAATTTCAAAATATTTTTTTTTCAAAATTTTACGTAATTAAGATTTTGTTTTCAAAATTCAATGCTGTTATAAATTTGTAGTCAAAAACAGGAAACCGGATGCTTAATTGTCTTGAAATTTTTCAGAAAATTGAAAATAATTAAATCTATTTTACTACCTACGTAGTGGAAATAGGATCCTTAGAGCAACTTAATCAACGGATTGGAGTCAAATAAAGATAATTGTATTTCAATTGTTTTCAATTTTCTTAAGAACTGGAAGAGATTTTAGCATTTGGTTCTTGGTGTTTCACTAATAATTTATTTATAAGTGCATTTAATATTAAAAAAAAAATATTATTTTATAACGTAAAATTTAAAAAAACATTTCTTAAATTTATTTTTCAAAATTTTGAATTTGAAAATTTATTTTGCAAAAACTATTCTCTAAAACAGCTTTAATTAAAAACAAAATAAAAGAAGATATTTCTAGCTTTACAAAAAAGTATATCATGCCATTGTGGGTGTAACCGTGGTTTTTTTAATAATCATGCCGATTATGGAATTCGCATTAATGGATTCGCGGTGATTCGCATTGCTGTGTTCTCTTTTCTTTTCGTGGCGAATGAGTAGAGAGGAACGAGTGCACTGCACTGCGAATCCAGAATTGCGAATTCCATAATCAGCATGAATATTTTATCTGTTTCAAGTCATTTTTTTTAGAAAATTGCCCCTCCAGCTAAACGGGAGGAATAGACCCCCCTCTACTCACGACCCAACTTACACGCTGTAGCTTTTTGTCACACCTTATGCGTATCCACCCTGTATATACATATAGTTGATCAGTGTTAAGTGTTATTTTTTTGATTTTGAATTTTCAAGGTAGGCCAAACAATTTCGAAGAGTTCCATTTTATTGTTAAGGTCTGTATTATTTTTTTGCTGGTTAGCCAGCAAAAGGCAACACGCGTGATACATAAATACATTATTTATACACACACATCGATTCCCCTATTTGTATTTGCTACCTTATCAACACGCTTTCTTTTTATTGTACAGTAAAAGCCGGATAAGTGCCTAACTCGCATTAGTACCTTCTTTTAGAACTAAAATTTTGAGTAGCTATTTGTTCATATAAAACTCATCTAATAAGTAGGTACCTATCGTTTAACTACCTTCCCCGCTTAATTGCCTTTTATTTTGTATACTTTTATTGAAATTTACCTGACAAAAATTCTTTTGAGTACACAATTGAAATCAACTGGAAAAGACAAAACCTTATTTTTATCTAGCACTTCCTTGTGTTTCATGAAACAACATAGATGATGGTGAAATCGAGCGTCTTGAAGAAAAAATATGCACGACTGGGTCGCACGAACTTGCTCTTATGCGCGACCACATTGTGGTTCTATAGTCTGAAATAAATTAGCTATAGGAGCATATATTTTATCCATTTGCCAAATCTTAGTTTAGTTTCAGGTGGTATTATGTGAGTATACAAAAATTAACAATATAGCCTAGTGTTGCACATATGCAATATGCATATAAGGAAATTATACTATTTAAACTGGTAAATTGCTTAAATCAACAAAATTAGAAAGAAATTGATTAAAATACTTTGAATCCGTTTTAACCCAACGCGATGTACACCATCTGAATTCTTATATAAATCTTTATTTATGAGAAAAAAATTTTGAAAATCGTAGGAGTGGTTTTAAAAATAATTAATTTTTTATACACAAAATTTTGTTAACATTTTTGAGAAAAATAATTGGTACGCCAATTTAAAGCATTTATTAATGTTGCGTTAAAAATTGAACTTCACAAAAAAATCTGCTACCAGTTTTCAAAATATCGAATTTTCAAAAAATAATTTTGATTTTTTTTTAAAAAATCCAAAAATCATTTTTTAGAAAATTTTGATACGCACTTTTATTTATATTTGTTACAAGCTTCTGTATAAAAAATCTAATTTTATTCGGTTGATCAAATGTTGAGATAGTCGAAAATCAAAGAAACCGTTCTATGAGAGGTACTGTTAATAAACCTAAAATATAAACTTTAAAAATTTTAAATGATAGATCGTACTAATTTTAACACACAAAAAAACTTTTATGAAAATCGTAGGAGTCGGTTTTGAGAAACAAAATATTTTTCTTAACGGTTTTTTTAACATTTGTATGGGAGGCACCGTTATTTTTGGGTATTAGAATAATTTTTGTCAAAAATCTTCTAGATAAAGTTAAAAAACTGCTATTTACCAAGTTTAATAAAAATCGACCAGGTCGTTTTTGAAATATTGAGTTTTCAAAAAATAATATTAAAACTTTTTTTAAAAATCTAAAAACTATTTTTTTGAAAATTTTGGTACACAATATTATTTAGAATGTGTCAATACTTCTTCATAAAAAAATTGATCAGAATCAGTTTAACCGTTTTCGAGAAAAGCGAAAATCAAAAAAATGGTTCTTTGGGAGGTACCATTAATAACCATTTTTCGGAACCATTTTTTTTATTAAACGGCAACTTATAACTATTTAAATTTATTGAGTTCTTAAAAACAAATTCGGTAGCGCTGGATTTGAGAAAAATAAGTTTTTCCTTTTTGGCCAAGAAATTTTGTATGACTGCTACTGTTAATTTTGGTCCTAAAAAAGAAGAGAAAAAAACGGGTGGGGGGAATGTCCAAAAAACGCTAGGTACCAAGTTTAAAGAAAATCGACCAATCCGTTTAGGCTGTAGTCGAACCGACAGACGGACGTTTTTGCGAGACCCACTTTTTTTGACTTCTCCATCATCGTAATGTAAAGTTTGATCAAAATCTCGAGTTCGATTTTTTGTTCGAATCCATAACTTCCCATATAGTACCTATATCGCAAGTAAAAATGATTAAAATCAGATTCTATAATTTGTAAATGCAAAGTTCGCTGTTTACAAGGTTACTGATACTAGACAGTTGATGTAATGTATTTTCCTATTTTTTGAATAATATTACATAAATGTTTTTTGTTATCAATTGTTTTTATTTTAATAAATTGAGAGGTAAGAGCTTATGTGCACTTAAGAGGGTTTTTTATAACTGCTTAACCCGCATAAGTACTCTCAAAACGAGGCATTTATGGTGAGGCACTTATCCTGGTTTTACTGTATATACATATTGTAAACCTATCAAGAACTTGTCATCTTTAAATTTACCCAACGGATAAAAAGAACAACGACGATGATTCTTACACGTCGATATACAACGGCAATCATTATCAAGATGTCAAATAATTTGATCTTTTTAAATTTGATACTTGGAGCTTTTGGCTTCGCATCGCACTAAAAACTTGTGTGGTGTACACTGTACACTTGCCCTATTATAACTATTCTCTTCTTCGGAATAAAAAGATAGGGCTTCGTGGTTCGTAGTGAGTGAAAAATGAGTTTACAAATTAAATTATAAAAAGGGATATAAATGTACATACATCATTACATTATTATATTTTTTTTTGTTAATATCGATTGAAGTATTTACAATAAAGCTTTATAGTAGTCTAATAGAATCTTGTAGGTATATAGCAAACATTTAATATGATTATTTTCTTAGTTAAAATAATTTCTATATAATATGTATTATTTCCCCATTCTCATTGAACGATCGGAAAGTCAAAGAAAAATCGTATGTTTGGGCGCAGAACGCTGCAGGCCGCGCCGCGCCCGTGGGGATTGCTAGATTGAAGCTCTCACTGCCTCAATCTTCTCAGGTAATCTGATGGGCTGTGTGACCCCAGTTTTTCGTCTAGTCACAGTCGCGATTTGTCTGAACGTATAATGACCCATGTTACAATGGACAGAACCCAACAGGGCTCCATTGAAGCGTTTTCGGATGGCGCGATCGCTTGCCATCAAAGAACATCCCCTCGAAAAGTAGGCATCGACGCGGCAAACGAACTTTCTCGTTAACAGTATAAAGGATTTCGATCAAAATTTTAACAATTTTTTCAAATTGAAATAATATTGAATACAAAAATTTTCAAAAAAATACTTTAGATAAGTTAAATAAACAAATTTAAAGCAACAGTTCCATGATTCTTTTTCAATTTCTTCATAAATAACAATTATTATTATTAGCCTTTGATATTTTTACAAGCAACTTGAACCACAAGAACAAGTTCATGCGATCCAGTCTATCAGTGTTCAAAAATTTTCTGTTGAAAAAAATATTTAATTATTTAATTATGTTTATAATTTGTATTGCATTTTACAAAGGTCAAAAGTTCTGCTTATATTTGTATGAAACAGTGGGGAAAAAAGAAGATAAACCATTTTTAAAATATTGCTTTTTGGTGTATGTTTATTTTTATTTTTTGACATACAAATATTTCTGTGATAGATTACAAGTCAAATAGTTGAACAAAACGTAAACAAACTAAAAATCTACAAACATTAAATGTCTTGAAAACTATCATCTAAGTCCAAGGTAATGGGTAATGAACTAAACATTATTTTCTAAAGAATATTGTGCTTTGAGATATTTTTGAGTTGTGAAATACCTTAAAAAAAAATTAGTGGATCCGAAGAAGCTGCATAATGAATTAATACCCACAAAAAAAACACATTCTTAAATATTTATATTATAACGGGTTACAAAAAAAATGTGCTATAAAACCTGTTCAAAATACTTATACTTTCTATACTAGCATAAAACAATGTTTTTTCTATTAAATTATAAAATAAATTTATTTAAATCCTTCGCACATATACTTGCGAAACAGAAAATGAATTTTCCAAGCATACTACTAGGTAGATTTGCAGAAAAACAGAAAGAAAATCGACAAAGATCAAATCTCTCTACCATAGCTGAATATTTGGGTCCACTTAGTTAAGGCTGTTAAGTTAAGTTGAAAAAGTGTACCGAGTTTTATTTTAATAATAAACAAAAAATATAACAAATAAAACAACAGTTTTTTAAACTCAAAAGTAAAAAAAAAAAAACATTTTTAAATTATTTTTTTATCTCCATTTAAATTTATCTTCTTTGACTAGCTCTACAAGCAAAACAATTCTTCCAAACGATTTTTTTTAATTATCTTACACCACACAAAATTATTTCTATTTACAGCCTTTGGAGCTAAGAGTAAACAAATCGTTTTTCTTGTTTAATTTAACCTGCGCTGCACGTTTACCAAAACTTGTTGTAGATTTTTATTTTGTATTATTATTCCGTTCATACGAAAAAATTAATAAAACGTTATGTTTATCACGCATTTTCTGAATAAAATTGATCTCAAAGTTAAAAATTGACGAGGAAAATGGAACAGGCTAGGAGTTTGTATATCTTAATAAGGTCTTCAGATACCAAATTAATTTAAATGCAATTACAAAGGCTAGTAGGTATTTCTTATAGAAATAAAGTCCTAAACGAAGTTTGTACTTTCATAGGCTTTCCCATTGGTAAAATAAATCAATTTATTTTTGATTTGTTTCTTTACCATCGACACTAGTTCCTTCATCGGATCAGTCAAATCATCCTGGATTTGGCTTTCGCGCCGTGGATAGTACTGATGTTGTCGAAAGTTTGCTTTCTGTTAAGTCAAATGCCGTTGGACTGGATGCTATTCATCCCAATTTTTTGTATATGATTCTGCCAATCGTGTTACCTTATCTTACGTTCGTGTTTAATACAATTCTGATGTCAGGAGTGTATCCTGATCTGTGGAAGGTAGCTAAAATCATACCACATCCAAAAAGTTTTTAGTGTCAACGAAGAGCTTGAAAATATTTAAAATTAGTCCCATTTAAATGGTCTTATTTTAAACCCCAAACAAATCAAAATGTGTAGTTATTTCCAGAAAGAGTCTAAATCTTGATTATTTTCCGCCGATTATTTTGAACAATGATCCAGTCCAATATGTTGAAACTGCCAAAAATCTCGGAGTGACTTTTAACCGCTTCTTGACTTGGGACAACCGTATAAACGGACTTGCAAAGTATTTGGAGCACTACGTGCATTATGGGTAACCCAGTCTTTTACACCACTAAAAACACGTTTACTTCTTGCCAAGACTTTAACAATACCCATTTTGATAAATGGGTGCGAAATTTACTGCAACTGTAACTTTGTTAG
The DNA here is from genome assembly GCA_932273885.2 of Leucozona laternaria. Classification (NCBI taxonomy): domain Eukaryota; kingdom Metazoa; phylum Arthropoda; class Insecta; order Diptera; family Syrphidae; genus Leucozona; species Leucozona laternaria. Next base: position 57,348,027 of record OW026368.1, read on the forward strand.
CAAGCGTAAACTTAATGTGGTCTTCTATAGTACTGTTCGTTATGTCTTTGGCTTTCGTAGGTACGACAGATTATCTCGGTTTGCTACTCTATTACTGGACATGCCATTGAAAAGTTACTTCGGAGCTTGATCTTGCTCTCTGATATACCTACTGCTAACACGCCAACCACAATACTGTTTTGACAAAATTAGTTGTGCTACCTCGCATAGATCTCATCAACTGACTCATCCTCGCTATTCGTTTTTAACATGCGAGCGTCAATTTTTCGTTAATTCAGTCTGTCTTTGGAACTCCTTACCACGTAATATAACAGAAATTCAAAACGCAACAAGCATTAAAAAGGTTTTAAAAAATCATTTTTCAGTAAATATGTAAATGAAATTGTAAATACTTGATTAATGATTTAAATTTGTTTGATTATTAACTTCAAATTTTTATTTAATTTAAATCTTTGCTTGTTCTACTTTGCAAAATTAGCTTATAACTATCTTATAAGATATTGTATCTATCAGTTATATAGCATTCACAAAATAAAATAAATAACGGGACCCTTTGGTTTCCCAGATTATCCTTCACAAATAAGGCGACACCCTGTGTATCTAATGGACGAGATAAGAGAAATGCCAATTTATGACGATTTGAGCGATTAAACGTGAGCTTGCGTCAACGCCCTTCATATGGGACTTGAAAAATAACTCTAGGTGCCCGAAGTATGCCCACCGGCACGGGGCGGTGGACAGAGGGCTCTGGCCCGGCGCGGGGGAGCATAGACAGTAATTTTATAAACCAAATCTGTTATAATTGGCACGTCTATAGATTCACTTCCATGTTTAATATTGGGGTGTTCGGGGTGTACGCTGCCGATGGAATTTCACATCCGCAGAACAAGAATGATAATGTGATGAAATTTAAAGAAGAAGGTAGGAAGGCAAAATTAAAAAAAAAATAATGAAACATGTATGTGTAGGTAACAGCAATATAACGTCATCGACTTACAAGCAAAACTGACCAACTAAGGTCCGAAAGTAAATTTTGGCAAAAATTTTGAAACATTTAGGTGTAGTTATCAGCAATATAACGTCTTACTGGCTGAACACAATGGAGACGGAGCTGCAACTGGAGCTGGAGCCGGACTAGCTGTAAACATATTGAATACACGTAATTTAAATGTTGTGAACACAACGCAACGTAGCTGCAAACGGAGCCGCAGCTGCAAGAGTTCACCGACTTTTAACTTTTGCGTGCAGCATTTTTGACATTTCAAAATTGAAGGAGGAGAACAAGCCCATTTTAACTCGATGAGTGTTTATATGGGGTTGAAATGAGCGTTATAAATATCAGTGCTTCTTCAGTCACAATGTCAGAAAGCTGTACAGCTGCATTGTGGGCACGTAAAAAAAGCACGTACTACACTTTTTAATAGCTATTGCAGCTATTGTGTTCAAGCAGTTATGCTTGAATTGACTAACTGCCGAAAAGCAGTTTTCACAGGATTTTTTACTTTCGATGGTTTTCAAATGAAGTCAGATTTATCAAAACCAACCTATGTGAATACAAGGGAAGTGCTGATTCCTGAGACCAAGGAAGAAAACGGAGACAGAATCGCAAAAACCTTCGTTGAACTGCTTCAAGTCTCGATTTGTGAATAGAGTAGTGAGGTGCCCAAACCACACAGCCGTACTCAAGAATGGGTCTCACAAACAAAATAAATAGAAGCTTGAGAACATAGGGATCTTTAAAGTCACGTGAGAATCGTTTAATAAATCCTAATGTTTTATTGGCTTTTTTTATAATGTGATCTAAGTGATCGTTAAATGTCAATTTTGAATCTAAAATAATTCCTAGATCTGAAAACACGGAAACCTTGTTCAAAGGGTCCGATTCAAATGAGTAGTTATACTTGAAGGGCTTTTTTTGCGTGTAAAGCTCATAACCTTACACTTGTCAACGTTTAGGATAAGTCTATTTTTATTGCACCAGTCCCTGAATCTTAAAAGATCATCTTATAATAGTAAACAGTCTGTTTCAGATTTTATTCTTTTGTAAAGTTTAATGTCATCAGCATAAATAACGATACAAGAAGTTTGGACAATTGAGACGATATCATTTACAAAAAGGATAAACAAAATAGGCCTTAAATGGCTACCCTGAGGTACGCCTGAATTAAAAATATATTGATTAGAACATACATTGCGAAAAGCTACACTATAATGTCTGTTAAGTAGATACGAAGTAATCCATTAACGAAAATAATTATTAAATCCTAAGTTTTTAAATTTACTTATAAGAGTTTTGTGACACAACTTGTCAAATGCCTTACTGAAATCGGTGAAGATGCAGTCAACTTGATCAGGGTCTTCAAAAGAATCTAAACAAAAGGATGAAAAGTTAAATAAGTTTGTCACAGTAGACTTTTTTTTGACAAAACCGTGTTGACTACTACACAAAATTGAATTACAGTGAATTGATAGAACATTACAAACAATGGTTATGGGCCGGTAGTTTATGATCTCAGTTCTTAGTCCCTTTTTATGTATTGGGGTTATGTACGCACTTTTCCAGAGATTGGGAAAAACTGAGCTACTTAAAGATTCATTAAAGAAAATAAATAACGGATAACACAAATGAGAGACACGCTTCTTCAAGATAGAGGCAGGAACACCATCAGGTCCCGGACTATTGTTGTCATCGAGCTTTAAAATGTATCCTCAGTGATATGGAAATTTATTGAGCTCAGATGGGTAAATTGTACAGAAGAAGATATATTGGTTTCAGTTTCATGGTTAGAAGTATCTTCGAACGCATTTTTAAAAAAATCTGCAAACATATTTGCAATTCCTTCAGACGTTTGACCGGTAGAATTTAAATATTTCATAGAGCTAGGAAAGCCACCATTTTTTCTTTTTGCATCCACAAGTTGCCAAAATAATTTAGGGTTAGTTTTTATTTCCTTTTCTGTTTTTGCAGTTTGCCAAATTTACGAAGGTACCATAATCTTCATCAGCTCCCGAGGTATTAAATTTTAACCAAGCTTTGTTTCTTCTATTTTTTAAATTCTTAAGTTGGCGATCAAACCATGGTGGATCGTTTGATCTTTTATAAGTTGCTTTAATTGGGACAGTTATATAAAATATTTCAAATAATTTACGATAAAATACATTACACATAGCATTAATATCACAGTTACTAAACAATTGATTCCATTCAATATTTTGTAGGAGATTGGAGAGTTCAACAAAATTACATTTATTAAAGTTAAATTCAAGTTTGTTACTTAACTTATTGAAAGAAGAATTCATGTTTAAATTTAAGGATATGTCTAGTGCTGGATGGTGACGGTCCTCTTTAGTTAGTTCAGTAGCGGTGGCCAGAACAGCAGCATCAAAATTCATATTGTCGGAGAAAAAAACAAGGTCTAATGTTTTACCTGAAGAATTTCTTATACCATTAAATTGGTTCATTCCAAATGAAGACATTCCATCTATTATAGAAATTTCGTTGGGATTTGACGCGTTAACTGGAATATAGCTATTATTGTCTTCGTTGCTTGTCCAAATCAAATTAGGTAGGTTAAAATCACCTACCATTTGTAGTTTATAGGAAGTGTTGGTAAGGCGTGTTTTCAAGGGGGTTGGCACCCTCTTATTTCACACAGGATTTCTTAACGAAAATAAGAAGCCGCCGTTTTTTCATTTGTATTCACAAATACAAAACTCAATCTATGCAAGCAAATACGTGCGACCGGCATATGCATTTTATTTTTCATTGGCCGTACACTAACAATAATAATTTGACAGCATTTTTGGATGTAATTAGCTATGTTTCTATATCAGAAAAATCATCTGCTATTGGAACTGCGTTTCCACGATATGTTGGGGATGAAATTAATATAAAAAAAAGTTGAATACGATAAACGTACCTTCGTGCAAATGTGTAGTACCTACTTTACATACACCATCATGATGCATTCTACCTTTAATTTTCTCATGAACGAACAATCGATATAAATGAACACTATACATATGAATTGACCTCAAGGTTCGACAGGAGTGAAAAAGGGCACTAATTACGTTTCCATTATCAGCATAACTTGCATGAAATATGCGTCATTCGATGAAGAACTGAGGTTATGATATGTCTGATTAATTTAATTGCTCTTAATTGGATGTGTTCGTGTGTTAATCACATATCACATATGAGTTTAAGAAATAAACAGCATGCAGAGCAAGTGAACGACTTCTGGTGTGTTAAAACTTTGATACATTTGGGAAATCATTAATGAAATGAAAACTTTTGTCAAAAAAATTAAAATGACATCAATGAATGGGTCGTATGTACTTGTTCCTTTTTAAGACAGATTTTAAAATATAATAGGATATAAGAATAAAATGGAACAAAATTAAGAGCCCATAACAATAGTTACTGTTAGATAAGTAATTGGCCAGTCATATAAGACATCGTAGGTCGCAAAAAATTGAACTGCACTGATTTTTTGGGAAGTTGTTAGGATAGATACCAAAAGTGTAAAACCAGTTTGGCAGCTTCGAAAGACTTGTGCTCACTGCGTGGTGCTCGAAAAACCTAAAAAATGTCCAACTTTTTTCAGTTTTTGGCTTATAACTTTTAAAAACTGCACACTATTGGTATCTTTCCTAACAACTTCCCAAAAAATCAGTGCATTGCAATTTTTTGCGACCTAACGCAATTTTTTTCTCTACGGTGACTGGCCTATAAGTATATTTTAACTACTTGTTAATTGATTTCTTGTAGGAAATGAGAAATTGCTTCGAAAATTGATTCAAACGCATGCAAAAGGGTATTGCTCTTCATGGAGAACATTTTGAAAAGCAATACAGCCATTAGAATGTTCTAAATATTTTATATCTCCAAACTTAAATAGCAACCCTCGTAGTGATAAATTTATATGTGCCAAGCTCACTAGTTTTCCATCAACAAGCTTTTCTGGTAAAGTTTTCCTTCAAATATTAAACTTTTTCAGAATTCTTCAGTGAAAAAATTTAAAATCCACACACGGGTATTTACTAAATTAGAGACAGGTATTGCCAAGAATTTAACATTTGTGGGAGCATACAAATTAAAAATACCAACCACCTTTATGTACCCACTGTATAGGGTAGAGTGTATACATATATAGGTATATGACATTATACGCAATTCATGATAAAGAGTAACTTCCTCGGTTTTCTCATTTGAGGAACTCCCTCAACACAGTAAACAGCAACCCTGTAGCCAATGCCTGCCGCCAAGCCACTTCATCATCGTCATTAACACTGGTAATGTTTCAGAATGCAAACATTTTATTTACACAATTTATATCAATCCCCATGAATGTAATTTCGCTAAGTGCTACTTCTCTTTATGTTCATATGTTATGTATACCTATAGGTACGCTTCAATGAATGTTTGTAATGGCCCTAAATTAACGCAAAATATTTTGTTCCTTTTGCTTTTCTAAATTTAAAAATAAATACAATATTTTTTGAAAGCAAATAGTTTCAAGTGTAGGTACAATAGAAATGTGTCAAAATTTCCAAAAAAAGCACTTAGAAACCAGCTCAACTTAGTTTGATTAAAATGCAAATAAGACTTCATATTAAATCTATAACGAATGTAAAATCAATTCAATTCTAAGTACAAAATATAAAGTAAGCCAATTACGCGGAAGAGTGAGGAGGTTATGGACTGAAAATTATGACTTAGCCTATTCCTTATAAAACCATATATGAAGCCACATATTTCCATATTGGCTGGGAGGGGGGGCGCAACAAGAAGTGCACAGTCCACAGACCTGATTAAAACAACGGAAAAAAGGATGACATTCTACATTGTGTCGCAGAAATACAATAATTTATTGTGAGATTTTATGATATATCTAATTAATAAATAAATTTGACGGCACAACAGCTCGTGGAGAACCAGGGCCTAACTATTTTTGCGTGTGCGTGTTGTTTGTCAGCAGGAATGGAAAGGACCTACAATCTTCTACCAAATCCAAACAGTTAATAAGAAGGTGAGTGGTATTAGTTCAAGACAAGAAAATTTCTTGAAGATTTTTCACTTTCTCGCAAGACGCAGTATTAGTATCCGTATTTGTTTTTGTTTTTAGGTGAAAGTGGCTGATAATAATCGAACCAAGGACTCCGCCAGTACAGTACCTACTATGCACTAACCATCACGCAACGGGCTAGTGATATGTTTTAATTTCCGTAATAGTTTTCAGTTGTTAAGTAATTCATCAGCTCTGACGAGCGTATAGGAACGATTGAAACGTGTCGCGTAAAATAAATTCACATTTTTAAAAAGTTAAAGTGGGGGAATTTAGAATCAATAAGGGCGAAGACTAAAAACTAAAGCCGAAATTGGAATTATAAAATTTAGTTCAGACTGGCTTATAGCCTCAAATTTATTAAGAGGAGATGAACAGAATAACAAAATACAAACATAACCAAAATAACGAAGCAGATGCAGAGTTTCTTCTGAGGACTAAAAAATTAATGTCGCAAAAATAATAGACATTGTAAAATCAACTTTGAGCTAAAAATATAAACAACAAAAGCCTGTTATAAGGTGCATTATGCTTAGCTGAGTTTAAAATCAATCTAAATTTTTGGTATAAAATTGATACCGACATTAGCTAAGGTAGGGCAAGTATTATCATAATATAACTATTATTCCTTAGTATTTATTTTCAAATAGAATTCCATAAGAATTCCCAACCACTTCGTTCCTCTGAGCTCCTCTTTATGTAGCTCATTGGGCTTCTCCTCCGAAAGTTGTGACCATTTCGTTCCCTAGGCTGTGTACTAGGGTCAACGATTTTCTATAAGAATTCCCGACCGTTCTAAGCTTCCTTCAAGTTTCTTTATGAACAAGGTTCTCCTTTGAGAGTTTCGACCATCTTTAAAAAATTATAACTAACTTTAATACATTTTGTTTTAATAATTATTTTAAAGATGGCTGAGCATCACATAATTTTGTGTCTGAACAAAAGAAGTTGGATTCACGTTAAAAAAAAGTCAAACGATTGATTCCAATGTGAATATAGAGTCTTAGAATTAAAAAAAAAAAAAAACAAAATACAAGAGTTTCATGACTGCTCAAAAGAGCTAAAGAATCGTAGAGAACAGAGGCCCATTATCAGACCTTACAACAGAGATTATCCACCTGTAGATGAGAATTCTCGGCAGCCATTTCAATTTGCATACAAGGTTGAAATGTCAGTTTTCAGATAAAAAATGAAAATGAATGTGTAAAAACCTCACACATAGACAGTAGGGATGTTCACACCATCTGTTACATTGTTGTTGCAGTTTTTTCTAAAGGGTCCGCCAAATAACTTCTTTGTTTTTTGAAAATGGCGCAAAACATCGAGTGTAGCTTCGGCTGTGTGGCACGTAGCGCCGTCCTGTTGAAACCAAATATTGCCAATATCCTCCTCTTCAATTTGTGTGATCGCCATTGACTGTAACGGCCACTCCTTGCTCATTTTCGAAAAATGGCCCAATTATGGCTCTGGACCAAAATCCGCACCGAATAGTGACTCGTTTTGGGTGTATCGGCTTTTCAATGTATGCGTGCGGGTTTTCTGTGCCCCAAATGCGACAATTTTGCTTGTTTACTACCCGCCAAGATCAAAATGAGCTTCATCTGAAAAGATTATTTTTTTTGGCAAAATCGTCATCTTCTCTAAGTCGATCACAGGCCCACTTAGCGAAGCGTATATACAACCATATTCGTTCAGCGGAAGGATAAAACTAATTATCTGTCAAATCAGACATGAGGTAAGTGTTACCATTCACGAAATAAGCACTAGTTGAAAAAAAACGTTAGATGGCGGACCCTTTAGTTCATGACGGAGTTAACTGGCACGAATTTTATTTGTGTGACCTAGAAAATAGTAGGAGAAAAACCAACTCCAAAAATCCAAACTTAGCTTACCCAATTAATTTCAAAATCTTATTCCGCGGCTCACTACAAATCCAACTACATGCAAATATTTAAACTTTTTCATTTTAATAGAAGTATGGAACACACTATAGTATGGGATTAAAAACATAAGCGCAAAAGTTTAGATGTTTTAAGGGTATATTAATGAATTTTTAGTTAAGGGTCTTAGACAGGATTTTTAAAATTTAAAATTAGTATTAAATCACTAAACGCGTCTTTTATCTTTTTAGTATATCATACTCAATCCCTGTATCACTTTGATTAAGAAAATAGGTTTAGTATGGTACTAGTTGTTGTTTAAAACTAAGAACATTTAATTAAAAAGCTTTAAAGTTTGAAAATTGTTTAAAAGTGTCATATTAATACCTTAACATCAGGCTGTTTACAATTTTGCGCCATTGTTTCGAACCAGTAGTCTACTGTCGGATTAATCCACAAGAGGATGATTTTGAAGGGATGCCACGATTAAAAATGGTTCTGTGTAATTCCTCCTTATAGAATATGAATGGGACTTTAAAAAAAGATTTTTCGGTGTGAAAAGGGGGCGGTCAGATTGTTAACTAAAAGTTTTGCGTGATAGTGAGTAGCCGACAAGATTGTATATATGCGACGTTCAGGAGGCTTATTCGTCTGCTATTGATGGCAAAGCTCAGAACATCGGACCTCTTACAAGTTAGATATGTACAACATTTAAAGCAGAACAATTCTTGCCCACACACTCTTTCTCGTCAGTCAAATTAAATAATTTTAAAATAGTATTACTTTGTATATTGTATATTTATTGTATAATTTATTGTATAATTTAAATATTGTATAATTTATTTTCGGGCGGTATCTCGGCCATTACTTGAGTAATGGTGGTTTTTAATGCGTCTATAATTCGGGGATTATTCTAAAGCCATAATTGGTCGTCCTGTGTGGCTTGTTGCCCTGCCTTGTTGGAACCACATATCGTCCTAGTCATGATCTTCAATCGCCGGCCAAAAAAATCGGTACGACAAGTTCAATTGTTGCGAACGCCGGAAATCGATAAATTCGGATCATCAGCACCACTTGCACTTGCAGCAGCAATATTTTCGAGTGAGCTGAGCGCGCGTTACACTGATGCACAGGCCTTACGACATCCGTAAGTCATCAACTCTCGTCAAATTTCTTCACAATTTTACCGATCATCGCGTAATGAGCAAAAAGTGGCTACGTTTGAATCAGCACTTTTGTAGTAAGTATAAATAATTTAACGCGTTGTTCGATTGTTAAGCGATCCACTATCGTAAATGGCAAACATTCAACAAATATTATGACACTTCAAATGACAGCTGAGTTTGACAGGTACAAATGTTAGCGCAGAATGACTGACCCTGTGTTGACCCCTTAAGTTTAAATATACCTACTATTATATTATTAAAATTATAACAATTTCGTAGTAGGTACATAATAAAATAGGTATACGAGTCTTGTATTTTATTTTTCCAAGTATTATTATTCCTATTCCTTTATTATTTGTTTTTATGTGTTATGCCACATTCATTTTTTGTATGGGTAGGTATCAATAATGCGAGGAAATAAAAAAAAAAGTTCATATATACCTAAGTATCTTCGTCCACAAATTGTGCATTGCATATTGTAGATTATTTCTTCTGTAAACCTTGTTTCCTCAACGAATAGTGTGGAAATGCGGTCAAAATAAAATGTAGGAACACACACATGAGTTGCACGTTCTTGTCCTTTAAAGTGGTTAGGTCACTTCATCGAAGTTTCAAGGCACGAATTTATTCATAAATATAATAGTCTAAGAGCTGACAGCATATTTTTGATTTGGAAATATAACCAAAAATTGACCACGAGAGTTTGTAGGTGTATGCATCGTGATATCGAAAACAAAAGTCTGGCAGGTTTTTTTTTTGGCGACGGTGGTGGGGGTGAGGGTTTGAAAATGGTGATGGTTTTACAAATTTTTTTTCAGAAAAATTATCACGTAAATTCATTTTTCTTAAATGAAAAATCATGCACTGTCATTTTTCCCATGTGTAAAGATTTTTATCTTGACGATCCGATTTGTGGAACTCAAGATATAAGCTCTTTAAGTGAACTTTATCGGTTTTTTGTTTTGGAGACTTTTGTTGATTTTATGCATAACAAGAATAAATAACAAAAATCTGCAAACAAAAGCCGATAAGGTGCGCTTAAAGAGCTTATATCTTGAGTTCTATTAATCGGATCGTCAAGATAAAAGTCTTTGCACGTAGGAAAAATGACAGTGCATCATTTGTCATTTAAAAAAAATTAATTTAAGTGATAATTCTTCTGAAAAAAAAATTGTAAAAATCGTCATTTTCAAACCCTCACCCCCACAACCGGCGCAAAAAAAAACCTGCCTTAGACTATATAATGAGAATGCTACAATTTAAAAATACCGAAAAAAGGTTTAATATAATCCTAGGGACAAAACACAACCGCAATGTAAGGATTATTTATAAACTCGAATTTTTTTCACACGAAACCAATATATTTGCCCGAAAGAGCAAGTTAAAAGTGAGTATTGAACATCAAGGGAGAAATGTTTGAATCGATAAGCGCCATCGACCGAAGCCAAACAAATTTTGAAATGTATGCAAAACCTTGTTTTTTAGAGTATGGTCTTATGTGTGCTCCGTATCGTACGTCTATCGTACTTACTTAGAAATTTGTACTCGGTCTACATATGCAGAATAATGACCTGTCCTAAGGGGTGACTTAAAATAAATAAATAAAAACATACCTACATAGGTACGTAATGTATTTAAAACACACACAATAAAACTCGTACAAAAATGAGAATTTGTTAAGTCTGGTAGTCTGTTAGCCACCTAAGAAGTTAATTGCCGTAGATACAAATAATTTAAAAAAAATTACTTGAACTAAAATACCTACCGTAATACATAATTAATTTTCTCTTTTTAATTTCGTTTTGTTTAATTATTCACTAGCTTTTACGCGCGTATGCGAATGCAACGTTGCTTTGAGTCAAAATTCCAATGCAATCGATGAAGAATTTTCGGAGATCTTATATTTTGAATGCAAATATGAAATTATACCTCACTTCATACCCCTGTTTGATGTTATTTTACATTCGATCCGAAGCAAGATCCAATGTCATGAAGGTTCACATATGAGCGAAGTCCTTTTATATGCATATCAAAGAATCAACAACCAAGTCCACAAAAAAATCCGATAAGGTATATCTTTAAGTTCTAAATACTAATCGGGCCATCAAGTTAAATGTCTTAGCACTTAGGAAAAACGACAGATCATCAATTCCTATCTAAAAAAATGGAAATGAATTTGTGCACTGTGCACAATGTGCACAGTGCACTGTGCACTCGCTATGATGCGTTTATAAATTCGGCTGTATACGTATAAGTCATACGAAAACATTTTTTTTTGCAAAAACAGATTTAAATTCTAATTTGGTGGATCGGTCATTAATGCAGCTGGTTGTCGATCTTCATTTAAGAGTGAAATTACAATAAGAAAAGTAAAAATTGGCTAAGGTTAACAATGAGCGATGAGAAGCTTGATGCGTGTGTATGATGAACATTCACAAAAATCTAGTTAAAGAAGATACGGATTTTATAATAAAACTATAGACGGTTTTTTCAAAACAATAAAATATAAATATTTTTTTTAATGAGCATTATTATAGTATTAAGTATGTATTTATTTACTATACCCCCTGGGAAAAATCATGCGGGCGCATATGTATGTATATAGATAGGCAATCAGACATATATTAGATTTGAAATTACATATCTCTAAGAGCCGTTAGAACGCTTATGTTCTACTTTTTCCTCACCATAAAGTATCACATAAGTCCATATATTATGTACATTATATTGAACTTAAGTATTTAACATTCGTTTCAGCAATTGGGCCTTACAAACTTTAAACACCAGCTTAAAATAAACATTATTTTAGATATTTGTCTAATCAAAATCCAAACTTTAGTTTCCCGAATGATTTGAGTGTGCTGAATTAGAATCCGAAGCTACAAGATTCCAACACATTACTTCTCTGAAATATCCAATCTTAAAGTTCTAATAAACTTGCTGGAATTTTGTTAGTTTCTTATTCGAATTCAGCATCAGCACATACAAATTTTTCGTAAAAATGGTTTGGAAAAAGTTAAATTCTGTATAAATTAGTGCAGTTAGTCGGTTTAAAGTTATCTCAGGTTTGCTCAAAACATATTCCTGAAACTTAAAACTGCTTTTGTCATGAAAACACAATAAACAAAAAATAAATGATGAATAGAATTTCGCTGTCAGGCAGATTGCACCATTCAACCTAGACTACGTACACTTAAGCAATATCTAAACTAAAGTCCAATAAAGCTGACGGCCTTGATGTAGAGCTGTTCAAAGCAGTACGCGATGACCAGTGAAGTCTTTAGGCATGAGCCCGATGGGCTGCAGTTTGAGACAAACCTTTTTTAAATGACTAAATACTTTTGTGTTTAAATTCATTGCTCTTTTTCTAAATATTAATAATGCTTCAATCATATCAATATTTGATAAAATATATAATAATTACAAAATAAATCAAATCACTTAGATACATAAATAATAACTCATTTTTTCCATTACAATATAAAATGTCAGCTATTTATGAATAAAAACTGTAGATTTTACATTCAAGTTGTCACCTGAATTTTCATGTGAAAATTTCATGTGACGTAACGTCACTAAAAGTCTTTTAATGACAGCTGGTCAGTCAGAAGGTCGAAAAATTCCAAAATTTGAGTATTTAGGACCTGAACTAGTCCTAGTGGGATTTTATGTCCCCTATCACACGAGGAAACTTTCAGTTTTTGGTCGAGAGGGGCACGAAGTAAAGGGAGTTAAAAAAAAATCCCCGGTCAAAGTTGTGGTGATTTTTTTGACATTGCTTTTTACACTTCGTAGTGTGCAAGTCTTTAGATAGACTTGGCGCGGCAAGATAATTAATATAATAAACAAGATAATATATATAATTCCATTTCACAATGCAGCTGGAGTATGGTTTATTCAAAATTCATCGTTTTCTCTAAATGAAGCGGAAGACTTCTTTTCACTTAAACAAAGTTAATAGTTATGTTTGGTAAATTAAAATTTCTTACAAATTTTCTGTTTGCTGCCAAATTCTTTTGGAAAAACTGGGTTTTATGAAAAGCTACCCGTAATTAAAAGTACCTACAGCATTTTATATTGCATTTGCAACTGGAAATAAATTAAAAGGACACAAATATTAAAAATAATTAGAATGACTGAAAAGAATTAACAGTTAATAGCCGTGTTTTTTTGCAAGCCCGGAGAGATTTGGTTGAAAAAAACGATATCAAGGATTAGCGACGTGATTACAGAAACAAAATCTGGTTTCCCTACAAACTATCGATAACAAGTATGCAATAAACGCCGGTAACACAGTTTTTCTCCATGATTAAGTTAAGCCCCGAGAATTCTCCGCGCTTATCTTAGCCCGAAGGGGGTTAGTTGCTGTTGCATTTAACATGTAAATTGCAGGACAGGACGTCGTTTTTTTCGACCAAGCTCCTCGGGGCTTGCAAAAAAACACGCCTAATAATTGTTTAAAAGTAGCCTGTGGAAAACGACACAAAAAAATTAATCTGAAATTAAAACAAAATTTTTGTTTGCTTTCTTTGTTTTATGTAATGTGTGTTCAATTTTATTGTTGGCTTATAATTGGCTGTGTGGGGGCTTAAGGGGCTGTGGAAGGCTGTGGTGGGGGGGAGGGGTACCTTGTCCCCTATAGCCTCCCCTGGATCCACTACTGGTGGATATAATATGTATGTAAATTATATTGGAGTCGATAGCATTATATTTTTTTTTTAATTTTGGATAGAAAAAACCTACATATGTATTAGCGTGGCGCTTATTTTTGAAATTTTTGAATTTCTTTCGACCCTTCCCCCTAAAAGAGAGCAAGGTTAGCGTTAACACGTGCCAGCAAGCACTTGAAATTTTCCATACAAAATACATGGAGATTTCTCAGTCTTTTACTCAAAATTTGGGTAAAAGTGTGAAAGTGGATGGTACTTCACATACATATCTTAAGTAGCTACCATAAGGAGTACATATATAAAAAAAAATTATTTTCAATTTTTTAAACAATATTTACCAGGTTTAAAATAACAGCAAATATCGTTGTTTTTGTGTGTCTATTTCTTGATTTTAACTAATTTTTCGTTTTTTTAAAATAACCTTTCTAACATAAAAAGCATTTTTTAAATCGGATATCTCTTTTTTGTGCTTACCCCACTTTACCCATTAAATATTCTTTTTTTTTTAAATATCCCTAAACCCAACCACTAACCTTTCAAGTACAAAGAATTCCCTTAAGCGATCCACTCAAAAAAAAAACCCTTAAAATACGAAAAGAATTTCATAAATTTGATGTTTTTTAATTTGAACCCTATTTCACTCTACAAATAACAAAATTTAAAATGGATTATCCCTAGAGCAACTTCCTAAGAAACGTCTTTTTCATTTTACCACATTTCAATCTACAAAGTGAATTTTTACGATTTTTGTATAGTTATTCTGCTATTCGGTGCGGAGAAGAATCCAACAATACTAAGATCATTAAAATCGATCCAGCCGTTATTGAAACTAAACTGACTTTGTTTTATATATGTATTTAAGATTTAGTTTTAAATACTTGTGATTAAAAGTTCCTCTTGTTTAAAGTAAAAACATCTGTATTTTTTTGTTTTTAGTCGTACTTTCCCAATATTTTTACCGCAACAGCATATTCAGAAAATCTTGAATACTGCTCATAAATATGAACTTTTGCTCCAACAACTTATCAAGTAGTAAGTAAAATTAAAAAATTAACCGGAATTTATTAAACAAAATTTGTATAAAAACATTTCCTTAAGGGCTTCATACCTTCATGGGCCCAGGGCCCCAAATGTCTAAAGACGCCCCTGGTGATGACCTGGATATGATTATGCACCAACTCATCTGCAATGGCTATAAATGGTCGGAGGAAAGCATGTCCGATGAATGGGACCTCACCTCAGCACTGTTTGCCCGATCCCCAAGAAAGGAGAACTCGTGACCAAATTAAAATAAAAAATCTTTTTAATGATAGCTCTAAGAAAAAAAATTGTGCACATACTTTTATGTACATTTTTTTACTAAACTGTTCGATAATACTCAACGTTCAAAAGTAATATGCGAAAAACCGATATTTTCCATTTGACATTTTTTAAAGTCGCAATATCTTATGAACGATTGATTGTCAACATAACTTACAGTCTTTCCATAAACTAATTTGCAATTATAGCTTCCACCAATTTTTAAGAAATTTAACCTTGAACAACTTTTCTTCCAGATGTCGGATTGATGGGGCTTTTTCGCAATTGATTTTTAATAGAAAGGTCTGTACGAATTTTCAGCACTGTGCGAATTTTGTCCAGGGTGATTTTGATTTTAAAATGTTTAGTTTTCAAAACAGAAAATTGAGTAGCACCTCAGGAATTGTAAAGATTTAGTATTCTGACGTTCCATGTACATGCTCTCAACCTGTTATCCGAGGCTCCTTGTGACTTTTTCACAGCTGGATTTTTACGTACCTCCAACCAGGAGGGCTATGTCAATGTCCTTGCATTACACCAGCCTAAGACAGCAGGCCGGATTATCCTTTGCCAGTATCATACACTACGTGGATATATGAGCAGACAAACGACCGTGTTTTATGCTTAAAATAAAAGTGCAAACAAAAAACGATTTTGGAACGACATTTGAACTGTCAGCTGTTGATTTAAGTTTGGCACCTGCGCCTTTTTTTCTTATTAGCATCAGTAAAGGTCTTTTACCCTGTCAATAAAAATAAAAGTTATAAAATTTATTTTATATCATTTTTCGTTCAGACATTTTTTGTACGTCAAATCATATGTCAAACGGATGAATTTTTTAATGAATTATTTTACACACAGAAACACAAGCCTATGTTAACTTACTCATATGTACATATTTAGAGAAATCTACAGTGCAAATGAACAAGTGCCAGAAACCAGAAAAGCCGTAAATCGACGTGTTTTTACCGGAGCTTATGTACATATCTCTTAAATTTATTTTATTTTATGAATAAAGAAATTCTTTCAGGATAAAAGTGACATAATTTTAGAATAAGTGATTATTTAGTGAGCACAAATCGTTAAGTTCAAGTTGTTTTAATCTTTTTGTGTCCTAGAATTGCTTCAATCTGCTAGCTATGAACATACATACCTAAAAATGTCAAAAGGTGATGTGATCCAGTTGTGTATCAATCCAGTGACCTAATTTTATTAGAATATTGCTGTTCAATTTTCGTCTGGCAAAGAGTCGAGGATTCATTCCACTTTAGAAGAACAAATACGGTGTATGTGCAAAACTGAAATTTGATTTTTTCATAGTGAATTGGGTTTGGACAAACAATGATAATTTGTGTTTGTAAAAGTGAAACTGGAAAGAGTTTCATGCCTCTCAATGATTAACAAATAATAAAATTGGTTCTTCTGCCACTGGGATTGAGATTCAAAGGAATTTTTTTTGCAAATGTTTGATACCGTTTCTTTTCAACACGTGTGAAATCAAGGTGGTTCTTACCAACCAAAATTGGACACACATTAAAAGAAAATCTTCTAATTTTTCAAGTGCTTATATTTATATTTAACTCTTCCTGGCCCTATTTTAATGAGAAATTCCATACAGGCACAGGGACCTTACTATTGGAATATTTTCGTATATATCTCCTTAATGGCTTGAGCGATTTTGTTTAAATTATACAAACAGGCACCTCATAGCATCTTTAGTTAGTTGCATTTTAAATATCAGACAAATTTATTTTTTTGTCTCAAAATAAAAATCGAAAAATATCGCAATTTTCTTAAAATCGACTAGACTAATTTTGTCAACAAGTTTTATAAAGAATTCAACTAATATTGCATACCAATTTAGTATGATATTGCAAAAGCAAAAGGTTAACGAATTCACCCGCTTACACCTTATATAGAGTATCTACGTATATATCAACGAAATAAAATAAAAATTTTCAAAATTAATAACATTGGTGACACATATTTCGTTCACAAAAACCTGTTTTTGACTTATTTTTGGCGTCTGAATGCGAAAATGATCACAATTTTTTTTTAGCACGTCTCATTTTTGAAGCTACAGGATATCGTTTTTTTTTTATGGAAACAACTACCAAGCAAAAAGTTTCAAGAAAATAATTCTATTCATTTAAGCCTAGTACTCAGTTCGAGTGGAAATGAAATGTTCATATAAAACTGACGGTTGGTTCACAGCGATGAAATTCCCAATTAAAAGTGAGTACCCAAATGTGAAAGCGGAATATGAACCAGTTCGTGATCAATTTCACACCGCAAAATTTTCATTCCCACCAACCACTAGGAAAATCTGAAGAGATGTGGAAAAGTGTTACTTTTTTCAAGTAATTTGAAAAAAGTTCTGAAAAATAAAAAATATATATACCTTTAAGACTATTTTTTGATGAAACCATCGTCTCCTTCTATGAATTCATTGCTACCAACGTGCTAAAAACAACAAATTACGGGACAAAAACAATCTTCATTGGGATTTTTTTCAAGGTTCTGTCAAAATTTATTCGTCTACAATATCAATCATTTTATTTTTTCGTTCAAAGTGAGTATTAAGGTTGTCCCAAACCAACGCGAAATATTCGCGCGAATATGCGACGACTGAATAATGTTCGAAGATTCCCATCGCGCCAGTGTGGGTGCTCCCATTTATCTCCATGTAAATAAATTAAGACAGGCGAAAGTTTCGTCGTCGTTCTGAAATTTTCGCGTTGGTTTGGGAGAGCCTTTAAAAATCACAAACTGAGAATCGAAAATACACGTGGAGATTTTATTATGTTTTCATTATCACCTCTAACGTGTATTTTGAAGCGGTTTTATTTTTCATTTCACAAAGAGGTGAGTACTAGGCTTAAAACGGCAAACATACATATAAAGGTAAACATTTTTTTTCTGGAGTGCTAGCCATCATTTGTACATCCCATCTACCTTGGCTTGGAATCGCTCACTCTACTCATCACTGACTGTACCTAGATTTTTCGAGAAGTCAGCAAGATGGCTGTGAGGTTGCTGGACAATTTCTCTGTAATTCTCTGCTCTGTTTTGACAACGTTTTTGAATGTCAACCAATCATTCTTTTGGAGTTCTGTCATCGCCCCAATACAATAATGTTCATCTTAAATGAGCTGCCGAATCTGTGGACAGTCAAACACACCGCCTTTATCTTTTCAAAAGACAGGCGAGGAAATGCTGAAATGTGGTAGTTGAAACGGTTTCCTTCAGTTGGCAAACCTTTAACATGCTTCATGAGCCCCAGTTTATGTATATCTGCGAAGGTGGAAATATAATACTCTTTCTGTCAACAAGCATCTGATGTAGAATGTTTGGATCACCAGGTTTGAGTTCAGATTTTGGCGGCCAATTCGACAGTTGCCAATACTTCTCACGAACTCTGCGCTGTCCCACATACACAAAAAAAGGATACTTGGTACATGCGCGATGATGGTTCTTCACGCAAACAAACTGAGTAGCCTATTGGGACTGCACCAAATAAGTTTCCATTGTGGAGGAGGACACACTTGAAGCTCAGCTTTTGAGTTATCACTATACTTAACAATAATAAATAGATCGACACACAACGTCTATGTAGATAAAAACCTTGTTTTGATAGAAATAAAACTAAGTACGGCTTTGAAATCAGCGTACCAATTTAACTTTAAAGCAGCTGAAAATCGAACTCAACAGATATTTTTTTTTATTGTTCCCCAGTGTACATAATTCGATATTTGAAGTTTAAATAAGCTTAACAAAGCGTCTCTGGTAGTTTTATATTTCATTTATTGATTTTATTCTATCCCTTAATAACTATTGAATTGAAATTAAAATATTGAAAGCTTGAAAATGTTGAAAGCAGAATTAAAAAAAAGACATTTTGATTCAGTCAGAATTTTGACCAAACCCAAAACGCGTTTTTCGCGAAAATATCGGCTTTGGCGTACAACCTACATCGAAAACACAAGTTTTCCCATACATTTTTGTAAACCACAAGTTTTCTCAAACTACAAGTTTTAGATAAAGGGTGTCATCATAAATGCATGGTTGCTTTGTTTACATGTGATCAATTGCAATCATATTAACTTCATACAAAATATTTGCGCATGTGTTTTACGCTGCATTTATGAACACTTTTTCTGATTTGCGTCATATGTCATAGGGAAAGAATTTGACAGATGGAACAATAAAGAAAAGGAAGTCGTTTATACTATATATCTATCTCTTTCTTTAATAAAGAAATTCAGATTGCATGTGAGTTTTTATAGTTGCACATTTGCGCTGCAAATACTTGCGGTTTGCTTTTATGAAAATCTGACATTTATCATTTGCATTTATGAAAATTATGCATTTGTCAGACTTTCACAACCATGTATTTATGAAAGCACCCAAAACCTGTCGAAAACCAGTTTGAATTCAGAGTTGAACTAATGACGAATTCCTTACAACAGAGAAATCGAATTTTTTCTAAACAGAATCGAAAATATCGGCTTTGGCGTACAACCTACATCGAAAACACAAGTTTTCCCATACATTTTTGTAAACCACAAGTTTTCTAAAACTACAAGTTTTAGATAAAACCTGTCGAAAACCAGTTTGAATTCAGAGTTGAACTAAACAAACACACCTTTCGATACATTCAACGCTCAATCAAACGTCAAAATGAAAGCCGAAGGGATGCTGTCACGAAAAATGAAATTAAACCACTGATCTCTATAATACACTGGAAAGCTTATTCATACAAACAAAATGACTCCAATTGAAGATTGTTATACGGTGCGCCAGGTTTGTATAACAGTATAACTTCTTTTTGTCAAAGTGGGTGAACACAATACACGCGAGTCATGGCGCGCGTCCTTATCTTACAATGTTAAAATACATAAAATCTCATTATAGAACGGTGTTCACATTGGACTATCTCCTTCGACTTTTTTTCGCGTCTCTGTACTTTATCTCACTCACACTTCATGGTGAGAAAATGATGGCGAAGAAAGTAAGGATTTTTTGATTTTTTGCTTAAGATTGTTCATTTTTTGGCGTTTTCTTTTGTGATATCTGTTCTCTCTGTCTGAACCTTATCTTTGGCACTTAAATCCTACGGAATCCAATTTTTTTAATTGAAAGCATTGTCCTACTAAGATTTATATTTTGTAAGTGAAATGTTTCTAATTAATCCTTCAACAAGCAAAGATTTTTGTTTTGTTTTAACGACTGCTACACGTCAGAATGAGTCAGATCTGTTCACATTAGGTTTTGTGTCTGTAGCCACAAACGCCATTCTGGGAGTTAAATAGTAGGTGACATTTCTTGCGAATTTGTACAAATTGTAACTAACACTGAATTGTAATTTTTTGTTGTTTGGATAAACGCACAATTTTTTTTGTTTTGCATCTATTCACTAAAATAAGTTTGTACTTAATCTTATAAAAGGGACATGGTAAATTAAATGCAGTTTGAAATATTTGTTGTGAATTTGAAGGACCATTATTTTTTTGTGTTCAAATTCCTGTCAAATAGAACTCACACCATCATATACAAAAATAAGCCATCTGAAATGGTTGAAAGAAATTCGACACAAGTTTTAATAATCACGCTCATGTGAACGCGCGCCCTGCCGCGTGTCCTGACGCGCGTACTGTGTTCAACCAGTGAACTGAAAAATATACGTCAAATTACTTTTTTTTTTAAAGACAGACCTTTGTACGTTAACGCGTTTCGCGCTACTTGAAAAAAAAAAACTCTGGGTGCCTGAAGTATGCCCACCGGCGGAGGGCCCTGGCCCTGCGGGGCCGCATAAACAGTTCTTTTATAAACCAAAACTGTTATAATTGGCATGTCTAAAGTCACTTCCTTTAATAAATTCAATGTGATAATTATAATTACTTGAAACAAACAATGAATACAAGCAAATATTTTATGCAACAAAAGGGAATAAAAAGCGAGGTATTGTGATTCAACATCGGAAGATGAAAATGTTTAATGCGAAACTGAAAGAAAATTTGGATGTGTCGAAATTAAAAATCGAAATGTATGAATTCGGACGGCAACGAAACACGAGGCTGTAGTGTTTCGTTTGATTGCTTCAAATGTATGATGTCTTGTTTTTCATATTATTTTTAGTTATATTTAATAAAATTATTTTATATATTTGATACTATAAAAAATTGCTTCAACAAGGTGAATTTTTCCGATTTTATATGATTTAATTTCTTTTTTATATTATGGATTTAGCGTCATGGCTCTACGCTGAGCTGCTTTAGCAGAAATTTATTCACTCCAACCACACTTAAACGAGTTTATTCAGTTTATTTTAACTTTCGATGCTTTTCAAAGTATCGCGCTTTGCGGCCCTTGTCGCGTCCATTGTGTTCATATAGGAGCTGATTTAAAAACAATTGAAATGTCAAACGAAAAAGGGTTATTGTTCGATGTGAACGCTTTATGAGTTTTCGTAAACTTTTTGCCGAAAATCCCGTTTTGGGTTTGCTGTTAAAACGCTATAACCCACAAGATTTATTTAAATAAGAACGTTTGAAGATATACAATTTTTTTTCTAAAAATCAACTTGTATGCCCAGATTTCACAGGAATGTACTTGTTTTATCAGCTGAGAGAGTTCTCTATTTATATATCAAAATTTGGTACTTCCAAGTTTAAGTTCAATTGTAATTGATTTAAATTATTTGTATTTATGAAACCAAGAAAGTGGTTCTTTATTTTTGATTTAATTTCTCTGACTAGACAATCCAATGCAAATGACACATTTAATTTCTGTTTCACAAACCCCTAGTGTAATTGAATTTTCCACAAGAGTGAGAACGCCACTCAGGCGGCTGCAAGAAGACATTTCAAGAAATTACTTTTTAAGCGAATTTTATTTTTCTTTTTTTTTGTCGTTTGGAAAATCATTGTAAAAGAGAATGATTTCCTAGTTTTCTTTATTCTGACCTTACAGTTCTCTGTTGTTTCTGTCTTCGATTGATTAGGTCCTTATGAATACTTAAAAAAAAAACCTAGAAAGATTAATATAAATACAAGAACAAAAAGTAAATACCAGGAAGGATTCTTTATTCTTGTGAAGGGAAGAATATTGAAGTTCAAAAGAAAACTAAAACTCACGCCTAGGTCGCTCGTATCTGCTTCCACTTTTGGTTAAGATATATAAATTATTGAAGTTTCAAGTTATTGTGTTTTTAATATTTTCAAAAATGTTTGCTTGCATTATTTTGCACTTGTGGTCCAAGTGGACATGCATTAAAGATTCAAGATATTAGTTCATTATTACAATAATTATGGTCTTAGCGCAAAATCGTGAAAAAGGTGAAAAGTATAATAAGTACAGATGCATAAGATGTAGCAAAATCCAAGAGCGTGTTGATTTTTTGAACGCCTACGAAAAGAAAAATACAAATTACAACGATAGAAAATATAGTTTGAAACGTCGTCGCATTCGCCGCTCCCGCTGTTGAAGTGACAAAGTTGATATAAAAGTTGGCACGAAGTTTAAACAAGTGCAGACAATTGGTCTCCAATCGAAGAGAAATCCGTACAGTGCGACAAAGTGCGACAAAAGCCTATTGTGTAAAAACTCTAAGGTGTTAAAATATTTGTTTATTAAATCCGTACACTTTAAACAATTTTGATCTCGACATCCTATTATATTAGATATACATCATTTATCATTATCAATCTATATAAATAAAAATGTAAATGTTGGTTTGTTCCTAATCGCTAATCTCTGAAAGTTCTTAACCGATTGCTTTGAAATTTTGGCACACCATTCCATTCGAATGCGCGCGTGTTTATGTATATATTTTTTTAGAAAAATACAGCGGGATATATTGGGCATAAAAACAACACCCGCTCTACTGATGTATAAGCAATACAGGAACTTTATTAATCAGAAAAAATTTTCAGTTTTATTGTCAAAAAATTGAGGAAGTAAAATAATATAAGAGAGCTGACAGCAAATTTCGGGTGGATTTTAGGTGTATTCGTAGTGATATCAAGAAGTCTGGTAGGTTTTTTTTGGTGCCGACCGGTGGTGGGGGTGGGGTGTTGAAAAAAAACAATGTTAACAATTTTTTTCAGGAGCTTAACTTCATTTTCATTTTTTCATACAGGAAATGATGATCTGTCATTTTCCCCAAGTTTTAAGACATTTATCTTGACGGTCCGATTAAAAGAACTCAAGATATAAGTTTGCTAAGCGAACCTTTTCGGATTTTTTGGGGAATTGTGTTGTTGATCTTTTGCTATGGATATAAGAGGAATTTTGACTCAACGCAACGTTGCATTCGCATAGGCGCGTGGTTTTCTTCAGGTTTTAAAAACAGCATCATCTTTCGGTCGTAAAATCAAAGCACGATATACTGAGATCTCAGAAATCTCAATTATTCAATATAGAGACAAAAAAGGTATGTTTTGTGCCACCGGACAAATTAAGCTGCCTCAATTTGGAGTTTGTAAAACTTCGATTAATTATTTGCCCGTCAGTTTATTGTTAGGTTAAGTAGAAGTGGCTGTCGACGGATAGTCGACACACATATGAAGGTGTGAAAATTGTGTCCAAAATATTTGAGAAATAATCGTTCATAATGAAGGGAAGCGGTTTCAAATGAATCGGTAACTTCATCAAGCTCATTTTTCAATTTTTAAAATGAATCAAGGGATGAAGATTTTTTGAAATATTAACACAGAACAGTACTCCATTCGCCACGCAAAAAAATTAATTTTTTAATTGAAACGATTAAATTCACAGTATTCCGTACTATCTAATCTGAATGACAAGCTCGGCACTATATTTAGCTTCTTCTGTTACTCTTAGAATGACATTTTGCTGAACTATGAATTTCTATCCTCAGAAATAGCTTGAAAAGAAAATCATAGATAGGGGAAATTTTTAAGGCTCTCGAGAGGACCCTTTTCTGTGTAAAAGAATGAATTTTTGAGTACGGCTACACAAAATTGTATGGCAGGTATTGTGTGTACGGAGAATGTACAAAGCAAGGAACCAACTTAAGAATCAACCCATGCGTTCAGGCTGAAATGAATTACACTACAAAATTTTAAAACTTAAATTTTAAATCATAAAAAAAAAAACAAAGTAATGCTAAAGTTAAATTTACACCCAGCAAAGCGGGTGGGTAACAGCTAGTACTATTATATAAAGACGAAACAATTATTTACTTTGTTACGCGTAATCTTAGAAAGATTTTAACTGATTTCTTTGAAATTGTTTTTATAATATTTGTTACTTTAATACAAATGTTTAAGGATATTTGTGCTCACATTTTTGTTGAGATTAAATTATATTTAATTATAATAATGTTCATGTTTTTTTATAAAAAAAAGAAAAGTTTTTATTTTCTAAGTTTTTTTTGTAAAATAAAACTAAGAATTGTTATAAAACCATGAATTAAAATAATGTATAATTTTTTTGGTAAATTAATTTAAAAAGTGTTATTTAACGATATATTGAAATACCTATGTATTTGAATATGAAATCTGAAAGAATTTCCGTTTATAATTTTATTTTTTGTGGTTTAATTAAAGTAAATTTAATTCAAAATTTCTTTTAAAAAAATATGGCAATACTTTTGTTCGGAGTAGGTCTTTTTGACAGCTGTCATTTTATAATTAATAGACTAACTCCCGAACAACGTTTGCAAATCGTGCAAATTTATTACCAAAATAATGGTTCGGTTCGCGCGACTCATCGCGTGCTGCGTCCAATATTCGATCGACATAATCGCAAAATCGCATAAATTCGAGCAACCATGGATCGGTTTCGCAACACATTTACTCAAGTGGATAATGTGCATCCTCAGAGACGCCGCGCCGGCCGTACAGTGCGCACTGAAGACGCTTTTGCTGCTGTGGATCAGAGTATCGAAGAAGACGCGAATGAGTCCAGCCGCTATCGCGCGCAACAATTGGAGCAATCTAAAATTGGGCCTCTCGCCTGGAATTTATTTGAGCCAGCCGCGGCGGGAACTTCCCTGCACCTAAGCATATGTACATATGTACACTCGTACAGTATATACATTGTATTTTAAAATTATATTAGGAAAGCATATGCATGATAGCTGTCGAAAAACCGAAAAACTATGCGTGTACAAATCTTAAGCATCGCCTCAAAAATGAATGATTTTTCGAGATTTGTATTCTTCAAGATTTTGACTTGTATTTCTTAAACAACTGCCCAAGCTTGGGCTTGAGTACCTCCTCTTTATTTTCAACAGTTGCATAAAATTTCAATACTTTCCTGATTCTTGGAAAGCAGCAAAGGTTATACCGGTCCTATGACCGGTCCAACTGACCCAAAAAGCTACAGGCCTATAAGTCTCTTGAGCTGTACAACCAAAGTCTTTGAGCGTATTATAAAATACAAGTTAGATCCATATATTCTGAGCAATAACATTTATACCCTTAACAACAGTTTGGGTTTTGTGCTCACCATAGTACCGTGCAGCAAGTCAATAGAATAACGAAACATGTTCGTACTAATTTTAACACTCAACAGTCAACCGGACTGGTTCTATTAGATATTGAGAAAGCATTTGATGAAGCCTGGCATAATGGTCTTATTTATAAAATGATAGAGTTATATTTTCCAACATATCATAGTTCAAAGTTTTTTGCTTAACAGATATTTTATAGTTTCTCTTAACGGAGATTCGTCTGATATGTTTAGTGTTCCAGCAGGAGTTCCTCAGGGATCTGTTTTAGGACCTCCCCTATATAATGTATAAACGTCTGACTTTCCCACACTGCCTTTTTGCGAATCAGCCATATATGCTGATGATACTGCTATTTTTTCATCCGATGTACTTAGTTTCAATATTGAAACTAATCTACATAGTCAGCTCTGAATATGCTATAAATAGCTATTACAACAAATGGAAAATTAAAATTAATGCGTCAAAGTTGCATGCAATCTTTTTTACAAGAAAAAGAAAAGATTGCTTTCTTCCGACCACAAAATTAAAACTTAATAACTGTGACATTGAACTTCAGTTAAATATCTCGGAATACATCTAGATAATAAACTAACTTTTAACGAAAATATTGAAAAAACCATTATCAAAGTGAATAACACGATACAAATAATGTATCCGTTGATAACTAGACAAAAAGGTGAACTGAACTTATTAAAAATTGCGTATTGACAAGGCCCTCAGTAGTCAACTGATGAGTCCAAGTGAGATCGCCGGGACGAAACGCCAATTTTTATGGACTAAAGCCCGTTAAAAGCTATATTGAATCAATAATTCAACAAGTCCAATTAAATAGTGCTAAGTCTTCTACTTGGCTGATGTATTTCAGTAGTATATAGAATTTGTATTATAAAACCCTCATATAAACAGAAAATCTTTACTTATAGCAATGACAACAAACTCATAAATTTCAAAGTTATTTTTCAATCCCTAAAGGCTCTCCCAAACCAACGCGAATATTTCAGAACGACGACGAAACTTTCGCCTGCCTTAATTTATTTACATGGAGATTAATAGAAGCACCCACACTGGCGCGATGCGAATATTCGAACGTTATTCAGTCGTCGCATATTCGCGCGAATGTTTCGCGTTGGTTTGGGACAGCGTTAATGCTTTACGGTTGTCCAGTCTGGAGCCAATGTGCAAAAACTCATATTAAAAAAATTCAAATATAACAAAACAAAATATTGAAAATGATGTTAAAGCTCCAATGGCGCTTCTCTACCAATGAACTACACAACCTTGCCCATGACGAATTTATATCTAAAAGGATTTTAAAACTGAAAGAAAAATATAGTATACGTTGCCAAATTTCTGACAACGCTCTTATAAATAGTCTTATAAATACATAGTGATTATTATTCTTTTGTTACTTACATTGTATTCTTTAATTATTATGATTTGTTAATCGTATTTAATTTTTGATATTATTATATTCCATCGCCGTTGTTTCAAAAAAATCATTTTCAATTAATTTATATGCTTATATTCATTGTGTAGATGTAAATATATTTTTAATTATTTCTGTACATATATTTGTTTATTAAATTATTTGTTATTTACTTATTTATTTATTTGTTTATTATTTATTTATTTATATATTTATTTAATTATTCAATTATTTATTTATATACATACATATTTATTTATTTACTAATGTTTACTTAGAGGTACATACTTCATAACTGCGATATTATGTTTAAGCTTATACTTTTTTGATCACAAAATCTATCATAAATTGTCAAATGGGGGGTTTCCATGACTTGTCTGCCTCATTATAATTCAAACAAACTAATTTGTATACTAGTCATATAAGTTTTTCAGAAGTAAGGTTGCTCTTGATACCATAACTCTGTGTACACTGGGTGATAACAAAAAGGAAAATGTATATGTATATTGTTTTTAACGGGCCAGTAAATAAACTAAACTTTCGATATTTTTAATATTCTAAATTATAAATATAATTATGCTTTCGATATTTTGGTATTCTAGATTTCTGTAATTTCAGATTTTGGATTTCGAGCTTATGTCTTTCAAGATTTTGTTTTTCTAGATTTTGGTTTTCGAGATTTCGAAATAGACCCACGCAACTATTACTAGATCCGTAAGAATAGTGATTCGAATTGTTAAGTTGTAATAAACTCCAATAAGATGCTCATACCAATGCAAAGGAAAAAAAATTGAATTTCTAAAGTTTTAAATGTAAATTAGTTCATCTCAAAAATTCTGAAGTATTTGATATTTCTTGCATATAAAAATCGTACCAGGTTAAATTTTCTAAAAAAAAATACTTAAAGCGGAAAAAATATGATAACAAAAATAACCAAGAAATCTAATATAATTTCATTATAATATACAACCAAGTTATTTAAATTAATAACTTTTTAAATATTTTTTTTCTTACTATAAAAATTAAAAACCAGTAGGTATGTAACTACAGTTGAAAGAAATGTAAACTGAATTTTTCCAAATTTTACGACTAAAATTTAGTAATATGATTTGATATTAACAATATATACCTACATTTAATTTAATTTTAAATTTTGAAGAAAACAAATTACAAACACAGTTGATGAATTTGATGAATGATCAAAATGTAATCAAGGTCATAGTTATCACATAATATCTATTTAACTTTACTCAGATTCAGAAGAAAACTTCGGCTTCAATATATGTATAATGTATATAGATGTATATGTATGTGTAACATTTTAGTACTGACCTTTTTCATCCATTTTTATTATATTATATTCACTGTCATCACTTTAGAGATCCTTCTCCAACTGCATGGACCAGGGAAACTGACGAAGTCGTTGGGTTTCACGGGAATAATTGTTCGACTTTTTGTCCGCCAGAGGCCAGACCACGATGACTATTAATCTTCACGACTGATTCGTTTGCCTTTTCGGAGGACCTACATTGATGCTATCACATCCTAGAGCACTCACAGTTCCCATCTCGCGTCTCAAAGTATCAGTCAAGAGATTTTATGCCAAGTCAACCAGACGTCGTGGTTGCAGCAGAAAAGCTCCTGCTTTCCCGCATCAGATGATGAAGTGTTATCCACAAGACATGAAGAGTAAAACTGTCATCCAAACTGAAGGAGAGAGCGGAAGCGTATCGTATCGGCAACGATGAGTGAAGCAAACCAAGTAGTAGAACTTACAAGTGCATTTCTTAAGCATACTTGTACTTCAAAGAAAATTGGAAGCCATTCGCTTGGAAAATTCCTATTGCCTTGCCACTATGCCAGTGCACAACAGGCAATGTCCAAGGTAGTAGAAGGATGTACAACGCAGCTTCGCAAACTACTCATGGACGACTAATCGATGCTTTCGCGTTCTGGCGTTGAAGTCATTTTTCATCTGACACCGTCTTCTAGAATATGCTTAAAAAAACTTAAAATGTTCGCTATTGCAATCTTTCGTGGAGAGAGAGCTTTAATCTCTTTGGTGTGGCGGAAGAAGGAAGAACTACTATTTAGTTCCTCTTTTGTCTTTTTTAAATAACCATTTAATTGTGATAGCGGAACTGGATTATTAATTTTTTTCATCTTTTGCATTTTGAATGTTTTCCCGGAAAGTGAGTGAGTTGGATTAAGGCTTTAAATTAAAATACACTAATTATTAAGCTCCGAGATCTTAGAATCTGTGGAATTTTCAAAAAAGAAGTATAGCTGCCACCTTTAAAGGTTAAATTGTATGGTGATAATATGTCAACTAGTTTCAGAAATACATAGGTCAGCTATAGAATATTTTTAAATCAAATGCCCAAGTTTTCAAGTTTCAAAAAAAGAGGAAATTACTAAAATGCCGGCAATTTGTCAAAACAGGTCAGCCAGTTTAAGGTAAATCATTTATTAGTATTGGTTTCTTGTAAAAAGAAATGTTCAAATTCTAGTCAAATCCATATAACATCCAAATCCATATACATATAATGCAAGGAAATGTATATTTTTAAAAATAAAGAATTGAGAATTTAGATGTTTGTTTTTAAATTAGTTTCTTCGATTTTCGTGGTAATGGTTTCTGCAGAAGGAGAATTTAATTGAATGAGTTTTAGGAAAAAAACTACTATAATTTTTAGGATTTGAACGGGAATTTAAAGGGATATGAGGTACTTTTGCACCAGTAAAAATAAAAAAATGTTTGATTTAAGAAATTCTTCTTTGCTTTAGAGGGTTTTCTTATAGAAAATGCGGCCTTAGTATAATATTCTTTTTCAAAATTTTAATATTTTTGTATGGTTAAATGGGGTACAAATTAAAAAAATTGTCCGATTTAGGAAATTCTTTTTTTTGTTTAAAAAGGTTTTCTTAAGAATTGGCTTTAGGGATATTCTTTTTCAATTTTTTTTTTATTTGTAGGGTGAAATGGGGTAAGAATAAAAAAATGTCTGATTTAAGATAATCTTTTTGTGTTTGAAAGGTTATTTTGAGTGGATGGCCTCAGGGGTTTAAACGAAAAGTGGTATCAGATTTCGAAAACTCTGTTTGTGTTGGTTTTTGATTACAAAAATTCTTTTTTTCGTTGGGAAAGTAATAAAGGTTGGGCTTAGATAATATGATCACATTTTTACGAATTTTACCATTCATAAAAACACATTAAAGGCCAGTGTACCACGCTCTTAATGTTTGTATTATGTAATTTTAATTCTTATTGTCATTTCATTTCTTGTCTTCATTTTATATGTATTAGTATTTGTTTCTTAATGTTTTGTAAATTTTTGTTTTTCTTGTAATATGTCCAGTTGTCTTGTAATGTGTAAGACTTATGTAATTTATCTAGCTACTAACAACTAGCACCGCACTAAGTGATGACTCTGACAAGTTGATTTTTCCAGTATCTAAAGTCGAAAAAGCCCGAAGAGAAGAGAAATATTGTTACAAAGTGCTTGCATTAAGCAGTACTGATAGCGTAAAAAATAAAAATAATGTGAAGTGGGTCGAAACTCAGTATAGTAGTATTCAATAACAAAAATTAAATATTTATCAGTAAGAAGAACGAACATAGTATAGAAAGGGTAAAAGTGTATTAAATATTTATCTACATTTTCTTTTGTAATTTTTAATGCGAAGCTAATGTTTTTCTACCCGTGCGAAGCCAGGCGGGTGGGCTAGTAAGCCATATTTTATTTTTCAATACAGCTAATCATATTAAATATTTAACCGGATACCAGATTTTAGCGTGAACGCCAGTATCGTGTTGAATCAGCAAAAGTTAACTGTGAAATCTCCATTAATGCAATCTTCAATAAATAATCCTGCTGAATCAATACCACAATCTAAAAAAATCAAGTTCACCAACTACATATTAAACTCACAGCACTTGCTAGTATTATTTACAAGACTCAAGGTTCAATAAAACCAGTAGCCTTTGCCATATTAAACCATAAGTCAGGTTAAGCTTGCATGAGAATCAGGATGAATCAACATGACACATTGTTATTTCAAATTGACTGTCAAACATCGATATTTATATTTTTAACGTCAAGTTTATAAAACGAAACATCAATTGCATGACATTTTATTTAATCTTCGTTATTTGAAAACTAATTCGGAGTACAACCTCGAAGCTTTGAAATTATAGAATTTATCGGTAGATCTTTAAATTTTTCAGCGACATTGGTAAAGCTGCAAATATTTTATTTTCATAATTCATTCCACGCTTTTACCATAGTTCTTTTGGTAGGCGGGCCCCCAAGGTTTTTTGTCTAATAAAATTGTTGACTAATCATATACCGTACATTTGGCGCTCAATCTCATCACACATTGCGTCCTTCCTCCAAATTGTTTCATTTTAGCTTACTTCGATCTGATCTATCGGAAAATTACCGATTGACTAAACCGCGTTGGGTAAATAATTTCAAATATCAGTGTTAATACACAAATGACGCTAAACGCACTTACTTTTTCATACACTTAGCCAGAGAAGATCTCAGAACATTAACACGGTGTTAGGATTAAATGAACAAGCACATTGTTGAGTTAACTTATGATCAGATTAAGTTCATCAGGTAAACATTTGTAGTAGCAACCCAGTGAAATACTAAGTCAACAGGTACCTACATGAAGTAAGATTGAAATTTACAAGATGCAGTGTAAAAATAGCACGAACTTCGTTAAAATGAACAACGCGATCGGCATATTAAGATTCTGAGTTTTCTGAAACTTTATATGGGATGATAAACCTTGTCAATTCAACACGACACTTGCTTAATTTCAACCTGACGTTTTTCTCTGAATGTAAATATTTTTATTCATGGGGTACCAATTATAAGTATTTAAAAACATGTTCTTCAGATCCTGCGAATTATCGTGGCATTTCTTTTCGCAACGCATCGTACAAAATTTTTACTGAAATACTGCAACGTCAAATAACAACTTGGATCGAAGCAAATAAACTGCTTAAGAAATTTCAGGCTGGTTTTAGAAGAGGATTTTTTTGAGGAGTATTGCCGACTCATTCTGAGGCCAGGATAAAAAACTCTATGTGTTATTCGTGGACTTTAAAGAAGCTTTTGATACGGTAGATCGTAAAGCCCTAATTTATAAGCTGCTCAATACCGGAATGTCTCTGAAGTTTGCAAGATTAATTGAAAAGATCCGGAGATACACAAGCAGCGGTATGGGACGGTGAGAGAAAATCCGATTGGTTTCAGTCTTCGACAGAGGTGGCGTCTATTTGCGCTCTTCCTGGAGGATTGAATGGCTATTAGGTGGTATTGAATATGCTGGGATGATCATAAAAGCACTGTTGTTTGCTGACGATATTGTGTTGTTCGCATATTCCCCGGAGGCACTTCAATTTATGATTAATCGTCTACATGAATACTGTTTACTGTGGGGATTAATTGTAAATTTAGAAAAGTCTAAAGTAATGATCTTCAAAAAAGGAGTAGGCAGGCAAAGTGTAAACGAAAAATGGAAATTCGATGGGCAGCTGATTGAGGTGGTTAAGGAGTTCAAATACTTAGCCGTTATCATAACAAAGAACTTAAGTATGGAGAAGCACCTTGGTGAAAAGCTCAACAAGGCAAAAATGGCGTTTAATATGACTTGGGGGAGATGTTTCAACAACAAATTCATAGCTCATAGTAGCAAATATAAAATTTTCGAATCGGTAGCTGAATCCATTATGTTCTATGCTGCGCAAACTATTTAATAATGCTAGAAGCAGGACTTTCTCCACTTTTTATTAAAACGTTGAAACTGCAGGTGGATTACATCAATCGGATTTTGAGTCTAGAAGACAATCGTTTGCCAAAAAAAGGCAGCCCTTCATCAATACTAAAAGTGGATGGTTTAGCGAATGGCTTGATTTGGCATTAGATTGTGGGATGGATCTCAATTGTAACGTCGAGGATAGCAGGAAATTAAAAGCAGACATGTACCAACTAATTGCTAAGGTTGATGAAAAAGCTAAATAGAATAAGGTATATGGAAGAAGCTTCGAGCTACTTGTATCGAACAACATACTTCCGGCTAAACCACAATTTGGAACATGCAAACTACTTCCGTGATGATCTAAGCGTTGATGAAATATCCATGATTCGATTGCGGGGAGAGATTATCAACCTAAATTATATACCGCATAGAGGAGACCTTCCGGTGATTTGTAGCTTATGCAACATGAGGGAGAGGGAAGATGTGGTGCATTTCCTAGGAAAGTGCCCAACTTTAACTGAAATGAGAAGATGTGTTTTTGGGAAAGATTTCCTAGCTGTAGATGAAGTAATACTCCACTTGAATGTGATACATGTGTCGAAACTGTTCCAGTTCTGCAAAGTTGACTTAAGATATTGCAACAGAATAATTCATGGTTATTTTTGATTCAGTTTTATTGTGCTTGGTTTTTGTTAGAAATAAATATATGATTCCTTAAAACTTGTAACTTCAAAAAATTAAAGAAGAGTTTATTTAAAAATTAAGGTCAATCTTAATGAATGAAATGATTTTTGTTAATTATTATGTATGTAATATTAATTTGTACTAAATAAAAATCAATCTAATATAAAAAAATCTTATAAGTATTTGATTTTTAGATAGATCGGAAATAGCTTATAAACTTATGAAATACTAGCTGTTACCCACCCGCTTCGCTGGGCGTAAATTTAACTTTAGGAATACTTTGTTGTATCATTTAAAAATTTCCCTTATCTGTGATTTTCTGTTCAAGCAATTACTGAGGACATAAATTGACAGTTCAGCTAAATGTCATTCTGAGAGTAAAAGAAGAAGCCAAATATAGTGCCGTGCTTGTCATTCAGATAAGATAGTATTGAATTTAATCATTGCTCTTCTGTCTGTTCACAACTCGGATCACAGGCTGAAATTTATAAGGAAGAATTGGAAGAAAAGCCACGACGCAAAAGTAGTCGTCAAATAATTCAGATTTCAATTTAATTTTTTTGCGTGGCGAATGGAATACGATTCTGTGTCAATATTTCCAAAAATCTTCATCCCTTGATGCATTTTAGAAGCGAAAAAATAGCTTGATGAAGTAACCGATTCATTTGAAACCGCTTCCCTTTATTAGGAACGATTATTTCTCACATAATTTGGACACAATTTCTGCACCCGAAATAAATTTAAAAAATCAAACTTTGAAAACTGCTGTTAACTGTGTTAGTGTTAGTATATAGAATGGTAAAAATGGCTAAAATCAGAATAAAATGATTTATCCAAATCAGAATAAAATGATTTATTTTACCAATGGACAACTCCATGATATATAATTTTTGAATTACATTTGTTTTTAAAGAAAACAATTCAAACAAAAAACTGTAATGCAAATAAATAATTGACGTTTCCAAGTTGAGGCAGTTTAATTTTTGTCTCCATTGAATTTCAGAGCAATACTTCCGCTCACGAATGTCATGAAATAACTAAATCAAAATTAAAAAATGAGATTTTAGATATTTAACTCCGCCGGAAAGAGATAAAGTAAATACTTTTTTTTTGTTCAGTAATTTGACAGCAAGACTGAGGAATTTTTTTGAGGAATCCTGTTCCGCCTTTAACTGAAATTTCTGAGATCTCAGTAAAGCGTGCTTTGCTTTAAGGTCCAACAGATGGTGCTGTTTTTAAAATCTATAGAAAAATACGTGCGTATGCGAATGCAACGTTGCGTTGAGCCAAATTTCTAAAGTAATCCATGAAGAATTTTCGGAGATCTTAAATTTTGAATGCAAATATGAAATTATACTTTACTTCATAACTCTGTTTGATGGTAATTTACATTTGGTCTGGAGCAAAATCCAATGTCATGAATGTTCACATATATGAGCGAAGTCTTATATGCATAGCCAAAAATCAACAACACAAGTGAAAATGAATTTAAGTTATTTATTTCCACCCAAAATTTTCTGTCAGCTCTCTTGACTATTTGTTTTCCTCAATTTTTTGACAACAAAACTGAGAAATGTTTCTGATAAATAAAGTTCCAGTATTGCTTATATATCAGCAAAGCGAGTGTGGTTCTTATGCCCAACATACCACGCTGGTTTTTTTTCTAAAAAAAAGTATATATAAACACGCGTGTATTTGAATGCAATGGTGTGGCAAAATTTCAAAGCGATCGGTTAAGAACTTTCAGAGATTAGCGATTAGGAACAAACCAACATTTACATTTTTATTTATATAGAAGATGTAGGTAAAACTTGAACAAATAAATAAGTAAATCGTAAATCGAATTTGAAGTAAATAATGGAACTTATAAAATATATAGAAAAAATGATATAGATGATGTAGAGTACTATTCGATTTAATGGGAACACCGAAAAATTTCTAATAAAATTTGTTTAGTGTATAAACAAGTTTTGTTTTTAGTATTTAGTAAGAATAATGTCTTCTCATTGCTTTGGTCATGGTTTGTATTCTTTTTGCCATGCTGGTGCACTCCATGGATTGATGGATTGCAATTTCCTGTTACTGTCTCCTCTCGAAATTATACCTGAATTAACGTTTCCACCATTTTTTTTTCAACCCATCTTTGCAGCTTACCTTGCAATAGTACTGTATCTATTTATTAAGATATTTGGCATATTCTCTTAGAAGATTCCATCGAAACTTTCGATTCAATTTGACTCAAATAATTTTTTTTTTCATTTTCTGTTTTTCGAGTGCAAATCTTTGCCGAGTTTTTATTTCAAATTTTCAAGTGAACCTAATTGCCTTAATTTTATTTTTTTCGAATTTTATAAACATTTTAGGACAATCTCTCCCAAACAAAATAAATATGAATCATATAAAAAATACAGTTAAAAATAAATAACCAGAAAGAAAT
This sequence comes from Leucozona laternaria, assembly GCA_932273885.2. Lineage (NCBI taxonomy): Eukaryota > Metazoa > Arthropoda > Insecta > Diptera > Syrphidae > Leucozona > Leucozona laternaria. The sequence goes on from OW026368.1 coordinate 57,383,912, forward strand.
GAGCTAACATATATATTTTTCAATAGCCAGATAATAAGTTTAAAGAATTATTTGGTCCAGTTTTCCAGTGCGAGATTAAAGTCAAACCCGAGTTAACTCATAAAATTTGGTGATTTAACTCAGGATTGACTGAACAGATGCTTTTGATCCAGTGAGTTTTGTCAGTTGTTTCGGCCCGCGGCGTTCCACGTGCATCTTCCACCAAAAACTGCTTCTTCAGTTTAACTCACCACTGATATATAAAATAAATATACATACAAATGTACTTCCAATCTCAACAAAAATGTTTCATCAATATTGCTTTGAAATAAAAATTAAAAAATTAAATTCTTTGGAATCAATCGGATATTGAAAATCAAAAAGAATCAAAAAAAACTCGAAGGTAAGTAAAATTTACATTTAGGGGCAGTTGTAGAAACTCCGTTCATATTCAGATCAAGATTTCAACCCACCGTCTACCGATTTCGGTTTGGCAAATTCCCAAGACCAAGGATGAACCACGTTGCAATACGAATGTACATGTATTTACATATGTATGTATGTACATATGTACATACATACATACATATGTACACATTATGTGGTAATTTTGTTCAAATGTGAAAATTTCTGGTTGCTTGAGAGCGCCGGCCGACGCACGGTTGAAAAACCGGCACTATTTAATATAATAACAAAATTAAACAATAACAGAGTGTGACATCTTTTATTTTATTTTTTTAAATCAAATCAAGTACCCTTAGTACATTTTTAAAGCCCTGTGTAAACGAGCCAAACTAAATTCAATTATCTATTTCAAACCTTCTAAAAAAAACTCAAGATGATTGTAAAAAAACTGCGTTTTAGGTTTTTTTTCCATAAAAATGCACATTGATATTAAATGAGATTCGCCATACCAGGTTCAACTTCGCTGATGTTTTTAAAACCGTCCGTGGTCTTTGCATGACATTATTATGAAAAATTTGTAGAAGGTTTCGGAAGAGGATTTATTTTAGAGGTTGTTCTTTCATGTCTTCATAAAATGATAATGATGTGTTGATCGGGTTGAATTTAACACAAAACGGGGTTTTCTTACACTCTCAATACTACCATGCAACAATGTAAATTAAATAACTTTTCTTTTCAGGTAAGTTTCACTTAATGTTACTTTTTGGTTGAAAGCATTCCTAAATTCGGTAAGTGGTTCTTCTTCATATCTAAAATATAAACTAGTCAAATAGTCTACAAAATCTTTATAATAATTTTTTCGACTGAAACCAAATTCGGTAAAATTTTTTTAAGGGGAGCTCCCAACAATTTTTGAACTTTTGTTTTTATAAATTAAAATTTTTTCATGAATTCAGACGGGGGTTCTTTATTTTGACATGAAAACTTTTTTAAGAGTTGTTAAAGCAATTTAAAGAACGAGTTTCATCCTTCTTTACCATTTTCTCTGAATTATTATTCATACCTTTGTATGTAGGTACATAATATATGTTCTATAACATAAAATCTCTTTGTGTTAAGAGCTATGTAGTTCGTGCGCTCCATTTAATGCAAAATTTAGTTTTATGAACTAACAAAAACTATATAAGCTTTTAATAGAAATGGAAATATTTGAACTACGAAATTATTAAGACAAAAATGTGAACTGCAGGGGAACTAAGGCTTCCTGGTACGTTAACCTTCGTGTTACATCTATAGATGCAGAAGAACTGATTGAAATTGTATCAAAATAATTATTAAACAAAAACCACCTTTGCTTAGACTGAAATCATTAATTCATTTCAGATGTAAGCAATTTGTACTGTGTTATGGCTTGTTAGCCAAAGTTTTAAAATAAAACGAAACTAAATAAAAACATCAATTCATAATTATATTAAAAAGATAAGCAAGGTGAGGCAAAACAAAAAGAAATGTACGAGATTTTGTTACAAGCTCACAGACAAATTTTCACCACCCACGACATCATTTTCGAAATACCGGAAAATTAATCCGATTAGATAAATCAAGAAGCCAATTATCAAATCCCTTTATAGGTATGGTATACACATACTTTCATCGGACGCGAAGTGCACGTTCATGTGTATATGTATATCTCTCTCGCACACGTCCAAAAACATCGTTGGTGGTGTATATATGTGCATCAGAGCTGCTAAATGAGATACCTAGTGCTAAGAAAGTAGTGTAAAGGTAACTAACTATTCGATGGTACTTTTAATAAATTATAAGACTTTAATAATTTAAGACTCATAACTTATACTAATAAAACCTCTTTAAAGCACACCATATAGTAAAATGTCGGACGCTCGTATACGTTCATTCATAAATATTATTTTTTGTGAGAAGTTCTTTCATAAGTTATATATCGTTTTTGAAAAAAGTTTAATGGTTAAGCTAAATGAAAACATTTAAGAAATTTATAAACTTCTTGCTTACACTCATAAAATATTTATATGTGGGGAAATTAAAAAAAAAAAACAGTTTTGGGGGTATTTGTAAAATGTGTTGATTTAAATGATTTGTTGAGCAATAAATTGCATTTCATTCATTATCCTTCGAAATTACTATTTTTAGTCATTGGAAGTCGTTGAAAAAGTAAGCTATGCTGCGAAAACAAAAATCTTCAACTTCATATCTTATGAATATCCTTTTGAGATTTATGACTTTTGGTACGTTGTTCATAACAATTATTCCTCTTGTTCCAAAATAACTTAAATTGCTGTATACATTTACCACAAATTTTAAAATAAAAATAAATACAGATATGGGTAAATAGAAACATAATAATCTTGTTTTAATTTTTTTTAATTAAATTCGTTTTCACAAATTAAATCTACTGGAATCTAATATGATTCGTTCGCGAATTTATCAAATTTGAAATAAAAATGTGTTTTTTTCATAATTAATTTAATGACAAATATTTTTATATTATATTTATACTTATTTAAATGCACGTATATTTATTTTTACTTTGCTTTAATATATGAAGACCCTTTCATGCTTACAGCTTTTTTTTTTTTAATTTTTCTATACCTAACTATTAAAATTGCGGATTTTTACTATGCATGAACACTTGCAAATGCTTGGCGTGGATCTCAGGATAATAGCACATCAGGAGAGAGAGTGCTGCACACACGACACACACCACACACAATAACACGCACATGCTGCTCTCCCTAAAACCAGTGCTGTCGATCACAAAATGTAGTTTTTGTTACTTTTCTTAGCAAAGCTTCCCAAGTTGCAAATTTGATAACCAATAATAAAAATTTAATTTGAATTTGGGGTGCGAAAAAATAAAAATTTCCGGGAAGTTTTTTGATATAAAAGTCATCGTAGGTATATGATTTTGTATAAATTATATTTATAGAGACAATAACTTATAAGGCTGAAATATCTCAATGTACCTATTCCACAATTAAAGATATTAGAATATGGGGACAACGTATCAAAAAGTATTATATTTGAGGGAAAAAACATATTAAACAGTATTAAATAACGCTTAGTATAAACATAAATATAAAGAAAAATAACAGTTTCGGTACTAAACACACAAATCAATACATCATTTCTTCGGTAATATCGGTTGTAGTCCTCTCACAGAATATGGTAGCATAAATTGATTTATTGGAATCAATTTTGTCTCTTCACAAAGCTTCTTTTTGTATACATATTTTTTTGTTTACTAGGTTCCTGTGTAGTCCCGTACAGCTTTTGAAGCCTTTCAAAAAGTAAGAACGGGCCGGATCAACTGTTTATACACCAGAAACTAAGTCCTTCTGCTCAGACCGTTTCCCATCCTAAGAAGCGTATGGACGCTCTATTTAGCATAAATGCAGCGGTTGGTGAAATTCACTCCAAGGTACTTCGTTGTTGTCTTTGTCGCTATTTCGGTGTATTCTGTAAGCTTGATACTAATGCTATCGCAGCGTGATGCAAAACGCCTTCGATTCCTTGTTGCTGTTGTTGGTGCACTCTTTTTGCTGTTGATCTTCAGTACTCATTTGAGGTAGTACTGTAGTAGTCCCACAAGTTGCTGATGTGCTCCTCCACTCTTCTGGCAGCGATTTGCGGTGAAAAGGATGCTGCGTGGGTTATTGAGTCATCGACATACAGCTTCGTCTTTGTCCCTGGGATATTGGTGGGTTGGTCCGCTGTATATATGTTGAACATAATGGGGCCTTACTTCAATCCTTGTAGTACTCCAGCGCGTATTCTCTTCTTTGTCGAATTTTGAAACGTATTGTGGATTTCACAACCGAGTTGTGAAAATGGCAGCATCTTTTGATGATGCGGGTCGATTTTTCAGTAGATAATGTACCTACAACAATTTTTTTTGGGTGCGACTAGCTATATTGTAATAAAAATCACCTCAACACCAATATAAATAACTTGTCACATCTAAAAATAAAGAATTCTGATCTTTTTTCACCTTCATTCTACAAAAAAAAATAGCACAGTCATGTTGTCTACTCCTCTAGGCTCCTAGGAGCCAAAGAGATGATTGTATCTTCCAAGAAGTTGGCGATGATAACCCTAAAAATCACAAAATGAAGTCAAAATCAATAACTTGTCCAACTAATAAAAGGGAAAGAAGAAAATCCAATAGAGTGGCTTTAGAAAAGCTATATAAGACTTTAATGCCAATGTTGCCGTTATTTTTTAATCGTTCCTTTTTTATTCAAGTCAATGAAAACTGTCCCTGCTTCCTAAACGAAGAGATATATAGACCCCTACTCACATAAAATCTTCTTTTGAACCAACCTACACGCTGTAGTGTTTTGATGCATCTTATGCCAAAAACCTTGAATTTATTATTAGCCTGTTTACTATACTATTTGTTGTTATCAATTTATTATTGCTACATTTTGAAAAAGCTATATTTTGGAAACGATTGGGTCTACAGAGATGGTTTGGGCTCTAATTGAAGTGAATTTATTAGCTTTGAAATCGTAGAGAGAAGTTATAGTGCAAAACTACTCTTTCATGTTTAAAATCACCAATTTCGCGGTTTTTGGATTGGGCCTATATTATAAACAATTCAGCAACAATCATAACTACAGGATTTGACGCAAGGGGTCCCTCCTTAGTGACATGACGTTATTGAATTTTTAAAAAAATTAAAAAAAAAACGTAGAACTCTTTCAAAGTTAAAGTAAATTTGTCTGTTTTTAAAAAAAGATTGTTTGTGTGCGAATACAGACATTTTTCTGAATGCCAGCCCTGATTCATACAATTAAAGTCACCCGTTCAACAGCCGACGGATATGTGCTTGCAGGCAATGAGCAACAGTGGGAAACTCCTTGGTCCTTGCAGGCTTGCATGTCAAAGGATGTACATGTACACATACAAAAATGAGAGCGCAGCAAATGAGTGTGTGTTTTTAATATTAGCATGTGTTATCCTCTTCTTCAAAAGACTCCTCTGATGTTTCCTCCTCGATTATATCTTATATGAAAGGCCAATATTGATTTTCATTTGTGATTTGCTGCTTTATAGTGGAAGCAAAAATCTTTGCTGTGTTAATTAAGAGAGATTACAAAGAAGCAACGGATGAGAATGACCGGATACACTGGCGCGAGGAGCCAGGGGCAAACATCGGGTCCATGAAATTTATCCGCAAATGCAAATTGGTCACGAGATGATCATCATTATTATGATATATGTAGATGAAGATGATGAGTGTGCCAAAAGGATTGCAACTTGACTGCATTCGTGTATACAGTGAAGTCAATTATGCGTGCTTAAGCGATGCCACTATATGAGGGTTGGTATGGAATTCAAAACAATTCAATGTGACGTTGGATGTGAATGTGAATTTTGTGTTATTCCTCACAACAATGAGAAAACACCCATCCGCCGCCGTCTCTCCGTTTTATGTATTAATTGTCCTTATAAAAACGATAAAGCTACATGGCATCCTAGCCGTCTTAACGCAAGGAGCAAACAAAATATCTGAGCTGCAGGGACCCACACATAATGAATGGCCTTTCGTGCAATGTTCGCTTGATCTTGATACCGTGCAAAGTTTCATAGGTATATCTATACCTACCACAAGCAGCAAGGACCAAGGGGTGCAGATTTGTTTTTGTGTGTTTTTAAGTTGTTTTTGCTTCTGTTTTGTTGAACCGCTTTCGACACTTCTGCACCCTTATTCATAATTTCTACAAGAACCTTACTCCAAAGCATTTGCATACCACATGCTCATGTGTGCTGTGCAGTGCATTTCACCAGGTAAAAAACCTTCTGCATCTGCATGCTCCGTGGCCACTTCACAACAAATCAACCCTTCTTCCTTCCTTAGAGAGTGATGCAGGTGTAGATAGCATTCAAATGAAAAACTGACAATGAGTAAACACGTAAACAAACAGAGTACATTATATACAAACTTGTTCACGACATTTTCCTATATGTACCTATATATTCATCTCAAGATAGAGTAAAATAAACAAAATGCCTCATAACCTTATGAAGATATTTGAATAAGACCCATAACGAACGAGCAAATGTGACGTGGTTTGTACACAATACACAATACACAACACATACACAGAGCGCACCTTATTTAATTTTTCGCTTTCATATTTTGTATAAAAAAATAAGAACATAAACAAAAAAAACCGGATCCTTTGGATAACACTGGGGGGTGAGTGGGTGGAAGGCGGATTTGTGTATGTTCCACTTGATACAAGTATCATGAACTTGCGGTTGATTGCATTCTAAATTGGCATACGTTACGTACACGGATACTGGAAGGGAGATCGACTTATACGAACGGTAGTAGAACAATAAAAAAAGCCTTTTCTAAGGCGTTGTTGGTAGTATTAATGCAAATGTTGTTCTTTGCTTTGAATGTTTTATTGCTCTTATTTTTATTTTTGTATACATGAAAGGTGGTATAATTGGCAGCATTAAACAGGTGTTATTGCTTTTCATAATAATTATCTTATGTTGGTTTCCTAAAGTGGGTAGATTCTGGGTATGTAGGTACATAATTATGTTCATATATATGTATGATGTATGTACATATAAGAATATAATATATGGTTTGTTTAGTTGCGTGAACTTTCTCTAATAAGTAGGTATAAACTGTTGACCAAGGTATGATTTTAAACTATACATAAGTAGAAATTATCTCTGCATTACATACATATATGTACATTTATGTACCTACATTTTTGTAGAAAATCGAAAATTAATAGTGGCTTACCTTTACTGAACGTTTTTTGACCAATAAGAATCGGAATAAGTAGGTACCTACACCGATTTCTTGTAATATGTGCGTTCGAGAAAGTGGACTCAAATTGGGTATTTTATGATTAATACCTTAAGGAACAAAAAACTCCAAAATCAGTTGTTAATTAGTACCCCAAAAGAATAATTCTCCAACAAAAAAAAGGAGTTTTAATAATTTTCGACTTTCTCTATTACCTAACTACTAATTTTATTTTTAGCTTTCGACCAAAAATTAATAAGAGCATTGAATATTTAGAGGAAAATTAGAACTTAGTTACGAAAATTCCGAAACACATTCTTTTCATCATTTTTTTTTTAATTTTGAATTTTAAAATATTTTTTTCGAAAACCGTTCAGTAAAACAATTTTGTTTTAAATCAGATAATGAATTTCTGGCTTTAAAAAAAGCAATTGCTTGAAAGTCGGTTTTTTGTGTGATAAACACACTTGCGGTTTAAGCAGTTAAAGTGTGGCCGTCGATTTTTTAATATTTTAATATTGATCAATGTTTTAGAAATTTTCCCCCACCTTGCATAAACAAGGGGATTAGACCCTCCACACTAAACGATTTTTTTCCTTGAAAACATCGAAGAATCGTTTCCTTAAATATTGTTCATTAATTAGGAAACACCCCGTTGATTTAGCTAAGCTGACTAAAAAATGAGATTAACAGACAAGTTAGTATGAACAATTATACAAAAAGTGGGGCATTTTTCTATCAACCATTCTCTTAAGACCTTTTCCGTACCTACGATGAGTAGCCATAGAACCCCACAACACATTTTATTATAAGTATGTGTTTAATTTTAACCATCGAGCACACATTTCAGTTCCGTGTTGGGCTCCATTTATTATTATACTCAATTTAATACTCATTGCCTGTGCCTTTATCTTGACTCCTAAAATGAGAAAATTTTACCTAAACAGCTACACGGAAATTTTGCTAATAAAATTATAAATTCTTAGAAAAATGGGTAAAAGTGTATTAAGTACCTGTGTACGCCCTGTTTTGAGAGTGAATGTAGGTAGGTATGTATGTACATTAAATTTGAAAAATTATGAATATTGACAAAATTTAATAAATGGGGAGTCCACAATAATAATTGTCTAAGTCCAGTTTTGCTTAGTTTTGGCATTTTGAGACATCCCTTCTGAAGTAGGTACCAACCGAATTACTGTTAAAAAAAAAAGAAATTCAAATTCAGTAGAAAAGAACTGTACTTTTGAATTATTTTTGTTTTGTTAAATATTCCATTAATTTCAAAAATACAGCTTTACTAACTCATTCGTAATCAGAATCACCAATTTTAAAGCGGACTTGGACCATTATTATTCTGAACGCCTCTATATTATAGTTTTATATTTATTTGTTTATAAAAAAAAAACACTTTGTACTACTAAAATAAATCAGCCAAGTAAAAACCTTAGCACTTAAATTGTACTTATTGATTTAAAATAGGTTTTAATGGTATTTGGCCCACAAAATATTTGAATTCTATATTTTCTATTTTTTTGCTCGTAAGTCTTAAAAATGGATTTACTAATTATGAATCTACGGATCTGGATCAGGATCATCCCACGACAATAAAACGATACGGATCTAAGTGACAACTGTGTCCATTTTCCTTACGTTGGTTTATTTACCATGTATTTGTTGTCTTTTTTCTTTACACTACATTTCATACTACTTTACCATGAGAAGCCACCTAACCGCAAGAGTGGGAACTAATTGTCGGATCTTTAAAAAAGATCCAGATAGAGAACAGGATATAACGTTGTTGTTGTATTACGTATTAAAAAATGATCCTGATCCAGATTCGTAGATAATAAAACACGGCTAATGTATCTTATCTCTCAGTTGTAAAATGTGCGGTCACAGACTTTTTGAAAATATTAATACGAAATAAACATATTTATCTATCTATCTAAACTGAAGCCTAAGATTTAAACTATCAAATTTGTGCTAATATTAGGTAAATTTTTATAATAGCCGCATTTTATTATCGCTCATGATCCATACGGATCTTCGTGACAACTGTATTGTATACTTATCAGTAGTATAAATATCGGACTTGAGGACTAAAACAGTGCTCCTCAGTGTAAAATTGTGTGCTCCTAGCATTAAAATTGCTCCTCGAGGAGGAGAGCCCAGTGATCGTGTGGGAACCTGTGCTGGGGTAGAATGCATTGAGTGTCGTGTGCGTGGATAAAAGGTGGATGAAAATTGTATGACCTATTTTTAGAACTGAATGAAAATGTGTTAAGAAATTTGGAACTGATAAATCGATGAAAATATGAGGAAAACGTGTTGTCAGAAAACTGTTGTTTTGACTGTAAGAATATTCTTTTAGGGTATACAAATAGTGATGGGAAAATTGTGTGCTGTGTATTTTGTTGTTGGAGGAGAGTAGTATAAATATCGGACTTGAGGAATAGAGCACTTTTTGAATGATTTTTGTGGTTGTAGATTATAATTTTCGGGGTGAATCTCGTTTTTGTGACTGTGAATTGTGGCTAGTGATGTACAGAGATATTTGTATGTTTTTAGGCTTGAAGGTTGACGTGTTGGATGTGCAGTATATGCTAGAAAAAAAGGAATTCTTAAATGGTTTGTATGTTGGTTTGAAGTGGGTATGTTGATATGAGTTTTGAATGGTAGTGGGATAGTATTTCACAATATGTGAGTTCATTGACTTTGAGATGCATTTGTAGGTTGAAGAAAGATAATGCTTTAAGAAAAACTTATTTATGAAGAGAAAGGAAACGAATATTTTATGTGTTTTATAATAATTGTGATTTATTAATCCATGAATTGTTAGCTGGTGGGAAGCCAAGCCATTTAACATATACATTGTCTCCCATTCTTTTAAGTATTTTTTCAACGAGGTAAATATTAGGGTATTTAGTCTTTTGTAATTCTTTTTCATAAAAACATCCGCTGATAGGATGGCCATTAAAATCTTCAAGGAGATATGTTGCTGGGTTGGTTAGGTTTACTTTTCTTATCGTAAAAATTTCCGTTGTCCAATTTGGTGTGTAGCCTTTCTCAAAAACGTGTTTGAACTTGCTTATTCTAACATTGTTCCCAACTCTTAATTTCCCCTGTGGAGCGATTTTAATTCTATTATAAGCCGTGGATAAGAGTTTTTTAGAGTTTTCCTGATTGACATCGATTGGACACATTTTTATAGTTCTATGTATAGAGTGATTGTATTCATTCACCAAGTCATCAATAATGGATGTCCATTTGTAATTACCATTAAAACTGAATTCTTTCCACATTTTCTCCTTAATTGTGCGATTAAAACGTTCAACAATTGATGCCTTAAGTGAGCTGAATGTAGAGTAATGATTTATATTGTGTAATTTCATTAAATCATGAAACGTTTTATTAAAAAATTCTTTTCCATCATCAGTTTGTAGATTTTTAGGCTGTCGTGATGATTTGTTGAAAATCAACTTCATTGCTTCTATGACAGAGGAAGCTGTTTTATTTTTTAAAGCAACTGCCCATGCATATTTCGAGAAAGTGTCAATGACCATTATAAGGTATTTATAGCCATTATTTTCTTTTTGATATGGTATCATTTCAACCAAGTCAGCTTGCCACAGGTCATCAAACCCCTTGATAACAACCCTACGTCGACTGAAATTCTTTCTTGCTGTCCTGTGAAGCTCTTCAACAACTTGTCGTTTACTCATTTTTCAAAATAATAAAAGAAAAAACATTTTTTATGGTTTTATATACATATATTTGGGTACAATAACATTTATTTTAATCTATGATACAATAACATTAGTTTTCTCAATCTTATCAAACGCTGTTCAATCAAACAACATCCGCAAGTATCTGGTCCCACTTTACATGTATTTGAAGACCACGAACAGTTTGTGAAATGACATCCATATTTAGATTTAACTTTATCAACATTTTTATAATTACTGAAAAATGAAATATTTCTTAAAAACTCTTCATGATGTTCTTCAAGCAAATCATGTTTATGAAGCCTTAAAAAAGTCAAAATTTCATTTAAAATTAGTGATATATTGATAGTGGACATGGTTGTGATATCGTTTTGATTTACAAATATGTTATGTTTTCTTATATGAAAAATATTTTGGTTCCCCTTCTTGATTCTCTTTAATTTTTTCTATCTCAAGAAGAAAATACTTTCGAATATCATCCAACAAGCGAATTGTATTGAAATTGTGTAGATCAATGTACTCTCTCAATATTTTGTCTCTATTTTCTAATTCATCATCTATGTATGCTTTGTTTACTGCTTGATTGGGCATTGTAGGACTTCCAACATTGTGTAGACGTTTTCCTTCAAGATCAAAGTCACCATTTCCAGTTTGCTTAACTCCATCACCAGCGGGTCCTTGTGGACCAACGATTGTTCTTTGAAATTTGCTGGAGCTTCTTCCGAACTTGTCAACACTCATTTTGCTAATAAATTAAATTTTGCTCTCGCAACTCTTCCACAATTGAATTTATTTCATTTTTATGATTGTTATGCCCTGATTTTTCAGATGCAATTAAAAGTCTCAGCCTATCTACAAGCTCATTTGCGTTGTCCCAATACACATAATCAATAGAATTAGTTGAGTAGATCATTTCAGGTGAAGTATTTATATACGCATTTCCAACTTTCTTTTGTTTACTTTGTGTCATACCCTGAACCAAAGGTTTAATGATTTTCTTGTACTTCACTCCTCTATTACCCTTAACCTGTGAATTTATATCATGATTTCTCAAGTGAGCGCATGTTTTTTGTAATATTTTTTGATATTGCTTTAAATCTTCAGTAGTATAAATATTCTTTCGAGGATTTTTATGCAGAACTAGTTCAAGAAGACCCTCAGTTCCATGGAAAATTTCTTCGTCAATCACAATATTGTTTTCATCATTAATTTGAAAATTTGATCTTCCTAATTTATTTGAATTTGATTCAACGTCAAAGTATGGACCATAGATTTTATCATGTTCTGAATTTGAAATTAAAGATCCGTTGATCGGAGTACTTTCAGTAAAGCTATTTGGGGGTGTTTTAAATGATGAGTTATTATCAACTAATATTGAATTAGACAATGATAAATTTAAATCTCTCTCTGGAAAAATATTTTTATCTTCTTCTGTTTCTTCTTCTTCTATAGGACTTCTAAATTGAAGACGACGTTTTACAGCGAGTGGTTTTGTTTCTTTTAACTCGATATTCCTGGTTTCATTATGTTGCACATTTTTCGCTATTTTGCGTAAGGGTTCGACAATTGGCTTAAACGTATTTTCAATTTCAGTATCTTTAATAAATTTTCCAGTTTTGAGGAGCATATACTTTTTCTTCAAGGCTTCTTTTGTCTTTATAAGATTTTTAAGTGTTTTTATATTATTATCCATATCTACATATACAGAATATTTCAATGCAGAGTAGTTAATCAGGTCACTTCTAATAGGAACAGATGAATACAGGGCAGTTCAATACAGGGGCTGTTCAATACAGGGCAGTTCAATACAGGGCTGTTCAATGCAGAGCTGCTTAATACAGGGCTGTTCAAAAGAGGGGTAATTCAATACAGGGCACTTTTAAGATAGGTGTATCAATATGAGAAGCAGTTAAACGACTGTATCAATTTATAAGATAACTGTTTCTTTAAATGATTTTTTGTAACGTCCATTTTTGATACAACTATCTTTGTCAATAACAAGAAATCCATACAATTCTTTCCAGCATTCAGAACAAAGCTCTCTGAATTGTTTAAATGACATATCTGAATTTATATGATCATTATAAATATGTTTCAAATTAAGATCATCTTGTTTGAAGAGAATTATATAATTAGCGTTATCTCGAATCAAATGTTTTGGAATGTGTGTATATGATTGACATAAGTAGAAGCTATCTACACCGCTATGACGCCCCATACAGAAATAGTCTCTTATGGTATTTTGTTTTTCACAAGCCACATCATCAAATATAAAAACTGAATTAGCTTTAGCTTTAGAAGGCAGCATAATTTCACAATTATTTAAAAATTCATAATACTGCATTCCTTTTATAGATTTTATAAGATTTTTAAGGTATGCATATTTTGGTTGATGTAATGATTTAGAGTATATGTAAATGTTTTCAAACTTTAAGCCATTGATATCTAAAAGTATGCTTAACATAACGTTTGTTTTTCCACAATTAGATGGGCCTACGATAATTCCTCGAATACTATTTGGAAATAATGCTCCATGTTTCTTTTTTTGTTTTACATTTCCATCAAAATTTTGCACACAAATAGGTTCTTGCTGTCTCACAAACTTCATTTTGTTGAATGAAGTTTTTGCTATAAATCATTGTGTTTTATTCACACTTTTTCATAAGCTCCCCATGTGCCTAATAAAACAGTTATAAAATGATTGACTTTAGAACACATTCAGTTAGTTCGAATAATTCAGTTCAGGGAAACGGATTGGTTAATTCATTAATAAACAAGCTTCCATTTGAGTTACATCTACCATCTTATAACTTTTGTGGCCCCGGAACTAAACTTAAGGAACGCCTTGCCCGAGGAGACCGTGGAATCAATCAATTAGATGAAGCGTGTCGCGAACATGATATAGCATACAGTAAAAGTAATAACATAAATTACAGACATATAGCCGACAAAATTTTGTCTGAGAAATCCTGGCAGAGGTTCAGAGCTAAGGATTCAACGTTATCAGAAAAACTAAATAGCCTTTTAGTTACTAACATGATGAAGGCGAAATCTACTTTTGGAATGGGTATATCACCTAAAACAAAGACATAGAAAAGCCGTCAGTGCCCTAGAATTAAGAAAACAAATTTATTCAAAAATGCAATAAAAGAAGCCAGAGCGGCAATAAAAAATTTGAACACTGAAGACACAAATAAATTAGCAACCACTGCTTTACATGCAGCTAGACAAATCATTAAGAGAAAACGTAGGAGTATTACATTACCTAGAGTAATACCGATTCCAAAAGTTGGAGGACTTTTACCATTGCTACCTATCTTAGCAGGGTTATCTGCAGTAGGTTCTCTAACTGGTGGTGTTGCAGGAATGGCGAAAGCTATAAACGATTCAAAGATCGGAAGACAACAATTGGAAGAAAATAAACGTCATAATAAAGCTATGGAAACAATTAAACTTAAACAAGGAAAAGGTCTTTATTTAAAGCCATATAAAAATGGTTTGGGGTTATTTTTAAGTCCGCAAGAATCAAAAAACTACTAAAAATGCTACCCAACCGCCCTCTCACTAACATAGATATATTACATTTTGGTAAAAAGTATATTCCTAATTTCCGAGGTGTATACATGAGGGATACATTGCCAATCAAACCATTTAAAAAGGAAAGTGTGGTGGTAAACTTAGATAATAATAGCGGAGACGGTACCCATTGGGTAGCATTTTACAAAAATAAAAACAATGTGCAATATTTTGATAGCTTTGGTAATTTAAGACCTCCCCAGGAAATAGTAAGATACCTGCATGCAAATAATATTTATTATAATCATAAATGTTTACAACGTTTTAATACTTTTAATTGCGGTCACTTATGTTTGGAGTTTCTTCTAATAAATCAAAATAAATAAGCTTTACAATATAACATTTGTTTCATTTCTTTCACACCGATAATGTCGATAACACTTACGCTGAGCGGAAACAAGTCTACTCTCACAACAGAGTACTTCCCACCAATAGTATTAGAATCAAATTATGTGTGTGGATTAGTGGATTTCCAAACATACAACTCCATACCTAACGTAGATGTAATGAATAACTTATTTCACATTGGTAATGATGTCATAGTTCTTCCAGTTGGCTCTTACGAAATTGAAGATATAAATAATTATATTCAAGAGGGACTTAAAGAAAAAAATAATGCAGCAAGTGTAACTATCAGAGCAAATAACAACACTTTGAAATGTGAAATATACTGCACTGAAGATATAGATCTGTCACATCCTTATTCGATTGGCTCACTATTAGGGTTCAGTAAGAGAAAACTGTTTGCAAAACAAATGCATCAATCTGACCTTTATGTTGATATAAATCGTGTAAATACGGTGAGGGTTGAGTGTAACTTAATTGATGGAACATTTATAAATAGTCAACCTGCACATATACTGCATCAATTTTCAATCAAAGTCAGCCCGGGGTATAAAATAATAGAGGTTCCTAAAAATGTTATTTATTTACCAGTGAACGCGAAGAAGATAAGTTCAATAACATTAAATTTGTTAGATCAAAACGGAAACCTTATTAACTTTCGTGGTGAATTAGTAACTATTCGATTGCACCTTAATCATCAAAAATGATAATTTATAATACAACCACTGATTCTAATAACTTCTATAAAAGACAATGTTTACAAAGCTCTATAATCAATACTTCATTAACTCTTAAAGGGAAAGTACAATCGCTAACAAAAGAAAACCAATCGTTTTTATTATCATTAGGATTCACCCTGAAGAAAAGAAAATAATAATTTGAAGTTAACAAAGTAAGATATGCTGAATATTTTTCAAGAACCAACATTTGATGATAGTATTTCAAAATACGAATATCATTCCTATTCACCATATTTAAATAACTTTAGTAAAAATGACATCATCCACATCTGCGTGCAACATCAAAATCTCAATATTTTACCTTCGGAAAGTTACATTTATGTTGAAGGGACTTTATCGAAAGCTGATGGATCGGAAGTCGAAAAAACAAAACTTGTAAACAATTGCATAGCATTCCTTTTTGATGAAATCCGATATGAACTGAATGGTATTGAAATAGATAGTAATCGTAATGTTGGGATCACAACTTCTATTAAAAATTATATTTCCTTGAATCAAAACGAAAGTTCTTCTTTAAACTTAGATGGATTACATTTTGGCGGTCAGCCATCAGCCGAATAGGGGGAATAACATGTAGCATACGAAAACATTCACGTGCCGTAACTATTCGGACTGGTGGAAGTGTGATCATAGCCTCTTCGCGGCGGCCGCTAGAAACAAGCCTTAAAAAAGGTTTGGCTAATATGATCAGGCTGGTTCCACAGGTTGGCAACAGGTTAATTCCCTGTTCCGTAAAACAAGAAGAATTACGAGACCAGCAACAAGCCTCGGAAACGGACTGATCTCACGACGACAACCCACGCAAAGAAAACGGAATAACGATTTACGAATTTTCTTATGGAACGTACGATCGCTCTATAGAGCTCGAGCTGCTCAGCAGCTAGCCGATGCCCTGTCAAAATATAAAGCTGACATAACAGCACTTCAAGAAATAAGATGGACAGGGAATGGTGTTCTACAGAAGAAAGATTATGACTTATACTACAGCTGTCATACAAAACACCATGTGCTCGGGGTAGGCTTCCTAGTCGGCGAAAAAATGAAGTCTGCCATCATCGGCTTTAACGCTATAAACGAAAGGCTATGCACCCTTCGCGTGCGAGGCAAATTTAAGAACATCAGCCTCATTAACGTTCACGGACCTACGGAGGAGTCCTCAGACGAAGAAAAAGAGACTTACTACGAACAAGTCGAGAGGGCCCTCAATGCCTGTCCAAGGTATGACGTAAAAATCATCCTTGGGGATTTGAATGCAAAAATAGGTCGGGAGCCGGTATTCAGGCATTACGCAGGCACCCATAGTTTGCATGAGAACACTAATGACAATGGACTTCGAGTCTTAGAATTGGCAGCATCGAAAAACATGGTCGTTGCGAGTACCAGGTTCCCGCGTAAAGATATCTACAAAGCCACCTGGGTATCACCTGATGGAGTCACTCGTAACCAAATTGACCACGTGTTGATAGACCGTCGCCACTACTCGAACTTGATGACGGTACGAACGTACCGAGGTGCCAATATCGACTCGGATCACTATCTTGTTGGTATGGTTTTCCGAGGGCGGATTGCCTTGCGAAGACGTATTGCATCCGCCGATCAGGTTCGAATCAACACGGCTGCTCTGCGCAATGAAAACACCAGTAACACCTTTGGTAATGCGTTAGGACTCGCCCTAGAACTGGGTAGAGTAAGTCCTGGAGCCAGTTTGCTGGGCGTAGATGAGAAGTGGACACGCCTTAAGAATACTGTCATTAGTACTGCCAACTCCATCTTAGGCAGCAGTCGTAGAAATCGGAACGACTGGTTTGATGATGAATGCAAGCTAGCGACTGAACGTAAGAATGTTGCGTACCGAGCAATGCAACAATCTCATAGAACGCGGGCACGCGAAGACGAATATAAAGAGCTCAGAAGAATTGAAAAACGGCTTCACAGACAGAAAAAATCAGCCTGGGAGAAGAACATAATCTGTGAAATAGAGAAAAGCCGAGAGCGAGGTCCGCACCAGGCGCGGAAGTTCTACCAATCCGTCCGAAACATGACGCAGTACACACCACGCTGCACATACTGCAAGGACGGAGAGGGAAATCTGATCACCGATCCTCAAAGCATACTGGAGCGATGGGAAGTGTACTTCAATGAATTGCTAAATGGTCAGCTCACTGCAGAAGTGGAGGCTCCACTACTTCAAGAAGAGTACCCTATGTTGCCGCCACCAAGCATAGAAGAGGTTGAGAAGGCTATAGGCCGGCTAAAGAAAAACAAAGCCCCGGGAGCCGATGGTATACCAGCCGAACTATTTCAACACGGTGGGCCAGCTTTACGTCAAGCAATTCATGAGATTATAGTGCACGTGTGGGAGCATGAAGAAATTCCAGAAGACTGGCGAAAAGGTATCATTTGCCCCATACATAAGAAGGGAGATGTCACAACGTGCAGCAATTATAGAGGTATCACGTTGTTGAGTACCGCCTATAAGATACTCTCCTCTATCCTCCAAGACCGGATAACCCCATACGCTAAAACCATCATCGGACAATATCAGTGCGGTTTCATTCCAGGCAAATCAACAACTGATCAGATCTTTACCCTTAGGCAGGCGATGGAAAAATGTCTAGAATTTAACATCCCAACATACCACCTGTTTATAGACTTTAAGGCCGCCTACGATAGCATAGCCAGGGTAGAACTTTACAAAGCCATGAGAGAATTCGGCATCCCAAATAAATTGACACGACTATGTAGGTTGACCATGACCAACGTAACAAGCCAAGTAAAAATAGCCGGATTGCTATCCAAACCAATCAACATCTTTAATGGACTCCGACAAGGGGATGGTTTGGCCTGCCTCCTCTTCAACCTGGCGTTGGAGAAAGCAATCCGTGACTCTGGCACGGCAACAAGAGGGACCATCGTCAACAGGTCCAGCCAGATACTGGCTTACGCAGACGACATCGACATCATCGGAAGAACTGAGCAAGCTGTACATGATTCCTTCATCCAGATCGAGCAGGCGGCACAAAATCTGGGGCTGCACATTAGTGAAGGTAAAACAAAGTACATGGTGGCGTCGAATGCGAGAGGAACAGTTGGTCAAACAATCAAGGTAGCGGAGCACGAATTTGAAGTGGTGCAATCCTTTAAATACCTTGGGTCAATAGTAGCAGCCGATAACAATATAGAAGAAGAAATACGCGGGCGGCTTCTCAAATCCAACAGAGCCTACTATAGTCTGTCAAAGCTCTTCAAATCTAGAAATCTCACCATAACTTCAAAACTGCTGCTGTACAGGACCATGGTCCTGCCAGTACTCACATATGGATCCGAGACTTGGGTGCTTAGCAAAAGGCACTCCGACCTCTTAGCCGCGTTCGAGAGAAAAGTCTTAAGGAGAATTGTTGGCCCCATATGTGAGGAAGGACGATTCCGGAGACGGTACAATCATGAATTGTACGCAATCTACCTTGAAGCAGATATCGTGACAAAAATTAAGCTCGGTAGACTCCGGTGGGCAGGGCACCTAGCTCGCATGAGCGAAGAGGAACCTGCTCGGAAAGTTCTTTGTGGTACATTCTATGGTAGACGACAGCGTGGTAGACCATGCTTGCGCTGGAGAGATGGCGTAGACCAGGACGCCCGGAGCCTTGGGGTGCGCAACTGGATGGCGGCGGCTCGAGACCGGGATGGGTGGAGAGACTTGTTGAAGGAGGCCAGGACCGGACCCCGGTTGTCGAGCCGACGATGATGATGATGGATTACATTTTAATTTTTGCTTGCCACTAAATAAACTTTTGGGTTTTGCAGAGGATTTCAAAAATATAATTCCTAACGCTCGACATGACTTAATTTTAACACGTTCTCGTTCTGATGAAAATTCGGTAATAGCTGATGTAGATGAGCAAGCGAAGATAACATTATTCAAAGTTCAATGGAAAGTGCCCCATGTTCATCTTACCGATTCTTTGAAATTGAAACTATTTAAATCTATAAATGATAATGACACCATGCAAATTGCATTTCGTAATTGGGATTTATATGAATATCCAGCCTTACCTACTAGTGATCATCATATTTGGAATGTAAAGACAACTTCACAAGTTGAGAAGCCTAGATACATTATTGTTGCCTTACAAACAAACAAGAGAAACCAATTTAAAGAGAACCCTACCTATTTTGATCATTGTGATGTTGTCAACCTTAAGGCATATTTAAATTCTGATGTTTATCCCTATGAAGACCAAAATATATCATTTCAAAAAAACAACTTCAGTATTCTTTATCAAATGTACAGCGAGTTTAGAAGAAATTATTATAATTGCGCATTTGCAGAGCCATTACTGACAAGAAATCTCTTCAAGTCACAAGCACCTATTTTTGTAATTGATTGTAGACATCAGAATGAAATAGTGAAAACTGGACCAGTTGATATTCGTTTGGAAATTAAAACAGCCAAGGAACTACCACCAAATACATCAGCGTATTGCTTAATGTTGCATGATCGAATTATAAACTTCAATCCTCTAAGTCAATTAGTATCTCGAAATATTTAAATGGTTTAGTCCAATAAAGCTCTTAATCAAGAACACACCAGCCCAAGCAATGGCATTCATCATTGATGTTCAAGGTTTTAGAGGACCTAATGATAAGTTTATAGTTAAAGAAATAGCTATTCTGCGTGGCCTTAACCATAACCACTTCATAATCACACCTCCGTTTGATTTTAAACATTTACCAACATCATTAAAAAGACAAGCAAAATGGCTATATCAAAACCACCATGGTTTGCACTGGAATGGCGGATTCACCAAATATAATAAAGTAGAAGAATTTCTTCGAGATAATATTGTAAATCACATCGTTTATGTTAAAGGCGATGAAAAATTACAACGGATAAAGCGACTCCTGAATGAAAACGTTGAAGTAATAAATGTTGAAAATATAAACTGCCCCAGCTTCAAAGAATTAAACAAAATTTTTCCAAGTGAGACAAGATGCTTATCACATAGCAAATGCTGTGCCCTCCAAAACGTGTTCTTACTACATAATTTTTTACATAGTGAGCTTTCACAACAGTTTTCCTGAAATTTTTTGAGCATTGAAATAAGAAGAACATTGTAAATTTTTTTTTTTTCTTTTGGTTTTTAGTTTATTTTCTTTTTTACATACATAATAAGTTTTTCATGTACAATTTTTACAGTAATTTTCTTAATAAATATTATTTAATAAATAAATATAAATTACTTAAAACTAGAAGGACTGTTTTATTATGGTATTTTGAAATGACCCCAAGCATAGGTACTTATGCCATCTTCCCTTATGAATCTTTTATCATCGAGATGACTTAAAACAATCTTATTTAGCTGTTGTGTGTATATTTGATGAGCGAGAGATCGAAAAACAAACATTTCTCCGTGATAGACTCGTTTGCTGTATAAACAATCTTTATAGTCTACCAAGTTTATACCTTTGAGTGCAATTTTTTTGACACCCTTTGCTTTTTTAACTTCGGTTCCTTCAACAGAAAAGGAGTACATTTTCGATCTCAAACCTATAAATTCTTTCATTATTCGTCCAGAATTTTCATCCTTCATCATTCCTAACACCTTTTTATTCTTCACGGGGATGCTATATGGATTGCTTGGAGAGTATCCAGAAGTATCAAAATACAATTCTATATCATTTTTTATATCAGAATAAAAATCATCAGTTTTTATCGTGTAGATGAAAGAGTCTGTGTCCATATAATTGAGTTTTAGATTTTGTTTATACTTAGGTTTCATATAGCTATAGTGGAAGTCGTACATTTTCCACTTTGAAAACTCTAAGACACAAAATCCTAAGTACAAAGGCTTGTTATAAAAGGTACTTACTCTTTTCATTTGAATGGCCACCATGTTTTCAGTAAATTTAGTCAAACTATGGAAATTCGGTCTTGCTATCAGAGCTCTAGCTCCAAGTCGCTTTTTATTGTTTTCCCAAGAAGTGACAATCTTAACATCTTTTCGCTTGTCTACATGTTCCATTGTTTTTCCGAAAACACTATTATTCATTAATTTGAAAAAATTTTTCTCGAAATCACTGGTGGCTAGAGTTCGATGCTGATTATTCAAGTCTATGTACTTTTGAAGCCAACGAGACTGTTTAAATTCTAAAACTCTATGCACACGGACAATTTTCAACCCATTAATAATACATTGCTGAAGAGTCTTATAATGAATAACATAATTTTGCTTTGGTGTTAAATCTGCAATGAGTTTATAGAATTTGGATTTATTGACTTTTTTGTTTTGCACGCAAAATGGTAAATCATTATGCAAATCGTGTAGAGAATTTGGATATTCCAAGTCAACTTCAAAAATATATCCTATTTCTGATTCCTCTGAAATATTCATTATGTCAATATTTTCAAATTCGTTTACCCATTTGATCGTAGAATATGGAAGTGGGGATGACATAGCCCACCCATATAAATTGTTTGCATCAACATACATTAAATATTGAGACTCTTTTTCTTTATCATAGCTTTCCATATATTTATTGTTGGCAACTGTATGTCGATGAGAACATTGAGATATTCCTCCTCTTATCCCCTTTTTTATGAAATTATAAATATCAATGTCTTGAATAAGCTCAAGATTGATTTGGGTCGTTCTTAGCATAGCATCCCAAGATAATCCCGGGGCTGTATAATAATGACAGGGATCTAGTTTGTAAATATTTTTACAAATACTCCTGAAATTTTCGAAAATATCTGCTAAGAGAAGAACATCTGTTTTCAAATATAACTCCATATAGTCTAAAAGGTGTTGACATTTAAAAGTATTCCATACTTCTTTCGCATGATTATATTCATCTAAAGAGCAAGGTTCTCCAGTTAACTTATTATCAAAGTTATTTTGAGGAGGAAGGTTTTTTTCTTCTAAACTTTGCCAAGACTTTATGTAATCATATGGAAATACTCCTTTCCTAGTCAGAAGCTTAAACTCTTCTTCAATTGGAAAGTTGGAATTAATTAATTTGAAATCACTAGCCGTTAGATTCCTAGCCAATGAATCAAGACTAGAAGGCATGAATCGAAATGAATCTAGAAACCTTAATTCAAGCGATTTTTTATCTGGTAAATAGATTGTCTTTGATACAGAAACATATTTTTCCTTATTTAGCGGGATTATAGAAATATTACCCTTAAGTAAAGCAAGTTCCTTAATCAATAAATGACAATCGTAACCTGAAAAGTTGTGGAAGAAAATGGGAAAGAATTTCGGTTTTTTATAGGCTAAGTTGCATGAGTTATGCGCTGGACCATTATATTTACCAGTATAATGGCAATGGTCAGCAACTCTATCTAAACCTAAGCTTCTATTACAAATATGACAAACCCGACAGCTATTTTGATAGTTTAAATCGATTTCAGAGAGTTGATCCATAGGTTTGGCTTTAATATTATACAAATCTATACAGTCCCTCACTAGAGAATTCAAAAAACTTTTAGTACAGTTACTACCTCTAAATGATCTTAATTTACTTAAAGTACTATTATATGATTTAATGTAATATGCGCTAGCGCACGGAACATGTTTCTGGATAAAATTATTTGTACCTGAATCAGATACCGCGACATCCAGTATGCATTCGAAGTCTGCATAGACAACGAATGGGACATTCATCTGCCTTTCCGGATGATCGAAGCTTAAGGAGGCTTTATCTTCTTTAGGCATCTTAGTAACCATCCTACAGCATTCACTTTTATGAGATGTCACTCTAGCCTCTGATCTGAATCCCAACAAACACGTGTTGCAAAACCAAGTCTTTTCTCTGTAGTTTTTGACTTGGTTTGATATTAGTCTAGAAATAAAACAAAAAAAAAAAAAAAACAAAAATATTAGTTGAATTTAGAGATTAGGCTTATTTATAGGGTAGTTTACCTTGAAATATTTTTTATCCATACATAGTGGGACACCTCTTCTTTTTGTAAAAGAAGCAAATTGATATGGTTTTGCTTCTCCTGGCTCGTTATATAATAGGGTCCTATAACACTTTTCTTTTCCTCATCGAGTCCGAAAACGTTAACACTGATGGTGGGGTTGAATCTTTCAAAATGCTCAATTTCCTCTAGTTTCAGCGGGAACTGTAGGCTTCCAAAGTCTAACCTTTGACTATTTTTATATAGAACTCTTGAGCTGATGTCGTTTATTCGATAAGTTTCCGGTTTTTCCAGGTTTTTCTTGCCTTTGCTGAAGAGAGCAGAGATTATTGCCCATTTAAAGCAAAACACATCATCGTTTCGAACATTTATGCATGCTCTTTTTCTTAAAACGAATTCTGGTAATTCTAAGTACCTTGATCCTTTTATAGGTGTGTATTCGTTTATGTTGATTTCAACATGCAGTATTCTGAGCAATGCCCAACCACTATCTTTTTCCTGGAACTCCTGAGTTTTAGTGTTTATTTCATCAGCCATATCTGAGTACGCGGGGGAGAGTTCCGAATTCGAAAGCGCTATTTCCATTTGTGTGTTGAACGATTTAATGCTCAGCTGCATTTCATCTTCGGAATTGAGCTTTATAAATTCACCGAATAGTTCTAGGTTGAACTTGATGCGGTTTAATTTCCTCAAATGCTCTTCCAGCTTCTCTATAATTGCCTCTTTTCCTTCTCTCAAAAATTCAGAGGGACTTAAATTATCCTCCTTCTTATTTTCATATATAAGCGTTTCAATTCTGCCCTTGAAACAGCTCTTCACAACACGAAAGTTGTCTGAAAGTAATTCAGCAACAAGCCTTTTATGTTCGTTTCGACGAACATGTTTGCCCCAGTCACCTTCCACTTCAACCTCACAAATTTCGCACTTCTTCGTTTTTAAAATTTTCGGCTCACCTTCAACCTCCATTCCAGCAAAAATTCCCTCGATGAGTTTCAAGTGAACTCTGTCCTTGACATGCTCGTCCCATTGACACAAAATAACATTTTTTTCGTAAATTTCACAAAATTTTCTTGCTGGGGCAGCTCGTTCATCACAATCCATGCTATTCAAAAGTTCGCGAGCCAACAAAGAATGGCAATTGGTTTTATCATGGTCACACCACTGACCCATTACAACACTTTTTTCGCACAAATCACAAAAGTCTTGATGTACCGCTGGTTTTTTAACCGGAATGGCATGAACATTGGTCAAATGCCTTTTTAAATTAAAATTTTTTGAAAAAATTTTACCGCAAATTTCGCACAAAAACGACTTCATAATGATTTTTTAGTTTAAAGGGTTTTAAAAAAATTACAAAAAAACTTAGCACTCGTTCGTACAGGGCGACGTATTCTTTAAGAATGAAAATATTTTGAGAGCATCGAATAGGATTTTAGATAACTCAAAACTTATTGAACATTGAAATAATCAGATCCCCTTTCCTATATGTGAGACCATAACTTACTTATTCCATGATTTTCTGATGATCCTCGAAACCTCAATAATTTATTTATGTTATGACATTTTTGTTTGGATCCAATCCTCATAACTATTGTATTTTATGATTGTCTAACGAATGTGGCTATGTGGTGCATCGTTGAATGATATATTTAGGTTTTTGATAAGGACAACTTGAATGGACCACAACTCAAATATCCGTTTGCCCATAAACCCCATACTTTTTAATGATGAGCTGGACCTCGCTGTAAAAATGAGAGCATATCACCAATTACTGATATGTATGTGTCAACTCATAAAAATGTTCACTTTATGACTTTCAGTTGTCAAAATTGTAAATGAAAAACTCAAAACTCATTCTTATCAAAGAAGACTATACTGGTAATTGGATCTTTAAGAAATAAAATTCTAAGTTTTCGTTAGTCTATAAATCTTGTGTTTTTTGTTATTATAAGAGCTGATATATGGACTTGTCAAATCATAAATATATACTTTACGACTTTAAGATGACTAAATTATCAAAAACTATACTATTAATTTAACCTACCGTTGGTCACCGACCTCATTTTTCCAGAATAAAAACAAAAACTCCTGATATACATAATAGAAAATTTTATTATATTTTTATTAATAATTGTTCTTCTATAATTAACTTGAATGTTTTCCCCAATGGATGCAAGTACTCAAGAGTGTAGGATCCTTTATTTACTTCCGATACAGCGGCATCCGTCAATTTACTATAGCGCATTGGTAGGAATATCTGAAAGAAGAAAACAAATGTGTATTTCTGTATTTCATATAACCGTATGAATGTTTAATTACCTCAAATTCACCTAAATCAGCTACAATTCTTTCATCATATTTAGTTACACAGCGTTTCAGTCGTTTAATGGAATACTTTTCATTTCGTTTAAGTTCCATAACCTTCTTACACGGCTTGAAATTAACCGTTGCTTCAACTTCTAAAAGTTCTTCTTTGAAATTCATCGTTGACTGTAAGAGAACTCCTTTATCGCAAGCGCTATTTATACAAAATTTAAAGTAGTAAGGGAAGAAAACACTATGCAATGTGAGCGCAACCTCATGCGCCATGCCTTCGTATTCAGATAAGAATGTCCGTACATGTTCGTCATAAAGATTCAAAAAATCCAAACTTTCAATTCAGTATTAGAATAAGCAAGTTCAAACACGTTTTTGAGAAAGGCTACACACCAAATTGGACAACGGAAATTTTTACGATAAGAAAAGTAAACCTAACCAACCCAGCAACATATCTCCTTGAAGATTTTAATGGCCATCCTATCAGCGGATGTTTTTATGAAAAAGAATTACAAAAGACTAAATACCCTAATATTTACCTCGTTGAAAAAATACTTAAAAGAATGGGAGACAATGTATATGTTAAATGGCTTGGCTTCCCACCAGCTAACAATTCATGGATTAATAAATCACAATTATTATAAAACACATAAAATATTCGTTTCCTTTCTCTTCATAAATAAGTTTTTCTTAAAGCATTATCTTTCTTCAACCTACAAATGCATCTCAAAGTCAATGAACTCACATATTGTGAAATACTATCCCACTACCATTCAAAACTCATATCAACATACCCACTTCAAACCAACATACAAACCATTTAAGAATTCCTTTTTTTCTAGCATATACTGCACATCCAACACGTCAACCTTCAAGCCTAAAAACATACAAATATCTCTGTACATCACTAGCCACAATTCACAGTCACAAAAACGAGATTCACCCCGAAAATTATAATCTACAACCACAAAAATCATTCAAAAAGTGCTCTATTCCTCAAGTCCGATATTTATACTACTCTCCTCCAACAACAAAATACACAGCACACAATTTTCCCATCACTATTTTTATACCCTAAAAGAATATTCTTACAGTCAAAACAACAGTTTTCTGACAACACGTTTTCCTCATATTTTCATCGATTTATCAGTTCCAAATTTCTTAACACATTTTCATTCAGTTCTAAAAATAGGTCATACAATTTTTCATCCACCTTTTATCCACGCACACGACACTCAATGCATTCTACCCCAGCACAGGTTCCCACACGATCACTGGGCTCTCCTCCTCGAGGAGCAATTTTAATGCTAGGAGCACACAATTTTACACTGAGGAGCACTGTTTTAGTCCTCAAGTCCGATATTTATACTACTCTTATCTCTTTTTTCCATTTATTCGTTGTCTTTTTTCTCAACACTACAGTTCACAATTCATAACCATTTGCAAAGCTGAGAAGCAAGAGCAAAAACTAAATTTTTGGTTTATGAAACGTGATCCCGTTAGAGAGCAGGATCTCGTGTTATTGTTATAATACATATTTTTTAGTTATCTATATGGATCTTTCTGGTAATAAAAAGTAGAAAAGAATTACCTATTTGAAAAATCTAAAAATCCTGAAAAATCGTTATTTTTTTAGTTGTGACGTTATTATTCTCAACGTGCAATATGACGTTATTTTCTTGAAATCCGCCTACTGCCATGCCGACTTCTAAAGAACCCTTGATTCTTATAAGTAGAACCATCATTAGGTTTTTGAATAAACTACGACAATCGTCAAAACCATTTCTGAGATGAATTCCACTACTTGGTCCCATAGTGCGACGGCCCCTTCGCCTCTTAGCTACGCCACTGGTTTAAGATCCATATAGATATAGGGCGTGTGGATATCTTTGTACCAAACTAAATGCCAATACTGAATATAGTGTGATTCTTATTAGCTCTATTCCTTCTTGCGTCGAATATACAGTGCTTTATTCTGAGCGCGTATCCATTGAAATCGATTGATGATTGCTTTTACTAAAGACCATGAATTTAATATGTCCATTCGTTTACAAATAATTTTCATTCGTTCAACGGTTCAGTGTCAGTTCGTAGGAATCTTGGATGTTTAGATTTTGAGATTACTTTTTCAATTTATTATTTTTTTCTGCATTTCCTCATCCACTATATCCTGAAACTGATTCTGAGTCCCGAATGGACTTTTCATCTCCTGTTTCTGTGTTAGCTTAGCTATTGATTTGTTTGTTTATTTGAGCTTGAGTGAGTCGATGCACTTTTTGCAGCTTAATTGGAAAAAGGATATCCTGTTTCTGTTTATTTATAACTCGCTGTGGTGATAATCATTTTTTTAGATATATTTTAAAGTATTAAACGCTTTGCTTCGATGATAATTGCTAAAAATATTTTTATATCCAGTTCCAGAGAAGAAAAAGTAGACATGTTGGTTGGTGGAGAAGAAATATTGATCGGAAAAAAAATTATATATACCTACAATATGGTATTTTTGCCTGTTGTACATGTATGTGTACAGCTAAACTAAAAGAGCATACATTTGTTTCAGACTGGATATTGATTTTTATTGTTCCTCAAAGTCTAAAACATTAAACTAAAAATTGGAGAATTCTCCCCCCCCCCCTACTCACCGCGTCCCCCCGATGTTGTCCGATTTTAAATCGATGTACTTATTTCAGTTCAGTTAAAATAGTAGAAAATATTCCCCTGCACAAAAAAATACACTCATTAAATATTTTGAGAATTTAGCGTAGAATAAAAAAATGCATAGAAATCTTTGTTCCAAGGGTGATTTTTTGATCAGAGGACAAATTTTGTATTCGTAATATCGAGGTAGGTCCATAAAGAATAACCTTCCTATATGCATAATGGTACCTTTATTATACATTGCATAATTTAAAAGTATTTTTAATGTCAAATCGAAGCGATGACAAATGAAACACTTTTACTAATTTTCTTCAACGTACTATTTTCGGGACAGGTTTTTTGTATATAATTCCACCTGAATATCCTTTCACCATATAGATTTTAATGGATTTTTTTTGTCCTTGATTCTCCTGAAACATTCGGTAATTAATTTCTCATAAGCATTGTGCCTGAGACGGGTAATTTTTTAGGCGCACGACCACGCCTGTTCTTCTTACCTTTGAATTTCAGCCTTATTTTACATCCAATGAAAACTGAAAATTTGTAATTAATCTATCGTCAACACAAAGCAAAGTTTTTTTTTTTGAAATATACCAACACGAGCACTTTTTTTTGTATCAACCTTCTTCTGAAATATGATTATCTAAATATCGATTATAAGATTGAATGCTGAAAATATGTATGTCTTTAAGTAGGAGTTAAGGGTCAAAAACTAAAAAAAATCGGTGACAAAATAATTGGTCTGCAAAAAATAAATTTAAATTTCTTTTAATCAGAAATAATGCTTAAAATGCGTTATTTGAAGTGGTAGCTGAAGGTGCTGTTCTTCTATTTTTTTAAATACCCATCGAGATAGTTTACCAAAAAAAAAAGCGCAGCGGCCGGAAGCTAATAAAATTTGAATGGTTTTCGCTTCAATTCCAGTATAAACAAGCTGCTTAGTTGGTGTGGCACAGTGTTTCATTTTTGTATGAAGTGAAAAGTACATTATGTATACTAGTATGTTCATTATGTATTTAGTAAATCTATAAATCAAAATTTTTTTGATAGATAGTGCTTAACATTAAGATATGTTTCGCCCATGGGCAGTTGTTGTATGAGGCAAACCAATAGATTTATCTGAACATTGTCTATGTGTATATAGTCCAGAGCTACTCAAAGCAGGGGGAGATGACTTGGAAGGGAGTATTCACCAACTTATCTCCAAAATTTGGTCGGATGAAAGTATGCCCAATGAATGGAACCTCGGTATTGTGTGCCCTATCTACAAGAAAGGAGATGCTCTGACCTGTGCCAACTAATGAGGTATAAGTCTGCTCAAAGTCGCATACAAAATCCTGTCATCTGTACTGTGTGAAACTGTTTGTTTGGTTTTAGGCCCGGCAAATCAACCGTCGATCAAATGTTCACACTCCAACAGATTTTGGCAAAAAACCAGGAGTTTTCAAATCGATACACGCATATGATAGCGTAGAAAGAGAAGAACTATACAAAGCCATGTCGGATCTCAGCATCCCTGCCAAACTCGTCCGCTTGTGCAGGATGACGATGGAGAAATCTCGCTGCTCCGTCAAAGTCGGTAAGAACACCACCGAACCCTTTAAAGTCGATAAAGGTTTGAGGCAAGGCGACGCGTTATCATGCAACCTGTTTAAATAGTTCTTGAAGCAATTTTACGCAACTCTCAAGTCAACAACAGAGGTACAATTTTTCAAGAATCTGTTCAACTATGTACTTGCTTATGCAGATGATATTGACATCATTGGGAGAACGAAGCGAGCTGTTACCGGCACGTTTGCAAGTATTGAATCGGAGGCAGCAAAAATGGGTTTGTCTGTTAATGAGGACAAGACGAAGTATATATGCTGTCATCGAAAAGGAATCTCACGATGTATAGGTACAACTTCGAAGTCGTCAAGGTGTCTACCTGGGCTCCACTATTACATCGCAAAATGACATCAGTGCAGAGATCAAACGAAGAGTTACTCTTGCCAATCGCTGTTTCTTCGGCCTAAGAAGGCATTTGAGTAATAAAGCCATCTCTCAAAGAAACAAGGAGACCTTTTTATAATACCCTAATTATCCCGGTCCTGCTATATGGGACAGAAGCATGCACCCTGTCAATAACGGATGAGAATCTGCTTGGGTGCTTTGAAAGGAAGATTCTTTGGGTGATTTTCGGTCCAGTCTGTATCGATAGAGTATCTAGGAGAAGATTCAACAACGAGCTTTACGGGTTTTGCAGAGACGTCGACCTAGTCAAAAAGCTGAAAATACAGCGGCTGAGATGGCTGGAACACGTGGAGCGTATGGACACCAATGCACCAGCCCGACGAGTCTTCGAACCTTTCCCTGTCGGTCTGCGCAGCAAAGAAAGACCCCACCTTAGGTAGCGCAAACAAGTGGAGAACAACCTCAACCAACTTGGAATCCGTAACTTGAGGCAGCTAACTAGGGACCGAACTGACATTTAAAGTAAGTAAGTAATAGTTCACAATTCATATTTGATTTTTGTCATAAGATACAAGGTGTTTTCCTTTTCCATAAGATGCGACAAAAGGCTAGGGCGTATATGTTGGGTCAAGGCAAGAAAAACTCGTTTGGGTCTTTCTTCCTTTCGACTTGAAATAGATCGTCAAAAATCAATGGCAAAATTTACAATATCATGTTATCCATTTATTTTTTATTTTGTTTTTAAATCAATAGTTCTTGAAAATATAATTTTAAAACTCAAAATTTTGAAAAACAAATTTGTTCAACTAATTTTGGTTAAAATAAAACGCTATTAACTACCTAGTATTTTCATTATTAATATATAATACTCTTTATCAATTTTAAGTCAAACACTAAAAACTAGTTTCTAAAATGTCTTCTAGTTTTTGAGAAAATTGAAAACAATTAAATTTATTTTACTACTTACTTAGTGGAAATATGTAGGATCTTTAGAGTAACTTAAACAAGAGATTGAAGCCAAATTTAGGGAAAATTTTGTCTGTTAATTTCCTACTAAAAATGCTTTGAAATCGTACCAATATGTAGGTATTATGAAAGGAAGTGGCTAGACATGCCAATTTATAACAGTTTTATTCATAAAATTACTGTTTATACGGCCCCGCAAACACCCAAATTTTTTTTCAAGTCGTGTTAAGATCGTTTATGCAAACCCATTTTTAATGGCTGAAGACGGTTATAACTCTGGTAAATTGGCATTTCTCTATAGACTCGTTCATTAAGAACTTGGTTTGCCTTCATGCTTTCTTTACTTTTGCTTTAATACGGAAGGACGTCTTAACAAAGTTGTTAACTGCCATGACATTTAAATGTGAACCTTATCCGATTAGGGATAAATTGTATAACCCGAAATACTTGTATTCTTGCTCTTGTATATTATATTTATAAACAGCATATACCTATAGACTTGAGCTTTGTTTTGGCACTTTGTTCTTAAGTGCACAAAGAGTACCAGCCGTGTTATTATAAAGTATTCGCAAGGGATGTTTTCATAGAAAAATCGCAGATAGAAATACATTGCTATATAATACTATAGTCCTTTTTATTTGTTGCTTACCTTGCGATTCAAGCGATGACAATCAAAATACATTCAACTTGTTTTATATAACTCCAATAGGTGACAAGAATATTTCCCAAGAAGTACCTAGGTAGGAACGTAACGTAAAGAAAAAAATGAAGAAACAGCGTTTTTCTCTGCAAAATAAAATAAAATAAAATAAGATTGCTCTGCTGACTCGTTAGCACACCGTGAAGTACCGTAGAGCATATAGAAGCACAATGCAATGTTCCCAATCACATGAAAGTCATGCGGATACAGCAATCTACCTACATATATAGATACATTTATGTAATTTCATCCCTGACGTTCAATTCTCAAAACATTTTCGTGCTACAGACTTCAGAGACTTTGTTTGGTTGTTTGTTGTTTATTTCCTTGATTTTGCCTTACTTATTCAATTTCAACTCGGAACACACGTCTCTCGTAAGAAATTTTTATCTGTTCATAGCCAAGGGTGTATTTTCTTTTTCCTCATGCAGAGATTTTGATTACATTTTTGCTATCAACTCATTATATTTTTTATTTAAACATCTTCAATCTCAATAATGAGACGCAAGAGGTATATTTGTATATTCATGTCATTTTGTAGATTGTTTGTAAGCGGTTGTTGTGTATTTCTGTTTCATTTGTACCAAGATGTTTCAGAAACAATACAAACTAATGCCGAATTCCTTTCAACAAAAGAATCGATTCTGTTCAGATTTTTTTCTAAACAAAATCTATTCTCTTCTGTCAAAACAAATCTTGAGTTTTTAGCAAGATTTCACACCGATTTGCACACACACCATGAAGACTTGACATTTCTATTACGTCAAAATTGAAAACCGCGGAAATTTTGGAAGACAAGTTGTTTATTTTTTGGTTCCAACGAATTCTACATATGTATAATTAAACAAAATATTCAACAATATTTTCAGTCAATATAACTACAGAAATAATTAATTGCAGCTGTTTAGTAACACACACAAGCACACGAAACTTTTTTTTACGAATTCCATTGAATTGACAGAAACAAGTCGATTCGGTTTAGAAAAAAACGATTGTGTTTAGAAAAAATTCGATTTCTTTGTTGAAAGGATTTCGCCATAAAACATTACGAATACACCAAACAAACCACGAAATATCATTGGCACCATTTGCGTAGTTAGGAATTTTCCATAGCGGGCCAGCCAAAAGCTTCCACAGGTTCTAAATATCGTTAATGGTTTTTTTTTGGAACTGATTAATTATAATTATACTAAGTAATTCATAAGAGATACATACAAAACTTCCGCTAAGTGCGTTATACCATCTTTCCACAGAAGATTCACCCCAGATTAAAATAGATAAATCTATCTAGTGTTTCCACCAAACAAAATGATTAAGAAGTAGAATAACACTAACATTTCAAGGGAAAATGCAAATACTTTTTCATTTTGTAATCAAGTTGAAGTGTGACAAAAAGATTATGTATGTCAAAGGAAGCAAAATAAATTCGATTTTCCAATGACTGCGTTCAGGGCGATATAATATGATGGTGAGTTGAATTAGTAAAACCATTGATCCTATAAAAATTTAACAAGATAATTGTGATATTTACGAAATGAAACGAAATGGCATTATTTAAAGAAGATTAAGGAAAATCTAATTCAATCTAGGTTAAGTGGTCGGTGCAAAAGTAGTATAAAGATACTACATAAGTCTACTTTTACTAAATTTCCAGGAGAACTTAATTTATTACTCGTTAATTTTGGGGAGCCTGGAACAATCACATACAAATGAACTTAGTTTCCCAGATTGGTCACTATTCAATTCTATTCAATTTTTCATTATTCTCACCTAAAAAGTATCTTAAAATTTCATAAATAAATAATTGCATAATAGCTAATAGTGAGAATAGTTAGTGTCATCTTTAACTAGCAGATAATTGAGGTGATGCCCTTTTATCAAAATATGACTTTGAGAGACGTGTACAAAGGAAGGAAAAAATTAATTCAAATTAATATTTAAAAAAAAATTTGTTAAAAAAGAAAGAAAAAAGATAAAGAACAACATTTTTATCGTATTAATATTTTTGTTTAAATAATTTAATAAACTTTTAAAAACAAATAAAATTTATTAAACAGGGGCCAAAAATCATGATTGATAACTTTTGTTTTATATTACATACGGTAGTAGATTTTCGATTTCAGTATGGTCGAGATCAAGCAGCCATAGCTTAACTTTTTTAGAGAATATGGATGTATTTCTTTCCATTCGAATTTGTATGGGTGGAGTATTAAAAAGTTTACATGAGATGATGGAATAAAATGTTCTGTATTGTGTAGTGCGGAAGTAGGTAATAGTAACGACGAACCAGGAGTTGCTTCGGAGGTTCCGCTAATAACCACCCCTGGTGAAAAAAAAACTTTCAAAACTTTAAAGTAATATAATTGTCGAACAGGTAAAATGTTTGAATCCCTGAAAAGAGTCATCGTGTGTGTGCTAATCTATGTGACTTAAAAACTTTTCTTATAGCAGATTTTTACAAAGTTAATATTTG
Source organism: Leucozona laternaria (assembly GCA_932273885.2). NCBI lineage: Eukaryota > Metazoa > Arthropoda > Insecta > Diptera > Syrphidae > Leucozona > Leucozona laternaria. Next base: position 57,418,483 of record OW026368.1, read on the forward strand.
ATGTAGTTTGTTCTGGTAAACTCCATCCCAGCAGCATATACCGTATTGCAATTTTGACTGAAATATCCCATAGTTAATCATTTTCAAAATATTCAGATAACAGTATTTTCCGAGTTGATAAAAGCATCAGCGGGTGCTGTATTTTTTTTTAATTTTGAATATGTTTAGACCAGTTCAAATTACGATCTATTGTTACATCAAGGTATTAAAAATCATCTACCGCTTCAATTTTGAAATAGCTGCCGCTGCAATTGGTATACATATTAAAAGATTGGTAACGTTGTACAATACATCTGCTATTTATTAAGGTGTGGTTGGTACAATCAGATGAATGAAATATTATATCGACGTCTGGAGGAGATTAATTTCTAGGAAGACCAAAATACATAATTTTTGATTTATTTCTCACAATTAGTTCCTGATCTTTAAACCACCATCTTAATATATATAAACATCATGGTTTATATTGGCAGTTAAGTTTAGTCGACTAGTTGAGCCGTGAGTGATTCCAAGGTCATCAGCAAAGGCCCGAATCTTACCCGTAAATGGAAGAGAAAATAGTGAATTTTATGTAAACTAGAAATAACATCGGTCCTTGAGGAACTCCCAAATTGCTGAATTTTATACTCCTTAATTTATTTCTGTTCTTAACGTATTGCGACGTTCTTTAAGATAAGACTCCAACCTATTGCACTTTGCACATATGAACTCGAAATCCAATCTCAAAAAATTTCTCTAGAAGTATTTTATGATTGACCATTTCGAATAATTTTACAAAATAGCTAGCATGGGAGAATTCATATAAATGGGATAGAGTCCCCAACCCAATGCAAAACCAAAGGCACAAATAACTAGAATGAGAAATAGTCCCTCGCTTCAGTCGAAACTGAAGGGACAAATACCTGGAATGAGGTATAGACAAGAGCGTACGCAGGATTTTTACCATGGGCTGCGAGGCAAACTCATTCATAAAACAAATAAGTAACTTTTTATATTTTTTTTTTGTTATTATAAAACTTAAAAAAAAAAAAAATAATTTCAAGTAGACAAATAAGTTGAGAAAGTCTCGTAAGTGACTTTTAGATTCTTAAAACAGGTATTTCTTTTTTACTACTATAGTCTGTCAAAGCTCTTCAAATCCAGAAATCTCACCATAACTTCAAAACTGCCGCTGTACAGGACCATGGTCCTGCCAGTACTCACATATGGATCCGAGACTTGGGTGCTTAGCAAAAGGCACTCCGACCTCTTAGCCGCGTTCGAGAGAAAAGTCTTAAGGAGAATTGTTGGCCCCATTTGTGAGGAAGGACGATTCCGGAGACGGTACAATCATGAATTGTACGCAATCTACCTTGAAGCAGATATCGTGACAAAAATTAAGCTCGGTAGACTTCGGTGGGCAGGGCACCTAGCTCGCACGAGCGAAGAGGAACCTGCTCGGAAAGTTCTTTGTGGTACATTCTATGGTAGACGACAGCGTGGTAGACCATGCTTGCGCTGGACAGATGGCGTAGACCAGGACGCCCGGAGCCTTGGGGTCCGCAACTGGATGGCGGCGGCTCGAGACCGGGATGGGTGGAGAGACTTGTTGAAGGAGGCCAGGACCGGACCCCGGTTGTCGAGCCGACGATGATGATGATGAATTCTTTTTTTATTATAATATAATAATGTTGGATTCAGTTATGTTAAACACAAAAAATTGGCATGTCTCTAGTCTCATCCATGAAAAAAAATTTGGCCGCCATCTTGGAAAAGGGGGGTACAATTTTTTGTTTCAACAATATCTTGAAAACCATTAGTTCCAAAAACAAGATGTTAGGACAGCTTTTTTGAGAAAAAAGCTGTCTAAAATTTAATTAAAAATGGATCGTTTAAAATAGCCAAAGATTTTCAAGAAAATTTTCTGTAAAGGGTTATAACCTGGGAAAGGATTTTGTTGACAAAACAAATAAAATGCACCACTGGGTTCCGCGGACTTTCTCTTTTGTGCGATTACACTATGGTTCTAAAGTCCGAAATAAACTAGTTATAGGAGCCTATAATTTATCTCACAACAAAGTTTTCAGCTAGTATTATGTAAGCATACAAAAATGAACAATATAGCACTGTGTTGCACATATACATGCATGGAAATTAATTAAACTGGGCATTTTTTAAATCAACAAATTAAAATTATTGATTGAAATTTTCTAAATCTCTGTTGAACCCTACGCGATGCACACCATCTGATTTCCTTAATAAATCTTAAGTTATGAGAAAAAAAATTCTAAAATAAGTAATTGTGTATTACATACAAATTTTGTTAAGAAAAAAAATTGGTACCTGGTATATATTATAATCATTCACCCACTTGTTAATTATCGAATTTTCAATGATTTCCAAACTTTTTTTTAAAGATCCAAAAATGTATTTTTTTTGAAAATTTCGATATGCATCCAAAAATTAATTTTTTTTTTTAAATTTCAATTTGCAATATTATTTGTATTTATTATGACCTTCTGTATAAAAAAATTTAATTTTAATCGAATAATGAGATATAGCTAGTCAAAAATAATGGTAAAATGTAAAATTTACAAATGGTACATCCTAATAAGAACATCCAGAAATTTTCTTATCAAAATCGTGGGAGTCATTTTTGAGTAAAATAAGATTTTCTTGCCATTAATAAGAATTTTTTTTACTGATTAAGCTTTCTTTTACCTAATAAAATTTACTAAATTTTAATAGGTAAAAAAAACCGAAAGTTCCCGGGCCTTACCCCCGAGATTAACCCTATGTTTCCACCGAAGATTTTCTCAATTTAGTTAGATTAAATGAATCTATGTAGTGTTTCCACCACACAAAAAGATTACAAAATGGATTAACTTTGAAAGGAAGTTTTCAAAATGCTAATATTGTTTCATTTCTTCGTATGAAGTTGAAGTGAAACAGAAAGCTTAATGTTTGTCAAAAGAAGCAAAAGAAGTTGAATTTTCCAATGAATGAGTTCAGCGTGACATAGAAAAGTTTATTCGATTTGTAAAAATATTGGCCCTATAAAGATTTAACAGGATTTATTTGAAATCTACTAATTTACGAAATAAATTTATATGGTTAATTTTCGAGATTTGAAGAAGATTATGGAGAAATTTTATCAAAGCTCGGTTTAGTGGTCGGGGAAACGTAGTATTAAGCCTAGTACGCCTGAACGAAAAATATCATACAACATAACGAAATCATAACCGAAAAATTTCGTTCTCCTTTTCGTTTTGCAGTGACATTTAAGGTTTGTTCGTGTTTGTTGTTTTTCATTACAGCATGGCTTTCTGTGATTTTTTTTTTTTTTTTTGGCAATTGATGACACTTTCAATTGTCACTGTGGTTTCCGTAAGCATTTCGCTGTCGTTTTGGAGACAACCGAAAAATTTTGTTTCGCATCAGCGGCGTACTAGACTGTAGGCCAGGAAGGGGGTTAAAGGTCCCTTTATATCGCTCATAGGTAGATAGATATAAAGGGTCCGCCATCTAACGTTTTTTTTTCAACTATAGTGCTTATTTCGTGAATGGTAACACTTAGCTCATGTCTGATTTGACAGATAATTATTTTTATCCTTCCGCTGAACGAATATGGTTGTGTAAATACGCTTCGCTAAGTGGGCCTGCTATCGACTCAGAGAAGATGCCGATTTTGCCAAACAAATCATCTTTTCAGATGAAGCTCATTTTGATCTTGGCGCGTAGTAAACAAGCAAAATTGTCGCATTTGGGGCACAGAAAACCCGCACGCATACATTGAAAAGCCGATACACCCAAAACGAGTCACTGTTTGGTGCGGATTTTGGTCCAGACGCGTAATTGGGCCATTTTTCGAAAATGAGCAAGGAGTGGCCGTTACAGTCAATGGCGATCGTTATCGGGCCATGTTGAACGAATTTTTGTTCACAAAAATTGAAGAGGAGGATATTGGCAATATTTGGTTTCAACAGGACGGCGCTATATACGTGCCACACAGCCGAAGCTACACTCGATGTTTTGCGCCATTTTCAAAAAAAAAAGAAGTTATTTGGCGGACCCTTTATATCGCTCATTTGCGCATTGCGCACCTCGACGAAACTTTCACCTTTAAAAATTAATTTACATGGTAATAAATGCGAGTACAGCCACACTGAAGCGATAAAGTTGACCGACCGAAGCGACGAGGCGACGATGAAAAAAGGGCAGCGCATCTTTCGCTGTTGACAACGATTTCATCCTCGGTGCGTGTAGGCCCTGGAGCTAAATTTTGAATCTGGTTAATCGAAAATTTAATAAAATTCAAACAAATTATTCGATTTTATGATTCTCGCACGCAGTGTACCAATACAAATTTATTCGTGAATTCGGCAACGAAGTTTTAGTCGTATTTTTAACACATGATTCGCGTTAGTTTCAGAGGTACTCAAAAATTGACGATTTTCAACTAGGTATAACATTGGCAAACATCGTAAATCACTATTGTCATCGCAGGTTTACATACAAGTGCCTTATTTTTTGCCATTACAGTATTGTAGTACTTACATGAGAAGTGTATTTATCACTTTATATCATATATCTAGTACCTATGTAATATAATGTATGTACAGGTATAAATACATACATTATGTAGGTACCTATACCTACCTACTACTAAAATGTTTCCTCTTACTTGTTTTAAACCTAACTATAAAATAATACACAGATAGTATACCTACATAGTAGAGTGCAAAAGAAACGCTCTGGATTCGTTACAATAAAAGCAAAGCTACCTTCATAGCTCTACAAATAAATCAGCTCCGTGGACTCATTGTAGACGTCACACTTAGCAATTATCCTCCTCTGTCTATATTGCTATGTAACTTTTCCTCAAATTAGTCTAATTAAAATGAACGACTTAGGTACCTAGGTATACTTACATACTTTGTGAATGAAAATTCAATAGAAAGTGAGAACTCCTTACAGAGCGATAAAAAAAAATATATAATGCAATAAGGCGGACTAAAAAAGGAAAACGAATTCCCGCTGGTCGAACGGGTTTACTTTTCAGAAGACGTACATACATTTTAATGCTGTTGCTGAATCTTGAAAAGTGCTTCATTCCGTGTGAGGACCTGTAGGTGGAGGAAATAGAGACAGAATTATTAAAATTTATTAACCACCAAAAAGGAATTCCATTAACCCGAGAGCATATTTTTCAATTTTCAACTGAAAGAACAATTAAACCGAAAAGCAGGATTGCGAAGATACTTTTCCTTCGCAATTTTCCCTCTGGCTTAATTCTTTTTTATTTGCTTTTTGTTTGTTCTTGATTAATTTATGACTATGTTTTTCAAGAGAATTGTCTGGAATTTAAAGCGTGTTTAGAAGTTTGTTCAACGTATCGTCTTACACATTTATAGGAATAAAAACGATTTTAAGGACTAACAGGAAAATAAAAAACACACATATGAATAAAGAAGTTTCCGCAATGATTCGAAAATATGCATTTTTGAAAACCTATAGCTTTTTCCATTGTGTTTGTCCTGGAATTAATGCTCAGTGAAAGAATTTCAATTTGCTATCCATTTTTTAAGTTGTTTCGGTCATTGGGGTTTTATTAATGTTTTTCATTTACTGTCTTAATAAAACTGACAAACATGGCGCGTGGTGCATTTGTACCCCACTGCTAAATAAACATACCTTTAATATGAAAACCACCCGCAGGTAGGCATTTTACCCTAGTGGTTTAGTGTTTCTTGTCCACACTAATGTTTGACGTAAGCGGGGCTGAAGAACCAAGAGGGTTTTAAAACCCTTTGAATCTGTGAAGCGGGCCACCCAATTTACTGTTGTCCAGAGTCCAAGGCCCTGTTGACAAAACCCAAAGGATTTAATTGGACTCTTGAGAGTATGAATCATACTTGAAGTATGGGTTTTAATGTCATTTCAAATACCTACCTTTCGACGTTTAGAGATTACAAGAACTATGCCTCTCGATAGTGGCATCCCTCAAGGATCTCCATTATCGGTCATTTGTTTTGCAATCGCATTTAGGCCCATTTGCTGAAACGAAACTTAAGAGTTTATGTTCTACATAAGAAATTATGTGACAATTCACGCTGAGGAAAAAGTAGAACATAAGCGTTTAAGTAGAACATAAATATTTATGTTTCGTATGAGCAAACGGCTCTTAATCAATTAAGTGAAATCATAACTAAATATAAAAACCTAGATCATTGTATCTATGCAGATAACAATAATTAAGATAAAACTAAATCTATATTTTCTACACTGTTTAATGAAATTTATGATTGGTCCTGTATTTCTGGATCGAATCCTTCTTTGGAAAAATGTAAGCTGATTCATATTTGCAAAAAGAAAAAATGTACAAACATAGAATTAATTATTAACAGCATTAAAATAGAAACAGTTTCTAATCTACATGTTCTAGGACTTTTAATAAACAATTAGTATAATTGGAAACCTCACTGTATTAGTCTTAAGAAATCATTAGCGACAAGGCTCAACATAATAAAATATCTATCATCTAACAAAAGTAATGTTCATGTCAATTTACTTTGCAATATTTCAAAAATGTTACTTTCAAGTAAACTTGATTATGCTTTGGCTATCTACGGTTCTTGTCCAAAATTTACAAAAAATATAGTTTTAAAAACATATCACCAAGCGGCAAGAAAAAGCTTAGGTGCTTTCCCAACCACACCAATTAAAAATATACTTGCTGAGGCCAGGCGCGGATCCAGGAATTCAGTTTGTGGGAGGGGGGGTCATGGTCCTCACAGGCAGTCAACCGAGAAAAATGTATAGAAAATACATACATATAGGTATCTTAAAAAATAACATGCTGTACTTACTCAGAATAAACTAAATAAAAAATGCAAATATGTATTTATAAACAGTTAATTTAGAATTCATATAGCAAAGCAATTTCAAGGCAAATATTGTAATTATTTCATCAACATATCGATATCTATATCTCGATGAAAATTCATTAAAGCAAGTCAGATTTTTTCACTTTTCCAACGAATTCTGTTTTTATGTTGTTTTTTTTTGGGCTTATATAATATAATTTAAAACAATTTAATATAAATTTAAAAATAATTGTCGGTTTGTTTACTCTTAAAACGAAAAGCTTTTCTTATCATTGAATTATGCGCACACGGAAAATATTTTCAATGAAATTTTCTTGGCTGTCGCATTTGTTTGTATTGTTTTGTCTATGACGTAGAAGTGGCGAAATCTTGTATTCTTTGCTTTATGCTCTTGTGGTTCAAAATGAAATATATAAAAATTGCTGAATATTCAAACAAAAAAAATCGTTTTTGAAAAAAAAATGTACATATCAAATATGTATAATCCGAATTCTGATTCAGAAAAAGAACATCAACCTAAAATAAAATGAAAACAAATTAATAAAGGCATATTTACTTATACCCTTAAACAAAACCATAAAATTTGATTAATTCAAAGTTTTAAAATAAATGCTTAATTATTTCTAATTTATTTCAACTATGATGGAATGGCAAATCGGGTAGATTTTTATAGACAGAGGCGTTAAATTTTAGACAGCCTGATGTAAAGTAAGTTAACAATTTACTAACTTTAAAGCTCTTTTACTAAAATTTTCCTTATTTTGAGTAATTTTTAACTAGTACTTTACAAACCCTGATTTCTTAAAACTTACCTAAAACAGTACCGCAGATCGTGAAAAAAGTAAGCAAACAAACTTTTTCAATTTTTGTTTTGTCAAAATGTCATAATGGAGTTAGTATGATACTAAAAAGATAAAATTGCCATTTGAGGATTTTAACGTTAAATGTTAAAAAGATTGTACGTTGCGAACTCAATTGAAGTTTGGGAAATCGTCTTTTTAACATAGTAATCATCGCACTAAAAATACTTTAACACGATAAAAATTAAAAAAAAAAAAACAAACAAAAATAACTTTAATTCTTTTTCGAAAGATGTGCAGGTAGGTATAAATGAAATAAATAACTTATATTGTAGAATATAAATGCAAACAAACATAGAGGTAAATTACAAAGTTTAACCTGCTGTATAAGATAAAATAAATACATTCGTCGCGTTTTAAATAAATTTTAATAAAATCTAGAAAAACGATTTACGGGAAATCCAAACAAGTCTAAACGTTGGTCATGTCGGGTGAGTGGATTCTTTTCCCTTTTCTTAATTCCAATATCTCAGTATAATCAGAACCAAACATTAAAATGTTTGCAAGCATGTCAAATGTTAACAAAAGGATTCTGTCTATGTCCATTTCTTAGAATATAAGTGAAGATTGTTTGTGTTTATCTTTTTCTCTTGAGTTCTGGGGGGGTCATCCATGATCCCCCCCCCCTGGATCCGCCACTGGCTGAGGCCGGACTACTGACACTAGAAGAGCGATACTTTGAAATCACTGTGAAACTAAATGTTAAGCTCTATTTTCAAACAGATCGGTTATAGACAAGGATACAAGTAAAGCTATTACCCACAAACTCAACAGGAGGAATTCTTCCGCAATACACAATATTCTAGATTCATCTTACAAGCTCAATCTACCCCAAACCCAAACCTACCTACTTAAGCTAAAAATTATTATCTAACTATTCAACATTTTAAAAGAGCAGAAAGCCTTTGCTGCTCTTGCTATTATAATTAACATTAGTAACATTTTACACTGTAATTGATATTTTAATAAATAAATAAATTAATACGACCTATAATGACCCAAATATTTTTCGTAATTTTACCAAAACTCTTGTTTATGTCAAATTGGGATTTAAACGTTTATGATCCCATTGAGGCGATGTGGGACAAAGTAATGACAGTTTTTATTTAGCTAGCTGAAACGGTACCGAAGCAATTATTATAAAATTACACACCACAGAGCCCTCCAAAATAAAACTGATGCTTAACGGAAATAAATTCTTCAGAACGTGAACGGAGCCGATCATAAGAGGGTGAAGCAGTGTATGAGACATGATTGGGGCCAGATTATACAACTCGGCAGTTAGCGCGGAAGCCGCAGCAAGATGAAGAAACGCGAGCTATACAAATCGTTAAGGAGATTATAGGTAAAAAAACAAGAACCAAAGCACCCTGGTGTCAGACACGAACGGTAGCATTTCAGCGTCAATAGAAGACCAACTGCGAAGGAGTAAGGGGGAAGACGAAGGAACACTTTTATGCACTGATCAATGACGACCAGCGAACATATGCTAACCACTGATTACTTGAAATTCGTAAGTCTTCCAGAGTGGAATCGAATAAGTGCAGAAATACGACCCGTGATCCAACTTTTAAAGTTATCAAGGCTGTTGCACAAGATATGTAATATAATATATCTGTTGAGTTTCTGAACGCAGATCCCAACGTTAGCGTATTTAAAGTCCACTTATTCAGGGTGTTTGGGAGAACGAAAATTTGAATGTGATTATGGTGGATATCGTCCGGGCCGTCTGTCGGTCTGTCTGTGCGCCCTAGCGTCCGTACGTCTGCCGTATTTTTAGCTAGAGCCTTAACGGGTAGGCCAATTTGTTTCAAATTTGGTACGGAGAGTTTTTATGTGATTCCCTAAAGAGAGAATTCGAATTTTTGTTTCCGCTCTTCTAGAATGAGTATAGCTGCCACATTTATGTCGAAATAGCAATTTTGATTAAAATTCATATCTGTAATGTACAAGCAATTTTTAAGAAAATTGCAAAAAAAATCACACAGCGGAAATAGGCATTCCATGGTTTTTGAGTAGATATAAATTGTCTTATTTTTGGGTTATTCGCGTATATCTTTTTGATGGTTGAACCAATTTTGTTACAATTTTTCAATCTGGTGCTTCTAAATAGTTCAAACATTTTGAACAACAAACAAAAATACACGTTTTTAGTATACCTACTTTTAACTCTTTTAATATTGTAGTTATCGTTAAATATATCAAATATGATATAAAATCGCATGCATCTTCATTGTGTGGCTACATTACGCAGTTTTCAACCAGAGAGCAAGTTCATTTGATCAAGTCGTTCATATTTTATTTTTTGAAGGGAGTATAATTTACAACACAACATAGTTGGAATTTGTTTCAAAATGTCTGATTAATGTTCTGATAACTTACTCGACAGTTACATTATCTGCAAATTTAATCCTTCTAGTAACAAACTTTGTATTTCAAAAATATCGAAATAATAAATTTATATGTGAATTAGCTATTCCAGTTTTGCAGACAAAATAGTACCTACTGAATGATGCAAAATTCAAAAATAAATAATATTTTAATTACCAAGTAAATTTGCTAATCGACACTTATTACTTAAAACTTTAATTATAAGTAAGTCCTATTCAGATATTGTGAAACGTAAGTGAGGTTGGTATTTGACTACTAAGGTACTAAGTTCCAAGTTTCGTAGTTAAAATTTTATTTAATCGGACATTGTGAATAAATCCCAAACTATTTTAAATTAAATCTTAGCCTTATAGCGATAATTATGTTTAATTAAATGGAATTTAAGATCTCCAATAAGGAGAGTTTAGCGATTTTTACGATTTTATTGATTTATACATAGATTATTTACATCAGAATCAGATTTTATTAAAATTCAATTCACAATGTTTACTTTTTATGTTTTTACAAATCTATTCTGACAGGGCCTTTTGTCAGACAAATTATCTACCGATTGGAATTTTAATGATTTCCAATACAAAAATCACAATTTTAATCTTTATCTAGCACTAGCTGGCCCACCCGGCTTCGCACGGATAGACAAACCTAAGCTTCGCATACAAATTACAAAAGAAAATATAAATAACTATTATAAAGGGTTTTCCAATAAGAGGTGTTATTTTGAATAGCCCGCTATTTCGGTAGCTGTCACTTTTGAAGCTGTCATTTGACAAGTAGAAACTACGCCATTCCATAAGAATGGAACGATACACGCTTCAACAACGCATTTAAATTATTAAAATTCACTATAAAAATGGTGAAAATTTGGCTAAAACTAAAACATTTTTGGGTCGTCGTGAAGCACCTTGTCGGACCGCAATACAGAAATTGGTGGACAAATTCGAGCTGTTGGGACAAGTTAGTGATGTGAAGAATAAAACCCGTGCACGTCGCTCAAGAACAACTGAGAATATTGCTGTTGTAGCCCAAAGTGTTGAAGAAAACCCAGGTTTGTCCATTCCTCGTCGTTCTTTGGAATTAGGCATTCCACAAACGTCATTACACCGTATTTTGCATAAAGACTTGGGTCTTAAGGCTTATAAAGTTCAGTTAACACAAGAACTCAAGCCGGCTGATCATCAACAACGTCGTGTCTTTGCTGATTGGGTCCTTGAAATGCATGAAAATGATCCGGAATTTCATCGAAAAATCATCTTGACTGATGAGGCCCATTTCCACCTCGGAGGCTACGTCAACAAGCAAAACTGTCGCATCTGGGGCTCGGAAAACCTAAGAGTTATTGTTGAAAAGCCTCTCCATCCTCAACGCGTCACTGTTTGGTGCGGTTTATGGTCCGGCGGGGTCATTGGACCTTACTTTTTCGAAAATGAGGCTGGAGCAACAGTTACGGTCAATGGATTGCGCTATCGAGAGATGATTAATGATTTTTTATGGCCGGAATTGGATGGTATTGATCTGGACAACGTTTACTTTCAATAAGACGGCGCTACGTGCCACACAAGCAATGAAACCATCGATCGACGGGAAAAGTTTCCGGACCGTGTTATCTCTCGAAGAGGTGATCACAATTGGCCACCGAGATCTTGTGATTTAACACCTTGCGACTTCTTCCTTTGGGGCCGCGTGAAAGATAAGGTCTACGCCAACAGCCCAGCGTCGATTAAAGACCTCAAAGATGGAATTCGTGAGGCTATCGAGGACATAGGGCAGCCACTTTGCGATTTGGTTATGGAAAATTTCATGAAAAGGATATGGTCCTGTAAGCGTGGTCGTGGCGGCTGATGTTGTGTTCCATTACTAACGGCATACCTTTTTCTTTATAATGAAATAAACATCCGATCATTTATCTCAAAAAATGCCATTTTTCTTTGAATATAAAAATAACACCTCTTATTGGAAAACCCTTTATTTAAGCTAATTTTTGTAAACGAATACTACCTTATGGAGTTAACCCCTTATTGCATGAATTATGAAGCCGATGGAAAAAAAAATATTTTTTTGTGAAAACATCTTTTATTAGGCTTAAGTTATGAGTACATAATATTATTTTTTTTTGTTTACATTTTTAACAAAAGTTAATAACAAAGCCATATATGGATTCGTATGCATTGAAGTAAATTCGTACGAAAAATATATAATACATATTTGGCTTCGTATGCGTTAAAGAAAAACAACAAAATTATGTCTTATGGAAATCTTTGAAGCAGTTTCGTTTCGCATTGAAGCACAAAAAAACTTCATATTTTGGGCATTGTGTAAAAGATCGAAATTTGCAGCAGTTCCGGCATAGTTGTCTTTGTTTTTTCTTCCATTCCGGAAAATAATCCACGTTATCTGCACGCACCGCATCAAGAGGTAAGTCTTGATGTCTTGATGGAGTTTTTCTGGGCTTTTTGCTGGGTATTGGTGAATTGACCAAGCTAGATGGAGTGACGGCTCGGCTTGTTGGGGTGCTTTAAGTCGGTGTTCCAGCTGGACGTCCACGTATGTTCGGAAACGGCGAGTTTGAAGGCAAATAACGACATGTACTCATTGACGTTGATTCGGCGCCATAGCAACCAAGCATTTACAAGGCTCATATCTACCATGTGGACAAAAATTCGTTTGTACCATTGGCGAGAACGCAAATGGATTCTATAATACCCAAGCATGGAATCAAGTAAATCCACACCTCCCATGTGCTGGTTATAAACATCCACAGCTTGAGGAGATGTCACATCCTTGTATTGTTTTTCTCGACGAAAATACCGCCGTTTTGTTCTTTTTGGCTCACTTCCAATATAAGCTGAGAGCATATTCACAACCTTATTATCGTACCACGACACTAAACTAAGCTTAACACCCTCTATGATGGCTGTTTTTTCGGCCATGCTTCCGCGTCCTTTTTTTTCAGTTCTTTCTCAGTAGGCATTTTTTGAATTCGGCACACGATTAAGTCTGACTGTTCCCAACGATAGCAAACCATTTGTGAACAAACAAACTTGCAACTTTGGGCTATTAAACCAATTATCAAAACAAATCTTATAGTTTTGATGCTTAGGTATTGTAGCAGCGAGTCTGGATACAACGTTAGAACTGACACCAAGATCAGGTGCATCTGAAGGATAGAAATTACTTTGATCTCCAGCAAAGGTGTCGAAATCATAGCTGAACCCTGAAATGCCACTCAAAACCTGATTTTTATAAGGTTTGGCAGGATTGTATTGCTTGATTTCGTGACGACATTTGGTAGGAATAATCTGTTCATCTACTGATAAATACTCTTCTTTTGCACCAATAACAAACGTTCCCGAACTCGATCCAAAAGAGGTCTAACTTTATAAAGTTTATCATAGCCATCTGTTCCACGGGGCTTGAAGTTTTCATTGTTGTTAAAATGTAAATTCTTCTTTATAACCTCAAATCTATTACATGGCATGGTCTCGTAGACTTGAGACTGGCCAACATGTTTCGCCCAATACATCCTCGCTGATGGCAACTTAACAGAAGACATGAAAATTACGACTCCAATGAATTGTTCTGTTTCAACTATTGAAATGCTTGCTGGTTTGTTGATGTTGTCTTCAAGAGACTTCAAGTTAGATTGCTCCACGATCATATCAATTAATTCATCTGTGAACAAGAACTTGAATATTTCATGTGGTGTATCTTATTGCTGTATAGTTCCAGGAAGATCAGTGTTTCCTTTAAATTCTAATTTTTTTACATCAAAAGCTTCCATTTTTGCATTTTTCCAAACAATTGGTTGTTTTTTAATCCTTTTCCCTTTGCTGTGGATGAAGTTTAAGACTGAATTAATTGTATGTCATCATAATCAGAGCACTCCGATTCGGTTTCTGAAATAATGACATGATCAAGAACACGGACAGAAGGAGGTTCACATTCGTGGTCGGACTCAGGAATCCATCACCCGGAATGGGATTTACACGTTTCGAAGTTCCATAAAAGTCGGAAGGTTTCATTTCTGTAAAGAACAAAAGCAACCTTGAATACATATAAAGCTATATGTGAAATGCAGGAACGCATACGAAGCCAATTATGGCAAGTTAAAAAAATCACCAAAAAAACAAGCTAAACAAGAAAAAACACAAAACTCTTCACAAAAGCATGTTCATGAATATGCAAATAAGGTATAATAAATTTATTGGAATTTTTACTTACTGTTTTGTATAATTTTTTTAATATTTAAAAGTAGCACTTATTCAATTTCACTTAACTTTGGAACACGCTTAACAAAATCTCGAATTGTTTGACACTTGCACTTTGCATAAACAAAAAAAATCAATTCCGTTAAACAAATTTACACTTTATTAGGAATCACCGTTGGCCAAAAAAACAGAAAATAATAAATAAATTAATATAAATAATAATCTTTACAAAGCCATATATGGATTTGTATGCGGTAAGGGGTTTTAAACCTACTTCACGTTATTAATTGCTATAAATATGTAAAAATATAATCCTCTAAGTCCAACCTTTATTACTTTCCCAACACAGAAATAATTTTTGCAATCGAAAAACACTTTTTTGTTTTTATTGCTTTTACTGCACTGTATAATTATTTCTTTTTTAAATAAACCTCTCAAACACAAAAAGAGTTTTTGAAATCAGATGCCATTTTTCGTTTTTACCCCATTTCAACCTATAAATGCCAATTTTCTGAAAAAAAAATCCTTAAGGTCATCCACTTATAAACAACCTTTCAATTACAGAAAGAATTTCTTAAACCCGATTTTTTTTTTTATTTTTACTCCCTAAAAAATTCGTTTTTTAAATAATATCCCTAAAGCTATTTCCTAAAAAAAACCTTTTAAACATGAAAGAATTTCCTAAACCGAACATTTTTTATTTTTACCCCATTTCACCTTACAAATAATAAAATTTCTAAGCAAAACCTTTAAAAAAAATTATTTTTTTGAATCCGACAACTTTTTCTACGTTTGGCCCATTTCTGCCAACAAATAACGAAATTTGAATATTTTATTTTTGCCCTAATTCACCCTACAAATAGCAGAATTTTAAATAAGAATATCCTTAAAGCCATTTCTTAAGAAAACCCTTTCAAAAAAAAAAATAAGAATTTCTTAAATCGGACAATTATTCTATTTTGACCCCATTTCACCCTACAAATAACAAAAGTTGAAAAAAAAATCCCAAAAGCCATTTCCCAACCGCCTACAGCGTCACTTGTTGAATTGTAATTGAATTGAACTGAAATACGACATTTGCGCGTACAGCGCCACCTGTTGAAACTTTTCTGACTTATATTTTTTCCAAAACCTTCGCGGAGCAATTAAAAATAAACCCTTAGAAGGAAGTATCCAATTTGTTCCAGTCGTTTTCAAGTTTTAAGCATCCGAACCCACCACGATCCATTTTTATATATATAGATTTTCACTTAAATAATAAAAAAGAATCAAAACTAAGCCCACATTTTAGATAAGCTTTGAAGAAAAAATGTGGAACTACCAAAAATCGTGTGTATGCATCTTTCTTTATATACCAAAAAATAGTTTTTGTATAATTTATAACAAGACACACTCAACAACTCAGTGGCATTGAAGTCATACATTTAATCTCTGCCACAGCCATCATACAAAATGAAAACACCGAAAACGCCCCTAGCTAAATTTAAAATTCTTTTCACGTAACAGTTCGTTTCATAATAATTTTTTAATCATTTGGGACATACCTATCCAAGATCAGGTTCCTTTTAAATCTAAATAATTTATATAAAATAAAAGACATCATTTTCTATGCCCCACACACAATCTCAAAGGACTCGTACTTTCAATAATGATATCGATGATTCTCAAGTCTATGGAGTCAAGTACAACGGAGGACTCTACGACTCTCTATCCATGGTAAATTCAGTTTATCCATTTTCAATAATAAATAAAAAAATAAAACGCTACCTGGACTAAATTGCGGCATATAATACTACTTATATACTGCCACCCCAACTCGGTGGGTGCTTTCGCCTGGAGCTGACTCTAAAAACGAAGGGATAATAATATGTATCCAACATTTTTAAATTTTTCTCACTCAGATGAATTGAGAATGTGTGCGTGTGGGAATGCAGAGGTCAATAGAGTGTATACTGTTTGATAAATTTCCTATCTAGAGGGATAATTTCTGCAGGTGGAAAAATTTGCCACAAAGTCTCGAAGATTTGGGAAATTTGAAGGGCCATGTGAAAACTGAAATCTTTAATATCAACAGTCGACATCTTTCTCATTCAAACATAATTAAGTGGGTTGGATGCGTGCTTCAGTTTTTTTTCTTTACAAATTTGCTAACAACTTCTAATAAACTTACTTCTACTAATAACCCATTACAATTTTGCTTGTAAAAAGGCTTACAATAGAGAAATAACTATAAAAATAGAAAAGCATTTATGTTAAATGCACAAAATAATTTGAATATTAATAAGGAATCAGAAAGCCAAAACCAAAATCTGACAAATAATATATAAAAGAATTATTGATAGAATTAGTTTAAAATAGAGATTAAAGATGAGCCACATTCTTTGACAATTCTTAATACCAAATTTTTAGGGTTTTCGTTAGAGGAACACTGAATATCAAACCGTGAAAGCACTTTATTATGATATTTTTGAATTCTAATTAAGGGTTACTTAGCAAAAAAATCACGAATTCTTTCAGATAATTAACATTATTGGGGCACTTTTTCACAGAACAACATCACATAGATATGTACAATAATGTAGCTATGTGATGTTAAATAGGGCCCAGATGAGTCATTCTAAATTTAGGATCTTTAAAAATTATGCATTTTCTAAGTTCTTGCATGGGGTTTTAAAGATTCAAAATCAACACTGAGTCATCTATGGGGCCTACCTCAAGAGAAATACATCCATCACATTTACTGTACATGTTGTTGAGCAAAAATATGGAACACCTTATTGACCACAAACATTAGAAAAATAAAATGAAAACAAAAAATTTTTTTATTTTATTTTATTTTTATTTAAATCGAATGCATTTCGAACCAACTGTGGTTCATCATCAGCAATACACTAATTTGGCAACGAAAAAAGAAGAAAAAGAAAGGTACAAATAAGAACAATAGAAAGATTGAAAAAAGCTTTACATATAACAATTAGAGTAAGAGAGAACAATTTAAATTAAGTTAAACAAAGGTGACACAATATTGCCATTATCACTGTTCATGATGTTGTTGTTATTATTGTTAATATACAGGCTTTCATAGGCATCAAGTCTTCGGTGGTTTACGACGTGTTTTATAAGCTTTACATCTTCTAATCTCACATTGAAATGGTTGTTGGTGAGGGCGTGTGCAGCGACGGAGGACTTTTCGGGTCTGTTGAACTTGATATGGTTCGAATGTTCGTTGAAACGGACACCAATACTCCGCTTTGTCTGGCCGATGTAAACAGCATTACAGTCTCCACATTTAATTTCGTATATTCCAGATTTGTTGGTAACTGCGGATTTGTCTTTCGTTGAACCTAGCATATTTTTTATTTTGCTATTACTGGAGTAGACGCATTCTATATTTTGTTGTTTTAATTTTGTGTGCATTTTGTTTGTTATTTGTGGGAAATACGTCATCGATGCTCTTTCTGTATTGTTGTTGTCGTGAAGTCGTTAATTTTGCCTGTATAAAGTTGTTAATTCATCTTTTTTGAGTTTTTTGGTATGTTTATTTATTAGTTTGTCAATAATAGATGGATTATATCCATTGATGGCAGCAATATCTTTTAAAAGGTTATACTCGGTGGCGTAATTAGCAATAGAAAGTGGTAGTTTACAAAGGCGATGGACCATAGAATGAAAGACAGCGAGTTTGTGTTGAATCGGGCTATATGAATCGTTCGTGATGTGTCGGTTGGTTGTTGTTGGTTTCCTGTAAATGGCAAAATCAATTTTTCCGTTTTTTCTTGACAAGGTTAAGTCTAAGAAATTTAACTTATGGTTTTCTTCTGATTCATAAGTGAAGTTTATGGTAACGAACTCAGAATTGAGTGTTTCTAAAACTGAGTCAATTTCTACCCTTTTTATCACCGCAAAAATATCATCTACATAACGAAACCAAATTCTTGGGAGTAATCCTCTTTCTTTTAAATTTGTTTCGAAAGACGACATGAACACTTCCGCTATGAATGGGGACAAAGGGTTTCCCATACTTGTTCCAGTTTCTATTTTATAAAAGATATTTCTATATTGAAAAAAGTTTTGAGACATACATACTTTAGCTGTTTTTAAATATGTAAGCCTGTATATTAACAATAATAACAACAACATCATGAACAGTGATAATGGCAATATTGTGTCACCTTTGTTTAACTTAATTTAAATTGTTCTCTCTTACTCTAATTGTTATATGTAAAGCTTTTTTCAATCTTTCTATTGTTCTTATTTGTACCTTTCTTTTTCTTCTTTTTTCGTTGCCAAATTAGTGTATTGCTGATGATGAACCACAGTTGGTTCGAAATGCATTCGATTTAAATAAAATAAAATAAAATAAAATAAAAAAAATTTTTGTTTTCATTTTATTTTTCTAATGTTTGTGGTCAATAAGGTGTTCCATATTTTTGCTCAACAATTTAACGCGACCACAAAAATAAAAGTTCAATTCTTTCTTGAATTTTGTTGGTTTTTTCCTTAAAATACAAAAATTTCTTGAAGACTTTAATTAAATACTGTACATGTACTTGTACATATATCCACGATATTATGTATGTGCTGTTTTTTGTAAAATAAGACTCAGATCTGTTTCTATGATCCAGGATAAGTAAATTATAAATTAAAGTTTGATTACTACTAAACAAATTTGTGTTACTGACTGATGAGTGTTTAAAGCTTACATAATGTTGGGAGCAGACCTCAAAAAATATCGAAAACACGACCGCTTTGCGCTATGCATTTGCCAAGCGACCAAAGACCGAAATTTGGGCTGATGTGGTTGTTCTTCTAGATATATTTATTTCGTGGTAATTTTTGGGTGTCGTGGAATAACGCCACATAAAATAAAGCCAAATATCAAAAACTTGGCCTTTTAAATAATTTATTTCAGACATTACAATAAAGCAGTGTTTCGATTTGGCTTTAGAAAACGATATCGATAATAAAGCCAATTTGTCGTTTTCGTCCCAATCCGCCGTTGGGTAGCTATCCTCTTTAATCCGGACAAAACATGTATATACATTATAAGAAACTCCAAAATCCCGCTATTTTTGTTTCTTATAAGCGTGTGTTTCTTATATCCTCAACCCGGATATAAGAAAAACTTTCTTATAAGAATAACACGGATATAAGAAACAGAAGTTTCTTATAAAAAATGTACTTTAAGAAAAAAAACCTTTAAATTTTAAACAACAAAAAATAAATTCACTATATTTGAAAAAAAAAAGAACAAAGAATTTACTGCTGAACTGACATTTATGACTTTTCTTTGAGAGTTCAGAAATGCATGTATTTCGTTCACATTTAAGGAACAATTAGATGGGACTTTTTTTGTTTCATACCGAAGTTTCTTATACACATCATATTTCACAAAAAAAACTGAGCATCGGTGTTGGAAAAAAATTTTCATTATATTAGTGTTTTGCTTATGAGCGTGTTTCTTATAAGGTATGTTTTTTACATTGGTGTAAATGTGATCGAACACGGTGATTTTGTTCAGGTTTCTTATAAACGTGCTTTTCTTAAAAGCGTGTTTCTTATAAGAGTCATTTACTGTATAACTTAAACCACTTTTGGGCTACTAATCATTGAATGTACAGTAAAACCCGGATAAGTGAGTATTTTTTCATATAAGACTCATCTAATAAGTACCTTTCGCTTAACTACCTTCCCCGCTTAATTGCCTTTTATTTTGAATACTTTTATTGAAATTAACCTCAAAAAAAATCTTGTCAGTACACAATTGAAATCAGCAGAAATCGAGCGTCTTGAAGAAAAAATGATTAAAATCAGATTCCATAACGCAACACAAACCAAAATAACTGATTGTTATACTTTGTAAATACAAACTTCGCTTTTTAAAAGGTTACTGTTGAAATAGAAACCAAATTAGGAATTGAAATACTCAGAATTCGGTTAAAAGGGAAAACACACAAATAATTTTCACCAAACAAAATATAAAATACAGTGGTAGACTAGTATAACGAATGATATAATGTCTAGATTGCAATCGTTATATCGAAATTTCGGTATATCGAATACTTTTTTCCTTACAAATCGTTAGGTAAATAGAAAAAAAAACTGTATTTTGCAAATCCGTTAAAGTTTTGTGCATAGCGAACAGAAATTTGAGCTTCTGTTTATATAAACGAAGACAAATACGTAAGAGATAACAAAACAAACAAAAAAAAACATTTAAGCAATGTATCTTCCATATTATCATTAAAATACATAGATATTAACACATTTATACAATCAAGAGTTGCTTTACAAATTTGTCTTCTTTGTTATATACAGTTGTTTGTTTGTTTTTTTTTTTCATTTTTTGAAATTCGTTATTAATTTGTTCGTTATATAGAATACCTAATGGACTTGAAATATGTGTTCGTAATATCGAGCATTCGTTGTATCGGCATTCTTTATACTCTTATACTGGACCACCACTGTAATGCAAGATTGCATTTACTTCAAGCGAGAACAGACTTTTTAATAATCAAATTCATTGGAACACGAGAAGCTTGAACTACAAAATTTTCATCTGGCCACACACTACTTGATGAATCAAAATTATGAAGAATTATTTTATTTCAAAAGAATGCTGAAGGCATTAAATTTATACAGTTACCGATACTAGTCAGTTGATGCCAGGTATTGTCCTGTTTTTTAAATAACATAAAATGTGTTTTGTTGTCAATTTTGTTTGTATATATAGAGATTAGTGCTTATGTGCACTTAAGCGGGTTTTTATAACTGCCTAACCCACATAAGTACCTCTCAAAACGAAGCAAGTGAAGCACTTATCCGGGATCTCTACATTTTTTTACGTAAAGCCAATACATTCGCTATATACATACGTACATACATACATAGCTAATCGTAAAATTGAAAAATCGAGCATTACATGTAGCACCTATTCCTGTGCTGCGGGATCGTGGGCAAAATTCCTTTTTCTGGGAATATCAACCTCTAAAGAAAGAAAGGGAAAACCGACTCATTAAGTAGGAATTGCTTGTTTATTTTTTCTGAAGTAGAAACGAAAATAAAAATTTGACCAACCAGCTTTTAACAAAATTAAAAAAGCTATTACCTCTTAAAGATCCCTGAAGGAGTCTTTAATTCAATTGAAAGAATAAATATATCAAAAACTTAATATTTATGTAGAAACTGTTTAAAGTTCTTTTTTTTAAGTGGTTTCTTCCTTCGTTTTCAATGATACTGGAAAACCAAAATATTCTTTCAAAAGCATAGAAGACTTCTGGTATAAAATTGAATTTCATTTATTTTTTAACAAGAAATTTATAGCTTAGGTACTAAAAAAACTCATATTATTCCTTAATTTGAACTTCATTAAAACATCTTATTTTATTCTATGGCAAATAAAAAGTGAAAAACGAAAAGATTTGTGGAACAAAAAGAAATTTTCCAACTGGCTGAAAGGATTCAGCACCAGTGGTACCACTTTACTTCAATTGAAGTAGATTTACTTCTTTTTGTAATATTTTTAAATCTTCTTAATTCTTACTTCGCACCATTACCAAAATATTGAAATCCGCTTCATTTTAAAAATCCCTGTTTCAACCTGCTTCAATTTTATAAAACAAAGGCCAAATCTACTTCTTTTTTCTCTATTTCACTCTACAATGTTACCCCAGAATTTCCATAAAAAATGTTACTAAACAATATGCAAATATAAATTCTATATCTTAATTTAATTTTTTGCTATTACCTTTTTCTTTGTTTAATTTAAATATGTAATAAATTTATGATTTATTATAAAAAAAGAATAAATAAAGTAACTTAATAACATAAACTCTGAGATATTGTTATAAAATAATTGTTATAAAACCATGTATACAAAATTAAAAAAATATACATGTCGAAATGAACTTAAAAAAAATTATATTTTTTTTGTTAAATTAATATAAAAAGTGTTATCTATTAAACAATATGTATAGGTATATGGAAATACATATGTACATAAATATGGAGTCTGAAAAAATGTCAGTTTTTATTTTTAGTTTTTTTTTTTTGGTTTGATTAAATTAAATTTAATTAAAAACAATATTAAAAATATAGATTTACCGGTATAAAAAACTTTATTTTGATATCTACTTCGTTTTTTCTCAAACACTTTTTTTTTTAGCTGCCCACTGACCTATTCTGTTATCATCAAATGGTAGGTAGGTAGATACCTATAGTATTGTGTTTTATGATGTTCGTTTGAGTTTAATTTATAATGTAGGTAGCTCTATTCCTATTCGTATACCTAATTACCTCTATGCAGTGAACTAAATGCACTAAGTAGACAACCCATATGGATTTCCATGAAGCAATGCATTCAATCATACAGAAGTATAGATAATGAGGCAGAAGCGCAGAAGTATCCATATTTACTTCAGTGAGAAGTTTTATAACATATCATTCGAAAATAGTTTAATTTCCTACAACCCATGCATAAATTAATGAAGACCTTACCTTTTCTAGTGCGGATAAAATAATTGAGTTTGGCACAGTTGGCTCCACACAATACAACAACTATTGAATATTAAAGCCACTCTAATAAGTTAAACTTAGTAAACCTCCTTTCGAAAACTCAAAAAAAAAATATTTATAATAAACATACCTAACTATGCATACCTATACATATATGGACAAATGAGACAGACACATACAAAGTTAAATAGCTATAGCTTTTAAATATATTCACGTGAAATATAAAAGCTTAAATGTACTGTTACCGTAAATTTACGATCAACGCTTGCAAAACATATTGTGTCGTCTGCCGTTCGTTGAATGCTGCAATACTGCATACATATCTCTCACCAGCAAAATCAACAAAACCACAGAGACGTTACACCTCCGAAACACGCATTGACTTAACGCACTGTAAATTTAACAACAAATCTGAGTATTAGGAAAACACTTTTTCTCATTCCAATTCGCTTGCTATAAGGGCAAAGGGCCTTATTAAATTCCGGTAGCGAAAATGATGACTATGTCTATAGTCTATACCACTCTCTGACTCTTTCCCGCCTGGTTTAAGTGCAAGGTGGGAAGATATTTTGAAATGTTCGTCAAATTCTTGCCCGTATAAATTATTCAGGATTAGTATTCCGTTTAGGATAATAACAATGTAATAGACGCCAATGTGGGCTATTTAGAGCGAACATCCTCACTTTACAGCAGTTATTTGAACACGTGCAGTGCGATTATTCCCATTTGCATATGCTAAAGAGCGTAAGCCAAAGAAATGGAATGGTTTTGGTGGCTCCACAGAAACCATTAAGTTGGTGTTGACAATTTTGCACGAGATGTGGATTGTTATTTTCAAAATAGATACCAATACCTAAACATAATGTTTGATGATGCGTCCCATACAAAAAAGCATCAATAAACTAAATATCCTTTTGGTGTTGTATTAAATACATAAATACATACATATCTACGTGTACTGTACAAGTGTACGTACATACCTACCTACATTATTTGGTTGTTGGGTAATTAAAAGTTAATTGAATTAGTAAAGTTAATCAAAAAAAAGTAGTTTAGTAAAAATGTCTACATAAAAAATAAATAAGAGGATGTGAAACTAACTGCCAAACCAGCCGGATTATAACTTTGTTGAGGTAAGTACCTTACCCATTACCCATCCCCAGCTGTACACGTAGCTTCAAAACTAAAATAATTTTAAACAGTTATTTTGTGTGGATACTCCTCAGAAATGTTGGATAATGTATGTATACTATCTTTTGGAATTCATCAGTTAATATTTTCAAGTAAAAATACCGACGTATGTAGATAGCTCTGTAAAACAAAATTAAATTTATACAAGTGAACCCAGGGTCAGAAGTTCTTATAAAAAGCGTAACAATATGGAAAATATAAATATACACCTAATCTGATAAATACGAATCAGTTCTTTTTTCTTTAACCAAAAAACATCACCATTCATAGTTTATTTCTTAATTCATCCTTATGGAAGTATGTAATTTAAATTTTTTTTTAAATGCAAAAAAATTGCTAAGAATCCCAATGTAAATACAATCCACTATATACATACATAAGTACATACAAAAAATGGAAAAAAAGGAAAAACGCGTTGCATTGAAACAGCCATCTGGTCGAACCAGCAATTATCATTACCCACAATTAGGCGCCTAATGAACCGTAATGTAGCGACGGAAACACAACTAAATGAACCATTGCATCTGTGAAATGTAAATGTAGTATTTGTTATCCTGAGCCTTGCACAGACTTGCAATGCAACACATTTCCTTAACACGATTCAATGATGTCAACTGCTTAATATTGCAGAGATCCAAAAGAGCATTAAACCAAAAATGCTCTGACAAAAAAGCATTGTTATCATATGAATATGAATAACTATAATCATACCTACATATAATTATTAATATTTGAAATAAAGTTTTTTTTTTTATTTTTTGTGATACAAATTGTCTAAATTGTCCTTAAGTTTCGACAAATAGTTATGCTTGTACGTTTAAATCTCATTTTCTAAGTGAGTTTTACATTTGGATTGGAGCACTTTTGGTCTAGAATGAATATTCGGGGCTTCATAAATCAACATTTGTGAGTAGGGCAGTCGTGTGTGCCAACCCAATTATTGTGATTTCTATACATTACCTCTTTAAAGCGGTGTTATAAAGGAGGTATCCAGTATTTTAGTGTTTGCATACATCTTTTTTTTCACCGGATTCTCGTATTATACTTTCAAAGTACCACCCTATTTATAATCAGCGAACAACGGCTGCATGATTGAACTTACACATCTGTCAACTTGTAATTTATACATATCAATAAATCTGGAATGGTTTATGACATGTGATAGTAAGCGGATAACTTTAACTCCCCAAATTTGGCAATGAGACGAATAACTTTTTAACACAAAAATGCATACATTTCATAGAAACGTATACTACTACAATCATAGTTTTCATTAATCCGTGCATGTATGTGATACACATATTGATGAAGTGTTGCCGTGCTTCCAGTTATAAATTCGTGAAAGATATCATAAAGCAAAAATATGTTTATTTATAACAAAGGTTATCAAGCGGACAAATTCCCTATCCGTGTGCCAGGTAACACATTAGTTGGGAAGATGATAGTGTTTTTTATTAATCGCTCTGGTAGTTTTTATCACTCGTGCACATTGTTTTGGATTTGGTGGAGAACTCACAAGGAACGATGAGAATGTAAGGCTAATGTTTTTTGTCCATGTCCGGCAGTTAGTTCCGTCAAATTTTTTTTTTTTTAATTTTCCTTCAATTGAAAAAATGTCACAATCAATACCTTTTGAAAGAACAAAATGTGTTTTGAAGACAACTCTTCCCGAAAAGTATCTGTTTCTCAATAGAAAGAAAAGTAAATTGTTGTTGTTTTTTTTGCCAAAGCAATAAACACCTAGTTGTAAAATGAAGCAGTCTGGTTTCATCGATAAGCAGAGTATTGTACCTTGAGCTTACCAACCTTAACCAAAAACTAAGTAATCGATAAATACTATTCCCTTATATGCAGCGCAAGACGTGATATGATCGAGTTTTTATGACTCTTCGTACCGGGGATCAGCCGCAATTCTCTTTGCATCATCTTTTGATCTTAATTCAACAGAAGATGGCTTATTTTTCATTCATTTGCCCTATTTAAAGTAAATTTTAAAAGTAAGAAGAAGCGAAAAAGTTCTGAAAGATTATAAGAGGTATATTTAAGAAACATCCTTCTCGAACAAAATAATAAAACAGAATAAATTCGAGTATGAATGTTTGAGATAATGGGTGTTCTTGTAAAGGCGAAAAGCTTTAATTGAAATAAAACACTGATGTTTTAAATATCCATGTACCTACTTGGCTTTCTTTGACAGATAATTTTATAGCATAAGGCGTAATCTGGACCATTGCTTAATCTGGACCATTGCATAATTGTTCCTGTAACTAGCTCAACAAAACACGCCTTTTATTGTTTGACCCCCCTCCCATACTATTTTTTCTTGTCTCGACCCAAACTAAAGGCACTATTTTTTTGTCACACCTTGTTCGAATCACCCTGTATACTGCGCAGTACAAAACCACCAACGAAAACAACTGCGCAGTGTAGAACTTCTTACGACCAGAACTATACTCGCAACACAACTACGAAAAGGGTGGACGCTATATTATCACTTGGTTTTTGGGCTGGCAACAGTAGAGGAACAAATTAACAATAATTATGAAGGAATATGATTTCTATTGGATGATACATAATAAAGGCAAGTATATAGGATTGGATTTACTATCTAAAAAAATACGTATACGCCCGAGTGAACGCTGATCTCAATGTAGGTATAACGCTGGTCGATCGTTGGGCCATCACTTGAGAACTGCTATTTTTAGCTCACATTTTATAATTTAGTTCTTTTTGAAAGTTATCTTTTTTTTACTTGCTCAATAGGGCAAGTATTGGTTTCGTGTACAAACAAAATGTTGAGGTTGTAATCAGTCAGGACTAACACTACGATAATCAAGAAGTCCAAAAAAATGGGTTCCGTCATGCCGTCCGTCGGTCTGTGCGTCTGTGCGACCGATGGTGCGTCTGTGCGTCCACTGTAATTTGAACTAGAGCCTAAACGGGGGAACCGATTTACTTCAAATTTGGTACAGAGCATTTTTATGTGAATCCATAGACAATTAGAATTTTTATTTTAGTTCATCTATAACGGCATTTCTCAAAAATTGCTTTAACGATTTTGATTAAACTTCGTGCCTGTAATAACCAAGTCAATTGTTAGAAAATTGCGTTTCAAAATTTGTAAATGCAATATTGTTTAAACTATTGAGAAGCATCAGAAACAAAATTTTAACTAAATATGTCATACCATCAAAAAGATATACGTGAATAACCAGAAAAAAAAATTCGCAATAAAACACGGAATGCTTATTTCCGTGATAAAATCTTGAAACCGAGCCTTCTTATATATACATATACAATCACTTTGGTCATTACAGAAACGAAGTTTAATCGAAATTGTTAGAGCCGGTTTTGAGAACATTTGTAAAAAAAAAAAAACAAAACTGTAATATGGCAGCTTATCGTTTAAGATGAGCTAAAACAAATATTCGAAATTACTCTCTAGGGAATCTCATACAAATGCTCTGTACCTAATTTTGAAGCAAATCGGTTTACCCGTTTAGGCTACAGCTCAAATAAAATTTGACGCAAAGACCCACAGATAACGGTGCGGCTCGGTTCGGTGGTGTGACGCTACCCACTTTATTGGACTTTTAGGTAACATAGTGTTAGTTTTGATTACAACCTCGCATTTTTTACACGAAACCCATACATTCTTGCCCTAAAAGGCAGTTAAATAATGTTAAAATAAGCCAGAATGAAATACAATACCTACACTCATGGCCTTTACTGTAAGAGTTATGGACAATCGATATAGGATATATGATTTTTTCAATTAGCTGGACAGTTTTGCTCTTCTTCATACATTGATCATAATCGAAAAAACTCTCAATCGGAGCACTCGAACCTGACAAAAAAAGCTGAACTGGTTTTCGATATAAATGATTTTTTCTGAAAAATAGATTTTGCAATAATTCTCCACTTTTATCCAAATTTATAAAGGAATTTAATCAATAAAACTCAAAAGAATTGAAATTCATCATCTTTCTCTTCGTCTTTCGAATACCTTATACTGCTTTTCATTTCCAATGAATAAACAAATTTGAAATTTTAACTCCATAGAAAGGTGAATCCTACTGCCGACTTAAGCATAAATTCCTAATTGAAACAAATATTAATATGCCAATACGGGAGAGATACGGACCAAAAAATTAAATGTGAAACACTTGTGAGTTGTAAAATATGTGACTGTGCCGTGAAATACGGAATTGATGGTTTCCGAAGTAGGTATATATGAAGTGCTGATGAAATACGTATAAAAGAATAACATTACCTGATTATTCCCACATTATGAATTTTGTATCACCCGCTAAGAAACACTCATCATCAAGTGATATGGTTTGTAACATTATATTATGAGACCATTAAATTTTGTGCAGTTCTCAGTGGAAGAGCTTGAAGCAGTTCGTGATGGTGATATTCTTGCTCCCCTCCTTAGACATATGCTTTTATTGCAATTTAATGCAAGTGTACTTTCGCATGAAGGGACGATTTGCCCTTTTGCCAAATGTGAAATGGGCGAACATGTGCAATTATACGTGTGTAATGGGAAACAAGAACAAAAAAAATTCAACAAGGACGCATTTTCGAAGGGCGGTTGCATGTCCTCCCACAGAAACATTACAATGGAGTTCTGTTGCTTGGAGCTGGCAGAAGTAAATATTTGTACGATGACCTTAATTACATGTAATTACCGTGCAATAAAATTCACATTTCTCTCTTTAGGGAGCGTTAAATGTCTAAAAGAAATGCAAAGTTATTAATATATTTCAGCCAGTAGACAGCAGCAAAAAGAATTTGCCCCTTAAAAGGTCGTATATAGACAAATATATTTTTTTTTAACTATTGAAACAAAATAAAATTCTGTATAACACATATTACTATGTACATACATCCACATATGCACCTATGTATGTTCCTGCATAACTTAAATAAATCTCTTAACTCTTTAACGTAATTGATATTTCAATAGTTTAGAGTAAAAAAATTGTTATTTTATTTGCAACGTCGGCGTCGTTGGAACACAATATATTTCTTTAATGGTCCAGCCAATTTTATTTAACTCTATAAGAAGGTAAATATTAAATTATAATCAGATATTAAAAAATCCAACTGAAAAAAAACTTAGCAGCTCTATTTTTTTTGTTTAAAAATGTTCTTTCTATGGCTTCGAAAGACCGCATTTTAAAATCTCGAACTTATAGAATCTCGCATCTAAAAATCTTGTTTCTCGGAATCTCGGAATTATAAATACATGTATCTCAAAATGTGTAATATTAAAATCTCGAAATGTTCAATCTCACAATCTTCTCTTAAAGTGTTAGCGCATGTTGTACCAACAAAATTGCCGTGCTCCCTCCGCCGGTGAGCATACTTCAGGCAACCAAATTTTTGTTTTTTTGTCTATAGTCTTGTCAAAATATTTGTGGTTGCTTTTTTCTCTGTGTTTTGTACCAAACTAAATAAATCAATTTAGGTTGTAGTATGAAACTTTGCACGCTTTTGCAATAATTTTGATGCACAATTATAGCCTGGTATTCAAACTTTAATTTGATAATCCGACAATAAACCAACGTAGTGTAATCATAACGAAAGTTTTAAATATTTTACATAAAATCAACTACTGAAGCTGTTTAATTGGCAGCGAACAACAACGTAGGTACTTTTTTCTATGGATGAGACTAAAGACATGTCAATTTATAACAGTTTTTCGCCATTAAAAGTGGGTGTGCGTTAACGCGCGACTAAAAAAAAAACTCTGGGTGCCTGAAATATGCCCACCGGTGGAGTGCCCTGGCCCTGCGGGGCCCCATAAGCAATACTTTTATAAAGCAAAACTGATATTAATATAATTGGCATGTCTAGAATCACTTCCTTTTCCTATACTTCTTCGTTGGCTGAGATTCATCGCTTGTGTTCTTTTGTTCATTTTAATAATTTTGGTAATTTTTTTGGTTACAACCAATAATTTGATAAGTTCACCCGATACCCTGGAGTTCATTTTTCATCTATTCAATTCATTTGTTCTTCAAATCTGTTTCTTCTAGCGAAAGGTACTAAAAGTAATAGCTACATTCTTGATTGACAGGCTGTTAATCGGAAGGCTCTTAGGGCCAGTTTCACAGTTCACACTTATCGGAATAAGTGGCACTTAAGTTTCCCATATTGAAACTTTATGCTCAGTTTCACTAAAGTGACCAACATCGGATACTTTAGTGCCATTTATCCAGGTAAGTGTGCACTGTGATATTGTGCCCTAATTTTATAAATTCTCCACTAAAGTGCCACTTTCTCTGACTGTGAAACTGGGCCTTAGAATCACATAATTGTATCCACCGCTTGAATAAGAAATTTTGATAAAACGAGATTTTGTTAACGCAAGATTTTGATACCGCGAGAATTGTAAGTACTTGCTTTAAATTTTGAGCAAAATCCTTCAAGGCATTGAGGAGAAATTCTGTATACAAAAAAAAACAAAAAAACTAGACTTCAAGTGGTTTAGATTGTGATACTATAGATACCTACTGACCATGCCATGACCATGACCAGAGATTGTTATCAAACTTAATTTTATATTAAAAATCTGTGTAATAGATTGGTGCAGTCCAGATTGATCAATAGTCATTTAGCAAAATCTACTTTTAGTGCATTTTGGTGGAACTGGGCATAGGTCTTTTATATTTTTGTTTTATCTAAACTCTAAATTGGTAATTATTTTTTTGTTGTTTAAGCTTAATTTAAAGACCTAAATAACAAGTACTAATTTTTTTCTGTTTTAACTTAACTAACACAAGTATTCATTTATTATTGTTTTATCATTTAAAACCTTATCCACAAAACCAACAAATGATTCAAATTATAAAGTTAGATTTAAAAAGAAAAATATTGTTAGTAACTCAAACTTAAATAAAATAAATAGTATTTATAAGATCCTGTTAATATTGCTTGTTAAAAAATTTACTAAATCTCCAAAATGTGTTAAGCAATTAACGTTGTATAAAACTCTCAAAATGCAAGTGTAAGCCTTGATCTTTTTATTTTTGTTTCAATGTTTTCTTTAACATTTATGTATTTTTTATCTTTTGTGAGATTACAACTACATTTCACTATCTTAGATAACTATTGCAGAATATTAAATCCGGGAGACGACATAAGGCATGCTAGTAATTCTTTTTTACTATTTTAAGTTTGTAATATTGTTATCAACAAATTAATACAAACAATTCTAATTTATTTGAATGAAAGATTGGTTTTTAAAACTGTATTGAATATAACAAATAAGAGAAACAGCGCAAGTTCCGTCTGCTAGTCATGTAGGTTGGAGTCATGTAGAGGGAAATTCCAACACCAAACGAAGGAGATGTCAACAAAATGTGATAGCAGACAACTATCCTTTGCACAATACCACAGATTAAACGCTCTGCGAATTCCATGAAACGTCCATTAAAGTATTATCCTTGCTCTCTTTTTCCCTTTCCGGTTTCCGCACCAACACTCAACTCACTTTTTGAGAAAACATGCAAATAACATTTATATGCTGACGCTGAAGTTACGGTAGATGGTGGGTGATACTAACTTAGAATGATGGTAGCAACCTTCGTCCAAAGGGAACAAAACTTGTCTAGCTTAACAAATGCTTTTGCTGTTGTTGCTGACTTCAATTTTTTCCGAAAAATGTACTATACTGCTGAACAAAGTTTTGGGATTCATGTTTTGTAAATATATTTCTTCGTCTCGCCTAAAAGCAGACATACAACAACCAAGATGATAGCGATAGGGCGTTCTCCAATGAATGTACATTCATCTTAAAACTTTCTGTGTGCATCAACATCGTGTTTCGTTTCGTCGTGTGTTGGAGTTTACAGTATTAGTTTTTTTTTGTGCAAAAGGAAAGAGAGATTTGGTTGATCAAAGTTTGAGCACTGGCACCCTTACTGTCGTTTTATCTATGCTCTACCTACCATCACGTTTAGCACAATTTTCAGTAAATATTTTAAGATTGGTGCTTTAAATTTAAATTAAATACTGAGTTCTTATCTTATAACTTCAAACGAGTAGTTCCTAGTACTATCAATTCTTGTAAATAATTATATATTTATATGTATATACCTATTAATGATTGGTATCTCGAAAACGGCTGTAACGATTTTGATGAAATTTTCACAATTTGCTCTTATGAACGAGAAAAAAATTGCAAAATTAGATTAACTGGCTGGACACAATGAGGACGGAGCTGCAACTGAAGCTGCAGCCGGACTAGCTGTCGAAATATTGAATACTCATAATTTCAATGTTCCGTTCACAACGAACAAGCGAACAAGCCCATTTCAACCTAATGAGTGTTGAAATGAGCTTCAAGCTCTTTTCAATTCCTCATGTTATAAATATCAATGCTTCTGCAGTCAGAATGCCAGAAAGCCGTATAGCTGCATTGTGGACAAAAAATTCTTCCAACTGCCACGCCTACTTTTTATTTCATCTTTTTTTTCGGAAATAGCTTTATATCTTGGAGAGGACTGAAATGATTTATATGAAATATTCAGAGTTTGTTTAAGAGACAATAAAAAAAATAATAAAATCCGCCGATTGCCACGCCTTATTTTATCATTTCTTGGTTTCTCGTAAACGGCTCTTAAGATTTGGATTACATTTTCAGTTTGTTTCCGTGAGCGAGAAATATTGAGGAATTGTATTTTGTAAACTCCTCCCACAGCCACGCCCAACTATCTAATTTCTTGGTTTCTCGTAAACGGCTCTATTTATAGGACACGAATCAAATGATTCCTGATTCCTTTAATTTTTTTTTTGGATTTGGGGAAATTTTCAGTTTGTTCTCATGAGCAGGAAAAAAATTACAAATTAGTTTTAGTAAAATCCGCTGAACATTTTGATATTATTTTTCTTAAAAGTTTATCTAACAAATTTTTTGTATGAAAAACCACGAAAAACAAGTGATATTGAACCTTATTTTTAATTATATGATCTTCAAGGTTAAGGTTTTGAAATAAAGAAGACATTTCAGGCTTAGTAGTTAATCTTTATTTAAACGCATATAGGCACATACATTTGTTTTTGTTGTATTCAATAATTGTTTTTTTTTTAGCTTAAGATTAAATGGTTTGGCCAACATACAAAAATTATTATGTAAGGACGAAGGAGAGGGTAAATGTGTTATTATTTTGATTTTCTTTTTTAAAAA
Organism: Leucozona laternaria; assembly: GCA_932273885.2. Lineage (NCBI taxonomy): Eukaryota > Metazoa > Arthropoda > Insecta > Diptera > Syrphidae > Leucozona > Leucozona laternaria. The sequence goes on from OW026368.1 coordinate 57,451,709, forward strand.
TCTAAAAGCTGAGAAAAAATTCGAAAAAGAATATAAGTGGTTTTACAAAGATTAAAAATGAAGTGGCCGCCAAAATCTATCCACGCCAATTACAAAACCATATGTAAGGGGACATTGGGATAGAGCGCAGATGCGTTTTTGATATAGTCATAGTCTTACATTACAAAACTGAAAAAAAAAATAAAATCATGATTTCGTCTTTACCCAATATCTTGTATAAACCTTGATAAGTAGCCTCTGACACTTAAACTTTGTTTAAGGATATTAACATTCAGCATTAAAAAAGAAAACTTATCGATAAAAAAGTAATTTTGATAATATGTTACCAATGTTAATCTAAAGTTTTCACTGGTGAGAGTGAGATACAAACAAAAATTTGATGGATCTATTTTTTCATCGCTGACGCACATTTTCTTTTAATAAATTATTTGATATTTTTCCTTTTTCCATGTATAGTATTTCAGAAAGATCAAATTTGTAGACCGGATGCATGGTCTTAAGGTTAGGAGATTTTAACCGCATGCACCTACAAGTAAGGTAAACAGGCTTTCATGTCAAATTAAAATAGCCCAACACCAAATTATTATGGGCTGTAATTATAGCTATTTCACGACATTTATAGCTATGTCAATGATCTATGCCTATGATGTCCACAAACTCCAAGCATATTGTACTTTGTGGAATCTCACACTCAACACTGCTAAATCAAAAATCTTGATCTTTAGAAACGGGACGGGACGATACGCAAGAAACGAGAAATGGACCTGGCACAACGAAGAAATAGAAAAAGTTAAAGAGTACCGTTACTTGGGAGTGCTCATCACCCCTCAACTCTCATTCAAGAAACATCTCCAAGAAAAATTAAAAGAAGCAAAACGTGCAATAAACTGCAGCTGGAGCGGAATCCTTTACAAGAAGGAAGTTGTGCCGAGCGCCATGTATAGAGTGTTCGAAGCAGTGATGAGGGCAATTATGTGCTATGCAGCACAAGTCTGGGGCATCTGGCAATTTGAAGAAGTTGAGAAACTATACTCAGATACTTCATTAAAAGAATGTTCAGACTTCCTTATTGCACCCCAAACTATATACTACACATGGAAACGGGCATATCACCATTGTACATTTACACACTAAACCTTCACTTCGACTACATCCAGAAGGTGATGACGCAACCAACGAATCGCCTTACGTATAGAATCGTCGAACACCTACAAGATCGAAACATACAGTTCTTCAGCGAATGGTCGAGACTTGGCCGAGAACATAATGTTCAAATAATGCAAATTAGAGATGCAGAGTGGAGTAGGTCGCGGCAGTTGCTCCTGGAAAAAATCAAAAACGCCCAAATTACGGATTTCCGAAGGCAAATCCAAAACAGCCTTACAAGGGAAACCTACAAGCTACTCCAGCACGACCTCGGGCCTACAAATTATTTTCACGATGTGCACAGTATTGATATGATATCCATAATCTGCAAAGCCAGAAGTGAACTCTTGCCATTAAATTAAATTCCATATAGAACCGACATAAATCCTACGTGTACTCTATGCAATCTTAGAGAAAGGGAAGACGTCCAGCATTTCATTGGAAGATGCCCAGTTCTGAAAGAGATTCGAATATCGATCTGGAAAAAAGCAACTCTATCATTCGAAGAGACCATACAAATCCTAAATGGAGAAAACTGGAACCACCTCTACACCTACATAAAAACAGCACTCTCATATCGACAATATATAATAAACGAAGCTTTTTAAATAAACAAAATAATTTTTAGTAGACAGTGATCAGACAAAACCTAAGATCTTACCTTTTTATAAAACAGAAAATTCTCTTTTTTTTCGGCTGACGGCAAAAGCCAATGCTCTATTGTGAATGTATATAAATTTGTACCAAAAGAATTAATAAAATCACATATTACTACTATAGCTATGTCAAACAAAAATCGACGTTTTTATCATAACTAACATTACGACGAAAATGTTTCTCTCTGCATTAATCCCGAGGCATATAGGTATACATACACATTTCTTAATATAATTATGTATATTTTTCAAAAATTGAAAATGCGAATTTCAAAATAAAAAACAACTCATAGTAGTTAAAAGCAGTAATTTTACACGACTTTATCCTGTGTAATCATGATTTCTTGCCTCTATAAAATAGTTTAATTCTAAGAAAATGCTGAAGTAAAGAAAATCGTGACATAAATATTTTATGGCTTCCTTGCAATGGTATTTATTTTTCTAACTTGTTTTATTTTCCCTTCAATGTTGTCTACAGTTTATTTTACTAAACCAATCAAGTTGGCTTTCAGATTGAGAACTTTGGACGTGAATTGAACTTTCTAATTGAATAAAGATTTAGTTTGTCAGTTGCGCCCACCCACTTTAAGACATTCCTTGAGTTGTGGTTAAAATTGAAACTAATTTTCCTCCTAGATTTAAGGAATGAAGCTCACGTTCTCAAAATGGAAAAATGATAGCCCTATGACTGCACAAATACACAACTTGTGATATATACGTACGGGTAGGTACACTCCAACAATCTAATGGAGAACGGAAATGTCGAAAGCAGTTGACCAGGAAATATATTATCTACAAAACTACAAGTACCTTTAGAACATACCTAACCTATAGATACCTAAAAATATAGCTAATACATAGTTGTGATTATTTTGGGTTTTTATTCTTGTCTCTTTTCCATTATAAAAGGTATGCTAACTTATTTTCAGTTTGAGTGCAAAAACTCTTTTGACTGATCTTTTGAATTTTTCAAAATATAATTGGCATTAATAGTTTACATAAGACTGTTTAAAAATGAATGAATAAATGAAGAAGTGAATTTAGTTACAATTTAAGATAGCTTATCAAAATCTACGAACTCTCGTCTATTTATTACTTAAACGGTTATATCATATTAGAGGCGTTTTTTGCCAGCCCGGGGGATTTGTTTGAACAAAATGACATTGGAGATTAGTGACACCATTACAGAAACAAAATGTAGTGTCCATACAAACTATCGAAAACAAGTATGTAATTCACGCCGGTAACAGTTTTGCTCCACGCTTAAATTAATTGTGCGCTTAGCTAGGCCCGGAGGGGATAAGTTGTTGCTGCATTTAACATGGAAATTACTTAGCCCAACGTCGTTTTTTTTGTCAATTTTCTACGGGCTTGCGAAAACACCTTCGGGGTAGGAAGTCAAGTTGAAATATTGATATGAAAGAAAAACCAACTATCATCATTCAAATGTATAGGATGTGTCTATAAGTAGGTGCTTTTTCTGGCTCTAGCTTTTTCTCTTGTAAAATTAAAATAAATAAAATTTTGACAATCTCCACATTTCGAGGTTACAAGACTCTGCATCCATCGTTCTGAGAAAGACGTAACAATGTATGTCTGTTTACGTGAATTCATATACCTACGTTCGTGATACCTTTTTTTCGGCCCAACTTTGATCTTCAATTGATTGCAAGTTGAACATCTGATAAAGTTTTTGAAGATCTTGAGTTCGCGATTTTCTTTTTACAAAATAACATCGGCTCTCTAGTTTCTAGAGTAAATCTAAGAAGTTACCGCAGTGTGGGTTGCACCCAGTCTCTTTTTTAGAACATGAATTCATCCCTTCATTGGAGACAGCATTTCGCTGTCGTTCTGTCCATTAGTGGTTTCGACAAATGCGGTTAACATTAATTAGAGAAGCAAAAATATTGGCGATAATATATTTCATAGTTTCGAACTTGTTTGTGAATTAATTTAAGAGTTTTGATCTTGTGTGAGTTATCTTTTTCTGTTTCGTTGTCCAGTATTAAGACTTAAGAGAGAGTTCTTAACAGTTTTTTTTCTTATAAAAGAACTGGACCCTCATCACGTAAAACGGCAATAATTGGACGATCGTTTACATCATTAAATTTTTGGTAGAGACAAATACTGATAGCTATCTTCAAAACGATATCATTCCATTGTTTTCGTTTTACGTGATAAGGTCACTGTTAATGTGACCCCGCAGGTACAAAGCCCTACGCCGCCGGTGGGCATAATTCGGGCACACAAAAAGAAAATTATCAGAAGTTGTTATTAACGGTACCCTCCATATAACCCTTTATCTTTTTTTTTATTTTCGATATTCTCGTAAACGGCTTAACCTATTTCGATCAATGTTTGTACCTATATTTGCATATTCATTTTTTTTTTAATTATTTTGTTGGATGCAGAAAAATCCGTTACACGAATTTAGCTTTGTATGCCAAAAAGAAAATCCTTATTTTATATTCTATATACCTACTGTTAGAACCCTGTAATAATTTCTCGCGTACCGTAAACTTTGGCCTTACGTCACTTGACCTTATGTGACGGCAACCTATCGATTAGTTATGAAAGTTATCTAATCTATCTTAAAATGGAGTGATATCTATCTATGTATATCAACAGCTTGTATACAGAAATACAAACATTGGAAAATTTTTTCATCTTTTGCTAATTTTTCCAAATATTTTGCAAGGAAAAATAACATCCTGCTGGTTTGCTGAGGAATTTTCTTCATCTGAGATTTCTCAATTTTGTTCACAAACGTAACCAACTGTCATCCTGTCAAAATGTTTGGCTATTGCAAAATACCTGACAAAAATGAAGTTATTTTGGTATATATTCAAATACAAATAAAATGCTTAGCAAATAAAATAAGACTTCTCTTTTCTTAAATAATTATTTTTTTTAAAGAGCAAAACATTTTATTTCTTGTTTTCATGGAGAAAATTTAACCTTTATCTGCATAGTTTTAGTTTTGTAATACAGTAATATATCTTTTAGATCATTTGTAATCCAAAAGAAAAATAGTTTTACGCGAAAATAAGAAAATCATTTAACATCTTATAAATTCCTACCAACAAAAAATAATTCCCCGAAATTCTAATAAATAAAAATAAAAATTATCCTATATGGGAAAAGTGCTATTTGGTATATATAAATTAGGTTTAATAAATTATGACTTAATTTAAAACTCTATTTAAACGAAGCCAATATTAACTTACTAAATTATGTCTGTTTTATTTGTATGTTTGATCCATCATAAAGAAACTCTCCTCTGCTCAATATGTCGAAAAACGAACGACTTAATCCTCTTCCTTATCCCACCCAGTATACTATTGATATTTATTACTTCACGTATGAGTTAGCCAATCAAGCAGCTCACACTCTTTCCTTTTCACCACCCTGCTCACCAGTTCTGTATATCTGCAGGAGCTCCAAGGCCATCACCCATAAATCAATGCATCACATTTTAAGTTGCCATCCTTAGCTACAATCCCCAAACTACCAACCACAGCACCCCTGCCGTTCTTGCTGCCCAATCCGAATCGCTTGTACCTATGTACATCGGCATCCAGGAATAATAGCACTATCCAAGCGTTTCGATGAATGGAATTGATGGAATTTAAGGATGCAGTTTGGGTGGCGTCAGTGAGGGCAGCATCCATTTACGCCCGACCAACCTGTCGCCTGTCAAATATCCTGTGATCGTTGGTTTCCTCTCCACATTTTGGTTTTTGCAACGAAAAGGAAACCAAAGAATGGTTATGGAGAATAATTGGATTCTTTTTTCCATCAAACCTCGTCGTAAATGTATCGGATTTGATTTAAGCAATCTTGTTTTTTTTCTGTTATCAAGTACATAGTACATGTAGTGGAATATTTAAAATTTAGTCATAGCCACACGCCTACCAACGCTATGTTTCCGCACCATTTTTTTCCGCTAGCAAAATTTAATTTTATTCCATTGGCCCTTGTTTCCTCCCAAATGAAGATATTAGGACATGTTCTAACTTAAAGAAGAACAAAAGCCTTGACCAGTAACTCCCCATGAACGATGTAGAGTGTAGGTGGGCTTTTGCCATAGGTTGTCTATGCATGTGTCGGCCGTTTTTGATTTATTTGCTTTTAATTGACAGTGAAATATTGCATACATATGGTTGACGCTATTTCGCCATATCTGCGATGATTCAAAGTTATACCCATTAAGTGAGTGTTTGTTTTTGTTTGTATCAGCAAGAGGATAGAAAGCTATAAGATTAGTGACAGCGAGCTGATAGGTTACCTGGACGCAGGTACAGTTGCCAACTCCCAAAATATCGTACGAATGTATTTTCGTCTTTATATTCGCTCCACTGCGCTGTGGAGAACCCCGAAATGGGCGTTTATTAAGAAGATATATAACTTAGGTTCAACATTAAAAATGAAATTGATGCATCTAACATTAATGATGAAGAATTATAAATTATTATGCGATTTTAACGATAACTTTACTTTAATACCGAATTTAAGATCAAATAATTTATATGTCGAAGTAGTTCTCATATGAAATAATGGAACATGAAAAAGTTTTTTTTGTATATTTAAAGCTTAAACTTATATTTATATTATATGCATTATTACTATTACTATATTGCATTTTCTTTTTTTCTTTCTTTATCTCTTTTTCTGGAAATGAGCTTGTATAATATTAAACATATTTATAAACTAGCTTTTCTGTTTTCTTTAATAATATCAAATGTCACAACTAGCATAATTCTTTATACATATAGTATTACGATACTGCTATTTACTCTATAGTTAATAAGATATTGTATCTTACTGAGTAATGTTTAACTAAATAAATCTAAATCGAAAATCTAATTTTCAATAAAACGTTTACAAAAATCTTTGGGCTTTGTACTATGAACTAGATTTGGCTAGAGTTTCTATAAATTTAATAAGAAAATAAACTAACAATCTACGTCTGGCCCTTTTCGATGTTAGAAACAGTGCAACACTTTTATTTCCTTGTTGATAAAAAGTACATTAGGGGGTGCGGGCGGCGTAACGGACAGAGGGCGTAAAAACAAAAATGAAATCTTTCAGTGCATATTGAAGTTATGTTTCAATAAAATATGCTCTGTTTTAGACCAGTTGAACAAAAGCCATAAATTATTTATAATTTTTCGTTGTGAATGGAAACTAAACTTGAAAACAAGGATATTTTTTTCAAAATTCAAACCAAATAAAGGTTATCCAAGTTTAAACATTAAAATGTTCCTTTCTTTAGTTCCTTTTTTTAGTTAGTGATTTAAAAGATCGACAAATTGGCAGTATTTTATCAGTAAGCTACCAAAAGAATGAATTTGCCATTCTTCTGCCAGTTGTTTGACAGAATCTTGCCAATTTGTCAATCGTGTAAATCCACCATAACACATAATAACGGTTTGTTTGCTATGTTCAAAGTACATAGGTCGAGTAAAAGTTCCGAATTTCTCATACAATAACAGATTTGATAACCAAAATTTAATTTCAAATATCTTAAATTGTAAACAGTAAAAATTCAATTCATTCTCTACACATATTTCAAGACCATCACAGAATAGGTACACCTACACCTACATACATTGTGTACACAGGACAAAAAGACAATTTAAAATGCACAAAATCAACAAAATCCGCATTTATTACCTAATTAAAAAAACAAGAAACTATCAAAATTGAGCAACGAATTTTTTGAAGAAATTAAAAGAAATTCCTCTAATTCATGTATTAGCCTCGGAACCAATGTGACAGGACTAGGGCTTAGTACTTCTGCGAAGCAATCACTTGGTTTCGATTTGAATACTAACAACCTGGTTGACTGGACTAGGTCCCAGAACTTGTGAGAAGAAATGGGTTGGTGACGATTTGAGTACTAAGTTAGCGTTAAGAATCTATGAAAAAATTGACTGTAAGTGTAGGTACTATACAATATTTATGTAGTCATATTTTTTTTTTATGATTAGGAATTCCAATTTTTGAACAAAAATTCAAAGCGGTAGGGAATTCAATTTTCTATAAAAAAAATGTGTTAACATTTGTTCTGTGAGACCTATGGCTCGCAAGATATCGCGAAAAAAAAACATTCTTCAACACCTTTTCCAAGATGGTGGCCAAATGGGGGGCTTTCAACCCCGAAAACCAAGTGGTATACTCACATTGACCCACTCTACAAATTAAAAAAAAATAATTTGTGTCCCTTAAGAAAATTAAAAACATTCAATTCTTGTATCTGAGACAAACTTCGGCAGTGTATCAGACTTATCAACACTAAAAGATGAGAGTAACATTTCTAGATTTTATATATTCTTTTTGTAGTGAGAGGATTTATTTCTGATTTATTATGTGTACCAAACATTTAAGGGTCCAGGGGAAAGACGGCTTCGGTCCATTTCTTAGAATTGAACTGACTATTACATCTTGTAGATTTTTTGTAAGTTCTACATGATGGTCTATTTACTGTTTACAAACAAAAAGAGATTCTTTGAAAAAAAAATCCGTCACACAACATAGTTAACCGCGATGAACCTCTCCGCTTATGAAATAAGTGGATATATAATAGAATTAGAAATGTGTGGTGTTTTTGTGCGCTTTTATTTTAAGTGATCATGTAAGTTATAAAAGCACACCATTCATAATGATACCAAAAGAACAAATTATTAAGTTGTAATTCCAATGATTTATTAGAGAAGCATTTATGATTTGCAAAGACACTCTTATCGAACGAATACACGCTTTGCAGTTTCGTCCAAAACCCTCATCAGACACAAAATTTTTGGTTTCAAAAAAGGTGGTATTTTCTTTCAAATTAACTTCTCCCTTTTATTTGCAATAATTTGTTTTTGATTTTAAATCGAATATTTCTAAAAACCTAATGGTTGTTTGTAGTTCAACTTTCGAGAAAATTCTTTCCTTGCCAACCTTAGCGCTCTAGAGTTTTGCTTTTGACACATCTTATGCAAAACCGCCGGTATAAGTCTTTCAGTAATTTCATGGTATTATTTACAATTCAATTTCTGTGACATTTGAACTCAACAATTACCAATCGTAAAAGTATCTATATACCATCATTGAGTTAGGTCATTTTAAATTGATTTTTCATAAATATGTATGTTTTGTCTATTTACGAATATTCAAATTCTATATGCAATGTATATGTATTCACTCATTGCGCAACATTTGAATTAAATTTTTGTTACCTCTCATATCGTACCTCGATTTGCTTCCCTAAGTATATACTACCGCTACCACAGGCAACCATTCAAGTTAAAATTCCCATGCGATGGAACAGTAGCTTAGCCGCGAGGGATTACTCTAATATTCAGCTATATGGAAAAATCTAAAATTGCAAAAGGAACAATTTCTATTATTCCGCAAATACCTTCAAAAGGGGATCTAAGAGAGAAATCCAAAAGCATCCCAACCGAAATGGATGATTTTACCATCAATTTTCGGTGGCTGATTTATGATTGATGATGATGATGTTGCGATGTTACTCATGATGATGACATGAGATGAAGCGCAATGGGGTACTGCCGGATCCTGCTGGTGTTAGAAAAATTCGAAATCTCTACCACTTCAGAATAACATTACTATTACTCAAAAAGTTGATCCTTGTCTACAGCTATCGCTAGCGTTATTGCCATCAACGATTCCAATGGATCGCGACAGAATATTATGTCTACATATGCACCATACATCCGGAAACCATTTTTTATATTCGAGGCCGGGACTTTTGAAGTGTTCAATAATAAGGGCGTCCTTGTATTATATTTATTACATTCGCATACGGATTTATTTTTCTTGCTTTATACCTATGCAGTTGAACATCCTACATAGCTATACATTTATGTATTTATATTCACTGCAGGTATTGGAAGAACACTTTGCGACTATTATACGTACAAGCTTTTTGGATTGTAATTCAAATATCAAGTGCAACAAGTAGGGAGTAATATGAAGATAATTGAGATATATTTGAAAAATACTTTTTATTTAACAACATATCGAAGTAGTTTATGAGTCTAAAAAATGCCACAAATATGCAAATAGAGATATTATTATAAATGAAAATTAATATGTTCAGCACGGAGTATGTCATTTCATTGCTCAAATTTGCATAAGTATAATGGCTATTATAATAATATTAAAAAAAGTAAACCCATATAAAGAAAGGGCTTTCCAATAAGAGGTGTTATTTTGAATAGCCCGCTATTTCGGTAGCTGTCACTTTTGAATCTGTCATTTTTTGACATTTGACAAGTAGAAACTACGCCATTAATAAAAATGGAACGATACACGCTTCAACAACGCATTGAATTTATTAAAATTCACCATAAAAATGGTGAAAATTTGTCAGAGACGGTTCGTAAAACTAAAACATTTTTGGGTCTTCGTGAAGCACCTTGTCGGACCGTAATACAGAAATAGGTGGACAAATTTGAGCTGTTGGGACAAGTTAGTGATGTGAAGAATAAAACCCGTGCACGTCGCTCAAGAACAACTGAGAATATTGCTGTTGTAGCCCAAAGTGTTGAAGAAAACCGAGGTTTGTCCATTCCTCGTCGTTCTTTGCAATTAGGCATTCCACAAACGTCATTACACCGTATTTTGCATAAAGACTTGGGTCTTAAGGCTTATAAAGTTCAGTTAACACAAGAACTCAAGCCGGCTGATCATCAACAACGTCGTGTCTTTGCTGATTGGGTCTTTGAAATGCATGAAAATGATCCGGAATTTCATCGAAAAATCATCTTGACTGATGGGGCCCATTTCCACCTCGGAGGCTACGTCAACATCTGGGGCTCGGAAAACCCAAGAGTTATTGTTGAAAAGCCTCTCCATCCTTAACGCGTGACTGTTTGGTGCAGTTTATGGTCCGGCGGGGTCATTGGACCTTACGAAAATGAGGCTGGAGCAACAGTTACGGTCAATGGATTGCGCTATCGAGAGATGATTAATGATTTTTTATGGCCGGAATTGGATGGTTATTGATCTGGACAACGTTTACTTTCAACAAGACGGCACTACGTGCCACACAAGCAATGAAACCATCGATCTTTTACGGGAAAAGTTTCCGGACCGTGTTATCTCTCGAAGAGGTGATCACAATTGGCCACAGAGATCTTGTGATTTAACACCTTGCGACTTCTTCCTTTGGGGCCACGTGAAAGATAAGGTCTACGCCAACAGCCCAGCGTCGATTCAAGACCTCAAAGATGGAATTCGTGAGGCTATCGAGGACATAGGGCAGCCACTTTGCGATTTGGTTATGGAAAATTTCATGAAAAGGATATGGTTCTGTAAGCGTCGTCGTGGCGGCCATTTGGCTGATGTTGTGTTCCATTATTAACGGCATACCTTCCTCTTTATAATGAAATAAACATCCGATCATTTATCTCAAAAAATGCCATTTTTCTTTGAATACCAAAATAACACCTCTTATTGGAAAACGCTGGACCCTGCCTTTGTAGTACCTTCCTCTTGCAGTTAAGAACGCACTGACATAGTCCTGCAGATGAATCTGAAGCACTCTAAGACCCAGCTTTTCTGTGGTGAGTTTAACCATAGTTTGTTAACTCTAGAAGTAAATTAGCAGATTCGGCAGAAAATTGCAGATCCCATTCATTCCTAATATCTAAACAGATTGTTGAGAGTTATTAATTAATAGGCCCTGGTTCTTTTCTAAGCCATAACGCGGTTGAAATTTGTGCTAGCTTTTCGACACTGTCTTAAATTGTCCTGACTCCTCATGTACTCGAGAGCCTAAATGATTTCATTCGGCGAATCTTTTTTTGAACTCGTACAGTTGTCAAAATAAGTTCTGGTTGTACCAGGGTTCCGTTTCGCCCCCGACTTTTTTCCTTATATATATCGACGATCTCCTGTCTGAAATGTTTAATCCATTAAATTATTTTGCAGACAACCAGTACCCTGAGCTATTTATATTATATGAAACTTTAACGGCAAGGTAGGAGTTTGAAATTCCAAATCTGATAGAATTTAATGTTTGTTTATTGTCGTTATATCGTAGCCTACCCTATATCTCACTATCCATGAGTGGTAATTGCATCGAAGAAACTCAAAAGATTTGCATTCCTGGTATGTATATTACCTACTGTTCAACTTTTGTAGAATGACCCCACAAAGTATTTAGAAATGAGTGGTAACACTTTCGAAATGAGAATACTAACATTCCCATGAAAACTGATTGATGGCCATTTTTCAAGACCCGTGAGTCATGAACTATCCCTGACCACTGGGCGTCCACAATTGTGAACATTTCGCTTGTTAAAACTACGTACATGGGTATTTTAACTCTATCAGCATTCGATGTGATAAATGTGTGCAGACTTGAGATCTGATTTTGGGAAATACCCGAGCTCGGCCACTACCCAAGTACCAGTGTTTCATGGCTGGCCTCGTGATGAAAAAAACCCTGAGACAAGACCATTTTCTTCGGACAGAAATTAAACGAGGGCGGTCTAGGTGGTCACGGCAGAATATATGTAGATTTAAACAATTATAAACAAACAATGTTAATAATATTGTATACCCGCTTAAAAAATAATTTACATGTAAAATACAACAACAATTCTGCTTAGTTAATGACGATAAACCTCTCCGCTTATGAACTAAGAGCATATAAAACAGAATAATAAGTATTATAACCATAGGCGCCCGCAGGATTTTGTCCAGGGGGGGAGGGGCAAACCATGAACTCCATAAAGATCCAACAATATCGAAAATAAATACATTTTCAGATACATTTGGCATGGTCCAGAGAGCCAGGGGGGCAAATCATGGAGAGAAGACAAGTATTTGTTAAAATTCATAGTAAAAAATGAAAAATTTGTTAGTTGTGTGGTACTGTCCAGAGCCAGGGTGGGGCAAGTGCCCCCCCTTACCCGTACCTATGGGTAACTTTTATAAATGATTATAACTTTTATAAATGGCATGTTTTGTGCACTTTTATTTAAAACGAACAAGTGAGATAAAATAAAATTATGAGGTAACTTGCCGAAGGCCTTACTTAACCAGAATACAAAGGTAGATACATTCAACTTCCTGACCCAGTGGCGTAACTACGGGGGGTCAAAGGGGGCAATCCCCCCCCAGAACCATACAAAATTCCTATTAAAATGTTTGACATTTTGAGAAATTGTTCCAAATAAACATTTTAAAAGAATAAATATGATCCTACTTTATCATAAACTGTACAAAAAAAAACTCCTGTACCTGTACCCACTAAATGTCCTGCTTCTCTTTGCTCTTCAATTTTTTTTTGTAGGTACATATACAGTGTGAGTGCATAAGATACTTCAAAAACCTTAAGTATGTGGGTTGGTTTCAAAACAAAAAAAAAGGAATCGTATAGTGGAAGGGGTGCAATTTTAGAAAAACAATTATTCAAAAACAACAGCGACCCTCACTATATTTCGTTATAACTTTTCTTAAAGCTAAAATTTCATTTATCAACGTGCGTTTTAAATCAACTTGTTTGATTGAATACTTTTTGTGAAATTACTTTTATTTTTAATCTGTTTTTTTTTTTTTTAATTTCACTATGTTAAGTTCTACCTCCTATCGATTCAAGGTAAAACACTGAAAACTTTTTCTTTCTATTATTTTCATTTAAAATTAAGTTGTTTTAGGGAACAATTTTTGTAAAATTAATTTTCAAACTCAGTTTTCAAAAAAAAAATGAAAGAAGAATTTCAAACTTTTTTTTTTAATTTACGTTATTAATTATTATTTTTGTTTTTTAAATTTAAAAATGCAACGTTATTATAAATGTTTAATCAAAAACATAAAACTAGAAGCTTAAATGTCTTGTAATTTTTGAGAAAATCGAAAATAACTAAATCTACTTTACTACCTACGTAGTGGAAACAGGATCTTTAGAGCAACTTAAGCAACGGAAAGGGAATTTCATTTCTGTTATCTTCAATTTTGTAAAGGACTAGAAGAGATTTTGGCGTTTGAATAAAAAACTAATAAGAGCATTAAATATTAGAAACAAAAATACTACTTAATAACGTACAACTTTGAACAAAATTTTTAAATTTATTTTCTTCAAAATGTTGAGATTGAAAATTATTTTTTCGAAAACTGTTCACTACAACAACATTATTCAAAAATAAAATAAAAGAAGAGATTTCTAGCTTTACAAAAAAGTATAGCATACCATTGTAAGTACTACCGTTGTTTTTTAATATTTTTTTTTTTTGCAAATTTGCCTTTCCGGCTAAACGGGAGGAAAAGACCCCCCTCTTATGAGATTTTTGTCATGTCTCGACCCAATCTATACGTTGTAGCTTTTTGTCATACCTTATGCGATTCACCCTGCAACATTTTTTGCTTTATATTTTTTTCCATCTAAAAACAAATTACTACTAATTTCCATCTAGAATTACTCAAGACAAGACTTCGAATATATGCCACTCCAAATTCAATTTTTGCGTCTAGAAAAAGATTCATTTTTCTTTATCTTATTTTTTCAATAGCTTCATAAGGAACGCAGTATTTTCTTAAAATAAATTGTTTGAATTTGTCAAAGCCAGATTGATTTGATTTTAATCTCGCTCCGTGCTATAATGTTCTGTATCCGAGTCCTATGTAGAGCAAACAATTTACAAAAAGGGCAACCAATTTTTAAGTAGGTATAACTGCTCAAAAAACATTAACGCAACCCGGCACATTCAAAAAATCTATTAAAATATTATTAAAGGTAATTTTCTGTGAATATTTTACAATAATCTTATAAAAGAATTACAAATGTGGCCCCTCCATTGAGTTTTGGACATGGTAAGCTTATCCAAGCACAGTCTTCACCTTAACTTCTGTGCATATTGGTGCGCGCTCATTCGATGCTTTATTGCCATTCCTTCTCATATAAAATTAATACTTTTTCATTTCCACCCCCTTTCTAAGGAATTCGGATTAAGTATATTTTTGGGTGCTAAATGAGACGACAGTAGCTTCTTTCGAAAGACACTCCACTGCGATCGCAGAAAATTAAGGACAAGCACCCGAAGAAGAAGAAGCATTTTTATCATAACATCCCCTCGTTCGCGAACTAGGTATAGATACCTCTTGCATATAAAGTCCTTTTCTGTTATTTGCATGTCTGATAAAATAAATTATCCCTGCGAAAGTAGCATAACACATTGCATAGTGTTCAGAAGGGGTTGTTGGCAAAGAGGAAGGAACTCGGTCTAAACCTTCACTTAGGAAGAAATAACACAGAAATAGTAGATAGAGAAGGATATTATATCTATGTTTTTGTACATATATTGTATTTCATTTCATGCGGAAGGAATTTCACACTGCAAAAAGCAGTGGAATCGTTCGCGTGAGCAATTCCAACGGTGCCAGGGATTTTCACTTCACATTGAACCAAAAACAGCAGGAAAGAGAAATTCGTGCGCACCCCTTAACGAGAATTTATTATCAGACAACAATCAAGAAGTCATCAAATATACATTTTACGCTATAATTTCCACCTTTCACGTGCAAACTGAGCTGGATGGAGCTCGCGCCTGGTGAGGTGGCTGGCTGGCAACGGCGGCAGGCACAGCCTGATCACGATGACTTCACAAAGTACGCCCGGCGACCACCTTCTTCACTGTAGAGTATTTTTTCTTCAAACGTGCTCGCTTTTTCGACCGCAATTGTCTGGGTTATGCCGTGAGCCCGTGAGCCCGTGACGGGAATATAATTTAGAGGGGGATTTTTTACTTTGTTCTATATTTAAAATACTTGAATGGAAGCTTTTAAATTCTTTGTTCACACTAACAAAAGATTAAACAAAAATGTGTTTGTCTGTATCCAAATAGAGTAAGTCCTCCCCACACAGGCGTGCATATGATTTTAATTGTGTTTTCAAACCTTAATACTTCTTGCACATTTAATTGCCTTTTGAAACAATAATATTTGTTGCTTATTTTATTATTATCAATAAAAACTTGCGTATTTTAAAATACAATCAAAGTTTTAGTCAACATAAAAAAATAGGTAAATATGATAGAATCATGTACTTTGTCCTATGTCTTATAAATTACTATATGTATTGTTTGTTGATTTAATGTTTTGAACGGTTACATTTATCAATTTAATTAGCAACAAAAACATTTTTTTAGAGCATGACATTCTTTTTATGAGTATTATACAGGATGATTCGCATACATCGCTTAGTTATGCAAGTCAATCATTTATTGAAATATTTTCTGTAAAATAGCTTGTTTCTTGCTTTTAGAAAATAGTTCTATGAGAGTCTGTTTTAACTATCTCAAAGTTAATGAAGTGCGAAAAATAATAGCTTTAGTAAAGCATTCTCCTGAAGTTCATAACAAACATCTTCTATTATGGCTTGTTTAGTAAAGGCAAATACTCTTACGAAAATTTCGATTTTAGTCTGTGTTTTATTTATTTAATTTCGGAGAACCGAATTTGTATTATTTTAAAATCATTGGCGCAAAATTGTAAACATTTAAAACCTACTCTAAATCATTTTTAAATTCGAAGCCAACGCTAAAAATGAGTTTTAGAATGAGAGTCGACGCTTCGATATAAAGTATACTTTAACGCTAAAGCACTCGTCTAACCTTAAAAGCAGCAAAATGCTCCTCTATCTTTTTAAAAGTATACTTTATCCATTCAACGTTTGTAATTTCATAACAAAAATTTAAAGAAAAATGTTTTTTGAAGATGAAGATTTTGAGCTTGTAAATCAACAATCACGAAAACTGTCTTCGCTTTAATTTGTGGTGCATGCACCCAGTAACCATTACCACGACAAAACAACACCATCTCACCCCCCACCCCCCTCCCCCCTGATTAAATAGACTACGACACCAAACAATATACAATACAAACTTGTATTCGGTCGACCGCCCCAACAAAAACAAAAAATGTGGTACATATTGTTGGACTTCCATATCGCGACAAATCATTTTCTGCTCACAAAATCGCCCGTCATCTTAGCTGGAAAGGTGAAATAGCTATAGGGGAGTTAAAAAAAGAAGAAAAAGAATTACAAATAAATTTAATTTTCAAATTGGACACCCGGATTTGAACCGGGGACCTCTTGATCTGCAGTCGAATGCTCTACCACAAATCATAAAAAAACCTTACAAATTCGCTAAAAACCTTCATTAGTTAGAAGAGTTGTTTAAAGTGTTTAAAATTAAGAAAATTAACTAGAGTCGGTTTTATTCCTTAAACGAGGACTGTTTAAAAATTTCCGCCATTATCTTTTTAACAAACTTTAACTTATAAATATAAATAGGTACCTACTTGCTCAGCTTTTGCGTTTCATTTATTTAAAAAATTAAACAACTGTATAGCTTATGTATTTTCATAATAATAACTATAACAAGTGTAGCAAACGTATTTGCCTTTTGTTAAAAGCAAACTTTTAAAATTTGGACACCCGTCTTTTATGTTGGGGATTAGCGTATAGTTGGTTGCGTGCTGGATCAGTAATCAGAACGACGTGGTTTCACATCCGGATAGGAAAAGTCATATAAACAAAAGTTGTTTTTTTTTTCTAATGAAATTAAATTCTATACAAATTTAAGAACAAACATAACAGCAGTCCAATCCTCCCTCTAAGGTATAAAAAGTACAGAAACAAAAATAATAAAAATTAAATTGAGAGCAAGAAATATTTTTCTTTTACAATTTCATTTAGTGGCTTTGTATATAAGGGGTGATTGGAAAATCCTATCCAAGCTATTTCTCGGCCTTTGTAAAGGGTTCGCCAAATAACTTTTTTTTTTTGAAAATGGCGAAAAACATCGAGTGTAGCTTCAGCTGTGTGGCACGTAGCGCCATCCTGTTGAAACCAAATGTTGCCAATATCCTCCTCTTCAATTTTTGTGAACAAAAATTCGTTCAACATGGCCCTATAACGATCGCAATTGACTGTAACGGCCACTCCTTGCTCATTTTCGAAAAATGGCCCAATTATGCCTCTGGACCAAAATCCGCACCAAACAATGACTCGTTTTGGGTGTATTGGCTTTTCAATGTATGCGTGCGGGATTTCTGTGCCCCAAATGCGACAATTTTGCTTGTTTACTACCCGCCAAGATCAAAATGAGCTTCATCTGAAAAGATGATTTTTTTTGGCAAAATCTGTTGGAAATGTTCTTTAAAATGTGTGGTTCTACGTATTGCCAAAAGAAATATGGTTAATCAAAAAGAAAAGTCCGCTTTACAAAAGAATAAAGAATTTTAATATGACTATTCTCTATAATACAAATTATGAAAGTGAAGAAAAATATTAGTATATTTTTACATATCACAAACAGAAATCTGATAAGATATGAAAATCTTAAGTATTTAAATTCAAAGTGTAAATGATAATTTCAACACTCCTCCTCATTTACATAAAGAAATACCGCATCGCTCCCTCAACATTGAATGTCTTGTTGGCATCAGTGGTTTAGTAAGAAGGTCTGCCAACATTGTTTCGGTACACTGAGGGCAAAATGTATGCACTCAGCACATAAATGCATTTACTGATCCCATACTTTTCTGCACACATAACTTTTGTACCTATTACATGTCGAAATCTTTACTGAATACATGTATTCATGGGCAGTGATGTAACCAATAAATAATTCTGTTGACCCATCACATAAATATGTGCCACCTAACTCCAAGAAGTTCATTATTATGCAGTGAATAGAGTTTTTTATGCATTTTCTACATAAACATTGAAGACCCGCTACCCATCGGCATGAAAAAATGTATTCAATACAGCAAGAAATGCACTGAGTTAAAGCTACGTGTAATCACACTATATTGACGTCGTTTGAATACAGAAGGTATTTACTCAATACAAATCTGGAGAGATATGTTATGCATGTTATTTGGTGAGTACAAGCAACGTGTCCTGAGTCTTCGTCAACGTGTTCTGAGTACTGGCGATATGTATTCAATACATAATCTATGTAAGAACTACATTAAAACATATAATGACTACATAATTGTAAAAAAAAAAGTAAGTCATTCACATAAAGAAATGTATTCATCACATAAATGTATGTGCTAAGTACAAGTGGAGTGCCCTCTGAGTCTATATGGATATGTATTGAATACAGAAGATATGTAATCAATACATATTTTACCCGCATGCAGTGAGTACATAGAAACTGTACTGATTACATAAATATGTAGTGAGTACATAGACACTATACTCATTACAATGTTTTAATGGTTACAGCTTCTTGTATACCCACTACATATTTGAGGGTATTACCTTTCTTAGCCTCTCTTGCAATTGCAAAGCTGTAATGGGTACAGCTTCTATGTACTCACTACTTATTTGTGAGTCGTCTACATATTATATCCTCTACCAAGTTACCCTTTATTCTGTGAGTATATAAATTTATTTTATTTTATATTATTTGAAAAAATGTCACACTACTTACCTGGATTTGAACTGGGATCCTTCCACATACCGAGCGAGCACGCATCCACTAGGCTAATTCGCAATTCAGAATTATTGTGCAAAAAGTGAATGAGTTGAAACTTGATAAATTTTTCTCTAATGATGGGTTTGTGAATTGAGTACAGATCGTCTGATTTAATTATACGTCCCCATTGACTCAGCACACGTTGCTTGTACGCAGCACATAACGAGATCTAATGAATACATTATTTTATGCGGATGGCTAGCGGTTTTTAAATATTTATGTAATCATTATATACTGGACTGTACCAAGTCCATAGAGCCTGTACTGAATGAATATCGTCTGTATCCATCACACGGCCACATCAACTCAGCACAGGCTGCTTTGTACTCAGCATATGACCTGCTGTGATGAATACATTTATTTTTTCTGCATGGCTGAAATATCTCTCCAGATATGCATTGAGTAAATACCATCTGTATTCAATATACGTGAATATAGTATGAATACACGTAGCTTGTACTCAGTGCATTTCTTGCTGTGTTGAATACATTTTTTCATGCCGATAGATAGCGGGTTTTCAATGTTTATGAAGTCAATGCATAAAAAACTCTATTCACTACATAATCATGAACTTATTGGAGTTAGGTGGCACATATTTATGTGATGGGTCCACAGAATTATTTATTGGTTACATCACGGCCCATGAATACATGTATTCAGTAAAGATTTCGACATGTAATAGGTACAAAAGTTATGTGTGCAGACAAATATGCGATGAGTAGATGTATTTATGTGCTGAGTGCATACATTTTTCCATCAGCATATACTCAGCACACGTTGGTTGTACGCAGCACATAATCTCCTGTGATGAGTACATTCTTTTCTGCAGATGGATATAGCGGTTTTTAAATATTTATTTAACCATTATATCTTGAACTGTACTTGTTCCATAAATCATTTGTTGAATACATTATTGTCTATATTCAATACACGTCGATATAGACTCATGGCACGTTGCGTGTACTCAGCACATAACTACCTGTGATGGATAATTTGTTTGCATTTGGGTGACTGGCAGCTTTCAATTATTTTTTCACACATATGTTTTGAGTATATATCGTCTGTATTCAGTACACATCAATATACACTCAATCTACGTTGCTTTTACTCAGCAAATGCTGGCTGTGATTAATACATTTTTTGTATTTGGATAGTGAGGGGGTTTTAAAAATGTATGTTATCTTTACATATCGGACTGTAGCTGTTCAATAGATTTGTAATGAATACATAATCTCTGTATTCAATACACGAACGGTGATGATTTTCTATTTTCTTTTGACGGTACATAAATTGAATTGTAACCAGTACATGTAAACTTTACTCAGTGAAGACAGCTTTCATAACAATCCCATACAAACTTCCGTAAATAGTTTTTACATAAAAGTCTATGTGCTCATTGCATACGTTTTTCCCTCAGTGTAGGACAATATTCACAAGTAACTATGCCCTTTTTCACATAATCTTTTACGAAATGGTATCTTGTATCGATGTGTTTGGTTCTGTTTTCTATAAATTTTAAACAACTTTGATTGTCTTCATATATTAGTGTTGGTTCATCTTTAACATTTTTCATTTCCATTAATATGCGGCGAATCCATGAAGCTTGCTGACATGCTTCCGACAAAGCAATGAATTCAGCTTCAGTCGAAGAAAGTGCCACACAAGTTTGTTTACGACATGACCAACTGACAACTCCACCGTTTAACTTGAATACGTAGCCACTATTTGATTTTCGAGTTGTTTTGTCTTCGGCCCAATTAGCATCAGCATATCCATACATCATTTTTTCATCATCATTAAGTGTACTTAATACAAGTTTTAACTCCGAAGTTCCCTTTAAATATCGAACCAAACGTTTCAACTCGTTCCAGTCATTTTGTGTCGGTTGACTGACTTTTTGTGCCATGATTGAAACACTTGCTGATATATCTGGACGAGTATTTACTGATATATATAACAAACACCCTATAATTTTTGATATTTTGAATTATCAATTAAAATTTCCGATTCGTCTATTTGCTTTCCGAAATTTGGATCAATAGGAACATTTGACAATTTTGAATCCGCTAAACCGAAATCTCTGACAATTTGCTCAATGTAATTTTTCTGACAAATATTATAGTTGCCTTTAACATCCGTTTCAACTTCAAGTCCTAAATAGTTCTTAATATAACCCAGATTTTTCATTTCAAATTTAGATGATAAAGTTTTCTGTACAAACTCAACCATTTCTGGGTTTTTGCTAGCCACAATGAGATCATCCACGTATATTAATACATAACACAAAAATTCATTCTGTTCTTTAACATAAAGACATGGATCTACTGTACTCTGACTGAATTTTGCATCATTTATTAATACGGAATGAATGGCATCGTTCCAGACTCTTGCTGCCTGTTTAAGCCCATAAATGCTCTTTTTTAGTAAACAAACTAAATGCTCTTTACCTTCTTCTTCAAACCTTGGGGGCTGTTTCATAAAAATTGTTTGATTTAACTCACCTTTAAGAAACGCCGTCTTTGCATCTAGGTGTTGTACATTCAAATTATTTTTTCCAGCGATTGATAGCAATATTCTTAGCGTTGTTTGCTTGACTACCGGAGCAAATACCTGAACATAGTCCATTCCAAATTTTTGAGAGAATCCTTGGGCAACCAAACGAGCCTTAAATCTCTTTATTTTGTCATTGGATCCTTTCTTAAACTTGAATACCCATTTGCTGCCTATCACATTTTTGTCTTTTGGTTATTCGCACAATTCCCAGGTTCCATTTTTCTTCAAGGAATCCATTTCGCCCTTCATAGCAGAGAGCCATTCATTTTTGTGTTTGCTTGACATGACATCCCTCAAAGCTTTCGGATCAACTTTCTCTTCTTTTGTCACGTTCATGATTTTAACTAACTTTTCTGGTGGAGCTTTTTTGTTTAACCTCTCTGACCGCCTTAGTGAAACTGTTTCTTGTTCTTCATGATGATCTTCAGTATTTTCTTGTATCTCAGTATCTTGTTCTGTAATTTGATTTTGTTTACGACTGGAATCCCTAATAATCACATCAAATTCAACTGGAATTGATGCTTCTTTAGCTTTCGGTTCTTCAAAAGAGTCCACTACAACGGAAGTCTCAGTTGTTTTTTCATCACAATCTACGAACTGTACATCCCGACTAACTATGACTCGTCTTGATGATGGATCGTAACAACGATAAGCTTTTGATTGCTCATCATAGCCAACGAAAATCATCTTCTTTGCAGTCCGATCCATTTTTTTTCTCTTTTCGGTTGGAATATGGACATAACATTTTGAACCAAACACACGAAAGTATTTTATATTAGGTTTTAAACCATTCCATCCTTCATATGGAGTCATTGATGTAGCTCTTGTTGGTAGCCTGTTCTGCACGTAGTTAGCTGTTGTCACTGCTTCTGCCCAAAAAACATTCTGAAGACTTGCATCCAATAACATACACCGAGCCATTTCAATCAAAGTGCGATTTTTTCGTTTTGCAACTCCGTTTTGCTCAGGTGAATATGCTGCTGTATTTTGAATCTGGATCCCTTCGTGCTTCAAGAAGCTCACTACTTCATTAGGAGTATATTCTCCTCCTCGATCTGATCTTATCATCTTTGGCTTTCTCTGGAACATTGTTTTAACCATTGCTACGTATTCCTTGATCTTACTAAAGACCTCAGACTTGTGATGTAGTAGGTAAATTACAGTAAACCTTGTAAAGTCATCGATAAACGTAACAACATACCTTTTCCCACCTGGTGAAACTGTCTGCATTGGTCCACAAACATCCGTATGAATAAGATCAAGAGGAGCCAAAGATTTGCTTATACTTTTCTTTGGAAATGGTAGTCTTGTTGTTTTTGTTGGAAATGTTCTTTAAAATGTGTGGTTCTACGTATTGCCAAAAGAAATATGGTTAATCAAAAAGAAAAGTCCGCTTTACAAAAGAATAAAGAATTTTAATATGACTATTCTCTATAATACAAATCATGAAAGTGAAGAAAAATATAAGTATATTTTTACACATCACAAACAGAAATCTGATAAGATATGAAAATCTTAAGTATTTAAATTCAAAGTGTAAATGATAATTTCAACAAAATCGGCATCTTCTCTAAGTCGATCGTAGGCCCACTTAGCGAAGCCTATACACAACTAATTATCTGTCAAATCAGACATGAGCTAAGTGTTACCATTCACGAAATAAGCACTAGTTGAAAAAAACGTTAGATGGCGGACCCTTTATTACCTACAATTTATTTTATTTCATGGTACCTGCAAGTGAAGGTCTTATAGGAGTCAAATAACAATATCGGGGCAATACCATTTCTATAAACAGATTATTGTTTTCATTATTTTGTATTCATAAGGCTGTATTACACTGTTCATGGAAAGCTATTTAATTGCATAGCACTTGTGATTGAAAGCGTTAAGGGAGTTAAATAGCTTCTATAATGTGTGATAAAATGATTCGTATAAGGCCTTCTGTTTTTATTACAAAATCTAAAAAACAGCTTGTATTGAACCTAAAACAGGCTAAATTGTGAGTTGGGGCCTATCAAAAATAATATTTACTCTATTCATTTCTAGACAAAATGCAGTACAGTAAAGTCGCATCAATTCAAGGAATTGTTGTTAATCAAGTGTTTTGTCACTTTATTGTATGCCTACTTATCAAACTCTGTTATTTAAAAACAATAACCCACAAATTCACCTAATTCATTCATTCCCAGGCAAAGGTCAATAGCCCTATCATAGTATCCGATCGGAACGGAATTTTCTCCGAATTTTAAAAAATATAAGAAATAATAAGAAATATCACAAGGTATATCATTAAAATGAAATATAAAAAAACATTTTGTATGAGTATGAGATTGAACATTTCTAAGCTTTTCTGAAAAGTACTGAAAATCTCGAGTTTTACTACCCACACTACCCATATTACCTGCCGAGCCTGGTGATAAATAATCAAATGTTAGTCTGACCTGGCCATTACACAATACTTTGTTCTTTGAACTTGTTTCGAATAGGCTAATGAGCGAAGGATTGATCTCATGTTGGAAACAGGGTGCCAAAAGCGTGTTTACAATAATTTCACAAAAGTATGGAAAAAAAACTAGTTGTGATGCTATTATCACATTGGTTGTATTAAGAACACCATAACAATCAGAATTATCACATATATTCCTCCAAAGTGTTCCTTTCTGAATGAACATGAAAATTTCTCATAAGTCTTACATAAATATTGGTAATTTCAATGCAATCTAAATAATTTTTAAAATATCGAAATCAAATATGTACTTTCTTTGACATACACGTATACACTACCACCGAAAGTATCTATAACCTTTTATTAAAATTATTAAAGATTTAACGGATCCACGAACAAAATTTTTTTTTTAATATTTACCCACAAAAAGGTAACTTACAATATTTTAGCACCAAGTGAAATAAATTCAGTTTTATCGATTTATTAACGAAGGCTGGCAAAAATTCATTTTGCAAATTGCTTTTTCAAGCCGTACTCTAGATTCCCGGGATCCTTTTTCATAATTCCATAAAAAGGGGTTGTCCATATCCCTTTCATGGCCAAAACGACACGAATGGCATACTGCGTTAACAGTCATAACTCATCGGATAGGAAAGTAATTTGCCATCGATGTATATAATGAACACTACCAGCACAACAATCTGCATTAGCAATACAATAGCAACTAATTGGTAAGGTTCCGTCAAATTTTAGCATTGAAATAATGCTACATAATATGCATGCATATATGTACATATATATGATTCGAAGATTAAAGTTTTATATAGAAATAGCTGGCCCGCCCGGCTTCGCACGGGTAGACAAACCTAGGCTTCGCATAAAAATTTCATAAACAAATTTATATAAATATGTAAGCTACTTTTTGTAATAGAATACTTAATACTTTCTAGGTTTTAACCTATACTTCACATTATGAATGGCTTAATTGGTAAAAACATAACTAACTAATACAATACAAGAAAAATATTGAATTAATATTGTGTTTAGATTATTATAAATTCAAGTGCTTTTTGATATATAATATTTTTCGTTTTGCCTGCGCGTGAACATTCAAATATAGTTGCCCATGCGCAAAAACTTTAACCTCTAAATTAATACCGCATACTCCTTAAAAATGGCCTTCTGCCTCATTAATCATAATGGCAAAAGCAAGTCGTCTCTAAAACTGAAGAACTTTGAAATCGAAGGATAAATCTGGTGGAATCATTGGAATTTTCGGAATTCAAACAACTTCACCTTTGTATTTCCCTTTTAAAATTATTGCTTCGATCACATTGATCAAAAACCTTTTTACTGCAAGTCTGGTACCATTGAAAGCCGAGGTTGATTAATATTGGATAGCATTATTATCAGCGTTCCACCTTTCAATGGTAGATAATGTGGTGGCAAACCAGCAGCCAAATCAAGAGAATTCAAAACTTCATTGGGATAATTCACCACATCATCTTGAAACTCGAAGGATTGAATCCAGCCCGTTCATTGAGGACAGTAGCTGGTTGCAGTTCAGCGGTAAAATTTAAGTTCGAAGTTGATATTTCAGTTCAGCGTTTTACGATTTTTAGGCCTATTCTGCCACATCTGTTATTCTGCTGTGAATTTTCTGTTATGAATCATAAAAGATCTTTTATAATTCGTATTCAGGAGTTCGATCTTTTATTAAATTCTGTTATGAAACTAAACTAAAATCTGTTGTCAAATATGCTGTCTTAAACACAAAATTTCATCGCTGACTTTGCCTTATAAATGAAAATGGATACCCAAAATAAAAGAGGTTTATTGAACGAAAAATAGACGATTATAGAAGATTCAAGATGACATGAAACATTGGCTATTCAAAGTTTTTAGAGAAGAGATTGTAGAAAACCAAAGATCAGTATTGAGTTCAAGGGGAAGCAAAAGACATTTACTCAAGAGGAAATCAGCTCAATGGTTGTGAAGAAAAAAGAGGAGACTGCTGGTGTTTATTTGGGAGATATCTATACTCTCCGAAATGCGGTGATCACAATTAAAGTTAACGAAATGTGCTCATATTCGATTCTGGAGGAGGAAACTTTGATGTTTATCCATACTCACAATCGTCGAAGGATCTCTGTTCGAAGTGAGGTCGACAAGCGTTTCCTGAATCACTTCTCAGAAGAATTCAAGTGCAAATATAAGAAGGATCTAAAATCAAATCCACGAGCACTTCGTCACATGACAGCAGCAGAAAGCGCTAAGCGCACCCTCATCCTGAGGCGACGCTTCCATTAGAATCCTTTGTTGGGAAGATCAAATCTTAGTTCCATGAAAACTGTTCTAAGCAAAAATAATTTTGTTTTAATTTACCCATTTCCTTGTATAATATTTATTATAATATTATTTTCTTACATTTTTCTCTCTTTAAGAACATTTTGTTGCGAAATAAATGTTAAATATTCGTTTTTACTAAAATTTTTTATAACAGATTTTAACACCTTAACTGTCCCATGTATCATTTTTGATACACGAATTAAATTTTTTCGCGTGCCGCCTACGTCCATGTATCATATTTGATACATTTTGGAATTTGGCTTCACTGTCCCCATACAAATTCACATGGAAATATTCATACGTCCATTATTTTGTCTTAGAAATAAAATACATCAACAATAAGTCCAATGTATCATTTTTGATACATAAAATTATTTTTTTATAGTGCCGCCTACGTCCATGTATCATTTTTGATACATAAACATTTATCATTTTTATATGAACAAAATTGCCTAAAAACTTATTTTTCATATAAACGTGTATAGGTAACGTCTGATACTTTAGGGAAGTTCAAACAAAATTGGAAAAATGTTAAAGTAAAAAAACTTATTTCACAAGTAAATCCTTACTTTTGTATGAACATATTTAAAAAAAAAAAGTACGATGTTTCTTAATAATTGTGTAAATCTTATTAAATTGAATTATTAGGAAAATAATTAATTTTGATTTTGTATTCGTCTCTTTTTAATAACTCTATATGAACATAAAAACTGAATTTTGTGTTCAATATAAAGCCGCGCAAATATGAATTCATGAGTTAAGTTAACGATTTACTTTTTAACCGATATGATTGAATTAATTTTGATATTATAAGATAAAACTTATTATAAATTGGATAGTTTTGAGGTTTTTTTCTTTTAATTTTCCGGACTTTTAGAATTTTTCTTCATGGTGCCGAAACCCGGGAAGTTGTTGTGTTCACCGAACAAGAAAGAAGACAACCTTTTTACTTGGTAGTCAAAATGAGAGTGCCTCAAACTCTATTCATTATTTCCTTCGTTACCTATTCCGAAACCTAGATCATCACTTCCAGGTCAACCACGCATTCTACCTTACTTCACTTGCCTTGACACAGTTACAGTTTATTTAAACAACGAATGCACCGTATGTTATTATTGACATACTTGCACTCCATGGGTCAGTATTTTTTATGTTTGCAATATGACCCATGTCGTTGTTTTGCTGTTTGGTTGACATATTTCGATTGCTGTTCCCTTTAAAGTGGAACCTTTAGCAATAATCGAACCATGTCATGTGTCTTGCAAGCGATTCTTAAGAATTGTGTGTGGTCTCCAATTTAATGGCACAACAAAGTGTTGAAAATGAGATTTAATAAGTTTTGTTTAAAAGTAATAGTCGTGGTTTTTTTAATATCGAAATTTCCTTTCTCGATTTTTATAATAAAAAATGGAGACACAAACACGTGTTGGTTTTCATAATCAAATTACGAAGATCGTCCCTTTTGGGAAAATTTTCGATCTGCAAAGTTTAATTTCTTGCAATCGGTGTTAACGGACAATGCGGCAAAAACCATAGTAGGTTTTACTCCCTCCGATGCATGTTATGATGGATCCATTTCCTTATTGCAACAGGAATATGGAGATACGGAGAAGCTTATAGACTGATGCAAACTCTTATGGGTTTGCAGTTGCAAAATCTAGTAGTAAATCCTACACCAATAGAAATTGATAATCACCCATACGTCCCATGTATCAAATTTGATACACAAAATTAGTTAGCATACGTCCATGTATCAAAAATGACCACAAAACTAAAACTTTTTTTTAACAGCAGTGACCAATTATGTATGCAACCAACCCCTTCTATGTTGAATCCTACTAAATAATAATGCTTTTTCTTGAAAAAAAGTACCGGACGTATAGGCGTTTTTAAATGATTTTGTATGGGGACAGTGAAGCCGAGTTCTGTTCATGTATCAAAAATGATGCATGGACGTAGGCGGCACGAGAAAAAACAAATTGTGTGTATCAAATATGATACATGGGACGTATTGTTGATGTCTTGAAATAATAATGGACGTATGGGTGGTTTTAAATCAATTTGTATGGGGACAGTTAAGGTGTTAACATGCTGAATACCAAAATTACAATTGCTATTTGCTAAGAGATATTTTGACAGCTCAATCTTTTATGTGTAAATTTATAACAGAATTCAAGATCTCGCCGAATAGCCCTATTTGTTTCTTCGTGCGAAAGGTACAAGAAATTTTAGAAGAAATTAAAAGAAAACGTCGAAAAATCTCCAGCAACTTCGTGTGAAAGAGGACATAAGGAAGACGAAGGAAAATGGTTGTCGCAAAAAAACTCCGTCTGTCTGACTGTTCGGCTACAGTCTAAACGAATATCTTTAGATTTTCTTGAAACTTGGTACCAAGCGATTTTTGACATTCCCTCGACACGTTACTTTCAATTTTGTTTACAACCAAAAATAACGGTAGGTAGGTACATGTCGCACAAATTTTTAGCCAAAAAAGAAAATATAGTTTTTCAAAATCGGCTCCACAGGTATAAAACTCATTGAAACTAAATGAGTATCGGTGCCGAACCTGGTCTATAGGCAAAAGAGTCAATTGCCTATGGTAGCACTCGATAGGGCCGCAAATTCAAAACGAAAACAAAGTTACACATCCGTCTAGTTAAATAACTAATTCCGTATTCTTTTTTCTTTCTTCTTTGTTGTTCAAAAAGTTAAGAATTCGATGAAATTTGAATTTTTAAAGCAACTAAACTTGGTTAACACACATTCAAGTTTGTATTGTCAACAGTAATTTCTACCATGTTTTTATGTAAAATAAATATCCTTTAGTAAATTCTTCAATCAAAATCAATGAAATTTTTGAACTGTTTGGAGCATTTAGATAAATTGCGATTGTACTTTCAGATAAACCGTTGTAAGGAGAAAATAAGCGTTTAAGTAGAACATAAGCGTTAAGGTTAATTTAAAAATGTGCACAATCAATCAACAATGACTTTTAGTTTGTCATTACAGCATCAGGACGCAAAGTTCTGCTTTATTAATTTTATAAAATTTTTGTATTAGGGAGTTACTAGAAAGCGCCTCACGAGAATTTCATATAGCAGGCAGGAGTCTGTAATGTTTTTCTCTTCCGGATTTTCCACGCGAGAATTGTCGCAATAAAAAGACTTGTCGACAAAAAAGTTCAAAAGGATATTATTGCTAAACATCTCTTGAATAAAATTAACAATTTAAACGAACTTCTTCTGGTGTTAATTTCAAACTTTTGTCAATTTTAAACTATTAAGCTTGACATTTCTTACTTGAATTGAATCCAAATTTATTAACGGCATTAAGATACTATTAACGTTTCCTGTAAGTGTTGCATCAGGTAAAGCTAGCTTCTCGAAACTTAAGCTTATAAAAACCTATCTAACCTAACCGGTCTTGAAACTATTTCAATTGAAGAAGGCATCCTGAATTGCATTGAAGAAGAAGAACTCGCTACAAGATGTGCGAAAATGAAATCGAGCAGCATTTTAGTTTCAAAATTTTGTAAGCGTGTATTTTGTCGAAAGCCTTTGGTTGTTATTGAAAAAAACCCTATATTAAATGTTGGTGTCGTTATCTTCTTTTTTATTTGAGGCGGCAAAATAAGAATTTTTGCCTACGGCGGCAAAATGTCCATGTTCATCACCGGGTATATGGACTGCTTTTTAGTAAAAAAAATGTTAGTAAGGGCACCTTCCAAAGTACCATTTTTTACTTTCACTTTTCACAAAAAGAGTTCAACTGATTTTGATCAATTTTTTTAATGAAGACTCAATAAACTTTAAATAATATTGTGCACCAAAATTTCCAAAAAATATTTTTTTGGAAATTTTAACAAAAAGTATCCTTTCAACCGAAAATAACGGTACCTCATCGTATCTACCTCAAATTCGTACGATGCCTCTCATAGAACTTTTTTATTATTTTCGACTATCTCATTATCCGTTTAACCGATTAAAATATTTTTTTTTTATACAGAAGCTTGTAATAAACTTAAATAATATTGCATCTTTAAAAAAAAATTTCAAAAAATTTCAAAATTATTTTCTGAAAAAACCAGTCAATGATTTTTTTTCGAAATAAAAAAAAAATAATAAATATTTAAAATTGGCATACTAAATTTTTTCTTAAATGTTAACAAAAGTTACTTTTAACACCGCATCTACGATTTTTTCTCATAAATTACGATTTATTTAGGAAATCAAATGGGTTCTGAAGTATGTATTTTAATCTATTTTTTTATTTAAAATAATTTTCCAGCTTAAATAATATAATTTCCATGCATTTATACGAGCAACACGGTGCTTTATTGTTCATTTTTGTGTACTCACATAAACTCCCGTAGATAATTTATTTCAGACTTTAGAACCACTGTGTTGATCGCAAGTAAGGGTTTTCGTGCGACCCAGTCGTGCACTTTATTAAATTAATTTCAAGTTAGCAAAGCACCCACCGCCTATCGATAACCGACTAGGTTGATAATTTGTCCTTTATTATTCGTTATTTAGTTGGGGCAGTTTCAAGTACAATAGATTATGAACAAAATCACATTCAAAATTTGTCCTTATTCAATAAATCAATCAAACAATTTGTTGACTTTTTTTGCAACATTAACAACTAATAATTACTGAATAATTAACGTAAATTATGAAACGATCAAAAATGTCATATAAAAAGTTCCGAAGGGGCTTGTGCTTTGCTTATAAAAAAGCTTTAAAAACATTAACTTTTCACAATTTATTAAAGTCCAACTATTCCTAGCTTGGCATCCATCATACAGAAGACCTTAACTCTTCAGTTGATTTTGTTAAAATTCTTATTATTTATTATTATAAATAAAAATAATTAAACATCAGTTTATTTTTTTTAAATTAGAATTCAAAGCAAAATAACAATGCATTTTTACTTGCTCTATAGTGCAAGTTGGTGTTTGGAAGTAAGTATATTGGTTTCGTGTATGTTGTAATCAATTCATACACAAAGGTGATCGAAAATTCCAAAAAACGTGGATATCATCATACCGTCCATTGCTCGGTCTGTGCTTCCGTGGGTCCAGTGAAATTTGAGGAAGACCCTAAACGAGTTGGCCATAGTGGCTTCAAATTTGGTACAGATTATTTTTTATGTGATTCCCTAGACGGAGGGGGGTTATTCGAATATTTGTTTTAGATCATTTAGAGCTGCCATACAACAATTTAGATTTTTTTTTCAAATTTTCTCGAGAATTTCTCTACCGATTTTGATTAAACTTTTTACCTGTAATCAGGTTTCTAGCAAAAAAAAAACACATGACAGAAATAGCCATTTGACGATTTTTGAGAAAGGTTCTTATTAATGGAGACGTAAATAGTATAAATAGTACATCTTTTGTATGGTTTGATGGATTTTGTTACAATTGCAATAAATTAATTGCAATCTGGTGCTTCTAAATAGTTACAGAAATATTGCATTTAGGGATTTTGAAAATTAAAATGTTAAAACTAAAAGTTTTAGTATAAGATTGAGTAATATGATTAAGTATTTAGTTTTTACTATAACCCTACAAAGAAATGTCGAGTCTAATTCATCACAAATCGTTAAAGTCCAATCAATTCAAATGAACCTTTAAGAAAGTTATTCATCTATATCAAATGATGAAATGTAAATAAGTAAATTTATAATGCTAGTAGTAAAAACCTACTAGACAAACTTCTAAAATTGCTTACCTGAGGTTGAAAAGCATTTGCAAGAGAATCCATAAAAGATTCAGGAATTGCACATTGCCATAAGAAGCTGTAAAGTTGACGAAGAAAGTTAAGTTGGTATTTCGCATATACCTACCGACTTGGGTTTTGGCTTTTAGAATGCCTGTGTAACATCTTCCTTTAAAATACTATTTAATGTATTATGTTTCTTGGGGTGTAAGATACTTAAAAACATTCAGCAATGCAGTATACTAGGGTGTCCATAATATGAACGAAAAAAGAGAACATTTCCAAAATTTATTCATTTAAGGTACCTAAAGGCTGTTTTTTTTTAGACGTGTCGTTTTGAATCTGGCAATACTTTTTTCGGAGTAGATCTTTTTGACAGCTGTTAATTGATTTATGCTCAGTTTGCTTTGCCATTTCATAATTAATAGACTTACTTCTGAACAACGTTTGCAAATCGTGCAAATTTATTACCAAAATAATTGTTCTGTTCGCGAGCAACCATGGATCGGTTTCGCACCACGTTTACTCTAGTGGATAATGCGCATCCTCAGAGATGCCGTACAGTGCGCACCGAAGACGCTATTGCTGCTGTGGAGCAGAGTATCGAAGAAGACCCGAATGAGTCCATCCGTCATCTCGCGCAACAATTGGAGCTGTCGAAAATTGGACGTCTTAAAAAAAAACACACTTTAGATACAGGAATTTTTCAGACCCTATTTTATTTGTATGATTGTAAAATGCAATAATAATAATCAATTCGCTACAATAGCTATAAGCGCAGAAAATTGTCAGGGCTCAACTCCTAACAATGTTACTGGGTGAGAGTGAGAGAGAGATCACTCTTATCGATAGATTTTTTTATGAATAGCCCAAAAGATTTTTAAGCTATCGAATGATGCCTGATTCACAATGCGACGAGGAAACGGGATGTGAGCGTGACGAGAACTCGATGTAGTTGTCAAAGCAATTTCAAATAATGAAAGCATACCCAGATAAACACAATAAGGCGTTTCTCGTCGTCACGTCACGTCCAGAATTCGAAAAATTGAAAAAAAGACGTGACGTGACGACGATTTTCATTTTAGCTTAAGGCAGTATTACATAATAATATAAATATGGCCAGTTTTCCAAATAAATATGTATCAAAAGTGTCATATAAGTGTGATAGTCAAATTTATATGACACAAAATACATGGGGGCATATTCATAGTCTTTTTTAAACTGCAGTTTATATTAGACTGGGGCTTATTCAATGTTATTTAGATAGGATAAACCCAGGTCTAAGATAAACTGGAGTTTAAAAGTGACTATGAATATGCCCCATGGAGTCTAATACAACCTTGATATACAACAAATACGTTGTCATACAGTTTAATATCGCCTTTAGTAATTTACAGATTTATCAAAAAATAATATGATCAATTGTATTTTACAAATAAAGTTATTGATAAATCTATTGGTTTGTATGTTATTTTGTTTATATTTAATTGATTCTTTTTTTTACAAAAATTAGTTTTTGTCATAAAAACGCATTGTAAATTGGAGAACGATTTTATAAACGAGGCAGCGTTTCTCGTTACGTTCACGTCGCGTTTACTCGTCGTATTGTGAATCAGGCTTGACTTTATTTTTTTTAATATTGAGAAGGATATTGATGAATATTGGTGTTACTGAAATTAATAAACGCATAAGCACAGATGAGCCGAGCTACCCCCTGATGGCCTCTGGTAATACGGGAGTCATGATAGACCACACGTGTGTTGCTGGTGTGTCGTAGATATATCAAATTTTTTCCTTGTTGTTTCTAAAAATTTTCATTTTCCTTTTCAAAATGAAATATCATTGCAAGGAATTAGCTAAAGTCGGGTTATACGCTGCAGAACTCGAAAATAAAGGCCACGGACTTGTTCTCTCTGTTCAGAGAAGCGTTATTGCTGGGAACCGTGGAGCCAATTTGAATAGAAACTTTGAAGAAACTGCTTCAATGGTTTGAGCTGAAGGCATTATAGCCTAAGCAAGGACGAAGACGAAGAATTTGGACGCGAAGAACATTACAATATAGTTTCCAAAGATATAAAATGGAAATATATAATATGTATCAAAATATTTGGAGCGGTATGAAATATTTTGAGCAAAACATTCACCAGCTCCAATATCAATTTATTAGAATTTATAAATATATTATTATGTTGGCTGTTCGAAACATTTGATAGTAGATAGTGTATACTTAAAAACAAAAACAGTTTCAAAAATGTCTGCTTAGACAATCGCCATTTATATGTACCTACATATTTACCTATTTTCATATTGGTTTGTCTAGTATGTGGATTTTTCAAAACAACAAATAAACACTTCCTTCGCAAACCCTAATGAATATTACAGTCAAGGAAGGAAAACAGAGTATCTTACTCTACATGCCATAAAGTCTAGTGCCAAGCTATTTGACTCGTCACAGCTCGTCAGGAGCAGAAGTGGTCAACAAAGAACAAAAGTAAAACATTTTATCTCCCTTCTGAACAAATGTTGGCTACATTTTACCTCAAAAGCAACACAATATAGATTTTGATATATGATATTTCTGGCCAACAACACACAAGGGTACCGTATAAAGTAGCTTCATATTCTAAGGCTCAAAAAATATAGGTATAGGTATCTGACGTCCACATAAAAGTTTCTTGTGGTGCAGCAAAACCCAAAACTATATATAGTACCTACAAAGAGGAAACAGATTCAACAGGATTCTGGGCAACATACTCCTACCGTAGGAGCCGCCCTTGCAAACGAATAGCGTACACATGTATAAAAGTTAGTAAAAAGAACAAAAATTTGCTTTCAAATTTGTCTGTTCTCCGAGTGTTTCTTTCCGGTTTGGCTATTGTGATTCATTGTATTCTATTCATTTTCATCTATTGTTAAGTAAAAAGGAATATTTTCTAGCACATATGTTTGACCCCCTCAGAACAAATCTAATTAATGTTTCACAGTTCGTTCCGCTTCG
This sequence comes from Leucozona laternaria, assembly GCA_932273885.2. NCBI lineage: Eukaryota > Metazoa > Arthropoda > Insecta > Diptera > Syrphidae > Leucozona > Leucozona laternaria. The sequence continues at coordinate 57,487,090 of OW026368.1, forward strand.
AAGGCACATAAATAGCGAAATAAGAGTTTTTAAATTGTTAAAAACAACAGAATAATTTTCTACAGCCTTGAAAATTTATTGAGTATAAACATATAAAATAGCTTACCTCATGAGTAAGAAAATAAAAGATTTTTTAAATTGTCTTTTAAAATTGTGCAATAGGGATAGGAACGCTTGTAATTCGTAAGTTTATAGCGGACATGTTGTTAAAACAGCAGCGTTCAAGTTTTTCAGTAGTTCGTTGTTGTTTATGCTACAGAGTGTCACGAAAAATAAAGCATATTTTAATTTTTGAACCTTATTCTTATCAAAAGATGCAATACGATTTCACGTTTAAGAACATATGAAAAAGTTTCAAATTGAATGCGCCTTGCCTTGCTCAAGCTAGTTGAAGCTTAAAAAAAGCGTTGCTTTCAATATTGTTTCCTTTAATGTTCAGACATGGTTACAGTTAATTTAATATGAACTATTTTAAATCATTAAACATAAATTATACAAAAAATAAAATAAGTACAACTCGACCATTCCGTAACTATGAACTTTTATTTTTAAGATTCAATAGAACTGTCTATGGTCAACATGAACCTTTCTTTGCTGCATGTCCTGATTACAGCAAATATTGTGAATTCATTAACTCTAATATTAATCTAAACACTGTAAAAACATTTTTGAAACAATTGATAGAATGAGTTTTTAATTTATGAATTTATGTAACGAGGCTAAGAAATTAATTTTTGTAGCTAAATACAAAATTAAATAAAAAAAAAATAAATAAATATAAATTTGCATTCAAAAAACGAAATATCTTAAATTTGTATTTTAACACAATTCTTTAAGTGAGACAAATGTCAGTTATATTAATTTAAAAAAGAAATATTTTATTGAATAAATTAATTCCGAATAGGTCCATAACAGACGAAACACAAGCAATTAATAAAATAAAAAAAATATAAAAGAATATATATCTACCTACAAATAATTTATCATTTTCCAACATAAATGCCTCTCTCGGAACAGCTTCCTATATTCTTGACATAAGTGCCAAGAATAACGAGGCTGAAAAAGGGATACCGCCGCACAGTGGCCCGTATTGACTATTTTGGTTGCAAAAATCATATCTCTTAAACGAATAAAGATATCGCCAAAACTTTTTGAATTAAATTTCCAAGTTCCATTAAGTTTGTGAATTTTGAGAAAAAATATTTACAGGGTGAATAATCTGCTGCTGAAATAAGAAGTATTAGTAAAGGTGGTTAACATAATTGGTATTTAATTCTAAAAAGGTCGAAAGTCAATTTATGAAGTAATTTGAGTGTAATTTTAGTGAAACAGTGGGGAAAGAAGAAAACAAACCAATTTGAGTGAAACATTGGGGAAAAGAAATCAGTTTTTGTTTTTTTTTTATTAATTGATTTTTTATTTTTTTTTAGAAGAGTGTTGGAAATTTAATCTCAGGAGAAGCTAAATGAAAATACTAAACTCTTGAAGTGCTTTATAGAAACTCCTTACTTTATTTTTATTAAAAACAATATTTAAACGATTATTTATCGTATTCAAAGGCAAAGGAATCTAAAAAAGGCACTCAAAAAATTTTAGTGCTTCTTTTCTCGTTGCTTATTAGCTTCTCGCCGTTGAAATCATTCGCAGCTGCTGTCTATTTGAATTTTACAGGAATGTTTCGGAATTAATCTTTTTTGTCTGGTGCCGCTCACCAGTGTTGTCATTGTTGTTTCTGCTTTTTCGTAACAAAGCGAATACATTTATAAAGTATTTTATTGATAGATTAGAATCCAAAAAGTAGAAAAACAAAATAAAAGGAACAAAAATTACATAACAACATTAAATTTCTTGGAAACTATCATCTAAGTCCGGGGTAATGCGTAATAAACTTATAATTTCCGGTGAGTATAGTGCTTTCAGATCTTTTTGGTTTCTTACATGGCTTAAGGAAGAAATAAGTGGATTGGATGTTGAATAGGTCTTCATTCTGCCGAACTCTTGAAACTTTGCACGTATTTTGATATCTCTATTTCTTGTAGTCTTTATTTTTGGACTCCTGGGCTTCTTCTGACAATTCTCCAAGGGGTAGTGATTGGTATTCGATGATATTTTGACTATGAACCAAAATTTTATGAAGAGTAGGTGTGAGATGTTTTTCAGGGTACTATTGTTCCAATAACTCTGCGTTTGCATCCCAATGTTTTATTTTGTATACCATAAAACTAAATACCTGCACTAAAAATATTCAATTTTATGACATCCTAATAAGGTTATCTGTTTACCTATAAGATTTTAATCTATAAAAATAAACATTCTAATCCAGTTAAAAACTCTTATCCATTAAACTACCTGACTATAATTAATCATACCCGAAATCAAATACATTCATACTTAAAAGTTTTATTAGGGGTCACAAGAAATAAGCTATAAAACCATTTTATTTCAAACCAACACTCATACCTGCAAAACAAAGAAAAAATATTTTCCATGATTTTTTTCTGACCTGAAAAAAAAAAACTCAGAAAAAATTACTGAGTTTCATCAAATCAAATCGCTCTAGCTCAGCTCTAGTGCCCACGCGAAGTGGACAAAGGTTTTATAAGGGTACAACCCTTTTATATCCGTAAAGGGGTATATCCACAAACCCCTTTAATACAATCAACTTCTAACCACGAGTTATGGTATCGAAACGGTGCACTCCAGCGCTAATTGGGTCACTGAGCTAGGTTGCTCTGGGCTGCCATTATTTCTACCTACCTACCATAAAAGATGATTTTAGTATGATTTTTTTCCAAAATTAGAACTAACAAATTGAAAAATATTAATATGATAATTTTACAATTAATGTACATATTATGTTTATCATGAACAAGCACATTTTAATAAAGAGCTTTTAAGATGGAAAGTTTAAAGTAGTATCATGCTTGTACTTCAATATCAGACTGTTTAAAATTTTGTTCCATTATCTTTATTTAACATGCACCTCTTTCCACGATTACTTCGCTTAAAATTTGCGTTTTTTCTCATTGAATGCCCTTAGAAACTTTAAATTTTGTTTTTAATTTTATTATTTAATTTGAGAACTCATAGGTATCATGTTTTCATCAGAGCAAATGATTAATTTTCGTTGAAAATTTACAAATCATCATTTTTTGCAATACAAATGCGCATTTCGAAATTATAAAATTTTAACCCAAAAAATTTAAAAGAAAAGTGAGAAATTTACCAACTTAGCCGGTTGGAATCTATTTTTCAATCCAGGTTTTTTTATTGAAACGTCAAAATTCGGTAGATGAAGAACACAGTAGTAGTATTTAGTATTAATAAGTTTTTTAAAATTATAATTTAAATTTATTTTCATAATTGTAACGAAGAACAGAAATTATTTACCAATATATTATATTGTAAATAGTATGTAAGTGGAAATAGTATGTAATTGAAAATTTAAGAGTAGTTCTTGCGTTGGTTCTCAAACTTCCCTCTCCAAGCGTACGCCACTGAGTGCACAGCTATTCATTTAATCTTTTTAAATTTCGTTAATTCAACCTTTTGTTGATTTTTGTGTGATGTTTGGAAAAAAGTTTTATGTACATACATACATATGTAGGTACTGTGAGTTTTATTTATTTTTTCTTTTAAAGTTTTGCAGCGATTTGTGCGAGTGATTGGCAAGTTTGTCTTTGTTCTTAAGTTTGGTTGTCTGTCGTTGAAGTTGGGAACTAACCGAGCGTTAGGAATGTGAGTGAATTAACGACGATTACTATTGTGTTTAAGGGATGGCAGTGGGAGTGGAAGTGGGCACTTACCAAGGACAATGAATTGAAATTCTTTGCACAAGGAGAAGAATAAATCAACTAACTTACGTGATATTCGCAAAAAGTTTGTACAAGTTTTCCAGAAGTCTTGTCATACGTATCTACCTGAAAGAATCAGAGAAAAAGTTTTAGTTGAACTCAAGTAAGCTATCTTATTTGTTAAAGGATTAAAAGTATATGATTTTATAAGGGATACAAGAAAATTAATGAGGTCAAATACATAATCCATAAACATTAATCCAAACAGGTTTTTAATAAAAAAAATTAAATTAATGTTCACAATTTAAAAAAAATACTTCTCGGTAAGCAACAAAATTAGAGCATCGCAAGGGGTTAAACGGACCTTCCCTGTTCCTGTACTTTTAAATCGTGGCTCGCGTGCGTTATATAGTCCATGAGCCAGTTGCTGGCAGACTTACGGTGTTTTAGCACTATTCATATTAAGTGAAGTCATTCTATTAGACAAGCTGAACATGGAATGGGCATACGAAATCTAATCTGGAACGGCGCAGTGGCCGGCGGCGGGTCACATAGGTAAAAAAACGACCTCTTTAATGTGATAAAAGTATACGTCTGCCTCTTTGATATTTTATACTTTATAGTTTTCATTATTCAAAAATACTTAAATGCAGACACCTGCGGCAGAAGGCGAGCAACGGAATTTGAAAAAAAGGTAAAAATATGCGTGAAGCAATGCGTCTGGATCTTTAAAGTTTCTATCATTGAATTTCCTTTTATAAAAAAAAAAAATATTGGCAGATACCTAGTGCAGTACCTCCCTTTTTAACGGAATTTCTAAGATAAAAAAGGCCCAACAAAATTTCCAGCAAAATTCACTGTTTCTTCCAAACGAGAAAACAATATATGAAAACTCGATATTTCAAAAACGACTTAGTCGCTTTTTTTAAACTTTGCAAAAAACATTTTTTTAAAATTAACTTAAAGATTTTGGATACAAATTTGTCTTATGACCAAAAATAACGGTACCTCATATACAAATGTTTAAAAACCGTTAAGGAAAATCTTTTTTGCTCAAAAACGCTTCCACGATTTTGATAAAAAAAAAATTTGAATCGAAACTAGTAATTTTAATTGGGTATGAAATTTATTTAAAATGTCAGTAGGTATCCACCTACTAGAAATTAAAACATAAAAAGCGTCAAAAAATTGATTAAGCGTAATTGTCATTAATAATAGTGGCGTTAAGAACAAGTGACGGGGACGACAATTTAGACTGAATAAGAAAATAACTTAATAATAGAAAAATGTATACACATTTTTTTTTTACTTTAAAGCTAAGAGTTCACTTCTATATTCTGTTGCTTATCTCAATTAACTTAAAAAAGGCGTGACGATAACGACCTTTTAAAAAAAAAAATACACACCATAATACCATTAAAAGTTCATCTGCAACTAAATAATTCTTACGGTTTGATAACTCAAATCATAAATATTTTACACAGGCTGTACTAATTAAATTTCAAATTTATATTTTAGTAAAAACAGGAACACAAATAACATAAAATACAAAATAACATATTTATTGGAAATTGCTTAAAGTCCATATAAAAGAGCTATATTGGCGTTTTTAAATCATCATTTATTAATATTGAATCGGGAAATGCAATTTTCTGTGATTGGGACAATCATCTTTGGTGATGCCGTAGATTTGAAAATATTGTCCTTAAATTTATGTATGTGTACTTGTGTGCATATTTTGCTAATAAACATCGATATAAAATACCGTTTTTAAGACACACAAATAGTTTAAAAAATACAGTTTTATAGACAAACAAAATATAGAAGGATATTTAAATAACTAAAATGAATTAATAAACAAAAATTAAATACACAAATGAATAAATAAATGAACAAAAATAAAAATATAATAATTTATAACACGAATATTATTAACTAACAGAAGTATCACAGAGGTCGTTTGTACTTTTATGTATGGACGGTGTTCACATTGGACTCACTCCGCGCGACTCATTTTGACATCTTTTTCTTTTATCTCACTCTACAAAACTATATAAGAAAGTGAGGCAGGATTTTTCATTTTTTTGAAAAAATCCTGCCTCACTAGACTCTCTCTTTCTCATCATGAGTTGGAGTGAGATAAAACAATGAAATTTCAATATGAGCCGCGCGGAGTGAGTCTAATGTGAACACCGTCATGAAGTGTAAAAGTATTGATAGCTCACAAGTTTTGATAACAAATCTTGATAGTTATCACAAATTTTTTTCAGAAATATTTAATGCACCACTGTTCTCATGCAAGCGTCATGTTTAGTAATACTAATGCTAATGTAATATATCACTTTCAATTTTGTTTAAGAGAGATTTCTGTAGTTTACTGGTGTCTGATTTTGCATGCAATAGGAATAATTGTTCTGAAAATGGGGATGAACGTCGACAAATCAATGGATATTACATTTTTGCTGCTAACAGTACATATTTTTAGAGCTCCCTATTACACGGATATTTAAAAACACGGATACACGTGTTCTTATAAGATCCAGATTTGAATCCGTTTATTTCGCGTATCCGTGTATCCGTGTATCCGTGCATCCGTAGATCCGTGTTTATTTTAAATAATCCAGTTTGTATAGAGGGGTAATTTTATGGGAGTTTTTTCGCTAAAAATAGATCAGCAACATGTTCTAATTCTAATTTGTTGGTGGATAGAAGTTGTGCACGTACCTATACATATCTTTCAATTTCGATGGATTTTTTAGATTTAAGGATTGATTAATAATTAAGATTGTGTTGCTCGTAGAGCACATACAGTAAAGTGTGATATATCAAAATAATTAATTTACTTGTGCATTAGGAAAAAACTAAATCAACCCATGCAGGCCCTAAAGATTTACTATCTGATTACTATATGCATTGTGAAAATATGAATAATGTTTAATAAAAAAATCAATTTTTTTACAAAAAAATCCAAATCAATAAAATTTATCACCACTTAAAATTTTAAGCTTCTATGCTTGTCCGTTAAAAAGATAAAAATCAAAAACCAATCCGTGTATAATTATGATCAGTGTATTCTTAATATTCGGATACACGGATGAAATACACATGTTTTAAGAGTACGGATTTTAAATGGCGTGTAAGAACTACAAGGATTCCGTGTATCCGTGTATCACAAATACACGTACCGAATCGTAAGCTCTACTTATTTTATTGTTGTTGGCATTTTACCAGTGCAGTGGGTGGAATTTACCCACTGAACAAGCTTAAATACAGTGTGGTCAATGAAGTTGCCTATGCGGATGATTTAGAACTGCTTGCAATAGCTCACTATTGTGAGCAAATAGAATTTGCCTTGTCCTGTAAAAATTTCCTGGACAAAGAGGTGTGGTCTAACGGTTAATCCGTTAAAAACAGAACAAGTCCTTTTCACAAATAAAGGGAAGCTACCCGTCTTCAATATTCCATCGATTGATGGTATTCAACTTATTATCTCAGATAGTGCAAAGTATTTATACGAGTAATTCTGGACAAAAAGCTAAATTGGAGTCTGAATATCAAGGAAAGACCTCAGAAGACAATGTTTGTCCTCTACTCGTGCAACAGAGTTTGCGGAAAAACCTGGTTACCTAATTCAAAAATAATTCTATAAATGTATACAGCGCCCGAATTGGATCATCAACTGATCGTAGCCAGGCAGAACTAAACGTGTACGCGTACGCACCTATCTGCTCCCTTAAACAGACTGTGACAGAGAAAATTCTTGAGAAAACAAATGAAAGATGGACCCTACCTGACGCTCGTGCGAATACCAAGAAACATTGGCCGTGTTTTGACAAGGGAAAGACAGATAGGATCTTAACACCAAATAAGAAAACACTGTACTCTCTTGTAGGTATCGGTACTGGACACAATCAGCTGAAATACCACAAGAAAAAACTGAGGCTCAGCACGGATGATGTATGCAGAGGTTGTGGCGATGAAGAAGTACATGAAGACTCTTCTCACTTCTTATGTCAATGCCCAGCACTCTCGCAACTAAGAAAATTTATAGGTTAACTTATTCGGAGCGTTCAATCCTCCAGGTCCAGGGTATCACAAGGGATCTACATTGATCTATGTGCGATAGGAAAAAGATCCTATATCAGCCCAAAAACCTAACCTAACCTAACCTACGTACGGAGCATCACATTTAATATTAAATATGTCAGTTGATTTTATTTGCATTTTCCAGTGAAATAAAAAGTTAGCGTTTTGGTTGCGGTTATTTTAATTTTCGATGAATCGAAATTTTTAAATTAAGTTTTTTCAATTACATTAGAAAGGATAGTTCAATCATTGATTTAATTAATTCTATGAAGTAGAATCATTTTTTTTTTTCAGTAAAATAATACTTCAAGGCATCATCAGTTTCATTTTGGCATCAAAATATTCACTGTTTTTTTAAGGTCGTGAATATTTTTACTTCTATTCAAGAACTACAAAAAGAAAATTGTCCCAGATGAACACTTTTAAATAGTATTTATGTAAGGAACGTAGTGCATGTCGATGTTTGGATCGCATCCCTTGGTAGGTATATTGCTTGTAAATATAGAGATATTACAACACAAAGCCACAGAAATCCCTCCAGTATTCATATATTTACTTCCTTTCCACAAGCCCATCACTTCTCTAGTACTCTAGCGTATATATATGTATATGTATGTATGAGGCATGACTAGACCATGTTCTGCACCTGCAGGATTCCCAGATAAAAGCAATAAAAAAGAAATACGTAAAAGCTTTAAAGGATGCTTCTCTTTTAGAAAAAAAAAAAACATAATAGAACCAAATAAACCGCCCATTGGTAAGCAAATGAACTAAAAGGGGCAAAAACGAGATCGGTATGTGACAACGAATAATAGTTCCACCCACACTATTAGTCACATTCTAAAAAAAAATGGTTTTGGGCAAGAGTTCACATAATCTAATATCTTTTGGTTTTTAGAGTGCCACTGTTCATTCGTTATCCATGCAGTACATGAAGATAGTTGTTTTGTTTCCTTTTCTCCGTCTTTTTGAAGCCCGTAGCTAGTATCAGGGGAAAAAAAAACATTCACTAACTTCGTTGAATATTTTAAATACACCTTGAGGCCGTTTTGTGTCTGTTTTTATATGGACATTTCGCTAAACACAATTTTAATAACGTAAAGGCGCGTGTACATACAGGCGTACCCCGATGCGACTTGAGGTCATACTAAAAAATTGTATATTTTTTTTTACTTTGACATGGCTTGTCTAGCCCGCTATCTCGCATTTCTGACAGTTGGTGTTTGTGGTCCTTCGTGATGCTGGTACATCTATAGTTAATTCAGATGCATCCGGCCTGAGATTACCACATGAAGATGAGAATCCTCGGCAGCCATTACAATTTGCCTACAAGCTTGAAATGTCAGTTTGCATTTGCAGATAAAAAATGAGAATATATGTATAAAAACCTCACACATAAACAGTAGGAATCTTCAGACACTAAAACAAAAATGTAAACAAAAGGGTTTTAGAGGGTGAAACGTACGAAACATTCTCATTTTTATATTGAGTATTTTTGCATGTGGCAGTCAACAGAAGAGATGCCATGAAGTATAAAGTTGTTGTTTTTTGGGCTTTAGGTCAATTTATATTTCAATTAAATGAAACACATAGTTTTGTTGTCTACAACGTTTCGTACATGATTATGGACATCATCAGGTAGATAATGTAATATATTTCAAATCTATATAAAAAACAAACAAGAAAATAGATGCGGTGGCTGTTACTCAGCTCTCCATTTGAAAAACTTATGTGAACAATACAATTAAAAGTGAAATTTCAGTGATACAAAATCTGTTAAACTAAATGACTTACATTAGTATTTTATCAAAATTATGAAAAAAAACGAATATACAAAATGACAAGATAAACATAACTATACATTTATATTGCACTTTAAACATTCATATTGCACTTTTAAGAAGGAAAATTATCTTACACACAGTACTTTACTTTTGACAAATTGCAATTTGAACTAAGACTGATAGGATAATGATGTCCATAATCATGGACGAAACGTTGTAGACAACAAAACTATGTGTTTCATTTAATTGAAATATAAATTGACCTAAAGCCCAAAAAACAACAACGTATTAGCAAAAAAGAGGTCATAAAACCCATATACTTATGAAGTATAAAGTAATTTATATCATCCGTTATCCAACTATACAATGGCGGTACCTACTGATTACAGTGATAACAGCTGATTCACATTTTCACATATTGACAGTCTACCCAGCAGGGTTTCCGTTTCGGCGACAAACCTTTTTTCAAGTATCAAGGCAGATTTTGGCCAAACTTAACAGATTATCTGGAAGCCGAAATTTAATTCTTTAATTATTTTTTTTTTAAGTAAAGTAGGTAGGGTAGGGTGGGGCACTCTCGACGGTGGGGCACATTCGACATTTTGAAGTACTTTTTTTAAAACATTTTTTACTATTGGTATTGAGAAAAGTCTACAAGCTTGTGAATTCCTTTCTAATTTGTTTTTATATAAAAGTTATGGGGAATCTACAGAAAAAATGTGGAATCTGCCCCACCCTACCTAGTTAATTAATGAATAGTTTTTACAAATAATTTTCGAACTCAATTTATTTTCAATTTCCTCAAAAAGTACAAGACATTTAAGCATCCGGTTACCTCTTTTTGATTAAAAATTTATTTTGAAAACAAAAATAGTAGGTACTGAATTAAATAAAATTTTGAAAAAAAATTATATGGAATTTTTTATTTTTTTTTGTAATTTTGAAAATTACTTTTGCGAAAACTATTCACTGAAACTCAAGCTACATGCCCCAGCTTTTTTTCACACCTGATGCGAATCACCCTGTTTATTTAATCAATGGCAATTCAATTGGTGTTGCGTACTCAAATGGTATTTCAAAAAACAATGCGTTCAATATCAAATGCTTTCCATTCGATGTCTCAGGAATTCGAAATATGATCTTCTTTTTGAACCCTACTTAACCTTACTAAAGGTTTTAAATGTTTATCTGAAATCAATAGTTCAACCATTTGTGTCGAAACCACCGGTTACCACAAAACGATACTCTATTTTCCACCTAAAAGGCAAACAAATAACTTTTTTGGACGTGGTGAACTAATTGCAACTAATCGGCCGCACTTTACTCCCGTCTGAAGTATGGGCGGGGTAGTTGGGAGGTTTTAAACCCAATAACACATCCTCTTCCTGTTTGACGTTCATTTTATTTTTACTTATTTCTACGCGCTTGGTTCAGGGTTGATTTGGTAAACCGGATCGAATTGAAAATGCACATTGCACATAGTTGAGAATGCTGACTGCTGAATTACAAATTTATATTCTGGCATCTCTCAACTTCATCCACAAACTAAAACTGCAAAATAATATAAAAACAAAAAAAAAAAACGGATACGGAATGAGAAAATATACGGGACCAAAGGGAGGAGTTATGTATGTGCACTAGCGCACGCAAACAAATCGACGTGCTGCACTTTCATTTCTGCAAAGGAGAGAAACTAGCAAGGATGCAAGTTTTATTCATTTTGAATCCTTGTCTTCCATTTTTCAGCTCTGAATTATGTGTTCGGCATTCGGCTCCTTGTGGAGCCAGGGAATTACTGGATATGGGTCTACGTGGGTGTGCAGGATGCATGTGGGAATGGATATGGATGCGAAGTCAGCTAAGAGAAGATGCACCCTTAGAAGGTAATTAAACATTTAAACTGTTTGCTTTCCGCCATAATTTCGAATTGATGATGCCTTAGGAATTACATTAAACCAACACTAGTGCATGATGGCTAAAGCAGTGAAATGAGGTTGGTTTTTGGGTAAATTTTATGAAGTAAAGACAGTACATTTTTGCTGTCTAATGTCTATTTGGATATAAGTGCAGGTATGTGTATTCGGGAGGGTTTATTTGAACGCTATGATTTTCATTTAGAAGAGCTATGAGGGTAAGGATTATTATGATAAATTTTGGTTTTGATGCTTCATAATATTGTGGTGGCCGTATAATGAGAAATAAAGCAAAATTTTTGGTTGAACATATTTGTTTGAGGTGACGCGACGAGGGCAAATTGATTTGTGGCCCGCCGCGATTGCTATTAAATTCCTTAAACTTTCTTCCATCTTGAATTTATTTCTCATGAACACAAGAGCACTTGGTTACCAATTATGGGAGGGAATAAAATTTCCAAAATTGGTTCCACCCTTAAAGAAATGTAGTATTGTGGTTTTTAAATTAATGAATTTGAATATTAGGTATATAAAAATGTATGTTTCGAATTTATTTCTGCAACCGGGTCTAAGTTCCAGATGTGTAATACTGTAATCTGTAATAGATGGACAAACATATTAGGTATGTTCGTTTACTTCTGAAAACTGAAAATTTCTTCCAATTTTAGTCCTATATTTTATTTTTTTATATGAACTTTTATTGAACTTAAATTTATAGAAATTTTAACTTTAGGGAAGTAAACAAACAGAGATAATATTTCAGTTTTGAATTTATCACTTCACGAACAAACTTTAGCGCCTCGCGATAAATTCTGTTACACCTCGGCTCTTTGAGACATACATACATTTCTCTCGAGACAGCAAATCAAAACATGAAAAATGTTCCATGGAGAAAAACATTTTACACCCACCACATTTCAAGTTTTAATCTGACGTCGTATCGGAGTGATAAGTAGATTTGTGCTGTGAAATCAGAATGATACTTTACTTGTCTGTCAAATTTCTATATTTATTTTTGTTGGAAAAGCTATCATAATTTTGTTACTGAATAAACTCATTCACCCCTGTTCTGATTTCCGATCGGTTTTAAAATCCTTTAGTTTTCAAACTCTAGGTGTTCTGAAATACTTTTCGCTTTCAATACTTGCGGGAAAAGTGTGCTTTGATTTTCGATCGTATTAAAAATATTTGACATTTGGAAATTCATTTGAGTTTTCGTGTCCGAATTGAATAGAATTGAACTGATTTCGAAAGAAAAAAAGGTTTGAATACTATCTAACGTGAAATTGAAAATCAGAACACCTTTTTTAAATCCGTGCGGATCTCAATTTCGTTTACCTATTTTATTCGGAATGGAAATCAGAACAGGGGTGATTGTATTAATTTGAGGGAAAATATTATTATCATTTTAATATCATTTTCGGTGGCTAAAGTAGGTGGTGGCGTATCAGGGGGTGGGACTTCTGAGGGCATGCCAGGGGGTTCGAATTGGTGATTCAAGAACGGGATCGACAGCGATGATATGTGACATAATGAAATTCGAAATTTAATTATCACACATGTTGTGGTTGAACAATATATTTTGTCTTTTATATATGTATTATCAAAACAAAGGTACCTATGCCTAACTAAGAATAAAATAAAATATATTGCAAAAAGTAAATCAAAACAAAATTCAATATTCGCATGCTGGCTACGAGTTGTCCTTTTTCAAAGCGAAATAAAACGGAAATTGTTGTACATACATACATACATATGCCAAGATATTTGCCAATGCTGCTGTATTTCTGTTCAGAGCTTTAATATCTCTCGCAAATAGAAATTACTTCATCCTAGGTGATTTTTCCTCCATCCTTCGCTCGGAAAGACACAGATGCCAACAAAATACAGAACACTGTATTTGAATTCCAACCGCAATGTTTTTTCTTGCAAGGACATTTTAAGCATACACCCGCGTTTGCTACACCCTCACATTCAATGTTTGAACAGCACTTGAGAGGTTTCAGCAATAAAGAAAGGAGAATACTTCCTCTTCTTCTTTTTTACTTAAAGTTTCGAAAATCACAATGCAAAGTCCTCGATCCAAAATTTATAAGTTTCCCCATGCACCGCACCTAAGACACATTGAAAAAAAAAAATGAGATTTCGAAATAATAGGAGAGAGTTTTCGTGAAAGTGTAAGAATTATTCAATCATTGGTTGGCTTAAAAGTCGTATTTTGGTAGCATAATTAATCCCTAAAGAGCTCCATTTAACCTCAAATTATTTCATATTATATCATATCTTCCGGCTTAGCACTAAAAATATATGTAAGCTTTTAGAACGAAGGGAACACAATGAAATGGATACCTCAAGTAAGGCTCCGAGTTTGCAGTTATTTTTTAGCCAAAGTATTGAAGTCCTCAATTTAAAAAAAAAATCATATTGTACTTTCTGCTTACTTCACTGTCAAGTTAGCGGTACATGCTGTTTTTTCAATTGACCATAATTTTGAAGTTCTTATTTAAACAAAAAATCTAAAAGTTCATATTTCATCATCATCGTCGGCTCGACAACCGGGGTCCGGTCCTGGCCTCCTTCAACAAGTCTCTCCACCCATCCCGGTCTCGAGCCGCCGCCATCCAGTTGCGCACCCCAAGGCTCCGGGCGTCCTGGTCTACGCCATCTCTCCAGCGCAAGCATGGTCTACCACGCTGTCGTCTACCATAGAATGTACCACAAAGAACTTTCCGAGCAGGTTCCTCTTCGCTCATGCGAGCTAGGTGCCCTGCCCACCGGAGTCTACCGAGCTTAATTTTGTTTTTGATCATCGGCGATAGTAAAATACGGCTATTGTGATTACAACTCTGGATCGTCTGGTGACGATGAGGGTGTTAAAATTAAATTTTGCCTAAGATCCCTGAAGTTCCTTGTAATTGATTGAATCATGAACCAAGTCCTTCATAACTGGCTTTACTATCTGGACATTCATGTCAGTGCTATAAGTCCGATATATTGCTCTCTTTCAGGGCTGCCCTTCTGTGTATTAATGAACTGGATTAAAATCAACACTCTGTAGATATACCTACAAAGCGATATTCTCTGCAACTTTGTGTGAAAGTTCTGGTCTTTGCGTTAAAGTATAATTTATGTCTTTTAAAATTAGGAAAGAGTCGACTTTAAAACTGTATTTATAGCCGAATCCCAATTAAAAAGTAATTTCGAGCGGGTTCTAAGTGTTTAAAATTTTGAGCCATTGGTTTAACGATAGTTCAACAGGACTTTATTGTGTTAAAAAATTCAGTCACATTTTTATTTTCATTTCAAATCGTATTCAATATCGGAAACTGCGATAAAGTCTTAATAGGTAAAAAGGTACAAATTTTACAGAATTTTTATCTGCAATCAACCACAATTTCTGAAAACTTGACAATTTTTGTTTGTAACACGTTAATGTTTACTTACAATATAAACTTAAACTTATAATACTTATGATATAACTTATAATATATAACACATATGTATAGGTATGTAATTCTCATGTTAATACTTATAATGCTTATAATCCCAACAAGACAAGTATACCACCTACTTACCACTCAGCCTGTGAAAACATGGCTTTATTGCGAGAATAATTAGGTGAACAGTTTATTTCATCTTATGGACCGGTGAATTGGCTGCCGATATCATTGTGATATCACACAAAGCCAACTTTACGGGCGTCATTGGCATAAAACCACTTGAAATCCTCGAATACGTTTCCATCCACGGACCATTTTTGCCCCAATTATACGGTCAAAATTGGAAAATAAAAATAAATTCTGTGTGATAATAAAGACTAATAAATAAATTTATGTTTTTATTTTTTAAAAAAGTTATTCTAATTGAACCACACTTTACATAAAAAAAATTATGAGTCACAGGTAACATAGAATTTAATAAATTAATGAATTTTAGCCACTTATTATAAAACTATTTGTATTGTATATGCTCTTTTTTTTTAATGAACCTACATAACATTTTTGTGTAATGCATTGTTTTTCCTTTACAGGTTTGGAGATACCTTTTTATTTGAAAGCAACTTATTCACGTGAGTAAACACATTATACTTATACAATTCAATACAATCTTCACCTGATTATAAAGAAATATATACATTATCTGTGTATTTAAAATTTAACAGCTCCGGGAAGTAACAAGGGTATGAGCAGGGCCGGACCAACCATGTGTGCAAGATGTGCAAATGCACACCCAAGAAACATTTTTAGCTGCTTAAATGCTTTAAAAGCGCTTCCAGAGCTAATCTTAAAGCTGGTTTATTTAAGAAAGAGCTCTAGATGCACCCTTAGAGCAATTGTAGAGCTTTCTCACAGCTAATTCATTGAGTTTGAGAGCACATTTTTGCTCGTTATCAGCTTGTTATCAGTGACTAGTGACTTTGAAGCTCTTTAATATAATCATATGATATCCTAAAAGGAGCACTTTTGACAGATTTTTGTTTGTATTAGTTTGTGAAATCCAAATGATAAATAAATATAATAGTAGCACACTATAATTCATGTGTGTAATGGTAGGAAGCGTAAACTTCATTTATTTTGATGTCAACAAGCTAGTTATTATTTATTCCTAGAGAAAATAATGTATCTAATCAATATTTTTCGAGTCAGTGAATTTTAAGTGCGCGCTTAGTTTTTTCATAAATGTTTTGAAGGTACTTCGCAAAATTATAACGCGCCTTCCAAATTGTGTATATTAAGCAATGAAATGTGAAAAACATTAAGTTGAACAATATAAAAATTGGGCAAATAAATTTATCGAAGCATGAAATAAAAAGCTTTTTACATTGCAATACATATTGTGTTTTCTATTTAAAGTGAAGATTTTAAATGTTTTTAAATGAATGGAAACAAATATTTCAAATAATTTTCATTTGTGTCGCCATTTTTGTATTTATGGACAAAATGTCTCTTTAATAGAGCTGCAATATCGCTCTGAGAGCAATGTGTCAGTTCGTCGTTCAGGGCTTTTTAGAAAATAGGATGTTTTGACAATTGAAAGTAATTTTAAATTGTAGAAATAATTTTTAATTCGAAGACTAGGTACCTACTTTCCATTGGAGTGTATTAGTTAGTATTATAGTTTTATAAGAACCTTAAATTACAGGAACAAGTACTTTTTAATTCTTTTAGGAAACTGCATAGTTAATTTATTTTAATAAAAAATTGTCAAGTCCGTGTCTAATTTTAATCTTAAGATTTCCCTTATAAAGTGAAATTAATTAATTTATTTTCCACTGTTTCAAGTTTTCCAGTTGAAATAAGTTTTGTTCTAGTTTATAACACCCTATAAATCTAAAATATGATTGGGAGAATTGTCTTGAAAGAGGATTAGTATTTATTCAGCTTTATATGTGCATTATTGTAGCTCTATTGATGAATTATTTTGACACCAAATTTTGTGTGAGAATATTAGTAATCCAACTCTACAGCCGCTTTCAGTGTAGCTCTGTAAAAGCAATTTTTTGATATTTTGACAGATTATGCGTTAGTGTTTTGCGCATGTGTTGTTAGCAGCTCTACAATGCCTCTATGTATGCTGATATTTAGAGTTTGCTCGTTGCAAGATATCATGAACTGTGTTAGAGAGCATATATTTAAATATGGAAGCGTTGTAAAGTTAATAGAGCTAAATGTGTTCTAAAACTTCGAATATAGAACATTATTTTAAAATTTAATGTAGGGAGCTGTGAAATAATCTCCAACAGAGCTGTAGCTTTGGATTTCACTATCTAGGAGCTGTAGAAGAACAGTTTTGATTCTAATAGCTCCAACGATGTTACTTGGGCAGGGCGCGAAATTCTGATCTTGCGCAAACAAATAGGTATTGCCATTTGCATTTTACCTCAAAACTTATTCAAATAATCCCTGTGCTAAGTTATTTCTTGCACACTAACTTAAATCACATACATTGTTGCATTCAAGGAGAATTTAGCTCAAAATATCGTAAAATTAAAGATCACACTAGAACAACGTATTGAAAGTCTACCTCATGGCTAATGTGGAAAAGCCTTATGCATGTGTATCAGTCTATGTATGCAAGGATGCAAATATAAAAAGGGTGCTTTCTACAAATCTTGCATAGGGTGCAAGCTTGGCTGGGTCCGGCCCTGGGTATGAGGAAAATATATTAGAAGATTATTTGATGAAAAACCAAACGAGCTTAATTAAGCATCTTTTTCTTAAACATCATTTAAATAAATTTCAATCATAGAAAAAATAATAGCCATGTTTTGGTGAGAGTGTATAGCCAGCTGACCAAATTGTTTACCCGGAAACAATAACAAAAAATAAAGTTCGCACACAAAACAAAAAGTGATTTGTTTTTGTTTGCGTTCGAAAATGTTTCTGAGCTGGCTATATACTCTCACCAAAACACGGCTTATCTAATAAAGTAAGAATTCCTGTACACATAACGTCAACTCATCGATATTTTTCCCAATCTGACGACAGGCTATATTATCAGATTTTATTTCGGATTAAAATGATTTTCATAAACAGGGCTCTGCAAACACCCAAACATGTTCCGAGTAATTTTGGTTCACCTAACCCCTCTCCAAATTGTTAGAGCCGTTTACGAGAAACCAAGAAATGATAAAAGTGCACGGAGCAGTGGGCACAAAAGAAAAAGCTCTGAAAATTTCATTCAAATCATTTGAGTCGTCTCCAAGAAATCATTTCAGAGAAACCATAAAAACAACTTATATTTTTGTATCAAAATTAGTTATAATTTTTATTTGCTAGAGACGCCTTTCTTTTACAAATCAGGTTGACAATACTCTGGGCAAACTGAAACCAATTCGTATTGTTAAATATGCACAGTCTTATTTTAATCACAGTGAATTACTTACATTTTTATATTTCTTCTTAAAAAGTTAGAAATCAATTTTGTTTTAACTTTTGGAACAAGGATAAATTCAGGGCAGATGTGAAACAGAAATTCAAAAAGAAGTGACAAAACAGTTTTTTAAAACAAAATGTCATCAGCTGTCTTCAAATTGTTTTTTTTTTTACACTTTTCGGTTGCGAAATAATCAAGGATGATATTATATTTTAATATATTTTCTACTTGATTTACAAATTGATATATTTTATGATTATATTGGAACTATAAAATTGACACCCGTTCACATTAAGTCAAATAAAGAAGAAATGTTTTTCAAATCGGTTTTTGGTTTTCTCTTATTAGAAATACATTAAAAGTCAAATCAAAATATTTTGTATCCCCTTTTAAGAGTTCACTCGCTGACTGCTAGGTGCCGTGTCGTGTGCAATTAGGTATGTAAGAGATTTGTTATTCCCAATACTATATTTGCCGTCTTCTTTTGTGTTTCTTCTATAACTGTACGAATAATAAATAGAAAAGACAAAGATAGTTTCTGGTAAAGACACTCCATATGGACGGACGTTTTTGCGAGACCTGCGTTTGCTTAAGGCTTTCCAACTAGCTGGTCATAAAAACAGCAACACTTGATTAATTTAACAAAAAACAAGACATTTTGACAAACGATGTCATTTACTTAATTTATTAGCAAACAAAATTTAATTTATACTCGGTTGAAAAACTTGTGTTTTCAATGCTGCATCCATTTGTTTTGGCATAGGTTCTACCAACTTCTGGCACTTTTCTTGAGGAATCGGATACACTTCTTGGACAATTCCCCAGAGATCCGCTTTGTTGGAAGGTTTAAGCTTACTAACTTCAATCTTCAGCTCATTTCAGAGGTTCTCAGTGGGATTAAGATCCGTCCAACTTTTTTCGTTGAAACCAGAGCTTTGTTAACCTTTGCCGTTTTCTTGGGGTTGTCATCTTGCTGGAAACGGAATTTAAGAGGCCATTTAAGGGGTATATTTTCGTCAGCCCACGGCAGCATAACATTCTGTAGTATGTCCACATATGACTCCTTTGTCGTTATGCCATCTAAAACAAATATTGGACCAACGCCCCACAAAAAAAAAACAACCAAATAACATTATGCTGTCATCCTCATGCTTCACGATTGGTTTTGTGTACGACGAACAGTTCTAGCGCTGACATGTACATATTGTCCCCTATCTAACGTAGTGACGTAAATAGTGAATTCTCGAAATTGAGTTAAGATTTGTTTTAGGTTAAGGTTATAAACATTATTGTCACAAAATACTTCAGCTTCCCTGTATGAACATGCGTAACTGGCGTTACTCAATTTTCTCGTATAAGGTTTCTCACGAAGCTGCGTAACTTATGAGACATACTCAACAAAAACACCATATGAATCATTGTAATAATATTGTTCCTGTAAAGTTCTCTGTTGTCTTATACATTGACAAAAATACACTAAACTAATTTATACCTATACACTGTCCAACAATGATTGCCATTATAAGCCTTATGGGAAAGTTTTTTTCAAATAGTGGGGTCTACCAATTTACAAAGGCGCTCCCGAAAAACAATGCCTCACTTGAAAGGATTTATAATGTACATAAGCTACGGCATAGCGGTAAGAGCTTTTATATGCCATATACTTATACAATACACTGCAACAAAACTGAGATTCAAAAGTCCTATCTTTCCTGCACTGACTATCTTTTTGGACAGAGTATAGATACCTATTTTTACTTGCAATATCAGGTACTATATGGCAAGTTATGCATTCGTACAAAAAATCGAACTCGAGATTTTGATCAAACTCGACATTCCGGTGATAGGGAAGACGAACAAAGTGGGTCTCGCAAAAACGTCCGTCTGTCTGTCTGTCCGTTCGACTACAGCCTAAACGGATGAGTCGATTTTCTTTAAACTTAGTACCTAGCGTTTTTTGCACATTCCCCCCACCCGTTTTTTCTCTTTTTTTTAGGGCCAAAACTAACAGTAGCTCTCATACAAAATTTCTTGGCCAAAAAGGAAAAACTTATTTTTCTCAAATTCAGCGCCACTGATTTTTTTTAAGAACTCAATAAATTTAAATAGTTATAATTTGCGGTTTAATAAAAAAATGGTTTCGAAAAATGGTTATTAATGGTACCTCCCAAAGAACCATTTTTTTGATTTTTGCTTTTCTCAAAAACTGTTTAATAGGTTTTGATGGATTTTTTTATGAAGAAGAACTAATACATTAGAAATAAAATTGTGTATCGAAATTCTCAAAAAAATATTTTTTGGATTTTTAAAAAAAGTTTTAAAAGTTTTGTTTTAGAAACTTAATATTTCGAAAACAACTTAGTCGATTTTTACTAAACTTGGTAAAAAGCAGTTTCTTAACTTTATATAGAAGATTTTTGACAGCAATTATTCTAATACTCAAAAATAACGGTACCTCCCATACAAATGTTTAAAAATCATTAAGAAAGTTATTTTTTTCTCAAAAACGACTCCTACGATTTTGACAAAATGTTGTTTGTGTATTAAAATTAGTACGGTTTACAGTTTAAAATTTTTAAATTTTATATTTTACGTTTGTTAACAGTGCCACTCATAGAACGGTTTCTTTGATTTTCGACTATCTCTAGATTTTTCATACAGAAGCTTATAACAAATATAAATAAAAGTGCATATCAAAATTTTCTAAAAATGTGATTTTTGGATTTTTAAAAATTCGATATTTCGAAAACGGGTAGAAGATTTTTTTATTAAGTTCAATTTTTACGGGTAGCAGTTTTTCTATTAAGTTCAATTTTGATGTCCACATTAATAAATATTTAAATTTTGTTTTGTCAGCAATGTTAACGGAATTTTATATTTAAAAAAATTAGTTATTTTTAAACCGCTCGTACGATTTTCAAATTTTTGTTCTTATAAATTAAGATTTATATAAGAAATCAGATTGTGTACATCGCGTTGGGTTAAAAGAAATTTAAAGTATTTTAATCAATTTATTTCTAATTTACCACAATTACAATACAACAGTTTAAATAAAATAATTTCCTTTTATGCATATTGCATATGTGCAACACTAGGCTATATTATTTTATGTATACTCACATAATACCACCTGCAACTTAACTAAATTTTGGCAAATGGATAAAATATAGACTCCCATAGCTAATTTATTTGAGACTATAGAACCACAATGTGATCGCACATAAGAGCAAGTTATTCGTGCTAACCAGTCGTGCATATTTGTTTCTATTAGAAACCATAAATGTTTTGTATTAATCAGTTTAAAATCGCCCAGGGTAACAATTAGCTACGATTATCTTTTCAATACAATATTTTTAAAAAGAAAATTATGTATGTCTCAATTTGAAAAAAATGTGATATACTAAGCATTGTATGCTCTACTCAAATTTAATTATTCCTTTTTTATGACCTTAAGCCCACTTAGGTTTAGTGCATACTACTCAACTTTCACTGAATAGTCAACACTCAACATTAAACATTGACCATCGTCTCAATTTGCCCTAACCGTAAATAGTTCTACTATTAGTAAAAGTTGAGCTATAGCTAGAGAAATAAAATGGTTTAAAGAAGAGTCAAATCCTTTAACATGCGTTTCTGTAAAATATGGAAAAAGCAGTTGCGTCACTTCGTGAGATTAGGGACTACAAATATATATACAAAATATGTTGATTAAATTGTTCAACTATAATAAGAAAGGAGCTTACGTTAAAACACATTTCCACTTTCCCACTTTGTGCAAATTATATGTTCAGTAAGGTGTTTCTCATCGAATAAAATAAAAAGTGCATAATGCATGCATATTACACATAGAACTTTCGAGGGCGGGATTTACATTTTTCTAGATGTCTCTTTTTTTTGCTCTATGCTTTCTCTTCTAAACGAGAAAACCTTAAATCCTAGTTAAGCTTTCAATCCTTGATCAATGACAAAACGGAATTGAATGGCACACACATGAAACGATAGTAAATCCATTGTATGTGAAGCTGTATGGGTTCCTTAGATAGTTTAGGTACAAAATTACCTACCTAACCTTGCATGTATTTTATGTGTGGCATTCAAAAGGACCACATGCAAAGGATGTGGCCTTAGAGATATTTACATATCAATACATTGCATAGAACTTTCACCTTACGAGAAAATGCCTGAGGATAAAGTATTATTTCTCTTTTTTTAAACTTATTCTCTTATTCCCTGGTGAATATTCACCTAACAAGTGGGATTTGCATTTGAAAATTTAATGCTTATCTAAACTCTATCAAAAAAGAAAGAAATCCGATAAAGTTGGGTACATTGTCAAGAGAACAAATTTATGTTCGACGAAATACATTAATTTATATTTACCTAATTTAAACACATACATATTTGTGTTTTTTATGATTCTTTGTATTTTTAAAGATATCGAAACAGCTTCAAAAGTTTCAGTGCGACTTTGTTCTTCTGTTATTATATCTGTCTGAAATGTTTATAAAAAGTGATTTTAATAATTTACTTCTTACTATCTTCATTATTAGTATTATTATTATTTATTATACTATTCCGTCAATTTCATTGAATTTTTGAACAACAACAACAACTTAAAGATGCTACCACCAATTTGTTTACGAATTAATTTATAATTCGTTTATTTGGCTAGAGATACAGCTGTTTCAAGGGGTGCCAAGTCGCCTATCATCAGTCTCCTCTTTATTAGTGGTGCCGAGCTTTAATTCAATTTTATTATGAAAAACTTTCTACATGCCCATTGCCCACCATAGGGATCGAACCCACGATATCAGATTTGCTCAGTCTTATAAGCCGTATTTTATTTGATTTTTTTGTTTATTTTGCACTAGAATGCAAAAACTAAAATATACTTCATTAATCGTTAGAGCCTTCAGATATCGTTGTATGGCAGCTATCTAATTTTGTTCAAACTGAATAGTCACTTTGTTTTTCCTGAACATTTGAAAATAAATTAAATAATTAACTGTTGAATTAATATTTAATTTTTAAGCTTTAATATTCATGTCATAGGTATTAATTATGTCTGTGCTATTTTTTTCTTTATAAATTGATAGTTTTTTCTCTCGATAAAATTTTACATTTCAAATTTGTCTAGGGACTTTTGTATACTGGCAATGGCTTTAATGACTTGGTTGAAATTTTTTGCTGAGATAATATTTTTACTTCCAAGTTTACCTCTATAGGTGGCATTCAGGGTCATTGCCCAGTAGATGACAGAAGGTGCTAGCCATAGGAACCTATATATTTATTCCTCGACAAAAGTTTGCCACGGTTTGGATGAAATTTCATTATTGCGGATAGTATAATATTTTACTTGCTAAGTTTATGAAGAAATGTATACTTGTTACCAAGGGCCGTAGTCAAGGGCGCCAAAGACCGATGAGTGATTCTTCAATAATCATAAGCACCCCTTCAAATTTGATTTGGAATTTGGTATTGAGATAATATTTTCCTTTAAAAGCATATCAATATACATAGGTATTTATTCAGGACCGCTACCAAGGGACACTATTTTGATTATAAATAATATTTTAGTTCTTGAGGCCCATCGGCAAGGGGGAGACCAATGTATTTCTATAATTTCATTTTTCATTTTATTCATCTGTCATATATATTATTTCGTGCTCAAACTTGAAGAGTGAGTAAGAAGAAAAAAGTACGTATACGCCACGGTGTACAATTTATTTGCTGGAAAGAGATGCAAAGTTAAATTAATGGCTCTGCACAGAATTGCTTCTAAACAGATAGATAGATGTTACAATAATTTTGATAACGTTTTGGTTTCCATATTCTATTTTAATGGGTGATTTTTTAAGAGGTTTAGAACTTTTTAAAAAAAAAAAACACAAAAAATTCGAAAAAATGAATGAAATATTTATTTGAATCGATAGTTTGAACCTTGCAATTTAATGTTTAAAGATAATTTCATGCAAATGTTGACCGCGGCTGCGTCTCAGGTAGCCCATCCGCTGAGTCCAATTTTGGCATACTCTTTCACACATATCGGCCGGCATCTCACGAATGAATGCATGGATGTTGGCTTCCAGTGCGTCAATCGAAGCGGGCTTGTCCCTATAGACATTAGCCTTGACATACCCCCACAAATAATAATCTAATGGTGTCAAATCGCACGATCTAGGCGGCCAATTGACCGGCCCGAAACGTGAAATTAACTGTTCACCAAACTCGCCTCGCAATTGCGCCATTGTTTCGCGTGCTGTGTGGCATGTGGCACCGTCTTGTTGAAACCACATATCATGCAAGTCAAGAACTTCCATTTGGGGCAAAAAAAAGTTTGTTATCATCGCTCGGTAGCGTTCACCATTGACAGTAACGCTGCGATTCGCATCATCTTTGAAGAAATATGGCCCAATAATGCCGCCGGCCCATAAACCGCACCAAACAGTGGCTTTTTCGGGATGCATTGGTAGCTGTTGCAATGCTTCTGGCTGATCTTCACTCCAAATGCGGCAATTTTGCTTACTTACGTACCCATTCAACCAAAAATGAGCCTCATCGCTGAACACAATTTTTCGATAAAAAAGCGGATCCTCGGCCAGCTTTCCAAGAGCCCATTCACCAAAAATTCGGCGTTGTGGTAGGTCGGCTGGCTTTAGTTCTTCCACCAGCTGTATCTTAAAAGGCTTTACGCCCAAATCCTTCCGCAAAATTTTCCACGTAGTGCTGTAACAAAGGCCTAACTGCTGGGAACGGCGCCGAATCGACATTTCGCGGTCTTCTGTCACACTAGCTGATACGGCCGCAATATTTTCTTCACTACGCACAGTACGTAAACGTGTTGGTGGTTTAATGTCCAACAAAGTAAATTTGGTCCGAAATTTGGTCACAATCTTCCGAATAGACTGCTCAGAAGGTCGAGAATGCCGATCATAAAATGGAAGCAGCGCGCGATGAACATTTCGAACCGAGCACGAATTTTTATAGTAAAATTCAATAATTTGCAAGCGTTGTTCATTTGTAAGACGATCCATGGTTAAATTGCAAACCAAACTGAAGCTGTTTGACAGTGACACAAGGTACTAAACACATGTCAGCTGTCAAAACCAGTGTTGCCAAAACCAAACCAGCTAAAAAATCTTAGTTCTAGTTTAGTTAAAATGAAATTAAAATATTAAATATATAATTATGTACTAAACAAATATTTTAAAATAGTAACACAAAAAAAGGATGACATAATTGTTTCAAAGGAATTCGGATAATATCGAATCCCTGTATGCGATTGCTCTTTCAAGGTAAAGAAGTAGATTATTACAGTATTCTCTATTAATAAAATGTATAGTTTTCTCCATTCCTAGAGTTGACTTTCAAAAGTATTGTGGTCTTATTTCTTTATAAACTAAGCAGATTGAAAACAAATAAAAGCTATCTTTTTGTGATTTTAAATTACACAGGGTTCAGTATAGGTTGTGGATGAACAATGAACTTTCGTAAGTGGAACAGCTCAAATTTAATTGATCACTTTTTTCTTTACAAATAAGGTTTTAAATGGGGGGAAATAACTCTTTTGATTTAAGATAACATTTTTTGCAGGTTTACAATTCGTTTGATGGTATCGACAGCCTGCAAGAATAAATTTGTAAATTGTATACATTAAGCTCAATACCGCACTTCGTTGCCCAGTGTTCCCATTACCCTACCCATTCCACTTTGTTATCAAAAAAGTATTTAAGAACTGACACTTGTGTTCTTCTATTTGCAGTATATGCAAGTACCTTCAATATGTAGTCGAAGCAGAGCTTAAGAGTATGAATGAAAAGTGTTTGTAGACCTGTTTCCATTAGTATAGAACATAGTTAGGTGTATTGGATGGTAAATAGAAGTTTTTCTACTTCTTCATATAACTGATATCCCTATGATTGACAGCTATAGCACATAACGGAACGCATCCCGTCATCAAAGACTTTAATATATTTGGCAGGGGTGGAAACTTCCTTGCGGTTGATAACTTCTTCCCATGACGCGTTAATCATGATTTGTTCTGCTTTTTTCGAGATGATGGTAAGTCTTCATATTCGGTTTTAAAATTATACCAAGGAGCTTGTACTCTACCACTATTTCTATTTAAGTTTTAATTGCGGTTTCCTTACTATCGTTACTTCATATTTTTTCATTTTCATCACTATACTATTTACTTTACTACTTTTTTTGGTAAAACTTGTTTTTTTTGGTAACTACCAGGTGGCAGAGTTGCAGACAGCCCTGGACTGACAGCTGATGTTGACATAAAGCTCGCGTTGATCGTGGAAATTCTTCTCTGTTTACTTGAGTACCCAAATATTTTAACTTAATTTTATAATCATTAATTTTATACCAAAAATCTCTTGCACTACCTCCATCCCATCACGATTATCAAAATAACGTTTTCAATCTTGTGTTTTGTGTATGGTTTTAATGTTTATTTGTAGTTTAAGACCACGGACAAGTGGATTCGTCGACGAAATCGCTTCTATAGTACCGCCTAATAGTTGTTCTTCTTTTAAATATTTATATTGAAAGTACCACCTTCACTAGACTCCGTCTCGCCTCTCGCGTATTAAACCTAGATCAGAAAGTTACCAGAAATGTATAAATAATTCTTTTTGGTGAACCTTCGAAATTTTTCCAAAATATGAATATATGTACAAACATTGGTTAGCTTTTGCCATCTATTGAAAGTCCAGATCTCCAAAGTGGAAAGGCAATAGAGCTTTGAGGAAGTTTTTGACAATGTCTTGCTGTGAAGCCGCCAGCAAATAAAAATGAGTTGTTAGAGTTTTTTATTAAACGGTGTTTTTATGGTTACGTTTTACGACGCGACGTTTGAACTAGAACAAACAATGCGCGTTAATTTAGAGCAATGGCAAATTGCTGAATATAAACTTGAGGTAGGTAACGTTAGATTGCCATCAAATAATAAAAAAAATCATATTTCCAAAAGACATCATTTCAAAAAACAATCTAATTGAAGAAGTGTTTGAAAGATACTGTGAAAGAGGGAGCAATACTCATGTCACTCAATAAAGGTGACATCGTCGCGTAGCTAAACTTCTAACACATGAAGAAGGACTCCAATTAAAAGTAGATAGATTTTTTTAATACAGTCAACATTTCTGACTTGCCACCACCGAAATTGAAACTGAAAAAAAATTATTGCATAATTTGGATTGTCACAAGTCTATACAATCTATACACAATTAACGAAAAAACCGTTACAAGCGAACAATAAGCAAAAAAAAAGTGCGTAAATATAACTAAAATCATCTTGCCCAATTTTGTAATCCAATTGTGTTAGTTTGTTTTAAATTTTCAGTTTTGTATTGTTTAAAAAAGGGCGAAAATTTGGGTGCCAATTACTGTATCTGGGTGCCAATTACTGCATCTGGGTGCCAAAACTTGCAGTTATAAAATATCATTTTGTAAATTTCTTATTTTAGGCTTTTCTCAAATAATAAATAAATAAATTTATACAAGGTAAACTACCCAATTATTGACATTTTAAGAATATATTTCACAATTTTAGCTCATAGTTATTCCAAGATATAGAAAACATAATGGTTTAAATTTTATCATGTAAATAATAAAAACATAGTTGTGTTTTTTTTTCAATTTAAAATAAACAAAAACTGGCCTTAGTTATACACAAATTTTAAACAAACAAAAAACGCTAGTTGAGAATGGGTGTGCCAATCATATTCCAATGATAAGCACTTTAACCGTAACATTATTTTATACCTAATTGTTCTCTAAATTTGTGTACAGATATTGAAATTTAAGTGCTCCACTTTTCTTGTTCACTTGCTAAAAGAGGTTTTGCCTTCGAAAATGGCGCGAACTCGAGGATGAAATTTTGAAAGGATTTGTAGAGTTTTACGAACTTTAAGAAGAAAAGGAGTGATGCCAAACTACGCATAAATAACAAAATCAAATGTTTTTGATAAAAATTATTAAATACAAAATTGAAAATATTATCTTAACACATTATTTAAACTCTATGTAACAATCTTTCTAATAATCAGGGGCGTAGCTACGCGGTGTCAGCCATATCAATGATATATGGGCCCTCAAAATAGAAAATTTGTATTGAGGTGAATACGAAACACAATGTATTCAATATAATTTGTTAACATTTGTGTTTTCTTCCTTTGTATCTATCTATATCCTTCCAACCAACACTTCCGTAGCTAAAACCTGCAACCACTTTGTTTCTTATTGAATTTTCATAATATTCTTTGTACCACTTCCAAAAACATCACATATAAACAGGGACCAGGATCAGCTGTAGATAAAAAATACTAAAGTACTTAGACGAGCCAAGAATAATACATTACATTAAACTCAGCTAATTGTTCGTATTTCAATACAAACATGTTTCTATTTTCTTCATATAAATTATAATATTTGTAGATAGAATATTTTGATTTACATAATGTAATTTCTCATTTCCATCATTTAGAAATTATGTTTATTAGCAATCAGGGAAAGTTAAGTTATTTCTTTGAGTGAATTAGACAATAATCTTTGTTCTATTTTTCAGGAAGTTATCACTGGCCCCAAAAAGGCTAGCTACCACACAGCTTATGGCTAATTTGTTTCTTTGAAAATTAGAAATTCAGACTATAGGACCACAGTGTGATCATTCATACGAGCGCGTACGTGCGACCTAGCCACACATTTTATTTCCTTCAAAGTCCTTTCTTTCACGGAAAAACTGATGTCTACTACAAGTCTGCAAGAGCGATTTTTTTTAAACTTTAGTAGCCATGTGTATTGATCTTCAACGTGTAAAAATGATGTAATTCCGAACAAACGCCCAAGCACATCTTTCAATGAAGCCCAATAAGTCATTAATATCTTAAAAGATACAAGAACACCTCTTTGGAATCTCAAGTTCCATCTTCACATATTCTCCTCAAATCTTATCACAAAGCTCTTGCTCTTGTACTTTATATTAACATGTATACATATATTGTGTATCTTTGAAATACTCAATAACGGATGTTCATATATTTAAGGACTGAATATACTAAGGATAATGCATTCCTATCCGCTCTTCCAACATACTCATCCTTCTGCCTTCTCCTACTATATTGACTCTTGTGTCTAAGTCCTTGATGTATCTCTTCTGGTGTGTGCAAGGTGTGTACATCTGTACATTGATGGGAGTGAAAGTTGGTTGATTTTAAATCCGTATGTGCATATCCTTATTCCGTTGAGGTGGGTATTCTTAAGGGAATTAATGAGGCAGAAAATAATTGCAAATGACATATGCATACATTTTGGATCTCCAGTCATTTAAATAGAACAGCATACATAATGTAGGTAGATCAGGGTATACTTGGAGCACGTAAGCTAAGAGGATGGCTTGGTGGGCAGAATTACGGATTGACTCGTGTACGTAAGCTTAATGGAGAGATATTTCAAAGACCAAAGAGGAATTGATGCACAAAAGCTTGAACTACCTATACATATACATAGGTATATATCTATCTAATGTATATCTTATATCTTGCCATTTTCAAACTTACCATTGCAAAGGAAAGTAGCTACAATATAGGAATCTAAGGAGTCAAAATGTGTTGATTGTATAATTTATTTAATTTAATCAAAGCTATTACTAAACTTAAAATGGTACTTTTAACATATTAATGACCCCAAAGCCTGCAAGCCTGAGTACTGACTCTATAATCGACTTAGAATGCTGATAGTTGTTTTTGGGTACTCTTACCAAATAATTCCCTTTTCGTGATTTTTTGATAGGTAACAGCATGCACATGCATATACTTTTTACTTTATTCTAAGTCATGAAAACTCAAGCTTTATGATTGGCTATAGACAAATATTTTTAGTTTTTAAGGTAGATATCTATGCATGTACAAATATATATTTTTCATTAGGTTTAACATTTGGATCATTCAATAAAACTGAGGCTTTTCGACTTGCTAAATTTTAAACCCTCTCCATAGTAGCATTTTAAACTGGCAGACGTACTTGCTCTTGTATGTCAACTTTCTTGGAGTTTCAAAGATTTATAAAATATTTTAGATTTTATGGGTTGTGTGCTTTCGAGATTTTCGATTAAAGGTATGAGATGATAAATATTCGGTTTTAGTTCCAAATTTACCTCAACGAAATACAGCCATAATATTTTGTTTTCAAAAATGAAATAAAACAAAATTTCTTTGGCGTTAGTTTACGTAACCAAGCAAAGTCATCAAGCAACTGAGAAGCAACAACAGTATAAATAACATAAACCAGTTGCTTAGAACTTAACATTTTTGTCTCAAATGAAGATTATACACCATATTTTTGCTTCTCTTTTCCTTAATCAATAAAATAAATTAAACTGAATAAGATTAAAAGAAAATTTGCTATTGTGATTAAAGTATTGAATTGAAAAAATTGATATATTTTTATAATTGGTGCTTTATCACACAAGCAAACTTGTTGTCTTCCAGACTGTTAATGACACCGTTGATAAATCAGACCGTCCGCCGTAAACTATCCTACTGTTCTGTTGGGTTCTTTGTTGCATTACTGGACATCGACTTAAAATTTTATGCAGTCAGAGATAAATCTCAAATTAAAATCCAGTATAAGGGCGGGCTTATGTATTTTAACATTTAGTTCATTCATATGTGCACAAATTGATAAAATAATTCTAAATTAATCAAATTCAAAAAAAAATTCTTTTATTCTTAAATTAAGAACAAAAAGTTTATTTGAAATAACGAACATGTTGAAATTGATCGATTCTGGGCCTAATTTAAGCTCACACATTCTGAAAGTTGTCCTAAAGACGTGTTTAAACAAGAATTTTTAGATTTTTAATAAGGTTAGCGAGCTCTTAACGATAAGGTTAACGAGCATAAAATATGAGATTCTTCACTTTACTTAACAATTTTCGAGTTCAACAGATTTTTTTGTCAACGAATATGCTTTTATTGTCACTGATTTTCCGAAATTTGTTTCTCTGTGTAGAATACCCGATTATAAAGATCGCCGGTAACATAGAGATTTATGGATATAGATGTATACATACAGCATGTAATGTACATATGTATATTACGTAGAGATGCAAATGTGGATTGTTGATATAACAATTAGATCTACAGTAACAGGATTTGGGTGAAAAGTTTAGAAAGTTTCTTTATACTACTTTTGATACGGAAATATTGTAACAGATGCATATGTACAATGTTTGTAGAAAGATGATGGTTTTTCTTAGACTACGCTTAAGTATATTCAATTTTTCCCAGTTAGAAAACATAACCTATCTAATTCCCTGGGTAAATTCAAACGCTTCATTTCCACCTCACTAGACCTGCTATTCAGTTTATTTGCTTATATACCACTAAATCAAATGTAATCCCTCTGTGATTATTATTGCACAGAAAAACGTCATAATACGTATCGGATTAACTAAGATGATTAGTTTTGCTCTTTCATGGTAGCGCTTTATCAACCAACAGCGGAAAGGATGGTGGTACGTCCTGAGTTGTAGGTAAAGCACTAACACAACCGTCAACAGTGAGCTCTACACATCGATGAAAAGTAACTTCTTGTGGCAAGACATCTGGTTCAAACAGGACGCTACTATATGTGCCACACAGCGCATACCACAATGGACATTCTGCACAAGCGGTTTGAAGGCATAAATATTTCCCGCGTTAGCAACATGAACTGGCCACCGAAAATGTGCGATTGGACGTCTTCAGACTTCTTCCTTTGGGATTTGAGGCTAATAAACAGTAAACAATTATTGATGCCCTCGCAAAGTCAACATAACAAACGCCATCCATACAATATCATTTTCATTTTTTTTTTTGCATTTTATTCACCAAACTGAATACATTTATAGGTAATGTTAATAATTTAAAATCTTACAGACTAGTTGAAAAAATAGTAGCAACATGCGATGTTTTACAATTAGGTAAATACTTACAAGCTAACCACCAGGATAAGGAATATTTAAGTGATACATCAACTTAAGCCCGTAGTCTATACCCAGTGGCGCACCCTGGGGTGGGGCTCAGGGGGCTAGATTTCCAAGTATATTGATGAATAGTTTTTACTATTCGTTCGTTCAAATTTTAGTTTAAACAATATTCTTCAATTTTAATTTAAAAAGAACTAGCTCCTACCACACGTAACCTTTATTTTGTTTGACATTTCATATGAATTTAAGTATTCACACAAACTCAAAATAAAGTTCATTAATTTGCAATGAGGGAAAAGACCCAAATCGATTTCAAACATTTCATTTTTTCTTTAAAAGAAAAAAGATAAACGAAATGAAATGCCACCACATTGCATTCGTTAACATACTACACCTCGACTTGATTCAGAGGTATACAATCTTCTCATACTCTTCTCATACCTTTTATAAAGATAATGGGCCGGCCGTATTCATAAGTTGAAAATAAAAAAATACGGATCTTATAGTGACAACTGTGTTGGGTACCTATCTCTTTTTTCCTTGCGTTTATTTATTTTGCATTTATTCGTTGTCTTGTTTCTTTACACTACAGTTCACAATTCCTAACCATTTGCAAAGCAAAAACTAAACTTTTGGTTCATGAATTGTGATAAAATGTGATAGAGGACAGGATCTCATGTTTTTGATGTGATGCATGTATTTTGATGATATATATGGATCATCTTATAAAAATCATCATAAAAACGTAAACCTTAACCTTCAGTTTTAATTTATTTTAATTTTAGTCAATGGACTATTTTTGAAGTCGAATAAGTTATTAAACTTCTATTTTTAAATACAGAAATGGAATTCGAAGAACTTGTATTAATTGATCTTATTTATACTGTAGTTAAGTAAAACATGAGTTTAGCAAACCACTATGAATACGCCCCAATAAAAATTCGTATTAACAGAATTTCCTCTGAAAATTGATACTTTATTTTTTTCATTGTATTAGCTAACTTGCGCTACTTTAAATTATAATATTAAAGATAACTATACAAGATAACTTAAAGGAAAAAAGAAATTCCATGAATATATTTAAATATGAATAGCATTGTCCCACTACCGTTGTTTAAATTGAGTCAATAAAAGACGATTTTTGTCATTTCGGAATATTTGAAAAATAAAGTTTTATGCATCGAAAACAGCAGTGGTAAGCGGTTATATATAGCACGCATTGCTCTCAAAAAGGTTTTTTTTTCAATATTTAGATTATTCAAACATATGTGGAAGGCTGAAACCGAAGTAACTATGCCAAAAACTCTTTTAGCTTCTTTTTAGCAGTGACGTCATCAGAGCCAGAACGTTTGTTTTCCACTTTGAGACGTTTAAAAACGTGGCTGATAAGCTGTGGATTAGCTGTTTTGAATATTCACCAGGAAATCAATGTAATCCCTGAAGATGTAGTGAATCAAATAGCTACTCAAAAAAAAGGAGAATGGATTTAATTTTTTCACAAAATTTTACTACCTAAATTTGTTGTTGTTTTGTGTTAAAAATTGTTCTTTGTTCAAACTAAAAAAATATCAAAAAGTTTTTAAAAAATATGTATATTTGTAAAAAAAAAATATGAATAAAACTAATTTTAAAACTAGGGTTTTTTTTCATTTTTTCGTTTTCTTTTTGAAATTTTACTTCTTATTCATATGATGTGGTTAGTAATTATTAAAAATTCTTCTGGACCAAATATTAATTCCCTTTGATGAAAAAACAGACGACTGTTCAGTATGATATATATTGTAAGAATAAAACATTATAATATTTGATTTTGCTATAAACTTCTATGTGTTTTCAGATTAATCTATGTTTTTATATTATTTAAATAACTGGAGGTATATCCAGGGCCGGCCCCAGCCAAACATGCGCCCTGTGCAAGATTTGTAGAAAGCGTACCTTTTTTTGTATTTGCATACATATCGGGTTTTTTCAATAAGAGCGCTACAAAAGTTTTTTTAAATAAAAAAAAAACGGTTTCGGATATCAATGAAATTCTTTATTCTTGTGAAAGTACGTTTAATGCCATTATGTATGGAACTCGATTTCTTTTGCATGGCCACCACGGGCACGCTTGCAGAAGTCTAGACGCTGAACCCAATTTTCGACGGTTTTCAAGCATAAATCGGCCGATACTGCTGCAATTTCACGTTCGATATTCGTACGAAGTTCATCCATCGTCGCTGGCTTGTTTGCATAGACCATAGACTTGACGTAGCCCCACAGGAAATAGTCTAACGGCGTCAAATCGCACGACCGAGGCGGCCAAGCGACTGGACCATTTCGTGAGATAAACTTGGTTTCCAATAAATTGATTGTGACATTCGCTGTGTGGCTTGTGGCGCCGTCTTGTTGGAATCACATGTCCTCCAAGTCCATATCATCCAATTGGGGCCAAAAATATTCGGTTATCATCGAACGGCAGCGATCCCCATTTACAGTAACGTGCCGGTCTTGATCATAACGGAAGAAGTACGGCCCAATGACGCCGCCGGCCTATAAACCACACCAAACCGTAATTTATTCGGGATGCAATGATGGCTCATGGAGTACGTGTGGATTGCTGCCTGACCAATACCCCATATTTTGTTTATTGACGAAGCCATTCAGCCAGAAATGAGCCTCATCGCTGAAGATGATTTTTCGATTTTTAGCGCTCTTAACGTTGAGGCCACTGACCACGAATTTCGGTAGTAAATTTTTATAATTTCGACTCGTCGTTTGCTCGTATATCTTTCCATCATAAAATGGCAAACCTTACTAAAGAGAAGTGTTAAAAGAACGGCAAGAAATATGGCGTCGTTTGCTGTCCCTGTTGCTCTACTTTTGTAGCGTTCCTGTTGAAAAACCCTTTACATACACTGATACACATGCATAAGACTTTTCCACATTACCCACGAGGTAGACTTTCAATGCGTAGGTCTAGTGGTATCTTTAATTTTACGATATTTTGAGTTGAATTCTCCAACAATGAAAGTGAAGTTATTTAGTGTACAAGAAATAACTTAGCACAGTTGTGTTTGGATGTTATTTTGGGGTTATTTGAACAAGTTTTGGGGTTTAAATGCAAATGGCAGTACATATTTGTTTGCATAACATCAGATTACACTTTATTGTTCCTTGTAATGCGCCCCCAGAATTTTGCGCCCTGTGCATTTGCACATCTGGCACATATGGTTGGTCCGGCCCTGGATATATCATATGAATGTTATATTCAACAATAACAAGAAAGGCGCTCATTTTTGTGGTAGTTTTAGTCATACCTTAAAAAAAAATCCTGCGTACGCTACTGTCTATACCTATTCTATGATATGGTTCAAAAAATAAATTACGTACTCGCAGCTCTCTTGAAGGAACATATATTTTTACCAACGAAAGAAGAAAGGAGCAATCAATTTGATAAGCGAGAATATCACAAATGAAAACAATCTCAAAGTATCATTATTGAAGGTCAAAGAGATTACATCTAGTACTGTAGGAACCATTCGAATATTCCATTTTAATCTACATACTGCTAGTATACTAAATGGCTTTTGGATGTTTTCTATTCTATTAGAATGCGGAGCATAGTATGGGTTCCGTTTTACACAGCAATACTCACGAACTGGTCTACTATAGCAGTTATATAACGCCTTGAGACTAAAAGGGTCGGAAAATTCAATTAAGAGAGATAAACCCAAGTAAGGAGTTAGCTTTCACTACGATGAAGTCGATGTGGAGAGAAAAAGTTGGTTTGGATAAAAGATGACTCCAAGATCCTTTTTTTTGGAAACCATTTGTTGATTGACACCATTTATGGAATAAGTAAAGTTTGATGGAGCAAAGTTATAACGAAAATTTATTTACCTAATCACATTTGGACACATTAAGATGTAATTGGTGTTTAGAACACCAGCTAACTAAACTATCTAAATTGTTTGAAGTAGAATTCGATCAGATGGCAATTTAATACATTTTAGCAATTTATTATCATCAGCAAACATAAGACAAAGGGACGATTTAATGATGTGAGGGATAACTATAACAAAAAGAAGAAAAAGTAAAGGTCCAAGGTGGCTTCCTTGGAGAACGCCAGAGGTCACAGATATTGGAAGTGACTCGAATGAAAACCTAAAGCTGATAGTTTAGCGATTAAGATATTGTGACTAACTCTGTCAAAAGCTTTAGAGAAATCTATGTAGAGATCGCTGAAATTGATCAGACTGAAAACCATTTTCAAGGTCAATTGTGATCTAATTGCAAAGAATAGTTAGATTAGTTGTTGTCAACCTTCCATATAGACAAAACCATGTGGAAAACGGGAAATGAGATCTTTGGTCATAAAAGTTAGTTTATAATAAACGATTTTCTCAAATATCTTCGGAATCGTTGAGAGTTTATTTATAGGACGATCTTGACATCTTGCTTGGGTCCCGATTTGTGAACGGGAATAATATAAGAAACTTTCCAATCGTTTAAAAAATGGTCCGTTCTCGGAGATTCATTAAAAAGTCGTGTTAATGGTTCAGAAAGAGCAGCAAAACATGATTTCAAGACTATTGGTGGAATCCCATCAGGACCTGCTTGCTTATCACTATCAAGATCACATAGGGCTCTTTCAACATCTGAGTAACTTAAGATTAATGAACTGATATAGACTTAATTCACTTGGGTGATTTGAGAAAAACTAATAGGTGTATTTGAAGAAGAATAAACAGACTACAAACATTTTTAAAACAAATTAGTTATTTCACTACCGTCAGAAGAATTAGTCCCTGAGTAGTGAATTCAGTTGGGAATCCCATTTTTACTCTTTTTACTTTTGACAAAACACCAAAAACTTTTACTTTTTTTTTCTGAGAATAATTTCGGTATAATAAAGGAATTTATTTAATGCATCGAATTCCCTCTGAAGCTGCAAATAATTATTAAGAAAACAAGTAGGTATTATTATTAGATTTAAGAAAGAGTTTATATGCTATATTTTTTTTGTTCGATAAGTTGCATAATCTTTTGTTGAACCAAACAAGTTTAGATTTTTTGTATTTTCGAATGACAACTTTAGGTACAAAACGATCAATAGCTTTGAGTAATGATTTGTTGAATAAACGTTCGTTTTTAAAAATATAACTCCAATGAAATATTCTTATGTAATTAATGATCGAATAAAAATCACCTTTTAAACTTATTATTCTCACAAGGTTGAAAATAAACATAAGATTTAAAACTAATACAAAGAGCTAAATGATTAATGGCATTTGAAAAAATTGGACAAATATTTGAATTAACATTTGAGCATAATCCGCTATCAATAAAAACCAGGTCTATTTTAGACTATTTTATAAGATTTTATGAGAATTATTGATTTCAAAAAGATCATAATAAGCTAAAGAATCAATAACAAGACATTCATGACTTTTTAATGTTATAACATAAAAAATAAGAATAACTTCAAACACAAACCCAATTTTGAGATATCGAATTTTCGAAAAAAAATGTGTATACAAAATTTTTTTTTTGAAAATTTTCACATGCAAGAAAATTTGAGCTTTTTGGAAGTTTTTATAAATAATTTATTTTAATTGCATTCACCCAATAATGAAAAAATCAAAAATAACGTTCTATGGGAGGTACTGTTAATAGTTGTCCAGCTTAAGGATATTTTATATTTAATAGTAGACCGTAATTACTTATTTAAGCACAAAGAATTTTTTCAGAAAGTTTTTGTATAAAAACAAGGTTCATAGAACGATAAAATATCATTCGTTCTCTCGTGAAAAATTCAATTTTTATTTTTTATTCGATCGTGAATCTCATTTCTTGGTTCCATTAAAATAAAATTTATTTTCACGTTCAAACCACTAGGATGTGGATCTATAAAATACCGTTTGTTCCGAATTTATCGAACTATTGAAAATCCATTTCCGAACCGTTCAAATAAAAAAGAAAAATGTAATTTTACTAAAGGAAAAAAGTTTCAAGAAACTTAAGTTACGCAGTTTCAAAAAAAAAAAAGTTGTAGTTCGTGTTATTTATAATTTTCTCAAAAACTAAGAGATCTTTGGGCATTTAGTTTTCAGTGAGCATTTTATAGAACCACCGGAAGTAGTACATAATGTAGTTAAACTTAAAAAAAATCTCTTTAAAAATAAAATTAATTTCACAAAAAGTTATAAGAATAGTTATAACGGAATATAAAGAGGATTTTAAGACAAATTTTCATAAAATTGCCCCCTCGTCATTCCCTTTTTCCCTTCCCTTTAATAAAACCTAATGAAATTTTAAAAATCGAAGAAGCGACAAAGTAGTTTTTGGAGTATCGAGTTTTCAAAAAAATTTCAAACTTTTTTAAAAATCCCAAAAATATCTTTTTGAAAATTTTGGTGCACAGTATTATTTTAAACATATCAATGAATCTTCATAAGAAAATCATAATCAAAATCATCTCTCTACACATTTTATTCCACTTGTTAAAGCAAAAAACTCACTCGAATAATAAGGAAAAGCACAACGAAGAATGCGCTATTACTCTGCAATTTGTTCAACCTCAGCAATTTTGCCTACCCCGGCCACCACATCCGTCCTTCGCTAATGTGCTTAAAAATCGCAAGAAGAATTGAATCGTTTGAAAGCAGTCTTTGAATACAATTTGCCGTGTTAGGCAAAATTGCTGAGGTTGAACAAATGTTTGGTTCTTAGGATGAAAAACTGAGCACAAGACAGCACACTTTGAAATTTAAGAAAATCGTAATTTTGCCAAAAAAATCATCCGTGAAATATGCAAAGTTGCGAATTTTGCAAAAATAATTACGGCATAAGGCAGCACAAGTTGAGCACATTACACCAATTTTTTTTTTTGCAAATCGAAAATGGCGCACGCTTCGCAAAATTAATTTTTTGCCGTAAAAGTTGCAAACATGCAAATTCTTTTTTATTTTTTCGGTTTTTTACAAGTTGAGCTTATTACACAACAAGTATTTTTTTTTTGAAAATCCAAATTATTTTTTGCCGTAAAAGTTGCAAATATGCGAATTTTTTTAATCTCTTCGGCTTCAAGCAGCACAAACTAAGCACAAAACAGCACAATTTTGATTTTGAAGAAAATTGTAATTTTGCAAAAAAAATTTCATCCCTAGAATTTGCAAAGTTGCGAATTTTTCCAAAAAGATTTATGGCACAAACAGCACAAGTGTAGCACATTACAGCACAACTTTTCTTTTTTTGAAAATCTCAAATGGCGATGCTAACTTCACGCTAAAAAAACGGCTAGCCTCTAAAATCTTAACGCTTAGTACGATTTTTTTTAAATACAGCACATGGCAGCACAACTTTTTTTTTAATCAAAAATGGCGATGCTAATTTCACGCACATAGGAAACACACTTGTTGTTGTTCATTCCGTGTTGAAGACGAAGCGAAACAAGTTTAAACAGATTGTAAGTAGAGGTATATGAACACCTATTTGAAATTGATTTCCGATTAACTAATATAGATTAATATTAGTATGTACATATGTTCACAAAGCTATAAACAGAAAATGACAAATGCACAATGCACTACACTTGCATACTGTATCCACCCCTCTTTTCATGAAGTCATTGTAATTGTAATTGTAACTAGGTAGGTCAATGTACATTATGTAGGTTAGGCCGATTATTAACGTGATGTTCTTAATTCATACCTATATCCTATATGAAATTTGATACGAGAGGAAACATTATTTTCGTACTTACACACTCATACACCTGAATCTGAGGGAGGATAAATGGTTGTTTCCAGACCATTATGCCATAAGCATCATAATACTTCCTCAAGCGTCATCATAATGATAGCGGCCATACTAAATGTCACTGAGGTAAACCGGTTTTAAAGGTAGCTGTCTACGTTTTCAGCTCTTAAATAGAGGTTAATTCTTCATCACATTTATTTCCATCATTTTATTCATTGACAAATATATAAATCTTGATCCGCACAACATATACACAACATTATGTATATAATGCTCCTATGTTTTCTATACTTGTAATATTAAAAAAACAAAAACCTTCAGAACCACAGGACACCAAAAAGTCCAAACATAAGGGAGAACTTAATGCAGGGAATAATAAAAACGTAAATTGCATCCTTAAATTTGTCAGCAGAGTTTGCTTTCAAAATGCTTTATCCTTTTATGCCTCAGTTACTGGTAGGTACCTATAGTTTTTCTGCTCGTTGTGGATAGTTTGATAACCAACCTCAACCTTGGGTTCCATTCTTCATATTATTTTGTTATGATATACATACAATACTGGACAGTTCATTGTTCGGTGTACGTGTTTTCATATGATCATTTTGAAGACACAAATGTTTCCGTATGCGGAAATGTTCAACACAAAAAGTTCAGAATGTGTGTTGCCGTGCCGGAGAGAGAAAACAAAATGTTCTGAATATATTTCCGAAATTCATTGGCTTTTTGTGCTGGTAAATTTGTGGAAATATTTTTCTTTTTATTCATAAAGGAGTCAAGCAATTGCTGGTGCTAACGTAAAAATGAAACAATATGGAAAAAGCATACAGATTAAAAGTGGTATGCATAACATACCCTCTATCAACAGCTATAGAGCTAAAGGGCAAGAGTGTGTTAATTGTTCAAACGTTTGTGGAATGTGGATGTTAAATGCAAATGAATAGGTGCCAATTGTTGCTTCTGTTTTTATAGTATATGTATAATTGTATATACATATGTATAGGTTCATGATTTTTGTTTAAATAAAAAACTCCCTAAAATAAACTACGAGAAGTATTTGTAGATACATATATACCTACATATATTTCATTACCATTTATACAAGCAATTAAAATACAATAAATTTGAAAGGGTTTTTTTCGTATGATAACATCATATATGAGTTCGCAGTATAGAGTTTGTTCGCACAATCATAATGAATATTGAACATTATTTATCAATTTTATAGGCTGGACTTTGTACATATTTG
The DNA here is from genome assembly GCA_932273885.2 of Leucozona laternaria. Classification (NCBI taxonomy): domain Eukaryota; kingdom Metazoa; phylum Arthropoda; class Insecta; order Diptera; family Syrphidae; genus Leucozona; species Leucozona laternaria. Next base: position 57,528,510 of record OW026368.1, read on the forward strand.
CCGGGGTTCACCAAAAAAAGGAGTGTGACGTCTTTTAGTTTTGTATAGCATTAATAAGAAAATCGCTCTGGAGAATATAGCTAGCGAAGTCGAAAATAAAAACACTTGTATGGCAGCGTTAGGAATACCTACAAGTTGGTGAAATTTTATTTGACAAAATGCAGACCATACCATACCATTTGATCAACATCGTAAGAGCCGTTTTCGAGATTAATAATCTCTTTCATAACAGTTGTATGACAGGTTCTTATATATGCGTTATTTTTGGAGCTAAACAAAAAGGTACAGATAAACAGACGGAATTGCGAGACCCATCAATCAGCAATCAACAAACGAGCAATAATCAACAAAAACATTGATAAATGAAGCCTATTCGTAGGCGAAAGTCTGTTAAATCGGAAATTTTTAAGTCATGTAGAAAAATCTTATTTTAAGCTTCTGTCACAGCTGTTGGAATCGTCAAACATCATTAAGCGTGGGTTTTTTGCCAGCCTAGAGGCATTTGGTTGAAAAAAAGACATGGCGTTTCCATACAAGCAAAGGATCGATAATAATTAGTTAATTCACGCCGCGTTCGCCGGTAACACAGTTTTTCTTCTTTTTTAAGCTAAGTCCTGAGAATTCTTTACGCTTTGTTAAACCCCAAGTTTATAACTTGATGATGAATTTAATATAAGATATCTTATTAAATTTACTTACAGCAAAAAAAAAACTTGACTGCGGTATTCACTGAGGAGAACCTGTTCAATGAGCTGCTTGAAGAGGAGCTCAGAGGAACAAAACGGGGTCGGGGGATCTTACAAATAAATAATACTAAATAATGTACCAAATAATAAAACAATAGTGTCTGTTGTCCCTATCTAATGCCCTACGATTTTATAAAAAAGTAAGATTGGCTTCTCAATTGGGTAAACTCTGCTAAGCAATGCATATCTGTCACCGAACACCCTATAAAAGGCTTTTGTTACGGCCGATCTTTGGTTCTCTATACACTGGATTAGTACCCACACTACACGAGAAAGAAAGACAGTTTTGGTGTTTTCTTTACCCCGCCTTATAACGTCTGCGGCTATAACACAGTGTGAACTGTGAAAATTAAATAGTAAATTTGTAGGAGAGTATTTCTAAACTAAACTGGTAAACTAGTGACTGCTAAACTATTGACGTATGATATGCATGGGATCGTTTAGCTAAACAATTAAGGTGCTTGCAGGAGTCGTATGTAGTTGCACATTAAATTGTGCTTTTATGATTAGGGTATATGTATACTGTATAACTATAATAATATGATTAAGTTTATATTTAGGAATTGTAACGCTTCATTACATTATATCGGATCTGCAGAGACAATTTGCTATAATATTCTAAGAGGTGTTAAAACTTTGTGTGTTTTTAAAACCTCCTTTTTAGGTATTTCCTACCGGAGAGGGGAAAGATGCAGCTGTCGAGTTGTTTTTCAAAGTCTGAACTTCAAATGGTAATAATTGATTAATAAGAGGATGTTTTCTTACAACTACAAATCTTTATCCACTGAAGAGTTTTGGAGTACACACGTTTCGAACAAGTACCCAAATTTAAAAAAAACTGTCCGTCAGCCTCATTAAAATGTTTGGGTCCACCTACATATGTGAGAGTTCTTTTTCAAAAATTAACTTCCTCAAAAATAAATATCGCTCGAGGATAACCAATGCCAATGCACACCTAGAAGACACTCTGCGTATTGCTTCCATATCACGAGAACCACAATAAAAAAGAAATATCCCAGGACTGGAAGTTTTAAATATTTAAAAATATAGCTAATTTTTATAATTATGTTTTCATAAATAAAGGACAAATATATTCAAACATTGATAGTTTGTGTATTGCCAAAGTCCTATTTTTGGTTACAAAATTTGCTTTGAATTTTGTCTGCACTCTCGTATAGAATATTTTTATTATCTGGACCGCACCTGAAATAAATTGCCGGCCCCTGCTCTAGGCTATTGCGCGCGATATAAAAATGGCATGTTGAACTTTCATTAGATTATATCTTACACGTTTTAATGAGTTTATATCTTAAAAATAGGAATAATCATTAAAATAATAAGAAAACACTTTAAAACTTCAATAAGTTTATCTTCAAGAAATTAATAAAATTTCTCTATGGAAATGCTTTTAATAAGATTTCATATAAAAGTGAAATCAATAAGAAAATCTAATTGTTTTTTAATACTCAGTTTTTGTTTCTCTGTGTAGTGTAGAACATTTTCCAAGCTTAAACGAATTTAAAATTATCTCAAGAACGGTTATGAAACTTATCATAACTTTGTCCATAAAAACCAATAATCTGCATAAATTGTAATAGTGTTCAGCTATGGAAGATTTAATTGATAAATTTGGAGAAAAAAACAGTAAAAGCTGTTGATATACGAGAAGCGTTTGATCCTTAAATATATTCTGATGCAACTGCTTTAGTTTATTTTAAAAAAAAAAAAAGTTTATAAGGCAGTGCCCCAGTCAGGAAAAAGAGGCCTATATTAAATGTTTGATACACGGGTTGGGGCCCCCAAAGGGCTAGCTACACCACTGACCTATTACCTAACTAACTTACCTTGTACCTACTTACCGGCTAGGTAGGTAAGTACTATATTATAAACAAAAAACTGACCCTATAAACCACTTATTTCGTACTGCAAAGTCGGTTGACCTTTTTATTCAACATAAATCAATGAACTAACCGATATAGGTGCTTTAATTGTATATATTAGAGTTGGTATAGTTAGGTACATACATATGTAGGTGCTAGGTATATTACCACAAAGCCAAAAACTTACCAGATTGCATTCGTTCATTCTTACCTCTTGTTTAACTTTTTTGATAACCAGTTTTCCACCAACGATATATGTACCTACCTACAAACTTAACTAGCTATCAAATATCCAAAACAAGTTTTAAATACCAACATCTATACAAAACTGTCAACGAAGTTTAACACCGAATTAAGTAAGGCCTTGAGTTCCATCATCTCTCACCTTTTTATACTTTTACTTCTTTTTTTTACTACCTAGTTCCTATTCCGTATGCCTTATAACATGAGTGCAAATATATGCATAGGGTGGTCCCTAAATAGGGAGTAATTTCGTTCTTGGATACCCGTGGCGTCGTTCAGTTGCAAATGTTAAAAAAACGTCGCAAAATTGCTATTATGTGCGATCACAATTTCGTTCTAAGGTCTGAATTAAATTGGTTATGGGAGCTTATATTGTATCTATTTCTGATTTCTTTGTTTAACTTCGTTGGAGTGGTTTTAAAATTAATTACTTTTTTATATGTATGTATATACAATTTTGTAAACATTTTTGAGCGAAAAAATACGCCAATTTTAAGTAAAGTGTGTATTTTTAGGTATATAACTTTGAAATGGAATAAAACAAAGATGATTTCTTTAAATTGACATGAAATTTCCTTTATTCGAAAGATAATCTTCTGGCATTATAAATTAAATATGATTTCTGGCATATGACCGCCACGGCTGGCTCGGACGTAGTCCGGATGTCCAATTTTCGATGACTTTTTTCAACATTTGTGTCCGTATATCGGCAATAACGCGGCGAATGTTGTCCTCCAAGTGAACAATCCGATCACATATTCCCACATAGTCAAGCGGCGTTAAATCGCACGATCTTGGAGGCCAATTCACGGGGCCGTAACGTGAAGCTATATACGGTTACCAAACGTTTCCTTCAATAAATCAATTGTGACACGAGCTGTGTGAAATGTTGCGCCGTCTTCTATACCTCTACAAAAAATACCCCTTATTTATTAATGTAGAGTTAAAAATTGAATTTAAAAAATAATCTTCCACCCGTTTTCGAAATATTTTTTTTTTTAATTTTAATAAATATGTTGTTTTAATCGGTTAATCCGAAAATTTTTATGAAATGTACCTTTATTTTTGATTTTAAGAATATTTTGTGTTCAAAATCTTCAAGATAATGTTAAAACTGCTTTTTGCCAAGTTTAATAAAAATCGACAGAGAATATTGAGTTTTCAAAAAAAAAATGTCAAACTTTTTTTAAAAAATCCAAATTTTGGTATACAGTATTATTATTAGATAAATAAATCATTGTTCATAAAAATTATCAAAATCAGTTAACCATTTTCGAGGAAAGCGGAAGTAAAAAAAAAAGGTTCTTTTAGAGGTGCTATCAATAACCATTTTTCGGAATCATTTATTTATAGAAAGGCAGCCTATTATAATTTATAGATATTTTTTTTTATCCCTGGAGTCAATTTTGAGAAAAATATAATTTTCCAAAACATAATTTGACTGTACTATTAGTAGAACAGTAGGTTAACCTACAACAGCACTAACATGGCAAAGTTAGTGTCGTTGAGGGTTTGTCGGCGAGGAGTAGCTACAATTCCCGGAAAAGACAAAAGACTTTCAACGGGTGAACGAAAACAAAAACAAAATGTATTTGAATGGCGCAAAATTTTAATGCAACAGTATGACGTACACTATTTGTTTAAATGTTCTTAGTTTTAAATACATATTTCTTAACTTAGGTATCATACTAAAATTAGTTTCTTAAAAAAAGCCTTCGTACATAATTATATAAAAATAAATAAATAATAAATTATTACATAAAAGGAGTTTCTCTCAAGTTATAGATTTTAATTCGGCTAATGATTTTGTACGCTAAGGGTGAAATTGACAGCGCGAAATCGTTAAATCTACACTAATTTTCTGTAGTAATTACAACAGGTTGTAGAAACTACAGAAAGTTTGCGCTCAATCTATACAACATGGTATAGTTGAACTAGGTTGCAGTGGACATGAACAAAATAAAACACACAAAACTAGAACCAATTTTTTAAAAATATAATAAAATGTAAAATCTACCTTAAAAATTAAAAAAATGCATTTAAATTTACAACCATTTCATGTTTAATCTACAATGAGTTGTGAAATGACGGATGTTTAGTTATTCTATTATAAAGTTTGAAATTTACAATGCAGGTGATTTTTATCTTATCTGAAAACATTGAATCCAGCATGAAATTCAACATATATATAGGTATTCCTTCTACGGTAAATGAAAACACTGAAATATGTATTTACTTTACATGTGTAGATAGTCTTTGAAGTGGTAAGCAATTTTCTAAGATTTTTTTCTTATTTAAACCCAACATACACGTTCCAGCCTTTAGATGCATTTTATTAGAACCACTATCTGATAAAAATAAACATAACACAAAATATCATGACTGCACTAAATTCGGAGAAAAAACTCCATTGGCTCGAAAAAAAAACATTTTTGTATAAATTATGGAGTTATTAAAATTAGTTATTAAAATAAAAAGAATTTTCAATTATTATGGTATACCTATTTTTATCCGTTTTCACAAAAAAAAATTTTTAATATGAAAGCAAGGAGATGTCAAAAATGACAGCAAATGGTTGCAGTTGCTACAAATCCAGCTGTTTGGTTTGACGCCAGAAATTACATTTTGACCACAAAAAGTTGTGTATAATTGACGAAGTCTGTCTACGCTTAAGTATTGTGTAAGTTCAAAAATTGCTGTAAGTTCAACAATGAATGCAAATTGGCAAATTTTCTTACTTTAAATTGTACAAATAATACTTTTATTTTCACAATTCGGTTGTGGAATCCACAACCATGCCCTTGTTAAATTGAAAACAGTGGTTGTAGGGTCGATTATGACAATTAATGCAGTAAAACCAACAGTGTTTTTCAACATTTCTACAAACAATTTTTTTGGCAGATATTATTTTTTTTTATCGTAAACGGCTTAACCGATTTCCAGGAAGTCCTTTTAAATTGATACACAGTAATATAATATAGTAATATGATACAAAGTAATATAATATAAAATAATGTGTTTAGGTGTATATATTTAGTTATACTTACCTATTGTTAATTTCTAAAAAGTGGCATCCCAAGTTTTGGTTTAAGAAATTTTATATATCTACATACCTACTACCAATTATTTTTTAAGAAAACCGCTTTAGCATTTTTTGAAATTTTTTTTTCATACATTTATTTTGTTTCAATGATTAAAACGGTGTTCTTCATTGTGAGATTAAAACATTTTTAAGAGTTGGTCTAGCAATTTAAAGTAAGAGTTTAATGTTTCTTGTCCATTTTCTTATACCTAGGTACCTTAAATAAATATAATTTAATAATTATTATTATATTCATAAATGTTTAATATGCAGTCTCTGAAATTCCAAGCAACTTGATCCCGTCATGCATTTTATCTTACACCTATTCACCCCTGTTACCCACCAAAAGTGTTGGCGATCAACAAAAATCAATAATTTGATATATAGGTCGCAAGGTAGCAGGTGTCTTAAAACAAGAGTAAGAGTAAGATGTTGCTTTAATTTCATGATCAGTAGGTATAAATATTCGTCACCAACTAATTTTTGAAAATTTTTCGTTTTATTCAAAATTACTCAACAAATACCAACGTAAATTAACTTTCCGATTACGACAACAATACATTTAAAATTACATACACACCAACAGGGGTGATACGCAATTGATGTATGTATGTATATACCTATCTCTTTCTAGGGTTCGGGGAATACAGGACAATTGGATTTCAAGCATGAAACCTTGGTTTTTCAGTTTTGCTATCGCTGACAAATTACAGATTTCGAGGCAAATTTTTTGCTAGACGTCGCGACGCAATGCGTCGCTTCATATGAAATTTGGTCAATTGTACCTAATCCTAATTCTTTAAAAATGTTCGCATACATGAAAGACAAATTGGGGTGATATGAAAACCCAGTGCCTACAGTATGCTTTCTTATACAAAAATAAAAAGCCTACCGCGGGTTCTGCTCATCAGCAACTACTGACACCTGAGATACTAAATGACAAACACAAAAAACGGTAGCAAGAGAAATCAAACCAAAATAAAATTTGACTGGGGTGATGGAACACCCCTGTTGTTATCCGAAGGTTAACTAGGTCTCTATATATTTATACTTTACAAAGGTACTATCTACTCCTATATACCTACTAATTTTTTGGTATGAACGTAATTTTTGTAGGTATCGTAATTTTTTATAAGAAAGATCGTGTTTTAGTTAAAAGTTATTCAACTCAATACCTACCTCCTAAGATGTGAACTTTAATACCTATAGCTTGAAAATGCAATAAAATGAAAATAACGACATTGTGGACACATCCCCGTTTGTTCCCCCAGTTCCCCAATAATAAGATAATTTAGTGTGAAAATATTGCGATGCAGGAACCAGGCCAAGGGGGTGTAGGTAATCAAAGTCTGAAAAAATAGGAAAATTTGTGTTTCATACGTAGAGCCAATCGGTGTATACCTATGCCAATGAGAAATTAAAACAAAATAATGTGAGGACCACCCTAATAGGTATACCTATGTACATATACCTACGTACCTATTAGGTGTGCCTCTGAATATTGAATATGCAAAAGAACAGAAGAAGGCAGCTACATCAACTTAATAAGGTAGGTATACATGTGAGTATAAATAAATTCGTACCTATAAAAATGAGACTGATTGTGAGATAGAAGAAGGTAAACCCTTTTTCTTTGAGGGGAGGGATTGATTGCCCTCATCATTTAGCAATCCAAGAAATGGGTATATGCTTACATACATACCTACCTACCATAGCTTTGGAACACAACGTCGCCGTCGCCGCCGCCGTTCTCAATGCCTGAGTTCTTAGGATGTAGGTAGGTATGTGGATTGATTAAACCGTTGTATAGCTATACTTCGTAATAGTTTTTTGTCTCTTTTTTGTTTCTGTACTCTGCCTTCCGAATCCATCTTCATTTTTGAAGTTTTGCAACTCCAATCAAGATTTCCGATCTGAGGCTCATTTATTCTTTGTTTTCTTCGTTTCCAAAAAAAAATAATCACCCTCCTGCTCCTAGTAACCCTGTTTATCGTGTTTCTTCCTAACCTTTGTGTACATTACGTTTTTCCTACTTCTATTTGCTGTCGCTCAGTAAGGATTATTTATTTGTGTTGCGTTGCGACTCGAAAGTATAAATGAATGTGTATACCCTACCCATACAAGTTAAAGTTGGCGAACACTCACGAATCACGACTCACTCAGTCAGCATCATCTCATCGCTCACTCATTTTATTTTTCCAATTGGAATTATTAGAGTATGGAATTAGAATGGTAGGTATACCGTATACCTATTCCAATTTGAACCAACCTATAGCAACTAGCAAGTATCAAACTCAACTTTTCTCTTTTTGCGTGACGAAAATAACCACAAAACTTCATAGGTACCTATAAGAAATGCAGACCAAGAGAATCGTGAGGGCTATAGTAATAGTCTTGTGTTGGATTTCCGTATTTAATATATTAGATAATAATCATTTGGCAACACAAAAATGTTAAAGTTAAGCAGGTATGTAGGTATAGTATTTATATATATTTGCTGATGGCTAGGCTATGGCTACATCTTTATATCAGAGAGTAGAGACCAGTGTTGCCGCTGAAAAAATTAAAAAGGGTCCCAAAAAGGGCCCAATATTCAAAAATTTGACAGAAGAGAAAATGCGCACACAAAAAGCAAAAGAGTATACAAAACAAAAATGTATTAAGAACTTATATTCACGTATTAGAAAACAAAACAGTTCTTAAAAACAGTAAATAAATAAAGAGTAGTAGGTAAAGTCTTTTAGCAAAAGTATATAATATACACAAGTTTAATTTTTTTAATACCTATTGTCCACCTGTATAAAAAACAAGATTTTTTTGGAACCCAATTTTCCAAATCATTTTTGGTTTCAATTAAATTAAGAGCTGACGAGAAAAATCGTAAAATGGGGCCTAACGGCAACGCTGGTAGAGACTCATCTCCAGGGCTAGGTTTGTTTGAGAAATGAGTAGCTGCAGCCATTATTTATAGGTATGTATTTGTATTATTTACCTACTCTGTTTACTTTCAGTTCTGCTTCGCATTTTTATTTTTGAACTGTTAGACAAAGATACGGTTGCCACAAGGGAATTTATAAGAGTTTATTAAAACAGCTAACAGAGACTCACAGTCGTATTTATAAACTTTATAGGTTCCCTTTCTATGTACATAATGTCCAGCTTCAAAACCTTGTTTATAGATATTTTGCATCGACTAACATATTCGAAAGTTAGTACCTCCCTGCATACGTTCCATGAACAAGTTATGCCAAACATCTAGTTTCTTATTGACTTAAGTTATCTGGAAATGAATGAAATGTTCGTTGAACGCAAACAGAAGATCACTCAAATTTAATTCATTCGAGAATTAATGATTACAAGTAGGTTTTTTTACTGAATATTTGTGCCCATTACTTAAGCTACGTACAGACGATCGGCATATCTTACAATATTGTCAAATCTGTCATTAAAAAAATTGTTCCAAATGTCTTACAACCGTATGAACTTACAATTTTGTGTGACTAGTCGTGTTTTTTTTGCAAGCCCTGAGGAAATTGGTCGAAAAAAACAACGTCAGGGCTAAGCATTTGCATGTTACATACAAAAACAACTTATCCCCTTTGGACTTAGCTAAGCCTGGAGAATTATCGGGGCTTAACTTAAGCACGGAGAAAACTGTGTTACTGTGAATTGTATGCTTACTATCGATAGTTTGTATGGAAACTCGATTTTGTTTCTGTAATGGCGTCGCTAATCCCCGATATCGTTTTTTTCAACCAAATTCATCCGGGTTGCAAAAAAACACGGCTAATATTGCCAGAAACGTCACTGTCAGTCATTGTCAAAAGACAATGAAATTGTCAGGTATGTGACATAATCGTTTGAAAACACAATTTTTATTGTCAGACGATTAGGACTCGTTTTATATCGTCAGATGTCGTTGTTTAAGAAATCTGACATTTGTTGACAATTTCTTCATTGTCATATAATAAATTAGCTGCGCGGACGGAAAATCAAAATGTAAATGTTTTCCGTTTTTGTATATTTTGTATTTTTGTTGTACCTACATAATATGTACAATGTACATACCTACTAATTATAATTGAAAGGGAAGCAGAATTAATTTAAAAATGTTGTGAAGTGGTTAAGGATGCACCTTCACAGTCACCAAAGCCACCATCTCCCAAGAAAAAGAAGTTGTTTCGAAAGAAAGCGGAGAGTGAAAGTGAATGGACCCACAAAAGCAAGAAGATCGTCGAATTGCTTGGATTCCATTCGCGGAAATTTGCAATACAACTCCAGAAATTTCGAATAGAATCTTTCCTCCTGTCGGCGAGCCACCCAATCCAAACACATCGTTCTTTGTTGACAACTAGATTTTTGGGACAGGGATAATATGAACATAGATTTAATAAAACTGAATTTAAAGTCCATTTTAATCCAAAGGTAGTATCGGTATTCATATAATGAGAAGTGAGCAAGATTTAGTATTCTTCCATTTGGGTTTTTTACTCCATTCAGTTGATTTAAGCCGAAAGAAGCCATTCCATCCAAAACATCCAGATTAAAGTCCCCGATTACACTGATTTCGTCAGTTGGATCAATCTACTCATAGATCTTTTCAAAGGAATTGTAAAAATTTTTGTAAATACCACTATTAAAGCTAGGTATACAAAATGGCAACCACATAAACGTAACCAGGTGATACTTTTACACATAGCAATTCAAGTGAGGACTCCAAAAAATCATCAAGAAGGGAACAGATAAGAGAGGTTCTTACTCCTATCAATAAAAACTCCCTCCAACAGTTGCTGAGACATTACGAGAGTGTCGATCACGTCGAAATATTTGATACGTTTTGCCAAATTCAACCATGTTTCAGTCAGTACAATGACATCATGAGGGATATTTTTTGGCGAAAATTTGGCATGGTCAGATATTGTGGAAAATTTTGTTGCTCCGTCTTTGAAGAACTGTTTTCAAACTCGTGCATTATAATACCATTAGTCCAAAAAGCCGATGAATTTAAAATGATAAATAATGAATCTGGAACTTTTACTATTTTGAACGACGAGTCGTGCCAAGTTTATTTTTATAAAGTTTTTAATGTCTATAGAGCATTCGTCTTAGGACCAAGTTTAGAAACGAAGAAGTTTTTTGTCCTTCGACTATATAGGAGGCGCTTAGCTAATTTGATTAATCGAAAAACTGAAGAAAGTGTATAATTATCCGGTAGAATATCGGTATTAGTATTTGCAGAGTTTATTGATAGAGTTTCAAGATCTATACCTTCATTCGCTAATTAAGAGAGGTCGGAGATGTTGGTGCATAAATCATTAAAATGGAGGGTTGAACTGGAACTGAAACTTGCAGTGACTGTGATTCTTCAATAGAAGCAATACCGACTGACTACCGGGAAGGCATGGTTCCACTTCTGCGCATTTGTGAAAATAGAGCGGATCCAGTGTCTCTTTCCTTGTCAAAATGTTAATATTTGTTGTTTCTACTAACGCGATGTGCAGTTTTTGAGAGCGCTCGAGTAACCATATTGAATTTCTGACACTTTTAACTTTGACAACCTGCGAAATTTATCTTAGACTTGCCTAGGTACTGTTCCTTCGATATCTTCCATGGAACGCAACACTTACCACCATATGAAGTCAACTAAAACTTCTTAATGTATCGACGCTGGAATAAAGGGGAGAGGTTAATAATGTAATGTTCTAATTTCAAAATCTCTCAGGATCCATTGACTCATCATATATTCTAAGTCAACTCAACATCAATATCCAGACTTCTAGGTTTAGGGTCAATTATGGTTGAAACAAACCTCTTAATGTTATAAGTCGTGATTTTAACTAATTTTATATCTTTAATGGATTTCAATGAATCTGGACCTGGTATTAAACATATTTCGTATACAAGACCGTAAAATTATATATCCTTGTTAAGTTCAGTATTATTTAAATTATGAGCAGGAAAAAGGGCCCAGCTACGCCACTGCCTATGATATGTGTACTGTGTCTCGAAACAGCATATATTTTGAGTTATGGACTTTTTAATGAGCAATTTTTCCTTTTTCAATATAAAATGAGTTTTATGTTTACCAACAAAACTTAAAATCAAATATACCTACGTAAGCAGAATATATACCTACCTACTTGTCTCACAGTAGGTAGGTAAGGTACCTGAGTATGCGTTTCAAATGTCTGAGCGGCAATACTGGAGGGTTCAAAGCGCACAGCGGCAACCACGTTGCTAGGAGTGTTTTTGTTGTTGCCTCATTGTTGGTTCGGTACACGATAGTTGGTTAGTGGTTAATGGTTGGTTTTGGTTTGGCTTTGGTGCATGCGTATTTGCGAATTGAGAAATACTCACCAAAGCTTAGTCATAATCTGCTCCATCTCTTTCCTCTCCCTCGCCAGTTTGCCCACAAAAAAAGCTAACCTAAATACAACCTGTCTGACCGACCTTTTACTTTTTAAGTATGTACCTATTTAAATACATAATCTAACTACTGAAGCAGGGAATCATAATAATGTAGGTATAATGACGTCTAATAACTTCTTAGCATTTATTTTATACTTTTGCACATTGCGTTGCGGTATCCAAGCCAGATTCCATATTGCGTTTTTACATCTCTCTGTCTCTCTCGGGATACTGAAAACTGAACTGAACCTGTTAAAGTAGGCATAAAGAAAAACGAAGATACAAAATATAAAACTTGTTTTAAATAAATACTTTACTCTTTAAAAAAAAACAAAACTCCCTTAAATAAATAATTATTGAGTAGAAAATTAAAAACCATCTCTTTTTTCGCACACACACTTACCGAATTGTGAGAGATTTGAGTTGAGTTGTGTAATGTGTAAATGGAGTGCAGGCGCAAGGGAAGAAAATTCGTGTTCAAAAATACAAAATATACCAAACGAAGCAACAAAACTAAATCCAACTAACACAAGAGACAAGATACAACATACGGTAACTTTTACTTTAGTCTGTGACCAGGCGCCGAGCACTGCGCACAGCATTTCTATATACGTTTATAATTAATGACTTAGAAAATTTATTCGTTTTGCCTCAACTTTCCGCTGTTGTGTTGATTTCTTCGCCGCTTCGCCGAAATAATCCATTTATGTATAAATACTCAATGTAGAAGTAGATTACTTATTTTCTTTCATTTGTTTTATATTATAAATAAAAAAAATATATAATGAAATACGCCATTATCGTACGTATATCGTGTGTATGTATCTTACGCTAGTGATGTGAATGTGAAGCAAAGAACACGTATTGGAACAAACAAATACCTATAAAATATACAAGCGATATAAAAATTACAAATATTTTATTTGGTCATTTCTTTTGGCCAATAGGTAATACCTTTGAGTGAGATTTTTTTTTGTTTTCCGTGAGTGCTCAGCACTTGCAGCACTTGAAGGTTTAAAAAGTGTCATAATTATGTGCATGAGCTAAATCGTGCATTCAAATACATAACATCTCGGGATCTTAAAGGTGCTAATGCTAAGTAAAAACACCCCAAGAAGTTAAAAAATATATAATTTTAAAACAATTTTGTCTGTGTTGTTTCTGTTTCTATCTTTTCACGGAAAAAAAAGATTAATAAGCTGGTTTGGTGAATATAGTGCGCGGTCTTCGTTTGTTAGTGCTTTATTGAATTGGTGGTGGTAGTGTTAGTTAGCCTCCACTATTCCACATGGTGTTTATTTTTTTTTTGTGTAAATCCAATATCGCTCGGTTATTGATATTTATTCTATAAACTTTATTTTTTCGGTATACCAAAATATATGTATATATATGTATGTACATATGTATCTAGAGACGAAAAATTGTTGCTGATTATTTTTCTGTCCGTTCACACACACCCACACAGGAGATTATTTTTATTGAAAGTGATTTTTTTGTTGGTCTACAAATTATTTATGAAGAAAAGTGTTTTAGTTCGACTATGTGTGATGTGGTGTAAAATATTAAAGTCGGTACTTTCTTATCTTTTATAAATAAAAAAAAAACTGGATAAAAAAAAGTTGAAGTTGAAATTTGTATCTGAAGACGACCGGCAAACTCGTCGTGGTGGTGTTTATTTTTAAACGTTTTTTTGTCGTTTTTTTTTGTGGGTTTCTTTCGAAGTTCTTTCCACATTTTATTTGAAGTTGATTTTTTTTTTTTTGTGTTATGAGTTGGAATAATCTTGGAATACCTAAAATATATACAAATTTCTCATTTCTATAAATAATATACAACGCGCCTTCGAGATATAAATGTACCTTGCTGTATAAAAATTTATGTTTAAAATGTGTGCAATCAGTTTTTCTATTTCATTTTTCTTAAATAACGATATAGAAGTTTTGAGTATTTTTAGATATATTTTTTGTGTTTTGAAATAAAAAAAATTCTTTACCAACAGTGATGTAGAATTTATTCTTTCTTGAAAGCATTAATATTTACAAATAGTGAAGATCTGTTCCTACTTATATGTATCTTATTTTTGTCTTTACAGTGCATTTAGTTCTTTACTCTGATGTTTAAAACAAAATAAAAGATGTTCTTTGAGTGAAAGTATATGGAAATAGAACTAACTATTATAATTTTATAAATTAAGAAAGAAAAATTATTTCTTTACATAAAAATACAAAAAAATTGAATAACATTGGATACCTACAAGAATTTTCTCATTAAACTGAACTAAAATTCTAACTTACATCTGCAACAAAAAGAATTGGTAAGTTTACTTAAATACCTATGAACATGTTTTTTGTTCACTTTATGATAAACTAACTTCCTATGTTTTATGTAGTTAGTTTGTATAGTGCTAGAAAATATGGCTTTATCATAAATTACTTTCAGTAGTAGGTGGGTAGGAATGAATACCTACATACAATGCTGAATTTCTTGTTGTTTTATTTCTTAACATTGAATCTATATTTATGTGTATGAATGAGATCATCCTTTTCTTGTTTTTTTTTTTAGGACTGTTTCTTTTAAAATAAACTCAAGAAGTTGATAGACTAGGTTGGTTGGTTTAAGAAAAAGAATTTACTCGATACAAAAGACTTACTATTATCTAGCTAGGAATACGAAACAATACTCAACATGTGCCCCTCAAGGTACAAGCCTTTCACTGTTGAGCAACTTGAGGTGCACAGTCATTTCGCAAAAAGCTCTATCATGAGTCAGAAATCAGAAACAGAAATGTATGGATCATTTTATGACGGTTAAAATGATACACGGTCATGCGGTCATTGTGTATTTAGAATTGTTGCTGTATGCCTGTTAAGGGTTACCAACCTGGTATCGGTACCAACGTCCCTACTAATACGTAGATAGGTAGGTACTTAATAGGTATAAATTCAATAAAAAAATAATTCTTTCTTCGTTACATTTTTAAAAAGAATGTTAGATCTTAACGACTAGGTACCCACAACCACTACGGCTTCAGCATGACCAAAATTTTGAAGTTATTTTCAAAATTGTAAAAGAAGAATCGTTTTTAGTATGTAAAAATCTGCGCAGTTTTTTTTACATTAGGTACTACCTACCTATAGGTATTGAAACGATTTTTCTTTTACAACATTATTTACAGCATTTAATAATGAAAAACTGTAATGGCACATTTTTAATACCTACATAATAAAGGTGATTTTACTACCTACTAACAGGATTATAAAATTCCTACACAATTTTCACATTACAAATATGTATGTAAGTGGAGCACTTTCATCAATATTTGAATGAATTCAGAAACACTACCTACCTATAGATGTATATGTATATTTACATGTATGTATGTACCTACCGAATCCATAATCACATTGTTAATTTGTTATAGGTACATAAGTATTTATCTTACTCTCTTGTTGTCTGTCGTTCTTGGCGTCCATTTCCACGTGCTTTGTCGTTGTTCTTTTACAATTTGCCGTTTCTTTGTAAAGTTCAACAAATAAAAAATTAACTAGGTACCTACCTTCTAATCGACAGACTTCCATATTCTTTGGAGATAGTTACCAAAACTGGTCCTTAAATTGGCTTATTGTCATTTTATAATTTAAATGTAAATAACGAATTGTCACAAAATGGTCATTCCGTAATGGAAATGACTAGATATTCCAATTATAAAAGTTTTGGCTTATAAAAGTACTGTTAAAGCAGCCTTGCAGGGCCTGGGCCCTCCGCCAGTGGGCATAATTCGGATACCCAGAGTTTTTTTTAATTCGCTGCACACCACTTTAAATCGCCAAAAATTGTTATATTTAACTGTTATAAGTTGGCATTTCTCTAGTCTCGTCTTTTTGTATTACGGAATTTGAATATTCGTTAGCAGAATTTTGTACCATACAGAATTTTGAAATACCGAATTTTGCATAAACTAAATTTTGAAATACTGAATTTTGAGCTTACAGAATAAAAAAAAGCTTTTTTTTGACAGCCAGAATTTCGACCCGCTCCCGTTGACCTCTTCTTTCCTCGTTTCTACTTTTTATCCAAATTAATATACATACATTCCACTTTGGGCCAAAAATAATAGGTAATCATTTGACAGTAATATGTAATTATGTATGAAGTATGATATACATATGTTTATAATATGTGTACTGTGATGATTACCTACCTAAGTACATAAATGTATGTTGTAGATCCTACGGCACAATGTTCTACCATTAAAACTGACAACGCTTTACAACTATCCGCACCAAAAAAACACTTTTTGGGCACGAAATGATCACAACGTTTTATTTATGAATAAATGTAGGTACCCAGAGATGTGGAAATATTCCTCATAAGAGAAGATTATTTCTGAAATATGATCATCATCTTCCTGCTGCAACACTAACGTTGAAAACGTTACACTTAATATGCTTGAATTCATCGCTGGTGTGTATCTTGATTTCAGTTCTTTTAGGTAAAAACTTAATCTTGTGCTCTCTTGCTAAATGCGCAATATCACTAGCAGCACAAGCAACAATATTCTTGGCCATCTTCAATGCTTCCAAATTTACATACCTATAGAAATTTTGATATTAACTACACATTGTATTGTACCTATAGTGATAGTAGGACTATACAGCTGTCGTTTATAATACTGTTATTTCTGTAGAAGCGAGTAGTTTCAAGCGTTAAAATATATCGAATTCTATTATAAAAATAAACACTTAACGCATATTTATTGAAAGTGCTGTCTACTAATCTCCAAAACTCGAATTAGATCACCTTTATCTTTCAAAATCTATTCTAAGTTATAGTTCAAGAATGGGCGGAAAATTGACCTTTTTGTACCTTAAAATCTAAATTTTTGTATTTTATACGAGTAATCATATTTAGAAGCAAAATTGTATTATATGTCTACAAATCCTCTTTTCATTTTTTTTAAATGTTTGAACTGACAAAAATATTGATAATATAATATATTGTGTTCTGTATGTGCAATTAAACATTTCAATAAATTAAAGTAGACAACTAACTAAAACATAAGCAATTGATACAGTATACCAGAGGTGGAATTTTCTATTTATAAGGATTCTCTACTATGGTGTCTGGTGCCACACTTGTAACTTGGACATTAATTAATTTCGTTTAAAAAATAATCAAAACTAACATTATGATGATTTAGAAGCCTTATACAGTCTGAAGGTCTGTGCGTCCGTGCACTCACTGTAATTTCAGCTAGAACCTAAATTGCTGGAGCAAATCGAATCTTTGTTTTGCAATAGAACGAATTTGTTTTTCAAAAACGTTAATTTTTGTGTTGGTATTATTTGTGTGCAGGATTACTCAATCGTGTATGTATATATACGCTTTCGTTTGACATTTAAGTAGGTATTCAAAATAAAAATAATTGCGAAAGTAACGGTCAAATTACGTATATACATACATATTACATGTGTACATATATAGCTAAAGGGTCCGCCATCTAACGTTTTGTTTCAACTAGTGCTTATTTCGTGAATAGTAACACTTAGCTCATGTCTGATTTGACAGATAATTATTTTTATCCTTCCGCTGAACGAATATGGTTGTGTATACGCTTCGCTAAGTGGGCCTGCGATCGACTCAGAGAAGATGCCGATTTTGACAAAAAAATCATCTTTTCAGATGAAGCTCATTTTGATCTTGGCGGGTAGTAAACAAATAATATTGTCGCATTTGGGGCACAGAAAACCCGCACGCATACATTGAAAAGCCGATACACCCAAAACGAGTCACTGTTTGGTGCGGATTTTGGTCCAGAGGCATAATTGGGCCATTTTTCGAAAATGAGCAAGGAATGGCCGTTGCAGTCAATGGCGATCGTTATCGGGCCATGTTGAACGAATTTTTGTTCACAAAAATTGAAGAGGAGGATATTGGCAACATTTGGTTTCAACAGGACGGCCGGCGCTACGTGCCACACAGCCGAAGCTACACTCGATGTTTTGCGCCATTTAAAAAAAAAAAAAGTTATTTGGCGGACCCTTTATGTTTATATGGTTTTCACGAGTCTCTAGAAAAAGTAATAGGTGCCAATTCTAAGAAGGTTAAAGTAACTTAACTGAATTCACTAAGCCCTATCTATTAAAATGAAACCCAGAGGTTCTTGAGTCCAACATTATAAAAGTGAGCAATATCTTAAGAAATAACTGTGGTCGATTTTCTGTCCAATTCACATCTTTTGTTTCTAATATGTCACCTGTAGGTTAGTGTTATTGAATTGTTTGAATATTTGCAAGAATGTTTTAAAACCGTGGATTTTTGATGTTGGGGTATGTTACTATGGGAAATCAATTCTTATGAAATGTACCAAAGACTATAATCTATGGTCGACAGCACTGGTAAAATAGAGATTAGCATTTGGTGTCTGGTGTGTTTGCACAATTTCTGACAGATTTTGGTAAATAATAGCTCACTCGATGCAGCATAAAAAAAGCACTAAAATTAAAGATCCAAAATTTGTTTTCAAAATTCAAAATGTAGCTTTAAAAAGGTCTTCAAAGTCTAAAAAACATAAATAAATGTGTAATTTTTAGATCCAATCCAAAAAATCTACACACAATTTTGTATCATGAATATAAAGTTTATATTTTTTAAAAGGACGGACACTCCTCTTTTCGAAACTGTAAAAAATTAAAATTAGTCGCAAAATGACTTAGTAAAAGATCGTTGAAGCTTGAAAACATTAAAAAAAAAAACGGGTTGTTGACGTTAAATTGAAATTTTCAAGGTCAATGAATGTTTTCAAGTCGCATAATATGAGGTATACTCAGTTATACATACCTACAACCTCTACTAGGTCACTTCCAAAGTAATTTTTCACTCTAATACAGTGAATCAAAGAAGAATCGAAGATTTCAGTTTGCAATTTATTTCAGTTTATATTTGAAAATACAAAATCCAAAACGATTTTGGACTTTGTTGCATTTGTGAAATTGTGGCAGGATAGTTGTGCGAGGATAAATAAATCTCGTAATAGGTACGCAGGTTTTTAGAATGAAAAAAATACAATTTGGTGATTTGCACACGTTGGTAAACGCTTTATCAATGGTAAATTATTAAATTTTCATATACACTGCTGAACAAGTCACAACGAATCTGACAGATTTTGCTTATGGCTGATTTAAACAAACAAATATCGAGCGCCCCTATTGGAAGAGCCCTTACATATATATGCACATATACATGCAAGTACGTTTCGCACATAAATAAATTTGAATATCTGTCAATTATTTCAAAATGACTGCCATTTCTTGAGTGTTCCTTTTGGCTCCATTAACTACTACCAAGTACGTCTGGCTGCAGTCAGCTTCTTCTTCTCTGTGGTCAAGGAAGTTCAAAGTACATTCAGTAATGTAGTTTCAAAATGTATCCACACAAGAAAAAGACACTATCATCATCATCATCGTCGGCTCGACAACCGGGGTCCGGTCCTGGCCTCCTTCAACAAGTCTCTCCCGGTCTCGAGCCGCCGCCATCCTGTTGCGCACCCCAAGGCTCCGGGCGTCCTGGTCTACGCCATCTCTCCAGCGCAAGCATGGTCTACCACGCTGTCGTCTACCATAGAATGTACCACAAAGAACTTTCCGATCAGGTTCCTCTTCGCTCATGCGAGCTAGGTGCCCTGCCCACCGGAGTCTACCGAGCTTAATTTTTGTCACGATATCTGCTTCAAGGTAGATTGCGTACAATTCATGATTGTACCGTCTCCGGAATCGTCCTTCCTCACATATGGGGCCAACAATTCTCCTTAAGACTTTTCTCTAGAACGCGGCTAAGAGGTCGGAGTGCCTTTTGCTAAGCACCCAAGTCTTGGATCCATATGTGAGTACTGGCAGGACCATGGTCCTGTACAGCAGCAGTTTTGAAGTTATGGTGAGATTTCTGGATTTGAAGAACTTTGACAGACTATAGTAGGCTCTGTTGGATTTGAGAAGCCGCCCGCGTATTTCTTCTTCTATATTGTTATCGGCTGCTACTATTGACCCAAGGTATTTAAAGGATTGCACCACTTCAAATTCGTGCTCCGCTACCTTGATTGTTTGACCAACTGTTCCTCTCGCATTCGACGCCACCATGTACTTTGTTTTACCTTCACTAATGTGCAGCCCCAGATTTTGTGCCGCCTGCTCGATCTGGATGAAGGAATCATGTACAGCTTGCTCAGTTCTTCCGATGATGTCGATGTCGTCTGCGTAAGCCAGTATCTGGCTGGACCTGTTGACGATGGTCCCTCTTGTTGCCGTGCCAGAGTCACGGATTGCTTTCTCCAACGCCAGGTTGAAGAGGAGGCAGACCAAACTATCCCCTTGTCGGAGTCCATTAAAGATGTTGATTGGTTTGGATAGCAATCCGGCTATTTTTACTTGGCTTGTTACGTTGGTCATGGTCAACCTACATAGTCGTGTCAATTTATTTGGGATGCCGAATTCTCTCATGGCTTTGTAAAGTTCTACCCTGGCTATGCTATCGTAGGCGGCCTTAAAGTCTATAAACAGGTGGTATGTTGGGATGTTAAATTCTAGACATTTTTCCATCGCCTGCCTAAGGGTAAAGATCTGATCAGTTGTTGATTTGCCTGGAATGAAACCACACTGATATTGTCCGATGATGGTTTTAGCGTATGGGGTTATCCGGTCTTGTAGGATAGAGGAGAGTATCTTATAGGCGGTACTCAACAACGTGATACCTCTATAATTGCTGCACGTTGTGACATCTCCCTTCTTATGTATGGGGCAAATTATACCTTTTCGCCAGTCTTCTGGAATTTCTTCATGCTCCCACACGTGCACTATAATCTCATGAATTGCTTGACGTAAAGCTGGCCCACCGTGTTGAAATAGTTCGACTGGTATACCATCGGCTCCCGGGGCTTTGTTTTTCTTTAGCCGGCCTATAGCCTTCTCAACCTCTTCTATGCTTGGTGGCGGCAACATAGGGTACTCTTCTTAAAGTAGTGGAGCCTCCACTTCTGCAGTGAGCTGACCGTTTAGCAATTCATTGAAGTACACTTCCCATCGCTCCAGTATGCTTTGAGGATCGGTGATCAGATTTCCCTCTCCGTCCTTGCAGTATGTGCAGCGTGGTGTGTACTGCGTCATGTTTCGGACGGATTGGTAGAACTTCCGCGCCTGGTGCGGACCTCGCTCTCGGCTTTTCTCTATTTCACAGATTATGTTCTTCTCCCAGCCTGATTTTTTCTGTCTGTGAAGCCGTTTTTCAATTCTTCTGAGCTCTTTATATTCGTCTTCGCGTGCCCGCGTTCTATGAGATTGTTGCATTGCTCGGTACGCAACATTCTTACGTTCAGTCGCTAGCTTGCATTCATCATCAAACCAGTCGTTCCGATTTCTACGACCGCTGCCTAAGATGGAGTTGGCAGTACTAATGACAGTATTCTTAAGGCGTGTCCACTTCTCATCTACGCCCACCATACTGGCTCCAGGACTTACTCTACCCAGTTCTACGGCGAGTCCTAACGCATTACCAAAGGTGTTACTGGTGTTTGCATTGCGCAGAGCAGCCGTGTTGATTCGAACCTGATCGGTGGATGCAATACGTCTTCGCAAGGCAATCCGCCCTCGGAAAACCATACCAACAAGATAGTGATCCGAGTCGATATTGGCACCTCGGTACGTTGGTACCGTCATCAAGTTCGAGTAGTGGCGACGGTCTATCAACACGTGGTCAATTTGGTTACGAGTGACTCCATCAGGTAATACCCAGGTGGCTTTGTAGATATCTTTACACGGGAACCTGGTACTCGCAACGACCATGTTTTTCGATGCTGCCAATTCTAAGACTCGAAGTCCATTGTCATTAGTGTTCTCATGCAAACTATGGGTGCCTGCGTAATGCCTGAATACCGGCTCCCGACCTATTTTTGCATTCAAATCCCCAAGGATGATTTTTACGTCATACCTTGGACAGGCATTGAGGGCCCTCTCGACTTGTTCGTAGTAAGTCTCTTTTTCTTCGTCTGAGGACTCCTCCGTAGGTCCGTGAACGTTAATGAGGCTGATGTTCTTAAATTTGGCTCGCACGCGAAGGGTGCATAGCCTTTCGCTTATAGCGTTAAAGCCGATGATGGCAGACTTCATTTTTTCGCCGACTAGGAAGCCTACCCCGAGCACATGGTGTTTTGTATGACAGCTGTAGTATAAGTCATAATCTTTCTTCTGTAGAACACCATTCCCTGTCCATCTTATTTCTTGAAGTGCTGTTATGTCAGCTTTATATTTTGACAGGGCATCGGCTAGCTGCTGAGCAGCTCGAGCTCTATAGAGCGATCGTACGTTCCATAAGAAAATTCGTAAAAGACACTATCAGTAAAAAAAAAACTACATAGCAAATTATTGTTGTTTTCATTTTTCAAATTTAAAATAAAATTTAAAAACACAACCAAAATTACATTTATACATACATAACATTTATACATTACACTCTTTTTACTATTGGCATATTTAAAGCGTTCCATTTATCATCTACTAAGAAGTGCTAAAAAGTACTTTGCATGGCCAATGGAACACACCTTATGTACATACATAGGTACTATGAGAACCTAAACACCCTTCTGGCTTATTTTATCGAACCCATTGATCAGACAAAGGATAATTTGCATAGGGTTCTATAAAAAAAAAATATTTCTTATATACCTGCCTTATATACCTAAACATACTTATTCAAAACTTCGCGAGGTCGCTGGTAAGGACCTAGTCACGAACAAAAAATGCTACTTGTTCTTGAGTTACACCTCGTTTCGCGAGCTTCTCGACAATATATTCATTTATATTTTGTTTGAATTAAAATATTATATGCTTCCTTTTCTATGCATATATCGTAAAATATCTTTGAGGTATGTTTTATACAAAACATAGATTTCCTTGCGATAATTATTGGCACAATCCTTTTACTTCCATGGTTCTAAGTTCATTTTACTCTATTTTGCAGGGTGGAAATGCTTACTTGATGCTAAATATCAATTTTACCAGAGGTTATTTTTTCTTCCACGACTAGTTTCCTAAGATTAATACAATACTTAGGTGTAGATAAGATACCTTTAAAATTAGGAAGATATAATGACTTGACGTACGGACGTCAATTTATCGTAAACGACAAAATAAATAATTATATACATAATGTAACTAAAAGCGGACAATAGGTCTGTTTGGTTTTAATTTTTTTTCTGTAAAATATATACCTAACTACATTTTGTCGCTTTACTATAAAATGGCGGTTAAGGCTCTATATAAAGGGTGTTTTTTTTAGACGTGTCGTTTTCAATCTGGCTTTTTGGGAGTTGGTCTTTTTGACAGCTGTCACTTGATTTATGGTCAGTTTGGTTTGCCATTTCATAATTAATAGACTTACTCCTCAACAATGTTTGCAAATCGTTCAAATTTATTTCCAAAATAGTGGTTCGGTTCGCGTGACACATCGCGCTCTGCGTCCAATATAATCGGTCGACATA
Organism: Leucozona laternaria; assembly: GCA_932273885.2. Lineage (NCBI taxonomy): Eukaryota > Metazoa > Arthropoda > Insecta > Diptera > Syrphidae > Leucozona > Leucozona laternaria. The sequence goes on from OW026368.1 coordinate 57,552,396, forward strand.
ATCGTAAAATCGCATAAATTTGAGCAACGATGGATCGGTTTCGCTCCACGTTTACTCTAGTGGATAATGCGCATCCTCAGATACGCCGTACAGTGCTGCTGTGGAGCAGAGTATCTAAGAAGACCCGAATGAGTCCATCCGCCATCGCGCGCAACAATTGGAGCTGTCGAAAATTGGGCCTCTCGGCTGGAATTTATTCGAGCCAGCCGCCGCGGCCACTTGCCCGAAATCATTTTTAACACATAATGGCAAACCCTATTCTTTATAATAAAGCTATATTCTTGGCCATAACATTAAATTATATGCGTTTTATTTCTTCTTGGAAACCAAACACCCTTTTATATACCTATTATACCGACCAACGTTATACGTCGCATAGCTGCTATTTTGTATACCAGGTACTTATTCCCGATTTACACTACCTATGTAATGAGAAATTTACATGATTTTGAAAAACCAAATATTAGTTCCTAAACTATTCTACAGGAGTTCACGGAAGTTTTATAGTACCTATATTCCACTCAATATGCGTAAAATACTGCTTAAATCTCTTATTCCTCAGAAAAAGTTCCGATTTTGATGTACCTGCCTACCTATGTACATATTGAAAAAAAAAATTGATTAGAAAAGTTTAAATGGGTTCAAGACATATTCTCTTAATAGAAATAATACAGTCGTATTTTTTACATTTCCTAAGAACACTCTTGGGTAGTTGTCCAGGTAGACTAGATATTTTCGAAATAGTTTGACATCTCCTTATTTATAAACGCATTTCAAGGGTTGTCTAATTATATCCTCACATATTCCTAATGAAGAGTGAATTTTTGGATACGTTCATTTCAACAGAACTTTTAAATTCTAAACTAGAAATTTCCTTACTTTGTTCATTGAACGTACCCACTTCAGAATAGGTTTGACCAACTAACTGCAGTGTCTAATATAGACAATAGATGGAAGGTGTTTATTAATAAGCTTTTCGAGTTGGGGAACTGTTCCAAACTTAGGACTGATAATATACATATACAGAATTGATGATTTTCCATTCAAAAGCCGTCCATATAATGTACATATGCAGGTATGTACATTGTACATACATACATATGTATATATGCCGTCCATAAATTTATGTCGAAATTCTACAACATAAAATTATCGAATGGAGAACCGATGTCCTAGCACCGCAATTTGTCTATTTAATAATTATATTTTTAATTACATCTAAGAATCGTTCTTAAAATAGGTAAATACATCTTACCAATTTTAACGATTGAAACAAAAAAATTATATACATACATATGTATATATGCCGTCCATAAATGTATGTCGAAATTCTACAACATAAAATTATCGAATGGAGAACCGATGTCCTAGCACCGCAGTTTGTCTATTTAATAATTATATTTTTAATTACATCTAAGAATCGTTCTTAAAATAGGAAAATACATCTTACCAATTTTAACGATTGAAACAAAAAAATTCAGTTATGTCTAAAAAAAACTCTACTTATTGTTTATTTTTATCTGGTGATATATTTATAAAAGGAGAATTATTTTTTGAAAAGTTTTGACTCATACCTGTCTATTAATTAACCAATACCAAAAAATTTAATAAATAAAAATACAAATTAGGTAAGTTCTTTGGCATATTATATCCAAAATAAAATAGTATAAAATTCGCTTCTGCTAAATGATCTGTTGCTTATTGTATTGTGCAGCTTGGCATTAAACAAAGTACAATATCCTACTCAAACAACATTTGTATGTACATCTATGTGTTTCAAGAACCCACAAACAAATTAATTAAAAAAAAAAAAAATCATACGTTTTTTTTTATTTAAATTTAAGGACACTATTATGTGAAAATCTTTACATAAAAAATATCAAAGATTTAACAATATACACACAAGCTAACAGATTTATAACCTCATTTAACAACCGGTACATACCATTGTTCATAAATACACATTTTAAAATTTATAATGTCTTAATTTAGACCTAGTACGCCGCTGATGCGAAATTAAATTTATTTGTGGCTTCCAAGCGCTAACAAAACAACTACCTACGTAAATTTCTGTGCGAAAAAGAATGGAGACTTCTACAAATAATCTGCTACAATTTCCAATTTCACGTTGAACAGTGTAGTTAAAGCCAGAACGACATTTTTTGCTGCGCCATTATTTTTATTATTTTTCGTTTCGCATCAGCAGCGCACTAGGTTTAATCCAGGTTAAGGGTTTTAGATATAGATAATTTAAGATGTGTGTGTTAGTCTGTTTTTTATTTTATACAAAATGAATTTCAGTATCGGACAAAAAAATAATTCCGATGGCAAATAAAACTTTAATGATAAACTTACTTAGCACCCCGCCTTCACCTGCTTTTATTTAATTCCATAGTGTCCTTCCGCATGTCAGATCCCTTGTCCTAAAGCTTGATATTTCTTATAGACAGAAACCACTATTAAGAGTTTTAGAAATCTAACCTTTAATAAAAAAAAAACTCCAATCTGTTTTTTTTTTTATTATTTTAATTTTAAATTAGTTAATTGTTTAACAGCTTAACCTTGGTGAACCGGTCGTCTCAAATTTGGCCACCAAACGTTAAAGAGTCGAGTATAAAGGGCCACCACGTCTACCGTAAAATGGGCGCAACGTTTGCACTAAGGACCACTCATTTTGATATACTAAAGTTTGGCTGTTCAATCGTATAACTTGCCATGGTGATTTGGCATCAGTGAAACAATAATAAACAACATAATTTGACAGTGATTTCACCAAAACAACATGGCCGCCAAAAACTACCCGCGACAATTGAAAAACCCATTATAGGGCTCATTAGCGATAGTAAAATGTGGCTAAAATGTAAACGTGTACTTTTTTTCTGAAGTCTCGCTTCTTCAGTTTTCATCTTTTTTAATAGAATAGCATCTTGCATAAACTCTTATTCGATACGTTTTTTAAAAAATATTTTCTGTTATTAGCTTTTTTTAGTCAAATTAAGATTGATTAGATATTGACTAGTTCGAAATTTGTTCTTAAGTGTCATACATTCTTTTAGTTTCCAAGCATCTTCACATATCCCTTGATATGTATTATTAGATAAAGATTGTTTTTTGAGTTGGCATTCGTCTGAAAGATGTGTATACGCACATTTGAGGCAACAAAGATCTTTCTGACAGTACCTTTGCATGCTTAAAACCTTGACAATGCCTACACTGGAGAATTCACCTTGTGCTTTTTCACAGGGGTTTAATTCTAATGGTAACGATATTCGAAATCGTGTAAATACCTACCTAATATTGTCAACATCTATATTATCAGTTTGGTTTAACGTACCTTTTTTTTGGAAGGTTTCTTCCGTTTCAAAAATATTTCGAAGGTTGGATTAGCTCTACATTCGCTTTGACCATGTAAGATTTTTTAGATCACGTTTTTACATCACCTTTTAAGGACTTCGAATTTTTTAAAAAGTAGTTTTATTAAATGCAATGGGGAAAGCCCCAGAATCTGTAGGCTTCCGATGTCCGAAGGTAGGTTTCCCAGTGAACCTGGGTGATTATCTTATAAACTTAACCGGCGAAAATCGGCAATTGAAAGCTGATATAATAATAAAGTGTTTTTAATTATTTGAATATGTATTGAAGTACGAAAATCGTATGTACTGCGCGATTTATTGTTGGGACTCATAACAACGAATATAAAACAGATCATACTTAAAATATGTTGTTTGTCCTTTTCAGATTATTTGCCAAATGCTTCACAAATCACATCACTGACAAGTTTTACTCGGTGCTTACAACATACGAAGGCATTACACATTTCCTATATGTTTTCAACTTTCATAACTTCATGCCCAGACTCCTGTCAGCCAAGAAAATTCTTTCTATAAAACATGTTTGTAGAATTTGTGTTTAACTTATTGTTTTACGATTTTTGTATAGCATGACACTGACCTAAGTAACGAGAGTATATCTCGTAAGAGTAAGACTCTCCTTCAACATTTGAAAATCTATACGGGACCATTCTACTACTTTCTCCGTGAGTGCATTAAATGCTTAATAATAAACAGTAAACAAAAATATCAACAAGAACTTAAGATTCTCCTAAGATCATGAGCAAAAAAGATAAGTTTATCTCTTATACTAAAAAATTATATTGATTACTTGTTAGACAAGAATAATAAATGGAGTTATACATAGAAAATGTGTGCTTTTCCCGTATTCATTCGCACATTTAACCAAAATGATTTTTTACAAGGTGTGGAAAATAGCTTGAATCATTGTTTCAACTTATAGAAGTTCCGTATTATTATATATATTATATAGGTTATAATTGGTACTCTAACGTCCGTTAATCATCTTCTTTTTAATAACCCCTTATTTTACATTTCTTCCTGTAAGCTTTATACGTGTCTCATATATTTATATATTTTTTTTTAACTATACAATATTTAAAGGTTTTTTTTTTACTATACCAATAATTTGTTTAATCAAATAACAGCTTCGTAATTTTTTTTTATAAAAGAAAATGCAATATAGTAGCTAAAAAATGTGTAATTTTTTTATTTCATTTCAGATTAATTGTGTAAATTCTCAACGCTTTGTCTTTCATCCCTCCCTATAAAAATAGTATACAAAATTTACTCTTGAAACAAATTATTAAATAAAAAGAGCTTAAACTTAATATCCCAGCTTTGCCATTATTAGCCATATTCATAAGAAAAAAAAAATTAAAAACATTTTTGTTCACTGTATCAGCCAAACTCCTGTCGCCTAAATCAGTAGAACTTTCTAAAAACAAATATGTATTTAAAGTGAACGAAAGTGACTATCGCTAAAAACAAAACAGCAAAAAATAATTAAAGACGCCGGGTATCCTTGAAAACGCTAAGTTCCGCTTTTGCTTTTTGCGTTAAAATTGTGTTTCTGCGCATCTCCCTATGTAGATTATGTAATTTGATAACAGACGCAAAATAAAATATCTCACATTAAAGTTAAATTATTGCCATCTGATTATCCTCACAGATGAATCTTATTAAAAATTAAAAAAAAAAAAATAACTGGAGTATCTGATAAATTACAAACATAATTATTTAAATAAATTAAATCAACGAATTGTTATTAAAAAATATTTACACACAAATATTTTATTTATTTTGTTAACTACGGGAAACGTTTCTAGTCCTTTTATTTTGCCATACAGTTATAAGTTTCTCACTAAAATCACAAAAGAAATTTGTTTTTTTTTTTGTAAAATCAAAACTTTTAAAATCATACTTTACACTGAAAATAGCAGTTAACTGATCAATAAAAACGAATATTTTTGCCTAAAGGAAATTGCGTTATTAAAGGGATTGTGTTAACATCCAAAACGAAGGAGTTTAACTAAATAAACATTAACTAAGGAATTATATAGTACATCGTCTTTTTACATCGATAACAAATTTTGTGATATATTTAAAATAAAACAAGAAAACCTAAACAAAATCTATTTGAAGGATTGTTAAAAAAAAAAAAAAACATTAAATTTTCTTGTTTTTCTGAGTGAAATTTATGTTTTTGTATTGTATAAAATTTCAAAGCAAAAGTGATTCGCCGCGCATCTAAGCAAAACAACAACATTACTAATATTTTCAATCTAAAGAAATTTATTGATACCCCAAAAACACTTCAACGAAAAAAAGTTGACAAAAATGGCCGCCATGGTTAACATGAACAGTCTTCTAAATGGCAAAGATTCGCGATGGCTGCAATTGGAGGTGTGCAGAGAATTCCAGAGGAATAAATGTTCCAGACAAGATACGGAATGCAAATTTGCGCACCCACCGGCTAATGTTGAAGTACAGAATGGAAAAGTGACCGCATGCTACGACAGTATTAAGGTTAGTATTTTATTTTGTTCTTCACAAACTTTTAAACAATCATACGTGAACAATCTATTTTGCTAACTTCATTTCCTTGCTATAATATTTAGTATTATTTTAAAGGCCATATTATCTATCACGCTTAAACTATATAACGCTGCTGACAAAAAACAATGTGTTGCGGGCTACAATTTGTACAAGCTTACAATATATTTAATGCTATAATATTTAACGTTTTGTTGAACGAAAATGCACAAGTGATTGTATGGGGTCATCAATTTGCATAGAAGGTGCTTTGCTCAATGTTTTTAACTGAAAGTGTTGGATATAATATTTACATTGTAATACTACGAGTCAGATAGGAAATACGAAGGTGTATACAGGGTGCCCCATAATGAATGGTTCAAACTGAAACTAGTGTAAGGCTAGGTCATGAACTCTCAGAATTTAGTAACTTGTCCATACCGAATCATGACGGTTTTCGATATATGGGTGTTTTTTGAAATTTGGGAAATCACCTACTTTGAACCAGCTTTTTGATCGTCCAATAGTAAGACCAATTTTTGGCATTTAAATATTAGTGATAATATAATAATTTGATCAAACCTAATTTTAACTTCAATTTTTAAAAGAGCATCGTGTAATGAATTTGTATGACTGATAAAAAGTCTTGAATTTTGTATTTAAAAATAGTGAAACTTTATTGTTTTGTTACCTATTTGGGTGAAATTAAATAAAATATTTTGAGAAATAAATATATATAGTTAAGTTTTAATATTAAGCTAGAGGTCTCACTCACTCAATTGGATCGCTATTTCCACTTGAATCTACACTGTACACAAACAAGCTCCAGATAAAAATAACTTTTTTTTCGTAAGCCAGATAGAGGCAAAACAGCTGAAAAGTTATTTAAGTTGAATTGATTTAAAGATACAAAAAAATAGCTATAACTCCAGCCTATAATGACTTGGTTGTAGCTCATTCAGGTGGTTGTTGTTTCATTCAAACCTTCATATAAGATTAATTTGGGATCGTTTTTTTTTTTAATTGTTCAGAAAGGAAGCTACGTAAGCTTAATGATGTACACTCAACGTCGAAAAACAACGTTATTCTTTTTCCGTGCCAGCTGCAGTGAATGGTGCACGATTTAAAAATGGTGTGAAATTGAAAAGATCCACAAATCTGGGGCTGGGAACTTGACCCAAATATTCTCCTTCCAGCAACAATGACAAAGTCACAGTTCACAAATCTAAGGTAATATATTGCTCAGGTTGTCAGGCAGAAATTAAACATGGCATTACTAGAAACAACAAAAAACACATGCATTTTGACAAGTAAAGAGACACTGGATCCGCCATTTTCACAGATGCGCAGAACTGAACAAAAATGAAAACGCTAATGATATTGGCGCAAAATTTTTAACAGCCTAATGTTAAGGTGTTAGCATCATACTAGTTAACACTTTCCTAACTTTAAATCACTTTACTAAAATGTTCGTATTTTTAAACAATTTTTAACTAGTATCATACTGAACCTATTTTCCTACGAAACTCAAGCAAAACACGCCTGAAAAAGCGACATTTCGGGCAAAAATGGAAGTAAACATACATTTTTAAAATTCTTTTATGTCAAAGTGACATATCTATGTTAAAAAGATAAAACAGCTATCTAACGATTTTAACTTTAGTAAAATTTTAAGAGATAGTAATATGTTAAACTCGTTCAAAATTAGCAAAATTTTAAGAGATAGTAATATGTTAAACTCGTTCAAAATTAGCAAATCCTCTTTTTAACCTAGTATCATACTAAAAATGATTTAGCACTTTAATAAATCGTCTAAAATTTTGCACCATTATCTTTAAATATGTGTACTGTGTGACAGAGTAACTTGCTCCTAAAGGCAATATTACACTGTCATATATGTCCCATTATGCCATATAATACATGACAACATATTTGTTGTATGTCAAAGTAGTATAAGGCTCTATGTATTTTGTGTCATATAAATTTGACTATCACACTTATATGACACTTTTGAGACATATTTATTTGGCAAACTTGCCATATTTATATGATAATGTAATATTGCCTTAACGAACTATTAAATTTAATTTTCTGCAGCTGGAAAAATGATATATTAAAGCAAGTTGCTGTATTGATAGCTTTTTTTCACCCATTGTAATGTAAAATAACTAGTTTCAATATTTTATTTTTTAAAATAATTGATTTGAAATTTCCACATTTCGAAGTTTTACCAGCATCTAAAATAATCTCGTATATTGGTGATTTTTTGCCAATTGTGATTCTTTGTTCTTTATTTGAAAATTTATGTGAAATTTTCCATGATCAGATAATATTTTAAAAAAAATATGGACGAATGGATCGCACGAACTTGCTCTTGTTGTTAACAATAATTGTAGGAGCCACACATTGATGGTGCATTATGTTAACGAGAAAATATTAAAAGAGTCAAAAGAAATAAAATATTGATTATTGTTTAATTTTTTTGTTTGTTTAAAACATCTACTTATCATTAACGAGAAAATGTTAAAAAGTCAAAAGTAACACATATATGGATTTTGTTGTTTGATATATTTTTATTTTTTTAAGTTTTAAATGCAATATTGCTTAAACTATTGAGAGCACCAGATAGCAAAATATAAACAAAATTGGTCTCACCATAAGAAAAGATATATGTACGTGAATAACCCAAAAATGAAACCATTTTCTGCAAAAATGTTGCATTCATATTTCCGTTATGTGAATTTTTTGCCAAAAACCTGAAAGACAGTTTTCTTGCAACCACTTTGGTCATTTCAGGTACGAAGCGTAAATAAAATCGTAAAAGCCGTTTTTGAGAAAATTTGAAAAAAAAACAAAGGAGTTGTGTGGCAGCTAATCGTTCTAGATGAGCTAAAACAAAAATTCGAGTTTTCCCTTCAGGGAATCCCCGAAAAATGCTCTGTACCAAATTTGAAGCAAATCGGCCCAACCATTTACGCTCTACCTCAAATTACAGTGAACGCATAGACCGACGACGACGAGCGGCATGACGAAACCTAACTTCTTTGGACTTCTCGATCATCGTAGTGATAGTTTTGATTTTTTTTTTTAAACGAAATCAATACATGCCCTATAGAGCAATTAAAAAATGCAACTTATTCCACATGGATTGGAAAAATGAACTCCAAGTATTAGTACCGTGGCATGTTGGTACGTTCCTTGTTTCACCAACTAACAGCCGTTTGCTGATACGAAATTTAAACGTTTATGGTTCAACTTAGACTTCTACTTTTCCTCAGCTCCTATTTTGAACTTAAATATTTTCTCGTTTCAGCAAATTAGCATAAATCTATGTACTATTTTCTTAGAAAAAATATCGTTGAATAAAAATGTTCTCAAAGAAGTATGAGTGCAATAGTTGCTTGATATAAGCACCTAATGTCAAATAGTCAATAGTTTCTTACGTGTCCAAAAATTATTTGTCAGCGCTGTGCTAGTGGCACTCAAGCATGTTATCATATTTTTTGGGTTTATTATGTGAATTTTGTGTTCATTTTAACGACATACTATTCTCATTATCACTGAGGAGTGAGGTTAAGTTAAAGTGTAAATGTTAGACCATAGTATATACATTTATACATTTTCAAATTTAAACTAAATAACGAGACGAAATGATAATTCAAATCTTGATAGTTTTTCTATTTAAATAGGGTTTTGCCAGAAGGGCGGGTCAATGGTGAAATGGAAAAAAACAAGCTGTGTGTGAGGTATTAACGAAATTCTTTTTTTATTTTAAGGGCCCATATGCCTTTATGTGTGTAATATGACATTGGTTAAATGCCCACCGCGGCTTCACACGGTGGCACGGATCCGAAATGTCATATTTTCAAGGACGCTTGCGCATTTATTCGGCTGAATTAGAGCGATGGCCTGTTTTATGTTAACTTTGAGGGCATAGGTCGATTGCGGCTTATTGGTAAAGATCTGCTTTTTCAGAACACCCCACAGGAAAAAGTCTTACGGGATCAATTTGCACGATCTTGGTGGCCAATTCACGTTACCTCCGCGACGTTCATTGTGATGTTCGCTGTCTGTGTTCGCATCCACAGTACACATAAATCATAATACACAGTACCTTAGTTATGGAAATATATTGCGCATCTTTGCAAAACTCAGAGACGAGCAGTCAGAATTTACAAAAACAAAATACAAGTGTTTCATGGTTGGTGAAGAGAGTTTAAGAATCCCAGTATAGGAATTAACAATAGCAATATACAACTGAATTGTCTCTTCCAATGCTCTCTTTTGAAACACGCGAAAGCTTTAGCGAAAATGAAAACTCGGAATTCACATCCATATCATCCAATTAAAGGCATAAGATCGGTATAGTGCTATCCGTTGATGATGGTGGCTATGACATCGTCGTTTTCGAAGAAGTATGGTGTTTCCAGTAGACCTTGCATTTCGTTGGCGTACTGGGTTTTGGCTGATTGGTCACTGAATCACTCGACTCAAATTTGACCACCAAAAATTGAATATTCGACTGGGGTGGACGATTGCCACAAGACTCTGGACGTGCTGCCCTACTCTGTAACTTGCCAAGGCGATTTGACATCGGTTAATATTATTAACAACAGATTTGACAGAGGACGCCAAAACCACATGGCTCTTACAAACTGTCAAAAACCTTTAGAATGTTACCTTCTAATACTTCCGAAGAAAAAGAAAAATTGATACGTGCAATAAAAGCATACAAATATCGTTTTCCATTGACATTTCGAAAAACAGATTTCAAATACCAAACAAAACTGGAGGAAAAAGGAGAAAAGCAGACCGTTTAAAACGTCATATTATAAAAGCGGATTCAGAAGTTTACTAAAAACTATCAAATAAAGATAAATTTAGTATTTTCCACTAAATTGTTCGTTCCTTAAAAGTTGTAGTAAAATGCGGTTATAGATTTAATACACAACATACATACAAAAAATATTAGTTACCGATAAATTCTAGTATTTGAAAAAAATTTATTACAAAATCAGTTGGAAGAGAATATACATTCATATGAATATGTATGTACGAAAAAGTTGCACAGTATTATTTTCTACATTTAAGATTTAACCCACACAGACTGGACGATAGATATGATTTTGTCAAATTGTGTATACAAAACAAACTCTAAAGCCTTTTTGGAACTGCCAAAACGAGAAAGTTTGATGAATAGACAATCTTTGTTATACAGAGTGATTCGCTTAACGCGTGACAAAAAGCTAGAGCGTGTAGGTTGATTCGTGACAAGAAAAAATCGTATTGGGGGGGGGGGGGGCGCTATTCCCGCTGTGTTTCGTCATGCCTTCCGTTGGTCGGTCTGTTTACCTAAGTGGGTCAAAAGCCCTTCTTTGCGGACTAATGACCTGCATATTGTGGTCTCATGGCTCACTTTGATGACAAAAAAATTCACGCTTTAAAAATTCATGTTTAAAAATGAATCTTAAAGAAAAAAAAACCTTGCATATAACCAACCTCGCACCTACTCCAAATCCTATAGTTCACCTAGAACGGGTAGCTCCCACAAAAAAATGTTGTTTTTTTTTCAAATTTAATCAGAAACGGATCTAACGATTTTGATCAATATTCGTACCTGGAATAACAAAAGTCATTGGGTACGTTCAACGCATTACGTTTTACATCGAATTTTCAGATTTCTGAATTTTCGGAGCATCTGATTGATTATTAATAAGTGAGTTTTTAAATCCAAAGATTGACTATTCTTAGAAAAATGTTCCCAGAATTCTCCATCGCAATATTGTGCAATTATTTTTCATTGTCCCTTACATAGTCTTGCTGTATTTTGTAGCTGATTTAGTTACATATATCATGACCAGAACTACTGACACTTAATTTTTAGTTTAAGAATATAATAAAAGTTCTATTTTATTTGTTTTAATGCAAATCATTTAGGTAAATGCTAGCATTTGACACAACAACTTTCAACTGAAAATTCAGATTTTTTGTGCGTTCAACAACAAAAATTCAGATCTGAATTTTCAGATTTTGTGATTGAACGTGCCGATTGTAAGAAAACTGCGTTCCAAGTTTTTTCACATAACGGAAATAGGCATGTTTTTAAGAACATGGTCTTATTTTTATGGGTTATTCACGTATGCATATCTTCTTTATGGTTAGACTGATTTTGTCGTAGTTTTTCAATCTGATGCCTTTCAATAGTTCAAACAATATTGGATTAAAAAATTTAAAAAAAAATTAAAACAAATTCAAACATCAAAATCCAGTGCACACAAACCATGTATAACAGTTATAATACCTATTATTCTGTTTTCATATGCTCTTAGAGGCTTAACGCCATTAACTAAGCGGAATTGTTATTGTATTTTACATGGAAATTATTTTTTAAACGAGTATACATGCACTAAAAAACACACCTATTATTGAACCATTAACATTTATCTTCACGGTGTGTCTTCATTACCACAGGAGCAAGTTCGTGCGATCCAGTCGTGCATATTTTTTTTTTAAATGTTCGTGCACTGACGGGGTGAAAATGATAAACATAGTGCGAGCGTAGGGAAAATACGGCACATTGGTTTTGAGTTTACGAATATCACAAACGGATGGAAAAAATAGAGATAGGAAAAGCATTCCACATTCGAGTAGTGCGGCTAAAGAAGGAATCTCTGTATTAGCATCGTACGGCCAAAATTGGGGTCAAGGGTAAATTAATGAGCAATCATGGAAGTTCGTGTAATACAGTGGTATTGTTTCAGGGAAGGAATGCAACTGACTATTTCAATTTCAAAAGACCATCTGTTATAGAAGGAGCAATACAGGAGAGAAGCACATGAAACCTTACCACGTTACCATTGTTACATCACTTATCATTTTTAAAGCTTTTCTCTGAATTCTGCCCAAAGACTCAAGTGGTTTGAGGGAATACCTGTCCAGATATGTAAATTATTCTGAAGCTTTACATGATCAGAAAGAGAAACAAATCCCCTTTCTATCAACGAAGCCTAAACACTGCACCGTGTGCAAATATGTGTGTTCTTTCCACAGAAGGTCGGCAGTAACACAAATACCGAGAGCGGTATCTCTTCAGTGCGTTGGTGTGATATACCATCAGTTCACCAGTGGACCTATTTCTACGAAATCCGTACTGTCGGTCATTCAATTCTGTAAGGTATTTCTTATGTTGGTGATTAATCAGTGTTTCCATGACCTTGGAAAAAAAGGACGTAAGTACAGTAAATTGGACGATTGTTAGAAGAAGAGGAGAAGATTAGCCTTTTTTATGGATGAAAAACTTAAGCAATGGTTTTGTTATTTGTATCCCATACTGTCCAGCGGATTTGTGTATATCAAGATCTTCCAGTTCTCTTGAAACCTTATGATTGCGAAAGAATATTGTCTCATGAAATTATTTACGGTCTCAAGTCTCAAGGAGTGTTAACGCTTTCAGGCGACGTTGAATTGAAAGCAAACTGTGCCGCTTTCTTTAATGAGCTGACAGCATAGGTGTCGTTAAGAACGAGTATTGGAACAAAAGGCGAAGAAGTATTTCGAATGTTTTTTACCAATGAGAATGACCAATAATTTTTACTACCGCTGGGACATTATAGAGAGTGATTATCTTAAGGGCAGAGAACTTTAAATATGCAACATTGTTTTCTATGAAAGCCGATTTGACAGTTCTCGGTTGTTTTGAGGTTAGTTAGTTTAACAATTCATCATAAATAGACTCCGGAGCAAAGTTTGCAAATTATTTAAATTTATTTAAAAAAAAAATGGTTCCATTAGAGAAATTTATCTGGCAATTAGTGCATTGTTTGACGCTCATAAATGTCTATCTCCAACAACAACTAGAATATAATTTCAAGCTCATAAAATGGCTTCCTTCCGAATATCTAGAAAATTTCTCTTAATATTATAATAATTTTTTGTATGGACGTTATGGAACTTAACAGTTAAGAAATTGCCGGAGACGTCGATACGACAGCAGTCCAATAGTTGCTCTTTCTATTGACGATATTTGTGACGTTAGTATTTCCGACATGCTTATCAAAGTACTACCCTATATTCAGGGACGATCTTGTCAGGTTGGCTGATAAGCTTTTTTTCTCTTCGGCTTCAGATTGCGATTCGTATCGAGGGGGTTTTCGTTGCTACGCCTTGTCTATCAAGTTTATATTCTCGCCATTCTCATGGGTGCACACTTGTCGGACACATGCGATTACAAAAAAAAATACGCATATGGGCTGTATTCGTTTGATTCTGAATAAAAGTGTAAAACGCAGCAAAATTTTAAACTTTTCGATTAATATTCGACTTTCTTCATTTTGTGAAAAATTATAATAAAAACAGTAAAATCAAAAGTAATGATTTTGTTATCATCCAATCGAGGTGCAACACATCAAAGCTACGAGAAGTACCTCAATCCTGAAAACTATGCAATTTATCTAGAAACAGCTCTGGAGAAATTCCATGTTAGCACACTAACATTTGCAAACCAACTTAATTTTATAAGTACAAAATTTGTTTGCAATTTTTCTTATCTTTCATAAAATTCTTTCTTAACAAAAAAAATTGATAAAATTAAGTTTGTCATAAATGTAATACTCAGAAAGAAAGCAGAGGTTCATTCTTCACCCCGAGAAAGCGAAACATAAACTCTTATGTGCCGTTCGCACATTTTCATATAGTTAGTTTGTCACAAAGAATGCAGACTTTATGATTTCTTTACAATTTATTGTACACTATTCAATTTTAATTAGAAAGAAAAACAAAGTTACTTGATTTTACTTTTGTCTTTACCAAATACCACCTCGTTTGCGCAGTAAAATCTTTGCGCAAACTTCAGCCTTTGCAAATATTATTTTCCTTTCACACATTATTATTTACGAGGTGATACTTTTATGTGGTATCCGAGGTCTACGAGATTGCATGAGTAGCCCTGTTATTGTTCTCAACGTGCAATATGTGCATACTCTTCTTCTTTTTTTAACAGCTTGGTGTGCGTTTCGTTTACCATTCGATATCGTTTTTCGTATACACTTTTATACATTAGTTTTGTTTTCTACATTTTAAAGGTATAAAATTGTGTTTGATTAAATAATTTAAGTTATATAGTGGAAATATGACATGTGCACTAAGTTCGACCGACATGCTCACCTGCTTAGATAAGGTTAGTTCATAACTTAGTTCAGCCCAGCCCAAGTGCAAAGTCAAACAGATGAAACGGCTAGTTACTGATCATTTTAGTTACATGTATTCTAATTTAGGTATGTATATTGCTTTCTCTGTAGGAAACTAAAATTTATAAACTCGTTAGTCATGGATTATTAAAATAGAAACAAATAACTAATTTACTTTACCACATTTACGAAAGTCTTGAAGTGGTGCTTCATTCCACCCACTTCTTTCTAACTTACTTAGGTAGGTACTTTGTATTATGTCTGTATCTTGAAAACAAAATTTACAAACAATCACGCAACTACGAACGAAGTAACTCACCTCTCTGTTCCCAACACAAACAAAAGGACTTTCAACAATAACAGGAGCTTACCATCATCCATCTCTTCTCATGTCCTCTCCGAGTGTAACTATCCCATTATCATATTTTGTTACACTCCTTTAATACTCGTTAGATACTGTAAATGTATACATCGCGAGGACGTGAGTAGCAGTAGATATGTGTACTTTTTTTAATGACACGTAATTTATGTTATCTTTCCGCTCTCTGTATAATTAAGATAATTTTTCATTTGTGTTGCTATAATCTTCCCTCTGCAGAGTTTGAAGAATTGAAGTCGCTAGGGAATACAATCATAACATGAATAGACAAAGGGGTGGGGGGGGGAGCTTTATATCAGTTCCGAAAACAATCGATTCTTTGTTTTGGATAACAAAATTAGGTTACTGTCCTTTTATGATTTTGTCGACTTTCACCAACAGTAGGTAAGCTTAACTCCAATTTTCAGTTCTTAAAGGGCTATTCAATTATTGTTTTCTTATAGAAAATAAATTGTTTTTTTCTGGTTTGTTCAAATTATATCAAAAACAGGTCGTCCTAATAATAACAAGATGCGATATTTTGCCTTCTGATTTGTATATGCATAATGTTATTGTTAAATTGAAAATTTTTAGTTCAAATGCGTTTCGCCCAGGCACGACAGTTGGGCTCATCAGTTAGATGTTGTCGTGCCCTTCTAAGACGCAAGATTTTTGAATACTGACAAAAATATATTTAGGGACACAATCTTAATGTTATGTACTGTTAAATCACGAAATGTGGAGAATTTACCAATAAAACTGAATTTTTTTCAGAAATTTTTTATTTTCAAAACTTATTCCACAAAATGCCCTCTCAAAATAATTATAAAAATTTAAATTTGGACAAATGAAACAATAAATATTCATATTCTGGTAATGAACTAATTCCTACAAGATCTTAATTTAGATGTATCGTATTTGGCTTTAAGTCCAATTTTAGTCATTAAGTATTGTATTGTTTCCCTTTTAAGTTTAGTTTGTTGTTAAACGAGAGAAGAGGAAAACGAAAACAACAAAAATGCATTGTTTTTGTTTTAGTGGACTCTAATGAATTAAATTCAAATGAATATTTGTCTGCGATCTTTTTGAACTTAAGGTCTCCAAAATACTTTTGTTTGTTGTTAAAGTTAAATTCAATATTATATTCATTATAGAAATAAAACTATTTAGGTTGTAAAGAATTTATTTCTCTTTATCTCTATACAAAATCGCTGTAAACTAATTTGTAAATTTTGTACATCGAGCAGCAATAAATAAATAATCTAAAAATAGAAGGAATGAAAAAGTATTGCGATGAAATAGCTATACATAATAACAGGTTTAAATATGTAGATAGAAACATCTGTACCTTGGTTCTAAAAGGGCCAATGTCCAATTTCTTAATTTTTGGGCAGTCAAAGCTTTGTTTTTTAATTTCTAAGAATGCTTAATACTTTTGAATATTTATCTTTCTACAAGGTTTATTAATAGAAATAGATAGTTTTCCTTGAAAATACAGCATTGTGAAATTTAAATTTTTTGGACATTGGCGTTTTTTGCTTTCCAGAGAAAAGTTACATTGGCCTTTTTAAATAATAAAACGAAACAAAAAGTACAGTGCTAGTTCAGAAAAAGAATACCTCTGTTTAGTTTGATTCATAAGTTTTAAAACGAGCACTAAACAATAAAATAATAAAAAATAAACGAAAGTAAAACCAATTTTTTGTTCATTTGAACTAATTCGGGACCATTCGGAATAATGACAGCTTCAGAAGGTTATAAGTTGTTATAGAATTGTTGATTGTACTAAC
Source organism: Leucozona laternaria (assembly GCA_932273885.2). Taxonomy (NCBI): domain Eukaryota; kingdom Metazoa; phylum Arthropoda; class Insecta; order Diptera; family Syrphidae; genus Leucozona; species Leucozona laternaria. Next base: position 57,569,614 of record OW026368.1, read on the forward strand.
TTATATAAGTTTTAAGAGACATTTACTCCAATTATGAAATTCAAAGATTCCATATAGGCTGAGCCAAATAAGGAACTGCATATACTCGATTGTATCTACTGAACTCTATTGTATCAAGTAAAGTTCTAGGCTCCCCGCTTTCGGTCCATTTTCGCTCGAAATTTTGCAGCTCGTACCCAAAAAGTTACAATTTCTACGAGGAAAATACGATTGTAGGCGAATCTAAGCTCAACTACATTTAGCGGAGTTGTTCTTGGTATTGAGCACTTTTTTTTTATAACTTTTAAGGCTTTCGGGGTTTTTCACTTTAGTACTCGCTTGAACGTTTCGCATCAAATTGCATTGAGCGTGGTCACCGGGAAATTGCTGTTGAAATGTTATGCATTAGATTGGCTACGCAGTTTGTAGCGATGCGTAGGTGGTTCTATCTCATGTTGTTGTTGTTGAGGTACGTCACAGGGTGTTTGGTCTGGGTTGACTGTTATGTGTTAATGACCGGATCCCATGATCCTGGCTTCGCGAACCAGCCGTAGAATATATGTATGTACTTTTTTTTTCTTTGCAGTTTCGATACTAGCCTGGTTCCATACAATAAAAGAGAATGGATTTTATTGAAGTGTTCTCTTTTTTTAGTTCTATCGTTAAATGACAAAACATAACAATAATATAAATGTTTTTATTTTGCCCATAGCAGGAGTCACTATGCAAGTGAAGTTCTTCAAATTCCGTAGTCAAAGATTTTACAAAATGACGAAAGATGCAATTTCTTGAACTCCCTGGTTAGCTATCGTTTCGTCCCACGATCAGATTGAAAAAGAGTACTACTGGTTTCCAGACGATTTAAAATAAAACAATAAGCCATTCGCCGACGTAAGCGACTGCAAAAACAATAACAAAGAAATGTATAAATCAACACAATGACTGACTGATATTTCCAATCTCCCACATTTTCCCTTACTTTGAAATTTGAAATTGAAATTTGAATTGAGTTTCTAAAAAGGCCAATGTCTCACATTGGCTGTTTTTTACTTACAATAAAACAACATTGGCCCTAAATAACCATCGATATTTGGGACAGGAACAATCGGAGCACATTGACCCTTATTACAGTCGTAGAACATCCTTCGCTGAATCCAATGGTGTACTTAAGTCAATATTGTACAAAATGGACATTGGCCCTTTAAGAACCAAGGTACAGACATACATGTTGTATGTAGATACATTTTTTTCTCAAAGTGGCTGCAAAAAACCATAAAACCAAAAAGTTTAATTCTGTTTTTTTTTCTTACTTTTTATGAATGGGTTCTTTCTTATAAATTAACTGTCTAAACAAATAAGAATAAGGTCTATTATATACATCCCATTCCCATCTATTGCTCGCATTGCGATCATACCTAAAGTGAAAGAGGATATACAAAATTTCCTCCTGCTCATAGGTATACTGCTTCTCATCAACTTCGTCGCTATTGTTGTTGAAGGTTCAACACTTTAAGGGCGAAAACAAAATTAAATGACGACACCATCTGTGAAAGTAAAAAATTAACTCATTGTGTATTTTTTTCTTTGTGTTATGAAAAAATTCTGATTTGCCGTCGCTGTTGTAATGAAAGCAGCTCACCGGTCGGAGGGAACGCTGTTATTTATGCTTAGGGAACGCGAGTACGATTATTATTGTGTACGGCCCTCTCGTTCTTCTAATTAAGGACGCCACGCGACAAGTGCACCACACAATAATACTTAAACCGCAACAACTACTATTAATGTAGAACTACTAGGACGACTACTAACTTCAAGTACTCCACACACCTACAATACAGGAGTATACGAAAGAATAGACGGCGAAAAACAGCTCGAGGCACATTATGTTGTTCAAATCGGTAAGGAGTTTTTTTTTCTTCTTGGGTCCTTCTTAGCTTAAAGGATAATAAGAAAACAAGGTGCCTTTGCCACTAACTATGCTCAGTAAAGAGGAAGCAATAAACTTTGTTGCTTTCGTTATTCAACAACGGTTCTCTTTCAAGCCACAATCAACTTAACGCCTCGAATCTACTCGAATATGTAGGTACACAAACAAAACAGTAAAAATGACGAAAAAAAAAAAATATGCTCATAGTGTATGTCGCCTGAGCCTGAGTTTTATAGTGGCAACAATAATTGGAATTGTTTTGAGTTAGTGTTGCTGTTGTTGCGGTCGACCCCCGCAATCAATGTTAAGGGGGAAACTTTAACAACATCAGCAGCAGGAACAGTAGCTTAAAAGTTCTTAAAATATAAAACTAGAAAAAACGCTGCTAAAGGTGGAAAGGAAATAGTTCCTTATAAGCTTTACATAAATACTTGCCACACAAAGATGTAAGTGGCAACAGAAGTACCTACCTTGCCTACCTAGAAATATTGTTTTGAGATAGTTTTTTGTTAAGGAGTGAAAATTAATTGGTAACGTTTGGATGTACGTTGTACGTATGTATGCATATATGTATGTATTAGTTCAGAGCTTTTAAACAGCCATTCAATTTTGTTATTCAAATACATAGGTATATAAATTTATAATTGACTTTTGTTTTATTGCAAGTGGGCAGATAATATGCTTGCATTATACCTTCGAATATTCTTTGAAGAGTACCCAGCATGTTTGTGATGGTGAACTTATAGGGATTCGATTATTCTGTTCTGTCCGTTCTGTTGTGTATATTGGTATAAGTTATCTACAGTTCATATACATATGTATCAAAGACTGATTCACATTAGGCGACAAAAAACTAAGGCGTCTAGGTTGGGTCAAGAGCATGACAAGAAAAAATATCGCAAAAGATGAAGATTATATTTTCCCATATTTGGGAGGAAGGACTAATAAAAAAAAAACAACTTAGAATGGAAAAAATTAAAAAAAGCACAGCGGCAACATCTACATACATAATATACCTACGCAATGTAGATAATAGCCAGAAAAAATACTATTTATTTTAATTGATATTTAAATGAAGCTACATCAATAGTAATGTTTTCAAGATGGATCCAGCCAACAGTTTCAGGTTCAAAGAAAGTTCGACCTAGATGGAATTGCACATTTGCAAGCGAGTAAACATTACTTTGTTTTTTGTTACTTTATGTAAGTAATTGAACTGCAGCAGTAAGTACAATAGTACTCTTCTCTTCTTACTTGCTATAGCCTATAGGTAGGTACTGTATCTTGTCCTCTCTGTTTTTTTTTTTCTTAAAGAGAACAGTACTTTGTCCTCCTTATACTATATTGTCCTCCCTATGTCTTTTTTTTCTGTTTCAAATCATTTTGCAACTATTAAAAACACATTGATTATTTGACTGTTGTGATATTAGAATTTTCTTCTTCAAACTCGAGTTTTTAATCAGATAAAAATCTAATTCCCAACGCTGATAACGCAAAAAGTGGTCTGGATGTACCTCGATATACTGCCAGAACCACTTAATCGATTTTCTTCAATTTCGGGACTTTAAGGTCTTAGTTAGGAATTTAAAATTAAATAAAATTGCGACGTTTGAATCACCACTTTTATATGGTAAGTTTAAATAATTTTAATGCGTTGTTCGATTGTTAAGCGATCCACTATCGTAAATGGGAAACATTCAACTAATATTATGACACTTCAAATGACAGCTGAGTTTGACAGGTGTCAAATGCCAGCGCTACCAAGTTGAGACCTAGAAATGAATGACCATGTATTTATTTACGGCTCTAAGGCTACACGTATAGCAGTTCGATAACCGATGAGATGCTAGAAGCGTTTACGTGGAAGAATGGTGTTCTCATGTCTTCATATGTAGCTGGTCTCCGTAAAGAGATATTTGGTGCGAAAAATGCAAATTTCTTTCTTTTTTTTCATTCAAATTCAGATATCTGACCAAAATATTGTCCCAGAAAGACCAAATTACTTCAACGAAAAACATTTTTTGGACTCCTCCTCAGGCTCTTTAAAAACAAAATTGCATTTTTTTCGCTCTCTATTTTGATGAATGAGAACTAACTGTAAGTAGATACATACCTCCTTAAATTTTGCTACCACTTCTCAAAACTGTATTGCTTAATTTTTAGATTAGACCATATTTAACAGAGATACCTACTTCTACAGCTCTTCAAAAACACTAAAAACTTAAAACATTTTTTGTTACTTGAACTTCGTCCAGCACTGTAGTTTAAGCTGATAAATTACATTATTAAAAACCGTATATTTGAAACAGTAATCGTTTTTTACATTTTTGCCTCAATGTTTAACATACAATTAATTTTTTTGTAAATATAATTTTATGTACCTATCTTAACTAAAAATTTGCAATATTGATTGCGTAATTTTTGTTGGTTTTGACTTATGATCACCCTAAGCTTAAAGCTATTAAAATGTTATCTGTTACTTTAAATATAATATTTGTATCATCAGGGTGTACTTTTAGATAAACACAAGATAGTGAATCAAAATTTCGTTTTGTGAATCATAAAATTGGTGAATCAAAAACCAAATCGAATAAAATATGCACGACTTGTCGCACCATTTTGCTCTTGTCGTTAAAAACTGTGCGTAACCACATATCGAAGCTGCATGATGTATATATTTAACGAGAAAATGGGGGCTATCGTGAATAAAATTTCCCTGCGAATGTTTCCCTACTTCGAAAATTTGAAACGCTAATACTTTTCCACTACACTTCGTAATCTCGAGTTTGGCTCATCGAAATGATAGGCAAATTCCCGATACCATTAAATTCCGATGGAATCTTTCGACCATTATTCACATTTTAAATTTTCGAAGGAGGGAAACATTTCCAAGGAAATTTTGTTCACGATAGCCCCCAGTATTAAAAGAGTCAAAACAAACACAACAAAATTGATGTTTTTTGTTTATAAAACAATATTCTTCAAAATGTTTAATTGCAACATTGTCAATACTATTGAGAAGCACCAGATTACAAAATTATAACAAAATCGGTCTAACCATCAAAAACGTATACATGATAACCCAAAAATAATAGGTTCATACTATTTTCTCAAAAAACGTTGAATACCCAATTTCGTTATGTGAATTTTTTGACAAAAATCTGAAACGCAGTTTCTAACAATTTCTTTAGTCATTCCAGGTACCATTGTTAATCAAAACCTTTAGAGCCCTTTTCGAGAAAACTTGAAAAAATAAAATATTTGTACGGCAGCAACCCGTGTACCCACCATCGTAGTGTTAATTTTGATTACAACCCCGAATTTTTGTTCACCAAATTTGGTGAGTTAACTCGGGTTTATCTTTAATCTCGCACTGTAAAACTGGGCCTTACTCTACCTTATTATAACAAATTAATAAAATAAACATAAAACAAAAACTAGTATTTGTCACTTAAAAGCAAATAAATTTTAATTTGATTTAGATGCTCAGAATTATTTTTAATTTTTGTATTCTTACCGGTCAAACCCATCATTTACTGTAAGATACATTAAAATTTATTGTTTTCCAATTTTATCTTATTAGAAAAATCTAAATTGTTTCAGAGTCAAATAGCACATTCTATTATTTCTAACAGTACTTTTCTTAACCTGTGTGTAATTGAAAATGAAAAAATTCAATATTCTATTTCAATTTCTTGGATTTGAATTTAAAAAAAGAAGTGAATTTTAGATCAATAGATTTGTATCAATTCGGCTCATCTTTTTTTTTGTATAAAAATAGCTTGGTAACTTTTCCTTTTTTTGCGCATGGTATTTTTATGGCTATACGATAAACCCGGAAATTCAATATCGTTAGGGAGCAAAAAAAAAAGAAGTTGAATTAAATTAAATGTAAAAAAAATGCTATCATTAAAATAGCAATTGCAATTGCAAATGAGTTCAATTGATACGACATAATGGTAAACTTTGGAAGTGGCATTAAAGTCCATTTCTAAAGGATAAATTCGGCTTCAGTCTATGGGCAAAAGTGAGAAGAGGTTTTCATTTTGTATTCAACGGTACCTAATATATTTTAGGAATTACAATTGCATTCACAGATCCTTACTCGGGGGTAGAATTAATTTTGAATTCTTGTGGGAAAAGAGTAATCAATAAATAATCATTAGTCAACATGTGTTGCATACACGTCAAGAAAGGTCAGCAAATGTATTAATTGCTAGTCTGAACCGGATATAATAAGTAGCACTATTTTACTATTTATTTGACAGGCAAGCGGTTGCTTTGAAATATTTTCTGCAATCCTCTTTGTACCTACCTATGTATTTATACATGTATGCTATTTCTTCACAACTAGATTTGTAATCTGTATATCATTATCATTACTATTATAATGGGTGATTTTTTAAGAGGTTTAGAACTTTTTTTAAAAAAAAAACACACAAAATTCGAAAAAATGAATGAAATATTTATTTGAATCGATAGTTTGAACCTTGCAATTTAATGTTTAAAGATAATTTCATGCAAATGTTGACCGCGGCTGCGTCTCAGGTAGCCCATCCGCTGAGTCCAATTTTGGCATACTCTTTCACGCATATCGGCCGGTATCTCACGAATGAATGCATGGATGTTGGCTTCCAGTGCGTCAATCGAAGCGGGCTTGTCCCTATAGACATTAGCCTTGACATACCCCCACAAAAAATAATCTAATGGTGTCAAATCGCACGATCTAGGCGGCCAATTGACCGGCCCGAAACGTGAAATTAACTGTTCACCAAACTCGCCTCGCAATTGCGCCATTGTTTCGCGTGCTGTGTGGCATGTGGCACCGTCTTGTTGAAACCACATATCATGCAAGTCAAGAACTTCCATTTCGGGCAAAAAAAAGTTTGTTATCATCGCTCGGTAGCGTTCACCATTGACAGTAACGCTGCGATTCACATCATCTTTGAAGAAATAGGCCCAATAATGCCGCCGGCCCATAAACCGCACCAAACAGTGGCTTTTTCGGGATGCATTGGTAGCTGTTGCAATGCTTCTGGCTGATCTTCACTCCAAATGCGGCAATTTTGCTTATTTACGTACCCATTCAACCAAAAATGAGCCTCATCGCTGAACACAAGCAGCGCGCGATGAACATTTCGAACCGAGCACGAATTTTGATAGAAAAATTCAATAATTTGCAAGCGTTGTTCATTTGTAAGACGATCCATGGTTAAATTGCAAACCAAACTGAAGCTGTTTGACAGTGACACAAGGTACTAAACACACGTCAGCTGTCAAAACCAGTGTTGCCAAAACCAAACCAGCCAAAAAATCACCCGTTATAAAGACGAAAAACTTGTTTATAATTATTATGTTTAAGTTTATTTTTTGGTTTGTTTAATTTTGTTTCTTGAAATAGAAACATCTTTTTTAAATTTGGTGTCCACTATTTTGTTGAGGTTGACCCACATATTCAATTATAATTTTTATATTTAAAATGGGGGTTGTTTTATAAATTCAAAAGTGTTACCCAAATTTTAAGCTCAAATCTTATATTAATTATACATACAAGCTGAGAAATAAATTTATATGCAAATTTTAACATTTTCAACTTTTAATATTTATGTATCTAGGAATTCGATTTAATTGCAATCACTGGGTCGCTGCTTTGTTCCATTTCATTATCATTCCGGAGTTTCTGGATTTTCTCTTCCTCCTATGTCTATCTCAATTCCACTTAATTGTTCTCTGTTCCACTTAATTGTTGATTTTTTTTACTTTTTGTAAAAATATCAAACGCGAAATAACGATCAAACATGACATTAGGTACTGTGATTAACACGAAAAACTAGGTAGCTAAATTCTGTCCGTCAATCGACTTATGACAGCAAATAAAAATATTTCGTATTTATTTTTTACTAAAAGTTTAATATTTCTTCCTCTGCGTTTGTATACTGAATTCATGCAACGGAAACACTCGAATAAAAGCTGGGCATGAGTGAAAGGATGTATACGTATAGACAGAGAGAACAAATTTTATTTAAAAAGTAAGAAGCGTCGCTGTCCTTGCTTTGTTTTATTTCATTTCGCTGTTTTGAATTTACTTTTTTGCCATAGTTATGCTAAGCTTGGCGATTCCACTCAATTCTTTCCATTTTGGTTTTCTCTCATACTGGGGAACTATAAGAGTAAAGGACTATTCACATGAGAGCGACCAACGAATGAACGAATATTCGTCCATTTTGACATTTCTTTCACATGGCTTTTTATTCGTTGCAAATGACGACCACCAAGAAAACAAAACAAAAAGGGATTTTGAGGTTAGCCGCGCGCGAACATTTTGTTCGTTGAAGTGTGGAACGCGAATAGAGTTTGACAATTCGTAAAACAATCAGATTGCAATTTGCGACGACCAATTTGTTTTCTCAAATTTAACTTGTTTAAGCAATTAAAAGGCGGATTTTAGTATCTTAACATTATAATAAACTATATTTCTACGATTTTGATTAGAATTTGTGAAGAAATTATGTTTATAAATTGTTTTAATTCACATTTATTCGTTCATTCGTCGGTCGTTGGTCGTTCTCAAGTGAACAGTCCTTAATTCATGGATTGATCGAGACATAACAATCGGAAAACTTGAAAAATTTTGATGATAGAGAAAACGAGGAAGGGGGCACAAAAAAACTGCAAACATCTTTTCATTTCTATGAAATTGATTACATAATACGGTATAAATTGCAGTTAGCCCTAGTCAACACTATTTTGATATGTTAATACATAGATACCTATTTAGTTAATTTTTATTTAAATTATTCTTAAAATTTAGCCAAGCAACGCGAGCATGGGTCTGCTAGTATAACATGTTTTAGAATGGGAGGTAGCTTTGCATTGATGATCAAAAAAAAAGCAAAAAATTGAATTGTAAATTTTGAAAATACGAACAAAAAATGATAACCAAAGATGAATTTGTCACTGTTAAACGTGTTAAAATTCTAGAATTTGCCGGTGAAACTTATAACATTCAGCAATATTGCTAAAAGTCCGCGATGTTGTTTTCATAAAACTAGTAATTTTGACGCCTGCATGGCGACTAAACAAAAACATACCCTGAGTGGAGCAACTGAGTTACGTGATCAGGCAAGCGGACTCAATATACTGTTCTCCAAGAAAGCTGTTGACAAAAGTCCGGAATGATTTATGAACACACAACTTTTCGGTCTTTTACCAATGTTGCTCAAAAAAATAAGTTTTACCTGTTAATTTTAAAATGTTCACATTTCAAAGTTTAAGGCTAGGCCCACACCAAACAAAGCGAAAATTCGTTTTTCAAAACCACACAAAAGAAGAGGAAACAACAATTTTTTTGAGCGTGTGTTATAAATAAGAGTTTCGTGGAGCGACATCTCGTGGAGAGCCAGTGCCTAGTGATTTAAACTCTCAACTGTTTATTTGAACTGTTTGTTTGTAGGAATGGAGGGGACCTATAATTTTTTTTCCGAATCCGAACGTCAAAAGGCACTTATTCACGAGACGATTTGTAACTTTCTCGCAAGAGGCAGTAGCCGATGTTTTTTATACCTATAAACAGTCATGCTTTATTTGCTGAACTTCGGTCACATACTCCAGTCATTTGTGTCTTTTTGTTTGACTGGTTCGGGCACTGTCATTTAATTGCATGTATTTTCCGCTCTATTAAGCCTTAAGAAGTTTTACTTGTTTAAGCCTTAATTGATTTTTAACTTATGTCGTTTTCGATTGGATTTTCGGTCAATTGTACTCCTTTTCAATTCCAATCGAATATGAAAACACTGACTTTCCTAAATTTACACACACACTACCAAAGCTGCCATTTAACAAAATGGCTTCTTCAAGTATTTATCACTTTTGACAAGTAATCCAACGAAAAACTTTATATGTATGTGTGTGTTCCTCATCTACTCCAAAATGAAATTGGGGACAGAAGAACACTCCGAAAACATTACTCGGAACAGCCAATCGAAGGCTTTTGGAGTACTGGGAGTGAAAAAGGAGTGTAAAAGGAGTACTCCGAACATCCAAACGAAAACGACATTAATAAGATTTATGTGGTTACTTCATTGTGGGCTTGTGGGCAATTTTTAACTTAAGGCAACAAAGAAAAAAAAACGTTTTTGTTTGGCTGCTTTATTTAAAGTGGGCAAACCCAATTAAATTGCACGAAAAAAACTGACACGTACACTCTTATGCTGAATTTACACGACTGACATTTTCGCAGCATTCATAAGTTTCAAGATTCAAACGAAAAACATATTGTCTTCACATATCCGCTTAGTTACCTTTCGGTTGGTCTACAATATACTTTGATTCCTTGCGTTATCAGGTAAAACCGTACGGCAAGGGTAGACCAACAAGTATTAATATACCTCCTTACATAAATTCTATTTATTTATTAATAACTTCATCAAAACAACAAACAGAAACAAACGTAACATAATTACGGAGGACCATCATGAAAGAACAACATATCAACTTTTTCGATTCTCATCAGCAACGTACTAGGCTTAGACACCAACTTCATTTGGTTACAACTTTTTGGGATCGAAATTTCAAAGCCCCCATTTTGAAAGACCAGTTTTTGTAATAAAAGAGTAAAGTAGATACGAGTATAAAATCAAAAGTATAATAATATTGTATTTTGTGTTGCTATCAACTTTCTTTTTTGACTGTAACTGATAGTAATTAAAAAAATTACTCCATATACAAAATTCAACTTACAAATGAGTATGGGTAGGTACATCCATGTTAAAAATGTCTGACATTGCATTGCCAAATGTCTATAAGAAATGGTGCGAACTTAAAAGTATTTTTTACATTTTGTTGTTATCTTTCCTTTTATTTTCAAGCAAAAATGTTCTGAAGGACACACAAAGGAGTAAAACGGGAGTTATTTTTTGGTTGTTTTTCTTCCCAAAGTTCAATTTGTCAGTCAGATCTGCGCTAAGTATCTTTCTGACACTACTTGGTACTTCGGCCTGCCATAGCAAACACCACTACTCTGCTTCCATAATAGCCTCTTCCGTATTTGGCTAAAAATGTATACTTATCCTTCTGAGACTTTAGAGTTTTTCTTATCCGTCCTTCCTACGGTTTCTTCTTCTTACACCCACCAAACTTATAATCCATCCGAAGACAAAAATAAAAAATCGCAAAAGAAAATACTGAGTGGAAAACTTTTGGACACGACGGCGCCAATGTATCCTATTACTGGGGCACATCACGTAGGTATATTACTTATATCGATGAAAATAATGTCCTTTTCGTGAGTCAGTTCGTATACGTATATTATTTCATTGATATACTGGACTAGTGTTAGTGGTTTTGACGCCATCGTGACTGGCACTCTTTCTTTTGTTTGGTATACGCTTACATACAAAATACAAGTCAAGGACTGATATAGAGAGAGCACAAAAAAAAAGATAAAAGTTTGTGATGAAACACGTTCCTTCTTAAATCCATCGAAATCGAAATAATCAGAGGATAAGGATATGCAATATGCATGCATGCCTAGCTTTGGTATAGCAGCAAAAGCCAGGTCGTCAGTTGTTGTGAAAGGATCCAACTGAATGTATGGAATGATGGCTGAGTTCTGCTCTGTTCTCGATTTATACAATATTTAATTCATGAATACGATATGAGTAAGACAGCAGATTTTAGCTTGGCGCTGCACGAAAGAGAAAGCATGCAAAAGAAAAGGAACACGGAAGGACTTTTGGCTTGTACTGAAGAACTCATTTCGTGTTCAAGAGTGCAATTTGAATGCTACGCCGACTATGGTTGTTGGATATCCTTGGAATTTTACACTATACTGGGCTCCATTGTTGGTTGGGTGGATAATATTGATGGATTCCTTCAATCATATGTAGAGTGCAATGAAGTATGTACCTCTTCTACAATTGGTTTGAGATGCTCATAATATTGTTGGGTTTAATGACGAATATGATCAGATATAGATAAGTCTAGTTATAACAAAAGCTGGTTGCAGTCTTTTGTTTTCGAAATTAACAGTAATGAAATATAACTAGGTACAGTAGTGAACAATGGACATAATCATCATAAGGAACCTGTGCCTACGTTCTGTAACTCTCGCATCGATAAAATCAGTCGAGAAACGATGACAATTGAAACAAATCATATAAGTTTTGTTCCATTTTTCATCGTTTCTGGGCTGATTTCATCGATGCAAGAGTTACAGAACCCGGGTCCAGTCCAGTTCATTTAAATACATTTGAATTTTTTTACCCTGAAAGTCTTTTTTTCAACCAACCATAAACGCAGTTTTCGTTCAAAACCCTAGATTGAAACCACAAGTTTTTGGTTAAACCTGTCTGAATCTAGTTGCAATTTAAAGATGAACTAAACTAATACACCTTTTTAACTATTCAGCACTCAATATCAACCTTAAAAAAAAGCTGACGGGATGCTGTCAAGAAAAAAATAGGGTTACTGCTAGAAAACCTTACGAAATAAATTAAACAGCTATGATTTTTACGTTCAATAATTTACCTTAACCTTTATGAAACGAACAAATGAGTTCAAGAAGTTGAAACGCGTAGGGCAGGGACTGATTCGAAACGGCCGGAAAATTTCCATCCAATTCTTGAATTCTCTTTTGTCCTTGTTTGTTATTTTCTATAATTGTTTAATTCTGCGTTCAACTTTGCAGACATATTTTAATAAATTAAATGCGATTGAGTGAAACAAACAATGGCACAAAATTTTAGACGATCTAGTACGATGTTAATGTTAAAGAATTTTTGAAAAAAGGATTTTCCAAATTTTAAACGAGATAGCATCGTACTATATTTATAACGTTTTGTTCTTCTCTATAGTATCATCCTTACTCTATATGTCGCTTTTACAGTTTCCACGGTAAAGCGGTTAAGAGAAAGTCGAACAAAAAAAGTTCTATATGCAGTTCTAACAAGTCCCTACCGTCAATGACAATTTTGGCCAAAATGTAGAATATACTAACAATAGTAGGTACGAAGACAAAATTGTATTAAAATCCTTTCAGTCCTTTTTGTCAAGTTTGAAGTAATTTGCTTCAGCGGCTTATGCTGTAGCTCAAGGTGAAGACAGAATTACTGAACCGACTTGTTCTATGTTATTGTAATGCCATGTTCGATTTTTGTACGAATCCTTAACTTGTCTACCCCAACCTACATACATATATATAGGTATGTCTAAAGGATCTTTCATTAAACGCTTCCTTTCTTTAAATTTAAATAAAACAAAGGGTAAGTGAGACATCATCGACATTTTGTATTCGTTTGAAAGGCCTATCGATGCCATTATGTATAGAATATAACATCGTTCAAATGTCCGCTGCGGCTTCTCTGGGTGGCGCGCATCCGAATAAATCAAGCTGAATTTTACTGATGGCATGCGTTATATTGGCTCTGAAGGCCGCTGTGGCTCATGCGCAAAGCGCATAGACCTGCGACTTCATAATACCCCACAAGAAAAAGTCTAACGGGGTCAAATCGCAAGATCTCGTTGGCCAGTTCATATCACCTCCACGTAAGATGACCATGGCGTCGAATCGCTCGTGCAGAATTTTGAATGTGACGTGAGCACATAGCGTCGTCCTGTTGAAACCACATGTCGCTGGTGTCCATATCATCCAATTCAGGTCAAAAGAAGTTGGTAGGTAATCATTGACATATAGCGCTCGCCGTTGAAAATTATAACCTGACCAAAGGCGTTCTCAAAGAAATATAGACCGATGACGTCACCAGCCCATGCATTGGACGCTCTTCGATCTCATGTGGATTGGTATCGTCCCAAATTCGATAATTTTGTTTGGTGACGTACCCATTCATCCAGAAATCGGCCTTATCGCTCAAGATGATTTTTCGATGAAAATCAGGGCCAGTTTCCAACTGTTCCAGAGCCCATTCAGCGAGCACACGTTGTTTTCTATGTTCGTTTACCTTCAGCTCCTGGGTCAGTTGAGTTTTGTACGGGTGCAGGTCCAAGTCACGTTGCAAAATTCGCCACGTTGTGGTCGGCGAAAGGTCAAGTTCTTGTGAGCGACGCGAAATCGACTGCCTGGGATTCTCCTGCACTCTCTCACGGACTGCGGCAGATCTTACGTTTCGTCGACCGGGTTGGTTGATCGTTTACCGAACCAGTGGACTCAAATTTATCCACCACTCTGCGAATAGTCCTCTCGGTATAGGATGAACGTTGCCCGAACGGAACACCAATTTTGATTAAACAATTTTATCATTTGCACGTGTTGTTGAACGTTACATCCCTCCATGGTGATTTGGCAAAACAGACTGAATAAATGACAGCCGATTTGACAGATGTAGCTTCAACAATATTGCCGCTATCAACTGTCAAGGTTCGGAAGTCTCTCTTGGAAGACCCTTTAAATCACCGAGTTCTCAAAATAAAACGTGTTGTATCGGTTGCCCGGCTCACGTGACCATTTTAAACTAGGCAATCCTATATGTTTTTGTTTTCAGTACAATTATTTTATCTTTCTTTGATTTTCCAGTTTTAACCTTGACCCATGAACTAAGTACCTATATTAATTCAAGGGTTGCATACTACCAGTTTAAATATGACAACCCCATATTTGTATTTATATCTATCTCCGTAAGCTCTACAGTTTAACTGTAGTTTTAACCTTGAACCCCATGGGCTAAGTTATGCTCGATAACTACACCAGAAATTACCGGTTTAGAAGAACTTGCTAGCCAACCAGCTTTTTCTTCATCTTGGGTATACTTTCCCTGTCTATAGAGAGTCGAATTGAAGTATACCACTGCAATAAATAAATAATTAAAAACAATTTTAAAAATCTCCGCTCACGCCTAAACAGAACCCAGACCGCCATCAGTTTTGTTTCTTATGCGTTAATCGAATCACCCTACAAGGACATTAATTATTCCGTAGTTTAGACTTTCTGTTATGTAATTTTGGTGGAGTATCTATACTAGGGTTGAACTACCAATCAAAAAGAAACAAAGGTATTTGAAACAACTATTTACCAAAGTTCTTCTCAGAAAGCAAACCGCACGAGAAAAGCGTCATCAGTTTTTTTAATCAAATTTATTCGCAACGTTTTACATCCACGCTGTACTTACTTGTATTACACGGAATGATCTGCCCGCCCAATGAATTGTCCTCTTGTAATAGAATTCAAATTCCGTTCTGCAAAAGTAATTTTCAAACTTTTTTTTTTTGAATTTTTGGATTAGAGAAAATATTATGAAAACGATAAAACCCAACCGTCGTCGTCGCAAGTATTTCTTTTTTTTTTTCTGATTCCATGGCGTCATTGAGAAATTTCTCTTTAGAGATGATACCATTGCTTGCCTTGCGCTTCTTTATCTGAATCTTAGGCAGATATACTGTTTTTCTTTTCGAATTTAAAAATTTAAGGGCGTCTTTTATATATTCAATTTCTCAAGATGTGTAATATTTGTACCATCAGTTTGAAGCAATGAGGCGGTGCGGTGGGTGATATTATAGGAGCAACCTCAGTTCTCAAAGCAATTGCAGAGATTTTAGTGTTTATTTAATGACAGCAAAGTAGAAGTGGCTTTGAGAAACACACCACTGACCGAGACGTCGGACCTGAATACCCTTCAGCTTTGTGCACGCAACTTTTTGGGGCTTATTATTGTTAATTTGACTCCGGCTCAATTTCTGTTTCTCATCAATTTTGCTGTTGCTTGCTGATTTTTTCTTTCTAGGACGTGGCAAAAGTAGTTGCCTTGGGTAACGACTTGTTATTATGCGGATGGATTTGATAACGGGGGTGTGCAGCAGAATGGAGTAGAACTTTCATTTGGGGAGTACTTTTTTACGGATTAGGAACCGCGTCTTCCTTTAATACTACAACAATGTAATCATATTTTCCCAAGCATTTAGCAGTGATATTAGTTGGGGAGAAATAATTTTTTTAAGGTATTCATAAATGCATAAGTATACCTTATTTTTATTTCAGATAAGAAGTAGGGCAGGCACATTCAAAATCAACAAACTGGTCGAAGAGGGAAAATATGCTTGTCTCGGTTAAGCCTTATTTATGGTGGAATTTGAAATAGATTCAAAGTTACTTATAATGCTTGTTTTAATGGTTAGATACACAAACCATTTTGTCTAAAGTAACTTTTTTCACACGTTCTCGTTAAAAATGTCAATACATAATTGAGCCACTACTATACATCTTCCTTGAACAATAAGAGCAAGGTGGTGCTATTTGTTTTTGATTTATAAGCCAGCCATTAGAGAATAAATGAAAAATTTGGCACTAGTCACGAATTAATTTCCATCGGAATGTGGTTTTGTATGAAAGCATAGGCCGCTCCGATATAACTCATTATTTTGCAAACAAATATGTAAAATATGTACATACCAAATATATAATCTTTAGTTAACTCAGAAGCATTTTTTCAGTTGAGTATTAACTTTAATTCCTAGTTGTCAAAAATCTATCGAACGCGAAGTGCGACAGTAGCCGTGTTCCTGTGAAGGTGGCAAACTACTCATGAGTAGAGAATAATCTAGTGCTATCAACTACTCGTGCTCTCATGACGAGTAGATGACGTTTGTAGGAAATCCTATTTTGTGCGTTCCATTCAAAATGGCTAGTAAAGTAGGTACTCATGAGTAGTTCGCCACTTCCAAAGTAGAAAAGTCAATGCTTCGCTATCGTATTCCATAGTCTCGTACCTTTCTTGGATAGATTTTTGACACGCATCTGTCAAAATTGTATTCAGTTAATCCAGAGTTAACTCACCAAATTTGTTAATTCAAAATGCACTGAAATATATGTTTTAGGAGATAACTCGGATTTCACCCCGAAAAAGGATCATTTCGCACTGACAAATTGGACCTTAGAACAAAATTACTGGAAATAACTAAGGCGGAAATTAACGTTGAAGCTTTTCGTCATTTAGATAAAGCGTTTTAATTCCATAAATATTATAGACATTCAACTTGAAAAAAAAAACTTAACAGATACAAGCTATGTATTCTTGACTAAGGAAGTTCAATGTTGTAAATGTGTTGTGCATTGTGTGTGTATATGTAATGAGTAAAAAAAAAACCCTAAATTTAATTTCTTGACATTTGACCCGTCTAATTAAAAGCGCAGTACTCGGATCGATGAAAAGTGGCTGTAAAACGTTTATATCACTGAAACTAAATTTTACAAATTATGTCTACGTATACAAATCGAATTAACGCATTTTCTGCTAAGTAATTTAAAGTAATTTTTGTCTATAAAATTCGTTTAGAAAAAGTGTGCCATATAGTGTATGACCCCATTTTCGTATGCTATGCCTTTGGAATAGAATACAAAAAATGTATGCTTCTCTTAAATATTTATCTGGGCATTCAACTTTTCTCTATCATATTTTGAAAATTATGTCGCTTAAGTGGCTTCCGCCATTTTTGATTACGATTTGGGCTCTTTTTGTAGCACTTTTCGTGGTTTTCTTCATAACTTCGTGCGGTAGGTTCCCCAATTCTTGTGGAGTTTGTTGCCTCACGATGTCTTCAGCGACGCCAGCGATATTTTTAGCCGAACGAGAAGTACGAGATTTTCCAGGGCCGTTTATTGTTAGTCTCTGAAAGTCATGCTAAATGCCACCATTATTAGCCGGGCGGGTTTGAAAACGGCCATGAAATACAAGTTGCAACAAAATCTCTGACGAATTGTTAGTCAAATTCATACAATTTCTTATACTGTTCCCTCCACAAATTGCCATTTGTAAAATCAATTATGCTTTCCGATATATGGTCATTCGAAATGGCCCTCTTTTATTTTAAGACTTTTCTAGGGTGTAATATCTAAAAATACCTACTGTAGCTGGGTTGTGGTTATGACGATTTTCAAAAATATCCTGAAAACCAAGACTTTGGTTGAATAAATTTAAATTTTAGTACACCAAAGGCTATCGTTCTGGGACACCCTACACAATTTAAAAGTTCAAAAGGCTGTAGACATCTTTGAAATTTGCATTTTATTATAGAACATATGTTTGCATAATATGCATGTATGTAGAAAAATATCTGCAAACATATAACATAATATATGTATGTTGGTATGTACACATCTACTATGTACATATTATAGTATGTGCTTCTGGAAGACTATTCCCGTATGTCTTTTCTTTTTTTTTCTTTTCAAGTTAATACTGAAGTAAGGGTTAACATCAAAGTGCATTGATTTTTTTTAAGGGTGATGGGTGCCATAAAACGTTGAATAATGAATGGACTGCAGAATATTTTCTCCATAGTTCACAATATTCTTTGATCTCTAAGACAAACTTGTTGAAAGACTTATTGGGTTTTATTAAATCCGTTATAAAAAATCAGTCAATAACTCTACCATCAGACACTAGAAGATGTACACAGGCATTTCAAAGGAAAAATGGGTCCAAAGATATGTATTAATTAAACCACCCCAATATTCAGTCTAACGAACTCGAAGGCGCTTTGAAAGTAGTTCGGTGCACCCGGTGTTACGTTATAGGTGACCGATGTTCGGATTTCCTTCCTTAATATAAAAAGCAGATGATCAGATTTTAAACCCATCGCCCAAAAATATAAAAATAATAAACTTTTTGATCTAGATAACGCATGTTAAAACAATGTAATAAATCAGAATTTGTCTATACCTTATCCAACTATATAAAATTTACCACCATCCCAACTTATTCCAAGTTATTTAATAAACTTCACTTTCTTGTTGTTGTCCAATAGATATAAATATTGTCTCGATTCTTAGATTTTTGCATTTTGTTGTTATATTTACGACCTTCTTTTAATTCAAAACTCCATCGATAACAATAAAAAAATAATTCTCTGCTTCTTCCCGTTTACAAAATAGCGGAAGCCGAGTTTACTCTTTAAATCAAGATGGCGGAAATCCTACAAAGGGTTTACGGTTCAGTAATATGATTTAAGCTTCCTATAAGGTACTCTAGCAGTAGCCCGTAGCGTAATGATTAGTGCGTAAGACTGATGTCAAGCCGATGCCTAAATATCGAATTTCAGCCTATGCCAACTAGAAACAGGAATGTTTTTTACACGGGCGAGGAATTATCAAATCCTGCAAGAGTATCTTTTGGCATGAAAAATTGTCTGTCACCTTAGCTGTTTGGTAGGTCCCCTTCATTCTTGCTGACAACACGCAAATGAATGGTTGAGAGCTGTAAGTCACTCGAACCTGGTACCTGGTTCTGATTATTATTATTTTTTTTTTATTAACTTATAAAGTCCATCGTTACTTTATAAAATATCAAATTATCTTCTCTAACGAAACATGAAATTCCCATAGGAATCTAGATACATATACCTACTAAACTATGTTTGTAATGGGTGATTTTTTAAGAGGTTTAGAACTTTTTTTAAAAAAAAAACACAAAAAATTCGAAAAAATGAATAAAATATTTATTTAAATCGATAGTTTGAACCTTGCAATTTAATGTTTAAAGATAATTTCATGCAAATGTTGACCGCGGCTGCGTCTCAGGTAGCCCATCCGCTGAGTCCAATTTTGGCATACTCTTTCACACAAATCGGCCGGTATCTCACGAATGAATGCATGGATGTTGGCTTCCAGTGCGTCAATCGAAGCGGGCTTGTCCCTATAGACATTAGCCTTGACATACCCCCACAAAAAATAATCTAATGGTGTCAAATCGCACGATCTAGGCGGCCAATTGACCGGCCCGAAACGTGAAATTAACTGTTCACCAAACTCGCCTCGCAATGGCGCCATTGTTTCGCGTGCTGTGTGGCATGTGGCACTGTCTTGTTGAAACCACATATCATGCAAGTCAAGAACTTCCATTTCGGGCAAAAAAAAGTTTGTTGTCATCGCTCGGTAGCGTTCACCATTGACAGTAACGCTGCGATTCGCATCATCTTTGAAGAAATAGGCCCAATAATGCCGCCGGCCCATAAACCGCACCAAACAGTGGCTTTTTCGGGATGCATTGGTAGCTGTTGCAATGCTTCTGGCTGATCTTCACTCCAAATGCGGCAATTTTGCTTATTTACGTACCCATTCAACCAAAAATGAGCCTCATCGCTGAACACAATTTTTCGATAAAAAAGCGGATCCTCGGCCAGCTTTCCAAGAGCCCATTCACCAAAAATTCGGCGTTGTGGTAGGTCGGCTGGCTTTAGTTCTTGCACCAGCTGTATCTTAAAAGGCTTTACGCCCAAATCCTTCCGCAAAATTTTCCACGTAGTGCTGTAACAAAGGCCTAACTGCTGGGAACGGCGCCGAATCGACATTTCGCGGTCTTCTGTCACACTAGCTGATACGGCCGCAATATTTTCTTCACTACGCACAGTACGTAAACGTGTTGGTGGTTTAATGTCCAACAAAGTAAATTTGGTGCGAAATTTGGTCACAATCTTCCGAATAGACTGCTCAGAAGGTCGAGAATGCCGATCATAAAATGGAAGCAGCGCGCGATGAACATTTCGAACCGAGCACGAATTTTGATAGTAAAATTCAATAATTTGCAAGCGTTGTTCATTTGTAAGACGATCCATGGTTAAATTGCAAACCAAACTGAAGCTGTTTGACAGTGACACAAGGTACTAAACACACGTCAGCTGTCAAAACCAGTGTTGCCAAAACCAAACCAGCTAAAAAATCACCCTTTAGATGAATTTTCAAAACTGAAATCCAAAAAAAATATATTTCATAAGAAACCAGCTGTACCCGTCCGCTTCGCTGTGCCCCACACAACCCCCTTGCATTATAGAAATCTATCCAAAATCGTGGTATCAAAAATAACTGATTTATGAACATATTATATTTATGCAAAACCGAATATTGAAGTTGGTTGAATATGTTCGGTACGATCGTTCTTAAAAAACTCATTACATAACAAATTCTCATAAAATAATAATAATTTAAATGCCCAGGCGAAAGGGTGCCCCGTCAAAATTTGTTTGTTACTGACGTTGTTTGTATTTCTGTTAAATATTAAATTATAAATAATTATTAAATATGTATATCTTCTATCAGTGGCATAGCTATAGCCCAGTTAACGCTGAGGAAAAAGTAGAACATAAGCGTTTAAGTAGAACATTAATATTAACGTTTCGTATGAGCAAACGGCTCTTAAGGATCAAAGCTTCTCAAATTATCACTTTTCTTGTTTTTTTTTTCTTCAAAGTTATTAATTAAATTTTCCATAGTGATTTAAATTTTTCAAAGATCTTTGGCTTCTATGGACAAAATTGATAAGTCCGATAGCCGTTCTTGTATCATGATGAAATAATGATAATGATAATTATTTATTAGTCTAAGGTCGGAAAAGAGTCTCCCAGCCGTTTTTACTCGACGCGTCAAAAATATGAAGCATGGTGTTATAACTTCCGCAAAACTAGAAGCAAGACCCTTGTCTAATTAACTCAAACAATTAACAGAACTTTATCCGGTCGCAGATACACATTATTCAAAAATTATGTCTGAAGATGCCGACAGCTGACAGACAGGAGTCCGGAATTTTGAAATCGCATTTCTAAGGTGATTGAAAAACTCGCAATTATGTATTTAGGTAAAAAAAATGTTCGTAGTATTATTATTTTATATCAAATGAGTACCTATATATGATTGTACTGAATTACAGAAAATTGATGAGTTTGTTTGAAAAGGAAATGAAATGAAAGCCGTTTAAGTTATTTACGATATTTAGAGCATTGTATTGTTCTTGCTTCGTCTAAGTACTTAAGTATTTTTGTCTTCAGCTGTTCTCTAGTCCGTGATTCCAAGCGATATGGTGGCAGTGGTGCCACGATTATTATGAAAATTAAATAAGAAACACAATAGTTGCAGCATTCCGTTACAGTAGCGTTGGTTGGTAGGATGTACAGATAGATACTATGATATTGACAGATTTTCTTCAACACTTCGGTTCCTCTGTATCTCGGGGGCCTCGTTTCATTGATTCGGTTGATGACGCGGAAGCTTCGCCTTTGCCTCTGTAGTTAACACAGCAGCAGTATTTTTTTTCTATCATTTACCGATCAAAAAAAGTTGAGTGCAGTTGAACCCCCTGTGACTGATTCCTGAATCCGCCACTGTCTAAGTGCATCTATGCTAATTTAACCTTTCAAAGCCAAACATAATTTTTAAAATTGTTTAGCTACTATTTTTCCATAATGTAACATACAAACGATCAAACAAACCGTTTTCATTTGTTTTAGCCTTCTTGAATTCTGCCGTTTTCACATATTTAACCATTTTACAATTAAAACGCAAAAGTATTCTTAAAATAAGATAACATTATTTTGTAACTTAAATAATTTTTAAAATCATATATAATTCATTGTGTTTACCCCATTTCACCCTACAAATAGATACATTTTTGGGAAAATATCAAACTCTAAAGCCATCTTCTAAGTCCATCCCCAAATTGTCACCTTTTAAACATGGAATGAATTTTGAGAATCAGATACCAATTTTTTGCATTTTTCCATTTTACCGCCATCCTCTAAATATATAGGGTGTCCAGTGGGAATTTTTAAATTTTAAATTGCGATTATCGAAATACTATAGTGGGTTGAGGTAAGCGGAGGGGTATCATTCAAAGCGCAGGATTTGCTCAATTGTTACTCGCCATGAGTCACTGGTCGGGAGCTCACCGCGCGTTTGCGGTGGGGCAATATTTAAAGGGCCAATTACCCCGCTCGCTGAAATGGCACACCAAACTGTCGTTTTTAAACAATGTCAACGTTTTTGATGGCTTTCTCTAGGGTTGTTGGGGCACCAGTATAGCATATTTTGCTTGCTAACATATCCGTCAATATAAAAATGTGCTTCGTCACCGAATAAAAGTTTCCAAGCGTAAGTGCTGTCTGAAAACGTCCCAGCATTGTTCTTGCGAAGGATTCTCGCAAAGGATAGTCATTTTCGTTGAGATACTGAACAATTTGCATTTTGTACTTTTTATTTTGTTATTTTTCAAAATAACATGCACTGTTGATTTTTTTATTCCTGCGGAGGCCGCAATCTTCCTTATCGATTTACGTGGATTTCGAATGATTTCATTTCGAACTTGAGACACATGTTCTGGTGTTGTTGCTGACGTTGATGGTCCAGGAATACATAGTTCTATTGACCACTGTGCCTTCTTGCCTGAATCTTTGTACCCACGACCAGATAAGTCGTCGAATATTAAAATGAGTACAAATAGCACAACGCGAAGGTACCAGCTCCACCGCAAACGCGTGGTGCGCTCCCGACCAGTGACTCATGGCGACTAACAATTCCGCAAATCCTGCGCTTTGAATGATACTCCTCCTGCTTACATCAACCCGCTAGTATTTCGATAATAGCAATTTAATGTTGAAAAATTCCCGCTGAACACACTATATAACCTTTAAAAGAAAAAAGAATTTTTAAAGTCGGACCGTGTTTTCTTAAGTTAGTCCGAAAATGTATGCGCTGCTGCACCTTCTTGGCAAACTTCTAGACCGATTTCGACCAAACAAACACAAGAACACTCTAAGACTTCCACCTAAGATTTCCTGAAATTTTGAGCTAAGTCGGTATGGGTGTTTTGCAGTCCATTGAATACAAACAAGCATAGGTACATCCATTTTGTATATGTACATATACATATCTACATAAAGGTTAAATTTTGAATCTAATTTAAACTTGTTTGGATCTTCTGCATAAAATTTGGATTTAAATTGTTAAATCGAAAAATTCGAACATCAAATAATTGGTTAGGTATATAGAGCCGAATATAAACTTCAATTTTACCTCTATATTGTAATCACTATAGCCCTTTTCATTCAATTAAAAAACAAATTCTCAACGCTTGTGGTAGCAACAACTTCCACCAAAGCTTATTTAATTAAACAGCCTTCTGTCGTCATCGATAATTGCGTTACAAGTCCCATGTGGTGATTTTGAATTGAATTCGATGGCAAAAAAAAAAAAACAGATATAAAACAAAATTATTGACCGTCCGGGAATTGTTGCAATGTACATATATGTATATCATAAAATATAGAAAATAAGAGTTTATTTCTGAATTGAATATTGAATTTCAATAACAATAGGTTTTCATAAAATGTTTTTCCTTTTTTTGCAAATAGCATTTGGATTTGCTTAATCGCTGGTAATGATTTATCATTAACCGAAGTAATATGTTTGATGCACGAAAGTTGAAATCTCTTTGGTTATATTTTTATATATATCACTAATTTCTCCTAATTAGAAAGATGTGATTCCCACTATGGACACTGAATGTTTTAAGGTGAATTAACTGATTGTTTTAATTTAATAACTACTTACTATGCGACAGCGTAGACCACTTAACATAAATTTTTGATAAAAACATGTCAAAGAAAGGAAAATAACAATGTTTATAATTATTAGTATGATGGTCCTTATTTATATTTTTTTTACAATTTAGATGCTCCCTGAGGCTCAAAGGGTTAGAAATACATAAAACACATATGCTCCAAGTTTCAATTCCAATAAAAAAATCGTGAAAATTTTAGTAGTTTATGGAAAATAGAGACCTCTTTGATCGATCCCGTGTAAAGCTGGTATTTATATATGTACATATATTTATATATATATGTATTCACATTTAATATCTTCACTTAAGTTACCTTTGCAACACTCTTTTGAGCCACCAATTCCACTACTTACAACCAAAATCACCTGCACTTAGGGTCAGTTTGTTCACGATAATTTTTAATCAAAGATTATTCCAATTGACAATTTATTGAATGGGTTTGTTCACAAAAATGTATTCACAGGATCCATGCTTTGAGCAGTTACTTGGAGAAATCACTAATCAGCCGATTTTGTATGATAAGCACCATTTAATCAAGGATTAGCCGTTATGCTCTACTGTTTTTTACCAAATAATATAATATAGAAGAACCGAGGAACCATGACAGTTTCTTATTTGAGTTCTCATTGTACATAGACTGTGGTTACTTTTGACTTGAAATTTTGCAGCAAATTAAAATTGATAAAAGAAAAACATTCTCTGGCTTCCATTCGTGTTTTCTACAAATTTAATAAGAAAATAAAACTTTAGTCGATGAAAATTAAGCTGCTTCATATTGTGTATGTTTGCGTATGTGTATGTACTCTTATTACGCAATTATATTGCATATCTTACAGCTTTCGTTTGTACTTATCAAAAAAGTTACGATTGTCAAACAAAAATAAAATGGAAGCAAAAATAAACAAAAATACAAACGAAAAACTTAATTACGCATTAAATTTGGCAAGTGAATTGACAGATAAACTGGATAATGGAATGATTTGTGGAAAAGCTATGATTTCTTGATCAAGCTGAAAAAAGACCACTACTTTCTAATTTCAATCGATTGTGTAAAGAATCGTCTTCTCAGATTTGAACACACACACACTGCAGAATGGTGCCATTTAACAAATTGGGTTCTTCAAGCATTTATGATTTTGGAAAAGTAATCCTACGAAAAACTTTGTATGAATATATGTGTTACGAAACTACTCCTTCGTGAAATTATTAGGAACAGGCGATTATTTCCAAAACATTACTCGGAACAACCAATAAAAACTAAATTGAGGTATTTTAATCCATGGACACGGTAGTCATTCTTCAATTAAATTTGACAGTTTATTGCTTGATAGTCTACATTAACCACGATTGGTGTCGGAATTACTGTCCTTGTTCCGAAAAGAAGAATCTATCCTTCTGAATTCAATTTAAACCAAGAGCGTTGACACATATGGAATTGATTTTCACTGGACATTAACTATGCACCGTGTTACTGTTTGTACACAATAAAATGCTGCAACATTAACTGGAGCTGCAATAGTTGTCAAAAAGTGTCGTACTTGCACTGCAGAAGCATACTGATAGCTATAACATGAGGAATTGAATAGAGCTTGAAGCTCATTTTAACCCCCATATAGACACTCATCGAGTTGAAATGGGCTTGTTCCATCCATCAATCTTGAAATTTCAAAAATGATCCACGCAAAGTTTGTTAACTCTTGCAGCTGCGGCTGCAGCTCCATTTGCAGCTACGTAGAGTTGTGTTCGTAACATTGAAACTATGTGTATTCAATATTTTGACAGCTAGTCCGGTTGCAGCTCCGTCTCCAGTGTGTTCAGGCAGTAAACCACATAAAAAACGCTCAAACAAATTTGAAAACATACAACGAATGTTGGTTTCATGTGCATATAAGTTTTCAAAAAGAAAGCCATCCTCATCCATTGGTGAGTCTATAGAAGTGGTAATAAGACCTATAATTGAAATTGAAAGATTATTGTTCGGTAAATGAATTTAAGTTAAAGAATATGTTTATGTTGTTACCTCTTCATATTAATTATTTAAGTTTGTTAACTTTATGGTTGTCAATCAGCTATATATAGAATATAAGCAGAAATGAAATCTCCAGAAGACACGACTGTGAAAAAGTATGAACGTAATGTATAGTATAAGTCTGTGGCGGCAATGTTGTTTTGGTGGCACTTGTCAAATCTGTTAATTATTTTAGTTACTGATGCCAAATCACCAAGTTAAATGATTGAACAGCACGTCCAAATGATAAAACTTTTGCGCGCGGTGCGCCCATTTTCGGTAGACGTGGTGGCCCTTCACAGTCGACTCATCTATACGTTTGGTGGCCAAATCTGATTAATAAACCAGTTCGGTAATCAATCAGTCAACATTCGTACATCGAAGGAACGCAGGATCGGCCGAAAACATTGCCACGGTCCGTGAAAGTCTACATAGCAGAACCCGAGGCAGACGAGTTTATACACGTGGTAACCACTAGCAAAATCGTTCTAAATTCTTTTTTATAAAATGTTTGAAAATCGAAATCGAAAGCGGTTTCTGGATTCTGTATTTTCATCGATTCTTCTTGGTACACGGCGCGTTTTGTGATGTTTCAGAACATCATTCTCTGGACTGATCTTTAGTTTCTCAGCGAATGAAGATGAACTTTTTAATAATGCATTGATTTGGTCGTTATCGTGGTTCGTTTGTTGAAACTATACTGATGTGCTTCGAATCAACAATAAAGCATCAATGACGTTCAACTCTTGCGCTTCTAAATTTTCTGTCGAATTTTTGACTTTACACATGGCATTTTTACAAAAGTATAAAGAACTGATTAAATCAAAATCCAAGATTTTTTTAATGCATACCAGAAGCGAAGGAACGTGTATTATTACCCAAAGAACTTGGATCAATTTTATTTCTTCCAAAGCAAGTAAAATGCCTTCGAAAAAAATCCACACAGCCTTGACTGTTTCGGTTCTAGCTGTCCGTCGAGTTTCTGACAAATTTTTCAGTTGCAATGAATTTTCAATGCTTTTGAATTCCTCATCACGCAGACGTTGAAAACGTTTTGTACTGCCAAAGAAGAAAACATACAATGCTTCCAAAGCATTGAAAGGCTTTTTAATCAAAACACCCGCAGTGCATGCTGTTTCAACGAATATGTTGATCCGATGCGCTTGGCATGGAATGTAAGGGATTTTCTTACCGCATTTTCTATTTTTTAATTGTAACAGCTAATAATGATAATAAATATAACTATGTATATGCCTGTAGCTTGTAAGAACTAAGGTCTTATAAATGCAACCTGAATCGCACGGCACTAGTTAGATAGGAAAGAATTTTTGCTGGCACATTGGACAGAGAAATAAGGTATTGATTATCTCATGGAATTCCACGGGTGGCTTTTAGTTGTAACTGGGAAAAATAGAAAAGAAGGCTGCCTAGAGTGGGCCTGGAACCCAAACCTCTAAGTTAACAGTCAGGCACTACATCCACTGCGGCATTGCCCCCCGTGGGTAGGTATATTAATTAAATTTCATATTTTAAATTGTTAACACGTTTATTTTGTTTTAACAAAAAGAGCAAAAGCGACACACGACTAAATACATAAAGCAGCTAATTTATATTTGTTTATGTTTCACCGAGTTCCGATTTAAAAAAGGACGGTCGGCATCGGTCAATTCGCCGACTGAGCTGCTTAAATTTTACCGAGTTAGCCAGTTATTTTCTTTTTTTTAATCAAATAACTTTGAATCAATCGGCATTTCCGAAAGGTGAAGCCTTTGAAAGTGCCGACTTGTATCCATTTACAAGTTTAAAAACCCATACCTAGTGAAAATCAAAACTCACTCCTTATATTTTAACATTTTGAAAATTGCTCGTTTCATTCATAACAACCTCTTTTTTATAATTGCTCTAATTAATAAATGTAGCTTCTTTGATTTGCCGACTTTTAAAAAGCGTGGGGGTTCCACACCCACCCCCCTCGCTACGTTGCTGTATGTATGTATGTATTGCATATACTTATATGTATAGTGAATACAAGTGAACTATAGGGAAAGAAAGAAAATCCGTAATAATCATCAAACCTATAAATGCCATTAGATGTTGGAAGGATACTAATGGTGACCTATCGAAGAATACCTTCCATATCAATAAACCTACCACACATATGTATATCCGGTCAAGCAGCTGACAGGGCCCTTCGAGGTAAGCAAGCAAGCAACAGCAGCGCTTCTTCAAGCCATTTATATCGGATTAATGGGATCATCTGCTCGGACTATTGTGCGTGTTCAGAAAATAAATGGCTCATAAAACATGTGCAGTGTATCTTTGGATAGAGCCACCCAACTATCCATGCGAGAGGGTCAAGCGGCGGAAAGTAAATATGGAACATGGAAGTGTACGATGCGTGTGTGTGTGTATTTGATTGTTGTACCTATCCCTGTTCGAGAATATATTGAAAGCCTCTTTTCTTTCTGTTGGTTAGGCGTTTCTGCTCACCAAATGGAGAAGAACAAGCTACATTCGTTTCGTAGACGACGACAGAGTTGACTCTTGATTATGTGCTCCGCCTGTACTCTTTTCTCTTACATTTCCAGGAATCAGATTTTGCCTTTTAACATCAAAAGGTTAAAACAATATAAATGTTCATATATGGACAGGGTGATTCGCTTAAGATGTGACAAAAAGTTTAGATGTGTAGGTAAGGTCAAAAAAATAAAACCAGGTATTCGAAGGAGTTACGCGGTTGGGTTTTCCTGTTCAAACAGAAGGGGCAACAAAATTAAAAAAATAAAATAAAAACAAGTAGCTACATATACCTACGTGTATTAAAAATGGGTACAATTTACAATATTCTGTTGCAGTCTTAAATGCTGTTTGTAATGGCAAATCGAATTAGTGTTTACGCCTTTACGGAGATCGTAACAGCTCTAACGATTTCGATACAAAAAAAGAGTCCTTTGGGGTAAGAGGGTGGATTTTCCCATTAAGACTAAAATTCTGAAAAAAAATTACTACAAAAAATAAATAACAAAAACTGTTTATTTATTTATTTATCATATCTTTTTACCAAAAACCATCTCAAGTTAGTTTTTGTATTCCTACCCCGTAGTTAGGGTGGAATTTCCACGTGGAAACGCTATTTCCACGTAAACGCTAATTTGTAAGCCATTGTACATTAAATAAAACAATTTTTTGGAGATGTTAACAAAATACAAAAACAAAAGTATTTATTATTATTATTTATTGTACTATTCATATTAGAATGTCAGTTTATTAGACTTGACCATTCTTTATTCCGTCAATTTTATTGAATTTTTGAACAACAACAACAACTTAAAGGTGCTACCACCAATTTGTTTACGAATTAATTTATACTTCATTTATTTGGCTAGAGATACAGCTGTTTCAAGTTGTGCCAAGCCGCCTATCATCAGTCTCCTCTTTATTAGTGGTGCTGAGCTTAAATCCAATTTTATTATGAAAAACTTTCTACATGCCCACCATAGGGATCAAACCCACGATATCAGATTTGCTCAGTCTTAGAAGCCGTATGCCCTACGCTTGAGACCACTGACGTCAAAGATCGAAAATTTGTTGTTTTTGTTTATAAAATGCATTTGGAGCCTCAGCATTTTTCTAAGCGCCTTTAAAATTAGTTTTTATTTTATTTATTTATTGTTATTTTATTAAAAAAAAAAAACATTGAAAAACAGTGAACTGAAATCTGCCTACGTATTTTGCTTATACCTAGGGCCATGTTCTCGAAATTGTATCTATTTTATATTAAGCATGTGAAAAGTAAGAACAACCAGTGTTAGGGTAACATTAAATTGTAAACACTCTTACCCCGTGATCAAGTGCATAATATATTCTGCATGGACGCTACTTTTTTAACTATTTCAAATTCCAAGAAAAGGCAATCGAATCTTTTATCTTAAATCAAACATAATAAATAAATATACTACTTAAATACTAGTATACTTATACCATCATTATAATTATGTAGGTAGGTATAGACGAAACAAATAAGAACATATTTAGTTTTGTCACGCATATACAGAAAGAAATTAAGTGATTTGAAATTTTTCTTTAATAGGTATTTGTTATTTTATCAGAATGTCTAAAATTATTTGTTTGTGTTTTTCATTTGTTTGTTCAATAAGATTATTAGTTTTTCTTAAATTTGGTGTTCGGTGTTATTGAGGTTGAACCACATATTAATATTATACTTTTTAAACTATTAAATATTTTAGGAAAATAAGAGTTGTTTTAAAACTAAGTTTTACGCAAATTTTAAGCCCTAAATCTTTTATACAAGCTGAAACATAAAGTTATAGGTATGCAAATTTTAAAATTATCAACTTTTCATATTTATTTTCCCAGGAATTCGTTTTTATCTCAATTCCCTGTTTTGTTCCATTTTATTATCATTCCCGCGCTTTTTTGCATTTTCACTTCGTCCACTCAATTGTTCTTTGTTCCAGTTAATTCTTGGCTGTTTAATGTTTAACTGAATTCATGCATAATTTGAGTGCAAGCGACTCGAACACAAAATGGGCATCAGTGAAGGGATGTAGATAGAGAATCAAAAATGTTAATTTATTTGAAATGGCTATGAACCTTAGCAAATGTTGCAGCTGAGTTAATTTCAGATAACTCACCTTTTTGTTATAATGGGTGATTTTTTAAGAGGTTTAGAACTTTTTTAAAAAAAAAAAATACAAAAAATTCGAAAAAATGAATGAAATATTTATTTGAATCGATAGTTTGAACCTTGCAATTTAATGTTTAAAGATAATTTCATGCAAATGTTGACCGCGGCTGCGTCTCAGGTAGCCCATCCGCTGAGTCCAATTTTGGCATACTCTTTCACACATATCGGCCGGTATCTCACGAATGAATGCATGGATGTTGGCTTCCAGTGCGTCAATCGAAGCGGGCTTGTCCCTTTAGACATTAGCCTTGACATACCCCCACAAAAAATAATCTAATGGTGTCAAATCGCACGATCTAGGCGGCCAATTGACCGGCCCGAAACGTGAAATTAACTGTTCACCAAACTCGCCTCGCAAATGCGCCATTGTTTCGCGTGCTGTGTGGCATGTGGCACCGTCTTGTTGAAACCACATATCATGCAAGTCAAGAACTTCCATTTCGGGCAAAAAAAAGTTTATTATCATCGCTCGGTAGCGTTCACCTTTGACAGTAACGCTGCGATTCGCATCATCTTTGAAGAAATAGGCCCAAATAATGCCGCCGGCCCATAAACCGCACCAAACAGTGGCTTTTTCGGGATGCATTGGTAGCTGTTGCAATGCTTCTGATTGATCTTCACTCCAAATGCGGCAATTTTGCTTATTTACGTACCCATTCAAACAAAAATGAGCCTCATCGCTGAACACAAGCAGCGCGCGATGAACATTTCGAACCGAGCACGAATTTTGATAGTAAAATTCAATAATTTGCAAGCGTTGTTCATTTGTAAGACGATCCATGGTTAAATTGCAAACCAAACTGAAGCTGTTTGACAGTGACACAAGGTACTAACCACACGTCAGCTGTCAAAACCAGTGTTGCCAAAACCAAACCAGCTTAAAAATCACTCATTATAAGAGCGTGTATTCGCTTGGTTGCTTAAGTTGAGTTAAAAGTCTATTATGACGACGCTGTACCTGTTTCTTTTTTATCAATCCGCTCTTTTGAGTTTACTCTATATCCTTGCCATATATGCTAAGTTTGGTGATTCCACTCAATCCTTGATTTTTTATAACAGCGTTGCACAGTAGGTACCTACGAATGTATTTGTTTTCTTTCTTCTTTTGCATACTGAAGAGCTGTAAGAGTAAAGCCTTAACTACATTGGCACAAAAAGTGAAAAAGTTTAAAAGTGAGAATTTTCAAACTTATTTTAGGATACTGTTTCTGACTCGAAAACTTATAAAAATGATGCAGAAAGCTTAAATTTTGGGTAAAAAAAAAATTGTATGTTCTTTTTCACAAAACAATTGCGCTAGCGGGAACAAAAATAGTTTTAGTTTTGTAATTTTGCAAAAAGTGGTCAATGTAGTTAAGGCTTAATTCATGGCATTACGATAATAGAGAAAACGAGGAGGGGGTCCTATAAGACTCTGTTTGTCTGTCGAATTGAACGCATTTAAAGTAAAAACAAACAAATTGCGAAAAGCTTTAATATTTTAAGAAAATGATTTCTGCTTTAAACAAGCGTGCAATAAACATTTTCGTCAATAATATGGTAGAAATTGCAGTTGCCATATTGAACCTTTTTTTATATGTATTTATATTTAGTTAAACAATTTACAGTCGACTCCCTCTAAGTCGAATTTTCAAGGGATATCAATATTAGTTCGAGTTAGAGAGGTTTATATTTTTTTTTTGTTTGAAAGCATTTATTGAATTTAAAAATAAGGTAATAAAAATTAAATAAATAAAGAGAAGTTTCTTGCCTTTATGCCTCGTAAGTTTTTATCAGAATATAAATTAAACTAAATTACTCGACTCCCTCTAAGTCGAATTTTCAAGGGATATCAAAATTAATTCGAGTTAGAGAGGTTTATGTTTTTTTTTCTTTGAAAGCATTTACTGAATTTAAAATATATGGTAACAAAAATCAAATAAATAAAGAGAAGTTTCTTACTTTTATGGCCCGTAAGTTTTTTATCAGAATATAAATTAAACTAAATTACTCAAAAAAATTGGTAATTTTTGATTGCGTCATCCACAGTGTTCGCCCAGTTAAAAAAATATTCTATTTTAAAGAGGGAGTGTTGTACCCCATTCTGTACATAGTGGCTGTCATTTGCAGACTGCAATATTTTTTTTTTTGATTTTGTTTTCCACAAAAGACAAAATATTCGATTGAGAGGGATTGAAAATAAGCTGAGAATAAAAAGAACGTTTGCTGATACGGAATTATTTATGTTCTACTTAAAACGCTTATAGTTTACTTTTTCCTCAGCGAAAACTGTCATACAAGCCTAAGAAAAACTTCGACTTAGAGGATAGTTTCAGTGCTTAAAATTGAGGGGAATGCCAAAATATGACGAATATATTCGAGTTAGAGGCAAATTCGACCTAGAGGAAGTTGTACATAGAGGGAGTCGACTGTATTCTTAAAATTTTGCGAAGCAACACGAGCACGGGTCTGCTTGTTGTATAATTGTTGTATCACTTTGTTTTAAACATTTTTTTCTTCTAAGTAAGAAGTAACTATAGAAATTATTGTCGTATCTTGACGATCGCTTAAAATCTTGTGCATTTAAAGATTTCTATTTATTATCTTAACGACGTGACGCCGCCGCGCAGCCGGGCCGGCGCATGTGACGTAGAAAATGACTTTATGTATTCATACTATTTTAAGTGTGGTGTTGTGATAAGATACTATCTAATGTATACTAAAAACCGTTCTGCCGCAATTTTCGAAAGTCCTTATCAACAAGATTTCCAATTAAATGACTCAATTTTCCGTATTGCGCATCTTATGTATGTGTGATGTGTGTCTACTTGCGTTGGGGTTTTTTAGTGAAAACTTTTTATCCCAAAAACAATAGTGTAAAGATTAATTCAATTGAACTGCCAACCGAAATTGTACAAAATATTACAAAAAAAACTTACTTTTGTTTGAAATCAATAAACAGAAATACAAAATTAAAAAAAAAGAGCCATAACATCCGCTCAAAATCTTACTGCATGGTGTGCTGTTTCTGCTGGAGGCGTCATCGGGGCCTTATTTTTTCGAAAACCCCGTGGGCAACTACTGTGGGCGACTATACAGTGGACGGCGAGCACTACAGAGCTTATTACTTAAAGACTTTTTACTTCATTAATTTTAAATTTATTAATATAAATTTAACTTTAACTATGCACTAGCTTATAAGATTTTTGTATCTTAATGTGTATAAGTATCTATTAAATAAATAAATAAATAAATAAATAATTGAATGAATTGGTACTGGAGAACATGCGTGGTTCCAACAGGATGGAGCAACGGCGAGCAGCGCATACTCCACGATCCACAACCGTTATTTTGAGGGCTGAATTTCCAGGTCGTACAATATCTCGTTTGGGTTATTTGCACTGGCTGACAAGATCAACCGATTTAACCATTATTCCAGACATCTTTTTGTAGGGTATTTTTGAAGTCACGAGTGTAGTCAACAAGCCTCAGACTCTTAAAGCGCTCAAAGAGAATATCCGTCAAGGATGCGAGGATTTACCGCCGGAACTTTTGGCAATTGTTGTTGCGTGATTGAAAATGCTGATGACCCAAATGGTCATCAATTCTGATGGCGGCCACTTAGCCGATATAATTTTCTCGACTTAATTACACTATTTCCCACTTTGTCGCTGATTTCTTTGGCCAAGCATTTTCTTCAAGCAACTCCGAAATAAAAACAAAAAAAAAAACAGAACCAAAGTTTTTCAATTATAAACAGCCAAAGAACACTTTGTGACAACTTTTGCGCCACCTTGTACATCGTGAAGTTTCTGGGGTGGTTTCCTATAACTGCTAAGAATTTATTGCAACTAAAAAAACTACCGCTGTCCAAATAGTTGGCATGCTTAATTCTGCTAAGGAGTACGTCGAAGAGAAAATGTCTTATCATTTATAAGCATAATTCCTGCCCATGTTCATTCAAACCCCAGTAAATGACTTTCAAGAAAAATTGAAAAGCATGTAGTTTTATGGAATAATTTCCGTAACCAAATGACCACCTTACGGAACTGTGCGTCTAAGAGAGGTGCGGGCGATTTAACTGTCTTGATACCTATGGTTTGTTCCTAGAGTTTCAAGAAGTAACGGTTTGTTCATATAGAGTTTCAAGAAATAAGGTGAGATTTCCTTTATTATTTGAAGATCTAGAAATATATAATATGTTGTTACGTAATTTTTATTTCTTTTTCTAGGCGTTGTTTTTTTTTTTTTTTAAAGATTGTGCTCCTGTCTTATTGGCTCGTTTCTTATACAATATTTTTCTTGTCGCCATCTGAGTTCTACCTCTAAGCCTCGCACATTATGCGAATTACCCTGTATCTCAAAATAGCTGTTGCTTTTACTATCTATATTATAGAAAACAATTCGTCTGCAATCTGAGGCATACACACGAAACAAGAAATAGCTCAGGAAGCTATATAAAGGGTCGATTTTCCTACGCTCACTTCAAAACCCACATACACAATTTATGACATATTGGAATCTTTGTTTATGGTGCACATATACCATACGGGATGCGTTTAATATAAATTATAACATTGGCGTGTCGTGTCTATTAAAATGATTGTGTCCGAGCTGGGTTGATTGTAGCGCAAAATGTTAATACCAAGAACTACCTAAACCTCCAACCGAACCAAACAGAACATAATCCTCCAGAGGGAGCAATAAAATGCTGCTGAAGATACATATATGCGAATAACATGTGGATATATATCAAAATATTCTGACATCTAATTACTGCAGATAGGGTAAACGTAGGTACTAAATTTTGTGGGCGCGTTAATCCGTTGTTTTTGTTATAGTTTCTGTGGTCAAGAGAAGAGAATTGGAAATTTCTATTATGTAGGTACATAACATGTATAGGTATATATCTCTACATACCTATTTATGAAAAAAATTGAGCTAAAGCAATACTATAGCTTTTAAATCCATAGACAAAATTTGAAATAATGTATCAAAACCGAAGTGAGCATACATAATTGTAAATATATACCTTTGCAAGATATATGTATTTACATATAACACATATGGACTTACAACTTTGTTTGGTTAATTTATTGTTGCATATAAAGTGAGTGAAAATCAGCTTTTATAGCTAGGAGTGGCTGTAATTCAAAATATTATTCTATCAATCGGATTTTTAAAATCTGAATAAAATAGTAAGAAACACATAAATTCACTATGTACTTGTACATGCATACAATATGTTCTTGTACATAGAAACATTATGTAGGCTTACATTAGCTTGTATTATATAAATATACAATATTAGATTTATATGTATGTGATATTTTTGAATGCATCTTCTACTCATTTTCGAAGGCTTTTGCCGGGTTGGGGTCAAAAGTCTATATCCGGACAACTTCGGTTTCTAAAATAAACCTTTTCCAAATTCTGTAAATTTTGTATTCCATTGTATTCCAAAATTCTATATTTCAGAATTTTGTAAATTATACAAGAAAAATTGTTTTGGAATACAGACTACAAAAAAGGTGTTTCCAGCTCAACGTGAGAACAATTAAATATAAACAAAAACCAAAAGTAATTTTCAATAATGTTATGTGGTTGGAAAAATATTTTTAAAGTTATTGAACGTCTTGTATATAGAAATATAGCAGAAATAAAAATTACGCACTACAGTTATACGACGAACATTGTTTGAATACAATTTTGAAATTCTGAATTTACAGAATTTCGGAAAACAGAACACCTGATAGAAAAATGGAATACAGAATTATGTTCATACAGAGTATTCGATTCATTTACAGAATTTGTGGAATATTGAATAACAACTCGTTGCTATATGTAGATACAATTCTGATTGAATGCTTTCTTCGGCCGGCAGGAAATTCGTTTCCGAATAGTTGTACACATCAGTCAAAAATTTGCACATCTCCCTTATTGGAATCACAAAATCTGATAAGCAAACGGATTTTAAACAGAGAAAACTTACGCTCACTAAGGCAATACGCTTCCACAAAAGCCAACTCGAAATACGAAGAGGCAATGTTGAAAATAATAACTTAAAAGTTTATTTTTTTTTAATAATGTTGATTTTTTAAAAGAGAAAAGAAAAAGTTTTCAATAATTCCCTTTCCATTATTGCCACATTTACTGTGACATTCTATTAAAAAAATTTTCTTTACAAAATAAACCAGATTTCTTCAGTAGTTTTGTTCGCTCTGGGCATACCTAATAAACATAATATGTAGCTTTGGCTTCTGCATATAAAGCATTTACTTTTTATAAAATAACTTTTATTAGATAATAAAAGCCTAATTATTTACATTTTCGGAATAAAAATTTCAAAATTAATCAAATTATTCCACATTAGTTCGAATAATTTTGTGTCTACCCATGGCAAATGTACCTACAAATTCCCTGTATAAGAATAATTTCTTATTAACGTATAAGAAAAATGTTCATCCCTTCTCTCACGCGTTTATACATAAAGCACAAATAATAGCAGGAACATACATACCTACATACAATGGGTACATAATATACATATTTTTTACAAAGAGAAGAAGAAGCATAGAATATAACTTACCTTCCCGCGCCGGCCACATTGAGGATAAGTATATTCTTAATTAAGGATTTCTGCACGCTCCCTTTTTTGTCAATTAATTGCCATGATTGTACTCA
The DNA here is from genome assembly GCA_932273885.2 of Leucozona laternaria. Classification (NCBI taxonomy): domain Eukaryota; kingdom Metazoa; phylum Arthropoda; class Insecta; order Diptera; family Syrphidae; genus Leucozona; species Leucozona laternaria. The sequence continues at coordinate 57,607,230 of OW026368.1, forward strand.
TTCCAACTAAATATTCATAACGCGATGACTCTTAAAAAATGCTCTAAGCACGTTTAACACCACCATCACAGACAAATATTCAAGAAAGCCTTGAAAAAGTAATTAAACAATGAAATAAAAGTACAAAATAAAAATTAAAGCAAACGTACAAAAAGTTAATTGTTACAATGGTTTGAAAAAGTATTTTGACAAAAAAAACGCACATTTTTATTTACATAATATTTTTTATTGGTAAAAAAAATACATAATAATGGTATAGCCGTGTGCTTTCAAAAAAAAAAAGGATTAATTAGTCTTATTCAATGTTTTAGTTCTTAAACTCAAAATAATTTTTCAAAAATGGGTCTGAGAAGAAAAATAATCAAAAAATGTTGCCATAAATTAATAAAAAATCAAACTTCCGTGGCTATTAATAAGTTTCTGCAGTCGGCCTGGTATTGAGTTTACCAAATTTTGGAGAGTTTGCAGAGAAAATTCCTTCCACAGGCTTGCGACCTCAGCGATTGTCTCTTCGCGCGTTCTCGTCAAACATGGACTTCTTTTTCGCTTTATATAGAGGCCCGCACATTTTCTATTATATTTAAATTGGGGCTTTGAGGTAGTCAATCGAATGTATTTACACCAACTTCTTTTAGGAAATTGGTTATCATCTTGGCTTTGTGACAATGTGCGTTGTCTTGTTGCAAAATAAATCTTTTACCTGAATTAAAGGCGTGGTTATTTAAGATATCAAAATATTGATCCTTGTTCACCGATCGGTACCAAGTCTCCTTTGCCATTAAAGCAAACACATCTCCAAGACATTACGTTCACACACAGGCGCCACTTTTTTCGTATTTTTCTAGGAATTCTGCAGAAATTTTGTGTACCATTTTGTTGTTAAACTCCAGGCGTTTAAGTTTATTTATGTAAGTAGCAAGTCAGCCTCTTTTAAACGATTTCTTATGCGGCCCTTATACCACGCAATATTATTGCGCAACATTCTGGCCAAACATTTTGCGTGAAAATGCAGAATATTGCAGAAGTTCAGAAAATATTAATTTGTTTAATATTCCACAAATTATTGCGCAATAAAGCCCTTACACGGTCCATATTACTGCGCAATACCGAGTACTGTGCAATAATATTGCGTGGTGTGGGGCCTTACACTTAAAAGTTTTTTTTTTCAAAAATATCAATATTATTATTTTCGAAATTATTTCGTCGTCAAATAAAATAAATCTCACATTTGTACATACATATGTATGTATTTAAAAAATTCAATAACCGAACATCATGGATAATAGTTCCAAAATTAAAAAAATATTTCGAATTATTTTGCAAATAAAAATTTAAAAAACATAAAGACTACTTGATACAAAAAATTAATTATCATAAAGCAGAAACAAACAACTGTTATCATTAAATTTTCTTAACAATTATACTGATTTTTCATCTCAATTGCTGTAGATTTTGGGGTGTTTAGCACATTGTCTTTAAATTTTCCAACGATTTACGGTCCTCTCTCGTGTCAGTCTTGCGGAAGCGCCCTGAACGTGGCAAATTTCGCGTAGATTTATTTTTTTTACACGGTTTGAAGAGACACTTTGTATATAGTTTTGTTTAAGTTTTCCACCGAAACACCCGTATCATACTTAATCAGTATCTCATTTGTTAAAACTTGGCTTATTTCCGACGTTTTACGTATTATTATCAATTAAATGCTAGTGAATGTTATTAAAATAAATAAATTGTGTTGAAAAAAGCATACACCCGTACATGATCCAACTGACCCATGATCATATGACCATTGACAAGGCCGTTTCTTCGCTGACTGGGCCTCGGAGCGTTTGGAAGAAAACCCCATGCGATTTGATCCCACTAGCCTTTTTTTTTTGGTTTCCTGAAGTCACAGGGGTATGCTAATAAACCACAATCGACCGGTTCCCTTAAGCTGAACACAATATAGGTGATCGCTCAAATTCAGCCGGATCGATGCGGAAGAGTCATTGAAAATTGAACCACTCGGATCCGTGCCACCGTAAGAAGTCGAGGTGGGCATTTGAACGATGTCATATTCCATACATAACCGGCATACATGGGCCTTTCAAATATTTTTTTGAATACACAGCTTGTTTTATTCCATTTCAACATCTACCCGCCCTTATCGAAAACCCTTTAGAAATAATATGATGTCAAAATACTTTTTTCCAGTTAGTTTTAGCTCATTCCATAGATAGAACGTGGTTGAAAACATATGCATGAGAAAAATAAAATATATTTCAGCTATGTATTTTGTTTTGAGTAGCAAAAGATACCCGTTACGTCTATCAGTTCATCAAAACCAGCCGTCTTACATTGCACATAGTTTTGTCAAAATATTTTTTCAGGACACGGGACACGCACCTGCTGAAATCAAGCCTGCTAAACTAAACTGTTGAAATGTGAAGAAACCCCAATCTGAAGTGACAATAGTTGAAATAAATCCCCAGATGAAACAACAATAGAATCTCTTCGTTTCCATATTCTATATGAAATCCGGTTTCCGAAATAAACAAAAGTATTCAATTAGCTGAAAACCATAATGATAGTCAAGAAAGCCAAATTTCTATTTGATTCTCGTTAAATAAGGCCTTTGGAATACCAGTAGGTACCAACACAACTTATTTTGTCGAAGTATGTAGCCTGCGATTTTAAACATTTGGATACACTTATTAAGAGCAAAAGAATAGGAAATGAAAACAAAATATCTATGAAGCTTGAAAGGGAAATAAATCAATAACTCATTTCATATCCATTACGTAATCTGTATCATTAAAGAAATCCTTAGAGAAACTCTTTTGTGATTTTGAATGAAAACGGCATCTCTTTTCCAAGAAGAAGAATTTGTAATTAGGATCAATTCATATTCTGCGCATTTAGTTTCATTATTATAACCAGTAGCTTTGTTGCGTTATGGCTGGCACAAAAGTTCTTTCATATCATCTGAATTCTTTTTTCTATCGAATTATGTCGAACAAAAACAACAGAAGAAGAAAAAAAATACATCTGATGATTTGTTAAGTGGGTGCTTGTGGTGAATATAAACTATGTGTAATGATTTTGATTCAAAATCTCCCAAAAAAAAAAGAATAAAAAAGCATTTTTAAGAGTTATTTTGTATTTATGACGAGTGATTGCGAACGTAACTACTCATAAGATAATATCCAGAGTTGGGCCAGTCGGCAGATGCAAAAAAAGATTTTTCTTAATGTAAAAGTATACAGGTGAAACAGTACTTTTTTTTAAAGCGGTCCATTAACATGGTTGTATGCGCACCTTGGCAACACTAGTACGCCATCAAAAATATACATTGAACGAGATAACAGAAAAAAATAACTGGAAGTTATGCAACATTCGATCGTTAGCCAGTTATCACACCAGCCTATCTGACTGCAATACTGAATAAATTATACTTTAAAACCAAGCAGTCTTCTATATTTCTGCAACGTGAATACACGACATATTTTGGCGACGAGGATTTTTGTTTCTGCAAATAAAGTTGTCATTTGTTTCTCGACTCGGTGCTTGATGATCCATTCAACGTAAATAATACTCTGTCTATATCAGGAGCTACGTCAGTAAAATCTTCAGCAGAGGAAATAATGTAAACCCTTTCGAGTAGTATTTCAACATTCGTCTATGATCCTGACAACGATGTCACTTTTACAAAATGGTATAACCGACACGAAGATATTTTCCTTAGAAGATAGAAAAAAATTAGATTATGCGAGTAATAACCTTTTCACTCCAAACCCAAGAGAGGGTTTTCGGCAAAAAGTTTACGAAAACTCATAAAGCGTTCACACCGAACAATTACCCGTTTTCGTCTGGCATTTCAATTGTTTTTAAATCAGCTGCTAAATATATGATTGCTTGAACACAATGGACGCGATACTTTGAAATCCATCAAAAGTTAAAATAAAATAAAATAAAATAAAATAAAATAAAATAAAATAAAATAAAATAAAATAAAATAAAATAAACTAAACAAACTCGTTTAAGTGCGGTTGGAGCGAATAAATTTCATATAAAGCAGGGTAAAGCCGTAACGCTAAATCGTTTTAATTTAGTTCAATAGCGAACTGCCTCGTCCCATCGCGTCTACTGTGTTCAAGGACAGTCAAAATGATTTCCTCGTGAAAGCATCCCGTCAGCTACCGTTTTGACGTTTGATTAAGCGTTGAATGTATCGAAAGGTGTGTTTGTTTAGTTTAACTCTGAATTCCAAGTAGTTTCCGACAGGTTTTATCTAAAACTTGTATATAACTTGCGAAAACTTGTGTTTTACAAAAATGTATGGGAAAACTTGTCTTTTCGATTTTGGTTTAATGCCAAAAGCGATATTTTCGCCAAAAACCGCGTTTTGTATTTGGTGTCAAAAAGCTATAATATTACTCAGAAAATAAATTGAGAGTTCATACAATCGCTATTAAACCTCGTTATTCCAAAGGAACCACGTGACTTTGATTTTAAGATGACAGTGAAAGCCTCTCAACATATTTTGCTAGAAAAATATCTTTGTTTGCAACACGTTATAACTGCCTTAAAATCGATAGTTTTAATTAACAGCCAGTGTGAAAACTTGAAGAACAAAGAACACGGCTCCTATCTAAAATTGAAGCAGACATCAAATTTACGCTAAAAGATCTGGCGATGTGATCGTATTATTATGTTGAAGCATGATCTTCAAATAGTTGGTGGTCACAGCTCGATTGGAGGCGCCACAGCATGATTTATGAAGTATATTGAACGAAATAACAGAAAGTTGTGCATCATTCGATCGTTAGCCACATTGTGCATACACTTGCGTCGGTGGATTTAAATGTGGGATCTGTATTAAAAAATTAAATTATATTGATTTTTATGAAACCGTTTCTGACACCGGTGCGTTAAATACACTTGTGTTGTATGTATGGGCCGCTTTAGATGGTGAAAAGTGACCATTCAATGCAACGACAATAAATTAACTTGTAGAGTAGATTCCTAGAGGAAAAATTTGAAAATTTTGACCGTGAAAACTTTAAGAAAATAATAAAAACTAAATAAATACTTTGGACATATCAGTAAATCGTTCAAACTTGCATATAGGTTAACATTTAAGAGAATAAACAAAGACGAAAAGTTTTAGATATTTTTATTTAAAAAAATGATTTAGCAATTTCAGTTTTAAAAATAAATAAATCAACCAGAACAAAAGCTACAACAACAAACATAGACGATTTTAAGCTACGCCTTGCATCTCATCCCCCACATCTCTTGACATTTGTATCTTTTGAATCCTTCAATTCGTTTGCATATTCATTCCTTCAGGCCACTATGAAATGTAATAACTCAAAACTGTTGACAGCATGGGATTGTTCTCGTTGTATTGCTTTCGTTCTTTCGTCAATATATAGCTTTCGTGTACTGGGAAAAGAAATATGTGAGAGAATGTTATGATATGACTGTAACGACATAGGAATGTGAGAAAGTATAGGCAATTTTTTTATCGATTATTTCAAATTGCGACTCTAAAGTTAATCTGATGGTCTCATACTGCTTGTGATCGAAAAGCTTAACCTAGCAAATAATAGTTTTGGTTCTAAATAACTACATAGACAGGCTTAAAAAAATAACAATGATTATATTCGCAGTCATTGAACTGATGTCACTGTTGATAGAAATGTAGCTTTTAATTTGTTTTAGTACCTCCATTATGTATAAGTACATGTTTTATTAATATTTTTTAGATAAATTGGTGACCGAAACAACTATAGTCGTTAGATTTTCTTATGTGATAGTAATTTGTTAATTGACATATTTTGTTTCCGCAGTGTCGAAATCTAAGTGTTTGAATTTTGCATATTGGTATGATTCTCATTTGTATAATTTTTGCATTAAAAAAATAAACAATTTACATCGTCTGATGCTCCTAAGATTTTCTTTTTTAGAAAAAATTAACAGTATTCGTTTTAATTTTACATTTTTTTTTTCCTTTCAGGTGAGTGATGGGCTTCCAAACATTTATACGGATTTATGGTGAAGTAGTGTGTTTTTGTTACTTGAATGCTCTTGAAATAATTTACTGTTATAATATTTTTTTAACAATGGGATGGAATTTTATTTCATTTTTACTCACAATAGAAACGGATCGGACTTTATGGTCAGTTATCGCATTGAAAGAGTTGCAGCATACTTCTTCATCTGTTGGCTATACTTGTGCAGCAGTTATTGAGTGTATTTTATAAAAAGAAAAACAAATATTTGACAACTTTGTTTGAAATACCTAATTTAAAAAAATTGAGGTACCTACCTAATATGGTTTCCCACACACCACCGGTTGAGGTTGTTTGGAGAGGCGGTATTGAACCAATAAAATCTGAACCACTCAACCAATTTTGTTGAAAATTTAAGATATCATAAAAACTGACTTAAGAATTTATCTCCAGTAAAAAAAAAACTTGTGCTGTGTTCTTATAATTTGTATTTGATAATGTTCTTCTTGACAATTGGCCAATTCAAAGTTTTTTGCATGCCCGTTTTGTATATTCATATTTATATATGTATGTATTTGTCAATTTTCTTGTTCGCATTGTATTGCAGTCTAATAGCTCGATAAAATTTGATCGAATCACAAATAGTTTGTATAACAAATGACTACAAATGTATCGAAATCAAAAATATTGATAGTAAACAGGGTGGAGAATTTTTAGGAAAAATCGATAAAACAAACCCATTTTTTGCAATGCTCGCGTAGCGGTAAAATTTTTGTATGTGTCTTTTTGTATGACTGTCCAAAAATTTCGAGCGAACAATCACTTTTTCTAAGGCTAGGCGGCACATTCAATCTCCTTGCAACTAAATAGTATAATTATCACTAGTTGACCCATGAGTGCGCACCTGAGAAACTTCTCAAGCAATCAAGAAACACACATATACTAAATTTGTACGTATTCCTTTATTCATAACCGCAGAGTGAAAGAGTATCGCCTTTGCCTTATCGTTTTCATTTCTATCTTTTGGTTTCACGTCCTATTATGTTGGAAAACTAAAGAAACAAAAAACGTATTTTGCGTGAGTGAGTGCACCCGGTGAAGCATACTACTTAGCTCGTCCTTCTCAAAGAAGCAACTCTGTGTGGCACAAACTGAAGAATTGATTGGGGGTTTAATTCGTTTAATTTATGTCAAAACACAAACTTGTTAGTTGCTAGAATCGACAACTCTCTTACAAGCCCATGGTAATGGTAGTCACTTAGCAGCCAAACTGTTGCGAAACTGAAAGTTGCATGTGCGCGCCTAGCCTAAGTCAAACTTTAAATTTGTTTTTAAAAAGTACATTATCAATAAATTTTTTTTTTACTTTTCTAGCTTCTTTTTCTAAAGATTCCTTAAAAAAAATTTTCCCATTGAATCAAAATAAGTAACAGAAAAATAAAAATTCTCTTGCTGGTTTGTCATCTACATATGTATGTACATAAAAACAGCATATTCAGATGTGTTTTTGATTCACCCAAAAGAAGATTATAACGTTCCATTATTATTTTCCGAATTCCTTTAAAATAGAAAGCATATTCAGATGTGTTTTTGATTCACCCAAAAGAAGATTATAACGTTCCATTATTATTTTCCGAATTCCTTTAAAATAGAAAGTAAATTAAAATTATATTAAAAAAGGGATTATTAAAATATTAGCTTGGAAAGAGTTAGATTCTTATCTTTAGGTACTAAGGTTGAATGCTAAAGGTGCACTCAATCAACTGGCCTGACCATCACTCTCCTTTTTTGACCCCCTACGATATTTTCCTATAAAATTACCTGAAATCCTTTGTTTTTAATAATCGTTCCAGGATCCTGAAAATCAAAAAAAAAGTGTAACCTTCGAAAATTTCGACAGGGCGCCATTTTACCAATTTTTTTTTTAACACTTCAGATTCTTTGCTGCAATCAGCAAACTACAATCATAGTCCCATCATAAGTGCATGTGTTAGTTGTTAGTAAATTAGCAAATGCTGTTTACTAACACATGCATAAGAATAAAAAAATAATAATTCATAGATATAATTAAACAATTATACAAAATTATTCAGAAAACATTTATAGTTACTATTGTCAAGAATAAATTAAAAAAAAAAAAACCTTCGTGGAGCACTGGCTTAAAACAATTTTTTTGTTATTTCATTTTACTCGTGTTAAAATCAACTAAGGAAGCGTTTAAAATTAAGAAGCTTGCAGATACGGTTTAGAGGCTCATGTATGCCGTAGTTAGTTCTATGAAAATCCACATGTAAAAGTTCGAATCTTCGCAGGCGGTGAGATCCTCCAATGTAGTTTATGCCAATACAGGCCAGAAAATGGGGAGCGTCAATTTGGCCATTAATAAGTTGGTGAAGAAATAATAAATCATTATTAACACGCCTTTGGTATAAATTTTGATCCGATGTTCGTATGGTGGCAGGTTGAACGGATCAGCCCAAGGAAGGCAAAGCGAATGAATTTATTTTGTATTGATTCAATACTACTTTTATGAACTTCATAGAAAGGAGTCCAAACATGTGAGGCATACTCAAGATGTAGTCGTACATAACATTTTTTATAAGGAAAGGGTAACATTCGAATCGTTAAATTCTTTTGCCCTTCATTTAAAAAATCCAAGCATGGAGGTCGCTTTGTTAACAATTTAATTTATGTGTTCAGTTAATTCCAAATAAGAGCTGAAGTTAACATCTAAGTCCTTGAAGCTAAAGACACGACCAAGTTTGTGCTGCGAAATGGAATAATCAAAAGCATTTGCAACACGCTTTCTTAAGAACGTAATTGTTTGGCATTTCTTATCACACCAAACATAATAAATAAAAACTTTCAATATCGGCCTGCAGAAGATCGTCGGAAAAAAGGATAATCTAACTAGAAGGGTTACATGTTATAACATCTTTTAAAGCGAGGATGAATAGAAACGGGCCTAGATGACTTCCTTGAGGAACACCAGAGTGAGCTGTGAATTAATTTGAAAGAGTATTTCGGAATTTTACAATTTATGATCTGTTTTCAAAATACAATTTAATTTACGCTATAAAAAAAAAGTGAAAAACCGAAACCGAGAAAAATCGTTATATACGCAGTCCACTTCACTTGCATTTTCTAATGCATTAGAAACTTTATGCAAGAAGGTTAAGAGGTTTGTTACTGTTGATATTTTTCTCATAAACCCATGCTGTTGTTCACAAATTATATTCGTAGTGTGAAATGCTAGAGTCTCAAAAACGACTTGTTATTTGGAAACATGTAAACTAAAATTCCAAATGTTGTACAATAGGGAACAAATAAAAAATATGCTCTGAGTTTTATTCCAACTCCAACCTAATGCTTTTGCCTCGCTCCACCCTGTACTTCATAGCACTCGGTTTACATATACCTTAATCTTGTGGGTATTAAACGAATGTCAACAGACGAAAAATATAGGTTTTTTTAAGCGCACTCAAACCTAAATCTAGTATAAAAATGCAATTACAAATCGGTACGCATACCTTTAAAACATTTTGTTTCTTTAAATCAAATACATATACCTAATTACATCTACTGACACGTAAATGTATGCGTTAGCCTTAGAGGATATATAATATGGAGTGCTCCATTCTATCCCTAATGCATTGTAACCCCTGGGCCCTTGATAGGGGGCGCTATTTCGGTTTAGATAAAGTCTAAGAACATCGTACAGCTGCTATCAAAGTCATAATTTGCTTATTTTCTCTCTAAATTGTTCTAATTTGAACTTATTCTTGAAATTAATAAGTGTTTGTTAATTATTTTAAAGATTTCAATATCTTCTTTTTTAGTTTTTTTCTCCAATGTGCAGAAAACTCAGACCGAAACTTCAAACAGCGACCCCTATGAAAGGTACGCATGCGAATAAAAACAAGCACTCCATATTATATATCCTCTAAGGCGTTAGCATGTCCATGTCTAGAAAACTGAACCTTGTTTTATTTTGCTGAGCACGTTTATTAATATCATTTTTCAGATGGCCACGGCCATTTGAATAGAAATGAACAAAATATTGCTCGTAATGTTTTTAATATGAATTTTTTCTTATTCCCAAAGTCTATTGCTATTTCTCAACTTAATAAGTGGTTTCTTTCGACTCTTTTGTCATTATTGTCAAATAAACAAAAAAAAAAAACAATAATGAAATGGTATGGGTGGGTAAAGGGGAATCTATTATCCCTTTTCAAAAGGGCTCATCGGTCACGGAAGTGGCAAGGAATTTGAATTAATTGTGCGTTCTTCATTTGCACGGCTTCTCTAGGGAAAATCAGCATCAAAGTGAAGGCCATACAAATACACACACCAAATACGAAAAAGTTTTATGTTCTAACTCTGAAGAAAGAATATTCAGAAAATAATACATTATTCATTTGGAGCAACGACCATCAAATAACCGCGATTTCAGAGGGATATCACATATCCCCGTCCTTATGTTGACTTGTTTTTTTTTTATTCTTCCGACAGACTGTAGGTATGTATTTGGTAAATGGTATGTATACCTACATACATATAAGTTGGAAATTCTTTTGTGCAAATGACCAGATGGACTGTTTCTCTGACCTGAAGGAATAACAAGGAACAAAATTATTTGTTTTTGTTTGTGGTGGTGCATATGGAGCTATTCTGCTTTTGTTAATTGGACAAATAAAGGATATCAATATAATGGAATACCCGAACGCAGGAAGAGCTTCCGTTTGTTCAAACTTTTTATCTGCGTGCGTGTTCATTCCATTCTACTTTAAGGACTATTTATCCGATTTTCTGCATGTTATGTATAGGGCATGTATAGTGAAACTCCTTTACCGTTATTGTGATTTGTTCCTTTAAGAGCAAATTATGCTGTAGCTAACTTTATGCACCTCAAATGATTTGTATAATTTTCTTCTTTGAGCTCTTAGAATATTTCTTCACCAAAAGAGAGGGAAAACGTATGAAAAAGAAAAAAAAAATGAAAAGCACTGTCTGGCAAAAAATCACAATAATTGCCAAAATTATTTAAAAATACAAACTAGAATATTTATTTTTTTCTTTAAAAGATCCTTCTTTTGCCATTATTTTAATGCTGCTATATTTAATACAAAACAGACCCTAATCTTATTTTCACACTTAATAGTTTTTAATGTTTTTATTTTAAATACGTTTTCATTTTCAAAAAGCTGCTTAGATGTTGAAGAGTAAAGCAAATCAGTAAAAAGTTTTCGTACTACTCTTGTTTCATTTTTATTGTAGTGTCATACGGGATTAGGCATCGCTAAACCAACAAAAAAATAATCAGCCTTAGGTGCCAGTTATAGCTATCATTGAAACTCATCATTGAAAACTTTAATGACTAATTTTTATACCTTTAGAAAGTGAAATCAGTAATTATTTTGATGCAAAAATAAAGCTGATGACTTAAATTATAATTTTTGTTAAAAAAAAAATTGAATGGGGTCCACACTTCGCCATAAAATGACGTTTAATTTTTCAATGATCATTGATAAGGTAGTTCATTCATTGAAATAATAAAAGTCATTTTATGTGGACGGCTGGTCCAAAATGAAAATTTTTTCGGCAAATATTAATAATTAAGTCACTACCTACATATTGGCATCAAAATAATTACTAATTTTGCCTTTTAAGTGCCTCAAAACCAATCATTAAAATTTTCAATGATGGTTTTCAATGATAGGTATAACTGGCGCCTTATTGTGAGTTTCACTATTCCAACCGGAAAAATTGACATTTCACTTTTCGGCTATTGTAATTTTCACCCGAAAAATGTTAAAACATTCAAAAAATGTCCCTTATTATGAGTAGTTTTTTCGGACGAAATTTTTTTGGAGGCGAACGAAAGAATAACAAGCGATATCATGCTGGAAAATTCTTTATTCTAGGAAAACGGAATTATGAATTGACCTTCTTATATGAGGATAGGAACAACAAAATCATTCGTTCATTCCAAAAATATACCCTGAAATACCTTCTAACTTCAACTCAGTTGAGTTGCCAATGTTGTCATTCATACAAGGAAAATCAGATGGTAGTAAAGGCGTACACGTCAGATGTTAAGTAGTTTGAACTAACTTCCCTGCCAAGATGAGGCCATCTGTGGCACGAAATTGTTTCATAATTTCGGTGCTCAGCTTCGTAAGCAATTTTAACATGCTTTTACTACTGCTGTTGTGACTAAAAGTATCATTTCAAAGATGAAGCCCTGTTTACAGTTGGCATGCGAAAATAAAAAATCTTTGTACAATAATTGTACCATATAGAGTAAACGCTTACCAACAAGAGACCAAGTAAAGAAAGGTCACCAGGTTTAGACCTTAGAGGATATATAATATGGAGTGCTTGTTTTATTCGAATGCGAAGCTTTCATTGGGGTCGCTGTTCAAGTTTCGGTAAGTTAAAGGCACTCAGTTTTCTGCACATTGGAGAAAAAACTTAAAAAGAACATTTCAATATCTTTAAAATAATAATAAAACGCTAATTAATTTCAAGAATTACCTCAAAGTAGAACAATTTAGAGAGAAAATAAGCAAATTATGACTTACAATTGATAGCAGCTATAGGATATCCTCAAAGACTTTTTTCTTATCGAAAGTGAAACAGTGCCCCCTATCATTGCTTCAGGCACTACAATCCATTAGGAATAGAAACGAGCACTCCATATTATATATCCTCCAAGGACACAAATGGGCAAAGTGGCAGCTGTGGTTTTGAGAATACCAGACCCTCGTAACCTACGAACAACCGAGGCTGTTTCAAACAGTACTGCCTGCTAAAAACTTTTCAGGTACTTTGCAAGGGTCTGAAATTTCCAAAAAAAAACATAATATCGCAAAATTTTAGACGATTTAGTATGGTGTTAAAGCATTTTTAGTATGATGCTAAGTTAAAAGGACGATTCTCCAAATTTTAAATGAGTTAGCATCGTAGTATCTCTTTAACATTTAACTAAAGTTAAAGTCACCAAATGACAAATGAATCTTTTTAGTATCATACTCATTCCATATGTCATTTTTACAATAAAAATGGGAAAAAGGTATGTTTGCTTACTTTTTTGCACGAACTGTCAATGTTTTAGTTGTGTTCAGGTGGAGTTTATTAATAAAACAGACTTAGTATGATACTAGTTAAAAAGGGTTAAAAACTAAGAACATTTTAGTAAAGAGCTTTAAAGTTAGTAAATTGTTAACTAGTATGATACTTACACCTAACATCAGGAGGTTTGAAATCTTACGCCAATAATAACATCTACTTAATTTATACATTGTTATGATTGACACTGTAACCAAAAAGTCCGTTTTGCTATAGTATGTAAACTTTCATTCGACGTTGAAGGTGTATGTATACATTTTATATTTATGTGTAGGTACATATATGAAAATCAACATACCTCTGTGTGTGTGTGTATGTATAGTTTACTATAATCATTACAATAGTGAAGTGCCCATAGCATGCATACTTAAATGTTTATTTAAATATTCGGCGCCTTAATTTCGTAATTATTTAAGAGGCATTTGAATAACTAATATTTTTGCTCATTTTTTTTTAAAACACTTAGGTTCTTATAGTACCGAAGTATAAATTATTAAAGGCATTCCACTATAATGGAAACTACATTTTAAGTACGTAAAAAGGGAGTGCAAATATCTCATCAATACATTCATTACTTACTTTGGCAGCCCTGCTTTTCATTTGAAATAGAAAAAAAAAAAGAAATAAGGGCAGTTCCCTCATCTGGCACAAAGCCGAACAAAGCAAACGAATTAAAACGGAATACAAAAAAGCTCTTAAATAGAAAACATAAAAATGAAAAGTTTGAATACCGTTATTATAGTTTTCACATCCGTCGACCGACCGGCGCGGCGCGATGACGCCAGGCAGACGGCCATCTACACCTTACAAAACACACACATGCTTACATATAATAAAAAGCAGAATGTATTTTTTGAGTCAGTTTCCTTGGATACCCTTTGAAAAAAATGAATAATAATATTAAAAGGGAAAAGACCAGTAATAAACTAACTCAGTAAGAAAGGGAAAGCGAGCTTTCTGAAACGTAAATGATAACATTTACATTCGTGCAGTTGTTATTCTGTTTGACATTTGTGTCAGTGATATAGGGACAGGATAGTTGTTCATTTGGGAAAGGGGACCAAATATCACATTCATAAGAACGGTATTTTAGTTGACTTTTTTCTGAATTTTCTTTTGTAGTGGGTAGTAAAGGCATAGCAGTAATTTTTTTTAGTTAATATCTAGTGCTTGTTACCTCAGTTTATTCACCTCGCCTGTGTCAGGATACTGAAAACTAACTGCATTGCTCACTCTAACAGCAGCGAGGTATAAATAACATTTGGGGAAAAAAATATTATACTTTAGTGGGTGGGAAGGGTGGTTGACTGTTCTAAAAGCTATATAAATACATACCTACAAAATGTTGGCGTCGAAGTTTCCGAATGAGAATTCTGTAATCATAAAAACGGATATCCTTGAGACTTGTGGCGCCACGTCATTACGGCGATTTCATTTAGTGCTTTTACCAGGATTTATTTGTTTGGTTTAATGGACTTTTTTATTCATAGCCATGCGGCAGGAGTTTTAGTTTGCAATTTCCTTACAATGGCAAGTTTTGGTTTGTAATTTCGACAGTCATAGGTACCTACTACGAAGTCTAGCGACTTTATGTTACAATAAAATATCTATACCTAATAAAAGATACTTATAAATAAAAGATGGTTATTGTAACTACAGGGCAAGAGTGAGTCATATGGGAGGTAAATAATGGGGCAGGTACTCAGCCAAATAAATTTCACTGTTTGATGTAGGTGGTGAATCCAATACTCCAATACTTCTTACATTTGTCGGTGATTCTGAAATATTTCTTTTCCTCCGGCCCTGAATACCTATGTACAAACATATACCTAGCTTAGTTATTTATAAAAGATTAATTTAAAATAAGATCTCGAAGTCGAATAATCATATTCCACCTACCTTGTTTCATAGACTGATCGAATGACGATACCTGTGTATTTAACAAAGCACGATTTGTATTTATTTCTTATTAATATCTACTTAATACACTTATATCCTTTAATAAAGGACATCTCCATTATATCATCATAAATCTTGAATGGCTACTTTTCCAAAAAGAGGAACTAGTGTCCTTATTGCAAATATCAATAAATTACCAACCGAGGAAGTTTTACAAAATGGTATAATATAAAGGTAAAGCCATCATCGATCGCCTGGAGATTAAAAATAAAATTTAGTATCTCATTTTGTTAATCTTTTCAAAGAACCGCCTCAAAGCAACACACTGTTCCAACAAAGAGCCCTTCATCATATCAATTAAGAACCCTGTCAACAACCATCATTAACAATTACTCCACCGTAAAAAATAAACAGAAAATATATAATATACTGCTTTTAATTTCTAAAAAATAAAGAACGCTTGCTAATGATTAAAAAAAAGAAACTAATACAACCAACTTAGAGTAATTAAAATGAACTCTCTCATTCTTCTCGGTTCTATTTGTAAATTCGTCTCATAGAACTGGAACGCACGAATAGTGTCTCCTTTACTTACTGCCTATGTAAAACAATGTCCAGTTTTATGTATCCTTGTCCTCATATTCAAGAGCGCAGCACTATCATCAAAACAAAGTAATTTTTTTGCATGTAATTTAATACCCATGCTGATTTTTATAGTTTTTTTTTTCATTTTGTCTGTGCTTTTCCAGCTTAATCTTCTGTTCTGTTAGAGTAAGCTTGGTTATTAATAAAACAAAGAAAAGAGTAGGTAACGGTTTCTGCAGTTAAAAGCCCTTCAAAACAGAAACGGATTTAAATACACAAAAGAAAATGTTTGTGATACCTATACTTCTTTTTATGTTTATAACTTTTGATGTTTGTTGTTGTGTTTGTTTGTTGTTGTGAAGCAACCTGTGAAAAAAACCCTGAGAAATCGAGTGATTTTTCTTAACAAATGTACATTATTTTTTATACTTGATTTCATTTAAGTTTTAAAAAAAACCATCATTGCTAACTAAAAAAACAACAAATAAACTGAGTATTTTTTATAACAAAAACTGAACAGATTGCATGATGATTTCAGTATAATATGTAATAATATTGCACTACAAAGTTTTACAAGAAATGTATTGTTTTATTAACAAAAATCAAGTTCAACAATCAAACCAACCTGTGTGAAGCTAATAAAAATGCTAGTTGATTCAAATGCAATGGTCAAACAGTAAAACATACATTGGGTTGGACCTGATCACGTGACTTTGGTAGCGCAGTGTGTAGTGCATATGGGTCTGAAGACGCTTGGTCTAGGTTCAACTCTCAGCTGAGCAAAAAGCTTTTCAAATTAAAATTGAAATAAAAGGAGTCTAATGATCGGCCTGGCAGCCGTGAAATAGCTATAACTCCAGCCTATAAGGAATTGGTGTTAGCTCACTCAAGTGGTTGTTGTTTCATTCAAACCTTCAATATCAATATAATGGTGCGTTAGCTTTGCGGTCTTAATGCGAGTGTCTTATCACACAAAAACCAACTTTCATTCAAGTTCTTCATCGAGTGCTTTTAAATTCTTACACATCGTTGCATTCAAATATACGATAGTGTGTTTTTATATACTTTTTTTAAAACCAGCGGCATCTGTTGGAAGTAAATGCAAGATACGCTGTACTGATGGGATGTCAGCCTCGTCTAAAGTCTCAGTTTTGCTCTCAAACTACTGAGTTAAAGTTTTTTTGATTTAAAATGTAGCTATTTGTTATAGAGCGAAATGGTTAAACACAAAATTTGTATGATTTAATAAATTCTGTTTCTGATTAAAAGGTAATATTTGAGGATAATAGAGATCAGTTCGGGCTAGATATTTTTCAAAATTTAACTATTCATAGGGTAGTTTGGGGTAAACACAAAAACATGCCATCCTTTTTAGAAATTCTTTTTGGGTTTGGAAGGTAATCTCATCTATAAAGGATTTACTTAGAGAATCACTTCTTTATTTGTCAAATGTAATAGTTAAAGAATCATTTTAGGGGAAGACATTATTCGAAATTAAGCTACTTATAAGGTGAATTGGGGTGAAAACGAAATGATATATTTTTAAATATTTTATTTTAAGTTTGACTTTAAGGCTTAATATTTGCTCATTCTGTTTGAAAGCTTAAAGTTAGAGAAAGGCAAACACAAAATGTTGATTAAGAAAATATTTCCCTTTTACCAAATCCGGCGGTGGAATTAGGACTAACCTTTTCCAAATTCACGTTTACCAAATCTAACTATATGAATCTGCGGCCACCCGTGATTTATATAAATATTTTGCGTAGTTAAGCAAAGTAGAATGTATCCAAAAATTACGATCTTATCGACTTTTGCTTCAGTCTTTTATTTCGGGAGCTCTCTTTACTTATAAAAAACGGAAGCTTACTTAACACACGGAAGCAAAAGTGAACGAAACCTGGACGAAAAGTAACAATCCGCAATTACGGGGGCATCATATGGATATTTAACAGCAGGCACGTATAGTTTTGATTCTATACTGAATCTTGAACCTTTAAGAAGTATGGAGCAGAACAGTGTGAGGTTGATGATAAATAATAGAGAGCTTTTTTTTAATAATGGGTGAATTAAAAAAAATCTTACAAAAAGAAAAACTTCAAATGTCTGCTATTTCAGTGGCCAAGAAGTGTTAGAACAGTCATAATTGAAGCGCGGTAATTAATCCGTATCCTACTATTTTTGGTTGGTGCCCTTCAAACAGTTATAGCACAACCTTTTAAGGCAGGGGGGTTGCGGTAACCAGTTAAGCGGTTGGGTTACAGCTATACAAAATTAAATTTCGACTTCGGAGTTATTAACAATGCCTGCCTGACTGTTTTATTTATTTATATTTTATTTAGTTAAATTTTTAAAAAACTGATATTTTTCTTTCCTTCGAAGCCGGGGTGGGTCAGCTGGTATTTCTTTAAAAACATGTTTACATATATGTATTTCTAAAGGTTGTTTAATTATGGATGGGAATATCCATGATGCCACAAAGCCGAAAGAATTATATGAGTAAATTTGAAGCCGTGAAAATGCTACGCAAAAAAGTCGACAAAACTTTGTAGAATAAGCAAGCAGTAGGTGCTGAGAATCCTTAAACAACACTTTTAAAGACAGTTTTTGAGAAACGTCACATAAGCAATGAAACTTGGACAATGTTAGACAAAATTTCCATGGGGAAAGCGATATCCAACAGTGACCCTGATGCGGACTTGTTATCATACACTCCTCCAGATTTAAAAAAAAACTCGTTAGTGCGAAAATGAGCAAGAATTTCATTCAACCTTTTGATGTCGAGAAAAGTTCAAGAAAAGGTGACGTACTATTTTTTCACCACTTAAATATCGTTTTAGAAGCAACTACTGTATCCAAACCAATACCGCAGGTATCACTAGCCCTTTCAACTACTTAAAATGGCTTTTTTTGAGAGGATCTAGCGAAAATCCAAAGCTATTTGTATGTTAAAAAAATCAAAAAAAATGGTTAAACAATACACAAGACACAACATTCAATTGGACGTTCACACTTAATTTTTGAAAAATATTTTAGGTAGATAGAATGAGGGCTGGTCTCTTTTATGTTTCTGTTATACATTATTTACTTTAGTAAAAATTCTTCAAATTTAAATCCTAAGATATTATCATCGCACATATTTATAGACAATATAAACTATTATATTATCATTATATCTGTTATACAATTTTATTCCCGGATTACTAACAAAAATACTGATCCAACACATTTTTTACTTCAAAACAAAAACATTTTTTTTTATGTTGAAAAACTATAATAATTTAATTTGAAACCCTTTTCAAAAACCATTTCAATCTGAAATTCAGTTTTAATCTGTCCTTTCGTTGGCTTCCCATTTCCGTTATTTATATTTTTTTTTTTTTTCAAAAATAAACACATGCTGCACATGAACAATCCTATTTTCATGATCATCATCAGGACACTCTTTTAAATGACCCGAATACTGCCAGATATAAGTCCTCGAATTTGTATCTATATATATACATTTTGTGTTCCTATATGATGGCTGTAATAACCATCTCCTCCGCTCACAACCAGATAATATCCTGTCACCGGTATTGTGTGTGTTTTGAGGACACATACCCCCAGTCCCCATCAGCTTTTGGCAATCTTTTATGTATACTCTTCCATTTCTGTTTTTTAGCTTTGAATGGATTCGGGGTTTGGCTTAATGCCTGGTTAAATTTACAAACGCGCACACGGTTGGCTGGGCACCAAATTTCATTCTGTTGTTTTAATATCTTTAGTTTTGTGATTCACTATAATTTTAAAACCAAAGCTTTTTATTTTGATCTTGATTTTTTATATTAACCTTACATGTACATTCGGCTAAAGGCAACGCTTTCAATGTTAAATTGCGGAATAGAACTTATTTCAAAATGAATTCATAATGTTGAATGTTTAAATCTTAATGCAATGAGAAGAACCATTGGCGTATTGTTTATAGTGCGTTGGATCTGTCGCGGCGAAGAGGTCTGCCATTTGAATCCAGACTCTTCCATGTAAATTTTTTTTTCTCTTGCCTGGAGCGGAAAGTTTCTAAGATCAAAGTTGAAGACAACTTGGGGATTTATATTGTCAATTTCAAAAATTGCATTTATTCGCTCGAAGTTGACTGGTTCAACTTTTGATATTCCAAAGTTGAGACTTTGAATTTGCTCAATTACGCGAAACAGTAGAATTCAGCGAGCAATCTTGATTTTTTTTTTTGACTTCGAAAGCAATCAAAATTAAAATAGGTTTGGTATTACGAAATACAAATATAGTTCTTAGATGTGATTAAATCATAATAATGAAAAAAATGTTTCAAGTTAATTATCTCTGGGAGAATTGTTGGCCATAATCTTGTTCGAGCAGGAAAGATGATGCAGAAGCAATGCAAGACAAACAAATATGCACGACTTGATCACACGAACTTTTTCTTTTGGTTAAATACTGTATGTAACCCAACATTGAAGATGCATGATATGTATATTTAACGAGTAAATATGAAAAGAGTCAAAAACACTATAAAATTGATTTTTCGTTTGATTTTTGTTTTGTTTATAAAATAATGTTTTTAAAAAATTTTAAATGCATTATTGTTTAAATTATTGAGAAGCATCAGATTGCAAAATTATAACAAAATCGATTTAACCAAATTCGAATTTCCCCTCTAGGGAATCACATAAAAATAGTCTGTACCAAATTTCATGCAAATCGGTCCACCCGTTTGGGCTCTAGCTCAAATTACAGTGGACTCACTGACGCACAGACGTACGGCATGACGACGGACGGCATGACGAAACCCACTTTTTCGGACTTCTCGATTATCGTAGTGTTAGTTTTGATTATCCTCGAACCTCGAAATTTTGTTTTTACACGAAACCAATACTTGCCCTATAGCTATAGAGCAAGTAAAAAGGGATGACCATGACATCATTTACCGATGTCGTCTCTCAAAGCCGACGACAATTTTGTTTCGTTCCCCAGTTAATAAAGGATACATTGCCGTACAACGAGTAAAGCAACTTCATTATGTGAATTAATTTAAATTCATTTGTTTGACAAATTTCCGTGGATTTTAGTAACTGCAAGTAGGGCAACTTTTGAATTGTAACTTCGGAGTTTAGATTAATGTCGTTTTCGTTTGGATTTCGGAACTGTTCCATTCCTATTGAAAATGGAAAATTTGGAGTAAAAGGAGTAAAAAAGGAGTAGCTCCGAACGTCCACTCGAAAACGACATAAAAGTAGTGAATAAAAGCTAAAAAACTTTGGATTTATCAGCAAGTTGAATAATATCTAATATCTAGGGATATTTTAAAAGCTAAATGCTAAAGATCGAAGTCTAAATCAACATTGAAAATGGTAACTTAATTCTTTACCTAATTAATTTAAAGGACTTGAATGTTAGATTTTTTTGCAAGCGCATTTTTACTGTTGGTCTTTCCGATATAACGCGGGCGTTGTGTCCTCATCTTGTTTAATATTTAGCTAAAGTCTGACTGACCTTACGGTCGTTGATAGGATTTAACTACACAGAGTGGAACAAACAGACGTCAAAGCCAAGTGTCAAAGAATTGGACAAGTTACGTAAATCTTGATAGAAATAATGTACTAAGTTTTAAGTGATAGTGAGTGGGTACCCATGGCATAAAAAACACATGACATGATATTCAACGTTGAATTTTTCTTCTTGCAAAACCGGCCTTAAAAATAAGAGAAACAAAAACAAGTGTGAAGTGAATTACGTCAATCGGTGACAATATGCGTGAGAGCGATAGGATAACAACATGCGAAATATCAAGCCATGTAATGTATTATATACCTATTAATGCTAAAAAGCAAGCTTGTTGCATGTGTAGTTTAACAAAGATACAAAGCTTTATGAGAAGCACGAAGAAGCACGACCATAAACTCAATTTAGTTGAGCAGTAGACAACAAACTAAAATCGATTACATAACCATAGAAGTACATTTCCAATAACCCTCTAGCCCTTGTGTGTTCAAAGTTATAGGCTTTTCGAAACTTACAAAAATCGCTAAATAAAATGGAGAATTTTACAGACTTTATCAAAAATAAAGTCTTTTTAATTTAGATACATCTGCGCTTCTGGAACATGATATTATATAGAATCGATATACAGCTTTTATATGACTTTCAGAGTCGCGTATACATTGCATATATTATATTGCAAAATAAATCATTCACTAGAGTACAGGCATTATCCTTTTTCACGTTCTTCCACCATGGGTTTCGTCTTAAAGAGTATAACCAAACCAACCAACCAACCCTTTCCGTGTGCACATTTATGATCCTTTTCATAGATTGCAAGACTCTGACTATACTTTTGTAGCATAGTGTGAAATATGAACGAAGAAAAAAAGTGATAAACAACTTAACTTTCCAAGGATAAAGTGTCCCCCAGTGCTGCAACGCCATCAGCATCACATATTCATGTATGCGTTTATATTACATGAGCTTCTGTTGCTTTTCTAGTTTCCTTTTTTTATCTTCGGTATCCTGTGAAAGTATTCCTAGCGTTAAATTGGCATCAGACGCTTGTCTTGTTATCATGTCTCGGATGAGTTCTAAGAGCGCATCCTTTAGTGTGTCGCTTAACTTGATTTATTTATTTTTTCTAGATTGTGCTCCTGCGTGCGTGGTCTTCGTCCTTTTATGTGTTTGTATTTATTCAGCCGATGATTTCTTTTTTGCTTTTCTTAATATTGTTATGCTTATTATTCTCTCCTAACATGAGTGAAAAAAATTGATTTTTTTTTTCATTTCAGATACACTCTTCTGTTTTAAAGGTCTTTTTGTATGTTTTTGCGTTGCCAAATGCCAAGTTAATCTGTGAAAAAAATACAGAATTTGAATTTCTACGAAATTTTTTACAGTAGGTATAATATTTTCTGTTAAAAACTACAGTTGTATTAGCCTGGCCAATGCTACACATTTTTCCACCTAGACATTAATTGGCAAACAAACTTATCTAGCTACTGTTTAAAATGATAAATACAAATTTTACATCCAAGTCTATCAGATGAACACATTTTCTGCGAATTTGGTAGGTAGGTATACTCCTATATCGTTTTTATAGGTGTATTTAATTGGGATTTCTAGCAATCTCACTAGCTCAACGATTCAAACTCCAATGAAACGCTATACTCACTTTTCATATCTGCGGCTATGATCCAACTTTTCATTTATTTCTTTATTTAAGCCTTTATAAAAAGAGTGCTCGGAATGATAACGTCTACTGATAAAAAAGTTTAATATGTTTTTAGAAATTTTAAAAATCACGCTTTGAATGTAAAAAAATATTTGTAAAAAAAACTATAAAAACATTAAAACACCCTGTTTCAGTAACACCGTCCATAATGCCTGAACTCTATCTCTGTGCACGAAATGAAGCATTCCATTAGCATGTGCAATTGATGCAAGCAACCGCAAGGCATGTCTGTTGCACGCACTTGCTTTCTTTCATTCATTAGCTTACTTTACGGTGTTAAAAATAGTTTTTACTTTTAAAATAATTTCAATTAAAACGAGAAATAAAATCCGAGGAGGAACAAATAATGTGTATGCCCTGTCATGACACTACGAATTCCGCGAATGCTTTAACAGCTGCTTCGAGATAAAATGAAAAAAAAAAAAAATATAAATGAGATGCGATGTGATGTGATGAGCACTCCGTGGCTGCAATGAAAATCGAATTTTTTAGATATATCTCAAAATTAACATGCTTCTATTTTCGTTATTTGTATTTTATTCCCAACATTAAATACAATTTGAAACGAGACTTTTTTAATTGGTGTCATGCTCTTGGCAGAGGTGATATTTTGGGACGAAGTAAAATGGCTTTTAAATTCCTTCTCTGGGTCGAGTTGTGAACCTTTAATTTTTGTGTGTGTGATGTGGATCATGCATAGCAAATAACGTTATAACCATCTTGTTGTTGCAAACCTCTAGTACTCTACAGAATAATTACAAACAGATAACAGATAACAATTTATTTTGAAAACAACCCAGTTTGTTCCAATACAGATGAAGAATTCGGTATAATAGAGCATTTAATGGACAATGTACGCCCAATTTCTTGACACAATTTAAAATCAATTTAAAACTATAGAATCTCTCGATTTATCCTTGCATATTAATTTTAAAAGCATTTAGAACTCGAGTTTAAATCCACTTCTAATCATTTCTCTAGAACTCAAGAACTTTAGATCTCAGAGGAATTAATTGAGGTTCTAACGAACTTTGAACTATTCGACACAAAAATTTCTATATTAATAAATTGTATAATATTTATCTATGAGTCTATTGCAGTCCTTCTTCATCTGCTACTGGCTGAAAGGTAATGTCTATTACAATTTTCGATAAAAGTAAACGATGCAATAATTTATATTGCTTTATTCGTATCCATAAGTATGAAAACTAATGTTCTTATACCAAATATTACATACTATCCAATTATGTATTCAGGTTGAAATAATAAAACAAGATTTAGATTACCAGAAATTCAAACGTCCGGATTTCTGTGACTAGTTGAATACTTTTTTAAAAAATTACAATTAGTTTGAAAATTTAAACCTTACATATTAATTCAAATATTTGCTATACATTTTAAAAACAGTTTTATTCATTTATGTTTTCCTTTCTTTTTTCTAGGTAAACATTCTAAATGAATTGGGCCGTAAGTACTAAACTAAACACCATAAACTATTAAGTACTTTGCTAGTTTTCAAGCCTTTCATAAATTTGATATATCAATTTGTACATGTCATTACATATTGTTATAAATGGTCAAGAATATTCTTTAATATCCTTCACCTAATATTTATAAAACAAATTGAAATGGTCGCTTTTTTTGCCTTAGTGCATTTCATTGTAAAGACATGAATCTGACGAAAGATTTACCCCTAGGTACACAGTAACAATGTTAGTAATAGAATTCATGTGAAAGGCCCTCAGCCTTCAGCTTTTATAAAGGGTTTTTTAACACGGACGCTACAAAAGTAGAGCAACAGGGACAGCAAACGACGCCATATTTCTTGCCGTTCTTTCAACATTCCTCTTCAGTAAGGTTTGCCATTTCATGATGGAAAGATATACGAGCCAACAACTAGTCGAAATTATTAAAATTTATTACCGAAATTCGGAGTCAGTGGCCTCAACGTTAAGAGTGCTAAAAATCGAAAAATCATCTTCAGCGATGAGGCTCATTTCTGGCTGAATGGCTTCGTCAATAAACAAAATATGCGGTATTGGTCAGGCAGCAATCCACACGTACTCCATGAGTCATCATTTCATTTCGAAAAAATTAAGGTTTGGTGTGGTTTATGGGCCGGTGGCGTCATTGGGCCGTACTTCTTCCGTGATGATCAAGACCGGCACGTTACTGTGAATGGGAATCGCTACCGTTCAATGATAGCCGAATATTTTTGGACCCAATTGGATGATATGGACTTGGAGGACATGTGGTTCCAACAGGACGGCGCCACAAGCCACACAGCGAGTATCAATCAATTTGTTGGAAACCAAGTTTGGAGAACGTGTTATCTCACGAAATGGTCCAGTCGCTTGGCCGCCTCGGTCGTGCGATTTGACGCCGTTAGACTATTTCCTGTGGGGCTACGTCAAGTCTATGGTCTATGCCAACAAGCCAGCGAAGATTGATGAACTTCGTACGAATATCGAACGTAAAATTGCAGCAGTATCGGCCAATTTATGCTTGAAAACCGTCGAAAATTGGGTTCAGCGTCTGGACTTCTGCAAGCGTGCCCGTGGTGGCCATGCAAAAGAAATCGAATTCCATACATAATGGCATCAAACGTACTTTCACAGGAATAAAGAATTTCATTGATATCCAAAACCGTTTTTGTTTTATTTAAAAAAACTTTTGTAGCGCTCTTATTGGAAAACCCGTTATTAGGCTATTATTAAAAACTGTAAATAAATGAATTACTTACTTACTTACTATTAGGCTATTCCTGTTTAAAACAAAAACTTGGTCCAGCGTTGAAAATCCAGCTAGAAATTCTGCTTGGAATATGCTTATAAATGTAGTTTCAAACCTTGCTTTCACAATAATTTCAGCTACGTCGAGAGTTTACTACATCTATGTATATATATTTTTTCATTAACTTGCTTCGCAGTTCGAGTGGTGCCGGAACAAGCAGCTTCCGCAATTTCACTTAACCAATAGGAAAATTCCGGTAACGTTGGTTGTTGCGTCTCCTTTGAGAATATGGCCCTGTTCAAGAGCAGATGTGGTGTGTGTCAATAAATTCCTTAAGAAGCGTTGGGTTGTTCAAATGGGCTGTTATCTGCGATGCTTCCATTGTAAAACACTCATTTTTAATTGCAAAGGTGTTGGCTTTTATTGGTGCTTGGTTTTTAGCTTTGGCAGTCTTGGCGTGAAGTATGTGCTCTATTCTACGGAACCGCTTTTGAAGTGTTTCCATAATCCACGGTTAAAATGCAGGACCTCGTAATTCGAAAACTCAGAATAACCAGAGCCACCTTTTGGCATTTTTAGCGTAACAATATTTATCAGATTAATAGTTTGCTCAGATCAATTTATTTGTTATTTTTTAATTTTTAATTATTAATTTAAAAGTATTTTTTTTTATTCCTGAAAAACGACTTACGAGGTTCTGCACTTTAACCGTCGTAATGTCTGGTACCATCGTTGGGCATTTCTGTAAGCGCATCAAAATTTCAGCATGCGTGTATCCAGCGATATTGGTACTGTGGTCAAAGGAGATACTGAAAATCGGCCACTCTTCTGGATGTCGTTGTCCATGGAACAAGGGCATTTTTTGGATATTTCCTGTCGAACTTCCAACTGAGATAGTGAAAGTTAATTGACCTGACTTGATAAAAAGCTTGTGAACCAGACAGGTCGAACATTAGGTTTCGGGGTATCAGTTTCAGCTGGCACTCGGGTTTTAATTTGTGGTGGTTGGCTTTCGAATCGTTTCAGGTTGCATGGACAGGCTGCCTCGGAGGCACAACAACAGATTTAAGCATTGGTTGTAGTTCATGAATGGAGTTTACTGCACCAGTTTCTGGTGCAAGTTTGTTAATCTTATCTACCCACATTTTTGTAAATTGGCTTAGATCTACCGACTTGCCTTCAATTTTGTCTTGATCCTCATCCAAACTCCAGTTTTGCAGATCAATCTCGTGTCATTCGCTGCAGAGTCCACGTTGACCCATTGGAAGTGGATATCGGGCTGAGGGCAAAGCTTGCAGCTATGTGTGTGGTGTACACTCATTCGGCTTAAAAATTCTGAAAGTTTTATTTATATATATCTATTTAGTACAAAAGTAATTCAATAATTTCATAGTTTACAATTCATAGATTAATATATCTTTATATTTAATTATAATTTATAAATAAACAAAAACGAAATCTAATGCACGATATTAGCACAATATCCTAAATGAAATTTGGAAAATAGAAAATAACAAAAAAGGGTAAGGTTGCATTTTGCACATGTGCAATTATTGTTTAAAATTGCAGGGTTGACCTAGAGTAGCATGGTTACACATTATCTGCGAGAAGATGGCGTTAACAAAGACTTACCAATTTTGAAAATGAACGAATCTACATGACGATGATAGAAAACCCCAAAAAAGTAGTTTTCGTCATTATGTCCGTCGGTCTGTCAGTCCAGGTCTACACCGGTATAGATCCTATGAGGGAAAAGACCGATTTTCTTCAAATTATTGGTCAACAAAATTTTTACATACCTACCTGGGTAGTTGAAAATTCGAATATTTGCTTTACCTCATCAAGGAGTGCAGACCTTTAGAGAAAATTAACTTCGAAAATCCTAATAAAATAAATTTGAATCGTCTCAATAGTTTTCCCCGAATTTTCTTTCGCTCTCGCAAATTGATAGTACTAGTTCTTATTACTTTGTATTTCTACAATATGTTTCATACTGTACAATCGGCTTGCAACTAGTTAACACTTAACTTCACTTTGACATTATAACTGTTTTTAATACAAAAAAAAAAAACAATTTAAGTTAGGTAGACATTGAAACATTTCTGGGAAAAATACGTCCCTTAATTTTCCCAGTCTGCCAACAAAATGTATTTTTGCTCCTCTTACAAATTTTCATATTCAATTTAACGATTTTTATTTGTAAGTTATTATGTGCATCTCTGGACATTGCACTATATGATGTCCGAAATTAAATATTTACTCGCCAAACAAAAGTATCCGTAGTTTAAGCAACAGTCTACAATCATGCAATCATCATGCCCCTAATGAACACCGTTTGGGAATGATGGCGTTGGTTGGTTAGTCGGTGTGTATGTTTGTTCATGTACGTACCTATAAAATAGAGTGATTGGGTGTGTCTTCGATGTATATTTTTGGTATACAGAAGTTAACACTTTTAATGATTGGATTTTAATCAGTTTCGTTTTTTTTCAGATCCGCCTGTAAATATTTGCTATGATATTGAAACGCAAATATTTTATTTTTTTGTATGTATAAAGTTACCCTGCAGAAAAAGAACTAGGTGCTTTATGCAGTGAAAAGAAATAAAATACTCTTAAATCGATTTAAATAATTTAAATGTCGATACATTAAATTCTTACGAAGAAATTATTATTTTTGAATAGCATTCAATCAAAATTATAACCTAGATGGCTGATTCGTGAATTATGCATTCAATAAAAAAAACAAGTGCCGAAAAAAATATATGTAACTTATTTCCAATGTTTTATACAAGTTTTCTGGTCTTTTTTTTACTGTAAAACACGGATATCTATATGTAAAGCTTTAAAAAAGGCAAAAAATATCATAGGTAACTCTGAAAATCGTAGACATTTCTTTTTTATAACCGATTTTTTCTTACATAAAAACAACGTATATCCTAGGTATGTGAAAGAAAATTTCGTATATAAAGGGTGTTTTTTTAGACGTGTAGTTTTCAAGAAGAAATAAAACTCATATATGTATTTAATGTTATTGCCAAGAATTTAGCTTTTTTATAAAGATAAGGGTTTGCCATTATGTTTTAAAAATTATTTCGGGCAAGTGGCTGCCGCGTCTGACTCGAATAAATACCAGCCGACAGGCCCAATTTTCAACCACTTTTTGCAGCAATTGGGGCCGTTTGCCAGCAATAACGCGCCGAATATTCTCTTCCAAGGCGTCAATCGTCTCGGGCTTATCTGCGTAGACAAGCGACTTCACATAACCCCACAAAAAATAGTCCAGAGGTGTTAAATCGCACGATAGTGCGCTCACCAAAAGTTTCCTTGAATAAATTGATTGTTTCGTTGGCTGTATGGCATGTAGCGCCGTCTTGTTGGGACCAAAATTCGTTCACATCAACATAAATTGAGTGACAACTGTCAAAAAAACAAACTCCGAAAAAAGTATTACCAGATTGAAAACCACACGTCTGAAAAAACACCCTGTAGAAATAATAACAGAAAAATGAGATTTCACAAATCTTTTTCGAATCCAATTGCTGTCTCATTATATTTGACAGCAAGTAGTAGCCGATGGAGTGATTGATATTGCTTAGGACTGTCATGCAATCCTCCAACAGTATCTTTTGTCATGAATATCACCTTACATATCACCTTAGCCCTTCGGATTGGGCAGTAGACTAGACTGTAGGTCCCCTCCATTCCAATAATACACACATAGTAATAGTTGAGAGTTCTAAGTCCGTAGGCCCAGGTTCTACACGAGTTTACGAGCCACCAACCAAGTTTTGACAGAAATCAATTGACAAATCTAATGGTGATGTACGTTTCTGAAATGCTTGCTTTTTTGTAATTTAAATAAACCCCTCTTATAGCTGAGCCCACAACGGACGTTTGACTCACTTGGGTGGGTTATATATCAGAAGGAAATTCTTAAAAATAATTAATAATAATAATGGAAGTGTCTTTAGATATTAAATAGGTAGGTATACTGTTTCTGCGGAGGAGATATTAATTAATGGAACGTACGGTATACATAGATGCACTAAAAACACACCTTATATAATATGTCAATTTATAACTGTACCTACTGTTTATGCGTATCTTCTTTCTTTATCTTTATATCTTCCAGCTGGCATAATTCGGGCACCCAATGGGCATACCCTTAATCTCTCATTGTTCCAACCAAGTGGGTCAAAAGCCTGCACCAAAATAATAGTATCTTATTGTCTTGTCTGCTCTTTTCGATGTGCCGTGAGTACCTCAGTGGTTGAGTACATCAGTCGTTTTGTATTGCGTGCACGTGTCACAGAACATATTAGTTTACGATTTTAGCTGGTTTCTTCCGAACATTTTGTTTGAGCGCTTGTATTACAAGAGTCAATCTTTTTATTGCTCGCTCAACTTTCCCATATCATTGTAATTTAATTGATGCAAATGAGTGTTGAACTATTTTTGTTTGTAACGTCATTCAACATAACAACTTAACATACAATTTAGAAAATTCTTTGATTCCAGTGAATTGTAATTATCAAAGGTATATAACCTTATAATTATCAAAACAAATGAAAACGTAAGCTCTTCTTCCTTTATAATTTCTAACATGATTCCACTGACAATTAATTTAAAAATTTACGTAGGTACTAATAATTGAAGTGAAGTATTTTTTTTTTAAAGCACGTGCCAAACTCGTGAGCATGCGAAACTGACAGAACGATGCCTTCAAGACCCATGGGGCAATGTCAAACCAGCTCGAAACCAACGCACATACAAAAAAAATTATTATTGTTTCATCATATCCCGTCAAGGAATAAAAAGAAATAATCCAACAATAAAACCAAAATCAACTGACATGACAAAAGATATTGTGTTGTGTTTCGTTAACCACTCAGGGAACAAAGGAATAAAAACAAATTTCTTTTGCCTGAGTTGCGTCCTTAATCACAACCGAAATGTTTACAATATTCTAAAGATGAAGACAAAGGGAAGGTCCTTTTTTAGGATGTGTTAAAAATTGTATGAACCCTTTTTTGAGCCTTCAATATATTTTGATGACTTACCGTATCTATATGCGAAGTACAGTTGAAGAACAATTTTATTTATATTACATATACCTATCCTGTTGTAGGACACCCTTGTTGGAAACCAAATGAAAAACTACTTAAATTATTTTTTTTACGTTTTTCGAAATGACATGAGTCAATTTAAGTTATTATTATAGCGCATCCACGCGTTTAGGACTGAAACGGGACACGCGACTATGACATCGGCAAATTTGTCTCGACCCTCTTTTTAATTTATTTATTTTTCATAAGTTACGCAGAGGCAGTTGCTTGGCTATGCTTTCTGTTTTTTTTTTTTTTGGCGGCAAACTGGGAGATAGGTATCTTAAAAACATCTGACCTTCCAGTAAAACTGGTCTAAGTCGTGATCCTGGGCATCCGTTTGTTCTAATTTGATTTAGTTGACTATTTTTTCCCATAGTTTATATAGGTTCTGAACCTGGAGAATGTGGGGTTGATATTAAAGGACCCTTTCTTTGTTGAGACAAACTTGTTCTTACGTTCATCAGCATCTTAAATAAAAGGTACTTTTAGGATGTAGTGTAAGACCGGTTATTGAAAAGATCAAATACATAAAAGAAAATTGTGCATGGTTTACAGAAATACTACATTACTTAACATTTTGCTCGTTCCGTTACTGCAACAAATTTTGAGAATGAGTTTATATACGAATGATATTCAACCCCGGTTAATAACGATAGTTCGAAAACTC
Organism: Leucozona laternaria; assembly: GCA_932273885.2. Classification (NCBI taxonomy): domain Eukaryota; kingdom Metazoa; phylum Arthropoda; class Insecta; order Diptera; family Syrphidae; genus Leucozona; species Leucozona laternaria. Next base: position 57,638,585 of record OW026368.1, read on the forward strand.
GTTAATATTTTTAATACCTTCTATACATTTAGCAAAGGAAGTGTGTGAAAAAAAAGTATTTATTTTGTTTAGGGTTTGTTTCACAATGTCTGATTAAAGTTCTAAGTAAGCAACTTGGAAATTATTAATTAATTATAAACTTCACTTACGTTTCTCAATATCTGAATCAGATGTGTGATCCATTCGTGCATATATTTTTATTTGCAGTCCTGTACGCCTTTTATATGAAGGTGAAATTTCAGGCTTCATTTCAATAAAATATTCAAAATCATATTTCATATCATACAAACGGTCTTTAAAACCACAATCGATTTGAATTGATTTTTAGAAGTGATGAAGTTGATGAACAACAAAAAGTTTAGAATTAAAAAAAGCTAATATTTTCAAAATGGTTGGCCCAAACTTTATCTAGCCTGTCAGTGCTCTTATTATAGGTTGATCCAACAGGTGAGGTGACAAGGGCAGTTTATTGCAATTTTCACCAACAAAATCGTTTTAATACAAAATTTAAATCTTGAGAAAAGTAAATATTATTTGTAGAGTGGTCCATATTAAGGTCATCGAACCGGTACTAACTTTTTTTCCAAATAACTGGCTGAGCACAGTGGGATGTAGGATGTTGCTACAGCTAAAAGAATCGCTATAGCACAAGCTGTCATTAAAATCACTCACTCTTGTAGCAAACGACGTCTACAATGGAGTAGCGGGATTCACCATGGCTAGCTTTCATTAAAAAGAGAAGTGTATAGAACGATCCTATACGTTATCTCAAATGTATCTGTAAATGAGTCAGCTTCACATTGTAGCGCTGTATACTATTTTCGTACCTTTCAACTTTGACAGTGCTACGTGCTGTAGCTGCAGCCAAATCATTATGTGTTCAGCCAGTAAGTGAATACAAAAAGTTCGTGTTAATATTTTTAGCTCTAAATATTTCTATTAACATATATAGCGGTTTATTTAATTACATATAATAATAATTTATAAACGCATTTTTGTGTATAAAGGTATCTACTACTACTACTACTACTACTTCTACTGTGGATCCGAAGTGCCAGAGTCCTCTGCATCGCCCGCCGGCTGGCCGGTTGGCATACTTTAGACACCCAGATATTTTTTGTTCAAGTCGCTTGAAGCGCGTTAAGGCACCTCTATTTCTAAAGGCAGTAAACTGTTATAACTGTTAAAAATTGTCATTTCTTTAGTATCGTACAAAATTAGTTTGCTATTTTCATTGTATAAATATAAAAAAATAAGGTTTTGTAGGTAGACACCAGACTAGGAATAAAACCGTTTCTATTTTTCCCCGTTTAGGCCCTTGCTTTGCGAACCACACCCCCCCCCCCCCCCCCCCTATACTTTTAATATTAGCAAATAAACCACTAATAGCGACTAACAGAAGATGAAATTAAAAATTGGAAAAATAGAGAATTATTTTTTTCCACTTGAAGGCGAAATAAGGTCATCCAAACAAAAACAAAAACTATATAAACCCCACACTAATATATTCTAGGTATTTATTTTCTAAATAGAAATTTTTCATAAATTTGCCCAATATACGTTCGAAATAGAAATAATTAATGGATTTCATTATTCATTTCTGTCAACCAAGTTTAAAAATAACTTTATTGATGTTTCGTGTTGCCATTTTGGTGAACACGCATTTTAATAATTCATATTTGGAAATCGTGAAATATAATTGTTCCAAATTCAATACATTTAAATGTGCTAAATGTGGTGGGTATTAAATAAAGTATTTATGAGCACTTTATACTAATAAAGATACACTTTTCCACTAAAAATAAAGGGAAGTGACTCTAGATTTGACTGAAGAGTGACTGAATCAATAATCAATAACGTCTTTTTGCTAACCGGAGCACATAGTGGAAAATTAAAAAAAATCCATAAAATACGCCATTTATCAAAAGGAATGTTATTTTTATTGGGTATATCCCGCGTATGGGGTGCTGAGATCCCGGAACCGAAAATTATGGCATGAAATTTGACTGCCAAACCGGTTCAAAATTCCCATTTGGGTACTTACTTCTTGTCAGTAGACTGACTCTCCGTCACTGTTATATGGACATTTAATTTTCACTCGAACTGACTGACTATAGACTAAGGCCCAGTTTTTCAGTGGTGAGTTAATTCTAGAAGTAAATTTACCCAAAGTGCACGCGGAATGAGTAAACAAACTCGATGGATAAAACGTCAAAAGCATCTGTTCAGTTAATCCTGAGTTAACTCACCATATTTGATGAGTTAACTCGAGTTTAGCTTTATTGTCGCACTGAAAAACTAGATCTTAAAGTACCTAGTGAATTTCAAGTGAATTGAATGAATTTAAAAATAAAAACAGGACACAAATATAAAAATATAAATAAATCAATAAAAAGGCCAATAATTAAAAAGTTGTTTGGTTTGTGCGATTTTTAACTGAAGGTACATATTATTGTGACTTCGCCAAATAAATAAATAAATTTGAGTACAGGTTTTCAATTGGATTGCTTTGGAGCGATTTTCTGAAAGTTCACGTTCCCATGAACAGTTTTCCAATCTTAATTTCCGTTTTTCTGATTGAAAATTGTTTCGGTTTGAATCCCTCAGTTAGGATCTGCTCTTGTATACTAAGCAATCCTTGTATGCAGCAGTATGCGCAGTAAAATTGCAATAGAAGAAAATAACTGACCATTGTGCATTCGCCGAAGCTGAAGCCGAAGCCCTGCTGCACCTTCATCATCATCAGCCTCCTCGTCCTCGCCTGCTCGGATTCCGTCCGCATTCTTTTGTCCTTTTGTTGAATAGCATTGCATTCAACATTATTATTTTCCAATCGTAACTGCAAAGAATGGAACGAGTAATGCTACCGTTAAGGTTGCTCGAATTGAACGTGAAGTTCCATTGCGACGCTTGCCACGTATGTACCTTCATGTACATAGGTAGATATATGGGTGAATGTTTTATTCGTAAATTTCCCGGTTACTAAGGTACAGGAGATCACACCGCATCCGCTTTTGCATATGTAGGTAGAGTATGTTTGTTATTGGTCAATGTTCGGTGAAAATGATGACCATACGTAAAGGACGATGATGAAGATGTGATTCAGAAATGAGAAAACTATACAGTAACCTCGTCGTGCTCCCACTATTTAGCCCATTTTATGAGAACTCCCCACAAACAAACACAAGCGTCCGGCTCTAGCAGACGGTAAAAACGATGCATTCAATTCTTAATATTGACCATTTACATTACAATATGTTTGCATTTCAAAAATATTTTCATTTAGCATATTGCCTGGAAATATGAAAATCTAAAACGAATATGATCCTCCTTCTGATGAAGCTGGGGGTTGCTACTATGCTAGCTTCATAAGCAAAAACTGTAATACATACATATTATGTAGGTACTCGTACTTTTTCCCTCTGAATTATATTGACCGGTCAGTCGCTTTGGTGTTCTCTGTTCCTTGCTGATTTTTCCTTATGTAATACAACTAAAAAAGGATATTAAATATTTAAAGAACTTAATGGTCAAAAAGGAAAATTGAATTTCTAGAAATAAATACAAAATCATAATATGTAGGTAGCATGTATTATATACCGTACATATGGAATATGCATGTAAGAGTAAAGTAAAAACTCGACCCTGACGTCTGTATTAATGTGCTAGAAACGAAGTTACTCCAGTTTTAGTATGAATCTAATCTATTTTGTAAAGTAAAAAAAAATCCTATTGAGAAAGAGGACGTCGTCGACTATGCTGTCTAGGTCCATATTGTTCAATGGCGGACCAACCACGGCGCCGCGCCGGCCTGCCCAAAATCCATACCAAACGGGTTGGTGTCGTCCGATATAGGGCAATTTTGCTTGTTAACATAGCCATTCATCAAAAAATACGCCTCGTCCCTAAGGAGGCCCAGTCAGTGAACAAACGGCGTTGTCTATTGTCATGAACTTTGAGCTCCTGGGTCGGTTGGATCTTATAGGGGTTTTAGTCCAAGTCGCGACGCAAAATTCTCGAAGTTGAAGTCTGCGAAAGGCCGAGTTCTTGTGCAAGGCGAGGAATCGACTGCCTCGGGTTCTGCTGTACAGGTTCAAGGACCGAGGCGATGTTCTCAGCCGATCTTGTGTTCCTTTGACGTTGGGTGATTGAATACCAACCCAACTCTCAAATTTGGCCACCAATCTTTTTTTTTTCATTTGGACGCGATGTTCAATCTGTAACTGAATAATAAACAACAGATTGACAGAAATGTCACCAAACCAACATGGCCGCCATAGGCAGCCAAAATCTGCCCGCAAAAATTGAATTTCAAAACTTTCATTGTCATTGGTAAGGTAGTTCAATCATTGAAACAATTAAAGTTATTTTATGTGGACGGTTGGGCGAAAATTTAAATTTTTTTTTGTAAGAATTAATAATTCAGTCACCAAGAAATTTTCAACGATACCTAGCTATTATTTTATTTTTGAATTGTTTTTTTTTATTTCAAAATTATTTATACATATACATTTCTTGCAAACAATAAAAAGACATGGCCAAAGGCCATGAAACTGCATTTCAGATTTTTGGCAGAAAAATCACATAACCGAATTAGCCATTCTACGTTTTTTTGAGATCACGATGTAATGTTTGGCTGCTTCGCATTTTATATATCTACCTACCTATCTCTTCAATTGTTACACCGATTTTGTTATAATTTTACAATCAGGTACTTATAAATAGGCCAAAAGTTTTAAACAAAATAAATCGAACTAAAAATTAATTTCTTGAGTACCTACCTACTTTTGCCTTTTTTTAACGTTTTCTCGTTAAAGATTTCATGACAGTATTGACCATTAACATCTTAAATTACAGTTTTTAACCAAAAGAGCAAGTTCGTGCATATTTTTTTTTAATAATTTATGTACCTAAACTATTACTTTTATTTGAGCCTTCACGGTAAGTGAATTATTTGCTTTACTTATGAAAAAAAGAAATTTTTGTTGAAATATTTAATCATTTTTTTCAAAATTTTAATATTGATTTTTTTTTTAAAAAGAATAGTTTAATTTTTTATTTCAAGTCACTACTTGATGTTTAGGTTATTGTAATCGGACATCTTACTCCAAAAAGGTTCACAGGTACATTTCTTTTGACTTGGTTATTGTAGTCACAATTAACAAAGATAAAAAGTCCAAAAAAACGAAAACAAATTGATCAAATCAATCTTCAAGTAAAAATGTAAGTTTGTGATAAACACCTATCTTCTTATCGATAGCAGATATTGAAATAACGAATACGAAAAATTAGAAAATTTAATATTAGTTAATTAGTTCCAATTATGTATGTTTTTGTTTTAATTTTGTATTGGATTTTTTAAAGCTTAGATTGACTGTTATCAGGAAAGAAGAAAAAAACAAAAGAAAATGGACCTTCTCCCCCTCTTGCTGTCTGTCCTTTCTATATTTTATAAATTGCGGGAACTTTCATTTTTGTGCTATTAAGAAATCCTGGCGAAGTCCAGCTTTCAATGTTTTGTAAACCCATTGATTAATATATAAATATGTATACTAACAAGAGCAGCCAGAAGTATGAGTTTCAAATTAAACTTTTAAAGATTGGTTGTTATTTTGATAATCTATTTTACGCGCTAGAACAAAAGACTTATATATTTTTTCGCATTAGTGAAGCTATTATATGAAAATAGAATTCATTTATACATTATTCAAAAACATACTTACATACATAAATGCAAAATACATACAGATAAAAGTGCAAATTTAATGTTATGAAATTAATGAACAAATATTCACTTCTCTCGATCAAAATATAATACATACATCCATTATTCAAGTTCTGACAACTCAATGTGATTATACTCACATCAAACTCACAAAATCAACATTTTTACGTCCTCAATTAGATTATACAAACCTTTATTATTATGTTACATAAGTGGAAGATATAGCAACCCTTAAATAAATTTGTATCGGCTGTAGTAAAGTAAGAAACTTTATGATCATTCATTACCATTTTGTTGCCCTTACTATCAATATAAATGGTACCCTTCTCACACATTATATTGTATTATTAGTTTGGCTTCAAGAAATAACGATTTTTGATATTCTAACAACCCCCAAAATTCCATGTTCTATAATTTTAACGGATTTTCCCCGATTCCCCAAAACAGCCCTTAAATAGAACGAAAAACAAATACAAGTTTCAATGCAAGCAAAAATTCTTTTGAAAAGCTATGACTCATGTAAGATATTTGTCATGTCTTCGACAACAAAAGTTTAATGAAGTCACTACGCCAGTATAGTATCGATTATCTTTAGACAAAGAAGTAGTAATAATAATAATTTATCAATACAATGTTAAAATAAATAGAACAGTGAGCTTCCTCTAAACAAAGTTATTCTAAATTATAAATAAACGAATATGAATTATGACAGTGATATGATTTAATATATGATAATAATGTCGAGCCGCACCTGAGCGGGCAGCCAACTTGTGTTTTATTTTATACTACTTTATTCATTTAACCATTGTTAACATACGTTTGAAAGGTGTGGATATGTAGATTGCGCAAAGTAGAATCATTTTTTGATAACTTGAAAGAAAACAGGAATATTTATTATATTTCCCTCGAAGTTGACTGACCCAACCTTTGATGTTCCAACTTTTCAATGTACAACATTCAATCGTTCAATGCAGTTGTTTTTACTCTTGCTCTTTATATCAAAAGTAAAGAACGTTTCCTAAATAAAGAAATTGCAAAATAAAAAGTAGTTTCTAAGGTATTATTAAACCTAATTATTTCAGTGAAAACTGGAGGAAATTTTATCTCGCGAGATGTCAGTAAAAGATGCTACCACGTATTGGAATCGATAAATGATGGGATCTCCGCGACTTCATTTACCGTTTTCGTTTTTCAGAGCCGACGATAATTATGGTTCGGAACTGGACATTGCGAATTGGATTAAATTTCATGTTTCTGATACATTGCTGTTCTTTAAGTTCTCGTGAATTAATTCAAATAAAAAATACAAGCGACGATATATCCCTCAAATTAAAACACATTAGAAGTTAATTACAGGGAAGAGCGAAAGAGCGAAATTGCATAAATAATGACAAAAATTTTATTGATTATTAAGTTTTGTTTACATTTCTGAAATAATAGAAAAACACATGTTTATAAAGTTTTTTTTTCAATGAAATATGTAGGTATAGGGAATAAATTAAACTTGCTTATATATTTAGTTTTTTTATCAACGGTTATTTAATTAAAAAAAAAAACTTATAAATTTTGAAAACAAATTTGTTTTTGTCAGGCTTTTTTTATCCTGACCGTCCGGCTTTAAGATGTTTGTTGATGGTAACCCTAAGAGCCATTTCACACATACCCGGCTGCCGGCTACCGGCACCGGCCAGACAGCATTTGGTATAGTAAATCTTATGGGACCTTTCACACGTACCGACCGACGCCGATGCCGGCAGCCGATCGCCGCGCCGGTCAATGCTGCCGGCTTCGCTCACTGCAATAGCCGGCTGCCGGGCCGGTAGATGTTTTCTTTGCTTTCCTGGTTTTAAGTTGGTATCTCCAGTGTACGAGATATGAGTTGTTTTGTGTCAAGTAGACTGGCAAGAGGGAATCGCAGAACTAAACAAATCACTTTGCATACCTACACTGACACCTGCCGGCTACACAGTGCCGGGTATGTGTGAAAGTATACTTATTTGTTGAAAAAACCGGCTAATCGGTGCCGGTGCCGGCCGCCGGGTATGTGTGAAATGGCTCTAACGGTAGCATTTCCTGATGTCGGCTCCCAGCCTCTTCAACCTTGATATCAAAAACATTGTTTTCAGGGCTACTGCCTCTTGCGAGGTGACAAATCTTCAATAAGTATGGCCCATTTCCTACATACTCGGCGACCGGTTAGCCGGCCGGCGGGCGCCTATCATCCGGTTTCTCAAAGAATGAATATGCATTTTGTTTAGTTCTCCAACCATCTTTTGCCAGTCAGTTTTCGGGTTTCGGTCGGCTCGTGTCAAAGCTCCTATAACAATATATTCCACACAAACGTTAAACGGTACCGGTAAGCCGGTCGCCGGATATGTATCTATTAGTGCCTCTCATTTTAGTTGTTCAGATTCGGCAGCATATTGTATGTCCCCTACATTTCTGTACGCACGAATGGTTATGAATTGTAATGCATCAGTTATAGTTTTCATTGAAACTCAACATTGAAAATTTTAATTTTTAGTTTTGAGACTCTCAAAAACTCCTAACAATTTCAATTCGCACCTTTAATGTCTAAAAAGATTGTTATAAAACTACATTTTTTCATGGTTTTTTGGTGTAGAATTCACAAATAGGGTTTTGACAATGTTTAAGAAAATTAAATAGAATGCCCGATTAGATCTCACGAAATTGTTCTTGTGGTTCAAGTTGCATAGAATTTTGAAGATCAATTTGAATGTGATCGTGGTCAAAAAGTCATGATTTTACCCTGCAGGTATATGAAGGAAGACAATACTCCAAGACTTCAAAACCGTTGCAGCGGTTTTCTTAAAATATGGTATGCCATTTTTAAATAGTTAATAATATACCTCAAAGTGTAATTTCAAAAAAATCATTGACCCGTTTTCAAAATATGGACTGTTGGAGACTAGAACCTGGAACCTATTTATGTTTGTCTCATTTAACCAAATCCAGCCTACAACAGTCCAGTTTTTATGTTCTTTGCAGAACTTTAGGCCTTCTTTCACATTTTTGTCCGACAGAGCTGTCTTCTTCCGTTTAACACCTGCAAATAAACCGAACCTTAGCAAGGCTCTTCTATATGTCCATTCACTGACATTCTTGTTAATTAATCTGGCTGCGGTCTTGGGTGTTGACGTCTTTTTTCTTCATCAATCTTACCATTCTGATTTTCTACCTACTGTGAGCGGAGTTCCCCAGGGTTCACTATTGTTTTTTTGTACATTGCTGAACTTACTACGATTATTAGGAATTGCTCTATATACGCCAATTACGTTTAGCTATATATAAGCTGCCCATTGGGCCTTATCGATCCCACTGTAAGCTGTTTAAACGATGACTTGGCAAAAGTAGCACGTTGGTCTTCAAAAAATGGTCTTCTTTTAAACCCTATCAAATTTAAATGTTTAGTAACTTCTAGAAAATTACTTGACTTGCCCTATTTTCCAACTATTAGCTTTAATAAAAATCAAATTGATAACGCTGATACCGCTCGTAATCTTGGAGTTACCTTAAATCGAAATTTATCTTGGGTCAGGGTTGCCAGTTTAGGGGTTTTCCACTTAGGTTCAGGGGCTTTTTTGTCGTTGGGGGGATTAGATGTTCGTGGGGAAATCTGGGGGAATTCATTTTGAGCTAAAACAGATACAGCTGATATTATTGTACGCGTTAGATATTCCTTAAATTCTGTTTGCCACAATTGTTCACGAACAGAAGAAATGCTGAAAACTGTCACAAGTGAGAAGATGTATGAAACTGACGCGACAGCATAAACGAAGATGACGTAGTCACTATATCTTACTTTGTATAGGCATTCAAGGAATTAAATTAAATTAAATAAATATGTACATATGTATGTGCAAAAAAATAAATGAACCTACTTAGACTTACCAAATGACTAGGTAATAAAATATTGATTTTTTCTTCAAGAAACAATTGAAAATTGTATGGCTCAACAAATAATTATTGTCTTCGTTATATGTCCAACCAACTATATTATATTACCATCTTAAGGATATAACATCATTCGAGTCTATGCTCATAGGTCTTCCACGATTTACTCACATTATAAAATCTAACTGAATAAAATTGCAATTCCTTCACTCTTTACTATATTTCGCTTTGTAAAATAGCAATGCGATAAACATAAAGAAGCTTCAAGGAAAACTTGGTCAACAAAGAAAATAGTTATTGCCAAGAGGTAGACAAGACATGACGATAGATACGATGATGAAGATATGAAGTGGATAAAAAATCATTTGAACGACATAAGATGCAATCTTTTTTTATTTGGTGCTCTGAACTTTTTTTTTAAGTTTTTCGTTTTTCTTTGTCGACCAGAGGATAGTTACGTAACGCTTTTGTCCTCATGTGCATTTTCTAAACGGATGAACTCATATAATAATGTTGCTCATGTGTGTTGAAAGTTCGTGGAATATCCTGCCAGTCCAAGAAAACTTATTATATTTTAAAATAAAAAAAAGAAACTATTGATTGGTGAACGAGGCTCGTTACACATCCTTTTTTTTTGTTAATCATGATGGATGAAGTTGTCATCAAGTCCTTTTTTCAATCAATATGATTCAACTTCGAAGACATGTTCCTGTTTTGATTTATCGATCAATAATATAAGCACCAGCGATGGAACGGCATCTGTCTGAGATGCTTTATTGGGATTGGTATAAAAATAGGGTATTGGTGGAAAAAAATTTAAATTTAAAGTTTTTATTTAAAAATACTTAAAGATCTTTAAAATTTGTATTACCGATGTACTTCGTTTAATATTATAATTGACATTTATCGGTAGCACAGATCACTTTTAATTCTGCAAGCCGAATAATTTAAAGTTTTTATTTCCTTAAGTTAAATTTTAAAGAAAAGACGAACGAAAAAAATATGCAATTTGATTTGCAAGAAAAAATTACAAATTCCAAATAAGAAAAAACCAATACCTGTCCCGTATTTTTACTTGCGATATATACATAGGTAGATACTATATGGGAAGTTATGAATTCGTACAAAACATCGAAAGATGTTGACTAAACTTGACATAACGATGATAGGGAAGCCGAAAAAAGTGGGTCTCGCAAAAACGTGGGTGTGTCTGTTCGACTACAGCCTAAACGAAAGGGTCAATTTAATTTAAACTTGGTACCTAGGGTTTTTTGGACATTCCCCCGACAGGTTTTTTTTCATTTTTTCTTAGGACCAAAAATAACGGTACCTGTCATACAAAATTTTTTGGCCAAAATGGAAAACCTTATTTTCCTCAAAATCGGTTCCACGCATTAAAAAAAAAATTCTCTAAATTTCTGTCAATTTGTTGGAATATTATTTCGCGAATTTAAAAGACGATTATGATGACGGAACTAATATACCGCGACTAAGGATTATACTAATCCAATTATTATAAAGTTAACACAAACGATTTTAATTATTAATTATTAAATTTGTGCAACCGGCACACGCGAAGGTAAAGATCGAATTGACGAACTGTCAAACGATCAACCAATGACAAGAGATAAGAGAGCAGACACGAATCTGGCAAAAACACCGCAACAACGATGCAGCCAACCGGCTAGTCAGCTGGGGGTGGGTTCGTCGAATTAAAGAATATAATGGGTACACGAAATGTGAACAATTTGAATCGAATTAATTTTGATAATAATTGTTGATGATATTTGCCAAAAAAAATCATCTTTTCAGATGAAGCTCATTTTGATCTTGGCGGGTAGTAAACAAATAATATTGTCGCATTTGGGGCACAGAAAACCCGCACGCATACATTGAAAAGCCGATACACCCAAAACGAGTCACTGTTTAGTGCGGATTTTGGTCCAGAGGCATAATTGGACCATTTTTCGAAAATGAGCAAGGAGTGGCCGTTACAGTCAATGGCGATCGTTATCGGGCCATGTTGAACGAATTTTTGTTCACAAAAATTGAAGAAGAGGATATTGTCAAAATTTGGTTTCAACAGGACGGCGCTATGTGCCACACAGCGAAGCTACACTCGATGTTTTGCGCCATTTTCCAAAAAAAAAAAGTTATTTGGCGGACCCTTTATAATTTATATTTTATTTTCAACTTTTTTTCTTTTATTTAAAATTTCTCAAATTTCTAAAAACCTCTATCGGCTTAACTGGTCAACCAAGAAGTGGTCGGTCATGCGTAGCCTATTCGTCTTCCTTGGCCCCTCTCTCGCTCACACTATCGCACTATCAAACAAAAGCTTTCGTGGAACTCGGTTGCGGTACTACTCCGACGTTGAGTTCCATCGAAACTCTCTATCACTCACACATTCAATGGACTCCCCAAGTTGTTGGCGTTCTCAAAAAACTTGACGAATCCTCGGCCGTATTGAGACATATTCACAATACCTATTTTCGAGAAAATTAAAAGAACTGCAAAAGGTTGAAAATAAAAATTCTCTCAGCTACTCTACTCAATTTAATTTTCTGAAAATGCTTCGAAGAATGAGCCTACAATTTAATATCGATTTTCTAAACATTTTTGAGGAAATGAAGGAGGAAGGCAAATACTCAAATTAAGCTACCTATCGCGCAATCTACTATTCAGTGGACCCTTGTGCAGATTTGGGGAATAGCGTTTAGCGTTCCATTCTTTTCTTCGGTCAATGTTGGATTTAGACTAAATTAAGATTTTAGGATGGGCTTTTAGCCATGTTTAAAAAGAAGTTAACTTAAGGTTGGTTTAAGGAAATTGTTATTGTGTTGTTATATAATAATAATAATAATAATAATAATAATAATAATAATAATAATAATAATAATAATAATAATAATAATAATAATAATAATAATAATAATAATAATAATCAAGAAATAAATCAAGAAAGACCTAAGGCCCGCTTAGGATTATTTTATAAATTATAAGAGGTCACGAAATAGGAATAATTGCTATATAATATCCACTTTAAGTGTACGTGTATGTTTCGTTTTGTTGTTAATTGTATTATGAGTTTCCTCGCTCTCTCTATAGATGGCGTGCGAGTCTCCAGCCCATCCGCTGGCTCAACACGATCGGATCAAGTGTTACCTACTTTGTCATCCTCTCCGAGTCACCCTTAAACTCCTAGAGGGCAACGGACTCACAAGTGGGGTCGAAAAGTAGGAACGGTTGGGATGGAGGGGAAAACAGATATCAAGGGTTAGACCATGACCAACAACATGGTCAGAAGAAGGTTTTAAGAACCAATTAAAGAATGGTTTTTGTTGCGGTAAATCTTACCGTAACAAGTTATATGCTGCCGTTTAGTAAAAAAAATGGTTCAGAAAAATGGTTATTTCTATTTTCGCTTTTCTCGAAAACGGTTGAACTGATTTGATAATTTTTGTATGAAGATTGTTTAACACATTTTAAATAAAATTGTGTACCAAAATTTTCAAAATGATGTTTTTTTGGATTTTTAAAAAAGTTTGTAATTTTTTTTTTTTGAAAACTCGATATTTCTATTAAACTTGGAAAAAGCATTTTTTTAACACTATCGAGAAAATTTTCGACATTATTCATATAACTAAAAATAACGGTACCTCCCGTACAATAGTTTAAAAACCGTTAAGGAAAATCTTTTTTTGCTCAAAAACGACTCCTACGATTTTGATAAAATTTTTTTGTTTCATTTTACATTGAACTACATATTATTAACAGTATCTCACATAGAACCTGTTTTTTTATTTTCGACTATCTCATTATCTAATTTACCGATTAAAACTAGATTTTTTGAACAGAAGCTTGTAGTAAATTGAAACAATATTGCATATAAAAATTTTCAAAAAATTATTTTTCGAAAATTTGATATTTCGAAAACATATGAAAGATTTTTTCCACATTAATAAATACTTAAAATTGGCATACCAATATTATTTCTTAAAAATGCTAACGAAATTTTATATATAAAAATTAATTATTTTTAAAATTGCTCCTACGATTTTTTAAATTTTAGTCTAATAGATTAAGATTTATATAAGAAATCAGATGGTGTGAATCGCGTTGGGTTCAAAACAGTTGCAGAAGCATTTTAATCAATTTATTACTAAGTTCCCAGTTTAAATAATATAATATCCCGCCCAGTATACAAAAATCGGTTTCCAGAAACAGTAGTTCTGAATTTTTAGTTTAGTTTAGTTTATTCATCAACAAAGTTACAATACTCAAGGGATTACTTGATATATAATTAAACAATAAACATTGCCACCAGCAAAGTTATTTAAAATTAACAAAAAATTTACTATAAATATATGTATATCTGCTTAGATTGAAATCAATCTGCATTGCCCCCTTCGGCTGCTAATTTGCTTTTTTTTTTAAACGATCGAAGGAAAAAATTGTTCGCTCCGAATGTTTCGCGCCGGTTGGGGAGAGACTTAAGGGTTGAAAGTTGGTTGACAGTTCGACCTAAATATTATAATGCATATGTCAAACCAGTAAGTGTCAAATTCCATTTGAGGTTGGCTGCGGTGTAAATGGATTTAAACCGCAATTTTAGTGATTACCACTGACAATTGCTACTAAATATTCTATAAACGTCTAAATATATAATTCGAAGGGTATCATTGGAGGTTCGTTCAGTATAAAATTAAGAATAAAATTTGTGTAAGTACGTAACAACACGTAACGTGCGTAATACGGAACTATACGCTTGCATTGTTATGTTATGTATGATGAGTACGTTCAGTAACCAAAATCAAGCATTTGGACAAACGTTGATATGTATTTTGTATTTAATATGAAAAATAAAAAAATTTAAAGGTAAATTTTTTTAAATAATTTAAAATTTTATTCAAAAATATTTCCACAACATAATTTTGGTGTTACAAGCGACGCGTTTCGGTTTAAAAAACCGTCATCGGGCTTTATTCTGCTGACTAAGGGTGTTGTGTGGCCGGGCTTTATTCTGCTGACTAAGGGTGTACTGCTTTTCCATACAAAATCTTGAAATCATCAATTTTCATTAATACTGTACTGCTCTCTAAACGTAGTTCTTCTCTCATAGTGCCAACAGATTTTAAAAAAATCCGGTAGTACCTACATATTTCCATGTGAAAAATAAAATTCTAAAACTGTCTTTCACAAGATGGTTGTCTCTTGAAGGCGTTGTCAACAAATTTAAGGCAATATGTGTCTCTAAAACACTTATTTCTTTCGTCTGGGTTTGTAGCAGATTGTGACCTAGCAGATGCTAATAATGTTGAACTTAATTCTACAAATAAAATATACTTGACTTATTTATCCGGAAGTAAATACAGAATTTCAAGCTGATATCCCCAGAATCCATAGGTTGATGAGCACAAGTTAAAGGATTTTTTGAAAATGTTTTATCAAATTTTATCAAACTGGAATATTTAACGAAGCCTTACACTTATCACATCGATCCAAATGTCGGCCATCTTCAATTACGTTCCTCTGATTAACACGTATCACGCCGGTATCAATCTGAAAAACAACAATTTTTGCCTATGGCGGTAATATTACCAGGTTCGGCATCGCGTTCCGTTCCTATCTAACGTATTATTTGTTTTGTAATATTAAAACGAAAACTTTTCCTTTCTCTTTGAGAAACAAAAGTGTTTTTATGAAACGCTTTAGATTTTCAAAATTTGAAATTTAATACACATTTATTTTTAAAATGCATTTTCCCTGAGTGTAAGAACCTAATTCGAACATACAGGGTGATTCGCATAAGGTGTGACAAAAAGCTAGAGCGGATAGGTTGGGTTGAGACAAGAAAAACTCGTATAGGAGGGAGGGTCTATTCTCAGAAAAGAAATTATTAAAAAATAACGGTAACACTTAGAATGCCATTCTTTTATTTTCTTTTAAAATAAAGTTGTTAAAGTGAATTTTTTTTTTAAAAATTAGTTTTCAAACTCAAAATTTTGAAAATAAAATCTTCAAAAAAAATTCTAATAATTTTTTTTTCAAAATTTTACATTAAGTACAATTAAGTACCTACTATTTTTTTCAAAATTCAATGCTCTTAAAAATTTATAGTCAAAAACAGAAAACCGGATGCTAATGTCTTGTAACTTTTAGAAAATTTAAAATAAATAAATCTTTTTTACTACCTTCGCAGTGGATCCTTTGAAACGGACTGGAGTCAAATTAAGAGAATTTAATTTCAGTTATTTTCAATTTTCTAAAGAACTGTGTTTAACTAACAATTAATAAGAGCATTGAATATTAAAAACACAAATGGTAAAAAAATTAATTTTGAGTATGAAAAAATTTCAAATAACTTTACTTAAAAAAAATAAAAGACGAGATTTATGGCTTTACAAAAAAGTATAGCGTGGTATTTTTAATAATTTTTTTTTCTGTTTCAAGTAATTTTTTTTTTAGAAAATTGCCTCTCCCGTTTAAACGGGGGGAATAAACTCCACCTTCTTTACGATTTTTTTCATTTGCGAATCACCCGGTATATGTACCTAAATACTTTCTAAATACAATATGATTTTGTTGAAGTTAATATGCTTGATTGTCTTAATCTTATCGTTACATTGATAAATTTAGCTTATTGATAACTATTTAAACCTGTTATTTTTTGCAATGTCAATTTTCAAAATATCGAAGTTAAAAATTCAATTGAGTTTCTTCCAGTTGCCACTCCAAAAATTTAAGCAGTCGAGTCGTTAGCTATTAATGCAACGGGAGCCGAAAAGATTAGGCAAAATAAGTTGAAATAAACTTTTAAAACATGCGAACAAGATGATGTGGTTCAAATTGGATGTGACCTTTTCAAATTCTTCTGTGGTTTCACTGTTTCAGATAGTTCCCCGCCAAGAAAATTTCACTAAAAAAAATATTTTTTTTTAGTTTTGATATCCTTTGAAAACTAATATAGAGATTACCATTTTTTTTTTAATTTTAGGGTCGCTGCAATCGTGATAAACCGCCATGCAAATATTTCCACCCCCCACAGCATCTTAAGGATCAGTTATTAATTAATGGAAGAAACCATCTTGCCTTGAAAAATGCACTAATGCAACAAATGGGAATTGCACCCGGACAGCCAGTTATGCCTGGACAAGTTCCAACTGTGGTAAGTAAATTCTTGTACAATAAAATGTTTATAGTGTGTTGGTATATATAGCTTAAGATTATTAAACCTTACTAAATTCCTCCTTTTATTTTTTTTTACTTAACTGGTGATAACTTTTTAGGTACTGAACAAGGATGGTACATTACGTGTGTACAAAAAGGGGGAAATAGTTTTTTTTTATGAAAATTGACTAATTCTAATTTTACCATTTCCATATTTCCAACTGTAAATGCCATTGTAGGTCTAGTAATGGCATGGACATTACATTAATCGAAATGGTAACTAAAGAAGAACCAGAGACATACAAACTGAACATAAACATAAATACTGAATTTATTTTGGACTTATGTATGACCCACCCAAGTCGGACAGTATTCGCTTAAATATTTGTTTAGAAATATTTGTATTAAAAATAAGTCCATAATTTTGTAATACTGTATGGTTTCCGCGAGTCCTGTTGAGCTTTACTAGCTTAGCTTTATAAAAAAACCTTCATAATCATTTTAAAAAAATTAATATTAAACGTTATTATTTGCTAAATGTCCAAATTTTCACCGATATGCAAACTGCAAAATAACTGACATCATTGCTAGATTTCGTCGATCACTTAATGACTCCAATATTTGGAATAAAAACCGTTTGAAAAGTGTATTGTATTGTATATTCACCCGGGTATATTGCTTAGGGACGCAGGATATGGATGTTCCAGAGTCTTACTGACCGCGGTCAGAAATCCATCAAATCAAAAAGAAGAACGATACAATAATAGTCACACGTCTACAAGAATCCGAATAGAATGTCTTAATGGGCAGTTGAAGTCAAATTTTAGGTTAGTTCTTGACATATTACGTGTTGATTTGGATACTGAAAAAAAATTTTGTTCTTGCCGTGGCTGTGCTTCATAACATAGCTAAAGAAAGAATTATTTCATTTCTTGAAAAAATTGTGCAACCCACTCCATCGCAGCTATTTGATATAACCGGAAGTATGAATGAACTTTCAGTATTAACTGGAAAAGCACTCAGAAATGCTTTAATTAATCAATATTTTTAATATCAAATAGATGGAGCACTAGGTGTTTGACTTGTTGGTTCACGAGCTGCTACATTATTATTTACAAGGACCGCATGGGAGCTGGCGAATTCTTCTTCAACTTGACTGACTGCGGTAACAGCGGATGCTTCAGGGCGATATAAAATGAGTTCTTACAAGTATTCGTTGGGGCTTTTATGCTGGAGATCAGCCGGAATCATCGGTCGGGTACCTGAGGCAGTCAATGGCAAGGCACTGTTGCTATCAATAATGATAGTATCTTCCTCCATTTGTTCAGCTATCATGCCCTGAACTTAGAGATCAATGGGATTAATTTTTGGCACAACTGCTTTATTTCCCGTCGTTTTGTTGGTCTTTTTTGTAGTACTTTTGTCTTGTTTCGCTGAAACCTTCATACGCGTCCATTGCTGCCTTAGTTTGTCCACACTCCTGTGGTACCCTATCGAAATCATTCCCATGGCTATGGCTTCCCATGCAAGCATCTTCTCTTTATATTCTGTCCAACAAAAATAATCAGTACACGTCTTATGGGGAAGCTTTTTAAAAATCAGTAACGTGCCATATTTTTGCTCTATATTTAATTGTAGTAACTCCTCCACAAAAAGTGTTTGCCCGCCCGTGAATTTCCAATAGCATCTGACACAGGCCCAACGTCCTATTCAAGGCACATCTGAGTATGGAGTGTGCGCTGAATTGCTGTGGCCAATGTCGATTGGCTGCTGCTTGATGTACATTCAGAGTTACCCGTGTCCATTTAGTAATTCGTTCAGCTTTTTTTCCTTGAGTTTCGGTTAAGGTGCTTTTGATTTTCGAGCTTTTAGAAAAAGGTTTTAATGATGAGTATTATCGTGTACACTACGACAACCCTATGAAAGCTTTAATGAAGGACAGAATTTATGCAATCCACTGAAGCCAGAATGAGAGGCAAACGTCCTATCTTGCCTACACTGCCAATTTTTGTTGGACAGAGTATAATCATTTTTGTGTCATTGCGCCGATCCTTCGCAACAGCCAAATGCTCCTGTATACCAATTGTCTGAACATTTCTCGCTCATCCTCACTCCAATTTGGTTCCCTATCTCGCTTAACCTTTATGGCCAAAGGTTGCAGATATTAGTTAATTAGTTCATGTTTTCTTTTATAATAGGTATACCTTTTCGCTCATTTTTTAATACATTTCTTTTCGAAAGTTTTTTGTATCTAGTTGTTTGCTTTTGTTTGTTTACTCTCGACTACTGTCATATTTTGTTCAAACTGTATTTGATAAGGATAATACTAGTTGTAAGTAGGTTATAAAATATTTGTAATTGATGCAAAACTAGTAGCTGCTTTTAAAATTAAAATGGGTTTTAGTTACTACCTACTTAATAGAAGCTGCCTATAATTTGCGCCAAGGTTTTTTTTTTTTTGTTTTGCAAACGGGATTGTAATTAGGTACTGGAATTATATAAAAATATATAAATAATGGGATAGCAAAATATAAGATTATATTGTGTCGGTACAAAGATAAAACTCACTTAGTACCAACATAAATGATGAAGATAATGAGATTGAAGTATATATTTTTAATCCTCCATTTCCCAAGATATTGATACATAATATTGAAAGATTTACATAATAATAACAAGAATAACACGTTGTTCCAATACTTAAAAAGTTGTGACTTTTTCAAAATGTATGTTTCCCTCTAATTTTTGTTTGTTTCAAAAGTATATTTTTGTAAGTAAGTTTTTCCTTTATACCAACGCCGACGATATAAAAACAGGATGTAAAGAAACAGAATTGTAAAAAATGTTGTTTTATCGTACCCATATTTTGTTTTGAATGGTACTTCACATAATAATTCTCAATATTCACCGAGAGATTATGTAGAAAACAAAGTAAATAATGGAAATTTTTTGTTATCTCTCGTCCTAGATCATGGATTTTATTTTTGGTTTGGTATTTTTTAGCTGATTTGAAATTGTAAATAGAATTTTTTGCTTGTTTTTAACAAATGTGTGAATATTTGTGTGTATTTATAATTAGTATTTGGAAATGTTTTGTTCTTCGAATAACAGGAGTTGGTTCGGTTTTGGGAGTTTGGAAAATCAATATATTTTCATTCTATATATTCACAAACTCACAATATATCCTGAATATAAGCTTCTGTGAATCAAAATGCCAAATCAGCATTCATCGTCATGGTTGTGCACCAACCAAAATCGAGGCCGCTTCGTTTTGATATACTGCACGACCCGACCAATCGCTTTGAAACCCCTGGAGGCGTACGCTGTTGGGCAAATTAATTTTCAATTCATGCACTTATTCGTGTGGCAAAAAATTGAATAAACGTAGAATATTGTCAATGTCTATCATTCAATGTGTGTATGCTTCGCTACGTATGTACATTTCAGAAAGTAAAAAATCTTAAAAAAGGGTTTGCGGTAACTGCAGTCAAGATTGAAGTCATATTAGGTTAAAAATAATTCATGCCGATTTGTTTCGGCATGATGAAATCAATCGAAGGAAGAAACAAACAAAAAAAATGTTCGTTCTTTGTTTCAATTAAATCATATCTACAATTTTTAATACCCATTGTCTACATCCAATAAGAATTTTATTTACTTTCTTATTTATGTATTTATTTAGGAGTTATTGATTTTGTTTTTGATTATTTATTTAGGTGTATCTTTATTTATTTTTTTCATTTATTTACTTAATTATTTATTCATTCTTTTATTTATTTTCTCATTATTTTTCGCTTATCGTTACTTATTAATTTATTTCCCGATTTAAGACTGATAAATGTTTGTTAAGTTTCTTTAAATTATAAATCGTGTAAAATGTACTTTGAAATTTTATTGTTAGTTTTTGTTTACAAATCACCTTTTCTTTCTACCTCTATAACGAATATATATATTTATTTTTGTTCTCTCTTCTGAAGGTATTTACAAGTAGCTTTCCTTCAATTCAAATCCAATTGTATTACTGCAATATCTCTTTATAAACTAATTTTAATTTGGCAGTAGTATGGTCAGAGAGGGGGGTTGGGTAAAGGGGGGAATTTCTAGGGGCCCGGGAATTTGAAGCAATAGGTTGAATAGTTATTTTTTGTTTTAATCTTTTTTAATTTGTGTAAGATTTTTATACAAACTAGTGCCCAGTTCCGCATCAAGAATTGACGCATTTCCGTAAATTTCTTGCTTGGGGGGACTTAGGCCACTGACTAATGTTGACATATTTTTTTTTGAATAATATCTAAAGGAAAATCGACCAACTTCACCGATTTAAACAAAATTATAGAAAATTGCTTCCCTTTTTTGCGAGCAATTTTTTAATTTAAAGTAAATTTTGAAATTTTGTATCATTATTGTAGGCCAAAATAAGGGGCCTGAAAATTCGAGAAAGATATAATCGAATCAACTATAACGTTAAAGGTGCTTCTTTTAAAATGCATTTCTTCGCCTTTTTCAGTTTGTTCTACTCCTTGATTTTCTTCGAAATGTCTTTTCAATGGTCTTTTTCGGGTCGGATTTTGAAATATCTCCAAATTCAGGCAAAATGCTTGATTTACACCAAATTGAAACCGAATTTAATATTCTGCGGTTGGCAATAGCGCACTGGATGTAGAGCTTGATTGCTATAGCTTAGAGGCGTGAGTTCGAACTCCGATCTACTCGTAAGCAGAATTATTTTCTATACATCCCCCGTTTCAACTGGACGATATCCTTGTGATTGGTTACATAATGAGCACCCTTTTTTCTAACAAAAATATATTTCATTCTTTCTGTTCATTCTAACTAGTGCCATGCTATTAGCAATAGGCATTTGGCCGTAGCAGTAGGCAAACAAAAGTAAATTTTCCATCCCGGGCCCGATATTCTTCTCGACGGCCGGCCCTGAGTATGCTAGTTTATATACCTACTAATCTCTGTAAATATAGATTTTAGAAAAAAAATTATTATTTCGCTTCAAAAAAATACCTACAACACAATAATCGGTTTTCTTTGTTATTTTCAGGCAACAAATCCGTATTTAACTGGTATTCCAGCAAACACGTACAGTCCATACTTCGGTCCTGGACACCTAGTGCCTACAATATTAGGACCAGATCCGTCAGCGGTTGCATCCCAATTAGGTCCAGTTGTATCACAAGCAGTTCCTGTTGCACAGCAAAAAATTCCTCGATCCGATCGATTAGAGGTGAGTAAAAGTGTTTTAGTTTGGATATGTTTTTTATTTTAATGTTAAAATTATGTGTTTTAATAAAAAAAAAATGCATTAAACTGTGGCTTTTATGTAAAAAAAAAACAAGAATGAACATTGTAGATACAATTTGCTAAGTTTATCGAAACACAATTGGATTTTTGGAAGTAAAAATAATTTCTAAATTGCATTTGTTTTTCTATGATACCGTAATAAAGTGCACGTTAAAAAATATTTTCAAGCATAAAGTAGATTTAAATCATTTTCGATAGAACTTTTACTTTCAAAAACCATACTCAATGGAGAATTAATTAAAAATGTATAGCATCTACTATAATATATTAAGTACATTTCCAGAAAATTACGTTTGTGTTTATGATTTGAACAATTTAGTTTTACTCATAAAACAAAATTGATCTCCATTGTTTATCAAAACTGATAATATAATTTTTTGAATAAGGCTTTATGTAGTAAAATGTATTTCGATATTAATTCAAACCAAAAGAAAATAACAAATTCGCTGTCGTAAAAAAAAAAAAAAAAAAAAAACAATTCTTTCTTATGATTTTTAATTTGAAATGATTTTTATTTAATTTCAATTTTCTGCGAGATTAACACTTTGAATTCATTAAAAATATAAGATATAATACGTAGTCTCACATTCCAATTTTTTAGGCTTTTCATTTTGCTTTTTTTTTGTATGCTCGTTAGATCAATTTCAGGAACTCATCCTGAAATGGTTTTTTTGCTCAATAAATTGTGCTAAAAACTGAATAAATATTGGATTTGACGAAAATTTAAATAATATCTTGAAAAATTAGTTTTTCCTATTTCTTCTCTTCTTAAGTCATTAATACATCACACAAAAATCTTTAAGGGCATAGGTGAAACCATCCTCCAGTTGGTGATAAACCATTTGTAGTAAATTATACGTCCATGCTTAAAATCAGAAGCTGTCATTCCATAGTTGAACTGAAACAATCATTAACTCAAAATGTTAGTCAATTTAGTACGGTGTTTTTTTAACTTGTTAAGCATCGCACTATTTTGTTGATATTTTACTAAAGATAAAATGACTAAATGTCTATTTTATATTTTTAATATCATACTTACTCTGTTTGCCATTATCAAATGTCAAAAAAGGTTGTTTGCTAGTTTTTTGCACGAACTGTCATTGTTTTAGGCGTGTTCAGATAGGGTTTTTTTTAGAAAATAGATTTCGTATTATACTAGTTAAAATAGTGTTTAAAACTAAGAAAATTTGTAAAGAACTTTAAAGTGGGAACCATGTTAAGTAGCACCTTAGTTTTGAGCTGTTTGTTTTTGCATCAGAGATGTCGTTTCGATAACTCATGAGAAAAGAAGTTCATTGGCTTTATTTTATTTCCAGATAAATAAATTCTTGAGGTGGGACCGAATATATTATACAAAATAATCAAAATGAAAGACCGGGTCCTTATAGGGAGAGAGATGGAACACTGAATAAGTAATGAATTCAGAAGTCCTGGTACTGCGCAGAGTTCTGGCATTTATGTATATGATTCGAGAACAAACTAGAAGAGGAAGACGGAATTTTTAAAATTTCTCCTTTTACTTGTCCACACAACGCCTAATCTATGGTTTTGCTATTATTTTTATTTTGTGTGATGATATAACTAAGAGCTTTTTACATAAATAATGAAAAATAGGCGCATCCAACCAAACCTATAAGGCTTTAATGCTCTATGAATTGTACATAATTGCTTTTGCAGTTAAACAAGAAAGATAAGTCCCATTGCAACTGTTTGGTGATTGGAAATTATATTTGCGTTAGTGAACGAATCTAATCAAATTTCGCTTATAGTACGAGTCATTTAGAATTTTTCTGGGAGATAATTCATCTTGTTTTTAACGGTTTTTTCGCACGTAACTTGCTTTTTTTGATCCTATAAAAAAAAAGTTTTTACAAACTTGTAGCAAATTTGATTTCCTTCAAACTTAAGTTTAAAAGTTAGTTTTGTTAAAAAAAGTAGGGGTTGATTTAATAAAGGGTTCGCCATCTACCGTTTTTTTTCAACTAGTGCTTATTTCGTGAATGGTAACACATAGCTCATGTCTGATTTGACAGATAATAAGTTTTATCCTTCCGCTGAACGAATATGGTTGTGTATACGCTTCGCTAAGTGGGCCTGCGATCGACTTAGAGAAGATGCCGATTTTGCCAAAAAAATCATCTTTTCAGATGAAGCTCATTTTGATCTTGGCGGGTAGAAAACAAGAAAATTGTCGCATTTGGGGACAGAAAACCCACACGCATACATTGAAAAGCCGATAACCCAAATCGAGTCACTGTTTGGTGCGGATTTTGGTCCAGAGGCATAATTGGACCATTTTTCGAAAATGAGCAACGAGTGGCCGTTACAGTCAATGGCGATCGTTATCGGGCCATGTTGAACGAATTTTTGTTCACAAAAATTGAAGAGGAGGATATTGGCAACATTTGGTTTCAACAGGACGGCCGGCGCTACGTGCCACACAGCCGAAGCTACACTCGATGTTTTGCGCCATTTTCAAAAAAAAAGAAGTTATTTGGCGGACCCTTTATATATCTTTTTTCTGTCACTAAAAAAACAACAAAATGACGGTGTTTAACTGCATTGAAGAAATGTGAAAAATGTCTTACTCAGCTCGTGTGGTGAAACAATTTTGATATTTCAAAAAACGAAGGCCAAATTAGTCTTCGTATATTTGATTAGAATATGGATTTCTCAAGATGTAAAAGTTGAGGGATCCTTTATTACGACATTTTTGTTTTTTAGTGACAAAACAATGACGAATACAAAAAAATCAACCCCTACTTTTTTTCAACAAAACGCACTGTAACTTTTAAACGTGAGTGAATTTCGAAAAAAAGTTACTTAAAATATTGTTTGTACGTACTAAAATTTTTTGTATATCTAGTATCAATAATACTCAAAATGCGTCTCGAAATTATTTCTTAGAGCACCACATAATGAAATCTAAATATTTCGTACTATTAAGATTCCACTACTCAATGGCAATGCTTTTATTTTATTGTGTAATATTATAAACAAATCCTCAAAGCTCGGAAAATTCTTCACTTCTAATCAATACCTTACATTATTAAATTCAATATTTATTTTTCAATACATACATAGGTCTCTGTGTTCATGAAATAAAATCCTATCCGTCTTATCAATTAAAAAAAATAATTCTCTTTTCGGTTCGACAATTTTGTTTGTTTTCATGTTCCTTATTTAGATTTTTGGTATTTTTAATTATTGATGAGAAAGTACTTCGTCCCGACTGCAAAATGAGTTTAGTTGAACGAAATTAAGGAAATTAATAAGTACTTGAAAGACGGATTTTAGAAAAGCTTATAGTAAGTACAGGATTTCGGGACGCCATGGCTCTATCGAAAACGCGTACTGATCTCTATATCCGATTGCTTGAGCGAATGTTACAAAAGTATAATCAAACGTGTCGTGTGCTTTGCAAACACCCATATCAACATAATTGATGCAGCCGCGGATTTGTTTATCGTTTTAAACGAATTCATCGTCGGACTTTCCAGAGCTTCAAAAATATATTAACATAGTGTACATTTTCTGCTTTTATTTTTTTGTTGTCAAAGATAGCTTCATATCGAAAGAGAAAAATGCAAACAAGTAGAAGAATAAAATTTAAAACGACAAATCTTGCACGCCAAAAAATCAAGAACATACAGGTATAAGATTATTTTATTACCTACAATTGTATATGTTTTATATATATTTAGATAAATATCAAATCGCATTCGATAATAATTAGCAGTATAAAAAAGGAGACTTCTTATTCTCATACTAAATTTCTTCACTTGCTTAACAAACGTTTTCGAGAAATACTTTTCTCATCTTCAGGTTTTATTTTCTGAAAAATATTTTTTTATTTTTATAACCAATTGAATTGACTGCATTGTTCAATGATAGGTAAACAAATACAAACGCTAGTTTAAAAAATAATTCCCCACTTGACATAAGCCAGTACAAAAATTTAGGATGGTAATTTTAAAAGTTTCCGGTCTTATCGGCAAACATTAGCGATTAGGTTCTTATCTGAGCTACAAGCTTTTAAAGTACCAAAACGAACTATAAAATTACCCCTAGCTCTCCTTCTACTTGTATATTATAGCTGCCTACGGAATTCGTACTCGTAGATGTTTTGAGATTCGTTGGTATTTACAGCCTTACCGGATGAGAGTGATATTTTAACATTATGTATTATCAGTGCAGTGAGAACAATTGGAGAGTATTATTACATATGAAATGTGGGTTATATGAAATTGAACTAACAAATTGCCTTTAACCTCACTTTCAGTAATATTGGAACTCATCAATTTTCCAGTTTCATCGACCACATACATTTTCTTGATAAAAAAATTTAATTTTATATAAAATACATTGCACATAACGAGTCTTGTGTTTTTGTCCAAAATGGTTCTTAATTCATTATTCTCTTGGTTTTTTTTACCGAAGTGACGTTTTGTGAGGAAAAGAAGAATTGGTTAAAGAAGCCCCACATTTTTTTAACTTCTAAACCTTGTTAACACTTAAATTTCAATACCTCATTAGGAACATTGTTTTTTTAGAAAGGGTTGTTACACATGTTCTTTTAACGCTATTAAATTGTTCAACTGCTGCAATTTTTTTTTTGTTGGGGAAATTTGTTTTTAAGGTGAACAAAATCATAAGAAAAAAGAATGGAAACATGTGCAGAAATTATATATTTTTTATACTCTTTATGAATTTAATTAAATAGCTGGCGTTTAATTTTTATTTTATATTACTTTTAACTGCTGTGCACCGAATGCGAACGTAACGATTTTTTATAAATATTTTTGTTTTAATAATACCTACACAAAATTATTAACAAATATTTTATTTAATATGTGTTCCGACATTTATAAATAAATTCTTTAACACAAAAATGGAGTTTGAAATTTATGAATTAAAGTACGTTTATGTTATAAAATTTCTGCAACGCATAACAATACTAAAAAAATTATGCAAGATGCGGCTACTGAAAAAAAAAATAATAAAAAAGATATTGGATTGACAAAACAATCGTAATGAACATGATAAAAAATAGAAAACAAAAAGAACTCCCAACAAAAAAAATACTTAAATATATTATTTAGGTTTGTCGCGAATTTATGCGCAGTGTCTGTAAGCGAGCCGAGTCCGAATGCCGTTTTGCACACCCACAGGAGAGCGTAACCACACACGAAGACGGTACTGTCACGGTATGCATGGACGCCGTGAAAGGTAGATGCGCTCGTGATCCTTGCCGCTACTTCCACCCCCCTTTGCACCTGCAGGCACAAATAAAAGCAGCGCAATCTCGGGCTACTGCGGTATGGCTATAAAAAGTTTTTTTTTTTATAAATTCCCTTACATACTTTTTTTGTTAGTTGATGTTTGTTAAATTTTGTTTGTTTAAATTAACTATTAAAACAAAGATAAACAAATTGCAAGAGCAAAAAATTAACAAAGAAATTTTGTGTTAAAATTTAACCTTATATCCTCACCTCAAAATATTGTTTGCGAGTTTCTTTTGAATTATTCAGTTTTTTTACTAACTTTATGAATTTATTTGTCCCTGGCTCTGAATTAATACATCCTTTTTTGTTAGCTTTAGATGTTTTTTTTAATATTATCTTATATCTATACAACATTTCTAAGAAAAAAACAGTTTTTTTGTTCGGTCGCTATTTTTACATTTTACTATTTCAATTCAAATATATACATACGTAACAATATCTATGTTTTATCAAATAAACAAGAGTTTAAAATAAAAAACTTTTTTGTTATTTATTAATTTTTTAACATAGCTAAACCAAAAACTTAAAAATAAAAAAAAATTGTATTTATATTGCTTTAAAATAAATGCTATGTTTGTGATCAAAATTGTCCAGATTCTGCTGATATTAGCCGTGTTTTTTGCAAGGACGGAGGGATTTGGTAGAAAAAACGACAAAACAAAACAAAATAGAGTTTCCATACAACCTATCGATAGTAAGTATACAACTCACGCCGGCGCCGGCCGGTAGCATAGTTTTTCTCCAAGCTTGAGTTAAGCCCCGCGCTTAGCTAAGCCCGAAAGGGATAAGTTGTTGTTGCATTTAACATGTAAATTGCAGGACAGGGCGTTGTTTTTTTTCGACCAATTTTCTCCTGGCTTCCAAAAAAACACGGCTATTATTAAGTAAACACAATTCGTATTGCTTTATATCCTTGTATAATTAAGTAGAAGGATTTTATTAAAATAAGATCAATATTGCCATTTTTACACAAGATAACTTACAAATATTTCAACACAAATAATGGAATTACTAATATACATACATATATATTTTTCAAAAAATATACATTTTTTTTAGTAAGAATACACTTGGCCTTGTTCCATCAAAATTTTAATACCGGAAGTCCTTTCCAATTGCAATAAGATTGCATACAAATATTTTCAGAAAAATATATTTGGATTTAAGAAAAAATCAATTGTTTTTCGAAATATTAATATTTTTTAAACGGGTTAATCTTTTGAAATTACGTTTAAAGGTTAAGATGTATTATTTAATAACTAGTTCAAGAGTCATCACATTTTTTTTGAAATTTTATATGCACAAAATTTGTTTTTTTAAGAAAACCCGTCCAACGAATTTTGAAAGAGTTTCATGCTTCTTTTCCATTTGTTCATATAAAAAAATATATGTATAATATCTCTCTTATCTCGATAGATACGTGAAAAACGGCAATCGAATGAAAACATGCAACACGCAACAAACAAATTTAGATATTCGCCCACTTAACGTATCAGCATTAATTTGTTTTTCAACCTATAACTCCATGGTTTATAGCTTCGACACCTAGATTAACCAAGCTTTCGAACAACATTAACCTCTAATGCACAACACGATTACATTTTAGAGTAATAGTGATATCAAAAAAAAATTTACAAAGAAATATCGAAAAATAAGTTTTATTCAAATTCAAGTACAAAATATTTACTTAACACACACGAGAAATGAAATTGTTTTTCACTTAAAAAGTGATGTGTTCTAAGATGTTTAAAATTTAAAAATACCGAAGCACGTCTCCACAAGTTATTGACACATGTCCGAATGAAAATCAGCAAATTATTTTGCCAGAGGAGCTGGGCTTAAATGCTCGAATTTATGAACTCCGTGCTCTATAGTTAAACTTGCCACAACGCCGCGCGCGTTCAGGCGAGCAACCAAAGACAGAAAATAAATATAAAAATATATCTCGACAGCTTAGTGCAGTCTTGAAATATGCACGTGATATACGAAGAGCTTTTAAAAAATACCTAAACATTAACAGCCAAATCAATAAACGTGAAATAGCGAAGGGTTAGGCCTTATTCCGTGTACTTAGTGCAAAATGTTATTTATAAAACAAAATTTGTAGTAAGTGACGTTTACTAAGCTAAACCACCCAATTAGATGGTTTAGCGAAGGAATAAGAACCAAATTTATTCTAAAATTAAAAAATACATATAAGTGATGATTTTGAATAAAAATAATAATGTGTACTAGATTAACCGAGTTCTGTAACCAGTTGTAATTATTGGGACAATCAACCATCAAGTCCAAGAAAAAAGAAAATATACAAAACCAGATATGACCTAATGCAAATGCTAAGTGAAGAGGAAAATACGAGGAAACTCATAGTAATTGATGAAGATAACCTAAATGGCGTTATAAGAGGTGGACAAAACACACAACAGACACAATAGAAAAATGATAATAATTTTGACAAAAATATGATATTAGAGAATTGTTATGTGTGTTTGGTATAACTAATACATACCCATACGAACAAAAAGGCATCTTATTTATTGTTGTAGATTTTTTAAGGGATTTTTCGTAAGCGTCGCCTTACTATTCCACAAACGTTTTGTTTTTATTAATGGATAATTTTAACCCGTAGCTTAACTCTTATTCTATGGTTTAGTAAACTCGTGGAATAAAGGTGGAATAAGCGTTTTTTATTAATAGGGCTATAAGTATTTGTATGTAATTATTGATTCGTAAGTTTTTTGTTTAATAAGATGCGTGTGTACTTTTTAATCTTTAAATATGATTCTTTGCATTTTTGTTTTCGTTGAAGCAATTTAATGCACAAAACTGCGGTTAGGCTTAAATTGTTGAAAATTTAATGTATACACTCAGACCTCGCTTAATGGCATAGACACGTTGCACCAAATCAGGCCGTATAAACGAGTTATTATTTTCATACAAGCCCTTACAAAATCGAATGGATTGGCTCCAAGTCAACAAAAGTTGGCTAAAATTTAACTTTTGTGTGTAATTATCATATTTAATGCCGAATAATATCGAACTATATGAACAGCTAAATGGTTAAGACATATGGAGTCATAGTAACACACACTTAAGTAATTCATCATTCATACAACCTCTCAATCATACTGCTGCAATCTTATACAATAGAGCGTTTTATTAACTATAGAGTTATAGGAAGAAGATCAAAATATTATGCAGACAACATAAGTGTATTTTGAAAACCTTCATAACGTATTCTTAAAATATCCTTAAAGGAGGATAATAGTTTTCGGCGGTGTCATCCCAGCCTATCACAAGACTACTGGTCCCAAGACAACTCATCCCCGACTATTCATCCCAAGAACCAACTGGTACCCTCGAAACAAAGAAAACCATCGCTTTGTTGTTGTGATTTAGTTTCTGGGTATATATACATACATAATATGTACTTACATAAGCTTTAGAAATTTCTTATATAGGATAAATTCAAAGTTTCTTTAAATCCATATTCTTTAAATGCAACCTAACCTCGCACCTACCCCGAATCCTATAGTGTGCCCAAGCAGGGGGGTTGCAGGGGGGCAGCATGCTCCCCCATACATACCTCAAATACTTTCATTGGGATGAGTTCTTATTTCTGGGATGAATTATCTTGGAACCAGTTTAGTTCTGGGTTTACTCGTCCGGTATGAGTTGTCTTGAGACCAGTGGTTCTGGGATGGGCTACACCCAACCCGTTTTCGGCCATTATATAGTGGTCAGCAATAATAATTTGCATTTATCATTTGTTATAGAATAACGTTATATTTTTTTTTTTTTTCAAAATTGTGAGGAAACAAATAATTGCAATTTTTTTGTAATCGAAATTAAAAAATATCTTGTTTATATATAAAATACTACTAGATACATACCTTTTTTGTTCTCATTTTAAATAAAGAAATAAAATAAGTTATCATTTAGTTTTTAGGTTTGTATTTAATCCCATTTAAAAAAAAAAAAGTAGGTACACTTGAAAATGCTGAACAAAACAAAATTAAGTAATTGATTTAATTCACTTTCACAGGAAAACAACACAACCTTTATTAAAAAATAAAACACACATTTTTTAGTAGTTGCGTAGAATTGAATTATTTTAAAACAAATATTTAAAACCTAGTTATTGAGGCTCTTTTCTAATTTTAGATTACGTGAACATAAATATCTAATTTTCCTAACTTTTATTTTCCTTAGCAAGCTTTTCGTTTTTCTATGCTAAATATGTATTTGAAATATTTATATGTGCAATGCAACAAACCCTCAACCCTTAAATTTATACCTATTGTCAAAATTTAGCTTTGCCGATGCAGCGCTGCGTTCTATTACTAAAAGCTGACCTCCTTTATAACCCTAGCATTTTTAAAATTTTTGTTTAAGTTAATTTAACGTCTTTGAAGAAAAAATTAAATGTTGTATATACATATAATATTACAGCAAGTCACTAATAAAACTATGATCGTTTAAATATATTTCTTAGTTAATTAAAGCATTAAAGCAAAACTTATTTCCCCCACTCTTGAAAATATATCACCTTATTTTATAATTGCCTTCCAAAGTATGTACATATTAACCTAGTATTTTTTCTGTACAGAGTGTAAAAACCTTACCTCCATTCGTGAATTCCGAAAGGACTCAAAGTTCTAAAACTACCTGTTCACTTTCCCTTAAAGCAAAGGAATCACCAATCCATCGGGGGATAACTTTGAAATCGGTCTTCGATCGACAAAAATAAGATTTCATGTCGTTTAAACAATACCCTGCCCAAAGAATAAAATTTGTCGATGTAAGTAATGTATTTTTGAATATATACATAAAGTAAAATCTCTGATCCGACGGATTTCACGATAGGAGCAAAAATGTTGTCCTCGTCTATTTACATTTTGTACTTGATTTTCTCTTTGACATGTAGAAACAATGTTTAAATTCCATTTCTTTTAATAGTTTATAAGTTCTTAGTGTTTAAAGCATTGCATTATTATTTGAAACCTGATTTTGTAAAATAATAAATATTTTGTTTTGTTAAACTAACCAATATATTTATATTTGTAAAAACCTTCAGAAAAGTTACTATTTTAAAGTTTTGTTTTCTAATCCTGAGAACTAGTTTTTGTATAAAACATGCATATAATCCTTAGTTGTTAAAATATAGAATCTAGTAGCAATTATAAAAACACTAACAACATCATAACGATTTAAAAACACACACAATTTGAAATTGGATCAATTAAATTTTAATTTGTTCATTGGATTTCATAGCACATTCAAACTAGGTTCTGAAATTACATAACTGGTTAAACTTTGAATTTTATTGTTGATCGAAGTCTCAAACATAAAACATTTTGCTTTTTCCCCCACCCAGCGTTTCACCCCCAATTAACCCCTTTGATTTATTTTTTCGATTACTATTGGATTATAAAAAACAATGTTTATCTTGAGATTTTGAATATATCTTGTCATAATTCTGACTCTCTATAGTAAGGTATTGCCCAAAATTAAAGAGATCAGTAAAGTTTCCAAAAATCAATTTTTAGATGTTTTAACTTCATGAAATAAATATAAGAAGATGCCTGCCAATTATATCAGTTTTGGTTTATAAATGAAGTGTTTATGCGGCCCCGGTAGGCATACTTCAGGCACCCACAGTTTTTTTTTGCAAGTCGCACGAAGCGCGTTAACACACGCCTACTGTTAACTGTTATAACTGTTATAAATTGGCATGTCTCTTGTCTTGTCCAAATTTAACTGCCCATAACGGGCGAAATAATTGACGTAAAAAAATGATATTGATGTCAAATGGGAACAATTTTTCTAAAGTTAATTTGATATGTTTAACACATTTTAAGATATTGAGTTTTGACTTCTAGAAAGGCAACTTTTTTTGCGCTGTCTTTGTCACACCGATATTTCAAAAAATTCAGTGATGACGTATACTTTTTTAGATCTAGTGAAAAGCTTATTTTACTACCTTTTATTTTATATGATATCAATATCATTTTTCTACGTCAATTATGGACAATTATTTGGAACAAAATCTCAAATACTTATTTTGCAATCGACAACTTCAAGCCCGAATATCTCGACTTTCCCATGAAAGATTTTGAAAATATTTTACTCATGTATCGGGCTTCACGTAAGCTTTCATTTGATACCAAACTCGTTTGTGTACACTTCGGGCTAAAGCTCCATAGTAAAATGGGCATTCCCTTTAATTTTTGTTATGTTTCACCAATCAAGTTAGGTAATTATATTTCCTTATATAACAATTTTTTTTATTTTATCCCTTGGATGGGCAAAAGTGTTGCGGCCCTGCGTCGCTGTCCGGCTAAGGAGCTTTCACTGTACATACATTTAAATATTAGAACTATTCTTGTTAAGTAATTTTTTAATTTAAAACAAATTGTAGCTATATATACAAGTTCCCAATATTTCTTTTCCTACTAAAAGTCTTAAGCGTGGGTCTTTAAAAATCTTGAAAAAACAGGCCCAGCCGATTTAGAGTTGTACCTACATGTACATCTCCTTATATTAGCACCCCTAACTTAATTCGGTGGCGGGAGTCCCACATACGAGAGGCATCTGTGATTGGAAAGCAATGGACCCAGGGAAAGATTAATAGTCTGTTTCATTGAAGTAATTTTTGGAATTTGTAAGGATATAAAAGAAACAACTTTTGCGGTATTATTACATTTATGTTTTTTAAATAAAAAAAAATCGGGTCTTAAATTTTGTAAGCATTTTTGCCTGACTGGCTTCACCTTGGGAAGAGACACTGTCTGTTTTTTTTCAAGAATCGATAGAGGCTTATCTAAAAGGCTTAAACCGAAATTTACACCATACACCTTTTTTACGGTGGGCACCTTTTTTACGTGCTTCGCACGGGTAGATAAACCTAAGCTTCGCATACAAAATACATATACGTATAAATAAATATTTAAGCTATTTATTTCCCACCACAGAATGTAATTAAAAATCATTTTTTTTGTTTTTTATCCCATTTCACTCTATAAATTTTATTTTATTTTCTAAAATAACCCACTGGAACCAGATGCCACTTTTCGCTCTTACCCAATTTCACCCTATAAATACCAATTTTCTAATAAAAAATATCTAAGGCCATCCACTTAAAAACAACTTTTCAAACATTAAAAGAATTTTATTTATTAATTCAACCTACAAAAAACGAAATTTGAAAAAGAAAAAACCGTTTAAAAAATAAAAGAATTTCTTAAATCGGACTTTTTTTATTTTTGCCCCCTTTTACCCTACAAATATCAAAATTTGAATACTTTTCCCCCACTTCTCACCCTACAAATACAAAAATTTCGGAAAAGAATATCCCTAAAGTCATTTCCTGCGAAAAACCTTTCAAACGAAAACAAGAATTTCTTAAATCGGTCATTTATTTTATTTTGACCCCGTTTCACCCTACAAATAACAAAAGTTAAAAAAGAATATCCCAAAAGCCATTTCCTAACCGCTTACAGCGCCAGCTGTTGAACGGTAATTGAATTGGAAATGTGCCTGCAGCGCAACCTGTTGAGAATTTTCTGAGTCTTCTTTTTTCCTAAACCAGGAACCCTTTTCACAAACAAACATTTCTTTTTTTAGAATTTCGAGAAGCTCTGCCTGAAAATCATCATATGTCTCATGATTAGGTATGTATAGTCATACAACTTACTAGTGAAAGGATGCTTGGCGCGTTGCCCTTTTCGACTGGCCTGGTTTTACCTGGTTTTTTCCCGTGTGCTACCTGAGATCAATGATTGAACCCTGGAAATCCTAGAGACAACTTCCGAACGGAAACCGCCGAAATTCACAAAAGATCGACAGTGTGTGAACTCTGTAGGGCGCCGTTTGAAATATACGTTATTTAAAACTATTTAAACTCAAATTCCTAATGTAATCCAGTAACTCAATACCTAATCCATTAGACCTTCCCCAAAACGAAACATTTTGTGGCTTATTTGGATTTTTGACAATGTTGAGTTCGACGTTCGGCCAACATGATAAACAACACAGCAAAATTCAGCACTGATCTGATGAATCGGTTCTGACGCAAGGTGTCTCTCCAATAACACACCAAGTTTACTACGCATTGTAAAATACGAAAAAAGCAATAATTATTTTTTGATAATTGTATCGATGTTTAATTGGCACCAATTTGTTTCTGTTACTTAACAAACATAAATATTTAATAAAATTAACGTTTAAGGATCGAAGCTGCAACCTAGCTAATCATTAGGGTTTTTGTGCTTGTAAAATAATACAACATAACACAACCAAAACCCTATTTTATTGATGGGAAAACCGTTTTTCTGAAAAACTGCTCGTATATAATGTTCATAGAGGTTCCTATACTAAAAATAAAATGAAATACAAACAATTCATCACTACCAATACATCAAACAATCAGTATCAATCCAGTTACTACTAATTACTTGTTTTTGTCTCTATCATCTTTTTTGATTCATTTTCTTATTGTTTTATTAATATTCGTATCAATATTATTTTTTTTAAATATCCACTTTAAAATATATAATGGAAACTCGGCTGAACTTTAAGAATGAGCTGCGTCAAATCATGTCTTCATATGGTTAAAATATAATTTTAAAATCACTTTGGAAACATATTTACGATGTTCATCTTTTCGCGTTTAAGGAGGGTTTGGCCGACAAATAAAGGTCTGAAAAATTGATTACATATAAATAACCAATTTATTTATCCAATAAAACATACAAAATCAGATTTGATAGATCTTGATGAAAACCTACGCCATCTTGATTACTATATCCGTCTAAAAAAATGAAAAGTTCAATTGAATTTTGGTGTTCTCTGAATACTCTGATTTCTCATTCCATGCAGGCGCCTTGTGTTTATTGTTTTGTTAGTTATTCTCAATATAAAAAAAACTTCAACGACAACGGGTTGAAGGCATCTCTACCTACTAAAACTTGAACGACAATCATTTCGACGATCGTCTAGTATTACACCTAGACAACAATTCGCATCAGACGAAACCTATTTCAACACTATGCAGGTATGTATACTGACAAAGTATTTACGTTTCAAAATAAAATTAAAAATGAAAAATAATTAACTGACACATCATACTGTCTGTCAGTTAAAAAAATTCAATGGTTACCAACCAAAGGTATTTCACAACTCAACGCAGCCATCTAGGCTTCAACATTAAATTCAATGGGGCATATTCATAGTCACTTTTAAGCTCCAGCTTATCTTAGACCTGGGTTTATCCTATCTAAATAACATTGAACAAACCCCAGTCTAAGATAAACTGGAGTTTAAAAGTGACTATGAATATGTCTCAATCACTCTAATATATGTAAAATTTATTTGCTGTTGAAAATTAAATCAAAAGAATATTGTAATATTTCAAAGTGTTGTTTTTTTTTTATTACGTTCGCGGCATCGATGCATCGGTGGTAATTGAAACAAATATACTTTATTGGTAAAACTTTGCTTATTGGTTAAAAAAACAACTCCAGTTGAAAATAAAAAAATGATTAAAAGGGATTTGTTGTATTCTTTATGGTTTTAATTAATTGATTTAGTATAAATGTATATCTTGCTGTACTAGTTTGTAAGTTTCTTATACAGGAAGACGAATAGAGCGTGACAAAATCAAAGTTTTTTTTACATTTTCAGAGTAATAAATATACCTGTGCTTCGTTTTTTTTTAAGTTCTGAATTAGCTTTTTGAGCTTCTTCTTAGTTTATTTTAATGTTTTGTAATTTTAATTTTTTTTAAATCGAAATTAAGTTACATTTAGAAAGACGTGGTATCATTTTTTTTTAAAAAAGTCAGTTTATATTCCTTTTTAAAATAATATACATAAATATACATCTACTATATTATACACTTATTCTTTTTGTTTCAATTTTTTTCCTTTAATTTCACCTGTTCGCCTGCTATGTATTGCTTCGATGGATGGTCAACATTATATAAATATTTTATACTATTAATATTTACACAAAATTTGTTATACAAAATGAATTAAAAAAATATTTACTAAATTTTTGAACTTGTACATTACTTTGTAAACAAAAATCAAATGTAATAACAATGATATGTTTTGTGCTTTTTGCTTTTGCATTATTTAATCAATTCTAACACATCCTGTAAACATAATACATTTGTGCACAATAAACAAAATTTACAATCGCCTACTTGAAAAAATTAAAAATAAAATCAAAAATTCAAAATTATTTAAAAAACAAAATTAAATTCTACATAACATACGTAATTGAACCTAAAACAAATTTAAACATACAAAACACAGACTGCACCTGTTTCTGCTGCTACTCTGACACATCCCATCCCAACGCCTGGGGCTGCACATCCACCAAATGCTGTTGCCATTGGCCATCCACTGGAAGTGGGCAAGAAACGTGCAGCTGAAAATGATATGTTTCAACTGGTATAGCCTTATTTTTTTTATTTTTCAATACTTTCATTTGCAAAATATTTGATATCTATATTTTAAGAGCATGTTGATTGTTCTAAGTAAATTGCTAGTTGTGCTTATGTTTTAATGTTAACTCATATAATTTTTATTTTGAAAAACAAATCATTTTTTTTTCAAGTCTTATGGCCAATTTCATAAGGGGATTTTAATTAATTAAAAGCCCTTTTAACCTTAAAATGACTTTTTTTTGGTTTCACCAAGTGCTTCTTAATTTTGAAACACCCTTTCAAACTAAAAGCTCTTTTTCATGTCACTAAACCTTAAAGGGGTATTTTTTTTACCATCAGATGAAGTAGGCAAGTACAAATAGCTGCTGATTTTTTCTCACATTTTGTTTGTATTTATTGTAAAATTCGATTTATTCCATAAAATATGGATAAATAATTGAACATATCAATGTTAATTTACTTTTTCAAAGATTTCAGAGAAGCACCCCCAACCAAGAAACCATCGATGGCTGGCCTTTCACCTTTCTTGACATTGGTAGAGGTCAAAGACCCAATATAGCAGGTGCGCAGAGTCGGGGGTGGCTTGTGGCGTATCTGCTGAAGACAATCATTTGCCTGTACACAATTTCTTCGGTCTTGCCGGATTCAAGTTCCTGCAGACTTCAAGCAATAACCTGTAATTCCTCGGGCCCATGATTTGTCGACATTCTGAATGGCCCAATATGACCCAATCCAAACCAACATTGCTTTTAACATAGGGGCCAGACCTCCAGTAAATGCACCACCTCCAATCGAATTTACGAACCATTTCAAATAAGCGGATGAGTATTTTCCTAACATACGCTGATGAAATGCTGAAACATGTATAACAAAACTACTTTAACCTTTGTAATTCTGAAAAATAAATACCTACTATTTTGTATTCATTTCCATTTTCTTGACATTTCTCTTATCTTAGTAGGTAGTTTACAAATAATTTCTTTTAAATGAAAGAGTGAAACAACATATTTTTTTGTCCAGAGATGTAAGTCAAACTCAATTTTAACTAAAATTTCCCTCAAATTTCCTAGTTTTACAATCGGTGAAACTGAAAAGCAATTTAAGAGTTTGTTTATGAATTTGTCCATTAATGAATGGATTGTGTTTAAAAAGCATTTAATGATTATTATAAGTTGAACAAATATAAAAAAAAATCTAGCTATCTACTCGTAAATACCGAAAGAGAGAGAGAGAGAAATATATCATTTTTGTGCATATTAACAAAAACTACATGACACGCATTTCGTGTGTATTCTTTTCAAAAAAGAAAATAAATATGAACAAAAAGCCATGTTTAAAAATTTAAAATCAAGCCTATTTTCCTACAGAAAAGTACTTTATTGGAAATATTGAATGCTCTCCATAAGCTTTTACTGCACGTATGATTGTTATTTAAGCCCCCTGTCGAAAAATATTTTATTTAAACCACAGTTTTGTCGACAAAAGAAGTACATTTTTTCTTAAAATTTTGAAATAGTACCTACCACAAATGAAATAAAAGTTGCATTTCAATTTCAAACTTTCGTTTGTAAAAGTTTCAAGCATACTTTTGATTTATTACATCTTAAATAGATTTTTTTTTAAAATTGATTTGTTTTAGAAAATTTGAGTTCACATCGCGAATTTCATTGATTTTTCCTTTTATACATTCGCTCCCGTATGGGACTAAATTTTGGAAGCAAGAAATATTTTATTTCAACAGGAGATCATAATTTTCGAGGTTCTGGATTATTTTTGTATTGATTTTGATGGGCGAGATTTTCTAAACAATATAATGTAGGTGCATATTGAAATGCGACCAATCCATTGAAGACTTGCTGAACACTTACAAAATTTTATTGAAAATATAACGAGAATATAAATTTAAATAAAACAAAGTATGTGTGAAATATCATCGATATTTTGTATTCGTTTGGAAGGCCTATCGATGGCATTATGTAATTAATATAACATCGTTCAAATGCCCGCCGCGGCTTCTCTGGGTGGCGCTCATCCGAAATGTTCAATTTTCTATGACTAGGTCGCATAAATCAGGCTGGATTTGACCGATGGCATGGGTTATGTTGGGTTTGAGGGCTGGCAGCCCAAAATCCACACCAAACAGTGACTTTTTCAGGATGCATTGGACGCTCTTGCATCTCATGTGGATTGGTATAGTCCCAAATTCGACAGTTTTGTCTGTTTATCCAGAAATGGGCCTCATCGCTTAAGATGATTTTTCGATGAAAATTAGGGTCAGTGTCTAACTGTTCCAGAGCCCACTCAGCGAACAGTCGTCGTTGTCTATGGTTGTTAACCTTCAGCTACTAGACCAGTTGAATTTTATACGGGTGCATGTCCAAGTCGACGACGCAAAATTCACCAAGTTGTGTTCTGCGAATGGCCGAGTGCTTGTGAGTGACGTAAAATCGACTGCCTCGGATGATCCTGCACATCCAAGGTAGTGTTTCTTAAACATCGATAGTCTATCGATAGTTAAAAACTCGCGTTCATCGATCGTTTTAAAAAACTATTGAAAACTATCGATAGTTTCCATAATTTTAAATTATTTTACCACAGCGCTTTCTTTCTACACTGTTCAATTTCCAATTTCTACCACACTGGAAAATTGCTGGAAACCTTTAGGTCTTATCATTGCATTTTGTGATTTTTGGTTGGGGGAACCACCGAATTGTAACATTATTTTTTTATTCCATGTTTCTTTCAGATCTTATTAATCATTATTTTTGTATAATAAAATTCTGACTTTTAGAATATGGGTTTGTTTGTCAAGAGCTAGAAAAGATAAAATATGTGAATAACTGAAAGCAAAGAAATGTAGGTAAATACTTAAAATACTTACAACCATATTATTGACTTGTTTTAATAATAGTTTCATGGCAGAACTATTTTTATAGACGTTTCATAAAAGTACAAGTGTATTATTCAAAAATATTTGTACACCTAAAACTCGAAAATTAAAAACTAGCTTTGAATAAAACTCTAGATTCATAAAACCGAGCAAAACTTGAGACTCCAAAATTCTATAAAACTAGTTTTGCTATGAAACCAGTTTTGAAACAAGTTAATAATATGGCTGTAAATTAAAAAAAAACGTGCAAAACTTGGGAGTCCAAACTTCTAGGTTTGCTATGAAACTAATTTTGAAATAAGTCAATAACATGGCTGTTACGATAAAAAAAAATTAAACGAAACTCGTTTTGATTGCCCTATAATTAAATACTTATCATTATTTAAATTCGATTTAAAAAAAAATCTTTTTAAGACATTTCTATCACACATTTTTGTAAGTTTTTTTTTTAATGTAGGTAATTCTAATTCATTTGGTGAAACTGTCGATAGTATCGATATTTTTTTCCAAAACTATCGATACTATCGGAAATGGAAACTATCGATGTTTAAGCAACACTATCTCACGGACAGCGGCGATGTTTTCGGCAGATCTTGCGTTTCGTCGACGTACAGGTTCGTTTATTGAACCAGTGGACTCAAATTTATACACCATACTGCGGTTAGTCCTCTCGGTAGGATGATTATGGCGACGGTGAAATGGGCGAAGCGCGCGGAACGTTGCCCGAAAAGAACACCCATTTTGATAAAACAATTTTTTTTTATTTGCACGTGTTGTTGAACGTTATATCCCTCCATGGTGATTTGGCAAAACAGACTGAATAAATGACAGCCGATTTGACAGATGTAGCTTCAACAATATTGCCACTATCAACTGTAAAGTTCGGAAGTCCCTATTGGAATACCCTTTACAAGTAACCTTTCAATGTAATTTAGTTTAACGTTCTCTGCATTCTAAATATATTGTTTTGACAGGCTTATACAGATCTTCTATTTCCGAATGCAAATAAAAAACTATTTCATTCTTTCCCGACGTTTCATTCGTTCACACTATTTAGTACCAAAATTAATTCTTTGCATATCTTGTGTTCGACGATTTTATTATTAAGTTAGTAAAGAAAATCAACTCCGAACAGCATGATAAAAACACGTAGCGATTTTCTTCATATATTTGATTTGTTGAGTAAAAAACAATACTTACGCATATTGCTCTTGCTACATATTACAGTTTATCAGTTCATATTGTTATCTTCACAACAAGAAAATTAACTACTTAAAACCATTATGCTTAATATCTTTATATATTTTCTTAACTGTTATATCTACTTTAGAATGTGATTTTAAGTTTTTCACGCTTTTAGGCAGCTTTTATACTTCAGTAGGATTTTTAAATTTATAATTATTGTATGACTCTGAACAGGTGAAGTTTTATAAAACAAAATTGGAAAGACATAGCTTAGACTTACATATTTTAAAATAGGTTTAGGTGTATTTGTCTATGAATTTTAATGCTTCTTCGTATTTAAGCACTAAAATATATCAACAAATTATCTGAATTAAGTTATTTTTATTTTTTTTTTTTTGTTTCATCAATAGCAAACGATTTGTTTTTATTTTGCGCAATACAAAATCTAATTTCTTATATATGAAAACGATATGAAACTGGAAAGATGCAGTCATCGAAAACTGATTTCATCACTTTATTGGTGTTTGATTAATTATTTTCATTAATTACTATATAATAACAATAGTTATAGGCACTTAAAAATTTAATATTATTTTAATGTATGAATATAAAATAATAACTGCTGCACTTTAATACAGTTGCTTAATTTTAAAATGTTACTAATATTTTTTTTTCTAAAAATCTCTTTTCTTCCACCAATTAAACGATTTTGTGATAATTTTCAAAACGATCATCTTTAACTATCCTAATCCACTCCGGTTACCAACTTAATTGAATTTTAAATAATACAATATGTTCTAAAAGATGGATGTAAAAACGGTTGGTTCATTTTACTATGAAAATTTTGTAAGTACATAATAAAACATTCATTATAAAATATTTCTATAACTTTTTTTGTACATTATTTCCTTTTTTATTTGCTTGAGCTATTTGAACTAAAAACATTTTGAATAATTTAATTAATAATTTCAATACGGCTAGAACTTTATTCTTCAAAATTTAAACACAAATTTTAAAAATAACAAATGAAATTCAATTCCTATAAGCTTTTATAATATACAATTTTTAATTAATTTTTAATAGATACCGGATCAACAAAATGAGCTAATGCATGAGAAACAAAATAAGTCTTGTACCTACTGCTACTCTAAGTCATGTTTAATAAGCCCCTACGTACCTACATATGTCCAAAAAGCCATATTTTATAAGTATGCGAATTTGTAATATATAATATATGTATGTCCGTATTTAGTGAATGTATATGAATAGAAGTTCATTTTCTTCTGAG
The DNA here is from genome assembly GCA_932273885.2 of Leucozona laternaria. Taxonomy (NCBI): domain Eukaryota; kingdom Metazoa; phylum Arthropoda; class Insecta; order Diptera; family Syrphidae; genus Leucozona; species Leucozona laternaria. The sequence continues at coordinate 57,681,809 of OW026368.1, forward strand.
TAAGTTTAGCTTAGCACCAAAAAGATTACACCACACATAAACCTGATTTTGTTCAACGATTAAAAACAATTTCAGTGTTCATAGACACTATCATAGAGTACCTACCCCCGAGTTCATAAATGTTAAATTACTGAATCAGTATCACATGTAAAAAAGGGTACTATTTATGTACATTTCTGGTAAAATTTGCTTTCATTGTTAAGAGGAAACTCCATGACTTCTAAAAAAGTATAATAATTTCTAACGGATATTATTTCCTTATTTCCGAGGTGTTGAATTTAATCGGTTATAATTTGCCAACCTTCTCAGTTATACATAACTTACTCAGTTTTAACTAGCCATCCCACTCGGTTGAATTCAGTCAACCAACTCTGTTAAAATCAGTCAACCTACTCAGTTAAAACAAGCAAACCTACTTGGTTGATTTAATCCAAGCCATGATGGACTACGGCCTCAACCAACAAGTCCTTCCAGCCTGCTCAGACTCTAGCTGCAGTTACGCTGGGCAGACCATCAGATCATCATCATTCGAAGACTCGTCCTGCTAGTGGCTCCGTGTCCATACGGTCACGTGTCCCAGCCAGGCCAACGTGCGTCGCCTTAAAGATCATCTTGAATTTTCTCCTCCACACTCATTCGATGCACCCTGGACCAAAAATCACCCTTATTTCCATCCGTGCATAGTTATGACCCTTACAACAGGACCGGGATGATTAAGGTCTTTTATAAGTCTCATTGGTTCTCTGAGAGGGGGCTTTTCTTCGTTTCATATCTAAACTGATGTCATTCTACTTCAAAGTTGTACCTTTCCATCGTGAAGTCGACGGTGTTGGGAATCCTTTATCGGTGACAGCATATACTTCGTCTTATCCTCATTAATAGCCAAACCTTTTTTCGCTGCCTCGCTTCAATACTTGGAATTGCGACAGAAACAACTCAATTCGTTTTCCCGATAGTGTCAATATCATCTGCATAAGGAAATAGTTGAACGGACTTTTCAAAAATTGTACCTCTGTTGTTGGCTTGGGAGTTGCGTAAAATTGCTTTGAGAACGATGTTAAATAGGTTGCATGATAACGCGTCGCCTTGCCATAGACATCAAAGGGTTCGGTGGTGTTCTTGCTGACTTTGATGGTGCAGTGAGATTTCTCCATCGTCATCCTGCTCAAGAGGACGAGTTTTGCAGTAAAGATGACAAGATTTTATATGCAACGTTTAGGAGACTTATTCGTCTGTAGCTGGCACTGTTCAGTGAATCCCCATTTTTTTGTGGATGGGGCTCACTATATCGAGGTTCCATTTATCAGACAAACTTTTTCGATTTTCTCAATTACGATAAGATATAACACAGTCTAACAATTGCCTGTCGCATACAGGGAAGTAGACATTCCGTCGCAAACGATTTTTTTCTTAGAACATGCCGTCAATATTAACTTAAGCTTTTAGCTTAAAAAAGAATTCTTTTGATATATTTTGGTAAACGAAAGATGCCCTAAAAAAAAAAAACCTACACCGAAGTAACGGTTTTAAAGATTATCATTACATTAATTTTATCGATTTCAATACATTTTTAGTTAAAATAATAATTATTTGCTAAAAATTGAATGATATTTTTATGTGAATTAATTGTTATAATTTTTATAATGGAAAACATGATATGAAAGAAATTCAAAAAATGTCTCCTAAGTTCAACGGTTTGTAACTTATAAAATTCCATCGGTTAAAACGAATTCTCCCATTTAATATTTATTATGTAGGTACCTATATACATGTGTACGTAACTAATATATTATGTTAGTTCGATGATCACAGGTCGTAGATTATTTTTTGTTTCATTTAATGTTCTAAAGCTTATAGAAGGTTCTATTATTATTATACATATAAATATTTTCAATGAAGAAAAAATTGCGCTAGCTATTATATTATTATTGTATTTTTTCAGGCATTCTCTGGTATGGTTCCCTTTAAACGGCCTGCTGGTGAAAAGTCGGGTATACCCGTGTATCAGCCCGGTGCGACAACCTATCAACAACTTATGCAATTACAACAACCATTCGTACCAGTGTCATGTGAGTACCAAAGTCAAAATCCTTCAGCTACAACTGCAATTCCACAACCACAAACATCCACCACGGCAAATCCAATTATCGCTAATAATAATACCAATAATCATTCAATGATAAATAACAACAACTTTATTTTAAATCATTTGAAGAACAACAATAAGATAAGTCAAGTAAATTTGAACACTGTTCATAATAGTATGGCTAGTAATGGTATGTTGAGTATTAATAATTTAAAAAATAGTGCAGTAATTGTACCATCGTCAACAAATACATCATCTATTGCAGCAACAAAAATTAGTAATAGTAATAATAGTAACGGTGTTGTCGTTCTCAGTACCAATAATAACGTATATTCTCTAAATAACAGTAACATTGCTAGTAACATTAGTGATTCTCCTTTAGTAAACAATTTAACTAACAAAGCACTCCTAGATTCAATATCATCAACTACCACACCTACAACACAAACCCAATCATCTGCCATTAACACACTTACTCCGTCATTTACATCCTCATCCCCGACAGTATCCACAGCAGCAATACTAACAACTTCTGATACATCATTGACAAACCCCGTAAATGTTTCTGCTACATTATCGTCTTCAACCAGTAGCATCCCGATGCAAATATTGCCTAGCACATCACACCTGAGCACAGATACACAAACTGCCAATGTTGACGAAAAAGATGATTTTAAGGAGGGCGCACTTAATGAAAATGCTACCAATTTCGCAAGCCCATCTAGTAGTTCTAATACGACAATTGCCATAGAAGCAATGCCTACAGCTCCCACAGTAATTTCTTCATTGACTAGCTCAATGACAAATACCCCTACAACAACATATAACATGACTACAACTACCGCTTTCCCAGGTAGCTCAGAAACACAGTTGAAAAACAGTTTGTTAAAATATGAACAAGCTAACAATAATTTAAGTGTAACTACAACAGCTTCAACAGCTGATGTTTTATTTACGGCCCCAGTTACCCCAAGTATCTCTTTCCCGACAAGTACTCAAAATAGGTTGTACACTGCACCGCATTCATATGCAAATGTTATGGTTTCACATCACGGATACACCCCTGTATCTTCAGTTGCTACGTCAGCGGTACCCATAGCTTATTCAACGTCACCTTCGGCATATAACTATGCTTCCTACCCTACACAGTCTTATACTCAGTCCTATCAAACACAATGCTATCCAACAAACAGTTACTATGCTGACGCAGCAACTATTGCTAAAGAAGTAGCCCAAAAAAATTATGCCAATGCTGTAAAAATGGCAGCTGCTTCTAATGCTCTTTCGGGCAAACCTCTAACGGCGGCCATTAATTATACCGGGCTTCCTCTTAACAAGACTTATGTTGCCCAAAGTCCTGGAGCCGTTGCTTTCAGCCATCACCATCAACAACAACAAGCTGTAGCTGCCGCAGCCGCACAAGCTGCTCAGGTAGCGGGACTTCGCATTGGTTCTCATAACGTTGGGAATACTTTAGGGGCTCCTGTTGCCGGCTCAGTATCGACGCCAAGCTTGCTTCCTAGACCACCAACAGGTTACTTACCAGCTTCGCAAATGATGCGTTCTCAATCAATGTCAATGGCTACAGCAGCACCTACAAATCCATACGCAGCCGCAGCTGCAGCAGCTGCTGCTGCAAATCAACAATACTTACAGCAGCAACAGCAGCATTTTTTCTATCCTGGCATGATGGCCGGATATCCTTACCCAATGGCAGCCTCTGGGGTTCCCGGTTTGGCATCAGCCAGTGGAATGCCTGGTATGCCAACTCAAATGCAGGCTGCACAAATGGCACAAATGAATCAAGCAGCTGCAGCTGCAGCTCAAGCAAGTGCTCAAGGTAGTGCAGTAGTCTTAAATCCATATAAAAAAATGAAGACGTCCTAAGATGTTATACAGTCAGTGAAGCTTAATGTGTATCCAGTACTTTAGTCGAAGAATAAATATTATATTATTCTCTCAACTTCAAAACCATAGAATAGATTAGATTTATAAAAAAGTATGTGCCTAGTGGAAGAACTTAATTAAGTATAGTTTTGAAGATCTGTGAATAGAACTCTCTAAAAGAGAACTGATATTATGCAGTCATAAGGGAGGACCTTTGTGAAACTTATCGCTGTGAGATGTTTTTTTTTTTTAATAAAACAAACTAAAAATAAATCAGCAACTATCTTTTAACTTTTCGTTAAATTCATTAAAATAAACATTTTATTCACGAAATGATTCCTGACAATTAATCCTGAAAAAAAAGGAATAGTTTTTAAATATTGTTTTCCTTAATAATGAAAACTATCTGAATTCTCCTATCAAACGGATTTCACAGGGTATTGATACCCTTTTTTTGGAAATTTTTAGATCTTCCTCCAATTTTTTTAGGTTGTTTTTTTTTTCAAGTTTAAATTATTACACGGTACATTAACAAATAATGTAAAGGTAAATTACATTAAATATTTTCACACAATTCAAAATAGACAAAATTGTCAAAGCACACATAATTTATACAGAAATAAGCACAAATAATGCATCCGTCATAAATATTATTTTACTTATTAGGGTTCTTCAGTTCAAAATTACAATTTATAGTATCACGTGTAATTTGATTTTGCTGATCTTTTATAAATTCATTTTACTGATATTTATATCTTTGTGTATTATATTCTTCATGTTCCTTAATTACCTACACAGATATCAAGGTTCCTCCCTTAATTCAAGTAGGTCTATATTTCTTGAAATTTAGATTATATAGATAATAGATTTTAAAACAATACTAATGAGATAGTGAAGTACTGTGATAGCTTCAACAACTAAAATCTTGTCGCATTCAGAAAACAAATACTTGGGGGTTTGCAAGTTCGTTCCTTTTTGCCGCCATATGATAAAACATCCTAAACAATACCTGCTGAAAAACAAAAAAAAACTACAAAAAATTTTAGATAAAATTCACAAATTGTGAGTGGTTAAAAATAATAAAATATAAACACTAAAGCAGTAGAACAGTAGAACAGTAAAACACTCTTAGTAACATGATACAAAATTTAGTCCATAAGACAGAGCTAGGATTTGATTTTTGGTACGAATTGAATATCGTCTCGTTTTCCTTGCCCTAATATTAATTTATTTTTTTTCTTTCTTAAATAATAATAGTAAACAATGTATGCATTTTTAAGAATTTGGTACATTTATAAGTTTTTTTTTGTAAAAAAAAAGTAATTTAAAAAAAACTATATGTAGAGAACTAATTTATGACATCAATGAGAACAAAAAGTTGAAGTTATGTTAGTATAGATTTTTATAGTCATTTTATGTCCTTAATTTTTAGATCCTTTTAAAGGAATTTTAAAATAATATCTTAAACATCATTGTTAGAACTAATACAGTTCCTTAAAAGAGAAAAATAATTGTTATTTTTATGAGTTTTTTTTATTTGTTGTGTACTTCTTCATTAGTTTTTATTTTGTTTTGTTCTTTATTGAATTATACCTACATTTTTCTGTTCGATGTTTTTAATTAACGTAAGATCTCGTGTGTTTCAATTAAATATTATTGTTAATTTTACAACTTAAATGTTTTAGAAATGTTTGACTTTTTGTGTCTATTATCTCTTAACTTTTTGTTACATTTTGCATTTATTATTTTATGAATTGTATTATTTTGTATATTTATTTAACAATACAGATGTATTAAAATATATAGGTTTATTTAAAAAAAAAAGCCTTAAATGTCTTTTCTTAGTAGTTTACGCCAAGGCTCTTGAAATTATATGATCCTATTGTATGCATTTTTTGCCTTTTATTGTTTCTTTCAAAATTTTACACCTTTTTTCTATAATTTGATATAAAAAAAAAATTCTTTTACACAAACCTGAACCGCTACGAAAACGCTTTTTGGATGCTTTTACAAAGTTATTATTTTTAATATTCATTTTATTTTAATAGTACTTGAAAAGTGAGGTTTTTGAGCAAATGAGCTAAACAATCAATGCCAACTCGTGCCTATAGAAATTTCGTTAAATATGGATAAGGAAATTTTTTCTCTTTTTGGTTGCGTAAATTTTGTGTTGCTTGGTCTTAATGATTTTCGTAAAATTACGTATTAAATTTGTATATGTTTCGCAAAAGTATATAGATACTCCTAAATTTTTTCTGAACGCAATAATTTACTCAAAGATTCTAAAAACATATTTAAGTAGTAAAAAATAGTATTTCTCTGGGAACCTGTACATTCTTTAAATTAAGCAAAAGGACTACACCGTAAGATTTTCTTTTATTCGCAATTTTGTACGTCTAAGCACATGCATTTTTAAATACCTTAATGTTATTTTCGGTACAAAAATTAAAAAAACTTACTAAAGAAAGTACCTTTACAGTCTTAAAAATAACAAAAACATACAATTTTTAAAATTTAACCGCCAATTTATTTACCGAGGCTAGGACTATTATCTAGTTTTCAAAAATACAATTACATAATAAGGAGGAAATATTGACCTATCCAAGCTATCAATTAAAAACTGAGACATAGTTTGTCGGGAACATCATCTTTTCAAACACAGCGTTACAGCGTTAAATGCCTGCCGTAAAAGCTTGTGCAAAGTGCCCTGCTGGAACTTCTGAAATCGAAACTCCTTATTTCTTGGCCAAACATTCGTTGTACCTACTTAGTACTTCCTGAGTGACTTCCTTTGGCTGTAGTGTCATTAAATAACGATCACTGAAAAATAAACTGTTTTGCATGATGCCCGAAGCGGGTTACGATTTTATTTATAGATATAGATAATAGCCTCACAAGCTAAATACGTGAACCAATAGCAGTAAGAGACACCAAATATGATGCCGCTTGCACCAAATAAGAGGTTAATTAAATAAAACTGAGAATAACTAATAGGTACTGCAATACATTAAAGTTTTTTTTTATCATATTTCATTGGTGAGGAAATTTTGTTGAGTTCGTTAGAGTACACTATTGGAAGCTTGAATCCAAACCATCAATCCCTTGCAAAGATGCCGCTATCTTGAATAAAATTAAAACTAGTTTTTCGCCAAAAATAGTTAATTTTTTATAAGGAAAATTAGTTTTACCAAATAAATATAAATGATATTTGTTTAAAGTCTTTTCAAAATTTGTAGTCCAAATTTTATATTTTCTATTACATCTTTAAAAATTAAAAAAAATTTAGTAACATTAAACATCATTTTGATTTATGTCAAGGTATTTCTTGAAAGTTTACTTTCCCGTTCTCAAATTTTAAACGTTTATATCTTGATTCTTAGATTTTCTTTTTTTTTTGCAAAAATCTATCGATTGCAAAAAAAATGTCCACATTTTGGAAGATATCGAAATCCGAGTTCCCTTTCTGAATCAAGATTCTTGACACCTTGGAAGATAATTCATAGTCAAAGACTTCCTTTAAGATACTCTTACGATGGCAAAAAAAAATGGCTTCCCCAACGAAATATGTATTAAATTCCCATAGGAATTTTAACTAAATATACTGGACCAAAACTACATTTAAATACATGACAAAAAGTTAAAACCTCCATTTAAAAACAGTTAACAGAAACAGTGTTAGGTATATGTAATTGTTATAAATTTTTCTCGTTCTTAAATAAAAATGTCGCTAGTTGTTTAGATTTCTAACAGTACTAGCCTAGAGACATGTCAATTTATAACAGTTCATTGCTTTGCATAATATGCGTGCACCAACGAGCACTCAAAAATTTTGGAAAAAAAATATAGAAATCAGAGTTGGAGTTAAGAAGTTCGAGGTTTTAACTTTTTGTCTGCTTCATTGCCTTCTATTCCTTCCAACTAAGGCCGTGCAGTTCAATTTGCATTTAAGAAGACCTTAAGTCTTGCAGGCATATAGGTAGTTAAAATTATTATTATTGCCTCGTGTATATTATTATTAACAGCGAAAGAACATATAGCTGTCATGGATTCACGTGTTCAAGATCTTTTATACACATACAAAACAACATTTCTCTCACGCTATAAATACCGACAACATTAGTAACGGGTAAACTTTTTCGAGGTGAACGAAACAATGACAAATTCTTTCGCTCGGCGGGAAAAAAAATTCACGTCTTACCGCATGGGGTCTATGTGAACAAATTAATACAAAACTCACTGCCTATACAGCTATTCGAAAAAATGTCATATATGGTGTATAAATACAGGAAGACCATCTCCGTCTGAACGAGGCTTAAGTTTCGTGCAAGTCGACCACCTTAGTGAACAAAGTCTTGGAATAACATAACTGACCTGGTTCCATTTAGCTGGCCTTTTTTTAAGCAGGATCGTAACTTGATCAAATCGGCCTTAAATTAAGATTTTGAATCATACAAATCGTTAAACGGCAATGAGGGAACTTTCTCCTTATATGATGTACTTTTTATTTATGACGAAGACCATAGTCCATGTATTTTTTTGATCGTCCTTGAACTATGTTAATTTTTGTTCGAAAAACTTAACAAAAAATGTACTGGTCCCATTTGTTCCGTCCATGTTGAAAGACCACTAAGCTCTAATAATTCTATCAAATAGTAGCTTTATAATTTAATGCATTAAACAAATCTAATTACAAGTTTGAAGATTCTACTTCAAGTAAGTTTTTATATTCATATACATATTTTCGATAATATTTCTTAAGTTCCAACTACTTTTTTTTTATATTTAATCTCCGTCGACAAAAGAATACAAATATTTCTACCTGTATGCATCATTTTTACAATACAAATATTATGTCTTCGGGGCTGCATTTCGCAGGCTGACTTAAACTCTTTTTAGAGTTTCTAATAAGACATTTTTAAAGGGCTTTCCATTTCTTCTAATTAGCTTTAAAAAGTTTTTTTTTTTAAACACTTAGTTTAAAACAAATACTTAGTTAGATTGCAGTCCACATTTTTTTTTATTTTAATGTTTATTCTTAGGATGCACTTATGTCCCCTTGGAATGTTTCGTATATTTTCTATTCCAAATACATTTTTTTTAATTGGATTTTAACTGTTGGTATCTTCTTATAAAAATTCTTAACAGCTTTACAAATTTTATAAATAATATTTGATAACAAACAAATATTTTATGTTTAATTGAACTTTGTAGAAGCATTTACTAAACCCGTAACGATATTTTATTAAAGAGGGCAAGAAAATCACATAAAGCAAATGTCTTCCAAAAAAAAAACGAAAATTAAAAAGAAAATAAACATTAGGACTGTTGAATATATAAAAAAATTTACTTAAAAAAAATATATTTTTATTTTAAGTTAAAAAAAGAAAAAAACAATTGCAATTTTTACATTTAACTTAACTAATTATCGTAAATTAAAAAAAGGCATACATATATTTCTTTTTTAAAATAATTAAGTTATTATTATTTTGTGATACGTTTGTTTTATATAACAATTAATTTACATTATTTTTGATTGAGTTCATTTTTTTTGGAACGAATAGACTTGGTTTGACGACCTTAGGGTTTATATTAGTTATTTACAAAAATATATATTATACGTGAGTTTCAAGTAAACGAGTTTTAGTAATTTAAAAACTAAACAAAAAATAGAGTTAAAACAATTACAATAACTATAAACACCACATATTATATATTTTTTTATAAAATATGATTGTGTTTAATAAAATGTTATACATATAAAAATTTTTAAAACTTTATAAATATGTATAATATGGAGTACATTTTAGGGAATATTTCAAACAAACTAGTTGTGTAAGATATTTTGTCCAGTAAAAGTTGAAAAAAAAAATAAGAAAATTGCAGTTAAATTTTAAAACGTGACTATTTGAAAAGTGAATTAGAAATATACATAGATAACCACAATAGATTATTATCGTTATAAAAACTACATTTGACGTATTGCGTAGGTGCTTAGATATATGTACATTATAATAAATTCGTCCTTTTTGTGCAGAAACTAAAAACAGAACAAAAAAGTAATTGCGTTATTTTATATGCTTAAAAATAATGTTAAAAACAGTATTTTTTCGAGCTCATACACTGAGTAGGTACATTTTTCCAAACTCCCTAAACCGTTAGGTGTTAGTCCACAAATGCCGGTTGAATTGATTTTAGAACCGAAGTCCTAATACATTTAAAATTTTTTTTCTCCAATAATTGCTTTTGAATAAATTGCTTACCTAACGCTTTTCACTCTCAATTATTTATTTTTATTTTCTTCACTTAATTGTACTTAATATAACCCGCGTTTATAACTCTCATCAAATTTCATTATTACTGACTCACTAGGAGACAAACAAAATTTTCGGTTGATTAAGTGGTTGTATGATAAACCATAAATTATGCACACATAATTCCATATTGGGAATATTAATATTAAGAATTATATTAGATAATTATCAATATATTATTATTGTACAAACAAAAATAGTTTGTTACCAGAAACAGCAGTGTCTGGTACAATAGAAAAACAGAACATTTTTCTAAAAAATATATGTTTACATAATAACTTCGAAAAACAACTTATTTTTTCATTACAAACCATAAAAACCATTGGATGTACAAGTCACTCTTAACACTTAAACACAATCATAACACACCTTCTTATATTACTTTTCGCATTTCTTAATATTTATACTAAATGCACGACGTTCTTAGTAATATTTTTCATTTAATTTAGCAACATGTAAATTCAATAAAATCAGAGCTTGCTTTAAAAATTTAAATTATCCTTAGAATGTATGAATGTGAGTCATCAATCAATACAACGTTTTTTAAATTTTTACTTACATTTGGCAAATTTTAAGAAAATATGCTTCATGCTTTTACATTGTACGTACTGAAAACTTTAAACATGACACAATTCAAACTACACACAAGGCTAAATTTAAAAATTATTTCAAAAACTTTATTTTTAATTTAAACGTTCTGATCAGACCCCACGCGTTTTATGAAAGCAAAATTAATGCAATTAGTACGGGTTTTAAATGATTTTAATCTCAAATAATCTGCTTATCATATGTTGCATTTGAAAATTTTTATTTGTTTACGTAAAATACTTAGGGCACAATACATAAAATATAAGGAAAACGAAAAAATCATACTTTTCTGCCTTATGGTTGCTTTTAGCTCAAGTTTTTCTCTGGGGTAATTTATCCAAAAAATTATTTTTTCTTCATAGCTTGCAAGCTATATTAAAAACAAATGCAAAGAGTTTGTTTTAGAGTACCATGTCCCATTACTCATTAATTTTGAGGATTTAAAAGCTTTAGCTCTTATTAATGTCTTCCCTCACCAAATTTCTATAAAAGATACATTTGATATGTAATACAAAAATATCTTTTTTCATATATTTTTAACAAAAACTATTGATAGCAACTTTGTTATCCTTTACAAACCAAAAAAATGTATTGGATCCATTTATAATTCCTTGATTTATTGAGTAATTTTTTTTCATAATATACATATGTATATGATTACAGAGTATTTGATATGAGTCAGTTTTTATTGAAGTATTCAACTTCCAACACTTTGTGATCGTACATGCATACAAGATTTGACATTTGATCAGAGTGTGATTAAAAATTGTAGGTACGTTCAAACATGAGGTTGGTACAATTTAATTGAGACACATCTTGTGCATGACAATTAGATCTTAAGCTTATGTAGCATTAGCTCGATCTTACTATTTTACGCTTTGTCTCGAGAAACTTTGTCCCACGATTTTAAGATAAATCTTTTTGCCTTAAAAATGTTTACCTTTGTAAAATTTGCACTTGTTTAAATACGAATGTTTTTTTTTAAATAGAAATATTTTGTATGATCATAACAACATCTACATTATGTATGTTTAAAAACTTTTAGAAATGTGAATGTGCATTTTTCTGTTTAGCTATTCCTCCGGCTTTTACATCCTATCTACTGAAATGATTTTGATAAAATTTGTAAGAGCGATAGGTTGAACTCCGGAGATGGAAACAGTCTTTTTTGAATTGCATTCATTTCTTTCAAATTATTCAGAACATTTTACTCTAAAAAATTACTCTCCTTCAATTTCAAACGTGTTAACCATTGGGTAAATAAGGTTAAGCATTTCCTTAACATCTTATTCAAAGTAACCTTCTCAGAAAATTGAAATTCAGTGTCAATATTTTGAGTTTTAACCGATTATTACTTTGTTGTATTACATAAAAAGGTGCTTTTAAAAAATGTGACTAGGGTATCACTGGTTTTTATTAGGTACCTATTACTAACCTGCTATCTATTTTATTTTTCTTAATAATGCTTCTTTATTCAGCTACAATAAAATAATACTTACACATTAAAATAGAACACTAAAGAACAGATGACAGAAACTCATACTTCAAAAAGGATACTGCTTTATTTATTTTTATTTTTTTATTGTTAAAATAAAATTTTACAAAACAAAAAAGTGAATAAAGTGCCTGATTTTTACCAAAACATTAACTTAACAAACTATTTCTATTACTTATAATGAAATTTAATTTTGTAAAAAAAACAATTCCCAACACCATTTTAAACAACAACGACGGGGTGTAAACTTTTCCCAAGACAATGCCATGAATACAATTAATAAGTATAAAAAAAACCGCAAATCAGTCTTATAAATAAGTGCACACAGCATGCAATAGAACAAACATTTATACTGTTTCTACATTAAATATATAAATACATGTAAATACCTATTTTTTAACATACCTCACGATTGTATATTTTACTCAATTCCGTCCGGCTACACATTCAAAAAGTGTTTCACCGTGAAAAGTTTATACTTTGTCAGTAGTTAAAAACTTCATTAATAAAAAGAATTAACTCATCAAGGAGAAATATAAAACAAACAAATTAACTTACTACATAAACAGAAGAGTTATGTATATATTGTTCAAAAGCAACAAACTTAACATATGCCATTAAACACAACACCAATACAACAGTTATTTTTATTAAATAAACACGAAAAATTAATTTCATCTTGTAAGAAAAACAGTTTATTAAAAACTATAACTAAAACTTAGCCTCCCTCATATATTGAACATAAAAACTTTAAACAAAATTATTCATAACTGAAAAGTATATATTTTTAGAAAATAATAACTGACAAAAATTTAAAAAGTTATATTTGTAGACCGAAATATAACACCCGTATTAGATATATTGTTTAAATAATATGCTAAAAAAAAATATTTTATATGAAAATATTCAGACAAAATAAAAATGATTCACAAATAAAGAGTTAAAAAACTACACACTTATGTTAAAATAAAAAAAATAATGTTTGAGAAAGTATATGAAACAAAACAAAAAATAATGCATGGATGTTTTGAAATACTATATTAGACATATTATTATTATTATATATATTAAAAAAAAAGTAATTATACAACTATATTATTATACCTTAACTCGATGCTTTTTCTTTGATCTTTCTCCTTCATTCATGGTGCTCATTCAATATATTCAAAAAATGCGCAGAAATGTTTTGTAATTGTGTTGTTCACTGTGATGTTTAAGGGTCATCCTAGGAATACTATCTTTTGATTGAACACATTCGTTTTCACATCATCATTTTTTTATATATTTCCTTTTTTTTTTATTTTAAGTTTCTTTATTATTTTTAGATTTCAAAATATATGTTTGGAATTACATGTATACTGTAAATTAATGTTCGTTACATTAATTCGTGTTTTGTTTGTACAATTTATGCGAAGTCATAATGCAGCGGTGGATTCTCGAACCAAATATGTGCAATTAAGCAAATACTCATTTTTAAAAACTTTCTATGAATTAAACGTTCTTTATAAGAGTTTGTTTTTTTTTCATTTTCATATTAAAAAGTTCCTAGTTGAACTAAATCTCGTAACTAAACACTCTGCGTGACTTGATTAATGGAGAATTTTTTAAACCAGTTTTCGACTATTTTTGCCTCATACAATTTTTAATATTGCAACATTTGGTAACATTGTGCAATTAGAAGAAGAAAAGAAAATGGTTTGGCTGAGTAAAGAGATCGGTTATTTCGGAGAAAATCAATCTTTGCTGTGATATTTTCGGGCGCTGAATGCTTGAAATAAAAGTGTTCCCGAATTGGCACAGAGAAAAATGAATACGAAAGAATTACAAATAAAAAACAAAATAGCTCACTAATCAATTTTCTGTACTAGATCGCCTCTTGTGTTTTTAATAGGATTAAACAGGTAAAGAGTTCGCGAAATTAGGTTAGTATAGAACACTTGGTTGTTAGAAAGGAGGCCCGTATTTACATTGCACATGCCTTATTTCTGCGAAATTAAATTAACGAACTTTCAACATTTAAATCGATTCATGAGATATTTAAACCGCAATACAAAAATAATTTTGCTACAGTCCTTCTGAAGTATATTTTGTTCCGTATCAACACGAGTCTTTAGAAAATTAGGAAGCACAGATGTATAATTATCTCATTTGTTTTGAGTTTCCAGGAAAGAAAACAAGTAAAACAACCATTTCACATTGTGAATTTTTGTATTAATTATTATTAATTATAAGTCTGTGAGACTTATGGTAATTTTTAATGAAACATGGATTGCCACACAATAGTTTAAACTTTTTTAACACACACAAGCAAGTATCACGAGTTGTTGTTTTGAGGAAACAATATGCGTTGTGAGGTAAGAATCTTTTTCTTGCTATTAAACAATTCTGACAATTCACAATGTGGCGAGCTTCTTAACAGTCAATAATGTGAATTTATACATATTACAAAAAACAATTAATTAAATTAATTAATTAAACAATTAAATACTCCCTTTAGAAGTATCAGGTAGTTTCAATTAATTTTCGGGTTGAGAAGGGAAATATTTAATTATATTAATTTATTTTTTAAGTATTTATTAATAAAGTTAAAAATACTCCGAGGGATTTTTCTTATGTTGTCCGGCTTTTTTCCAAATTCCAACCTAATTTCGTGAAAAATGCTGATGAAATTCAACCTTAATCAAGTGATGTGGAATGTGTTATGAGTTTTTAAATTATTAACGGTTTGATATTAGGTATACGCGTTTATATGAACAAAATAATAAAACATCTAAACTTTTATGTATTAAATTGAGTTAATCTATTCCGTTTGCCTTTTCTATAAATACATGTATGTTGTATTTCCAAGGATAATCTATATTTTTGTTATTATTATACATAATTTGATTATTTCATTTTACATTTCTCATTTGAGTGGTACCTGCTCCGATCTTAAGTGAAATAATGAAGTTTTATTTCTTTTCTTTACTACGATGACATTGCCTCTTTTTATAAACATATTTATATATTATTGTAGTGCTAGTGATTTAACAATAGACGAATAATATAAAAACATTATTTATAAGTCATAATTTGATGGAGTATTCACAAAAAAGAATTTACTAATATCTACACATCTAAATAAAACAAAATAGTAAACAAATGTACTATTCGTGAAACGGTCTCTATGATGTTCTATTCAATTTTCATTTTTGCAACTCGGTTTTGGTACTGAATGTGAATACTCCTGATATTCATTCACTTTCCACTATAAATAATAATTCTATAAGATTTACTTAAAACTTACCATACGCCCTTTGACGTTAAAAATACAGAGATGTTTAAATCTAATACAATACATGTAACATTTATGCAGGAACATATTTTGAGGTTGCTTCTTTATTTAAACTGGTACAAGAAACATGCTTATACTAATCTAAGTTATCTGCTTCCTAGATATTCTATTTTTTATTTTTATAAAACATTTCTTCTTGGATTTGTTGATACTGATTCTTTGTCAGGCACCAATAAGCTTTTATCATTATTATAAAAAAAAAACGATCATTTTATAAAATGTTTAGCCTGTTTGTCTTTTATCCTCAAATATCCATAAATATTATACACACACATACCTAGTTCCTCTTCTTTTACAAGCAAGAATCAGTTATTTTTTACTTTTTTCAAATATTCTTCGGGCGGAATGGTGACATATTCTTAGAATAAGCCGACATAATAGTGAATGTATAAGATGTTTTGTATTTACATTTAAAACAAAAATAAGCTTTTGTAATGTTTCCAGCATTGCTATGAGCTTCATATGAAAAGTCTTAGCTATCAAAATTCAAACCCATTACTTACTTACATATACATATTGTTGCTTATTATTAAGTTATTTTTTATTTTATTTGCTTTAAGTTAATTTAACAACAATTCATGCAATGATTTTAGCAAAATATAAGAAATGGGCTCTTTTTTAGTTTGAATGTTTATGTGTTATATTGGTTTAGTTTTCAATGTCTAATATGCAATAAGGTGGACATACAAATATTTTGAATAGAAAGTTTAAAAAAACTGTTTTTTTTTTTTATTTTACGTTCTAATTTTTCTGGTATTTAACATACAATAATGCCAATAATGCATTTAAAGGTAATGGATAAAGCCTTTATTTGATTGTGTATTATAGATTGCATGTTAAGATATTCTTGCCACTTTCTATACAAATTATATATTTTCTCGAAATAAAACCCAATACAAATTTAAGGTTGGCTTTTTATCAAAACAAAATCATTTCGTTTTATTTTCTTTATTTTTTGTTGTACCTAAAATGACTACGGGGTTTATGAGCATTTTTAAGAACACGCACAATTTGGCGTTACTAACAATTCTGACACATATATCCAAAGCTTTTCATAAAATATACACTTCAATAAAATATTTACATACAAATACTTATAGGGATGCGTTTGTGATTTTTTTTTACAAAAATATGGTTGTTTTAAATAAGGCGCTTTTAACAGTACTTATTTTATAATTATTTTTAATAAAGCATACATTTTAATCTGAAATTATAGCAAATTATTTATTTTATGTAGGTTCTATATTTTCTCAATAATTTAATATTAGTTTTGTATCCTCGTTACGTGGGGGAGTCTGCAATCCAACCTAGCTAGAAAGTATCGGGAATTTATCTATCTGATAGAGAGAGGAGGAAGGAGTGATGCCCCTTGAAACAGGGAGGTTCTGGAAAATCGAAATAGGAAAAGCAATTTTTTTTATTTTCATTTGTAAAAAAATATTAATATTACGCATGATAAAATTCAATTCAAATTTATAATTTAAGAGTTGCTGTTATGTTTGCCATTTTACGGTTTATGTTAAATCAGCTGTGACTGTAAAACATTCTGAGTGGAAATATGAAAAAATTCTTCCGATTAGTTTTTGAATTTGCTTCCTCTATTTGACTTTTTCGCAGACTGTTTCCAACGAATCTTTCGATTGCATGAATATTTTGTATGATTCTTTTGCAACAATCTGTTACCTTAATTAAGTTTTTTAAAATGTCGGCTTTTTTGGTCTTAAAATTTATTAATGAAAGATTTTCATTCATTTTACCGACATTTCGACTGAGTTTTCAGTCTTCTTTAGGGGTAAATTTTTTTGGAAAACAAAATTAAATTAATAACTTCTTGATTAAAAGTTTTGTCAGCAACTACTGGAAAAGAATATGTAAATATATCGATCAATGAAACAGTTATAACGTTTTCGGATGGTGATATCTGGGGCAGTGGTGCACAAGATTCTGAAACTCCGACAGCTCCTACAGAAATCGGGTGCGAATACACCCAGTATGGTGGCCATTGTGCCAATTGCACAATGACCCGTTAGAACACCTATCACTATCTAATAGGCCATAAACTATGTCTAGAAGTTTATGGCCTAGAATCAATGAAAAGGAAACTCAGTATATTTATTTTATCGCTGAGTAAAAAGAATATTAGAGTCTTGATAGGTGTACTAACCAGTCGTTCCTGGACATCGAGGAGTTATTGATTTGCTCTTTCGTTATTAAGTCAATTTTCCTTTTAGTCACGCCGATCTGGACGTCTGGTCCCATATCTAATTGGCTACTACTGTTTCTATTTGATATACTGTCCCTTTCCTTGCCAGTTCATCTGCTACATATATCATTCCCTTCTATATTGCTATGTCCAGGAACCCAGCAGAGTTTGAATTGGTTGGTGTTGCAAAGATTGTTCAGTATGCCTCCGCATTTTGCTACTGCCTTGAATCTTATAGTCTCAGCTGTAAAGACACTACATTCATCTGGAATTTTATATGATTCTCTAATATTAAGAGTTTCACAGAACTCCCCAGCTCCTGTTCCTTCTTCCATTTTTGACCCATCAGTGATTAGTGAGTTGGGTTCCCATCCATGCCTTTTGGGTATTAAAATAGAGAAGTTGTTGTTAAATCTATTACAGGTGGTACATAGTCAGTGGTCACATCACATCACATCACTGTGCTTCCAATTATTTAAGACAAAGTGCACTTTTGACTGCCTTGCATCTTATGTAATCGTCCAGGACTGGAAGATTCAGAATAAAATCCAGCCCTACTTGTGGCGTGGATCTCTGTGCCCCCGTTATTCCTATACAGGCTAGTCTCTGTACCTTGTTCAGGTTTTTGAAATAGCTATCCTTTTCTACAGCCTTCCACCACACGATCGAACCGTAAGTAAGTATGGGTCGAACAATCGCGGGGTGCATCCACTGGATGACTTGCGGTCGCATCGTGTACCGAAGGTCTTTTTGCATGTGTGGAAGGCACAAAGTACTCTTTTCATTCTGTCCCCTCTGTTTCGTTTCCAAGTTAGCTTGGAATCAGGGATTAGTCCAAGATATTTAGCTTTTTTATGGAAAGTTTCAAAGGAATGTCATTAAGTTTGGGAGGAGTAAATTCCTCTAATTTCCTTTTCTTCGTAAACAGAACTCGTTTAGTTTTTTTGCAGGGTTGATGCCGAGACCGCTTTTCTGCTGCCCAAGAAGATAGTTCTGTGCAGATTCTATAATATCTTTTATGATGGTAAAATACTGAGCAAATTTACTGTGTCATCTGCAAAGGCCACAATTTGAATGCCCTGATTTCAAAATCTTGTAAGAATTTTGTTAACAACGAGGATCCAGAGGAGAGGTGAGATTACCCCTCCCTGTGGTGTGCCTCTTGCAACTGTTTTCTCGACAATAGTATCTCCAAGTTGCGAGTTTATGATTCTACCATTGAGCATGGTATAAAGCCAGTTCACAATGGCAGATTCAACTGCAACCTCTTCCAGAGCAGATTTAATGGACTCCGTTTAACGCTCCTCCGATGTTCAAAAATGCTGCCAGGTTGTGTTCTTTGTTGTACTCGAGACTATTCTCAATTTGTGAAAAGACTTCGTGCAACGCAGTCTCCACTGAATTACCTTTAAGGTAAGTATGTGGTAGTTGCACAAATTGTTTGGATTAAGAAGGTCCCTAATATGTAGATCAATAATTATATCCAGTATCTTGAGAAGAAACGAAGAGAGACTTAGCGGTCTGTAATCTTTTGCAGTCGAGTGTGGTTTTCCAGCTTCTGGAATAAGGACCACTTTTACTTTTCTCTAGCTGATAGGGATGTATCTAAGCTTAATACAATTTTTAAAGATTACCCTAAGCAATGGGGTGATTATCCGTAGAGCATGTTGAAGAAATGCCGAAACAATCTCGTCTGGTTCAGCTAATTTATACCTGATTTAAGAATGTATGGACAACATCTATAAATCATTATTGGTTTATTTTCTAGCGTTTTCACACTTGTTTAGTCGAATATTAAGCCAGGTAAGATGAATTAAATTAATATATTTCATAATTGCAGTAGTAAACGGTTAATAGTGGTCATATTGTTATCCACTCATCCTCCCTCACGCATTTTACATGTTAAGTTCCGGTGAGTACGATTACTATTCAAACAGGCATATAGTATATTTCATTTGGATATCCACCTTGTAATGAATGTTTATTATCATGTTGCTATGTCTAAAAACTGCTATGTCTAAAGACTGCAAAATTTAGGTAGGACTGATTTCAATATATTTTTGTAGGAGTTTGAGGACGTTTTTATTGATGAAAACTCCAAATTGACAGTTCCAGGATTCAGTGGTTGTTTTTTTTTTATTTAAGCCGTTTCAAAAGTTGTGAATATAAGTTGTTACACGCCTAACGGTATTTGTTACGCAACTCTTTAGCTGCAAAATCACAGTAATTGGAAGCCAATCAAAAAATAACTCTTCCGTTTGTTTTTTATGTTTTTCCATAGTTCTCTTTTATTTTCAAATACGACCACTTCTATCATTTTGTTTGTCCATTGTGCGTAGGAAGGGTGAAATCCATTGCATCAAATAAATTAATGAAAAATAATTGACGACTACATTTTTATTTCCATAATAAAATTTTTTGCACTCAAACATTCATTTAGGAACTCGCGAGGACTTTTTCAATTCAAGTGACAAATCAAACAGGCATAATGTTCATACATTTTATATTTCAGGCGTGGTCGTATCGTTTTGGACACTAACTGCCTTATTATTCACACACTTAAAGCACATTAAAACTTTAGTCCAGATTCGCTAAATTCGCCTTTAAATTCGATTTTTTTCAAATTTCAATTTATTCATTTCGTTTACAATAATTATTATAGTATCCATTTTTTCCAAAGGAAAGGCAGTAGAAAATTAATAAGAAGAAATGCAGATTTTCTTTTTTACTAATAGACCCGTGTTTGTGGTGCTTCGCAATGTTTTAAGAGCAATTTTTAAGCATATTTAAACAAAAATCAAGATCTTTGAAAAGATGTTAAATGAAATAAAATAAAATAAATTGATGATTTTAAAATACGTATGTATGTATATACATACATATGTATTTACTCCTCAGCTTGAATATTTAAAACATAATTAAGATTCAGGACTTGGAATTTGGGTACAAATATTGCCGCAAAATTATAGACGATTAAGTACGATGCTAGGTTAAAAAGAGGATTTTCCAATTTTTTAAGGAGTTAGCATCGTGGTATCTTTTTACTGTTGTACTAACTTCATATGTCACTATGACAATTTTAAATGTGGAAAAGGTATGTTTGTTAACTTTTTTGCACGAACTGTCACTGTTTTAGGCGTGTTCAGCTGGATTTTATTAAGAATGTAGGTTTAGTATGATACTAGTTAACAAAAAACAAATTGACAAATTGCGTACAACATATGTACATATAAACATGTTATTATAAAAATAAAGAATATTATGTATTTCATAATCTTCAATTTTCTCAAGAATTAAAAGACATTATAACTATCTGGTTTTAAGCGTTCGACTTAAGATTAATAGCAGTATTAAATACTTAACGAAAATTTAGTACTTTATAACAAACAAAATTTGAAAGAAAATCATTAGGTATGACTTAGGTCCATTTTCTGAAACGAAATTTAAGAATTTAAGTTCAATATACCTATACTTATGTGACAGTTTACGCTGAGAAAAAAGTAAACAAAAGCGTTTAAGTAGAACATAATTATTTATGTACAGTTGACTAAATACTTGATTTAGCAATAAAATAATAGAATAGGTGTTTGAATTTTCAAAAAGTTATAATGATTCCGTTCAATGCAATTTTTTTTCTTCTCTTTGCACTATTGCAATTATATATTAATGGCGATTTATCGAGAGGCAGGCTAACTATTTGATCCTCCAGCAGATACCGCAGTTTTTGCTTTATCCAATTTTACCTGAGAAAAACGATAAACAGTGACTATTTGAGATGATGCAAACAACGGAAATTCTGTAAGAGGGACAGGATCAATGGCGTAACTGCGGGGGAGGGGGCAAATTAGGCAATTGACATACAAAATACCTATTAACATGTTTTATACAAAGCTCATTTTTGTAAATTATTCCAAATATACATTTTAAAAGAATGGAGCTGCAAATATCACACCACTTTTTTATAAACTTAAAAATCAACTCCTCCATTATACCTTATACCTAGCCTGTACTCACTTACCTTCCTGCTTCTCTTTGCTGCTCCAAGTATTTCATTTGTAGGTAGGTAGATATAAGGTATCTACATCAGCTGGTTCAAAACAAGAAAAAAATCGTATGGGTGGAGGGGAGGGGCAATTTTATCAAAAATGGTCTTAAAATAAAAAAACAATTAATCGAAAACACCAGCAACCCTCAGATTATTGCGTTATAAATTTTCCATTTATCAATTTTCTATTCAAATCAACTTGTTATAGTTGTGAACTGAATTTTATTTTTGAATTGATTTTTTTCAAAATTTCACTATGTTAAGTACTAATTCCGTTTTTACCATTCATTGCTCTTATTAATAATTCAATGTCAAACTCTGAAAACTGGATGAATATTATAAATAAAACGAATGCGGAACTAAAACTTACGACAGTGCAATAAATTGATACAATTGGAAAAAATTTCATCTAAAAAAGTAACAATCATAAACAGGAACAAACTTATTTTTCTATTTGAAAGGCTCATGTATGCCATTACCGCTTCTTACGGCAGCACGGATCTGAGTGGTCCAATTTTTAATGACTTCCGCATAGTTCCAGCTGAATTTGAGTGATGGCCTAGGTTAAGTTTAAGTTTGAAGGCATAGGTCGATTGGGGCTTATTGATCCATAAGACCTACGACTTCAGTAAACACAAGAAGAAGTCAAACCTGGTAAAATCGCCGATCTTGCGAAGGCCGTTTTGTTGGACCCACAGATCGTTGACATCCATATCATCCAGTTTGGGCAAAAAGAAATTGTTTTTCATCGATCGGTAGCACTATCCGTTGATGGTGACTTTGGATAATCGACTTGGAAGGATAAAATATTTTTATATTAAGGTTTTATCATTTTGACGTCCTTTCCAATCATGTATTTTTCCATGGTGATTTGGCATCAGTAACTGAATAATAAACAACAGATTTGACAGATGTCACCAAAACAACGTGGCCGCTACAGCCGCCAAAATCTACCCGCGTTAATTGAAGACCCCTTTATAAAATAACACTACAGGCACTGCTGGCATCGTACTGCCACTTCATACGTGTGGTATACTCGTAAGTGCACGACTTAAACATGGATTTCCGTGTTTTGTAATTTATCGTCTTAGGATTGACTAACCTAGCGAGAAAATTCTTTGTTGGTTTAAAAATATAAATGATTTTTCTGAAGTGTGAAGATTTTCGTGTAAGTAATAGCTCAAATTGACTTATAATTAGTTAGGGCCTTCAAGCTAATACAAAAACGCATCGTTTCAGAATTTCTTATATGCTCTGCTCATATTGGGGTGCAAAAGTTGAACTCCTCCTTATTGCGTTTTAGTTGAAGCTGAGCGATAAACGATTCGATAAGCGAGGCCAGCAACGATGAAATCGAAGCAAGAAGATTGAAAAAAATGTCTTAAATATGGACAAAGGGCAGATTGGTGAGTTATGGAAAATTCTATGGTTGATACCCACCTCTAAATTGTCTGATTTTGGATTTTGTTGTCTCGATCATTAAGGGTGTGTTTCTTTATTTATTCCTAATATTCGGAATATCTGGAACACCGCTTTTGCGTTCTTTATTCTCTGGAATATTCCGGCTATACTTTTTTGTTGTTTCTTTATTCGTTCTAGAATTATTGGAATGCGTTCTTTCTGTTCCTAGTCAAGAGCTAGTGTAAATGGAATATTCTCTACTCTGACAGATACATTTCATTTTTTTCATTGGTTAAAATTAGGTATTGTTATTTTGTCTGCCGTCTGCCTCTGCGATGGATGAAAAGAAATTTAATGAAATGGAAATGGGTGAGCATGTTTTTGTGATAAATATTTTTGTATCTTTATGATGCTTATGCGTGAGCGAAAAATTAATTTACAATTTGCAAAACAAATAATTATTTGTTTCTTCTATCAGAAATGATCGCAAAATGATTTTTTGTGATGAAACCAAACAGCTGATAGTTGGATATTCTTTCAATTAGGATCTGTTTCCTTATTTATTCGATTCTGGATATTCTGGGTAGATATTTTGCCTTTTCCGTCTTTTCTATTCTTTATCCGGAAAAAATAAAGAAACACACCCTAAGTGATGACCTAAGAATAATAATTCGGGCCGGTTCAGGATTATTTAAAAAAAAAAGTGATTTTTGAATTACAATAATATGCATGTGTGTATGTATACATGTGTATACGTACATACTTCAAAGAAATCTGGCCGTTTCTTTGATTATGAATACAACCGTTTTTACTTATCTTTCCTTACCTTATCTATCGTACGTAAAGAACGTAGTTTGTCAAATAGCATGGTTTTCGATAAATTTGTATGATCCTTATACTTTGGATTACATCATTAGTACTGGTACGTGTCATAAAGATTCAGTAGTAAGCCACATTTGTTATAATGTTTACGTAAGGTATTAATATACATATGTACGTATACTATACTTGAATAGTTGTTTATTGAGCAATAGTATAGTTTTCTACTGTTTGGAGTAAGAATTTATCTCTTATTTATATTTCTTGTATGTATTTTTATCAGTATTTTTATTTGCGTACATTCTTGTTACCATACTTATTCTTGTAGGAAATTTCATCGATATTTTATTAAAGCTCTTATTTATCAATCGAAAGTTAGCAATTACTTCTGGAAACATTACAAAAGTGCAATATTTTAAGCCATATACAATTAAGACTAATTTCGTATACAAATAATAATCATTGGCACTCCAATAATATGTAATCGTTATTATAAGTAACCATCAGATGAAATTGATAATTTTAACATAACTTAAATTCCTATTGATAAGAATTGATTTCTGTAGTGAAGTTTTTCAGATGAGAACTTTTTTACTATGTAAACTGAAATCGTTGTTGTATTTATGGGTTTCGAAAAAAAATTCCTTGTTGTCTCACATATTACTCAGTTGTGATGTCACTATGTTAAAAAAAAAGTGACACTAAAGTATACCTTCTAAGTATTCCAGTTTTGAAGTAATGCGTAGATATGATTCGTAATCGTTCCGTATTTTGGTACATTTTATTGCTCTTATTTTTCAGCCGATGAAGTTGTACTGCTATAGTGAGTTTGTATGTACATATATATATTTTTTAGAGAGAAATATTGGTTTCTTTTTATTTTGCTATAATTTCAGTTAAAGTTTGGCGTTCAATAATAAGAAAATAATTTAATTTTAATTTGATTAAATCGGAGCTTCAAGTTGGTGTTACAAAATGTCGCACATTTTTAAGGTAAGACGCACTTATATTGTTTTAATTTGGCAAACAAATCTTAAGACATATCTCAAGATATGTATTACCAAAAGTAAATTTGATTTGTTTTGTAGTTTATAAGAGCTTTTTTTTTCTTTTTTATTAAAACATACATTATGAATATTTTTAGGTATCTTATAACATTTTATAACAATAATAATCAATACAATTATTATTTTTTCTCTAGGTCGATTCTAACATTGAAAATAATGCTTAGAGTTTTTGTTTAGTTTTAAAAATAATATTGAACTATTTAACTTAAATTATCCTGCTTATCCTATCTTGAAATAATATAATAACCGCTTTGTTTTTTTAGCAGTAAAGGGCACATAACATATACATGAAAATGCTCAACCTTTTTTGTAGAAAAACTTTTTTTGCTAAAAAAATCAAAATCGAATCTCCACCTGCTAAATGTCTTTGGATGATGGAACTATCTATGTGAACAAGATGCATGGCTACTGAAAACCAACCAAAAATAACCCAAGCTATATTTGTGCGTGTGTATTTTGCTAACAAATGGATAACATTTTTAATACAAATTTTATGTTGAAAAAATAAACTTTATCATTTGCTTTTTTAGGAAGAAAACACGTAGTTAATCATCTAACATTGAAAACATAAATACACAATGGATGAAAGCACAGCTACTTCAAAAAAAAATCAAACACATAACACAAATCAATTTACAGTTTTTATTAATAAAATATTGAACACAACTTTAAGTCACAGTATCTGTGATCTTGACTTTTTTACAAAAATGAATCTAAATAACAAGTGTATGTACAACAATGTATTATTTTTTTACAGGCTTTTTGTAGTAAGTATGATGCTTTAAGATATTAAATATTAAGTGTTTGCGAATTTGGGTACCTTGCTTTTTAGCTTTGCAATTTAAAAAAAAAAAAAAAATTTTAGTACATAAATTATAATTTCATATTAATGCTTTTTGCAGGCTTTTACACATTCTGTTTGAATATTGTACCTATAGTTGCTTAAAAATGAAAAGAGAACACTGACATTTATCAACAAAAAAAAACTAAGCTTTAAAACATTGCTTTTGTGCTTAACTTGACAAATATTAATCAAAATAGGTCGACGTTGTAACGGAAAGTATTCTTTTTTCCAGAAGATACGATTTTTCTTAAATAAAAACCGAAATTGTTGTGATATACAAAACTATTCCATTTTTTTATTAAAAAAAAAAACTAAAACATTAAAGTATCCCGTCAAAATAATTCAGTTATGAACTAACTTTTTTTTACATTAAAGAACGCTATCAACCATTATATTTATTAACTATGTCAATTTGAACTAATTTGCAGAGGTTTACTATGGTCACTGTGTGTTTGATTGATACGCTTCCATTTATATTACAAAAAAAAAATAAATCTATCAATTTAATTTTAAAACATCTCGAAATTAGGAATTTCCAACCTTCCTTAAGTTAAGGAAGTCTTAACTATCGCTCATTTTTTAAAAAACATCTCAAAATTAGGAATTTCCAACCTTCCTTAAGTTAAGGAAGCCATAACTATCGCTCTTGGTTGGGATCATAAGAGAGAATTAACTTTTTGAAATATATAATTTGTTTATGTCAATGTCAAATTTTATGAAAACGAACATTTTTGAAATGCATGCCTTCGGATTTTCCTTTAATTTTTGTATTTATTTAGCTTAATACAAGCGAAACTTTCTTCACGGAAGGCCGTAGAGGGCGAACGAAAGAAATCTACTTTGCACAGCTTCGGGAGTGAGAGTTGAAGTCGAAAATAATATAAAGGGACTTGGTGACGTAAGGGTTCGAGAAAAAGAAAGACTTACAGTGAAAGTAAAGGGAGTCATAAACAATGCTTTCGAAGAGCTTGGGGATAGAAGAAAGCAAGTTTGCCTATAGGCCGGTAGTTGGATATGTCGTTCTTTTTTGTGGATATGGACTAAATAAAGCTGTAGAGGCTTACAAAGTGAACTAACACATTTCTTAAGTAATATGTCGGGTAAACGATCGGGACCGGTAACAATATTATTCATCAGGCATTAAACTATTATGTTCAAGTAGATTCGAATTAAAACATTAAATAAGAATAGAAGGAAAAATGTTCAAAAGCATGAATTTGGTGCTTTAAATTGCTACAAAACGAAATAATTTGAACTACTCAAAACTTACCGAGACTGATTTTTAAATAATTAAAACATAAATTTGGTATTCCAATAAAATTTAGTGGAATATACACTTAAAAACCTATCCTATTTTCGAGATAGTGAATTTTCAAAAAAAAAAAAATATGAATTCTTAAAACCCATTTTCAGAATATCGACTTACCTTTGTAAATTCGTAAAAAAAATCTATGGCTGACCAATTACTGAAACAAGCTGACCTCTTATTGGGTCACTAAGACTTTTCAGATGGTATATTTTGTTTGCAAATATCCCATAAATGAGGTGCTTAAAATCTCTATGACCTTGAAAAAAACTAAGAAATTATTTCTTCTTCTGAAACTAAATGACATTTTTGACGGTAGCGTGGCATCTCGTCAGAAATTCAGCCTTATTTTGAAATTCACTTTCATGCGAAAGTAAGTCGAATTCGAATAGTTTGTATTTTGAGTTTCGAACGAATCGAAAGTTCACTTTATCAAACGAAAGTTCATTTTTTGTTGAAAAATAAGCAAATTTTGACTTTCGAATCATTCGAAACAAATGTCATTTATTTGACGTTAAAAATTTTCTGGCGAATAGATTAAAAAAAACATGTGAGCTCAAATATTTTTGTTGAAAAATAAAGAAAATAAAATACTTTTATGAATTATTTGTTGATATTTTAATTAAAGGTCGCATTCTAATTAGACTTAACGGGAGCAGAAAGAAGTTCTCATCAAATTGATGGCAGAAAATCCGGAGATAGCCAAGTGATTGTCAATCTTGAATGGATTTGATGCATCCATTATCATTCTCCTCCATATCTGCTCTTCGCCGCCGTCTTCACTTCTTATAAATAAAATAATTGCCATCTGTTTTTCTTGAAAATTAAACAATAAACTCTTGCTCATGAACTAGCTAGCAAATAACAATGAGGTACAAGTATTTACAAATAACAAAAAATACCGGCGAGGATTTTACTTTTTTTGTTTTGTTGAAAATTGAAAAGTGTGACCAGGTGTGTATAAAGTAAAGAGAGACTTTGAAGTTACATGTTTTTTTTGTTACGTCAATTTTAAACACAATTAAATTGACATGAAAGCTAAAAAAAAATCTAGTATTTAACTATTCAAAAGTTTTAAATTTATTTTGTTACTTTTTCATGTCAATAAACTTACCATGCTATTTTCTAAATGCTCCCAAATTTTAAAATTCCAGTTTTTATTGATGTTTTTAAATAGTAAACTTTACCGGGCCTTCAACATTACTTATCTTTACTTTATTTTTCTTAAATGGGAACGCATTATTTTGACCATCATTTTTATAAAAACAAAAATTCTTCGAAAAAAAAAGCTTGGTCACACTAAATTAAATAGAAATGTCAATAAATGTCAAACGGCTGATGTTCATTTTATGCATTCATTCGATAATGAATATTATTCGTTCGATTCTCAAAATATGCAAAGTTCATTCGAATGAATAGATCTATTCTATCGAAATAGCTATTCATTCGAATCTCAAAATAAGGCTGATTGTCTCGCAAAATAAAAGTTTCTTATCTCGCAATTTTTATTTCGCGAATAATTATTTGTTCCTTGAACTGGGAAAGTTATCACTTCGCCAAACTTAACTATAGCGCTTTTTTGTTCCGCGTATTCCTGTATAGCAATCTATTATTATTAAATTAATTTTTCCTTACTTCATCATTCATGCAATTGGCAAAATTTTACTTGGTAAAATGACAATCGGCATTCAGTTGATTAACAGACGCGTCGGTCGGTTGAAATTGATTTGGCATAGCATAATTGAAGGCATAGTTTAATTTTGTTGATTATGGATTTATGGAATAAACTTTATGTTAGTATGAATGTTATTTATGTTTTTTTATTTAATCAGATTTATTATTAACATGTAATAAATCGCAAGGCAAAACAATTTAATAGCTAAATAACACAAGGCGAAATGAAAAATGCGAATTAACGACAATGCCACCTGAAAATGGCGAAAAAAATGCAAAATAATATTTTGGCGAAGTGATAAAATAGACAAATAAGAACTTGCTTAGTTAAAATTGCGAAACAAATGTATGCAATATAATAGAATTGCAAAACAAAAAATTGAGAAATAATTTTGGCTAAACGAAATTTCGCCGAAAATATTCCGCCACATAACCCCTACCCTTTTTTGACCAATTAGTTACCCTTTCAGATGAAATACTTTTTTTTGCAAATATCCCACATATGGGGTACTGAGATCCCATAGCCACGTAGGTACGTATCCGAAACTTGGTGTTTCGAAACTAGATACCTAGCTTTACGTCTCCGGGAAGTCACACCGACAGGACAGCAAGACATTCCAAGATATCCCGAGATAATGTCCTGTGGAGTCGGGCTAGTAGAAATTTTGACGCAAGCCAAGAATTGAAAAGAATTAAATTGTAATTGAATTTTTTTTAAACTCTTCGATTGTGTTCGTTCTTAAAGTTGTAGGATAGGTTCAGACAAGAGCGATAGTTCCAAGTATCTACGTATGTACAAAAAGGTTGTTATGAGACAAAAATTATTTATTGGATGGCGTCAGCCAAACACAGTTACTCACAATACCTATAAAGCTTATTATTTTATAGAAATAAAAAAACACATCCCTGAACTAATCAAAATAGCTGGACAGACTTCCGAGGACAAAAATACTTCTTGCTAGTTTTGCTGCTTTCTATATTTGAGTGTATAAACCATCATGCACATTCCAAAAAGCACAAAACAAATACATACATTTTTAAACATATTAAAAAGTTCTTTCTCATATTTTTTTTCTTATTTATTTTAAAACTTTTTACATGCCTCTCTCTTACGCACAAAAATCTGCAACTATATTTATTTTGTTCAATTAAAACATTAAAAAACTTTTGGCTGACGGGTACTTATATATGTACATATGCAAATAACTTTCATGCTGACTGGCGACTGCCACACCTGCTACTTCGTGTTGCATTCAAATACACATATATGGCTCCCTTACATACGATTGGAGATTCTGATTTTTGTTAATGCAAACCTCTCTTGTTAACTTTTAACTCGCCGAAATACTTAATGGATCGGAATATAAAAAAAAAATCGCCGCTCTAACTATGTATACAAAATGGTGATGGGATCGGTACACTCTGTCACGAAATCGATTTTTTTTTCAAAATTTGCTGGTACATTTATTGGACTATGCTTCAATGGATACTTCTACGTCGGGATAAATTTTGTGGGAAATCTACAATACAAAAATCTATCCATTAACAAAACAACCACCTGCCGCTGATGCAACGTAAATGGCTGCTGTTGATGAAACATGAACTTTATTACAACATTATCGCATACTACATGATTACTTGCATGTGATTATTATTATTGCACTTAAAATACTGCTTTGCACATGCATAATATACAATAATTTTTTGTTTTTAAATTAATTTACTATTATAATGTCTTTTGAATTATGTTTGATAAAATACATATATATGTTTTGTATTTAATTAAATATATATTCATTTTCTATTTAATTTAAATCTAAACAAAAATTAACCAAAATCTATGTTTTCTGTTCAAATTTATGACTTTTTTTTAATTAAAATTGCATGGTGTATTAAAATTGTCTTTCTTTAATACTGAAATAAATGCAAATTTGAAATAAAGCATCCAGTAAAGTACCGTTAAATGCATCTTATGTTATCTACACTGACGCAAATGGGCAGGTACCGTTTAAAAATTTGTTATAGGTCGTTTGTTTTATGAACAAAACATTTTTTTAATTTGTTTACTCACTTTTTTTTATCTGGAAAAATAAAATGTTTTAAGTTATATTTAAAAAGCCATTCGAAGAAAATTAAGCAAGCAATGTTTACATTTAGGTTTATTATCTCTATTATTTGTTTAAAGATTCATGTGTTTAATTTAAAAAAAATATAAACTAAGTGTATAAGTATTTAAATTCGTCACGTATGTAGGTTAAATAATCAAAAAATGATATTGTATATTACTGCTTTTTGTTTGAAATTAAAATTTATTTGGGAAATCAATACAGAAGGAACAAAATAGAAAAAAATAGATCTAATTTAATTTGTAGCTATACAAAATTGAAAGTATTGGTTTCAAATAGAGATAATAGTTTGATAAATGTTAAATTTATTGAAAGATTCGAATAGAATAGAATAAAAATGAGATGGAAGGTTTCGTTTTGAGAGTATTAACCAGACTTATAATTTCTTATAGTTTTTGTATAATTTTCCATTTACTTAACTTTACTTTTTTTAAATAGAAATATCTCTCTCCATAGTTGGTACTCAAAATATTCTTATGACATGATCCCCAACTCTTCTGACAGTTTTCGATTGACTGAAAATTAGAGTGGATTTTTTGCGCTTCTGCTGATTTTGTGACATAATACAGAAAGATGTTAGTGCATGAAGCATTTTAAAATTTGTATGTTATTGCAATCTTCTTTTTATTAGTACCTATTTGTACTGTACTGGCTTAATACAATGGAATGTAGATGTCCATTCCCATCTGGGGAAGTTTGCTCGACTTCTACTACACCATACGTTTCTGGTTCAAGCTATAGCTAGAATTGTAGAGCTGTTAACTTAGTTCGTACCATTGTGCGACAGCTACATCATCGTATTCAGCCAGTAATGTTTTTGTGTTTTTTCACTTCCCGATTTCATGAAGGAGTAGAAAAGAGCATTTTGGTCAAAGGGAACGATTTTGCATTTTCGTTTCCTTATTAATTTATAATTATGTCCTTTATTTTATATTTAAAAAAAAGGGTACATGGGCTAGTATCTGCAATGCTGGCAACAAAAAACCTTACTGCCAGATTTGTGTTTCATGAACGCCTCTAAAAACTACTTGCGTGTTCTTTTCGAGTTTCTAAAACAATGTTTTGAAAATTTCTATTCTCTTCAATTTTATTGTTTGAAATCGTATTTGTTTAAGACCCATTTTAATAACAAAAACTTTGGTGTTTGATGCTCTTCTATTTCATTTATTTTTTTCAATTCGAAATTGTTTTTCGTGGTAACTGACAAATTTTGACTAATAACACAATTACAAACATTTTTCCACGTTTAACATCGCAATTTATGGCAGAAATTCTTGTCGATTTAACCTTACGATGCTGATGCGAAACGTGGTCTCCAACTAGACACCGAAATGCTTTCGAAAACAGCGGATATATTCATGTCGAGTTTAACCAAATGCAAAAAAAGCACAAAAATGTACGCAAAAGAAATCACACGCAATGAATAAAAACAACAAACGAACTAAATAAATCTCTAATGCCATTTTTGCACGTTACTCTAGAAGTACATTAACCCACAGTTAACTGAGGAAGCAGTTTTTCGGTGGAGAATGCATGTGGAACAAACTCGGTGGATAAAATATCAAAAAAATCGATTCAGTTAATCCTGAGTTAACTCACGAAATTTGATGAGTTAACTCTAGTTTAACTTTAATATCGCACATTAGTGATCTTCCACTCATCGATATAATTTTAATTTATATTCAAAATATATATCTACCAACATCACGAAAATATGTGACAGGCTGAACTTAGCATTTCATTGTTCATCAAAGTCCTTAGACCTACAACTTTACATTACAGTTAATGAGAACCAAAACTCGCTAGGTATATACAGAGCCTGATTAGATGGATCTTTTTTTCAGTTGTTTTCATTTTTGATAGATTGGAGCAGAGATTTTGGATTGTAGGAGGAATTGAGCTACGTTTCGACACCCCTTATCCAAACTTGTAAAAAGACGGAACACTACCGAAATGAAGGTGTAATCCGGCTCAAAGTCTTCATAGCCGAATTTAATTGTTGAATAACTTTTAAGCGGAACTATAAAAATATTTTTGATTTAAATCATAACAACAGATTTAAAAATGTGTGACATTTACTTAAAACCTTAAAAGTTATATTAAAAGTCTATGATTATATAAAATTAAATGTTTTCTAAGTAGTTTCCTTTGTGGAATAATGCCATAGTGGTCTACAAAAAACCTTACACACGCTTGCGCTCATGTGCACAACAGAAACTACCACTGTGGTATATTATCATTGGTGCCATTATGACCACGTCCCATTAGGCCAATTGTTTTGTGTGCGTCATACTAAGATACAAAAAGTGCAAAGTCCAAACCTAGTTTGACTGTACTATTTCACTATATTCCCCCAAAGCAAATCTTAGATTTCAGCAAAAAAAGTTCTGGGTTTAAAATAGCTATTCACTCCGCAAATACTTAGAATCCGTCTCTTGTTAACACCAATAACAGAAGGTGTGTTTTTCCAAGTCGGAAGGAAATTGGATGAAAACAAACACATTAACCTAAATCTAAAAAAGATCAGGGCCCTATTTCATGGAACATACAATTTATGTGATGTAATTCTGTCAAATAATCCCCAAATATCACGAATGAGTAGATCGATCAACCGATTGTATTTTTTGAGAAGAATAAAAAAGGCTTGCTGAAAAAAATGTATAGAATAAGTGATAATTTTTGTTTGCACTGGCTTCTATGTATGTGTAACTCTAATATCTGCGTTGTAAAACTGGGTATACGTTCACAAGACATAAGACACTGCATATTTATAGTCAATAGCATTTATTAAATGCAAATTTTACAAAGGAAACTAGTTATTTTTTGAGATGACATTAATGCCAAATTTGGAACTTTACTTCCAAACTTTACCTTCCGTGCATAGTGGAGATAGCAGTTGTAATATTTTTATCTGAGAAACAGCTCGCACAAATCAATACTTCTTACTCGTAATGCATTTTTTAATTAAATATTTTTCATAATTTTGATAAAGAACCCCTTCATCCAGAACATTAAAACAAACGATAAAAAAATCAAGTTACAGAACAATGAAGCTCAGCTTGGTGTTTAGTAACAAAATATAGTCAGCTGATATTTTTACACAAATAGACTTAACTTGAAATGAAGAGAAATACTTCTTGACTAGCTTTCCAGTCACTTTGCAATAAATGTTACCTTAATTGGAAGGCAATTTTCGACGGCTTGGCTTGCCTTCAAGTTTCTTATGTCTTGTGAACGTACCCACTCTTACGCTGTGCGCCTATGTATTTGCTTTTGTTATTCTTGAGCTTTAATTGTCAAATAGAAAATTTAATAGCTCTCTTTTTACTTGCTTCTGCTTGGCATTGGAGTGAGAGCTTGAAATTTTCATCGAAAAAGCTATCAATCTGTATGGTAAAATTTAAAAACCAGGCTGTTCATATCTAATGAAAAGCTCGCATGTGTAGATTTCAACGAAATCTCGCATTTCTAAATCAGAAAACCGGCCTTGTTTTTAGTTTCCATACAAACTATCGATAAGAAGTATGCAATTCACGCCGGTAATACAGTTTTTTCTCCGCGAGAATTCTCCGCGCTAAGCTAAGCCCGAAGGGATTAGCCCCGACTTCATTTTTGTCGAACAATTTCCTCGAGGCTTGGAAAAACACGGCTTATATTTCTCTAAATTCAAGAGTCAAATCAAAAATCATGCTTTCTTGACATTTAACGTTTTTTTGATTGTAATTTGTGTTGAGATTTGTTTGAATGAGTTTCAACACAATCTCACACATCTACATTAATCTCAGAACTGTATGTGGAAAAGTGTAGTTTTCGGCCGAAATCACGTGAGATTTCGCTTCATTGATGGAAACGTAGTAGAAGCGATAAATGTGATTTTTAAACCATTAAATATACAGATGAAAAGAAATAAAATGAATGATTGGATAAATTCACATCTATTCATTCATCAATTATTCAAGGTTATTAATACCTACTAATAATACTGTTCGAAATTAATACTATTAATATCTACTGATGTTCGAAATTGAAAACCAATCACTTTTTTTACTGATTAAGCAATCAAATTTAGGTATTTGAAAAAGATGACTAGGTGCGCTCGTACTTTTCAGATACGAATTTCTATTGTATACATATTGAAATAATACATATCTGAATTTATTTAAATAAGTACAAAAATATTAATTCAAAGTTTTTTTGAAATGCCATGAAGTTTTATTTTAGCCACTAAACTTTACGTAAAAGGTAATCTTTGAGCAATTATCTCTGAATTTAGATTTTAGAATTGGCTAGAGCTATGCAAACATTAAATGCGACAAAAAAATTATCAAGAAAAAAAAAAATTAGAAACGACTAATGTTACCCATCTGTGGTTTTGATATGGGAAGTTATTATTTTTTTTTTTAATGACAAAATTCTTATACAAAAGACATTGAACCCGATTATAAAATCAACATTACTTACTCCCATAGTACCAGACTTGGGTGTTTTTTTTATTTTTCTTCCACTCAATGAATTAATTTATTTATTTCAAAAATTGTACAATCAATCAATAACGATAGCAATAAGTTTGTCATTAAACCTAGGCTTCATGTGCTCCTGCTTTTATTAAGTTGTAAAAATGATTTTACTATTAAGTTACTAGCAATGGCCTCAGAAGTATTTTATTTTATAAATTTTTTCAACGGGCGACTGGTAGGGACTTTTCATCTTTTACTCGTCTCGATTTTCCTACAAAAAAAAACAACCAGAACCTAAAACAAAAAAAAATAATTGCCATTTTTCCAGGCGGTTCAAAAAAAAAATTAATTCCTTCTTTTGAGACAATTAGGTCCAGTTTTTCAGTGAGAGATTAAATTTAAATCTGAGTCAACTCATTAAATTTGGTGTGTT
Source organism: Leucozona laternaria (assembly GCA_932273885.2). NCBI lineage: Eukaryota > Metazoa > Arthropoda > Insecta > Diptera > Syrphidae > Leucozona > Leucozona laternaria. Next base: position 57,717,885 of record OW026368.1, read on the forward strand.
TACTCAGGATTAACTGCGCCGGTAGGCATGTGGTCATTTTGGTGAGTTTACTCAGGATAAACTGCCGGCATGTGGTCACCTACGTAAAATATTGGTTAATTTCCTTACAAAGATTTAAATAATAACGTTAACGTACACACTATTCGTCAACCGAGGTGAATAGTAACTGTTCGTTCATTGTGTTTAGTGAAGAGAAACTAGATCAAAATATCACAAGTATATGTGAAAACTGTCATAACTACATATGTAGATAGAGCAGAAAATTAAAGCTTCGTGTTTTTATGGGTTGACCGTTGCGTTAACTACAATTAAATTTCATATTCAAAATTTCTGGAATTATAATTTGGTTCCAACGATTTTCAATTCCAATTAATCGCATTCTTAGAACAGCTGAAGCTTTTGAAATTGTGAATTTTCCTTTTTAAGTTAAGGGTATATGCACAACCAAAACAATGTGGAAGCTTGAAAGACAAGTCTTATGTTTAAATTTAAGAAAATAAAACTCTCATTATAATCTACTTTTAAGTGTTATTTATTTATTAAGTACATTTCAACAATATGTCCTCAAAATAAAAATGTTTCGAATGAAAATTTAATTATTTTATACAACTGCCTTCAAACAATAATTACTATTATAAATCAAAATTAAATTATAACCTTCCTCCCTACGCTCAGTTTTGATTAAATAAAACGAACACTTATAACTTCAAAAATTTAAAACAAAAACTCAATACATTATTAAATTTCAGCCCCTCCGGAGACGGGTGTATTATACTCGCAGTGTCCTATTCTAATGAACGGCATTATATATGTTATTAGGTAAAAATCTATTTCTGACAAAATATTTTAGTACGCAAAAACATAGTTTCATATCTCTTTTTTAATTAATATTTTATTAAAAAAATACATTATTTTTGTTTAAAATGTGTATGCAATTTTTTATTTTACAATTTTTTTATTTGTTAACGTAAGAAATTATACAAAAAAAATACATTTTTGTGCTGGCTTCTTAAAGACAAAAATATATGTTCCGTTGCATTTCTTTTGAAGTATCCTTACCTATAATTTGCCAAAATTCTTGCTGTAGGCAACTTTAATACACATATTTCAAAAAAGGTTACGTTATGGCTTTAAAAAACTATACATTCTTGTATACACATTAACCTTTCAACCGCTTTCAAAAATTAAAAAAATATATATATTGTATATGTATGTCTATTATGTTACCTAAATACTAAAAATATAATTCAAATTGCATCCTACTTACTTTTTCTAGTGCCACCTATTAGGATATGTTTCTGTGCAATAATACATCCTTATCACATCCACAAAATTGTTCATAAGTAAAAGTAATAAAATAAATACAAAGAAACTACCATCAGCAATCAATTTGTATTTAATCAAAATATAAAGAGTTAAAATGTAGAGTTCCAATAGTTTAACTCCAGAAAATATAAATTCAGTCCAAAAGCTAAGAAATATAATGTGAGTTTATTTGTTTTAAATTTTTATCGTTATTGTTTCAAAATCTTCTCATATTGCTATTTTAATAAGTTTTTTTTTATACTTTCTGTGTACCTGCTTTATATTTAAAATATTTTAAATTCCTTTGCTGCTTAATTTTCTTACGAATAGATAAGAATAACACTTTTCGCTATGTGCTTTTTATCAAATATAAAATACTTGACGACATTGAAACACAAGAGAGAAAAATTACTACAAAAAATAGCTTAAATAAGAAATTATGTACCATACATTTTATAATAATTTAAATAGGAATATAAGAGAATTGTTATTCTATTTAAAAGAAAAAAGTGCAATTTTTACAAAAAAAACTAATACAAAATAAACAAAATACTAGTTTATTATTTCTAATATATTTTTGCTAATATTCGCAAATGTTTTGAATTCTCTTTTTTTTAATAAAATTCTAAGGTTCTAATATATATTTTTTTTCATTTTCTCTTTCTAAAAAAAATCATTCTAGTTACTGGACACCCTCCCGGTGTGCCAAGATTTTAATAGATCTATGTGCAGTCGGTTAAATTGCAGATTTGTCCATTTAACTGAAGGTAAGTTTAACGGCCTGTGATTAATTTATCTATGCCACTCAAACATAAATCGGCTTAAATAATAATAAAGAACAAAGCTCACGAGTTTTTCTTATGGTTCAAAGTGAATATTTTGTATTATTTTGAAATTCAATATTATTTCCTTCTTTCAAAATTTGCACAAAATCGGTCTCATCGTTAAAGGAAACCGTGGGCATCGCAGGACCCAAGTGAAACGTGATTTAATTTCCCCAAGATATTTTAAGAATAAATCTATTTTTACAATTTTGTAAAGTTTCTGAACTATCAAATTTCCATAAGTTTCTTTCGTACAAATACTTTCAATACAATTTTTCTGGTTTTGCAGTTATATAGTCAGTTTTGCTTGTAAGTCGACATATTCCATCTACAAAGTGATTGATTTTCATAAAAATGACTACATGTAATTGTATTTATTTTATATAGGTACTTTTCAATGGCTTCGATTTGTTTGTTTTTTGATAAGTTAAAGTTAATCTCAAACTGCAAAAATTTTTATTGATTTAGCTGAGGTATAGGCTTTAATTTTTGTGTGCAGTGTGCTACCAATGACTTCTGCAGAATGATTTGCAAGCCAAAAATAGGAGAATCGATTATTTTTGTTTTATTGTATGATAAACCCAACATATGTATATGAACATTAGATTGGGACATATAGAATAAACTTATTTTTCTTCTTGAAACCGCGTAACATGAATTAAAAAAACACACCGCTTTTGTGTGGGTAAACTCGTAATTTTGTTTCAATTCGATCGCGGAGTTGTCGACCGTAAAACGTAAAACTTCGGTTGAAGGAACGGTCCAAAAATCAACCCTTGAGGAACATCTCTAGAAAAAGGAAACATTCTGAATCACTAGACTCAGTCATGATTTGTTGGCAATTTTGACTAAGAAAGCTTGTAAGTTTAATCTGAACGCCGAATTGAGTTCTTATAATTTGAGGCGGGAGGGGAAATTTAAAAAAAAAAACTCGGTTTGTAATAGAAAAAATTCATTAAAAATCAACAGCAACACTTGCAATGCCATATCATAACTTTTTTTTTTAAGGCAGAAATTGTTAATTCTATTTTTAAACCAATTTTTTTTAGTGAATAGTTTCTGAAAAATGTATTTTCAAAAAAAAAAAATATTCAAAATAATTAAAAAAAAAAAAAACCGTATTAGTACGTAGTATTTTTGTTTTTGATATTCAATTCTCTTATAAATTTTTAGTCAAACACTAAAAAGCAGATCTCTACAATAATTTTCAAAATTTCGAGTTAAAAAATTAATTTATTCAAAAAATATTCACTAAAACAATTTAAAAACTCATTTAGTTATTTTGTATATCCAGTTTTTGGGAGCATATACGTTGATGATTGATTGTTTTCTCTTTTTAGACGACAAAGTTGAAGTATGTGATCAACGTGTGGCTGTGTGTCGTGATCATGCCAATGGTCAGTGTAGACGTAAACTATGTAAATACTATCATATACCGGTTGCATTGCCGCCGGCAAATATTATGGCTACTATATTTAATCAACAACCAGCCCAACAGCCATTACATCATCAACAACAGTTAGCAGCTGCATCAACAATATCACGTAATGAGCAGAAACAACAAGATCAAATAAACAAGCAACAACTTACAATTACAACAAACACAACTCGTGCAACTTCAGCAACATATACCAGCCTAAGCAACCACAATAACAATAATAACTTAATGAGTAGTTTTAGCAATAATATTCTTTATAAAAGTATTACTGAAAAGAACAACAATACTATAGCACCCTATCAACATAACACCATGTCACCGCCACCACTTTCACGACAAATTTCTTCATCGACAACAAATTCATTTAATGCCGCACACAATTTTGCGTTGGCGTCATCCCAATCACCGAAATCAACAAGTGACTCATCAAACATATTTGCACTTACCACATCAACCAATACAATCCCAACACCTGTGATGACAACAACAGCTTCTAATGTATCTGCTGTCGCTATTGCTAACGCCTATACACCAACGTTCCAACGCTTTTTGAAGACTCAACAACTTCTTACGCCAACACTAGGATATTACGATATTATCAATCAAGGTCTTGGTAATATAAATACAAATTGTTTCACTCTTTTATCATCAAATCCAACGTATGCAGCATCTCCAATGCTTTATACACCCGCAACCCAACATCAAAATCACGATTCAAATGGCGTAAGCAACATGAAGAAGATTCAATTAAGTACAAGCATTTTGACTCAACATCCATCTAATACTTCGAATCTGCCAGAAATCGTTACAACGTCCACAAAATAGAACAAACAAATTTCTGAGCTTAGGTTAAAATAACATCAATGAAGAAGTTGAATGTAACAACTAACAACAAATTACTTCGCAACACCAACTTCGACTGGATAAAAATATATTTCAAGATAGTGGTGCCCATTTTATTTAATTTGTATGACAATTAGTATTTATTTTAAAAAGTTATACTTGTCGCTTTTGGTACGCTTGCCTATGTGAAGAAGATTAACATAAAGATAGACTATCATCGCTAAAACAATATATAATTTTAAGTTTATTTGGCGATTTTCTTTCTCAAATTGTTGTTATTTCAACTTACATTTGTAGATGGAACGTAAGATTTGCAGCCTAAGTGGGCTTTTAAAACTAATCCTGTTTGATAAATGAGATTTTTATAAATGGATTATTATCGATTGCTGTACGTAGTACGAAAGTTTGATATTATGTAAGATAAACAAAAGTTTTATAACATTAGAGTAATTTATGAAACACACTCTTCACGTATGACATTAGGTATTTATTTATAATAAATATCATACTGGTACATTATATATAATACATATAGAGTAAGTAATAATGTATAACATTGTGAGTTCTTATAAATATTTATTTGTCTACTATTACTATGTACGGGTTTGTGTACATGGTATGGATTCATGAAGCCATAAATTAATGTTATGTGACAATGTTTCTAGTTCTTTAGGCACTTACAAGTTACAAAAAAAAATCACATAAAAGTATTGCAACAGAAAAAACTACATAATTGCAGAAAAAATAAATTAATTAATGTTTCTTAAAACGAAAACAAAACACTATTAGTATAAACACGTTTTGAAAAAATGCGGTCTTAATAAATTTAAATAAAGATGAATAAAATACAAGTAGTAAATAAAACAAGATTTATACTATGATGATGTAAGGAAACTTAGATGACTTTAATCTAAATATACTACTATAATAATATTAAGATGACTTGAGGAAAATATTATAAAATCATTACTTAAAACTTACAGAGAAAAGTTATAGAAAAAAATCAAAAAAATTCAATATTATAAGAGATCATTGAGATTGAAACATAAACGAAATGAAATGAAATACATATTATGAAACATATATTTACTCTTCACTTAAGTCATCATTTTATGATCAATACTAAAAAAAGTAACATTTCTGAATTTCTTTGACAACACCAGAATAACCGTCGGAAATTAATATTTTAAACATGCAATAAAAGTTAAAATGAATAACCCTTACAAATAAATAATTGTTTCTTTTAACCGTATTCCTTAGAATGGACTCTTCTAAAAGTGTTTTAAGGATTTAAGTTATAGGTACATATGTATATATGTGTAATTCCTCGATTTGATTTAATTTTAGAATACATAATAAAAGCTTAAAACACTTTTTCTTTATTTCATTTTAGAGTTAATTATTATTATTGTTTTGTCAAATTTTAAAATAAGTTTAAGCATTATTATCATTAATTGTGCGTTTACATTTAAAAATGTTAAAGTCGTAACAGAGCGGTAACAGTGCTCTTCCACAATCGGTTCGAAATACAGTTCAAAAGAATGTTGGCATGTACCTACATTGTACAACAACTACAAGTTTTAAGTTTACTAGCATTAAAGTTGTCAATTTGAGAGTTTACAATATAATTTATTCGGAGTTATCATACAAATTTAGTTACTTTTTTTTTACTTTATTGTTAACAATTTAAAAGAAACCCGAATTTCGATAAATTTTTCTTTTATTGCATCTTTATTAATTTCACATTGTAAAAATCAATTAAATGCAATGAATGCATTGTAAACTAAGAAATCGTGATAAGCTTCCTCTGCAATCTTTCTTGTAAATATTCTGTACTAAAAACTTTAGTGAGAAATCAAAATATTGTGCTATTAATTATCACAATAATTCCTTTTTCCTCACCTTTTTTTTACTATACAATTTCACTCTGTAGGGGGCTTCACCGGTGGAATCTGCTAAGATCATTTGTGGTAAGTGATAGAATTAACCAATTTAGTCTGTGTTCTGTGTAGGATTATGTCACATTGCATAGGTAAGGAGCTATCAAAACAAACATTTTACAGTCACTTCCCAAGAGTTACCATCCATATATAATATATAAGTTCTTTCTTCAAGCAAGAAAAAAAGTAAAAAACAAAGAAGTAAACAAAAAGGATTAAATCGCGAATACGTCATTTTGTTTCTATAATTTCGATAGGTCTTTAATAAGTTTCTTATGTATTTGAGGATTTCAATATGGCAGGCAATCATGATTTTGATAAATGTCGTAGGAAAGTTTTCACCGAAAATCAATAATGTTAGTGACAATCACTTATCACCTTAGCCAATTCCACCCAAGCTCTTGTTTTTGATCAATTCAATCAGGTACAATCTTTTATGCCTAAAAAAATGGTAAAGATTTACAAAGGTTCTGTATCTCCTCTTATTGATTTATTTAATTGTATTCCAATTTATTGCAATTCTTTAAATCTTGAAAAAGATGATGCAAATGATTAAAATTTTAAATACCAAATTTTTAAAATATTTCGAAAATAAATTACAAACATTTTCAAATCATTTTAACTTAAAAACAAGTATACCTAACATAAAATCATAATATATATATGGGCAAATTCCTAAATGCAAAACTTGCGCAAATTATGCTAAGCAAACAGTTCCTGAATGCAAACATAAAAATCCCTGCAAAGCAGATTGTCCCAAAACGCAGTGGATTTTTTTTCTTGCGCAAATGTTAACGCATTTGTGCAGTTGTAAAAAATATCTTGCGCACTTCACTTGCATTTGAATTTGCTTGGCTCTGGCGTGTTAAATTTACTTTATTTGTTTTTTGAAGCAAATGGGTGTACAAAATGAAGAAAAGTTAGTAAAATTTTTAAAAACTGGACACATCAGGAGGTGAAATTGTTGTTAACAATTCGATTAGCGCATGAGGAGGTTTTTTACTCAGGTGAATGCAAAGATCAAGCGTAAAATCAAGAACTTTATGTATTTTGAACTAAAATTCATAAACAAGTTTTTTGTTTTATATATGCCTTATTTTTTTTTAAATTTGTGTTGTGGTGCAACAATTCACTAAGGTCTTTATTAAAATAATTTAAGTTTGGTAGTCCATTATTTATTCCAGCAACAATCAACAAATACAGGAGATGTCCGTTCCGAAACGTCATATGCATGAATTGCAGACATATGCTTTAGGCATTTCAACTTGCTTCTTGCATTTGCTTTGCATGTGTTTTGCTTTGCAAATCTTGCGTTTAGGAACTTGGCCTATTATTCTATTGACTTTCAATAAGTAGAGCATATAAACCTCTAAGCCTTGACGGTCCGATCCTCTAATAAGTAATAACTATGTATGATATGTGTAATGTGTTTAAAATGGTAATTCTGTTCCAACAATTTTGTATTGTTATGTTTTTCTATCTTTACAATATCTAAACAAATGAAATGGGCCCTACTTCATGGAACATACAATGTATGACGTCAATTAGTCCCTAGATAAGTTAGTGTAAATTTTTAATTTTTAAAAACTGTCTTTATCGCATAGTTTTTTTTTTAAATCATAATTTACACTGTTTCATTTCTGGGGCCTTTTTTAAGGAACATACATCACATACAGTGTACGTTTTGCAATTATGTAATTCTTCATCTACACAATAGCCTTGTTTTATTCACCCTTATTACGGTTGTCGTTTTTCCAAAACGGCAGTAAAACGACTCGACTTCGACTCTAGGAGCTCCAATTGGTGTTGGAAAGTAAAAATATTGCTTAAAAATTTGAGCTGAATTTTTAGTTTTATTTTATCGTCAATTGTACCTTCTAGAGCCATGTCGTTTAACTGTAGTTTAGTAAAACGACTACCGTAATAAGGGTGATTATCTGGATCAGGATCATTTTTTAATACGTAATACAACAACAGCTTGGCATCCTGCTTTCTATCTGGATCTATTTTAAAGATCCGAAAATTAATTCCGACTCTTGCAAGTAGATGGCTTCTCATGGTAAGGTACGGTGAAATTAAGAGTAAAGCAAAATATAAATAGGTATACAACACAGTTGTCACCATAGAGTACTCTATGGTTGTCACTAAGATCACAGTACCTACCAAGTTTGGGTTTTGACAAAAATTGAACGATCAACTCAAATCAGTTTGTTTTCCACAGAATTATATGTAACTGCTAGCACTTTAAATCAAATCGATGAACTACTTTCTTTGAGTACGAGAGAGAAAATCGTTGCTCTCAATATTTTCCTTCCGCAAAAAAATAGTGATTTAAATGATGAGCTAAGTGGTATCTATACTTCACAGGTGGACTCACTCACACTAAATACAATTCTTTTTCTTTTGTTTTTCCAATATGGTAGGACGTGCAACCGCATTGCCACTCAGCAAAAATTGAACGTGCCACAGTTTCAGAAACATCGTGATATTTTCTCATACCATAAACACAAATTTTTCTAATTAAATATAATTACGGAGTGTTACGTAATAAAATAAAATATCGCTTGCTCTATTCGTGTGCTGTCCAAAAATAAAAGTATCAGCTAATTTTTACGCCATTTGGCATAAGAATATAATAGAAATGAAAAAACCGTTCCCTATTGAATTTGTTCCTGCCACCGTGCCACGACGAAATCTCCGTGTCAAAAAAGCACGAAGCATAGGCAACGCAGCATGCAGTCAAAAGAAAGAAAGATATAAGAACAAAAATTTTGTCGATTGCTTGAGGAGTTGCTCATGTGCGCACTATCGGGCAAGTAGATATCGGCGTTGCCACTTCGCAAAAAAATTGAACAGCAGATCACTAAAAAAAATGCAGTAGATTATGTACCTTTCCACAGTAGATTTTTTATTTGAAAACTTTATCGATTTTAAAACTCAAATTAATAATTTAAATTTGTTTTATGAACTCGCCGTTTTTAAATTTACAGTTTTTAAATTATCTACTCGAAGAGTCCGAGTAAATCTAATGGTGTCCAACAACAATTGCCTGACATTATTCATTTCCTTTTAAAGAATAACACTTGCAAGAGCATTGACTCTAAATTTATTGCGGAGTTTGTTTTTAACTTGGCTTATGCACAGATAAGCAAATTCAAACACCTAATTATATTTTGAGCGTAAACAGAAAATTTATACGGAAAATTATTCACACATTTGAATTGAATTTGAATTTGATTGTAGTTTTTGATACTATCTACATATTTAAATAAAAGAAGTGACTCTTGACATGCCAATTATAACAGTTTTAGTTTATAAAAGTAATGTTTATGCGGCCTCGCAGGGCCAGGGCCCTCCACGCCCTCCGTGCGTGCATTTATTGGGAGCGTTCAGATTTGTATGCAAAGCATGTTGAAAAGACAGATGACTACAGCTGATGCAACAATAATAGCGCAAAATTATAAAGAGCCTGATTTTAAGGTGTTAGCATGATACTAGTTAAGAATTTACTAGCTTTAAAGCTCTTTACTAAAATGTTCTTAGTTTAAAGCACTTTTATAACTAGTATCATATGAAGCCTGTTTTCTTAATAAATTCCACCTGAACACACCCAAAACTGTGACAGTTCATGCAAAAAAAGTAAGCAAACATAATATTTTTCACATCTACTATTGTCAAAATGACATAATATGGAGTAAGATAAAAATTGCTATTTGGTGATTTTAACTTTAGTAAAAATTTTAAAAGATAGTACGATGCTAACATATTTAAAATTTGGAAATTCGTCTTTTTAACTTAGCATCATATTAAAAATTCTTTAACTAACTAATCGTCTAAAATGTTGCGTCAATAACTCTATCTTAAAATTGTTCGGAAAGGGCGAGTACTTAAGAATTGTATTCACAAATCAGAGATTACGGCCCTCATTAGGAATAGCGAATCGAACCTTCGACTAAAGTCGAATGATTTAGCTATAAATTTTTAATTTTATTTGTGAATTATTTCGCAGTTCAATTCAGACAGTATTAAAATACTATTTTTTTTAATGGATTTAGTGAATTTTATTAGTTTTATATTTTCCAAGTTTATTTTGAGTCTTTGAATAAGCAAGGACGCATGTACCTGTATGTAATTGGCAAAAAAGAGTGATCATGTCAAATTCCTTGAATCTATTTTATTTAAACAGGGATTTGCAGGGATGTAATATCTATCTATCTACAAGTGAAGAAAAATTCCAGAAAACAAATAAAAATGTATGAACAAAGGTGCTAAACAAAGTTGAGGAAAGGGGTTCGTACTTCACTTCAATCAAAGTAATAAATGTAAAAATTGTGTTTTTTTTAATTTCTAAATCGACTTCGGAAATTTTGAAATTACTTCGCTCTTTTCCACATTTGCTTAGAAATTTTGAAACTGAAGTCCGAACCCTGGTTGAGGATATGATGGTGATAGTAGATCGTTTTTATTTGTGTCGTAACTTGAATTTTTCACCAAGTTTCGCGGGGTTTGACAGCAAATTGTGAAAAATTTCACGTTACCAAACAGACCTAATATGTCTGTTTGTGAACTTGCAACTTCTTGCTACTTTTGGCGACTTGTCAAAAATTTGTATTTGATTTGACAGCAAGTTGTGCTATGTCATACGACGTTTCTCGTTACCAAAAAGACATACTATGGATACCGAGACAATTATGAAATGCACATAGAATACATTGGTGGATAGCGACAAATCACTTCACAACACACCATGACCACACGGGATAAATATCTTAACTCTCGATGCATTTTTTTCGAAATATATTCTGGGGGAATTCATGATAGGAGAAAAATTTTCAAGGGGATAAAATATTCCGAGAGAAAGAAAATTCCCCCTTTGAATGTTTGCATCGATTTGAAATCAGGGCCCTATTTCAGTGCTACTGCTTACTTAAGATATATTTCATCAACTTTTTTGAAAAAAAAACTCATTTTCATCAACTTTTGCATTTTGAAAAATGAAAATTAAATCGATGACAGATTTCATCGGCTATCCCTCCTTGAAAATGGTATAGCAGAAATGTGACCTGGAATTTAACATTTCTTAAAGACATGCAGTTACTATATTTCCTATATTAACACTCTTCGACAGCTGTACCTACAGCTAGCAATTCCCTAAAAAAATTTAAATCTATTTATTTATAAATGCATCCCGGCACTTGCCTAGAAAATTCACTGTATCAATTTCTTGAATGTTTGGATATGTTCTTCATTTCTTTCAAGATAACTTTTTTAATTTGTAACTAGAAACTTGCTTTACCTTGTTCATGGGACCTACCCACTTTAGAGCAGGTTTGGACAACCAATTGAAGTGTCTAAATTAGACAATCGATGGAAAATGTTTATAAATAGGGGTTGGACAACTGTCCGAAGTAAGGCATAGGTACTTTGGAATCGCTTTATAAATAAGACTATTTATCTTTGAAGATCCGTCAAAGAACCGAAGCTATACACATACCCACCGAAACTTATATTGTTCGATTTGGACAAAACTTGTTTTTATTTTTGATTCAAATTTCCTTTTTTCTTATAATCTTCTACCTAGCAAGTTCCATTCTTTAAGTGTGATAAAAGTTGTAAGATACATTAGACACAAGCATTTACCGTTTTTTTTTACATTGCATTTGTAAAAAAAATGTGTTAAAGAACACAAATTATATATGGAAACTAGAATAAAATTGTATAAGATTTTCATAATTAAAGTTATCTTAAATACAAATTATTTTCTTATTTAACAGCGAAGACGAATATTTATTTTTAAAAATAAACTTTAATAATGAGTGCAAGAGAACATATCTACTAATCTTGAAATATCCTACTTTTCCAATGACATAATAATGACCCAAAATGAATTTCCTTTTATATTTATTTTTCAAGTAACTACTCAAACTTATCACAGAATGAATCATAATTGTTTTTTCGACACGCATACAGAGAAACAAATTAGCACTGAACCTATTCCTGAGGAAAAATCTCGTTTCATTTGGGAATGCCAGTGATTTCAGTTTGTACTCTGGATGATAGATTCGATCCAGAAACATCTTTGAATCCTTTTTTATTCTATAGAATTGTTTTTGTGATTGTATAATTTATATACATTGTACATATAATATTAAAATGTGCTCATTTTAAAAAAAATCAAAAATTAGAAACAATGAGGGCTGGTTATGATTAACGGACACATTTTTCTTTTAGTAATTTTCCTGAAGTAGCGCAATTTTTATGATGATAGGAAACAATAAAAACAAAAAGAAGTTAAAAAGTTTACAACAAGATAGAATATAGGAAAGTTTTTATAGAGATATTTATAAATACAGTTGAAAATATTTTATATATAAATGTTTTTTACACAAAAAAAACTACCAAAACTATTATGTACACAACTAAAAATATTATTTATTTTTATTATTCGAAAGAGGGAAGTGACATGCCAATTATAACAGTTTTTGTTTATAAAAGTACCTTTTATGCGGCCCCGCAGGCTCGAAATGCGAGCTTTAACGCGCTTCGCGCGACTTGGAAAAAATACTGCTGATAGAAGTATAGCCACCGGGCGGTGGCGGCGGAGCTCTCTGGCCCTGCGGGCCGAATAAACAGTACTTTTATACAAAAAATTGTCTAGTCACTTTCATATTTAAAACTAAACAAAAACGAAAAAGCTAAAAATGCATTACGTAAGCTTGAAGTGACTAAGCTCATGTCTATTTATAACAGTTCTGTTTATATGCATCTGTTTCAGCAGCCTCGCAAGGCCAGGAACCTCCGCTGATGGACAAATGTAACTTCGGATATTTTTGTATGTCCTACTTTTAGTGGCGACACATTGTTATACTTAGGTTAGGTTGTTGGGCTGATAGAAGATCTTATGCCTATCACACTTAGATCAATGTAGATCCATTGTGATACCCTGGAGGATTGGACACTCCTAGTAAGTTAACCTATAAATTTTCATGGATTATCAAGCCATCTAGAGGCATTAATGAATTGCTATAGTTTCACACCAGATATATTGGATAGCTCTTCTAAGTTATTAAAAAAAAAGCTTCCTAGGTGTTTGTTTCTTAGTTGCGAGAGGGCTGGGCAGTGACATAAAAAGTGAGAAGAGTCTTCCTGTGCCTCCTCATCGCCACAACCTCTGCATAGGGCATCTGTGCTGAGCCTCAGCTTAGTATTGTGGTACTTCAGCAGGTTGTGTCCGGTGTACCCGCAAGGGCGCACAGTGATTTCTTACTTAGTTTTAAGATCCTATCTGTTTTCCCCTTGTCAAAATACGGCCAAAGTTTTTTGGTATTCGCACAAGAGGCGATTTTGGACCGTCTTATATTAGTTTTTTCTAGAGTTTTCTTTGCCACAGTCTGTTTGAGGAAACAGATCGGTGCGTATAGGTTGTGTTCTGCCTGGCTCGGATCAATTGAAAATCCAATTCGTGCCTGCTCGTCTGCTCTCTCATTGCCAGGAATTTCTATGCGACCAGGAACCCAAGAGAGCTTAACGTTATGGTGCGAACCAAGAATCTTGAGTTCTTCGTGGCAGCACCAAACAAGTTTCGAATTTATTTCGATGGCAGAAATTGCTTCTACGGGTTCTTGGCTGTCGATGAAGAAGGTGATATCAGATGGAGGTATCGACAACATGACACGCGTTCAGCAGCCTTTGTTACTGCCAGAACTTCAGCTTGGAATACGCTGCTATTGTCAGGGAGTCTATAGGAGCTCGCTAAGTCGAGGGTTTCTGAATAAAATCCGGCTCCAACTCCACATTCCGTTTTTGACCCATCTGTATAAACTTTTACCGTTGGTTCGTTGATCTGCGGTTTGTTAGCTTCCCATTCTTCAAGGAAAGTAAGAAGTGAAAGGTCTATAGAAGGAAGTCTAGTTGGGGAGTAATATAGTCTGTGCAAATATTACTACCTATGTACCTATTTAGAATCTGACCATGTCCTACTTGACTGTGTTTCCAGACATTTGTTTGGCTTAGTCGTAATGCACTCTTTGCTGCCGATTCTTGTATAAATAAGTCAAGAGGCTTAAAATAAAGTATGGCTTCCAACCCCGCTGTCGGGATGGTACTCATTGCTCCAGTGGTCCCTATGCATGCCATTCTTTGTACTTTGGTTAAAGTTTTAAGATTGGTAACTTTTTCTACCACATTCCACCAAACTATACAGCCATATGTAAGTATCGGTCTCACTATTGCCGTATACATCCATAGGATGATTTTTGGACTGGGTCCCCATGTTTTCCCGAAGCTGCCGTTGCAGGAATAGAGGGCAAACATTGCCTTCTGAGCACTTTCTTTTATATTTAGACTCCGGTTTAGCTTTTTGTCTAGTTTAACTCCTAGATACTTTGCACTATCTGAAATCCTAAGTTGAATACCATCAATCGATGGAATATTGAAGTCGGGAAGCTTCCTTTTATTTGTGAAAAGGACTAGCTCTGTTCTTAACAGATTAACCGCTAAACAACAACTGTTAAACTTATAACTGTTATAAATTTGCATGTCTAAATCTCGTCCCTATTATGTCTATTTAGTTACTTTAAAATTCGTCCAAATTTCAGAATTCGCTGTCAAAACTTTAAGGAAAAAACTTAGTTTAGTGAGAATTTGTATTTGCACTTTTAAAAAATACTTACTTCATACAAAACCAAAAATATCACTAATAGCTAAGGTAGCTACTTTTAAAATAAGTGAACTAGGATGAATACATAGGAATAGGTTTCATTTCGTGTAGTCACTTAGAAGTATTATTCACATATTCAATTGGTAGGTCCATTACTTGCACGAAACTCTTTTGACACCAATAATTGGATACCTATATAATAATGTTCTTACACGCCTCAAATTTGTGAATTTTGAATTTGTTACTATCGTAACAAATCGGTCTAGGTTCGAATCTACCGTATTCCAACTTAGAGGACCACTGCCTCTTGTGAGGAAGTGACAAATCCTCCAAGCTCTAGTCCGCTTGCCGTGATGAAGTGCTTTCATTCTAGCCGTTGGATTTAGCAGAAAACTGTACGTCACTTCCATTGCTACCTATTAATAAAACACAGGAATATGTGAGAACGTAAATCACTGATCCCCGGTTCTTCACGTGCTGTTGCACCATTAATTTACTTGTTTTTTTTTATTCAAAAGTTTGGCTGGTATGAAGTTATAAAGTCGAATAATAAAACTTAAAATCGTTCTTACTGACGAAACTTACAATTTGTTTATCCAACGAAGCGTTGGGTTATTTACAAAAACACATCTAGATATCTTCAATTTAATTTGTATCCTCTTATTTCGTGCAAGGGTTTCTGATTTCATATAATATATAATTATGTCTGTTGGCGTACTGTTTAAAACTTCTACGAATTTTAGTTCAGAATCCTTCAAACTTCAAATAAAAATTCGCAGTTTTGGCTCGCACGCGAACAGACAGAATATTTATTTAAAATTTTCCGTCCATTAGAATCAGACCTTAAATGTTTCATGTTACTTATTTGTTTTTCTTTTATTTTAAATAAATATTTTTCCATGCACACGTCCAAATCCTGCCACATTGCCAATCTTTTACTCATGAGTCATGAACATACAATTTCTTTAAATATAAATTTTGTTTAAAACTCCCCACGCCCAGCAATGAAAAAAAAGTTATTACCAAAATGTTAAAAACTTACGAAGTTTGATTTTTATTTATACATTTTATAAAAAAGGCGCCATAGAAATTGCTCATCTTATGTATATTTTACATTTGGTTGGGAGAAATATATTTATTAACTTTCATAAACTCGGAGGAGGTTCATATTTAATACAGAAATTCAAAACGATAATACAGCGAAAACTATTTGTTTGGAAAAGTAATTTTTATTTTCATAGTGAATCGTGCATCCATTTTTAAATCTAAAATTTTACTTGAAATAAAACAATCGTTGGAGAAGTCCCTATTGAAAGCTTGTTTTGTAATCTGTGATTTTGTGGATTTCGTGAAATTTGAAAAAGTAGATAGTATCTAATAGTAAATACCTGCTCGAGTTGAGTGTTAAGTTTTTTTCGTTCAAATGAAAGAAATAAATGGAAGACTTATCATTAAAATTGATAGACAATTGTTTTATAATTTTTGCTAAGTTTTAACAAAACTCTAATTATCTACCAGTTAGTTGTTTTGTTCATTAAGAACAAAATATCTTCACATTGTCATGGCAGAGTTGCCAATCGTTAGTATGTTAAACGTTTTATTTTTTAACATACCTAAATGTTTTAAATATCTATAAACAAAAATGTCGATTCATAAATTTTAAACAAAAACAGTAAATATCGTAACGAGCACAATAAATATATAAAAGGTTAAACTCCTTTTATTTGAATAACAGTTAATCCATTGTAAGATTTCTTAAAGTATCATTTTAATATTGTTTTGGTTCTCAAAACCTCGAAAGTTATTCCCATTTTTTGTTTGGGAAATAGTAAATTACACACTAAACACACTTAGACCAAATATTGATACGTTGTAATGCCTTATCAATCTAGAAAAGCTTTTCCCTACTTTCAAAATAACTTTTAGCGGGTTTAAGTCCATTCAAAATGGCGTTATCCAATTGCATTATATATCTGTGGGATAGAGCAGGGCATGTTTGTACATAAAAAGAAGGTTTTACCTCCTTCTCTTCATTCGTACAGCTTTTGCAGAAATCGTTTGAGTATACGTCAAGTCTTGTGGTGTGGCTATAACTATTAGACAGTGTCCACACCTTTTATGGAGCTAATGTGCACTCTGCTTCTTCCGGTCCAGCGTTGCCCAGATCTGTTTTGTAGCGAAGCAAGTGATGATGTTGTTCCACCTTAGTTTGTACTCTATATAGTATCTATTTTTACCAATATCTGTCCTATGGTTCTAAAAAATAGGTTGTAGTTGCACTTTTTGCCAAGACGAAATAAGAGACCTAAGTCTAGTCTTCCTGAGTACACACCACCACCAATTCCGTCATTGGTTTCAGTATAAAGATGAGCCGATTCATCTTCCACGAATGTCTTATCATCCCAAGTAGATCTGGATCGGATGGTTTTTTGTTCAAATGTACGAAATTGGAGGTGGTGCAGTCAGTGTTACTTAAAAATGATCTGAATGAATACCTACAGAACTACGGACTGGCCAATCTTATTGATCCACTGTGAAGAGGCCTAAATGGCTGTGCTAAATATGACTGTTTCTGCACATATATTAAGTTACTTCTTCTGAGAATGTTAGTAGTATACCTTTAATAGAAGGGGGTCTTCGTCAGTGTAAAGTGAAATATTTCCTAGAGAACAGGACCAGATCAGTTTTGAGAGGGTTTCCACTGATCTGCCCAACGCGGAAGATTGTTCAGAGCGTTTTGTAGGATGAAGGACCACTAAGATTTTTAAGAGGCTTATTATGTAAATAACTATATCATTTTACAGGATCTATGTTAGAAATACTTTTCATCTTTTTATCATAATGAATCACTCAGAAGCAAATGCGTTCATTAAGCTCAGCAGCAAACATTGAGAAAATTAATGATTTTCAATACATTAGTTATTTTTTTAGGACGAAACTAGAGAAATGCCAATTTATATTATGGCCTTTTCGATTGGTAATCCGAAAGATATGTGTGAACGCTTCTGGAACGATTTTGAAAACAAACTCAGAAGAAGAAGAACAAAAATATTCGATGAACAGCATTTGTAAAACAAATTCACCACAAAAATGACATCAAACAACAAACAAAGATTAGCTCGACGACCGATGATAAAAACGTCAACAATAAAAGATTCGGCGCACTTTATCGTCGTCGTTGAACTTCGCTGCTTCAGTGTGGATATTGTCATTTATGGGAATGTAAATTAGTTTTGACTGTCGAAAGTTTCGTCATTGTTCAGAATCTTTCGCGTTGATTTGGAAGAAATTCACTATCCAACAATTGTTATGTTTGACAGAAATGCTGTTGTATGCAACGGTAGTATGGTGTGTTTAAACAATCGGCTCTTGTGTGTGTGCACTATATAAAGGTTGGTTTGACAACCCAGATCGGTACGAGCGACGACTATTGTATGTTGTATTTTGTACCAACAAAATTTGAAAGCAGCGGAAAATTGAAAATATATAACGTAAAATTTTTGGATGTAATTTAATACTGACATATTTTAAATTACAGCCGTGCGTAAACTGGGTTTAAATCGCGAAAGTTTAAAATAATGTATAGTACCTAGTTAAATAAAGATATTTATACCAAACCAAGCAACCTGTTTATTATGATTATGCATTATGCTCAGGAATAAATATCCATTCGTGGGTGGAATCATCATTCCGTTGATCTCATCGATCTCTTTGTTCAAGTGAATGTTTATACCTTGCATTGGATCTATTGAATAGATTATGCTGAGCAGGTAAAGCATTGGAAATCTAAGTGATGGTCTTATGATATTTCATTTAATAATAAATTGTTGCAACGTATGAAGCACGTTGAGTGAACGTATGAAATACGTTGAGTGAGTAACATTTGAATGTCCAGTCCGGTACTTAAATTTTTTTCTTGAGTTCGGCTTAGAAGTTGAACAATGAATTTTGTTAATCAGCGTTCTGATTTAATTGGGCATAATTATAATTCCAGTATATGCAGATATAAATCTTGAAGCATTATTTATTAAAATACTTACAACATATTCATCGCGAACTGATTCGTTGATTACTTTTTTAAGCTTATATGATGGGTTAGGATGGATTCTGTCCTGTGCACAGTAATATTTGGAAAATGCAATATTATATACTGCAAACTAGGTTATGACGTGTGCAAATATCCTATAGATATGTGAATATATTTAAATATATGTTAGTACTTAACAAGGAACATGAAAATATTTATTTAAGTGTCTTCTCGTTCCTACTCTAAATTATATGTATGTATATATTAAAATCTGAAAATCATATGAGATATTATATTCTTCATATTACTAATAACAGAATAAATAACTTTAGCAGAAGAGCAGTATAGTTTAAAATTTCTTTCGGTTTTATAGGTTATTTTATAAAAAGTAAAGAATGTTTGTATTTTTACTACAAAAATATACAATTATATATATATATATATATACACATATATATATGAATATATAAATAAACTTTTTTGATTAGGTTATAAATAACGATTTTATAATTCTAAATTCACATCAAATGATTAAACGAAATGAAAGTGATGCGTCAAATATTAAATACATTAAAAAAAAAATTGATAAATAAGTTCTAAAAACATAATTTAGATGAAAAAAATTATTAAAAAAACATAGAATACAAATCGATAAGAAGTAAATACAACAGTTTTAATTTGCCTTATATAAAATATTCAATATATCTATAAAAACACAAAATAAACTTATAAATATTGTATTTGATATATCTACCTAATATGATATTGAAAAATAAACTAATTTTGAAAACAAATAGAGTGAGTTCCATTTATTGAACGATGTACCTATTATCATCTACTAATCAAAACCAATTGATTTGAGGGGAAGGGTAAGTCACCTTTTTAAGTTTCGGTGTTCTAAAAAAAGAAGAATATAGGGAGTTTGATTTCAAACTTGTAGAATGAATAATTTTCAGTTTTCGCTTTAAGATCTTTTTTTTTATATACATATTTTACTGTAGCCAAAATATCACATTTGTTTTTTACACCTACTAATATTGCACAATTTACAGAGATTTGGTATATACATTACCTTACTACTGCCAAGTAATGAAAGTTTCTTTTTAATCAATACATAAAGTTTGTAAAATAGTCTTGAATCGAAGGACAAGCTACGAATAGAAAACCTTCATTAAACAAAAATAAAAAAGAAAAGAAAAGAAAAGAACAACAAAATTGTTACTAATTATAATATCCTGTTTGATTAGTATACAGAGAGAAGGGGTGGACACACGGAAAACAAAAGTAGACGAGCAATGCTTGCTCAAAACAGCTTTAACAAAGTCAATACTCAGACATAAATCAGTCTTAATAATTTATATATATATTTATGAAATAAGAATAAACATATGAATAAATAAAATAAATACATTTCTAACTAACTGAACACATAAATAAATATATTAATAAATAAATTACTAAACAAATAATTGAATAAATAAATATAAACATACAAAACATAAATAAATAAATAAATAAGTGGAAATAAAGATAAATGTATTAGTAAATAGATAAATAAGTAAATAAATAATCAAAAAATAAATAAATAGATTTAATGAAAATAAATAAATAAATAAAAATACCTGCATGAATTTCATGTAACAAATTATATAACAAATAAATGGAACTAAGTAACAAAAAGAAAATTTTATAAATATTAAAGAAGCTAGATTTGTCGGAAGATATACAAGAAACATTGAATCGCTCGTTTAATGTCAATATTAGCTAATGTGTGCAATTCACTCGTTGAAAAATACCAAGGGAGGCTTAGCATCATTTTTAAAATCTTGTTTTGCGATATTTGAAGTCTGCGAATGTGACTGTTTGCACAATTACCCCAAACAGGTGATCCATAACACATTATTGCCTGGAAAAATGCTTTGTAGATTAAAAGTTTGTTTTCTGTACTCAACTTCGATTTTCGGTTAATGAAAGGGTATAGTATTTTAATTGTTAGATTTATCTTCTTAATTACTTCTTGCACCGAATGTTAATTTTGTATCCAAATGTACCCCTAGGTATTTAAGATCTGTTACAATAAAAGACCAATTTAAAAACTATCTATGGATTTTATTTTTACATCGCGTGAATTTCAAAAAACATATTTATTGTTATAATTTGCGCTCTGATGAACATTCATAGCTAAACGAATTTGAGAAGGAATTGTTTAAAGAGAGGAATGTGACACTGGCTATTTCATTATGACTATATGAGCACTGTTGATAGAAAAAGCGATAAAGCAATAAATGACAGGAAACATTTCTATGGTATTCAAAGGAAACAAAAGCTTTCGTAATCGTTGTGTCTCCTACAAGTTTTGATCTTTCTTTCGAGTTATAGTCAAATTTTGGGCGGATGTGTGCCTTATATTTACATAGAGAAAAAGAACCACTTAAAATAGAACAAAAACAATAGGATTTCATATGAAAATGGTCAGTAAAATTGTCTATATTGTTTTGATACGGCGTTCTTCTTGGATGAAGACACAATTTTACTGAATATTTTTTTATAATAACCACATATTTTTAAAAAGATACATCTTATAGAATATATGTACTTACAAAAGAAAAAATCTGAGATTTAAACCTGCGACGGCGACCTTCTGGTTACCATAGCGCTCTTCGCTGCATGTTGAAAATTCATCACATTGTATCTTACACGTTTTAATATGTTGACTTCTTAAAAGTAGGATGTAGGAATAATAATAAGATATTTCTTATTTTTTTTAATATTTAATACGATATTCTAAACAAAAATAACTAGACAAATCTCAAAACTTCAATTATTTTGTAATATGTGAAAATATCTCATTATTTTTGTCTTTTAATAAGATTTCATAGTAAAATAGCTCAATATAGCGAAATCTTAATAAAGAGAGTCGTAGACGAAGCGGACTTAAAATCTTCAAAAACTAATCGAATCGAATGGTGTGAAAGGTAATTTATGGTACAACGAAGTAAAGATTCATCGATACCAAATACATGCATTTTCTTTAAGAGAACTTTGTTCCAAATTCTATAAATGCTTTTGAAATATCAAGTGCAATTACCTTATTTTTCGTAAATGATTTTTCCTACTTTGTGGTTAGATAATGCCATCGGATCACCAGTGGACATGTTGCTACGAAAACGACACCTATACTGTTGGTCATTAAAGAGCTTTTGTTCTTCAAGATATTTCTTAAACTGATATATGGTTGATCAGCGTTTCCATGACCTTGCAATTGGTTTTCAGTTGGAGGGGGAGGAAGTTTCGGCTTTTTAGTAACTGGCTGGGCAAGTGCTTTCCATCAAATCAGAAAAAGTCGAAAAGAGGTTGCCAGAGAAACTCTACGGTCTTGAAAAATACAAAAGCATCGCAATCTACAAAGAGAGCATTTTGGCAGCATCGTCAATGGGCTAAAAGAGCTTTCTATTGAGGGAAACACTTTAACAAATCCAACTGCTTTTAAGTTGTATTGTGGTATTACACAAACAACATTCATTACTTACCTTGTCTTAATAGCAAAATTCTCAGCTTACCTTGAACCAGTTGTGAACATTCTGCAATCAAAAAAGTAAGACCTCCTTGTGCGCACGAAACATACTCACAAAATCATAAAGCTCGCAAAAGATCACAACGAATGTGGACGCAGGAGCTGAACAACTTATAGCTAATTCGAAATTGATTTGATGTAAAACGTCAAAGGGCAAGAACAGTGAAATTTCAAAAGAATCACTCAAACCTACCATCATATTCCATATTTCTTTTGCATTCAGCGAATATGTTGAAAATTAACATAAACAAATTCAAAGTAAAATCAAAAACTTTTTGCAAGTTCTACGCTCTACAAAGTTTTATTGGAAAAGCTGAATTGTGATACAATCTTTGGAAAAACAAAAAAATGTCCGCTTCTTCAAAAACTAGAATAACGCGATGTCCTACAAGAAGCAGAAGTTTTTTCCCAACACCAAAACTTGCATTTCGTATTGCCCTAGCGTTACCTTGTACCACCAGGGGCCTGTAACTATAATATATTATTAATAAATATTTGTATATAATAACAGTTTTTAATTTTTTGTGAAATATTCAGGTGGCCGTCGACTTCTGAACTCAATACCTACAAGCGTAGGGAAATTTTTTATTTTCTACAGCTACCTTATCGTTTTTTTTTGTTACAGAAATAATCTATAGTTATAATATAATACTAAGATAAAATTACAAGGGAGTTTTACTTGTAGGCTTGTAGTTTTGTGTTACAGGCCCCGCTTCGATAGAAAAGACCTTTAGTACTTTAAGAAGAGTCAAAACTTGTCTTCGTTCAGCCATGATCGAAAACCGATTAAATGGCAATTAATTTCAATACTTCCGATATTTGAAAAGTGCCTGGAAGGCATTGTTGTTAATAGGCTACAAAGTTTTATTGATAAACACTCTCTTATTAACAAAAGCCAGTATACGGATTTCAGAAGAACAAAAGTACAGGACAACTGCTGACTGTGTGAACAAGAGCTTAAATAAATGTCACCATGTTCTTGTATTGTTTCTGGATTTCAACAAGGCTTTTGATACTCTCAATCATTCAAATCTTTTAGAAGCTTAAGGAAGAATCGGGATTCGAGGTGTGATGGGTGATAGTATGGCAGACTATTTCACAACAGAAAGTTTTTCGTTAAGATGAAAGATGTTACAGTGAGGCAAGGATCTAATTTGGGCCCACTTGTATTCATCCTTGATATCAATGAGCTTCTACGGGTTTTTAAGCTAAGCATTCCATTCGCATTTGCTGATGACACTGCAACGTTCGGTTTAGGTCTTTTGATTTGGAGAGAATGGCGTACGCAGCGGTACGATGGTGTCATGACAACGGATTGGTAATAAACGCTTCTAAAACAAAATTAATGCATATCCGAAGTCCGCATTTCAAAAAAAAACGACAAGCAAATATACTTTAGAAATGAGTCCTGCACAAACACGCCCAATGAATGCATCGAAGTTGTTGAAAACTACAAATATCTTGGAGTTATCGATTTTCCATTTCCTTTGGGACAGATATAATGAACAATCTACTACTGGCCTGAAGAAGGGCATATATGCACTCTCACACTTGCGTTTTCTAAGCAGCAAACAGAAAGCAGTTTTAGTGTACTTAAAGTCGAGCAAATCTACAATATGACGAAAATTTTGGAGTACCAAGACGACATTCGTTTCATTCGAACAATACAACATCAAGTTAAAACCAGAGAACGCGCACAAGGTATGCTTCAAATAACAAGAAACTACAACACATATGGTAGGAGACAGCTGCAGTACTTTGTTCCATCAACAATAAATTCCTTACCTCAAGAACTAAAGCAAATATAAAATTTAAAATTGTTAACAAATGTAACTGAAAACTTTTTAATTTGAAATTAAAATCTTACTTTAGAATTACGAACTTTTATAATTTAAAATAAGATAGAAAAACAATTTTCTGCAGAAAAGCCCTAGGCTTTGCAGGAACATATTAAATTGTAAATATATTTTAAAGTAATAAAGGATTAAAAAATAATTTCAGAACCATAAGTAAGAACATGTAAGTGGTTGAATGCTTAAATTTACAGAATTATGTATGCAGAGTGGTCACAGGAAAACAGTCATGGAAAATGAGAAGGAAATAATAAAAGAAATAATGGAACGATTCGCTGAAGATCCTTGCCGTCTTATTGTAAAAGCAAATTCATTAATGAATCTTTTAAACTTAATAATTACGTTTTAATTAAACTGAAAGTTACTTTTTGAAATAATGCAATCTGTTTTCAATAAGACTGTATTAGACTAAACTAAACTGAAGCCTAAGATTTAAACTATTACAGCCAAATTAATAAACGTGGAATAGCGAAGGGTTAGACCTTATACCTTGGATTAAGTGCAAAGTGTTATTAATAAAACAAAATTTCTATTAAGTGACGTTTACTAAGCTAAACCACCGAAGTAGGTGGTTTAGCCTTTGTATATAAACTCTATAGTACTCTCATGGAACAGAATTTTTTGCTTCAAATCCGTCGCCTAAGGTGGCGTTGGAGATGACAAAATTCACGTTTGCAGACTGAGAGCAGAGGTAGGATAGGAAACGAGAACAAGAAGCGAGAAAGAGAGGAATGTATTATTTGTAATTCGTATATTAATAAAGGGAGTGAGAGAGATAATTAAATCAGATAGTTAAATCAGCTGGCAACGACAATAAGGAGGAGAAAATTAAATTTTGTTGTCTAGACTTATTCAACGGTTTTGACATTTGTCTTTGTAGATATAGAATTTTTGTTTTGTATGTGCTATAGACATATGTTTATGTGTTCATACTTTTCCTATGCTTTTTATTTTTGAGCAAAATTTGAATTTGTTTTTAGATTTTCAGTTTTGTATTTGTTGATTTTCAAAGCAACGTTGTTAAATTTCTCAATAACTTGTGGAATAAATACAACGTTGCTATATTTTGAATTATGCTGTATAGGTATACCCACTTTTAAAGCATAGTAATAGTAGGTAGGTATACATATACCTATTATATTTCTGTTAGACTTTTCCTATCGTAGGTAGGTATATTATTATTTTTGTTATTCAAAAGGAAGAAAATTGGAATTTTGAATAACAAAAATAATAATTAGGTATGTAGGTAAGGTAGGTAGGTATAATCCTTTTTTAACTTTTAGGTAGGTACATATGTAGGTGGGTTCATAAATATTAATGTAGGGATGGAGGTACGTGGGTGGGTATCCACAGGGTGGTACCGATTAAGATATTGGGGCATATTCATAGTCACTTTTGAACTCCAGTTTATCTTAGACCTGGGCTTATCCTATCTAAATAACATTGAATAAACCCCAGTCTAAGAAAAACTGGAGTTTAAAAGTGACTATGAATATGCGCCATTGAGTTTTTTGAATATTTTTTTCAAAAAAATTTTTTTGTTTAACGTTTAGGTAGGTAGAATAAATACTAATGTAGGGATGTAGGTACCTAGGTAGGTTTTTATCGCAGGTAGGTATTTTATTATTTTTGTTATTCAAAAGGAAGAAAATTGGAATTTTGAATAACAAAAATAATAATTATGTAGGTAGGTACCTATTAGGTAGGTTGGTATAATCATTTTCATAATTTGTTTTTTAACTTTTAGGTAGGTAGGTAGGTATGTAGGTGGGTTCACAAATATTAATGTAGGTATTTATGTAGGTTCGTGGGTATGAACAGGGTGGTATACCTACCTATTAAGATATTGAATTTTTAAACATTTAATAAAAATATAGCTAGGTACCTACATATGTATGTTTTTGGTAGGTAGGTTTGTCAGTTTTAAATATTAACTAGGTACCTACCCACCCCATTATTTCAAAGAAAATCAAATAGGTACCTTATACATACATACCTACCTACCTATCTTTCTTTTTTGAAAAAAATAGTAGGTACCTATTTATCTATTGGTATGTAGGTACCTACGTAAGTTATAGAAAAAAATAAAAAGAAATTTGGTTCATAGGTACTAATGCACCTATAGGTACCTATACAATTTTGAAAATAATTTAAAAACTAAATTGAATGATTTTTTCGACAAAATAGCAATTTAGCAAAACTTGAAAAAAATGAAATGCTTTTTATTTCGAAAAAAGTTTGCTTTCATCAGCAGACAATTTTTCAAAAATTAAAAAAAAATAGTTTGCCAATTTTGAAAATCGATTGAAATACACTTAAAAACTATTTTCAAAAAAAATTAAGCTAATTATTTCGAAAAAATAGTTTAATAGAATTTAGACAATTTTGAAAAATTTGAAACGAATGAAAAATTTGGTGTTTTTATTTGAAAAAATAATTGCAATACTCCTAATCAAGAAAGTTATGCAAATTATTTCGAAAAAATTAGTTTTTATGATCATAAAATAAAAAATTATAATCTCAAAATGACTTGTACTACAAAAAACGGTTAAACTTATACGAAAAAGTATGACATGATAACCACATTTGTTAATTGTTTAACAAAATTTGTTAATAAGTTTTGTCAGATTTTTGTTTAAAAATAAAAACAGTAAAAGTTAATTTAGAATTTTGTAATTTAACCAAAAACAAAGTTATGCATGTATAGGGATTAGGGAGTGACTCGCATTTACCATAAGTGGCCAATTTTCTATAAAAAAATGACTTGAAATAAAAAAAAGTCTAAAGAATCGTGTACTTTCTGGATAAAAAATTGCAATCTGTCGAATTACAATATTGAAAAGTACACTTAAAAAACAAAAATTCATTTATTATGAAAAATTATTAAATGTTTTTTTATTAAAACTAGTTCTTGCAAGATACAAATATAAATCAAAGTATCCAATAGCCATTTTCAATTTTTTTTGTTCTTTGAATTTTGAAAAAAAGTTAAGAAAGCATTTCATACTGATTTCTTAAAAAATTGATCTTAATTTTGTATTCATAACTTGGTTTATAGCATTTTTTTATAAAATTAAAGTCGAATGCAGCAAAATAAATTATCTTGTCTTAGCTTTTCAAAAAATTGAAAGTTCATTTGGCTAAAAAATACGTAGAGCCACATGAATTCAACAATTAAATTAAAAACTGCACGGAATAAATTCATCAGATGATAGGCAGGTATGAGGGTAAATTTAAAAGCATTTCAAGTTTCAGCTCAGTTGGATGATTACAGTCAAACTTCTTTATAACGAACTTCTTTATAACGTAATTCTCTCTATATATTTTGTTCCCCTTGCAGTATTTAAAAATAAAATAATTTCTATATAATGAATTTTGAATAAAGCTTCCTTATAACGAAGCAATTTTGTGTTCCCTTGAAGGTTCGTTATAAAGAAGTTTGACTGTATTTCTTTTTGTACCTACACCTATTTTGGTTTTATATTTAATCGAAAATTTAAAGAAAGTTATTTACGTGTACTTCTGATCCAAAAATACCTACATTGTGCAAACTTCAGCTCAATCGGATGGGTAGTTTTTGAATACAACGACATAAACCAACGATCATGTGTGTATACCTCTCCCTACATAGTACATACCTACATATGTACATATATAGACAAAAATAAATACCTCTACCCATTTAAAACTAATGTAGGGCATCTAACTTGACTTCACAAAAAATCTACAATAAGAGCCATTCTAATAAATGTATGTTACTATTTACATACCTATATTTAAATTGCAACAACAAAACTAGCTACAAAAACTAAAAACATCCTTCGATATAATTCAGTTAAAATCTAGGTACTTACTTAAAACAAAATTATTTTTCTTAGTGGTAACCCCGTTCGTATAATTTGCTTGCAAATTGAAAAAGTGCGCTGATCTCAAACAACGTCACAGCAAGGGAAAACATTTGTATAATTTGCATGCATATTATACATTTCCTCTATTCCCATACTACGTCACAGCAAGGCAAAAAAATCCAACCTTCTTTCAAACAATATTTTTTTTCGTTCTTTCT
This sequence comes from Leucozona laternaria, assembly GCA_932273885.2. NCBI lineage: Eukaryota > Metazoa > Arthropoda > Insecta > Diptera > Syrphidae > Leucozona > Leucozona laternaria. The sequence continues at coordinate 57,746,414 of OW026368.1, forward strand.
CTACCTACAAAAACAAAAAAAAAACAAGTTTTCCCCTTTGTAAAAGAAATGATAAAATAAATAGGTTTTTTCCTGTCTCCCTTGAACTGCCATTCATTTTGTATAAGTTCTTCTCAATCTTCGTTTTTCTTTTAACCTACAGTATTATTTGCCCTTCCTCCTATTTCCTACTCTTAAATCTGCACACTCAAGTCTGCACATCCCTCCTCAAAATAACGAAAAACGGTTGCCCAGGGGGCGCTGCGTTCGTTCCTCTTCATAATAGTACTATAATAATATATATACAAAGAAACCCGTCTGGAACAATCTGAAACTTAACGTGCTTGCTAACTCCTTTGAGGATGTTGACTTGTTGGTAATTGAGTGATCGCTTCCTGTGTCAACAAATACCGAGTTGTTCCATTATGTACAGATAAAATTACATTCTTCATGACTGCAAGAATAAATAAAACCTGCTACCTGCTATTAATTCGTTCTGCTCGATCTTGTCTTGTTTGAACCACAGATTAGCCATATGAAGATGAGAATGTTTCGTACGTTTCCCCTCCAAAACCCATTTGTTTACATTGCATTTGTAATTTCATCTCGTGTCGATGAATAGATGTGAATTGCAACAACAATTTAACCTGGGTGTGTGAACCCTACTATGTGTGAGGATTTTATACACACATTCTCATTTTGTATCTTCAATCTGACAGTTAAAGCCTGTAGGCAAATTACAATGGCTGCCGGGGATTCTCATCTTCATCAAAAACACTCTATATAGAGTGTTTTTGATCTTCATGTGAGTTTGAACGAAAACTCCTCAACTCATGCGTCCATATCCATGCCCCACTTCACTTTCCTATAAACCGTGCATAGTGCCTACGGCTTCGTTGGTGGTGGTGGACACTTCGAAGATTATAATATGTCCCAACCACTGATCTTATAATACACTGGATAACGTATTCATACAAACAAAATGACTCCAATTGAAGATTGTTATACGTTGTGCTTGGCACCAGGTTTATATAACAATATAAATTTTTTTTGTCAAAGTGGCTGAACACTACACACGCGAGTCATGGCGCGCGTCCTTATCTTACAAATGTTAAAATACATAAAATCCCGTTATAGAACGGTGTTCACATTGGACTGTCTCCTTCGACTTTTTTTGACGTCTCTGTACTTTATCTCACTCACACTTCATGGTGAGAAAACGATAGGCGAAGAAAGTAAGGAGTTTTTGATTTTTTGCTTAAGATTGTTCATTTTTGTTGACGTTTTCTTTTGTGATATCTGTTCTCTCTATATGTACCTTATCTTTGGCACTTAAATCCTACGGAATCCAATTTTTTTAATTGGAAGCATTTTACTAATAAGATTTATATTTTGTAAATGAAAAGTTTCTAATAAATCCTTCAACGAGCAAAAATTTTGTTTTGTTTTAATGACTACTGCACGTCAAAGTGAGTCAGATGTGTTCACATTAGGTTTTGTGTCTGAACATTGGATCTGTATCCGCAAATGCGATTCTGAGAGTTAAATAGTAGGTGACATTTCTTGCGAATTTGCACAAATTAGCACAAATTGTCAAAAAATTTCTATTTATTAACTCAAAAAAGTTGCAACGAGAGAGTACATCGTGAGAGCAAATAATTGTATATATATATGTTTGTAAAATGGAAGTGAAAAAACTATTAAAAAATGTTGTTTTCGAGAGCGAATGAATCATTTGTTTCCTGCGTTAGAAAAAAAAAAATCACAATTCCGATTGTTTTTGTCTCTCATAAGTTGACTCTGGGGGAGAATTCCAAAAAGTCACAATATTAATTTCACCTCTTCTTGTGACTTGTGAGGTATCAGTGATGATGGGCAGAATCGGGCTATAAACTCAAATTGTGATTGTTTGTGTGAGGAGTGAGATTTTGACGTTTTGTACACAAAAGTGGTTCAATGCGTTTTTTAACTTTCTTGCAAGTTTCCCCATTTTTGAGAAATTCGTTTCCACTTTGGTGTTTTGACAGGTTTTACACATTTTACTGAAAACATACCAAACAGACCAAGTGTCGAAGTCCTTCTAACCAAAAAATCGTTTGTTTTAAGAAAAAATCAATTTGTTTAGTGAAAAAGATCAATTTTTCTAGACAAATTAAATCTTTCAAATATTCAAGTATTATAAATATTATACAATTTCAAATGCAAATAAATAAACAAATCATGAGTTTGGATTCCAAATCTTTAAAGGCAAACATCGTGTCGCCGCCGAGTGCCAGTGTATTCTTTGTCGGATTTTAAGAACTTCGTACTTCGAATTTCTGCTTCTTTTCATTACTGAATTGTAATTTTTTGTTGTTTGGATAAACGCACAATTTTTTTTGTTTTGCATCTATTCACTAAAATAAATTCGTATTTAATCTTATCAAAGGGACATGGTAAATTAAATGCACTTTGAAATATTTGTTGTGAATTTGTAGGAGCATTGTTTTTTGTGTTAAAATTCCTGTCAAATAGAACTCAAACCATCACATACAAATATAAGCCATCTGAAATGGTTGAAAGAAATTCGACACAAGTTCTAATAATCACACTCACGTGAACGCGCGCCCTGCCGCGCGTCCTGACGCGCGTGCTGTGTTCAGCCAGTGAACCGAATAATGTACGTCAAATTATTTCTTTTTTTTTAAAGACGGACGTCAAAAGGTGCGCTTGACACCAGGACTCCTTCAAAATGTCATCTTCAAGTGGAGTCAAAAAAAACTGTTATACATAAAGGAAATCCAATATACAGTGTATTATAGAGATCAGTGGTCGCAACTCATTGCAATTGTAGCATTTTATATTTTTTTTTTTAAACTTGGAACACGCCTTATGCCTGGCTTCTGCTGTTTCAGCTGGCCCGAACGTTGGTATTGCCCTACCTCTTGATGTTTACCTCCACCGGATTACCTCCACCAGTTTACCTCGGGACAGTTTACCACCGCCCTTTTACCTCCTCTGGTTTACCTCGAGAGCAGGTGAAATGTGATGTAGAACCTTAGAGGATACATATATAATATTGAGTGCTCGTTTCTATCTCTAATGCATTGTAGTGCCTGGAGCCATGATACGGGGCACTATTTCACTTTTGGTAAGATAAACTCTAGAGGATATCGTACCGCTGCTATCAATTGTAAGTCATGATTTGCTTATTTTCTCTCAAAATTGTTCTAATTTGAAGTAATTCTTGAAATTAATAAGTGTTTGTTTATTATTTTAAAGATTTCAATATCTTCTTTTTTAGTTTTTTTTTCCAATGTGCAGAGAACTCAGTGCCTTTAACTTTTCGAAACGTGAACAGCGACCCCTATAAAAGCTCCACATTCGAATAAAAACAAGCACTCCATATTGGCAATAACAACTGATTCACGCCATATTCCGGAATTATGAGCCGATCCTCTCCATCTAGCAACAATATCTAGGATTTTGCCATGCAACTAAGACTTTTTCAGAAAAGTAAACACCTATACCTGAACATTAAGGGAATAAAAATTCTTTCGGCATCTATGGCGAGAGCCGAACTCTCCACCTGGATTTTTAATTTTAACATGAGTGCAGTCTACCGCTGCAATGCATTGAGGGAACATGACAATGCTAAAAAAATCTTGCTTCATTCTTTGAAGGCTTCGAGAATCAGTTGAAAACTTGACGAATGTTCTCTTTTTTGAAGCTAGTGCTGTAACGAACTTTCTCACACAATTGCTTACAGATTGTTGAGAAATGTTATGAAGATCATCTTTTTCAAAAGAAATAAAGTGGGATTGAAAAAAAAGACATATATAATAGCTAACGGTATCACTTTGGTACTTTGAGACCAAAACAATGAGCTCAGCTGAAAGTGCTCCGCCTTGATTCGTCCGAGGTGCTATATCGTCCTTAACAGCTTCGATGATGAATCTGGCATTTTGCTTAGTGAACCTATAGGATAAAAACTTAAATTAATTTCAAATAATAAGAAGCGAACTTATACCAACCTATAGTGAACAAGTAATTCATTATCATCATATTTCGTAAATGGATCTATCCTTTGTTTATCCTTTGTTTATAAATTTTCACTTTACGAGATAAAGAAGTTTCCGCTATTAAATCGAAATCTAAAAATAGGCTTTCGTCACTTTAACTCATTTTTCAAAATTTAAATATTTTTGATCTTGCACGAAAACCCAAAATTGAACTTTCATAGACCTTGGTGAAAATTCTGACAGCTGTTTTCTCATTTGTAGGAAAGTCTGGAGACTTGTTAGTGAAAGGGTTAAATTGTTTATTGGTAGCATTTTGTTAAAGCTCAGCACTTTGTTTTAACCTTCTAGTTAACTAATAGTCGACATTAGCGTTTGATTATTATTGGTAAAGGCCCATAGTAATATCATCGAGTCGTTTTTTTTACGTTCTTGGGAGCTGCTATGTGGCGCCAAAAATTTGACACTGGCGACAATGAAAAAGGAATCGAGAACAGGTAGTAGGAGCGAGAGGAGTGTATTATATTGCTTCTGACAACAATAATGCGGGTAAAGGAGATATCCGAAAAAGCATTTTCGTAGTGAATTTGTGCGAGAAAATAGAAAAAAATGTTTGTGTGTATGCGTTTGTCAAGGTTTTTTTCTTTTTTTTCCCAAATGATGTTTTTGCTTTAAGGCATATATGTTTATATACATTAGCTTTATATATTATCATTAGCATCTATAGTTTCATGCAAAACTTGGTACGTATTTATTTTTGATTTTGAATTTTTGTTTGAAATAAATTATAAAAACAACGTTGCAGGTATTCTCTTTTTCTATGCGCTGATTTGGAACTTCCACCGGACTTCAGTGCCAAACAATAAAAAAAAAAAATCAATAGTTTGACAGAAAAATATGTAGGGAAAACAAAAACATGTGATTGTGATTGGTCGTTCGTTTGTTTTCCCTACCTATTTTTATGTCAAAATTAGAAAGAGAAAAGACAAAGATAGTTTCTGGAAAAGCCTAATTGTCTGACATCATTGCCACATTTTGGGTTAGTTCCCTACCTAGTTATTTATTTTTCATTAAAATAATTTTCTTTATTTTAAATATGTATAACAAGAGATTAAAAATTATTGCACGATATTCAAGTTGTTGCTGTTATTTTTAATATAGGTATTATGTCTGTTTGGCAATTTATTTTAAAAATCGTAGGAGTGGTTTGAAAAATAATTAATATTATCGCTTATCCCCGATATCGTTTTTTCAACCAAATCCCTCCGGGCTTGCAAAAAAACACGGCTAGTGCTAAAGACATATATATACAATGACGACATCGGGGATTAGCGACGCCATTACAGAAACAAAATGGAGTTTCCATACAAACTATCGATAACAAGTATGCAATTCAAGCCGGTAACACAGTTTTTCTCCGTGCTTAAGTTAAGCCCCGAGAATTCTCTGCGCTTACCCTGAGGCCACACGGGCAAGTACTGGCAAGCAAGTTGGGTTCATACATTGCCTGCCAAATTCGTATCTGTGTACTGGCTGTGACGTAGGTGGCACTCCACTTGCCAAGCAAGTTGCTGGCAAGTGGATCGTTCTTTTTTCTACTATAGTACACAACTTTGGTTGATCTTTCAAACAAAATGGATTGAAAAAAAAAATCAAAATACACTTGGAATGAATATTAAAGAAAAATGCAAAAATGGTGAACAAACTTTAATAATTGAAATTATGGACAACGAAACAAAAGAGGGAATAACTTTAACTAAAATTCATGTACCAAAAAAACTACAGACGTCAAAATGCAGTTTGTTGGCTATCCGTCTGTAAAGCACAAAACTTTCAAACTCCATTGAAGGATGTCTACGATGTCAAAAAACCTCTAAAAATCCGAATTTTTTTCCATTATATTTTCTGCTCCGGAAGAATGCATTTTCAGGGCAATCGGTTGACATTTGGAACGAAATATTCTCTATACGATCAAATATAATTTGTTCCCTATCTGTCAAGCACAAAACTTTCAAATTCCATTGAAGGATGTCTACGATGTCAATGGATTAAAAAACCTCTAAAAATCCGAAAAAAAATTCATTTTATTTTTGAAAAGGGCAATTTTAGAGCTTTTTGGTGATTTGAAACGAAATATTTGCAAACGTCAAGTACTCTGTTAAGCAATGTCAAGTTTCGTATGAAAGTGAATTTTAACATTTAAAAAATGCAATCAAATTCCAAACTAAATTTATTTTAACTTATTTTTTGCACAAAATCTACTTAATTCAGAAATTTTAATAAAAGGAACGATGATTGTTGACTATAGTTAAAAAATGAAGACCCTACTTGCTTCTCTACTGGCTGCTCAACTGGCTTCTAAAAAGGCAAGCCAGTTGACGAGCAAGTTGCTTGGGTTTATATGTGTAAGTGAAAAAATGTGTATGTATTGCAACTTGCTTGCCAGTACTTGCTCGTGTGGCCTCCGGGTTAGCTAAGCCCGAAGGGAATTAGTTGTTGTTGCATTTAACATTTTAATTGCAGGAAAGTTCGTCGTTTTTTCGATCGATTTCCTCGGGGCTTGCAAAAAAACACGGCTTAAGTGAGTTAATAAAATTGTTTATATATATGTTTTGCAAAATGGAGAGCGAATGAATCATTTGTTTCCTGCGTTGTTTTTTGTTTTTTTTTTTATTTTGGATAAAAGAAACCGAAGAAGATACGCCCAATAAAATCCACTTTAAATTTCTCTTTCCTAATCCAAAAAAAAAATAATGTTGTTTAAAAAATAAATAGATTATGATATCAAATTTTTAAAACACATGTAATTTGTGCGTTGTGACCTGCTATGAAGGTGATCACAATGTCGATTGTTTTTGTGACTCTCATAAGTTGTGACTCTGGGGGAGAATTCGAAAAAGTCACAATAGGCGTGTTTTTTTGCAAGTCCAAATGGATTTGTCGAAAAAAACGATATCGGGACTTAGGAACTTCTTACTTACAGTACGTAAGTCCCGATAATTATCTGGACTTAGCTAAGTCCATATGGATTTAAGTTGTTGTTGTATTTACGTGTAAAACTATTAGTTCCGATGTCGTTTTTTTCGACAAATCCATATGGACTTGCAAAAAAAACACGTTAAATATTAATTTCACGTCTTCTTGTGACTTGTGATGTATCAGTGATGATGGGGAGAATCGGGCTGTAAATCGATTTTCAATGAAAAGTGACTCATCTCACTCATTCGAATTAGCTTATCTCGGCACAGGTCACTATACTCACAAAAATTACCTACCTCTGTGTTATAAAATTTTGATTAATCTATTTATTTTTTAAACAAAATAGAAATTTTATTAGAATATAAAGCTAAGTATACAGTTCTTCAAAAAAAAAACTACATGCAATTCTTTTGGAGTGAGTATTGCCAAAAAAAAAATTTTTCTACAGACAAATATTTTTATCAAAAAAAAATTATACTTACCACAATTTTTGTTCGCGCCAAACAATGTCAGTTTTGCAAGCCCCGAGGAAATCGATCGAAAAAAATGACGTCCTGTCCTGCAATTAACATGTTAAATGAAACAACAACTAATCCCCTTCGGGCTTAGCTAAGCGCGGAGAATTCTCGGGCTTAACTTAAGCACGGAGAAAAACTGTGTTACCGGCGTGAATTGCATACTTGTTATCGATAGTTTGTTTTGTTTCTGTAATGGCGTCGCTAATCCCCGATGTCATTTTGTTTCAACCAATTATCCCCGGGCTTGCAAAAAAACACGCCTATTGTGCAAACAAATCTAGTTTGGGTAACGAATGTTTTTCTTCCGGATAAAAATTTCATTCTCACCATCAATTTTTTTTTTCGTTCAAAAGAACTGTATACTAACAGCCCGAATCTCCCCTTGTGAGGAGTCACAAGCTCTTGTGGGTATTCCTTGTGAGTATTGTTGTGACCAAAAACACTCTATATGAAGATACCAATCTTTCGTACGTATCACCCTCCAAAACCCATTTGTTTACATTGTTGTTTTTGTAATTTCGTTTTGTGTCCATGAATAGACTTTGTATATAAACTCTATAGTACTCTCATGGAACAGAATTTTTTGCTTCAAATCCGTCGCCTAAGGTGGCGTTGGAGATGACAAAATTCACGTTTGCAGACTGAGAGCAGAGGTAGGATAGGAAACGAGAACAAGAAGCGAGAAAGAGAGGAATGTATTATTTGTAATTCGTATATTAATAAAGGGAGTGAGAGAGATAATTAAATCAGATAGTTAAATCAGCTGGCAACGACAATAAGGAGGAGAAAATTAAATTTTGTTGTCTAGACTTATTCAACGGTTTTGACATTTGTCTTTGTAGATATAGAATTTTTGTTTTGTATGTGCTATAGACATATGTTTATGTGTTCATACTTTTCCTATGCTTTTTATTTTTGAGCAAAATTTGAATTTGTTTTTAGATTTTCAGTTTTGTATTTGTTGATTTTCAAAGCAACGTTGTTAAATTTCTCAATAACTTGTGGAATAAATACAACGTTGCTATATTTTGAATTATGCTGTATAGGTATACCCACTTTTAAAGCATAGTAATAGTAGGTAGGTATACATATACCTATTATATTTCTGTTAGACTTTGTAAAGAGTAGTGGGATAAGATAGTAATTCCCATAGTACGCAGCTCTGGCACATTTTTCCCTTCAGCTTAGCTCATTTTTTTTTTTTTTTTTTTTTTTTTTTAAATAGTCAAATTTAGGTGTTCCTCACAAATCCGTGGGTTTTGAAATATGCGAATGTAAAAAAACACACGGAAAATATAGTTTATATTCCATTTTACTTGGTATTTTTAATGATCAACGTGTGGCTTCGACCCGCGACCCTGAGATTAAGAGTCTCATGCTCTACTAGTTTTTTAAGTCTTTGGCATGGAAAACCCCAACAAATTTTCCCTTCTGGTCTTCAACTTCGTACAGAGCATTTCCTTTTGGTCTTATAATCCGACACTTCAAAAATGTTGGACAGAGCTTGGCACTCAAGCCCTTTGCGGCATTGCTTTGCACAAAATTTCTCCGAAAAACTTCCTGGCCGGGTAAAAATTTCTTCTGAGAAGACCTCAGATTGTAAACTTTTGAATGTTTTTCAAAAGCTTGTTTCAAATGTTCTTGAAGTTTAGTACGTATCATCTTTATTCGATCAGATTTTTTAACGCATTTAAAATCTTCGTCAGTAAGCAATTCCAATTTTTTCATCAAAGGATACATATCTGCATGGGTGACCATTTGAGTGCCAAATAAAGCAAAATAGGGTGTCGTTTCAATTGACTGGTGGAATGAGGTACACAAAGACTGCTGTATTTCTGGGATATACTTATCCCATTCCCGATGGTCACCCTTCAGATATGATCTTATACCTGACAAAATGGATTGATTCACGCGCTCAGATGCATTTGATTGGGGTGAATATAATGCTGTTCTAAAATGGTGAATACCTAAATTGTTCATAAATTGATTGAACTGACCTGACACGAATTGTTTGCCGTTATCTGAGTGTATATACTCAGGAACACCAAAGATATTAAAAACGGTTTGTTCCAAAAAGTTAATCACGTTTTGGGTGTTCGCTTTTGGCATCGGCTTTAACAAAACGAACTTTGTTAAATGATCAACCAAAATAAAAAGATATAGATTTCCTTTTTTAGAACGAATGTAAGGACCCATAAAATCAATATAAACCTTTTGAAAAGGTCTTTCAAATGTGACAAGAGTAGTCATTGGAGGTTTTATGGTTTTATTCATTCGTTTACTTTCCTTACAAGTATGACATTGACTAATGAAACTTTTGACATCTCTTGCTAAGTTTGGCCAGAAGTATAATTGTCTAAGCCTGTCAATGGTTTTTGCAATCCCACCATGAGCACAATTTGGAGCTGTGTGTGCTACAGAGACAAGTTCTTTTGCTAAACCAGATGGAATCCATAAACGCCACTGGAGGTCAGTTTTGTCTACGTCTAAATCAGAAGAAAAAAATCTTTTGAAAATCAAACCATCACATTCTTTGAGATCGGGATATTTGTTCGGTCCATCTCTCAGTGTTTTTAAAATTTTTGTGTACTCTTCACTTTTAAAGTGTTCAGAATTTAAATTGACTGAAATATTTAAACTTTTAACAATGTCAAGAGTTTCGATAAAAGCCCGTGACAATGCATCCGGTACAATATTGGCTGAACCTTTCCGGTGTACGATATCGAAATCAAAGGCTTGGAGTTTGAACGACCACCTAGCTAATCTACCACTCAAGTCTTTCACACTCATTAACCATTTAAGACTCGAATGGTCAGTTATGATGGTGAAATGGAAACCCTCTACATACGGTCGAAATTTTTTTACAGCTAAGACCGCTGCTAAGCATTCCTTCTCCGTCACGCTGTAGTTCATCTCGCATGAATTCAACTTTTGAGAATAAAAAGCTATAGGTTTTTCTTGGTCTTCATCATCGACTTGGAATAACACCGCTCCAACACCTTGATTCGAAGCATCACATTGAATTGTGAACGGTCTAGAAAAATCGGGGTTATTTAACATAGGTGCTGAACACAGAGCAGATTTTAACTTTTCAAATGCCGATAAAGCATCTGATGTCATTTCAAACTTAGTTTTGCTCTTTTTAAGCATGTCAGTTAGTGGAGCCGCTAGGTCAGCAAAATTCTTGATAAATCTGCGATACCATCCGCACAAACCCAAGAAACTGCGTGTTTGTTTTACTGTCTTTGGTAAAGGAAAATTACTAACTGCAACGACTTTCTCAGGATCTGGCATCAGGTGACCATGTCCGACTATATGACCTAAAAATTTAAGTTCTCTATAGCAAAACTTAGATTTTTCTATGTTAACAGTTAAGTTTGCACTTTTTAGGCATTTGGCAACAGTTTCTAAAAGACGGATGTGTGTTTCAAAATCAGGAGAAACCATGAGAAGGTCATCAACGTAAACGAAGACAAACTCCCGTAATTCTTGAGGAATAACGTTGTTCATAATTTTCTCCATTGTCTGTGTCGCATTGCATGTGCCGAAGGGCATCACTGTGAACTGGAACAGCGGTTTTCCAGGCACAGCGAAAGCAGTCTTCTCTCGTGATTCCTTATCAAGCGGGATTTGCCAAAAGGCATCCTTGAGATCCACGCTTGAGATGAAGCGTGTGTCTCCAAGGCGGCTTAACATACCTTCTATGTGTGGGAAAGGACTAGCATTTTTCTTGGTGTGTGCGTTTACTTTCCGGAAGTCAATACAAAGCTGATTCTTTCCAGGTTTCTTTACCAGGACAACTGGTGAGCTCCACGGACTTTGACTTTCTTCTATCACACCTAACCTTAGCATTCGATCTAACTCTTCATATATTAGATTCTGTATGATTGGTGATACCGGATAGTGCCTTTGTTTGATCGGATCTGTATCACCCGTATCAATCACGTGTGCACCTACTGTCGTTCTGCCCAATCCTAACTTAGAGAAAGATGGAAATTTCTCAATAGCATTTTCGAGGACTTGTTGTTGGTCTTCGCATAAGTCGTGTTTGGGAGATGAAAAATGAGTATCTTTACATGCAATTTCTGAAACTAAATGCGGGGCTACTTGAAACAAGTGCCAAAAATCAATTCCTAAATATAAAGGTTGTGACAGCGAAGGAACGAGATAGAAGTCTGTGTCGCTGGTAATGTTGTTGTAAGTTACCGACACTTTAATTCTACCAACAATTTTCTGATTCCTGCCGTCTGCAGTTTTCAAATCGGAAACAAATTTTAGAATTGAAAGTTTGTTGCGTTCAATGAATTCTAAGCAACCTTTTCCTAAACACGAAACAGATGCACCACTGTCAAGGAGGCCTTTAATGGTTTCTTCTCCTATCTGGACAAGAGCATATGGTCTAGGATCAGTATTGTCAGATACACAAGATGAATTGATAAAGTCGTGATAGATTTTTCTCTTCTGTTTTCGATTGAAGGATCCATTTGAACATTTTAAAGGAGTGCTCGAATGAAATTCCTCAATAGAGAACAGTTTGTTACGTAATTCGTTGTATCTCTTAAGTCTTTCCTCATAGGTTAAAATCTGTCTTTTTACCATGGGAGGATTTATAAGATCAGGTGAAATGGTCATATCTATTGGGTTGTCAAAATCAGTGTTAGACAAAATACGAATTTGGGTCTCAGTATTTGTACTAGCATCAATAAAATTTATTCCGGGTTTGTTTGGGTTGAGCGAGATGCCCCGGTGGATATCAGGCTCCGTTTCCAGTTTTCCGAGTTTGGATTGCATTTAGAACAATGTGGAGTTGTTACATTATCTAAACCACAACGATAACAAAACAATCTCCTAACTGGAGATGGACATGACATGAAAGAATGTCCTTCTTTCTTACAATTAAAACACTTTCGATTGGAAGGTTGAAAGTTTTTAGTTTCGATTGCGTTTATCTCGTCATCAATGCTACAAATAGAGCTACTGTCTTCCAAATTCAGCTCTTGAATATTCCTTGCACCAAAATTAGTAGGTCGAATGCGAGAAGATTCTCTAGCTTTCAACATCTTTTCTGCCTTATGACATTCTTCACGAAGGTGGTCCATTGAGAACAACGACATTGGATATATATAAGGCATAAGTCGGAAATGAATGTTTTCTTTAACGAGTTTGATTAAATTATGTTCTCGTATTGGTTCTCTGAGTTGGTTACGTAAGTCTAAAATAGAATTATAGAAATCGTCGAATGGTTCATTAGAAAGTTGACGACGTTCCATGATTTGTTTAATGATTTCAAAATCCGATTCATGACTTCGAAATTGTTGAAGTAATGCACCTCTCAGTTCTCCCCACTCTGAATGAGGATTACTGCGAAGGAACCGCCAGAACCAATTTTGAGCAGTCCTAGATAGCAACAAGTGAAAATTTCTGATGACTTCATGCCATTGCATGCCGTAATTTTCTTTGAGTGTTTCTACTCTGAAAATGAAGTCTTCAACTGAAATGGATTTTGAAGTTCCGTCAAATTGAACACCCCAGCGATCAAGATCAATTTTCCGAATTGGATTATTTGAAGATCTGATAGGTGGTGGATGATTTTCAAAATTGTTCACAGAATGAAGATTTGGTCCGTGAAACATATTTGGCTGGCCAAAATTTGTGCCTTCTCGACTCTCATAAGTATTACTATCCGTAATCTCAAAAGAAACATTTCTTTTCGGATTTGAGGGTTCAACAATATAGTTTCTTTTATTAGAACGTGAGATATTATTGATTGGTTTCATGTTATTATTTCTAGAAAAGTTTTTAACAGGAGAATTTTTAAAAGAAGTACTTACAGACCTCTCAATATTTTCTCTTATACTTTCATTCAACGATGTTAGTAAGCTTGAATGAAAATGATCTAAGTTTTGCTTTACCAAGACATCGACTATATTTTTCAACGAACCATCAGGGTATTTATTCGCATTCGAATCATGTGGTTTTTGAACAGAAGATATTGAAAATATCTGATCTGGTTGTTGAAGTTCGGGTAAATGGCCCGATTCAGCCGAGTAAAAAATATCATCAGACTTGTCGCCTGAATTTTGATGATTCAAAATTGTATCATCATCAATTAAATTAACTAATTGCTCAACCTTTTCAACATTGTGAGACGATATAATATTGCAATTTCGGATGGTATTAATAGCATTATTTTCTTCTTCAGCATAAGTGTTTAGAGGATTTTTCAACAATTGATTTGAATTGTCAACCCCTGAATTAACGACTTTTTGCTTTTTGGTTGGGAAAGGTGGTGTTTCCTCTAATTGTATATTAGCTTTTAGAATTTTTGATTGGGAACGAGTTCCTGTATATCTAGGTATTGCACCCTTGGACATTTTAACTAATTTCTTTTCAAATATTTTATATAAAAAAAAACAATATTTAAAATTAACAAATATCTACTATTAATGAAATGAAGCAAAAAAAATTAAATATTCAAATGGTAGGGAAAATGGCAACTCTGGAAAGAAAAGTGAGTCAAAGATAAAAAGAATTTGAAATTATGAAAGCCTAGTTTCTCTCTGTGTCTTTATAAAAAAAAAAAATATAAAAGTTGTGGGAACAAAGGATGCATAAATGCATGATCCTTTTTCCTCTACTAACTGAATGTACTTGGATAAATTTTCTTATCATGAACCTGTGGAAAAAAATGCAAACATTATACACTTTCTTCTCTACAAGTTGCATAAGGAAAATGAAAATGCAAAAAAAAAAAAAAATATTAATTAAGATCACTAAGTACTCTAAAGGTTTTAACTATGATTGGTAAACATAAGTATATGACTAAAATCAACTCTAATCATTGAAAGAAAAAAAAATTATGTGTAAATGTTAGTCTAGCACTGATTGGTAAATTTTACACTAAATCACTCTCATCGGCTTTGACTTGACAAAAAAGTAGCTTCGAAATCAAAATTTACTAATCTTGACTTCGGGTATGCTCGTTGGGCGCCATTATTTGTAAAGAGTAGTGGGATAAGATAGTAATTCCCATAGTACGCAGCTCTGGCACATTTTTCCCTTCAGCTTAGCTCATTTTTTTTTTTTTTTTTTTTTTTTTTTAAATAGTCAAATTTAGGTGTTCCTCACAACTTTTCCTATCGTAGGTAGGTATATTATTATTTTTGTTATTCAAAAGGAAGAAAATTGGAATTTTGAATAACAAAAATAATAATTAGGTATGTAGGTAAGGTAGGTAGGTATAATCCTTTTTTAACTTTTAGGTAGGTACATATGTAGGTGGGTTCATAAATATTAATGTAGGGATGGAGGTACGTGGGTGGGTATCCACAGGGTGGTACCGATTAAGATATTGGGGCATATTCATAGTCACTTTTGAACTCCAGTTTATCTTAGACCTGGGCTTATCCTATCTAAATAACATTGAATAAACCCCAGTCTAAGAAAAACTGGAGTTTAAAAGTGACTATGAATATGCGCCATTGAGTTTCTTGAATATTTTTTTCAAAAAAATTTTTTTGTTTAACGTTTAGGTAGGTAGATTAAATACTAATGTAGGGATGTAGGTACCTAGGTAGGTTTTTATCGCAGGTAGGTATTTTATTATTTTTGTTATTCAAAAGGAAGAAAATTGGAATTTTGAATAACAAAAATAATAATTATGTAGGTAGGTACCTATTAGGTAGGTTGGTATAATCATTTTCATAATTTGTTTTTTAACTTTTAGGTAGGTAGGTAGGTATGTAGGTGGGTTCATAAATATTAATGTAGGTATTTATGTAGGTTCGTGGGTATGAACAGGGTGGTATACCTACCTATTAAGATATTGAATTTTTAAACATTTAATAAAAATATAGCTAGGTACCTACATATGTATGTTTTTGGTAGGTAGGTTTGTCAGTTTTAAATATTAACTAGGTACCTACCCACCCCATTATTTCAAAGAAAATCAAATAGGTACCTTATACATACATACCTACCTACCTATCTTTCTTTTTTGAAAAAAATAGTAGGTACCTATTTATCTATTGGTATGTAGGTACCTACGTAAGTTATAGAAAAAAATAAAAAGAAATTTGGTTCATAGGTACTAATGCACCTATAGGTACCTATACAATTTTGAAAATAATTTAAAAACTAAATTGAATGATTTTTTCGACAAAATAGCAATTTAGCAAAACTTGAAAAAAATGAAATGCTTTTTATTTCGAAAAAAGTTTGCTTTCATCAGCAGACAATTTTTCAAAAATTAAAAAAAAATAGTTTGCCAATTTTGAAAATCGATTGAAATACACTTAAAAACTATTTTCAAAAAAAATTAAGCTAATTATTTCGAAAAAATAGTTTAATAGAATTTAGACAATTTTGAAAAATTTGAAACGAATGAAAAATTTGGTGTTTTTATTTGAAAAAATAATTGCAATACTCCTAAAAACTATTTTTTCAAGAAAGTTATGCAAATTATTTCGAAAAAATTAGTTTTTATGATCATAAAATAAAAAATTATAATCTCAAAATGACTTGTACTACAAAAAACGGTTAAACTTATACGAAAAAGTATGACATGATAACCACATTTGTTAATTGTTTAACAAAATTTGTTAATAAGTTTTGTCAGATTTTTGTTTAAAAATAAAAACAGTAAAAGTTAATTTAGAATTTTGTAATTTAACCAAAAACAAAGTTATGCATGTATAGGGATTAGGGAGTGACTCGCATTTACCATAAGTGGCCAATTTTCTATAAAAAAATGACTTGAAATAAAAAAAAGTCTAAAGAATCGTGTACTTTCTGGATAAAAAATTGCAATCTGTCGAATTACAATATTGAAAAGTACACTTAAAAAACAAAAATTCATTTATTATGAAAAATTATTAAATGTTTTTTTATTAAAACTAGTTCTTGCAAGATACAAATATAAATCAAAGTATCCAATAGCCATTTTCAATTTTTTTTGTTCTTTGAATTTTGAAAAAAAGTTAAGAAAGCATTTCATACTGATTTCTTAAAAAATTGATCTTAATTTTGTATTCATAACTTGGTTTATAGCATTTTTTTATAAAATTAAAGTCGAATGCAGCAAAATAAATTATCTTGTCTTAGCTTTTCAAAAAATTGAAAGTTCATTTTTCTTAAAAAAAAACCACACGATTTTTTTTTAATGACGATATTTTTATTCTTTAAAGTCTAAACTATAAATTTGGCTAAAAAATACGTAGAGCCACATGAATTCAACAATTAAATTAAAAACTGCACGGAATAAATTCATCAGATGATAGGCAGGTATGAGGGTAAATTTAAAAGCATTTCAAGTTTCAGCTCAGTTGGATGATTACAGTCAAACTTCTTTATAACGAACTTCTTTATAAAGTAATTCTCTCTATATATTTTGTTCCCCTTGCAGTATTTAAAAATAAAATAATTTCTATATAATGAATTTTGAATAAAGCTTCCTTATAACGAAGCAATTTTGTGTTCCCTTGAAGGTTCGTTATAAAGAAGTTTGACTGTATTTCTTTTTGTACCTACACCTATTTTGGTTTTATATTTAATCGAAAATTTAAAGAAAGTTATTTACGTGTACTTCTGATCCAAAAATACCTACATTGTGCAAACTTCAGCTCAATCGGATGGGTAGTTTTTGAATACAACGACATAAACCAACGATCATGTGTGTATACCTCTCCCTACATAGTACATACCTACATATGTACATATATAGACAAAAATAAATACCTCTACCCATTTAAAACTAATGTAGGGCATCTAACTTGACTTCACAAAAAATCTACAATAAGAGCCATTCTAATAAATGTATGTTACTATTTACATACCTATATTTAAATTGCAACAACAAAACTAGCTACAAAAACTAAAAACATCCTTCGATATAATTCAGTTAAAATCTAGGTACTTACTTAAAACAAAATTATTTTTCTTAGTGGTAACCCCGTTCGTATAATTTGCTTGCAAATTGAAAAAGTGCGCTGATCTCAAACAACGTCACAGCAAGGGAAAACATTTGTATAATTTGCATGCATATTATACATTTCCTCTATTCCCATACTACGTCACAGCAAGGCAAAAAAATCCAACCTTCTTTCAAACAATATTTTTTTTCGTTCTTTCTCTACCTACAAAAACAAAAAAAAAACAAGTTTTCCCCTTTGTAAAAGAAATGATAAAATAAATAGGTTTTTTCCTGTCTCCCTTGAACTGCCATTCATTTTGTATAAGTTCTTCTCAATCTTCGTTTTTCTTTTAACCTACAGTATTATTTGCCCTTCCTCCTATTTCCTACTCTTAAATCTGCACACTCAAGTCTGCACATCCCTCCTCAAAATAACGAAAAACGGTTGCCCAGGGGGCGCTGCGTTCGTTCCTCTTCATAATAGTACTATAATAATATATATACAAAGGTATATACTTTGTATATATATTATTATAGTACTATTATGAAGAGGAACGAACGCAGCGCCCCCTGGGCAACCGTTTTTCGTTATTTTGAGGAGGGATGTGCAGACTTGAGTGTGCAGATTTAAGAGTAGGAAATAGGAGGAAGGGCAAATAATACTGTAGGTTAAAAGAAAAACGAAGATTGAGAAGAACTTATACAAAATGAATGGCAGTTCAAGGGAGACAGGAAAAAACCTATTTGTTTTATCATTTCTTTTACAAAGGGGAAAACTTGTTTTTTTTTTGTTTTTGTAGGTAGAGAAAGAACGAAAAAAAATATTGTTTGAAAGAAGGTTGGATTTTTTTGCCTTGCTGTGACGTAGTATGGGAATAGAGGAAATGTATAATATGCATGCAAATTATACAAATGTTTTCCCTTGCTGTGACGTTGTTTGAGATCAGCGCACTTTTTCAATTTGCAAGCAAATTATACGAACGGGGTTACCACTAAGAAAAATAATTTTGTTTTAAGTAAGTACCTAGATTTTTACTGAATTATATCGAAGGATGTTTTTAGTTTTTGTAGCTAGTTTTGTTGTTGCAATTTAAATATAGGTATGTAAATAGTAACATACATTTATTAGAATGGCTCTTATTGTAGATTTTTTGTGAAGTCAAGTTAGATGCCCTACATTAGTTTTAAATGGGTAGAGGTATTTATTTTTGTCTATATATGTACATATGTAGGTATGTACTATGTAGGGAGAGGTATACACACATGATCGTTGGTTTATGTCGTTGTATTCAAAAACTACCCATCCGATTGAGCTGAAGTTTGCACAATGTAGGTATTTTTGGATCAGAAGTACACGTAAATAACTTTCTTTAAATTTTCGATTAAATATAAAACCAAAATAGGTGTAGGTACAAAAAGAAATACAGTCAAACTTCTTTATAACGAACCTTCAAGGGAACACAAAATTGCTTCGTTATAAGGAAGCTTTATTCAAAATTCATTATATAGAAATTATTTTATTTTTAAATACTGCAAGGGGAACAAAATATATAGAGAGAATTACTTTATAAAGAAGTTCGTTATAAAGAAGTTTGACTGTAATCATCCAACTGAGCTGAAACTTGAAATGCTTTTAAATTTACCCTCATACCTGCCTATCATCTGATGAATTTATTCCGTGCAGTTTTTAATTTAATTGTTGAATTCATGTGGCTCTACGTATTTTTTAGCCAAATTTATAGTTTAGACTTTAAAGAATAAAAATATCGTCATTAAAAAAAAATCGTGTGGTTTTTTTTTAAGAAAAATGAACTTTCAATTTTTTGAAAAGCTAAGACAAGATAATTTATTTTGCTGCATTCGACTTTAATTTTATAAAAAAATGCTATAAACCAAGTTATGAATACAAAATTAAGATCAATTTTTTAAGAAATCAGTATGAAATGCTTTCTTAACTTTTTTTCAAAATTCAAAGAACAAAAAAAATTGAAAATGGCTATTGGATACTTTGATTTATATTTGTATCTTGCAAGAACTAGTTTTAATAAAAAAACATTTAATAATTTTTCATAATAAATGAATTTTTGTTTTTTAAGTGTACTTTTCAATATTGTAATTCGACAGATTCCAATTTTTTATCCAGAAAGTACACGATTCTTTAGACTTTTTTTTATTTCAAGTCATTTTTTTATAGAAAATTGGCCACTTATGGTAAATGCGAGTCACTCCCTAATCCCTATACATGCATAACTTTGTTTTTGGTTAAATTACAAAATTCTAAATTAACTTTTACTGTTTTTATTTTTAAACAAAAATCTGACAAAACTTATTAACAAATTTTGTTAAACAATTAACAAATGTGGTTATCATGTCATACTTTTTCGTATAAGTTTAACCGTTTTTTGTAGTACAAGTCATTTTGAGATTATAATTTTTTATTTTATGATCATAAAAACTAATTTTTTCGAAATAATTTGCATAACTTTCTTGATTAGGAGTATTGCAATTATTTTTTCAAATAAAAACACCAAATTTTTCATTCGTTTCAAATTTTTCAAAATTGTCTAAATTCTATTAAACTATTTTTTCGAAATAATTAGCTTAATTTTTTTTGAAAATAGTTTTTAAGTGTATTTCAATCGATTTTCAAAATTGGCAAACTATTTTTTTTTAATTTTTGAAAAATTGTCTGCTGATGAAAGCAAACTTTTTTCGAAATAAAAAGCATTTCATTTTTTTCAAGTTTTGCTAAATTGCTATTTTGTCGAAAAAATCATTCAATTTAGTTTTTAAATTATTTTCAAAATTGTATAGGTACCTATAGGTGCATTAGTACCTATGAACCAAATTTCTTTTTATTTTTTTCTATAACTTACGTAGGTACCTACATACCAATAGATAAATAGGTACCTACTATTTTTTTCAAAAAAGAAAGATAGGTAGGTAGGTATGTATGTATAAGGTACCTATTTGATTTTCTTTGAAATAATGGGGTGGGTAGGTACCTAGTTAATATTTAAAACTGACAAACCTACCTACCAAAAACATACATATGTAGGTACCTAGCTATATTTTTATTAAATGTTTAAAAATTCAATATCTTAATAGGTAGGTATACCACCCTGTTCATACCCACGAACCTACATAAATACCTACATTAATATTTATGAACCCACCTACATACCTACCTACCTACCTAAAAGTTAAAAAACAAATTATGAAAATGATTATACCAACCTACCTAATAGGTACCTACCTACATAATTATTATTTTTGTTATTCAAAATTCCAATTTTCTTCCTTTTGAATAACAAAAATAATAAAATACCTACCTGCGATAAAAACCTACCTAGGTACCTACATCCCTACATTAGTATTTATTCTACCTACCTAAACGTTAAACAAAAAAATTTTTTTGAAAAAAATATTCAAAAAACTCAATGGCGCATATTCATAGTCACTTTTAAACTCCAGTTTTTCTTAGACTGGGGTTTATTCAATGTTATTTAGATAGGATAAGCCCAGGTCTAAGATAAACTGGAGTTCAAAAGTGACTATGAATATGCCCCAATATCTTAATCGGTACCACCCTGTGGATACCCACCCACGTACCTCCATCCCTACATTAATATTTATGAACCCACCTACATATGTACCTACCTAAAAGTTAAAAAAGGATTATACCTACCTACCTTACCTACATACCTAATTATTATTTTTGTTATTCAAAATTCCAATTTTCTTCCTTTTGAATAACAAAAATAATAATATACCTACCTACGATAGGAAAAGTCTAACAGAAATATAATAGGTATATGTATACCTACCTACTATTACTATGCTTTAAAAGTGGGTATACCTATACAGCATAATTCAAAATATAGCAACGTTGTATTTATTCCACAAGTTATTGAGAAATTTAACAACGTTGCTTTGAAAATCAACAAATACAAAACTGAAAATCTAAAAACAAATTCAAATTTTGCTCAAAAATAAAAAGCATAGGAAAAGTATGAACACATAAACATATGTCTATAGCACATACAAAACAAAAATTCTATATCTACAAAGACAAATGTCAAAACCGTTGAATAAGTCTAGACAACAAAATTTAATTTTCTCCTCCTTATTGTCGTTGCCAGCTGATTTAACTATCTGATTTAATTATCTCTCTCACTCCCTTTATTAATATACGAATTACAAATAATACATTCCTCTCTTTCTCGCTTCTTGTTCTCGTTTCCTATCCTACCTCTGCTCTCAGTCTGCAAACGTGAATTTTGTCATCTCCAACGCCACCTTAGGCGACGGATTTGAAGCAAAAAATTCTGTTCCATGAGAGTACTATAGAGTTTATATACAAAGTATATACAAAGGAATAGATGTGAATTGCAACAACAATTTAACGGGGTGGGATTGTTCTGTTTTCCCAGAACAACCATTTTGTATGTGCAAATAACGCAGCCATCTTTAAAAAAATTTCAACTCACCAGCTTTTCAACATGAAAATGGCGGATGTTAGGTGGGATATCGGGATGTGTTGAAAAAAACACCAATTTAATGGTGCTAAGTCTGCTATTACACTACGAATTTCACGTGATGAAACTTCTTTTAATTTTTCTTTGAAAATTCATCCTGTAAGTAGTTCGCTGTTACACAATGATTTTTAAATCTTTGGCATTTAACAGAAAAGTATGTATTAAAATAAATAACGTGATAAGTTAGAATTTATACATTGAAATTTCGGTCATCGATAGTTTTCTATTGGTTTCGCATATACATAGCATAAAGGCTGTCCCAAACCGAAGCGAAACTTTCGCGCGAATATGCGACGACTGAATATAGTTCGAAGATTCGCATCGCGCCAATGTGGGTGCTCCCATTAATCTCCATGTAAATAAATTAAGACAGGCGAAAGTTTCGTCGTCGTTCTGAAGTATTCGCTTTGGTTTTGGAGAGCCTTAATGCTCTTAAAAGCCGTGTTTTTTTTTTGCAAGCCCGGAGGGATTTGGTTAAAAAGAACTGATATTGGGGATTATCTATCGACGCCATCACAGAAAAAAATGGAGTTTCCATAAAAACTATTGATTAGAAGTACATATGCAATTAACGCCGTTAAAACAGTTTAGCCCCGAAAATTATGTGCTCTATGTACGCTATGCCTGGAGGGGATTAGTTGTTGTTGATTTTAACATGTAAATTCCTTAGCCCCGACGCGACAGTTTTTTTCGATCAATTTCCTCCAGGCTTGCAACGAGATATGCCAATTTATAACAGTTATAACAATTTTTGGCCATTAAAAGCGGGCGTACGTTTACGCGCTTCGCACTACTTAAAGAAAAAACTTTATGTGATTGAATTATTCCCACCGGCGGAGGACCATGGCCCTGCGGGGCCGCATAAACAGTAATTTTATAACCAAAAACTGTTATAATTGGCATGTCTAGTCACTTCCTGCAAAAAAACACGTCTAAAGTTGTCTTACAACAGTTGCGTTGATTCTCTGGTTTCTCATTCGTTTTTTTTTTTTGTCATGTTCAGAGTCTGTTTCAATAATTCGAGAGCGAAATACAATACCAAACAATCGTAGAAACAAAACAAATAATGACAAAAGACAATCGAATATACTTAAATTGATTATAAATTTTCACTTTCAATTTGTTTCCACAAACTTATGCTTATAAGGTTGGGTTAGCACTTGATAACTCGTTGCTCCTTTTATTATACTTTTTGAACATACCCATTGAAACTCGTAAATAACCGACATTTTGGTGGTGAATGTACTTTTACTGCATGTGTGTGCAAATAAAGCGTGGTGAATGTACGCTTGCTGCATATGTGTGCGTGTTTCTCCTGAATTTCCCCTATATGAGCTTGTAGGCAAACTCGGATGACAGCCGAGATTGGTATCTTCATATACATAGAGTGTTTTTGGTTGTGACTCGGTAACATTTTTTAAATTCTCCCCCAACCATCTCAAGAAAGCTCTAAAAAACAACTAAACTCAACACAGCAAAGGTGAACTTTGTAGTGCCATAATTGGAACAGCTGATTATTAAAAAGATTAAAAAACATTTGCAATTGGGCCATATAAATGTATCTAAAACCTTTGTATATAGAACCTATATACAAAGCTAAAACTTAAAAAAATCAAGTTTTCATCCATTTCTTTAGCAACAAAGTGAGTAAAATAATTGTTATATAAATATATGTTTGCAAAATGGAAGTTGAAAAACTATTAAAAGATGTTCTTTTCGAGAGTTTTAAATAAATTTATATGGCACAATTCATGACACTTCACAATTCACCTTTGCTGTGGTGAATTTCGTTGTGAGCTTCCTGTGATGATTGGGGGAAGATTCCAAAAATTATATCTAACAAATTTTAACTCACAACAATCCTCACTAGGAATAGTCACAAGAGCTTGTGACTTATGACACGTCACAAGGGGAAAATCGGGCTGATGTTTTTGATTTTGCACGAAAACTGTTAACTAGATTCTATTCACATATGACGTCGCAAGTGGCGTTATCATGTGTTCTTTATTCACACCCATTGATTGCCTTGACATCATTCACCATTTTTTATTTTCGATTTCTGTCAAGGGGCCTACCACGTGTTGTGGCGGCATTTTTTCTTCATTCTTTTATTTTAGATAAATTAAATACCTACTACTTAAATTTATTTTTGTGAAATTCGTTTCCCATTTTTTTAAAACTCCATTTTATTTAAAATATAAAGAGTCATATTTATGGGTAGACCAGGTAAATATCAAATTAAATGCCATTATTTAGATAAATTGTTCTAAAACGTGTGCGAATGAATATACTGAGCAAGCACGAAGAAGAATATCTTAGATATTCTTCTGAATAAAATTACATTATATATAGGTGTGTAATTCGATTTATTGTTCCTATTTTTGCAGGTTTTTCCCCACGTGGAGGAGATCGCGGTGGTAGAGGCGGTGGCGGCAGAGGTAGAGGTGGTGGTGGCGCACGTGGTGGCTTTGGTGGAAGAGGAGGAGGTGATGGAGGTCGTGGCGGCCGCGGCCGCGGTGGTCCTCGTGGAGGCGTTGGTGGTAGAGGACGTGGTGGTCCCCGCGGGGGTGGTGGGGGTGGTTTCCGCGGCGGTAAAACCGTAATCATAGAGCCACATCGTCATGAGGGTGTATTTATTGCTCGTGGTAAAGAAGATGCACTGGTCACCCGCAATTTTGTACCTGGTTCCGAAGTTTATGGAGAAAAAAGAATATCTTCCGAGGTAAGTTGTACCTATAGGTACTTTTTGTTTACTAACATTAGTATAATTTGTTGATGAAAATGTGTAGGGGTACAGAACTTGGCACCATGTGGCCAGGGAAGTACTTTTCCTTAACTTTCTAGCTTGGCTCGAGGCCACTTTAGCTGACTGTGGGAAAAAATACTTCAAGAAGCGCTATCTGAAATAAAAAAAACTAAATTATTGAAATAAATTAAAAATTAGTAATATTATTAAAAATACATTTTTTTTTTTTTCAGGTCGATGGAGAGAAAATTGAGTATAGAGTATGGAATCCTTTCAGATCGAAATTAGCTGCTGCTATTCTAGGAGGAGTTGACAAAATTCATATGCCTCCTGGCTCTAAAGTGCTTTATTTGGGTGCAGCGTCAGGTACAACAGTTTCACATGTATCAGATGTCGTTGGGCCTGAGGGTCTGGTCTATGCAGTTGAATTTTCACATCGATCTGGTCGTGATCTAATTAATGTCGCCAAGAAGCGGACGAACATCATTCCTATAATCGAGGATGCTCGCCACCCGCACAAATACCGTATGCTTGTAGGTATGGTCGACACAATATTTGCCGATGTTGCGCAACCAGACCAAGGAAGGATTGTTGCTCTGAACGCTCAACATTTCCTCAAAAATAATGGTCACTTTGTGATATCCATAAAGGCGTCGTGTATTGATTCGACAGCCCAACCTGAAGCTGTTTTTGCAGCCGAAGTAAAAAAAATGCAAGCCGACAAGCTCAAACCTCAAGAACAGATAACTTTGGAGCCATATGAAAGAGATCATGCCGTTGTCGTTGGTGTTTATCGACCGCTTCCAAAAGGTGGAAGTTAATTGACTATCTTTTTTATATAGAACTAGATTTAAGTTTTTTTTCAATAAAGTAAACGATTGAGTTTAAAATCAAGCGTCAGTCCTATATCTTTCTTCTTTTAGTATAAATAGAAAAGAGAAAATTTACTTTGAATTATGTACTTAGCTATTTATCGTCCAAAGGAAATAAGAATGCTTGTTCGCCTATTTTCCTTAGACACCTATTGTGCCTCGCGAATCGCAAGAAAAATTACCTCATTTTATAATATGACTTGAATGTAGCCAACAGTTGCAATACAATTGAAGCATATTATTGCAATTGCCATGAGTATTTTGTTGTAGGTATCTTGGATTTTCTCGCCTTCAAGCAAACATAAACGTTTATCTACAGATTCATTTTTGAAAAACATTTTAGATTGAATGGACAACGAAATTGAAGAATAATACAAATCAATGGGGCTATCAAATAGTAAAAAAAATCGAAATTGTTAAGAAAACTATCATTCAAAACATCTATTTTGAGAATTTTGGACCTCCCATTGGTAAAAAAAAAATTTTGCAGATCCTGCATGCTTCTGCAGATCTAACCTATTTTAACTTAAACCATACAACATTACAAATTACGGCCATCAGTTTAACAGTAACGAGCTCCACAGACACGAATATAAACTATACCGATACTTTGCAAAAATAAAAGAATCAGTCGTATCTATCCGCTACGAAAAAATCTAAGTTTTGATCAAAATCCTGAATTAACCAAATAAGACCAAAATGACAGTATTTCGAAAAGAGGTTTTTTAAGAAGTGACCTACAAAATTCTAGTTAATTTGTTTTTAAGTTTTTGCATAGATTGTAAATTTTGGATCCATACCATTTGTTTCTCGACGAATATTTAACGATGCATTCTGGAATAGTGTATTCCTTGGAAATAATTACTACTAAAAAGAAAAAATGTTGCTCAAAACAAAGAAAACTGATTGATAAAAAACGGCTATTATCACAGATGAACCATATAGACTATTAAAATACGGCGACGTGAAATAAGGCCCAACGAAATACATATAACCAAAGAAAAGAAGTCAAATAGGGCACCTATTACGGAAAAAATCCTATAAAGCTGAATTTTGGCATACATCTTCTTTAAACCCTGCTTTATAAATCCTGGGGGGTGGGGTGATAAATTTTTTATAACGGTAAATAACCCAAAAAAAAATTGCCAAAAAACGGTTTTTCTCCATTTCTACGGTTTTTCGTCCAAATCACGAGTGCAAAATTAAAGTACATAAAATTTCCAATAAAAACTGCAAGTAACTTTTTTTGATAGAAGTAACGGTTGTCGAGTTATTGGGCGCGTTCGGGCAACTATCCAAAGCTATCCGGATAGGTTTGTGTTGTTGTAATCGCATAGAAAAATGCAGCTGATAAACCAATCAGCTGTTGTCAGAAACAAATCCCAAGCTATCCTAAAATTTTCGCGATACTAAACTATCCGATGGAAATTTGGGGAACAGCTGATCGCAGCTGATTATACCTACAGCCGACTACTTATTTTGCTTTTTGGTGTCGCGGCTGATTTTGTTTGTTTAAAGAATAAATTAACAAATAAGGGTTAAAATGTATACCAGTGTGATATTAAATGGTACTGAATACTTAATTGATGATTCAGAAGGGATTTGCAATAAAATTAAAATCAAATCGTCGCGTTAAAAATTTAAGTTTTCCCTTTAATTAGCTGCCTTGTCTTTTGACAGCAAATATAACCTATCTGGTTTTGGTCGTTCGAAAACATATCGGATACTAAGGTATCTTGGATAGCCTATCGGATTGGCACCCGAACGTGGCCATTGACGTTTAAAGATTTTGATTTTTTCTATTCCTGTCTCAAAAACATCATTTCCCAGTTTTTTATTGTTCAAGGTTCTTGTTTTCGCTTCGATAAATATGTCTTTATGTATATTTATGTTAATTATATACATATACATACATATTTACATACATGTGTATATTATACACATGCAAACATACTTACATGAATGTATTATCTTTGTATATATAATCTATAGTACTCTTAGGCCAGGCGCGCACATGCAACTAAACAGTTTGGTTTCGATTTTGAGCACTCGGGATTATATGAGAGTCCACCGGTTTATGTCCGCGGACTCTCATATAATCCCATAGTGCTCAAAATCGCAACCAAACTGTTTAGTTGGATGTGCGCGCCTGGCCTTATGGAACAGAAAAATTTAATTCAGCATGTGTTCTATACGTGCCGCTGTAGGTAGGTACTACAAAACTGACATTAGCCGTATTTCATTATCGCCGATGATCCATATAGATCATCTCATGGAAATAAAACAATCATTATCGCCGATGATCCATATAGATCATCTCATGGAAATAAAGGCTCTCCCAAACCAACGCGAAACATTCGGCGCGACGACGAAACTTCCGCCTGTCTTAATTTATTTACATGGAGATTAATGGGAGCACCCACACTGGCGCGATGCGAATCTTCGAACATTATTCAGTCGTCGCATATTCGCGCGAATGTTTCGCGTTGGTTTGGGACAGCCTTAAAACAATACGGATCTAGTGACAACAGTGTTGTATACCTATCTCTTAAGCGGGATATACATTGTTGAAATGCTTGTCATGCATAGAGAGTGTATTAATAGCCGTGTTTTTTTGCTAGCCCCGAGGAAATTGGTCGAAAAAAACGACGTCCTGTCTTGCAATTTACATGTTAAATGCATCAACAACTAATCCCCTTCGGGCTTAGCTAAGCGCGGGGAATTCTCGGGGCTTAACTTAAGCACGGAGAAAAAACTGTTTTACCGGCGTGAGTTGCATACTTGTTATCGATAGTTTGTATGGAAACTCCATTTTGTTTCTGTTAATGGGGTCGCTAATCCCCAATGTCGTTTTTTTTCAACCAAATCTCCGGGCTTGCAAAAAAAAAACGGCTAATGGCCGAGTTCAACCCACATCTGAATATTCAGAATTCTGAATTTTTGAAGCTCTTGATTGGCAAGCTGTCAGAAAAAGTTCTGAAAATTCAGATGACTTCTGACAGCTGGCCAATCAAGATCTTCAAAAATTCAGAATTCTGAATATTCAGATGTGCGTCAATAAATATGAAACACGTATACATTGTGTGTATGCTTGAAGCAAAATCAAAAAGTTTTGATTTTTGTTCAATCAGATAGCCAGAATTGAAATAATGTATATTTGAGAATGATTGCTTGATCAAGCATAGGCACATTTTCGCATAGAAATTTAATTAAAAATAAATGATTGAAGACTCATACATGAAGTGTGTATATGCAACGTCAAAAAAAAATATCACATGCATGACAAGCATTTGAACAATGTATATCCCGCTTTAGGTATAGGTATAGGTATGGATCTCTGCCACCAAATGTCAGAAGTGTCAGTGTGAAATTAAAAAAAAAAAAAAAAAACTATCTGACAGCACTCCCTGGTTGGAAAACAGAACCAAATGCCGAATGCACGAAGGCGAGCCAAAAAGTCGGGTGTTTAATAATAGTGATTAATATGTAATAGAATTAGTTTTTTTGTATCAAGCACTTGAAAAAATGTTCACTAAAACGTTTAAACAATAATTAATACGCAATTCGATCGCAAATTTAAGTTTTCAGTTCCAAATACAATAAATAATCAAATGACCGGATTTTTAACACTGCCAAGAGCACGTAAATATTTTCCAACCAGGGACTTTTTTTGTTGTTGTTTTTAGATGTCAAATTAGAAAGAGAAAAGACAAAGACAAATCTTGGAAGACCTCTATAGGCACAGGTATAGGTATAGGTATATAGGTAGGTATTCAGCTAGGTATTAAAGGTTCTAAACATGTAAAAAAAAAACGATTTCTTTTTTCAAAACAAATGCGTAGGTAGGTATGTACTTGTATTTTTTTTTTTTTCAAAAAAAAATAATTTGTATGTAGTAAGTTTTGGAAAAATTTAGCTTAGGTACCCATTTAGTTTTTTTTTTTAAATCAAATAGGGAATTTTTTCGACAAAAATAGGTTTTATTTGGAAAAAATTGTAAAAATTTTAAAAACATTGGTCGTATGCCAATAGAAAAAAAAATTATTTTAAATAAAAATACCTTTTTCCTTAAAAGTGAAAAAAAATTGGTAGTTAGGTATCCCAATTTTGAAGGTTAATTCGAAAAAAATGTTTTTATGTAGGTAGACAATTTTGTAAAAATTATAAAAAAAATTAACACGCAGGTACCCCAACTTTTGAAAAAATATTGAATGACTTGGAAAAAATTAGTTTTTTTAATTTCCTTAGTATTTAGCTTTAGTAAAAAATTAAAGAATAGATTAATGACTTTAAGGTCCAGTTTTTCAGTGCGAGATAAAGGTTAAACCCAAATTACCTCATCAAATTTGGTGATTTAACTCAAGACAGTGTTGGCATATTCTTGTGGATGCATTATCATACATTTTGCTATTTAATGATCATACGAGAGGGCAAATTATCATACAGCAAAAATAAAATTCACAAGGAACCGTGCACAAAAAATACGATTTCCTTGAGTTCCTTGAGATTTCTGGCCTTACAAAAAAGTATAGCATGGCATTGAGAGTGTAACCGTTGTTTTTTAATATTTTTACTTGCGATATAGTATAGGTACTATATGGCAAATCATGGATTCGTACAAAAAATCGAACTCGAGATTTTGGTCAAACTTGACATTACGATGATAGCGAAGACGAAAAAAGTGGGTCTCGCAAAAACGTCCGTCTGTCTGTCTGTTCAACTACAGCCTAAACGGATGGGTCGATTTTCTTTAAACTTGGTACCTAGCGTTTTTTGGACATTCCTCCACCCGTTTTTTTCTCTTTTTCTTAGGACCAAAACTAACAGTAGCTGTCATATAAAATTTCTTGGCAAAAGAGGAAAAACTTATTTTTCTCAAAATCGCCTCCACAGAATTTTTTTTAAAGAACTCAATAAATTTAAATAGTTATAAGTTGCCGTTTAACAAAAAAATGGTTCCGAAAAATGGTTATTAATGGTACCTCCCAAGGAACCATATTTTTGATTTTCGCTTTTCTGAAAAACGGTTCAACTGATTCTGATCAATTTTTTATGAAGAATTATTGACATATTCTAAATAATATTGTGTGCCAAAATTTTTAAAAAAAATTTTGGGATTTATATTTCAAAAACAACTATGTAGAAGGTAGATTCCACCTTCTCTTTTTTACGCACATAAAATCTACCTCTCTCACGCGATGCGCTCTTCAGTAAAACGACCCATGTAATCAGCCACTTAGGCTGTGTTCGCTACAAATATCATAGTTCACAGCCATTTTGTCTCCACCAAACCACAAATATCATAGAGCACATCCATTTTGTGAGTAAAGGCTGTCCCAAACCAACGCGAAACATTCGCGCGAATATGTGACGACTGAATAATGTTCGAAGATTCGCATCGCGCCAGTGTGGGTGCTCCCATTAAGGCTGCCCCAAACCAACGCGAAACATTCGCGCGAATATGCGACGACTGAATAATGTTCGAAGATTCGCATCGCGCCAGTGTGGGTGCTCCCATTAATCTCCATGGAAATAAATTAAGACAGGCGGAAGTTTCGTTGTCGCGCCGAATGTTTCGCGTTGGTTTGGGAGAGCCTTAAAAAACAATTAAGGTTCAAGTCATGAATACTTTTCAAGAGCACCATCTTCATCTTCAAGGCTCTAACTGTGTATATCCACTTTTATATCCACTCTTTTACTGGCTAATTTATCGACACTCTTTGTTTTTGTTTGCCAAGGGAAATTTTACTGCGCTGGCTATAAAATTACCAATAATAATATTGTCAGATCTGTCAGTGAAAAACATGCTTACAATGCCTAAAGCCCGAACCACACTACTCTCGTGTGGTGTGTTGGGGAGTAGTGTGTCGCTATCGCTCTAATGTATTTCATATGCGTAGAGCCATATTTATATCGTGTGATGTGATGTGTCGAAACATAGGAAATACATTGGAATGACAGCGACACACTACTCCCCAACACACCACACGAGAGTAGTGTGGTCCGGGCTTAACAACCAAGAACTCTTACAATTAATTGTCCGAATATTGTCTGACAAATAATTGTAAGATCATTGTCTGACAATTAATTGTAAGAAATCTTAAGGCTTAACTACATTCAACTCACTTTTGTACAAAAGTGAACCAAATGTTTTTTTCTTTTTTTAACGCTCTACTCAATTCTATCTTCTTTCTCCAATTTTACAAAAGTAAAAGTTAAAGCGCTCTTAACTTTTACTAGGCGTGTTTTTTTGCAAGTCCATATGCATTTGTCGAAAAAAACGACATCGGGACTTAGGAACTTCTTACTTACAGTACGGAAGTCCCGATAATTATCTGGACTTAGCTAAGTCTATATGGATTTAAGTTGTTGTTGTATTTACGTGTAAAACTATTAGTCCCGATGTCGTTTTTTTCGACAAATCCATATGGACTTGCAAAAAAAACACGGCTACTTTTGTACAAAAGAAGAACACCAATACACATAAGCAATTAGTTTTAAAAACGACTCATGGATGTCACTGCGGAGGGGGAAATTTTAAGGGAACAAACCATACCTAGATATATATCACGATTTTGTTTTGGTTTCGCTAACGGGTAATTTCTTCACAGAGTCCTAATGCTAATACCGGTACTAGTACTAAAATTAGTACTCAAATCGGTATCAACTCATTTCTTCACACAAGTTGTAGGTCGTAGTCCTGTCAATTTGGTACTGAGTACCAGTTAGAACTCGGTTTTAGCTGACTCCTCAAAATCAGCTAGTACCTGCTTATTATACCAGTTGTAAGTACTCAAATCGGTATTAAATGATTTCTACACATAAGTACTAAGCGCTAGTTCTGTCAAGTTGGTACCGAGTACTATTTAGGACTCGGTATTAGCTAGGACTTTAAAATCGGCAGTCTAGTGGCGGTAATACCTGAATCGGAGTAATTTCTTAAATTTTCTTCAATGAATTCGTTGCATGGATGTGTGTTAATGCAGTCGTAAAAGTACATATTGCCACTGTTTATGTACATTATATCGAGAAACAACGTCATATCTAAAACTATTAATAGTGTTGTTGACAGTTTCGACAAGCTTTTAAAAAGGACTTCCGCACATATCCCACAATTTTCAGATATGTATGCATTGTTGTTTTTGCATTTACTATTTTCATAAGGGATTGAAACAAACACAAAACCTATCCTGATAGCTCTGGATATTTCCCCGAACGCACATGAAATGCACACAATAAAGGGCATTTCTCCAAGACTGTCACACACATACTAACATAGAAAAATGCCCAAAACTCCACGCAAAAAATAACACACAATGCTCTACTCAAATCATATGCTTCATTGGGAAGCTGATTCAAAACAGAGAACCACTGATCACTCCTGTAAATATCGCAAGGAATTTATTGGCATTCTTCATCTTCCCACAAACCTATATTGTAGCAATCACGGCCGTTTTGCTATTAACTGCGAAAATTGAAGACCGGAAAATTGTTGATCACAGTGACAAATTTCATAGTTGATGCTTGCTAAATGAGACAGGTATCGTGGAATGGATATTATGTCCCCTTTTTGTTAAAACTGACATAATTCATTCGAAAATAGAATAAAATAAAAATCGCTCAGTCAAAATAAATATCAAAATAATATTTGAAATGCCAAAATATTGTCAAAATCAGAATTAGACCAGTTTTAGACGTATTAAGTCCTAGTACCGCTTGGTGAATTTAGATCAGGTACTAGTGATGTGAAGAAATGCTCAGGTACTTACTTTTCATTACATGCCGCCTCCACTGGGCATGAACGATGCTCGGATTATGAACATGTCTAAAAAAAATCCAATGGAGGCACAAAAATCCATGTCCGTGCAGCAACATGTCGACGAAAACTTCATTTTGAACACGACATGACCGCTGTTCAAAGTATGGGCATGAGATTTGACGTTTCACGTGTGTGAGAGTTTTTTTCTGGTTCTCGCTGAATGCATTGGTAAATGTTGAAGGAAAAAGGTAGAAGAAGTGGTAAAAGAAATGTATGTATGTGAAACGACATGACATAATTTGCCCAGCGGAAAAAAATTCGCTGATTGTTGATTGGATTGTGGTTGTGATGTTCGGCACCTGAATGCCCTGTGGAGTCGGGGTGTTAGGACCAAGTACCAGAGCTAGTACCTGGTCTAGCTAGACTGGGTACTAGGCTGGTTTAGTACTTCTGTGAAGAAATTGGGCGTAAATCTTTTATATAAATTTATTACACCAAATTTAAATGCAAAGATGATGACGTGTATAAATTGTATTTTTGGCATATAAACATAAATCTTTGTAAATTATATTGTTTAACCCGCTCCTAATCCTCTTCCCAGACGCACTTTAGATTTATCACAACATTTACAGCAAGAAAACAAACAAAACGAAGAGAAATGTGTGCCTAACACATATGTTTGGTGCCATCGTGCTTCTCCAGATTTCCAGGAAGTCGCCCGCTCTGTCCATGTCATCATCGATGCCGCGCACCAGTTTGTCTTGGTAGCGAACTTCGTTTCCGATATCGATGGTCAACGACTAGAGAGCGCCGATTTTTTGTTGCAGTTGAATCTTGATTCAACGACTAGGGCCGGGGTTCTGAGGTATCGGTTGGTAGGAATAGTTCGGTTGGTTGTTTTATGTGAAGATAGTGTTACAATTTACAAATTGGATGTCACTCGCTGAAAATGCCTTTGGATTTATTTTAGGCTTTTCCAGAAACTATCTTTGTCTTTTCTCTTTCTAATTTTGACATAAAAATATGCAGGGAAAACAAACAAACGACCAATCAGAATCACATGTTTTTGTTTTCCCTACATATTTTTCTGTCAAACTCTTGATTTTTTTTTTTTTGCTTGTTTGGCACTGAAGTCCGGTGGAAGTTCCAAATAGACAGACCAAGACCAAAGAAAGGTCATTTTGTTTTTTTTTTTCTAAGTCCCCTTTCACACGAGGAAACAAGTTGCTGGAGATTTTTTTGACGTTTTCTTTTAATTTCCTTAAAAATCTCCTATACCTTTCACACGAAGAAACAAAATCGTGGAAACTTTCTGTATTTTTTTTTTAAAATAGCTTGGTTGAACACACTCTACTGTGTGTGTGAAGAGGAATGTCAAAAAAATCTCCTCGAATCGTTGACCGGGGAGATTTCATTTTCCCCTCTTACTTCTTGCCCTTCTCACCCACAAACTGATTGTTGCTGGCAAGTCCCCTTTCACACGAGGAAACAAGTTGCTGGAGATTTTTTTGACGTTTTCTTTTAATTTCCTTAATAATCTCCTGTTCCTTTCACACGAAGAAACAAAATCGTGGCAACTTTCTGTAGTTTCCTTTTAAAATACCTTGGTTGAACACACTCTACTGGGTGTGTGAAGAGGAATGTCAAAAAAATCTCCTCGAATCGTTGACCGGAAGATTTCATTTTCCCCTCTTACTTCTTGCCCTTCTCACCTACAAAATGAATGTTGCTGGCAACTCAGTTTCCTCATGTGAAAGGGGACCAACTCAGTTTCCTCGTGTGAAAGGGGACTAAGAAATGACAGATACTTTTAAGTGCGAAACACAATTTTGGTAGTCTTCTCGCAAAGGGATGTCGCTAGAGTATGACTGCTTTTAAACCATGCAATTTCTTCTTGCGATTTTTAAGCACGTCGGCGAGGGACGTATGTGGTGGCCGGGGTAGATGAAATTGCTGAGGTTGAACAAATTGCAGAGTTATCGCTCATTCTTCTTTATGCCTTTCCTAATTGTTCGAATGTGTTTTATTTTCATTCGTCGTCCACTGAGATAACTTCGCTTAATCAAGTGGAGTAAAGAGTGCAGCGGGAAGATACTTCTTCACTTGCACAAAGTAAACTTTTCATTAAAAATCGCTGTCGTGTAAAAGGTATTTGCAATTAGAAGGAAACCAAAGGAGAAACGAAGATTAAAAATCGCTGTAATGTAAAAGCAGTCTATGACTGCTTTTAAACCATGCAATTTCTTATTGCGATTTTTAAGCACGTCGGCGAGGGACGTATGTGGTGGCCGGGGTAGACGAAATTGCTGAGGTTGAACAAATTGCAGAGTTATCGCTCATTCTTCCTTGTGCTTTTCCTTATTGTTCGAATGTGTTTTATTTTCATTCGTCGTCCACTCAGATAACTTCGCTTAATCAAGTGGAGTAAAGAGTGCAGTGAGATGATACTTCTTCACTTGCACAAACTAAACTTTTCATTAAAAATCGCTGTCGTGTAAAAGGTATTTGCAATTAGAAGGAAACCAAAGGAGAAACGAAGATTAAAAATCGCTGTAATGTAAAAGCAGTCTATGTGTGTGATTTTTCACTATTTGGAAAATATTTACATGCTCTTGGCAGTGTTAAAAATCTGGTCATTTGTTTTTTTTTTGTATTTGGAAGTAAAAACATAAATTTGGTTTTCATGTATTTTGTAGAAATAAAGTAAGTGAAAAAAATTGTTTAGATATATGTATGCAAATAATGGAAGTGAATAATCAATTAAAAAATGTTGTTTTGGAGAGCGAATTTGTTTCCTGCCTAAAAAAAATCTGCTATTGTAAAAATTTTGATTTTATTTCGCATGAAAGTTATTGAAGAAGATACGCCGCAATATAATCAAAAATAAAGGCTGTCCCAAACCAACGCGAAACATTCGCGCGAATATGCGACGACTGAATAATGTTCGAAGATTCGCATCGCGCCAGTGTGGGTGCTCCCATTAATCTCCATGTAAATAAATTAAGACAGGCGGAAGTTTCGTTGTCGCGCCGAATGTTTCGCGTTGGTTTGGGAGAGCCTTAAATCGACTTTGTTTTCTAATAAAATATCAGTTTTGTTTAAAAAATAAATACGTAGATTATGAAATGACAATTTTAAAACACAAGTAATTTGTGATCACAATTTCGATTGTTTTTTCGACTGTCATAAGTTGTCCCTGGGGGAGAATTCGAAATTCACAAAATTGATTTCACCGCTTCTTGTGACTTCTGAGGCTTCAGTGATGATGGGGAGAATCGGGCTGCAAAAGTCACTAAAAGTCATCTCATTTTGAATGGCAGCTGGCCAATCAGAAGCTCCAAATATTCAGAAATCTGAAAATTCAGATGTAAAACGTAATGCGTTGAACGCGCCCATTATCAGAGATGATCCATATACATCATCAAAATACATGCATCACAACAACAACATGAGATCCTGGACCCATGTTCTGTAACTCGCATCGTTAAAATCAGTCGAGAAACGATGAAAAACGGAACAGAACTCGCCATGCGATTTGTTTCAATTTTCATCGTTTCTCGACTGATTTTATCTATATTTTTGTATGGGTTCCAGTGCATACGTTCTGTAACTCTCGCATCGATAAAGTCGAGAAACGATGAAAATTGAAACAAATATTATGAGTTTTGTTCCATTTTCCATCGTTTCTCGACCAATTTCAACGTAAGCACAGCACTCTATCTGCCTGATTACATGGGTCTTTTTACTGAACGTCTTTTTACTGAACTCATGGTTACACGGTGAAGGAAAATCCTTCCATTTCAATCTACCCTTCACTATTTCACACCCTTAAAATCTATATATATCTCACTCACACGTTTTATGCTGAAATCTTAAACTATAAAATATAAATAAGGCTCTATCGGGATCACGTTTCATGAACCAAAAGTTTAGTTTTTGGTATTGCTTGTATAGTATAAGGAAAAAGAGATAGGTATATACAACGCAGTAGTTGTCACTAAGATCCGTATTGTTTTATTTTCATGAGATGCTCTATATGGATCATCGGATAATAGAATACGGCTATAGATTCAAAATAGCTTTTAACGGCCTTTAAGGCTTAACTAAATTCAAGCAAAAAGTGAAAAAGTACAAAAGTGAAGAACAAAAACATTGTCTAGAGATGTCCTTATGAGAAAAAATTGGGTTTGATTTACGAAGTCAATCTGAAATGACATATCAAACACAATTTTCGTAAGATTTCTTGCACACCCGCATCTCTAGCGCATATTTTTTTTGTTCACTTTTTCACTTTTTGCTTCAATAGGCGTTTTTCTTTTTTACCTCCGAGCGGGACACTGAGCTGTCCAAAAAAGAATTATGTTACTTTTTTAACTCTGAGCTCCGAGCTCTCAATGGTACTTCTTTTTTAGCTCAGAGCTCGAACGGGGCTCGCTCGATGAGCTCGGAAAAAATGACCGAGCACATCGAGCGAAAAGCTGAGCACAGCTAAGTTCATTAAGTTTTGATGGAATAATTGCTTTTTCCATTTTGTATTAAAGGCTGTCCCAAACCAACGCGAAACATTCGCGCGAATATGCGACGACTGAATAATGTTCGAAGATTCGCATCGCGGCAGTGTGGGTGCTCCCATTAATCTCCATGTAAATAAATTAAGACAGGCGGAAGTTTCGTTGTCGCGCCGAATGTTTCGCGTTGGTTTGGGAGAGCCTTAAAGCTAAGTATACAGTTCTTCAACGAAAAAAAAACTACATGCAATTCTTATGGGAGTGATTTTTGCCAAAAAAAAAATTGTCTGCTGAAAAATATTTTTATTGAACTGTGCACTTAACCCCGCAAAAAAATATTATACTCACCACGATTTTGTCCCGCAAAACAATGTCAGTGACATTGTTTTGTGCAAAAAAATCTATAAATTTTTTTTTTCGGAAAAAAAATTTCTTACTCACCATCAATTTTTTTTTCGTTCAAAAGAACTGTATACTAAGCTTAACTAGAAACTAATTAAAAGAAACGAAAGTTGAAAATATTACCACCAATTTCACAAACAAAGCCGACAATTTTGACGTTTTGTTCAAGAATATATACAATGACAGCCCAGCTCTGTGCCCCACTCGGAGCCAAAAAAGAAAAACGCCTAATAAACCAGAGCGCTCAGGTCACGCCCGGTTCAGGGGAAGCTCTATTTGCTCACGCCCCGCTCTGTGCCCCGCTCGGAGCCAAAAAAGAAAAACGCCTAATGTAGTTAAAGGCTCTCCCAAACCAACGCGAAACATTCGGCGCGACAACGAAACTTCCTCCTGTCTTAGACTGCTTTTAAACCATGCAATTTCTTCTTGCGATTTTTAAGCACGTTGGCGAGGG
Organism: Leucozona laternaria; assembly: GCA_932273885.2. Taxonomy (NCBI): domain Eukaryota; kingdom Metazoa; phylum Arthropoda; class Insecta; order Diptera; family Syrphidae; genus Leucozona; species Leucozona laternaria. Next base: position 57,785,077 of record OW026368.1, read on the forward strand.
ACGTATGTGGTGGCCGGGGTAGACGAAATTGCTGAGGTTGAACAAATTGCAGAGTTATCGCTCATTCTTCTTTGTGCTTTTCCTTTTTCTTGGAATGTGTTTTATTTTCATTCGTCTTCGACTCAGATAACTTCGCTTAATCAAGTGGAGTAAAGAGTGCAGTGAGATGATACTTCTTCACTTGCACAAACTAAACTTTTCATTAAAAATCGCTGTCGTGTAAAAGGTATTTGCAATTAGAAGGAAACCAAAGGAGAAACGAAGATTAAAAATCGCTGTAGTGTAAAAGCAGTCTTAATTTATTTACATGGAGATTAAAGGGTGCACACACACTGGCGCGATGCGAATCTTCGAACATTAAAGGCTCTCCCAAACCAACGCGAAACATTCGGCGCGACAACGAAACTTCCGCCTGTCTTAATTTATTTACATGGAGATTAATGGGAGCACCCACACTGGCGCGATGCGAATCTTCGAACATTTTTCAGTCGTCGCATATTCGCGCGAATGTTTCGCGTTGGTTTGGGGCAGCCTTAAGGCTGTCCCAAACCAAAGCGAAACATTCGCGCGAATATGCGACGACTGAATAATGTTCGAAGATTCGCATCGCGCCAATGTGGGTGCTCCCATTAATCTTCATGTAAATAAATTAAGACAGGCGAAAGTTTCGTCGTCGCTTTGAAATATTCGCGTTGGTTTGGAAGAGCCTTTATTCAGTCGTCGCATATTCGCGCGAATGTTTCGCGTTGGTTTGGGGCAGCCTTAAGCCTTTAGTCCATAAAATTTGGCGTTTCATCCAGGTGATCTCACTAGGACTCATCAGTTCACTAGTGATGTCCTGAAACTGGCGCATCGGTGAAATTTGAGTGGAATCTACCTTCTCTTTTTACGCTCATAAAATCTACCTGTCTCACCGGCGCTCTTCAGTAAAAGTCTGCTATTACACGACGACTTTTGCGTCGTGACTCTTTTCGAAAATGATGAGTACAAAAGAGAAGAAATATGAGACAGAAAACAAACTGCCCTATGAGTCGTGGGCCAAATTTCGGCGACTCATTTTTGACATTAATTTATTTCTTGTTTGTTATTTTAGCAAATTGCTTAACTTTTTTTTCGTTATTTGTGGAGCGCACATGTACCTATAGCTGCGGTTGCTAAGGTGTATAGAGCATAGACAATTTCTATGCTGGAACAAAATCGTATCATTTATGTTTGTTGTTTGTTTGGTTGCTACGAGAATTTCATTACCGAAGAAAAATTAAAGAGGATTGCCAAATTTGAGTCATGACTCAAAAGTCATGGTGTAATAGCGTACGACTCACAGGGCGAAAGTCTGCTATTAAGGCTGTCCCAAACCAACGCGAAACATTCGCGCGAATATGCGACGACTGAATAATGTACGAAGATTCGCATCGCGCCAGTGTGGGTGCTCCCATTAATCTCCATGTAAATAAATTAAGACAGGCGGAAGTTTCGTTGTCGCACCGAATGTTTCGCGTTGGTTTGGGAGAGCCTTTATACGACGACTTTTGCGTCGTGACTCTTCTTCGAATTCTTCTTTAAAATTTCGTCCTGCGAGTCGTACGCTATTAACCATGACTTTTGAGTCATGTCTCAAATTTGGCAATCCTCTATAAAAAACATAAATGAAACGATTTTGTTCCAGCATAGAAATTCTCTAATGCTCTACACCTTACCCGGAGGCCACACGAGCCAGTACTGGCAAGCAAGTTGCAATACATTCACATTTTTTCACTAACACATATAAACCCAAGCAACTTGCTCGTCAACTGGCTTGCCTTTTTCGAAGCCAGTTGAGCAGCCAGTAGAGAAGCAAGTAGGGCGTTCATTTTTTACACTATAGTCAACAATCATCGTTCCTTTTATTTAAATTTCTGAATTAATTAGATTTTGTGCAAAAAATAAGTTAAAATAAATTTAGTGTGGAATTTGATTGCATTTTAAAAATGTTAAAATTCACTTTCGTACGAAACTTGACATTGCTTGACAGAATATTTGACATTTACGAATATTTCGTTACAAATTACCAAAAAGCTCTAAAATTGCCCTTTTCAAAAATAAAATTTCAAAATTATTCGGATATTTAGAGGTTTTTTAATCCATTGACATCGTAGACATCCTTTAATGGAATTTGAAAGTTTATGGCTTGACAGATAGGGGACAAATTATATTTGATCCTATCGTGAATATTTCGTTCCAAATGTCAACCGATTGCCCTAAAAATGAATTTTTCCGGAGCAGAAAAAAAATGGAAAAAATTTTGGATTTTCAGAGGTTTTTTAATCCATTGACATCGTATACAACCTTCAATGGAATTTGAAAGTTTTGTGCTTAACAGACACATAGCTAACAAAATGTATTTTGACATCTGTAGTTTTTTTATTTGTTACATGAATTTTAGTTAAAGTATATGTTATTCCCTCTTATGTTTCGCTGTCCATAATTTCAATTATTAAAGTTTGTTAACCATTTTTGCATTTTTCTTTAATATTCTTTCCAAATGTATTTTGATATCAATCCATTTTGTTTGAAAGATCAACCAAAATTGTTTACTATAGTAGAGAAAAAGAACGACCTACTTGCAAGCAACTTGCTTGGCAAGTGGAGTGCCAACTACGTCACAGCCAGTACACAGATACGAATTTGGCAGGCAATGTATGAACCCAACTTGCTTGCCAGTACTTGCTCGTGTGGCCTCAGGGTTAGCAACCGCAGCTATAGGTACACGTGCGCTCCACAAATAACGAAAATAAATAAAGCAATTTGCCAAAATAACAAACAAGAAAAAAAATAATGTCAAAAATGAGTCGCCGAAATTTGGCCCACTACTCATAGGGCAGTTGTTTTCCGTCTCATTTTTCTTCTCTTTTGCACTCATTATGTTCGAAAAGAGTCACGACGCAAAAGTCGTCGTATAATAGCAGACAAACGACCCATGTAATCAGGCACTTATATTTCCACCTTAATTCTGAGGTATTTTTTTTCATACCCAAATAATGAGTGCCTGGCAGTGCTAAAATCGTCTTCTCACCACGGCCACAGCAGAATAGAATTTTGATAATTCATAAAATGGCAGCCTTCGAAAATGTCAACGCGTTAAATTAAATGGCTTGTTAAAGCAAAATAAGAATTTTAAATTTGTATTACATTCTTGATTCATTTAATAAATTTAAAAGAAAAATAAATATATTTATATATATATTTTAAATTGAATTAAAATCTGTTTTGATCATAGATGAGGTATTGGGAATGGTGTGCGTCGGAAGCATGATCTAAACGCTGCTGTCTAGGTAATTTTATTTGGAATTTAAAAAATTTATAGTCAGAAAGATCAAATCGAAATAAATATTCTGATAACTCTTAGTTGGAAAGTGTAATACATGTCTTGAATTTTTCATATACAAAAATGAAAGCGGACATTTTAAGTGGGTTTCTAATTTTATTCATTATATTTTTATAATTTATATAAAATGATGAGATGCATAGTTATTATAATGTTATCATATTTTCAAGTTTTCGTTTTGTTCACAGTTTAATACCTTAAGACCTGAGCTTGCACAGGCTACAATTTTCCTCAATCAACTATCCGAGCGTATACTCGGTTTGGAATTGTATTTTTTATAATAGGTATTAGGTGTAGTATATAATATTTATTTAATTTTAAAACGCATCGATTTGTTCCACATTAAGTTTAAAACAACTTGAATATAATTATATGATATAGTTTCAATTAGTGGTTATATTATTATTATTAAATTATAAATTTTAATTAAATTTTACCCCAAATTTATAAATAATGTAGAGTACATAACATGTATTGTGTATAAAAATCAATCTGTTGAGAAGCATCAAACAAGAAACTGCAGAATTGTTTCCAATTATCTAATGTTCGACGAAGGGTTATGGTATTTATTGATAATTTAGAAGCTTCTTGGAAATATACTTATGTGAATAGGACTTTTAAATAAAGTTAAATTATTTTTAACCAATTTGTAATTTCTTGTAGGCTTTCTTATGTTAAGAAACCTTCAAACTGCATTACTTTTTGTAAACTAGACAAATCTAGTGAAAAAACAATATGAAGAAATATTCCGATAGCAACGCTATAACATTTGTTAATATTTTTGAATTTTGATTAATACGATTTGTACATCAGGCTTCTTGATGTCGAATCGCATGTACTATCGTCTTTAAAGGCAAAGACAAATCACTACTTCGGGGTAGGAGTTGATTATATACTAACATACTGTATGTACATATTTTGAACTTTACTTTTTGCGGACATTTTAAACTTTTTAAGACTTCGAAACTTACCGCGTTAATTATTTACGAAATATTTATAAATTTCTTCCCAACGTTTCGAAGAAATTTCATTCTTCGTGGTCACGGGATTAGACTGACGTTACTCTACAACGTTGGTTACTCTACTTCTTAAAATGTACCGATGGGTTGTTGCCAGTACATTTTTTGTGGGTGGTGACCACGAAGCTTCAAATTTTTCGAAACGTTGGGAAGAGACATTTATAAATATTTCTTATGAATACATATCGCTCATTTTCTACAAGACCGACATAACTCAAAATTTGTTGTTTCGAGCTAAATGCGATTGAAAATTTGATTTTCGTGAAAAATATACGAAAAAATGACTATAGAACACAAGAAATGCGCTCTTATTTGAAATTAAGAAAATATAGATACATATATCATATACTACAAAAAAGAAAGAAAAAATGATTATAATCACAATGTTATGGTTAGTTCAAAATCGTCAATTTTTGAATTATCTCGGTCTTCGGTCTGGGTGGGTGTCCAATTTGTCACGTTTCCAAGTTATAATGTAAAAACTACTGTAAATATGTACATGAACCTTAATTTAAAGTTAAATTAAAAGTATATTTGAGCATTTAGAAGAATACTGTAAGCATTTAAAAGTTACCGGTATCAATCAGTCCAATCACTAATAATCTCGAAAGGTGAGATAGTTTCAGATTTCAATCAGCGCTATCACAGAATCTATTGTAATCGAAAATTTTCTACCAATGGAAAAATATCTATCACAGATTGCTTTCGTAGTGGAAAGTCTTGGAAATTCGTGCAATTTTATATCGCTGAATCCGAATGAAACGAAAATTATGTTATACTACGATACTTTATTCTTTTCCTAGTCAGAGTGGAATTGGTTATTTGTATAGAAAAGAAAGTATTTTTTCAAGGATTCACAATTAAAACAAATAAATAATTTCATAAAGTTGATGATTTAATAGTTGAAACTTCTATTGCAGCGCCTATACAGATATTATGTATTTCTAAGCTGGTTTATGCACTAAATTTTTTTCAAACACAAAAAGATTCCACTTAAAAAAATAAAAATAATTGTAGGTACATATGCATTTCTATTTGTATTTGTATGCTTGGATAAAACTAGCTGTTAACCGCCCGCTTCACTGGGCGTTATTGAATTTAAGATAAAATGGCGAGAGGTTCATAATTTAAAATCAGTATTTTTAAAAAAAGAATCATTTATTTATTAAATTCTTTTCATCATCTTAATTGTCTTTTATACTTTCATTTTTACTTTCGCAAACAGGAACAGTATTTATTTTATCTGCTAATCCTTCGACGTTTTATTTTTCGAATAAACTTTTAATTTGAAAAACATCCATTTCCTCCTTGTCACTAAGAATTTTGTTCATTATTTGTTCTTCTTTTTCTAACAATTCGTTTTGTTCGGGCTATTTTTTTTTGGTACATCTTAAATCAAGAAATAAACTAATTACAATTCTATAATAGTCCAACCAGTTTTACCTTCATTGATTTCAATTTTAGTGGCTAGATAAATATTTTTAAATACGTCCATCCTTAGGACATTTTGTCGGACCTCCGAAAAATGTTGGATTGGATCCTTAAATTTTTTGTAGATTACATTTTTTTTTTAATTCCATTATTTATATTTTCTTATTTAAATGTTTTTAAAATAATTATAAATATGTTTTTAAAATAATTATAATAAAAGTTTTAAAAACGGGAATGTAGGTAGATATTTATATTTTTCACTCCTACTACCCCTTGAGAGTAGATTTTTGTAAAATATCTTCCCCAGCGAATATCTACAATTCTTAAGGAATACCCCTGACAAATTTTAAGTTTTAAGTTATTAACCATCGCCATATTTCCTTCTTCACGAAAGGGAATCACTTCATCAGCTTTTCCAGCGAAATTGCAAGACGAACATTCAACCAAACAGACAAAGTATTAAAAGTTCTTTTTCTCACTTCTTTTTTTTAATGAATAATAGTGTTTAATTCTTAAAGATAATTTTGGACTTTGACCCATTTCCTCCCGGAATATTGGCCCCCTTCCTTATGGAATTTAGATGGGTTAGAAGTCCACTATACTCTGTTCAATTTGAATGTGCAGTACAGGCCTTATGGGAGAGCTTTTTCAAACACACTGGTGCCTGCTGCTGCTTGCACGGCACCTTATCTTAAGAAATTGTCACTGAAACAAGAAACAAAATCACTGACTTACATTAAAATTGTTTGTGTAATCTTCTTTGAGCTCAGGTGCATCCCACCATGACTTATCTGCTCCCCGGGTGAAAGGAGACTGATCGCCAATTTGCAACCAACCCTTATCGACATTGTGTTGAATTAGAGTTACCATTGCCTAGTTTTCTATTTAACTTTCAGGATTAAAGCTTTTTTAGAGCTTTTGATAGCAATATTTTTGTGAGATTTGCGCCAATTTTAATGCTCACTACGGCAACCATGTGAGAGCTTTATTAATTATTTATTTATTTAATTTATTAACAGATACTTTAAAGTAACCTGGTAATTACACATTTTATAGAGCCTAGCTGCGAGGACTATTGGCTCTGAAATTTAAAGGAAAATTAAATTTTATACTTAAGATTACATATGAGTTCATTTACTAATTGGATATTTTCTGAATTTGGAATTTTGAGAATTTCATAAATAGAGTCTTAGGAGATATTGTTTAATAGTTTTTTTTGTTTCTGTACAGTTTTTCAGTAAATGTTGTAAATTAAGTGTTACGTTGCAGGTGGAGCATACAGGAGGATTTGGGTTGTTGAGAAGATGTTCGTGTGTGATTGTAGTGTGTCAAGCCTTAGCCGAACAAAATTTGTTATCTTTGTTTTTGGGACGTTAGGGTATCGAGGAAGAGATCTGTCGACATTGATTTCCTTGTAGTGGTGATGGTATTGGCTCCAATCATTCAATTGCTTCCTTTTCAATGAGTTTCGTATAGAGTTAGTCAGGTCGCGTTTAGTGAAGATGTTAAAGTTGTATACAGGTGCATTCTTAGTTGACCTGGCAGCACGGTCTGCTTCTTCGTTGCCGTGTATACCAGTATGCCCGGGAACCGACATTAATTTGCTGATTGGGATTTTAATAATATGATTCCTTATTTCACATATTAGGTCATCGTTGTTGTTTGGATTGGCGATAGCTTGTAAAACGGATATACTGTCAGAGCAGATAATGGTATTTCCGCGTTGCTTTGTTGTTGTTGTCATGGCCTGAAGGATACCAAACGATTCAGCTGTAAAAACTGATATGAAATTTGGTAAGATCCCAATGTTCAGAATATAACCTTCCTCTCGTGTTACTGCGAATGAAGTGTTTTCTTGAGTCTTTGAGCCGTCAGTGAAAATGAACATCCATCCTACATTTATTAGTTTTGATTTGATATCTGAGAACAAGGCTCGGTAATCAGAGTGATTGGTGTTATTTTTTCTGTACTGAGATAGTGTCATATCAATCGATTTGGGTTTGATTTCCCAAGGAGGAAATGAGGGTTTAAAATTATATCCCCGTTTTGTTGGAAGATGAAGTTGATTTGTTTTCATCAATACTAGTATAAGTGTCGATGGAACTCGTTTTGCACATTTTTGATTTATTGCTTGTGCAATATCGGCATCAATTAATGAGTTTCTGGAGAAGACTAGTTTTGGAGCTAATTTCAATGTGAGCCCTTCAATTCGATGTTCTACCGTTGGAAGCCCAGCTTCGGCAAGCAAATTTTGTATTGGTGTCGTTGGAAAGGCGTTAAGGCATCTTCTTACTGCTTGATACCACCACCATACCGGTGGTTTAATGATGTTAAGTGTTGATTTGGGTTATTTACCGTATATATATATTCCAAAATCAATTTTGCTTAATATTAACATTTTTGTTATATTTATAAGAAAGAGTATTAATGTGGATGTTACTTTTACAGTTGCTTAAATATTTAATGATATTGGTTCTCGCAGCTAGGTTTTTTCTTAATACTAAACAATGTTCTTTCCAATAGTATTTATTATTAAAAATTAATGCTAAAATGCTTAAATTATTAACATTAGAAATAGGTATATTATTTACATTAAAAGTAAGATTAGGACAGTTAAGTTTTCGGCAGATGTGGAGTAGTTTACATTTTTCTAATGATAATTTTGCTCCGGATTCTAAAGACCATGTTTGAATATCGTCAATTACATTAAGAAACAGGTTTTTGCAGATATTGAAGTTGGAAATTTTACTTAAAATATATACATCGTCAGCGTAAAGACAGTGGTCTAGTAGGTTATGCCTTTCGAGTGAGAGCTTTAAAATGGAGATAGCTTATTGAAATCCATAACAGTATAGTGAAAGGGAAATATCCTATTTTCCCTGTACTGCACATTCAAATTGAACAGAGTATAGTGATTTATAACCCACCCAAGTAGGTTTTATTATGAAATTTGCCAAATCAATAAATTTAAAAAAAATCCAAATGGTAAATAACGAAAGGAGAAAAAAATAGACCGAACTTACCAATTACACGCTATGGTAAACAAACCCAATTTTATCTTATACATATTTGGGTGTCAAATCTTAAAAAAGAACAGAAAACGTGATTTTAGTTTGTTTTTTAATTGGGTGTGCCACTTTTGAAACTACACTGATAAATGTCAAGTGCGTGTGAAAGTCTGTGTAAATCTTGCTAAAAATCGAGATCTGAAAAATTGACTTTAGATCGACAAAAACTCGATTTTTTGGTTGAAAGGAAAGAAAAAACTTGTCACAAATCAAAAAAAAATCGAATTTTTTGGTCGAAACGAAAACTACATTAGGTTCTGTGATAGGGCTGAATATAAATTTATTCAAAAAAAAAATACCTAGTAATAGAAAATATACATATGTATGTATTTATATTAATATTTTGCAATTGGCATGGGTAGATTTTGGGGGCCATCTGTCGAATCTTTTGTTTATTATTCAGTTACTGATGCCAAATCACCAATGCCAAGAAACACTATTGCCCAGCACGTCCAAATGATAATACTTTAATATCAAAATCTGTTAAGGCAACGATGCGCTGCGCCCATTTTACGGTTTACATTGTTGCAAGATCCACTGAAAACATTGTCGCTGTCTGTAAGAGTCCGTAGTTCTTCAAAAACGACTATGTCTTTGCCATCAGCATCATCGTATAGGGCTACCGATCGATGATAACCAACTTTTGCTAGATCCAATTTGATACTATGGATGTGAACGACATTTGGTTCCAACATAACGGCACTACGTGCCACACAGCGAATGCCACATTGTTCCATTTCAACATTTACCCGCCCTTATTTAAAAACCCTTTTATATTTTGAAATGACGAGAATAGAAAAAGCCAATTTATTACTGATATAACAGCTTATCGTCATTAAAAGTGGGCGGGCGTTAAGCTAACACTGCAATAAATAAGTTACAAGTTATGCCGCTACTAATCTTATAGCTGCAGGTCCAGGTACTTCTGCCACTCACAGTTAATGTTTAGATCAATGTTTTGGTAATGATTATCTTGTCGCTAAACAAATCTAATACAGCTTCTCAAAACACCTTCCCGAACGCTTTACTAATTATAACTTCCTTAAATATTGTAGATTTTTTAATAAAATCATTTTTGGTGGGATATTTTTTATCTTTAAAAATTTGTGATATTTCTATCATTATTTAATGATTTTAGATCGCTGTGACTTCTTCCAGTGTTTTTGAATTTTTTTGAAAAATTTGTCTTGCAATATCTAACTTAATCGAAATCGTGGGTGCATTAAAGGTATGAAATATTTAAGGCGCTTCGCTTAAAAAAAGCTTTAAATGCCCAAGGAATACCCATCGGCGCGCGGAGGGACCTGGCTCTGCAAGCCGCATAAACAGAAAACTGTTAAACATTGGCATGTCTAGAGTCACATTCAAACAAAAACACAAATACATACATATATGGATTTATGACAAATGTCAATTTGTCGAAAAAGAACTTAACGATTCAATTTTCCTATTTGTTCCAGTGCTTTCATTGTTTATTTGATGACTCTCAGCAACCGTCAAACAAACTTTGATATTTGTGTCGCTCATTATAATAGTGGTGTAACTCCATTTTAAAAAAATGGATTATTTTGCTTAATAGTATCACATTTTTCAATATCTTTCAATATAAAAGGGAATTATTTCCAAATACGGATTATATTTTCGACCGTTAATGTTTTTTTGTTTTTATAGTGATTTTATTGCATAAGTGTTCCCGACAAAAGTGAAGTAAGTCATAAATCCGTTTAATAGTGAAGTAAATCCGGAGTTGATTCACTTTTATTGTGACAAATGTGTTCTGACCATAGACTTTAATGTATGACTGGACTTCTAACTCCATGTATTTTGCTATGAAATATAAGCAATGTCAAACGCAAATGACGCAAGAACAACAACTCAAACACAACAGCCGTTGTTTACAGTCTGCCTATGATATTGCTAGTTCATAGAAAAATACATGGAGTTAGAGGTCTAGTTAAAGATTAAAGTTTATGGTAAGAACACATTTGCCACAATAAGAATTTAGATCTGCTGATATGTCCATACAGCTGTAAAGCGTTGAGTCCTCTTACAAGCCTACTCAAGATATCGCTCGAAACTAAATCCCTAGGAGAACGCAATTATCATAAACATCAAGTAACGCGTTTTAAATTCTAGTAGTTAATTTCGTTTTTCAATTAAAACATAAAAATGTTTCGATAAATTAAGTTCTAAGAATTTTTGGTTATGTTGGTGGCGAAGTAGTTACGAGTAATAGTAGTAGACTCTTCTTTTGGTGTGTCTTTTTTTAACTATTTTAAGTTGTAGTTCAAAAGAAAGCTTTGTTTTATCAAATCATATTATGCGCTCATGAGTATTTGCAGACTTTTTTTCCTTCTCTTTAATCATTCGGATAACCGATAAAATATTAGAGATTGTATATAAATCTTCAAAAGTTTTCTTCAATTAATGACTAAAATAAATACATTGTGACTACATATATTATTACTTAAAATATGTTTAATTTTTTCGCAGTTAACCGTCTCGCTTCATCATATTGGTGCTTAAAACAATTTTTTTATAAATTGAGTCTGATCTTTATCCAAATCAATGAAGAGAAGCAGCCTTACAACAGTTGGCAAGTTTTTGTTTTCATTTTATATTAAAAAATACTTAATTTTTCCTTTATATAACAGAGCCTGCCTATAAAACGGCGAAAATTGGTGGCAAACATATTTCATTGCAAACCATTACAAGTTCGGGTACACCACTCACCACGTTTGATGGCAAATTGTATAGCATTCATCAAAACTCAAGTAATACTGTGGGTGGCAATTCGATAACAGCAAACAATAAAAAACATCAAATTATTCGCACAACTGACGGCAATAACATAATTACTTCTGGAAATGCAAACACTTCAATAAAATTTACAACATCATCCTCCGAAAACAAGCAATTTGCCGTACCATTCATCCAGTCTAATGGAGTACTAAACTCTTGTTCTCCTGGAGTGACTGTGAGAAGGCCTACAATATATATAAAGCGTGAAGCCCCAAAAAAGACTATACGCAGTGTAACAACGGAACTCATTGAAAAAAATCCTTATGTTCATCTAGGTGTTTCTTCAGAAAGGCTCGGAATTTTAAAAAATGTTGTCTGTACTACTGCTAATGTACCCGTCATCGATCTGTATCTAACATTGAAAAAGATACGACAAAATGAAGATTTCTCGCTTCTAGCTGAATACTTTGAATTTTCTGAAAGCGAAGTACAACACATTTTCACCCGGACCATTGTGAAATTAGCACGATACTTGAAATTTCTTATCCGATGGCCAGAAAGTAAAAAGTACTATGACCGCCATAAAAATCTGCCCATTGCATTTCGATCAAAATTATCTTACGTTCAATCATTGATTGAATGCGTAGAGACAGAGATACAGGCACCAACAATGTACCCAAGTGTGGAACAGCTAGACTGTTCTAATTACAAATTTATTTTAACAATAACCCCCACTGGAGTCATAAGCTACGTATCGGATGCATACGTAGGTCATAACGACGATCTGACGATATTTAATGCGTGCGACTTTCAAAATGTTATACCGAAGTATCTTTCTTTGGTAGCCGATCCAGGGAAAGCAATTCGTCGAAGAAGCAAAAGAGTTAAACCAGGTATTGGCGGCGCAACTTCATCTGAGAAACAGACTAAAGACAAACAAAGAAGTAGGAGTACAAAAATAAATGCGCTAACAATCAATATACAAGATTCGGACAGCACAACCGATTCAGCTGATGAAAGCGACGATGGCGATGATCAGAACGCTTTAAACGGTACTGTTAGTGGTGGTATCAGTGGCGGCGCAGGGTGCATGTCAAGGAACAACCAACATTCAACATCCAATTCACATCAGTCACTAAACATTGTAAATAGCGAATTGATCTCTCGCAAAGTAAAGGATTTCAGAATTCCAACTGTAAGGGTGAGGGAATCGGTTTGTCGTCTACAAATACGCCACATGCTTTACTGTTTAAGAGAATTCAGAGTTTTGCAGCCCTACGCCATTTTAGAGCCTTTGTTGTATCAGTATATTAATGAAGTTCTAGTAGTAGTATCGGCTTTAACAAATCTACAGAGGTAATAGTTTTCAGAAAATTTGTTCTCACAATTTTAACTAAAAAAAAAGTGTTTTTTGAACAAATAATTGTTGATAAATATTACGTTTTATTTTTTATATTTTATCTTATCAATTATTTCTATGATTTAAGACATTTTCAATTTTCAGAAAATTGAATAAACACTTTCGGAATGAGTGGAAATAAAATTATAATTATTATAGCATATGTATTTTGTTTTAAGTATGTTTCAACGATTTTATAAAATCAGAACTTGTTAAAAACGTAACAAAACATTTGTCTTCAACCACAAGAAAAGTGTTTAATTTCTATAGAAATTAAAATATGGTATAACAATGAAAATAGATTATCAGATTGTTTGTATATTAATTTTGTTCTCTTAATTAATAAAGCTAACCGCCACACTAACAAATTACGTATTTCCACGCAAAGAATAAATGCCAATATTTTAAAAAAGAAAATAAGAAATATTTAGTCAGTATAAAAGGAATAATCTTTTTTGACATTCGGTCATTAATATTATCTGTATGCTGACTTCATAAGTCCCATGAGTTCAATGGAAACAAAAATACATTTTCCTCTTAAGTAATATCTTTTTGCTCGTTTTTCTTGAAAATTAAATTTGTATTTAATGATTTTGCCTGATCAACGAAGGTGTTTATTTAAAGCAAATATAAAAATATATTAACATTATTAAATAAAAAATAAAAAAAAAGCATTGTGATCTACGTACTTAATTAATTAGGTGTTTCTGAACTTTTAGTTTTACTACTGAATTTTAGAATTTCTACATTTCGGGATTTTACAGTAACATATTACAATGAACGTCCAAATTTTACTTACGACTCAGTTCACAATCAGCCCTATCACGAATTCCATCGTAATCGGAATGTCTCCGAATCCCGAAAAAAACTATCACAGAATCCGTTCGTAATAGCTTTTTGTATGAGATTTTCCGATACAATGGATTCTGTGATTTTTTTTTTCGGGATTCGTAACAAGTTTCCGATTACGATGGAATTCATGATAGGGCTGAATACTTACAACTCAAGCAAACAAGAATGTAAGGTGTGTCCTAAGCAAAAGAAACATCTGAAGGTTAAAGGTGTGTCCACAGCAAAGGATTTAGAAATATTTTGAAATATTTCTTTTGGTGTGGACGATCGATGAATCATATCTGAAATATCTCTTAATGTTTCTTTTTATCAATTTTTGAACGAATAAATTACCCCGATTTTCATGAAAGCAAACTTTAAGCAATAAGACGCAAAACTAAAACAGTGTTGGATTGGACTTTTCGCTCGTCTACACATACTTCATTATCAAAAAAACTTTCCAAGGTAGCATTTGAACCTGATAGATACAGGCAGAATCCTACAATTTGTAAATAGTTTAAGAAAGAAATACTTCTGGAACGAAATAAAGGACGGCCATTTTTTCTTAACTGAAAGAGGGCTATAAGAAAGCTTAAGTCCCAGGTTTTCGAGACGCGAGCCGTGCCATACCCCTGGCGAAATTCGCCATTTTGAAAACTCGAATTGATCTATATTTATTTAAATTTCAGTAAGATTTTAAGTTCAGAAACGCACGCTCATGACCGGCTCGCGAGCGTGCCTTTCCAAATAAGCGCTTACCAGATACGCTCGCCTATGAGCCATCAGGTGTGAGCACTTTTAGTTTGACACGCTCTCGCGGGCCTTCGATTTATAAACGCTCACGTTAAGAGGGCTCTCATTATGTGCGATGACAAAACGCTCACTTCAAGAGCGCTCTCAATGTACGATGGCAAAACGCTCACGTCAAGAGTGCGATGAGCGTGAGACGAGAGCGAGCCTTTAAGAATTTAGAATAAAAGAAAACACATTAAATCGTTTTGGGTAAGATATTTTTAAATTTTAATGCTAGTTACATACATATATAAATTAATGAATTCATTTCATGAAAATTGTCTTACATACCCTAGTTTTCAAGCAAATCTAAAGTAGATGTTTCTATTAAATCGAAATTTAATTTGTGGAGGAGCATAAAATAAAATGGAATAATGTTCGTATTTTTCAGTTTTTTTTACATCATCACCGTAGCCATGCTTCGATGATACTTTGACAGATAGGGGACATATATTGCATTTTGACGTGAAGAGAACACTTTCAAAGGTCTCATAAAAAATGTTAACACTTTCTTGATTTCCCTACAACTTTGATTAAAAATTTTGTACCAAGTTATTGAAAATAAAAAAGTTTTAATTAAAAATAGACGAATATTTTAAAGAAAAATATTGTATATTCGCATAAGGTGTGACAAAAAGCATATCGAACATATCGAAGGCGGTCTATTTTCCCCCTTGCATATTAGTTATCTAGAAAATGCCACCTTTCCATCTAAGTATCTCAACATACAAAAAAACAACTTTAAAAAAAAAATTGATTTTTTAGATCCATAAAGAAGTCGTTCGTTTGTAGCAAGCGCCAAACCTTTTAACTAGATTTTCAGCCGAACTAACCCCTGACTTCCTCCCCGAGGTTTCACCTTGATGTGGTGGGGAGGCTAACGTTCGACGCTTCGGCAATCCAGCTGCAGTGTCAAACAACTAAGAAAACCAAAACAGAGATGTCATCTAAAAAAAAAATATGGATAAAAGTAAACTAAAGGAAGAAAATCGAGTGGGGATATGCGCTCAAAAGCCGGTAGAAGTCACGGCTACCGGCGATGGCTTGGCCTCGAAAGAGGATAAGTCGCCAGTGACAAAATCCCATATTTAAAAACCTGAAGACAGCACTCCTGTCTCTAGTGGTGGTGCCAAAGAGGTTCTCTCTGAGAACTTTATGGACTTTCTTGACTCTGAGGACGGTACGGTGGGAACTGTCGAGGGAGCGATGACGTCGGATGAGGAGAAACTTCTTCTCGAAGATGACAATCAATCCTTCGCCAGTCCTGACGGCTCGGACGCAGATGTCACGGTGGCCGAAAACCCTTCTAGAGGACAGAGGATCGACAGAGAAGAATCCTTGGAGAGAAAACTGACATTGTCAGATGCCAAGGTTACCTCGACTCCCAACGGATCGGGAAAAGGTGAACCAACCAAAGTCTGCGCGGATCGCGCAGGGTGCTCTAGCACTCTGCTGCATACCAACTCCGTAGATCGATGCCCGCATGGGCCAAACCCGATCAAGGAGAAACTGGTGGATCCAAATAAGCAGAACAAGGGAGGGAATCATGACCCAGAATTCAAAAGGATCGAGAATGCGAAAAGAGCCGTGCGGAGGTATAGCCAGATTGATCAAAAGAAGTTGTGTCTGCGTGATTGGAAACGGTTGAGTTGGGCCCAAAAGGTTGTTGCCAAGCTTGGGACCAAGGGCAAACCCCCGGCCGATCCCAATCCCAAAGTTGACCACAAAAAAGAAGAGAACAAAAACCAGTGTGCCTCCTCTTCCAAAACGACGAAAAGCAGCAACCCACAAGTGAGGCCGATCTCAGAAAGACTGAGATTCAGCGGTACAAAAGACTTAAGGGTCGTAAATGCTGATCCAAGTAGTCAAAGAAAGAGGAATAGGCACAACGACTCGACTCCCCCTCCGAACACAGCCAACAAAAGACCGAAAACGTCAGGCAGCGTTGGTACTTTGGCTGATTTGATAAAAGAGAGCTTAGAAGTGGCCGTTATCAATGAAGGGAGCTCCGATAGAAGGCTAAGTGAAGAGCAGTGGGCTCAAGTGGAGGAAAAGCTGCTTGATCGTGTAAATGACGAAGTGCTCTCCTCCAACGCCAAGATTCGGGCCTTTGTCGACGTTTAAGGTTTTCAAAATTCTCACGTGCCGTGATGAATATACCCTTAACTGGCTAAAAACAAAAATTAATGAAATGAAAGAACTTCTAGCAGGGGCAACGCTGAAAGTTTCCCTTAAGAAAGATCTCCCCACCAGACCAAAAGTCCGCATTAACATTCCGGGCCCGCGCATGACGAAAGAAAGGCTCGAGAACTTCCTTCGAAGGCTCAACCCTGACTTTCCGAATGCAGACTGGCAAGTTATGGAGATGGAAGAGCCTACTAAGTCAGGCCAGGAAGCCATCATCATGTTAAACCATGAAACTATGGCTCTACTTCCATCAAGGGGATATAAACTCTGCATAGGCATAAATGAGGTTAAGGTGCGACCGTTTACGGTAGCCAACTTACAAATTAAAAACAAAAATGATGAAAGTGCTACAAATAAACCTCCAGCACAGTAAGTTGGCCTCAGCCACCTTAACTTCTTTTATGTCAAAAGAGAACTTTGACATCGCCCTTATACAGGAGCCATGGATCAATAGCGGCATCATCTGCGGACTCAGGTCCAAAGATCATATCTTGTATTTCAACAAAGGGCCTACAGAAGGTATTTATAGGACATGTATAGTGGCGAAGAAACACATAAATCTTTTCCCCCTTTCTCCCCATTGTAGCAGAGATATAACAGCTGTGAAGTGCGAAAGAAAAGGGGCTCCGCCCCTAATCCTAGCCTCCATCTACATGCCAGGTGACGAACCGGGCCTTCCGCCATCAGCGGCAGTTGAAGATCTGGTGGCAGCAGCAGGTAAGAACGGGTGGTACCTCCTGACAGGCTGCGATGCAAATGCCCATCATCTACAGTGGGGGAGCACTGATACAAATTCTAGAGGTGAGTCACTATTTGAATTTATTATTTAAAATAACATGTTGATCCTAAATATAGGTAATGAACCCACCTTCATTACCAAGAACAGAAGAGAAGTGCTCGACGTCACACTTTCCACGAACTCTGATTCGATAATAATCAGTAACTGGAAAGTCGCAAGCAATGTAACATTCTCAGACCATAGAATGATTACATTCCAAATAGAGCATGAAGTTGAAAATCCAAAACCCTATAGAAACCCCAGGAAAACAAACTGGGAAGCCTTCAATACAAGATTGGCCTCATCTTTAAGTCAATATGATAATCAAGTTTTATTAAACTGCGCAGATATAGAAAAACAGGTCAATAAACTAACAACCTCTATAAATGATGCTTATGAAAGCTCATGCCCCATTTCCAAAGGAAAAGGTAAGCCCAAACCCGTTTGGTGGTCCAAAGATCTATCTACTCTCAGGAAACACTCAAGGAGGCTTTTCAATAGAGCAAAATACAGTAACGAACCTGCCGACTGGGATCCTTACAAGATCAGTAAAAACTTGTATAAAAACCGAACTACCTATGCGAAAAGAGCAGCCTGGCGGAAATTCTGTACAGACATTGAGTCTACAAATGATGCAGCTAGGCTCAGGAAAGTAATGTCAAAGGTCAACACCCCTCCGGGCTTTTTGAAAAGACCCGACAAAACCTGGACAAACACCTGCTCAGAAACTTTAGAACTACTTATGAGCACTCATTTCCCAGGATGTGTCACTGACTCATCTCCTGCAGACAGAGCGCCCACCACTGATCCAACCAATAATATTGGCAACCAAATCGTAGATAGCAGGAAGGTGGCTTGGGCCATCGACTCTTTCTCAGCATACAAGTCTGCAGGACCTGATGGCATAATTCCGATTATGCTCCAAAGTTCGAAAGATATAATTGTTCCAATTCTAGTTGACATTTTTAGGCAATGTCTAAACATTACCTACATTCCATCTAGTTGGAGAGAAGTCAATGTTATCTTCATTCAGAAAGCAGGCAAGCCCACTCATACTGAAGCGAAAGACTTCAGGCCTATAAGCCTTTCCTCCTTTCTTCTCAAGACTTTAGAAAGACTAATAGATACGCACATTCGCCTAAAACTTGATGTAAGTGTCTTCTCACGGGCCCAACATGCGTATATCAAGGGCAAATCCGTTGAGACGGCACTTCATGAAGTGGTCGGCACGGTTGAGCAATCAATCCAATTCAAAGAATTTACTTTGGGAGCATTCCTGGATATAGAAGGGGCGTTCAATAACGTTGAAAGTTGCGCAATTCGACGAGCCCTGGACTCTTTCGGCATTGATCCGATTCTTTCGAATTGGATAGACTCTATGCTCCAAACAAGACTCGTAGTGCAGAAATGGGTCAAAGCAAGCTGAAAGTTAGGACATGCAGAGGTACTCCCCAAGGAGGGGTTTTATCTCCTCTGCTGTGGCTTTTGGTCGTTGATGAGATTCTAGCTAAACTCAGTCTAAGCGGCGTCAAGGTCGTTGCTTATGCTGACGACATCGTGATAATGGCATCAGGTAAATTTATACCTACACTGTGTGAGCTTTTACAAACATCTCTTGACAAGCTCAGTAACTGGGCCAGTATTTGCGGACTAAATGTTAATCCACTTAAGACGGAACTGGTTTTGTTTACAAGAAAACATAATATTCCGAATATAGATCCTCCCACAATAAATGGGACTCCGCTCCAGATCACTGGTACGGCAAAGTATCTGGGTTTGGTAATAGACCGTAAGCTTAACTGGAAAGAAAACATTAAAGACTATGAAAGGAAAGCTACAATAGCTTTCTACACTTGTAGTCGAATTTTTGCAAAAAGATGGGGTCCCAGCCCCAAAACCATTCATTGGATGTACATAGCCATAATAAGGCCAATTTTGACATACGCATGTTTGGTTTGGTGGCCAGCCCTAGGAAAGGCAACCAATCTAAAAATTATGACAAAAATTCAAAGAATGGCATGAATTGGCACTACTAGTGCCAATGAAAACTACTCCAACCGCAGCCCTAGAAACATTTCTTTCACTAGCCCCACTTGACTTATTTACAAAGGAAGAGGCGGCCAATAGTGCTTTAAGACTTAACCAATGCAACAATTGGGTAAGAGGAAACTATGGGCACAAAACCATAATGACTTACATGAACAAAGACATTCAAACAGAATATACTGCTCCGCACATTGATTTCAACCAAGTGGCTCTCACAGATATCACCTCAAGGGAACTCTGGGCGGCAAACCAGGTCATAAACGCTAATCATGTTTCGGTTTTTACAGATGGTTCCAAGACAGTTGAGGGGGTAGGGTCAGGCATCTTCTCAGATAACCCTCCCCTAAATATATCAATAAAATTACCAGATTTTTGCAGTGTTTTCCAAGCGGAAGTGCTTGCAATTTACGAGGCGGCAAGAAGTCTTGTCGCTTTTGAACTAGCAAATAGAAACATCGATATCTTCGTTGATAGTCAGGCGGCAATTAAATCCATTGCTGCAATTGTCATAAAGTCTAAACTAGTAGACCGTTGTCGTAACGAGTTAAAATTACTCAGTGCATCAAATACAGTTACCCTTCGATGGGTCCCAGGACAATGTGACATAAATGGAAACGAAATGGCGGATAAACTGGCCAAAATAGGATCTTCTCTCGACCTTAGCCAAACTGTTCCCTCCGTTTTCATGCCACCAGAAGTAGAAAAAGGCAGAATTCACAAATTTTTCCTCGAAGCCGCAATCGATTGATGGTCAGCAATTGATACTTGTCGGGTCTCGAGGAATCTATGGCCGAACCTCTCTAAGAAAAAGACTGACTTCCTTCTCGAACTGAACAGACCTCAACTATCCCTTTTGGTTGGAATCCTAACAGGTCACAACTCAATGGGAACCCACATGCAGAGAATGGGCATCAGCTCATCTGACTTATGCAGAGGGTGTCAAGATGAAGAAGCGGAGGAGGGCTCTTATCACTTCGTTTGTGAATGCCCTAGTTTAGTAAGAACCAGAAAAATAGCCCTCGGAGAGTACTTCTTTGAAGAACTGATTGACATCTCGTCTCTGCCACTAAGGAACATCCTGAAATTTATCAATAGTTCAGGGTGGTTCAGGGAGGCACCCTATACCCACACCTAAGTTGCATACCAAATCTCTTCCTCACCCATCCTCTTTCACTTCACCTACCCTGGGGACCACAATGGATCCCTTGAGATCCGAGTGCGATGATGCGACTTGTCGTATTATCACCCCCTTCAACCTAACCTAACCTAACCCCTGACTTCCTGAATTAATTAAAATTAAATTTATTAATTCAATTACAAAATTTTCATGATCTAGGAGTCAGGGTCTTTCAATCGAGGTATCCCACGGTAAGAAAAAAAATATTTAAAAAAAAATTAAATATTGAGAAAAAATATATTAAGCAGAAACACTGGCTTTTTCAACTCTTCAAACCCCTTCAATCCCCTTCAATCGCGATTTTACACTTAACCAATAACTTCCCAAAGCCGTAAAATGAGCATATTTGTTTACTTCTAGTTCCTATCTTTTTATAAATGTATCGAACGATTTAAAAAAGTACGGCCTTCCATTCACCGGGCATTACGAAAACGGAAATATAAATCAAAATTTTGGTGATCTAGGAGTCAGTACCTCAGGGAGAGAAGAGAAGTATTTGTTAAAATTCATAGTAAAAAAGGAAGTATTTGTTAGTTGTGTGGTATTGTCCAGAGTCAGGGGGGGGGGGACCTAGTTGAGCACGGTGGAGGCTTACTATTGTCTGGGGATGTTTTTCCAGTCAAGGATACGGGCCAATTCACAAGGTAAGTATCGTAATGAATCGTTTCATGTATCAGGAGATTTTTCAAAATGGTCTGCTTCCTCATGCTGAGGAAAATATGTCGTTGTGAAAGCTCTTTCAACATGAAAGCGATCACAAATATACCGCTAAACTTGTGAAAGATTAGGTTTGTTCGTTGAGCCCTTAAGTCACCCTGGGGTCGCCCCAAAGCGTTTTTTTGAAAAACCTGAAGTCACCCTGGTGAAAAAATTCTGTAAAACCTGGGGTCGCCCTGAAGTAGAACTAGGTATTTTGCTGTGGCGAGTTGAGGTAAAGAAAAAACTGCCAAAATGACACGAGTTGTTATGCATATGTTTTGTTGTGGATTCACTTGCTGCAGGTTATTGTTTATTTTTGGAAAACAAATTTAAAGAATATACAAATTTAATTTAATGCTAATAAATAGCAATAAAAAATGGAAACGGTAGAAGTTGTTTTTATTCATTTTTAAGACATATTTGAAGCAAATTTTAAGTTTTAATTATCTAAGCAGAGAATTTTTTTCTTGCTTTAAATGTTAACAGCCCTTGAGCGTTTTTTGAGAACCGAAAAACCCAGGTTTTTTTGACAATTCTTAGGGTTGTCAAGAAAACCTGGGTCAACCCTGGGTAAAGTTCAACGAACGAAGCTATTGACTTAACGAAAACCGTATTGTTGTTAAGAAGTGGCCAGTATAATACCCTGATCTTAACCCCATAGAGAATCTATGGGAAATTCGATAATTTCGACTCCATTCTTCAATGATCTCAAATTGTTTGGAATAATATCCCCATGCATAAAATTTACAACTTTATTGACTACATGGCTCGTTGACGTGCTCCAGTAATTGCAAATAATGACTACGCCACTAAATATTACCAAAAGAACATGTTTTTGTATTTATTTATTTTTTTTATCAAAAAAGTGCTTTAGTTTTATCCACCTAGAATTCTGAGTTATATTGTTGATTATTAAATAAGGTATGAGTTATGATAAAATTATTGATTGTGAATTAAAGTCTAATATTTTTTTTTTGATTAGAAAATTAATAAAATCATAAGATTATACACTTTTAATTTTCTTTATATTTTTCCAAATGCTTTAGTTTTGGCCAACAATGTATGTACATTGTACATAATGTATCTTATATCATCAAGTATTGATACTTGATATTGCGATCAGATAATTTTCAATGGATATAACATAAGAACTGAGTTAACTAAAAGGTGAGTTGAAGTTAAGGGGGAGTTAAATATATTAAAAAAAAAACTAAACATTGTTTGTGGTAACTACCATGGTTGGGTGGGTTAGGCCTCGCCCTTTTCGATAAGACACTTTTCAGTTAAGTTCTTATGGCATGATTCATGATTTTATAGTCAGATGAGATAGAGTTGCGTGAACCAAGATCCCAACGGCTTCCTGCAAGTTCAAGCCGAGCAACCCCCAGCATGGCAATCCATTGCACTCAGAAAAAATAAGTATTGAATTTCAAATATTCATCTTCCTAAACCTCATAACACAATCAGCTTTATTGTGAGTTTCACCCGAAAAATATTTCACCTCAAAATTTTTTGTTCGCCCGGAATTTTAAAAGCTATAATAGAGTTTTACCCGAACGAAATTTAGTTCGCCTACAAAAAAGAAGTAAAAATGACATAAATTCCGCCCGAAATGAATGTTCACAATAAGGGGAAATTTTCGATCATGAAATTTCGGGTGAAACTCACAATAGGCGAAAAGTTTAATGTCAAATTTTCCGGGTGGAATGTTGTTCTGGTGAAACTCGCAATAAGGCTGAATGTATTTCTATAGTTCCACATCGGAAGTAGGAATTTTTACTTGCGAATATAGTTACTACATATATGGCAAGTTATGAATTCGTACAAAAAATCGAACTCGAGATTTTGATCAAACTTGACAGTACGATGATAGCGAAGACGAAAAAAGTGGGTCTCACAAAAATGTCCGTCTGTCTGCCTGTCTGTTCGACTACATCCTAAACGGATGGGTCGATTTTCTTTAAACTTGGTACCTAGCGTTTTTGGACATTCCCCTCACCCGTTTTTTCTCTTTTTTTAGGACCATAATTAACAGTAGCTGTCATAAAAAATTTCTTGACCAAGAAGAAAAAACTAATTTTTCTCAAAATCGGCGCTACAGAATTTTTTAACAACTCAATAAATTTAAATAATTACAAGTTGCCGATAAAAAAATGGTTCCGAAAAATGGTTATTAATAGTACCTCCCAACCCAACTAACAATTTAGCTTGTATAAGTTTCTAAACAAGCTATTTTCAGACTGCTATAGAAACAGTAAAAGGCCTTATGCAAGTAATTTTGGCGCACATTACGCAAGCTATTTACCTGCTATAAGACTTTTGTTGACAGGTGTTATAACAGCAAATAGCTTGTCATTAAATGCAATTAGCTTGGCTCAGCAGGGTATTTTATGACAGCTAATGCTAATAGCTTGCTTTGGATGTTATAAAAAGGCCCTAAAAAAGCCATTTGATGACAGTTATTGCTAAAAGCTTGTTTAAGATGTTATAAAAAGGCTTTAACCAAGCCTTTTAATGACAGATATTTTCTAATAGCTTGCCATAAGTGTTAATATAAAGTTTCAAGTAAAAAAAATTGGAAATAAAAAAAAATATATTATTTTTGTATTGTTTAAGTATTGGGTTTTTATTGCATTATTTTTTTTGTATTGTAGTTTTAGATATATTCCTCTTCCCAGTAAGCTCTCGAAACCTTTTCCATTGCATTCTATAATGATTGAAGTCATATTTTAATTATAAAAATTTTTATTTACCTGGGTTTGAACTCGAGACCTTCCGCGTACCACTCCAGCACTCTACCACTACGCCACTTCGTTGTTGAGAAAAATGTCATCAAATGGGAACTACTTGATAGCATATTAATTTAGTTTGCATAAGGCCTTTGTTGGCAAGCCTTACACAAGTTGTTTGCTTTGACTTGTAGTGGAGAGCCTTATAGCAGCTATAATAGCTTTAATTTTCTGTAAACAACTTCGGAAGGCCTTATACAGGCAATTTTTAAACTTTATCTACAAGCCTTGTATAGAACTTGCCAAACTTACTTTAAAAGGCCTTAAAGCAGCTATTTTCTAATTGTAAAAGTGTGAAATGTGTAGCTTGCGAAAATATGCTTTATGCAAGCTCTATACAAGCTATTACTTTCCAAATTCGAAAAATTGGACCTTATACAAGCTAAATTGTTAGTTGGGAAAGAACCACTTTTTTTATTTTCGCTTTTCTCGAAAACGGTTCAACTGGTTCTGATAAAATTTTTTGTGAAGAATTATTGACACATTTTAAATAATATTATGTACCAACATTTTCAAAAAAATATTTTTTGGATTTTTAAAAAAGTTTTAATTTTTTTTTTTTTTGAAAACTCAATATTTCAAAAACAACTCCGTCGATAAGAATCGACGTTATTTTATTTTATTATATTTTATTTTTATTAAACTTGGTAAATAGCAGTTTTTTAACTTAATCTAGAAGATTTTTGACAAAAATTATTCTAATACCCAAAAATAACGGTGCCTCCCATACAAATGCTTAAAAACCTAAGAAAAATATTTTTTTTTCTCAAAAACAATTCCTACGATTTTTATAAAAGCTTTTTTGTGTGTTAAAATTAGTACGATCTACCATTTAAAATTTTTAAGTTTTATATCTTACGTACGCTGCAGTAGATACCTCTCATAGAACGGTTTCTTTGATTTTCGACTATCTCAATATCTGATCAACCAATTAAAATTAGATTTTTTATAAAGAAGCAAAATTTTATAAAAATAATTTTTGGGTTTAAAAAGAAAATTCTAAATAATTTTTTGAAAATTCGATATTTCAAAAACGGGTAGCAGATTTTGTGTGAAGTTCAATAGTAGTATATATTCGTAACGTCTGGAAGAAGACGGCATAAAATACTAGCATATTATGCATTTTAGCATCAAAATTATGAAAATCTAATTGGATTCTTGGTTGGAATTGTTCCAAAAGTAACATGGTTTTGGTAGTATTCTAATTGGATGGTGCATGGAATTGTATCAGAAGTTACATGGATTTATACCAACTCCAATTGGATTTTAAGTACTTGTTGCATGGAATTGTGTCAGAGGAAATATCCCAATTTTCTAACTGTATATCTGATTTGGATTGTTGGTGTCTACCAATTAGGCTCTTGGTGGATGTAAGTAAAAATGCTTCCCATAACCCAAGTGCAGTATTCTTACTGGATTTCTGACTTGGATTGTTGGTGTTTACCAATTAGGCTCTTGCTGCATGTTAGTAAAAATGCTTCCCATCAAAAATGCTTCCCATCACCCAAGTGCAGTTTTCTTGCTTGATTTTGACTTGGATTGTTGGTGTTTACCAATAAGGCTCTTGCTGGATGTTAGTAAAAATGCTTCCCATCAAATGAAAATTGTACAAGAATTTTTTTTTTGTTTTACCAACTAACATACAGTCGAAGTGGTGTTATTTGAAATAACGTATTGTTTTTTTTTTTATTGGATTTTCTGCTGTAATTCTTTTGGAAGTGGAGTGGAGTCATTGAATAAAAATATATACTTTTTTTAATTTTTGTTATTTTTTCTTTGTATTCCTTTTTTTTTTTAAATCAACTTAAACAATTTTTTTTATTTTTTTTTTTCTTACAAATAAGTTAAAAATAAAGAATATACAATTTTATATTATTATTAATTAATAGCTAAAATTTACATTTTTTTTCTTAATTTAAGGAACATTTTCGGGTATATTTTTATGCCCCCAGGCAAGAGTACTAATATTATCTGCACAAATATATCTTTTTGTGTCTTTATGACTCAAGGCAAGTTTATTCAAATTTTCCGTATAAATTGTATGCAACCTGCTTCTAAAAGTAAGCATACTTTCATACTTATCCGTTTTATTGAATAAACATCTCTTGTAGTCATCTATTCTTAATCTTTTCGTTACTGATTTTTTGACTCCTTTCGCTTTTTGAACTGATTTTTGATTCTGCACAGTGAAGGAATACATTTTCGCTCTAAGCCCTACGAATTCCAACATTTTGTTGCCTGCTGTTTCATCTTTAAACATTCCTAAAACTTTTTTATTAAGCAGAGGAATGTTATGCACATTATCAGGATCAAAGTCAGATGTATCAAATCTGGAAGGTATATCACCCAAAATATCTGAATAAAAGTCTTCAGAATTTATTGTGTATATGAATGAATCAGTATCCATATAATTAAGAACAACTTTTTCATTATATTTTGGTTTTATATAGTCATAATGAAAATCATACATCAAATATTTGGATAGCTCAAGCACAGCAAAACCTAAGTAAATGGGCTTATTTAAAGTCACTTTACATTTTTTCAACTGTATAGCGAGCAATGGGGTGTCATTTTCAATATCTTCATTCACAAATTGCAATGAACTGTGGAAATTCGGTTTAGCAATTAAACCCCTAGCACCCAATGATTGCCTTCGATTTTCCCACCGTGTGACAATTCTCACATCTGTTCGCTTCTCAACATTTTCCATCGTCTTACCATAAATGCAAAGATTCATGTGCTTGTAAAACTTTTTTTGGCATTCAATTCGAGTTTCTTGCCTTTTTTTTGTATTGACGGAAATATATTGTTCAAGCCAATTAGATTGTTTGAAACTCATCACACGGTGGACTTTCTTTAAAAGTAATCCATGCTTCAACGATTGTTTTAGAGTCTCAATATGAATAACATAATTGAGTTTGGGTAAAAAACTAGCCACCAACTTTTTTGACTTTGATCCTGGTGTTGAAATGTTTTCTGGACAAAATGGCAGGTCATTATGTAGTTCATGTAGAGTATGGGGATACTCTAAATCAACTTCTAAGACATATCCCACATCATTAGCATTGATATTATTAATAAAATCCAATGAAAATATGTTAGGATCTTCCCACTCAAAACCACCACAAGGAAGTTTTTGTGACATTGCCCAACCGTATAAGTTATTAGCATCCAAATATATTAAATATGAAGATGCTTTTTGGGAATCATAAGTTTCAATAAATTTATTATTGGCTTTTGAGTATCTGTGGCTGCATTGGGTCAAGCCTCCGCGAATTCCTTTTTGGAAGAAGTTATACTTCTCAATATCCGTTAAGAGTTCTAACTCAACTTTAGTCATTTTTAACATTGCATCCCAGGATAAACCAGGTGCAGTGTAATAATGAGCCGGATCCAATTTATAGGCGTGCTTGCAATTCTTTCTGAAGTTTTCAAAAATATCAGCAAGCAACACAACATCACTTTTAAGATATATTTCCATATAATCTTTTAAATTTTTACATTGGAAATGATTCCAAACATCTAAAGCCAACTCATAGTCCTCTATTGAGCATTCTTCGTTAGTTAATTTATTGAAGAACTGAGCTCTCTGAGGAAGGCAGGCAGCATTTAGTTTATGCCAAGAATCTACAAAATCATAAGGAAAAACTCCTTTTCTTTTTACAAGTTCTAAATTACGGGGTGTTTTAAAACATTTTTCAGTGATTTTGTAGTCAACAGGCAACAGATTTTGTGCCAAACTATCAATACTTTCACTCAAAAAACGAAAAGAGTCTAAAAATCTAAGTTCTACGGTATTTTTCTCATCTATTTGAATTCGCTTTGAAATAGAGACATATTTCTCTTTATTCAAAGCTATAACTCGTATGTCACCATCGATTTCTCGAAGTGATTTGAAGAATAGATGGGAATCATACCCAGACAAATTATGCAACAAAATAGGGAAAAACTTTGGAAGCTTAAAATTAAGGTTACATTTATTATGTGCAGCACCACGATAGTTACCCGTTAAGTGACAGTGGTCCCTTACTTTTAACTCCCAGGGGTTGATTTTATTGCCGCAAATCGAGCACATCGTTGCACGCTGGAAATATCGTTCTTGATAAGGTTCCAGAGGCTTCATTGGTGTCACTGTTTTTATATGCTTCTCAAATTTATTCAAGACATCTCTTGACAAGCTTTTCACGAACTCGTTGGCACAATTTTCTCCTATGAATAAACAAAAACAGAAAATTAGTACAAAAAAACAAAATAAAATATAGATAAAGTTGCATATTTTTTTTTTTCATTATTTATATTATTACATTTTTTTTTTTTTTTTTAATTCTTTGTTATTTACCTATAAATGTTCTCATAACATCTTCGGATTCATCAAAATCGCATTTCATATAATATGAAAATGCGCACGGCACATGCTCCTGTATTGTTGTTGTTGATGACTTAACAGGATCGGGCAGACAGGTATTACTCGGCTTCAGGATGCATTCAAAATCTGCATAAGTTACGAAGGGAACTTTCAACATCTTTTCATAACTTGTAAATTTTATAATTTTATTTGCCTCAGATGGCATTGAGGTAACAATCTTTTTACACTCTTGCTTGTGTAATCTAAAAGATTCCTCATTATAAGAATGTTGCAAACAACTATTACAAAATAATAGTTCCCTTCTTGAACTATCCAAAACTTCACTTCTTATGAGTCTACTAATATTTTTTATCCACATAAAATGTGAATTATTTTCACTCATCAGGAAGAGAAGGTTAATATGCACATTTTTTTCATTGGATGTCAAATAATATGGACCTTCTATTTGCGGTTTTTCTCCATTTTCTCCCTCGGAAAATCCAAAGACGTTCACACTGACGATGTTTTGGTCTTCGAAGTTTTTAATTTCTGTAAGTTCCAAGGGAAATGTCAGTCCAGTGAAATTAAGCATTATATTGTCTAGGGCAATTATATCACTAGAAATATCAGTCACTTGGTAGTATGACGTTGTTCTATGTCTACTATGTTCAACATTTCTGTGTAATGCCGATATAATTGCCCACTTAAAACAATAGTCATCATTGTTTTGTATATTGACAACTGCTTTTTTATTTGCGATATATGCAGGTAAAGTTAAATACCTTGAACCTTTTAATGGTTGGTATTTGTTTATGTTGACCTCTATCAATTTAATACGGATGAGGGTCCAGCCACTATCTTTTTCTTGAAATTCATCCATTTTTTGTAAAATGATATCCTTCATTTCATCTATTATGGGATTTATTTCGTTTTCAAGAAACACAGACCTCATTTCCGTTGACATTGATTTTATTTCGATCAACATATCCTCATCATTTATTTTTACATATTCCGCAAAAAGTTCCACATTGAACTTGATGGACTTATGCTCGCAAAGTTTTTCATAGAGTATTTCATGCAGCATTGCCTTGCTATTCTCTAGAAATACCTTTGCGTCCAGCTCACCTTCATTTTTATTTTTGATTGAAAATGAAGTTATTCTGTTTTTGAGAATAGATCTTATCTCAAAAACATTTTCTTTATATACTTTTTGGACTCTTTCTTTATGTGAGTTCTTACGAAGATGTTGAACCCACATTCTCTTCGCAATGTATTCTTCGCAAAATGTGCACTGTATCACGTTTTCATTTTGTAACGTTGCAACATTTGAAGTTTTGTTTCTCATTTTTTTTGATAGTGAAGCTGTTGAAGTTGATGGTTGATCTTCCTCGTAATTGAATGCATCTGCTGTCGAAGTACTTGGTTGTTTTTGTTGTTGGAATTGGTGTTGCAGTTCTTTAATTTGTCTCTGCAATTGTTCGATTTGTTGCTGCTGTTGTAAAAGTAGTGCTTGTTGTTGTTGTTGCTGTTGTTTTTGTTGTTTCTGATGCTGCTGCGGTTGTTGACGTTGTTGTTTTTCAAAATTATTACTTTCCAATCGTCCTTGTTCATTTTGATGTCTCTTAGCGCATTGCACCAAATGAGCCTTAAGGTCTGTTTGCGATACAAAAGTATTCCCGCAAAGTAAACAAGACCCCGAAATATTCAAGTGGAGCGTTTTAATGTGGCGATTTAGCACGCTCACACTAGAAAACATTTTCTTGCAAAATATGCATGAATTTGACTTATTCATTTTTTTGTTTTTGTTTCTGTTTTGACTTTTTAAATTCACAATTTGATTTTTTTTTTTTTTTTTTTTTTTTTTAAAGTTCTTTTATTTGCAGTAGGTCTAACTACTTATATCAGACTTTTTCACTTCACTATAAAATTATACGAAACTCAAAAAATATTCTTTTTCGGCTAGGTGTTTTCTTGATTCTTTATTTAAATTCAAGAAATTGTTTAGCACTTAAACCGTTTCACTTTTCACAGTTTGATTTATTTTTTATTTTTTAGTTCTGTTTTTATTTGAAGTAGGTCTAACTACTTATATAGTTTCGCTTTACTTTAAATTGTATATTCTTTTTTGTTAAAGTTTTTTTTTTATTCCACAATAAAAATGTATTCATATAAAACTATTGTCCCAAATGGATTTTAAGTTCTAAAAACAAAAATAAAAACTCAGGATTTTAAGTTCAAAAAAACAAAATTAAAAACTCTTTACAAAACTCAGAGAACGAAGTTCACGACAGAAATAAACTGAATAAGCAGTTTCATTTGACTGCATTGCTTTTATAGCTGAAAATATCAAAGTGTTCTCCTTTAATTCACTTAAAATGTTTGTCGTTGCACCTACACCTGAATTAATTAGTAATTGTTGGAGACGAAAATGAATATTGACTTCTATTGAAAAACAATAAACTATGCAATTTATTGCTTTAGAAGAAAAACGTGTTGATCCTTCCTTAGACACTTATACCCACAGAGATTAAATCTTTCTTGTATTTTCAAGTTTTTTGGTTTTTATGTTGTCCTTCATAGTTTTTTCATAACACAACAAACAATACTCATAGTCAAAAAAAACATCCTTTCTTTTTTATTGCTTGGTTTATCTCTTTCATTAAAAGGTTTGTCCCCGTACCTAGTCCTGAATTGTTTAGTAATTGATGGAGACGAAAAATGAAAATTGACTTCTATTGAAAAACAGTAAACTATACAATTTATTGCTTCATGTACAAAAAAAAAATTAAAAAAAAGAACTATTCTGTAAACAAAAATATATAAAGGTGAGACTGAGGATCATGAAGTGTTAGTTAAAATCAAACACGACCTTAAACGTACATCTTAAAAAATTTTTTAAAAACAAAAATGCAAAGAAAGGAAAGTTTCAACCTGAATCAAAACTCCCAGTGGATGTTGGTAAACGTAGTATCCCAAGTTCGGATACCTCTTCACATTGGTCGAATGGAAGTGGGATGCGGAGTTGCGGGTAATAATCTGATAATACCCATAGGATTGGTGCAGTCTAGGCATGCTGTGTTATATATCCCCCCAGAGGACGATCGCGTTTATGTTAAACGCTACCGGAGCAACCCTGACACACATACCTTTTTAAACGGCCAAGCATTAGCATTTCATCGCTATGAGGTTAAATTTGGGGACTCCATCAGCTTTGGCTTAGATAAGGAGGATTTTGGGCTGTTTTTATGCCCCTCTTACGTTTTAAAAAATATGAGATTGGGGTATGGTCCTATTTCCTCAAGAGATAGCACACCTGAGTACGTTTCGATACATGAATAAATAAATAAATTATTTTCATTTCAAAAAAAAAAAAATGTTTTTTTGTTTCCTGTACAGTTTTTTCGTAGGAAAAGACGTTCGCAAAGTCGTTTTGGGTTTATTTTATCTTTATCAAATTTAATTGATTTCTAGAAAAAAAAATAAACGTGATGGAAGTTCAATATAGTTTTTCTTATGTAAAAAATTTCTTGTAGAAAAATTAACTCATCCTCAAATCAGGAACCTTGTTGAAACGTGAAAGAAAAAACCTCAAAATAAACGTAATAAACGTAAAAAAAACGTGTACGTTTGAAATTGCGTTCACAAAGTCATTTGTGGGGTTTATTTTTATCTTCACCAAAATTTTATTGCTTCCTAGAAAAAAAATAAACTGGAAAAACCCTTTCCAAACGTCCATTCAAATACTTAAAATAAACTACGTTGAATAATAATTTCATTGTTAACAACAACTTTTGGAGGGTTGCACTATGGTCCCATATATTATTATTAGCTAACATGAATGAACATGAAAAATCAAAAACATTTTGTGAATGATATAGGAAAGTCTAAAAAAAGTGGGGATACTTCTATAAAAGGAAAAATATTTAGTGCTGTTGATCACAGTTGACCAAAAGAAATTAAGAAGTTTAAACATGAATTTCGAAGAGCTAGAATATACCATTTTCACTTCAGATGACTTAGCGGCAATAGAGGCAAACTCTTTAAGCAGTAGCAGCAGTTTTAAACCGTCTAAAAAGTTAAATGAATTGGAAATGGAGCACAAATACAACATTTACGCACTGCGAAAGGTTACAACACGATGGGGTGAACGACTCATAGCAGATATAGGAGAATATACGGTAAACTAAAAACTTTTTTCTGCTTTCGTTTGTAATTTATTTTATTTTTTTTTTTTATTTGCAGGTTTTTCTTCCGTCAAGGTATTCAAAACTTACATCAGATAGTATAGCAGTAATTGGTGGAGGTTCATATGTCTTCGAAAAAAGACGTCAACTTGGATCAACTTACGAGCTGAAATTTACAAAATTAAAATAATTTGTATATTTAATTTTATCATTATCAGTCATTTATAGTAATATTAGATTCATTTAAAAGAAAAAAAGAAACAAAATTAAATGTTTTTAAATCAAATTTATTTCTTTCATTACTTTCTAATTTTACAGAATTTGGTTTTTATCGATCCATGAGTTATGTTCTGGGGGGAAACCCAACCATTTTACGTACACCTTATTCCCTCTTGTATTTAGAACTTTTTCAACTAGAAATACATCTGGACATCTAGTTTTCATAAGTTCTGACTCGTAAAACCCTCCTTGTACTGGTTTTCCTTCATAGTCTTCAAGAAGATATGTATTAGGTTTTGTTGATTGAACTTTTCTTATTTTAAAAACTTCAGTTGTCCAGTTGGGTGTATAACCTTTTTCGAATGCATGTTTATACTTGCTGATCCTTACTTCGTCACCAATCTTAAATTTTCGTTTACTTGTTCCTTCTTTGTTATTTATGAAAAAGGATAATAAAGACTTTGAATTATTTTTGTTAACATCTGCAGGTGCACGTTTAATTGTTCGGTGGAAAGAATGATTGTACTCATAAAGTAATTTCTTATAAATATGCCACCACTTATAGCTACCATTGAAACTAAATTCTTTCCACATTTTTTCTTTGAAAGTTCTATTAAATCTTTCAATAATTGAAGCCTTCAAAGTGCTGAATGTGGAGTAGTGATTAATTTTATACTTTTTCATCAAACTTTTGAAGTTTATATTAAAAAACTCTTTGCCATCATCCGTTTGCAAATTTTTTGGGGTCCTAGTAGAATTTGTAAATATTTCTTCCATTCCTTTAGAAATAGTAATACCCTTCTTGTTTTTCATTGGGATAACCCATGCAAACTTCGAAAAAGTATCGATGACTGTTAACAAATAATTAAAACCATTGTTTTGACCGCTGTAGGGTATCATTTCAACAAGATCAGCCTGCCACAGATCATCATATCCTTTAATAATAACATGACGACGTTTAAAATTTCGACGTGCAGCTTTATGCAACTCTTCAACAACCTTTCGCTTACTCATATTTAAAAAGAGTGAAAACAAACAAAAATAAAAAGAATACTTATAGATTTTTTTTTTGATCTTTTATTTTAATCTTTTATATAGTAACATAAGTTTCTTAATTCTAACTAAACGATTTTCAATAATATAGCAGGCGCAAGTATCCGGTCCTAGCTTACATTGATTGGATGCCCAACAACAATTAGAATAATGATGACCGTGAATAGATTCAGTGTAATGTGCGTTTTGGAATCTCTTAAGTAGTGAGATACAATTTAAAAACTCTTGATAATGTTCGTCTAATACATCTTTGCGATAAGTTTTTAAAAAATCACAAATGTTTTTAAGTATTATTTCTGAGTCCATTTTTGTAGATGTTGTTGGTTATAATGTTGATCACTTACTAATATTTTTACTTTACTTTTTTAAATGAATAACATCAATGTAAATCCCCACTCTCTTACTTTTCTTATATATTCGTAAAGGGTACTTTAGGAAACAAAGTCTTCATGATCAACTCAACTTTTTTTTTAATTCTGTCGTCGACATGCTTTTCATCGATATCCGAGTTTTCTCGCGTCTTCATTATCAACTCCACTCTTTTTTTAATTGTTTCGTCGAAATGCTTTTCATCAATATCAGCGTTTTCTCGTTTCATAGTCGCTATTGCTTCCTTCAAAGAAGAGTCAATGTGGTTTCTAATTCTATTTTCTTTAAGGTTTAGTTGCTCATCAACATAACCTTTGGAAACGGCTTGGTGGGGGTACACGGGTTTATTTCCAATGTTGTTTAAATGTCTGTTATCTATATCAAAGTCGCCAGATGGGAGGAGTTTAAATCCTATTCCTGGAGGACCTACGAGCCCTTTGTTTTTTGGAACAGGTTTGAAGTTTTTACCAAACTTGTCAACGTTCATTGCTTATATGTATGATTTTTTGTTTTGTATAATGCTAATATATAATATTTGATTCCTTCAGTTCTTCAATTATAGAACTGATTTCATTCTGGTGGTTATCGTTACCAGCATTTTTCGATGCTATTAAAAGACGTAGTCTATTAACGATTTCATTCGGATCATTCCAGTAAACATATTCAATATTTTTGTTTGTGTAATTCATTTCAGTTATATTAGAATAAGATTTTCCTGTTTTAGCATTTTCATTTTTAAGACCGGCAACAAGTTCCTTTATTATTTGAGTATATTTAACACCTCTGTTACTTTTGATTCGAGAAGAACTGTCATGATTTATTCTATGCGCATTAGTTTTTTGTAGGATTTTCCCATATTGTTCTAAGTCAACTGCAGTATATTTATGCTTAGTAGGTTTTTTCTTTAGCATCAATTCAATAAGTCCAGGAGTTCGAGTGAAAATTTCATCATCGATGATAATATTCTTTTCATTCATTGTAAAGTTACATTTCCCTAGTTTTATAGTTTGTGTATTTACATCAAAATACGGTCCATACGCTGTATCACGATTTGACTCTGACAATAGTTTTTGTTGATTGAAAGAAGTTGATTTGTTAGGAGTAGCAAAAGTTTTTGGTGTACTAAATAAAAAAGTATTATCTGGACTATCCAATTCTATTGATGGTGAACCTGCTCGTTCATGTTCTTCTTTGTCAACATCAAAAGATTTAAAATGAAGCTTGTGTCGTTTAGGTGTTTTAATATCAACAAACTGTTGGGTTTCTTCTTTTTTAATATTTTCCACCAATTTATTCAACGGTTCAACAATAGGTCTGAAAGTGTTCTCCAAATCAGTTTCTCTCATCATGTTACCAGTTCTAAGTTGTAAATATTTATTTTTTAACACATTTTTTGTTTTAATCAGATCATTTAACACACTCTCCTCCATTTTGTATAGTACAAATTAAAAAAAAAAAAAAAAATGTGAATACTGAAGAAAAAAAGTATTTGTTTTGTTTAGTTTATATGAAGGACTAGTTTTCACAAACAGTGCTGTTGACGTAATGTGTTGCTTTTGAATGTTAAATGTATATTTATAGTATTGCAATTTTATGAAAACTGTTTTTGTAACGTCCTTTTTCAATACAGCTTTCTTTGTCTATAACTAGAAATCCAAAATTGTCAGCCCAACAATGAGAACACAATTCTTTGAATTGATTAAATGTCATATCAGAGTTTATGTGATCCTTGTAAATATGCTTCAAATTCAATTCGTCTTGTTTGAAAAGAATAATAAAGTTGGCATTATCTCTAATCAAATGTTTAGGTATATGTGTATAGGACTGACATAAATAAAAACTATCTACTCCATTATGTCGTCCCATGCAAAAATAGTCTCTTATATTATTTTGTTTCTGACATGCTACATCGTCGAATATAAATATTGAATTATTTTTGGCGTCTGATGGAGGCATTATCTCGGAATTGTTTGAAAATTCATTGTACTCCATTCCTTTCACGGATGTAATCAACTTTTTTAGGTACAGATATTTTGGTTGATGTAAAGATTTTGAATAAATATAAATATTTTCAAACTTTAGTCCGTTGGAGTCAAGAAGAATGCTTAGCATTACATTTGTTTTCCCACAGTTTGATGGACCAACAATAATTCCTCGAATACTATTTGGAAATAAAGTTCCATGTTTCTTTTTAATTTTAACTTTAGGATCAAAATTTTTTATTTTAATAACTTCTGACTGCTTTACGAAGCGCATAATGCTGACTAACAGCTTTTACAATAAAACATAACATTTTTATATACTTACATTCATATTCGTTTCAACCTTCAACTAGGAAGGTGTATAAATCAGAATATGATTGAACATAACGGTCGAACACAGTGTTATAATAAAAAAAAAAAATCAATTAAAGGAAATGGACTTTTGAATACACTTATAGATAAATTACCAATTGAATTACATCTTCCTACTTATAACTATTGCGGACCAGGGACAAAATTAGAAGAACGTTTACGCAGAGGAGATAAAGGAATTAACCCACTGGATGAGTCTTGTCGCTTGCATGATATTGCATATTCTAAAAGTAGCTCTGTCTCAGATCGTCACGTAGCTGCTAAATTATTAACCGAACAAGCTTGGAAAAGATTCAAAGCCAACGATTCTTCAATCTCTGAAAAGTTAAGCAGTCTTTTAGTCACCAACATGATGAAAGCCAAAACAAAATTTGGTATGGGTAATAAAGAGACTAAAAAAAACAAAACTAAAAGAACTAATAAACAAAACAAAAAAAAAACTTGTAAAACAAATATATTTAAAAAAGCAATAAATGAAGCTAGAAATGCTATCAAAAGTAACGTTAATTGTTGTGGAACAAATAATATGGCTAATATCGCTGTAAAGGCAGCAAAAAATATTATTAAAAATAAGAAAAAACAACACATTCAAACACCAAGAATAATTCCACTACCAAAGAGTGGTGGTTTTCTTCCATTTCTAGCACCTGTTCTCGCTGGATTATCAGCTGTTGGAACTTTATCTGGTGGAGCAGCTGGTGTTGCAAAAGCACTCAATGATGTGCGTGTTGCTAAAAGAACTTTGGAAGAAAATAAACGACATAATAAGGCTATGGAACCAGTTGCTATTCAAGGAAAGGGGTTATACTTGCAACCATACAAAAATGGGCTCGGTCTTTTTCTTAACAGACCGAATTCAAAAAACTGATTGAACTGCTACCTAAGCGCCCCTTAAACAATCACGATATTCTGCGTTTTGGAAAGAAACATCTTCAACATTTTAGAGGAGTTTTTATGCGAGACTCATTACCGAAAAATTCTATAGATAAAGAGTGTGGAGTTATAAATTTGGATAGTGAAGCTGGAAATGGTACTCATTGGGTAGCATATGTAAGAAATCAGAAAAATAATATTATAAAGTATTTTGATAGTTTTGGAAATTTAAGACCACCAACCGAAGTAATAAGCTATCTTGGTAAACAAATTAACTATAATTATATTCAAGAACAAGATTTTGATACATTTATTTGCGGTCATTTATGTTTAAAGTTTTTATTAGAACAATGTCATAATATTTTTTAAAAACTAAAATAAGAAATGAATAAAATGAATTGAACGAAACAAAAATGTGTCATTTGTCTTTTAATCAGTATGTCGTTAACACTAACTTTGAGCGGGAATGAATCAACTCTCAGTGCTGAGTATTTTCCACCAATTGTGCTGAAATCTAAGTATGTTTGTGGGCTTATAGATTTTCAAACATATAACTCCATACCAAATGTTGATGAGTTTAATAACTTACTGCATATAGGTGATAATGTTATATCGCTTCCTATTGGTTCATATGAAATTGAAGATATAAATAATTTAATACAAAAAAAACTAATTGAAATTAACAAAAAAAAGAGGAGCTTAAAAAAAAGTGAAATTAAAATCAAGGCAAATAACAATACTCTGAAATGTGAAATTCACAGCACAGAAGACATCGACTTCTCTAAACCTAATTCTATTGGATCTCTTCTAGGTTTTAGCAAGAAAATGTTGAAATCTAATATATTACATGAATCAGATCTTTACGTTGATATAAATAGAGTTAATGCCATACGCATTGAATGTAATATTATAGATGGAACGTATATTAATAACCAAACGGCACATATTTTACATGAATTTGCTGTTAAGGTAAGCCCAGGCTATAAAATCATAGAAGTACCGAGAAATGTTATTTATTTACCTGTGAACGTCAAGCGAATAACATCGTTGTGCTTAAAGTTTATCGATCAAGACGGTAAAGTAGTCAACTTTAGAGGAGAGAAAATAACAGTTCGTTTACATTTACAACCAGAACCATGATTGTATATGAAAATATAATCACCACAATTCCTTATAAAAACGCTGCAGAAAATAATACATTACTCAATCAAACTCTGAACTCAGCTGTGGTAACACATAACCTTACAAAACATAATCAGGACTTTTTACTGTCATTAGGTTACAATTTAAAACCTTGAAAACATAGATATCAAAAAAAAACAAAAAAAAAAAAAATGTTAAACATTTTCCAAGACCCTGAAGTTTGTGAAAGTATTTCTAAATATGAATATCATACTTATTCACCATATCAAAACAATTTTGAACGAAATGATATCATTCAGATTTGTATACAACACCAAAATCTTAATGTACTTCCTTCGGAGAGTTTTTTATATATT
Organism: Leucozona laternaria; assembly: GCA_932273885.2. Lineage (NCBI taxonomy): Eukaryota > Metazoa > Arthropoda > Insecta > Diptera > Syrphidae > Leucozona > Leucozona laternaria. The sequence goes on from OW026368.1 coordinate 57,824,295, forward strand.
GAAGGCTCACTATCGAAGACAGATGGAAAAGAAATAGTAACCACAAAACTTGTTAACAATGCGATGGCTTTTCTTTTTGATGAAATACGCTATGAGCTTAATGGAAAGGAAATCGACTATAATCGAAATGTTGGGATAACAACAACAATCAAAAACTATTTATCTTTGACAAAAAATGAGAGTGATATGCTTTTAAATGCATCCTGGTCTCCTAATTCACCTATTAATTTGAAACCATTTCATTTTAATTATTGTATTCCATTGAATAAACTTTTGGGGTTCGCTGAAGATTTTAAAAAAATCATTCCCAATGCACGGCATGACCTAATTCTCACTCGTGCCAGGATGGATGAAAACGCTCTAATCTCCCCAGCTGAGGAAAATGTTGAAGTAAAACTACATAAGGTACAATGGAAAGTACCACACGTGACTTTATCAGATTCAATGAAATTGAATCTATACAAAACTATAAATAAAAACAGTTTTATGAAAATTGCTTTCCGAAACTGGGATCTCTATGAATATCCCATGTTAACAAGCTCTGATCATCACATCTGGAATGTCAAGACAACAACGCAAATAGAAAAACCTCGATATATTGTTTTTGCACTACAAACTGAAAGAAATAAAAAACTGACTGCTGATCCTACGATGTTTGATCATTGTGATCTAACAGATCTAAAAGTATACCTAAACTCAGATGTATATCCTCATGAAGACCTCAATATTTCTTTTGAAAGAAACAGATATAGCTTATTTTACAAAATGTACACGGATTTTCAAAAAACTTACTACAATAAAAACAACACTGAACCTCTACTTTCCTGGGATCTATTTAAATCACGTGCTCCAATTTTTTTAGATTGCAGACATCAAAATGAGACTTTGAAGACGGGACCTATTGATATACGCTTGGAGATGAGAACATCAAAAAATATTCCTGCAAACACTTCAGCTTATTGTCTTATGTTACATGACAGAATTATTGAATATAATCCGCTTGATCAAAATGTTAACAGAATTGTTTGAGAAGTAAATTATTTGTATTTTACGAAAATTACCTAAAATAAATGTTTTATTATCAATCAAATAAGTATATATTTTTATTCAATGACTCCACTCCACTTCCAAAAGAATTATAGCAGAAAATCCAATAAAAAAAAAACAATACGTTATTTCAAATAACACCACTTCGACTGTATGTTAGTTGGTAAAACAAAAAAAAAATTCTTGTACAATTTTCATTTGATGGGAAGCATTTTTACTAACATCCAGCAAGAGCCTTATTGGTAAACACCAACAATCCAAGTCAAAATCAAGCAAGAAAACTGCACTTGGGTGATGGGAAGCATTTTTGATGGGAAGCATTTTTACTAACATGCAGCAAGAGCCTAACTGGTAAACACCAACAATCCAAGTCAGAAATCCAGTAAGAATACTGCACTTGGGTTATGGGAAGCATTTTTACTTACATCCACCAAGAGCCTAATTGGTAGACACCAACAATCCAAATCAGATATACAGTTAGAAAATTGGGATATTTCCTCTGACACAATTCCATGCAACAAGTACTTAAAATCCAATTGGAGTTGGTATAAATCCATGTAACTTCTGATACAATTCCATGCACCATCCAATTAGAATACTACCAAAACCATGTTACTTTTGGAACAATTCCAACCAAGAATCCAATTAGATTTTCATAATTTTGATGCTAAAATGCATAATATGCTAGTATTTTATGCCGTCTTCTTCCAGACGTTACGAATATATACTACTTTCAATTTTTAACTTAACATTAACAAATACTTAAAATTGGCGTACCAATTTTTTTTTCTCAAAAATGTTAATGAAATTTCTATATATTAGAAATTAATTATTTTTAAAACCACTCCTACGATTTTCAAAGATGGTATACATCGCGTTGGGTTAAAACAGATTCAAAGTATTTTAATCAATTTCTTTCTAATTTTGTTGATTTAAAACAATTTACCAGTTTAAATAATATGATTTCCTTTCATGCATATTGCATATTTGCAACACTAGGCTGTATTGTTAATTTTTGTATACTCACATAATACCACCTGCAACTAAACTAAGTTTTGGCAAATGGATAAAATATAGACTCACATAGCTAATTTATTTCAGACTATAGAACCACAATGTGATCGCGCATAAGAGCAAGTTCGTGCGACCCAGTCGTCAATTTTTTTTTAAATTGCACTTACATATACATACGTACCTACATACATAAAGAACAAAAAATACTTCATTGTGATTATTAATACATTTATTGGAAAACTACATATTGTTTCAAATATAAACTTATAAACAAAATAGAAGCAGACGGCAATGCCATGCTTTACAGATTGTTTTGTTATTTGTTTGTCAATAATTTTAAGTTAAATAATAAAATTTCTCTGAACTAAAAAAATCTAAATCAATAAAAAATAATGTTTTTTTTGTACATACATACTTGCATACATACATATGTAAGTGATTTCATAATTAAATTTATTCGCCACATTTTATAGCCCGCATGATCTGATCCGGATTTATAGGTATCTTAACAACAAAAAAAACACGAGATTCTATCCGGATCTTTTTAAATTGTCAAAAATATGTTCCTATATAGTATGGTCGTTAGATGTCAACTTTGTTTACCAAATGATTGGTTTGTTCCATAGGCCTTGCAAAGTACTTTTTAATTCTTACCAGTAGATGGTGAAAGAATCTTTTTCATTCTTCCTAAAGTAAAATCTAACCTCAATATATGCATACATTTATGTCATTTTGGTTGTTTCTTTTTATTTTATTTTAAATTGAAATAGTCAACAAAATTTATTTACTACGTAATTTTTTGTTACTGATGGTGTTTTTTTTCGCGGATACATTTCATAACTTATAACTACATTACTGAACATCTGAAGTACTTCGAACTACTTCGACTTCGACCACAAGGTAGAAGTACTTGGCAGTAGATACTGGAGCCCAAATGAACGCACCTTATGTCAGTACTCCACAGAAAAGATACATACATAACAAAAATAAAGAGATGGGTAAACAAATTGCTGAAAGCTGACAATTTAAAACTGTTAACAACAACTGTTAATTTTAATTTATCATTCTCTTATCCAGATCTGATAATGCGGTTATTTATATGTGGCTGATATTGTTAAATATTATGTTCCTAGTTCTTTTCCGCGATATATTAATGGGAGAAGATAATTTCCAACGAAGCGAATAGTTATAATTGCCATAAATAGTGCGAAGACGCATCCTACGAGATGAGTAGTCCGTTCTAAAGGATAAAACTCAGGATTTGCGGGATGAACATGGAAGTTAAGGCCACTCTGCAAAACACAAAAAAAACTTTATGAAATAAAAAAATAATCATGTCCTGATCGTTTCGGTTGCCTTGCGATAGCGTTTATGAGACGTTTTTCTGATTTAACATTAGAGTGCTCAGCCTATATTTCCGCTTTGTTATTCTTGCTTACTGAGGAAAAATCAAATGTAAAGTCCAGACTGTTATAAATCAATGCTAAGTATCTCCCCATTTGTTGTGTTTTCTAGTTTGACATTTACATTTTGTATTTTTCTCTCCGAGTCGATTCGTAATCAGGGAATGGATACAAAATAAGGTAAAAACCTACAAATTCCTAGCAAAGAAGCACATAAATTTAAGAAATCAAAAGTCAAAAACAACAATTATTGGAGGTAGGTATGAAAAATATTCTTTTTATGATTCAAAGGATATTCAATGTAACAATCTACCATCTAAGAATAAGCCCAACAAAGAGCACTTTGAAAGCCAGAATATCGACTTAGCACAAAAAAACGCTTAAGCTAGGACAGACGATATACACAAACAATGGATCTAGATTTCCATCTTGGATAAAAATTTACCAACCAACCGACGAATCCGATCCTGTTCGAATTTCTTGTCAGTTCTTATAAAAACAATGGGCAACATTTTAGGTGATTAATGGCGAATTCCTTTCAAAAAAGAAATCGATTTTTTTCTAAACAGAATCGAATTTTTTCTGTCAATTGAAAGGAATTCGTATTTCGTAAAAGAATCGATTTTTTTTGGTGTGATTGTGTTTGCGAATTTATAGCTGCAATTGACGCAAATCGTCAAGAAATTATTCACAAAACTATTAAGGTTGTTTGTTTTTGTTGTGAGAAAAATGTTTTACCAATAGAATTAAATTAATAAATAAAAGATATTAGCCAGCTTATACGGGGCCAATTTGTTATGGTGCATTTTATTTGTTTGAAATTCTATTTACACATATAATTGTTATTGAAAAGTTTTCACTTGCACTGAAAGTTTTTAACACGTCTTTCACTCGCGAAGGCTATTTTTTTTTTGTCAAATTTGTGTTCGGTAATGAACAACGCACTATAAATTATTTGTATATCTATATATTGACTGAATATATTGTTGGATATTTTGTTAAATTATGTAGAATTCGTTGCAACCAAAAAATAAACAACTCATCTTCCAAAAATTCCTCGACTTTCAATTTGACGTATTAGAAATGTCAAGTCTTCATCGTGTGTGTGCAAATCAGTGTGAAATCTTGCTTAAAACGCAAGATTTGTTTTGACAGAAAAGAATCGATTTTGTTTAGAAAAAATTCGATTCTGTTTAGAAAAAATTCGAATTCTTTGTTGAAAGGAATTCGCCACATGTTATTTTAAAGCATTTTTAGTAAGATGCTAACGATTTAGCATCGTACTATCTTTTTAACATTTAATTAAAGTTAAAATCGTCAAATGTTTTTTTAGTAGATAGCTATCATAATCATAACTCCATTATGTCACTTTTACAATTAAAAATGTAAAAAATATATGTTTGCTTACTTTTTTTGCACGTTCAGCTGGATTTTCTTGTGGGGTTTTCCATTGGTAAAATAAATCAATTTATTTTTGATTTGGATCTGCCAAACAGCCGATTTTGACCATTTTCGCGTTCCATTGGGCAAAATAAATTGATTTATTATTGATTTAAAATCAATTTTGTACTACCACCAATATATTTTACAGCTGTCAGTTTGCAAATGTGTTTTTTGAATTTATTAATTTTTTTCAAGAATGAAAATTGTGTTCAAAATGTGTGAAAAATATTCGCTCAAAATAAGTGGAACCAGTTTAAAATTAATCAAGCTCATCTTTATCTTCTAAAAGTGCATCAAGGGATGAAGTTTTTTTGAAATATTAACACAGAAACGAAACTTCACGAATACAATGACAAAAATAAATCAATTTAAAAAAGTGTTCCATTCGCCACGAAAAAAATCAATTTTTAAATTGAAATCTGAATTTACCAATGGAACACCCCATTAAGAAAATAGATTCAGTATGATATACTATTTACAAATTGTTTAATACTATAACAACATTTTAACCCTTCTTGCTAAACGGGGGGGATAGATCCCCTTCCCACACGCTCTAGCTTTTTGTCCCACCTTATGCGAATCATGCTATGAATCACCTATTCATGTGTTGGGAACATTTAGTAACAAAAATCTAGCAGTCGGAAAAACGGTGATGTTTTGACATGTTAACTGTGAGTTCTAACACTCACCCAATTTGTGTTCCACACTAATTTTAGTCAGCTGTCAAATTCATGTAAGTAAAGTGGGTTTGGGAAACGTATCACTTCCGAAAGCAAAAATGAACGAGAACTGGATGAAACGCATTCATGGGCGCATCATATGAAGCATACCACGCGCGCCGTTGAAGCCAAATGCTTTCGAAATGTAAATACATATTGATGGTAGAAAATTACAGAAAGCCATGCTGTAATGATAAAAAATAACAAACAAATAATCCACCTGCATATATGCCATTCTGACTGGAATATAGTTTTATCTTAACTAACTTGCATTAACTTTTCTTACCCATCCACCATTTTCATTGATCCAGGAAACCAATTCATCTTCTATCACATCTGAAACCGCCTCTAAAAGTTTTGGCAAGTAATCTGAATGTCCTTGCCGAACGCAATCTACAGCAAGTCCTCCAGAAACAGCAAATAATGATATTATTTTGCCCCAAGTGATTTCCATTCGGAAAAGATCACGGGCAACAGCACTTATGAGAATAGCTACGGTTTCCGATGAGGAGAAATCACCACTAGATGCACGACAAACTTGCCTTGCAACTCCTGTATAAATGCGAGGGTGCATTCTTTCTAATTCATCACCTAACTGTAAATAAAGTTTTATATTTATTATAATTAAGAACCAAATTGTTTTCACTTACAATCATAAGTGCGGGAAAAACTTCACGAACAATCGATATTGAAGATGTGCCTAATATACTCCTTATCCTTTGTAAGCCGAGTTTTTTGTTAAATAATCCAGAGCGTCGAAGGCGGCGCTTGATGTATTGGCCACAGAGACATTTCCCCTTTTATAAGAAATGAGAAACCACTGGATTAAATTTTTGTCGATGTAGACTATTTAATTATAATAATATCTAGGACTACTAAGATAAAAAGGCGGTTTATATAAATTTTGGTCCGTTTTAGTACATACATATACTATACAAATAATGCAATTCATAGTTCAATAATGAACTCAACTCCCAAAATTGAATTAAATTCAATCACTGCACTTAAACAGATGTAGTTATTCTTTGTCTTTATAATTTTCTTTTAATCTTCGTTAATAAAAAAATTTATATATACATTTTAAAAAAGTTAAAAATATCAAATACCTATTTTTTTGGACGAGACTAGAAACGAGACATATGTGTCATGTCTAAAAGCTTATTGCCTTTAAACCGCGCTTCACGGGTGTCCGAACCCGTAGCATGTCCACTGGCACATGCGGAGGTGCCTTGCCTGCACGGAGTACTGGTGGGCGCACAAACAGTACCTTTAAAAATTGTACTGTTATAAATAATAATTGGCATGTCCTCAGTCACTTCCTTTATCTTTTTAGTATCGAACTATGTATCCAAGTATGACACGTGCCATTTATAAATGTTAAAACAGCATTGTTTTCAGATCTCATGCGAAAAAATTCAAATTTTCCAACTACTCTGTGCATTATATCCTGTAATATCCAAAGCGAAAAATGTTTGCCTCGGCGTAAGCAACCCGTAAAGTGCTTAATTTAACCTTAAAGTTAAGGGCTAAAAATGGAAAACAATTATTTTTGGATGCAAGAACTATTTGCATGAAAATAACCTTGTATGGTGAGTATAATTTTTTTTTAAAAATGTTAACCGACCGCAGAAAAAAAAATTTGGGATTCACCACACTATTTTCCCGAACGCAATATAATTGCCGAGCAAATGTTTTCATTGGAAAGAAATTCTTTTGATAGTCAGTGTTAAAAGTTAATTATTTAAGTGGAACGGTTTTTTTGTGGAGAGATTTAATGCAATAATTTCTTACTATCGGAGGGGGGTCTGTCTCCCATCGTTTAGGCGGGAGGTGAAGTTTTCTAAAAAATGACTTAAAACTCAAACAAAAAAATTTAAAACAACGGCAACACTTACAATACAAAATTATAGCAACAAATGCTTCTAGTTTACCCTTCTTAAAAATCCGTTATTATTTGAAGAATATAACTAGAAGTTAATTTGAGAGTTACAACATCACTTGCATTCGTTAATTTTGTTTTCAAATATATATATTATATATACAAGCAATTTTCAGTGCCTTTCTTAATCTTAATATCTTAATATTCTTTTCACTGCATTCCAACGGATTTTTTAATGATTTTCAAGATATCTGCTTGACAGCAAAAATATCTGGCCTAGTACCTATGGCTAAGTATAAGTACATCAGACTGCCAATTACTTCTCTATATTGAATTTTTTCTTAAAAACATCTACGTTTACCGGATGATAAGCTACATATATTAACGTTCACGTGATTTGGTGTAGACACCAAGTTTGCATTATCCATTAGTGTTTGTCTCGTTTGTGTCGATTGATTCACCAAAATCGATTCATTAATATCCCGATGAATCACCAATCCAAGATAACATTTAACATCTCCAAGCGTTGTCAGAAAATACTTTTCTAGATAACTCAATAGCTCCCCGTCATAAACCTCATCAGTTGCTGCAATCTATCCATTATCGATATAAGTAGTGCTAAAATAATTTTCTTCCTGCCCTTCTACTATCTACTTTGTTGAATATGAAAATTGTTGATTCCAGCTACGATACGATTGCTTTAACCCGTCCAGACTTCTTTTTAATTTGCACACCCTGCTTAATATCCTTCAGGTTGTTGTTGTTCGGAATCTAGGCCAACGTATACAAAATAGCAGTTCTTACATCAAATTGCTTCAGTATAGGTTTTTCCGAGGCCACAGTACTCAATATCTTTCTAATACAGATAGAGTCAAATTTTACAGTTGGACTAAAATCTATAATCAGTGCCATACTATTGTAAATAACCTTTAGCAACTAATCTTGCTTTGCTGATTCGATTCGATTTTTCCACCAATCCCATACTTTATTTTAAAAACCCAACGATTATTTATTCGTAATTTACCTTCTGGAAGATCGGTTAAATCACAAGTTTTATTTTCCTTTAGTGATTGAATTTCATCATCCTTCGCTTCATACCATTTATTACATTCTTGACTTTTGATTGCTGTCATGTGTACGATGTTGGTTCTCAAACTGCAACAGCATAAGCATCTTCCAATTCTTAGATTGCCATTGAACTTGATAGGTGGATGAATAGAGTTTCTATATCTCGAAGAACATACCTTCTTTCAGATCCACTATTGTATTCAGCTACATTAGATATAGAATCATTATTGAAGTTATATTGATCGACATCACGAACTGATCTTTGGGAAATGGTTTATCCTCATGCTCTAAGAAAAAGTCGTCCTGCAATAACATGCCACCTCCACTAGACATGAACGATCTTCGGATTATGAACATGTAATAAATAGTTATAATAATAATAACTAGGTATAACTATTTGCCTGTAAGACGTTAGGATTTCAAAATGTAATCTGAATTGCACGGCTCTAATTAGAAGGAATAGAAGGATGGGAAAAGCCTTAACGTGTTGAAAAATCTAGTACCTAATTAATATTTTTATTTGTTACAAATGTTGGCATTACGTTACTGAACATAAACAAGTTTCTTACTAATTACTTAATTAGGCAAATATCAGTTGTTTCATTACAAAAATCACTCAAAAGAATCAAAATCAGCAAGAACAAACTTTAACTTACATGCCGCCTCCACTGGGCATGAACGATGCTCGGATTATGAACATGTCTTTAAAAAATCCAATGGAGGCAGAAAAATCCATGTCATGTAGTGACATAATCCATACAAGTCAGATTGTGGATTGGATTGTGGTTGTGATGTTGGACATCGTTGATGCCCAGTGGAGGCGGCATGTTAGGAGATTTCCATGCAGGTACTTTTTGTGGGCATTCGGAAATATCCTAAAGATTTTTGCATTCGGAACTTCGTCAACAACTCAATTTTATTCAATCACTTGCCTGTGTTATAATGTCTTGAGATGAAATTTGCGTAGCCTTCCATCCCATTGTATATGAAAGTTTACGGGTAACAACATCGCTTACGTTACTCAATCGTCTCCGAGTGCTTGTGGGAGAAGTGATTTCCAGCAAAGATGCAGAATGTAATGTTGCAGGAAAACTGAACTTTCGGCGGCTCTGTTTTTGTATAAGTGTTGACCGTTCGCTTTGAGCGAGTGCATTTACCTCGGTGTTGGGCATTGAATTTTTGTGATTGTTGACCTGGTGTGAAAAAAAATTATTATTATTTTATTAATATTCGACCTTATTGAGGTATATCCGTACATCCATACGGGAGATATTTTTTCTCATTTTATTATGGTGGAAAATCTTCACGCCTGAAATTTCCTTGAAAGCGGAGTTTTAAACATTGGCTATTCGCATAAGTGACAAAAAGCTAGAGCTAGGTTGGATCCTTATACAATTCGACAAGTTTTACTAAATATCTACATTTTCTTCTTGAAAAACAGTGATTTAATTATAAAATAATAAATGACAAAATGTTTTTGTAATAACAAAAATAAATATTTCGAATTGAAAACAACAGCCATTTTGTAATAGTCAAATTGGCTTGTGAGTTGTGACAGAACAAAGATCTAACAAATTTCTACTCAAAGAAATTTCTCGGGCAGAGATTGTGAGGAAAAGGAAATAATTTACTCTTTTAAGCGCTCTCTTCTACACGAAACTACATAAAATGTGCGCGCGCGGACATGATTGAGCTAAAATTGAGTCAAATGTGAACACAATCCAAAAAAGGAATAAGTAGGCTTGCTCATATTTTTTTTTAACAATTTGGTAAATTGAATTGAAAAAATTGAAAACTTGTTTAAATTCTTCTAACTACTCAGTCAAATAAAAGGAGCAAAATCTCTTAGCTGCCAAATTTTGATTTTTAATAAATAACTTAAATATTTATTATTACCAAGAGTGTCCCGCATTGGCTGAAAACAAAAGTAGTCACTATAATCTTTGAACTTACTGAAACTTGAGTAGCGATCCTTATGAAAGCTTCTCGTTTGGAATAAATAACGATCACTCCATATCTCAATCTAAATCGATTAAGACTGCTTTTAAACGATGCAATTTCTTCTTACAATTCGTAAGAACGTGGACGAGGGACGTATGTGTTGTCCGGGGTAGACAGAATTGCTGAGTTTGAGCAAATTGCAGAGTTATCGGTAATTTTTCTTTGTTTTTTCCTTATTGTTCGAGTGTGTTTTATTGTAATTCGTCGGTTTAATGCTGGATTTACACAACTGGCAATTTATTTATACTGCCAATTTGTCAGTCGTGTAAATCCAGCATTAGACTGCATTTCGACTGGAGCGATTTTTAATCTTTTTTAAGCACTTCGATTTTTAATGAATCTCTCTGCACTCCTTACTCCCCTTGATTAAGCGAAGTTATCTGAGTGAACGACGAATGAAAATAAAACGCACTCGAACAATAAGGAAAAGCACAAAGAAGAATGAGCGATATATCCGCAATTTGAAGACTTATCGCTCATTTTTGTTTGTGCTTTTCCTTAAGGCTCTCCCAAACCAATGCGAATATTTCAGAACGACGACGAAACTTTCGCCTGTCTTAAGACTTAACTACATAAGCCAAAAAGTACTTTTGTAGAAAAGTAAAAATATTTTTTTTCCCGCTAGCGCAGTTGTTTTGTGAAAAAGAATATACAATTTTTTTTTAAACCAAAATTTAAGCTTTCTGCATCATTTTTATAAGTTTTCCAGTGGGAAAAACTATTCCAAAATGAGTTTGAAAATTTTCACTTTTGTACTTTTTCACATTTTGGGCTTATGTAGTTAAGCCTTCACAGATTAACCATATGAAGATGAGAATGTTTCGTACGTTTCACCCTCCAAAACCCATTTCTTTACATTGTTGTATTTGTAATTTCATCCCGCGTCGATGAATAGATGTGAATTGCAACAACAATTAAACCAGGTGTGTGAAGATCCCTACTCTGTCTATGTGTGAGGTTTTTATACACACAATCTCATTTTTTATCTGATAACTGCCAGTTCAAGCTTGTAGGCAAATTAAAATGGCTGCCGGGGATTCTCATCTTCATGTGGCTAATCTGTGTAAGCCTTTTATTTGTTTACATGGAGATTAATGGGAGCACCCACACTGGCGCGATGAGAATCTTCGAACATTATTTAGTCGTCGCAAATACGCGCGAATGTTTCGCGTTGGTTTGGGACAGCCTTTATTGTTTGAGTTTGTTTTATTTTCAATATTATTTCTCTTCAAAAGAACGAAAGTTTTGTAATTTGTACAAATAAATTATTCCTTGCACTAGATACAATATATTTAAATACAATTACGCAAGGTTAATTCATAAATCATATATCCAATGCTCTACTTGTATGTCTTTCGAAACCATAAGTGACCTCAAGATTTTGGAATTAACGGGTACAAATCACAGATCCCAAATTTTAAATGTAGGATCATGATTGAATTGACCCAGATTTTGTTTGTTTACACTTCAGCAATGCCATCGGTAATATTGACATTTCAATAGCCGCAGGCTTGAAGTGAGGCGGTTTTCTGTACACCTTCTCTATCTTTTGTTTATAACTATATAGGTACTAATTCCATTACATTTTATCTTTTATTTCGATAAAGGCTGAACAACTCTTAACCACTTTCAATCAGTTATATTTATATCACATTATTTTACATTATTTGTATATGAATATTCTTTGGCAATGTGATATGAATGTTTATACAAAATTTAATTAAACTTCACATAATAAAATTGAAAATATGTCACCCTTGTATCGAATCGATTTGCGCGTTGTCTTATATGACGCCACATCGCACATGTTTTGCATAAAGAAAAATAATTATCATTACTTTATTAAGATCACGTACCTACATAGGTAGGAACTGTGCTCTGTTGGATTAAATGCATTTGAACCATTTCAAATATTAGTAAAACCCACCTTTATTCAATATTAATCAGATTATTCAATATTTTTTATTGATTTAAATAATAAGTAGGTATCCGTTGAAAAAGGATCTTTGAATTTACTGGAATTCTTTCAAGTTTAATTTTAATTAAAAAAATAAATTATTATAGAACAAAATTACTTCAAAATTTTTGTGCTTAGTTGTTTGATTGTTGGCACTTTACTGAAATGTGAAATGTTTTGCAGTTGTGTATCTAGATACAAAAGTAAATAAGTTAGCCGGTAGCAAACGGCTGGCTTGGTGGATTGATAATTAAAGCAGCTGGTTGTACTGTAGGTACACAGCTTGACATAGTGATGAATGTTGAAGTTTTCTCTACTGTAATATGCATATGATTAATGTTTTTTGGTAATACTAAATAATTTTAAATAGGGATACAATACAGATTTTTAATAAAACTGTTGTTACACGTAATAAAATAAAATGTATACAGTCGTACGTATATGCTTTAATACCTCATGTAGGTTAAAATAAGTTAATCAAAAATAGAGGTGACAACCGTTTTGACATAAAATCTTGTTCAGCGATGATGCTCATTTCTGGAGTGAAGGATAACCAGGAGCCATTAGCCACATTTTATTATCGCTGATGATCCATATACCATCTCATGAAAATAAAACGATCCGGATCTTAGTGACAACTGTGTTGTATACCTATGTCTATTTTCCTTACGTTTGTTTATTTTTCATATATTCGTTGTCTTTTTTTTATACGCTACAGTTTACACTACCTAACCATTTGCAAAGCTGGAAAGCAAGAGCGAAAACTAAACTTTTGGTTTATGAAACGTAATCCCCAATTTTGAAGTAAACAACCAAAGAAAATAATTGATGTCTTGCGGAAATGCAAACTCTTCTTTCATTTTGTTTTTTGTACGCTTTTTAAGGGTTTTAAGCGATGAAGGAATTTTCATATCCAGATTTTTTGTTTGTTGAAGCTTAAAATGCGTTTTGAAATTTTTTGGCAAACAAAATATTTCCAAGCATTTTTGTCTTTCAATTTTTTTAAGCTTTTAATGCGTTTTAAGCGTTTTGGGGAGAGTGAGATAACTTTGGCGCCAAAAAAGACCCTTGTAGAAGGGTCAAAAATAAGCATTATGGGTGGGGGGGTCTACCTCGCCCCGTTTAGGAGATAGGGGCAATTTTAGAAAAAAATGACTTAAAATGAAAAAATAATTATTAAAAACAACGACAAACACTTACAGTATTTTAATATACCGTTTTTGAAAGCTAGGAATCTATACTTTAATCCTGCATTTTAATTAAATTATTTTAGCCGATAGTTTTTAAAAAATTCGCAGGCAAACTCAAAATTTTGATAAAAAAAATGGAAAAAAAAGTTTAGACCAATTTTTCTCAAAATTTTGAAATGATACGCTAAATAAGCTAATAAAAGTTAATCAAAATATTTATTCTGAATCGATCACAAAAAACAGACACGATTTACATATGTCTTCCAGTTTTTGAGAAAATTGAAAATTACTAAAAGTACTTTCTTAAAAGATTTTTGTTTTTTGGTATTTACGTTGATTAGGTTCATGTTTGTGAGTTAAGTACAGCAATTCATTTAGCGTTACCGAGAATGCACCACGAGGAGGTAGAATTGCATTGCATTCCGCGTCCTTGTCGGTCAGTTTGTGAGTAAGTCAGGAGTTAGTTAAAAATAGTATCGTCAATGAAGTCATCGTCCGAACTGGTTTTACTGTCGAGTTCATTGAGTTCGTCGTTGATGGTGAAAAGCCGAGGTTGTTTTGGCGGTAAAACACCCTCTAAGTCAGTGTTGCCAGATGAAAAAAAATCTCCCCCCAGAAAAAAATTTGAAACCCCCCAGATTACCACATTTTATCAACAAAAACCCCTATTTTTTTTTTTAACTTTTTCACAGCTCCTAAATTTGTTTTTAAACTTAATTAATTCACACAGCTACAATAAAAAAAAAAAAACGTTTGTAAAAAATGTACTAAGTAATAAAAGAAAATTTGATTAGGGTTTTCTTCACATTGTCTGAGTAAAGTTCTGATTATTTACTCGACATTTTAATTATCCGCTAATAAAATCCTCCCAATAAAAAACTTACGTGTTTCGCATTTTTTTCAAAATAATAAATGTATGTGTCAATTAGATGTTCCAGTTTTCCAGACAAATAGTTTTGACTGATAAAAACTGGAAAAAAATATTGATAATATTTAAATTGCCAAGTACATAAATTTATCTAATCCTAATCGACACCTAATCGGGCCATTAAAATACTTTGAACCTTAATTATATGTTATACTATTCAGATATTGTGAAACATAAGGAACTTTTATAATTGACTAAAAAGTTCACAATTGCTTATTTAGAACTTTAATCAGACATTGTGAAACAAGCCCTCAGATCCAGTTTTTCAGTGCGCTTTTAAAGTTGAACCCTAGTTAAATCATCATATTTGGTGTGTTAACTCAGGATTAACTGAACAGGTGCTTTTCGCATACATTCTCCACCGAAAAACTTCTTCACTCTGGGTTAATTTAGTTCTAGAGAAAGCTAACTCTGGTTTAACTCACCAGAAATAAATATGAAAATACAAATAGAAAGGAATTACAATTTTTGTTTTGCACTTCTTAAAAAAAGTTCTAATACATTATCGTCATCTTCGTTTTGGCTGTCGCGTCGGTTTGATACATTTTCTCACTTATGAAAATTTTCAACATTTTTTCTGTTAGTGTAAAATTCTGACACCCAGAATGTAAGGAGTATCTAACTCGTAGAATACTGTCAGCTGTTTCAATACCTATACAATCTCTCAACATTTTAGCTCTGAATAAATCACCCAAGATTTCCACATAAACATCTCGTCCCCCAAGATAACCCCCCCAACGACAAAAAAGCCCCTAAATCTAGGGGGAAACGCCCTAAACTGGCAACCCTGCTCTAAGTGCTCACTATTAACAGTGGGAGCGTCGAAGGGTACACTTTTTTAACGTCTAGTAAAAATTCTATGATTTGGGAGCCCAAGTCGCCTTTTTATTTTTGTTCAAGGCAGTATTTTCTATACAATAAAAGTTCAATATATTGGTGAAGGTGGTGCGTTGTTTTCTGGCATAAAATAGTTTTTTTTAGAAGCTTGTTTTCTTCGCCGCCAATGTTAACATTAACGTGAGACGCTATTATTTCGGCTATTTCACGACAATAGTTAAAGTAATCTATTATAGTAGTTTTACTAAGCTCACTTTTACTGTCGTGATGGCGTCAAGCGATTAAATGCTTTTTTTAAAATAATGATATAAAATAATATTTAAAAAAAAATCCTTAAGATTTAACTAACTTACCTGAAAAACTGTATTCACAGGTATTTTAATCACAAAGGAGATAATTATCGCAAGCACTTCGCGAATCTCTAGCCGACATTGAGGCCCATGGAAAAATGTGCCGATAGATGGGTTGATTGTATTCCTACAATTTTTGTCACCTTTTTTTAAGAGCTTTTTTTTAAGCATCGCCACATCTAACCGAACTTAATATTTTAAAATTTTTCCACTTTCATTGGTAAGTTGCAACAAAGTGGGTTGAAATAGTCTGTAGTTGAAATAAATAAATAAAGTGGGGGAGTTGACGTCTTATTGGGAATTAGACCAATGTCTTCCAAAAAAGCAATGCTTTTTTCGTTTGTCGACATCAAATCCCCGAACGAACAAAATATTGAAAAGTTATTTAGTTTATCATGAATAGTGGATGCTAGGCCGCCATTTTGTATTCACAGAAAAAAAAACACTTCACTCTACAAAGGTTGAATAATGAATGACCTTTGTAAACAATAACCTGTACCATATTTGCATAAAAAAAAATAACGGTACCAAATTCGGATCTAGGTATATGTACATAAACTTTGAACATTACAAATGCAAACATACATATTAAGAAATTTATATATTTTCTGCAGTCGTATACAGTAGGTATTACCTAATGTGAATTTTTTATAATACAATACATTTTCATGTCTGAAAATTTTAAATGTGCAACTTTGGGCCACGTATATGTATATTTAGAAATCAGCTGTTGACTTGGATATATATAAGACAAATTGAAAGTTTAAATCCAGATTCTTTTAAATGCAAAAGAAATTTGAATCCAGATTCTTTAAATGCAAAAGAAATTTTGCGTACACCCAACCTCGCACATACCCCAAATCCAATAGTGTGCCAAGCAGGGAGGTTGCAGGGGGGCAGCATGTCCCCCTTACATATCTCACTATTTATACGCCGTAGTGCTGGGTGCTAGCATTGTATATGTGTAAGCAACAAAAAAAACTTACAAAAGTAGTTTTATTAATTACCAATTTTCTCAAAAACTAGAAGACATAAATCAATTCGGTTTTTTGTGGTCTATTCAAAATTCATATTTGCATTGACTACAAAAAGCCAATTCAGCGCATCGTTTCACAATTCTGAGAAATTTTAGTCAAAGCTTTTTTTCCATTATTTTATCAAAATTTTAAGTTTGCAAGCGAATTTTTTTAAAAACTATCATCTAAAATAATTTTATTTAAATGCAGGATTAAAGTATAGATTCCTAGCTTTCAAAAACGGTCCTACCTCCAAAAAGAAAATGGAGTTCCGTACAAACTATCGATAATAAGTATGTAATTCAAACTGGTTACACAGTTTTTTCCGTGCTTAAGTTACCACCCGACAATTCTCTGCGCTTAGCTAAGTCCAAAGGGGATTAGATGTTGTTGCATTTATCATATAAATTGCATGGCCCCGACGTTGTTTTTTTCGAACAATTTCATTCGGGTTTGCAAAAAGACACGCCTGGTAATCGTGACCGTCCGTCCTTTTTTCGGTATCGTGGTTTTTTTTTAAGAGGACAGTACTTTGTCGTCCATTTACTAAATTGTTATCCCAATATCCTCCCAATGTCCTCTTTTCCCCCTTTAAACCATTTTTCTACCAATTCACTTAAATATACAAAAAATAGACAGGCATTCAATTCTAGCCGCATTTTATTATCGCAAATATGATCTTCGTTTGACAGGTAGAAGAGATTTAAGAATAAATCAAAAGAAAACTTCAACAAATCTCCAGCACACTCTGGAAGTATGAATTGTTTTCCGTGTAGTTTCTATTGTTTCTCAACAAAAAAAATTTCGTGAGTTAGTTTGCCAAAAATTTGTAAAAAAATTTGCGCCTCACACTTCCGGAATCGCAAAATTTGATACACGGATTTTTGTGTATGCGGAATTTGACCCCTCGTTTCGGATCCCCAAACTGATATAAACCTTGTGTGTTCATTTTTTAATCACAAAAATCCCGCGATTATAAAGCTCGAATCCAAGGATATCCGGGATTAGTGGCTTAAATATTCGCATACAATTATATACATTTACATGTATTTATACTTTCTTAAGCAACAACTAACTAACAATTTTGTAGTTCAAAACCTGGTTTTTTCGGTGAGTAATTTGCTATACCTATGCCCATTCAGTCGATATCGGTTTCAGTTAAGTGCTATTGTTTAAAAAGCTAGTGTTTATGTATTTCTCTTTTTGTTTATTTTAAAGTTTTTATGAATTGTATTTTTTTTGGACTTTTATGATCGATTAGTTGAATGCAATTAATTAAAAACTAAGTCAAATTTTTACCCTACGTTCCTCGTAGCTTTTTTCCAGCTTCCTCAGGGGTTTATATATATTCGATAAGCAATTTGCAAAAATAATGGTTTTAATATACATACATACATAGGTACATTAATTAATTAAGACACTTCTTGAACAACAAAATTAATTTATCCAATAAAATATAGGTAGGTACGACAAAGCGTAGATTAGCTGTGAGATTGTCAGAACATGAATCTGACATAGCTATGTATATAATTTGATAAATGATGTATATAGGGTGCCCCGAAATTGAACGTCAAGACTCATGTACTTATTAATAATAATATTATATAATAAGTCAATGGCGCTGACTATAAAATTACCAATAAAACACGGCTAATATAAACAGATATAAATTTGCTGCTTTTGCCTATTTGTTAAATTAAAATAAACGTATTAAAAATATGAAATTTAATAAATATACCAACCTGTTTCAATTCAAAACTCTGCACGAACCCCCAAAATGTGATATCTAATAATGAGTATGGACATATACAAGGGAAATGCGGTAAAAAAATCCCTTACATTCCATGCCAAGCGCATCTGATCAACATATGGGTTGAAACAGCATGCAATGCGAGTGTGTTGATTAAAGAGTTTTCAATGTTGCCATGCTTCCAGGCAAAACAAAAAACGTTTTCAACGCGTGAAGAATTCAAAAGCATTGAATATTCATTGCAATTGAAAAATTTGTCAAAAACTCGATGGACAGCTAGAGCTGAAACATTCAAGGCTGTGTGAATTTCTTTCGAAGACATTGTGGATGCTTTGGAAGAAATAAAATCGATGCAAGTTTTTATTGATAATAATACACGTATGTAGGTACCTCCGCTTCTGCTCTGCTGAACAAAAAAGAAAAAGTCTAACGAGGTCAATCTTGGTGGCCAATCCACGTCACCTCCGCGAGAGTTAGCCTTTCCCTCAAATCGTTCATGCAGAATGTCCATTGTCGCGTTTGCTGTGTGGCATGTAGCACCGTTCTGTTGGAACCACATGTCGTTCATATGCATATCATCCAATTTGGGCTAAAATAAATTGTTTATCATCGATCGGTAGGGTTCACCGTTGGTGATGATGGCAATGCCATCTTCGTTTTGCAAGAAGTCCGGACTCTCACAAAAATCGGCTATGTTTTCGGAAGATGTTAAGTTTCGTTAACGTACGGGTGTTGGCTGATTGTTCACTGCATCGGTCGTCTCAATTTTGGCCACCAAACGTTGAATACTCGACTGAAAAGGCCAACAATATAAATCGTAAAATTGGCGCAATGCACGCATCATTGCCACAAGAGATTTTGATATTAAAGTTTTATCATTAGGACGTGCTGTTCAATCGTGTAACTCACCACGGTGATTTGGCATCAGTAACTCTTGGAGGATATATAATATGGAGTGCTCGTTTCTATCCCTAATGCATTGTAACGCCTATTTCGGTTTAGATAAAGTCTTAGAATATCGTACAGGTGCTATCAAAGTCATAATTTGCTTATTTTCTCTCTAAATTGTTCTAACTTCAAGTAATTCTTGAAATAAATAAGTGATTGTTTATTATTTTAAAGATTTCAATATCTTCTTTTTTATTTTTTTTCTCCAATGTGCAGAAAACTCAGACCGAAACTTCAAACAGCGACCTCTATGAAATTTACGCATTCGAATAAAAGCAAGCACTCCATATTATATATCCTCTACATTGACTTATTATATAAGTCAATGCTCTAAGCAGTAACTGAATAAGAAACAACAGATTTGACAGAAGTCACCAAAACAAATCGGCAATCGGTACTTTCGATTGTTTTTTTTTCCACTTACAATTTGAATCATCAAAAGTGCTGCACACAGCACACAAAAGTTATAAGTTGGTAAGCTCTTGCAGCTGTGGCTGCAGGCTCCATTTGGAGCTACGTTCCGTTGTAATTTTACCCCCTTTAGCATCACTAGCCGAAGTATTACCGATGCCTACTATTTTTTTTCTTAAAAAAGCATTTATTAATCTTACTGAAAAAAAATTCTGTACGGAATATTTGTCCCAAGGAAAATTTAGTTTGGAAAAGAATTATTTCAAGTGATTTCTCATCGATTCGTATCCTTTTTATTTTCAAATTGTAAGTTAACGCATTAAATTTTTGACTGATGGGTATAACGTCGGAAAATATATACGACGGATGCTGCCGGGTTTGTCGTTGTTGCTGGGGCAATATTCGATGTTCTCCCGCTAACGGTGTCATTTTCGGCTTGGATGCCATGTTTTTGTCTTCCATAAACCGACTCTCCCCCTCCATAAAATTGTCAATGGTTGTGACAAAGCTTACGTGAATTTTAGCTCCCCCCGGGGATCGAATCTGATACATTCCACGCTGTGGTTCGTCGCCACTACCTTTGTGATTGTGATATTAACACTTATGCAAAGGGTTGCCTGAACTTGTACTAAGCACAACCGAATGCTACTAGAAATACACGCAAGTCGCTAAACGTGTCTACACTTTTCCACAGTCCACAACTTGAAAAAAATCTAAAATAAAAAAATAATTATGCCTTTATTAGTTTCTTTAAAAAGCGTGAAAAAATTTTAATATCTTGTACATTGATTCTCTTAGTATAACAATGAGTATAAATGGCAACCAATATTCTTTAATATATTTGAAATTAGATATAGAGCCGTGGAAACTGCAACGAAAACAGTTAGCGAGCCAAGAAAAGAAAAGTGTCCTACATCGGGTCTAATGTGTTGTTGAAGCCCAAGCCAACCACCATTATCAGATAACCAAATGGAAATATCGTCCTCAATTATTTCTGACATTCCATTGACCAAACACTGTAGGTAGTCATAGTGCCCTTGTCGAACACAATCAATTGCAAATCCCCCACAGACAGCAAATATTGAAATTATTTTACCCCAAGTAATGCTGGTACGAAAGAGTTCTTTGGCAACTAAATTAAGGAGCATTGGTGCTGTATCACTGTCTTCAAGTTCCCCGAATGGTGTTGGTGATAGTTGTCGCGAAACATTAGTATATACTCTTGGATGCATTCGCTCGAGCTCCTCGCCCATCTGGAAAAAAAGTTCTTTAAAATATTCCAACATTAGTGAGTGGTTATCTAACAAAAGGTGGTAAATGCGAATTTGAAATTGAGGCATGTTGATTGTTGATGTAGATGTGTATGATATCTTTTAATCTTGGGTAGATGTGTAAGAAATTGTCTTTTATGAAATAAATCAAAAATGGTAAAAACAACCACACCCGCCATACAAAATAAGAAATGTACAGGAATTGTGAGAAGCTATTCACAATGCAGTAGAATTTTAACAAATGAAGTAAATTTTCCGTAGTCAGATGGCTTATCTATTTATCCAAAAAATTTCAGATAGCTTTGATTTGTTGATGCATCAGCTGTGAGGAGCTGTTTTTTTAACAAAGGATCACAACAACGCAAAACTATCCGGATAGCTTTGGAGAGTTACACGAACTCGGCCAATCCCTTTTAGTTACCTCTAAAAATAAATACAACCGCTATGAAAGAGTTTATTTATTTCGAAATCCACAAAAAAAATTGGTGGATGGAAATAAAGCAGAGGATGGTTTTGTATGGCGGCCTTATTTCATTTTCAAAATAAAATAACGCCGCGATTTTGAATTAAAATAAGACCGCGCGGGCTTTTGATTTTTTTCCTTATTCTTAACGACTTCACCGATATCGATCAATATTTTTATATATGTAGGTCTTTTCAAAAAATATTGTATTTCAAATATAACGGAATCTGTCAATAAATTGCAAAAATGGGTATAAATATCTTAATAAAATACCTTTTTACTTTTGTTGCTTTTAAACAAAAATCTACCGAGTCATCACTGACAGCTTCGTTAAGAATGCTCTCTCTTGTTTTCAAACTGTCTACTGGGTTCATAAACTTTCTAAAAAAGCGAGACCTAAACGCTTTAAATTCTCTCTTTAAAAATCAAATTGATGGTTGTTTTATACCTCCCACCAGTATGCATTTTTGTAGACACCAAAATAACTTTTATACACAAATGTGTAGCCTATCTTTTGAACTTGAATTCCTTAATCTTGAAGGCCCTACCGTTAGAACCCAAGATATAATCTTCAAAAGCCAACTTTTTGTTTGGTTTTGGAGTTTTTCTATATAAAAAACGGGATTCTCTGACTCATATTTGTGGCAATCGACCAACTAGGAAATTTCCATTGAATTTATTTATCCAATAATTTAAAATTAAGATTACGAAGCTTGTATATCAACCACGAGTGGTGTACAAAAATACTCGTCTTTGTATCGAATCTTTAGATACTAAAACCAAATTAGCTTGCAAGCACTAAAGAGTTATTGTAAACTTCTTCACATAAAGGTAATTTTTATCATACATCAAAATTTCAAGCTTCTAAGCTTACCCCTGAAAAGATAAAAATCAAAATTACAAAAATTCAACCGTCGATTGTATAATCTTTTCAAAGTCCATTACTTTTCAGCAAACGTCGATTTATTTCACGAAATTACTCCCAATAAAAGTGCTACATACAAAAATATTCACAAGAATTGTAGAAAATATGTCCTCTTTGACATTCTCCTAATTTTGTTTGTATAAATTACCATCATTAACGCTTAAAAAACATCTTCTGAAAGTTTGCTACAAGATTAAAAGATACATACCGTTTCCAAGATCAACAACTTGGACATTTCATCAATGTGCCGACCTTAACACTATATCCTAAAGTCGCTTCCACACCACCTTTTGTGACGGGACGTTTCTTAATTATCATAATACAGATATTTTTTACACAATTTAATGCTGGAAACACTTCATAGACGACTGTTGATGATGGCTCAAGTATAGTACGCAATCGCTGTGTTGCCTTTCTGTTAAGGACGCCGGCACGTCGTAACCTTGCTCGAATGTACTGGCCACATAAACACTTTCCCTATCAAAGAAAATAAAATTATTTTAACTTCACAAATTATTATTTACACATTATGTATGTATGTATATAAAAATAAAAGATTTTAATGTCTGAGCCGTATTCGAGACCGTTGCGGCTGTAACACAACGCTAACAGTCATTTTTCTTTTAAATTACTACTCAGAAATGACCCACCTTCTAATTCTAATAACAAAATAGCGTTGGCATTTTTTTTTGGTTATGAAAAATCTGTATCGTCTTTAGTAATTAAAGAGGTGCATACTGAAATACATTCATACAGAAAAGAGAATGGATTGTGGGTGGCCTAATTTTTCATTTTACATGAAATCGTATACTTAGTTATGTATAATTCGGTTGATTTGTAGACTTAATACAGAGTCAGTCGTATCTATTAGATTTTCGTAAAACGCCTCTTAAAGGTTATTTAGTTAACTTTTTGAACAACAACTCAAAGGTGCTACCACCAATCGTTTACGAATTAATTTATAATTCGTTTATTTGGCTAGAGATATAGCTATTTCAAGACGTGCCAAGCCGCTTATCATCAGTCTCTTACTTGCTGAGCTTTAATCCTATTTTATTATGAAAAACTTTCTACATGCCCACCATAGGATTCGAACCCACGGTCCCACGCATATCAGTTTACTCAGTCTTAGAAGTCGAATGCACTACCCATTCCACCGCTTGAGACCACTGACGTCACAGGTTGAAAATGGGCTGTTTGTTTATCAAATGCATTTGGAGCATCAGCATTTTTCTAAGCGCCTTTGAGACTGAGCAAATCTGATATGCGTGGGACCGTTGGTTCGAATCCTATGGTGGGCATGTAGAAAGTTTTTCATAATAAAATTGGATTAAAGCTCAGCACCACTAACAAGGAGGAGAATGATGATAGGCGGCTTGGCACCCCTTTAAATAACTAAAGGGTCCGCCATCTAACGTTTTTTTTTTCAACTTGTGAATGGTAACACTTAGCTCATGTCTGATTTGACAGATAATTAGTTTTATCCTTCCGCTGAACGAATATGGTTGTGTATACGCTTCGCTACGCCAAAGGATCCTTTTTTGGTAAAGAAGTATGTAAGTATGTTGCCGTTGTTTAGTTCTATGTATAAAACTTTCTCCGTTTCTTCTCATTTCAGCCAGACCTATAACATCCCAGTGTATCTTTGAAAGGGCATTTTCGAGTCCTATAAATTTTTCTTCTGATTGTAAAGTTCTTGTGTTTAACGTTGCAATATGTAACTGCTTCTTTCGATTTGAGTTTAAATTATGGTTGGTACTATTTTTTCTACATGGTGTTTTTATTCCGTATTTATTATAAGGGGGTTTTGGCCATGCGCCTCCACGCTGGCCAACCGGCTTGGAGGACTATTATAAAAAAAATTCTTTTCGTTGATGTTTGTATTCGTTTCATTTTCGTGCAAAGGTTGTCTTCTTATAACTTTTGTAAGCTTTTCATTCGGTCTTGTTAGATCGGTTTTGACTCTTCTCTTTCCGTTAATAAAACTTGGTCTCAGGTCTTGCAGAAATTAAGGTTCTCTTGGGATATAGTTTTTGTAGATCATATTTTCTTAGCGGAGACGATGAAAGTGATGTTCTTATGTCGTGTCTTGGCATTGGTTTGTTTTTTTTTTTTCGTTTGATTCTACCAAAGCATAATAATTTCGTCTTAAAACAGCTTCAGAGGCATGGTACCGCAAATGAGAAAGCATATAATAAGGCCTTCTTCAGATCCGTACGTCATTTGTGGATGTGTTTGTTTAGGGAAAATTGAAGTCTTTTACTACTCCAAGATACTTGTAGTTTTCAACTACATATTTCAATGCATTCGTTCGACGTGGTCGGACATGCATCATTTCTGAAGTCAATTTGCTTCTCCGTCATTTTGAAATGAGGGCTTCGGATATGCATCATTTTTGTTTTGGACGCATTTAACACTAATCAGTTGTTGTAAAACCATCTAACAGCCGTATTGAATACGTTTTACATTACCATTGTCACCGTGTCCAGAAACCTATGACAAACAACAATTGCAGTATCACCAGGAAAAGCGAATGGTATGCTTTGCGTAAGAACTCGAAGCATCTCCTTCGTATACAATGTGAAAGTTAGATCCCTGTGGTACTCTATATTGTACACTCTTTTGCTCACTCAAAACGTCGTTTATCTTGACGCAAAACATTCTGTTACAAAGATAGTCTGTCATCCAATCGTGATGGCTGATTCCTCGTATCCCGATTCACCCTAGCACTTCCAATAGATCTGAGTGGCTGAGTATCAAAAGCCTTACTAGAATCCATGAACAACCCAAGCACATGGTCACCTTTATTTAAGCTCTCTTTCACGCAGTTATTCTCCAAGCAGTCTGTGTTTATGGTCTTTTGAGATCATTACTGGTTATTATGACTGATTGTTTTTCAATAAAACCTTGCAACCTTTTAGCAATAGCACCTTTTAAGCACTTTTGTACAACCGGAAGTATTGATAACGGGTGATTTTTTGGCTGGTTTGGTTTTGGCAACACTGGTTTTGACAGCTGACGTGTGTTTAGTACCTTGTGTCACTGTCAAACAGCTTCAGTTTGGTTTGCAATTAAACCATGGATCGTCTTACAAATGAACAACGCTTGCAAATTATTGAATTTTACTATCAAAATTCGTGCTCGGTTCGAAATGTTCATCGCGCGCTGCTTGTGTTCAGCGATGAGGCTCATTTTTGGTTGAATGGGTACGTAAATAAGCAAAATTGCCGCATTTGGAGTGAAGATCAGCCAGAAGCATTGCAACAGCTACCAATGCATCCCGAAAAAGCCACTGTTTGGTACGGTTTAGGGGCCGGCGGCATTATTGGGCCATATTTCTTCAAAGATGATGCGAATCGCTACCGAGCGATGATAACAAACTTTTTTTTGCCCGAAATGGAAGTTCTTGACTTGCATGATATGTGGTTTCAACAAGACGGTACCACATGCCACACAGCACGCGAAACAATGGCGCAATTGCGAGGCGAGTTTGGTGAACAGTTAATTTCACGTTTCGGGCCGGTCAATTGGCCGCCTAGATCGTGCGATTTGACACCATTAGATTATTTTTTGTGGGGGTATGTCAAGGCTAATGTCTATAGGGACAAGCCCGCTTCGATTGACGCACTGGAAGCCAACATCCATACATTCATTCGTGAGATACCGGCCGATATGTGTGAAAGAGTATGCCAAAATTGGACTCAGCGGATGGGCTACCTGAGACGCAGCCGCGGTCAACATTTGCATGAAATTATCTTTAAACATTAAATTGCAAGGTTCAAACTATCGATTCAAATAAATATTTCATTCATTTTTTCGAATTTTTTGTATTTTTTTTTTTTAAAAAAGTTCTAAACCTCTTAAAAAATCACCCATTATTATTCAGTTGATTTTAACTCCCCATTTGTAGATCGGCTTTAGCACAGCAGTCTATAAAAAGAGAGAGATGCTCATAAACTAATGACTTGCATAGACTGGTTCATTTACGAAGCAGCCTGTGCTCTCTATATATTTTCTCATGTTTGCCATTGATACCTGCGCTAGATCGTCCAGTTCTCCAACAAATCTGGGGGGTCATTCCGTAAAACGATTATCGTCAGACGATAGCGTTTGAGCGATAGTCGCGCTTCATGTAAGACGATAATCGTCAAAGTGATATCATCAAAACGATATCGTTTACATCATAGCTAAATAGGTATCGTTTGGCATTGAAATCTGTCAATTTAGTAGATAAATAGAAATACAAATGTTTCAGCGCAATTTATTTGTCTTGCTAAGTGAAAACGAAAATTAAGAAAAACTACAATTAATATGATTGCGAAGACAATTATGAGATAAATCAGATCCTTTATCTCTTCCAACCCATAGGTAAGCACAATGTTTTTATGTTTATATACTATAATTGTAGAATATCTTTAATGGTTGCTAAATAAAATTAAACAAACAAATAATCTTTTTATTATTGTTATAATAATTCAAACCATTATAGTCTTGTTCAACGTTTTCGGCTATCAAAAGAAGCCTTTGTAAAGGTACTCGAAATAATAAACTTGCCAGACGGCTTTTCAATCCAATCGGCGGCGGCTGCACCAAAACAAAACACAAAGCAATAAACAACACAAAAAAGTTGTAGGTGTGCTTTTTTACTACAAATTTTCTGTCAAACCCCATAGAAAAAAAACATTTCCACTACAGTTTGAGAATTTGTGAAATATACCAAACAATCTCAAACTGAAAACGATAGACGAGACCTAAGTGGTCGAGTTACGTGAAGGAAATCATTGACGATAGCGTTAACGATAATCGTTTTGACGATTATCATTTTGAAAATAACGGAATGACCCCCCTGTTTCCAAAATATCGGAGGCAATTTGTTTGAATGTTTGGACAATCGCAGAGCAGGTGTTAATGTTTTCAATTTCTTGGACATCCTGACAGCTCCTACAGAAATCGGGTGCTAATACACCCAATCTAGTGGCCATTGTGCCAATGGCACAGTGTCCCGTTACTACTCCTATCAAGATTCTAATATTCTTTTTACTCAGCGATAGATAATACTGAGTTTTCTTTTCATGAATTCTAGGCCATAAGTTCTAGAGATAAAGCAATCGTTCCTGGACATCCAGGAGTTATTGATTTGCTATTTCATAATTATGTCTATCTTCTTTTTAATAACTCCAATTGGAACGTCTGGTCCCATATCTAATTGGCTACTATTTTCCCTATTTGATACTGACCCCTTCCTTGCCAGTTCATCTGCTGTGTCATTCCCTTCTATATTGCTATGTCCAGGAACCCAGCAGAGTTTGACTTGGTTGGTGTTGCAAATATTGTTCAGAATACCTCGGCATTTTGCTACTGCCTTGGATCTAATAGTCTCACTCGATAATGCTTTGATGGCATCTTTTGGGTGTCCACGAAAAATGTGATCTCAGCTTGAAAGACACTACACTCATCTAGCAGTTTGAATGATTCTCTAATATTAAGAGTTCCACAGAACACCCCAGCTCCTGCTCCTTCTGCCATTTTTGACCCATCAGTGTAGAAGGGGATAGGTACCCTGTTCACTGATTAGTAAGTTGGGTTCCCATCTATGCCTTTCGGGTATTGAAATAGAGAAGTATTTGTTAAAATCTATTAGGGGTGATACGTAGTTATATCCATGACCATAGCTGCTGTGCTTCCATTTCTTTAAGTCGAAGTTCACTTTTGGCTGCAGTGGATCTTATGTACTCGTCCAGGACTGGAAGATTGAGAATAGTTTCCAGCCCTGCTTGTGGCGAAGATCTTTGTGCCCGCAGTATTCCTATACAGGCTAGTCTCTGTGCCTTGTTCAGGTTTTTCAGATAGCTAACTTTTTCTTTAGCTTTCCACCACACGATAGAACCATAGAGGTAAGTATGGGTCGAATATTCGCTGTGTACATCCACTGGATGACTTGCGGTCGCATACCCCATCATGTACCGAAGGTTATATTGCATGTGTAGAAGGCACAAAGTGCTCTTTTCATTCATTCCTCTGTGTTCCGTTTCCAGGTTAGCTTGGAACCAAGGATTACTCCAAGATATTTAGCTTCGTTCGAAAGTTTCAGAGAAATTTGATTTAGCTTGGGAGGAGTAAAGTCCCCTAATTTCCTTTTCTTCGTAAACAGAACTAGTTCAGTTTTTTGCAGGGTTGACTCCATAATAAGCTTGATGGTTGTAAGATACTTACCGGATATCAAAATTACTATGGGGCATATTCATAGTCACTTTTAAACTCCAGTTTATCTTACCTGGGTTTATCCTATCTAAATAACATTGAATAAACCCCAGTCTAAGATAAACTGGAGTTTAAAAGTGACTATGAATATGCCCCTATGTCATTTGCATAGGCTACAATTTTAATGCCCTTATTCTCAAATCTTGTAAGAATTTTAACAACGAGGACCCAGAGGAGAGTTGAGATTACCCCTCCCTGTGGTATGCCTTTTGTTACTGTTTTCTTGCTTGCTTACTTTGTTTGTTTAGTTAAATTAAAGAGAATTGACAAATGTTTATTTAATGTCGGCAATTATGTATGGAATAAAATATCAGGTAAATGTCCGCCTCTGTTAGTCTCACAAATGCGAGCCCTTTTGAGCACATTTTTCATTTCATTCTCACACATTTCACGCGGTATTTCATTAATTTCATCACGAATATTTTCTGTGAGTTGCTTAAGCGTTTCTGGTTTGTTTACATAAGCCTTGCGTTTCAGATATCCCCACAAAAAGAAGTCCGGAGCAGTCAAATCAGGCAACCCTGGAGGCCAATCAACATCACCATTTCTTGAAATAACTTGTTGTGGAAAGAGGTCTCGCAGTAATTCCATTGTAATTCTGGCCGTATGCGATGTGGCACCGTCTTGTTGATACCACATGTTAATCAAGCCCAAAGCATGCGTTAAAAAGTGGCCAATGTTGTTCTTTGAAGATCAAGCTCCTGAGCACGGCGTCGAATTGAGGTTGATGGATTGTTTTGAACACTTTCTTGAGCAGCAGTAATGTTTTCAGCCGATCTTGCAGTACGTTGTGGTCCATGCTTGGGCCTATCACCTTCAGACCCTCTTTCTTCGAAATCTTTCACTAAACGATAAATAGTGCGTTTTGTTGTTTCTCCGAAAAATTCCACGTAACTTTCTCATCGTCACAGTGATCGATGATTGATTTTGATAAAATGTTTTAACGGTTAAAACACGTTGGTTTATCGAATATTTTTCCATAATAAATTTGCCACGTGTCTACTTCACGACTGCCAAATGTGAACTGTCAAGACTAATATTTACCAAAATGGCGGCAAAACAAAGTAGTATACCTTCCCGGCGGACACCCTGCACTAAGGTTTTGGGTGGACGCTGCTGTCGCATAAAAAAATATGCCAGGTTTGTGAATTCCATAAAATAAACTTCCTTAATTATTATTCCCATTCATGTATTTCAATGGGAATTTTTCACTAATGCTATGGTAACGAATGTTATGTTTTACTTTGTATTCATATTTTGGTACATTTCTATGGAAACGGATGTGACTGTGTTAAGTCTGAAATTTTGAATTTTTATTGGATTACTTATGTATGTAAATGTATTTTGAAAAATAAAGGGACGAAATCTTATTTTTAAACTAAATAAAATATATAATTTACTCAATGCAAAATGAATCGCAAAGATTCGTCAAAAATATGAAGTGTGTTTACCCGACGTAAGACAGGGAAAATGCCATATGGGGGAGTGCGATTTTTTTCCGTTTGCCAAAAACACTTTTCCAAAAATGCGTGTTAAATTAAGAGTATTTTTTACAAAAATTTTTAGTCCAAGAAGCCTGTTATTAAAGTTGTATTTTCAATAAAATTTGTAGACATAGCAGTTGTAGAGAGAACAATACAAACAGCATTGTATTCCTGTCAAATTTTCCAAAATATTCTCGAAGCTTCGGTATGTATTTTTTATTAGTTTTTTTTTTTATATTTAATGAACGACTAGTAATACACAAAAATTCATGAACAAGTTTGCGGACAAAACCCATAGATTTTCTTATAACAGGGAAAACCTTCTCAGTTAAAGTAAGAAAACAAGGGTTTTAATGTTTAAGGCTCCAAAGGATCTGGGTGTTACTGCTGACAAACCGTACTACATTTATAGACATAACTAATTTTATTTTGAAATTATTTTTTATTAATAACAATCTACTTATTTTTGTGGGCTATAGGCACTATGTTGTATTAGAGCGGAAAATATTTTATATCTATGATACTGTCCATCTTTTCAAGTGTCCGAAAAAATCTTCTCGCTTCAGATAAAGCCATTGATGGGGAAGTCGTTTCTTGGACGATATTAAAAAAAAGCTTTATTATTCTGAAAATAGTTGACAAGAGCGTATATTAAACCTGATAGTTTTAAAAAAATGAGTGCCAAATTGACGGAACAGGTTTTTAGTCATCATGTGTCCTCAGCTCTTTTTGCTGCTGCGTCTACTAATATTTTCGGCAAAAGGTTAACTTTTTTAGGCTAAATAAATTGTTTGACAATTTAAATAGCAAGACAAAATTTTTAAACAATCTCGGCAAATGTGCTTTATCTGATAGCCACATGGATATAATTTCAAATATGAAAGATGCCGTGAAATGGATTGAGATGTGGAAGCGGCAGAAAAGGGCAATATCTTTTGCTTAAAAGGTTTATGTCTGACCATAAATGGAATATTGGAACTGTGGGACCACATAAAAATAAAGATGAACAATTTTTAGTAACATCACATCTTAATACTGATTGTCTTGAAAATATAATTTCTGTGATCAGAAATAACAGAGGTAGCTACGAAAAAAATCCCACTTCTTTTCGGCTGTATAAAAACATCGGCCAATGTCTTCACAGAGTCCTAATGCTAGTACCGGTACTAGTGCTAAAATTAGTACTCAAATCGGTATCAACTCATTTCTTCACATAAGTACTAAGCCCTAGTTCTTTCAAATCGGCAGTCTAGTGGCGCTAATACCTGAATCAGAGAAATTTCATTAACTTTCTTCGAAGAATTCGTTGCTCAATATCGATAGTTTCTTTGTTGGTGTTTTTTATATATATATATATATATATTATATGTATAGGAAATGAATTTAAATTTTGGTGGTGGCAATTTAAGATATTTGTTTGCAAGCAGACTTCGTAATGACCCCACCTTTACTTAAATACATTTAGCTCGTTGGACTATAACGAATTATAATTTTTTTCTAATTTATACTGCAAATTAACACTGCACAGTGAAGAATAACTATTCCTTTTATATGTATACAATGGATACGTTGTCCATCATGGACGTTAATGCTGCCGTAAAAGCACAAAGATTATATCGAGGAAATACTTCTCTTTGGATAGTTTCTCGAACGGAATTAATGAATTGCATGAACCGAACTTAAATGTACACAATAAAGGATATTTCTCCAAGCCTGTCATACACATATAATATATGTAATATATTATGTACGTACACAGAAAATTATGAAAAACTCCAAGAAAAAAATAACACGCAATGTTTTATTTAAATCAAATGAATAGATAAAGCTGATGAACGGAGCACCACTTATCACTCTCCTGTACATGTCGGTAGGATTGCATTGCCATTCTGCGTCTTCTCACTCACTATTTAACAACGACCGATTGCTAATAGTTGTTTGAATTGAAGACAAGAAAATTTTTGAAGTCACATTCTGGTAAAAATTTGATAGTTGATGCTGCTATCAGGAGAGACAGTTATTGTACAAAGGATATCAGCCGGTTCTTTTGTTCAAATAGACATAATCCATTCGAAAATAAAATAAAATATCTTTCAATCAAAATAAATATCAAAATAGTTTATTTGAAATGCCAAAATAGTGTCAAAATCTGAATTAGACCAGTTTTAGACGTATTACGTCCTAGTACCGCTTGGTGTGTTTGGATCCGGTACTAGTGATCTGAAGAAATGCTCAGGTACTAAGTTTTCGTTAGGACCGAGTACCAGAGCTGGTACCTGGTCTAGCTAGACTGGGTACTAGGCTGGCTTAGTACTTCTGTGAAGAAATTGGACGAAAGCAAATGAGCTTCTACAATATAATGGCTCCAGAAACCTCAAATTATGAAACTTCTGATGCTTCTATTATTTTGAATATGGCAGATGTAGAAAGTATGTTAAATTAATTGCACTATCTGACGAAATTTTTAATTCAATTTAGTTTTGATATGATCAAAGGTTTTTGGATCCTGAGGAAAAGACAAACTTCACTGAAAATAATGAGAAATCAGAAAATAGTATTCCGACTACATTTTTCATTATACTAATTGAATCATGTTTTTTAAGATATTTGTCCTTTAATATTTATTCATAATTATTTATTGTTAAGGTTTTGTAGAAAACTCTTCTGATATCGATACAAGTATCGAAGATGATGAAGAAAATAATGCCCGTGAACTTTATGATTCTGATTCAGAAGAAGAGTCACTTCAAAGTATATCAGAAATGGACATAATTTATTTCAGTGAATACACACATACATATATCACAATATCAATACTTAAAAAACAGAACTAAATAATTGCAAACGTTTTATGATTATAACGAATAATCAAAGTAAAACCTAGAATATTAATGAAGAACTAATAAAATTTTGGGAATATGAAAAAACAACAAACGGAGGCCTCGTAATTCCTACATTGCAGTTCGTGAAGATGAAAATATTATGAGGGTTTTTGAAAACAATTTTGATGATATGTATCTGCTTTCAAAAAAATATATTAAGTTTATGCTATGAAAAATGCCAGGGTTCCATGTTTTTTCAGTTGATCTTGAGAAACTTTTCATACAATACACAATGCGAATACTGCTACGTACGAAAATTAAAATAATTAATTCGAGGGCCAAGTGCACAAAAAAAACTGAAAAAAATAGATATACATATTGAGACATATATAATATCCAATTCAAAACAAATTTCATCTTTTTGGCAGGTAAGATATCTTATACGGTTATGTAACTTTAATTTGTTTTTTTTTTCTTATGATAGGAGAGGGAAAAGATTTTTCATAACGAACAAAATTCTTTTAATCCATGCATTAGGCCTACAGGGGATACCATGTAAAAAAACGCGCCATGCATTCTGCCTCAAAGTTGGAGTGGAAATAAATGCACCCTATGCCAACATTGCCAAACTTTTCTAATCAGTATATCTTTTCTTAAAGAATTTACTCAGTTTACTGTGCATGAACGATTTGTTGGTGAAACTACTTTTTTCTAAAAATATGTTTTAAAATTTGTACATAATTAATATTTAAAATACTAAAAGCCATATTATTGACTTGTTTCAAAACTACTTTCATAGCTAAACTTGTTTTATAGAAGTTTGGAGTCCCAAGTTTTGCGCGGCTTTATGAATTTAGAGTTTTATGCAAAGCTATTTTATTTTTTTTGAGTTTTAGGTGTTAAAATATTTTAGAATAATACTGGTTTGAGCACCTCTAAACATCTATAAAACTAGTTCAGGAATGAAACTAGTTTAATTAAGCACGGTTTTATGAATTTAGAGTTTTATTCAAAGCTAGTTTTAAGTTTTCGAGTACAAATTCCATCGAAGGATGGCTACGATGACGACGGAAAAATCCGAAAATGTTTCTCAGAAATAACCGATTTGGCCATCACTAGTATTTCCTTTTCCACATTTATCAAAACAAAACACAACACGATCGTTCACGTTCATACATGCAAATCCAAGTAGAAAATGAAAATATAAATGCAATCAAATGCAGAACGAAACGAACAAACAAGACAGAAGAAGAAGACAAACCTTAGCTACACACTGACGCTACAAACCTACCTCCTTTCATGACCGATTCACAATGCGACGAGGAAACGAGACAGGAGCGTGACTAGAACTCGTTGTAGTTGTCAAACCAGTTTCAAACAATGAAGCATACCTGGATATACACAATAAGGCGCTTCTCGTCGTCACGTCACGCCAAGAATTTGAAAAATTGAAAAAAAAAACGAGACGTGACGACGATTCTCATTTTTTCTAACAGCCTTATTATTGACTTATTTCAAAACTAGTTTAATTGCAGAACTAGTTTACTAGATTTTTAGATGTTTGAAGTGCACAAATTGATATTATTCAAAAAAAATTTACAGATTTTTCAAAAAAAGAAATGATCAAATATATTTAACAAATGAAGTTATTGATAAATCTATTGTTTTGTTTCTATTTAATTGATTTTTTTTTTACAAAAATGAGTTTTTGTCGAAAAAACGCTGGCTGTAACTTCCTCGTCGCATTGTGAAGCAGACTTCATTTTCATTTCAGTTCATTTCAGCAAAACAACAAGAGGAAAAGGAAACGTTACTCTAGTGTCTCTTTGTCTGTGTCTAGTTAGTTTGTATCTGGTATGTCTATGTAGTATGTATAATATAGTATGTTTGATATTGGTAGAAAAACAGTTTTTTTTGGTTGTTTGGAAAATCACTTTATTAGAGTCGATCTACTTAAATCTTGGTTTAGTGGTCGTTAAACTTTCTTGAATTTTCTATTTGTTTAATACATATTGAGAACATATTGGGGTTCTATAACGAAAAGTAAAAATGATACTTAATACAAAAAAATGACACCAAAGTAAAACAAAATATCCTAAAATGATAATAAATTGCGCGAAAATCACTAGAATAGACAAAAGTGGTAGGGTGGGTAAAAATTGCTAACTGCTCTAGTTTAAATACAAAATCAAGAATCGGTTGCAGTTGTGCAAAGTTAGAACCATTTAACCGAAACGAGACCAGAAGTCGTTAAAACCGTTTTAAGTCGAAAAGGAAGCGAAAACGAGAAAATTATCTACCAAGTGTTTCGACTTAGAACCCACAGTGCCTATCTAATGGTGGTCCTAATTATTGAGCCATAACTTAACCAACCTGGACTGGCACGTTGGAGCTAGCAGCAGTTTTGCTTTTTCTTGTTGAAGGATACATCCAAAGTTTAATTGCGTCTGGGTTGTTGTACGGTGTCAAAAATGTTGACCCCGACTACAGAATATGACATCGCGGGGTCTTACTCACTTTTGTTATATTCATGACTACAGAATCTATAAATCGAAGAGACATTCGCTCAGCATAATAATATTTTCCTTTCAAATCCAAATGTTGTGGAGCAAAAATAACATTAACATTAAACGATATAGCTAACTATATACCTATTGCAAAACTTTCTTGCATACCGAAACTCTTTGAGAGTATTATATATGATAGCATGTTCTTTTATTTTAAACCAATTTTTTCAACTAACCACTAATCTTGTAGAGTTTATATCAACTACCCTTTGTGCTTTAGAAGAAGGAAAAGAAGTCGATGCGATTGCTACTGACTTTAGCAAAGCTTTTGACAAAATATCGCATAATATAATTTTATTTAAGCTAAAACAACTCGGCTTCCCGTCTTTGATGATTTCATGGATTCAATCATATCATATCATATCGAAACGTCAATACATCGTTATATTCAGATCGTGTATATATCAACCTAGGCCCACTTATTTTCGTTTTAACCACTAATGACGTTGAGCAAATTTTTTCTAACTCGGATCTGTTGATCTACGCAGATGACATGAGAATATGCAAGGCGATCTCATGTATCGAAGATTCTATATCTCTCCAAATTGTCTTGGATAAATTCTATATTTGGTGCCAAAAAAAACCTCCTGGAACTCAATGTTAATAAATGCCCAGCCATAACCTTTACCCGTAAGCATCTCCCATTATTACAAAGACAATATTTTATAAATGCCGAACCCATTTCCATTGTAACTTCGATCCGTGACTCATAAGTTAAGTCAAACAAATTAGTCGAAATCATGAGTATCGGTTGCCTTCTTTATCCATAACCAAAATTACTCATGAACAATTGCAACAATTTTCGGGTACTCAAAACAAAGCGAGTATACTCGAAATAAAATGGGTATTCGAAAATATTGTGAACATCATGAACAACCAAAGGCAATGGGATCGTGGATCGGTCCTCGGTCTTGCATCGTAGTTCGTGGAAGGTTAGGTAGATTTTGGGTATTTATTTTTATCTATTCATTGTTTCTATATGTTCGGTGGTTTCAATTTGCAAGAAGTAAAACCGGTTGTTGTTGTTTTTTGCTTTTGTATGAATAGATTTATTATTGGGTTGGTAAAAAGATGCAACACATGATCGTCAATATCTGCGAAAAGTGTATTTATGAAGATTAGGTATTTATGTAAATAATATACGCAACCCTAATAAATATGCGATATAATGCTGTATTTTGGAATTTGTTTTAAAAAAGGATGACTCTTTTGGTTTCTAGGTCTAGGTATATTGTAGCTTAAACAACTTTATAAAAATGCATATTTGTATAATATATATTTGTATCTATGTGCATTGAACATAGCGAAAAATTGTATGCGTATTGCGTAGGTATGTAAGATGTAGGTTATAGGTACATTTATATATTGATGTCTATACAGTGTTTTTTTAGTGATGGGTTGAATTCGCAGAAAAAAAAACTGATGTCTGTTTTTTGCGATTATATTGTAAAGATTTATGAATGGGTCGATATATAGAAAATATGCAATTTATGACACATAATCGTCAATATCGCGACAAATGCCTTTTTGTATGTAATGTATGTAGGTATATAATATACACACAAACGCCATATGAAAGTTTGGGATGTTGCGGTTTTTATGTCATTCCTTTAAAAAGGATACGCCTTCAAAAAAAATATACATACATATGTAAAAAACGCAGTTGAGTATGACTGATTTCAATTCGGTTGAGAATTTGCATGTGAGAAGTTGCGTTTTTGTAATTGATTGCTTTGAAATTTTTACGTTTGAAATGCAAATACTGTCGGAAACCGAGAAAATGGAAATATATAATCACATAAAGTCTATTGTTCCACCAATGCATTCGATATCTGTGGACGATGTTGAAGATCTACCGTCTACGTCAACTAGGGCCAGAGACCTTTTCTCCGACTTTAAGGCTGAAAATTCTACAGCAAACGAAAACTATTGAAATTGAACGGTATATTCAATATAACTCTAACGGCGCTACAAATATGCTTTAATGGTGGTTTGAAAATAAAAATCTCTTCAAACACCTTCATCAAGCTAATTTAATTATCAACTGCATCCCTACAACATCAGCAGCATCAGAACGAGCTTTTTCACAGTCTGGAAATATAATAACTGAATAAAGAACAAGATTGAATCCAGAAACAGTCAACAATTTGATGGTCGCGAATTCCAACTTGAGGATAAATCCGATTTCACTCTACGACGCCAACTTATCAACAATTTAATAATAAAATAAAAATATTATTCAATAAAAAGGGTTTTAAATACATTATAACCTTTATTAATTTATTTTAAAAACCCAGTCTCCGTCTTGCTCTTGATGAGGAAACATCAGCTCGCAATTTTGACAGTGACTTAAATATCCAATTAACAGAGTTCTATATCTGTCCTTTTCGCCCATAGGTGTTCACTTACCTAGGTATTTTTTTCTGGTTGTTCTCATTTGAAACAAAACCAAACTTTTTGCACGTGCTCCATTGGTCTCTTCCTATAGATTTCCCCATTACGGGGTCGAAATCTAAAGGGAACCGATATGCAGGGCTATCACCTGATACCCTACTATCGAACCCACCAGCGAAAAAACAAAAAACTATAAATCTTGAAGAATTTCTCCCTCTCCCAAGTAAAACCATCTACAAAAATCCTAAATTTGTGGTTATATCGCAAAAAAGCGATGAGACTCCTATCTCGTCCATCAGTGTGTTCGTGTTAAAAAAAGCTATCGACGCAGTAAGTACTGAATACGAAAATATCACACAACTACGTGATGGTAGTATCCTCATTTTAGCAAAAAATAAACAAATTGCCGAAAAGCTCATGAAAATTACAAACATTGCAAATATGTGCCCAGTGCAGGTTAAATATCAAAATCTTCTAAACTCTTCAAAAGGCGTAGTGTATGCTCCTTGGCTTAAAAACGTCCCAGAACCAGAAATTGTAGCAGAAATGCAAACACAAAACGTAACCGAAGTTTATAAATTTACCAAACAAACTGAAGGCAATAATCGCACTCCCTCTGGTCTTATGTTATTTACATTGGACCTCTATCAGCCACCTTCCACAGTTGGAATTGGTTGGTACAAAGCCCAGGTCAACGAATATATTCCCAACCCTATGAGGTGTAGGAACTGCCAGTTGCTTGGTCACACAAAGAAACGCTGTGTCAAAGATCCTGCTTGCGCAACATGCAATTTACCACCATACAATGATACCGCCTGCACACGTACTATGTGCGCTAATTGCCTTGAGCCCCATCCCTCCTCTTCCTTAGACTGTCCTAAATACAAACAACATAAAGAAATACTCACGATTAAAACAAGAAAAAAGTGCACCATGGCTGAAGCTCGCCAAACATTTATCCAGCGAAATCCATTATTATTAAATCAATCCAATGCAAACACATATTCTCACATAGCCCGTAAAATCAACACCCCCAAAATTTCAAACCCCACAACTGAACCAACTAAACAAACCGAACAAACAAACAACACAAAAAAACAATATAGTAAAAATTTAAATCAAACTTCTATGCAAAATACACCAACAACAATTCAAATCATAACCAAAGCATTTCCTTAACAGAAAACCAAAATAAAGATTCTATTCCGAACCAAAACATTTCAATTAAAGAAAATCTAAATAATAAAAAAAATACACAATCTCCAATCTCCTCTCTTACCGATACTTTAATTCATAAAAATACTTATTTTATGAACGTATCTGATAATGATGACACAGAATAACCCCAATTTTAACAGCGCAAACCTCAGGCCGCGATCCTCACCGATTGCCGGGCGCGCTTGTCTGTCCGATAACGGACTGACAGGCGCTTCCGGCGATCGGAGGGCACCGCGGCCCCATTCACACGATCAACTTAATAAAACACCACCACAAAACCCTTCTCGCCAAGCGAACGACAAATCCAAAGAAGAAACAAATAACCCGGGCACTAGTGAACACGCATTCTTTGCTTCACGCAAAAAAAGGCAGTGCGAACACTGCCAATCCAAAAACATAACTCTCAATATTCTGCAATGGAATATGAAAGGTTTCTTAAATAACCTTGACGAGTTAAATGTTTTACTAAAAGAACTCAACCCATGTCTTGTATCGGTACAAGAAACACATTTACCTTTCGGTTCATCGCCAATCGTACCAAAGAGCTATACTGGCTATTTTATAAATCTAGATAGTAACACCACATGTAAACAAGGAATAGGTCTACTCATTAAAAAAAATATCCCGCATAAAATTCGACCCATCATTTCCAATTTGCTCACTATTTGCATTGAACTTCAACTTCAAACCAAAATTACATACATAGGTATATACATTCATCCAGAGCAAAACATTGTTAAAAACGACCTAGACAATATTATCTCCCAATGTGACTCTCCTATTATAATTGCTGGTGACGTCAACGCATGGAGTACGCTTTGGGGGTCACCGGTAACTAACAAAAAAGGCCGAGAAATTGAAGAGTTTCTAATAAACTCAAATCTAATACTTCTGAACGATGGATCACCTACCCACCTTTCAACCCATGGTACCTTCTCACATAAAGATGTAGCTTGCTGCTCTTCTGAGCTCTTCCCCGCAATCTCGTGGCAAACTCTTCCCGATCTCCATAATAGCGACCATCACTACTACCATCACAATTGGAAGATCTGTGGAAAAATATCCCCCAATCCCAAGATTCAAAACTGATCTAGCGGAATGGTCTCACTTTCAAAACACAATTCAAAAGTATTTAGAAGACAAACCACCTAGCCTCAACAACAACAAAGAAGCTGCTACTCTTCAAAAAGCCATACGCTCAGCTGCAAATGCCTCAATCCCACAGACATGCTCTTCCTACAGTCCCAAAACAAACAGAATTGTGCCTTGGTGGAATCCAGAATTAACAAACCTCCGCAAGGTGAAAATGTCGGCTTTAAAAACTTTCCAAAAAAGACCTACACAAACTCATTTAATACTTTATAAAAAGTCGAACGTAAAGTTTAGAAAAGCTCTTAAAGAAAGTAAAGCTAAAAGCTTTGGCGAATTCACAGCAAAAATAAACCCTAACTCCACTCCTTCAAAAATATGGCAAAATGTAAGACGCCTCACTGGGAACCCTTCATCATCTAAGATTTTTAGTATTCAATCACAAAACGAAATCATCTCAAACACAAAACACATGGCCGATTGCCTTGCAAAAACATGGTCCGAATACTCAAACGTTACAAACTTTCATTCAAACTTCAGATTAAAAAAGAACGAAGTTATCAATTACATCCCAGAACAAAGTAACAGTGATCACTTCGCTCGTTCAATCGAAAAACAAATTTCGCTTGTCGAATTCGAATCGTGTCTCAGCAAAACTAAGGGAAAAACCCCAGGTAGGGATAGAATTTCCTACCCAATGGTAAAAAATTTGCCTTAAGCCGTGAAATTAAGAGTAATCCAACTCTATAATAACATTCTCGATACATCAAAGTTACCTCAAAACTGGAAAACTGCCATTTTACTCCCGATCTCCAAGCCAAACAAGGACAAAATCCTGATCGAAAGCTATCGTCCCATATCACTAATTTCATGTCTATCAAAAATTTTAGAAAAAATTGTGGCGAAGCGTTTATTTTGGTTCGCTGAATCTAAAAAATGTATATCTCCGAATCAGGTTGCATTCAAACCAAACAAAGGCTACATTTCAAAAGCCATATCATCAAGGAACCATGTATCCGTACTGTCATTAGACTTCGAGAAGGCTTTTGATCGAATCGGAAAACATGTGATATTAAACAAATTAAAAAAATGGAATGTTGGTTTAAAAATCTTCAAATTCGTCGAATCATTTTTATCAAACAGAAAATTCTCTTCAAGAATTAATAACTGCTTCTCCAAAACATACCCACTAGAAAACGGTATACCTCAGGGGTCTCCCCTATCGGTAATGCTGTTCACTATAGCATTCGACGACATAAGCAAGATACTCGAAAGGCATAAACTACTAGACCACTGTCTTTACGCTGACGACGTATATATTTTAAGTAAAATTTCCGACTTAAATATCTGCAAAACCTTCTTTCTTAATGTCATTGACGATATTCAAACATGGTCTTTAGAGTCCGGCGCAAAATTATCATTAGAAAAATGTAAACTACTCCACATCTGCCGAAAACTTAACTGTCCTAATCTTACTTTTGATGTAAATAATATACCTATTTCTAATGTTAATAATTTAAGCATTTTAGCATTAATTTTTAATAATAAATATTATTGGAAAGAACATTGTTTAGTATTAAGAAAAAACCTAGCTGCGAGAACCAATATCATTAAATATCTAAGCAATAGTAAAAGTAACATCCACATAAATACTCTTTCTTATATAACAAAAATGTTAATATTAAGCAAAATTGATTTTGGATTATATATATACGGTAAATGCCCTAAATCAACACTTAACATCATTAAACCACCATACCATCAAGCAGTAAGAAGATGCCTTAACGCCTTTCCAACGACACGGATACAAAATTTGCTTGCCGAAGCTGGGCTTCCATCTGTAGAACATCGAATTGATGAGCTCACATTGAAATTAGCCCCAAAACTAGTCTTCTCCAGAAACTCTTTAATTGATGCTGATATTGCACAAGCAATAAATCAAAAATGTGCAAAACGAGTCCCATCGACACTTAAACTAGTATTGATCAAAACAAATCAACTTCATCTTCCAACGAAACGGGGATATAATTTTAAACCCTCATTTCCTCCTTGGCACATCAAACCCAAATCGATTGATATGACACTAGCTCAGTACAGAAAAAAATAACACCAATCACTCTGTTT
This sequence comes from Leucozona laternaria, assembly GCA_932273885.2. Lineage (NCBI taxonomy): Eukaryota > Metazoa > Arthropoda > Insecta > Diptera > Syrphidae > Leucozona > Leucozona laternaria. The sequence continues at coordinate 57,866,874 of OW026368.1, forward strand.
ACCGAGCCTTGTTCTCAGATATCAAATCAAAACTTTTAAATGTAGGATGGAAGTTCATTTTCACTGACGGCTCAAAGAATCAAGAAAACACTTCATTCGCATATTTTAAACATTGGGATCTTACCTAATTTCACATCAGTTTTTACAGCTGAAGCGTTTGGTATCCTTCAGGCCATTACAACAGCAACAAAACATCGCGGAAATACCATTATCTGCTCCGACAGTATATCCGTCTTACAAGCTATCGCCAATCCAAGCAACAACGATGACCTAATAAGTGAAATAAGGAATCATCTTATTAAAATCCCAATCATCAGATTAATGTGGGTTCCCGGGCATACTGGTATACGCGGCAACGAAGAAGCAGACCGTGCTGCCAGGTCAACTAAAGATGCACCTGTATACAACTTTAACATCTTTACTAAACGCGACCTGACTAATGTGGTTTTCCAGTCAACCATTTCAGATTTGGGGGTCAGATTCCAGATCAATCGTGGTAACTAGAACGAATCGCGATTGATCCTTTTTTTGTAGAGGTGTAGGTGATTTGTCTGTGTTTACTGATGTAAGCAGTGATAGTATATGTAGGGAAAAATTCCTACAAGTATTTTTTTCCTAGGGAACAGTTTTTTCTTTAATACAAAAATATTATATATTTGGCTTTATTTTCTTGATGAAACTGGTGAAAAAATTCTTACAAAACGTTTTTTTTTTCAAATTATAAAAGAACATTTTTGTGTTTAAATTGTAATTAATTTCAACTACGCGAATACTTTCACCTGTCTTAATTTATTGAAATGGAGATTAATGAGAGAACCCACACTGGCGCTATGCAAATCTTTGAACATTCTTCAGTCGTCGCATATTCGCGCGAAGGTTTAGCGCCGGTCTGGGAGCCTTTATTGATTTGTTTCATAAGAAAAAACTCAAAAGTGGGACTGACTTTTAATCTTGAAATTATTAATATCCTGAGGCCATTTTGAAATTATGACAAAATATAAGAAAGAAAAGATTTACGCATTCTTTTCTTGACTTCATTTAAATGAATGTGATATTGTACATTATTTTGTTCAATCAAATTGAAATCAAAAAATATAATACAAATTAGGGAATTTTTTGTTCCCTAGCAGGAATTTTATTTTGTTGGTATACTATCACTGCTTTATAACGTGATTCGGCCATCGGTCGGATCCATATATCCACAGGAATCCCGTCCATCCAAAATCCAAATCAAAGGAGAAGCTATCGGTCGATGGTGGGGAAGAAGACAATGAACATGAAACAAGGTCACTACATAAGGATTACTATGGAATTTTAATAAAAATAATTCTATTTTCACAAAAAACAATGGACTAACCCACATGTTTCCACAATGCCTTTCATTCCATATGAAAATATTTATTTTATTAAACAAATGCCTTATCAAAAGTAAACAATGCTAACGAGGAGAGGACGACGTTTAGAAATGTCAATTTGGTTCGTGTGCAAGTGTGTGTGAAAGTATGTGTAAATCTGCCAATAAATCGAGATTTGAAAGATCAATCGAGAAAAAAAACAGACCACGAAAAAAATCAATTTTTTTGGTTGTTAGGAACGTAAAATCTGAAAAAGATCAAGTTGACCCCCATAAAAATCAATTTTTTTGGTTGTTTGGAAAACCACATAAGTCTATACGAAAATCATTGAAAAACGAAGCAGTTGAACGATTGGAGCCAATACCACCACCACTACAAGGAAATCAATGTCGACAGATCTCATCCTCGATACCCTAAGTCCCCTTTCACACGAGGAAACAAGTTGCTGGAGATTTTTTTGACGTTTTCTTTTAATTTCCTTAAAAATCTCCTGTACCTTTCACACGAAGAAACAAAATCGTGGAAACTTTCTGTATTTTCCTTTTAAAATAGCTTGGTTGAACACACTCTACTGTGTGTGTGAAGAGGAATGTCAAAAAAATCTCCTCGAATCGTTGACCGGGGAGATTTCATTTTCCCCTCCTACTTCTTGCCCTTCTCACCCACAAACTGATTGTTGCTGGCAACTCAGTTTCCTCGTGTGAAAGGCGACTAACGTCCCAAAAACAAAGATAACAAATTTTGTTCGGCTAAGGCTTGGACACACTACAATAACACACGAACATCTTCTCAACAAACAAAACCCTCCTGCATGCTCCACCTGCAACGTAACACTTAATTTACAACAGTTACTGAAAAACTGTACAGAAACAAAAAAACTACTAAACAATATCTCCAAAGACTCTATTTATGAAATTCTCAAAATTCCAAATTCAGAAAATGTCGAATTAATAAATAAACTCATATGTAATCTTAATTATAAAATATAATTTTCCTTTAAATTTCAGAGCTAATAGTCCTCGCAGCTAGACTCTATAAAAATTGTAATTTCCAGGTTACTTTTAAGTATCTGTTAATAAATTATAATAATAATAATAATATTTTAAAAAATAATTTCATAGCTATTATGTTTTTCATAGTTTTTCTTTGTTATATTTATTTTTTTTTTATTTTCTTCTATAATACCTATATTCTTTTTTTTTCATTTTATTTTACTTGGATATCATATATGTGTAAATGTATGTATGTTATGTACCTTCTTTATTAATTAAAATAAATCAAGTTGAACAAATTACGTTTCATCTATTTGAAAACTCATAATCCGAACACATACTTCTTACTATACTTCTTATACGTTATACCTCCTGAAAAAAAGAAATTGAAATGACAAATGACATCTCAAAAACCAACCACCATCCACCAATATACACAAGATAGTTTAGCCTACCCATCGTCAGCCACCTTCCGCCACGAGTCGAGTATATTTGATCATATTGATCGTGGACAATTTGGTTACGAGCGCTCGACTCGTTTTTATTCGAAACCATTTGAACTCGGTTACAACGTATACTCGTTTGTACTCGCTTGATGCTTGTGCTGACTTACGAGTCATCATACTCATGAACATGAAAACTCGTAAACATTTTGGTTGTGTTTGACTCTGTTTGTTCGAACTCGTTTTTTTCGAGTAAGTATTTCATGTTCATGAACTATACTCGACTCGTTTTATTCTCTGGTGTGGACCGTAGACCAGGACGCCCGGAGCCTTGGGGTGCGCAACTGGATGGCGGCGGCTCGAGACCGGGATGGGTGGGGAGACTTGTTGAAGGAGGCCAGAACCGGACCCCGGTTGTCGAGCCGACGATGATGATGAAATTATTTTAATTCACATTTATTCGTTCATTCGTCGGTCGTTGGTCGTTCTCATGTGAATAGAGAATAGAGAACTCAAACATCCACTTAGTCGTTACTACAAGAAACAAACCAAACTACATATCCCCAATTTACTTAAAAAAAGGTCAAACTTATAAGAAAAAGTAAGACATGCTTACCACATTTGTTAATTGTCAAGCATTTCATACTGATTTCTTACAAAATTTAACTTAATTTGGTATTCCTAACTTGGTTAACAGCATGTTTTTACAAAATTAAAGACGTATGCAGTAAATATAATTGTCTTGTTTTAACATTCCACAACATTGATAATTAATTTTCAAGAAAAAAAATTACACTTATTTTAATTTAATAAGCATATTTTTGTTTCTTAAATTCTAAACTATAAATTTGGCTGAATAAAAAACCTAGAGCCACATGAATTTAAAAATTATATGAAAAACTGCACGTAATAAATTCATCAGAAGATAGGCGCTATGATGGTAAATTTAAAACTTTTCAAGCCTCAGCTCAATCGGATTATTATTTCTTGAGTTTTTAACTAATTTTTATATTTTGATGTTCAGCTCAATTTATAGAAAAGTTTAAAAAAATTATTTACGTAAGCTTCTGATTCATCAACAAATGCATTGTCTAAGTTTCAGCTCAATCTGATGGTTAGTTTTTGAATTTTACAACATAACGAGCAATCGTCTGTCAGTACCTACCTACATTATACCTACCTAGATATAAATAAATACCTACATAATCAAAACTAATCTATGGCATTCAACTGGATTTCACAAAATAATCATAAATAGAGCCATTCTAATATATTTATATGTATTTACTTAACTTAAATCTCAACGGAAAACCTACCTAAAAAAGCGTAAAACATCCTTCGCTATATTTACAATTCAGTCAAAAAGTATTTATTCAAAAAAAAATTATTTTTCTCAGTGGTAACTGAGTTTGAATAATTTGCACGCATATTATACATTTGTGGGCATTCGCAGTCATACGTCACAGCATGCATATATGTATGTTCCTATATGGATATTATACATTTGCAGGGACAAAAATTCAGCCTTCTTTTGAACAATATTTTATTTTCGTTCTTTCTATACCCAAAAAACAAAAAAAAAAAAACTTTTTCCCCTTTCTATAAAAAATGATAAAAGCAAAAAGAACAAATTAGCTTTTTCCTGTCCCCCTTGAACTCCCATACATTTTGTATAGGTTCTTCTCTATCCTCAATTTTCCCTTAGCCACAATAATTATTCTCTTATTATTATATCCTACTTTCAATTCCATTATTTCCTACTCTGCCTACTCTTAAAACTGGACGCCTCAGTCTGCACAAATTATCTGATTGTAGTTAGGCCGCGGTTGCCCAGGTGGCGTCGCGTTCGTTCCTCTTCATGATAGTACTATAGAGTTTCAGCCGAATTTATAAACGCATCATAGCGAGTGCATAGAACTATTCACTCCTTATAATTCCACTAAACGCAAAAATGTTATTCATAAAACTTATGCAACGTTGAATAGAGGCATTAGAAGCTAAACGCGATTGATGGATGAATAGTGCCTACATAAGGATGTTTAAGTATCGAAATGTCACTTTGACTCACACACAGACGACAATAAAATACAATGTTATAAGGGTGGTGCTTATTTTTGGAATGCTTAAATATCTTTTTTGTCCCCTCAATCAATCTATATTATGAAGGTACTTTGTACAAACAAAAATGTTGTTAAATTTGTTTTAAATCGGCTAAGGTCGAGAAGTTACAAATTTTCATTAAAAATACACGTAGTTTTCCGTCTTTTACTTAAAATGTCGGTGAAAGTGTAAAAGTTGATGGAAATTCTTTATTTATAATATACATGTGCTTAGATGTATGCCAAAATTGAGGTTTATTGAATATTTTCAGTGGGACACACAGAATAAGTAAAAAAAAACATTGCCAAAATAATTGCCACCCTAATAGACGTTAATATATTCTTCTCAATTTGATCGCACTGTCAGTGAATGAAACAATTATTTCAATAGAAACCATGAATTTTTTGTTCTAAAATATTTAACTATATTTTCTAACACGGCACAAAAGAAACAGTAATAAGAATAGGTACATTATGCAATATAAAATGAAATTTAAACTAATCCAATCGGTGCAGCAGAATTCGTTTATTGACTTTTCATTTTCAGAGCTTAGTTTTGTTAATCAATTGCGGTAGTAAAACGTAATAGATTTTCCCTTCTTGGTACTTTATTTGACACAAGCGCATAATAACTATAATGTGTAGGGAAATATTTTATGAATTAGGATTTATGCAACGTTGAATAGTGGCTTGATAAATGCTTATGCACTATATAACTATTCAGCCGTTTAGAGGTGTTTAGCGAGTTCTAATAAATTAGGCTGTTATACACAATGCTTGTACTAAGCTTTAAAATAAAAAATTAAATTTTGGAGAATCTAAAATTTGCAAGAGGTATAAAACTCCCCCTTTTGTTTGTATCTTTAGTGAAATAAACTAATTAAATTTCAGAGCGAATAGTACTGGTAACTATTGCTTTAACTATTTTTAATTATTGAAAATTTAATTTATTTATACCTATTTCAATAGAGTTAAAATAATATCAACTGATCAAATTTGTTTGATTGAATTTTTTACTAGGGGTATTCATGCAATGCCGTATTTGCCTAGTAAACCTCGTAAACTGCATAAGTTTATCACCGCGTAAATTAAATGTCAAAATTTGTATGGAAAATTATATATGCAGGGCTGATAAGTTTGCGCGATGATTTTGCCTCGTAAACCACGTAAACTGCATAAATATATCACCTCGTAAATCAAATGTCAAAATTTGTATGGAAAATTATATACGCGAGCAACGTAATAAGGATATACACAGATTGCTTTATAGGTGCGTTCATGCAAAGTGAAGCATACATTTACGCAAATACGAAGTTAGTAAATATATCTCATTGCATGAATACCCCTATTTCACATCGATTAACCATAATCGATTTGAAATCACCTGGAAATCGACAAAATTGAATTATGGAACACAACAATTTCACATCGATTTCAATTTCAGCTCAAGTGAAAGTGAAAAATGGAATCTAGCTGTATTTTTAAGATTTTAGGCAAACCCAGATGAAGAAATCCGAGCAAGGAAAGATGAGAAGATATATATTGTAGCTCCAATTTTGGTTAAATAACGAACAATTTATTTGCACCCACCTTTTCAAAGAATTGTCATTATATTTTAGATAGATTATGCGTACTAGTCTATGGAATTGGTGTGACAATAGGTATGTTTGGTAGCTTACAAATTTTCACATAACTGAGTCAATGCAGTGTGCATTCCTCTGCCCTTCCCCTTCAATTAGAAATATAAATTCACTTTCCGTCTAAAATAATTCTAATTCTAATTCGAAATTTATTATCACCTGATTTATTATCTCCATTTTGTATTGGTAATAATTCATGCTGTTTTGTATCACTTTCCATTCCTTGAATTTGTTTTTATCATGCAGATCGATCCGATCTTTTGATATCGTCATCCGCACGTACGAATTTTGTGTTCTTCTTTTTATGCTGGATAGTGTCGCGGGAACAACTCAAACTCTAAACAAAATAAATAACATTTAGTGCACATTGATTATCAAATACAATCAATTTTAAATTGAATTTAATTTTTTGACTTTTTTTAAACTGCAATGAGTACAATTCTTTTGATTAAGCGAAGCTAGGACTAAAATCATCGAATGAAGTTCGTTGATGCGATAAACTAAACATCAAACCATAAAATGTCATCTGAATTTTCAGAACTTATTGGGCGCGTTCAACGCATATTTTTAGAGTTTTGAATTTTTGGAGCTCGCCAATCAAAAGGTCCAAAAATTCAGAACTTGGAACTTCCACCAGACGTCAGTGACAAACAAGCAAAAAAAATCAATAGTTTGACAGTAAAATATGCAGTGAAAACAAAAAACATGTGATTGTGATAGGTCGTTTGTTTATTTCCCTATATTTTTGTATGTCAAAGTCTTTTTTTTTTCTTGCGAAATGTGAAAATTAGAAAGAGAAAAGATAGTTTCTGGAAAAGCCTAATTCTGAAAGTTCAGATATGCGTTGAACGTGGCCAATTTAAAATGTGAAACGAGATAGCGCGCGTTCAACGCATATCTAAATTTTCAGAAATAGGAATTTTTGGAGCTTCTGATTGGCCAGCTGTCATAAACAGTAGATATCATCTGGATTTTCAGAACTTTTTATGACAGCTCTACAATCAGGAGCTCCAAAAATTCAGAATGCTGAAAATTGAGATATACATTGAACGTGTCATAAAAAGTTAGATGTCATCTAAATTTTCATAAATTTTTTGACAGCTGGCCAATCAGTAACTCCAAAATTCAGATATGCGTTGAACGCGCCCATTGGCTGGTTGAACACACTAGACATTCATATGTGGTTTTCGTTTCGACCAAAAAAAATCGATTTTTTTGTTTGTGACAAGTTTTTCCTATCGACCAAAAAAATCGAATTTCTTAGCAAGATTTAGTGTCCTTACACTGATCTGTATAAAAGCACTCCGTACACGGTTTAATTTGGTTTTCAAATCTGTTGTCAACTAAATTGAAGCCTCGCTACACACTACATAAACTTATGCCGAATTCCTTTCAACAAAAGAATTGATTCTGTTCAGAATTTTTTCTTAACAAAATCGATTCTCTGCTGTCAAAAACAAACTTGCGTTTTTAGCAAGATTTCACATCGATTTTCGCACACACTATGAAGACTTAACATTTTTATTACGTCACATTGAAAGTTGTGGAATTTTTAGAGGACGAGTTTGTTATTTTTTGGTTGCAACGAATTCTACATAACCGAACAAAGTTTTTAAAAATTTTTTCAGCCAATTTTAATTCAAAAATAATTAATTGCAGCTGCCTAGTAAATATGATTCTGTTTAGAAAAAAATCGATTTCTTTGTTAAAAGGAATTCGCCATTAGTTGAGAGGGATCTGCTTCAACTGTCAAACACATTAAACGACAGCGGCCAATTGAAGAGACACGATCAATGACAACACTACGGTAATTGAGATTAGCTTCATTTTATTATCCTCCAGATCTGATCCGGATCAGATCATGATAATAAAACAAACAGGATCACAGTGAAAACAATAGATCTGACCCGGATTGGATTTGCACATGAAAATACATGTGTTACAAAAACAACACAAGATCCAGCTATGCTTTTGGATTTTCAAATCCATTTTTGAACACACACCATTAGTACTTCCTCTCAAAAATTAGTTTTAACGTTGACGGGTAGATGGCTTTTTGAGTAAAAAAAAAGACAAAGAACACATCAAAATAATTTTTTTCACTGTGATCACAGCCATAAGAAGATGAGAATGTTTCGTACGTTACACCCTCCAAAACCCATTTGTTTACATTTACTTGTAATTTCTTCCCGCGTCGATGAATAGTTGTGAATTGCAACAACAATTTAACCAGGTGTGTGAAGATCCCTACTGTCTTTGTGTGAGGTTTTTATACTCATTTTGTATCTGACAGTTCAAGCATGTAGGCAAATTAAAATGGCTGCCGGGGATCCTTATGGATCTCTGCCACCAAATGTCAGAAGTGTCAGTGTGAAATTAAAAAAAAAAAACAATCTGACAGCTCTCCCTGGTTGGAAAACAAAACCAAATGCAGAAGGTTCGAAGGCGAGCCAAAAAAGTCGTGTATTTAATAATAGTGATTAATATGTAATAAAATTAGTTTTTTGTATCAAACACTTGAAAAAATGTTCACTAAAATGTTAAAACACTAATTAATACGTTATTCGATCGCAAATTTAAGTTTTCAGTTCCAAATACAAAAAATTATCAAATTACCGGATTTTTAACACTGCCAAGAGCATGTAAATGTTTTCCAACCAGGGACTTTTTTTGTTGTTGTTTTTAGATGTCAAATTAGAAAGAGAAAAGACAAACCTTGGAAGACCTCTATCTTCGTGTGGCTAATCTGTGACTGTGATCCTGTTTGTTTTATTATCATGACCTGATGCGGGTCAGATCTGGAGGATAGTAAAATGTATAGATACACCATATAAAGATGACAATCTCGGCTGTCATCCGAGTTTGCCTACAAGCTAATTCAGGGGAAATTCAGGAGAAACACGCACACATATGCAGAATTCGTCCATTCACCACCACTTATTTGCACACATAGACAGAATTCCTCCATTCACCACCAAAATGTCGGTTATTTTAGAAATATCATGAGTATCATAGAGTACCTATATTACCAAGAGAACCGACTTAGGCGGTCGTTCTCTTCCACCCTACAAGCTGTACTGAGAGGAAAATGCCCATTAAGTTTTGTATGGGGTTGTTGTCCAATGCATTTTAAATGGGACCGAACCAACATGGCTTCAATTGAAAGGACTTCGCTCAAATTGCTCAAAGTGCTCAATAAGGTGGATAAGACCGCCCAGGGATTCAAAAAAAAAATCCGTTAAATTCAAAAATTGAGAAATTTATTAATTTCGTAGTCAAATTTCTTTTTTTAACCTTTTGTCAACCTAAACTATGAAGAATATCGGTCATTGTTGCTCCCGGGTAATAAATTAAATAATATTTTTGTATATTTATGTTTAAAAAAAAAAACAAAAACACCTACCGAAAATTGGAAGCGCACTCTAGTTTCTTAGCTCAAAAAGGTACGTGTCTACGATTTAGGTGTGCAAATCGTAGACACGTACCTTTTTGAGCTAATGCTACCACTTTGTTCACAATTAAACCGTAGACACGTACCTTTTTGAACTAATGCGCCAATTTGTTTTTATATCCACCATTCACACGGATTCACGGATAAGGAAAAAAGAGTAAACTAAGAGAGTTTTCACTTACTCACCTCAAATAAAATTTGCGGGTGTTTAAGGCAAGAGGGGTACCGGTCGGTTCTCTAGGTAATATAGGTACTCTATGATGAGTATGTTCAAAAAGTATAATAAATTCAGCAACGAGTTATCAAGTGCTAACGCGACCTTATATGGATAAGTTTGTGGAAACAAATTTTGATAGTGAAAATTTATTATTATTCGATTGTCTTTTGTGTTTTACTCTCAATTTATTGAAACAAACAGTGAATATAATGATGAAAAAAAAAAAAACAAAAATATAAGAATGGGAAATAAGAGAATCAACGCAGCTCTCGTAAGACAATTTTAGGCTTGTTTTTTTGCAAGCCCGGAGGATTCGCTTGGTGCTTAGTTTTCGACTTTTTTTTCTGATTGATGAATGAGTGAAGTGAAATGTTAAGTTTTCTTTAAATTAATTTATATCACATCGAATTTAGGTGGTTTCGCAAAATTAATAATTTAAAGTCTATCAATTTGTGCTGTGAAAATTGACATTGAACAAATAATTATTTAATTTGTTTTCTCACTTTCAACCACTTAAGTGCATGGGTGACTTGTGAAATTGACGTTTCGGAAAGCTACTTTTTGGTTGGTTTTGACATTAGCTTCCGCCTATTCTAGTTCTACCTTAATAAATTACATCTAAAATGCAACAACTAATACCTCTGGGCTTAGCTAAGGGCGCAGAATTCTCGGGTCTTAACTTAAGCACGGAGAAAAACTCTGTTGTTGGCTTTAATAACATACTTGTAATCAATAGTTTTTATGGAAAGTCCATATTTTTTCTATGATGGCGTCGATAATCTCCAATGTCATTTTTTTCAACCGAATCACTCCGGGCTTTTATGAGCATTATGCTATCGGCGGAACCAATAGAAAACTATCGAAGAACGAAATTTCAATGTATTAATAATCCTAACTAATCACGCTTTTTATTTTATTAGTTACTGACTTTTCTGTGATACTCTGTCCAAAAAATTTCTTTGGATAGAAAAACACAGTTCAGGAAAACGTCATTATGAGAGTAAAAGAATGAAGGCCAAACATGGTGTCTATCACGGCAATACGAAATACTGCTATTATACACGACTAGTTTTTAGTCATTACTTCTTCCGAACATAAACGGTGGGTCATGTGGGTCGTAGTCCAAATTTTTGACATTTCTTATTGTATTCCTTGTTTATAAAACAAGTCGCTTCATTTATTTCTGTTGTTTGTATAGCGTTATGTATACCTGTATGGTTAATGTTAATATAAATACATATATGTATATAGAGAGCATTGAAAATTTTAATAATCAATCAAACTAAAGGGAAATTCCAAATTTGAGTCAAGATTAAAAAATCAATGTCTAACAGCGAACGACTCACAAGATGAATTTTCAAAAAAGATTAAAGAAGTTTCATTACGCCAAAGTCGTCGTGTAATAGCGGACTTAGCATAATTAAATTTGTGTTTCTTTCAACACAACCCGATATCCCACCTTACATCCCCCATTTTCATGGTGAAAAGCTGGTGAGTTGGAATTTTTTTTAAAGATGGCGGCGTTATTTGCACATACAAAATGGTCGATCTAGCAAAACAGAACAAACCCACCCCATTAAATTGTTGTTGCAATTCACATTTATTCATCGACACGTGATGAAATAACAAATACAACAATGTAAACAAATGGGTTTTGGAGGGTGAAACGTACGAAAGATTGTCATCTTTATATGGTGTATCTATGGTAAAATGCAGCTACTATATATGGACTGCTAGTCGAATTTCATTTCCATACAAAAGCCGTTATAAAAGGCGTTCAGCCACTTTTTACTTTCTTAGCAACATAAGTGCTTTTGTAGAAAAGCGGCAAAAAAATAACTATTCTCCAGGCCATCTCTTGCCACTTGGCCAAAACTATTCTTTTTTTCCAAAGAAGCTAAGGGCATCTATTATTTATTCTTTAAAAAAGCAGCCATCTGTTTTCATTCAAATTTTTGACGTCTGTCATTTTTGTATCATTCATTAATTTAACTAGGATATTTTTTTTTCTTAATTTATAGACCAAAACAAAACGATTCCAATCTTTTGAGGTATGGCATCAGTTTATTTAGTAAAATTTTTGTCCGTTCCCGCTTTTATTTGGCTGTTTATTTCGTTCAGATTAAAATGGTTCACCGCGGCGGGTTAGAATCCAGTACAGAGAAAAACAAAAAAGACAATTTCAATGCATAGCAGAAAATGCCGAAACCGCTGACGATGACATATCCAACAATAAAATCAAAGAATCCGCACCAAAATCTAAACAAGTAAAGAAATCTTCAAAAAAAAGCTGTGGAACGGTGGTGGTAGATCAAAACGAAGTCAAAATTTAGTAATTCAATAAACTCACAGTGGTTGTGGTAGATCTAAAGGATTTGAATGATCCCTTAAGCCCCGTCTTTCATCAATCTCTTCAATCAATAACAAAAACTATATTCTTTGCATTTTTAATTCATTTATACTTTATAATTTAAACACTGGACAAAATAAATAAACTTTTTTTGTTTACTACAAAATCAAATGTCAAACTCTTCGGAAATAATATTCAAATATTTTTTTTTATCATTTTCATGTCGGGAAAACCTGTTCCAAAGGAAAGTGTTCCGTGGGGAATTCCCGATAGGAGGAATGTGCTCCCGGGAACAGCAAAAATTCCATGGGAAAAATATTTCCCAAGGAATTCCCGAATTTCAATAAAAATAATTTTATTTTCACAAATACACAAAAGACCAACCCACATCATCGAAGTCGTTGTAACTTTTGTCCACAGTTAAACCATTATTATGCAGACTTTCAAGTGTGTACCTATTATTTGTTCTCTTTTCCTTGTCCATTATTACTGTGTTATCAAAGTCTGCGGAGTGTCCAGTTTCTAGTATGTGTTGTGATAACCCAGTGGATTCTCTTTTGTTCCGAATATCCGCTTTGTGTTCGATTAGTCTCGTCTCCAGTGATCTCTTAGTTGTCCCAATGTAGATCAGATTGCACGTCTCCCCTTCCTTACCACTGCAACCAATTTTATAAATGATGTCATGTTGTTGTTCTTTTTCTATTTTGGTTTTTCTGTTGGTGAATAGTTGTCGTATTGTTGAGTTTGATTTGTGAGCGAATGTCACATTCTCTTTATTTATTATTTTATTTAAGTTTCTCTTATCAGTAAGATTTGGAATATATGCAATACCATAGTACCTCATAGTGTTACCAACTTCTGGATTTTGTTGAGAATTTTTGTTTTCGTTAGTTTTATTGATATTGTCTTCCAATCTCCTCACTTCCTTGATCCCTATCACTATCTGGAAGTCCTATATCATGACCACTAGTTGCCATATTCCTACCAAAATTCGCATAGTATGGCGAAACACCTAATACCTCATGTTGCAAAGTTCGGATTGCACAGGCTACCTTTGCCATTTGCGGATCCCAACTCCGATGGTTCTCAGAGACATAAGCTTTGCAGACTTTGATAACACTGTAATAATGGACAAGGAAAAGAGAACAAATAATAGGTACACACTTGAAATTCTACGTATACAACAAAATATAGACAAAACAATGAATACACAGGAAGATAGAGACAACACAATAGCTAGTTATTCTCTTGCAATAAGAGCGGTGTAATTTTTAATTCGATTTAAATTGCTTTACTTTCATTTAGTTTTTCTAAAGTGCTGTGCTGTAGGTTTTTTTTATTTAATTTTGTTTATTTATTTTCAAAAAATTTTAAATAATTCATTTTTATTTTAAAGAAATCAAAAATTAAGAATTTCATCGTTCAATAATTATTATTAAATGTAACAAAAGTTTTTTTTTCATGTAAGTTTAATTTATAAAAAATTCAAAAGTGTAAATTGTTAATCGTTAGTTTCTATATACAGATTTAATAAACTACCCCTGATGAAGTCGAGAAATTACGACGAAACGTAGGGAAAAGTATGAAATAAAGTTTTATTTGCATATAAAAGGAAGTGACCAAAAAAGCCCGATTTAACTTTACAATCATAGTTCAAATAATTGGTCAAATTATTATTAATTCCATTATTATGCAGAGTCAAACTTAAAATGTTTTTATATTATGTTGTACAATGGATCTCTGCTACCAAATGTCAGAAGCACAGATTAGCCATATGAAGATGAGAATGTTTCGTACGTTTCACCCTCCAAAACACATTTGTTTACATTGTTGTATTTGTAATTTTTTCCCGCGTCGATGAATAGATGTGAATTGCAACAACAATTTAACCAGGTGTGTGAAGATCCCTACTGTCTATGTGTGCGGTTTTTGTACGCCATTCTCATTTCTTATCTGCAATTTGACAGTTCAAGCTTGTAGGCAGATTAAAATGGCTGCCGGGGATTCTCATCTTCATGTGGGTAATCTGTGATAACAACTAAGGTCATGCATGAAGAATACGATGAAAAATTATTTTGCACTCCGCGTTCTTATTTCTCTCCCTACCCTAATCCCGATCCCGACACTAGATACAAGAGATACACACACACACTACAACTTCAAACAGTTCACAGAAGAACAAGGCAGGCGATGTAAGTTTTCGTTTTGTTTTATTTTTGTGGATGGTGAACCCATATACATACAATGTACGGATGAGGATATTACATACCATTAAAAGCATTTTCAAGAGCGAGTTGTGGAACTATTTTAGTCCAATACCAGACAACCGTGACAAAGTTAAGTGTGACTTATGCCATTAGTCTTATTCAGTTAAAGGTGGTTCAGTAACTAATTTAAAAAAAAAAAACATTTAATGACCAGACATCGGTCATCATATGTCATATTTCAGTTCCAAATGTGGACCCTTCTCCAATGCATTCTACAAGGCGCCAATCGTGCGAAAATGTCCAAGTATCATTTTCCTTGTGTATCTGCGTCGGAAGTACGTTTTTTAACCATTTCAATGAAAGTAACGAAAGTAACTAGTAACGACTTTTTTGTAACGAGTATTCATACCAAAAGTACATACGGGTACTCATTTTTACGTTACTTTTACAGCTCTTATGGACAGCAGTCTTAAACTATCTTTGCCGGTTTTTTCTGGAGTAAGGCAACTCTCGTGCACTAAGCACACATCTCCACTGGCCCTTAACATTACCAATGGTCCTTTCTTTGATGTTCCTACAGCTTTTACGCACATTAAATTCGCTTTCATTCGAATTTTCTTTCGTGGATCTATAAGGAGTTAAGAGCCACGGTTCCAGAGAGAGCAGAGCATCTCCTAATACCAAAAGTAAAATAAATGTTTTTTAAAATAAACAAATTATCTGCAGACTACTTAAATACAAACATATGTACCTGTTAACCAAAAAGTATTCGCACCATGTAAATATTCCTGTTCCACGATTTTTCTAAGCCCACTAGTATTCCATATCATTGAATCATGGTATCCTGCAGAATAAGTAGCGCGATTCTGTGATTAGCTTTGCAGCTACCAACACTTCAAATTTTGCCATTTTATTTATATCGTTTTTAACTCTTTTTGGTTCGAGTAGTTGTAAAATCCCTTGCTCTATACTTTCAAAAATTGGTTCAACTTCTGTTTGATTTTTGTCTTTTACTTCCTGTTGGATTGTTTTCCATAAATCATTTATTTCTTTCTTGGTCTATTGGCTCCTATTTCGAGTTTTCTAAATTTTGTATGGCCGATTTCATAAAGCCCTTTTAAATATTTAACAGGCTTTTAAAGCTTAAAATGACGTTTATTCCATACAAAATACGTCATTTAAATATTTAAAAGCCTAAATATTTGTGAAACTGAACATTAATATAGGTATTCCTTTAATTCACCATTTAAAGAAAAATACAAATTTGTTTTTATAAATGGTTTATCGTATTTCTTATTATCTGGTTTTTAATGTATTTTTTAAAATATGAATGAAATTTTGATAATAACCATATTAGAATTATTAAATTTATTTTAGTGTGATCTATTGTTATGAAAGAGGTGGAGTTAACATTATTGACCACTTGTTCTTTGGTGTTTTTTTGCCCCATTATTTAGTGTTTTTCAGCTTTAAAATCAATTCTTGTTTTAATTTTCGGTCCGTTATTATAGAGATCACCTTGTGAAGCACTGCGTTCTGCTGTCTCAATTTAACCGCTTTTCCACCTCGTTTTTTTTTTTTTAAATTATTTTTGTTGTTTTTTTTTTGTATTCAGTTCTTAGCGGCTTTGGTCCCTCTGATTTTGGAGTTGCACATAAACTTGTGCATTTATGTCTGTTATGACATCACACACAAAAGCAATTTTTGAAATCGGACCGGACATAGTGGTTTCTGATATCGAATTGATTTCAAATAAATGAATTTTTCTATAAACCGAATCGATTTGTTTCTTTCAATTGATAGGAATTCGTAAAAGAATTGATTTTTGTATGGGTGATTATGTGTGAGTTACTTGATAGCTGCAATTAATTATTTTTATAGCTATTTTCACTGAAAATATTGTTGAATATTTTGTTTATTATGTAGAATCCGTTGCAACTAAACAAAAATCCCTGACTTTGAATTTGACGTATAAGACACTTGCAATCTTTGCAGTGTGAGTACAAATCGGTGTGAAATTTTGCTAAAAATGCAAGATTTATTTTGACAGAAAAGAATCGATTTCGTTAAAAAAAAAATGGAACAAAATCGATTCTTTTGTTGAAAGGAATTCGACATGAGATAAGCCCGAACAAAAAGCAAGATTTCAGCTATATTAATATTGACTTAAAAACAAACAGTTCTTGTTATAAGAAGTATATATTTTGTGAAATTTTTTAATTTGTATTTCTCTTTCTATATAAACTTAGGTTTACAGCGAATCATGTCTAAATCTAACAAATTTTCTTGTTGGTTTTCGGAATTTATTTTATGCAAATTATTGCACTGAGAAAAATTATTTTTCTCTTCAGGAAGCAGACGGTATTTCCTTAAGTACTTATAAGAGGCTGTTGATAAGTCAGTTGGATTTTTGTCCAAGTTTTCTATATTTTTTAGAGGCGATTCATATTGGTTCTGAACTTTAGTTCCTGTACGAACCTCTTGTAGAATACCATTAAGATTTCCATTGGGCAAGTATTTTACTGCAAGTTCATTCATTACTATACTTTGTTCAGTTGCAATCTTTGGAGTCCGATGCATAACGGCTGTACACGTTCTTTGAATTTTCGATGCTTGCATGTTTGCTTTGTGTTGGTATTCGTAATTTTCTTTTTCAGACAAATCTTCCTCTATGGAATCGTACTTGATATGTGATGGGTTTTGAACCAAATTTCCTATAAAAAAATAAAATTTGTTAACTATGCATTATATTTTCAAACTATCGAAACAATATTATGTCTGTTTGTTAACTTGCAACTTCTTGCTGCTTGCATTGTATATACAGGGTGATTTGCATAAGTTGTGACAAAAAGCTAGAGCGTGTAGGTTGGACTTAGACAAGAAAAAATTGTATGGGAGGGGGTGGTCTATTTCCCCCCGTTTAGGCGGGATGGCAATTTTCTAAAAAAATGACTTAAAGCAGAAAAAAAATATTAAAAAATAACGGTAATACCTATGGAGTCATGCTATAGCATTTTGAAAAGCCAGAAATCGATGCTTTAATTTTATTTTTAAATAAAGTTGTTCCAGCTAATAGTTTTTGAAAAATTAATTTTCAGTCAAAATTTTGAAAAAAAAAAAATTATTTATTTTTTTTAACAATTTTTTTTTCAAAATTTTTCGTAATTAAGTATTATTTTTTTGTCTAACATTCAATGTTCTTATTAATTTTTGATCAAATACAGAAAACCGGATGTCGAAATATTTTGCAGTTTTTGAGAAAATCAAAAATAACAAAAAACACTTTCTTCTAAGAAAAACCTTTTATTTTAGTTTTTACGTTATTGGGTTTTTAGTTGAATTTACGAATGAAAGGATTAACTTCTTTTTTACTATTTTATTTACTATCAATCTGATTAGTATACAATAAAGTACTGGATTAACAATATTTCACACCTGCGTGAGAGCATTGGGTTAAAATCGGCTTGGCGACGGGGTCTACCAAGGTAGCGTTCGTGCAATTTATTTTCTTTAGGTAGCGCATATTTTTATTTTAGTTTAAAAAAATACGCGACGTTTTTTTCTTTACCTCAGTTTGGATGCTAAATTCGAAAAATTATAATATGTGTTTGAAAGTTCAATATAACTATCAATGTATAATGCAAGTTAACCATTCAAAAAAGGAAAAAGTTCGAAAAGAAAAAAGTTTTTTTTTTATAATATTGTTCGGCATGAGTACGATAAATAGGGCGCCGCGAAATAAAAACGGATTTTTGTAGAAGGGGGGGGGGGGGGGGGTCTATCTCCCACCGTTTAGGCAGGAGGGGCAATTTTCTAAAAAATGACTTAAAGTAAAAAAAAAAAAGATTTAAAAACAACGGCAACACTAACAATGCAAAATTATATGTTTTCTGAAAGCCAGAATCTTGTTCTATTATTATTTGTTTCAACCTAATTATTTGTAATAATAGTTTTTGAAAAAAAAAAATGCTTTCAAACTCAAAATTTCTCCAAAAAATCATAAAAATAAATGTTTACATTTTTTTTATTCAAAGTTGTGAAATTAAGTACTGAATCGGCTTTATTTATTTGATGTCTCTATAAATTCTTTGTCGAACAATGAAAACTAGATGGTTTTTTGTCTTCTAGTTTATGAGAAAATTGAAAATTACCAAAACTACTTTTTTATTCAGTTTTTATTATTTTGGTATATATGTAAGCTTGCTTACACAAATACAGTGCTAGCACCCAGCATAACGGCGTTTAAACAGTGTGGTATCTATGGGGGGGGCATGCTGCCCCCCTGCAACCCCCCTGCTTGGGCACACTATAGGATTTGGTGTAGGTGCGAGGTTGGGGGTATGCAAAGTTTCTTTTGCATTTTATTTTTTTATTTTTATTTTTTTTTATTTACAGTTATGAAATTAAGTACTGAATCGGCTTTAATAACTTTATGTCCCTATAAATTCTTAATCGGACACTGAAAATTAGATGGTTTTATGTCTTTTAGTTTATGAGAAAATTAAAAATTACCAAAACTTATTTTTTATTCAGTTTTTATTTTTTGTATTTATGTAAGTTTGCTTATGTAAGCTTGCTCACATAAATACAGTGCTAGCGCGCAGCATAACGGCGTATAAACAGTGAGGTATGTATGGGGGCATATCATTGTAAGTGTTGCCGTTGTTTTTAAATCTTTTTTTTTTTACTTTAAGTCATTTTTTTAGAAAATTGCCCCTCCCGCCCAAACGGAGGGGGATAGACCCCCCTCCCATAGTTAAAATTGATTGTATTTTACCCTTCTACAAAAATCCGTTATTATTTTGCAGCGCCCTAGTTATCGTACTCTCCCCTATTGTTAAGCTTCGTGAAAAAAATTCTGTGAGCGTACTGTTCAAAATGCGAATTTCTGCTAATTTAAGTCCATAGTCGTTCGTGTTCTTGAGTTCATATAAAACAAATAATAAAAATCGTGGTTTTGGATAGTACGCGAAAAGACACATGCGCGAAACAGATTGAACCAGCAACAGAACCAATGTATTTAAATCGTTCAACACAGATAAGACCAGCACCAGCAACGTTAACAGCGCCGTTTGGCCAAAGTTCTAAATTTGCTGTTGCTGGTCCATTGCTGACAACTTTAATACTGCGACATTTAGAGACACCACACTACAAAAATTATAAACTCCATACATTTCTGGTGGCTGGTGCTGGTGGCATAATGTGTTTCAAAAATATTTACTGGCTAGAGTGCTGCTTGCTGTTGACGGCGCTGGTGCTGTTGCTGGTTTAATCTGTTCCACGCTACAGGCATTTCCGCCAAAATTTTGGAAGTACATTTCATGTTTTGCTAAGACTTTAGTTTTCAAAGCTTAGTGCACATCAATTATGTTTTATAAATACGTTGTAAGACTTATGATTTATTTTTTTAACATTGTTTAACAGTTGAAACAAAAATACTATTTACTATTTTTATTTAGTATTTTCGAAATCAACAAAAGTGGCAACTATGCCATGGTGTGATTTTCTTCCTGCAAATTTAAAATTGAAATTGTGAATAGCAATACTTATTTTTTTTTAATCCAAAACATGATTTTTTGAAAATGTTAATATGCAATATTATGGACACTTTTTTAAAAAAAGGTACATAATTTAATTTAATCGTTTTAGCCAATAATGAGAAAGTCGAAATTGGGAAAATTAAGAAGAATGTACATGTACCTACATACATAATATGTAGGTACATAGCTACCTAATGCCTACAAAAAATTTAATTTTTTTTTTTTATGTTTCAATAATTTTTTTGAAAAACCAAAATCAATTATGTAGGTATACCTACCTATAAATTTGAATAAGATTTTATTAAAATTCTTCAAGCCAAAAAAAAATAGACACAAAAAAGATGCAACAGAAAAAAGGTATTCCTAAAAATTCAAATACCTACCCAAGTTTTGATTGTTAAAATAAAATATATATGTTAACTGATACATATATACTCATTTCGTTTCTTATGGCGAATTCCTTTCAACAAAGAAATCGAATTTTTTCTAAACAGAATCAATTTTTTTCTGTCAATTGAAAGGAATTCGTAAAAGAATCGAATTTTTTATTCGTCTGATTGTGTGTGTTTCTAGACACCCGCAATTATTTATTTTTGTTTTGACTGAAAATATAAATGAATATTTTGTTTAATTATGTAGAATTCGTTGCAACCGAAAAATAAACAACTCATCTTCCAAAAAATTCCGCGACTTTCAATTTGACGTAATAGAAATGTCAATTCTTCATAGTGTGTGTGCAAATCGGTGTGAAATCTTGTTAAAAACGCAAGATTTGTTTTGACAGAAAAGAATCGATTTTGTTTAGAAAAAATTCTAACAGAATCGATGCTTTTGTTGAAAGGAATTCGGCATTATATTCTGGTCGTTGTCTGGCAAAAACTTTAGTTTAAGTTATCTCGTTTACTCCCCTCATTGTAGTCAGAATAATAAAATACAGCCCTCTCCTTACAAATTTTTGGCGATCTTAGCGCTGCGTAGCGGCCACACATAAATATATAAAAATCAGCTTCATAATATATAGTACTATAGGTTCTATATAATCTATATAGAATGCTACATGTCAAAATTTGTATTGGATTTGACAGCAAATTGTTCTAAGTCGCACAGTTGTTTGGTTTCTATGGGGGAGCGCAAAAAAATATGTTAAATCTGAACTATTTAACGGACTTAAATGAAATTTGGCACACATGTTAAGATTAGTCTTATACATATTTAGTTAGAAAAGGTGGTTAGAAAAACAGATATTGACATTTTTCTAATATTTGAGGGTTTTGATGAAATAAATTTTTTTTTTTAGTAAATATAATATGAACTTTTTATTTTGAATAAAATATTATAAATTATGCATATTATAACTATGTATAACTTAAAAAAAAAACAAATTTGTACTTCAAAAAAAATATTAAAAACATAAATAGAACATTTTGCACTCAATTAATAAATAGTATACAAAAATAAAATAAGTAGTAAAAATAAAAAAGTTGTACGGTTTCCCACGCGTACTCTACATATTTTTTTTAAATCATTTGATGTTATCACTTCAAGAATAACAGCAAAGCGACGAATTAGGCCTTCAATGACTCCAGTGATTTCTGAAGTCATTGCTTGACCCGTACCCTGTTTTACAACATCAACGAATTCCTCCTGATTTTTTTTCTTCTGAGCACCTCTAATTTGATAGGTCTCATTGTTAGTTCCCCATGCTTTAAATGGGAAATTTTAAGCAAAATGGAGGATATACCCCATACATTTTATACGACCGTGGGGAGGAGAAATTCCCAATTTCAAAGCTACTTTGTTTACTGATTTGTTTTTTACTTGTGTCAGGTTATTCATTCCCGAAGTAGTAGTTTTACATGTGAAACAGAAAGTAGCTGCAGGTGTTCCTGTTACAGATTCGGCTGTCTTCCCATCCAACATTGTGAACATGAGATCGTGATTGGTTGTGAACTAACGATTGGCCATTTGAACTATTGTCTTAGCTAAATTGGGTGATAATTTCCCAGATTTCCGTGTTAATTCTTTGTTTGTCCTCTCGTTTGATTTCTGAACTTTCTTTAACAAAAGAAAATTGGATAGCTCTGCAGTATCTTCAAGATGATGGTCGATCGTTATTCCACACAATAATATCTTCATTATCCCTCATAGTCATTGATTTGATGTCTTGGTCATTTGATGTCATAAACATATATTTATAAGCGTCCGAAGTTTCTTCATGGTCAAATTTTTGACTGCACTGAGGTTGTCCTGAGGCACCATCACATCCCGATTTAGTGTATAATGGTAAAGACTCTCCTTCAATTCTGATTATCTCTTCTGCTATCTTTCTGTCTAATAACCGTAATAATTTTAGCAGTTTCACATATTTGATGTGTTTTAATAATCACGCCCGTGAGAACGCGTGTTCCAACACCCATCTATTGTGTTCAGCCAGTTAGTCTGCAAACGTCAATTATGTCGACTACAACGCCACCTCAGAGGGAGAACCTAAGCTGTAATTTTTATATGTACTTTGGTTCTGCTTTTATCTTAATTTGTGTCTACATATTTACTTCACAAATGTCAAAGTAGAATCGACATTTGCAAAAATTAAAGCATCTTCCGATTGGACCTTTGCACTGAGTGACATATTTTGCGCCACCCTGTACAATGCTGTCAGCTAAGTTCTTATTTGCAGACATTCTAACTACTGTCAGATTTTGGGGACTAAAATTAAATATACCCCGTTTGAAAACAAATTAAAGTTATGTATATCCAATTAAAAATAAATAGGCTCCTTTTGAAAATAAAATGCATTTTGTATGAAAAACAGACTTGTTTTGATTATTAAAAAAAATAGCGAAGTTTTAATTATTAGGTCGATATTAAACTAGCTATAACTCTTAAAATAGACAAACATTTTACCAAATATATAACCTTGCATCCATCTTAGACAATCAATCTTCTTTTATTCTAGACCTTAACTCAAATAGTAAAATCAACAACGACAACAAATTCTCTGCTCTGTACAAAGCTATATCTCAATCGATTTTAGATCAAAACAAAGGACGTTTATTTTCACGAATCAAAGGTACCTGAGAGCGTTTCATATGCTGACGAAAGGCGTAAAGCACGGGTCTTCTGTACAAACAAACATCGATTTTGATTGCCGAGGAGCGTGCAATACTGTTAGATTAGGCTTATATCTTCTATGAAAAGAAAACCCTCTGGCCTGTACAACGTGCAACGCAGTCTACGACATAAAACAAATTCTGGGCCTAAGATATTGTTAACCGCCCAGTTTCATCACCAACCTCTGTTATATCAATTTTAAAAGCACGAAATATAGAAAACATATCAATAATAAAGGAATTTGTAAAACTATCCAATTCGTCCATTTTTAAATGGACAACAACAACATATAAAACATATATTTATCATTTTTCTATCTTATTTTTATTTTATTTTTTAAATTTATTTTACCATCAGAGCAATTAGTCTATGCCGCTTTTGCTCTTTAATTAATACCAGCTTTGTAATGTGTGTACAAATTTGTTGAATAATGTGGACTGATAGTAAAAATTCAGTTTGAAAACAAAGCAGTAGTGTTTAGTACAATGCACAAGTCACCTGGACTGGATGATAGTATAATATTAATGTACATTTATGCTAGTACATATTTATAAAAGAGAACTTGCCTGTATATTTAATGGAAAACTTATGCAAACAATTAATTGACTGGCCAACAAGGATAACTCCAACTACAAAGTCGCTGTTAGATATAAAAACATGTGAATCAAAGCTTCGAAATGATATTAGACTGAGTGATCATAAAACCATTTTATTTAAAACTAGCTGGCCCGCTCACTTTCGACAAACCTAAGCTTGGCATAAAAACTATAAAAGTAAAAATATGTTAATGGTTAAATTTGTAAAAATAATAAAGACTTTTTGTATTGAAAAACCAGTTTTATTTTTAACCCATTTTACTCTATAAATAATATTTTTTTGAAAAAAAAATCCCTTAAGCCAGCCGCTACAAATAACCTTTTAAACACAAAAACAAATTTTGAAATCGGATACCCCTTTTTTGTTTTTACACCAATTCACCCTATTAATAGCATTTTTTTAAATGACCTTTCTAGCACAAACAGAATTTTTGAAATCGGATATTCTTTTTGGTTTCACCCCACTCTACCCTATAAATATTAATTTAAAAAAAATCCCTAAAGCTCGTCACTATAACCTTTTAAACACAAAAATAATTTTTAAATTCGGATACCAATTTTTTTTTACACCACTTCACCCTATACATACCAAATTAAAAAAAAAATATCTCTTAAGCCATCCCTTAAAAAATAACCTTTCATACACAGACTTTTCAAATCAAATGCATATCACTTTTTTGTTTTACCCCTTTTCGCCCTATTAAAAGCATTTTTTTGAAAAAAAATAACTATAGCCATTCCCTATAAATAATCTTCCCAAAAAAATTGAAGACCTCGCTTATAGTTTCTGTACCAAAACTTGAAAATTCAATCAAATGGGAACATTTTAGACCTGTTAACGAAGGACGAGACTAGAGACATGCCAATAGAACAGTTATAACAGTTTTTCGCGTAAAAAAAATTGGGTGTGCGTTAACGCGCGACTTGAAAAAAAAACTCTGGGTGTCTGAAGTATACCCACCGGCGGAGGGCCCTGGCCCTGCGGGGCCGCATAAACAGTTCTTTTATAAACCAAAACTGTTATAATTGGCATGTCTAGAGTCACTTCCGTTAACGAAACCATTACATGAAAAAAATCTGGAAAAAATAGTACAAATACAATTTGGGAAATATATTGATGAAAACAACATACTTATGGAAGTGCAATTAGGGTTTAGGCAAAGCATTCCAAAGCGCTCTAAACTTTCTCATAGCAGACTGGAAAGAAAAACTACATGCTTTTGAAATGGTTGACTATATACATACATGTACTATTAACATACGTATATGCTTACGGGGTAAGTATGATATGAACGGTTCAAATCGTATCTGGACGCAGGCAACTTGTTAAGTGTAATGATAAGTTAACTGACGCTATCGAATCAGATTTAGGAGTACCGGAAGGATTTATCCTGGGTCCAGTTTAGTTTTTACAAATTGATGATATTAAAATTATAATAAAATATAGTCAAATTAAATTATTTGCTGGTAATGGGCTTTTGTACATTGATGAATATCAATTACATCATAATATAATTATTAATAAAAAACTAAAGAAAAATACCAAACAGAACAATTTGAATGTATAAATTAAATAAAGTATTTAGGACTTACAATGGACACAGAACAACTTGAATATATAAATTAAATAATATTTAGGACTTATAATTTTATAATTAATTAATTTTTTAAATAAGAAAAAAACTATATCCAAAGGCAATCAAAATTTATAATACTATAGTAGAGCCCAATTTGAGTATTGTCCAACAATATTATTGTTGGGTTCTTCAGGTATGTTAGAAAACTTATAAAAGCTACAAAATAAATATATAAATTCTATAAAGTCATAGATATAAATTCATTCAAAGGATTTTTGAAATGCTTAAATAGTTAAACATAAAAAAAAGAATAATTATGGGTACACTCATCTTTATATTTAAAATTAAAAACAACATCCTGCCTGGTAATTAAGAACAAGACTTACAACTAGGGTCAGCGTGGAACTTTATAACTTAAGAAATAATAATAACTTAAATGTCCAGGAATACAAATTTGTCATAAACTTCCAAATATTGTAAAAACTGAAACAAATCTTTTAAAATATAAACGATGGGCATTATTTTTTGTAAAAAATAATTATCAAATTTAAGAGCATTAAAAATAAAATAATAATGAAATGAAATTGTAAAATAGCAAACAAAGTCGTCATTTAGGTATATTGCCCGATTTTCCAATGCCAATTTTTCTTTGCTGTTATAGATTTCAGATATAGATATCGTGTTAGATTTTAGAACATCCGACACGTTCCTTCCAGTTTCGCACGATTTTTCCATTGAGCGCTTGAAAATTCGGTCAATGTAAATGCAGTCTAAGCTAATAAGTTTATTTATTATCTAAAAAAAAGTAAGAAATATTCAACGCACTTCACGCTGCTTGAAAACCTATGAGAGCCGCATAAAAAAAGAGTCTGTCTAAAGGCACGTAGTTTCGCGTACGCGAAATAAGTTCTCATACCAGGTTCTCATACCTAAACAGTGAGGTATGTTTGGGAGGGCATGCTGCAAAACCCCTGCTTGGCTTCACTATGGGATTTGGGGTCTAGTCACTTCCAAAATTTAATTATTTAATTGAATAAAACTTCATTTATCTTTTATTATAGAACGGTACCAATTTGAAATCTAGTTTTATTTTACAGTCTGTCTAAAGGCACGTAGTTTCGCGTACGCGAAATAAGTTCTCATACCCAAACAGTGAGGTATGTTTGGGGGGGGGCATGCTGCCCCCCTGCAACCCCCCTGCTTGGCTTCACTATAGGATTTGGGGTAGGTGCAAGGTTGGTTATATGCAGTTTTTTTGGATTTAAAGAACCTTCACTGTATATATAGGTAAGAGAACAAATTTCGCGTACGCGAAACTACGTGCCTTTAGACAGTTTCTTTATTTTATTATAAGGTTTTTTTTTTGTTTCTTACCTTCTGAAAGCTGTTCGTCATTTTGAGTTCCAATATCTCTTAACTCAGGTTTATTTTTGTCACAAGTTAATTTAAGTTTTTCTTCTACTAAATTTTGTAAAGTTTTCAGTAAGTGGCGATGCTCCCTTTCCATTCCAACTATCATAGATTTTAATTCTGCTATATCTTCCTTAGTAGCTAAAGAGCTTATATGAGTCTCGTTTACATTGTTAGAAAACTCATCTGTTTGTGTTCCTGCAGAATTTGTTACATGTTCTTCGAGAGTATTTAAGAGAAATGGTTGCGATTGTTTCTGTTGAACACTACTTTCACCAATTTTGCTGTACGAACTCGTGAAAATGCATCTTGGACTAAATTTAGGAGTTTGAGATTCAATAGAATATGGTGTTTGTGTAGTTTCTGTATTTGTTTTCACTATGTCCGTTTTATTTAAAGCAATCTGCCCAGCAGTATAATTCATGGAGGGAACCGCCAACGCTCCAGTTCGCATAGGATAAACATTTGATCGCTTTGACGTTGAAGATAATTCAGTATGAAACGATCCCACTTCAGGTGGGTAAGCTACACTTGGTAAACATTTATTTTTCCAAACTGAATACGAAGTAATCACTGTCGGCGGAGAACAGGTCAACTGTCCAGATTCTTTTTGAGTTAAAACAATAGAAATTTCTGGGACAGAAGGATGAAATCCTGCAGTTACGTCTGAAGCTGTAGGTTTTGGTGCACATCGAGGAATAAGATCTTCATTTTCCGATTGAAACATTTCATCAAATCAAATTTTGTTTGCAATTAAAATATTTACATAGATCATTCACTAAAATATTTTTTCATTTATTTATAATCTCAAAAAATTCAAATCGAAGGCACAAATTTCAAAACCGCAAACCAAAGATACTCTATAATAAAGAGCAAAAACACTCCATATATATATCACTGATCTCTATGATAGTGGATTAGTGCCTGATTACATGGGTCGTTTCACTGAAGAGCGCATCGGTGAGATAGGTAGATTTTATGAGCGTAAAAAAGAGAAGGTAGAGTCCACCTTCTCCTTTTAACCACAGATTAGCCACATGAAGATGAGAATCCCCGGCAGCCATTTTAATTTGCCTACAGGCTTGAACTGCCAGTTATCAGATAAAAAATGAGAATTTGTGCATAAAAACCTCACACATAGGCAGTAGGGATCCTCACACACCTGGTTTAATTGTTGTTGCAATTCACATCTATTCATCGACGCTGGAAGAAATTACAAATACAACAATGTAAACAAATGGGTTTTAGAGGGTGAAACGTACGAAACATTCTCATCTTCATATGGCTAATCTGTGACCATGACAAAAAGAATACAAGATTACGCCACTATTAGATTAGTTGGCAGTGGAGACTTGACACAGAAGGAAAAAGTAAGAAGTAAAAGAAAAAAATAGAAGGAGAGGGTTGTATTTAATTGTTCTGTCAACAATAAGGGGAGTAAAGGAGATAACTAAATCAGACATTTTTGTATGACAACCACAGATTAGCCATATGAAGATGAGAATGTTTCGTACGTTTCACCCTCTAAAACCCATTTGTTTACATTGTTGTATTTGTAATTTCTTCCCGCGTCGATGAAGGGATGTGAATTGCAACAACAATTTAACCAGTCGTTTGAAGATTCCTACTGTCTATGGGTGAGGTTTTTATACACACATTCTCATTTTACATCTGATAACTGACAGTTCAAGCTTGTAAGCAAACAAAAATGGCTGCCGGGGATTCTCATTTCATATGGCTAATCTGTGTTCACAATACGACGAGGAAACGGGACGTGAGCGTGACGAGATCCGCTGTCATCTTTTTCTAGCTACAAAATCGAGCATTTTTACGACAAAAACTCATTTTTGAAAAAAAAAATCAATAAATATAAACAAAATAACTTACAAAACAATAGATTTATCAATCTTTGTTTGTTAGACACAATTGATTACATCTTTTGTGAAAAATCTGTAAATTACTTAGGAAATTGAAAATCGTTGTCGAGTTGCGATTTAGCTATTTAAAGGCGAATTCCTTTCAACAAAGAAATCGAATTTTTTCTAAACGGAATCGAATTTTTTCTAAACAGTGCATGGATAAAATTGATCGAGAAACGATGAAAAATGGAACAAAACTTATACGATTTATTTCAATTTCCATCGTTTCACGACTGATTTTATCGATGCGAGAGTTACAGAACGTAGGAAAAAACAAGTAAATTTCACAATCTTTCAATCTAAATAAATAAATACGATCTTAAGCGCCGAAAACTATGTTTTTTTTTTTAGTTTTCGGTAGGCACAGAATCGAATTTTTTCTGTCAATTGAAAGGAATTCGTATTTCGTAAAAGAATCGATTTTATTTTTTTATTGTTTGAATTTTCAGATTTCTGAATTTTTGGAGCTTCTGATTGGCCAGCTGTTATAAAAAGTTAGATGACTTTTAGTTACGTTTGCTTACGTTTCATCTGAATTTTCAGCCAAAACTTCCCATCTGAAAATTCAGAATAAAGTGATAGTGGTGGGGGGAATGTTGAACTACTCTAAAAAGAAGTTGAACTTTATGATTTTCGCTCTGGTTATAGTGGTTGATTTGTTGTGATTAATTTCCATCACGAACAAATTAATACTTTATTACAAAGAAGAACTAATTGCTTATTGTTAAGTGAGTTTTTAAATCATAAGATTGACTATGCTTAGAAAAATGTTCCCAGAATTCTCCATAGCAATATTGTGGAATTATTTTTTTCATTGAACTTTGCATAGTCTTGCTGTATTTTGTTGCTGATTAAGTTACATATATCATAACCAGAACTACGGACGCTTAATTTTTTACTTGAAGAATAAAATGAAAGTTCTATTTTTTTTCCTTTTAATGTAAATACTTTAGGTAAAAGCTAGCATTTGACACAACAACCTTCAACTGAAAATTCAGATTTTTTGTGCGTTCAACAACATAAATTCAGATCTGAATTTTTAGATTTTGTGATTGAACGTGCCCAATTTATCAAAACAAACACCAAGTTGCGGCTGACATATCCGGCGAGTAATCTGATGATCATTTCATTCGCTTTACTAGCTAAATCGTTTTTCAACGAAAAGTGACTCATCTCACTAACTCAATGCTGTTTCGAATTAGCTATCTTGGCACACGTATGCTTTCATTGTTTGAAATTGGTTTGACAACTACAAAAAGTTCTCGTCACGCTCAGGTCTCGTTTCCTCACTGCATTGCGAATCATGCTTCAAAAATTCTTTATGGGCGTTTTTTTTTTTAGTTCAGAGCAGAGCCTAGAACTGTCAAAAAAAAACGTGTTTCTTTTTTAGCTCAGAGCTCCAATTTTATGTTTCTTTTTTCGCTCTGAGCATGTTCAGAGCGCGCTCTATGTCCTCAGAATAAATTGATAGAGCTGATGGAGTTGTATAGCTGAACAAAAATTTGACAAGTGGAAAAACAAGGAAGGAACAACTCTTAGACTGGTATTCACCAAGCGCTCTTTAACGGCTCTTAACTTTACGAGGCTTTTAGCTTGAAAATTATTTGTGGTATTCACCAACCACTCATAAGTACTTTTCGAAGTTCAAAAATGAGAGCCGCTCTCTCACAACCAGACATATGCCCAAACTGTGAAATGAAGATGTTTTATGTTGAAAAAATTTAAAATCTTCACAACGGCTAAAATGAATTTACAATCACTTTATTTCATTGCAGTTTTGTATTTTTTTGCATAAATTTTGTCATTTATTTACTTATTTTCATTTTATTTGTTTCAATGGTGTGTTACTTCACTGAAATTTTAATTTAAGAACATTGAAACTGCAAAAAAAACTCAAGCAATGTGAGAGTTGGTATGTGGACTTCGAAAATTTTTGATGAGAGCCCTCATAACTTAAGAGTGGTCGGGACCACTCATAAGTCTTATGGGCGCTCGTTATATATATTCACTATTATTGCTTGGTGAATAGGTTTATGATCCTATTAAATTATGAATTATGAACGTTCGGTGAATACCGGCCTAAGACTTTATCTTAACCGAAACTGAAATAGCGCCCCCTATCATCGCCCCAGGCACTATATTGCATTACATGCCGCGTCCACTGTGCATGAACGATGCTCGGATTAGGAACATGTTTTGAAAAAATCCAATGGAAGCACAAAAATCCATGTCATGTGGTGACATTATCCGTACAACGATGTCCAACATCACAACCACAATCCAATCCACAATCTGACTTGTATGGATTATGTCACTACATGACATGGATTTTTCTGCATCCATTGGATTTTTTAAAGACATGTTCATAATCCGAGCATCGTTCATGCCCAGTGGAGGCGGCATGTTAGGGATAGAAACGAGCACTCCATATTAGGCGTGTTTTTTTGCAAGTCCATATGGATTTGTCGAAAAAAACGACATCGGGACTTAGGAACTTCTTACTTACAGTACGTAAGTCCCGATAATTATCTGGACTTAGCTAAGTCTATATGGATTTAAGTTGTTGTTGTATTTACGTGTAAAACTATTAGTCCCGATGTCGTTTTTTTCGACAAATCCATATGGACTTGCAAAAAAAACACGGCTATTATAATTCCTGTAATGCCGAATTCCTTTCAACAATAGAATCAATAAATATTCTGCTATAAAAATAATTTATTGTGCGTTGTTCATTATCAAACACAAATTTGACAAAAAAAAAATAGCTTTCGCAAGTGAAAGACGTGTTAAGAACTTTCAGTGCAAGTGAAAACTTTTCAATACAAATTTTCTTTAAAAATATATGTGCAAATAGAAGTTCAAACAAATAAAATGCACCAGCAAATTGGTACCGTATAAGCTGGCTAATATCTTTTATTTATTAATTTAATTCTATTGGTAAAACATTTTTCTCACAACAAAAACAAACAACCTTCATAGTTTTGTGAATAATAGGCGTGTTTTCTTGCAAGTCCATATGGATTTGTCGAAAAAAACGACATCGGGACTTAGGAACTTCTTACTTACAGTATGTAAGTCCCGATAATTATCTGGACTTAGCTAAGTCCATATGGATTGAAGTTGTTGTTGTATTTACGTGTAAAACTATTAGTCCCGATGTCGTTTTTTTCGACAAATCCATATGGACTTGCAAAAAAAACACGGCTAATATCTTGACGTTTTGCGTCAATTGCAGCTTTATTGCAGGAATTCGCCATTAGTTGGGACGTCTCACGGGACGAAATTTTAAAGAAGAATTCGAAGAAGAGTCACGACACAAAAGTCGTCGTGTAATAGCAGACATTGATAAAAAAAAATCGATTCTTTTTAGAAAAAATTTGATTCCATTTAGAAAAAGTGCGATTTCTTTGTTGAAAGGAATTCGTCATAAGACTCAAACGAACCTCCTATAGGCCCGTTTGGCAACTTGAAAATTAATAAAAATCTGTTTAAAATTTGCTGTCAAAACCCATAGGGAAATACCCTAGTTTGTGACAAATTTGCCAACAGACCTCAAATGTCATCTCACAAACATGAGTGCTATTTGCAATTTTTTTTATTACTCAACCAAAGTGAAGTTATAAGGAATTCGAACAATTATCATACTGTTATTTTTCAATAGTTTTGTTTAAAAATAATGTCAGGTAAATTTCTCTTGGCATTGCATGCAATCTCAAAAGTATATAAAAACAAATTAATTGTAGAAGAAGAAATTGCTCTTGACGATAACATGGAAATCATTGAAGAAGATTTCATTGTTGAGGAAGTTTCAGAACCTATATACACTGTTGACATCAAACAAGAACACGATTTTCAGTCGGAAGAAATATTAATTTATGACGAATGCGAGCAACACGGTTACAAAATTCCTCTTGAAAATGAAGAGGATAGGAACTCGAACAAGCAAAGTTCGGAGGTGTTTGGGCAACGCAATGAAGTTATTCCACAAAACGAAAATTTAACATTAATGCAATCCAATCCTGTTAAATTGGTAAAATCTTTGTCCGCATACATATCTGTTTGAGATTTTTTTTTATTGACTCATAATATTTTATAGGAAACGACCGATATTGTCTGCGAGTCCTGCGAATGCACTTTCCAGACTATGTATGAAGCAGAATCTCATCAGTGTAAAAGTAATAACGCTTTCAATAACATAATTATTTGCGAAAGCTGTCAAGCTGTTTTAGAAAGCGAAGAAGATATAGAAACACACCAATGCCACAATGACCAAGAAGAGCAAGTCACATCTTTGTTTTCTTGTCCTGATTGTTCTAAATCCTTTTCATTGATAACTATGCTTCAGAAGCACCAAAACTCACATACACCAAAAAGGACACCGACTAAAAATGTAACCAAGCAAAAAAAGACGAATGGAATTTCTGGTGGTGACCTGAGTCACTGTTCTATTTGCAATACGACTTTTTCATCACAAAAAAATCTCAAGTGAGTATCGCAATTTTAAAACAGCGAGGTACAATCTTAATTTTGTTCATTTGCCTTTAAAAGATTGCATTCAAAAATGCACGTAAAAACACAAACCAAAACTATAGAGGATGCTATGCCCGTTGGGTCTGATCCATGCGATAAAAACAAATTTTTTTGCGAAATTTGTAACAAGAGGTAAGTCAACTATTTCTCTTTTTATTTACATATGTGTATACTTTTTTTTTATTTTTATACAACATAATCTTAGGTTTCGAGGGCCCATTGGCTGAAAGTAAACTTAAGAATTTATGTTGAACATAAGAGCTTATGTGATTATGTTCACGCTGAGGAAAAAGTAAAACATAAACTTTTAAGTAGAACAGATATTTATGTTTCGTATCAGCAAACGGCTCTAGGTTTTGTAAATTTTTACTTGAAAGTATTTCATACAAGTTTTGATTATTGTTAGTTAAAATTTTGTTTATGTCGGCTAGAAGGTATCTGATGGCCATTGTTTCAGTGCAAGTAGAGCTGATCGGAGGATTTTTTCTTTTAAGGATGATGCTGATGAGCAAGAGAAGTGTGGCCTAAATGAAGACGAACAAAATTGGTAATAATTTATTTTGGTGTACCAATTGGATGCATATGTTCATACATAGGTTGTGTTTTTTTCTTATTGTTGCTTGAGTAGTGATGATTGTATGTCATCCATCTTTGCCTCTGGATGGTTTTGATATCTGTTTTCATTGTCCTTAAAAGGATCCGTCTCACTAAATATATTGAAAAATATTGTAGTTGATTTAAAGGCAGAATAACCAGCTTTGTCAGCGTATTCGTTTCCCACAATGCCTATATGAGCAG
Organism: Leucozona laternaria; assembly: GCA_932273885.2. Lineage (NCBI taxonomy): Eukaryota > Metazoa > Arthropoda > Insecta > Diptera > Syrphidae > Leucozona > Leucozona laternaria. The sequence continues at coordinate 57,901,109 of OW026368.1, forward strand.
GAACAAACATAGGTTAGGTTAGAAGGGGCGTGCACAGCCCGGAGGCTGTTGCGTTTACGGGGGCCTATTGGTGCATTGTGATCCCCTTAATATAAAAAGCAATGATGCTCCTAAACTAATGACTGGCATAGACTGGTTCATTTGCGAAACAGCCTGTGCTCTATATATTTTCTCATGTGCCATTAAGACCTCCGCTAGATCGTCCAGTTCTCCAATGGCACAATGTCCCGTTAGTAGACCTATCAAGGTTCTAAAATTCTTTTTACTCAGCGATAGAATATTCTGAGTTTTTTTTCAATAATTCCAGGCCATAAACTTCTAGAGATAACGCAATCGTTCCTGGACATCCAGGAGTTATTAATTTGCTCTTTGGTAGTTATGTCTCTTTCTTTTAATCACGCCAATCGGAACGTCTGGTCCCCATATCTAATTGGCTACAATTTTCTATATTTGATGCTGACCGTTTCCTTGCCAGTTCATCTACTATGTTATTCCCTTCTATTTATATTACTATGTCCAGGAATCCAGCAGTGCTTGACTTGGTTGGTGATGCAAATATTGTTCAGTATGCCTCGGCATTTTGCTACTGCCTTGGATATTATATTCTCACTGATGGCAGCTTGGCTGTCCACAAAAAATGTGAACTCCGAAGAGTTCAGTTTTTTCTTGTGAATTATTTCAGCCGCCTTTTCAATAGCGTAAATATCAGCTTGAAAGACACTGCACTCATCTGGGAGTTTGTATGATTCTCTAATATTAAGAGCTTCACAGAACACCCCAGCTCCTGTTCCTTCTTCCATGTTTGACTCATCAGTGTAGAAGGGATTCTCTTTTCACTGATTAGTGAGTTGGGTTCCCATCCATGCGTTTCGGGTATTAAAATAGACAAGTTTTTGTTAAAATCTTTTACAGGTGGTACATAGTCACATCAAGTCCGGCCACTATTTCATACCTTTGCAAGATGGACCCATGGCCATAGGTGCTGTGCTTCCAAGAACCAATTTTTTTAAGTCAAAGTGCATTTTTGGCTGCAGTGCATCTTATGTACTCGTCCAGGACTGGAAGATTGAGAATATTTTCCAGCCCTGCTTGTGTCGTATATCTCTGTTATTCCATTGACCAGGTTTTTGAGCTAGCTAACTATTTCTACTGCCTTCCACCACACGCTCCAGCCATAGGTAAGTATGGGACGAACAATCACTGTGTACATCCGCTGGTACCGAAGGTTTTTTTGCATGTGTAGAAAGCACAAAGTGCTCTTTTCATTATTTCATCTGTGTTCCGTTTCCATGTAAGCTTTGAATCAAGGATCTTTGGAAAGTTTCAGAGGAATTTCATTAAGCTTGGGAGGGGTAAAGTCCTCTGATTTCCTTTTTTTCCTAAACAGAACAGTTTTTGCAGGGTTTACCCCTAGACCGTTTTGTGCTCCCCAAGAAAGTAGTTCTTTAAGTGCAGATTCCGTAATATCTTTGATGGTGGTAAGATACTTACCTGATATCAAAATTACTATGTATAGTCTGCATAGGCCACAATTTTACTGCCCTTATTCCTAAATCTTGTAACAATTTTGTTAACAACGAGAGGAGAGATGAGATTACCCCTTCCTGTGGGATTCAACTCCAACCTCTTCGAGAGCAGATTTAATGGACTCCGTTTTTACGTTGTAAAACGCTCCTTCGATGTGTATAAATGCTGCCAGGGTATGTTCTTTGTGCTTAAGACTTTTCTTAATTTGTGAAACGACTTCGTGCAACGCAGTCTCCACTGATGTGTTGGTAGTTGCACAAATTGCCAAAAGGTGCCTAACATGCAGATCAATGATTCTCCCCAGTGTCTTGAGGAGAAACGAGGAGAGACTTATCGGTCTACAATCTTATGCAGTCGAGTGTTTTTTTTTTGGAATACAGACCACTTAAACCTTTCTCCAGCTGATAGGGACGTATCTAAGTTAATTACAACTATTGAAGATAACCCTAAGCCATGGGGTGATTATCCGTAGATCACGTTGCAGAAATGCCCGATGCCGGAACAATCTCGTCTGGTCCACCTGATTTATAGGGTTTGAACGAGTTTATTGCCCACATAATCTTCTGATCTCTGATAACCTGTTCCAATTCTGGTGCTGGTTGAATAATGTCTAAAGATTCTGGTTGTGTATAACGTGAGTCTTCAGGGTTCTTACAACCATTATGACAACTCAATTAACAGCTGTGCACTATTCGGAACCCACGTAATTTTAGTTTTGTTTTATGTCTTGATAACAATGTCTCTAAGAATCGTTACTGCTGGAGAGCTGTTGTTTAGGTTCATGATAGCTGGAGAGCTGTTGTTTAGGCTTATGATAGCTCGGATGAGAGGCTATCTATACATACGACCCAGTTGATTTTCTTGATACCAGCGTATTTTAGGGATTCGTAGACTACCAGAGATTCTGCGGAGAAAACTGATGCATGGTCAGGCAGTAGACCCAGTCTAATCACCATTTTGTGCACATCCAAGGAGGATAAGATGATGTTTGAATACAGCTAATTTTAGTAGGCAAGTTGAATTTTCAAATGTGGTTTCATATACATAAAATAGATAATAACTAATCTCGAGGCGAATAAGAGTTTTGTAGCAAGTCTTATGTTGCTTCCTCATATCTCTCGTTAAGTGAAGGCAAGTCGGATTCAGCCAATATGTTTTTGATTGGCGTAGTTTGAAATGCTTTGATTGATCGTCTTGCAACTTTCAGCTTTGACTGTTTCCCTAAATGCATAGTCTTCAATTCAATGCAATTCATTCCATATAATGAATCATTTACAAAATACTAGATATACCTACATATATATTGTATTATATACACTTTTTTGTTACTATCTAATTGGGGTTTCCATTGGTAAATTCAGATTTCAATTTAAAAATAGATTTTTTTTCCGGCGAATGGAACACGATTTCATATTTATTTATAATGAGGGATTATTTCTCACATATTTTGAACACAATTTTTACACCTGACATAAATTAATCAAATCAAAAAACGAAAAATTAAGATCTTCAAAATTGCTTTCAAATAAAAAAAATCAATTAATTTTCCCCAATGGAACGCAACGTTTGACAGTATTAATAATAACTATTCATTCTGGAATGTTTGAATGCCACCTTTTATATTCAATGTGAATAGTCCATAAGTTTTAGAAAAACTAGTGGCGGACACATTTTTGTATAAACATTTTTGTATAATAATTTTACAAAAAAAATTCTAATTCCTATAGACATAATGCATACATATATACTTATATTTATGATTTGGTGTAGATTGTGTGGAAAACCGTTTTTAAATGTTTTCAGGGTTTGACGATTTTTCAACCCATTTTAATTAGTTCTGCAGTTTCGAAAATAAAAGTATCCGTCCTTTTTTAAAAATATAAACTTATGTTCATTAGTTAAATTTGAACACGTGAAAACCGAAAGCTTTTTCAAATGAATTAATTGACACCTTATTGTTTTCACACTGATACCGGCACTGCTGATAACGGCAACATAACATCAATTCTCTTTTCTCTCGTCTAACCTAATTTCATAAAGAAGTGCACTGTCTGAACCAGTCGTGATGCTGAGGATGGACTGTAAACAGTCCGAAATCCATACGGGTGCGTGTTTTAATTGTTTTTCGTCTCGTTTTTAATGTTTTCGTGTTTATGGCGTACTGTTTCGTATCGTTTCGTAAATAAACAATAAAACAAAAAGTATGAAAACAATTTGGTGTCATTTGAAATAAACTTATGTTGACACTACAAAATTATTTGTAAATTTTTTGCATTGAATTAATTGTAGCTGGTGCCGAAATTGCCTGTAGGAAAAACAGGCAAAATCAGTACGATAGTTTCAACGCGAAAAAACGATAACACATCCGTCTACTTTAATAACTACTTCCCTGTACTTTTTCGTTCTTCTTTGTTGTCCGTTCTACGTAGGATTATTACAGATACTTTTATTGAAAAAAGTTCGAAATTCGATGAAGATTCATGTTTTAAAGCAACTCCACTTGGTAAACGCGTACACAAATTCATGTTTGTATTGTCAACAGTAATTTGGAACGAGTTTTTACGCAATATAAATATCCATTCAAAAATGCTTCAAGCAAAATCAATGGACTTTTAAACCTGTTTGGAGCATTAAGATTAATTTCGACAGTTCTTTCATATAAACCGATCTAAAGAATCTTAATTGAAACATTGTTTGTCAACATTGCTGCGAATATGAATATTTCAGTGGATTTCATTGTGTCTGGTTTGATGAGCCTATGTAGTCACCGTTATTAATCTGAACAATCTCTTGAAAAAAATTGATCTAAAACTGAAATTTAAAGCTGATTTTTTTTACGTTATCGATGTTACGCTTCTTCTCTCAATTTCTCAGAAAAAATTTGATTTCTGCGAAAACTTAAGCAATATTAACAGCATTATAGTTGACAACGAAGTTCAAAAGGTTATTATAGCTAAAGATATCTTGAATGAAATTAATATTTATATTAAACCAAATTTCTGCTGTTGTTAATTGCAAATCACCTTTGTCAATTTATACTATTTAGCTTCACAGTTCTTACTTTAATTGTATACAAATTTAATAACGGCATTTAAGATAGATTAACATTTCCTGTAAATGTTGCATCAGGTAAAGCAAGCTTCTCGAAACTTAAACTTATAAAAACCTATCTTCGCTCACCAATGATCCAAGAGCGATTAACCGGTCTTGCAACTAGATATTTCAATTAAAAAGATATGCGCATTGAGGAAGAAGAAATCGCTACTACATTTGCAAAAATAAAATCGCTCAGGACGTTTATCAAAACACGTGTGCATGCAGGTCGATTGCATATTTGACGATTACAACTTCTGGTTCATAAATGACAATCATTTTCCAGTCAAATTGATTTTGATTCGACGTTTTCGAAAACGGCCATAAACAAATACGAAAATTAAATTAAAATTATAAATTAAAGCACTTTTGCAAACGGTACAATTTAGACTGTCGCTTCAAAGAACAAATATTCAATTCAATATGATTGCTTGTTTACATGTGTGGGTGAATGCAGATAAAATCTCATTAACTAGAAAGATTACATCTTTGGCCTTGAGATCTCATCTAGAACACATCTTTTATTTTTAATAAAACATGATATTTTTTACATTGAAAAATGACATTAAATTCTATATTCCACACTTCTACAATACTTATATAATCAGAAAATATCAGCTTCACATTTTGAATAAAAAATTATTAAATTTTCGGTCTATATAGCAATCGCATCTCGCAACAAATCTCGCAAGAACGAAAATGCTTTAAGACTGCAAAAAAATTCGTTACTCCATCGCTTACTAAAACCAAGCATTGATCTGGCCTTATGAACAATTTTGGAGTTTAAAGTCAAAATTTTGTGAGAAGTGTAGGTACTTCATTACTGAAGAACGGAATAATATTGTATTTAACTTATAAATACTAATTACTTAGTCTTGATTCATTAAAAAAAAGTTTCCCAGAGAAAACGAGAATAAGAAGTTTCTTACTTTTAAAATTAGATTACAATATACATATACTAGCTGGCCCCTCCCGGCTTCGCACGGGTAGACAAAACTAAGCTTCGCATAAAAATAAAAAAATGAAAATATAAATAAATATTTAAGCTAACTTTATAATCGAATATGTACTACTTTATGAGTTTTAAATTAATTCACGTTATGAATGGCTTAATAAGTACAAAAATGATCCTATAAGTCCAACCTTTATTACTTTCCCTACACAGAAAAAATATTTGTAATCAAAACCACTTTTTTGTTTTTATCCAATTTTGCTCTATAAATAGCAATTTTTGTTCAAATGTTTAGCCTTTCAAACACAGAAAGCATTTTTTAATCATATGCCACTTTTCGTTTTTACCCCATTTCACTCTATAAATGGCAATTTTCTGAAAAAATACTCAAGGCCATCCGCTAGAAAATAACCTTTCAAAGACAAAAAGAATTTCATGGATGGGACAATTTTTATAGTTTTACCCCATTTTACCCTACAAATAACAACATTTTAAAAAAATATCCCTAAAGCCATTTCCTAAGTACAAAATTTGAAAAAAATATCCCTAAAACCATTTCCTAAAAAAAAATTCTTAAATCCGATAATTTTTATTTATATTCACCCCATTTCACCCTACAATTAGCATCATTTTGAAAAAAATACGGCCATTTCCTAAATATCAACTTTTAAACCCAGTTAGAACTTTTTCAATCGGATACGTCTTTTTCATTTTACCCCATTTCACCCTTCAAATGGCAAAATTTTCCAAAAAAATATGCCTATAACCATCCTCTAAAAACAACCTTTCAAACACAAATGGAAGTTCAAAGATCGGACAATTTTTACCCCATTTCACCCTACAAATAACAAAACTTGAAAAATATCCCTAAAACCATATCCTAAGTTAAATCTTTCAAACAACAAAAAATTTCTTAAATTCGACAATTTTTATTTTTTTTACCCTACAAATAACACAATTTGAAAAAATATCCCTAAAACCATTTCCTAAAAACACCTTTCAAACAAAAAAATAATTTCTGAAATCCGACAATTTTTACCCCATTTCACCCTACAAATAGCAACATTTTGAAAAAAATACATATCCTTAAGGCCATTTCCTAAAAATCAACTTCGAAACCCAGCTAGGTCTTTTTCATTTTACCCCATTTCACCCTTCAAATGGGAACATTTTCAAAAATATCCCTAAAGCCATTTCCTAAGTAAAACCTTTCAAACAAAAACAAGGCATTTCTTAAATCCGACAATTTTCATATATTCAGCCTTTTTTACCCTACAAATAACAAAATTTAAAAAAATATCCCTAAAGCCATTTGCTAAGAAAAGCCTTTCAAACATACAAAAAGAATTTCTAAAATCCGACGATTCGTTTTTTTACAAATGCAAAATATTGAAACCTTTCACTTTTTAAACGCACGTAGAATTTTTTCAATCGGATACTTCTTTTTCATTTTACCCCATTTCTCCCTACAAATGGCAAAATTTTCAAAAAAAATATGCCTTTAACCATCCCCTAAATACAACTTTTCAAACACAAAAAGAATTTTTGTAATCTGACATGTGGTTTCTGAGATTAGCCCGAACAAACAAAACAAGAGTTCCGCAGAGAGTACAAATGTATTTCCATCAATTTTATATACGTTTTTTGGGGGTTTCGGAATTTTGATTTGAGATGTCGAGATTACACTACTTTATTATTGATAACTTTGGATTCTGTAACGTAGGGTTTAAATGTTATTGATACCTAATCCTGTAAATTGTATTGTTTTTTTTTTCTTTAGCTTTAATCACTCACTACTTTTTGTACATCAGAACATGCATCAAAATATTGAAGAGCATAATTGTAGTATATGTAATCGCCAGTTCGAGAACCAAGTAAGCTACGATATGCATATGCAATTACATGCTGACCAGCCCGCAAAAGTAAGACCACAACAAAGAACAAAACCTGGAGCAAGATTTGCATGTAATTACTGCGGGAAAGACTTTTTAAGGCCCCACGAAAAGGTAAAACACGAGCGGATTCATACTGGTAAGGCTTTTGTAGTTTTATAAATAAATCCTAAAATTGTTTTAATTTCAGGAGAAAAACCTCATGAATGTGAAGTATGTGGGAAGTCTTTTCGAGTATCTTACTCTCTAACTCTGCACTTGCGTACTCACACTGACATCCGACCTTTTGTTTGTGCGCAGTGTAACAAGAGATTTAAGTCATACGCTGTTTATTCTCATCACTTAAACACACACTCAGAAGATCGGCCATACAAATGTCCTATGTGCCCGAAATCTTTCCGTACTTCCGTTCAACTTTGCGGTCATAAAAACAGTCATACTAAACCATACAACTGTCCAGAATGCAATAGACCGTTTTCAAGCTTATACGCTGTGAAAATGCACATGAAAACCCATAACAAAGCAAACAAGTCCAACGAAAATTTAAAGCATCGCTGTGACACATGTGGCGCGGTGTATGCTAGAATGTTTGCATTGCGTTTTCATATGAAAGAGCAGCATTCTGCAGATCTACTTGAAGATGAAGAAGCAGATATTAATAACGACAGTGAATCAACTGCTATTACGAATGATTGCTTAAATGAAGATGAAGTTTCTACACAAGCTATCTTATCAGGAGAAGAGGTAAATAATGACGTACAAAAGTAAGCTTCTTATAAGATTTTGCTCTCAACAGATTATTGTTGATAACTTTCAACCCGAAGAAATTGTTACGGATTGGTTAACACAAAAATAAAAGATTGGTTCTTTTTTATATTTGCTGCATCCAAGCAAAAAGACCAATTGGTATACATACTTACATACATCTTTATACTATTTTGTTTAAATTTTCATCAATTGGGACTGAAAATATTTCATGTTGACTACTTTCTTAGAGGTGTTTGAGGCACTCTATATATCTTCAGCTTCAACTTTACGCAACTTGTGGGATTTTATGATACAACAAACCACTTTATTTTAAACTATCATCGATATCCTTCTACTAGGTACGAATATAGTTAAAATTTTGATTAGAAAAGATTTTATTTTATATAACTTCCATATAACAAGCAATAGAAAAATTTGAATACCTGTATAATTACCTGTATAATTATCTTATAATTGGTAAAACAAATTGTTGCACTCCTACTTTTAACGGCAAAAACTGTTATAGCGATTCTAAATTGGCATTTCTCAGTCTCGTCCTTTTTTATATGCACTTGCAAGACCAGAACACTCCGCCCGCCGGTAGGCATAATTCGGGTACCCATATATTTTTAACAACTCCTACTTTTAATGGTGAAAAACTGTTATAACTGTTTTAAATTCCTCGTCATTTTTGTATGCACTTGTTATAGCATTGACATAAATATTTAATTTATGTTAAATAAAATCTTTTTTGTCTAATCTTATCTACTTAGTGTACTTTTAAAAAGTCGATTGAATAATAAACTTATTAAATTTAATACATTTTGTTGAATATCCTTTACTATGTACACATTTTAACGAATTGTATTGTCCATAAGTATTTTATTATCATACGGTAACATTCAATTTTGTTATAATTATATTTATATTAATTTTTCATTCGATTATAATGAGCCCAGGAACAATGTACAAAAAAATGAAATTTTTAAACGCAACGACATGGTACGGCGGAAAAATATTGTAGGTGATATAAGGATACCTCTGTAGTTGGCGCAGTTCCCATTCATCGTGCATTTTTTCCTCCGACCATATTTTGCAGATGAGCTGGTGCATATTCCTAACCAGTTCGGCCGCAGGGCCGTCAGCTCCAGTAGATGAATTGGACTTCAATTTAAATATGGCTATCTAACCTTCGTCGAAATCGGGTTGATGGAATTGTTAGTTCTTGGACGACGAAATTTGATTCATCATTGCCTTTTGATATTTATTGAGGGAACTAAACAACAATTAGAAAGTTTACATTAAGCATCTTAAATTACGCAAATCTGATCATGATAACTTATTAGTTAAAATAATTTTATTTCAAAATAATTAAATGAAATTTTTACTTAGATAAATAGTTCAAATCAAGTTTAATTAAAAGATTTAAAATATAAAAGAAAAGAAATATAAGATGAAGAAGTAATATGAGAATAAATCAATAATAAAATAATATTGAATTCAAAATATGAAAATATAAAATTAAGAATTTAAACGCCCAACACCTAAAAGTTGCCCGGCAAGTAAGAAAACAAAGAAACACTAAAACTGTCAGCAAAACAGAGTCTTCTTATTCCAACAGGGAGGGAGTTCCATAAGCGAATAGCGTAAACAAAAAACTGTCGCTGGTTTGTTATGCATGAAGTACACGGTAAAGTTATAGTAAAAGTACGAGATGAATTTGAAAAAGTTAGTTTATCATATAGATATTCTGGTTTTCGAGAGGTTGTGATTTTATCAAGATATTTGATGGTACAGTAATCTAAAAATGTATCTAAAGACAAACCCAGGTTATTGGTTCTATATGCCGATATGATCCTGGTGCTTTAAACCATAGACGTAGCGGCTCACATTACTAAAGGCGATTAAGTTTTTTTCTAGACTCACCATTCCAGTACATTGAAACTTCACATCACACACCCAATGAGAGTTTTGACTATATACATATATAATCTTGTTTTGACAGGAGTATAAAACTGTGCCATAATTAAGTTACGTAGACAACCATATATTTTTCCTAGGATAGTACGAGTATGAAGATCCCACCAAGTTCTTAGCTTTATCAACTAATTCTATCTGTTTACTTCCAAGATATATATTTGAGAAATCACTCAAAGGAGATCACCCATTTTTGGGCCCAGTGCGTTCACTAATGAGTTTGGTATCAAATGAAAGGTGATGTTAAGGATACTATGTGAGCCAAATCGTTCGTGGAATTTTTGAGAAATTTGAGCTTGAAGTTGGCCTAAATAGAATTTCACTTATTTTTCCGAAAGAACTGCTTATATCTTGCGATGTAAGGCACGTAGAAAAATGATGTCAAATGAAAGGTATTTTCTTTATATTTTTAAAATTATAAAAATTATTTTTACCTACAGTACATTTTACCCTAAATGGTTAGAAGTACTTATTTAATCTACTCAAAGCCAATTCCAGTAAAACTGGCATTTGCATTGTCCTTTAATAAAGGATGGAACTTATTAAGTATTGCAGCTGCAATTTTAAAATAATCCATTAAATGAGGAGTAGATGTTCAATTTTTTCTTCACTATTGGAAACACTTGAAAATTTAATTTGGCGAAGGCTTACGGCCAATTTCTTCACAGAGTCCTAACGCTAGTACCAGTACTAGTCCTAAAATTAGTACTCAAATCGGTATCAACTCATTTCTTCACACAAGTTCTAGTCCCTGGTCCTTTCAATTTGGTACCGAGTATTAGTTAGGTCTCGGTACTAGCTGACTCCTCAAAATCAGCTAGTACCTGGTTATTATACCAGTCGTTAGTACTCAAATCGGTACCAAATGATTTCTTCACATAAGTACTAAGCCCTAGTTCTGTCAAGTTGGTACCGAGTACTCCTTAGGACTCGGTATTAGCTGGGACTTTAAAATCGGCAGTCTAGTGGCGCTAATACCTGAATCAGAGTAATTTCTTTCATTTTTTCAATGAATTCGTTGCTGATTTTCGATAGTTTTTTGGTTGTAGTTTATTAAATAGGCAATAAATTCGGATTTTATTGGTTTTGTGGATTTTTCATTTTCTTATGGTACCTAGGTACATATATAATGTATGTATTTTGTAATGACCTTATAAGTGTAGGGACTGAATCTAATTTTTGTTGGTCGCAATTTAAAATTTTTGTTTTGCAAGCTAACTTCGTACTGACCCCACCTTTACTTTAGTACTTTTAACGCACACCAACTGCAACTTTACGTTCAACTGCACAGTGAAGAATAAGTGGTCCATTTACATATATACGTGGGATGACATAATGAGAACAAATATATGTATTTTACTGCGTGGACGTTAATGCAGTCGTAAAAGTACATATTGCCACGGTTTATAGACATTATATCGAGAAACAACGTCATATCTAAAACGATTAATAGTGTTGAAGACAGTTTCGACAAGCTATTAAAAAGACAAACACAAAACCTATCCTGATAGCTCTGGATATTTCCCCGAACACGACCAATGCATTGCATGAACCGAACATGAAATGGACACAATAAAGGACATTACTCGAAGCCTGTCACACACATACGTACACAGAAAATTATCAAAAACTCCACGCAAAAACTAACACACAATCTTCTACCGATATCAAGTGCTTCATCTGGAAGCTGATTCACCACTGATCACTCCTGTAAATGTCGGCAGGATTTCATTGCAATTCTGCATCTTCCCACTCTCTATACTGCTATAAAATTGACACAATTCATTCGAAAATAATTTAAAATAAAAATCGCTCAGTCAAGATAAACATCAAAATAATATTTGAAATGCCAAATTATTGTCAAAATCAGAATTAGACCAGTTTTAGACGTATTAAGTCCTAGTACCGCTTGGTGAATTTAGATCCGGTACTAGTGATGTGAAGAAATGTATAGGTACTAACTTTTCGTTAGGACCGAGTACCAGAGCTAGTACCTGGTCTAGCTGGACTGGGTACTAGGCTGGCTTAGTACTTCTGTGAAGAAATTGGGCGTTACACTTTCAACTGAAAGGTGCGTCGGAGCTATTGATCTCAAAGTGTCTTGTAATATGGTATAAGAGGCATTATGAAATCATGTGTTATCTCGAAGAATATATACATATACTTACTAAAATATTTAACGGAATTTAAGATTTTTTTAGTGAAAAAACATACAACTTAAAACAATAATAATATATTCAGAGAGGTTCCCCAATGCAGACTTAAATATAAGTTTCCTTTGCGAAAACCTAATTCGTATTAATTCTGCACATCCAAGCCTGGTTGGAAACAATTATTTACTGAGGGGTCGCATTAAATCTCGACACATCAGTGGAAAAATATATTTTACAAACAACTTCGTAAGTAATGAATTAAATGGAGCCAATAGTTGCAACGCAATAGAAGCGTACTATTGTAATTGTCTTTTTGGTATGAGAACTGTTGGTTGTTGCCCTTACGTTATGAGTATTTTGTGGTATTTGAGATTTGCTCGTCACCAAGAAAATATAAACATAGCTCAAGCTTTATTTTAAATAATATTTCTAATACTTATACAGGTACATATAATGTATGTAATAAGACCAAAAACAATTAAAGAAATCATAATCGAAAACAGATTTCTGTTTAAAACCTTTTTGTACTTAAAATGAGTATTATAAAAAATGAAGAACAAATTATTTATCAGACTTGAAATCACTATTAAATAATGGGGAGAGTACGATAACTTTGGCGCCAAAAATTGATAATGGTTTCTTGTAGAAGGGTAAAAAATAAACATTTTTTACTATGGGTGGGGTGGGGCTCTACCTCGCCCCGTTTAGGAGGTAGGGGCAATTTTAGAAAAAATGAATTAAAATTAAAAAAATAATTATTAAAAAACAACGGCAACACTTACAGTAATTAAGTATACCGTTTTTGAAAGCTAGGAATCTATACTTTAATCCTGCATTTAAATTAAATTATGTTAGCCGATAGTTTTTAAAAAATTCGCAGGCAAACTCAAAGATTTGATAAAAAAAAGGAAAAAAAGTTTAGACCAATTTTTCTCAAAATTTCGAAATGATGAGCTAAATTAGCTAATAAAAGTTAATGAAAATATTAATTCTGAATCGAACACAAAAAACCGAAACGATTTATGTCTTCCAGTTTTTGAGAAAATTACTAAAACTACTTTCTTATGAGATTTTTGTTTGACGTTGATTAGGTTCATCTTTGTGAGTTAAGTACAGCAATTAATTTAGCGTTACCGAGAATGCACCACGAAGAGGTAGAATTGAATTACATTCCGCGTCCCAGTCGGTCAGTTTGTGAGTAAGTCAGGAGTTAGTTAAAAATAGTAAAGTCAATGTTCAATGTAAAGGGTTTTCCAATAAGAGGTGTTATTTTGATATTCAAAGAAAAATGGCATTTTTTGAGATAGATGATCGGATGTTTATTTCATTATAAAGAGGAAGGTATGCCGTTAATAATGGAACACAACATCAGCCAAATGGCCGCCACGACCACGCTTACAGGACCATGTCCTTTTCATGAAATTTTCCATAACCAAATCGCAAAGTGGCTGCCCTATGTCCTCGATAGCCGCACGAATTCCATCTTTGAGGTCTTGAATCGACGCTGGGCTGTTGGCGTAGACCTTATCTTTCACGTGGCCCCAAAGGAAGAAGTCGCAAGGTGTTAAATCACAAGATCTCGGTGGCCAATTGTGATCACCTCTTCAAGAGATAACACGGTCCGGAAACTTTTCCCGTAGCGCCGTCTTGTTGGAAGTAAACGTTGTCCAGATCAATACCATCCAATTCCGGCCATAAAAAATCATTAATCATCTCTCGATAGCGCAATCCATTGACCGTAACTGTTGCTCCAGCCTCATTTTCGAAAAAGTAAGGTCAAATGACCCCGCCGGACCATAAACCGCACCAAACAGTCACGCGTTGAGGATGGAGAGGCTTTTCAACAATAACTCTTGGGTTTTCCGAGCCCCAGATGCGACATTTTTGCTTGTTGACGTAGCCTCCAAGGTGGAAATGGGCCTCATCAGTCAAGATGATTTTTCGATGAAATTCTGGATCATTTTCATGCATTTCAAGGACCCAATCAGCAAAGACACGACGTTGTTGATGATCAGTCGGCTTGAGTTCTTGTGTTAACTGAACTTTATAAGCCTTAAGACCCAAGTCTTTATGCAAAATACGGTGTAATGACGTTTGTGGAATGCCTAATTCCAAAGAACGACGAGGAATGGACAAACCTGGGTTTTCTTCAACACTTTGGGCTACAACAGCAATATTCTCAGTTGTTCTTGAGCGACGTGCACGGGTTTTATTCTTCACATCACTAACTTGTCCCAACAGCTTGAATTTGTCCACCAATTTCTGTATTGCGGTCCGACAAGGTGCTTCACGACGACCCAAAAATGTTTTAGTTTTACGAACCGTCTCTGCCAAATTTTCACCATTTTTATAGTGAATTTTAATAATTTCAATGCGTTGTTGAAGCGTGTATCGTTCCATTTTTATTAATGGCGTAGTTTCTACTTGTCAAATGTCAAAAAATTACAGCTTCAAAAGTGACAGCTACCGAAATAGCGGGCTATTCAAAATAACACCTCTTATTGGAAAACCCTTTATTAAAGAGGTATGTAAGCCTCGTCAATGAAGTCATCGTCCGTACTGGTGTTACTGTCGAGTTCATTGAGTTCGTCGTTGATGGTGAAAAGCCGAGATTGTTTTGGCCTCTAAATGCTCACTGTGAACAGTGGGAGGGTCGAAGTCCTTAAGTTGCGATCCCATACTTTCTTCACCATCGATAAAGCCTGGGTACACTTTTTTAACGTCTAGCAAAAATTCCATGATTTGGGAGCCCAAGTCGTCTTTATATTTTTGTTCAAGGCAGTATTTTCTATAAAATAAAATTACCATATATTGGTGAAGGTGGTGCGTTGTTTTCCGGCATAAAATAGTTTTTTTTAGAAGCTTGTTTTCTTCGCCGCCAATGTTAAAATCAACGTGAGACGCTATTATTTCGGCTATATCACGACAATAGTTAAACTAATCTATTATAGTAGTTTTACTAAGCTCACTTTTACTGTCGTGATGGCGTCAAGCGATTAAATGCTTTTTTTAAAATAATGATATAAAATAATATTTAAAAAAAAATCCTTAAGATTTAACTAACTTACCTGAAAAACTGTATTCACAGGTATTTTAATCACAAACGAGATAATAATCGCTAGCACTTCGCGAATCTCTAGCCGACATTGAGGCCCATGGAAAAATGTGCCGATAGATGCATTGATTGTATTCCTTCAATTTTTGTCACCTTTTTTTAGAACCGAACTTAATATTTTTAAATTTTTCCACTTTCATTGGTAAGTTGCAACAAAGTGGGGGAGTTGACGTTTTAGTGGGAATAAGACCAATTTCTTCCAAAAAAGCAATTCCCGAACGAACAAAATATTGAAAAGTTATTTAGTTTATCATGAAGTAGTGGATGCTAGGCTGCCATTTTGTATTCACAGAAAAAAAAACACTTCACTCTACAAAAGTTGAATAATGAATGGCCTTTGTAACAATAACCTGTACCACATTTGCATAAAAAAATAACGGTACGAAATTCGGATGTTTATTCATTTATTTTTATATGATCTAGGTATGTACATATACTTTGAACATTACAATTGCATTATATAGGTATGTATGCAAAAGAAACTTTGCATACACCCAACCTCGCACATACCCCAAATCCTATAGTGGGCCAAGCATATCTCACTATTTATGCGCCGTAGTGCTGGGTGCTAGCATTGAATATAAATATAAGCAACAAAAAAAACTAAAATCTCATACAAAAGTTTTAGTAATTATCAATTTTCTCAAAAATTAGAAGACATAAATCAATTCGGTTTTTTGTGGTCGATTCAAAATTGATATTTGCATTGACCACGAAAAGCCAATTCAGCGCATCGTTTCACAAGTTTGAGAAAATTTAGTCTAAGCTTTTTTTTCCATTTTTTGTATCAAAATTTTGAGTTTGCATGCGATTTTTTTATAAACTATCAGCTAAAATAATTTAATTTAAATGCAGGATTAAAGTATAGATTCCTAGCTTTCAAAAACGGTATATTAATTTACTGTAAATTGTTGTTTTTTAATAATTATTTTTTCATTTGAAGTCATTGTTTTCTAAAATTGCCCCTACCTCCTAAACGGGGCAAGATGGACCCCCCCCCCTCCCATGGTAAAAAATGCTTGTTTTTGACCCCTCTAAAAAAACCGTTATCAATTTTTGGCGCCAAAGTTATCGTACTCGTGCCTAAATAATGCATATTTTGCTACAAGGAATTATTAAAAATAACGCTAAACGAAAAAGTTCATACCACATAAAATAAGTTTTTCTTTGAGAAAGGACATTTAGTTATATATGAAATTACAGGTTAGAAATTATTCTTTAAAGTGGTGCTAAAAAAATATATGCCATCACTGATATTTTTAAGATATCGGCGTTTAAAAGGTTAGTAACAAAAACTTGATTTCCAAGAAGATTAAAATAAATGTTTAAAAATATACTTAGGTAGCAAAATAATTTTTATAATATTAAAAAGATAATGAAAAATAAAAATACCTTTCATTTGATACCAAAATCATTTTTCTACGTGCCTTACATCGCAAGATATAAGCAGTTCTTTCGGAAAAATAAGTGAAATTCTATTTCTGAGTAGGCCAACTTCAAGCTCAAATATCTCAAAAATCCCCCGAACGATTTTGGAAATATTTGACTCACATAATATCCTTAACATCACCTTTCATTTGATACCAAACTCATTAGTGAATGCACTGGGCCAAGGCTCCCTAGGAAAATAGGCCATCTCCTTTAAATAATTTTTTAGAAAAAAGCATACATTTCGATTTTTTGGATTCATTAAAAGATCATTTCTTTTTGCCCACTGAAAGATACTTTCAAGATCATATTTGATCTTTATCAATTGATACTCCTCAATGATCAGTAACTTTTAACAGCGCTGAGATACCACTGTGTTGTTTTCGAAACCAGAATTGGTGTTTACAAAATAAGGCAAGCTGTTGTAGAATGAGTGCTTGTAAAAATCCCTTATTCTTTGGTATGGGTATTATCGTAGTGGTTTTCCAAACACTAGGGAAACAGGATGTCATTAGAACATTTTGAAGAGACGGGTTAGTACTGGAAGAATACTGGGTAAAATTATTTTAATAAATACATGATGTATTTCATCAAGACCTGGTGATTTATCACCCTTAATATGGCTGTCGTTTTTCCAAAAAGACGATTTTGATTTTTCTCTTATTATTATACCTCTATTATTATTATACGCGCGTACTGCAAGTACGTTTCCTACTGCGGTTGAATTTCATCGGGTGGATCAGAAAAATGTTGTAAAGGCAGTCTTGAACGTTAAATATACACCCTTATTACGGTTGTCGTTTTATTAAAACGACAGCTACACGACTTGGCTCTAGGAGCTCCAATTGGTGTTGCAAAATAAAAATATTGTTTAAAATAGAGAGAAGGTTGAAGAGCGTTGAGAACACTGAAGTTTTTTTTTTTATCGTCAATTGTACCTTCTAGAGCCATGTCGTTTAACTGTCGTTTTAGTAAAACGACAACCGTAATAAGGGTGTATATTTTACGTTCAAGACTGCCTTTACAACATCTGTCCGATGAAATTCAACCGCAGTTGGAAACGTACTTGCAGTACGCGCGTATAATAATAATATAGGTAATATAATAAGAGAAAAATCAAAATCGTCTTGGCTGCCAATTCCAATACCTTGAATATTTTTCCCCAGGGTCCTTGACGGTAATTTACTATCGAGGTGCTTCTTATAAAAATTACATTTAGCCCTACGTATTTTGAGGTTAACAACATTCCCTAATACGCAAAAATCATCATAATTCTCTGGCAACCTAAATCATGTCCATCTCTTAAATCTCCCAAGTCCCGTATATTTGTGCTCAACGATCTCCGAAGTGAACAAAGTAAAATGGCGGTTCTGAGAACACTTGTTCCCGAAGAACCCAATTAGCGCTGTTATGCGCAGTTTTGATACCGAAGTGAACAAAGATGCAACAGATTTTTTTATAAATTTAGTTTTAATTGGAATATGTACATAATACAAGTTAAGAACATCATTGCTACGTGCTGCAGTGCAATAAGACCCGCGGAATTAAAAGGAAAGTTTACCTGCGGGCTCTCTTTCCTTTTTGATTTGGCAACAAAAGCTGCGGGCTTAAATTCCTTTTGCTTATGGGTTTTTATTCAAATTATAAATTCAAGCAAAACCCATGAAACAAATTAAAAATCCGATTTACCACCATTTACAAATATTTTTGTTTATGGTTTCAAAATGTTTTAATAAAAATAAAACAAAATAATATTAATATGATGGTGCGTAAGCTTTGCAGCCTAACTGCGAGTTTGTTATCACACAAAAAACCAACTTAAAATCAAAAAAATCTCCAAAACGAAAAGGAGAACGAAATTTTTCGTTTTTTGATTTCGTTGTTTTGTATGGGATTTTTCGTTTTGCATCAGCAGCAGAAAATATTTTTTGAATTTGATATTTGAGGGCAATTAATGATCCGGGCAATTAATTCAGTGCGAAAAAAGAGCGGAGACTTCTCAAAATAATCTGCCACAATTATCAATTTCGCTCATCGAACAGCGTTCTCCAAAACGAAAAGGAGAACGAAATTTTTCGTTTTTTGATTTCGTTGTTTTGTATGGGATTTTTCGTTTTAATTTCATTTTGAAAATATCTTCAACCAAAAATTAAACTGGTATTTTCATCGAACTGCTGATTGTAAAATGTCAAAATCATTATCCACTAACTTTGTAGCCGAAAATTTTACACTAGGTCGGAGGGGAAATTTCAACTAAGTTCTTAGTTGTTTTTAGTCAATCAGAGTAAGTTGACTACGTAGAAACTACATTAGTGAATGCGGCAAATGCATTTAAAATGTTGGCCACATTTTCATCTGCGAATTGAGGTAGGGGAAGTGTGGGCAAAACCGCACATGGGGGCCAACCCATTTGTGGAATATGTTGTATGACCAAAATAATTCAATGGCAACACTTTTAATGCGTGGCAATTTAATGAGGCATTATGTCTGTGAAGATAATGTTGTTTGTTGAAGACGTCAAAAAGTTAGTTATTTTTGTGGTTTTTGGTGAAGACGTTATCGCTCGTGTGCAAAGTAAATTGTGGTTTAACAAGTAAAATAATCAAAAATATTAAATGTTTTCTTTTTTATTATTGCAAGGTGGATATTGAAAAGGAATATAACCTACAAAATCAACAACACCAATTTTAAAGAAACAAACTTCTAGAATTCAGGTAAGAGTCGTATGGGGCAAAACCTCAACTTGTGTTGCTATTGTTAATTTTGTTTAATATTATTGCATATTATGTATATTAGGGCTGTTCTGATATTCGGTCGAATTTAAAATCGGAAACGAAAATTGAATCCGTGCGGATTGAAAACGATTGTTCTGATTTCCAGTCGGATTTACTTTTAAGTTTTACCAACTTGATCAACAAAACATTTTCGAAATCAGCTGTTATGAATGCAAGACCTATCAAAAACGAAATTGTAATCCGCCAACAAAAGGATAACTGAATTTAAAACGTCAATTTGGCGGATTGCAGATCCTTTCGTTTTGCCGAATCCGCAAAACGTTTTCGAATACGGAATTCGGAAAAGCGAAATTTCGAAAACGTGAGGATATAGAATTCGAATGGAAATTAGAACAGCCGTGTATGTCCTGAATGGGCTCATGAAGCTCGTGTACGAATTATTATTTGAGGAAAAAACGATTTTTTCCCAGGATAATTTAATAAGGATGTTTTGCCCCCAAATAGAGCCGAAACCATTTTTTGTGAACTTTTTTAAAAGTTAATAACTTGTTTTAATATATTTAAAAGTGGGAAAACACTAAATATGCGGTTCTTCCCCCACTTCCCAATTATGATACGCATAAAAGCTAGCTTATGCGCACATACATAAGTAAACGACCGAATGCATACAACCCCTATTCAATAACTAGCTCCGATTCGTTAAGTTTCGTTCAATTAAGTAAATTCAAAAGAGCGATCCCGCAAAAATCAAAATGGAGGATCCAAATAGGGGTGAAATGATTTTCACGCATTTTATTATTTTATGTCAACAGAATGAAATGAATAAAAGTTTGGGATATCAAATTGCAAAAGAATGCAATAAATCAAGTACCCAAGTTTTTATTCATGAAAAAAATGTATGTATGTATATACGTGCTAACAGATGGCTATGCGTGCATACGTCAATTATGGCTATACGCGGTACAAACATTAGCAAATTTTCGTTGGGATTTTGACATTAGCCTATTATAGTTGGGCCTTTAAGTTATGTGAATGAATAAATATTGAGATCAGAGAAAAATTTCGTTTCGCATATCAGCGCGTACTAGGATTGAAATCGTTAAACCCGTCTCCATCCCCTCAATTCCAAATTTTGTAAAAAAAAATAATGATTTCAGACAAGTTGCCGAAAATGGTCTTTACGATTTTAAGTTGCACTTTTTTCCCTAAAACCAATATTTAGCGAACTGAACTTGATTCTTCTGGGGACCAACCTACATAAGTACATACGTTACATTAGCCTGATTAGGGAATACGAAGCGAAACGTTTTAACTGGCGAAAATGAGGTTTGATATTACTGTTTTCGCCTGTTTCGTTTTACATTCGCCTTATTTTCGAAATCGAAATGACATTTCCATTTTAACAGCGTAAATTTCCGACAGGTTTTGTTTGAAATAAATAAAAATGCAAGTTTAGAAGAAGCAAGAGGAGAAGAAGCACTTCTTACTAATTCTCTTGAAAATCTTCTTTTTCTCCCACTTTCACAAGTTTGGCTTTGCTATATATAAAACATTATAGAATGCATTTTTCATTGAAATAATATTTTAATTTAATTCCAAAGTTAATAAAAACTAATTTTGTTTGCACCTCGCACAAAGATTTTATTTCAAAACAAAAATTCCTTGGAAATCAGCTGTCATTTATCTGGAATTCTTGGAAGTATAATTTACGACTCGCTTCGTATTCGACAATTGATCATTTCGAGGCGAGTCGAAAAGGAGATATCGAATTGAAAACGATTCGCTTCGTAATCCATAATCAGGCCACAGTTCAAATTTCAAAGAACTCCCTTTTATTACCTTTAAAATTACATAGAAAAACTCCCATTTTTCGACTTATTTAAATTCTTCTAAGACGTCACATCGTGACAAATATTTAAATGCAGTATAAATTTTTAAATTTAATCAAACTGTGCTTGCATGTAACATGTAGAATTGTAAACAAAATTCAGATTAGTATGTATGTACACATAATTTTAAATTTTTAAACAACTTTATTTATAGTAAAATACAAACTTTATCTAATCTACTTTGAAGTCTTTGCTGTCTTCTGATTGACTGTTCTGGTAACAGCAGATACACCTTCTTCAAACTTCGTCCTAAACAATACATTCGCATTGTTGAACATGCCATCTTTGAGGGAAACAATTATAAACTGTGAACTAGTAAAATGAGCTTTTAGCATGTTTCCGATATTCTGAGTATGAGACATATCTAATGCCGCATCGACTTCATCCAAAATATACAAAGGTGCTGGAGAGAACTTTAACATGGCCAAAACAAGTGACAGTGCAACAAGTGAGCGCTGGCCTCCACTCAACTCACCTAATGAATCTTTCCACACCCCGTTGAATCCTACTTTAATTTCTAAGCCAAGAAGGCTGTTATTTTGCATAACGGGATTTAGACGGGCCTGTGCTCCTTGCAACAATGTAGTAAAAATACTGCTAAAATTTTCATCGACGACTTTCCAAGCTTTTTCAACCTTTTCTTTTTTTTTCTCATCCATTTTGCATATTATATGTTGAATCTTTTGTTTGTCTTGCTCAACAATTTTCTTCCGTCTTAGAGTTTCTTGATATTGTTCTTCTTCGCGGTCAAGAAGCATCATTGCTTTCAGATTGATATTTCGTTCCATTCTGTCCTTTTGATCTCGCATAACATTTAATTTTACGCCGGCTTCTACTGGGTCTTCTTTTGAATAGTCGTATCGTGTATTCTTAGTGCCGAAAAAATCTCTATCTTCTTTAATCCAACCGTATTTTTCTTCCAAAGCTTCGATTTTGTGAAAACTATCTTTGTTCTCGTTCCTTACCTTATTTACTTCATTTTCCTTTTTTTTAATTTCAAGATTCATCTCCTGGGTTTGCTTGCCCAACTTTTCCTTCTTGATATAAACAAGTTTTAACTCCTTATTTTGTGAGTTAATTTTTTCTTTTTGTTCCTTTATTTTTTGTTTGATTTCATTAACAGCTTCAACTAAACCGGAAGATTCATTTTTGAGGGAATCTAAATCGCTTTTAAGTTTCTCAAGGGTTACAACCATTTCTTCTAGCTGTTGCTGTGAATTTTCAGTACTCTTTTTCAATTCATCAATTTCTAACTGTAAGGTGTCGAATTGTTGTTCATGCTTCTTCCAGTTACTTCGACTTTGCTCACTTTTAATTTTTGCAATTTTCATGTCTTCTGTAGCCTTTTTAAGTTCTCGTTCGCGGAACCCTTTTGCGTCTGCCAACTTCTCTTCAATATCTTTTACTTTAGCCGAAGATGTTTTTAGAATTTCAACTGCTTTTAAATGATTCTCTTCCAGCATAACTGAAAAATAAATATAAAACATTAAATGAATTAATTAAATTGCAAACAAATATATTCTGTTATTTATCAATCATTTAACAATGGAAATAAAAAACAACATACATATGTACATTTAGCCATTACATCATCATCATCCACTGTTATGCATTGATAAAAAATCAATGACGAGATTAAGATGAAACATACCTAACAATGCGATGGAAGGGAGTAGAAATAGTATGTATATATATCTGTTCTACAATTACTGCAATTGCAGTATTTGTACTGCTTTTAGAAACACCGTACTTCCGTACTGCCAACACGGCCAAATTACTGTTTTTTTCTCCTGCACTACTTTTCCATACAAAAAACTAACAGATTTAAAAAAAATTCAGGAGTATTTCCATGTAAAAAATCATAAAATTTTGAAACTGTCTCTTGAAGGCGTTGTAAACAGGGTTTTAGAGCAATGAGTGTCTCTAAAACATTTTTTTCTTCTTACTAGGTTCGAAGCAGATTGTTATCTAGCAGATTCTATTAATATTGAACTTAATTCTACAAATAAAATATGATTGACTGATTTATCCTATATTTTAAAACTTACTTACAAATTATCTGTCCAATTACTTCAAAAGTTGCCAATTTGTAACAAGTTAAGTTCAATTTTATTTTTTCATATGAACTTTGACAGAACCATGGACTTAAATTGGAAGAAATTGGCAGTTTTGGGAAGTAAACGAACAGAAGTAAAAATGCAGAGTTTCAAGCTGAAAACCCCAGAATCCATACGTTTATATTCACAGTTAAAGGATTTTTAAATATATTTTATCAAATTTTCTTAATAAGGAATATTTATAGGGCTGATGATACCCGGGTACCCGATTAGCCTACCAACCAATTACCCGGGTACCCGGGTACAGCAAAAAAAAAAAGAAATCAAAAATAAGAACTGGGTGCGAACCACAGCCATTTGTAAAATAAGTTAGTTTGAACTAATTAACTTTATGTCTCATCAAGATGTTGGAGACATTGATCAAACTCTATTAAATAAAATACATCCGAAGTCAATACCGCTATTCGTTCCTAAGATAGTTTAGATCAAGAGGTTAAGCAAGTACACAATGAAATGCACTGATTAAAGTAAAGAACACTTGCACTTGTTTTCATAATGTTTTGTAAGTACAAAGAGATTTGTTAAAGAATAAAAATTTCTTTAGCCTTTTACCGTTAAGTCACGATGTTTTTTATTTGTCCAGACATGCTGTTATTTTAGTAATTATGTTTTATTAGGTATATAATATAGATTTTAAAGCATTGTTTTTATTTTTTGAACTACCTACTGAATAAATTGTTTTGCTTTTCTGAAATCTTGTCGCTATACCATATATAATTTTTTCCAGGATTTCTAAATGTTACTGCAAAAGCGACTTTGCATTTTTATACCCTCTACCCGGTTACCCGGGTAATACCCGTTATACCCGAATACCCGGGTAATTTACTACCCGGGTACAAGCAACCCGGGTAGCCGGGTACTCGGGTAGATGATTACCCGGGTGGAATCATCAGCCCTAAATATTTAACGGAGCCGGATGCTTATGACATCAATTTAAATGTCGACCTTTTTCAGTTACGTATTGAAGATAATTATCTACATCGGACCTAAAGCGAAATCGATAATTAAAGCAGAAAATATGTCTATGATACAAGTAATCGAAATAAAATCAATTTGCCTAAGGTACTACAAACCGATTTGCCAGGCTATAGGCTATAGATTTGATTTTCACGACGAAACTCTACTCCAAATGCAAAAACCAAACTCAAGAAATTTGGGTGAATATTTAGAACTCATATCTATATATATATTTCCAAATATTACGGAGAACATAAGCATTGAGGATGAGGAATCTGAGTGGAGAGCTCTTTTGAACTTAAAAGACTTGTCTAGAAAATATCAACTGGACCGATTCTGGTGTTCCTTATTTTTGAAATAAAAATAGGGATATGAAAATATTTTTATATTACTTGCGTGCTGCCGTGTACTGCTTTCTCAAAAAATAAAACGACAGGCCTGTGGCAGACCGATGGGTCGATTTTCTTTAAACCTAACATTAGCAGAGTGTTTCATTATTGTTTTTTTATGATTTTGTAAGAAAAAATAAAGGCAACTATTGTTTTTTTCTAAAACGGTTCCCGATTTTAATTATTATTTGTACATGCTACCCTTCCGTGCATTATTATGGGACCTCCTATAGAACCATTTTTTGTTTGTGTTATTTTCGACTTTCTCGAAAACGGGTAACTTATTAGAGGAATTCACATTAAACGACGTGTCGCTCGGCCCTAGTCGTTTTGCTAGCGTTCACATTCAACGACTGTCTTACCGACATCATTTTGAAGCTAATATTCAAAGAGAGAACATTATTCGAATTTTCACCAATTCTAGTGAATCAATTTTATTTGTTTCCCCTTTCTTTTTGATGTTTACTTCGATAAAAAAATAGAAACAAAATGTAAAATTGGAATCATCAGTCGTTCGACTGGATTTCACATTTACTACAGCGGTCGTCCGACAGAGCAAACAAATGAACTACGTAGTATGTTGTTCGACGGCCGTTCGACTGTTCACATTACAAAAACGGACGTAACGACAAGTGTTGATGAACATGCCGTTGAACGTGAACAGCCCTATTATGATAAATTCATTTTTTATTTTTAAAACATTTTTAATTCAAATTCTTCTTTTTTTTAAATGTTGTCTAAAATAACTTGGTTTAACAATAAAAAATGGAATAGATTTTTGGGTTTGCAAAAAGCTATAGTAAAGCACGTTAAGAAGAGAATTTTGATAATTTGTGAATATTTTTGTGAATTCAATTTTCTAAGTATAATTTCTTTGGGATAATTTAATGTGGTAACTTACAATCTATATACAAATGGTAGTATCCCAGGTAGAAGAGAGCAACTTATCCTCTTTAAGGATACCTCCAATACTTAAATTTCTAAGAGAAATAGGAGTGGAGGTAGAAGAGAGCAATACCCAAATTTCTTAGAGAAATAGGATTGGAGGAAGGGCTGTAAAGGAGAAACCTCATTTAGCTAAATGCTGTTGGTAAATGTGCGGTCCAACGTCTTTCCAGCAATTGAGAACTATCAACAGCCGCTACTTTCCTAAGTGCATGTCAAGATCTGAATTTACTGGAGAACGACCGACACTGGGATGTATGCATTTATGAAAATCAAAATCGGACATTATTTGCAATCAAATTGACAGCCTTCTCTCCTTCATCTCCAACAGATTTATGGGAGAAATATAAACAGCACATGGCTGAAGATATTTTTCGGCGAAAGCGCGAGGAAAATTCAAATTTGAACATAGATTTCACACCACAAATCTACATCAAAGCCTTGATTATGCTTAAAGATTTGTGCTTGGAAATCCCGAAGAAATTTTTTAATAAATTAGGAATGCCATCACCGAATCGATCTGCTGCAGCTTTGTTCGATATAGAACAGCGACGTGAAATAAATTTCAACACGGGTGATTTTTCTTCGTATGCCCAATTAAATGTTCCAAAGCTAGCGCTCGAGCAAAAAGGCGTTTACAATAAAATAATCTTCTTCCTTAATTCGCCAGGTAAAACGTTCCTACTTAAATTCATTCTGACTCTTGTCTTACCCGGAATAGCTGCGACATTGTTGCCACGTGGAAGAATTGCTCATTTCGCTTTGAAATTGCATTTGAACATGCAATTCAGTGAAACGCCCACGTGCAACATTTCCAATGCATCCATCATGGGAAAAAGTATTGCAGAAATGCAAATTAATTGTTTGGGATGAATGCAATTTGGCATACAAAAAATCTCTCGAAGCTCTTGATTGATCAATGTAAGATTTACATGGAAATATTAGACCATTTGATCCTTTGCTTGCAGGAGATTTCAGGCAAACATTACCTGTAATTCATCGAACGACTGCAGCGGACGAAATTAATGCTTAACTGAAATACCTATTCGTTATGGCGTTACGTAAAGACGTTGGAATTAACTACAAATATGCGTGTCCAACGGCAAATCACAAATCAGATATTCTCACATCAATTTCTAGAAATTGGGAACTGAAAGGTTCCGGTTGATCTGGTTTCCCGACGAATTTGATTGCCTTATAACTTCTGCAATTTAATGACGTCAAAAGAAGAATTGGTTGAAAAAGTATTTCCCAATATTCAAATAAATAATATAGGAATTACGATTGGCTAAGTGAACGAGCTATTCTTGCCGCTAAGAACAAAGACGCCTTCGAACTTAACAATATTAATAAAATATTCAAAGCGAGGCAGTCACATACAAGTGTGTCGACACTGTTGTGGAAGCAGATGACCAATTTACTATCCAACAGAATTTTGAATTCATTCCATCTGCTAGGGATGCCACCACAACAATTGAAAATTGGTGGCCAACTACTATGTTGCGGAATATCAGCCAAAACTTTGGAGGGCAAGTGACTTGCCGTAAGAAAATTAATGAGCAACGTCATACAAGTAACAATTTTGGCAGGTCCTTTCAAAGGTGAATTTGTCCTCATTCCTATGATTCCAACAGATATGCCATTTCAAGAGATTGCAATCCCCAATTCGATTAGCGTTGGCAATCACCATCAACAAAGCTCAGGGTCAATCTTTAGAACTGTGCGGATTAGATCTAGAAACGGATTGCTTATCACATGGACAGTAATATGTGGCCCGTTATCGAGTCGGCAAACCAGACAATCTCTTTATCTGCACAGACAATGCTGGAACAACTAAAATGATTTTATAATCCAATAGCATGTATTTGAGGAAAATGATTTTCAAGAATCAACTCTCAAGGGGTAAGTGAAAATATAAACACCGTACATACATATGTATGTATGTATATGTCTGTATATTTCAGTTGTTAAAATATAAATTAGAAATTAAAAAAAAACGATCATCTCTGGAAATAAACAAATTTCAATTTATGTACATATATCAAATAAGACAAAGTCACCCTAAACACATCATCAATTATTATTATTTATCTGCCCGTTATTTTAATTTAAACCAGTAATCATAATAGTCTAAGAGCTGACAGCATATTTTTGGTTTGGAAATATAACCAAAAATTCAGTACGAGGGTTTGTAGGTGTGTGCGTCGTGACATGGAAAACAAAAGTCTGGCAGGTTTTTTTTTGCGCCGGTGGTGGGGTTGAGGGTTTGAAAATGGCGATTTTTACAATTTTTTATCAGAATAATTATCACTTAAATTCTTTTTTTTTTAAATGACAAATGATGCACTGTCATTTTTCCTAAGTGTAAAGACTTTTATCTTGACGATCCGATTAATAGAACTCAAGATATAAGCTCTTTAAGCGAACCTTATCAGCTTTTTTTTGGAGATTTTTGTTGTTTATTTTTTGTTATGCATAAAATCAACAAAAGTCTCCAAAAAAAAGCTGATAAGGTTCGCTTAAAGAGCTTATATCTTGAATTCTATTAATCGGATCATCAAGATAAAAGTCTTTACACTTAGGAAAAATGGCAGTGCATCATTTGTCATTAAAAAAAAAAGAATTTAAGTGATAATTCTTCTGATAAAAAATTGTAAAATCGCCATTTTCAAACCCTCACCCCCACCACCGGCGCCAAAAAAAACCTGCCAGACTTTTGTTTTCTATATCACGACGCATACACCTACAAACCCTCATACTCAATTTTTGGTTATATTTCCAAACCAAAAAAATGCTGTCAGCTCTTAGACTATAAATAAAGGAGGCTTACGAATAAAAAAAAACAGATAATGCAAGCAATACAAACATTTGAAGATCAAATCCAACATTTTTCGGAGGTTCAACAAAATTTTATAATCATGGACGTCTTCAAAAATATATATTTAGCCACTGAAAATAAAATTTGTAGAATTTTAAATAAATTATTTCCCACTTCAAGATCTGTATACAAAAGACTGCAGTTAGAAAAAAAGCGTTTTGGAACAAAGGAATCGCTGACAAAAGAAGAAATTCCTAAACAAAACAAAATTCTCAGTAATACGGAGCAAATGGAGGTGTCACAAATTACAATTTTTTTGAAAATGAGGATGAAGAAAAATTCATGAAGGCAGAAGAAATAAATGCTGCTCCTATTTTCGAAAAAAAGTTATTTAAATGTAGAAGACAATAATTTAGTCGAAGATTCAATAGAATCTAATATTGTTTCATTTTGTTTTAGACCATACAAAAATTTACTTGCGATTCGCATGATTTTAAAAGAAACGGTTATGGTAGCCTACATTTTATGCCACTTACCAAAAAATGGGTTTAGTTTATGGTAGTACTATGTGAGTATATTGAACACTATTGCACCATGTTACACATTTATACATGAATAAAACTTACAGTTTGAACTAAAAATTGTACCCCAGCGAAGCGGGTGGGTAACGGCTAGTGTTTAATAAAAATCGCTTTTGAGAAAAAAAAATGTAAGATTTTTTAAAAACTGGAAAAAGAATTCATAGCTTGCCATATAGTAAGACTATGTTATCCAAAAATGCAGATGGTTCCTGAAGCGAAGAATCGCTCAACCCGCAACTAGATATTGAATTTCTAGGTAGCTCCCAAAATGTTAATTTATGTAATGATTTGGTGACCTTTTTCTTTATAATGATGGTTTATTAAATGTTAATAACACTGACCTTAACAGGCCAAACAATAACCTAACTTATCCACGCGGTCTGATTACAATTTGCATGAGATAAATAACAATTGGCACTCAGCAGCTTCAAACCATGATCCGACGGAATCATTCCAGCTGAACTGCAAATGAATTCTTATCTAATTCTGCCTATTATGCAGCAGAGTTGTAAAGACTGCAGTCTTTTCAGTACTGCAGTTAATTGAATAAAAAGACTTACTTCCTTAAGTCTTTTAACTTGCCAAAAGAATTTAACTGTAATACAATAGTCAGCAGTCAGTACTAACATTCCGACTGTGAAGTTAAAAAAAAAGTTAATTAACTGCAGTACTTTTGACTTCATTTTAGTCTTTTAGTCAGTTGAAAGTCATTTGTACTTAATGGTTCAACTTTTAGTCAATAAGTCTTTTAACTGCAGTTAATTAACTGTAAGTCCTTAAACTTTGTTTTTTATCAAAAATACTTCGCACTTGTACATCACGCCGCACGCATATAATGCCAAATGAATAATGCAAACATTTTAATTTCTTTTCACTGTATTCTGTTGTGTTATAAGTATAAATCTATTAGTTCAAAGACTTACAGCCCTTTGACTGCAGTTAAAAGACTTACTGACTAAAAGTTAAACCATCGCAATACAAATGACTTTCAACTGACTAAAAGACTAAAATCAAATCACAAATACTGCAGTTAATTAACTTATTTTTTTAACTGCACAGTCGGAATGTTAGTACTGACTGTTGACTGTTTGCTTTGCAGTTAAAGTACTTACTCACAGTATTAACTTGCATTCAAAAGTTATGTTAATTAACTGGGACTGTATTAACTGCAGTACTGAAAAGACTGCAGTCTTTACAACTCTGTAATATGCAGGGTGATTCGCATACGGTGTGACAAAAAGCTAGAGCGTGTAGGTTGGGTTGAGACAAGAAGAAAATCGTATGGAAAAAAACTCTGGGTGCCCTGAAGTATGTCCACCGGCGGAGGGGCCTGGCCTTGCGGAGCCGCATAAATAGTATTTTTATAAACCAAAACTGTTATAATTGACATGTCTGGAGTTACTTCCATATTATATATAGGGCAATTCACGTGAAGCGGACAACGAAAAAAGTGGTAGTTCATGAAATTCGTTCATCTTTGTAAGGGTAAGGGTTTATAAGAAAAATGTTGATAAATTAAATGAAGCGGTTGAAGAATAGTTTAAATAGTGGAATATATGGTCAATCAGATGTTCCATTTATTTCTGAAATCTAAACCGAAAATCGTTTTTTTTTTTAATAGAAAACCGGAAGTTAACATTTCAAACCAGATTCTAGCAAACTTAGCCCATTTTGATATTTGTTTTTCAGTCTCAAAATAAAGCTAATACATTAGAGATAATACATGCCAAGTTTCAAGGTGGGATTTTAATTCGTTTAGAAGATACGTATTCTCGTGCAAAAAACAGATGTTTTTGTATTTTTTTAATTTAAATTTTAAGTATAGTTTAGACCATTTTGAAATTGTTTTTCTTTATTCTTAATGTTCTTTATATAATAAAGATATCAAATACCAAGTTTCAAGATGGGATCTCAATTCGTTTAGAAGAAAATTTTTAAAATAATCGATAAAGCAATGGAATATCGGTTATTCGCTTAATTTATCTACTATTTTCCTTAACACTGGTAAGGCACAGTACATACTTAAGTAAAGTATATTTTCAGTCCAAGATTAAGGTGCAGCTGGTTATATAATTGGCGCAAAATTTTAGACAGTTAGGTATGATGTTGAAACATTTTTAGTATGATCCTAGGTTTAAAAGAGAGTTTTCAAATATTATAGGAGTTAGCTTTGAAGTTAAAATCATCAAATAGATATTTTATCTTTTTTAGTATCATACGAACTCCATATGTCACTTTGACAATGAATAATTTAAAAAAAGTTGTGTGAGTGCCGGGACTCACGGTTAATATGTGTAAACATCAACGTGCGCGGATCCAAAACGGACTTGTTTTTGCTTGAAGGGGATTTTAAGATTTTTTTCACTGAACGCACCCATCCTAGTATGCAGATCGTAACGTTGCACACGAACGTTCACGTTTTTTTTTCACTCTACCGCCAGCATAGATGTTTACACATCAAAATGTAAAATTACGAACCTAGACCCTCCTTCCATTAAAGGTATTCCACTAACATTCTCAGATGAAGCTAAATATCTGGTTCTTGTTCTGGACAAGAAGTTAAGCTGGAAACCTAATATACAAGAAAGAGTTAATAATAAGGCCACAGGAGCTATCTTCTCCTGTAAAATAGCCCTTGGAAATAAATGGGGTCTACAACCCCGTATTACTCACGGGCTAGACACGAACAGCGTGTCTGTGCAAAAGCGGAGCACTTCGCACTACTCCATCCGCTCCACTGGTCACTATATTTCATCTGCTATCCCTCGACATATTCAGTACACAAATAGCCGGAAGCACAGGCATTCGCCTTAAGGCCTCTTCGCAGTGGATCAACAATAAGATTGCCCACTCCACAATTCTGAATTCATTCACATCAATTTCTTGTAACACTGACTACACCATACCTCAATTACTTTTTAACAAAAACTATCAACAAAATTTCTTTGCAAAATAGACTATGAACATTTACGATTTCACTAAGTGTTGAAGAAAAAACCATCACGTTACCAAGCAATCAAAACCCTTGAATGCACTCAGAATCAAAATAGCTTTCGCTGTGTGGCACGTAGCGACGTTATGTTGGAACCACATTGTGTTTACATCCATATTATTCAATTGGAGCCACCAAAAATTGGTTATAATCGATCGGAAGCACTATCTGTTGAAGCTTATGGCAATGACATCGTCGTTTTCAAAGAACTACGGACTCTCACGAATAACGACGATGTTGTCGGTTGATCATGCGTTTCATTGACGCAAGGGCGTTGGCTGATTGTTCACTGAACCGGTCGACTCAAATTTGGCCACCAAGCTTTGGATAATCGACTTGAAAGGACAACCATGTAAACCGTAAAATGGACGTGTGGATGCACAATCGCGAGTAGCGATAATTGATATTGCGTGTGGGATACACAAATATTGAACTGTCAGGGTTTTTGCAACAATAATAGGATTGGGTTTAGGCAAATCGATGGACGACTACTGTGGGTGATCATTAGGATGATGTTGATATTAGATGACGGATGTGACCATGGTGGTATTTAGGATTGAGGTAATATAATAAGATGAGGATATAAACAGAATGGAGACTGCAATTAATGCAAGAATTATACTATAGTATACTATCGTATAGAGATTGATATTTTTGGTTATATGAACCTATAACACGTGTGTACCCTAAGATTTTTTCAATCGGAAATAATTTTTTTTGTTTTTACCCTGTAAATACCCAATTTTGAAAAAAATATGCCTCAAACCATCCCCTCAAAGTAAACTTTGAAAAACAAAAAGAATTTTTGAAATAGGACAAGTAGTTTCTGAGATTAGCCCACATAAATAAACGGAGAAAGAAAGAAAGAAATGTTGGGGCTTAGCCCAGTCGGAATGTACACAAAAATAATTCTGAAGTGCCGAAAATAAGGGTTTTTTACTATTTTATTCGTAGGGAGGGTGCATAAGAAGTCTACACTCAGTAAAACATAATTATAGTCGATGAAATTTTAAAGAAAAATTCATTTCCCGAAAAATTAATAAAATCCTTAGTAAAACAACAACAACAAAAACAACACCAACACCAAAAACAACAACAACCAGAACAACAAAACTTTAAATAAAAATCCTTCACATACATACAACAAATAGCAGAGAGGTTCAAATATGCAAAACTTTTTGACACAGAAAAATACAAATTAGCGATGAAATTTACTAACACGACGTCACAAATGTACACTATACTCAAAACAAAAACGGCCATTATGGACCATTCTGACTTTGTTTACAAAATAAATTGTAAAGGAAATCCTAACGAAGAATGCAACCAAACTTATATAGGAACTACGAAACAAAAATTAAAAAAGAGACTTATAGGACATAAATCAGACATAAAAAATAACGCACCACAGAAGACAGCACTGGCAGCACGTTGTCTCGCACACGGCCACACTCCTAACTATGAAGAGATCCAAGTACTTCAGAGAGAGGAGAACCAAAACAAGAAGTTTTTAATCGAAACTCTTCACATCATCAACACATGCAACACGATGAATAGAAAAACAGACAAAAAAACGTATGTCCGCAATATAAACATTTGTTGGAGAAGAGGTGGCGATACCAAGATCTATGAAACATGTTTACAAGCTTTTGACTTTATTTTTTGTTACTTGTGAGTCTTGCTTTAAGTGTTAAGTTCAACTTTTGTTTGTTTTAGAACCATTGGGTTTTTTTCTGAAAATGTATTAATGTAATAATTAATGTAAGTAATTTATCGCCTTATGTTTTTTGCAAACATTTTATCTTATGTACTAATCAATGCAAATATAGATACCACTTTTTCACCTGAAGATGTCCAGTCATGGACGAAACGTTCTGAACGGGAAAAAACTTGTTTCATTTATGACCTGAAGCCTATATACCACACAACAAATACATATTCAACAAAAGTCACATATTATATACCTATTACACTTCCTACCTCTATTTTTTTTTGTAAATTTTCGGCATTTCGGTTAAACATTTTTGTGAAGTTATAGTAAATTGCTTTACAAATTTGGTAGGTAGAAAAGACAGACAAAGGAAAATCTGTTGTTTAAAATAATAAATCATCACGGCATTGTCAATTACGCATCTTAAAAATTACGCCGAGACGAAACGCCAATTTTTATGGATTAAAAAAGGCCGTTAAAAGCAATTTTGAATCAATCATTTAGACGTTATTTTCTTGTAAGAAATTATCAAAATTTTAAAATCATTAAAAGTAAACTTACCTATTTTTTCCTTGAGTGACTTAATCTCTTCTTGATGTTGATGGAATGTTGTCTGTGCTAAACGCTGGGAACAAGCATGCAGCTCATGCTGCCTCAGTTCTAGCCGTTCTTTAATTGCCCTATATGCTTTAGCAAGTTTTTCAGTGGCACTAGAATTTTAGAAAAATATTTATAAATTAACAATGACAACTAACTGTTAATACGTCTATTTTGTAAAAAAAACTTTCAGAATTTAAAATAATTTTCCTAACAATGTTTAATTATAATTTTAATTTTTCGCATAAAACTAACCTACAGTTTTTTCCTAAATACTTTATGTATGCTATCTGACCTCAGATTTGCTAATTTGTGTAAGGTTTTCTAGTTATTCTAATCTAAACCTTTTTTCGCATAGCTCATAGTTTAACGCAGTTAGTGTTGTATTATGAAGAATAACATCCTATTCTAAAGTTGAGTGGAGACAGCTACGTGAAAGCGGCAAACAAAAAACTGATAATCAAATATCATCTTAGCCGATTCCACCCCAGAGTATTGCATGAAACTAAATAAACAATAACAAATGATTTTAAGCGCTTAATATTGTAATTCAATACAATAACATTACATTTTAGTTCGACTTGATTTGACTCATTGAGCGAACAAATCAGCAAAGGATCGCTATTCGTAATGAAGTGATAATCAAATTCACTTAAGTTTTGACATTAGAATCGGACTTAATTCGCAAAGTTTTTTGAGTTTTTCATAATTTTCTTTTCATTTCGAGCGAACTTAGTTTGAGCGAATAGTTATTGACATATTACAAAATAATCGAATTCGCAAGGTATCAAGTTCGATTATTTCTCCATTTTTGCTATTCAAATTACCGGGATCAATTCAGGGCAATGATAATAACATTGGCGCAAAATTTTAAACAGCCTGATGTTAAGGTATTATCATGATAATTGTTAACAATTTACTTACTTTAAAGCTCCTTACTAAAATGTTCTTAGTTTTAAAGCCTTTTTAACTAATATTATACTAAACGAAACTCAAGCTGAACGCGCCTTAAACAGTGACATTTCGTGCAACTGTCATGTCAAAGTGACATAAGGAGTTAAAATGATACTAAAAAGATAAAAAAGACATTTAATTTTAAAAAGATAGTGCAATGCTAACTCGTTTAAAATTTGAAAATTTTTCTTTTTACCCTAGCATCATACTTAAAATGCTTTAACATCGTACTAAATCGTCTAATAACGGGTGATTTTTTAGCTGGTTTGGTTTTGGCAACACTGGTTTTGACAGCTGACGTGTGTTTAGTACCTTGTGTCACTGTCAAACAGCTTCAGTTTGGTTTGCAATTTAACCATGGATCGTCTTACAAATGAACAACGCTTGCAAATTATTGAATTTTACTATCAAAATTCGTGCTCGGTTCGAAATGTTCATCGCGCGCTGCTTGTGTTCAGCGATGAGGCTCATTTTCGGTTGAATGGGTACGTAAATAAGCAAAATTGCCGCATTTGGAGTGAAGATCAGCCAGAAGCATTGCAACAGCTACCAATGCATC
Source organism: Leucozona laternaria (assembly GCA_932273885.2). Classification (NCBI taxonomy): domain Eukaryota; kingdom Metazoa; phylum Arthropoda; class Insecta; order Diptera; family Syrphidae; genus Leucozona; species Leucozona laternaria. The sequence continues at coordinate 57,937,237 of OW026368.1, forward strand.
CCGAAAAAGCCACTGTTTGGTGCGGTTTATGGGCCGGCGGCATTATTGGGCCATATTTCTTCAAAGATGATGCGAATCGCAGCGTTACTGTCAATGGTGAACGCTACCGAGCGATGATAACAAACTTTTTTTTGCCCGAAATGGAAGTTCTTGACTTGCATGATATGTGGTTTCAACAAGACGGTGCCACATGCCACACAGCACGCGAAACAATGGCGCAATTGCGAGGCGAGTTTGGTGAACAGTTAAGTTCACGTTTCGGGCCGGTCAATTGGCCGCCTAGATCGTGCGATTTGACACCATTAGATTATTTTTTGTGGGGGTATGTCAAGGCTAATGTCTATAGGGACAAGCCCGCTTCGATTGACGCACTGGAAGCCAACATCCATGCATTCATTCGTGAGATACCGGCCGATATGTGTGAAAGAGTATGCCAAAATTGGACTCAGCGGATGGGCTACCTGAGACGCAGCCGCGGTCAACATTTGCATGAAATTATCTTTAAACATTAAATTGCAAGGTTCAAACTATCGATTCAAATAAATATTTCATTCATTTTTTCGAATTTTTTGTGTTTTTTTTTTAAAAAAAAGTTCTAAACCTCTTAAAAAATCACCCATTATTTTGCGCCAATATTATAATGGCGCAATAATATTTAAATATTATATTTGAAAAGTACTAAGCAAATACCTAAGATTTTTTTTATTATATTAATTTTTTTAATCACTAAATATTTAACAGGGGACTATAATTAATCAAGTCAATTTGGCAATTTAATAGGTTATAACATTTGTATTTGTTAATTTCGAAGACCTTATATTTGTCTTAAGCACGGCCAAAGCCATAAAGAAGAGTGACACCGTCAATAGAACATCCATGACCTGCGCTCTTTAGAATCTGGCAAAGGCTAAAAGAAGAATCCTGATGGATTCAAGCTTTGATGAGGTGTTCCATTTATCTTTTGCCCAATGGTCTTTATTAAGTTTTCCTGATATAGATTTCATTGCATTCTTTACAACTAACTCCACTTCACTTCTTGTTTTTGCCGATGGTTGACTTAATTTTGTAATTGCATAAAGCACTCTTGAGGGCAAAGTTGTTGATAAATGCTGGGAAGTTTTGAAAGCTTTTCGGATAAACCTAAGGTATAAAGAATCTTACGCATTTGTCCATTACTCTTTTTAGTGCCGGTTGGGAAATAGATTGAATTTATTTTCTTCGTAAAAGATGGTGAGTGAGTTTGGGATCGTATCCATTATTAGTAGCGATATGAGCTTTTTTCTTAATAATAACGAACATTTTTTTTACAAACATAGAAAACTCATTTAAACTAACTGTAACTTTTTATTTATTTGTTTTAAGAAAAAGGATATGCATTACAATAATAGAAAATATTATTGCCTACAATATTGTGTTTCAATTTTTAGTGTTCGACTTACTGAAGCCGTAATATTCTTTAAACAAAAAAAATACATATAAAATGCAATAAAATAAATTTGTACGAATATATTAAGTAAAAAAGGTTTTTGGGTGGTGTCAATTTGGATTTAAGCTTTTTATATAAGCCTCTATCGACCCATGAACAAAAGACATTCAGTGACGCTGCACGCAGTGTCAAATGATTGACTATTAGCCATGAACTCACAATTTTATTTGAACATATTATATAGCTAGGTTATTTTTTATTAGGGACCACAAAATGTACTCACGACAACTCTTGGTCCACATTCTGCAACTCAATTTTACAATTCTGAATTTCATTCTCTAAATGCTTAATTTCGGCGAATTCTTGAAGAATATTTCCTCCTTTAGGCTTTGATCCTCCGGAAAGTGTACCTTCAGGGTCTACAACATCTCCTTCTAAGGTGACAGAACGGCAGTATATTTGGCGATGATATGTTACCTATTTATATTACAGTGAATTAAAAAAAAAAAAACAAATAAGAATATATTTTAACAGAATAAAAAACATCGGTGTTTTCAAATCGAATCTACATTTTGATAAAAAAAAAATTCCACAATATCATTAGGGCCCTGCGCCGGTGGTCATACTTCAGGCACCCGAGTTTGTTTTCAGTTTTAAAAGTTTTTCGCCATTAAAAGTAGGTGTGAATCAACGCGCTTCTCCTGACTTGAAAAAACTCTGGGTGTCCGAAGAATTCCCATCGGCGGAGGGCATTGGCCCTTCGGCGTCGCATAAACAGTACTTTATAACCAAACTGTTATAAATTAGCCTGTCTAGTCACTTCCTTTTTTTAATAGAAAAGTGAAATGTGTGTAAATTACATGTCTTGGTACTTTTAGCTAAATGCTATCGTTCTCTCTTTTAGAGTTCCTATGACGACTTAATTTTTTTTGAAATTTGAACCGATTTAACGAGCATGGTATATTGGAATGGTAATGGTGATTATGATACGGTGTGAAAAACGTTAAAATGCAGTCTTATTAGTTCCTTAAGGATCTGCTAGGTCAGTTATAAAGCGGTATAGATAAAAAAGTTTTTTGTAAACACCATAACCTCGAAAACTATTCTTTTTAAATAATTAAAAAAAAAATTTTTTTCAGCGGTTGCAAATGTTTTATCTTTTCAAGAACCAATAGTGTTGAAAATATTGAATCGCATTTTGAAATAATGTACTTGAATTTTGAAAAGGCTGGGTCTCACTAAAACAACCGCACTCTTCGCCAAGAAAATGGGACAAAGACTTCGAAAAAAAAAACTTTTTCAGGTGGCTTCGGTTAGGAAATGCACTTTTCTAGTTGCATTTTGAGCAACGTATACATATCCCATAAGGGATTTCTATAAATGCGGTACATATCACAAATGAAAGCTAAGAAAGCCTTCTTTAGGAATTCAGCGATTGGCCCGAAAATGGTAAATGAAGCGAGGCCTACGAGGCCTATGACGTGAAATACTTCGTAAAACCATATAAAATAGCTTAGTAAGGGGCCTTTACCACTCTTATTCCATTCAAGATAATTTTAACATGTCCCCGGCAGTGAAAGAAATGGAATGGTTTCGAAAACTTGATTTTTTATTATAAAAGAACGAAACACATCGATGTTAAATAAATTATGTTCTTCCTTGGTTGGAGTTTCTAGTATTTAAGTATTATTTTATTTATTTAAAAATAAGAGTGTTCAAAATAGTGAATCATATTTCAAACACTTGGGAATTTTGGAAAAAACTAGTTCCTTATAAATATCGTACTAAACCCTTTTAAATAAATTTTATTAGTCTCTCTTCATACTTAATAATTACAAGTCGCTTGGCCTTTGTGATAATTTATGTAAACTAGACCGGTAGGGTAAACTAGAAATGTGGGCCTTACATGAACCAAGTTACTTTAAGGCTCAATAAAGAAGAAACTCCAGACAAAAAATTTAAAAGTGTCTGATTATCGGCCTCCAGCCTATAATGACTTGGTTCAATCAAGTGGTTTCATTCAAACCTTTAATATTAATATGATGGTGCGTAAGGCCCGAACCACACTTCTCTCGTGTGGTGTGTTGTGGAGTAGTGTGTCGCTGTCATTCCAATGTATTTCATAGATTTCGACACAACACATCGCACACGATACAAATATGGCTCCACGCATATGAAATACATAAGAGCGATAGCGACACATGACTCCACAACACACCACACGAGACATATCTAGTTCCGGCTTAAGCTTTGCAGCCTTCATGACTCTCATTTATCACACTTTTAAAGGGTGTATAGTTAAGATGTTTTTAAGATTATTTACTTTCATTTCTTTGAAGATTGTTGACTGTTAGTCCTTTTTTTGTGAGAAATGGGCCCAACTACCTGTTTGAAGAACACAATGTTTTATTTTACAAAAAAAAAAATAGTTTTCAAAATAAAGGGTGTTTTTTTTTAGAGGTATAGAACTTTAAGTTGGCAACACTATTTTAACTGGCGGCCATTTTGCCAAGTGATTTATTTTTAGTTTGGTTTGGTATTTCAACATGAGTAGACTGACGCCTGAACAACGCTTCCAAATTGTGCCCAAATAGGCCCAAATCAAGATTGCCGTTGATCCCAATTTTCTTAAGCGAATTTGGTTTAGCGATGAAGCTCACTTTTGGTTGAATGGATACGTCAATAAATAAATCTGCCGTACTTGAAGTGATGATAATCCTCAAGTGTATGTTGAGAAACCGTTACATCCACAAAACTCTGGTCCGTACTTCTTTAAAAACGATGCTGGCCAGAACGTTATAGTCAATGGTGACCGCTATAGAGCCATGATTACTGACTTTTTCGTCCATCAATTGAACAACCATGATATGCAGGAGCTGTGGTTTCAACAAGACGGCGCAACATGTCACACAGCTCGTGCTGTTTTATTGAAGGAAACGTTTGCTAGCCGCTAGTTTCACGTTACGGACCCGTGAATTGGCCTCCAAGATCGTGCGATTTAACGCCGCTTGACTATTTTCTGTGGGGATATGTGAAGTCGCTTGTCTATGCCGATAAGCCCGAAACGATTGACCACTTGGAGGACAACATTCGCCGCGTTATTGCCGATATACGGCCACAAATTTTGAAAAGTCATAGAAAATTGGACCTCCAGATTAGACTACGTCCGAGCCAGCCGTGGCGGTCATATGCAAGAAATCGTATTTAAATTATAATGCCAGAAGATTATCTTTCGAATAAAGTAAATTTCATGTCAATTTAAAAAAATTATCTTTGTTTCATTCCATTTCAAAGTTCTATACCTCTAAAAAAAACACCCCTTACATACTTCAAAAAAAATGTCCACCTTTTATAAAAGTCCTATCGATAATCGTGTATACATTTATGGAATTCTCTTATCCTATAAAGTACCTGGTTATCAATCTTTTTAATATTTTTGTTTATTCTAGTCAACTAAGACCCGTTTGCTTGTAAGAAATTTTAATAATTATGTTCTACTTAATCAGTTCTGCTGCTTTGTGCTTCTTTTTCATCTGCGTAAACTGTCACATTAGCGCTTAAGTTAAACTTAAATATTAAAGTTTCTTTTCTCCAAATGGACCTAAAATACCTGAACTGTACTTACTTGTTTAGCAACATTAAGATCTTTGCAAATGAGAGTTTGCCCAAACACAAATTTCATGACAGGGTCAAAATATTTGTCATATTCAATCAGTGCAAGAGCTGAGTTTACATTTTCTTCGCCCACCTGAAAAGAAAAGTTTTAAGTGTTAGTTAATAAGGTGAAAGGAAACATTCCGGCTACATTAATAACAGTTCTGTTAATACGCGTTTGTGTTTAACCTTAATCTGTATGTATGATTGTATGTGCCTACTGAGTACTAGTTTGCCGTTGAGTATTCAATGCTTTTGTTTTATCATGGTTTTATTCTCCGGGTTAAGTAAAATATTTTTTTATCTCATATTATCTTATTTTTAGTTGTTTACCTGATTTTAATTTCAGATAATAAAAACAATATTCCTTTCATTTGTTTAAGTAAATAGTTAAGTAGATTTAGATTTTCAATTTTCTCAAAACATTAAAGCATCGGAATTTTAGTACTGGACTTAAAATTGATAAGAGCAATGAATATTAAAAACAAACATAATACTTTACGTACAATTTAAAAAAAAAAAAAGGGTGACAAAATTTGTTTCCATTTTATTTCTAAATTTTGAGTTTGAAAATGGATTTTTTAAAACCAATTCAGTTATAATTTTTTACATTGATATGATTTTCTTCTTTAAAAAATGTTATTAAATAAATTGATTATTTATTAAATTAATAATTTAATACAAAAAACTAGACCAACAGAAAAAATACATGTATGTATCACTTTATCTTCTTTGGTATTCATTGTAAAGTTAAGCTTTTGCGGAATACGAAAGCTCTGCAGTGTGTATCGTGTGTTTTGCCTTTTTCTTTGTCGAGTATTTACGTTGTCCAAATGAGCTGTATATCGATGTACCATTATATGCTTTGCCAAAGCTGTTGATGTTCGTTTATTACGTATATAAGCTTGACGCTCTGTCAGTCTTATTGATAATAGTCGTTTGGTAGTCCTACGTTTTGTATAACATTAAAATTTGAAATATTTTATTGATGGTCTGATAAAATTTAGAAGGTTTTTAGATGAATAAGATGTGTGTTTATGAAATTTCCGATAAATGAACTTTATTTAAAAAGACAATTAAAAAATATGTACGACTGGGCCGCACGAACTTGCTCTTATTTGCGATCAGACTGTGGTTCTAAAGTCTAAAATAAATTAGTTATGGGAGTCTATATTTTGTTTTTTATGACAGGTACCGTTATTTTTGGTGATAAACAAAATGAAAAAACGCGTGACCCATCCGTTTAGGCGGTAGCCGAACAGACAGACGGACGTTTTTACGAGACCGATTTTTTCGTCTTTTCTATCATGGTAATGTCAAGTCAAGGAAATAAAGCCCAAATGTTTTTGGAAATAACGCACAAAAAACTGGAAAAATGTTGTTGTTATTGTTTTCTTCAATTTGGGTTGTATTCCCTGTATTGGGTTTGTTTTTAAAACTGGAAATAAAGCCCAAAATAAAGAGTAGACAAATTTGAAAACAAAATAATACACAAAGTAGGAAATATCAACCAAAACAATTAGGCAAGGCAAAATGAAACAACGCCCAAATAAAGGCAATACCCATTTTCCCAAAAGCCAATATTTTTATATTTGAAATAACTATCCCAAACTAAAAATGACATAACTTCTCGCAGTGTGAAGTGCGCGTATCGGAAGGAAACGGCGCTCCCCACAGCATGTCGCGAGGGCGTTCCGGCCGGTCGATTTTTACCACCACGTTCCGTCCGATGGAGAAGCTGCCCCTCCCCCACTCCTCGCGATTACTTTGAGATAAATTATGATGTGTTCCTTATTACACATAAAGCCAAGACAAGCTAAACCAACGTGTTTCAGTACATTGAACAGAATATCTTCTATTGAAGAGTATAAGTATAATTTGCAATAAAAATGGGCGCGTTCAACGCATTACGTTTTACATCTGAATTTTTGGAGCTTCTGATTGGCCATAAAAGAACTTATTGTTTATTGATAAGTGAGTTTTTAAATCAAAAGATTACCTATTATTAGAAAAATGTTCCCAGAATTGTACATCGCAATATTGTGGAATTATTTTTTCATTAAACTTCACATAGTCTTGCTGATTTAGTTAAATAAATCACCACCAGAACTACTGACGCTTAATTTTTAATTTAAGAATATAATTAAAGTTCTATTTTATTTTGTTTTAATGTGAACCCTTTAGGTAAATGCTAGCATTTGACACAACAACTTTCAACAAAAAATTCAGATTTTTTGTTCGTTCAACAGCATGAATTCAGATCTGAATTTTCAGATTTTGTGATTGAACGTGTCCAATACAAATGAATTTACAATAAGTATTATATTTTATTTATATTTTTATAGTTGCGATATATACATACATAGGTACTATATGCCAAGTTATGGATTCGTGCAAGAAATCGAACTCGAGATTTTGACCAAACTTGTCATTACTATTATATGGAATACGCATAAACGTCCGTCTGTCTGTTCGATTACTGCCTGAACGGATGGGTCGATTTTCTTTAAACATTCCCCCGATATGTTTTTTTCATTTTTTTAGGGCTAATTATAACGGTACCTGTCATACAAAATTTTTTGGCCAAAAACGAAAATCTTATTTTCTCAAAATCGGCTCCACAGAATTAAAAAAAAAAAATAAATAAATTTAAATAGTTATAAGCAGCCGTTTAGTAAAAAAAAAATGGTTCAGAATAATGATTATTAATGGCACCTCCCAAAGAAACCATTTTTTTGATTATGATCAATTTTGTTATGAAGAATGATTAATACATTTTAAATAATATTGTGTACCAAAATTTTCAAAACGCTAATTTTTGGATTTTTTAAAAAAGTTTGATTTTTTTTTTTTGAAAACTCGATATTTCAAAACGACTTGGTCGATTTTTATTAAACATTATGCAGAAGATTTTAGACAAAAATTATTCTTGTTATAACCAAAAATAACGGTACCTCCGATACAAATGTTTAAACCCAGTTAAAGAAAACCTTTTTTTGCTCAACAAAATTTTGTTTGTGTATCAAAATTAATAAGGTCTAGCATTTAAAATTATTAAATTTTACATTGAACTATTATTAACAGTACCTTTCATAGAACGGTTTTTTTGACATTCGACTATCTCATTATCCGCCTTACCGATTAGAACGTAATTTTGTATACAGAAGCTTGTAATAAGTTTAAATAATATTGCACCTCAAAACTTTCCAAAAAAAATTATTATAACGGAGTAGATAACCAAAAGATTCAAAAACCCATTCCCCCAGAATGTTATTACGCAGCCGGTATTTCAGCAGTTAAGGTAAAGAAGAGGAACCGTGTGGTATAGATACAAATCGGTTCGATTTTTGGATTATGTACACTGCCGGTCATTAGAATAGGTTCAAACATTGTGTCATACTACTGTTACTCTCCCTTAATGTTGCAATTACCTAACTTTGATTTATATATATTGCATAACCATTTGTTAACACTAAGTAAAATGCAACACTTAATCTAGAAAATAGCAACGAATTGACCCATGCTCACAAAGTGTTTGTCTCCTTCATTTCTGATTTAATTGATTGAAAAGTGAAATTAGGCCACGATGGAAGAATTAAATAAGACCGCCATACAAAACCACTAGCGGCCTTATTCCCAACCACCAGAAATATTTAACTTGAGATCATAGCAAAATGTTGTTATGACAAAAAAAAAAAGAAATCAGTCAGTGCTAAACATAATTTTCCCTGGCCGCTTTCAAAGTTCCCTGACCAATTTTTCGTTCCCTAATTGTCCAGTCGAGTGGCAACTATGTAAATTAAAAAATTATATTATATCATATCTGTTTATTTAAACCTTGTCCCAGGTTTTTTTTCCTTCGTGTCACGCAAATGTTTTGTATTTTGATACAAAATTTGAATTTGAATTTTGCTTAATTCAATCCATATTTACTGTTTTTAATTTATCAGGACAGCTTCCTCGCATTAAGTTAGGCAAAAATAATTCAACTGTAAAAATCAGTAAGTGGCAGACACACTTTGAGTGTTACATGATGTGTATTTTTATCATAAGACCTTATCGTCACGACGTTTTTTAAGCTTATTGAGGAAAACATTAGTTCAAAAGTAGTTTGCAAAGAATATAAATAAATAGATAGGGATTTTGAAAAGGATTAGGTGTGGTTTAACGTTTGATAGTTCTTTACATCTTTATAATGCTATTGTGATACCTCATTTTAATTATTGTTCAACATTGGTGTATGCTTGTCAAAGATAAATATTGACTCGACTCCTCTTACTACAGAATGAAACAATGAGAGTTATTTTGAAAGTGAACATTTACACACCAATTAGGGTGATTTTGAGTGCATAAATTGGATGAATGTGGACAATCGTTCATTGTCAAATGTCAACTTTGGTGAAGTGCAGTTATATAGATAAGGGACCAACGTTAATTTAAGATAGATGTTTTAAAAGCAGTACCCAGAATTCTTTGATATATTTGGGATTTAATTTGGGAGGCCATTGACTCCCAAGTGAAAAACGTAGCTTATCGAGTAAGTTTAGTTTACTCGTTCAACTTTATTGGCGGTGGTTACGGTACCCTTATTCAAAACTGCCAAATCTGTTTTGCCTACCAAGCTTATTCCAGCACATAGCATAACACTTGGACCCCCAAAACCATCAGTTATGTGGATACATAGTTCTGTTAAACTTTCCCCTTGTTTTCTCTACATGAATACTCGTTTATCATTACTGAAAAACTTGAACTGACATGATTGTCTGTAAAGAGTACAGTCCTGCATTTATTCATGTTCCAATCCGAATGCTCGTGCGCCTACTGCGCCCTTGTCAATTTGATTCGATCAACACGCACTCTGGAACGTTGACCATTTTCGTGAAGTCCATTACAAATGGTTTGATAACTGAAACGTGTGTACCAGTAGAATGCTGTAGTCGGATTTAAAAGGCACGGGCGGTTACAGTACGTTCCCGACTTGCAGTTAACCTGATGTAGCGGTCATTCTGTGTAGTCGTGGCTCTTGTTCTCCTGATCCATGTAGCATTTCCATACATTTCGGATGTGTTGTTACAGATCTCTGAGACTTTCCCTCCTGAAACATAGAAACTGCACTTGCAGCGTTTTCCATGTCCATATGATGGCGAAAACCAGGTAAAGAAATCATGATTAATACCGAAATAAGAAAAAAACTAAGTAAGAAAGCTGCATTTAACAAAAAGAATTAGACTGAGAACGCAATGGTGATAGAATTTGTGCACTGAGTGTTATTTTTTTTTTTTGCAAGCACCTCCGTTTTTCTGCCAACTCACTAAACATATGCTATGTAATGACAATAAAGACATGGTAGAAACTTCAGTTTCCCCTTCAGTTCTCGATTCCCCTGCCCAATTGAAATCAATTTCAGTCAGTTAATGAAAAACTCTTTCTTATAAAAAATTGTATCAAACTCAATTATTTTTGTTTAACTTATAAAATCTCATGCATACAGAAATACTTACCAAATTCTGCGCAAACCTCACAACCTTTGGATCAATTGGGCGTGATGAGATTTTATTTATAGGAATTATTGTGACTCTTTGTTGCAGCTGGCCTCTCTGAAGAATTTGTTTGCTAGTTATGTCATCATCTGTTACATGGCTATACAACTGTGAATTAAAGTAAATTTTACTTAAATAAGTTGTATTCTTTAATATATATAAAAGAAAAGTAATACATACACTTCCACCAGCGCACATCATAAGCGCCAGACAGTTTTTTTCATCGCGTACAGAAAATAATTTCCCCACCATACCTCGCACTTTACGGCGATCAAAATTAGGTTCGGGATCGCGGTACTGAAGGTCATACTTATACGAATTTTTTCGGTCCAGTTGCTGTTTGAAGTTACGTATTTGCTGAACTAATGAATTTTTTCTTTCTTGTAGTTGCTCAAATGATCCTTCTTCGTAATTCATGTTATTTATTTGTAACTAGAAATTAAATTGTAATACACAAATTATTCATGGATCACGATTAACAAAGATACGATTTATTAATTTTAGGACGATTTTATCCAGTCAAAGTTCAACACCACTTGGAGATTTAGAATTTCACTTTCAGAAATTGCATTTTTCACTCGGAGTTGACTTGCTCAACTTTTGATATTTCAAAGTTGAGAAAATCCGAAGTTAGACAACTTTGCATTTGCATCCGAAATTGAAGACTTTACTGAGCAAACTGCGTATTTTTCTTCATTTCTGTTAATTCAATTATTAAATTCAGTTGTGATGACCGTTTTCACATTTGTAGTTGTTATAGCTTAGTTTTAATTCTTTACTAGTTTAAAAACTCTTTTGAACATTTAATTACTTAAATATATACAAGTTTAATTACGCAGAACTATTTTTTTTTTAAATACATTGGCGCAAAATTTTATACAGCCTGATGATAAGGTATTAGCATGATACTAGTTAACAATTTACTAACTTTAAAGCACTTTACTAAAATGTTCTTAGTTTTAAATAATTTTTTACTAGTATTGTACTTAAGTTCATAGAAACGATCACTGTTTTCATTAAAATTGTTATTCGAAACTTTCAAAGCTGCAAAAGAAAGTTAAAAGCAGCATTCAATTGCATAATATATATTGTTTGTTGAATGGGCTTCAGGTCAAATGAAACAAATAAATTCTTTTTTGTCACGACGTTTCGTCCATGTATATGGACATCATCATGTGAACAATATGGTTTAATTGTTTTTACATTTAAATTAAATACATTTCTTTTACGTCTACACAGTATAACAAATTTATAAGATTTATTCTTAATGTGTAGGAAATTTAATGAATAAAATCAATACTGAATAAAATAATTTGTTTTTTTTTTAACCAACCAAAATTGTATTGAGAAAGAATTTATTTTACTAATTTTCTACTTATTTTCAAAACTAAACTGAAAGAAAATAAATAATTGTGAGCAATAACGCACATCTTAAATGTTTTCCTTTAAATAGGGTTGCCACGTTCATCCACCCATTTCAAAAGTGGGAACCCAGTTTTGTTGTTTTCAGTTCCATGTAATTCTTCAATTGATACAAGTTTTAACCTTTTACTCGATGGGCTAAGTCAAAGTCCCAAAACAGTGTTTTTCAAAGCGGCAAGACCACCTACCCATTTTAGCAAACCCTATATTTATCTTTCTATCTCGTCAAGCTCTATCGTTTGGGCGTACTTTAAACCTCTTACTCGATGAGCTAAGTTGTGATCAGAAAAACACACCGGAAGTGTCCAATTTTAGACGTTGCACACCGAAATTTCGCTAGGCAACCCATGTTCGTTCAGTTGCGTTCTGAAATATCTATCGAATAAGTGGTAATATAACCTTTTACCTTATGAGCTAAGTGATCTGACGGCCGGCTCTCCTTCCAATTGTACATGTTGAATTGTCAGAAATCAAAAAGAACTCTTCTGTTATCTTTCGAATGGTAAAACAACAGAACCGACGATTCTGAGAAGAGATTTTCGTTTCTAGATTTCAAGTCAGAATCCAATTAAGAAGCCTTAACACATTTAAACTGAAATTGCAGTGCAACTTAATGATTTTTTAACTTTCAATTTTAATTAGTTTTGCAATAAAAAGTATCTTATCAAATTTAAAAACAAATTACAATCAAAATTGTCAGTACCGTGACTCGCGGAGAAAAATTTGTAAACATTCGTTTTTACCTCAGAATTTCGTTTCGCTTCGCTTCTGTAATATGCGTTGCTGTTGCATTTTCAATTTCCTCATACCGAGAGCTTACATGTTACAAATCTAAAAATTGTGGGTACTGGGACTCGCAGAGATGATGAGTAAACATTCGTTTTGAAGACCGTTTTTCGAAAACTCAATAATCGCAAAAAATCCTAAAATGTGATATAGGTATCAAAACTCAACCAATACTTCGAGTTTTTGCAAAACTAAACAAAAAACTTACCTACCTTAAAAACAACGGTATTGGTTCAACTAACAGAACCAAACATGATTGTATGGGTTATAAATAAATAATCCTGAATCCTAATAAGGCTGAAAACACACTGGATCGGTCAAAACCTGTTTTGTTTCAACAAACACCAATCGAAACACAATGAATCAAACAAAATCTTTTCACGTTTCTGTTTCGTTTGGTGTGTGTTGAGATAAAACAAATAAAACACCAGTGGCAAACAAACAATCACAACAACGAAATTTTATTTTTGAAAAACAAAGTTCCAGCCATCGACAACGAAACATGTTTTCCTATTTCGGCTTGTTTTTTTTTGTTTTGTCGGGTGCGGTTGAGTTGCGCGGAGCTTCTCAAAATAATATGCTATAATTATCAATTTCGCTCCTCAAACACGTACTGCAAATTGAAAAGGAGATCGAAATTTTTCGTTAATGATTTCGTTGTATCATTTTTGTGTGGGATTTTTCGTTTCGCATCAGCAGAGTAGTAGGATTAACCCATTCTCTCCCATTGTACTTTTTAAAGTACAGTTAAATGAATTCACTTCATGGACATAATAAAGTATGGTACGAAAAGAAAATTACATATTTATATTTTTCTTTACTTTATGGAACATTTTTCAATTTTTTTTCAAACAATTTTTTTTTTGAATTGCAGTCGGTTTTTTCCAAATTGTCATTTGTGCGAAAATTATTTTAAAATATTGTACGTTTTGCTTCCATCAAAAACTTCGTATGCACAAAAAATTCCGTAAACTGAATACATATTGTACTTATTTTTGCAATATTCATTTAAAACAAACATAAAAGTTTGAAAACATCATGGCTTTACAAATTTTGGTATATAGATACGGAGGTAAGCAAAGCTAAAGTTAGATGTACTATAAAAAGTACAATGGGTCCATGCATACATTATATTTTTAGTATTTACAATGGATTTAAAAACTTATTCCTACTAATCATTTTTATGGAAAACGATTTCACAATCTGCATTGTGGCCTTGAAGAAATGCATAATAATGCGGAGATAGTCAACGCTGAAATCGTCATGATTCCTCCACCAGTGGACTATGTTACGGATGAAGAGGACATGGATGAAGACAACATAAAGACAGTAGAGTTACCAAAAGATATTCCAGGTGAGGTTGAGATTTTTGTGGAATATTATTAAGCGGCATACGACGAAGCATTCGACAGCGATGATGATATTCCGTTGTGTGAGTTGAAGAACTCAATTGCACCACCTGTATGGACAAAATCCATTTCAGCAACAAAATTTTAACGAAGAGAGAATCATTTGGGTAGAATCCAAAACTACGCTTCAGATTATTTGGACTTAACAAAATTGAATTTTGTTAAATGGGAGGACAATAGCATCGTTACAATGGCCACGATTTACGGCCAAATAAGACTATGTGAAAATGTCAGAAATGGAGCAAGTATATAAGTAAATATATACGTCAGCCGCTGCTCTTCAAAAACCTACAACATGAACATTGGTGGTGTTGAACTGTATGACGACTTTATCAAACTTATTCCACTGAAATCAGAGGCAAGAAATGGTGGTGGAACCTTTTCGAAGCCATGATTTTGTCTACGATGTCCAACATTTGGAACCTAAGCATGCAAGTAAATAACAACAAGGGCGATCTACTTGAGTTCAAAAGAGCAGTAACACTGCATTACCTACGATTTTATACTTTGAAGCAGGCACATCCTAGACTTGCTGTCTAACGAAGCATCGCGGAGAGCTCAGGGAACCACTTTCCAAAAACTACCAAATCAACTCAGATGTCGCCTGTGTCATTTAAGTTAAAAATTGTGCTGTGAAATATGTAATGTAACATTATGAATTCAGAAATAATGTTTTAAAAGTGTTCATATCTATGAAAATTAATATGATATGCATGATCCACTAAACTAAATAAAGTACACCTTCATAACCTCTTACATACATTTTTTTAAATATTTTTTTTTATATATGTCTTAAATTTAACATCAATAAACAGAAAATTCCATAAAAATAAAATATTTTTAATTTTTGATACCCTTGGGTGTTAATGGGTTAAGAGGGCATATCTAATTAAAAAGATGGCTGATGTCGAGAAGCTGATAAAGTTTTTTGTTATTCCAGTTGGTGCTCAGGAGTTCTACAATGCAATATTATCAGCCAACGCACATGAGTACACGGACCATATCGAAAGACACGAAAATTAAGAAACTATTTGCGCCGAAGTTATTTAAAATTTTAAATAAATTTTTCACTTTTTTATTTATTATTGTTTCTTTATTTTATTTAAATCCTAGTTTTACTTCATCTTATTTTGTATTTCAATTAATACATTTTATTTAAATTTTTATATTTATTTATTTTATTTGAAAAATAAAAATTTTTGCAAACTTTTTTAAAAAAAAACAACTCAAATTAAGGTGACTGCTTCTAAATGATTTCAACAAAAAGTAACCTTTAAATAAGATGTGTAAGAGTTCTGCATTTATACTTTTCCAAAATTGTTCTCTCTATTCAAACAGGAAAGAAAAAACCTTCTCATGAAAAATGAACTTATTGAGTGCTGCAAAAACGGTCCTCAATTGCGTTTTAACGTTTTTTTTGCATTTTGCACATCTTCTCCACGAGTCCGCGTACTCACACAATTGTTTGTTAGTTGGGAGCAGATAAACTGTTGTTTTAAATATCACTTTTTGTGTGTCAGCAAATATAATAAACTCGGATATTGAAAATACACGGATCTTCAAATCCGAATCTTATTTACCATTCGTGTTATAGAGGCCTCTAGTACAAACAAGAAGCATTAAGGTGGTCAACACCTTACTTAAAACTTCTTAAAACTGAAAGAAAGCCGCTTCAGCGGTTTATGCTGCAGTTTGAGGTACAGAAATACAGCCAGAAGGAATGGAGACAAACACTTTTTTTGTTCTCCATCATCGTTAGATCAAATAAGATTGAAGCTCGAAAGATCGATTTTGTGTCCAAAACTTGCCCACATACAGCAATATATATCGCAAGTAAACATGTACGTTCATGATATGACTTCAAGTATATTTATTTTCTCAAAGACATAACAAAGCACAGGCTTGATTATGGAATTAGAAGCTAGTCGTATTGGGTAGCAGATTTTTTTTTTGCACTTGACCGGAAACATTTGCTTAGAAACGGAATACTTCAATGCGAGTAAAAAATGACTCGCATCGAATGCCACATATTTGCAATAAGCTTTTAAACCACAGATTAGCCACATGAAGATGAGAATCTTCCCCCATCTATTCATCGACGCGGGATGAAATTACAAATACAACAATGTAAACGGGTATGGTTTGTTTCGTCTTTTTCAGCTAGTTTTTTGGTTGTTTGGTTTTAGTCGTTTCGCATTTTGTTTTTTCAGCATTTTAATTAATATGTTTTTCAATTATTTGGTTTATAATAATAAATCAATTAGTCTTTTACTTAGTTTTTACTTTACTTTAATTTTAGCTAATTTCGCTTTTTATTGTTTAATTTTTCGGTTATTTCGGTTTCTGTTTATTTCGATTTCAATTATTTCGCCATCGGTTTTTTTTTTTTTAATTTTGAAATGAAGTGCTAATTTTGCTTTTTGTGGTCAATGTTTGTATCAATTAAAAAAACCGAAGGGTGTATAGACAGTGAGGTATGTATGGGGGCTAGACTGTCTTGTTTTTATTGTGTGCAATAAAATAAATACACAATAGCACACACACACCAACAATCAGCTGAAAACTCCATTCTAATTCTTCGATCTGGATCGGATAGAGTAATCCCCATTCGATTCGATCCAGGTTTACAAATACCTAAATCCTGATTCGATTCGGATTGAATTCCCCCAGTAAACGTAGTAAGATTCTAATTAAAATAAAATGCGAAATAAACCGTTAGCAAGATAACCTTGACCTTAATAACTCATTGCACTTTCAACCAAAACAAGTAAAAGAGAGAGAAAGAAATGCGAAATGACTATAGGACGAAGTGATTGAAAAGTAAAACATAAACCAAATAATGTATAACGAAGTAAACAAAAATAATCGTAAAAAAAAGCGAAACAACAGAATGCGAAGTAAAAAAAAGCGAAACAATAGGCACCCAATAGCCGTATTTTATTATCGCCGATGATCCATATAGATCATCTCGTGAAAATAAAACAATACGGACCTTAGTGACAACTGTGTTGTATACCTGTCACTTTTTTCCTTACGTTTATTTATTTTTCATTTATTGGTTTTCTTTAAACTATACAATTCACAATTCCTAACAATTCGCTGAGAAGCAATAGCAAAAATTAAACTATTGGTTCATGATACGTGATCCCGATAGAGAGCAGGGATCACGTGTTTTTGTTGTAATGCATGTGTTTTTATGATCTATATGGATCATCTCTGATAATAAAAAAACGGCTAATGTAAACAAATGGGTTTGGGAGGTGAAACTTACGAAACATTCTCATCTTCATGTGGCTAATCTGTGTTTTAAACTACACAAGCCATTGTTTGTTGAGAGTGTATATTAACAAAATTTGTGCACTCAAACAATAACAACCAAAAAAGTGATTGTAAGTTATTTGAAATTGTTTGCGCATATACAAAAAACAGAGTGATTTGATTTGTTTTGCGTATAAAAATTAAGCTTCACTTTCACAAAAACACGTCTATTGTTAGATAGAGTCTAGTTGTGTATAAACATTGAAATGGTTCACTGAAATTTTTTGACGAACCAAAAGCTGATGCTGCAAGTATTCATTTTTTGAGATATAAAGCCTAGTATGCGTCTGATGCGAAACGAAAAATGCCCGGACCATTAATTGTGTGCCGAAGAATGACATTGGTTTTTTTGCGTTTGTATTTGTTGTATCTTTCATTACATCGTGGACGCTGTTCACATTGGACTCACTGCGCGTGACTCATATTGACATTTCTTTGTTTTATCTCACTCCACCTCATGATGAGAAAGAAATAGTCTAGTAAGGCAGGATTTTTTCAAAACAATCAAAAAATCCTGCCTCACTTTCTCATATAGTGAAGTGGAGTGAGATAAATACTACGTTTACATGAGCGAATTCACGGATCGGATTCAATCTGAATCGAAATTTCGATCTAGGTATATGAAGATGCCAGATCGAAAGATAGAATTCAAATAAAATCGAAGTGGCTGTCTTGCTTTTATTGTGTGCAATAAAATAATTATACAATAGCACACACACACCAACAATCAGCTTAAAACTCCATTCTAATTCTTCGATCTAGGTATACATTTATATTTTCGATTCGATCCAGCTCGCCGAGCTGGATCGGATCGAGTAATCCCGATTCGATTCGATCCAGGTTTAGAAATACATAAATCCTGATTCGATTCGAATTGAATTCTCCATGTAAACGTAGTAAAAAGAAAGAGATGTGAAAATGAGTCGGGCAGATTGAGTACAATAGGTTTGTTCAGTGACAAAATGGTAAGATTAGAACAGAACAGATTAGAACAGCACAGCACGTCAGAACAAGTTAGAACAGAAAATCTGTTCTAAGTTGTTCTGCCTAAAAAGCTAGTACAGAAAATCCTGTTCGAAACTGTTCCAAAGTGTTATAGACAGCCTCACTGAACAGCAAACCAGAACAGTTTAGAACAGAAGTTTCCTCACTGAAAAGCAAAAAGTTGTACTTTTCTGTTCGAAACTGTTCTAAACTGTTCCGAACAGCCTCGCTGAACGAACCTAATGTGACCACCCACATGGCTTTCTGTGATTTCTTTGCGTTTGTTTGTTTTTTTTCTCGAATTGGTGACTCTTTCAGTTGCCATTTTTTCGCTGTGGTTTTCGTAAGCATTTAGCTGTCGTATTGGAGACCACCGAAAAATTTCGTTTCACATCAGCAGCGTACTAGGCTTAATTGGTTCGACTTTTACAAGATACATATTCATATTTTTTCTAAATAAAATCGATTTTTTGGTTGAAAGGAATTTAACTTAGGCCAAGAACCTCAGTCAAAGTTGATATTAAAATAACATACCTGTAAATTATTAATTTCTAATTTTATTTTGTCGTGCATTTGTTTATCTTTTGTATACGAAGCATCATTGGTCTGTGTCTCATTTTCTTTCTGTTTAAGTAGTGTTCGACTGTGTCGTAGTTCCATCTCTGATGTTTTAATTGTTGTTTGCGCTTCACTTGCTTGCTTTTTAGCATCTATTCAAAAATAATGATATTGTTACTAATGGATTAAGTTACAATAGCCTTTATATTAACTTATCAATTGGTCTTGCAAAGATGAAGCTTCTCCCTCTTCGTTTGTAGATAGACCTTGAGTTACAGCTTCGTACCGTTTTTGAGCATCTTCATATAACTTGGAGTCTTGCTGATCAGCTTGTTTTAAGCTCTGAAAAAGACCTTCTACCTTTTTCATTTGCTCTTCCTTCTGGTTAAGCGCATTTTTGTCATCTTTGATGTTTTTTTCTAAAGCCTTAACCTTTTTCATTTCTTGATCAATTGCTCCTTGGGCAGCTTTGATGTTACCGGTTGATTGAGCTTCGGCTTTCATTTTTGCCGAAAGTGCTTCTTCTAACACTTTCAACTCTCCCCCGCTTTCATTGTCTATTTTGTGTTGAACTTCTTTTGCCATTTGGTCCAAATTGTTTATTTCTTGATCGTTTTCTACAATTGTCTTCTTACAATGCTCAATACGGTTTGAAAGAGTTTCAATATTCTTTTCTGTGCTTTTAAGTGCTTCCTTTTGTTTCAAATATCTAAATGAAATGTGAATACGCGTAAGATACTCAATGTCTCGACAAATTTTCTGGAATTCAAGATACGCCGCACGCTCCTGACGTAATTTTTCTAGCTTGGGTTCGACTTCCTCTTGCAAAAGTGTGTTAGTTTCTCTTACTTTTGCGTCTTTCTTTTCAATAAGCTTAGTGGTGGCCTCTCGCTTTGTTTCGTACATGCTAGTTCCTGCAGCCTCTTCAATCATAGATAAAATCTGCCGAAAAATTGCTTAGCGTTTCTAATTTTAATAATATATTCAAATTATCCTCACCTCCTGTGGTTTCATATTTAATACTTTCGTTATACGACCCTGCATTATTAAGAAGTTCGGGTTGTTAACGTTGAGCTGTACGGAGCAAAAGAAATCAGTGACCTTTTTATTTTGTACAAGCTTCCCATTGATAAAGTATTTATTTTTGCCCCCAACGACAATTTGCCTTGTGACAGAAATTTCACGGCATTTTTCATATCCGAGTGGACATTGATCAGGGGCAGTATTATCAAAAACAAGGGTTACATTTGCTTTTGTCACACCAGCTTGTCCACTTTTAAACACAAGATCTTGCAGTGAAGCTGCTCGCACCTATTTTATAAATTTGGTTTCATTGAAATAATCTTACGTTTGATGTTTAAATATTAATTATTAAGACGAGCTTACCTGGCCCAAGTTGTTTATTCCAAGTACAAAGCATATAGAATCCAATATATTTGATTTTCCAGTTCCATTTAAACCAGTTATTGCTGTGAATTCTCGATCGAATCCATGAATCTCCGTACGTCTACCATATGATTTGAAACCATCAATAATTATCGATTTAATATACATTTCAATTCGGCATTATTAGAAGCACTTAATTTATTAACAAAAAAACAAAAACAGACTACTTTTATGTTGTTTCAAGTTTCTATTTCCATCAAACAAAACGCCAGAGGCAAGACCGCCAAAAAATCCGTTATATTTTTGACAGCCAAAAAAGATTTGTTCGCGTACTACTCCAAAACTACTTTTTTATTATTTAAGTACCTGATTACATGGGTCGTTTTACTGAAGAGCGCATCGCGTGAGACAGGTAGATTTTATGTGCGTAAAAAAAATCTACCTATCTCACGCGATGCGCTCTTCAGTAAAATGACCAATGTAATCAGGCAGTAAGGGCAGTCGCATTAGGTCTGTTCGGCAACGTGAAATTCCTTGCGAATTTGCACAAATTTTCACAAAATTGCACAATTTGTCACAAATTTGTTAAAGCTTAGTATACAGTTCTTTTGAATGAGATGGCGAGAAAGAAATTTTTTTTCCGGAGAAAAAACACTCGTAGATTTGTCACTGACATTGTTTTGCGGGAAAAAAATTGTGGTGAGTGTAATTTTTTTTTTCCTGGGTTGAGTTCACAGTTCGATAAAAATATTTTTCAGTCGAAAAATTTTGTTTGTGCCAAAAATCACTCCCATATCAATGCTGTTATCCGACCGTTTAAGAGTCTAAAGGCTTAACTATGTACATAAGCCAAAAAGTACTTTTGTACAAAAGTAAAAATATTTTTTTTCCCGCTAGGGCAGTTTTTTGTGAAAAAGAATATACAAATTTTTTTTTAAACAAAAATTTAAGTTTTCTGCATCATTTTCTAAGTTTTCCAGTCAGAAAAACTATTCCAAAATGAGTTTGAAAATTTTCACTTTTGTACTTTTTCACTTTTTTTGGCTTGTATAGTTAAGCCTTACATGCCGCCTCCACTGGGCATGAACGATGCTCGGATTATGAACATGTCTTTAAAAAATCCAATGGAGGCAGAAAAATCCATGTCATGTAGTGACATAATCCATACAAGTCAGATTGTGGATTGGATTGTGGTTGTGATGTTGGACATCGTTGATGCCCAGTGGAGGCGGCATTTGAAGGTTTGCATATAGTTTTTTTTTCGTTGAAGACCTGTATACTTATGCTGCATTTACACGACTGACAAATTGGAATTATTCTGGCATTTAACTGTCAAAAAAATGACAGAACAATGGAAAAATTCATTCTTTTGGCAGTATAATGACAGAAAAATGCCAATTTGTCAGTCGTGTAAATGCAGCATTAGCTTAACCCAAAAAAGTTGCAACGATAGAAAAAAATGTCCCCTCCATTGGATAACTTGCGAATTTGTGCTACATAAATTTCTGTGTGCAAGGAGAGTAAAGACTGTCAAAACACCCAGCTGTTAGCATCTTTGGCTTTTAATTTGCAATTGTGGTTTCTGATATGTGAAAATTAACTTTACATGGTGACTCCACGAGAAATATTTCATAGAATACTATATTGCATGCTATGAAAATTGCTCATGGAGGCTACTTATAGTATTCTATTAAAAATTTCTTGCCACATATTGCTCGGCTCATAGAAAGCTATGTATTGTATTCTATGAGGAAGCAATTTTACGTTGGTTTGTTTGAATTTTGTTTGTTTTGTGTGATGTTGTTCTATTCTCGCAAATGAAATAGTAAGCTATGAAAATTCCCAACCAACATTTTATGGCATACTATCGCTTTTTCTTTCTATCAAAAGTGACAGATGGTAACCTATGAAATATTGCAGGTGGAGACCCCGTGTTATAAGTGATAAATAATTTGGAAATTTATAAATTATGTAACTTTTTTTTAATTAAACGCGAATTGTAAAAAAAAAACAGACTTTTGGCATGTGATTGTTGATGTTAGGAGTAAAATTGTGACATTTTTGTACACAAAAGTGGTTCAATGCGTTTGTTAACTTTCTTGTAAGTTTCTCCATTTTTGAGAAATTCGTTCACTCTTTGGTGTTTTGACAGGTTTTACACATATTGCTGAAAAAAGATACCAAACAGACCTATTTATAGAGTATATATCTTATGGCGAATTCCTTTCAACAAAGAAATAGAATTTTTACCAAACGTAATCGATTTTTTTCTAAACAGAATCGATTTTTTTTGTGATTGTTTTCGTGTTACTTGTTAGCTGCAATTGAGGCAAAACGTGAAGAAATTATTCTTGAAATTATTATACAACTAAACAGTTTGGTTTCCATTTTGAGCAGAATAGGCGTGTTTTTTTGCAAGTCCATATGGATTTGTCGAAAAAAACGACATCGGGACTTAGGAACATCATACTTATGTGGCTTTCGTTTCAACCAATTCAGATTTGGGTGTCAGATCTTAAATCTTACTGGCAAAACGAACACAAAACGTGATTTTATTTTGTTTTATGATTGTATGAGAGCCTTTTTTAAAACAACACTGGTAAAAGTCACTTTTCTTTGGTGTGTGTGCAAGTGCGTGTGAAAATCTGTGTAAATCTTGCTAAAAATTGAGATCTGCAAAATCGACTTCACATCGACAAAAATTCGATTTTTTTGGTCAAAAGGAAAGGAAAAACTTGTCACAAATCAAAAAAATCAAAATAAAATTGATTTTTTTGGTCGAAACGAAAACCACATTTACAGTACGTATAAGTCCCGATAATTATCTGGACTTAGCTAAGTCCATATGGATTTAAGTTGTTGTTGTATTTACGTGTAAAATTACTATTCAGAGGGAAGTGAACAGCCTTACATCCCAATTATATTGGTTTTCTCTTTCATCTGTTGACTGCGAAGATTGAACTGTTGCTCTAACTGAAAAAATACCTGTGTCCTACGTGATTAAACGTAGATGCGCTCACATTCAACCAAATAGTTTCTCGGTGATGTGTGCATTGAGGTATTTCATTACAATATTTTATTAAGTGTGACGAGCTAAGTAGTATATATCACTGATCTCTATAATACACTGGATAGCGTATTCATAGTCCCCTTTCACACGAGGAAACAAGTTGCTGGAGATTTTTTTGACGTTTTCTTTTAATTTCCTTAAAAATCTCCTGTACCTCTCCTCGAATCGTTGACCGGGGAGATTTCATTTTCCCCTCTTACTTCTTGCCCTTCTCACCTACAAACTTTGAAAGCAAAGATTTTTGTTTTGTTTTAACGACTGCTACACGTCAGAATGAGTCGGATGTGTTCACATTGGGCCTTACCAATAACCAAACGCTAAACACGCGTTTTGATAAATGCCAGGTTAAACTTTAAGGCCGAGTTAATTTGTGTGTATACCAATAACCAAATTAAACACACCTTTTACTAACTAGCGCTCTATTACAAAATCTACTACAATATTTGTCAAATAGACAGCTGTTGAATTAACATTTGTGTTATTTTGCAAAATAAACAAACATTTTTGGTTCCAAACAGAGATTTACATTTTCTTCACTTATCAAATTAAAAAATTAATGATGACCAGGACATAATTGTGATTTGTATTTTAGAGGATGTTGCACAATCTCGCCGAACAAAAATATATACAAAAAAATAGATCCTTTCGAAGAATATGATATACATTTCTTTCGGCACTACAGGTAAGTCTTTATTGTTGCAGTAATAATCATGATATAAAATAATATTAATTTGAGGTTTGACAAATCCATTGCAAGCTACATCATCAATAGTCTCCCAAGCTTCAAATTTCGACTTCAATGACTTCCCGTAGTTGAGTTTGCTTTCAACTATGTCGAAAAAGGGCTTTTATTTACTGATTCGATTACCAACTCTTCATAGCTGGATTTCAATTCGAGGAACGACTTTTTTTGACGATTTTTCAGTCATTTCACATAATTCAATCTGAAATTGATATTGACAATCAATTAAACAAAAGGAATTAATTTAATTGGATATTTTACTTACATTTTTCAATTGAAAGCGCACAAATTCGGGTGAAAATAACACAGACGCGACGAAAAATTGTTTTTTTATTGTCTCTTTTGCTTTTAGCTGTCTGATTGACAGCATAAACGAGGTGTTTATACAATTAAACATGAGTTTCTTCAGTTTAAGTTTAAAGGCACGTTTAGCGTTAAGCTGACTATTAAATTGATTATTGGTATGGTTATTTTTTTAGAGTCCACTTAAATATTTAAGTGATCTCTAAATTTGGTTATTGGTAAGGCCCATTAGGTTTTGTGTCTGTAGCCACAAACGCGATTCTGGGAGTTAAATAGTAGGTGACATTTCTTGCGAATTTGCACAAATTGTAACTAACACTGAATTGTAATTTTTTGTTGTTTGGATAACAGCACAATTTTTTTTGTTTTGCATCTATTCAAGTTTGTACTTAATGGGCCTTACTAATAATCAAACGCTAATGTCGACTATTAGTTAACCGGAAGGTTAAAACAAAGTGCTAAGATTTAACAAAATGCTACCAATAAACAATTTAACCCTTTCAGTAACTAGTGTCCAGACTTTCCTTGAATCTATTACAAAATCTACTACAAATTAGAAAATAAATTGAATGAACTGTCAGAATTTCCACGAGTCTGTTAAAGTTCCAACCCGAGGCAACCAACTAATTTATTTTTAGTTTATTTAGTTTAGTTTATTTATTTATGAATTCAGATAATTAAGTCGTTTGCTGAAGGAACAATTAAAACCCAACTTGGTTTTATATTATTTCTATCAGCAGGTCCAGTAATTTTAAATTAAAATTAAAAAACAATCACAGTGATATATTGTAGTCAGATTTTCTTATTTTTTGTTTTGGGGCGTAGGTAAAACAAGTAGGTAGGTACAATATTTTATAAAGAAGGCGAAGTTTTACTTTTCGGGAACGCTCTTGCCAGCTACCGAAAAAACATCGTAAGTCCATCGCTCTGCTTAGTTGCGTCCTCCCTTGTCGCCACATTCACACCTCAGATGCCGGTCTTGCTACAGCTGTAGCAAGTCTTGGTTACTTGGAAATGTGACTGGCTCTGTTGCATTTGTAACACGATAAAATGAAGTTGGACGAGTTACGGCTATCGTACATCTGTTCGGGACAGTTGCGGGCCCAGTGGTCGAGTTTGTTGCATTTGTAGAATGTTGGGTTATCCTTTTGGGTGCAGGATTTGGAAATGTGATCAATTCCATTGCGACGACTCCTCGGGGCATGCATGAGTGTAATGCCTGTTTGGTTGCATTTGTAGCATTTCTCCGGGTTGCCTCCATTCCTCCGCCACCGCCCGGAGCCCGGAATTACATGTCACCATTGTATATAAAACCTATAGTAATATCATCGAGTCGTTTTTTTTTACGTTCTTGGGAGCTACTATGTGGCGTTATAAACGCCACAAATTTGACAATGGAGAGAATCAAAGAGGAATCGGGAACAGGTAGTAGGAGCGAGAGGAGTGTATTATATTGGTTCTGACAACAATAATGCGGGAAAGGGAGATATCCGAAATAGCCTTTTGCGTCATTGAACTTGGGCGAGAAAATAGAAAAAAATGTTTGTGTGTATATGTTCGCTTATGCAAAGGTTTGGTTTAATTTTTTTTCAATGAATTTAGGAAACGATTTTTTGCTTAAGGGCATATGTTTATACATATATAGGTATATTATCTCCTATAGTTTCATGCAAAACTTGGGAGGTTTTTATTTTTGATTTTGAATTCAAAGAAAGCAACGTTGCAGGTATTCTCTTTCTATTATATGCGATAATAGTAATTGTATGGGACGGTTGCCATATTTCGGGTTAGGTACCTACATTATATATATTTATAATAATAATTTTCATAATTTTGGTATAGTTAGGTCCCTAGGTAGGTACCACCTAATAATAAACAGAACAAAAATATTATTTCCAATTATGTTTCCGTTTTGAATAATTGTAGGTATCAAGAGATTTAGTACATAGGTAGGTATGCCAATTTAAAACATTAGGTAATTAATATAGGTAAGCCAAAAAACCGTTTTCGAAAAAGAAAAGTTTATACGAAGGAAGGTATCAATATCTCATTAAGGGCTAAGCCGATTTTAATAAAAAAAATTATACAGAAGGTCCTTTTAAATTTTAATTAATAGGTATTGGATATACCAATGTTCAAAAAAAATTTAATTGAAAATAATTCAATTTTTTTCTTAAATCAAGAGGAAAGTATTTTGAAGGCAGGTTGTTGAATTTGTTTTAAATTACATTTATTGTTTATTGTATATTTTTAAATAGGTACTTGAAATAGGCAATCCAAATAATTTTTAAACAAATTTTAAGGAAGCTTTTTATATAAAAAACGTTTTGAATGATTTTTTTTTAAATACATTTTTACTTGCGGGGAGAGTACGATAATTTTGGCGCGAAAAATTGATAATGGTTTCTTGTAGAAGGGTCAAAAAGCAAAAGCATTTTTTACTATGGGTGGGGGGGGTCTACCTCACCCCGTTTAGGAGGTAGGCGCAATTTTAGAAAAAATTACTTAAAATTAAAAAATAATTATTAAAAAACAACGGCAACACTTACAGTAATTAAATATACCGTTTTTGAAAGCTACGAATCTAAACTTTAATCCTGCATTTAAATTAAATTATTTTAGCCGATAGTTTTTTGAAAAATTCGCAGGCAAACTCAAAATTTTGATAAAAAAATGGAAAAAAAAAGTTTACACCAGTTTTTCTCAAAATTTTGAAATGATGCAAGTTAATGAAAATATTAATTCTGAATCTAACACAAAAAACCGAAACGATTTATGTCTTCCAGCTTTTGAGAAAATTGAAAATTACTAAAACTACTTTCTTATGACATTTTTGTTTTTTGATATTTACGTTGATTAGGTTCATCTTTGTAAGTTAAGTACAGCAATTCATTTAGCGTTACCGAGAATGCACCACGAGGAGGTAGAATTGCATTGCATTCCGCGTCCCAGTCGGTCAGTTATTGAGTAAGTCAGGAGTTAGTTAAAAATAGTAAAGTCAATGTTCATTTATTAAAGAGGTATGTAAGTCTCGTCAATGAAGTAATCGTCCGTACTGGTGTTACTGTCGAGTTCATTGAGTTCGTCGTTGATGGTGAAAAGCCGAGGTTGTTTTGGCGGTAAAACACCCTCTAAGTGCTCACTGTGAACAGTGGGAGGGTCGAATTCCTTTAGTTGCAAGCCCATACTTTCTTCACCATCGATAAAACCTGGGTACACTTTTTTAACGTCTAGTAAAAATTCCATGATTTGGGAGCCCAAGTCGTCTTTATATTTTTGTTCAAGGCAGTATTTTCTATAAAATAAAAGTGCCATATATTGGTGAAGGTGGTGCGTTGTTTTCCGGCATAAAATAGTTTTTTTTAGAAGCTTGTTTTCTTCGCTGCCAATGTTAACATCAACGTGAGACGCTATTATTTCGGCTATTTCACGACAACAGTTAAAGTTATCTACTATCGTAGATTTACTAAGCTCACTTTAGGTGCATCAAGCTAGCAGGACACCTTTCCCATATAAACGATCCAGAATTGGATATTTGTTGAAAATGAATTAATCGCTAATTAGTTACGGAAAAAAAAATTTATCGCACTTTCGGATTCCGAAAAATTGGGTGTCCTGCTAAGTTGTCGTCAAGTTAGCAGGACACCCAATTTCTCGAAATCCAACAGAGCGATTAATTTTTTTTTTGCGCAACTAATTAGCAACTAAATAGCAGCTAATTACTACATACTCTTTATTCTGAAAATTGAAAAGTGTCCTGCTAACTTGATGCACCTGCTCACTTTTATTGTCGTGATGGTGCTGTTTTGAAGATTACAATTGCATTATATAGGTATGTAAGACACAAACATACATTATTAAGAAATTTATATTTTTGCTGCAGTCGTACAGTATTACCTAATGTGAATTTTTTATAATGCAATACATTTTCATGTCTGAAAATTTTAAATGTGCAACTTTGGGCTACGTATATGTATATTTAGAAATCAGCTGTTGGCTTGGATATATAAATATAAGACAAATTGAAAGTTTAAATCCAGATTCTTTAAATGCAAAAGAAACTTTGCATACACCCAACCTCGCACATACCCCAAATCCTATAGTGTGCCAAGCAGGGGGGTTGCAGGGGGGCAGCATGCCCCCCGTGACATATCTCACTATTTATACGCCGTAGTGCTGGGTGCTAGCATTGTAATTATATATGTAAGCAACAAAAAAAAATAAAATCTCATACAAAAGTAGTTTTAGTAATTATCAATTTTCTCAAAAACTAGAAGACATAAATCAATTCGGTTTTTTGTGGACGATTCAAAATTGATATTTGCACTGACCACAAAAAACAAATTCAGCGCATCGTTTCACAATTTTGAGAAAATTTAGTCTAAGCTTTTTTTCCATTTTTTTTATCAAAATTTTGGGTTTGCATACGAATTTTTTGAAAACTATCAGCTAAAATAATTTAATTTAAATGCAGGATTAAAGTTTAGGTTCCTAGCTTAATTTACTGTAACTGTTGCCGTTGTTTTTTAATAATTATTTTTTCATTTTAAGTCATTTTTTACTAAAATTGCCCCTACCTCCTAAACGGTTCAAGATGGACCCCCCCCTCCCATAGTAAAAAGTGCTTGTTTTCGACCCCTCTAAAAAAAACCGTTATCAATTTTTGGCGCCAAAGTTATCGTACTCCTGCCTTACTTGCGATATGTGCATAGATATTATATGGAATCTATACCTTCTCCAGGAAAGTATTCAAATATGTAAACAAATAAAAGTTCCCTGCATTAGGCCTATTTAAATAATGAGGATACTTATTTAGTGTTTATAAGGTTTTATTTTACTCTAACATTTAGTTAAAGTAAATATTGAATTTAATTTGTTTATTTATTTTGCCTAACATTAATATGAAGACTTCCTTCTGATATATTAATTGTGTTGTATTTTGTCTATTGAGTTATTATTTGAAATAAAGAAAATAATAATTAAAAACCAGGGGCTATTTCTAAAGAATTTTGTGTCCAGCAAGTGGTGTTTGGGAGAAATTCATCTACTATATGATTACATTCGATACTCGATGAACTACTCTACAGACGGTAGCTTTGCTTATTTCGCGCATAGATGCAACACCGTGATATTGGGTTCCATTCTCAGCCCAATGTAGTGTACTCAAAATTTGTTGCAAAGGACGTTAACACATATTCCTTTGACTGTTGAATTGAAATGTATGTCCAATTTTAGACAAAATAAATTCGATGGAAAATTATTTTCACTACCCTTTGGTCACTTCTATTTACTTCTTTATTTTCCGAAAATTCTTCAAAACGGTTCATTTGTGTATTATTATTTCAACTTTTCAAAACAAACGCTTATTTGCAAATAAAAATTTCTCTTTGCATATAACTGAAAAGCTTTTCAAAATTCTGAATCAAATTTGCAAAGTTTGTTTGTTTGGTGAAACGAAAAGAACATATGCTTAGCAAACTAAGAAAACTTATCACTTTGCAAATTTGCGTTTGGTGAAACGAAATTTGCAAAGTAAAAGTGAAAAGTTGCAAAGTGAAAAGTGTTTGGTGAAATAGGTCCCAGGTTTATTTTTTTTCTTTTTGTCCATTATTTGGAATTTTAAAATATGGTCACCGTAGATATATGTACATAGGTATGTTAAACTACCATTTTTTTTATTTTTTTTTCAATTACATCTTGTACAAATTTATTATTTCGAAAAAAACCTTCATTTTTTAAAATTTTTCTCAAATTCGTATTTATTAAAGAATTTATAGTTTAAAATACTTATAGGTAAACAGCTCAATATCCATTTTTCTTTTTTTTTAATACAGTTAAAATGAATATGTCCTTTTTAAAAAAATAGATTTCAAACAAAATGTACCGAATTTCCCTTTAACGGCTAAACCGATTTCAATCAAATTTTTTTCAAAGGTCATTTAAAAATATTTCAAATTTACAAAACTTATTCTACTTATATGCAGGGTGATTCACATAAAGTGTGACAAAAAGCTAGTGTGTAGGGTCGAGACAAGAAAAAAATCGCATGGGAGGGGGTGTCTATTCCCCCCTTTAGCCAAGAGGGGCAATTTTCTGAAAAAAAAATGACTAAACAGGAAAAAAAATATTAAAAAAGTACGGTTTGTGAAGCCAGAAATCTCTTATTTTTTTTCATTTTTAAGTAAAGCTATTTAAAGGAACAGTTTTCGAAAAATATTCACTTTAAACTAAAAATTTTGAAAAAATGCTACAAATTTTGTTGAAACTTTAAGACAGCAAATAACGGTACCTGTCAAACAAAATTTTTGAGGTTAAAAGAAAACTCGTTCGATTTAAAATCGATTAAAAAAATGATTTAAATTAAATAATTAGTATGCCTTTTAGTAAGCAAAAATGATTATTAATGGTACCTCGCAAAGTATATTTTTTGGTTTCGCATTTCTCGAAACGATTCAACTAGTTTTACTCAATTTTTTATAAAGAATAATTACTACATTTTAAATAGTTTTCAAACGAAAATAAAAAAAAAAGTTTGAAATTCTTTTTTGAAAACCCAATAGGTATATATTTCAAAAAGGACTTAGTCGATATTTATTAAACTTGGCATAAAGCGATTTTTTAATAAAATTTAAACGATTTTGAACAAAAAATATTCCTAAAACCGTTTTTCAAAACCGATATTCAATTTTTACCTCCAAATTTATAAATACTTAAAATCGACGTACCAAATTATTTTCTTAAAAATGTTAAGGTAAGAAAATGTATACATACAAAATTAATTATTTTTAAAACCACTTCTATAATTTTAATATTTTTTCTTTCATTAATTACGATTAACTAAAGATATTAAATGGTATACATAGCCTTGGGTTCAAAAAGGGTTTCAGAAGTATATTTTAATCAATTTATTTCTAATTTTGTTAAAAAAAAAATAATATTATTTCCAACCAGTGTGATCGCCCATAAGAACAAGTTCGGGCGACCAAGTTATGTATTTTACTTTCTTAGAGTTGTTTGGGCAATTTAAAGAACGATTTGTATGCTTTTTTCGAATTTACTCTAACTAAATACCTACAACAAGTTGCATATATATAGGGTGTTGCGATTATCGAAATACTAGAGGGTTGAGGTAAGCAGGAGGGGTATCATTCAAAGCGCAGGATTTGCGGAATTGTTAGTCGCAATTAGAACTTGAAAAATTCCCGCTGGACACCCTATATATTCATATACCTATATTTTTATTTTCGCTATTTGTAAATCGTCAATTTCAACAAAAAAAAAATCAATTCATAACTCCCTATACATAACAAAATCTCAAAATTTTTAATTCCCGTTGAACTCTCAATAAATTCTTATACAATGTTCCCGTTCTTGTATCATCTTTGTATTGTCATTTTATTATATTCTATACAAAATAGTTGTAATTTGCGAACCTACCTACCAAATTTGTTTTCCTCAAGGAATTATATAAAAATATTTTTTTTAAAATAAACCTTCAAAAAATACCATACCAAATATATTCATTCATGCCTTGCCTACCCACAAATTTCAACGTAAACAAAAAAAAAAACAAATCCACAGCTCCTATACATATCAAAGCACAAAATATCTTGTCCCCCTTGAAATCTCAATACATTCGTAGCAAAGTTCTCGTTCTTCTATTATCTTTGTGTTGTCATTGTCATTTTATTGTGTTCTATACAAAATCGTTGTTTTTTTTCTCTCCCTCGAACACTCATAAACTTAGTATACAGTATTCTCGTTTTACTATTATCGGTCAATCCTTCTCTATTAGCATATTCCTGAACCTAGAATGTCTCCAAAGAGAAATTGCACTTTGGGAAGTTGCGGTGGCGCCCTGGTAGTTCCTCATCATGATAGTACCATTGTATATATATTTCTATAGTACTATCATGATGAGGAACTACCAGGGCGCCACCGCAACTTCCCAAAGTGCAATTTCTCTTTGGAGACATTCTAGGTTCAGGAATATGCTAATAGAGAAGGATTAACCGATAATAGTAGAACGAGAATACCGTATACTAAATTTATGAGAGTTCGAGGGAGAGAAAAAAAACAACGATTTTGTATAGAAAACAATAAAATGACAACACAAAGATAATAGAAGAACGAGAACTTTGCTACGACTTTATTGAGATTTCAAGGGGGACAAGAAATTTTGTGCTTTGATATGTATAGGAGCTGTGGATTTGTATTTTTTTTTGCTTACGTTGAAATTTTTGGGTAGGCATGAATGAATATATTCCTTAGAGGATATAAAATATGGACAGCTCGTTTCTATCCCTAATGCATTGTAACGCCTGGGCCCTTGATAGGGGGCGCTATTTCGGTTTAGATAGAGTCTTAGAATATCGTACAGCTGCTATCAAAGTCATAATTTGCTTATTTTCTCGCATTTCTTTAACACTATATAGAAGATTTGAGACAATAATTATTCTTATAATTAAAAATAACGCTTCCTCCCATACAAATGTTTAAAAACCGTTAAGGAAAACTTTTTTTTTTAAAAACGACTCCTACGATTTTGATAAGTTTTTTTAAGTAGCGCAGGTAATTAGTATTGTTTAGCATTTTAAATTATCAAATTTCATATTGAACAATTACGGCCATATTATTCACTCGATTCATCCAGATTAAAAATTTAAATCCAGGTGAAAAGCATACAAATTCAATGTAAATACATCTGGATTTAAGTTTTAATCTGGGTGTATCTAGTGAATAATATGGCGGTTAATAACAGCACCTCCCATAGAATATATTTTTTTTGATTTTCAACTAGGTATCTCATTACCGGATTTACCGATTAAAACTTAATTTTTTAAACAGAAGCTTGTAATTAGTTTAAATAATATTGCGTATCAAAATTTTCAAAAAAGTAATTTTCGGATTTAAAAAAAAATTTAAATTATTTGTTAAAAATTTGATATACATAGGTACCTATTTCGAAAACAGGTGGAAGATTTTTTTTTAAAAATAAGTTTTTAACTCCACTTTAATAAATTCTTATAATTGACTTACCAATTAATTTTCTTAAATTGTTGACGAAATTATGCATACCTACAGATATATAAAAAATGATTATTTTTAAAACCACTCCTACGATTTTAAAAATTTGTTTCTAATAAATTACCAAACAGACATAATATATATAAAAATAACAGCAACATCTTGAATATCGTGCAATAATTTTTAATCTCTTGTTATATACATTTATAAAATAAAGAAAATTATTTTAAAGAAAAATAAATAACCTAACCCAAAATGTGGCAATGATGTCAGACAATCAGTGCATAGAAAAATATAATAGAATACCTGCAACGTTGTTTTTATAATTTATTTCAAACAAAAATTCAAAATCAAAAATAAATACCAAGTTTTGCATGAAACTATAGTTGATAATGACAATATAGCTATATGTATATAAACATATATGCCTTGAAGCAAAAAATCCATTGAAAAAATCATTTGGGAAAAAAAGGAAAAAAACCTTGACAAACGCATACACGCAAACATTTTTTTCTATTTTCTCGCCCAAATTATCGTCGTTGCCGTGACGCAAAAGGCTATTTCGGATATCTCCCTTTCCCGCATTATGGTTGTCAGAACCAATATAATACATTCCTCTCGCTCCTACTACCTGTTCTCGATTCCTTTTTGATTCTCTCCATTGTCAAATTTGTGGCGTTTATAACGCCACATAGTAGCTCCCAAGAACGTAAAAAAAAACGACTCGATGATATTACTATAGGTTTTATATACAATGATAGTACTATAGAAATATATATACAATGATGTCACGTGCATAATGGCCGGGACGATTGCATTTGTAGCAAGCGATGATTAAATTGTTGATTGATGTTTTGTTTGTTAAGTTTTTTTTTGGATAGCTTTATTTTCTGCAACACTGTCACATAAATAAAAAAAAACAACAAAAACAAAGCAGGAACTGTCATAATTTGCCTATTCCTTCAAAGTTAAGTATTGCCGTATTATTTTTTTACAGAATGTATTAAAGTACTAATAGTACGTCAATTGATTTAAGTGTTGGAGCAATTTTTTTTTAAATTAATAACACCATATTTTTTAACAAGGAAATATATTTCTTATACTTTATTTTAATACTTTTCATTCGAGGAAAATCTTAAACTTAAAATATTTTCAAATAAAATAAGTAAACTGGCATATTTTGTCTGAGTATTTAATTATTTTTTTTTTTTAGGTTTTCTATTGTTAAACAGTAAGGGCCAGTTTTTCACAGTGTGTTATCTGTTATCCATGATTATTTCCACTTGTATCAAAAAATCCATAGCTTGAGTTGTCAATCATGGATTAAGCCAATCAGCTGATTTCGGTTGGTTTACACCATTTAACCAGGATTTTGAAAATTGTATCAAAAACTCGACCTATTGTGAACAACTGGCTCCAAGGGTATCTGAAGATTGAAACCAACCCATGAATATACCTATACCTATTGAAATCGACCTGCTAACATGGGAGTAGAATTAAGTATTAAATACAAATTTCGGTACCGTAAAACAGCACTAGGGCAGCACTTTTCATTTAGTATTCGACTTTAAACATGGATTTCCGTGTATTAAATTTTGACATATTGCTAACGACTAAACTGGAGATTAAAGTCGTTATTGGTATGCGGAATTTCTAAAATCTGAAGATTTTCTTTTAACCTCAACACTAAATTTGATTATTAGTAAGGCCCAATCTTATAAAAGGGACATGGTAAATTAAATGCAGTTTGAAATATTTGTTGTGAATTTGAAGGACCATTATTGTTTGTGTTCAAATTCCTGTCAAATAGAACTCACACCATCATAAACAAAAATAAGCCATCTGAAATGGTTAAAAGAAATTCGACACAAGTTTAAATAATCACGCTCATGTGAACGCGCGCCCTTCCGCGTGTCCTGACGCGCGTACTGTGTTCAACCAATGAACTGAAAAATGTACCTCAAATTACTTTTTTTTTTTGTTTAAAGCAGACGTCAAAAGGTGCGCTTGGCACCAGAATATCATCATTGTATATATATTTCTATAGTACTATCATGATGAGGAACTACCAGGGCGCCACCGCAACTTCCCAAAGTGCAATTTCTCTTTGGAGACATTCTAGGTTCAGGAATATGCTAATAGAGAAGGATTAACCGATAATAGTAGAACGAGAATACCGTATACTAAATTTATGAGAGTTCGAGGGAGAGAAAAAAAACAACGATTTTGTATAGAAAACAATAAAATGACAACACAAAGATAATAGAAGAACGAGAACTTTGCTACGACTTTATTGAGATTTCAAGGGGGACAAGAAATTTTGTGCTTTGATATGTATAGGAGCTGTGGATTTGTATTTTTTTTTGCTTACGTTGAAATTTTTGGGTAGGCATGAATGAATATATTCCTTAGAGGATATAAAATATGGACAGCTCGTTTCTATCCCTAATGCATTGTAACGCCTGGGCCCTTGATAGGGGGCGCTATTTCGGTTTAGATAGAGTCTTAGAATATCGTACAGCTGCTATCAAAGTCATAATTTGCTTATTTTCTCGCATTTCTTTAACACTATATAGAAGATTTGAGACAATAATTATTCTTATAATTAAAAATAACGCTTCCTCCCATACAAATGTTTAAAAACCGTTAAGGAAAACTTTTTTTTTTTTAAAAACGACTCCTACGATTTTGATAAGTTTTTTTAAGTAGCGTAGGTAATTAGTATTGTTTAGCATTTTAAATTATCAAATTTCATATTGAACAATTACGGCCATATTATTCACTCGATTCATCCAGATTAAAAATTTAAATCCAGGTGAAAAGCATACAAATTCAATGTAAATACATCTGGATTTAAGTTTTAATCTGGGTGTATCTAGTGAATAATATGGCGGTTAATAACAGCACCTCCCATAGAATATATTTTTTTTGATTTTCAACTAGGTATCTCATTACCGGATTTACCGATTAAAACTTAATTTTTTAAACAGAAGCTTGTAATTAGTTTAAATAATATTGCGTATCAAAATTTTCAAAAAAGTAATTTTCGGATTTAAAAAAAAATTTAAATTATTTGTTAAAAATTTGATATACATAGGTACCTATTTCGAAAACAGGTGGAAGATTTTTTTTTTCAAATAAGTTTTTAACTCCACTTTAATAAATTCTTATAATTGACTTACCAATTAATTTTCTTAAATTGTTGACGAAATTATGCATACCTACAGATATATAAAAAATGATTATTTTTAAAACCACTCCTACGATTTTAAAAATTTGTTTCTAATAAATTACCAAACAGACATAATATATATAAAAATAACAGCAACATCTTGAATATCGTGCAATAATTTTTAATCTCTTGTTATATACATTTATAAAATAAAGAAAATTATTTTAAAGAAAAATAAATAACCTAACCCAAAATGTGACAATGATGTCAGACAATCAGTGCATAGAAAAATATAATAGAATACCTGCAACGTTGTTTTTATAATTTATTTCAAACAAAAATTCAAAATCAAAAATAAATACCAAGTTTTGCATGAAACTATAGTTGATAATGACAATATAGCTATATGTATATAAACATATATGCCTTGAAGCAAAAAATCCATTGAAAAAATCATTTGGGAAAAAAAGGAAAAAAACCTTGACAAACGCATACACGCAAACATTTTTTTCTATTTTCTCGCCCAAATTATCGTCGTTGCCGTGACGCAAAAGGCTATTTCGGATATCTCCCTTTCCCGCATTATGGTTGTCAGAACCAATATAATACATTCCTCTCGCTCCTACTACCTGTTCTCGATTCCTTTTTGATTCTCTCCATTGTCAAATTTGTGGCGTTTATAACGCCACATAGTAGCTCCCAAGAACGTAAAAAAAACGACTCGATGATATTACTATAGGTTTTATATACAATGATGTCATCTTCAATTGGAGTAAAAAAAAAACTGTTATACATAAAGGGAATCCACTATCCAGTGTATTATAGAGATCAGTGGTATATATGCACTGATCTCTATAATATTATATTATCATAGAGATCATTGTATATATGCACAAAATATATTTGTCTCATGTGTTTGTTTTGATTTGACAGTGTTGTTCAAGTGTTGTTTTTTTTTTTCAAACAATGAATGTACATATTTATCCCTTTCTTTCCTTATTAAGAACAGGAATTGAAATAGGAATAGAAATTGAGAGAAAGGAAATCTGGGGGGTCATTCCGTAATTATTAAAACGATAATCGTCTAAACGATAAATCGTGCACGTTATTGTCATCAATTTGCTTCACGTAACACAATCGCTATCGTCTCGTTAATCGTTTATTATAAATCACAGTTTGAGAAGAAATGACAATTCTGTAATTTCGTTTTGTCAGTAACGCCCAAAAAATGTCAATTTTTATATAGAAGAAGTGAAGAAAAGTGCGGGAAAAACGTGAAGTCGCCTAAACAAATCGGTTATCCACCTATCCTTCAAACTACATATAATTAATTATAGGGTTTTCAATTTCAGCGGGCAGATTTTAACGGTGACATCTATTAAATCTTTTGTTTATTGTTTAAATCTTTTGTTTACGGTTTACATGGTTGTCCTTCCATGTCTATTATCAAAAGTTTGATGCCCAAATTTGAGTCGATCAATTCAGTGGACAAGCAGCCAAAGCCTTTGCGTCAACGAAACAAAGGATCAACTGAAAACATCTACCCGCCTTTATTGAAAAACCCTACGTATGATAAAGATAAAATGCATAAATTGCTTACAAAAACAAAAAAGACGACACAAGACGATAGCTTAATACCTATTAGGCCAGGCACGCACATGCAACTAAACAGCTAGTTTGGTTGCGATTTTGAGCACTATGGGATTACATATATCTCATATAATCCCGAGTGCTCAAAATCGAAACCAAACTGTTTAGTTGCATGTGCGCGCCTGGCCTTAAGCTATCGTCTTGTGTCGTCTCAAATGCTAACGATTTAACGATCACGTTTTGACGATTTTTGAGTTGCGGAGAGCAAATTTTGATCGTCAAGACGATATCTTTCAGGCGATAGTGATTATTGCTTTTACGTGATTCAAAGCTGTCGTCGAAACGATATCGTGTGGCGATAATCGAATTACGGAATGACCCCCCTGAATAAATTTTGTCTGTGTGTTGATTTATCTCGGTTGTTGATTTTTAAGTTGCTTATGTGCGCGATCATCGTTCAACTAGTGATTAAACTATTCAGTTTCGGAAAAATTGCATATGCGCACCTAGCCTTACAGAAACAAAATGGAGTTTCCATACAAACTATCGATAACTAGTATGTCCCCTTTCACACGAGGAAACTGAGTTGCCAGCAACAATCAGTTTGTTGGTGAGAAGGGCAAGAAGTAAGAGGGAAAAATTAAATCTCCCCGGTCAACGATTCGAGGAGATTGTTTTGAGATTCCTCTTCACACACACAGTAGAGTGTGTTTAACCAAGTGTGTTTAACCAAGAAATACAGAAAGTTTCCACGATTTTGTTTCTTCGTGTGAAAGGTACAGGAGATTTTTAAGGAAATTAAAAGAAAACGTCAAAAAAATCTCCAGCAACTTGTTTCCTCGTGTGAAAGGGGACTATGCAATTCACGCCGGTAACACAGTTTTTCTCCGTGCTTAATGCTGCATTTACACGACTGACAAATTGGCATTTTTCTGTCATTATACTGCCAAAAGAATGAATTTTTCCATTGTTCTGTCATTTTTTTGACAGTTAAATGCCAGAATAATGCCAATTTGTCAGTCGTGTAAATGCAGCATAAGTTAAGCCCCGAGAATTCTCCGCGCTTAGCTAAGCCCGAAGGGGATTAATTGTTGTTGCATTTAACATGTAAATTGCAGGACAGGACGTCGTTTTTTTTCGATCGATTTCCTCGGGGCTTGCAAAAAAACACGGCTAGTGTAAAGAAGATGATCTATACGGATCATCGGCGATAGTAAAATACGGCTTATGCCATACATTCATTTACATGATGAAGGGCTTTATCAGTTAATATTTGATGATATACATGGGAAAGCTTAATTTTAGTCTTTTTATTATCAGAGATGGTCGATATTTATCATCGAAAATACATGCATTACAACAACACGAAATCCATCTACCGGGATCACGATTCATGAACCAAAAATTTAGTTTTCACTCTTGTGGGTAGATGGCTTCTCACGGTAAGGTAGTGTGAATTGGGCTTTTCGGGAAAGCTTTTCTCCTTCTTGTTTTTACAGTTATAGAACCCTAGTCAGAGGTTAAACAAACAAATACAAACACAATAGCGAATTATCTTTTCAGCGATTTTTATTATTCGCAGTTTTTTTTAATAAAAATATAAGTTTCTAATAATGGATTCTTAAATTTTAGTGTAATAACATTTATTCAATAGTTTGTTACGTCTTTGTGAGAAAAAAAAACAAGCATTACCAAGAAAAATACTTTGTACGAAAAGTTTTCGGAAGTGGAGTTCAGATTCACAAGAACAAATTTAATGAAATAACTAAAATTTTGAAGTGTCAACACGTTTTTAACATTCGAAGTAGAACTTTGATCCTTTAGTCATTATAAGCAATACTTTTAACTGAAAACTTTCTTTTAACAAAAATATTTTGAACCAATTTACAGCCCGATTCTCCCCTTGTGAGGAGTCACAAGTCACAAGCTCTTGTGACTATTTCTTGTGAGGATTGCTGTGACTCGATAACATTTTTGGAATTCTCCCCTAATCATCACAAGAAATCTCACAACTAAACTCACCATAGCAAAGGTGAATTTTGGAGTGCCATAATTGCAACAGGAACATAATTGCGAGAGGAACAGTTGGTCAAACAATCAAGGTAGCGGAGCACGAATTTGAAGTGGTGCAATCCTTTAAATACCTTGGGTCAATAGTAGCAGCCGATAACAATATAGAAGAAGAAATACGCGGGCGGCTTCTCAAATCCAACAGAGCTTACTATAGTCTGTCAAAGCTCTTCAAATCCAGAAATCTCACCATAACTTCAAAACTGCTGCTGTACAGGACCATGGTCCATGGTCCTGCCAGTACTCACATATGGATCCGAGACTTGGGTGCTTAGCAAAAGGCACTCCGACCTCTTAGCTGCGTTCGAGAGAAAAGTCTTAAGGAGAATTGTTGGCCCCATATGTGAGGAAGGACGATTCCGGAGACGGTACAATCATGAATTGTACGCAATCTACCTTGAAGCAGATATCGTGACAAAAATTAAGCTCGGTAGACTCCGGTAGGCAGGGCACCTAGCTCGCATGAGCGAAGAGGAACCTGCTCGGAAAGTTCTTTGTGGTACATTCTATGGTAGACGACAGCGTGGTAGACCATGCTTGCGCTGGAGAGATGGCGTAGACCAGGACGCCCGGAGCCTTGGGGTGCGCAACTGGATGGCGGCAGGGTTCGGACTTCAGAAATCGCATTTCGAAGTAGATCGAAATAAAAATCGCAGTGAAAACAAAATTTTCGAAGTAGAATTTTAATTTATATTAAAGGCTACTACATTCAACACTTTTTGCAAAAGAGTGGCAAAAAGTAGAAAAATGAAAATCAAAAACATACTTTAGAGATCCCTGTTTTCGAACAAATTGTGCTTAATCTGTCAAATCAATCTGAAATGACAAATCAAAAACCCTTTTACCCACACAGGCATCTCTAAAGGTTGGTTTCGTTCTTGACATTTCCACTTTCGAGCAAAAAGAATCGAAATTGAAAATAGAAGTAGATTGTTAGCAAAGCGCAGTGATGCAGTAGATTTGATAATGTATGAAAAAGCGAAGTAAATCTACTGCTT
Source organism: Leucozona laternaria (assembly GCA_932273885.2). Lineage (NCBI taxonomy): Eukaryota > Metazoa > Arthropoda > Insecta > Diptera > Syrphidae > Leucozona > Leucozona laternaria. The sequence continues at coordinate 57,978,692 of OW026368.1, forward strand.
TCGCAGTAAAGTCTGGACGCTGGATGGCGGCGGCTCGAGACCGGGATGGGTGGAGAGACTTGTTGAAGGAGGCCAGGACCGGACCCCGGTTGTCGAGCCGACGATGATGATAATTGCAACAGCTGATTATTAAAAACATAAAACAAGATTTTCAATTGGGCCGTATACTTATTTAAAACTTAAAAAAATCAAGTTTTCATCCATTTTTTTAGCAAAAAGTGAATAAAAAAATTGTTTATATATACGTTTGTAAAATGGAAGCGAAAAAACTATTAAAAAATGTGCGAATGAATCAATTGTTTCCTGCGTTACAAAAAAAAGTCTGTGCTATTGTGAAAATCTTAATTTTTATTTCGGATGAAAGATACCAAAGAAGAAACGCCCAATAAAATCCACTTTAATTTTCTCTGTCCTAGTCTAAAAAAAAATCAATGTTCTTTAAAAAATAAATACATTATGATATCAAAGTTTCAAAACACAAGTAATTTGTGAGTTGTGACCTGCTATGAAGGAGATCACAATTTCGATTGTTTTTGTGACTCTCATAAGTTGTGACTCTTGGGGAGAATTCGAAAGTCACAATTATTTGAGCCATTGAAAGACGATGTTCACATTGCACTGACACAATCAAAGAGTTTGTTTAACCTCTGACAAGCTTTCAACTGACGTCTGGGCAGACTTCCTAATTGTAGCGTAAAGAAAAAAGACAACGAATAAATGAGGAATAAATAAACGTAAGGAAGAAAGAGATAGGTATACAATACAGTTGTCACCACAGATTAGCCATATGAAGATGAGAATGTGTCGTACGTTTCACCCTCCAAAACCCATTTTTTTACATTGTTGTATTTGTAATTTCTTCCCGAGTCGATGAATAGTTGTGAATTGCAACAACAATTTAACCGGTGTCTGAAGATCCCTACCACAGATTAGCCATATGAAGATGAGAATACCCGGCAGCCATTTTAATTTGCCCACAAGCTTGAACTGGCAGTTATCAGATAAAAAATGAGAATATGTGTATAAAAATCTCACCCATAGACAGTAGGGATCTTCACACACCTGGTTAAATTGTTGTTGCAATTCAAATCTATTCATCAACGCGGGAAAAAATTACAAATACAACAATGTAAACAAATGGGTTTTGGAGGGTGAAACGTACGAAACATTCTCATCTTCATATGGCTAATCTGTGATCCCTACTGTCTATGTATGAGGTTTCTATACACACATTCTCATTTTTTATCTGATATCTGACAGCTCAAGCTTGTAGGCAAATTAAAATGGCTGCCGGGGATTCTCATCTTCATGTGGCTAATCTGTGGTTGTCACTGTTGTTTTCCATTGGACGTTCGGAGTACTCGTTTTATACTCCAACTACTCCAAAAGCCTTCGATTGACGGTGTTCACATTGGACTCTCTCCGCACGACTCATTTTGACATCTCTTTCTTTTATCTCACTCTACACAACTATATTAGAAAGTGAGGCAGGATTTTTGATTTTTTTGAAAAAATCCTGCCTCACTAGATTCTTTCTTTCTCATCATGAGTTGGAGTGAGATAAAACAAAGAAATGTCAATATGAGTCGCGCGGAGTGAGTCCAATGTGAACACCGTCATTAGCTGTTCCGAGTAACGTTTTCGGAGTGTTTTTCTGTTCCCAATTTCATAATGGAGTAGACGAGGATTTTTTTTCAAAATCGATACTCATTTCATTTATTTCTATTTTGATTGAATTGCATGGCAATACTATGTTATGTACCATGAAGCTGTCGAACGTCAGTTTCCCTCCACTCTCGACAGATGTGTCGTTGTCTGACGCTCTTCATCTCATCCCAGCCTATACCCCTCCACAATCGCCCCTATATTGGGCTGGATCTTTGGTGTTAAACGACCCGTGCCGATGATCAGCCTGGCTGAGGCCTCATTTTAAAAATAGCGGAGTATCCGGATACCTGGTGACCTCCGGATTAACCAGCCTTATCTGTATATGCGAATCTCTGTACAGGCGGACCTACCTATATACAAATTTGAGACCGGTTCTTCCAAACCTGGCGGCAGCACGGCGTCAACGCTGTTTGCCGTTACTCCTGTGTTGTGCATCAGTAGGGAGGTTGTGGCCAGCCACCTAAGTTCAGTGGTGGTGGGGTTGTGCATCATGGACCTTCGACTACTAAAAAGATCAAATCTATCGCTAGTACGTCCCGACTGGGGACCCAAACCCGCCTCTTCCATCCCCTTCTCGCTGCACCCCAAAAAAGCTGACGTCAGAATAACTTTACCCAGTCCGTTTCTTTGGCCACAAAGGAGGCATTAAGGCTCTCCCAAACCAACGCGAAACATTCGGCGCGACAACGAAACTTCCGTCTGTCTTAATTTATTTACATGGAGATTAATGGGAGCACCCACACTGGCGCGATGCGAATCTTCGAACATTATTCAGTCGTCGCATATTCGCGCGAATGTTTCGCGTTGGTTTGGGACAGCCTTTAAGCATTAAATCCCTCTCTCAGAAAACCAGAGGCTTTGATCATCGAGGACAAGCGTGATGTAGTTATTCTTTTACCATTTCTGTACACATGGTCTTATTGAGTGGACTTGGTGTGTATTTTATTTGTAGACTAATGCTGGACTGCTGGAGAATGAATTTTGTTGTCAGAAATACTGCCAATTAGCCAGTCATGTAATTCCAGAATAATGGCCTTTTCGATTTGAGTCGGAATGACTGTTCTTCTTCTGAAAAGAAGAGAAAATCGCTTCTGGGCCTGTATTACGAATAACGAAACGAAAGGTAAAAAAAACGGTACCCAAGAAACCGATAGTCATGACATAAACCGATTATGATTTACGAGAATGGATGCCTGAAAATAAATGCCCGATAAAATAAAAAAAAAACAGCAGAACCAAAAAAACATAATAAATCAGTGACAGCTACATAAAGGCACAATTCAAAACTATAAAAAACGACCGCCGTCGTTAACGAAAACGAGTATCGTTTTAAAAAACGACTATCGTAAATCGTAACCGCAAAGTAACGAAAACGACGGATTTTAAACGATAATCGTAATTCGTAATACGGCCCCTGATTTTGTTTTCAGAAACGTTCCAGAAGGGTTCACACGTATCAAATTGTTGTTGGATTACCAATCGAAAAGGCCATGTTTCCTTTAATTCATAATTTAAAAAAAAGTTTATTCCCACAACCTCTCCAATTCAAAGGCGGGAATTTTTGTCAATAATCGTTAATTTGCCATAATAACAAAGCAAAGAAAGAAAAGCAAATCTCAATAAAATGTACTGCTATAACTTTTTGTACCATGAACGACAACTCTTATGAAAATAACATAATTACTTGTTTTGTTTTCTTTTAATAACCGTTATACAAAAAAAAGTCGACATACAAATAAAAACATTTTTGTATAAGATGAGTTCTTAACGGTAAGATTTTTGGTAGCGGGCACGGGCTCCTGGACCTCCGAACTTTTTAGGTTCACAACGACGTGGGTCACCAACCAAAAGTGTTCTATCGTATTGAATCAGTATATCTTTGATTTCCTTCTTGGATGCTTCATCAACGTCTGCAAGTATATAAATTTAAATATAATAGAGGATAACTTTCATTGGCTAAAAAAATAATATTTAAGACCTTCCTAGATTTATCATTGGACAATTATTATTTTGTATCTTTAGGGTATAAATTAAAAAAAAAAAATTGAATAACAAAATAATAAAGAACGATTTTTGCTTTAAATGCCTTATTTATATAAGGCCCTGTTTCACAATGTCTAAGGAATGTTTTGATTAGTTGTCTGACACATAACTATTGGCACAGTCTTTTAACCCACCTGAATAGGTAACAGATCCACAAATTCAGTTTTTTTTTTTTTTATTGTAGACAATATTCTCGAGTTTTACGAAAAAAAAAAACTGCGACCACGAAATTGTTATTTGATTTGGTTCTTATTTTTTTATACGAAATTTCCTTTAAATGCGAATAGAATAGACTACAAACGAAACATGTTAGCAAAAAAAAAAAACAGGGGTGGAATCGGCTAAGGTGATTTGTGATAATTGACAGTCACAATAAACAAATTCGGTCTGCGTAATGTGATTGTCACATGTGACAATCATATTTTTGTGACTTTTTCTTGTGATAGCTATTTTGGTGTCATTTTCATGTAAAATTGACATGGTTTCAAGAAAAATGAATTTATTTGAAACTATGCAATGATTTTTAAGACCTGAGAATTTGGAAAATGAAAATCGCATACATAATAGCTATGTCCGGCCTAAGCAACAAATTTGATATTTTCGACCTACCAGATCCAAAGTACCTGAGTACACACACACTAATTCCTCCTTTTTATAATTGGAAATTACAAAATCAATAGGTTCTTAAAAAAAAACTTTAGGATGACGAAAGATACATCATCCATTTATGTATATTCTTCGGCTTTTGGATTTGCTAGCTCGGGTGGGGTCAACCCACATTCCTCCTATCCTCCAGCTGGTACTAAATTTTTTTCTTGGGGGTTGTGGCTACCAAAGGCAAGTTGGTGCGGACTGGTCAGCTCCTCAACTCTTAAGCAATTTGAAACAAAATTGTGCCTCTTGAAAATAAAATTTACCCCATAAATAAATCAAACAATCGTATTTATGACAACTGTCAGTACTTGTCTCTCAAAGTAATGCCAACTTTTGAATAATTTTTGGTGATCACTTTACGCAGGCGGAAAAAATTAATTTGATTATCATAAATGTGACAATCACCGATCACATTAGCCGATTCCACCCCAGTTGTTGAATGTAGTAAACAGAATACAGAGCGCTAATACTGAAGCTTCATTTTAATGCAGGCCGGCAATGATCGGGTGCGTTGACTGGAAAACTGAAGTCCATCAGAAAATAATTGCCGTGGTGTTTCTTGACCTGAGGAGAGCGTTTGAAACCATGGAAAGAGAAATTCTCTTAAAAAAACTATACAAATATAGAGCGGAAGACAAAGAATTGAGCTGGTTTTAATCACATCTGGAAAGGCGTACGATGAAGGTATGTTTTATTTTGTAGGTAAAAGCAAACCTCAACAAATTTTGACTATTGCTCCACACCAATTTATCTTGGTAATAAATATAGATATCAAGATGTAAGATAGATTGCAAAAATTACAAAATAAAGCAATGATAATAATACTGAAATGTCATTAGTTAACACCGATTCTAACTATGTAAAAATGGCTTAGTGTAAATCAGAGAACCAGCATGAGTTTTTGAAATGAAAAATGAACGCTTCCCAATTACTTGTGTGATAAAATCAATTATGTAAAGTTTAAATGTAAGAGATATATAAATGATTCCCGGCCTCTACATTTTAGAACGCAATCTGAACAAAATAGCTTCCAAATGTTTTGAATTAAGAAAATATTTAAGGATAAGTTGTGTAAGAAGTATGGTATACATAATTATGTTTAAGTTTATTTTTAGTATTTAAGTAAGTTATAAAAAGTTAAAGTACATATATTGCTATATCAAGAAATGAAAAAGCGCACAGCTTAAGTGTTCCTAACATCTTCAAAAAAACCTGCTAATTGTTTACAAAATAAAACAATCTTTTGTGGAAACGTAGCTTTAGCATCACCCAATTGTCCGATTCAAAGAGGGTTCAATTGGTTGGTATATGCAAAGCCTGGTATTTGATTTTCCTTTATTTTATCTTTCCAGAGGAATTGCAAATTTGTTTGCTTTATAGGGAAAATCTAAAGGAATGATTATAATTCAAGATAGCAACCTTTGTCTAGAAGGAGTTGGGTAAGAGTAAAATTGAAGATATGGATTCATTTATTTTTAGTGGTGGATGAATTACAATTGATTTTTATTTGCCTTTATTTATTTTATTTATTATATATTGGTTATATTAAAGATTGGTCAATCTGCCAAAAACTCAAGGGGCCCCATCATGTAAAACGAAAACCATCGAACGTTTTTTGGCATCATGTTTTACGCGTTAATACACAGTGAGATAGTGTGGATACTGTAAATGTTTTGTGGTTATGCTAGATTCACACCAACCGCTAACCATATCACAGGTTAAGTGCTCTTAACGCCTTCAAACAAACTGCTATTTACAAAATAAAACAATCTTTGGTGGAAATGTAGCTTTAGCATCACCCAATTGTCTTATTCAAAGGGTTTTCAATTGGTTGGTATATGCAAAGCCTGGTTTTTGATTTTCCTTTATTTTATCTTTCCAGAGGAATGGCAAATTTGTTTGCTTCATAGGGAAAATCTGGTATAGAAAGGAATGATTATAATGTAAGATAGCAGCCTTTGTCTGGAAGGAGTTGGGTAAGAGTAAAATTAAAGATATGGATTAATTTATTTTTCGTGGAGGATGGATTACGACTTCCGATTGGTTTTTCGTTTGTCTTAGTATAATGCATATTCGTATCTATGGAGCTGTTAATTATATATAAAAGCTCAAGGGGCCTCATCATGTAAAACGAAAACGATATCATTTCACACTTTTAGGCATCATATTTCACGCGTAAGTACTTACGACTTTATACTTGGACTTTATATTTATATTTTTTGTGCTTTTGCAAGATGCACAAACCTCTTACCAGGTATCACAGGTTAAGTGCTCTTAACGCCTACAAAAACTGCTAACTTTTAACAAAATAAAACAATCTTTGGTGGAAATGTAGCTTTAGCATCACCCAATTGTCCCAGTCAAAGGGTTTTCAATTGGTTGGTATATGCAAAGCCTGGTTTTTGATTTTCCTTTATTTTATCTTTCCAGAGGAATGGCAATTTTTTTTTTGCTTCATAGGGAAAATCTGGTACAGAAAGGAATGAATATAGTTCAAGTTAGCAGATTTCTGGAAGGATTTGGTCAAGAGTAAAATTAAAAATATGGATTAATTTATTTTTCGTGGTGGATGGATAACAACTTCCGATTGATTTGTGTGTCTTTGTATAATGCATATTCGTATCAGTGGAGCTGTTAATTACATATTGGTTACATTAGTGGTCAATCTGCCAAAAACTCAAGGGGTCTCATCATGTAAAACGAAAACGATATCATTTCATACTTGAAGGCATATTTTGTACGCGTTAATACACAGTGAGATAATGTGGATAAAATTTATATTTTTTTTGTTTATGCTAGATCCACACCAACTTCTTACCAGATATCACAGGTTAAGTGCTCTAAACTCCTACAAAAAACTGCTAACTTTACAAAATAATACAATCTTTTGTCGTAATGTAGCTAAAGCATCACCCAATTGTCCCATTCAAAGAGTTTTCAATTGGTTGGTATATGCAAAGCCTGGTTTTTGATTTTCCTTTATTTTATCTTTCCAGAGGAATGGCAAATTTATTTGCTTCATAGGGAAAATCTGGTATAGAAAGGAATGATTATTTTTCAAGATAGCAGTTTTTACCTGGAAGGAGTTGCTCAAGATTAAAATTAAATATATGGATTAATTCATTTTTCTTGGTGGATGGATTACGATTACCGATTGATTTTTGTTTGTCCTGTTATTTGTATATTGGTTATATTATGAGTGGCCAATCTGCCCAAAAATCAAGGTCCAACGCAATCGTTTTCACACCTTTAGGCATCATGCTTTACGCGTTTTATTTTATTTCACTTCAATGTAATACTAGGTAAATGCAAGAAGTTGAAACACTTAAAACAAACTACATACTACAAAACATCCTATTATTTCAATAAACGAAAATTCATTCTGATACAGCGAAGGCTGAATTTTCAAAATTCGTAATTTTTGGAGCTTCTGATTGGCCATCTATTATAAAAAGATAGATGACTTTTTTCAGAATAAAGTAAATGTGGTGGGAAATGTGGAAGTACTATAAATAGAAGTTGAACTTTAAGATTTTCTCTCTGATTTGTTTTGATTAATGTTCATCACGAACAAATTAATATATCCGTTTCTGGTTTATACATATGTATATCATCCCCAAAACTATTCACGCTGAAAATTTTATTTACGAATATAATTAAAGTTCTATTTTATTTTGTTTTAATGTAAATCCTAGTTGTGAATGCAAGAATTTGATACGAACTTTCGACTGAAGTTTCAGATTTTTTTGGCGTTCAACAAAATAAATTCGCATCTGAATTTTTAGATTTTGTGATTGAAATGGCCTTTTTCCCATAGGAAAGAAATAAAAAAAAATGTAGCTACCAAATAAGCATTTTATAAAATCACTCATATTTAGTTATTTTATGTGGAAGGTTACGACGGAATTAATTTATAATGAAAATAATAACTGCCCCTTAACTTAGCAATCATCAAAGATATAGGAACAGCGAAGCCAGAGCTTTGATGTAAGCTCAGATCACAACAGTTTCACAAAAAGTTACATTTATGATAGAACTATACACAACACTAAATTAATTTTAATACTCACACTTTTGGTAAAAGGCGATCAAAGCTTTGGAGATAGCTTGACGGATTGCGTAGATTTGTGCAACATGACCGCCACCGCTCACACGAACACGGATATCCACGCCGGCGAATTTTTCCTGAAAGAAATTCAATGTATTGAATTAAATTATAGTCAATTTTGAAGGTGGGTGAAAGTGTGGTTGTTTAACAAATCAGAAAAACATATTTTCACAGAACTTTCAATTTCGGGATAAGTTTATATCATCAGTTAAGAAATTTATAAGCAAAAGTATAAAATTCAGGTTGTTATTACGTACCTTGCCGAGTAACAAAAGTGGTTCCTGCAATTTGTATTGCAATACTTTGGGTTCAATATTATCCAAAGGGCGCCCATTGACTCGAAGAAGTCCGCGACCACGCTTGCAATAAGCGACTGCGGTAGCAGTTTTCTAATGAAAAAGAAGAAACATATATTAATCAACACGTGTAGACATTTCAGGTGGATACGATTTGGGATTAACTTACTTTGCGTCCGAAAACTTGAACAGCGTGAATAGGCTCACGTCTCTGAAACAATTAATATTTTATGGGATTTAAAAAAAAAGATTACATTTTTATGAAATTCAACAATAAATTATGGTACTACAAAATACCTTTTGCTGCATTTTGCTTGGCGATTTCGGTAGAAAAGAGCGGAAGTTGGACAAACCTCATTGAACTGACAAAAATCAGTTCAGTTTCGTTAAGTTCACTTGATTTTAGAGCCATCTACGTATGAGTATTGGAACTAAAAATTATCAATTTAGAGGTGTGTTCCCTTGACGATTTCATACGAAGAGATTTTTGATTGAAACAACTTTTGTTTTTAAGCCTCTGGTACGCTGCTGAAGCTGAATGGAAATGAATACTAATGTAGTTTCTACGTACTCAAAATTCAACCAGCTTTTGGAAGGCGAAATTCCACTACAAAGCTAGTCAATCATAAACTGTCATATTAATGACAGATGTTAACATATGATATAAGAAACATTTGTGTTTTGAGAACTTTAAATAAACTTTTTTTACAGTTTAAATTAAATAAAACGTATATTTTCATATAAGCTGTATTTTATTATCCTCCAGATCTGATCCGGATCAGATCATGATAATACCCAAGCAACACAATTGAGTCTTCAAGATATCTCTAAAAGCTATTTTCGAAGATCTTTCAACTCTTTACACAATCTTGAAGAGGTCGTTAAGACCTAAAAAGGCCTAAAGGGGAGGAGCCTATTGTATGGAGCGAAGAGTTCTAAATAAAGTATTTGTAAGAGTTAATAGAGATCATTTTTTTGACGCATCTTTAAAGATGCTCTCAAGAGGTTTTGAAGAATTTGTTTTTGAAGTCAAAAGTGTAAACTTGGAGGGAGAAAATAATATTAAGAATAATTTCTTTCTCTTTTACACAAATACAATTTTATAACAATTTAAATGAAATAGAATGATTTTAAAGCAAAAACCAAAGCTAGGTATGACAAATTCTTTATGTTCATGTAGGGTTAGATTTACAATTAATTTTATAAAGTCTTTAACGATGTGTATTTTGTAATGCAAGAAATGATTTATTTAAAAATCGCATACTCTACCCCACATAGAATAAACGCGCCTTGAAATAAAAAGTATTTACAAGTTAAAATCAAGAAAAATAATACAAAATTTACTGACAACAAAAGAAAAAACATATTTTTATGAATTATTATCTCCCACAGTATTACTAAACAAATAAAAGTGTAGGCATAATACATGTAACTGTACTTTATTGAATATTATGCTTTTAATAAATATTTTTTTCGCAATTGAACGAAATAAATATGGCGAACGTATTTTGTTGGGCATGTATCAAAATATTCCTTCCTACAGGGTGCCTCATGAAATGTAGGTACTAAATGTCTTGTTTTTCTTTTAATGGGTTTTGGATAAATTATTCTCATATTAATAAAATGAGCGTTTGGTTAACATTGAAGCCTTAAAAAGTTTTGACGTTGCATGATTAAAATTTCACATTAAAAATGAAAATGTAGCAGTTATTTTTTTTAAGAAAAAATATTGCCTTATATTTTCGCTTTGCCATATTTTCATCGTCAGTTTTATGACAGTAACAGATGGTTGAAAAATTAGCTTAGTTCCCTATTACCCTGGTTTGGACAGACAGGCGGGGGTTATTCAGTGGTATAAACAATATTTTTTAGATCCAAATCTGTCCAAACACCGCAGTTTTTAAGAAAATTTCACTACCTACATAATAAATATATCAACCTAGCTATGTACAATTGCACATTGAAAATTTTTATTGAAATAAATAATAAATTTGATTAAAATAATAAAACATACAAAAACTGTATTAAAAATATACGTTTAACTATGTCACCCTTTACAAAAAATATGTGTAACTTTGTATAAACTAACTACCGTTTAAAGAGTTTCTTAAGATGTCGTCAAAACATCGGTGTTATAATCACATTTTTCTAGAGTCAGAAACCTCTTAACGACTTCATGATAAGATATCAAACGAATCAAATTGAAAGAAGAGAGAGACAATGAAAGTGTCAACAAAGAGTTAAGAAAAAAAAACTATAAGCAATTATCTATTACTATGTTCATTCGCGTACTAAAATAATTGATGAGCAATTTTTGGTCTTAAGTCTCTTGCAGCTCCCTAAACTCTTTTTCAATTTTCAAATTAATAGTACCTACATATGTACAATAAATAAGAAAATAGGAAAAGCGCAATTCACAAATGTCAGATGACACAAAAACTCTTTTTTTCAAACATAAGAGAATATTAATTCTACTTAAAGACACAATTTTAAGCCTCCATAAAGACATTTTAGGAATAACATCCGCAAAATATCTTCGAAATGTATTTGAAAGAGTAATAAGAAATATACTCTTGTGCAATTTAAACATACTCCTTTTAAAAAGGTTGTAAAGAGGATCTACAGAGAGTCAATATAAACACATTTGCCATGAAGATATTCAAGATGTTTAAAAGACGTTTTTGTAATAGTTAAAACAAACAACACTTTTCTAGAGCAAAGTAACAGATCATAAAGTGTAGTGGTATTAAGAAGATTGAACTAATAGTTTGTTAAGAGCTGATCAATTTGTTTGGAGAACACTTCAAGAGTTTATGTGTTGCTTGGGTAGGTGTGTTCCTTTGGGCTCCAGTATCTACTGCCAAGTACTTCTGGCTGCAGTCAACTACTTCTACTCTGTGGTCGAAGTAGTTTAAAGTAGTTCATTAATCTAGTAGCAGAATGTTTCCAAACAAGAAAAAGACATCACCAATCAACAGAAATTACGTAATACATTATTGTTGTTGACATTTTTCACATTTTAAAGTAAAATAAGAAAACAAAACCGAAATTAAGTTGATATTGAGGTTAGATTTTACTTTTGGCAAAATGAAAGCATTCCATTCATCATCTACTGGGAAGAACTAAAAAGTACTTTGCAAGGCCCAATGGAACACGGCTAATACAATTCACAATTCACAAAGCAAAGCTGAGAAGCAATAGCAATAACAAAGCTTTTGGTTCATGAAACGTGATCCCAATAGAGAGCAGGATCTCGTATTGTGTTGTAATGAATGTTTTTTGATGATCTATATGGATCATCTCTGATAATAAAAAATGGCTATTTGGAACTTCCACCAGACTTCAGTGGCAAACAAGCAAAAAAAAATCAATAGTTTGACAGAAAAATATGTAGGGAACACAAAAACATGTGATTGTGATTGGTTGTTTGTTTGTTTTCCCTACATATTTTTATGTCAAAATTAGAGAAAACACAATGATAGTTTCTGGAAAAGCCTAAAGGTAAGACCGCACTCGACAGAACTGCACTGCAACGGAACTGAACTGCAACAGAACTGCACGACGCGGCAAAAGATTATTTGTATGAAATTGCTTGAGCTATATCGCACTAGCGGCAAAGGAACTGCACGGCGCGGCCCAAAGCAGCAAAGTTGATAATCTGGGCCACTATAGCCGTGTTTTATTATCTACGGATCTGGATCAAGATCATCGCATGCAAATAAAACGAAACGGATCTTAGTGACAATTGTGTTGTATACCTGTCTCTATTTTCCTTACGTTGGTTTATTTTCTACCTTACTACCTTACCATTAAAAGCCATCTACCCGCAAGAGTGACAATTAATTTTCGGATCTTTAAAAAAGATCCAGATAGAGAGCAGGATCCCAAGTTGTTGTTGTATTACGTGTTAAAAAATGATCCTGATCCAGATCCGTATATAATAAAACACGGCTTATGTCGCGTAGCGCCGCGCCGTGTAGTTTCGTTGCCGCAAGTGCGGTATAGCAAGCGTCGAGAGTCGGTTGAAATATTACAAAATTTTAGCAGAACCTCGCATTTTGTACAGGACAACATTTATTTGTTTTAATGTGTAGTGTGGGTCAGTGTGAGTATACCATTTGGTTTTCAGGGTTAAAAACCCCCTCATTTGGCCGCCATCTTGGAAAAAGTGCTGTAAAATTCTTTTTCGCAATATCTTGAGAGCCATAGGTCGCACATAAAAAATGTACACGACTTTTTCATAGAAAATTAAATTCTCTACAACTTAAGTTAAATTTTGTTGCAAAAAAAAAAAAAACTAGAGCATATGTAGGTTGGGTTGAGAAAAAAAAAGTCATAATGGGGGGGGGTCTTTTCCCCTCCCCCCGTTCGTCCACTGAAATGTTATATTGACTTTGCACCAACAATTTGTGTCAACATTTTTTCTGTGAGACCTATGTTTCTCAAGATATAGCCAAAAAACATTTTACACATGAGGGGTTTTTAACCCCGAAAACTAAATGGTATACACACACTGACCCACCCTACATATAAAACAAAACAAATTTTGTCCTGTACAAAATGCATGGTCAATGTAACATTTCAAATGCATAATTTGACGCGTACTGTCGCGTTACTTCATATCAAATGCGGTATATCAAAAAAGTGGTGTATAGTTCTGCGCAGTGTCGCGCAGTTCCGTCGAGTGCGGTCTTACCTTAATTGGCATTTCTCTATTCTCGTCCTATAACTCTATTTCTGAGCACATCATAACTCTTTGTAATAACGTCGGTTTTGTTTGGATTTAAAAGAAGGAAAGGTAGTTCAAGCTCTGCATTATCAGCCACGTTGGAAGTTTTGACGTTTAGTGAAGATTCATTTTTATGCGGCTCGTTCGGTAATTAAAATTATTATTTTTTGTTTTTCAGAAGTAAACTTACTAGAAATTTTTGTATTTTCTGTATTGTTAAAAATTCAGAACCTGGGAAAAGGTCCAAAGTTTCAACAATATATCGATTCTCAACCAATTACATCCTGCAACTGGAAAACTTCATGGATTCTATGTTTCTGTAGTCCCAAATTAAATTTCATATAATTGTAAAAATTCTAATACACACAATTAAACATGAAAGTAAAAGAGTTACAGAAAACAGTGAATGTGGCCTGGTCGCCTGATGAGCTATACCCAATTTATTTGGCAACAGGGTCAGCCGCTCAACAACTTGATTCCAATGGAAATTCGGTGCTAGAAATCTATGCGACAAATTTAAATGAACCTGGCTATGACCTAGAGCAAAAGGCTAGTTTACCAAGTCAATATCGGTAGACTATTTTTCTTTCTTTTTCGCAATGATCCACTTAAGCATATATTTTCTTTGACAGATTTCAAAAACTGATTTGGTCGCCAACTGGCCACAATGGTAATCATCCAAATGGTCTTCTCGTTGGTGGATGTGAAAAAGGAAACTTAATGGTTTACAGTGCTTCGAAGATGCTCGATGGAGAAGAGGGTTTAATTGCTCGACAAGATAGTCATTCTGGACCAGTTCGTGGCCTTGATTTCAACCCATTTCAAACAAACTTACTTGCATCGGTTGCCTCGGAATCCGAAATTTTTGTTTGGGACCTAAACAACACTGCAACCCATATGACACCTGGAACAAAAACACAACCACTCGAAGACGTACAAAATGTTGCATGGAATCGACAAGTGCAGCATATTCTAGCTTCAGTTTTTAGCTCACGTTGTGTTATCTGGGATTTGCGAAAAAACGAACAGATTATTAAATTATCCGATACCCAATCTCGAGTTAGGTGGCATGCTGTACAATGGCACCCAGATGTTGCTACACAGATTTGGTTAGCATCAGAAGAAGATCAAGCCCCAGTGGTTCAAATGTGGGACCTGCGCTATGCTACAGCCCCAGCCAAAACTATGCAAATCCATCAAAGAGGTGTATTGGGTATGTCTTGGTGCTCAAAAGATTCTGATATGGTGGTCTCGTGCGGAAAAGATAACAGGATATATTGTTGGAACCCTAACACCGAGCTTTCCGAAGGAGAAATTTTATCTGAAGTAGCTGTGACTCCTCAATGGTATTCAGATGTGCAATGGTGCCCCAAAAATCCAGCTTTAATTGCAAGTTCAAGTTTGGATGGAAATGTTTCAATTTATTCACTCTTCGGCGGAACACAGCAGCAAGTTCAAACGTCGAACAAAATTGCTGATTCTTTTCCCGGTATGGATCAGTTTGATCAAGCACCAATGCCTCTGCATAGTAATCAAGTTACATATTCGGATCCCTCAAAACCCCCTAAATGGATGAAAAAACAAAGTGGCGTAAAATTTGGTGTACGTTTATTTATATTAATTATATAATTATATATTATAAAAATGGTATTGGTTTGGTGGCAAACTAACTAATTTTAATAACTGTTTTTTTATATTTTAAACAAAAATCATTTAGTTTGGTGGAAAATTAGCTACCTTCAACTCCCAATCAAAATCGGTGGAAATTCAACAAATAGTTACTGATCAGGATTTCGTAGAACGCGCTGCCAACCTTGAAAAGGCGCTAGGTAATGGAAGTTTTATTGAGTTTTGTCGCACCAAGGCAGATGAAGTCAGTAACCAAGATAATCGTTATTTATGGTACTTTCTGAAAGCTAATTTTGAATCAAATCCTAAAGAAGAGATGCTTAATTTATTAGGTAAGTAAAAATGTGCCCATGATTATATTAAAATTCATGTTTTCTTATCTCTAGGTTACAATACAGAAGATATCAGTAATAAATTTTCGAAATTCTTAAGAACCGAATATACAGAAAATGATGATATCGAAACCATAACAAATCGAATTAGTACATTCACTCATGTAAGTAAGAATTGACACTGTTGTCAAATCATAAATTTCCAGAATTGAACTTTAACATAAAACCATTTTTTTAACTGTTATTTCAGCAGTAGAAAAGTATGGAATAGTGACTTAAAAATATTTTCTATAGAAAATTTCTGTTTCGTTGGAGTCTTTATCACCCATTTCTATTTATAGATGTTGATTTTTATTTGATGGCTTAAAATTTTTTAATTAGTTTTGGGAAGTTTTGATATGGTTTTGATTTTTAAAAAACACGTACCAATATCGTTGTTCGGAGTAATATTTTCGAATTTTGTTTCGCTCCCATGTATCATTTAGGAAAGATATACTCTCAACTGGAAAATCAAAAATTTCTTTGTTCATCAATGCTATCCAACAATTAAAAGTTCCCCAATATCCTTCTGAAAGCTCTTGATGAGATTGCCTACAGCTCTTTCTTCACAATAGTTCCTTTGAGAAAGTGGTTTCAGGGAGAATAGGTGGCTCTACCAATTATCGTTTCAGATATTTATGTAAGGTGAACAAGTGCACATCCACATCAAATGAACTTTGCAGAATCTGCATGAAGCACTGCCTACTAGGCCAAGAAGACTTGAAAAAACCCGATTTCCTTGATTATCTTTTATGCTTTTATTCTCAAAGAGTTACTGGTTATTATAATTATTTTATTTCTTGAAAATATTCAAATTATTCTATACAAGACTTGACGGTATTAACATTATTTTCTTTTTGTGTCAAGTTTCATATCATATTAACTCCATCTTATAAAAGGGACGAGAATAGAGACATGCCAATTTATAACATTTGTTTGCAGTTCAAAGTGGGTGTGCGTTAACGCACCTCGCGTGAATTGAAAAATAAACTGTGGGTGCCTGAAGTATCTCCACCGGTGGAGGGCCCTGGCCTTGCGGGGCCGCAGAAACAGTACTTTCATAAACTAAAACTGTTATCATTGGAATGTCTAGAGTCACTTCCTTATAAAAGACCATCATCAGCAAAAAAACACTAGGTATTTAACAATCAATTGTTTTTTTTTTTAAATTATTTATTTCCGATGCTGGTCGTTCTGCCACACTTGAACTTGCAAATTGTAGAACGGCTTAAGTCGCTCTCAAAGTGCCTCGAAAGTTCTTCCGAGTCAAATGACCGTTTTTTTCCAGGTGGGGCATACGGAGGTGGTTGTCCGGTCATCGGGCATGCTTCCTTCCACTCCCTCGTTAATGGTTTGATAAATTAACCCAATCAACACATCACCTTCCTATCTGAAAAGCTAAACTGGAAAAAAACATCAGATTCCGTGGTGGTTACGCTGGGTTCATTGATTAGAGGTGGGTCCTATTCTTGGTCCTTGCCTTATAATTACATGCATCATATTTTCTCTCTGCTACGTTGACTATGTTACATTCAGTTGGCTAAGCTAATTCGAAGAGCCTGCGTTTCAGTCCTGAAACCAGCAGTCAGTTGCTTGGTTTTATTTTTACAAAACCTCCGGGTGTCGATTGCGAGACTTTTTGGTTTTCTTCAACTCGGAGGCAGCGTACGTCCTCTGTATTAACGCAATATTTTCTCCTTCTCCAGTGTCCTGCCTTGATACTCTTCCATCGCTACTATCGTTTTATACTGGAGCATAGACTGTACGTGTACATACATGAACATATGTATATACATACTTACTTGAAATTGGCGGACCAACATAATTTCTTTAACAATTGTATATACAGGGTGTCCCATAATCAATGGTCCAAACTATAACTGGTGTCATGCAACGTCATGGCCTCTCGGAATTTAGTAACTTATCCATACCGAATGATAACAGTTTTCGATTAATGGCTGTTTTTTGAAATTATGGAAACCTTTTTTGAACAGTTTTTTGATCACCCGTTCAATAATTGATTCGGTACTAAATTCTGAGACCTGGCTTAACACTAGTTTTAGTTTGGACCCTTCACTATGGTATACCCTGTATGTATGTTTGAATGCACATATGCACATAATTTTCTTTTGAAAACTGCTAAAACGATGCATTGTATTGGTGCTAAAAGAATTTTTAAAGTTGTTAAATCAATTAAAAAACAAATTTCATAGTTTTTAAAATTATTTTTAATAAATTGTTAGCTTTGACCTGCATCCATTTTCTCAAAAAAATTCGTTGTTTTTATATGAACTATTTGCAAAAACGATTTAAGGACATTATATATCATCATTAAGTTTTCTTTTCCTTCTAATTTGTCCATCAATAAACTCAAATTCCCAACACTTTAATATTAACTGGTAGTGCATTACGCAATGTAATGTTGTAGATAAATTTTAGGAAAATGATGTCAACCTAACACACTCGTAGATTCCGCGTGGATTAAATTTTATCTGAGATTGCAATTGACGCTTCCACGTATACATTCACCTCAAAAGTGTCAAAAAACTGGATTTTCATCCAATTTACACAAGACCTTAGGCAAGAAAGCGTTCATTTTTTATATTTTTGGTAAATGATAAAATAATAGTTCTTATGATTGTTTAACATTGCTTTGCTAAGCTCCTTTTTTGTATTAACCTTATATCTTTATTCAAAATTTAAATTTCGATAAAATAAAATTGTAAAGATATTGAACTCTTAAAATCTTACACATTAAAGAGCGATTCATCTAAAGTAGATTGCAACCAAAGTTATGCCGAAAGCTCAGAAATCTCACCGTCGGTAAGATGTTGATGTGTTTCTTCAAGACATTCTGAATTTTTGGGTTATTAAAAATGAAAGTATTGCTTATTTATGTTCTTCTTTTCTAGCAAACTGGAATTCAGGATCTTAATTTAGACTCCGAAAGTAAAAAAAGTGAAGAAAATATTGAAAAACGTGATAACATTTCAATTTCAAGAAACGATGGTAAATCATATTTTATTAAATTTTAATTGAAACTATTAAAAACACTCTTATTAAGACTTAGAAAGCCTGATTTCCGAAGCTATTATAACTGGGAACATTGAAGCTGCAGTTGAACTTTGCTTTGAAACTGGTCGGCCTGCTGAGGCTTTTGCTATTGCCTCTACAGTTAGCATAGAATTTCTTCAAAAAACACAAGAGAGGTTCTTAAAGAAACGTGATTGCGAATTATCAAATATTATTTCAGCTTTAATTACCCGAGACTGGATGGACTTCGTTTCCCATTGCTCTATAGATTCATGGAAAAAAGCTCTCGTAGCTGTACTTAAGCATGGTGACCGAAAAGTAGGTAATATTTGCGAAAAATTGGGGGATCGGCTGCTTGCAGAGAACTTTCAAGTCGAGTGTACAAAAAGCGCCATTTTGTGTTATATCTGTGCTGGAAATATAGATAAAGTTATAGATGCATGGCATCAGTTAAAACGGTTAGAAAAGGGAAGTACTGAATATGAGCTACAAAACACTGAATTGCAAGAACTAGCAGAAATAGTAATGATTCTTAGTAAATCTCTTGAAACACAAGGAATTGTTGTCGAACCTGAGGGAAAATTTGCGGAATTTACATACCTATACGGTACACTGCTTGCAGCACAGGGAGCTATAAACATAGCAGTATCATATGTTTTTGCACTAGGCCCATCAACTCACCCAAACCTAGATGACTTACGCGATCGTCTCAATAAAATAATTAATCAAGAATCAAATATTACAAATATTGCCAAAACTGTTATAAATGCTCCGAATTCTTTGAATAATAATCAAACAAATTACGGGCCTCCACAAAGGGTATCACATTCAACGAATTTTCCTCAACCAACACCAATGCAAACTGCGTACAGTGCCGGATTACCTGTTGGAAATCAGTGGAATCTTCCAATACCTGCTGCGCAATTGATTCCTCAAGGTCCTCCCCCAGTGAACATGTTCAATCCACAGCCACAGAACTCACAAAATCTCAACCAAATAATACCACAAACACTAGCATCTCAGGGATCAAAACCACCAACAGCGGCGCATATAAATGAAAGTCTTGTGTATCCACCCAGACCGTCGAGTGTGAGCTCTCAGGGATCTACTCCATTGACATCACGTTCAAAATATCTTCTAGACCCATCAGTATCCAGTGGTCCTCAATATGGTTCCTCCCATTATGGCGGGAGTTATAATCAAACACCAGCATTATCACAAACTAATTTCAACACCATGCCAATTACACCCAATCCAACAATGTATCCTTCCCAAGTGAACACAATGAATCCAATCCAAAATAATTATATGCCACTAAATTCCATGCAACCTCTACAAAATAGTTATTTGCCAGGAATTGCTCCGATAGAAACGGTGGCTTTGCCACAGTCACAGATTCAAAGAAATCCAACTCCACCCCCTGGATGGAATGACCCACCAGTACTGAAATCCAACAAGCAAAAGGTGAGTTATTCTAAGGATAAAATTATTCATTTTGCAGCCATCAGAATTCAATTTAATGAATAATCAGAAAAGTCTAAAACGCCAGTTATTTCTATCAGCCGTGTTTTGTTGAGACGGCCCAACCCGTCGAGTTAAAATTTAACACCGAATGCAACATTGCGAAACCGACCCAAAGCGTCTCAAAGTGAGATAAGTTTCTATGAAATCTTAAATGGCCCCAACTGCCGGCGTTTGGGTGGTAGTCGGATAGGCTATCTAACTATCCAAAAATTTGGATAGTTACCCGAACGACAACAAAGTCTGTAGGGATTTAGTTGTTATTCCCTTAACCTCTATTTTTTCGTTCAATTTTCTGAGAACGCAAAAAACAAACACTCCTCTAAATTTTGTTGACGTGAATCCAACGACTCGACATGAACAGAATATAGAATATAGCAGAGAGTGTGCGGTTTTATAGGAGGAAAAAGAAAATAAAATCAGTCCTTAAATTAATTAGCCATTAGGATTAGGAGAATTTTTCACTTCCTCGCAAGAGGAAGTTACCCTATAATTACATTTTAGGGGGAATAAGCTGGATTCGAACCCAGCGTGGAAATCCGATGTCCAAACCATTACGCAAAGTATTCAACCCTTCGTCCTCATCCAAATATCAGGTGGCTCCTATGTTACCAAAATCTTCAGTATTTATTCAGTATTTACAAACATAAACCAAATCTTTAGTTTTTTCATTTCATTTACTAAAAGATAAAAAAATTTCGATCTAAGTTTATTTATTGATCGAGCTTAATACAAGCGAAACTTATAGCTATTACTTAAAACTAAACTTATTCTATGGTGGGTTTTTCGTTGTTTTTTTTTTTTTTTTTTTTTGTTTTTTTTTTTTTTTTTTTTATTTTTTTTAATTTATTTATTGGTTTGGGCCCAAAGGCCCACCCACCAGTTTTATTAAAGAAAAAACTTAAAAGCAAAACTTGAAGGACTTAGGGAGGAAGCACGGATATGGGAGATTGGTATTATATGAGGTGTGTTAGGTGGAGCGCCTGGGGCGATCCTATTAGGAGTTATAGAGTGAGTTTCTAAGCGTGGATATACTAATGTGAAAGTCAAGGGTGTACAGTGAGGTATTTGCCAAACGCAACATTCTAGATAACGGTTCAAAGAAGCCATAGTTTGTTCTATGGTGAGGTGGGCGGAAGAGAGGAGCGGATCTGAGGTTACGCGGGTTAGTATAGATCGGGATCATTTCCAACAGAATGGGTGAATCGATTGTCCCCGTTAAAAGTTGGTACACGAAGAGTATATCAGCTACTTCTCGCCGTTTTTTTAGAGTTTGCAAGTGTATCAATTTTAATCGATCTTCATAGGGAGGCAAGATGATATTATCGGACCACAGAAGGCCGCGGAGGGCGAACCGAAGAAATCTACGTTGCACGGACTCAATTCTTTGGGAGTGAGAGTTCTGATGTGGCGACCAAACTTGGCTAGCGTATTCAAGGAGGGGTCTAACAAAAGTAATGTAAAGGGACTTAGTGACGTAAGGGTTAGAGAATTCTTTAGACCAACGTTTTATGAAGCCGAGAGAGGAATTGGCCTTGTTAATTATTTGATCGATATGAGAGCGGAAGTTAAGCTCAGTGTCACAAATAATCCCAAGGTCTCGAATGGAACACACAATAGGAATGGCTTCATTACGAAAGTAATAAGTTCTGGGGGTTGAGGGTAACCGTTTACGGGAGAAGGTTATTGATTGACATTTAGCAACGTTGAGTTCTAAGAAATTTTTATCGCACCAAGTTTGGAATAAGTTTAGGTCGTTTTGGAGCAAGTAAGGGTCAGTGGGGGAAGAAATGACCTTAATGATTTTCATATCATCTGCGTAAATAGACAGATAAGAGTCATTAATTATACTTACAACATCGTTTATTGTAAGGACAAAGATAAGAGGGCCCAGGTGACTGCCTTGAGGAACGCCAGAAGTGGCGTTAATAGGATCGGAGATTGAGGACCTGAAGAGAACCCTGTATTGACGTTGTTCTAGATACGATCTCAGCCATGAAATGAAAAAGGGAGGGAACCCAAGGGCATTGAGTTTAAGGTATATAGTTTGGTGACAGATTTTATCAAAGGCTTTACTAAAATCTGTGGTTATGACATCGACTTCTTTACCATTCTCTAATGCATTAAGTGTCCTAGAGACAAATTCAGTTAGGTTAGTTGTAGTCGATCTACCCTTTAGGAAACCATGCTGCTGGGGAGAGAAGATAGACTTGCAGTGAAAGTAAAGAGAGTCATAAACAATGCTTTCAAAGAGCTTCGGGATAGAAGAAAGTTTGGCTATAGGCCGGTAGTTGGATATGTCGTTTTTAGAACCTTTTTTGTGGATAGGGAAAATAAAGGAATCCTTCCATAATTTTGGGAAGATAGCTTGAGAGAGAGAAAGACGAAATAAAGCTGTTAGGGGCTTGCAAAGCGAACTAACACATTTCTTAAGTAAAATGGCGGGTAAACCATCGGGACCGGGAGAGAAGTCATCTTTAAGCATACATATTTTGTTGGTTACAATATCATTCTCCAAGTCAATAGAGACTAGAGAGGTTTGAGGGCAGTTCTTCAAGTAACTAAAGAACTCGCGGTCGGGTTCGAATGTATTATCAATGTATGATTGGCTGAAGAAAGAGGCAAAAAGGTTACTGATTATTTTAGGGTCTGCAGAAGAAGTATTTAAATATTTGAGTGTAGAAGGGAAGCCATCAGATTTTTTCTTAATATTAATGAATTGGTAAAAACGTTTAGGATCCGAGATCAGACTAACCTGCATTCTATCTAGATAATTATGGTAGAGTGACTCACAGAGAATGGAGAAGTTAAAGGAAGCTTGCTGGTAGAAGGAAAAGTCTGAAGCAGACCTAGATTTTAGATAAGTTTTCCATAGCTTGTTTCTGGCGTTACGAAGTGTTCGCAATTCCTTATCATACCAAGGTGGAGAGTATGAGCAGTTTTTGCGAGCCGCATATGGAACACATTGAATGAGGCAGTTAAAAATGGCTGAGTAAAAGAAAGAGACAGCGATGTCGATGGGAATTTTAGTGTTTAAGAAAAGGCTAAAATCAATATTATTGATAAGACGGTTTAATTGGACAAAGTCAGCTTTTCGAAAGTTGAAAGAAAGAGAGTTCTCGGAATCATTAGTTATAAATTCATGAGCATATGAAAAGGTCAAAACGAAAAAATCGGAAGTGAATAATTCGCCATCTAGGAAGCTTGGACAGAGATTAGTTTCGGTTAGGGCAAAGATTTCGTAAGGTAGTTTCTGGGAGTTAAGATAAACGTTCATAGTTTTAGTTCGAAGACCTCTGACATTCTGGTAGTAGAGCGATAAGAAACTTGGAGTAGATTCAATTTCTGGATTTCTGTTAGGAGCGAAAGTAGTTTTTGAAATTTTTACGAGTATTTTGAAGGTAAGATGTTCGTTTGTAGCTTATGTGGGAGGCATATGTACGAAGGTCGTTTGTTACTGTGGTGGGTGAGATGTTAAAGCTTTCATGATACCGGGTGTAGATGCTTTTTAGGGCAACAGGGTCAGTTGGAAGGCCTTCTTTTTGGATAGAAACAATGAGGTTAGTCTTGGTCTTGCCATCAATACACACGGAATCTGATTTATCATGGAGATATGCGAGGTATAGACGAACGTTTTCAAAGAGTTTCTGATCTCGAAGTCTAGCCATAATATATCGTCCATCTAGGTCAGTTATCGTTGGCGTAGGGTCAGCAAATTTGGAAGTTAATTTAACATTGGGAGGGACCATTGGGTCGAAAATTGGAGGAGGCAGAGTTGGTGAGGATCCAGAAAGACTTTCAGAAAGGGAGGCATTGGATGTGGTGGGAAAAGAGGAAGAGTTGGATACAGGAGGAGTGGATGAATCGGGATTGAGTACGTGTGAACGGATAAAATTTGGGTGATAAGAGTTATGAAGCTTTGAAGATGGGGCGTCTGTTGCAATAGGAATGTCGAAAGATACACGTTTGCGTTGAGCCTTTGGAGTGATAGGATGATTTTGAGACAGCATATAGGGGTTACGGGGAATAGAATGAGGCAATTCAGGAGAAGGAGAAGGGGAGGTTGTAGGATAATTTTGAGTATGGTGGCTAAATTCATTTCTATTAGGAAAAGAGGGATTATGGAAGATAGAGTGTGAAAAGTTAGGGAAGATACCCGATTTAAAGCTCCAGTTGGGTTTAGGTTGAGGAGTTTTGTTTTTTCTAGATTTCAAATTCTTGGTCATAGTCAAACGTTTCGTGGATGATGTCGTTTTTTCTATCCATTTGGATAATCTCATGTCACCAATTTGAATTGTTCCATTAGGGCAGGAAAATAGCCATTCGTATTTCGATGGGATAGTGATTTTGAAGCGGCAAGCGGAGGTACGTTGGCATTCGATGACCATAGCAAACATTCGAAAGAAGTAAGATCTAACCCAGTATTCATCAGCAACGGGAGGGGCATTTGTTAGGAAAAACAAGCTCTTGTTCGCGCTATTGAGCTTAGACAGTCTATAGTTCCACTCCTTGACAGACCAGGAAGTCCCAAACCTCATAAGATTTGGCATAACTGAGGATGGATTCGAAGAAGGAGATGCTTGAGTCGTTGAAATAGGTACAGATT
Organism: Leucozona laternaria; assembly: GCA_932273885.2. Lineage (NCBI taxonomy): Eukaryota > Metazoa > Arthropoda > Insecta > Diptera > Syrphidae > Leucozona > Leucozona laternaria. The sequence goes on from OW026368.1 coordinate 58,003,350, forward strand.
GGCCGGCAAGATGAGGTGGTGATGGCGATGCGGTTGAGATGGTCTGAAGTGGAGGTTGTTGGCTATCAGGTGCAGGTGGTGATGAAGCTTCAATAGCTTGTAAAGGTGGTGAACAGACAGGTAGAGGTGTGTATGGGGTGGTATCCAAAATTTCAGCCATTAGTGATGTGTTGTAGACAGTAGTGTTGGTTTGGAGTTGAGCCGGTATCTCATCGATTTTGCAGGATGTCGTCTTAATATCATCTGATATTTGGGCGATGCTTAGTCGAGTTTCCACGAGATCATTACTTATTAAGTTGATTGCACCCACGGCATTTTCGAGTAAGGTAAGGGGTTGACGGAGACCAGGTATAATAATATTAGAAGTGCTTTGAAAGTGACATTCAAGATCAGAGCGGAGAAAGTTCAGATTTTCATTAATGGATGCAACAGAATTGGTAGAAAGATAAGAGTTAAACATTGATTTAATATCGTTTTTTAGAGAATCACAACGTTTGTCGATTTGATCATCGCGGGAAAAGTTCGAAACAGACACCGAAAGAGCACTGAGTTGTTTTTCGATGGAAGAGAATTTAGAAACACACCGCTTATTTGAACACTCGATTGTGTTACACAAATCTTCAAAAGATTTTACCACAAAGTCATCCATTTTTACCAACTGACTAATTACACTTTTATGGAATGACTTATTGTCAGCGGCAATAGTGTGGGTGGAAACATTTTTTAAAGCAAAGTCATCTTCCAGTGCGACACTACGGTTATTGGGTGAATCGGCTTGCGAGTTATCACGAATCGTTTTTGTTAACGCGGTCAGTTGATTCTCAATAGAGTTAAATTTAATTGATAGGGAGTTGATGTTGTCGCTGTTGCATTTTATTGCGAACAAAACATCAGAGAGGGATATCTTCACGCACTCATCACAGTAAAAAAAGAAATGATTAGAATATTCCTTTAAATAAGTGATGGACCTTTTGCTGAGACCGATGCAAGTGGGGTGGAATCTTTTTCGGCAGATACCTTTACAGATCACTCGTTCTGCGTTTTTGTCATTGACGTCACAATGAGCAAATCCACAGCGATTATTTTCCATAGTTATTGTAGGTCGCAAACTAAAAACAATGCAAATGGGGCGAGTAAGCACTTACGAGGTATAGTTAAATTGGAATTAAAGCCAACGAAAACTTTAGTGGGTCGAAAATAAGCGGTAAGTGATGATTCAGTTATCACACACGTTGAAATATTTATTAACAATTATTTATTAATTGGGGTCAAGAAAAATTGAACAGAAATAATGGAAAAATGATTATTGCGGAGTGAAACAAAAATGCGACTGTATAGTACTGACACAGAATTAATAATCTAATAAAATAAATTTTTCTTTAGACTAAAAAGACAGAGCCCTCAGGAACAGCAATAACACATCCTATATTCGGTATCGATCCAAATCAAAATGGATACTTAGACCCTAGTGCACACTATCAAGTAAATATTTAAATTCTGCAAGCTCATTTTAATATAATATTTATAACCGCGTTTTATCCACAGAATCAAACAATGCCACCCCAATCGAATCAATCTTCACCACAAATACCCTACAATGTGATACAGCAAAATAATAATCAGTTGCCGACAAATTTTCAAACAACAGCCGTTAATCCAAACATGTATCAACAACACACAGGGTATCAAGAACAACCAGCTCCAGTTCAACAACGAGTACCAGAATTACCTAAGGAGAAGCCTACCTTACCAGAAGAATTCATTTACATGCAAACAGTTTTTGAAGAACTAAAAATTCAGTGCCTTGCGGCGGCATCAGACCCGGTAAATATGATTCAATCTTTTATTTCTCATTAAGTCTTCGCTGGATTTTTTACGGATCTTTTTGCAAATCATTTTCTGTCGTTTATGACTTCGACCCAGGAATTTTTCTCAAACTTATAAACTCTAGGTTTTAGGTTTAAGGCGTCCGAGCGTCCACTGTAATTTGGAGTAGAGCATTAACATTTTTTATGTGATTCTCTGAAGGGGAAATTCGAATTTTAGTTTTAGCTAATCTAGAACGGGTAGCTGCCGTACAAGATTTTTTTTTTCAATCTTTCTCGAAGACAATTTTGATTACATGACCCCAGTGATTGTAAACTTTTCATTTGCCTTTTGTTTGTAAATGTAATATTTAATTTATTTTGTTCACTTTGTAAGTAGTATGATTTTTCTTGTGCGTTTTAAGAGCTACTGTTTACCTTCGTTATTCCAATCAAAATCATTTACATCTATTCAAGTTTACCAATTTTCTTCAGCAAAATGCAGCCAAGTAAAATTGCGTGCTATTGATTTGTTCGAAACTGTTATTGTGCTTAGAAAATAGTATAGGTGGTAGTTTGAAAATTGTTGCAACTTACTCTCAAAACCTAAAGGTCACTAATACACAGTTTTTGATATTTTTATTTTTAAATTTGCCTTGTTATGTATCAAATATACCTAGTTTTTACAATTGAGCAAAGAAAGCTACCAGTGCACAGTGGTTCAAGTTGTATTGGGAGGTTGTCATAAATCCATAATATCTGAAATTCATCTTCTTTAAAAAAAAAAGTGAATTAATCAAAAAAATTGATAAGCATATGATTAAAAAAAATTAGATTTTCACTTGCTCTCTAGGGCAAGTATTGCCCTAACACTAGATACGATATAAAAAATAAATATATATAATTTTTCACCTTTATTTAAGGAAACCTTAACCTTGTAAATCCAATCGTTAACTTGAAGAATTAGAAAATTGCCCCTCCTGACTGACCAGGGGAAATAGACCCCCGCCTCCAATACGATTTTTTTCTTGTCTCACCCCAACCTACACGCTCTAGCTTTTTGTACCACCGTATGCGAATTACCCTGTATATTACTTGGAAAAAAGAAAAACTTACGTTTAAGTGATCAATTCTCCAGCAAATGTGTTGATAAAAACTAGCACCAAATGAATATAAATTTTCCCTTTTTTTTACATTTAGTGTGCATACTTTTTTCCCGGAGTATTTTCTCCCATATTGAAGTTTGTTTGGAATAGGGGAAAAAGGTACAAAATTCCCGGGAATTTTTTGTTTAGAATAAAGGAGTAGGGAAATATTTCCCGATGAACTGTCATTTAGAATTGGGCTGATTTTCTTTGGTATTCATAGTAAAGTTAAGTGTGTTTTCTCTTTTTTCTCTGTCGAGTATTCTTACGTTGTCAAAATCGGCTGTATCTCGATGGTCCATTATATGCTGTGCCAAAGCATATTTCATTATTTTTAATATTTAACAGGTTAAAAAGTAAAATTGAATATGTGGGTCAAGCTAAACAAAAAAGTAACCAGACTTAAAAAATATTATTGTCTAATTCAACAAACAAATTATAAATATTTAAAAAAAAGTTGACTGTCACTGTTTTGATAGTTAATTTTGATCATCAACTTTTTTTGTTCTGCGTAGTGATCGCTAAAAATTTACGATTTTTTGGCAGCACTTAAAAAAACACCAAAGTTTGGGAAACTTGGTGAAAATTTCAAGTAATCAAACAGTGGTCCGTTCTTTTTCTCTAAAAAGTTAACTATTGTTAACTTTGGTCGTTCCTAAATTCTCAAATTGTTACATTGTGTAACATTCTGACGTCTTCAAATCGTTCCTAAATTCAATGTTGAGCTGTCAGAATGTTACACTTTGTAACAATTTCCAACTCATCTCGACGATATGAATTGAAATGCTGTCAAAAGCAGCTGAATTTGGAAATGTTTTCATTTTGTGGTTATCTTTTGTTTGCTTTTCGTTCTTTTGAGTTGAAACTATATTAATTTTTGGATTTCCTTTTTCAATTTAATAGATTTTTACTGTCGATTTCGATTTTTGGAAACGAGTTCTGTTATTTTATGATGAATATTCTTTGTTTGGTGTATTCTTTCTTTATATATTCTTTATATTTCGGTAGAAATTTAACAAGTGAATTTGTGTCCATTTTGAATCAAAAAAAATCTTATATTTCGCTGAAAGATTCGCTTTTTTTTCCAAAAATAGAGTTTATTTAATATATAATTAACAAACTGTAAACATTTTTTAAGTATTTTTTCAAATAAATTTGATGCAATTAAATGATTTCTTTGATTTATTCATTCTTAAATGTATTTTCATTTTTTTCAACCCATTGCGTTTGACAGATCAATAATATTTTTAACATTGATCGTTCCTAAATGAAATGTTACACTGTGTAACATTTTTAACAATGGCACTTCAACATCTTTATTTGACACATTAACAATAGTTAACTATTGTATAGAAAAAGAACGCACCACAGGCATTTCGATCAGCTGTTGTGTTTTATGTAAAAATTATTGAACTTTTTTGTTGTCATTTCTCTTCGGTTCGCCTCATAGAAAATTTGCATTGCCGTATATTACTGTTCACTTATTTTTATTTTAACTTTGATATCTTTTTCACTTTTTTGCACTAAACTTTCGATTTATAGTGGAGCTGAAGCTCACACAACTTATCTTTCTCAAAAAAAATTAAACAAAATGTATGAAAGTGACACCTTAATAGCTGCCACCAACAAACCATAGCAAAAAAACTATGTGTGAGTACTGGGACTCGCGTTAAAGATGTGTAAACATACTTTTTCGCTTCAAAAAATTGGAAACCCCAAAATTCCAAATGCCAAAATATCGAATGCACAAAAATCCGAATGGTAAAGTCCCGCATTTCAATACTTTTCAGTATTATGCTAGTACTTTCAAGAACATCAAATATATTTGGAAATAGATAATCTGGTTTTGGATAAGGAAAAACTAGTTTGGTTTTGCTGTACCTATTAAAAAAAATCTGAATATGTAGGAACATTATACATAAATCATTTTCTCACATACTTGAACTAATTTTATTCCCGTTTTCGTAATCAGCGAATTAATATTTAAAAAAAATACTCTCTATAAGGATTATCGTTTTAAAGTCAAAATTGGTTACCCAATGTATAACAGCGAATTCAAAAGCATATATAAATAGAGTAAATAGAGCACAGATTTTTGTTTTGTTTTGTCAAAGGAAATTTTGTTTAAGAACTTAATCTTAAAGTCAGAGGAGTGAGCCCAATATGAACACCGTCTATGAGAGAAAAAAAAATTAAATGCAAAGATCTTATTGTGCTAAGATATCATTCAAATAGTTCGAATTTGTTCCCGTACTTTTTCACTCTTTCGACATTTTTGAGAGAATTTCATGCTCATTCTTGAAAATTTGGCAGTTTCTGTGCATAAATTAATGGATCGGCACATACTTTCTTTTAAAAATTTGAAAAAAATTTTTCAAGTGATTTCTCATAGTTTTTATTTTTCAAATTTAAGGCTAGCATATTAAATTATCCAAAAAAATTTTTTTCCTGATCGCTTAAACCAACCCCTAACTTAAGAATATTAAATTCACAAATTATCAAAAATTCTCTTCTTAAAGTGTAGGGAAAAAATTGGGATTTTTCCAAATGGCGCAGGTAATTTTTTTTTTGATTTGATGTATACCATCACTGTATGAAAGTATGGAAAGTCTCCACAGTATTGTATTTTCAACACTTAATTTCAAGGTCAAATTGTGGAGTATTTAATTTGGAGTTCCGCAAATTAGGAGCACTAAAATCGGTACTAAATTCCTTCATCATTAGGTTTTGGAAATTCTGTTGTGGCGGTCCTAGCTTGACGTCAAGCTGGGTCCGCCACAATTAGAGGGGCTAGTGTAGGAGTCATAAAAACTAAACCAGTGGGAGTAGAAAAGCCAAACTGGTTATTTTCTCTATTTAACTCATTCTTCATCTAATCTATAATTTAATTTGTTTTTAAGGGTCCGGTATAGAAAGTTTCCACGAGTTTTTATGTTTGGCACTTAATTAATTTCAAGGTCAAATCGTGGAGAATTTAATTTGGAGTTTCGAAAAGTAGGAGCACTAAAATCGGAACTCAATTCCCTCATCATTTTTGAATTTTTGTGTTTGGAGGTGTGGCGGGCCTAGCTTGACGTCAAGCTGGGTCCGCCACATTATTATTCATTAGAATTTTATATATCTGTTGTGGCGGATCCAGCTTGACGGACCTTGTAAATTTAATAATCGACACTTCATCTGGCCATTAAAATACTTACAACTTTACTTAGAAGGTTGATTATTCAGATATTGTGAAACGCAAATGAGGTTGCTAATAGAAGAGTAAGTTTCATGTAGTCTAATTGAAACTTTGATCAGACATTGTGAAACAAGTCCTAAATCCAGTATTATTATTAGACCAAATCTAATATAGAAAAGTAAAATATTAGTTAGATTTTAAAAATTTGAATTTTCAAATACAACTAGCGATCTCTTTTTAAAATTCTCTCTTTAACTTTACTTCGGTTTCGTTACTCGCTTATCTTCACTTTTCGAACTGGTATAATATCTGCAATAAAAAGCCATTTTATCGAATGTATAACAACTAATTCTCTTATGCACAAACCCATAAAACCGGAACCAGTAAGACCATATCCGGTTCAGCCGACTTTCAATTTTCCCCATACCGGGAGCTAGTTTGAATACCGAGCGCTAAGATGTTTACACATCAAAAGTGACAATCAATTTGATAATCACCTTACATGGAGCAAAATCATTAATTTTGATGATCAACAATCGACTATTACCTTACGCGATTCCACCACAGTGACATATTACGCGTGACAAACTAAATATTTTTTTCCTCTTTATATGATAGTAATGATAAGTAACGATATACTGTCTATAGTTTATTACTTATATGAATAATCGATAGATGTATGCATGTTTAATCTTAGTGACGTGTTCTGAATTATAATTATTTTTTTCATTGTGCTATGAAGTTACATGATTTATGATCTATTTTTTTTAGCGAACGAAGAGAAAATTTATCGATGTTACAAAACGTTTGGAAAACCTATACGACTGTTTAAGGGAAGGAAGAGTAAGTTAATTGTTTTAAAAAAGGAAATGACTCTAGACTGGCCAATTTATAACAGTTTTTTTTAAATTAAAGTACTATTTGTGCTATCCGCATGTGGGCATTTTTTGCGCACTCATGGTTTTCACGCCGTGCGAAGCGCGACAAACTGTTATAACTATTATAAATAGGCATTTCTCTAGTCTCGTCCTTTAAATAAATACGTAACATGGAAATATATGTACTTGTTTTTTTCTTTCTTTTAAGCTCACTTCTAATACAATAGAAGCCTTGAATCAAATCGTACAATTTATTCAAATTGGCGATTATAGTAATTCTTTAGCAACTCATACTTCTATAGCGTTTGGAACTGATTTTGCACAGACGGCGGGTTTTATGCCAGGCATCAAAGTTTTAATACAATCAGCAGCTGATTTAAAAGTATTTTTAAGATAATCAAATGTTTGTTCTTTTAATTTAAATCAATTGGAAATTAAGTTCTATTAAAATAAAACAAAAATTCCCATTAAGGCATCTTGAACTTATTTTAGAACATACATTTTACACGTAAAGCCTACCTGATTAATAAAAAAATTCAAAATATTGATCAAAATCAAAAAAGATTAATCCCATATCTATCACACTAAAGGTTTGTTCAGCGAAGTTGTTCGGAATAGTTTAGGTTCTGGTTTGCTGTTCAATGAGGCTGTCTAGAACACTTTAGAACAGATTCGAAAAGGATTTTCTGTACTAGCGTTTTAGGTAGAACAACTTAGAACAGATTTCCTGTTCTAACTTGTTCTGACGTTTATCACGAATCTGTGCTGTTCTGTTCTATTCTGTTCTGTTCTAATCTTACTATTTTGTCACTGAACACAACTTAAATGTGGTTTTCGTTTCGACCAAAAAAATCGATTTTTTTTGATTTGTGACAAGTTTATCCTTTTCTTTCGACCAAAAAATCGAATTTTTGTCGATCTGAAGTCGATTTTGCAGATCTCTATTTTTTAGCAAGATTTACACAGATTTTCACACTTGCACTTGCACACACATCAAAGAAAAGTGACTTTTACCACCCAGTAGGAAATTTCCAAAAATTCACGGAGGAATCCTCACCTTTTTTTTATGAAGGAACGGAAGCTACACCCGAGGAATTTGAGGTGAATCCATCGATGAAATTAACATGGGGATGTCATTGGCGTTCACCAAGTGACTTTCTTGGTGAATATTCAACAATGAAATCTCTAAGTAGGTGTAACTTGGTTATTCATAAATGACTTATCTCCGATGAAAAATACCATGAACATGAATCGATATCACTAGGTAAGCGGGAGTCTTTTATTCACTAGACCGTTATGCTTAGCTAAAAAATGTCATGAATGTTCACCAACGAAATCACTTCGTAAATAGAACTTTTGTATTCTCATAAATTGATTTAATTTTTTTTTTTTCATTTTATATTATGTTCAAAACATAAATCTTTCAAAAATTTAAAACTGCGGCAGTGTTGTTTTAAAAAAGGCACTCATACAATCATAAAACAAAATAAAATCACGTTTTGTGTTCGTTTTGCCAGTAAGATTTAAGATCTGACACCCAAATCTGAATTGGTTGAAACGAAACCCAGTAGGAAATTTCGTCCTCAATGAAAAATTTAGGTGAAAAGAACAATGAATTCATGAACTACTTTTAAAGGGGAGCAGCATGTTATCATTTCATTAGAAAAAGGTATTGCCTTTTTCCTCAATTCGGTATTTTCATACAAACTACCCTTTCTTTTACTTCGTTAAAAAATTCAAATGAATTCAATGCTTGCAGTTCAGCATAAAAATTCAGTAAACAAAATCATTCAATGATTTAACTGATGAAAAGTAATGCATAGCTTCATGAGTTCGTGAACTTAGTTGTATCCTCTGTGTGGTTCACACTTCTTCCCGCGAAAGAGAATAAATAAAGAATATCAAATTGCCTTGTCTTTACCTGCCCCGACAAATGCGAGGATTTCAATGATGAGGAGTAATGCACAGATTCATAAGTTTTTTTAAATTCTTATTACTCACATTCAGTCTCAACACAATTGGTTACAAGAAATAGTATGAAAATCATTTATGCATTTTCTTTTTACTGATTTCTAAATATAATCAGAAAAAAAAATATAATATTTTTGAAATAAAACAGTTCAATAAATTTTCGAAAAATTTATATTTTGAACATAATATATAAAATGAAAAAAAAAAATTAAATTAATATATGAGAATACAAAAGTTCTATTTACGAAGTGATTTCGTTGGTGAACATTCATGACATTTTTCAGCTAAGCATAATGGTCTACTGAATAAAAGACTCCCGCTTACCTAGTGATATCACTGATTCATATTCATGGTATTTTTCATCGGACATAAGTCATTTATGAATAACCAAGTTACACCTACTTAGTGATTTCATTGTTGAATATTCACCAAGAAAGTCACTTGGTGAACGCCAATGACATCCCCATGTTAATTTCATCGATGGATTCACTTCAAATTACTCGGGTGTAGCTTCCATTCCTTGATGAAAGAGGTGAGGATTCCTCGGTGAATTTTTGGAAATTTCCTACTGGGAAGCCACATAACGTTGGGGAGTATTATTTCCCTGTTTAACTATAAGAGAGACCCACATTGACGTGGCACACGGTCTAAAACCGCATTTGCTGGTCTACCCAATACCAATCAATAGGCAATAACAAAATGTATCCCACATGCCGCACATCATATGGGAGCAAGGTACATATATTTGTGTACAGTGATCACAGATTAGCCACATGAAGATGAGAATCCCATTTTAATTTGCCTACAAGCTTGAACTGTCAGATATCAGATAAAAAATGAGAATGTGTGTATAAAAACCTCACACATAGACAGTAGGAATCTTCACACACCTGGTTAAATTGTTGTTGCAATTAACATCTATTCATCGACGCGGGATGAAATAACAAATACAACAATGTAAACAAATGGGTTGTGAAGGGTGAAACGTACGAAACATTCTCATCTTCATATGGCTAATCTGTGACTGTGATATGGGAGGTTGCTGTTAGCTCAGGCCCGATTCACAATGCGACGAGGAAACGGGACGTGAGCGTGGCGAGAACCGCTGTCATCTTTTTCTAGTAACAAAATCGTCGCCCAATTCACAATGCAGCGAGCCTTAAAATATCAACAAAAAAACTTACAAAACATTAGATTTATCAATAACTTTATTTGTTAGACAAAATTTGATTACATCTATTGTGAAAAATCTGTAAATTACTTAGGAAAAATGAAAATCGTCGCATCTTTATTTCAATTTTTCGAATACTTGGCGTGACGTGACAACGAGAAACGCGGCATTGTGTATATCCAGGTATCCTTTCATTGTTTGAAATTGGTTTCAAGCCTGATTCACAATACGACGAGGAAACGGGACGTGAGCGTGACGAGAACCACTGTCATCTTTTTCTAGTTACAAAATCGTCGTTAAATTCACAATGCAGCGAGCGTCGATGTCGTTCAAACTTTTATCCGTGGTTCAGCAATTTAAGGGCCTTGTTATGACTCGCGAGTCACATTAAAAAATCGGCGAATGTGACTGTTTACTGTTTGCGAATCGCAAAGTTGAAGTTCGCCTTTAGACCAGGCGCGCACATGCAACTAAACAGTTTGGTTGCGATTTTGAGCACTATGGGAATATATGAGAGTCCGCGCACATAAACCGGCGGACTCTCATATAATCCCGAGTGCAGAATATTTTGTTTACAAAAAAACACCAGAAACTTCTAAAATCCCATTTTCCGGAACAAACAAATCCATTGACATCGTAGACATCCTTCAATGAAATTTGATAGTTTATTGCTGGCGTATAGACATTAAACTGTTTTTTGACGTATGTAGCATATTTTGTTACAAAAAACACCAGAAAGTTCTAAAATCGTATTTTTTTTTCAGAGCAAAAATAACCCCTCAAATTCGGATTCTTCGAGGTTTTTAAAGCCATGTACATTATGGACATCCTTTAATGAAACTCGACAGTTTATTGCTCGGCGGATAGGAAACAAACTGTATTTTGACGTCTGTAGAACATTTCGTTACAAAAAACTCCAGAAAGTTCTAAAAAAGTCTTCCTGGAGCAAAAAAAAAAAATAAAACGTTTTCGTTATAACGGGTGATTTTTTAGCTGGTTTGGTTTTGGCAACACTGGTTTTGACAGCTGACGTGTGTTTAGTACCTTGTGTCACTGTCAAACAGCTTCAGTTTGGTTTGCAATTTAACCATGGATCGTCTTACAAATGAACAACGCTTGCAAATTATTGAATTTTACTATCAAAATTCGTGCTCGGTTCGAAATGTTCATCGCGCGCTGCTTGTGTTCAGCGATGAGGCTCATTTTTGGTTGAATGGGTACGTAAATAAGCAAAATTGCCGCATTTGGAGTGAAGATCAGCCAGAAACATTGCAACAGCTACCAATGCATCCCGAAAAAGCCACTGTTTGGTGCGGTTTATGGGCCGGCGGCATTATTGGGCCTATTTTTTCAAAGATGATGCGAATCGCAGCGTTACTGTCAATGGTGAACGCTACCGAGCGATGATAACAAACTTTTTTTTGCCCGAAATGGAAGTTCTTGACTTGCATGATATGTGGTTTCAACAAGACGGTGCGACATGCCACACAGCACGCGAAACAATGGCGCAATTGCGAGGCGAGTTTGGTGAACAGTTAATTTCACGTTTCGGGCCGGTCAATTGGCCGCCTAGATCGTGCGATTTGACACCATTAGATTATTTTTTGTGGGGGTATGTCAAGGCTAATGTCTATAGGGACAAGCCCGCTTCGATTGACGCACTGGAAGCCAACATCCATGCATTCATTCGTGAGATACCGGCCGATATGTGTGAAAGAGTATGCCAAAATTGGACTCAGCGGAGGGGCTACCTGAGACGCAGCCGCGGTCAACATTTGCATGAAATTATCTTTAAACATTAAATTGCAAGGTTCAAACTATCGATTCAAATAAATATTTTATTCATTTTTTCGAATTTTTTGTGTTTTTTTTTTAAAAAAAGTTCTAAGCCTCTTAAAAAATCACCCATTACAACCTTTCGTTTCACTATTCATCATTTCAATTATTATATTTAGTTTGTTAACCATTTTTGTATGTTTTTGAATATTCATTCCAAATATATTTTTATTTTTTCAATCCATTTTGTTTGAGATATCAACCAAAGTAAACTATAGGAGAGAAACATAGACCCACTTGCAAGAAACTTGCAGTATACACATATTCCAACTTGAAAGGCAATGTATGAACCCAACTGGCCAGCCAGTACTGGCTCGTGTGGCCTCGAAGTTAACTAAGCCCGAAGGGGATTAGTTGTTCTTGCATTTAACATGTAAATTGCAGGACAAGGCATCGTTTTTCGACCAATTTCCTCGGGGCTTCCAAAAAAAAAACAATTTTGTATGGAAACTACATTTTTGTTTCTGTAATGCCGTCGCTAATCCCCGATGTCGTTTTTTTTGTCGACCAATTTCCTCCGGGTTTGCAAAAAAACACGCCTAATGTACAAAATGGGTTTTGTAGGGTGAAACGTACGAATGATTCTCATATTTATAATTGAGTATCTGAGTTCAGATCTCGATCTATTCCAAATTTTTGGTATACAATGGCCACGTTCGGGGATCAATCCAAAGCTAGAATAAAATATAAAAATATCGGTTTTTCATATATACATATTCAGCCAAATTAATAAACGTGGAATAGCGAAGGATTAGGCCTTATTCCTTGGACTAAGTGCAAAGGGTTATTAATAAAACAAAATTTCTATTAAGTGACGTTTACTATGCTAAACCACCGAAGTAGGTGGTTTAGCGAAGGAATAATAACTAGATGTGTCAAATTTATTCTAAAATTAAAAAAAATAGAAGTGAAGATTGCAAATATAGTTTTGAATAAATATAATGATTTCTACTAGATTTATTGAGTTTGAGTTTTCCAAGAAAAATATGAGAAAATTCATAGCAATTGATGAAGATAACCTTAATGGGGAAACAAGAGGTCGTCATAACACACAACAGATACAACACAAACAATAGAAAAATGATAATAATTTTGACAGAAATGATATATTAATAAGAGAATTGTTATGTGTGTTTGGTATAACGTGAGCCTTTTTTTTTAAATTATCATAATTTGCTATCAAAACCCATACAAACAAACAGCCATCTTACTTATTGTAGTAGATTTTCTTAGAGAATTTTTCGTAAACGTCACTTTACTATTCCGCGAACATTTTGTTTTTATTAATGTAAAATTTTAAAACGTAGCTTAACGCTTATTCTACGGTTTAGTAAACTCGTGGAATAAAGGTGGAATAAGAGTTTTTTATTAATAGGGCTGATTATGTATTATATATTAACACAAACTATTTTATTTCACTTGGTTGAACTTATCTTAAATAACTAACATTTGGAATAACATCTACCGAATTCCCCTCAACACAACAAAGAAATCGATTTTTTTCTAAATCGAATGGATTTATTTCTAAATCAAATCGATTTATTTCTGACAATTGAAAGGAATTCGTAAAAGAATCGAATTTTTTTTGGTGTGATTTTGTGTTTTACTACACAGCTGCAATAATATTTTTTTAGTTTTACTGACTGAAAATATTGTTGAATATTTTATTTAATTATGTACATAGAATGCGTTGCAAAAAAAAAAAATAAGCAATTTGCCTTCCCAAAATTCCCTGACTTTCAATTTGACGTATTAGAAATGTGCAATATTTGTAGTGTGTGTTTTGACAGAAAAGAATGGATTTTGTTTAGGAAAAATTCGGAACAGAATCGATTCTTTTGTTGAAAGGAATTCGACACTAAACATCTTAACTCACTTTTTGATCTGTCAGTATATTCTTTCTTTCCTCATTCATTAGCCGTGTTCCATTGGGCCTTGCATAGTACTTTTTAGTACTTCCCAGTAGATGATGAATGCTTTCATTTTGCGAAAGGTAATATCTAACCTCAATATCAATCTATTTTGGTTATTTGTTTTCTTATTTTACTTTAAAATTAGAAAAATGTCAATAACGATAATCTATTACGTAATTTCTTTTGACTGGTGATGTCTTTTTCTTGTTTGGAAACATTCTGTTACTAGATTAATGAACTACTTTGAACTACTTCGACCACAGAGTAGAAGTAGTTGACTGCAGCCAGAAGTACTTGGCGGTAGATACTGGAGCCCAAAGGAACACAGTTATTGTCATTTTCGCACAACTTCCAATTCATTCGTTTTTCATCCGCAGTTCAAGCCATTTGCACATAACAATCTTTCTTGCCTAAAATAAGATTAAATTAAGAAGCTGTGATATAAAAAAACTAATTGAATTTTATACTGAAAAAAAGACCACTCAGCCACAACAGGGATAAAACAGAGATTATCCACATGAAGATGAGAATCCCCGGCAGCTATTTTAATTTACCTACAAGCTTGAACTGTCAGATATCAGATGAATGTGTGTATAAAAACTTCAAACATAGAGAGCAGGGATCTTCACACACCTGGTTAAATTGTTGTTGTAATTCACATCTATTCATCGACGCGGGAAGAAATTACAAATACAACAAACGTACGAAACATTCTCATCTTCATATGGCTAATCTGTGCTCCAAGTTATCCAAAAGCCATCGATTGGCTGTTCCGGGTAACAGTTTCGGAGTGTTTTTCTATTCCCAATTTCATAAAAGAGTAAAAGAGAAAGTTTTATTTGACTCCGAATTCGGCCTTTTTTATTCAATAATTCTTTAAGTGGCATCGTGGTTTAACATCGAATGTCAGACGGTTAGTGCGATAACATGCGTTGCGTCATTTGAAACGTCAAAAAAAAGTGACAGCAACAATAAGAAATATCAGCAACTCGCTGGACAAAACACAAAAGACAGAAATAAAAATATATTTCTGTTTTGGATTGGGACAGTAAATAATTTAACTAATTAATTAATAAGGAAATAGCCACTGCAATAGTTATCCAGGTGGAAAGATATGGTAAGTACTAGTTTACTCCTTGGGTTTAAACATATTTTTGCATCTATTAATAGAAGGCGACCATTGGAACTTCTTTCCAAGGGCTACATTATTTGCTAAATATTCTTAACCAACAGTGAATTTTTTTTCAAGTAATGTTAAAGCTGGAAAATGTTTTTCTAATTAGGTTTTCAATATTTTATTCAAGGATCGTGTGACTAAACCACAAAAGAAAATGTTAATCTCCTTGCTGCGTGAAACAAAATATATGGAAGGAAAAAAGGAAAAGGAATGGTATTGGGAGAAAATTCAAGCAGCACTCAACACCATAGGGCCAAAAAAGACCATAATTCAATGGAAAAAGGTAAGTTTTTTTTAACAAAATATTTAGTGATTACAACAACAAAACCACCAATTTGGTCATTGGTTCACTTTCATCTCGATTATAAAATATCAAATAGAAAAGGTTGGGATGATTTTTATTTCATATCCTTAAAGAACACAAACATATTAAGTTTAGTTCTAGATTTATTTATTTCGGATATTGGCTGAGTTACTTGCTGGATAATGTAACCGTAGTACTAGTTAAACGTAAACGGTTTATCTTAGCAAGTTGACTGCATTTATTCAACAGCTCGGAGATACATAAAACCAGACTGTCGCCGATTGAAAAAACATTATGATTAATATTATATTAAAAAAAAAAATCATGATTGAGTTCTTCATAGACCTTAGAAAAATCCTATCACACTTGATTCACACAAATTAAAAAAATTCAAAGTAAGCAAAATATACTGGTGGATTAAATTTTAATTTGCATACAAATTGTTTTATAGCATTTCAGAAAAATAAATAAACAAACTTAACAATAATTATTCAATTCAAAGGAAATCGTTTTCTTCAGTTTTTGTAGTTTGTGAGAATAAATAAAAAATCATAGTTTATAAATTTAATAAATACTAATCAAAACAATTTTGGAAGAAGCTGTGTTTATTTTGAAATTTTAGTGAGCCATTTCATTTCTTTCCGTTTTTTGAGGAAAAGTAAAAAAATCATGAAAATCATAATAAATCATAAGATTCGGCAACACCGCATACAACATTCCTTTCAATTCTTCTAAGTCCTCTATTCTCCAATGGGAAGCCAATGTAATTTACTTAAGTCTGCAAACAATTTTTGTATTGCACTTTTAAAAACTGCTTTCCCTTTGTTATTAGTGATGATTTCTTTTTGAGGAGTCGAAATTTATTCTTGTGAGTCATTCAAAAAAATTCGGTTATAAATCTTTAGCTAAACTTAATTTTTTCAAAATACATTTCATTAATAAATGGACTACTCTACTAATGTATACAACAATTTTTAAGCAAGACAGCTAGTGACTTCCAAGTTTTAACTTACATTGAAGGGACCTACAATTTTCCGCCAAATCCGAATGGCTAAGGTGAGAGGCATCTTATTGATGATAAGAGATATTGTAATGATATTATTAATTATTATTGTATTATTGATTATAAATATATTATTTTACAATAATAATTATACCACATCCTGGAAAATTTGATGCATTAATGCACCAAAGACATGGGCATCTGGGCAACCACCAGATAGAAAAGATATTAAGCTCGCAGTGTAAATTTTACCCAACAACCTTCATACAACTGAAACACAACGCAACTGCTTTTAATGAGGACGAGACTAGAGACATGCCAATTATAACTGTTTTGGTTTTTAAAAGTACTGTTTATGCATCCCCACAGGGCCAGGGCCCTCAGCCGGTGGGGATGCTTCAGGCACCCAGAGTTTGTTTTTCAAGTCGCGCGAAGCGCGTTAACGCAAACCCTCTTTTAATGGCGAAAAAATGTTATAAATTGGCATGTCTCCAGTCTCGTCCTTTAATAATACTCTAAAACAACTAAAAAGATAGCTATTTATGCCTGCCGATTAGGGCCTTTACCCTGCGGGGCCGCATAAACGGTACCTTTATGTACAAAACTGTTAAAAATTGGAATGTATAGAGTCACTTAGGTGTATAAGTGCTTTTATATCTATTTACATACAATATATGTACTTTCTATGTTAAATACAAGATCAATTCCACTTAGTTTCCAGCGATTAGTTGTTGTCAAATACAGAGGACAGTTTTTGTCGATTCGCTTAGCTTTTGGCGGAAAATGTTTAAGTATTCAGAAAAATAAAATAATCAAAACAGGGATATTAAAAATAACTGTATATATAGGCGTTTAACGACCCAATAACACATTTTTTAATGTAAGAGTAAATAAAACGAAAATGAATAGAATCAAGCCAAGTAAATAGTAAAATCAATTTTTTCTTTGAGTTTTCTATTATAATAATATTTAGGTACATTACTTAAAAAAAAAAAAACTGAATACATTTGTTTTCTTTTTTGCCATACGCTGTCTCCACTGGGCTTCAACATATCTTGAAAAAATAATTAATTAATGAAGGTACAAAAATCCAAGTCCATAAGCTCAATAGTTCGAAAAGTATTACTTTTTCAACCCCGACTGTTGAATACTTGAAGTAAAACTTTAATACTTGGAAGCTGAGCCATTCACTTAGCGCAAAATATACAACATATACATTCTGACAATTATGAAAAGCGAATTTCTCTTATACATTTCAAGCGAAATTTCCGAATCTATCGATGTAAAAAGTGACAATCAGCACTTCATGGCAGCTGATAGATGCAAAAGTGCAAACCGAAAATAAAAACTGTTTTTTTTCCTTCAAGAAGTTTGTGCTCAATTATTATGAAATGCAATTTCATAATAATTGAGACACAGACACAGCGTGTCTTGAATTTTCAAACTCAAAATTTAGAAATAAAAAATTGAAAAATTTTGTACAAACTCAAAAATTAAGAAAAACAAAATTTTGTTCCAATTTATTTTGTTAAAAATTTTACGCAATTAAGTAAAACGCCTTAAACAATTTTACAAACTGGGCAGACCGCTATGGACTGGGCGGTAACCCTCATAAAAAAGATCTTGTCCTCTTCTGTAGAATCTCCGTCTATCAAAGGGACTCCACTAAAATTCTCAGGCGAAGCCAAATATTTTGGACTTATCTTAGATAAGAAGTTAAGTAGGAAACCCAATATACAAGAAAGAGTCAAAAAAAACTTTGGCACTCTTCTCATGCAAAAAATCCATAGAAAACAAATGGGGTCTTAAACCCAACATTATACACCTCGCTTGTCAGACCGATTCTTACATACCGTGGGACAGTATGGTGTACCGCTTTAGGAAAACGACAACTTGCGAAAAACTAAGCAAGTCCCAACGTTCAGCTTCCCATTGTATGGGCGGAGTACTTCCCAACCCCTTCTGCTGCATTAGATATAATGTTCCATTTAGCACTTCTTGACATATATGCTTAACAAACAGCTACAAGCACGGCCATTCGTCTTAAAGCTTCCTCACAGTGGACTAATAATGACATTGGTCATTTCATCATTCTGAACTGATTCGGAACGATTCCAAGTAACATTGACTACACGGCATCCCACAGTTACAGTTCGATAAAAACTTTCAGATCTCCATACCCTCCAAATCTATCTGGGAGAATCTAGCATTCCTGGAAAATGTATGCTACACGGACGGATCAAAAACTGATAACGGGGTTGGTGGAGGTGTGTACTCATACAGGATGAATTTAAATCTCTCCTTCCCCCTTCAAAATCACTGTAGCTTTTCCAGGCGGACCTTTGACGATAAAAGAAGAACTGTCTTGTGCTTGAAGAAAACTTGATATCTAATACAGATATCCGCATCTTCTCAGATAGTCAAGCCACCATAAAATCCCTGGAATCTGTCTCTACCAAATCTATAACAGCCCTTAACTGTCGATCGTCTATCATTGAGAAGGCACAGCAGTTTAATACTCACCAATGCTGCGTGCCGGCCCATACGGACATCCCAGGAAATTGCAGGGCTGACGAACTCCCGGAAGTGAACAACACCACCTATTTTGCCAAAGAGGCCAAATATAGGTATACCCATTGGTACGTGTAAACTTATGCTGAAACAAAATGCAATAGAGAAAACAAACCTAAGGTGGAACAACATTACCACCTGCATGGCGACAAAACAGATGTGGCCAAAGCTAGATCTAAAGCGCTCCAAGAGTTTAATATCTCTAAGCAGTGCACATCGGCTCCGTAATAGGTGGCATTACTGGGCACTGCTTGATAGGCAAGCACGCAACAAGGCTTGGAGTGTTTTAAAATGATTTCTGCAGGAGCTGTATGGATGAAGAAGAGGAAGAATCGATTCCTCATCTCCTCTGTACTTGTCCTGCTCTATCCCAACGACGTAAACTCCATCTCGGAGATTACTGCTGCAACGATCCTAGAGATCTGGCAAATATTGACGTAAGTAATCTTGCACGCTTCGTAAGGAAGTCCAAGCGGTTCAACGAATAGAGAGGAAAGTGCCTAGATATGTGATATCACAATGGACCAACTATGGTCTAAGTATGTCAAGCTTTCCTGCTTGGCAGCCACCTTATCCAAACCTAACCTTACCTTGTTGTTTGCGTCGAGTTGTCATTTTTTCAGAAAGAAAAATAATCAAACCTAAAAGCATAATGCATATTGAAGTAATTTTACCAAATAAACTTCACAATCAATCACAAAACAATTTTCCCGATGGAAAATCGTTCCGATTTAGTTTCTTTATGTCAGCTATTTTGATTTTGGCATCAAATTTAACCTATACGGTTTTGGTCGTTCGGAAAAATACATGGATACTCGGGTAAGTAAGATAAGCTATCCTAGTGAATCCTGAACCTGGCCATTGTTTAAAATGTTCCACTCAGTTGCATTTCATTTAGAAACGATAAATGTTAAAAATATTGTTGATCTGTAAAACGAAATGGGTTGACAAAATTATATTTTGATGAAAAAATCAAAGAAATCATTTGTTTGCATCAAATTTATTGGAAAAAATCTAATTAGCACTTAAAAAATATTAAAAGTTTGTAAATATTATATAGACCTTTTTTTTTGCAAAAAATTAGAATCTTTCAGTGAAATATATGCATTGTTTGTAATTCAAAACGAAAACAATAAAATAGTTTTAGTTGACTGTTATGAATTAAATTCAATTAAAGTTTTGCGACCTTTAGTCTAAATGCGTTTCGCCTAGGCACGACAGTTGGGCTCATTAGTTAGATGCTGTCGTATCCTTCTAAGACGCAAGATTTAAGTCGATGGTTATCGACAAAAATATATTTAGCAGTAGTGATACGCTGTAAATTATGTTTTTCTAAGGAATTTGGCTAAATTCAGACACCTAGAAATGATATTGCCCGTCGTCTGAATTGTCTATACGACGAAGAGTAAAATATCTACCGAATTATAATCGAAAGAAAATATCAACAAAAAAAAGAAAATTAATCATCATAACCAAAAAACCACCTCAAAAATCATATTCCACAAAAAATCTATTCAATTGAAAAAAGAAATACAAATATTAAAATAATTCCAACTCTAAAGAAAAAAGGGAAACAAAAGATAACCACAAAATGAAAACATTTTCAATTTCAGTTGCTTTTGAAATATTAACATTTCCATTACGGTTTGTTCGTTGAGCCCTGAAGTCACCCTGGGGTCGCCCCAACGCTTTTTTTTTTAAACCTGAAGTCACCCTGGTAAAGAAATTCTTTGTTTTTTGAGACCTGGGTTCGCCTTGAACTTTTTGAGAACCGAAAAACATATTCTTGGGGTTATCAAGAAAACCTGGGCCAACCCTAGGCAAAGTTCAACAAACGATGCTAATAGCCGCATTTTATTATCGCTAATGATCCATATAGATCATCTCATGAAAAGAAAACGAAACGGATCTTAGTGACAACTGTGTTGTGTTTTATTCACTTTACACTACAGTTCGCAACTCCTTACCATTTGCAAAGCTGAGAAGCAAGAGCAAAAACTTAACTGTTGGTTCATGATCTCGTGTTGTTGTTGTTGCACTAAGACATATTTCAGACCAAAATCTAGATGTACATATTTATTTACTTCCAGCCTTATTAATTTAATGGAAGTGACTCTGGACATGCCAATTATAACAATTTTGGTTTATAAAAGTACTGTTTATGCAGCCCCGCAGGGCCAGTGCCCTTTGCCGGTGGGCATACTTCAGGCGCCCAGAGTTTTTTTTTCAAGTCGCGCGAAGCGCGTTTACGCACGTCCACTTTTAATGGCATAAAAACTGTTATAACTGTTATAAATTGGCATGTCTACTCTCGTCCTTATTCAAAACGAGCACAAATTTGAAATGTATTTGTGTAGTATTTAAAGATAAATAACTTTGAGTTTTGCAATGAGTTTGGATGATGAAAATATAAATTCTCGAAAACGAGGAGTAACAAATAAGATCTTAATTTTGTACGAATCTTCAATTCAAACCCGTCATATCATACATAGAAAGTAAACACAATTTCCTTTTTCTTCCTTCTTATGTTGCTCTATTAGTTTAATAGTTTCTGTTGCTATGGCTAGATCAGATAATTCAGTACTTAACTATACATAATTATTGCCTGCTGAAATTGTTAAAACAGAACTAAATATTATATACTATGTAAATATAGAACACCCCGAACATTTAACATTGATTGGTTTTTAATTCAATTTCAGTGTTGGCGGGACATGCGTTTGACTACGCGTAAAAAGCTTGCCGAAATGAAACGGTGCCAAATAGCTGGAGGGTCCCCACCACCAGGAATAGAGCTTAATCAAGAAGATAATGATATAATCGATATTGTAGGCTCTGAGTATTTTTACGAAGAAATGAGCGGCGAGCTTAAACCTGAAAATTTCATGACAGGATTCGAATATGTGCCAGAACA
Organism: Leucozona laternaria; assembly: GCA_932273885.2. Taxonomy (NCBI): domain Eukaryota; kingdom Metazoa; phylum Arthropoda; class Insecta; order Diptera; family Syrphidae; genus Leucozona; species Leucozona laternaria. The sequence goes on from OW026368.1 coordinate 58,025,216, forward strand.
ATTTTGTGATGCTATATTATCTGCTGCTGCTGTGAGCAGTAGCCAAAACAATAAAGATGCTGGTCATCCTACACAAGATGTACATGATGCTGATGGGACTGACCCAAGTGTAACCTCTAATCAAGAACATCAACATGGAGGAAACTTCTCTGGGTCTGCAGTAAATGTTCACAGTGCTGAAACAAATGGATCTGCAACCCATCACCCTGTGTTTTCGGGTATCTCAGGAGCATCAGTTGCGTGTGGACATCAACATTTACATCATCGTCGTAGAGAGGCAGCTGTTGCAGCCGCCGCAGCGGCAATTCATAGAGAATCTGCATTTGAGGAAAAACTTTTGCAGTTGATGCAAGATGCGTTTCCTAAAAAAGACAGAAAGCGTAAGAAACGTGATCCAGATAAACTGTTTTTACTTTCACTCTATGAAGAAATGAAAAAGGTTCCAGAAGAAACTAGATTAGACGTAAAAGCGGAGCTCATTCAAGTGCTTAAAAGGTACCAGAATAAAGGTACACAAAAATTAGTTACGGATAAGTCGATATCAAAACAGTTGCAATCTGCCGACAAGTTATCAAGACAAGATTCCCAACAAATCCACCCACAGCAGCAACATCAACATCCACATAGCATGTACCAGCTACAAAAAAAATATGATAAAACCGTAGAGAAGTCAGATCAGCAACAATCCAATTCTTCGTCGCAGCAACAAGTTGAAACTTCACAAAGGCAACAACATTCTCAACCAACCCGTGATACCAACGATCCGCAAAGAATTCATGCACAACAAATTTCTCATAGTTTGTTTCAAATGCAGAAAAAGTATGCAGAAGAAAATGATAAAGCCCACCAGCAGCAACAGCAACAACAGCAGCAACAACAACAACAAAGCGATCAGCAACGTAAGCAACTTATAGAAACCCAATCCCATCCCCATCAGCAAACCCAGCAACCACCACCTCCACCACCACCGCCGAACAACGACCAACACTTGCATCACCCACAAATGCCACACGGAATTTTATTTCCTTTAGGACAAATCCGTAACGAGCACCCACATCAACAACAGTCCCAGGCTCATCCTCATCAACAACATCATCAACATCACCCTGCGCCATTGTTTGCAGCTACCCCTCCTTCGGCGATGAATGGAGATCGCACTTTGACGTACGAGAACGTCGGATAGGCTTTTAATGACATTTATTATTTATATAAAATAAATCTGTAATCTCTTTCTGTTGCCTCTTCATAGGCATTAAATGTTGTTTTCAGGGCTTTGTTCCGTTTTCCTTTTAATAATTAAGAATAATATTAGATAAGCTTATTTTTTAACTGCTTAATGAGATAATGCAATATTAGCTAAGGACTATGTTAAAATAAAATTTGTTCGTATTTTATTATTTTGTTTAATTTTGTTTCTCAACCATATGTTGAGATTGTCATTTGTTTCTTTATACTATGTTCCCACCGAGGTAAAATTGCGGATTGAAGTCACTTCAGCTCAAATCTTCATATTTCCCATTACGCTTTTGAGATTTCAATAATTGACAAGACCATTGTAAAATTTCAGCACGCGTAGTGGAAATCCTTCTATGCAAATTATGAGATTCTCATAGTAGAGTACACTTCCGGTTCTCATCGCCCAATTTTTAGAAAATTAGACTGAAAATAAAAGAATAAACAAAGTGTTTTTGAAACTTTGTTCAATGGGTCATCAACACAATTACTTTGAGAGAGGGTCAAGCCCATACGACAATTTACAACTTAATACAATTTTTCTGTACTTTTGCTACATAATTTTATCTTTATAATATTGAATATGAATCCTTTTTTAAATGTTGCTATAGAAAGGTATGACAAATTATACAAATCTGCAAAATTAAACCGACTACGTTCAGCCCTTGAATAAACTTAAATTAAACTGCTGTGGTACCTGTAGGAAAGTAAATCCTTATTTTCACTTCAGTACGAATTTAGAATTTAGCATGAATATTTATTATAATTAATATATATAACATATTCGTGAGGATTTGTTCTACAATGTCTAGTAACGTTCCGAGAGTTAAAATATCCGCAAATTAAATACTCTCACTAGAGAACTTTGCGTTTCACAATTATCGAAACAATAAATTTATGTATGAAGTAGCTGTTCGTTACTTATTTCGGTTAGCAAGAACTGACTCTTGATAGATGAAATATTAAAAAAAAAATAATTAATAATAATCATCTAATTGAATTTTATATATTGTGAAATATTGTGGCATTCGGCCTCATTTCACTTTAAAAACTTGAAATACACTTTAATAGAATGAAATAGAGCCCAAAGCTAGTTGAAAATAAAGCTGAAGTTAGCAAATACAGAGTTAAGCTTTATTTCACTCTTTCAAAGAGAAAATAAGGCTGAATCCTAGACTGGTCTTATCAATACAACCTCTAATCCTAACGAAAACAAATGGAATTTATCTTTAACAACGTTTACTAAAACAATTTTTTGAATTAGGTGTTCGAGGTTAAATTGCCTCAAAATTAAAAGTTAAAATTTTCAAGGGAAGCTATAACTGGCAAACATTTTAAGGTAAACTGAAAATGGGCATTCATCATCATCGGCTCGGCAACCGGGGTCCGGTCCTGGCCTCCTTCAACAAGTCTCTCGACCCATCCCGGTCTCGAGCCGCCGCCATCCAGTTGCGCACCCCAAGGCTCCGGGCGTCCTGGTCTACTCCATCTCTCCAGCGCAAGCATGGTCTACCACGCTGTCGTCAACCATAGAATGTACCACAAAGAACTTTCCGAGCAGGTTCCTCTTCGCTCATGCGAGCTAGGTGCCCTGCCCACCGGAGTCTACCGAGCTTAATTTTTGTCACGATATCTGCTTCAAGGTAGATTGCGTACAATTCATGATTGTACCGTCTCCGGAATCGTCCTTCCTCACATATATGGCCAACAATTCTCCTTAAGACTTTTCTCTCGAACGCGGCTAAAAGGTCGGAGTGCCTTTTGCTAAGCACCCAAGTCTCGGAGCCATATGTGAGTACTGGCAGGAGCATGGTCCTGTACAGCAGCAGTTTTGAAGTTATGGTGAGATTTATGGATTTGAAGAGCTTTGACAGACTGCATTCAGTAGTGAATAATACTCAAATGTCATTTTTCAACACACTTAATGGTCTGTGCAATTAATTTAGTGCTAAATAATAACAACTATCAATTTCGCTCATCGAAGAGCGTACTGCAGAACAACATTTTTTTGTTGTGTCATTTTTGTATGGGATTTTTCATTTCGCATCGGCAGCGTTCTAGGGATCGTAATGTTTATGTTTTATTCAAAATCATCCACTTCCACTCTCACATTTCATATACTATTTACATTTTCGTCTTATACAACCTGGAAAATAATTTGAATGAGGCTCTGATGCCCGTTATATACCATTATGCCTCTTTAAACAACACACTAATTTAAAAAAAGTTGGTTTTACTTTATACCCACCTAATTTAATTTTTAATGCCATTGTATGGTGGTTATAATGTTTTTTTTTTGTTATACTATAAGGGTTAATTCTGGTGGGATGGCAAAACTTGCTCAGCATGATTTTACCAGCAAGAGCCCTAAACACATTTAGCAAGTTTTCCTCTTATAGATTTTCCCTACTATACTTTCCAGGGCCTTGCCTAAACATGGCAAATACTTGCCATTTTTCCAGCCCTTAATTTTGTAGTCAAGATCATTTAAACTAAATCGTCACCCCAGTATTGGAGTGATCTATAAGCGTTTTCACCAGTTTTTAGTTAGGAGTGTTTCCTAATAGACAAAGATGAGCTCTTTCTATTCGTGTAATTATATTTGTCCTATCTCTATTATTGCCAAAAATATCAGTGTTACAAATAATTTTTAATTATTCTTTAATAATGTTTTGTATGATATAGAGCATAATTTTCATACAAACATTTAATTATTTTTCCATATTTAAAAGCCTTATTAATAATGCCTCATACCATACAAAATCGCATTACTTGAGAAAAAATCATGCCTCATATGCAATTTGTTTCTTTCAATAAATTAGAGATTAAAAAAAAACAATAGACCGATTTTATTGTATTTTTTGTATGGTTATTGTGCTGAAGGTTTTTCTGGTATTCGTATCCAAAATTTCAAACGTCGTTTTCTTGAAACTATGTTTTTGTCGTCTAGATTACTTAAATACTGGGCTTACGAAATACTAAAGCATGACATGTGTAATTTTTTCCATCCCATTGCCACGCCATTTGGCACACGCAATTTACTTTTATCTGAATGTTCGAATTATTTAACGCTAAAAAAGGAGTTCAAGCTTTCAAATTTTATAATACAAAATGAGTCTTTTTTCTTTGCTTTACTTCTTCAAAGTGAAGTCTTAAACCATTCCAATACAAAAAGCTACATGTTCATCTCATTGGACGATAGAACGAGCAATCCCATTGGTTGAACATGGTGAAAAATTGTAAAAAATTGTAAAAATATGCAGCCTTATTGTGAGTTTCACCCGAACAACATTCCACCCGGAAAATTTAATTTTCATTTTTCGCCTATTGTGAGTTTCTCCCGAAAGTGCATGATTGAAAAAGTACCCTTATTGTGAAAATGACATTACATTCCGCCCGAAATGAATGTTTTCTTCTTCTTTTTTGTAGGCGAACAAAATTTCGTTCAGGCGAAACTCACAATAGCTTTTGAAATTCCGGGCGAACAAAAAATTTTAAGGTGAAATATTTTTCGGAATTATTTTTAATTTTTTTTAATAATTTTTTGAAATTCCGGGCGAACAAAAAATTTTAAGGTGAAATATTTTTCGGGTGAAACTCACAATAAGGCTGATAGAAAAAATATTTTTTTATGTTTTTGTTTGACGAGCGACATATAATTATAAATTATAGACTTATAGGTTTGGTGAGAACCAGGGCTTGGTGACTTACAGCTCTCAATCTATCATGTGTACGTGCTACCGGCACCGACCTACCATTTTCGAACGAATCGGAATAGCATAATGCTGGATTTACACGACTGACAAATTGGCAGTTTTCTGTCAGTATACTGTTAAAAGAATTAATTGTTCTGCTTGTTTTTTGACAGTTAATTGTCCGAATCCTCTTGGAGGGTTTGTCTCTGCCCGCTAAGAGAGAGTAGCCATGAAATCACATTCCAACGCACTTACCATATTACGCCAGGAGCAACTACTATACATAAAGCGTTCAGAAAATTTTGATTCGTGGCTTCGCGGAGCTACTTTCATAATAAATATCTAATAGGACAATTAAAATAGCAGTGGAACTGACTTCAAGAATCTGTTTCATAAAACTTATTCGTATGCCAAGGTTTCCGACAAACCAAGAAATGGTAAAAAAGGGCGTGACATCGAGTGAATTTTACTTAATCCAATTTTATAAATTTTTTCTCGCCCACGGAAACAAATTCTGAATAATTCAACCAAATTGTTAGAGCCGTTTCAGAGAAACCAGGAAATCATAAAAGTGGGAGTGGCTTTGGGTGGATTTTTTTAAATTTCACTTTTTATTTATTGTCTCGTTCTAAGAATAAACTCTGAAATTTTCATCCAAATCGATAGAGCCGTTTCCAACAATCCAAGATATGATGAAAGTGGGCGTGGCAATGTGCGGATTTTATTAAAACATTTTTTTAATTTGTCTTGCACAAAATAACAAATTCTGAAAATTTCATCCAAACTATTTGACACGTCTCGGAGAAAAAGAGCGATTTCCTAGAAACCATGAAATAAAAAATTGGGCATGGCAGTAGACGAATATGACTAAATTTAACTTTCTATTTTTTTTCTTTTTCATAAGAGTAAACTGTGAACATTTCATCAAAACCGTAAGATCCGTTTTCGAGAAACCAATTTATAAACATACAGAGTTTCCCCCATTACAATTTTAATGCTCACCACACGAGCTGAGTAACTCATTTTACACAGTTCTCCAATGTATAGTTAAAACCCATAATTTGGGTTTCAATTTTCAAATGAGTTACTTAGCTCGTGTGGTGATACCATTTCGATATTCCGAAAAACGAAGCCCAAAAAATAAAGATAATTGAGGGATTTACCACTTTTATTTCGATATTTTTGTAAGTGACAAAAAAAAGATATAACGAATATAAATAAATCAACTTTTATCAACAAAATGCACTGTTACTTTTTAACGTGAGCGCAGTACAACTTTTTTTCTAAGCTACATGGGAAAATCAAAATAACCATTAAAAACAAGATGGCGGCCAAACGACACCGTTGAAATTGCGACAGTGCGACAAATGCCGTTTTCGGCTCATGTACTGATACTCTTTTGAATATCGAAGGCAAAATGCGTCTCGGAATTATTTGTCATAGCACCATAAGATAATGAAATCTAAATACACCATACTAATGTGGTTTTCCAAACAACCAAAACAATTGATTTTTATGGGGGTCAACTTGATCTTTTTCAGATTTTACGTTCCTAACAACCAAAAAAATTGATTTTTTTCGTGGTCTGTTTTTTTTCTCGATTGATCCTTCAAATCTCGATTTATTGGCAGATTTACACATACTTTCACACACACTTGCACACAAACCAAATTGACATTTCTAAACGTCGTCCTCTCCTCGTCAGTTTAAATTCGTTTTGGCCTTTCGCTAGCATTGTTTACTTTTGATAAGGCATTTGTTTAATAAAATAAATACAAATAATGAAGTTTAATTGGTGAAATTTTTGTCTTTATTGTCCTCATTACCGTTAAATATTGACTTCTTGAGTTCGGAGTGAATTAGTGATTAAATTGGATAAATGTTTCATATGGAATGAAAGGCATTGTGGAAACATGTGGGTTAGTCCATTGTTTTTTGTGAAAATAAAATTATTTTTATTAAAATTCCATAGTAATCCTTATGTAGTGACCTTGTTTCATGTTCATTGTCTTCTTCCTCACCATCGACCGATAGCTTCTCCTTTGATTTGGATTTTGGATAGAGGTCTTCCAAGATTTGTCTTTGTCTTTTCTCTTTCTAATTTGACATCTAAAAACAACAACAAAAAAAGTCCCTGGTTGGAAAATATTTACATGCTCTTGGCAGTGTTAAAAATCCGCTCATTTGATTATTTTTTGTATTTGGAACTGAAAACTTAAATTTGCGATCGAATTACGTATTAACTAGTGTTTAAACATTTTAGTGAACATTTTTGCAAGTGTTTGATACAAAAAAACTAATTTCATTACATATTAATCACTATTATTTAACAAACGACTTTTTTGGCTCGCTTTTGTGCCTTCTGCATTTGGTTTTGTTTTCCAACCAGGGAGTGCTGTCAGATTGTTTTTTTTTTTTTTTTTTTTTAATTTCACACTGACACTTCTGACATTTGATGGCAGAGATCCATGGACGGGATTCCTGTGGATATATGGATCCGACCGATGGCCAAATCATGTTATAAAGCAGTGATAGTATACCAACAAAATAAAATTCCTGCTAGGGAACAAAAAATTCCCTAATTTGTATTCTATTTTTTGATTTCAATTTGATTAAACAAAATTATGTACAATATCACATTCATTTAAATGAAGTCAAGAAAAGAATGCGTAAATCTTTTCTTTCTTTATCAATAATTTCAAGATTAAAAGTCAGTCCCACTTTTGAGTTTTTTCTTATGAAACAAATCAATAAAGGCTCCCAAACCGGTGCTAAGCCTTCGCGCGAATATGCGACGACTGAAGAATGTTCAAAGATTTGCATAGCGCCAGTGTGGGTTCTCTCATTAATCTCCATTTCAATAAGTTAAGACAGGTGAAAGTATTCGCGTAGTTGAAATTAATTATAATTTAAACACAAAAATGTTCTTTTATAATTTGAAAAAAAAAACGTTTTGTAAGAATTTTTTCTTATGCATTTTTTCACCAGTTTCATCAAGAAAATAAAGCCAAATATATAATATTTTTGTATTAAAGAAAAAACTGTTCCCTAGGAAAAAAAAAATTTTATGAATTTTTTCCTACATATACTATCACTACTTACATCAGTAAACACAGACAAATCACATACACCTTTACAAAAAAAAGGATCAATCGCGATTCGTTCTAGTTACCACGATTGATCTGCAATCTGACCCCCAAATCTGAAATGGTTGACTGGAAAACCACATAAGAAACATGTTCAGAATTAAGTCATCGAAATCGAAACGAATAATGTCTGATTCACAATGCGACGAGGAAACGGGACGTGAGCGTAACGAGAACTCGTTGTAGTTGTCAAACCAATTTCAAACAATGAAAGCATACCTGGATATACACAATAAGGCCCCAGTTATAGCTATCATTGAAACTCATCATTGAAAACTTTAATGACTAATTTTGTTGCCTTTAGAAAGTGAAATCAGTAATAATTTTGATGCAAAAATAAAGCTGATGACTTAAGTTATAATTGAATGGGGTCCACACTTCGCCATAAAATGACGTTTAATTTTTCAATGATCATTGATAAGGTAGTTCATTCATTGAAATAATAAAAGTCATTTTATGTGGACGGCTGGTCCAAAGTGAAAATTTTTTTCGGCACATATTAATAATTAAGTCACTTCCTACATATTGGCATCAAAATAATTACTAATTTTGCCTTTTAAGTGCCTCAAAACCAATCATTAAAATGGTTTTCAATGAAAGCTATAACTGGGGCCTAAGGATTCGAAAAATTGAAAAAAAGACGCGAAGTAACGACGATTTTCATTTTTGCTATGTAAGTACCTAATTTACAGATTTTTCAAAAAAGAAATGATCAAATGTATCTAACAAACAAAGTTATTGATAAATCTATTGTTTTGTATGTTATTTAGTTTATATTTTTGTTTTTGTCGGAAAAACGCTCGCTGCATTGTGAATTGGGCAACGATTTTGTAACTAGAAAAAGATGACAGCGTTTCTAGTCACGCTTACGTCGCGCTTCCTTGTCGCATTGTGAAACAGACTTAACACTGGTAAATCGAATAAATGGAACGATATTGCGCATGTTGATATCCTATTTCTAACACGTATGCTTTTTTGCAAGCGCGGAGGAAATTGGTGGAACAAAACGACGTCGGGCTAAGCGATTTACAAGTTAAATGCAACAACAAGTTGCATTTAAGCTAAGATCAGAGAATTATCGGCGTTTTACTTAAGCACGGCGAAAAACTATGTCACCGGCGCACAGTGGCCCCTATTGACTTTTTTGGTTGCAAAAATCATATCCTTTAAACGAATAAAGATATCGCCAAGGCTATAGAGTTTGTGAATTTTAAGAAAAAATATGTAGAGGGTGTTTCAGAATCTGCTGCTGAAATAAGAAGTTTTTGTTAACGTGGTTAACATAATTGGTATTTAATTCTAAAAAGGTCGTAAGTAATTTGAGGGTAATTCAAGTGAAACAGTGGGAAAAAAGAAAACAAACCAATTTTAGCGAAACAGTGGGGGAAACAATCAGTTTTTGTTTTTTTTTATTAATTGATTTTTCATTTTTTTTTATTAGAGAGTAAATTTATAAAGTATTTTATTGATAGATTAGAATTCAAAAAGTAAAAAACCAAAATAAAAGGAACACAAATTGACAAACAAACATTAAATTTCCTGGAAACTATCACCTAAGTCCGGGGTAATGCGAAAGAAACTTATAATTTCCGGTGAGTATTGTGCTTTCAGATCTTTTTGGTTTCTTACGTGCCTTAAGGAAGAAATAAGTGGATCAAATGAGATTGCTAGCATGTTTAATAGGTCTTCAGTCTGCCGATGCCGAATTCTTGAAACTTTGCACGTATTTTGATATCTGTATTTCTTGTACTCTGTATTTTTGGACTCGTGGGCTTCTTCTGACAATTCTCCAAGTGGAAGTGATTGGTATTCGATGATATTTCGACTATAAAGATGTAGATGTGAGTTGATTCTCATGTTACTTTTGTTTCAATAACTGCGGTTTTTTGGTGTACTCTCCAAATTTAACGGTATTCGCTACTTCACTGCAAACATTAAGTATTATTTTGATCCTGGTTATAACCTCTTTATTGACTTCAGTTATTCGAGCGGTTGCCTCAGATTGATCAAAAATCTTCTGGAAGTGTTTACATCATTGCTATTTCCAAATCCTTGCTTTGGTTTATCTACATCAAGTCCAAGCTCATTTGTCCGGTTTTGACATGGAGAGATGAAGAAAGCCATTCCTCATTTTTTTGTATGGAATATAATCTCGATCTATGGGCTGAGACCCATTTTGTTATCAATGTTGAAATAAAAGCTTTTTAATTTTGCTTCATTTTCCGGTAAATTTTCACCGGATAGTTGGTATTCACTTATTATAGCAAAAAAGAACTCTTCAAGACTCTCATCTTTGACAAAAAGTTCAAACAAATTATTGTATGGTATATCCATTTTAAATAATTGTTCCTTATACAACTGCTCCTTCAAGTTTTCAATGATAGTTTCATACCAATGTTTCATCTTTTTATACCATAAAACTAAATACCTGCATTAAAAATATTCAATTTATGACATCCTAATAAGGTAATCTGCTTTACCTAAAAGCTTTTTAAAAAAAATTCTAATCCAGTTAAAAACTCTTATCCATCAAAATTACGTGACAGTAATTATTCATACCCGAATTCAATAACATTCATACTCAAAAGTTTTATTTGGGGTCACAAGAAATAAGCTATAAAACCGTTTTAAAATACCGTTATGTTCTACCTAGGTTCGATAATAAAACTTATTTCCTTTAAATAATAACTTCCACGTATTTACTATTCAGAATAAACACACTTTATTTCAGTTCAAATCGTTTTTATTATTCTTCAATCTCACTAGTATGCAATCTAAAATTCACTTCCGGATACACTTTTACTTCTTACTTTACGTTATCACATTCAAAATTAAACTGTCCCTACTCGCTCGAAAACCTCTCCTTATATAGGGAAGTAAATAGTTCTAGTCTTCACTAGTATCCACTGGAATATTCGAGAATATCTCCTTCTGGAAGTTTCCTTTCCAGTCGCTGACAGATGGAACATTGGAATTGATACTCAGCTGAATCACAAGATGGCACTGTGAACGGTTGAAGGTTTGATGTTTAGTTTTCCCGAGAGATGGCGCTGCAAACAGTTAGAGGATTTTCTCTTGTTTCAAATTCAAAGTAGTTGGGTAATTATAAAATCGTTACAACACTTAGGTAGGTTTTTCCTTCTAAATTTCAAAACCATTTTATTTCAAAACAACACTCATACCTGCAAAACAGAGAAAAAATATTTTCCATGATTTTTTTTCTGCACCTGACAAAAAACAACTCAGAAAAAAATTACTGACTTCATTAAATCAAATCGCTCTAGCTTAGCTCTATGCAACTTTATGCAGCCGTTGAGCTTAGCTTGATTAAGTTTGAACCTTTTTTTCTACTCAGTGTAAAGACAAAAAAACGTGCAAAAATGGGTGTTTAAAAAAAACATTAAATTTAGCAGTTTAAAAAAATGTATCATTTATTTTTTTCATTTCTGATTATAGCAATCAACATATATATCAAGTTAAAATAACAAAAAAAAGTTTTATTTACCCCTTTTTCCTAGTTTTTACACTCAAAATTAAAAAAAAATTTTAAAAACAAAACATTTGTGAATTCAAAAAAAGTAAAAGTTTTGCATTTATAAACCCACCCGAAAAATGAATTTCGCAAGCACTTTTGCCTAAACGGGCCACTGTGCGGCGTGAATTTACATGCTTGCTATCGATAGATTGCATGGAGAATCCTTTTTTTCTGGGAAGGGATCGCTAACCCTCCATGTAGTTTTTTTTTCAACCACATCCCCTGGAGCTTGCAAAAACACTTAAGGATTTTGTCAACGAGAGACGTAATTCACGTCAGATTTCTTTTGTAATTAATTACTTGTAATATATTTATGTAAGTACTAAGTATATGGCTATGTAGAAATCCGTACAAAAAACCAACTCGAGATTTTGATTACACTTAACATTAGGATGCTATGCAAGTCGAAAAAAGTATGGGTCTCGCAAAAACGTCCGTCTGTCTGTCGGTCGGTTCGGCTACAGCCTAAACGTATTATATTTTGAACATTCCCCCCACACGTTTTTTTTTTTATTTTTTAAAGACCAAAAATAATGGTAACTACCTGTCGTACAAAATTTTTGGCTCAAAGAGGAATTTTCTTCTCAAAATCGGCTCCACAGTTTTAAAAAAAATTCAGTAAAATCTAATAAGAACAGGCTGCCTTTTAGTAAAAAAAATTTTTCCGAAAAATGATTATTAATTGCACCTCCCAAAGTAGGTACCATTTTTTCAATTTTCGCTTTTCTCGTAAACGATTTAACTGATTTCAATCAATTTATTTTATGAAAAATTATTAATACATTTTAACTACCAACATTTTCAAAAAAACATTTTTTGGATTTTTAAAAAAGTTTGATTTTTTTTTGAAACTCAATATTTCAAAAACGACTTGGTTGATGTTTATTAAACTTGGCAAAACGTTTAAAATGTTTAAAAACCGTTTGTGAAAATCATATTTCGCTCAAAAACGACTACTAAGATTTTGATAAAAATTATTAAATTTTTACCAGTACCTATCATAAAACTTTTTGTTTGATTATTGACTATCTCATTATATGATTCGCCGATTAAATTTTTTTTTTTTTACAAGCTTGTAATAAATAAAGGGTGGTCCAACGAAAACGCACGATGTTAATTGTAAATAAAACAAAAAGTTTTCAGAGAATTGAGTGTAGCCCATCTTAAAACTACTGGTCCCAAGACAACTCATCCCCGACGACTCATCCCAAGACCCAACTGGTACCGGCACAACTCTTCCCAAGGAAAGTATGAGGTAAGTATGCAACCCCCCTGCTTGGGCACACTATAGGATTTGGCCAAATGCTCGCCACGGCTTCGGTGACGTACCTCTATCCGATGGTCCATATTTTCAATAACTGAGACATAATTGAGGTACAATGTCGTTAATATGCCGAATTATCTCATCCTTTACCTCTTGAATTGTTCTTGGTTTATTGACGTACAGTTTTTCTTTTAAATATCCCCAAAGAAAAAAGTCCAACGGCGTCAAATCACATGATCGTGGCGGCCAATTAACATCGCCACGACGTGAGATAAGGCCATTGAACTTCTCGCACAAAAGAGCCACTGTTTCGTTGGCTGTATGGCAAGTAGCACCATCCTGTTGCAAGCACATATCGTCCAGGTCCATATGCTCAATTTCTGGCCACAAGAAGTACGTTATCAACTCGCGATAGCGAACACATTTCACGGTAACTTCTTGGCCGACCTCATTTTCGAAGAAGTACGGCCCGATGACGCCGCCAGCCCATAAACCTATTTGTGGCTGAAAACCACGAATAAAATTCGTAAAATGGACGCAGTTACACACGAATTTTTTTGAGTGAATCGACGACGCAACGGTATTCTACATACCTACTCCTTAAACTTTGGTAACCTTGACCCTGAAACTTTTAGATAAAACTTTTAGACATGCTTTTAAAAGAAAGAAATCATTAATTACAAGAACAAGCAATTAAATTTATCAGTTGATTGTCTTACACTCACTGCCATTGGTTTAAAAAAAAAATAAAACCAAAAAGAGTAAAATAATTGGACCTTAATATAATAATGCAAATATAAGTATTAAGTATTAATCCATACCAACTACAAAAACTAAACGAAAAATTTAAAAAAAAAGTTTATATGCAAGAGGCACAAGCTTCAATTTTGTGTTCACCACAGATGATTTTTTGCACTTATAGCACGCAGACTTTGTCATTCGCCTTTTTGAAGATATGCCCAAAATCCACAAATTCGTCTTTTTTCTGCTAGGTATCAGTTCTTCGGTGTTGTCCTGACCTTTTCCTTAAACAATAGACATAACATTTTCAATTTCCCTTCTAATTGTAGTGGTCAGAGCCGGTTTTAGCACTTTCAGCGCCCTGGGGCAAAGTTTTTCCGGCGCTCTTTTGTCAGCTATCCAAACCCATGCGAAAAAAGTAATAAAAACAAAAAAAACTCCTTTCTCCACTAGAAACCGTTATAGGTATTCATCGGGCAAAATTGATTTCAAGCTAATGAGCAAACAGCCATCTATATCCGATTTCGATCCCATAGTAAATTTTATCTGGAGATCACCACGGAGTTTGCGAAGTTGTGGTTTTTCTAGAATATTCTAAATTGAACGAAAATGACCAAGTTTCGGAGGACCAACGCATTCAACTTCTCAAAAATTTTATGGAGTGAAATTTATTAATATAGTGTCTAAAATACAGTACGCTTCGTCACGGGCTTAGCGTTTAACAAGTTTTAAAAACGGGTTAAATTTCAATCTTCCAAGAAAGCACAGCGTGTTTCCAACAATTCTGTGCAAATACTGAAATCCATATTTATTTATTGGTTGGGGAGATTTACTAACAATATTAATCTGAAATAGTCACCCCAATTATGAAATTCGTACTTCGTATCGTATCTCAAAAAGTATTCGTATCGTATTGTATTTGAAACGCATATTATGAAAGTCGTATGCGATGAATACGACTCCTTTTAAAGCCAACGCCTATCAACGTATGTATTTTAATATTGAAATGTCAAATTTTCGATAGGTATCAACAATTTAATTGTTTTCAGCTCCAAAAATGTGTGTGTTGTGGAGTAGTGTGTCGCTGTCATTCCAATGTATTTCATAGATTTCCACACAACACATCACACGATACAAATATGGCTCTACGCATATGAAATACATTAGAGCGATAGCGACACACTACTCCCCAACACACCACACGAGAGTAGTGTGGTTCGGGCTCTATTCAATAAAATTGTTTTTTTTTTTTGAAGATGGTAATGAAGGTCCAAGGTCCAAGGAAAGCAATTTGAATATCGATTCGAGATAACTCTGATCCCATGAGCTCAGAAGATTCCTAGTGGGACGTAATTTGTGATTTTTTTTTTTAATCAAAAAAATTAACTGTGGATCCATATTTTAGCTGTAAAGCTGTTCGTCCGTCTAAATCTGCCTTTAATCAACAATTGGAAGATTGGAACATCCATGTGAAAAGTTATTCAAATTCGAGGGTGCAGCCAGTTCGCCATCGAGCATAGGCCGTTTCTTATTTTGTTCAATCGAATCAAAAACAATCGGCTCAGCCAAATAAGGAACTGCCTATACTCGATTGTACCGACTGAGCTCGATTATATCATGCATAAAGCATAATTCATGCTAGGCCCCCTTTTTCAGTTCATTTCCTACTTAAATTTTTTTTAGCTCGTACCCAAAATATCAAACTAGAAAAGTGACAATTTTTACGAAGAAAATACGACTGTCGGCGAATTTCGTAAGGCCTGCCGCCCACTAGGCAACTTTTAGTTGCTCACCCCAGCAACTTTTAGTTGCTCCCGATTCAATTACATTGGCTTATATGGGAGAGCGCCCACTGGGCAACTTAGTTGCCGGCAACTTTAAGTTGCTCGGAGTTGCTCGCGGAACTTAGTTGCCGGCAACTCCGGGCAACTTTTAGTTGCTGACCCCCGCCCACTAAGCAATTTCCGAGCAACTTTCAGGAATTTTCGAAAATTTAACGATTTTATTTGTTGTCCATTGAAATATTACATTGATTTTGCATTTTAGACAGGTCAAATTGAGATAGGTTTAGGTGGAGCACGTTTTTATAGAAAATTAAATACAAAAAAACACAAATATTAATTCTCAAAAGTTGCTCGGAAGTTGCCTAGTGGGCGAGGGCAAGCAACTTTAGTTGCTCGGAGTTGCCGGCAACACCCAGCAACTAAAAGTTGCCGGCAACTAAGTTGCCTAGTGGGCGGCAGGCCTAATAGAACTAAAAAACTGTCAAGGGTATGCGATGAAATACGTTCTCCTAATTTCAAAATCATGAATTTATTTACTACGACTAATTGTAAGGAATATGACTCAAAGTGACTTTCATAATAAGGATGTTCGAGAAAAGTCGTATATTTTTGCTAAATACGAATTTCATAATTGGGTCGAGTATTATAACAAATTACAAATGAAACTATGGAGCTGAAATGAAATGAGAAGCTTGAACATAATTTTTCTCAGTTTCAGTGGTCAAAGTTATTAAATCATCATAATTTGATAAGGGCTTTCACTGCTTATTTTTTTTCAACCTGTCATTGAGTTTCTTTAAAGTATAGGTAATCCTAGGTGTTCGGTCAGAATTTTTCATCTATAAACTAAAGTTTCACTTGTATGAGCGGCCACAGGAGCCCCTTTATTTCTGGCGCCATAGGCCTTCGCCCAACCGTACCCTGCGTTACCGTCGGTACTGGTAGTGGTTAGGGTAGGCGTCTCCAGTCTTCGTGGTATATGTATATATGGCTGAATAAGGTCCCCTACAACTTTTCACTAAACTCTCGACGGTTTAACGGTTTCTGTCAACCATATTGTGTGTGAAGATTATGTAACTGTTAATAAAAATACGTTTAACATGCCGGAGAGCAACAAAAATAAAAAAAACTAACAAAAACAAAAGTTATCCTTCGTAGTTTCGGCGACCATAGCTGTAAAAAAAACTTATTTATAATGATCGCAGGAAGCCGTCCGTATACCACCAGCAACTGATGCAGAGTTCGGACTCGAGAAATCGCAAATCGGAGTAAATAAAAAAAAAATGGCAGTGAATTCAAAATGTTCGCAGTAGAATTATAAAATTTATTTTTAACGATTAATTTAATTGAGTTTCAATTTTTTTTTTTGAATTAAAAATTAAAACAAAAAAAAGGAAATAATATTATTATTTATTGTACTATTCATACTAGAATGTCAGTTTATTAGACTTGACCATTCCTTATTCCGTCAATTTCAATGAATTTTTGAACAACAACAACAACTTAAAGGTGCTACCACCAATTGTTTACGAATTAATTTATAATTCATTTATTTTGGCTAGAGGTAGAGGTACACCTGTTTCAAGGGGTGCCAAGCCGCCTATCATAATTCGTAAGCAATTGGTGGTAGCACCTTTAAGTTGTTGTTCAAAAATTCATTGAAAGCAAATAATAAACATTATATAAACGTTTAAAAATTATTGAATAAATTAAAGAACCAAAAAATAAAAAATAATTAGTTTTAGAAAAAAAAATTAAAACTTGTTATCGAAAAATGTTTATACTTTTCCAGAAACCTTAGCCGAATTTTTTTTTCAACCCTGGAGGAAATCGGGGATCAGCGACACACCATTACAGAAATAAAATGGAGTTTCCATACAAGCAATCGATAACAAGTATTAAATTCACACCGGTAACACGTAAATTCACGTAGAAACACAGTTTGTTTCGAAGTATTTAACATGTACATTGCTTAGTCCAGACGTCGTTTTTTTCGACCAATTTCTCTGGGGCTTGCAAAAAACACGGCTTTTATCAAATTAAGCAGTTGCGCAAAACATCTTGAAGATTGTAGGGAATTCACGTTGCGTGATAAAGAAAAGAAACAATCGAAATAAGAAGAACTGAAAGCATAATAACTGACAAGACTTGCATGGTAGAGATTCTAAACATTTTTAAATGTTTGACATTTGTTCTGCAAACCAGATTGTCAAAGTTGAAAGTGTCAAAAATTAAAAATGGCTGCTGGAGTGGCCTCAAAAACTGCACATCGCATAAGTAGAAACAACAAATATTAACATATTGACAAGTGAAGAGCCACTGGATCCGCCATTTTTACAGATTCGCCGAACTTAGCAAATGTGAAACGCTAAAATCCGTGTTTTATTATCCACGGATCTGGATCAGGATCATCCCATGAAAATAAAACGATACGGATCTAAGTGACAACTGTGTTGTATACCTATCCCTATTTTCCTTACGTTGGTATATTTTTCATGTATTTGTTGTGTTTTTACTTTACACTACATTTCACACTACCTTACCATGATAAGCTATCTACCCGCAAGAGTGGGAACTAATGTTCGGATCATTAAAACAGATCCAGATAGAGAGCAGGATCCAAAGTTGTTGTTGTATTACGTACTACAAAACGATCCTGATCCAGATCCGTAGATAATACAACACGGCTGATATTGCCTTTAACATGAGAAGCGTGTAGGTATTGGGTTTTTTATTTATTTTATTCAATAAATTTCTTACACATTAAGAATAAATCTTACAAATTTGTGAAGTTCTTAATAAGGGCAGTTAATTACAATATTTAAAAGTGAACAAAAAAATTATCAAAAAGTAACAAAGTAAATCTTTATACATAAATAAGAATGTAAATGTTGGATTGTTCCTAATCGCTAATCTCTGCTGAAAGTTCTTAACCGATTGCTTTGAAACTTTGGCACACCATTTCATTCGAATATGCGCATGTTTATATGTATATTTTTTTTTTTAGAAAAATACAGCGGGATATATTGGGCATAAAAACAACACCCGCTATACCTGATATAAGCAATTTATCAGAAAAAATTTTCAGTTTTATTGTCAAAAAATTGAGAAAATAAAATAATATAAGAGAGCTGACAGCAAATTTTGGGTGGAAGTATATCGAAGAATTGAATACGAAGGTTTTTAGGTGTATTCGTAGTGATGTCAAGAAGTCTGGTAGGTTTTTTTGGTGCCGACCGGTGGTGGGGGTGGGGTGTTAAAAAAGCAATGCTTACAATTTTTTTTCAGGAGCTTAGCTTCATTTTCATTTTTTTCAGACAGGAAATGATGATCTGTCATTTTCCCTAAGTTTTAAGACATTTATCTTCACCGTCCGATTAAAAGAACTCAAGATAAAAGTTTTTTAAGCGAACCTTTTCGGATTTTTTGGGGAATTGTGTTGTTGATCTTTTGCTATGGATATAAGAGGATTTTTGACTCAACGCAACGTTGCATTCTCATACGCGTGTGTTTTTCTACAGGTTTTAAAAACAGAAAGAAGCAACAAACTTTAGTGTATTTGAGGTTGTTTTTATTCACCAATCGCTGGTTCTTACAATTTCTATACAATTCTTATCGTCTTATAACTATATGTACTGTTATACAATTCAATATATGTATGCTTATAGTTATTTACATTTATATAACCTTATAACCTAGATTTATACAATTCAAATGTTTAGCAATACATATATTCTAAATTACAATCTGAGATAGCAGACGTCACTAAATTACAGTCTGAGATAGCAGACGTCACTAAATTACAATCTGAGATAGCAGACGTCAATAAATTACAGTCTGAGATAGCAGACGTCACTAAATTACAATCTGAGATAGCAGACGTCACTAAGTTACAGTCTGAGATAGCAGACGTCACTCTAACTACTTAAAACCTGGGCTTCCACTGTCGCTTCTGGAACCTAAGTCCTTCAAAATGGAGACTCACCAAGTACTCAGGATTGGTACTGATTTCTACTGTGGCAGAGCTCGATCTTATGATGCTCATTCACGGTCTCTTATATATATTTCGGTTTGAACCGAGTGTGAATTATAATTTCACAAACAAAAAGTATTATTAATATTTTCTTATTCTTATGATTGTCTCTTTCTAGAGTCGTTGTTAACGGTGATTCGGGATTGCTTTGTATGCAATTTAATAAACGGCGGCGGTGAAGAAGAGGGTGTAATGCATCATTACAGTTTTGCCGCAAAATACTGAAGAAAAAAAATGTATTTACTTAATCTCTGTCTGACAGAGCAAAATATCTGAAATCTCATTTTTGAATTTTGATTTAGTTATTTCGTAACATTTGTGAGCTAAAGCATTGCTCTGAAATTCAATATAGAGACAAAAAATGAAAAATTAAACTGCCTCAACTTAGGTTAGGTTAGAAGGGGTGATTATACGGCAGGCCGTATTATCGCACTGGGATCTCATTAGATCCATTGTGGTCCCCAGGCTATGGTAAAGCTGAAAATAAGGATGGGTGAGGAAAGGAGTTAGAGGAGTTTAGGTGTGGGTATGAGAAGCCTCCCTGAACCAACCCGAATTTTGAGTAAATTTCAGGATGTTCCTTAGTGGCACAAACGAGATGTCGCTAGTTCGTCAAAGAAGTAAACTCCGAGGGCCAATTTTCTGGGTCTTACTAAGCTGGGGCATTCACAAAGGAAGTGATAAGAGCCCTCCTCCGCCTCTTCATCTTGACATCCTCTACACAAGTCGGATGAGCTGATGCCCATTCTGCGCATGTGGGTTCCCATTGAGTTGTGACCCGTTAGGATTCCAACCAAAAGGGATAGATGAGGTCTGCTTAGTTCGAGAAGGAAGTCTGTTTTTTTCTTTGAGATGTTCGGCCATAGATTCCTAGAGACCTGACAAGTGTCAAGTGCTGACCATCTAGCGTTTGCTGCATCGAGGAAACATTTGCGAATTCTGCTTTTTTCTTGTGCGAGTGGCATAGAAATGGAGGATACAGTTTGGCTTGGATCAAGGGAAGATCCAGTTTTGGCCAGTTTATCCACCATTTCATTTCCATATATATCACAATGTCCTGGGACCCATCGATAGGGTAAATCTGTATTTGATGCACTGGGTAACTTCAACTCGTTACGGAAACAGTCTACCAGTTTAGACTTTGTGACAACCGAAGCAATGGATTTAATTGCCGCCTGGCTATCGATGAAGATGTCGATGTTTCTATTTACAAATTCAAAAGTGGCAAGACTTTTTGCTGCCTCGTAAACTGCAAACACTTCCGCCTGGAAAACACTGCAAAAATCACGAAGTTTTATTGATCTATTAAGGGGTGGGTTATCTGAGAAGATGTCTGACCCTACCCCATCCCCTTGGAACCATTTGTAAAAATCGTTATCAATTCTAATGACCCGGTTGGCCGCCCAGAGGTCCCTTTAGGAGACATCTGTTAGGGCCACTGGATTGAAATCAATACGCGGTGCAGTATAGTCCGTTTGAGTGTCTTTGTCAATGAAAGTCATTATGGTTTTATGTCCAAAATGGCCTCCTACCCAGTTTTTAAATTGGTTGAGTCTTAGAGCACTGTTGGCCGCCACTTCCTTCGTAAATAAATCGAGTGGGGCTAGTGGAAGAAACGTTTCCAAAGCTGCGGCAGGAGTAGTTTTCATAGCACTAGTAGTGCCAATACATACAAGCCTCTGAATTTTTTTTATAGTCTCTAGATTGGTTGCCTTTCCTAGTGCTGGCCACCAAACCAGACATGCGAATGTGCGTATGTCAGTATTGGCCTTATTATGGCTGTGTACATCCAATCAATGGTTCTGGGGCTAGGACCCCATCTTTTTCCAAAAATTCGACTACAGGTATAGAATTCTATTGAAGCTTTCCTCTCTCGTTCCTTAATATTTTCTTTCCAGTTTAGCTTACGATCTAATATCAAACCAAGATATTTTGCCCTACCAGTGATCTGGACCGGAGTCCCATTTATGGTGGGAGGATCTACATATGTTTGGAATATTATGTTTTCTTGTAAAAAAAACTAGCTCCTGTCTTTAGTGGGTTGACATTTAGTCCGCAATTGCTGGCCCAATTACTGAGCTTGTCAAGAGATGTTTGTAAAAGCTCACACAGTGTAGGTATAAATTTACCTGATGCCATTATCACGATGTCATCGGCATAAGCAACGACCTCAACACCGTTTAGACTGAGTGTAGTTAGTATCTCATTAACGACGTAAAGCCAAAGCAAGGGGGATAAAACCCCTCCTTGCGGCGTACCTCTGCATGTTCTCACTTTTAGGTTGCTATGACCCTTTTCTGCACTCTCAAGTTCCGTTTGAAGCAACGAGTCAATCCAGTTTGAAAGCATCGGATCAATATTAAAGGAGTCCAGGGCTCGCCGAATTTCTTAAGAAGAAAGGAGGATAGGCTTATTGGCCTGAAGTCTTTCGCTTCAGTATGAGTGGGCTTGCCTGCTTTTGGAATGAAGATAACATTGACTTCTCTCCAACTAGATGGAATCACTGCCTCAACTTTGTAAAACTTCAATTAATTATTTGCCCGTCAGTTTATTGTTTGAATGCTTTTCTTTAAAAATAAATTTAATTCAAAAATTAAAAATGATGGATTCTTATGGCGTTTTCCATTCAAAATAAATCAATTTATTTTGATTTGGATCGGTCAATATGCCGATTTGGCCATTTTTACCTTTCCATATACTAAGTTACGTTAAGTAGAAGTGGCTGTCGACGGATAGTCGACACACTTATGAAGGTGTGAAAATTATGTCCAAAATATTTGAGAAATAATCGTTCATGATTTTCTTTTAAAATGAATCAAGGGACGAATATTTTTTGAAAAGTATTCCATTCGCCACGCAAAAAATTAATTTTTTAATTGAAATCTAAATTTACCAATGGAAAACCCCATTACACGACTACTTTTGTGTAGTGGGTTTTCTTCGAATTCCTCCTTAAAATTTCAGCATCGAAACTCGCAGAAAGAAGAGCAACGATTAAATCCACAGTATTCCATACTGGGCGTTTTTCTTTTTTAGTTCAGAGTAGAGCTCTGAACAGAGTCTGAACACTTCGAACATACTCTGAGCGTGCTCTGAACTGAGCGTGCTCTGCTCTGAGAGTTCTTCCTTCCTTCTTTTTCCACTTGTCAAATTTATGTTCAGCTTTTCAACTCCGTCTGTTCTATCAATTTATTCTGAGCTCATAGAGCGCGCTCTGAACATGCTCAGAGCGAAAAAAGAAACACAAAATTGGAGCTCTGAATCACAGATTAGCCACATGAAGATGAGAATCCCCGGCAGCCATTTTTATTTGCCTACAAGCTTGAGCTGTCAGATATCAGATAAAAAATGAGAATGTGTGTATAAAAACCTCACACATAGACAGTAGGGATCTTCACACACCTGGTTAAATTGTTGTTGCCTTTCACATCTATTTATCGACGCGGGAAAAAATTACAAATACAACAATGTAAACAAATGGGTTTTGGAGGGTGAAACGTACGAAACATTCTCATCTTCATATGGCTAATCTGTGCTCTGAATGCTCTGAGCTAAAAAAGAAACACGATTTTTTTTTGACAGTTCAGGCTCTGTTCTGAACTAAAAAAGAAAAACGCCCACTATCTTATCTGAATGACAAGCCCGGTACTATATTTGGCTTCTTCTGTTACTCTCAGAATGATATTTTCAGACAAAATTTCACACCCATTTAAAAGTGTTGGAATTGGTAGAGATTTGGCTAACATCATTCTTGTTGGCAGAGGTGTGTATGCTTGAGCAACCCATAGTGATCTCAGAACCCCATATGTCATACCAAACACATTTTGTATATGATCGTCCCAACTCAGGGACCGGTTAAACAAAATTCCGAAATTATTAACTGAGTCAACGTACTGAATATCAGCATCATTGAATTTTGAACAACATTAGGAATCTCATTTATATATATCAAGAACAAAAGTGGGCCTAAAATTGATCCTTGCGGAACGCCTTTAAAAACGGGTTTATTTGACGGCATATTTGACAACGTGTTTCTTACGTACACCGCCTGTTTTCTTCCATTTAAGTAATTAAAAATTAACTTAGTTGACAATTCGGAAAAATTAAAAGAGCTACGCAGTTTTTTTTACATAGAAGAGTATGATCGACCATATCAAAAGCTTTTGAGAAGTCGAGTAGTACCAAAAAACTTACATCATCATTTTCAAGACCAATACGTATATCATCAATTACTTTAATTAGAGCTGTAGTACAGCTGTGCTTTGCACGAAACCCAGATTGTAGTTGGATTACATTATGATTTACATTGATTTGTTTTTGTAAAATTCGTTCGTACACTTTCGATAGGAAAGGCAGTATAGATATTGGCCTAAATTCAGTGTAATTAGGGTTTTTTAGGTATAGGGATAATCATAGCCAATTTCCATTGGCACGGATATAGCCCTGTAGTTAGTATCGAATTAAAAATTTGTGTTATAACGGGTGATTTTTTGGCTGGTTTGGTTTTGGCAACACTGGTTTTGACAGCTGACGTGTGTTTAGTACCTTGTGTCACTGTCAAACAGCTTCAGTTTGGTTTGCAATTTAACCATGGATCGTCTTACAAATGAACAACGCTTGCAAATTATTGAATTTTACTATCAAAATTCGTGCTCGGTTCGAAATGTTCATCGCGCGCTGCTTGTGTTCAGCGATGAGGCTCATTTTTGGTTGAATGGGTACGTAAATAAGCAAAATTGCCGCATTTGGAGTGAAGATCAGCCAGAAGCATTGCAACAGCTACCAATGCATCCCGAAAAAGCCACTGTTTGGTGCGGTTTATGGGCCAGCGGCATTATTGGGCCATATTTCTTCAAAGATGATGCGAATCGCTACCGAGCGATGACAACAAACTTTTTTTTGCCCGAAATGGAAGTTCTTGACTTGCATGATATGTGGTTTCAACAAGACGGTGCCACATGCCACACAGCACGCGAAACAATGGCGCAATTGCGAGGCGAGTTTGGTGAACAGTTAATTTCACGTTTCGGGCCGGTCAATTGGCCGCCTAGATCGTGCGATTTGACACCATTAGATTATTTTTTGTGGGGGTATGTCAAGGCTAATGTCTATAGGGACAAGCCCGCTTCGATTGACGCACTGGAAGCCAACATCCATGCATTCATTCGTGAGATACCGGCCGATATGTGTGAAAGATTATGCCAAAATTGGACTCAGCGGATGGGCTACCTGAGACGCAGCCGCGGTCAACATTTGCATGAAATTATCTTTAAACATTAAATTGCAAGGTTCAAACTATCGATTCAAATAAATATTTCATTCATTTTTTCGAATTTTTTGTTTTTTTTTTTAAAAAAAAGTT
This sequence comes from Leucozona laternaria, assembly GCA_932273885.2. Classification (NCBI taxonomy): domain Eukaryota; kingdom Metazoa; phylum Arthropoda; class Insecta; order Diptera; family Syrphidae; genus Leucozona; species Leucozona laternaria. The sequence goes on from OW026368.1 coordinate 58,050,009, forward strand.
CTAAGCCTCTTAAAAAATCACCCATTATAAGGCAATATTGTGTGCAAAATTGGTTTTATAAACACTGGATGAATGCCATCCACCCGACAGCATTGGATTTTACAGAAATCACAGCCTCAGCCACGTCGAGATCATTTATTCCAGAAAAATTAAACATGCCTTCATCTTCGTGTATTGAAATATTGAAAAGATTATCAGCGTTATTCTGACCAGGAAAATCAATTGAATCAATCGTGTAACTGCTTAAGGGTGTTGTAGAAGGAGTATTTACAAATTCACTATTTAGGTCATTTCCATCAAGATCACAGCACTCTACAGACTTTGATTTACCTATACCCAAAGAACGAAGGTTTTTCCATAGTACACGTCCGTTTAAATTGGTTCTAAGTCGATTTGAAAAATATTGAATTTTAGCTGCTTTTATCTCACGAACAACATTATTACGTAATGACCTATAAACTTCGTATAGTTCCACGATTCGAAAACGCTTCCAACGGTTTGTGCATCAAATAGGCATTTAAAAGGCTACAAATGCAGGCAAAAAACTTAGAAATTAAAAGTATGTCCAAAATAATAATAAAAGAAGTAGGTATACCTATACAAATTGGGCTTACGCAACAAATTAACATTTAGCTACAAATTCAGATGACAAAAATATTTGATTCTGCCAAAATAAGGGACGTTCAACTATCTGCTCTAAAGAAGTATGAATTACCTACCAAAGAGCAAAGTGTTAAGTACATAATAGCAAGAAAACAGTAATTCTCTTAATAATCGCATATCATATCAGTGAGTTTCATGAAGTGGACGAAGATTATGTTGTGTTTGTCAAGTTTATTAATATAATATTTTTTTTTTTATCAGAATGAATTAGAATTTGCTCGCAAGATCTTAAAAAAATGATCAGATATAATAAAAATTACTTAATAAAAACAATTCCAAATGTATACGAGTGAAATAAGTTTACTCAGCACTGATAAGACCTGATAAGACTGTTCCACACTAATGGCAACTGCATAATAAAAGCCACGAAATAAATAAATGTCTTTTCTTCTCGGGCACCTACTTTTATTTGCTATAAGTCAATACGGTGGAACGTCGTGATCAAGCTTATAAAACCCCCTTTGGCTCATATATGCTTATAATAATCTCATCTTTTCAAAGCTTGCTGACAGTTTCCCTTGGAATTCAATGGTCGACGATGATCTTTTCGGCTTATACTCGATCGTCTGACCACCGTGATCTATATAAATTTCAGTTTTAATAATAACTATTTGAGCTATAAAGAGTAGGAAGTAACTTTTTTTTAAGACATAAGTTTTTGTTTATACCTCTCTGTTTTTGAAAAAAAGTATGATATGTATTTTCAAATATAAGTTACAACACAAGGAAATGTAATATCATGAATTATCTGTGTAGTTAAAAATTATAAACTTAAAACAAAACATCTTTAATTTTCGAAATTGTGATACAATAAGGTTCCAAGATGATTAAAGGTAACTTAAGCAGTGGAGTTTATTATTATACACATACATATACATAGATATTAAAATTTTGAATCGTTATTATTTACAGTTCAAGCACGTACAGTTCTATGGTACCTTGTGTTCATAGGATTTGCGGTTAACTATATGATTCGAATCAATTTAAATATAACAATAGTTGAAATGGTGATGTCGAAAGCTAAAAATTTACATCGTTTGGATGAACTAACCGACGGCAGCGGCGCCAGAGAGGAGAACCATCTCATTTCTTTGCAAAGAGATTTATTGGCTGACTTTAACATAAGTATAGGCAATACAAACCTAATTGAATTAGAGAATCACAATTTTAATTCAACTAATACGAGTACAAGACCTAGCAAATGGTCAGGGAATGCAGTTGAACTGAATAATTTGACGGTGAAATACGTAAACCAAAAATTAGCTACACAAATTGAAAAGTTTTCAATAGAGAAATACTTCCTACGTTTGCTTGATGTAAGTTTTAAAGCATTTGAGTTCTTATTAAATTGAAATTTAGTTCCGAAGTGTAAATGTAAAACGTACTTTGTGGGATTAAGGGCAAGTATTATTTTGTGAAAAAAATGTCGAGAAATTAACCTTAATATTGAGATGATGGAGAAGTAAAAAAAGTGGCTTTCGTAACACTGTGTCGGTGTGTGCGCCCATTGTACATCGAATATTAGAATATTAATACCTTTCCGATTTACTTGTAATTTGGAACAAAACTTTTGTGTGTGATTCTTTTTGTTTGAGCTCTTACGGATAGCTGTCATATTACGATTTTGTTTTTTTATTTTTCTAATAAGTATTCTCTGTTATATGTCCAAAGTGAACGTATTACAACTTTTTGTTCACACTTTTCCAAACAATTCATAAGATAACGTAAAAAAAATTTTTGAAAATATTTGACAAAATTGCCTTAACTTCGCTTATTCGCATATACATACACAGTATTATTTACTGGATGAACAAAGTTTCAAATTAGCAAAAGGGTAATTCTTAGTAGGTACCTTAAATAATATTGCGTTACAAAACATAAAAAAAAACTTTTTTACTTGCTCTATAGGAAAAGTATTGGTTTCGTGTACACAAAATTTCGAAGTCTTAATCAAAACTAACACTACGATGATCGAGAAGTCCGAAAATGAGGGTTTCGTCATGTCGCTCGTCGGTCTGTGTCTCGCGTCGGCGTGCTCTTGAGAGTCTAAAGTTGAATACCTCCTCTGGAAGGTCTAAGAGAATTCCACGATAAGGTATCAGGAGGTTCTCTCTAGTGTTCTCTGTCAGCCACAAAAAAGTATGACTCAACTTTTTCCGAATATGGCAGTTTTTCGAGTGGCGGTAATCTTACTTGGTTGAGAAACACTTGTTTTCCAAACGTAGAGTTTCGAAAAATTCCAAAGTCACTCTGGCTTCCAATCACTCCGACGTCAATTACGGTAAAAGTGTAATTTACAACACAAACTGTAAGCAACACAATGCTGAAAAAGCCTTTGTAGTTAATGTACTTGGAGCCTGAGTTAGACAGACGCTTTATGACTACATGCTTTCCGTCAATGCTCCCGGCGCAGTTGAGCATATTCCAACGTTCATTGAACTCACTGCTATTTTTTTCCAATCTGCTGTGTTACACTCTGGCATTTAATGCTCCCGTCTACTAACCGAAGATTATTTTTTTTATTCTTACATATAATTTAATCTATTTTTAATTTCAGATCGATTACAACGAAAAAGGATTTGAGTGGAACGAGTATCAGCAAGGTCTCGTTCTTGGGGCTTTTTTTTGGGCCCACTGGGTTACACAAATACCAGGTGGAATACTCGCAAAAAAATTCGGCACAAAATTAGTCTTTGGCTTATCTAATGCGACAGGATGCTGGATGTGTTTCCTAATTCCAATTATTTCATATTTGGATTACAGAGCACTTATTTGGTGGAGAGTTCTACAAGGATTGATATGTGTAAGTTACCACAAAATATCTTCATTTATCAGAAAAAGTGGCCCAACAGATTTTTGCACTTGTTTTTATTTTTAAATGTCGAAAATTAATCATATATATTAATCATATTAATTTTTTAGAATTTACAAGGTTGAAAATATTTTTAGGGTCGCCGTTTTGAGAAAATATTGCAGGTTACCAAAATGGTTAAACGAACAAATGAAAACAATAGGTGAAATACATATATGGGATAACTATAAAGTTGTTGGTTAGTGATTAGTGTTTCCAGAAACAATTACCTTAATGATTAAAATGAACAAACTAACAATAGCGATGAATTCCAGCCAGCGCAGCGTACCCATTCGGGAACAACTATCGAATTCTTGGTTTCTGTTATAATCTGACTCATCATTGTACAGCTTTTTGTATAATTAAAAATTCTATAAATTGTAAATTGTATGTTCACACTAAGGCTAAGCGCATATTGAGACGCGTCCAACGCGTGTGACGTGACCTGACGCGTGTGACATCACATGACATGATTAATAGAAACGTGTCATGTCGTCATACGTATATTGAATCACGAGTCTCGTACATACATTATGTTCATACATACAAGAACAAAGAAATGGAAAATTCAAAAGTAAATTTGTATTTAAATTTGTTAAATTCAGATTCTGATGCTGACAATGAAGAAGAAGAATTGTTGCTGTTTTTCTTTTAAGCTCCCGGAAAAGGAAAGCTAGTTAAAAAAAATTATATATAAAAGGGATAGGGATCCATAACAAAAAACATTATTAAAAGGTATTTTGGGTTCATCAGTTAGTTACTGTCATATCTTTCTAAGACGCAAGATTTAAGTCAATGGTTACCGACATAAAAACATTTAGCAACATTGATACGCTGTTAAGGTCTCGACAAAAGCATCAATTGAATTTCATTAAACGTAGTCCCCAAATAACAAAAACAACACATATGTCGTTAACAGTACATTTGAAAATTTACAATTTTCATAAATTAAATTTTATATTAGAATAAAATTGTAGTCAAAAATAGCTTTAAGAAATTCAACGCAAAATCGTTGCACGAAAAATAGTTCTCAATTTGCAACTCTGACGTAATGTTAAAAGTTGCAAATGTGTTGCAAATTCTATATCTACATTAATGCTCGCAAACTTGCATATGGGGGGTTCATATGATATGCAAAAACTGTTCCAAAAGTCGCAAATGCATTTGCTATGAAGGCACTCGCGCATCATGTCGCAAATTATGATGTAAAAATGTCGTCAGAGTCGCAAACGTTTGCGACTTTTCATATGCCATCTGTTCGTAGCTTAAGTCATTTTTGACAAAAAATACAACTGTAATCAAATCAACTTTACATAATATTAGCATACAGGGTGTTTTGCATAAGATGGGACAGGAGGCCAGGGTCAGGGTGTGTAGGTTGGGTCAAGAAAAAAAGTATTGAGGGGGTCTATGTCCCCCTGCTTACACGGAAGGACCAATTTCTAAATAGTCGAATTGAAATGAACGCCAACAATGTCATGTATTACCTTTTTTTAAAGTCAGATGTTCATTCTTTAATTCTGTTTTTAAGTCAAGTCAATTGATTTAGTGAATAGTTTTTGAAAAATAAATTTTCAAACTCAAAATTAAAAAAAAAGTGTCTTAACTAGTTTTGTTAAATATTTTACGTTGTTATTAAGCATAGTATTTTTGTTTTTAATATTCAATGCTCTCAAAAATTTTTAGACAAAGATAAATAATTTTTGCATAACAATGTGCGAATATATTTTTACGGAATTTTATTATTTAAAACAACGTATTTCATTAAAAAAAACATGTTTCTTTTCTTTATAGGGCCTCTCGTGGCCAGCAATGCATGTCTTAACTGCACAATGGATTCCACCTAATGAACGAAGTAAGTTCGTTACAGCCTATCTTGGAAGTTCCGTCGGTATTGCGCTTTTCTATCCCCTATTTGGCTGTGTTATCTCTTGGACCTCGTGGGAATGGGTATACCATATTTGTGGTATCGTTGGAACATTTTGGTATTTGGGATGGCTTATACTTGTTTACGATACACCAGCATTACATCCGCGGATAGAGGAACATGAACTTTCTTTTATCGAAAAATCCCTTGGAGCTTCGTCGATTCAAGGATCGAAACAAAATTATACACCATGGAGAGAAATAGTTACTTCTCGATCAGTTTGGATGAACGTAATTGCCCAATGGGGAGGAATTTGGGGCTTATTCACTTTGATGACACAGGCTCCAACATACTTTAAAGTTATACACAATTGGGACATTAAAACGGTAAGTTACATAACTTTCCATTGCATTGATTTATATATCAAAAACACTATTTTCAATAAAAATGGATTTAATAATATGAATTCGTGAAAAACAAACCTGAAATTACGATGAAGATTTAATTAATTATTGGGGTTTAAGTACACTGCGACCTAAAGATCTATTGTGTTCCCATTTAGAGCTGTATAGATGAGATTGTTCGTCCCACAGCTCTTCCTCCAAATGTTTTCCCTTTAGAAACGTGTGTCGTTTTCGAGTGTACCTACTCTTTTTCGAATTGCAAAAGGAGTAAACGACTAACACACATATCTGTACTATGGATCCTTGGCCCAGAGTTTACACGAACGAGTTTGGTATCAAATGAAAGGTGACATGAAGCATAAGTAAAATATCTTCAAAATCGTTCAAGGGAAAATCGAGATATTTGGGCTTTAAAGTGCCGGTGGCAAAATAATGATGCCAACGAGCGAAATAACTGATGCAGAAAAATAAATGGTATTTTTCTTGTCTTTAAAAGAGTACCAAAGTTATTTTGATATGTTGAACAGATTTTTAAGTATTCAGTTTTAACTTCTAGAAAGGACACTTTTTTATGTGGTCTTTGCCACACCGATATTTCAAAATATGAAGTGATGACGTGTAATTATTTTAGCTCTAGTGAAAAGCTCATTTTATTACTTTGAATTTCATATAAAATGAAGTGTACTTAATCAAATTAATACCTAATTGTAAACAAAACCTTCTTCAAAAGGCACCTTATTTTGCTTATAGACTGGGAAAGATAGATTATATGGTAAAAAAGTAGTTAATTTTCATTCAATATAAACTTATGTCACATGATTTTGGGGTAATGGATCTAGAGAGACCAAAACCAAAGCGATACGTCTAGAAAAAAAAAAAATTGTAGTGTTTTGTACGTAATTATGACTTTATTTCCATTAAATCAAACTATTTAATTCACATACATATGTATCTGTTAATTTAATTTGAAAGATTACAATAGGTATAGTATTTAAATAATGTGTAAATATTTAAACAAATAAATAATTTCAATGGTTTTAAAAATAAATAATAGTGGATATACAATGCGAATACTGTTTTTAACGGTTTTAATCCGAATCATAAATCAAAAAAATATTTTCCAAGAACTCAGTAGCTGGCGTAATATTGTGTTCGTGCCTTGCAAAACTTAAATACTAAATTATATAGTCATCACGTGGGCGCAGCATCCGACCTACAAGGCAATTGCAATAGTATTGCACAATTGCTTCTCTTCCTTGTTGATTATTATTATATCAAATATAAACAACATTATATTATATTTTTCGGCCTATGTGCCTGCTTTGAATTTTTCTCTAAGCTAAATACAATTGCCTGAGAAGTGTAAATCTTCTAGGAGGTTGTTTGTTGGATGAATGCTTATATATTTATTTATATAGGTAGTAGGTATATGAACTATTATTTCTGATATGCTCCCCATAATGGTGCCTGTATTATCCACAACCAAGTAAAATAAAGTCACTATAATATGTTAATCGTGGAAATGACACATTATTTATGCTACTTCAAGCATAATTGAGTGCCTTTTGAAGAATATTTTGTTTACAACTAGGTGCTGATTTTTCAATCATCAGTTAAAGAATCAGTTAACTGTCAGAGGAATAAAGTTATTAGCCCTTTACCGCATGAATTATTGTTTAAAGAGGAAACAAATAAAAAACCCTTAAAATGACTTCTTTGGGTTGTTTTAAGACGTCTTTCATTAAAAAAAAAAATTTCTTTAAATAAAAATTTCTACTAAATTTGTATGTTTTTAACCCCTTACTGCAAACGAAGCCAAATATGGCTTGTACACTTTTACCTCTCAAACGAGCAAGATAATATTTTTTTTTATACAAATACATTCGTTTCAAAGAGAATTAGACACATAATCAGAAATATATTTTTATGACCACTTAACTCACCTAACACCAAAGTTATTATTATTTAAAATAAGAAAATTTTTCACACTTCCGTTTTCAATGACCTGGAAACATGAATATCTTCCTTCTTATTTGGTGCACGAGTTCAAAAGTACAGCTATTTGTTCTCAGAAATGCACAGACGAGGATCCTTTTGTGTTTTGATCATTTTTTTTTATTGAAATGAGGAGAAAAAGGCACATAACTGCAGAAAGCCATATTTGGCTTCGTGTTCGTATGCGGTAAAGAGTTAAGGCTTAACTACATAAGCCCAAAAAGTGAAAAAGTACAAAAGTGAAAATTTTCAAACTCATTTTGGAATAGTTTTTCTGACTGGAAAACTTTTAAAAATGATGCAGAAAGATTAAATTTTGGTTTAAAAAAGAATTTGTATATTCTTTTTCACAAAACAACTGCGCTAGCGGGAAAAAAATATTTTTACTTTTGTACAAAAGTACTTTTTGGCTTATGTAGTTAAGCCTTTAGACTCTTAAACGGTCAGATAACAGCATTGAATTTTTCAATCAAAAATAAACAATCGGTTAATTATTCTATAGAATAATAGCAGATGATGTCAAATTCAAAAAATATTCAAATCAAAACGTCACTTTTACTCGTATTTCGGGTTTGTTTTATTGTTTTATACCAAATACCATTGGTATTTGAATTACATTTTTAAAAAAGTGCATTTTTAAGCGTTTGTTATGGAAAAATATAAGAAATATTAAAAAAAAATAGTTATGTGGGTTTCGTCATACCGTCCTTCGGCTAGAGCCTAAACAGATGGACCGATTTGCTTCAAATTTGGTACAGCGCATTTTTATGTGATTCCCTAGAGTTGAAATTCGAATTTTTGTAAGAAAACTGCATTTCAGGATTTTTTTTCAAAAAATTCACAACGCAATTGGGTATTCCACTTTTTTTGAGAAAATGGGTTATTCAAGTAGTCATATCTTTTTGATGGTTCGACCGATTTTGTTATAACTTTGCAATCTGGTGCTTTTCCGTGGTTTAAATATTTTACAAAAATTTGAAAAACAATGTTTTATAAACAAAAAATTATTTTTTTAGTGGGTAATTTTGAATCTTTGAATATTTCCTCGTTATATAAAGGGTCCGCCAAATAACTTTTTTTTTTGAAAATGGCGCAAAACATCGAGTGTAGCTTCGGCTGTGTTGCACGTAGCGCCGTCCTGTTGAAACCAAATGTTGCCAATATCCTCCTCTTCAATTTTTGTGAACAAAAATTAGATCAACATGGCCCGATAACGATCGCCATTGACTGTAACGGCAACTCACTCCTTGCTCATTTTCGAAAAATGGCCCAATTATGCCTCTGGACCAAAATCCGAACCAAACAGTGATTTTAGATTTTTAGATTTTAATTCGGCGGTGTTTTAGTAAAGACCATATTTTTGACAAACTTTATCTCTCGAAGTAAAAGCAGCATCAATGCAAGCAAGCGATCAGTACCTATTGTGGTAGGCAAATAAATTAAAAACTAGTTTTAATTTACCTACTAAATGAACGATCACATGAAGCTGACGTCACAGGAGCAGTCAAAATCAAGCAAACGAGTTTGTGCGCTAAGGGATTTTCACTTTTCGTATCTTCAAAATCTGTACACTTTGTTTATGAATAAGGAATTTGCAAATCAGAAAGCAAACATTCTGGATCTATTCGATAGATATTTCAGAAAGCATAACTGAACGCACATGGGTTGCCTAGCGAAATTTGGGTGTGTGACGTCTGAAACCACGTAGCTCATCGTGTAAGAGATTTAAAGTACGCTCAAACGATAGGGCTTAACGAGATAGAAATATAAATAGGTATAGGAATGCCTAATTTAAAATTCGTGGGTGGTCTTGCAAACCCGCTTTGAAAATAATGACTACGACTTAAGCCCATCGAGTAAAAGGTTAAAACTAGTGGCAATTTAAAGATTACATGGAAATGGAAAAAGCGTTATCAATGCGTTATTGCTTACAATTACGTATTTTCTTTCAGTTTAGTCAGATATCATATTCATACCAAATAAGAGCTGAAAATATGCAGACAATTAATAAAATAAATTTGTTCTCAATACAATTTTGGAAGGTAAAAAAACAAAAATGCGATTACAGCTTTAAAAATTTCGAAGAAAACTTTTAATAAAAGTAGTGATTGTTTCTATGGACTTAACTCAAACTGGGATAATTTAATTAATTTAATTAATTTAGGTGGGGGCAAAACCCCCATTTATTCGGCTTAATGCAAGCTTAATCTAACTTAAAACTAAGAACTTAATCTACGAAGCTTAAAGCTAAGATAGGGATGTATTGGGGGAAGGATTGAGTAAACGGAGTTTAAGACTGGAGTTGCTTAGGTTAAAGTCGAAAAAGTTTGCGTTCGAATTAGCACTTCGCAACATTCGAGTTAAAGGCTCGTTGGAGCCATATGAGGTGCGGTGGGTAGGCAAGTAGAAGAGGCGAGGGTTTCTTAAATTTCGGGGGTTAGTGTTGAAAAAGATAGAATTGTAAAGAGTTTGGCAGTCGACAGAACCAGAAAGGAGACGGTGAATGAATAGAATGTCAGCTATTTCTCTTCGTTTCTCGAGTGAAATCAGGTTAATTAATTGTAAGCGATCACGGTAAGGTGGTAGGATTAAAGGATCGTTCCAAGGAAGGCCTCTAAGAGCAAATCGAAGGAATCGGCGTTGAATGCTCTCAATTCTTGATATATGAATATCTTGATAAGGCGACCATGCTTGACAAGCGTATTCGAGAAGGGGTCGAACAAATGTTATGTACAGCGACCTTGTTACATAGGGGTTGGAGAATTCCTTGGACCACCTTTTGACAAAGCCAAGAGCTGAGTTGGCTTTCAGAATTATGTCATCTATATGTGCAAGGAAATTAAGTTCCTGGTCACATAGGAGGCCAAGATCGCGAATGGACTCTACGATTGAGATGGGTTGGTTATGAAGGAAGTAGATACGAGGACAAGATTTGATGCGTTTACGCGAAAAGGTGATTGATTGGCATTTGTTAATATTAAGCTCCAAGCAATTTTTGAGACACCAGACTGAAAATTTATCGAGGTCTTGTTGTATAAGCGTTGTGTCGCGTGACGACGAAATGGTCTTGAAAAACTTCGCATCGTCGGCATAAAGTGAGACAAAGGAATGTTTGATTACCATTTCGATATCGTTAATAGTAAGAATAAAAAGAAGGGGACCCAAATGGCTGCCCTGGGGAACGCCGGAGGTAGCAAGGAAAGGGTTCGAAAGGGCCGATCTGAAGCGCACGCTGTAGTAACGGTTCTCTAAGTAAGAAGATATCCAATTCAAGAATAAAGGTTCAAAGCCGAGAGAGGACAATTTGAAGAGTATAAGTCTATGCGAAATTTTATCAAAGGCCTTACTGAAATCTGTGGAAATAACGTCGACTTCATTTCCATTCTCTAAAGCGGAGAGGGTAAAAGATACAAATTCGACAAGATTAGTGGTTGTAGATCTACATTTAAGGAAACCGTGTTGTCTGGGGGAAATGAGAGACTTACAGCGAAAGCTTATGAGTTCATACAAAATACTTTCAAAGATTTTAGGAATATATGAAAGTTTAGCGATGGGGCGATAGTTTTTGACATCAGATTTTGGACCTTTTTTGTGAATTGGGGTAACAAAAGAGGTTTTCCATATCTTAGGGAATTTTCCTTGAGATAGAGATAAACTAAAGATTTTTGAAAGGGATTGAGAAAGTGTTGAGGAGCATTTTTTTAGAAATATGGCAGGGATACCGTCAGGGCCAGGAAGAAATTCATCGTTAAGTTGAGATAACTTATTTTGGATGAGATTAGGGTCGATGTAATCAGGAAGAAATGGACCAAGATTAAAGTTCGGCAAATAATCAAAATACGCAGAATCAGGTACAAAAGAATCGTCGGTAAAGGATTGCTTGAAAAAAGTGGCAAAGAAATTGGCAATATTTCGAGGTTCGTTTGAGGTTTCATTATTAAAGGAGAGGGAGGTAGGGTAGCTATCGGACTTTTTTTTATAGTTGACAAACTTATAAAAGGACTTCGGATCATTAATAAGGTTGACTTGCGTTTCAATTATATAGCGTTGGTAAAGTAAGTTGTAAAGCTCGGTGAAGTGAAGATAAGTACCAAGGTAAATTGAGTAGTCAGTGGAAGATCGAGAGTGAAGAAAAGATTTCCATGCTTTATTTCTCTTGTTTCGCAATGATCGAAGTCTGTGATTATACCAGGGTGGGGAAGAATATGGTGTTTTACATCTTGAGAGGGGTACATGCAGAGAAATAGAATTAAATATTTCTCTGTAGAAAATGGTTGTTGCATCTTCAACTGAAAGGTTCTGAAAATTGAATTGATATCTGTTGAAATATGCATTGATTTGAGAGAATTGTGCTTTATGAAAATCGAAAGTACAAAGAGTCGGAGGGGAAGAAGTCTGAGTAGGAGAATAATAAAAGCATGTGAGGAAGAGAGGAGGATGGTAGTTATCGATGCTTGATAGAGTAAGGGGGCTAATTGAGACAGAGGAGTTAATGGGGTCAGTTGTGAAGATGAGATCTAGTTGTCTACCCATATAATTAGGGATACCATTAATTTGACAGAGACTTGAATCTGTTAAACGATCAAGAAAGAGACACTCCTTAGCGGAGGTAGGATTGCAAGCAATATAATGTGATTCATCATCAGAAGAAATCCAATTGAGCTGTGGTAGGTTGAAATCGCCGCAAAGGAGGATGTCATCAAGGGGATCACATAGAGCTGTGATATTGTCAATGGCGCTAATAGCTAGTTCATACGAAGCAATGGGTTGTGACGGCAAAATATAACAGCATATGATATAAAGTGACTTGCGAGGTAGCTTGACTTTAATGGAAACATAGTCAATCTCCGAAGAAGATGAAATCGCAACCAGCGATGAGTCGAAAATGTTTTGGATAGCTATAAGAACGCCTCGACAAGGGGAATTTTCAGTAGATCGGTTGAGATCATCGCGATAAACATTAAAGGAAGATGGGAATAATTCCTGGTTGTTTATACTAGGAATCAGATTTGTTTCAGTCAGGGCATAGATCTGGAAGGGTAGGGCATGAGTTTGCTGTAAGACTGCTTGTGTTTTAGAGCGAAGACCTCTCAAATTTTGATAATAGAGGGTAAGAGGAAATTTTTGACCGACAGGAGGAGATGATGAGTGAAGGAGCAAATCAGGAACGAAAAAATCTGTCGTGGTCAGCTCTGCTACGTTGAAGGTGTGATATTCGTTTTGAGTGAATATACCGTCCAAAAGCATCAAGATCATTCGCTACTTTATGGGGAGACATATTGAGGAACTCATGATATTTGGTATAAATATTCATGAGACTGGATATATCTGTAGGGAGGCCTTCTTGTTGAATTGAAACCATGACGCTTGTTTTTGTTTTGCCTTCGTAGCAAACCGAATCTGGTTTATCATGAAGATAAGCCAGTAAAATGCGGATATTCTCGTATATTTTTCTATCCCTTAATCTTGAGAGAGCATAACGACAATCTGTGGAGTCAGAGGTTTGTTGAGTTAGCTTTACTGTAGGTGGAAAAAGAGGATCAATAAAAGGTTGAGTAGGGTGAGGTACGGGCGTAGTTGTTGTTGAGGGGGTTGCAAAGAGAGTTGAAGTTGAGTAAGTCGGGGGAGAGTATGAAGAAGAGTTGGATGTAACTGAACGGGATGTTTGGCTGTTTATGTCAGAGGTTGGTGAAGGATTAAGAACATGGGAACTAATGAAATTAGGGTATTTTGCTCCAGATCTAAGGTCGAAAGTAGGAAGTGCATTTATAGTGGGGGCTGGGAAAGGAGATGAAAAAATGGTTGGAGTAAGGTTAAATGAGACTCGTTTATTCTGGGGTTTCGATGGAGCTGGAGTGCTAGGGGACTTGACTTCAGAGTAAGAGGTCGTGCGGGATTGGTAAGGAAAGGGGTAAGAATTGTTTACATTATTTTTATTGTTTTGGAGGTTTTTACTTATATTATTCTGAAAACTAGAATGGGAAAAGTTAGGGAGAATACCCATTTTAAAACTCCAATTGGAATCTGGCCGATGTGTGTTGGGTCTAAGGTGTCTGTTGATCCTCATTGATTGTTGACTTTCAGGGGTTGTTTTGGCTTTCACTGGATTTTGTTTAGGAGACGGGTTATCAATCCATTTGGAAATCTTCATGGCACCTAGTTGTATTTTTTCACCAGGACGATAAAAAATCCATTCGTATTTAGTGGGGATAAATAGTTTGTAACTTCTAGTAGAAACACGTTTACTTTTGATCCCAGAGATGGCGAAATTTTTCATAAATAGGTTTTGAATCCATCTCCTGTTAGTGTTCCGAGGAGTGTTGTTCAAATAAAATGGCGTACTATTGGCATCACTGAGCTTACTTAGTCTAAGGTTCCATTCAGTTATCGACCATAGAGTGCCAAGTTTATTAATCACAGATGCAGGCGCAGGAACCGGAAGCGATGAGGATTTTGGTTCTTTGCTTTGAGGGGATAAAGACGATTCGAAGATCGATGTTGGTGTTGGTGTTGGAGCAGGAGAAGAAGGCGCAATTAAAAGTGGTTGACATGCAGATAGTTGTGGCGGAGCAGCAGTGAGAGCAGGATGATGTTGGCGCGACGAAATTGCTGTAAGAGCTAACTGGGATGGTTGATGAAGAGGTGGTTGAGAAGAGTTGGTATCCAGAATTTCAGATAAGATTGATCTGTTGTAAGAATAAGGGACAGGTTGGAGTTGGTTGGATATCCCGTCGATTTTACAGGATGTGGTTTTTAATTCCTCGGTAAGTTGGGCAACATTAATTCGGGTTTCTAGTATTTCATTACCAATAGAGTACATTGAACCCACAGCATCTTCAAGAAGGGCCAGAGGTTGACGAAGACCGGGTATCGTGATTTTTGATGAGGTCTGAAAATGACACTCAAGGTCAGAGCGAAGAGAATTTAAGTTTTCTGTCACTGTTATGAGAGAATTCGTAGCGAAGAAGGCATTGAACATTGTTTTTATGTCTTTTTTAAAAGATTCAAAGCGGCTGGTAATAACTTCATCACAATTATAACTTGTCACTGTGTCTTTTAAATCCGCGAGTTGGGTCTCAATTGATGTGAGTCTAGAAGAAATTGTTTTATTAGATGACTCAAGAAAGTTGAAGAGTTCTTCGTTAGATTTCGCGAATTCATCAGTTTTTTGGAGTTGGCTTAAAATGTTTTTATGGAATTGATTATTTTCGGACACTATGTCTTTAACCAAATTATTTTGGTACTGAATGGCTTGTAAGATATGTGACAGCGAAGTTTCTCTACAACTATCACAGTAAAAGAAAAAGTGATTTAAGTATTCTTTTACGTATACAAGTGACCTTTTGGGGAGCCCGATGCAAATGGGGTGATAAGATTTCCCACAAAGACCATTGCACTTTACAAGATCATCTTTACTAGATCCGTTGCAATCGGCATAACAGTGTTCCATTTTTTTTTTTTTTTTTTTTTATTTATTGGTTAATTGGCAAATCAAAAAAGTTGACGCAATTTAAATTATTTTTTTTTTTTTAGAAGTGGGTTGATGACAAAGAGCGCAAAACTAGGTCACAGAGCTCTCGATTGAAATAAAAAACAAAACAAAATATTGCAAGGTAATTTACACACAATTTTGAAGTCACAGAGTTCGCGAATGGGGGCAAAAAAAAAAGTGCAATGTATGAAAAAAGGGGTAAGTAATTATTTAAAACAAAAAAAATGCGGAACGAAAGAAAAACACGTCTATACTTGGCGATGGATAGAACTTTTAAAGCCCAATCCTCCTTCTACAAAAAAAAAACAGAATGTTTACAGTTGCAGAACTCTTCAAAACACCAGGCAACCCTGCTTAGCATAAATTCTTCATTGAATTTATAGTTTTTCACTAGGATAAGGGGTAAAGTGTATTGCAATTAAGTTTAAAGGACATTTCAAATTATAGCACAGATTGTACGCTATCTAAAAAATATAAGCTTCCTTCTCTAAATAGTGTGCATGTGCAGTGCATGGCAACCCTGATTTAATCCAAAAATATACCAAAATCACCACTTTCCCTGATTAAATGTTTAAAATTTCATATGGTTAAAGCTTTAAACATCCACTTATTTAAAGCTTACACTCTAATTTTTTTAAAAAAAAATACAGGCTGCCTGATCTAAACTATGTATACATAGCCAAGCTTGGTTCGATCAAAATCAATTCTTTTTTGATTAAATGTATTAAATTTCAAAGATTTAATTTATTGACTTGACTCTTAGTTCATATATGGTATGGTTCTGCATATATTTTGCAATAATATGGAATTACCAGTAAACATTAAATGTTTTTGTGTGTATGGAGTGCGTTTATTTCATGTCATTATCATTAATTTTTGTAAAAACATAGTTAATATTTAGTTTAATAATGCCTTTATTGATAATATTATCGAAAAAGAACTGTGATACTTTTATGTTTTGATTGATTTCATATTTTTTCTTAATTATTGAACTAAATCTTTATAAAAATAAGATCGTCATTGGCTATTTGACACTAAGATAATTTGGCTCCTGGGGGTCAATATCACCCGCTCTTACGTCACACTCAAGTCTTCCTCTTACCATCCAAAAGTTTTCACTACACCACCTACACGAACCGAAGCCGAGATGATTGATTCATATTATGTTTCCAATTTTTTTCTTTCTGGGCTATTAGTTAAAACGGTTGACTGTAATAGCATGAGGTTAGGGAATAAGGTCATGCCAATCAATCGATCTTTATAATTTTCTTTTACCTGGGTGAAAGTCAGAATAGGATGGTTACCAAAAAAAGAAAAATCGACTACATAGAAAAGAAAGCCTGGTTGGGCTTGAAGGCAGACATTTTGGAATACCACTTCAAGCGAAGCAGCTGTTTTCGAAATTGTTTTGGTCGGTGTTTTCCTTTTTCGTAGATTGCATGCAGGGTGATCAAATTGTGCGTACGAGATTTTGTATCACGACATTTGTAACACACCCGAGTATCAAAACTTATATGTACCTACTTCAAAAACCCCTTATTTTAACTACCTGTTTTTAATTTTAATGTTTTTATATTCGTCGATTTTCAACTTTTATTTTTCAATTTATTTGATGAATAATAATTTATTCGAATAAAATAATAGCACAAAAGTAGCAGCAGCATATTTTAGTTTTTATCTTAAATTTATTTTCATTTAATCTGTTTTCAATTTCAATTAATTCTTCGTTTAACTTTAACAACCTTTAGTAGTCTTCGCAATTCTTAACTTTTTCGAGGAATTACGACTTGCCAAGATAAAATTTTGGTTTTCCTAATATTTATAAACCGACCTAGTTTGGCTAGCTGAACATCACTGCTATATATTTATCAGTTAATAATAGTTTTTCGACATTAAAAGCCAAAGAGCTCGCAGCAGATTCGTGTCGCTATTACATTTACCAGGACTAATTGTAATATTAATATCTTTGGTTCCCTTTCACGCCAAAAAATCTACTGCGAGCTCTCGGTCTATATGAAATATATAACGAGCTTCGCGCGGGTCTCCGACGGTTTTTAAGTGCCTCAAAACTTAAATAAGGACGGTTTCATGATGTTTTTCAACGAAAGTTACTGTCGCCTTAAAGATTTCATTGAAAATAATCACTGACTTTGGATTTGAAATGCCTCAAAACATAAAATGTAAATTTTCAATGATGGCACCTTAGAAGAAAAATATCTCAAATTCTTTTCTTCTATGTACATACGTAGTTACCTAACTTGATTCACTGAAACGGATCGAAAAAAATTCCATTCGAATTTCCTGAAAAATTGAGCAATTTTCTTGAGGAATTGCGTACGCATTTAAGAGAATACAAAGTCCCCTGAGTGAGATCTCCGAAATATAAACAAGTTAATTTTTTTAGCCGCATTTAAGTATCGCTGATGATCCATATAGATCATCTCATGAAATTAAAACGATACGGATCTTGTTGACAACCACAGTACACAAATCTAAGGTAATATATTGCGCAGGTTGTCAGTCAGAAATTAAACATGTCGGCTCGAGTGTCTACGAAAACTGCATATGGCGTTACTAGAAACAACAACAAATATAAGCATTTTGACAAGTAAAGAGACACTGGATCCGCCATTTTCACAGATGCGCAGAACTGAACAAAAATTTAAACGCTAATGATATTACCTTTAATATATGTACCTTGGTTGACAACAGTGTTGTATACCTATTTCTTTCTTTCTTACGTTTGTTTATTTTTCATGTAGGTATTCGTTGTCTTTTTTCTGAACACTACCGTTTACAGAGCAAGCAAGAATAAGAACTAAACTTTTTGGTTCATGAAACGTGATCCCGATAGAGAGCAAAATCTTGTGTTGTTGTTGTAACGCATGTTTTCAAGATCTATGTGGATCATTTCTGATAATTAAAACGCCATTTGTTTTATAATCACTCATAATTTGAGTTCAATAATTTAAATGTACCTGTATGTACATTGTACATACGCCATTTGTTTTATAATCACTCATAATTTGAGTTCAACAATTTAAATGTATCTGTATGTACATTGTAGTTACATAAAAACATACTAATAGGTATAGGAACTAATAGGTATACAAACATAATACATAACTAATTTATAATAATAAGAAAAAAGTTAAGATACAAATATTTTTAAAACAATATTATCTTTTTTCAGACAGGAATTTTGTCCGGCCTGCCACACTTAATGCGAATGATTTTTGCCTATATTTTCTCAATATTTGGCGATTACCTACTTCGTTCAGAAAAAATGTCTCGAACCAATGTAAGAAAACTGGCAACTACATTTTGTTGCATTGTTAATGGATGCGTAGTATTGGCCTTAGCTTTTTACGGCCACAATTCGATTGCGGCAATAGTCTTTTTGACAGTTGCCACAATGTTCCATGGTGCCGTATCAACTGGGCCTCTTGCTAGTATAGTAGACATTGCACCAAACTATGCTGGCATAGTTCTTGGAATCAGCGGGATGATTGGTGTTCTTCCAGGATTTATTTCCCCATTCATTGTTGGAATTCTTACACTAGGAAATGTAAGTTTTAAGTTTTAATCATCGACATTTTGTTACAGTTTTTTTTTTTTTTCTAAGCAAACTTACGACAGCTGGAGATGCGTGTTCCTTATCACTGCCGGAATGTTGATTATATCTGGGTTAGTATATGTTTTGTTCGGCTCATCAACCCTCCAACCCTGGAACACCCCACAGAAAATCAAAGATGACAAAGAACATCAGTTGCTTTCACCCGAAAAAGCCACAAAACAAAACTCTTTTAAGAAGCAAAACCATCTTGAACTCCTTAATCAAAACGATGAAAAGAATTGAAATAAAAGCTGTTCAAAATATACCATGAAAGTTTTAAAATATGTATTCCATCCAACTGTGTTGGTATATCAAATTCGTATGATGTAATACAGAACATTATAATAGCCTCTGCATAAATGCAAAGAAAGTATAATAACTATTGGATAAATTAAACGAAACATAAAAACTAGTTCAAATTGTAAAACAAAACGATGTGATGATGGGGATGAAATTACATTATGCGATAACATGAAAAATTATCAGGGCGGTTCCAATAGCTGTCACAAAAAAAAATAGTATAAAACAACCTTTTTTGCCTGCAGCTCCTCTCAGCATGCGCGTAGTATAACCAACCAGAGGGATACATAACGTAAAGTCGTAAACGCCTTTAAACAACACGAATATTATTTTATTATTTTTCTTGTATTTTAAAGAATTCCTTAAAACCCTCATACAATATAAAGTTGTTCGCAGGTAACTGTGGTGTAAATGTTTGTAATTTTTCTTTCTTTTGCTGTCTTTAAAAATAATCGCGTCACATCGATCAACACTTTGGTAAAACAAATTATGTCAAAACGGTAACTGTTCCGAGCAGTCCAGTCCAGAATAGGTATATCCTCACCGATGAATGATGATAATGAGCTTACAGCTTACGAGAATCCTTGGCATAATTCGTAGTTTTGTTTTGCAAACAGGAAGAAATAGCTTGATGGCTTGATGCCACAAAGACAAGTGAACCAAAATCAAAATGATTACAACCCTATTTGGATTCAACAAAATTTAAATATTCTGTTTGCTTACTGTATGTCTACAGGCTACAGTACAGTGTACACTGTTTAGCTTTGGCATGTTTGTCATTGATAAATACATACATACATAGGTTACGTACAACATTACATTATGGAGTTCCTAGCGTTGTTCGTAATTCTCTTCCATAATTGAAAAGAGCTGGTAAAAATCTGGTTGATGAGTGGCAAAGGTTAATTTAGGTATGTAGAATGTAGGTGTTCACTGTGCATCCCAGTTCCTATGGTACTCTTGAACATATTGGGCTATCGTGGGGGTTTTAATACCCGATGCACCCGCTCTGTAGGATTTTCCTGAGGGCTTTATGGTAACCACTTCTTTGATTTCTAGTTCGTCTTATAAGTTTTGGAACTGCTGGCTAGTGAATTGGGACTCGTTATCATAAATTAAGATTTATTAAAGAAATCAGGCGATGTACATCGGGTTAGAATCAAAACAGTTTTAGGAGGATTTTAATCAATTTATTTTTAATTTTGTTGATTATAAACGATTCTCCAGTTTAATTAATATAATTTCCATGTGTGCAACACGGTGCTAGGGGTATAATGTTCATTTTTGTATACTCACATGTTTTTGGCAGGTGGATTAAATATGATCTCCCATAAATCATTTATTTCAAATTCTAGAACGTGCAAGTTCATGCGACCCAGCCTTGCTTTTTATTTTATTTTGATTTGTTTACGGTTTTATTGTTAAATGCAGCTTTTCCATTTCCTTTAAATTTACAACTTATTTTGCATTTTTGTTTGTGTTCGTTGCTTTTAATTTTCTATAAAAACGTTAATCAGCTTTTTTAACTTAAAATTATTTATTTTTTTTTTTAAATAGGACGCTAATACTGAAACTTATATAGTATAAGTTAAAAGATAAAGGGTCCGCCATCTAACGTTTTTTTTTCAACTAGTGCTTATTTCGTGAATGGTAACACTTAGCTCATGTCTGATTTGACAGATAATTAGTTTTATCCTTCCGCTGGACGAATATGGTTGTGTATACACTTCGCTAAGTGGGCCTGCGATCGACTTAGAGAAGATGCCGATTTTGCCAAAAAAATCATATTTTCAGATGAAGCTCATTTTGATCTTGGCGGGTGGTAAACAAGCAAAATTGTCGCATTTGGGGCACAGAAAACCCGCACGCATACATTGAAGAGCCGATACACCCAAAACGAGTCACTGTTTGGTGCGGATTTTGGTCCAGAGGCATAATTGGGCCATTTTTCGAAAATGAGCCGTTACAGCCAATCGCGATCGTTATCGGGCCATGTTGAACGAATTTTTGTTCACAAAAATTCAAGTGGAGGATATTGGCAACATTTGGTTTCAACGGGACGGCGCTACGTGCCACACAGCCGAAGCTACGCTCGATGTTTTGCGCCATTTTAAAAAAAAGGGGTTATTTGGCGGACCCTTTAGAATAAATAAGCAAATCAATTTGTTTTTGTACACACATGAAAATACCTAGTCAAATGCAAGATTTGTCAAACCAACCTCCCAAAGTGGACCTTCAAGTTGGCTTTAATAGCTCATATAAACAGGATAGTAATAAATTGGTTCGTTTTGATTTCAAAATAGATTAAAACAAGGCATCGACTATTTGGGCAATGTTTTTAACTTATTCATACAGGGTGAGCAAAAGTCCCGTTTCTGTATGTACAAAATTAATAACGTTTTTGTTTATAGATATTTTATGAAGCTGAAGATCGCTGCATCGACAGTAAAAATATTGCTTGTGAGGGAATCTGTAGGTATTTTGAAATGATTTTTGAAAAATTTAAAAAGCATTGTGTTAGGCGTAGATTTTTCTAAACGTGATGTCTTTTATTTTTTTTAAATTTTACTGTTTAATATTTTTATTTTTTATTTTTTACTTTCGATGCAGCGATCTTCAGCTTCATGGTTTTTTTTGAATTATTTTTGTATTGTTTCCGAAACAAGCATTGGGGTATTTAATAACAGAATGCTACACGTTAGCACAGCTAACACAAAATGGTCCAATTTCAATAATTTAGCTAAGCTCAACGTGCGGCGCGGCGTCATGGCAACTGGTCATATCCAACCCGTAATGTCGCAACCGAACATGTGTACCAGCAATTTTATGGAGTTGATAATGTTTCAATAGCTCCCACAATTCGTCCTGTGTTGGCCAAATCTGAGAGATATGGGAACGATGGAGATGTGTGAAATACGGGCAGACCTTCTGATATGGACGATCCGCGGACAAAAAAAACAAGCCGTTCGTGAAAGTGCTGGAGCTATATGGTCTTGAAACATCGACGCGACGTTCTACACAGGTAAGTATACCCTTTCGCACGATCCGCCGGGTCTTGAAAAAAAAACTGTACCCTTAACAAATTTGCTTGGTCAAACAGCCCCAGACCCGAAAGAAACATTAATATTACCTACTGCAGAGAATCATCTTAAAAAACTACGATTCTGACTATCCTCCGCGATCGCTTGATCTATTGGCTCCAGACTTTTTCCTATATAGGGTTAACTAAAGGAAAAGCTTAATATCCTTTTCACTCCAGGACCAAAATGGGGTTTTCGGCAAAAAGTTTGCGAAAACTCATAAAGCTTTCGCACCGAACGGTGTTAACTGGTTTTCGTAAATTGTTTTTATATGATTGCTTGAAAACAATTCGGGCGACAAGGGCGGGGATACTTTGAAAATCAAACAATAAAATAAATAAATATAAAATCGGGAAAAAATCAACTTGTTGAAGAAATTTTGTATAATATCAATGAGGTAAACAAAATAATTTCATTAATATTGGTTTCGGAGCTACCACTAGAGATAATTAACATCTCACTATCAAAATTCAAAAAAGACATCACCCCGAAAGAATTGTACTTGCAAGAGCATAACAAAATGATGAGCACATTTGATAACTCAACATGGGAAGTTATATACACTGACGGCTCCAAAAGCGGTGTATAGGCACCGGCTTTGCCATTGTCAACAACAAAGCCCATGTCTTATATGCAGATAGCAATAAAATCTAATAAGCCCACAATCATCTGTTCTGACAACCTTTCAACTCTTAACGCCGTTCGCAATGCAAGGCACCAATCATCGCTCATCAACAAAATAAGAAACAACCTTATTAAACAATGCTCAAAACTACACCTAATTTGGGTACCAGGGGAATGAAAAAGCCAGACATGGCAGCGAAATCAATATGCAAAACAGATGCAACCGATCGATATCCTTCAATGAAATCAAATTTCCAAAAAATAGCTGATGCTTACTGGCGGCGGAAACGCAAAGATATAAGGAGTCAAAACTCCTATCATTACTCAGAAATCAATCCGAAAGCTGAATAACCAACTTATCCAACCACCACAACAGCCAAAATGAATAAATGTTTTCTAAGGCTTCGATTAGGACACACACAAATTACGCATAGCCACCTTTTAACTAGAGAGGATCCGCCCAACTGCCCATCTGCCGAGTGGATGCTATTCTCACCTTTAAACATCTCTCATCAGAATGTCCAAGAATGAACTTCATTTCAAATAGTCTATTTAATACAAATTTAGCCTCATTATTGTTCCTTCAGAAAAAAATATAAAAAATGTTTTTAAACTACTTGAAATAACACAATTAGTCAACAGCACATGACCTTAAGTCTCTCTAACTTAGACTAGGGGGCGGTTGGGGGAGCGTAGATGACCTCCTCGTTGCCTTCAGCTCGCTCAACCGCCCCTTTACCAAGCGTTTACACTATTTACTCATAATATATTTCTTTTTTTATTTCACAAAGAATGTATTTCTAAGTCCAGCTATAAGTCCTGGTAGCTATTGCTGTACAAATATTGTCTGTAAATTTATGTAAATTGAATAAATAATAATAATAATAATAAAAATAATAATAACAATAATTTCATTAAATTTAATTAAAAAAGATGTGTATTTCCCAACCGTTTCACCATACCTATGACCGCATTTGTTTGTGTCGTAAGCAAATAACTGAAGGTGGAAATCCTGGGGTGAAATCGGCTTATGTGATCGGTGATTGTCACATTTATGATAATCAAATATGATCAAATTAATTTTTCGGTCTGCGTAAAGTGATCACCAAAAATTATTCAAAATTTGGCATTACTTTGAGGGACGAGTACTGACAGTTGCCATAAATCCGTTTATTTGATTTATTTATGGGGTAAATTTTATTTTCAAGGGAAGTTGAGGAAGTCACCCCGCACACCGTGCTTTGGCCCATTGGAGCTAACCAGTCCGCACCAGCTTGCCTTTGGTAGCCATCACACCCCCAAGAAAATTCAAAGTTAGTGTCAGCTGGAGGAAAGGAGGAATGTGGGTTAACCGAACTCCAGCTGGCAAATCCAAATGCCGAAACATATATATACATATACATAAATGTATCTTTCGTAAAAAGTTTTTTAAGAATCTATTTAATTTGTAATTGCTAATTTTAAAAAGTACAAATTAGTGTGTGTGTGTGTACTTACTTGGATTTGGTAGGATGAAAATATCGAAGGGAATGCCCATTTTACTATGGAGCTTTGGCCAAAGTGTACACGAACGAGTTTGGTATCAAATGAAAGGTGACACTTAATTTTATATAAAATTTAAGGTAGTAAAATAAGCTTTTCACTAGAGCTAAAAAAAGTATATATCATCATCAGACAGCGCAAAAAAAGTGGCTTTTCAAGAAGTCAAAACTCAATATCTCAAAATGTGTTAAACATATCAAAATATTATTTTAAAGACAAGAAAAATACCTTTCATTCGATATCAATATCATTTTTCTACGTCAATTATTTCGCGAGTTATGGACAATTATTTGGAACAAAATATAAAATCCTTATTTTGCAATCGGCCACTTCAAGCCCGAATATCTCGACTTTCCCATGAACGGTTTTGAAAACATTTTGCTCGTGTATTGGGCCTCACGTCACCTTTCATTTGATACCAAACTTGTTCCTGTACACTCTGGGCCAGAAATGGGCAATTCCCTTTGTTTCTTAGGCTTATCGTTAAGAGCCGGACATTACTATTAAACATAATATATCCGATTTTCATTTCAACATTCAACATTCTCAGGTCTTAAAAACAATTGCACAGGTACAAATAAATTCATTTTTCTTGAAACATTCTCAATTTTACAGGAAAATGACACTAAAATAGCTGTCACAAGAAAAAGTCGCAAAAATATGATTATCACATGTGACAATCACATTACGCCGACCGAATTTGGTTATTGTGACTGTCAATTATCAGAAATTAGCCGATTCCTACCATGGCTTTTTACTTCAATCCGTCAGTAAACTGCCACGTGTTTAAGTCAGGTTAGGACACGCGTCCCATCGCGTCTACTGTTATCAAGGACAGACAAAATTTAATTCCTCGTGACAGCATCCCGTCGCGTCAGTTTCGTTTTGACGTTTGATTGCGTGCTGAATGTATCGGCAGGTGTGTTTGTTTAGTTCAACTCTGAATTCCAATGCACGAAATAAACTCTAGTGTCTGATTACATGGGTCGTTTTACTGAAGAGCGCATCGCGTGAGACAGGTAGATTTTATGTGCGTAAAAAAGTCTTTTTTTCGGCAAAAAGTCTTTTTTACACACATAAAATGTACCTGTCTCACGCGATGCGCTCTTCAGTAAAACGACCCATGTAATCAAGCACTTATGTTTTTTTAATTTGTTTCATTAGTTTTTATCTTTTCGTTAAAAATGTATTACATATTTTTACATAGCAAAAAGACTTTTGGCCACCCTAAACCTGTACCACCCTTACCTACGTACCAACTACATAAATGTTTGTGATGCACGTCTATAAATGCTAGATAAGACCAATAATTTGTTGTTTGTGAAGTGAAGTTGTACCTTTTATATATTTACATCCATACATTTTACACAGTCGATATAAAATAAAGTAATTTCGCTCTACCCAAATGGCCAGATATGTAGGTATACGAGCCGAGAATATCAGTTGCCGTATATTTTTTAAACCAGCATATTAGACAGATTCAAAGATTCCAAAAGCGATTAATAATTAAATCATTTCATTAGTGACGTTTGTAAAAATAATTGCGAAATTTTAGACTCATTATTTTTTTTATACAAGTCACTCAACCTCAAATCGTCTAGAAATTATTTTCAATGAACTCTGATTTCTTAACGATTCCTAAATCCTAACCAACAGCATGTTTTTTAGTACATAAAAAATAAATAGAAAAGCATCGAGCGGTGAGAGCTCGTTATTGGCACTCAGGATCGCTCCCTGGAGTGCAATCACGATTTCGGAGTAGTTATAGGGGTGACGGATAACGAAGCATGTAATTTAAAGACGCTTCTTGATTCGTGAATGGTGGTGTCTTTTAGGCAGCAATTGATTTTTGAAGGAACGATAATTCGGTTTTTTTTCGTCTCAATCTCCAGTTACAATTACAAAAAAAAAATATTCTTTCCAATTGTTATTTATGAAGGAAAAACATTTTACTCGACGTTTATTTCAAAAGACGACTGTTTAAAGGCTTTGCATTATCGGGGATGCGAAGCACGTTTCATTTATTTTTTCCTTTTTGGTATGTTGGCCAGAGAGAGATTTCTCTGACCTGACATGCCATTAATCATTTTGGTCAGTTTTTTTTTTTTTTTTTTAGAATGGATGTGGTGATGAAATAAAACAAAATTATTGTGGGATTTGTTAAAAAGTTTCGAGCCTTCAGGGAATTCCAAGTTAAATTAAAAAACATCCCTATGTCCTATGTGTAAATATAAACTTTAGTAAAATATCCTGGACCAGGGCTCTTCCATTTTTTTTAAGGAGAATGTTAATTTTTTACTAGAGAAAATAATAATTTTCAAATTCAGGATGTGTAAGCATATATGTATACTATACTAATTACTAGTACCTAGATACATAAATGTAGATATAATTGTATATATGGATGTATCTTATGAACTTTTGTATAACATTCATTGAATATGACATGCTATATAATATATGTAGGTATATTATATGAAGGTTTTTATAATACAAATTCTATATACTACTGAAATACATCAGCCAAGTAGAAGACTTAGCACTATTTAATTGGACTTGTTGAATTATTGATTCAAAATAGCTTTTATCGGCCTTTAGTCCATAAAAATTGGCGTTTCGTCCCGGCGATCTCACTTGGACTCATCAGTTGACTAGTGAGTGCCTTGTCAATACGCAATTTTTATTAAGTTCAGTTCAACTTACATGAATTTTTTGACAAAAATCCAATGTGAACTATATCCAACAAGATTAAAATTCTTAATCATTAAGCTGGAAATTTTGCCCAGGTAGGTATATTATATTTAGCAAAAAATGGGGATAAATTAATTTTTTTTACTTTTTCGTTTTGTTGAAATTACAGGAAACCAAATATGTCAAAATAACTAATGCACATAGCAGAGATAATATTTCTTTGACTTATCCCTTCCATCCTCCATGTTTCGAATAAAAGTTACACACTCTGCGGATAAAAGTAGCAAGATAAACAAAGCACATTATCATAATTTCATAAATCAAAACATTTTTTTAAAAAATATTTGTATAACAACATAACAAACGTACAAAAAAAATTGTGTGAGTGCCGGGACTCACGGTTAATTTGTGTTAACATCAACGTGAGCGGATCCAAAACGGACTTGTTTTTGATTGAAGGGGATCTTAAGATTTTTTTCACTGAACGCACCCATCCTAATATGCCGATCGTACCGTTGCACACCGTAACGTTGCACGACGTAACGTTGCACACGAACGTTCACGTTTTTTTTCACTCTACCTAAAATATAACTGGATGGATAGGTATTTGTTTTCGTAGAATAAAGCGTTACAATTTAAATGATTTAATGAATACACACAGATTGCACAGAGATAGGTACTTATTTAATTTTATATCTTACAACTGAAAAAAAAAAAAAAAAAAAACAAATTCGAGGTGATACTAGCGTCGAAGAAATCCTCCGTCGAAACAATGAGTTGTAACGGGTGATTTTTTAAGAGGTTTAGAACTTTTTTTTAAAA
Source organism: Leucozona laternaria (assembly GCA_932273885.2). Lineage (NCBI taxonomy): Eukaryota > Metazoa > Arthropoda > Insecta > Diptera > Syrphidae > Leucozona > Leucozona laternaria. Next base: position 58,077,956 of record OW026368.1, read on the forward strand.
AAAAACACAAAAAATTCGAAAAATTGAATGAAATATTTATTTGAATCGATAGTTTGAACCTTGCAATTTAATGTTTAAAGATAATTTCATGCAAATGTTGACCGCGGCTGCGTCTCAGGTAGCCCATCCGCTGAGTCCAATTTTGGCATACTCTTTCACACATATCGGCCGGTATCTCACGAATGAATGCATGGATGTTGGCTTCCAGTGCGTCAATCGAAGCGGGCTTGTCCCTATAGACATTAGCCTTGACATACCCCCACAAAAAATAATCTAATGGTGTCAAATCGCACGATCTAGGCGGCCAATTGACCGGCCCGAAACGTGAAATTAACTGTTCACCAAACTCGCCTCGCACTCGCGCCATTGTTTCGCGTGCTGTGTTGCATGTGGCACCGTCTTGTTGAAACCACATATCATGCAAGTCAAGAACTTCCATTTCGGGCAAAAAAAAGTTTGTTATCATCGCTCGGTAGCGTTCACCATTGACAGTAACGCTGCGATTCGCATCATCTTTGAAGAAATAGGCCCAATAATGCCGCCGGCCCATAAACCGCACCAAACAGTGGCTTTTTTGGGATGCATTGGTAGCTGTTGCAATGCTTCTGGCTGATCTTCACTCCAAATGCGGCAATTTTGCTTATTTACGTACCCATTCAACCAAAAATGAGCCTCATCGCTGAACACAAGCAGCGCGCGATGAACATTTCGAACCGAGCACGAATTTTGATAGTAAAATTCAATGATTTGCAAGCGTTGTTCATTTGTAAGACGATCCATGGTTAAATTGCAAACCAAACTGAAGCTGTTTGACAGTGACACAAGGTACTAAACACACGTCAGCTGTCAAAACCAGTGTTGCCAAAACCAAACCAGCTTAAAAATCACCCATTATTTACGATGAAAATTGGAAACAAGACCTTCTTTTATGCTGGTTCAAAAGCTCAAATGTTCAATTGCTACATTACCAGAACATTCAATAACAGAAACCTTTGGACCATTGGAACTATGGCAAAAACCTTCATTTGGCAGTTTCTTAAAGTACGGATTTCTTTTTATTAGAAATCTGTTGACTAGGTATTTTTTTAGGTGATTTTTTATTGAAAAGCCGAGTTATTTTCGGAATTTTCCAACTATAAGATTTAGCATCCGTTTTAAAGAAATAATAGTGTGCTGTTATGCATAATCAATGATTTTCCATGAAATTATTCAAAAAATATGAGGAATTATAATGCTGAAAAATATAAGACATACATTTTTATTTCAGCTATGATTTATTTATAATAATAAACAATGCATTCGAAAGAAAACCACACGGCGTTGACTGTTTAAGCTCACGCTCTCCATCAAATTTTTGACAAATTTTTCTGTTGCAATAAAATTTCAATCAAATTAAATTAAAATAATAACTTACACACTGAAAAGCTTTAATCAAAATTATATTATTAACAATATTGAGTGTAATAAATATTACAGCAGATTTTTACAAATTCGAGAAAAATATCCAAAAATTATTTTAATACATAACTATAATAATATTTGAAATAAAACAATAAAAGAGAAAAGTAAGTAATAAATAATTTAAAAGCGCCAATCTTCGTCATCATCGAATTCGTTCTATGAAGAACAGTTCGAGCCTCGCATTGAACAGTGTTGTGCAGCTTATTAGCCTTATTGGGTTGGATAGGGAATTTTACCGCCGAATCGCATAGCTGAAAAATTGCCTTTCAGAAATCAAGAATTTATACCGAACCGGTATGAGATCAATGTAGTTCTAATAGAACGAGTTAAACAGACACTATTATACAGGTAGGTTGGTTGACGCATTTGAAGTAAATTATGAAGTAGGGTCAATTTTCTCATCTTAAAAAGATCTTCAAGATTCATCAGATATAAAAAGATTTGGAGAAAGAAGAGATGTGCTCATTTCTTTTGATTCGAAAATATATCTTGGAATATTGTTAAGTAATGCGTTTATTTTCCGTTTATGCTCATAGTCACAATTGCAAAAAATCTCTCATCCAAAGAGTATAATACGAATGAGAAGCGTTTTAGCCAGAATTATCCTTGTTTTTAGTGGTTGTGACTCTTTGTGTTGCCCATAACATGCGAAAACCTCCATAAATCCTACCTAATGTCATCCTGATCGGTTTATTCCAAGTCAGCGTTTTGTTAAATGTATAACACATAGATTTTTTGCGGAATCAACAAATTCAATAGTTTTATTATTAAGAAATACTTTCCTGGAAATAACCAAGCATTTTGGATTTAAAGAGAGGCCATTCACTCGGGACCAGTATGAAATCCTGTTCAGAACCCAATTTACCCCTTATGCAGCGTTTTCTCACGGCCCAAAGGATAACTCTTTCGAATCTGCGCATCGTCAGCATACATATCAATCGAGAACATTGAGAAGAAAAATTGAATTAAATTAGAAGTGTACTGCAAAGAACATTGTGCTTTGGAGAAATCAAGCATGATAAGGAATGTTATTTTATCAATGTCTAGTGTCTAGTGTCTATCTACCGCTTGCCTGATTTCTTCCGTTACGTATATCAATGCTGTTGTACAACTATATTTTAGGAGCAAACCAGATTGATTATCACAAGGCAAGTTATTATCTTGAAGAAAAGTCTACTATTTGATAACTCATCAACCTTTCAAGGAGAGAAAAGATAAAATGGCAATCAGTCTAAATTCACCTTGTCTTTTAAGAACTGTTATTATTTTGGCCCGATTCCAATTGGAAGGTAAGACTAATGAATGAAAATTGTATTAAGTGTGTTAAGTATTTTATTTTAAACTATTTATCTGTTACCCGCTCGTTTTGCTGGGCGTTAATTTAAGTTTAGCAGTACCTAATTGGTTTTTATACGATTTAAAATGATTGTATTGCTTTTACCGTATTTTCTTAAATTTATAAGTCTGCTATTACTTGACACCTTTGGACTTTGGAGTAATGACTGTTTTCGAACACAATGTGTGGAAAATAAAAGAAATATGAGACGGAAAACAACTTGCCCATTGAGTCATTTTTGACATTAATTTTTTCCTTGTTTGATATTTTAATAAATCGGATGTATACGTGTATAATTTTTACTTTACAGAGAATTGAAATTTCGAAACCCAAACAAAATCAAAAAAGAACTGCCAAATTAGATTTTATCTGCATTTTATTGGGATTTTATATTAAGGAAAAACAATAATTAAACGTTATATTTATTTGAAGGTTGAACGAAGAGTAATATAAAATCAAATAATATTTATGAGCATACTTTAAACAGTATACTTTGATATATATCTTTTAAAGTAGCTGAGTTGTTTGACAACAAGTAATAATATATATAATATTTTAACACCCCCATTTTAATAATAATAATTTTAAATTTATTGTACCTTTTAAATATCTAAAGATACGATTCACTGCAGTCCAATGCGCCTTCCCGTGGTTTGAATTAAAACGACTTACATCATTTACAGCTAATGCTATATCTGGCCTAGATCCTTGCACCAAATACAAACTACCAACAGCTTCCTGGCAAGGTACTTTCCCTGTTTCGTTGTCTTCATTGCACATTTGAACAGATAGTTTTTGATTCGGATCGCTAGGTGTTCCCACTGGTTTGCAATCAGACATGCCAAATCTCATCCAAATTTCACTTATATATTTGGATTGATCCAGCCAAATCCCATTAGTCTTCGTCATAGGTGATATTTAGTCCAATGCAACATTTTGCCTTTCCTAAATCCTTCATTTGGAAAGAATTGCACAAGGACTTCTTCAGATTATCTCGAAGTTTTTCCTCACGATAAAAAATCAAAACATCATCAACATAAACACCGACTATAAGTTAACCATCTTGATTAAAACAAACACAAGGGTCTGGCTGTGATTGTATAAGTCCATATGATTTCAATGCAGCATCCAGTTTGATGTTCCATTGCCGACTACTTTGCTTTAAAACATAAATAGATTTATGCAATTTACATACCCGATTAGTGCCATCACTATATCCTTTTGGTTGCTCCATGTAAATCTCCTTCGATAAATCACCTTGCAGAAACGCTGTCACAGCATCCATTTGGTCTATCTTCATTCCAGTTTTAGCAGCCCATGCAATCAGAAAACGAATAGATGTATAACGAACTACTGGAGAGTAAGTTTCATTATAATCAATGCCCAGTTTTTGAGAAAATCCCTTCGCCACCAATCTTTCCTTGTGACATATAATATTGTTATCACCATTTTGCTTGGTTTTAAACAACCACTTCGATTTAACTGCCTGTCGTCCAAGTGGCAAATCTACAAGTGTCCAAGTTTTGTTGTCTTCAAGAGATTTTAGCTCGTTTTGAATAGCGCTTTTCCAATTTTGTCTGTCATCACTTGCCATTGCCTCTTCGATAGTTGTTGGGTCGATAATCAAGTCGTTCGCTTAAGATGAGTACGTTACAAAATCTTGAAATTTTCGAGGAACTGGCATTCTTTCCGATCTCCTTAACTGTGATGAATGTAGTGCCTCCGAAACTTCATAAGATACGTCATCTTCCGATTCAGCAGTGAGCAATTCCTCTTCTTCATCAGTGGTTGTTACTTCATCATCTTTTTCGTAACAATGGATTGGAAGCTCTTTAAATAACTCACCTTCATCACTGGATGTTTTCTTGAATTCCCCCACTGAATCTAGTTCTTCTTTGTTGACTAATGGAACACAACTAATCTATTTTGCTTCTGTTTCGGCAAAAACTACATCACGGCTAGTTCGAATCTTCTTGGTTATTGGATCGATGCACCTGTATCCTTTTGTCGTTTCACAGTATCGAACAAACAACATTTTCATCGATTTGGAGTCCCACTTCTGCCGTCTTTGCTTTGGAACATGAACCATGACAGGTGATCCAAAAATCCTCATTCTACTTAAATCAACTTTTGTTCCGGTCCAGATTTCTTGCGAAGTCTTGTCATTAAAAGAAGAATTCATTGACTTATCCAGCTCAGCATCGAAGATCATACATCTGGCTCGTTCCACAATGGTTGGGTTGAATCTTTCAGCAACTCCATTTTGCTTTGGGGTATACGTATTTGTGGTTTGATGAATAATACCAGAGCTTTTGCAAAAAGATTCAAAACTTTCTCCAACATATTCAGTTCCGTTGTCTGTCCGAATCACCTTTATTTTTCGTCCTGTTTGGTCTTCTACCATTTGCTTAAATTCTTTAAACAAGGTTAAAACTTCTGTTTTTGACTCCACAAAGATTTGAATGTATAAGATTTAACATGCTCTTTGCGCGTGTGCCTGTGTGTTTGAATGGTACACGAGCTTGCTTACCCTTGAGACATGTTTCACACTTCTTCAAAAAATTGATATCTTCGCCAAAATTCACTCCTTCCACAGCTCCATTCTTCATTTTGCACAAATCAGCATAGTTGATGTGACCCAAACGTCTATGCCATGTCATCAATTTGGACGACGTACTTGCAAACATACATATAGCTTGTCCTTAAATTTTGAACACACCAACAGAAGATTCAGGTTTAACCAGAAGTTTGCCACTATCGTTGAATACGCTGCAACCATCCTTATCAAAAATGAGCTTGTTACCGTGTTTGATTATTTGTGCAACAGAGAATAAGTTAGCTGAAAGTTCAGGAACAAGCAAGACGTCGTTGACTTCAATTTCTCGTTGATCAAATTTCAATGAAATGTTTCCCATTCCAGTCACTTGCATCTTTTGGTTATCAGCAGTCAGGATATCACCAATGGACGATTTTCTTACTGCACTCATCCAGTCTTTGTTAGGCGTCATGTGTCTGGACGCATTCGTGGACGCGGTTCGACATGATAGCACTGCACAAAATGCATTTTTGGTTTCATTTTTCTTGGTATCATGAAACTTCTTTTTGTTTGGACAGTTTTTGGAAATGCGACCTTTCTTTCCACATTCGTAGCACTTAACATTTGCTTTTGAAGAGACACCTTTAACTGATTTCTTTTTCCCTCCAAAAAATGCTTTTTCACTCATCATTTTATTATAATCGCAATCTAATAACTTTGCTTTGATCGCCTCTCCGATTATATTTGTACCATTGCTTTCAACTCCCATGATAAAAGGTTTGAAATCGTCACCAAGGCCAGCTAGCAAAATGGCACCTAACCATTCTTCAGAAATTGGAAATTGGATGCTAGCTAGCTTATTTGCAGTACCGAAGATTTGATTAACATAATCCGTCATGGATTCATAGCTCTCCAAACGTACTGTGATTAGTTTTCGCAAAAGTCCTATCTTCCTCGTCAACCCATTATCCTCATAAAGACTGTAGCTTCTTAAAGATCGCAGATGCGCTTGTTTCGTTTTGAATATGCACATAAAGCGCTTCATCAACGGACAAAACAATTTTAGCTTTAGCTTTACGTAGCTTTGCTGCATCCCTTTCAGTTACTGGATCTTCAATCGTCCCTTCCAAAGAATTGTATTCGAGAATGTTCTGCATGGCAAATTTCCATGTGTGAAAATTTTCGCCTCCACGCAGTTTTTCAATGGATTCTTGATTAGACATTGTTTTTTTTTTTTTTTTTTTAATTTTCCAACGATGATCTTCCGCAACGAATGCAGTTTTAATTCTATTGAAAGAAAAAATCGCAACAAATGCGAACAGCAGGAAAAACTAAATTAAATTCTTATTTAATTTCCTTAATTGCTGTCTCCTGGGCCCATAACCTATTGGGATTTTATATTAAGGAAAAACAATAATTAAACGTTATATTTATTTGAAGGTTGAACAAAGAGTAATATAAAATCAAATAATATTTATGAGTATACTTTAAACAGTATACTTTCATATATATCTTTTAAAATAGCTGAGTTGTTTAACAACAAGTAATAATATATATAATATTTTAACACATTTGTGTGAAAAGCCGTACCCAAAAATTAATTGTTTTGCACATAAAAGAGGGTCTATAAAAATGTTTCTTATCTATGATTTTCTGTTCAAGCAATTTCTGTGTACAGATTCACAGTTCAGCAAAAAGTAGTCATTAGCCGCGTTGTTTTGAGAATTATAAACAGCATAGTAAAAGCTTTACAACAAAATTTGCCTCAACAAATCACGGCTAATATGAGAGTAAAAGAACGAAACGAAATAGTACGAAGTATCGTGATGTTCATCATTGCTCTTCAAGAATGACATTCTGTGAGTTTCTATATGCAAAATGTAAAGGATCGGGCCCGTGTACGACTCACAGGAGGAAATTTCGTGTTTTTCGTGGCAAATGGAATGCGATTCTGTTTTTAATATTTCTAAAAATCTTCATCACTTGATGCACTTTGAGAAGAAACAATGGGCTTGATGAAAATACTGATTCATTTTAAACCGCTTTCATATATTATGAACGATTATTTAACACCCGGAATAAATTAATCAAATCAAAAAATGTTGGTGTTGGAAAAATTGGTTCACGTCCTTATGGAATTAAGATGGGTTAGGTCTACAATTGATTTATGGATTTATAACCCACCCAAGTGGGTCAAAAGTCCATTACGAAATTTTCCAAATCTATAAATCGAAATAAACTGTACTTATTTACATACTTATTAAAGGTTATGGTAAACGACACCAATTACATTTCCTTCAAAAAATGAATTACATTTTTTTTCCTCAATTTTTTGACAACAAAACTGGAACATTTTTTTGTTAAACTAAGATTCTGTATTACTTATATGTTGGTATATCAGTACCTATAGCAGGTGTTGTTTTTATGCCCAACATATAGCGCTTTATTTAAAAAAAAAGTATGCATACATAAACACGCTCGTATTCGAATGCGATAGTGTGTCAAAATTTTAAAGCAATCGGTTAAGAACTTTCAGAGATTAGCGATTTGGAACAAACAAATATTTACATTTTTATTTATATGGAAGATAAATTAGAATAATTTAAAATAAGAATTATTTTAACAAAATTTGGGCATATCTCATCAAACCCTGCTAAATTAGATTTAATATCATCAACAGCTGTAAAGCAAAAAGTAGGCGAAGAAGACAAATTATCAGGAAGATTTCGGCTGAATCTTCACTAAAAATGGTCAGAAAGTCATCACTGTTGCCATTGCCATAGATACTTTTTTCACCATCAACATTTGGGGTAGAATCAGATGCAAAGAGGTTATTCAATTCATTACAATCAAAATTATTTGTTGGTTTAATGCCTATGTTGTTTGTATGTATGTTTTATTGGTGTAACCTAAAGGTGATGGACGAATTCGGTTGTTTGCAGTGACAATTAAAATCTTCCATAATTATTAGGTAAGTATTTAATATTGACACTTTTGTTTAAAACAATATTGTTACCATTTTATATACCTAATGGTTTTCCTTCTCTAAATTTTACGATGAGGGCTCTTTTAAGAGGAGTATATAAAATATCACCTTCACTTGCTTTGTGTATTAAAGTAAAATTATTTTCCGTTAAGATTCTTACTACCTCCCTAACCATTGAATTTCGAGTTCATTACAAAAGCAATCCCGTGCACATTAAACAAGTATGAAAAGTCATTCCTTTTCACATATCCCTAACACAAGCCGACCACAAATAATGAACTTCTTCTAAAGCACTCATATTTCCCCAAGGAGTCTGAGCGAGAAAAATGTTACAAAAGCAGAAAATAATCCTGTAAAGTACAAATAGAGCTGTGCAAAATCTCAGAAAATGAAAATGAATTACCTCATCCTGTATTTTCGTACATCGCGAAAAAGAGCACTCACTCGAATTGTTGTTCTTTTGCTTGAGCATCTGTCATTAATTTCAAACGTAATTAAGTAAAAATGCAAGAACTGAACAAAGCAAAGAAATATCGTAAGAATGATTTTCTATATCTTCAGTTCTTACAGAAGTCAATCAAAATGAGAGCTTTAAGGGTTAATACATAGATAAGTCTTACGTGTTTATTTAAATTAACTAATCAGCAGGAAGTAAATTTTGAAATTATAATGATAGTAGCTAATGTTATTTTAGAGAAATCGGGTGTAACTATTATACAAAGGACGTGACTGGTAAGCTAAATATAAACCCCGAAGGGCCCACCGCCGCCGGCCGGTGGGTATATACTTCAAGTCGCTGATGCACACCAAGTCTCTAGTCCCGTTCTTATTCGAAATTATAGAAATGCCAAAATACTGTTATAACAGATTTTCACTATTTAAATTAGGACGAGATGATAGATAGAGAAATGCCTATTTATAACAGTTTATCGCCCAAACTGGGAATGGAATAACGACCTTCGCCCGAATTTAAAACAAACTCTGGGTTTCCAATGTATGAAGATATCCCTGGCCCTGCGGGAACCGCTTATACAGTATCTACTTACTTATGTAATCAGAACTGGTTTAACTTGGCGTGTCGTAAACCACTTCCATAATTATTGCCGATTATTGATTCGATTAATAATTTTTTTTTTTTAAGGAACGCAGTGAAAGCGAAATAACAGTTTTAACGGCCTTTAGACCATAAAAATTGGCATTTTCTCCCAGTGATCTCATCAGATGACTAGTGAAGGCCTTGTCAATACGCAATTTTTATTAAGTTCAGTTTAACTTACATGATTTTTTTTGCCAAGAATCCAATGTAAATTATCCAACAAGATAAAAATTCTTAATTATTAAGCTGGACACCCAATATCTCGGAGTCCGAAAGTGCGATTAAATTTTGTTTGCGTAACTAATTACTACATACTTTTTAGTCCGAATTCTGAAAAGTGTTCTGCTAGCTCTAAACAAGTCGTTTTTGTCTCTGAGAACATTAACAATCAGGCTGCTTTATTTTTATTATTTAATTGACATTACTCGTTCCGTAGAATGCTGCAACTGGAACTGGAGCTGCAGCTGCAATAGCTGTCAAAAAGTGTCGTACGTGCTTCTTTTGCAGCTACGTTGCGTTGTGTTCGCAACGCAACATTGAAGTTATGTGTTTTTAACAGCTAGTTGAGCTAGTCCGGCTGCAGTTGCAACTCCAGTAAAAGTTCTGTCTCCATTGTGTTTAGATAATTAGCCGGAAATGAGGTAGTATAATGAATGTACATTTCACTTGTTAATTCTGAATGTATTTTTCTTATGTACTTTAATTTAACGTCAATACAATTCCCGTGAACGATTACTAATTAAATCTCAATAAAAATGAAGAAAAGGTTATTTTATTAATTTACCAAAACCAAACTCACGTGCAGTTAGCGATTTAAACGGTAGGAAGATGCATCGGGCATCACAAACAATAATTATTATTTTCATGGCTTGAATAAAAAATTTAATGTATCCTTCATGACAACTTAAACTCATGTCCGCTGTAAAAATCGAATTCTTAGAAGCATTATAATGTACATACATAAATTGTTTTTATGACAAAAAGCTACATTAAGAATATTTGATTGTGAAGAGATCGAAAGCACGCGGTCAAACTTAAGGTCACGCATCACAAATTCTGGGTCACATCTGAACCTTTACCCTAAATTATTTTCAAATAAATACGTTGGTACATATGAGATTGAATTACCTTGTGTGTCCCATGAGGAATTAGGGTATGGCGGTTCAGCGGAATGTTTGTATATTGTAAAGGTGCCATTTGAGGACAGGCAATTCCCATTATTTTATAGGCTTGGGAACGAGGGAAGACAAAACATTGACTAAATTAAGCCAATTTGTTCGTGTATGTACAATGTTTAATCAAGTCATCTTGATGGGATGTGAAATAGCTTGATATTGGTGAATTTTCTTTTCCTTTTTCTTTTAGTAGGTACATAATTGAATTTCTACTACAAAAAGGGTTACATTTAGTGGTTGGATGGACGCAAATATTTGATTTGTCCATTGATTTTCAATGCTTACATTAGGTAGTTACCTAGCTATATTGTTTTCAGGATATGTATGATTAAGCAGTCGTGTCCTCTTCGAACAAAAATATCTTTGTTTGTTATGTATTAAAGGTCGATATAAAATCTATTTAACATTTTGAGAATAAAATTGAAAGCAGAATAAAAAACAAATAGTTTGAAATAGTAGGTAGGTATATTTAGGTACAAACATGTCTTCATCTTGGTTTACTTATTTCCGGAATTGGCAAACATTAGTGATTAGGAACACAACGTGTATTGTAATTTGTAATTAGAGCGCAATCTACCTAGTATTACTTTGTGGATATGCAGTAGCGTACGCAGGATTTTGGGGGGAGGGGGGGGGGGGGCTCAGTCTCAATTATGGTAGACATTTATTTTAAGGTATAGCTAAAACTACTACAAAAATGAGAGCCTTTCTTATTATTAACCACCTCATATAAAAGAAAACGAAAAAAAACGAAAAAAACCCTAGTTTTAAAATGAATTTTATTCATATTTTTCTTGACAAATAGAGATATTTTTTAAAATCTTGTTGATATTTTTTTTTAGTTTGAACTAACAAATTTAGGTATGTAGTAAAATTTTGTGAAAAAATTTAATCCATTCTCCTTTTTTTTATTTAATTGATTAACCACATCTTCAGGGATTACATCGATTTCCTTGTGAATATTCAAAAAAGCTAATCCGCCGCTAATCAGCCACGTTCTTAACCGTCTCAAAGTGGAAAACAAACGTTCTGGCTCTGATGACGCCACTGCTAAAAAGAAGCTAAAAAAGTTTTTGGCATAATAACTTCGGTTTCAGCCTTCCACATTTGTTTCAATAATCTAAATATAATAACCGCTGCTGTTTTTGATGAATAAAACTTTATTTTTCAAATATTCCGAAATGTCAAAAATCGTCTTTTATCGACTCGATTTTAACAATCCTAGTGGGACAGTGTTATTCATATTTAAATATATTCATGGAGATTCTTTTTTTCTTTAAGTGATTTATAGTGATGTTTTATATTATAATTTAAAGTAGTGCAAGTTAGCTAATACAATGAAAAAAAAATTAATTAATACGAATTTTTATTGGGTCGTTCGACTTCAAAAATATTCCATTGACCAAAATTAAAATTGAAGGTTTAGGTTTAACTAAGCAATAGTTTAAAATTACTATAGCGTTTTTTATGATGATTTTTATGTGTTTTAATGTTTTCAGGTGGTGGCATTTCTTTTCGCTTATCGTTTTTTTTTTCAAATGGAAAAATAAAAAAATAATGAAATGCTTGAAATGGATTTGGGTCTTTTCCCTGATTGCAAATCAATGATCTTTATTTTGAGTTTCTGTGAATACTGAGATTCGTGTGAAATGTCAAAATAAAGGATACGTATGGTATGAGCTAGTGATTTCATTACGATATGCATACCTAGTTCTTTTTTAAATTAAAATTGAAGAATACTGTTTAAACTAAAATTTGAACGAAAGAATAATAAAAACTTATCTCCGATATAAGCCTAGTACTCACCTCTCTGTGAAATGAAGAATAAAACCGATTCAAAATACACGTGAATGATGTTTATGAAAACATAATAAATTCTCCACATGTTTTTTTCGATACTCAGTTTGTAATTTTTAATACTCACTTTGAATGAAAAAAGAAAATGATTTATTCATTAATAAATCTTTGACAGAACCTCAAAAAAATCCCAACGAATATTGTTTTGATCTCGTGGTTTGTTGATATTAGCCTGTTGGTTGCACTAAATTCACAAAAGGAGACCGTGGTTTCATCACAGAATATTTTTTAATGTATCTCTTTTTAATTTTTCAGATTTTCTTTTAAATTCACTGACAAATGTCACCCTTTTCCACATCTCATTAGATTTTAATAGTGGTTGTACGTTACGAAATGAAAATTATGGTGTGAAAATGATAACGAACCGGTTCATATTCTGCTTTCACATTTGGGCACACACTTCTCGTTGGAAATTTCATCGTTGTGAACTAACCGTCAGTTTTATATGACTAGGATATACTTGGAAATCTTAGCATAGTATTTCATTTTGCTTGGTGGGGGCTCTAGCCCCCTGATATGAATGGTACTTGCATCCAGTATAGTTTATCTAGGATTCCGTCGTGAGGGTGAGGGCAAAATTAAAAATATATTTGTACCAGGGTGGGCCAAATACAACTTTCTTTTTAAAAATGCAATAAAATGAACAAAATAAAATTGTTTCCATGTATTATGGCTTTATTAGTAAGAGCAAACATTCCCATTAAAGTGTTTTTTCGGCTTAAAATCTTCAATTTTAAATATTTTTGGATGAATCTTTGGAACGATTGGGTTTGAGTGATTTTGAACTTGGAACAACTTTTGGATCTTGGTCTTTATTTTTTTTTAAATTCGCTTTTAGGGTGATTTTATAAATTTAGGGACACAATATTTTCTTAACACATGTATTTATGATCAAAAAATATGAATCACAGGTTTTTTTTTTAATAAAATTTTGGAGCCAATTTTCGCGTTTTAAAGCCTTATCTTTAAAAATAGGCCTTTGACAGCTTTAATTTTTTGGAACAATGTTCAGAACAATTTTTAATACCTTGAAAAAAATTAAAAAGTTCGATTTTCGAAAAAAAGGGGGCTAGGTCAGAAACCGGTTTTTGGGTCTAAAACCCCCATTTTTGAATATTGTTGAAAAAAAAATTGGAAGAATGCAGAACAAATCGGGAACAACCTGAAAAAAATTTCAAAAATAACAAATTCAAAAAAGGGGGCTTATAAAAGGGGGTTTATAAAACATATACAAAAATGGCTTCCTTGGCATTTCTCAACGATTGGGTTGCATGACATTGCAATCATTCCTACTATAAAAGAAAATTGCTCTAAAATTTCCGAGAAGCTAATGTAAAATGTTCAATAAATGAAAATTCAATATTGAAAAACATTTCTGCTTAATTTGCTATTATTTTTATATTAGTTTAAAGTAGTAATAATAGTTTTACTAAAATTGCCAATGAAATTTTGTAAAATTTTTTCAAAACATATACATACCAATAAATTAAATATAAATATCTTAAAATAAATATCTCTATTATTAAAATTTATAAATGCTAAGAATATATAGATATAATAATATTCTCATCTATTTTGTCTAAATCATTTGGTGGAGCGATTGCTCCTGTTGGTGTAGAACCAGTGTCTAGTGGCTTCCAATACTGAACCATACCTGTTTCCGCGTTGGAGGGGGCCTACCGAATCGAAACGGCTAACGTGAGTGGCAGTAGCCGTCAGGTTTCGGACTTCAGATTCAAAATTTCGAAGCAAATGTGAAAAAAGCGAAGTAAATCCAAAACTTCCGAAGTAGATTTAAAATACTGGTGAAACGTCTGCCTCATGCTCTCATTCTCTATCTGCTGGATCTGATAGTACTGATTTGAAATTAAAAATGAGGTCGATGCTCTTAATCCTACATCAATGGTTGACATTGGTGTTTTTGTGGCTGCAGCCGCAGCAGATGATAAAAATGTTGATAAGGTAATTGTTGATGTTAATGGTGATGTTGATGTTGAGGATGCTGCTGATGTTGGTGTTGCGGATGCTGATAGCGCCGATCGTGAAGGTGCTGTTGTTGCGGATACTGCTGTTGCTGCCATTATTGTTGATGATTCTGTGGGTATGGTTGATGGAGCTGTAATTGCCGATGCTGGTGTAACTGCACCTCTTGTTGCTAGTGCTAACCTAGCAGATAAAGATACTGCTGCGATTGTTGTGGCTAATCCTGCAGATCTTGCTGATTTGTCTTTTGGTTGTGAAAACGACCATTCTTCTAATTCTGATGCTGCTGCTGTTCAATTAGCTGCCTCTAAATCAACTCTTATAGATGCTGGCTCTAAAACGAATTCAAACTAGCTTAAAACCAAATCTTATCGTAGGAATCATCCTATCTTGGTGGGTGACGATTTTAATTCTTCATTGAATGTGGTATACGCATCTAAATGGATCCATATCTCTAAATTTCATCCTAATACAGAGCCCAATGATATCATTCAGTATATAGTTTCTAAGACGGGTATTCCTGCAAATGTTTTGAAATGCTTCAAACTAATTAAAAAGTCTTGTCTTTAAGTGACGTAAAATTAGTCAACTTTAAATTGTGTGTGCCTGCTGAAAACTTCGATAATCTTGTTAACGATTCGTTAATGATTCGTCTCGGCCGTATGCAGTGAGGGTTAAACCCTTCCTGGACTATCCAAAAAACGACAAAATTGCCTCGAAAACGTTAGAAGACACATACCGTTGAATAACGTCGATTCACCAAAATCGGTATCCAGAAGTCATGATGTAGCTGCTGCCCAGATAACATCAAACTTATATTATTTATCTATTTATTATCAAAACGTTGGAGGTTTAAGATCTAAAATTGATGAACTGAGCGACATCTCGTTTTTGCCACTAAGGAACATCCTGAAATTTACTCAAAAGTCGGGATGGTTCAGGGAGGCTTCTCATACCCACACCTAAACTCCTCTAACTCCTTTCCTCACCAATCCTTATTTTCACCTTCACCATACCCTGGGGAACACAATGGATCCAATGAGATCCGAGTGCGATGTTACGGCTTGCCGTATAATCACCCCTTCAAACCTAACCTAACCTAAGATCTAAAATAAAACAGATATTTCTCCAGTGAAGTGTATGATATTATTATATTTACTGAAACATGACTTACAGAAAACTTTCTAACTACTGAAATTTGTAACTCATCATATACAATATTTAGAAAAGATAGATGTTCACAGAAAACGTGATTGGAGTGTGGAGGAGGAGTGCTGATAGCTATTCGATCTAGTTTAAATTGTAAACTTGTCGACTTGGTATCTGACTCCGTACCCAGTCAATCTGGTTTTGATGTTGATCAATAAATAATAAATGTTTCATTCTGTAATAAATTAGAACTTTTAATAATTTGTAGTTATATTCCGCCTAAAAGCTCCCTCTGTTTATATGATTGCATCTAAATAATTCTAAGAATATTCTTGAAAATCTTTCTGATTTACAACATATATTTTACGCTGGTGATTTTAGCCCAGGTGAAATCAATTGGATATTTGACCCAGATTTGAAATATTTAGTTCCTTTTAATATAACAAGTGAGATAGAAGCACTGGTAGTGATTTTTTCTGCCAATTTGATAGTATTCAAACTAATATATCTGTTGTAATGATCTAGATCGTATACTTGATCTTGTATTTGTCGATAAACAATTTAATGTTAAAGTAGATAAGTGCGTGCTGCCAATGCTTCAGAACTCAATATATCATTGTGGCCTAGAGGCCGATCTAAGTTTTTTTATAATTTTTTAAAGAAAAGTAAATTAGAAAATTCAAAATATGTACATTGTTTTAATGATGCTGATTTTGATGCAATTAACGCCTATTCGACCTCATTATCTTGGGGTGATATGATGAATCAGCCTTATTTAAACGTGGCTTACAATACATTAAAGTGTGTCATAGAAAATACAATTGAAAGATTTGTTCCAAAGAAAAAAATTACATGTAATTCAAACCCGTTTTGGTTTAATAAAAGGCTTATGCGACTTAAAAATCAGAAAAACAAAGCATATAAAAAACACTGGTGTAGACAAAATGATCATGAACTGCGTAGTACGTATTTAAATATGCAACGTGAATTCGATTCTCTTAATCTATTACTATATAATGATTACATATCTTCATCAGAAATGAAAATCAAGAGTGATAGTGGGCATTTCTGGAAATTTTTAAACTCGAAACGTAAAACAACGGGTTTTCCAAGCGATATTTCAGAGATTTGTTATCTTTTTGCTAAATATTTTGAATCTGTTTATACACAGTGTTTGCATCCTCAAAATCTTCCTAGTGTGTCTGAAAAGTTTAGTTTAGGTTGCCTTAGGATAAATGCAGCGGAAGTTTTAGCTGCCTTGAAGCAAATTGATGCTTCAAAATCCACGGGACCAGATGGTTTTCCACCATTATTTCTAAAAATGCAGCTGTTTTATTAATACTTCGCTGGATAATGGTTTTTTTCTGAGTGAATGGAAAATATCATTCCTAACCCCTATATTTAAGGCAGGATCAAGACAAAATTTGCAAAATCTCGGCTATCCCGAAGATATTTGAAAAAATTATTTGTGATAAAATTCTTTTTGTGGTTTGAGAGCACATATCGATTTTTCAAGACGGCTTTATACCTGGCAGATCAACGGCTACCAATATATCTATTTTTGTTAATTATGTTATATCAAATTTTGAAAATATTCTTCAAACTGACATCCTGAACCACAAGATTCTACTCCATAAACTGGCTTGCCTATGTTTTCACTCTAATATACTCAAGTGGATTGAATCTTATTTGACTGGCCGAATACAGATTGTAAAAATTGATGGATTTTTTTCCGAACTGAATCATGTTCCATCTGGAGTCCCTCAAGGTAGCCATATTGGACCTTTACTATTCCTTTTATTCATTAATGATATATTATGCTGACGATTTAAAGCTATATAGAAAAATTGGTTCCAATCATGGTTGCTTGCTTCTTCAGGATTATCTTATAAGGCTCTATCAATGGTGCGAATCAAATTCTCTTCATCTTAATGTAGCAAAATGTCATGTGTTTACATGTACTAGAAAAAAGGTTTTGATTAACTACAATTTTAATTTGAAAGATGTTATATTAGAAAGAGTTTCGCAAAAGAAAGACTCAGGCATTATGCTTGATGAAAAATTATCGTTTAGCCCTCATTTAGATCTAATTATAAGTAAAGCAAACTCTATGTTAGGCTTTATTAAAAGAAATGCTCGTGAGTTCACTGATATTTTTGCTCTTAAAACGCTGGACTTCTCCTTGGTTCGGTCTGTCTTGGAGTATTGCTCTGTAGTCTGGAACCCAAATTATTCAACTGCATCTGAATGAATTGAAAGAGTGCAACGGCGATTTTCAAGGTGTGCCATCTTTAAACTTAATTGGAATTGTGAAATTCCTTGTTATAATGCTAGGTATTTATAAATGGGAATTCATACGCTCGCGCTGCGATGGAAGTATTTATCAATTATGTTTGTTCGTGACATGCTTACTTTTCGCATAAAGTGTTCTTTTCCCTTAGAACAATTAGGCTTCCATATCCCCCCAAGAGATACTCGTGTTACCGTATTGTTCTTCGTGCGCTTTCATCGGGCAAATTATGTTTGCAATGAACCAAGATCACGATGCATCAAAGAGGTAAATTCAATATGTAATTCCATAGATTTTTTCGAAGATTGTTCTAGAGAAACTTTTAAAAAATAAAATATTGATTATACATATTATCAAATCTTTAATATTTAAAATTCTGATATGTATGAATTTATGATTTCTTAAGTATTTATCTATCTTGTTTTTCATTTTTTTTTTAAGAGTTACTCTGATTGACAAATAAACTAACTAAAAAAAAGAGTTAAGAAAATAGTGAAACTCTTCATAAAGAATGTTCGCCTTGTAAATATGAACGGACGTAAAATACTTCTTCCAAAACACTACGATAAACATCACTCGTTAAATGGCCTTGCACTTTTAAAATAATATTTATTGTACATATAATAAACAAAAGTGTGGTCATAATTGAGTCTTGTTGATTTCACGTAAGTAATTATATGTATGCAAACATTCGTATGGCAATATCTATACTTATATGTTCAAGCTTAGTATCCCGAGCGCGTGAATGATTTTGTCCTCGACCACTTGAGTCTTACTTTATATTACCAAAGCTATAGGATTTAACCCCTAGTTCGAGCATATACATAAGTGGGTATATCTACTTATTTAGATTGAAATGGCACGGTTAGACATTGATTTCGCTACTATGTTTTTTTTTCGACGGGTTAGACCTTTGAAACTTTGACAACTGGTTTGATATGCACCCCATCTCGTATAGCACCCTAGGGATACAAGCCAGAAATTAAAAACGAGATGAAATTTTTATGTCCACCTGTACTTGTGATTAAATAAAGAAATAGTCTAGCACGCTTACCGTATAGTAAATAAATATACCAACTGTTTCTCGTCAGATACTTCGTCCTTTCCCATAAATACCCCGGTCCTTCAGTCAGAAGCAACCATAAATTTAAGTAAATGTAGCTATACCTATAGGTTTTCCCTCTTGTCCAAGCTGATTTTTGTATTTGTCCTTGTTGATGTTGTTGCTTTCGCTTCCGTCTTCAGGATTTTTTTTTTCAGTTTCGAGTTTTTATGATTTCATTATTTTTGGGCCACCACCACCACCATCGCATTTTTCTATTTGGTCTCCTTTTTTCTGCCGGTCGTGGTTTTTTTATGCTATCGTTTGTTACTGGGATATATGTATAATTTAGAAGGTGATTCGTAATATTCAGAGTAAAAAATGAAAGAAAATTAAATAAAGTCCCTTGACGGTGGCAGAACTTGTTTTATTGTGGGTTGGTACATAGATTCATACTTATGTATACTTCTTTTAAATTGACCATTTTCGTCCATTGTTTTAAGTTCTTTATTTTGCATACCTACGCAATTTTCAAATTTAACACACGCTGCCGCCGCCGCGCCGCGCCGGCCGTTAGCACCAATTTTTAACTTATACTTGGGTACATAACTATACAAGGACATCATCCAGGTTGGTATGTCTGTTTAACAACCCTTATGTATCTCCATCGAGTAACGTAAAATATCGAATTAGTTAAGGAATCGATGGAATCCCCTTATAACGCAACTATAATATTTAATATCCTTATTATACCGGCAAAGATAATCCCGAGGGCACTAACCGTATTCCTTAGAGACAGTTCGAAGTTGTATAGGAAGTTGGGACTTCGCGTATATGTATGTGCATAGGAGATTTAAGTTCACGGCTAAGCAAGTAATTTAATTATACCTTCCTATATTACATCTTTTGATTTTAGTTTGAGCTTTGAGACGAGTACAGAGAAGTTTTCTCTCTGTTTGCTTAAGAAGTTCACAAAAAGTTTTCCGCAGAAATTTAGTTGCGAAGGATATGCGAACTTATAATTTAATTTAGCATCATATAACTACAGTTACTTGTCATTGGTAGGTATAACTTTGATGAATAATATAACCAAATTGTTTCAGGTTATCTATCTAATATTTGATCTTAACAAATATTAGTCTGTAAGTTCTTAGGCCTATGAAAGTTTTATTTTACTATTTAGAAGAAATAATTTAGTAGTGAAAGTTAGAAGTAAACTGTCAATTTATTTGTCTCTTCCTTAATACTGAACAATTTGTCTTACCATCATATCATAATAATTCATTATTTACTTGCTAGAAGGTGGTGTTTACACTTTAGTGCGTGCATTGCAAAATATGCTTCTCTTGGCTCGTTGTTTCTAATGTGAGTCCTATGTTCTTTGAATCACGTTCTCACACAGCTTTTGGTTTGACCATAGTACTTTCTGTCGCATTCATTACAAGAAATTTTGTAGATCCCGATAGTGGATAAATTGGATCTTTCCCTTTTAATAAATAGCATGTCGGCAAATTATTTAATGGATAATTTTTTGGTTGTTACAACGGACTGCTGTGGCGTTTTTTTATATAATTAAACTCTTTGGTGTAGTTAGTCATTGATAGAGGTATACTGACTAATCGCTGGTTTCTATCTTTCTATCGGACGTGTGTGAAAGAGTGGTGGTTTCGGGTTGGTTGTTAGTAGTTGAGAAACTCCATTTCAAAGTCAAGAAAATTCACTATCAGTTTTATATATTATGTAAAATGGTGGAGATATACATAAATAGCTTTCATAAAATAACAATGTTTATCAAGAATATCTATTACATAAGAAAAACTTGAGTCTGAACATAATTGTTTTTTTATATATTTAAATTTTGAACGTAAAACATAATTCAATGCAAATTTTCAACATTGTAAATTTTAATTAAATATTTTCTATAATTATTATAAAGAAACCCTCCAACCAAAAAAAATAAAACAAATCTGGGAAAATCAAGTCACTGAAGTTGACTGAACCATGAAGTTCTGATTCGTGTTTAGTGACAAAATGTAATCAGATGATATGTTGACACAAACACCTTGAAATGAATGGAGATATTTCTTGAATTTCTTTCCAGTCACCCTCCAATAAAGAGTTGCCTTAATTGGAAGGCAATTTTTTGACAGCCGGCCAATTAGAGGCGAGAAACTTCAAGTGCTAAAATGTTTTGACATTTTTTTTTGTAGTACCTATGTATGTATGCATATGCGTACCTACATTTTATATACCTCGTTTTGATACCATCAAGTTCAAAAATGGAGGACTTATAGGGGGAACTAAAATGTAAGACTGGCTTTTTTGTATTTGATGACCATATGAATCTTTCTGTGACCAAAAAAATCACCCTTGCGGAAATGAGGTAGGTACAGTTTTACACTTTCTTTAAAAAAAACACATTTTTGAAAAAAAGTTAGTCCTCCAATTTTAAGTATCTTCCACCCGTTTTCGAAATATCGAATTTTCAAATAATAATTTTGAAATTTTTTTTAAAAATCAAAAATTAGTGTTTTGTAAAATTTTGATATGCATATTATTTAAACTTGTTACAAGCTTCGGCATAAGGACTTTAATTTTATTCGGTTAACCCGATAATGAGATAGTCGAAAATCAAAAAATGAGAGGTAGAATCTAAAATTTAATAATTTTAAATGGTAGATCGTATCGTAGAGAAAAAACGGTAACGGTTTTGAAACATTTGTATGGGAGGTACCGTTACTTTCGGTTATAAGATTATTTTTTGTTAAATATAAATAGATAATGCTAAAAACTGGTTTTTGCAAAGTTTAATAAAAGTCGACTGATTCCGATTTTAAGAAAAATAAAATTTACTTTTTTGTCCAAAAATTTTTTATGACTCTCGTATCTACCGTTAATTTCGGTCCTAAAAAAATGGAAAAAAAATATATTGGGGGAATGTCCAAAAACCGTTTAAGTTTAAGGAAAAACAACCCACCTGTTTAGGCTGTAGCCAAATAGAATATCATAGTAATGTGAAAGTTTGATCAAAATCTGTAGTTCGATATTTTAACGAATTCAGAACCTGCCACATATAGTATCTACCTATATACCGCAAGTAAAACAGACATATGTACGTATAAAGGTATTTACATTCGTGTATAATAATTAACAATTGGATTTCAGTAACGAATTATGAAGAAAGAACAAAGACAGTCATAAGAGTATCCTCAACAAATTTTTGCTTCTTAAAGGAACTAAAAAATGTTCCATAAGTTATTGTTAGCAGAGAAATTATTGCATTTGGATTGAAAAATTTATATCAACCTTTTTCGTTGGCTATGAAAGTTTTGCCCCCTTTTTTATAAACTCCAAACTTTTTTATGTCTTTTATGGTCACGTACTTCAAAGTTAAACGACACTAAAAAAGGTGAAAATTCCAATATTACCTTTAATACCATCACAGCTTTCTGCTGAATAAAACAGCTTGTTTTCTTGTGACATTTCTTTCGCTATCGCTTAGTGAATTTTTAAAGGACATTAAAAGTTATGGTAATGGCAGAAAGTCCATTACGAATTCATTTCCAACATGCTACGCTACTATCTTTCCCATCGCGCGCTACCTTGTAGATGTACCTACTCGTATGTATGTGTGTATCTAAATAAATAAATAAAAGGGATATTTTCATATAACATAGGTTAGGTAAATTTTTCATTTTATTCTTATGTCGAGAAACTTCTATAGAACAAATTCAACCAATTTTGGAGTGCTGTTTTGGGGTGCTCGTGTATTTGTTCTCTTATAATCGGAAAAGAGTCAAGACGCTATAGTAGTAGCTCAATGTCCTTGCAATTAATTGTACATATGATTGGTTTTTTTTTCGAAAACCTTTCCTTTCGGGTATGTTAAGGGAACCATAAAATTAGCATTCCCGTTTCTACTTGTTATTAGACTTCGTTCTTGATCATCTTGGCTTAAATTTTGAATGACCAAAATGTTTTGAGAATTCTCCAAGGATATGCAGATATACATATTTGGTTTCAGTTTGTGTGCTCGGCCGAGGGTGAGAGAGGAAAGTATATTTCGTTCACGAAATATACAAGTTGTGTTGCTCTACAAGGTACACTGTTAGGGCGTACAGGACGTATTCAGTATCCTACCTCCGATGGTGGCTATCTTATGAGTTTGTCTTGTGCAAATTGGGATAGAATCCATTTGCGGTTGGAGCGCAAAGAGAAGTTAAAGAGGGGCGAATTTGTAATATATTTGCTTTGAATTAATAATGAATGACTTCTTGGTTTGATTAAGGTTATCGAGCTATTAATATTGAAAGCAGTTGAAACTTTTCATAAAGCTAAATTGAACTCATCTCAAAGGATATGCATTTTTATTACGAACAAAATTCAAGACGGTTCACTTTAATGATTTCTAAAAATGGTACAACTTCCAAACTAAGATTCCTGCATGAATAACATACAAATATAGTTTTATCTATTATCTACATCTAAGCTAATTCTATTGCCATAAACCAACAACAGTAAAATGCCTTACTGGGTCGCACATTCTTTTTCTTAAGCTCGTTCATATACGATAGTTTCATAATAATAAATATTAAAAAAACGATTGCTTTAGTTTTTCAATACCCCTTCTCAATCGTTAAAACCAAGTTGATTGCATGAATCTTGAAAACGAGTTGAATCGAGGAATTTCGTAAATATGTCCACAAGTTTATTTTGAATGTGATCCCGAATAAAGTGATATTTAATGTCTATATGTTTGGACCGTTTGTTTTCCAAATTGTTTTTTCTTTCAAAATCATCGCTTCCATAGTTGGCATAAGCATATCCAATTAAATAATAAGCAGTGTTTACTTCGAAAATAAGTTTTTTTTTTTTGGGTCAATTTTAAGTACCTTACAATTCTTTTAAGAGCTTGCCAATGACTTTCAGACGGATTTTGTTGATATCTACCCATGTATCCAACTGGAAAACATATATCTGGTCTTACGCATAATTCTCTATAGGGCTTGTCAAATGCAGTCTCAGTTTTCGTTGACTGCAGTTGTAGTCCTTTTTCCATTGGACTTCTTATAGAATTACATTCTTCCATTCCAAACTTGATTAATAATTTTTCAATGCTGGATACTTGAGATAATTTTATATTGTTTTCATTAATATCAATCTTGATTCCCAAAAAAATATTAAAGACATCCACAGTCTGACATCTTGAATTTCTTTTTTAAACTGTTCTTCAACTGCTTAATTTGTTCTAAGCTTTTTCCGGGAATCACTAAATCATCAACATACAGTATAAGTATGCTGATTTCATCTTCTTCTTGTCCCTTTTTGGTATATAGACAGTAATCGTGATTTGATCTTTTAAATCCCAACTGAAGGAGAAAATCATTGAACTTTTTGTTCCAACATCGAGGTGCTTGTTTTAATCCGTAGATAGATTTAAGTAGGCGACAGACATTTCCATCCACTTCAGAAACCCCTTCTGGAATAGCCATATGTATAATTCTTCCATAACTCTACATGTAAAAATGCCAATTTTACATCCATCTGATGAAAAATTAGTTTTCTGTACAAACCAACAGCTAAGACTATTTTTATAGTTGTCAGTTGTGCAACAAGTGAGTACGTTTCATCATAATTAATTCCAGCTTTTTGTGAGTATCCCTTTAGTCTGGCTTTATGTCTCCTGGGCTCTCCGTTTTAATTAAATTTAATTTGAAAAATTCACTTTGGCTTCAAAATCTTTGCCCTTTTCGGTTTTCTGACTACTTCCCAAACATTATTTTTTTTCATCGAAGCTTGAAACTTTTGCGCTGCATCAGACCGCAAAACCAATTTCCCAAAAGAAAATAGAATCTATAGCTAGTAGAGGTATTATAATTATTAAACTTACTTGGAGGTTGGCACTCCCGTTCGCTACGCCTTATAGTAACCTCTCCTTGAAGATCACTATGATTATTACGCGAAGGGAGCGTAGCTGCAGCATCAACACCTTCATCTTCAGGAAAATTTTCAGATAACTCTTCTGCATCGCAAAAAATAAGATCTTCTTCACCCAAGTCTTCAACAACTTCATCTTCAGTAAAATCCTTGTTATTATTAAAACCAACGAGTATTTCTTGTGACTCTTCCCCTTCTTAATCGTGGTTGCTTACTATAATGATTTCTTCTTTGTCTCTACTTTGTGTTTGATATTTGAATGGAAAATCTGTCTCGTCAAATTTAACGTCTCGTGCAGTAAAAATTTTTTGAGTTTCCATATTCCAAAGTTTGTATCCATTCGGTACGTATCCAAGCATTATTGACTTACGGCTTTTTGAATCCAGTTTCTTTCTTTGCTGACTAGGAATCTTCGCATAAGCTTTGCAACCAAAAACACGGAGCTTTTTAAAATCGGGTTTTGTACCATACCAGCACATCTCAGCCGGCATCTTCGGACAATCTAATGACTCAGTACTTGTTCTATTTATCAGGTAAGTGCCAGTTAGCACTGCCTCATTCCTCAGAAGCAAAATTAAATACTATGCTAAGATTTCGAAGTATATCGGAGAATAGTTTTTATTATTCTTTAGTTAAAATTTTGGTTTAAACAATATTCTTCAATTTTATTTTAAAAAAGGACATGAAAATAAAAAATACGGATCTTAGTGACAACTGTGTTGTATACCTATATCTTTTTTCCTTGCGTTTATTTATTTTTCATTTATTCGTTGTCTTGTTTCTTTACACTACAGCTCACAATTCCTAACCATTTGCAAAGCAAAAACTAAACTTTTGGTTCATGAAACGTGATCCCGATAGAGGGCAGCTAGGATCTCATGTTCTTGATGTGATGAATGTATTTTGATGATATAAATGGACGTGCACCGCATAGGGTCTTCAAAACATTCCTTGCAGGATTTGTTGCGAATTAAACTCTTCTTGATCTGGTTGCAGCGCCCGGTAGTAACTTCGGCAATGGTATATCGTTGACGCCTAAGTCTCCCATATCTATACATAATGTTTTGCAAGACGGCAAACATTGCTATAATTTTTTGCATGACTGCCACTCGTTGCACTTGGATTTTTGCATTGTTCGATATGGAAGCCGAATTCGCACTTCTCTCAGGCCTACCTCTTCATCTTTGTCGCTTGACGACGAGGATGATGATGACAATAAAACCGCATCTATGCCAACAATGGCATTTTACATCTTGGAAAATTGAATATTTTTGAATGTAAAATAAAATTCTAAAATGGCAACAGAAAATGGATACACTGCTAGACTGAATATTTGCACTGACTGAACAAACAATAAAATGTTGAATATTAGCTGAAACTATTTAAACCGTACCTAAACGACACGAAAATGTCTCGTTTAAGTTGGAGTCGGTTTATCGTAGTTAAATCGATCAAGCGGTAACTAACGGATCAAACTTTTCAGGGAGTGTTAGGAAGAACTGAGCCAACAAATCACTTTCGTGTAGTGATGCTCCAGACATCTTCAGTTTTCTTATCAAGTTTTCAAAATTAACTATATGATAAGATATTGAATCGCCATCATTCATGCGAAGCTTCATAAGCTGCTTTCGCACCAACGTTACCTACAATTCTTTCCTTTGCTCTCTTGTCTCGTCTCAAAAATATTCCGATTCACGATATTTCATTCATATAACAAGCTCCACGTCATATTTTATTTGATACCAAACTCGTTGGTGTACACTCGTGGGCAGAAATGGGCATTTCTCTTGGTGCTAATATTAGGTACATTTTTATTATACAATGTAAAAAAGAATTACCTATTTTTAAAATTTAACGGGTGATTTTTTGGCTGGTTTGGTTTTGGCAACACTGGTTTTGACAGCTGACGTGTGTTTAGTACCTTGTGTCACTGTCAAACAGCTTCAGTTTGGTTTGCAATTTAACCATGGATCGTCTTACAAATGAACAACGCTTGCAAATTATTGAATTTTACTATCAAAATTCGTGCTCGGTTCGAAATGTTCATCGCGCGCTGCTTGTGTTCAGCGATGAGGCTCATTTTTGGTTGAATGGGTACGTAAATAAGCAAAATTGCCGCATTTGGAGTGAAGATCAGCCAGAAGCATTGCAACAGCTACCAATGCATCCCGAAAAAGCCACTGTTTGGTGCGGTTTATGGGCCGGCGGCATTATTGGGCCTATTTCTTCAAAGATGATGCGAATCGCAGCGTTACTGTCAATGGTGAACGCTACCGAGCGATGATAACAAACTTTTTTTTGCCCGAAATGGAAGTTCTTGAATTGCATGATATGTGGTTTCAACAAGACGGTGCCACATGCCACACAGCACGCGAAACAATGGCGCAATTGCGAGGCGAGTTTGGTGAACAGTTAATTTCACGTTTCGGGCCGGTCAATTGGCCGCCTAGATCGTGCGATTTGACACCATTAGATTATTTTTTGTGGGGGTATGTCAAGGCTAATGTCTATAGGGACAAGCCCGCTTCGATTGACGCACTGGAAGCCAACATCCATGCATTCATTCGTGAGATACCGGCCGATATGTTTGAAAGAGTATGCCAAAATTGGACTCAGCGGATGGCCTACCTGAGACGCAGCCGCGGTCAACATTTGCATGAAATTATCTTTAAACATTAAATTGCAAGGTTCAAACTATCGATTCAAATAAATATTTCATTCATTTTTTCGAATTTTGTGTGTTTTTTTTTAAAAAAAAGTTCTAAACCTCTTAAAAAATCACCCTTTACAAGTCACAAACGAAACTTCCTGAAATTATTTGTTTATTTTTATTTACATATTTGTTAATACTTAAAATTGTTTTTTCTTTTTAAGTCTTACAATAACAAACACAAATTGTATAATAAAGTCACCTAAATTGTTTCGTGAATGAGTTTGCCCCCCTGATAAACTTGGTTAACTATTGAAATTAAATCGTACACTTTGAATGATTTCAATTTTTTTCAGGGCCAATTCAATCGCATTCCATTTAAAGCTGGGCTATGCAAATTTAACTAAAAATATCCCAAGGGATTTGTATTCCTGGTGACTGACTACGCATCATTTAAGCTCTAAATGAGTTTTCATGGATTGTCTCTATTTTTTCACTCTTAATAAGCGTTGATAGTCAAATTTTCGTTTGCTTATTTTGTTTGAAATCTTGAAGTGCGGATATGCGAAAAAAAAGCCGAAAAATTCTAAACTTCCTTCTTGGAAAAATAGACTATACTTTTCCGAAAGTTTTAGATGCACTGAATCCAAACCGGAACTCAACATTACTCCTTGACGCAAGGTTTTCGAGATATTCCACTTTGATACTCAATTGTTTGCTGCACTTTTTTTTGCATATCTCAAACACCATTCGCCATGGAATCATAAAACAATTTTGAGGTCGGATTTGAATCAAGTGCATCGAAATAATCCTCGAAAAGCATACTCTGTTTCTCCACCAGAAGGTTGTTTGAGTTGACCATATCGCACATTCGATATGAATTTGAAAACAACGGATTGTCAAAGCTAATTTTGAGACAATAAATAGAGAAACCTCATTAAAACTCTATTAGGGATAAAAATCCTTCTTAAGAGATTTATTTTTGTTAAAACAGGTTTTAAATTAATTGAACAATAAATTAGTTGAAGGAAGCAGCGTCAGTTACAAATACTTAATGCGGTTGAATAAATGAAATTGATAGAAATCGATGAATTGTATGTATTGAAAATTTAAATTTAATGGAAATTAAAAATTTCGGCTAGGAAAATACTTTATCGAAAAATTCATTGAAATTAACAGCATTGCAGTGTCGCACACAAGAGAATCATTATCATTCTATAAGTATTCAGTAATAAAAAGGTCGTAGATATCATGTAGTGCCGATGGAAAGTTTGTCCATTCTGATGGTATTTAGAACACCTCTTTGGAGAATAAATTCGCTGACCTATTGAAAATATAATGTCCATGGCACAGCGTATCAGTCGTTTTGAAAATGTTTCTTGTGTTGCTGGCATTTTGAATGGTTCTCTAATAAGACTTGATGCAACTACGAAAAATGAGGCAGCATTTGCTAACATAAATGGCGACCATTCAATTAATGACATATGTTTGATGAACTTAAAATTCTTTTGTTTCTGCTCGCTGGCAACATTTCAAATTTGGAAGCTGTACAGCGTTATGTAGGCCACAAAAAATTGCCAAAATCTGACAATGATAACAATTTTGTTGTATTTAACTGACAATTATGCCACGTGTCAAAATTTTAAGAACTGAATATTTGAAAGACAAATCCCAAAAAATTGTATAATTGTCAACTAAATAGTGCCCAGGTCTCGCAGCTTAGTAGTAGCATATATGCCTTCTGATTTGCCCGGGGCATCCTTCCTTCTTGCTGCCTGGACTGGCTTCAGGAGTCCTGTGACCCGTGGTCACTAGGGTGATCCTGTCAAAGAAGCGAGAACAGTTAAGTGTTTTTTAAAATGGGATTCAATTCGATCCTTAAGTTTCTCTTGACGGATAGATATCTTACAAAAGTATTTACATATGTAGATATGTAAGAGTATGGGTGACTCAGTAACGTAGCTTTAACAAAAGCACATAAGCTAGTTTAGAAATGTTTGCACTCAATAACTTACCATCACATTAAAATACAGGTACATAATGTGATTTGTTGCAAGGGATATTTTTTTTACTGCGTCCCCTTTGTCGTTATTTTCTTTAAATTAATTCACTCCTTCCTCCACTTAAATATCCATTAAATCAAATGGAAACCTCGACGTGAATTCAAATGAATCCGAAGTAATAGAATCTCCTGTTGAACAGAAATATATTTCGAATGAACAAACAAAAACAATATCGCATACAACATAAAACCCTCTTTGCTCTTTACCTAAAAAAACTGCTTGTTATCAAATGAATACGATTTTGGCTTTATACCTTTGTACATATAAAGAAAACAACATGAACTCGTAAACAATTTACCGCGAAAAAAAAATTCAATCGTAAACAACGCAATCAAAAATTCATTCAAACAAAACATTAACGTGGTGCTTCTTTACATCCTCCCTCATTTCTTTTAGCAACAAGAACCAAAACCAACTAACTTACACCCCAGTTAATACACAAAACACTTCGAGCTGCTACCTATATGCCGTACCGCAAGATGTGTACATCCTGTAGCATAATTTTTTATGCGTCAAAACCTTTCGCCTTTCGCGTTCCGTTCCGCCTGTGGTAATTTTCTTTTTCGCAATTTTTCACCCCTATTTTCAATCGAATGATAATAACTTGCTTCCTAAAATGCAAAAGCTGGACCAGTAAATTGTTCTTCAACGTAATCTTCAACGATACAATACAATAAATTTAATTTGTATGTGTAATAGCTATGATGTCAACATCGCCTGTTCAGAGAAGTTAACAATAAGGTATCTTTATGCGGAAACCTAAATGCAGAAACATTAGAACGAATGACAGTTATTTCAATTTTCCTTATCAATTTATTGCTGCTTTGTTCATATAGGTGTGTACATATGTAGGTAAGTGACTTAAGTATTTTTTACAATCATATATGCAAAGTTGGCAAATCTCTCTAGGGGCTTTTAAACACATCCGCAAGCATAATCAAGGATCATTTGAAACTCAAAGGGACCAGCCAGAGACAGCTAAATCTACTTTCTATGCGCAAGTAAACAAATGTAGAGCCTTTAAATCAATCGTAAACAAAAGTGAATACCCAATCCCAAAAGCCACACTTCTACGTACCCGTGTTAACCTATGTTTAATAATATTCAGTCGTTTGTTATCTTTCGGATTTCGTAAAATCGTGTGGAACTGAAATATATGCATACATGCATATGTATGTACTTACGAACATATACCTTCCTCTTGTTTTATTACCAACAGCCTTAAAAATGGTACCTACCTTTGTGTAAAAAGAATTCTTTTTGTGGTTGGAGATTCTCGGTGGGAATTCAACATAGCCTTAGGCTGATGAATTAAAATAGACGTCTCTGTTCTCTTGCTTGTTCAAAAAAAAGGAAACACCGAAGGTATTCTTCTCGAATTCCCAAAAGCAGGCGCAGTTTTTTCCATTTTTTAACTTTCCCTACTCCTTGTACGAGTACAATGATAATGTTTTTTAATTTTTTGTCAGTGCCTGGCGACTCATATTGCTTAACGTTTTAACTTGCGTCATAAATTCTAGAATATAATGTTGGTAGGGTTCCTTTTTGATTCATACAAAAATTCAACTCGCTATTTTTATGAAACGTGGCATTACGATGAACATGCGATAAAGTGCAGTTCATTATGTTCTTTCAAATAACACTGCAAAACTGCAACTGATTACCTTTGAATTCCGCGCCACTTCCTGAAAATAAGACGATACAGGAAATAGGTACTAAGTGAGTAAATAAGCTTAAGACATTTTGGCAAATAAATTATCCTGTTCAAAATTTTATGACATATTGCTTTCAATTCGCGAGCTTAAAAAACTTTGGGTGGCCAAGGATGCCCACCGACAGAGGGCCCCTGCCTTGCGGGGCCGCAAAGATTTAAACAAAATTATAATATTTAACTTATAAATGTCTAAAGTCACTTCCGATATAAATGCACACAGAATCATCAATTTAATAAGCATTCATTTGCTATTTTAATTACTACAACGTTTTTATAAACTCACTTTGTGCTATGTCTTTCTGTTTAGAACAATTTTTTACAATTAATTTTAAACTAACTTCCCAATGTGATTTAGTGGGAGTGGGAGTTTTACTTCTGTTGAATATATAATAAATTCATTGTTTAAAAATAAATATATTGAACGAAAGAAAAAACACAATGAAAAAACTCTTATTCTTTTTGAATATTTTTTGTCATAATTTGTTTTCTCTTAAGCTTATATTTACAGAGATAATGGCATTAACTCTTAAAATGCCCCAAATTCAAGATGGCGGCCACCCCTTATGGAAAATGAATGGGAGTGTTCTGGTGATATCGCCTACCTACAGTTAAAATTTCATTCGAGTCCGATTTAACGCAAATCTAAACTACCATTTGACTGAGCTCACATCCTCTTCTAATCTACATATGTAGGTAATGTGGTGAATAAAAAATATGAGACATAATACATAATATATAAAAGAAGTATTGCCAGATGACAGGACAGACTGTACAATTAGTCTTATGCTGCATTTACACGACTGACAAATTGGCATTTTTCTGTCACTATAATCCCAATAGAATGAATTTTTCCATTGTTCTGTCATTTTTTGACAGTTAAATGGCAGAATACTGCCAATTTGTCATTCGTGTAA
Organism: Leucozona laternaria; assembly: GCA_932273885.2. Classification (NCBI taxonomy): domain Eukaryota; kingdom Metazoa; phylum Arthropoda; class Insecta; order Diptera; family Syrphidae; genus Leucozona; species Leucozona laternaria. The sequence continues at coordinate 58,110,145 of OW026368.1, forward strand.
ATCGATCATTACATTATACTATACAACTTTTAATGCTACAGCTGCTCATGGTAAGGTAGTGTCTAGTGTGAAGTGTAGTATAAAAAAACAACAAATAGATGAAAAATAAACCAATGTAAGGAAAATAGAGATAGGTATAAAACACAAATGTCACTAAGAACCGTATCGTTTTATTTTTATGGGATGATCTAGGTATAATGGATCATTAGCGATAATACAACACGGCTATTATCACCAACATCAAGAACGTGCGACCCAGGAAGAAAGTTTTTACCTTTGTTAACGGGAGTAAAGAAGTTAACTTGATTTCGTTCTGTACCTAGGTAGGTACCTACCTGTTATTCAAAATATTTCATATTTCTCAATTAGAATTTCGCTGGTTTTAATATATTATTTATAAACAATTTTTTTCCGTGGATTTTTTCTTTGTATTCATAAAAATTATCTGTGCACATTGTGCGAATACATTTTTAAACATTTCCAGTCTGTTGCTTATTTATTGTTGATTGTGGTTGGTTATCCTACTCACAAGAGGATGCAGTGTTTTATATGTACCAATGCTATACAAAATGTTAATTGGGATTCTGATACCATTAGTTGCAGAAGGAGAAGTCTCTTTTAATTGTTTATATAGTTTGATTCGAAAAGTAGATGGGTTATTCTCAGCGACCTGAACCTTATAATTCTGTAACTGCATTTATAATGTCATAACAAAATATTTATTTATCTTACCGAAGTAAATTTTGAATTTGATTTTGTACATACAAATGATGAAATACCATGGTGGTGACATTCTTCGCCACACTATACGTAGTGAAATTTTCAAAAATAATTCCACTTTGCTAAACATCTCTTACAGTCGAAATGTACATACAAACAATGATGCTAGTTATTAGGGGTGTCATAAAGTTTTTGGGATCATTTACCAGCACCTTGAATTTTAGGCACATTTTTTTATGTTAAATAACTCACTCAACAAAAGTTGTTGGTAATCTTATTTTCTAAAACTTTGATCAAAACAAATTTTTGTTTATCCAGTATTGATTTTTTTCGACTTAAGCCTAGTACGCTGCTGATGCGAAACGAAATTTTTCGGTGGTCTCCAACACCCCAACGAAATGGTTGCGGAAACCACAACGAAAAAAATGACAACTGAATGACAAAAAAAAAAAACAAACACAAACGCAAAAAAGTTACAGAAAGCCATTCTGCAATGAATGATACAACAAATACAAACACAAAAAAACCTCAAATGTCACTTTTCCGCACACAATAAATGGTCCGGACAATTAATTGAGTGCGAAAAAGGAGCGGAGACCTCTCCAAATAATCTGCTACAATTATCAATTTCGCTCATCGAACAGCGTACTGCAAAACGAAAAGGAGGACGTTTGATGTTTGTATGGGATTTTTCGTTTCGCATCAGCAGCGTACTAGGCTTTATACCGAAAAATAAGATAATTAATATCATGGCGTTGTCAAAAGTCACAATCTAAATAGGGAAATGCAATTTTCGTAGATTTTCTAATCGATATCAAATATGTACATTTATTGTAGAGAATAGTTTGTTAATCATGTTAATCGGCCCTAGCGAGGTTTCCGTTGCAACGGAAAATTCTCCGAACTCATACGAATCGGAGGCAGGGCTGCCGAAGTGAGTACAAAGGGAGTATTCGTACTCACCTAGAATTCACTGTACTCCTGTACTCTTCTCACTATAATTGAACTCCCCCCGAGAATATGCAAAACTTTTGCAAAAATTCATTAATAATAATTGTGGAAGTAAAACAAAAATAAAGATGGCATCTCTGATTCCATCCCCAGAACTCAAGCGAAAAAGATAAACAAAAACAATCTTCACTTACATATATTCTGAGAAAAAGAAATTAATCCTTTTGTTAACATTTGAATGCTTGCATACATTTTAATGCTTGATTCTGATTATATTGAGAGATTGGAATTAAGAAAAGTGCTTTGTAACTGAATCCAGAATCACTTGTTTGAATTTCCCTAAAATCGTTTTTGTAGATATTATTAAAATATATTTATTTTGTCTTATACAGCAAGTTAAACTTTATAATTTACCTCTATGTTTGTTTGTTTCGGTTTTGCAGGCTTAAAGTTATTTTTGTTTGCTTTTTTTAAATTTTGATCGTGTTAAAGTATTTTTATTACGATACTAAGTTTAAAAGACGATTTTCTAAAATTTAATTGAGTTAGCAACGTACTGTCTTTTAAACTTTCCCTAAAGTTAAAATCCTCAAATGGCAATTTTATCTTTTTAGTATCAACTCCATTATGCCATTTTGACAAAACAAAATGTGAAAAAAGTCTGTTTGCTTACTTTTTTGCACAATCTGGGACTGTTTTAGGTAAGTTTTAAGAAAACAGAGGTAGTATAGTACCTACTAGTTAAAAATTGTTCAAAATAAGGAACATTTAGCAAAGAGCTTTAAAGTTAGTAAATTGTTAACTACCTTTACATCAGGCTGTTTAAAATTTAACACCACTGTCTATAAAAATCTACCCGATTTGCCATTCCAGCATATTTGAAGTTAATTAGAAATAATTAAGCATTTATTTGAAAACTTTGAATTAATCAAATTTTATAGTTTTGTTTAAAGGTATTAGTAGATAAATATGCCTTTATCAATTTGTTTTCTTTTTATTTTTGGTTGATGTTCATTTTCTGAATCAGAATTCAGATTACACATATGTATTTGATATTGAAATTTTTTTCCTTCAAAAATCATTTTTTTTGTTTAAATATTCAGCAATGTATATAATATTTCAATTTTCGATTTTTTGTGCATTAATTCATATTTTTTTAAGAATTCAGGCGGCGGTGTTTTTTATTTTGAGCTCAAAACTTTTTTACGAGTTGTTATAATAAGTTAAGGAACAAGTTTCATGCTTCTTTAGCATTTTTTTTAATTTATTATTACCCATTCTTAACAATATGACATCTTAAAAATTCTAATAAACTTGAACCAGAAGAGCATAAAGCAAAGAATACAACATTACGCCACTTCTATGTCATAGACAAAACAATGATAAAAAATGTGACAGCCAAGAAAATTTCAGTGAAAATATTTTTCGTGTGAGTTATGTACATGTCCCATTCTTTGCCATCTAATTTAGATATTCGGTTAGGTATCAGAAACCTTTAATGCATTGATGTTCCCACATCAAAATATATTGCATTCTGCACATTCCTTCACGGAGCAGACAGTGTAATAAAATACACTTTAAACATTGGGCAGTCGTTATGCTGACTATTAATTATATGACAAAAGATAGAAAGACTACATAGGAGAAAAATAGATTTTAAGCGAGGAGTTCGTCTTTGTAATTTGCGAGAAGCAGACCTGTTCTTCGGTCGGAATACTTAAATAAAAACATACTTTGCTTACATTAATCATTTTGGTCTTTTTCTTTAAAATCGTACTAAATAAAATTGTTATTTTTTTTTAAAACGCGAAAAAGATAAATTGTGCGAATAATTCAATGATAAGAAAAGCTTTTTCTTTTAAAAGTAAACAATTATTTTTAAATTTATTTTTTTTTAAATTTATATTAAATTGTTTTAAATTATATTTATATAAGCCTAAAAAAAACAACATAAAAACAGAATTCGTTGGAAAAGTGAAAATATCTGCCTTGCTTTACATCGAGATATAGATTTCGATATGTTGATGAGATAATTACAAGATTTGTCTTGAAAAACCAAAAAGGCCTTGATTTTACTATAAGAATTCCAAACAAATTAAAGGGGGAGAGTACGATAACTCAGGCACCGCAAAATAATAACGGTTTTTTTAGAGGGTTTCAAAACAATCATTTTTTATTATAGGAGGGGCGGGGGGGGGTCTATCTCCCTCCGTTTAGGCGGGAGGTGCAAAAAATACTAAAAGTTAAAAAAAAAAGATTTGAAAACAACGGCAACATACACTTACAATGCAAGATTATATGTTTTTTGAAAGCCAAAAACTTATTCTTCTATTATTTACTTCAACCTAGGTATTTGTGTTAATACTTTTTGAAAAAAAAATGCTTTCAAACTCAAAATTTATCCAAAAAACAAGAGAGTTTTTAAATACAAACATACATAACCACATATGCAAATTATGTTTAGAATAAATCGTCGTTTGTTGGTTTACTGTTTATAAATACATATTTGCATTTTTTATTGAGGTTATTCTAAGAAGGTACAGCATGTTTATGTTTAGGTACCTTTATGTATGTTTTTATACATTTTTCTCTGTTGACTGCCTGTAAGGACCATGACCCCGCAAACTGAATTCCTGGATCCGCGCCTGATTGGCTTGGTATGGAAAATAGTTCGAGAATATGTTTCGAAGATGAAGTCATGAAGCGTTAAAAGCACTTAACATTACTGACCAAAAATCTATTATAAAAATATTTCGTAATCTTTTTAATTGACACAGAAAATGCCATTTTAATTGCGAAATTGGTTCTTCAAAAATCACATGCATCACAATGGAGGTCTTGTGTAGTAATTACAAATATTTTTTTAATTACAGAATTATTTTTCTTTGTTAAGTTATTTACAGTTTTGTTAAGTTTTTATTTATCAAATTAATTTATCAACCGTGTTCTTTATTTAACTTTTATGTGATGAATTCCAGAACCTATTTTTTTTTTTAGATTTTTTAGATCAGAAAAATTTGTATTCATTCATTTAGATATTAAAAGTAATTAACAATTTTAGTATAAGAAGGTTTTTATAATACAAATTCTATATACTACTGAAATACATCAGCCAAGTAGAAGACTTAGCACTATTTAATTGGACTTGTTGAATTATTGATTCAAAATAGCTTTTAACGGCCTTTAGTCCATAAAAATTGGCGTTTCGTCCCGGCGATCTCACTTGGACTCATCAGTTGACTAGTGAGTGCCTTGTCAATACGCAATTTTTATTAAGTTCAGTTCAACTTACATGAACTTTTTGACAAAAAATGTGAACTATATCCAACAAGATTAAAATTCTTAATCATTAAGCTGGAAATTTTGCCCAGGGCCAGACTTTGTTTTTATATGAAGGTTTTTATAATACAAATTCTATATACTACTGAAATACATCAGCCAAGTAGAAGACTTAGCACTATTTAATTGGACTTGTTGAATTATTGATTCAAAATAGCTTTTAACGGCCTTTAGTCCATAAAAATTGGCGTTTCGTCAATAATTCAACAAGTCCAATTAAATAGTGCTAAGTCTTCTACTTGGCTGAATATTTTCTCAAATTTCTTTTTTTATTTGAAAGTAAAATCCTTCCGGTTAATAATGGAAAATAATTTCATTCAAATGGCTGCCTCGGCTGGCCATGCAGTAGCCTACACGATCGGTCCAATTTTTAAGCACATTATCGATTGTGTGCAGCTGTATTTCACCAATGGCTTCACGAATATTGTCCTTTAAAGCGTCAATTGTCTCTGGCTTGTCGGCGTAACACTTATCTTTTACGGCACCCCACAAATAATAGTCCAACGGTGTCAAATCGCAGCTCCGAGGTGGCCAAACGACATCAGCTCTGCGGCTGATAATGCGATCTTCAAAAACAGGGCGTTGTTCAGGCGTATACAAAACCATATTCGTTCAGCGGAAGGATAAAACTAATTATCTGTCAAATCAGACATGAGCTAAGTGTTACCATTCACGAAATAAGTTGAAAAAAAAGTTAGATGGCGGACCCTTTATAATTCCTACAAATGAATTAAATACAAATAGATTTCGTTTATTAGATGTTGATAATCGAATTGTATTTCCTTCATATGAACCACCCCAGCTAGACCAACCGTATTGTAATTTTGAGTGAGCAAGACCGTAATATATTGATGTTATTAATTTTTTTTTGTGCAGAATGGCTTTAAAAGACCCATTTTTCGAGTAACAACCAAAAGATAATTTTTTTTAAATACAAGTATCATCTTTCCAATTCAGATTAGAATCAATTGTTACCCCTAAGTACTTAAAATTCATTACTATATCAATTTAGAAACAAATATTGGAATAGAAACCGTTATGAAAAAAATTGTGTTTGCCACAAGTATGTAAATGAAACCTGTATTTTTACAATTAGGGCTATGCAAAAAGAAATTATAAGGACAAGGATTAAGTCCAGACGTTTTCAACGTCAATATTTTATGAACAAAAAACCAAGTCCTCAAGAATTCAAGATCCTCTTCAATACTCATAATACTGTATAGTTCCAAATTTGATTGGTAGGTAAAAGAGATATCATCAGCAAAAGTTGTTGAAAAACCTTTCAACGGAAGCGAAAAGAGTGAATAAATATAAATTAAGAAAAACATAGGACCAAGGGCGGAACCCTGTGGTACTCCTGTTTTAAGAAGGCTTTCAACTCTATCTTTCAAATATGAGTTCAGCAATTGAAAAATAATACCTCTAAATCCAGAATTATATTTACAATTTATTAAGAAGTAAATCGTAATTAACCATGTCAAAGGCCTTTGTCATATCGATAAAGAGAGCAAAAGTGGGGTTGTTGTTATTCAAAATATGTCCAGAACCAATGTGTCTTCCAGAACCTATGGCTCAGTCTCAATTTTGGTAGAAATTTTTTAGGGTATCACTGAAATGAGCACACAACTAAAAGCCTTTCTTATTATTAACCACCTTATGTATATGAATAAGAAGTAAGATTTTAATAAGAAAACGACAAAAGGAAAATACAAAAAGGCACTAGTCTTAAAATCAATTTTATTCTTATTTCTTTATTTGCAAATAGAGATTTCTATAAAAAAGTTGTTGATATTTTTAGCTTGAAATAACAAATAAAGGTACCTAGAAAAATTTGATAATAAAATCAATTCTCCTTTTTTTTATTTATTGATTCACTAGACCTTTAGTGATTATATCCATTTCTTTATGAATATTCAACAAAGCTAATCCGTTAAGCCAAGTATCCGTAGTTGTAGCCTTTAGCCACGTTTTTAACCATCTCAAAGTTGAAAACGAACATTCTGGTTCTGCAGAACTTCTCAAAGACTCAAAGAACTTCAATTAACTTTCTCAAATTAGGATACAAATACAAATCCGGATTACAAAACGGAAGTGTAGCTAAAAGCGTTTCTGGTTGGTACATATAGTTATTTCGGTTTAAGGCTTCCACATTTGTTTCCTTATCTTTTTATTGAAACAAAACAACTTTTTGAAAACGAACCCTTTTGACTGATGGTATTTAAACTCTTATCTTATGAATAAAACTTTGTTTTTCAAATATTCTTAAATGACAAAAATCGAATTTTATCGTCTTGATTTAAAAAAACGGTAGTAGAAGTATGTTATTCATATATAAATATATTTATAGAATTTCCTTAGCGCAAGTAGGAGCAAATGCAATGCAATGCAAAAAAAAAAAGTTTTCGTTATGTGCTATGAATTTTTATTTGTGATTCTCTAAACTCATGTTTTAATTAACTATACAGTTTAAATTTGATCAATTTATACGCGTTCTTCCAATTCTATTTCTGTATTTATCAAAATAGAAGTTTATTAACTTATTCAACTTAAAAAATAGTGCATTGACAACAATTTAAATAAATGAAAATTCAAGGTTAAGTAAGCAATAGTTTAAAATGACTATAAATATGGCCCATCAACTTTATAAGAGTATAAGAAGACTGCCTACCTCTGATCATGGCCGTAGCTAAGGGGGAGGGGGCATATACATATACATATGTATATGTGTAACATAGTCTGTGTAACATTGTCATACAACATATTATATTGTGTCATATTTTATATGGCATAATGGGAGATTTATATACGACAGTGTAATATCGCCTTAAGACATTTTTGTTGGAAAAATGCAAAATGTTAAAACTGAATTTAGGTTTAAAATTCCATCAAGGGAAGAGGCTACTGTGGTAAAAGCTGTTTTAAGTCATCGAAAGGATAAAAAACAATGGATGTTTTGTCAAGCATCAAGAGGCGTTCAAAGATACATAGGAATTTTTTTGCATCTGTGGCGACCATATGTAGGATGTAGCACTGCTGATTTGTGCGAATCTACGTTTTCCTACAATCCAGCCCTACAGAGGCTACCGATGGCGATGTTCTAGCGACAAATCCTCGTAAGAGGTTGCGGTTTTCAGTGCCGAGCAGAAAATAAACAGACCTTTCCGGGTATGATCAAATTTTGAAAAATTTAGAGAACAAAATGTTAATTGATTTTAATAAAAAACAATGGGCTATAACCCCTTGCAAGAAAAATAAATTGTTTCCATTTTTTCAAAAATGTTTCCAAAACCCATCGAGCTTATACATCTGACTATCACTTCTGTCCAAAACCCAACCAAAGTGTTTTGATAGCAATATTTCCGTAATGGAGCCTCGAATTCAGTGGCGGTTTTCAAAACCGTCTGTAATATTTTCAAGAATTCTCTAAAACTAAAATCCAAAGAATTCTGCGAGTTTTGGTTCTTGAAATATTCGCATCTAAAGTGAAATTAGTGAACTTGGAACTAACTCTTAAAAGGCTTCGAAGTGCAATATTTCCGCAACCCAACCACGTAAATAAATGCGGATTTCAGTGTGGCTTTTCCGTCAGTATAATTAGGAAAATTTTCATAGTTTGGCTCAGGAATCCTGCGGTCTTGAAGAAGCTACATATCGATACCTTCCCGTAAGAATGTATTAAGCGACACTTTTTTCGAAAATGACTTTTTAATGTGGAACTATACTAGAAGTTAAGCGCCACATTTCGGCCTGGGTTTCGCTGCCCTATCAGGTATGCAAAAGAAACTAAAGAAAAAATAAAATTGTAGCAACCGCCAAGTTTTTTCACTGGAATAATGTTGCTCCCTGAAATTTGTATTATCCGCCATTGAAATTATGCTAAGCGACATTTTTAAAAACCTTATTGTCTTAAGCAACCAAACGTCTACAAAAAAATGTTGTTAGATGTCGCATAGTTTAACCGAAATTGTCGCTTAGCACACTCTTCCAAATAAAACTTGCTCCATTTTTGTCGCAAGATATGGTTTTCTTTGATTTTGAATATTTTTCTATGAAGTAGGCTACGGCTACTTATTTTCTGTTTTTTTTTGTCTGGTCGGTTGTAAGCGTATTTTTGTATGTAAATTCCGTTGCACAGATAGCTGTTGATTTTATTTCAAATATTTGAATGCAGTAAGTAGGCTTGGGTTTTGTTTCAGGTTATTTTGTTCCTTTTGCTCTTGTCAGTTGTCATCGTACTTTTTTCGTTGAGGAGTGTTGCAAAAATAGTGGATTATTGTGATCATTTATTAATTAGATACATACATACGTTTTTGTTTGTTAGTTCATCGTTTCGTGGTATTCTAGTGAAGTTATAATTTTACCATGAATGAAAATTTGCCAGGTCCCTCTGGATCACAGTACACAAATCAAAGGTAATATATTGCGCAGGTTGTCAGTCAGAAATTAAACATGGCGGCTCGAGTGTTCACGAAAACTGCATATGGCATTGCTAGAAACAACAACAAATATAAGCATTTTGACAAGTAAAGAGACACTGGATCCGCCATTTTCACAGATGCGCAGAACTGAACAAAAATTTAAACGCTAATGATATTACCTTTAATATATGTACCTTGCCTCTGGATTGCAAAAGCCATTTTTTTTAATTCAAGAGCTAAACAAATGGTTGAATTAGCAAAACAATCTTATGAAGGAATGAAAGTAAGTAAATAAGCTCCTTGAATCTTGATAAGTTGTTTATTATTTTGAGGTAGGTGAGATAAATACAATTATGAATTGGTTTAGGTTGATCATTTTGAAAAAACAAAAAGGACTGCGGGTGAAAGGAGTTTGTCTGCACCATACAAATCTGTATCTGGATCTGAGTCTGATCCGTTTGAAACAGATGGGAGTTCATCCTGGCATAATGATTCCATAGAAAATTCAAGTTCCGATGAAATAATAGAACATCGAAAAGTATACGAAAAGTATAAGTCATGTCCATTGAGGTATGTAACCAGGACCCATGTTCTGTAACTCAGGCGATAACTTATCGCATCGTTAAAAAATGAAACGAATCATTCCACACGTATCGCCTCTGGAAAAATTGGGTTTCTGTATCTCGATGCGATAAGTTGAATTTTCGATTTATTTTCATTGGAAAATCCATTGGAAGGCGATAAGTTTATTAGGCTGTTTTACATTAAAACAAAAAAAAAAACAAAAGTTAAAATTGAAATCGAATTTGACTTTGTTTTAATTTAGCTATGTACATATGTATATTTCTTATTAAAAAAGTTTAGAGAGTGAAGTGCTCGATATTGTACATTTTACGCTGCTTTATTTCAGAAAGCTAACCAAGGCCGGAATATAATGCGTATATTGAACGCTCAGCGCGGCCATCGCCGGCCGGCCGTAGGTTTCGAGATACAATGAATCTATTTGAAATGCCAGAGGAACGATTAAAGGAGGTATTCTCAGATTTTGGCACAGGAAATGCGTCCATATTTTCCTCAGGGACAGAATAAACTTCATCGTTTGCCACTTGTGAGTTCCTTATTTCCGGACAAATATTTTACAAGGAATATTTTGGGCTTTTTTTAAGTTTGTTTTTTGTTGCAATAATTTAAATATTTCATCTATTATCGCCTGCCTTTGGGTAGGTGATACATTTTGACGTTGAAAATGAGAAAATTAACGATTCTCAAAGATACAGAAACGCATTTTATCGCATTTTTCCAGGATTTCTATTCCGCATGTTCCGGTCGATAAAGTTATCGACTGTCAAAGTTATAGAAACCCGACAATGCGATAAAGTGAGTTTTGTTCCATTTTTCATCGTTTCTCGACTGATTTTATCGATGCGAAAGTTACAGAACATGGGTCCAGGAGTTGGGGGTAGAATCAAAAAGAGCTCGTGTTGAGAAAAAACATAAATCTGTGCAAAGAAATCCATGCAAGAGCTGCCAAAACAAATGTGCTACTAGATTAAGTGAGTCACAAAGGCAAGCCGTTTTTGACTTTTATTGGAAACTGCCACATACACAGCAAATAGATTGGTTATTATCTTGTGTTGATCGTGTTCCTATCAAAAGGCGACGAAGCAAAGAAATTGAAAAGAAGACAGAAACAAGGAAATATTTTATAAATTTTGAAGGGAAGAGAATACAAGTATGTATGCAGTTTTTGCTGAAAACTCTTAACATTTCAAGTAGAGTTGTCACATATGCCCTTGAAAAAACAACAGTTTTAAATACATCGGAAACAGACAAGAGGGGTGCAGCACCTACGTCAAATGCTACATCCGATGATTTAAAAGAAGCCGTTTGCACGTTCATTGAAAGCTTACCAAGGGTTCCATCCCATTATTGCCGTTCTAGGACCAATAGAACTTACTTGCCCACCGAGTATTTTAGTGTTTCTAATATTTACAGAAAATTCAAAAAAAAAAGGTTTGAATTTTGTCTCCGAAAAAATATTTCGCGGAATTTTCAAAACGTACAATATTGGCATCCATGTTCCCAAAAAAGATAAGTGTACCTTTTGCGAATCCTATAAGGATCGTGAATTGGATGAGACAGAAAAAAAAAGTGTCAAAACATTCCCAACAGAAAGAAACGAGCCATAAACTGTTTAAGGAAGACCAGGAAAAAGCCAAACATTCACCTTCCTTTGTTTGTGCTAGTTTTGACCTCCAAAAAGTTCTAAGCTTTCCACATACGCAGAGTATGCTATTTTATTATTCGAGAAAATATTCGTTTTATAACGAGACAGTTTATGAGACCGGAACTCATAATGCGTATGCTTTTGTTTGGGGCGAAGTTGATGGAATGCGAGGAGCAAATGAAATTTGTTCAATCCTCAATCAGTACTTAAAAATCGTCGATGAGAGAAAAACTGTTACTTCCATTTCCTTATACTGTGATAGCTGTCCTGGACAAAATAAAAATCGCCAAATCATAACAATGATTTTTTTGTTTATACAAAAACAAGCTAAACACATTAACGAAATTAAATTAACATTTCTACTTCCTGGCCATACCTACATGCCTGTTGACTCTGTGCATGCTACTATAGAGCGATTTGTTAAAAAAAGGACAATTTGGACACAATCAGAATGGGTTACTCTGATTTCGAATTCAAGGATAAATCCCAAACCTTATGAGGTGGTAGTGTTGACATACAATGATTTCCGTGATTGGAAAAAAGAAGCGCTGAAATATTTTCCAACGAAAGGAGTAAAAACCAAAGAGCAAACTAATTTTAAGATTACGGAATCTAATATTTTCATTTTTTCTAAATCATCCCCTGAAATAAAATATTCGCAATTTCAAAAACCTTCTCCTTCATATACCCTGGATTTTTGTAGCACGCGCAACCAAGTAAAATGCCTTGAAGAATTCAATGAACCTGACACTCTATATTCTTCCAAACTGTCAATATCAGGCCCGTCTGCAGTCTGCTCAAAAAAAAGTTTATTCCTGAACGATACATACAAGAATACGAGGATATAATAAATACAGTTGGTGAGAAACAAGACGAATTAGCAGAGACAGACGAAGAAGATGATTTGTCTGAAAATCAAAATGATAATCATTAATCTTAAAATTTCCATTTTTATCCCTAAAATTAATTTATGTTGCTATTTATATAGATTTGTATGTATTATATTTTTGATCAGTAATCCTACAATGTCCTTTTTGAATTTTTGTTTTGAAATCAATGTAATGTTACTTTTTATATAGATTTTTATTTATTTTATTGTTAATGAGAAAAAAATGTATTTAACGACACAATTTATTTCAAACCTTTATTTTTTGTGACCATTACAGTGTCTTAAGCGCCATTTACCATTGTATCAAGCGCCAATGTGCCACGAAAATGTGCTTAGCGACAAAAACTTCTGATCTGATAAAAATTTCGGTTTTGCAATGATGTCAAGTTTTGTATTCTGAAAATCCCTCTCCAAATCTGTTCCTTCCATTACAACAAAAAAATAACTAAATGAGACGTTTTTTTTGTTTCCTGAACAATTTTAAAAATGTCGCTTAATACATTCTTACGGGAAGGTATCGATATGTATGTGAGAGATTGTATTCGCATTCTGTTTAGTACGGACATCCAAATCCTTTAAAACATTTCTGTCATTGAATAAATACATATAGAAGGTGACACTCGACAACTAAAAGCGCTGTGGCACAGCCTTGGTGGAAAGGAGAAACGAAATAGATGATGTAGGTTTTTTTATGTACACAAACCAATTTTCAAAGGGATATTTATAAATTTAATTGTTCCCTTTTCTATTGGTTTCCATTTTGAAATTTCTTTACTATTTTCAATCCCGAGGAAAGAAACTGTATGTATGTATATTTCTTTATCGGTATAAGTTGTTTTTAAATTTTTGTTAACATGAAGATTTGAAACTAACGCGAAGATTTGTTTTGCATATTGAAAAACAGAAAAAGCTACAAATTATGTATTTTATAGGTTGTATTTCGTTGGAAATTTAGAGACTTATAATAATTTGTTGATTTTAATTATTTTTGTCAAGTAACGTTTCAATTTTGCTTTGTTTTTTGTAAAATATAGATTTTTATGAACAATGTATTTTGGCGAAAAATTCAAACTCTAAGTCTAGATTCAGTTTTTTGCCTGTATCTCCAATTTTACATTTTATACAACTGAAACATGCTGAACTTACTGCGTTTTATTGTTCCTTACAGATTTTAGAGCAAAATATGTAGATGCACCTATATAGTTGGACACAATCTTCCTTCTTAATTTTTCGATTTAATTTTAAGTCATCTTATATAATTTTTTTCATTCTATGGGTTTGTTTCACAATGTCTGATTTAAGTTCTAAGCAAGCAACTTGAAACTTATTATTCAATTATAAACTACTTTTGCTTATAAACTACTCTGAATCGTCAAAGTTATGAGTAAAGTTCTAAGTATTTTAATGGCCAGATGAAGTGGCGATTATCAAATTTACATGACAAACGAAAATAATAATAATTATTTTTTTTTGATTTTTTTTATCAGAAAAAAACTATTTTGTCTGGAAAACTGGAATACTAATGGACACATTCATTTATTATTTAGGTTGATAAATTGTAAAACGCAATTTCTGTTAATGGGAAGATTTAGTTTTCGGATATTTTAAATGCCGAGTAAGTAATTATAACTTCCCTGGGACATTGTGAAACAAACCCTTATTCTTTTGTACGAATATTAATTAACTATAGCAGAATGGTCGTTTTTTTAATTTTGATTAAATAATCGTACACAAGAATCTGTAGTTAAATCTAGAAGTAAATTATCCTGCACGGAATGATAAAATTAAAAAAAAAATTTAAATAAAAAGGCACACATAATATGTATACGTCAAAGTGTACCTAGCCCTTGTTTCACATAGTCTAATATTGTTCAAAATCTCGAATTTGAGCTACAAATAAGCATTTATAAAGCTGTAATTTTGGACATCAAGAGAATTATTATTTTCGTATTTTCGTCCGCTGCCGCTAACTTCAGACTTATTTTAGCGAAAACTTTAATAATTATTAGAAACTATGCGAGCTTCAAGTTTTTGGTTAGCTCAAGAAATTAGCATTTATCTATCTACAAATTCAGATATCAACATTTTTCAATTCAGCCAAAGTAAAGGACGTAAATTGGTCTAGAATCCAAACTTTACTGTCTAAAAAAATGTTTTCAACTGCCTTGATTTTTAAAATGTTTCATTTATCAATTTGGTCAAATGAATAGGTCCATAAATTCTTTATTTGCAAAGGGTTAAATGAAAATACTTAATAATTGAAAAGAATCTATTTCATTCAAATTTCGCTAAGAATAGGTATGAGCGAATGTAGGTACTTAATCCCATTGGATTGTAAACTTATATATACCTAATCAAAATAAGCATTATTCTAAAAACCCATACATATAATTTAGCGAACTTAAACATTTTCTTCTTATCTATTTACTAAATTAAACCGGACATTATTGCAAGCCTGGCAGCTTTATAGTATTTTACTAGTTTTAAAGAATCGATAAATAATAATTTCGTAATACAAACTTTTTCTCTATAAATCCAGTAAAATAGCGTTTTATAAAATATTGCACTTTTTTTAATTTCGCCTGCAGCCTACAGTTTGAAAAAAACTGTGTACCCCTCAATCTTCTACGTTTCCCAAGCTTAAATAAAGTGGTACTAGAACGTAGCTTGTTTTATTTCCTGCAATTGTATATCTTTACCTTAACAATCAAATCAGAAGAACTGAAATTATAATTGTATCTAAACAATACAGCTTTAATATCATGAAAAACTATAACCCCTTTTTTGATTTAAATAATTTGTACTTATTAACTGAAATCGTAACGAAAATAGCTTAATTAAAAAAAAATCTTAATTTCAAACAAAACACAAATACATTCGTTTCCATAGTAATACCATTGAGTTTATACACATAGAGGAACCATGAAACTTGCGTTAATCGCGCAATAGGTGTCGCCGCATACACCAAATCGAGATTTTAAAATTTTGTGGAACAAGATCCACAGAACTTCGAACAAAAAAAGCAACCAAACCAAATATGTGCCTCAAGGGAATTAAGACAAAGAGGAAGAGGTACGAAGGGCGTCTGCTTTATTTTGTAGCTTGTGCACGATATACAGACTAAGCACATACATACACAATATCCCTTTTCAGTTTTTATGCATTGAGCAGCTTATGCATGTCCGTATAGAAATGTGTAGATGTGTCTATCTATAGGTAGGTATATTATAATTTCACTTTAGAGCACATTTTGTGCACAATTTGTGTGTTCGTTGAACGATCGGTGAAGGTCGAGTCAATGAGTAGGTAGTTTAACAAATATTTTAGGTAGATAGATACCTACCTATATGAATGGAAAAAAAGTAAAGCAGTTAAATTGTGTACCTATGTAATTAATAGAAACAGTTCAAATCTTGGTTTTATATTTTGTAGGTAGTTGGTTTTCGTTTTATTTTTTATGTTTTTATGTTTTATTCTATTAATTTTGAATCGGGTACTTTTCAGTAAAGGAAATAGGTACTAACATTTGTTACTAGGTTGACAACATTAGCTATAATTATTGTATCTACCTACATATTCATTGAAATCCTAGTTTCTACAGCCTAAATATTTAGATATAGAAAATTGTTTTTAATTTGTTATGGATTATGATGCATGCCTTGCCTAGGTATGAATTTGAAAAAAATACGTGGTTAGATGTTTCTTAATTCTAATGATTATTGAGTGAAATTATTTCTCAATTGTAGAAAAGAAGAAGGAATGTAGGTTTTTTTGAATTACAATACATATAGGTACTTATAGCCATAGATATTTTTAGAGAAGTGAGTTTTTAAGTGAGTAGTTTACCATCGGAGTATTACAAAGTTTTCTTAAATAATCAGATATAAACCTAGGTAGGTTGGTTTTAAATTTTAAAACTGTGAGGTTCATTTATGTTTTGTTAAATTCAAAGGACGAGTTTGTAGGTAGTTTAACAAATATTTTGGCACCTACATTACATATCGTCAGCTAAATGCGTAAAGCTCCTCAAGCTGGACGAAATTGAGATTTTGATTCCAATTTCTTAAGAAATACATTATGCTTTAATCATTTATGTCGAATGAAACGTTGTTGGCCTAGAATCTTCAAGAGAAAATGAGTTTTATATGGAGCCTAATGCTCTCCAGCAAATTTTTAAAACAGTTTTACGCATTTAGCGAATGTAATAAAACATTTATGAAACTACAGTTTTACGTTTTATTTGACTTCACTCTCACTAAAGTTGCATCACTTGGTGGATGAAAGTTAAAAGAACAAAAGTTATGAAAAAAAGGCATACCTTGCGTCAAATACGGAGCCGAACGCAGTTATCTAAAACACTATAGGTACCTACCCACCTATTAAAAAAATATGCACGACTTGATCACACGAACTTGCTCTTGAGTTTAACCACTGTTTGTAATAACACATTAAAGATGCATGATGTACCTATGCATATATTTAAATAAAAAAATTAAGAGTCGAAAGTACCTACTTAAAAATGGATTTTTTGTTTGATTTTTGTTTTGTTTATAAAACAGTACTTTTCCAAGTTTTCCAAATAAATGTAGGTAATATTGTTCAAACTATTGAGAAGCACCAGATTACAAAATTATAACAAAATCGGTCAAACCATCAAAAAGATATAGGTACTCGAATAACCCAAAGTACGGCCATTTAAAAAAAAAAACTGGAATACCTAATTCCGTTATGAGAAAACCAGAAACGCAGTTTTCTTAAAATTGACCTGTTTATTACAGGCACTAAGTTCAATCAAAATCTTTAGAGCCTATGAGATAACAATGTTACTGGATTACTAATTTTTTTGCTCATAGATTTTTTTTCTGTACAATATAGGTAGGTATTTTCTATGCAATATTTACTTAGTTTCTGTTTGCAAAATTAAAAAAAAAGTCATTTCAGTTATTCACGAGATAGGCCTACATAAGTACATTGTTGACACCTGCCTTTATAATTGCCCAAAAGATATGCGAATTTTTCACCAAAAACCAGAAAGCCGAACTTATTTTGTCTAATTATTTTGTTGATTTAGCTACCTATGAAGGTATATTAATTTGAGATAAAACATTCAAGGCTTTTCTCAAATATTTAATAATTTATGTTACTTCCGAGAAAACATCAATAGGCGTGTTTTTTTTTATAATCTATATACCTAGTAAACAGTTAAAAAAAAATAATTTATAAAAAACAACATTAACCAAGTCCGTAATAAACTTCTTGATTTTGCTATCTATCGAGGCTTATGTCCTAAGCCTGTATAAAATATGGATATTTATCAAGGTTTATGTATTCAACATGAATACATATTCTATCCAGTGTAATGAAATGTAAAGAAAATAAGACCTAATAAACATCCAGGCTAACGATGAGCTGTATAGTTCAGTTGGTATGGTGTTTTATTAGTTATTTTGCTTCAAATTCAATAGAATATACATTCAATATTCTTAGTATTGTTATATTATTGAACAATTTTTTAAGACTATATAGATTAAGAAACACGCCTAATGTTGTTTTAAAATCTGAATACACATGAACTAACTAGGTAGGTATACCTATAATATTCATATAAAAAAGAAGATATTAAAAGCTTCAAATGACGGTAAACTAACCAGAAGCAAATCTTTAAATCAGCCTTATTTTGAAATTCACTTTCATGCGAAAGTAAGTCGAATTCGAATAGTTTGTATTTTGAGTTTCGAACGAATCGAAAGTTCACTTCATCAAACGAAAGTTCATTTTTTGTTGAAAACTAAGCAAATTTTGACTTTCGAATCATTCGAAACAAATGTCATTTATTTGACGCTAAACATTTTCTGGCGAATAGATTAAAAAAACATGTGAGCTCAAATATTTTTGTTGAAAAATAAAGAAAATAAAATACTTTTATGAATTATTTGTTGAGATTTTAATTAAAGGTCGCATTTCAATTGGACTTAACGGGAGCAGAAAGAAGTTCTCATCAAATTGATGGAAGAACATCCGGAGATAGCCATAAGGGATTTTCAATCTTGAATGGATTTGATGCATCCATTATCCCTCTCCTCCATATCTGCTCTTCGCCGCCGTCTTCACTTCTTATAAATAAAATAATTGCCATCTGTTTTTCTTGAAAATTAAACAATCAACTCTTGCTCATGAACTAGCAAATAACAATGAGGTACAAGCATTTACAAATAACAAAAAAATACCGGCGAGGGATTTTACTTTTTTTGTTTTGTTGAAAATTGAAAAGTGTGACCAGGTGTGTATAAAGTAAAGAGAAACTTTGAAGTTACATGTTTTTTTTGTTAGTCAATTTTAAACACAATTAAATTGACATGAAAGCTAATAAAAAATCTAGTATTTAACTATTCAAAAGTTTTAAATTTATTTTGTTACTTTTTCATGTCAATAAACTTACCATACTATTTTCTAAATGCTCCCAAATTTTAAAATTCCAGTTTTTATTGATGTTTTTTAAATAGTAAACTTTACCGGGCCTTCAACATTACTTATCTTTACTTTATTTTTCTTAAATGAGAACGCATTATTTTGACCATCATTTTTATAAAAACAAAAATTCTTCGAAAAAACAGCTTGGTCACACTAAATTAAATAGAAATGTCAGTAAATGTCAAAGCGGTGATGTTCATTTTAGGAATTCATTCGATAATGAATATTATTCGTTCGATTCTCAAAATATGCAAAGTTCATTCGAATGAATAGATCTATTCTATCGAAATAGCTATTCATTCGAATCTCAAAATAAGGCTGAATAAATTCAAGAAAAAAACACCCCACAAAAAAGTTGTTAGGCCATCAAAAAAATATTTGTGAATATGTATAGAGGAACAAAAAAACCAATTAGTGAGAGGCACGGGGAACTCACTTTAAAAAAGCACCCTAAGAGTGAGAGGCACGGGGAACTCACTTTAAA
Source organism: Leucozona laternaria (assembly GCA_932273885.2). Lineage (NCBI taxonomy): Eukaryota > Metazoa > Arthropoda > Insecta > Diptera > Syrphidae > Leucozona > Leucozona laternaria. The sequence continues at coordinate 58,129,644 of OW026368.1, forward strand.
AAAGCACCCTAAGAGTGAGAGGCACGGGGAACTCACTTTAAAAAAGCACCCTAAGAGTGAGAGGCACGGGGAACTCACTTTAAAAAAGCACCCCAAGAGTGAGAGGCACGGGGAACTCACTTTAAAAAAGCACCCCAAGAGTGAGAGGCACGGGGAACTCACTAAAAAATAGCACCCCGAAAATGGTGGGTGAAAACGCATTATCACCTCCCCGTGGTACCTGCCGGATGACAATGTTATTGTTAACTAACGATAAGCGTTATAATAGACTCGGGGTAGGGCTATATATAAAATCAAAATATGTAGAAAATCTCTAGAAAGAGAGACACAATAAACCGCACACAAAGAAAGTACTATGGCTATTCATGCAACGTCTGTCGTAAGATTACAAACTATGTACAATGATAAGTTTACAAAAAAGTTTGCGTGAAAGTTATGTTATTGAATAAGCTGTTCGTTAAAAGTCAAAAATTGTTTTCGTGCACAAAAATTATTACGTTTTCTATAAACTATAATTTAAAAAAGTTAATTCAAAGATGCCGAAAATAAGTAAAAAAGAAATTTATTTAATTATATGAACAAATTTTCTTCAGTGATTTACTAATTTTAGAACTTTTCGGAAAAAATGATGGTTTGTGCATTCCAAATGTCACAATGAGAATTGCTTGGGTTTAAAAAAAAAATGGTTAATTTTCCGTACCAAAATCCTGAGAAATTTTAACCAAATTGTGCAAATCATTACTCATACATTATTTGACAGTTCACTCACCAATTCGTAAACCTAATTTAATGGTAAACTTATCTATTGTTTTACATATACACAATAACATGAATACCTTTATTGATTAAATTGATTAATGTAATCATCAAAAAAGCAACAAACAAAAAAACAGAGTGCGGTGGTAGAATGAAAATATGTGCCTTATTTTGTTTATCGTTGTTATTTTTATAATAAGAATATAAAAATAACCATAGCTATACACCTAGATGGATGATCTACATCATTTACATAGGTAGGTGTATAGCTACATTTAAAAACTAAAATATTATCTTATGACAAAATTTCATCCAAATAGTTGTAGCCGTTTCCGATAAAAAAATGTTATTAATGCATCCAACACCAATCTACATAAAATTGATGGCAGGTTAAACAATATCTCAATACAAAATTTCAACCAAAATCATTAAAACAGTTGGAACACTAATCAAAATATATATCAAGGTTAAATTAAGGGTAAGCTATTCAAAATAACCGAAATAGGTAGGTACCTACCTCATAAAAAATGATACCGTATATCAATTTCTTTATTTAATTTTTCAAACAAGATCTTTGAGTGAACATTTCTTGAAAAAATCATTTTCAAACTCAAAATTTTGGAAAAAAGTGAAAAAATGATAGGTATAAAGTTTTATTTATAAAATTTGTATGTACCTACATAATTAAGTTCTTTCCCTTATCTACCAACCTATTTGATGTTTACATCAACTTACAGCTAGTCGAATTTCAAAAACCAATTCGATTTATGTAGGTACCTACCTACATAGGTAAATTATTTTTTGAAAAAAAATGAAAGTTGAAAACATTCTTTATTTGTTCGAAAACTTGTCCTCCCATACGGCTCTTTTCTTGTCTATTCCCAATATAGGTACCTACATAAAATAGTCTTTTCAATTACCTAACCCTTAACAGCGGCTAGGTACCTACCTAGGGACATAAAAAAACCAAAAAACAAACATTTCTTTTCTTCATTTCAAACCTATTTAATGCCATCCAAAAATGAAAACCAGAAAAAACAATACGACCATCCAAATAGATACACTACACATCCCTACATACATACATAAATATATATGTACATTCCATATGTATAAATACAAGAAACAATTGCACGTTTAAAGTAAAAAATTTAAAAAAAAAACCACAATTGTACGACCTTTAATTGTTTGCGGCCCTAAAGTAAACAAAGTGATCCTTTTTGTCTACATTATCATCACCACGCGACGCTTGATAACAATAATAACAAAAACAAACTTAAAAAACTGAAGTGACGTAACCTTGTTATCCTTCATTCATTTGTGCTTCTTAACAACTTACCCCGCGTGATACAAACAAAAACACACATTCGTTTATTCCAAAAAAAAAATTAATGTGTAGTCTACCGAATATTCCCTGCGCTGGCTGCTCAGTGTGCCTGTGCATACATACTCATGCGTTTTGTATGTTTGTAGGTAGGTATGTGGAACAAAATTCACACAATCCACTAGATTCCACAATTTCTACAAAAATGGTTTTAGCTTCAGGTAAGCTATAAGCCGCCATCTAGGCGAGCATTTAACGCAAGATTCTCGTTCGGTCGAAGTGGTTCCTCTATGTGTATAAACTCAATGGTAATACACACACTTTCTGAATTTCATACGAAAGAAACACAACAACCGTTTCCATAGTAATTGATTGAAATTACAAAAACAAAACTGAAAAAAATCCTTTTCAAATACACGACTCTATCCATAATTAAGGAAATATTTTAAATTGAATACACCGACCTATAATATTATTTAAGGCGACAGCAGCGCTGCCAGCCGATTTGGTATAGTTTTCCTCGAGTGTCACCTTCTAAATATATATGCTTATTCAATGATTTCTGTATTTCCCTTAACAAATTTTCTGCCAAAAAAATCACATCGAATACACAACCTGATTTGAATCTGAGCTTATATGAAACAAATTTGAACTTAATTTTCAGTTAAATATAATTCACAGAATATTTTTCGCCATCGCACGAAATATGATCAAATTCAAATCATATCACCTTGGGATGGGTGTGGGGTATATATTAAGTTAAATAGTGAATTTAAGTTATTAAAAAAAAGAAAAAAATAAAAAAAAATATTTATTCAAAATTTTAAGTTCCATTAAAGTCCGGTGTGTTGTTGTGAATGATTGTGGTGTGTTTAATAAGTAAAAATAGGTAAGCGCATTGAGATAACCGTGATCTTTTATTATCCTTGATGTGTTTTTCAATTATAAGTTGTTATGTGTTCAAGACTCGTTTTTCATCATTTTTTTTTAAGGAATACTTAAATTTAATTGAAACATTTTTTCAACTTTTTTTCAAAAATATTTCCAAAATTCATCGAGCTATAATAAAAAGAAAGGTCTCTTCAAAATCTGTCCGTACATCTAAACCAAAAGTTTAGGGACGGTCTGGTAATCGAAATATTTCAATCCAAGGACATTTTACGATTTTACTGAATTTCTGTCCAAAACCCAACCAAAGTGTTTAGATAGTGATATTTTCGCAATGGAGCCCCGAATTCAGTCGCGGTTTAAAAACCCGTGTGTTATATTTTCAAGACCTCTCTAAAACTGAAAACCAAAGAATTCTGCGAGTTTTGGTTCTCGAAATATTCGCATCCAAAGTGAAATTAGAGTACTTGGAACTATTCCTTAAAAGGCTTTGGATGGCAATATTTCCGATAAACAACTGCGTACGCAACTGCGGTTTTCAGTGTCGTATAGAAAATTAAAAGGCTTTTCCATCAGTATAAACAGAAAAATTTTGCAAGTTTTGGTTCTTGAAATATTTGTATCCAAAGTGATATTACTGAATGTACATACTTCGATCCAGCCCTAAAGAGGCTTTCGATGGCGATATTTCCGCGACAAGGCCTCGTAAGAGGTTGCGGTTTTCAGTGCCGAGTAGAAGATAAACAGACCTTTCCGGTTATGATCAAAATTTGAAAAATCTAGAGACCAAAATGTTAATTGATTTTGAAGAAAACAATGAGCAATAAAAATAATTTTTTCAGCTTTTTTCAAAAATGTTTTCAAAACCCATCGAGCTTATACATCTGACTATCATTTCTGTCCAAAACCCAACCAAAGTGTTTTGATAGCAATATTTCCGTAATGGAGCCTCGAATTCAGTGGCGGTTTTCAAAACCGTCTGTAATATTTTCAAGAATTCTCTAAAACTAAAATCCAAAGAATTCTGCGAGTTTTGGTTCTTGAAATATTCGCATCAAAAGTGGAATTAGTGAAAAGCCTTCGAATTGCAATATTTCCGCAACCCAACCAAGTAAACAAATGCGGATTTCAGTGTGGCTTTTCCGTCAGTATAATTAGGAAAATTTTCATAGTTTGGCTCAGGAATCCTGCGGTCTTGAAGAAGCTACATATATGTATGTATGTGAGAGATTGTATTCGCATCCTGTTTAGTACGGACATCCAAATCCTTTAAAACATTTCTGTATTTCACTTAACAAATGCGTTGAATATCCTTCAACTTAATTGTCCAATTGACTTCTGCCCGAAAACTTTTGACAGACAAAGCTATATAATTTTATTTAATTATTTCGCAATTGACATTTAAAATAATTTATTTCTGCCAAAAAAATCACATCGAATACACAACCTGATTTGAATCTGAGCTAATATGAAACAAATTTGAACTTAATTTTCAGTTAAATATAATTCACAGAATATTTTTCGCCATCGCACGAAACATGATCAAATTCAAATCATATCACCTTGGGATGGGTGTGGGGTATATATTAAGTTAAATAGTGAAATTAAGTTATTAAAAAAAAGAAAAAAATAAAAAAAAATATTTATTCAAAATTTTAAGTTCCATTAAAGTCCGGTGTGTTGTTGTGAATGATTGTGGTGTGTTTAATAAGTAAAAATAGTTAAGCGCATTGAGATATAACCGTGATCTTTTATTATCCTTGATGTGTTTTTCAATTATAAGTTGTTATGTGTTCAAGACTCGTTTTTCATCATTTTTTTTTAAGGAATACTTAAATTTAATTGAAAAATTTTTTCAACTTTTTTTCAAAAATATTTCCAAAATTCATCGAGCTATAATAAAAAGAAAGGTCTCTTCAAAATCTGTCCGTACATCTAAACCAAAAGTTTAGGGACGGTCTGGTTCTCGAAATATTTCAATCCAAGGACATTTTACGATTTTACTGAATTTCTGTCCAAAACCCAACCAAAGTGTTTAGATAGTGATATTTTCGCAATGGAGCCTCGAATTCAGTCGCGGTTTAAAAAACCGTATGTAATATTTTCAAGACCTCTCTAAAACTGAAAACCAAAGAATTCTGCGAGTTTTGGTTCTCGAAATATTCGCATCCAAAGTGAAATTAGAGTACTTGGAACTATTCCTTAAAAGGCTGTGGATGGCAATATTTCCGATAAACAACTGCGTACGCAACTGCGGTTTTCAGTGTCGTATAGAAAATTAAAAGGCTTTTCCATCAGTATAAACAGAAAAATTTTGCAAGTTTTGGTTCTTGAAATATTTGTATCCAAAGTGATATTACTGAATGTACATACTTCGATCCAGCCCTAAAGAGGCTTTCGATGGCGATATTTCCGCGACAAGGCCTCGTAAGAGGTTGCGGTTTTCAGTGCCGAGTAGAAGATAAACAGACCTTTCCGGTTATGATCAAATTTTGAAAAATCTAGAGACCAAAATGTTAATTGATTTTGAAGAAAACAATGAGCAATAAAAATAATTTTTTCAGCTTTTTTCAAAAATGTTTTCAAAACCCATCGAGCTTATACATCTGACTATCATTTCTGTCCAAAACCCAACCAAAGTGTTTTGATAGCAATATTTCCGTAATGGAGCCTCGAATTCAGTGGCGGTTTTCAAAACCGTTTGTAATATATTTTCAAGAATTCTCTAAAACTAAAATCCAAAGAATTCTGCGAGTTTTGGTTCTTGAAATATTCGCATCCAAAGTGAAATTATTGAACTTGGAACTAACTCTTAAAAGGCTTCGAAGTTCAATATTTCCGCAACCTAACCACGTTAACAAATGCGGATTTCAGTGTGGCTTTTCCGTCAGTATAATTAGGAAAATTTTCATAGTTTGGCTCAGGAATCCTGCGGTCTTGAAGAAGCTACATATGTATGTGAGTTATTGTATTCGCATCCTGTTTAGTACGGACATCCAAATCCTTTAAAACATTTCTGTATTTCCCTTAACAAATTTTCTGCCAAAAAAATCACATCGAATACACAACCTGATTTGAATCTGAGCTAATATGAAACAAATTTGAACTTAATTTTCAGTTAAATATAATTCACAGAATATTTTTCGCCATCACACGAAATATGATCAAATTCAAATCATATCACCTTGGGATGGGTGTGGGGTATATATTAAGTTAAATAGTGAAATTAAGTTATTTAAAAAAAGAAAAAAATAAAAAAAAAATATTTATTCAAAATTTTAAGTTCCATTAAAGTCCGGTGTGTTGTTGTGAATGATTGTGGTGTGTTTAATAAGTAAAAATAGGTAAGCGCATTGAGATAACCGTGATCTTTTATTATCCTTGATGTGTTTTTCAATTATAAGTTGTTATGTGTTCAAGACTCGTTTTTCATCATTTTTTTTTTTAAGGAATACTTAAATTTAATTGAAACATTTTTTCAACTTTTTTTCAAAAATATTTCCAAAATTCATCGAGCTATAATAAAAAGTAAGGTCTCTTCAAAATCTGTCCGTACATCTAAACCAAAAGTTTAGGGACGGTCTGGTAATCGAAATATTTCAATCCAAGGACATTTTACGATTTTACTGAATTTCTGTCCAAAACCCAACCAAAGTGTTTAGATAGTGATATTTTCGCAATAGAGCCTCGAATTCAGTCGCGGTTTAAAAAACCGTGTGTTATATTTTCAAGACCTCTCTAAAACTGAAAACCAAAGAATTCTGCGAGTTTTGGTTCTCGAAATATTCGCATCCAAAGTGAAATTAGAGTACTTGGAACTATTCCTTAAAAGGCTTTGGATGGCAATATTTCCGATAAACAACTGCGTACGCAACTGCGGTTTTCAGTGTCGTATAGAAAATTAAAAGGCTTTTCCATCAGTATAAACAGAAAAATTTTGCAAGTTTTGGTTCTTGAAATATTTGTATCCAAAGTGATATTACTGAATGTACATACTTCGATCCAGCCCTAAAGAGGCTTTCGATGGCGATATTTCCGCGACAAGGCCTCGTAAGAGGTTGCGGTTTTCAGTGCCGAGTAGAAGATAAACAGACCTTTCCGGTTATGATCAAAATTTGAAAAATCTAGAGACCAAAATGTTAATTGATTTTGAAGAAAACAATGAGCAATAAAAATAATTTTTTCAGCTTTTTTCAAAAATGTTTTCAAAACCCATCGAGCTTATACATCTGACTATCATTTCTGTCCAAAACCCAACCAAAGTGTTTTGATAGCAATATTTCCGTAATGGAGCCTCGAATTCAGTGGCGGTTTTCAAAACCGTCTGTAATATTTTCAAGAATTCTCTAAAACTAAAATCCAAAGAATTCTGCGAGTTTTGGTTCTTGAAATATTCGCATCAAAAGTGGAATTAGTGAAAAGGCTTTGAATTGCAATATTTCCGCAACCCAACCAAGTAAACAAATGCGGATTTCAGTGTGGCTTTTCCGTCAGTATAATTAGGAAAATTTTCATAGTTTGGCTCAGGAATCCTGCGGTCTTGAAGAAGCTACATATATGTATGTATGTGAGAGATTGTATTCGCATCCTGTTTAGTACGGACATCCAAATCCTTTAAAACATTTCTGTATTTCACTTAACAAATGCGTTGAATATCCTTCAACTTAATTGTCCAATTGACTTCTGCCCGAAAACTTTTGACAGACAAAGCTATATAATTTTATTTAATTATTTCGCAATTGACATTTAAAATAATTTATTTCTGCCAAAAAAATCACATCGAATACACAACCTGATTTGAATCTGAGCTAATATGAAACAAATTTGAACTTAATTTTCAGTTAAATATAATTCACAGAATATTTTTCGCCATCGCACGAAACATGATCAAATTCAAATCATATCACCTTGGGATGGGTGTGGGGTATATATTAAGTTAAATAGTGAAATTAAGTTATTAAAAAAAAGAAAAAAATAAAAAAAAATATTTATTCAAAATTTTAAGTTCCATTAAAGTCCGGTGTGTTGTTGTGAATGATTGTGGTGTGTTTAATAAGTAAAAATAGTTAAGCGCATTGAGATAACCGTGATCTTTTATTATCCTTGATGTGTTTTTCAATTATAAGTTGTTATGTGTTCAAGACTCGTTTTTCATCATTTTTTTTTAAGGAATACTTAAATTTAATTGAAAAATTTTTTCAACTTTTTTTCAAAAATATTTCCAAAATTCATCGAGCTATAATAAAAAGAAAGGTCTCTTCAAAATCTGTCCGTACATCTAAACCAAAAGTTTAGGGACGGTCTGGTTCTCGAAATATTTCAATCCAAGGACATTTTACGATTTTACTGAATTTCTGTCCAAAACCCAACCAAAGTGTTTAGATAGTGATATTTTCGCAATGGAGCCTCGAATTCAGTCGCGGTTTAAAAAACCGTATGTAATATTTTCAAGACCTCTCTAAAACTGAAAACCAAAGAATTCTGCGAGTTTTGGTTCTCGAAATATTCGCATCCAAAGTGAAATTAGAGTACTTGGAACTATTCCTTAAAAGGCTGTGGATGGCAATATTTCCGATAAACAACTGCGTACGCAACTGCGGTTTTCAGTGTCGTATAGAAAATTAAAAGGCTTTTCCATCAGTATAAACAGAAAAATTTTGCAAGTTTTGGTTCTTGAAATATTTGTATCCAAAGTGATATTACTGATTTATTTCGATGGCGATATTTCCGCGACAAGGCCTCGTAAGAGGTTGCGGTTTTCAGTGCCGAGTAGAAGATAAACAGACCTTTCCGGTTATGATCAAATTTTGAAAAATCTAGAGACCAAAATGTTAATTGATTTTGAAGAAAACAATGAGCAATAAAAATAATTTTTTCAGCTTTTTTCAAAAATGTTTTCAAAACCCATCGAGCTTATACATCTGACTATCATTTCTGTCCAAAACCCAACCAAAGTGTTTTGATAGCAATATTTCCGTAATGGAGCCTCGAATTCAGTGGCGGTTTTCAAAACCGTCTGTAATATATTTTCAAGAATTCTCTAAAACTAAAATCCAAAGAATTCTGCGAGTTTTGGTTCTTGAAATATTCGCATCCAAAGTGAAATTATTGAACTTGGAACTAACTCTTAAAAGGCTTCGAAGTTCAATATTTCCGCAACCTAACCACGTTAACAAATGCGGATTTCAGTGTGGCTTTTCCGTCAGTATAATTAGGAAAATTTTCATAGTTTGGCTCAGGAATCCTGCGGTCTTGAAGAAGCTACATATGTATGTGAGTTATTGTATTCGCATCCTGTTTAGTACGGACATCCAAATCCTTTAAAACATTTCTGTATTTCCCTTAACAAATTTTCTGCCAAAAAAATCACATCGAATACACAACCTGATTTGAATCTGAGCTAATATGAAACAAATTTGAACTTAATTTTCAGTTAAATATAATTCACAGAATATTTTTCGCCATCACACGAAATATGATCAAATTCAAATCATATCACCTTGGGATGGGTGTGGGGTATATATTAAGTTAAATAGTGAAATTAAGTTATTTAAAAAAAGAAAAAAATAAAAAAAAAATATTTATTCAAAATTTTAAGTTCCATTAAAGTCCGGTGTGTTGTTGTGAATGATTGTGGTGTGTTTAATAAGTAAAAATAGGTAAGCGCATTGAGATAACCGTGATCTTTTATTATCCTTGATGTGTTTTTCAATTATAAGTTGTTATGTGTTCAAGACTCGTTTTTCATCATTTTTTTTTTTAAGGAATACTTAAATTTAATTGAAACATTTTTTCAACTTTTTTTCAAAAATATTTCCAAAATTCATCGAGCTATAATAAAAAGAAAGGTCTCTTCAAAATCTGTCCGTACATCTAAACCAAAAGTTTAGGGACGGTCTGGTAATCGAAATATTTCAATCCAAGGACATTTTACGATTTTACTGAATTTCTGTCCAAAACCCAACCAAAGTGTTTAGATAGTGATATTTTCGCAATGGAGCCCCGAATTCAGTCGCGGTTTAAAAACCCGTGTGTTATATTTTCAAGACCTCTCTAAAACTGAAAACCAAAGAATTCTGCGAGTTTTGGTTCTCGAAATATTCGCATCCAAAGTGAAATTAGAGTACTTGGAACTATTCCTTAAAAGGCTTTGGATGGCAATATTTCCGATAAACAACTGCGTACGCAACTGCGGTTTTCAGTGTCGTATAGAAAATTAAAAGGCTTTTCCATCAGTATAAACAGAAAAATTTTGCAAGTTTTGGTTCTTGAAATATTTGTATCCAAAGTGATATTACTGAATGTACATACTTCGATCCAGCCCTAAAGAGGCTTTCGATGGCGATATTTCCGCGACAAGGCCTCGTAAGAGGTTGCGGTTTTCAGTGCCGAGTAGAAGATAAACAGACCTTTCCGGTTATGATCAAATTTTGAAAAATCTAGAGACCAAAATGTTAATTGATTTTGAAGAAAACAATGAGCAATAAAAATAATTTTTTCAGCTTTTTTCAAAAATGTTTTCAAAACCCATCGAGCTTATACATCTGACTATCATTTCTGTCCAAAACCCAACCAAAGTGTTTTGATAGCAATATTTCCGTAATGGAGCCTCGAATTCAGTGGCGGTTTTCAAAACCGTCTAATATTTTCAAGAATTCTCTAAAACTAAAATCCAAAGAATTCTGCGAGTTTTGGTTCTTGAAATATTCGCATCAAAAGTGGAATTAGTGAAAAGTCTTCGAATTGCTATATTTCCGCAACCCAACCAAGTAAACAAATGCGGATTTCAGTGTGGCTTTTCCGTCAGTATAATTAGGAAAATTTTCATAGTTTGGCTCAGGAATCCTGGGGTCTTGAAGAAGCTACATATATGTATGTATGTGAGAGATTGTATTCGCATCCTGTTTAGTACGGACATCCAAATCCTTTAAAACATTTCTGTATTTCACTTAACAAATGCGTTGAATATCCTTCAACTTAAATGTCCAATTGACTTCTGCCCGAAAACTTTTGACAGACAAAGCTTTATAATTTTATTTAATTATTTCGCAATTGACATTTAAAATAATTTATTTCTGCTAAAAAAATCACATCGAATACACAACCTGATTTGAATCTGAGCTAATATGAAACAAATTTGAACTTAATTTTCAGTTAAATATAATTCACAGAATATTTTTCGCCATCGCACGAAACATGATCAAATTCAAATCATATCACCTTGGGATGGGTGTGGGGTATATATTAAGTTAAATAGTGAAATTAAGTTATTAAAAAAAAGAAAAAAATAAAAAAAAAATATTTATTCAAAATTTTAAGTTCCATTTAAGTCCGGTGTGTTGTTGTGAATGATTGTGGTGTGTTTAATAAGTAAAAATAGTTAAGCGCATTGAGATAACCGTGATCTTTTATTATCCTTGATGTTTTTTTCAATTATAAGTTGTTATGTGTTCAAGACTCGTTTTTCATCATTTTTTTTTTAAGGAATACTTAAATTTAATTGAAAAATTTTTTCAACTTTTTTTCAAAAATATTTCCAAAATTCATCGAGCTATAATAAAAAGAAAGGTCTCTTCAAAATCTGTCCGTACATCTAAACCAAAAGTTTAGGGACGGTCTGGTTCTCGAAATATTTCAATCCAAGGACATTTTACGATTTTACTGAATTTCTGTCCAAAACCCAACCAAAGTGTTTAGATACTGATATTTTTGCAATGGAGCCTCGAATTCAGTCGCGGTTTAAAAAACCGTATGTAATATTTTCAAGACCTCTCTAAAACTGAAAACCAAAGAATTCTGCGAGTTTTGGTTCTCGAAATATTCGCATCCAAAGTGAAATTAGAGTACTTGGAACTATTCCTTAAAAGGCTTTGGATGGCAATATTTCCGATAAACAACTGCGTACGCAACTGCGGTTTTCAGTGTCGTATAGAAAATTAAAAGGCTTTTCCATCAGTATAAACAGAAAAATTTTGCAAGTTTTGGTTCTTGAAATATTTGTATCCAAAGTGATATTACTGAATGTACATACTTCGATCCAGCCCTAAAGAGGCTTTCGATGGCGATATTTCCGCGACAAGGCCTCGTAAGAGGTTGCGGTTTTCAGTGCCGAGTAGAAGATAAACAGACCTTTCCGGTTATGATCAAATTTTGAAAAATCTAGAGACCAAAATGTTAATTGATTTTGAAGAAAACAATGAGCAATAAAAATAATTTTTTCAGCTTTTTTCAAAAATGTTTTCAAAACCCATCGAGCTTATATACATCTGACTATCATTTCTGTCCAAAACCCAACCAAAGTGTTTTGATAGCAATATTTCCGTAATGGAGCCTCGAATTCAGTGGCGGTTTTCAAAACCGTCTGTAATATTTTCAAGAATTCTCTAAAACTAAAATCCAAAGAATTCTGCGAGTTTTGGTTCTTGAAATATTCGCATCCAATGTGAAATTAGTGAACTTGGAACTAACTCTTAAAAGGCTTCGAAGTGCAATATTTCCGCAACCTAACCACGTTAACAAATGCGGATTTCAGTGTGGCTTTTCCGTCAGTATAATTAGGAAAATTTTCATAGTTTGGCTCAGGAATCCTGCGGTCTTGAAGAAGCTACATATATGTATGTATGTGAGAGATTGTATTCGCATCCTGTTTAGTACGGACATCCAAATCCTTTAAAACATTTCTGTATTTCACTTAACAAATGCGTTGAATATCCTTCAACTTAAATGTCCAATTGACTTCTGCCCGAAAACTTTTGACAGACAAAGCTATATAATTTTATTTAATTATTTCGCAATTGACATTTAAAATAATTTATTTCTGCCAAAAAAATCACATCGAATACACAACCTGATTTGAATCTGAGCTAATATGAAACAAATTTGAACTTAATTTTCAGTTAAATATAATTCACAGAATATTTTTCGCCATCGCACGAAACATGATCAAATTCAAATCATATCACCTTGGGATGGGTGTGGGGTATATATTAAGTTAAATAGTGAAATTAAGTTATTAAAAAAAAGAAAAAAAATAAAAAAAAAATATTTATTCAAAATTTTAAGTTCCATTAAAGTCCGGTGTGTTGTTGTGAATGATTGTGGTGTGTTTAATAAGTAAAAATAGTTAAGCGCATTGAGATAACCGTGATCTTTTATTATCCTTGATGTGTTTTTCAATTATAAGTTGTTATGTGTTCAAGACTCGTTTTTCATCATTTTTTTTTTTTAAGGAATACTTAAATTTAATTGAAACATTTTTTCAACTTTTTTTCAAAAATATTTCCAAAATTCATCGAGCTATAATAAAAAGTAAGGTCTCTTCAAAATCTGTCCGTACATCTAAACCAAAAGTTTAGGGACGGTCTGGTAATCGAAATATTTCAATCCAAGGACATTTTACGATTTTACTGAATTTCTGTCCAAAACCCAACCAAAGTGTTTAGATAGTGATATTTTCGCAATGGAGCCCCGAATTCAGTCGCGGTTTAAAAACCCGTGTGTTATATTTTCAAGACCTCTCTAAAACTGAAAACCAAAGAATTCTGCGAGTTTTGGTTCTCGAAATATTCGCAACCAAAGTGAAATTAGAGTACTTGGAACTATTCCTTAAAAGGCTTTGGATGGCAATATTTCCGATAAACAACTGCGTACGCAACTGCGGTTTTCAGTGTCGTATAGAAAATTAAAAGGCTTTTCCATCAGTATAAACAGAAAAATTTTGCAAGTTTTGGTTCTTGAAATATTTGTATCCAAAGTGATATTACTGAATGTACATACTTCGATCCAGCCCTAAAGAGGCTTTCGATGGCGATATTTCCGCGACAAGGCCTCGTAAGAGGTTGCGGTTTTCAGTGCCGAGTAGAAGATAAACAGACCTTTCCGGTTATGATCAAATTTTGAAAAATCTAGAGACCAAAATGTTAATTGATTTTGAAGAAAACAATGAGCAATAAAAATAATTTTTTCAGCTTTTTTCAAAAATGTTTTCAAAACCCATCGAGCTTATACATCTGACTATCATTTCTGTCCAAAACCCAACCAAAGTGTTTTGATAGCAATATTTCCGTAATGGAGCCTCAAATTCAGTGGAGGTTTTCAAAACCGTCTGTAATATATTTTCAAGAATTCTCTAAAACTAAAATCCAAAGAATTCTGCGAGTTTTGGTTCTTGAAATATTCGCATCCAAAGTGAAATTAGTGAACTTGGAACTAACTCTTAAAAGGCTTCGAAGTGCAATATTTCCGCAACCTAACCACGTTAACAAATGCGGATTTCAGTGTGGCTTTTCCGTCAGTATAATTAGGAAAATTTTCATTGTTTGGCTCAGGAATCCTGCGGTCTTGAAGAAGCTACATATGTATGTGAGTTATTGTATTCGCATCCTGTTTAGTACGGACATCCAAATCCTTTAAAACATTTCTGTATTTCCCTTAACAAATTTTCTGCTAAAAAAATCACATCGAATACACAACCTGATTTGAATCTGAGCTAATATGAAACAAATTTGAACTTAATTTTCAGTTAAATATAATTCACAGAATATTTTTCGCCATCACACGAAATATGATCAAATTCAAATCATATCACCTTGGGATGGGTGTGGGGTATATATTAAGTTAAATATTGAAATTAAGTTATTAAAAAAAAGAAATAAAATAAAAAAAAAATATTTATTCAAAATTTTAAGTTCCATTAAAGTCCGGTGTGTTGTGTTGTGAATGATTGTGGTGTGTTTAATAAGTAAAAATAGGTAAGCGCATTGAGATAACCGTGATCTTTTATTATCCTTGATGTGTTTTTCAATTATAAGTTGTTATGTGTTCAAGACTCGTTTTTCATCATTTTTTTTTTTAAGGAATACTTAAATTTAATTGAAACATTTTTTCAACTTTTTTTCAAAAATATTTCCAAAATTCATCGAGCTATAATAAAAAGAAAGGTCTCTTCAAAATCTGTCCGTACATCTAAACCAAAAGTTTAGGGACGGTCTGGTAATCGAAATATTTCAATCCAAGGACATTTTACGATTTTACTGAATTTCTGTCCAAAACCCAACCAAAGTGTTTAGATAGTGATATTTTCGCAATGGAGCCCCGAATTCAGTCGCGGTTTAAAAACCCGTGTGTTATATTTTCAAGACCTCTCTAAAACTGAAAACCAAAGAATTCTGCGAGTTTTGGTTCTCGAAATATTCGCATCCAAAGTGAAATTAGAGTACTTGGAACTATTCCTTAAAAGGCTTTGGATGGCAATATTTCCGATAAACAACTGCGTACGCAACTGCGGTTTTCAGTGTCGTATAGAAAACTAAAAGGCTTTTCCATCAGTATAAACAGAAAAATTTTGCAAGTTTTGGTTCTTGAAATATTTGTATCCAAAGTGATATTACTGAATGTACATACTTCGATCCAGCCCTAAAGAGGCTTTCGATGGCTATATTTCCGCGACAAGGCCTCGTAAGAGGTTGCGGTTTTCAGTGCCGAGTAGAAGATAAACAGACCTTTCCGGTTATGATCAAATTTTGAAAAATCTAGAGACCAAAATGTTAATTGATTTTGAAGAAAACAATGAGCAATAAAAATAATTTTTTCAGCTTTTTTCAAAAATGTTTTCAAAACCCATCGAGCTTATACATCTGACTATCATTTCTGTCCAAAACCCAACCAAAGTGTTTTGATAGCAATATTTCCGTAATGGAGCCTCGAATTCAGTGGCGGTTTTCAAAACCGTCTAATATTTTCAAGAATTCTCTAAAACTAAAATCCAAAGAATTCTGCGAGTTTTGGTTCTTGAAATATTCGCATCAAAAGTGGAATTAGTGAAAAGTCTTCGAATTGCTATATTTCCGCAACCCAACCAAGTAAACAAATGCGGATTTCAGTGTGGCTTTTCCGTCAGTATAATTAGGAAAATTTTCATAGTTTGGCTCAGGAATCCTGGGGTCTTGAAGAAGCTACATATATGTATGTATGTGAGAGATTGTATTCGCATCCTGTTTAGTACGGACATCCAAATCCTTTAAAACATTTCTGTATTTCACTTAACAAATGCGTTGAATATCCTTCAACTTAAATGTCCAATTGACTTCTGCCCGAAAACTTTTGACAGACAAAGCTATATAATTTTATTTAATTATTTCGCAATTGACATTTAAAATAATTTATTTCTGCCAAAAAAATCACATCGAATACACAACCTGATTTGAATCTGAGCTAATATGAAACAAATTTGAACTTAATTTTCAGTTAAATATAATTCACAGAATATTTTTCGCCATCGCACGAAACATGATCAAATTCAAATCATATCACCTTGGGATGGGTGTGGGGTATATATTAAGTTAAATAGTGAAATTAAGTTATTAAAAAAAAGAAAAAAATAAAAAAAAAATATTTATTCAAAATTTTAAGTTCCATTAAAGTCCGGTGTGTTGTTGTGAATGATTGTGGTGTGTTTAATAAGTAAAAATAGGTAAGCGCATTGAGATAACCGTGATCTTTTATTATCCTTGATGTGTTTTTCAATTATAAGTTGTTATGTGTTCAAGACTCGTTTTTCATCATTTTTTTTTTAAGGAATTAATTGAAACATTTTTTCAACTTTTTTTCAAAAATATTTCCAAAATTCATCGAGCTATAATAAAAAGAAAGGTCTCTTCAAAATCTGTCCGTACATCTAAACCAAAAGTTTAGGGACGGTCTGGTGCTCGAAATATTTCAATCCAAGGACATTTTACGATTTTACTGAATGTCTGTCCAAAACCCAACCAAAGTGTTTAGATAGTGATATTTTCGCAATGGAGCCCCGAATTCAGTCGCGGTTTAAAAACCCGTGTGTTATATTTTCAAGACCTCTCTAAAACTGAAAACCAAAGAATTCTGCGAGTTTTGGTTCTCGAAATATTCGCATCCAAAGTGAAATTGGAGTACTTGGAACTATTCCTTAAAAGGCTTTGGATGGCAATATTTCCGATAAACAACTGCGTACGCAACTGCGGTTTTCAGTGTCGTATAGAAAATTGAAAGGCTTTTCCATCAGTATAAACAGAAAAATTTTGCAAGTTTTGGTTCTTGAAATATTTGTATCCAAAGTGATATTACTGAATGTGCATACTTCGATCCAGCCCTAAAGAGGCTTTCGATGGCGATATTTCCACGACAAGGCCTCGAAAGAGGTTGCGGTTTTCAGTGCCGAGTAGAAGATAAACAGACCTTTCCGGTTATGATCAAATTTTGAAAAATCTAGAGACCAAAATGTTAATTGATTTTGAAGAAAACAATGAGCAATAAAAATAATTTTTTCAGCTTTTTTCATAAATGTTTTCAAAACCCATCGAGCTTATACATCTGACTATCATTTCTGTCCAAAACCCAACCAAAGTGTTTTGATAGCAATATTTCCGTAATGGAGCCTCGAATTCAGTGGCGGTTTTCAAAACCGTCTGTAATATTTTCAAGAATTCTCTAAAACTAAAATCCAAAGAATTCTGCGAGTTTTGGTTCTTGAAATATTCGCATCAAAAGTGGAATTAGTGAAAAGGCTTCGAATTGCAATATTTCCGCAACCCAACCAAGTAAACAAATGTGGATTTCAGTGTGGCTTTTCCGTCAGTATAATTAGGAAAATTTTCATTGTTTGGCTCAGGAATCCTGCGGTCTTGAAGAAGCTACATATATGTATGTATGTGAGAGATTGTATTCGCATCCTGTTTAGTACGGACATCCAAATCCTTTAAAACATTTCTGTATTTCACTTAACAAATGCGTTGAATATCCTTCAACTTAAATGTCCAATTGACTTCTGCCCGAAAACTTTTGACAGACAAAGCTATATAATTTTATTTAATTATTTCGCAATTGACATTTAAAATAATTTATTTCTGCCAAAAAAATCACATCGAATACACAACCTGATTTGAATCTGAGCTAATATGGAACAAATTTGAACTTAATTTTCAGTTAAATATAATTCACAGAATATTTTTCGCCATCGCACGAAACATGATCAAATTCAAATCATATCACCTTGGGATGGGTGTGGGGTATATATTAAGTTAAATAGTGAAATTAAGTTATTAAAAAAAAGAAAAAAATAAAAAAAAATATTTATTCAAAATTTTAAGTTCCATTAAAGTCCGGTGTGTTGTTGTGAATGATTGTGGTTTGTTTAATAAGTAAAAATAGTTAAGCGCATTGAGATAACCGTGATCTTTTATTATCCTTGATGTGTTTTTCAATTATAAGTTGTTATGTGTTCAAGACTCGTTTTTCATCATTTTTTTTTTAAGGAATACTTAAATTTAATTGAAAAATTTTGTCAACTTTTTTTCAAAAATATTTCCAAAATTCATCGAGCTATAATAAAAAGAAAGGTCTCTTCAAAATCTGTCCGTACATCTAAACCAAAAGTTTAGGGACGGTCTGGTTCTCGAAATATTTCAATCCAAGGACATTTTACGATTTTGCTGAATTTCTGTCCAAAACCCAACCAAAGTGTTTAGATAGTGATATTTTCGCAATGGAGCCTCGATTTCAGTCGCGGTTTAAAAAACCGTATGTAATATTTTCAAGACCTCTCTAAAACTGAAAACCAAAGAATTCTGCGAGTTTTGGTTCTCGAAATATTCGCATCCAAAGTGAAATTAGAGTACTTGGAACTATTCCTTAAAAGGCTTTGGATGGCAATATTTCCGATAAACAACTGCGTACGCAACTGCGGTTTTCAGTGTCGTATAGAAAATTAAAAGGCTTTTCCATCAGTATAAACAGAAAAATTTTGCAAGTTTTGGTTCTTGAAATATTTGTATCCAAAGTGATATTACTGAATGTACATACTTCGATCCAGCCCTAAAGAGGCTTTCGATGGCGATATTTCCGCGACAAGGCCTCGTAAGAGGTTGCGGTTTTCAGTGCCGAGTAGAAGATAAACAGACCTTTCCGGTTATGATCAAATTTTGAAAAATCTAGAGACCAAAATGTTAATTGATTTTGAAGAAAACAATGAGCAATAAAAATAATTTTTTCAGCTTTTTTCAAAAATGTTTTCAAAACCCATCGAGCTTATATACATCTGACTATCATTTCTGTCCAAAACCCAACCAAAGTGTTTTGATAGCAATATTTCCGTAATGGAGCCTCGAATTCAGTGGCGGCTTTCAAAACCGTCTGTAATATTTTCAAGAATTCTCTAAAACTAAAATACAAAGAATTCTGCGAGTTTTGGTTCTTGAAATATTCGCATCCAATGTGAAATTAGCGAACTTGGAACTAACTCTTAAAAGGCTTCGAAGTGCAATATTTCCGCAACCTAACCACGTTAACAAATGCGGATTTCAGTGTGGCTTTTCCGTCAGTATAATTAGGAAAATTTTCATAGTTTAGCTCAGGAATCCTGCGGTCTTGAAGAAGCTACATATGTATGTGAGTTATTGTATTCGCATCCTGTTTAGTACGGACATCCAAATCCTTTAAAACATTTCTGTATTTCCCTTAACAAATTTTCTGCCAAAAAAATCACATCGAATACACAACCTGATTTGAATCTGAGCTAATATGAAACAAATTTGAACTTAATTTTCAGTTAAATATAATTCACAGAATATTTTTCGCCATCGCACGAAACATGATCAAATTCAAATCATATCACCTTGGGATGGGTGTGGGGTATATATTAAGTTAAATAGTGCAGTCGATCTTGAACTGTGGAAGAGTGTAGACACGTTTAGCGACTTTCACAGTGCTTATAACTAGAATTCGGTTGTGCATTAGTACAAGTTAAGCCAAGCTATTTTTATAAGTGCCAATAGCACAAAGGTAGTGGCGACGGACCGCAGTGTGGAAGGTCGCAGGTTCGAGCCCCGGCCGGGCATCAAAATTATTGAAGCTTTTTTTCATAATCGCGAAGTAGAAAATTTTATTGATTGGGAGAATCGTCTCATGGAAGACGAAAACAATGCGGGGGCATCGAAAGGTGTCCCAGCAACAACAACTAAGACGGCAACGGCATCGTCATCATCAGCCGACACATCGAATGTTGGCATAACAACAAAAAGGCAGCCGCCAACGGCACCAACAGCGGCAACATCAAATGTTGCCTTAGCAACAACGGCAGAACCGGCAACGGCACCAGAAGCCGGCGGTAACAAGAAGAGGAGGAAGAGGATCCTATGTGTTCCGAACCTCGTCAAGCGTCGATCTACCAACACTTCAGCTAAGCTGCCAGCTGGAGTAAAGGAGACAGGGCGCACAGGCAAACCAGCAGCGGCACCACAAAGCCAACAACAAC
This sequence comes from Leucozona laternaria, assembly GCA_932273885.2. Classification (NCBI taxonomy): domain Eukaryota; kingdom Metazoa; phylum Arthropoda; class Insecta; order Diptera; family Syrphidae; genus Leucozona; species Leucozona laternaria. Next base: position 58,149,896 of record OW026368.1, read on the forward strand.
TAAACACCTCGCCACCCGACGAGGAAATGGGTTATATGTCCGAAGGGGGAGAGGGGCTATATACAACGGGCGACAGTAAAATATTCGTCGACCTCACATCTCCAGAGGCGTCTTCAGAAGACGAACCCGAGCAGCTACCCAATGTTATCGATGAAGAGGGTATCAGGGCCAAAATTGGTGAAATTGAGGGGGAGATGGAACGCCTCAAAAACCAACTGGCGCCACTGGTACTGGCTCTTAGAAAAAAGCAAGAAGCTCGTCGAGAAAAAGAAAATCAGGAGCGGGAGCTAAAACATGCAACACAGGCGCAACAAAGAACACAACAGCCAAACGCAAATGATGAGCTGCAAAAGTCAGCGAAGCAGCCAAGGCAAAAGCCACCAACGCAGCAGCAACAACAACAACAACCAAAGCAGCAACGACAACAGCTGCAATCACAACAGCCACAGCAGCAGACAACTAAAAAACAGCAACAGCAAGGAAGTCATCAACAAAAAAATCAGCAACAGCAGCAGCAGCAGAACCAGCAACAACAACAGCAGCAGCAGAGACAACAGGAGCGGATTGAACACCAGCAGCAGCCACAGCCGCCAAAAAGCAAAAAAGAAAAGGTGCCACCCATCAATACATACAAGATGGAGTTACAGGATACCATTGACCTATGTAAGTCGGCCATAGGCCACAATTTTACAGTTAAGAGACTAAATAAAGATAGACATGCTATCCAGTGCCTCACATTGGAACAGCATAAAAAAATTAAAGACTTGCTTAAACAAACCACAACTGAGTTCTTTAGCTTTACGCCTAAAATAGAAAAGTTTCAAACGGTCCTGCTGAAGGGCATAGATTCCTGCACGGAACCACAGGTGCTCTTAAATGAGCTCCGCCAAAAAGCGAGCGACGATCTCGAGTTTATCGGGGTCAAGCCGTTCGCTACAGTCAGAGCCAGACGGGAGAAGCGGAATCTGCCGTTCTTCCTAGTACAGCTCTCGCCCAACAGCAAACTGGATAGTTTGAGGAGTATCTCCGTCCTCAACTACCAGGTTGTAACTTGGGATAAATTAAAGAGGCGTGGCGACATGCTTCAATGCATGCGCTGCCAAAGGTTCGGCCATGCTGCAGCAAACTGCGAAATGCAGTCACGCTGCGTCCAGTGTGGTGAGAACCACAAGGTAGCAGAGTGTAAGCTCGGACAGGAACGGGTCGAAGATAGGACCCAGCTTAAATGCGCACTTTGCCGAGGCGACGGGCACCCCGCAAATTATCGGGGATGTCCGAAGTTTCAGGAACTGAAGCACAAAAAAGTTAGGCAGACAGAAGAAGATAGACGCCCACCAACGCGTCCTCCTACAATAACGCCCGTAAACCCCCAAATTTCTTACGCCCAAATGGCGTCAGGAAGGGGAAGCACGGTACAACCTGCGCCAAAGGTGGCCAAACAGGCCCTCGTGCCTAAGGCGCCGGACGCACAGGCAGAAATTAGGAGCATGTTGCTGGCCATTCAGGGCCAGTTAACAGGTCTTCATAATCAGATAAGGGAGCAGGCGACTAGGGTGGACTATCTCTACTCTGTTTTGCCGAGCTTAACGCAACTTAGAGGTTAAAGGCGCGCTGCCGGAGAGGCCCTTTAAGATCCTTGCTGTGAATGTAAATTCACTGATTAGGACCGAACGTAGAGCTAATCTTTTCCAATTGTTGAAAGACCAAAGTCCAGATGTGCTTATGGCTAGCGAAACTAAGCTAAACCAGAAACATAAATTGACTAATAGCAAATACAATATCGTTAGAAGAGATCGGCCCAACTCCACTCAAGGGGGTGGTGTCGCAATCTTCATACGAAAAGGCATTGATCATAGGGTAATATATAGTAGCGATGTGCGAAGATTTCGGTTGCTTGAGGCGTGCATCATATGCATTCCTCTCCAACAGGGGAAGCGAATGTATGTGATCTCGGCTTACGCACCGGAATCACCTCTGCCAACTAATTTTATAACAGAGCTCGAAAAACTTTTCGATTGTCTTCGATTGAACTCGGAAGATAACTACTATCTGATGGCCGGTGATTTGAATGCCAAACACACAGATTGGGGAAATCAAACACAAAATCCTAGAGGTAGTCATCTGTATAATTGGATGAGTCAATTCAGCGTTGAGTATGGGGTTGACCTGCTGGCTACAGATAGGCCATCGTTTCCAAGAAGCGGTGCCTTTCTGGATCTATTGCTGATAGACTCAAGACTGACAATTACTGACACTGTGGGTCAACAACGAAGGAACTGTTTGCGCACCATCGAGTTCGACAGTGATCACTGCGGACTCGGTGCCGTAATACAGCTTCCGAACGAGCTTGTGGAGTTGGAGGAGTATGTACCGGTGCATACTTACAATTACAGTAAGATGCGCTGGCCACGCTTCACCAGCGCCATAGCAAGCGAAATTCGGTCGCATAATATATCCCCACCAAACGACAGGAACCTTACAAATACTGAAATCGACCACTACTTAGAACAAATGAACGAGACAATCCAACGAACAATGGAAAGAACAATACCGAAATACAAAGAACGTGACGCAACCGACATGTACCGTAACGCGACCATTGACGCACTACACAGACAAAAAAGCGGACTTCTGACAAGACTAAAACGCTTGTACCGACGGTTTACTGACCCACATGATCTGGAGATTAGGACACTGAAGTCGTCTATCAAAAACATCAACCAATTGATCAAGGAGAACTATCGGTTGTCCATTAATTTGTATTGGGACAACAAAATTCGGGCCGTTAATTCTAGCGACCCGAGTATGTTTCCACAAATTAACAAGATATTTAGAAGAAACGATCAAAACGAACTTCCGTGTCTTAAGCTCCAGAGGACGACAGAGAACAGAGACGTACTTCTGACAGCAGGCATAGATCCAGAGGAAGCCGTCTTGGACGATGACCTCTTTATCATCGAAGATCCTCGTGAGAAAGTGGAGGCTGTGGGGGCTGCTTTCCAGCAAGTGTACAAGGTTAATGCAAGCATTCGCCCGAACCATGACCTGGAAAACAGGGCCCTGCTTCACCACTTCTACCTTCGTAATGATATTACGCAATGGCGATCGGAGAATCCCGGTTTTACTGGGTTCAATGAAGAACACTTGGCAAACGCCATCATCGCCGAGCGAAACGGGCCAAGTTCCCTGTTAATTTCGAAGGTCGAGCTCCAACTCATCTTCGACTCACTAAAGAAAAAGAAGTCAGCAGGAGTCGATGGTATATCCAACGTTGTACTACGACATCTACCTCGGGAAGCAGTAGACATTTATACCACACTGTTTAACAACGCTCTGAATAATGCATATTATCCAGTGCGGTGGAAGACAGCCGTGGTACATCCTCTCCCGAAAAAGGGAAAGGACAACTCCAATCCGGCGAATCTCCGGTCGATAAGTCTTCTTCCGAGTATCAGCAAGGTATTCGAAAAAGTTATCAATAGAGCTCTGTTTAAGTGGGCAGAGGACAACAATATCATACCGGAAAATCAGTTCGGATTTAAGGCGAGACATGACACCATTCATGCCGCGTCTAAACTCGTTTCTGATATTCAATGGAACAAATCCAAAAAGCAGTGTACGGGTGCCTGTCTGGTTGATTTGGAGAAGGCTTTCGACACCGTATGGCTAGAAGGTCTTTATCTAAAGCTGACCAGGCTTGGCATAAGTAAACCGCTATTGTATATGCTTTATGACATGCTCAATGGTAGAAAGTTTGTTGTCAAAAGTGGCAATGTAACTTCTACTGCAACATTCCATATTAAAAATGGTCTTCAACAGGGAGCGGTGAACTCGCCGATTCTGTTCAGTATTTACACCAGCGATCTGATAGGTAGTTTAACTCAGGCAATTGCGTATGCCGATGATCTAATTGCGTACAGAACAGCCCCAAAAGTTGAGGTCATCAGAATTCTTTTGCAGCGTGACTTCGACAAGATTCAGCGATATTGTGATGACTGGAAGTTGAAAATCAACTTTCAGAAATCAGAAACTATTCTGTTTAGGACTCCGTTGTGTGGAGCCTCAAGGGATACAAGAAAGAACTGGCGCAAGCTAGTGATCGTGGGGCCAAATGGACATCCACTGGCGAGTAAAAGTGTAGTAAAGTACCTTGGCATCTGGTTGGATCAGTATTTGTATTTCGACAGACATATAAGTGCTGCTCTGACCAGGGCTAGGGGAGCTTTTGCCCTGACGAAACGGTTGTTTTATAGCAGCCGGCTTGACACCAGGGTGAAGGTGATTTGCTACATGGCCCTCATCCGGCCGATGATTGCCTATGGATGCCCGGTTTGGTTCAACGTTGCCCCATCTCAAATGGAAAAGATTCGGGTGTTTGAGAGGCAGTGCCTTAGACGCTGCCTTGGATTCCACAGAACACCAGAGTCGGAGTACACACGATACTATTCCAACCAGGTTCTCTACAACGGGGCCAACATAAACAGAATAGATAATTTTTTGTTTAAGCTGATTCGGGGTCACATTGCAAGAGCGATGTCTTCAACCAACAGCTTAATTTTTGGGGCTTACTACCCTAACGACGATTATTATGAAAGTGTACGTCTAAGCGGCTTTATTCCGCCCGATGCTTTCCTCTATTTAGACAGTCGAGGCCTGGTCCAGGATAGAGCGGCGATTCCGCTAATCTACCACGTCGGCCGTAGAACTGTAGATAGGCGACTCCTGTACAACCGAGACGTCCTCGCACAAGGCGGAGCTGAGCGCCTTCGGTTCAGTAGGACTGTGTCCGATCGGGACCGAAAAGATAGGGTAAAGCAGGAGAACCAGTTCTGGTGGTTGAAAAATGATATTTAAAGTTGACTAAGCTTTCTTGTCTTGGCCGACTTACATAGGTTTAGGTGTATTAGTTTTAAGTAGGGACAGTCAGGGTGGCACAAAAAAAAAAAAAAAAAAAAAAAACACAAAAAAAAACAAAAAAAACACAAAACACAACAAAAAAAACATATAAATTAAATACTTAACAAAAAAATAAAAAAAAACAAAAAATGCTTGCTGTGGCTGTTCTAGTTTTAAAGTAGTTTTAAGTAGTTCTAAGTAGTTTAAGTAGCTTTAAGTAGTTTTAATTAGCTTTACTATAGTTTTATGTAGTTTGTAAGTTTTATATAAAAAAATAAAATGATAAATATACCAATTTTTTTTTAAAATTCTTCTTGGTGAAAAATAAAACCATAGTGAATTAGTATTAATATAGTTCTTAGGCCAAAAGGCATTAGTATTAAGTTCTCATAGTTTAACTTAGAGCGTCCGCATGGGGCCAGTAAGTTAGTTGTAAGTTATTGATAAGTAGGCTAGTTTTTATGAATTTTTTGTCTAGCTTTAAGTTAGTTATAAGATTAATCGAAAATAAAAATGAATTACAAAAAAAAAAAAAAAAAAAGTTAAATAGTGAAATTAAGTTATTAAAAAAAAGAAAAAAAGAAAAAAAAAATATTTATTCAAAATTTTAAGTTCCATTAAAGTCCGGTGTGTTGTTGTGAATGATTGTGGTGTGTTTAATAAGTAAAAATAGGTAAGCGCATTGAGATAACCGTGATCTTTTATTATCCTTGATGTGTTTTTCAATTATAAGTTGTTATGTGTTCAAGACTCGTTTTTCATCATTTTTTTTTTTAGCAATACTTAAATTTAATTGAAACATTTTTTCAACTTTTTTTCAAAAATATTTCCAAAATTCATCGAGCTATAATAAAAAGAAAGGTCTCTTCAAAATCTGTTCATACATCTAAACCAAAAGTTTAGGGACGGTCTGGTGCTCGAAATATTTCAATCCAAGGACATTTTACGATTTTACTGAATGTCTGTCCAAAACCCAACCAAAGTGTTTAGATAGTGATATTTTCGCAATGGAGCCCCGAATTCAGTCGCGGTTTAAAAACCCGTGTGTTATATTTTCAAGACCTCTCTAAAACTGAAAACCAAAGAATTCTGCGAGTTTTCGCATCCAAAGTGAAATTGGAGTACTTGGAACTATTCCTTAAAAGGCTTTGGATGGCAATATTTCCGATAAACAACTGCGTACGCAACTGCGGTTTTCAGTGTCGTATAGAAAATTAAAAGGCTTTTCCATCATTATAAACAGAAAAATTTTGCAAGTTTTGGTTCTTGAAATATTTGTATCCAAAGTGATATTACTGAATGTACATACTTCGATCCAGCCCTAAAGAGGCTTTCGATGGCGATATTTCCGCGACAAGGCCTCGTAAGAGGTTGCGGTTTTCAGTGCCGAGTAGAAGATAAACAGACCTTTCCGGTTATGATCAAATTTTGAAAAATCTAGAGACCAAAATGTTAATTGATTTTGAAGAAAACAATGAGCAATAAAAATAATTTTTTCAGCTTTTTTCAAAAATGTTTTCAAAACCCATCGAGCTTATATACATCTGACTATCATTTCTGTCCAAAACCCAACCAAAGTGTTTTGATAGCAATATTTCCGTAATGGAGCCTCGAATTCAGTGGCGGCTTTCAAAACCGTCTGTAATATTTTCAAGAATTCTCTAAAACTAAAATCCAAAGAATTCTGCGAGTTTTGGTTCTTGAAATATTCGCATCCAATGTGAAATTAGTGAACTTGGAACTAACTCTTAAAAGGCTTCGAAGTGCAATATTTCCGCAACCTAACCACGTTAACAAATGCGGATTTCAGTGTGGCTTTTCCGTCAGTATAATTAGGAAAATTTTCATAGTTTGGCTCAGGAATCCTGCGGTCTTGAAGAAGCTACATATGTATGTGAGTTATTGTATTCGCATCCTGTTTAGTACGGACATCCAAATCCTTTAAAACATTTCTGTATTTCACTTAACAAATGCGTTGAATATCCTTCAACTTAAATGTCCAATTGACTTCTGCCCGAAAACTTTTGACAGACAAAGCTATATAATTTTATTTAATTATTTCGCAATTGACATTTAAAATAATTTATTTCTGCAAAAAAAATCACAGCGAATACACAACCTGATTTGAATCTGAGCTAATATGAAACAAATTTGAACTTAATTTTCAGTTAAATATAATTCACAGAATATTTTTCGCCATCGCACGAAACATGATCAAATTCAAATCATATCAGCTTGGGATGGGTGTGGGGTATATATTAAGTTAAATAGTGAAATTAAGTTATTAAAAAAAAGAAAAAAATAAAAAAAAAATATTTATTCAAAATTTTAAGTTCCATTAAAGTCCGGTGTGTTGTTGTAAATGATTGTGGTGTGTTTAATAAGTAAAAATAGGTAAGCGCAATGAGATAACCGTGATCTTTTATTATCCTTGATGTGTTTTTCAATTATAAGTTGTTATGTGTTCAAGACTCGTTTTTCATCATTTTTTTTTTAAGGAATACTTAAATTTAATTGAAAAATTTTTTCAACTTTTTTTCAAAAATATTTCCAAAATTTATCGAGCTATAATAAAAAGAAAGGTCTCTTCAAAATCTGTCCGTACATCTAAACCAAAAGTTTAGGGACGGTCTGGTTCTCGAAATATTTCAATCCAAGGACATTTTACGATTTTACTGAATTTCTGTCCAAAACCCAACCAAAGTGTTTAGATAGTGATATTTTCGCAATGGAGCCCCGAATTCAGTCGCGGTTTAAAAACCCGTGTGTTATATTTTCAAGACCTCTCTAAAACTGAAAACCAAAGAATTCTGCGAGTTTTGGTTCTCGAAATATTCGCATCCAAAGTGAAATTAGAGTACTTGGAACTATTCCTTAAAAGGCTTTGGATGGCAATATTTCCGATAAACAACTGCGTACGCAACTGCGGTTTTCAGTGTCATATAGAAAATTAAAAGGCTTTTCCATCAGTATAAACAGAAAAATTTTGGAAGTTTTGGTTCTTGAAATATTTGTATCCAAAGTGATATTACTGAATGTACATACTTTGATGGCGATATTTCCGCGACAAGGCCTCGTAAGAGGTTGCGGTTTTCAGTGCCGAGTAGAAGATAAACAGACCTTTCCGGTTATGATCAAATTTTGAAAAATCTAGAGACCAAAATGTTAATTGATTTTGAAGAAAACAATGAGCAATAAAAATAATTTTTTCAGCTTTTTTCAAAAATGTTTTCAAAACCCATCGAGCTTATATACATCTGACTATCATTTCTGTCCAAAACCCAACCAAAGTGTTTTGATAGCAATATTTCCGTAATGGAGCCTCGAATTCAGTGGCGGCTTTCAAAACCGTCTGTAATATTTTCAAGAATTCTCTAAAACTAAAATACAAAGAATTCTGCGAGTTTTGGTTCTTGAAATATTCGCATCCAATGTGAAATTAGCGAACTTGGAACTAACTCTTAAAAGGCTTCGAAGTGCAATATTTCCGCAACCTAACCACGTTAACAAATGCGGATTTCAGTGTGGCTTTTCCGTCAGTATAATTAGGAAAATTTTCATAGTTTGGCTCAGGAATCCTGCGGTCTTGAAGAAGCTACATATGTATGTGAGTTATTGTATTCGCATCCTGTTTAGTACGGACATCCAAATCCTTTAAAACATTTCTGTATTTCCCTTAACAAATTTTCTGCCAAAAAAATCACATCGAATACACAACCTGATTTGAATCTGAGCTAATATGAAACAAATTTGAACTTAATTTTCAGTTAAATATAATTCACAGAATATTTTTCGCCATCGCACGAAACATGATCAAATTCAAATCATATCACCTTGGGATGGGTGTGGGGTATATATTAAGTTAAATAGTGAAATTAAGTTATTAAAAAAAAGAAAAAAATAAAAAAAAAATATTTATTCAAAATTTTAAGTTCCATTAAAGTCCGGTGTGTTGTTGTGAATGATTGTGGTGTGTTTAATAAGTAAAAATAGGTAAGCGCATTGAGATAACCGTGATCTTTTATTATCCTTGATGTGTTTTTCAATTATAAGTTGTTATGTGTTCAAGACTCGTTTTTCATCATTTTTTTTTTAAGGAATACTTAAATTTAATTGAAACATTTTTTCAACTTTTTTTCAAAAATATTTCCAAAATTCATCGAGCTATAATAAAAAGAAAGGTCTCTTCAAAATCTGTTCGTACATCTAAACCAAAAGTTTAGGGACGGTCTGGTGCTCGAAATATTTCAATCCAAGGACATTTTACGATTTTACTGAATGTCTGTCCAAAACCCAACCAAAGTGTTTAGATAGTGATATTTTCGCAATGGAGCCCCGAATTCAGTCGCGGTTTAAAAACCCGTGTGTTATATTTTCAAGACCTCTCTAAAACTGAAAACCAAAGAATTCTGCGAGTTTTGGTTCTCGAAATATTCGCATCCAAAGTGAAATTGGAGTACTTGGAACTATTCCTTAAAAGGCTTTGGATGGCAATATTTCCGATAAACAACTGCGTACGCAACTGCGGTTTTCAGTGTCGTATAGAAAATTGAAAGGCTTTTCCATCAGTATAAACAGAAAAATTTTGCAAGTTTTGGTTCTTGAAATATTTGTATCCAAAGTGATATTACTGAATGTGCATACTTCGATCCAGCCCTAAAGAGGCTTTCGATGGCGATATTTCCACGACAAGGCCTCGAAAGAGGTTGCGGTTTTCAGTGCCGAGTAGAAGATAAACAGACCTTTCCGGTTATGATCAAATTTTGAAAAATCTAGAGACCAAAATGTTAATTGATTTTGAAGAAAACAATGAGCAATAAAAATAATTTTTTCAGCTTTTTTCATAAATGTTTTCAAAACCCATCGAGCTTATACATCTGACTATCATTTCTGTCCAAAACCCAACCAAAGTGTTTTGATAGCAATATTTCCGTAATGGAGCCTCGAATTCAGTGGCGGTTTTCAAAACCGTCTGTAATATTTTCAAGAATTCTCTAAAACTAAAATCCAAAGAATTCTGCGAGTTTTGGTTCTTGAAATATTCGCATCAAAAGTGGAATTAGTGAAAAGGCTTCGAATTGCAATATTTCCGCAACCCAACCAAGTAAACAAATGCGGATTTCAGTGTGGCTTTTCCGTCAGTATAATTAGGAAAATTTTCATTGTTTGGCTCAGGAATCCTGCGGTCTTGAAGAAGCTACATATATGTATGTATGTGAGAGATTGTATTCGCATCCTGTTTAGTACGGACATCCAAATCCTTTAAAACATTTCTGTATTTCACTTAACAAATGCGTTGAATATCCTTCAACTTAAATGTCCAATTGACTTCTGCCCGAAAACTTTTGACAGACAAAGCTATATAATTTTATTTAATTATTTCGCAATTGACATTTAAAATAATTTATTTCTGCCCAAAAAATCACATCGAATACACAACCTGATTTGAATCTGAGCTAATATGAAACAAATTTGAACTTAATTTTCAGTTAAATATAATTCACAGAATATTTTTCGCCATCGCACGAAACATGATCAAATTCAAATCATATCACCTTGGGATGGGTGTGGGGTATATATTAAGTTAAATAGTGAAATTAAGTTATTAAAAAAAAGAAAAAAATAAAAAAAAATATTTATTCAAAATTTTAAGTTCCATTAAAGTCCGGTGTGTTGTTGTGAATGATTGTGGTTTGTTTAATAAGTAAAAATAGTTAAGCGCATTGAGATAACCGTGATCTTTTATTATCCTTGATGTGTTTTTCAATTATAAGTTGTTATGTGTTCAAGACTCGTTTTTCATCATTTTTTTTTTAAGGAATACTTAAATTTAATTGAAAAATTTTGTCAACTTTTTTTCAAAAATATTTCCAAAATTCATCGAGCTATAATAAAAAGAAAGGTCTCTTCAAAATCTGTCCGTACATCTAAACCAAAAGTTTAGGGACGGTCTGGTTCTCGAAATATTTCAATCCAAGGACATTTTACGATTTTGCTGAATTTCTGTCCAAAACCCAACCAAAGTGTTTAGATAGTGATATTTTCGCAATGGAGCCTCGATTTCAGTCGCGGTTTAAAAAACCGTATGTAATATTTTCAAGACCTCTCTAAAACTGAAAACCAAAGAATTCTGCGAGTTTTGGTTCTCGAAATATTCGCATCCAAAGTGAAATTAGAGTACTTGGAACTATTCCTTAAAAGGCTTTGGATGGCAATATTTCCGATAAACAACTGCGTACGCAACTGCGGTTTTCAGTGTCGTATAGAAAATTAAAAGGCTTTTCCATCAGTATAAACAGAAAAATTTTGCAAGTTTTGGTTCTTGAAATATTTGTATCCAAAGTGATATTACTGAATGTACATACTTCGATCCAGCCCTAAAGAGGCTTTCGATGGCTATATTTCCGCGACAAGGCCTCGTAAGAGGTTGCGGTTTTCAGTGCCGAGTAGAAGATAAACAGACCTTTCCGGTTATGATCAAATTTTGAAAAATCTAGAGACCAAAATGTTAATTGATTTTGAAGAAAACAATGAGCAATAAAAATAATTTTTTCAGCTTTTTTCAAAAATGTTTTCAAAACCCATCGAGCTTATATACATCTGACTATCATTTCTGTCCAAAACCCAACCAAAGTGTTTTGATAGCAATATTTCCGTAATGGAGCCTCGAATTCAGTGGCGGCTTTCAAAACCGTCTGTAATATTTTCAAGAATTCTCTAAAACTAAAATACAAAGAATTCTGCGAGTTTTGGTTCTTGAAATATTCGCATCCAATGTGAAATTAGCGAACTTGGAACTAACTCTTAAAAGGCTTCGAAGTGCAATATTTCCGCAACCTAACCACGTTAACAAATGCGGATTTCAGTGTGGCTTTTCCGTCAGTATAATTAGGAAAATTTTCATAGTTTAGCTCAGGAATCCTGCGGTCTTGAAGAAGCTACATATGTATGTGAGTTATTGTATTCGCATCCTGTTTAGTACGGACATCCAAATCCTTTAAAACATTTCTGTATTTCCCTTAATAAATTTTCTGCCAAAAAAATCACATCGAATACACAACCTGATTTGAATCTGAGCTAATATGAAACAAATTTGAACTTAATTTTCAGTTAAATATAATTCACAGAATATTTTTCGCCATCGCACGAAACATGATCAAATTCAAATCATATCACCTTGGGATGGGTGTGGGGTATATATTAAGTTAAATAGTGCAGTCGATCTTGAACTGTGGAAGAGTGTAGACACGTTTAGCGACTTTCACAGTGCTTATAACTAGAATTCGGTTGTGCATTAGTACAAGTTAAGCCAAGCTATTTTTATAAGTGCCAATAGCACAAAGGTAGTGGCGACGGACCGCAGTGTGGAAGGTCGCAGGTTCGAGCCCCGGCCGGGCATCAAAATTATTGAAGCTTTTTTTCATAATCGCGAAGTAGAAAATTTTATTGATTGGGAGAATCGTCTTATGGAAGACGAAAACAATGCGGGGGCATCGAAAGGTGTCCCAGCAACAACAACTAAGACGGCAACGGCATCGTCATCATCAGCCGACACATCGAATGTTGGCATAACAACAAAAAGGCAGCCGCCAACGGCACCAACAGCGGCAACATCAAATGTTGCCTTAGCAACAACGGCAGAACCGGCAACGGCACCAGAAGCCGGCGGTAACAAGAAGAGGAGGAAGAGGATCCTATGTGTTCCGAACCTCGTCAAGCGTCGATCTACCAACACTTCAGCTAAGCTGCCAGCTGGAGTAAAGGAGACAGGGCGCACAGGCAAACCAGCAGCGGCACCACAAAGCCAACAACAACTAAACACCTCGCCACCCGACGAGGAAATGGGTTATATGTCCGAAGGGGGAGAGGGGCTATATACAACGGGCGACAGTAACATATTCGTCGACCTCACATCTCCAGAGGCGTCTTCAGAAGACGAACCCGAGCAGCTACCCAATGTTATCGATGAAGAGGGTATCAGGGCCAAAATTGGTGAAATTGAGGGGGAGATGGAACGCCTCAAAAACCAACTGGCGCCACTGGTACTGGCTCTTAGAAAAAAGCAAGAAGCTCGTCGAGAAAAAGAAAATCAGGAGCGGGAGCTAAAACATGCAACACAGGCGCAACATAGAACACAACAGCCAATCGCAAATGATGAGCTGCAAAAGTCAGCGAAGCAGCCAAGGCAAAAGCCACCAACGCAGCAGCAACAACAACAACAACCAAAGCAGCAACAACAACAACAACCAAAGCAGCAACGACAACAGCTGCAATCACAACAGCCACAGCAGCAGACAACTAAAAAACAGCAACAGCAAGGAAGTCATCAACAAAAAAATCAGCAACAGCAGCAGCAGCAGAACCAGCAACAACAACAGCAGCAGCAGAGACAACAGGAGCGGATTGAACACCAGCAGCAGCCACAGCCGCCAAAAAGCAAAAAAGAAAAGGTGCCACCCATCAATACATACAAGATGGAGTTACAGGATACCATTGACCTATGTAAGTCGGCCATAGGCCACAATTTTACAGTTAAGAGACTAAATAAAGATAGACATGCTATCCAGTGCCTCACATTGGAACAGCATAAAAAAATTAAAGACTTGCTTAAACAAACCACAACTGAGTTCTTTAGCTTTACGCCTAAAATAGAAAAGTTTCAAACGGTCCTGCTGAAGGGCATAGATTCCTGCACGGAACCACAGGTGCTCTTAAATGAGCTCCGCCAAAAAGCGAGCGACGATCTCGAGTTTATCGGGGTCAAGCCGTTCGCTACAGTCAGAGCCAGACGGGAGAAGCGGAATCTGCCGTTCTTCCTAGTACAGCTCTCGCCCAACAGCAAACTGGATAGTTTGAGGAGTATCTCCGTCCTCAACTACCAGGTTGTAACTTGGGATAAATTAAAGAGGCGTGGCGACATGCTTCAATGCATGCGCTGCCAAAGGTTCGGCCATGCTGCAGCAAACTGCGAAATGCAGTCACGCTGCGTCAAGTGTGGTGAGAACCACAAGGTAGCAGAGTGTAAGCTCGGACAGGAACGGGTCGAAGATAGGACCCAGCTTAAATGCGCACTTTGCCGAGGCGACGGGCACCCCGCAAATTATCGGGGATGTCCGAAGTTTCAGGAACTGAAGCACAAAAAAGTTAGGCAGACAGAAGAAGATAGACGCCCACCAACGCGTCCTCCTACAATAACGCCCGTAAACCCCCAAATTTCTTACGCCCAAATGGCGTCAGGAAGGGGAAGCACGGTACAACCTGCGCCAAAGGTGGCCAAACAGGCCCTCGTGCCTAAGGCGCCGGACGCACAGGCAGAAATTAGGAGCATGTTGCTGGCCATTCAGGGCCAGTTAACAGGTCTTCATAATCAGATAAGGGAGCAGGCGACTAGGGTGGACTATCTCTACTCTGTTTTGCCGAGCTTAACGCAACTTAGAGGTTAAAGGCGCGCTGCCGGAGAGGCCCTTTAAGATCCTTGCTGTGAATGTAAATTCACTGATTAGGACCGAACGTAGAGCTAATCTTTTCCAATTGTTGAAAGACCAAAGTCCAGATGTGCTTATGGCTAGCGAAACTAAGCTAAACCAGAAACATAAATTGACTAATAGCAAATACAATATCGTTAGAAGAGATCGGCCCAACTCCACTCAAGGGGGTGGTGTCGCAATCTTCATACGAAAAGGCATTGATCATAGGGTAATATATAGTAGCGATGTGCGAAGATTTCGGTTGCTTGAGGCGTGCATCATATGCATTCCTCTCCAACAGGGGAAGCGAATGTATGTGATCTCGGCTTACGCACCGGAATCACCTCTGCCAACTAATTTTATAACAGAGCTCGAAAAACTTTTCGATTGTCTTCGATTGAACTCGGAAGATAACTACTATCTGATGGCCGGTGATTTGAATGCCAAACACACAGATTGGGGAAATCAAACACAAAATCCTAGAGGTAGTCATCTGTATAATTGGATGAGTCAATTCAGCGTTGAGTATGGGGTTGACCTGCTGGCTACAGATAGGCCATCGTTTCCAAGAAGCGGTGCCTTTCTGGATCTATTGCTGATAGACTCAAGACTGACAATTACTGACACTGTGGGTCAACAACGAAGGAAATGTTTGCGCACCATCGAGTTCGACAGTGATCACTGCGGACTCGGTGCCGTAATACAGCTTCCGAACGAGCTTGTGGAGTTGGAGGAGTATGTACCGGTGCATACTTACAATTACAGTAAGATGCGCTGGCCACGCTTCACCAGCGCCATAGCAAGCGAAATTCGGTCGCATAATATATCCCCACCAAACGACAGGAACCTTACAAATACTGAAATCGACCACTACTTAGAACAAATGAACGAGACAATCCAACGAACAATGGAAAGAACAATACCGAAATACAAAGAACGTGACGCAACCGACATGTACCGTAACGCGACCATTGACGCACTACACAGACAAAAAAGCGGACTTCTGACAAGACTAAAACGCTTGTACCGACGGTTTACTGACCCACATGATCTGGAGATTAGGACACTGAAGTCGTCTATCAAAAACATCAACCAATTGATCAAGGAGAACTATCGGTTGTCCATTAATTTGTATTGGGACAACAAAATTCGGGCCGTTAATTCTAGCGACCCGAGTATGTTTCCACAAATTAACAAGATATTTAGAAGAAACGATCAAAACGAACTTCCGTGTCTTAAGCTCCAGAGGACGACAGAGAACAGAGACGTACTTCTGACAGCAGGCATAGATCCAGAGGAAGCCGTCTTGGACGATGACCTCTTTATCATCGAAGATCCTCGTGAGAAAGTGGAGGCTGTGGGGGCTGCTTTCCAGCAAGTGTACAAGGTTAATGCAAGCATTCGCCCGAACCATGACCTGGAAAACAGGGCCCTGCTTCACCACTTCTACCTTCGTAATGATATTACGCAATGGCGATCGGAGAATCCCGGTTTTACTGGGTTCAATGAAGAACACTTGGCAAACGCCATCATCGCCGAGCGAAACGGGCCAAGTTCCCTGTTAATTTCGAAGGTCGAGCTCCAACTCATCTTCGACTCACTAAAGAAAAAGAAGTCAGCAGGAGTCGATGGTATATCCAACGTTGTACTACGACATCTACCTCGGGAAGCAGTAGACATTTATACCACACTGTTTAACAACGCTCTGAATAATGCATATTATCCAGTGCGGTGGAAGACAGCCGTGGTACATCCTCTCCCGAAAAAGGGAAAGGACAACTCCAATCCGGCGAATCTCCGGTCGATAAGTCTTCTTCCGAGTATCAGCAAGGTATTCGAAAAAGTTATCAATAGAGCTCTGTTTAAGTGGGCAGAGGACAACAATATCATACCGGAAAATCAGTTCGGATTTAAGGCGAGACATGACACCATTCATGCCGCGTCTAAACTCGTTTCTGATATTCAATGGAACAAATCCAAAAAGCAGTGTACGGGTGCCTGTCTGGTTGATTTGGAGAAGGCTTTCGACACCGTATGGCTAGAAGGTCTTTATCTAAAGCTGACCAGGCTTGGCATAAGTAAACCGCTATTGTATATGCTTTATGACATGCTCAATGGTAGAAAGTTTGTTGTCAAAAGTGGCAATGTAACTTCTACTGCAACATTCCATATTAAAAATGGTCTTCAACAGGGAGCGGTGAACTCGCCGATTCTGTTCAGTATTTACACCAGCGATCTGATAGGTAGTTTAACTCATGCAATTGCGTATGCCGATGATCTAATTGCGTACAGAACAGCCCCAAAAGTTGAGGTCATCAGAATTCTTTTGCAGCGTGACTTCGACAAGATTCAGCGATATTGTGATGACTGGAAGTTGAAAATCAACTTTCAGAAATCAGAAACTATTCTGTTTAGGACTCCGTTGTGTGGAGCCTCAAGGGATACAAGAAAGAACTGGCGCAAGCTAGTGATCGTGGGGCCAAATGGACATCCACTGGCGAGTAAAAGTGTAGTAAAGTACCTTGGCATCTGGTTGGATCAGTATTTGTATTTCGACAGACATATAAGTGCTGCTCTGACCAGGGCTAGGGGAGCTTTTGCCCTGACGAAACGGTTGTTTTATAGCAGCCGGCTTGACACCAGGGTGAAGGTGATTTGCTACATGGCCCTCATCCGGCCGATGATTGCCTATGGATGCCCGGTTTGGTTCAACGTTGCCCCATCTCAAATGGAAAAGATTCGGGTGTTTGAGAGGCAGTGCCTTAGACGCTGCCTTGGATTCCACAGAACACCAGAGTCGGAGTACACACGATACTATTCCAACCAGGTTCTCTACAACGGGGCCAACATAAACAGAATAGATAATTTTTTGTTTAAGCTGATTCGGGGTCACATTGCAAGAGCGATGTCTTCAACCAACAGCTTAATTTTTGGGGCTTACTACCCTAACGACGATTATTATGAAAGTGTACGTCTAAGCGGCTTTATTCCGCCCGATGCTTTCCTCTATTTAGACAGTCGAGGCCTGGTCCAGGATAGAGCGGCGATTCCGCTAATCTACCACGTCGGCCGTAGAACTGTAGATAGGCGACTCCTGTACAACCGAGACGTCCTCGCACAAGGCGGAGCTGAGCGCCTTCGGTTCAGTAGGACTGTGTCCGATCGGGACCGAAAAGATAGGGTAAAGCAGGAGAACCAGTTCTGGTGGTTGAAAAATGATATTTAAAGTTGACTAAGCTTTCTTGTCTTGGCCGACTTACATAGGTTTAGGTGTATTAGTTTTAAGTAGGGACAGTCAGGGTGGCACAAAAAAAAAAAAAAAAACACAAAAAAAAAAAAACACAAAAAAAAACACAAAAACAAAAACAAAAAAAAAAAAACACAAAAAAAAAAAAAAAAATAATAAAACCAAAGAAAATGCTTGCTGTGGCTGTTCTAGTTTTTAAGTACTTTTAAGTAGTTTTAAGTAGTTCTAAGTAGTTTAAGTAGTTTTAGTTAGTTTTACAATAGTTTTATGTAGTTTGTAAGTTTTATATAAAAAAAATAAAAATGATAAGATACCAAGTTTTTTTTAAATTCTTCTTGGTAAAAAATAAAACCACGATGAATTTTAGTATTAATATAGTTTTAAGGCCGAAAGGCATTAGTTAATATTATTTAATATAGTTTAACTTAGAGCGTCCGCATGGGGCCAGTAAGTTAGTTGTAAGTTATTGATAAGTAGGCTAGTTTTTATGAATTTTTGTCTAGCTTTAAGTTAGTTATAAGTTAAACGAAAAATAAAAATGAATTAAAAAAAAAAAAAAAAAAAAAAAAAAAAAAAAAAAAAAATAGTGAAATTAAGTTATTAAAAAAAAGAAAAAAATAAAAAAAAAATTAATTGAAACATTTTTTCAACTTTTTTTCAAAAATATTTCCAAAATTCATCGAGCTATAATAAAAAGAAAGGTCTCTTCAAAATCTGTCCGTACATCTAAACCAAAAGTTTAGGGACGGTCTGGTGCTCGAAATATTTCAATCCAAGGACATTTTACGATTTTACTGAATGTCTGTCCAAAACCCAACCAAAGTGTTTAGATAGTGATATTTTCGCAATGGAGCCCCGAATTCAGTCGCGGTTTAAAAACCCGTGTGTTATATTTTCAAGACCTCTCTAAAACTGAAAACCAAAGAATTCTGCGAGTTTTGGTTCTCGAAATATTCGCATCCAAAGTGACATTAGAGTACTTGGAACTATTCCTTAAAAGGCTTTGGATGGCAATATTTCCGATAAACAACTGCGTACGCAACTGCGGTTTTCAGTGTCGTATAGAAAATTAAAAGGCTTTTCCATCAGTATAAACAGAAAAATTTTGCAAGTTTTGGTTCTTGAAATATTTGTATCCAAAGTGATATTACTGAATGTACATACTTCGATCCAGCCCTAAAGAGGCTTTCGATGGCGATATTTCCGCGACAAGGCCTCGTAAGAGGTTGCGGTTTTCAGTGCCGAGTAGAAGATAAACAGACCTTTCCGGTTATGATCAAATTTTGAAAAATCTAGAGACCAAAATGTTAATTGATTTTGAAGAAAACAATGAGCAATAAAAATAATTTTTTCAGCTTTTTTCAAAAATGTTTTCAAAACCCATCGAGCTTATATACATCTGACTATCATTTCTGTCCAAAACCCAACCAAAGTGTTTTGATAGCAATATTTCCGTAATGGAGCCTCGAATTCAGTGGCGGCTTTCAAAACCGTCTGTAATATTTTCAAGAATTCTCTAAAACTAAAATCCAAAGAATTCTGCGAGTTTTGGTTCTTGAAATATTCGCATCCAATGTGAAATTAGTGAACTTGGAACTAACTCTTAAAAGGCTTCGAAGTGCAATATTTCCGCAACCTAACCACGTTAACAAATGCGGATTTCAGTGTGGCTTTTCCGTCAGTATAATTAGGAAAATTTTCATAGTTTGGCTCAGGAATCCTGCGGTCTTGAAGAAGCTACATATGTATGTGAGTTATTGTATTCGCATCCTGTTTAGTACGGCAATCCAAATCCTTTAAAACATTTCTGTATTTCCCTTAACAAATTTTCTGCCAAAAAAATCACATCGAATACAAAACCTGATTTGAATCTGAGCTAATATGAAACAAATTTGAACTTAATTTTCAGTTAAATATAATTCACAGAATATTTTTCGCCATCGCACGAAACATGATCAAATTCAAATCATATCACCTTGGGATGGGTGTGGGGTATATATTAAGTTAAATAGTGACGTTAAGTTATTAAAAAAAAGAAAAAAATAAAAAAAAAATATTTATTCAAAATTTTAAGTTCCATTAAAGTCCGGTGTGTTGTTGTGAATGATTGTGGTGTGTTTAATAAGTAAAAATAGGTAAGCGCATTGAGATAACCGTGATCTTTTATTATCCTTGATGTGTTTTTCAATTATAAGTTGTTATGTGTTCAAAACTCGTTTTTCATCATTTTTTTTTTTAAGGAATACTTAAATTTAATTGAAAAATTTTTTCAACTTTTTTTCAAAAATATTTCCAAAATTCATCGAGCTATAATAAAAAGAAAAGTCTCTTCAAAATCTGTCCGTATATCTAAACCAAAAGTTTAGGGACGGTCTGGTGCTCGAAATATTTCAATCCAAGGACATTTTACGATTTTACTGAATGTCTGTCCAAAACCCAACCAAAGTGTTGAGATAGTGATATTTTCGCAATGGAGCCCCCAATTCAGTCGCGGTTTAAAAACCCGTGTGTTATATTTTCAAGACCTCTCTAAAACTGAAAACCAAAGAATTCTGCGAGTTTTGGTTCTCGAAATATTCGCATCCAAAGTGAAATTACAGTACTTGGAACTATTCCTTAAAAGGCTTTGGATGGCAATATTTCCAATAAACAACTGCGTACGCAACTGCGGTTTTCAGTGTCGTATAGAAAATTAAAAGGCTTTTCCATCAGTATAAACAGAAAAATTTTGCAAGTTTTGGTTCTTGAAATATTTGTATCCAAAGTGATATTACTGAATGTACATACTTCGATCCAGCCCTAAAGAGGCTTTCGATGGCGATATTTCCGCGACAAGGCCTCGTAAGAGGTTGCGGTTTTCAGTGCCGAGTAGAAGATAAACAGACCTTTCCGGTTATGATCAAATTTTGAAAAATCTAGAGACCAAAATGTTAATTGATTTTGAAGAAAACAATGAGCAATAAAAATAATTTTTTCAGCTTTTTTCAAAAATGTTTTCAAAACCCATCGAGCTTATACATCTGACTATCATTTCTGTCCAAAACCCAACCAAAGTGTTTTGATAGCAATATTTCCGTAATGGAGCCTCAAATTCAGTGGAGGTTTTCAAAACCGTCTGTAATATTTTCAAGAATTCTCTAAAACTAAAATCCAAAGAATTCTGCGAGTTTTGGTTCTTGAAATATTCGCATCAAAAGTGGAATTAGTGAAAAGGCTTCGAATTGCAATATTTCCGCAACCCAACCAAGTAAACAAATGCGGATTTCAGTGTGGCTTTTCCGTCAGTATAATTAGGAAAATTTTCATTGTTTGGCTCAGGAATCCTGCGGTCTTGAAGAAGCTACATATGTATGTGAGAGATTGTATTCGCATCCTGTTTAGTACGGACATCCAAATCCTTTAAAACATTTCTGTATTTCACTTAACAAATGCGTTGAATATCCTTCAACTTAAATGTCCAATTGACTTCTGCCCGAAAACTTTTGACAGACAAAGCTACATATATAATTTTATTTAATTATTTCGCAATTGACATTTAAAATAATTTATTTCTGCCAAAAAAATCACATCGAATACACAACCTGATTTGAATCTGAGCTAATATGAAACAAATTTGAACTTAATTTTCAGTTAAATATAATTCACAGAATATTTTTCGCCATCGCACGAAACATGATCAAATTCAAATCATATCACCTTGGGATGGGTGTGGGGTATATATTAAGTTAAATAGTGAAATTAAGTTATTAAAAAAAAGAAAAAAATAAAAAAAAAATATTTATTCAAAATTTTAAGTTCCATTAAAGTCCGGTGTGTTGTTGTGAATGATTGTGGTGTGTTTAATAAGTAAAAATAGGTAAGCGCAATGAGATAACCGTGATCTTTTATTATCCTTGATGTGTTTTTCAATTATAAGTTGTTATGTGTTCAAGACTCGTTTTTCATCATTTTTTTTTTAAGGAATACTTAAATTTAATTGAAAAATTTTTTCAACTTTTTTTCAAAAATATTTCCAAAATTCATCGAGCTATAATAAAAAGAAAGGTCTCTTCAAAATCTGTCCGTACAT
The DNA here is from genome assembly GCA_932273885.2 of Leucozona laternaria. NCBI lineage: Eukaryota > Metazoa > Arthropoda > Insecta > Diptera > Syrphidae > Leucozona > Leucozona laternaria. The sequence goes on from OW026368.1 coordinate 58,171,575, forward strand.
CTAAACCAAAAGTTAAGGGACGGTCTGGTTCTCGAAATATTTCAATCCAAGGACATTTTACGATTTTACTGAATTTCTGTCCAAAACCCAACCAAAGTGTTTAGATAGTGATATTTTCGCAATGGAGCCTCGAATTCAGTCGCGGTTTAAAAAACCGTATGTAATATTTTCAAGACCTCTCTAAAACTGAAAACCAAAGAATTCTGCGAGTTTTGGTTCTCGAAATATTCGCATCCAAAGTGAAATTAGAGTACTTGGAACTATTCCTTAAAAGGCTTTGGATGGCAATATTTCCGATAAACAACTGCGTACGCAACTGCGGTTTTCAGTGTCATATAGAAAATTAAAAGGCTTTTCCATCAGTATAAACAGAAAAATTTTGCAAGTTTTGGTTCTTGAAATATTTGTATCCAAAGTGATATTACTGAATGTACATACTTCGATCCAGCCCTAAAGAGGCTTTCGATGGCGATATTTCCGCGACAAGGCCTCGTAAGAGGTTGCGGTTTTCAGTGCCGAGTAGAAGATAAACAGACCTTTCCGGTAATGATCAAATTTTGAAAAATCTAGAGACCAAAATGTTAATTGATTTTGAAGAAAACAATGAGCAATAAAAATAATTTTTTCAGCTTTTTTCAAAAATGTTTTCAAAACCCATCGAGCTTATACATCTGACTATCATTTCTGTCCAAAACCCAACCAAAGTGTTTTGATAGCAATATTTCCGTAATGGAGCCTCGAATTCAGTGGCGGTTTTCAAAACCGTCTGTAATATTTCCAAGAATTCTCTAAAACTAAAATCCAAAGAATTCTGCGAGTTTTGGTTCTTGAAATATTCGCATCCAAAGCAAAATTAGTGAACTTGGAACTAACTCTTAAAAGGCTTCGAAGTGCAATATTTCCGCAACCTAACCACGTTAACAAATGCGGATTTCAGTGTGGCTTTTCCGTCAGTATAATTAGGAAAATTTTCATAGTTTGGCTCAGGAATCCTGCGGTCTTGAAGAAGCTACATATGTATGTGAGTTATTGTATTCGCATCCTGTTTAGTACGGACATCCAAATCCTTTAAAACATTTCTGTATTTCCCTTAACAAATTTTCTGCCAAAAAAATCACATCGAATACACAACCTGATTTGAATCTGAGCTAATATGAAACAAATTTGAACTTAATTTTCAGTTAAATATAATTCACAGAATATTTTTCGCCATCGCACGAAACATGATCAAATTCAAATCATATCACCTTGGGATGGGTGTGGGGTATATATTAAGTTAAATAGTGAAATTAAGTTATTAAAAAAAAGAAAAAAAATAAAAAAAAAATATTTATTCAAAATTTTAAGTTCCATTAAAGTCCGGTGTGTTGTTGTAAATGATTGTGGTGTGTTTAATAAGTAAAAATAGTTAAGCGCATTGAGATAACCGTGATCTTTTATTATCCTTGATGTGTTTTTCAATTATAAGTTGTTATGTGTTCAAGACTCGTTTTTCATCATTTTTTTTTAAGGAATTAATTGAAACATTTTTTCAACTTTTTTTCAAAAATATTTCCAAAATTCATCGAGCTATAATAAAAAGAAAGGTCTCTTCAAAATCTGTCCGTACATCTAAACCAAAAGTTTAGGGACGGTCTGGTGCTCGAAATATTTCAATCCAAGGACATTTTACGATTTTACTGAATTTCTGTCCAAAACCCAACCAAAGTGTTTAGATAGTGATATTTTCGCAATGGAGCCTCGAATTCAGTCGCGGTTTAAAAAACCGTATGTAATATTTTCAAGACCTCTCTAAAACTGAAAACCAAAGAATTCTGCGAGTTTTGGTTCTCGAAATATTCGCATCCAAAGTGAAATTACAGTACTTGGAACTATTCCTTAAAAGGCTTTGGATGGCAATATTTCCGATAAACAACTGCGTACGCAACTGCGGTTTTCAGTGTCGTATAGAAAATTAAAAGGCTTTTCCATCAGTATAAACAGAAAAATTTTGCAAGTTTTGGTTCTTGAAATATGTGTATCCAAAGTGATATTACTGAATGTACATACTTCGATCCAGCCCTAAAGAGGCTTTCGATGGCGATATTTCCGCGACAAGGCCTCGTAAGAGGTTGCGGTTTTCAGTGCCGAGTAGAAGATAAACAGACCTTTCCGGTTATGATCAAATTTTGAAAAATCTAGAGACCAAAATGTTAATTGATTTTGAAGAAAACAATGAGCAATAAAAATAATTTTTTCAGCTTTTTTCAAAAATGTTTTCAAAACCCATCGAGCTTATACATCTGACTCAAAATAGCTTTTATCGGCCTTTAGTCCATAAAAATTGGCGTTTCGTCCAGGCGATCTCACTTGGACTCATCAGTTGACTAGTGAGTGCCTTGTCAATACGCAATAGTGCTAAGTCTTCTACTTGGCTGATGTATTTCAGTAGTATATAGAATTTGTATTATAAAAACCTTCATATAAAAACAAAGCCTGGCCCTGGGCAAAATTTCCAGCTTAATGATTAAGAATTTTAATCTTGTTGGATATAGTTCACATTGGATTTTTGTCAAAAAGTTCATGTAAGTTGAACTGAACTTAATAAAAATTGCGTATTGACAAGGCACTCACTAGTCAACTGATGAGTCCAAGTGAGATCGCCTGGACGAAACGCCAATTTTTATGGACTAAAGGCCGATAAAAGCTATTTTGAATCAATAATTCAACAAGTCCAATTAAATAGTGCTAAGTCTTCTACTTGGCTGATGTATTTCAGTAGTATATAGAATTTGTATTATAAAAACCTTCATATAAAAACAAAGCCTGGCCCTGGGCAAAATTTCCAGCTTAATGATTAAGAATTTTAATCTTGTTGGATATAGTTCACATTGGATTTTTGTCAAAAAGTTCATGTAAGTTGAACTGAACTTAATAAAAATTGCGTATTGACAAGGCACTCACTAGTCAACTGATGAGTCCAAGTGAGATCGCCTGGACGAAACGCCAATTTTTATGGACTAAAGGCCGATAAAAGCTATTTTGAATCAATAATTCAACAAGTCCAATTAAATAGTGCTAAGTCTTCTACTTGGCTGATGTATTTCAGTAGTATATAGAATTTGTATTATAAAAACCTTCATATTATACATCTGACTATCATTTCTGTCCAAAACCCAACCAAAGTGTTTTGATAGCAATATTTCCGTAATGGAGCCTCGAATTCAGTGGCGGTTTTCAAAACCGTCTGTAATATTTTCAAGAATTCTCTAAAACTAAAATCCAAAGAATTCTGCGAGTTTTGGTTCTTGAAATATTCGCATCAAAAGTGGAATTAGTGAAAAGGCTTTGAATTGCAATATTTCCGCAACCCAACCAAGTAAACAAATGCGGATTTCAGTGTGGCTTTTCCGTCAGTATAATTAGGAAAATTTTCATTGTTTGGCTCAGGAATCCTGCGGTCTTGAAGAAGCTACATATATGTATGTATGTGAGAGATTGTATTCGCATCCTGTTTAGTACGGACATCCAAATCCTTTAAAACATTTCTGTATTTCACTTAACAAATGCGTTGAATATCCTTCAACTTAAATGTCCAATTGACTTCTGCCCGAAAACTTTTGACAGACAAAGCTATATAATTTTATTTAATTATTTCGCAATTGACATTTAAAATAATTTATTTCTGCCAAAAAAATCTCATCGAATACACAACCTGATTTGAATCTGAGCTAATATGAAACAAATTTGAACTTAATTTTCAGTTAAATATAATTCACAGAATATTTTTCGCCATCGCACGAAACATGATCAAATTCAAATCATATCACCTTGGGATGGGTGTGGGGTATATATTAAGTTAAATAGTGAAATTAAGTTATTAAAAAAAAGAAAAAAATAAAAAAAAAATATTTATTCAAAATTTTAAGTTCCATTTATGTCCGGTGTGTTGTTGTGAATGATTGTGGTGTGTTTAAAAAGTAAAAATAGGTAAGCGCAATGAGATAACCGTGATCTTTTATTATCCTTGATGTGTTTTTCAATTATAAGTTGTTATGTGTTCAAGACTCGTTTTTCATCATTTTTTTTTTAAGGAATACTTAAATTTAATTGAAAAATTTGTTCAACTTTTTTTCAAAAATATTTCCAAAATTCATCGAGCTATAATAAAAAGAAAGGTCTCTTTAAAATCTGTCCGTACATCTAAACCAAAAGCTTAGGGACGGTCTGGTTCTCGAAATATTTCAATCCAAGGACATTTTACGATTTTACTGAATTTCTGTCCAAAACCCAACCAAAGTGTTTAGATAGTGATATTTTCGCAATGGAGCCTCGAATTCAGTCGCGGTTTAAAAAACCGTATGTAATATTTTCAAGACCTCTCTAAAACTGAATACCAAAGAATTCTGCGAGTTTTGGTTCTCGAAATATTCGCAACCAAAGTGAAATTAGAGTACTTGGAACTATTCCTTAAAAGGCTTTGGATGGCAATATTTCCGATAAACAACTGCGTACGCAACTGCGGTTTTCAGTGTCGTATAGAAAATTAAAAGGCTTTTCCATCAGTATAAACAGAAAAATTTTGCAAGTTTTGGTTCTTGAAATATTTGTATCCAAAGTGATATTACTGAATGTACATACTTCGATCCAGCCCTAAAGAGGCTTTCGATGGCGATATTTCCGCGACAAGGCCTCGTAAGAGGTTGCGGTTTTCAGTGCCGAGTAGAAGATAAACAGACCTTTCCGGTTATGATCAATTTTGAAAAATCTAGAGACCAAACTGTTAATTGATTTTGAAGAAAACAATGAGCAATAAAAATAATTTTTTCAGCTTTTTTCAAAAATGTTTTCAAAACCCATCGAGCTTATATACATCTGACTATCATTTCTGTCCAAAACCCAACCAAAGTGTTTTGATAGCAATATTTCCGTAATGGAGCCTCGAATTCAGTGGCGGCTTTCAAAACCGTCTGTAATATTTTCAAGAATTCTCTAAAACTAAAATCCAAAGAATTCTGCGAGTTTTGGTTCTTGAAATATTCGCATCCAATGTGAAATTAGTGAACTTGGAACTAACTCTTAAAAGGCTTCGAAGTGCAATATTTCCGCAACCTAACCACGTTAACAAATGCGGATTTCAGTGTGGCTTTTCCGTCAGTATAATTAGGAATATTTTCATAGTTTGGCTCAGGAATCCTGCGGTCTTGAAGAAGCTACATATGTATGTGAGAGATTGTATTCGCATCCTGTTTAGTACGGACATCCAAATCCTTTAAAACATTTCTGTATTTCCCTTAACAAATTTTCTGCCAAAAAAATCACATCGAATACACAACCTGATTTGAATCTGAGCTAATATGAAACAAATTTGAACTTAATTTTCAGTTAAATATAATTCACAGAATATTTTTCGCCATCGCACGAAACATGATCAAATTCAAATCATATCACCTTGGGATGGGTGTGGGGTATATATATAGTTAAATAGTGACAGTCGATCTTGAACTGTGGAGGTGAGCGAACGTTAAGCGACTTTCCCAGTATTTTCAAATAGATTCGTGAGTGGTTAAGTTTAACTTTAGCCAAGGTTTTTTTAATAGTGCCAATAGCACAGTGGAAGAGGTGGCGAACCGCGGAGCGGAGGGTCACGAGCCCGGTCGGGCATAAAAAAATTGGAAGCTTTTTTTCATAACAGAGAAGTTGAAAATTTTATTGAGTGGGAGAACCAACTTATGGAAGACGGAAAAAGAGCAGGGGCATCGAAAGGTGTCCCAGCAACAACAACAATGCCAACAACGGCATCATCAATAGGACCGGCAAAAGGTTTCCCAACAACAACAACAACAAAGCCGACAACGGCGTCATCAGCTATGGGACCATCGAAAGTTGTCCAAGAAGCAACACCAAAGCCGGCAACGGCACCAACAGCGGGGACATCGAAAGATGCCCTAGCAACAACGGCAACGGCACCAACAACCGATATGCCGACGAAGAGGAGGAAGAGGATTCGGTATCTACCGAACTTAATGAAGCGCCAGTCCACTACCACTTCAGTTAAGCTGCTAGCTGGAGCGAGGGAGATGGGGCCTACGGCGAAGGTATCGATAGCAGTAAATCAACTAAGTTCCGACGAGGAAATTCATTATATGTCCGAAGGGGGAGAGGGACATTATACAGAGGACAGTAATCTGTTCGTGGACCTAACCTCACCAGAGGCATCCTCAGAAGATGAAAAAGAGGAGCGAACCATACAGGCCAAAATTGGTGCTGTCCAAAGGGAAATAGATCTCCTCAGAGCCCAGCTAACGCCCCTGATACTGGCTCTGAAAGCAAAACAAGAAGCTCGCCGGGAGAGAGAACGGCTGGAGCAAATAAACAAAAAGGCGCTACAGCAGCAACAAAAGGTAGCGCATGAAAGTGCAACCAATGCTGAGCTGCCGCCAACATCTAAGCAGCCTCAGCCTAACCAGCAAATACACCAGCAACAAAAAGAAAACAAACCAAAGCATTCACAGCAAATGATGCTTACACAACAGCCACAGCAGCAGAGACAACAGCAGCCAAAAAAACAACAACAAAATCAGCAGCAACAGAAACAGCAGCAGCAGAATCAACAGCAGCAGAAACAACAACAACAGCAGCAGAATCAACAGCAGCAGAGTCAACAGCAGCAGCCACAGCCGCCCAAAAACAAAAAATAAAAAATATAAAACTTACAAACTACATAAAACTATTGTAAAACTAACTAAAACTACTTAAACTACTTAGAACTACTTAAAACTACTTAAAAACTAGAACAGCCACAGCAAGCATTTTCTTTGGTTTTATTATTATTTTTTTTTTTTTTGTTTTTTTTTGTGTTTTTTTTTTTTTTTGTGCCACCCTGACTGTCCCTACTTAAAACTAATACACCTAAACCTATGTAAGTCGGCCAAGACAAGAAAGCTTAGTCAATTTTAAATATGATTTTTCAACCACCAGAACTGGTTCTCCTGCTTTACCCTATCTTTTCGGTCCCGATCGGACACAGTCCTACTGAACCGAAGGCGCTCAGCTCCGCCTTGTGCGAGGACGTCTCGGTTGTAAAGGAGTCGCCTATCTACAGTTCTACGGCCGACGTGGTAGATTAGCGGGATCGCCGCTCTATCCTGGACCAGGCCTCGACTGTCTAAATAGAGGAAAGCATCGGGCGGAATAAAGCCGCTTAGACGTACACTTTCATAATAATCGTCCTTAGGGTAGTAAGCCCCAAAAATTAAGCTGTTGGTTGAAGACATCGCTCTTGCAATGTGACCCCGAATCAGCTTCAACAAAAAATTATCTATTCTGTTTATGTTGGCCCCGTTGTATAGTACCTGGTTGGAATAGTATCGTGTGTACTCCGACTCTGGTGTTCTGTGTAATCCAAGGCAGCGTCTAAGGCACTGCCTCTCAAACACCCGAATCTTTTCCATTTGAGATGGGGCAACGTTGAACCAAACCGGGCATCCATAGGCAATCATCGGCCGGATGAGGGCCATGTAGCAAATCAGCTTCACCCTGGTGTCAAGCCGGCTGCTATAAAACAACCGTATCGTCAGGGCAAAAGCTCCCCTAGCCCTGGCCAGAGCAGCACTTATATGTCTATCGAAATACAAATACTGATCCAACCAGATGCCAAGGTACTTTACTACACTTTTACTCGCCAGTGGATGTCCATTTGGCCCCACGATCACCAGCTTGCACCAGTTCTTTCTCGTATCCCTTGTGGCTCCATGCAACGGAGTCCTAAAAAGAATAGTTTCTGATTTCTGAAAGTTGATTTTCAACTTCCAGTCATCGCAATATCGCTGAATCTTGTCGAAGTCACGCTGCAAAAGAATTCTGATGACCTCAACTTTTGGGGCTGTTCTGTACGCAATTAGATCATCGGCATACGCAATTGCCTGAGTAAAACTACCTATCAGATCGCTGGTGTAAATACTGAATAGAATCGGCGAGTTTACCGCTCCCTGTTGAAGACCATTTTTAATATGAAATGTTGCGGTAGAAGTTACATTGCCACTTTTGACAACAAACTTTCTACCATTGAGCATGTCATAAAGCATATACAATAGCGGTTTACTTATGCCAAGCCTGGTCAGCTTCAGATAAAGACCTTCTAGCCATACAGTGTCGAAAGCCTTCTCCAAATCAACCAGACAGGCACCCGTGCACTGCTTTTTGGATTTGTTCCATTGGATATCAGAAACGAGTTTAGACGCGGCATGAATGGTGTCATGTCTCGCCTTAAATCCGAACTGATTTTCCGGTATGATATTGTTGTCCTCTGCCCACTTAAACAGAGCTCTATTGATAACTTTTTCGAATACCTTGCTGATACTCGGAAGAAGACTTATCGACCGGAGATTCGCCGGATTGGAGTTGTCCTTTCCCTTTTTCGGGAGAGGATGTACCACGGCTGTCTTCCAACGCACTGGATAATATGCATTATTCAGAGCGTTGTTAAACAGTGTGGTGTAAATGTCTACTGCTTCCCGAGGTAGATGTCGTAGTACAACGTTGGATATACCATCGACTCCTGCTGACTTCTTTTTCTTTAGTGAGTCGAAGATGAGTTGGAGCTCGACCTTCGAAATAAACAGGGAACTATGCCCGTTTCGCTCGGCGATGATGGCGTTTGCCAAGTGTTCTTCATTGAACCCAGTAAAACCGGGATTCTCCGATCGCCATTGCGTAATATCATTACGAAGGTAGAAGTGGTGAAGCAGGGCCCTGTTTTCCAGGTCATGGTTCGGGCGAATGCTTGCATTAACCTTGTACACTTGCTGGAAAGCAGCCCCTACAGCCTCCACTTTCTCACGAGGATCTTCGATGATAAAGAGGTCATCGTCCAAGACGGCTTCCTCTGGATCTATGCCTGCTGTCAGAAGTACGTCTCTGTTCTCTGTCGTCCTCTGGAGCTTAAGACTCGGAAGGTCGTTTTGATCTTTTCTTCTAAATATCTTGTTAATTTGTGGAAACATACTCGGGTCGCTAGAATTAACGGCCCGAATTTTGTTGTCCCAATACAAATTAATGGACAACCGATAGTTCTCCTTGATCAATTGGTTGATGTTTTTGATAGACGACTTCAGTGTCCTAATCTCCAGATCATGTGGGTCAGTAAACCGTCGGTACAAGCGTTTTAGTCTTGTCAGAAGTCCACTTTTTTGTCTGTGTAGTGCGTCAATGGTCGCGTTACGGTACATGTCGGTTGCGTCACGTTCTTTGTATTTCGGTATTGTTCTTTCCATTGTTCGTTGGATTGTCTCGTCCATTTGTTCCAAGTATTGGTCGATTTCAGTATTTGTTAGGTTCCTGTCGTTTGGTGGGGATATATTATTCGACCGAATTTCGCTTGCTACTGCGTTGGTGAAGCGTGGCCAGCGCATCTTACTGTAATTGTAAGTATGCACCGGTACATACTCCTCCAACTCCACAAGCTCGTTCGGAAGCTGTATTACGGCAGCGAGTCCGCAGTGATCACTGTCGAACTCGATGGTCCGTAAACAGTTCCTTCGTTGTTGACCCACAGTGTCAGTAATTGTCAGTCTTGAGTCTATCAGCAATAGATCCAGAAAGGCACCGCTTCTTGGAAACGATGGCCTATCCGTAGCCAGCAGGTCAACCCCATACTCAACGCTGAATTGACTCATCCAATTATACAGATGACTACCTCTAGGATTTTGTATTTGATTTCCCCAATCTGTGTGTTTGGCATTCAAATCACCGGCCATCAGATAGTAGTTATCTTCCGAGTTCAATCGAAGACAATCGAAAAGTTTTTCGAGCTCTGTTATAAAATTAGTTGGCAGAGGTGATTCGGGTGCGTGAGCCGAGACCACACACATTCGCTTCCCCTGTTGGAGAGGAATGCATATGATGCACGCCTCAAGCAACCGAAATCTTCGCACATCACTATTATATATTACCTTATGGTCAATGCTTTTTCGTATGAAGATTGCGACACCACCCCCTTGAGTGGAGTTGAGCCGATCTCTTCTTACGATATTGTAGTTGTTATTAGTCAATTTATGTTTCTGGTTTAGCTTAGTTTCGCTAGCCATAAGCACATCTGGACTTTGGTCTTTCAACAATTGGAAAAGATTAGCTCTACGTTCGGTCCTAATCAGTGAATTTACATTCACAGCAAGGATCTTAAAGGGCCTCTCCGGCAGCGCGCCCTTAACCTCTAAGTTGCGTTAAGCTAGGCAAAACAGAGTAGAGATAGTCCACTCTTGTCGCCTGCTCCCTGATCTGTTTATGAAGACCTGTTAACTGGCCTTGAATTGCCAGCAACATGCCTCTAATTTCGGCCTGTGCGTCCGGTGCCTTGGGCACGAGGGGCGGTTGGGCTTCCTTTTGCGCAGGCTGTACCGTACTCCCCCTTCCTGAAGCCATTTGGGCATAGGAAATTTGGGGGTTGACGGGCGTTACTGTAGGAGGACGCCCTGAAGGGCGTCTCTCTACCTCTGTCTGCCTAGCCGCTTTGTTTTGTTTAATCTGCTGAAACGCTGGACATCCCCGATAATTTGCGGGGTGCCCTTCGCCACGGCAAAGTACACATCTAAGCTGGGTCCTATCTTCAACCCGTTCCTGTCCGAGCTTACACTCTTCTACCTTGTGGTTCTCACCACACTTGACGCAGCGTGACTGCATTTCGCAGTTTGCTGCAGCATGGCCGAACCTTTGGCAGCGCATGCATTGAAGCATGTCGCCGCGTCTCTTTAGTCTATCCCAAGTTACAACCTGGTGGTTGAGGATGGAGATACTCCTCAAACTATCCAGTTTGCTGCTGGGCGAGAGCTGTACCAGGAAGAACGGTAGATTCCGCTTCTCCCGTCTGGCTCTGACTGTAGCGAACGGCTTGACCCCGATAAACTCGAGATCGTCGCTCGCTTTTTGGCGGAGCTCATTTAAGAGCACCTGTGGTTCCGTGCAGGAATCTATGCCCTTCAGAAGGACCGTTTGCAATTTATCAGTTTTGGGGGTAAAGCTAAAGAACTCTGTCGTGGATTTTTTTAATAATTCTTTAATAATTTTATGCTGTTCCACTGTAAAGCAGTGGATAGCATGTCTATTTTCACTAAGTCTCTTAATAGTAAAGTTTTGGCCTATGGCCGACTTACATATGTTTATGGTGTCTTGAAGATCCATCTTATAAGTGTTGATGGGTGGCACTTTTTCTTTTTTGTTTTTGGGCGGCTGTGGCTGCTGCTGTTGACTCTGCTGCTGTTGATTCTGCTGCTGTTGTTGTTGTTTCTGCTGCTGTTGATTCTGCTGCTGCTGTTTCTGTTGCTGCTGATTTTGTTGTTGTTTTTTTGGCTGCTGTTGTCTCTGCTGCTGTGGCTGTTGTGTAAGCATCATTTGCTGTGAATGCTTTGGTTTGTTTTCTTTTTGTTGCTGGTGTATTTGCTGGTTAGGCTGAGGCTGCTTAGATGTTGGCGGCAGCTCAGCATTGGTTGCACTTTCATGCGCTACCTTTTGTTGCTGCTGTAGCGCCTTTTTGTTTATTTGCTCCAGCCGTTCTCTCTCCCGGCGAGCTTCTTGTTTTGCTTTCAGAGCCAGTATCAGGGGCGTTAGCTGGGCTCTGAGGAGATCTATTTCCCTTTGGACAGCACCAATTTTGGCCTGTATGGTTCGCTCCTCTTTTTCATCTTCTGAGGATGCCTCTGGTGAGGTTAGGTCCACGAACAGATTACTGTCCTCTGTATAATGTCCCTCTCCCCCTTCGGACATATAATGAATTTCCTCGTCGGAACTTAGTTGATTTACTGCTATCGATACCTTCGCCGTAGGCCCCATCTCCCTCGCTCAAGCTAGCAGCTTAACTGAAGTGGTAGTGGACTGGCGCTTCACTAAGTTCGGTAGATACCGAATCCTCTTCCTCCTCTTCGTCGGCATATCGGTTGTTGGTGCCGTTGCCGTTGTTGCTAGGGCATCTTTCGATGTCCCCGCTGTTGGTGCCGTTGCCGGCTTTGGTGTTGCTTCTTGGACAACTTTCGATGGTCCCATAGCCGACAACGGCGTCATCAGCTATGGGACCATCGAAAGTTGTCCAAGAAGCAACACCAAAGCCGGCAACGGCACCAACAGCGGGGACATCGAAAGATGCCCTAGCAACAACGGCAACGGCACCAACAACCGATATGCCGACGAAGAGGAGGAAGAGGATTCGGTATCTACCGAACTTAGTGAAGCGCCAGTCCACTACCACTTCAGTTAAGCTGCTAGCTGGAGCGAGGGAGATGGGGCCTACGGCGAAGGTATCGATAGCAGTAAATCAACTAAGTTCCGACGAGGAAATTCATTATATGTCCGAAGGGGGAGAGGGACATTATACAGAGGACAGTAATCTGTTCGTGGACCTAACCTCACCAGAGGCATCCTCAGAAGATGAAAAAGAGGAGCGAACCATACAGGCCAAAATTGGTGCTGTCCAAAGGGAAATAGATCTCCTCAGAGCCCAGCTAACGCCCCTGATACTGGCTCTGAAAGCAAAACAAGAAGCTCGCCGGGAGAGAGAACGGCTGGAGCAAATAAACAAAAAGGCGCTACAGCAGCAACAAAAGGTAGCGCATGAAAGTGCAACCAATGCTGAGCTGCCGCCAACATCTAAGCAGCCTCAGCCTAACCAGCAAATACACCAGCAACAAAAAGAAAACAAACCAAAGCATTCACAGCAAATGATGCTTACACAACAGCCACAGCAGCAGAGACAACAGCAGCCAAAAAAACAACAACAAAATCAGCAGCAACAGAAACAGCAGCAGCAGAATCAACAGCAGCAGAAACAACAACAACAGCAGCAGAATCAACAGCAGCAGAGTCAACAGCAGCAGCCACAGCCGCCCAAAAACAAAAAAGAAAAAGTGCCACCCATCAACACTTATAAGATGGATCTTCAAGACACCATAAACATATGTAAGTCGGCCATAGGCCAAAACTTTACTATTAAGAGACTTAGTGAAAATAGACATGCTATCCACTGCTTTACAGTGGAACAGCATAAAATTATTAAAGAATTATTAAAAAAATCCACGACAGAGTTCTTTAGCTTTACCCCCAAAACTGATAAATTGCAAACGGTCCTTCTGAAGGGCATAGATTCCTGCACGGAACCACAGGTGCTCTTAAATGAGCTCCGCCAAAAAGCGAGCGACGATCTCGAGTTTATCGGGGTCAAGCCGTTCGCTACAGTCAGAGCCAGACGGGAGAAGCGGAATCTACCGTTCTTCCTGGTACAGCTCTCGCCCAGCAGCAAACTGGATAGTTTGAGGAGTATCTCCATCCTCAACCACCAGGTTGTAACTTGGGATAGACTAAAGAGACGCGGCGACATGCTTCAATGCATGCGCTGCCAAAGGTTCGGCCATGCTGCAGCAAACTGCGAAATGCAGTCACGCTGCGTCAAGTGTGGTGAGAACCACAAGGTAGAAGAGTGTAAGCTCGGACAGGAACGGGTTGAAGATAGGACCCAGCTTAGATGTGTACTTTGCCGTGGCGAAGGGCACCCCGCAAATTATCGGGGATGTCCAGCGTTTCAGCAGATTAAACAAAACAAAGCGGCTAGGCAGACAGAGGTAGAGAGACGCCCTTCAGGGCGTCCTCCTACAGTAACGCCCGTCAACCCCCAAATTTCCTATGCCCAAATGGCTTCAGGAAGGGGGAGTACGGTACAGCCTGCGCAAAGGGAAGCCCAACCGCCCCTCGTGCCCAAGGCACCGGACGCACAGGCCGAAATTAGAGGCATGTTGCTGGCAATTCAAGGCCAGTTAACAGGTCTTCATAAACAGATCAGGGAGCAGGCGACAAGAGTGGACTATCTCTACTCTGTTTTGCCTAGCTTAACGCAACTTAGAGGTTAAGGGCGCGCTGCCGGAGAGGCCCTTTAAGATCCTTGCTGTGAATGTAAATTCACTGATTAGGACCGAACGTAGAGCTAATCTTTTCCAATTGTTGAAAGACCAAAGTCCAGATGTGCTTATGGCTAGCGAAACTAAGCTAAACCAGAAACATAAATTGACTAATAACAACTACAATATCGTAAGAAGAGATCGGCTCAACTCCACTCAAGGGGGTGGTGTCGCAATCTTCATACGAAAAAGCATTGACCATAAGGTAATATATAATAGTGATGTGCGAAGATTTCGGTTGCTTGAGGCGTGCATCATATGCATTCCTCTCCAACAGGGGAAGCGAATGTGTGTGGTCTCGGCTCACGCACCCGAATCACCTCTGCCAACTAATTTTATAACAGAGCTCGAAAAACTTTTCGATTGTCTTCGATTGAACTCGGAAGATAACTACTATCTGATGGCCGGTGATTTGAATGCCAAACACACAGATTGGGGAAATCAAATACAAAATCCTAGAGGTAGTCATCTGTATAATTGGATGAGTCAATTCAGCGTTGAGTATGGGGTTGACCTGCTGGCTACGGATAGGCCATCGTTTCCAAGAAGCGGTGCCTTTCTGGATCTATTGCTGATAGACTCAAGACTGACAATTACTGACACTGTGGGTCAACAACGAAGGAACTGTTTACGGACCATCGAGTTCGACAGTGATCACTGCGGACTCGCTGCCGTAATACAGCTTCCGAACGAGCTTGTGGAGTTGGAGGAGTATGTACCGGTGCATACTTACAATTACAGTAAGATGCGCTGGCCACGCTTCACCAACGCAGTAGCAAGCGAAATTCGGTCGAATAATATATCCCCACCAAACGACAGGAACCTAACAAATACTGAAATCGACCAATACTTGGAACAAATGGACGAGACAATCCAACGAACAATGGAAAGAACAATACCGAAATACAAAGAACGTGACGCAACCGACATGTACCGTAACGCGACCATTGACGCACTACACAGACAAAAAAGTGGACTTCTGACAAGACTAAAACGCTTGTACCGACGGTTTACTGACCCACATGATCTGGAGATTAGGACACTGAAGTCGTCTATCAAAAACATCAACCAATTGATCAAGGAGAACTATCGGTTGTCCATTAATTTGTATTGGGACAACAAAATTCGGGCCGTTAATTCTAGCGACCCGAGTATGTTTCCACAAATTAACAAGATATTTAGAAGAAAAGATCAAAACGACCTTCCGAGTCTTAAGCTCCAGAGGACGACAGAGAACAGAGACGTACTTCTGACAGCAGGCATAGATCCAGAGGAAGCCGTCTTGGACGATGACCTCTTTATCATCGAAGATCCTCGTGAGAAAGTGGAGGCTGTAGGGGCTGCTTTCCAGCAAGTGTACAAGGTTAATGCAAGCATTCGCCCGAACCATGACCTGGAAAACAGGGCCCTGCTTCACCACTTCTACCTTCGTAATGATATTACGCAATGGCGATCGGAGAATCCCGGTTTTACTGGGTTCAATGAAGAACACTTGGCAAACGCCATCATCGCCGAGCGAAACGGGCATAGTTCCCTGTTTATTTCGAAGGTCGAGCTCCAACTCATCTTCGACTCACTAAAGAAAAAGAAGTCAGCAGGAGTCGATGGTATATCCAACGTTGTACTACGACATCTACCTCGGGAAGCAGTAGACATTTACACCACACTGTTTAACAACGCTCTGAATAATGCATATTATCCAGTGCGTTGGAAGACAGCCGTGGTACATCCTCTCCCGAAAAAGGGAAAGGACAACTCCAATCCGGCGAATCTCCGGTCGATAAGTCTTCTTCCGAGTATCAGCAAGGTATTCGAAAAAGTTATCAATAGAGCTCTGTTTAAGTGGGCAGAGGACAACAATATCATACCGGAAAATCAGTTCGGATTTAAGGCGAGACATGACACCATTCATGCCGCGTCTAAACTCGTTTCTGATATCCAATGGAACAAATCCAAAAAGCAGTGTACGGGTGCCTGTCTGGTTGATTTGGAGAAGGCTTTCGACACTGTATGGCTAGAAGGTCTTTATCTGAAGCTGACCAGGCTTGGCATAAGTAAACCGCTATTGTATATGCTTTATGACATGCTCAATGGTAGAAAGTTTGTTGTCAAAAGTGGCAATGTAACTTCTACCGCAACATTTCATATTAAAAATGGTCTTCAACAGGGAGCGGTAAACTCGCCGATTCTATTCAGTATTTACACCAGCGATCTGATAGGTAGTTTTACTCAGGCAATTGCGTATGCCGATGATCTAATTGCGTACAGAACAGCCCCAAAAGTTGAGGTCATCAGAATTCTTTTGCAGCGTGACTTCGACAAGATTCAGCGATATTGCGATGACTGGAAGTTGAAAATCAACTTTCAGAAATCAGAAACTATTCTTTTTAGGACTCCGTTGCATGGAGCCACAAGGGATACGAGAAAGAACTGGTGCAAGCTGGTGATCGTGGGGCCAAATGGACATCCACTGGCGAGTAAAAGTGTAGTAAAGTACCTTGGCATCTGGTTGGATCAGTATTTGTATTTCGATAGACATATAAGTGCTGCTCTGGCCAGGGCTAGGGGAGCTTTTGCCCTGACGATACGGTTGTTTTATAGCAGCCGGCTTGACACCAGGGTGAAGCTGATTTGCTACATGGCCCTCATCCGGCCGATGATTGCCTATGGATGCCCGGTTTGGTTCAACGTTGCCCCATCTCAAATGGAAAAGATTCGGGTGTTTGAGAGGCAGTGCCTTAGACGCTGCCTTGGATTACACAGAACACCAGAGTCGGAGTACACACGATACTATTCCAACCAGGTACTATACAACGGGGCCAACATAAACAGAATAGATAATTTTTTGTTGAAGCTGATTCGGGGTCACATTGCAAGAGCGATGTCTTCAACCAACAGCTTAATTTTTGGGGCTTACTACCCTAAGGACGATTATTATGAAAGTGTACGTCTAAGCGGCTTTATTCCGCCCGATGCTTTCCTCTATTTAGACAGTCGAGGCCTGGTCCAGGATAGAGCGGCGATCCCGCTAATCTACCACGTCGGCCGTAGAACTGTAGATAGGCGACTCCTTTACAACCGAGACGTCCTCGCACAAGGCGGAGCTGAGCGCCTTCGGTTCAGTAGGACTGTGTCCGATCGGGACCGAAAAGATAGGGTAAAGCAGGAGAACCAGTTCTGGTGGTTGAAAAATCATATTTAAAATTGACTAAGCTTTCTTGTCTTGGCCGACTTACATAGGTTTAGGTGTATTAGTTTTAAGTAGGGACAGTCAGGGTGGCACAAAAAAAAAAAAACACAAAAAAAAAAAAAAAAAAAAACACAAAAAAAAACAAAAAAAAAAAAAAAAAAATAATAAAACCAAAGAAAATGCTTGCTGTGGCTGTTCTAGTTTTTAAGTAGTTCTAAGTAGTTTAAGTAGTTTTAGTTAGTTTTACAATAGTTTTATGTAGTTTGTAAGTTTTATATAAAAAAATAAAAATGATAAGATACCAAGTTTTTTTTAAATTCTTCTTGGTAAAAAATAAAACCACGCTCAGTTTTAGTATTAATATAGTTCTTAGGCCGAAAGGCATTAGTATTAAGCTCTCATAGTTTAACTTATAGCGTCCGCATGGGGCCAGTAAGTTAGTTGTAAGTTATTGATAAGTAGGCTAGTTTTTATGAATTTTTGTCTAGCTTTAAGTTAGTTATAAGTTAAACGAAAAATAAAAATGAATTAAAAAAAAAAAAAAAAAAAAAAAAAAAAAAGGTGGCGAACCGCGGAGCGGAGGGTCACGAGTTCGAGTCCTGGTCGGGCATAAAAAAATTGGAAGCTTTTTTTCACAACAGAGAAGTTGAAAATTTTATTGATTGGGAGAACCAACTAATGGAAGAAGAAAAAAGTGCAGGGGCATCGAAAGGTGTCCCAGCAAAAACAACTAAGCCGACAACGGCATCATCAATGGGACCGCCCAAAAACGTCCCAACAACAACAAAGCCGACAGTGGCATCAGCTATGGGACCAACTTAAGGTGCCCAAAAAACAACAGCAAAGCCGGCAACGGCACCCACAGCGGGGACATCGAAAGATGCCCTAGCAACAACGGCAACGGCACCATCAGCTGATATGCCAACGAAGAGGAGGAAGAGGATTCGATATTTATCGAACCTTGTGAAGCGCCAGTCCACTACCACTTCAGTTAAGCTGCTAGCTGGAGCGAGGGAGATGGGACCTACGGCGAAGGTATCGACAGCAGCAAATCAGCTAAGTTCCGATGAGGAAGTTAATTATTTGTCCGAGGGGGGAGAGGGACATTACGCAACAGGGGACAGCAATCTGTTTGTGGATCTCACTTCACCAGAGGCGTCCTCCGATGAAGAAAAAGAGGAGCAATATATACAGGCCAAAATTGGTGCTGTGCAAGGGGAAATCGATCTCCCCAGAGCCCAGCTAACGCCCGTGATACTGGCTCTGAAAGAAAAGCAAGAAGCGCGCCGGGAGAAGGAACGGCTGGAGCTAATTAATAAAAAGGCGCTACAACAGCAACAAAAAGTAGCCCACCAAAATGCAATTAATGGTGAGCTGCCAACACCTAAGCAGCCTCAGCCTAACCAGCAAGTGCAGCAGCAACAACAACAGCGGCAACAAAAAGGCCAAAAACAAAAGCATCCACAGCAAATGATGCTGAAACAACAGCCACAGCAGCAGAGACAACAGCAACAAAATCAGCAGCAGCAGAATCAACAGAAGCAGAATCAACAGCAGCAGAGTCAACAGCAGCAGCCACAGCCACAGCCGCCCAAAACCAAAAAAGAAAAAGTTTCACCCATCAACACTTATAAAATGGATCTTCAAGACACCATAAACATATGTAAGTCGGCCATAGGCCAAAACTTTACTATTAAGAGACTTAGTGAAAATAGACATGCTATCCACTGCTTTACAGTGGAACAGCATAAAATTATTAAGGAATTATTAAAAAAATCCACGACAGAGTTCTTTAGCTTTACCCCCAAAACTGATAAATTGCAAACGGTCCTTCTGAAGGGCATAGATTCCTGCACGGAACCACAGGTGCTCTTAAATGAGCTCCGCCAAAAAGCGAGCGACGATCTCGAGTTTATCGGGGTCAAGCCGTTCGCTACAGTCAGAGCCAGACGGGAGAAGCGGAATCTTCCATTCTTCCTCGTACAGCTCTCGCCCAACAGCAAACTGGATAGTTTGAGGAGTATCTCCGTCCTCAACTACCAGGTGGTAACTTGGGATAAATTAAAGAGGCGCGGCGACATGCTTCAATGCATGCGCTGCCAAAGGTTCGGCCATGCTGCAGCAAACTGCGAAATGCAGTCACGCTGCGTCAAGTGTGGTGAGAACCACAAGGTAGAAGAGTGTAAGCTCGGACAGGAACGGGTTGAAGATAGGACCCAGCTTAGATGTGCACTTTGCCGAGGCGAGGGGCACCCCGCAAATTATCGGGGATGTCCAGCGTTTTAAGCAGATCAAACAAAACAAAGCGGCTAGGCAGACAGAGGTAGAGAGACGCCCTTCAGTGCGTCCTCCTACAGTAACGCCCGTCAACCCCCAAATTTCCTATGCCCAAATGGCTTCAGGAAGGGGGAGTACGGTACAGCCTGCGCCAAAGGTAGCCCAACCGGCCCTCGTGCCTAAGGCACCGGACGCACAGGCCGAAATCAGAGGCATGTTGCTGGCCATTCAAGGCCAGTTAACAGGTCTTCAAAAACAGATCAGGGAGCAGGCGACAAGGGTGGACTATCTCTACTCTGTTTTGCCTAGCTTAACGCAACTTAGAGGTTAAGGGCGCGCTGCCGGAGAGGCCTTTTAAGATCCTTGCTGTGAATGTAAATTCACTGATTAGGACCGAACGTAGAGCTAATCTCTTCCAATTGTTGAAAGACCAAAGTCCAGATGTGTTTATGGCTAGCGAAACTAAGCTAAACCAGAAACATAAATTGACTAACAGCAAATACAATATCGTTAGAAGAGATCGGCCCAACTCCACTCAAGGGGGTGGTGTCGCAATCTTCATACGAAAAGGCATTGATCGTAAAGTAATATATAATAGCGATGTGCGCAGATTTCGGTTGCTAGAAGCTTGCGTCATATGCATTTCTCTCCAACAGGGGAAGCGAATGTATGTGATCTCGGCTTACGCACCGGAATCACCTCTGCCAACTAATTTTATAACAGAGCTCGAAAAACTTTTCGACTGTCTTCGATTGAACTCGGAAGATAACTACTATCTGATGGCCGGTGATTTGAATGCCAAACACACAGATTGGGGAAATCAAATACAAAATCCTAGAGGTAGTCATCTGTATAATTGGATGAGTCAATTCAGCGTTGAGTATGGGGTTGACCTGCTGGCTACAGATAGGCCATCGTTTCCAAGAAGCGGTGCCTTTCTGGATCTATTGCTGATAGACTCAAGACTGACAATTACTGACACTGTGGGTCAACAACGAAGGAACTGTTTGCGCACCATCGAGTTCGACAGTGATCACTGCGGACTCGGTGCCGTAATACAGCTTCCGAACGAGCTTGTGGAGTTGGAGGAGTATGTACCGGTGCATACTTACAATTACAGTAAGATGCGCTGGCCACGCTTCACCAGCGCCATAGCAAGCGAAATTCGGTCGCAGAATATATCCCCACCAAACGACAGGAACCTTACAAATACTGAAATCGACCAATACTTGCAACAAATGGACGAGACAATCCAACGAACAATGGAAAGAACAATACCGAAATACAAAGAACGTGACGCAACTGACATGTACCGTAACGCGACCATTGACGCACTACACAGACAAAAAAGCGGACTTCTGACAAGACTAAAACGCTTGTACCGACGGTTTACTGACCCACATGATCCGGAGATTAGGACACTGAAGTCGTCTATCAAAAACATCAACCAATTGATCAAGGAGAACTATCGGTTGTCCATTAATTTGTATTGGGACAACAAAATTCGGGCCGTTAATTCTAGCGACCCGAGCATGTTTCCGCAAATTAATAAGATATTTAGGAAAAACGATCAAAACGACCTTCCGTGTCTTAAGCTCCAGAGGACGACAGAGAACAGAGACGTACTTCTGACAGCAGGCATAGATCCAGAGGAAGCCGTCTTGGACGATGACCTCTTTATCATCGAAGATCCTCGTGAGAAAGTGGAGGCTGTGGGGGCTGCTTTCCAGCAAGTGTACAAGGTTAATGCAAGCATTCGCCCGAACCATGACCTGGAAAACAGGGCCCTGCTTCACCACTTCTACCTTCGTAATGATATTACGCAATGGCGATCGGAGAATCCCGGTTTTACTGGGTTCAATGAAGAACACTTGGCAAACGCCATCATCGCCGAGCGAAACGGGCCAAGTTCCCTGTTAATTTCGAAGGTCGAGCTCCAACTCATCTTCGACTCACTAAAGAAAAAGAAGTCAGCAGGAGTCGATGGTATATCCAACGTTGTACTACGACATCTACCTCGGGAAGCAGTAGACATTTATACCACACTGTTTAACAACGCTCTGAATAATGCATATTATCCAGTGCGGTGGAAGACAGCCGTGGTACATCCTCTCCCGAAAAAGGGAAAGGACAACTCCAATCCGGCGAATCTCCGGTCGATAAGTCTTCTTCCGAGTATCAGCAAGGTATTCGAAAAAGTTATCAATAGAGCTCTGTTTAAGTGGGCAGAGGACAACAATATCATACCGGAAAATCAGTTCGGATTTAAGGCGAGACATGACACCATTCATGCCGCGTCTTAGCTCGTTTCTGATATCCAATGGAACAAATCCAAAAAGCAGTGTACGGGTGCCTGTCTGGTTGATTTGGAGAAGGCTTTCAACACCGTATGGCTAGAAGGTCTTTATCTGAAGCTGACCAGGCTTGGCATAAATAAACCGCTATTATATATGCTTTATGACATGCTCAATGGTAGAAAGTTTGTTGTCAAAAGTGGCAATGTAACTTCTACCGCAACATTCCATATTAAAAATGGTCTTCAACAGGGAGCGGTGAACTCGCCGATTCTATTCACCATTTACACCAGCGATCTGATAGGTAGTTTAACTCAGGCAATTGCGTATGCCGATGATCTAATTGCGTACAGAACAGCCCCAAAAGTTGAGGTCATCAGAATTCTTTTGCAGCGTGACTTCGACAAGATTCAGCGATATTGTGATGACTGGAAGTTGAAAATCAACTTTCAGAAATCAGAAACTATTCTGTTTAGGACTTCGTTGCATGGAGCCACAAGGGATACGAGAAAGAACTGGAGCAAGCTGGTGATCGTGGGGCCAAATGGACATCCACTGGCGAGTAAAAGTGTAGTAAAGTACCTTGGCATCTGGTTGGATCAGTATTTGTATTTCGACCGACATATAAGTGCTGCTCTGGCCAGGGCTAGGGGAGCTTTTGCCCTGACGAAACGGTTGTTTTATAGCAGCCGGCTTGACACCAGGGTGAAGGTGATTTGCTACATGGCCCTCATCCGGCCGATGATTGCCTATGGATGCCCGGTTTGGTTCAACGTTGCCCCATCTCAAATGGAAAAGATTCGGGTGTTTGAGAGGCAGTGCCTTAGACGCTGCCTTGGATTACACAGAACACCAGAGTCGGAGTACACACGATACTATTCCAACCAGGTTCTATACAACGGGGCCAACATAAACAGAATAGATAATTTTTTGTTTAAGCTGATTCGGGGTCACATTGCAAGAGCGATGTCTTCAACCAACAGCTTAATTTTTGGGGCTTACTACCCTAACGACGATTATTATGAGAGTGTACGTCTAAGCGGCTTTATTCCGCCCGATGCTTTCCTCTATTTAGACAGTCGAGGCCTGGTCCAGGATAGAGCGGCGATCCCGCTAATCTACCACGTCGGCCGTAGAACTGTAGATAGGCGACTCCTTTACAACCGAGACGTCCTCGCACAAGGCGGAGCTGAGCGCCTTCGGTTCAGTAGGACTGTGTCCGATCGGGACCGAAAAGATAGGGTAAAGCAGGAGAACCAGTTCTGGTGGTTGAAAGATGATATTTAAAGTTGACTAAGCTTTCTTGTCTTGGCCGACTTACATAGGTTTAGGTGTATTAGTTATAAGTAGGGACAGTCAGGGTGGCACAAAAAAAAAAAAAAAACACAACAAAAAAACACAAAAAAACACAAAAAATACAAAAAAAAAAAAAACATTAAAAAAAAATAATAAAACCAAAGAAAATGCTTGCTGTGGCTGTTCTAGTTTTTAAGTAGTTTTAAGTAGTTCTAAGTAGCTTTAAGTAGTTTTAATTAGCTTTATTATAGTTTAATGTAGTTTGTAAGTTTTATATAAAATATTAAAATATGAATTGATATGATATGAATTTTAGTATAAATATAGTTTTTAGGCCGAAAGGCATTAGTATTAAGTAATCATAGTTTAACTTAGAGCGCCCGCATGGGGCCAGTAAGTTAGTTGTAAGTTATTGATAAGTAGGCTAGTTTCTTATGAATTTTTGTCTAGCTTTAAGTTAGTTATAAGATTAATGGAAAATAAAAATTAATTTAAAAAAAAAAAAAAAAAAAAAAAGTTAAATAGTGACGTTAAGTTATTAAAAAAAAGAAAAAAATAAAAAAAAAATATTTATTCAAAATTTTAAGTTCCATTAAAGTCCGGTGTGTTGTTGTGAATGATTGTGGTGTGTTTAATAAGTAAAAATAGGTAAGCGCATTGAGATAACCGTGATCTTTTATTATCCTTGATGTGTTTTTCAATTATAAGTTGTTATGTGTTCAAGACTCGTTTTTCATCATTTTTTTTTTAAGGAATACTTAAATTTAATTGAAACATATTTTCAACTTTTTTTCAAAAATATTTCCAAAATTCATCGAGCTATAATAAAAAGAAAGGTCTCTTCAAAATCTGTCCGTACATCTAAACCAAAAGTTTAGGGACGGTCTGGTTCTCGAAATATTTCAATCCAAGGACATTTTACGATTTTACTGAATTTCTGTCCAAAACCCAACCAAAGTGTTTAGATAGTGATATTTTCGCAATGGAGCCTTGAATTCAGTCGCGGTTTAAAAAACCGTGTGTTATATTTTCAAGACCTCTCTAAAACTGAAAACCAAAGAATTCTGCGAGTTTTGGTTCTCGAAATATTCGCAACCTAAGTGAAATTAGAGTACTTGGAACGATTCCTTAAAAGGCTTTGGATGGCAATATTTCCGATAAACAACTGCGTACGCAA
This sequence comes from Leucozona laternaria, assembly GCA_932273885.2. NCBI lineage: Eukaryota > Metazoa > Arthropoda > Insecta > Diptera > Syrphidae > Leucozona > Leucozona laternaria. The sequence continues at coordinate 58,195,725 of OW026368.1, forward strand.
CTGCGGTTTTCAGTGTCGTATAGAAAATTAAAAGGCTTTTCCATCAGTATAAACAGAAAAATTTTGCAAGTTTTGGTTCTTGAAATATTTGTATCCAAAGTGATATTACTGAATGTACATACTTCGATCCAGCCCTAAAGAGGCTTTCGATGGCGATATTTCGGCGACAAGGCCTCGTAAGAGGTTGCGGTTTTCAGTGCCGAGTAGAAGATAAACAGACCTTTCCGGTTATGATCAAATTTTGAAAAATCTAGAGACCAAAATGTTAATTGATTTTGAAGAAAACAATGAGCAATAAAAATAATTTTTTCAGCTTTTTTCAAAAATGTTTTCAAAACCCATCGAGCTTATATACATCTGACTATCATTTCTGTCCAAAACCCAACCAAAGTGTTTTGATAGCAATATTTCCGTAATGGAGCCTCGAATTCAGTGGCGGTTTTCAAAACCGTCTGTAATATTTTCAAGAATTCTCTAAAACTAAAATCCAAAGAATTCTGCGAGTTTTGGTTCTTGAAATATTCGCATCAAAATTAGTGAAAAGGCTTCGAATTGCAATATTTCCGCAACCCAACCAAGTAAAAAAATGCGGATTTCAGTGTGGCTTTTCCGTCAGTATAATTAGGAAAATTTTCATAGTTTGGCTCAGGAATCCTGCGGTCTTGAAGAAGCTACATATGTATGTGAGTTATTGTATTCGCATCCTGTTTAGTACGGACATCCAAATCCTTTAAAACATTTCTGTATTTCACTTAACAAATGCGTTGAATATCCTTCAACTTAAATGTCCAATTGACTTCTGCCCGAAAACTTTTGACAGACAAAGCTATATAATTTTATTTAATTATTTCGCAATTGACATTTAAAATAATTTATTTCTGCCAAAAAAATCACATCGAATACACAACCTGATTTGAATCTGAGCTTATAGCCGTGATTTTTTTGCAAGTCCATATGGATTTGTCGAAAAAAACGACATCGGGACTAATAGTTTTACACGTAAATACAACAACAACTTAAATCCATATAGACTTAGCTAAGTCCAGATAATTATCGGGACTTACGTACTGTAAGTAAGAAGTTCCTAAGTCCCGATGTCGTTTTTTTCGACAAATCCATATGGACTTACAAAAAAACACACCTAATATGAAACAAATTTGAACTTAATTTTCAGTTAAATATAATTCACAGAATATTTTTCGCCATCGCACGAAACATGATCAAATTCAAATCATATCACCTTGGGATGGGTGTGGGGTATATATTAAGTTAAATAGTGAAATTAAGTTATTAAAAAAAAGAAAAAAATAAAAAAAAAATATTTATTCAAAATTTTAAGTTCCATTAAAGTCCGGTGTGTTGTTGTGAATGATTGTGGTGTGTTTAATAAGTAAAAATAGGTAAGCGCATTGAGATAACCGTGATCTTTTATTATCATTGATGTGTTTTTCAATTATAAGTTGTTATGTGTTCAAGACTCGTTTTTCATAATTTTTTTTTAAAGGAATACTTAAATTTAATTGAAACATATTTTCAACTTTTTTTCAAAAATATTTCCAAAATTCATCGAGCTATAATAAAAAGAAAGGTCTCTTCAAAATCTGTCCGTACATCTAAACCAAAAGTTTAGGGACGGTCTGGTTCTCGAAATATTTCAATCCAAGGACATTTTACGATTTTACTGAATTTCTGTCCAAAACCCAACCAAAGTGTTTAGATAGTGATATTTTCGCAACGGAGCCTCAGTCGCGGTTTAAAAAACCGTGTGTTATATTTTCAAGACCTCTCTAAAACTGAAAACCAAAGAATTCTGCGAGTTTTGGTTCTCGAAATATTCGCAACCTAAGTGAAATTAGAGTACTTGGAACGATTCCTTAAAAGGCTTTGGATGGCAATATTTCCGATAAACAACTGCGTACGCAACTGCGGTTTTCAGTGTCGTATAGAAAATTAAAAGGCTTTTCCATCAGTATAAACAGAAAAATTTTGCAAGTTTTGGTTCTTGAAATATTTGTATCCAAAGTGATATTACTGAATGTACATACTTCGATCCAGCCCTAAAGAGGCTTTCGATGGCGATATTTCCGCGACAAGGCCTCGTAAGAGGTTGCGGTTTTCAGTGCCGAGTAGAAGATAAACAGACCTATCCGGTTATGATCAAATTTTGAAAAATCTAGAGACCAAAATGTTAATTGATTTTAAAGAAAACAATGAGCAATAAAAATAATTTTTTCAGCTTTTTTCAAAAATGTTTTCAAAACCCATCGAGCTTATATACATCTGACTATCATTTCTGTCCAAAACCCAACCAAAGTGTTTTGATAGCAATATTTCCGTAATGGAGCCTCGAATTCAGTGGCGGCTTTCAAAACCGTCTGTAACATTTTCAAGAATTCTCTAAAACTAAAATCCAAAGAATTCTGCGAGTTTTGGTTCTTGAAATATTCGCATCCAATGTGAAATTAGTGAACTTGGAACTAACTCTTAAAAGGCTTCGAAGTGCAATATTTCCGCAACCTAACCACGTTAACAAATGCGGATTTCAGTGTGGCTTTTCCGTCAGTATAATTAGGAAAATTTTCATAGTTTGGCTCAGGAATCCTACGGTCTTGAAGAAGCTACATATGTATGTGAGAGATTGTATTCGCATCCTGTTTAGTACGGACATCCAAATCCTTTAAAACATCTCTGTATTTCCCTTAACAAATTTTCTGCCAAAAAAATCAGATCGAATACACAACCTGATTTGAGTCTGAGCTAATATGAAACAAATTTGAACTTAATTTTCAGTTAAATATAATTCACAGAGTATTTTTCGCCATCGCACGAAACATGATCAAATTCAAATCATATCACCTTGGGATGGGTGTGGGGTATATATTAAGTTAAATAGTGAAATTAAGTTATTAAAAAAAAGAAAAAAATAAAAAAAAAATATTTATTCAAAATTTTAAGTTCCATTAAAGTCCGGTGTGTTGTTGTGAATGATTGTGGTGTGTTTAATAAGTAAAAATAGGTAAGCGCATTGAGATAACCGTGATCTTCCGTGATCTTTTATTATCCTTGATGTGTTTTTCAATTATAAGTTGTTATGTGTTCAAGACTCGTTTTTCATCATTTTTTTTTTAAGGAATACTTAAATTTAATTGAAACATTTTTTCAACTTTTTTTCAAAAATATTTAAAAAATTCATCGAGCTATAATAAAAAGAAAGGTCTCTTCAAAATCTGTCCGTACATCTAAACCAAAAGTTTAGGGACGGTCTGGTTCTTGAAATATTTCAATCCAAGGACATTTTACGATTTTACTGAATTTCTGTCCAAAACCCAACCAAAGTGTTTAGATAGTGATATTTTCGCAATGGAGCCTCGAATTCAGTCGCGGTTTAAAAAATCGTGTGTTATATTTTCAAGACCTCTCTAAAACTGAAAACCAAAGAATTCTGCGAGTTTTGGTTCTCGAAATATTCGCATCCAAAGTGAAATTAGAGTACTTGGAACTATTCCTTAAAAGGCTTTGGATGGCAATATTTCCGATAAACAACTGCGTTCGCAACTGCGGTTTTCAGTGTCGTATAGAAAATTAAAAGGCTTTTCCATCAGTACAAACAGAAAAATTTTGCAAGCTTTGGTTCTTGAAATATGTGTATCCAAAATGATATTACTGAATGTACATACTTCGATCCAGCCCTAAAGAGGCTTTCGATGGCGATATTTCCGCGACAAGGCCTCGTAAGAGGTTGCGGTTTTCAGTGCCGAGTAGAAGATAAACAGACCTTTCCGGTTATGATCAAATTTTGAAAAATCTAGAGACCAAAATGTTAATTGATTTTGAAGAAAACAATGAGCAATAAAAATAATTTTTTCAGCTTTTTTCAAAAATGTTTTCAAAACCCATCGAGCTTATACATCTGACTATCATTTCTGTCCAAAACCCAACCAAAGTGTTTTGATAGCAATATTTCCGTAATGGAGCCTCGAATTCAGTGGCGGTTTTCAAAACCGTCTGTAATATTTTCAAGAATTCTCTAAAACTAAAATCCAAAGAATTCTGCGAGTTTTGGTTCTTGAAATATTCGCATCAAAAGTGGAATTAGTGAAAAGGCTTTGAATTGCAATATTTCCGCAACCCAACCAAGTAAACAAATGCGGATTTCAGTGTGGCTTTTCCGTCAGTATAATTAGGAAAATTTTCATAGTTTGGCTCAGGAATCCTGCGGTCTTGAAGAAGCTACATATGTATGTGAGAGATTGTATTCGCATCCTGTTTAGTACGGACATCCAAATCCTTTAAAAGATCTCTGTATTTCCCTTAACAAATTTTCTGCCAAAAAAATCACATCGAATACACAACCTGATTTGAGTCTGAGCTAATATGAAACAAATTTGAACTTAATTTTCAGTTAAATATAATTCACAGAATATTTTTCGCCATCGCACGAAACATGATCAAATTCAAATCATATCACCTTGGGATGGATGTGGGGTATATATTAAGTTAAATAGTGAAATTAAGTTATTAAAAAAAAAAGAAAAAAATAAAAAAAATATTTATTCAAAATTTTAAGTTCCATTAAAGTCCGGTGTGTTGTTGTGAATGATTTATAAGTTGTTATGTGTTCAAGACTCGTTTTTCATCATTTTTTTTTTAAGGAATACTTAAATTTAATTGAAAAATTTTTTCAACTTTTTTTCAAAAATATTTAATAAATTCATCGAGCTATAATAAAAAGAAAGGTCTCTTCAAAATCTGTCCGTACATCTTAACCAAAAGTTTAGGGACGGTCTGGTTCTCGAAATATTTCAATCCAAGGACATTTTACGATTTTACTGAATTTCTGTCCAAAACCCAACCAAAGTGTTTAGATAGTGATATTTTCGCAATAGAGCCTCGAATTCAGTCGCGGTTTAAAAAACCGTATGTAATATTTTCAAGACCTCTCTAAAACTGAAAACCAAAGAATTCTGCGAGTTTTGGTTCTCGAAATATTCGCATCCAAAGTGAAATTAGAGTACTTGGAACTATTCCTTAAAAGGCTTTGGATGGCAATATTTCCGATAAACAACTGCGTACGCAACTGCGGTTTTCAGTGTCGTATAGAAAATTAAAAGGCTTTTCCATCAGTATAAACAGAAAAATTTTGCAAGTTTTGGTTCTTGAAATATTTGTATCCAAAGTGATATTACTAAATGTACATACTTCGATCCAGCCCTAAAGAGGCTTTCGATGGCGATATTTCCGCGACAAGGCCTCGTAAGAGGTTGCGGTTTTCAGTGCCGAGTAGAAGATAAACAGACCTTTCCGGTTATGATCAAATTTCGAAAAATCTAGAGACCAAAATGTTAATTGATTTTGAAGAAAACAATGAGCAATAAAAATAATTTTTTCAGCTTTTTTCGAAAATGTTTTCAAAACCCATCGAGCTTATACATCTGACTATCATTTCTGTCCAAAACCCAACCAAAGTGTTTTGATAGCAATATTTCCGTAATGGAGCCTCGAATTCAGTGGCGGTTTTCAAAACCGTCTGTAATATTTCCAAGAATTCTCTAAAACTAAAATCCAAAGAATTCTGCGAGTTTTGGTTCTTGAAATATTCGCATCCAAAGTAAAATTAGTGAACTTGGAACTAACTCTTAAAAGGCTTCGAAGTGCAATATTTCCGCAACCTAACCACGTTAACAAATGCGGATTTCAGTGTGGCTTTTCCATCAGTATAATTAGGAAAATTTTCATAGTTTGGCTCAGGAATCCTGCGGTCTTGAAGAAGCTACATATGTATGTGAGAGATTGTATTCGCATCCTGTTTAGTACGGACATCCAAATCCTTTAAAACATTTCTGTATTTCCCTTAACAAATTTTCTGCCAAAAAAATCACATCGAATACACAACCTGATTTGAATCTGAGCTAATATGAAACAAATTTGAACTTAATTTTCAGTTAAATATAATTCACAGAATATTTTTCGCCATCGCACGAAACATGATCAAATTCAAATCATATCACCTTGGGATGGGTGTGGGGTATATATTAAGTTAAATAGTGAAATTAAGTTATTAAAAAAAAGAAAAAAAATAAAAAAAAAATATTTATTCAAAATTTTAAGTTCCATTAAAGTCCGGTGTGTTGTTGTGAATGATTGTGGTGTGTTTAATAAGTAAAAATAGGTAAGCGCATTGAGATAACCGTGATCTTTTATTATCCTTGATGTGTTTTTCAATTATAAGTTGTTATGTGTTCAAGACTCGTTTTTCATAATTTTTTATAAAGGAATACTTAAATTTAATTGAAACATATTTTCAACTTTTTTTCAAAAATATTTCCAAAATTCATCGAGCTATAATAAAAGGAAAGGTCTCTTCAAAATCTGTCCGTACATCTAAACCAAAAGTTTAGGGACGGTCTGGTTCTCGAAATATTTCAATCCAAGGACATTTTACGATTTTACTGAATTTCTGTCCAAAACCCAACCAAAGTGTTTAGATAGTGATATTTTCGCAATGGAGCCTCGAATTATTTCGAAATATTCGCAACCAAAGTGAAATTAGAGTACTTGGAACTATTCCTTAAAAGGCTTTGGATGGCAATATTTCCGATAAACAACTGCGTACGCAACTGCGGTTTTCAGTGTCGTATAGAAAATTAAAAGGCTTTTCCATCAGTATAAACAGAAAAATTTTGCAAGTTTTGGTTCTTGAAATATTTGTATCCAAAGTGATATTACTAAATGTACATACTTCGATCCAGCCCTAAAGAGGCTTTCGATGGCGATATTTTTTCGCGACAAGGCCTCGTAAGAGGTTGCGGTTTTCAGTGCCGGGTAGAAGATAAACAGACCTTTCCGGTTATGATCAAATTTTAAAAAATCTAGAGACCAAAATGTTAATTTATTTTGAAGAAAACAATGAGCAATAAAAATAATTTTTTCAGCTTTTTTCAAAAATGTTTTCAAAACCCATCGAGCTTATACATCTGACTATCATTTCTGTCCAAAACCCAACCAAAGTGTTTAGATAGTGATATTTTCGCAATGGAGCCTATAATTCAGTCGCGGTTTAAAAAACCGTGTGTTATATTTTCAAGACCTCTCTAAAACTGAAAACCAAAGAATTCTGCGAGTTTTGGTTCTCGAAATATTCGCATCCAAAGTGAAATTAGTGTACTTGGAACTATTCCTTAAAAGGCTTTGGATGGCAATATTTCAGATAAACAACTGCGTTCGCAACTGCGGTTTTCAGTGTCGTATAGAAAATTAAAAGGCTTTTCCATCAGTATAAACAGAAAAATTTTGCAAGTTTTGGTTCTTGAAATATTTGTATCCAAAGTGATATTACTGAATGTACATACTTCGATCCAGCCCTAAAGAGGCTTTCGATGGCGATATTTCCGCGACAAGGCCTCGTAAGAGGTTGCGGTTTTCAGTGCCGAGTAGAAGATAAACAGACCTTTCCGGTTATGATCAAATTTTGAAAAATCTAGAGACCAAAATGTTAATTGATTTTGAAGAAAACAATGAGCAATAAAAATAATTTTTTCAGCTTTTTTCAAAAATGTTTTCAAAACCCATCGAGCTTATACATCTGACTATCATTTCTGTCCAAAACCCAACCAAAGTGTTTTGATAGCAATATTTCCGTAATGGAGCCTCGAATTCAGTGGCGGTTTTCAAAACCGTCTGTAATATTTCCAAGAATTCTCTAAAACTAAAATCCAAAGAATTCTGCGAGTTTTGGTTCTTGAAATATTCGCATCCAAAGTAAAATTAGTGAACTTGGAACTAACTCTTAAAAGGCTTCGAAGTGCAATATTTCCGCAACCTAACCACGTTAACAAATGCGGATTTCAGTGTGGCTTTTCCATCAGTATAATTAGGAAAATTTTCATAGTTTGGCTCAGGAATCCTGCGGTCTTGAAGAAGCTACATATGTATGTGAGAGATTGTATTCGCATCCTGTTTAGTACGGACATCCAAATCCTTTAAAACATTTCTGTATTTCACTTAACAAATGCGTTGAATATCCTTCAACTTAAATGTCCAATTGACTTCTGCCCGAAAACTTTTGACAGACAAAGCTATATAATTTTATTTAATTATTTCGCAATTGACATTTAAAATAATTTATTTCTGCAAAAAAAATCACAGCGAATACACAACCTGATTTGAATCTGAGCTAATATGAAACAAATTTGAACTTAATTTTCAGTTAAATATAATTCACAGAATATTTTTCGCCATCGCACGAAACATGATCAAATTCAAATCATATCACCTTGGGATGGGTGTGGGGTATATATTAAGTTAAATAGTGAAATTAAGTTATTAAAAAAAAGAAAAAAAATAAAAAAAAAATATTTATTCAAAATTTTAAGTTCCATTAAAGTCCGGTGTGTTGTTGTGAATGATTGTGGTGTGTTTAATAAGTAAAAATAGGTAAGCGCATTGAGATAACCGTGATCTTTTATTATCCTTGATGTGTTTTTCAATTATAAGTTGTTATGTGTTCAAGACTCGTTTTTCATAATTTTTTATAAAGGAATACTTAAATTTAATTGAAACATATTTTCAACTTTTTTTCAAAAATATTTCCAAAATTCATCGAGCTATAATAAAATGAAAGGTCTCTTCAAAATCTGTCCGTACATCTAAACCAAAAGTTTAGGGACGGTCTGGTTCTCGAAATATTTCAATCCAAGGACATTTTACGATTTTACTGAATTTCTGTCCAAAACCCAACCAAAGTGTTTAGATAGTGATATTTTCGCAATGGAGCCTCGAATTATTTCGAAATATTCGCAACCAAAGTGAAATTAGAGTACTTGGAACTATTCCTTAAAAGGCTTTGGATGGCAATATTTCCGATAAACAACTGCGTACGCAACTGCGGTTTTCAGTGTCGTATAGAAAATTAAAAGGCTTTTCCATCAGTATAAACAGAAAAATTTTGCAAGTTTTGGTTCTTGAAATATTTGTATCCAAAGTGATATTACTAAATGTACATACTTCGATCCAGCCCTAAAGAGGCTTTCGATGGCGATATTTTTTCGCGACAAGGCCTCGTAAGAGGTTGCGGTTTTCAGTGCCGGGTAGAAGATAAACAGACCTTTCCGGTTATGATCAAATTTTAAAAAATCTAGAGACCAAAATGTTAATTTATTTTGAAGAAAACAATGAGCAATAAAAATAATTTTTTCAGCTTTTTTCAAAAATGTTTTCAAAACCCATCGAGCTTATACATCTGACTATCATTTCTGTCCAAAACCCAACCAAAGTGTTTAGATAGTGATATTTTCGCAATGGAGCCTATAATTCAGTCGCGGTTTAAAAAACCGTGTGTTATATTTTCAAGACCTCTCTAAAACTGAAAACCAAAGAATTCTGCGAGTTTTGGTTCTCGAAATATTCGCATCCAAAGTGAAATTAGTGTACTTGGAACTATTCCTTAAAAGGCTTTGGATGGCAATATTTCAGATAAACAACTGCGTTCGCAACTGCGGTTTTCAGTGTCGTATAGAAAATTAAAAGGCTTTTCCATCAGTATAAACAGAAAAATTTCGCAAGTTTTGGTTCTTGAAATATTTGTATCCAAAGTGATATTACTGAATGTACATACTTCGATCCAGCCCTAAAGAGGCTTTCGATGGCGATATTTCCGCGACAAGGCCTCGTAAGAGGTTGCGGTTTTCAGTGCCGAGTAGAAGATAAACAGACCTTTCCGGTTATGATCAAATTTTGAAAAATCTAGAGACCAAAATGTTAATTGATTTTGAAGAAAACAATGAGCAATAAAAATAATTTTTTCAGCTTTTTTCAAAAATGTTTTCAAAACCCATCGAGCTTATATACATCTGACTATCATTTCTGTCCAAAACCCAACCAAAGTGTTTTGATAGCAATATTTCCGTAATGGAGCCTCGAATTCAGTGGCGGCTTTCAAAACCGTCTGTAATATTTTCAAGAATTCTCTAAAACTAAAATCCAAAGAATTCTGCGAGTTTTGGTTCTTGAAATATTCGCATCCAATGTGAAATTAGTGAACTTGGAACTAACTCTTAAAAGGCTTCGAAGTGCAATATTTCCGCAACCTAACCACGTTAACAAATGCGGATTTCAGTGTGGCTTTTCCGTCAGTATAATTAGGAAAATTTTCATAGTTTGGCTCAGGAATCCTGCGGTCTTGAAGAAGCTACATATGTATGTGAGTTATTGTATTCGCATCCTGTTTAGTACGGACATCCAAATCCTTTAAAACATTTCTGTATTTCACTTAACAAATGCGTTGAATATCCTTCAACTTAAATGTCCAATTGACTTCTGCCCGAAAACTTTTGACAGACAAAGCTATATAATTTTATTTAATTATTTCGCAATTGACATTTAAAATAATTTATTTCTGCAAAAAAAATCACAGCGAATACACAACCTGATTTGAATCTGAGCTAATATGAAACAAATTTGAACTTAATTTTCAGTTAAATATAATTCACAGAATATTTTTCGCCATCGCACGAAACATGATCAAATTCAAATCATATCACCTTGGGATGGGTGTGGGGTATATATTAAGTTAAATAGTGAAATTAAGTTATTAAAAAAAAGAAAAAAAATAAAAAAAAAATATTTATTCAAAATTTTAAGTTCCATTAAAGTCCGGTGTGTTGTTGTGAATGATTGTGGTGTGTTTAATAAGTAAAAATAGGTAAGCGCATTGAGATAACCGTGATCTTTTATTATCCTTGATGTGTTTTTCAATTATAAGTTGTTATGTGTTCAAGACTCGTTTTTCATAATTTTTTATAAAGGAATACTTAAATTTAATTGAAACATATTTTCAACTTTTTTTCAAAAATATTTCCAAAATTCATCGAGCTATAATAAAAGGAAAGGTCTCTTCAAAATCTGTCCGTACATCTAAACCAAAAGTTTAGGGACGGTCTGGTTCTCGAAATATTTCAATCCAAGGACATTTTACGATTTTACTGAATTTCTGTCCAAAACCCAACCAAAGTGTTTAGATAGTGATATTTTCGCAATGGAGCCTCGAATTATTTCGAAATATTCGCAACCAAAGTGAAATTAGAGTACTTGGAACTATTCCTTAAAAGGCTTTGGATGGCAATATTTCCGATAAACAACTGCGTACGCAACTGCGGTTTTCAGTGTCGTATAGAAAATTAAAAGGCTTTTCCATCAGTATAAACAGAAAAATTTTGCAAGTTTTGGTTCTTGAAATATTTGTATCCAAAGTGATATTACTAAATGTACATACTTCGATCCAGCCCTAAAGAGGCTTTCGATGGCGATATTTTTTCGCGACAAGGCCTCGTAAGAGGTTGCGGTTTTCAGTGCCGGGTAGAAGATAAACAGACCTTTCCGGTTATGATCAAATTTTAAAAAATCTAGAGACCAAAATGTTAATTTATTTTGAAGAAAACAATGAGCAATAAAAATAATTTTTTCAGCTTTTTTCAAAAATGTTTTCAAAACCCATCGAGCTTATACATCTGACTATCATTTCTGTCCAAAACCCAACCAAAGTGTTTAGATAGTGATATTTTCGCAATGGAGCCTATAATTCAGTCGCGGTTTAAAAAACCGTGTGTTATATTTTCAAGACCTCTCTAAAACTGAAAACCAAAGAATTCTGCGAGTTTTGGTTCTCGAAATATTCGCATCCAAAGTGAAATTAGTGTACTTGGAACTATTCCTTAAAAGGCTTTGGATGGCAATATTTCAGATAAACAACTGCGTTCGCAACTGCGGTTTTCAGTGTCGTATAGAAAATTAAAAGGCTTTTCCATCAGTATAAACAGACAAATTTTGCAAGTTTTGGTTCTTGAAATATTTGTATCCAAAGTGATATTACTGAATGTACATACTTCGATCCAGCCCTAAAGAGGCTTTCGATGGCGATATTTCCGCGACAAGGCCTCGTAAGAGGTTGCGGTTTTCAGTGCCGAGTAGAAGATAAACAGACCTTTCCGGTTATGATCAAATTTTGAAAAATCTAGAGACCAAAATGTTAATTGATTTTGAAGAAAACAATGAGCAATAAAAATAATTTTTTCAGCTTTTTTCAAAAATGTTTTCAAAACCCATCGAGCTTATACATCTGACTATCATTTCTGTCCAAAACCCAACCAAAGTGTTTTGATAGCAATATTTCCGTAATGGAGCCTCGAATTCAGTGGCGGTTTTCAAAACCGTCTGTAATATTTCCAAGAATTCTCTAAAACTAAAATCCAAAGAATTCTGCGAGTTTTGGTTCTTGAAATATTCGCATCCAAAGTAAAATTAGTGAACTTGGAACTAACTCTTAAAAGGCTTCGAAGTGCAATATTTCCGCAACCTAACCACGTTAACAAATGCGGATTTCAGTGTGGCTTTTCCATCAGTATAATTAGGAAAATTTTCATAGTTTGGCTCAGGAATCCTGCGGTCTTGAAGAAGCTACATATGTATGTGAGAGATTGTATTCGCATCCTGTTTAGTACGGACATCCAAATCCTTTAAAACATTTCTGTATTTCCCTTAACAAATTTTCTGCCAAAAAAATCACATCGAATACACAACCTGATTTGAATCTGAGCTAATATGAAACAAATTTGAACTTAATTTTCAGTTAAATATAATTCACAGAATATTTTTCGCCATCGCACGAAACATGATCAAATTCAAATCATATCACCTTGGGATGGGTGTGGGGTATATATTAAGTTAAATAGTGAAATTAAGTTATTAAAAAAAAGAAAAAAAATAAAAAAAAAATATTTATTCAAAATTTTAAGTTCCATTAAAGTCCGGTGTGTTGTTGTGAATGATTGTGGTGTGTTTAATAAGTAAAAATAGGTAAGCGCATTGAGATAACCGTGATCTTTTATTATCCTTGATGTGTTTTTCAATTATAAGTTGTTATGTGTTCAAGACTCGTTTTTCATAATTTTTTATAAAGGAATACTTAAATTTAATTGAAACATATTTTCAACTTTTTTTCAAAAATATTTCCAAAATTCATCGAGCTATAATAAAAGGAAAGGTCTCTTCAAAATCTGTCCGTACATCTAAACCAAAAGTTTAGGGACGGTCTGGTTCTCGAAATATTTCAATCCAAGGACATTTTACGATTTTACTGAATTTCTGTCCAAAACCCAACCAAAGTGTTTAGATAGTGATATTTTCGCAATGGAGCCTCGAATTATTTCGAAATATTCGCAACCAAAGTGAAATTAGAGTACTTGGAACTATTCCTTAAAAGGCTTTGGATGGCAATATTTCCGATAAACAACTGCGTACGCAACTGCGGTTTTCAGTGTCGTATAGAAAATTAAAAGGCTTTTCCATCAGTATAAACAGAAAAATTTTGCAAGTTTTGGTTCTTGAAATATTTGTATCCAAAGTGATATTACTAAATGTACATACTTCGATCCAGCCCTAAAGAGGCTTTCGATGGCGATATTTTTTCGCGACAAGGCCTCGTAAGAGGTTGCGGTTTTCAGTGCCGGGTAGAAGATAAACAGACCTTTCCGGTTATGATCAAATTTTAAAAAATCTAGAGACCAAAATGTTAATTTATTTTGAAGAAAACAATGAGCAATAAAAATAATTTTTTCAGCTTTTTTCAAAAATGTTTTCAAAACCCATCGAGCTTATACATCTGACTATCATTTCTGTCCAAAACCCAACCAAAGTGTTTAGATAGTGATATTTTCGCAATGGAGCCTATAATTCAGTCGCGGTTTAAAAAACCGTGTGTTATATTTTCAAGACCTCTCTAAAACTGAAAACCAAAGAATTCTGCGAGTTTTGGTTCTCGAAATATTCGCATCCAAAGTGAAATTAGTGTACTTGGAACTATTCCTTAAAAGGCTTTGGATGGCAATATTTCAGATAAACAACTGCGTTCGCAACTGCGGTTTTCAGTGTCGTATAGAAAATTAAAAGGCTTTTCCATCAGTATAAACAGAAAAATTTTGCAAGTTTTGGTTCTTGAAATATTTGTATCCAAAGTGATATTACTGAATGTACATACTTCGATCCAGCCCTAAAGAGGCTTTCGATGGCGATATTTCCGCGACAAGGCCTCGTAAGAGGTTGCGGTTTTCAGTGCCGAGTAGAAGATAAACAGACCTTTCCGGTTATGATCAAATTTTGAAAAATCTAGAGACCAAAATGTTAATTGATTTTGAAGAAAACAATGAGCAATAAAAATAATTTTTTCAGCTTTTTTCAAAAATGTTTTCAAAACCCATCGAGCTTATACATCTGACTATCATTTCTGTCCAAAACCCAACCAAAGTGTTTTGATAGCAATATTTCCGTAATGGAGCCTCGAATTCAGTGGCGGTTTTCAAAACCGTCTGTAATATTTTCAAGAATTCTCTAAAACTAAAATCCAAAGAATTCTGCGAGTTTTGGTTCTTGAAATATTCGCATCAAAAGTGGAATTAGTGAAAAGGCTTCGAATTGCAATATTTCCGCAACCCAACCAAGTAAACAAATGCGGATTTCAGTGTGGCTTTTCCGTCAGTATAATTAGGAAAATTTTCATTGTTTGGCTCAGGAATCCTGCGGTCTTGAAGAAGCTACATATATGTATGTATGTGAGAGATTGTATTCGCATCCTGTTTAGTACGGACATCCAAATCCTTTAAAACATTTCTGTATTTCACTTAACAAATGCGTTGAATATCCTTCAACTTAAATGTCCAATTGACTTCTGCCCGAAAACTTTTGACAGACAAAGCTATATAATTTTATTTAATTATTTCGCAATTGACATTTAAAATAATTTATTTCTGCAAAAAAAATCACATCGAATACACAACCTGATTTGAATCTGAGCTAATAGCCGTGTTTTTTTTGCAAGGCCATATGGATTTGTCGAAAAAAACGACATCGGGACTAATAGTTTTACACGTAAATACAACAACAACTTAAATCCATATAGACTTAGCTAAGTCCAGATAATTATCGGGACTTACGTACTGTAAGTAAGAAGTTCCTGAGTCCCGATGTCGTTTTTTTCGACAAATCCATATGGACTTACAAAAAAACACACCTAATATGAAACAAATTTGAACTTAATTTTCAGTTAAATATAATTCACAGAATATTTTTCGCCATCGCACGAAACATGATCAAATTCAAATCATATCACCTTGGGATGGGTGTGGGGTATATATTAAGTTAAATAGTGAAATTAAGTTATTAAAAAAAAAGAAAAAAATAAAAAAAAAATATTTATTCAAAATTTTAAGTTCCATTAAAGTCCGGTGTGTTGTTGTGAATGATTTGTAAGTTGTTATGTGTTCAAGACTCGTTTTTCATCATTTTTTTTTTAAGGAATACTTAAATTTAATTGAAACATTTTTTCAACTTTTTTTCAAAAATATTTAAAAAATTCATCGAGCTATAATAAAAAGAAAGGTCTCTTGAAAATCTGTCCGTACATCTAAACCAAAAGTTTAGGGACGGTCTGGTTCTCGAAATATTTCAATCCAAGGACATTTTACGATTTTACTGAATTTCTGTCCAAAACCCAACCAAAGTGTTTAGATAGTGATGTTTTCGCAATGGAGCCTCGAATTCAGTCGCGGTTTAAAAAACCGTGTGTTATATTTTCAAGACCTCTCTAAAACTGAAAACCAAAGAATTCTGCGAGTTTTGGTTCTCGAAATATTCGCATCCAAAGTGAAATTAGTGAACTTGGAACTAACTCTTAAAAGGCTTCGAAGTGCAATATTTCCGCAACCTAACCACGTTAACAAATGCGGATTTCAGTGTGGCTTTTCCGTCAGTATAATTAGGAAAATTTTCATAGTTTGGCACATCCAAATCCTTTAAAACATTTCTGTATTTCCCTTAACAAATTTTCTGCCAAAAAAATCACATCGAATACACAACCTGATTTGAATCTGAGCTAATATGAAACAAATTTGAACTTAATTTTCAGTTAAATATAATTCACAGAATATTTTTCGCCATCGCACGAAACATGATCAAATTCAAATCATATCACCTTGGGATGGGTGTGGGGTATATATTAAGTTAAATAGTGACGTTAAGTTATTAAAAAAAAGAAAAAAATAAAAAAAAAATATTTATTCAAAATTTTAAGTTCCGTTAAAGTCCGGTGTGTTGTTGTGAATGATTGTGGTGTGTTTAATAAGTAAAAATAGGTAAGCGCATTGAGATAACCGTGATCTTTTATTATCCTTGATGTGTTTTTCAATTATAAGTTGTTATCTGTTCAAGACTCGTTTTTCATAATTTTTTTTTTAAGGAATACTTAAATTTAATTGAAACATTTTTTCAACTTTATTTTCAAAAATATTTCCAAAATTCATCGAGCTATAATAAAAAGAAAGGTCTCTTCAAAATCTGTCCGTACATCTAAACTAAAAGTTTAGGGACGGTCTGGTGCTCGAAATATTTCAATCCAACGACATTTTACGATTTTACTGAATTTCTGTCCAAAACCCAACCAAAGTGTTTAGATAGTGATATTTTCGCAATGGAGCCTCGAATTCAGTCGCGGTTTAAAAAACCGTATGTAATATTTTCAAGACCTCTCTAAAACTGAAAACCAAAGAATTCTGCGAGTTTTGGTTCTCGAAATATTCGCATCCAAAGTGAAATTAGAGTACTTGGAACTATTCCTTAAAAGGCTTTGGATGGCAATATTTCCGATAAACAACTGCGTACGCAACTGCGGTTTTCAGTGTCGTATAGAAAATTAAAAGGCTTTTCCATCAGTATAAACAGAAAAATTTTGCAAGTTTTGGTTCTTGAAATATTTGTATCCAAAGTGATATTACTGAATGTACATACTTCGATCCAGCCCTAAAGAGGCTTTCGATGGCGATATTTCCGCGACAAGGCCTCGTAAGAGGTTACGGTTTTCAGTGCCGAGTAGAAGATAAACAGACCTTTCCGGTTATGATCAAATTTTGAAAAATCTAGAGACCAAAATGTTAATTGATTTTGAAGAAAACAATGAGCAATAAAAATAATTTTTTCAGCTTTTTTCAAAAATGTTTTCAAAACCCATCGAGCTTATACATCTGACTATCATTTCTGTCCAAAACCCAACCAAAGTGTTTTGATAGCAATATTTCCGTAATGGAGCCTCGAATTCAGTGGCGGTTTTCAAAACCGTCTGTAATATTTTCAAGAATTTTCTAAAACTAAAATCCAAAAAATTCTGCGAGTTTTGGTTCTTGAAATATTCGCATCCAAAGTGAAATTAGTGAACTTGGAACTAACTCTTAAAAGGCTTCGAAGTGCAATATTTCCGCAACCTAACCACGTTAACAAATGCGGATTTCAGTGTGGCTTTTCCGTCAGTATAATTAGGAAAATTTTCATAGTTTGGCTCAGGAATAATGCGGTCTTGAAGAAGCTACATATGTATGTGAGTGATTGTATTCGCATCGTGTTTAGTACGGACATCCAAATCCTTTAAAACATTTCTGTATTTCCCTTAACAAATTTTCTGCCAAAAAAATCACATCGAATACACAACCTGATTTGAGTCTGAGCTAATATAAAACAAATTTGAACTTAATTTTCAGTTAAATATAATTCACAGAATATTTTTCGCCATCGCACGAAACATTATCAAATTCAAATCATATCACCTTGGGATGGGTGTGGGGTATACATAAAGTTAAATAGTGACAGTCGATCTTGAACTGTGGAGGTGAGCGAACGTTAAGCGACTATCCCAGTGTTTGCAAATAAATTCGAGAGTGATAAAGTATAACTTTAGCCAAGGCTTTTTCAATAGTGCCAATAGCACAGTCCTAGAGGTGGCGAACCGCGGTGCGGAGGGTCACGAGTTCGAGTCCCGGTCGGGCATAACAAATCTAGAAGCTTTTTTTCACAACAGAGAAGTTGAAAATTTTATTGATTGGGAGAACCAACTAATGGAAGAAAAAAAAAGTGCAGGGGCATCGAAAGGTGTCCCAGCAACAACAACTAAGCCGACAACGGCATCATCAATGGGACCGCCCAAAAACGTCCCAACAACAACAAAGCCGACAGTGGCATCAACCATGGGACCAACTAAAGGTGCCCAAGAAAAAACAGCAAAGCCGGCAACGGCACCCACAGCGGGGACATCGAAAGATGCCCTAGCAACAACGGCAACGGCACCATCAGCCGATATGCCAACGAAGAGGAGGAAGAGGATTCGATATCTACCGAACCTTGTGAAGCGCCAGTCCACTACCACTTCAGTTAAGCTGCTAGCTGGAGCGAGGGAGATGGGACCTACGGCGAAGGTATCGACAGCAGCAAATCAGCTAAGTTGCGATGAGGAAATTGATTACATGTCCGAGGGGGGAGAGGGACATTACGCAACAGGGGACAGCAATCTGTTTGTGGATCTCACTTCACCAGAGGCGTCCTCCGATGAAGAAAAAGAGGAGCAATGTATACAGGCCAAAATTGGTGCTGTGCAAGGGGAAATCGATCTCCTCAGAGCCCAGCTAACGCCCCTGATACTGGCTCTGAAAGAAAAGCAAGAAGCTCGCCGGGAGAAAGAACGGCTGGAGCTAATTAATAAAAAGGCGCTACAGCAGCAACAAAAAGTAGCGCACCAAAATGCAACTAATGGTGAGCTGCCAACACCTTAGCAGCCTCAGCCCAACCAGCAAGTGCAACAACAACAGCGGCAACAAAAAGGCCAAAAACAAAAGCATCCACAGCAAATGATGCTGAAACAACAGCCACAGCAGCAGAGACAACAGCAACAAAATCAGCAGCAGCAGAATCAACAGAAGCAGAATCAACAGCAGCAGAGTCAACAGCAGCAGCCACAGCCGCCCAAAACCAAAAAAGAAAAAGTGCCACCCATCAATACTTATAAGATGGATCTTCAAGACACCATAAACATATGTAAGTCGGCCATAGGCCAAAACTTTACAATAAAAAGATTAAGCGAAAATAGACATGCTATCCACTGCTTTACAGTGGAACAGCATAAAATTATTAAAGAATTATTAAAAAAATCCACGACAGAGTTCTTCAGCTTTACGCCAAAAGCTGATAAATTTCAAACGGTCCTTCTGAAGGGCATAGATTCCTGCACGGAACCACAGGTGCTCTTAAATGAGCTCCGTCAAAAAGCGAGCGACGATCTCGAGTTTATCGGGGTCAAGCCGTTCGCTACAGTCAGAGCCAGACGGGAGAAGCGGAATCTTCCATTCTTCCTCGTACAGCTCTCGCCCAGCAGCAAACTGGATAGTTTGAGGAGTATCTCCATCCTCAACTACCAGGTTGTAACATGGGATAAACTAAAGAGACGCGGCGACATGCTTCAATGCATGCGCTGCCAAAGGTTCGGCCATGCTGCAGCAAACTGCGAAATGCAGTCACGCTGCGTCAAGTGTGGTGAGAACCACAAGGTAGAAGAGTGTAAGCTCGGACAGGAACGGGTTGAAGATAGGACCCAGCTTAGATGTGCACTTTGCCGTGGCGAAGGGCACCCCGCAAATTATCGGGGATGTCCGGCGTTCCAGCAAATCAAACAAACCAAAGCGGCTAGGCAGACAGAGGTAGATAAACGCCCTTCAGTGCGTCCTCCTACAGTAACGCCCGTCAACCCCCAAATTTCCTACGCCCAAATGGCTTCAGGAAGGGGCAATACGGTACAGCCTGCGCCAAAGGTAGCCCAACCGGCCCTCGTGCCTAAGGCACCGGACGCACAGGCCGAAATTAGAGGCATGTTGCTGGCAATTCAAGGCCAGTTAACAGGTCTTCAAAAACAGATCAGGGAGCAGGCGACAAGGGTGGACTATCTCTACTCTGTTTTGCCTAGCTTAACGCAACTTAGAGGTTAAGGGCGCGCTGCCGGAGAGGCCTTTTAAGATCCTTGCTGTGAATGTAAATTCACTGATTAGGACCGAACGTAGAGCTAATCTCTTCCAATTGTTGAAAGACCAAAGTCCAGATGTGTTTATGGCTAGCGAAACTAAGCTAAACCAGAAACATAAATTGACTAATAGCAAATACAATATCGTTAGAAGAGATCGGCCCAACTCCACTCAAGGAGGTGGTGTCGCAATCTTCATACGAAAAGGCATTGATCATAAAGTAATATATAATAGTGATGTGCGAAGATTTCGGTTGCTTGAGGCGTGCGTCATATGCATTCCTCTCCAACAGGGGAAGCGAATGTATGTGATCTCGGCTTACGCACCGGAATCCCCTCTGCCAACTAATTTTATAACAGAGCTCGAAAAACTTTTCGATTGTCTTCGATTGAACTCGGAAGATAACTACTATCTGATGGCCGGTGATTTGAATGCCAAACACACAGATTGGGGAAATCAAATACAAAATCCCAGAGGTAGTCATCTGTATAATTGGATGAGTCAATTCAGCGTTGAGTATGGGGTTGACCTGCTGGCTACAGATAGGCCATCGTTTCCAAGAAGCGGTGCCTTTCTGGATCTATTGCTGATAGACTCAAGACTGACAATTACTGACACTGTGGGTCAACAACGAAGGAACTGTTTACGCACCATCGAGTTCGACAGTGATCACTGCGGACTCGCTGCCGTAATACAGCTTCCGAACGAGCTTGTGGAGTTGGAGGAGTATGTACCGGTGTATACTTACAATTACAGTAAGATGCGCTGGCCACGCTTCACCAGCGCCATAGCAAGCGAAATTCGGTCACATAATATATCCCCACCAAACGACAGGAACCTTACAAATACTGAAATCGACCAATACTTGGAACAAATGGACGAGACAATCCAACGAACAATGGAAAGAACAATACCGAAATACAAAGAACGTGACGCAACTGACATGTACCGTAACGCGACCATTGACGCACTACACAGACAAAAAAGCGGACTTCTGACAAGACTAAAACGCTTGTACCGACGGTTTACTGACCCACATGATCTGGAGATTAGGACACTGAAGTCGTCTATCAAAAACATCAACCAATTGATCAAGGAGAACTATCGGTTGTCCATTAATTTGTATTGGGACAACAAAATTCGGGCCGTTAATTCTAGCGACCCGAGTATGTTTCCACAAATTAACAAGATATTTAGAAGAAAAGATCAAAACGACCTTCCGTGTCTTAAGCTCCAGAGGACGACAGAGAACAGAGACGTACTTCTGACAGCAGGCATAGATCCAGAGGAAGCCGTCTTGGACGATGACCTCTTTATCATCGAAGATCCTCGTGAGAAAGTGGAGGCTGTAGGGGCTGCTTTCCAGCAAGTGTACAAGGTTAATGCAAGTATTCGCCCGAAACATGACCTGGAAAACAGGGCCCTGCTTCACCACTTCTACCTTCGTAATGATATTACGCAATGGCGATCGGAGAATCCCGGTTTTACTGGGTTCAATGAAGAACACTTGGCAAACGCCATCATCGCCGAGCGAAACGGGCCAAGTTCCCTGTTAATTTCGAAGGTCGAGCTCCAACTCATCTTCGACTCACTAAAGAAAAAGAAGTCAGCAGGAGTCGATGGTATATCCAACGTTGTACTACGACATCTACCTCGGGAAGCAGTAGACATTTATACCACACTGTTTAACAACGCTCTGAATAATGCATATTATCCAGTGCGGTGGAAGACAGCCATGGTACATCCTCTCCCGAAAAAGGGAAAGGACAACTCCAATCCGGCGAATCGCCGGTCGATAAGTCTTCTTCCGAGTATCAGCAAGGTATTCGAAAAAGTTATCAATAGAGCTCTGTTTAAGTGGGCAGAGGACAACAATATCATACCGGAAAATCAGTTCGGATTTAAGGCGAGACATGACACCATTCATGCCGCGTCTAAACTCGTTTCTGATATTCAATGGAACAAATCCAAAAAACAGTGTACGGGTGCCTGTCTGGTTGATTTGGAGAAGGCTTTCGACACCGTATGGCTAGAAGGTCTTTATCTAAAGCTGAACAAGCTTGGCATAAGTAAACCGCTATTGTATATGCTTTATGACATGCTCAATGGTAGAAAGTTTGTTGTCAAAAGTGGCAATGTAACTTCTACCGGAACATTTCGTATTAAAAATGGTCTTCAACAGGGAGCGGTGAACTCGCCGATTCTATTCAGTATTTACACCAGCGATCTGATAGGTAGTTTTACTCAGGCAATTGCGTATGCCGATGATCTAATTGCGTACAGAACAGCCCCAAAAGTTGAGGTCATCAGAATTCTTTTGCAGCGTGACTTCGACAAGATTCAGCGATATTGTGATGACTGGAAGTTGAAAATCAACTTTCAGAAATCAGAAACTATTCTGTTTAGGACTCCGTTGTGTGGAGCCTCAAGGGATACAAGAAAGAACTGGCGCAAGCTAGTGATCGTGGGGCCAAATGGACATCCACTGGCGAGTAAAAGTGTAGTAAAGTACCTTGGCATCTGGTTGGATCAGTATTTGTATTTCGATAGACATATAAGTGCTGCTCTGGCCAGGGCTAGGGGAGCTTTTGCCCTGACAAAACGGTTGTTTTATAGCAGCTGGCTTGACACCAGGGTGAAGGTGATTTGCTACATGGCCCTCATCCGGCCGATGATTGCCTATGGATGCCCGGTTTGGTTCAACGTTGCCCCATCTCAAATGGAAAAGATTCGGGTGTTTGAGAGGCAGTGCCTTAGACGCTGCCTTGGATTACACAGAACACCAGAGTCGGAGTACACACGATACTATTCCAACCAGGTTCTATACAACGGGGCCAACATAAACAGAATAGATAATTTTTTGTTTAAGCTGATTCGGGGTCACATTGCAAGAGCGATGTCTTCAACCAACAGCTTAATTTTTGGGGCTTACTACCCTAACGACGATTATTATGAGAGTGTACGTCTAAGCGGCTTTATTCCGCCCGATGCTTTCCTCTATTTAAACAGTCGAGGCCTGGTCCAGGATAGAGCGGCGATCCCGCTAATCTACCACGTCGGCCGTAGAACTGTAGATAGGCGACTCCTTTACAACCGAGACGTCCTCGCACAAGGCGGAGCTGAGCGCCTTCGGTTCAGTAGGACTGTGTCCGATCGGGACCGAAAAGATAGGGTAAAGCAGGAGAACCAGTTCTGGTGGTTGAAAGATGATATTTAAAGTTGACTAAGCTTTCTTGTCTTGGCCGACTTACATAGGTTTAGGTGTATTAGTTTTAAGTAGGGACAGTCAGGGTGGCAAAAAAAAAATAAAAAAAAAAAAAAAAAAAAAAAAAAAAAAAAAAAACACAACAAAAAACATACAAATTAAAAACTACAAAAAAATAATAAAACAAAAAATGCTTGCTGTGGCTGTTCTAGTTTTTAAGTAGTTCTAAGTAGTTTAAGTAGCTTTAAGTAGTTTTAATTAGCTTTACTATAGTTTTATGTAGTTTGTAAGTTTTATATAAAAAAAAATAAAATGATAAATATACCAAGTTTTTTGTTTAAATTCTTCTTGGTGAAAAATAAAACCATAGTGAATTTTAGTATTAATATAGTTCTTAGGCCGAAAGGCATAAGTATTAAGTAATCATAGTTTAACTTAGAGCGCCCGCATGGGGCCAGTAAGTTAGTCGTAAGTTATTGATAAGTAGGCTAGTTTTTATGAATTTTTATTTAGCTTTAAGTTAGTTATAAGTTAAATGAAAAATAAAAATGAATTTAAAAAAAAATTAAAAAAAAAAAAAAAAAAGTTAAATAGTGACAGTCGATCTTGAACTGTGGAGGTGACCGAACGTTAAGCGATTTTCCCAGTGTTTGCAAATAAATTCGAGAGTGATAAAGTATAACTTTAGCCAAGGCTTTTTCAATAGTGCCAATAGCACAGTGCTAGAGGTGGCGAACCGCGGTGCGGAGGGTCACGAGTTCGAGTCCCGGTCGGGCATAACAAATCTAGAAGCTTTTTTTCACAACAGAGAAGTTGAAAATTTTATTGATTGGGAGAACCAACTAATGGAAGAAAAAAAAAGTGCAGGGGCATCGAAAGGTGTCCCAGCAACAACAATTAAGCTGACAACGGCATCATCAATGGGACCGCCCAAAAACGTCCCAACAACAACAAAGCCGACAGTGGCATCAACCATGGGACCAACTAAAGGTGCCCAAGAAAAAACAGCAAAGCCGGCAACGGCACCCAGAGCGGGGACATCGAAAGATGCCCTAGCAACAACGGCAACGGCACCATCAGCCGATATGCCAACGAAGAGGAGGAAGAGGATTCGATATCTACCGAACCTTGTGAAGCGCCAGTCCACTACCACTTCAGTTAAGCTGCTAGCTGGAGCGAGGGAGATGGGACCTACGGCGAAGGTATCGACAGCAGCAAATCAGCTAAGTTCCGATGAGGAAATTGATTACATGTCCGAGGGGGGAGAGGGACATTACGCAACAGGGGACAGCAATCTGTTTGTGGATCTCACTTCACCAGAGGCGTCCTCCGATGAAGAAAAAGAGGAGCAATATATACAGGCCAAAATTGGTGCTGTGCAAGGGGAAATCGATCTCCTCAGAGCCCAGCTAACGCCCGTGATACTGGCTCTGAAAGAAAAGCAAGAAGCTCGCCGGGAGAAGGAACGGCTGGAGCTAATTAATAAAAAGGCGCTACAACAGCAACAAAAAGTAGCCCACCAAAATGCAATTAATGGTGAGCTGCCAACACCTAAGCAGCCTCAGCCTAACCAGCAAGTGCAGCAGCAACAACAACAGCGGCAACAAAAAGGCCAAAAACAAAAGCATCCACAGCAAATGATGCTGAAACAACAGCCACAGCAGCAGAGACAACAGCAACAAAATCAGCAGCAGCAGAATCAACAGAAGCAGAATCAACAGCAGCAGAGTCAACAGCAGCAGCCACAGCCGTCCAAAAACCAAAAAGAAAAAGTGCCACCCATAAACACTTATAAAATGGATCTTCAAGACACCATAAACATATGTAAGTCGGCCATAGGCCAACACTTTACCATTAAGAGACTTAATGAAAATAGACATGCTATCCACTGCTTTACAGTGGAACAGCATAAAATTATTAAAGAATTATTAAAAAAATCCACGACAGAGTTCTTTAGCTTTGCCCCCAAAACTGATAAATTGCAAACGGTCCTTCTGAAGGGCATAGATTCCTGCACGGAACCACAGGTGCTCTTAAATGAGCTCCGCCAAAAAGCGAGCGACAATCTCGAGTTTATCGGGGTCAAGCCGTTCGCTACAGTCAGAGCCAGACGGGAGAAGCGGAAGCTTCCATTCTTCCTTGTACAGCTCTCGCCCAGCAGCAAACTGGATAGTTTGAGGAGTATCTCCATCCTCAACTACCGGGTTGTAACATGGGATAGATTAAAGAGGCGCAGCGACATGCTTCAATGCATGCGCTGCCAAAGGTTCGGCCATGCTGCAGCAAACTGCGAAACGCAGTCACGCTGCGTCAAGTGTGGTGAGAACCACAAAGTAGAAGAGTGCAAGCTCGGACAGGAACGGGTCGAAGATAGGACCCAGCTTAGATGTGAACTTTGCCGAGGCGAAGGGCACCCCGCAAATTATCGGGGATGTCCGGCGTTCCAGTAAATCAAACAAAACAAAGCGGCTAGGCAGACAGAGGTGGAGAAACGCCCTTCAGTGCGTCCTCCTACAGTAACGCCCGTCAACCCCCAAATTTCCTACGCCCAAATGGCTTCAGGAAGGGGGAGTACGGTACAGCCTGCGCTAAAGGTAGCCCAACCGGCCCTCGTGCCTAAGGCACCGGACACACAGGCCGAAATTAGAGGCATGTTGCTGGCCATTCAAGGCCAGTTAACAGGTCTCCAAAACCAGATCAGGGAGCAGGCGACAAGGGTGGACTATCTCTACTCTGTTTTGCCTAGCTTAACGCAACTTAGAGGTTAAGGGCGCGCCGCCGGAGAGGCCCTTTAAGATCCTTGCTGTGAATGTAAATTCACTGATTAGGACCGAACGTAGAGCTAATCTTTTCCAATTGTTGAAAGACCAAAGTCCAGATGTGTTTATGGCTAGCGAAACTAAGCTAAACCAGAAACATAAATTGACTAATAACAACTACAATATCGTTAGAAGAGATCGGCCCAACTCCACTCAAGGGGGTGGTGTCGCAATCTTCATACGAAAAAGCATTGACCATAGGGTAATATAACGGGTGATTTTTTGGCTGGTTTGGTTTTGGCAACACTGGTTTTGACAGCTGACGTGTGTTTAATACCTTGTGTCACTGTCAAACAGCTTCAGTTTGGTTTGCAATTTAACCATGGATCGCCTTACAAATGAACAACGCTTGCAAATTATTGAATTTTACTATCAAAATTCGTGCTCGGTTCGAAATGTTCATCGCGCGCTGCTTGTGTTCAGCGATGAGGCTCATTTTTGGTTGAATGGGTACGTAAATAAGCAAAATTGCCGCATTTGGAGTAAAGATCAGCCAGAAGCATTGCAACAGCTACCAATGCATCCCGAAAAAGCCACTGTTTGGTGCGGTTTATGGGCCGGCGGCATTATTGGGCCTATTTCTTCAAAGATGATGTGAATCGCAGCGTTACTGTCAATGGTGAACGCTACCGAGCGATGATAACAAACTTTTTTTTGCCCGAAATGGAAGTTCTTGACTTGCATGATATGTGGTTTCAACAAGACGGTGCCACATGCCACACAGCACGCGAAACAATGGCGCAATTGCGAGGCGAGTTTGGTGAACAGTTAATTTCACGTTTCGGGCCGGTCAATTGGCCGCCTAGATCGTGCGATTTGACACCATTAGATTATTTTTTGTGGGGGTATGTCAAGGCTAATGTCTATAGGGACAAGCCCGCTTCGATTGACGCACTGGAAGCCAACATCCATGCATTCATTCGTGAGATACTGGCCGATATGTGTGAAAGAGTATGCCAAAATTGGACTCAGCGGATGGGCTACCTGAGACGCAGCCGCGGTCAACATTTGCATGAAATTATCTTTAAACATTAAATTGCAGGGTTCAAACTATCGATTCAAATAAATATTTCATTCATTTTTTCGAAATTTTTGTGTTTTTTTTAAAAAAAAAGTTCTAAACCTCTTAAAAAATCACCCATTATAATAGTGATGTGCGAAGATTTCGGTTGCTTGAGGCGTGCATCATATGGATTCCTCTCCAACAGGGGAAGCGAATGTATGTGATCTCGGCTTACGCACCGGAATCACCTCTGCCAACTAATTTTATAACAGAGCTCGAAAAACTTTTCGATTGTCTTCGATTGAACTCGGAAGATAACTACTATCTGATGGCCGGTGATTTGAATGCCAAACACACAGATTGGGGAAATCAAATACAAAATCCTAGAGGTAGTCATCTGTATAATTGGATGAGTCAATTCAGCGTTGAGTATGGGGTTGACCTGCTGGCTACAGATAGGCCATCGTTTCCAAGAAGCGGTGCCTTTCTGGATCTATTGCTGATAGACTCAAGACTGACAATTACTGACAATGTGGGTCAACAACGAAGGAACTGTTTACGCACCATCGAGTTCGACAGTGATCACTGCGGACTCGCTGCCGTAATACAGTTTCCGAACGAGCTTGTGGAGTTGGAGGAGTATGTACCGGTGCATACTTACAATTACAGTAAGATGCGCTGGCCACGCTTCACCAGCGCCATAGCAAGCGAAATTCGGTCGCATAATATATCCCCACCAAACGACAGGAACCTTACAAATACTGAAATCGACCACTACTTAGAACAAATGGACGAGACAATCCAACAAACAAAGGAAAGAACAATACCAAAATACAAAGAACGTGACGCAACTGACATGTACCGTAACGCGACCATTGACGCACTACACAGACATAAAATTGGACTTTTGACAAGACTTAAACGCTTGTACCGACGGTTTACTGACCCACATGATCTGGAGATTAGGACACTGAAGTCGTCTATCAAAAACATCAACCAGTTGATCAAGGAGAACTATCGGTTGTCCATTAATTTGTATTGGGACAACAAAATTCGGGCCGTTAATTCTAGCGATCCGAGTATGTTTCCGTAAATTAATAAGATATTTAGAAAAAACGATCAAAACGACCTTCCGTGTCTTAAGCTCCAGAGGACGACGGAGAACAGAGACGTACTTCTGACAGCAGGCATAGATCCAGAGGAAGCCGTCTTGGACGATGACCTCTTTATCATCGAAGATCCTCGTGAGAAAGTGGAAGCTGTGGGGGCTGCTTTCCAGCAAGTGTACAAGGTTAATCCATGCATTCGCCCGAACCATGACCTGGAAAACAGGGCCCTGCTTCACCACTTCTACCTTAGAAACGATATTACGCAATGGCGATCGGAGAACCTCGGTTTTACTGGGTTCAATGAAGAACACTTGGCAAACGCCATCATCGCCGAGCGAAACGGGCCAAGTTCCCTGTTAATTTCGAAGGTCGAGCTCCAACTCATCTTCGACTCACTAAAGAAAAAGAAGTCAGCAGGAGTCGATGGTATATCCAACGTTGTACTACGACATCTACCTCGGGAAGCAGTAGACATTTACACCACACTGTTTAATAACGCTCTGAATAATGCATATTATCCAGTGCGGTGGAAGACAGCCGTGGTACATCCTCTCCCGAAAAAGGGAAAGGACAACTCCAATCCGGCGAATCTGCGGTCGATAAGTCTTCTTCCGAGTATCAGCAAGGTATTCGAAAAAGTTATCAATAGAGCTCTGTTTAAGTGGGCAGAGGACAACAATATCATACCGGAAAATCAGTTCGGATTTAAGGCGAGACATGACACCATTCACGCCGCGTCTAAACTCGTTTCTGATATCCAATGGAACAAATCCAAAAAGCAGTGTACGGGTGCCTGTCTGGTTGATTTGGAGAAGGCCTTCGACACCGTATGGCTAGAAGGTCTTTATCTAAAGCTGACCAGGCTTGGCATAAGTAAACCGCTATTGTATATGCTTTATGACATGCTCAATGGTAGAAAGTTTGTTGTCAAAAGTGGCAATTTCATATTAAAAATGGTCTTCAACAGGGAGCGGTGAACTCGCCGATTCTGTTCAGTATTTACACCAGCGATCTGATAGGTAGTTTAACTCAGGCAATTGCGTATGCCGATAATCTAATTGCGTACAGAACAGCCCCAAAAGTTGAGGTCATCAGAATTCTTTTGCAGCGTGACTTCGACAAGATTCAGCGATATTGTGATGACTGGAAGTTGAAAATCAACTTTCAGAAATCAGAAACTATTCTGTTTAGGACTTCGTTGCATGGAGCCACAAGGGATACGAGAAAGAACTGGCGCAAGCTGGTGATCGTGGGGCCAAATGGACATCCACTGGCGAGTAAAAGTGTAGTAAAGTACCTTGGCATCTGGTTGGATCAGTATTTGTATTTCGACCGACATATAAGTGCTGCTCTGGCCAGGGCTAGGGGAGCTTTTGCCCTGACGAAACGGTTGTTTTATAGCAGCCGGCTTGACACCAGGGTGAAGGTGATTTGCTACATGGCCCTCATCCGGCCGATGATTGCATATGGATGCCCGGTTTGGTTCAACGTTGCCCCATCTCAAATGGAAAAGATTCGGGTGTTTGAGAGGCAGTGCCTTAGACGCTGCCTTGGATTACACAGAACACCAGAGTCGGAGTACACACGATACTATTCCAACCAGGTTCTATACAACGGGGACAACATAAACAGAATAGATAATTTTTTGTTTAAGCTGATTCGGGGTCACATTGCAAGAGCGATGTCTTCAACCAACAGCTTAATTTTTGGGGCTTACTACCCTAACGACGATTATTATGAGAGTGTACGTCTAAGCGGCTTTATTCCGCCCGATGCTTTCCTCTATTTAGACAGTCGAGGCCTGGTCCAGGATAGAGCGGCGATCCCGCTAATCTACCACGTCGGCCGTAGAACTGTAGATAGGCGACTCCTTTACAACCGAGACGTCCTCGCACAAGGCGGAGCTGAGCGCCTTCGGTTCAGTAGGACTGTGTCCGATCGGGACCGAAAAGATAGGGTAAAGCAGGAGAACCAGTTCTGGTGGTTGAAAGATGATATTTAAAGTTGACTAAGCTTTCTTGTCTTGGCCGACTTACATAGGTTTAGGTGTATTAGTTTTAAGTAGGGACAGTCAGGGTGGCACAAAAAAAAAAAAAAAAAAAAAAAAAAAAACACAACAAAAAAACATACAAAATAAAAACTATACAAAAAAAAATAATAAAACAAAAAATGCTTGCTGTGGCTGTTCTAGTTTTTAAGTAGTTTAAGTAGTTCTAAGTAGTTAAAGTAGCTTTAAGTAGCTTTAAGTAGTTTTAATTAGCTTTACTATAGTTTTATGTAGTTTGTAAGTTTCATATAAAAAAAATAAAATGATAACTGTACCAAGTTTTTTTTTAAATTCTTCTTGGTGAAAAATAAAACCATAATGAATTTTAATATTAATATAGTTCTTAGGCCGAAAGGCATTAGTATTAAGTTATCATAGTTTAACTTAGAGCGTCCGCATGGGGCCAGTAAGTTAGTTGTAAGCTATTGATAAGTAGGCTAGTTTTTATGAATTTTTGTCTAGCTTTAAGATAGTTATAAGATAAATGGAAAATAAAAATGAATTAAAAAAAAAAAAAAAAAAAATAAAAAAAAAAAAAAATTTAAATAGTGAAATTAAGTTATTAAAAAAAAAGAAAAAAATAAAAAAAAAATATTTATTCAAAATTTTAAGTTCCATTAAAGTCCGGTGTGTTGTTGTAAATATAAGTTGTTATGTGTTCAAGACTCGTTTTTCATCATTTTTTTTAAGGAATACTTAAATTTAATTGAAACATTTTTTCAACTTTTTTTCAAAAATATTTAAAAAATTCATCGAGCTATAATAAAAAGAAACGTCTCTTCAAAATCTGTAAGTACATCTAAACCAAAAGTTTAGGGACGGTCTGGTTCTCGAAATATTTCAATCCAAGGACATTTTACGATTTTACTGAATTTCTGTCCAAAACCCAACCAAAGTGTTTAGATAGTGATATTTTCGCAATGGAGCCTCGAATTCAGTCGCGGTTTAAAAAACCGTATGTAATATTTTCAAGACCTCTCTAAAACTGAAAACCAAAGAATTCTGCGAGTTTTGGTTCTCGAAATATTCGCATCCAAAGTGAAATTAGAGTACTTGGAACTATTCCTTAAAAGGCTTTGGATGGCAATATTTCCGATAAACAACTGCGTACGCAACTGCGGTTTTCAGTGTCGTATAGAAAATTAAAAGGCTTTTCCATCAGTATAAACAGAAAAATTTTGCAAGTTTTGGTTCTTGAAATATTTGTATCCAAAGTGATATTACTAAATGTACATACTTCGATCCAGCCCTAAAGAGGCTTTCGATGGCGATATTTTTTCGCGACAAGGCCTCGTAAGAGGTTGCGGTTTTCAGTGCCGAGTAGAAGATAAACAGACCTTTCCGGTTATGATCAAATTTTAAAAAATCTAGAGACCAAAATGTTAATTGATTTTGAAGAAAACAATGAGCAATAAAAATAATTTTTTCAGCTTTTTTCAAAAATGTTTTCAAAACCCATCGAGCTTATATACATCTGACTATCATTTCTGTCCAAAACCCAAGCAAAGTGTTTTGATAGCAATATTTCCGTAATGGAGCCTCGAATTCAGTGGCGGCTTTCAAAACCGTCTGTAATATTTTCAAGAATTCTCTAAAACTAAAATCCAAAGAATTCTGCGAGTTTTGGTTCTTGAAATATTCGCATCCAAAGTGAAATTAGTGAACTTGGAACTAACTCTTAAAAGGCTTCGAAGTGCAATATTTCCGCAACCTAACCACGTTAACAAATGCGGATTTCAGTGTGGCTTTTCCATCAGTATAATTAGGAAAATTTTCATAGTTTGGTTCAGGAATCCTGCGGTCTTGAAGAAGCTACATATGTATGTGAGAGATTGTATTCGCATCCTGTTTAGTACGGACATCCAAATCCTTTAAAACATTTCTGTATTTCCCTTAACAAATTTTCTGCCAAAAAAATCACATCGAATACACAACCTGATTTGAATCTGAGCTAATATGAAACAAATTTGAACTTAATTTTCAGTTAAATATAATTCACAGAATATTTTTCGCCATCGCACGAAACATGATCAAATTCAAATCATATCACCTTGGGATGGGTGTGGGGTATATATTAAGTTAAATAGTGAAATTAAGTTATTAAAAAAAAAGAAAAAAATAAAAAAAAAAAATGTATTCAAAATTTTAAGTTCCATTAAAGTCCGGTGTGTTGTTGTGAATGATTGTGGTGTGTTCAATAAGTAAAAATAGGTAAGCGCATTGAGATAACTGTGATCTTTTATTATCCTTGATGTGTTTTTCAATTAAAAGTTGTTATGTGTTCAAGACTCGTTTTTCATCATTTTTTTTTTTAAGGAATTAATTGAAACATGTTTTCAACTTTTTTTCAAAAATATTTCCAAAATTCATCGAGCTATAATAAAAAGAAAGGTCTCTTCAAAATCCGTCCGTACATCTAAACCAAAAGTTTAGGGACGGTCTGGTTCTCGAAATATTTCAATCCAAGGACATTTTACGATTTTACTGAATTTCTGTCCAAAACCCAACCAAAGTGTTTAGATAGTGATATTTTCGCAATAGAGCCTCGAATTCAGTCGCGGTTTAAAAAACCGTGTGTTATATTTTCAAGACCTCTCTAAAACTGAAAACCAAAGAATTCTGCGAGTTTTGGTTCTCGAAATATTCGCATCCAAAGTGAAATTAGAGTACTTGGAACTATTCCTTAAAAGGCTTTGGATGGCAATATTTCCGATAAACAACTGCGTACGCAACTGCGGTTTTCAGTGTCGTATAGAAAATTAAAAGGCTTTTCCATCAGTATAAACAGAAAAATTTTGCAAGTTTTGGTTCTTGAAATATTTGTATCCAAAGTGATATTACTGAATGTACATACTTTGATGGCGATATTTCCGCGACAAGGCCTCGTAAGGGGTTGCGGTTTTCAGTGCCGAGTAGAAGATAAACAGACCTTTCCGGTTATGATCAAATTTTGAAAAATCTAGAGACCAAAATGTTAATTGAGTTTGAAGAAAACAATGAGCAATAAAAATAATTTTTTCAGCTTTTTTCAAAAATGTTTTCAAAACCCATCGAGCTTATACATCTGACTATCATTTCTGTCCAAAACCCAACCAAAGTGTTTTGATAGCAATATTTCCGTAATGGAGCTTCGAATTCAGTGGCGGTTTTCAAAACCGTCTGTAATATTTTCAAGAATTCTCTAAAACTAAAATCCAAAGAATTCTGCGAGTTTTGGTTCTTGAAATATTCGCATCCAAAGTGAAATTAGTGAACTTGGAACTAACTCTTAAAAGGCTTCGAAGTGCAATATTTCCGCAACCTAACCACGTTAACAAATGCGGATTTCAGTGTGGCTTTTCCGTCAGTATAATTAGGAAAATTTTCATAGTTTGGCTCAGGAATCCTGCGGTCTTGAAGAAGGTACATATGTATGTGAGAGATTGTATTCGCATCCTGTTTAGTACGGACATCCAAATCCTTTAAAACATTTCTGTATTTCCCTTAACAAATTTTCTGCCAAAAACATCACATCGAATACACAACCTGATTTGAATCTGAGCTAATATGAAACAAATTTGAACTTAATTTTCAGTTAAATATAATTCACAGAATATTTTTCGCCATCGCACGAAACATGATCAAATTCAAATCATATCACCTTGGGATGGGTGTGGGGTATATATTAAGTTAAATAGTGATATTAAGTTATTAAAAAAAAGAAAAAAATAAAAAAAAATATTTATTCAAAATTTTAAGTTCCATTAAAGTCCGGCCGATGTGTTGTTGTGAATGATTGTGGTGTGTTTAATAAGTAAAAATAGGTAAGCGCATTGAGATAACCGTGATCTTTTATTATCCTTGATGTGTTTTTCAATTATAAGTTGTTATGTGTTCAAGACTCGTTTTTCATCATTTTTTTGTTAAGGAATACTTAAATTTAATTGAAACATTTTTTCAACTTTTTTTTCAAAAATATTTAAAAAATTCATCGAGCTATAATAAAAAGAAAGGTCTCTTCAAAATCTGTCCGTACATCTAAACCAAAAGTTTAGGGACGGTCTGGTTCTCGAAATATTTCAATCCAAGGACATTTTACGATTTTACTGAATTTCTGTCCAAAACCCAACCAAAGTGTTTAGATAGTGATATTTTCGCAATGGAGCCTCGAATTCAGTCGCGGTTTAAAAAACCGTGTGTTATATTTTCAAGACCTCTCTAAAACTGAAAACCAAAGAATTCTGCGAGTTTTGGTTCTCGAAATATTCGCATCCAAAGTGAAATTAGAGTACTTGGAACTATTCCTTAAAAGGCTTTGGATGGCAATATTTCCGATAAACAACTGCGTACGGAACTGCGGTTTTCAGTGTCGTATAGAAAATTAAAAGGCTTTTCCATCAGTATAAACAGAAAAATTTTGCAAGTTTTGGTTCTTGAAATATTTGTATCCAAAGTGATATTACTGAATGTACATACTTTGATGGCGATATTTCCGCGACAAGGCCTCGTAAGAGGTTGCGGTTTTCAGTGCCGAGTAGAAGATAAACAGACCTTTCCGGTTATGATCAAATTTTGAAAAATCTAGAGACCAAAATGTTAATTGATTTTGAAGAAAACAATGAGCAATAAAAATATTTTTTTCAGCTTTTTTCAAAAATGTTTTCAAAACCCATCGAGCTTATACATCTGACTATCATTTCTGTCCAAAACCCAACCAAAGTGTTTTGATAGCAATATTTCCGTAATGGAGCCTCGAATTCAGTGGCGGTTTTCAAAACCGTCTGTAATATTTTCAAGAATTCTCTAAAACTAAAATCCAAAGAATTCTGCGAGTTTTGGTTCTTGAAATATTCGCATCCAAAGTGAAATTAGTGAACTTGGAACTAACTCTTAAAAGGCTTCGAAGTGCAATATTTCCGCAACCTAACCACGTTAACAAATGCGGATTTCAGTGTGGCTTTTCCATCAGTATAATTAGGAAAATTTTCATAGTTTGGTTCAGGAATCCTGCGGTCTTGAAGAAGCTACATATGTATGTGAGAGATTGTATTCGCATCCTGTTTAGTACGGACATCCAAATCCTTTAAAACATTTCTGTATTTCCCTTAACAAATTTTCTGCCAAAAAAATCACATCGAATACACAACCTGATTTGAATCTGAGCTAATATGAAACAAATTTGAACTTAATTTTCAGTTAAATATAATTCACAGAATATTTTTCGCCATCGCACGAAACATGATCAAATTCAAATCATATCACCTTGGGATGGGTGTGGGGTATATATTAAGTTAAATAGTGAAATTAAGTTATTAAAAAAAAGAAAAAAATAAAAAAAAAATATTTATTCAAAATTTTAAGTTCCATTAAAGTCCGGTGTGTTGTTGTGAATGATTGTGGTGTGTTCAATAAGTAAAAATAGGTAAGCGCATTGAGATAACTGTGATCTTTTATTATCCTTGATGTGTTTTTCAATTAAAAGTTGTTATGTGTTCAAGACTCGTTTTTCATCATTTTTTTTTTTAAGGAATTAATTGAAACATGTTTTCAACTTTTTTTCAAAAATATTTCCAAAATTCATCGAGCTATAATAAAAAGAAAGGTCTCTTCAAAATCCGTCCGTACATCTAAACCAAAAGTTTAGGGACGGTCTGGTTCTCGAAATATTTCAATCCAAGGACATTTTACGATTTTACTGAATTTCTGTCCAAAACCCAACCAAAGTGTTTAGATAGTGATATTTTCGCAATAGAGCCTCGAATTCAGTCGCGGTTTAAAAAACCGTGTGTTATATTTTCAAGACCTCTCTAAAACTGAAAACCAAAGAATTCTGCGAGTTTTGGTTCTCGAAATATTCGCATCCAAAGTGAAATTAGAGTACTTGGAACTATTCCTTAAAAGGCTTTGGATGGCAATATTTCCGATAAACAACTGCGTACGCAACTGCGGTTTTCAGTGTCGTATAGAAAATTAAAAGGCTTTTCCATCAGTATAAACAGAAAAATTTTGCAAGTTTTGGTTCTTGAAATATTTGTATCCAAAGTGATATTACTGAATGTACATACTTTGATGGCGATATTTCCGCGACAAGGCCTCGTAAGAGGTTGCGGTTTTCAGTGCCGAGTAGAAGATAAACAGACCTTTCCGGTTATGATCAAATTTTGAAAAATCTAGAGACCAAAATGTTAATTGAGTTTGAAGAAAACAATGAGCAATAAAAATAATTTTTTCAGCTTTTTTCAAAAATGTTTTCAAAACCCATCGAGCTTATACATCTGACTATCATTTCTGTCCAAAACCCAACCAAAGTGTTTTGATAGCAATATTTCCGTAATGGAGCTTCGAATTCAGTGGCGGTTTTCAAAACCGTCTGTAATATTTTCAAGAATTCTCTAAAACTAAAATCCAAAGAATTCTGCGAGTTTTGGTTCTTGAAATATTCGCATCCAAAGTGAAATTAGTGAACTTGGAACTAACTCTTAAAAGGCTTCGAAGTGCAATATTTCCGCAACCTAACCACGTTAACAAATGCGGATTTCAGTGTGGCTTTTCCGTCAGTATAATTAGGAAAATTTTCATAGTTTGGCTCAGGAATCCTGCGGTCTTGAAGAAGGTACATATGTATGTGAGAGATTGTATTCGCATCCTGTTTAGTACGGACATCCAAATCCTTTAAAACATTTCTGTATTTCCCTTAACAAATTTTCTGCCAAAAACATCACATCGAATACACAACCTGATTTGAATCTGAGCTAATATGAAACAAATTTGAACTTAATTTTCAGTTAAATATAATTCACAGAATATTTTTCGCCATCGCACGAAACATGATCAAATTCAAATCATATCACCTTGGGATGGGTGTGGGGTATATATTAAGTTAAATAGTGAAATTAAGTTATTAAAAAAAAAGAAAAAAATAAAAAAAAAAAATTTATTCAAAATTTTAAGTTCCATTAAAGTCCGGTGTGTTGTTGTGAATGATTGTGGTGTGTTCAATAAGTAAAAATAGGTAAGCGCATTGAGATAACTGTGATCTTTTATTATCCTTGATGTGTTTTTCAATTAAAAGTTGTTATGTGTTCAAGACTCGTTTTTCATCATTTTTTTTTTTAAGGAATTAATTGAAACATGTTTTCAACTTTTTTTCAAAAATATTTCCAAAATTCATCGAGCTATAATAAAAAGAAAGGTCTCTTCAAAATCCGTCCGTACATCTAAACCAAAAGTTTAGGGACGGTCTGGTTCTCGAAATATTTCAATCCAAGGACATTTTACGATTTTACTGAATTTCTGTCCAAAACCCAACCAAAGTGTTTAGATAGTGATATTTTCGCAATAGAGCCTCGAATTCAGTCGCGGTTTAAAAAACCGTGTGTTATATTTTCAAGACCTCTCTAAAACTGAAAACCAAAGAATTCTGCGAGTTTTGGTTCTCGAAATATTCGCATCCAAAGTGAAATTAGAGTACTTGGAACTATTCCTTAAAAGGCTTTGGATGGCAATATTTCCGATAAACAACTGCGTACGGAACTGCGGTTTTCAGTGTCGTATAGAAAATTAAAAGGCTTTTCCATCAGTATAAACAGAAAAATTTTGCAAGTTTTGGTTCTTGAAATATTTGTATCCAAAGTGATATTACTGAATGTACATACTTTGATGGCGATATTTCCGCGACAAGGCCTCGTAAGAGGTTGCGGTTTTCAGTGCCGAGTAGAAGATAAACAGACCTTTCCGGTTATGATCAAATTTTGAAAAATCTAGAGACCGAAATGTTAATTGATTTTGAAGAAAACAATGAGCAATAAAAATAATTTTTTCAGCTTTTTTCAAAAATGTTTTCAAAACCCATCGAGCTTATACATCTGACTATCATTTCTGTCCAAAACCCAACCAAAGTGTTTTGATAGCAATATTTCCGTAATGGAGCCTCGAATTCAGTGGCGGTTTTCAAAACCGTCTGTAATATTTTCAAGAATTCTCTAAAACTAAAATCCAAAGAATTCTGCGAGTTTTGGTTCTTGAAATATTCGCATCCAAAGTGAAATTAGTGAACTTGGAACTAACTCTTAAAAGGCTTCGAAGTGCAATATTTCCGCAACCTAACCACGTTAACAAATGCGGATTTCAGTGTGGCTTTTCCATCAGTATAATTAGGAAAATTTTCATAGTTTGGTTCAGGAATCCTGCGGTCTTGAAGAAGCTACATATGTATGTGAGAGATTGTATTCGCATCCTGTTTAGTACGGACATCCAAATCCTTTAAAACATTTCTGTATTTCCCTTAACAAATTTTCTGCCAAAAAAATCACATCGAATACACAACCTGATTTGAATCTGAGCTAATATGAAACAAATTTGAACTTAATTTTCAGTTAAATATAATTCACAGAATATTTTTCGCCATCGCACGAAACATGATCAAATTCAAATCATATCACCTTGGGATGGGTGTGGGGTATATATTAAGTTAAATAGTGAAATTAAGTTATTAAAAAAAAGAAAAAAATAAAAAAAAAATATTTATTCAAAATTTTAAGTTCCATTAAAGTCCGGTGTGTTGTTGTGAATGATTGTGGTGTGTTCAATAAGTAAAAATAGGTAAGCGCATTGAGATAACTGTGATCTTTTATTATCCTTGATGTGTTTTTCAATTAAAAGTTGTTATGTGTTCAAGACTCGTTTTTCATCATTTTTTTTTTTAAGGAATTAATTGAAACATGTTTTCAACTTTTTTTCAAAAATATTTCCAAAATTCATCGAGCTATAATAAAAAGAAAGGTCTCTTCAAAATCCGTCCGTACATCTAAACCAAAAGTTTAGGGACGGTCTGGTTCTCGAAATATTTCAATCCAAGGACATTTTACGATTTTACTGAATTTCTGTCCAAAACCCAACTAAAGTGTTTAGATAGTGATATTTTCGCAATGGAGCCTCGAATTCAGTCGCGGTTTTAAAAACCGTGTGTTATATTTTCAAGACCTCTCTAAAACTGAAAACCAAAGAATTCTGCGAGTTTTGGTTCTCGAAATATTCGCATCCAAAGTGAAATTAGAGTACTTGGAACTATTCCTTAAAAGGCTTTGGATGGCAATATTTCCGATAAACAACTGCGTACGGAACTGCGGTTTTCAGTGTCGTATAGAAAATTAAAAGGCTTTTCCATCAGTATAAACAGAAAAATTTTGCAAGTTTTGGTTCTTGAAATATTTGTATCCAAAGTGATATTACTGAATGTACATACTTTGATGGCGATATTTCCGCGACAAGGCCTCGTAAGAGGTTGCGGTTTTCAGTGCCGAGTAGAAGATAAACAGACCTTTCCGGTTATGATCAAATTTTGAAAAATCTAGAGACCGAAATGTTAATTGATTTTGAAGAAAACAATGAGCAATAAAAATAATTTTTTCAGCTTTTTTCAAAAATGTTTTCAAAACCCATCGAGCTTATACATCTGACTATCATTTCTGTCCAAAACCCAACCAAAGTGTTTTGATAGCAATATTTCCGTAATGGAGCCTCGAATTCAGTGGCGGTTTTCAAAACCATCTGTAATATTTTCAAGAATTCTCTAAAACTAAAATCCAAAGAATTCTGCGAGTTTTGGTTCTTGAAATATTCGCATCCAAAGTGAAATTAGTGAACTTGGAACTAACTCTTAAAAGGCTTCGAAGTGCAATATTTCCGCAACCTAACCACGTTAACAAATGCGGATTTCAGTGTGGCTTTTCCATCAGTATAATTAGGAAAATTTTCATAGTTTGGTTCAGGAATCCTGCGGTCTTGAAGAAGCTACATATGTATGTGAGAGATTGTATTCGCATCCTGTTTAGTACGGACATCCAAATCCTTTAAAACATTTCTGTATTTCCCTTAACAAATTTTCTGCCAAAAAAATCACATCGAATACACAACCTGATTTGAATCTGAGCTAATATGAAACAAATTTGAACTTAATTTTCAGTTAAATATAATTCACAGAATATTTTTCGCCATCGCACGAAACATGATCAAATTCAAATCATATTACCTTGGGATGGGTGTGGGGTATATATTAAGTTAAATAGTGAAATTAAGTTATTAAAAAAAAGAAAAAAATAAAAAAAAAATATTTATTCAAAATTTTAAGTTCCATTAAAGTCCGGTGTGTTGTTGTGAATGATTGTGGTGTGTTCAATAAGTAAAAATAGGTAAGCGCATTGAGATAACTGTGATCTTTTATTATCCTTGATGTGTTTTGCAATTATAAGTTGTTATGTGTTCAAGACTCGTTTTTCATCATTTTTTTTTTTAAGGAATTAATTGAGACATTTTTTCAACTTTTTTTCAAAAATATATTTCCAAAATTCATCGAGCTATAATAAAAAGAAAGGTCTCTTCAAAATCTGTCCGTACATCTAAACCAAAAGTTTAGGGACGGTCTGGTTCTCGAAATATTTCAATCCAAGGACATTTTACGATTTTACTGAATTTCTGTCCAAAACCCAACCAAAGTGTTTAGATAGTGATATTTTCGCAATGGAGCCTCGAATTCAGTCGCGGTTTAAAAAACCGTGTGTTATATTTTCAAGACCTCTCTAAAACTGAAAACCAAAGAATTCTGCGAGTTTTGGTTCTTGAAATATTCGCATCCAAAGTGAAATTAGAGTACTTGGAACTATTCCTTAAAAGGCTTTGGATGGCAATATTTTCGATAAACAACTGCGTACGGAACTGCAGTTTTCAGTGTCGTGTAGAAAATTAAAAGGCTTTTCCATCAGTATAAACAGAAAAATTTTGCAAGTTTTGGTTCTTGAAATATTTGTATCCAAAGTGATATTACTGAATGTACATACTTTGATGGCGATATTTCCGCGACAAGGCCTCGTAAGAGGTTGCGGTTTTCAGTGCCGAGTAGAAGATAAACAGACCTTTCCGGTTATGATCAAATTTTGAAAAATCTAGAGACCAAAATGTTAATTGATTTTGAAGAAAACAATGAGCAATAAAAATATTTTTTTCAGCTTTTTTCAAAAATGTTTTCAAAACCCATCGAGCTTATACATCTGACTATCATTTCTGTCCAAAACCCAACCAAAGTGTTTTGATAGCAATATTTCCGTAATGGAGCCTCGAATTCAGTGGCGGTTTTCAAAACCGTCTGTAATATTTTCAAGAATTCTCTAAAACTAAAATCCAAAGAATTCTGCGAGTTTTGGTTCTTGAAATATTCGCATCCAAAGTGAAATTAGTGAACTTGGAACTAACTCTTAAAAGGCTTCGAAGTGCAATATTTCCGCAACCTAACCACGTTAACAAATGCGGATTTCAGTGTGGCTTTTCCATCAGTATAATTAGGAAAATTTTCATAGTTTGGTTCAGGAATCCTGCGGTCTTGAAGAAGCTACATATGTATGTGAGAGATTGTATTCGCATCCTGTTTAGTACGGACATCCAAATCCTTTAAAACATTTCTGTATTTCCCTTAACAAATTTTCTGCCAAAAAAATCACATCGAATACACAACCTGATTTGAATCTGAGCTAATATGAAACAAATTTGAACTTAATTTTCAGTTAAATATAATTCACAGAATATTTTTCGCCATCGCACGAAACATGATCAAATTCAAATCATATTACCTTGGGATGGGTGTGGGGTATATATTAAGTTAAATAGTGAAATTAAGTTATTAAAAAAAAAGAAAAAAATAAAAAAAAAATATTTATTCAAAATTTTAAGTTCCATTAAAGTCCGGTGTGTTGTTGTGAATGATTGTGGTGTGTTCAATAAGTAAAAATAGGTAAGCGCATTGAGATAACTGTGATCTTTTATTATCCTTGATGTGTTTTGCAATTATAAGTTGTTATGTGTTCAAGACTCGTTTTTCATCATTTTTTTTTTTAAGGAATTAATTGAGACATTTTTTCAACTTTTTTTCAAAAATATATTTCCAAAATTCATCGAGCTATAATAAAAAGAAAGGTCTCTTCAAAATCTGTCCGTACATCTAAACCAAAAGTTTAGGGACGGTCTGGTTCTCGAAATATTTCAATCCAAGGACATTTTACGATTTTACTGAATTTCTGTCCAAAACCCAACCAAAGTGTTTAGATAGTGATATTTTCGCAATGGAGCCTCGAATTCAGTCGCGGTTTAAAAAACCTTGTGTTATATTTTCAAGACCTCTCTAAAACTGAAAACCAAAGAATTCTGCGAGTTTTGGTTCTCGAAATATTCGCATCCAAAGTGAAATTAGCGTACTTGGAACTATTCCTTAAAAGGCTTTGGATGGCAATATTTCCGATAAACAACTGCGTACGGAACTGCGGTTTTCAGTGTCGTGTAGAAAATTAAAAGGCTTTTCCATCAGTATAAACAGAAAAATTTTTCAAGTTTTGGTTCTTGAAATATTTGTATCCAAAGTGATATTACTGAATGTACATACTTTGATGGCGATATTTCCGCGACAAGGCCTCGTAAGAGGTTGCGGTTTTCAGTGCCGAGTAGAAGATAAACAGACCTTTCCGGTTATGATCAAATTTTGAAAAATCTAGAGACCAAAATGTTAATTGATTTTGAAGAAAACAATGAGCAATAAAAATATTTTTTTCAGCTTTTTTCAAAAATGTTTTCAAAACCCATCGAGCTTATACATCTGACTATCATTTCTGTCCAAAACCCAACCAAAGTGTTTTGATAGCAATATTTCCGTAATGGAGCCTCGAATTCAGTGGCGGTTTTCAAAACCGTCTGTAATATTTTCAAGAATTCTCTAAAACTAAAATCCAAAGAATTCTGCGAGTTTTGGTTCTTGAAATATTCGCATCCAAAGTGAAATTAGTGAACTTGGAACTAACTCTTAAAAGGCTTCGAAGTGCAATATTTCCGCAACCTAACCACGTTAACAAATGCGGATTTCAGTGTGGCTTTTCCATCAGTATAATTAGGAAAATTTTCATAGTTTGGTTCAGGAATCCTGCGGTCTTGAAGAAGCTACATATGTATGTGAGAGATTGTATTCGCATCCTGTTTAGTACGGACATCCAAATCCTTTAAAACATTTCTGTATTTCCCTTAACAAATTTTCTGCCAAAAAAATCACATCGAATACACAACCTGATTTGAATCTGAGCTAATATGAAACAAATTTGAACTTAATTTTCAGTTAAATATAATTCACAGAATATTTTTCGCCATCGCACGAAACATGATCAAATTCAAATCATATTACCTTGGGATGGGTGTGGGGTATATATTAAGTTAAATAGTGAAATTAAGTTATTAAAAAAAAAGAAAAAAATAAAAAAAAAATATTTATTCAAAATTTTAAGTTCCATTAAAGTCCGGTGTGTTGTTGTGAATGATTGTGGTGTGTTCAATAAGTAAAAATAGGTAAGCGCATTGAGATAACTGTGATCTTTTATTATCCTTGATGTGTTTTGCAATTATAAGTTGTTATGTGTTCAAGACTCGTTTTTCATCATTTTTTTTTTTAAGGAATTAATTGAGACATTTTTTCAACTTTTTTTCAAAAATATATTTCCAAAATTCATCGAGCTATAATAAAAAGAAAGGTCTCTTCAAAATCTGTCCGTACATCTAAACCAAAAGTTTAGGGACGGTCTGGTTCTCGAAATATTTCAATCCAAGGACATTTTACGATTTTACTGAATTTCTGTCCAAAACCCAACCAAAGTGTTTAGATAGTGATATTTTCGCAATGGAGCCTCGAATTCAGTCGCGGTTTAAAAAACCGTGTGTTATATTTTCAAGACCTCTCTAAAACTGAAAACCAAAGAATTCTGCGAGTTTTGGTTCTCGAAATATTCGCATCCAAAGTGAAATTAGAGTACTTGGAACTATTCCTTAAAAGGCTTTGGATGGCAATATTTCCGATAAACAACTGCGTACGGAACTGCGGTTTTCAGTGTCGTGTAGAAAATTAAAAGGCTTTTCCATCAGTATAAACAGAAA
The DNA here is from genome assembly GCA_932273885.2 of Leucozona laternaria. NCBI lineage: Eukaryota > Metazoa > Arthropoda > Insecta > Diptera > Syrphidae > Leucozona > Leucozona laternaria. Next base: position 58,239,720 of record OW026368.1, read on the forward strand.
AATTTTTCAAGTTTTGGTTCTTGAAATATTTGTATCCAAAGTGATATTACTGAATGTACATACTTTGATGGCGATATTTCCGCGACAAGGCCTCGTAAGAGGTTGCGGTTTTCAGTGCCGAGTAGAAGATAAACAGACCTTTCCGGTTATGATCAAATTTTGAAAAATCTAGAGACCAAAATGTTAATTGATTTTGAAGAAAACAATGAGCAATAAAAACAATTTTTTCAGCTTTTTTCAAAAATGTTTTCAAAACCCATCGAGCTTATACATCTGACTATCATTCCTGTCCAAAACCCAACCAAAGTGTTTTGATAGCAATATTTCCGTAATGGAGCCTCGAATTCAGTGGCGGTTTTCAAAACCGTCTGTAATATTTTCAAGAATTCTCTAAAACTAAAATCCAAAGAATTCTGCGAGTTTTGGTTCTTGAAATATTCGCATCCAAAGTGAAATTAGTGAACTTGGAACTAACTCTTAAAAGGCTTCGAAGTGCAATACTTCCACAACCTAACCACGTTAAAAAATGCGGATTTCAGTGTGGCTTTTCCGTCAGTATAATTAGGAAAATTTTCATAGTTTGGCTCAGGAATCCTGCGGTCTTGAAGAAGCTACATATGTATGTGAGAGATTGTATTCGCATCCTGTTTAGTACGGACATCCAAATCCTTTAAAACATCTCTGTATTTCCCTTTACAAATTTTCTGCCAAAAAAATCACATCGAATACACAACCTGATTTGAGTCTGAGCTAATATGAAACAAATTTGAACTTAATTTTCAGTTAAATATAATTCACAGAATATTTTTCGCCATCACACGAAATATGATCAAATTCAAATCATATCACCTTGGGATGAGTGTGGGGTATATATTAAGTTAAATAGTGAATTTAAGTTATTAAAAAAAAAGAAAAAAAGAAAAAAATAAAAAAAAAAATATTTATTCAAAATTTTAAGTTCCATTAAAGTCCGGTGTGTTGTTGTGAATGATTGTGGTGTGTTTAATAAGTAAAAATAGGTAAGTGCATTGAGATAACCGTGATCTTTTATTATCCTTGATGTGTTTTTCAATTATAAGTTGTTATGTGTTCAAGACTCGTTTTTCATCATTTTTTTTTTTAAGGAATACTTAAATTTAATTGAAACATTTTTTCAACTTTTTTTTCAAAAATATTTAAAAAATTCATCGAGCTATAATAAAAAGAAAGGTCTCTTCAAAATCTGTCCGTGCATCTAAACCAAAAGTTTAGGGACGGTCTGGTTCTCGAAATATTTCAATCCAAGGACATTTTACGATTTTACTGAATTTCTGTCCAAAACCCAACCAAAGTGTTTAGATAGTGATATTTTCGCAATGGAGCCTCGAATTCAGTCGCGGTTTAAAAAACCGTGTGTTATATTTTCAAGACCTCTCTAAAACTGAAAACCAAAGAATTCTGCGAGTTTTGGTTCTCGAAATATTCGCATCCAAAGTGAAATTAGAGTACTTGGAACTGTTCCTTAAAAGGCTTTGGATGGCAATATTTCCGATAAACAACTGCGTACGGAACTGCGGTTTTCAGTGTCGTATAGAAAATTAAAAGGCTTTTCCATCAGTATAAACAGAAAAATTTTGCAAGTTTTGGTTCTTGAAATATTTGTATCCAAAGTGATATTACTGAATGTACATACTTTGATGGCGATATTTCCGCGACAAGGCCTCGTAAGAGGTTGCGGTTTTCAGTGCCGAGTAGAAGATAAACAGACCTTTCCGGTTATGATCAAATTTTGAAAAATCTAGAGACCAAAATGTTAATTGATTTTGAAGAAAACAATGAGCAATAAAAATATTTTTTTCAGCTTTTTTCAAAAATGTTTTCAAAACCCATCGAGCTTATACATCTGACTATCATTTCTGTTCAAAACCCAACCAAAGTGTTTTGATAGCAATATTTCCGTAATGGAGCCTCGAATTCAGTGGCGGTTTTCAAAACCGTCTGTAATATTTTCAAGAATTCTCTAAAACTAAAATCCAAAGAATTCTGCGAGTTTTGGTTCTTGAAATATTCGCATCCAAAGTGAAATTAGTGAACTTGGAACTAACTCTTAAAAGGCTTCGAAGTGCAATATTTCCGCAACCTAACCACGTTAACAAATGCGGATTTCAGTGTGGCTTTTCCATCAGTATAATTAGGAAAATTTTCATAGTTTGGTTCAGGAATCCTGCGGTCTTGAAGAAGCTACATATGTATGTGAGAGATTGTATTCGCATCCTGTTTAGTACGGACATCCAAATCCTTTAAAACATTTCTGTATTTCCCTTAACAAATTTTCTGCCAAAAAAATCACATCGAATACACAACCTGATTTGAATCTGAGCTAATATGAAACAAATTTGAACTTAATTTTCAGTTAAATATAATTCACAGAATATTTTTCGCCATCGCACGAAACATGATCAAATTCAAATCATATCACCTTGGGATGGGTGTGGGGTATATATTAAGTTAAATAGTGAAATTAAGTTATAAAAAAAAAGAAAAAAATAAAAAAAAAAAATTTATTCAAAATTTTAAGTTCCATTAAAGTCCGGTGTGTTGTTGTGAATGATTGTGGTGTGTTCAATAAGTAAAAATAGGTAAGCGCATTGAGATAACTGTGATCTTTTATTATCATTGATGTGTTTTTCAATTATAAGTTGTTATGTGTTCAAGACTCGTTTTTCATCATTTTTTTTTTTTTAAGGAATTAATTGAAACATGTTTTCAAAAGTATTTCCAAAATTCATCGAGCTATAATAAAAAGAAAGGTCTCTTCAAAATCTGTCCGTACATCTAAACCAAAAGTTTAGGGACGGTCTGGTTCTCGAAATATTTCAATCCAAGGACATTTTACGATTTTACTGAATTTCTGTCCAAAACCCAACCAAAGTGTTTAGATAGTGATATTTTCGCAATGGAGCCTCGAATTCAGTCGCGGTTTAAAAAACCGTGTGTTATATTTTCAAGACCTCTCTAAAACTGAAAACCAAAGAATTCTGCGAGTTTTGGTTCTCGAAATATTCGCATCCAAAGTGAAATTAGAGTACTTGGAACTATTCCTTAAAAGGCTTTGGATGGCAATATTTCCGATAAACAACTGCGTACGCAACTGCGGTTTTCAGTGTCGTATAGAAAATTAAAAGGCTTTTCCATCAGTATAAACAGAAAAATTTTGCAAGTTTTGGTTCTTGAAATATTTGTATCCAAAGTGATATTACTGAATGTACATACTTTGATGGCGATATTTCCGCGACAAGGCCTCGTAAGAGGTTGCGGTTTTCAGTGCCGAGTAGAAGATAAACAGACCTTTCCGGTTATGATCAAATTTTGAAAAATCTAGAGACCAAAATGTTAATTGATTTTGAAGAAAACAATGAGCAATAAAAATAATTTTTTCAGCTTTTTTCAAAAATGTTTTCAAAACCCATCGAGCTTATACATCTGACTATCATTTCTGTCCAAAACCCAACCAAAGTGTTTTGATAGCAATATTTCCGTAATGGAGCCTCGAATTCAGTGGCGGTTTTCAAAACCGTCTGTAATATTTTCAAGAATTCTCTAAAACTAAAATCCAAAGAATTCTGCGAGTTTTGGTTCTTGAAATATTCGCATCCAAAGTGAAATTAGTGAACTTGGAACTAACTCTTAAAAGGCTTCGAAGTGCAATATTTCCGCAACCTAACCACGTTAACAAATGCGGATTTCAGTGTGGCTTTTCCATCAGTATAATTAGGAAAATTTTCATAGTTTGGTTCAGGAATCCTGCGGTCTTGAAGAAGCTACATATGTATGTGAGAGATTGTATTCGCATCCTGTTTAGTACGGACATCCAAATCCTTTAAAACATTTCTGTATTTCCCTTAACAAATTTTCTGCCAAAAAAATCACATCGAATACACAACCTGATTTGAATCTGAGCTAATATGAAACAAATTTGAACTTAATTTTCAGTTAAATATAATTCACAGAATATTTTTCGCCATCGCACGAAACATGATCAAATTCAAATCATATCACCTTGGGATGGGTGTGGGGTATATATTAAGTTAAATAGTGAAATTAAGTTATTAAAAAAAAAGAAAAAAATAAAAAAAAAATATTTATTCAAAATTTTAAGTTCCATTAAAGTCCGGTGTGTTGTTGTGAATGATTGTGGTGTGTTCAATAAGTAAAAAAAAGTAAGCGCATTGACATAACTGCGATCTTTTATTATCCTTGATGTGTTTTGCAATTATAAGTTGTTATGTGTTCAAGACTCGTTTTTCATCATTTTTTTTTTTAAGGAATTAATTGAGACATTTTTTCAACTTTTTTTCAAAAATATATTTCCAAAATTCATCGAGCTATAATAAAAAGAAAGGTCTCTTCAAAATCTGTCCGTACATCTAAACCAAAAGTTTAGGGACGGTCTGGTTCTCGAAATATTTCAATCCAAGGACATTTTACGATTTTACTGAATTTCTGTCCAAAACCCAACTAAAGTCTTTAGATAGTGATATTTTCGCAATGGAGCCTCGAATTCAGTCGCGGTTTAAAAAACCGTGTGTTATATTTTCAAGAACTCTCTAAAACTGAAAACCAAAGAATTCTGCGAGTTTTGGTTTTCGAAATATTCGCATCCAAAGTGAAATTAGAGTACTTGGAACTATTCCTTAAAAGGCTTTGGATGGCAATATTTCCGATAAACAACTGCGTACGCAACTGCGGTTTTCAGTGTCGTATAGAAAATTAAAAGGCTTTTCCATCAGTATAAACAGAAAAATTTTGCAAGTTTTGGTTCTTGAAATATTTGTATCCAAAGTGATATTACTGAATGTACCTACTTTGATGGCGATATTTCCGCGACAAGGCCTCGTAAGAGGTTGCGGTTTTCAGTGCCGAGTAGAAGATAAACAGACCTTTCCGGTTATGATCAAATTTTGAAAAATCTAGAGACCAAAATGTTATTTGATTTTGAAGAAAACAATGAGCAATAAAAATATTTTTTTCAGCTTTTTTCAAAAATGTTTTCAAAACCCATCGAGCTTATACATCTGACTATCATTTCTGTCCAAAACCCAACCAAAGTGTTTTGATAGCAATATTTCCGTAATGGAGCCTCGAATTCAGTGGCGGTTTACAAAACCGTCTGTAATATTTTCAAGAATTCTCTAAAACTAAAATCCAAAGAATTCTGCGAGTTTTGGTTCTTGAAATATTCGCATCCAAAGTGAAATTAGTGAACTTGGAACTAACTCTTAAAAGGCTTCGAAGTGCAATATTTCCGCAACCTAACCACGTTAACAAATGCGGATTTCAGTGTGGCTTTTCCATCAGTATAATTAGGAAAATTTTCATAGTTTGGTTCAGGAATCCTGCGGTCTTGAAGAAGCTACATATGTATGTGAGAGATTGTATTCGCATCCTGTTTAGTACGGACATCCAAATCCTTTAAAACATTTCTGTATTTCCCTTAACAAATTTTCTGCCAAAAAAATCACATCGAATACACAACCTGATTTGAATCTGAGCTAATATGAAACAAATTTGAACTTAATTTTCAGTTAAATATAATTCACAGAATATTTTTCGCCATCGCACGAAACATGATCAAATTCAAATCATATTACCTTGGGATGGGTGTGGGGTATATATTAAGTTAAATAGTGAAATTAAGTTATTAAAAAAAAAGAAAAAAATAAAAAAAAAATATTTATTCAAAATTTTAAGTTCCATTAAAGTCCGGTGTGTTGTTGTGAATGATTGTGGTGTGTTCAATAAGTAAAAATAGGTAAGCGCATTGAGATAACTGTGATCTTTTATTATCCTTGATGTGTTTTGCAATTATAAGTTGTTATGTGTTCAAGACTCGTTTTTCATCATTTTTTTTTTTAAGGAATTAATTGAGACATTTTTTCAACTTTTTTTCAAAAATATATTTCCAAAATTCATCGAGCTATAATAAAAAGAAAGGTCTCTTCAAAATCTGTCCGTACATCTAAACCAAAAGTTTAGGGACGGTCTGGTTCTCGAAATATTTCAATCCAAGGACATTTTACGATTTTACTGAATTTCTGTCCAAAACCCAACCAAAGTGTTTAGATAGTGATATTTTCGCAATGGAGCCTCGAATTCAGTCGCGGTTTAAAAAACCGTATGTTATATTTTCAAGACCTCTCTAAAACTGAAAACCAAAGAATTCTGCGAGTTTTGGTTCTCGAAATATTCGCATCCAAAGTGAAATTAGAGTACTTGGAACTATTCCTTAAAAGGCTTTGGATGGCAATATTTCCGATAAACAACTGCGTACGCAACTGCGGTTTTCAGTGTCGTATAGAAAATTAAAAGGCTTTTCCATCAGTATAAACAGAAAAATTTTGCAAGTTTTGGTTCTTGAAATATTTGTATCCAAAGTGATATTACTGAATGTACATACTTCGATCCAGCCCTAAAGAGGCTTTCGATGGCGATATTTCCGCGACAAGGCCTCGTAAGAGGTTGCGGTTTTCAGTGCCGAGTAGAAGATAAACAGACCTTTCCGGTTATGATCAAATTTTGAAAAATCTAGAGACCAAAATGTTATTTGATTTTGAAGAAAACAATGAGCAATAAAAATAATTTTTTCAGCTTTTTTCAAAAATGTTTTCAAAACCCATCGAGCTTATACATCTGACTATCATTTCTGTCCAAAACCCAACCAAAGTGTTTTGATAGCAATATTTCCGTAATGGAGCCTCGAATTCAGTGGCGGTTTTCAAAACCGTCTGTAATATTTTCAAGAATTCTCTAAAACTAAAATCCAAAGAATTCTGCGAGTTTTGGTTCTTGAAATATTCGCATCCAAAGTGAAATTAGTGAACTTGGAACTAACTCTTAAAAGGCTTCGAAGTGCAATATTTCCGCAACCTAACCACGTTAACAAATGCGGATTTCAGTGTGGCTTTTCCATCAGTATAATTAGGAAAATTTTCATAGTTTGGTTCAGGAATCCTGCGGTCTTGAAGAAGCTACATATGTATGTGAGAGATTGTATTCGCATCCTGTTTAGTACGGACATCCAAATCCTTTAAAACATCTCTGTATTTCCCTTAACAAATTTTCTGCCAAAAAAATCACATCGAATACACAACCTGATTTGAATCTGAGCTAATATGAAACAAATTTGAACTTAATTTTCAGTTAAATATAATTCACAGAATATTTTTCGCCATCGCACGAAACATGATCAAATTCAAATCATATCACCTTGGGATGGGTGTGGGGTATATATTAAGTTAAATAGTGACAGTCGATCTCGATCTGTGGAAGTGTGCACACGTTTTCGGCTTTCACAGTATTTACAAATAAAATCGTGAGTGACCAGTTCTAGTTTAGCCAAGCTCTTCTCAACAGTGCCAATAGCACAGAGGTAGTGGCGTCGGACCGCAGCGTAGAAGGTCTCAGGTTCGATCCCCGGTCGGGCCTAAAATTTATTGAGGCTTTTTTTCATAACCGAGAGGTGGAAAATTTTATTGAGTGGGAGAATCAGCAGATGGAAGAAAATATAAGTGCAGGGGCATCGAAAGGTGTCCCAGCAACAACATCAAAGCTGGCAACGGCATCATCAGCGGGAGCAGCTAAGGCTGCCCTAGCAACAGCTTCAAAGCCGACAACGGCACAGTCAACGGCAACGGCAGCATCGAATGTTGCCATAACAACAGCAGGAGAAGCTCCAACGGCACCATCAGCCGAGAGCAACAAGAAGAGGAGGAAGAAGATCATATGTACTCCTAACCTCATTAAACGCCGCTCCACCAACACTTCAGCCAAGCTGCCAGCTGAAGTAAAGGAGACGGTGCAAACAACAGCGGCAGCAAAAAATCAACAACAGTTGAACATTCCGCCATCAGATGATGAAACGGAATATATGTCCGAGGGGGGAGAGGGACTGTATTCAATAGGCGACAGCAACCAATTTGTTGACCTAACGTCACCAGAGGCGTCGTCAGAAGATGAACCCGAACCTTTCACTGATGAGCAAAGTATCAGAGAAAAAATTGTTGCTATTGAGGGGGCGATGGAGAGCCTCAAAAAACAATTGGCGCCACTGGTCATTGCGCTTAAAAATAAACAAGAAGCTCGTCGCGCAAAAGAAAAACAGGAGCGCGAGCAGAAAAATACACTACAGGCGTCACAAAAAGTAGTGCAACTCCAACAAATAAATGATGAACTGCCAAGCACATCAAAGCAGGCACAGCTAAAACAGCAACAACAGCAACCAAAGCAACCACGACAGCAGTTGCAATCTCAACAGCCACAGCAGCAAGAAGGGAAACAGAAACAAAATCAGCAGCAGCAGAAACAACAACAAAAACAGCAGCAGAATCAACAGCAGCAGAACCAACAGCAGCAGAACCAGCAACAACAGAGTCATCAGCAGCAGCCACAGCCGCCCAAAACCAAAAAAGAAAAGGTGCCACCAATTAACACCTATAAGATGGAGCTAGAGGACACCATAAATCTATGTAAGTCGGCCATAGGCAATAATTTTACAATAAAAAGAATAAATAAAGATAGGCATGCTATCAACTGCTTCACAGTAGAACAGCATAAAATTGTTAAAGATTTGTTAAAACAGTCCACTACAGAGTTCTTTAGCTTTACGCCTAAAGCTGATAAATTGCAAACGGTCCTTCTGAAGGGCATAGATTCCTGCACGGAACCACAGGTGCTCTTAAATGAGCTCCGCCAAAAAGCGAGCGACGATCTCGAGTTTATCGGGGTCAAGCCGTTCGCTACAGTCAGAGCCAGACGGGAGAAGCGGAGTCTACCGTTCTTCCTAGTACAGCTCTCGCCCAGCAGCAAACTGGATAGTTTGAGGAGTATCTCCATCCTCAACTACCAGGTTGTAACTTGGGATAGATTAAAGAGGCGCGGCGACATGCTTCAATGCATGCGCTGCCAAAGGTTCGGCCATGCTGCAGCAAACTGCGAAATGCAGTCACGCTGCGTCAAGTGTGGTGAGAACCACAAGGTAGAAGAGTGTAAGCTCGGACAGGAACGGGTTGAAGATAGGACCCAGCTTAGATGCGCACTTTGCCGAGGCGAAGGGCACCCCGCAAATTATCGGGGATGTCCAGCGTTTCAGCAGATTAAACAAAACAAAGCAGCTAGGCAGACAGAGGTAGAGAAACGCCCTTCAGTGCGTCCTCCTACAGTAACGCCCGTCAACCCCCAAATTTCCTATGCCCAAATGGCTTCAGGAAGGGGGAGTACGGTACAGCCTGCGCCAAAGGTAGCCCAACCGCCCCTCGTGCCTAAGGCACCGGACGCACAGGCCGAAATTAGAGGCATGTTGCTGGCAATTCAAGGCCAGTTAACAGGTCTTCATAAACAGATCAGGGAGCAGGCGACAAGAGTGGACTATCTCTACTCTGTTTTGCCTAGCTTAACGCAACTTAGAGGTTAAGGGCGCGCTGCCGGAGAGGCCCTTTAAGATCCTTGCTGTGAATGTAAATTCACTGATTAGGACCGAACGTAGAGCTAATCTTTTCCAATTGTTGAAAGACCAAAGTCCAGATGTGCTTATGGCTAGCGAAACTAAGCTAAACCAGAAACATAAATTGACTAATAACAACTACAATATCGTAAGAAGAGATCGGCCCAACTCCACTCAAGGGGGTGGTGTCGCAATCTTCATACGAAAAGGCATTGATCATAGGGTAATATATAATAGCGATGTGCGAAGATTTCGGTTGCTTGAGGCGTGCATCATATGCATTCCTCTCCAACAGGGGAAGCGAATGTATGTGATCTCGGCTTACGCACCGGAATCACCTCTGCCAACTAATTTTATAACAGAGCTCGAAAAACTTTTCGATTGTCTTCGATTGAACTCGGAAGATAACTACTATCTGATGGGCGGTGATTTGAATGCCAAACACACAGATTGGGGAAATCAAATACAAAATCCTAGAGGTAGTCATCTGTATAATTGGATGAGTCAATTCAGCGTTGAGTATGGGGTTGACCTGCTAGCTACAGATAGGCCATCGTTTCCTAGAAGCGGTTCCTTTCTGGATCTATTGCTGATAGACTCAAGACTGACAATTACTGACACTGTGGGTCAACAACGAAGGAACTGTTTACGCACCATCGAGTTCGACAGTGATCACTGCGGACTCGCTGCCGTAATACAGCTTCCGAACGAGCTTGTGGAGTTGGAGGAGTATGTACCGGTGCATACTTACAATTACAGTAAGATGCGCTGGCCACGCTTCACCAGCGCCATAGCAAGCGAAATTCGGTCGCATAATATATCCCCACCAAACGACAGGAACCTTACAAATACTGAAATCGACCAATACTTGGAACAAATGGACGAGACAATCCAACGAACAATGGAAAGAACAATACCAAAATACAAAGAACGTGACGCAACTGACATGTACCGTAACGCGACCATTGACGCACTACACAGACAAAAAAGCGGACTTCTGACAAGACTAAAACGCTTGTACCGACGGTTCACTGACCCACATGATCTGGAGATTAGGACACTGAAGTCGTCTATCAAAAACATCAACCAATTGATCAAGGAGAACTATCGGTTGTCCATTAATTTGTATTGGGACAACAAAATTCGGGCCGTTAATTCTAGCGACCCGAGTATGTTTCCACAAATTAACAAGATATTTAGAAGAAACGATCAAAACGACCTTCCGTGTCTTAAGCTCCAGAGGACGACAGAGAACAGAGACGTACTTCTGACAGCAGGCATAGATCCAGAGGAAGCCGTCTTGGACGATGACCTCTTTATCATTGAAGATCCTCGTGAGAAAGTGGAGGCTGTGGGGGCTGCTTTCCAGCAAGTGTACAAGGTTAATGCATGCATTCGCCCGAACCATGACCTGGAAAACAGGGCCCTGCTTCACCACTTCTACCTTAGAAACGATATTACGCAATGGCGATCGGAGAACCTCGGTTTTACTGGGTTCAATGAAGAACACTTGGCAAACGCCATCATCGCCGAGCGAAACGGGCCAAGTTCCCTGTTAATTTCGAAGGTCGAGCTCCAACTCATCTTCGACTCACTAAAGAAAAAGAAGTCAGCAGGAGTCGATGGTATATCCAACGTTGTACTACGACATCTACCTCGGGAAGCAGTAGACATTTACACCACACTGTTTAACAACGCTCTGAATAATGCATATTATCCAGTGCGGTGGAAGACAGCCGTGGTACATCCTCTCCCGAAAAAGGGAAAGGACAACTCCAATCCGGCGAATCTCCGGTCGATAAGTCTTCTTCCGAGTATCAGCAAGGTATTCGAAAAAGTTATCAATAGAGCTCTGTTTAAGTGGGCAGAGGACAACAATATCATACCGGAAAATCAGTTCGGATTTAAGGCGAGACATGACACCATTCATGCCGCGTCTAAACTCGTTTCTGATATCCAATGGAACAAATCCAAAAAGCAGTGTACGGGTGCCTGTCTGGTTGATTTGGAGAAGGCTTTCGACACCGTATGGCTAGAAGGTCTTTATCTGAAGCTGACCAGGCTTGGCATAAGTAAACCGCTATTGTATATGCTTTATGACATGCTCAATGGTAGAAAGTTTGTTGTCAAAAGTGGCAATGTAACTTCTACCGCAACATTTCATATTAAAAATGGTCTTCAACAGGGAGCGGTGAACTCGCCGATTCTGTTCAGTATTTACACCAGCGATCTGATAGGTAGTTTAACTCAGGCAATTGCGTATGCCGATGATCTAATTGCGTACAGAACAGCCCCAAAAGTTGAGGTCATCAAAATTCTTTTGCAGCGTGACTTCGACAAGATTCAGCGATATTGCGATGACTGGAAGTTGAAAATCAACTTTCAGAAATCAGAAACTATTCTGTTTAGGACTCCGTTGCATGGAGCCACAAGGGATACGAGAAAGAACTGGCGCAAGCTGGTGATCGTGGGGCCAAATGGACATCCACTGGCGAGTAAAAGTGTAGTAAAGTACCTTGGCATCTGGTTGGATCAGTATTTGTATTTCGATAGACATATAAGTGCTGCTCTGGCCAGGGCTAGGGGAGCTTTTGCCCTGACGAAACGGTTGTTTTATAGCAGCCGGCTTGACACCAGGGTGAAGGTGATTTGCTACATGGCCCTCATCCGGCCGATGATTGCCTATGGATGCCCGGTTTGGTTCAACGTTGCCCCATCTCAAATGGAAAAGATTCGGGTGTTTGAGAGGCAGTGCCTTAGACGCTGCCTTGGATTACACAGAACACCAGAGTCGGAGTACACACGATACTATTCCAACCAGGTTCTATACAACGGGGCCAACATAAACAGAATAGATAATTTTTTGTTTAAGCTGATTCGGGGTCACATTGCAAGAGCGATGTCTTCAACCAACAGCTTAATTTTTGGGGCTTACTACCCTAACGACGATTATTATGAAAGTGTACGTCTAAGCGGCTTTATTCCGCCCGATGCTTTCCTCTATTTAGACAGTCGAGGCCTGGTCCAGGATAGAGCGGCGATTCCGCTAATCTACCACGTCGGCCGTAGAACTGTAGATAGGCGACTCCTGTACAACCGAGACGTCCTCGCACAAGGCGGAGCTGAGCGCCTTCGGTTCAGTAGGACTGTGTCCGATCGGGACCGAAAAGATAGGGCAAAGCAGGAGAACCAGTTCTGGTGGTTAAAAATTGAAAATGGCAACATGGCTATTTAAAGTTGACTAAGCTTTCTTGTCTTGGCCGACTTACATAGGTTTAGGTGTATTAGTTTTAAGTAGGGACAGTCAGGGTGGCACAAAAAAAAAAAAAAAAAAAAAAAAAAAAAAAAAAAAAAAAAAAAAAAACACATTAAAAAAAAAAAAAATAATAAAACCAAAGAAAATGCTTGCTGTGGCTGTTCTAGTTTTTAAGTAGTTTTAAGTAGTTTTAAGTAGTTCTAAGTAGTTTAAGTAGTTTTAGTTAGTTTTACAATAGTTTTATGTAGTTTGTAAGTTTTATATAAAAAAAATAAAAATGATAAGATACCAAGTTTTTTTTTTTTTAAATTCTTCTTGGTAAAAAATAAAACCACGCTGAATTTTAGTTGTAATATAGTTTTAAGGCCGAAAGGCATTAGTTAATATTATTTAATATAGTTTAACTTAGAGCGTCCGCATGGGGCCAGTAAGTTAGTTGTAAGTTATTGATAAGTAGGCTAGTTTTTATGAATTTTTGTCTAGCTTTAAGTTAGTTATAAGTTAAACGAAAAATAAAAATGAATTGAAAAAAAAAAAAAAAAAAAAAAAGTTAAATAGTGAAATTAAGTTATTAAAAAAAAAGAAAAAAATAAAAAAAAATATTTATTCAAAATTTTAAGTTCCATTAAAGTCCGGTGTGTTGTTGTGAATGATTGTGGTGTGTTCAATAAGTAAAAATAGGTAAGCGCATTGAGATAACTGTGATCTTTTATTATCATTGATGTGTTTTTCAATTATAAGTTGTTATGTGTTCAAGACTCGTTTTTCATCATTTTTTTTTTTAAGGAATTAATTGAAACATGTTTTCAACTTTTTTTCAAAAGTATTTCCAAAATTCATCGAGCTATAATAAAAAGAAAGGTCTCTTCAAAATCTGTCCGTACATCTAAACCAAAAGTTTAGGGACGGTCTGGTTCTCGAAATATTTCAATCCAAGGACATTTTACGATTTTACTGAATTTCTGTCCAAAACCCAACTAAAGTGTTTAGATAGTGATATTTTCGCAATGGAGCCTCGAATTCAGTCGCGGTTTAAGAAACCGTGTGTTATATTTTCAAGACCTCTCTAAAACTGAAAACCAAAGAATTCTGCGAGTTTTGGTTCTCGAAATATTCGCATCCAAAGTGAAATTAGAGTACTTGGAACTATTCCTTAAAAGGCTTTGGATGGCAATATTTCCGATAAACAACTGCGTACGGAACTGCGGTTTTCAGTGTCGTATAGAAAATTAAAAGGCTTTTCCATCAGTATAAACAGAAAAATTTTGCAAGTTTTGGTTCTTGAAATATTTGTATCCAAAGTGATATTACTGAATGTACATACTTTGATGGCGATATTTCCGCGACAAGGCCTCGTAAGAGGTTGCGGTTTTCAGTGCCGAGTAGAAGATAAACAGACCTTTCCGGTTATGATCAAATTTTGAAAAATCTAGAGACCAAAATGTTAATTGAGTTTGAAGAAAACAATGAGCAATAAAAATAATTTTTTCAGCTTTTTTCAAAAATGTTTTCAAAACCCATCGAGCTTATACATCTGACTATCATTTCTGTCCAAAACCCAACCAAAGTGTTTTGATAGCAATATTTCCGTAATGGAGCTTCGAATTCAGTGGCGGTTTTCAAAACCGTCTGTAATATTTTCAAGAATTCTCTAAAACTAAAATCCAAAGAATTCTGCGAGTGTTGGTTCTTGAAATATTCGCATCCAAAGTGAAATTAGTGAACTTGGAACTAACTCTTAAAAGGCTTCGAAGTGCAATATTTCCGCAACCTAACCACGTTAACAAATGCGGATTTCAGTGTGGCTTTTCCGTCAGTATAATTAGGAAAATTTTCATAGTTTGGCTCAGGAATCCTGCGGTCTTGAAGAAGGTACATATGTATGTGAGTGATTGTATTCGCATCCTGTTTAGTACGGACATCCAAATCCTTTAAAACATTTCTGTATTTCCCTTAACAAATTTTCTGCCAAAAACATCACATCGAATACACAACCTGATTTGAATCTGAGCTAATATGAAACAAATTTGAACTTAATTTTCAGTTAAATATAATTCACAGAATATTTTTCGCCATCGCACGAAACATGATCAAATTCAAATCATATCACCTTGGGATGGGTGTGGGGTATATATTAAGTTAAATAGTGATATTAAGTTATTAAAAAAAAGAAAAAAAATAAAAAAAAATATTTATTCAAAATTTTAAGTTCCATTAAAGTCCGGCCGATGTGTTGTTGTGAATGATTGTGGTGTGTTTAATAAGTAAAAATAGGTAAGCGCATTGAGATAACCGTGATCTTTTATTATCCTTGATGTGTTTTTCAATTATAAGTTGTTATGTGTTCAAGACTCGTTTTTCATCATTTTTTTTTTTAAGGAATACTTAACTTTAATTGAAACATTTTTTCAACTTTTTTTCAAAAATATTTAAAAAATTCATCGAGCTATAATAAAAAGAAAGGTCTCTTCAAAATCTGTCCGTACATCTAAACCAAAAGTTTAGGGACGGTCTGGTTCTCGAAATATTTCAATCCAAGGACATTTTACGATTTTACTGAATTTCTGTCCAAAACTCAACCAAAGTGTTTAGATAGTGATATTTTCGCAATGGAGCCTCGAATTCAGTCGCGGTTTAAAAAACCGTATGTAATATTTTCAAGACCTCTCTAAAACTGAAAACCAAAGAATTCTGCGAGTTTTGGTTCTCGAAATATTCGCATCTAAAGTGAAATTAGAGTACTTGGAACTATTCCTTAAAAGGCTTTGGATGGCAATATTTCCGATAAACAACTGCGTACGCAACTGCGGTTTTCAGTGTCGTATAGAAAATTAAAAGGCTTTTCCATCAGTATAAACAGAAAAATTTTGCAAGTTTTGGTTCTTGAAATATTTGTATCCAAAGTGATATTACTGAATGTACATACTTCGATCCAGCCCTAAAGAGGCTTTCGATGGCGATATTTCCGCGACAAGGCCTCGTAAGAGGTTGCGGTTTTCAGTGCCGAGTAGAAGATAAACAGACCTTTCCGGTTATGATCAAATTTTGAAAAATCTAGAGACCAAAATGTTAATTGATTTTGAAGAAAACAATGAGCAATAAAAATAATTTTTTCAGCTTTTTTCAAAAATGTTTTCAAAACCCATCGAGCTTATACATCTGACTATCATTTCTGTCCAAAACCCAACCAAAGTGTTTTGATAGCAATATTTCCGTAATGGAGCCTCGAATTCAGTGGCGGTTTTCAAAACCGTCTGTAATATATTTTCAAGAATTCTCTAAAACTAAAATCCAAAGAATTCTGCGAGTTTTGGTTCTTGAAATATTCGCATCCAAAGTGAAATTAGTGAACTTGGAACTAACTCTTAAAAGGCTTCGAAGTGCAATATTTCCGCAACCTAACCACGTTAACAAATGCGGATTTCAGTGTGGCTTTTCCGTCAGTATAATTAGGAAAATTTTCATAGTTTGGCTCAGGAATCCTGCGGTCTTGAAGAAGGTACATATGTATGTGAGAGATTGTATTCGCATCCTGTTTAGTACGGACATCCAAATCCTTTAAAACATTTCTGTATTTCCCTTAACAAATTTTCTGCCAAAAACATCACATCGAATACACAACCTGATTTGAATCTGAGCTAATATGAAACAAATTTGAACTTAATTTTCAGTTAAATATAATTCACAGAATATTTTTCGCCATCGCACGAAACATGATCAAATTCAAATCATATCACCTTGGGATGGGTGTGGGGTATATATTAAGTTAAATAGTGATATTAAGTTATTAAAAAAAAGAAAAAAAATAAAAAAAAATATTTATTCAAAATTTTAAGTTCCATTAAAGTCCGGCCGATGTGTTGTTGTGAATGATTGTGGTGTGTTTAATAAGTAAAAATAGGTAAGCGCATTGAGATAACCGTGATCTTTTATTATCCTTGATGTGTTTTTCAATTATAAGTTGTTATGTGTTCAAGACTCGTTTTTCATCATTTTTTTTTTAAGGAATACTTAATTTTAATTGAAACATTTTTTCAACTTTTTTTCAAAAATATTTAAAAAATTCATCGAGCTATAATAAAAAGAAAGGTCTCTTCAAAATCTGTCCGTACATCTAAACCAAAAGTTTAGGGACGGTCTGGTTCTCGAAATATTTCAATCCAAGGACATTTTACGATTTTACTGAATTTCTGTCCAAAACTCAACCAAAGTGTTTAGATAGTGATATTTTCGCAATGGAGCCTCGAATTCAGTCGCGGTTTAAAAAACCGTATGTAATATTTTCAAGACCTCTCTAAAACTGAAAACCAAAGAATTCTGCGAGTTTTGGTTCTCGAAATATTCGCATCCAAAGTGAAATTACAGTACTTGGAACTATTCCTTAAAAGGCTTTGGATGGCAATATTTCCGATAAACAACTGCGTACGCAACTGCGGTTTTCAGTGTCGTATAGAAAATTAAAAGGCTTTTCCATCAGTATAAACAGAAAAATTTTGCAAGTTTTGGTTCTTGAAATATTTGTATCCAAAGTGATATTACTGAATGTACATACTTCGATCCAGCCCTAAAGAGGCTTTCGATGGCGATATTTCCGCGACAAGGTCTCGTAAGAGGTTGCGGTTTTCAGTGCCGAGTAGAAGATAAACAGACCTTTCCGGTTATGATCAAATTTTGAAAAATCTAGAGACCAAAATGTTAATTGATTTTGAAGAAAACAATGAGCAATACAAATTTTTTTTTTAGCTTTTTTCAAAAATGTTTTCAAAACCCATCGAGCTTATACATCTGACTATCATTTCTGTCCAAAACCCAACCAAAGTGTTTTGATAGCAATATTTCCGTAATGGAGCCTCGAATTCAGTGGCGGTTTTCAAAACCGTCTGTAATATTTTCAAGAATTCTCTAAAACTAAAATCCAAAGAATTCTGCGAGTTTTGGTTCTTGAAATATTCGCATCCAAAGTGAAATTAGTGAACTTGGAACTAACTCTTAAAAGGCTTCGAAGTGCAATATTTCCGCAACCTAACCACGTTAACAAATGCGGATTTCAGTGTGGCTTTTCCATCAGTATAATTAGGAAAATTTTCATAGTTCGGCTCAGGAATCCTGCGGTCTTGAAGAAGGTACATATGTATGTGAGAGATTGTATTCGCATCCTGTTTAGTACGGACATCCAAATCCTTTAAAACATCTCTGTATTTCCCTTAACAAATTTTCTGCCAAAAAAATCACATCGAATACACAACCTGATTTGAATCTGAGCTAATATGAAACAAATTTGAACTTAATTTTCAGTTAAATATAATTCACAGAATATTTTTCGCCATCGCACGAAACATGATCAAATTCAAATCATGTCACCTTGGGATGGGTGTGGGGTATATATTAAGTTAAATAGTGATATTAAGTTATTAAAAAAAAATAAAAAAAAATATTTATTCAAAATTTTAAGTTCCATTAAAGTCCGGCCGATGTGTTGTTGTGAATGATTGTGGTGTGTTTAATAAGTAAAAATAGGTAAGCGCATTGAGATAACCGTGATCTTTTATTATCCTTGATGTGTTTTTCAATTATAAGTTGTTATGTGTTCAAGACTCGTTTTTCATCATTTTTTTTTTAAGGAATACTTAACTTTAATTGAAACATTTTTTCAACTTTTTTTCAAAAATATTTAAAAAATTCATCGAGCTATAATAAAAAGAAAGGTCTCTTCAAAATCTGTCCGTACATCTAAACCAAAAGTTTAGGGACGGTCTGGTTCTCGAAATATTTCAATCCAAGGACATTTTACGATTTTACTGAATTTCTGTCCAAAACTCAACCAAAGTGTTTAGATAGTGATATTTTCGCAATGGAGCCTCGAATTCAGTCGCGGTTTAAAAAACCGTATGTAATATTTTCAAGACCTCTCTAAAACTGAAAACCAAAGAATTCTGCGAGTTTTGGTTCTCGAAATATTCGCATCCAAAGTGAAATTACAGTACTTGGAACTATTCCTTAAAAGGCTTTGGATGGCAATATTTCCGATAAACAACTGCGTACGCAACTGCGGTTTTCAGTGTCGTATAGAAAATTAAAAGGCTTTTCCATCAGTATAAACAGAAAAATTTTGCAAGTTTTGGTTCTTGAAATATTTGTATCCAAAGTGATATTACTGAATGTACATACTTCGATCCAGCCCTAAAGAGGCTTTCGATGGCGATATTTCCGCGACAAGGTCTCGTAAGAGGTTGCGGTTTTCAGTGCCGAGTAGAAGATAAACAGACCTTTCCGGTTATGATCAAATTTTGAAAAATCTAGAGACCAAAATGTTAATTGATTTTGAAGAAAACAATGAGCAATACAAATTTTTTTTTCAGCTTTTTTCAAAAATGTTTTCAAAACCCATCGAGCTTATACATCTGACTATCATTTCTGTCCAAAACCCAACCAAAGTGTTTTGATAGCAATATTTCCGTAATGGAGCCTCGAATTCAGTGGCGGTTTTCAAAACCGTCTGTAATATTTTCAAGAATTCTCTAAAACTAAAATCCAAAGAATTCTGCGAGTTTTGGTTCTTGAAATATTCGCATCCAAAGTGAAATTAGTGAACTTGGAACTAACTCTTAAAAGGCTTCGAAGTGCAATATTTCCGCAACCTAACCACGTTAACAAATGCGGATTTCAGTGTGGCTTTTCCATCAGTATAATTAGGAAAATTTTCATAGTTCGGTTCAGGAATCCTGCGGTCTTGAAGAAGCTACATATGTATGTGAGAGATTGTATTCGCATCCTGTTTAGTACGGACATCCAAATCCTTTTAAACATCTCTGTATTTCCCTTAACAAATTTTCTGCCAAAAAAATCACATCGAATACACAACCTGATTTGAATCTGAGCTAATATGAAACAAATTTGAACTTAATTTTCAGTTAAATATAATTCACAGAATATTTTTCGCCATCGCACGAAACATGATCAAATTCAAATCATATCACCTTGGGATGGGTGTGGGGTATATATTAAGTTAAATAGTGATATTAAGTTATTAAAAAAAAGAAAAAAAATAAAAAAAAATATTTATTCAAAATTTTAAGTTCCATTAAAGTCCGGCCGATGTGTTGTTGTGAATGATTGTGGTGTGTTTAATAAGTAAAAATAGGTAAGCGCATTGAGATAACCGTGATCTTTTATTATCCTTGATGTGTTTTTCAATTATAAGTTGTTATGTGTTCAAGACTCGTTTTTCATCATTTTTTTTTTTAAGGAATACTTAACTTTAATTGAAACATTTTTTCAACTTTTTTTCAAAAATATTTAAAAAATTCATCGAGCTATAATAAAAAGAAAGGTCTCTTCAAAATCTGTCCGTACATCTAAACCAAAAGTTTAGGGACGGTCTGGTTCTCGAAATATTTCAATCCAAGGACATTTTACGATTTTACTGAATTTCTGTCCAAAACTCAACCAAAGTGTTTAGATAGTGATATTTTCGCAATGGAGCCTCGAATTCAGTCGCGGTTTAAAAAACCGTATGTAATATTTTCAAGACCTCTCTAAAACTGAAAACCAAAGAATTCTGCGAGTTTTGGTTCTCGAAATATTCGCATCCAAAGTGAAATTAGAGTACTTGGAACTATTCCTTAAAAGGCTTTGGATGGCAATATTTCCGATAAACAACTGCGTACGCAACTGCGGTTTTCAGTGTCGTATAGAAAATTAAAAGGCTTTTCCATCAGTATAAACAGAAAAATTTTGCAAGTTTTGGTTCTTGAAATATTTGTATCCAAAGTGATATTACTGAATGTACATACTTCGATCCAGCCCTAAAGAGGCTTTCGATGGCGATATTTCCGCGACAAGGCCTCGTAAGAGGTTGCGGTTTTCAGTGCCGAGTAGAAGATAAACAGACCTTTCCGGTTATGATCAAATTTTGAAAAATCTAGAGACCAAAATGTTAATTGATTTTGAAGAAAACAATGAGCAATAAAAATAATTTTTTCAGCTTTTTTCAAAAATGTTTTCAAAACCCATCGAGCTTATACATCTGACTATCATTTCTGTCCAAAACCCAACCAAAGTGTTTTGATAGCAATATTTCCGTAATGGAGCCTCGAATTCAGTGGCGGTTTTCAAAACCGTCTGTAATATTTTCAAGAATTCTCTAAAACTAAAATCCAAAGAATTCTGCGAGTTTTGGTTCTTGAAATATTCGCATCCAAAGTGAAATTAGTGAACTTGGAACTAACTCTTAAAAGGCTTCGAAGTGCAATATTTCCGCAACCTAACCACGTTAACAAATGCGGATTTCAGTGTGGCTTTTCCGTCAGTATAATTAGGAAAATTTTCATAGTTTGGCTCAGGAATCCTGCGGTCTTGAAGAAGGTACATATGTATGTGAGAGATTGTATTCGCATCCTGTTTAGTACGGACATCCAAATCCTTTAAAACATTTCTGTATTTCCCTTAACAAATTTTCTGCCAAAAACATCACATCGAATACACAACCTGATTTGAATCTGAGCTAATATGAAACAAATTTGAACTTAATTTTCAGTTAAATATAATTCACAGAATATTTTTCGCCATCGCACGAAACATGATCAAATTCAAATCATATCACCTTGGGATGGGTGTGGGGTATATATTAAGTTAAATAGTGATATTAAGTTATTAAAAAAAAGAAAAAAAATAAAAAAAAAATATTTATTCAAAATTTTAAGTTCCATTAAAGTCCGGCCGATGTGTTGTTGTGAATGATTGTGGTGTGTTTAATAAGTAAAAATAGGTAAGCGCATTGAGATAACCGTGATCTTCCGTGATCTTTTATTATCCTTGATGTGTTTTTCAATTATAAGTTGTTATGTGTTCAAGACTCGTTTTTCATCATTTTTTTTTTAAGGAATACTTAATTTTAATTGAAACATTTTTTCAACTTTTTTTCAAAAATATTTAAAAAATTCATCGAGCTATAATAAAAAGAAAGGTCTCTTCAAAATCTGTCCGTACATCTAAACCAAAAGTTTAGGGACGGTCTGGTTCTCGAAATATTTCAATCCAAGGACATTTTACGATTTTACTGAATTTCTGTCCAAAACTCAACCAAAGTGTTTAGATAGTGATATTTTCGCAATGGAGCCTCGAATTCAGTCGCGGTTTAAAAAACCGTATGTAATATTTTCAAGACCTCTCTAAAACTGAAAACCAAAGAATTCTGCGAGTTTTGGTTCTCGAAATATTCGCATCCAAAGTGAAATTACAGTACTTGGAACTATTCCTTAAAAGGCTTTGGATGGCAATATTTCCGATAAACAACTGCGTACGCAACTGCGGTTTTCAGTGTCGTATAGAAAATTAAAAGGCTTTTCCATCAGTATAAACAGAAAAATTTTGCAAGTTTTGGTTCTTGAAATATTTGTATCCAAAGTGATATTACTGAATGTACATACTTCGATCCAGCCCTAAAGAGGCTTTCGATGGCGATATTTCCGCGACAAGGTCTCGTAAGAGGTTGCGGTTTTCAGTGCCGAGTAGAAGATAAACAGACCTTTCCGGTTATGATCAAATTTTGAAAAATCTAGAGACCAAAATGTTAATTGATTTTGAAGAAAACAATGAGCAATACAAATTTTTTTTTCAGCTTTTTTCAAAAATGTTTTCAAAACCCATCGAGCTTATACATCTGACTATCATTTCTGTCCAAAACCCAACCAAAGTGTTTTGATAGCAATATTTCCGTAATGGAGCCTCGAATTCAGTGGCGGTTTTCAAAACCGTCTGTAATATTTTCAAGAATTCTCTAAAACTAAAATCCAAAGAATTCTGCGAGTTTTGGTTCTTGAAATATTCGCATCCAAAGTGAAATTAGTGAACTTGGAACTAACTCTTAAAAGGCTTCGAAGTGCAATATTTCCGCAACCTAACCACGTTAACAAATGCGGATTTCAGTGTGGCTTTTCCATCAGTATAATTAGGAAAATTTTCATAGTTCGGTTCAGGAATCCTGCGGTCTTGAAGAAGCTACATATGTATGTGAGAGATTGTATTCGCATCCTGTTTAGTACGGACATCCAAATCCTTTAAAACATCTCTGTATTTCCCTTAACAAATTTTCTGCCAAAAAAATCACATCGAATACACAACCTGATTTGAATCTGAGCTAATATGAAACAAATTTGAACTTAATTTTCAGTTAAATATAATTCACAGAATATTTTTCGCCATCGCACGAAACATGATCAAATTCAAATCATATCACCTTGGGATGGGTGTGGGGTATATATTAAGTTAAATAGTGAAATTAAGTTATTAAAAAAAAGAAAAAAATAAAAAAAAATATTTATTCAAAATTTTAAGTTCCATTAAAGTCCGGTGTGTTGTTGTGAATGATTGTGGTGTGTTTAATAAGTAAAAATAGGTAAGCGCATTGAGATAACCGTGATCTTTTATTATCCTTGATGTGTTTTTCAATTATAAGTTGTTATGTGTTCAAGACTCGTTTTTCATCATTTTTTTTTTAAGGAATACTTAATTTTAATTGAAACATTTTTTCAACTTTTTTTCAAAAATATTTAAAAAATTCATCGAGCTATAATAAAAAGAAAGGTCTCTTCAAAATCTGTCCGTACATCTAAACCAAAAGTTTAGGGACGGTCTGGTTCTCGAAATATTTCAATCCAAGGACATTTTACGATTTTACTGAATGTCTGTCCAAAACCCAACCAAAGTGTTTAGATAGTGATATTTTCGCAATGGAGCCTCGAATTCAGTCGCGGTTTAAAAAACCGTATGTAATATTTTCAAGACCTCTCTAAAACTGAAAACCAAAGAATTCTGCGAGTTTTGGTTCTCGAAATATTCGCATCCAAAGTGAAATTAGAGTACTTGGAACTATTCCTTAAAAGGCTTTGGATGGCAATATTTCCGATAAACAACTGCGTACGCAACTGCGGTTTTCAGTGTCGTATAGAAAATTAAAAGGCTTTTCCATCAGTATAAACAGAAAAATTTTGCAAGTTTTGGTTCTTGAAATATTTGTATCCAAAGTGATATTACTGAATGTACATACTTCGATCCAGCCCTAAAGAGGCTTTCGATGGCGATATTTCCGCGACAAGGTCTCGTAAGAGGTTGCGGTTTTCAGTGCCGAGTAGAAGATAAACAGACCTTTCCGGTTATGATCAAATTTTGAAAAATCTAGAGACCAAAATGTTAATTGATTTTGAAGAAAACAATGAGCAATACAAATTTTTTTTTCAGCTTTTTTCAAAAATGTTTTCAAAACCCATCGAGCTTATACATCTGACTATCATTTCTGTCCAAAACCCAACCAAAGTGTTTTGATAGCAATATTTCCGTAATGGAGCCTCGAATTCAGTGGCGGTTTTCAAAACCGTCTGTAATATTTTCAAGAATTCTCTAAAACTAAAATCCAAAGAATTCTGCGAGTTTTGGTTCTTGAAATATTCGCATCCAAAGTGAAATTAGTGAACTTGGAACTAACTCTTAAAAGGCTTCGAAGTGCAATATTTCCGCAACCTAACCACGTTAACAAATGCGGATTTCAGTGTGGCTTTTCCATCAGTATAATTAGGAAAATTTTCATAGTTCGGTTCAGGAATCCTGCGGTCTTGAAGAAGCTACATATGTATGTGAGAGATTGTATTCGCATCCTGTTTAGTACGGACATCCAAATCCTTTAAAACATCTCTGTATTTCCCTTAACAAATTTTCTGCCAAAAAAATCACATCGAATACACAACCTGATTTGAATCTGAGCTAATATGAAACAAATTTGAACTTAATTTTCAGTTAAATATAATTCACAGAATATTTTTCGCCATCGCACGAAACATGATCAAATTCAAATCATATCACCTTGGGATGGGTGTGGGGTATATATTAAGTTAAATAGTGAAATTAAGTTATTAAAAAAAAGAAAAAAATAAAAAAAAAATATTTATTCAAAATTTTAAGTTCCATTAAAGTCCGGTGTGTTGTTGTGAATGATTGTGGTGTGTTTAATAAGTAAAAATAGGTAAGCGCATTGAGATAACCGTGATCTTTTATTATCCTTGATGTGTTTTTCAATTATAAGTTGTTATGTGTTCAAGACTCGTTTTTCATCATTTTTTTTTTAAGGAATACTTAAATTTAATTGAAACATTTTTTGAACTTTTTTTCAAAAATATTTCCAAAATTCATCGAGCTATAATAAAAAGAAAGGTCTCTTCAAAATCTGTCCGTACATCTAAACCAAAAGTTTAGGGACGGTCTGGTGCTCGAAATATTTCAATCCAAGGACATTTTACGATTTTACTGAATGTCTGTCCAAAACCCAACCAAAGTGTTTAGATAGTGATATTTTCGCAATGGAGCCTCGAATTCAGTCGCGGTTTAAAAAACCGTATGTAATATTTTCAAGACCTCTCTAAAACTGAAAACCAAAGAATTCTGCGAGTTTTGGTTCTCGAAATATTCGCATCCAAAGTGAAATTAGAGTACTTGGAACTATTCCTTAAAAGGCTTTGGATGGCAATATTTCCGATAAACAACTGCGTACGCAACTGCGGTTTTCAGTGTCGTATAGAAAATTGAAAGGCTTTTCCATCAGTATAAACAGAAAAATTTTGCAAGTTTTGGTTCTTGAAATATTTGTATCCAAAGTGATATTACTGAATGTACATACTTCGATCCAGCCCTAAAGAGGCTTTCGATGGCGATATTTCCGCGACAAGGCCTCGTAAGAGGTTGCGGTTTTCAGTGCCGAGTAGAAGATAAACAGACCTTTCCGGTTATGATCAAATTTTGAAAAATCTAGAGACCAAAATGTTAATTGATTTTGAAGAAAACAATGAGCAATAAAAATAATTTTTTCAGCTTTTTTCAAAAATGTTTTCAAAACCCATCGAGCTTATACATCTGACTATCATTTCTGTCCAAAACCCAACCAAAGTGTTTTGATAGCAATATTTCCGTAATGGAGCCTCGAATTCAGTGGCGGTTTTCAAAACCATCTGTAATATTTTCAAGAATTCTCTAAAACTAAAATCCAAAGAATTCTGCGAGTTTTGGTTCTTGAAATATTCGCATCCAAAGTGAAATTAGTGAACTTGGAACTAACTCTTAAAAGGCTTCGAAGTGCAATATTTCCGCAACCTAACCACGTTAACAAATGCGGATTTCAGTGTGGCTTTTCCGTCAGTATAATTAGGAAAATTTTCATAGTTTGGCTCAGGAATCCTGCGGTCTTGAAGAAGGTACATATGTATGTGAGAGATTGTATTCGCATCCTGTTTAGTACGGACATCCAAATCCTTTAAAACATTTCTGTATTTCCCTTAACAAATTTTCTGCCAAAAACATCACATCGAATACACAACCTGATTTGAATCTGAGCTAATATGAAACAAATTTGAACTTAATTTTCAGTTAAATATAATTCACAGAATATTTTTCGCCATCGCACGAAACATGATCAAATTCAAATCATATCACCTTGGGATGGGTGTGGGGTATATATTAAGTTAAATAGTGATATTAAGTTATTAAAAAAAAGAAAAAAAATAAAAAAAATAAAAAAAAAATATTTATTCAAAATTTTAAGTTCCATTAAAGTCCGGCCGATGTGTTGTTGTGAATGATTGTGGTGTGTTTAATAAGTAAAAATAGGTAAGCGCATTGAGATAACCGTGATCTTTTATTATCCTTGATGTGTTTTTCAATTATAAGTTGTTATGTGTTCAAGACTCGTTTTTCATCATTTTTTTTTTAAGGAATACTTAATTTTAATTGAAACATTTTTTCAACTTTTTTTCAAAAATATTTAAAAAATTCATCGAGCTATAATAAAAAGAAAGGTCTCTTCAAAATCTGTCCGTACATCTAAACCAAAAGTTTAGGGACGGTCTGGTTCTCGAAATATTTCAATCCAAGGACATTTTACGATTTTACTGAATTTCTGTCCAAAACTCAACCAAAGTGTTTAGATAGTGATATTTTCGCAATGGAGCCTCGAATTCAGTCGCGGTTTAAAAAACCGTATGTAATATTTTCAAGACCTCTCTAAAACTGAAAACCAAAGAATTCTGCGAGTTTTGGTTCTCGAAATATTCGCATCCAAAGTGAAATTACAGTACTTGGAACTATTCCTTAAAAGGCTTTGGATGGCAATATTTCCGATAAACAACTGCGTACGCAACTGCGGTTTTCAGTGTCGTATAGAAAATTAAAAGGCTTTTCCATCAGTATAAACAGAAAAATTTTGCAAGTTTTGGTTCTTGAAATATTTGTATCCAAAGTGATATTACTGAATGTACATACTTCGATCCAGCCCTAAAGAGGCTTTCGATGGCGATATTTCCGCGACAAGGTCTCGTAAGAGGTTGCGGTTTTCAGTGCCGAGTAGAAGATAAACAGACCTTTCCGGTTATGATCAAATTTTGAAAAATCTAGAGACCAAAATGTTAATTGATTTTGAAGAAAACAATGAGCAATACAAATTTTTTTTCAGCTTTTTTCAAAAATGTTTTCAAAACCCATCGAACTTATACATCTGACTATCATTTCTGTCCAAAACCCAACCAAAGTGTTTTGATAGCAATATTTCCGTAATGGAGCCTCGAATTCAGTGGCGGTTTTCAAAACCGTCTGTAATATTTTCAAGAATTCTCTAAAACTAAAATCCAAAGAATTCTGCGAGTTTTGGTTCTTGAAATATTCGCATCCAAAGTGAAATTAGTGAACTTGGAACTAACTCTTAAAAGGCTTCGAAGTGCAATATTTCCGCAACCTAACCACGTTAACAAATGCGGATTTCAGTGTGGCTTTTCCATCAGTATAATTAGGAAAATTTTCATAGTTCGGTTCAGGAATCCTGCGGTCTTGAAGAAGCTACATATGTATGTGAGAGATTGTATTCGCATCCTGTTTAGTACGGACATCCAAATCCTTTAAAACATCTCTGTATTTCCCTTAACAAATTTTCTGCCAAAAAAATCACATCGAATACACAACCTGATTTGAATCTGAGCTAATATGAAACAAATTTGAACTTAATTTTCAGTTAAATATAATTCACAGAATATTTTTCGCCATCGCACGAAACATGATCAAATTCAAATCATATCACCTTGGGATGGGTGTGGGGTATATATTAAGTTAAATAGTGAAATTAAGTTATTAAAAAAAAGAAAAAAATAAAAAAAAAATATTTATTCAAAATTTTAAGTTCCATTAAAGTCCGGTGTGTTGTTGTGAATGATTGTGGTGTGTTTAATAAGTAAAAATAGGTAAGCGCATTGAGATAACCGTGATCTTTTATTATCCTTGATGTGTTTTTCAATTATAAGTTGTTATCTGTTCAAGACTCGTTTTTCATCATTTTTTTTTTAAGGAATACTTAATTTTAATTGAAACATTTTTTCAACTTTTTTTCAAAAATATTTAAAAAATTCATCGAGCTATAATAAAAAGAAAGGTCTCTTCAAAATCTGTCCGTACATCTAAACCAAAAGTTTAGGGACGGTCTGGTTCTCGAAATATTTCAATCCAAGGACATTTTACGATTTTACTGAATTTCTGTCCAAAACTCAACCAAAGTGTTTAGATAGTGATATTTTCGCAATGGAGCCTCGAATTCAGTCGCGGTTTAAAAAACCGTATGTAATATTTTCAAGACCTCTCTAAAACTGAAAACCAAAGAATTCTGCGAGTTTTGGTTCTCGAAATATTCGCATCCAAAGTGAAATTACAGTACTTGGAACTATTCCTTAAAAGGCTTTGGATGGCAATATTTCCGATAAACAACTGCGTACGCAACTGCGGGTTTCAGTGTCGTATAGAAAATTAAAAGGCTTTTCCATCAGTATAAACAGAAAAATTTTGCAAGTTTTGGTTCTTGAAATATTTGTATCCAAAGTGATATTACTGAATGTACATACTTCGATCCAGCCCTAAAGAGGCTTTCGATGGCGATATTTCCGCGGCAAGGTCTCGTAAGAGGTTGCGGTTTTCAGTGCCGAGTAGAAGATAAACAGACCTTTCCGGTTATGATCAAATTTTGAAAAATCTAGAGACCAAAATGTTAATTGATTTTGAAGAAAACAATGAGCAATACAAATTTTTTTTTCAGCTTTTTTCAAAAATGTTTTCAAAACCCATCGAGCTTATACATCTGACTATCATTTCTGTCCAAAACCCAACCAAAGTGTTTTGATAGCAATATTTCCGTAATGGAGCCTCGAATTCAGTGGCGGTTTTCAAAACCGTCTGTAATATTTTCAAGAATTCTCTAAAACTAAAATCCAAAGAATTCTGCGAGTTTTGGTTCTTGAAATATTCGCATCCAAAGTGAAATTAGTGAACTTGGAACTAACTCTTAAAAGGCTTCGAAGTGCAATATTTCCGCAACCTAACCACGTTAACAAATGCGGATTTCAGTGTGGCTTTTCCATCAGTATAATTAGGAAAATTTTCATAGTTCGGTTCAGGAATCCTGCGGTCTTGAAGAAGCTACATATGTATGTGAGAGATTGTATTCGCATCCTGTTTAGTACGGACATCCAAATCCTTTAAAACATCTCTGTATTTCCCTTAACAAATTTTCTGCCAAAAAAATCACATCGAATACACAACCTGATTTGAATCTGAGCTAATATGAAACAAATTTGAACTTAATTTTCAGTTAAATATAATTCACAGAATATTTTTCGCCATCGCACGAAACATGATCAAATTCAAATCATATCACCTTGGGATGGGTGTGGGGTATATATTAAGTTAAATAGTGAAATTAAGTTATTAAAAAAAAGAAAAAAATAAAAAAAAAATATTTATTCAAAATTTTAAGTTCCATTAAAGTCCGGTGTGTTGTTGTGAATGATTGTGGTGTGTTTAATAAGTAAAAATAGGTAAGCGCATTGAGATAACCGTGATCTTTTATTATCCTTGATGTGTTTTTCAATTATAAGTTGTTATGTGTTCAAGACTCGTTTTTCATCATTTTTTTTTTAAGGAATACTTAAATTTAATTGAAACATTTTTTGAACTTTTTTTCAAAAATATTTCCAAAATTCATCGAGCTATAATAAAAAGAAAGGTCTCTTCAAAATCTGTCCGTACATCTAAACCAAAAGTTTAGGGACGGTCTGGTGCTCGAAATATTTCAATCCAAGGACATTTTACGATTTTACTGAATGTCTGTCCAAAACCCAACCAAAGTGTTTAGATAGTGATATTTTCGCAATGGAGCCCCGAATTCAGTCGCGGTTTAAAAACCCGTGTGTTATATTTTCAAGACCTCTCTAAAACTGAAAACCAAAGAATTCTGCGAGTTTTGGTTCTCGAAATATTCGCATCCAAAGTGAAATTAGAGTACTTGGAACTATTCCTTAAAAGGCTTTGGATGGCAATATTTCCGATAAACAACTGCGTACGCAACTGCGGTTTTCAGTGTCGTATAGAAAATTGAAAGGCTTTTCCATCAGTATAAACAGAAAAATTTTGCAAGTTTTGGTTCTTGATATATTTGTATCCAAAGTGATATTACTGAATGTACATACTTCGATCCAGCCCTAAAGAGGCTTTCGATGGCGATATTTCCGCGACAAGGCCTCGTAAGAGGTTGCGGTTTTCAGTGCCGAGTAGAAGATAAACAGACCTTTCCGGTTATGATCAAATTTTGAAAAATCTAGAGACCAAAATGTTAATTGATTTTGAAGAAAACAATGAGCAATAAAAATATTTTTTTCAGCTTTTTTCAAAAATGTTTTCAAAACCCATCGAGCTTATACATCTGACTATCATTTCTGTCCAAAACCCAACCAAAGTGTTTTGATAGCAATATTTCCGTAATGGAGCCTCGAATTCAGTGGCGGTTTTCAAAACCGTCTGTAATATTTTCAAGAATTCTCTAAAACTAAAATCCAAAGAATTCTGCGAGTTTTGGTTCTTGAAATATTCGCATCCAAAGTGAAATTAGTGAACTTGGAACTAACTCTTAAAAGGCTTCGAAGTGCAATATTTCCGCAACCTAACCACGTTAACAAATGCGGATTTCAGTGTGGCTTTTCCATCAGTATAATTAGGAAAATTTTCATAGTTTGGTTCAGGAATCCTGCGGTCTTGAAGAAGCTACATATGTATGTGAGAGATTGTATTCGCATCCTGTTTAGTACGGACATCCAAATCCTTTAAAACATCTCTGTATTTCCCTTAACAAATTTTCTGCCAAAAAAATCACATCGAATACACAACCTGATTTGAATCTGAGCTAATATGAAACAAATTTGAACTTAATTTTCAGTTAAATATAATTCACAGAATATTTTTCGCCATCGCACGAAACATAATCAAATTCAAATCGTATCACCTTGGGATGGGTGTGGGGTATATATTAAGTTAAATAGTGAAATTAAGTTATTAAAAAAAATGAAAAAAATAAAAAAAACTATTTATTCAAAATTTTAAGTTCCATTAAAGTCCGGTGTGTTGTTGTGAATGATTGTGGTGTGTTCAATAAGTAAAAATAGGTAAGCGCATTGAGATAACCGTGATCTTTTATTATCCTTGATGTGTTTTTCAATTATAAGTTGTTATGTGTTCAAGACTCGTTTTTCATCATTTTTTTTTTAAGGAATTAATTGAAACATTTTTTCAACTTTTTTTCAAAAATATTTCCAAAATTCATCGAGCTATAATAAAAAGAAAGGTCTCTTCAAAATCTGTCCGTACATCTAAACCAAAAGTTTAGGGACGGTCTGGTTCTCGAAATATTTCAATCCAAGGACATTTTACGATTTTACTGAATTTCTGTCCAAAACCCAACTAAAGTGTTTAGATAGTGATATTTTCGCAATGGAGCCTCGAATTCAGTCGCGGTTTAAGAAACCGTGTGTTATATTTTCAAGACCTCTCTAAAACTGAAAACCAAAGAATTCTGCGAGTTTTGGTTCTCGAAATATTCGCATCCAAAGTGAAATTAGAGTACTTGGAACTATTCCTTAAAAGGCTTTGGATGGCAATATTTCTGATAAACAACTGCGTACGCAACTGCGGTTTTCAGTGTCGTATAGAAAATTAAAAGGCTTTTCCATCAGTATAAACAGAAAAATTTTGCAAGTTTTGGTTCTTGAAATATTTGTATCCAAAGTGATATTACTGAATGTACATACTTCGATCCAGCCCTAAAGAGGCTTTCGATGGCGATATTTCCGCGACAAGGCCTCGTAAGAGGTTGGGGTTTTCAGTGCCGAGTAGAAGATAAACAGACCTTTCCGGTTATGATCAAATTTTGAAAAATCTAGAGACCAAAATGTTAATAGATTTTGAAGAAAACAATGAGCAATAAAAATAATTTTTTCAGCTTTTTTCAAAAATGTTTTCAAAACCCATCGAGCTTATATGTACATCTGACTATCATTTCTGTCCAAAACCCAACCAAAGTGTTTTGACAGCAATATTTCCGTAATAGAGCCTCGAATTCAGTGGCGGTTTTCAAAACCGTCTATAATATTTTCAAGAATTCTCTAAAACTAAAATCCAAAGAATTCTGCGAGTTTTGGTTCTTGAAATATTCGCATCCAAAGTGAAATTAGTGAACTTGGAACTAACTCTTAAAAGGCTTCGAAGTGCAATATTTCCGCAACCTAACCACGTTAACAAATGCGGATTTCAGTGTGGCTTTTCCGTCAGTATAATTAGGAAAATTTTCATTCGCATCCTGTTTAGTACGGACATCCAAATCCTTTAAAACATTTCTGTATTTCCCTTAACAAATTTTCTGCCAAAAAAATCACATCGAATACACAACCTGATTTGAATCTGAGCTAATATGAAACAAATTTGAACTTAATTTTCAGTTAAATATAATTCACAGAATTTTTTTCGCCATCACACGAAACATGATCAAATTCAAATCGTATCACCTTGGGATGGGTGTGGGGTATATATTAAGTAAAATAGTGACAGCCGATCTTGAACTGTGGAAGAGTGTAGACACGTTTAGCGACTTTCACAGTGTTTATAACTAGAATTCGGTTGTGCATTAGTACAAGTTAAGCCAAGCTATTTTTATAAGTGCCAATAGCACAAAGGTAGTGGCGACGGACCGCAGTGTGGAAGGTCGCAGGTTCGAGCCCCGGCCGGGCATCAAATTTGTTGAAGCTTTTTTTCATAATCGCGAAGTAGAAAATTTTATTGATTGGGAGAATCGTCTCATGGAAGACGAAAACAATGCGGGGGCATCGAAAGGTGTCCC
Organism: Leucozona laternaria; assembly: GCA_932273885.2. Classification (NCBI taxonomy): domain Eukaryota; kingdom Metazoa; phylum Arthropoda; class Insecta; order Diptera; family Syrphidae; genus Leucozona; species Leucozona laternaria. The sequence goes on from OW026368.1 coordinate 58,272,690, forward strand.
TGCAACAACAACTAAGACGGCAACGGCATCGTCATCATCAGCCGACACATCGAATGTTGGCATAACAACAAAAACGCAGCCGCCAACGGCACCAACAGCGGCAACTTGAAATGTTGCCTTAGCAACAACGGCAGAACCGGCAACGGCACCAGAAGCCGGCGGTAACAAGAAGAGGAGGAAGAGGATCCTATGTGTTCCGAACCTCGTCAAGCGTCGATCTACCAACACTTCAGCTAAGCTGCCAGCTGGAGTAAAAGAGACAGGGCGCACAGGCAAACCAGCAGCGGCAGCACAAAGCCAACAACAACTAAACACCTCGCCACCCGACGAGGAAATAGGTTATATGTCCGAAGGGGGAGAGGGGCTATATACAACGGGCGACAGTAACGTATTCGTCGACCTCACATCTCCAGAGGCGTCTTCAGAAGACGAACCCGAGCAGCCACCCAATGTTATCGATGAAGAGGGTATCAGGGCCAAAATTGGTGAAATTGAGGGGGAGATGGAACGCCTCAAAAACCGACTGGCGCCACTGGTACTGGCTCTTAGAAAAAAGCAAGAAGCTCGTCGAGAAAAAGAAAACCAGGAGCGCGAGCTAAAATATGCAACACAGGCGCAACAAAGAACACAACAGCCAAACGCAAATGATGAGCTGCAAAAGTCAGCGAAGCAGCCAAGGCAAAAGCCACCAACGCAGCAGCAACAACAACAACAACCAAAGCAGCAACGACAACAGCTGCAATCACAACAGCCACAGCAGCAGACAACTAAAAAACAGCAACAGCAAGGAAGTCAACAACAAAAAAATCAGCAACAGCAGCAGCAGCAGAACCAGCAACAACAACAGCAGCAGCAGGGACAACAGGAGCGGATTGAACACCAGCAGCAGCCACAGCCGCCAAAAAGCAAAAAAGAAAAGGTGCCACCCATCAATACATACAAGATGGAGTTACAGGATACCATTGACCTATGTAAGTCGGCCATAGGCCACAATTTTACAGTTAAGAGACTAAATAAAGATAGACATGCTATCCAGTGCTTCACATTGGAACAGCATAAAAAAATTAAAGACTTGCTTAAACAAACCACAACTGAGTTCTTTAGCTTTACGCCTAAAATAGAAAAGTTTCAAACGGTCCTGCTGAAGGGCATAGATTCCTACACGGAACCACAGGTGCTCTTAAATGAGCTCCGCCAAAAAGCGAGCGACGATCTCGAGTTTATCGGGGTCAAGCCGTTCGCTACAGTCAGAGCCAGACGGGAGAAGCGGAATCTGCCGTTCTTCCTAGTACAGCTCTCGCCCAACAGCAAACTGGATAGTTTGAGGAGTATCTCCGTCCTCAACTACCAGGTTGTAACTTGGGATAAATTAAAGAGGCGTGGCGACATGCTTCAATGCATGCGCTGCCAAAGGTTCGGCCATGCTGCAGCAAACTGCGAAATGCAGTCACGCTGCGTCAAGTGTGGTGAGAACCACAAGGTAGCAGAGTGTAAGCTCGGACAGGAACGGGTCGAAGATAGGACCCAGCTTAAATGCGCACTTTGCCGAGGCGACGGGCACCCCGCAAATTATCGGGGATGTCCGAAGTTTCAGGAACTGAAGCACAAAAAAGTTAGGCAGACAGAAGAAGATAGACGCCCACCAACGCGTCCTCCTACAATAACGCCCGTAAACCCCCAAATTTCTTACGCCCAAATGGCGTCAGGAAGGGGAAGCACGGTACAACCTGCGCCAAAGGTGGCCAAACAGGCCCTCGTGCCTAAGGCGCCGGACGCACAGGCAGAAATTAGGAGCATGTTGCTGGCCATTCAGGGCCAGTTAACAGGTCTTCATAATCAGATAAGGGAGCAGGCGACTAGGGTGGACTATCTCTACTCTGTTTTGCCGAGCTTAACGCAACTTAGAGGTTAAAGGCGCGCTGCCGGAGAGGCCCTTTAAGATCCTTGCTGTGAATGTAAATTCACTGATTAGGACCGAACGTAGAGCTAATCTTTTCCAATTGTTGAAAGACCAAAGTCCAGATGTGCTTATGGCTAGCGAAACTAAGCTAAACCAGAAACATAAATTGACTAATAGCAAATACAATATCGTTAGAAGAGATCGGCCCAACTCCACTCAAGGGGGTGGTGTCGCAATCTTCATACGAAAAGGCATTGATCATAGGGTAATATATAGTAGCGATGTGCGAAGATTTCGGTTGCTTGAGGCGTGCATCATATGCATTCCTCTCCAACAGGGGAAGCGAATGTATGTGATCTCGGCTTACGCACCGGAATCACCTCTGCCAACTAATTTTATAACAGAGCTCGAAAAACTTTTCGATTGTCTTCGATTGAACTCGGAAGATAACTACTATCTGATGGCCGGTGATTTGAATGCCAAACACACAGATTGGGGAAATCAAACACAAAATCCTAGAGGTAGTCATCTGTATAATTGGATGAGTCAATTCAGCGTTGAGTATGGGGTTGACCTGCTGGCTACAGATAGGCCATCGTTTCCAAGAAGCGGTGCCTTTCTGGATCTATTGCTGATAGACTCAAGACTGACAATTACTGACACTGTGGGTCAACAACGAAGGAACTGTTTGCGCACCATCGAGTTCGACAGTGATCACTGCGGACTCGGTGCCGTAATACAGCTTCCGAACGAGCTTGTGGAGTTGGAGGAGTATGTACCGGTGCATACTTACAATTACAGTAAGATGCGCTGGCCACGCTTCACCAGCGCCATAGCAAGCGAAATTCGGTCGCATAATATATCCCCACCAAACGACAGGAACCTTACAAATACTGAAATCGACCACTACTTAGAACAAATGAACGAGACAATCCAACGAACAATGGAAAGAACAATACCGAAATACAAAGAACGTGACGCAACCGACATGTACCGTAACGCGACCATTGACGCACTACACAGACAAAAAAGCGGACTTCTGACAAGACTAAAACGCTTGTACCGACGGTTTACTGACCCACATGATCTGGAGATTAGGACACTGAAGTCGTCTATCAAAAACATCAACCAATTGATCAAGGAGAACTATCGGTTGTCCATTAATTTGTATTGGGACAATAAAGTTCGGGCCGTTAATTCTAGCGACCCGAGTATGTTTCCACAAATTAACAAGATATTTAGAAGAAACGATCAAAACGAACTTCCGTGTCTTAAGCTCCAGAGGACGACAGAGAACAGAGACGTACTTCTGACAGCAGGCATAGATCCAGAGGAAGCCGTCTTGGACGATGACCTCTTTATCATCGAAGATCCTCGTGAGAAAGTGGAGGCTGTGGGGGCTGCTTTCCAGCAAGTGTACAAGGTTAATGCAAGCATTCGCCCGAACCATGACCTGGAAAACAGGGCCCTGCTTCACCACTTCTACCTTCGTAATGATATTACGCAATGGCGATCGGAGAATCCCGGTTTTACTGGGTTCAATGAAGAACACTTGGCAAACGCCATCATCGCCGAGCGAAACGGGCCAAGTTCCCTGTTAATTTCGAAGGTCGAGCTCCAACTCATCTTCGACTCACTAAAGAAAAAGAAGTCAGCAGGAGTCGATGGTATATCCAACGTTGTACTACGACATCTACCTCGGGAAGCAGTAGACATTTATACCACACTGTTTAACAACGCTCTGAATAATGCATATTATCCAGTGCGGTGGAAGACAGCCGTGGTACATCCTCTCCCGAAAAAGGGAAAGGACAACTCCAATCCGGCGAATCTCCGGTCGATAAGTCTTCTTCCGAGTATCAGCAAGGTATTCGAAAAAGTTATCAATAGAGCTCTGTTTAAGTGGGCAGAGGACAACAATATCATACCGGAAAATCAGTTCGGATTTAAGGCGAGACATGACACCATTCATGCCGCGTCTAAACTCGTTTCTGATATTCAATGGAACAAATCCAAAAAGCAGTGTACGGGTGCCTGTCTGGTTGATTTGGAGAAGGCTTTCGACACCGTATGGCTAGAAGGTCTTTATCTAAAGCTGACCAGGCTTGGCATAAGTAAACCGCTATTGTATATGCTTTATGACATGCTCAATGGTAGAAAGTTTGTTGTCAAAAGTGGCAATGTAACTTCTACTGCAACATTCCATATTAAAAATGGTCTTCAACAGGGAGCGGTGAACTCGCCGATTCTGTTCAGTATTTACACCAGCGATCTGATAGGTAGTTTAACTCAGGCAATTGCGTATGCCGATGATCTAATTGCGTACAGAACGTGCCGCCTACGACCATGTATCATTTTTGATACATGAACAGAACTCGGCTTCACTGTCCCCATACAAAATCATTTAAAAACGCCCATACGTCCGGTACTTTTTTTCAAGAAAAAGCATTATTATTTAGTAGGATTCAACTTAGAAGGGGTTGGTTGCATACATAATTGGTCACTGCTGTTAAAAAAAAGTTTTAGTTTTGTGGTCATTTTTGATACATGGACGTATGCTAACTAATTTTGTGTATCAAATTTGATACATGGGACGTATGGGTGATTATCAATTTCTATTGGTGTAGGATTTACTACTAGATTTTGCAACTGCAAACCCATAAGAGTTTGCATCAGTCTATAAGCTTCTCCGTATCTCCATATTCCTGTTGCAATAGGGAAATGGCTCCATCATAACATGCATCGGAGGGAGTAAAACCTACTATGGTTTTTGCCGAATTGTCCATTAACACCGATTGCAAGAAATCAAACTTTGCAGATCGAAAATTTTCCCAAAAGGGACGATCTTCGTAATTTGATTGTGAAAACCAACACGTGTTTGTATCTCCATTTTTTATTATAAAAATCGAGAAAGGAAATTTCGATATTAAAAAAACCACGACTATTACTTTTAAACAAAACCTATTAAATCTCATTTTCAACACTTCCCGGGTTTCGGCACCATGAAGAAAAATTCTAAAAGTCCGGAAAATTAAAAGAAAAAAACCTCAAAACTATCCAATTTATAATAAATTTTATATTATAATATCAAAATTAATTCCATCATATCGGTTAAAAAGTAAATCGTTAACTTAACTCATGAATTCATATTTGCGCGGCTTTATATTGAACACAAAATTCAGTTTTTATGTTCATATAGAGTTATTAAAAAGAGACGAATACAAAATCAAAATTAATTATTTTCCTAATAATTCAATTTAATAAGATTTACACAATTATTAAGAAATATCGTACTTTTTTTTTTTTAAATATGTTCATACAAAAGTAAGGATTTACTTGTGAAATAAGTTTTTTTACTTTAACATTTTTCCAATTTTGTTTGAACTTCCCTAAAGTATCAGACGTTACCTATACACGTTTATATGAAAAATAAGTTTTTAGGCAATTTTGTTCATATAAAAATGATAAATGTTCAAATATGATACATGGACGTAGGCGGCACGCGAAAAAATTTAATTTGTGTATCAAAAATGATACATGGGACAGTTAAGGTGTCAATATAGTTTAACTTAGAGCGTCCGCATGGGGCCAGTAAGTTAGTTGTAAGTTATTGATAAGTAGGCTAGTTTTTATGAATTTTTGTCTAGTTTTAAGTTAGTTATTAGTTAAACGAAAAATAAAAATGAATTAAAAAAAAAAAAAAAAAGTTAAATAGTGAAATTAAGTTATTTAAAAAAAAGAAAAAAATAAAAAAACTATTTATTCAAAATTTTAAGTTCCATTAAAGTCCGGTGTGTTGTTGTGAATGATTGTGGTGTGTTCAATAAGTAAAAATAGGTAAGCGCATTGAGATAACTGTGATCTTTTATTATCCTTGATGTGTTTTTCAATTATAAGTTGTTATGTGTTCAAGACTCGTTTTCCATCATTTTTTTTTTAAGGAATACAAATTTAATTGAAACATTTTTTCAACTTTTTTTTCAAAAATATTTCCAAAATTCATCGAGCTATAATAAAAAGAAAGGTCTCTTCAAAATCTGTCCGTACATCTAAACTAAAAGCTTAGGGACGGTCTGGTTCTCGAAATATTTCAATCCAAGGACATTTTACGATTTTACTGAATTTCTGTCCAAAACCCAACCAAAGTGTTTAGATAGTGATATTTTCGCAATGGAGCCTCGAATTCAGTCGCGGTTTAAAAAACCGTGTGTTATATTTTCAAGACCTCTCTAAAACTGAAAACCAAAGAATTCTGCGAGTTTTGGTTCTCGAAATATTCGCATCCAAAGTGAAATTAGAGTACTTGGAACTATTCCTTAAAAGGCTTTGGATGGCAATATTTCCGATAAACAACTGCGTACGCAACTGCGGTTTTCAGTGTCGTATAGAGAATTAAAAGGCTTTTCCATCAGTATAAACAGAAAAATTTTGCAAGTTTTGGTTCTTGAAATATTTGTATCCAAAGTGATATTACTGAATGTACATACTTCGATCCAGCCCTAAAGAGGCTTTCGATGGCGATATTTCCGCGACAAGGCCTCGTAAGAGGTTGCGGTTTTCAGTGCCGAGTAGAAGATAAACAGACCTTTCCGGTTATGATCAAATTTTGAAAAATCTAGAGACCAAAATGTTAATTAATTTTGAAGAAAACAATGAGCAATAAAAATAATTTTTTCAGCTTTTTTCAAAAATGTTTTCAAAACCCATCGAGCTTATACATCTGACTATCATTTCTGTCCAAAACCCAACCAAAGTGTTTTGATAGCAATATTTCCGTAATGGAGCCTCGAATTCAGTGGCGGTTTTCAAAACCGTCTGTAATATTTTCAAGAATTCCCTAAAACTAAAATCCAAAGAATTCTGCGAGTTTTGGTTCTTGAAATATTCGCATCCAAAGTGAAATTAGTGAACTTGGAACTAACTCTTAAAAGGCTTCGAAGTGCAATATTTCCGCAACCTAACCACGTTCACAAATGCGGATTTCAGTGTGGCTTTTCCGTCAGTATAATTAGGAAAATTTTCATAGTTTGGCTAAGGAATCCTGCGGTCTTTAAGAAGCTACATATGTATGTGAGAGATTGTATTCGCATCCTGTTTAGTACGGACATCCAAATCCTTTAAAACATTTCTGTATTTCCCTTAACAAATTTTCTGCCAAAAAAATTACATCGAATACACAACCTGATTTGAATCTGAGCTAATATGAAACAAATTTGAACTTAATTTTCAGTTAAATATAATTCACAGAATATTTTTCGCCATCGCACGAAACATGATCAAATTCAAATCATATCACATTGGGATGGGTGTAGGGTATATGTTAAGTAAAATAGTGAAATTAAGTTATTAAAAAAAAAGAAAAAAATAAAAAAAAAGAGTCAATCCAATTCGAAAGAATCGGATCAATGCCGAAAGAGTCCAGGGCTCGTCGAATTGCGCAACTTTCAACGTTATTGAACGCCCCTTCTATATCCAGGAATGCTCCCAAAGTAAATTCTTTGAATTGGATTGATTGCTCGACCGTGCCGACCACTTCATGAAGTGCCGTTTCAACGGATTTGCCCTTCATATACGCATGTTGGGCCCGTGAGAGGACACTTACATCAAGTTTTAGGCGAATTTGCGTATCTATTAGCCTTTCTAAAGTCTTGAGAAGAAAGGAGGAAAGGCTTATAGGCCTGAAGTCTTTCGCTTCAGTATGAGTGGGCTTGCCTGCTTTCTGAATGAAGATAACATTGACTTCTCTCCAACTAGATGGAATGTAGGTAATGTTTAGACATTGCCTAAAAATGTCAACTAGAATTGGAACAATTATGTCTTTCGAACTTTGGAGCATAATCGGAATTATGCCATCAGGTCCTGCAGACTTGTATGCTGAGAAAGAGTCAATGGCCCAAGCCACCTTCCTGCTATCTACGATTTGGATGCCAATATTATTTGTTGGATCAGTGATGGGCGCTCTGTCTACAGGAGATGAGTCAGTGACACATCCTGGGAAATGAGTGCTCATAAGTAGTTCTAAAGTTTCTGAGCAGGTGTTTGTCCAGGTTTTGTCGGGTCTTTTCAAAAAGCCCGGAGGGGTGTTGACCTTTGACATTACTTTCCTGAGCCTAGCTGCATCATTTGTAGACTCAATGTCTGTACAGAATTTCCGCCAGGCTGCTCTTTTCGCATGGGTAGTTCGGTTTTTATACAAGTTTTTACTGATCTTGTAAAGATCCCAGTCGACAGGTTCATTACTGTATTTTGCTCTATTGAAAAGCCTCCTTGAGTGTTTCCTGAGAATAGATAGCTCTTTGGACCACCAAACGGGGTTGAGCTTACCTTTTCCTTTGGAAATGGGGCATGAGCTTTCATAAGCATTATTTATAGAGGTTGTTAGTTTATTGACCTGTTTTTCTATATCTGCGCAGTTTAATAAAACTTGATTATCATATTGACCTAAAGATGAGGCCAATCTTGTATTGAAGGCTTCCCAGATTGTTTTCCTGGGGTTTCTATAGGGTTTTGGATTTTCAACTTCATGCTCTATTTGGAATGTAATCATTCTATGGTCTGAGAATGTTACATTGCTTGCGACTTTCCAGTTACTGATTATTATCGAATCAGAGTTCGTGGAAAGTGTGACGTCGAGCACTTCTCTTCTGTTCTTGGTAATGAAGGTGGGTTCATTACCTATATTTAGGATCAACATGTTATTTTTAATAATAAATTCAAATAGTGACTCACCTCTAGAATTTGTATGAGTGCTCCCCCACTGTAGATGATGGGCATTTGCATCGCAGCCTGTCAGGAGGTCCCACCCGTTCTTACCTGCTGCTGCCACCAGATCTTCAACTGCCGCTGATGGCGGAAGGCCCGGTTCGTCACCTGGCATGTAGATGGAGGCTAGGATTAGGGGCGGAGCCCCTTTTCTTTCGCACTTCACAGCTGTTATATCTCTGGGAGAAAGGGGGAAAAGATTTATGTGTTTCTTCGCCACTATACATGTCCTATAAATACCTTCTGTAGGCCCTTTGTTGAAATACAAGATATGATCTTTGGACCTGAGTCCGCAGATGATGCCGCTATTGATCCATGGCTCCTGTATAAGGGCGATGTCAAAGTTCTCTTTTGACATAAAAGAGGTTAAGGTGGCTGAGGCCAACTTACTGTGCTGGAGGTTTATTTGCAGCACTTTCATCATTTTTGTTTTTAATTTGTAAGTTGGCTACCGTAAACGGTCGCACCTTAACCTCATTTATGCCTATGCAGAGTTTATATCCCCTTGATGGAAGTAGAGCCATAGTTTCATGGTTTAACATGATGATGGCTTCCTGGCCTGACTTAGTAGGCTCTTCCATCTCCATAACTTGCCAGTCTGCATTCGGAAAGTCAGGGTTGAGCCTTCGAAGGAAGTTCTCGAGCCTTTCTTTCGTCATGCGCGGGCCCGGAATGTTAATGCGGACTTTTGGTCTGGTGGGGAGATCTTTCTTAAGGGAAACTTTCAGCGTTGCCCCTGTTAGAAGTTCTTTCATTTCATTAATTTTTGTTTTTAGCCAGTTAAGGGTATATTCATCACGGGCCCGAATCTTGGCGTTGGAGGAGAGCACTTCGTCATTTACACGATCAAGCAGCTTTTCCTCCACTTGAGCCCACTGCTCTTCACTTAGCCTTCTATCGGAGCTCCCTTCATTGATAACGGCCACTTCTAAGCTCTCTTTTATCAAATCAGCCAAAGTCCCAACGCTGCCTGACGTTTTCGGTTTTTTGTTGGCTGTGTTCGGAGGGGGAGTCGAGTCGTTATGCCTATTCCTCTTTCTTTGACTACTTGGATCAGCATTTACGACCCTTAAGGCTTTTGGACCGCTGAATCTCAGTCTTTCTGAGATCGGCCTCACTTGTGGGTTGCTGCTTTTCGTCGTTTTGGAAGAGGAGGCACACTGGTTTTTGTTCTCTTCTTTTTTGTGGTCAACTTTAGGATTGGGATCGGCCGGGGGTTTGCCCTTGGTCTCAAGCTTGGCAAGAACCTTTTGGGCCCAACTCAACCGTTTCCAATCACGCAGACACAACTTCTTTTGATCAGTCTGGCATACCTCCGCACGGCTCTTTTCGCATTCTCGATCCTTTTGAGTTCTGGGTCATGATTCCCTTCCTTGTTCTGCTTATTTGGATCCACCAGTTTCTCCTTGATCGGGTTTGGCCCATGCGGGCATCGATCTACGGAGTTGGTATGCAGCAGAGTGCTAGAGCACCCTGCGCGATCCGCGCAGACTTTGGTCGGTTCACTTTTTCCCGATTCTTTGGGAGTCGAGGTAACCTTGGCATCTGACAATGTCAGTATGTTGGTCAAGGATTCTTCTCTGTCGATCCTCTGTCCTCTAGCAGGGTTTTCGGCCACCGTGACATCTGCGTCCGAGCCGTCAGGACTGGCGAAGGATTGATTGTCATCTTCGAGAAGAAGGTTCTCCTCATCCGACGTCATCGCTCCCTCGACAGTTCCCACCGTACCGTCCTCAGAGTCAAGAAAGTCCATAAAGTTCTCAGAGAGAACCTCATCGACCTCTTTGGCACCACCACTAGAGACAGGAGTGCTGTCTTCAGCTTTTAAAATATGGGATTTTGTCACTGGCGACTTATCCTCTTTCGAGGCCAAGCCATCGCCGGTAGCCCTGACTTCTACCGACTTTTGAGCGTATATCCCCACTCGATTTTCTTCCTTTAGTTTACTTTTATCCATATTTTTTTTTTTTTTAGATGACATCTCTGTTTTGGTTTTCTTAGTTATTTGACACTGCAGCTGGATTGCTGAAGCGTCGAACGTAAGCCTCCCCACCACGTCAAGGTGAAACCTCGGGGAGGCTCGACAGCACTAAGTAGACAGAATACTCATCCGACTTTTATAAAAACAATCAGACACATTTATACAAGCAATACCTCTAAAATTAAAACAGACAAAATTGGAAGGGAGTTTGAAATCTAGAGAGGAGTTCGCCAAGGAGATCCATTATCACCACCACTCTTATCTGTAGGGCTAGAAGATATTTTTAGCCATCTCAACTGGAGCAACAAATACGGACTTAATATCTGGGGACAAAAACTTAGAAGGTAATTTAAGATTAGCAGACGACGCGACGTAGTTCTTCTTTCTGACTCACGGCATGACATGCAATCAATGATTACCGAACCTGCTTCCGCTAGCAAACAATATGGACTTTGCCTAAATATGACGAAAACAAAGATTATGACAAACCATACTAAAAAGGACATACTTCTCGACGACACCAAAGTTGACTATGTTATGTAGAAGAAATAGACCGAAGAATAGACAACACCTGGAAACAGCACCTACTGGAATGTTAAAGACATTTTAGACTCGAAGCTAAGTGAAGGCATGAGAAAATACATATTGCTATCCGCAATTTTGCCAGTCATGACATAAGGTTTTGAAACATAAGGACTTACATCAATCTCATCTCACATGTGAAACTGAAGATTCTAGATAACTACAAAGAATAAGAAATGAAGATATTTTTTATAAGGAAAAGAACGAGAATAGTAGACGTGATACAAAGAACAAAAACTTTAAAATGGAGGTGCGCTGGGACACGTATCAAGAATAGATGAACAAGAATGGACAAAGCATGTAACCAAATGGAAAGGATACCCTTTGACGAAAAAGCCGAGAGGACGACCGAAAAAAAGATGGGATGATGACAATTCAATCGAAACTGGTATAACGAAGCGAACTACAAAGAAATATGGGCAGCACTAGGGAGGCTTATGCTGTAATATAATTTTATTTTATTCTATTTAATTTTAGTGATTGTAATTTAAAAGGCAAATAAAGCTTATATAATAATAATAAAAAAAAAATATCTTTATAGATATCGTCGATAAACTTTCTTAGTTTTTGTACCTACTTGCACATCGCATACTATGTGTCTTCTTCTCTTTTTGTATGAAGGTACCAATACTTCATATTTTGCCATGATTGAAATTAACTCCTTTACATTGTTACTATATACCGTTATTTCTGGTTATAAGAATAATTTTTGTTTAAAATCTTTTGAATATTGTTAAAAAACTAGTTTTTATCAAGCTAAAGAAAAATTGACCGTTATATTTTTTAAATACTGAGTTTTCAAAAAAATTCAAACTTTTTGTTAAAATTGAAAAAAATATGAACGAAACCTTCTCAAATGTTATGAAGGGAAGGTTCCGTTCACATAATTTTTTGTTTGGAAAAAAAGTTACCAAAAAGGTAAGTAGGTAGGTATTTTGTACAAAAATAGTTATACAATAATAAGTACAAAATTTTTCATGAAAATCCATTTTGTGAAAAATAAGATTTTCATTTAACGATTCAAAATAATTGTAAGGTAGGTAGGTAGCAGCGTTGCCAACCACTTTGAACAAATTAATGCATCACTTGAGAAAAAAAGATGCCTTTTTCAATAAAAAAAGCCTCACCTATTTTTTTAATTAAACACAAAAATTATTGAAATTACAAAACAATTATTGAATATTAATTATCATGACCGATTTCATAAAGCCCTTGTAACTATTTAAAAAACTTTTAAATCTTAAATTGACGTTTGTTCCATACAAAATACGGCATTTTAAAATTTAAAAGCCTGTTAAATATTTGTGAAACCGAATATTAGCCATTTAAACTATAATGGTAGGTACCTACTTATGGAATACAAAATATATGCACATGTTTAATCGAGATCGTATACTGTTCCTTAAAATTATACATATTTTTTAAATCAAAGATAAGTGGGTTTGCTCAAATTTCATATCATAGGAATTTTTCTTTTTGAAGAATTGCACTCAAAGTTACTGTCTGAAGTCTATTTATAAGCTTTGTTTTATTTAAATTAATGGACGAAAAAATCCTTTCAACCGTCCGCGAGGAATGCGGCAAGAATAGAATATGGTTTACTAATTTTTCAAGAAAAGGAAAAATATTAGAACCATCTCCTTTTTCCAATTGAAATGCCTTCCTCCAAAACTAGGAAATATTTGTAAAGTCGGTAGATACCAAGATTTAAATTTCTCAAAAAAAAATAAAAATAATTAAAAAAAAAAAAATTAGTTTATAAGAAATGAAAAAAAGCCTTTTTGGGAAATAAGAAGCTCCAGAGCCTTAGCCCAAGAAATAATGCCATGAAAAAGCCTCAGTTGGATAGCTGGAAAAGCTATATCTCTGGCCAAATAAACGAATTGTAAACTAATTCGTAAACAATTGGTGGAAGCACCTTTCAGTTGTTGTTGTTCAAAAATTCAATGAAATTGACGGAATAAAGAATGGTCAAGTCTAATAAACTGACATTCTAGTATGAATAGTACAATATATAATAAAAGTAGACACTTTTCGTTATTTTTTTCGAACAAAAAAAATTATTTTAAATATTAATGGATTTAAATTTAAATGTTTACATAGATAAAACAATTACATAGGCAGGTACCTACCTAAAGCTAAATTTTAGTTATTTGTTTTTTTTTTGTAATTATAATAAATTCTCGACTCTTTTTGAAAAACCAAAATCTATTAGGTAGGCATACCTAAACCTATGTATATACATACGTACCTATATAAATAAGATTTGATTAAAATTCTTCAAGCTTGTTATATAGATAATTCCTGCATAGAGATAATGAAAAGAGGCAACAGAAAAAATTAATTCCTATAATTTCAAAAACCTTGCCAATTTTGTCTGGTAAAAACAAAAAGCGATATAGTATACCTAAATATAAATAAAAAAAATATATTGAAGTTAAAGGTGCTGTTTAAAAGTACATGGACCCATTCGAAAGACAGCTTAGATAAAATCAAAGGCGCAAATTTTTAAACAGTCCTCGTTTAAGGAACAAAACCAACTCTAGTTAAAGGAGTCGTTTAGTTGCGAGCTCTTGTCTAACCTTTTCTTAATTTTAAACACTTTAAAAAACTCTTCTATATTAATGCAGTGTTTTTAGCGCATTTGTAGGGTTTTGTTATGATTTTTGGTAGAGCATTCGACTGCAGATCGAGAGGTCCCCGGTTCAAATCCGGGTGTCCCCTTTGAAAATTAAATTTGTTTGTATTTTTTTTTTTTCTCCCCTTTGGCAATTTCACCTTTCCAGCTAAGATGACGGGCGATTTTGTGAGCAGAAAATGATTTTCCACGATATGGTAGTCCAACACTATGTACCACATGTTTTTTTGTTTTTGTTGTCTTCTTCAAACATTTTTCTTTTCTTAAAATTTTTGTTATGAAATTACAAACGTTGAATGGATAAAGTATACTTTAAAAAGATAGAGAAGCATTTTGCTGCTTTTAAAGTTAGACGAGTGCTTTAGCGTTAAAGTATACTTTATGTCGTTTAAAATTATCAAAGAGTCGACTCTCATTCTAAAACTCATTTTTAGAGTCGGCGTCGTATTTAAAAATGATTTAGAGTAGGTTTTAAATGTTTAAAATTTTTGCGCCAAAGTGTTTATTTGTTTTTAATTTTAAGGTTTTATCTATCTATTCTCTGTTAAAACAATATATACGACATAATTTTAAAATTGAACTTATATAAAAACAAATATTTAATAACGAAAAATTATTTTGACAAAAAAAACCAAATTTGAAAAAAACTGCGAAAATCCTTGTTGTTGTAAGCATTTCTTAAAAATCTAAATATCACCTATAATTTACCACGGGTGTGGTTTTTAGGGCGAGTGAAATGAGTGAAACTCAGTCTTATGTTTCTCTACCTTTATTTTTGAAAACAGTGTGAACTTATGCGTTTCTAGTCATGTTTATGGAAGGTATCTACAAATTATAAAGCTCGACACTAACATTCTTATTGGAAGTCTATTTTTTCTGGTATATACCTACCCCTGTTTTCTTCAAAAAAACAGCAAGTATATACATATTTCATATTTCAACTTTTTTTTTTTAACTGATGCATCGATTAACACCGATTTTTAATGTGGTAATCTCCCGGTTTTCAAAATTTTCTTATGTCTACACTGATCCTGATCTTTGTCATGGCGACAACTTGTGATTTAGTTATCTCCTTATTGTTGTCATGCAGAACAATAAAATGCAACCCTCTCCTTCTATTTGTTTCTTGTTCTTTCTCCCTCTACTCTCCGTCTGCAGTGAATAAGAGAATTGCCCATTTCTGGCCAGTAGTGTAAACGAAGGAGTCATTCATTAACATCAAAGTGTAGTACGTTTACGTTTACGTACATAAATAGACAAAAAGAGAAATATAAACAAAAGAAGAGTTTTTTTTATTGCTTTTTGTTTTTCAATTAATTTTGTTTCGTTTATAACATGAATGATGTGCTATTCTATTATCAACTTGATGCACCTGCATTTTCAAAACGTGATCTTATATTTTTCACATTTAGTTTCAACAATTTGAAACCCCAACGATTTTCTAAATCGAGATTCTAAAAATACCAACATTTCTGCTCTTGAGCAAAATACTTGAATGAACAAGTAGAATTATTTCAGAGTAACATTGAATATCTTTCAAACACACATTTTCTCCCAAAACAAAAATGCTTGACCTATCGATCTCTACCATGGTTCACACCAGAAATATCATCGCTCATAAACAGCTGAAATCAAGTCTACCATCGATGAAAAAGATATCGACTAGAAAATTTTCACAGATTGTATCAGTTGCTACGAAACCATGCAAGTCGTTTGCAAGATACGTACTGCGTTTGTTGAAAACTTTGGTTAAATCAAAACCCAATCAATTAAAAGAAAATCACCATAACAAAGTTGTAGCGTTATATTTTTCCGTTCGCCACTTCTTAAAGTTATAGCTTATGGATACAAAATTATTATTTTTAATTTAAAAAAAATGTAATCACCCAGTATTGCAACTACTTAATTGCAGTTCCTGCTAAACAAAATTTGTCACCCCTTTTTAGCATTTAAAATCATCGCAACCAAGCGAGAATTTTCACCAATTTTAAATAAATCATTTATATCACAGCTTCACCACAACCCTTAACCACACATCATACTTCATACCACGCTTTGATAAGTTTCAACCAATAAATTGGAGCTTCTATTAGCGTCACCAACAATCAACTATGATGTCATACAAAAAATGTATTCATTGTGTTCATTGTGTGATAAAAAAAATGACGGCACTGACAGGCAATGCCTTTTCAAATAATTGTCCCTGCTGCCAGGACTTTGATTGAAATATAGCGACAAGTGATTAAAATACGTGCATTGACAGTTGATTAGTTGCTATTAGGCAAACACCGCATCTTCTCCCAGCCGCCACGAGAACTGACTTCGTCGTCGACGTCCACAGAAAATGTTTTATTATACTTTTTGTGGGTGGACACTACTACCCCAAATGGGGTGGAATTTAAGTCTGCAATACTCAAACTGTAACCACTTCTGGTAATTAACAAGATGGTCCCAAAGGGATCAAATGAAAAGGATTTATGTTCAAGTGGATTGACGCTCTCGTCGATGGTATTTATTTTCTGCTCCAATGAAAAGGTTTAGTTGAAGTCTTCTTCGAGCAGCCGCAAGTTAATTGTAGAGATTGCTTGAGAGAACAACAAAATATAGTTACTTATATTTATTTCATGATGTAATAAGGACATTAACGATGAAGAACATAGAAATTTAAGAAAAATGTATGTTTATTTAATATAATAGAGTATTTCTATGAAGGTATGTAGGCAGTAGATATATCAGATATATTGGAAAATATTCGTTTTCTTTTTCGATGACTTTTGTACTTTACATACCAAACTACCAACTTTGAGCCTGCTATAGCAGAGAGATATGATAAAAACAGCAAGACCATTCAAATACTGTATCCACTTTACTAGTGCTGCAAAGTACGGAAAATAAACTTATAAGCTATCTATAAAACTCTTTTTAAACGTACATGCAAGAGGATAACAAATAGCACAAAACAAGCTACTCAAATTAATCCCTTAGCTGCCTTGGTATTTTCAACACTTAAACTTGAACTCCAAGTAAGGTGCAGTAGCCTGTGGCGTAATGGTAAGTCCGTTGGACTATCATATCGGAGGTCTGGGTTCGATTCCCAGTCTCTTCCACCTAAATAAGCCTATAAGCGAGACAAAAATCGCATACAAAAATGACACAAGAAATCATGATCGAGCGAAATTGTTTAGTGTATAACAGATTGTTTGCAGAATTCTCTGCTCTTTTTTCGCACAGAATTAAATGCTGGGAGGGTGCCGAACCTGGAAGTTTTTCCGCCCTAGGCAAAAATTGATATTTTGTCGTCTCGAACAAAAACATAAGATAACGACAACATTTACATAGAGTTTTATTTATTAACAATCAAAGGCTTAAATACATGTTTACAAAATTTTGAATCTAAAATGTTGTCCTGGGCGATTTCATTTTGGCAAATCATGTAGCGAAATCTTCTTCTTCTATGTGATTAAGCATGTCTTTTTTCAATTGAAATAGTTGGAAGACCGGTTAATAGCCTTGGGTCATTGTTGAGCGAAGATAGATTTTTATAAGCTTAAGTTACGAGAAGCCAGCTTTACCTGATGTAACACCTAAAGGAAACGTTAAAAGTATCTACTTTAATTGGGATACAAGATACAACCCAAGTCAGGAGTGTGAAGTTTAATATTAATAGTATAAATTGAGAAAGGTTGGAATTAACAACAGAAGAAGTTTGGTTAAAAATATTAATTTCATTCAAGAGATCTTTAGCTATAATATCCTTTTGAACTTCGTTGTCAATTGCTGCTGTTAATATTGCTTCAAGTCGCAGTCCTTATACACCTTCTTCTTTGAAATATCGAAAAGAAATCCAACATTTTGGCTGACAAATTGATACTGCGCAAAGCGCTCATCGATAGAAGATAGCGTAACATCGATAACGTACAAAAATCAGCTTTAAATTTCAATTTTGGATCGATTATTGCAAGAGATTGTTCAGATTAAAAACGGCGCGCGGCTACGTAGGCTCATTTAATCGGACACAATGAAATCCACTTGAATGTTCAGTTTTATAGCAATGTTTACAGCGTTCTTGTATAATGTTTCAAACAAAGATTCCTTGGAACGGTTTACCTGAAAGTACTGTCGCAATTTATCTAAATGCTCCAAAACAGGTTTTAAAAGTCCATTGATTTTGATTGGAGCATTTTCGAAAAGATATTTAGATATTTTGCATAAAAACTCGTTCCAAATTACAATTGACAATACAAACTTGAATTTGTGTACGCGTTAGACGAGTTGAAGTTTCATCGAATTCCGAACTTTTTGCAATTTCAATTAAAGCATCTTCTGTAATAATCCTACATAGAACTAAAAACAAAGATGAAAACAAAAAATATGCACGACTGGATCGCACGAATTTGCTCTTGAGGTTTACAACTGTAATGCTGGCACACCGTGAAGATAAATATTAATGGTTCAATAACAGGTGTGTTGAAAAGAAATAGCCTTTTAACCCTAAAATTAAACAATTTTCTCAAAAAACGTGTAATACCTGAAACTCAGTTTTCTTACAATTGATTTGTTAATTCCATCAGGTACGAAGTTTAATAAAATTCATTTTGTTTTTGACAAAATTTGATAAAACAAATTGTATGACAGCTACCCGTTCTAGCGTTCTAAGACAAAAATTCAAATTTCTCCTCCAGAAAATCACATAAAATAGTGCTCTGTACCAAATTTCATGCAAATCGGACGTCCGGTAAGGCTTTAGCTCAAATTATAGTGGACGCACCGACGCGACGCACGTATAGACAGACCGACGGACGGACGGCAGCATGATGATGATGAAACCCACTTTTTCGAACTTCTCGATCATCTTTCATCACGAAACAAATACTTGCCCTATAGAGAATGTAAAAAGTACATGGGAAGTACATAGTTATTGAAGTAGACGGATGTGTAACTTTTTTTTCGCTTTGCAATGATTGTACCTATGCAATTGCCTGTTTTGCCTACAGGCAGGTTCGACATTGTGGGCGGAAAAGTGACATTTGAGTTTAAATCGTGTTTGTATTTGTTGTTTCTTTCATTATCTACAGAATTGTTTCCACTGGTTGTGGTTTTGGTAAGCATTTCGCAGTGGTGTTGCAGCGTTAGGCTTAAGAACAAAAATGTTTTTTTTTAGGACACCTTGCGAGGAAGTAACGGATTTTCTAAGGGTATTTCGTGCGTTGAAAAAGTTTCTTAGGTCAGTCGGCAGAGGATTTTTTTTTTGTAAAAATATAATGATCAAATTTTTGTATAGGAATTTGAAGGTGCGATGTTCTTGAGTATAAAAATAAAAAGGTGCGGCTGTAAATGGTGTGCGTCAGCCGCCATTTTGAAAAACGCGTTTTAACCAAAAGCTCGTTATATGACTGAATTTTTAAAAATGGTTCTTGGGAGTTTTGAGATATTTCAGCTTGAAAGTGGCAATTGCTAGTATTTCAGTTATTTTTCGAAATATTTGTTCATACCTTAGGATGTGAAGCAAGGGGTAAAACGAACGAAAGTAACAAATAGAAGGTGTTTTGATCATTTAAATATTAGCAAAATTATTTTGCTACGTTAAACTTATTTTGAGATATTTAGTTTTAGCTTCTTAAAGACACCTTTTTATCGCTGCATTTTACCCGTCACGTCGTTCAGTTATGACATACTTTATTAATGATCACTGAAAATCTTAATTTGTAATATGTCTATTTACATAATTAGGAATTATAATAAGTAGATATACCTACTTAATATTTATAAACAAAGCTCCCTAAATTGCTTGAGATCCGATGAACTTTTTCGGTTGCCGGCTTTTTCAAAAAGTCCAATAACAAAATATATACATATGTACATATATTTAATAATGTTGACATAAATCCTGATTCTAATCTCTACGTTGATGTTTAACAAGATAATCTTTTTTAAGATGTTATGGATATTTTTACAAGAAATGGTGGTCCATCAAGAGTGCTGTCGACAAAAACGCAATATAAACAAGAATTCTCCAGAAAAGGTACTTTTGTCTTGTCTGCGAAATATAGTTTTAATCCGAAACAAAGATTGGAAATATTGTCAATTATCAATTTGGTTGAGGGATGTGGAAACCATGAATAATATAGCAAAATCTATAAGCCTACCTAAATATCAAATTAATAAACGTCGAATAGCAAAGGGGTATACCCAGGGCCATACAAAATACCTATGAAGATTTTTGATTTAAAGCTCATTTTGAGAAATAGTTAAAAATAAACATTTTAAAAGAACAAAGCTGCAGATATGACACCTCTTTTTCATAAACTCCATCATTATACCAAATAACTAGCCTGTATACTCATTAACCGTCCTGCTTTTCTCTTTGATCCTTCAAGAATTTTTTTTGTAGTAATGTACGTATACTATTTGCATAAGATGTTTCAAAAACCTTTTGTATGTGGGTTGATTCGAAAAAAAAGAAAAGAAATCGTGTGGTGGAGGGGGTCAATTTTATAAAAAAAGAGTCTTAAAATAGAAAAACAACTAGATTCAAAAACAGGAGCCACTAAAAGCTCACTATATTCCGTTATAACTTGTTTTAAAGATAAAATTCCATTTATTAACGTTCTTTTTAAATCAACTTGTTTGAGTGAATACTTTTTGTGGAATTAATTTTATTTTTAATCCGATTTTTATTAAAAATGTCGCTATATTAAGTACTACCTCCGTTTTAAATATTTAATGCTCTTATCAATTCAAAGCCAAACATTGATAACTCTTTCTTTCTTTTCTTTTTAAATAAAGTTGTTTAAGTGAGTAGTTTTTGAAAAATTAATTTCCAAACTCAAAATTTTGAACAAAAAAAAATTTCTTTTTTTTTTTTTAAATTTTACGCAATTAATTACCATTTTGTTTTTAAAATTCGATGCTCTTATAAATTTTTAGTTAGAAACAGAAAACCGGATGCTGAAATGTGTTGTATTTTTTGAGAAAAATGAAAATATCTAAATCTACTCTATTTACGTAGTGGGAAAATGATTTTTAGAGCAACTTAAATAACGGATAGGGAATTTTATTTCTGTTATTTTCAATTTTCTAAAGAACAAGAAGAGATCTTTTGGTGTTTGACAAAAAATTAAAAAGAGCATTGATTATTTAAAACAAAAATACTACTTAATAACGCAGAATTTTGAACAACATTTAATTTTTTTTTTTTTAATTTTTAGTTTGAAAACTATTTTTTCAAAAACTATTTACTAAATAAACATTATTTAAAAAGAAAATTCAAGAGGAGATTTCTAGCCGTACAAAAAGACATAGCATGGCATTGTAAGAATAACCGTTGATTTTTAATAATTTTTTTTTCAATTCTTTTTAGAAAATTGGCCCTCCTGACTAAGCTCTAAAAGACCCAACCTCCTATGTGATTTTTTTCTTTTCTCTACCCAACCTACACGCTCTAGCATTTTGTAACACCTTATGCGAATCACCCTTTATAATGTTTTGTTTTATTATTTGTTCCATCTAAAAAAATTTTTGCCCCACCCCAGAGCAAAATCCTACCCAAGTAACATTTTTCCTCTCGTAAGACGCTCCGAGAGCGCTACAAGACTTATTTTGGGGAGCTAAACGCACGCTTGAGGAGTTCTTCTAGATTCTTATGAGATTGTTAAAAGCCTTAAATGGCCTAGTTATGGGAGCCTCTTGATCCTATAGGAAGAGTTTTATTTTTCTTATGCGATTATAGACGCCGCTTTGTAAATCTAGTAAAGCTCTCTGAACTCTTCCTATGGGAGTGCGTCTCTTCCTACAGAAGTTGATAAAAAGCAACATGGCTGCTGTTGATTGATACTTAAACTCTTGTTTTAACATCTCTATGAGATCTTTGGATGATGATGAAACGGAAAGCAATACAGATAAATGTGTTTCGTTTGAAAGTTAAACGTCAAATTGTAGTCCCATTAGAACCTTTGAGCTCGCGTAAGAAGTGTCGCTCTCAGTAAATATAAATTTTCTCTGAGAGACAGTACTTCTTATGGGAACTAAAATGCTCTTATGGGACTTAAATTTGACATTTAACTTTCAAACGAAACACATTTGTGTGTGGGGCGTTCCTTTTTATTATTATTAAGAAATTTAAATGTGAAAGCAAAAAATCGATAGTTGTGTTAGATTAACATTTTGAAACAATGGAACAAAATTATAACCTAATAATTTTTCGGTGTTATTGAAATCACTCCAAAGCTGATGACAGCCGATGCAACAACAGTATATATATATATATACCATTAGCATTATGGGATACTCATGATGATTTCCATTAGTACAATTAATAAGGTTGTTTCAATAAATTCTATCAAAATAATTATTTTGAGATCGATTTTTCGGCAGATTGTTTCCTCTTTTTAATAACACTAATAATATTAACTACCCTAAGTTTGAAATGTGTGCTTTTTGTTTACTATATTTCTTTGCTGAAAAGTGTTGTTATAATATTTCTGATTAAATTAAATACTACCAGTTCTACAGCCTCAAAATTAGGTTAACAAAGAGAACAAAAAATCGACCAAAGAAACTTGCTCGCAAAGAAAACAATCAAACTTTTCTTCGAAATCTAAAATTACATCTGCCACCACCAATCTAATAACCAATCCAATAGAAATATGAACAGAAGCAAGTTTTGTGAACAAAAACAACGCGCTGTACAATTCAACTATAACATCTGTTCGTTTGATATTCAAAGCTGGCGTCGTAGCTCCTATTAGAATCTTGAAAAAACTTATTTATGAATAGTCTCATTGAAGTATTATTATGGGATTATAAAGACTAAAAATGACGTTTAGAGTTTTAATTTCATAACGAGATACTTATTACTTACTTTCAAATTTAAAAAATGCTTAGCTCTTACAATAAAAATGCTATGAGACAAATTTGAGTTTCATAACAAGAGATTCATTCTTAAGTATAGCAATAGGATATATAAGAATCTTATGGGAGTTCTTTTCAGATTTGAAGAGCTTAACTCTGGGAGTTTGTTAGTTGGGTAGTTGCGCCACTGGGTATACCTTATTCCGTGGACTAAGTGCAAAATGTTATAAATAAAACAAAATTTCTAGTAACAATAAGTGACGTTTACTGAGCTAAGCCACCAAAGAAGGTGGTTAAGCGAAGAAATAAGGACCAGATGTATCAAATTTATTCTGAAATTAAAAAATCTAAGTAAAGATTGCTGTGTCGTCGCGGCATCCACTGTAAATCATATACCTACATACATCAGAATGTGGTAATGTCCGAAAGTGGAGCGATGCAGTAAATGATTATGAGTGTGGATATGATTTAAAACTTCAAGATCTAGCTCTACTTAAAATACTGAGTAGTTTTCCTTTTTTTTTTTATATTAATGTCAATCAATTATTATAATTATTTTCCGTTAAATGAAACTGATGTTTCTTTTTTTTTGTCACTGGATGTTGATGAACTTTTTAAGAAAACAAAAGGTGAAGGGGGTAAGATGCTTTTACTGTCCATATTTTTTTCTCTTCTAGCTGAACTTTCTACAAATGCAAATTTAATCTTGAGTAAAAATACGAATGTCTACTAGATACAAACAAGATATATACAAAACCAGATATGATCCAATGCAAGTGCTTAGTGAGAAGGATTTCAGAAAGAAATATAGGTTTTCTAACGAAAATATAAGGAAACTCATAGCAATTGTTGAAATAGGGATACAAAAGGTGGACATGACACACAACAGAAACAACACAAACAATTGAAAAATTAAAATAATTATCCCAATTTGCTGTCAAACCCCATAGGTACAACAAAAACCCAAGTTTGTGAAAATTATTGAAAATTTCAATTTACCAAACTTACTTATTGTAGTAGATTTTCTTAAGGGATTTTTCGTAAACGTCACTTTGCTTTTCTACGAACAATTTGTTTGTAAATATTAGTAGACAATTTTAACCCGTAGCTTAACTCTTATTCCATGGTGTAGTAAACTCGTGAAATAAAGGTGGAATACCGTATTTTTATTAATAGGCTGTATTTGTTTAGTAGGTGCAAAGATTTACTATAGTTTTCTTGTCAGCTTGAAGCTCTGACTACCAGATAAGGTGTTCCTAAAGTGCATTGGCGGGAATACATTGTCGTTGCAGTGTAAACCGTACCGACCGAATGGGTAGTCCTTCTATACAGAACCAAGTTCCGCGATCGCATAACCTGTGGTGCGCCGTAAGCCCACCCAAGCTCCCAAGCTTTATTCTATATGGAGAAGTAA
The DNA here is from genome assembly GCA_932273885.2 of Leucozona laternaria. Taxonomy (NCBI): domain Eukaryota; kingdom Metazoa; phylum Arthropoda; class Insecta; order Diptera; family Syrphidae; genus Leucozona; species Leucozona laternaria. The sequence goes on from OW026368.1 coordinate 58,296,817, forward strand.
TCTAAAATAATTCAATGTGTAAAAGAGGCCATTCGAAATTTTGTCCTTAAATTGTTTGTATTATTGATATCTCAGAAATTTAAGATATATTTTCCAATTCGGTTCGAATTCTGGGTAAATATGTATCTTTGTACCTCGTTACGCTATATTCAGAGTTTTCTTTGTATGGTTTCTGAGATACAGGTTATAATGTATTTTTTTAATTACCTTTTCACTTCATACCGCAATGGAAATGAAGATGGTCAAATATGTACTATAAAGATCTTTTAAAATCTATATGCCAATGTATCTTTTACTTCATGATTCTTTTATGTATAGCTATACATAATAATATGTAATGTATGTATAACTACTCACAAGGAAATACAAAAAAAAAAAAACAAGAAAATAATCTAAGTAAATGTTTGCCAGGGGAATTGTCAGAGTGTTTCTTCGTTCTCTTCCTTCCGAATACACAATAGCATACAAGTTCATAACTTGAATTCCCAAGGATGGTGGAAGTAGAATAGAGGCCCTCGCACTGTCAGATCTCGTAAAGTGTTATAATTCAATTTGCATACAAGAAATACCAGCGTTTCAATTATGCAAAACATGGTCCATTGTATGGAACTGTTCATCGTGTTTAGACGTTGTTCGGAAGTTACATATTGCGTTTGAATTTACATATGTATGTATATGTATAACCACACTCCTTTCTATGCTTTTTTCAGTTTTATCAACAAGACAAACAATTTCAAAACTTTGAAAATCGATTTCATTCGATTTTTAATTTTTAGAAGGATTTTTTTTATTTTAATCGACGAGTTAGTTTGTTTCATCATACTTTTTTTTTTTAATTGGACTTGTGAAATTCCACAAAAATTTGAGTTTCGTCACGGCGGGCTCATTTTGACTAATCGATTCACTTATAGTGGTGAAGGCCTTCTCATCAGTACGCAATTCTTGAGGACTAAAAGCTATTTTTAATCAATAATTCAACAAGCCTAATTAAATAGTTCCTACTCAGGGTTTTACTTGTCGGATTTATTTCAGTTTTATGTAAGTAGGTACATATATAGTTACCAAACAAAATATTTTCATAAAATTTTTAAGGCTATGTTATATTTCATTGAAAATTGATTTCATATTTGTGCGGTACTCAACTTTTTTCTTTTATGGTAATAATAAATACCATATTGATGCTCATTACAAAAAAAATAAAATAAATATTTATTGTATTTTTATTATTATGAAAACAGGAATTCCAGCTTTCGTGGTTGTTTACCAAAATGGTCTATAGTTTTATTATACAAATCCGTATGCTCTTTTACATCAAGAGACTTCGTTCATTGATGACCTTAGTCAAGTTTTTACCTTTCTTAATGTATGTACTGAACGGAATGGAATTTTCTAAAAACAGTGCTGCGAAAACCGAAGGATTTTTTTTTTTCAACACATCACATAGGGTGAATTCTATACAAATAATGCAGTCTTGAACGCACCCACTGAATAAACCTTCGTGTGTTTACTGCTTCCAGTTGTTTTTATGAAATGCTTAATTTAAAAGTGTTTTACAAACCTGGATGGTTTGGGAAATATTAAAAGAGCGAAAATAGCATAAGCAAAGGGCCCGCTCATGTGCGAGAGAAAAAGTAGCATTAGCGAAACGCCCGCTCGCGGGCAGGAGCCAAAAACATCATATGGCCCATGGCTCGTGGGTGGTTTTGAGCGGTTGTGAGCACTCTTGAGCAGTGGTGAGCATAATGGGTTTTCCTTTTTCTGATACAATATTTAGAATTTAGATGGTGGAGATTTCTGTAGAACATTTTTAGTTTGATAGGTGTCAAAATGTGCCAAAATTTTTTGTACGGAGTAGCCAATAGATTTAGGAGGTGGATATTACCTGATGTCACGCCGTGACGTTCTGGGTCCATTAGAATACTTTTAGTTTGACAGGTGTCAAAATTTACTAAAATTTTTTGGTACAGCGGATCGAAAAACAGAGTACGCCAATCGATTAAGGAGATGGAACTTATCTTACGTCACCCCCAGCTCTCTAGGTCCATTACAACACTTTTAATTTGGCAGGTGTCAAAATGTCAAATCAGAACTCCGAGAAAACGCGCTACGTAACGTTTAACATTTAATTTGATTTTTTTTGCTTAATTCTTAGAGGCTCGCTCTCGTCTCAAGCACGTTTCACAATGCGACGACGCGACGAGGCAGTGCGACGTGAGCATGACGAGAAACGCTGCCATCTGTTTCTAGTTACAAAATCGTTGCCCAATTCACAATGCAGCGAGCGTTTTGGTAAAATCTGTAAATTACTTTGCAAATATGAAAACCGTCGTCACGACGCGTTTTTTTTTCAATTTGTCGAATTCTCGGCGTGACGTGACGATACGAAACCCTCAACCCAGTGGTTTTAATTTTACTTTAATGTTTAAGCTTAGTATACAGTTCTTTTGAACGAAAAAAAATTGATGGTGAGAAAGAAATTTTTTTTCCGCAAGAAAAACATTCGATGCACGCAAACTAGATTTTTCTTTGCACAAAACAATGTCACTGACAGAATTTTTTTTTTTGGCAAAAATCACTCCCATATAAGAATTGTATGTAGTTTTTTCTTCGTTGAAGAACTGTATACTTAGCTTTAATTTACTGAAAAATCGAAATCTTACGTCTTCTCCGTAGGCGTGTCCCTTTTGTTTTCACTAAGCTTCGCCTTCGGTGCGACTTAATCTAAAATGAATAAACATGAAGCTTTCATGTCATGTCACGCTGACAGATCATTTGACATTTGAGTTCACTAACTTTAACTACATTAAACTACATTAACTACGTAGCAGACGTAGCAAATGTAGTTATTTATTAAAAGTGATAGTTCGGCCAACCCTGACCGAAGAACAATATTCAGTAAAATCTAACGTTATCCTCCAGCGGCGCTAGAAAAACATTTTTCATTGACTGCCTGCTGCACTTCAGACCGCTAAACTAAGAACCGATAACAAGAAACAACTTATAGAACTTATTGATTTATTCGACCAAGGTTCAGAGTCAGATTGAAAAAAACGACCAATTAATAAAAATTTCCTATTAAGAACTGATGCAATGTTGGTAGAAACAAGTCGTAGCTTCCCGCCCCCCCTGCGGACGCCTATGAATATGTACTATTTTTCATCATCATCATCATCGGCTTGACAACCGGGGTCCGGTCCTGGCCTCCTTCAACAAGTCTCTCCACCCATCCCGGTCTCGAGCCGCCGTCTTCCAGTTGCGCACCCCAAGGCTCCGGGCGTCCTGGTCTACGCCATCTCTTAAGCGCAAGCATGGCCTACCACGCTGTCGTCTACCAGAGAATGTACCACAAAGAACTTTCCGAGCAGATTCATCTTCGCTCATGCGAGCTAGGTGCCCTGCCCACCGAAGTCTACCGAGCTTAATTTTTGTCATGATATCCGCTGCAAGGTAGATTGCGTAGAATTCATGATTGTACCGTCTCCGGAATCGTCCTTCCTCACATATGGGGCCAACAATTCTCCTTAAGACTTTTCTCTCGAACGCGGCTAAAAGGTTGGAGTGCCTTTTGCTAAGCACCCAAGTCTCGGATGCATATGTGAGTACTGGCAGGACCATGGTCCTGTACAGCAGCAGTTTTGAAGTTATGGTGAGATTTCTGGATTTGAAGAGCTTTGACAGACTATATACAGTAGGCTCTGTTGAATTTGAGAAGCCGCCCACGTATTTCTTTTTCTATATTGTTATCGGCTGCTACTATTGACCCAAGGTATTTCAAGGATTGCACCACTTCAAATTCGTGCTCCGCTACCTTGATTGTTTGACCAACTGTTCACTGAACCAAAAAGGTACATACTATTAATAAAAAAGTTTGTTGCGACAACAAACTTTTTTGTTAAAACTCGTCCAATCAACAAGTTTGTTGTGGCAATAAATTTCGGTTTATTGAAATTAATAAACGTTTTTGATTATATAAACTGTTTATTGATTTAATTTTTGGAAAATTGTTTATTGTGGCAATAAACAGTTTATTGACAAAGTTTATTGGCACAATTAACTCATTAATTGCAGCAATAAACTCGGTTTATTGGCGCAATTAACTCATTAATTGGGGCAATTAACTCATTAATTGCCGCAATAAACTCGGTTTATTGGCGCAATTAACTCATTAATTGGGGCAGACAACTCATTTATTGCCGCAATAAACTCGGATTATTGGCGCAATTAACTCATTAATTGGGACAAAAGCTCATTAATTGCGCGAAAAAACTAGGTTCATTGGCGCAATTAACTCATTTATTGCCGCAATTAACTCATTTATTGGGGCAATAAACTCGGGTTATTGGCGCAATTAACTTATTTATTGCCGCAATAAACTCGGTTTATTGGCGTAATTAACTCATTAATTGCCGCAATAAACTAGGTTCATTGTCACAATTAACTTATTTATTGCCGCAATAAACTCGGTTTATTGGCGCAATTAACTCATTGATTGCCGCTATAAACTAGGTTCATTGGCGCAATTAACTTATTTATTGCCGCAATAAACTCGGTTTATTGGCGCAATTAACTCATTAATTGGGGCAATAAACTCGGGTTATTGACGCAATTAACTCATTAGTTGCCGCAATAAACTCGGTTTATTGGCGCAATTATTTCATTTATTGCTGCAATATACTGTTTATTTTAAACATATTGATAAAAATTTTAGTAAAATATAAAAAGATTTCCTTATTTTATATATATCAATAAATTAAATATTTAATATATTTTTAAAATTTCCAACAATAATTTATTGTGACAATAAGTACACGTTCAGTCGTACAGGTTAAAGAATACTTACTTTTTATTTTTTTTTTGCAACCTTTTCCTGAAATGTGTAAGACTTTAAAGATAAAAAACGAAAAGTTTTTGTTGAACGGTAGATATAATAATTTATTGAATGTAATCAGGAAACTTAAAATTACATTGGAATTAATTATTAAACTTATACTATATATGTAAAAGAATAATCATTTTTCTCTATTCTGCTTGCGTAAGGTTAGGTATCTTTACATAACAAGGATTGTATAAAGTTCCAAAAGTTGGAACTTGCATTTGGAAATTGGAAATTAAATAGGAAAAAAGTCTGAAACAAATATCAAGTGCACGGATACAAAATCAGGAAATTTAAAAGTACATTGAAGTCTTATCTTTAATATAGCGGAAATAAAAATGTTTGTATCCTTTGAAAAGGATCATTCATTAATTGCATTTAAAAGGATGTGGGCTTTTGTACAACTAATTTTTTTATTTTGAAAATATAATATAAAATTTAAATATTTCCTTAAAATTAATAACATCTTTGCCTACCACCATTACAAAAGGCTGGACATTGTCTCCTTTTTGCTTTATGTGCTGGATGTGGTCCTCAGCTGTCTGGAGGGATGCTGTCACGAAGATGAAGGATTCTTGGGAGTCCTTGATGGTTGGTTTGAGGGATGTTTTCGTTCCCTTCCGATCCTTTCGGACAAATTTAAGTGTGGGTACAAAGTACCCGTGAAGTGCCCACAAGAGAGCAGCGTCCCGACAGTCTGAAAAAAGAATGAAGACGTGGATATAAGTTTTTCTGAAAACAGTTATCTAGTATTTAAATAAAACTAATGTAATATTATATATAGTATATATTATTATTGTTTTGAATTTATTATTCTTTCGTTTTAAAAAGACTAAAATAAATTGTTAATAGTAAAATTTTATTCTACTCACTTTCTGGAATATTATTAGTTTCCATTTTATCCAGAACGTCCTTGTTTGTTTTTTCCTTGACTGCATTTTCTTTGTAGAGAAATTCTGTAATTTTGGAACACAGATGTTCCCATCTTTAAAGGAGAGAATTGTGGTTCGGGTGCATAAATTCAAAATCAATGTCAATCTTTAAGAAACATAAATGGAAAAATGTATTCATTGAGTGTATTTCATAACATCATTTTTTTTCTTATCAGAGGATTGTAAAAAGTTCCAAAAGTTGGAACTTGCATCAGGAAATTAAAAAAAAAAGTTTTTGAAACAAATATCTACTCAAATTTGACTTACAAATGGATAGCCTGAAGGAAGTTTATATTGGGGCCATTTCTTTAAAATTTCTGAGGTTGTTGTGGAATTTTGTATATCCACGAGTCTGGATTTCGAACATGCCTTCCAGCACTTATCGAATTCCTCGGAACTAAGGTTGTCGAATTTTAGTGATTGATAGCACTTGTCAGCGTTGTCTTCTGGAACTGGAAAAATACATTACATTTATGTTTGTATATCAGTATTTTTTTTTTATTTTGAATAAATTAACGAAAATAATTAAGGTTTAAAAAATTTGTCTACATGTGATATTTCTGTGGCCGCAAGCAATAACCTCTTAAGTCTCAAAAGACAATTGTTGGCAAATTGACTTAAATTAAGTTTTTTTTTGCACAAAACTTTATTTTTAAAATGTAAATAAGAAAAACAAAATATTATTTTGATAAATTTAAAGTTTCAAAAATTATATAGAATTCTTTTTTTTACTTAAATTTCGTAGTTTTTTTGTATAAAATTGAAAGCGGATGATGATCCTGAAAAATAATTATAAAGACAAAAAGGAATAATTTAAAGAATGAAAAAAAATGTGTTCACTACAAAAAAATATCTGCGAATTATTGCGACTGTCCGTTTTTGAAATTCAAAAATAATGCAACTTACGAGAAACAGATAAGCTTATTGTATAATTTGTTTAATATTAAATTAATAACGTAACTCACCTTTTTTTTATATGGAGGAGTGCTATTGTTTCCCTTACAGCTCGATTTATAGTTCATTGGTTCGCACAATTTAAAAAAGAAAAAAAAAACAAAAGTAAACAACAAATTAAAAACAAAACTTTTGATTCGTCAGATAAACAGTCTGACAGAACAAACAAACATGTGTCAATAAAAAAATTTTCAAACAAAATATGAAGAGACCATAATGATTAATTTCAATATTTTTTTTTATTTTTACATAATTGTTCTCCGAATATTTTCTATTGAAAATTATAAAATACATAAATGTATCTGGTTATTTGTTTATTCCTCAGATAGTTAACTGTTTGTTTATCAGGATATAGAAAAATCGCCTCTAAATAAATAGCGTTTATTGCGGCAATAAATGGTTTATTGTGCGAATTAATTGTTTGTTAAAAGTTACATATATTTGTGAAACCATTTTAAAATAGAAAAATAATATTAAAAATTTCACAATAAACCATTTTTTGCCCAAAAGAAATTAAAATACGGCAATAATTAGAAAAATCAATTTGATTGTTCAACACTTTTTGTTTTGAGTTTAAGCAAAAATGCAACACTTACTCGTAGAAATGAAATTCTCCACTGCACATAAGATTTGTAACTTATTGAATGTAAAAACAGTATTTAATTTCACTATGTACTGTTTATTAGTTCAAACTTAATAATTGTATATATTCGGTTTATATTTAACACTTTTGAATATATTGTATTTATTCAAACTTAATAATTGTCTTTATTTTTAACACTTTGTCACACTGAACACTTAATCAAGGTTTAAAGAATCGGACGTGTTCTCACGGCAAGAGTTAACAATGGAATGACTCGTTTGTAATTGCTTGCTGCATACAAAACAGAGTCAAAATGCAATTTAAGTTTATTGTGACAATAAACAGTTGTTTGCGCCAACAAATAGTTGTTTGCGCCAATAAAAAGTTTATTGCGCCAATATATAGTTTATTGCAACAATAAACAGTTTATTGTGATAATAAAGGGTTTATTAAAAATTAACTGTTTTTTTGAAATGGCAGTTTGGATTTATCAATAAACAGTTTATTGAGACAATAACTAGTCTATTGCGCCAATTAATAGTTTATTGCAACAATAAACTGTTTATTGTGACAATAAATGGTTTATTAGGAATTAAGTGTTTTTTTAAATGGCAGTTTGGATTATCAATAAACAGTTTATTGTGACAATAACTAGTCTATTGCGCCAATAAATAGTTTATTGCAACAATAAACTGTTTATTGTGACAATAAAGGGTTTATTAGAAATTAACTGTTTTTTGAAATGGCAGTTTGGATTATCAATAAATAGTTTAATGGTAAATGGTTTATTTATAGTTTTCAACAGAGCTGTTAAGTAATTAAATATATTGGTACTTAAGTACAACTTAAGTACAATTCCCTTGTACTTTAATATTTAAAGTACAAATACAATTCCATGATAATTGTGCTTAAAATTTCTAAGTACCAGTACTTGTACTTGTAGTTATAATAATTCCTCATTCCATTTGAATGATTTCTAATTCCTTTAGTATTTCTGGTTCTTTCTATAAGTAATTCTTAGATAGTCCAAGAATACTAAATGATTTTAATGAAAATAAAAAAAAAAACGTACATATAACGTTTGTATAATAAATACAAAAAATTATTCTTATATTTGTGACCTTTTAATTACTATAATAAATAGCAATACTTTATCAAAAAAATAACATTATGGAAACATAATGCCACTACTATTTTCGTACATATTTGACAATTCTGAACTCGATAATCGCAATGAAAAATGTTTTGAATGGTTTAGTTTTCGAGATAAGAATTTTTGAATGTTTTGTTTGCTGTTTTCGAAATATGTTTTGAAATTTAACATATGAAAAATAAAACAAGTATTTATTTTTAATTTTGCGCTGTTTTTCAAATAAAAATCGATGCTTTTACCAGCTTTTAATTAAAAACTTAAATTTAGAAATATTTGTATGCACTAAATACCAAAACAAATGTTCTCATACATTGATCGATATCATTCAAACTCCTCAACTTATCAGAAAAAGAGAGATTTGATCTTTGAAGGCAATTTAATAACGTTCAATCGAACCCATTTACAACCAGATAAAGTTATTCTTAGGTCAATATATTATGGGTTAAATTGTACGTACTGACAATTTGTGTTGAACGGAGTATAGTTCTGTTTATATGTCTTATTTTGTAGGTATATGTATTTATTATAAATATTAAAAAGTTACGAATATAAGAATAGTTTTTGTATTTATTATATAAACCAGGGACTGTTTTAAGTGGTAATTGTTATGTTTTCTGGTAATTTCTATTTGAAATTGGTAATTCTATGTCATGTTTCTGGTAGGTAACTACTATTTTACACTGCCCCCTATAATTAGCCCTTATTTATCTTTTTTTGCATTACCCATCATACTCCGAAATAATACTATACTAATGAAATAATAATACTGGCGATCCATTGCATTGTATTTTGATTTTCAAAGAAATACTATTCTAATATTCTTTTCTGTCTAATATTAAGAAGTAACATAGTATTGCTTTTTAGGCGATATTTTATTCATTTTTCAAATATTTAAAAAAAAATTTCATAAATGCTCCAAAATCAAGGACAACTCGCGAAATCGATGGTTGTACAACCGATGAGTTCCGTGAAAATGTAAGCGATAAACTAGTCGTGTCTTTACAACAACGATTTCAATGTGAAAGCGAAGAACTTTTGCCTGCTATTGAGGCTTTCTTAAAATTTGACGGTGGCCCCTCAGTTGTTGAAAAATTGCATAGATTAATTGCAGCAGATGTAGATTTGGCAGCGCTTCATCTACAGTATTATGATTTTTGACACAGAATCGTGGCCAAATTGACCCTCAAAAAAATTGATCAGTAACTGACTGAACCTGAACGATACTGTCATTTTAAAGAGTTGACAACAATATTAGCACGTGTACTTTGGCTTGCATGCCTTATTCTACGGATGTTGAAAGATGCATAAAGTGCTAATAATCTCTTGAAAACAAACAAACAAATATAAGACCAAACTTGTGCATCGAGACTGAGAATAAATTATCTATTTCAATTTACCGAACCCATAAATTAGAATCCGAGATCATTCATCACAAAAATTTTCTGGAAAATCAGATTTTTCCTTAAAAGAGTCTCTGATACAAACGTTATTATGTATATACCTTTTTTTGTTTTCATTAAAATAATTAAGTATTCTTGAACTTAATCCATTTAAGAATTACTTATGAAAAAAACCAGAAATACTAAAGGTATTAGAAATCATTCAAAACCATTTATTGCCAAAATAAACTGTTTATTGTCGCAATAAACTATTTATTGATAGTCCAGACTGCCATTTCGAAAATCAGTTAATTTCTATTAAACCATTTATTGTCACAATAAACAGTTTATTGGGAAAATAAATGGTTTATTAGAAATTAACTGTTTTTTTGATATGACAGTCTGGATTATCAATAAACAGTTTATTGCGACAATAAACGCGTTATTAAAAGCTGACTGTTGTTTGAAATGGTTTATTAATAATCCCAATCGCTTTTCCAAAAAACACAGTACATTTTAATAAACAGTTTATTGCCACAATAAACGAGGTTATAAATGCTCCAAAGTTGAGAATTGATTAACAATGTAATTGCGGCAATAAACTATTTATTAATAATCACAATCGCTTTTCCAAAAAATACAGAAACTTTTAATAAACAGTTTATTGCCACAATAAACGAGGTTATAAATGCTCCAAATTGATTAACAAGTTTATTGCGGCAATGTATAGGTTTACTGCGACAATGTATAAGTTTATTGCGGCAATAATTAGTTTATTAATTTTCGGATTTAAATTTCAATAAACTCAAAATAATTGTCGCAATAAACAGTATATTGATTACGGCAGTCGGAATTCAATAAAAGTTTTTTGTGGCAGTAAAAAGTTTATTGCGACAATGAAAAATCGATCAATAAACGGTTTTTATAATTTTTATGTACAGTATTATTTTCAGTGTTCCTCTCGCATTCGACGCCACCATGTACTTTGTTTTACTTTCACTAATGTGCAGCCCCAGATTTTGTGCCGCCTGCTCGATCTGGATGAAGGAATCATGTACAGCTTGCTCGGTTCTTCCGATGATGTCGATGTCGTCTGCGTAAGCCAGTATCTGGCTGGACCTGTTGACGGTGGTCCCTCTTGTTGCCGTGTCAGAGTCACGGATTGCTTTCTCCAAACCCAGGTTTAAGAGGAGGCAGGCCAAACCATCCCCTTGTCGGAGTCCATTAAAGATGGTGATTGGTTTGGATAGCAATCTGGGTATTTTTACTTGGCTTGTTACATTGGTCATGGTCAACCTACATAGTCGTGTCAATTTATTTGGGATGCCGAATTCTCTCATGGCTTTGTAAAGTTCTACCCTGGCTATGCTATCGTAGGCGGCCTTAAAGTCTATAAACAGATGGTATGTTGGGATGTTAAGTTCTAGACATTTTTCCATCGCCTGCCTAAGGGTAAAGATCTGATCAGTTGTTGATTTGCCTGGAATGAAACCACACTGATATTGTTCGATGATGGTTTTAGCGTATGGGGTTATCCGGTTTTGTAGGATAGAGGAGAGTATGTTATAGGCGGTACTCAACAACGTGATACCTCTATAATTGCTGCACGTTGTGACATCTCCCTGACTATTTTTACTTTATTCAAAAAGAATTTACTCTCTACAAGAATAATGACCCGAAGCAAAAAAATTATAACTTTGAGACTCCACGGTATTAAGCAGATATTAATCCGAATGAGAATTTATAGGGCCAATTACACCAGCGACTTTGAAAAGTGGCCATTAGAAAATGACTGTTGAAAAAGAAGTTGTTACAAAATTGGTTAAATTGTCGACAAAGATATTTTCAAATTTTGGCTAAATTTGCTTCCGTTATATCTACATATTTAAAACAGAAACAATTCTCAGATGTCAAAATAAATTTCATTGCCGTAAATAATCTTTAAAAGCTGTGGATCTTGTTTAAGTTTAGAATCCCTCTTACAAATACCGATTTCGGACTTCAGAACTATATAGAGGTATTTTGAAGTTGAAGCCTTTAAAATGTTTTTACAAATACGGCTAGTGTTTTGCATTAGCATAGAAATGGGAAGAAATGTTCAAACTTTTTGTGTTATATTTAGTTAAACTGAGACACTATTTAACACTACCTTCCTATACCTATACAATTTTGTGTTTTCTTATTTTCTTTTACTGCCTGAGTATTATTTTCAAACACCGTTTTTAATAGTGTAATAAGTCCAACCAAGACTTAAATGTTAACTTAATTACAAAGTTTCCAACATGACCTGTCATATTTAATTAATTGAAACCAAAAAGCTACTTTGAAATTCTATGTAAAAATAAGACAATGCTTCTAAGCGTAGAATATAAATTTAAAGATATATCATAATCCTAGCGCAGATAAATCATGATTTCTCCCCAACTTTTCTTCAATTCTAACTAAGGAATAACTCCCCATCCTCTAGATTCACCCTAACCAACGTTCCATAACAACATGTGAATATGTTATTTGCTTTGGGAATTCTTAAAATCTCAACAGGTTCCCGCACTTTGTTTCTGTGAAGATAAATTGAAGAAAGACCAAACCTCAATTTGACATAGGTATGTTTTTCTTTCATAAGCACTCAGCCAACCAGCCCCCTGAATCACAATGACAGAAAGGAGAAATGCAAATTTTCTTATAAATAAATTGTGGAAGACACAATATCCATTCGTTCAGAATGGCTCTCCAGTTTATTAAGGATGTGGCAAAAATCAAGTTTGTGGATACAGTGTGTACATATATTCCTCTTTAAGGTGATTAACTATTATGATTATTTTATAAAATTTGTACAGAAAATGCAAGGGAATTTGACTAAACCAATTTCATTGGACTTTAACTTTTTTATTCTCTGCATGTGGAAATCTTCAAGAGACTTTGTAATATCCGGTATCCAGTAGTATGAAACTCTTACATCACGAAAACGACCGGCAAATTAGGCCAATCTATAAAAGATCTACAAATAATTTTTCTTTTTTAATTAAAATCACTTTGAGGGAATTTTAAAGTTTAATTACTTTCCCATTTATTTCAGACCATCAGCTTATGAGGCATAATTCTGCTTAGTCTCAGAATTATGTCTCAAATTCAGTCGCTGATTGTGTTTTCTGGCCACTTCTGTTTCTGTAGCCATTTAAATTTGTAAACCAAGATATCGCTGTTTTTTGCTAGGGCGTGTTGGTCGGGGCAAGACAAGAAAGGTTGAGGCGTCTTTCGGCCCCTGTTTGAGTGGGAAGCGAAATTCTCTAAGAAAAAATCGACTTGAAAAAAAAAAAATTATTTAAAGTAAATGGCAGAACTTACAATGTCATGTTATACCTTCATTCATTTTTAAATTTTCTTTTAAAATTCTGATCTTACTTCAAATTGTTTTAGTGAAAAGTTTTTGGAATATTAATTTCCAAACTCAAAATAAAAAAAAAAGTTAAACTATATTTTCAAAATGGTATGTTATTAAGTTGTATTTTTGAATGTTAATTCAATGCTCTTATCAGTTTTTAGTCAAACAAATAAAAACCAGATGTTGAAACCAGATGGAAAAATGGTCTTTATAGCATAGAGCAACGAGCAACCTAACCCATCAAGCTAATTCACTGACCCAGCTTTGTCAGTCTTTCTTGGATCATTGGAAAACCCAGTACCTCACGCACATATACAAAAATTCTTCTTTTGTCTACAGGCAGTTTTTCCAGTTCATATTAATTGTAAGTGTTTTTTAATGTTTCTCGTTCATGACATCTTTCCTAGTGCAAAAAAATGTGTTTGATAATGTATTTTATACGTAACTAGCCGGCCGGCGCGGCTTCGCACGGGTAGACAAACTTTAGCTTCGCATACAAATCACAAAAGAAAATATAAATAAATATTAAAACTAATTTTTTTAATCGAATACTACTCTATGGGCTTTAATTTCTTCGCATTATGAATGGCTAAATATGCAAAAACACGATCCTCTAAGTCCAACGTTTATTGCTTTTATTCAAAAACTATTTTTTATTTTATGACCATTTCACTCTATAAATTATAAAAAAAACCCTGAGACCATCCACTAATAAACAACCTTTCAATTACAAAAAGAATTTCTTAGACCCGATTTTATTTTATTTTTACTCCCTAAACAAAATTTAAAAAAGAATATCCCTAAAGCTTTTTCCTTAGGAAAACCATTTACAAAAAAGAATTTCCTAAAGCGGACAATTTTTATTTTTACCCCATTTCACCCTTCCATTGTCAATTATTAACATTTTGAAAAGAATATCCCGAAACCCTCTTCTTCAGAAAAAACTTTCAAACAAAAAAGAATTTATTTTTTTAATATTTTTTAGTGAAATTTTTGAATGTTAGATATATGTATTTCAGAGAATAGCTAAAGATGATTCTCATCGTCTTTGTTGGTGGTTGATGATAAAATGAAAGATAAATTCATTCACTTTTTCCCAACGTTTCGACGGTGGTTGCCGTCTTCTTCAGGGGATTTTTATTTATAAAAAAGAAGCAATTACATAAAAGTGTAAATGTATGTAGGGCGGACATGATATATACACTTATATAACACTTATGTATATGTTTTGGATCTACTGTTGGAAACTAAGGAGCAGTACACCGCTGAGATGTTTTGTATGTCTTGTTTACGGTTCATGTTGTTCTTGTTATTGATAATGTGTAGTGTTTCTAACGTGTAGCGTTTGCAAGTGTGTTTCTCCATTGCCAAGATCTCCACACCATCAAAGTCTAGTTAGTTTCCACTTGCAACGCTGTGGCAAGCCAGTGCAATCATTCCAGAATTTTTCGAACGAATGTCCGAGTTGTGTCCCGACTAACAAAATGAGAATTATCTTTAATTATTCTCAGATGTACAATTCCTAAGAAAAACCTTTCAAACACAAAAAAGAATTTCTTAAATCGGACAATTATTTTATTTTTACCCCATTTCACCCTACAAATAAGAAAGGTTGAAGAAGAATATCCCAAAAAGGCATTTCTTAACCGCCTACAGTGCCATTTGTTGAACAGTAATTGATTTGAATTGAAAATTAAATTTTCGCCTACCGCCACCTGTTGAGACTTTTTCGACTTTTCTTTTTTCCTAAACCTTCGCGGTAAAATAACGAAGCCCATAGAAGGAAGTACCCGATTTGATGCAGTCGTTCTCAAGTCTTAAGCATCTGAACCCACCACGATTCATCTTATATATAAACTAGCTGACCCGCCCGGCTTCGCACGGATAGACAAACCTAAGCTTCGCATAAAATTACAAATTTTGTAATTGAATACTACTTATACTGAGTTTTGACCCACTTCACGTAATGAATGGTAAAATTCATCCAACCTTTATTACTTACCCAAAACAGAAAGAATTTTTGTAATCAAAAACCTTTTTTTTTGCGTTCATTCCATTTCAATCTAAAAATATAAAAATTTTAAAAATAACCTTTCCAACACAAACAGAATTTTTGAAATCAATTGCCACCTTTCATTTTCATCCCATTTCACTCTTTAAACTCTAAAAAAATGCATGAGGCCATCCACTAATAAACAACATTTCAATTACAAACCCGATTTTATTTTATTTTTACTCAATAAACAAACTTTTAAAAAGACTATCTCTAAAGCTATTTCCTTAGAAAAACCTTTTACAAAAATGAAAATCGGACAGTTTTTTTATTTTTACCCAATTTCGCCCTACAGTTGTCAACTATTAACATTTTGAAAAAAAAATATCCCAAAAGCCTTTTCCTAAGAAAAAACTTTCAAACAAAAAAGAATTTATTTTTTTAATATTTTTTTGTGAAGGTTTTGAAAACGTTGAATGTTATATATATATATCAGATAATAGCTGAAGATGATTCTCATCGGATATGTTGGTCGTTATGATGATAAAATTAAAGATTAATTAATCCACTTTTTAACAACGTTTCGACGGTGCCGGTGGTTGCCGTCTTCTTCAGGGGATCCTTTTTTTAAGAAGTAATAACATAAAAGTGTAAATGTATGTAGGGTGGACATGATATACACACATACGGTGACCATCCGTGAATTATGAATCATTATCAATTATTTTGTAAGCTGTTCATTATTTATTCAGTATTTTATTTAATTTAGTTGAAAAAAACGAAAAACTAACCAAACCGAAATTCTTTCAACAAAAACATAATGCGAACGTGCCATAATTTACAGAATGTAAAGTCGAAACTATGAAATTTATTTTAATTACTAAATTTAACTATGAAATGACCTGTTTGCAGTACAGAGAATATTTTAAACAAATCTATACCTAGTTCAGTAAAGTATTGAAATATGTAAACAAATAAATGTTAAATAATGAGGAATCTTATTTAGTTTATAAGCTTTAATTTTACTCTAACATTTAGTTAATGTAAAGACTGATTTTTTTTTTATTTTGCCTAACATACATATTAATAGTTCTTTCTGTAATATTAATTTAAATTAACTAAATCAAAGACTGAATCTTTGTGTTGTATTTTTTTTCTTGAGCTATTTTTTAAAAATACTAACAATATAAATATTAAAAACCTGGTATTTTATTTTGTTCATTATTTGGAATTTATAAATATGGTCACCGTAGATATACACTTACATAAACTTGAACAATAGTCCAATAAGTACATTCAAGTTTTGGATCTGCTTTTGGAAACTAAGGAGCAGTACACCGCTGAGATGTTTTGTATGCCTTGTTAACGGTTCATGTTGTTCTTGTTATTGATTATGTGTAGTGTTTCTAAAGTGTAGAATTTGCAAGTGTGTGTTTCTCCATTGCCAAGATCTTCACACCATCTAAGTCCAGTTAGTGGCCACTTTCACCGCTGTGCCAAGCCAGTGCCATCTTTTCAGAATTTTTCGAACGAATGTCCGATTTTTGACTCGTCCAACGAATCCAATGAGAATCACCTTTAATTATTCTCAGATACACATCAAATTTGTTCAATCGGACACTTTTTATTTTTATCCCATTTGACCCTATTAATAAAATAATTAAAAAAAAATATTCCTTAAGCCATTTCCTAAGAAAAACCTTTCAAACACAAAAAAGAATTTCTTAAATCGTTAAATCGGACAATTATTTTATTTAACCCCATTTCATTATCCCAAAAGCCATTTCCCAACCGCCTACAGCGCCATTTGTTGAACGGTAATTGAATTGAACTGAAAAACGAAAATTTCGCTTACAGCGCAACCTGGTGAGACTAACTACCCAATTTGGTGCAGTCGTTCTCAAGTTTTAAGCATCCGAACCCACCACGATTCATTTTTATATATTTATATATAGATAGATAAAAAATAAATGTAGATGTAGATAGAAAATAAATAAAATTGTCTTGAAATGACGAAAACTTTTTTTTTTTTTGTAGGTAATGTAGAACTCAATTGGAAAAGTAATGTTTGATGTGTAAACATTTATGCCGGCGGTAGGTTTACAGTGAAATGAAAATGTGGACTTCCTCTGTGCGTAGTTATGATGTAGCACGTTAGGTTACAAAAATCCCCCGTTCGGCTGCTAATTTTTTTTTTTGAGTTGTAAACATCTATGTCACCGGTCGAGTGAAATAAAAACGTGGACTTTCCTCTACGCGACGTTACGAGGTGACACTTTACGATGTAGTACGTTACAAAACGCAAATCTGCACAGTAGTATATTGGGTATGTTCAGTGACAAAAATCTGAAGATCCCCTTCACACAAACTAGTCCGTTTTGGATCCGTGCAAGTAAAACACAGATGGACGACATCGCATACGGATCCGAATATGGGTTCTCAAAACTGCGCTTGGATAAACGTTGATGTGTACATATATTATTGGTGAGTCCTGGCACTCACACATTTTTTTTTTATTCGTTTAGGATCCGTTTTGGTTTCGGCTTTCCCTGAGTATGGTACCCTCTCATTCTCACAATAAGTTGGTCTGTGGTTATTCTAATTTACATACCAAACTGCCAAACGCAGTTTTGAGAATCCATTTTTTGATCCGTATGCGAAGTCGTCCATACGTTGTTGACTGCTTTAGAACTTTTCAAGACTCTACTTAGTGAATACCTTTTAATAAACAGATTCCTTTGTTAGTTCATTGTTATGAATGCTAAGACAGTTTAATACTGCGTTATTGCCTGGGAATCTCTTCCAGTCCTCTTTTTACTTCTTCTATAGGACATGTATTGGTTTCGTATGCACAAAATTGAGGTTTTATGCAATAATCAAGAAGTCCGAAAAGCTTCGTCATACCGCCCGTACGTCGCGTCAGTCTGTGCATCAGTAAGCCTACTCTAAGTATCTGTATGGGAAGTGGAAGTTCAAATAAAGTGTCCGCCATCTAACGTTTTTTTTCAACTAGTGCTTATTTCGTGAATGGTAACATTTAGCTCATGTCTGATTCGACAGATAATAAGTTTTATTCTTCCGCTGAACGAATATGGTTGTGTATATGCTTCGTTAAGTGAGCCTGCGATCGACTTAGAGAAGATGCCGATTTTGCCAAAAAAATCATCTTTTGAGATGAAGCTCATTTTGATATTGGCGGGTAGCAAACAAGCAAAATTGTCGCATTTGGGGCACAGAAAACCCGCACGCATACATTGAAAAGCCGATACACCCAAAACGAGTCACTGTTTGGTGCGGATTTTGGTCCAGAGACATAATTGGGCCATTTTTCAAAAATGAGCAAGGAGTGGCCGTTACAGTCAATGGCGATCGTTTTTGGGCCATGTTGAACGAATTTTTGCTTACAAGAATTGAAGAGGAGGATATTGGCAACATTTGGTTTCAACAGTACGGCGCTACGTGCCACACAGCCGAAGCTACACTCAATGTTTTGCGCCATTTTCAAAAAAAAAGAAAGTAATTTGGCGGACCCTTTAATACACTTCATGGTCTTAAACTGTTTCTTTCGGATACCACTTACCAATGATACCTAATTATTGATACTTGCATGTAATTAGCGAGCTCGGGTTCTTCAAAGGGTTTTAAACATTTTTTAAATTATTTTAATTCGCCTCTAGCTTTATTAGCTGGATGCGGAGCGTGATAACATGTGTTTCTAGTTTTATGATAAAGGCTTTGTCGGATTGCGAAGTGAGTGTCGGACTCCAGACAAATGTCTCTATGTCTATTAAGATATTCAATCTAGATACATGTTCTAAAATACCGTTTGCATTTCATATTGCAATTTTAAGTGGTCTATCCATTACCGTTTTTTTAAGAGCTTTTTCGCTTCAGCTTTGAGCAAACACACAGGATGGCGATGACTTACTAAATGCATTTGTTTTTAATTCATATACCTACTTACATTCAACCAAGATTCTTCAAACAAATATTTGATTTGTTGTTTATATTATATTGCATTTGGGATATTTTCCTGCTCTTGGTTAATTTATTCAGCTTTAAATGAAGGTTTTTTTTTAATGTTTTCAGAATATTTCCAATATCGCACTGTCTGCGAATGCAAAGACATTACATAGATACGTTAAGTAAATTTCGTTAGCTATTATGACGAAAATTGAGAAGTTTGGTAAAGATCCTTATAGTCCAAGAGCAATTTTTTGAAGATAAACATAATGCACTTTTTCGTAAAGCAATACGCCTGACTCTATAAAGTTTTAATCGGTGAAGTTCATTTTATTAAAAAAATTATTAACTAGTGCGGTACCTTCCTTTGTAACGGAATTTTGAAGATAAAAATTCACTGTTTCTTCCAAACGAAACAAAATTTTCTTTCCTTAGAGAAATAATATGTCTGCCTCTTTGATATCTTATATTACAAACAATTTTGTTTGTTATTATATACATACAAAAATAAAGTTATATACATAAATATGGCAGCTACAGAATTTTGTTGGTTTTATTTCGTGAATGGTAATATTAATATATATTAATATTAATTAACTTCAAGTTTCTCAAGTCTCAGCAAGTGTTACCAACAATCGATCCCGCAAACACAAATTAAAGAAAAACCTAGGAACGATTAATAGTTTTAATTTGTTTAATATTACTCTCATTTTTAATTTGAATTGCGTGTCGTTTTATTTTTTCAAATAAGTATAAATAGCAACCAGCCAACTTTATGAACTGAATAGTAAGGAAAATGGTGTTTAATAAAGGTGAAGCTTTCGAAGACAAACATTTTTTTCAATCTGCAACAACATTCTTTAAGATAACTGGCCTTTGGAAAACCGATAGTCAGTCGAAATGGTTGGATCCTGTATTATATTTTAATAGATTTAATGTAAAACACAACTTCTTTCATCTGTTTTATTTGATTTAATGAGTTTTCATCGAAAGGTTTTCTTTACTTTTGGCTGGGCGTTCACGGCATCTGTTTTAAGTGGATGTTATCTTTACTTCATGGATGGTGACACTGAAAAGGCGTTTATTTGGGGGACATTTTCATTGACTTACGCATTTATGCAATATAAATTTGTCATGCTTGCGACGAAGGAATTTGAAATTCGAAAGATTATTCGAAAGTTAGAGAAATTTTCCCATCAATATCCAGATAAAACGCAGATACAAATGAGTTTAAAGACTTCGGAAAGACTCATGGTTATTGGATCCTTAATGGTTGGAGGAGCTTGCATTGGATACTGTATCATTCCTGTCGCATTTAACTACCGAAAGGTTCTCCCAATTAAAACCATGTTTACTTTCGGTGTGGATGTGTTTAAAAGTCCACTCTACGAATTCTATATTATTTATCAAATGGTTGGAACTGTGTGTCATACTGTAATTGCAACGGCTTTTGATATGGTAAGTTTAAATTAGTTGTTTAAGTTGTCAATAGTTAAATTAAAAAAGTTAAGTTGGTGATAAATTAGCAAGAAATCATCACTTAAAAAAAAAAAGCAGAAAGTTCATAAAGCAAGATGTTGAAAATGGCCAGGAACGATTGAACGATTCGTGCAAAATGACTTGCTCTGCTAAATTGAGGGACATGTCAAACATTATCAAGGCGTTGCGTCGGTCGGTGTCGTCTGCCTTTCCAGCACCCACATTTCGACACAATTAGTGTAACAGTAGGTTTGTAAAATTTTAACGCAATCCCGATCCTATTTCCAGAGTTATAACTTTGGACTGCAAAATAAATTAATTATCTTAAAATTCCATCCATGTTGGAAATCCTGTCTTCTACACAGAGAAACAAGAACCATATAAAACAAACAAGCCGTATCAAAACAGTAGAGACAAACTTATGTCTTATTGGCCATTCTATAATTATTATGATATCCACATATTTTTAAGAAGATACTAAATCAATATCTTATTGAATTTACGTATACCTACAGAAAACTAAAACTTTACTGCATCGCATCTGAGAATTAAATCTGCAACCTTGTGGTTACTATTGCTATGTGCTTTCTCTGACTTATGCGAAACAAGAAAATTGCTTGTTGAAAATTCATCACATTACATATATCTTACATGCATTAACAGGTGGACTTCTTAAAAATAGGAATATATTATAAGAATTTGTTATTATTGCGGTATCATTTATAAGATATGTATGTATTTATTTCTTATTTAATGAAGGTTTTTACTAAACAAATTCTGTATACTACTGACTACTGCAATAAATCAGCTAAGTAGAAAACTTAAACAATGTAATTATTGAATTTGTTGAATTATTGATTCAAAGTAGATTTAAACCGCTTCAATCCATAAAAATTGGTGTTTCCTCCCGGCGAGTAAGTTGAACTGAACTTAATAAAAATTGCGTATTGACAAGGCCCTCACTAGTCAACTAATAAGTGGAGGAAAAGCCCATTTGTATAGCCACTTGTACTCATAATGATCCTTTGTTTGTAGGTTGTAGTTTGATCTAAGCTTGCTTCAAAAAAATCTGAATGGTAAAAAATGTCTACAAATTTTTTAAAGTATCATTTAAATTTTCAGAGAAACTTCAACAAACATTATCATTATTTTTTCCTAATTCACAGACATACGTTGGATTTCTGTTATGTTCTGCAGCGATGTTAAACAATATTAATACTGACTTGAAAAAGCATCTTTTACAAACTAATCTATCACATAGTGAAAAGCACAAGCATTTGATAAGAAATATTAAAGCCCACATTGAGGTTTTTGAGTGAGAAATCTTACAAAAAATTTAGTACGGAATTCATTTTTTTTATTTTTAAGCTTTTTGAACGAGATTCGAGTACTTTTTATGGAATCCAATATGCTCCACTTCTCATACAACTATTTCACTGCAGGACTAACAATGTTTCAAGTATCAAGACAACCCGTTGGCAGTATTAAATTCTTTTCGATGATATCTGGTTGTAGTTCTTGTGTTTTTGGGTTGGTATGTTACTGCGAAGCTGGTCAGAAGGTCACTGATGAGGTATAACAACTGATTTTTATAAGCTATTTGCAAAATGCATATTTTAATTTACATAATGTTACTGTGAAGCCCCGAATCCTTTGAAATCCTACGATCGATCGTTAAAACTTAAAACATAAATGTTACCTCAGAGACATGCCCAAAGTTGAAAAATTCTTTCTACCCGGTTGGCTCAAATTTTTAAGCATTATTTAAACTTTGTATTAGTCTTTTTTTAGAATTTCAATTTGGGCAGCCGAAAACCCTCAAATGGGATAGAAAGTGTGAAGGGATGAGAACCAAATCTAAAAATGTATTTCCTGTGTTTTTGGAGTGAAACGCACCGGTAACAGCTCACTTCGTTCTCCTAATGATGTCAATATCATCTGCATAAGCAAGGAGTTGAAAAATTGTACCTCTATCTAATTGTTGTTTTGGGAGTTGCGTACAATTAATTCAAGAACGATGTTAAACAGGTTGCATGATAACGCGTCGCCTTGCCGCAAACCTTTCTAGACTTCAAAGGGTTCGGTAGTGTTCTTACCGACTAGCAAAACTTGTCGAGATGCGACACAACTCAAAAGTTACAATATCTTAAACTTAATCTTTTCGTTTAATTTTATTATAAAAAATTTCAATAACAAATTAGACTTTTCAATACTTATTTAAAACATTTTACTGCAACGAATTTTCGTTTCAAATTGTGATTTGCGATTATTTAAAACTTTATTATTAAAAGCTTTTACATTTTTGAATTTATTTTTCTTCAATAGATGCATAAGTTTTGGCAAAATCTGTACTTCACTGATTGGTATGAGCAACCTGTGAATTTTAGAAAATCGATAATCTTTGCATCACTTGTTACTCAAAAAGATTATTATATGATGGCTGGAAAACTAATGACTTTATCACGAGAGACTGAAAAAAAGGTAAAACGTTGTAGATTGTGTATAAAGGTTGATTTTAAAATATTTTAGGAAGTTCAAAATTCTAGTTACACACAATTCTTTTTTATTTCCCTGTCAATTTAAAATAAGGTCGATTCTACGCCGCTCGTTAAAAAATGTCTTCTGTTTTTTTTCAGATAATTCAAGCTATTTTTACATATTACACGTTTTTGTTGCAGTTTAATCAATAAATGTTCAACACGGATTACAAAAGCTTAAAAGTACGTCGTACGTGTAAGCAAAAAATTAGGGTTCAAGAAACAATAGTTTGATCGGTGACTGGAAGAACAGTAACTGCAAGTGCCATTACAGAAAAACTAAATATTTGATCTAATATAGAATTAAGTGAACTATCGAGTCATGAATATGTTATCATACAGAAAAATAAATTATTCTTCTGTGAAATATAAGGTAATATTTATTTTTCTTTAAAGTACTTATTGGCCTTTATTCTGTTCTTCCGCTCATCGATTTTTCAATCATTTTCATTTTCAACATGGGTACTAATAAGCATTATAATAAGTCAGGGACTCATAATATGCCAATTTATAAAAGTTTTGTTTATAAAACCACTGGACATGCCACTATTTATTGAAAAATTCTAACTTTAAAGCTCTGCTGAAATGTGAATAGTTACATTTGTTAAGTTAGTAGTACCAGACCAGTGACATGCACAAAGTTAGCAAACATACCTTTTTCACATTTGTAATTGTAAAAGTGACATATAAAGTTAGTATGATACTAAGAAGATAAAGAAAGTATAAATCTTTTATAAAATATTGATAGCGTAGTATGGTGCTACTTTTAAGTCGTTTAAAATTTGGAAAATTCTATTTTTAACATTGCATTGTAGCTAAAATACTTAAACATTGTACTAAATCATCTAATATTTTGCGCCATTGTTTATTTAAACGAGAAGAAAACTGTTTGAAAATCTTTTTTTTTCTAGCTGACACAATGTTTTCTGGATTTATGTATTGAAAGGGATCGGATATGAAAGATTATGAAGCCTTGTGGATTTAAGCAAGTCTATATACGGTACGTACTTCAGAATTGATATAAAGGCTCTTTTAAATAATGAGCATTGCAAAGATAATAAATTGAAAAATTAATGCACAAACAAAACTTTTCAGTACTTGACACACAAATTATATAAATATTGATTTGGTCACTCACTCACAAATTAGGTAAATGACGATTTGGCTACTAACACACTCACTCAAAAAATTGACCCCGCAGAAAAGATTTACATACCTACAGATAAAAGATTGTTTCGCTGATGCCTTCAACTTTCAACAACCTCCCCGCTGCAACTAATAGTTTTGGAGATATATTATCATTTCGGGCGAAATTCGTGACACTGAACATCCGGACCTAACATTTTCTAATAGGCCTCTTCCAGGTATGAAAAAATCAGCCTTCCTATTTTTCGTTCCACTAAAAACTGTATACACTTTAAATTAAATGAGAAACAACTCTGCATAAAACCTCAAAATACAGTCTCATACTTACATATATAAAATACAAACTCATATAAGCTTGTAATCATAGACTGAATCATTTATTGGTCTTGAAGTCCTTTGTTGCTTGTGTCATCGACATCATCTTTATTTTATCCATCCTTTGTCCTTTGCTCCTTATTTTGAATTGTAAAAGGCTTAAAAGCTTAAACCTGTTGAGATGTTTCCAATTCCCCAAGCACTTAATCAATACATTCATTGAAAAGCAACAGGGAGAGTATAATATCACATGAACCTTTACCGAATGTGAATAGCTACTTTATTTACATACAAAGAATTTTATCGGAACAAAATTTAAGTAAAATAATGTAAAGGATGATTTAACGTGAAAATGTAAAATACGCATTAAAGAATAAGAGCAAAAAAATTGTAAAATCTACATCTACCTACATATTTCTTAAGACATACTACAAAAAAAAGTTTTTTTTCTTGTTTTAACCAATAATAGGGTATTGTTATATTGTATTCAACAACATTTTTATCGAATCAATGAATTTACTGAATATATTTTTTATTTTATATACCTACCTATGTTAGTATTATTTAAAAAAAACTAAAGCAAATGCACAATCAAATACAGGGTGGCGCACGAATCTTGCTATATTAAGAAATTTAAATAACTTTTTTTTAATCAATGTATTTCATTCAATTTTATTTTAATTATATATCTAATTGTTTTATGTTTTTTAAGATGATAGACCGTAAATGAACTCCACGCTCATTCACGCACATGCGACACCTGGACCTGACCAGAAAATTATTTTTCCGGCCTGAAGGGTTGAAGTCGAAGTCGCCTCAGCTATCGTTTTAATCGACTGCTTCAATTCAGTTAAATTCCTTGGTTGAATTTTGTGCACCTCTTTCTTGACACCTTAAATAATGGTCCCCAGTGACAGGTACTGTTACACCGTTTACTTCAAAGAAATGTGGCCCGACAATCCACCTTGATGAAACTGCACACCAAACAGTGCCTCGTTCTGGGCGCAGTTCCGTCTCATGGATTACCTTCGTGCGATGCTTCCAGATTCGGCAAACGTGTTTGCCAGCCTGATAACGGTCCGGGGGAGTACCGCCAAATCCCCTATTGACGGAAAAGACGGACTTCAAAGCATGGAACCGCTGCACTATCCAAATCCTCGTTTCGTTATCCCAAGCATTCATTTTAATAAATCTAAATAGTAACCTACAAAACAAAACAAAAGACACGAGGTGATTACTCACACCAAAAAAAGTTATTACGTTTTGTTTTTGTAGCACGATTCGTGCGCCACCCTGTATTATGCGTACAAAATTTTGCATACAATTTTGGAAGCCAATGTGTTATTTGATTTAGATGAATTTAAACCCGATTGAAAATGATATAAGTAAAATGATGATGATGAAATGATGATTCCACGAACATGATCTTCTTGACTTCACTCAACAGGTTTTTTATTGGATTTAAATCGGTAGAAGTAATCAGGGGCCTAACTCTGTAATTCGATTCTAAAGTTAAATCGTTCGAATTCGTAAAATATGTACTCTGTTATTCGAAAATCGGAAGTTGAAATCCGAATTTCATTTATCTAGATACATTGGCTCGAAATTCGGAAATTTCGTACTTGACAACTCAATTTTCGTTCCTTAATACATTCGAATTTCTGAAATTTCATTCGATATCTAAATATTTACCAAACGGAAAAGTTTTGCTGAAAGCTATATTTGGTGCTGGTATCAACCTTGTGCAAGAATTTTAAGCGTTGCACCTAGTTTTATAATTGTAGGTATTGAAGACGATCTTTTCCTTTCTCTTAGGTCATCATTTATGCTTTTCAAAACATACATAAATGCATCTTTTGAAAGGCCAACATTTCTTACAAAACTTCAATTTTGTATACATATATTATTTTATACAAACAAATCAATTCGTCACTAAATTTTGTGTTTTACCAGATTAAGTTATAACAGATAAACCCAATGCCGCAAAATTTTAAACATTTAGAATTGGCTCTAAATCACTTTTAAATCGGGAGTTGGCTCTGAAAGTGAGAGTCGACTCTTTCCTAATTTTAAGAAAATATAAAGTATATTTTTTATGTATGCACAAAATTTTCTGAAGAGGAAGATTTTGAGCTTTTAAAAAAGCAAACGCTAAGAGCAACAAAAGAATCGATTCTGTTCCGAATGTTTTCTAAACAAAATCTATTCTTTTCATTTAAAACAAAACCTGCATTTTTAGAAAGATTTCACAGCGATTTGCATACACACAGCGATTTGCATACACACTTTAAGGATTTCACATTTGGAGTTTTGGGAAGGCAAGTTTTTTTTTTATTGCAACGGTTTGTACATACATAATAAAACAAAATATTCAACAATATTTTTAGTCTATATAATATCAAAAATAATTAACTGCAGCTACCTAGTAACACACACATAATCACACGATTCACCATTCGGATTTCTTTGTTGAAAGGAATTAGACACTAAAAAACCGAATTATTTGACTTTTTGTTGAATTTAATAGTGTCATTTTTGACAAAAAAAAACAGCTCGAGTCTCGGAACATTTATTCGAAAGTTGTTAAAGTTTCTTTGCAACATTTCCTTTCGATTCGAAAGTTTTACAGAGTGCCATTTGAAATTAGAATCGGAAACAACTTTTTACTTTCGAATCGAATTACAGAGTTAGGCCCCAGTTTCCAAACAGTATGGCTAGCCCCATTCCATTATTCCATAAAGTCGTGTCGATCTAATTTCGTGTAAACAACATCTTCGCTGCCTTTGAAGAATGTTTTGGGTCGTTATCTTATTCCTCGGCAAACGGCATCAGAATATTTTCCAGTATATAAACGTACTTAAAAAGTTCATTATATTCTGACCTTGACCCAAAAAATGAGGCCAAAACCGAACCAGGAAAAACATCCCCAAACCATCACACTCCCTACCAGCGCTCCAAAAACAGGGACTTTAGTGCTAAACTGGCACTTTCAAATGAGTTTGGCACTATGGCACCCAGCTCGGCGACCTGGATCGAATCGAAAATATAAATGTTTACCTAGATCGAAGAATTTTACTTTAATGATGTCTAAGCGAAATTTTTGGGAAAATGAAGAGACAATAGTTATGTTAAAAATAATGGAAGAATAAACGTTCTAACATACATACTTCGACTCAAAAATTTATAGAAATGTTGAAATTTATGATAAAATCGAAGGTGAAATGGAAAACAGAGGATATCACACAGAGGACCACAAACAAATAGAAATAAGGTGGAAAAACCTTAAAAGGTTGTACATAGCAACAAAAAAAAAAAAAAACAACAAAAGTGGACATCAAAGGGAACTTTGTATCTACTATGAAGAGTTGGATCGGTTGCTTGCATCTCGACCAAATGTAAACGTAATTAACAGCGGTATTGACACTTCAATGCGTAAGTACTAATTGTCGTTTTTTAATCAATGCGTTAGTAACATTTTGAAAAATATTTCAGTTGATGCAACGCAAAACCAACCGGCTGACGAAAACATTGAAGACTCTTTAATTACAGAGGAGCCTGATCCATACATGCTTCCTGCATCACCATCCAAAGGTACAAAATACATAATAACATTCGTTTTTATCCTCTATAATAACATATATTTTTTACGTTTTTTGCAGTTCAAAGTAAAAAAACTGCAGGAAGTTATGCTTACTGCATGGAAAAATTAGGACAGAATATAAAAAAGACAGAAGAGTCACTGGATGCCCAATTTTTCAAAACTCAAAAGGAGTTTATGGATATTGAGTTTGAGCGTTGGAATGAACACGAAAAAATATTTGAAGAAAAATATGAGGCTTCGACGAAAAAAAAATTTTAGAAGAAAACACTGAAAAGTTTTTAAGGAGCTTAAACGAAATCGTTAATCCTATAGTAAACACCTCCTCTAAATTTTCCACATTCTCAGCTTCCACTTACGCTCTCTTACCCGAAACTTCAACATTTCCTATGGCATCGACACCAGGCTTGCCGTTTTAGCGACCTTGTCGCTATATCTAGCAACATTTCAACTTAGAAAGCGACAAAAAATATTTTGATGTCGCTAGGTTATTTCTAGCGACTTCTGAATTTGTGAAATACGACATGCAAATAATATTTTTTATTCCAAATTACGTCCCTGTTGGTTGGACTGATAATTTGAGATTTACCACAGCCGTGTTTTTTTGCAAGTCCGGGGGAATTTGGTCGAAAAAAACGTCGTCGGAGCTAAACAATTTACATGTTAAATACAACAACAACTAATCCCCAGCACGCTTAGCTTAAGCGCACACAATTCTCGGTGCTTAACTCTGGGACGGAATTAAAACTGTGCTACCAAATGAAATTTTGTATTAATTATCGATAAATTGTATAGAAATATCAAAACGGACGTAAATCTGTTTTTGTTTTGGATAAAACGGAGCATGACGATGGCGAAAAAGTAAGGATTGATTTTATTTTTAATTAATAATTATTGTTAAATAAAAGTTTGTTTTTCGTATAGGCAGATGCGAATATCGGTTTGGTCTTCAACAAAAAAAAAAAGAAGGAAGAAAAATACCATAATGAGTGTGCCTTTTGAACTTCAGCTCTGGAAGTAACTGACCTCATTAATTTGTGTAAGAACACAGCATTGGGAGTAAATCAACAACAATATACTATTCCAATTCATAGGGATGCCGGTACAAGTCGTAGAGTCATGGCTTCATCCGAATAACTTGAAAAAGTCCGTCAAAAAATGTACACCACAAGTTTTAAATAATACACTTACTGAGTTAGTTCCGCGCAAATCATCTGATTTTCCATTTGGAGCAATACAAGAAATTGGAACTGTGACACACGTAAAGATTCTTCGCTTACTAAAACTGTATCATATGACGAAACTGTGAGCGAAAGCTCTTAAACTATCAAATTTAGCTATATAAGACTAACATGATTTTGCCTTTCAATTGTTATTCCTAGGGGTTAAATTTGAAATAAGGTTCGTGTTATATCTACATCAAATTCATTATGATTAATTGTTCTTAGTTGTTTTATATTTTATTAATAAATACATTTTGTTAGTTAAGCTAGGAATTGTGAATTGTGCAT
The DNA here is from genome assembly GCA_932273885.2 of Leucozona laternaria. Classification (NCBI taxonomy): domain Eukaryota; kingdom Metazoa; phylum Arthropoda; class Insecta; order Diptera; family Syrphidae; genus Leucozona; species Leucozona laternaria. The sequence goes on from OW026368.1 coordinate 58,326,615, forward strand.
TTAGGTTTGCTGATTCAAATTTACTTTTACTTGCACAACTCTCATCCGGACCACTAGTAATACAAATAATGGATGACCAAGCAGACACAAGTATAAGAATAACTCGCTGAACACAATGGGATGCAGCTGCAGCTGAAAGAATAGCTATAGCAGATATCCTTCTATTCCACAACGAATCTTCTTCAATCCACGATCTTTTATTACCTGCTTCGCCACATCTCGATTCTCGATATATTTAAAAAATCTGTGTATTGCAGTGCTGTGAACGGCTGCATCTAAAAACATTGTTTTTGATATTTCCAGTGTTAATATTTTTTTATAATCTTACTTTATCAGTATTCCTCGCCCATTTGTGGTGGAAACTCTTCATCCCAGTCCAACCATATGGAAGCACTAATTCCTCAAGGAACACCTCAAACTTCTGACGAGCACCTTCATTACTGAGCGTATGCGGAAGACCTCCTGTCGATGAATGTACACAAAAATTGAAAATACCAATTTAAATTATTGCAGTGAACTTACTTGAATTGGGCAGCGCACTATTGTGGCATTAAAAGGGATCAGTAAATAGTCACAAGCTTCCTTGATAACTCCATTTTAATTATATTTCAAAATCGCACGGAATACAGGTTGTGAAGAAATTTTGATTTTTAATAATTTGAATGTTGAATTTGTTTATGTGTCAGCTGTTTTTGAAATGTCATGGCACATTACAAAGTGCTGCCAAATATTTTGTTAAGCCCCGACGTCGTTTTTTTCGACTAATTTCCCCCGGGCTTGCAAAAAAACACGGCTCACATTGCTAACTGTATCCAAATGTGAGTGCGGTAGTCTGAATTAGGGTTGGATAGACATCGATAGTCTATCGATAGTATCAATAGTTTTTTGCCATCGATACTATCGCCAATAGTTTAAAAATATCGATACTATTGAACAAATTTGCCATATACATTTTGTTTGAAGACAAACCAGTCACATTTTATTTTTCCTCTTCATTAAAACCAGAATTAGGTATTAGATTTTTATAAATTTTACCTTTTTCACGAAAAAATTATTGTTTTGTGTTGATTGATTTATTAAGCTTCAAGGTTCAAGTTCAAGATATTCAAGTGTTCAACTTTAAATTTGTGTACATCACTTTAAAAACCTACACTAGGCTTCATTCACACGAGGTTGAAGTTGAATTGCAGAGATAGATTGCAATAGAACAGTTTTTTTTTATTTTTTCAACCTTACTTAATTGATTTTCCCGCTTTATTGACATTAAAAAACTGCAGATAAAAACTTAAAATTTAAAATTTATGTATGCTATAATATTCTTTTGATAAAAATAAGACTGAATTTTTTTTTTTTAAATAATTTTATTCTTTGATCGTATATATTGTATTCCTAAGTTTTTTGTTACCTGCTTTAAAAAAATAAAAGAAAATTGTTTAATTTTTTGTTTCTTTCTGTTTTCGAAATTTCAGCAAATCTAGCGACTTTTATTTTCAGTTTGCGGCAACACTGATCGACACCCGAGATTCAAAATCCAAATATACAAGACTTTATATTGAATTTTTCCGTCGATGATGAATAAACTTTTTATCCGATTTGTATTGCTATGATTTTTTTTTATGTTTTTTAATATATGTTAATGTTTTATACCTTCATAAACCATTTCCTTTTTCTTTATTTTGAAAATGAAAAATGTGTTTAATTGATTTTAAAATTACAATTGAAATGAGTTTTGTTTTCAAATTTTTGATTTTATGCTTCGAATTATTGGAAAATTCTGAACCATATACATTTTCAATTGATTTCTTACTTCATCACCCTGGAGACTTGATTTCGTAGTCATTGAAACTGGCTGTGGAAATATATGATTGGAAGTAACGGTGTCCACATTCCAACCTTCCCTATATGGACATTTTCTTTTTTCTAGAATATTATGTAGCACACAGCAAGTAGCAACAATATGAGCAACAAATTTAACGTCGATGTCTTGTCTACACGTTTTTGTAAAATTCTCCATCTTCCCTTTAATCGACCGAACGCATTCTCCACTACTATTCTAGCCTTATTCAAATAGGCGTTGAATTAGTCTTCTTCTGGATCTAGAGTGCCAGTGTATCCTTTAATAAGCCAGGGTAGTAGTGGGTATGCCGGATCTTTGGGCTATGAACAAATTTTATGTAAATATAGAATCAACATTTTAAAGAAATAAATGTTCTCACGAAATTCATGTTGTCAATGTTGATGCTCAAGTTTAGGAATCTTTTAAAACCATGGCATCGTGGACTGATCCGGGATGCTTGCAACAAATATCCAAAAACATATCAAAGAAAGTTTTAGTATGGATCCATAAATGTTGGTAAACAATACTTACAAATATTTGCAATCAACTAGTGCTTGTAAGACCATCGATGGCCATCCTTTCCGGTTGATATAGTCAGCACTTCCATCCAAGGGTGGTTTGATTGGTATATGAGTATCATCAATTGCTCCCAATATTTGAGGAACACCGCTTGTCTCTTGAAACCCCTTAACTATAGAGAGGGATTCACTTTCACTTGAAAGTTTTATTTCTTCTTTTAGTACTGTGTCGACGATTGCTCGGCAAAATTCATAGACACATTTTTTTACAGTAGATTTATAAACACCGAACTGATTCCCAACTACTCTGTATTCTCCACATGATTCTAATTTATATATGTATAGCTATAGCCACTTTCATTTCCAATGAAAGAGCCCCCCGCGCACACAGAATAGAGGTCTTCCAAGATTTGTCTTTGTCTTTTCTCCTTCTAATTTGACATCTAAAAACAACAACAAAAAAAGTCCCTGGTTGGAAAATATTTACATGCTCTTGGCAGTGTTAAAAATCCGGTCATTTGATTATTTTTTGTATTTGGAACTGAAAACTTAAATTTGCGATCGAATTACGTATTAGTGTTTAAATATTTTAGTGAACATTTTTTCAAGTGTTTGATACAAAAAAAAAACTAATTTTATTACATATTAATCACTATTATTAAACACACGACTTTTTTGGCTAGCCTTGGTGCCTTGGTGCCTTCGGCATTTGGTTTTGTTTTCCAACCAGTGAGTGCTGTCAGATTGTTTTTTTTTTTTTTAATTTCACACTGACACTTCTGACATTCGGTGGCAGAGATCCATAGAGCTGGTGATCAGTTATCCAAGTACAAAATTCCAAATCCAGTCAAATCTGACTTGTTGACTGGATTTGTTTCTTCCGAATCCAGTCAAACATAAGGAAATCTGTTTTTAAGTAAAAAAAAAACAGTCAAATATGAAAATACAGTAGTCCCTCGATAATTCGAACTGATTAAAACAAGTTTTTTTCAGATTTTAGAGGGATTCACATTACTGGAACAATTTTCAGTTCTTGCAAACTAATTGAAACAACTTCGTATTCATTTATAACAACACAAAATAATTTCCTAAAGCACAGTTTCAACATTTATTAAGTTTAGATAAAATTCAAAATAAAATAATGGTCATAAAACATCAGAACAAAAGCATGGCAATGTAAAATGTTTCACAACAACACTGTCTGGCCTGCAGTTGCATTAAAAACCTTGTAATATGTCTAGACAAACAACGGTTAATTAGTCCTTCATATCGCACGCAAAACTAACAAGAGAAAAAAGAGAAATATAAAACCTTTAACAAAAGAAATTCACATTTTAGAGTTCGAAAACTTCAGAAGTTCACATTATAGAGATGACAATGTAAAGTTTTGGCGGTAGCAGAAGTTCAAAACAAAATTGAACACAAAAAAACTTTGCCATTGGCATTTGGCTGTACTGTTTGTGGTTGTCAACTCAGATGTCTTGTCAGAAAGATTCAAAAATGGATATGTTCGTTGATTTCACTGCATAATTACTCGTTAACATTTGGTTAACAATGACCTGGAAGTGTATTTTAACTTTTTTTTTTTAAGTTCAGGTACAAATTGAATTATTAAATCCAGTTAAAAACAGTTGACTAGATTTGTTTTTCATTTCCAGTTAACGGCACGGCGATAAAATCCAGTCAAATCTGACTGGAAACCATTCAATCTGGCAACACTGCTGGTGATAGTTCTGGAGAAACTTTTTCACAAATGTATTTAAAACACTCTTTGTCCATTCTAAAATTATCAACCATTTGATCATCAAAATTGTCACTGTTGAAGATATTATTCCACCAATGTTTGCTTCTTTTTTTTCCTCATTCGATTCTTATGTCTGCTTCAACTCTGAAGGAATTGGCACTTTTGTTTTTTTTTATAAACCATTGCCTTCTCTCATAAACTCGTTTTCTAAACAATTGCATACGTTGCCCAATTAAATTTTGCATCGAATTCACATAATTTGCAAAATAAAAGCAAATAATTTTTTCTCTTTCCGTAGCCATATTGAGGTCGTCCACACAACACCGCACGCACACATAAAAGCAAGACTGTCACTTCGATTCCATTTCAGTTATATCTTTCGATCCGACATCGTCATATACCTGGATCGAAATTTCGATTCAGATTGAATCCGATCCGTGAATCCGTTCATGTAAACGTAGTATATGCACAGATGTAAATTGCAAAAACAATTTAACGGGGTGGGTTTGTTCTGTTTAGACCGCTCGACCCATTGACTTATTATATATGGACTGCCAGGAGCCAACTTCACGTTGACGCCACTTTAAGCTATGCGTTACAAGCGCCGAGTTCAGTCCTATCGGAAAATACAGATACTACTGTTTGACATTTGTATCGAGGATTTTTTTGAAGGATTTTTTTCCATCTGATTTCATTTTTCATTGGGTACGTTCAGCAGACACAAGGGACTACATGTAGTCAAGTGCTTTCATTGAATGCAAATTTTCCAAAGGAAACTAGTTATTTTTTGACTTCCGTCGATAGTGCAGATAGTATTTATAATAATATTTTTATCTGAAAAACACCTCACACAAATGAATTACGAATTGTATATTATGATTTCTTCAATACATGCATGCTGTCTTTCCGACATCCTTCACGTTGTGTGACGCTGACGTGACTGAGATTTTTCACTTCTTGTCTAGGAGCAAATAAAATTTTCTTTCACTTAAATCAATAACCATTACCGCTGTTTGTTGATTTCATTGGTTGCTATTGTTAACTAGTTTCGCAATGATTCAACTTTGTTTTCATACTTTTTTTAATTAATAACAACAAACTAATAAACAAACATCATCGAGAAGAATTCTGAAACTGAATTGCAAAATAAAAACAAACAATAAATGTCAAACCAGTGCTAAGGGTTATTTGAAAAAAAAAAATCCCTTAACCAAATCCGAAAATTTCTTTTTTTTTACAAACAACTTCTCGCTCAATTATCAAAACTGTGAATTCACACAAATTTTAGTCATGTCGAAGTTCATAAAATAAAATAAAATTAGTAGAAACTGGCAGATTTGAAAAGTAAATGAGTAGAGGTAGTATTTTGCTTTACACTTTTTACTAAGAATATTGAATATATTTAGTAGGCGTGTTTTTTGCAAGTCCATATGGATTTGTCGAAAAAACGACATAGGGACTTCTTACTTACAGCACGTAAGTCCCAATAATTATCTGGACTTAGCTAAGTCCATATTGATTTAAGTTGTTGTTGTATTTACGTGTAAAACAATTAGTTCCGATGTTGTTTTTTCGACAAATCCACATGGACTTGCAAAAAAAAAAAACGCCTAGTAGTTTTAAGTACACAGTTTAAGCGCGTTTTTATAGGGAATTCTAATCCTCTACAATTTCGGTTAAGATAAATTTTACTGATAAATTAAAAGTAAGGTTCGCTCCTTGTTTTTTTATGAACTTTGACAGAACTTTGGACTCTAATGTACAAAAATCAGAATTTTAAAATAAAGGAATGAACCTATGAATAAGTTATAATTAAAAAAAATACGAACGTTTTCAAGAAAAATAAGATATCCAAAAAGCTGCTCGTAACTTTCCTAGTGGGCGAGTCGTATTTATTAGATTTTTGACTAGTTAGTCTGCTATTACATGACGACTTTTGCGTCGTGACTCTTTTCGAACATAATGAGAGCAAAAGAGAAGAAAAATGACACAGAAAACAACTGCCCTATGAGTCGTGGGCCAAATTTCGGCGACTCATTTTTGACATTATTTCATTTTTTGTTTGTTATTTTAGCAAATTGCTTTATTTATTTTCGTTATTTGTGGAGCGCACATGTACCTATAGCTGCGGTTGCTAAGGTGTAGAGCATAGAGAATTTCTATGCTGGAACAAAATCGTTTCATTTATGTTTGTTGTTTGTTTGGTTGCTACGAGAATTTCATTACCGAAGAAAAATTATAGAGAATTGCCAAATTTGAGTCATAACTCAAAAGTCATGGTGTAATAGCGTACGAATCACAGGACGAAATTTTTAAGAAGAATTCGAAGAAGAGTCACGACGCAAAAGTCGTTGTGTAATAGCAGACTTAGACAGTTTATAATTATTTCGAAATAGTTGGAAAATACTTTATTTGATATATACAAAAAATACTGCAATATTGCAGGTTTAGACAATAGATTCCATTGTCTTAAGGTAGGTAAAAAGTTAGAAAACTTCAGACATTAAAAATGTTTTTTATAACTTGGAGGGCCGTCTAAAGTAAGACGGCGTTTATAAATACGATTGTACGAAGTTTTCCTTGAAATAATGTTTTAAAAATATCTTCCTTCACTACATCTCTTGAAATGGAGAAAATAAATTTCATTGAAAAATCTTTTATTTCGAATATGACTCTAAAATCAAAGGTTTTATAAAATAAACCAAAAAAGGATTTTTTTCAGTGCTCCCCCAACACTACGCCGATTGGTGACTTCCTATGACCATAGATGGCTTTACCTTCTATGAATGAAATTTCATTCTAAGGCGAAGTATGTAATAGATGGCGCTAAAAATAGTATTTATTATTGTCGGTAGGCCCGAACTTGTCGCTGATTTCGCTTTGAGAACTGGAATCATCATCTCCGCAGGTTGTGTATGGAATTGACAACCAACTAGCAGTCCACATATAATAAGTCAATGGCTCGACCATTTTGTATTGGTAAATAAAGGACTATTCACATGAGAGCGACCAACGACCAACGAATGAACGAATATTCGTCCATTTTGACTTTTCTTTCATATGGCTTTTTATTCGTCGCAAATGACGACCACCAAGAAAACAAAACAAAAAAGGGATTTTGAGATTAGCCGCGCGCGAACAATTTGTTCGTTGAAGTGTGGAGCGTATGTGGAACGCGAAAAGAGTTTGACAATTCGTAACAATCAGATTGCAATTCTCGACGACCAATTAGTTTTCTCAAATTTAACTTATTTAAGCAATTAAAAAGCGGATTTTAGTATCTAACCATAATAATAAATTATATTTCTACGATTTTGATTAGAATTTGTGAAGAATTTATGTTTATAAATTGTTTTAATTCACATTTATTCGTTCATTCGTCGGTCGTTGGTCGTTCTCATGTGAAAAGTCCTTAACGTAGCCATTTTTAGAAAATTTTCAACTCATCGGCTTCCCACCACGAAAATGACGGATGTAAAGAAGGGTATGGGGATGTGTTGAAAAAACACAAATTCAATGGTGTTTAGTCTGCTATTACACGAGGACATTATGACTCTTCATCGAATTTTTCTTTGCATTCTTTTTTAATTCTTGTCTCAAATTTGGCAGATCCCTTTAGTTTAGCCTTTAAAATTTTCAATGCTCTATATATATTAGCAACTATACAGGTATACATAAAATATTCGAATCATGGATTGCCAGCTAGATTAATTATTGTTTAAAGGTGATTATCTCAATTATATCTAGTTTATTACATTTTTCGAAAATGAACTTTGTTACTTGTATTTTATGGGAAGATGAGCGCGGTAATGAAATTCTCAATATAAACATCTTAGCAACCAAACAAACACCACATTTAAATGAAACGATTTTGTTCGAGTATTGAAATTATGAATGCTCTATATCTTAGCAACCATACAACATACACATAATATACCGCATTTGTATGCAGGATCAATAGATAAGGGTCGGATTTTCGACCCAGGTTTTTCGTTCCTAGAGTTGAGAGCTCGATTTGGAGTTGAGTTGTAATGGTGTTGAGATGCCATTTTATTTATTATTTCTTATTTTATATTTATATTTATTAGTATGGTTGTTTAATTTTTCAAAGCCGACATTAATGTCGACAAAGAAATAAAAACTTAAGGCGCTACTAGACTAGACAGGAGCGAAAAAAATTACACACACACAAGTAAATTGGCACAAAATGCCAAACCATCAACTCCTTAGCCCAAGTTTTTTAGCACAAATATTGACTCCACTCCGCTCCTGAAGTGGAGTCGAGTCGGTTCAAAGTCATTTCAACTCAATGCAGGCTTACAAAAGCCGTGTTTTTTTTGCAAGTCCATATGGATTTGTCGAAAAAAACGACATCGGGACTAATAGTTTTACACGTAAATATAACAGCAACTTAAATCCATATAGACTAAGGTAAGTCCAGATAATTATCGGGACTTACGTACTGTAAGTAAGAAGTTCCTAAGAACCGAGTCGTTTTTTTTCGACAAATCCATATGGACTTGCAAAAAAACACGCCTAAAGTGTCGGAGCAAGCTTCAAGCTCGCTTCAACACCTCATATAAAACCAAAACTACGAAAGACTGAACTTCTCAGTACAAAACTGCGCAGTACAAAACTACTAATGAACACAACTGTGCAGTAGAGAACTTCTAACGACCAAAACTATTCGCAACACCACTACGAAAAAGCCGTATGCTATATTATCGCTTGGTTTTTGGATTGGCAACAGTTGACCGTAGTATGTGTGCGCTAGGCGATGGGTTTTCAAAAGAGGAATATAGCAAGGCTGAACGGGTGTGGAGTTGCGAATATAAAAATAGGGCGTTGGATTTAAAAATGTGTTATCTTCGTCGTTCGTTGAGAGATTTCAAGGAAATTGACACAGGTTATAGCTGAGGCAGAATTAGTAGTTGCGTCGCGAATAGTTTTGGTCGTTAGAAGTTCTGTACTGCACAGTTGTGTTCATTAATAGTTTTGTACTGAGAAGTTCAGTCTTTCGTAGTTTTGGTTTTCTCAGTTGTGTTATAGATTCAAACGGGGTAATACAGGTATAGGTACACGTGCGCTCTACAAATAACGAAAACAAATAAAGCAATTTGCTAAAATAACAAACAAGAAAAAGAATGATATCAAAAATTAGTCGTCGAAATTTGGCCTACTACTCATACGGCTGTTTGCTTTCTGTCTCAATTGTCTTTTCTTTTGCACTCATTAAGGGTATTCATGCAACTGCGGAAAACCCGGATAAACCTCAGAAACCAGATAATTTTATCTCCGCAGAAATGAACTGTCAAAATTTGTATGGAATATTTTTCTGCAGATCTGATTAATTTATCTCATCAATTTGATGCGGAAAACGTAAAGATAAACGTGATAAATTTTGAAATGACATTTGTGGTGTGTTTGATGTGACATTTCACAAGTATTTCTAAGGGGTGTTCATGCAAACGTCCTGCGGAAAGTTATATTTTTCTGCAAAGTGGAAATTTATCTCGTCGCATGAATACCCTTATTATGTTCGAAGAGAGTCATGACTCAAAAGTCATCGTGTAATAGCAGACATAGAATTTTGCGATGATAAATAAATTTTCATAGGTTACATTTTTAACAGAAGTTTTCACGTTTCAACACAAAAAGGATTTATTCCTAAAAAACTTTTCATCGCATCTATTTCACAGAAATGTACTAGCCACCGCCGGCCGGTGTTAAATCGAAAGCGTTAAATGCAACAACGGAACTTTAGATGGAAACAACAGAAAATCTCTTACGATTTTGTTTCTTCCTGTGAAAAAGGACTAGCAACCTACCATCGTTAACCGTTTAAGGCTAGATGAGCACTTGCCAATTGGTTTGCTCCGATTCTATACCTTTTGAACATACCCTGCGAGCTCATGCGATTTTCAAAATAACCGCCAATTTAATTCACCATCCGTTCGACTTGTGGCCCGTTCTTTGTCTCTTAAATGTTAACTATTGTTAACTTTGATCGTTCCTAAACTCTCAAATAAGCCGTATTTTACTATCGCCGATGATCCATATAGATCATCTCATGAAAATAAAACAATACGGATCTTAGTGACAACTGTGTTGTACACCTATCTTTTTTTTCCTTACGTTTATTTATTTTTCATTTATTGGTTTTCTTTTTTCTTTACACTATACAGTTCACAATTCCTAACCATTTGCAAAGCTGAGAAGCAATAGCAAAAACTAAACTTTTGGTTCATGATTGACAAAGCAATAATTTTTTTTAAATCAAACTCAAAATTAGCCCCCAACGTGATCCCGATAGAGACCAGTATCTCGTGGTGTTGTTGTGATGCATGTATTTTGATGATCTATGATAACGGATTTCTCGCGTACTTGATAGAGGCGGTAAAAATAGTTTTGATTTGACAGCCCCATAAGATTAACATTGAAAAGAGAGCAAAAATGGATTTTTTTAAAGTAATTTTTATTCGATATTTCAATAAGAAACCGGTATTAAATAATAATTGAAATCACTTCTATAAACATTAAATTATGTAAAACAAGTAAAAAGTGCTTCAATATGTGAAAATATAATTTTGAAAATTGCAATCAAAAATTGTAAATAAATAGCCTTTGCAGTATTTTGTGAGGTTATGTATCCCACGATTGTAAACAAACCTCTTTGCAACTAGATTTATTTTCTTACGCGCGCTTTTAAATTTTTAGATTTCATGAATAATTAAACGTATAACTCACTTTTCAGTTTATTGTTTATTAATTTATTGAAGTCCACTGATTTTACACTATTTAATTTAATAATAACACGAAATTTAACAAATTTATTGTTCTCTTTTAAAAGCGCGCGTAAGAAAATAAATCCAGTTGCAAAGAGGTTTGTTTACAATCGTTGGATACATAACCTCACAAAATACTGCAAAGGCTATTTGTTTACAATTTTTGATTGCAATTTTCAAAATTATATTTTCACATATTGAAGCACTTTTTACTTGTTTTACATAATTTAATGTTTATAGAAGTGATTTCAATTATTATTTAATACCGGTTTCTTATTGAAATATCGAATAAAAATTACTTTAAAAAAAAATATTTTTGTTCTCTTTTCAATGTAAATCTTATGGGGATGTCAAAACAAAATATTTTTTACCGCCTCTATCAAGTACGGAAAAAAACTCTTCAGAGGGCGCAAAAACTCATTTACCGAGTCCCATGGATCATCTCTGATAATAAAAAACCGCTATTGTAACATTAGCCGTGTTTTATTATCTTCTATCGGGATCCGGATCTGGATCTGGATTTACTTTTAACACGTAATACACAAACAACATACTGGGAAATTTTCAAAATTGTTAAAAGTTAATCCAGATCCAGATCCGGATCCCGATAGATGATAATAAAACACAGCTATTGTGTAACATTCTGATCGTTCCTAAATTCAATGTTAAGGTGGAAGAATGTTACACTTTGTAACAATTTCCAACTCATCTCGATGATATGAATTGAAATGTTTTCATTTTGTTGTTATCTTTTGTTTACATTTCGTTCTTTATAGTTCAAACTATTTTAATTTTTCGATTTCCTTTTACAATTTAATAGATTTTTATTGTCGATTTTAATTTTTGGAAACGTTTTCTGTTATTTTATGATTAATATTCTTTTTTTGATATTTTATATTTAACAAGTGAATTTGTGTCCATTTTGAATTACAAAAAAATCTTATATTTGGCTGGAAGATTCGCTTTTTTTTGCAAAAATAAAGTGTATAAAATATATAATTAACAAACAGTAAACATTTTTAAGTATTTTTTCCAATAAATTTGATGCAATCAAATGATTTATTTGATTTATTTATTCTAAATATATTTTCATTTTTTGATGTGTAAACATCTATGCTGGCGGTAGAGTGAAAAAAAAACGTGAACGTTCGTGTGCACGTTACGTCGTGCACTTTACGTTGTAGCACGTTACGTTACGAAATCTGATTTGCCCCGACCAAAACAAATTGATTTTAACACGACCGACAATTAGATTATACTTTATCGCGACCACTCATTTATATTGTTTTTGCCAACGACGAAAGCAAATTGTTTTTAGCGCGACCGACGATTTTATCATTTTAACACTTATATTTTTATATTTTTTTCTTTAATTTTTAATTATTCCCCGAACAAAATGGACGCGAACTCGTAATTAAAAAGAAAACAAATTCAAAACGAAAATAATAATAGTCAGCTGTAGGGATTGACAATTGACTGTAGGTATGGTAGATCAATGGCTGTAGGTATGGTAGGATATCGGGTGCGTTCAGTGATACAAATCTGAACTTAAATTCTACGTTTACATTATATTACTTTTAAATGATGCAATTTCTTCTTGCAATTTGTAGGAACGTAGGCGAGGGACTTAGGTGGCTGGGATATACAAAATAGCTGAGGTTGAACAAATTGCAGAGTTATCGGCTACCTTTGTACTTGCACAAAGTTAACAATCATTAAAAATCACAGCATCCAATTCCATAGGCGATTGATGGTGTCAATCGATTGAAACTGCGATTTTAGTGATTTCCACTGACAACAACTGCAACTAAATATTCTAAAAACTCAAGATATATAATTCGCCGGCTATCTCATAGTGACATTCATTTGAGGTTCGTTCAGTATAAAATTAAGACTGAACTTTTTGTAAGTTTTACTCGATGGAAAGATGGAGTTTCATAAGGGTTGCAAGTTCGTTGACAGTTCTAACTGGATATTTTAAATCGGCCCCTGTCAGTCAAACCAAAGTTCCTTTGGAATTTGGGTACGGTGTCATTTAATTGAAACCACGATTTTAGTGCTCTCCGCTGACAGTTGTTGTTTGTCGATGCTCAGAGAGTGATCACCATAAACAATAACCATGTGTAATGTGAAGTCATCTTAAAGTTGAGAGTGAACTACCAAGCAGGACCTTTCAGTACCGAACCTTCACCGTTCGTTGGACACTTCACCACCATCCTTTTAGTGCTTGGAAATTTCGTTACAGCGGTTCCCCCACTGGGTATTTCGCTGCCGTTCTTTCAACACTAAGCTTTTTAAGCACTGCCTACAGATAGGTAATGTAGTGTTAATTATTCAATATGTTTCTTTTGATGACGTTGAGTAACAAAAATCAGGCTCTTGGACAAACGTTGATGTTTACACATATATAACCGTGAGTCCCGGCACTCACATATTTTTTTTTTTAACCCATTGAGTTTGACAGATCAACAATATTGTTTACATTGATCGTTCCTAAATGAAATGTTACACTGTGTAACATTTTTAATAGTGGCACTTCAACATCTTTATTTGACACATTAACAATACTTAGAACACCCAAGAAAAATTAAAGTTGGCACCGACATTTTTTTCAAGCTGCAGCGCTGCTTCCGACGCCGTTTGATGGTTTTGAGCGTATACTGCGGTGAAAATTATTCACGTTTTGGAGTTTTTACAAATGTTCTACCACCATCTGTCCCAAATAAGTTTATTTTTGACTCGTCAAACAAAAGAACATTCCGCCATTTTTGCACTCCAAAGAAGATGCTGCTCCGCAAATTAGACTACCCTTCTTTAAAATCCTCCTATTCTCAGAAAAAAAAAATTGTTTTTCCGCCATCCAACATCAGCTTATTGTTCTTTCGGAGGACAAAGACAGGTATATTTATGTATGTAGGTGTTGAAAGTTGGTTGGTACGATCGAACGTAGAACACGCGAATTAATTTATTTCACGGAGATTAATAAAAACTATTTCCTAATTTTTGTTTAAGTATACTTTATTTACGTTATAAAATAAAAAGATTGTTTTTGTTATATATTAACTCAATTTTTATAAAATTTCGCCCCCAACCTTAAAGGAAGGCAAAAAACCTCCCTTACTATCCGACTTTTCCTTGCATCATTGCAATTTGCAATCAAGTAGAATAGATACCAATCTGGAAAATAAAAAAAAAACGATATAGGTACCTAGTTATTGCAAATTTCAAATAATCATATCAAGTTGCCATTGATTTAGGAAAAATGGAATCGGAATGAAATAAGCCAATGGCAAGCTTTGAGAACTATTTATTTTTGTGTCTGGCGTGGGTTTCTGTGTTCCTGTTCAAATCTTTCAAACTAAAATAATATTAGTTATTACTTTCAATATTCAATTTCAACTTTACCTGTCTATCGAGTAAAAAGATTAACTTTATAATATTAAGCTTATCAATATCATTAAACTCTCTGAACTCTTTTATAAGGCAACCGTTAGCATCGTCAGGCTGAACAAAATCCACAATCTGGTGGTAGCGGTAGGAATGGTCGTCTACGATCGTGGAAGACAAGAGGTTCAAAGATTTATTGAGGTATGTACTGAACATAACGGCGCAAAATTTTAAACATTTTAAACCTACTCTAAATCATTTTTAAATTCGACGCCGACTCTAAAAATGAGTTTTAGAATGAGAGTCGACGCTTTGTTTATTTTAAACGATATAAAGTATACTTCAACGCTAAAGCACTCGTCTAACATTAAAAGCAGCAAAATGCTTCTCTATCTTTTTTAAAGTATACTTTATACGTTTGTAATTTCATAACAAAAATTTAAAGAAAAACGTTTGATGAAGATTTTAAGCATGTAAATCAACAATCACGAAAACTGTCTTAGCTTTAATTTGTGGTGCATGCACCCAGTAACCATTACCACGACAAAAAAACACCATCTCCACCCCCGATTCAATAGACTACGACACCAAACAATATACAATACAAACTTGTATTCGGTCGACCGCCCCAACAAAAACAAAAAAACATGTGGTACTTAGTGTTGAACTACCATATCGTGGCAGATCATTTTCAGTCCTCGTTTAAGAAATAAAACCGACTCTAGTAAACGCAGTCGTTTAGTTGCGAGCCCTTGTCTAACCTTTTCTTAATTTTAAACACTTTAAACAACTCTTCTAACTAATGAAGGTTTTTAGCGCATGTAAGTTTTTTTTTTATGATTTGTGGTAGAGTATTCGACTGCAGGTCGAGAGGTCCACGGTTCAAATCCGGGTGTCCCATTTTTCTTTAAATTTTTTTATGAAATTACAAACGTTGAATGGATAAAGTATACTTTAAGAAATATAGAGAAGCATTTTCCTGCTTTTAAAGTTAGACG
Source organism: Leucozona laternaria (assembly GCA_932273885.2). Taxonomy (NCBI): domain Eukaryota; kingdom Metazoa; phylum Arthropoda; class Insecta; order Diptera; family Syrphidae; genus Leucozona; species Leucozona laternaria. The sequence continues at coordinate 58,341,884 of OW026368.1, forward strand.
AGTGCTTTAGCGTTACAGTACCTTATATCGTTTAAAATTATCAAAGCGTAAACTCTCATTCTAAAACTCATTTTAGAGTCGGCGTCGAATTTAAAAATGATTTAGAGTAGGTTTTAAATGTTTAAAATTTTTCGCCATTGTTTTTTGCTTCCCCACAGGGCATGAAAGTAGACCATTGAAAAAATAAAAATTCTTTTTCGTTGACTCTCCCTTTTTTAACAGGGTTATAGAAATTATTTCAACACCACCAAGTTCTTATTACAATTTGCTATGAAGTGTGATAAAAAGTTTCAGTTTTCGATTTATTTTTTCAAATTTTGGATTCTGGCATGAGAGTACAGCATTTTATTGAAATGAACTTTTTTTCATCATTTTACGGGCTTTTAAATATAATTGGTACGTTCCCAATCTTAAAATGCAACCTCCTATAAAGTTTGGAAGAATGTTTTATATTTCAATTTATTCGAATATCGAATTCCCTTTAAAGTTCTTTATCATATATGTATACTGTATAATGTTTCACGTCTTTTATGGACTCTGAAATTATGAGAAATAATCCCTTAAAAGTTTGGTGTGTTTTTTCTAGATATGCTGAACCAAACTATCATAACGATATCGGTTGACGCAAAATCTACTGACTCAGAGATTTGAAATGGTGCTTTCAACTCTGAAGGAAGAGCTTAACGATATTGAATACATTTCATTGACGGTCGATGGTTGGACATAAAGCGCTATGGAGAGCTACGTAGCTATAACCGGGCACTATATAACAAAAAAGTGGGAGTTGTAGTCCCCACTGCAGGACTGCCTTTATATGCCCGAGTCCCATACGGCCCAAAATTTACCAGCGCACCTTATAGAGACTATGAAAGAATTCAATTTGGAGGAGAAAGTTGTGGCTGTGACGACAGAAAATGCTGTTAATATTGTTGCAGCTGTAAATTTAACAGGATGGAGCCACGTTCCATGCTGTCCACATACTATTAATTTGGTCGTGCAGGAGGGAATACAAAAGTGTGCAGCAATCATAAAAAAGTAAAAGACATAGTGGAACATTTTCGAAGGAGCACTATTGCTTCGGAAAAATTAAAAGCAATGCAGAAGAAAATGGATCCATCTACTACGCCTCTAAAACTTTAAATGGACGTTGCAAAGAGGTGGAACTCTACATATTACATGATAGAAAGGTTCAAATAACTGAAGGAATCGATCAACGCTACATTCGGTGCTCTACATAACCCAGTCGAATGTTTGATGGATGATGAGTGGCTCATATACTGGACGAAATAATTAACATCCTCAAGCCGTTTGAGTTGCTCACAAAGAAGTTTAGCACCAAGAAGTTTATAAGTGTTTCGAAGATTATTGTTCTCGTTAATGAAGCAAAAGTTGTCTTTAAAAAAATCATGAGTTGTTTTCTTCTTAGTTTGGGAAAGACTTATCAACTAAAATAGACTCCATTCTTCACAGGCGATTTATAAAACATATATAAAAACCTCGTGGTCGAAAGCGGAACGATTATGGATATGGACCCCAGGTTCAAGTTAAAAGTTTTCCAAATCTATACAAGGCGAATCGTGTAGACAAATGTACTCGAGGAATTAAAACTACTGTGCGCATCCACAGCGAGGGCGGAGAGGTGCCCTTAAGAAAATAATTCTCCTGAATAGAATGAAGATCTCCTCTGGAACTATTATGATAATACAATTGCCCAAAAGAACTCCTCAGAAGCCACGTCAACGGCAATTATAAAAAGATACCGACTCCAAAAAATCAGATCCATTGACCTATTGGAAATTGAGGGAACCTGTGTATCCCCGATTTCAAAGCTTGCTTAAAAGTACCTCTGTTCTGTAGGCTTATCGGTGCCGAGTAAAAGTTTCGAAAATGGGGCTTATTGTTAGTGAGCGAAGATCTCGTTTGAAGGCAGATAATGTGAGGAAGATATAGACCAAGAGCCGGTAGCAAATTTTGGGAGTGGAGGTATAACCAAAATTCATAGGGCATATATAGGTATACCCATTACACTACTCCAAGACACACCACACGAGAGTAGTGTGGTTCGGGCTTAAGGTAGATAATTAACAAAAAATATAATTCACAAGGACTTATCGTAAATCTATATTTTTATTTGTTAAGGTATATACACATTAATGAAATGTTTGATGATTTGGGCCCTACGCTTTGTGCTGCACTTCCTTCGTTTTACAGCTTTACTGGTTGTGATTATACCCCAAGCTTTTTCAAGAAGTTAAAAATCAAACCATTTGAAATCCTTAAGAGTTTAATGGAATTTAAATGCGTTTTTTTCGATTTCGGAAAGTTTTCATATAACGGGTGATTTTTTGGCTGGTTTGGTTTTGGCAACACTGGTTTTGACAGCTGACGTGTGTTTAGTACCTTGTGTCACTGTCAAACAGCTTCAGTTTGGTTTGCAATTTAACCATGGATCGTCTTACAAATGAACAACGCTTGAAAATTATTGAATTTTACTATCAAAATTCGTGCTCGGTTCGAAATGTTCATCGCGCGCTGCTTATGTTCAGCGATGAGGCTCATTTTTGGTTGAATGGGTACGTAAATAAGCAAAATTGCCGCATTTGGAGTGAAGATCAGCCAGAAGCATTGCAACAGCTACCAATGCATCCCGAAAAAGCCACTGTTTGGTGCGGTTTATGGGCCGGCGGCATTATTGGGCCATATTTCTTCAAAGATGATGCGAATCGCTACCGAGCGATGATAACAAACTTTTTTTTGCCCGAAATGGAAGTTCTTGACTTGCATGATATGTGGTTTCAACAAGACGGCGCCACATGCCACACAGCACGCGAAACAATGGCGCAATTGCGAGGCGAGTTTGGTGAACAGTTAATTTCACGTTTCGGGCCGGTCAATTGGCCGCCTTAATCGTGCGATTTGACACCATTAGATTATTTTTTGTGGGGGTATGTCAAGGCTAATGTCTATAGGGACAAGCCCGCTTCGATTGACGCACTGGAAGCCAGCATCCATGCATTCATTCGTGAGATAGCGGCCGATATGTGTAAAAGAGTATGCCAAAATTGGACTCAGCGGATGGGCTACCTGAGACGCAGCCGCGGTCAACATTTGCATGAAATTATCTTTAAACATTAAATTGCAAGGTTCAAACTATCGATTCAAATAAATATTTCATTCATTTTTTCGAATTTTTTGTGTTTTTTTTTTTTAAAAAGTTCTACACCTCTTAAAATATCACCCATTATAATGGAAGAGGATATAATGAAAATAGAAGAATTTGTTTGTAAACTGTATCAAACAACGGCCCTTAATGTGATTGAAGCCCGATTCGAGATTTTTTACAAAACTTGTAAACCTACATCTGAAAAAAATTTCAAAAATATTGAAAATAAGTTAAAAAATTAAGAATCTTTACTTAAGCTTTAACATTTTATCTGAAGGTTTTGAAGGAAGTCTATTGCCTCCAAACAAAAGCGTTCTACTACTTTGGAAAAATGCCTTAGCCAATAGAGGAATAAAGCTTTATCCTTTTCACTGCGGCTGGGCAATGGAGGAAGACGATACGGTGAAGCTCAAATGGTACAACGGGGTTGCGGCCCCAAACGAAAATGATTCATTCGATAGCGAAGAAGAAACACTGAATTATAATTCAACAGACGAATCTGAAGAGGAATAACATTTTTATGATAAAAAGATAAGGTTTTTTTTATAAGATATTTAATATAATCATTAGAATTATTTTGAATTTTTGGTTTATCATTCATTTGGTTATTATAACAAAAGGAAAAAGTGTTTAAGGTTTTAAGTTGAAAAGTGCATTTGAAAATACTTAAATGACGTCTGAGAGGCCTAAGGCTGAAAAGAAACGTCTGAGACCGACATTTTGGTAATTAGGGGAACTATTCTGAATTTTTGGTGTATCATTTATTTAATTATACCTCGAACGCAAAAAGTTGATTTTCTTGCAAACTTAACAGCCGTCTGACGGGGCGAAATCTGAAACGGAATAGTCTGAGACCTAAATATTTTAAATCAGTCCACAATCCTCTATTGTTTGTATGTAAATTAAAGTGGTTATACCTCCAACACAAAAATCGGGAAAATACCATTTTTGAACGCCCAACCCCGCTGAAAAAAAACTGACAGACGCTTGGATTTGGTACAGTAATGGGTATACCTACATATATAGAACTATGAATTTTGGTTATACCTCTACTCCCAAAATTTGCTACCGGCTCTTAGACTAATAGTTTTTCTGAATGCAAATAATGATTTAATATAGTAAAATAAAAAAAATTAATTAATTAATATGAATTTGTAAAAACATAAGTGTTTTTTTGATTATAGCTGATTCTTATTGATCCATTGTTTTTGTGCGATTAAAAACTATTTATTAATTTTTTTTTAAAGTCCCGACGTTTCGTTGGTATTTTCCAACATTTTCAAGGTTTTTTTTTACCTTTATTGGACCTACAACATAGTACAATGAGATTTTATTTGAATTTCGGATACCTGCATATTTAATTTATTTTCTTTTTTCTTACACTAAATTGCTTATTACATTGGTTTTAATGAAAACGTTAAATTAAAACATTTATATTGCACTTTTATATGTATTTAGCTTTAACGGAAAATAAATAAATAAATAAAAAACCCAAGACAAAACAAAAAAATAACAACTAATATCACAGGTTTTTACTTTATAACAGCACTGTAGCTAGCGCCCAACTTGTCTTTATCTTCATCACTCTCTTCAGATTTTGCTGTATACACGTATAAGTGTTTTTTGTTTTTAAAGTTTAAGTTTTAATAATTAGTTTGTGTGTCAATTTGTTATCCTTGTTTATGTTTAATGTATTTACATACTTAACAAAGTTAAATAATAATGTTTTCGAAATTATTTTCTATTTTAATTAGCAGTTGAAAAAAGAAAACTTCTTTTTCTCATACAAAATTAATTTATTTATTTGCTTAACAAACGTTTTCGAGAAATACGTTTCTCATCTTCAAGCTTATAGCAATAATGAAAAATAATATTTTTAAAAATTACATATATGTTAATCAAAAAATCACATGATAAATTTAAAATTATTTTTGTCAATTTAAATTTTAGGTAATTTTAATGACATCTATTGATATTTTTATGATTTTAACAATTACAAAGAGGAAAAATTCCGAATTTTATATTTTCTAGTTATGGGTACAATTTTATATTTATAGGAGAAATATCCAATACTAATACTTAAACTTAGAAATACATATTAATTAATTAAAATTAAAGTTGTGAATGCTTACTCTTGTCACTTGATTTATGATGGAGTGTTGTGGCTTTTTTATGTGTTGGATGGATTCAAGATTTTCAGGATCATTTAATTCAGCAAACTCTTGCTCGTTACTTGTAGCATCGTTGTTGTCTCTTACTATCTTTGATACAGGACTATGGTAATAAGAGCATGCCAAACTGACAATTCAGCATTACAAAAATTACAATGGTCTGGAGTCTCTTTGGTGTATTAATGCCTACTTGTGAAATTAAGATATTTTTTGAAGAGTTCAGTAAGCTCCGAATGACTGGCATTTATTAGACTCAACGCCCAAACATAAACTAGCTTCTGGGCGCATAAGCAATCAACCGAATGCATACAACCCCTATTCAATAACTGGAATGGAGTCCAGCTCCGATTCGCTCAGTTTTGCTCACTTAAGCAAGCAAAAGCAAGAGCGATCCCATTCGCGATGCGCATAAGTTAAACCTAAAATTGAAAAATAAAAAAGAAAAAACCAAAGGAGACCAAACTTTTCACAATAATTTGAATAGCTCTTTTGAACTAACATAATGTATGAATCAATTTAAAATGTATGTGCAATCTTTTTGTTTTGCCGTTTTTCAGTGTCACATGTACATATGTATTTAGAAACCCGGAGCAAGGCATATAGCGACGAAAAACGAATGTAGGGCGTAACAACAAAAAAGTGCAAGTGCCATTGCCAGTGCCAGTGCAGAGCCAGTGCGTGCAAAAATCAAAAACAAAAACTTCACCCATATCGTAGATAATGATGCACAAACCACAAACATCCAAAGCACAGCGGTAAATTTTCCTTACCTTTCCTTCCCACTCCACTCACAGTGTTTGGGCTTCGTCATTATAAACAGTGTATGTATCATCTCATACAATGTTTGTAATCGATTAAGCCTAAACATATCAGATAAATAGCTGTTATTGATTTTGGGTATCCAGGGGCGTATCAGTACATTTGCTATTAAGGCATAACACTAGTAGTATTTGTACTGTGAAGTCATTTTGGGGCCCTAAGTGGATATCAGCTTAGGTAACTGTCTGATTTGGTTTGTTATGTCTGTTTTTTAGTAATGGTGGGTGAGTTTAGGGTTGACTATAGCAACATTCGGGGACTCAGGCAGAGCTTTTGTGCTGTATATGTCCCTACTGTTAAAAACAGGCCAGCTGTTTTGGCACTAAGTGAAACCCAGGTAGCGGAAAATACCGATTACTCGGAATTCAGCCTACATGGTTATAGCTTAGTGCCTCTATTTTTCTCACATCATGGTCTCGCCGTGTATGTTCGAAATGATGTTGCTTGCCACAATATGGTTCATGTTTGAACACTAACTTTAATTTCATGTGGTTTAAATTCACCGTCCATAAGCGCATCATCCATACTTGTTTTATTTATAGTAGTCCTAGTTTGGATAGTAATTCAACTTCTAACCAATTTGATGCACTATCCGACTCCATCCAGAGAATTATTTCCCATTTTCCTCACAGTGAAATCGTTGTTACGGGCGATTTCAATGCACATAATTCTTCGTGGGTACGCTATTCGGGTCAGACAACACCCGAGGTAAGGTATGCCGAGATTTTTGCTGAGTTTAACAACCTGACTCAGCTTGTCGACGACCCCACTGGGATTACTGACATGCAGGTCAATCCGCCAATACTCTAGACTTATTCCTTACTTCTGACCCTAATAAATACACTATTAGTGTATTATCGCCTCTAGGCACATCAGACCATTGTACCATATCTGCTAATTTCTCATGTCAGCAAAACCCAGTTAAAGAAAAAACTCCTAAGAGAACCGTTTGGCAGTACGAGAAAGCCAACTGGGACGGTCTCAATGTTTTCTTCAGGAACTTTAACTGGTCACTATGCTTCCTCGATAGCGCAGATTCTTTGTGGAATGAGAAATTTTATCCCAAATAGGGTAAAATCTATCAAACCCAAAGATAACTCATGATTTGATTCATGGTTATTAGGTTATTAGGGTCAGAGAAGTAATCTTCCGTTGTTATAAAGCCAACCCTACTGAGGAAAACCGGAAAAGGTTTCAACAAGCTAGAAAGACCTGTAACGTTCACATTCGACGAACCAAATTTTTACATGATCAAAAATTACGGCAAAAAATACTACAATGTCCCAAAGGAAGTACAAATTTTTGGTTATTTGTAAAAAACATACGAAATACCACCTCGTCCTCGGTTCCAACGCTCGTATTCAACGACACTCCTTTTGTCAGCTCACTCGATAAAGCCAATTTACTTGCAGCTTGCAGTTTGCTGTTAATTCGACGCTGCCAGAAGAAGATATAACTCTACCTGTACTTGAGAGCGTAAACGATTTCATGGGACAAATCTTCTTTCGCACTCGTACAGTCGCTAGAGTTCTGAAAGATCTCGAAATTCACAAATCCGCTGGCCCGGATAGTATCCCTCCCATTGTTCTGAAGAGGTGTTCTTCAACGCTGGCAAAACCACTGCGTAAGCTTTTCCATCTGTCCTACTCTACTGGTCTCTTTCCGAGTGGATGGAAAACAGCATTTGTCCAGCCTGTCCCTAAAAAAGGCGTGTCTTCTTCCCCCTCTAACTGTCGACCAAATGCACTTACGTCCCTTCTTTCCAAGGTCATGGAAACGCTGATTAATCATCAGCTTAAGAAATATCTTGAAGAACAAAAGCTTCTAAATGACCTGCAGTATGGCTTTCGTAGCAATAGGTCCACTGGTGATCTGATGGTATATCTCACCGAACAGTGGCACAAATCTTTACATCGTTTTGGCGAAAGTAAGATTATTGCACTTGGTATTTCAAAAGCATTTGATAGAGTTTGGCATCAAGCTCTCTTATCGAAAATGGTATTTGGTATTGATGAATCTATTCTTCGTTGGATTAGAAATTACCTTTCGGTACGATCAATACAAGTTGTATTGGACGGTTTTAAGTCTGATATCTACAAAATAAATGCTGGTGTACCCCAGGGCTCCGTTTCCCTCTTCCTAATATCCATAAATGACCTGTTATCTGAAACTTCTAATCCATTAAACTGATTTGCTGACGACAGTACTCTCAGCTTTTCATATTCGTTTCTAGATTCACATCCATGTTCTTCAGATGTGGAACTTCAACGGCAGCGTATGATGATCTAATTAAATTCTGATCTCGACAGCATTGTCCAATGGGGATTCAGAAACCGTGTAGAATTTAATGCTTCTATAACTTAATGCTGTCTCCTGTCGTTAAAGCGAAACCCACCCCAATGCTGCTATCTATGAGTGGCACTTGCATAGAGGAAACCGAACAGCTTTCAGTACTCGGTATGTGTGTCACAGACCACCTTTTGTGGAACGACCACATATTTGACATCGCCAAAAACGCTGCTAAGTGTTTAGGTTTTCTCCGTCGATGCAAGAAATTTGTCTCCCCTTCTGATTTGGCTGTGATCTACAAAGTCTTTATTCGTCCAAAACTTGAGTACAACTCCCATATTTGGGCAGGTGCTCCAAAAACCCGCTTGAGCTTATTGGATAGAATACAAAAGAGAGCTCTAAAAAAGATAGGTGAAAGAACTATAACGGCAACATTTACATCTCTTGAGCACCGTCGCAATGTTTCATGTCTATCATTATTTTACCGCTATTTCTATAAACAGTGTTCTAGTGAAATAGCCAGTTGCATTCAACCGTAATACTCGAGCTTCTAGGATATCTCCTTTTCAACCCCCTCCAATCTACCTTATCGCTCGTGCTGTGTATATCATTTTAAGGGTAGTCACAACCCCTTTAGTGAGAGCTTAATATAAAAAAAAGGGAAGATGTTTTTTTTATGCGCACATACCTAAGTAAATTATGGCTAGGTATACTCGGAACTTTTGCAAACATGAGCTAATTTTGCGCAGGCTTTATTATTTTTTATTTAAGCCTATTGTGTTTGGGTCTTCAGTTCTTCACTCTTGAGACCCTAAAGTAGATATACTTAGATTGTCTGTTTATAAAATAAAATATTAATATTAACAAATTACAAATTGGGTCTATGGGTATCTTCAATTGCCGATGTATTTTGTATTTGATCGTAGATGAATATGATTACTAGCTAAATTGATATTAAAAACCAGACGGTTTACTGGACAGGACAGCTAGGGCGAAATTTTATTTTGAAGTATTATAAGGTTGTATTGCATAAGATGCGACAAAAGCTGTTTTAGAGAATAGTTTTTCAAAAGTTAATTTTCAAACTAAAAAATTATTGCAAACTGTTTTTTTTTTTGAAAAGTGCACGTTATTAAGTCCTTTTTTTTGTTTTTAATATTAAATGCTCTTTTCAATTTTAAGTCAAATATAAAACAAAGCATATGGTTTTAGACAATCACTAAAAACCATATCTGGTTTCCAGTGTGTGACTAAAAATCGTAATTGAATATTAAAAACAAAAATAGAAGGTACTTTAGCTTAGTACTTTCAACAGAATTAAACAAAACCCCTCCTGATCAATATTCGAATCATATTTTCAACCAAAAGTTATTTGCCGTACGTAAGTGTGGTACAAGCAAAATTTCCTGATATTTTTTTAGACAAAATTTCCAAATTGTTATCGCGATTGTCACCGCCTTCGCGTTGGTTTGCACAATGCTTAAAGCTAAGCGCAAAACGCAGCAAGCACCATTTGTTCACCATATTGCTCTATATTTCGATTGAAGTTGGCAGACTTTTTTGGGAAAAATCTGCTTCTCCTTCTGAAATAGGTATTGAAAATACGTTATGCAAAGTTGGTGTCTTATTTATTTTGTTTGTGACGCAAAGCTAAAAGTGAAGCCTTTTCCTTTTTTATAAGATTCGGTTGCTTGTGTCTAAAAGAAATGGTTCTTTGAACCATGTATCGAAATATTGCATTGATGTGAGCAGGGTTTTGATCCAATCTTTATCGCGCGATAAACATTATTGTGGTTTCCACTACCACCGCTAAGCAAACCTCAAAACATTACTTTTTGACACCAGAAACCGAATCTTTTATACAATAAAGGAAAACACTTTACTTTGAGCTTTGCATTAAAACAAAATATATATGGTAAAAGCTTTTCCCTAGATACAACCTTTTAAACAGAAAAATTTCAAATTGAACATCATTTTTTACCGCATTTAACGTTATAAATAGCAAATTTTTGAAAAAAATCACAACCAAGCAAGCAATTTTTGGTTCGGCCACCTGTCAAGTGGCCCTTCTACGAAGAAGAAACAAGAAGAAAATGAATACGAAGTAAGTATGAGTGAAAATGTTGAACAAAGTGAATACGAGACTCAGTCTAAGCAGGAGCAGTCTGAACTCTGAAGCAGATGAAGATAACTCCCTGCAAGAAGGGTTAAGTGAATAATATTTTCTCGGAAAGGACAAGACAACAAACTGGAAAAAAACGAGACGCAATCTTCAGACGCGAATACGATCGGATATTATTATGTAACTCCTTTCTGGAACTTAAGGCGACGACGGTCGTCACGCCAGAATTGAAAAACAGAAATGAATACCAGTGAGATCAAGAGACAATAAATACGAATGACACGGAGATTAGTGCTGTCATTGGCATCCTATTTTTGATATGAAGTAACATTTTAGAGTTCCAGAAAAAAAAAACACAAAATGTGGGAGAATGCAAGAGGAAACAAAATCGAAGCGTGTTATCTCGCGAGCGAAAACAGATTTCAATTCCTTTTGTGGAGCTTACGATCTAATGACTATCGGACAAGAGCTGAAAGAGATAAATCGACAAATTAGCACCAGTAAGAAAATATTTAAATTTTGTTTTAATAACATTCAAAATAATTTTATGCCGAGTGAATATCTGACAGTTGACAAACAATTGCTAGCTTAGCTTTTAAAAGCCGAAGTGCGTTCAAACAAAATATGGCCAGCTAAATAATGTGGTATTAAAACGTTTGCTTTAGTTGATACAAAAATGTTGTCCACTTTGAATCTTGAGCCATGTGATGGCACTCAACCTGACGTTCCATACAAATTCAAAAACAATGGTGAAAATGTTGACCTGGGAATAATAAAAACCCGTGCAAGGATCAAAACAGAATATAACAGTAACAGGAGACAACTGGTTCACCAGCCTTTCACTTGTCAACAAGCTGAAAAGACTAACATACACTGGAACCATTCGGAAAAATAGACGAGAAGTTCCTTCCGAATTTTTACCAAAGAAGAATAGAGAAGAATATTTGTCACTTTTTGGATTTCAACAAATCTGCAATATAGTATCCTACCGCCAAAATAAGAACAAATAAGTATTATTGCTGTTTTCAATGCACCATGATAATGCAATTGACGGACGCAGGTATTTACTGGGGATCAATGGAAACCAGAGATAAAATTGATTATTCATATAAGAATTGGTGTGGATAATGTAGTTGATCAACTATGCAAAAACTACGATGATTCAAGGATTACTCGCCAATGGCCAATGGTTATAATTAATTTGTCTACCAAATATTTCTGGCATAAATGCGCTTTGTTATAAGTCAAAGAATTCCGAAAAGGTTTTAAAATGAAGCAATTTTATAGAACAGTTTGCCTGGGTACTGATCCGGCCTCAAATTGAAGTAAGGTCAACAAATCAGTAATTTCCAAGGGTAATGTGCCAGAGGGCTCCTGCGGTAATTCAAGCTCCCATCACGGCCAATTTTGTGTGAACTTTGATTTGTAAAAAAAAATTCAAATGGAGGAATATTTAGAAACGAAAGATTTATCTCAGTTAAAGAAAAGGATTCACTTGATAAAATTCACTTATAGAGAAAAATGGGAGCTAAAATTTAGCGGGATCTACGTACTAAGCTTATACATTTTCCAAAAATTAGTAAAGTTGCGGGCAGTATTATGAAAGTATATACAAATTAACAATACAGCCCCGTGTGCCGTGTTGCACATATGCAATATGCATACAAGGAAATTACAATATGCATACAATTAAATTATATTTTATCTGGAAAATTGTTTTAAATCAACAAAATTAGGAAGAAATTGATTAAAATACTTCTGAAACTTTGTTTTTAACCCAACGCGATGCACACCATCTGATTTTTGATATAAAATAAATCTTAATTTATGAGAAAAAATTTTAAAATCTTAGGAGCGGGCTTCAAAATCATTAATTTCTTATATATAAAATTTTGTTAACATTTAAAAAAAAAAAATGGTATGCCTATGTTAAGTATTTATTAATGTGGAGTAAAAAATTTAATTTAACAAAAAAATCTTCCACCCGTTTTCGAATAATCGATTTTTCAAAAAATAATTTTTAAAATATTTTTTAAAATCCTCAAATATTTTTTTGGAAAGTTTTGATATGCAATATTGTTTAATTTTATTACAAGCTTGTGCATACAAAATTTAGTTTTAATCAATAAGTCAGATAATGCGATAGTCGAAAATCAAAAAAAATCTTCCTATGTGATACATAGGTACTGTTAATAATAGATCAATGTTATTTTTAATAATTACTTTAATTAGTAATTAGTAATTTTAAATGCTAACCTTACCTACTAATTTTGATACAAAACAAGGTTATCGAAATCGTAGAAGTAGTTTTTGAGCAAACGAAATTTTCCTTAACGGTTGTTAAAGCATTTATATGGGAAGTAACGTAATTTTTAATCAAAAGAATATTATTTGTCTAAAATCTTCGAATATATGGCACTTTCATCTCATTTGTTCTCTTTTGATACGTTCGGGAAATATTTAGGGGAAAAACTAAAAGGTAAGAAATTGTTTTTTTTTGAAAATGAACGCGTTTAGATTTCAAAGAATTTTTACTCAGAGGAAAAATTTCAAACAATTTTTTACAAAAAGTTTTTAATCAGAGGAAAATTGAAAAATTATGAAAAAATAAATTTAAATATTATTCTGAAAAAGAGTAAAAAGAGCCACGACAATCTCAAAAAGAGCCAATTTTGAATTATTTTAGAAAAGTGGAGCCAAAGAGCCACACCTAAAAAAAAGAGCCACGAAGGTAGCCCTGGTTTCAATAACCTTTCCACTTAAAGTGAATGTGGAAAATAATATTTTCCTCTAGAATCTGAACCCATGTTCTGTTACTCTCGCATCGATAAAATCAGTCGAGAAACGATGGAAAATGGAATAAAACTCATATGATTTGTTTCAGTTTTCATCGTTTCTCGACTGCTTTTAACCATGCGAGAGTTACAGAACATGGGTCCTAACCACGATTTGGATACTAAAACGCATTATTAAATATTTTTTTTTGGCAAAAAAACCACGCACGTGTTTCTTTTACCCACGCAATTTTAGGAATATCTACCTATACATACAATTTTCTTTACTGTTTTGAAAATTTTATTTAAAAAAACTAACAAACATGCCTGAATCCAGTGCAATGTTAAATTTCTTACAGAAGACTCACTTCGCAATCTCAAATTCTCTAATGTTTGAGTCTTGAAAGACCTTCATACTCACCAAACGGAACACACCAGCATTTTTAATTTAAATAAAAAATAGCGTTATCTTGAATATATGAATAACGTTCTGTCTCGTGGGGTCCTGATAACATTATCTACTTTTTTGGTATTCCTTTATTACGCGTTAAAAATATTTTAGGATTAGGTAGGTATTTCCTTAACATATTTTTTCTTTTGATACTAATAGATATAACAAATCGTATGGTAGTGATCGGCATTTTTTAAGCATACAAAGAATTTCGGTTCAAGGTTTTAGTATTAAAACTAAAAGTATCTATATCTTCCTCGCTACTATATACCACTAAAGTAAAGATAAATAAGTTGGAATGCTTGTTGTCAAAGCTAGTTACTTCAATAGATCGTTGTAAAACAAAATTACTCAAGATATCAGTTTTTACTTGTCGTCTTCGTGTATTTCGTAAAAGACAGCTTAAAAAAAAAACAGAAACACCAGACAATACGCGACACACAATAAAAACCGCACTGAACAAGCTACTAGGTAGGTATATACAATCGAACTGTGTAATTCCTGGCACGATCCAAATTTGATGATTTAGCTCACTAAAAACAGCAATACAATGCAATGCCGATCAATGTACGCGATGTGAAGTGACGTTGGAGATCCAATTAGCCATCAAAACTGAAATCGGACAGCTTTCAACTGGATTGGACTCTACGCCATAGATTATACCAACTAGTACATAATATGGTAACACATAAATATAGCTATACATAGATATAGATAAAAATCATGTGAGACAGGAAAAATATCGCATATTGTACCTGAAAGACACCGATCAATCGGGACAAATAAGCAACACAACCGCATTGAAGTTTTGGTGGCCCTGACCCCTCATATTCTGAGTAAATATTAAAAAATACATCTTTGTACAGTTACTTTTAATTATTGTACGATTAATGTCAACACACTTTTTTTGTAAGAATAAGACATAAAGAAATGAACAATTTGTTTTTTTTTTTTAACACTGTTCAATGGACCACGATTATGGTCAATGGACAATTATTTTGAAGGAAGCGATGCAAATCATAAAAAGTGTTCATACATTTAGAAGCAAATAGTTTTAATCAATTTTTATTCCACTTAAAAATTTCGTCAGTTGGGCTTTTCATAACAGTGGGGTTTCGTTACTTAAAAAATAGAATCAGGTGCACTTAAAATAAAAATTTTCGTAAACCTAGGAAATTCCTTACACTAATTGAGTTTTCGATGACACTCGTTGAACAATTTGTTGCCCCAATGAAGCACATAATTTAAAATATTTTTCATGTCACAATTAACATGCATTCAAAAGCTATTTCCCTTTTCTTTGAAGCAAGTATTTAAATTTATAAAAGCATGGCTCAACGAAACAGCTTAATTCATCAATTAAACAATTATTCGTTCTTAAAAATGTGAACAACAATCAACAAAACTTAAATTCGAATTTAATTATATTATGATCTGACAACAAAATTATGCATTAGTGAAAATCAAGTTTTAAATTCTGTTTATTTTAGTTCGTTCACCTTTAATTCATGTCGAAGAAACTAAATACAAACAAACGAAACAAAAAGAAAAATTACGTAATGACAGCCTGCCTCACAAGCAAATTGATGAGACTTTTTTTTAATCATTATCATCATTTGATAAGAAACAAGACTTTTCGTTACATAAAATGAACAAGAACAAAATAATACAATAATAATTATAATAACGAACGAATTCCTCCGTAAACATATGCGTTTTATGCTAACTAATGACATAAATTCGTTAACTCAACGAAAAATTCGTTGTTAAACATACAGCTTCATTGAAGCCGGAACCAGATATGTCTCGTGTGGTGTGTCGTGGACTCATGTGTCGCTATCGCTCAAATGTATTTATCGTCTGATGTGTTGTGTCCTTATCAATGAAATACATTGGAATGACAGCGACACACTTCTCCCCAACACACCACCCGAGAGTAGTGCGGCTTAACATTTGAACGACTTTTCACTGAACCAACAAAGCAATCACCCCAAAAATGTTCGGAAATGGTTTAGTTTTAATAGTATCTTCCAGGTAACACTTTGCCTAGTTGCATGTTGTTGAGAACTATCGAATCTTTCTGCGTATAGCACAGTTCATTTGACAAGGCATTTTGTAGCTGATCATGCAAAAAGCGATCAATATTTTTCGATTGTAATATCTTCGAAAACAAGTTTAAATTTTGCAACAAGAACAAGAAGGAACACGAAATCTCAGTATTATGTGGAGCGATATGCCGCAAATGTAGCTGGAAATAAATATTTTTCATATCAAGAGACCTCTTTATAAAAGATATTCATCTGAAGATGCCCCCTTCGGTTGGGGCCCTGATCCTTGTCCCACTATCCCCAATAGTAGTTACGGTCCTGATTTTGGTTCACATTGTAAAAATACATTTTCTTCAAATATTTTGAAGAACATGATTAGTTGTAATTTTCGAGCTCTGGCAGGCCGCCAGCGGTACAAATGGTGGTGTAATGACGGTGCAGCGGCTCTGTGGCTTGTTGGCGAGTCATTGGCGGCTTGGCCGCTGGGCGGCTCAGTGAATTAGAGGCTTGGTGTCTCCAGGGATTGGTTAAGCATACATCACCTAAGAACCCAAAACGATGATAAGATCATAAAATCGTTAAGAACGTAAAACGCAATGTTAAGAACGAAAAACGCAACGTTACCAACATAAAACGCGTTTTTTAAAAAAAAATCACGTTGAGAACCCAAAATACAGAACCTGATGTAGTGGAAATTAGGAATCGTTTATTAAATAGACACTTTTTTTAATACACAAAATATATTTTCTTTTTAATTAATTAAGTTCACAGTAGTATGGATTATTAATATTTACAAATTTTCTTAGGAATCTCACGCAAGTGCTAGCAATTAATTTTTAAGAAAGTAAAAAAAGGGGGGAACAGTTGATCACAGCTGAATATACCAACAGCCGACTACTTATTTTGATTTTTGGTGTCGCGTGTGATTTTGTTCGTTTAAAGAATAAAATAACAAATAAGGGTAAAAATGTATACCAGTGTGATATGAAATGATACTGAATACTTAATTGATGATTCAGAAGGGATTTGCAATAAAAAGGAATCAAATCGTCGCGTTAAAAACTCAATAGTTTTACCTTTTATTAGCTGCCTTGTCATTTGACAGCAAATGTGACCTATCTGGTTTTGGTCGTTAGAAAACATATCGGATACTAAGGTATCTTGGATAGCCTATCGGATTGGCACCCAAACGCGGCCATTATCTGCATGAGTGCCGCGGGTGCATTTGTACTACCATTCCCGCGCAAAAAACGCAATCCCTTGCTTATGAGCCTACAAGAGCTGTTAACAAATGTCATCCTTCCGACATTTTTACAAAATGGCTCGAACATTTTGTTAGGCATATAAAGCCAACAGTTGAACCTCCAGTTCTTCTTATTTTGGATGGACACTAACTAATCGAAATGGCAATAGAGAACAAAGTTTGGCTGAGTTCGTAATTGTAAAACTTCAGCAGTACTGCCAAAATTGCGTTCATAAATGTAAACTAACAGAATAAGCTCTGCGTGAGCATGGCAACAGTTGTGTTCATAACAGTAAAACTAACAGTCAATTTGCGGTCAAGTTGGCATTTTGTTCTTATTATGTTGCTGAATTTGCACGAAAATGGCAGACGAGCAAATGTGAGTATTTTTTTAATTAAATTTATTTATAATCGTAATTTTATTTAGTTTTCTTAGCTTTTAAAATGAAATTAATTATTTTTCTTTCACAGGACTGTGTCCAAACTTAATTATTTTTTACCTTAACTACCTGCATATAAATTGAAAATGTTCCTTTACGATTAAAGTAACTGGTGGGGTCCGATTTGGCGGCTATGATCGGAATTTCGGTTCCGTCAATACATCCAATAACATTGGGAAACGGAAGCATATCTATGCATTGGGTTTAGTTGATCATAATGTTGAATCTGGGCATTTCATATACTTTTTTCTTAGCTTAAAGAACAATCTCGTTGTTTGAATAAAGTATTTGAAAGCTGATCCTTTAGCAATATTGAATAAACAGCTTATTTCTCTAAAAGAGCAATGATTTGCAAGCTTCCAAATATTGAGGTAGTCGCCAGGCTCATATCTATTTTCGGCTGTCCGCAGTTTGAGTTTTTCCAAAATGGCTTAAGTTCGTTCAAAACAAACTGTTGGAAGTTCTATGTAGATTATTTTTGTAAGAAACAGTTATGAATACAAAGGGGCTTACTTGAAATGTAGACCTGGTCATCCGAAAATGGTTTAAAAAAATGTCATCCGGAAATTCCTTGATCGTTTTAAAGAAATTTTTATTTTTTGGAACATGCCTTATTAACATCGTTCTAAAGGTTATCACTTTCCTTCTTCTTCGGTTTTTTAATTTTCTTATTTCTGCCAATTTATGTCCCATGTTTTACAAAACGGTTTCTTCCGCAAAGCTTAGAACAATAAGTTTTAGAATATTTTTGTTAATAGCCATTTTTTAAATGTACATAATATGTACTACAAATCAAATCAAAGGCATGTAAAAAAAGATTGATATTACTCATTTTGTCAACGTTTGCTATTATGAACTCATTTTAAACAAAGTATGATGACTGCACACATGCAGTTGTAATTGTGTTCATAAACGTATTTGATCATATTTTAGGCAGGGCATGGGCAACAAAGCCTGCAATTACGAACTCAGCCTTTGCATGCTTTCTATTCCTCCTCATTCCAGTCATAAGATCCACCCACTTGATAAGAAGTTTATGGATCCACTAAAGAAGTATTTACTAGAAGAAATTCGAATCTGGATGAGGATGAATGCCCAACCATTGACGCAATTTGATACAACTGAATTAATTGGTAAAGCATATCTCTTCGAGTCCAAACTTGAGAAAAAGCCCTGAATGGATTCAAGGTCACTGGAATTTACCCACTTTTCAGAAACATCTTCAGAGATACCTAGTGATTTTTTAGCAGCTGGCAATGATGTTTGCCCACCAGATGAGCCTACAACTAAAAACCTGTTGTTGAACGTGCAACAACCCCAGAAGCTTTTGAATGCCCATCAGCAATCTGATGCTCTTGAATCTCCATCTCGCACCCTGCACACTATAAACACATCAGAAAGAGAAAATATTATTCTGACACCAGCTGACATATCTCCGGCTCCTGTCAAGAAAAAGGTTAAAACTATTCGTGGTAGACCAGCTGGAAAATCTATATTGCTTACTGGATCTCCATACAAAAGAACTTTGGACGATTCGCTGAGAAAATTGTTGATAAAAACAACAGACCGAGCACTTCTAATCAATAATATTTTAAAGCTGAAAAGAAAAAACCTGATATGTAGTCAAAATTAGAATTGCTTTCAAATAAATAGCTTAAAACTTTTTATATTTTAGGGAAGAACAAGAAAAACTGCAAAAGATGGTAACAGAAGGCTCATCAACCCCGGAAATAGACTAAATAAGCTATCATGATGAAGCAGACGTCGAAAATTGTCCAACACTTTTCGTCACCGCATGTACAAATGTACTATTGTACCCTGTACTCGGAAGATCGACCCGGATCCAATGCGTTTCTTGCCACATTTAGAGCCATGAACTTTGTACTGGGTGAGAAAAACCACTGTTTCTTTGTGAATTCTGTACGTCATAAGCAAATATTATATACCTTTTAGTGTTGCTGCTAATATGGACCAGGTAGTCAATCTAACCCTCCACATTTTTTTGTTGTTGCGTTTTTGAGTTACTTAAATTTTCATTTTTTTGTTATTTTTTATAAAATGAATTAATGTTTTTGTTGCTACTTTTTTAATAAAGATTAACTGATCTTTTTGTGAAATATTGTGTTTTATTAGCAAAAAATATGATTGGTGGTCCATATTACCCGACTTCACTCTACTTCAAATAATCAAATGGACACAAAAAATGTTAATTTATAAAAATATGTATGATTACACTGGGGAACAATATAAACAAAAATTCTTTTGAGTTCGATTTTTCAGCTGTTTTGAAGTTAAATAGGTACGCTGATTTCAAAACTTAACATAAATGGTTTAATGAGGACTTGGTAATTCTAGCCTATAACACAACTGAATGGCGACTGTTCATCGATACGATAGCTCAAAGCGGAGCTTGAAGTGTGTCCTCCACAATGAAGACTTATTTGGTGCAGTCCCAATCAGCGATTCAGTTTGTTTGCGTGAAGAATATGAAAACACAAAGAGTCATTGACTTGTTGCAATACCCCGTGCACAAATGGATCATCTGTGTTGGCCTTAAAATAGTATGCTTCCTTCTTGGCTAGCAACGCGGACAGGAAGAGCTCCTGAGAAGCATTGGCTAAAGTTGACTTGGCCGCCAAGATCTGAACTCAAACCTGGTAATCCAAACATTCTACATCAGCCGCTTGTTGACAGAAATATAAAACTCTGAATATAAAACTGGGACTCATGAAGCAGTTTTTTAAAGCTTTGCGAACCGAAGGAGACGGTTTCAAGTACCTCTTTTCAGCATTTCCTAGCCTGTCTTTTGGAAAGATAAAGGCCGGTATGTTTGACGGTCTACAGATTTGGCAGCAGATTAAAGATGAAAACTTTTTTGGGACAGTGACAGAACTCCAAAAGAATGCTTGCTAATGGTTTTCATTCAAGAACTTTATCAAAAACTTTCTTGGGAACACACGAGGAGAGAATTACACAGAAATTGGCCAGCAACTTTTAGAGAGCTTCAAAATGCTTGGTTGCATCATGAGCATCAAGGTTCATTTTCTGCATAGCCATCTTGCGAAAAATCTAGGTGCAGTCAGTGTCCATTGATGAGTAGGGTGAGCGATTCCACCAAGATCTAAAGACCATGAAGGCATGGTACCAATTACCAATGTAGATGGGACTTACAAGTACATACGATGGCTGATTGTTCACAGAATGAACACTCCAGGAAAAGCTTTAGACAAAAATTTTTACCTTGATATACGTATCTATATGTTTGCCGTTTGGTTCAAGAAGTTTATCTACAACTTTTATGAATAAAATTATTTTCTTTCAACTTTTTGTTTGGTAATTTAGTTCCTTAATTTTTTTATTGTAAGCGCATTTTATTATTTATGCTGTAGATTAAAGAGGTGATGTGATGTGATAGACAAAAACTATGATCATTTTCGCATTCAGACGCCCTAAATAAGTCAAAAACCAGTGTCAGGTCTTAGTCAACGAAAATCATGTTCCCCAGTGTTATTTTTTGGGAGTCATTTTTTTGTTAGTCAATCACTAAGTTATTATTAAATTAAGTATTTTTTTTTTTAAATTAATGTGAAATTGTAATCTTTATTGTTCACATAAGTGAAAAATCCTATTGCAATTGAAATTGTATCTCTGATTTTCACATTTAACCACGAGAAAATGCAAAGCGCCTCGAAAATAATACATATTTAAATTTTATTGTTTCCGATTTTTAATTAGAAAGGGAGTTACCATGCGTATGTTTTTGGAACCAAATAAATACTTTTGTATGTTTTTTTTATTTTATTCAGAGAAGGACCCTGGGGACACAATCATGATCCCCTGAGAGAATTGATCCTTAGGAATCATCTGGATTATCTTAGTCCTTTTTTTAACTGCAAAGTAGCAAAACGCTCTGGTTTTGAACCTCAGACATGATTGCCGCATATTTACTATACTCTGTTCAACAAAAATTGTCAGTACAGGGCTTATGGGTGAGCTTTTCCCAAAGCCGTGGTGCCTGATGCACGATCACGTCGCTGAATTGGGAAAAATTGCACTGAAAAAATTAGCAAGCCACTGACTTCCGTATACGAATTGTTGTTGTAATTTTCCGCAAAAAGACGTACACTCCACCACGACCGTTGTATCCCACTGCTGAAGGGATACTGATGGACGATCGTGCGCTCGTCGTCGTCATATACGATGTTTGTGGCTTTGTGCCAGGGTTACCTTCGGGGATACTTTAGTGTCATTTTGACACCTTTTCAGCATCCGGACACCAGGACACCTCTTTTTAAAAATAAATCTATTTTAGACACTTTTTAGAAATCTAGCAACCCTTTGAACACTATTTGAAAAAAACAAACAATTTGTTCCAAAAATTGAAAGGAACCCGTTGTCAATCAATCAAAAAATAAAAATACTCTAAATCCCAAATTAAAGGCCATGAAGTACTTTTAATAAAAAAACTAATTTCTTGAAATAATACCAAAAAATATGTGATCAAGGCAGAGCTAGGATTAACATTAATAATAAGAAATTATCTGTGTAACGTTTCTTGGACCCAGAAATTATAGAATTGATTGACTGATTTGGTTTCTGAATTTAAAAAATGAATTTATAATCTCGAGAAAGAGTACAAACAGGGTTACCTTTGGGGACACTTTAGTGTCATTTTGACACCTTTTCAGCACCCGGACACCAGGACACCTCTTTTTAAAATTATATCGATTTTGGACACTTTTTTGAAATCTAGCAACCCTTTGGACACTATTAAAAAAAAAACAATTTGTTCGAAAAATTGAACGGAAAACGTTGCCAATCAATCAAAAAAATAAAAATACCTGCACCACACAAATATATATATGTATTTCTGGTTCCATCTTTGATACTCTACATCCCAAATTAAAGATCATAAAGTGCTTTTAATAAAAACCAATGTTTTGAAATATTATCAAAAAATATGTATGTGTGTATGTGAAAAAGTCACAGCTAAAATTAATATAAATGATAAGAAATTATCTGGGTAACGTTTCTTGGACCCAGAAATTATAAAATTGGGAAAAGAATTAAACTATTTTGATTTGGTTTCTGAATTTAAAAAAAAAATTTATAATCTCTAGAAAGAGTACCAAAGCTTGGAAGTTAAAAGCCAATAAAATGATATTGATTTACAAAATTGTTTTAAAATTAAAAATATGGAACAGTTTTGGTTCAAAATAGTTAACTTAAGAAACTGTATTAAAGAAATAATATGATGAAATTTAAGACTTTTTAAAACTTTTTACGCAATTTCTGAAATACTTGTTTGTTCATTAAAATTTGAATTTAATATTGTGTTTTAATTGAAATTTCTAATGGACACCTTTTTTCCTCTCGGACACCTTTTTTGACACTTTATGAAAATTCTCAGAGGTAACACTGAGTACAAAGCTTTGAAGTTAAAAGCCAATGATGTTGATTTTGAAAATTGTACTGAAATTAAAAATATAGAACAGTTTTAGTTCAAAAAAGGAAACTTTAAGACTCTCCATAATATATTAAAGAAATAACGTGATGGAATTTAAGACTTTTTAAAAACTTTTTACGTAATATCGGAAATACTAGTTTGTTTAATTTTCAACTAAATCTTGTGTTTTAATTGAAATTTCTAATGGACACCTTTTTTACTCTCGGACACCTTTTTTGACACTTTATGAAAATTTTCAGAGGTAACACTGCTTTGTGCTCATCCAAACAGAGTTACCTTTCTTAATTGTAAGCAAATTCAAGTGCTTTTTCTGTGGATTTTATTAAGGAACTTTCGGGATTTGAAGCTTTTGAGAACAAATTTATGAAGTTGAGTATTTGAATGGTGAAGTATTATTTATAATTTAAACTACGGAAACCCTGTGAGAGCTTTAAAGAGGGACAGGTTTATGCAAGCCAATGTAACCAGACTGAGAGGCAAACGTCCGATCTTCCCTGTACTGACAATTTTTGTTGAACAGAGTATAGCTCCCTCTTGTTCATACAACACTATTCAATAGGGTGCAGTTGATCCCCATATAACCAAGTCTACCCTATACCCGGATCAAGTCTCCCTGATGAATAAGGGACACTTGAAAACTGGAAAAATGCCAAAAACTGGATATTGTTTTACAAAAAAATTGTTAGTGCAACTATGCAATACAAATAACAATTTAAATAATTATTACATCGTTTCATAAAAAAGCGAAAATATATTTTACTTTTTGAGATAATTGAACATTTATAAAGTACCTAGTGGTGATCAAGTGTCTCCAGGTTCCCCTATAATATGAATTCATAGTAACTTTTAAGTGTTTTCATTCATTAAATTAACAAATGCGAATTGCCGTTATAATAGGTATAACAGTTTATGTAATGCGAATATTGCCATACAATTTGTAAAAAATATGTACCTAGTGTTGATTTTGTTTCAAATATAGGTCGATGGCACTAGTATTCAGCCCTTTAATTTTTTATGTTGGTCCTGAAAAATTCGTTATTTAATTGTTGAACGTGAAACTCAGTTTTACTGATTGGTTGACATTTGCAGATTGGGAAATATGAGAGTGTGTGAAGTTAGCCCCCCTTTTTTTGAATTTGTTATTTTTGAAAATTGTTCCAGGTTGTTCCCGATTTGTTCCGCATTGTTCCAAATTTTTTTTCAAAAATATTCAAAAATGGGGGTTTTAGACCCAAAAAACGGTTTTTGACCTAGCCCCCCTTTTTTCGAAAATTGAAATTTTGAAAATTGTTCTAGAATGTTCTAGTTGTTCTGAACATTGTTCCAAGTTTTTGGACCTCTATATTCAAAAATTCAAAAGTTATGGCCAAAATTCGAAAAAAATCTAGCCCCCCTTTTTTCGAAAATCATACTTTTCAATTTTTTTTTAGGTTTAAAAAAGTGTTCCTAACATTGTTCCAAAAAATTGAAGTCGTAAAATGTCTACTTTTAAAGATAAAGCTTTCTAAACTTTTTTATCAAAAACGCAAAAAACTGGTCTCCAGTTTTTTTTTTTTTTTTCAAACACATAATTCATATTTCTTGATGATAAATACATGTGTATGGAAAATTTTGTGTCTCTATATTTATACAATCACCCTTAAATCGAATTTAAAAAAAATCTAAAAGTTTTTGAACTTTGTAAGAACTCCATTTAGTCCCCTTTTATCATAAATCGACAATATATATTTTGTTTCAAGTTCCAAACCACTCAACCCAAATTGTTCCAAAGATTCATACCAAAATATTGAATATTGAAGATTTTAAGCCGAAAAAACACTTTAAATGAAAATATCCTATTATCCTTGCTCTGGCCCCCCCTTTTACAAATTCAAAATTCTAAAACTTGTTCCAGGTTGTTCTAGGGCTCTTATAAATTGTTCCAGAACTTCGTTTCTTAATATTGATTTTTACTATGAAAAATTTCAAAAAAATCGCCCCCACCCCCCCTGCTCCAAAATCAAAAATCTAAAAGTTGTTCCAAGTTCAAAATCCCTCAAACCCAATTGTTCCAAAGATTCATACAAAAATATTGAATATTGAAGATTTTAAGCCGAAAAAACACTTTAAATGAAAATATCCTATTATCCTTGCTCTGGCCCCCCCTTTTACAAATTCAAAATTCTAAAACTTGTTCCAGGTTGTTCTAGGGCTCTTCTAAATTGTTCCAGAACTCCGTTTCTTAATATTGATTTTTACTATGAATAAATTTCAAAAAAATCGCCCCCACCCCCCCTGCTCCAAAATCAAAAATCTAAAAGTTGTTCCAAGTTCAAAATCCCTCAAACCCAATTGTTCCAAAGATTCATACAAAAATATTGAATATTGAAGATTTTAAGCCGAAAAAACACTTTAAATGAAAATATCCTATTATCCTTGCTCTGGCCCCCCCTTTTACAAATTCAAAATTCTAAAACTTGTTCCAGGTTGTTCTAGGGCTCTTCTAAATTGTTCCAGAACTTCGTTTCTTAATATTGATTTTTACTATGAAAAATTTCAAAAAAATCGCCCCCACCCCCCCTGCTCCAAAATCAAAAATCTAAAAGTTGTTCCAAGTTCAAAATCCCTCAAACCCAATTGTTCCAAAGATTCATACAAAAATATTGAATATTGAAGATTTTAAGCCGAAAAAACACTTTAAATGAAAATATCCTATTATCCTTGCTCTGGCCCCCCCTTTTACAAATTCAAAATTCTAAAACTTGTTCCAGGTTGTTCTAGGGCTCTTCTAAATTGTTCCAGAACTCCGTTTCTTAATATTGATTTTTACTATGAATAAATTTCAAAAAAATCGCCCCCACCCCCCCTGCTCCAAAATCAAAAATCTAAAAGTTGTTCCAAGTTCAAAATCCCTCAAACCCAATTGTTCCAAAGATTCATACAAAAATATTGAATATTGAAGATTTTAAGCCGAAAAAACACTTTAAATGAAAATATCCTATTATCCTTGCTCTGGCCCCCCCTTTTACAAATTCAAAATTCTAAAACTTGTTCCAGGTTGTTCTAGGGCTCTTATAAATTGTTCCAGAACTTCGTTTCTTAATATTGATTTTTACTATGAAAAATTTCAAAAAAATCGCCCCACCCCCCCTGCTCCAAAATCAAAAATCTAAAAGTTGTTCCAAGTTCAAAATCCCTCAAACCCAATTGTTCCAAAGATTCATACAAAAATATTGAATATTGAAGATTTTAAGCCGAAAAAACACTTTAAATGAAAATATCCTATTATCCTTGCTCTGGCCCCCCC
This sequence comes from Leucozona laternaria, assembly GCA_932273885.2. Lineage (NCBI taxonomy): Eukaryota > Metazoa > Arthropoda > Insecta > Diptera > Syrphidae > Leucozona > Leucozona laternaria. The sequence goes on from OW026368.1 coordinate 58,368,157, forward strand.
TTTTACAAATTCAAAATTCTAAAACTTGTTCCAGGTTGTTCTAGGGCTCTTCTAAATTGTTCCAGAACTTCGTTTCTTAATATTGATTTTTACTATGAAAAATTTCAAAAAAATCGCCCCCACCCCCCCTGCTCCAAAATCAAAAATCTAAAAGTTGTTCCAAGTTCAAAATCCCTCAAACCCAATTGTTCCAAAGATTCATACAAAAATATTGAATATTGAAGATTTTAAGCCGAAAAAACACTTTAAATGAAAATATCCTATTATCCTTGCTCTGGCCCCCCCTTTTACAAATTCAAAATTCTAAAACTTGTTCCAGGTTGTCCTAGGGCTCTTCTAAATTGTTCCAGAACTTCGTTTCTTAATATTGATTTTTACTATGAAAAATTTCAAAAAAATCGCCCCCACCCCCCCTGCTCCAAAATCAAAAATCTAAAAGTTGTTCCAAGTTCAAAATCCCTCAAACCCAATTGTTCCAAAGATTCATACAAAAATATTGAATATTGAAGATTTTAAGCCGAAAAAACACTTTAAATGAAAATATCCTATTATCCTTGCTCTGGCCCCCCCTTTTACAAATTCAAAATTCTAAAACTTGTTCCAGGTTGTTCTAGGGCTCTTCTAAATTGTTCCAGAACTTCGTTTCTTAATATTGATTTTTACTATGAATAAATTTCAAAAACCTCTTTGAAATTTTTCATAGTAAAAATCAATATTAAGAAACGAAGTTCTGGAACAATTTAGAAGAGCCCTAGAACAACCTGGAACAAGTTTTAGAATTTTGAATTTGTAAAAGGGGGGGCCAGAGCAAGGATAATAGGATATTTTCATTTAAAGTGTTTTTTCGGCTTAAAATCTTCAATATTCAATATTTTTGTATGAATCTTTGGAACAATTGGGTTTGAGGGATTTTGAACTTGGAACAACTTTTAGATTTTTGATTTTGGAGCAGGGGGGGTGGGGGCGATTTTTTTGAAATTTTTCATAGTAAAAATCAATATTAAGAAACGAAGTTCTGGAACAATTTAGAAGAGCCCTAGAACAACCTGGAACAAGTTTTAGAATTTTGAATTTGTAAAAGGGGGGGCCAGAGCAAGGATAATAGGATATTTTCATTTAAAGTGTTTTTTCGGCTTAAAATCTTCAATATTCAATATTTTTGTATGAATCTTTGGAACAATTGGGTTTGAGGGATTTTAAACTTGGAACAACTTTTAGATTTTTGATTTTGGAGCAGGGGGGGTGGGGGCGATTTTTTTGAAATTTTTCATAGTAAAAATCAATATTAAGAAACGAAGTTCTGGAACAATTTAGAAGAGCCCTAGGACAACCTGGAACAAGTTTTAGAATTTTGAATTTGTAAAAGGGGGGGCCAGAGCAAGGATAATAGGATATTTTCATTTAAAGTGTTTTTTCGGCTTAAAATCTTCAATATTCAATATTTTTGTATGAATCTTTGGAACAATTGGGTTTGAGGGATTTTGAACTTGGAACAACTTTTAGATTTTTGATTTTGGAGCAGGGGGGGTGGGGGCGATTTTTTTGAAATTTATTCATAGTAAAAATCAATATTAAGAAACGGAGTTCTGGAACAATTTAGAAGAGCCCTAGAACAACCTGGAACAAGTTTTAGAATTTTGAATTTGTAAAAGGGGGGGCCAGAGCAAGGATAATAGGATATTTTCATTTAAAGTGTTTTTTCGGCTTAAAATCTTCAATATTCAATATTTTTGTATGAATCTTTGGAACAATTGGGTTTGAGGGATTTTGAACTTGGAACAACTTTTAGATTTTTGATTTTGGAGCAGGGGGGGTGGGGGCGATTTTTTTGAAATTTTTCATAGTAAAAATCAATATTAAGAAACGAAGTTCTGGAACAATTTAGAAGAGCCCTAGGACAACCTGGAACAAGTTTTAGAATTTTGAATTTGTAAAAGGGGGGGCCAGAGCAAGGATAATAGGATATTTTCATTTAAAGTGTTTTTTCGGCTTAAAATCTTCAATATTCAATATTTTTGTATGAATCTTTGGAACAATTGGGTTTGAGGGATTTTGAACTTGGAACAACTTTTAGATTTTTGATTTTGGAGCAGGGGGGGTGGGGGCGATTTTTTTGAAATTTTTCATAGTAAAAATCAATATTAAGAAACGAAGTTCTGGAACAATTCAGAAGAGCCCTAGAACAACCTGGAACAAGTTTTAGAATTTTGAATTTGTAAAAGGGGGGGCCAGAGCAAGGATAATAGGATATTTTCATTTAAAGTGTTTTTTCGGCTTAAAATCTTCAATATTCAATATTTTTGTATGAATCTTTGGAACAATTGGGTTTGAGGGATTTTGAACTTGGAACAACTTTTAGATTTTTGATTTTGGAGCAGGGGGGGTGGGGGCGATTTTTTTGAAATTTTTCATAGTAAAAATCAATATTAAGAAACGAAGTTCTGGAACAATTTATAAGAGCCCTAGAACAACCTGGAACAAGTTTTAGAATTTTGAATTTGTAAAAGGGGGGGCCAGAGCAAGGATAATAGGATATTTTCATTTAAAGTGTTTTTTCGGCTTAAAATCTTCAATATTCAATATTTTTGTATGAATCTTTGGAACAATTGGGTTTGAGGGATTTTGAACTTGGAACAACTTTTAGATTTTTGATTTTGGAGCAGGGGGGGGTGGGGGCGATTTTTTTGAAATTTATTCATAGTAAAAATCAATATTAAGAAACGGAGTTCTGGAACAATTTAGAAGAGCCCTAGAACAACCTGGAACAAGTTTTAGAATTTTGAATTTGTAAAAGGGGGGGCCAGAGCAAGGATAATAGGATATTTTCATTTAAAGTGTTTTTTCGGCTTAAAATCTTCAATATTCAATATTTTTGTATGAATCTTTGGAACAATTGGGTTTGAGGGATTTTGAACTTGGAACAACTTTTAGATTTTTGATTTTGGAGCAGGGGGGGTGGGGGCGATTTTTTTGAAATTTTTCATAGTAAAAATCAATATTAAGAAACGAAGTTCTGGAACAATTTAGAAGAGCCCTAGAACAACCTGGAACAAGTTTTAGAATTTTGAATTTGTAAAAGGGGGGGCCAGAGCAAGGATAATAGGATATTTTCATTTAAAGTGTTTTTTCGGCTTAAAATCTTCAATATTCAATATTTTTGTATGAATCTTTGGAACAATTGGGTTTGAGGGATTTTGAACTTGGAACAACTTTTAGATTTTTGATTTTGGAGCAGGGGGGGTGGGGGCGATTTTTTTGAAATTTATTCATAGTAAAAATCAATATTAAGAAACGGAGTTCTGGAACAATTTAGAAGAGCCCTAGAACAACCTGGAACAAGTTTTAGAATTTTGAATTTGTAAAAGGGGGGGCCAGAGCAAGGATAATAGGATATTTTCATTTAAAGTGTTTTTTCGGCTTAAAATCTTCAATATTCAATATTTTTGTATGAATCTTTGGAACAATTGGGATTGAGGGATTTTGAACTTGGAACAACTTTTAGATTTTTGATTTTGGAGCAGGGGGGGTGGGGGCGATTTTTTTGAAATTTTTCATAGTAAAAATCAATATTAAGAAACGAAGTTCTGGAACAATTTAGAAGAGCCCTAGAACAACCTGGAACAAGTTTTAGAATTTTGAATTTGTAAAAGGGGGGGCCAGAGCAAGGATAATAGGATATTTTCATTTAAAGTGTTTTTTCGGCTTAAAATCTTCAATATTCAATATTTTTGTATGAATCTTTGGAACAATTTGGGTTGAGTGGTTTGGAACTTGAAACAAAATATATATTGTCGATTTATGATAAAAGGGGACTAAATGGAGTTCTTACAAAGTTCAAAAACTTTTAGATTTTTTTTAAATTCGATTTAAGGGTGATTGTATAAATATAGAGACACAAAACTTTCCATACACATGTATTTATCATCAAGAAATATGAATTATGTGTTTGAAAAAAAAAAAAAAAACTGGAGACCAGTTTTTTGCGTTTTTGATAAAAAAGTTTAGAAAGCTTTATCTTTAAAAGTAGATATTTTACGACTTCAATTTTTTGGAACAATGTTAGGAACACTTTTTTAAACCTAAAAAAAAATTGAAAAGTATGATTTTCGAAAAAAGGGGGGCTAGATTTTTTTCGAATTTTGGCCATAACTTTTGAGTTTTTGAATATAGAGGTCCAAAAACTTGGAACAATGTTCAGAACAACTAGAACATTCTAGAACAGTTTTCAAAATTTCAATTTTCGAAAAAAGGGGGGCTAGGTCAAAAACCGTTTTTTGGGTCTTAACCCCCATTTTTGAATATTTTTGAAAAAAAATTTGGAACAATGCGGAACAAATCGGGAACAACCTGGAACAATTTTCAAAAATAACAAATTCAAAAAAAGGGGGGCTAACTTCACGCACTCGAAATATGAGAGGTATTTGTTTTAATCGCTACCTTAAACTAATTATTAATCATAATTCAGAGTAAAGTCGGATTCTTGTATAGTCGACCCCATTAATTTCAGTAGTCGGGCGCCTTTAGTAAATCCATTTTATATAATTCAAAAGCCATTGCAAAATGTATTAACAAACCTTTTTTGCAACAGTTTATAACAAATGAATAAAAGACAGAAGACACAATAAATAATTTATAAAAAGCAACTTGTATTTCAGTAAAATCTTATTCAAAACGACATACAAACTAATTTAATAAAAGAATAACAATAGTAAAAAGTAGTTACCTACTAATAGTATAACGAAACAAACAAAATAAAACGAAACAAAACAACAACAATATAAAAAAATTATAACTTACATACTTATTAATAAAACAAACAAAAGGACTTCATGACTTATGGTTTCAAACATTGTAGGTACACCTACATTAAACATAAGGTACCTATATTACTTCTCACAATTTTCACATATAAATGATTCACCTTCAACTTCTTCAAAATTCTTCCCGGAAAATTGTGTGCATTTAAGATGAAACCATCTGATGCATGAATCACACCATGCCGTGATAAATCATCTAAGAAAAAAGATATGAAATATATTTAGTAATTATAATGCCTACCTACTTTTATAGTCTTGTTGTGAATTTTTATCACACCATTGGTTACAGCTAAGACCTCTTCTGCGGAACCCGCCACTGCTGAATTTCGCTTTTGGAGTTCATCTGTTCCCGCAATGGTTATAGCAATGGTTGTAGCTAAGGCTTCTTCTGCCTGCTCCAAAAGCTCCTCTACAGTCTCCTCACTTCCGTCTTCGTTGTTCATTGATATAGAATCCGTTTCTTCGGAACTCAGCTTTGCAGTTCACCTGTTTCATCAATTAGATAGGTGGCCTGCCTTGACTCAGGTTAGTCTGCTCCAGCTGTTCTATTATATATATAAGGTCATCGAAATCAATATTTTTTTAGCGATTTCCTCCTTCGTCAAGGATAACACTTTCTTAGTTTCAGAAAAGCTTAAATGGGTTAAGCTAACAATTTCCGTTTCAGTGCAGAGTTTTTCAATTTGGTTTTGTACACATTTCGAATAGTCAACTGCGTCCGCGTTAAAAGGATACCTCTATAACCCAAATTTACGGAACGAATTTTTTTCTTAGGCCTTTAAATGCGCCACATCAGCGGGCTGCGTTATGAGGGTCGTATTTGGTAAAAGGGCGTATAGAAGTCGCTTTAGTTCCATTGATAGGTGTGATTTGTGGCCATCCACTAAAAGCAATACTGGGCGTTTGATATTATTTTTCGTAACCCATTCGTTAAAACTATTAGCCACAAAAAACGTCTGGGGCCGCATCCGCTCATTTTCAGATCTGCCTAAGACCCATTTATCCGGCATACTTTTAACAACCGTTAGAGTAGGGCGCACATAGTGAAACACAACCAACTGTGGTAGCATTTGTCCAGCAACACTGAAGTGAAAAAGTACCGTGATCGTCTCTTTTTCGTTGCCCTGTTTTACTGTGCACACATTTTTCCAACGCCAAAACGACTCCTGTTTTTGGAGACAAGCTGATTGATGTTTCATCCCCGTTAAAGATTCTTGCGGGGTCTTCTAAAAAATCAGCTGCATCAGTCTCTTCTGAGTATTCTTTCAGCTCTCGAAACCACTTGCTGACAGACTCCTCTCCTCCCCTCTGGTATTCTGAGGGACAGTTCAGGATGACGAAGTACCACCTTTTACCGGGTAGGCTATATCTTTGAAGGGAGTCTTGCGTTTGTCCTTACGAAGGATTTTTTGGACCATACTCAAGAGGTCTGTCGGCTTCTGTGGAAAGCCACACTTGGCAAGGTCTACCTGCCACTTTACCAGTTTATTTTTTTCGGCTAAAGTAAGGACAGTTTCCTGTCCCATTCTTCTTTTCTTCTCTATAACTTTGCCATGGATGCGGTCTTGTAATGTACCTCGAGGAACCCTGTATTCTACTACTACTTGCCTTTCTTATTGGCCAATTGTATTCTCTTATTTTTATAAATGCGTTATTAAGTGTCTCTTTGGGGTACTTGTGAAACTCGCGTTGCGTTATTTGTTCCGAACTGTCAATACGTACAAATACCGAAAACAATTCAAATCAATGGCCAAAATTTTACAGCCTCAAGTTAAGGTTTTAGCGTGGTACTAGTAAGCACTTTACTAACTTTAAAGCTCTTTACTAAAATGTTTTTATTTTTAAACACTTTTTTTCAAGCTGAACGCGTCTAAAACAGTGACATTTCATGAAAAAATGTGAGCAAACAAACCTTTTTAAGGTTTTTCTATGTCAAAGTGACAATGACTTCAAATGAATGGGAATTAATACTCCAAATTTGTAAGTTAAAAATTATAATAATTTAAAATCTCTGATTTAAAACTGGATAAGAATTCTACTACTTGCCACTGTCTGAAGTTATAAAACGCAATAGTAATGGGTGATTTTTTAAGAGGCTTAGAACTTTTTTTAAAAAAAAAACACAAAAAATTCGAAAAAATGAATGAAGTATTTATTTGAATCGATAATTTGAACCTTGCAATTTAATGTTTAAAGATAATTTCATGCAAATGTTGACCGCGGCTGCGTCTCAGGTAGCCCATCCGCTGAGTCCAATTTTGGCATACTCTTTCACACATATCGGCCGGTATCTCACGAATGAATGCATGGATGTTGGCTTCCAGTGCATCAATCGAAGGGGGCTTGTCCCTATAGACATTAGCCTTGACATACCCCCACAAAAAATAATCTAATGGTGTCAAATCGCACGATCTAGGCGGCCAATTGACCGGCCCGAAACGTGAAATTAACTGTTCACCAAACTCGCCTCGCAATTGCGCCATTGTTTCGCGTGCTGTGTGGCATGTGGCACCGTCTTGTTAAAACCACATATCATGCAAGTCAAGAACTTCCATTGCGGGCAAAAAAAAGTTTGTTATCATCGCCTGGTAGCGTTCACCATTGACAGTAACGCTGCGATTCGCATCATCTTTGAAGAAATAGGCCCAATAATGCCGCCGGCCCATAAACCACACCAAACAGTGGCTTTTTCGGGATGCATTGGTAGCTGTTGCAATGCTTCTGGCTGATCTTCACTCCAAATGCGGCAATTGGCAATTTTGCTTATTTACGTACCCATTCAATCAAAAATGAGCCTCATCGCTGAACACAATTTTTCGATAAAAAAGCGGATCCTCGGCCAGCTTTCCAAGAGCCCATTCACCAAAAATTCGGCGTTGTGGTAGGTCGGCTGGCTTTAGTTCTTGCACCAGCTGTATCTTAAAAGGCTTTACGCCCAAATCCTTCCGCAAAATTTTCCACGTAGTGCTGTAACAAAGGCCTAACTGCTGGGAACGGCGCCGAATCGACATTTCGCGGTCTTCTGTCACACTAGCTGATACGGCCGCAATATTTTCTTCACTACGCACAGTACGTAAACGTGTTGGTGGTTTAATGTCCAACAAAGTAAATTTGGTGCGAAATTTGGTCACAATCTTCCGAATAGACTGCTCAGAAGGTCGAGAATGCCGATCATAAAATGGAAGCAGCGCGCGATGAACATTTCGAACCGAGCACGAATTTTGCTATCAAAAATAATTTGCAAGCGTTGTTCATTTGTAAGACGATCCATGGTTAAATTGCAAACCAAAATGAAGCTGTTTGACAGTGACACTTGCTGACAGACTCCTCTCCTCCCCTCTGGTATTCTGAGGGACAGTTCAGGATGACGAAGTACCACCTTTTACCGGGTAGGCTATATCTTTGAAGGGAGTCTTGCGTTTGTCCTTACGAAGGATTTTTTGGACCATACTCAAGAGGTCTGTCGGCTTCTGTGGAAAGCCACACTTGGCAAGGTCTACCTGCCACTTTACCAGTTTATTTTTTTCGGCTAAAGTAAGGACAGTTTCCTGTCCCATTCTTCTTTTCTTCTCTATAACTTTGCCATGGATGCGGTCTTGTAATGTACCTCGAGGAACCCTGTATTCTACTACTACTTGCCTTTCTTATTGGCCAATTGTATTCTCTTATTTTTATAAATGCGTTATTAAGTGTCTCTTTGGGGTACTTGTGAAACTCGCGTTGCGTTATTTGTTCCGAACTGTCAATACGTACAAATACCGAAAACAATTCAAATCAATGGCCAAAATTTTACAGCCTCAAGTTAAGGTTTTAGCGTGGTACTAGTAAGCACTTTACTAACTTTAAAGCTCTTTACTAAAATGTTTTTATTTTTAAACACTTTTTTTCAAGCTGAACGCGTCTAAAACAGTGACATTTCATGAAAAAATGTGAGCAAACAAACCTTTTTAAGGTTTTTCTATGTCAAAGTGACAATGACTTCAAATGAATGGGAATTAATACTCCAAATTTGTAAGTTAAAAATTATAATAATTTAAAATCTCTGATTTAAAACTGGATAAGAATTCTACTACTTGCCACTGTCTGAAGTTATAAAACGCAATAGTAATGGGTGATTTTTTAAGAGGCTTAGAACTTTTTTTAAAAAAAAAACACAAAAAATTCGAAAAAATGAATGAAGTATTTATTTGAATCGATAATTTGAACCTTGCAATTTAATGTTTAAAGATAATTTCATGCAAATGTTGACCGCGGCTGCGTCTCAGGTAGCCCATCCGCTGAGTCCAATTTTGGCATACTCTTTCACACATATCGGCCGGTATCTCACGAATGAATGCATGGATGTTGGCTTCCAGTGCATCAATCGAAGGGGGCTTGTCCCTATAGACATTAGCCTTGACATACCCCCACAAAAAATAATCTAATGGTGTCAAATCGCACGATCTAGGCGGCCAATTGACCGGCCCGAAACGTGAAATTAACTGTTCACCAAACTCGCCTCGCAATTGCGCCATTGTTTCGCGTGCTGTGTGGCATGTGGCACCGTCTTGTTAAAACCACATATCATGCAAGTCAAGAACTTCCATTGCGGGCAAAAAAAAGTTTGTTATCATCGCCTGGTAGCGTTCACCATTGACAGTAACGCTGCGATTCGCATCATCTTTGAAGAAATAGGCCCAATAATGCCGCCGGCCCATAAACCACACCAAACAGTGGCTTTTTCGGGATGCATTGGTAGCTGTTGCAATGCTTCTGGCTGATCTTCACTCCAAATGCGGCAATTGGCAATTTTGCTTATTTACGTACCCATTCAATCAAAAATGAGCCTCATCGCTGAACACAATTTTTCGATAAAAAAGCGGATCCTCGGCCAGCTTTCCAAGAGCCCATTCACCAAAAATTCGGCGTTGTGGTAGGTCGGCTGGCTTTAGTTCTTGCACCAGCTGTATCTTAAAAGGCTTTACGCCCAAATCCTTCCGCAAAATTTTCCACGTAGTGCTGTAACAAAGGCCTAACTGCTGGGAACGGCGCCGAATCGACATTTCGCGGTCTTCTGTCACACTAGCTGATACGGCCGCAATATTTTCTTCACTACGCACAGTACGTAAACGTGTTGGTGGTTTAATGTCCAACAAAGTAAATTTGGTGCGAAATTTGGTCACAATCTTCCGAATAGACTGCTCAGAAGGTCGAGAATGCCGATCATAAAATGGAAGCAGCGCGCGATGAACATTTCGAACCGAGCACGAATTTTGCTATCAAAAATAATTTGCAAGCGTTGTTCATTTGTAAGACGATCCATGGTTAAATTGCAAACCAAAATGAAGCTGTTTGACAGTGACACAAGGTACTAAACACACGTCAGCTGTCAAAACCAGTGTTGCCAAAACCAAACCAGCGAAAAAATCACCCTTTACAATGCTTTAAGCTTACTAATCATAAAGGGCTGACATAAGAATACGTGGCTTATATAATCAGCCGCCTAATATACCTAAACGTTTAGGTATAGGTGGCTGACTACTGAAAACACATTTAAAATTTTGCTTTGTTTTGCTCCAATCAACAGAGAATAAAATTTCCATTCATACTGTATACTAAGATACAAAAACAATTTTAAAAGTTGGTTTCAGTAGTCAGCCAGAGGGGCTAACCTTAGAAGAATTGACAAAACTTTATCTTCTAAGGTCAGCCCCGCTTGTTAATATTTAACAGTTATTTTTTTTAAATTTTTTCAATAAAAAACGACAAAAATGAAATTTAAAAAAATATTCATTTAATCTACTTAGATACCATTAATTTTTTATTAGTAACAGCCTTATTTTCCAACACTCTTTCACTATTTTTTGTTTTACTAAAACCCATACATCCGACACTAACGAAATCTTGAAGTTAAACTGGAATTTTTAAGAAGAAAACGTGTTCGTGCATTGGCACAGAATTTTGCAACCAGACAGAAGAACAGTTAAGCTTTTAGAAAAAAAAATTACCTCGAGGTTAAACTAAAACCAGTGATGCCAGACTTTTCCAAGTGATTTACCCACGACTTGGACAGAAAATCCCCTTTTTGTCCACGAAGTTGTCGACGAATGCCCTCAAAAGTAAAATAAAAAAAAAAAATAGAAGACAAAACAGAAAATACATAATTATAAGAAAAATAAAAATCAGTAACAAAAAAGTTTGTCTTTGTACTGGAGGTGTTGTTTCAGTTGACTTTAAATTCAAATTTTTGGGGTCATTGATGTGCCACACATTTTGCAGAATACCTTGCAATAATTTTTTTCAATTGAAATTAACCATCACGTAGCAAATTTTGGATCCTCTTGTCAACTCATCTGGAAACGTTTCTTACTTCCCTTTATTTCATAAATTTTACTAAAAAGACCATTAAATACTTTAAATAACAATTTATAAATAATAATGAAGAATATATTTTAGTAAATTACCAGTCAGCAGAACTCATAAGCGTTGAAATAACGAATAAATATATTTGACATTTTCACACTAACTTGTCGTTTGCAAAATAAAAAATGAAATCGTTCAATGAACAAAAATACAAATGATTTGCTTCAAAGTATGACTTCTAATGGCCGCATTTAAATATAAAACTAATATAAAGTTTGAAAAATTAAAATGCCCTTTTTTTAACTTAGAGACATTAAAATGCCCTTTCTCCCTTTTAGCTTATTTTTTGTTATCAAATGCCCACGAAAAGGGGAATCGCCCACGATCTGGCATCACTGACTAAAACCGTTACTATAACGCTCAATTTTCTAACGAAGCGGCCGCCTAGACTACTAGAGAGGGCTGACCTCACACGACATCACCCGACTGGTCTTGTAACAATTGCTATTACAGGTACCTACCTACCTTCTAAAAGTTTTTTTATTAAAATTATTATTTGTCACACCAAAAGGATTAGCATTTAACTCAAAGTATTAGAATATACTGTACCGCACCGTCTGACAACACTATTCGTCGTTTGGTTTCGAATATTGTTGAGCTCGGGACAGTGGGAGATCGTTGGCATTCCCCTCATCAACACCCATGCCATGATGTTCCAATGACCTGGGGGTCAATTCCCGATCTATGAAGTTGCGAAGTGATACAAAAAATATAATTTCAGTTTAAACACTGTTTTTTTTCATTTTATCACTTCATGAACACGCCTTAAGCGATTCTCGAACACTTTATGATAAATGGCTGTCAAAGTGTGTAGGTACTTAAATGTACTAAATGATAAATTCTCTCAGTTGTCTGTCATATTTGTTTTTTTTTCTGAGAAGTTAAACTTTTTTCATTTGCACATAATGTCCGGAATTATAATAATATTAATTATTAACAATAGACGCCGTATTGAACAAAGGTATTAAGTATTAATAAATCATCACTTTGTTTCGAGTAATACCTAATTATAAAATAATTTTTCCGTAGGAATAATCTAAGGATATTGAGGCGTTCCCTTCGAGACGGGCAGAATCCTTTCGAAGTTACAACGTAGCATTTTATTGAACTATAAAGATTCCCGAAACACTTATGCAAGGATTTAATAGAGGACAAAAACTATTCCTAAATAATTCTCAACGTAGAAATGCGCTTCCTTGTCATGTAAAAGTGTTGAGTGCTTTAAATTTTTTGCCACGGGTAGTTTTCATCGTGCTCTGCGCTTATTTTGTCTATCCTTTCTTCACTACTTACTTCACAGAATGATTTGACTGTGATAAAAAAGTTATCATATGAAAAAATGTTGATATTTGAGTATTTGGCATTTTGGCGTCAGTAGAATCACCTTACGAATTTTTACTAAAGATTTGCATTTGTTTCCGCACTAAGTGCAATTGACCGAAAAGACCGTCCACCTTCACCACAGTAAAGCCGCAAGCGCAGCGCCAACCCTGGTCTATCTCACGGAGGATAGACAAATCGACAAAATAACAAAATCGATAGACAAATAACACAGGTTTCTCCGTGCTTAAGTTATGGTGGATTTACATTGATCTTCATGGGAGCTCTGCAAAAAAACAGGGATGTAAGATATAAAAGTTGTTGAATAGAGAGGGAAGACCAAAATGCAGACACCTTCATAACTGCAGATTATAAGAAGTGCCATAATGCAGATGTGACGACGAACATTTGTATCTTCATAATGGTACTCTTTCGCCCATTCGCTTTCCATCCCGCTCTACTTTTTTTGAAATTTGCAGTTGCAGATACATATTGTAAATCCATTATTAAGTCCCAAGAATTCACCGCGCTTAGCTAAGCCCGAAGGGGTTAGTTGTTGTCGCATTTAACATGTAATTTGAACGGTGGGGCATTTTTAGACCAATTTCCTCTGCAAAAAAACGCGGATATTTTAGTAGTTATTTATTATTAGGTACCTACCATAAAAGAAAAAAGGTGAGTACCTTCCATAAAAATTAAATCAATTTTCAGTGAAATACCTATAACATCGCCTTAAAAATGTTATCAAAATATTTTGTTTGTATAGCTACAATTTCAGATACCTACCAACATTTATATGCCGCCAAAAAGAGTCCACCATAGCGATCAGGAAAAACTTTTCTTTTGGATAATTGAATGTGTTAACTTGTAGGTACCTAATTGGAAAAATAAAAATGATACGGAATTACTTGAAATAGTTTTTCTCGCAAACTATAAATATTCTGTACGGAAAACAAATTTGCATCAGGAAAATTAGTAAATGCCTTTTTAAGAAAAAATATTTGCAACCAAGAAAAAATTTGTTAAATTATTTCAAGTTAGATACACGTGTTTTTATAAGATACGGATTTGAATCCGTGTATTTCTTGTTGATATCCGTGTAGGTATACCTATCTACTATGGTATTTCGCATATCCGTGCTTATTTTAAATAATTCAGTTTGTACAGAGATAGAGAGGGGTAATTTTATAGGAATTGTTTTCTAAAAATACATATAAACAACGTCTTTTAATTCGAATTTGTTGGGGGATTGAATTAGAGTAGCTACCCATACATATTATTCAATTTCGACTGATTTTTTTCAATTTATCGATCGATTTAAAATTAAGATTGTGTTGCTTGGAAAGCACATATAGGTACAGTAACGTGTGATATATCAAAATAATTGATATTTTATTTACTTTTGCATTAGGGAAGAACCAAATCAACCCATGCAGACACTAAAGATTTATTAGCTGATTACTGTAAGCATTGTGCAACTGTGATTTTATCCGCATAACGTTAAATTGTAAATAAAATTTTTCACCTGAAATCTAAATCAATAGATAAAATCCGTCTTCACTCATCCCTTATAATTTAAAGCTTCTAGGCCCATCCCTTAAATAGATAAATATTAAATACCAATCTTTGTGATTAATGCCCGATTTCATAAAAATACACTAAATTCCCTTTTATCTAAAGTCCTCTTAAATTTTATCAGACCTTTAAATATTTCCAGTTTCACCATCTAAAAAAAGGAAATTTTAGGGAAATTTTAGTTAAAATTGGGTTTGCCTCACATCCCTGGATATGGAAATAGGTTGTTTCCCTCAAAATGGATTCACATTCAAAATGCACGTGAAAAAGCATTATATGTAGAAAAAAATGCTACGAAAAAAAAAATATTTGGAGAACGGATTCCAACATGAACTCGGAATATTCTTGGACGTCTTACTTTATGTTGCTCTTCATCCTCAGATGAACAATCAATTATTCTAAAAACAAACAAATTATGAAGGCTTTCCGAAACCAACGCGAAGCATTCGGAGCGAATATGCGATGACTGAACAATGTTTGAAGATTCACATCGCGCCAATGTGGGGCTCTCATTTATCTCCATGTAAATAAATTAAGAAAGGCGAAAGTCTCCAGTCTTGTCGTCGTTCGGAAGTATTCGCGTTGGCTTGGGAGAGCCTTAAAAGATTATTATCTACACACAAACTATATTTTTGTTTCGACCTATTCACAATTTATATTTGCAAGAAATTAAATAAAAAAGTGACTGCAAAATATCATCTATAATTTTCTTACTCGTCGGCTGCCATCTGACATATTAGACTTCACAAATCTTTTAGTTTATGAGGGCATTTAAAAGGATTTTAAATTTAAAAGCACTTGGTGATACCAAAAAATCCCATTTTAACTCTAAATGGGCTTTTAAATATTTAAAAGTCCTTTATGAAATCGGGCATAAGATTCTTGTACCAGTACCATACTTAAGATCCGGATACACGGATAGTAAGCAAATAAATATAAATAGACGTTTATTAAGAGTACGGATTCTAATTCCGCGTGTAATAACTACACGGAAGGCTCTAGTAGTTTCGTCCGTAGGTAGGTACCTATATCTATACCTACCTAAGTAGGTACATCTATGTGTTTGGTAGGCAGGTACCTTCTTAATACCTACCTATTCCAAATAATATTGCTTTCGTACCTTCTATATTTTATCAAATAAAATAACCAAGGTACAAACCTACATTTCTGTTAATTATTAAAGGTATACCTAATACATATATTTATATACCTTCCTACCTATTGAGTTAAATTCACTCCACAAATTCGAGCTCCATATAGGTACCTACCTATACGACAATTAAATAAAGTGAATGGACGGGGACACCTACTTTCATACAACATTTATCTGGTAGGCTCCTCCTTAAGACATCCAAGAACAAGAAAATGATTAAGAAAGTATATAATATATTCTGATGACGAGCTATGGGAAAAGAGGCGAATGTATTTGTTTATTTATTATGCGCATTCCTCGTTTCGTTTCAAACTGCCTTATACTGGAAATACCCCTGTTAGAGATGAGTATTGTATTGGAATGTGGAACCTAACCAGATACAACATGTATGATTGGAATATAAACTACACCGACCTTATTATTGTCGGTATGGTAGAGTTTTGGGTGTAGGTAATTGGTGCGGGTGATTGATAAAAATGAAATAAGAAAGTTAAACAAGCATAGAAGTTGTGCTTCAAAATAAAATAAAAAAATGCAACGACCAATCAAAAACTCTTCAATGACTCAATTGTTGACATATTCAATGGACAAATAACCAGCGCCACATAAGGGTGCGCAAAAATATTTGTTTGTTCTAATCAAGTGAAGCTTATTCCATATCAGTGTCGAATCAAAGTATAAGAGTGTTTTGAAGTTTGGATATACCTATTTAGGTTATTTTTATGTGAAAAAATTGACTGAAATATCGCACATATCAATTCTTTCCTAATCTTTGATTAAAGTGGATGTTGTGTAAAGTTTAGTAGGTACAATCAATTTTTTCTATAAAGATTATTTTATAATTTTTATCTCAAATCCTTTAAAAAGAGATGCAGCTGTAGCCTGTAGGTATTTTCACTGTTATTTGTAAGAACTTGGTACACTATTCTCATGAATAATTTTCCACACAAAATAATGAATGGTGGAACTGATCAAAATAAATTTAATTTTTGTGGGCGGAAATTGCGCAGAGGATGTATCTACCTAACCTAGTGCTTGACTGCTAACTTAGTACCCCCAGTTTCAACTGGACGCCACTCGTTGGATTTCATGATGTAGGTAATAAACACCGTGGCGCAAAATTTTGAACATTTAGAATTGGCTCTAAATCACTTTTAAATAGCCTCTTAAAAATAGTTTTAAAGCTAAAGTCGACTCTTTTGTATTTTTAAAAGACGCCTTTCCAATAACAGAACGCTAAACACGCGTTTTGATAAATGTCAGTTTAAACTTTAAACACAAGTTAATTTGTGTGTTTACCAATAACCAAATTAAACATAAATTTTACTAATTAGCGCTCTATTACAAAATCTAGTACAGCAGGTATTTGTGAAATAGACAGCTGTTGAAATGACATTTGTGTTATTTTACAAAATAAACAAACAATTTTTCTGGGTCCAAACAGAGATTTAAACTTTTTTCACTTACCGAATTAAAGACTGAGTTCCGACGATCAGGATATAAAGGATGGTATTAGTATTTTGGAGGAAGTGGCACAATCTCGCCGACCATAAAATAAAAAAATAGGTCCTTTCGAAGAATATGATATAAATTTCTTTCAACACTAGGTTAGCCTTTTTTTGCAGTATAATAATCATGTTATGAAATAATAATAATTTAAGGTTTGATAAGTTCACTGCGAGGTTCATCATCAATGGTCTCCCAAGCTTCATATTTCGACTTCAGTGACTTCCCGTATCCCGTCGTTGAGTTTGCTTTCAACTATGTCGGAAAAGACTGGATTTCAAATTCGAGGAACGACTTTTTTTGACGATTTTTCAGTCATTTCAAATAATTCAATCTGAAATTGAAATTTACTATCAATTAAACAAAAAGAATTGATTTAATTGGATATTTTACTTACATTTTTGAATTACAAGCCCACGAAATCAAGTGAAAATAACAAAGACGGGAGAGATAAGAAAAATGTTTTTTTTTCTCTATTGCTTTTAGCTGTCAGATTGGAAAGGTTCCATAACAGCGGTTGTTGATCTTGAAATTGAAGAACCCCGAATTACGCGTCAAAGAAATGCACCAAAAAGTATCGATGATGGTACCTCAGAAAATTATAAATTGAAAACACTGAAAGATTTTTATAGAAAAATATTTTTTGAAATATTTGACCAATTATTACCATCTCTAAATTCAAGATTCATAAATGATTTTTCTCATTTTTTCAAACAACTGGAACAATTCACTGTAGTCCAAAAAGTAGATGTCGATGATGTTCTTAAGTTCTACAAAGATGACTTTGATAAACAAAGACTCATTAGCGATAGGGACGTATTCCTACAGCTTTTGAAAAGACAGAATGAGCAAGCAAAAAATTTGAGAGAAATAGTTGATTTTTTGCAAAAATACGCCTGGAGTCGAAGGATTATTCCCGAGTTTTTAAGGTTCGTCCGGTTGCTAATCACAATCCCAGTATCATCTTGCTAAAATGAACGAAGTTTCTCCGTTCTTCGTCGTTTTAAATCTTACCTTAGGCTGAAGGATCGGCTCAACAATATTGCTATATTGCAAGTTAATTCCGACCACACGGAAAATCTAAATTTGGATGAATTATTAGGTAAATACATTTATTTCAAAGCACTCTATCCGGTTTTCGAATTAAAAAACTATTGTTTCATCAAAAGAATAAATAAAAAACTTAAAATGAAAAAATGTTATGACTTTTTTTATTTTAATTTTTTTTTTATTAGTTAATTTGAGCTTTTTACATCTTACCCAACTACCCACTCGGGTGGAAGCTATTCTGCCGACCCTGGGTACAGCCAGTTATAATGGACTTAGGTCATGATTCAATCAATAACAAGGAACTTCAGGGCTCTTAGGCAAAACCATTTAATCTTCTCTGTGAGTTAATGTGCACGGATTTTCTTTTCTACCCGGTTTTCTAGCAATTATATATGATGTAAATAATGAAAGCAGGATCTGTAGCACTGGCAAAGATAGCAGATCCAGATCCAGCACTGATAATATCAACCATTTATAGTTATTTGGAACACAATACACAACATCTTCATAAATAGGTACCAACTATTTATAATTGCGAATCGAAATAAATCAAGATTTTTTCCTGAAAGTTGGTACACTTACATACCGATCGAGTCTTAATTGTTTTTTTTTTGTTTCCACAAAAAACAAACACGAAATTCAATTTGATGTGTTTTATGTGCTTATGTTTGATTTTAGTTCTGTTTGATTTATATATCTGTCAAATATAGTCATTAGTTAGAAGAGTTGTTTAAAGTATTTAAAAATAACGAAAAGTTAGATATGGGCTCACAACTAAACGACCAGGAACTTTAACTAGAGTCAATGGCGCAAAATTTTAAACATTTAAAACCTACTCTAAATCATTTTTAAATTCGATGCCGACTCTAAAAATGAGTTTTATGTCGTTTTCGATTGGATTTTCGGTAAATTGCACTCCTTTTCAATTCCAATCGAATATGAAAACACTGACTTTCCTAAATTTACACACACATAACAAAAGCTGCCATTTAACAAAATGGCTTCTTCAAGTATTTATCACTTTTGACAAGTAATCCAACGAAAAACTTTATATGTATGTGTGTGTTCCTCATCTACTCCAAAATGAAATTGGGGACAGAAGAACACTCCGAAAACATTACTCGGAACAGCCAATCGAAGGCTTTTGGAGTAGTAGGAGTGAAAAAGGAGTGTAAAAGGAGTACTCCGTACATCCAAACGAAAACGACGTTAGAATGAGAGTCGACGCTTTGTAAATTTTAAACGATATAAAGTATACTTTAACGCTAAAGCACTCGTCTAACTTTAATAGCAGCAAAATGCTTCTCTACCTTTTTTAAAGTATACTTTATCCATTCAACGTTTGTAACTTCATAACAAATGTTTAGAGAAAAATGTTTGATGAAGATTTTAAGGATATAAATCAACAATCACGAAAACTGTCTTAGCTTTAATTTGTGGTGCATGCACCCAGTAACCATTACCACAACAAAACAACACCATCTCCACCCCCCGATTCAATAGACTACGACACCAAACAATATACAATACAAACTTGTATTCGGTCGACCGCCCCAACAAAAACAAAAAAACATGTGGTACATAGTGTTGGACTACCATATCGTTGCAAATCATTTTCTGCTCACAAAATCTCCCGTCATCTTAGCTGGAAAGGTTAAACAGCTATAGCGGAGTTACAAAAAGAAAAAAAAATTACATACAAATTTAATTTTCAAAGGGGACACCCGGATTTGAACCGGGGACCTCTCGATCTGCAGTCGAATTCTCTACCAAAAATCATAACAAAACCCTGCAAATGCACTTAAAACTCTACAAATGCCCTAAAAACAGTTCATTAGTTAGGAGAGTTGTTTAAAGTGTTTAAAAATAAGAAAAGGTTAGACAAGGGCTCGCAACTAAACGACTGCGTTAACTATACTTGGTTTTATTCCTTAAACGAGGACTGTTTAAAAATTTGCGCCAATGGCGCAAACAGTCCTCGTTTAAGGAATAAAACCGACTCTAGTAAACTCAGTCGTTTAGTTGTCTAACTTTTTCTTAATTTTAAACACTTTAATTTAATTTAATTTAGGTGGGGGCAAAACCCCCATTTATTCGGCTTAATGCAAGCTTAATCTAACTTAAAACTAAGAACTTAATCTACGAAGCTTAAAGCTAAGATAGGGATGTATTGGGGGAAGGATTGAGTAAACGGAGTTTAAGACTGGAGTTGCTTAGGTTAAAGTCGAAAAAGTTTGCGTTCGAATTAGCACTTCGCAACATTCGAGTTAAAGGCTCGTTGGAGCCATATGAGGTGCGGTGGGTAGGCAAGTAGAAGAGGCGAGGGTTTCTTAAATTTCGGGGGTTAGTGTTGAAAAAGATAGAATTGTAAAGAGTTTGGCAGTCGACAGAACCAGAAAGGAGACGGTGAATGAATAGAATGTCAGCTATTTCTCTTCGTTTCTCGAGTGAAATCAGGTTAATTAATTGTAAGCGATCACGGTAAGGTGGTAGGATTAAAGGATCGTTCCAAGGAAGGCCTCTAAGAGCAAATCGAAGGAATCGGCGTTGAATGCTCTCAATTCTTGATATATGAATATCTTGATAAGGCGACCATGCTTGACAAGCGTATTCGAGAAGGGGTCGAACAAATGTTATGTACAGCGACCTTGTTACATAGGGGTTGGAGAATTCCTTGGACCACCTTTTGACAAAGCCAAGAGCTGAGTTGGCTTTCAGAATTATGTCATCTATATGTGCAAGGAAATTAAGTTCCTGGTCACATAGGAGGCCAAGATCGCGAATGGACTCTACGATTGAGATGGGTTGGTTATGAAGGAAGTAGATACGAGGACAAGATTTGATGCGTTTACGCGAAAAGGTGGTTGATTGGCATTTGTTAATATTAAGCTCCAAGCAATTTTTGAGACACCAGACTGAAAATTTATCGAGGTCTTGTTGTATAAGCGTTGTGTCGCGTGACGACGAAATGGTCTTGAAAAACTTCGCATCGTCGGCATAAAGTGAGACAAAGGAATGTTTGATTACCATTTCGATATCGTTAATAGTAAGAATAAAAAGAAGGGGACCCAAATGGCTGCCCTGGGGAACGCCGGAGGTAGCAAGGAAAGGATTCGAAAGGGCCGATTTGAAGCGCACGCTGTAGTAACGGTTCTCTAAGTAAGAAGATATCCAATTCAAGAATAAAGGTTCAAAGCCGAGAGAGGACAATTTGAAGAGTATAAGTCTATGCGAAATTTTATCAAAGGCCTTACTGAAATCTGTGGAAATAACGTCGACTTCATTTCCATTCTCTAAAGCGGAGAGGGTAAAAGATACAAATTCGACAAGATTAGTGGTTGTAGATCTACATTTAAGGAAACCGTGTTGTCTGGGGGAAATGAGAGACTTACAGCGAAAGCTTATGAGTTCATACAAAATACTTTCAAAGATTTTAGGAATATATGAAAGTTTAGCGATGGGGCGATAGTTTTTGACATCAGATTTTGGACCTTTTTTGTGAATTGGGGTAACAAAAGAGGTTTTCCATATCTTAGGGAATTTTCCTTGAGATAGAGATAAACTAAAGATTTTTGAAAGGGATTGAGAAAGTGTTGAGGAGCATTTTTTTAGAAATATGGCAGGGATACCGTCAGGGCCAGGAAGAAATTCATCGTTAAGTTGAGATAACTTATTTTGGATGAGATTAGGGTCGATGTAATCAGGAAGAAATGGACCAAGATTAAAGTTCGGCAAATAATCAAAATACGCAGAATCAGGTACAAAAGAATCGTCGGTAAATGATTGCTTGAAAAAAGTGGCAAAGAAATTGGCAATATTTCGAGGTTCGTTTGAGGTTTCATTATTAAAGGAGAGGGAGGTAGGGTAGCTATCGGACTTTTTTTTATAGTTGACAAACTGATAAAAGGACTTCGGATCATTAATAAGGTTGACTTGCGTTTCAATTATATAGCGTTGGTAAAGTAAGTTGTAAAGCTCGGTGAAGTGAAGATAAGTACCAAGGTAAATTGAGTAGTCAGTGGAAGATCGAGAGTGAAGAAAAGATTTCCATGCTTTATTTCTCTTGTTTCGCAATGATCGAAGTCTGTGATTATACCAGGGTGGGGAAGAATATGGTGTTTTACATCTTGAGAGGGGTACATGCAGAGAAATAGAATTAAATATTTCTCTGTAGAAAATGGTTGTTGCATCTTCAACTGAAAGGTTCTGAAAATTGAATTGATATCTGTTGAAATATGCATTGATTTGAGAGAATTGTGCTTTATGAAAATCGAAAGTACAAAGAGTCGGAGGGGAAGAAGTCTGAGTAGGAGAATAATAAAAGCATGTGAGGAAGAGAGGAGGATGGTAGTTATCGATGCTTGATAGAGTAAGGGGGCTAATTGAGACAGAGGAGTTAATGGGGTCAGTTGTGAAGATGAGATCTAGTTGTCTACCCATATAATTAGGGATACCATTAATTTGACAGAGACTTGAATCTGTTAAACGATCAAGAAAGAGACACTCCTTAGCGGAGGTAGGATTGCAAGCAATATAATGTGATTCATCATCAGAAGAAATCCAATTGAGCTGTGGTAGGTTGAAATCGCCGCAAAGGAGGATGTCATCAAGGGGATCACATAGAGCTGTGATATTGTCAATGGCGCTAATAGCTAGTTCATACGAAGCAATGGGTTGTGACGGCAAAATATAACAGCATATGATATAAAGTGACTTGCGAGGTAGCTTGACTTTAATGGAAACATAGTCAATCTCCGAAGAAGATGAAATCGCAACCAGCGATGAGTCGAAAATGTTTTGGATAGCTATAAGAACGCCTCGACAAGGGGAATTTTCAGTAGATCGGTTGAGATCATCGCGATAAACATTAAAGGAAGATGGGAATAATTCCTGGTTGTTTATACTAGGAATCAGATTTGTTTCAGTCAGGGCATAGATCTGGAAGGGTAGGGCATGAGTTTGCTGTAAGACTGCTTGTGTTTTAGAGCGAAGACCTCTCACATTTTGATAATAGAGGGTAAGAGGAAATTTTTGACCGACAGGAGGAGATGATGAGTGAAGGAGCAAATCAGGAACGAAAAAATCTGTCGTGGTCAGCTCTGCTACGTTGAAGGTGTGATATTCGTTTTGAGTGAATATACCGTCCAAAAGCATCAAGATCATTCGCTACTTTATGGGGAGACATATTGAGGAACTCATGATATTTGGTATAAATATTCATGAGACTGGATATATCTGTAGGGAGGCCTTCTTGTTGAATTGAAACCATGACGCTTGTTTTTGTTTTGCCTTCGTAGCAAACCGAATCTGGTTTATCATGAAGATAAGCCAGTAAAATGCGGATATTCTCGTATATTTTTCTATCCCTTAATCTTGAGAGAGCATAACGACAATCTGTGGAGTCAGAGGTTTGTTGAGTTAGCTTTACTGTAGGTGGAAAAAGAGGATCAATAAAAGGTTGAGTAGGGTGAGGTACGGGCGTAGTTGTTGTTGAGGGGGTTGCAAAGAGAGTTGAAGTTGAGTAAGTCGGGGGAAAGTATGAAGAAGAGTTGGATGTAACTGAACGGGATGTTTGGCTGTTTATGTCAGAGGTTGGTGAAGGATTAAGAACATGGGAACTAATGAAATTAGGGTATTTTGCTCCAGATCTAAGGTCGAAAGTAGGAAGTGCATTTATAGTGGGGGCTGGGAAAGGAGATGAAAAAATGGTTGGAGTAAGGTTAAATGAGACTCGTTTATTCTGGGGTTTCGATGGAGCTGGAGTGCTAGGGGACTTGACTTCAGAGTAAGAGGTCGTGCGGGATTGGTAAGGAAAGGGGTAAGAATTGTTTACATTATTTTTATTGTTTTGGAGGTTTTTACTTATATTATTCTGAAAACTAGAATGGGAAAAGTTAGGGAGAATACCCATTTTAAAACTCCAATTGGAATCTGGCCGATGTGTGTTGGGTCTAAGGTGTCTGTTGATCCTCATTGATTGTTGACTTTCAGGGGTTGTTTTGGCTTTCACTGGATTTTGTTTAGGAGACGGGTTATCAATCCATTTGGAAATCTTCATGGCACCTAGTTGTATTTTTTCACCAGGACGATAAAAAATCCATTCGTATTTAGTGGGGATAAATATTTTGTAACTTCTAGTAGAAACACGTTTACTTTTGATCCCAGAGATGGCGAAATTTTTCATAAATAGGTTTTGAATCCATCTCCTGTTAGTGTTCCGAGGAGTGTTGTTCAAATAAAATGGCGTACTATTGGCATCACTGAGCTTACTTAGTCTAAGGTTCCATTCAGTTATCGACCATAGAGTGCCAAGTTTATTAATCACAGATGCAGGCGCAGGAACCGGAAGCGATGAGGATTTTGGTTCTTTGCTTTGAGGGGATAAAGACGATTCGAAGATCGATGTTGGTGTTGGTGTTGGAGCAGGAGAAGAAGGCGCAATTAAAAGTGGTTGACATGCAGATAGTTGTGGCGGAGCAGCAGTGAGAGCAGGATGATGTTGGCGCGACGAAATTGCTGTAAGAGCTAACTGGGATGGTTGATGAAGAGGTGGTTGAGAAGAGTTGGTATCCAGAATTTCAGATAAGATTGATCTGTTGTAAGAATAAGGGACAGGTTGGAGTTGGTTGGATATCCCGTCGATTTTACAGGATGTGGTTTTTAATTCCTCGGTAAGTTGGGCAACATTAATTCGGGTTTCTAGTATTTCTACTACTGGGTGCATGCACCACAAATTAAAGCTAAGACAGTTTTCGTGATTGTTGATTTATATCCTTAAGATCTTCATCAAACATTTTTCTTTAAATTTTTGTTATGAAATTACAAACGTTGAATGGATAAAGTATACTTTAAAAAAGATAGAGAAGCATTTTGCTGCCTTTAAAGTTAGACGAGTGCTTTAGCCATGAAGTATACTTTATATCGTTTAAAATTAACAAAGCGTCGGCTCTCATTCTAAAACTCATTTTTAGAGTCGGCGTCGAATTTAAAAATGATTTAGAGTAGGTTTTAAATGTTTAAAATTTTACGCCAATAAGTTTAAATGGTTGAAGCTGCCGTTTAATTAAAAAAAAATGGTTCAGAAAAATGGTTACTAATGGCACCTCCCACAGGACCATTTTTTTTTGTTTTTCGCTTTTTCTGATAAAGTTTTTTATAAAGAATGAATAATACATTTTAAATAATATGGTGTGCAAAAATGTTCAAAAAAATATTTTTTGGATTTTTAATAAGAGTTAAAATTTTTTTTGAAAACTCGATTTTTCAAAAAAGAACTTGTCCGATTTTATTCAACTTGGAAAAAGCATTTTCTATATAACATTATCTAGAAGATTTAAGACAAAAATTATTCTTATAACAAAAAATAACGGTACCTCCAAAACAAATGGTTAAAAACCGTTAAGGAAAATCTGTTTTGCTCAAAAACGACTCCTAAGATTTTGATAAAATTTTTTTGTGCATTGAAATTAGTAAGGTCTAGGATTTAAAATTATTAAATTGCACATTGAAGTATTATTAACAGTAGGTACCCATCATAGAAGTTTTTTTTTCTATTTTCGGCTATCTCATTATCTGACGTACCGATTAGAACTTAATTTTTAAACAGAAGGATGTAATAAGTTTAAATAATATTGCATATCAAAACTGTCAAAAAAATAATTTTTTGGATTTTTGAAAAAAATATTTCAAAATAATTTTTGAAAATTCGATATTTCGAAAGCGGGTGAAAGAATTTTATGTAAATTTCAATTTTTAACTCCACATTCATAAATACTTAAAATTGGCGTACCAATTTTTTTTTTCTTAAAATTATTACTGCTTGCAATTGCAACGTAACAAGTTTTCGCAAATGGATACATTATAGTAAATAGGCTCCCATAACTAATTTATTTTAGACTTTAGAACCAAAGAGCAATTCGAGCGTTACGTCGCGTGCACGTTACGATCTGCATACTAGGATGGTTGCGTTCAGTGAACAAATCTTAAGATCCCCTTCAAGCAAAAACAAGTCCGTTTTGGATCCGCGCACGTTGATGTTTACACATATTAACCGTGAGTCCCGGCACTCACACAATTTTTTTTTTCTCACAATTTGAAAGTCAAAAGAGCTGTAGGTGATACGCGAAAAGTAAAAAGTTGGCAAACTCCAGCTACTAGGTACTTCGGCAGCGTATTCAATATTTTGACAGCTATTGCGGCTGCAGAGTTCCAGTAATATGTGTGACAGGTTAATTTTTATTATTTAAATAAGCACTTCCTATTGCACTTATTATTTTCCTCTGATTGTGGATATGTTGCAGCTTGATCTGAGCTGGAGCACTCTACAACCGTACGGACCGTAGGTACTACTGACTGATTGTAGGTTAGGTTGCAGCAAGTAAATCCTTCAGTTAAAAATCCTTCTATACTTTTCTGATATGTACATATGTCAAACGCGTTCATACATATTTGAATTGAATAGTTTTTAATTTGATTCAAGTTAGTTTTGTATACATGCAAAGCAACTTAAATAAGTGTTTTAACTGAGTGTATGTTTTTTTGCGTGTCTTATTTCAGTAGATTTTAAGTAACAAACAATAACAAAAACTTATTCTTTCTTCTTCTTCTGGTCTTGAAAACGATCAAACTTTTGATCGAACTCTCGAACTACGAATGTCACCACCGGCCAAATCGTCAATCCGTCATGAAACATGAACAGAAAACAAGTTTTGTGAACAAAAAGAACGCACTGTACAATTAAACAAAAACAGCTGCTCGTTTGTAATTCAAGGCTGGCGTCGTAGCTACTATTAGAATCTTTGAAAAAAAAACTATTTATGAATAGTCATATTGATGTGTTTTTACAGGATTATAAATATTAAAAATGACGTTTCGAGTTTAAATTTCATAACGATCTTCATATAGGATTTAAGTAATTTGAATTTTATAAAAATACAATAAAAATGCTGTGAGATTAATTTGAAATTAATTCTTCAGTATAGCAATAGGATATAAAGGGTTTTTCAACAGGGACGCTACAAAAGTAGAGCAATAAGGACAGCCATTTCATGATGAAAAGATATACGAGCCAACAACGAACGACAACAGTCGAAATTATTAAAATTTACGTTAAGAGCGCTACGTCCAATTTATGGTCGTCATAATCGTCCTAGCAGATCACCAATTGAGCGTCTAGTGGAAAAATTTGAATCCACAGGCACAGTACAAAATGTTCCCGTGCCATTGAGACAAAGAAGTGCCCGTAGTGTCGAGAATATTTCTGCCGCTGAGGCTTCAGTTGCAGAAAACCCAAATGTGTCTCTCACACATCGTTCTCAAGCGTTAGGCATCTCTGTGACGTCGTTGTGGCGAATTTTGCGAAAAGATCTTGGCCTACATCCTTACAAGATTAAATTGACGCAAGAACTGAAGCCGCTTGACCATACCAGAAGCGTCGTATGTTCGTGAAATGGGCTGAGCAACAACTTGAAAATGATTCGAATTTTCATCGAAAAATCATCTTCAGCGATGAGGCTCATTTCTGGCTGAATGGCTTCGTCAATAAACAAAATATGCGGTATTGGTCAGGCAGCAATCCACATGTACTCCATGAGTCTTCATTTCATCCCGAAAAAATTACGGTTTGGTGTGGTTTATGGGCCGGCGGCGTGATTGGGCCGTACTTCTTCCGTGATGATCAAGACCGGCACGTTACTGTGAATGGGGATCGCTACCGTTCAATGATAACCGAATATTTTTGGCCCCAATTGGATGATATGGACTTGGAGGACATGTGGTTCTAACAGGACGGCGTGAGCCACAAGCCTCACTGCGAATGTCACAATCAATTTATTGGAAACCAAGTTTGGAGAACGTGTTATCTCACGAAATGGTCCAGTCGCTTCGCCGACTCGGTTGTGCGATTTGACGCCGTTAGACTATTTCCTGTCGGACTACGTCAAGTCTATGGTCTATGCCAACAAGCCAGCGGCGATTGATGAACTTCGTACGAATATCGAACGTGAAATTGCAGCAGTATCGGCCGATTTATGCTTGAAAACCGTCGAAAATTGGGTTCAGCGTCTGGACTTCTGCAAGCGTGCCCGTGGTGGCCATGCAAAAGAAATCGAGTTCCATACATAATGGCATCAAACGTTCTTTCACAGGAATAAAGAATTTCATTGATATCCAAAACTGTTTTTGTAGCGCTCTTATTGAAAAACCCGATAAAAGAATCTTATAGGAATATTTTTTTGCAAATTTGAAGAGCTTAACTCTGGAAAGTATAATTATTTAAAAGATGAACAATGACGATGACTCTTATATATTAAAATCAATCTGAATTAGATTTAATAAAACAAAACCACAATTTAAATTTGAGTCAACTAATAAAAGAATTGTAGGTATTTATTTATTTATTTTTACGATGAATACTTTTCGACCGATGTATGTATCACTTATGTATATAAACAGAAAAAAACAGTAAAGATATAAACAATGATTATGCAAATTACATGAAAATATGTTGAAAATATTTATTTAATGTGATTACTTTGTGAGAAAACACTCCAGATTTCGTAATCATATTTTCATGTTTTTAATATCAAACTGAAAATATGAAATACATATTTTCTGTTTATTATTATTCTTAGTGCCTGGACACATTGACGGAAGATCGCAATGCCTCACTACACACTCTGTGGCCACACACAGAAATAAACTTGATTGGTGATGCAAGAAAATTGACAGTAGAGGAACGGCTGAAAAGTAAAACACAGAATTTCGAACCGAGTAAGGTTATGTCAGCGTCAGAGAATTTTGTTTAAAGTGTTTTATCTATTCATCTACGTACATGTATTGTTTTTCTGAAATGAGTAACAATAACAAAGAAAATAGTTTACTGGAAGCAGCAGGAATTCTGTATGCAAATGCTGCTATAATGTTGTGTGCTGCAGCAGAAGAAAAACAAAATAAAATGAAAAAAAAGCTAAGAGAGAGTGGGTTAAAAATTGGAGATTGAGGAGATACAATAAAGGCTCCTATACGCTGCTTCATGACGAGCTTCGACTAGAAGACAAAGATATGTACAGACAATTTTTACGAATGGACGAAGAATGTTTCATCAAATTGTTGACTTTTGTCAAACCATGGATTGAGAAGCAGTCTACTCAAATGAGGGATCCAATTCCTCCTGAAGAAAGTTTGGCTGTTGTATTAAGATTTCTGGCTACAGGTGAAACATATAGGAGTTTGGACTTCCAAACCAGACTTTCGCTACAGTTCATCGGGTACCTTATTCCACAATGCTGTGCTGCAATTTATTCAAGCTTGAAGGAAGATTACTTAAAGTTTGCAGGCCTCAATTCTTAACTTTTTTTACTTAAAATTGTTTATTTTTAGTTTCCAAGCAGTTTTTCTGAGTGGGAAGAAATTTCTAATGAGTACTTATGTCGATGGCAGTTTCCATTATGCCTGGGGGCTCTAGATGGGAAACATATCGCTTTTAGGGCATCAAATTCGGATGGTGCTCTATATTTTAACTATAAAAGCTTCAATAGCATTGTCCTGCTAGCGATGTGTGATGCGAGATACAAGTTCTCATTTATTGATGTTGGTTGCAATGGAAGAGTAAGTGACGGAGGAGTCCTTAACCGAAGTGACCTTGGAACTATACTAAGCAACTCGAGCATTTACTTTCCACCAGACAAAATAATAGGAAATAACAGGAAACTTTCATATTGCATAATTGGTGATGATGCTTTTCCTCTACAAAAACATTTACTTAAGCCTTACCCATATGCATCAACGGAAACAGCAAACAAAAATTTTAATTTTCGTCTGAGCCATGCCAGACAATGCATAGAGCATAGCTTCGGAATGCTGGCGAACAGATTCAGAGTTTTTATGACAACTATACATTTGTCCCCAGGAAAGGTTAAGCAAATCGTGGAAGCATGCTGCACTCTTCATAATTTTCTCATTGAAAATTCAAGTAATTATGTTGATACAATACAATCTGGACCAAGTTCCTACAAACCTTCAGAGGACGACATTCCAAGTGCGCAAAGAAGACCTCAGCGAGTCGCCTCGCAAATAAGAGACGAATTCACAGCATACTTCACAGAGGAAGGAGAGCCCCCATGGCAAAATCTTTACATATAAAAAAAAATAAAAATATAAGAACATGTAAAGAGAAATTCTTAAATACGTAATAAATCTTTTATAAATGTATGAATAAATAAACTACTTTTATTGTGGTCTATATTTGTTTGTAAACGGATTTACATTAACATTTATCAACTTTGCTCTGCAGCAGATATTTCGATTGCAACTTCAAATGGTTGCTTGTTTGATATTTTTTGCGAGATTTAACTTCATACTGTTTATCAATAAAATGGTAGATCATTAATGTTAGAGCCCACTGTAAAAAAAGGAAATGTTAACTTTCATACATTACTAAAAAGCTGTAAATAAATACCAAGAAAACATCTACTAACGAATCATTTAAGTTGCGATGATCTTAGAAATTTGCGAGGACACCTGATATGGGGGTGTCTTTATCTTACATCATCATCATTTTTGTCTTGCCTCTTCCAATCTTTGTAGCCGATTCAGTCTATTCAAAAGATTGGGTAGAAGGAGAAGCGGTATAAATTCTCGATAAAGCTATTCATGACAGTCCACAAGTCTACGATCTGTGTACTTTACTGAGGCTCTGTGCGAATTGCATTAAAATGTTGATTAAATTGTATATAAGACTAAATTTTGACGTATCCATGTACAGATTTACTTCATTATTGTCAAAAATTTCACTTCGAATAAAATTTAACGCGACTTGAATCCAATTCGCACACGGCCTTTTTAATATTTATTTTATTTTTTTATAGGAAATCATCGTCATTGAAAACGTCTTCCATTGCACTTTCAATCAAGTTTTTTGATGATGAAGTTGTTGAAGTGTTGTCATCATCAGTCCTCTCCGAAATAAACCTCGTTCTCGGGTACCTAATTGCCAAATCTTCAACGCTTAAAATATTGGAACTTTTAGCAGGCGTCGATGTGAACACTGGTACTGTTTTAACTGCGTTTAACGCCTTCTGTTTCATCTGGAACTCCTTTACCACATCTAAAAGTTTCCATTTCACTTCCATCATAAGACCTTCATCCGTAATAAACATCATTTCTGCCTCCAAATTGCCAAGATAAAGGTGAAGTGTTGATGTTGATTTTTTTTCAAATATTGAATCTGCAATTTTGTTGGCAGCTTTCAGAGCTTCCTCAGCCTTGAGCTCCAATGGCGATGGACGGTTTTTCATCTTCTGAAATGAAAAAAAAAATTGAATGATAGATAGATAGATAGAAAAAGGCAATATTGCTACAAATCAAACTGATTTTAAGAAATATTTATTTTTATGCAAAGTAGTTACTATTTCCCTAAAAGGCGTTCTAACTAGAACTAAGGAACTTAGGCCAAGTAGTTTAGCTTAGCAGTGGCAGTGGCTGCAACCTGAAAAATTTTCATTAAAAGGCGCTTAGTTAGTTCGACTTGTAGCAATGTATATACCGCGACCAACGTGGTTTACATACATATATGATTATATCAGATGTGTTCCAGATATTGTGCAAAACTACGAATTTTAACAAAATATTTGTCTTGTGGTACATGGTTTGAATAAAATTAGTTAAAATTTGCAAAACGAGCAGTTTTGGGCATCATCTGGAACAATTCTACATACATACATATGTTGTAGGTATATGTTCTGAATTGTGTTCAGTTTTAACTTGCCTTGCTCAAACGTGCTGCAGAAGATGTGCTGGGTACGCGTCGTGAATCGTGGTTCTCATTTTCATTCAAATCCTGTTGAAATGATGAGCCTTCAGATTGATCCTATATTTTGAAATTAAAATAGCGATTGGAAACTTACTTTTTATTTTAAGTTAATATGTGTATTTTGTTTAATTGATTACGTGAATAACAATAATCTGGAGAACGTCATGATCATTGGAGACTTAAACGCACGTGTTGGGAGATATCAGAATCCTTCAAATTATGAAATACTGTCGCAAAACTTACTCAATGTGGCTAGAAACTCCAAAGATGAACAGTTTAATAGGAACGGACGACTTCTTACCGAATTCTTTGAAAACTTTGGACTGTTTGTACTGAATGGTGCGACTACAGGCGACGAATATGGAGAGTTTACCTTTATCAGCGGGCAAAGGCCAGTCAGTGATCGATATTTGTGCAGTATCAACAGGGTGGCTAAATACATCCCCTAACTTCAAAGTGGGCATAGCGAACTTCTCTGCACACCTTCCAATAGAAGTCAACGTTACATTCTCTGTTGAAGCTAGCCAAAGTATCTCAAATAATTTTCAAAAGTTAAGGTGGAAAGATAAAAGTGCTACCCTTTATAAATTCCTCTTGGATTGTCACTATACCTCCCTTCCTCCCCATGCCACAACCGGAGTAGAACATTTAGATGTGCGAATAACAAGCCTAATTCAAATCTCAGCTCCATTTGCTCACAATAACAACTCTTACTCTTTTACTCCTAAAAAGTTATGGTTTGATAATGATTGCAAGAAGCTCCGCAGCCTATCATTTGTGTATCTCAAACTATTTCGATCCACAAATGCATTGTTTTTCAAAAATATTTACCTTCACGGGAATAAGGAGTACAAGATTATATGTGCAGCAAAAAGAAGAGATTACAATATTAGTCTAGCGAAGAAACTTGTTGATTGCAAAAACGCAAAAGTTTTCTGGGATAATGTTCGTGAGCTAGGAGGACGTTATCGACAGTCGGTGAATACTCTCGCAGCTGAGACACTAGCGACTCATTTTAAAACGCTTTTGTCGGCTGACGTGAATCTCCATACCTTCTCTTACGCTCTCCCCAACTTTATTGTCGATGGACTGGATGGTCCAATACTATTACGTGAACTGGAATTAACTTTACAAAAAATGAAAAATAATAAAGCACCTGGTATCGATGGAATTCCAGTAGAATTTTACAAAAATGGTACTGATCAATTGAAAAATTATCTTCTACTATACTTCAACCGATTATATGATGAGTCACATGTTCCAATCAATCTAAACAAAGCAGTTATTTTTGCGATTTATAAGAGTGGAGATGTTAACCAGCCGGAGAACTATAGAGGCATATCTATTCTTAGCTCAATAAGGAAGATCTTCACTTCAATACTCTACGAACGGCTGACCATTTGGATTGAGGATAAAAACCTTCTCAGTATGTTCCAAGCCGGTTTTCGAGCGGGTTACTCAACGCTAGACCATATATTTGCGTTAACAAGTATTGCCAAGAAATCTATTGAAAAAAAGAAAAAATTATACGCTTGTTTCGTTGACTTCAAAGCTGCATTTGACAAGGTGAATAGACAGGCATTGTTGTACAAGCTTTCAATTCTTGGAATCTCTCGGAAATTCTTGCAGCTATACTTCAACTTCCTTATCTCGTCGACTGCTTCGGTATGGGATGGGTCGCATCTGTCAGATTGGTTTGAAACGACAGCAGGTGTCCCACAAGGCTGCATTTTAAGCCCAATCCTTTTTGCTTTATTTATTGATGATATTTCCGATGTTCTTCCAGGAGGAATATCTTTTGCCGATATTCAAATAAAAGTATTACTCTATGCTGATGATTTAGTATTGCTGGAGGAAAACAATTTCTCCCTACAGCTGCAAATCAACAGGTTAAATACATTCTGCGAGAAATGGGGATTAGTCGTCAATACTAGCAAAACTAAGGTGATGATATTTGAGACTCGTCAAAGAAGAAGGCTTCCAGAAGAGAATTGATTACTAAATAATATCGCTATTGAAGTGGTGCAGGAATTTAAGTATCTGGGAGTTGTAATCACACACAACCTTAACTTTTCAAAGCATGTGAAGAATAAAAGTAATGAGGCTAAATTGGCTTTGAGCTTAATGTGGCCCAAGTTCTTTGCGAACCAAGAAATCGATCTGGTGTCAAAGTACCGTGTGTTTCGCGCGACTGTGAATACATGCATGTGCTATGGTGCCCCGATTTTCGGATATACTTATATTGAGGCGTTCGAAGCACTACAGAGATATTTTTTCAAGCGCTTGTTTAGATTGCCAAATTCAACACCAAATTATGCCATCTACGTAGAATCTGGATTATCGCCTCTTTACATTGTAAATCTTAAATCAAACTCCGACTATTTAATAAGAGTTATGAGAAGAAGCGGAAGAAGTCTTCATAAATCAATCATCGTAAGATTGTTGCAAACGAGGGCCTCACCATTTAAGGATTGGAACGAATTAGCCTTAGCCCATGAAACTAATCTTCCCCTAAATGAAACAAACGTCGATGAATGGCCGGGGTTTTTTGCTAATGTCATTGCAAAAATAGATGAACAAATTTACACCCAGCATCTATCTAGAGCAACTGAAACAACATCTAGAAATATATATAAGAACCTCAATCACCAGTTGCCCTCGGAAGCGAATTATTTCTGTAGTGAATTTTCGGTCGAAGCTATAAGCTACATATTCAGAGCTCGTGTCGAACTGTTTAACTTAAACTTTATGCCCCACCGAGCTGACTTGCCACAAATTTGCGATCTTTGCAACAGAAGAGAGAATGAAGATACAATCCATTTTATTGCGATCTGTCCAATATTGCAGGAAATCCGACGATTGTATTTCGAAATAAGTTATCTCACTCC
The DNA here is from genome assembly GCA_932273885.2 of Leucozona laternaria. NCBI lineage: Eukaryota > Metazoa > Arthropoda > Insecta > Diptera > Syrphidae > Leucozona > Leucozona laternaria. The sequence continues at coordinate 58,402,678 of OW026368.1, forward strand.
AATGGAGCGCTAGGATGGTCTACCCTCTATAAGTACTGCAAACACGCCTTAGCATACCGCAATAGTTATGTTACTTAAAACAGTAGTTCAAGCACCAGAATTTATGTTAATATCTTTTGTGTTTCAAATCACTTTAAAATTGAAAACGTATAAATATATTTGTGTTTAAAATCATTTCAAAATTGGTATCTTTTTGTGTTTCAAATCATATTAAAATTGTAAAAAAAAAAAAAAAAAAAAAAAATTGTTACTATTATTTATTTTATTTCACTTATATTCTTTATAACACTAAATGAAATGTCATATCAGGCAGACGGCAGAATAAGCCATGTCATTATTCTTAAGAAAAGAAATATTGTGATTCAAAATTTGTTTGTTAATAAAGAAGTTATCTATCTATCTATCTAATGGGTGATTTTTAAGCTGGTTTGGTTTTGGCAACACTGGTTTTGACAGCTGCCGTGTGTTTTGTACCTTGTGTCACTGTCAAACAGCTTCAGTTTGGTTTGCAATTTAACCATGGATCGTCTTACAAATGAACAACGCTTGCAAATTATTGAATTTTACTATCAAAATTCGTGCTCGGTTCGAAATGTTCATCGCGCGCTGCTTGTGTTCAGCGATGAGGCTCATTTTTGGTTGAATGGGTACGTAAATAAGCAAAATTGCCGCATTTGGAGTGAAGATCAGCCAGAAGCATTGCAACAGCTACCAATGAATCCCGAAAAAGCCACTGTTTGGTGCGGTTTATGGGCCGGCGGCATTATTGGGCCTATTTCTTCAAAGATGATGCGAATCGCAGCGTTACTGTCAATGGTGAACGCTACCGAGCGATGATAACAAACTTTTTTTTGCCCGAAATGGAAGTTCTTGACTTGCATGATATGTGGTTTCAACAAGACGGTGCCACATGCCACACAGCACGCGAAACAATGGCGCAATTGCGAGGCGAGTTTGGTGAACAGTTAATTTCACGTTTCGGGCCGGTCAATTGGCCGCCTAGATCGTGCGATTTGACACCATTAGATTATTTTTTGTGGGGGTATGTCAAGGCTAATGTCTATAGGGACAAGCCCGCTTCGATTGACGCACTGGAAGCCAACATCCATGCATTCATTCGTGAGATACCGGCCGATATGTGTGAAAGAGTATGCCAAAATTGGACTCAGCGGATGGGCTACCTGAGACGCAGCCGCGGTCAACATTTGCATGAAATTATCTTTAAACATTAAATTGCAAGGTTCAAACTATCGATTCAAATAAATATTTCATTCATTTTTTCGAATTTTTTGTTTTTTTTTAAAAAAAAGTTCTAAACCTCTTAAAAAATCACCCGTTATATGTATAAGCAAATTTACCTGCAGTGAAGAAATGTTGGAACTCCCAAAAACCTCATCTGCAGTATCGTCCCAGAATTTCAGATTCTCGTAGCACACACAGTTTTGGCACATATAAATCCATCGTGCCTGCCCCACTTTTTTTTGATCTTATGATCTTATTTCTTTCTCGATTAATTTGGGTCTTCAAAGTTCGCAACTTTAACATTACGTCCGCAACTTTTGTGTTTGGCCGACGAGTTTTCAATTTATCAGTGATCTCATTCATTGATTCCATTTTTTTTTTACGATTTTTATAATCTGGATGACGCACTTGGTATAAATTGGGGTGGTTTTCAAAAATTTCTATTAATTTTAAAGTTTGTGTCTGACTCCACGTAACCATTTTTAATAATTTGTTTACTCCAATTCCATGCAAAACAAAACTGTACTCGTCCAAACATAACCGAATTTTAAGGAAAACGAACTAGTAACAAGCTCGGCGATAAAATGAAAATGTCTGTCAAAATCTGTCAAAAGTGAAACGATATAAGAATGAAACTTGCATCACTGCTCAGAGTTTTATAAAATTTTATGAGATTCGTACAGATTTTTGATTTTTTAGCCCATCTCTTTCCTTCTTATGAAAAATCATTCCCTCTCTTTTACATTTTCATGCAAGTTGCATGCGCAATTGCGTCAATGTGTCCAGGCACTTAATCAAACCTTTGTTCATTTAAGTTGTTAGTAAAGCTCTTTTTTAATTCTTGTACTTTTGGACTTAAACTGAAATAGTTAACTTTTAACAGGTTATGGGCCCAGTCCACTCTAAATAGAAGAACTTAAAATCAAAATCCGAAAAACAATTTTTTTTTCCGAAAAAGAAGATTCTAGGGGTGCTAACAAACGCACCAACGAAAGTTTTCGAAGAAAAGAAAATTTTCAAAAAAATTATTTGTAAAAGCGGCTATATACGCTTGAAAAGGAAGTGCGGGTCAAAGACGTACTACAGAAGCTTTTCGCGAAATAGTAATGTACGGAGATTTTAATAGAATTAACAAGCTTCAAGGTGTATGAACAGAAATCATCCACGAGCCTACACCTTTAGCAACAGCAATTTTATAGTCTTTCTCTCGACTCTTCAAAAGATTTGGCGTGTCATATATCCAAAGTGGAAGAAATGGCTCAGCGACTAAAAGAAGCTGGTGAAATGGTATCCGAATCAATGATTGTTACCAAAATCTTGATGACATTTCCAGAACGTTACAACCATTTTATTAGTGCGTGGGAGTCAACCAGTGATGGAAAGAAGACATTATCAAATCTAACTGCCAGGCTTATGATGGAAGAATCGAGGTAGTAAATATAACAAAATGATGCAAAGGAAGTTGTAGCAGCTTTTGAAAAAAAGGGGAGAAATAATAAAATTCGTCGTCCGGATTTGGATAAAAAAAAATCAACATTAAAATGTTTTTTTTGTCATGAACTCAGACATTTCAAGAGAGATTGTCCATCTAAAAATTCGACAAGAAGTGAAGTCCTTGGGAAATCAAAACGGACAGCGTTTGTAATTGAGGTCATGGTGTCTCCAGTAAATGGGAGCGTAAATTGGTTTTTAGACTCCGGAGCCAGTGATCATTTATGGCGATTCACAAGGAGTGGTTCAAAAACTATTATCAACTAAAAAAACCAATGCCAGTTCGAATTGGCGATGGTCATGTGGTCTATGCTCAAGGAAAAGGGGATATAGACATTTTGGCTTACGCTGAAAACACTTGGCCTGCATGTGTATACTAAAAGATGTTTTATTGGTTCCAAGTCTACGTTTAAATCTTTTTTCACAAGGAACAGCGCTGGACAAAGGGTTGACGTTAAAATCCGATAAAACTTCTTGCCAATTTTACATGGATAGCACTATCGTTGCAGTGGGAGAAAGGCGAGCATGTAGTGGCAAATTTATCTACAAGTGGCAGTTTAAAACTTTGGAATGAAAGAATGGGGCACCAAAATATTCCTCAACTGATCAAAAATTTAAACAGTATGGATGTTCCAATCTCGGATTCTAAGACAATTTTTTTCTGTGGTGCATGTGTTTTTGGGAAACAACATCGTTTTCCTTTTTGGACACAGCGAAACTAAGGTTCAACATCCAGGAGAGTTGATTCATTCAGATTTGTGCGGTCCGATGGAAAAATTAAGCATTGGAAGTGCCAAATACTTCGTATTGTTTAAAGATCATTAGTCACATTACCGAAAAGTTTATTTCCTGAAGCAAAAGTCAGAGTTAAGAGAAGTATCTACTCCCTCAATTTATTAATGATGTAGAAATTGAAACAGGCTTTGGTGTAAGAAAAATACGAACTGATAATGCTACTGAATATGTGAACAAGGACTTAGCTGAAATTTTGAACAATAAAAACATACAGCATCAACGAACAGTGGCATACACGCCCGAACAAAACGGTTGTGCGGAACGAGAAATGCGGACAATTGTTGAGGCGGCGAGGACTATGATTCATGCGAAAAAATTGGATCTTGGATTATGGGTAGAAGCAGTGAACACGGCAGTATATATTTTAAATAGAACTGGGAAAAGCACTAATCAAGAACAATCTCCTTTCGAGTTATGGTGTGGCAGAGAACCGAAGAACGATCATTTAAGGTTTTTCGCATCGAAGGCTTTTGTTCACATAGCAAAAAAAAAAACGAAGAAAATGGGACAAGAAGTCTAACTGCCGTAATATTCACGCCGTTTAAAACTCGATTTAAAACCCCTAAACTGACTATATTTAACTGATATAAACCGATAGAATTTAAACGACAAAATCTCGTTTAAATTTGTAATATTCACCCCGTTTAAGCAAAAAATGACATTCGGTTAACGTCAGTTTAAATTTGTGATTTAAACGGAAAGTAGGATAGCATCGCAAGTATGAATTTGGCTTTTGAGCACATGTTTGCTGATTTATTTTTTAATCTTTTCAAGTTTATTAAAGTTTTTGTTGTGTTTTAGTGTTGAATCAAAATTAACAAAAATATTTAAAAGGGCAGAAAGTGCCACCAAATAAATAAATGAGAATTTAACTCGGGCCAAACGCTTTATTCAATTTAAAACAGATCTTTTGTGTGACCTTGTGTTGGCCAGCGACGTCAATACTGTAACACCCTACAGTCGCATACGCTGGTGGGAGCAAATCGCCCAAATTTTCAATGCAACACCAGATGTGGCCGTAGCGAGGTATCATATGAAAGCTTATGCTGGCACGCAACTTTTGACACCAATTATGATATTTTTCTGAAGAGGGGAAGTACGCCCCTGTCACGGTCGAAAGACTAGTGAGTTTTATATTCTTGTGCTTGTCTTTTCTCTCTATTTTTTTTTCCTTTCCCACTCTCATCAACGAACGGATCTCGAATTGCGAGAACGATGCTACAACATAAAAAGAGACCTAAAAAACTTGCCGATCACTATATCTGATGGTTATTGTTTTGGAGACCGGTGGTGTGCCGTTTTTCAAAACACTAATAAAAAATGTTTGGTTTCGTTCAAACAGTCATACTGTTTTTTGGAACAGTGCAACCTTCACCGACAGTGACGCTCCGCTTACTTACTGCTAGACTGAATATTTTGCACTGACTGAATAAACCAATAAAATTTTGAATATTAGCTAAAACATCTTAAACCGTACCTAAACGACACGAAAATGTCTCGTTTAAGTTGGAGTCGGTTTATTGTAGTTAAACCGATCATTCGGTTTAAAATTTTGGTTAACGTCGGTTTAAGTGAGTGAATATTACCGATTAGTCGTTTTAAAAATTTTATACCGACTACTGAATTTAAACCGATGTAAAACGGCGTGAATATTACTGCCGTTAGCAAGGTATTTTCGTAGCATATTTAGAAAACACAAAAGGATATAGAATCTGGATAAAGGAGGATAATGCAATAGAAATCAGTCGCGACGTTATTTTCAGAGAAGACGACTTCTTTGATATTCAGATGAAAACAAAAAGTGACAATGACCAAGCTGTAGCTGATTTCCCAAATCTGGAAACTGTTGATCAACTTCAGGAGGATGACATTTTAGAACCTGGATCAGCAGGTGATGGCGATCAACATAACTTCAATAATGATGTACATAGCTGAAAACACTGAAAGAGAAATAGAAACCGATAGTGAAACTGAACAAAGGTACGTTCTTCCAGATAAAAAGTCTATTCACCCGCCTAGCAAGTTTAACGACTATGAATTGGGAGATGCTTATGCTGCTGCAGTTTGTGAACCAACATCGTACATGGAAGCAATCAAAACTCAAGAATGTAACAAATGGCATGAGGCGATGGATGATGAAATTCAATCACTGAAGGAAAATAAAACTTGGGATTTAATCGATCTTCCAGAAAGTAAATTACCAATAAATTATCGTTGGGTATTTAAACTAAAGTATGAGATTGGTGGAAAAATCGAAAAGTTCAAAGCAAGATTAGTTGCCAAAGGTTACTTACAAAAGTATGGCATTGATTATAATGAGACTTTTAGTCCGACTGTAAAGTTTGACTCTATTAGAACAATATTGAGTATTGCAGCCTCGGAAAAACTTATAATGAAGCAATTTGATGTGAAAACTGTTTTTATATACGGTGAACTAGAATCCGAAATATATATGCAACAGCCCGAAGGATATCAATTCGGAATAAGAAGGGTGTGCAAATTAAAAAAAAGTCTTTACGGGTTAAAGCAAGCGTCAATCAAAATCAAATCAAAAATGTTCACATTTTCTGAAATTATATGGTTTTGAAGTCAACAAAGCAGACTCATGCGTTTTTACCAGCCACAAGGGCAATAGGAAAATTATTCTAGCTATTTATATTGACGATGGATTGATTGCAGCAACTGATGAGGTCTATGTCGAGGAGTTATTGAGTTATCTAAATGAACTTTTCCTCATAACGTTTGGAGATGTTAAATGTTATCTTGGATTGGAGATTTATCGGGAAATTAATTAAATTTTAGTGAATCAATCGACATACACGAGACGAATAATAAAAAACATCAAATCCGGTGTCTACACCATGTGACGTGAACGCACCATTAAATAAAGCTGATCATCCGGTAAACGCAAATGTTGTAATGGAAAAGGTTCCATATAGAGAAGTAGTTGGCAGTCTGATGTACTTAACCATAGGCACTAGACCAGATATTTCTTTTGCTGTGGCATACGTAAGCAGATATCTTGAAAATTATACAAAAATTAATTGGAATGCTGTGAAAAGAATATTAAGATATTTGAAATTAACTGGAAATTACTGACTTGTGTATCAATTTAGAAAAATTAACAAAATGAAAGCTTAGCGATGCTGACTATGCAGGTGATGTTACAACTCGCAAATCAACTTCTGGCTATATTTTTCAAATTGGTTCTGGACCTATTGCATGGTGTTCACAACGACAGCAGATTGTTGCATTGTCCACCACTGAGTCAGAGTATGTTGCGGCTTGCCATTCAGTGGAGCAATTAATCTGGACGAGAGAATTGATGTCTTGACTCTCTTGTATTTTTGTACCAAAACTTTTGGTAGATAACCAAAGTGCAATGAAACTTATTCGCAACCCTGAATTTCATAAACGTACCAAGCACATAGACATCATTTTATTCGTGACAAATTTGAAGATGGTGTATATGAATAAGAGTACCTACGTACGCAGCAGTGATTAACTGGCAGATTTATTTACCAAAAGCTTACCACGTGAACGTTTTCAACTGCTAAAAGGACTAATCAGTATGGAAGATGCTAGCATAACTATGATTTGATATTGTTATACCACATTTTATAAAAGTGGGAGTGTTGAAAATGTGTATTTAATGTGATTACTTTGTGAGAAAACACTGAAAATTCGTAATCATATTTTCATGTTTTTAATATCAAACTGAAAATATGAAATTTTTTCTGTTTATTATTATTCCTAATCAAACCTTTGTTCATTTAAGTTGTTAATAAAGCTCTTTTTTAATTCTTGTACTTTTGGAATTTCACTGAAATAGTTAACTTTTAACAAAATAAATAGAGCGACTACATTGCAAATAATGATTTTACATTTAAGAAATTTAGAGTAAGACAGAAAACAAATTAAAAACAACTGAACAAATCTGACAATCTGCAACACTGGTTTTGACAGCTGACGTGTGTTTAGTACCTTGTGTCACTGTCAAACAGCTTCAGTTTGGTTTGCAATTTAACCATGGATCGCCTTACAAATGAACAACGCTTGCAAATTATTGAATTTTACTATCAAAATTCGTGCTCGGTTCGAAATGTTCATCGCGCGCTGCTTGTGTTCAGCGATGAGGCTCATTTTTGGTTGAATGGGTACGTAAATAAGCAAAATTGCCGCATTTGGAGTAAAGATCAGCCAGAAGCATTGCAACAGCTACCAATGCATCCCGAAAAAGCCACTGTTTGGTGCGGTTTATGGGCCGGCGGCATTATTGGGCCTATTTCTTCAAAGATGATGTGAATCGCAGCGTTACTGTCAATGGTGAACGCTACCGAGCGATGATAAACTTTTTTTTGCCCGAAATGGAAGTTCTTGACTTGCATGATATGTGGTTTCAACAAGACGGTGCCACATGCCACACAGCACGCGAAACAATGGCGCAATTGCGAGGCGAGTTTGGTGAACAGTTAATTTCACGTTTCGGGCCGGTCAATTGGCCGCCTAGATCGTGCGATTTGACACCATTAGATTATTTTTTGTGGGGGTATGTCAAGGCTAATGTCTATAGGGACAAGCCCGCTTCGATTGACGCACTGGAAGCCAACATCCATGCATTCATTCGTGAGATACCGGCCGATATGTGTGAACTCAGCGGATGGGCTACCTGAGACGCAGCCGCGGTCAACATTTGCATGAAATTATCTTTAAACATTAAATTGCAAGGTTCAAACTATCGATTCAAATAAATATTTCATTCATTTTTTCGAATTTTTTGTGTTTTTTTTTTTTAAAGTTCTAAACCTCTTAAAAAATCACCCGTTATGTTTCAATTATCTGCATTCAGTGCAGAGTTGTCTGTTTGTATATAAAAGCTTTCGATGGCGTCAAGCTTATTATTTTCAGAGACACTTGAGAGGAGGCGAACATCATTCAAAGCAAATGGCAAGTGTTGTTCCTGTAATGCATGAGCTGGAATTGCTGATTTTTTGGGATCGTTGTTTTTAATATAATTTCGATGGTCTTTAAACATTATTAAAGATCTTTTTGTTTAACCATAGTATTTGAGTCCACATTTGCACTTTATTTCATAAACTTCGGATTTTTCTAAGTTGTCTATTTTATGTTAGTTGGGTTATGCGCTCAAGCTTCTTCTGTGCCGCTTTTTTCAAAAGCTGGTTTAATTCTTTGGAATGGAAGAAAACCTAAAGTTAAACAGCTGTTATTTTTAAATATGAAAAACTTTTGTCATAGGTATCTTGGAATAGTTTTCAGCAAAAGATTAACAACATAAAAATAACGAAATATTGACAACTTCAGTTTCAAAATTTCACTAACCTCACCAACTCATGGTGTTGTTTTTTATTATTTGTGTCCGTCAAAAGTTTTTATTTTCTTATCTCAACCCAACCTAAACTTTTACTCAAGCTTTTTCGTACGCGAATTACCCTGTATAGGTACACTAAAAGAATGCCGACACTATTATTTACCTGATTACTTAATTGCAAGCGGAATTATAAAACCGAAATAACTCAACCTCTCGTCTTAATCTTAATATGTAAATCTACAGTCAGCTTGAAAACCATACCATTTTTGTCACAGTTCAACTTAAGGTGACAACTTTATTTCGATAGGTAGGTAAGTATGCGTACTTTGGTAGTCTACAAAAAATTTTGGAAGAGTTTTTAACCGAAGTTTCTTTATTTTATGTACAACATTACTTATGTTTTAATACTAAAATTGTCCCCCTCTTTGTTCACATAAATGAAAAAAGTGCCGCAAAGCTATGAATTTATAATTTCATCTCACATTCTGAACTATGCTTCATTTCTTGTTTCTCACCCCCTTGTCAAAATGTTCACAACTTATTTGGGAAAGTGTTTTAAATTCCATTTTTCTTGCTTTCGTTGTCGCCGTGACCTCCAGGGAAATCACATTTACGAGTAGCGAATCAGCAAGGAAATTTACACTCCCAACCGGGGCTTCAAGAACTTTTTGGGTAAGTGTTTAATTATTTTATTGGTACCTTGACACTTTGAGCTTTAGCGTTCGCCTTAATCAAAATGCAAATTAACTTTTCACAGTGAAAGATTTTTCCATTCTGATGGAATTTAAAAAAAAATACTGCGGGGAAATTTCTCGCACCTACCTGCGGTTAAAATTTTACAGTCAAGTAATTTTAATGTTTGCATATGCAAACAGCACTAAGAGTTCAAGCTAAAGGACAACACACGACTGACCGACAAATGACCATGAAACCGAATGAATTAACCCATAGGCAGCAAGCTCTATATTATAACCAAACTCAGTTTGGCCCACAAGGACATCCGAAGGTCCCAACTGCAAACATAACATGTGCGTTAAGTTAATTGAGTATTGCGTTGTTTTTGGGTGGGTGTATTATTTACAAAGAGGATTATGAAGGACTTTATGGCGAAAATGTATATTATTAATTTAATTAAGCCTACGACTCAATGGCTGGACACGGTTGGAATTCAACATCAGTTGTACACAGAGGAAACATTTGCATTTTGTGTATAATTTTTTTTTGGTTGCGAAAGGATACATGTTCACGTGCATTTTATAGGGGCTGAATACTGAAAAACATAAAACATAAACTTCGTGGGAAGGAGAAAAATGAATTAAATGAAAAAGCGTAAACAATAATATCCCATCTGGGGAGATGCTCGAGAACACGTCAATTCCTTGAGGGAATCGGCATTTAAATAATTACCACAACCACATATGAGCTCAACTCGGTTTTACTTCCCTTAAGGACATGTAATGGTTTTGTGTAACATTTACAAAAATTGAGATTTCAATCAAACCTAATAATTCGATTTGAAGAAGTCCAGCAGTGGTCCATCTTAGAGCATTAATATATGGAATTTGTATATACTTAATTCCCAAGCATTTGGAAGAAATCACCTCCTATCGGTTATTCTCAGCTAAACTGATAATTTCATATCACTTGCCAAATTCAGCTCTTCTGTAACCATTTTATAACATAATATAAAAACTACGTGAACTGTGAATCATTTATTCGTTACAGAGCAAGACCAATAAATTGGGAAATAAATTAATAGTGCAAAAATTTAAGAAAATTACTGAGCACTTCAAAATTTTTGGGTATAGGAATCGCTGTGAATGTCACTTTTATGTCAAACAAATTTTAAAACTATTTTAAACTTTTTAAGATTTGAAGGAAATATTGATAGGATGAATGGCAATAAAATGCAAATAAAACTCATGTACCTACTCACTACTCAGTCATACGGATCTGTCCAAATTCTTTTCCGGTTGTGAAAAACTACTTTGTGTAGAAAAAGGAAATGAGAGATAATCGTCGAATGCTTTAAATAAAGAGGAGATGCAATTAAAAAGGATGAAGCTAGGTTATAAAGAGGTGAGATTTGTTCATCTATAATACTTGCGTATGTATTTGGAAACAATTACATAATTATTCGTTTCCTTTTTTATACAAATTTATTTCTTTAAATAAACTACTCGAATTCAATTAATCTTGCAAGAAATATTTCCACACAAAAAGAAACAGAAAGAAGAAGGGTGATTTGTGCAGAGTGATTAATTTTTTTGTTGCGCGATATAACCATCAGCGCGCCATTACCGGTGCATTATTACCGGCGCTATTATTGTGTGCTGCCACAGTTGTTAGTACTCAAATCGGTACCAAATGATTTCTTCACATAAGTACTAAACCCCAGTTCTGTCAAGTTGGTACCGAGTACTGTTTAGGACTTGAAATTACCTAGGACTTTAAAATCGCCAGTCTAGTGGCGATAATACCTGAATCAGAGTAATTTTTTTATTTTCTTCAATGAATTCGTTGCATGGACGTGTGTTAATGCAGTTGTAAAAGTACATATTGACACTGTTTGTGGACATTATATCGAGAAACAACGTCATATCTAAAACGATTAATAGTGTTGTAGACAGTTTCGACAAACTATTAAAAAGACCTTCTGCACATATTCCAAAATTTTCAGATATGCGTTTTTGTTTTTGCATTAGCTGTTTTCATAAGGGATTAAAACAAACACATAACCTATCCTGATGGCTCTGGATAGTTCCCCGAACGCAACCAATGCATTGCATGAACCGAACATGTAATGTATATAATAAGGGACACTTATCTGAGCCTGTCACACGCATACCTACACGGAAAAATGTCAAAAACTCCACGCAAAAAATAACACACAATGCTCTACTCAAACCAAATGTTTCATCTGCAAGCTGATTCAAAAAAAAGCACCACTGATCACTCCTAAAAATATCGGTAGGACTTTATTGGCATTCTTCATCTTAGCACTCTCTATAGATTTGTAGCAACGACGGCCGTTTTGCTATTAACTGCGTAAATTGAAGACCGGAAAATGGTTGAGGTATCGTGGAATGGATATTATGTCCCCTTTTTGTTAAAATTGACATACATAATTCATTCGAAAATAGAATAAAATTAAAATCGCTCAGTCAAAATAAATATCAAAATAATATTTGAAATGCCAAAATATATTGCCAAAATCTGAATTAGAGCAGTTTTGGGCGTATTAAATTCTGGTACCGCTTGGTGAATTTATATCCGGCACTAGTGATGTGAGGAAATGCTCAGGAAATGCTCAAATTAGGACCGAGTACCAGAGCTAGTAACTGGTCTAGCTAGACTGGGTACTAGGCTGGCTTAGTACTTCTGTGAAGTACTAAGTGTCAACAAATATAAAATCGCTTGTTATCTCATGAGGAATTAAATCTTCTAAGTCTAAAACTCAACTAACATTTCCAATATTAAAATTGGCAGCACAAATTACATTTATATTTTTTTTTTATTTAATAAATGCATGTTCTAAAACTCTAATGAGCTCTCAGGTGGTATATAGCTCGCTATGACATACATATGCAGTGGCGGATCTAGGGGAAAGGGGGTCATGTGGGTCATGACCCCCTCCCCAGAACTCAAGAGAAAAGGATAAACAAACAATCTTCACTTATATTCTAATCAAATTGGCATAGCAAGAAAGCTTTCGTAACATTTGACATGCTTGCATACATTTTAATCCTTTATTCTGGTAATTCTGCGAGATTGGAATTAAAAAAATGTCTCTGTATATGAATTCACCCACCCGACGCGACGAACGGTTAGACGAGAACCACTTTTTTGGATTTCCCCAAAATCGTTATTTTAGGTTTTATTATAATGTAGGTATTTAAAACGCGACAAATATATTTTGTTTTATACAGCAGGTTAATCTTTATAATTTACCTGTATATGTTTGTTTGTTTAGGTACATACTTATGATTGTACATATTTATATTCTACAATATAATTTATGTATCTCATCTATACCTACACATCTTTCGAGAAGAATTTATTTATTATTGTAGAATAATTGCTTTCTTGTTGTGCAGGCTTTTAGAGTTATTTTTGTTTTCTTTCTTTTTTTTTTAATTTGCAACAATTCGAGAGTTCCTTTTCGTCAACCGCTTATTTAGAAAATTTACAAATTTATATAGGAAATAAAAATTTTAAAATTATGTACTAAGTCTACACAACAAATAATTACCTATTCCCAATTATTTAAAAAGGTCACCTTAATCATAAACAAAAATTGTATGCCATTAATACTGGAATTTGAATTGTTTGAAGAACTCCGTAAAAATGTCCATGTAGAAATTTGATAGGCTTTAATTTGATGACATTCCAGCATAGTTGAGGTACCTACATTAGAAAAGAAAAAGCATTTATTGTAAAACTTTGAATTAAGCAAATTTTATAAGTTTGTTTAAAAGTATTAGTAAATATAAATTAAAAATCTGTATCAATTTGTTTTCTTTTTATTTATGGTTGAGATACATTTTCGGAATCAGAAACCGCATCATATATTTGATATGATATACATTTTTTTTCTCAAATCATTTTTTTTATATAAATGTTCAGAAATTTTTATATACCTATGTACATATTTCGATTTTTTTAGCAAAAATTCATATTTTTTTAAGAATTCAGGCGGCAGCGTTTTTAATTTTAAGCTCAAAACTTTTTTAGCAGTTGTTATAATAATTTAAGGAACCATTTACCATTTTCTCTAATTTCTTATTACCCATCCTTGTAACATAAAATCTTTAAAATTCTATTATACTTGAACCGCAATAGCACGAATAAAAGAATACAAGATTTCGGCACTTCTACGTCATAGGAGAGATAACAAAAAATGTGTCAGCCAAGAAGATTTCAGTGAAGATATTTTTGTGTATGAATAATTCAGTAATTAAAAAAGCTTTTCGTATTAAAAGTAAAAAAATACCACCAATTTTTTTTTAATTTAATATTAAATTATTTTACATTATATTAGTAGCCAAAAAAAACAACACAAAAAACAGAATACGGTGGAAATTCTTATTTTTCTTATTTTAGTATTTTTATTGTGGTTATTAAAAGAACAAAATATAGCACAATAGTTCAAATACATAAAAAAAAAACAATTCTCTTTAAAAACAAATTCAAATACCTAACTAAGTTAACGTGCCCCTAATTTTTCCATACAAATTGAACGAAAATTAATTATTTTTTGTATCCAATTGCGTCACGACGCAAACTCAAAAATTACAATATTAAAGTGAAAAATAGAAGTGAAGTAATATTATATTATTTCATCATTATTTGTAGTTTAACTGTTTCTAAATATTTGCACTTTTATTGAGTTTATTCTAAGCTGAGGATTTTGATTCCAACTTTCAAACTCAATTTCTCGGCACGGCAGAGAACAACGAACCGCAACCAATACTCCTCCACCTCTATCCATTCATGTTTTAATCTTGCGTTTATCCTTTCTAAATGTAGTATAATAATCTGAAAAAATTGGACGTTAAATGATTCTCAGTTATAACTACTATATAAAATCGTAATTCGGGAAGGAAATTTGATCCCGAAGTGCACATACGTTGCTAACGATAGATGGAGCCACTTGCAGTGGGAATCCTTCATTGTCCTTAAGCATGGTAGGTATCTACATAATTATCGATAATTGCAGAATGTTTTGTCAGACAACTGATTGCTCATCTGCAGAAAATAAAAAAAAAAAATATCTTCACTGACAGTCTTTTATCTATAATCGCTTTTAGTAATATTAAAAATTCCTCAAGTGTTGTTGCAGAAATTCGCGACAAACATATTCGAAAAAGAAATTTAAAATTGGCATGGGTTATGGGTACCTACGGCCACGCAGGCTAGCTCCAAAAGCCAAATTGATATTTAAAGAATCTCTCGTTTTATCAAAAGATCAAACAAAATACTTAAAACACCAATGCTTGACATGAATACCAACATTTATATTAATTGATCAATCTTACTGCTGCAAAGGGAATATTCCGTACCAGCTTGCCCAGTTCAGTCTTCAGTGATCGAATGATACATTTCTATATGATTCTGAGGTGAGCCTACCTACTGTAGCAGAGATAGAGATGCTACAGTGATTAAACATAAATTCAATCTCAAAAACTACTTTTATAGAGTGTTATATTTAACTATTTTGGTATGATCATCTAGCCAAGGCCCTAGGAGGTAGAGCTTAAATTTTGTTTATTGTATTTTATCTATATATAAATAAAGTTATAAAAATAATACAATACAAATAAAAAGTTGCATTTAGGATTTTGTATGCGGGAAAACTTCAAACGTGAAATACTTTTAAGTTTATCCTTTAACTTTCAAACCCTAGATTCAAGCTAATTCTGGAGGACCAGCATTTAGTTCTCCGAAGTTATGATATGATGCAAAACCAGGAAGCCTGTAAGCATTTTCTATTACCCGTGTGGTCAACCCCACACGGAGGTATCTGTCTAAAGAGTTGGGTACTCTTTCTTCACATACTTTAAGGGTCCTTGTTTTACATGCCCAAAGCAATCAATATATGGGTTGTACATATCCATATATTATTATTGTATCATAATCACACAACACTAGTTGCAATTTACCCATTTGATTTGAGTTATTTTTTCTTGGCCTATCTCCTTCTCCACTTTCCCTTTAAATGATAGAAATAAAGGTTTTCACATTTGCATATCAAAGTAAGTGGAAACGATTGGGTAAATGAATGTTTATAGTTTGGAATAGCGAAACCCTCATTTATAAATTTCTTTGAGAATTTTATATTAAAATTTAGGATGTTGGTTTTTGAACTTTTAGTAAGTATTAAATCCTTACAATTTTTTTTTTATAAATTCCTATTTAAAAAATATGCACGACTGGGTCGCACGAACTCGCTCTTATGCGCGACCACATTGTGGTTCTATAGTCTGAAATAAATTAGCTATAGGAGCATATATTTTATCCATTTGCCAAATCTTAGTTTAGTTTCAGGTGGTATTATGTGAGTATACAAAAATTAACAATATAGCCTAGTGTTGCACATATGCAATTTGCATATAAGGAAATTATACTATTTAAACTGGTAAATTGCTTAAATCAACAAAATTAGAAAGAAATTGATTAAAATACTTTGAATCCGTTTTAACCCAACGCGATGTACACCATCTGAATTCTTATATAAATCTTTATTTATGAGAAAAAAATTTTGAAAATCGTAGGAGCGGTTTTAAAAATAATTAATTTTTTATACACAAAATTTTGTTAACATTTTTGAGAAAAATAATTGGTACGCCAATTTAAAGCATTTATTAATGTTGCGTTAAAAATTGAACTTCACAAAAAAATCTGCTACCATTTTTCAAAATATCGAATTTTCAAAAAATAATTTTGATTTTTTTTTAAAAAATCCAAAAATCATTTTTTAGAAAATTTAGATACGCACTTTTATTTATATTTGTTACAAGCTTCTGTATAAAAAATCTAATTTTATTCGGTTGATCAAATGTTGAGATAGTCGAAAATCAAAGAAACCGTTCTATGAGAGGTACTGTTAATAAACCTAAAATATAAACTTTAAAAATTTTAAATGATAGATCGTACTAATTTTAACACACAAAAAAACTTTTATGAAAATCGTAGGAGTCGTTTTTGAGAAACTAAATATTTTTCTTAACGGTTTTTTAACATTTGTATGGGAGGCACCGTTATTTTTGGGTATTAGAATAATTTTTGTCAAAAATCTTCTAGATAAAGTTAAAAAACTGCTATTTACCAAGTTTAATAAAAATCGACCAGGTCGTTTTTGAAATATTGAGTTTTCAAAAAAAAATATTAATACTTTTTTTAAAAATCTAAAAACTATTTTTTTGAAAATTTTGGTACACAATATTATTTAGAATGTGTCAATACTTCTTCATAAAAAAATTGATCAGAATCAGTTTAACCGTTTTCGAGAAAAGCGAAAATCAAAAAAATGGTTCTTTGGGAGGTACCATTAATAACCATTTTTCGGAACCATTTTTTTTATTAAACGGCAACTTATAACTATTTAAATTTATTGAGTTCTTAAAAACAAATTCGGTAGCGCTGGATTTGAGAAAAATAAGTTTTTCCTTTTTGGCCAAGAAATTTTGTATGACTGCTACTGTTAATTTTGGTCCTAAAAAAAAAGAGAAAAAAACGGGTGGGGGGAATGTCCAAAAAACGCTAGGTACCAAGTTTAAAGAAAATCGACCCATCCGTTTAGGCTGTAGTCGAACCGACAGACAGACAGACAGACAGACGGACGTTTTTGCGAGACCCACTTTTTTTGACTTCTCCATCATCGTAATGTAAAGTTTGATCAAAATCTCGAGTTCGATTTTTTGTACGAATCCATAACTTCCCATATAGTACCTATATCGCAAGTAAAAAAATAATTAATTAATGGACATAATCAAACTCATACATCTTCTATCTCCTTCTCCGATTTCCCACTTGACGACAAAAGTAAAGGTCTTCATTTGCATATCATTTGCATAGCCATACAAAATAAATTGTTCTCTAAAAAGGAAAACAAAAAAAATTTCGAAAATTGCAAACAAACAATCCAGAAATGTTACTACTTACATCTCCTTCTATGTCATATCCATTTAAAATACAACAATTCCGCTGAGTTAATGAAATTAAACTAATGGGTGATTTTTTAAGAGGTTTAGAACTTTTTTAAAAAAAAAACACACAAAATTCGAAAAAATGAATGAAATATTTATTTGAATCGATAGTTTGAACCTTGCAATTTAATGTTTAAAGATAATTTCATGCAAATGTTGACCGCGGCTGCGTCTCAGGTAGCTCATCCGCTGAGTCCAATTTTGGCATACTCTTTCACACATATCGGCCGGTATCTCACGAATGAATGCATGGATGTTGGCTTCCAGTGCGTCAATCGAAGCGGGCTTGTCCCTATAGACATTAGCCTTGACATACCCCCACAAAAAATTACCTAATGGTGTCAAATCGCACGATCTAGGCGGCCAATTGACCGGCCCGAAACGTGAAATTAACTGTTCACCAAACTCGCCTCGCAATTGCGCCATTGTTTCGCGTGCTGTGTGGCATGTGGCACCGTCTTGTTGAAACCACATATCATGCAAGTCAAGAACTTCCATTTCGGGCAAAAAAAAGTTTGTTATCATCGCTCGGTAGCGTTCACCATTGACAGTAACGCTGCGATTCGCATCATCTTTGAAGAAATAACCCCAATAATGCCGCCGGCCCATAAACCGCACCAAACAGTGGCTTTTTCGGGATGCATTGGTAGCTGTTGCAATGCTTCTGGCTGATCTTCACTCCAAATGCGGCAATTTTGCTTATTTACGTACCCATTCAACCAAAAATGAGCCTCATCGCTGAACACAAGCAGCGCGCGATGAACATTTCGAACCGAGCACGAATTTTGATAGTAAAATTCAATAATTTTCAAGCGTTGTTCATTTGTAAAACGATCCATGGTTAAATTGCAAACCAAACTGAAGCTGTTTGACAGTGACACAAGGTACTAAACACACGTCAGCTGTCAAAACCAGTGTTGCCAAAACCAAACCAGCTAAAAAATCACCCGTTACTTCGCTTATGAGCTTAGCGGATATAAATAGAATTATAACCGTTATTCATGTGGTAAGCTAAAAAATCACCCGTTACTTCGCTTATGAGCTTAGCGGATATAAATAGAATTATAACCGTTATTCATGTGGTAAGCGGTGATGGCGTGTTTTTTTTTATTTTAAGTGAACATGTGAGTAGAAAAAAAACCTAATATTATGATACCTATCTTCGGTACCGAAACTGCCTGTAGGCAAAACAGGCAGTTGCCTAGGGCGGCACTAGAATAGGGCTGCAAAATCAATACAATAATTTAAAAACGAAAAAAATGATACAAATCCGTCTACTTCAATAACTGTACTGTACTTTTTCTTTCTTTTTTGTTGTCCATTCTATGAAGGATTATTAATTACAGATGCCTTAATTGAAATTGCAAAAATGATCGGAATGCGATGAAAATTGAAGTTTTAAAACTTGATAAGTGCGTAGATTCAAATTTTTTCTGTCAACAGTTATTTGGAACGAGTTTTTATGCAAAATAAATATTCTTTAGAAAATGCTTCAATTAAAATCAATGGACTTTTTAAGGCATTTAGATAAATTGCGACAGTACTTTCAGATAAACCGTTCAAAGGAATCTTTGTTTGAAACATTATACAAGAACGCTGTTAACATTGCTATGAAAATGAAAATTCAAGTTGATGTCATTGTTCAATCAATTCATTGTTTTAATTTAAATTTAAAGCTGATTTTTTACGTTATCGATTTGACACTATCTTCTCTCGCTAAGCGCTTTGAGCAGTATCAATTTCTCAGCCAAAATGTGGGATTTCTTTGCGATATTAAAAAGAAGAAGCAGTTAAAAGACTGCAAACAACCTAAAGCAATATTAACAGCAACAATTGACAACGAAGTTCAAAGGATATTATAGTTCTAAAGATCTCTTGAATGAAATTAATATAATTAACCAAATTTCTGCTGATGCTGTTAATTTTAAACTTTTGTCAATTTTAAGTTATGTTGCTTCACAGTTCTGACTTGAATTGTATCCAAATTTATTAACTGCATTAAGATAGTATTAACGTTTCCTGTAAGTGTTGCATCAGGTGAAGATAGCTTATCGAAACTTAAGCTTATAAAAACCTATCTTCGACCCAAGAGCGATTAACCAGTCTTGTATTTAACTATTCCAATTGAAAAAGGCATGCTTAATCGAAGAAATCGCTACAAGATGCGCAAAAATATATATATTTTAAGCCTACAGAAGTGTATTCTTACATTTCCTTATCATCTAGTTGCTATAGCTGTTGTATCAATACCTAAACTTAACGTCTTATGAATAAATATCCCATTACCAAGTCAATTTGCATATTTTTCGATGAATGATTGAAGAAGAAGTTTTTAAATTAGATGAGGGCACATTTAATGCTTCAGTTACAAAGGTTTACTTATGGAAAAGTCTAAACCATTGGGAAGTAAATCGTTTTAAGGATTTTTATATCACCCTTGAGATAATGACTGTCGATTTAAGTTGGTTTTGAAGATAAACATATGGTAATACGTTGTCTTATTTACACACAACGAAAAATAAGATGTTCTTTTAGCTTTATAGCGGTTCATTTTTGTTTGAGTTTTCTTTTTATTATACTTACATATATGTTTTGTTAAGAAACTGTTCAATCTTGAAGTTTCATCTCCATTTTAGGTTCTCACTCTTAAGAAATTTTGTATTTTGTTTTGTTTTTGTTCAAAGGATATAATTTTAAATGTTTACCTAAAAATATGTTAACAGTTCCCGTGCCAGATACGTAAAGTACGAAATTTGATGCAGTTTATATGTACCTACTTCCACGTCCTTGCAAATACAAGTCATCAATATTTGACGAGATTTTTTTAACGTAATAGATGACAACTTTTTTTCGGCGATGTTTTGCCTTATTCGCAAATGCAACCTTAAACGTGTGTGAAGTTAGTTTTTTAGACGTGTGGTTTTCAATCTGGAAATACTTTTTTTGGAGTTGGTCTTGCTGACAGTTGCCACTTGATTTATGCTCAGTTTGGTTTGCCATTTCATAATGAATAGATTTACTCCTGAACAACGGATGCAAATTGTGCAAAATGGGCTCGAAACGAGATCGTTGTTGATCCCGATTCTCACAAGAAAATTTTTTTCAGCGATGAAGCCCATTTTTGTTGAATGGCTTCGTCAATAAGCAAACCTACCGCGTTTGGAGTGTAGACAATCCTCAAGCCATTGTTGAGACGCCGTTACATCCTCAAAAAGTCACTGTTTGGTGTGCTCTATGGGCAGAGGGGATCATTGGTCCATATTTCTTCAAAAATGAAGCCAGCCATAATGTTACAGTCAATGGGGAACGCTATATAGAGTCATGATTTAAGACTTTTCGTGCCCGAATTGGAGGATGTTGATGTGGACGAACTTTGGTTCCAACAAGACGGCGCTACATGCCATACAGCCAACGAAACAATCAATTTATTGAAGGAAACTATGGTGAGCGCATTATCTCGGGTCGGGGGCCTGTGGCATGGCCTCCAAGATCATGCGATTTAACCCCCTTGGACTTTTTTTTGTTGGGTTTTGTGAAGTCGCTTGTCTACGCCGATAAGCCCAAGATGATTGACGCCTTGGAAGAAAATATTCAGCGCGTTATTGCTGACATACGGCTCCAATTGCTGCAAAAAGTGGTCGAAAATTGATCCTCTCGGCTGGAATTTATTTGAGCCAGCCGTAGCGGCCACTTGCCTGAAATGATTTTTAAAACATAATGGCAAATCTTTATAATAAAGCTAAATTTTTGGCCATAACATTAAATTTTATGCGTTTTATATCTTCTTGAAAACCACACTTCTAAAAAACACACTTTATAAATAAATAATAATTTAATGTTCACAAGACTTAAAACGACGATAACTTTGGCGCCAAAAATTGATAACGGTTTTTCGTAGAAGGGTCAAAAAAAAGTATTGTTTACTATGGCAGGGGGGGGGTCTATCTCACCCCGTTTAGGAGGTAGGGGCAATTTTAGAAAAACAAATGACTTAAAATGAAAAAAAAAAATATGAAAAAGCAACGGCAACACTTACAATAAAGTACTATACCGGTTTTGAAAGTCAGAAATCTGTTTTTTAATCCTTTATTTAAATTAAATTATTTATGTTAATAGCACCCACCCAAACATGCTTCACTACTTCACTACATAGGTACTTAATAAATTTTGAGTTTGAAAGTATTTTTTCAAAACCTATTAACACAAAATAACTACGCTGGGACAAATGATAAAAGAACAAAATTTTGGATTTCAGAAAACCTTTAATTTTGTAAGTGTTGCCGTTGTTTTTAATTTTTTTTTTTAATTTTAAGTAATTTTTCGAAAATTGCCCCTCCTGCCTAAAAGGAATGAGATAGACCCCCCTATCGTTGCAAAAAATGCTTGCATTCAACCCTTCTACAAAAATCCGTAATTATTTTGCGGCGACCTAGTTATCGTACTGGTGCCATCACCGTAAATACTAAAAAACAAAAATCTCATAAAAAAGTAGTTTTAGTAATTTTCAATTTTCTCAAAAATTAGAAAACATAAAACTATTCGGTGTCTTGTGCTCGATTTGCATACAATTTACGCATTGCCCACAAAAAGCCAATTTAGCACTTTATTTCACAATTGGTCACAAAAATTGGTTTAAACTTTTTTCATTTTTTTTATCAGAATTTTGAGTTTGCATGCGAATTTTTCAAAAACTATTAACATAAATAATGTACTTAGTTTGAATAAAGGATTAAAAACCAGATTTCTGACTTTCAAATCTGGTATAGTACTTTATTGTAAGTGTTGCCGTTGGTTTTTCATAATTTTTTTTTCACTTTAAATAATTTTTTCTAAAACTACCCCTACCTCCTAAACGGGGTGAGATAGACCCCGCCTGCCATAGTAAAAAATACTTGTCTTTGACCCTTCTACGAAAAACCGTTGTCAATGTTTCGCGCCAAAGTTATTGTACTCTCCCCCCCCCCCCCCCTGCTACCCGGGAAGGGTAATTTTCTAAAAAAATGACTTAAAACAGAAAAATTGTGTGAGTGCCGGGACTCACGGTAAGTATGTGTAAACATCAACGTGCGCGGATCCAAAACGGACTTGTTTTTGCTTGAAGCGGATCTTAAGATTTTTTTCACTGAACGCACCCATCCTAGTATGCAGATCGAAACGTTGCACACCGTAACGTTGCACGACGTAACGTTGCACACGAACGTTCACGTTTTTTTTCACTCTACCGCCAGCATAGATGTTTACACATCAAAAAAATTATTAAAAAACAACGATTACACTTACACTGCCAATTAAGGATTTAACATCCTTGATTATTAAAAAAATATCGAACGCCAACCGTAGTTGGCCTAACTGTTCGTACCGTACAAAATGAAAAGACAAAGGATATATTAAATCTTTATTTATTTAAAACGTATTGTTCCACGTCTGCCAATCGACTGACTTCCTAACCCACCTATTGTAAATTCGCCCAGCCAATCAAAATGCTGACCAAGCTATTTCGCCTACCAGATGAATGTATGTAACGGGTGATTTTTAAGCTGGTTTGGTTTTGGCAACACTGGTTTTGATAGCTGACGTGTGTTTAGTACCTTGTGTCACTGTCAAACAGCTTCAGTTTGGTTTGCAATTTAACCATGGATCGTCTTACAAATGAACAACGCTTGCAAATTATTGAATTTTACTATCAAAATTCGTGCTCGGTTCGAAATGTTCATCGCGCGCTGCTTGTGTTCAGCGATGAGGCTCATTTTTGGTTGAATGGGTACGTAAATAAGCAAAATTGCCGCATTTGGAGTGAAGATCAGCCAGAAGCATTGCAACAGCTACCAATGCATCCCGAAAAAGCCACTGTTTGGTGCGGTTTATGGGCCGGCGGCATTATTGGGCCATATTTCTTCAAAGATGATGCGAATCGCAGCGTTACTGTCAATGGTGAACGCTACCGAGCGATGATAACAAACTTTTTTTTGCCCGAAATGGAAGTTCTTGACTTGCATGATATGTGGTTTCAACAAGACGGTGCCACATGCCACACAGCACGCGAAACAATGGCGCAATTGCGAGGCGAGTTTGGTGAACAGTTAATTTCACGTTTCGGGCCGGTCAATTGGCCGCCTAGATCGTGCGATTTGACACCATTTGATTATTTTTTGTGGGGGTATGTCAAGGCTAATGTCTATAGGGACAAGCCCGCTTCGATTGACGCACTGGAAGCCAACATCCATGCATTCATTCGTGAGATACCGGCCGATATGTGTGAGAGTATGCCAAAATTGGACTCAGCGGATGGGCTACCTGAGACGCAGCCGCGGTCAACATTTGCATGAAATTATCTTTAAACATTAAATTGCAAGGTTCAAACTATCGATTCAAATAAATATTTCATTCATTTTTTCGAATTTTTTGTGTTTTTTTTTTTAAAAAAGTTCAAAACCTCTTAAAAAATCACCCGTTATATCGCATTATGCACTACCTAAGCTAACGCAAAGGTATGTAAGTGCAATATCAGCAGGTTCCCATGAATGCTCAATGCTTGGTTCATCGACATCCAATCGGATCACTTTTCCGAAGGTCAACGTCGCTGGCGTGTGTTAACTTGCCATGTTTTATTTATTTATTTATTTCATCAATCAGAGTACAAAACTCTTATAGACTACAGAATATATTTACAATATAAATACTTAAATGCTAGCCACCAGAGATTAAAAACGATAATAATTTTTTTCTAAAACAAATCCTGCTTAAAAACATATTGAAATCTAGAACGTTATATACTGAGTTAGCCTGTCTTAAACAACTCGTTAGGGCTTCATTGTAACCATAGTTCACCCTATGGAAAGGGATTGGAAATAACAACCGAGATCGGAGTTCACGTGTAGGTGCACACCAAAAAACTAAAGAAAGCAAGAAGGGGCAATTGATTTCAAAGTAAATAATATCTCTTACGAACATAATTTCAAAGTACACTCTTCTAGTTTCAAGAGATTGAATTCCCAACAACAGACACCTTGAACTATAAGATGGCATATCGATATTCCAACGAAGAATCTTGATAGCCATTGTAGTGAAACGTGTTTGAATCCTTTCGATTCTGAATGAATGAATTGAATACATTGGGTTCCATACGATGTAACAGTATTCCAAAATAGAACGAACAAAGCTCAAATATAAAGACCTAACGAAAAAGGATCTGACAAATCTTTCGAGTTGCGGTAAATAAAACCAAGCATAGAGCTAGCTTTAGATACAATATAGTCGATTTGACTGCAGAAGGTAAATTTTATATCAAATATAACCCCAAGATCTTTTTTTCCGTTATTCTTGCTAATTGTGTTCCTTCCACTCACGCTGTAGGAAAATATAATTGGAAATTGATTTCGATAAAAAGACATACTTTGACATTTGGACACATTAAGATGAAGATCGTTATCTACACACCACTCAAAAAGCCTGTTTAAGATTTTTTGTAGACTAATACAATCTAGAGTTGATTTGATGCTGAAATAAAGTTTTATATCGTCAGCGTACATTAAACACTTACAGTTACTGAAAAAAACAGGAATTTCATTAATGAAAATAAAGAACAGTAATGGATCTAAATGGCTACCTTGAGGAACGCCGAACACGTTGTGTTCTACCTGTATGGTAAGATTGAAACCATTGAATAAACATATACATATAAAAGGTGACACTCCACAACTAAAAGCGCAGCGGCAAGCCCGCGGCGGAAATGAGAAACGAAATATATGATGTGGGGTTTTTTGTGTACACAAACCAATTTTCAAAGGGATATTTATAAATTTAATTGTTCCCTTTTGTATTGGTTTCCATGACGATGAGGCTTCAATATTTTGTTTTGTTTTGAAATTTGTTTACAATTTTCAATCCCGATGAAAGAAAATGTATGTATGAATATTTCTTTATTTGTATAAGTTGTTTATACATTTTTGTTTAGATAAAGATGTGAAGCTAGGTTAGGTTAGGTTAGGTTGATGGGCTGACAGTGGATCTTGTTCCCGTCACACTTAGATCAATATTGATCCATTGTAGTACCCTGATGGATTGGACCATCCCTTTAAATATATAACCTATGAAATCCTATGGAGTATCAAGCCATTTGGAGGCGTTGATGAAGTTCATTAAATTTAAGATGTTATCACCTGTTGACTTCGAGATTTCTGCTAGATCATTGAAGAAATAGCTACCCAAAAATTTTTTCCTTATATTGCAGAGTGCCGGACAATGACCTAGGTAGTGAAGGGTATCCTCCTCCACTTCTTCGTCTCCGCAGCCTCTGCAAATGTCTGCAGTACTTAGTCTCATCTTCTTTCTATGATAACCTAAGTGGTTATGCCCTGTGATAATTCCTATCAAAAGATTCAGGGATCTTTTTTTCAGGTTCATAATTTTGTCCGTTTTTTTCTTATTGTAGCTAGGCCACAGATTCTTTGTAGTGGTACAAGTTACGAGTGAGTTCCATCTTTCATTGGTAAGTTCTACTATCTTCTTACCAATTTCCTGTTTAATGGCACAGGGTGGAATTTTAACACCGGAGTCTGTTAGGCTTGGTTCTAATGATGAACCAGTCCTT
Source organism: Leucozona laternaria (assembly GCA_932273885.2). Classification (NCBI taxonomy): domain Eukaryota; kingdom Metazoa; phylum Arthropoda; class Insecta; order Diptera; family Syrphidae; genus Leucozona; species Leucozona laternaria. The sequence continues at coordinate 58,428,833 of OW026368.1, forward strand.
GCCAGTTCATCTGCTTTTTCATTTCCTATAATTCCACTGTGTCCAGGTACCCAGCAGAGTCTGATCTTGTGCTGCGCGGCAAGAACTTTTAGCTCTTCGCGACAGCATGAAACCAGCTTGGATCTTATTTCTGTGGCAGAGATAGCTTTGATCGCTGCTTGGCTGTCAATGTAAAAGGTGATATCAGCCTGTGGTATCGCCAGCATTGAGACCTGTTCAGCAGCCTTAATCACTGCCAGAACCTCTGCTTGGAAGACACTGCTGTAATCAGGGAGCCTATAAGAGTTGGCTAAGACGAGGGACTCTGAGAAGAAGCCCGCACCTACTCCTATATCCGTCTTCGATCCGTCGGTGTAAATTTCTACCATCGGTTTATCTGGTTGTTGTAAACCAGCATCCCATTCCTCCCTTGTGGGGATGGAGACAGAGAATGGTTTTTCAAAATCTGTACGGGGGGTTGTGTAGTCTGTGCATGCATACCCCTCCGTAAATTTGTTGATAATCTGTGCATGACCCACGGAGCTCTTTTTCCAGCTATTGGCCTGGCTTAGTCTTTGAGCACTGTAGGCTGCAGCTTCTTGCACGAACAGATCTAGGGGTCTTAAGTTGAGTATGGTTTCCATTCCCGCAGTGGGCGTGGACCTCATTGCCCCTGTGATTCCTATGCACGCTAGTCTTTGAACTTTGTTAAGAGTTTTATAATTAGTTGATTTATCCATCGCGCTCCACCAAACCAGGCTACCATATGTAAGGATCGGTCTTATAATGGCCGTGTACATCCACATTATGATTTTAGGGTTTGGACCCCAGGTCTTACCAAAGATCCTGTTGCAGGAGTAAAAAGCGATCATGGCCTTCTTGGCTCTTTCTTTAACGTTCATGCGCCAGTTTAGCTTTTTGTCAAGAACTACGCCTAGATATTTGGCGTGATCTGATAGACTAAGTCGGGTTCCTTCTATTGTCGGTAGGACAAATTCTGGTATTTTCCTTTTGTTAGTAAAAAGTACCATTTCGGTTTTTTGCGGGTTGACCGAAAGACCACATTTCCTCGTCCAGGTACAGACTTATGACAGAGCGTAGTTAATCTGTTCACTGGTTGTGGAAAGAAATTTTCCGGTCGCCAGCAGCGCTAAGTCATCTGCGTAGGCAACCACTTTGACACCGCTGTGGTCCAATTCAATCAGGATTTCGTTCATGACTAGTATCCACAAAAGCGGTGATAGAACTCCTCCTTGTGGAGTCCCCCTAGATGTGGATACTTTGATCTGTGCGTCCCCTAGTTCTGAATTAATCCGTCTGTGTTTTAACATACAGATAATCCAGTTTATGAGGGCATTATCTACTTCAAGATCTACAAGTGCTCTTTTTACCGCATCATTTTGTACATTGTTGAAAGCTCCCTCAATGTCCAGAAAGGCAGCTAGAGTGAACTCTTTGTTCTTGAGTGTCGCTTCTACTATGCTTACTATGTTGTGAAGTGCCGTTTCAACACTTTTTCCTTTCGTGTAGGCATGTTGGACAGGTGACAACACATTCGGTTTAAGGATGCTTCGTATGTGTATGTCTATAAGCCGTTCGAAAGTTTTCAAAACAAACGATGTAAGACTAATGGGTCTATAGTCTTTAGCTTCCGTGTGGCTTGGTTTCCCAGCTTTTGGTATGAAGACTACTTTCACTCCGCGCCATGCCAGAGGAATATATCCCCACTTAAGGCTGCTTATAAAGAAGTTCTTAAGATGTTGGGTGACGTGTTTAGTGTTTTTCTGTAGCATCATGGGGAAGATGCCGTCTGTTCCTGGAGATTTGTAGGGTGAAAACGAGTTTATCGCCCAATTTATCTTATCCTCCGTTATAATATCTGGTGGTACTGTGTGCTCTGTTTGAACTTCATCTTCTAGGTTATTAACATCAAAGTTACATCCAGGAAAATGAGTTGTGATAAGGAGTTTCAGCGATTCACCACATGATTCAGTCCATTGACCATTAGGATCTTTAAGAGACCCTAGGGGAACTGGTTCTTTAGCTAAAATTTTTCTTAGTTTCGCTGATTCATTGCTTCCTTCAATTAGGTTGCAGAAGGTTATCCACGAGCTTCGTTTCGCCCGTTGTGTTTCAGCTTTGAATTTTCTTTGACTGTTTTTATATGCTTCCCAGTCTAATTCGCATCTACTTCGTTTGGCTGTATTGAAAAGTCTTCTTGTCTCTTTCCTAATATTGCCAAGTTCGTGTGTCCACCAAAGCGGTTTCTTGTTACCTTTCCTTTCCTGTTTAAGTGGACAAGATGTGAAGCTAACTTGAAGATTTGTTTTACGTATTACAAAATAGAAAACAAAATTTTGGGAATAGTTTGAGTATTTTATGTTTTTTATTACGTTGACAATTTAGAGACTTAATAATAATTTGTTGATTTTAACAGGCTGAACTTGTGCGTTTTATTGTTCATTAAAAGTCTTTACATAAGAAAAATATGTGCATAGATGTAGGTTGTAAACTTATCTATACCCAATCAAAATAAGCGATATCCTAAAAACCCATAAATATAATTTGGCCAACTAAAGCATTTCATTCTAATCCATTTACTAAATTTAATGGTACACTATATGTACATAATTGCAAGCATGACAGTAATTGTATTACTTACTTACTTTTTAGCTTTCTTACTTTTTTGGAGCTGTATAGTATTTTACTTGTTTTTAAAGAATCAGTAAATAATAATTTCGTTACACAAACCTTTTCTCTATACATCCAGTCCAATCAATTCAATAGCGTTTTATAAAACCTTGAACTTTTTTAAATTTCGCCTGCAGCCGACAGTTTGAAAATACTGTGTACCCCGCAATCCCCTTCTTTTCCTTAGCTTAAGTAAAGTGGTACTAGAATATAGCTTGTTTCATTTCCTGCATTTTAAGATCTTTACCTTAATAATCAAATCAGTAGAACTAAAATTATAATTGTATCTATATAATGCAGCTTCCATATCATGAAAAACTATAACCCCTTTTTTGATTTGAATAATTTTTACTTATCAACTGAAATCGTAACGAAAATAATTTTATTCATGCATACATACATATGTACACAGCTAATTTACATAAAAATCTTAATTTCAAACAAAACACAAATACATTCGTTTCCTTAGTAATACACACACTTTCTGAATATCATACGAAAGAAATACAAAAACCGTTTAAATAGTAATTGATAGATATTACAAAAACAAAACTGAAAAAAATCCTTTTCAAATTAACGACTCTATAAAGAATTAGGGAAATATTTCAAATTGAATACACGATCCAATAGAAATATTTTATGCGACCGCAGCGCAGCCGGCCGATTTGGTGGAGTTTTCCCCGAGTGTCACCTTCTATATATGTTTATTCAATGACTTTCTTCTTATTCTCTTTTAGGTTGTGTAATTAATTATTATCTTAGTTTAAATTAAGCCATTGTTAACTTCTTTTGTAAGCTTTCTATTGTATCTATTAAGTTTCCGCTACTGTATACTAAAAAAGACAACGGGGCATATTCAAAGTAATATTATAAACTGGAGCCAGTAAAGTTAACACCCAGGTTAGAAACAGCTGCTATTCATAGAGAATTTGGCAGCTCTGTTTAATTAGAAACATATGTCTAAGGTCTATTCTATCACAACTCTACTACAATTTCCTTTCAATTAAAAAACGACTAAAAACAGCTGTTGCATTGTATTGTTTGTTTGTATGTTGTGTAGAGTGGAAGTATTTTATAAAGAACAAAACGGTAAGGATTACAATTTTTAAATAAGTTTTTGATATAAACAAATTAATACATCATTAAAAAAGTCGGATGTGCTTTTTTGAATTTCACGGCTTGTAGATGGAGAGGATATAAAGTTGGGAAGCTGGAGTGCCAATTTTTTGATATTCTTGAAACTATGATACTCCATACCATGAAGGTCACCTATTGAATATTATTTACATATTTTGTTTACTTTTCGGGAATAGGAAGTTTTACAGACTAAGAATTAACCTGTATCACTTTGATGAATATTTCGACCAAAAAATTGAAGCGCTGTCAAGAGTTGAAGGCTTTCAGATATTGGGAAGCCTCTCTTATATGGTTGGTCTTTAACATTAAGTCTCTTTGTCGAATCGATACCTTTCGTAAAAACATATTCGGCCATTTCGTAGGGGTCGATGCGGGTCAAATATCGCTTTTGTCTTCTAGTGGATGGGACCATTTCAATGTCCACCAAGATATCGAAATCTTCATCAATATTAAAATCAATTGACATTTTTATTTTTTATCTTAAAACAAAAATCAAATCACACTATTTAAATTCGTCTTTTTTTTGACATTTGGCAATTAGGCAACTTAAACAGACGTTCTCCCATGTTTATTTTACCGCAATGTTATTCACTAGATACATCCAGATTATTTACATTGAATTTGTATGCTTTGCATCTGGATTTAAATTTTTAATCTGGATGAATCGAGTGAATAATGGCCGTTAGACTCGAATTTATCGTTTAAACATAGGTTTAAATTCTGTATGAATAACATAAACTCCAGCTAAGCTTAGTCGAGACAAAATAAAAACTTATCAGAGAACTATCCATATGGCCCAATGTCTTGCATGTATAAACCCCTACGTTATGTTAAATAAAAATAATTACAGACAAAATTCCCAAAATCGAAATGGACAAAACATCACTGAAAAAGAAAATACATTTCCAAAAATTAAAATAAAGAACGAAAGTAAACTAAAGATAACCACAAAATGTAAGCATTGCAATTTCAGCTGTAATTGACAGATTTTATTTCAACTCATATCAAGGGGATGAGTATTAACCAACATTTACTTACTGACACTTCAACCTTAAGCTTATTTTATGATGCTTTTGCTTCACATAAATTAAAGGAAGGTACCTACTTTTATTTTAAAATATCGATTTTGAAAAGCATCGATAAATTAATTCATTGACTTAACACCAAACATTTAAATCGCTCATTTCTAAAATAAAAGCATTGTGCGAAGAACACTTTAAATTTCCAGATGCAAAACATTTCAAAGAGAAGTGATGAAAAACGTTTTTAACTAATGGGTGCTTTTTTAAGAGGTTTAGAACTTTTTTTTTAAAAAAAACACAAAAAATTCGATAGAATTTATTTGAATCGATAGTTTGAGCCTTGCAATTTAATGTTTAAAGATAATTTCATGCAAATGTTGACCGCGGCTGCGTCTCAGGTAGCCCATCCGCTGAGTCCAATTTTGGCATACTCTTTCACACATATCGGCCGGTATCTCACGAATGAATGCATGGATGTTGGCTTCCAGTGCGTCAATCGAAGCGGGCTTGTCCCTATAGACATTAGCCTTGACATACCCCCACAAAAAATAATCTAATGGTGTCAAATCGCACGATCTAGGCAGCCAATTGACCGGCCCGAAACGTGAAATTAACTGTTCACCAAACTCGCCTCGCAATTGCGCCATTGTTTCGCGTGCTGTGTGGCATGTGGCACCGTCTTGTTGAAACCACATATCATGCAAGTCAAGAACTTCCATTTCGGGCAAAAAAAAGTTTGTTATAATCGCTCGGTAGCGTTCACCATTGACAGTAACGCTGCGATTCGCATCATCTTTGAAGAAATAGGCCCAATAATGCCGCCGGCCCATAAACCGCACCAAACAGTGGCTTTTTCGGGATGCATTGGTAGCTGTTGCAATGTTTCTGGCTGATCTTCACTCCAAATGCGGCAATTTTGCTTATTTACGTACCCATTCAACCAAAAATGAGCCTCATCGCTGAACACAAGCAGCGCGCGATGAACATTTCGAACCGAGCACGAATTTTGATAGTAAAATTCAATAATTTGCAAGCGTTGTTCATTTGTAAGACGATCCATGGTTAAATTGCAAACCAAACTGAAGCTGTTTGACAGTGACACAAGGTACTAAACACACGTCAGCTGTCAAAACCAGTGTTGCCAAAACCAAACCAGCTTAAAAATCACCCGTTATAACTTCTGTGTATTTTCCTGTAAAACCACCGTAAAGTATTTGAAAGTCAAAATAACGAAAGTCATTTCACGTATTCAAAAAGAACCATGTTATCACGGCGGTACGTAGGTACCAGTCAAAAAGACGAATAACGAAACGAACGAAAAAAAGAATCGTACAATCAGGCTCAATGTTGCTACAGAGCAGGTACGTTTTTGTACCATTAATCGGCTTAGAAGAAAACAAGTTTCGAAAGAACATTGTCGTATCTGTCAGTTTTGTTGAACCGCAATTAACAAGGCGAATTACGTTCGATTTAATTTGAATTAATTAGAAGTTAATTGATTTTTAAGCATTTCTACAAAACTTTCAGTGGAACAAGGACATTTACATATGTACAATTGTACATATGCTTTTTCTTACTTTCTGTAATTCACATGTATGAACATAAATTATTATATTACTTACTGTACAAAGACAAAAAGTGGATGGCCAGATATTCAATTTGCTTTCTATAAATACTCGCTTCCTTAAAAAATAAAGAAATTGTAAGATTTGTTTTGAAGTTTAAATAATAACAAAATGCTCAACTGTGTTTTCGAAAGAAGGAAAAATTTTCCACTTGCATCTTTATACCACCGTGCTTGGTGCAATATTTTGTATTGAGAATCCTTTTTTAATTAAAGCGCTCTTAGTGCAAATAATATACCTACATAATATTTATTGATCAAAAAGATTTTAAACAAGACAATTTTTATATCCGCGGGTCTAATACTACTTCCATTAAAAATTAAATATGACTTTTGTTGAAGGTCAATCCTCAGGGATTAGGTAAGTTTTCAGATTTTCCAAAAAGTTAGAGACTTCTATTTCTCAAAGTTGTTTCCTAAGAATAACTAGCTTCTTAAGATTTGTTCTTCTATTTCGGACCAATCTACTGCTACTAATGAATTGAATAAAATTTTAAAATAACCACTCCACAACAAAGGTTTAATCACCTGGGAATAATTTAATAGAGCTTCTTATGAGATGCTTAATTATTCCTACAAATGTCCTTTTAATATTTTATTGTTCTGCGAAACCAAAGGATGTTGTTTCTTCCTCTTGTGCTCACACCATTTTAAGGGTGTTTGTTACCTAGGGGCTTCTTCGCATAATTCGCTGAAAAGTTTTAACGGTCGGTTTGGTAATCAAGCATTCGATTTATGTTTTAATGTGATGTTGTCAACCCTTCTTTTATTCAAAGTAATAAGTAAGCTTATTATACTGATTAAGATTTCTTGGCTAAGAAAATAGGGTAAGTTTATCTCTTGAATTTGATGAGAGTTGAATATTCCTATTTAACTCGTACCTACTGGGAATTTTTCTATTGGAAAAGCTTCTTTTGATGACCCTATTTTGTTTTAAAAAAACACAGAAACGAACAAATCTAAAATTTAGGCCAATCGTAGTTTTTAGTTTGATTATATATTTAATAGTGATGGGAACTATCAATTGATTTGAACTTTCTAACTATGTTAGTAACTGATAATTGTGAACTATCGAACGAATTCATTCATTTATTCATTAGTTCTATCTATTTATACAAAAGAATTTTAAATGCATTTTTTTTTGTATATTAAAATAACGTTTTCAAAGTCATAATTAGATAGGAATCATTTGCATGAATATTTATTTTCTACATCTAAACTCAACAGCAAACAAAAAAATTAAATACTTTAAACACCTTAGCAAAATAATTTATTTAAACGATGATGGATTAAAAATTCGAAAATTTATTTTTACCTGCTCCAGAAAAGCGCAATTTAAGGGCTTTCGGGTGACATTTTGAACGAAATACTTTAAGTTCATACGTACAAATATAATTTGTCGTCTATCTGTCAAGCCATTAACTGTAAAATTCCATGGAAGGATTTCTACGATGTAGATGGATTAAAAAACCTCTAAAAATCAAAAGTATAAACTGATTTATTTCCATTGACATTTCTAACTGAATACTCTATTGCCTTTGGTTTCATTTTTGAAATGAAATCCAGAAGCATTATCAACAAGCGAGCATGGCATGAAACGAAAAAAAAATATGTAGAAAAATGACAAAAGTTGTAAAATGTATTAAAATATTTAGTTCCACTATCGATATCGGTTAAAAGTGTAACCGAATGAAAAAAACAATCGATGAAAATGTCCACATGTCGAGTGAAAAGTATATTCAAATAGTTCAAAGCTAATATCGAGAGAATTAGTACCTAATTGAAAGAAAATTGCAATACTAATGAATGAAGAAGGAGTGAATGACTATGAACTATCGAATAAATGAACATTAAGCTACTATCGAATAAGTCGATAGTTTCCATTACTTATATTTAACTAATATATGTACACATTATTTTTTATTCTGAATTTCGAAAATTTGGGCTCATTTGCTGAAGCGAAACTTGAGAATTTATGTTCAACATAAGAGCTTATGTGAGAGTTCACGCTAAGGAAAAAGGAGAACATAAGCGTTTAAGTAGAACATTAATATATAAATATTTATGTTTCGTATCAGGAAACAGCTCTTAGTCTTGTGGCCAATTTCATAAAGCCCATTTAACTGTTTAACAGGCTTTTAAATAATTAAATGACGTTTATTCCATACAAAATACGTCATTTAAAAGCCTTTTAAATATTTTTGAAAGCGGACATTAATGTTTAAATTATATGTTATGTGAACAAACTTAATTTAGTTAGTTAAGTTTAAATGACTTTTTCATTAAGCCTTATAAAAACGTAATAATACATAATATTTCACAATACTTTTTAGGTCTAAAGTCCTTAGGTTTGCCAAAAAGCCGTTAATCGAATTGACATTTTTGTATTGCTTAACATACCTATTATAAATTAAGGTTAGTTACAATTTAAACAGAAAGTTTTCCCTGAGTTTACTTTCAGAAATATTTTTCTATAATTATTTTTCTGTAATCAAGAGCACTTGTAGCTAAAGTATATCCTTCGAATTTCATTTAAAAGAGAGCACACAGCAAGGAAGTGGAAGACATCCTCCCTCTAATCACGGTTGCAGATATGACCCAAGATTGGAAGTTCTGGTCGGTTTAGTTCAAATTTATCAATTGGCCTCTTAACATTAAGATAATTCTCATCAACTCAGTCCAATTCTTATCCAAGAAGTGTGTATTGCCTTGAAGATTATACGTGATTTTACTGTAGTACAATCTGTGTAGTGAGGATTGAGCTCCGTTTACATATTTTTTGTATAAAAACGTTCCGGATTTTTCTATGATGTTCTCAAATTTTCTTCTCAAAGTAGTAGCTTCGTCAATAGGATAAAAACTAGGGCCGCATCCATCATAACAATTCCCCAGATTTTGCCATTCATTGACGCAATATCCCCTCCTTTCCTATAGCATATGTTTCAAGACTATTTTTGGAAGATGTTCTTCTTCCATATCCATGACTTTTACTATATAGTCAAAATGTATCTTTAACGCATCCAAAAGTGACCAAAAAAGCCGACGGAAAAAATTTTATTATCACTTCCAACCATCTCAGAATAACCTCTAACGGCATATGATTTGAGAAAGTCCGTTCTCAAATTCTGAACTCCGAAAGAACGTCGCGTCGTGCCAGTCCACTGTTGCGAAATACAGTAATCTATAACGGAACTGAAGTTGCAAAATAGTAATCTATAACGGAACATTATGTTCCTCTTAAAAAAGTATATTCTCCAATCGAATCTCCATCGCAACTTCCATTATTCAAAACTTGACAGTCGAAAGCATCTGTGAGTTCAAGTATTTTATTTCCTTTGCTGTCACATAATTCGTCTTTGAATTGACGAAGGGTATTTAAAAGGGAAGAGTTTCTTCCGGAGACAAAGTTATTCTGAGAAAGATCTATGCGGCTGTTGAAGTCACCACTAAGCACTGGCTTGAAACAATTTTTTTAATCCCATTTTACTCGTGTTAAAATCAATTGAGGAAGCATTTAAATCAAAGAGCTTGCTCACACACGGTTAAGAGACTCATGTGTCATGTATACCATAATTAGTTCTATGAAAATCCACATGTAAAAGTTGGAATCTTCGCAAATCGGGAGCGTCAATTTGACCATTAATAAGTTCATGAAGAAATAATAGATAATAGGCTGGATCCGATGTTCGTATGGTAGCAGTTTGAACGGATCAGCCCAAGGAAGACCTTTAAGGGCAAAGCGAATGAATTTATGTTGTATTGATTCTATACAACTTTTATGAACTTCATAGAAAGGAGTCCAACTTGTGGGGAATATACTCAAGATGTGGTCGTTTGTTTTAACAGCATTTCAGTTCATAATTCATAAAATAGTTTTTAAATCTACTTCCTTCTAAATTAAGTAAATTTCATATAATAAGATTATGTCCCTATCAACGTAATTTTAGTTAAGTTGTTCGGGTAATTTTTGGTCGCGTGTGTATATCGAAGGAGTGTATAGGAAAAGATTCAATAACAAGCTTTACGGATTTTACAATAAGCATAAAATACAGCGGTTGAGAGTGCTGGCAATAGATTTTTGTAATGAATTTGTAAATTTTGTTTCAAGATCACAATTTAAACGACATTTTTTTTTAAATTATAAACAAAATCTATGGTTGACTGATTTCAGAAATTAGCTGACCTTTTATAAGGTCATCAAGAGCTTCCAGGTGGTATGCTTTTTGCGAATATCCCACAAATGGGACGCTAAAAATATCTATGACCTTGAAAAACTTTAATCATTGATTACAAATTTCCTCTGGCTGACAAATTTTTGAAACAAGCTGACCTTTCTTGACCAATTTCTTGATAACTGACCTTTTAGACGGCTTTTTGTTCAGATAATAATCTAAGCAACTCATCTGATGGCGAATAACTACCACGAGAACTTCAAAAAGTGCAAACGTTATATCAAAGGCGTGTTTATAATGATGTATTTTTTTCCCCCAACTTATTAATGGTCAAATGAAAGCTTTCGATTTTTTACCCACCATTAGCATAAATTACCACGGAGGATCTCACCACATGCGATGATTTAAACTTTTACAAGTTTCATCGAGCTAACTACGGCATACATTATAGCCTCTTCACCGTATTTGCAAATTTTTTCATTTTAAATGCTTCCTCTCTGTTGATATAAATGCGAGTAAAATGGGATGAAACAAATTGATTTGAAACCAGTTCTCCATGATCGTGATTTTTATTAATTCTTGACAATTAGTTATGTACTTCAAATTTTGTCTATATAATTTTGTGCTGTAGTAAAACCTGAGTTTCTTAAACAATACATAGTGAGTAAATTTTGATTTGAAAGATAAATTTTGCTGTCATTTTGAATTTATTTTTAGAACAAATCATAAAACAAACTTTGAATTTGAAAATGAATTTCGAAACGTTGGACTTGATTGAGGATGATGTTGAAGTTCTTGAAATCAAAGAAGTTGAGGTGCCTCGTCAAATCTATGAAAGAAAAGAATATTTTAATTCGTTTGATGAACTTTCTTTTTACAAAAGATTTCGATTAACGAGGGAAATAACAATAATAGTTTCGGAAAAAATAGAAAGTTCTTGAGAATGCCCATTGAGTCGGTAAGATAAATATGTATATAACGGGTGATTTTTTAAGAGGCTTAGAACTTTTTTTTAAAAAAAAAACACAAAAAATTCGAAAAAATGAATGAAATATTTATTTGAATCGATAGTTTGAACCTTGCAATTTAATGTTTAAAGATAATTTCATGCAAATGTTGATCCGCTGAGTCCAATTTTGGCATACTCTTTCACACATATCGGCCGGTATCTCACGAATGAATGCATGGATGTTGGCTTCCAGTGCGTCAATCGAAGCGGGCTTGTCCCTTTAGACATTAGCCTTGACATACCCTCACAAAAAATAATCTAATGGTGTCAAATCGCACGATCTAGGCGGCCAATTGACCGGCCCGAAACGTGAAATTAACTGTTCACCAAACTCGCCTCGCAATTGCGCCATTGTTTCGCGTGCTGTGTGGCATGTGGCACCGTCTTGTTGAAACCACATATCATGCAAGTCAAGAACTTCCATTTCGAGCAAAAAAAGTTTGTTATCATCGCTCGGTAGCGTTCACCATTGACAGTAACGCTGCGATTCGCATCATCTTTGAAGAAATAGGCCCAATAATGCCGCCGGCCCATAAACCGCACCAAACAGTTGCTTTTTCGGGATGCATTGGTAGCTGTTGCAATGCTTCTGGCTGATCTTCACTCCAAATGCGGCAATTTTGCTTATTTACGTACCCATTCCACCAAAAATGAGCCTCATCGCTGAACACAAGCAGCGCGCGATGAACATTTCGAACCGAGCACGAATTTTGATAATAAGATTCAATAATTTGCAAGCGTTGTTCATTTGTAAGACGATCCATGGTTAAATTGCAAACCAAACTGAAGCTGTTTGACAGTGACACAAGGTACTAAACACACGTCAGCTGTCAAAACCAGTGTTGCCAAAACCAAACCAGCTTAAAAATCACCCATTATTAATGCATTACCACCATTGAATAAATACATTTAGAAGGTGACACTCGACAACTAAAAGCGCTGTGGCACAGCCGTGGTGGAAAGGAGAAACGAAGTAGATGATGTAGGTTTTTTTATGTAGACAAACCAATTTTCAAAGGGATATTTATAAATTTAATTGTTCCCTTTTGTATTGGTTTCCATGACGATGAGGCTTCAATATTTTGTTTTGTTTTGAAATTTGTTTACTATTTTCAATCCCGAGGAAAGAAACTGTATGTATGTATATTTCTTTATCGGTATAAGTTGTTTTTAAATTTTTGTTAACATGAAGATTTGAAACTAACGCGAAGATTTGTTTTGCATATTGAAAAACATAAAAAGCTACAAATTATGTATTTTATAGGTTGTATTTCGTTGGCAATTTAGAGACTTATAATAATTTGTTGATTTTAATTATTTTTGTCAAGTAACGTTTCAATTTTGCTTTGTTTTGTGTAACATATAGATTTTTATGAACAATGTATTTTGGCGAAAAATTCAAACTCTAAGTCTAGATTCAGTTTTTTGCCTGTATCTCCAATTTTACATTTTATACAACTGAAACTTGCTGAACTTACTGCGTTTTATTGTTCCTTACAGATTTTAGAGCAAAATATGTAGATGCACCTATATAGTTGGACACAATTTTCCTTCTTAATTTTTCGATTTAATTTTAAGTCATCTTATATAGATTTTTTCATTCTATGGGTTTGTTTCACAATGTCTGATTTAAGTTCTAAGCAAGCAACTTGAAACTTATTATTCAATTATAAACTACTTTTGCTTATAAACTACTCTGAATCGTCAAAGTTATAAGTAAAGTTCTAAGTATTTTAATGGCCAGATGAAGTGGCGATTATCAAATTTACATGGCAAACGAAAATAATAATAAATATTTTTTTTTGATTTTTTTTATCAGAAAAAAACTATTTTGTCTGGAAAACTGGAATACTAATTGACACATTCATTTATTATTTAGGTAGATAAATTGTTAAACGCAATTTCTTTTAATGGGAAGATTTAGTTTTCGGATATTTTAAATGCCGAGGAAGTAATTATAACTTCCCTGGGACATTGTGAAACAAACCCTTATTCTTTTGTACGATTATTAATTAACTATAGCAGAATTGTCGTTTTTTTAATTTTGATTAAATAATCGTACACAAGAATCTGTAGTTAAATCTAGAAGTAAATTATCCTGCACGGTATGATAAAATTAAAATAAAAAGGCACACATAATATGTATACGTCACAGTGTACCTAGCCCTTGTTTCACATAGTCTAATATTGTTCAAAATCTCGAATTTGAGCTACAAATAAGCATTTATAAAGCTGTAATTTTGGACATCAAGAGAATTATTATTTTCGTCCGCTGGCGCTAACTTCAGACTTATTTTAGCGAAAACTTTAATAACTATTAGAAACTATGCGAGCTACAAGTTTTTGGTTAGCTCAAGAAATTAGCATTTATCTATCTACGAATTCAGATATCAACATTTTTCAATTCCGCCAAAGTAAAGGACGGAAATTGGTTTAGAATCCAAACTTTACTGTCTAAAAAAATGTTTTCAACTGCCTTGATTTTTAAAATGTTTCATTTATCAATTTGGTCAGATGAATAGGTCCATAAATTCTTTATTTGCAAAGGGTTAAATGAAAATACTTAATAATTGAAAAGAATCTATTTCATTCAAATTTCGCTAAGAATAGGTATGAGCTAATGTAGGTACTTAATCCCATTGGATTGTAAACTTATATATACCTAATCAAAATAAGCATTATTCTAAAAACCCATACATATAATTTAGCGAACTTAAACATTGTCTTCTTATCTATTTACTAAATTAAACTGGACATTATTGCAAGCCTGGCAGCTTTATAGTATTTTACTAGTTTTAAAGTATCGATAAATAATAATTTCGTAATACAAACTTTTTCTCTATACATCCAGTAAAATAGCGTTTTATAAAATATTGCACTTTTTTTATTTTCGCCTGCAGCCTACAGTTTGAAAAAAACTGTGTACCCCTCAATCCTCTACGTTTCCCAAGCTTAAATAAAGTGGTACTAGAACGTAGCTTGTTTTATTTCCTGCATTTTTATATCTTTACCTTAACAATCAAATCAGTATCTAAACAATACAGCTTTAATATCATGAAAAACTATAACCCCTTTTTTGATTTAAATAATTTGTACTTATTAACTGAAATCGTAACGAAAATATTTTCATCTACATTAATATATACATATGTAAATAGCTTAATTAAAAAAAAATCTTAATTTCAAACAAAACACAAATACATTCGTTTCCATAGTAATACACACACTTTCTGAATTTCATACGAAAGAAACACAACAACCGTTTCCATAGTAATTGATTGAAATTACAAAAACCAAACTGAAAAAAATCCTTTTCAAATACACGACTCTATCCATAATTAAGGAAATATTTTAAATTGAATACACCGACCTATAATATTATTTTAGGCGACAGCAGCGCTGCCAGCCGATTTGGTATAGTTTTCCTCGAGTGTCACCTTCTATATATGTTTATTCAATAATTACCACCTTTACTTTAAAATTAGTAATTTTTTCTCAGAAATAATTCAGTTGCTCCAATCAACCAGCTTTTGGTTGCTATGCGGTTTCTTGCTATACTGGGAAATCTTCTTAGAATAGCAGACTTTTGAGGGATGCATGTTTCGATTGTTTGAAGAATTGTTTTACGAGTTTCAGTTGCAATAGCTAGACTTGGATGAGATTACATACAATTTCCTGAGACAGTGGCTGACATTTCAAAAGCTAAGCGAGAGTTTTTTAATATAGCGTCGTTCCCAAATGTAATTGGTGCCATTGATGGAACGCATGTGAGAATTCAATCTCCTGTTGTGTAATTCTCATAGCAAATATATGGTCCATATTAATCTTCTTTATGTCCCCATTTGAAGCTGGCTTTGCCGCAGAAGTTTTCTGCAATAGAAACAGCTATTTTTCTCTAAATGTTCAAACAAAATGTAAAGCTAAACTGATATTTACAAATGTAGTTGCAAGATGGCCTTGATCTACTCATGATGCAACAATTTTTAACAATTGTAGAATTAAAAACGTTTTAGAAGGACATAATGCTGACAGTTTTATTTTAGGTACATTAACTGCATTTTATTATCCTCCAGATCTGATTCGGAGCAGATCATGATAATAAAACAAACAGGATCACAGTGAAAACAATGTTACATATATGCCCTTCTCTTGTTTTCCTTTTCCATATTTATTTTGATGTGTTCGTTATCTTTTTTTTTACTCAAAAAGTCATCTACCCGTCAGCATCAAAACTAATTTTTGCAAGGAAGTACTAAGGGTGTGTGTTCAAAAATGGATTTGAAAATTCAAATCCAAAAGCAAAGCTGGATCTTGTGTTGTTTTTGTAATACATGTATTTTAATGTGCAAATCCAATCCGGATCAGATCTGGGGGAAAATAAAATACAGCTATTCACCCCTGTTCTGAATTTCGATCTATTATAAAAAACTTTCGATTTCAAACTCTAGGTGTTTTGCAATACTTTTCGTTTTCAAAACTTGCGTAATGAGTGCGCTTTGATTTTCTATCGAATTGAAAATACTTGACGTTTGAAATTAATTTGAGTTTTCATATCAGAAATAGAAATGAAAAAAAAAATTCACCCCTGTTCTGATTTCCGATGTGAAACAAATCCGTAAACGGAATTGCTTTCCGCACGGATTCAAAAAAAGTGTTCTGATTTTCACTTTCACGTTAGCCAATATTCAAACCTATTTTTTTCCAAATCAGTAAAAACAAAATTCTAAATGTCAAATTTGTTGCAGAAAAATTACGTAAATTAAAAAAAAAAACACAGATTATAAGTAGAACCTTCCCTTTTTGGCTGTAAACAACATTTTTAAAATTTTTTTCATTTCCATTTATGATATGAAAACTCAAATTAATTTCAAACGTCAAGTATTTTCAATTCGATAGAAAATCAAAGCGCAATCATTACGCAAGTTTTGAAAACTAAAGTATTTCAAAACACCTAGAGTTTGAAATCGAAAGTTTTTTATAAAAGATCGAAATTCAGAACAGGGGTGATTAAAAATGTTTTTTACAGCCAAAAAGGGAAGGTTCTACTTATAATCTGTGTTTTTTTTTAATATACGTAATTTTTCTGCAACAAATTTGACATTTAGAATTTTGATTTTAATGATTTAGAAAAAAATAGGTTTGAATACTGGCTAACGTGAAAGTGAAAATCAGAACACTTTTTTTGAATCCATGCGGAAACCATTTCCGTTTACGGATTTGTTTCGCATCGGAAATCAGAACAGGGGTGATGATGTACGTTTTATTCCTATATCACCTATATTTAACAAGCTATGATTGCTTTAAAGAAAAATAGGTGATTCGGCTTATCCACAAAAATCATATTTGATGACACCGTTACTTCATCCATACACATCGGCAGAGCAATTGTATAACGAATCTCAAATTCGTTCAAGAGGCGTTATCGAAAAAGCATTTGGAATTGTTAAACGAAGATTCCCTGTATTAGCGTATGGTGTTCGATTAAAATTAAGTACTGGTTTTACAATAATTGTTCTGCATAATATGATAAATATAATGCGGAATACTTGATGATCCTCCCGAAAGTTTGGACTTTAGTGAAGAAGATCTACAAGGCGCAATTAGTAACGGACAATTCGACAACGCACATTCTTATAACGGGTGATTTTTTAGCTGGTTTGGTTTTGGCAACACTGGTTTTGACAGCTGACGTGAGTTTAGTACCTTGTGTCACTGTCAAACAGCTTCAGTTTGGTTTGCAATTTAACCATGGATCGTCTTACAAATGAACAACGCTTGCAAATTATTGAATTTTACTATCAAAATTCGTGCTCGGTTCGAAATGTTCATCGCGCGCTGCTTGTGTTCAGCGATGAGGCTCATTTTTGGTTGAATGGGTACGTAAATAAGCAAAATTGCCGCATTTGGAGTGAAGATCAGCCAGAAGCATTGCAACAGCTACCAATGCATCCCGAAAAAGCCACTGTTTGGTGCGGTTTATGGGCCGGCGGCATTATTGGGCCATATTTCTTCAAAGATGATGCAAATCGCAGCGTTGCTGTCAATGGTGAACGCTACCGAGCGATGATAACAAACTTTTTTTTGCCCGAAATGGAAGTTCTTGACTTGCATGATATGTGGTTTCAAAAAGACGGTGCCACATGCCACACAGCACGTGAAACAATGGCGCAATTGCGAGGCGAGTTTGGTGAACACTTAATTTCACGTTTCGGGTCGGTCAATTGGCCGCCTAGATCGTGCGATTTGACACCATTAGATTATTTTTTGTGGGGGTATGTCAAGGCTAATGTCTATAGGGACAAGCCCGCTTCGATTGACGCACTGGAAGCCAACATCCATGTATTCATTCGTGAGATACCGGCCGATATGTGTGAAAGAGTATGCCAAAATTGGACTCAGCGGATGGGCTACCTGAGACGCAGCCGCGGTCAACATTTGCATGAAATTATCTTTAAACATTAAATTGCAAGGTTCAAACTATCAATTCAAATAAATATTTCATTCATTTTTTCGAAGTTTTTGTGTTTTTTTTTAAAAAAAAGTTCTAAACCTCTTAAAAAATCACCCTATATAATATCCAACGATTCCGGCATGCAGAAATGCATAATAATAATTATTTCGGACGCCTTTAATTGTTATTATTTTTTTTAATAAAATTCAAATTACTAAACAGTAGGTTCATAAATATGTAATGCATATTTGAAGAATTAAATTGCTTTATCTTTTGTATTGCAAGATGTTTGAATCACCTTATGCAAAAAAAATACAAAAATTAAATTGGATCTTAAACAACGATATTTCAATTAAGTAGGTATATGTATGTTTATTTTTTAACAAATGTTATAACATTTATAAAGGCATTAAATTAATAATTAAACAATTTTTGTATTTAAATCTAAAAGATACATATCATCTTTTGATATAGTATCCTTTTTAATTTTTTTAAGGTTTTCTTGTTTGATTTCGATATCCATCAATTCTAATGATTTTTTCTTTAGCTCATTTTTATCCTTAACGGTTTGTATTTGTAACTGAACCAACTCGGTTTTTATTTTTGATAGCTACGAGTATTGTTCACTAATTTTGGAGCTGGGTAGGCTCGAAGCTATAGGTCTACGTCTAGCAGACCAAGTGTTTTCCATTGATTTTTGTTAGTTGGATTTTCTAAACCGATAACTTCTTTCAAAGAAGATGTTGAATTATCCCCCTGTTGCGAACATATATTGATGTCTTTTAACGGTTCTGTTGAATTTGGTTTCAGCTTTTTGTTTTTTTTGTGCTCTAAGCTGCTCTGGTTTGTAGTTTGAGCAATCTGCGTGTAAAATATCCGGCTGTGGTGATACCTAAAATATATCTAGATTAGCTACTGTTTTGATTAAAAATGTATTCTTATTGGTTTACTAACATTCTCTTTATCTGGTGATACCAAATTAATAAATAAGTTTTCCACTGATGCATCACTATCAAATTCGTTTGGCATTCCATGCACAGTTTTCGGATTCATGATTGTTACCGCAAGGTCAAAATTAGGATCTTTGACAATATATGGACTACCACCTCCTGTTTGAAGTGATGAGAATCTTGCAGCTGGGCTTCTTTTTTATAAACGATGTATAATTTTTTTTAATGCATCAGTGCTCCTAAAACACGTTACGCCCGATTGAGAGTTGAAACTGTCTGCGATTCGTATCCATGCTTGCTCTTTATCCTTCTAGGTTACCCCGTCGGTTTTTTTTATTTTCCATCGTATCTTTCTCAGCAAAAACGCATTGCAACAGTATTGACTTCTCATTATGTGAACAATTTGGATTAAACGCACACACACTGAAGAAAATAATTATTTTGAGAGAATAATTGATTCATAGCTATGGGATTATTGATTCAATTTATATTTTTTGTTAGCAACGTAGAATAAACAAAGTAAATCTTAAGAACTAAGTATCACATAGATCAAAGTTGAACATACTGAAAATGAAGATTTATGGCTCGTATCAGCAAACGGGCCTTAGATAACTACGAATAAAATAATTCTTTAACTGTTTCGAATACAACTAACGCGCATGACGCATCATTCATAGCTCATATCAGAGTAGTTTCTAAAATGGTTCGAATAGTACTCAATATAAAATACCCCTAACATCGTCTCATTACAACGTACAAACATTCTACAATCAAACACACAAGAAAGGTTTTCCTAGCAACAGCAACAGGTTCGGTAGAAGTTTTAGCTGGCTGTAGAACTCAACATATTGTTGGAGCATTGGTAGATCCAGGGTCAGAAGCAGGGCCGGACCAACCATGTATGCAAGATGTGCAAATGCACAGGGCGCAAAATTCTGGGGCGCATTACTAGGAGCAAGAAAATCTGATCTTGCGCAAACAAATAAGTACTGCCATTTGCATTTTACCATAAAACTTGATCAAATAATCCCTGTGCTAAGTTATTTCTTACACACTAATCACATACATTGTTTCAATGAAGGAGAATTTAGATACAAATATCGTAAAATTAAAGATCACACTAGAACAACGCATTTAAAGTCTATCTCCTAGCGATGCAAATATAAGAAGGGGCGTTTTCTACAAATCTTGCATAGGGCGCAAGTTTGGCTGTGGCCGGCCCTGGTCAGAAGCATCATTTTAAGAAGCAAACAGCATAAGAGAGTTTTACTTTCATGCCTAACTAACTCAATCTTCATTTATTAATTCTTCTTTCAGCTTTGATATCAAGTATTTCTTTTCTCAAAATTAACGGCTAGTTTTCCAGCACACCATATGTTATGGGCAAACGCAGACCCATCCTATTTTAATCCTAGGAAAATTGACATGCTACTAGGAGTCGATGTTTTTCGGCAATCATTCTTGAAGGAGAAAAATGGGTCTCCAGTCGCCAAATCAGAGAACTGGGATGTATTTGATTGGGAACAACAAACAGCAACCTTCCTTTGATTTCAACATTCTACACTAGCTGCACAGCGCGGGAATTTTTGAAGAGGATTTTCAAACGCCAAACTTTCAAACGAAGAAGAAAATGCCATCTCAACTACCAAAATATAATAAGGTCGAGAGAAGGTGCTTGATATGAGGTTAAATTAGATTTTAAAGAAAACGCAAGGCCTGCACTTGTGACCTTCAAAAGAGCGGAATATCTAGCTGTTCAGTCCGAAAATTTGATGCATTCAACGTAGATAAACGTCACCTGACTTTATGATATCTGAAAAATCAGTTGTGAAGGATGTATACAACATGGCCAATGTAACCAGAGCATGTACTTTCCACAGGGCTCGTTGGAAGCCCATACAAAGTGATGTGAGTAGACTTAATATTATAGAAATGTATTTACGAGAGTGTCCATACTTACATAAATTTTCCTTACAGCTTTGATATTCAGAAGTCATCTCGGTCAGTTATTTATAAGAATATGTAAATTATTTATGTGGTATCATAGTGCAGTTTCATTCCATAATTGTGATTCTGCTCACAATATGCGTCCTCCATACAATTTGTTCATAACGTTGTCTTGAGGCCAATGTCGTTAGTTAGCCATTTTCCTTCCATGATTGTAGCAGCTTTACACAGTACGTATACTCAACAAACAATCATAAATAACCAATGTAGGACTAGTATCTATATGTATGTCTGTACGTTTATGTACTCTTCTCAAATATTTTTTGGCAATGTGATGTCGTTCCATAGTGATATACCCTTACGTAGAATATTAAAACATGGGCACACAAATACTACCTATGTATATCAAATGAAAAATGCGTTCCAGTTCTGAATTAATTTCTAACTACTGTTCTAGAAAATCACTAGAGAATTCAGGAAAATTGAAATGATGATGTCATTCACATCATAGGTAGGTACTGCTACTTATTGATTTCTGCAGTATTCTGTATTATTTGTATGCTTCACATAAAATTTAAGCTTTCAGTTTGAGGATGTATGTATGTATGTATGTGAATTCATAACTGTATGAAAGTTTGCAGGTAAAGAATAAAAAGAAATATTACCCTAAATCTAAATTAAAGATTTTCACAAAGACGAAGGAGCATTTTAATCCAATAGATAGGTATAAGGGATTTTTCAATAGGTCGAATTTCTGTACGGGTGACTTCTCCAAAACTCACATCTAAGGCACGGACACGAATTGTCAGAGAGTATTCTTGCGTATTTATTTTGTTTGAGTGACAATTATTTAAATAAGATTTATGAAAGATGTGGCTAAGTGATTGATTTAAATAGAAATTGAGGAATGCTAATGGAAAAATTATTATAAGAGATATCTAAAGCAAATCCAATTTTACAATGCGAATTCAAATAATTTATACAATCATACCTACAACCTACATCTATGTACATAAAGAGATATAGCAGATATACTTACCATATTTTGACACGCCATCATCGTCGATATTTTCAAATTATGATTGATGAACAATTATTTAAAAAAATAACGAAATCCAAGACTGGGTCGCAGGCACTTGCTTACCGAAAAGGTCGCATTAGCAAAATTCCGTATTGTATATAAGGCAAAATCAATGGGAGTATAAATTGCGAGGAAAATAAAAAAAATTTCTGTATTTTTTTATTAAAAAAATTGACTAGCAAAAAATCATTGTTGAAAGTCCATCAATATAATTTTAATTAAATATACCGCATTAATTCAGGTACCAGCTTTTTGATTCGCTTCTCGAACCGTTATAGGGCAATATTGTGTCTAAATTTTTGGTACAACCACTACACCGTGTTACAAAATTCCAAAAAAATAATAAATTTTGAAGTTATAGGTAGCTATGACTGAATATATATTATAGCGCTTGAAAAAATACATAGACCCTCAAAAATACAACTTATTGTCAGTGCTTGATTTAGGCTTAGGCCCGTGAGGCCCGGGACTAGGGCGGCAAAATCTTTGGGGGAAAATTAATGGATTCTCAAAGTGAGCGATGATGCCTGTGGGCCCTAATGGGTAGTGGAAAGTAGTTTAAGAGGACTATGGATAATTTGTTGAGAAGGTGCAACTTAATTGAAAATATGACAAAATAATATTTTATCTGTTCAATTTGGGGCGCTAAAAATTATTGATTCCCAAAGTGGGAATTAATGAATTAAGATGACCTTTCAAAAAAAAAAAAAATAAAATGATTTGCACATTAAAAATTGCAATTTAATTCTTCAACATGTGATATGTCGTTGTGAGGTGGTGCGATCCTACACAACTTTTATTTATTTAAATTATTTTTGTGGGTGCTTTTTTATATTAAAAACCATAATATATTCATAGGGGTTCATATTTTAATTTTAGAAAAAAGGCCTGTTTTACGTTTTTAACAAATATTGCAATAGGTTTGTACTTTTATATACTTTTTTCTAGTGTTACATATATTTTTTTTTCTTCTGCAACTTCCATCTCTAAGCAATATGAACAGGTAAGAAAAAACCCGTTGCATGTAGGAATAGTTTTACTTGTAATATATAGGTACATTATGGCAAATTAAGGCTTCATAAAAAAAATCGAACCCGAGATTTTGATCAAACTTGACATTACGATTATAGCAAAGTCCAAAAACTGGGTCTCGCAATTCTGTCCGTATGTCTGTCCTTTATATTGCAGCCTAAACGAGTGGGTCCATTTTCTTTAAACATTTTGCGTTTTTTTGGGCATTCCCCTACACGTTTTTTTTCATTTTTTGTTAACCTAAAATAACGGTATCTACCGTAAATTTTTTTTTTAGCAAATATTCAAAGTCTCATTTTATTGAAAAACATGCCCACATTTAAAAAAACTCAGTGATTTTTACAATTTTTTACCATTTTATGAAAGAAAAAATATACGAAAATGCAAATTTATGTTCCATAGATCAGGTTTTTTTTCATTTCCGATTTTCTCAAAACATATCAACTGATTTTGATCATTTTTTATGGAGAATGTTACAAAAACTTGTAAATAAATTGCAGGGGAGAGTGGGTACGAACGTAACGGTAGGTCGGTTGTAACATTCAATTTTTACGAAAAACTAGAACAGTGTGCGTTCATTTTTTAATGCACAATTCTCTGCAATTAGGTCCTGAATGCACCCACAAAAATCCAAAAGTCAGTACAGTCGAATGTACCAACAAAAGCCAAAAATGTGAAATTTTGGTGAAAATGTAATTTTTTTGGTCTTGAGTTTTTTCATATTTTTTTCTTAAAAAAATTAACAATTCATTGAATGGATGCGACCTTACCGTGATCCAATATTTCTGAAATCGAAAACATTCAATATTTTTACGATAGGCATACTGGTTTCTCCTTACTTTGATTTTTAATATAAAAAAGCGTGGGGTGGACTGTTGTAACAATTTTTTTGTGGACGTTTGTAACATAATACAAGCACAAACTACTGTATAATTATTTGTGTTACAACCGTCCACACACAGTTTTTGGTGACTTTGTTCATTCAACAGCTGGAGATAGAGATCAAAATTGTTTTTTTTTCAAATAAATTCGAAATAATGTTATACCTACTACATAAATCCATTTATTATCAGCACTGAATAAGAATGCCTTTTTATTGGCATTCATTTATTTTATATTAATACATAATTAATTTATAGTATTGGCTTAGAATTAAATTCTAAGTCTAACCACCATTTAAGATTTTCTTCATATATTTATATGGTGTTACAACCGTCCTTTCAGCGGGTTACAATCGACACACCGAAAAGGACGATTTTAACATTTGACATTGTCTTCATTTACAAGGCATACATTTAAATCAAAGACAAAGCTGGAAACCAAATTAGTATTTAACGGTAGCTTAATATTCATTTATTAATATGCACTATGTTTCATTTTGATATGTTTATTGGTTATCAAATTACGGCAAGAAATTTCAAAAATGTTACTTTCGTACCCACTCTCCCCTATACCAAAATTTTGGTTTCTTTGGTTGAAAAATAGTTTATTCAAAAACTACTTGATGTATTTTTATTAAACTTGACACCCAGAATTTTTTTAAGATTAGTTAGCAGATTTGAAATTTTAGGATCCGTAACTAATCCTCGCAAACAACATCTCCGCACGACACATCCTCGCAAGCAACATCTTCTCAAAGCAACATCTCTACTGCGACACATCCTCGCAAGCAACATCTTCTCAAAACAAAATCTCCTCAACGACACATCCCCGCAAGCAACATCTTCTCAAAGCAACATCTCTGCTGCGACACATCCTCGCAAACATAATCCTCGCAAGCCAGTTACCGTGGTATTGGTGCGCTAGGCGATGGGTTCTCAAAAGAGAAATGGAAATGGGTGGAAAGAACAGTAGGGCTGAACGGGAGTGGAGTAGCGAATATAAAAATAGGGCGTTGGGTTTAAAAAAATGTTATCTTCGTCGTTCTTTGAGCGATTTCGATGAAATTCTGCTGAGGCAGAATTATAAACGGAAAAAATATTTTAAGCACAGGGTGGTTTCAAAAAATGTCATTTTCCTTGTTCTTTGACCGATTTCAATGAAATTGACACAGAATATAGCTGAGGCAGAATTAAAAACGGAAAAAATATTTTCAGCACAGGGTGGTTCCAAAAAATGTCATTTTCGTTGTTCTTTGACCGATTTCAATGAAGTTGACACAGAATATAGCTGAGGCAGAATTATAAACGGAACAAATATTTTCAGCACAGGGTGGTACCAAAAATGTCATTTTCGTTGTTCTTTGACCGATTTCAATGAAATTGACACAGAATATAGCTGAGGCAGAATTATAAACGGAAAAAATATTTTCAGCACAGGGTGGTTCCAAAAAATGTCATTTTCATTGTTCTTTGACCGATTTCAATGAAATTGTCACAAAATATAGCTGAGGCAGAATTATGAACGGAAAAATATTTTCAGCACAGGGTGGTTCCAAAAAATGTCATTTTCGTTGTTCTTTGACCGATTTCAATGAAATTGACACAGAATATAGCTGAGGCAGAATTATAAACGGAAAAAATATTTTCAGCACAGGGTGGTTCCAAAAAATGTCATTTTCGTTGTTCTTTGACCGATTTCGATGAAATTGACACAGAATATAGCTGAGGCAGAATTATAAACGGAAAAAATATTTTCAGCACAGGGTGGTTCCAAAAAATGTCATTTTCGTTGTTCTTTGACCGATTTCAATGAAATTGACACAGAATATAGCTGAGGCAGAATTATAAACGGAAAAAATATTTTCAGCACAGGGTGGTTCCAAAAAATGTAATTTTCGTTGTTCTTTGACCGATTTCAATGAAATTGACACAGAATATAGCTGAGGCAGAATTATAAACGGAAAAAATATTTTCAGCACAGGGTGGTTCCAAAAAATGTCATTTTCGTTGTTCTTTGACCGATTTCAATGAAATTGACACAGAATATAGCTGAGCCAGAATTATAAACGGAAAAAATATTTTCAGCACAGGGTGGTTTCAAAAAATGTCATTTTCCTTGTTCTTTGACCGATTTCAATGAAATTGACACAGAATATAGCTGAGGCAGAATTAGAAACGGAAAAAATATTTTCAGCACAGGGTGGTTCCAAAAAAAATGTCATTTTCGTTGTTCTTTGACCAATTTCAATGAAATTGACACAAAATATAGCTGAGGCAGAATTATAAACGTTATCGCTGACATAAGTCTTGGACTTACTATAATGGTATCCTTGTACTGCACGTTATTGGAACCATTTTTATTGGGTAAAAAAGGGATGTTGTTCATTTTGAATTAAAGACACACGCAAAAATGAGTAAATGAATTGACATTTCTCCATTCTGATTTTTCGTTCACAGAACCCGCGCAAAGCACTCTATGCTTTTTTAGTTAATTTATTGCTTATAGTTACTATAATGCAAAGTGTTTTACGTTTGAGGCTAATTGTTTGTGAGGATTCTTGCTACTAGTCTCATATCAAATTATTTCAATGCAGGGTTCAATAAAGGTGGCGGACGAGAATGAGGAATAGGGGGTGGGAACAAGGAGAAGGGGGAAGTAAACATCGTCATAACAGTTATTTTGATAGCCAAATTGCGAGATGCTTATTTTTCAATTCTAAATTTGTTTCAACTAATACCAGGCACGTAGCCAGGGGAGGGGCTGAAGCCCCTCCCGAACTGATTTGTATCTATACAAATTTATTAAAAACTAAAGATTTTTTCATTCAAATTCAAATCTATAAAAATAAGAAGATTATCTGGGTATAGTTTATTTGATTTGGGATCAGTTAAGGACTTCAATTTCTTCGTTTTCTATTTCTATTTCTATTAGAAGAAGAACTCAAAATATTGCAAATTAAATATAACAAAAATAACAAAAATTACTCAGAATAATAAAAACCACAAATGAATAGAAATAATGATATGGGTGACTGGAAAACGTTGATGCTGGAAAACTAAAAAGATGCTGCTACCCAATGAAAATAGAACTGTAATAAGACCTATTATTTAGACTATAAATATTATTTTGTGCAAAACAGGAGCTGACGATGATAGTGGAGCTATATATCTTACTCGGCCCCTAAAAAAAATATGGAAAGCTAAGGGCTCTCCTGCAGTTCAGAATTGAATCTGGGGACAACAATTTATAGAATTACGTCATTACCAGCTCCAAAAACACAGGCTATTTGAGCTCAGATGTACAACATGAAATCCTGAAGACATGTTCTGATATTGTTACAACCGAAATATACAATAAGCCCGTTTATACATTCAAGTAGTTTCAATACCCTCGCTAAAGAAACAATGGATGTTTCTGGCGCTGAACAACTTTCCATATGCCTTCGATATGTCGACTGTTTCTTGTTTAACAGACCTAAAAAGTTGTATGCTTCGGGAAGTTTTGTAAGTTTTGTTCTCGTTGATGACCAAACTTCTGGAAACCTAACCAAAACCATACTGCAGCGATGTGAATTACTACATCTTGATATATATGAACAATTGTATTGGCGAAGGCAATGACTGAGCCGCAAATACGGCAGGTCACTTAAGTGGAGTACAAAGTAGGATTAGAAAACAGTATCTAAAAGATTGGTATGTATACTGTGCAAGCCATCGCTTGCAAAATACCTTTCCAAAATATAATAACAAAACCACACCAGAGAGGAAAACAAAAAGCAAAAATATCGTCGAGTGATCCTTCTACCGAAGTTTTAAAATTGCTAAATAAATGTGACAAAACTTACTTGAGAGGTATTAACTTCTTGCTCACGATTTTGGGCACACTTCCAGGGACAAGAGCGTGTTGAAAGAATCTTTTCAACGATAAAACGGATTGAAACAGTGTCCCAAAGCGATATGAGCAATGCAAGACTAAACGCACTTACTTTGATGTTCATTCGGATATTGATGTTGATGGAGATGAGGTGATTGGTCTCTTTTAAAAAAATTCAAGACTTTTTCTGCTGTAAAAAAATGTGTAGGCATACAAAAATAATTTTAGTATGTATGTTATGGACTTAACATACATTTATTTAAAAACTAATAAAATTTACGAATTGGAATACATAGTTTTTATTTTTCGTTCAAAAAATTGTTCGTAAGACTTGGACTTGGCCCCCTCCGAAACAAAATCTTGGCTACGGCCTTACTAATACTTAGATCAATTAAAGTACCTAACCAACGTGTGCATATAATACTACTGTATGGATTCGTTTATTGGTAGGTTACCTATCTGTTGCATTTATTTTATTCTATAGGTAGTTACAATAAAAAATAACGTTATTATTGAAAAGTTGATTGGTTTCAAGTAAATTATTTAATTTATTTTATTGAAATAAAAACCAACTTGGTGTTTTTGTAACGAGAGCTTTTATACCTATTCAATTGAAGCAAAAATAAATAAATATTTGAAACATACAAAAATTGAAACTAAATCAATGAATTATTTAGTAGGCCCATATTTTTTTGAACAAAAAGTATGCTTTAAGTTATTTACTGGTTTTCTAAGATTGTCTGCAACTATCGTCTCGGTGTAAAATTTCTCAAGACCAATAGCTTGATTCTTTATAAAACTGGCCCAGAAAGTGAGGACGTACACTCAGAGAAAAATCGCAAGCTAAAATCCTGTATGACATTTTTTGGAGGCACCCTGTGCTGAAAATATTTTTTCCGTTTATAATTCTGCCTCAGCTATATTCTGTGTCAATTTCATTGAAATCGGTCAAAGAACAACGAAAATGACATTTTTTGGAACCACCCTGTGCTGAAAATATTTTTTCCGTTTATAATTCTGCCTCAGCTATATTCTGTGTCAATTTCATTGAAATCGGTCAAAGAACAACGAAAATGACATTTTTTGGAACCACCCTGTGCTGAAAATATTTTTTCCGTTTATAATTCTGCCTCAGCTATATTCTGTGTCAATTTCATTAAAATCGGTCAAATAACAACGAAAATGACATTTTTTGGAACCACCCTGTGCTGAAAATATTTTTTCCGTTTATAATTCTGCCTCAGCTATATTCTGTGTCAATTTTATTGAAATCGGTCAAAGAACAACGAAAATGACATTTTTTGGAACCACCCTGTGCTGAAAATATTTTTTCCGTTTTTAATACTGCCTCAGCTATATTCTGCGTCAATTTCATTAAAATCGGTCAAATAACAACGAAAATGACATTTTTTGAAACCACCCTGTGCTGAAAATATTTTTTCCGTTTCTAATTCTGCCTCAGCTATATTTTGTGTCAATTTCATTGAAATCGGTCAAAGAACAAGGAAAATGACATTTTTTGAAACCACCCTGTGCTGAAAATATTTTTTCCGTTTATAATTCTGCCTCAGCTATATTCTGTGTCTATTTCATCGAAATCGGTCAAAGAACAACGAAAATGACATTTTTTGGAACCACCCTGTGCTGAAAATATTTTTTCCGTTTATAATTCTGCCTCAGCTATATTTTGTGTCAATTTCATTGAAATTGGTCAAAGAACAACGAAAATGACATTTTTTGGAACCACCCTGTGCTGAAAATATTTTATCCGTTTATAATTCTGCCTCAGCTATATTCTGTGTCAATTTCATTGAAATCGGTCAAATAACAACGAAAATGACATTTTTTGAAACCACCCTGTGCTGAAAATATTTTTCCGTTTATAATTCTGCCTCAGCTATATTCTGTGTCAATTTCATTGAAATTGGTCAAAGAACAACGAAAATGACATTTTTTGGAACCACCCTGTGCTGAAAATATTTTTTCCGTTTATAATTCTGCCTCAGCTATATTCTGTGTCAATTTCATTGAAATCGGTCAAAGAACAACGAAAATGACATTTTTTGGAACCACCCTGTGCTGAAAATATTTTTTCCGTTTATAATTCTGCCTCAGCTATATTCTGTGTCAATTTCATTGAAATCGGTCAAAGAACAACGAAAATGACTTTTTTTGGAACCACCCTGTGCTGAAAATATTTTTTCCGTTTTTAATTCTGCCTCAGCTATATTCTGTGTCAATTTCATTGAAATCGGTCAAAGAACAAGGAAAATGACATTTTTTGAAACCACCCTGTGCTTAAAATATTTTTTCCGTTTATAATTCTGCCTCAGCTATAACCTGTGTCAATTTCATCGAAATCGCTCAAAGAACGACGAAGATAACATTTTTTTAAACCCAACGCCCTATTTTTATATTCGCTACTCCACTCCCGTTCAGCCCTACTGTTCTTTCCAACCCTTTTCCATTTCTCTTTTGAGAACCCATCGCCTAGCGCACCAATACCACGGTAACTGGCTTGCGAGGATTATGTTTGCGAGGATGTGTCGCAGCAGAGATGTTGCTTTGAGAAGATGTTGCTTGCGGGGATGTGTCGTTGAGGAGATTTTGTTTTGAGAAGATGTTGCTTGCGAGGATGTGTCGCAGCAGAGATGTTGCTTTGAGAAGATGTTGCTTGCGAGGATGTGTCGTGCGGAGGTATTGTTTGCGAGCATTAGTCGGTCTCCCAAAAAATAGATATTCATAAATCACAACATAATACGTATACACACCTACAAAGGTTGTTATTGATTTGTGTATTGTGTTTCCCCAAAATACCTGCACCTACCTATACTCTGCAAAAAAGATTAAGGGGGGTGACGTACTTAACCGGGCCTAGGGCGGCAGAAAACCTTAATCCGCCACTGCTTATTGTCTACAAACCGTTTTTTGTTAATGTTTTCAGGCTTCAACGACCAAGTTAAGATTTTATTACATATTCCAGTCAACGAAACCCCAGAATTATAATCTAAATGCAAAAAATCATCTGAGTAATTGTTTAAAGGGGTGGGGGAGGCAGGTACCTTTTGGGTAATACTAATACTAACTTGTCACAGTCGTCATTAGGGTATAATTAACCCAAAAATTAAGAAAAACCAAATAAAAATCCAACAAGTAACTAGACAACATACAAACATATATCTGTTTAATAACATACACAAAAATAAAAGCTTCATTCCCCCAGCAAACATTATTTTCATTCAGAAAGAAATCATAAAAAGTGAATCACTAAAGTGAAGAAATCGACCGAATTCACTTATGATTCAATTTCAATCATTTTACCTGGGGATAAGACACCGATATGAATCACTTTAGTTACTCATTTTTGATCCGCAAATTCTTCATTTAAATGAACGTATATAAAGGGTTTTCCAATAAGAGGTGTTATTTTGATATTCAAAGAAAAATGGCATTTTTTGAGATAAATGATCGGATGTTTATTTTATTATAAAGATGAAGGTATGCAGTTAATAATGGAACACAACATCAGCCAAATGGCCGCCACGTCCACGCTTACAGGACCATATCCTTTTCATGAAATTTTCCATAACCAAATCGCAAAGTGGCTGCCCTATGTCCTCGATAGCTTCACGAATTCCATCTTTGAGGTCTTGAATCGACGCTGGGCTGTTGGCGTAGACCTTATCTTTCACGTGGACCCAAAGGAAGGAGCCGCAAGGTGTTAAATCACAAGATCTCGGTGGCCAATTGTGATCACCTCTTCGAGAGATAACACGGTCCGGAAACTTTTCCCGTAAAAGATCGATGGTTTCATTGCTTGTGTGTCACGTAGCGCCGTCTTGTTGACCATCCAATTCCGGCCATAAAAAATCATTAATCATCTCTCGATAGCGCAATCCATTGACCGTAACTGTTGCTCCAGCCTCATTTTCGAAAAAGTAAGGTCCAATGACCCCGCCGGACCATAAACCGCACCAAACAGTCACGCGTTGAGGATGGAGACCCAAGAAACAATTTTAGCTGTTTAAATGCTTTAACAGCGCTTCCAGAGCAAATCTTGAAGCTCGTTTATTTAAGAAAGAGCTCTAGATGCACCCTTAGAGCCCTCATTGAGTTTGAGAGCACATTTTAGCTCGTAATCAGCTTGTTATCAGTGACTATGGTGGCTCCGAAGCTCTTTAGTATCATCATCATCATCGTCGGCTCGACAACCGGGGTCCGGTCCTGGCCTCCTTCAACAAGTCTCTCCACCCATCCCGGTCTCGAGCCGCCGCCATCCAGTTGCGCACCCCAAGGCTCCGGGCGTCCTGGTCTACGCCATCTCTCCAGCGCAAGCATGGTCTACCACGCTGTCGTCTACTATAGAATGTACCACAAAGAACTTTCCGAGCAGGTTCCTCTTCGCTCATGCGAGCTAGGTGCCCTGCCCACCGGAGTCTACCGAGCTTAATTTTTGTCACGATATCTGCTTCAAGGTAGATTGCGTACAATTCATGATTGTACCGTCTCCGGAATCGTCCTTGCTCACATATGGGGCCAACAATTCTCCTTAAGACTTTTCTCTCGAACGCGGCTAAGAGGTCGGAGTGCCTTTTGCTAAGCACCCAAGTCTCGGATCCATATGTGAGTACTGGAAGGACCATGGTCCTGTACAGCAGCAGTTTTGAAGTTATGGTGAGATTTATGGATTTGAAGAGCTTTGACAGACTATAATAGGCTCTGTTGGATTTGAGAAGCCGCCCGCGTATTTCTTCTTCTATATTGTTATCGGCTGCTACTATTGACTCAAGGTATCTAAAGGATTGCACCACTTCAAATTCGTGCTCCGCTACCTTGATTGTTTGACCAACTGTTCCTCTCGCATTCGACGCCACCATGTACTTTGTTTTACCTTCACTAATGTGCAGCCCCAGATTTTGTGCCGTCTGCTCGATCTGGATGAAGGAATCATGTACAGCTTGCTCGGTTCTTCCGATGATGTCGATGTCGTCTGCGTAAGCCAGTATCTGGCTGGACCTGTTGACGATGGTCCCTCTTGTTGCCGTGCCAGAGTCACGGATTGCTTTCTCCAACGCCAGGTTGAAGAGGAGGCAGGCCAAACCATCCCCTTGTCGGAGTCCATTAAAGATGTTGATTGGTTTGGATAGCAATCCGGCTATTTTTACTTGGCTTGTTACGTTGGTCATGGTCAACCTACATAGTCGTGTCAATTTATTTGGGATGCCGAATTATCTCATGGCTTTGTAAAGTTCTACCTTGGCTATGATATCGTAGGTGGCCTTAAAGTCTATAAACAGATGGTATGTTGGGATGTTAAATTCTAGACATTTTTCCATCGCCTGCCTAAGGGTAAAGATCTGATCAGTTGTTGATTTGCCTGGAATGAAACCACACTGATATTGTCCGATGATGGTTTTAGCGTATGGGGTTATCCGGTCTTGTAGGATAGAGGAGAGTATCTTATAGGCGGTACTCAACAACGTGATACCTCTATAATTGCTGCACGTTGTGACATCTCCCTTCTTATTTATGGGGCAAATTATACCTTTTCGCCAGTCTTCTGGAATTTCTTCATGCTCCCACACGTGCACTATAATCTCATGAATTGCTTGACGTAAAGCTGGCCCACCGTGTTGAAATAGTTTGGCTGGTATACCATCGGCTCCCGGGGCTTTGTTTTTCTTCCTTCTCAACCTCTTCTAAGCTTGGTGGCGGCAACATAGGGTACTCTTCTTGAAGTAGTGGAGCCTCCACTTCTGCAGTGAGCTGACCATTTAGCAATTCATTGAAGTAAACTTCCCATCGCTCCAGTATGCTTTGAGGATCGGTGATCAGATTTCCCTCTCCGTCCTTGCAGTATGTGCAGCGTGGTGTGTACTGCGTCATGTTTCGGACGGATTGGTAGAACTTCCGCGCCTGGTGCGGACCTCGCTCTCGGCTTTTCTCTATTTCACAGATTATGTTCTTCTCCCAGGCTGATTTTTACTGTCTGTGAAGACGTTTTTCAATTCTTCTGAGCTCTTTATATTCGTCTTCGCGTGCCCGCGTTCTATGAGATTGTTGCATTGCTCGGTACGCAACATTCTTACGTTCAGTCGCTAGCTTGCATTCATCATCAAACCAGTCGTTCCGATTTCTACGACTGCTGCCTAAGATGGAGTTGGCAGTACTAATGACAGTATTCTTAAGGCGTGTCCACTTCTCATCTACGCCCAGCATACTGGCTCCAGGACTTACTCTACCCAGTTCTAGGGCAAGTCCTAACGCATTACCAAAGGTGTTACTGGTGTTTTCATTGCTCAGAGCAGCCGTGTTGATTCGAACCTGATCGGCGGATGCAATACGTCTTCGCAAGGCAATCCGCCCTCGGAAAACCATACCAACAAGATAGTGATCCGAGTCGATATTGGCACCTCGGTACGTTCGTACCGTCATCAAGTTCGAGTAGTGGCGACGGTCTATCAACACGTGGTCAATTTGGTTACGAGTGACTTCATCAGGTGATACCCAGGTCGAAGCAGGACTATTCAGTGCCGAACTTTCACCGTTGGACACTTCACCACCAGATTTTCACAACCAGACTTTTAGTGCTTGGAATTTTCGTTACAGCGGTTTCGCCATTGGGTAGTTCACGGTCGTTCTTTCAACGCTAGACTTTTAAACGCTACCTGCAGATAGGTATGCAGTGTTCATTATTCTGTTTCTTTTGGGAAAAAAATGTGGTTAGTCACAATAGGACAGAGATTTTTTGCCAAGACTGCTCTTAAACGATGCAATTTCTTTTTGCGATTTTTAAGCACGTAGGCGAGGGACGTATGTGGTGGCCGGGGTAAACGAAATTGCATTTACGAAAAAACGTAAAAACAACTAGTTTCTATTTAAAATAAAAAAAGAACAAAAAGATGAATTGGTAGGAAAAAGTTGATAATATTACCAAACAATTGGATATATTGTAACTGGGACGGAGATTCAGGATCTGAGACAAAGGTTCTGGATGTGGAAGTGTTTCTGGAACCGGGACAAAAGTTCGGGAGATGGGTCTGGAACTTGTACAAAGGACAATTTTTATTTTATTCTTATATATATATAGATAATAAAAAAATTATATGAAAATTCATTAATTTTGTTACGTTTTTTCGTTTTCTAGACAATAACCAAAAACTATGCATTAATTTACTTTCCCTGGATCTCGTTTGGTTTACTGTCTCTTTTAATTTTGTGTTATATATAATAATTCAATTTTAAAAAAGAATAGTTTCTCATCTTTTGAAATTGCTTATTATAACTTAAGATAATTTTATGCATTGCAATGTAAAGTGAAGTCTTGCTAAACAACCGAATTTCTGTACCTATATGTTGCAATTTTCATAAAGATCAATTTGCTATTATTTAGTGCGTTCAAAAAATAAAAAAATTTGCCTCCCACCAGTAAAAATAGTGTTATTAAATGATTTTATAATACTTTCGATCATTTATTTTTAATTTGTCAGTTTTTTGCAAAAGTTTCTGTTTTGCACAATTTCCTAAATAAAAAGCAAACGATTAATTAATAAGCCGAAAAAAAGACACGATTTGTTATTTTTGTTATTCAACAAAATATAAATGAATTCTTATTGTGAATTAACCATTCCAACCAAAAACTACCCTACTTTGCCAATACGAAAATGAAATATCCAGCCACGAAAAATCTGACACCTAAACGGGCGGCACTC
This sequence comes from Leucozona laternaria, assembly GCA_932273885.2. Lineage (NCBI taxonomy): Eukaryota > Metazoa > Arthropoda > Insecta > Diptera > Syrphidae > Leucozona > Leucozona laternaria. The sequence goes on from OW026368.1 coordinate 58,464,395, forward strand.
AAATATTGAGCACTTAAATGGCAGCACTTAAATATCCAACACTGAATCGGCGGTGGTGAAGTGTCCGGCTATCAATTTTCGGTGGCCAATAGTACCGTACCGTACCCAGGTGGCTTTGTAGATATCTTTACGCGGGAACCTGGTACTCGCAACGACCATGTTTTTCGATGCTGCCAATTCTAAGACTCGAAGTCCATTGTCATTAGTGTTCTCATGCAAACTATGGGTGCCTGCGTAATGCCTGAATACCGGCTCCCGACCTATTTTTGCATTCAAATCCCCAAGGATGATTTTTACGTCATACCTTGGACAAGCATTGAGGGCCCTCTCGACTTGTTCGTAGTAAGTCTCTTTTTCTTCGTCTGAGGACTCCTCCGTAGGTCCGTGAACGTTAATGAGGCTGATGTTCTTAAATTTGCCTCGCATGCGAAGGGTGCATAGCCTTTCGCTTATAGCGTTAAAGCCGATGATGGCAGACTTCGTTTTTTCGCCGACTAGGAAGCCTACCCCGAGCACATGGTGTTTTGTATGACAGCTGTAGTATAAGTCATAATCTTTCTTCTGTAGAACACCATTCCCTGTCCATCTTATTTCTTGAAGTGCTGTTATGTCAGCTTTATATTTTGACAGGGCATCGGCTAGCCGCTGAGCAGCTCGAGCTCTATAGAGCGATCGTACGTTCCATAAGAAAATTCGTAAATCGTTATTCCGTTTTCTTTGCGTGGGTTGTCGTCGTGAGATCAGTCCGTTTCCGAGGCTTGTTGCTGGTCTCGTAATTCTTCTTGTTTTACGGAACAGGGAATTAACCTGTTGCCAACCTGTGGAACCAGCCTGATCATATTAGCCAAACCTTTTTAAAGGCTTGTTTCTAGCGGCCGCCGCGAAGAGGCTATGATCACACTTCCACCAGTCCGAATAGTTACGGCACGTGCATGTTTTCGTATGCTACATGTTATTCCCCCTATTCGGCTGATGGCTGACCGCCATCTTTTTCTTTAGTATGTTCATATGAAAACCTAAAAGGAGCACTTTTGACAGCTTTTTGTTTGTATTAGTTTGTGAAATTCAAATGATAAATATAATAGTTATATGTTTGTAATGGTAGGAAGCGTAAACTTCATTTTAATTAAGTTGATATTTATTCATATTGGGAAAATAATGTATCTAATTAATATTTTTCGGTTTAATGCCAGTGAATTTTAAGTGTGCGCTTAGTTTTTTCATAAATGTTTTGGAGGTAATTCGCAAAATTGTAACGCGCCTACCAAATTTTATATATTACGCTGTGAAATATGAAAAAAAAAAAATAAGTTGAAAAATGTAAAAATTTGTTTAATAAATATATCGAACCACGAAATAAAATATTTTTTTACATTGCAACAGATATTGTGTTTTATATTGAAAGCGAAGATTTTATATGTATTAAAATGAAAGAAAACAAATAAATCAAATAATTTTCATTTGTGTCGCCATGTTTTTTAATATGGACGGAATTTCTCTTCAATGGAGCTGCAATATCGCTTTGAGTGTTTTGTTCTGTTATTGTAGAGCTATTTGCAGCAATGAAACAGTTTTTCGTTCAGAGCTTTGTAGAAAATAGGGTGTTTTGGGAATTGAAAGTTAGAGAATGTTATGTAAATCTAAATTATAGAAAATCTAAATTATAGAAATAACTTTTAATTCAAAGAGTACTTGCCATTGAAGTGTATATGGTTTTGTAAGCGCCTTAATTTATTTATTTATTTATGATTTAATTTAAGGAAACAGCATAGTTTATTTATTTTAAAAAGAAAAATGGTGAATTCCATGTCTTATTCGAATCTTAAGTTAAGAAAGATAAGGGAATTAATTAATTTTCAACTATTGTAAGTTTTCCAGTTGAAATATTTCTTTTTGTATTCTAGTTTGTAACACCCTTTAATATTAGTGGTAGAATCGTTTTAAAAGAGGATTAGTATTTATTCGGCTCTATATGTGCTTTATTGTTGCTCTGTTGATGCATTTTTTGACACCACATTAGTTGTGTGAGAATATTAGTAATTCCACTCTAAAGCCGCTTTCAGTGTAGCTCTGTTAATGCTATTTTTGACATTTCGAAAGAACATGCGTTATTATTTTACGCATGTGTTATAAGCAGCTCTACAATGTCCCTAAGTATGCTGATATTGAGAGTTTGCTCGTTTCAAGATCTTATAAACTGCCTTAAGGAGCATATTTTTAAATCTGTAAGCGTCGTAAATTTCATAGAGCTGAAAGTGTTGTAAATTTTCAATTATAGAACATTATTTTCAAATTCAATGTAGGGAGCTGTGAAAGAATCTTTTACAGAGCTATAGCTTTCGATTTCACTATCTTGGAGCTGTTGAAAAACAGTTTTGCTTCAAATAGCTCCAACGATGTTACTTGGGGAGGCTTTTCAACAATAACTCTTGGGTTTTCCGAGCCCCAGATGCGACAGTTTTGCTTGTTGACGTAGTCTCCGAGGTGGAAATGGGCCTCATCAGTCAAAATGATTTTTCGATGAAATTCCGGATCATTTTCATGCATTTCAAGGACCCAATCAGCAAAGACACGACGTTGTTGATGATCAGCCGGCTTGAGTTTTTGTGTTAACTGAACTTTCTAAGCCTTAAGACCCAAGTCTTTATGCAAAATACGGTGTAATGACGTTTGTGGAATGCCTAATTCCAAAGAACGACGAGGAATGGACAAACCTGGGTTTTCTTCAACACTTTGGGCTACAACAGCAATATTCTCAGTTGTTCTTGAGCGACGTGCACGGGTTTTATTCTTCACATCACTTGTCCCAACAGCTCGAATTTGTCCACCAATTTCTGTATTGCGGTCCGACAAGGTGCTTCACCATTTTTTCACCATTTTTATAGTGAATTTTAATAATTTCAATGCGTTGTTGAAGCGTGTATCGTTCCATTTTTATTAATGGCGTAGTTTCTACTTGTCAAACGTCAAAAAATGACAGCTTCAAAAGTGACAGCTACCGAAATAGCGGGCTGTTCAAAATAACACCTCTTATTGGAAAACCCTTTATAAGGCTTCGAGTGTTGTTTTCTTTTTTATCTTTTTGACACATAGAGAATATAAATCTCTGCATCTCAATGGTAACAATTTGTTGGATCTTCGTATTCATTCATAATTCATTGACATAACTGAAGGTTTCACGTAGAAACTACGCCATTAATAAAAATGGAACGATACACGCTTCAACAACGCATTGAAATAATTAAAATTCACTATAAAAATGGTGAAAATTTGGCAGAGACGGTTCGTAAAACTAAAACATTTTTGGGTCGTCGTGAAGCACCTTGTCGGACCGCAATACAGAAATTGGTGGACAAATTCGAGCTGTTGGGACAAGTTATTGATGTGAAGAATAAAACCCGTGCACGTCGCTCAAGAACAACTGAGAATATTGCTGTTGTAGCCCAAAGTGTTGAAGAAAACCTAGGTTTGTCCATTCCTCGTCGTTCTTTGGAATTAGGCATTCCACAAACGTCATTACACCGTATTTTGCATAAAGACTTGGCTCTTAAGGCTTATAAAGTTCAGTTAACACAAGAACTCAAGCCGGCTGATCATCAACAACGTCGAGTCTTTGCTGATTGGGTCCTTGAAATGCATGAAAATGATCCGGAATTTCATCGAAAAATCATCTTGACTGATGAGGCCCATTTCCACCTCGGTGGCTACGTCAACAAGCAAAACTGTCGCATCTGAGGCTTGGAAAACCCAAGAGTTATTGTTGAAAAGCCTCTCCATCCTCAACGCGTGACTGTTTGGTGCGGTTTATGGTCCGGCGGGGTCATTGGACCTTACTTTTTCGAAAATGAGGCTGGAGCAACAGTTACGGTCAATGGATTGCGCTATCGAGAGATGATTAATGATTTTTTATGGCCGGAATTGGATGGTATTGATCTGGACAACGTTTACTTTCAACAAGACGGCGCTACGTGCCACAAAAGCAATGAAACCATCGATCTTCTACGGGAAAAGTTTCCGGACCGTGTTATCTCTCGAAGAGGTGATCACAATTGGCCACCGAGATCTTGTGATTTAACACCTTGCGACTTCTTCCTTTGAGGCCACGTGAAAGATAAGGTCTACGCCAACAGCCCAGCGTCGATTCAAGACCTCAAAGATGGAATTCGTGAGGCTATCGAGGACATAGGGCAGCCACTTTGCGATTTGGTTATGGAAAATTTCATGAAAAGGATATGGTCCTGTAAGCGTGGTCGTGGCGGCCATTTGGCTGATGTTGTGTTCCATTATTAACGGCATACCTTCTTCTTTATAATGAAATAAACATCCGATCATTTATCTCAAAAAATGCCATTTTTCTTTGAATATCAAAATAACACCTCTTATTGGAAAACCCTTTATTAGAATATATTTTATAGTTTAGACTAGAAGTTAGTATGCCTAACATAACATTAATGATTCGTCTTTTCCTTACAATTGCAATATGTACCTAATGCCGGCTGTGAGAGGAGTTTCTCAAAATTAAAACTAATTAAAAATTATTTAAGGTCCACAATGAGCATTCTAAGGCTATTTATAGCAGGGTCTTTATTTATGTCTAAGAGCATTCCGAAGTGGGCGATGAGAGACTTCACAATAGAATTATATATAATCATCAGGTGGTGGATATCTTATGATTCAATTCCTACATACCGTTCGAGTGGGAGTTTCAGCCTATTCTTTAACTAGGACAACATTATTTGTCCAATGCCCTTGCCAGTCAAGAGCCAACTCATCAGGTGTAAAAGTTCCATATAGCTTCTCTTCGGCAGTATGTAGCTTTCTAGTTTTCAGGTTTCTCTTCAATCTTCTTCATCGGACTCGTATCAAAGATTTGTCCTTGGAAGTGTTGACTACCCCTTCTGCTCGTCCCCTCCCCCTCGCCCGATTTTATCACTAATAACCATTATATTAGGTTCATTGTAAGCGTTTAATGTATTCTATAAAATATCGAAGGCCAACATTTGTTTGTGAACCACATAGATAAATTACCTATTGACATATTTTACGTTTTAATCGTTTGGGGTTTAAATATGAATTCACAGTAAAGCATATCAAGAAGGTTTAAGACACCATGCCAGTGATGACTGAAAACTTGCTTGCTTTTTTTTCTTTTAATTCTACCCTTAAATTATTTTTTCTTATAAAACTTTTTTTGGGTCGTAAAAATGTCGACTATTTTAATATATCTCAAACAAATAAATATGTATATACGTAAATGAAAAAGCAACATACATACATTTACCACAACAATATGCTCGAAAAACAGGTAAAACTTGGAAAATAAATAGCACACAAGGGACATGGATGGTATTGCTCTTCATATATTGTTGGACTTTTGTAGCCGCCCAAAGGATGTGTAAATTTTATCTAAGCATATAACACTGTAGGTAAGGACACTAGGACAGTTCAAAGAAGATACATAGGAACAGGTGAAAACTAATGGGAAAATCTCACCACAAAAATCCAATACTGTCCATATCCATTGTTCTTTTATTGCAGGATGCTGGACCTGACTTTAAGGATTACTTTGCCGTCTCCATGAGATATGTAGTAGTTATATATCACGCAATGATCCAACAATGATTAAGGATTCCGGTTAAAATATGGCCGATATTATATACCTAATAAACCCTTTTAGTAAAGCTGCTTTAAATAAAGAATTGGCATATAACCATTCCCAAACTTAATCCCACAGTGCAACATGAATGCATCGATGTAATTTATTATTATTTATTGGGAAAAAAACTTTACTAATTCAGTGTCCAATTTGGGGACGTTCTTTCGATTAGCAATTTTTTTCTTGATATGAACTTTAACTCCAAGTGTCAACACATTTTAAAAATGGACTAGAAAAGAAATGACAATTTTGTTTGTTTACTTTGCAAGACATAATTTTTTTCACAATTTAAATGGTTATCGGAAACGCTTAAGTTTATTATGTAATGTACCCTGGGGGGTCATTCCGTAATTCGATTATCGCCACACGATATCGTTTTGACGATAGCTTTGCTTCACGTAAAAGCGATAATCACTATCGACTGGACGATATCGTCTTGACGATCGAAAATTTGCTCTCCGTAACTCAAAAATCGTCAAAACGTTATCGTTAAATCGTTACCGTTTGCACGATTATCGTTTAGACGATTATCATTTTAAAAATTACGGAATGACCCCCCTGGATATTACATCACTTGATAAGCTACACTTGTCCAAATGTGATGAGTTATAAATCGAAATTATCCAAATGCAACTGAACGAATTCCGCTCTAGATCGATATGGACTAAAAAAAGTCGTTGATGCTATATACAGGACCCGATCTATGGGGGGGGCGGTCAGCCATCAGCCGAATAGGGGGAATAACATGTAGCATACGAAAACATGCACGTGCCGTAACTATTCGGACTGGTGGAAGTGTGATCATAGCCTCTTCGCGGCGGCCGCTAGAAACAAGCCTTTAAAAAGGTTTGGCTAATATGATCAGGCTGGTTCCACAGGTTGGCAACAGGTTAATTCCCTGTTCCGTAAAACTAAAAGAATTACGAGACCAACAACAAGCCTCGGAAAAGGACTGATCTCACGACGACAATCCACGCAAAGAAAACGGAAAAACGATTTAAGAATTTTCTTATGGAACGTACGATCGCTCTATAGAGCTCGAGCTGCTCAGCAGCTAGCCAATGCCCTGTCAAAATATAAAGCTGACATAACAGCACTTCAAGAAATAAGATGGACAGGGAACGGTGTTCTACAGAAGAAAGATTATGACTTATACTACAGCTGTCATACAAAACACCATGTGCTCGGGGTAGGCTTCCTAGTCGGCGAAAAAACGAAGTCTGCCATCATCGGCTTTAACGCTATAAGCGAAAGGCTATGCACCCTTCGCATGCGAGGCAAATTTAAGAACATCAGCCTCATTAACGTTCACGGACCTACGGAGGAGTCCTCAGACGAAGAAAAAGAGACTTACTACGAACAAGTCGAGAGGTCCCTCAATGCCTGTCCAAGGTATGACGTAAAAATCATCCTTGGGGATTTGAATGCAAAAATAGGTCGGGAGCCGGTATTCAGGCATTACGCAGGCACCCATAGTTTGCATGAGAACACTAATGACAATGGACTTCGAGTCTTAGAATTGGCAGCATCGAAAAACATGGTCGTTGCGAGTACCAGGTTCCCGCGTAAAGATATCTACAAAGCCACCTGGGTATCACCTGATGGAGTCACTCGTAACCAAATTGACCACGTGTTGATAGACCATCGCCACTACTCGAACTTGATGACGGTACGAACTTACCGAGGTGCCAATATCGACTCGGATCACTACCTTGTTGGTATGGTTTTCCGAGGGCGGATTGCCTTGCGAAGACGTATTGCATCCGCCGATCAGGTTCGACTCAACACGGCTGCTCTGTGCAATGAAAACACCAGTAACACCTTTGGTAATGCGTTAGGACTCGCCCTAGAACTGGGTAGAGTAAGTCCTGGAGCCAGTATGCTGGGCGTAGATGAGAAGTGGACACGCCTTAAGAATACTGTCATTAGTACTGCCAACTCCATCTTAGGCAGCAGTCGTAGAAATCGGAACGACTGGTTTGATGATGAATGCAAGCTAGCGACTGAACGTAAGAATGTTGCGTACCGAGCAATGCAACAATCTCATAGAACGCGGGCACGCGAAGACGAATATAAAGAGCTCAGAAGAATTGAAAAACGTCTTCACAGACAGTAAAAATCAGCCTGGGAGAAGAACATAATCTGTGAAATAGAGAAAAGCCGAGAGCGAGGTCCGCACCAGGCGCGGAAGTTCTACCAATCCGTCCGAAACATGACGCAGTACACACCACGCTGCACATACTGCAAGGACGGAGAGGGAAATCTGATCACCGATCCTCAAAGCATACTGGAGCGATGGGAAGTTTACTTCAATGAATTGCTAAATGGTCAGCTCACTGCAGAAGTGGAGGCTCCACTACTTCAAGAAGAGTACCCTATGTTGCCGCCACCAAGCTTAGAAGAGGTTGAGAAGGAAGAAAAACAAAGCCCCGGGAGCCGATGGTATACCAGCCAAACTATTTCAACACGGTGGGCCAGCTTTACGTCAAGCAATTCATGAGATTATAGTGCACGTGTGGGAGCATGAAGAAATTCCAGAAGACTGGCGAAAAGGTATAATTTGCCCCATAAATAAGAAGGGAGATGTCACAACGTGCAGCAATTATAGAGGTATCACGTTGTTGAGTACCGCCTATAAGATACTCTCCTCTATCCTACAAGACCGGATAACCCCATACGCTAAAACCATCATCGGACAATATCAGTGTGGTTTCATTCCAGGCAAATCAACAACTGATCAGATCTTTACCCTTAGGCAGGCGATGGAAAAATGTCTAGAATTTAACATCCCAACATACCATCTGTTTATAGACTTTAAGGCCACCTACGATATCATAGCCAAGGTAGAACTTTACAAAGCCATGAGATAATTCGGCATCCCAAATAAATTGACACGACTATGTAGGTTGACCATGACCAACGTAACAAGCCAAGTAAAAATAGCCGGATTGCTATCCAAACCAATCAACATCTTTAATGGACTCCGACAAGGGGATGGTTTGGCCTGCCTCCTCTTCAACCTGGCGTTGGAGAAAGCAATCCGTGACTCTGGCACGGCAACAAGAGGGACCATCGTCAACAGGTCCAGCCAGATACTGGCTTACGCAGACGACATCGACATCATCGGAAGAACCGAGCAAGCTGTACATGATTCCTTCATCCAGATCGAGCAGACGGCACAAAATCTGGGGCTGCACATTAGTGAAGGTAAAACAAAGTACATGGTGGCGTCGAATGCGAGAGGAACAGTTGGTCAAACAATCAAGGTAGCGGAGCACGAATTTGAAGTGGTGCAATCCTTTAGATACCTTGAGTCAATAGTAGCAGCCGATAACAATATAGAAGAAGAAATACGCGGGCGGCTTCTCAAATCCAACAGAGCCTATTATAGTCTGTCAAAGCTCTTCAAATCCATAAATCTCACCATAACTTCAAAACTGCTGCTGTACAGGACCATGGTCCTTCCAGTACTCACATATGGATCCGAGACTTGGGTGCTTAGCAAAAGGCACTCCGACCTCTTAGCCGCGTTCGAGAGAAAAGTCTTAAGGAGAATTGTTGGCCCCATATGTGAGGAAGGACGATTCCGGAGACGGTACAATCATGAATTGTACGCAATCTACCTTGAAGCAGAAATCGTGACAAAAATTAAGCTCGGTAGACTCCGGTGGGCAGGGCACCTAGCTCGCATGAGCGAAGAGGAACCTGCTCGGAAAGTTCTTTGTGGTACATTCTATGGTAGACGACAGCGTGGTAGACCATGCTTACGCTGGAGAGATGGCGTAGACCAGGGCGCCCGGAGCCTTGGGGTGCGCAACTGGATGGCGGCGGCTCGAGACCGGGATGGGTGGAGAGACTTGTTGAAGGAGGCCAGGACCGGACCCCGGTTGTCGAGCCGACGATGATGATGATCCATGGGGGGGGGGGGGGTATGCGCCGGGCATTTGCCCGGGCGGCAATATTTGAGGCGGCGAAATTTGAGTGTGACGATGAACCAATCATTGATCCCCGTCAGATATATGAAGTCAAAGTATTTTTCCACATAATAGATACAGCTATAAACTCCTTTGAGCTTAGGTTTTCCCAGATTAATGAGCATAATAAAAATTTTGCTTTTTTGTATAACATATATATTATGCGCTAAGAGAATAATTGACGAAAGATGAATTGTAAGAACCTCGAGACTATTTTCACCAACGAGGACTCATCTGACATAAATGGACTAGAACTGTCTCGTCAAGACATTTTAAAATTTATTACAGAATTAAGATTTGGTCCAAAGATCAATATTGTTCTTAGAATTCTTTTGACTTTTCCAGTTACAGTTGAAAGTGGTGAAAGAAGCTTTTCTATAAATAAAAAATAATGACAAAATATTTTCGGTCTAGCATGACACAGCAAAGATTATGTGGTTTGGCTATGTTTTCTATAGAACACAATGTTTGCGACAGTATGAATTTATTGGAAATTACTGAAAAAATTGCAGAACAGAAATTTCCAAGAAAATCACTAGGCACATTTAAATATTTTCAAAAAAAAAAATTTAATGACATTAATTAATTAAATAATACATGTTCCTAATTTTTTTCTTTTTTTTCTTTTACATAACTTTCATTACTGTGTATTTTTATTTAAATAAAATAAGAAAAAAAAAACATTTCTTGTGTTTTTTTTTTTTCAATGATTTAAACTGAAGACAAAAAATAGGTAAATGTAACAAAATATTCATAAAATATAAACTTACTTAGTAAAACATTTTGGTGTTTATCTTTTAAACTACTGAACCGATTTTGATTAATTTTGTATTTCAATGAATAAAGTTATTTAAATCCTATTACAGCCATATTATTGACTTGTTTCTAAACTAGTTTCAGGGTAGAACTAGTTTTATAGATGTTTGGAAGTGGACAAATCGGTATTATTCAAAAATATTTTGACACCTAAAACTCGAAAACTTAAAACTAGCTTTGGATAAAACTCTAATGTCATAAAACCGTGCAAAATTTGCTACTCCAAACTTCTATAAAACTAGTTTTGCTATTAAACTAGTTTTGGAACAAGTCGATAATATGGCTGTTAGTAATTTCTAAGCAAATATATGTAAACAAACATGACACATACACTCATGTAATTTGATCTACTCGTTTAGAAGCCATTTCAGACTAACATATGGATAAGAATATAATCTGGTCGAAATGATAACCTCCATTTTTAAAAGCCAGTTAAAAATCGCACCATCTCTGCAAAAACATGTTTATAACTTAAATGTTGTAATTTAAAAGGGCGGCAAATTAAATTTCTGCCCAGGGCGGCGAAAAAGCTGGACCGGGCCCTGGCTATATACAATATTTTCGTCTACTTATGTGTGTATCCATATTTTCATATAGATAAACATACAAGATTCGCTTACAATCGTTTTGTTAGATGATACCAGTTCAGCCTGCATTTTTCTTAAAGTCACGAAATACAGCCCTGATATAAACTACTTGGAATAGAGTTTGCAACAACAGAAGTCACACTAAAATAGTTCATTATGTTATGTTTTTTTGTTAGTCTGAAATTTGTTTCTTTTAATAATATGTTAATTTCAAAAACGAATTACCGTGTTTTTTTTGAAAAAGCTATCCGTAGTACAGTACGATTTTACACGCATAACAAATATAGCATCGGCAGTAGGATTACGGTAAAACCTAAAGTAGAATCCCACCGTGGATGGATTATTGACGTTTATTCGAGTCTCGAATTGGATTTTGTTAGTTTCGTTCTTAGATGTTGGTACGATTGATAATCGAAGTGTTTCTCGATGGTTGTGCTCATGAAGTAGTTATAATGATAAATTTCCAATGGACAGACAAAGCGATCTTTTTGATAATCTCTGAGAAATCAGAGAACTCCATATTTTCATAAATATAAAACTGTTACTCAGAAAAGTTCCTTAGTTTTGCTATCAAAAAGTGGGAATAAAATTTTTTGCACTCGTTAATCGAAAACAAATTATAAGGAAAGTGAGGAAGGAAAATTTGTAAGTTCGCAGAGCTTTTACAAAGAGCAATTTTGTATCGTTGTTTTTCTTCGGTTCCCTTTTCGTTGCAATGTTGCTTTTAAACACTTTGGGGAATATTCAAAGACATTGTTTAAGCCGTTGCTAAGAAAAACCTGGGTTTATACTATCTAAATAACATTGAATAAACCCCAGTCTAAGATAGACTGGAGTTTAAAAGTGACTATGAATATGCCCCTTTCTTTCCAATTTTGTTCCTTTCTCCGCTTATGTTAAATGAGGTTTACTAAGTCAATACCAAACAAAATATAAGCGGAAAATAATTAAACCCACAAAAATTAAAGAGCGATAACACTTAAATTGTGTGTACCTATTTTGTATATACTATCACGGACGGTATAATTGAATTACGATTTTCATTCAGAATAAAAATTTTATGGTTCGAAAGAATTTCGATTTCTTTTCTTTTTTGACGAAGGGTAAATGTGGTTTCGTATTTGTTTAATTTATTTGCGCTGTTAAAATTCTGTTCAAATATGTCTATCAAAAATCATGAATATATAAAATAGCTCGCAAAACATGTATTTATTTATCCTAAAAGAATTAACGCCCATGTATCTACTGAATGTTTTGGAAACGACAAAATTTTATTCTGACAATAATCTACGAACGAACCCCTGCTTTTGTATTTTCTTTTTTTTTCGGTTGTGTTTTAGCTGTCGGCTGCTAAATTCTATCGTCGCTTAACAGAAATGCCAAAAGAGGAAGAGGATCTGAATCCACTATATTTTCTTGAAAATTGTCCATTTCATTGAGTTTTTATTTAGTTTATTAGTTTTTGATTGAAGTAAATTTGTATTGCTACTGATTTTTGCAAAACTTTCTTCTATTTGTTTTTTTTTTTTTAATTATTCTAACAGGTGTTTGTTCAATTGTACCAACATTGAAACAAAAAAACCAGGCTACGGCGGATGGTTTTTTTTTTGGGAATTTCTTACTGTACTATATATATAAAATCCTCAAAAAACACGGCTTATGTTTACAAATAAAATGCTGCACACTTCTAGTGTTGTCACTAGAAAACTATGTATGTCAATGCTTTATTTTTGCACGCCGAATTCCCTTCAAATTATTTATTGTTTTTAAAATAGCACGGGGTATCTTAAATGGGTTTGTCATCCCTGACCTAGCCTTTTATGAAACTTTCGAAACAGTACATGTTTCTACTGTTTCTTTCCCCACATTTGGTTTCGTTTTTCGTACTAAATCACATACCTATCATTAAAGCCATCTCACATTAATAGGTTTTGCGCAAAATGTATTCCTTAGGGAAATAAATCATATATTGAAGAAACAAACGACTCCTCGCTTTTCCTGCTCATGAAGTTATTGGACTAAAAGAAAATGCTTTAGTTTTTATGATTATTGTGGTGTACCAAATTATTTTTCTTGCGCATCTTACAAAGGATATTAGGATATTAGCAATCAATATATATGTATAGCATTCTTAGGTGGCAAGAAAAAAATATTAAATTGGCTAACGGAATTTTTCTTGAAGGTAGTGTTGAAATTAATCATTTGCTTATAATGTGAATGAGTAAGTGAGATGAGTCATTTTTCATTGCAAATCGATTTAGCTAGTAAACAAGAGTGAGTGAGGGAGTGAAATGTCAGATTACTCTTTGGATATTTCTGACGCGACTTGGGTATATGTTGGTAAATTTACACTTTTACATAAGTATGATTTCTTTTCTCAAGAAGTATTTGCGTATGCACATCTATTCACGGATGAGAGATAAAATTACAAAAACAACAAGATATGTACCAAGAAACAACTATTTCTTCTACAAAGTACTTCAAACTCAAAGTAAAGAACAAGGAACGATCAATATCAAAACAATATTGTATGGTCAAACCACACAGAGATATTTATGTAGATACATCTCTTTTCTCTATTTGTTTTAATGTAATGAACCCAACAACTAAAGGGTCCGCCATCTAACGTTTTTTTTTTTCAACTAGCGCTTATTTCGTGAATGGTAACACTTAGCTCATGTCTGATTTGACAGAAAATTAGTTTTATCCTTCCGCTAAACGAATATGGTTGTGTATACGCTTCGCTAAGTGGGCCTGCGATCGACTTAGAGAAGATGCCGATCTTGCCAAAAAAATCATCTTTTCAGATGAAGCTCATTTTGATCTTGGCGGGTAGTAAACAAGCAAAATTGTCGCATTTGGGGCACAGAAAACCCGTACGCATACATTGAAAAGCCGTTACACCCAAAACGAGTCACTGTTTGGTGGGGATTTTGGTCCAGAGGCATAATTTGGCCATTTTTCGAAAATAAGCAAGGAGTGGCCGTTACAGTCAATGGCGATCGTTATCGGGCCATGTTGAACGAATTTTTGTTCACAAAAGTTGAAGAGGAGGATATTGGCAACATTTGGTTTCAACAGGACGGCGCTACGTGCCACACAGCCGAAGCTACACTCGATGTTTTGCGCCATTTTCAAAAACAAAAAAAAGTTATTCGGCGGACCCTTTATAAACATTTCCCACACCGACAGTAGCATGGCGACAACGAAAAGCAATGTTTTGCAATGGAGAATTATTAGATACTTTACTTTTTACGTTTTACATTCGTTTTGGTTGAAAACTCAAATTGTAGTCAAACATATCAAAACAAAGTACATACAGCAATGATAGTCTGTAGATATGACTTATGAGTTATGTATGACATTTATGTGTTAGAAACTAAATTCGAAATTACTCTTTTCATTTAAATTTTTAATAGCTAAATCACTTTTGCGAACGAAGTGAGATGAGTGAGCGAGTGAGGCGAGTCATCTTCACTCGCTGAAATAGATAATTCTCGACACTGTTACTGATTATACTGCGCTACAGTAATGATAATTTTCGGTGTGCCATACAATCTCGTAATGACGTGCGAAGCACGAAAACATACTTTCGAAGAGACATAACGCTCATGGCAGCTAGAAATGGAAAATTCTCATTCAAGGCTCATTTTAAACACAGAAAATCATCACTGAAGAATGGGGATACAAAAGTAGAATGTTTTAACTGTGGTATTTTAGGACACAAGGCAAACGTCGTCTTACCAAAAAATAGGATTGCTCGAAAAGAAATTTCAAGCAATCGGTGCATAATGCTGATGGTTCGTTTGTTGTGCAAGTCATTCTACAGCTAAGGATCTGTGAGATGTCTTTCAATCGACCAGAGGCCTGTAGCACACTGCTATAAGTGTTTGTAGTACAATTTACTCTCTACAAGTGTAACAAATTTCTGCAACAAAGCTAAAATGTCAATAATTTTGTTCACCGTGATTTTGTTCACCATTTTAACCAAAAACAGAGTTTGTGTGGTTGTCTCCATGTTGTGTGGATATTAATATTAATTATGTAAATAAAAATAAAAAGTTTAACTTTGTAAATTTTGTATTTTATATTTGAATTTAATAAAATTTTCACAACATAATTATATTTTCCCTTATAGCTACGCGTTTCGGATTATATATCAAACATTAAAATAAAAAATACAAAATTTACAAAGTTTAACTTTTTATTTTTATTTACATATAATCATCAAAAGCAGAGTACCAATTTTTGAATATGATCCTAATTTGTGAATGATATTGAAAAATTCCATAATTTAATGCACTTTGTAAAACTGTATTGCTTTCTGTATTTACCTTAATAAATACATTAAAAGATAAATATCGTTTTTTTTTAAACGTTTCCCTGTTCGCGTTGCTTACATATTATGAAATGATTGATTACTTCACTGGCCTCCTCCTACAGCGTTATCATAATTTTTTTGGAGCTAACATATTAATTGTTTTTCCACCAAGGATGTTCAGAAGTCAGTCTTAACGCATTTTTAGGAAAAAATGTGGAGCTTTGAACTTTAAGGTTTCCGTCTTTATGAAGATTAAAGATTTTGCAACAAAATTAAACATATTTATAAACCATTCATTTTTATTTTATAATTAATTACTAATTTGTATTTGAATAACGCGCCTTTGAATGCAATCAAACGTAATCCTTTATCACTTGCAACGGACAGATGTACAACCCCTCTGCCTTAGACTTGGTTTCGAATATTCATATACAAAGACTCGAAGAGACTTCTATCACCCCACAAATGCGCCGTATAACCACTATCGAGAGCCCATGCCCTGAGGCCTGCCACACAAAACTACAAGTTTACAAGTCAAAATCCACTTGTAGGTACTACTAGTACTACTAGTGTAGATTATTTCTGTAACATAGAAAAAAATATTAAACGTTGTGGCCGCAATGAAGCTGCGCAGTGGTGCCTTTTTTCTCACTAAAGTTAACTATGGTTGATGTGTCAAAATAAAAGTTGGGATGTCATAGTTAAATAAATTACTTTGGGTAACTTTTCATTTAGGAACGATCAAAGTTTAAAATATGGTTGATCTGTCAGACGAAATGCGTAGAAAAAAAATTTAAATACCTACATTTGGAATGCATAGGTAATCAATAAGAAATAGTGTTTGCATTAAATTAAGAATAAAATGTCGAAAACAGTTATGTAAATTAATCAGATAATAAAAGAAAATAGTTCCCAAATTTAAAATCTGCAAAAAAATCAGTTAAATTGAAAATACATTACAAAAAGAAAGCAATTCCAAATCAAAAGAACGAAAAGTAAACAAAACATAACCACAAAATGAAAACATTGCAATTTCAGCTGTGTTTGACAGATTAACCATTTCAACTCATATTAAGGAGATAAGTTGGAAAAAGTTACTAAGGTTACTTTCTGGCACTTCAACCCTTAGTTTAGGAACGACTTTATGACTTCATAACGTTACTCAAAGTTACTTTGCCGAATTAAAAGAACGATGAAAGTTAATTGTTGTTAACTTTAGTTAGAAATAGAACCCACAACCAATTTAGAAATAGAGACATCGAGCAGCGATGAACTGCATGCAGTCCTTGAGTGAATCCAATCACAAAAAAACCTGTGTAATTCAATTTCGGTGCACGCGAAATTCTGCACATCTCTTTCAGCCATACTCCTGTGTTGGAAGAACTGTTAATTTTGTTTCAAAATTCAAGTCTTGCAGTCAAAGCGAAGCCCATTGAAAGATGAGGTAGCTTCGGAAGTTCAGTCTGATTCATTCGAGTTGAGAAACTCGTGAATAGAATTAGAGAAGAGCTCCAATTTTAATTCGTACAGGAAGCAAGGGGTGACCACAGCAGTTATTTCAAACAAAACACCCCAAGAAAGAACAACAAGAAGCTGAAAACTCCCATGTATGTATTTTGTGAAACTGATGAAGAGGATGAACATTTAGCTGGGGTTGCTGAAATTAGTGTTGCAGCTTGCAGATGGTCTAAAAAGTAGCGAATGTAAGGAATGCCATGATGTAATCGGAGGTGATGAGTCTTTTCAAAAACGACATTTGGAAAAGCAGTAAGAGAAAGAAGAATAATCTCGTTAAATATAGTTGAGTTTTATAATATTTAATAATCATATAGCTCTGATGGTAAAATAGAGAGAAAAAAGGGTCTAAATGTAGCCCTTTATGAACTACTGCAGGCTGGGCGTTAGTGTGTAGGTATCTCAAAATACCTGAAAAATTATTTAGCTTGGGACTGAAGGCAACCATAAATAAAGCATATGTCTTTTTAAAAATGATTTGTGCTTTTATATGGTATAAATGTTGACGATATATGTATTAGTCATCGAAAGGATATCAAAAGCTTCGTTCTCCTTTGTCCATCAGCTTTGTTTTGTTTCTGTTCACTTCGAGACCTGCAGTTTTGCAATGGATTAAAATGCTGGCGATAGAAAGTCTCCTTTGAATCAGTTTTTTGATCACCCCGCCGATAATTAGTTTATGATTTTTTTAATTTTTTTACTCAAATGAACAATAGTAAGACCAATTTTTTTCATTAAAATATTTCGATAAGCCCTAATTTCAACTTCAATTTTTAAAAGAGCATCCTGAAAAAAATTAGCAAGACTCAATACTGGTTTTAACGTTTAAAAAGTTTCATGTTTTTTAAGTTTCTTAAAAGATATACAACTGACCAAAGATAGCTTTAGAACGAAAGTTATAACAGTTTCAACTCAATCAGAAAGGGTTTTAAAACAACTAAAAACTAAACTGTATCTGTTGCTGGAGTTTACTGATATGCTACTTGGCTTTGCTTACACTTTTAAAACCATAGATGTGCTAACAAGTTCTTCGGGCATTTTTCTTAAAAATAAATCTATGGTTGACTCGTCTTTGTAATTCTTAAAAATTTGATTTTTTAGTCACTTTCAAATTGTTGCATGTTTGACTGTATCGAATGCTTTAGTGAATTCGATGAAGGCTAGTTTTAGGTAAAGTTGATATTCGTTGCACTTTTCTATGACTTGATTAATTGTTTGTGCTAAAGCCTTGTCGGAAGCTGGCTTGGTCTCTTGGTTGCTCATCTAGGTTATTGCGAATCCTTCTAAATAAACAATTCGCAAATACTTTGCACACCACAGATATAAGACTAATGGGTCTGTAATTATTTATATCCGTCATGTCTCCTTTTTATATAATAGAATAATAGCTTATATTCTTTAAATTGATTTGGGATCTCTTTACTATTAAGAATCCAGTTAAACAGGTTTGTAAGGCTGCAAATAAGTTCAGTCTCTCCAATTTTAAGCATTTCGCCTCTGGTTCCATCTTGTCCGCAAGATTTTCCATTCAGTAATTCTTTAATAGTTAATTCAATTTCTGAGGGTAAGAATGCGAAGTATTTTTGGAATTACATAAATAGTAAAAGAAAATCTTGTCCTTACCCATCTTTTCTCAAGTATTATGAGATTTCAAGTAATGATCCACCCACCGGGTGATAACGCCAATTTTTCCGGACTTTATTCAAAGTGCCTTCAACTGTGATACTTCAAACTGTGATACTTTAGACTGTGAAACCTTACACTGTGATAAAACTGACGAAATAGTCCAAGACTATTGAAATCTTCTGACAATATTGCAAAGTTTATATCTAACCTTGACGAGAGCTGTATACCAGCTCCTGATGGCATACCCTCTACTATTTTGAAAAACTGTGTAAGTCACTTGTCGTTGCCTTGTCTATCCTTTTTTATTTCTTCAATGTCTTCTTGTTTATTTCCATCTGTTTGGAAAAGTTCTTTCAGAATCCCTTTACATAAAAAGGTAAGAAATATGAAATTAAAAATTGCCAGACTATGTGTGAATCTATTATTTGTGAAACGCTATGTTTCTATGTTGAATGAATTACGCTTTTTAAAAGGCCGCTTTACTGTAGCCTTTTTAATTGAACTGGCAGAAAACTGTATTGACTCATTTAAAAACAAAAAAAAATTATATTACGTCATTTTTACTGACTTCAGTAAAGCGTTCGACAAACTCTCACATTGAGTTTTGGTTTTTAAATTCAGGAAGCTGGGATTAGCCGACCATTTTGTAAGGTGGCTTCAATCTTATTTATTCGATAGATCTTACTCGGTACTTTTCAAAGGTTGCGAATCAAATAAGTACATATAAAGTTAATTCTGGAATTCCACAGGGTAGTTATTTAGTCCCTAGCCTTTTTATTTTATTTATAAATGACTTACGGTCTGTATTAAAGCATTCCAAGTGTCTCATTTATGCGGACGATGTTACAATCATCAAAACTATTTCATAGCTTTTCATGGCATTTGTTCGAACCATTCTCGAATACGCTTGTCAAATCTGTGGGCACCCAATTATGCCTGCCATAAAGCCAAATTAGAACAAGTGCAAAACATGTTCCTGAGGTTTGCGCTAAGGGGGTTGAATGGGATAATCCCTACGATCTTCCACCTTACCACAACAGACTTTAACTTACCTATTGATATGCCTAGTCTTGAGAGCAGACATTCTCATTTATCTTTTGTCTTCATTGTTAAATTAATAAATGGAAAAAGTGACTCTTTGCACCTTCTGCCTCGTATAAACTTTAATAAAACCTGAGGAATTGGACCGAATGCATAAATATTTCAAACTATCGGACTAATTATGAATAATTTTCTACGTTAAATAAAATGTTAAAATTTATTATTTCAATTTTTTTTCATTGTATTTTGTATACAAGTATGAATTCTGTAATGCTACCCAGCAAACATTTTAATTCAAAATTGAATCATAAATAAATCACAAAATTGAAGAACCTGACCGGAAAAGAATTCACTTATGATGCAATTTGAATTCTTTTACCTGGGCACTTGGACACCGATATGAATCGCTTTTGTGAATGATTTATGATCTTCATTTAAACTTAATTTAAATGAATGTATATAAGAGTCTATAAAATTATTTCTTTATCTTTTCTGAATCATAAATATGATTGCATTATGATTCATTTAAATGAAGGTATTTACTCATCATCCCTTCTCTTAAATGAACATTCACAATTAATTCACTTTATTGGAATCATTTTTGGTGAAGAAAATCTGAACCTTCAGAAAAATGTTTGCTGGGTAGTAGGTACTAATCCGAATCATAAAAAAAATAAATATAAGAATGGGAGTAAGTAGGTACTCTTTTCTTACTCTCACTAGATAAACTATTTCATTTTGTAGCCTTTCTGAAGTTAGTTTTGTTTTGTATAGATTTTCATAGAATTCTGTTGCAGTCTTGTTATAATACCTGTTCGGTTTTGTATATTCTTCTTGTTTTTATAAGTTTTAGTATTCACTCTTTTCCATTCCATATCAAAATTAAAGATATTTAAAACCGAAATATTTTTTAGGATTGATTTTTTATTGACGATTATAAAATCAATCTCATTTCTTACCATCCCGTTTGGTGACCGTGACGTTTGGAAAATAAACTGTTTCCGATGCACAGCCCATGTTGGCACAAGCATGCAATAAGTCTTTATCCTCTTTCATTTCTTTCTCTAAATTCACAATTTGCCATTATTAAATCTTCTTTGTCTTTTTTTAAAACCAACTTTAGCATTGAAGTCTCCCGTTATACACACGAATTATGACTTAAAATCATGGTTAGCTTGGTCCATTTGTAGAGTTTTTCTATTGTTTATTGTTTCCGTTGAGGCTGTTTCCGTATTCCGTTGGTGCGTAAATTTAAATAATTGATAATTTTGAATTATTCGAAGTCTTCATTTGAAGCGCTGCTAGCCTTTCGTTGTAGAAACTAATTTGCTCAATGTTGTTTCTCCATTTTTTGTTTATTAAGAATCCAACTCCAAAGAGCCCTTTCGTTTCTCCTTCAAATATAAATAGATTGACGTTTTCCTTTACAATTAGCTTTTCGCCAAATATTCTTGTTTCAGAGCGACCAACAATATCCTATTTAATATCATTAAACGCGTTTTCTAATTCGATACATCGATCTTCATCTTTTAGAGTGCCTACATTAAAAGTACATTTGTGGAAATCTTTTGCTTCATGTTTAGATTTATTTTCATTTTTTGGTGGTGGTGTTTTGTTTTGGGGGGTTTTTGATCTACTGAATTGTCGAAGCATGAAACCCACTCATCCCTAAACTACTAGAATTCAAGAACCAAGGAAAAAGAGCCTACTTTAAATTTGATGAACTCATAGTTAAAAGTAAGGTTTGTAAAAAAAATGAAATAACTATCAATTTTTATTAAATTTGTTATAAATTAATTTTTGTAATTAAATTATTTATTATATTCACGGGTGATTTTTTAGCTGGTTTGGTTTTGGCAACACTGGTTTTGACAGCTGACGTGTGTTTAGTACCTTGTGTCACTGTCAAACAGCTTCAGTTTGGTTTGCAATTTAACCATGGATCGTCTTACAAATGAACAACGCTTGCAAATTATTGAATTTTACTATCAAAATTCGTGCTCGGTTCGAAATGTTCATCGCGCGCTGCTTGTGTTCAGCGATGAGGCTCATTTTTGGTTGAATGGGTACGTAAATAAGCAAAATTGCCGCATTTGGAGTGAAGATCAGCCAGAAGCATTGCAACAGCTACCAATGCATCCCGAAAAAGCCACTGTTTGGTGCGGTTTATGGGCCGGCGGCATTATTGGGCCTATTTCTTCAAAGATGATGCGAATCGCAGCGTTACTGTCAATAGTGAACGCTACCGAGCGATGATAACAAACTTTTTTTTGCCCGAAATGGAAGTTCTTGACTTGCATGATATGTGGTTTCAACAAGACGGTGCCACATGCCACACAGCACGCGAAACAATGGCGCAATTGCGAGGCGAGTTTGGTGAACAGTTAATTTCACGTTTCGGGCCGGTCAATTGGCCGCCTAGATCGTGCGATTTGACACCATTAGATTATTTTTTGTGGGGGTATGTGAAGGCTAATGTCTATAGGGACAAGCCCGCTTCGATTGACGCACTGGAAGCCAACATCCATGCATTCATTCGTGAGATACCGGCCGATATGTGTGAAAGAGTATGCCAAAATTGGACTCAGCGGATGGGCTACCTGAGACGCAGCCGCGGTCAACATTTGCATGAAATTATCTTTAAACATTAAATTGCAAGGTTCAAACTATCGATTCAAATAAATATTTGATTCATTTTTTCGAATTTTTTGTGTTTTTTTTTTTTTTAAAGTTCTAAATCTCTTAAATAATAATATCTTAATTAAGAAAACAGGCGTAGTAGCGTGTGCGACTAGTTAAAAATTGTTTAAAGTTTAGAACATTTTAGTAAAGAGCTTTAAAGGTAGTGGATTGTTATTTACATAGTATCACGCTACACCTTAACATCAGCCTGTTTAATATTTTGCGCTAAGGGTAGCCCCAAGAACAAAACGAAAACAACTATATAACTGGCTCAACAGGAACATAAGCAAACAACCGTAAAATAAAATAAGAAAGTACTTAATTCAACAAAATATGAATGAATTTGTAAACAAAAATCATATCTCGCAAAACAATCATCACATAACTCACAATAGCAAAGCAATCCTACAACTATACTTCAAACAACTAGGTATACAGAATATGCACTCAAAAAAATAGAAAACACTAAAAAAAATACAATCACTTTTAAACACCAATCCTCCTCAACCCGGCTGATCATCGTGGGGAGAGTAGATCAAAACCCCCAAATTTGTTTATCACGAAACAAATACTTGACCTATAAACCATCAACAGCAATATTTCTTCTTTGCTTTTTTGATTGATTTGAAAAAACGCACAAAATGACAGCTTGAAAGGGCTGAACGTACACATGACAATTTTTTCAGTAGAACAATTTTCAATTTTTAAAGGGGTTAGCAGGTCTGAATAAAACATAACGAAGCAAAATTGTCCATGAATGTTTAAAAAATATTTCTTCACTTGACTGAACATATTACGCTGTATTTGTTCAAAAGCCAAACAACATGAAGCGCATTCAACCCTATTTTTTACGTGGCACAAAAACAAATGTGTGTAATTCTTTTGCATGCAAATAGAGTTATCATTAATTTTAAATAAACCCATTTGTTATTTTCAATTGGCAGGAAGGTATATATTTTCGCGTTTATAAGTAGAATTTCGGTAACCGCGTCTAAAACAACCTGTCAAAATTTTCGTTTCCGTGAAACCTATGGAAAATTAAATAAATCACTGGGATTAAATAGCACTCGTAGGTATACGTAGGAGATAAAGGGCATATTAAAATCTTAAAAGGCAATTCATGTTTTTTTTTTTTAACTGAAGACAGGTATCCAGTATCCACTTAAAGAAGAACACATTAAAGTAATAGACCGAGAGCTTATCTCATTTCAGCAAGGATGAAGTTAGTTCTATATGTTTAAATTTTACTCTCTGCAAAAGCTTTCGAAATTAACTTCGTGATGCAGTATTGTGCAGTGCATATCGAAAAATTAAACATTTTGAGGATGGTTTAAAAAACATCATTACTAGTTGTACCTACTACCTACACTGAATGTTTTACAGCGGAATAATTATCTACTAAAAAATTAGGAAGTGACTCTAGACATGCAAACTTATGACAGTTTTGTTTATAGAAGTACTGTTTAAGCGGCCCGCAGGGCCAGGTTCCTCCACCGGTGGGTCTATTTCGGACACCAAGACTTTTTCTTCAAGTCGGGTTAACGCACGCCCGCTCTTAATGTCGATAAAAATAATTTCAAAGTGGGGAGAATAATAATTTAAAGCGAATTTTAAGTTTTGAAATTTTCCTTTGTGCAAAGATTGGTCTCATCTAGATTCTCCAAGTGTCTGCTAACTGAAAAAATAGAAAAAGATATATCAGGGGCCTGTAACACAATGCTACAAGTACTTGTACTACAAGTAAATTTCTACAAGTGTAACAAAATTCTATAACACAAAGCAACTAATCGACAGGCAGTTCTACAAGTGTTATAAACAGTGCTAGATTTAGGCTAAGGCCCGTGAGGCCCGGGTCTAGGGCGGCAAAATCTTTGGGGGCGCTGAAAAATAATTGATCCTCAAAGTGAGCAGTGATGCGTGTAGGTGCTAGTGGGAGGCGGCAAAAGACCTGAGAATATTTTGTAGTGAAAAAGTAGTTTAGGAGGACTATGGATAATTTGTTGAGAAATTTCAATTGTACTGAAAAAACCGAAAAATAATATTTTATATTTTATCTCTTTCTTTGGGGGCGCTGAAAAATAATTGATTCTCAAAGTGGGCACTAAATGAATTAAGTTTGAACCAAAAAAGAAAAATTATTTGCACATTAAAAATTCCAATTTAATGTATCAATATGTGAAATGTCGTTGTGAAGTAGTTCGAGCCTACACAACTTTCATTTATTTATATTATTTTTTTTTTGAGCGTTTTTAAATAAACCATGATATAATCATGGGTTTTTCTATTTAAATTTTAGAAAAAAAGGTCTGTTTGTATTTTTTAACAAAAATTGTAATAGGTATACACGTAGGGATTTTTGGTTTGATAACTACACCGTAGGAAAAAAGGACGGATTTTGAAATATTAGAATTTTCTATGAAAGCGTAGGGACTTTTAGAATTATATTGTCTACTAAATTCCCAACAAATATTTTTTCTAAATATCTCATCACAATCCTTAATTAAAATTAAATTTTCAAATAAAATATAATTTTTTTTAATGCAAGATATGTTTGAATAAAATATGCATTTTTGTAATCCAAAAATTGTTGAATTAATTTTTTTTCAATGCAAACATTTTAACGGGTGATTTTTAAGCTGGTTTGGTTTTGGCAATACTGGTTTTGACAGCTGACGTGTGTTTAGTACCTTGTGTCACTGTCAAACAGCTTCAGTTTGGTTTGCAATTTAACCATGGATCGTCTTACAAATGAACAACGCTTGCAAATTATTGAATTTTACTATCAAAATTCGTGCTCGGTTCGAAATGTTCATCGCGCGCTGCTTGTGTTCAGCGATGAGGCTCATTTTTGGTTGAATGGGTACGTAAATAAGCAAAATTGCCGCATTTGGAGTGAAGATCAGCCAGAAGCATTGCAACAGCTACCAATGCATCCCGAAAAAGCCACTGTTTGGTGCGGTTTATGGGCCGGCGGCATTATTGGGCCTATTTCTTCAAAGATGATGCGAATCGCAGCGCTACTGTCAATGGTGAACGCTACCGAGCGATGATAACAAACTTTTTTTTGCCCGAAATGGAAGTTCTTGACTTGCATGATATGTGGTTTCAACAAGACGGTGCCACATGCCACACAGCACGCGAAACAATGGCGCAATTGCGAGGCGAGTTTGGTGAACAGTTAATTTCACGTTTCGGGCCGGTCAATTGGCCGCCTAGATCGTGCGATTTGACACCATTAGATTATTTTTTGTGGGGGTATGTGAAGGCTAATGTCTATAGGGACAAGCCCGCTTCGATTGACGCACTGGAAGCCAACATCCATGCATTCATTCGTGAGATACCGGCCGATATGTGTGAAAGAGTATGCCAAAATTGGACTCAGCGGATGGGCTACCTGAGACGCAGCCGCGGTCAACATTTGCATGAAATTATCTTTAAACATTAAATTGCAAGGTTCAAACTATCGATTTAAATAAATATTTCATTAATTTTTTCGAATTTTTTGTGTTTTTTTTTTTTAAAGTTCTAAACCTCTTAAAAAATCACCCATTATGTGTGCCTTAAAATTTTTATTTTCAATAAGTAATGCAACCATAAATGCACTTAAAAAATGCATTTTAACAATTGTTTTAATACTTTCAAGAACCTATTTGTTAACTTTATTATTATTTATTTGCGCATATATAAAACTATAAATAAAATAAAAAAAGGAGAAAAATAAACAAAAATATCTTCATTTTGTTATTCTTATTTATTTTATACATTTTGTGTGGATGTTGGGAAAATGTAGGGATTTTTTGTCCATGCTCTACGTATTTCTTTTGTTTTCATGTGGCATACAAAACTGCTTTTTAGTTCGGTTCACTATTAGAGCTTTAGTTTTTTAAAACTATAATTTATTTTTAAGTCTTAAAATAAAGATGCTGTCATATAATGTATGGGGATATCTGACCTCACATTCCCTCGCCTGATGACGGTACATAATATCATATTGTAGGTCAACCTAATAAAAGCGTGTTAAAAATGTTATGGCTTTTCCTGGCAGCACAAAAAAAAGGCTCCGCAAGAACGATTAAGAATAAAGGCAATGACAAAAATTTAATTAAAAAAATAGGGGGGGGGCGGCGGCGTACTCAACCGGGCCTAGGGTGGCAGAAAATCTAAATCCGCCACTGGTTATAAAAGAATACTACAATTTGGAAATTATGCAATTTGCCTATTTCTGTAACTCAAAGCTTCAAGTGTAGAAAATCAAAAGCTATGACTTGTAGAATAGTTGATGAAATATCTTTTAGGTGAATTAAGAGTGGTAAGATGCAGAACATTCAATTAAAATTAAAGAATTGGAATAATCAATAAAAATGTCAATAATTGTTTCGTCCATCGTGATTTTGTTCACCATTTTAGCCGAAAAAAGAGTCGCAATTTATGAACGTGAACATTATTGAAAAATTCTATAATTGAATGTAACTTGTAAGATTGTATTATGTACCTTCTCTTTTCTCTACCTTAATAAATTAATTTATTAAAAGATAAATATAATTTTTTTTAAACGTTTTCCGCCGGTTCATTGCGATACTTTCGCGTTGCTCACATATTGACACTGGTTGACTCCTACAGCTTTATCGTAATTATTTGGAGTTTACATTTTTATCTCCGAGGATGTTCAGAAAATCTGTCAAAAAGGACGAGACTAGAGAAATGCTAAATTATAACAGTTATAACAGTTTTCGCCATTAAAAGTGGGCGTCCGTTAACGCGCTTCGCGCCACTTAAAAAAAAAACTCTGGATGCTCGAAGTATGCCCACTGCCGGAGGACCCTAGCCCTAAAGGGCCGCATAAACAGTGCTTTTATAAATCAAAACCGGTATAATTGGCGCATGTCTAGAGTTTCTTCCGTCAAAAAAAAACCTATTGAAAAAAAGCCAGCCGTTATAAAGTCTCTAATTTCGCGATTCCGTCTCAATACTTGCAAATGCACATGTAACAGCTATCTACGTTCTCCCGATAATGCCAATATCATCTGCATAAGCATCAAGAAGTTGAACAGACTTTTAAAAAATTGTATCCTGTTGTTGACTTGCGAGTTGCGTACAATTGCTTCAAGAACGATGTTAAAAATAGGTTGCATGATAACGCGTCGCCTTGACTTAGACCTTTCTCGACATAAAAGGTGTTCTTGCCGACTTTGACTGAACAAAGAGATTTACGGACGAGTTTTGCAAGGATGCCGAGATAAGACATGGCTCTGAATAATTCGTCCCCATCAACGCTAGCATATGCGACTTTAAAATCGATATGTAGAGGTGGTGCGTATCAATCCGAAATTCCTGTTTTTTTCATAATCTGTCGGAATGTGAACATTTGATGAATGGTTGATTTACTTGGCTCAATATTACACTGACAGGGGCCGATCATATCGTTAACAAAAGGTTTCAGGCGATCACACATTATAGCATCTCCTTCTATGTGGATGGTGCTCTGATGCTCTTTCGAGATCCTCAGCACTGACTGCTACTATTTTTTTAGCTGGTTTGGTTTTGGCAACACTGGTTTTGACAGCTGACGTGTGTTTAGTACCTTGTGTCACTGTCAAACAGCTTCAGTTTGGTTTGCAATTTAACCATGGATCGTCTTACATATGAACAACGCTTGCAAATTATTGAATTTTACTATCAAAATTCGTGCTGCTAACTAAAAGCAACCGACCTACCACAACGCCGAATTTTTGGTGAATGGGCTCTTGGAAAGCTGGCCGAGGATCCGCTTTTTTATCGAAAAATTGTGCGATGAGGCTCATTTTTGGTTGAATGGGTACGTAAATAAGCAAAATTGCCGCATTTGGAGTGAAGATCAGCCAGAAGCATTGCAACAGCTACCAATGCATCCCGAAAAAGCCACTGTTTGGTGCGGTTTATGGGCCGGCGGCATTATTGGGCCATATTTCTTCAAAGATGATGCGAATCGCAGCGTTACTGTCAATGGTGAACGCTACCGAGCGATGATAACAAACTTTTTTTTGCCCGAAATGGAAGTTCTTGACTTGCATGATATGTGGTTTCAACAAGACGGTGTCACATGCCACATAGCACGCGAAACAATGGCACAATTGCGAGGCGAGTTTGGTGAACAGTTAATTTCACGTTTCGGGCCGGTCAATTGGCCGCCTAGATCGTGCGATTTGACACCATTAGATTATTTTTTGTGGGGGTATGTGAAGGCTAATGTCTATAGGGACAAGCCCGCTTCGATTGACGCACTGGAAGCCAACATCCATGCATTCATTCGTGAGATACCGGCCGATATGTGTGAAAGAGTATGCCAAAATTGGACTCAGCGGATGGGCTACCTGAGACGCAGCCGCGGTCAACATTTGCATGAAATTATCTTTAAACATTAAATTGCAAGGTTCAAACTATCGATTCAAATAAATATTTCATTCATTTTTTCGAATTTTTTGTGTTTTTTTTTTTTTAAATTTCTAGGCCTCTTAAAAAATCACCCATTACTACTATATTCCCCCTTTCATCTCGGCAGGCTTCTGTTCTGGCCTTGTTTCCTTGGGTAGATCGTTTCACCTTTTGGTAGAACTTTCGAACATCACCCCTGCCGCTACAACCCATACTCTTGAGATTTAAGTTTCGCGACGTCAAATTTGTTCACACCCAACTAACAAACTCTCGGAGTTAAGCTCTTCAAATCTGAAAAAGCTCTCATAAGATTCTTTTAAATCCTATTGCTATACTTAAGAATGAATCTCTTGTTATGAAACTCAAATTCGTCTCACAGCATTCTTATTGTAAGAGCTAAGCATTTTTTTTAATTTGAAAGTGCTTAAATCCTATATCTTAATCTATTTAAGTCTCATAAGTATCTCGTTATGAAATTAAAACTCTAAACGTCATTTTAAGTCTTTATAATCCCATAATAATACTTCAAGTTTTTTTTCAAGATTCTAATAGGAGGTACGACGCCAGCTTTGAATATCAAACGAGCAGATGTTATAGTTGAATTGTACAGTGCGTTCTTTTTGTTCACAAAACTTGCTTCTGTTCATGTTTCTATGGGATTGGTTATTTGATTGGTGGTGGCAGATGTAATTTTAAATTTCAAGGAAAAGTTTGATTCTTTTCGTTGCGAGCAAGTTTCTTTGGTTGATTTTTTGTTCTCTTTGTTTACCTAATTTCGGGGCTGTAGAAGTGAAAGTAGTGAATTTGATCATATTCATAAATATTATAACAACAATTTTTAGCACCGAAATATACTAAACAAAAAGCACACATTTCAAACTTAAGGTAGTTATTATTACGTATATTAGTGTTATTAAAAAGAGGAAACAATCTGCCGAAAAATCGATCTCAAAAGCATTATTTTGATAGAATTGATCGAAACAACCTTATTAATTGTACAAATGGAAATCACCATGAGTATCCCATAATGTTTATGGTATATCTTATACTGTTGTTGCATCGGCTGTCATCAGCTTTGGAGTGATTTAAATAACACCAAGCTATATCCAGTTAACTTTGATTGTTACTTTATTCGAAAAATTATTAGGTTATAATTTAGTTCCATTGTTTAAAAATGTTAATCTAACACAATTATCGATTTTTTGCTTTCTCATTTAAATTTCTTAATAAAAGTTGGCAATTGCAATAAAAAGGAACGCCCCACAGACAAATGTGTTGCGTTTGAAAGTTAAATGTCAAATTTAAGTCCCATAAGAGCATTTTAGCTCCCATAAGAAGTACTGTCTCTCAGAGAAAATTTATATTTACTGAGAGCGACACTTCTTACGGGAGCTCAAGCGTTGTAATGGGACTTCATCATCATCCAAAGATCTCATAGAGATGTTAAAACAAGAGTTAAAGTATCAATCAACAACAGCCATGTTGCAATATTATTAAAATGTTTTCATTATATTTTGAGGGTTACCGTAGCTTAAAAAAAAATATTCTTAATGAATTATCATATTTGGTTTTCGATTTTGACCAAAACGTCATATTCATCTTGTTTTCTCTTATTTGCTTATGATATTAGTTGTATAAAAAATGGATTTGTATAACTTAGTATACAGCTGTTATAACAGAGAAGAATGAGTGGGGACATTCTTTTTGTGTTATGTCATTATTTAAAATTTGTAAGAGCAGTATATTAACACGACACAAGTAAAATGGCATCTTTAAAAATTATTTGTTTTTGTCAGTTTTTAATGACAAATATATTGGAAAATTTCAGAAAATCTTAATAATGAAAAAGCGTCATATTTTGTACACCTCTAGATCCAATTTTTGTCATAAAAGCACGATAATGACAGCAATTGGAAAAAAATATGGTATGAATGATCGCATTTTGTGAATTGTATAAAAACATACTTTGGTGATTTTTGCACCTAAAAACATATTAATGGTAACCCTATAATGAGATTATAATTAATAACAAAATTTTTTAAATATGCATAGTTTTGGAAGCGCGTTGTTATTTGTCGAAGCAAAATGTTTAAATTAGTAGATGCAATTTTAATTGCACCAAGAATTTAGTCTACATATGCCATGATTTTTACAAATATAATACGTCAATAAACTTGTGAGATAAATACTCGCACCAAAAAACACATTATTTTTTGACATGAGAGAATCACGAACACATATAAAAACTATTCGCCTAACTTCTTCAAAAAAAGAAATTAAAAATGCGAAAGATATATTTTTTTTTTAGTTTACACACACTCGTTCTCTTTTTAACAACTTTTGTAGGAAGAGACGCACTCCCATAGGAAGAGTTCAGAGAGCTTTACTAGATTTACAAAGCGGCGTCTATAATCGCATAAGAAGAATAAAACTCTTCCTATAGGATCAAGAGGCTCCCATAACTAGGCCATTTAAGGCTTTTAACAATCTTATAAGAATCCAGAAGAACTCCTCAAGAGTGCATTTAGCTCCCTAAAATAAGTCTCGTAGCGCTCTCGGAGCGTCTTATGAGAGGAAAAATGTTACTTGGGCAGCATCCGCTCGGCATATTGATGTCATGGTTCTATCGCAACATGTTCTTTTTGGTTGACGGTTCGTTGATCTAGAGACTGCCAGGTCCCATTGTGTACATTGAGGTGTATAGGAATCGAGTGCTTGCAATGATGAAATTTCGCCCCACGCGCCGCCGCAAAGTCTATCAACCTGAGTCTGTTACCGTAAGTGTTTTCGTGCAGGCTGCGTCCTACGACTATCGAACCTTTCCGATTTTTGCGTTGAAATCGCCAACAATAATCTACATCTCGTACTTCAGCCACATATCATACGTGTTCTCAAGCAAGTAGTAGCCCCTCCACTACTCCAAATCTTACCAAATAACGGGTGATTTTTAAGCTGGTTTGGTTTTGGCAACACTGGTTTTGACAGCTGACGTGTGTTTAGTACCTTGTGTCACTGTCAAACAGCTTCAGTTTGGTTTGCAATTTAACCATGGATCGTCTTACAAATGAACAACGCTTGCAAATTATTGAATTTTACTATCAAAATTCGTGCTCGGTTCGAAATGTTCATCGCGCGCTGCTTGTGTTCAGCGATGAGGCTCATTTTTGGTTGAATGGGTACGTAAATAAGCAAAATTGCCGCATTTGGAGTGAAGATCAGCCAGAAGCATTGCAACAGCTACCAATGCATCCCGAAAAAGCCACTGTTTGGTGCGGTTTATGGGCCGGCGGCATTATTGGGCCTATTTCTTTAAAGATGATGCGAATCGCAGCGTTACTGTCAATGGTGAACGCTACCGAGCGATGATAACAAACTTTTTTTTGCCCGAAATGGAAGTTCTTGACTTGCAAGATATGTGGTTTCAACAAGACGGTGCCACATGCCACACAGCACGCGAAACAATGGCGCAATTGCGAGGCGAGTTTGGTGAACAGTTAATTTCACGTTTCGGGCCGGTCAATTGGCCGCCTAGATCGTGCGATTTGACACCATTAGATTATTTTTTGTGGGGGTATGTGAAGGCTAATGTCTATAGGGACAAGCCCGCTTCGATTGACGCACTGGAAGCCAACATCCATGCATTCATTCGTGAGATACCGGCCGATATGTGTGAAAGAGTATGCCAAAATTGGACTCAGCGGATGGGCTACCTGAGACGCAGCCGCGGTCAACATTTGCATGAAATTATCTTTAAACATTAAATTGCAAGGTTCAAACTATCGATTCAAATAAATATTTCATTCATTTTTTCAAATTTTTTGTGTTTTGTTTTTAAAAAAAGTTCTAAACCTCTTAAAAAATCACCCGTCATAAGGGAATGTTTAAATGGTTTGTACAAATAAATATATTTAATTTAAAACAGCTTTAATGATTTTGGTTAAACTTCATACCTGTAATGATCAAAGTGATCGGCAAAAAAATCACATAACGGAAATATGCATTCCACGTTTTTTGAGAAAATACGGTATTGTTTTTGGGTTATTCGCGCATAGATTTTCGATTGCTAGACCGATTTTGTTATTAATTGGCAATCTGGTGCTTCTTAGTTTAAACAATATTGCGTACAAATTTTTGAAATTTTTTTTTTTTTAAACAAAGTAAAAATTAAGCAAAATATTTTTTTTTAGAACTCTTGGCTCTTTTAATAGTTTCTTCTTAAAGATATCATAACATCATGCATCTTTAAGGTGTGTTTATGTATATTTCTTATATATTTAGGCATACAAATATTGGAAAGAAAAAAATAACGTAATTTAATGACTTTTTTTTGGTTTGAAGTGGTCGGAAAAGTGAATAGAGCGGATAACGTTTCACCGGCCCCTGGATTTATAAAGGTAATAGTCTAAACTTTCATTTGATATACCATTTATTTATTGCCTGAATGAGGCAGATATTTCAAAAATACAAAACCTTGTTTTTTGTTTAAAAACATGCAAATGTTCGGACGACAAATTCATTTGATACTCCATTTTTCCATTGCCTCGATGAGGTAGATAAACATTAAAAATAAGGTTATCCGTTATGGTAGGACAAGCGGAAAGCCTCCTTTTTTGTTTGTCTCACCAAAAGTTTTGACATCTACTAAACTATTTCGAATTTCATCAAAAATATCTATCCATAGCCGCTTTGTCATAAATAACCAAACATAAAAACCAGTAGCGGAAGTGCCCAAAAGCCCAAACGCCCCCGAAAAAATCTGACCAACCACCACTTTTGTAAATGTCTCCATTTTCCACCAAATTAGAAGTGATTTTTGCATATAGCCGCGATGAGGTAAGTTGCCACCCATACTAGAAATGAATTTGGTCTAAGGAGGTATTGTTGATTTCGAAAACCGCACGGTCATCAAATTTTTTATGGAATGGTAAATATTGGTACCTATAGAAATAAATATATAATTCTTTCTGAAAAATAAATTAATTAATAAAAGTAAACACGAAAAACGGTCAAATACCTAGATGTTAGTTCATAAGAAAATTTAAAAAAATTATTCATGAAAAAACTTAAAAGTGTATTTTAAAACATTTAAAATTTAAAATTCTAAAAACCCATAATAATGCCATCAGCCTCCATAAAATAAGAACCCTTTCCATCCACTGTTAAGTAATGCAATCGATTCGAGCATTAAATATGCTGGCAGCAAAACACTGCTTCCAATTTGCCATCAATTATGCAAAACGGCTCTTCAGCCTTTCCTATTGTTTCATTTTGACAATTGCTGGCTTCCCCCTTTGACATAGACAATTTGTATCTGTAATTGGGTTACGTTTCAAAGGGGGAAATCATGTTTGAATGTTTCAAGAGAACGAGGAGGACTGATGCACAATACAGGACATTCCATTGCATTTTAGATTGCAATTGCATTTACCTTCGGTTTATTATTGGGAATGCTAGTAGGTATTTGTTGTTGGAGTTTAGTTCTAATCAATTAACCTATCTCTGACACTAATGTATATATCGAATCACATATAGAAACCACGTTCAGTCTTCGGTGCAACGTGCGAGGTGCGGTATCGGTTAGGATTTTTAGGAATACAAAAATTTACAACCGCTTCCTCTGTTTGTGATGGTGGCTTTACTGCACGAGACTTTGAAAAAACAACAACTCAATGCTTAAATTAATCTATTTCCGGTTTATATACATACAGGGTGTTTCCAAGAAAAGTATCAAATTTTGGGGATGTTGTAAGAAAAAAAAATATGTGAGTGCCGGGCTCACGGTTAAATATGTGTAAACATCAACGTTTGTCCAAGTGCGTAATTTTTGTTACTGAACGTCATCAAAAGAAACATATTGAATAATTAACACTACATTACCTATCTGTAGGCAGTGCTTAAAAAGCTTAGTGTTGAAAGAACGGCAACAAAATACCCAGTGGGGGAACCGCTGTAACGAAATTTCCAAGCACTAAAAGGCTGGTGGTGAAGTGTCCAACGAACGGTTAAGGTTCGGTACTGAAAGGTCCTGCTTCGTAGTTCACTCTCAACTTTAAGATGACTTCACATTACACATGGTTATTGTTTATGGTAATCACTCTCTAAGCATCGACAAACAACAACTGTCAGCGGAGAGCACTAAAATCGTGGTTTCAATTAAATGACACCGTACCCAAATTCCAAAGGAACTTAATGGTTTGACTGACAGGGGCCGAATTAAAATGTCCAGTTAGAACTGTCAACGAACTTGCAACCCTTATGAAACTCCATCTTTTCATCGAGTAAAACTTACAAAAAGTTCAGTCTTAATTTTATACTGAACGAACTTCAAATGAATGTCACTATGAGATAGCCGGCGAATTATATATCTTGAGTTTTTAGAACATTTAGTTGCAGTTGTTGTCAGTGGAAATCACTTAAATCGCAGTTTCAATCGATTGACACCATCAATCGCCTATGGAATCGGACGCTGTGATTTTTAATGAATGTTAACTTTGTGCAAGTACAAAAGTAGCCGATAACTCTGCAATTTGTTCAACCTCAGCTATTTTGTATATCCCAGCCACCTACGTCCCTCGCCTACGTGCCTAAAAATTGCAAGAAGAAATTGCATCGTTTAAAAGCGGTATAATGTAAACGTAGAATTTAAGTTCAGATTTGTATCACTGAACGCACCCGATATCCTACCTACAGCCATTGACCTACCATACCTACAGTCAATTGTCAATCCCTACAGCTGACTATTATTATTTTTGTTTTGATTTTGTTTTCTTTTTAATTACTAGTGTCGCGTCCATTTTGTTCGGGGAATAATTAAAAATTAAAGAAAAATATATAAAAATTTAAGTGTTAAAATGATAAAATCGTCGGTCGCGCTAAAAACAATTTGCTTTCGTCGTTGGCAAAAACAATATAAATGAGTGGTCGCGATAAAGTATAATCTAATTGTCGTTCGCGTTAAAATCAATTTGTTTTGGTCGGGGCAAATCAGATTTCGTAACGTGCTACAACATAAAGTGCACGACGTAACGTTGCACACGAACGTTCACGTTTTTTTTCACTCTACCGCCAGCATAGATGTGTACACATCAAAAATATGCACGACTGGATCACTCACGAACTTGTGGTTAACAACTCACATGTCATAGAAACTAACAAAAATCAGGTTTTTATACCAAATTTTTCGTAATTTCAACGGCTTTCAGATAAAATTAAAAAATCAGTGGCAACGCTATAGGCAAAAAACACATCTAACTTTTGTGTATTCGCACAAACATTCGGTACTGTAGTAGGGTTCTAAGTTATTAGAAACTCAACTAACTAACTTTAATCATCTAAAAAAGCAACGGATATAAGTTACATAGTAATGTTTTGCCCAAATAGCTCAACATGGAATACCTTTTGAATAGAGCGAAAAGGTCTATGGTGTTCATATAGCGTCATTGACATAAATTTGATAAAGTTCAAGTATATTGCCCACTGTTTTGGTTGATTCGATTATTATTAAAACATCACAAAAGGTCTACCAATAGGGACTTACGAACGTTGACAGTTGATAGCATCTGTCAAATTGGCTGTCAGTCTGTTTTTCCAAATTACCATCGACGGATATAGCGTTCAACAACACGTGTAAATTATAAAATTGTTTTATCAAAATGGGTGTCCTGTTCGGGCAACGCTCCGCGCGGTTCGCCCATTTTACAGCTGCCAAAATTGTCCTACGGAGTGGACTATTCGGAGTGTGGTAGATAAATTTGAGTCCACTGGTTCGGTAAACGATGAACCAACACCTGTACGTCGATGAAACGCAAGATCAGCTGAAAATATCGCCGCTGTAGGTGAGAGTGTGAAGTATAAGCTAATGCTTTTATCTATCCTTTTTTCGCGGGATTATCCCTTTCTCCGACTTCGAAAAAACTATCCCGTGAACGCTTCTTAAATACCACGTTATCCTTTTAATATCCCTTTTTCAGCCTCGGAAAATTTCAAACGAAAAATGTTTTGAGTTTAGTGGAAAAAGCTGATACGATCAATCAAATAGGTTGATGAATAAACGTA
Organism: Leucozona laternaria; assembly: GCA_932273885.2. Taxonomy (NCBI): domain Eukaryota; kingdom Metazoa; phylum Arthropoda; class Insecta; order Diptera; family Syrphidae; genus Leucozona; species Leucozona laternaria. Next base: position 58,501,079 of record OW026368.1, read on the forward strand.
TATGTTCACAGTTAGCGTAGCTAAGATGTAATTGTCTTTATTGTTTTTATCTGCGCGACTCTTTTGGTTAGTTTTATTATTTTGAATAATTTCGAATTGAAAAAATGCCAAAACCAACTAAAGAGAAATGTGTTTTGAAGGCTAAACTTTGAGAAAAGTATCCATTTCTCAAAATCGTGAAGACAAAGAGTGACACTTTTTGTTAAAAGTGCCTGACGCCTGAGTCATTTTCCATAGCATTGATTTCTACAACTTTTTAAAATCAAGCTTCGCCAAACAAAACTCTCAAAAAGAGAAATATGTGATGCAACAAAGTGCTTCCGATGCTAGTGACAATGACATCGAAGACGACATCGATGCAACATCGCCGATCGGCACATCGAAGACGGCATCGATGCAACCATCAAAATGTTTTTTAGAGATTATTTTCTATATTCGGTCTGCCAAATACATAATACCTTTGTATATAGAAACTATAGTACTATCATGGCGGGGAGCGACAGTAGCGACATCTGCAGCACTTACGCAATACTTCGGTTTTGCGGAATAGGTATATAGCAATAGATATAGTCACGGATATTTCAAAATGAAATAAAGATAATTGGCGCAAATTTTTAAACAGTCCTCGTTTAAGGAATAAAACAGACTCTAGTAAACGCAGTCGTTTAGTTGCGAGCCCTTGTCTAAACTTTTCTTAATTTTAAACACTTTAAACAACTCTTCTAACTAATGAAGTGTTTTAAGCGCATTTGTAGGGTTTTGAGCGCATTTGTAGGGTTTTTAGCGCGTTTGTAAGGTTTTGTTATGATTTGTGGTAGAGCATTCGAATGCAGATCGAGAGGTCCCCGGTTCAAATCCGAGTGTTCCCTTTGAAAATAAAAATTTGTTTGTAATTTTTTTTTTTTAACTCCCCTATAGCTATTTCATCTTTCCAGCTAAGATGACGGGCGATTTTGTGAGCAGAAAATGATTTGTCGCGATATGGTAGTCCAACACTATGTACCACATTTTTTTTTGTTTTTGTTGGGAAGATCGACCGAATACAAGTTTGTATTGTATATTGTTTGGTGTCGTAGTCTATTCAATCGGGGGGTGGAGATAGTGTTGTTTTGTGGTGGTAATGGTTACTGGGTGCATGCACCACAAATTAAAGCTAAGACAGTTTTCGTGATTGTTGATTTACATGCTTAAAATCTTCATCAAACATTTTTCTTTAAATTTTTGTTATGAAATTACAAACGTTGAATGGATAAAGTATACTTTAAAAAAGATAGAGAAGCATTTTGCTGCTTTTAAAGTTAGACGAGTGCTTTAGCGTTAAAGTATACTTTATATCGTTTAAAATTATCAAAGAGTCGACTCTCATTCTATAACTCATTTTTAGAGTCGGCGTCCAATTTAAAAATGATTTAGAGTAGGTTTTAAATGTTTAAAATTTTGCGCCATTGTATTTTTTGTCGCGAATTTGATTTTCTTTAAAAAGGAATTGTGAGAAGGAATAGCGCACAGGTATAGTTAGGTATATGTGTAGTTATTGTTATATTTTTGTAGGTATTTTTGATTTTCAGATCGTTACCTCTTCTTTGGATGTTGATGTTGTATGTTGGTTGGATTTGGTGTATTGTTATAGGTAAATTTTTTGTTTTAATTTTTTGGTGTTTACGAATTCCAAGTTTCAACGATGTATTAGATATAGGTATATTTGTGTTCGCTGACCTATATTAGTTTTTATGTCACGTCTTACGTTATAACCTAGGTAGGTACCTATACCTGTTATCTTATTAACAGATTATTGGAATGCATTTTTTTCAAAAAAAATAATAATTCAAGTCATCAGCTTTATTTTTGCTGCAAAATAAGAAACATTTTTTATTTCAATGAAAGATTTAACCGGCGCATAAAATTGGTTCTCGTAACCACAGTAAATTGCATTTTGTGGCTGGAAAATCTTATTTTTCTCAGCAGGTTTTATTTGAGATAAAGTCAAAAATCATTTTCACTTTTATCGAAAATTGTAATAAATACCTAATCTAACAGATTTTAAGCAAAAATAGTTTTTGTAGGGTTCATTTTTGACTTTTTTGGGCTATGTGAAACTTGTTTTCACCGAAATTTTCAATTTTCAAAAGTAAAACAAGTCGAAATTTCTACTCACTAAACAATTAGATATTTTTATTTAAATAGTTTTTTTGATTTTTGGTACTAAATACATTCATACATATGTATGTATATGGCAAGCCATGTATTCGTAAAAAATCGATATCGAGATTTTGTTCAAACGTGTAATTTTCTTGAAAACTAAATATTTTAAAAACAACTAGGTCGATTTTTATTTTAGGTAGGTACCTACTTGGAAAAAAACGATTTTAGTTTTTTAACAATAACTGAACCATTTGTTTTCGACTCTAATGAACTCTGCATACCTAAGTTAACTTCAATATCTGTGGTGTTTTGTTATAAACATGATATCTCCAAAAATTGATTTTTTCTGTTTGGACTGCCAATATCTTTCTTTTTGGCTATATTTTCATTCTATATTAAAATAGAAATAACAGTAATTATTTGGTGTTTTTAACTTTGAATTTTGTTTTAGGTATAAACCTTAACTACGAAGAATAAACTTTTTCTTTCATTTCAAAAATTTAATTTAGGATAGTGTGTTCTTAACATTAAATTCTATTATTTTTGTTTATAAACTTAAATTACGAAGAATAAGTTTTTTTGTATTAATTTAATATAAGATAATGTGTTTTTAACTTTGAATTACGTTATTTGTCTTATAAACTTACATAAATAGAAATCGAGAAGTAAAAAAGTAAAATTATTTTTCTATGATAACTGCCAAATTTTCTCATATCGAGCTTTTTTCAAATAAAAAGATTATTTACATTTGAAGTGCAGATTCATATATGCATAAACTTATATAAATAATTCCATTATTTCCAAACACTTTTTTACAAATGTTGAATAAACATTCAAATGCGTTTTGTGCAAAACTAAAAATATGGAGTTATCATATTTATACCAAACACCACAGATATAATTTCGCTTAAATGAAATTATAATATTCACTTAACTTCAATTAAAAGTATAATACTACCTTCCTACCTAGTACACACAAAAAAAATACCTACTAACTATATTATGTAGGTAGGTTAGGTACCTACTTAGGTACGTATATTGTTTTCATTTGTTTTCTTATAGGTACCTACCTACCTACTTAACTATTAAAGCGAAGTTCGATCATTGACTAAACTTAACTTTGCCGACGGCAAATGGTTTTTCATGAAAATTTCAATTCCTATACCTACCCTCAAAAATAAAAAATCAAATACCTACCTACCCACCAACCGAAGAGCAAAAAACAATATCCATAATACCTATAGGACAGTAAACTACCTTCTTTCTATATAATCAAGCAATAGAAACAAAAAACTCTTTTCGTACATTCAAAACAAATAAAAATAAACTTTGTATAACTTCAAAGCAGACAGGACAAATATTTTTTTATCTTCCCTTCCTTATCATGCTCTTTGCCACGTCTTAAACAGCTGATTCTCTCGCTCTTACGAGTCTTCTTCATTCCTTACCCTACCCTTCACCTTACCTACATCTTAACGTGGAATTGCTGGCGACTGTAGCGCCGACACAGGCTGTATGCAGTACTACAAAATTCGTCCCCGTGATAGTACTATAGTTTCTATATACAAAGATAATACGTATGCGTAAATATTAAAACAAATATTTTTTTAAAAATAAAATTTTAAACTAAAAGAATGGAATATGATTTGTGGTGGAAATTTATTATTTTTGTATCCTTGTTTTATCCTTTTTTTCTGATTCTGATATCCCGCGAAATCTACAAATTTGGCGGGTCCATCCTTTTTTCAGTAAAAAAAGATATCAGCCTTAAGTATTTATAACCCAAGGCATTTGATTTCGCGTTGCTCATAAGAACTCGGCCTTCCACAGACCACAACTTGGCAAATTTTGCGTGCACCCGTTAAAAATTCAACTGACCAAGGAGCTGAAGATAAACAACCGTAGACAACGACTTGAGTTCGCTAATTGGGCTCTGCAGCTATTGGAAACTGACTCTAAGTTTCATCGGAAAATCATCTTCAGCGATGAGGCCCCATGGATGGATGGGTACATCAACAAACAAAATTAACTACCAATACACATGGGATCCAAGAGCGTCCAATGCATCCCGATAAAGTAACTGTTTGGTGTGGATTTTGGGTTGGCGGCGTCATCGGTCCATATTTCATTGAGAACGATGTTGGCAAGGCCACCACCGTCAACGACGAGCGCTATAAGTCGATGATTACCAACTTATTTTGCCCTGAATTAGATGATGTGGACACCAACGACACAAACCACAGCAGCCCCCAAAGCCAACATAACCCACGCCGTGAAATTTCAATAAAACTTGCGGCGCATAAACAGTGAGGTATCTATGCGGCATGCTGCCCCCCTCCAAACCCCCTGCTAAGTCACACTATATGATTTGGGGTAGGTTCAAGGCGAGTATATGCAAAGTCTTTTTTGCATTTAAATAATCGGGATTTGAAGAAACTTTGCACGCACCCAACCTCGCACTTACCCCAAATCTTATAGTGTACCCAAGCAGGGGGGTTGCAGGGGGCAGCATGCCCCATCATACATACCTCACTGTTTATTTTATTAAAGTGAAATAAAGTTGATTTGATTTAAAACGGAGTTGTTTCAGTACAACCTTTGGCAAGATTTTGATTTGGGGTTTTTTCCTAGCATTTGGGCCTTATTTCCTTTTTCTGGATTTTTTGGGCGATATTTCAAATTTAACTTTTAAAATTTTTATTATAGGCGTTTTTTCATTAAAAAGAAATTTTTAAAAATGGAAATAACGCCCAAATCGAGAAAAAAACAACAACCATAATTTTTTGGGCGATTTTTCCAAATCGATTTGCGCGTTATTTCTTTGGGTGTTATTGCCTAAGGTGCCAGTTATAGCTTTCATTGCAAACCATCATTGAAAACTTTAATGACTAAATTTGAAATGTTTAGAAAGTAAAATCAGTAATTATTTTAATGCTTAAATAGAGCTGATGGCTTGAATTATTACTTTAGTGAAAGAAAAAATCAAAATCGCAAACTTCGCCATAAAATGAAGTTTAATTTTTCAATGATCATTGGTAAGGTAGTTCAATCATCGAAATAATAAAATTCAATTTATGTAGACGGTGTGGCCAAAACGATAATTTTTTTGGCAAGAATTAATAATTAAGACGCCACCTTCATATTGGCATCAAAATATACACCGATTTTCCTTTTTAGTTTCAGTGAAAGCTATAACTGACTCCTAAGGGCGCCAAACTCAGCCTGATTTATGCACCAGAGTGTGCCAATCAGAACCTACAGCGGACATTTAAAGCGCACACACATTTTTTTTTTAATTTAAATTTAAGGATAGGAATCGCTTAATGAAGACCCTGTATAAACAGCAAAAGTTAATTGTTTTTCAAATGGGGATTTCTGATTTCAAAAATTATCAGGAATGCTCGAAAACATTTCTCTTTAACCTAACCTTTTCTTTAACTTATAAAACCATACTTATTGTCAAAACCAATTTTTAGCAAGAAAATTACGATATTGTAAGTTTGAAGTATGATTAACCTAAAAGAGAACCACGCACAAATACAATTTTCGTTTCAAAATTTCAACAAGCAGAAGAAGAAAACGAAATAAATTATTAGGTGTAGCTATTTTGATTTTTTCGAAAATTTAATTGCAACAAATATTTAACTTCTTACTATGTACATACTCAATTAATTATTAATATTAATTATTTTTATTTATAACTTGAAATGAACATTTGTTGAATCCTTCATTTTGTCTTTAATCTTTCAAATCAATTTATTTATGTTAACGTCAATTGGTTTTTTCATTTCTTTTTCGAAAATGTTAAAATTATGCATTTGATTTTGTTTCATACTAAATCCAAAGTTAAGCAAACTGTCATCAACATACCTTGAGCCTGAAGTAAGTATAAGAATAACACATTTTTTTAGGAATTCCTGGTTTTTGCAGCAAGAATGTGATTTGGGGAATGTTTTATTTATAAAAAAAATGTTTTTTTCACTTCATTTACTAGGTACTTTACTAGGTAGGTAAAAATATGAAATAAAAATCACAATGAAATGCAATTAAAGTCTGTTTTCGCAATAAAATGCTTTTTCTCTCCATACAAAACTTATTGATCTCATATAAGCTCTTCAGTGACATACCAAATTTATTTAGGCAAAAAGAAAATCTTTTTACTTGCTCTAGGGCAAGTATTGCTTTCGTGTACAAACAAAATTGAGGTTATAATCAAAAGTAACAGTAACATAATCGGGAAGTCGAAAAAGTGGGTTTTGTCAAGCCGTCCATCGGTCTGTGCGATCAAGTCGTGCATATTTTTTTCTTAAAATCAGCCCACAGATTTAAAATACAATCCATAAATTTAAATAGGTATAAGCTGCCTTTTAATAACAGTAATGGTTCCGAAAAATGGTTACTATTTGCAAAAAATGGTTATTACTGGCACCTTTCTCGAAAACGGTTCAACTGATTTTGATTATTTTTTATGACAAATAATTAATACGTTTCAAAAACTATTGTGTACCAAAATTTAAAAAAAAAATATTTTTTGGATTTTTCGGTACCACCATCCCTAACACTAAAATGGTTTGTAATATCAATAAACACTGTTTATTAACTGCTTTTTCATTGTCTCAATTATTTTTTTGTTGATATAACGAACTTTTTGTGTTTTAAAAGTGTCTACTCAATAAACGATTTGTTGGATCAGTTTAACTCCGTTCATTGAGAATTTAAATTAAAAAATTAATAACCGGTTTCTTATTAAACTCATACATTGTGGCAAACATTTTTTCAGTTGGTTTCTAGATTCGATTCTCAGAAAACCCAAGTAGATAAGTAAATATATTTTCTTTTCAAATAAAATACAATTCTATACATTTCAGAATAAAGGAAGCAGCTGCAATACACCTATAGTGGAAGAAACTACAAAATAAATGCACCGAAATGGACACGAGGACAAGAAAAACAACAACAACAAACGAAACTGGTCAATTTAATAAATTATTTTACTGTCCTAACGAATTCGTTCTAGCAAACAATAAAATATTTACAAAAAACAAAAATACATCACTGCAACAAACAAAATTTGTAAAAGATAAATAAATCAATAAGAAGGATCAATAAACTTTTATTCAAACAATAAACCGCTTTTAATAGGCCCAATATGGAAAATTCGATATTTCGAAAACGGGTACCTGCCTACATGATTTTTTTTAATTTAATTTTAAAATCGATTAATAAATACTTAAAATTGGCTTACCAATTTGTTTTCTCAAAAATGTTTACAAGATTTTATACACACAAAATTAAATAATTTTAAAACCACACGGTTTTTAATTTTTTTTCCGCATATTAGGATTAATAAAAAAAATAAGATGGTGTTCATTGTGTTGGGTTCAAAACAGTTTCAGTTGTATTTTAAATAATTTAATTCCCATGCATGTATAAATGATCGCATATAAGAGCAAGTTCGTGCGACCCAGTCGTGCATATATTTTTTAAACATATTTCAATTATTTTATTTCATATTGAAGTTATTCAAATCTTTTATAAATATCAAAATTTAAATTACATTTATATCGTGCACAAATAAATATGGATACCTGCAAGATATATTTAATGATATTATTTTATATAAAATAATGAGTATAATAGTAACATTTTTAAATATATAAAGTGAAAATAATATGTACGTGGTACGCACTTTAAATAGGGTGGCAAAATTAGTACAATATTTTCAAAGCGGAAAAGGGTAACACATCCGTCTACTTCAATATCTACTTAACTGTACTTTTTTCGTTCTTATTTGTTGTCCTTCTATGTAGGATTATTTCAGATGCATGTTAAATATCTTCACTTTTTTATAGCTATCTAGTGATCAATCTGAACAATCTCTTGAAACAATCGATCTAAAATTGAAATTTAAAGCTGATAGCTTATTTCAATGTTACGCTTAATTCTCTCGATGAGCGCTTTGCGCAGTATCAATTTCTCAGCCAAAATTTCGGATTCCGGATGGTGTTAAAAGATCTCTTGAATGAAATTAATAATTGTACTCATTTAACCAAACTTCTGCTGTTGTTAATTTCAAACCTTTGTTAATTTTAAACTTTTTCTTACTTGAATTTTATCCAAAATTATTAATGGAATTTAAGATACTACTAACCAGGGGCGTAGCTACCGCGGTATCAGGTGTATCAATGATATGGGCCCCCGGGATATACGAGCAAGGCCGTAACAGATTAACTTTTTTTTCCGAAAAGTTATACCCCCCCCCCCCCAAACAAAATTTGTCTGCCTACGGCCTTGTATACGCGCCGCCTAAAATACACAGACCCATACCCATAGCTAAGCGTCCACTCACCTCACCATAATTCCTTCCTACACCCCTCCCCATAACTACCTTACCATGCCCCTGGGGAGCACAATGGATCCATTGAGATCCGAGTGAGGTGATACGTCTAGCCGTATCATTACCCCATCCAACCTAACCTAAAACAACAAAAGTTTATATTGAAATACAAATACGAATCACAATGTCAGTTATTTAAAATTTACTTACTATTTGATCGGTAAGTTGAAAATTGGTTTTTTTGACTACTTCAACTCTCAATTTAGAAGTTGAAATTAAATAGTTAGCTAACTTGCAGTTTTGAAAATTTCCCTAGAATATCATGACAAAATAATTTGTCCGTCTGAACTTAATTTCAAGCAGTGAGGCAACGGCAGTCTGTTGAAAAAAAGTATACGAGTTGAAAACAACAAAATATTAAAACATATAGTCAATTTCTTTCAACGAAGGTGCAGTTGTTGACCGTACTTGGGAGAGGGTGAATCCTGCAAAATTGCGGAAACCATTTAAACTCTTTATTGCACAGCCGGCCGTTGACGTAAAATGGAAACGGAAGAAATCCCAATTAAAATTCTTAAATTGTCTGAAGAAAAGCAGCAACATACCGTGAGAAAACATAAAATTGATATTTTGGAAAGCGAGAAAAAATGCTACAAATTTGAATGCAAACGATCTGCCTCTGCCTTAGATTTCAAACGGGCTCCAATTGAGTGTAAACGGGCAGAGTTAGATCGGGACCGTTTGGCCATTGAGTTACAGCGGGCAAAAACTCAACTCGTCCATCATAAGGAGTTGCATTGCTTTCATTTGGCCACTTTTCAAACTGGATCCGATCACATTAAGGAAGCAATAACACAAAAAAAAACGATATATATATTCTTGGTCATCCCCTTTGCTGAATTCAACACTTTGAAGAATTTTGTATTGGCGTCATTCAAGATACAAATTTTCTTCATCTTCGCTGCTCGAAGATGATGGCCAATTCTTCTAGACTGAATACACAAAAATCAAACAAAGTCCAAAATTAATCAACTTTGGATTTTCCCAACTTTAATATATCGAGTTAATAAAATCGCACTAAATAAATTTAAATCAAAAAATAAAAAAGTTTTAATTTGAGAAGCGTTGATCCTAAAATCATTTTGTTTTTTACTATTACAAAACATATGTATCCACCTATGCAAGTTAAGGTTACCCAATATATACGGGACCAAGAAAAAATTGTATACTGAGCCCCCAAAGGGCTAGCCACTACTATTAACGTTCCTTGTAAGGGTTGCATCAAGCAAAGATAGTTTTCGAAACATAAGCTTATAAAAACCTATCGTCCTTGAGTTTCAAAATTTTATTAATACGTATTTTGTCGAAAGCCATTGAATGTTATTAAATAAAACCCTATGTAAAAGTAATATTGTTGTCTTTGTCTTCTTTTTTTATTTGAGGCGGAAACAAAATAAGAATGAACATGACTGGCTCACACGACCTTGCTCTTGTCGTTAACAACTGTATGTAGCCACACATTGAAGTTGCATGATGTTATGATATCTTTAAAGTATTATTTACAAGTGTTTTACAACATTAAAACGATATACGTGAATAATTAGAAAATAAGATCATTTTCTTAAAAAAATGCTTATTTCCGTTATGTATGTTCATACAATCACTTCGGTCATTCAGCTACGAAGTTTAATCGAGAAAGTTAGAGCCGCTTCCGAGAAAATTAAAAAAAATAAAAAATAAATTGTTGTTTGGCAGCTACCCGTTCTAGATGAGCTAATACACAAATTACGACGCACAGACTGACGGACGGCATGACGAAAGTCACTTTTTCGAACTCCTCGATTATCGTAGTGTCAGTCTTGCAGAGGCGGCGCTAGACCAAAATGAGGCATGTGCGAGATTAAATTTGCTGGGCCCCTGGCAAAATGATTTCAGACTGCATCATTACGAAAAAAATATTTTACACAACTTTCATACAAACTTGCGCTTACATTATTGTCATCAAATCTTCCCAAGTCAATAAATTTAAACTGTTAAAACAAATTTAAGACAATGATATCAAACTTTTTAAGCGTTTTCTAATTTGCATGCATACCAAAAAAAATAATAAGCTCATTTTCTGAATACTGAATAAACGAAAATTTGAATAATAAGTAGGCAACCCATAGAAAATATTTTTTTCTTTTTACAACTGATATTAAACTTAAACAAGCTTTGACTGAATGACAAAATGACTGACTATAAACAATAGTAATAAAAAAAAATGTATGAGTTGGAAAACAACTCAGAACAGTTTTCTTTCATCTACTCAATTTAAAAGATAGGTATTTAAAAAAATAATTTTAAACAAAATATTTTATTTTGTAAATTATAGATTGCAGTTATACCTTATTTTTTAAAATCATCTTGATGTCGTTTCTCATTTCATTTTTACCTCAAATTCGATTATTTACAGAATAATTTTCTTCATAGTACACAAATAACAAAATATTAATTCAAATTTGTAGTAGGTATATTTATGTACGTATTTACATATCAAAATTTTTTTTAAGCATAAACATGTTGAAAAATACATTAAGAAGAAAAAACTATAGAAATATAAATTTCCTGCTCTTAGCATGACTAAATTCCTCAATAAGTCTATTGTAATCGACGAAGCTATACCAGCTTCTATAGATAAAACCCCCAGAGCTGAAAGCCTTTCTTGCCACATTTGTCTGCTCAAATATGTTTTAATTAATTTCAATTTTGAAAACTCCTTTCAGTGGAGGCTGTACTAACAGGTATTGTAAACATAATTCGAAATACAATATAAATATTTGGATAAATTTCATTTAGGTTGTTTTTACACAATACAATCGGGTTAATTTGGAGCCATAGTTTGCAATTCTTCATATAATTTATAGGGTTAGAAATCACTAATCTCACCCACTCGGAGGACCGTATTTAAATCCTGACAATTTTTTATTACATCTTCTTTTCAAAGAGATCTTAAGTTCTTCAAATCATACAGAAAACCAAAATGTTCAAAATGTTGATTCAATGAAACAATAATCAGTGTTACCACTGGGCCACTACAGTGTCCCTGGACACTATATTTTCTTTAGGGCACTCGGGGACACTTTTTTTTTTAAAAAGGACACATTTTTTCACGATCATTTAACCTCAAGAAAATTTCAATTTATTTAAAAACAAAGAACGAAGACGAAATAAGTTATAAATAAGGTTGTGTATAAATTTGTTTTTTTTTTTTTATGAAATGTAACACAGACTATTATCTACGTTTCTACATTGAGTAATATTATGCATTAAAATGTTTTAACTTTATTCTTAAGTTTCTGTTAAGTTTTTCTATTATAAAACAATACAAAATTTTTTTAATTAAATTCGTATTTTGTTAAATATTATAAATTTATTTTCAAAAGGACACATTTTTTCATTCAGAGGGACACATAAATAATTTCACCTGCCACTGCTTATAATAGAGTCGAGTGAAGTAAAATATAGGCAGGTTTCGACTCAACTCCACCCAGTCATTGAAATCGGGTGGAATCAAACCAATTATTTTGTTTATTCGATTGTTATGACTTATGAGCGAAGGAAATAGTCATTCTTTGCTGAATTTTTTTGATTTGAAGACTCGGATGCTTTTAAATCTGCCGCGCGGGGCCCTGTGCGGTAGCACAGTGCGCACACTTCTTTCGCCGCCACGGAGTCTTGATTAGAACTTCAAATTTTGTTGTAGTTGAAACCAATATACTATAGGGCAAGTTAAAATATAATGACGATGACGACATATATACGGCAACACCAAAGAAGTATAACTTCTAACTCACACACAATGCTTGCTTTGATTTGCGTAGTCAGCTTGATTACTTTTAGAGGAGAAAAAATAAGCACCACCTTACGTTTATTGTAGAATTTAGATCTTTAAATACAATTATAACCCCAAAAGTTTCCATGTCATTGTGATTGATCGGTGGATAAGTACAAATCTACATTCAAGTTGTACCAACGTACAAAGTACCTATAATTTATTTGACTCTGTTAGATTTTTGTATTTAATATAAGAATTGCATTATTATAATCTTTTTACTTCTTCAAAAATATTTAAATTAAACCCCATAAAACAGTTGAATTTGTAGATCTAAAAAATATACACAAACAAAATACGCAAACTTACCCCAAAACAACTGATGTAAAAAAAACATATTCCCTTGATTACCTACGTAAAGCTACGTATAGGATTTAAAAAAACGTATGCTCTCCCCCTCTTCATAAACAAATAAGATAGGTACATTATATAAAAAGGTACTTTCAAGATTCGATTTATGAAAAGGAGACAAAGAACCCATTTTATTTTATTTTTGCATTTGGATTTATTTCTCCAAATTTAAGTCAGATAAATATGCGGTCAAGGAAGAAACCCTCTAGCAAAATGTATTATCACATCCATCTTCAAAGGTTGGTTAGAGAAATTCCCTTTGAGAAATTTCTTTCCGAAATATCTTAATCCCTTGACAATACCCAATTTCTGCTTTGTGACAATTGAGGTGTAAAGTATTTTTTGAAAAAAAATTTACATAATTCACAAATCCATTTTAGCTTCTGTAAAAAAAAAACTTTGCAAGACTTAAAAAAAAAATCAACCAAAACTATGAAAAAGTCAGTAATGATAACGTTCTTTGGGGTCAGTCCTAAAAAAGAAAACTTTCAATAAGATGCAACGGGGCATTATATATGTACCTACCTACGGTAAATCGCAAGTAAAGCAAATAACATTACGTACAACCCAAAGAAATTTTATATTAATTTAAGGGTGGTTTATGTATATATTACTGGAATATTGCAATAAGCGAAAATATCCACTAGCTCGGCCCCACCAGCAGCCGGCAGCAGGCAATGTTTTGAAGATTCACTTTCTCTGTATACCTATGAAGTTTAGGGTTAGTGCGGCTAGAATCAAAATGCTTGACATTAAAAAAACAATGTTTAATTTAGTTTCGCGTTTACATAACATTCAGTTCAGTTTGGCCTGTGTATACTTTGGTTTGACAAACAAGTGCCCTAGATTGTGCCCCCAGCATGTCTTGGTGAATACATAATTGAGGACAAAAAACAAAAATATATTCTAGGCTAGGGGAAGAATAAACTGTCATACACTGTGTCGAAAAGTCAAATGTGACATTGGGGAATATCTGTTCTCATCCATATTGAAAAGTTTGCACTTTAAAAGTATTTCGTCCGGCAAGATAAAACGTAAAATGTTTCCCAACTGTCATGAAACACATAAGACAAGTTAAGGGTATCGTGTTTTTTTTGTAAAAAAAAAAAAAAAAACAAACTTTGAGGACACATTAGGGAAATTCTCCTAAAAACAATGTGGAAAGTTCTTAAAAGACATCAAATTTAAAACAACAGTTTGAAAAAAGAAGACAAAAAATTCATTTGAAGGATAAAAACATGATAATCGAGTTAGTATTGCGTAACTCAAAAATAAGTTGCTTTAAATGCAACTTATGAATAAATACTAGACGAAGAGCCAGCGACAGAAAGAGTTGCTTCATTTGGAAAATAAACATTTTAGATTTAGCCCTTCTGCACGCGAATCGTCTCGTCATAGACGCGTACTACGACTACGATTGTTTGTGGCATTTGTGCAGCTTGTGTATAGCTGACGTTTGTTTCAATAGACAACCGCACCCGATGCGTAAGCTGCACGTTTTCGTCACAGCACACAAGCTGCAAATCGCCGGAAGTGGTACAGCATTAACAGTCGTATCGAACAATTTGAACTATTTACTCAACATTTTGATGAAATGTTGGATGTATAGAAGAAATCTTTGAAATTGAATGAAAATTACCATGAGCATTATGGGCCCACTTTCAACATTGCTCAGCAGCCATCACTGCTTAAAGGGGATACTTTATTTCATTATATGGCAGTTTTATTGAAATCAAGCGTGAAAATGCTGTTTCGGTGCATTTTATAAGAAGATTATTTAAAATGTATAAAAATTATTTAAAAAAAATAAATTACCTCGAAAGCTAGTCTGTTCTTTTATTTTATATTTAAATCAACTAATTTCTATTTAGAGTTTTTGAAAAAAAAAAAAATACTTTAAAACTAAAAAATGTTGAAAAACAAAAAATTGAATACTGGGGGGTCATTTCGTAATTCGATTATCGCCACACTATATCGTTTTGACGACAGCCTTGCAAAACGTAAAAGCAATAATCACCATTGACTGCAAGACATCGTCTTGTCGATCGAAAATTTGCTCTCTGTAACTCAAAAATCATCAAAACGTGATCGTTAGATCGCTATCATTGAAACGATATCTATTAAGCTATCGTCTTGCGTCGTCTTGCTTGTTTTTGAAAACTATTTATGCATTTTATCATATGAAGCAACGAAATGCAGTGTCTTTAAAAAAAAAGGGGGGGGGGGAAGTAGATGTTTTCGGTTCATACTGGGTTTCGTTGACGCAAAGGCGTTGGCTGATTCGCTGATTGTCCACTGAATTGGTCGACTCAAATTTGATTATTAAAATTCACTATAAAAATGGTGAAAATTTGGCAGAGATGGTTCGTAAAACTAAAACATTTTTGGGTCGTCGTGAAGCACCTTGTCGGACCGCAATACAGAAATTGGTGGACAAATTCGAGCTGTTGGGACAAGTTATTGATGTGAAGAATAAAACCCGTGCACGTCGCTCAAGAACAACTGAGAATATTGCTGTTGTAGCCCAAAGTGTTGAAGAAAACCTAGGTTTGTCCATTCCTCGTCGTTCTTTGGAATTAGGCATTCCACAAACGTCATTACACCGTATTTTGCATAAAGACTTGGGTCTTAAGGCTTATAAAGTTCAGTTAACACAAGAACTCAAGCCGGCTGATCATCAACAACGTCGTGTCTTTGCTGATTGGGTCCTTGAAATGCATGAAAATGATCCGGAATTTCATCGAAAAATCATCTTGACTGATGAGCCCCATTTCCACCTCGGAGGCTAAGTCAACAAGCAAAACTGTCGCATCTGGGGCTCGGAAAACCCAAGAGTTATTATTGAAAATCCTCTCCATCCTCAACGCGTGACTGTTTGGTGCGGTTTATGGTCCGGCGGGGTCATTGGACCTTACTTTTTCGAAAATGAGGCTGGAGCAACAGTTACGGTCAATGGATTGCGCTATCGAGAGATGATTAATGATTTTTTATGGCCGGAATTGGATGGTATTGATCTGGACAACGTTTACTTTCAACAAGACGGCGCTACGTGCCACACAAGCAATGAAACCATCGATCTTTTACGGGAAAAGTTTCCGGACCGTGTTATATCTCGAAGAGGTGATCACAATTTGCCACCGAGATCTTGTGATTTAACACCTTGCGACTTCTTCCTTTGGGGCCACGTGAAAGATAAGGTCTACGCCAACAGCCCAGCGTCGATTCAAGACCTCAAAGATGGAAATCGTGAGGCTATCGAGGACATAGGGCAGCCACTTTGCGATTTGGTTATGGAAAATTTCATGAAAAGGATATGGTCCTGTAAGCGTGGTCGTGGCGGCCATTTGGCTGATGTTGTGTTCTATTATTAACGGCATACCTTCCTCTTTATAATGAAATAAACATCCGATCATTTATTTCAAAAGATGCCATTTTTCTTTGAATATCAAAATAACACCTCTTATTGGAAAACCCTTTAAATAAAAGATAAATAACTTACATTTTAGTTTTTCTCATTGGCACCAAACATAAAACAACACAAAAATAAGATACAGAAATTTCATTTATGACAATGATTGAAAAGTCAATCCTTGATTGAAAATTTCTGTATGATTTCCAAGGATCTCAAACTGTGATTTATAATAGTGTTTTTTTGCAAACACGAGGAGTTTTGGTTGAAAAAAACAACATCGGGGATTAGCGTCGACATTACAGAAACAAAATGGTGTTTCCATACAAACTATCGATAACAAATATGGAATTCACGCCGGTAACACAGTTTTTCTCCGCGCTTAGCTAATCCCGAAAGGGATTAGTTGTTGTTGCATTTAACAAGTAAATTGCAGAACAGGACGTCTTTTTTTCGACCAATTTCCTTGGGGCTTGCAAAAAAAACACGGCTAATAAACAATTGACGAGACGATAGTTACGTGATAACGATAACGTAAACGATTATCGTTTAGAGGATAATCGTTTTAAAAATTACGGAATGACGCTTCAGATTTATTCACAATTTTAAATATGTACTTAGCTCTGCATTCGCATTTGGTATTCACTGCCTCTATTAATTCTTGATTGAACACTGAAAAATGGCGCCAAATTTTAGACGATTTAGTAAAGTGGTAAATCATTTTTAATATGATACTAGGTTAAAAAGAGGATTTTGCTGATTTTAGAGGAGTTTAACATGATACTATCTCTTAACATTTTACTAAAGTTAAAATCGCCAGATTGCTGTTTTATCTTTTTAACATATTACTAAATCCATAAGTCACTTTGACATAGAAAGACTTTAAAAAGGTATGTTTGCTTACTTTTTTGCACAAAATGTCACTGTTTCAGATGCGTTCAGGTTAAGTTTCGTAAGAAAATAGGTTTAGTATATAAGAATGAGTGTAGGTAATAATATAATATCATGAAAAATGACTCTGTTCTATGTGTCGCCCTTCGCTTGCTTTACGGACAAGAAGACATGTTTAAGGAGATGTTTTACGTACGAATCAACAGTTAGTTTAAGCCACATGTGTCAAATTGGCTGTCATTTATTGGTCCTTATTTCTTTGAAAACGACGTTGGCCAGGCCATCACCGTCAACGGCTAGCGCTTAAGGTCGATGATTAGTGATTACTAACTTCTTTTGGCCTGAATTGGATGATAAAGACACAATCTACATGTGGCTCCAAGTTCAAGAGGACGGCGCTACGTGCCACAGAGCTCACGCACTTTCGGATTCCGAAAAATTGGTAGTCGTCAGTTAGCAGGACACCCAATTTCTCGGTAGATATTGCATATATACCTACCCACTTTTTAATTTTAATTCTCGTATGTGTGCTGCTAACTTTTTACACCTAACAAAATCGCCCTGCCAATGATTTGAGAAGATTTGTTTCATATTTTTTCACAATTCACGTAGTTTGCGTTTAACCAAGAGATTTTATGTATTAGGTGAGGAAAAGAGATTTTTGAAAAAATTAAAATAAAACGTCAACAAATCTCCAGGAACTGTTTCCTGGACCCATGTTCTGTACCTCAGGCGATAACTTATCGCATCGTTAAAAAATGAAACGATTTATTCCACACTTATCGCCTCTGGAAAAAATTGGGTTTCTGTATCTCGATGCGATAAGTTGAATTTTCGATTTATTTTCATTGGAAAATCCATTGGAAGGCGATAAGTTTATTAGTCTGTTTGACATTTAAAAAAAAAAAACAAAAGTGAAAATTGAAATCGAATTTGACTTTGTTTTAATTTAGCTATGTATATTTTTTATTAATAACGTTTAGAGAGTGAAGTGCTTGATATTGTGCGTTGTACGCTGATATATTTCAGGATGCTGCGCGCGGCCGGCACTGGCCGGCCGTTGGTTTCCAGATACAATGAATCTATTTGAAATGCCGGAGGAACGATTACAAGAGGTTTTCCGACTCATTCGATCCCGAAATGCAGCTCAGTTTTTCTCTAAGGAAATACGTCCATATTTACCTCAGGGACACAAAAAACTTCATCGTTTGTCACTTCTGAATTCCTTGTTTGCGGACAAATATTTTAGTAAGAAATTTTTTGGGATCTTGTTACTATGAAAATTAAAATTGAGTAATAAAAATTAAAAACAATATCAGTGAATATTCAATTTTGTTCACGTTCTTGTTCTAAGTCATTCATTATGAGCATTATTTATTTTGTTTTATTTTTTAAGTTTCTTTTCTTTTGTGGTTAGCAATAATTTAAATGTTTCATCTATTATCGCCTGCCTTTGGGTAGGTGATACATTTTGACGTTGAAAATGAAAAAATTAACGATTCTTGAAGATACAGAAACGCATTTTATCGCATTTTTCCAGGATTTCTATTCCGCATGTTCCGGTCGATAAAGTTATCGACTGTCAAAGTTATAGAAACCCGATAATGCGATAAAGTGAGTTTTGTTCCATTTTTCATCGTTTCTCGACTGATTTTATCGATGCGAAAGTTACAGAACATGGGTCCTGGTTTGAAAGGATACTGGAGGACGTGCCCAGCAGCGCAGGTCTCTGAACCTATTTTTTAAACAGTTCATGTTGCTTCTTAAAAGCGTTGTAAGCGATAATCAGCCCAATTCAGGCGCGGATATAGGGGGAGCTATGGGTATAATTGCTCCCCCCCTGGGCAATTCTGCATTTCACTTTTATAACATTAATTTTTGTATTTGCTTAAATTTTAGCTACCTACTTCAATACCTGTTTAAAGCTATAACAACTCACAAACGCTAACGGATTCGTTCTCATGTTATGTATTAGAATTATGTACATAGGTAGGTACCCTTATCTATAACTTATTACACTCTCAACTTCATATTCCGGCTTTTTTTTATTTTTTGTAAAAGCAGAATAGAAGTTTAGAGCAGAGTATATCTACTTACAGTGAGTGAGGTAGGGACACTATCTCCACTTGTTCTTCTCTTGTTTACAATATTGAGCCTATATTTCTCACATATACATATTTTAGAATCTGACTTGAAAAATTTTGTTTGTTGTCAGTTTTCTTGTTATCTCTATTAAATTGTTCAATAATGTGGTAAACTCGTACAAGGATATAAAATTTGATTATAAATTCCCTATTTTGATTTTGCAATGAAATTAATTTTATAATTAATTAACTAATGGAAGTTTCAAGTTTGCAGTTGGCTCACAGTTTCTACAGGTAGCATCCTCCATGTTCTTTGCCGAAAAACGATCTTTTAAATTCTAAATGCACAAATAAATTGAAATGGAGTCAGCAACTTGTTATTTCCCCCGGTTGCCCAAAACAGCCAAAACATTGAAGTTTTTTGTTAAAAAAAAACTTAATAGTAAATTAAATTTATAATTTTATTTAGTTTTAGATCTAATTTTTAACTAAGACTAACGACTGCAATTATATACAATTCAACTTTTTTGAATAAAAACAAAATTCTTTATGCTAAGACCAAACCGTTGATTTTGACTACGGTTCATATCCCAAATAAACGAATTTTTGTTTTATGATTGGGCTTTGTTTTTTTGAACATGAAAATTCTTCTACATTGCAAACTTGATTGTATTAAATGTTAATTCATTTCAATCGTTTGAAAATAAGCAATATTCTAGGTTAAAGTTTTAAGGAAGTGCTTGAGACGTCAAAACAAAGCTCTTAACCAGAATTCAGCTTTTTCGATTTTTGTTCGAAGTGAAAGTCAAATTTTCGATAGTGGTTCGAAATTGTGCTTCCGAAATTCTGCTCTTCAAAATTAATTAAAATCGATTTTTCTAACAAAAAAATGAGGTACTTTTGCATTTATAGCCTAAATTACTGTCTTAGACAAAAGAGCAACCTTAATGCTAAATAAAAGAAATTTTCCCAATATTTCATGCTAACTTAAGTATGAGAAATACGCTTCACGAAATTGTGCCAATAATAAAAGAAGGCTTGGAAAATGTTAAAAAGGGCACGCTTTTTTACATTTTCCAAACGTTTTTTTTATTTTTGGCAGATACTTGTAAAACAGACTTTTGAAAATCAGTATTGTGAAATTCAAATTTTGACAAGCAGAATTCTTAAATCAGAATTTTGAAAGCAGAATTTTGCAAAAATAATTTTGACCCCGCCAGAATTTCGACCCATCCCCTAATTTTTCTAGTGTATTTTTAACAGAAAACAAAAATGCAGGCTTAAATTAAATAAAATAAAAAAGGCATACATAGAATCATTAAAAAAGCGTAAGTATACTTGGACGATTTTTTTTTTAAGCTATATAGGTAGTAAAATTTTTTTCGGAAAACATTTTTGATACTGTCAACTGACAATTTTAAAGAACTATAACTAATTGAATCCAATAAACAATCATAAATAAAAATAGCCACACAAAAATTCAAAAATGAGCCGTAAAATTTTGTTGTAAGCTATTGCTGACAAATTTGAGATAGTTTTTTGAAAAAAAATATGGTACAAATTTTAAAACTATTTTATTATTGTTTAATAAGCTAAAATAACTTGAAGAGTACTGACCAATTTTTAATTTTTACAAATATGAAAAGAAGGTAGTCAATTTTTTTCAACGAAATTAATTCAAGCCAAAAAATTAAAAATAGATATTTGGGGCAAAAGTCAAGCACATATATTTTTTTGACACTGTATTGAAAAAATATTCCTTCAACTTTCCCTATTCTCAGACCTGCCTGTGTTTTGCCCCAACCCCCAACAGATGTCTTAAACAAAATATTTTCTCTACATACCGAATTGTTGAATTCCCAGAATTCAATTTTTAAATTAAAATATAATATACATACCTTGACCTAAATGTGACAATTTTAAATTATCTTTCTATAGATCTTAACTCAAAATATATATGTTTAAGAAGTAAAAATCAACCTTTTTTAAACTTTTTAAATTTTCTTTTTGCGCCGCTTTAAATCCAACTTTGATAGCCCGTTTAGCCTTCACTAAAAGTCTTAAAGGAAAAATCACTGTCACAATGTCTGATTAAAGTTCTAATTCTGAGGGTCTGTTTCACAATGTCTGAGTAAAGTTACAATTACTTAAGTGACATTTAAATTATCCGCAAATTAAATCCTCCCACTTATGTAAATGTCCAGTTTTCCAGACAAAACAGTTTTTTACTGAAGAAAAATTCAAAAACCTAATTAATATTTTCGTTGTCATGGCAATCTGATGATCGAGTCTTCATTTGGCCATTAAAAAACTATTCAGATATTGTGAAACTCAAATGAGGTTGTTAATTCAAGAGTAAGTTCCATGTAGCCTAATTGAAACTTTAACCAGACATTGTGAAACAAGCCCTAAGTAAGCAACTTATTAGTTAATTATAAACTTCACTTACGTTTCACAATATCTGAATAGTCAACCATATAAGTAAAGTTCTAAGTATTTTAATGGCCAGATGAAGTGTCGATCATCAAATTTACATGGCAGCGAAAATATTAATTATTTTTTTGAATTCTTCATCAGTAGAATCTATTTTTTCTGGAAAACTAATTGACACATACATAATGTACATGTACATACATTTGACATTAAGATAAATAATTGTGAAACGCAAAGTTTTTCATTGGAAGGGTTTAATTTTCGGATAATTAAAGTGTCGAGTAAGTCATCAGAACTTTATTGAGACATTGTGTAACAGACCCTCCTAATTATATCGAATTTACTGTTGAGTTTAAGAGACCAAACTTTATTTTCCCGTTGCTTAAATTTTGCATGGTACATATTCTTTCGCTAAAAAATCTGATGTTTATTATCATGTTTTTAAAATCCATGTATGCCTTTGGTTTCACCAATATAACAAAATTATGTCGTTTTCAATTATGTTTTGTCTTAAAATTCTTAGCCCTTAAAGTCCTAGTGTATCCCAATTGATGTTTTATAAAGAAACTTTGGAGCTTATAATGAGTTAGATGACTTTTAGTTACGTTCAGTTACGTTTTTTCTGAATTTGCAGATGAGTGATTGTGGTGAGGGAAATGTGGAAGTACTATACATAGAAGTTGAACTTTATGATTTTCGCTTTGGTTGGTGGTTGATTCGTGTTGAATAATTTTCATATAATGGCTGTTTAGTCATTCTATCAACAAGTTTGTAAAGGTATGACAGGTAGGTACCGTTATTTTTGTCCTAAAAAAATGAAAAAAACGTTTAGGCTGTAGCCGAACAGACAGACGCACGTTTTTGCGAGACCAACTTTTTTTGTCTTCCCTATCATTATGTCGAGTTTTGATCAAAATCTCGAGTTCTATTTTGTATTACGAATGCATTACATGCCAATGCCATATAGTACCTATATATGTCGCAAGTAAAAATGAAAATAATACTACAGGCAACACTAGCAATGAAATGCCACTTCATCTCTGTATATTATTGTATTTGTAACCTGGCAGCTTAAGGCCCCAGTTATAGCTATCATTGAAAACCATCATTGAAAACTTTAATGATTGGTTTTGAAACATTTAGGAAGTGAAGTCCGAAATGATTTTGATACAAAAATAAGGCTGATGGCTTAAATTATAATTTTTGTGAAAAAAAAAATTTATTCGGGCCCAAACTTCGCCATAAAATGAAGTTTAATTTTTCAATGATCATTGGTAAGGAGTTGATTCATTGAAATAATAAAAGTCATTTTATGTGGATGGTTGGGCCAAAACGAAATTTTTTTTGGCAAAAATTAATAATTAAGTCACCGCTTTCATATTGGCATCAAAATATGCACTGATTTAGCTTTTTAAGTCCCTCAAAACCAATCATTAAAGTTTTCAATGATGGTTTTCAATGATAGCTATAACTGGGGCCTAATTCGATATTGGTAGATATGTATATGATTTTCCAAATTGTGTGAAAATTTGGATTATTGGTATGGCTCAATAAAAACAAAAAAAATTGTTTTTTGATGGAATTCAATCACTGTGTAAGCCCATGTAAGCTTTAGTTTAGATTAGTTTGACATTTTAATCAACTGTTATAACCAGGGGAAGGATTTTGTTGACTTAAAGCTAAAATAATAAAAAAGGGAATATGGAAATCCAAAAAACACAAAAAAGGCATTTATTGAAAAATCACTAGCGTTTAAAATTCTTAGCCAAATATCACCAACAATTGTCCTTAATGAAACTAAAGGACTTATCTCACAGATCTGAGTAGGAGTAAAATCTCATTTAAAGACTCTGCTGACGGCACCACTGAATTTAATTTTTGGGAATTGGAAATTGGAATCGGCGCGTAGCCATATTATTTGCTGTAGGTACAGTTTTGAATCTAATATTTGTAGCATGAGCAGAATTTTTGTATTTCGCACAAAACCAAATGTTAACGCTTTCCCCCGCCCCCCCTCATTGTCTCCCTTTTTACTTATATTTCAATTCATATTGGTCGGAGAGAAAATACCTATGTGTAAATAACAAATAAATTTTCTATTTGCAATTTTGAACATTTTCTTTTAGGTCCAAATATCTGTTGTTATTGCCTTAACAGATAGAGACGAAGTTTTCAAACATCCTTGGCCTGAGTGATTTTTGGCTAATTGCAGCTCTCCATTTGTTTATGTTCAAATTCTGACGACGTCATTTAATCATCAACTATAACTAAAAACACTCAACGAACCTGTGCCGTATGGACTGGTGCAATATGATCGTACATTGTACAAGTAAACTGTTCAAGTTCGCAGTTGGGTAAAACCCAAAAATATAACATACTGACCTAAACAACATAATATTTATTTGAAATTCCCCCATACAAAACTGTTATCGCCACTTACTTATCGATTCGTTTTGCGCGAACCATACAAACTAAAAAAGGACAACAAAAATTCATAGGTACTACGAGTATTATACAATTTCCATGACCTTTTATAAGGAAAAGATAACAACAGATTATCAATAGCTATTAAGGCAAGCCCACGTTATTATTTCTTTTATTTTTCGCATTGACGTGAAAATCAATTCAATCCGCAATTTCAACGCCTATTTTATCCCCTAACTGTGTAAAACGTTTATCAGACCTCTTGCTTATGACTTTTCTTTGCGTTCCGGCACGTGACGTTCGCCGCGTGCTATAAGTTCAATAGGAAATGTACAACATGATTGCATCTCAATCTTCCCCCAACAAGTTAAACAAAGCACACAAAACTTAATCCGGAATTATGTCATTACGGCAAAACTGGCGATAATTCCACTGGTTAAGGGTTGCCATTGTCATATTAGAGTATCACACCCATTGATCATAAGGGAATTCAACAATTTTGACTTTTCGGAAGTTTAAGATTTTCTGATCGAAATATAGCTGTAGCTATATCAGAAAGTTGAAGTTTGCTCAGCTTCTAATGCACCGCATATATTTCTTGTTTCATCTACAGCTTTACATTTTCTTACTGACAAGTTTCGTACCTTTACATCCCTAACGTGTCAAAGTTTGGTGCGGTTTGGACTGGAGGTATCATCTGACCATTCTCCTTCGAAAACGGTTTGTCCGGCAATATGATAATCAAGTGTTTTCTGCTTAAATTTCAATGTATGATGGATGTGGACAACATATGTAGTTTCAACATGACGGTACCACATGCCATACAACCCACGAAACAATTCAATTACCAACATGATTCTTGTGTAAATTCTTGAAATCCTTTACAAATAAACTTTTGAGTTTGGAGAACGATTCCGCAAAGAATTTTGGAGTTTGTTAAGCTAATTAGTCCAGTAGTTATAATTATTAAGTCATGCCAGGTATGGGTATTTAGTAAGTAAATGAGGAAGACCTTTATTGAAATTGACAGCCAACCCCTTGCAGGGATTCCGCCATCCTGATTTAAAGACTGAAGTCAGTTTTTGCTACTTTCTGAAATGTAAGATATTCGTATTAGGTATGTACATACCAACATTTATTAAAAATTCGAAAAAAAAAATCTTGAAATCGAGATATTTAAAAAACAATTTTCATTACATATGTATGTATGTATATATATTTTTGGAAATTTATCGCATACAAAAATATTCACCCATGTTGGCAGGTAACTTATGGTTTCTTTTGCTTAGAATTTATTCGGAAAGCACACAGATTTGTTTTGGTATACAAATTTTGGATTTTAAAGCCTAGTACGCTGCTGATGCGAAACGAAAAATCCCGTACAAAAATGACACAACGAAATCAAAAGCGAAAAATTTCGTCCTCCTTTTCGTTTTGCAGTACGCTGTTTGATGAGCGAAATTGAAAATAATTATATTATGTGGAAAAGTCTCCGCTCTTTTTTCGCCCTGAATTAATTGCCCGGACCACTAAATTGTGTGCGGAAATGTGACATTTGAGGTTTGTTAGTGTTTGTAACGGGTGATTTTTTGGCTGGTTTGGTTTTGGCAACACTGGTTTTGACAGCTGACGTGTGTTTAGTACCTTGTGTCACTGTCAAACAGCTTCAGTTTGGTTTGCAATTTAACCATGGATCGTCTTACAAATGAACAACGCTTGCAAATTATTGAATTTTACTATCAAAATTCGTGCTCGGTTCGAAATGTTCATCGCGCGCTGCTTGTGTTCAGCGATGAGGCTCATTTTTGGTTGAATGGGTACGTAAATAAGCAAAATTGCCGCATTTGGAGTGAAGATCAGCCAGAAGCATTGCAACAGCTACCAATGCATCCCGAAAAAGCCACTGTTTGGTGCGGTTTATGGGCCGGCGGCATTATTGGGCCTATTTCTTCAAAGATGATGCGAATCGCAGCGTTACTGTCAATGGTGAACGCTACCGAGCGATGATAACAAACTTTTTTTTGCCCGAAATGGAAGTTCTTGACTTGCATGATATGTGGTTTCAACAAGACGGTGCCACATGCCACACAGTACGCGAAAAAATGGCGCAATTGCGAGGCGAGTTTGGTGAACAGTTAATTTCACGTTTCGGGCCGGTCAATTGGCCGCCTAGATCGTGCGATTTGACACCATTAGATTATTTTTTGTGGGGGTATGGCAAGGCTAATGTCTATAGGGACAAGCCCGCTTCGATTGACGCACTGGAAGCCAACATCCATGCATTCATTCGTGAGATACCGGCCGATATGTGTGAAAGAGTATGCCAAAATTGGACTCAGCGGATGGGCTACCTGAGACGCAGCCGCGGTCAACATTTGCATGAAATTATCTTTAAACATTAAATTGCAAGGTTCAAACTATCGATTCAAATAAATATTTCATTCATTTTTTCGAATTTTTTGTGTTTTTTTTTTTAAAAAAGTTCTAAACCTCTTAAAAAATCACCCATTATATGTTGTTTCTGTCATTATATGTATATATATTATAAAATGCGTTTGTTTATTTTTTTGCAATTGGTGACGCTTTCAACTGTCTTTTTTTCGCTGTAGTTTTCGTAAGAATTTCACTGTTGCGTTATAGACCACCGAAAAATTTCGTTTCGCATCAGCAGCGTACAAGGCTAAAAGGATGATGCAAATTATTTATTTGGATTCACCAATCTCCGCTGAACGAAGAAAATCCATGTCGAAGTTTTAACAGATA